>OV815978.1:10000000-20000000 GCA_929112965.1 Mythimna albipuncta | reverse complement strand
TAAAATAAAGCGAATGACGGAATAGAAGATAAAATATAAATATATTTACACATTGATATGTAACAATTTTTCAACAAAAAATTTATAGTTAACAATATTTCAGAATCAACTTGATAGTTGATTCTGAAATATTGTTAACATACAATAAAACTTTATATGCAAAGGTTTCGCTATTTAAATGTAAATCTTACAAATGCACCAATAAATATTTATAACAAAAAAAAAAACACTCGTCGGAATCCCCTTTATCAAAAGTTTTCTTTTCAATAAATTCCAATAAAAAAGTCATACAAATAAAAGTATAACATTTCTGATGGTTTGTTTCCGACCTTGACCTTTGAGTAAAGGTCACCACTTAACCTTCTACATCTGATAGCCATGGGCTTTCATGGTCAGTTCAGGGTTGGGCGCACGAAGGGTTAAAACTTAAACTTTTACTGTAATTATGTTTGCGTGTTAGATAAGGCGATTAGTAGCCGGCAGTTTGTAGTTCAAACTAATTAACTACGGGTAGTTTAGTTTAGGAAAAGATTTAACAACATGCTAGCTCAAAGCAGTGGTGGCCGAGTGGTAACGGCCCCGATTTACGAGTTGTAGGTCGTGGGTTCAAACCCAGCTAAGCGCGTTATTTGAGTAATTTATTTCATCACCACTGCTCTCAAAACGGTAAAGGAAAACATCGTGAGAAAACCGGCATGTCCTAGAACCAAAAATTAGAAGACATGTGACATTCACCAACCTGCACTGTGTCCGCGTGGTGGATTACGGCCCATTCTCCTCCTAGAGTGGAGGCCTGAGTCCCAATAGTGGGAACATTATAAAGCCGACTAAGCTAAGATGATAGATTCGCGCTTGACCGCTATCTCACCTGATGGAAAGCGACGATGTGGTCGACGATGGATCGCGCTTACCTAGAAGAAACCTACTCACTCTCGACGTAAAGTAGTATGTCATGAGAAACTACTCGGTACAAAATAAATGTTGATATTCAAAAAACTAAAATAAAATTCAATGCACTCAATATTTCAAATTTTATAATCAAAATTTCATATAGCATTTATTTATCACTAGCTTTTGCCCGCGCGGCTTCGCTCCCGCTCTTCCCTACTTCAGCCTACTATACCCTACTCTACTCTACCCTACTCTACCCTACGCTACCCTACTCTACCCTACCCTACTCTACTCTACCCTACTCTACCCTACTCTACCCTACTCTACCCTACACTACCCTACCCTAATCTACTCTACCCTACGCTTCCCTACTCTACCCTCCTCTACTCTACCCTACTCTACCCTACGCTACCCTAGTCTACCCTACTCTACCCTACCCTACTCTACTCTACCCTACTCTACCCTACTCTACTCTACCCTACTCTACCCCTGACGTTTCATGTCAAGTCACACGGGAACGCTGTCGAACGGGATAAAAAGTATCTTATGTCCGTCTCCTGACTCTAAGCTACCTCCCTACCAATTTTCACCCAAATCTGTTCTGCCGTTCTTGAGTTATAAGTGGTGTAACTAACACGACTTTATTTTATATATATAGATAGATTTTCAAACGATATTCATCAGGTGCCATGTTAATGAAGTGAATTTTCAAAGAAATCTTCCCCGATGCAAAATAAACTGAACGTTACATGCATAAAATCACGCTAAAGACCGTTTGAAAGAGCTATGTAGAGAACTGAATTGCCACTTTAAATATTACAACGTGCTTAAATGTTCTTTAAAAATGTCTGCGTTTATCATGATAAGGATTAAAAATTTACTGTTGAAAAGAGTTTTTCTTTTCATTTAAGAAGTGTAGTCGGTGGAGTTACGACTTTATTATAGAACTAGCAGTTGGCTGCGGTTTTGTTCGCGTGAATGTAGTAAATTATTTCAAGGAAACATTTTTCCAGGATACTGTAGGACCCCAGCAGGGTTGAAGCCTACTGGGGCCAAGAGTCTGCTTCTGAAAGGAAGATTTGGCCCTTAGTACGAAAGGAAAAAGAGTAGGTTTTTAGTCAATAAAAGTCTGATACTATCTCCCGCTCCGCCCAAGGGCGCGGAGATGTAATTCGATGATTTTCCCAAGTAAAAAAAAAACTCTCGGGATAAAAAGTGTCCTATGTGCTATTTCAGGATAAAATAATAATTTCCACAACTATCACACAACGCCGTCTAGTACTAAGCTAAACAGAGCTTGTGTTATAGTACTAGACAACTGATTAATACACACATACACCGCTAAATTTTGATCGTTTTAATTCCGTGAAGGGTCGATCCAGTACATAAAACACTATCGATTTGTAAAGATAAAATTAAAAAATAAAGTAAAACGTCAGCTGAGCGAGTTCAATGACATGTAGGTAGTAGTCCTCCCTCCTTTCTTATATCTATGTGTCTCTTACTGACTAAAACACCCACCCCGTTCCTTCTTGCCTTTCATACCGGGGTCGAGCTACCTTTCGAAACTAACCCTGGTACTGGCCCCAGTAGGCTTCAAACCGGCTGGGCCCCTGCTGTTGCTGACAACTCCTTGAGGGACGCGCGGGAACAGTGCGTGCCGTCGACAGTCACCGGACGGTCGGATTGCGAGCTATCCATTGTTTGCCGTCCGCAAGCCCGCGCCCTTCTTAAAACTTTTACATTTTCTCGAAACAAAGGTAACGTTTTTGTTGCGCATCGCACAGTCACAAGCTAGTACAAAATTCACTTGTGTTTTAATTCCGAGTGAACTACATTAATAAATTATATTGGCGGTATTCCAGCGAGTCCTCGGAAGAGAGAACTAACGTTCCTCGGAAGAACTGAGCTGCATTTTATTTCACCTCCGTTACGTTTAAAATGGAGTACAACCTGGGTATACTTCGCAGTTTGTTGGTGGAAGACACTCAAAATAAACAAGGAAGGTTTAGGTACTCAATTTGCACCCGTTCAAAGTCCATGCAGGTCACCAAGTTCTTTAATAAAGCAATGGTAAATAGCCTCACAAACAAATGCCTACTAGGGACATCTTTTTCCCAACTCCCAACAAATTAAACGCCTGTCCCCCGCAGCCCCCGCAGCCTCCACATGCATCTGCGACCACATCGCCTCGCACTCCAGCTTCAATGGATGGCGATGTAATTGAATTCCTATTGGCTCATAAATGATAATCTGGTAGATAATGTACATGGTCGTTTGTGCTGAGTTGTAGCTCAGACAAAAGTCTTGAGAAAGTATAAAGAGGAAAAAAGAGAGTTTAGAAGAGAATCATCTACACTTATATACTCATTTTGAGTATATGCGACACCTGAAACACCAGTCCAGTATTTTTATTTTTTATGTAAAGAATCTATGTACAAAATGTCTGAAAAATGGCAATATTATAAACTTGTTATTTTAGCTAATTGTCCACACAAATACATGGTCACCGGACCATCCGGGCGATTGAGGGGTTGTTTTGCTCCCGCTCCTAGTTGACCTATGTTGTACCTGTGGTGGTGTCCAACTTGTGACTTTTTTAGGGTTCCGTTGCCAAATGGCAAAAAACGGAACCCTTATGGATTCGTCATGTCTGTCTGTCTGTCTGTCCGTATGTCACAGCCACTTTTTTCTGGAACTAAGTCACTCGTCATCATTTTTCTGAAATCGCGAAAAAAAATCAGCTGTTCAGTACATTTATGTTTGCCTAATGTACTGAACAGCTGACATTTTTTTCGCGATTTCGGCTTTGCTCCCATAATAAAAATTGTTTCTTATCATGAGCACAATCACGTGTTAGAGTATCGTACACTAATTGCCAGTCACCCTGTATACTAAAAATATTGTTGTATATTACATATATACAGCTTATACCCGAAATAAGTAAATACAAAGTTTCAACATTATAAAGCACGAGAAAAGTACGAAAGTATTCGTAAAAATCCATCTCGACATCCTACCAAGTGAAACTGAATAAAATCTTGTAACAAAACGGTCCATTTTTAAGATAACTTCGCTTTTATGCTTCTGCTGCTGTCCAGCTCTCTGCAAATATGACACTCAGCGGGAAATGAAAATCCTTCTTTGAACAAAAGATATAATGATCGAGATTGAAACGAGGTGCTTAGTAAAAACTAGCTTTAACCCGTGGCTTCGCTCGCATACATAAAACACAGCTTATGTCACTCAGGAATAAAGCAGCGTTCTATCGGTATATATTTTTTTGCAATTGGACTAGTACTTTCGGAGGTTACCACCTACAAACAAAAAGACAAACTACCTCTAATATCAGTGTATATTTATGGTGTTTCTGATTACTGTTTATCTATGTTTATTACTTAATACATGATAGATATACATAACTTAAAACGCCGACCAAATAATATAATAATCTTTGTTACTCAAATAATTAAAAATAATATATACATTAAATGCCTAGCTAAATATATGACGTCATAAAACTCCTCCGCATCGCTGTCGACTGGAAGTGTGCCCAAAAGGCTGGCGGCATTGCCACGTTGTATGGCAATGATTATTCCCCGACCGAGGTAGAAGCCAGCCCTTGGCCAGCCCATCTTTATTTGAAACTAAAAACACATTCAACAATTTATTTATGCACGCTAATAGCTGCAATAGTTTGAAACTGAGGCGCAGTATCAACGCCCACCTCCAGAAACAAAATAATACAATACATATTTATGATAAGTTAATCCTAACCTATAGTAGTGTGTGGAGTGTAGTGAGTATGTAGTGAGGGTGTGGAGTGGAGGGGTGTGTAAGGGTGCATGTAAGGAGTGAGTATGTAGCATGACTTAAATAACGTTTCTTCTTAGAGTAATCCCACTTTTTTTTTATCTGATATGAACCAGTGCTTGGCTGCCATATAAATATAAATTATATCTATGTTGGCTGCAATCCCACCTGATGGTAAGCAGTGATGTAATCGTTGACGGTGAGGCGCACTAGTTTATGAAAAGAATACGTAGTAGTTCACTCTAGCCTTGAAAACTAGACACTAGACTTGATTTGTTGTTATATAGCGGCGATAGAATACACGTTCTGTGAAAAATTCAACTCTCTATCTCCTACAGTATATGAGATAGTGCCCACTGATAGACAGACAGACAGTCGGACAGACGGACAGATTGATTCATAGGCTCATTGGCATATCGAGTATGCAACCCTAAAAAAGACAATATTATCCAGTTATTTTATCCGGGAATCTTTAAGTCAAGAGTGAATAAGCTATTTATAGGTAAGCGCGCTCCATCGTCGACCCATCGTCGCTTTCCATCAGGTGAGATAGCGCTCAAATGCAAACCTATCAACAATAATAAAATAAAAAAAATATTTTATTGACAAAATAAATATATTTAATTTATATTAGCCGTATTTCCCAACTGCCAGCCGAGTTTAGCCCACTTGAAGATCAGTTGACTGAGTAAGTCAGCGCTGAAGAGGCTGGAAGGCTGCCAACCCGCAATATGGATTACTGGAGCCTACAAGTGCTTGACTTCCGCTGAATCAGAAGTGAAAGAAAAGCATTCGCTTTGGAGAACTACTTAACCTTAATGAGAATTTTGTTGATCTATTTCCGTCGTCCGTAAGGGACCATCTCCACGAGTGAGAGAATCGCGGCGATATTATCGTCGTGCCACGTATTTCTATTCAGTCTTAGAACGTGTCTCCACACGGCGATATTATCGCGGTGATGCGGCGATTGGCTGAGTACGAGTGAAACGTCGTCGTATCGCCGCGTGCCTGTTGCTACTGGCATCGGGCCCACCGCGAGCTCGCCACGCTCTCGCAGCGAAAACGCGGTGAGCGCGTTGTCAAACACAGGTCATTTCTGCGTTGCTTATCTGCCAAGTAACGTAATGCACAACGCCTCGTCGCGGAAACGTGGCGATTCCGTATTGAGTCGTCACGGACACACGGTAATTCCGTTACGAGTCGCGACGATACGCTAGCGGATTAATCGCTCGTTCGCGGAGACTACCCGACGATATAAGCACGGAATTGTCGCGAGTCTCTTGCTTGTGTAGAGGGACCCTTTGAGTGGAGTTTTTGGTCAAAGGGGTCCGTCCGTCTTGAAATAGAAGCTACATTTTGATACAAGTGCAGAAAGTTTCCTCACGATGTTTTCCTTCACCGTTTTGAGAACAGTGGTGATGAAATAAATGAACCCGGCAGGTCATAGAACCAAATATTAGAAAACATGTGACATCCACCAATCCGCACCTGGCCCGCGTGGTGGATTATGACCCATTGCTTATCCTAGAGAGGAGGCTTGAAACCCAGCAGTGAGAACATTATAAAGCCGATTATGCTATGTTATGTATGCAGAAAGTTTTTCATGGCGACCGAGGTGGAGGCGAGGCTATTATGAACCCGAGTGCTACAGTGACTTTTCATACGACGTTTTTCAATTCACTTACGAAGATATAAATAAGCCGAGTTAACTCGTAGGGGTCGTTTAACATCCAGCCTGATACGATGAATACAGTAAATTGTAGCGGAGGTGACCTCGTACACTTTTCCGCATTAGTACGGAAAACAGTAAATTGCATGCTCAAAAGGTTGGGTTGAGAGTGGATTTTCGAGTAACTAAACTAAGTGTACTGAAAAGTACTTCACTAGTACCATAGCCTTTCTGCCTCCAAGACGTAGTTTTGAAACTCCATTAGTGAATGTTATAACTTCGATGTTACGCTACGAAACTGGGTTATCGCTTAAGATCCAAAACTAAAGAAATCTGTTTATGAGAACAGCATCAAAATTACTTAATAAAGCAATAGCATACCACAAATATAATCAGCCTTATTAACGTTCCCATTGCTGGGACTTAGGTCTCCTGATCGTATTGAGTTGAAATTAAAACAATATACCCAAGTCTGTGGTCCCTACAAGCTGTAAAAAATCAAACTTCTAAGTTAACAAATAAAAAATATACGGCCGATTATGTCGCAAAAAAATTAATATCAAAAAAATTATATTTTGATACTCTCAAAGATCAAAATTCATAGTACCCTTTGACCCAGAATACTGAAATTTGACACAAAGCAAGATTTTATAGCACAGGTATAGGGAAAAATCTGAAAAAACTAAATTTGTTGTAACCTACGTCACAAAAAAAAAATTGCAATTTGGAAAAATCTTTGAGACTCCATTCGGGAATTGTAGTTTGCACGGAACCCTCAGTGCGCGAGTCCGACTCGCACTTGCCCAGTTTTTTTGTTTGTAGGAGCTAATCTCTGGAAGTGGGTACTGTTCCGATTGCTAAAATTTTTTCACCGTTAGAAAGCTACTTTATTCCTCAGTAAGAGAGGCTATATTTTATGTACATGGGCGAAGCTGCGGGCAAAATCTAGTGATAAAATAATAATAATTATTATTAATCTTTTATAGAAAGATGAGACACTTCAATGAAATACTTATTGGTTTACCAAGACTATTTTTTCTATATTTCTATTAATCTACACCAAAATTAATAACAACGGGTAGGTAACCAGGACGAATATAAACTAATAACAGAAGATATCAATAACAATCCAACATCCCATTAACCTGTCAATCGTGATAATGACAGACACAATTGAAAGACAATAGGTGCGCGAACGCCGGCGTTCGCTTGGGGTTTAAAGAATTAAGTAGGATCAATTATTCTGTCGGTCGGAAGCTTAGCAACGATTCGAAGCGATACTAATTCAATTAGAAATTGATTCATCAATGGCTAGTTCTGCACCTGACGGCTACTAGACGTGTACGTCAGTCTGTGTTTTGACCAGTTCCACAAAATAGATAGGTACAGAAGTCAATCTACATACAAAGCGCGCTCGAGCAACGCACACATAGACACTGCTCACGGACACGATATCTCCGAGCGCCTCGGCCCGCTCGTCAAACAGTTCCGGCTCAAACGCTCATTAGTGTGCGTCTACAGAGCGTAGGTATGAAAAGTGAAGTACATACATGAGATTGTCTTCTGTACCCTATTATGTGCCAGTACTAAGATGAAGAGAAATTGCATAGACCCGAGAAATTGCTTCCCTGTCAAATTATATTTGCGGGCCATCATTCATGGACGACCTGTAAAATATTGTTCTGTTATTAATATTATGTTACTAGCTGCGCCTAGTGACCAGTCATTTTCTTTGCGAATTATTGATTGACTTACATAAGCAATGTTCACTTTGAAAAATATTTAACCATCAATTTTTATGTGTAAAAATGTTTCTAAAGATCCAAGCCGTTTCGAAGGAGTAGAGAAATTGCAAACTATAATCGGACGGGAAGACCGCAGCAGGCTAATTAATTTTCTTTCTTTCTTTACATTTTAAAACAGCAAAGAAAACATTGAACAGTCTAGCACAATTAGTCGTTAAGCTACTAAAGCTCAACATTGAAAGAAAACTCAGCTCCGAAGAGATTCAAGTAAAAACTATTTAAGTAGATAGTCAATTTAAAAGACTTAAGAGCGTCCTTTCCGAGGAACATTTTCATACAACAGCTCTTCGCAATTATGATGATATTACTCATCCTTTTCTAGATATTTTTAACAGCTATTTTGTGCTTATCATTATCTAAGCTTCTATTGCTGAAATTCAGGCCTTTTCTCTGCTAATACGCGGGTGCTATACGAGTTGGTGAAAGTCACATGTCTTGGATTTTTGTTCTTGGACAGGCTGGTTTCCTCACAATGTTTTCCTTCACTGTCTTCCTTGCTTCCCGCGTATTAGTTAATAATTTTGTATGGTGAGGCGGATTTTTTTTTTTCGTGTTTTTTCAGCAGCAGTTTCGTCTACTGAGCAAGCCCTTAAAGTTTGTGGAGGGCTGTCCCTTACACCTTGTATACTGAAGGACGACAATTATTTTTGTAAAACTTATAGGTTTTTCACGTATTTTCTGAATTCACTGAATTCCCGAATGCCAACAAATTTTTAAGGCGTCATTACTCTTTTTTTGCGTTGTTTCTTCATCATGAAGCATTGGATTGCGTTACATGCAACACAAGCTTTTAAACCATCCTCGATGTTGAAGATAGGCGAGTGGAATGTAGCCTCTTAACTCCAACAGCCCCGGCAGTAGCCCGCTCCATGTTTTATTTTTCACTCTCAAACGTTTTGTCGATAAAACCTCTCAACATAGATTCCTAGTTGTATTTATTTATACAACTTGTAACATAAAAACCGGACAAGTGCGAATCGGAGACGCGCACAAAGGGTTCCCTACCATTATTTAAACAACTTTTTTTTATTCTGACAACAGAGTCTTAGCAATAGGGACTTAGGACTACAGACCGTTGTCCGGAGCGAGGAGGAGTGGTAGGCGGTCGTCTTCTGCGAAGCAGTAATGTTAGCATAGATGGCGGCCGCACACGCGAGGAAACAACCCTCACGCCCCAGCCACCAGGTTCCCGATGCCAATTTCCAGTCACTGTAGGCGCGAGTTTGCAGACGGCGAGCAATGGGTTGCTCGCTGTCTGACCTTAAAGTAACCTTCCGGACCTAGCTCAATGGGGTAGTTTCCAGGGTCAAAATAATTACCTACATTTTATTTAGTCTGTATTTTAGATTATAAAAAATATTGGTCAAGATTTTTTTCTTTTTTCAATTAAACAAAAAATAAAGATATAACTAGTCCATTAAAGTTACGTGTGACGTCACCCCGTGCGAAAAATGCAGCACGGCGTGACGTCACACGTAACTTTACGGACACCGACAAAAAAAAACATTAGGGACCTGTTTTTACCCTTTAGGTAGGGAACCCTAAAGAGCAAAAGCAACAAAGCTTGGTTTTATCAACAAATGAAATATTCCGCCATCACATTTCTATCATCGGACAAACCGACGCACGGCGAGTATCCACCCTTACGTTGTTGAAACATCTACGGTCCGGACTAAGCGTTTCGCCTCGTCATTTATACCGCGTACTTCGAAGGACTGGAACAGTCTGCCTGCTGCGGTCTTCCCGTCCGATTATAATTTGGGTGTCTTCAAGGCTAGAGTGAATAGGCTCTTAATAAACTAGTGCGCCTCACCATTAACGATTGCATCACTGCTTACCATCAGGCGGGATCGCACTCAAGTACTAGTTTATAACAGATAAAAAAAAAAAAAAAACCTTTGTCTGACAGCGTCAGAAATCGATCCTGGACCGCCCAGTCGTCAGCGTCCAGTGGCATTGACGATAACTCGGTGATGTAGTCGCACCCAGCGATGGAGACGAACGATTGACATGCTCGCGACTGATGACGACGACGCCCGGATTGATTTACGAGGTTCCGGTGCGGAATTTATGGTGGAAAACTTTTTTATTTGGAATTTTTATGCTGTAAAGTCGAACAAAATGGTCAGCTGGTGTAGGTTACGTTTTCAAATAGTGTGATGAATCTGTATTTATTATAGCTTACCAATAATAAAAACTTGATCGGTCTTATGTTTCTACTGCTAGGTTTGCTCACAAATGTGTCTCATTCTTTTGTATTACAATAATATAGCTTACAAATACGTATATCTATGTTAGACAGTACCTCAATAAACTACGCAACATTCTACCATATACAATCACATAATATAATCAGCCTAATAGTGGTCCCATAGCTAGGATTTAGGCTTCCTCTTTGCAAGAGCGAATGGGCCGTGTTTTGCCACATGGACCCTGTGCGGGTTGGTTCTGAGACATTCTGCTTCCTCAAGATGTTTACTTTTACCGATTTGAGAGCTCTGTTAATGAAATAAATGACACAAAGCGCCTGACTGGATCCGAACTCACGACGGGCAACTCGTAAGTCGAGAGTTCGGGACCACTTAACAACCACTACTACTACGGGCTTGCGGACGGAGAGCAATGGGTAGCTCGCTGTCCGACCGTCCGGTAATTGTCCGGACCGAGCCCAAGTCTTCGACGGCGCGCACTGTTCCCGCGCACCTCAAGGAGCTGTCAGCAACAGCAGGGGCCCAGCTGGTTCGAAGCCTACTACTGGGACCAAGGTTAATTCTAAAGATAGGTCAACCCCGGTACGAAAGGCAACGAAGGAACAGGAACGGGTTTTTAGTCAGTAAAAGTCTGGCACTATCTCCCGCTCCGCCCAAAAGCGGGGGATGTCATTAGATGTTTTTTTTTACCCACCGCCAAAAAAAAAGAACATAACTATCAATCGTTTCAGGCGAAATACATCACATCGTTTTTTTCCTCCACGCGCTATGAACTGGTCAAAATACATTTTAACAAGTCAATAAAAAAAGTAAATTAATCCATATCGTTGGAAGCAGTATCACTAGGGCTACAGTAATTTTTGAAAGAGATGGAAAGGTAGCTGAAAGACACACATGACACAAACCCAGAGCGGAAAGGGCTAAATGATGATTTCTCACTAAAAACCAAAAGTATGCAATATATTTGAACTAGCTTTTGCTCGCGGCTTCACCGGTGAACATAAATTATAGCCTATGTCACTCAGAAATAAAGCAGCTTTCTATCCGTGAAATTTTAACTAAACTATACTCATTTAAAATTGTTCCTAAATGTGCCATGAGTGACATAAAAAGTAAATATTTAGTGAAATGAAATAGTAATTATAAGTTTCAGAATGGGTTTAATCCGTTTTAAAGTTTGAATTTTAGTTGGAATGGTCCACTAATTGCTGCCATTTAGGTTCCAATTTAAGTTTTCCGGAATTAGCGCCAGTAGTTTTATTTAAAAAGCGTATGTTATGTACCCGCAGTCACCAAATACAAACATTGCTATCGGCAATGAGAAGGCAAATAAAAAGGAACCCTCTTCTTCTTCCTGCCCTTGTCCCATCTTATTTGGGGTCGGCGCAATACGTTTTTTTCATCTATTCTACCCTGTCACTCGTCATGCTATCACTAACTTCATTTTCTTTCAAGTCGCTCTTCACGCAATCCATCTGTCTTTTCTTTGGCCTCCCTCTCCCTCTCCACCCATCCACATGTATACTCATAACTCTTTTGGTGACATGCATTTTATCCCTCCTCTTTACATGACCATACCAAGACAAACGATTTCCCTTCAGCTTCACAAACAAAAAGGAACCCAAAATAAAAAAAAAAAAAAAAATTGGAATGGAATGGATGGATGGATTTTGAAAATCATCTAATGACAACCCCCGCTCTTGGGCGGAGCGGGAGATAGTGTCAGACTCTAACTGACTAAAAGACCCACCCTGTACCTTCTAACTTTCCTATCGGGGCTCGAGTTCCCTTTCGGATAACCCTGGCCCCAGTAGGCTTCGACCCGGCTGGGTCCCTGCGGTTGCTGACAACTCCTTGAGGCGCGCGGGAACAGCGCGCTCCGTCGACGACTTATGGATGGATGGATTAATGTTTGGCATGTCCACCTTTGTACGTATGTGTTCCATGAAGTTTTAATAAATAACGAAAAACCAATCAAGTGCGAGTCGGACTCGTGCACTGAGGGTTGCGTATAAACATAGGTACCCATAGTCCAATTTTGTTAACCTTGACTCATAAAACTGCTGCATTCCGTGGAAGTTTCAAATACGCCAGTAGCAAGATCTGGAATGATTTGCCTCCACCTCTTCGTGCGTTAAAGACGGTTGGTGCTTTTAGCTTCAAATACAAACAGCATTTATTACGCAATCAAAGGGAAACCACGACATAATTCAACCAGAGTTCTGCACGATTTTGCATTAGTGACATGTCACTCATCGCTCGGCTAGTTTGGCATCTTTTTCTTGCGCCCAACACAACACTACAATTTTATTACACTTCACAGACATACACAATAACATTTCAGATACACCCGAATCACTTTTGTTTTACACGTATTTAAGTATCTATATTTACTCAACTTTTGTTTATTTGTTTTGTTTGAAGATCCACCTACTTTTTCTTTTGACAGTCGATGGAACTTTCCATAGACTACTAATTTCCACAGATTAGCTTTAGACACACTCGGACAGATACACTCGATCTAATATTCGTGAACCGCTGGCCGCGCCGGCTGCGGCGCCCTGTGCGCCCGTGTGCTCGCGTTCCTCCGTTTGTCTATAATTTTGACAAATGAGTTTGGAGCGCAAGTCGTCGGGCGTCGGTCTCTGGTTCATTATATATTGCACTTTTTTTTATATCTAACACATAACACGTATTAACATAATTTCACCCTATTTACCAATGTTATTTATTTATTATTTGTCCAATGGGTGTTTTACAATGTTCGTATTTAATTATTTATTATTTTATTTTATTTTTTATTTTTTTTGTTTCGATACCAATATTAATTATATTGAACCTCCGTGAATGTGACCGTGGCATCACCGCGGGCCCTAACAGAATACCAGCGCTGCGTTATTTATCTTTTTAAATATCGCAGCATATGCTGAGTTAGGCGCCCTTTTGGCCTTGCACAGATTTTAAAGTGTTTCCTATTATTTATATTATCGGATTCTACTGTATGTGTGAGGTACGAATAAAAGTTTTTTCTTTCTTCTTTCAATTCTTGAATCGAGTCTCAAAGATTTTGCCAAATGAAACAAAGTAATTATTTTGTGATGAAACTAAGTTACGATAGTCCGATTTTTTTCTTTAATCTTAAATTTCATGATTTTAGGCCTTTTTTTTATGGTGGGAAAAATCATGCATTGACGTCTCCCGCCCTTGGGCGGAGCGGGAGATAGTGTCAGACTCTTACTGACTAAAAGACCCACCCCGTTCCTTCTAGCCTTCATACCGGGGCTCGAGCGCCCTTTCGGATAACCCTGGCCCCAGTAGGCTTCGACCCGGCTGGGTCCCTGCTGTTGTTGACAACTCCTTGAGGCGCGCGGGAACAGTGCGCGCCGTCGACGACTTGGGCTTGGTTCGGACAGTTACCTCCACGCTTCAAAGAGGGGACTTACCGCCATGATTGTGGCGTGCCCAATGATTTTAGGCCTTGCGTGCATCATGTAAACGAAATCGATGTAGATAACTTTCACACAATAAAATTTAATGTAACTTGATATATACTTAGGCTTTGTTTCATCGCAATTGGTTGAACCGATGACCTGGTGAGGGTCTCGGGAATCCGAGATGGATGCGAGATGCAGAGGACCGGCCATTATGGCGACACTTGGGCGACCAGTCATTATGGCCTATGTCCAACAGTGGACGTCTTTCGGAAAGCAGTTGACTGATCGAATCTTATAGAACGATAGAAAGAAAAAAAAGAAAACACGTATAATTGGCATACCAGGTACACACAATGAGATGACATATTATATTTAGTATAGAAACTTAAACTTAAAATACATCATATAGGTCTACAATTACCGTCACGGATCTTGAGCGCTCGGCGTCAGAGTGGGGATCGCTTTGCGCATTCCATGCATTGGCGAGCCAATCGTCGTCGTTGTTAGATACATGCAGCAAGCGTTAGGAAGGAATCATGAGTATATAGACGTCATGACGCGATGGCGCGGCGAGCTAATCACTGACACTCCCCGCCCCCACGCACCACTAAAGAGACCGAATATTTGACTTCTGCGCAACTTGAAGCCAACTCAAGATCCGTGCCGGCAATTGTACATTCATTGACTCTTGCGGTACGAAGTTCGCCAAGTCAGCTACCAATAAAATGCGCAAACAAGGACCCTCTTCAGTCGCGCGCTCATAATAACGAGAGAAGATTTATTTTCCCCCAACCGCAGTTCCCAGCCAATCTGTTCCAGGAAAGTTTACAGTAAATATTCATTAAAAACCCGCAGTCTCCAATTAATAGGGAACCAGGATATTTTCTTCTACATTTCCCGTAAAATTACGTTGTATAAGCTCTCCTTTGAAATTGCTGTCAATGGTGAAATATTAGTTTTAAGCTTTTTCCGGTTTTGCACCTGAAACCTATTTTGTAACAATTGTAGATTTATTTATGGACACATGGAAACAGTCAAAAATAATATGTAATTATATCCATCGATATGTGTATATGTACAACGAGCATAAGTAGATGCATATAATCTTAGATGGTAATATAAGAAAAGGGTAAAATTTATAAAATTGTATAAAGGAGTAATCTGAACTGATTCAGCAAATTCTTTCACTTATATGTTACACTATTCCTAAGATTTATAGGCGAAACATTATGTTTGGTACCCCTAATAGGGCTTGGCTGTTCTTTCTAATGGAATAAATATCTATTTTCACACGAGTGAAGCTGCTAGCAGGAACTGATATGGCTATAAAAGTACTTCTTATTTGCAAAGATTTTTTCCAGTACACCTGCAAAAGGAGACATTAAAAGAAATGCAGACAATTATAATGTTTAAAAAACAAAAAGCAGAAAAGTATGTCGAATCTTAAGCTAAATGAAATAATGATACTAATAAAATATTCTTATAAAACTTTAATAGTTATGATTAAATTATTGTGGATTTTAAAGTAGCCTTTGGCAATCGACGGTCGAGTAGTTTTTAACCTATTTTTTTAAACATACTTGTTTTTGTCAGCGGCTTCGCCTGCATGAAAATGGAAATTATAGGCCTATATTTCTCAGCGTTAAAGTAGCTTTCTACTAGTGAAAGAATTTTGAAAATCGGTTTAGTAGTTTTTGAATTAAATCGTAATATATATACATTAAACAAACAAAAAATATAATTTATAATATTAGTTTATACTAAGGTTGAAAAATAAAAGATACTAAGCCAACATACAATAATATTACCACTTCACAATATCAGTTTACAGATGAATCACGCCGCGGTCTCATTTCGCTTTCCATTTCACATTATGTGTTGTTATTGAAACGTCAGTCAAGTGTGTAAGCGGCAATGGTGTGGGCTGATAGCGATCCCGTGGAATGGAAGCGAAGACAAAGGTAAGGGGTAGTCTACAATGTTTAAGAAAAAATGTTATGATATTTAGAGCCACTTGTAAGATATATTACTTCCATTAAATTAACTTTTGATTCTACGTGGGCGGATAAATGTCTCATTATGTGATCTTCATTTTTTACGTTAAGGCTCGCTTTTCTCCACTATCTCTCCTGATGGTAAGCGATGATGTTGCCGACAATGGAGCACGCTTACCTAGATGTAACTTATTCACTCTCGACTTGAAAGACCTCTAGATTATCTATCAGGAAACACAGACTCTGACAGAGAATTCCAGTCCTTAGCTGTACACATAATCAATGTGTTCCCAAAACGATGGGTGGGGATGTACGTATGGGTGGGACGTCCACCATGTACCTACAAATGGCGCAACGCCGTACGTCTAGTGATCTATTTATCTACCTATCCATCTTTCGGGAATCAGGCTATCGCACTTAGGCCTATGGGGACCATTAAGCGTGGGCCATGACGTCCAAATCTTTGGTGGGCTTATTCCAACCAGCTCACCTCTCTTCAAAAACGAATTAGTACTCACAGGGTTTTCAGTGTATCTATGAGGGAATTCAGGGATCCTAAGGTTTGCATGTTTGTATCAGACACTCCTGTGCAGTCAAGGAGCACATGCGTAATGGTCTCCTCTTATGTACCTACTCTTTTGATCTTTATAAAGTTGGTGTTTTCATCTGCGCTAAATTTTGTACTGAATCTTATGATGTCTCCATACGGTACAGACATACATACATATCTCCAACTTCTTTAATACACCGACACTCATTGGTCTCTCTCTTATACACTGCTATATTGCACAGAAAAAAAACTACAAAATTCTACGTAAATTTGTATTAACAGCCTTTTGTAGACTTATATACAGATACAACACTCTAAAACTTAATAGTCTGTACCGTGTGGACGCACCATTAATTTCATCTACGCATACACACAATGAAATTGAATCAATAGATGCTCAGGTTATTTTATTATTATAAATGTTTAATATAGATGCTTGTACAAAAGGAAAACTTCCTTTGAGTGCAAGTACAAGTATTAGTCACTCTGGTGAAATATAATTTTTATAAGTTAAAATTTTAATTGCACAAATATTTATTTTGTTAGTTTTCTTGTAAAATACTTAATATGTAGAAATTAGTATGTTAAAATCGGCTACTGAATTGCATTAAGCTATTTTTTAATAGGTAATTTTATTATACCAAATTGAATAAGAATTATTTTAGGAAAAAAAAATCTTATTTTAATAAATCTTGATTAAGCCACTAGCACGCTTGTGTGTACGTGCTTATCTACGTTGGTAGCGTATCGGTATTGGCGTTGGTAGCGCGTCGATGCCCATTTTGCCCACAATTAGAATAACTAATTATTTTAAAAACATCTAATTACGGTGTATGGATGAACATTATTTGACTGGCCTGTTGGTCTAGTGGTTAGTGACACTGACTGCTATGCCGGAGGTCGTGGGTTCGATTCCCACCCACGACAAATGTTTGTGTGATGAGCACGATCATTTGTTCTGTGTCTGGGTGTAATTTATGTATAATATGTATGTATTTAGAAATATATAAGTATGTTTATCAGTTGTCTAGTACCCATAACACAAGCCCTGCTTAGCTTGGGACTAGATGGTGTTGTGTGATAGTTGTAAAAAAAAAAAAAAATTTCAGTTACATATTCATCAAGTACAAATGTTTATAATGGTATCAAGCATTGCGCTCGCAAGCTAGTTGACTAGTGTCTCATTTTATTAACAACGTCTGGCAGTATTTCACACCAGGACAACTTCTAATGATATTATACAAAGCACCACTCCAATCATGTATGGAGTACTGCAGCAACATATGGGCTGGTACTGCAAAATCTAGCAGCTTTGGACATGTGTGTGAAAAGGCTAATTGGTCAATCGACCAATGGCATAGTGTAGCCAGCTTTTCGGTATTTTAGATTCATAGAGTAGCCAGCTTTTCGGCATGCATTTTGGAGAATATGTACATGAATTACATAACTTGATTCTGCCTTCACCTTTCTTCCATCGGAAAACCCAACGTACGGCAATTATGCACCCTTTCATATCGATTCGGACTAAGTGTTTTACCTCGTCGTTTGTACCGTGTATAATTTATTTGTAGCGGTCTTCCCGTTCGATTATATTTCAGATTTCTTCAAGGCTACAGTGAATAGGCTTTTAATACACTAGTGCGCCTCACCATCAACGATTGCATTACTGCTTACCATCTGATGGGATCGCGGTCTTTCATTAGTCTATAGCAATTAAAACAAAAGAAAATTAAAATCAGAAATGTCTTTGTCAAATACCGTATAATCTATTACTTTAAAAATCTGCTTTCCTACAATTACTGTTAACAACCCAAAATAATTTATCAACACTTAAACGGAACAGTTAGCGGAATACTTACGAAATAAAAAGAGACTTTTTTACAAATTATACCGCTTGACATAAATACTGAGGGGTTCCTTCAAAATAACAGGGCCATTACGTAGGGAGAGATTATGGCTTCTTTTAAATTTCTTGCGACCTATCGCAGCGTCTCTATAGGGAATGAATTTCAATCTTGCGCTGGTTTGATATTTAAATTTATTTCAAGTGTTATATTTCTGAATGTAGTTTAAAAGACTGAAGTAGAATATATTGTATAATTAGCTACGCGCGTTCTTTTTTTCTTTGTTGTTATATTAGTATGAATGTTTAGTTTTTTAATTTATTTGTGTTTTGATGTATGTATTGTATCCCATATTATATGCTATAGCTTTCTATCAGATAGGTGTTAAGTTAATCTGTTCAGTTTTCATATTTTGTTTTGAAAAAAATGTCGTTAGTTTTGACTTGTTGCGGTCAATATTATAAGGAAAGATATTCTAATATTATTTTTCCGTGAAGCCAGTTTCTTAAAAACTTATTTACTCTTGATTGATATTCCGCTCCATGATTTTACAAATTCTACTAGAATTCAAGAAATTGACATATAAAGATTTTAATTATTTTAAAGTTTTGATAAAACAATTCTAAAATACCAGAAAGGTACTATAATAATAATAAAGACCTAAGCCGCAATAATCTATTCGAAGCCTCACAAATGTAGGGTATAATTTGCGTTGGCTTTGTCATTCGAATTGTATGAGTTAGGAATGGAGGGATTAAATTAATTGTTTCCGAGACCGTTACAATGGTGTCGATTAGTCAGACATTTCCCATTTCCTTTTCATTTGTTCGTTTATTGAATTGCTTTGTATTGTATGCGAGTGTGTAGAGGTTTGGTTAATGTTATTTATTGACAATGACATGTCCAATTTGAAGATTCTATTTCATAGCATCAGAAAAAAAAAATGTTGCAACTACTTGAACAGAAGAGAGATATAGGATGGTGCTTTTGCTACACGGTAGATCAGTATGATAAAATTCTAATCAGAAGAAGAACTGCTCGTCAACTCGACCTGATAACTCAAGACAAATGCTCTTAGAGCCGACCCCATATAAAGTGGCAAAAAACGAAAAAATAAAGATTAATTTTTGTTTTGTGGAGTTGAATATAAGGGTTGCTTTATGTTATGTAAATTAAATAATTATGGTTTGATTATCAATTTCTAGATAGTGACTAAATGACATCATTGAAGATTCAGGCGAAGATGAAGTAGGCTTCTTCAGAAAGAAATGGAAGTGAATTTGAAAAAATACAACGAGATCTTTCCGAGACTGTATATTAACAGTAATGATATATTTAGCATGCAAAGCAAAAATAAATAAAAAAAAAGGTACTATCTAACCCTTTTCAAGTTAACCATCGTAGTATACTTACATTTACAAGACACTATGCGGTAGTAAAGTGTAGTAAAATGTGGAGATATAAAAACGACCAAGTAAGGTAAGCTCATATCTTGCTCACGTGGAGTGCCCGAAAGTAGGTTGGCCACTATTTATGAGACGCGCGTTGAAGGGTGAGCGGTAGGTTAAGTAGTGCCTGGAATAAAATCTGTATCTTTTTATTAAAATGTTGTTTGAAAAATGTTATGAAAATATGAATATTTTAAATCTTCTGAACTTATCAAACGTAAGTCATTCATTTTGGCTATATTAGCAATATTAATTGCTAGTCGGTTTGACCAAAGCTTATCATTGCGTCACGCATAATCGATACTATAGAAATTTATCTAAAGAGATATATCTCATTATAAATCTCGAATTTTATAAGATACGATAAAAAAAAAAAATATCAGAAACTGTTTATCATTTTAATGAATGCTACAGAAGAAAAATTTTAATTTATTATTGCTGATGTTTGTTTACAATACAGGAATGCAGAAAGGGTTTATTTTCGGTCCATATTTATTCCTGTATAAATTTGTTAATGAGTAGATCATATCTAAAGGATCATGAACAAAATTGTTTGGTAAGTACAACATACCAGTGTTTGCTAGCGGCTTTGCCTGCATGAAAGTAGAAAATATCTGTTACTGAGTGATTAAGTAGTATTCCACTGGCGATCTAATTTTTTAAATTGGCAAACCATATTTCAAAAAATCACAACAAATCTTTCCTCCTGATAAATAATGTTAGTATAAAAAGACACCAATATCACTTTTAATTTCCCCGTTACAAAAAATCTCGTAAAAAAAAATCTCTTTACAAGTTCCGAGATATTTTTCTCAGTTTATTTTTTCAAACCAAGTTCCTGTCACTCAACCTAAATAATCTTAGTAGCTATTAAAGTCTCCAGAGCCATGAAAGAGAAAATATTTTCTAAAATATTTCAGCACTCCAAGTCTTAAACATATAATATTTTAGTAGTTACCTCTCATCTTTGATGTGGTAATCTTCGGATTTAGTAAGTATTATAAGGTCTCAACCATTTATGAAATGATTTTTGATAAAAACATAGGTTTTTAGGAAATCTTGCATGTTTTTTGATTATATAACTATATTCCACTTACATTGAAGAGCCCATTCCCGTACTTGTTTATGAATTAAATATTAGCAGGTTATTAATAAAAGTAAAGTTATTTAAAAAAGTAACAAAAGAACTATTATGTTATTTGCCTCACTAATGAAGACCATAGTTATTCATAATAGTTTTCAGAATTACTTCCATCAATGAGAGTTTATCAAGATACCAATGATGAATGTTCAAGTACACAGAAAACAAAGACATACATATGATAAAAGAAAACTCTCTTGGTATTAATGAATAAAAAAGTGATAAAAAATTTAATGTATTAATGATTGGTATCTCTTCTAAGAGCTGTTATTAACACTGAGGTGTGAATGATCGGTAATTCTCCCAAGAGCTGCAAGATTAACACTGAGGTGTTGACAAGATAGTAGACAAAAAATTAATTATCACTTAAAATAATGCCTTTAACTAAATGTGTTGCTAAGTTGATACCGGATAAAAAACAACAATCAAAAATAACAAAACTTGAACTTTGTCCTAACTGGTTAATGTTTCATATGATGCTAAATATAGCGATAGACATGTCTGAGAAAAAGAATATTCCTCGGTTCATAAAATGATTTTGGATGAATGTATACTATAACTCTTCAATTTTTTCAGACCAAATTCTATCAAAAATAAAATTACTTCCTATGTACAGAACATACGCAATTGACACTCATATATGTAAAGACCGCTTTTACTCTAAACAAACAAGCTCACACAAACAAGACCGAAAAACAAGCACACAAAAAAATAAATACCAAAAAAAACTGCTTTTGAATCTCTAAAAACAATCCAGATTCCTGGAAAACAAAACTCGATTACTTTACAGACGCGATAAGCCAGTTCCAATAAATAAAACCAATCCCAGACTAATTGTTTTTAACACGAAGTGACGCGGTCCAAAAATACAGATCGAAATAGCTGAATATATTGATTGTGGACTAAGGCTGGGCGCAGACTGACGTCGAAAACATCAAAGCTGTATATTTGACAGATTTGGCTCTATGATAACAGTAAAGTAATTCCTATTACACCGTTTACTGAAGTTGCCCTGTGTGTATAGTGGGTAAAACTGTGTACACTTGTAATATCTGTCTGTAATAATATTTTACAAGTTATTAATTCGATGTTCTTGGACGGCTCACAGTAAAGAGCTTCACCACTAGTAAAATGAATTTGATTCTCCAAAATGTAATTGATCTATAATTGAACTCGTAAATGAGCTCTTTTAAAATAAATTATTGTATTTTTATGTTTAGTCTCTATATTAATAATTGCCTCTACTCGTATACAGATTTGGTACCATAAAAACACATTGTATCCTTTTTTTAAATAATTGATGAAATGTCATCTACACCGGTATCTCTGAAAGTACAGCCCGTCTATCCAAGTTACAAACGTTTCGTTTGCGTCGAACGCTTCGAGTTGACTTTGCCGCAAATTATTTTGTTCTGACCACGTGACTGAGCGTGGAGATGACGTCATTCCCGTACATTTGAAGCTTTCTACTAGCGTTAATTATTGCAGATTTGTAACTTGGCTAGGGTTACTGGTTCGATTGCTAAAATTTATATACAGATAGAAAGCTAAGCCGCGGGCAAAGGCTAGTATAAAATGTTTCAAGCAAGCGAAGAAAACTCGGAAGTTTAGGTTATTAACATTAAAATGGACATGTTAAAAAGGAATAACGGGAGCTAGAGTGAGCGAGCAAAGCGAGTAGGGTGCATTTATAGAATGATTTTTCTTTGTTTTTGGGCTCAACAAGTTCTAATCATACTAAAAAAAGTGTTTGTGTTTTTTTAACCGACTTCGAAAAGGAGGAGGTTCTATGTTCGGCTGAATGTATGTTTTCTTTTTTACTTTTTTATGTATGTTCACCGATATCTCAGTCAATTGTGGACCGATTTAAAAAAAATGTTTTTTTGCTTGAAAGGTTTATGCTCCAAAAAGTTTTTACAAAAAAAATATAACCGACGTCAATGTTAAAAAACCGGCCAAGAGCGTGTCGGACCACGCTCAGTGTAGGGTTCCGTAGTTTTCCGTCCGTCACAATAAGTGTAGGTACCCACTTATGAGTTTAAAAAAATGCTTGCTATACGATTATACTACAAACTTAGTCCAGAAATTATTTTGTAGAACCCTTTTGTCTTTTTTGTACAAAAACTGTTCTTTCCATCAAGTTCAAAATAATTTTCCTAGAAAGTCCTTATAAAGTTCTACTTTTCAGATTTTTTTCATATTTTCTAAACTTATGGTTCAAAAGTTAGAGGGGGGACACATTGTTTTTTTACTTTTGGAGCGATTATTCCCGAAATTATTGACATTATCAAAAATGATTTTAGTAAACCCCTATTCATTTTTAAATACCTATCCAACGATATATCACACGTTAGAGTTAAAATTAAAAAAAAAAAATCTTCCCACTTTACATATGGGGGGGTTACCCTAATAAAACTTTTTTTTCCAATTTTTATTTTACCACTTTGTCGGCGTGATTAATATACATATTGGTACCAAATTTCAGCTTTCTAGTGCTAACGGTCACAGAGATTAAGCGAGGACGGACAGACAGACATGGCGAAACTATAAGGGTTCCTAGCTGACTACGAAACCCTAAAAACACTGAAAAATATAAAATAACTTTAATTTCGGAAGTCGGTGTTAAATAACGAAGAGACAAAACTATTATAAAAACACCGACTTTCAAATTTAAAGTTATTTAATACTATTCAGTGTTTTTTTAACATTGAAGTCGGTTATTTATTTTTTTGTAAAAAGTGTTTTTTTGCGTACTATTTTGATCATTAAAATACATGCCTTTTATTTTTAGTGTGAACACCGCCTATAGTGTGACAGTTGGCCCAAATATTATCGATAGCCAGCTGAATTATTTAGCTGTTCATGACTGGAACAACACTTTCCTTTGTGTCATTGACTGCTTCAGAATCATACGTGATTTGGGTAAACGGATTTATAAGGGTTGTCGTGATAGATTACCGGATTGTTTATTGTAGATCTTCCCTTTTGTGTCTATTATTGGGATTGTCAACTGTGGCTTCGAAGTTTATTAAAGGTTACATCATAAAATTTAGTCCATTGCAAGTTTCTACACCTAATGAAGGAATATGATGAAGCGTAAAGATACATTACACTGCTCACACGTGTGCCACACACGCCGATCTGCGCGGGTCGGTCTCCATACATTTTATATGGAAACTAGACTTGTAGTGCTACACTAGATCCACGCCACGCGACGTCGTTCTACGTACAAATCAGGCGTTATACACGTCGGCGTCGGTCTAATATACATAGTTATGCCTGATGGAGGAATATCGTATGAGAGATCAAGATGCTCAGCGTTGAGGAATATGACCGACGCAAGGAGGAGGAGGACACCTGATGAAGAATCTAATTGTATTCAAAGAAAAATTGTGTTAATAGTTATGAAACTTTATGAGCATGCAGACATATAGTTACCTACAAAGTTATATTGTTAAGGTTTCTTGCCTCATTAGCGATATTGGCTTGCATCAGTAGAGTTGGTCTATATTTAACTTCAATTTTCAAGTAATTCTACGTTACATTCAATGAATATTTAAAAAGGCCACAAGTTGGATACCACCGACGCTAAGTACAACACAGATCACGGTAGGTCATAGCGGGTACTAGGATGCAAGTCCAAAACCACCCCTCAATCGCCCGGATGACCCGGTGACTATGCATTTTTGCTGACATAACTTTGTGATTTTCCATGACATAGTTATGAAATTTTACACATAAATGCTTTACTAAATACTAGACACGTGCTTCGGGTTTCGAATATATATATATATATTTTTGATATATATAATTAAATGAAATTCCAAACTCAAACATTCAATATTAGTATAATTAAATGTTTGAGTTTGGAAATGTAACCATGATTTCAATAACCCATCCCCCCTTCATAACTACATAATTCCCCCCTACATACCCAACAATTTCAAATGATTAGTAGCTCTTCCCAAAGTTGAATCTCGCAACCTCACAAACTGCAGTATATCAGCTGCTTAATGATCGTAAGAGAGGTGGGCTGGCTCGGTGCCTGCCTCTTAAGCGATATATCCAGCCCCAACTAGCTCTAAACGACGTGTTCTCCCCATTTACCCCCCACCTTTATACTGGACCTAAATTACGGTAGTTTTCTGTTTGTTACCTTTGTTATAAAGTAATCTAGGGAAGCAGATTATATTTATTTACGTGGTTTTAAATTGAATGCTGGATGGTTTTATAAGGGTTGTTTCCTGGACAGAACATCGCTGTGTCCACGTGGAGGCGTTCGGCGTCAGTGATCTCTCGCGCCGGGCCTTGTTTTAAACCATGGTCCGGATCGAGAGGGAATGGCAGGCGGTCGCCTCCTTCGACGAAGCTGTAATACTAGTGAAGGAGAAGACTGCACGCTAAGAGAACGGACATCATCATGCGCGAGCCTTCGGATGACGAGCAATGAATAGGTCACTTAGACTTGAAGTTGACCACTACTGAATTTTGAGAAGGTTTCGCAGATGTTATGTTACAATGTTCATTTCTATAAATAACAAATGGATGGATTTATTACAGCATAGCTAAATAAAAGCAACATCATCTGTCTGAAGAATAATAGGAAAGAAAATGAAATAAACGATAGCGTGACGATATACTCAGGAGGACAAAAGGAAAAATGTATTACATCGACATCAAGTAACAGGATACTTACAAGGGCAGATAGGTGGTAACGATGGATCATAACACAACATCTACTCGAATCTCGAAAGAGCTTAACAGGCCTACAATATGTAGGTTTTTAACAGTCATATTTCAGTTTTTAGGGTTCCGTACCACAAAAAGAAAAAGCGGAACACTTATAGGATTACTTTGTTGTCTGTCCGTCTGTCTGTCTGTCTGGCTGTCTGTCAAGGCCCTTTATCTCGATTACGCGTGGAGGTATCGAGTTGAAATTAAAACCATATACTCAAGTCTGCGGTCCCTTCAAGCTGTGAAAAAATCAAACATCTAAGTTAACAAATATGTCATATGCCGCTATTATGTCGCTAGAAAACGTAAATTTTGATACTCTCAAAGATCGAAATTCATAGGGTACCTACTTCCCGTTGACCCAGAATCCTGAAATTTGGCACAAAGCAAGGCCATATAGCTAAGGTATAGGAAAAAATCTGAAAACAGTAAATTTGTTGTTACGTCACAAAAAAAAAACGCAATTCGGAAATAATTTCGGGAATTATAGTTTGCACGGAACCCTCAGTGCGCGAGTCCGACTCGCACTTGTCCATTTTTTTTTTGGTTTCGAAATCAATAATACCTTTTTCTGCTCTAAGCAGAGCAAACCGCAGTGGTAAACTTTTATTGACTAAAACACTGTACAGACAGTTATCCTCACTGCTGGTCATGGGGAATGTTTGAAACGGATACCGTGGAACGCAAATTGCATCTGAAGGACACAGGTGGGTTTAATCCGTAAAAGTCTGACACGCCCTACCGTTCCACTCTAAAGAGCAAGAGAAATGATCGGATAGTTTTCCCACCGCAAAAAAAATCCGTGTTCGTTCAATTCCATTGTCTGGGGTTTTATTCATACTACCAAGTAGATAAATAGGATAGACTAGACATACTCTATTGTTGTACGCCATACATGAAAAGGGGAAGCTACGCGGTATCTTCTCGTCTCACATACCACAGTGTCTCCAGACGAAAGTCTTTAACCAGTGCGTGTTGCCAGTGATGACATATGGCTCCGAAACATGGTCGCTCACAATGGGCCTCATCAGAAGGCTTAAAGTCACCCAAAGAGCAATGGAAAGGCTATGCTCGGGGTTTCCTTACGTGATCGAAATGAAGATATCCGCTGGAGAACTAAGGTTGCCGACATAGCACAAAGAATTGCCAAACTTAAGTGGCAATGGGAAGGGCACATTGCTCGCAGAACAGATGGCCGTTAGGGCCGAAAGTTTCTGGAGTGGCGACCGCGTACCGGAAGACGCAGCGTTGGAAGGCCTCCTACAAGGCGGACCGATGACCTGGTGAAGGTAGTGGGAAACCGATGGATACGGGACGCACAGGAACGTTCGTTGTGACGATGCTTGGGGGAGGCCTATGTCCAACAGTGGACGTGTATCGGTTGAAATGATGATGATTAAGATAATACATGAAAAAAACAACACACACAACACAACACACAAAACAATACACGACACACAACACAACACAATAACAGTACAATCCTTATTCATCATCATCAGCCTTTTTAATGTTCCCTCTGCTGGGACTCAGGCCTCCTCTCTAGAAGAGGGAATGGGCCGTAATCCACCACACTGGCCCGGTGTGGGTTGGTGGATGTCACATGTCTTCGAATTTTTGGTTCTAGGACATGCCGGTTTTCTTTCGATGTTTTCCTTCACCGTGGTAATGAAATAAATTACACAAAGTATTGCGCTTGACAGGGTTTGAACCCGCGACCTACAACTCGTAAGTAGGAGCCATTACCACTCGGCCACCACTGCTCTCAATCCTTATTAGTCAATACGAATCTATTACAATAAGTCTATAAGATTAAACTATAGGTAGATGGCAGATAGGCCTCACCAGATACGCCACCGAGCTCAATACCTAGTGTTCTGAGAATGCCGTATTTTCGATCGAGGTCACAGCAGTAAATAACACCGCGGCCGGTTATGTCAACGACAGGTAAACGTGACGGTTTAGCTACTGAAAGTATTATCGGTTATTTGACTACGAATTTAAATTTTAATTGAGTTTGTCGCTTGGAGTCTGAATTTGTGGCAATAGGTTCCTTCTTTAGTACGTACAGTTGACTAGCATAAGTTGACTAGCGTAATGTACATCTCCCTGCGCTGTACAATGTGACATGCTTTGACGATGTTTTACATGATGAAAATACTGTTGAATAAAATAGTCTGGAACATCTTAGAGTAAGTATATTGAAACCAGCACCACTATCACAAGCACAGCTCTATTTCAACAACGTCAGTTTGTCGATTTTTGCGAATACGAGTGTATCATCTTAATCATCTTCATCATTTCAACCAAAAGGCGTTCACTGCTGGACATAAGATTTCCCCAAGTGTTGTCACAACGAAAGGTCTTGAACAATTCGCATCTATTAGATTCCCTCGACCTTCACCAGGTCACTAGTTTACCTTATGGTAGGCCTTCCAATGTCCGTCTTCCGGTACGTAGTGTCCGCTCCAGAATCTTTGGGCCTGATCTAACGTCTGTTCTGCGAGCAATGTGCTTAATGTAATTTAAAAGCAATGCTTTGGGTATCTTCTTCTGCGGATATCTTCATTTCTGATTGGATCACGCACAGAAACTCCGAGCATAGTCGCCTCCATTGCCTTTGTGTGATTTATCTATGTATAGTAGCGTATAAATACACTGAGTAGCAGCTATTTGTAGTTAGAAACTCCCATAATTCGTTTGCATTGATGAGTCACTTCATAATCTGAAAGATTACCAGTGAATTATTTCATGTGTGCCTTGTGTACACCGCCTTTTTAATTGTTAAACACAAGATTGAATGTTATTTTTTTTTGTTTTTAAATTAGTAATATTATAAATTTATTAAAATTAACTTAAATAATTAAAAATAATATATACACTAAATGCATAGCTAAATATGACGTCATAAAACTCCTCCGCATCGCTGTCGACTGGAAGTGTGTCCAAAAGGCTGGCGGCATTGCCACGTTGTATGGCAATGCTTATTCTCTGACCGAGGCAGAAGCCAGCCCTTGAGTCACGCGAAGCGTCAATTAAGCGTTTCGCCAATTCTTTAAAAAGCATATGAGCACTCGGACCCCACGGCCCGAGAGTTTCAACCCCAAACGGCTCAAAAATATGTTTTTTATTGAATTACGTGCAACCAATCTTGCAAAATATTTTCTACAAAAAATCTGCTGTACCTACATAGTTGAATATGAAATACTTCGATACAAGTTGAAACTAGGTCAGGCTGGAAAAAATAATGCTCGTTCCAACAACTGTGGATTTTATTTAAAAAATAAAACTTTCATGATTATAATCGAGAAACAATTTCGTTAAAAATTGTTTCGACGGGGCGAGGACATTTTTGTGAAATTACATCGATGGGACGTGGTTACAATATGAAAAATTTGATAAGTGTAAGGTTTGAAAATAAAATTATGACAAAATATATCGCCTTCTGACTTTTATTGATTTGACACGCTGCGACAGGAGATGCTCCGGGCGTCGTAGGACGCACTACCGGCCACTGTAGGCATGGGCTTGCGTGGCGTGCCATCCAGCTGTCTGGTAACCGAGCTGGATTAATTTAAAGAAAGAAAGAAAGAAAAAGAGTTTATTCGCGTCAAACATGACGCATACCATAACAAAATAAATAAATAACAATATCGACTAAAAGTAGCACGTAAGATATGCGTCACATCCGCGCAAAACGGCCAGCGCTCAGCAAAATGCTGAGGCTCATGAAAAACAGAGCCACAGCGCTGATTTTCAGCACCAGCCGTCGTCGACGATGAGACGCCGATCGGTCAGCAAGGATTTAAACTACTTGCAATCAATTCAAAAAAAAAAAAAAAAAACAAATTAAAACATAAAATAACAATAAATCGAACAATAACCTTAATTATACATTAAACATAAACATAAACAATAACCTTAATTCCACACAAATTAATGTTTTCGTTTTATTATAAACCTAAAAGACATCCACAAGACATCTGTGTTTCAAAAACATCTAGAGATGGATGTAATATCGCCTTAATCACGTAAGAGCGGTTGTATAAAAACATATCTCAAGTAGGACCAATCTTTATTGTTATATCGACAAAATCACGAAAGAGCGGTTATATGAAAATATATCCTGGGTTTGACGATAAGTTTCACATCAATATTCAGTACCAAAAAGACAGGTAGGAACAGAAGCTTCAACAGCAAATACAGGCGTATTTTCAAATTCATCGGACACGCGCGCTACGGCGCCTGAATTTGAATCAAAAATGGCGCCCGTCAAATATTTGACGTTGGGTACAGGCGCCGTGCTATGTCAACAGATCTTGTTTTGTTTGTTAGAGTTTTGTTACACTATCAGCCTGTAAGGGCCATATTTCACCGGGACACCACTGGTAGCGCAACTGGTTGCGCCACCAGCAAAATGTATAGAGCTCTATAGAGCGTTACTCACCGGGACACCACTGGTAGCGCAACCAATTTGGTGGCGCAACCAGTGCCGCCACCAGTCCGGCCGCCAGTCACGCCCCCCACCAAAGAGTATGTGATAAGATGGAAATCTAACCTTTTAAAACCATAATTAACCAACTGTCAAACGTCAGTGACAGTGAACCAAGAATCTTGTACAATACAATCTGGATTGATTACGACAACCTCAAAGATGTAATAAAGAAGTACCATACAAGAATCTTTATCCCTTTCTACTAGTGTGTATAGACTAGTTCGTACTACGAGACATTCTGTTCTAAAGAAGTTCAAGATGTTAATAAGGACGTTTTGACCCTTTTAGACAACTATCTCGGTTTTTCGGTTACCATTATAATGCACCAAGAATCATAACTATAAGGATGACACGGCATGTAATAAAAGACAATATACATATTCATCTCTAGGATGGCATAAAAAATTATTATGGTTTTGTATAAAATTTTCATATAGTTAAATACAATTTTACCGACGCACTAATCAAGAAAATTACAAAACAAGGGTTTGAATAGGTCGCGTAAGCTAAATCCAGTGCACATTTTTAGCTTAAAAATCATAAAATACCACAGCTTATATAGTCCTCTACACCTATAGCTAGTTATTTTGAACTTACATAAATAACTTTATGATTTTTGACCGAAATAAAACCACTCTAAAAAAATCTTTATACATTTTTCATTAAACCCACCACTTCCAAGTCTCAGTCCGCGCTGAACGCGTCCGCGTTCTGAGAAGCAAGGGCCGTTTCGCTCGTTTCCCTCTCCTAGAGAGGAGGCCGGAGTTCCAGCAGTGGGAACATTAAAAAGGCTGATTATATATGTGTGTATATCTATAGGGATTATGGTGTTTTTATCAAGAAGTCTCTATATTCATAGTCTTTAATATACTCATCTACATTCTAATACAGTCAAAAAGTATCATTTGATGGAGTTGAACTGATGAACAAGACCAATATAATAGCCATAGCATAGGGAATATGTCACAATTTAATAGCCAATTAAATATACAAAAAAAATAACAAAAATATATAACCATAAAGTTGGTACAAAACTGTAGAATCAAACCAAACTAACAGTAATTTTTTTTTTTTTTTTAACAAAAACTATCTATTACAACAATTAGTTACTTATGTTTGTTTTACAGTAACTGTAAAACAATCAAATAACTTTAAATTCGGAAGTCAGTTCAGTCAGTTAAATAACAAAATATACCAGAAACATCGACTTCCGAAATTAAAGTTATTTTGATCGTTTTAGTGTTGCGCGAGGGGAACACTCCCCCCCGCCCATGACTCCGCCTCCGCCAGCGGTGTCTGACGCGGACCGCAATAGCGACGACGACAATAATGCTCCAGAGGTGACCGAGGTAGAGATGAGAGTGGCGGTGCAAAGGCTGAGTGCCAAGAACGCCGCCCCAGGACCCGATGGCTTGCCTGGGAAAGCCTGGGTCCTGGCCATGGAGGCTCTCGGGCCTCGACTGAGAGGGCTCTTCAGCGCATGCTTGGAGAGGGGCCAGTTCCCACTTCGCTGGAAGACGGGGAAACTGGTCCTTATCGCGAAGCCAGGGCGCCCTGCGGACTCTCCGTCCGCGTACCGGCCCATTGTGCTGCTCGACGAGGTGGGCAAGCTCTTTGAAAGAGTGATTGCGAGCCGCCTCGTCGCGCGCCTTTCACGGGTGGGGCCGGACCTTTCGGACGGACAGTTCGGCTTTCGCAGGATGCGCTCGACGGTGGACGCCATCATGCGCGTGCGAGCCCTCACGACGGGGGATGCGGTGTCCCAGGGTAGGTGTGTCGTGGCAGTGTCTTTGGACATTGCCAACGCTTTCAATTCCCTGCCCTGGAGTACGATCCGGAGGGCACTCCGGTACCACCGGGTGCCCGAATACCTCTGTCGAGTAGTCGAGGCCTACCTGTCGGACAGGTACATTGTCTACCCCGGTCACCAGGGAGACTGGAAACGTCGGGAGATGTCGTGCGGTGTTCCGCAGGGGTCGGTACTTGGGCCACCTTTGTGGAACATCGGGTACGATTACGTGCTGCGGGGCGACCTCCCTGACGGGGTCAGCGTGGTTTGCTACGCAGACGACACGCTGGTTCTAGCGCAGGGAGAATCGTACCAGGCGGCGGTCGCTCTAGCGACACGCGGGGTTGCGATAGTCGTTGATAGGATCCAGGAGTTGGGACTCGAGGTGGCGCTGCACAAGTCCGAGGCGATGTGCTTTCACGGTCGCCGCTCTCGGAACGCGCCGCCAATGAGTTCCCAACTAACGGTAGGAGGAGTTCACATCGGTGTCGGGTCGACGATGAAGTACCTGGGACTCGTCCTCGACAGTCGGTGGAATTTCGTGGAGCATTTCCGACGTCTGGCTCCCAAACTGAACCGGACTGGGGCTGCGCTCAAGCGGCTCCTGCCCAACCTTGGGGGTCCAGACGCCTCCTGCCGGAGGCTCTACGCGGGGATCGTTCGGTCCATGGCCCTCTACGGGGCGCCGGTGTGGGCGCCGTTGCTGAAAAAGCAACCGGCGGCCATACTAAACGCCTGCCAGAGGGTCATGGCAATTCGGATGGTGCGGGGATACCGCACGATTTCCCGCGAAGCGGCGAGCCTTCTGGCTGGCCTACCACCGTGGGATCTGGAGGCAACAGTCCTTGCACACATGCACGACATGCGCGTGGAGATGCAACGCCGGGGTGAAAGTCCTCTGCCGCGACAGGTCGCGGCATGGCGGACAGAGCTCCGGCGGGATCTCATGGTGGAATGGCGTCAGCGACTATCGCAACCCAGTACTGGGCACGCCACAATTATGGCGATAAGTCCCCTCTTTGAGGCGTGGCTGGAAAGACCTCACGGCGTCCTTACCTTCCGCATGACACAGGTCCTCACCGGAAATGGCAAGTTCGGGAGGTTCCTGTTCCGAATTAAAGCGGAAGTGACGCCCGGGTGTCGCCACTGTGCGGAACACCCGGAGGACACGGTGGAGCACACAATCGCGGTGTGCCCTGCTTGGGTGGAGTATCGCCGTGCCCTCGTGGGGGTGATCGGCGGCGGAGACCTCTCACGCCGGGCCTTGGTCGAGGCTATGGTCCGGAGCGAGGAGGAGTGGCAGGCGGTCGCCGACTTCTGCGAAGCAGTAATGCTCGCTAAGGAGGAGGCCGACCGCATCAGGCAACGGCGCTCTCGCCGCCGCCGGGATTCCGATCCCGATTTCCAGCCACCGTAGGCGCGGGCTTGCGGACAGTGAGCAATGGGTAGCTCGCTGTCCGGCCGTCCGGTAACTGTCCGGACCAAGCCCAAGTCGTCGACGGCGCGCGCTGTTCCCGCGCGCCTTAAGGAGTTGTCAGCAACAGCAGGGACCCAGCCGGGTCGAAGCCTACTGGGGCCAGGGTTATCCGAAAGGGCGCTCGAGCCCCGGTATGAAGGCTTGAAGGAACGGGATGGGTTTTTTAGTCAGTAAGAGTCTGACACTATCTCCCGCTCCGCCCAAGAGCGGGGGTTGTCATAAGATGATTTTACCCATCGAAAAAAAAAAAAATCGTTTTAGTGTTTTTTTGTGTATTCTTTATTCAAGTCGAGCCGATTTCGACTATTCTGCCAAGTCCATTGTAAATTGGAAAAACAAGTGTGTTTATAGAAATCTGAGTAAAGTGAGAATATTAAGCCGTCCATGACAAAGATAGTAATAGCAAATGTACTGAAACATACTAGGTGAAATACCTATAAGTGTTACTTTATTTAACCTGTTTTTTCTTTATTTTAAGCTTAACAAATTACACCTTGTCAGTGTGGAAATAAATAAATAAACTAGTTTTCATCTGTTAACTCAATAAGGTTTAATTGAAAACTAGCATTAAGTAAAAACTATATTTATAATTCACAATAGGATCCCTAAATTGATCCCTTAGTTTTCACACACTCGCAGTATTTTTAAAAGACCTATCTAACGACATCCCACATTATGAAATAGTCTACAAAACGAAATAAAAAAGAATTAAAAAAAGAGCGTTCTTGTATCGTACTCTTCAGTACATTTTTGAGGTTGATATAATCAATCCAGATAGTTTAAAATATTCTTGGGTGTGGCGACTCAAGAACACTCTCTATCCCTTTCTACTAGTGTGTCCATAGATTAGTTCGTACTACGAGCCATTTTGTTCTAAAGAAGTTCAAGATGTTATTAATACATTATATTTTAGACAACTAATCAAAAACTAATATGTATATTAGACAGGTAAGACCTTACCACGATTACAAACTACGAGAGCCTAGAAGTTTTCAATAAGACAATTCTTCGAGAGTAAGCAAAAGAGAAGTTGATAGGTCATCGGCCTACCAAAAAACCACGCCTCACCGAGGTGAATAAGAAGAGACTATTGCACAGGGCCAAACAACATCAAAATATGACTGTTTCAGACTGAAGTCGGTTAAAAATAAGACTTTAAATAGTACAGTACATTGTTAATAAACTACTGCCATTATCTGATGAAATAATATAATTTTTCAGACATGTTTCTCCGATGAATAGACGTTTCAGGTTTTGGTTGACAAAAGCCCTTTTGTCCGTTCAAAAAATGCTCCTTTCCGACGACGCTCTGGAGAATAAAAACTGGTGTTAAGAGAACAGAAGACAGCTAAATTCCCAATTAGTATTATGATGTGGTCTTTAATCTCAAGCCAAGGTCTACATATCGTGAAAGGGACCGTGAGGCATGACCAGTACAAGCGAGTACTAGAAACTGGACTGCTGCCACATCTCGAAGAATGGTTCCTTATTGACGAAGAGTCCATTTTTATGCCCGAATCTGCATAATCTGCATTGTGATACAACACCAAGGGTGTCACTGCATACTCGGCTAAAAAACATTAATGTTTTACCCTAGTCAACCAATACACCAGACATGAACGCTATTGAAAACATGTAGGAGCTCACCAAGCAGGAGATCGCTTAGCAAGTGATCACCACCAAACTAATAAATTATATATTTATTATTATTGTTACATAAACACTAGCTGATTAAATTGCAGCTCTCAACAACACAAAACTGCAACAGGATGCCAGAATTTGCATAGAGAGCATATCATGATGAATGGAATCTATCACAAAATTCTGGTATCTAATATTCGACAAATTGACTACGTTAAATTGAAAAAAAAAATAGATATTTTTTTTTCAAAAATGTATAAATAATTTTACTTTTAATTTTCATTGTTTTTATTATCTCCATAAAAAAAAACTATAAATAAAAAATACCAGCCGGACCTACAAGCAAACTTTTTTCAAACGCCGTTAGCGAGGATACGACTTCAGAAAATCACTGTTTTATGGCGCTTTTCGGGCGCTTGGGCCTTAAACGATACGCGCGAGTCCAAGCGAGCTGGCAACTTCCGATTTCACCTACTTTTTCTGTCGTCAACTCGCTCAGACTTGAAAATCTGACGTATTTATGTACAGTCAACTAAAAAAAAAATTTATGACATAGGTACCCACTAAAAATGTATTAGAAATTGTATTCGACTTGACTTTAAAATAAAACACTTATCGGTAATGAGACAGATATTAATCAACATTACAATAATATAATATTGCATATTTACCTATTAATTACCAACAAATCACAACATTATCAGCAATAAGCAACCAAAGTTGACGTACAAATATTAGTGAATGAGACTTAGAAATACACGTAAGTGAGTGAATATGCAGTATCGATACGTCATGTATGTGTCAAAAAAGTCAAGAGCGCCCACACGATGAACAAAATCTTTCTAAGATGCGTTCCATTTCATGATTAACCTGTGACCTTCAGTTGCCTTTTGCATTCTAGGACTACGGGTTTCCTTTTCAGGAATTCGCCGGGGTCCTAGCTTGCGGGCATCGGCCCTTCTGGACTCCTACGGTTTGATGTCATCTGTTTGAGGAGCACGTCGATCACTACGCGCTGTTGACGACTGAGCTCGGTTCGGTTACTTACCGGACGGCCGGATAGCGGACTACCCATTGCTCGGCGTCCGCAAGCCTGCGTCTACCGTGGTCCGTCGTCGGGGTCGGAATTTCGGCGGCCGATGTGCCTTTGGCCTCCTTCTTCGGTATCATTACTGCTTCGCAGAAAGAGGCGACCTGCCATTCCTCCTCGCTCCGGACCATAGTCTGAACTAGGGCCCTGCGTGAAAGGTTGTTGCCAAAAATTGCCTCCACGAGGAAACAGCGGTGCTCTGCCCAAACGAGGCACAACTCTACCATGTCTTCGGGTGCTCCACCGTGTTCTCCGTGTGGTCCACACAATAGTGATACCCGACCGTTACTTCCGTCTGAATCCGATGCAGGAACCGACCGAACTTGCCTTGGTGAGGTGAAGACCATGCAGGTGCAGGTAACATGAGAAAGTCAAAAATAACGTAAAATGTTTTTAAAATAACTTGGGTATCGTGTACCCTTGGCCACTTCCTACTCGACTCATTCCTCACCTTTAACATAATATCCCGAAATCTAAGTAGATAACCGGTATAGCCTGCGTGAAAAAATCCGCGGGCAATAGCTAGTTATTTAAAGTAATAACAATTACAATTAATAACAATTATTTGACTGTATTCGACAGAAAAAGTAGGTGAAATCGAAAGGTCCCAACTCGCGCGAACTCGCGCGAATTGCTTAAGCGAGTTGACGAAAAAGCCATATTAGGTAATCTCTGGAAGTACTGGTCTGATCGCAAAAAGTTTTTCACCGATAGAAAGCTGCTTTATTCCTAAGTGACATAGGCTATATTTTATGTGCGCGGGCGAAGCCGCGAGCAAATGCTAGTATATTATATTTGTCGACCGTGAGGTACCAATACCTCCTAAAAATATTTTTTCAAGAAAATCATCATTTACCACTATGAATTTAAAAAGGGTTTTCCGCGTGTTTAAGGCGATTATCCCACTGCCGCGCATTATGCTGCATGTTGCGTGTCAACGCACCAACGCGCGTACTTGCGGAAATGCAGATCTGCATCATCGTGCGGGTTTTTTTACGTACTCACGCGCGTAGGAGCATTTTGTAAATTGACGCAGGCTCTGACTCATTTCATTCAAATCATATGACACTACAAGACTCATTGTGCCATACCTTGCGTGCCGCCCCGAACCCACGCGCGTCGCGGCATGTTTCTCCTCATGTAGGCGTGTGATCTGCATGAACGCGCGTGGATGCATTTTTGGTATGTTGGACTGTGCTTATTTTCTATACAAATGGAGATACTTACAAGCAATGTTAATAGGTACACGCATTTACGCGCTACGCTGCGTGGAACGTGGCAATGTGATAATCGCCTTAGTAAAATTCGAAGTGATTTTTTTTGTTTTCAGGATTCACAGACAGTTTGGAGATATTGGTACTTTGCTGTCGATATAAAAAAATACACCATCAATTAATATCACATGCTGCAGTGTCAAAAATAATAACAATTAATTTAGTAAAATCATGGCTACCCTAGTTCAAATGGGGGTAAGAAAGGGACACACCGACCCTTTCTCGTTGTCTTTTTCAGTACATTTTTCCCCGTTTGCTTGTCAATATGAACTTAATGGCAATGAGAATAAAAAACACTATAGAGTGTGTTTGCTGCGTAGGCAATCTAGATTATCCATAGGATACATAAAATCTTTGCTCTGGTGTCTGTTTGGTGTCTTGTTTGGTGTCTTGCTATATTTCACTAGGACACCATGGTGGCGCAACCAGTGGCGCTACCAGGGTGTCCCGGTGAAATATGGCTCTAAAAGGTTCAATTTAAGCAACGTATAGTCTGTCTAATAAGTCAACCGACTTGGGTAATTATTAGTTTAAAATGAAATCTGATGTAGTCAACGCTGGTTCAATAATCAAAGTTGATTAAGAGATATTGATCATTTTTTACTAATAGAAGAACCTTATAAAAAGTATCGAATATTAGTATTTTTTTATTTAATAAAATATTATACAAAATTCCCAAGTCAGTTAACTTATTAGAAAGACTCTAACATTTTGTTTATCCAAACTAATATTATAAATGCGAAAGTAACTCTGTCTGTCTTGTCTGTCTGTCTTTGCTTCACGCCTAAACTACTGAACCGATTTGTGTGAAATTTGGTACAGATTTAGTTGGGAACTTGAGAAAGGACATAGAATAGTTTTTATTACAAAAATAAAATAAAAAATAAAATTTATTCCGGACATACATCGCCATCTATTGGTCAAGAGTCAGCATCAATTCAGTACTGAAAATTTATCGGAAAAATGTAAATAAATAGTAAAAAGGTATAAAATATAATATAAATTATGTTGATTTTTGAAGAGTTCCCTAGAATATCTTCCACAGTTCATTTTTGAAGAGATCCCGCGAGATCGGGAACTATATGGGTAAAACCAAAAATCTGCCGGAAGTCACTATTCCACGCGAACGAAGTCGCGGGCAAAAGCTAGTTTAGGAATAAAGTTACCTGTAGACTTACGACTGTCTGATTTTTGAAGTGAAACTTTATTGGTGACAAAGAGACTTTTTTTAGTGACTGTTTTAATAATTCATAAGTCGGTTCTTAGTGAATATTGTAAAGTAAAATTGGTGTTCTTTTGTATCTAAAGCGTCTACATAATTGAGAGCGTGTGGAAAACAGCCGCGATATTGGTAAAATAAGGCTGGGAATTTTATTGTATTGTTGAATACCTCAAACAAAAAAAAGACTAGAGCAGTTTGTGGAAACAAAAACATAGCATTTTTCATTCGGGGTGGTTTTCCCCTCAAACCACAATTTCGCGCCATTCGGTTGAACACTAAGATTATTAAAAGTCTGCGTAGATTTGCAATTTTGAGTGTTTTATTTATTGGTTCTTTATCTAAGAATGTAAATAAAAAATTCTTCATAAAGTAGTCTGTTAATTTCGAAAGACCTTTCCATTTTCCGCCTATTTATACCTATTTAAATGTTTAGGGTCTCAGGAGTTAAGAGGTCACGGAACCCCTTCCCTGTGAAGACGGTGAATGAATTCTCGGGTGGTTTTGTGACTAAAAATCCCGCTTTCCCAAGCCTTTTTCCTAAAAGTCTAGATGCTTTATGAAGGTTTTTTTCACGATAATAATAAAATAAAAAATTACATTAAAACATGTATTGTCTTAACAAAAAATTATAATATATTGGATAACTTTTTAATAAGTAATAAAGGAAAATTCTTTATAAAACCACCGGCCGCTACACGCGAGGTAGAAAACAGATATTAATTACGTTCTCGATCAAACGTTTTTCCATTTTGTAGACAGCAAAAATTTCAATTATAATAATATTGTCTTATAGGTTGGTATTTTAATTTCACCCGCCACAGAAAAATGTTTAGACAAATAATTTTTTCAAGTGCTTGTCGTCTGGTATATTGTTTGTTTTACAAAATACTTTATAAATAATTGAATAAATATTGTATTATACCTAATAGCCAGATATGTATCAGACCTCATTATCATCATCATCATTATTTCATCCAAAAGACGTCCACTGCCGAACATAGGGTCTCCTCCAAGTGACACCACAACGACTGGTCCAAGATTCACGCAATCTCCCTCTAGTTCTACCCAGTTTATAGCAATATCCCACCAAAAACCTAAATACGAATGAATTCTTAGACGTAGCGGCAACGACAAGAAAGAAAGAAAGAAAAACAGTTTATTTACACGTTAAAGACGCAATCTTAAAAGTAGGTAACATAACAAAACATCAATAATAATTAAAAGGGAGGATATGCGTCTCCTCCGCGCAAAACGGCCGAACGCTCAGCATAAAGCTGCGGCCTCACGCATAATGCGTTGAGCTCACAGCGCTGGTTTTCAGCGTGGGCCGGACAAGAGGAAACGACGTTGCCGCTACGTCGACAAAGTTTGAAAGAAAAGAAAGAAAGAAAAAGAGTTGCATCAAACATGACGCATTCCTTAAAAAGTACTTATAACAACACTATAATATTTTGGGAAGATATGCGTCACATCCGCGCAAAACGTAGTTGCATAGTTTTTGTAGCGAAGCTGTCGCGCGTTTTATAAACACCACATCACTAACACCCACTATCACTACTAACGCGCGTTTGTCGTGCAACGCATTACAGAAGCGGTACCAACTCACTACAGCATCGCGACTTTAGCGGTGCAAACGCGCGACCGTGACGGACGACGTCAGTGACGGAAACATTCTACATACAAAAACTTCATTTTTGTTACGCGTTTGCTTCGAGACAGAAGCGCGACAGTATTGCGTTTGTATCGCGACTGAGAATCGTGACATGGGTGAGGGCAGACTGCTAGCAAATGCATCGCGACTGTATTGATTCGAACGTGCGTCAACATCGCTACTGCATTGCTACAAAAAGTCGTCGTGGGCGAGGAGCCTAAAGGCGTGGGCAGGTGTACATCAAGCATAGTTTTTTTTATTATTGATAGGCTCACGTTTGACCACTATCTCACCTGATGGTAAGTGATGATGTGGCCGACGATGGAGCACGCTTGCCTAGAAGTAACCTATTCACTCTTGACTTAAAGACTGCTAGGTTGTAGCTATCAGGAAACATAGACTCCGGCAGGGAATTCCACTCATTAGCTGTACGCATACTGAATGTGTTTCCAAAACGCTTTGTACGAATGGGTGGCATATCCACCATGTACCGATGGCGCAACGCCGTATAATGAATACGCGTCTATGAAGTTATGCATTCGTGAAAAGTAGGCGTTATGCTATGTTAGGATGCAAAAAGATTCGCCAGAAAAATTCAAAAGCCACATTCTCAATGCAAAAAACTCGGTTTTCTTTCCAAATAATGCAATGTCTGCTGAACCTTACTTCCCCCGTGGGAAATTTCAGACACTGTGTATTCTCAGTCGTAGAGAGACCACATTCTCTCCCCACTATAAGTGTGGAGATACAGTGCTCTGGATTCAGCAGGCAAGCGACTCTAGGTGAATCTGAATTTTAAATGCCACTTCTTGATTTTAAATGCCACTTTACATTTGCAGTGGTCTCAGTTTGCGTTTTTGGTTTTAAATTTGAATTATTTATACAGAAAATTATGTTTTTTTCATCGCTGTCTCATTTTATTTGGTCAGTGTTTTAATGATAACGAGTATACTTTTCGATTTACATAGAATTCTGCTAGAAAATTCGGCGAATCAACCCTATGAAACTATAAGATTTAAATATGGAATAAAAAATCTTTAACGATTTTAGATAGATTTGATGCGGCGGAGACCTCTCGCGCCGGGCCTTGGTTGAGGCCATGGTCCGGAGCGAGGAGGAGTGTCAGGCGGTCGCCAACTTCTGCGAAGCAGTAATGCTCGCAAAGGAGGAGGCCGAACGCATCAGGCAACGGCGTTATCGCCGCCGCCGTCGCTGGGATTCTGATCCCGATTTCCGGCCAACGTAGACGCGGGCTCAAGGACAGTGAGCAATGGGTAGCTCACTGTCCGGTCGTCCGGTAACTGTCCGGACCAAGCCCAAGTCGTCGACGGCGCGCACTGTTCCCGCGCGCCTCAAGGAGTTGTCAGCAACAGCAGGGGCCCAGCCGGGTCGAAGCCTACTGGGGCCAGGGTTATCCGAAAGGGCGCTCGAGCCTCGGTATGAAGGCTAGAAGGAACGGGGTGGGTCTTTTAGTCAGTAAGAGTCTGACACTATCTCCCGCTCCGCCCAAGGGCGGGGGATGTCAATGCATGATTTTTTCCCACCATAAAAAAAAAAAAGATAGATTTGATAATTTATATATTAATGATCATTGTTTATTTTTAGTTAATTCGATTGTAAGAGGCATGAATAAACGTTTTTCTTTTTTTCTATTTAGTTATGTGACTTATGAAAACTTATAAAAAAAACTCAATGTATTTGTTTTAATTAAAATAATTTACAAGCACGTTTGGATTTTCAAAGTCCAGTCAGTCAGTAACAAAAACAGAAAGAAAACCGGTGAAGTTATTTGTTTATTACTTAGTGTAGATTTCCTTATAGAAAACATGCAAAAAAACTATGGACACTCTTTTTGTCAATAAATAGTTTATCACCACCAACATTTTAGCCTATAGACGTCGACTGTAGGACATAGGCCTCCCCCAAGTGTCGCCACAATGCACGATCCAGTGCGTCCCGCTTCCATCGGGTTCCCGCAGCCTTCACCAGGTCATCGGTCGAAATAGTTATATAAATACAATTACAAATCATTATGTATGTGAGAACAACCTATGTATTAGTTTTAAATAAACACTTATAGTTTTGACCAGATTTTTTCCAACCTTTAGTACGTAGTTAGGTATATGCCCACGAAAAAAATAATGAACACTCTATTCATGGCTTGCACGGCACGATTGGTTTAACCCGAGCGATTGGCTCCTTGTCGCGGATTCAATTCCCGTGCGGATCAAATTATTTGTAAGGCCTGTGATTAGTTGTTACGGGTTATCTTGTACATATCCTTGTAAGGTACCACCTAAATTTAGGTCGATATACATAAAAATCCAATGTGCTAAAATTAGGCGCAAGTAGTTGCGGCCCAGAACACTAGTGTAGTCAAAAAATTGACTAATGTATTTTAATTCTTTTAAGCGGTATTTCCTATACCTCATCATCATCATCATTTCAGCCGATACAGGTCCACAGTTGGACATAGGCCGCTTGGGGGACCAAGCGTCGCCACGTCGAACGTTCGTGTGCGTCCCGAATCCATCGGTTTCCTGCTACCTTCACTAGGTCATCGGTCCACCTTGTAGGAGGCCTTCCAACACTGCGTCTTCCGGTAAGCGGTCGCCACTCCAAAACCTTTCGGCCCCAACTTCCATCTGTTCTGCGAGCAATGTGCCCGCCCAATGCCACTTAAGTTTAGCTATTCTTTAACAACCTTAGTTTTCCTGCGGATATCTTCATTTTTTTATTCGATCACGCAAGGAAACCCCGAAAATAGCCCTTTCCATTTCTATTTCTAAAGTTAACTATTTCATGCAAAAAATATATTGAAATAATATATAAATGGCAAATATTTTTTTGGGATTGTTTAAACCAAAATTTACATTTAAACATCATGACATAATTTTAGGTCGCTGGGCTGTAGTGTCATGATTTAAAAAAATATCTTGTAGTCTAATTATTTTTGTCCTTAAATTAGATTTAGTTACACAATTTAATTCCGACAAGTCCGTTCCATCATCAGACCACAAGACGTACGGCGTTGCGCCACCGGTACATGGTGGACCTCCCACCTATACGTACAAAGCATTTTGGGAGTACATTCATTATGCGTACAGCCAAGGAATGGAATTCCCTGCCGGAGTTTGTGTTTCCTGCACGCTTAGCCAAGTTGTTATTCTGCAATCGTTAACGCTGTCGAAAAGTGATGAAACGTATGGGAATGACGTCATCTCAACGTAAAGTCGCGTGGTCAGAACAAACGAATAGACAATTCGTAGCCAAGTTCACATCGTTCAAAATCGTTTCTACAATGTTTAACGCTACATCCTTTGTTATACAAACGCTACATTGTAGAACGAGCGGCCGACTCAGGCGCGTCAATATGGCTACCAACTTATCGTTTTCTACAATTGCTGTCACCGAGGTGTTACCGATTATAGAACGGAATTCGACTAAAACTGGTTGTAACATGGCTAGGGGGGCTGATAGCTATAAGCTAAGGGTCTTTAAGTCAAGAGTGAATAGATTGCTTCTAGGCAAGCGTGCCCCATCGTCGGCCACATCGTCGCTTACCATCAGGTGAGATTGTGGTCAAACGCAAGCCTATCCCTAATTAATAAATAAAAAATTAGATCGCTGGGCCTGACGAGGATATGAGTTTAGATTTACATGTTTGTGAACGCACCCACAATACAAAAGTAAATCCAAGTGTGAGAGAACGTGTAGAAAAGAAAATGTATTGTCGAAATCCATAAAAATCGAGGCATCACAGCTATTTCCGTATCCGCTGGATAGTGTCGAGTAATCGATAGCCCGCACATTTGTCTTGCAAGCCGTGCCCAAAATATCGAGTTTGTTTGAAAAGAACTTTCGCATCCTGTATTAATAGGATTTCGTACCCACTGGTTTTATGAATTACTAGTCCTTTTTTTCGGTGGGTTATCATACAATGATATCTCCCGCCCTTGGGCGGAGCGGGAGATAGTGTCAGACTTTTACTGACTATAACATATACCTCTTTTTTTCTTTGCCTTTCATACCGGGGTCGGACCTTCCTTTCAGTAACCAGTCCAAGGCTCCAGTAGGTTTCGGCCCTGCTGGACCCCTACGGTCTGCTGACCGGTTACCAGATAGTCGGACAGCGAGCTACCCATTGCTCGCCGTTCGCAACAAAATAGTCCTAAATTGTTCATTTTACAAGTTTTTATTTGTTACTAAATTTGTTGGTATTTGTTACCCTATTTTTTTAAAGCTATTGGAAGCAATAATCATTGAAAGTTATCGGTAATATTATTTTTTATTCTATTACCTAATTTATTGTAATAGGTAATTTTATTTCTCTGTAAGTTTATTATTATTTGAATAGATACGAGAACACACCCCTTTTCCGTTTGAAGTTGGCAGTGCACTTCGCACTAGAGTGGATAAATGTTGCTGCCAGCCCCCGCCTCATTTTAATATATTCGACTGTTCACCGTTCATCCCACACTGGTCAGCATCCAGGAAAAAAAAAATTGGTGAGCCATTTCTGACAATAATTTATTATTATAAAATTTTTAGCTACTTATATCAAAATGTACGAGTACCCTCTTTCATTATTATAACCACCTAAAAATATTTTTAATTCCTGAATTCCTCCGGTCTACCTCCAACACTGCTCACCAGAACCACGAAGCACCATCAACAACACTCCCTGTAACATCGTTTCAATATTCAGTAACCCCCCGCGTGACGTCACAACCCACAGGAAATGGATACCTGCGACCCTCGCGTACGAAACAATAAATCAAACAAATTGATTGCTGCTCAATATGTCGGTGCGAAAATGAAGTATCAATGGCCCTGGTCGTGTATTATTTTGATGGGCGTATTTGGAGTTTGTTTCTGTGATTTATTGTTGGGTTGATGCTGAAGAGCAGAGATCCAAGCTTCTGACTACCTTGCCAATTTATTTATTTAATCTTCATGCAACACAAAGTACATAGGCAGACTTAATGCCTTAGGCATTCTCTACCAGTCAACCTAGGGTGGTGAAGAAACGATATGGTAGGCGCACAAAAAGAAATTTTGGTATTTTGGTTTTGGCTCTTTGAATGCCGTAATTAGAGACACAATAGAAAGACAATTGCTTATGTCGAACTGTGTAACATAAGACATTCAAAAGGTTAAAACAACAGTAAAAATTATACATAATTATAGATAACATATACATACATATAAATTTAATATAATATATATACTACATTTATATATTTATATAAAGTAAGGACTGAAGTTTTGAGACGATTCTGCTATTGGTGTAGAAAATGATTGCGCAACTTCCGCTTAAATCCATACCAACTTTCGGCCGTCCTGATATCGAGAGGATCCACAGAAGGATGGACTGTATATAGAAGGAAGAATGAGCAAAATCAGAAGTATGAGAAGGATAGAGCAGAAGGCAAATTCGAAGGGGAATTTCGGCTACGGTAACCAATTACTGTCATCAGTGCAACTACAAGTTTCGACTATGTGCTCTAATATGGCTAATATTGCCTACATATCTTCTCTGTAAACCTGCGTATTATATATATATACTCGTAGTACAGCACACTTAGTGCCATAACTAGCCTTTTATAGGCTTGGTGTCAATTTCTGAAACTGCACTTTTAGGAAAAGGCCGAACTGGGTAAGTTTAATCCACTTGAAGCATAGCATATGACTCGTATGTTACTTGAACAAGATTCATTTTACTGGCAACGTTAAAAGTACAGCCAAAATTCATGAAGTCAAGAGAGCAAAAACATACTTAGCTATGCTCTAGTGAGCAACAGGCCAGTCAAAATAAAGAGTAAGTCTCCTCTTTGAGGAGTGACTAGAAAGGCTCCACGGCATCCATACTTTCCACCTGACGTAAATTCTCCAGATATGGCTAGTTCAGGATATTCCGGTATCGGGTTTATGTAGAAGAAACACGTGTGCCATAGTTTGGAGTGAAAAGGAATGGGAAGCGGTCACCTCCTTGTGTGAAGTAATAACGTGAATGAAGGAGATGCCGCAACCGAGTGGACGCGAACATTTTCACGTTCAAGTCACCGCTGCAGGAGGTGCCCTGAGCGTTAAGAGTCGCAAGGTAATTCCCAGTTACCATAGGCGCAGGCTTGTAGACGACAAATAATAGGTACCTCGCTGTTTGACCTTCCGGTAAGGGCCAAGCTGGAGTCGACGACGGCTATGGCTGCGGAAGAGTTTGAAAGAGTTACCATGGCCCTAGAACTAGCTAAATGCACATAGCATAGTAGTATAGTTGGCCTTATAATGTTCCCTTTGCAGGGAGTCAGGCCGCCTATCTAGGAGAGGGAATGGGGCGTAATCCACCACGCGGGCCTAGTGTGGGTCACATGTCTTCGAATTTTCCGGTCTAGGACATGCCGGTTTCCTCACGATGTTTTTCCTTTACCGTTTTGAGAGCAGTAGTGATGAAATAAATTATACAAAGTAATGCGCCTGCTCCAGCTGGGTTAGACTCGTAAGTCGGGACCGTTACCACAAATGAACAAACGCTGTGAATTAAAAAAAAAAGCAAGTTCTATAGTAAGTATTGTTAGTTTCATAAACCTTCATCAATCAGAACCCTTAATGCGTGCTCATTAGTAAGCAGGTAACTAAATCACGTTCATTAGTTCAGTGCAGCTTGTCGAATTAACGATATAATTAATGCCATGTCGATTGTCCGGATATGGTTGACAGGGAATTATTCGACTCGAGCTGATATTTCCAAATTGCTGACAGGCTGAAATGAAGTGAAATAAAATTAGATCGTGGAAATCTGCAGTTGTGATAAATATCGGGCTTTATGTTTCTTTTTTTTTTGTAATTCATAGACTCACCCACTTATCACTTGATGGTAAGCGATAATGTGGCCAATGATGGAGCACGCTTGCCTAGAAGTAGTGACTTGCCAAATTTTGTGATTTCTGATAGCTAGAACCAAATTTTTAAGTCAAGACTTAAACAAAAAAGCTAAGGAAAATATATTTAGGAAACCTTGCACTTTTTAATGAAATTCAGAACTACAGCAATTTGTAAAAAAACACTTATTTCCTGTAACAAGTTTTGTGAAATATTAGAGTGAGCGATGAAAGTTACCGAATGCCACCCGAACGTTGCCTCTTTAACAAACATTACCTTGGATGAAACCACAAGCTTTTCAACTACCGTTGACCACAGACGGACCGGAAAGGTTCCTCTTAAGTGATCGTGTACAAAAAACTGCAGAAGTTTAGCCTGGCATAGTCGGCCTCATAATCTTCCCACTGCTGGGACTCAGGCCTCCTCTCTAGGAGAGGGAACCGGGCCCAGTACAGGTTGGTGGACATCACATATCTTCAAATATTTGGTTCTAGGACATTCCAGTTTCCTCACGATGTTTTCCTTCACCTTTTTGAGGGCAGTGGTGATGAAATAAATTACTCACAGTAATACACCTGGCTGGGTTTGAACCCGCAACGTACAACTCGTAAGTTGGGGCTGTTACCACCACTGATCTGCAGAAGTTTATTTACTTCTCATTTTAACAAAAAAGATTTGAACCTGGTTATATAGTATCCATGCTCAACCCCCACATAAAGTGTTGCCACATGACTGGGTCCAAGGGGTAATGGAATAAAACCGACTCCTCGACATTTGCTCATGAATATTTAACCACCATCGTCAATTTAACATCGTGAACTTAATCCAGCGTTATGGGTTAAACGTGGTACCCGTTACCAGGGACTTGGAATAGATTAGTGACACTGTATCGAGCCCATTAGACACATATCCGCGTCATTTTCTTGCCTTTTGTTTTGAGGGTAGGAGGTAGGAGTTTCGTTCGATTCGAGAACCCAAATGTACACAACACTATGATGCTCGAACATAGCGGTTCTAGTGTTTTTTTTATAGTGGGAAAATCATCTAATGACAATCCCCACTCTTGGGCAGAGCGGGAGAAAGTTTCAGACTCTTACTGACTAAAAACCCATCCCGCTCCTTTGTGCCTTCATACCGGGGCTGAGCTACCTCTCCAAACTAACCTTGGCCCCCGTAGGCTTCGACCCAGCTGGGCCCCTGCTGTTGCTGACAACTCCTTGAGGCGCGTAGGGACAGAGCGCGCCGTCGACGACTTGGGCTCGGTCCGGACAGTTACCGGACGGTCGGACAGCGAGCTACCCATTGCTCGCCGTCCGCAAGCCCGTGCCTACGGTGGCCGGAAATCGAGAGCGCCGTTGCCTGATGCGGTTAACCATCCTTTGCTAGCATTACTGCTTCGCAGAAGGAGGCCACCGCCACTGCTGCGGTTCTAGTGCTGCCGCGCTCCTGTCGGCACGGTGCGGTTAATTTGTAGACGCCCTTGGTCGTCGACGGCGTGGCGCGTAGTGTACCCTAGGGGCCATAAAGAGATGTCAGCAAAATCGTAGGGGCTTAGCAGGGCCGAAGCCTACTGGGGCCATGGGTTAATTACCATAAGACGACACATGGGTGTAGTTTGAGTCAGCAAAAGTCTGACACGCTCTCTGCCTTTCAGGTCCAGAGCTGTAGCAGTTCTTTCAAACCATCTTGCAGTCCTGATGACTTTTAAACTTACATTCTAAATTTAGACATCAGTGGGAAAATAATCCTATGACATCTCTCCCTTGGACGGAGCACGATATAGTTTCAGACTTTTACTAACTAAAAATCCACTCCTGTTCCTTTGTAGCCTTTCTTACCGGGGCCGAATCTACGTTTCAGAAGCAGACCCTTGGATACAGTAGGTTTCTACCCTGCTGTGTTCCTACGGTTTGTTGACAACTTCTTGAGGCACGAGTGGAACAATATGCGCCGTCAAAATCTTGGGCTCGGTCCGGGCAATTACTGGATAGTCGGACGGCGAGCTTCCAATTGCCCCCCTCTGCAAGCCCGCGCCTATGGTGGCTGGAAATCGGGATTGTAATCCCGGTAGTGGGGTGTGAGCGCCGTTGCCTCACGCGTGCAGCCTCCTCCTTTGCGCCGCATTAATCAGTCCTTAATAATAACATCAATAAATCAAACATAATTCGTCTCCCACACTTCACCAGCTCTACTTACCCTTTGACATTAACCACTGGCTCTAACCTAACGCTTACGTAATTGAAGCTACTAAACCATTCTGTCACTAACATATTGTTGGCAAGGAGAACGAACGCCGCCAATTTAACATTATTAATGGTGTGTCCCATTACCACACGAGGACTGAAAGTAGAAAGGTTCTATGACAGTGTTTCTCAAACTGTAGTATACGGACCACTGGGGGTTCACAAGAGTTAAAATCTGGTGTGTTAGAAGCATCATAATTTCAAACTTTTCAACTGAAAAATTAAATTCCCAATCACCATTATCGATTGCATTACGTACTACTTAACATCAGGCGGGATCGCAGTCAAGCACTAAAAAGAAAAATCAGTGGTCTTTACGTTCGATTATAATAAAATATCTTCAAGATGGAATAATCGCAGTCAAGTACCAGTTTATATTAGATTTAAAAAAGGTTAGAGTGAAAAGCACTGGGTAGTTTATAATATAGCTTAAAAAACTAACAAACGTTGTGTTTTTTAGCAATGCTTGTTATTTTCTATTTTACGTGTGCTGCAAGGTTTGAATTAATAAAATAAAATAATTTTTCTAAGCATCTGGTTCCTATAACTAACTTGATAACTGTAATAATATTTTAGGTAAGAGTTGTTGTGTATACCTATATAGTTCTTCTTCTTCCTGCCCTTATCCTATATTACTTGGGGGTCGGCGCAACACGTTTTCTTCTTCCATTCTGTCCTGTCACCCGTCAAACTATCACTAATTCCCTTTTCTTTCATATCACTTTTCACACAATCCATCCATCTTTTTTTCGGCCTAGTTAAATGCTTTTATTTCTCTTGTCTATCTACATAATATGTTTAATTAATACTACTAAATTGCTGAATGACAAGACAGATTCTCCAAAAAAAATGAATATTTTTCAGGTTTATTAAAAACCTGGTCTTAAAATTTAGATGGCTCGTCAAGTTATTTACCAAAAGCCTCCTTTGAAGCTTTTTCCAATGTCACCCACACACATATTTTTTGTCAATATCGTCCTATAAGACATATAGATAGGCCCAAGCCTTCCATTTTCTTTATCTTCACCGACAGTATATCCCGTTTATTATCCTTGGAATGGGGCGTTCTTTCTGGAGCGAATGTGCGCCGCTACAATGTTATAGCTTGCAATTACTTAGGATACACTCCAGCGTATTGTGTCGTGCAGGGGACGGGCAGGGGTCTTGTACCTAGTCAATGGGTAAGCGTATCTTTAGGGATCAAAGATAGCGATTAACCTTTTCGCTATCAATAGTAGATCTCTTTTCAATAGAGCATCAAGGATCGAATGGCCTTTGTATGAAAATGTCGTATGAGATTTATTTGTTAAATACGTAACATTGTAAAATAAAATAGAATAAAATATAAGTAATGGTAAAAAAATATATATTGTTGACTCAATTTATGAAGTCTTTTTTTTAGGTGAGAAATAATATAATGATATCTCCCGCCATGGGGCGGGGAGGCAGGTGTTTTACAGGTTGCATATTGGAGTGTGCGCAGGAATTGCATGACTTGATTGCGCCATCTCAATTCTAAGTACCATCGGACAGCCCGACATACGACGAGTATCTTCTAGGTCTTCTCCATGTTTTCCCATTCAATACGATTCAGCACTGTCCTCATCCATGTTCTTCCTGCAGTTGTCTTTATTTCGTTTCGTCTTTCCACCTACAACACGGTCTTTCCCGTTTTTTGTATTTCTGGGAAACTAAAATGGCTTTCATGTTTTAAGGCATATCTTTTATGATGTGATCTGTCCATTTCCATTTTAATTTTCTTATTCTTGTCGTGAACAGTGCCGGATTGACCACATAGCAAAACCGCTAACCCGCTTGAACGTTAAAGGAATCGCTTCACCATCAACAACTATCACTACTTATACCATCAGGTGGGATCGCAGTCGAACACTAGTATATATAATGATACATACATATACATATATATATATAAGTTTAGATATCTTTGCTTTATGGATTCTAACCACTTACAGATTTTCCATAAGAACAATGAACTATCCTTTGGACTCATCGCTACTTATGGGTCCCGGGGCCATTTTGAAAAGTAAGTTAAATGAGTTTTAATTCGTTGCCTTTTATAAAGGCGGGGGTTAACATGGAACCTGTTTAAAATTCTGCAAATTTTGTACAGGCTCCACGTTAGCTTAATCCAGCACTGACGATGTCATAATCTTCTATATTGTTCGTTTCTTGGTTGCTAGCTTAATTGAACGTATTGCCAATGCCAATGCATTCAACTACTTTCCTGCCGACAAGTCTTTTACTGTGCAGACCGCTCGTCTATGAAATTCAAATTCCTGCGACAGTATAACGTGCGCAAACACTACTTGTTTTTAAAGGGCTTGAGAAGGAACATTACTTGACACTGTGATCTTGTTTTCGTTTTTTTTGGTGGTTTGACGAGTCCACAGCGCTGGTTTTCAGCGTGGGCAGATAACAATTTTAACAAACAGAAGTCAACAACGGTGTGATGGGCCAATAGATGGAGGTGAGGTCTTTCCAGTCACGACTCAAAGAGAGGACTTACCGCCATGATTGTGGCGTGCCCAGCACTGGGTTGCGATAGTCGCTGACGCCATTTCACCGTGAGAAACCCGCCGGAACTCTGTCCGCCATGCCGCGACCTGTCGCGGACTTTCGCCCTGGCATTGCATCTCCACGCGCAAATGTGCAAGGACTGTTGCCTCCAGATCCCATGGTGGCAGGCCAGCAAGGAGGTTCGCCGTTTTGCGGAAAACCGGGCGATACCCCGCACCATCCGTATTGCCATGACCCTCTGGCATGCGTTCAGCTGGGCCTTTGGTTGTTAACGCAGTGACGGCGCCCATACTGGCGCCCTTTAAAGGCCCATGAACCGAACGATCACCGCGTAGAGCCTCCGGCAGGAGACGTCTGGACCCGAAGGCTGGGCAGGAGCCACTTGAGAGCAGCCCCAGTCCGGTTTAATTTGGGAGCCAGATACCGGAAATGCTCCACGAAATTCCACTAACTGTCGAAGACGAGACCCAGGTACTTCATCGTCGACCCGAAACCGATGTGTACTCCTCCTACCGTTAGTTGGGAACCCGATGGCGGCGCGTTCTAAGGGCCGTGAAAAAACATAGCCTCAGATTTTCGCAGCGCCACCTCAAGTCCCAACGACTATCGCAACCCCGTGTGTTGCCGCTCGATAAAGGGCACTGGACTTCGTCTTACTACTTATTCTATTGCCTATACACGTATTTATTTTGTATTTATGTATCTATTTTAGTTTTAAGTACCTGTATAATTTTTGTTTACTTGTAAATTTGTACCAAATGCAACCCCATTTTGTGTCAGGCAATCTTTATACATTTTAGGTTGCCTGAAAGAAATCGTCAAGTGTTATAATGTGTTCTTTTAATTGTGATCTTAGTCTACAGTAAAGTGTAAATTCTCGTAAATAAATAAGTAGGTATTATAAAACAGCCCTATTTAACAGTAACACGTATTCTGTGCCATTAAACGATATCTTAAGATTGCTTAATATATGGCTCTAAGATTAGGTAATAGGGTACCTTCCCCTTAGTCACCTTTTACGACTAAGTGTGATAAAATTTAGTACCTACTTATATGGGAATGGGTTTATTGACGTAATAAACCAAACTATATTGTGGTCAAAGGTCATTCTTAGTACTTTATCACTCTTGATAGTCGTAGGCTTTTAGACCAGTTCTTGACATAGATATTGTCTAGACGATAAATCAAATACTAAGTGCTAAGTATGTGAATGCCCGACGGGTTAGTCAGTCAGTCGGTTTAAACCTCTAAAAGCTTACCAACATATTTTGACCAGTTAACTTCGTCTAATGTTATTTTATGATACATTAAGATAGCACGTTTTTCTTTACGCAGGTAATTACAACAAGACAACACAATTTTGTCTTTGATAAGAGAGTATGAAATATTGATAGATTTATCGATAATTTAACCAAAAAAATATATATAGCCTGAAAAAGTTTGCTTTTGTATCCAGGAGAATGGTTGATCAATATTTTAGAATATTCAGTTTAATTATTTAAATAAAAATATTGAAATATGTTAATTTTTGTAGGTATAATATTTATCAGCTTTTTGATATTATATTCAAATTACAAAATAGTAGAAAAGGTTTAAAAGTCAAGTCTGTTACATTTTCTTTCATGTTTATAAGAATTTGGTCTCACTAAACTCCAAATGTAGTCGCAAATCATATTTTCGTTGTATTGGCTCTGATAACAGTTTTCGAAGTCCATGATGTCTAGATGAAAACGTTCTCCTTTTTCTTTTAAATACTCTTTCATGTTGTTTTTAAAGGTATTTAAATGACCATGTAGCATATGTACCCTTAAAGACATTCTGCAGCTCATAGTTTTAAAATCTTCTAACATGTTTTCAACTAACTCTCGGTAATAGTCTGTGAGAGTACAAATTCTGCGTCTTCAATATTTTTATTTGAACTCTGAGATAAGCTTGAATGAGACAATTTTTTAGGAGGTTCAGGTGCTGGAAGTTGTGGGTTATGAGAGATTGGAGCCGAAGACTAAGCAAAATCAGGATATTCAATGGGTTTTGCATTTTTCAGCAGGATTAACTACACAAAAATAACAGTCACCGACGTGGTCTTTTGGCTATCGCCAAATTCTTGGTGCTGCGAATTTCATACTCCGTTTTTCATCTCGATACCAACCTAAATTAAATAAAGATAACAATAAAAAAATTGTTTATATTAAAGAAATGTTTTTTTTTTACTAAACAGTTCTGATAAAGAAATGTTTAGTAAAAAAAAAAACATTTCTTGCCTTCTAAACATCATTTGCAATTACTGCAAGCAACGTGTGGAGCCTACGGTATATCTAAATTACGAAAAGGGCATTTAAAATAAGCTTCGTAGGCTTCACATTGTTTCCACACGTATTTAAATAAAATGTTATCTCTCTTACTTTAAATAAATGTACCACTTATATAACTCAATGCATCAGCTTCATATTAACACTTTCTAGATGTCATTTTTACCTCTTTGAGTCTTCTAAAAAACAGTTAATTCTTGTTTATCACTTAGTAACATCAGTAGATGCTGTGTGACAGTTACGTCATGTTAATTTTTTCGCGGTATTTCTAAAAACGTCATGATGGCTATTGAATACTTTTTTATCAATATACTAAACTCAAGAAAAAATATTTATTGTCATAATCACCACAAAAGCAAACTTTTTAAGGAACATTGGTGTTTTTTCTTTATAATAGAGCATAGTGAATAGAAAAATCACAAAATAAAGTTTAGGACAAAGATATTTTTTTTTCTGTAGAGTTGTGTTATTAAAGCAATTTTCCCATTCAGAGTAGAGCGGAAGTGGAGTGTCAGACTTTTGCGGACTAAACCCACAGTGTTCCTTCAATTGCCCTTTCTTGCGAGGGTACGGTAACTCCGTCGAACAATCTGCAGCTCTGGCAGGCATTTGGCCCTAACTGGCTCTGACAATTTTGATGACATCTCTTTGAGGTGCGCATGGAACACCACTCACTGTACTCCACCTCTGTTTTAATATATTTACATTTTTTATTTTATTATTTTCTCTAACACATTGCTTTTGCAGTATTTTTAAAGTTTCAACTTTCTTAGATTCGTTGATAATTTATTTTGTTAACATTTTATTGACAGAACAGTTGTAATTATTTAGATATATTTTTCTTACTTTTTTTTTTATTATAGCCTCATTTTTGTTTTGTAATGTGAATGTGAGAACACTGTATACCTCACGAACTCTCAGATTACTTCCTAAGAATTACTTTTTTTATTATGATTTTTGTTTGTGCTTTTGTGTATGTGGGCGCAAAACCACAATTTGAATATTTTGATGAGGATTTAATTCGATCACTTCCTGCTAATTTCTTTTAAATATTGCAACATCCTGTTGAATTTATGGAAGGATTTCATTTGATAACTTCCTTTCGAATTATTTTAAAATATTACGACATCCTGTTGAATTTATAATAGGATTTCATTTGATAACTTCCTTTCGAATTATTTTAAAATATTGTTGAATTTATAACAAATTAAATGACAACTTCCTTTCTAGAAAATATTAAACATCCGGTCGAATTTGTGAGGATTTAACTTCCCCACTTAATTTTTATTTCTTTAAAAATATCAGAGCTTCCGGTCATATTTAAATAAGAATTTACTGTGACAATTTCCGTTCTATTAATTTATTTAAAATATTTTTCTACCTTCATAGTGAATTTTTATGATTGTCAATTTCTGAGTATAAAAACCGTTGTAATGTGATTAGAAAGGCACTTTTTGACCGACCATAGAATAAACAACTTGAACTGAAGCAATGTATTTCTTTATTATCACTCTAAAACATTTCCTGATATCACTGTGACTGTGAATTTTGTGTGACGTTAACTCCGACGGCGACCATGCGCCGACAGCAGTGGTGGGATCCAGCCCGCTCCTACCGAAGTCCTCTGGATTCTGGGTCAAGTGCCGTGACTGCAACATGGTTCGCTACTCCTGCGCCTTCACGAGGTCGTGGCAATTTCTCCCTATTGCCTTTCGATCCCAAGGTGCGCTCTCACACCAGGAACCGAAGACCTGGGCTGAAACGTGGTCTCTGCAATACACCACATGGAAGCAGGACCTGATCCAGACGTTTGGCGAAGAGTTCCGGTATGCTGACGACGTCCAGCGGTAGCGTGACTGTACGTCGGAGCAGGCGAGCAGCCACACGGATTATGCAACCGAAGTATGGACGCTCTTCAAGTGAGTGCAGCCAGAAGCAACGGATGGTGAGGTTATTGATTCTATAATCACTGGTTTTTATTCTGATTTTATGAAATGTGTGTTGTAGTTTAAAACTCCTGACCTTTTGCCCAAACTAGTCTCCATTTTCAAAACTTTCCGTAAATCTGACCAATCAGAAACTGACGGTACAAACATAAGTTATTCAAACCAAAAACCTCTGTTGTAGCTGTCATTGTCGTTTTTTTTCTGTGGTTTTTGGGAGCTGTCATTGTCGTTTTTAGGAGCTGTCACTATCGTTTTTAGAAGTTGTCAACTTACCCGAAACAGCAAGAAAACCGTTAAAACTATTTCCGCAAACGTTTTCCGGAGACGGCTCCGAAAAACCGCAAGCTAGTAGTGTAAATATTGCTATAAAAATATTTCTTGTTTCCATAAACGATATAACAAAAAATTTAAATCAACCGCTCCAAAGTGAAAAGTAGAGTTTTGTTTTAAATACCTGTTAAAATTAAAATGTTTTCAGTCCTATATAGATTAATTTTTGTAAGTACTGGTTTTGATAGTTAGATTCGAACATTGCGGGTTGCAAGTAAACTTTAATACTTTTAAGAACGCAGCGCAAAAAAAAAACGTGTTGCCGTTAGCAAACAAAAGTGACCTGTGTGTCGGGGTGCTAATAATTTATCGTTCGCTGTAGTTATTTTCATTTTTACAGATACCCACTAAACAAAGCGTTTGCATTATCTGCCTTAATGTTTTCCAAATGGTTCCTCTCTAGTCTGGTGACCATGAAACAATTGGAAAGGTAGAAGAATTAAGCGAAATAAAATGTTTTGGATCGATTAGGTCGATCGTTTAATCGATTACTGGGACGATTTTTGGATCAATTGCTGGATCGATTGGCAGGGCGTTTGTTAGTCGATCGGCGAGGCGTTTGTTAGTCGATTGGTGAGGCGTTTGTTGATCGATTGTTGGATTGATCTCCAATCGATTGTTAATCTAGTGTTAGTTGATTGTTGGACTGATTGTTAATCGATGGTTGGATCGATGGTTAGATCGATTCTTGAATCGATGTTCTTGTTTACAAACAAAATAATATTAGGAAAAGTATCGGCAGACCTGACAAATGGGCAGTATCCGCTTAATCTAATTGTTGGCAATGCTGGTCGGGCAAACTGTCAGGTTGACATTTGTAGAGCTTTATAAACAGTGGCAATTAAAGATTTGCAGTTGATTTTATTTTGCATCAAAAAGTACTTAAAAGTTCCCCATGTTATTGCATTAACCTATTGCTACTGTGTTTTAAGCTTTTATGTAAATTTAGGATGGACGAGCGATAATTTCGAGACAAGTTAAGATTTTAGACAAGCGATGTAATTGGATCTTTTGAAAAAAGGATGTCTCGCAAACATGAAAGACAATGTTAAAAATTTATCAAAGATTTAGAACTTTCTATTAAAATTTTACATGTGCTGCCAAATGACGGTATAAAGTGAAGCATGGTTGGAACCATTATTTAAGATGTTTCGAAAAAATCGCTGTTCACGATTTAGTTTATGATAATGAGCCGACCGTATGGGCGGAGAATTTGTGAATTAGATTTATCACAGTAACTAGTCCCTTTCCCACCTATTACGCTGACTGATCACCAGTGTATCCTTTTTCCCTGTCCAGAGCTGATCCTAGGCGGGTGATGCCATAAGAGATGGCTAGATCCAAGGCGGGTGATGCTAGTTAGGGAGGCTATATCCTATGCGGGTGATGCCATGAAGGAATATGGCTAGATCCAAGGCGGGTGATGCCGTAGATTAGATAGTTTTAATGTGAATTGGCTTATTGCTTTAAAACAAATTATATTGATTTTTTGTTCGGACCTGTTCAAGCCATTAATCATTTTTCAAGCGCGATATTTAGATCCATTAGATTAATTAGTCCCCTTCCCACCTATTACGCTGGCTGGCCACCATGCGTATCCTTTTTCCCTGTCCAGAGCTGATCCAAGGCGGGTGATGCCATGTGGTATGGCTAGATCCAGGGCGGGTGATGCTAGTTAGGGGGCTATATCCAAGGCGGGTGATGCCATTTGGTATGGCTAGATCCTAGGCGGGTGATGCCAAGTTAGGGCTAGAAGGCGAATGATGCCGTGTAATGCCAATCAGCCAATTCACACCAAATATTTGATACTGTGTAAGTTTGGCTAACCCTATGTGGGTGACGCCAATAAATTGTTTGATTTTGGGCTAACCTTATGTGGGTGACACCAATAAAATGTTTTGATGCTGTATAATTTTGGGCTAACCCAATGTGGGTAACGATAAAATGTAATTGATAAGTTTGGAAACTTTTATTTTTGTAATTTGAAAACATAGTTGAAGCTTGTGATCATTTATTAGTTTTGCATTGTATAATGTAGAAGCAATTTTTTCAATTTTGTAAATGTGCGGTACCATGGAGTATTTTTATTGTAACAACTTTTGTGACTTTACGAGCATGGCAGTTGGGTTTGTCATTGAGTCATTCAACTACATGGTGCTCACATAATAGAAGCAACAAGGAATATGTAACCAAGATAATATGTAACTCATAATATGATTTAAAAGAGTGTCCATGGAGTTTCTTGCACGTTCTTCTCCATAGAGACCTACGCTTTGGAACGTGCGACTTAGCTTCACTTTTTTGGACTGACCGTCATTTGACTATTCAAAAGTGCCTGTTAATGGTCTCTTTGAAATAAATGCTTTGATTTTTTTAAATTTTAATGTAAAGTTCTGTACAGCGCAGAGAGCGCGCTGAAATCAGAATGGCCGTGTGGGCGCAAAACCACAATTTGAATATTTTGATGAGGATTTAATTCGATCACTTCCTGCTAATTTCTTTTAAATATTGCAACATCCTGTTGAATTTATGGAAGGATTTCATTTGATAACTTCCTTTCGAATTATTTTAAAATATTACGACATCCTGTTGAATTTATAATAGGATTTCATTTGATAACTTCCTTTCGAATTATTTTAAAATATTGTTGAATTTATAACAAATTAAATGACAACTTCCTTTCTAGAAAATATTAAACATCCGGTCGAATTTGTGAGGATTTAACTTCCCCACTTAATTTTTATTTCTTTAAAAATATCAGAGCTTCCGGTCATATTTAAATAAGAATTTACTGTGACAATTTCCGTTCTATTAATTTATTTAAAATATTTTTCTACCTTCATAGTGAATTTTTATGATTGTCAATTTCTGAGTATAAAAACCGTTGTAATGTGATTAGGAAGGCACTTTTTGACCGACCATAGAATAAACAACTTGAACTGAAGCAATGTATTTCTTTATTATCACTCTAAAACATTTCCTGATATCACTGTGACTGTGAATTTTGTGTGACGTTAACTCCGACGGCGACCATGCGCCGACATGTACAATACTGGTCTGCATTGTTCTTACATAATATCTATAAATATTGTAACAAGAACCACTTTTTTAAAAAGAGTAACCATGGACTTTTTTGCTGGTTCTTCTAGATAGAAAACGAACCGTGCACTAGCTTCTGACATTTTATAAGTGCCGATGTAGGCCTATGTGAAATAAAATATTTTGACTTTGACTTTAACGATGGTTAGGGCGTGAGGCTGGTCTCTACCTCATGGTTTCAGCCGGCTCCTTGCTTGTATTACTGCATCTCAGGAGGTGACCGCCTCCTATTTCCTCTCTCTTCGTTCATGCCCTAAACGGGGACTAACGCCCATCTCGCGTGGTGGATTCCTGCCCATTTTGTCTCCTAGAAAGGAGGCCTGCAGCCCTATCAGAAGCTTTTAATGCGGTCCATTTATCGTACTAAACTGACCTGTTATATAGGATGTATACCTCCAAAGCCCTTTCTCGCTCGCACGACTGCTAATTTAACACGTCATGGTAAGGTCCCTAATCCCAGCCGTGGAAACATTGTAAGGCTAATTACGTAATCATAGTAATAGAGACCAATAGACTCAAATGTAATTGAGATTATTGCTCCATTTAAGTTCACGCGTCCCATAATAAAACAATGAACTCCATTTCCAATTCTAACAAGAGTCAAGCCTATCTAACTGCTGAATAGAAATCGTTCAATAATAGAATTAGTTGACAATAGAACTTTATTCAACTATTCGCTTTGAACTTTCTGTTCAGCTTATTAAACGGTTCGAGTTGGCAGTTGACTACTCTTTATTCATGGTTTAGTATGACATAAGTTAGAGCTTTTAGTTAAGTTATTATAGCTGCAAAGGTCAATACCCAAGGTTAAGCAACCGATTTCTGAGGTCATACTTTAGATCCCACCTCAAAGTACCGAGATTCTTACAAGCCTCGGAAAACACGTTAAGCTGTCGGTCCTAGCTTCTCATTTGCCAATTTTTAGTCAATACAGATAGTGTAGCCAAAAAATCTGAAACCAGACTTGCCAAGAGGTATTGTGTTTTCCTATTCCTGGGTTCTGAAGGTTAGAAGGACAGTAGCTCCACGTAAAATTCTGATATCTAGCAGCATTCGTTTTGAGTGTGAGCCGACCCCAACATAATTGGGAAGGACATAATGGAGCATACGGTAACGGGCACACCTCGCTAAGGTGGAAGCTCCGCGCCAGGCCTTAGTTTATGCCGTGGTTCGAAGTGGTGTGCTCCGTCTAGGTGTGTATGGACAACTAGGCAGAGCATAAACAGTTTTTCATTTTGATTGCGTTAATGCAACTTACAAATTTAAATTTTTAACTGCTTCCACTGTCGGATAATTAATTTTCCTACAATTTGATGTATTAAATATTACTTTTTTTTTAAATAAATTACAAGCAAAAACTTGTTTTATTATATGTTAAGTTACTAAGGTTCAAATGTACGAAATAAAAATTAAAAAAAAACCCTTAATAACACACCAAGAATTTCTGTGCGCGATTGTACACCGTTTCCATTTACATGCACCGTTTCCCCCACTACATTCATCGAGCGATCTTAAACCACCGCGCGACCTGTAATTACATCTTAAAAAATACTTCCATGTGTTCCTGAGAAAAAAGGGTTTCACAGACGGACAGACAAACTAAAAAGAGACCCTATACGGCTACCTATTGTTTTCGTCAACAGAGCCACGAAACCCTAAAAGTAATAGAATCCATTCTAAAGTAAATCACAATTGAAGAGAATTGAATTAAAGATCAAAATTGAAGAAATCTTTCCAAGAAGTATCGTTGGATCTAGTAACAGGGTCATCCAGGTCAGACTGCCTTTATATGACTTTCAAAACTGACTGACTATTCTGTATAACTGGAATGGTGCTGTATCCAGCTCGACTGGTAACTGAAGCCCAAAATCATCGGAACGGTCGGTTATATTTAAGGCCGAAGCGCCCGAAAAGTAACATAAAACAGTGACTTTCTGAAGCCTACTCCTCGGTAACGGCCAGGTTAATAGTTTTGAAAAAAATATATGTTTATTATAAATTCATGAACAACATTATCAACATTTCATTTTTTCGTGCCATTAATACTTTTGTCTAAAAAAAATATTTAGCAATTTCGCAACTTTTCGCAACTTTTCCCTACTCCTTCGAAACGGCTTGGAACTTTAGAAACATTTTTACACATAAAAATTGGTGGTTAAATATTCTTCAAAGTGAATATTGCATATGTAAATCAATCAATATTTCGCAAAGAAAATGGATTTAGAGGTCAGCCGCGCGCTTTCCGGGCGCTGTTGGTCGCAAATAAATGCACAGATTTGCGTACTGCCACCTAGGCGGGTGCGAGAGGTGCGTCCACATAATTTTGGCCAGATGGTTCAAGGGACTATAAGCCTTAATTTAATATTTATTTATCCTTTATTTATCCTCGCATCGGAATGCCTTGCAGTAATTGCACCAATGGAGCACAATTAGTTCAGAATCAGCTAGTTTTTATAATCATGTGCGCTGTAGAAAAACGTTTATTCGTATCTGACTATGTATCAGTAGAATTAGGATACATTAAAATTAAAATACAGTAGAAATAAGTCATCATCATCATCATCATATCAGCCGAAAGATGTCCACTGTTGGACATAGGCCTCCCCCAAGCGTCGCCAGAACGACAGGTCCTGTGCATCACGCATCCATCGGATTCCCGCGACCCTGACCAGGTCATCGGTCCACCTTGTTGGAGGCCGTCCAACGCTGCGTCTTCCGGTACGTAGTCGCCACTCCAGAATCTTTCGTCCCCATCGATCACCTGTTCTGCGTGCAATGTGCCCTGCCCATTGCCGCTTAAGTTTGGAGATTCTTCGAGCTACTTCCGTAACCTTGGTTCTCCTGCGGATATCTTCATTTCTGATGTGATCACGCAAGGAAACTCCAAGTATAGCCCTTTCCATCGCCCTTTAGGTGACTTTGAGTCTTCTTATGAGGCCCATTGTAAGTGACCACGTTTCGGAGCCATAAGTCATCACTGGCAACGCTCTGGTCATAGACCACTAACTACTTACTTACTTAGTTAGTTACTTTAGAGTTTATATTTTTTACTAATAAGTACAAAATATAAGCTCTAAAGTAGTAGACTAGGAAGATGCAAGACCATGATGAAATAAGCAGTTCTAGCAGTGTGATCTGGTACCTAACCGATGACGCTTCAAGATTGTGTCACCCTGTTTCCTCGTGTATGCTGGCTATTACAGTAATGTGTTGGCAAACAGGCTGACGGCCTTCTGATGGAACGTGCTCATCGCCACAAATATGATCACCTTCAAGTTATGGAAAACCAAGGGTTTGAATCGACTTTAAAATGGAGCAGGTTCTCAATTAGCTGGAACCTTTTTTTTTGTGTATGTTCCCCAATTACTAGGCACATTACTTAGGCACGTGCCTGAACCGAATTAGAAAATATTTTTTTGCCTAAAAGGTCAAATCTTGAGATCAAGATCTAATCGAAAGGAGAAATCGAGGGAACTCTTCAGGTAATCTTGTAATGTAGGTGTATTCTTTAGGTACCTTATTATAGTACTGGCGCACAATTTTCTTTGGTTTAGCTGAGGATACCACAATGAAAAAGTATACTCAGAGAACAACGAGCAATGGGTAGCACGCCGTCCGGCCGTTCGGTAATCGTCCGGATTGAGCCCTAGTCGTCGACGGTAAGTGTTCCAAGCGCGCTTCAAAGAGATATCAACAAACCCGTATATGGCCCTGTAGCCACATCCATGGCGCCACATAAGAATTACGAAGAATATACGAAATCTTGCATCGCGCAATCAAAGTTCTCTGCGCGATTTGAACATATACGACATCCCGAAATCATCTATCGGGCAGTTGCCCACCAGACATAACACCTGTCTGGTCGGAGGATCCTTTTTAACGGAGGTATGTGGACTTTACTCTCTGTTCCGCATATCTCCAAAGCCCTATACGGTTTTGTTGACATCTCTTTGAGGCACATGGCCGAAGTCTACTAGGATTAGGTTCGGGTCCTGGAACTCAAAGGAAAGATAAGAAATACAGGATTAGGTTTTAGTCAGTAAAAGTCTAACAATCGGTCTTGTAGTGGGAGAACTAATTGGATGATACCCCACCCAAAAAAAAAGGAAAATATAGGTTTTCCATAAAAAGCTATAAGCTACTTAGGTACGTAAAATGAAACCAGAAACACTGATCAAATCTACGAAAGAAAAAAATCTGCTAGATACAAGATCCTCCAACAAAATACAGAGCCAATTCACAATCAAACCAAACTCTCCTTTGTTCCAGGAATGTTATCTAACAGCCAGAAAATTCACATAAAAGCAGAACACCGAACCGGATCCACTCGCATATACATAAGTACACAATCGTTGTGTCTGCCGGTGATCTGAAAATAAACAGTTTACAAAACAGATCCGTGTATTTATTTCAAACTGTATTTTATATACTAGCGATCCGCCCACCATCTTGGTGTTAGAAATACATGAAAATCTCGGCTTTTTTCTTCTTTAAGCATGTACACAATATGAATCAAGAATAAGAACGTCAATGATCTGTCAAATATTACTTGACAAGTACGGTTCGCTTCTCCACAGGTGGGGGTTCTCGGATGGTTCCGATCTTCAGTTTTTGTGCAGCGTCTCTCCACAGACCATGTCCCACCTTCCGTCCTGCGTCACGTGCCCTGTTGCTCACGTAGGGACCTAATGACAGCATCAGTGGACGGCATTGCCGTGGCCGAATTCTGGGCCAGGCAAGGAATTTAACTAGTTTTGCCATCGATACGATAAGAAGAAGAAGTACGGTTCGCAAAGAAAAGGACATTGCTCTGCGCTCACACATTAATGGCCCTGGAGTCAAGAGCATCAGAAACTATGTATTGTATTTTCTATCACTACTAAACTCCTATAGAATCTTATTTTTATAGCGGACTAGCTGCAGAACAGAAATATGTAAAAAATCACCTTTTTGAGGTCATAATCAAACCTTAACAACGAATATTAGGTATGATTTTACATAGCTCCGAGTGATTTTTAAGAAACTAATAAACAACATCAAAATATAACTACGAGTATTTTTAGTAGTTAACTAGATAATTAACGCATTGAATGCCGTAATTAGATACACAATAGAAAGACAATTGCTTATGTCGAACTGTGTAACATAAGACATTCAAAAGGTTAATTTAGTATTTAGTCCGTTTTTGAGTGCCAAGGTATCATTTAAACTGTACACAGTTTTTAAAAATCGCAGCCAGGTAAGTCATTTTTAAAAGCAGATAGAGTCCGTTAAAATAACCAAGTCGTTAAGTGCAAAGTCCCGAAAGTCACCAAAACACACCTAAACAATTACAGAGAGCATAGCGTAGCATAGTTTAGTCGGCCTTATAATGTTCCCACTGCTGGGACTCAGGCCTCCTCTCTAGGAGAGGGAATAGGCCGTATTCCACCTCGCGGGCCCAGTGCGGGTTGGTGAATGTCACATGTCTTCAAATTTTTGGTTCTAAGACATGCCGGTTTCCTCACGATGTTTTCCTTTACCGTTTTGAGAGCAGTGGTGATGAAATAAATTACACAAAGTAATGCCTTTGGCTGGTTTTGAACCCGCGTTACCACTCGGCCATCACTGCTCTCACTACAGAGAGCAAATGACGCCAATTCAAGCACAACAGGTACTCTAACAATGACAAAGGACCATAGTTACGTCAAAAATAATTACTTTTCTAAACGATCATTAGAAAACCCTGAAAAATTATCATGATGAAATACTTGTAATAGGTGTTGATCACTTCATCATTATTCTAACTTGACCTCAATTATAAAGAATACTAATTAAGTTTTTTTTTAATACACTTTTAGAAAAATAAAATCAATCGATCGATTAAAAATACAGTCGGTCGATTACAATAGTTTCGGCATCCCTTATTCATTGTTGACACGATATGACATAAGACGTAAGATGGCGGCTGGCGAATGAATTATAGTCGCTCACACGGACTAGCTGTACCTAAAAAATAAAGCTGAAAATATACATTTTGGGCATAGGTACAGCTAGTCCATGTTACAGATGTATTTGCAACTTATCAAAAAAAGACTAAGAATAGATTATTGTGTATTGATGCTCTTTGCCTATGGCCACTTTGGACATTTACCTTTATTTGCTTATTAATAACAGTATTTTTTTACTTTATTTAATCGAGTCTTACATAATTAGCCTTTTAAAACGTTCCCACTGCTGGGACTCGGGCCTCTTCTCTAGGAAAGAAAATGAGCCGTAATCTACCATGCGGGTCCAGTGCGGATTGGCAGTCAATCTAATTGAAGAAAAAACTTTTTTTTTAAAATGTATTATAGAAGTCATAGTTAGTAATCTGTTTTCTTTCTTATTTTTACTATTGGCAATAATTCGCCACTATTCAGACACTTCGCACAGTGATGCAAAGATGAGCAAAATTTAAAACTCGATTTTGATTACTTATACTTGTTTTTGATCATGATTCACAAATCAAAATTAAAAAGAAATCCGCTTCTATGTCTCACTCACTCTACAATACTTGATATTATTTTAATCGCATTGTATTTATAAATCTTCCTCATGAATCACTGTCTATTGGTGAAAACTGTATCACAATCGGTTCAGTCGTTTTTAAGTTTATCGCGTTCATACAGACACTCATTGGGGGACTTTGTTTTGATGATGTTCATTCATTGTGCGTACGGCTAAGGCATGGAATTCCCTACCAGAGCCCATGTTTCCCGATAGACATAACCTGGGGGACCACATGTACACCTATACTTAGAGGTACATGTATACAGTGCCGTAACTAGGGCGGTGCCAGCGGTGCTCAGGCACAGGGCGTTTTTGTTCGTATTGTACTTTTTTCTAGGGGCGCAGTTAGAGAAACTCGCACCGGGCGTTTATAAGGCTAGTTACGCTACTACTGCATGTATACCTACAGGTAGTTTTGTTACTGATTTGGTGTACAATAAAGTGTTTTCTATTTTAAGGGTCTTTATGTCAAGGGTGAATAGGTTGCTTCTGCGCAAGTGCCATCGTCGACTACATCGTCTCTTATTCCATTAGGTGAGATTGTGGTCAAACGCGAGCCTGCTTAGAACAAAATTATTCTGTCAGCTAATCCTGTTTTTTTTTTTAGTAATAGAGGAGGCTGACCAGGCAAGGGCGCTCTCAGCGCCTCAGCCACCGCCGGGATTCCGATCCCGATTTCCGGCCACCGTAGGCGCGGGCTTGCAGACGGCGAGCAATGGGTAGCTCGCTGTCCGTCCGGTTACTGTCCGGACCGAGCCCAAGTCGTCGACGGTGCGTACTGTTCCCGCGCGCCTCAAGGAGTTGTCAGCAACAGCAGGGGCCCAGCTGGGTCGAAGCCTACTGGGGCCAAGGTTTTTTTTTTAAAAGGTAGCTCAGCCCCGGTATGAAGGCACGAAGGAACTTAATTAGTAAGAGTTTGACACTATATCCTGCTCCGCCCAAGGGCGGAGATGTCATTTGAATGATTTTTACCCAACGAAAAATAAGAAATCCTGGATTTTTTTAAGTAAAAGTACAAGTTTGCTGTCTATTATAAGAAAAATATCGTTTTTGGGAAAAGAGTTTTTCAGTATACGTTCCGTGGGCGCTTTATGCCCACGCCATCGTGTGGGAGTATATCGGATTTTTCTACAGAAACTTTTGTCACGCCATTAACTTCAGAGATAGTCTTTTGTCAAGGGTTCCTCGGGCTTTTTGCGTTCAATCTATTTCTATACCTTACCTTCCCATTAAAACTGGCTCAGCTGTTAAGCCGTGAAAACTTCACAAACAAGAGACAGTTTTGGTATGTATTTATATGGATGGTCTAAATGAAATAATTATGGAGGTAAGTCCCCTTTTTGAGGAGTGGCTGGAAAGACTACACTGTGCCCTTATCTTATGTTTGACGCAAGTCCTCACCGAACAGGGTCAGTTTGGGAGGTACCTGTAACAGACTAATGCGGAAAAACGCCCCAGTGCCACTATTGTGTGGATCGCCCGGAGGACACGGTGGAGCACACGGTAGAGGTGAACCCCGTCCGGGCAGAGCACCGCTGTTTCCTCGTGGCGGAATTCAGCGCTCAACGGTAAGGATCTCTCGCGCCCTGGTATAGGCCATGTTCCGCAACGGGGCAGAATGGCAGGTGGTCACCTCCTTCTGCCTTCTGCGAAGCAATAATGCTGGAATGGCCCTCACGCCCCAGCCACCAGGATCCCGTTTTTAGCCACCGTAGGCGGTAACTTGCAGTGTGACCGTACGGTAACCGTCCAGACCAAGCTCAAATCGTTAACAGCGTGTAGTGTTCCATGCGCGCCTCAAGGAGATGTCAGCAATAGCGTAGGGCCCCAGCTGGGTCGAAGCTTAGTGGGGAATGAAGGCAAAGAAGAAACAGGATTGGGTCCATTTTAGTCAGTAAAAATCTGACATCTAACGCATCGGCAGCTCAGACATTGCAAGCCAGTCCCTCCGATAGTTATCAAGCTCATCTTTTCACCTTCGCACCTTCAGATCCAACAAAAAAATTGTGATCTACCAACCTATAGTTCCCCAATATTTAGTATTACAGAAACATTTTTATAATAAAGCCTTATTATTTCGCTGCATGTTGGTATCAAGATAAATTCCGGGTGTTATCATTGTCAAAGCGTTCTGTATCGCTATCAGTTCACGTATTGCGACTATCGAGTGCTGATAAGCTCGTGCTTCGTATCAAATGTATAGTTAAGTCAAGTACCAGCTGCTTATTAGCATACCTATTGGATTTTATCGTCCTCTTATTTTGTGGAGTTGGGAGCTAAAACCAACAAACTATGCCATAATTTTGCCCTAGCAAAGCATCGGCCCTGCAGTGCTCCTATAGATTTGCTAATATCTCTTTGAGGCACGTGTTTCCACTATACGTCGTCAACGACTTGGGCTCGATCCAGATGGTTACCGGATGAACGAACTGTGAGCTACCCATATCTCGACGTCCGCAAACCCGCGGTTTCTGTAGCAGCGGTAATCGGAGTCACAGTGGTTGGTTCCTTCGTTAACAGTACTGCTTCACAAAAAAAGGCGACCGTCTCTCATTCCTTCTCACTCTGAAACATGGCCAGAACCAGGGTATGGGATTGGGAGTACTGAGGTAAAGTGTTACTCATCATTTCTGCCAAAAGATCTAGACCTTCCCTAAGGGACCATCTCCACGAGACGATTTTGTGCTATATCGTCGGCTAGTCTCCACGAACGAGCGATTATTCCGCCAGCGTATCGTTGCGACGTCTCGTTACGGAATCACCGTGTTTCCGGGACGAGTCGTTGTGATACTTGGCAGACAGGCTACGCAGAAATGACCTCTGTTTGACAGCGCCGTTCCGTGGCGCGGTCGTGGCGGGCTGGCTGCTAGTAGCAACAGGCACGCGGCGATACGACGACGTTTCACACGCACTCAGTTACTCTTCGCATCGATAGTATCGCTGTGTGGAGACACGTTCTAAGGCCGCAAATTTGGAAAGGCGGGGCGTGCAGCGGCGCGTTGTTTTGAGTGTGTACGCTCGACTACTGAACATAGGAATTTCTCTGTTGGTGTATTCGTAGCAGCGTTTTGATTGAGTGTATAGTTAAGCGGCGTGATCAGTGTTTTGGCGTTTTAACGAGCGTTTGGTTTTTCAGTGTGTCAATTAAAATTAAAGTGTCAACAACAACAAATGTACACGAATGTCTCGTAATATCTTTCGTTTGACGTGATAACATTTACCCTTGAATGGCGGCCTAAGATTGGTCAACGTACTTAAACGCCCCGCTCGCACGCACGCTCTAGCGATAACTAGTTGCGTGCACGCTGAACGCGACGCTGCACGCTACAATACACGCTGGAACGCTCCGCTGCACGCCTCGCCGTTCCGAATTTGCGGCCTAAGAGTGTGTATAGAAATGATATATCGTCGCGTTTCTCTGGCTCGTGGTGATGAAAGCGAGAGGGTAAAAAGGACTATACATTGTGGTTATCGGTGATTGGATTTTGTTATTGTTTGTGGTAATAAAGTTCTCAGCTAGTAAACCGCCATTTATTTACTCACGTACGTAACAATAATTTGACTGTTAATATAAACTTAATTAAATGCATTAAAGGCATTACAGGAAAGCGAACGCCCCAGTAACTCCGTACCCAGTAATAGGGTGCATATTCACTGCGTTCCAAATTTTCCACGAGTACTTTTATACTTCGTAAAGAGAATTCTCAACATTCTCTGAAAACACGGAACGGTAAACAAACGTAAGCTCACCTTGGTCGGTTAGTTTATGTTTCTCGTAGTACTACATAGTAAAAACAATAATGGAATAACTAGCTGCTGCTAGCACCTTTGCCTGCGTGAAAGTAGAAAGAAAGAATAAATAATAAAAAGAAAACAACAAAAACTAGAAAGTAAGAACGAAAAAAAGAAAAGAAAGAAAAAAGAAAAGATAGAAAAGAAAGAAAAGAAGGAAAATAAAGAAAAGAAACATTTTATTTGGCAAATATTCATTTAGAAACTTAAGATTAAAAAAAAACACTGACTCATTGTGTGTCACATGGCTGCGCCAAATAGGTCCAGTTCATCAAAAATCCCAGACAATAACTTAGTAGTTGCCTGACGCTGGTTTTCAACCGAATCTTACTGCAAATATTTTTTTTTTAATTTATTTAGGTACTTAATACTATTTGGTTTTGTAGAAAATTGTCCCAAAGGGACCTAGAGAGGGGTCCTAGAATAAAAAGTATACACTGTGCTATTCCAGGGCCCCTCTACTCGTGTATCATCTTCGAAATCCATTCAGCCGTTCGAGCGTCACGAAGTAACAAACACGTTCACAAACTTTTGCCTTTATAATTATTAATTGTATGGAGTACCTACCATTACATATGTATTTACTGTACGGACCTTAGTGGAGACTTTGACCCCTGAGTTTGTTTCGGTGTTCCTTCTCAGAGTAGTCAGCTAGCAAACATACGCCTCATCTATCCTAAACTAACGAAAAAAAAAAATTACATTTTCAAGTGTTTTTTAAACCTATTCGCAAAAATAAATATAATTTATTATCATAATGCCTTTTAGACCCGATATTTGTTTGAAACTGGTAGCATCAGATCAACAGGGTAGGACACACAGTATTACCATACAATCTTTCATATCTATTTAACTCGTTGTTTTATGCTGAGCATTGTTTATCACTGAATGAATTTATTTAAGACTAGCTGAGCCGGCGAATTTCTTACCGCTGAATGTTGATACCACAGAAAAACCACTTTTAAATAAACTGTCAAAATGTAACACCATCTACTGGCATTATCATTTCAAATGACACTTTAACTAGAGTGGCGTTTGTTTTTCGGTAGGTAACAACCATCCAAATGACATCCCCCAACCCTTAGGCGGAGCAGGAGATAGTGTCAGACTCTTACTGACTAAAAAACCCACCTCGTTCCTTCTTGCCTTTCATACCGCGACCGAGCCTCCATTTCGGAAACAGATCTTAGCCCCAGTAGGCTAAGACCCAGCTGGCCCCCTACGGTTGCTGACAGCAGTGACCAACTCCTTGAGACGCGTGGGAACAGTGCGCGCCGTCGACGAATTGGGCTCGGTCCGATCGGTTACCGGACAGTCAAGCCTACGGTGACCGGACATCGGGATCGGCGCCGGCTGGTGCGTGAGCGCCGTTGCCTGATGCAGTCGGCCTCATCCTTTATTAGTATTACTGCTTCGCAGAAGTCGGCGACCACCTGCCACTCGTCCTCGTTCCACACCATGGCCTGTAACAAGGCCCGGCGCGAGAGATCGCCGCCGCCGATCGCCCCAGCGAGAACACGGTGGCGTTGTATTCGAAATATTTTTCAAGAATTTTTCCATATATTCTCACCTTTTAAACCTTCTTTAGATTGTCACAAATATTTTAAGACCAAAATGAACCCTACCTGGCCATTCTCGAGGTTTAGCGAGACTAACGAACAGCTATTAGAATAGAATAAACTTTATTGTACACCAAAATAGTAGTAGTATTCATTTTTATATACATACATAGTTTCGCGCTTGACCGCTATCTCATCTGATGGAAAGCGATGATGCGGTCGATGTGATGATGTGGTGGGAAAAGGCTTCACGGGCGCCGCCCAATACGTTGTTCCGACTAGATCCGCACCGCTTTTGACTCTACGATGTACAATGCCCTTCACACCGCCAGAGACAGAAACAGATGGAGGAATATCATAAAGGTTAAAGTGATGAAGTAGGGGAGGTCACGACCCTCAGCATTGAGGAATACGACGCAAGGAGGCTCCTCCTAGGACATTTGAATAAATACATGATTCAACAAACAATGAGTTTCATATGCCATGATATTTTAGTACCCATGATTCGAAATTGATAATTAAACTCTTCTTAGTAATTAACAGTTCACTTTAAAAATACCTATTCATGATCTGATGGAGATAAATGATAAACTTTTAAAGGATCATCCCCCAAATGATTTATCATCATTTCTGCCAGAAAACGTCCACTTTGTCGTAGGCCTCCCCCAAATGTCGGCACATTATTTGTCCTCAACAAAATGTAGGATCTTGTCTAGACAGTCCAGACTGTATGGCTCGATTTGGCTTCATGCCAGTGAAGAATTCATGTCAAATGAATTACCTTTATATTACCATCCGTGAACTGCCCCCACTGAAGAACATAGACCTCTTCTTATACAGAGAAGGAATGAGCAGCGATCCATACATTGCACCAGCTTACCCCTTTTTTTTTTGAGGTGGGAAATCATTGATTTCTTCTGCTCTTGGGTGAAGCGAGAGGGTGCGTCTAACTGGCTAATACTACACTTATGTCCTTTAGTTGCCCTTTGCGTTCTAGGACCATAGACATCGACGATGCTGGGCCCCTATGGTATCTATTGGTTTACTTCGTGAGGGCAGTTTTGGTAACTGAGTTTGGGTTTACTCAGGATCCCTGTGGAACACTTCGGGTACGTGACCTTAAAAAACGTTTCCCTTTTGATAATTGTATCCTGATATTTAAAGAAATACCGTAACCCTGGAATGCAAAGGCCAACTGAAGGAACACAGGTGGGTTTTAGTCAGTCCGATACCTCCCTCTAGCTCCGATCTATAGCAGGTGGAGTCATCTGATTTCTAACTGAAAACAAAAGGTTGCTCTCATAACCCGTTACTTTTTATACCAGCTTTTGCTAGTGCTAATAAAAATAGCGTGTGTCACTCAGGAATAAAGCAGATTTCTATCGGTGAAATAATTTCAGCAATCGGACCAGTACCTACTTTCAGAAATTACCTTCTACAAACAAAAAAACATAAAAACAAACTACCTCTTTATAATATTAGTGTAGATGTATAGGCTCGCATTTGACCACTATCTCACCTGATGGTAAGCGATATTGTGGCCGACGATGGAGCACGCTTACCTAGAAGTAATCTATTCACTCTTGACTTAAAACCCCCTAGGTTGTTGCTGTCAGGAAACACAGACTCCTTCATTGAAAGTACATAGGACTCTCTGTATCTGTAGAGTGTTTTTCCAGCCCCTCAATTCCAGGAATTGGTTACACCTAAGTAAATTCAGCTAATTAGTACGACGTGATAGGGTTGACTGACCAGGGAGGGCCGGGCTTGTTAACAGATCTACCCAGGGGCGCCGACTCCGTGGGCGCTCAGGTGCTGAGCACACCTGAGAATATACTTCAAGAAACAGATCTGTAATCGCCTTTAAGGAATGGACGTTTTTTCATTACCCAACGACCCGTAAAGTGCAGTGGTTAAGAGCGCCAGTTGAGACGCAGGGCATACATAATTAGTACGCAGTGTGATCAAAACGGTGAAGGAAAACATCGTGAGGAAGCCGGCATGTCCTATCGAAACAAAAATTCGAAGACATGTGACATTCACCAACGTACACTACTGCTTAGTGGATCACGGCCCGTTCCCTCTCCTAGGGAGGAGGCTTTAGTCCCAGCATGGGAACATTAATAAAAAAAGGCTGATAATGAAGATGACGCAGTATGTAAGTAGGACATTAATTTATTCGTCGGTCGATTAATCTGCATTTCTCTTCTCACCTTCACAACTTTTTCGAGTCATCAAATGTGCATGAGCACCCATGAGGTTTTCTAAAAACCAGCGCCCCTGGATCTACCACCACTCGTTGAGGTTATTTCGTCACACTTTACACCTACATAATTAAACTCTCTTTACCTACCCTTTCTAATTACCAGAGTTCCAGAGGACCCTAATTAGCTGGTACGCACCCAAGTAAGAATATAATATGAGGTTGAATGATGAAATTATACCCTGAGGCCTTAAGCCTCCGAAAACACGAGTTCTGAGTAAATAATTAACTAAGATTAATAAATTACAGGAATCCTTCAGGGCACTGACTTTAGAAATAAACAGATAACACGTGTATAACTTTAGCGCTAACAGTTACTGAAGGAACCAAAAGGGATCGATTTAAGGATTTATATGGAAGAAAAACGACGTTCACTTTAGTTTAGACCGTTATTGGGGTCCATTATTCTTTGGTGGATCTTCGAGATAAGTTAATGTGTTTCCTTTATTTGTAAGTTATTTTTTCAGGTACATATGTAGTGTAAGTATAGAAGTTTTATAGTACTATACCAAAATGATTCAGAATAAGATGAAAACTCCGGAAAAAAAAATGGAGACTAATTTTCTTTTAGGTCGTCCTAAATTGCCGTGTTGTTTAAGTTGTGCGCAGCAGAGCGATAAAGATAATAGAGATAACAAAAGCATTTCAGAGGGAGGTATAGATAAACAAAAACAAAGGCCTTTGTTTACATCTGAATAATTTATTTTCAGAGCCGAAAAAACAGGCAAAAAATACCCAAATAGTGGATCATTTTTCTGCCTAACAAGGCGGACGAAAACGTGAAGCTTACACATGTAATAAAAAAAACTTTGCACTAACTCACCGTGCCTCCCCCGCAGTTAACGTCCTCGGCCATAACCGGTCACCTGTCACTATCATACCACTACACAATAGCACACATTCAAAAAAAGAACGCAAAACCAACGGTCATTATTCAAAAAGCTCCAAAAACACTGGCCATGCAACGAATTTTTTGGAACACGATTCGAAAAATGAATGTTTATTTTCGAAAATGGAACCGACGCGTCCAGTCGGCGTCGGGGCGTCGAGGGGACTGGGTGCGCGCGCTGCTGACGTTTCCATGGAAACGCAGGTTTGCGTACGGTACCTATGTCGAGAAGATACTAAGTGAGTCTTGTCGGATGGAAAACTTTGCTTGTCGGCGAAAAAAGGATGTTTATTATGTATGCTAAGTTCGGCGGAATGCATAAACTAGGCCGGTCGTGTAGCGTTTCCAAATTGATTTTCTTTTGATTTCAGCAGCGCTAGTGGCTTTTTGTTATGGAAATGCAATTAGGGAGTGGTAAACTAAGTTGATGGAGCATTAAAGTTAGTAGCGGAACGACTTTTGGCTTATCATTACTAAGAATTGCTTTTAAAATTGATGACTTGGTGGAGTACGAGTATCTGCTGACATTACATTTTCAGTAATGTTGTATTCCTGTATTTTACTCCCAGTGGGTTTGTTCGAAAAAGTCTTCACGGTTTTGGAAGGCAAATGGCAACTTTTCAGTTGATCACAAGTTTTAGTTAGTAAAAGTATGACACTCCCTCTCACTCACTCCGGCTCAAAGTAAGAGATTTTTTTTTTATACAGGTTCTAAGAAACCGCCCTCCACAAACTTTAAGTGCCTGCTCACCCCCTCCACAAACTGTCCAATCAAGTTTTTAATTATGTATGATGAGGCTGACTATTTTTTCGTTTCCTGAAAAAAAGTCTCGTGTTAGGTGGTTCAGTTTCGTCTACTGAGCAAGCCCCTATAGTTTGTGGAAGGCTGCCCCTAACAGCCTGTATTTAGCCTATTGTGTATCCCAATGCTGGGCAAAGGCCTCCCCTTTCCCCTTTACTGATTGTCACACACTTGACGCCTGAAGGAGGACCGTGGCGAAGGTGGTGTGACAATCTGATCATGTTCACGGGGCAAACAGGGCCCGAGATCACCCTATATAGAGAAGTTTGGAAAAACGAAAGAGAGTAGTTATTTGATGAATATCTCTTTGCAACCAAGACTAGAAGGCGCCTTATGTTCCATGAGCTCCTCAAAAAAATGTCAGCATAATTGTCAGGACCAGTTAGGATCTGAATACCAGGGTTGAGAATTGTTCGAAGGCGTTACCCGTTACCGTAGCCCTCGCAAAAAGGACAACTGAAGATGTCTGACATTCCCTTTAAGAGCGGAAAAAAGTTTTAGAAAAAAGCTGGCTTTATCTATACTATAATATTTCTAAAGAGGTATAGCTATTTTTTATGTAATAAATTTTCATTCAAATCGGTTGTGAAATTAGTTAATCTCACATTTACATATTAATATTTTTATTTAGGTGGCAAAATCATCCAATGGCATCCTCCACTCTTGGGCGGAGCGGGAGATAGTGTCAAACTTTTACTGACTCAAAACTCATTCCTGTTCCTTCGTTGCCTTTCGTACTGGGACTGAATCTTTCTTTCAGAAGCAGACCCTTGGTTCTAAATGATAATAGTATGGATTTACATTACTTGTTTCTCATCGTTCTGTTTTTCAACAAAAATAACAAAACCACTTCACTTACCATCGTTTACATTTCAGAATTTTTTTACGATATTCAGGCTAGATTTCTTGGCGTCAAAAGCTTTTTAGGCCATTAATGTCTCCAAATTCTCATCCAAAAAACCAGCACAGACAAATCTAGATCCTTTCATCGCTAAACACCCATAAAAGCTAGCAAACAAATCAAAATCCGTAACAAAGAAAAATAGTAAAAGAATATTCTTACAAAATTGAAGCTGGGGCAACCATTCTCATTTATGTAGAAAAAGAAAATCTATAAAAACTATCAGGAATAAGGTCAGCAAAAAAAAGAAATCTGGGCAAGTGCGAGTCGGTATCGTGCACTGAGGCTTCGTACAAACTTACCTATGTACATTATGTAAATAGTTCAATTTCCGAATGGAGTCCCGAAGATTTTTCCACATCGCAAAAAGTTTTTTTTGTGACGTCCCTTGAGAGTTTCAAAATATACGTTTTTTGCGACATAAACAGCCTGCAACTTTTTTTTAAACCTAGAAGTTTGATTTTTCACAGCTTCAAAGGACTGCAGACCGGAGTATACGGGCTTGCGGAAGCGAGCAATGGGTAGCTCGCCGTCCGTCCGTCCGGTTACCGTCCAGACCGAACTCAAGTCGTCGACGGCGCGTAGTGTTTCACGCGCGCCTCAAGAAGTTGTCAGCCACCGTAGGAGCCCAGCAGGGACGAAGCCTACTGGGCCCATGGGCGATGCGAAAGAGATCTCCGGGGCCCTGGAACAATGGAAAAGAAGGACCAGGAGTGCGTTTTTGGTCAGTAAAGGTCTGACACTATCTCCCGCTCTGACCAAGAACGGGGGGATGTCATTAAATTATTTTCCACCTAAAAAAAAAGACTCGAGTATATGGTTATCATTTTAAAAACAAGATAAAGGGTATTTACAAACAGACGGACAATAAAGTTATCCTATAAGGGTTTCGTTTTTCCCTTTTAGGATACGGAACCCTAAAAAATAAAGGGATCGTGTCTGTGTCGTGTTTGCGCTTATTCTGCTGATTGTAGTACAAGGGAGGGAATGGCGACGTCTCTAAGTTTCCGGATTTTGTGAGGGAGCTTATTGTGTAATTGTACTTAGCAATTGTTGTTTTCAAAGTATTTTCGGGAGGTTTATTCGTGAGTGATATTTGCAGGTGAAATTACATTGAGAGTTTCCTGCCTGAGGTGTCAAGGTAGTGGTACAATTGCCAAAACGGATCTTGAGCGCTCGGCGTCAGAGTGGGGATCGCTTTGCGCATTCTATACATTGGCGAGCCAACCGTCGTCGTTGTTACATACATGCAGCAGAGCAGGGAGCGAGTCATGTGTGACGTCTATGATGCGATAGCGCGGCGAGCCAATCACTGACACTCCCCGCCCCCGCGTCTCACTTCGCACCACTAAAGAGACCCAATATTTGACTTCAGCGCAACTTGACGCCAGCGCTTAAGATCCGTGGCGGCAATTGTACTTTTTACATAGTTTTTAGGGTTCCGTAGCCAAATGGCAAAAAACGGAACCCTTATAGATTCGTCATGTCTGTCTGTCTGTCTGTCTGTCTGTCCGTCCGTATGTCACAGCCACTTTTTTCCGAAACTATAAGAGCTATACTGTTGAAACTTTGTAAGTAGATGTATTCTGTGAACCGCATTAAGATTTTCACACAAAAATAGAAAAAGAGCAATAAATTTTGGGGGTCCCCATACATAGAACTGAAACTCAAAAATTTTTTTTTCATCAAACCCATGCGTGTGGGGTATTTCTGGATAGGTCTTCAAAAATGATACTGAGGTTTCTAATATCATTTTTTTCTAAACTGAATAGTTTCCGCGAACGACACTTCCAAATTGGTAAAATGTGTGTCCCCCCCCCCTCTAACTTCCAAGATAAGAGAATGATAAAACTAAAAAAAATATATGATGTACATTACTATAAAAACTACCAACGAAAATTGGTCTGAACGAAATCCAGTAAGTAGTTTTTTTTTAATGCGTCATAAACCGAAAAAAATACACTATTATTAAAACATCGATCAAAGTTACAACACATTACAAGAACTTTTATATTATGTTACTTGCTGCTACGGAACCCTTCATGGGCGAGTCCGACTCGCACTTGGCCGGTTTTTAAATTTGTTTTTACACTGGGCAATAAGTTAGTGTCAAGTGCTGAAAGTCCAATTTAAAATATTCTAATGGTTTTTACAGTATTTAGCAGGAAATGTATTAAGTTAGCCCTCTTAGCAAGCTTCGCTGAGGTAGTATTTAATAAATAATATTTATTAAACGTACTACTAACCAGAAGCCTAAAAGCGTTAAAAAAGATGTAGGTAACTTAATCTAAAGTCTCAAACTTAATTCTTTAATATAGTAGATATTACCCTAATCAGCTCAATCGCCCGGTCGCACTCGTACAGTTCGGCGCAACGCGCTGACCCTAGCGTGATAGCCTAGCGTAGGTATAAAAAGTGAAGTACATACATGAAATTGACTTCTGTACCTACCTATCTATTTTGTGCCACGAGGCAGGGCTTTGACAAGACAGTAAAATTGAGTTAGCAGGTGAGTTAGCGAAGTGTAGCACAAAGTTTGTGCTAACAGCGTTACTGTGTGACTGAGGAGGCGAGGTTGGGAGCGCGACGTGCTCAGCTCAGGGACGCACGCTCGAAGCCCTCGGGGATTGAGAGCGGTCAGTATTCGGACGTGAGGATAGAAGTTTTGACATCCCTTTTTATATGAAAGTACTGTCTGGTGACTTGGCAAACGTTCTGCCGTACAAATTGTCAAAGAAAAAAATTCGGGGTGGAGGTGGGAGGGTAAACCTACTCTTTAGGCACTCTATAGGTGCCAATGGGACCCTCTCACTAAGCCTCCACTGTCCATTTTTCCAAAATGTATCTATAATATAAATATAAAAGGGGTGCCCGAACAAGAAACGTTATTTTGTCGGTATTTTTGTGCTTAATATTATTATATTTTCTTTCGATATTTTCACCCGAGTCTCACTTGGCCTGTTTTAAGAGGTAATTTAGCCTTTCAATCGTGATAATGACAGACACAATTGAAAGACAATAGGTGCGCGAACGCCGGCGTTCGCTTGGGGTTTAATGAATTAAAACACAACCAAGTATAACAACAAAAAAAAAATGTTTTCAAATCACCCAAACTAAATTATGTTACCAAACCCTAAAATGATTGTTTCAACACTTCTAACTATCTAAAATAGGATAGCTTACCAACTAACTATTTTTTTTATTATAAGGTAGGCTCGCGTTTGACCGCTATCTCACCTGATTGTAAACGATGATGTGGCCGACGGTGGAACAAGCAATCGATTCACGACGCCACGTCACGTTTTACGATTCACGTTTTCTTTCAGGAAAAAAAACTCCGGAAAGGAATTCCACTCCTTAGCTGTAGGGACCTACGCATAATGAATGTGTTCCCAAAACGTTAAAACATAAGAAGGATGGCAAATTATAATGTAAAAAAAATTAGTTACTTTTTCAACACTACCTATTAATAAAAACTACAATAAAAAAAATCCTCATTCTTGATTGCTCTCACTTGAAGCCTTTGCGTTCCTTTAAAATACATGAAGTGGCACTCCATTTAAAGAAATACTCAGCTTCCAACAAACTGTACCATAAAAAGAGAAAAAAAACCAGCTATTTAAATCATGTAAATCAAAATAGCTACAAACTACTTGCCCATACTTAGCAAGTAGTTTGTAGCTCATCGACATTAAAAAAAAATGTCAAATCCTTGTTGAAGCACACTTTAAAAAGACTGCAATAATGGAGAAAGACGTTATCCTCACTCCTGATTGCTCTTACTATAAAGCCTTTGCGTTCCTATGAAATATATAAAGTGGCAGCCATTTTAGAGAAATACTCAACATCCAGCAAATTGTACTGTAAAAATAAGAAAAAAAAAACAAGCTATTTAGTTCAAGCGCCTGGCAGAAAAATGATAGCAAAGTCGGAGTTATGAGTTTCACTATATTACTTATTTAAGTTTACGATCGTGTTGTTCTCTCAGTAAATACCTCGGCGAATTGTTTGTTTTAATATTTTATTTAAGGTTCTTTTTCATTATTAAAATGGAAGCGGATTATGAATTCTCATTACGTTTTAAGTCCCAGATTCTTATTGTGTCCGGTTTTTGGAGTTTCTAATTTGTTTGGTAGATATTTATTTACTAAGTCTTTCTCAAAGGTTTTCTCGTTAAAGAATAAAACATTTTTAATAATAACTTTCTAGTGAATAACAGTTAGGAGGTTTCTCTGACAGCCCCGGTAGCTTGAACCCTGTTCCCGAGTGACTTAGGCTATATTTTATGTACGCAGGCGAAGCTGCCGGCAAAAGCTAGTATGTTAATAAAAATTAATATAGACATGGTTTTATTTTTATGGACACAGCCTGACCCAAGGGCATTCACCTCTTTTAGAAATTAAGCATTGCCATACAACGTGGCAATGCTGCCAGTCTTTTCGGCCAACTTCCAGTCGACAGCGATGCAAAAGAATATTTTAATGACATATTTTAGCGACGAAAATTTTTTCTATTTTTCTTGTTTTAGTTTATAGACATAAAATGGTACTATCAAGTTTAGTATCAACCTACTCTCCATAATTGTCTTAGTTTTCAATATCTATGAAAATGTAAGAGAAACTTCAGACTTAGTACGTTAACCTTACAAAACAACAAGTCATGACCCCATCTTAGATGTGATATCTGACCCCAATATCTCCCCTTAATGGGGTCAAAACCACCCCAATCACATTTCTAAGAAAAACATCTAAGCCTTATCTTTAGTCCAAATAATAGGTGACGCAGACAATTCTTGCCGGTCACGTACGCTGTTCTTACTAGGGGGATGTATTTGAGCTCCATAACCGTAATCGATACTATCAGATATCTGAATTTATAATTAAAACCGTAATCTTAAACATCATCATCAGCCGTTTTAACGTTCCCACTGTTGGGACTCAGGCTTCCTTTCTAGGAGAGGGAATGGGCTGTAATCTACCACGCGGGCCCAGTGCGGGTTGGTGAATGTCACATGTCTTCGAGTTTTTGGTTCTAGGACATGCCGGTTTCCTCACGATGTTTTCCTTCACCGTTTTGAAAGCAGTGGTGATGAAATAAATTACACAAAGTAATGCACCCGGCAGGATTTGAACCCGTAAGCTACAGCAGACGGCAGAATATTGCAGTACTTACGAGTATAACCATGAAAGCTAATAAAAAACGTTTTTAGGGTTCCGTTCAAGGTGTACACGACCGAGGGTCGACTTGGAGGGATATCAATAACACACTACCGGATTTGCGTCACTTCCATATATTCAAACTTGGTTACAATGTTTCCCGATAGGTGCGCTGCTGCTGCTCGTTTTCACAAAAAAAACTTCTAGACCTAGGTAAACAGCCGTAACGAAACCATAGCGCGATCTAACTCGATCCTAGCGCCATCTAGGGAGACAAGCGGTACTAAATTCTGCAAACTACATTATTTTAGGTGATCGCGCTATGATTTCGCTTCCTGCTCAGACATACCGCCCACCAAGGACATACTGCCCAATGTCCTTCAACGCCGCCCACCGTGCTAAAGTAATTTCGATTATTTGGACATGGGTGTATCAATGTCATTGGTAAGGAGTTTAACCAATTAACAACAATAAGCTATTATTACAAGTTCCATAAAACACTAAAAACATCATAAGTATAAAATAACAAGTTTAATTGGTCACAGGAAGCACACACAGCTTAGACGTCGGCCTTTTTATGGTCGATGCCTGTGTACGTATCGTTACAACACGAGTAACACCATCCAATCCTGGATGTTTCTCTTTAATCCTACCTAATAACCACTTGCCAGGGGGCAAGTTGTCTTCCTTTACTAAAACCACCTCACCAACCGATGGCTCTAGAGTTTTGTAGGCCCACTTATGCCTCTGCAAAAATTGGTGAAGGTAGTCATGCGACCATCGACGCCAGAAATCTTGCATCATTCTCTGGTGGAGTTGCCATCGATGTAAACTATGTGCATTAGACGCTTCATAGTTTGAGTCTGGAGGCACAACAAGTGGTTCCCCCACCAGAAAATGACCCGGAGTTAAAACCATTAATTTGTCCTGATCCTCCACATAGGATAATGGTCTCGAATTGAGGCATGCCTCTATTTGAGCCAACACTGTCGTTATTTCTTCAAATGTTAGCGTAGAATCTCCTATCACCCTCTTAAGGTGATACTTAGTGGACTTGATTCCTGCTTCCCAAAGTCCGCCGAAGTTTGGCGAGTGTGGAGGAATAAAGTGCCACTCAGTACCATTTGTGGCAAGTTCCTCTGCTAATTCAGGAAAGGTAGAGCTTTCCTCTTTAAATAAATGCGACAACTCACGTGCAGCACCGACAAAATTAGTGCCGTTGTCACTATGCAATTCCGCACAACGACCACGCCTAGCAACAAATCGTTTAAAGGCCGAAATGAAGCCTTTAGAGCTCAAATCACTGACGGCTTCTAGGTGTACGGCCCGAGTTGCCATACATACGAATAAAGCAATGTATCCCTTATATGATTTGTTGCCTCGACCCTTTGATAGTCGTATATTTATTGGACCAGCGTAATCTACACCGCTACTTAAAAACGGTTTATTGGGTTTCACACGAGCTGTTGGTAGTTGTCCCATAAGTTGCGTTCTTGCCTTAGCCGTATATCGAATGCATCTCACACATCCTCTTACGTGCTTTTTAGCTAATAGTTTGACTCCGATGATCCAATATTTGGCCCTTAGGTATGTGATCATCAATTGAGGACCACCATGCATTGTTTTAATATGAGCGTCCGCTATCAATAAATCTGTGAAAAACGACTCCTTTGGAATTAAAATAGGATGTATTCTTTGGTAACTTAACTGTCAAGTCTACCTCCAACTCTAACAATCCCCTTTGAATCCAAAAATATATTTAATGATTTTAAACTTCCATTTTTCTCACATATCTGATTCTTCCTCAATTCTTCCAGTTCATTTGCGAATCCTTCTTCTTGACATTTCTTCACACAAGTCTCTGTTGCCTCTTCCAGTTCTTGTAGCATCAAATGTTTCGACCTAATCCCTTGACTTGGTAATCTCAAAATCCGACGACAATAAGCAATGACTCGGATCATTCTCGACAGTGTCGAAAATCGGTTCCAAATGGTCACATCCAATGTAGAGATATGTACCTTTATCTCTTCCAAACGTGTAACAAGATGCTTTGGCCTTTTGTATTCAATCACCGGTTCCTTTAATAAGCTCGGTCCATCCCACCATATCGACATACCCACCAGTTCTGAAGGAGAAACGCCTCGAGTGGCGCAATCTGCTGGATTTTGCTTAGTCGGTATATGAGCCCAGTGATGAGTGTCTAATGTGGTCAAAATATCTGAAACTCGATTGGCCACAAAAGTTTTCCAGCGGCTAGGGTGATTACTTAACCATGCCAGTACTACCTCGCTATCAGTCCAAGCATGCCAATCAGTTTTAGATATACCCATGACTTCACCTACCTCCGATATTAATTTGCTAACAAGAACTGCCCCACAAAGTTCTAGTCTTGGGATGGACACTTGTTTGACAGGCGCCACCCTTGTTTTGGATGTTATCAACGAAGTGTGAACATTTCCTGAATGATCCACTACCCTAAGGTAAACAACTGCTGCGTACGCTAGCTTCGATGCATCTGAAAACCCGTGTAGCTCTGATTTCGTGTTATCGGAACTAGTGTGTACCCAACGTGGAATTTTAATTTGAACCAGAGAGGTCAGGCTATGATGGTAAGTACTCCATTCTTGTACTAAATTGCTTGGAATTTCTTGATCCCAATCTAACCCTGTCAGCCACAATTTCTGTATAAATATTTTGGACAAAATTATACTTGGAGCTAACCATCCCAAAGGGTCAAACAAACGTGATATTTCAGAGATAATTTTTCTTTTAGTTACAGGTCCAGTTATCGTAGAGAGTTCCAGAGAGTATTGAAAGCAGTCTTTGCTACAATTCCACGTAAGTCCCAATATCTTTGTTATGTTATCCATTTTTATTCTTAACTCTTCATGCGTAGTTTCATTCGCTTCTCTTATGATATTTAATAATTCCTTACTATTACTCATCCACTTTTGCAACTCAAATCCACCCTTTCTTAAAGTTTCATTCATTTCCTTGAAGACTTTAAGACCATTTTCAATGCTTTCCACCCCAGTCATCAGATCATCCATATAAAAATCGTTTAAAATAATTTTCTTTATTTCAGGATTATGTTCACATTTGTCATAAGCCACTTGGTGTAAAGCACGAACTGCCAAGTATGGTGCTGAGGCAGTACCAAACGTAACTGTGATAAGTTCATACTCTTCTATATCCTTTTCAGGACTGTCCCTCCAGAGTATACGCTGATATTTTGTATCCCGTCTATCAACCAAAATTTGCCGATACATTTTAATGATATCGGCCACTAAACATATCTCATGTGATCTCCATTTTATAATAATATGTCGCAGTTCTGACTGCAAGGTTGGTCCAATCAACAGATTTTCATTAAGTGACATCCCATTTGAACCTTTGCAGGAAGCGTCAAATACAACACGCACCTTGGTCGTATCCTTATCTTCCCGCACGACAGCATGGTGTGGTAAGTATATGGCTTCTTTGTCTTTTCTTTTATCTTCTAGTACCTTTTCCATGTGATGTAATTCTGAATATTCATGTATAACCTTCTGATAATCGTGTTTTAATTTATCATTCCTCCCTAATTTTGACTCTAAACTTTTCAGTCTTTTTTCAGCTATAGCTTTTGACTCACCAAACTTTCCAATCAGCTCTACATCTCGGAACGGTAACCTTACGACATACCTGCCATCTTCATTACGCCATGTAGAAGTCGTAAATAATTGTTCACATCTGACTTCATCCTCCGTGAGCATCTTTTTTGTCCTAGATGGTTCGGCCTCTAGTTCCCAAAATTTCCGTAACATTTCATCATCTTGGACACTAGAGTGCATCACGGAAAGATGTGATTGAATTTTATTACTGTTTTCTACTTCAACCGCCCCCGACAATATCCAGCCTAAAGCGGTGCCCTGCGCTACGAGTGTCCCGCTTGCGTTCCTCTTTAACCCGTCCCGAATAACCTGACTATATACTTCAGCACCTAATAAAATATCAATTTTATTAGGCCTAAAATATTCGGGATCGGCCAACTCGGTATCGCTTAAATCTACCCATTCTACCCTAGTCACTTTCGTAGCTGGAAGAAGGGCTGTGACCGATTTCAGGACGTAGGCGGTTACTTGTAGTTTAAACGCTGGATCAGTTCTCGAACCGATCGTTAAAACTACTTTGGCAGTTGACGAAGTACTTTTATCTCCACCCACACCTAACACTGTATTTTTTGAAGGTATCTTCTTCAAACCCAAATACTGAACCATTGATTCAGTTACAAAGGATCCTTGTGATCCCTGATCCAATAACGCCCTTACCACGCGGTAAGTCCCATGTTTCGACTCAGCCTTTAATAAGGCTGTGGTTAATAACACCGCTTGTCTGGTGTTTCCTGTCGAATGGCATGAGACTAATAGTTTATTCTCCATTTTTGCGTTATCATCCTTATCCTCATAATCAGTTGATGAGGTTCCCTCACGAGCAGCTGAACTACCCTCACCAACTGGCAACCCAGAAACACCCGTTGGGTGTAGCAAAGAATGGTGGCGGCGTTTACACACCTGGCACCTGTGAGTGTTTTTGCAGAACCTAGCAGAGTGGTTACTATTTAGGCAATTAAAGCACAAGTTCTCTTCTTGCACAATATTTCGACGACTATCAGTAGACTCTTTAGAAAACTTAGGGCAAGATGAAATTCTATGATCAGCGGAGCAATATGCGCAAGTTACATTTTTAATATTTTTGACTACATGAAATGACTGTGTATTTTTAGGATCTTTATCTATTTTGTTATCTAGATTTTCCAAACCACGAAAGCGACTTATTAGAAATTCACTCAACTGATTGAATGTCGGCAAACCATCTGTGGGATCTGAAGCTACCTGAAACTCCCAGGCTTTCCTGGTTTCTTTGTCTAATCTTGTACTAACTATATGAATTATCAAGATATCCCAGGATGAAACATCAATTCCCAATTTTTTTATTGACTCCAAACAATCAGATGTATTACTTATTAACCTTTTAATCTCCGTGGCTGATTCTACCGTCAAAGACTTTTGACCGAATAGACGTTTCAAAATACCATTTGCCAGAAACTTTTTATTATTATACATCAACTCTAATTTTTCCCAACTAGCCTTATAATTGTCTGAAGTAACATTTACATTTCTCAACAAGGTTTCCGCGTCTCCGGTTAAATAACCTTTGAGATAATACATTTTCTGTGCATCATCCAGCCTTTTATTGTTATGAATTAACCCGACAAATAAATCCCGAAAGGTCTGCCACTCTCGGTATTTACCGGAGAACGTGGGAATTTTTACTTCAGGCAATCGAAAATTAGAGACTTCATAACTAGTTCCTGGACTACTACGCATATCACTACATTGTATCGGTTTACCTGCACATAAGAGTTCTTTTAAATCGCTTTTAAATTGCAAATAAATTTCTTCTACGTCATCATAGACACCATCTTTGTGATATTTGGAACTACACAAATCTGCCCGTTTAATTTCGCTAATTATTTTTAAATGAGTCGTATAAAACATATTCCAATGTTGTTCCAAGCTTTCCAAACGTGTTTCGATGTAAGAAACTGTAAGCCGGTCTTTAGGACATTTTTTAACATTTGCTCTAGCCTTCACAATTTTAGACTTAATGTCCTCTTGAATATCATTATACGAATCCATTTTTATAAACAACAATACAAGTAACAACAGAAAAAACACAAAAAAATATACGTGGTTATAAAACAATAGACTTGTGATAGCAGTAATCACAACTATTTAACTTAATGTCTCTAAAAACACTTTGAACTTTTTCCAATATTAACTTCAGCAATTAGTTAACTTAACGGTTTAGAACTTTTTACAAGTGTTTTTAACTTAAATTTTTGAAATTTGGGCATAGGTTCCCCGTTCCAACCACTTTTTGCCTAAATATTTTACAAGTCCAAAATTGAACTTTTGAATTATGTTTGTAAATGTACTCACGGTTTTTCTTCACAACTGTACACTCACTCACACTGATGACCGACACTTGCACCATACAAACGGAGCCCTCTGCTTAGCTGCTCTCCCTCATGGTCTGCTTCACCTCCCTTGCGCCGTTCCTCCAGGGTGTCACAGCTAGACCTAGCTGCCGATGCTGTAGCTCCAACAGGGTGCTCCTGGATCCAGCTCCACCCGGCTCCGCCTCCAACTCGTGGCACCTTTCACTTGGTACCCGCTGAAGGGGCTGCTCTGGACAGCGATCCACTGCCCAGTACTGACGCGCAGGGTGGTAGTCACTTCCACCACCAGTGACCACCAAAAACACTCGCGACCATATCCGGTTCGAAGGACCATGTACACGACCGAGGGTCGACTTGGAGGGATATCAATAACACACTACCGGATTTGCGTCACTTCCATATATTCAAACTTGGTTACAATGTTTCCCGATAGGTGCGCTGCTGCTGCTCGTTTTCACAAAAAAAACTTCTAGACCTAGGTAAACAGCCGTAACGAAACCATAGCGCGATCTAACTCGATCCTAACGCCATCTAGGGAGACAAGCGGTACTAAATTCTGCAAACTACATTATTTTAGGTGATCGCGCTATGATTTCGCTTCCTGCTCAGACACAAGGAAAGAGCAGAACCTTTATAGGATCACTTTGTTGTCCGTCTGTCTATCTGTCTGTCTGTCAAGAACCTTTATCTTGGGAACGCGTGAAGGTATCGAGCTGTTATCAGAACTGCGGTCCCTTGAAACTGAAAATCGAACTTCTGTGTTATCAAAAAAAAAGACGTGTGGCACTCGGAGACTGCCGCGGTAAAGTTATTGCATAGCATTTTTATCAACTTATGCAATTATAATTATTTATTTATTTTATTTATGCATTATTTTTTTCCTTTGTTTTTTTTTCTTTGATATTAATTGAAGTTACACTTTCACACATTGAATTGAATTTTGATTTTTTCCCTCATTTATTTTCTTATCGGTCACCACACTCAAAAAACAAATGAGGGTTAGGTTATTTTCGTTACGGAATTTCTGGATTCGGTCTCCACGCTCAAGGCCCGCGATAGAAACTATGCAATAGCTTAAAAAGGATATGGCCGTTTATGTCGCAAAAAATGTATATTTCGGCATTCTGGATGGAATCAAAATTCATACTTCCCGTTATAATACAAGTAGGTACCTAGGTAGATATAGGTTTTTTTTTTTTGCAATTCCGATAAATCTTTGTACTCAATTCAGAAATTGAACTGTTTCCCTAGGTAAGTCTGTATGGCACCCTCAGTGCGTCCGACTCACACTTGCCTGGTTTTTTTTTTCATAATAAGAGTTCCAACGTAGAAGAGAAAATATTTTTTTTTGTGTTCAATAAATTACTGGATCGATTTAAAAAAATCTTACTTCAATAAAATGCTACTTTATCTTTGAGTGACATAGGCAATAGGTATATATTTTCTATTATTGCATGGACGTGTTGGAAGTGTGAACGCAGCCCTGTTAGTGAACGCATCCATGTCAAAGTTCTTATCTGTGCCTTCCTTCCTGTAATGTGCGCCATTACGAGAAAAACAGTACATTTTGACACAAGTGCAGAAAGTTAGTCATTGCGACCGAGGCGGAATCCGCACGAGCCGTAGACGAGTGTGGTATGGAGCCGAGGACTGCAGTGGCAAATTTGCACGTGTGTGAAACGACTTTTTTCAATACACTCACTGAAATATATAATAAACGGGGGTTGACCAACTCGAGAGGGACGACGTGCACCAATCCTGATACGCTAACTGTTATAAAACTATGGCGGGGGAGAACACGTGCATTTTACCACACTAGTGCGGAAAATAGCCTATTTCGTGCCTGTAAGCGGTGTGATAAGAGCGGGTTTTCGAGTGAGTGTATTGAAAAAAATCAACAAGTTCATCATAACGCTCCATCTGTTATTTTCTAATCCCTAATTAGTTCTGCTAATCTGGTCACATAATAACACCATACACCTTAGCACTTAGTTTTTATTTATTTATTTATTGGAACTACATGCAACACACAGGTATAAAGGTGGACTTAATGCCTTAGGCATTCTCTACCAGTCAACCTAGGGTGGTGAAGAGAAATCATGGCAGGTGCACAAAAAAAAAACGACAAAAAATGGATTATTAAGAACAATAAGGGTACAAATGTATATCTATAAATAAAATAGTTTTCATTAGGACAAAGCCGTTAGCAAAAGCTAGTTTATGATAAAGTTAAACTGCACCATTTTACCGCCTAGAACGAAAGGAACTGCTCGCTAGAAATCCAATAGAATGCAAATGTGAGTCGCGCGAGATGTAAACAGTAAATTATCACGCTAACGGCGTTTTGCGCAAACCTGCCTCACTGAACTTGTTGCACATAATTTAAATAATACATCTTTTATTATACCTACATTGTCTGTGATATAGTTAATTATGAACCTGCTTAAAGTTAATCAAACGGTCCTTAATTCCTTAAATCGTTATTTTACACAAAAACATACGTGACATAGTAAGTACTTTCATACTTTCAGGAGACTGCTGGTAACGTCTGTATGCGACGAATTAATCAATAATAATTTATTAAAAGAATGATGGCGATTAATAACAGTATAATAGTAATTTCATACACTATTTCATACACGGAGTGGCAGGCGGTCGCCGACTTCTGCGAAGCAGTAATGCTCGCTAAGGAGGAGGCCGACCGCATCAGACAACGGCGCTCTCGCCGCCGCCGCCGGGATTCCGATCCCGATTTCCAGCCACCGTAGGCGCGGGCTTGCGGACAGTGAGCAATGGGTAGCTCGCTGTCCGGCCGTCCAGTAACCGTCCGGACCAAGCCCAAAACGTCGACGGCGCGCGCTGTTCCCGCGCGCCTCAAGGAGTTGTCAGCAACAGCAGGGGCCCAGCCGGGTCGAAGCCTACTGGGGCCAGGGTTATCCGAAAGGGCGCTCGAGCCCCGGTACGAAGGCTAGAAGGAACGGGATGGGTTTTTTAGTCAGTAAGAGTCTGACACTATCTCCCGCTCCGCCCAAGAGCGGGGGTTGTCATAAGATGATTTTTCCCATCGAAAAAAAAAAAAAAAAAAAAAAAACACTATTTCATACACCACATCAACTCTTCACACTCACTCCAACACACCCACTCACACAACAGCACACCACTACTAGGCTTCAATGGTACTACCGTTTTATTCTGTTTGTTTCTGAGGCATAAATGTTTAGATAGTAAATTGTAAATCCTTAATTGGCTGTAACATTAGTTTTTCTTTAAGTAAAATTTTTGTAAAAGAGCTGTAGATTTTGTGAATAAATAAATAAAGTACAAGATGATACAGACAGTTCATGTACAAAGGCGAGCTTAACTCAGCAATGACTTTTCTCCCAGCAAACCTTTGAGTAACAGAGAGAGAACATATTTGAGGGTAGGATTCAGTGCTCAATATAAACCTACATAACTAAATCTAATATAGGTACACTGTTAAATTTTGGTCGTTTTAATCCCGTGGAGGGTCGATCCGGTACATGAAACACTACCGATTTGTAAAGATAAAATTAAAAAATAAAGTACTTTTTTTCAAAACTCATATTAATTTACGCATATACGAAATTAGTTTCTTTAAGAAAACGTTAGCTGAGCGAGTCCAATGACCTGACAGTGTTTCATGTACCGGATCGACCCTCCACGGGATTAAAACGATTAAAATTTAACGGTGTATATTATACTATAACTAATATTATGCCAATAATGAAAGGAAGAAATACGGAGAAGGGCTGTCGCGAAGAGTGTTATGGTAATGTAATGGGCTATGCTCTGAGTTTCATAGCGTGATTGCATCAGAAATGAAGATATCCACAGGAGAACCAAGATTGTTTGAAGAATCGCCAAAATTAAGTGACAGTGGGCAGGGCACAATGCTCGATTAACAGATGGTGGATGAGGCCGAAAGTTTTGAAGGACACAGTTGCGATTTTTCTCAGTAAAAACCTGATACACTCTCTCGCTCCACCCAAGAGCTAGAGACGTCATTGGACGATTTCCCACCACAAAAAAAAAGCTATGTTAGACATTTTTGTGGTTATACTAGTAATTCAATCACAGCATTTAATTACGGGAACTAAACGAATGATTCATCACTCAATGATTTGCCTTCACAAATGATAAATAGTGCAAAAAATACGGATCTAAGTAGCCGTTCTGCTGTATTGTCACGATTTATTCCGACTATGATCGATATTTTAGTAGTACAGTAATGTTCTTAACTCTATTGTCTTTTTATATATAAACTAGCGGACCCGACAGACGTTGTCCTGTCTACACGTCTTTAATTTGAAAATTTCAGGACAAAATTATGAATCTAAACCATTCCCAGATCCCCTTGAACACACACAAAAAATTTCATCAAAATCGGTCCAGTCGTTTGAGAGAAGTTCAGTGACATACACACTCACAGAAGAATTATATAAATATAAAGATAACTTATTTTTCCCGTTTAAAGTATTTGTTATTTGTTTACTGTGCACTATAACGCAGCTCAGTTCGTCGGTAGGCTCGTATATGGATTTTTCTATGAAATCAAACACTTCGGGCGGCGCACTCTTATATTTTTTACTTATTTATACGCACAATGCTTTTCTTACAAAGATTATTTCAACACAGAAAAAACAAAACACATTCTTTTTTCTACCAACTTTCAAACCTATTCTAGAACAGCATAATCCTTCGAAGTATACTTTACAAGCCAGTTCGTTGGTTACATAAAAAAAAAACAACTCATGCGATCTCCTTTCGATATCACAGTACCTACTACAGTATTGGCTTTTTAACGCAAAGGTTGACTGGTAGAGAATGCCTTGTTGCATTAAGTCCGCCTATGTACCACTACTGAACATGAAGTTTATAAATAAACTATAAAATTTTTAAACTATTGCTCATAAGTCCGTTTAGCTGTTCGGACATGACGAAATAATAAACATACAAACACATACATTTACCATACTCTATAGAGACTAACTCAATGATACCTAGTCATAACGTAGATTGGTTTATGGGCAAATTACACGCCGAACAGATGGTCGATGGGGACGAAAGGTTCTGGAAAAAAGAAAGAAAGAAAAGACCAAGCTAGTAAGGCGCAAATTCGCGACGAGAAGCTATGGTAGAGCGTACGAATATCTCACTTCAGGCAGTCTCCAGGTGGGGCGAAATCAATCTGGTGGGATTCAACGCCGCCAAAACACAGGCGTGTCTGTTCAACGCCGAAAGGAGCCCATTTACCTCGGCTCCTGCTTTTCAGAATGTATCATTGGATTGTACCGACCGCCTTCAGCTCTTGGGTGTTGACCTCAATTTTGAGCGGTTTATTGAGCCCAAAGCTAAGTAGCTGCTAGGAAACCGATAGTGTGTGGAGTACTGCAGCCACATATCTCGACTGACCTGTTGGTCTAGTGGTTAGTGGTCCTGATTGCTATGCTGGAGGTCGTGGGTTCGATTCCCACCCAGGACAAACGTTTATGTGATGAGCAAAATCATTTGTTCTGTGTCTGGGTGGAAAAAAATATATAAGTACGTTTATCAGTTGTCCAGTACCCATAACACAAGCTCTGCTTAGCTTGGGACTAGACGGCGTTGTGTGATAGTTAAAAAAAAAAATGGTTTGGTGCGCAAAGTGCCATCTAGCAGCTTAGTACGCGGTGGAAAGGCGTGCAAAGAGGCTGATTGGTGATCCAGATTTTTTTTTCCACGATTTTCCTGTACAATATATCCTGCTTAACAAAAGTAATCCAGACCGGTTGGTTTGCTGCAGACCGATTGAGGAAAAAGTGACGAACATCAACATTTCTTTTTACAACACAAACTTTTTGCAACGACCTTGTTCAAGTACAATGTCAAGTTAAACAACCCAAGTTTATTTTTTTATAAGGTTTAAAAATCATTTCCTTAGCTTTTAATGTCTGTGAAGACTATGTTGTTCTAACGCAGGTTTTTGAATAACCCTATCTAGGTATCTAGAGGTATCTGGAAAGCATCCGACCGTATGAGGATAGGTTCAGCTGTATGTGGTTCTAGGGGATTGCTTGAAAGGGTACTAAGGCCCTATTTTATAGTGGAAAATTATTCTATGACTTCTCCCACTCCTGGGCTGGTTGGGAAGGCGTGTCAGGCTTTCACTGACTAAAACCCACTCCTGTCTCACTGGTCACTTCAAAAAATGTAGTTCCATCCGTCTAAACTAGAAGCCTTTGTTTAAAAATGATTAGGCATAATTAAGGCCAACTTAAGTAGCAGTGGGCAGGGCACGTTGCTCGCAGAACAGATGGTCGATGGGGACGAAAGGTTCTGGAACGGCGACCTCGTACCGGAAGACGCAGCATGAGAAGACCTCTCACAAGGTGGCCTATGACCCGGTGAGGGTCGCGGGAATCCAATAGATACGAGACGCACAGGACCGGTCATTATGGCGACACTTGGGGGATGCCTACGGAAGACGCAACATTGGAAGTCCTCTCACAAGGTGGACCGATGACCTGGTAAGGGCCGTGGGAATCCGATGGACGTGAGACGCACGAGAACCGATCATTGTGGCGACACTTGGGGGAGGCCTATATCCAATAGTGGACGTTTTTCTGCTGAAATAATGATGATGATGATGTGGATGGGTTGAATGGCCCCTAGCCCTTAGCTCCAAGACAGTACCTACCATAGGTAATGACATCATCCATGCTGAACCATAACATTGGAATGAAATAAAATAATACAAATTAAAGGATTTCCCGGTTGCAGTCCCAAGCCGTGAGTGATGCATTTTTTGTACCTAGTAAAACATAAGGTGTGGTCTGCATGCGTGCTACATAATCCTTCACTAACATTTATAAATATTATTATTTTGTAGGATATAATACTATCATATTCTACATTTCCGACACCTCATAAAATATCATCTAAAACTTTATTTACCTATTTATTTTATAATTTATGTACACACACATATACAATGAAAAAAAGATACAACATTATGAAAAATTTTACAAAGGTACTTACTGCTTATTTAGAAAAAAAAAATTCTCCAGTAGACCTGCGAAAGGAGAGATCAGAAGTTTAGAAAATAGAGTGTAGAAATAAGAACAGTTAGTGAAATCTTAACTTTATCTGACTTTTTTTATTAGGTACAATATGAGCCTATCAATAACTATTATGGTAAGCAATGTTGTGGCCGACTATGGAGCACGCTTGCCTAGATGTAATTTATTCACTCTCGACGTACCTAAAGATCCCAAGGTTAAACACGGACTCCTCTCGCAGGCATTTATTTTAAAAATTAAAACAATTATATTTCTATCCTTTACGAAATGTAAATAATAATAATAATAGTCATATCTTTTATTTTAATAATAATATTATATGTTTATTAAATGAAATAAGGACCAGAGTTCTAGATTTTTAATTTGTCTAAAATAATTTAAAAAGATGGAAGTAACTAGATTCTATTTTTTTTTTTAGATACACTTCAATGGAATAATTCCGCCCAATAAACCTTAACGTTACCAAAATTAACAACACCTTTTTTGTCCTAACAAAAAATTCAATGTAAGTAATTAAAAAAAAAACCGTTCCTTTTTATGTCCAATTCATTGAATTGAACAGTTTGACTTTTTTTACGTTTTTTTTTTCTTTACTATTCGCGATTGATCGTCACTTCTTCCAACTTGACATTACCAACACTGTATTAGTCTTGTTTAAACGTTACTATCTTTTGTTATTACAGTGTTCTCGACGATTTTCATACGACTTTTTCCGAGAGGCTTCATGCGATTTTTTTTTAAATCGTGTGTATTGGAACCAAGCCTTAAGGCTCGCGAGCTATTTGACTCATGCTTGTCGCATGCCGCGACTTATAAAAACTAAAAGCGACCACAGTTCTCATTCCCTAACTAAAGTGAAAAGTGAATTTTGTATTAATTCGCAGATAAGGCCCGCATTTTTTGTTGAAATCCATTTTATTGTGAGCGTATATATTTTAGTTTGTATCAGTATAATTCGGTTGTTGGTGTTGTCTTGTTGCCCTATTTATAGCTGTGGAAAATGTCTGTGCGATTATTTGTTTGCCTGGTGAGTGTATTTTGAATTATTATCTGCTGTTTAGTATTAAAAATAATAGTGAACAGTTAGAAGTATGTTCAGTCATTATTAATAGTAAAAGAGAAGTGCTTCGTTTTATCAAAAGTGTCTTCGACCCTTTGTACGCTTTCCGAATTTCCAGGGAACCCCAGGGTTTTGATATATTTAAAGACAAAAATAGATTTTAAGTAGGTACATCACATTTATAAGGAAAATAATATATTACTCAGTTGATAAAGTAGCTCTCTATTATTGGAAAAATTGGTCTATAAGTTTTCGAGTTTATTCATTACAAATAAAGATACAAAAATTGAAAAATATAAATCTATTCTCCTTATAATAGTAGTACATAAAGATAAATGCGAAGGAAAGTTTGTGTGTGTGTGTGTTTGTTACTTCTCCTCGCTCAAACGGATGTTGATGAAACTTGGTACAGAAGTAGACTATGTTCTGTATGAAAAGCATATAGGATACTTTTTATTTCAAGTGGTTTATAATTAAAGTTTTACTGTTCTCTCATTATAAAAGTTTGCTTACAAATTATAATCTCAAAACTAAGTAACCATTTATAAATTAGTAAGAAGCTCCTTCCACAGAGCAGAGGTAGACCAGTGGTAGCATTCTCGTTGAGTGGTACATATCGTAGATCGCAGATTCAAACCCAGTCAGGCATATTAATTTGTGTAATTTATTTCATCACAAATGATCTCAAAACGGTGAAGGAGTCGAGCACTACTAGATATCAATTTAAAAAAAATCTTCGAACCAAAAATTTAAGACATGTGACACCTATGGTGGATTAATTCCCATTTCCTGAACTAGAAGCTATTCTGTGAAAGAGTCCAAGGAAAACCCTGGGTATTCGTGTTAGCGTGTTTTGGTTATAATACGCTATAGAAATAGTAGGTATTCGCAGAAAACGGTTATTTACTTTTACCATAACCTACCCACACGTACAAAGCGTTTTAAGAACACATTCATTATACGTACAGCTAAGGAGCTGAATTCCCTGCTGGAGTCTCAGTTTCTTCATAGCTACAATCTAGGGGTCTTTAACCACTCGAATGCCGTAATTAGAAAGCCATTGTGTCTCGCGTAGATCTGCGTTCCGGCAGTCAACGGGTTAAGTCAAGAGTGAATAGGTTACTTCTAGGTAAGCGTGCTTCATCTTCGGCTACACCATCGCTTATGGTCAAACGCGAGCCTCTCTATATTAACATATCTAATATAATGATATATTCTTCAACTATCATACAACGCCGTCTAGTATCAAGCTAAGAAAAGCTTGTGTTATGAGTACATACTAAATACAGACATACATTCATTATATAGATAAATTACACCCAGACACAGAACAAATGGCCATGTTCATCACATGGAACATTTGTCCTGTGTATGAATCTAACCTACGACCTCCGACATAGCATTCAGGGCCACTAACCACTAAAACAACAGGCCAGTCAACTAAAAATAAAAATGAACCTTGTCTGTAGTCGCTTGTATTACATCACAAAAAATAACAATTATGTCTTATTATTATTAATTAAATTAGATATTGATAGACTAGAAGCGAATACATAATACATATCTGTAATACCTACCTACTCTAACAAAAACTAAGATGAGATAAATAATCATATCTTAGAGTACACTTCACCTGAGCAGAAATAACAAATCATGACGAGTGTATTTATAGGCCCGCCTTCAAGCACACTTTAAAAGTTATTATACCTCGTGAACGATCTCCAAGTGTTATTCACCTTACTAATGAAAGGATTAATCGTATAGTAACTTAGTAAGATCACTTAGTTGTATTGGTTCAAGTGTAACTTGAGGTGATTATTCCTTTCGATTGTTCGTAATGATATTGCAAGAAATCTCTTAATTTATCTCTCTTAGTGTGTTTCATCAACTGGACCCACTCGAAATGGACCCACAGGTGATCGGTTCATTGTCACTAGAACTATTTGTCAGTTCTATGATGGAACTGATAACGGTACTATTACTACATGTTTCATTTTAAAAGCATCTGGAAATAATCAAAATCATATATTTCAAATAGACCATTTTCACGCAGTTTTGAATAGTCAAATGTCGGTTAGTCCAAGAAAAGTGAAGTTCAATTAATGAAAGTAATTTTGAATTTAGTTATCACTAGTTCCACTATATTTGAATAGATCGATTGGAACCACTGCTCATTTTTATTATTGTTCTTCTTAGCGTATCGATGGCAAAACTAGTTACGTTCCTTGCTTCGGCCAGCATTGTCACGGCAATGTCGTCCGCTGATGCTGCCATTAGGAGTAGGTCCCTATTGTTAGTACAGTCACAGAGTATAACCGACACAAAAATGCAACGCCAAAATTAAGTTTGTTCCGCAAAGCACAGTTTATCGTTTTGTTAGAGAAAATGCTCAGTTTGTATCGGGAATCGAATTATCTGCATACCTTAGTTGATATGGAGCTCCGATGCCTGAGTCAAACTTAGTAAGTCCAGTCGATCTATTCACATGCATTTGGGTTGATTGAACTCGCGGATCTATTTCGAAAGGGTCCTGTTGACCACAGACTCCTTAATAAGAACTCCACTTCATAAATTAAACAAGCAATAAAAATAATAATTTCAATGTATATCATTTACAGGTGGTCATAGGGGAAATCGTAGCAAGTGACTATCAAACTGCCTCACAATATAAAGATTCAACCAAAAACAGCATCGATAATGAAGAAAACACAAGAAAACTAGTGACAGACAGTTTAAATGATTCTGCGAGTGCAGCTGTACAAACTGTAAATATAACAGAAACTAAAACAAATGTCACAGTAAATAAAATCACTGTAACGTCATCAATTACAGAACAAGATAAAAATGAAACTGTAACTAAGGAACCAAGTGCAGATAAAGATGGAATGGAAACACAAAGTTCTCAAATCGTTAACTCATATCCACCGTACAGTTCTTATGAAGTAACTGAGAACGTCATAGATGTACCTGATGACAGAACACCAGGTGGACCTATAGTTCCTAACTATACTCATTACCCACCAATCCTAAATCTAGCAAGACCTAATAATAAGACAGTCACGAATAAAACAAAGGAAAATAATGCTATGAAAACAAAAAAGAACCATGTAAGTATATTCCATTTCAATGCTGAATTTGAAGACAAAATGCATGAAGAAGAAGAGAATAAAGTTATCGGACTTTTTAAAGGAATAAAGAATTATATTCATAGCTTCCAAAAAGGTATCGTTGATGGTTTACACAGACTTTTCCATAAACACCATGATGAGGAACACAAAGGGGATAGGTTTAGAAGAGCTATTGGTAATGAAGAGAGTCATGTTAAAAGTGTAGATAAAACTGAGTATAATGTACATGGAAGTCGTATTAGTATGGCATAATGGTTTTGTTATTAAATTATTTGTTGAAAGATCACTTTTGTTTTAATTTTCATTCCTTTCGGAAATTTACATATATATACTTACAGATTATAATTTAGCTGTCTTCAAGGCTAGAGTGAATAGGCTCTTGGTAAACTAGAACGCCTCACCATTAACGATTGCATCACTATTTACCATCAGGTGCGATCGCAGTCAAGCATAAAGCAATTAAAAAAAAAAACTGTTTTTCTTTCAAGTTCTAAGAGGTGGAAACAAATTATATCATACGTACATTATACAATTATATTAAATTCAAAATACTTTAATTCACAATTGCAGAAAAATAAAAACAAATCGTCGGTTTTTTGGATAACTCTTGTACTTACTAAAAACCCAGCTATATTCTTTCAGTTGCCCTTTGCGTTCTAAGGCCTCGGTCACTCTTTCAAACATCCCAGACATAGCTAAGTTTTCTTTTTGGCTTCTGGTCTCTATTAACAAAATAGACCTCGGTCAAGAAAAAGGAAAAAACTTGGAAGACACTGCTATAGAGACAGATTCATATATATTTAAAATATATATGGCAGTTGTGGAGAGCAGTGATAAATAAAGGACTCAGGAGTTGTAGGTTGTGGGTGCAAACCTAACCAGACGCATTACTTTGTGTAATTTATTTCATCACCACAAAATGGTGAAAGAAAACATCGTGAGGAATCGGCATGTTCTAGATTTAAAATTCGAAGACGTGTGATATCCATCAACCCGGACAGGGCCGCGTGGTGGATTACGGCCCATTTTCTCTAGTAGAGGGAAGGCTTGAGTCCCAGCAGTGGGAACATCATAAGTGTTATTATGTTTTTAATTTTTAATTATCAATTAATTTTAATTTTAATTATGTATTAATTTTCTCCTTGATATATTATACAATTGAAAATGAACTTATTTACTAATGTTATATGTTTATGTGTTTTAAAATCGAATGCTTTTTATTAATTTAGTGATTTTCTAGTGTTACAGCTCTTGAATAGTTATATAAAATGATTATGTAAATGCCCAGTGCCTGTAATGTTGGCGATCCTAAATAAATAAATAAATTATGCTAACGTTTCTGGCTAAACGAACTTTAGAGAGAGAAAATTGCATCCACAGCTAGTAATTTAGTATTTATAGTCAGAGAATTATAAATTAAAGAGAATACCTAAATCATTTCATTTGAAAAGTTTCTACTGTAATTCCAAAGTAGAATAAAGACCATATTTGAATTGAATTCTCTTTCCTAGTTCTTGCTGACTGAAATGAATATTTATATTTAATTGTTCGCAGTATTTTATGGTAGCGTCGCCGTTTCAGGATATAGAGAATAGGGTTACTATTATAAGAAATGTACGATGCAATACAGGGTGGAAAAAATGAGAACGTACAACGATAAATTACACTTGTTGTCATGTATCGTAATACCGATGGTTATTTTACAGTTGGGTCACAATTTTGGCGTCTTTTCAGAGGTTAAAGTAGCCTTCAAAAGCATCAACATTAGCTATTTATAAAAGATGGATGCATACATCCGTAAATGTAACTAAGAGCCTTCATCTAATGACTTCTCCCGCTCAGGGTGGAGCGAGAGGGCGTGTCAGACTTTTACTGACTAAAACCACATCCGTATCCTTCAGTTGCCCTTTGCGTACTAGGACTACGGGTTTCCTTTTCAGAAATTTTCCGCTGTTCTAGATAGCGGGCCTCGGCCCTGCTGGACTCCTACGGTTTGCTGTTATCCGTTGACAACAGCCCCCCTAGCCAAGTTGCTAATCTGCAATCGTTAAGGCATGTAGAAAGCTTCAAATGTACGGGAATGACGGCATCTCAACGCTCAGTCACGTGGATAGAACAAAAGAATTGGCGGCGCGGCCAACTCGAAGCGTTCGATGCAAGCAAAACGGTTGTAACTTGGCTAGGGAGGCAAGGCTCGGACCGGTTGATTACCGGACGGCCGCACGGGGATCTACCCATTGCTCGACGTCCGACGACGACGACGGCGTCCTAAGGTGTGTTTGCTAATCGTTCACGTTCAAGCTACTAAACAGATTTGGATAAAATTTGACACGGTTAAACTATAGGCTGGAATAGGATTGAGCCTAATTGTAATCTCGGGAGTATGTTCCCCTCTTTTACTAGTAAACTTAAGTGCAGACGATTTATGATGAGATTTTTAGCACATTTTTTTAATTAGTTCCAATTTCATTCCTATTTCGTTAATTTTATTCATTAGGCTTTCTGCCGTTTAGAAAAATGCCAATAATTTCGATTTGGGACTGACATGCTCTTTGAGATTAAAATCCTTGAAAAATAAAGCGCAAAAATCCCTTATGTTTTTTCTATTTCTGTAATAATTAGATATAAACGGTCTAGACAGATAGTCTACACAAGAAATATTTGAATCTAGAATCTTAGAACTTAACTAGACTAGAACTAGACCCATTAGTTAGGCCTGTTATATCCGCCTGTCACAAGGTTCTATCTCGGTAAAGCTTGAAAATAGCCGGCTAAAATATTTACAGTTTCAATGCAGCCTGTTTATTTTAGTAACCGATACAAGTACCTAAGGTGTTTTGCTTGGCTTAAAGTTTGCAGGAGGTTTTACACTAGATCTGATCGGTAAATTTTTATTGAGTTTAAAGTCCTTTTTACAAGCTTATTATTTAGTTTCACCTGTTCCGATGTTTGTTTGTCTGTTATCAAATCTTGCAAATTAACTTTAATCCACTTCCCGATTACCCATTAAGTTGAAATATTGCATTAACACATGTTAATCAGATGATAATTCAAAATTATTATGACGTGGAGACACACAATATTAGTTTTTTTTTTTACTCTTACTTAAAGTAACTACATTTTTTTCTATCTACATGTGCCAAATATAATATCTTTCTTTCTTTCTTTCAGCGAAGACACGAGACAAAAGTAATAAAATAACACAAAATCTTATGCGAGCATTAGAACAGTTACTTTAATGACTCCGAGCTACTGAAAGTAAATTCTATAATAGTCTACCATTTCTACTTCATGAGTAACGTTTAAGTGGAATCGTTTAGGTATTTTCTTTAAATCAATTTGTTTATTCTGACCTAGAACTGCAGGGTATCGATCCATGCGACTGTTGTGTTTTCGTCTTCTACTGGTAAATTGTTGAAATTGTTCAACACCCGTAAAGGAGTATCAAGTTTGTAAGAAAAAATACGTAACTGTAACTCTACTTGAAACTATTTTATTATATTTTTGTGAAAGGGGATGCAACTCGACATACATTTTCACTGTTTTTATACAACCGCTCTTACGCGATTATGACGTTTTTCATTAGATTTTTTGGAAACACAGTATCTTGTGTCTCAGTATCTAGGCTTCTATTGAAATCAATTTACAAATTTGTTTAAAACTAATCCAGTAAAAAAAACTGCTATTTTGCATGAATTTTGACACTTCATAATTTACTTAAAAATTAAAAAAGTCAAAAAAGTATAACAATAGAAGCCTTGCAAATTTTATCGACATTCTAAATACCGACAATTTTATTTAAAAAAAATTAAGAGTTAAAAAAAAAACACTTATTTCCTGGAACAAGTTTTATAAAATATTCGAGTAAATCATGGAATGGAAAATGCTAATAGAGTTTTCAGGCGTTATTTCTCTTTTTTTCGCATTGCCTTTTCATCAAACATCGCATTGGATTGCGTGAGATAAGTAACAAGCTTCGATGTTGACGATAGGCTAGTGCAAAAGCAGCCTCTTAAGAACATATGGCTGGATCCTAGGTTCTCACTAATAGCATTAGTGAGAATCTAAGATCCAGTTCAGATTTGATGCTGAGTTTTCTGTTCAAAAGAAGGGTATAATTAGACTGAGCATCTTCGCAGCAGCTACCGAGGCATACTTCGACGTGACTCGGCATGCTATGGCAAGGCGCAGGAATACCGCGTTTTCTAAATAGCCAGTGTGTGCTGTCCCGGTCTACGGCAGGTAAAGGAATACGGGTGGGTTTAGGGCCTACCTAAACCCACCCGTATTTCTTTACTTGCCTTTTCCATTCAAGTGTCGCGGTGACTTGTAGTGACATCTATGATGTCACATATGAACTAAATTATAAAATCCTGCATCGTATAGTGTTCTCTGCGCGATTTAACTTTTCAAATACCGTTATTAGAGACACAATAGAAAGACTATAAGAGAGCGTTCGCCGGCGTTTGCCTGGGGTTTAATGAATTAAACATTATAATACACCCCAAAATCAACTCTCGATCAGAAAAAACAACCATCTGGCAAAAGATCGTTCTTTTTCAAAGGAGGTATAATTTTTTTTTTTAGGCTTTGTTAGCAGTGGTGGCCGAGTGGTAACGGCCCCGACTTACCCACAAGTTTCAGGTCGAGAGTTTTTTTTTGGCCTCCTCCTTTGCTAGCATTACTGCTTCGCAAAAGGAGGCGACAGCCTGCTCAGCCTCCTCCTCGCTCCAGACCATGGCCCGACGCGAGAGATTGCAGCCGCTGATCGTCACCATGAGGGCACAGCGATGCTCTACCCAAGCGGGGCGTAGGTCAGGGGTTCAAAGCCAGCCAGGCGCATTACTTTATTTAATTTATTTCATCACCACTACTTTCAAAACGGTGAAGGAAAACGTGAAGAAACCGGCATATCCTAGAACCAAACGTTCGAAGACATGTGACATCCACCAAACCGCACTGGGCCCGCGTAATGGATTACTGCCCATTTCTTCTCCCAGAGAGGAGTCCTTAGTCCAAGTAGTGAGAATTTTAAAATGGCTGATTATGTTTATGTTGGACTTTACACTTTGTTCCGCATACCTCTAAAGACTCTTCCAAATGATTTAGCAACTGTGGTAAAGCGTAAAAAACCCTTAAATCATTTTCTCTTTCTATTAGATGACCTAGTCATTAGTACATCAATAGACTACAACAGTTTGAACCAGTCATGACATAAATTAGAGTATATTTCGTAACACTAATCCGGGTGTGTACGTAATTATAGACTTTCTAATTACATAGTGTTTGTCATGTTCATTATGCGGGCCGGCGATCTCTATGGCAATGAACTTGAACTCGAAAGCTTGTGGTTTTTATTATTGTTGAGGAGAAAATCTGATGTTGCAGAAAATCAAATACCTGTTGCGGAATCTAGACAGTGTAATTAGCTATAGCTGTACACCCCTACTTTGGTGCTACCCCTAAAAAAATGGGACTCTATCTGTACCCGTCACTGATCATATTTTTGTAGTAAAAAAAACCGAAATCCTAAAATTGACCACGAAAAGGTAAATTCATCATAGAATCAATCAAACATAACTACAAAATAATAGAAAATACTGCGGGCAGTGTTTTGTCCTTAATAATTGTCACTTATTTATTCATTAATCAATAGCCTGCACAATATTTCCATAAATTGAGTGTCATTTTGGGATATAAACCAACGCTAATAACTTTGTTGTTGTATGAATATTATTTATTGAGATGTTACTTATGAAATAACAAGGGCTTTTCTAATAGGCCCTTTAAGTATGTGTGTACTAATTAAAAAATTGTGGTGTATATTTTTAGGAAGACCTTCCACAATGCGGTGGATGCGAGACGCACAGGACCGGTAGTTGTGGCTACGCTTGAGGGAGGCCTACGTCCAACAGTGGACGTCTTTCGGCTGAAAAGAATGATGATAAAGTGCATCATTGTCGATGATCTTCCTAACTCGTCGGCTCTAGAGCATCAAGCTAGTAACCTAAAATATAGTGCAACCAATTGAACAAACAAATATAATTAAAAATACATTTAAAGTGTGCCACGATTAAACTGTAATCCTAAACCTTGAACTATTAGGGTTAATGGCATATTAAACGTTTCTTAGTTTTCTAGGTTATTTTAGTAGTTGAGGATTAACAAGTTGAAGGAAATTGTGGAAGACTGGACTTAATATACCAATATAAACATCCGATAATATTGTGACTCGAGCCACCTTTTTGTGATAGGCCTTACTTGCAGATAGTAAGGCGATTATCACACTGCCACGCACCACGCAGCGTAGCGCGCACTTTGTATTATTGTACTTGTACTTATTCTCATCTATGGTAGCGCGTGAATGCGTGTTTTAACGTTGCTTGTAAGTATCTCCGTTTGTATAGAAAACACGCACACACACACTGAAAAGGCATCGTTCATGCAGATCACGCGCCTTCAAGGGGAGAAACATGCGCTCACGAGCTTGGGTGCGGGGCGACACTCAAGGTATTACATACTGAGTCTCATAGTGCCGTGCGTGATTTTGTATGAAATGAGTCAGTGCCTGCGTGAATGTACGAAACGCATCTACGCGCGTGAGTGCATAAAAACCTGTACGATGATGCAGATCTGCACTGCCGCAAGTATGCGCGTAGGTGCGTTGACACGCAACATGCAGCGTGATGCGCGGCGGTGTGATTATCTCCTAAGAGCTCATACACACGAGCGGCATGTTGTTAACGGCAGAGACTGCAGCCATCTATGTATTGGCAGCAGCAGTGTTGACGTGTCGACAGCGGCATACGTACTCTTTTTTTACCGATTCAAAAAAAGGAGGAGGTTATTTTTAAATAATATAAACTAGTGCTTGACATCGATCTCACCTGATGGTAAGCAGTGATGCAATGGTTGAAGTTTCTGACAAGCTGAAGGGGAATCGTTTGTCTTGGTATGGTCACGTAAAGAGGAGGGATGAAATGCATGTTACCAAAAGAGTTATGAGTATACATGTGGATGGGTGGAGATGGAGAGGGAGGCCAAAAAAAGATGCATGGATTGCGTGAAGAGCGATATGAAAGAAAAGGAAGTTAGTGATAACATGACGAGTGACCGGGTAGAAGGAAGAAAAAACGTATTGTGCCGAACCCAAATAACACGGGACAAGGGCAGGAAGAAGAAGAGGTTAAAAATATTTATAGATTTAATTCAAAATCTGAGTTTAAGTGAGTCAGTATTTTAGCACTCTCTATGTCTATTGCTTTTGTAAATTATAAAGTTAACTAAAATGTAAACAATCATAACACGTTTATTATCTAAAAAATTGTCTAAAAATGTTTTTTAATAAAAAAACATATCAAGATGGTTTACCTTTAGTTAACTACCTAAACAGATGGAGTAGAGGCTTGTTAATTGTACTCTAATATAGAGTATTGTACTCTATTTTTTTTTTAACCGCGCCCTTCAGCGATTTCGAGCCTTCGACTAGTGCACCCTTATCAAAAGAGCGTGCTTGGCTTTACAAATACCCCTTTAAATGTGTCAGGATTTTAAATCGACCTAAGTTGGTAATAAACATAACAAAAGATTGGGCAGTTTTAAGATATTTCACGCTAATCTTAAGTGTTGGTCTCTAAAGTGTAAGACGGCTAAATTTTACCTGTATGCTAATACTTGGTCGATGAACTGATCAACTGTTTGTGCTTCATTGGTTATAGAGCTGTTGATACCACTGTCGGCTTAAGGATTTTATTGAGGATTAATTTTATTACGTTGTAAAAAAAAAACAAATATTCACTATTAATCGTATGGTTATGGTGAAAAAAATGCAGTTCTTATGAATAACATAACAATATACTTTACAAAAGGTGAACTTTGCAATTTTGTTCGTAGAAAGTAATTTCTGGAAACACTGAAACGATTTAGAAATTCTTTCACCAGTATAAAGCTTTCTTATTCCTGAGTGACACAGATTATATTTAATTATGATTAAGAATAGTTTTTTACACCCAAAAATTCTTTAGCGTAGATTCTAAGCGAGCACCTGTTAGCTTATGATATATGTAGATATTAAAAATAAATTACAAAGGAATTGATAGAGGTAGAGGTATGCCTTTCAATCTTGATAATGACAGACACAATTGAAAGACAATAGGTGCGCGAACGCCGGCGTTCGCTTGGGGTTTAATGAATTAATTCTGCAACCATCGTATATACGCAATACTTTATTACATTCCATATTGTGTACATAGATGATATAAGATCAATATGGACCCTGTCGGGCACAGTAAAGTTAGGAGATAGGATGAAGGCTAAATTACAATTCATGGAATCGGATTATCATTATTCATTACTTTTATTGGATTGGCAGATCTAATAGATACGTTACGGTTAACTTAGATACATGAACTTAATTTTGTAAAAACTCTAGTTCACGATTTTGGATTTTCCGTTAAATATTCAATCAAGAGTTTTTGTTTTTATAACTTTAAAAAAGTAGGGACTTTTATAACACACAGCGTATGATCACACAAGTTAAAACTCATTAAAAATACCTACAATCAATCGAAAAGTACTGACCATTAATACAAGTAATTGCCCAAAAAAACCTTACCAAATGCCCAAACAGGTTGCAAATCGCTCGGTATCATCAGCTCCTTATACATACGGTGCTCGGGGCGGGGTCAGTACCCCGGGATGCTGCGCAGTGCGGAGCTGCGCCGGCGCAAGACGCACGCGCGCGAACCTTCGAATTTCGAACATTTTTGAGTGAATTTATTTTGTGTGCAAAAAGGTAGGTAATCAATTAATATTATTTTTTAGTTAATATTCTATTTATGAATTTTGGTAAACGTTAAATTGATTCTTATGTTGTATTATTTTTATGATTAATGATTATGCTAATGTTTTTTTAAGTCTTTTAACGTTAATAGAATTATGAATCACTGTTTTTTGCATGATTCATAGCGTTTTTGTTTACGTTGTCTTTTAGATATGTGTGTTAAGAGTGTTAATAACATCTAACGGTTTCACAATGACTATAACGAAAATCGTGTTAATTTTATTGGCACATTTGGGTTGACAATACGAAGCTATGTTTTTTTTTGTTTTCTTTTTAATATAGTTTTTTTTTTTTTCGGCAAGGTTGTAGAGGGGTCTACTAGGTATTGTACTTAATTTATTAAAACCCAAGTGAACGCCGACGTTTGCTCTTATATTGCCTTTCTATTGTGGTTCTAATTACGGTATTCGAATGGTATATAATATATAAATATAAGGCGGACCGATGACCTGGTCAGGGTCGCGGGAGTCCGATGGATGCGTGACGCACAGGACCGGTCGTTATGGCGACGCTTGGGGAAGGCCTATATCCAACAGTAGGACGTCTTTCAACTGATATGATGATTCAAAATGTTAAGTTTAATTATAAAACCAATCTGGAAATAACGAAAGCAATATTTTCTGTTTCATTAAATTTTTCATTGGGTTAAAATGCATTTTTTATGATGCTAATTATGCTGCTGCATATCTTATTAATATTAATATTCGGAAAAAGTATCTCAAAACAATCGTAGAGCTACAATCGGTCCAATTTATCAGGAATCGAACAGAGTTATAAATCAAGCTAACATTAGCATTAGATATTTACATATTTTGGAGATTTTCAGTAATAAAATTCATCATAGGAGTTAGAAAATACATAATTTAAATACGAACAACGGTACCTCTTCCTTCTGTTCATTCTATTGATAAATTATATTTATTTTGCAAATAGGTTTTATAAAACACTTTTGCACGTCAATTTAAATTAGGTAAAGCCAGTCTTTCCTAGCTGACTTTCCTGAGAAGAAACACTAGAAAAAAACTTAGGGTCAAAGTCTCTTTTAAAGTACATATAGCAATTATGTAATGGTCAAATCACATGAGAACCATACAGTCTAGTATTTGAGAAGGTCTTTTGAGGGAAAAACCATATAGATTTGAGTGGACCTGTTCAGTCAGTGCAAGCATTTGTCAGTATTCGCAAAGCTCAACTCAGGACTGCTAAAGAGCACAGCAATGAACAATACCAAGGGAAGGAGATTTGGGTAGGCCGCAGAAATTACTCAAATAATTATACGTTATCAGACTATGTAGACCTACGGCATTGCACTATCCGGTACAAGGTGTAAGTCCCACTAGTGTGCACAAAACGTTTTGGGAACACATTCATTGTCCGTACAGCTAAGGAGTGGCATTCCTGACAGAGTCTGTGTTTCCTGATAGCCTAGGGTCTTTAAATCAAGAGTGAATAGGTTACTTCTTGGCAAGCGTGTCGTGCTCCATCGTCGGCCACATCATTACTTATCATTAGATGTGATAGTGGTCAAATGCTGCTATCAACAATAAAAAAAAAGTCAAGAAGATCTAACACAGTTCACCAACTTGGCTCTGCTGATGTCACTTGAGAAAGAAAGCGAGGAATGTATGTAAATACTTATTGTTAAACGTAATATTGGCAAATAAGTAAAATTATATTCTTTGCACATTCTTTTAAAATGCTGTACGAATTCTAATGAGACTTTCGTTTGTTTGACTCTGGAGTTTTATAAGTATGGTGGTACATATGTATAAAGTACTTACCTGCCCATGTGAAGATAGATAGATAGATAAGACAACATTATTTCGCAAATATGGGTACATGTGATGGTGATGCAATGTTGAAAAAAGTTGTCAAAAATAAAAGGTTCGTTTTGACATTTATATTTTGACTACCGTTTTTTTATAATTGATAGGCTTGCGTTTGACCACAATCTCACCTGTTGGTAAGCGATGATGTGGCCGACGATGGAGCACGCTTGCCTAGTAGCAATCTATTCACTCATGACTTAAATACCCCTAGGTTATAGCTATCAGGAAACACAGACTCCGGCAGGGAATTACATTCCTTAGCTGTACGCGTAATGAATGTACTCCCAAAACGCTTTGTACGTATAGGTGGGATGTCCACCATGTACCGGTGGTGCAACGCCGTACGTCTTGTGGTCTGATGATGGAAAGGAACTACTATGAAAGGACTATCTAGCGGCCTGTTCGGTGTACTGTACCTACTACTAAAATAGTTACTACTACAGCGGACTCCTAATTATTATTTTATTGTTTCTTTCAGTTCCCTTACAAGTTTTGTTCTATAATCTTTCTCAAATGTAAAAAACAGCCTTTTTCTTTTTAACGAGTTTGTTTAGACCATTTTTTTAAAAGAAAAATTGATTCAAACTAATAGCTCCTGTATCATGAGTGCATTCACAAATAAGTAAACCTCCAGAGCCAGAATAACTGTCTGTAGGCTAGGGGGCTATTCTCTAAGAAAACAGCCTTGAGCGCAGCGCTGGCCACTGCGACGAGTCGAGAGCGCAGTACATTAATTAACAATCCTATATAAAGGAGCATTGGGTTGCAAATCCAATGCACTTATTTGGATTTGGAGCGTTGCGCTCAAGGCTGTTTTTTTAGAGAATAGTACTGTGCGGGAATCGAGCAGGCGTCACGCACAACAGAAGCCATTAATTCAACCTGCTAACTTATTGTGCTGTCTTTATATAGGGTGACTGGTAATTAGTGACCGATACTTAAACACGTGATTGTACTCATGATAACAAACAACTTTCCCTAAGAAACTTTTTTTTTTACTCATTTGTTTTATCACAATAACAAAACGCGGCTAACAGTATACCGATGGCAGGCGCTCGCGCGAACACATATATATGGTGACTGGCAATTAGTGTACGATACTTAAACTCGTGATTGTGCTCATGATAACAAACAATTTTTATTATGGGAGCAAAACCGAAATCGCGAAAAAAATCAGCTGTTCAAAAAAAAAAACATTAGACAAACATAAATGTCAAATATTTTCTCATAATAATGTTATCGAAAAAAACCGGCCAAGTGCGAGTTGGACTCTCGCATTAAGGATTTCGTACTGTCTATAGCAAAAAAAGACAAAAAAAAAAGGTTTGTTGTATATGAGCCCCCTTAAATATTTATTTTATTCGTTCGTAAAATCAGCGCGCGAGGAGCTAATAAAGCATTCTGGAAAGTTGTGTTCTAAGTAATAGTTGTTTCTTAATTACTTTTACACTATTCATAAGCACGTTTCAGCATTAAACACTATTTAAGCGCATACTAATTAAGAATTCTCACTAAGTCATTATTAAGTGCAAAATACTTTGACCTCTAAACAATAATTAAATTTCAGTAAACATTATGTGTATACTAGTTGTCCCCCTTAGTTTCACTCGCGTTTTTAGTTACTGCTCCTCTTCTGTTACTTTTTATACCCTTATAGCCTTTCTCGATAAATGACGTAACAAACGCTAAAATAATTTTTCAATTGAACCTTCAGTTTCTGAGATTAGCGCGTTCAACAAACAAACCAACTCCTCAACTTTATATTGTCATGATTATTATACTCGTATATTACTTTTATAGTATAGTTTTGTTTATATACACACTTAGAATAGAAAAAGAGAGAACAATATATATTACTACAGAAGTATTACACTTGGCTTATTTCATAAGAAATGTCTTCCAGCAGACATGTCAAAGGAGACATTAAAATAAATGTAATCAATAGATACGAGTAGAATTATGTAGGAAACAAGGGATTGTCAAATCTTAAACTAAACTTGCAAATAAATATCAATAACTCTTAACTTAAATTTTCCTAAAATACTATTTAGACTGGAATTTATATATTTGTATAAGAAAATCAAACCCAGAAAAGAAAAATGCCAACACGATTTCAAACACAACTCCTCACCACATTCGAACATAAACAGCATGTTATAAAATTAAATAAATTTCACGGAACAAAGCCTTAAAAGCATCATTAAAAGTAAAATTAAATACATTTCGTACCGCCAGTACTGCGCAAAACAAAATTATCAGCATAAAATTAATTAATAATCGGCCCTTCGCCATTCTGCCAACGAAATAAAAACAAATATTAAAATTATTCGGCATTTTATTTCGGGACAAGAAAAAGGTACTCTTAATATGGCCGTTTTGTAATTTGGGTTCCCTGATTGGGCTGTATTTACCGCCGCCGCCATATTGAAGCTATAGCTGTCAACGACCCAGCAATTAGTTTAGCTAATCTGTGGAAGGATTAAGCGGTTTATGGTAGGTGCTTTTACTTTTTAAATGATTGAAGAAAAGGGAGTATTTTATTTATGGGTGTGTTAATTAGTTGCAATAAAAGACCTCTGGGGCCTTACCACGACGTGTAACTCACACAATAGAAGCAACAAGAAATATGCAAACAAGAGTTATGTAACTCATATGATTTAGAAGAGAGTCCACAAAGTTTCTTGCACGTTCTTCCCCATAGAGGTCTACGCTTTGGAACTTGCAATTTAGCTTCACTTTTGTTGACTGACCGACATTTTGACGATTCAAAAGTGGCTGTAATAATTGGTCTATATGAAATAAACGTGATTCTGATTATTCTAATTATACAGTCTGAAATTGTTCGGAGAAATATATATAACATGATGAAATTAATATTGATAACACTAACATAAACACTTAACAAACTCTGAACTACGAATTAAATACACCACAAGATTTAGAATTAAATCCAAAGAAAATTCACATAAATGCTATCGAAAACACACTACTTAGTACAATAATAGACTCTACAAGGAGTGGCCCACTTAATAAACCGGATCTAAGCTAACGGTCGGCACAGGAATCGCTAGATACTGCCGTGTTTGTATACAAACTAGTTTTAGAATATGACCCAGAATATCGCCGTACTTTGTGCAGAATTGCTCTCCGCCCGCTGATCTGAAATTGATAAGATTCCTGGGGTAATTTATTGTTGTTTTGCTAGATAATTCGTGTTTTTTGAAAGTGCGATAAACTTTAGATGGGCCTATGTCACGAAAAAGTAAATAATGCACATTATTGTATCATTCTGGACCAATAACCGTGACCAGTGACAGTGAGGGTTGCGAGAATGAGGAACGCATATGTTCGTTCGTGATAGCGACGCTTGGTGGAGGTTTATTTCCAGCCAACAATGGACGATGATGATTATCATTCTGCTTTCTTTGAGTTTTATATCCGAGCTGACGAATATCTATCGATATAGTCAAAACGATTGCAATGAAACAACAGCCTAAATATATGAAGTTACACATAATTTTAATGTATCTAAATAAATGTTATCTACATCGATTTCGTATATTTGACGTTATGCGCGCACACCTAAAAACTTCTACAGATTTATTATACCTAGTTGTGTAGACTAGTACCTCATCATCACCAGCCTTTTTAATGTTCCCACTGTTGGGACTCAAGCTTCCTCTCTAGGAGAGAGAATGGGCCGTAATCCACCACGCGAGCCCAGTGCGTGTTGGTGAATGTCACATGTCTTCGAATTTTTGGTTCTAGGACATGCCGGTTTCCTCACGATGTTTTCCTTCACCGTAGACTAGTACCTACCTATCATAAATTAATCGCTACGTTCCCTTGTATTAGAGTATCTCTATTCTGCTGGCTTAATTTACGACTTTAATCCCACTGCCAGATGCTAGACTGACATTTTATAATTATGAAGAAAAAATTAAGAAAACATGTTTATTTTGCACTTTCTTGTCAAACATTGAACGATATTCGTTATCGAACTTCGTTTGTTGTAAGGATGACCGACTAGGCCACCCTTATCTGACCTTGTTGAGAGACAAGACCTAAACATGTCCCATCTGAGGCCGTAACTAAGTAACAACAAGCATGAACGAGAGTTAACTACGTACAAATTAAGGGCCCTATTAAATGTGTTTTGTTCCAAAGCATTAGGGTTGTTCCGAACTCGGCCGACACACGATCGTCTGTGGTCTCAGACGTGCTGAAACAGTGTCAAAATTATTGTTACTAATTTTACAAGGAGGTGAGATTGCGATAGGAGGACGACAATCTTAGGTCCACCTTTGAATAATAATAATATTTATTGTTCAGAACAAACGTTTCACAAAATATGGTCCTAGTCTACACACTAGGATACCTTTTATTCCACTTTTTTATGGTGGGGAAAGTCATCCAATGACAACCCCCGCATTTGGGCGGAACGGGAGATAGTGTCCGACTCTTATTGACTAAAAACTCACCCCGTTCCTTCAAGCCCGCGCCTACGGTGGCCGGAAACCGGGATCAGAATCCCGGCGGCGACTGCGGCGGTGGCGATAACGCCGTTGCCTGATGCGTTCGGCCTCCTCCTTTGCGAGCATTACTGCTTCGCAGAAGTCGGCGACCGCCTGCCACTCCTCCTCGCTCCGGATCATGGCCTCAACCAAGGCCGGGCGCGAGAGGTCTCTGTCACCGATCGCCCAAGCAGGGCACACCTCGACTCTGTGCTCCACTGTGTCCTCCGGGCGTTCCGCACAGTGGCGACACCCGGGCGTAACCTCCGCATGAATTCAGTACAGGAAACTCCCGAACGAACCATGTCCGGTGAAGACCTGCGTCATGCGGAAGGTAAGGACGCCGTGAGGTCTTTCCAGCCACGCCTCAAAGAGGGGACTTACCGTGAACCAAGGCCTGGCGCGAGAGATCTCCGTCCCCGAACACTAGGATCCCCTGTGTAGTGAAGACTAGTCTCCTTTGTTATACAAGAGTAGTAGTAAAATTAAGGGGGGTCGACAATGATTTAAAAACCGGCCAAGAGCGTGTCGGGCCACGCTCAGTGTAGGGTTCCGTAGTTTCCCGTCCGTCAAAATAAGTGTACCCACTTATGAGTTTAAAAAAATGCTTGCATGTACGATTATACTACAAACTTAGTCCAGAAATTATTTTGTAGAACCCTTTTGTCTTTTTTGTACAAAAACTGTTCTTTCCATCAAGTTCAAAATAATTTTCCTAGAAAGTCCTTATAAAGTTCTACTTTTCAGATTTTTTTCATATTTTCTAAACTTAGGATTCAAAAGTTAGAGGGATGCATTGTTTTTTTACTTTTGGAGCGATTATTTCCGAAATAATTGACATTATCAAAAAATGATTTTAGTAAACCCCTATTCATTTTTAAATACCTATCCAACAATATATCACACGTTAGGGTTGAAATTAAAAAAAAAATCACTTCCCAGTTTACATATAGGGGGGCTACCCTAATAAAACATTTTTTTAACTCTTATTTTACCACTTTGTCGGCGTGGTTGATATACATATCGGTACCAAATTTCAGCTTTCTAGTGTTAACGGTTACAGAGATTAAGCGAGGACGGACAGACAGACAGACATGGCGAAACTATTAGGGTTCCTAGTTGACTACGGAACCCTAAAAATCTGATGTATAAAATCAAATCAAAGCATTTATTTCAAACAGATTATTTGCAGGCACTTTTGAATAGTCAATAATGTCAGTCAGTCCAAGAAAAGTGAAGCTAAATACAGTGCTAAATACTATCATGGGTACGTTCACATGTAAACTAATATACAACACTCCAAGACCCGTAACAACTATCAGCGCTATACAAATATTTTTGTTTCGTGCGGCAACCGAACCCGCGACACGTAGTATATCTGTAAAACGCTCAACCACTGCGCCAACTGTGCCGTCAATTGTATTATTCCAATACAATTTTACAATTTTGATTTCATTACATTCACCAACTGGATTCCCTTATTAATATTATTCGAGCGCCCAAAAATTCTTGTTGAACTGTAATTCAGAATCAACACCTTTTTCAGTGAATAGGTGCGTGTCGCTTGGTAGCGTGTTGTTAAAAATTTTAAATTGTGATTTTTAACAAATGTTTTATGCTTTAGTAACTATATTTAACTAGGTTTTTGTCCAATCAATCTAAGTGGAGGTGAAAGTAAAGAAGAAAATCATAAAAAATATGGAAACAAGAAGCTTTTTAATTAACAAAAGTATACACTAATCTACACTAACATTATAAAGAGGTAGTATGTTTTTGTTTGTATGTAGGAGGTGATCTTTGAAAGTACTGGTCCGATTGCTGAAATTTTTTTACCAATAGAAAGCTGTTTTATTCCTGAGTGACCTATGCTATATTTTAAGTACCTACGCGGGTGAAGCCGCGGGCAAAAGCTATTGTAATATATTATTATAGCCTTTATTATATCCTTAGTACACCACTAATTTTTAATTTGCACTAAGGAAAAGTTCTTGTTATTATTTAAACAAACTCTCAAGATATAATATTCATAAACAGACAAGTTATTAGCGTTTGATTGCGCCAAAATGTCACTCAATTTAGGAAATATTATACAGGCTATATCTATCGCTAGCCTTACGCCTTGATCACACGTACCGAGTAAACGGGCGAGACAGTACTCTCGGCGGAGTACTCGGTATGTGTAAACATAGCGCCGAGTGCTCGGCCTGCCATTTATCTTTACGCTCTCTCTTACATCACTGTCTTGACCGAGCAACATTTTACCGTCTAGCTCGCCCTTTTACTCGGTACGTGTGATCAAGGTACTACTGCTTCGAAGAGGGAGGCGACCGTAACACATCCTACTCGCACCAGACGATGGCTTAAACCAGGATCTGGCGCAAATAAGTTGTGGAAGACTCCCTCAATAACTCAAATCAACGAATGTGAGTCCACCCGACTCTCACTTAGACATTGTTAGATTTTTACGTCTTACTTTATGGGTTGTAAAGTTTATGACGGGATTTATGAGCTCTCGTGCTCGTAGGTACAATGTCTGACAAGTACCAGTTAACTCTGCTAGGCGGGATTAAGGTTCGAAACTTGGAGGAGAGGAACTTGTCTTCGACAGCTCGGCTGTTACTATTTTAGGCTCAAAATTCTTTGAAAACTATCTAATGATGATTTTAGTTTAAATATTAGTTATGCTAATTCAAATTCACTATTCACAAAAAGCACATTACGGTTTAAGGTTTTAAACGTCATCTACGAAGTTGTGAATGCATTTTTGACCTTCTTGTTTACTCAGACGCCAAATAAATCACAAATACATTTATTGAGCGTACAGCCAAGGAGTTGAATTCCCTGCCGGAATCTGTGTTTCCTGATAGCTACAACTTAGGAGTCTTTAAGTCGGGAGTGAATTGGTTTCTTCTAAGCAAGCGTGCTTCATCGTCGACCACATCATCGCTTACCATCAGGTGAGATGGTAGTCCAACGCAAGCATATCATTAATAAAAAAAAAATCAGTTGATCGAAAAATTAAAAGTAATTTTTGGTGGGATTTTTTCGAGTGAAGTTCATTAAATATTTAGTAAATTATTAATTCCTAGTGGAAATTGGTGCAGTTTGTATCTCGTGTCCACAGAACTGAATAATATGTGGAATCATTTTATTTCAATACGGAATACCTCGGCAAAGCTTACTATACCGAGAGGGCTGTCTCGATGCATTTGCTGCCAAATACTGCGAAATTATTAAAATGTGTTACAGCCGCACTTAAATGGAACTTATAACACTAAGGGTGAGTTGCACCATTTAACTATAATGATAACAAAGCTGTTCACAGTTGTCAAATCGTCGAATTGACCAATAGGCGGCCGTTTCACGGCTGGTTAAGGTTTGGTTATTGTTATAGTTAAATGGTGCAAGTCACCCTTAGTAACTATATTAGGTGCTGATGACCAGGCGGTCTGGTCTAAGACCTTAGTCTCTTCAAAGATGTCGTCAAAAAAAAAAATATAAATGTTTGACAAAAAGTGGCGGGATTTATATTTTCACGATGTATAAATTGTGTTAGGATGTTTTATTAGTATTATTAAATTGGATGTTTTTATTTAATATTGTATGTATTGTTCCAGATATCAAAATGATTCGGCACGCAGTTTTTTTGGTGCTTTCTGTATTTTCGCTGAGTCAGGTAAGTAAGCCATTTTTGTGAAACTAAAACGGAGGGTGTTCGGGAAAATTCACACCACCAGTTGGCGCCACCTGGCCGCCAGGTCTTTTCCTTTGAAAACGTATACATGACGTTGACGTTAATGTCTAACTAATGTCTTTAATATAAGCGTTTTGACAGCTACCTGGACCTTACGGCTCAGTGCTGCCACCTGGTGAACATAATTTTAAAACACCCTCATTTACACACTTAATGATGTTATTTAATTTTTACCTTTAAAATGTATAATAATATTCCACAATTCACAAAACGCCATCTAGTTCCAAACTAAGCTGAGCTTGTTCTATGAGTACTAGACAACTGATAATTTAATATTATTATATTATATTACAATACAAAATAAATCAACCGTTTTGTACACCATATGCATGTTTTTACCAGTAATTATTTTATTGAGCGTGGACATAATAATATGTAAATACCTACCTGTCACTACAAAAAATTTCAATTAAGAATGAATAGTATCTATTTAAACGAGTGAATGTAAATTAAAGTTAGCTAGGCTTTCAATAACCCACTTTTAGTAAGTTCGTTCTGGATTTTATTATTGTTCAATATTTGTCGTTAGTTTAGTTCATTTTTCGCTTATTCAAATTCACACCGCTCAAGTTATTGAAATATTATCTCATCATCAGTCGCAAAGTTTTTTTTATTCGCTGGTTTTATAATTCCCCATTAAGAAAGCTCTAAGCCACCATTTTGAAGCTGTATTTTCAATATAAGTAAAATTTCTAGCTCCTAAACATTTACGGCTGCCACAAAAACTGTATCTAATGAGTAGCAGAGGTATTGAATTATTCACTAAATGTCACTTTCGTTTGAGGACCGTCATTGTTTTGAAGCCACAATTTCACTTTTACCGGTGACATACTTATTTTTAACATCAGTTAGTTTATGTAATTAGTTTTTATTTTGGTTGGTCGATATGTATTAACTTAGTAGTTTGATGATTTTTGTCCGATTTATAAAATAAAATCATTATTATTACAATGCGGCCCACCCCGGTCCTTCAAGCCTTCATACCGGGGCTCGAGCTGTCTTTCGAAACTAACCCTGGCCCCGGTAGGCTTCGACCCAGCTGGACCCCTACTGTTGCTGACAACTTCTTGAGGCGCGCGTCGACAGTTACCAGACAGACAGTAAGACAGGACGGTCGGACAGCGAGCTACCCATAGCTCGCCGTTCACAAGCCCGCGACTACGGTGGCCGAAAATCGGGATCGGAATTCCGGCGGCGGCGAGAGTGCCGTTGCTTGATGCGGTCTGCCTCCTCCTTTGCGAGCATTATTGCTTCGCAGAAGTCGGCGGCCGCCTGCCACTCCTCCTCGCTCCGAACCATGGCCTGAACCAAGGCACAGCGATGCTCCGCCCAAGCAGGGCACACCTCAACTGTGTGCTCCACCGTGTGTCCTTCGCGGTCTGGGGAACACAGGATTCCTTTTCAGGAATTCCCTGTGGTTCTGTGTTTGGTACTTTCAAAGATCCTATTAGATTATAAAGGGAAACATCTAAAGATTGGCGCCCGTACTGTGACAATATAATAAACTAACGGCCCGTCCCGGCTTCGCACGGGCAATAAATATAGCCTATGTTACTCAGGGTGAATGTAGCTTTCCAATGGTGAAAGAAATTTTGAAATCGGCACAGTAGCTTTTGACTTTATTCATTACAAACATACACTCACACACTAAAATACAAATTTTTCTTTATAATATTACTGTAGATGTAGATGTAGACTAGCTTTTACCCGCGGCTTTGTCTGCGTACATAAAATATAACCTATGTCACTCAGGAATAAAGCAGCTTTCTATCAATGAAATTTTAGCAATCGAAACAGTACTTTCAGAGATTAGCACAAACAAAAAACAAACTTTACCTCTTTGTAATATTAGCGTAGATAGCGTAGGTAGGTACTTAGTGAGGAAAATGTAAAGACACATTGTAGCAAATCAATGGATAGAACATCACACAATATTTTTTCTCTACAGGTAGACTCAGCAAAGCAACAAGTCCAGCTATCAGACTCCTACCTCCCAGTGGCAATGCAGGTCATAGCCCACCTCACCGACCAAATGACGTTCGAAGTTAGCAATGACGTCACGCCGCGCCCTACCACGAAGCCTACATCTAAGCCGACAACAACTCGACCGACCACTCGGCCAACAACTCGGCCAACAACTCGGCCGACAACTTGGACAACGTCTAGGCCGACATCCAGGCCGACATCTTCTTGGTTCACTACTTCGAAGCCGTATGTGACCTTCAAGCCTACTAACAGCTGGTGGATTGGGTTTACGACTAAGAGGTTACTGTGGCTTTGTATAAAGGCATTTTTGGCTGACTTTTAAAAGGAACAGTATTTTTGACTTTTATTGGAAAAAGCACCACAGAAAAAATATTTAAAAATGTAACACAGTCCTTTATGATTACCGAAAAGACAAACATATTTATCGCTTTGTTCCTTTTTGATGTCAGTTTTGTAAATATTTTTTTTATAATTATTTTTTAAATTATTATTTTACAGAAGCAACGCTGAATTTGGAAGGGGTTTGTTCAGATTTAACAAATATAGTTTTGTAAACATTTATTATTAACCTAAGGTGTAATTTAAATAAGGATAATATAAAATTTAACTAACAAAAGCACTCTCGATAGGATTACAAAAAAAAAAAAAAAACTAAAGACTTTCAAGTTCCTGTAATATAATCAAAACAAAAGTAAACAGATAATAATGTATAATTTCTTTTTTATGTACTATAATACCTATTTCAATTTGACTTATATAAAGCGGTTGCTAGACAGGGATCCTTTTCGAAGTAATCGAAAAAGAAATAAGTAACTTCCGAAATTATTAACTGAGAAAATATTAGGTACCTTTACTTATTATTTTTTTTCCAAAAAAATATAAGACAAGTAATCTACTCGTAAGTAACTCGAAATATTTTATTGGCAATGAAGCTGGGTTGTTGCTTTTTATGATTAAGAAAAAAAATAATAATAATAGGCCATGGAGGAAATCTTATTTCTGAACTTAGTTTTTCTTTACTGTAAATAAAGTTATTTAATGAATTTGGTTGGATATTTTATCTCCATTTTTAAATTACGAAATGCCAATTTGCCGTTTTTCAAAGTCAACACGTTCAATGCGTTACGGGGTCTTATACGCCTCGTAGGTGTCTTCCTTGCAGTACAGCTAAGAAAAACATAGTCTGGGGCAAGGGGCAGTGTCTGCTGTTCCCTGTTACAGTTGTTCTTTGAGTTCTAAGGCCACGGTGGCTATTTCAAGCAATCTTAGAGTCTAATGAAAATAATATTAATTAAACATAGACAGGACAAGAAAAATAAAAACATTTAAAACTACATGTACAGAAAAATGGGGTGAATTGAGACTTAGGGGTAAATAGAGACAAAACTTTGGTTTGGTTTTTTACTTTGATACAATAATATCGGCCTCTAACAAAGCATCGATTGCATATAATAATAATTCATTAATAAATTGATATAGTTAAATGCTGCAAAAAAATATTCAAAGATTGAGAAAATACCCTTTAAAGTTTTGTCTCTATTAACGCCATTTTACGGTACACAATAACTACGCAGGTAGTTCTTGGCCAAGAGTTGCCATGCCCTACCGGGAAAACTCTAAACAGACTTAGCACCCAAGTTGGGCGCAGTAAAGACAATCTCCACAGGTGAGGGATCTCGGACGGTTCCGAACTTCATTGTTTGTGCGGCGTCTCTCCGCAGACTTGTCCCACCTTCCGTCCTGCATCACGTGCCCTGTTACCTGTTCATTTAGGGATTTAATGGCAGCATCGGCAGACGACATTGCCGTGGCCAAGTTCTAGGACAGACAAGGAATTTAACTAAGTAGTTTTGCCGCCAATACGCTAAGAAGAAGACTCCTACCTAAAATATAGATCATCAAAAAAATTTCTCCACATCACTGTCGACTGGAAGTGTATGACAATGCACGTTGTATGGCAATGCTTAATCTCTGATCTAAGTAAATGACAGCGCTTGGGTCCCGCAAAGCATCAACTAAGCGTTTGGATCTCGGACCCCACGGCCCAAAAGTTTCAACCCCAAACGGCTTAAAAATATAAGTTCTGCCGATGAAATTATTATATTTCTGCCGCTTAAGGTTCTCTGCAGCCGGAGCAACAGCACTAGTTCAGCGCGACGAGCTAGGAAGATGGGATGGCGCAAGAGTGTCACACTATAGGCGTACCCATCTTCCATAGAAATAAAGACATACCGTCCGGTCTCTTACCATCGTCGCGTGCCAGGCTATGAGGTTTTAAAACAGCCGGAACGCCGACGCGACGGTGACAATGGCTCGTAGGATAATTTCGTTAATTTTCGCGTGCCGCGCTTCGACTGTATGACAGGCCGTAGTGACCGAGGCTGTTGATAACTTCGCCACAGTGGCACCGATGAGAAGAACAGTAAGGAGCGCCTAGGCATAGGGAAAGTGGTATTTTTAGCCAGCAAATAGATAATAATTTAGTAGATACTGTTATCTATACAAAATTGCGAAGCTTGAATAATGTAATTACATTAATTACATAATTATGCAGATTTATTTAATATTTTCGTTGGCAAAAAAGAAATCACAACCCTATACCTAAATTAAGTTTAAGATGTAAATAAGGCAATTTTTCTTGTTCTCTCTATGTTTAATTAATACTACTAAATTGCAAAATAAATGAAAATATATATCTTTACAAATGCTTAAACGAAGTATATTGTCAACCGGATAGACTTAAAAATCAGAAGCTAGGTAAAAACTCCATAAAAACTGCTTTTAAATAACTGCATGTTGCAGTAAAAGCTACCTCTCTATACGAATTACTGTACAGTTCAAGAAAAAAAAAACAAACGCTGACAATTTGTTATATACAGTTATTTTACATTTTAAACTCACCTCACGTATCAGCAATAATGGTGGACAAAACAGGTAATATTCAAGTAGATCATGACGTCACATTTTGGTATTCAATACCTACAAATGTTGAATGAAAGCAGTTATTTGTTGGTATCGTAGACTACAATATAGAGGTGTGTCTTAATCAGACAATCTGTTAAAATACATGGTGACAAAATTCTATAGTAAATATACGACTATTTTTAGCACCGTTCCGGTGAGACTAATTTTTAGTCGACTGCAAGAAGGGATAATTTTGGCCAGATGGTTCAAGGTACTATAAGCCTTAACATGTCGATGGCAAAACTAATTCAATTCCATTGCTGGCCTAGTATTCGGCCACGGCAATGCCGTCCATTGATGCTGTCATTAGATCCCTACTTTATCACAATCTTGTACATGAATTAAGTTTAAGATGTAAATAAATAGACCTAAGGCGTTTGTAAATATTTAGTCTAAGGTAAATTAAGGGGCTAGAAATCTATTAACTACCTACTTAAACTGTTTTTCTTTATCAACATTGTGATTTCAATTTAAAAAAAATACAAGCCACTAATATCCAACTATTCACATTCCAGGACAGAACTGACAACTCCTTACCACAAGCCAGGTCTTTACGCTCCATACTCGCCCCCAAAACCTATCAGCAGGTACACCTGGCACCCACAGCAGCACCGCTTCGTCCTGCTCCCTGTAGAGAACCAGGCACAGTACACCATCTTACAACCACAGCAGACAAGGACGGAAGAACCTCTCCTCTCTGTCCAACATGAGCAGATCAAGCCTTTAATAGAACCAAGTCCTGAATCAGCTCCTTACTTACCACCACATTACGACGTCAAAGTTTCTAGTCGCTCTGATGGCTACGTCATTGAAGATATTGATGAAGATAATCTACAGTATCTCTCTGATGATGTAAGGGAAATGATAAAGATGGCGAAGGATCCTCATGATGATAAGCTGGTGGATGTGTGGGAGGGGGTGAGGCATGGCAATCAGCCGGTGACTACGAAGGCGAAGCTGTCGGGGTCGAACTTGAGGCTGTTGCTGTTGTACGACCTGTTGAGCAGGGACGCGAAGAGGCAGAGGCTGTCGGATTACAGCGTGAGTATAATCTATCTATATTTACCTTTAATGTATTGATAAACAGTTTCTCATGTATGGAAGCAGGTATTGAGAGGATACTAAAGTTGATTGTGAGGGTGTGGAAACTTCTTCTAAACCCCTTACTGATGATAGCGTTAGGAACTGGATTTCCGACAATGGGAGACAGATATAAACCGTGAGATTTTTCTATCAAAAATAGCATTCACTGCAAAATAATCCGTTGTGCTATCTTTATGAGTTGTTGATTTCTAAACAACGAGTCAAACCTGGTCTATGTATATCCTGATCTTTTATGAATATATCCTGAAAGAAACAAAGAGCACTGGATACTGTGTCCAGATGGCGCATCGAATTTAGGATAGTCCAGGCTGTATCATTCACACCTCGCTGAAAATTTCAATCCAAAGCCCACTTTGCCATACCAACAGCCTCTTGCTTATCATAATTGCTCTTTTTATAACCTTGCTCCTCATTAGGAATTACTCTTATTCTTGGGTGCACTCAGAAACATGTTAACTTACAAGATAACTAGATCCGTAACATCAATCTGTTGGCCATACAAATATTTTTACGGTGCAGAAATCGAATGCACGATACTCAGCGCAGCAGCCAATGAGGATCAGTCATTTTTGTGGAGTATGCAGACTTATAGCGTCAAAAAAAAACAGTAAATACTGTGAAGAAATTATTTAAATCGGATCAAAAATAGCAAAGATACAGCAATTTTAGTGTACTAGTTCCACAAACGCGCTGTGACGTCATCTGTCATGATCAGTCTCTGTATGTGTCAAGTACCGAACGCGGCGGATGGTCAGCCAGTACTATGAATTTGATCTTTATGTGTATCTTAGTAAAGTTGAGTATAAAATGAAACAACTTAGTACTACATATTGAAATATTTTTATTCTCATATTGAACTTTATTAGCAGGACCCTAACCAGATGGCGGAGAATCTTAATAGCGACTTCTAATTTGACTGTCAACGCCATCTAGTTACGAATCCGTAACTAATACATTTTTGAACTTAAATCGCGTTCTAAACAGTATGATTCCTGTGTTCTGTGAGTTTCCACCACGCTATTAAAACAGCAGAGCGCTCTGTCGCCGTTCGCCACACGAGTCATGATAGAAGACGTCATCGTAAACAGTCCAGTGAGAGCGTGCCTTTCTAAGTAGCCGTTCTGAAAAACTTTAATAAATCCACTATACAGTTGCCAAAACGGATCTTGAGCGCTCAGAGTGGGGATCGCTTTGTGAATTTCATACATTGGCGAACCAATCGTCTTCGTTGTTAGATACATGCAGCAACGCAGGCAACGAATTAGGAGTGACGTCTATGACGCGATGGCGCGACGAGCCAATCACTGACACTCCGCCACCACGTCTCACTTAGCACCACTAAAGAGACCGAATATTTGACTTCTGCGCAACTGCTCAAGATCCATGATGGCAACTGTATCTTGACGGATTTTAATAATTTGAAAAAATAAATGCTCAGTAAATTATTAATAGGTATATAATATAATAATAATATTTCACAACTATCACACAACGGCGTCTAGTCCCAAGCTAAGCAGAGCTTGTGTTATGGGTATAAGACAACTGATAAACATACATATATATTTCTAAATACATACATATTATAGATAAATTACACCTAGACACAGAACAAATGATCATGCTCATCACACAAACATTTGTCCTGGGTGGGAATCGAACCCACGACCTCCAGCATAGCAGTCAGGGTCACTAACCACTAGACCATCAGGCCAGTCAACAGGTCAGTATTACACATACGATGTACTTAGTAAAAATCGGATTTGCTATTATATGATGGATCTTCATCGCTCTATTACTGCGCCAATTGCTTCTTATCACGTGACAGACCCTTCAACTTCTCTTCAAGTTACAAAATTTTCCGTAACGAGCGTCTACAAAGAAACTCGAGTAGTACTGTGCCTGACACAAACGTCTCATGCAGTCGACGTCTAGGACAGGTGGACGCTATTTCAAGGTACGATTATGCAAGAGAGGAAACCGTCGATCATGTCAATACTGCTCTGCTAGCAATGTAGGAAGATAGACTGAGCCGCATAAATTAATAGGTTGCTACTAAAACGTGTGATAGTTTATTGAAATGAGATAAGTTCGTAAAAATGTTTCAATATGTTTCCAAAATCATTGTTTGAGATGTCAAAAAATACATAACACGTTTTGTCCACTAATTAATTTTAATCAAAATATACCTAACCAGTATTTGCCCCCGGCTTCGCTTGTGTACATAAGATATAGCTTTTGTCACTCAGGAATAAAGCAGCTTTTTATCGGTGAATTTTTTTTAACAATCGGACCAGTACTTCCAGAGATTACCTCCTACAAACAAAGAAAAAAAAACTGCTTCTTTATAATATTAGTATATACTAGCTTTTGCCCGCGCGGCTTCGCTCCCTCTCTTCCCTACTTCAGCCTACTATACCCTACTCTACCCTACTATACCCTAATCTACCCTACCCTACCCTACTATACCCTAATCTACCCTACCCTACCCTACTATACCCTACTCTACCCTACCCTACTCTACTCTACTCTACCCTACTCTATCCTACTCTACCCTACTCTACCCTACTCTACCCTACTCTACCCTACTCTACCCTACTCTACCCTACTCTACCCTACTCTACCCTACTCTACCCTACTCTACCCTACTCTACCCTACTCTACCCTACTCTACCCTACTTTACCCTACTCTACCCTACTCTACCATCTTATGTCCGTCTCCTGGCTCTAAGCTACCTCCTTACCAATTTTCACCCAAATCTGTTCTGCCGTTCTTGAGTTATAAGTGGTGTAACTAACACGACTTTCTTTTATATAATATATAGATTTCTGACAGGAAAAATATGAATGTCAAACAAACATAAAATATTACCATTTGAATAAATTGTCTTTTAACCCCGAGTCCGTATAACTTGATCTATTATAGCAGTAAATACATTTTTAGAGTTCCTTACCCAAAGAGTAAAAACGGACCCTATTGCTAAGACTTCATTGTCCGTCTGTCTGTCACCAGGCTGTATCCCTTGTACCGTGTTAGGTAAACAGTTAAAAATTTTCACAGAATTATATTTCTGTTGCCGCTTTATCAATAAATGCTTATGAAAAACATAATAAAATAAATGTTTGACTGTTCCTTCTGTTTAAAAAACGTGAATTTTTGCCGTTTGATGCTCGATACGAGTTATTTGCAAAACACTAACAACCTTGCAAGACTGTGTTACTAACATCATAAACAACAACTTTTGTTCTATAACTTCTTACAAAACATAATTCATTTAAGTACCAAAAACAAAAATTCAAGATTTCATTGTTCTATCTAACAGATTTCGATTCGTTAACACGCAATTGCATCAAGCACCCCCGCCGCCCGATCCCCTCCCCGCTATTGTACTATCGCTTGCATTCAATTTACATGTTTTTATTTTTGTATGAAAATCTGATGGATTAAAGTATGATAAATTTTTAAAAGTCATAGAGCAAAAGTTGTGGTTTATGATGTTGGTAACATAGTTCTGAGAGGTTGTCAGTGTTTGAAAAATAATCCTTGATAAGTGTATATATTAGACTTTTTTTGGCAGGTAGCTGATGTAATAAGTAGTAACATAGGCTACTTTTATTTTAGATAAAATAAATTCATAATCCTGTATTCCAGGCGGACGAAGTCGCGGGCACAGCTAGACATTTATATTTCTATGGGTTTAATGAATTAAAAGACACAATGTGTGCAATAAATGTGTATTTTATCAGCTTAACCAAATAACTTAGTCTGCATAGCATTAATAGGTATAGTTCATTAATAAATTATAGTCAAATTAATCGAAACCGGTTCGTATCTTATTCATTACTTGATATTTAAGTAGACTCTACTTTTACCTCGTATCTAATGTTTGGATTAAATTTCAATAACAAGTTGCTTATTACAATTTCGCTAATAGTGGTGAAAAAATAATGAAACATTTACCCAGCAATGAGCGACATTTGTCCCTTAACGGGTGGACATTACCCAGTAAAGGACGCCACCTTACCAAGCAATGAATGTTGCTTGTAAGGTGGGATAATTATCTTCGAAGCAGAATGGCGTGTCAAACTTTTACTGACAAACCACACCTAAATTCATTCTTAGCTTGGCGTTCCAAGACTCCTGTTTTAGAACCAATGACATCCCCCGCTCTTGGACGGAAATAGTGTCAGACTTTATTGACTAAAAGCCCATTCTTGTTCCTTCTTTGCCATTTTTCCAGGGCCCCAGGGATCTCATTCGCATCACCCATGGCCCCAATAGGCTATGACCCTGCTGGGCCCCTACGATTGCTGACAACTCTTTGAGGCGCGCGTCGAACCCCATACGCTGCTGACGACTTGTGCTCGGTCCAGACGATTATTGGACGGTTGGACGGCGGGCTACCCATTGCTCGCCATCCGCAAGCTCGCGCCTACAGTGGCCGGAAATCGGGATCGGAATCCCGTCGGCTCGGGCGCGAGCTCCTTTGCTAGCATTACTGCTTAGAAGGAGGCGACCGCCTGCCACTCCTCCTCGCTACGGACCATGGCCTGAACCAAGGCTCGGTGCGAAAGATCACTGCCACCGAGCGCCCCCACGAGGACACAGCGGTGATCTGCCCAGGCGGGGCACGCCTTTACCGTATGTCCCACCGTGTCTTCTGGGCGGTCCACACAATGGTGACACCCGGTCGTTTCTTCCGCACGAATCCGGTGCAGGAATATCCCGTACTGACCATGCCCGATGAAGACCTGCGTCATGCGGAAGGTAAGGACGCCGTGTTGTCTTTCTAGCCACGCCTCAAAGGGGGGACTTACCGCCATGATTGTGGCGTGCCCAGCACTGGGTTGCGATAGTCGTTGACGCCATTTCACCATGAGATCCCGCCGGAGCTCTGTCCGCCATGCCGTGACCTGTCGCGGCAGCGGACTTTCACCCCAGCGTTGCATCTCCACGCGCATATCGTGCATGTGTGCAAGGACTGTTGCTTCCAGATCCCACGGTGGTAGGCCAGCCAGAAGTTCCTAGTAGGCCTCGGCCCTGCTATGCCCCTACGGTGCTCTCCCAGTAATGTGGGACTTTTGCCCAGTAATGTGGCACTTTTGCCCAGTAATGAACCTGGGGCGGGCTTGCTTACTTACTTACCTACCTTACCTATATGGATAGGTACATAAAATAGCAAACAAATTAGTAAACACATCGCGGTCATCGTTCCAATTTTTTATTTCCGTAATTTATTAGTCCGATCGCAGTTTTATTTAAAAATATGCAAATTGTATGACGACCCACAGCCATTTAAAATGTGTAGGTATACAATTATGTAACACTATCGAATTCGCGCGGGTTCGCTTGTGAAAATAACAATTTATTGTGTTCTTATTGAAACAATGTTTTTGAACTGATATAAACCAGTGCTTGACTGCGATCCCAGCTGATGGTAAACAGTGATGCAATTTTTAATGGTAAGGCACACTAGTTTATTAAGAGCCTATTCACTCTGGCCTAGAAAACCTAAATTATAATCGGACGCGAAGGCCATTTGCCTGCTGCGGTCTTCCCATCCGATTATAATTTAGGTCTTCTCCTTAATTCCAGCCCTTCGATGTACAATGTTTATACGACGAAGCGAAACGCTTAGTCCAGACCGTAGAAGTTTCAACAACGTAAGGTTGAGATACTCGCCGTACGTCGACTTGTCTGATGATAGAAATGAGATGGCGGAATCAAGTCATGCAATTCCCGCGCACACTCTCCAAAATTGTTATTATTATTATTATTTAGCCCACGCTGTCCCACTGCTGAGCAAAGGCCTCCATCCACTCCTTCCAACGATCACGGTTCCTCGCTTTCTCATTCCAGTTCTTAAGGAAGCCATCCAGGTCGTCCCGCCATCTCCTTCGTGGTCTGCCTCGGCCCCGCGTAAAAAAGCATTCTGTAAAATATTCTACTAAAAGGATCTACCTCATAATTTAATGATGTCTCAAACTTAATCTACCTAATATTATAAAGAGGTAAAGTTTTTTTTTTTTTTTGTTTTTAAGGTTTTTGTTTGTTGGAGGTTATCTCTGAGAGTACTGGTCTGATTGCTAAAGTTTTTTCACCGCTAGAAAGCTGCTTTATTCCCGAGTGACATGGGCTATTATATATCTAATAATCGCTGGCAAAGCTGCGGACAAAAGCTAGTTTATGGTAAATTAATAAAACTCACGTCTACCAATTAGTTATTCTTATTATAAGCTTGGAAGTTTCGATATTAATCATACAATTAATATTCACATCTCGGACACAAGGGTTTGAATTAGGTCATAAGACAGATACTTTATATCCCGGTACCACAAAATAGACAGGTACAGAAGTCAATCTACATACAAAGCGATCTCGAGCAACGCACACATAGACACCGCTTACGGACACGATATCTCGGTCGCGTCTCAGCCCGCTCGTCGAACAGTTCCGACTCAAACACTCATTAGTGTGCGTTCACCGAGCGTAGGAATAAAAAGTGAAGTACATACATGAGATTGGCTTCTGTACCTATCTATTTTGTGCAGATACTTTATATCGCGGTACATTCTCCTGGGATCTCATTTTCGACGGTCTGGCAGGCGGAGCAGCTTACAAAAGCTAGTACACAGACAAATGGAAGTAGGTGTCTAGAGAATTTATTTCTACGCGTGTCACATTTATATTAATTTGACAGCAACTTTTAATACCTTTTAGGAAAAGTAATGTTTTGGTACTTAATAGAAAATCAAGAACCAACGATTGATCGATTTTCTGTCTGGTGTTATTTACTCTAAGAGCCACCGTTACGAGTCACTTGTGATCGATCATGTTTTTAATATTCGGTTAAATAGTCTTTCTTAACAGCTATTCGATTAAGACACCTATTGGCAGGCAAACGAGATATTTCCCGGTGGGAAATATCTCGTTTGCCTGCCTGATAATAAAAAAATAAATTCAATAACCTTTCGAATACCGTAATTAGCATCGACTTATTTATTTATTATTATTATTGTTTATTAAACTTATACTCCTATACTCTTTTCACTTTTATTCTTTTTTTTTTCAAATTCAAATATTTTCATTTGTAAAACATATCCAGGTAGGTAGGTAAACAAAGTTACAGATGTGATGTCAATATAAATGAACACTATGTCTTGCCGTCAATGACGTACAAAAATTTCTATTACAATTATAATAGAGAATTAGAAAATAATAATAAAATAACTAAACATTCAAAATAAATTAAAACAAATTCAAAAATGATAATTAAAAATAAAATACAGTATTAAAGCATAATTATTTAAATCAATTATAAAAAAATAGAGTATAAAGCATCATTATTACATTCCAGCGATATACAAGTCCTTTCATGCAAACTATTTGTCAAAATACTGAAAGGTTAAAACTAAAGTTCGCTGCAGAGCTACATAAGCTGTCATTACACCTGTACCTATAGCCAAGTTACTAATCTGCAATAGTTAACGCTAGTAGAAAGCTTCAAATGTACGGGAATGATGTCATCCCAACGCTCAGTCATGTGGTCAGAACAATTCAGCGACGCGGTCAACTCGAAGCGTTCGACGCAAGCGACACGGTTGTAACTTGGTTAGGTGGGCTAGGGGGGCTGAGTCCACTGAAGTGAATGTTCGGCACGCCTAATCTAGTGCGTAGTATATATATTATGGATAGTAATTAGAGACACAATAGAAAGACAATGAGTGAGCGAACGCGCCGTCGCTTGGGGTTTAATGAAATAATAGAAAATCATACACAATTAAATGCAAAATACAAATAATAATAATAATTATCTAAACAAACTTCCCTGTCTATATAACACATTGGAGAATTTTTTTCATAAATCTCATTAGTTTTAAGCCCTCCAAATAGATACCGATGAAAGAAGCTCTACATATAGACAGACCAATAATATTGCATATATAGAATCCAATTTGTAAACAAATAAATCGTTACAAATGTGAACGTTTAACTAACATTTGTTTTGATGATGTTATTGACATCAAATCAAATCTATGTTAATGACTTACAACAACATTTAAATAACAATCTCACACTATGACAAATTAAAATGTCAAAACTATTTAATAATACAAGCTCAAGAGATGTTTTTGGGCTCACACTTAATCCTTTCTTGGTCTCGTAAATTTGAAAAACATAACTGGCACCGTGGGGGCCGGGTAGACCTCAAATATATTTTTTTATTTTCAGTGAACCAATTTTAACAATATAGGTATGATTTTAAATATAAATGAATGGTGATCAAATGCGAGCCTATCAATAATAAAAATGTACAAAAAGCCACTGATATGCTCAACTTATTTATTAAAAGAGAAAAAAATCGAACCAAGTCACTTTATAAGTAGTCTGATGCCGTTAAGTCTAGTTGTTTTTATATTTTAGTTCGGAAAAAAACTAGCCTTTTGTAATTTTATACCAATATTACTTGATCGTTAATTATTCTCACAAGATTTGTAACCTCTAGTTATTGTTATAATTAATTTACTTCTACTATTACACTCAGGAATAGCGGGTTATTTCCGAAACAAGTGATTCGTTTAACTAGGTCCTCTAATACGTTGTTCCCCACTTTCCGAGAACCAAACCCATTATGAACCTATATGGGTTCAAGGCTCAGAAATGCTCCTACTACTCTTAAGCCACTATATCGATATTGTTATTATCGTCGAAATCATGAGTTAGCGACTCCTTATCAGTACTATCTTCATCTATTCATTTATCTATAATATGTATGTATTTAGAAATATATAAGTATGTTTATCAGTTGTCTAGTACCCATAACACAAGCTCTGCTTAGCTTGGGACTAGACGGCGTTGTGTGATAGTTGTGGAATATTATTATTATTATTATATCTTCATTGTCATTATTATCATCACTTGTATGGTCAAAAATCTCTGATTATGTCATCTACTTAGTGGTCGTGATATCATTTCAATATTCGAGACGGTAAAAATAACGTAAGTAATATCGTGGGGTCTGTGCGGCCCATACCTTGTTTCAGCACAGAAAACTCAGTATCCGCTACAAGTAGACTGCTCCCGATATTTAGTTTCGGTTAGGGAAAATATGAGCATGGGCCTGCTCGACCCCACAATACCTGTAATGAGTAAGTTAAATTAACAATTATAATATTTACAATTGATTCAATAATGTGGTCAGAGCAAATTATTATTGCAATGAATTTAGTTTATATTTGTTTTTTACATAGAACTTTCTCCAACACTCGATTCTTATTGGCAATTTATAAAATAAAACGATGTTTCTAGATAATAAAATATTAAATTTGTATTCTGCTGATTGCGAGGCGATCTAATTTGTAGCTCACATTCTGAGACTGAATACGGTTGCCTGATTAAATGGAAAAGTGGAGAATATATTACCATTAAAGTTACTTTATTTTGTAAAATACGAGTCTCCAGACCCGTTTTTTTTGCGTTTCCTTTTTGATAACTGCTGCAATTTCTTTACATATTATTGTATAATTCTTCTGTACTATAAATGGCTTAACTGATAGGAAAGTAGTGTTAGAGGAGGCGCGGCTTAAATAACAAAATACTGGAATACATTGAATTTATTTTTTAGTGCATCTTTGTTTATAAAAGGAGAGACTGACGGACTGATGTATAATATAATAATAATAAAATAATATTCCACAACTAACAAACCACGCCGTCTAGTCCCAAGCTAAGCAGAGCTTGTGTTATGAGTACTAGACAACTGATAAACATACTTATATATTTCTAAATACATACATATTATATATAAATTACACCCAGACACAGAACAAATGGTCATGCTCATCACATAAACATTTGTTCAGCACACAGCCGAAACTACAGGGCTTAAGAGCATGAAATTTTGCACGAGGCATCCTTTTATGATGTAGGCGAGGACAGAGAGGGGAGTTTCCAAAATTTACCCCTAACCTAACCTAACGAATTTATTTCGTTAGAGCTTTTTTATGGTGGGGAAAATCATCCAATGACTACCCCTACTCTTGGGCGGAGCGGGAGATAGTACCAGACTCTTGCTGACTAAAAAGCTACCCCGTTCCTTCAAGCCTTCATACCGGGGCTCGAGTTACCTTTCGGATAACCCTGGCCCCAGGAAAAACGATGAAAAACTAGTCTTTAATAGGCTGTAAAGTTTTTTTTTTCTCTTTGTAAACTTTTTGGTAAAATACCTACAGGAGTGGCCAAAATATTCATAATCTACACTAATATAATAAAGAGGTAAAGATTTTTTTTTATGTTTAGGAGGTAATATCGGACCAGTTCCGATTGTGAAAATTTTTCACCGATAGAAAGCTGCTTTATTTCTGCGTGACAAAGGCTATATTTTATGTACACAGGCGAAGCCGCGGGCAATAGATAGTGACTCAATATAATAAGTAATGAGATTAGTTACTGCAGAATTACAATATAATTTAACAACATAATAAAATTGTCAAGATCCGTCCATAAATAAAAAAGATGTTTGAATTGATTGAGAACCTCAATAACATGAAATTTGAAATTAATTGGCAATACGTGTCTACGTACCCAAATGTAATTTATTTTTTTGCTAGAACACAGGCATACATAATAACATGTTGAAACGTTTTTTTAGACTCTCTATATTCCTTGTTCTAATCTACATCCCTTTTTTCTTTGCTCAACTCGGCTACCCCTCCTTCTCTTATATCTCACTTTCAATATCTCTGTTATTCGCACGCCAAGAATCTGCGTTCTTCCTCATCTGCTTTGTCCTTCTCATACGTCTGATTTCGTTCTTTCTATATACAGTCCATCCTTCTGTGGAATTCGCTATCTCAGGGCGGCCACGAGTCAGTATGCATTTAAGCTGAAGTTGCGGAATTACTTTCTAAAAAAATAGCAGAATCATCTCAAAACTCCTGTACTATGTTGTTATTAAATATGCATGTACATATGTTTCGTCTAAAATTTTGTAATACTTGTTTTCTAAATAATATTTTCTTTTTTATATGCTCCTGCCATATTTTCTCTGCACTACCCTAGGTTGACTGGTAGAGAATACCTAAGGCATTAAAACAGGCTTTGAACTCTTTGTTGAATGAAGATTAAATAAATAAATAATTCGACTTATCAGTCGTGCAAATATATAATAACAATATTCGTTTAATTTTCACTCTACACAAATAAGTCTGTGTTTCCTGAAAACAAGACACAGGCAGGTAATTCCATTCTCTCTCTCTCTCTTCCAATCTAACTCAATGTGTGTAAGTTTTAATCGAAATAATAACCTCTTCGTTTTATAAAACCGATTCAGATCTCTTATCACAAAAGAATCGACCAACTGAATTTCAAAACTGTGATTAAAACGTAACAACAAAGACTCAATTCTAAACTCCAAAGTTATGGAAGACTAAGACGGTAATAATTTTATTTTGAATCATCTCCCGGTCAATGGACACAAGCCTTTTGCGACGCGATAAACTTTTTACAACAACATCATAAAATATTTTATCTTTATTGGACCTTGTTATTGCTTGTTGAAGTTAGTGTTCTTTCTGAAGTAGTCCGGGGTGTTCTGAAGCTACTTTAGGAAATTTTCAGGTATTTCATCATCGTCATTATTAATTCCGTTGAAAGTTTTTCGAGAGTGTTTAATTTTCGCTTCGATTTTGGTGAATTGCGGCCTATTGGCACTCTTCTCCTTCCTTTCCTGGTCCTGTTGCCAATCATATAAAAGAATGCTTCAGTAGTGGAAACAGTTAGTGGTTATGCTTTCTTTTCTACTATTTAATAGCTAACTCGGCGAAATTTGCACCGCTTAACAGTCGATGAACGTAGTATATCTTTTGATGTAGTCAACTAATGAAACAAAGCCTTTTTAAATCAAGTTTACACACGATTTAATGTGTATGAGTTATCTACGTCGATTTCGTACAGTTTACGTGATCCTGGTTTAACTAAAAACTTCTACAGATTTATTACGTATATAAGATGCGTCTCGCGTTCGATCACTATCTCCCTCCTATCAGCAGGGGCCCAGCTGGGTCAAAGCCTACTGGGGCCAGGGTTTAGCTCCGAAAGGGAAGCTCGGCCCCGATACGAAAGGTTAGAAGGAACGGGGTGGGTTTTTAGTCAATAAGAGTCTGACACTATCTTTCGCTCCGCCCTAGGGCTGAGGATTTCATTTGGATGATTTTTACCCACCAAAAAATACCTCTATCTCCCCTATAATAAGCAATGGTGTAGTCGATAATTAAACACGTTTGCCTTGAAGTAACATAGACTTAAAATTGAAGTTCTCAAGAAACAAAAACTTCGGTAGTGAATCCCAATTCATAGCTGTATTCACAATGAATGTTTTAGACTAACATTCATAAACCCTATATTTTTGTTTTCGATTTCTACGTCATAAGGTTGCTATCTGACTAAGTAGAGTACCTCTTTTAAGGCAGGGTAGTGCACTCAGCCAAGATGACACTTCACCGTTTCATCCTTTTAGGACAGCCAAGAATAAATTTGATACCTATAGGTATAATAAGACCCGTTTATTTGCCTCTTTTAATTCTGCCCTGACCTTTAGATGTTTATCTACGTGATGCTAAGAGAAATTTATTTATTAGATGTACCATCGCGGTCATTTCTGCCTAGTCACTTAAAAAAATATTATTGAATCCTGCGGCACGGCGCCAAACCAAACCTTTTGAAATTTTCGTTTCGATTGCAAGCAAAAATGAACTTGGTGATGGTCAGGCGAAAGTGTCTTCGATGGTACAAATTTTTAATGCATTGTTGTCATATATTCCATTAATCTAATATTTAATCTCAATTATTACGATTGCGCTAAAAAATATATATAAGTAAATGATCGAATTTCCCACTTTATCACACTATGTAGTATACTACTACTAGCTCGATGTACCTTCCCATACCGCGTGTGTTAACGTTACTGCGGAGTTGTAACGGTTGTGGAGGGAAATAAATCCAACCCTTGCTTGAATTTATTGAGATAGAAGACGATATTTTGAGATTTTTTTGTGATTCTGAGAAGACTGTATAGAAAATAAGGAAAGGGCTATGTTGCTGAACAAGATAGTACAATAATAAATGAAAAAATATTTAATTAAGCGCCTTAAGAGGCTGCTTTTCCACTCGCCTATCGTCAACATGCAGCATGGTTTAAAAGCTAGTTACTTCATCTAACGCAATCCAAGGCAATGTTTGACAAAACGGCAACGCGAAAAAAGAGAGATGACGCCTGAAAACTCAGTATTCTGTAATTTCGTAATTTACTGGAATATTTTACAAAACTTGTTCCAGGAAATATTTGTTTTATAACCCTTAAAAGTTTTTGGAAAAAATTGTCGTCATTAAGAATCTTGATATTTGCAAGGCTTCTATTGTTATACTTTTTTAATTATTTTAATTTTTGAGTAAATTATGAGGTGTCAACGTTCATGCAAAATAGCAGATTTTCAGAGGTCTTTACTGGATTAGTTTTACACTAAATTAAAAATTAAAATTATTATAAATTAATTTCAATACAGCCTAGATAATACCTAATCAACAAGACACTGTGTTTACAAAATATGTAATGAAAAATGTGTAACAACGTCATAATCGCGTAAGAACGGTTGTATGAAAAACATATACATACATTCTACTATGAAAAATAGTAGAATGTATGTCGAGTTGCAGCTCGTCTCCAAAAGCAAGACTTTATTCATGTATAAACAAAATAATAAAATTATTGATACCGTAGATCGCGAGCAAAAACAAGCCAATCTTTTACTTAGCTGTAGTTGGGCGAATGTTATGCCTTTACGAGGTCTTAAATTAAGCTCCCACACATTGACCTCATGAATATCTTCATAACAATAAATAACATGTTTTAGGACAAAGTTGAGGCACCCTTAGGCGAAAAAGAAGGTCAAGTGTGGCCAAGCCTACGTCCTGATTATACGAGTCTAGTTTCTGTAACTTGGATAACAGGCAAGTGATATTACTAGCTTGGCACAGATAAACATGAAAATACATATGAGGCCACAGCGATTGCTAACTTTCATAGCTTGAAAAACTAACATCGAATGTGGGCATTTCACGGATCATAAACGTTCGAAACAGAAAACACCCTGGGCGTTGGGAGAAGCGGGCCTTACGGTATGCTCGCACAAGGAACACTGCACCATCAATTGACTACTCGGGCTTGTCCTTGTTGGCGGGGCGGTGAGCTACCCATTGCTCGCCGTTCTCAAGCCCGAGCCTATGATAGCCGAGGATCACCCTGCAACTCCCAACGGCCTGAGCGTCTAATGTCGCTGAAGTTAAAAAACGTAAGGGTCCCCTGTTGGACCCTTACGGTTTTTAACTATTGGGTAACTAAGGTCGATGCCTTTGCAAAAAATAAAATAAACGTAGTCTTACTTTGTCAATCACATAGCCTCCCTCATAGATTTGATGTTCTTATAAATCTATGGCCTCCCTTAGGCAGACAGATGAATTCTGCCCTCCTATCACTGGACTGAATAAGACAGGGTTTCTATCTTGAGGATCCTTTCTTCACCTTTGCCTTTCGAATACTGTAAAGACAGGCTGAAGTGAGAGTGAGCTGATCACATTGCGTCACACTAAAGCACCTGGACATAATATGTGAGAAGATTTTCTCTCAATAGATGCCCGCAGCGAAGGTTTTAGGTCGGAAATCATTCAATAACTTTTTCTGCTCTAGGGCGGAGCAGGAAGGCGTGCTAGACTTTTACTCACTAAACCCCACTCCTATGTTACTTCTTTGCCTTGCGTTACTGAAACTCGGGTTTCCATTTTGGAAATCAACCCATGGTCACGGTAGGCTTCAGCCCTGCTGGGTCCCTGCGGCCTCCTTGAGACTCGGGTGGAACATTACGCGCTGTAGACCACTCGGGCTCAGTTTGGAGGGTTACCAGATGGCCAGACGGCCAGCTACCCATTGCCGTACGTCCATAAGCCTACACCTATGGTGGCTGGAAATCAGGGTTGAAATCCGGGTGGCTGGGGCATGAGGAAGTCCTTTCCCTAACGCATGAGGCCGTCTTTTTAGCTTGTTATCTTCATCATTTCAGCCGAAAGACGACACTGTTTGACGTAGGCCTCCCCCAAGTGTCGCCATAACAATCGGTCATGTGCTTCTCGCATCTATCGGATTCCCGAGATCCTCACCTAGTCATTGGTCTGCCTTGTGAAAGGTCCTTTAACGCTGCGTCTTCCAATACGTGATCGTCACTTCAAAACCTATCGTCCCCATCGACCATAGTTCTACAAGAAATGTGCCCTGCCCACTGCTACTTAAGTCTGGTGATTCTTCAGGCGGTGTCAGTAACCTTGGTTCACCTGCGGATCTTCATTTCTATTACGATCATGCAAGGAAACTCCGAGCATAGCTCTTTCTGACTTTATCTTAGTGTCCATTAAACAATGCATACCTTCTGTCTCAACTACTTAGGCCGCTAAGATCTCGTCACGATAAAAATGGGTCGTAAAACATATTTACAAACGATTTTTCTTGTTTATGACACTAATAAAGCCTTTTAGGATGAAAGACCTGGTTCTGAAATATGGTCCTTTTTATGGCAATTTTATGACGTAATCTTCGTCTGATTTGATGATATTTTAGGGACTTATTTTATTTTGGTAAACAGAGTTAGAGTGCGTCTACTGAAAGCGTAACCTGGAATTTTTTTTTTAAATTAAATTGGCAACATTGTTTTGCCGAAAAAAATCACGTCAAAGTCTATGGTCGCAGTTGTCAGTTTTGTAAACAGATATTTATTTTTCAAGAATAATTGCTTAATTATGGGGAAAACAATAAACAGTAACGTGCGAAAACTGCTACACACTATGGTTAATAAGTTCAATTAAAAACAAGAAGAGAAAGAAGGTGTTTTCAATGAAAACCAACAATGTTTACATACGACTTCAGATTTTTTAAGTTAGTATGACGTTATAATCTTGAAATGAAATGAAATGAAATGAAATTTATTTATTTGCTAGAATATAGGTACACATAGGTATTAACATGTTGAAATATTTTTTAAGACTCACTATATTCGACTTAACAGTCGTGCAAATATTTTAAAGCATGCACAATAGTACAATAATGTCATGAAATTTCATCACTGTCATTAGTCACATTAGTCAAACATAATAAAATTTACAGTCAATAATATTAATTTGGCACATACCATTATAAAATATATTAAAATTTGTGTAGAATTATTTGATTAATTGATTAGAAAATTTATAAATAATGTCAATAGTTATAATTTAAATAAATGTGCGTAGGTCATAATTATTACATAGTAATACATCAAGTCTGTTTAAAATTTAAATAATCATCTATTGAGTAAAAACATCTGTCACAAAGCCAATTTTTCAAAGTTCTATTAAATTCCAAGTCATTCAATTTTCGCATTTTTTCAGGTAGTTTATTATAAATTTTCACCGCCATGGTGTAGCAGTTTTTGTTACACAACTTTAATCTGTTTCGAGGAACTACCAGAGGTTTTTGTACAATTTTCCTCTTAAATTGGGCTTTATCATCCTGCTCAAAGAGTGAAAGATGGTCTCTAACGAATTTAGACATTTCAAATATGTATAGGGATGGCAGAGTAAGCAAACGATTTTTAGTGAAGATTGGTCGGCAAGAATCAGTCCATTTGAGTCCATAGATAGACCTTATGCATTTCTTTTGGGCTATAAAAGCTCTCTGGGCGTCTGTAGAGTTTCCCCATATAATTATCCCATACCTCAATACTGAACACACATGACTGTGGTATACCATTAGAGCTGTTTCTTTATTAATTATCTTTTTTATTCTACGAAGCGCATAAACGAATTTGTGAATTTTTTTACAAACAAGGTCAACTTGAGATTTCCAGTTACAATAATTATCAATATTTATTCCTAGAAATTTTATTTCATTTACTTCTTCAATAATATTATTATTATATTCAATTGGTAAGTCTATTGTGTCTTTTTTATTTCTATTGTTATTATATGTCAAGTATTTCATAAATTTAGTTTTTTCGGTATTTATTTCTAAATTATTTGCAGTTAACCAGTCATGTATATCCTGTAGGGCTCTATTGGTAACGTTTATCGCCTGATCAGTAGTAGCTTCTTTAGTTAAAACCGTAGTATCATCTGCAAATAGTACTACGTACTGGTCCGTTGATTCTGGCAATTCATTTATATATGTAATAAATAGTATCGGGGCTAGCACGGTCCCTTGTGGTACACCATAGTAATTTGTTAGGAAAGATGACCTATAGATTACCTGCGTATTAGTCTCTGGATCCATTTTTACTATCTCTGTGCATTGTTTACGACCCTTTAAATAACTTTCGAACCAACTGTAGGCAGGACCTCTTATGCCGTACTGTTCTAATTTATTTAATAATCTATCATGGCAAACCATATCGAACGCTTTAGTCATATCTAGAAATACAGCTATAGGAATTTCTTTTTTGTCGACTGATCTGAGAATTTCAGTTATTAATTTAAAACATGCCAATGTAGTAGATTTGTTTTTAATAAAACCGTTTTGCTGTTTACTTATTACATCGTTTTTTTCAAAAAAGTTCAAAAGTCTAACACACATTGCTTTTTCAAATACTCTTGATCCTTGTCGACTAATATTATTAGATAGTTATATTTAGGATGTAATGATAATTTGTTTTTCTTATATTTTTAGATAATCTGACATATTGCGAATTTCATAATGGACAAAAACATTAAACAAAGAAGGCTTTTGGTGAATCGATTTAATCAAAAACACATGCTAGTGAGTGGTAGAATGTGTTCAAAAGCAGTTGAGATGTAATGAAAGATTTGCCTCACTTTGTCTGATAGAGCATCAAAATCTTCAACTGAAGTTAAAATTGCGAAAGTGAAGGAAATAGTGAATGAAATCCTAGTTCAAGTTTGAGAGCTGTTGAACTTTTTGTGTCTCACGAGTCGATCCGTATCATTTGAAACAATCATTGGAATATAAAACATGTTCCCATTTGACTAATCCCAAAAGATCTGAATTTTCTCTATGCTAAAACGAATCGATTCCAACCCAACAACCATGAAACACATTAGTGTTGGCGAGACGTGATGAAGTTGAAATCATGTTGACCATTTTATTTGACTATCGCGGTTGTTGTGCACTTGGTATTCTTGCCTGAAGGCGAAATGGAAAAAAAAATGGAATAAAGAATATTATTTGAATATTTTATAGCGCCATATTTTTTCCGATTTGAAAAATCAACCTATGACAACCCCCGCTCTTGGGCGGAGCGGGAGATAGTGTCAGACTCTTACTGACTAAAAAACCCATCCCGTTCCTTCAAGCCTTCATACCGGGGCTCGAGCGCCCTTTCGGATAACCCTGGCCCCAGTAGGCTTCGACCCGGCTGGGCCACTGCTGTTGCTGACAACTCCTTGAGGCGCGCTGGAATAGTGCGCACCGTTGACGACCTGGGCTTGGTCCGGACAGTTACCGGACGGCCGGACAGCGAGCTACCCATTGCTCACTGTCCGCAAGCCTGTGCCTACGGTGGCCGGTTATTGGGATCAGTATACCGACGCTGGCGGCGGCGGCGATAACGCCGTTGCCTGATGCTCGGAGCGAGAGGTCTCCGCCACCGATCGCCCCCACGAGGGCACGGCGATGATCCGCCCAAGCGGAGCACACCTCGACTGTATGCTCCACCGTGTCCTCTCCGTGGCATTCCGCACAGTGGCGACAACCGGGCGTCACTTCCGCATGAATCCAGTGTAGGTATCTCCCGAACGAACCATGTCCGGTGAGGACCTGCGTCTTGCGGAAGGTAAGAACGCCATGAGGTCTTTCCAGCCGCGCCATATAGCGACATTTGAGAGATCAAATAAAATAAAATAATTTGGGATAATAACTAACATTTTGTGTGTTATTGACCTTTACCATACACCCACCAAATAATTAAGTCTACACACATGTTTTTGACTAGGATTAACTATTATACAATTGTTATAAATACAAAAAAATACTCCAGTATCAAAACTTTTTTCTCCTACTATTTCAATAATACCACATTCAAAATTTTTGGTTGTAACCTCCTTTTCTCAGGTCACGCTTTCATTAGACGGACTCTATAAAATTTGGGTTGATCGTAAATTACTTACAGGAAAATCTGTGAATAACTCCTCTCGCTTTTTGGCGAGAGAGTGCCGGTTTTTTATACTGACAATTGATCGGCAAGTGTTGTTTTGTTTTTGTGGCCGGTTTTGATTTTGTTTATTATTGTAAAATTAATTTGTCTTAAAATAAATACAACAATTTACCTACTTTTATTTTATAAATATGACGACTTATAAACACGGAACTGGGAAATAGTCCTCACGCTGCTTTCAAGTTAAATTAGTAATACATTATTACAAGGTCAATCTATACAAAAACAAAAAAAAAACAATATAATTAGATAGCTTATTTTATAACAATTTCCAGAAGGTAAAGTTCGTCGAGTTAGGACGCGTATTTCCTTATATATCGTCGTTTTAGTAAACGCGCGGAATCCGCGACGGATTTCACTTTGAAACGCACGGATATTTGACGGATCACCGGATACTCGTACTGCCACCTAGTTGACAGACCGCTTGCTGACAGACAAGACGGGCAGCTCGAATAAATATTATTTTAAGTGAACCCGAGTGAACCGTCTGATTCGACCTTTAGAGATATTGTTATTAGAGGAATATGTAAACAAGATAACATCTAATTCAATCAAGGAGAGCAGACAGGAATGCTAAAGTTATGGTGACGCCGTACAAACATAAACATAACTAAGAACTTGTTTTTGTTTTGCTAGTCTTCGGCCTCTGCTGCCAGAAAGTTTCTGAAGCCTTGGGTCTAAATACATTGTTTGCAGCTCATTTGGTTAATGATGTTTATGAATTCTAATACATTTATTTTCTTGGTATCTCTTAGGTGGTTTTTGCAACATTTACGAAACTAGACGACAAATATTTTCTTTTCGAATCGATGACAAACTCGCTAAACTGTTTGGGCCAAGTAAGTCCTTCTAGGCACACATTTTTCCATTGTGTGGCCTATGTTGTAAACAAGAGCACTGCATTCACATTGAGTATTTGAGTGCGTTGCTCTTGTAAAATTTAAACACCAAACAAATTAAAACTATACACGGCTTCCACGTTTTATAGTGTATCAGCAATGTTTGCTGAAGCACGCTCAGATGGCTACGCAGCTATCTGGCGTAAAAAGACCGCTTTTTTCATCAGTCGGCTGCGTGGAAGTCGCCACAGTATTCTGAGTGCCTATAGCAATTAGACATGATTGTACACTAATGTGGAAATTAGTACAGCGGAGAAAGTCGCACGGCCCAAGAGTTTCAACTCAAAACGGATAAAAAATGTAGGATGGCGCAAGGGTATCGGTACATGTCCCACACTTAAGGCCTACTCATCTTCCATGGAAATAAAGACATACCGTCCGGTCTTTTACCATCATCGCTAGTATTGAACTAAACCATTTTAATCAATCTCTCTCTCTCTCAGACTTTCTGGCACCAGACTACCTGTAAAGACCTTTAAAGATTTTTGAATGGCAAGCGGGACCAATGGCTTTACGTGCTTTCTGGAGCACGAGGTATCAAAATGTCTTAGATAAACTTAGAAAAGTACATACCACTACTGTACAACATAACATTTAAATAATTACTTACTAATTTTTGCCCTTTCACTTTCCCCAGGGTTTCTCCCCCGACGTAATGAAAGCGCTAGTCGCCTCGTCAAGCGGCGGAGCGCGTGAGCAGCTCAAGATGGCGCTGTCAAAGATGGTGGAACGGCATGACTGCGGGCACGAGTACGCCAATAACAGGGCTAAAGAGATGGTGGAGGAACTGGGCAAGGACAACTCAGGGATGTCAGCGGACCTGAGATATCTTCAGCCTCTGATCTATAGCTATTAAGTGGGGAGGAAGGGGTCTGTCTTTGTTGAATAGATTTTTGGAGAGAACTGGTGTGTTAGCTTGTCACAGTCTTTTATACCGAGAATTCAAATCAACTGACAATATTCAAAACGGTAATCGCTGATGCCGGTTGGCCAGCGCAGACTATTAGATACATATTGTAGATGCTTGTCGGCGCAAGCTGGTTTCATTTAGTATGAACCGGTTATTGTCGGTTGAAATTGGTTATTACCTGTTGAACTGGTTATCTGGTTATTACCGGTTAATCTGGTTATTACCAGTTCAATCTATTTGTTACCGGTTGAACTGATTATTACCCGTTGAAACTGGTTATTACCAACAGTAAGTTCTGCTTCTTATTTGCTTGTGGTTGGTTTGTACTGGTTTTCACTGGCAAACTGGCATTACTTGTCATCTTCTTATACACAATATTACAAGTTCAAACTTAAATTACTAAAGTTTGAGTTTGTTAGTTTGTAGCTATGAATGAAGATGGCTGAATTAAATTACATTGAGATCTATTTTAAAACCTGTCGTACAACGAATTAAAAAAACTGAAGGATTCTATTTATAAATGTCTATAGATAAATGAACTACGTATGCCATACAGTTAGGAAAAAAAATATGCCATATAGCTAAAGAGAAATAACTAAAAACTAGAGTTTAGTGTTTTAGAGTTTTTTTGTTATGTCCAATTCACCAATATCACCATCATGATTTCAGAAAGACGAAAGACGCTCTTTATTAGCAGGCCTCCCCCAAATGTCGGATTCCCGCGCCCCTCATCAGGTCATCACTCCATTTTGTGGAAGGCTTTCAAAAACTACGTTTTTTAACATGCGATGTGCCTTGCCTGAACCACATTTGTACGCATGACTTTAGAGTTATACTATTTGTTTAATTATATTTGTATAAATTAACTTCTTGATTTAACAAAGACAGAATCGACTATACCCCATAAGACACCATCTCCCATGACAAACTCATATTTATAAGCTAAGCGGAACGGAGCGAAGCGAGAAATGAGCTGAAGACAGATATAAAGGTGCATTTATATTTAAACGAGATAAAGTATTTATCTTAGATGTAACTATTTTATACATAATTTTTTGTACGTGATAAACATATTTAAGAGAAACAATTATTGTACTTAGTGAATAGTTATTTTAGTTAATATTTAGACCTGAAGTGCGAATATGAAGTGTATTAAATTGTGGTTGGATTAAAAAAAAAAATATGAGCAGACTTTTATATTTCTGAGTTTGAAGCACTTACTGAGAGTTTACTAACTTTCTAAAAGTAATGATTCTTTGACTTGCAATTACAATACAGTTTAATCCAAACTATGTCTATATTATGACCATTTAGATCACACTAATAAATTTTAAAGGTGAAAATTTATGAGTGCGTATGTTTACGATTCCTTTACGCTGAAACTGCCGAAGGGATTTCGGATAAAATTTAGCTGGGCTGACCACATACAACATACACTCGGGAAAGATGTATCTTATATATCCTATTTAAGGATATGGTCAGCCAATATGTCAAATTTCATCCAAATTGGTTCAGCCGTTTAAGCGTAAAGGATTAACAAACACACATACATCTACATATCAATTTTCGCTTTTATAATATTAATGTGATTAATGCACTTCATTCGACCGTTCTTTAGTATTCCTATTCAGAACTAGGAAAAAGTAATTAAAAGCAACACAGGGCTTAGAAATTAAAATGTATAAAGTACTTAACAGAAGTTGGAACAACGACAATTCGATAAGAACTTAATTACTTTGAACAAAACCATTTTTAATTTTTAGATACATATTCATTGAAAATTAACGTTAATTATGTCCAACGCAAATTAAAGAATTTGTTTCATTTAACTAAAAGGCATTTTTGAACGCAAAGATTCACAGTTGAAAAATGTAATTAAAGTTATAATTGTAGATCAAACACTTTTAGCGAAAAGGTCTTGTCAAGGATCTCTCGCCAGCTTTCATCAAATCGATCAAGCGTTCATGATTGTTACAGCTGGATACATGGCGTGTAACGTAACATACAATGTAACACGCAATTAAAGAATTTGCTGTCCACATTGTCGCAATCACAGAAATGATAAAAGAGGTTAGAAAGGAAATACTTTCTGATCCCGGGTGTCGCCACTGTGCGGAACGCCCGGAGGACACGGTGGAGCACACAATCGCGGTGTGCCCTGCTTGGGCGGAGTATCGCCGTGCCCTCGTGGGGGTGATCGGCGGCGGAGACCTCTCGCGCCGGGCCCTGGTCGAGGCCATGGTCCGGAGCGAGGAAGAGTGGCAGGCGGTCGCCGACTTCTGCGAAGCAGTAATGCTCGCTAAGGAGGCGGCCGACCGCATCAGACAACGGCGCTCTCGCCGCCGCCGCCGGGATTCCGATCCCGATTTCCAGCCACCGTAGGCGCGGGCTTGCGGACAGTGAGCAATGGGTAGCTCGCTGTCCGGCCATCCGGTAACCGTCCGGACCAAGCCCAAGTCGTCGACGGCGCGCACTGTTCCCGCGCGCCTCAAGGAGTTGTCAGCAACAGCAGGGGCCCAGCCGGGTCGAAGCCTACTGGGGCCAGGGTTATCCGAAAGGGCGCTCGAGCCCCGGTACGAAGGCTAGAAGGAACGGGATGGGTTTTTTAGTCAGTAAGAGTCTGACACTATCTCCCGCCCCGCCCAAGGGCGGGGGATGTCAATGCATGATTTTTCCCATCGAAAAAAAAAAAAAAAAAAAAAAAAAAAAAAAAAAAAAAATACTTTCTGATTTGTACTAAAACAAGTGTCGCCGCTTGTCTCCCACACTTTAACTCCACTACAGGCAATAAACCAATACCAACGCGCGTTACGCAACTAACAGACCACGCACAGTAGATCGCAAGTTTGCTATTGTTTTTTTGTTATTAAAATTGATAGGCTTGCGTTTGACCACCGTCTCACCGGATGGTAAGCGATGATGTGGTCGACGATGGAGCATGCTTGCCTGGAAGTAACCTATTCACTCTCGAATTAAAGACCCCCTAAGTTGTAGCTATCAGGGAACACAGACTCCGGCAGGTTGTGTCATTTATAAGCATGATCATATTTTGAGGCACCCAATGCCATTTTAACCTCTCATCTTTACTGTGGTTGCAATATATCAAGCAATGTAATATAATTCCCATAGGGTGGACGCTTTGAGTGCAGTGGAGCTCGAGTGGTTCAAACCTAGCCATGCATATTACTTTGTGTAATTTAATTCATCACCACTGCTCTTAAAACAGTGAAGGAAAACATCGTGAGGAACTGGCGTGTCCTAGAACCAAAATTCGAAGACGTGTGACATTCACCAACCCGTTCTGGACCAATTACGGCGCATTTCTCTCCTAGTGATGAGGCCTGAGTTCCAGCAGTAGGAAAATTAAAAAGGCTGATTATGCTATAAACGCTTTGCGGGCATTTTATTTCAACTATGTGATAAGATACATGCTCGGTTCGTGCGCGCGCTGCGTCCACACTTATGCAATGCTCTTTTAATGTTACATTCCATGTTACGTTACTGCAGTTTGAACCCCAGCTTTAATATTATTTTGATAAAATTAAATATTCAATGAGCAACATATTTCATATAATGTAATTATAGTAGATTTATGCATTTTATTAAAATACTCAACTTCTGTGTTATTAATCAATGGTTTATTACAGTTAATAAGTTATGATAATATTTCTAATTTTACAGTGTAATGCAAATTAGACACCAATTAAAAACATAAAATAAGTCTCGTGTTATTTACCTAGTTTACAACCTTGTTTTAATACAGGACAGCGAGCTACCCATTGCTCACTGTCCGCAAACCCGCGCCTACGGTGGCTGGAAATCGGGATCGGAATGCCGGCGGCGGCGAGAGGGCCGTTGCCTGATGCGGTCTGCCTCCACGTTTCATCGTTCATCCTTTCGTTCTCAAGTAAACCAAAAGAAAGAAAAAACATTATTCATGGACACTAACCAAAACAAAACCGTCCAACAAAACAAAAAAAAAATGTAAATCGACAATACCAATTCGATTAGAAGAAAGAAAATGAGTAAAACTAATCCAGTTTTCCATCAAGCCCGCCCCAGGCCTTGACTCCTAAATCCAATTATTGGCAGTCAGTCAATCGAAAACGGTTCTACGATTAAAATAAATAGATTTCTTCTGTGACCAACTCATTCGAAAACAGGGCATTGGGATTACAGATTTGCGACGGTTGTTAACAAGGAATCTGTAGAATTTGACGTCTTTGTATCTTTTCTGAATTAGCTCTATGATTGTAATTAACAAAGTCGAGACAATTTGAAATCCAAAAACTTTCATTTGTTTTTGTCACTGAATAAGTAATGAATAGGTCATGCCTTGATCACACGTACCGAGTAAACGAGTGAGACAGTGCTCTCGGCCGAATACTAGGTACATTTAAAACAAAGCGCCAAGTGCTTGGCCGAGCGCTTATCTCTACAACTTGCTTACAGCACTGTCTCAGCCGAGCAACATTTTACTGACTCGCCTTTTTACTTAGTACATGTGATTAAGGAATAATGCCTTGATCACACGTACCAAGTAAAAAGGCGAGACAGTGCTCTCGGCCGAGTACTCGATACGTGTAAAAACAGCGCTGAGTGCTCTCCCAGTGCTTATCTCTACAACTCGCTTACATCACTGTCTCGGCTGAGTAACATTTAACTGTCTAGCCCTTTGCCTCGGTAGGTGTGATCAAGGCATTACTTCTAGGCAAGCGTTCTCCACCACCGGCCACATCATCGTTTAACATCAGGTAAGATAGATGTCAAACGCGAGCCTATCAATAATAATTATAATAAAAAAAGAGTTACTATGTCTTAAAGATTTCTTTTATTCCTGTGTCGTGGGTGCCATGTAGAGTTTAATGTTTATCTACATTAACATGCACAAGAAACCCAGACTCACTCGCACCCTAAGTTGAAGGGAGAGGGTGTTTTAGACTTTCACTGACTAAAACCTACCTGCTCAGTTCAGTTGGACCACGATATTTCTTTCATCAGTTCCCGTAACCTTAGCGGTCATCAGTCTTAATGGGCCCCTACGGTTTTGCTGGCAACCCTTTGAGGCTTGTTACTTTGGTATACAATAAAGTTTGTTATATTCTATATTATTATATTCTATTCTTATGGAATGGTCTGAAAGGACTGCGTGCCGTCGACGACTTGGTCTCGGTCCTTACCGAATAGCCGGTTAGCGAGCTACCCATTGCTTGTCATCCGCAAGCCCGCTGTGGCGCTTTTGCAGCCACCCCACAAAGCCGTACCGCTACGATTGTGGCGTGCCCAACCTCTTTACACTTGACCTTTCGAATATCGTAATTAGATACACAATAGAAAGACAATGGGTGAGCGAACGCCGGTGTTTGCCAACCAAAAAAATTTTTTTTTTTTCGGCCAAATAAATTTCATACAAACATGAGTACAAAACGAAAACTAAACATTTTTCAAGGTCAGTCAAGTTGTACAGACGTATGTACAATCGGTGTTTGAAGGGTTAATTATCAGTTTTTAAATCTGTCAACGTCGCAAAGACCTTAGTATTATGGAAATTAATTTCTTATTTACAGTCTACTTCATCACTGAATTATAGGACGGTGACACCTCCACAACCTTTACTCCTTGAGGACAACAAATAAATCAACAGAGCCTTATTTAAACATAATTACCAAGATCTTATTACTTGTCAAACAATAAGTACTTGCTCAACATCTGATGCTAACAGTACTTAGTTATAAGATTAAATCTTGTTAAGGGCCCTATATATGGACCGATTCTTCGTTACGATCGATCTGAAAGGATATCGTGACGACAGATCGCTTCTTCCTGTCCTTGTCCCGTTTTATTTGGGCCCGACGCAACAAGTTTTCTTCTTCCATTCTGTCCTGTCAGTCGTCACGCTATCACTTTTCTTTCATATCACTTCTCACACAATCCATCCATCTTTTCTTTGCCCTCCCTCTCTCTCTCCATCCATCCACATTTAAACTCATAACTCTTTTAGCAACATGCGTTCCATCCCTCTTCTTTACATGACCATATCAAGACAAACGATCTCCATTCAACTTTTCAGTCACTGGTGCTACTTTCAAACTTCCCCTAATATACTCATTTCTCACTCCACACACATCCATCTTAACATTCTCGTCTCAATTTTTTTTCATTCGTCTTTTTCACAGCCCAACATTCTTCAGTATGACAGGTCTTGTCACGGACTCTCGTGTCTATGACTCAAATCTTATCCGATAATATTTACCTACCTGGACAGTTTTGTTGCAGGCCTAGTATTAGGACCGAAACTGCATAAAGCGGACAATGACACACGCGGAAACCGGGCTTTTACGGCAGTGTCGCTAGTTCAACTGTAACAGTGTGCATGTCGTGTCGATGGAAAACTGAATACGCAGTGTCTTTTACATCGACGCACAAATATACCATGAATCCAGTGCATGATTCTGGATCCCCCAGTGGTGGAATCATTCGTCAGCTTTTTCCTAATTAAAAAAAAAGAATTGCGTGCTCGTTTAATTCAATACGTGGCCTTTAAAATGGAAAAAGAACTTATGTTCCCTAAATATATGTGTTTTTTTCGAGTTTATTTTTTACCACCCGGTTGTATAGGCTTTTTGCGCAAACAGCGGAAGTGATCGGTCGATTCGTAATTTTAATTGCGATTAGGTAAATCATTAACTACATTGCACGCAGAACACATGGTCGATGGGGACGAAAGGTTCTGGAGTAGCGATTACGTACCGGAAGACGCAGCGTTGGATGCCTTCAACACAGGTGGACCGATGACCTTGGTCAGGGTCGCGGGAATCCGATGGATGCGTGACGCACAGAACCAGTCGTTGTGGCGACCCTTGGGGGAGGCCTATATCCAACAGTTGGACGTCTTTTGGCTGATATGATAATGATGATTTCGCTAACGATATTGATACACTTTCGATCTGTCGGATCGTTCCGTATATGAGGCTTTTAAGATACAACTTTTTAATCGGATCAAGGACTTATAAATCATTTTCAAAACAATAATATTGTTTGAAAAACATTTTTGTTGTGATTGAAGTGAATTAGATGGACGGGAGTGGGGAAGGACTGTTTCTGATTGGAGATACAACTAGAAGATAATGATGATAATCGTTCTGTATCTATTTATCTCAGGGCCCTGGGGTCCTCGACCTTTGGAAGGCATCATCATCAGCCTTTTTAATGTTACCACTGCTGGGACTCAGGCCTCTTCTCTAGGAGAGGGAATGGGCCGTAATCCACCACGCGGGCCCAGTGCGGGTTGGTTAATGTCACATGTCTTCGAATCAACTTGCTGAGGCCAAGGGGCTATATACAGAATTTGTTATTCCAGGGGCTATAGCATTATCATAGTAGACAGGTTAAGAAAATTCATTATCTGATTTGCAACATGTTCTTTTTTTATCTGATATAAACTAGTGCTTCACTGCGATCCCACCTGATGATAAGCAGTGCAAGTGATGCAATCGTTGATGGTGAGGCGCACTAGTTTATTAAGAGCTACTCTAGACTTAAAGACACCCAAATTATAACGAGACGGGAAGACCGCAGCAGGCAAAATGCTCCATTCTCTCGATGTACGCGGTATAAATACCGAGGCGAAACGCTTAGTCCGGACCGTAGGGGTTTCAACAATGTTCGTATGTAATCCGTGGAGGCAAACCCAAGCTGTGTCTATATACAGTTCCCACCAAGATGACTTCTGTTGGAAAATGCTGGATTACATCCATGTGGTCCGTGCTTTAGCGATTAACAATTTCTGTAAAAAAAATTGGGCTAGTGCGAGTTAAACTCACGCCCTGAAGGTTCCGTACAAACTTACCTACATAAGCAGTTCAATTCCAGAATGGAGTCCCGTAAAAAATAAAATTGTGACGTAACAACTTTAGAGTTTTCAGATTTATTCCTGTACTCGTGCTATAAGACCTTGCTGTAAGTCAAATTTCAGGATTCTGAGTCAACGGGAAGTACCATATGAATTTTTATTTAGTCCAAATTTCGAAATGTACGTTTTTGCCATATAAACCTAAGTATCTTTTTTTCTTGTTAACTTAAAAGTTTTATATTTTACAGCTAGTGCACAGGGGCCGTATTATGACATCTTAAAATCATCATGTTTTCGGTGTGAAAAAGAGACGGAGCTATACAGGACGAATAGCACTATCCTTTTCTCACACAGAAAACATGATGGTTTTAAGATATCATAATACGGCCGCAGACCTGAGTATAAGGCTTAAATTTCAACTGAATACCGCCACAAGTTCCCGAGATAGACAGACAGATAGACAGACCGACGGACGGACAACAAAGTGATCCTATAAGGGTTCCTTTTGAGGTACAGAACCCTAAAAACGGTGATATTTGAAGTACTCGCATCGCTTGCTGGTACATAGACGACACAAGTCTTTGTAGCTTTAAGTAATGAAGTCAAATAGAATTGTCTGACCTAGACGTCTGGATGTTTTCTGTACGTAACTATTTGGGAGTCGTGTGTTTTAGTTGTTTTGACTCTAGAATTCGTTTAATGTTCTTATTATGGTTTTGTTTTGATCTTTCGGATCTTTAGACTAGATTACGGTGGCTATCTCTTCTCAATACTATCTTGAACAATGCCAATGCTCATCAATACCTTCGTGAACACTTTGTTAGTACCTCGTCTCAAGACATAAACCCTGTTGCACTACCATTTCTTTTCTCTTTTTTACTACTACTATAGAGGTTCCATTGCTGTCTCTGCAGTGCGTCTCTGGAACTCTCTCACGCACTCCCTACCCTATAATGTATAGTAAAACATCGAATCGATATTTCTTAGTATTTATTGGTGTTATGATAGTTTTATAATATTGGACTTATTTCTGTAAGTTTACAATATGCACTGGATCTTTCCCTCGAATATTGATCTCTATGTTTTACCTAAAAGGTTTGATGATGGGAGGAAACTCATTTTTGAGTTCGCCTTTGAAAAAATTAAACACACACACATTTTTAGCGTTCCGTAGTCAACTAGGAACCCTTATAGTTTCGCCATGTCTGTCTGTCCGTCCTCGCTTAATCTCTGTGACCGTTAGCACTAGAAAGATGAAATTTGGTACCAATATGTATATCAATCACGCCGACAAAGTGGTAAAATAAAAATTTAAAAAAAATGTTTTATTAGGGTAGCCCCCCTATATGTAAAGTGGGAAGTGTTTTTTTTTTTTAATTTTATCCTAACGTGTGATAGGTATTTAAAAATGAATAGGGGTTTACTAAAATCATTTTTTGATAATGTCAATGACTTCGGAAATAATCGCTCCAAAAGTAAAAAACAATGTGTGTCCCCCCCCCCTCTAACTTTTGAACCATAAGTTTAAAAAATATGAAAAAAATCAGAAAAGTAGAACTTTAGGACTTTCTAGGAAAATTATTTTGAACTTGATGGAAAGAACAGTTTTTGTACAAAAAAGACAAAAGGGTTCTATAAAATAATTTCTGGACTAAGTTTGTAATATAATCGTATATGCAAGCATTTTTTTAAACTCACCAATGGGTACACTTATTGTGACGGACGGGAAACTACGGAACCCCACACTGAGCGTGGCCCGACACGCTCTTGGCCGGTTTTTTGTTATTTTTTTTATTTTATTATTCATGAATTATTTTGGTTTACCTATATATTTCTGCCCTTGTCCCATGTTATTCAGGGTTGAGGAAAAACGTTCTTCTTCTTCAATTTTATCCTTTTAACCATGTCATGGGATTACTAATTCTCTTTTCTTTCATGTTTAGAGGTATGCGGAACAGGGTATAAAGTTGCTGAAACCTCCACTAAAAAGGCAGAATCCTACTTACCACACTACATAAACGGGTGTTTTCTCTGATTTAGGTCATCATATAGCACGTTAGTCACTTGATGTTATGCCCACAAATGAAACCATTGCAACCACTAACAGGTCGTAATATCAACAATTAACGGTCTGTAATTTTTACCACGTACTGTAGCGCCTGTGAACAACACCATAGCATGGCACAGTTTGTGGCATTTGCGCTGCAAAATGAATCGAAAGAGTCGCTGCAGCCTGCAAACGCGTCTTCGTGGAGGCAGTCGTTGACGGCGACCTTTCGTGCGATCCCTGGTTCTAGACGTGGTTCGAAAAGTTAGGAAATGGGATGAAGTTAAACCCTTCTGCGAAACATTAAGGCAATTATCACACTGCCACGCATCACGCTGCATATTGCACGTCAACGCACCAACACGCGTACTTGCGGGAATGTAGATCTGAAAGAAAGAAAGAAAAAGAAAGAAAAAACTTTTATTCGTATCTCACACATACAGTAGAATTCGATTAATAATAATAAAATAAAAATACTTAAAAACCTGTGCAAGGCCAAAAGGGCGCCTAACTCAGCTCGTATCTGCATTGTCTTGCACTCACGCGAGTAGTTGCGTTTTGTAGATTCACGTAGGCTCTGACTCATTTCATCAAAAATCACACACGACACTACGAGAACTAGTGTGCCATACCTTGTATATCGACCCTCGCCCACACGCGTAGGCGCATGTTTCCCCGCTTGTAGGTGCGTGATCTACATGAACATTGTGTGGACGCATTTTCAGTGTGTACGTGTTTTCTATACAAACGGAGACACTTACAAGCAACGTTAAACGCCTGAGGGAACGCCCCAAACGACACCAGATTACAGGCCAAAGTAGGCGTGAGAGAGAAGCAATGGGTAGCTCGCTATCCGGCCGTCTAGTAAGGAATGGACCCCAGTTGTCGCCAACGCATAGTGTTTTACGCGCGCCTCAAAGCGATGGGAGCAGTGGTGGCCGAGTGGTAACGGCCCCGACTTACGAGTTGTAGTCATGGGTTCAAACCTAGCCAGGCGCATTACTTTATGTAATTTATTTCATCACCACTGCTCTCAACACGGTGAAGGAAAACATCGAGAGGAAACGAGCATGTCCTAGAACCAACAATTCGAAGACATGTGACATTCACCAACACACGCTGGGCCCGCGTGGTGCATTACGGCCCATTCCCTCTCTTAAAGAGAAGGCTTGAGTCCCAACCGTAACTATGCTATGAACCTATTTGGCGCAGCCGTGAGACATTGTTATTGTTGATTTTATTTCTTTACTATTATTTTAATATTTAAGTTAGCAATTATTTATTTCTTCATGAATCATGGTGTGCCATTAAAACATGTTTTATTTCTATCTAGCAACTATAACTTCTTGATTTCTATTTAGATGTCTTTTACCTCTTTCAAATGATATTCGACAGGTCTCATTATTACATGCATGATGACCATCGGGCATCCCATTGAGATTCAAAGACTAGATGGCGTGGTCGAGACCGAGAGTGCTAGTAGGATAACCTGCTCCCCTAGCCAAGTTACATTAAACACAAACATTAAAATCAGGGAACATTAAAAAGACTGATTATGCTATGTTCAAGAAAAAGTACGGGTACGTTTAAGTTTTTTTTATTGTTGATAGGTTCGCGCTTGACCGTTATCTCACCTGATGGAAAGCGACGATGCAGTCGACGATGGAACGCGCTTACCTAGATGAAACCTAATCACTCTCGACTTAAAGATTCCCAGATTGTAGCTATCTGGAAACACAGACTCCGGCAAGGAATTCCACTCCCTAGCTGCACGCACAATGAATATGTTTCCAAAACGTTTTGTGCGTGTAGGTGGGATATCCACTATATACCGCATAGCCGTACGTCTGGTAGTTCGATGATGAAACGGGCTAGGCGGAATTAGGTAATGCCATTCCGACGCATACTCCCCGAAATGCAACCGGTAGAAAACCGACAGGCTAGCAACTCTGCGTCAATACTTAAGACTTTGAAGCCTCGAATCGACGAGTGTATCATCGCCAATTATCCCTTTGGCTCGCCTCTCAATTGCCTCAAGTGCATCAAGCTGGTATCGGGCAGATCCGTCCCAAAGATGCGAGCGATACTCCAAAGTCAGTAAAACTGTAACACTCCTTCTCCCTTCATCCATACCAAGAGTAGTTATTTGACGGGTTTCCAACACAAAAATAAGGCTGTCCACAGCGAAATTTTTGTTCACATGCATGTTTGTTGGTACACCGTAGTACGTGTCAGTGCTCTTTGAATATTCATGAGTTCAGTGTGTTCCTAGCGTGATTGGGACATGTGGTGTGTACTGGTTAGTGGTACACCGAAAACATGGCCTGGTACTTGCATAGGTAGTATAGGTAATAGGTCCATAATATGACGCCTGTAATCTATGACAGGATAAAATCAAAATTCAAAATCATTTATTGTAAATAAATCATTTTCAGGTACTTTTGAATAGTCAAACGTCGGTCAGTCCAAAAAAGTGAAGCTAAATTGCACGTTCCAAAGAGTAGATCTCTATGGAGAAGAACGTGCAAGAAACTCCATAGACACTCTTTTAAATCATATTGAGTCACATAATCTTGGTTACATATTTCTTGTTGCTTCTATTATGTCAGCACAATCTAGATATTAAAAAGTAAAATAAAAAAATAAATAATTAAAAGATAGAAATTGAATTAAGCCACTGGCAACTAAGAGATGACCTGTCTCAACTGACGACGGCACCCGTTCATCGATAAGTAGAGCTGTACTTACAAAACACACGCATATCGACAGTTATGTAAAAGTTCCATGTTATTATCGGGCCGCAACAGTGACGTATCATCGCGGTCATTTCTGCCCGAACCCTTAAAAAAAAATCACTTGAATCTTGCGGCGCGGCGCCAAAACAAACCCTTTGAAGTTTTCGTTTCGAGTGCAAGCAAAAATGAACTTAGCGGCGGTCAGGCGGAAGTGTCTTTGATGGTACCTTAGATAAAAATAAAACATTTTTTTCGTATTATATTGTTTTTATTTTTACAATGACACAGTTAATATAATACAAGTAAATTATTAAAATCTCAATAATTCCAATATTACAATATATGTTATTAAATACTTATTTGACTACTTTCCACTTCATGGCACTTATGTTTTATATTTTTTGTACAAAATTAGCTTCTTGGGACTTTCGTTTGATAAAAATATAAAAATAAATATCCCAAAGGTTACAAAATAAAAGAAAAACAGGTATCTATGACAGTTTACACGAAATAATTAGAAAAAACCACACATTTATAAAACTAGCTCAAGTTAAATAGGATTATTATATCTACTTCATATTACGTTGGAAGTCGTAAAATTCCTTCTAGAAAAATCGAAAAAATTCAAAGTAAAAAAATACCACTCGTTCTCTTGTTGTGTTGTTCAATTTTTCTAGGAGTCACTATTTTTTTTTAAGCCAATTTCAAACATCGCAAAAATCACAATAATTTGTTGCTAAATAAATATCTGTTATGGTTATAGAATAATTTTAATTTAGTGTCTCTTCGTGAGTGTTTTGAAAAATAATAATTGATAAACATGGGTAAAGTTAGTCATTGCAATCGTGGTTCTATAACTTCCTCATCAGCGGCTAGGGCGTCAATCTCACCTCGACTGCAATCACAATCTTTTCACACTTTTATCAACATTAATAAAATATATAGTTTTTAATAGATTAAAAATTTTGTACGCTTTCTTAATTAAAATAAATTAATAATATATTACAACTGTTGTAAATCCAGACTGTCATCCTAATTACCAATTAATTTGAAACCTTAAAAACTATGTTGGAAAAAACATTTCAATACTTAATCAAAATTCTGCCAAATAAATATAAAATAATTATGATAAGTATTAGCCTTACTGTTCCACTGATCAGACAGAGTTAGTGTCTGTACTTGAGTTAATAATTATAGACTAAAAAAAATATAGGCTGAGCTTTGTCTTATATGATACATAGCTTGTTCTTCCACAAGGTTGAAATCTAGCTAAAATCTGAATTTTAATACACCCCTATATTTAATTGGTACAAAAAATGGAGCTCTATCAGTACCCGTTATTGATCATATTTTTATAGTAAAAAAAATTAACAATATCCCGAAATTGTCCACGAAAATTTGTCATAATTGGTATTCATAATAGAATCAATCATTCATAACAATTGCTAGAAAATATTACGCGCCGTGTATTTTTTCAATTTTGATCGTCATTTATTCATTCTTAATCATTAGTAGCCTGTACCATATTTCCATAAATTGAGTGACATTTTGGGATATAAACAAACGCTAATAACTTTACTGTTTAGGAATAATATTTATTGAGACTTTACTTAACCTTTCAATTGTGATAATTACAGACACAATTGAAAGACAATAGGTGCGCGAACGCCGGCGTTTAATGAATTAAATAGTATCAAGACCTTTTGTAATAAACCCCTATAAGTATTTGTACTAATTAAAAATTAGTAGTGTATAAAATATACAGTTGATCAACTATTTAAGCACTTCACAATAGGGATGTTGACATGAATATTGTTTTATACAAAAAGTTATGTTTATACCGAAAACGTCATAAATTAATTTTAAACAATCATACATGTATAATATAATGCCCCTACGTCACAGTGTGTGAGAAAATCTCCTTATCTTATTAAACTGTCATATTTTTATTGATCTTAGATCTAAGCCTTGGGCTGACAGTTTAACAGTAGTTCGTTTATTTATCATATCGTCAACATCTCTATTATATGAAAAATAAGGAAGACAATACAACAGAACATTTATATTATATCCGTATTTTGCTGTGGCGGGGTTGCCGCCAATGTAATAGTGAATTCAATAAATCTGTCGAAGCATTTCTATCTAATCGGGTTAGTTTCCAGTCTAATCCGATGCAACAGAGTAACAGTAAATTATATGGAGCGATTGCCAAGTAACTAAGTAGTAAGTATACAGTCTAAAAGCGAACTTTAACGACTGTCAAAAATCTACAACTAACAATGGGAGTATTCCGGGGCACAAAGGGTCTCGGTATGCAATGGATCCATTGCATCTGTGATTCGACCTCGTCATGTGTTGCTTAACCTTGAATTATACGTAATAATACCTTTTATTTATTTTAGAATTTATGTGCATTACATTACAGAAAAAGATACACAATTATAGAAATTTGCATAATGGTACTGCTTATTTCGAGAAAAAAATCAGCCTATTTTTTTTTCACCACACTCATTTGTATGCTAATAAATTATTTTTATTAAATCTATGTATTTTAAATATAAAATCTTGTTTATTAGTACACCGCAGACTACCCCCTTTTTTACAGTCTATGCTCGTAATAAGGTTTTCTGGTAGATATTTCCATTCTGTAAAATTTGTTACTATACTGGTATACATCTTCTTCTTCTTCCTGCTCTAGTCCCATTTTATTTGGGATCGGCGCAACACGTCTTTTTCTTCCATTCTGTCCTGTCACTCGTCACGCTATCACTAACTTCCTTTTCTTTCATATCACTTCTCACACAATCCATCCATCTTTTCTTTGGCCTCCCTCTCCCTCTCCACCCATTCACATGTATACTTTTAGCTTGAATTTACATGTGGCTAGAGCATGTTGCTCTAGCCACATGTAAATTCATAACTCTTTTAGCAACATGCTTTTCATCTCTCCTCTTTACATGACCATACCAAGCCAAACGATTTCCTTTCAACCTTTCAGTCACTGGCGTCACTTTCAAACTTCCCCTAATATACTCATTTCTCACTTTATCCATTCTCGTCACACCACACATCCATCTTAACATTCTCATCTCTGCTATAGTTACTATACTGGTATACAATAAAGTTTATTCCATTCTATCGCCTTATTCAACTGTTATTTCTTAATCACACGCTCTATCAATAACATAATTAAACCTTTGACAGCCGTGCATTTATTTTTCCAGACATAAGTCAATTACAATTAATTGTTATTTTTGTAAAATAAAAAAGAATTGTAATTGATTTCTGTCAGAAATAAATCGACTGAACGACTGTCAAAGACTTTCCTTGTCTTCTTGGGTGCTTTTTCACCAAAGATGTGCAGCAAGTGACGTAGCTGTTATACGGTGTTTAACTAAATGGTATGATGAGGATGTGTAGCGTTCTCTTTCTCAGCTGTATAACCCACATATACTTCAAATCCCGCAATATTTTCTGCATAAAAATACTTCACTCTGTTTTTTTTTTATTATTGTTGATAGGTTTGCGCTTAACTGCTATCTCACCTGATGGAAAGCGACGTTGCGGTCGATGATGGAGCACGCTAACCTAGAAGTAGCCTATTCACTATTGACTTAAAAATTCCCGGGTTGTAGCCATCAGGAAACACAGACTTCGGCAAGGAATTCCACTCCTTAGCTGTACGCACAGTGAATGTATTCTCAAAACGTTTTGTGCGTATAAGTGCCTAGCCTTTTTTCACAAGTGCTGCGCTAAACCTGGCTAGAATAACGAAATGGTCCTGTTGGCGAAAGGTAGGTGCAAATCTTTAACCCACCTTCCAATAGCTTTGTGTTAGTGTAGCACCAAGCTCTAAACTCAAATTTCATTCAGCTCAAAATTACCTATCCAACGATGTAGCACACATAGATATTGGAAGGTGGGCCTAAATTTTGTAGATACCCTGGCATCATTTTTTACATTGTTCAAGCACTGACTTACTTTCTCGCTATCTTTGGTGGAAAACTACCCTAATCATGTTAATTACGAACAATCCAATTTATTACTCGCTAAATAACGATGAGCCCATCGAAGCAAAATACGAATGATCTCGAATAATTGAAGTTATTGGTGGCACAACTGGCCATAATCTACCAAGATTTAGCAGAAGGCATATAAGAAGATTTCTTATTCTAAATGATGGGAGACATCATAGCCAAAAGTCAAACTATCTTTTACTTCAATTTAATTTGAGAAGAAACAGATCCCTGTTCCCTGTTGAGGTGTAAAGTTTAAACGTCTCAAAGCATTTCAGCAGTCGATCTAGCGGTAGACGCATTACTCAACCTTTTATTTTATTTTTTGGGAAAAGTCATCTTATGACAACCCCCGCTCTTGGGCGGAGCGGGAGATAGTGTCAGACTCTTACTGACTAAAAAACCCATCCCGTTCCTTCTAGCCTTCGTACCGGGGCTCGAGCGCCCTTTCGGATAACCCTGGCCCCAGTAGGCGTTATCCGTTATCCATTACTCAACCTGCAGTGCTATCAAGAGCTCTTAATGCGATCCAGTTTACAACCTAAACTGAACTGTTAAAGGAGCTATATAGGGTGCATATCTCCATCTCATTTTGTTACTCGCATGACTAACATTTTAACACGTTATGGTAAGTCCCTTGGTGTCAAATGATGAATGTAAAAGCAATATCACTTGATTTAGAAACTGAGTGATGTATAACTATATTGTTAGACTGTTAGACTGGCCTGTTGGTGTAGTGGTTAGTGGTCCTGACTGCTATACCGGAGGTCGTGGGCTCGATTCCCACCCAGGACAAATGTTTGTGCGATGAGCATGATCATTTGTTCTGTATCTGAGTGTAATTTATCTATAATATGTATGTATTTAGAAATATATAAGTATGGTTATCAGTTGTCTAGTACTCATAACACAAGCTCTGCTTAGCATGAGACTAGACGACTTTGTGTGATAGTTGTGGATTATTATTATTATGTCATGTACCTACCATCGAAGTCTTTTCGGCCTGGTCAATTTAAAAAAAAATCGCTTGGAGACTGCGACGTGGCGCCAAACCAAACCTTTTGAAGTTTCCGTTTCAAATGTAAGCAAAAATGAACTTAGCGGTAGTCAGGCAGATGGTGGTACATTTATATCGACCTCTCTCTAACACTTTTTCTATATCACGAGAATTACCGTCCAGAATGTCTCAAACAAGAAATGAGGCTGTTGCACAGGGCAGAAATTCTACTGTATTCTGTTCATACCACTAATCTACATATATGTCTTGCTATACGATACTACACATCACAATAAGCTATTTGAGTAATATCAAAACTTACAATACCTAATATTACTAAGAATACGGCCCCATAGAATATTAGTCTTTTAAAAAATAACTTGATACTTCTCTAACTGCTACCGTTAGGTCTAAATAGCGCCATTAAACCACCCCAAACTAACTGTACCATACTTCCAAGCAGTTCCAATATATAGATGAAAGGACCTTCTTTAGGTTTAAGTGCAGTTGGCTCGTCGTCCCAATTGAAAGGATCATCCAGTTCATTCCAGGTATCATTAGCTTCAACCTGCCTGTTAGAAGCCCCTTCAGCTACTGGTAAGTACCTAGAGTACAGTGTTATTTTTTCTGGTTTTTTATCAGTTTTCTTTGTAAGACCTTCCACGGACAGTTCTTCGACATCTCTGGTTTTGGATATATCGTTGTCTACTGGCTTCATGTCATGTTTCTTTGTCAGGTCTCCGTCGTCTTGTAATTCGATCTTTTGTACTGGTTTTGCTGTAGTATCGTTTATGCCAAGGAACCTGGAAATTATGTAAAGCATTTTTATTTTAATATAAGTTTAAGGATAAGTAAGATATCAATAATAACTTTATTAAAAAATAAAAGTTCTTCTGGCATATTTGAGTGATAGGATTTCATAGAATTGATTTGCAAGAAATACATCATTTACAAGAAAAGATTTTATAACCTAAAGGTAATCTGCCTGCAAGCAAATGTGCAAATTATTTATATTTATATCATAAATTTATTATTACTCTTATCATAATCATCATTAAATTATTATTATCATAAACGAATTCATAAATTTGATTAATATGATTAAAACATATAACTTTAACGTCAAAGTAATACCGTAATTTACTAACTAATTAAATTATTGAAGTGATATGAAAGAAAAGGGAGTTAGTGAAAGTGTAACGGGTGACGGGTGATAAGACATAATCGAAGAAAAAAACGTGTAATATGCAATAAGGGCAGAAAGAAGAAGATTTCCCGATTCCATAAATTTCCAAATACTGTGTCAAAAAATTTTCTACATGCAGATTCTCTATTAAAGCATTTACTTGTAAATTGGTGAGGTGATCCTCTCAGCAATGTTGTTGGCGATCTGGTGGTAGACATCGATGGGCGGGTTTGTTCCCATTGTGGTAGGGTGCGTGGTGTACACCGATACTACCGTGTCCTCCTCCAGGGGTAGGCTGCTGCATTGTTGGCACAACTGGAACAGGGGAGAGAAAAGAGGTTAGATTGTAGTTCCATTTTGAGTAGTTCATATGAAGACCACAGGACAAAAACGGTTAATCAAGGTTGGTCTACTGGTTGCAAGCGTACTGCTGAACTTAAGATACCAACTGAATCGATTCGACTCCGGACAAATCGCACAGTATTCAAAGGAAACACAATAAAAAAGATGAAATAATCTAATTGCGCCAAATCCGTTCCATCATCGGACCTACAAGACGTACGGCGTTGCACCACCGGGACATGGTGGATATTCCACCTATACGCACAAAGCGTTTTGGGAACACATTTATGGTGCGTACAGCCAAGGAGTGGTATCCCCTGCCAGAGTCTATGTTTCGTGATAGCTACAACTGAGGGGTATTTAAGTCAAGAGGTTACTTCTAGGCAAGCGAGCTCCATCGTCGGCCACATTATCACTTACCATCAGATGAGATGGTGGTCAAACACAAGCCTATCAATAATAAAAAAAAGTCTAAGAGTTTCTTCAGTGAAGGTTAGGTTACATAAAAAGAAGCCTCTCTAAGAGATCTTAAAAATATCTTACAGCTATTCTAAAACGCTTCGTGCACCCTGGACTGCCAGCACTTGGTAACGCAGAGTCTAACTGACTAACCATTCCACTGACTGACTCAAACTCAGTTAATGTTCCCCGAAACTTTTGTGCCCCGTGCTTGCGTTTGTACGTGTTGACTGTCAGAGAATGCCTTGTGGCATTAAGTGCGCCTATGTACCACCACTGTAAATGAAGTTTAAATAGAAACAGCAGATATTTGGCAGCTGATTGTAATGCTCATTAAAGTTAACTCGAACAAGCACAAGCATAGCCTCAGCATCAGCCTTGTAATGTCCCCTCTGCTGGGACTTAGGCCACCTCCTTAAGAGAGGAAAGAAGAGGAAACGGGCCTTATCGTATCACGCGATTACTTGACTTTTTACTCACGATGTTTTCCTTCACCGTTTTGAGAGCAGTGGTGATGAAAATATATTGCACAAAGTAAAGAGCATTCTTAAGTTTGAACCTACACCGTACAACATGCAAATTAGGGCTGTTATTACTTCGCCACCATTGCAAGAAATGAGATATTCTTTCAGTATAAATGATTGATGATTAACTGATTAAATAGTTAGCTCGTCTTATAACTGATCAAACTTTCACAAAGTTCTGTGAGCTAGTGTCGTCCTACACACAAATTAAGAAAAGCTGTGGGATTATTCAGGAGAGTCACGGCACCGCTGGATCACAAGGGGCATCTGATAGAATATTAATCGGATTCAGTCAGTCAAAGTCTGACAAGCTCTATCCTAGAACAGGAGACGCCATTGAACGATTTACCACCTCATAAAACAATCCAAATCAAGAAAGACTGCGGGAATATTCTAAAGAGTCATTGGATTATATATGAAATGAATATGTTTTTAGTCAGTAAAAGTCTGCCAGTTCTCAGAGTGAGCAGAATTAAGTGCCTAGAGTGTGAAAAGTTATTTTTATTATTAATAGGCTCGCGTTTGACCACCATCTCACAGAGTCTAGCAGGGAATTCCACTCCTTGGCTATACGCACAATAAATGTTTTCTTTCAGAATTTAATGATTACGGCAAACGGTAAACGGCAGAATATTATGATCATTATACATATTATAAATACGCACAACAACTTTGTACAATATTCTGACAAATAAATGCATTCTATTCTATTGTATTCTAAAAAACAAATTTAGAAATTCTGTTTTATCCTTTTCAAATCCTTGTCTTTTATCCTTTGTTATGCCTTCGTTCCATAACTCCACGATTCTCTTTCGCATCACCCATAGCCCCAGTAGGCTTCGACCCTGCTGAGACCCTACGATTACTGATATCTCCTTGAGGACTATTTGTACCTATAATGTTCGATCACGATTGAGCACAACCATGTCTGTTTTGGACGTCACTCGGCCGCGTCAGGTCATTGCGATCGACGTCCTTATACCGATACCCCTGAGGAGATAATTCGATTGCACGTCACGTGTGGGTTGTTGCGTCAAGTTATTGTTATTCGTAATTGATTGTATACAGTTTTAGTTAGCACTTGTGTGGCCAATTTAAATTAAAGCGAGGTTTAAACTTTTTTGAAACACTAGAAATCCAGAAATATAAAACTTACTTAAAAAATACTGGACACTAGGCCCGCGTGGTAGATTACCGCCCATTTCCTCTCTGAGAGAGGAGGCCTGAATCCCAACAGAGGGAACCTATATAAGGCCGAATATACTATAGTATACTTAGATAATATTTTTATTAAAATTGCCCATACAACCAATCGCTGGGTAAAAATTAAAACAAGATACAAATACTATTAAAACTTAGGTACGATTTCAAACGTGTAACGTCACGAAATTATTTGAAAGTACCTATATAAGTTTATTAAACTTACTTTAGCTTTGTTTTTTTAAGTAAAAAAAATGAAGCTTGTTATTCTGATATCTAGTCGGGCCAGTACCTGTACCTACCTACAAAATACTTTGATTGTGACAGGCTCGTAGGGGTAAAATAAGTGTAAACCTAAGTATGCAGGAGTTGTTAGAATGTACCCTCAATTCCTTTAATCTCATACCCCGATGGGACAGCATTCCCACACAACAGGGAAGATATCTAGTGCAAAAACAACAGATTTCTTTTCTGAACATGTATCTGAATATTTTTATTCCCATTTTACGTAGAAAAACTATATTTCTTATTTGAAAAGGATTCAACTTCAGTAAAGGTCCCCATCTCACTAAGTACTCTACTCGTCCCAAAACAGAGCATACAACTGAAATGCTTTTACCCTAAAATGTTTACGTACACAATGTACCCACGTACGCGTCAACACATCACTATTCAAAAACGGTAACACGGATGAAAGATGGATATTTAATACGACACAGAGAAGTAAAAGACAGAAGACCCACAGATAGTTTAATTTTTTTTAGGTTTGAAAATCATCCAATCACACGCCCTCCCTGTCGCGACTATAAACTTACTCCTCTTCCTTCTTTGCCATTGCTCCAGGGCCCCGGCGATCTCTTTCGCATCACCCATGGCCCCAGTAGGTTTCAAACCTGCGGGGCCCCTACAGTGCGCGCCGTCGACCACTTGGGCTCGATCCAAACGGTTACCGAACGGTCGGACGGCGAGCTACCCATTATTCGCCGCCCACAAGTCCGCACCTAAGGCGGTACCCACGGATAGTAAGAAATCAAATCGAACAAATACTCGTAGCAATGTTCTGCTTTAAACAGATTTATTATTTTAGTTTACATATATCAAACTAGCTTTTGCCCGCAGCTTCGCCCACGTACATAAACTATAGACTACTTATATATATCACTCAGGAATAAAGCAGATTTCTATCGGTGAAATAATTTTAGGAATCGGGCCTCTAGACTTTCAGAGATCAGAACTGGTCCTTCTGTCCTTACTTTATAAGTTCCCTGATAAACCTCAAAACTGGTCCTTCTGTACCTACTTTATCACTTTCCTGATACCTATGCTTTCTCACGTACGGACAATAAAACAACAAAATAGTTAGCACTAAAAGAGCATGTTAAATACATATCAGTTCCTCAGTTTCCTTTTGAACTCACATTTCGGTTCCGATCCTTGAATATGTTACGTGGAGTAGAATTCTCGAGTTATCCTCCACAAAGTTATAAATTAGGTTTGGTCTTCTACGTGGGTGTTGTAAGGCTAAGTTTTTCGTTTGACGATGTGCTTAGAGTTTTGTTTTTAGATAATGTCTTCTTAAAAACCTAGTCCATAACAGGCTGTAGTATTTTTTTTATTAAATTATTCAAGTATATACAGTAGTTTTGTTGTTTTGAAAATATATCTATGTCACTCATTGATGGAGTAGCTTTCAACCGGTCAAAGATTTTTTGTTATAATCCAGTAGTTTTTGAATTAGTAAACAAAATTACAATTTTTTCTTCAATATAATCACACACTGCTTATGGCAGGGTGGATTTCAACCAGTAAAATTGTGACATTACCTCTCGTTCATGATTACCCAGCCTCAAAAAAAGGTTCAGAAATGTTAGCTGACAAGAATCTGACGGGTTTCCTCTTCAAATAAAATGTCTTTGTTGATGTCAAGGCGCTCTTATACGACAAAACAGCGCTTTTTTTTCTGAACGAATTTAAATCTTTGCTCTATTTCTGTCCATTGTTTGAAGATGTCAGTGACAGAAATATGTAGTGCTCAAGACTGATTGAAGGTTTGGTAGCAGTGTCAGTCATTTTTTGATAACTTTCGCCAAAATTTCTGTTTTGGCCAAAGAGAGCAAATATTTGACTGGCCTGTTGGTCTGACTGCTATGCCGTAGGTCGTGGGTTTTTTTTGGTAGGTAAAAATCATCCAAATGAAATCCACCGCCCTTTGGCGGAGCGGGAGATAGTTTCAGGCTCTTACTGACTAAAAACTCACCCCGGTCCTTCTTTCCTTTCGTACCGGGGCCGAGCTGCCCTTTCGGATAACTCTGGTCCTCAATTCCCATCCAAGACAAATGTATGTGTGTTGAGCATGATTTGTTCTGTGTCTGGGTGTAATCTATCTATAATATGTATATATTTAGAAATATATGAGTATGTTTATCAGTTATCTAGGAATCATAGCACAAGCTCTGCTTAGCTTGGGACTAGACTGCGTTGTGTGATGGTTGTGGAATATTATTATTATTTGGCTCGATCGAAACTAGCGTCTTTGAACTGGCAGTTGAGGTTGGTCATCATCATCATGATTTCAGCTAAAAGACATCTACTGTTGGACACAGGCCTCCCCCGAGTGTCGCCACAATTGATGGCCCTGTGCGTCTCGCATCCATCGGATTCCCACAACCCTCACCAGGACAGTCTAACTTGTTGGAGACTTTACAATGCTGCGTCTTCCGGTACGCGTTCACCATTCCGGAACCTTTTCTTCTCGTCGGCTATCTGTTCTGCGAATATTGTGGCCTGCCCACTGGTACTTGAGTTTGGGGATTCTTTGGGCTGTGTCGGTAAACCAACAGTACTCTGAGTATAGCATAGCATTGTCGCCCTCACTGTTAGGACTCAGACCTCCTATGTAGGCAGGGAATGGGCCGTAATTCAACACGAGGACCCAGTGCGAGTAAGTAGATGTCACATGTCTTCGAATTTTTGGTTCTAGGAGATGCCGGTTTCTTCACCGTTTTGAAAGCAGTGGTGATGACATAAATTACACAAAGTAATGCGCCTGACTGGCTTTGAACGCACGACCTGTTAAATTACAGATTAAGAAGCAAAAAATTTTAACAACCAAAAGTCATCTATAAACTTTCCAAAGATCCAAAATCCCATCTCAAACCGTAAGCCCAACCTCCCCGGCGACCACACTTGACCCCATCTGTTTTCTGGCCGCGTCACGTTACTTACCGCGATCTAATCGATGCATCCTTGTCGCCAATGTCAGCCACTCGCATGCGCATCACGTACAGACAATGGCACAATTGTTTAGGGATTAGCCGGTCCCTTTGTGCTCATTTTGGTCCTTAAGGATGCCATGTTGGTATTTCCTTTGAGCTGTTTCCTTGTTATCAGGAAGATTGAACGTTCCACGATTTACTTCGTAAATGTTCTGAGTATGTCGGTCGGTACCCGCCTTACTTGCATGTGGTTGCGTCTTTTAAATCGAAAAGTCTAATACAAATTTTTCAATACACTTATTCAAAAACCCGCTCTTATCCCACCGCTTTTAGGCACGCAATGGACTGTTTTCCCCACTAGTGCAGAAAAATTGCGTGATGAATCAGTAAGTGGTATTTCGCTTTTATCTATCTATCTTCTATAGGTATTACAAAAATGAGCAAATGTTGAGAACAGCTGAACCGATTTTTTTGTTTTGTTTGTTATTGTGAGGAGAAGGTTCTTACGGAAAAAAAAAATTAGGGTAGTGTAGGGTAGAGTAGGGCAGTGTAGGGTAGAGTAGAGTAGGGTAGAGTAGGGTAGAGTAGGGTAGAGTAGAGTAGGGCAGAGTAGGGTAGAGCAGGGTAGTGTAGGGTGAAGTAGGGTAGAGCGGGAGTGAAGCCGCGGGCAAAAGCTGGTATAGATATAGAAATAGATCCAAGAATCTATTTCTTATATTACGAATAGGTTCACTCAACCTTATCCTTTCGAATACCGTAATTTGACACAAAAGAAAGACAATGAGAGAGCGAACGCCGACGTTCGCTTGGGGTATAATGAATTAATATTCGATTTCTGTCTGAATCCTATAAAGAATAACAATTTTGAGTTTAAAGACTATATTGTCCCCCCGCCTTTGTCCGTGTGGAAAATGGACATGGCTGGCTGGATCTGTGCCTATTGCAATTCTAAACCCATCTATCATCAAGGTAAGTAAAGTTTGTTTGTAGGAGGTAATCTCTGAAAGTGCTGGTCCGATTACTAAAATTTTTTCACCAATAGAAAGCTGCTTTATTCCTCAGTGACATAGGCTATACGGGGTGTACTTTTTAATTCATTAAACCCCAAGCGAATGCCGGCGTTCGCGCACCTATTGTCTTTCAATTGTGTCTGTAATTATCACAATTAAAAGGTTAATTACGAGTAGTGCACAAAAAAATGGGGCTTTATCTGTACCCGTCACTGATCATATTTTTGTAGTCAAAAGTAGAAAAAACCGAAATCCTAAAATTGACCACGAAAAGATAAATTCATCACAGAATCAATCATACATAACAATTGCTAGTAGAAAATACTGCGGGCAGTATTTTTCCTTAATTGTCACTTATTTATTCATTAAATCAATAGCCTACACAATATTTCCATAAATTCAGTGACATTTTGGGACATAAACCAACGCTAATAACTTTGCTGTTTATGAATATTATTTATTGAGATTTTATTTGTTAAATAGCAAGGGCTTTTCTAGTAAGACCTTTAAATATGTGTACTAATTAAAAAAATGTGGTGTATGTATATGTACGTGGGTAAAGCCGCGGGCAAAAGCTAGTTTGAAATATACTGCTGAAGAAAATCCACGTGTGTTCTTCGATTGTCTGGCATCTTCAACCTCCACCTCCTACAGTACTCAATAAAACAAATTACTTTATACTAAACATTGACGCATGAAGTTTTTTGATTCAAATTATTCTGACGTACGTACTTTCATACAAGTTAGGCGTGAGACGTCGTTACTTGAACTTTAGTACCATCATCATCATTATATCAACTCGTAAACGATGGCTGCTGAATACTGAGGTTATGGCGACTGGCTGAAGGTCATGATGGTGGTTGCTAGGCAGGAGGATATTCAACGGCGTAGCTGTCAAAGGGGGCCTCTATAGCTACCCTACAAAAAGAGCGATAAGATTGAAGCATTCAATCGCATAGTCATTTTTAGGGTTCATCATCATATCAGCCGAAAGATGTCCACTGTTGGACATAGGCCTCCCCCAAGCGTCGCCACATCGAACGATCCTGTGCGTCTCGGATCTATCACATTCCCGCAACTCTCACCAGGTCGTCACTTTACCTTCTGGGAGGCCTTTTACGCACAATGACGCTTATTGCCAACTTAAGGTATCTCGCTGGCTAAAGCTACGAGATCGTCTGTAACAATCACCACAACTAAAGGATCATAAGGTGGGTTTTAGTCAGAAAAAGTTTGATTATGAAATTTTCAAAATGTATGTATATTTCTATTGATGCTACTTTTTTAAGCTATTGCATAGCTTCTATCGCGGGCCTTGAGCGTGGAGACCGAATCCAGAAATTCCGTAACGAAAATAACCTAACACCTCATCACTCATTTGTTGTCTTATCGGTCACCACGCTCAAAAAGTGTAACTTCAATTAATATCAAAGAAAAAAAAAATATAGGAAAAGAATACTGCATAAATAAAATAAATCAATAATTATAATTGCATAAGTTGATAAAAAATGCTATGCAATAGCTTTACCGTGGCAGTCACCGAGTGCCACACGTCTTTTTTTTTTCTAGGCCTCACCCAAGTCCTTCAGAGACATTCTTCTCTCGCGCCGTTTCTCAAAGATCTATGGAGCGCAGTTTTCTGGGAGTAAAAAGAACAGACCGAGTTCGGCATAACGCGCTGCGCTCCAAAACGGGCGTAATAGACGTGGGCAAAAAGGCTACCAGGCTGAAATGGGATTGGGTGGGTTACTTCAGCCACATTCAAAGCAATGACCGCTGGTTTCGCCACGCAGTGGGTTCCTGCAAACGGAAAGCGCCATCGAGATCACCCTTGAAAGAGGTGGCGAGATAATCTGGACGTGAATCACGAGATGCAACAACAACAACAAATAATAAAAATCCAACGGAACCCTTCGCACACAAATCGAAGTAGAACTTGACCGATTTTGTTTTGTATCGATTTTAAAGTTATAAAGTAAATGAAATTGAGTTTTGTGTCCCAAATAAAAAGAAGTACCGTTCGACGAACTAGTTTGACAGAAAACGTTCTGATCGTGGTATTTTTGTATTATGTATAATCTCTTTTAAGCTTATAATAAATTGTGGCTTAACAACGCTTATAAGCATGGAATTTATAGAGCTACTAATTTCTGACAGCGATATCGTTCGCGTGAAAGTAAAAAATATGGAAATATAATTTTGATAAAAAGTGCCTTATGACATCCCTATGATATGTTGTCGTCGTCGTTGATGAATGACATCGTCGGACCTGTCTAATTGCATCAAAATCCGCTGGACCATTTTAGTGACATAAACACAAAATCACACATAGTGTGATAAACTGAGCTTTCTTTTAAATATAACCCAGTCGCACTGTTACGTCTGGATTCTTAGCATGTCCTCAGATTTTAACCATAACTCTTTTAAAAGAAAAGTATAAAACTAAACATAAATGAATATTAAAAAACTGTGTATCAAGTAGAAGAGACTGAGAAGAAGAACAGAAGATACAGCCAAGGAGTGGAATTCCCTGCCGGAGTCTGTGTTTCCTGATAGCTACAACTTAGGAGTCTTTAAGGCGAGAGTGAATAGGTTACTTCTAGGCAAGCGTGCTCCATCGTCGACCACATCATCGCTTACCATCAGGTGAGATGGTGGTCAAACGCGAGCCTATCAATAATAATAATAGAAAATATTTGTATATTTTGTAATGGTTTTCATAAAAAATATAAGTAGTAGCATAAAGGGCATTAATATTTTTATTTTATTTAACTAGTAATGCTTTTATATCTGATCAAGACAAATACATTTAAATGAAGACAATTTTATATTAAACTTTAAACACTAACAGGACATAAAAAAAAAAACTATCAACGAAAACAAATTGAGTTTATTGTTCTAATTAGTTATAGATATACTCGAAGCAATCGACTTCGCTCGCAAGGAATTAGTGCTTCCATTCATTTAAACTTTAGCTATGGGTTAATTTAGGATATATAAGGTGACTGGCAATTAGTGTACGATACTTAAACACGTAATTGTGCTCATGATAACTAACAATTTTTACTATGGGAGCAAAGCCGAAATGAAAAAAGCTGTTCAGTATATTAGGCAAACATAAATGTTTGTTCCCATAGTTAAAGTTGTTGATTATCATGAGCACAATCACGTGTTTAAGTATCGTACACTAATTACCAGTCACCCTATATAGCTATCCCGGGTAACAAATTTCATCCAAATTCATCCAGCTGTTTGAGAGCGCCAGATATATAAAATTACACATTACATTCCACAATAATATAAAATTTCACATTTACATAATTAATATGTGTAATAAAAAAAAATCACTCAAAATAAAAATGATACACAGATCACATACAATGATTGTTTATTGGTATATAATGACACCATTCAAAAGGAGTTCAATAACGAATCGGGGAAATAAATACCTAGTATTTGTAATTTGAGTAGGTGTATCGTAAGGAAAAGAGTGAAGATGCGTATATTACATCATATGACCTCTGGTATCAGGGGCGTTCTGATGATAAAATAACTTGCAGCTTTTTCCTCAAAAGTAAAGGAAAATGTTTTATTTATGGCGATAGGCGATCTCAATATTTATTCTGTACTAGTCGCTGCCAGTGTCTTCACCCTTTTGATAATGAAAAGTCATTAATTGGGAGTATCTTCCCGGGAAGTCCAATCCTATGTGTACAAGCGGTGAAAAGAAAACATCGTTAAAACCAACACACACTGGGGTCGCGTGTTGGTGGATTACGGTCCATTCCTTCTCCTAGAGAGGCGGCCTGAGTCCCAACAGTGGAACCATTTTAAGCCCAATTATGCTATTGCAAGACATGATCTTTTTGTTTTTTAATTGTTAGTAAGATCGCGCTTGGTCGACGATGGAGCGCGCTTATCTAGAAGTAACCTGTTCACTCTTGACTTAAAGATTCCTGGGTTGTAGTCATTAGGAAACACCGACTCCGGCAGGAAATTCTACTCCTTAGCTGTATGCGCAATGAATGTGTTCCCAAAACGCTTTGTGCGTATAGGTGGGATGTCCACCATGGTCTGTATATTTTTACCCGAGTGTCAAGGTTTTATCGAAATCCGATTGAACGTAAAGAAATAACAAACATGCACACACGCTCACCACCTTCGTTTTTATAATAATAGTGGAACATTCACCACCAGACTGTCGACTACCTGCGTGCGCAAAGTATTGGAGTTCTTTGGCCACATTGCCAGGAAAAATGGCCACAACCTTGAACAGCTCGTAACAGGCTTGGTTGATGGCAAACAACTGAGAGGCCGGAGCCCAAAAAGACGGGCAGATCAGGTCTACACCACGCTGGACACCCAATTGCACGTCGCACTTCATGACGCTAAGAACCGTCACAGACGGAGAAACGGAAGCTAATCCAGTGGGAACTTCACGACCCTCAGTAATGAGGAATGTGACTCGGGGAGGAGTGTGACATTAAGAATTCGAAAATCATGTGGTGAGGAAGTGCGTTTATATGGTTACAAAGAAGTGAGGTAGAGGGATTGTCCGGACATATACGAAGTGGCAGGGTCTGTCTGATAATGACACCTATCAGTGAAGTAGGTTTCAAGATTAGGAAAACTGACCCCGCATAAAGGTACAAACACACCTCTCTCTTTGTCCTCGCAAAGGAGAAGATTAAAGATAGAACTACATTAGGCCGACGCACACGTGGACCACGCCTGATTTGTTCGCAGAACGACGTCGCGTGGCGTGGAGCTAGTGTAGCTCTACAAGTCTAGTTTCCATATAAAATGTATGGAGACCGACGCGCCCAGATCGGCGAGCGCCGCATACGTATGCGCAGTGTAATTCTGGCAAAAGTTTTATAACATGGCGCGTAATAACGTTTAAGAATTTGTGACGTTTTTATTAAAAATGGTATAGCTTGTAAGCAGTTTTGTAAAGAAATAACACCGTTCCATAAAAAGGTACTAAAACAATGTAAACAAATTGCAAAGTTTTTGTGATACTGCAAAACAAAATCAGAACACAGTAACGAAAATTAGCTAAAATATTACCGTAACTAGATAACTAGGTACCTAGTAAATTTTATTAAATAATAGTATAAAAAAAAACGAAACAATCTCTAAAAGTTCTTAGACATCTTAGTTCTCTGTTCGCAAAAAGAACCATTTTTTTAAGCAAATTCTATGAAAACAGGTACCTTAAAGTTTTGTTATTTATATAGGCAGACTAGCTGTGCCCGCGACTTCGTTCGCGTGGACTACAGGATTTTAAATTTATTTTTTTCTAAAATAAAAGAAGCCTATGTTACTCCTCATTACATTAGCTACCTGCCAAAAAAAGTCCCGTTGAAATCGGTCCACCCATTTCAGAGATTAGCCCCGACAAACAGACAGACAGACAAAAATTGTAAGAAATGTTATTTTGGTGTATGTACCGTATATAATATTCATATGCATGTAGTAAAAAGCAGTTATTTGAATATTACAAACAGACACTCCAATTTTATTATACGTATAGATGTATAAATAGATAGATAACTAGCTCCCGCCCAGGGCTCCGCTTACGTCTAGTAGTCAGCTGACGTTTTCTTAAATAAATTAATTTCGTTTATGCGTAAATTAATACGAGTTTTGAAAAAAAGGTGCTTTATTTTTTAATTTTATCTTTACAAATCGATAGTATTTCATGTACCGGATCGACCCTCCACGGGATTAAAACTATTAAAATTTAGCGGTGTATGTAGGTAGCCTATGTCACTCAGGAATAAAGCATCTTTTTATCGGGAAAAAAATTTGCAATTGGACCAGTACTTTCAGATATTACTTCGTACAAATAAATAACAAAAATAAACTTACCTCTTTATAATATTATTAGTGTAGATCTAAGCAATTTTTTTTTTAATTATTGTTAAAACTAAAAATATTTTATTTGTAATGGAATTAATTGTAACAAATAAGACAACAAACTTTCTCTTTTACAATACTAGTGTGATTACTTGTTCCTTAATTAATTACTACGGTTTATTTAAAACTATAGTGGGTCAACGAACTACATACTCGTATGAAACAAGTTTGGCAATCAGCGACAAAGTTAAGCGATTCTCGATGGCAGCTGCTGTCTCGAAAAACAGCTGTTGTTCTTCAACTAACTTCTAGGGCATCTGTTTGAACATTTTGACTAATAAAATCGTATAATTAGAATCGACACCAGAGTTGGAAGGCTTTCTATAAGGTCGATGACCTGGTGAGGGTAACGGGGGACGATGGAGGCGAGTCGCATAGTATTTAAAAAGAGTGTCCATGGAGTTTCTTGCACGTTCTTCTCCATAGAGATCTACGCTTTGGAATATGCAATTTAGCTTCACATTTCTTGGACTGGCCAACATTCGACTATTCAAAAGTACCTGCTAATGGTCTATTTGAAATAAATGAAATGATTTGATTTGATCAGTCGTTGTGGCGAGGCTTGGGGTAGGCCTATGTCCAACAGTGGACGTCTTTTGGCTGAAATGACGATGATACTGAAGAAAGAAATAAATAGTACTTACTAAGAAGTTAAAGCGTGAAGTCAAAGCTTTCAAAAAATATTTGAGCCCTTTTTTTATGGTGGAAAAAAATCATGCATGACATCCCCCGCTCTTGGGCGGAGCGGGAGATAGTGTCAGACTCTTACTGACTAAAAGACCCACCCCGTTCCTTCCAGCCTTCATACCGGGGCTTGAGCGCCCTTTCGGATAACCCTGGCCCCAGTAGGCTTCGACCCGGCTGGGTCCCTGCTGTTGCTGACAACTCCTTGAGGCGCGCGGGAACAGTGCGCGCCGTCGACGTTTTGGGGTTGGTCCGGACAGTTACCGGACGGCCGGACAGCGAGCTACCCATTGCTTACTGTCCGCAAGCCCGCCGGAAATCGGGATCAGAATCCCGGCGACGGCGGCGGCGATAACGCCGTTGCCTGATGCGTTCGGCCTCCTCCTTTGCGAGCATTACAGCTTCGCAGAAGTCGGCGTCCGCCTGCCACTCCTCCTCGCTCCAGACCATGGCTTCAACCAAAGCCCGGCGCGAGAGGTCTCCGCCGCATTTGAGCCATCCTCGGTAAGGCTGTCTGGTAAATATCGCTGTCAGCGATAAGACCGCCATTGTACCCATAGATTTAAGTTTATGTATAAGTTGTGTTTCTTTTTTGTGAAAAATAAAGTTTATTCTATTCTATTCTAAAGAAGCAGAATATGTTAGGAAAACATCAAATAGACCAAAAAATAAAATTTATTTGCGATACGGTCATGCAAATCAATAATGAAGATATCTGCAGGAGAACCAAAGTTATGTCGTCCGAAGAATCACCAAACTTAGGTGTCAGTGGGCAGGGCACATTGCTCGCAGAACAGATGGTCGATGAGGCAGAAAGGTTCTGGAATAGCAACCATATACCGAAAGATACAGCGGACCAATAAGCTAGTGAGAGTTCCAGAAATCCGATGGATACGAGCCGCATAGGACTGGCCATCGTGGTCACTTTTGGGAGAGGCCTGTGCCCAGCAATGGACGCATTTAACGAAAAATATATTTGTAGTCACGACATGCAAGTATTTACACAGTTATTCTTATTAAAATCATCATCATAACTCTTTAAAATAAAGACCAGATATAACGTCGAGATTTTATCAAAATGGTACATTTTACATATTCTTTAAGTTAGAGAATTATGTTAATTAACGTAATGACTAATTTAAATAAATAAATATAATATACTTGACTCAGTTCCAAAAAAAAAAAAGTAAAAAAAATAAATAATTTCGCAGTCTACCCGGGAACATTCAACGCAGTCAAAACAATCGGAAACCTGTTATCACATTTTTGGATGTGACCAGTGAACCGAGTGGTCGTAAGTTTGCACCCGGGTACCTGTTGCATTATTGGCATGAACCCAGAGCGCGCTTAGGTGGACCATTTAACTGCAATGCCAGAAATGTCACATTGCGAGTATCTACCTAAATAAAGTGAAAAAGAAACTGATACAGATGACTAAAGATGACCTCTCGAACTTGACCGACTTTCAATATGAGATGAAAAGCAGTTAGTAAGTTATTATATAATGATAATGCATGTACGCATCCCATCAACTATTAAAGTTTTATTATTAAAAAAATTAAATAAATAAATATCTACAACATAACAATATCAACAACAATAAATATCTAGTTATGCGAATAATGAATAATCAATAAAATTGTTGTCTTGTATCGTTACATCCTTTATAATATGAAAATTCAAATGTATACAGTAAAATGATTATTTATTATTGTCATATTTTTATACATATTTATAAAGTGAATACAACTAAATATTTTATGAATATGTCAAGCGTCTACCTGTTGCCTACTTAAATATTTATTTTATTCAGGTTTAAGTATTCGTTGTTACAGCGGAAACAGAAATACATCATCTATGAAAATTTTAACTGTCTCGCCATCACGGTTTATAAGATACAGCCTGACCATAGCCAGATGGACAGCGGAGTCTTAGCCTGGGTCCCGTCTTTATCCTTTGAATACGGAACTCTAATAACCAAAACATTCAAAAGAACTTTAATTTCGGAAGTCAGTGTAAAGGAATGAACTAACAAAACCAGAAACAATAGATTTAATTAAACAAGAACCGGAAAGAATAAATACTGATAACATCTCTTAGATAATATTTTAACTTCCCTGTTCTTAACCAAGGTTAATCGGCAACCGTACTTTGGTGAGTTATGGCAGAAAATAGATAGGTACAGAACTCAATCTACATACAATGTACGGTCGAGCAACGCACACATAGACACCGCTCACGGACACGATATCTCGGCTCGATCGCCCGGTCGCGCAGTTTGGAGCTGATGCGCTGATGTGTGTCCGATCGCAGTGTAGGTATAAAAAGTGAAGTACATACATGAGATATTCTGTACCTATGTATTTTGTGGTTATGACTTGGGTTGCCAACCGTACTCTAATTTATAAACTTATGTTTAGTATATGCAAAACCTGAAACACCTGTGTATTTTTATGTAAAGAATCTATGTACAAAATTTCAAAACTGTATTATGAAAAATCACAAAGTTATAAGCCAGTTATGGTACCTAGTTGACACCATAAATACATGGTCACCGGGCGACTAAAGGGTGGGAATAAAAAAACCAATGACATCCCCCGCTCTTGGGCGGAGCGGGAGATAGTGTCAGACTCTTACTGACTAAAAGACCCATCCCGTTCTTTCTAGCCTTCATACCGGGGCTCGAGCTCCCTTTTGGATCTGGCCCTGGCCCCAGTAGGCTTCGGCCCGCCTGGGTCCCTGCTGTTGCTGACAACTCCTTGAGACGCGCGAGAACAGTGCGCGCCGTCGACGATTTGGGCTTGGTCCGGACAGTTACCGGACGGCCGGACAGCAAGCTACCCATTGCTCACTGTCCGCAAGCCCGCGCCTACGATGGCCGGAAATCGCGATCAGAATACCGGCGGCGGCGGCGAGGACGCCGTTGCCTGATGCGTTCGGCCTCCTCCTTTGCGAGCCAGTAGCCAGTCGAAATAAATATAAATAAGTCATAAATAAATAAATAAATAAAAATAAGTGTGGGTAAAACATAAATATAATTAAGTGTGGGTAGTGTCATGTACTCTTATTGTATCCTTCCAAGATCAGATATACTCTATTTCTTCTTAAAAAGTAGGCAACCCTAGTTATGGCAAGTACACAAGTATTATGGATGAAGAAGCCAGCTGTTTGCTAATGAGAATCCGTTTCTTTTGAACAAAGACGACCTAGACACTAGGAAATATTAGGTTTGGCTCAGATTATTGATTAAGCACTGGTGTCAAATTATATTTGTCAGGATATCAATTGACAATTATGAACCGTACAAAAAAAGCTATAATCAAATTGACTTGTGAAACTACAGAGGCGTTTTTTTCGCTATTTACAATTTTTATATACGTAGGTATAAACTACCGATTCCAAAAAACGTTGTCCTGTCTGAAAGCTGCCTTTTCGTAAGAAAAAAAATGGAGAACCAGAATGCAGTGCCACCTACCAAGGTTCAAGGGTCCAATTCTAGATTACGATATGTACGATATACGACTGTAGGTTATCAAATTCGCTAACCCTTCAGTAATTCCAGAAATTAATTTAATCCTCCCGAAAGAACAACGATTACGGAGGTAGCAATAAAAAGAAGAAAGAAGGAAAATAATGTATTTACACAAAATGACCTTAAAAGACTAGCTTACCATCATTATAAACGTTCTATAGGAAAAATATGCATCGCATCCGCGAAAAAAGGCTGAGCGCTCAGCATCGGCCACATGCACAAAGCGACAAGATCACAGCGCTGGTGGTGATGGAAATAGCCAGGTATGCAGGAGATATTATAGAGCACAAGCGTATGCGCAACCATATGCACTCTGTTCCATTACTCTTATAGTCCGATGGGATGGCATACCGCCATGATCAAAAAAAATCAGGAACAGGACTAATGGCTTTACGTGCTTCCGAGACACGGGGGTACCGTGTCACACCGGGCTACGAGAATGTTCCACAGGGTTAGGTACTGTGGCCCTGAAACGCCAATGGCAACTGACAGAACACAGGTAAAGTTGGTTTTAGCCAGTAAAAAAGTTTGGCACACATTATTGCTTGTGGCCCCGTAATTGCACTAGTGCAACACATGTTATGCATTCGCGAATTATTCGCGCGCAATTTCGACGCGTCTGATTAAAATGAAATCTTTGAAACTACGTTAGTTAGCTACCTTATACATATCTTGTTAGGTAGCTAAATAATGATTAGTATAGTTTTACCTAGTAACGTATTAGTAATTATTAAGTAGTAATGAGGCACCGATTCTGGAGAGCCGCAGCGGCTCTCCCACAGACAAGGGGCAGACTAGAGCGGCATGAGGAGTTATGTAGTGATTTGACGTCTCAAAAACAAGAGATTTTCTCACCACCAACAGAAAAAAAACTGGACAAGTGCGAGTTGGACTCGTGCACTGAGGGTCCCGTAAAAATTTACCAATGAAAATAGTTCAATTCCCGAATGCATACCATATGAATTTTGATTTCTTAGACCGTATCTTTTTTTTTCGGTAACTCAGAAGTATGATTTTTTTACACAGCTCCAAGAGACTGCAGACCTGAGTACATGGTTTTAATTTCAACTTGATACCTCCACGCTTTCCCGAGATAAAGGGTCTTGACAAACAGACAAACAGACGAACAACAAATTGTTCCTATAAACGTTCCATTTTTTCCCGTTGAGGTACAGAACCCAGTAGTTATTTTTACCCGACCTGGAAATCAAACCTAGTACCCCATGCTCAGCAGTCGCGGTTACAACTACTATACTAAAAAACTAGTTAAGGAATTCAGAGATTACCTTTTACAAACTTTACTAACTTATGTAGTACTATTTGCTTGGCTTAGATCAGATATTTATCAATGCTTTTTTTGCAGTCACGTCCAGTGGTTTTGTCGGTCAATGGCGAGGCGACCACTCAATCTTCTCGGAGTATTGAACTATGAAATAATATTGTTATGTAAGTAAGAACTAAGTATCTTCTCGATTAACTTAGATTGACTAGTTTTTTATTTCATAAGATATCTAAGCTATATTTATGGAAATTGTGGAACTGTTCCTATTGACCCACTTCTGTCAACCTCCATTCCACATAGCGTGGTACTCCTCAATGTTGAGGGTTTCTGTGGGTATAAGTCATCCAGATGACACAGACCCTTGGGCGGAGCAGAAGAAAGTGTCAGACTTATACTGACTAAAAAACACACCTCGTTACTTCGGTGCCTTTCGTATCGGGGCGAAGCCCCCCTTTCGACGAGCTCTCTATTGCTCGCCGTCCGCAAGCCCGCGCCTACGGTGGCCGGAAATCAAGATCGGAATCTCGGTGGCGGCTGAAGCTTGAGTGCCGTTGCGTGATGCGGTTTGCCTCCTCCTTTGCTAGCATTACTGCTTCGCAGAAGGAGGCGAGCGCCTGCCACTCCTCCTCGCTCCGGACCATGGCCTGTACCAAGGCTCGGCGCGAAAGATCTGCCACACCTCAACCGTGTGCTCCACCGTGTCCTCCGGGTGGTCCACACAGTGGCGACCTCGGGCGTCGCTTCCGCACGAATCTGGTGCAGGTACCCTCCGAACTTACCATGTCCGGTGAGAACCTGCATCAAGGTCTTTCCAGGCACGCCTCAAAGAGGGACTTACCGCCATAATTGTGGCGTGCCCAATAAGTGAACATAGGTTAGTTTCGAATTTCGATACCCATATTGACGTTCGGTACCTAATTCTGACGGTTCGGTTGGCACAGTGCGCTGCGTATCGCGACTTCGATTCCCGGACGGAACAAATATTTGTATAGCCTACAGATAGGAGTCTGGGTCTAGGTTTCTTGTATATGTGAGTTTACATATTTGTAAACGCGCTTATTATAATTCCTTGTAATTTGTTCTACGATTTTTTTTAAAGGAAGAGAGAGAGAAGAGATTAGCACTATGCTAATACTTTTTCGCATAAAAACTGAATTATCTTCCTGCCCTAAGATTAATAGAGTGATCGTGACCCTAGAACGCAAAGGGCAACTGAATGACACAGGTGTGTGGTTTAGTCAAGAAAAGACTGACACCCCCTCGGCTCCACCAAGCCATTGAATGATTTCGCACCTCAAAAACAAAACCTATGACCAGCTCATTTATATTCAAGCCCTTGTTTAAGCCATGTTTCTCATTCCTCAAAAAAAACTGAACGCACAAAAATGGTGGCATTGCAAGTTGGCTACGGTAAATCGTACTTTATCTTCAGTTTTCAAACGACTGTACTACGAGTAAATCAATTACAACTGGAAAATTGTATGAATTGTTTTTCCTCAAATGAAATGGAAATACCTTATTCCGGTATCAAGTAATATATGGTTAATCACGTGACACCAATCAGTATTAGTTCGAGTTCAAAATGCAATATTAACTTTATTATAGCAAAAATTACGTGTTAGATCCATGACACTGTAGGCGCGGCCTTGCGGCCGGCGAGCAATAGGTACTTCGCCATGCGACCGTTCGGTAACCGTTAAGACTAAGCCAAAGCTGTCGACGGCGCGTAATGTTCCATGTGCACCTGAAGGAGATATCAACAAAACCCAGCAGGGTCGAAGCCTACTGGGGCCATGGGTTAAGCAATAGTGAACCCCGGGGCCTTAGAACGAAGGCAAAGAAGGAACAGGGGTTGGTTTTAGTCGGTAAAAGTCTGATACGCCCTCTCGCTCCGCCCAAGGGCGTGAGATGTGGAAAAACTGCCGGAAATTATTGTGAATTACGGTACGGTTGACATCTGTCTGGCATGCCACTGGCACTGTCACAGTTTTGTCATAATCACCACGCCTGGCAAGCGGGTTGGTGATCGCAGAGTGATTGTTTTAATGCAAAGAGAATGCTGCTGCTCATTCTCTGGTGTTCCCTTAGTCGCCTTTTACGACACCCACGGGAAGGGATGGGATGGTGCTATTGTTTACATTCCAACCACATTTTTTTAGGTGGGAAGATCATCTAAATGACATCTCCCGCCCTTTGGCGGAGCGGAAAGGCGTGTCAAACTTTTACTGACTAAAAATCCACTCCTGTTCCTTCTTTGCCATTGTTACAGGGCCCCGGGGATTTCTTTCGCATCACCCAGGGCCCCAGTAGTCTTTGACCCTGCTGGGCCCCTACAGTAGCTTTTTTTTCAGTGCGTAAAAATCATCCAAATGATTTTTATGCACTGAAAAAAAAACGTAGCCCAAGAAGAGAAAAAGCGCAGCCGATAGTGTCAGACTCGTACGGACTCAAAAACTCACCCCATTCCTTCTTGCTTTTCATACCGGGGCCGAGCTTCCTTTTTTTTTAAATTGATATAAATTAGTACTTGACTGCGATCCTACCTGATGGTAAGTAGCGATGCAATCTTGAATAGTGAGGCGCACTAGTTTATTAAGAGCCTATTCACTCTAGCCTTGAAGAAACCCAAATTATAATCGGACGGGAAGACCACAGCAGGCAGACTGTCCTTTTCAGAAATAGACTCTAGCCCCAGTAGACTGCGACCCAGCTGGGCCCCTATGGTTGCTGACAACTGCTCGAGGCCTGCGTGGAACACAACGCGCCGTCGACGACTTGGGCTTGCTCAGGACGGTTACCGGACGGTCGGACGGCGAGCTACCCATTGCTCACCGTCCGCAAGCCCACGCGACATCCGGACACCATTATGGTACACAATAATAAATTCAAATCAATAATTAACTTAGAAACAATGATGTTTATTAATATGTAACCTGAAAACACTGACAATAGTTTGCAGGCAATGTAGTTTGAACAATGTTATCGTTATCGAACTGTTCTGCTTGAAAAACAGTTCGCTACCTATATTTCTTTTCATAATATCAGCTCAAAATATTGTGCCTCATCTCATCAAAAGGCTCCAAAGCGCTCGAAGTTTCCTTGCGTGATCGAATCAAGAATGACTCAAGGAGTTGTCAGCAACAGCAGGGACCCAGCCGTGTCGAAGCCTACTGGGGCCAGGGTTATTCAAAAGGGCGCTCGAGCCACGTCCGGTATGAAGGCTAGAAGGAACGGGGTGGGTCTTTTAGTCAGTAAGAGTCTGACACTATCTCCCACTCCGCCCAAGAGCGGGGGATGTCAATGCATGACTTTTTCCCACCATGAAGAAAAAAAATCAGGAATGAAAATATCCGCAGGGGAACCAAAGTTACACCATAGCCTGATGAATCGTCAAACTTAAATACATTGCTTGCAGATTAGATATTTGATTGGGCCGAAAGTTTCTAGAGAGGCGACTGCGAATCGAAAGGCGAAGCGTTGTAAGGGCCTTCCACAATGTGGATCGATGTCCTGATGAGGATCGCGGGAACCTGATGGATGTGAGACAGCTTCATCACCAGCCTTTTTAATGATCCCATTGTTGGGACTCAGGTCTCCTCTCTAAGAGAGGGAATGGGCCGTAATCCACCACGTGGGCCCAGTGCGTGTTGGTGAATATCACATGTCTTCGAATTTTTGGTTCTAGGACATGCCGGTTTCCTCACGATGTTTTCCTTCACCGTTTTGAGAACAGTGGTTTTGAAATGAATTACACAAAGTAATGCGCCTGGCTGGGTTCGAACCTGCGACCTACAACTCGTGTCGTGGCCGTCACCACTCGGCCACCACTGCTCTGTGAGACAGCTTGTATCATATTGTTTATAAGTTAGTTATTTTAGAATGATACAAGTACGTATCGACCGAATCTTCTTGACATTTATGGATGTTTCAAATTATATATGTACATGTATTTATTTATTTGCACAATGTTGTTATTTTTAACCTAAAGGCTGTTTGTTAGAAAATGCATAGTTGCAATAAGTCCGCGTTTATATATAGGCTAATTATGCCAGGTTATGTTAAGAGAACATTTTAGTAACAAAAAAAAAAATGTTTAACATCTTTTTTACTCAATCAACCCTATAGGTGATAATAATAATGCTAACAGACATAATTTTCTCACCCCTGTATTCTCTTTCAGGGTGGGAATATTCTTTCTTTATTGATATAAGACTTGACTGCGTCTGATGGTAAGTAGTGATGCAATCGTTGATGATGAGGCGCACTAATTTATTAGGAGCCTATTCACTCTAGCCTTTGTATATTAGATTCCTTCTAGCAGTTTATTGAAGGAGCCCACTAGGACCAATGCCTACTAGGGCTAATGGTCCCTAGAAGGTAAAGGGTACCTAGCTGAAAGAACATGAGAGGGTTTTAATCAGTAAAAGTGTAACACCCTCACATTTGCATTTTTTTTGTTTATATGGTGTACAATAAAGAATATAATAATAATAATAATTTTCAGCTAAAGCGGGATCATTTCACACTCAAAAAAAAAAAATCCCAAAAACATAAAATTAAAAAAATATTTAAAAAATTTCTCACCAAAAGCACAGCGACAATTTCAATAAATCCCTTCATGATTTCGTAAAACGGAAGATTTTTCTAAAAAACGTCCACTTCTTACTACGTCTGAACCGAAACAATCGATACAGGCGGGCGGCGCGCGCGCACATTGAACTGCGACTGCTTGGATGCGCATGCGCAGATCAACATGTGCCAGGTGAGTAGGGGGGCCAGGTGACAAGGGGCGAGTTGGGACTTTACTAAAACGTGATATTGATGATAGTGGGACAGGATAAATAGGTAAGGTTTTTTTTGGTAATACGTGTGCGAAGTTAATTTTATTGGTGAACACGTGTGTAGTACTGGTAGGTATTACCGCATGATAATCTGTATACATAGACATATCAACGTACAGCGGAAACTACAGGGCGAACGACGTCAAGCCGATAGACTTTCATTAGATCTACCTAAACTATAAAATGTAATCGGTAAATAAAAACAGTTTCAGAAAACAAGAAAAAATGTTTTTTTTTTAATAAGTACCGATGTATTATTTCAACAATTAATTATATAATCATTTTGGATTTACATGATTTTACAAAATTATAGATTAGAAGGAATTAAGTAACATAATTTTATCGTTGTTTTTTTTTAGTTCTAGACAACAATTTATTTTTGTCATAAATATTTTTGTCACACGGGTTAGTAAGTTCTTTCAGATAACTTTATCCAATTTTTTATATAAATTTGAATTTAATCAACTTTGTCCGCATTGCTGAGAAGACATGTCCCGCACTACGACGACTCATGGCCACCCGACTAGGCCGCGACCCTGCAGCGCAGGCGCAGCGCCGTGTGCAGCCAACCAATTAGATCCATTGTTCATTGACAAAACACTATCGTATCGATATCACATCACACCTCTATTCTAAGATGAGTTAAGCAGATGTATACCTAGTTCAGGTATAAAAAAAACGGGCCTAAAATAATAGTTTCGACCACTAGTTAAGGCTTTTTTTAGGTTACAAATCATCTAATGACATCTCACGCCCTTGGAGGGCGTGTCAGACTTTTAATGACTAAAACCCACTCCTGCTCCTTCTTTGCCTGCTTTCCAGGACCCCGGGGTTCCCTTTTGCACAACCAATGGCCCCTGTAGGCTTCGACCCTCCTGGGCCGGGCGCGAGTTTTTTTTTTATAGGAAATCATCCAATGTCTTCGCCCGCTCTAGGGAGGAGCGAGAGGGCGTGTGAGTCTTTTACTGACTGAAACCACACCTATGTTTCTTCTTTGTCTTGCGTTCCAGGGACCCGGGTTTACCTATCGAAAGCCAACACAAGGTTCTAGTAGCTACGGTTTTGTTGACATCTGTTTGAGGCGCGTATGGGAAGCTACGCGCCGTCGACGATGGCGCCGACAACGTCGGCGCGATTTTAGCAATACTCCTAGCCAAGTTGATAATCTGCAATCTTTAACGCTAGTAGAAAACTTAAAATGTACGGGAATGACGTTCACGTGGTAGAATAAAAGAATAGGGCGTGTGGTCAACTCGAGGCGTTTGACGCAAGCGAAACGGTTGTAACTTGGCTGGAGGGGGGGGGGGGGGCAGTACTTCCAGAGATTACCTAATACAAACAAAAAAAAACCACTTATAATATTAGTGTAGGTATAGATTTCAAGGTATAAATATTTGTGAAACTAATCGCAAGCACCAGATTTAACACGTAACGCATGTTATGGAACTCTTTTAAAGGATAATTATGTGTTTGGCTTTATTCCAAATGAAAATAAGCGCTCACAGGGGCGCGGGTTTTAAAAATCCTCATGGGTGCTCAGGCTCTTTTGATGACTCGTAAAAGTGGCGAAGTGTGGAAATGGACATTGATTGACCGACGAATGAAAAAATAAATTTCCTACTGAGGTTTTCCCTTGTACCATGGAAACCGGTACATGGTGGATATCCCACCTACACGCACAAAACGTTTTGGGAACACATATATTTTGCGTGCAGCAAGGGAGTGGAATTCCTTGCCGGAGTCTGTGCTTCCTGATAGCTACAACCCGGGAATCTTTAAGTTGAGAGTGAATAGGATAAGTAAGCGCGTTCCATCGTTAACCGCATCGTCGCTCTCCAGGTGAGATAGCGGTCAAGCGCGAACCTATCAACAATATAAAAAAAACAAACCAGAAACAACGAAGGTACCACAAACACCCAGACCTTACACAAAAATCATTTGTGTTGGTCTGGGAATCGAACTCGACCCTTGCGGCTCAACCGGGGCGCTCTAAACCACTGCACTAACGTCGGGTAATAAAAAAACGCCCATCCCTAAAATAAATCGATTACTTTTTTTTTTTTTTTTTTTTTTTTTTTATTCGAATAGAGTTCATTTTATTTATTTAGTTACAAGAAAATATATACATAATAAACTTAAATAATTGCATTCGCCTAGCCGTACGGGAGAACTCGCAAAGTGCTTGGGAACATCTGCTCACCTTCCCCTACAGAGTTTTACACGTTCAAAAAAATTTGGCAACAAAAAAGACTTTAACTGCACAAATCAAAGAAAACTGTAATGTTTCGGCCTGTGATTTAGATTCAAAATTACCGTTTCAGAGAATTATATCTTCAAAAGGTATATCTCATCTAGTAGAAACAAAGCTAGGGGAAGGTGACATTAGCGGAGCAGCCAGGATCCTATTTAGTAGTGACGTGGTGGCAGCGTGTTCTTCAGATACTCTCGCAGATCTGGAGAGAAAACACCCTGCCCCAGCGGATGGCCTTTCATTTCCCGACCCCCCTGTTCCGGACATTCACACCCTCACCATTACAGGTCGAGAGGTGGTCACAGCCGTTTGCTCTTTCCGGAGTGGTTCTGCTGGCGGCCTCGATGGCCTCAGTCCTCAGCACCTTAAGGACCTTATCAGTTCAGGCGCCGGGGAAGCTGGTGAGTTGCTCTTGAGGGAGCTTACGGCCCTGATTAACCTAATGCTCTCTGGCAATGTGAGCGAAACCGTCATCGACGTCTTATACGGGGCTAACTTATGTGCCCTGCGCAAGAAAGATGGCGGAGTTCGTCCCATTGCCGTGGGTACCACCTACTGTCGTATGGCAGCCAAGATTTGTTGCAAATTCTATGGTGAGGTGGTTTCGAAAAAATTTCAGCCCCTGCAGCTTGGCTACGGCTCCAAAGGGGGCTGTGAGGCTGCCGTACACGCGTTGTCGACCTATCTAAATTCAGGCAAAGGAGAGGCTATCCTTAAGGTTGACATAAAAAATGCATTTAATTCTGTTAATAGGGATACCTTGTTGTCAGAAGCTAAAAAAGAAATACCTCAAATTTTTAGTTTTCTCTGGCAATGTTATAGACAACCATCGAAATTACTATTTCGTGACAAAGTTTTGGAATCCGCTGTTGGCTGTCAACAAGGTGACCCCCTTGGGCCAGTGATCTTTAGCTTAGCTATACACCCAATAATTCGAAAACTAAATTCCAAATTTAATGTGTGGTACCTTGATGATGGGACCTTAGGAGGCGATGTAGACACCGTTTTCAATGATCTACAATTCTTAAAAAACCAACTTTCTTCTATTGGACTAGAACTCAACTTTTCTAAGTGTGAGTTATTCCTATCTGAAAGTATTGATCAAAGTCTGACTTATTCAAAATTCAATGCAATAGCTCCTGCAATCAAAATTATCGACAAAAGTTCTCTTCGCCTCCTTGGGTCTCCAATTTTTGAGGATTCCTTTCCCAGTTTTGTGGAGGAAAAAGTTAAAAATTTCAATGATGTTTCGGAAAGATTGCTTGAAATTAATATGCATTCGGCCATTACCCTAATCCGTTATTGTTGTTTCGGTCCTAAATTAATATATTACCTTCGTGCTTCCCACTTATGGAAGCACCCTCACCTTTTGGAAAAAATGGACCAAATTATCCGGCACACCCTAACTTTAATTTTAAATATGACCTTGGACGATCGAGCTTGCGCTCAAGTTACTCTTCCCATCCGTATGGGAGGCCTCGGCGTCCGCAAAATTACCAGTATTAGTTTACCGGCATACATATCTTCGGTCCACGGAACTGATAAATTAATCAGGAACATCCTAACTTCTACACTTCCTTTAGAAGTGCCGTGTTTCGCCGAGGCTTTGGATGCCTGGAGAATCGCTTGCCCGAATACAAATCCACCTAACAACCCGGCTTCCCAGAGACGCTGGGACGAGCCGCTCTGCAAAGTAGTTCAGGAAAACCTAATCGTAACATCTGCTACTGCTGCGGAGCGTGCGCGCCTGCTGGCTGTGGGAAATTGGGAGTCAGGTCTTTGGCTTCACGCACTGCCATCGTCGAATATTGGCACCTTGTTCGACGATACTACTTTCCGCTTAGCTGTTGCCCTACGTCTAGGTGCTCCTTGTTGTTCTCCTCATCGCTGCCACTGTGGCGAGGTTGTCAACAGCCTCGGTCACCACGGCCTGTCATGCAGTCGAAGTGCTGGACGCATAGCGCGGCACGCGAACATTAACGACATCATCCGACGAGCCCTTGTCACCGTCGGCGTTCCGGCTGTTTTGGAACCTCATGGGCTGGCACGCGACGATGGTAAGAGACCAGACGGTATGTCTTTATTTCCTTGGAAGATGGGTAGGCCTTTAGTGAGGGACGCTACCTGTGTCGATACTCTTGCGCCATCCCATCTTCCTAGCTCATCGTGCTGTGCTGGTGCTGCCGCGACGGCTGCAGAGAACCTCAAGCGGCGGAAATATAACAGCCTCGTCGGCAGTTATATTTTTGAGCCGTTTGGGGTTGAAACTCTCGGGCCGTGGGGTCCGAGTGCTCATATGCTTTTTAAAGAATTGGCGACACGCTTAATTGACGCTTCGCGTGACCCAAGGGCTGGCTTCTACCTCGGTCAGAGAATAAGCATTGCCATACAACGTGGCAATGCCGCCAGCCTTTTGGGCACACTTCCAGTCGACAGCGATGCGGAGGAATTTTATGACGTCATATTTAGCTAGGCATTTAGTGTATATATTATTTTTAATTATTTAAGTTGTTTTTTAATATTTAAGTTTAATCGATTACTGATTTGTTTCTTGATGTCTATCCTCAGGGGTGCTCGAGCCGCCGAGCGCCCATGGAGTCGGCGCCCCTGACCGCTCTTAACAAAGAAAAATATTTTCAAGTTTGTTTTAATAAACTGCGAGCATTTCTTATACTTCGTTCAAGTCTGCTCCATTGTCCTCTGACATATGTTATGTTATGGTGTTATCATAACTAAACTGTTGATTCACAATAGACATGCTTATGGAAAATACTTTCCCACATATGGGTCATGTAACCAAGCTTTTACAAAAGATTATAAATAGGACTACATCTTAAAATATACGTATCTTCTATCATCTCGAAAGAGTCACCGTAATCACAAAATAGATAGGTACAGAAGACAATCGCATGTATGTGCTTCACTTTTTATACCTACGCTCGGTGGACGCACACTAATGAGTGTTTGAGCCGGAACTGTTCGACGAGCGGGGCGAGGCGCTCCGAGATATCGTGTCCGTGAGCGGTGTCAATGTGTGCGTTGCTCGAGCGCGGTTTGTATGTAGATTGACTTCTGTACCTATCTATTTCGTAAACATAAAAAAGGGTATTTTCTAGAACATATAACTTAGTCAGTATTAAGTCTTCGTGAGGGCGATCGGAGCCGGCGATCTCTCGTGCTGGGCTCTGGTCTAGGCCACGGTTCGAAGCGACGGGAATATGCAGCGGCCATCTCCTTGCGAAGCATTAATGATAAATCGTCCAAAAAAATGTCCTTCTAGAAGCTCTTCTGGAAGGACTTTTAAAGTCCTGCTAGCAGGACTTGATTTTATATGAAATTTGACGCTCGTCCTTCTGGCAGTACACCGACTGCTGGCAGGACGACTCAGACGAATCACTAAATCAGGGGAAACAAACATTTTGAACTACCCACTTTTAATTATTTATTTATTTGAAATAAACGAAAAGTTATGTTGTTGTGTTTATAAATAACAGTAAGGTAAGGTAGGTAACATATATTTATTTTTATAATATATTGATATGTTTATATAATAATATATTATACTTTTGGTAGGTGCTCAATGTTGTATTTAAGATTGTAGAATTCATTTTTTATTTTATAAAGTATTATACCATTCAATACTTTACCGCGGTTTCGTCTACGTGGACGCGGGAAAAAGTTATTGTGTTTCTTTCTATATATATCAGCTGGCTTTCTGTTGTTTTTTGTGGTGTACAAAACGGTTTTGATAATAAAATGTCGGCCTTAACATTAAGATGTTGCAAATTCATCACCAAATTGTTGACGACTCCAGGCGTTATTCGTTCCCGACGCATCGTAGTGCGATGCTAGCGAACTCACGCGATCTCCACGTCTAAATATCGTAGCCATTTCGCTCATACTAATGCTAGAACGATGAAACAAACACTCCTACAATCAGAAAGAGACTGACTATCTACTTGTTTTTTTACAAATATTGCCAGCTGGACCGTTCACGTAATATTCATTAAAAAAGGTGCGTCCTACCGGAAGGACTGAAAGTCCTGCTAGTAGAACGCTGGACGATTTATCATTAAGTTAGAACTACATTAGCCCGATGTACACGTGTGTAACACGCCTGATTTGTACGTAGAACGACGTCGCGTGACGTGGATCTAGTGTGGCTCTACAAGTTTAGTTTTCATACAAAATGTATAGAGACCGAAATGCCCAGATCGGCGTGTGTGTCATACGTGTGCGTAATGTGGTTTTACCTTTAAGAGTGATGGAGGAAACGGTCACCTCACGCCACAGCCACCGAGACCCGTAATAAGGTTCAGTTGAAAATCAGCGCCAGACAACTACCTCGTAGTTGTCTGGTATTTCGCTGAACTAGACCTTTTTTGGCGCAAAGGTGTGTTATGTTTCTTTTTTTTTTTTTTTGTTTTGTGTCTGTGTTTGTCCTAAGTTTTTATTGTCTACAATGTTTTGTGCGCCAAAATAAATACTTTTCTCTTTTTCTTTCTAGACCCTGACCGACTGCCAGCCACCGTAGGCACGGGCTTGCGTCCGGCAACCGTTAGGATCGAGCCTGAGTTGTCAATAGGGCGTAGAGTTCCATGCGCATCTCAAAGAGATTTCAGTAAAACCGTAGGAGCACAGCAAGCCCGATGGAGCCCAGCAAGCCCGATGCCTACTAGGGCCATAGGAAAACTCGTGGTCCTAGAACGCAAAAGGCAGCTGAAGGATACATTTGTGGTTTTAGTCATTAAAAATCGGACACGCCCTCTCACTCCATTCTAGACTGGAACCGCCGAGATTCCGATCCCGATTTCCGGCCACCGTAGACGCGGGCTTGCGGACGGCGAGCAATGGGTAGCTCGCCGTCTGAACGTCCGGTAACCGTCCAGACCGAGCCCATGACGTCGTCGGCGCGTATTGTTCCACGCGCGCCTCAACGAGTTGTCGGCAAACCGTAGGGGCCTGGTACGGTCGAAGTTTACTGAGATGTCATTGGATGATTTTCACACTTATAAAAAAAAATCTAGACCGGGAGAAGTCTCTCGATGATTTCCAACGTCAAAAAAAGGGTCACACAAAGTGTCGATCGATTATGAAATGTCTTGAAAAACATGGCGTGCAATCAAACCCCATGACTCAGATGCCTAATGCACCATCCATGTCTTGCAAAACTACTCCATCAAATGAGACATTTTTTCACAATCAGCTAGTGAACACATAAGCAGCTTGATATCTATAGAATTAAATCATTTGCCTAACTATATAACGTTGCAACTTTAGTAGTATAAAATCAGTTTTCTTTAACGTTTCCAGAAATTAATTTTAGAGTAATTTATGATTCTTCTTTTAAGGTACGGAACCTCGAACGTCATCTGCCCGTCTGTCATCACCCTTTTTCTTTAGGAATGCGTGAAACTATCAATCCGAAATTAATCATTATTGGCCCGTTTTGACATTTGTATTTTGACTACTAAAATAGCTTCTACTACACCCCCCCCCCTTTACCCCTTTTTTACCCCTTTTACATTTTATTGTTTCTTTCAGTTTCGTTCCTAGTTATATTTTAGGGTTTTTCATTTATATCACATTAATTAACCTTTTGAATGTCTTATGTTACACAGTTCGACATAAGCAATTGTCTTTCTATTGTGTCTCTAATTACGGCATTCATAGAGTTAACACGAGCCCGTTGTGTCCCACTGCAGGTCAAAGGCCTCCCTTCCGTTATACCACTCTTTTCTGTCCTGAGCGACTTCTAGCCAATTTTTAAGGTAGGAGTCCAAATCGTCACGTATCAAAACGAGTCTTCGAGTTAGTGCTTTTTTGTGAAATAGTGAAAAAATCCAACTTTTAAATCAATGTAGTCTAAAGATATGGCTTTTTATATAGGAGTATAAACTTCAATAATATCGGAGTCAAAATATGCGACTAAGCGGATTTAGTCGCATATTAAGACAGTTGCAAGAAAATCAAAACCAATCGAGTACTTTCCGTTGACCTAGAATCCTGAAATTTGACAAGAAGCAGCACTAGCCCAGAAAATAAAAAGTTTTCAAACTTTTTTGTATTCACGTCTCAAAACTATTCCTTATTTGCGATGCTGAACTCGAGACTCGGATTCAGGAATCGAAACATAGGTAAGTTTGTACGGAATTCTCGGTGCACATGTCCAACTTGACTGTTTGTCAAGTCCGACTCGGCTGGGCAGCGTTCGGGAAGCTGCGCGATATCTTCTCGTCCATCATACCACAGAGTCTCACAGAAGAAAATCTTTGACCAATGCGTGTTGCCAGTGATATATGGCTTCGAAACTTGGTCACTTACAATGGGCCTCCTCAGAAGACTTAAAGTCACCCAAAGGGCAATGGAAAGGGGCTCGGAGTTTCGTTGCGTGATCGAATCAAAAATGAGGATATCCGCAGAAGAACCAAGTTTACCGACATAGAACGAAGAATCGCTAAACTTGAGTGACAATGGGCAATGGGCTTGGGTTGATATTGCTCGCAGAACGGTCCTGGAGTGGCGACCACTTACCGAAAGACGTAGTATTTGAAGGTTTGCGGGAATCCGATGGATGCGAGACGCACAGGACTGCTCATAGTGGCGACACTTGGGGGAGGCCTCTGTCCAAAAGTGGACGTCTTTCGGCTGAGATGATGATGATCTACACTTCTTCTTACACTCATTAAGAGGTAAAGTTTGCTTTTTTTTTTAAGATTAATCTCTGGAAGTACCTACTGGTCCGATTGTTAAAATTTTTCAACCGATAGAAAGCTGGTTTATTCCTAAGTGACATAGGCTATATTTTATGTATGTGGGCGAAGTCGCAGGCAAAGGCTAGTACCTAATATGAAGGGTAATAATATTCTTCTTACTCTAGAAGGAAAATAAAGTAAGCCACTAAAAAGATAAAGGATAAGTTTAAGCATTAGGAAATCAGACCAAGCCTACATGTCGAACTTGAGCGATAATAATAGCATTACAACTACTAGAAGATCAGCATAATATTGACATAGAGTTTGAGTACCCATAGTATTAGACAAAGGTCACAGAAAGTTCTACTCTAAAACTTATACGTAGTTTACCTACTTCGAAAATACGATTGAACTTTGGTAGGGTAACCATACGTTGAGTTGGGGATTGAGGATAAGAGAAAATTCATAATATAATGTTTATGCCAACTGACTGGGAAATATAACTGTTACTGGTTTTATGGGTAGCTCGCCTTACAATCGTCGGGTAACCGCCCGGACCGAGCCCAAATCGTAAACGGTGCGTAGTGTTACACGCGCCTCAAGGAGTTGTCAGCAACCGTAGGGGCCCAGCAGGGTCGAAGCCTACTGGGGCCATGGGTGATGCGTAAGAGATCTCCGGGCCCCTGGAACAATGGCAAAGAAGGAACAGTAATCGGCTTTTAGTCAGTAAAAGTCTGACACTATCTCCCGGTCCGCCCAAAAGCGGGGGATGTCATTGGATGATTTTCACACCTAAAAAAAAAAACAAAATTGTTATTTTGTTCTATTATTCCTATACGAGTAGGTACATATAATAAATCTGTGGAAGTTTTTTTTTTTACGCATCATGTAAAATGCACGAAATCGATGTAGGTAACTTATTTACATTGAAATTGTGGGTAACTTAAGTAACTTCGGCTTTGTTTCATCGCAATCGGTTGACTATATCGAAAGATATACCTACATTCATTGTCTGTTAGGCGGTACGAAGTCAAAGCATTTATTTCAAATAGACCATTTGCAAGCACTTTTGAATAGTCAAATATCAGTCAGTCCAAGAAAAGTGAAGCTAAATTGCACGTTCCAAAGCTTAGATCTCAATGGCGAAGAACGTGCACTCTTTTAAATCATATTGAGTCACATAATCTTGGTTACATATTTCTTGTTGCTTCTATTATGTGAACACACCGTAGGTAATATATAAAAATAAAAAATAATTCAAAGATAAAAACTAAATTAAGCCACTGGTAACTAAGAGATGAACAGTCTCAACTGACGGCACCCGTTCACGAAGTTCACCGAGTCAGCTTGTTACAAATAAGTTTGCAATTAAAAATATTTTTCTTAGTAAACTTTTGTATTAGAAACTCATTAAAAGTACCAGTATTACTGTTGAAGACCATTCCCAAGAGCTCAAAGAGAAATGGATTGTCTTAAGTAATCTACAAGTAAAGTAGTAAGTGTTGTCACACTAATGACGGTTACTTAAGACACACTTCTAGCGTTCAAAATTTCAAAAAATTTACACACTGAATTACACGAAAAAAATAATGAAGAAACTAAATAGATGTGCCAACAGTTTCACAGCGAGATATTTGTAGACCTATCCTTATGCGCAGGCCACACCGGCAGCTAGCGGACGGACCTAACGAGCTAAGCTAACGAAATATCCGACGATTCCAGCGAAGCTACTCGTTCACCTCGTTGGCGCGCCCGCGCTTCGCTAGCTTAGCTCGCCCGCCAGCCCGCTCACCCGGTTCGTTCGCCCGTCCTCCCCGTTTCGAGTAGACTAGTCGACGCTCGTCTTTCGAATAGCAGTGTAGTGTTTAGTTTGGGAACGATGAATATGTCATATATCGACGAAAGTTCTGTTGATGACTTAACTACAAATACTACCCCCGCTTCGCCCGCTTAGCCCGCTCCGCTCGTCGCTCGTCTTTCCGTAGTTTTCGGTGTGAACCCCATAGTTTAGTTCGCCAATATTTCGCGTAGTTTGTATAGTTTCCTTCGTTCGCTTCGCCCACCCGCCTAGCCCGCCCGCCCGCTAGCTGGCGGTGTGGCCTGCGCTTTAATTTTGAGATTTTTTTTTCATATCTCTCAAAAACAGCTAAAGCGACCTTTTCTATTTACGCTACACAGGATTTACTAAATTATTATATTTCTTCATCTTGATCAACCTTTTTAAAGTTCCCACTGCTGGGACTCAGGCCTCCTCTCTAGGACAAGGAATGGGCCGTAATCCGCCACGCGGGCCCAGTGCAGGTTGGTGAATGTCACATATCTTCGAATTTTTAGTTCTAGGACATGCCAGTTTTCTCACGATGTTTTCCTTCACCGTATTGAGAGCAGTGGTGATAAAATAAATTACACAAATTAATGTGCCAGGCTGAGTTCGAACCCACGACCTACAACTCTTAAGTCGGGGCCATTACCACTCGGCCACCACTGCTCTCGTTCACCACTGCTCTTATCTTTCTTGGTGCGAAAGAACTTTACCTGCTACTTCCCAAAATGATAAACGTTTTCAGAATCTCTTGTCACCCTACTACATAAGCAATGCTATCGAAGAAATAACTTTGAGTAGTTCAGACAACAGACATTATTTTGTAAGTTCGCCTCAAACCCTCAAAGTTTCTCTCATTCACTCAGCTACATAGCTTATAAGTTCCCATTTTTTCACTGGTCGCAAAAGTTATGCCATTTGGACATTGGACAAGTTATTTGTTGAATCTAGAAAATTATTAAGACTTTCTCTCAAAATGAAAACACAAAAATTGTTTTTATCTTTTATTGTTTATAGGAGCCGGAGGTAATCTCTGAAAGTACTGATCCGATAACGACAGTTTTGTCGCCGATAGAAAGCTGCTTTATGTATGCAAGCGAAGCCGCGGGCAAAAGCTAGTAGGATAATAATCTTAGAATCCTTATTTCAGCCGAAAGACGTCCACTGTTGGACATAGGCAACTCCAAATGTCGTCATAATGACCAGTCCTGGCCGTTTCGCATCTATACTAAATTTGCTGGTGTAGAAATATTAAATGAGTATCTAATTTACAAAAATATACATACGTACATATAAAACTTAAATACTAAATAAACTATTTATACTAAAACCTAACTATGTACATAAATATAATACAAAATGACAAAGTACGCTCAGGCGTCAAAGTACTCCTCCACATCGCTGTCATCATCATATTATAATAAATTATACCTGTAAATGTTAAATAAAGAAAAAAAAAATACAAAAACATCATTCATAATGTCATCTGCATAGCTAGAGATAGGCTATTAATATAATATCCAACTCTGATGCTACTTAGTTCAACTTTAACATTACTATAATAAAATATTACATATAAAATTCTCGTGTCGCCATGTTCGTTCCCGTACTCCTCCGAAACGGCGTGACCGATTCTCATGAAGTTTTGTGAGCATAATTGAATAGGTCTGAGAATCAGCCAAACATCTATTATTTATACCCCTCAGTGATAAGGGTTGTCCACCCTTAACATTTTTAGAAATTACTTAAAAATTATTTATATGCAAAACAACGTTTGCCGAGATAGCTAGTTATATTATAAATAAATCAAGCGAGAGAAAAACATATAATTATAAAGCAGAAAACTTTGTTCGTTTAGTTGAACTTGCTAATCTCAAGAACTATTGATTTGAATTGAAAAATATCTATTAGTACTGGATGGCCTATTTATCGAGGAAGGCTACTAAGTAAATATAGGCTAATATTACATCACGCCACAGCCCACGGGAGTGTAGCAGAATAATTGCGGGCGAACCCATGGGGTCAGTTAGTTCATTATATTTTTGGTGTTTATGAGTACTAATAACTAGTGATCCAACGATAGTTTTGAAGATCAATCGTTTTATTGTAAACATACATTAGGTACTTAAATCTCATAATAATTTGGGTAAATAATAAATATTGAATGCGTGAAAAAAATACTGTCAAATAAAGCAAAGCACTTATAGCGCCATCTATTGTAGAATATCTGCTTTACATAAAGTACATTTATTATTATTCAATAAAGTACAAAGTTCGATTTAAATTAAGTTTAAAAACCAAAACTGAATTACAGGACTATTTCCTTTTGGAAAGTTTTGAACAAGATGTTTATTTATTTAGTAAAACTTCATTCAATACAAAAGTACAAAGGCGGACTTAATGCCTTTTGGCATTCGTTGGTTGACCAACGAAGCAGAATTTTATATAAAATATTTATTTTTTGCTCAGCATAATTATCCTGTCTTCTATAAAAAAAATCTGCAGTAATAAAGTTTTGTTTCATTTTGGCACAACTTGAGCGAGATAGATGACGCTAAGTTCAGTTACACAACAATTTGAAGAATCGCTACCTACAGTTTGTTTAGCTACTCGCTGCTAGATGGCACTAGTGGGTAACATAAATGTTTAACTGATTCTTGTCCTTGCTGTGGAGAAACAAACTATTATTTAAACTGCACTAACATACTTATCTAATTTACATTTTATTACAAACGCCACTTAGTCCGTATTTGAAATTTTTTAAAATAAGTAAATGGAAACATTGAGCATTGTAGTTGTCAAAGCGTAACCATGGTAACGCAATGTTTACAATAATTCAGTGACTTGATCCACGGTAAAGATTTAAGTTGTGTTCATTTTTTTCAAAATGTCGAATAAAATAACAAGTTTTTCAACTCCTAAAACCTCAGTTGATAACCGTACAAAGACTTGCAAGGTATTCTCACAGACAAGTGCTAAAAATCATTTCAATGCGCCTAAAAAAGTTCTGGTATCAAAAAAAACAAATTCGGTTTGCACAGAGAGCAAAAGCGTTGCTAGCGGAGTGAGCACCAAGAAATGTCCAGTGAAGCCAAAGAAAACAACAAAATCTGATTCAACTGTGTCTAAAAAAAGCCAAGGTAACAATAATTTAGACTACTGCAAGAAGTGTGGCGATGGAAAAGGTAATGATGAAACTCGAGAAAAGGAAGTCGATACTCTTCTCAGTGCTGTAAATGTCAAATGCGTTAAAAACGACAACAACGTCAAAAAGGTTACGAAGAAATTGTCGAAACCTGTTCATCAATACTATAAGAATGAAAACTTTTACACTTATGAAGAATCACTGCACGACACCAATGACAATATAACAAAAAAAGTTTCTGTAGACACTATAACAGAACTACCCGAAATGCGAACAATTTCTGAAGACTCAATTTTTAGAATAGATTCTGACTCAGAAGATGAAACAGAAAGCCATCTAAACCCAAACAGCGATTTAAACATCGAAAGACTTAAAGAATTTCGACAGAAAAACTATTTTGAATGTCATTCAGCGAAATCTAGAATAAAATCTAGAGTTAATGCTACCAGCTTGCAGGACCACAAATGTGTTTATAGATTTTATCTAAACGAACGCTTATTTCCTGTTCCATTGAACACTGACTACAACGACAAAGTTCGTTGCGTCGAATGCCAACTACCAATGGATATCAAACAGGAGAAAACAGGCGATAAAATCAACGGTACTATTCAAGCTAAAGTTAAAATCAATTCAGGAGACTCACAAGACATTCTTCTTCTCCTCCCAGTTAAAGAATCTCTCATTATAGAAGAGAGAAGAAAAGAGAATAGGCAAAAAGATGACTATTTTTACTTTGGAGTGGTAAAATTAGCTGCGGATGGAAATTCAATGTTCAACAGAAATATGCCGGAAAATTCTCTAGCTTTGAAGTATCAGAAAGGTTATCAGGAATATCAGGATGATGGAAGATATAACTATAAAGAAATACAGGATGATGACGTTATTATAATTTAACTTAACAACGTCAATGGAAATTTCTGGTAGCTCAGTCCAATCGCCATTTAAAATTGCTGTTCCAGTTTCAACAAATAAGTAGTTTATAAACTGATTTCAAGGATGTGTTAAGGTATATTATTATTTTACTGTAATTCGGTTACTTAACTGTATATTAGTGATTTAAATTAGAATAAACTTTATGTTCTTTGAAAAGCATTGCTTGCAACCAGTACCTACAGTATTTTATGATTGCTCTCTTATAACTGGTTAAAAGCGTCATTGAATAATTTGAATTCTAATAAATATTTGTCTAAATGTGAATCACTTTAGCTATCTTTTTAGGATTCTGTACGAAAAAACAGAACCCTCATGTCACTTTGTTGTCCGTCTGTTTGTCTGTCTGCCAAGACAAGGCCCTTTATCAATTTGAAATTAAAACCACATATACAAGTCTGCAGTCCCTTGAAGTTGTAAAAAAAAACACTTCTAATTTTAAGACAAAAGATACGGTTGACGCAGAATTCTGAAATTTGGCATAAAGCAAGGTCACAAATCACATTTAAAGGATTAAATTATAAAACAGCTTTGTCATTAGATCAAAAATCTTCGAGACTCCAATCAGAAATTGCACTATTTACTTATGTAAGTTTGTACGTAATCCACAGTGCGTGAGTCTGACACGCACTCACCCAGTTTTTAGGGTTCCGTAGCCAAATGGCAAAAAACGGAACCCTTATTGATTCGTCATGTCTAGTGATGGGCAATGATAATAATCCGGTTAATATCATTTGGCTAATAATCGATTAAAACCCAGTTAATAGCCATTAATAGCAATTATGGATGATAACCCTGCTATTAATGTTATTTTAGTGATTGAAATTTCCCTCCATGGTTTTCAGGCTTAGGACTGTCAGATTAGACTTCATTTTCATCATCTTTGTAGTAAATAAATGTGCAATTTAAAACTAATCTGGCCCATTTAAAAATATTAATTATTTTATGATTATACACACAAACCAACAACACACGAAAAAGGACTTCTTCACCGAAACATATCAGTCGACGTACTGATTCCGGATTCGGTTGGCGTCGCTGTAATGCAGTTCATGCATCTCTTTCTGGCATGAATAATATTAGCGCCAGAAAGATATAACACGAGAAACGGGGGTATCTTTCTGGCGCTACTAACTAATCGCTCGGGTATTTTCGATTGTCTATAATTTACCTACGTCGTATTCACAGAAAAGAGCTAATAAGTAACTTACTTATTGTACCTTACATTTTTACGTATCGGTTAAAATTTCGCGCTTGACCGCTATCTCACCTGATGGAAAGCGACGATGCGGTCGACGATGGAACGCGCTTACCTAGAAAAAACCTATTCACTCTCGACTTAAATATTCCCGGGTTGTAGCTATCAGGAAACACAGACTCCGGCAAGGAATTCCACTCCCTAGCTGCACGCACAATGAAAGTGTTCCCAAAACGTTTGGTGCGTGTAGGTGGGATATCCACCAAATACCGGTGGCGCATAACCGTACGTCTGGTAGTCCGATGATGGAACGGGAACGGGCTAGGTGGAATTAAGTTATGCAATTCTGACGCACACTCTCCGAAATGCAACCAGTAGAAAACCGACAGGCTAGCGACTCTGCGTCGATGCTCAAGACTTTGAAGCCTCGACTCGTCGAGTGTATCGTCGCCAATTATCCTTCTGGCTCGCCTCTCAATTGCCTCAAGTGCATCAAGCTGGTATCAGGCAGATCCGTCCCAAAGATGAGAGCAATACTCCATACACGATCGAACTTGAGCTTGATAAAGTTTCAGCAGCTGTTCCGGCGTGAAGTACTGTCTGACCTTTGAATTGAGCCTTTGCTTCGATGTATGGCCCAAAGTTGAGTGTTGATGTCAGCTTAACACCAAGAAGGTCAAGATGGTCGGTTATCGGCACGGTTGCATCCCGGAAAGTTGGAGCGGGGCTGAATTGGCTCCTTTTAGCGGAAAATAGACACGCCTGGGTTTTTGCAGCATTGAACTTGACCAAATTGGCATCGCCCCATTCGGAGACTGCCTGCAAGGACAAGTTCAAGTGCTCAACCATAGCCTCTCGAAGAGACTGGATCTGTGACCTACTAGCTTGCACGTTGGATATGTAACTCTCGTGCTGTCATCTGCATACTCAAAGGTACCGGGCTTGAGCAGATCGTTTATGTGCAGCAAGAATAATGTTGCCGAGAGTACTGACCCCTGAGGGACCCTGACATTAATAGCCATTTGACCGGACGAGCAGCCATCGATAACCACTCGGATGGACCGGTTACTCAGGAAGTCTGCGATCCAACCACATAATCCAGCGGGTAAACCGAAAGATGGAAGCTTACTAATAAGGCCCTTCGTGCCAAACCCTATCACAAGCCTTCAAGATATCGAGGGAGACGGCAAACGCTTCCCCGTGCTTCTCGATGGCCTTACTCCAGATGTGGATGGCATACGCTAGAAGATCTCCAGTTGACCGATTACGGCGAAAGCTGTATTGACGGTTGGTATCCTAAGGGATATCATTAGCTTCTAGGTATGCCAGGAGCTTAGTGTTGAGTACACGTTCCATGGTCATATAGAGAATGGACGTTACTGAGATCGGTCACTTTTCATCCTCAAATGAAAGCCTAAATAGGCGTGTCAGGATCGGAGACAATTCAGGCGCACACGTTCTCAGAACAATTGCTAGTATCCCGTTTGGACCGCTAGCCTTGTTCACGTCAAAGTTACGTAGCACCCTACGGACGTCCTTCTGTTGGATCATGGATGCGAATAACCGACATATTCGTATCGTAACCATCAGGGTGAACAGGGGTCGCGCTTTACCTGGATCTAAACGCAAAGATTCCGCGAAGAGTGAGGCAAACTTTGCTTTCTCCTCAGCGGTATGTGCCAGCGACCCATCGGGTTTCAGCAGTGGTGGTAGTGAAGGGCGGCAGAAGTTCGATTCAACCGACTTAGCCAGGGACGAAAACGCCTTACTACCCGCAGGGTATAAAGCTAGTTTGTTCCCGATGCGGCTAATGTGGTCGAACCGAGACCTCCGCATCACCTTCTTGCAAGACTTGGCAGCTCTGTTGAAAGCTCTCTTGTTCTGGCTTACGTCATTCGTATTGTGCATACGAGCATCGGCCCATACCTGATATGCTGCGTGCTTGAGCGCGTTAGCGCGATCAGACTCCGCACCAAATCAAGGGCGAGTTCGACCAGACATGGCTACGTCGGAGAATGGAATATAGTACTCCATTTTGTTAAATCAAGTAATTAATTAGGTAGATGGTTAAATCACAAAGCGATGTGTCAATAGTAATTATGGTTTTTATAGTATTGGATCTCTAAATTTACAAAACTGAATTTCACAAAAAATGTGTATTTATTTTATTATTAACACTTTTTCACATACAAAAAGTGAAATTATATAAAAAGAATTACAATACATTGAATCACACTGCGTACACGCACCCAATTTATGATCACACCCACAGATTTTAGACTTAACAAAAAAAAAGCATTTATTTTTTTAACAATACATTAACAGCAGGGTTATCATCCGTTGGACGGCTATTAATGGCTACTTATGGATTATAATCGATAATAACTCAAAGCATCCGGCTATTAACCCAACACTAGTCATGTCTGTCTGTCCGTCCGTATGTCACAGCCATTTTTTGGCGAGTCCGACTCGCACTTGACCGGTTTTTTTAATTAGAAGTGGGAAATCATTAAATAATTTCTCCAGCAGTGGGTGGAGCGTTACACCTACTGAACAAAACCCACCTGTGTTCCTTCTGTGGCCGTTTGCGTTCCAGGGCCGTGGTGACACTTTCAAAAAATCCCATGGTCACAGCATTTTTTCCTGTTGTCTTTAAAAATCATATATTTATTGTATTTTTTTATGCACAACTTTTGTTTTTTTTTTTGCAATATTTTCTCGCCAACTTTTTAGTTTGATGGCGAGTTGCGACTGTTTTTTTTTTAATTATTATTAAGTACACAACTAAAAAATCTTGATTCTAAGATCTGCACGCTTAGCCAAGTTGTTATTCTGCAATCGTTAACACTGTCGAAAAGTGATGAAACGTATGGGAATGACGTCATCTCAACGTAAAGTCGCGTGGTCAGTACAAACGAATAGACAATTCGTAGCCAAGTTCACATCGTTCAAAATCGTTTCTACAATATTTAACGCTTTGACAAACGTTTTAGAACGAGCGGCGGACTCAGGCGCGTCAACATGGCTACCAACATATCGTTTTCTACAATTGCTGTCACCGAGGCGTTACCGATTAGAGAACGGAATTCGATTGTAACTTGGCTACGGGGGCTGGTCACTACATATATTTTTCTATCTATCTTCTTTCCTACATTTTCATTACCCATCACTGCAATAATCTCATGTATAGTCTATTTTTTTTAATTCTAGGTATATTGGCAATTATTCATTCTTGCATTCCACAATCTACAATATTGACCTTTAATAAAAATAGTCAACTGGTAACCCGTTGTTATGAAAAAACTACTTTCGGATTATTCCTTAACGACTTCGCTATTATTTTAACTGGACAGTTTATGATACAAAAAACTATCGAATAAAAAAAAAAATACTGTGGTGCTTCAGTAACAAGCACGGAACACAAGATTAGGCTGTCCACGGACGCGTAGCTTCTTAGACGCGTTTCGTCGTTATACGCTTGACTAACAAAATCGCGGTCGTACCTTTGAGTCATTGGCATTTTTTTTTTTTAATAATAGATTTGAACTATTGCTTAACTGTGATCTCACCATCAATATATAATATTTACTACGCACTAGATTCCGCGTGCCGAACACTCACTTTTTTTTTTTCGATGGGAAAAATCAACTTATGACAACCCCCGCTCTTGGGCGGAGCGGGAGATAGTGTCAGGCTCTTACTGACTAAAAAACCCATCCCGTTCCTTCAAGCCTTCATACCGGGGCTCGAGCGCCCTTTCTACACTCACTTCAATCGACTCAAGTGTAATGTAGTCGTATACCTTGGAACATTAGGTGGTTTTCACACTACCACCCACCACGCAGCGTAGCGCATGAAAACGCACCTACGCGCGTACTTGCGGGACTGCAGATCTGCATCATCGTGCGGGTTTTTTACGCACTCACGCGTGTAGTTGCGTTTTGTAAGTTCACGCAAGCACGCACTCATTTCATACAATATCACGCACGGTACTACGAGACTCAGTGTGGCATACCTTGCGTGTCGCCCCGCAACCAGGCGCGTGAGTGCTTGTTTCTCCGCGTGTAGGTGTGTGATCTGAATGAACGCGCGTGGATATAGTTTCGGTGTGTTGGACTGTGCGTGTTTTATATACAAACGGAGATACTTACAAGCAACGTTAAGACACGCATTCACGAAATGCGTAAGTGATGTTCATGACCCTTAAGACATTTTGCGTTAGTGTCCTTTAAGTTCTAATAGTTCTGTTAGACGACATAATGCCAATGTAGCGCTGCAGAAAACTTTTGTTTTAACTATTCAGTATTTCGACAAATACGATGAACATAAGTCGATGGATCCCACCAGATGATAAGCAGTGATGCAATTGTTAATGGTTTATGAGTAGAGTGAACAGGTCACTCAAACCTTGAAGACACCTAAATTATAATTGGATGGGAAGGCCGCAGCAGGCAAATTGTTCCAGTCCTTTGTCGACACTTTCGTAGTTTTGTACGTGGACGTCAAAGACATTGTCGAACTTCTCTTTCAAAATTACAGTTTGAAGCCTCGTTGTAGAGCATAATATATAATTTAGTTTAAAAAAAAAACTGGGCAAGTGCGAGTCGGACTCGCGCACTGAGGGTTCCGTGCAAACTACAATTCCCGAATGGAATCTCGATATTTTCCGAATTGCAATTTTTTTTTGTGACTTTGGTAACAAATAATTTACTGTTTTCAGATTTTTTTCCCATATTAGTGTTATACCTAGACCTTGCTTTGTGCCAAATTTCAGGATTCTGGGTCAAAGAGAAGTACCCTATAAATTTCGGTCTTTGAGAGTATCAATCGTTTTTTTGCGACATAAACGGCCGTATCTTTTTTATTCGTTAACTTAGAAGTTTGATTTTTTCACAGCTTGAAGGGACCGCAGACTTGTGATACCTCCACGAGTTCTTGTGATAAAGGGTCTTGACAGACAGACGGACGGACAACAAAGTGATCCTATAAGTAAAGGTTCCGTCTTTTCCTTTTGAGATACGGAACCCTAACAATAGATTTATATTGATTGACATTTGTATACCTTAGACATGTAGGTATACAAATGTCAATCAATATGGAAGAGTAATAAAATTGGAAAAATTTAATACCATAAGCAGATTCACATCGAACAGGCGCACACTATGCTTATGATGACGACTACGCGTCTATGAAGCTATGCGTCTTACTCGTTTCTATCAGTTTATTTAAAATAATCCCACGTTTGGGCAAAGCCTTCCCCTATCCCCTTCCACACATGGCCTGGCGGGGAAGCTGTTTTTTGTAAATAATTGTGCATCTATTTAGGCAGAATAAACATGTTGTCTTTCTTTTCTGCCTTCACTTTCTTTTCTCTCTTTTCTTTCTTTTCTTTCTTTTCTTTATCTTCTTTCTTTTCTTTCTTATTGACCATTGTACTATAATATTTTTAATTGTAATGAAAAAACAATAAAATTGACTGCTATAATTTAGTGTAAATTTAAAGCAAAAAATGACAAATCTAACAAAAAAGTCTAACAAAAGCCGGGCAGGCCGGACTCCGCCTAATTTGGCCGGACACGCAACTATAAAGCCCTGTCCGGCTTTATCCGGAATTCCGGACGCCTGACAAAGCTATACGGGATGTACCACGGCAGAACAGACTATGTTCTTTTTAGCTGCACCGCAAGAAAGAAGCTTACGCGGCCTTTTAGACTTTGTTTTGCACTGAACAAAGACTAATATAGAATACGCACTGAATGTGATAACGCGATTGGCAATATTTACGTGATTGATGCAAAAATTGATCGTTTACTTTACACGATTGGAGCCTGCAATCGTCAATAAATTTTCATTGTCATTCACGTAAATATTGGCAAACGCAATTGGCCATTTCGGGGACGCACTAAAATCACACGATCCACAAGGATATACAATTATTTTTATAATCAAATCAAAAAATATCTGGTTCCTTTGTGTATTCGACGAACAAAACTAAATAAGACTTGACGAAATCCTTTATTTATCTTTAAATCCTATCTACCATGGAAAATTACAACAATTATGAGACGAAATTGAGAAGCAATCATATTTCGCAAGCATTCCCGCCACCGCAAATAAATATGGCGGGTGATCCGCGCGCGCCTCAGTCGGCACGGCGCATGCGCGAGTACTGTCACTTTCGTTCGAAAACTGCGAGTGTGTTGCAGAGAGTGAAAAATAAAAAAGAAACAAAAATGTTTGATTCATTATTGCTTGTGGTTTTTTTGACGAGTTTCGTGAATGCAGAGAATAGTTTACGTAAGTATTTTTTTTTATTGTTATGTTTTTTGAGTTATTATTCGGTAATAAACATAGATAAGAAATGAATTTAACTGACCGTGTACGTAATGTGCATTTCCTGTGCCTCTTCAAAGTTGGTTACACTAATTATCAATCACCTTCATTTTTAATTAGAGTTCCGTACCCAAAGAGTAATAACGGGACTCTATTACTAAGACTCCACTGTCCGTTTATTAGTCACCAGGCTGTATCTCATAAACCGTGATACCTACACGGTTGAAATTTTCACAGATGATATATTTCAGTGGCCGCTATAACACCAAATAAATAAGATAAATATTAAAGAGAGGCGCAACGTACAATTTTTCAACAAACACCGAGAGAGGTAAAACTTAAAAAAAATAAAAAAATAGTATTTAGTGTTGTATACGGAACCTTTCGTCAGTTTTGTTAGTTTTTTTTTTGTAAAATAATTTGGGAAGGATGGCAACCATTTTTAAAATAGGACAAGGACAAAATAGATGATTTACTTGAATGAAAAAGCACATACATATGTATTTACAAACTGCATCGTCGCTCTCCATTAAATGAGATAGCGGTCAAGCGCGAACCTATCAACAATAAAAAAAAACTTTAATTCCTACATGATTTTGACTGCACAAAATCTTTTAATATTTTATTTTGATTTGTTATTAAACAGAAACACAATCTCTTTTTTGATTCTCGTTTCATGATGAGAACAAAAAAAAATGTGATATAATCTTTAATTGGTTCCGGTGAATAGGTATGTAAGTAGGTGGTTATTTACTTTGCGATAATGTTCTATGTATATAAACAATAATTTAGACTAATTTTTAATTAGTACAAATACTTAAAGGGCCTATTAGAAAAGGTCTCCTTATTATTTAAAAGTAAAGTCTCAATAAATAATATTTATAAACAGCAAAGTTATTTACATCCCAAAATGTCACTCGGTTTATGAAAATATTATACAAGCTATTGATAAGATAATGTAATTATATGAAAAACAATGGAAAAACTTTGCACGTAGTATTTTCTAGTAACAATTGTTATGAATGATTGATTCTATTATGAATTTACCAATTATGTAAAATCATGGATAATTTTGTGATTTCGTTTTTTTTTTCTTTTGACAACATAAATATGATCAGTACCTAACGGATACTGATAGAGCGCCATTTTTGTAATAATTAAAAAATAGGGGTGTGTAAACAATAATACTTACATAAGATACAATATCATATTTATACAGCTTGACAGACAACATCCTGTAGATAATATGTAAGACTCATATTACTAAAATATTAATAGTTAAAATTAAATTATCGTCATTCCCTTTTGGGCCACCAAGAATTTCTAAAAAGGAAAACTGTGATTCTAGATTTCAAAAGGGCAACTCAAGAACAGGTTTTAGTCAGCAAAAGTCTGACATGCCCTCTCTCTTCGCCCTCGAACGGGAAAAATCATTGGATAATTTTACACCTCAAAAAATGTCTGCCTTCGTTAAAAATATATTTAGATAGTTTTTATCTTAATAGTCTTAGCGTATTCAAGAAAACTGGGAAATATCTAATGTACAAAGCTATCAATTTATTGAACAGAGTAAAAAAATAACAGAATGTTCAACTATTATATTAAATATCTTGCCCCAAAACGAATAGCCCATCACTATTCCCCAAACACACACAATTGTATTACAAAATAGGATTCATACAAAAATAAAGCATAATTATGTCGAAGTGCCTCCTGTGAGAATTGAACTCACGACCCCTGGTTTACAAGACCAGTGCTCTGCCACTGAGCTAAGAAGGCTATATGAATATGCAAATAGTTACAGACTGCTTTATAAGATTACAGCAACTTGAAGTAATATTAAGTATCTACTCACTGACAATGTCTTAGACTGGGTGTCTTGAGTACCTATGTGAGTTTGTGGATGTACTCAAGATATACCACAGTCCACAACACGTTAAAGATATGTATCTAAAACTGAAAGATACTAAAAGAATGATATGGTAGGTAACTTTTATTCAGCATTTTGGTTGTTTTTAATGTCGTGCGGATTACATCACCGCAAATGTCCTTTTCATAAAAGTATTTATTTTAATAGAGGGAATAGGCACACGGGACGCGTGCGGTATAGAAAATCTCGCATGCGTGATGAAATCCGCATGATATTAAAAACTCCCTAACTGCTGACTAGCCAATTTTCGCTAGCCCGTTTCCGCTCGCCCATTTTCGCTAGCTAATTTTTGCTAGCTAATTTTCGCTCGCCCATTTTCGCTAGCCCATTTTGGCTAGACTATTTTTGCTAGCCTATTTTGGCTAGCCGTTTTTTGCTGGTTAATTTTTGCTAGCCCATTTTCACTAGCCTGTTTTTACTAGCACATTTTCACTAGCTAATTTTTGCTAGCTTATTTACGCTAGCCCATTTTCGCTGCATTATTTTCGCTAGCTCATTTTTGCTAGCTAAATTTTACTAGCACATTTTCGCTAGCCGTTTTCGCTAGCCCGTTTTTGCTAGCCTGTTTTTGCCAGCACGTTTTTGCTAGCTCATTTTCGCACCTTATATTCGTTGGCCTATTTTCTCAAGTCAATTTCTGATACATATTTACAATGTCTTAAAATCAATTTTCGCCTTGATTTTAAATGCAGTCAATTTTAATTCAAAATCTTTATTTATCTTTAAGTCATTAAATGACCCTTGACATTGAGATCGTTTTTAGTACAATCATATCTTTTGACTTTGAAAAATGATATTAACCATTTTCATGCACAGTTGTCAGGAAATATCAAAAGTTTGTTAATTTTGAAGGTAAAGGAAATTACGTAGAAGGATTTTAAAAGTGATTGTTAAATATTTAAGGCCAAATTAATTATTCTAGTTTGGTTCTTGTTTAATTAAAATTTACGTTTTAATTCGAATTAAAACCAACATCACACAAATATTATAAAGGTAAAAGTTTTTGTGTACGTTTGTCATTTCTTCACGCTTGAACGGCTGAACGGATTTTGATGAAACTTTGCACAAGGGTAGACCATAAATCCTAGAGTAGCACATTGGATTAGTTTTATCCCGAGATATGTTCCCTCAGAAAAAAAAAAACACAAAGCCACTGGCAATAGCTAATCAACCAATAAATATTAATCTCGAAATAAAACATTAGTAAAATCCCTACTTTTTTGTGGTAGTATTTATTATTATAAAGACTAAAGTGTAGTGTTTAGCAATACAAAAAGCAAAAACGCATAAATTTCATAAAAAATAAAACAGATATTAAGATGCCTCCTGTGAGGATTGAACTCACGACCCCTGGTTTACGAGACCAGTGCTCTACCACTGAGCTAAAGAGGCGATGGGTACGTCTGCCTAGTTGCACACCCCTATCGGAGTGAGTCACATTACCAATTTACGTTCCTGATATTTAGGCGCATGTGTCTAAACTAAAATATGACTTGTTTTTTGCGTGCGTTTACATAGACAACCTTATTTTTAATATATGCAAAATCTGAAACACCTGTCTATATTTTTATGTACAAAATTTCAAAAGTGTGTTTTGAAAAATAACAAAGTTATGGTACCATTGGCGACATGAATACATGGTCACCAGGCCACCCGAGCGACTGAGGGGTTGCTTTGCTGCCGCACCAGGTATGCGCTGGCGCACAATGTTGTACTTAGTTTCGGTGGTGTTCTATTTATGACTTTTTTTTTAAATATTTTTTTTTAAATAATTTTTGTGAAAAACTATATCATGGTGTAAAAAATATTGGAATCCATTCAGTTACTGATTCTGAACAAAGTATATGCAGGTTTCTCATATACTTACTAAAAATAATGTAGGTACAATTGCCAAAACGGATCTTGAGCGCTCGGCGTCAGAGTGGGGATCGCTTTGCGCATTCCATACATTGGCGAGCCAATCGTCTTCGTTGTTAGATACATGCAGCAACGCAGGGAACGAATCATGAGTGACGTCTTTGACGGGATGGCGCGGCGAGCCAATCACCGACACTCCCCGCCCCCGCGTCTCACTTCGCACCACTAAAGAGACCGAATATCTGACATCTGCGCAACCACTCACAAGATCCAATTTGCCTGCAGCGATAACATAAGCAAAAAAAAAAAAAAAAGATAAGCAATTTGCCTGCTGCGGTCTTCCCGTCCGATTATAATTTAGGTGTCTTCAAGGCTAGAGTGAATAGACTCTTAATAAACTAGTGCGCCTTACCATCAACGATTGCATCACTGCTTACCATCAGGTGGGATCGCAGTCAAGCACTAGTTTCAACTAAGAAAAAAAAACAGCATACTTTGTGATGAGAAATAATTAATGTTCTTTTAATTTTAGAGTTTGTGTTTTCTGATAACTATAGCCTAGGGGTCTTTAAGTCTAGAGTGAATAGGTTGCTTCTAGGCAAGCGTGCTCCATCGTCGACCACATCAGGTGTATAGTAGATAGTGGTCTAATGCGAGTCTATCCATGATAAAAAATAGTTTTCATGTCCACTAAAACTGTTCTTATTTTTCCCAGATGTAAACACTGATCAGGGTGTGGTTCATGACTTATTGATAACAGAATGTGCTTTACGGAAGACGTCCACTGTTGGACATAAGCCAAAGACGTGGCCTGAATTTTGCCTTGAATAAATTAATTATCTTATTATTCTTTGATTAACTCCTAATTAACTTGATTATCTCCAGTCTACATTGTAATTCCAGTAACTGGGGTTTGATTTTGAACCGACTTTGGAGTCGTCGAGGATTCCAGCTAGGGGCTTTACTTTTTGTAATTTATTTCATCGTCACTGCACTAAAAACGGTAGAGGGAAACATCTTCAGATGTAAACATATCCTAGAACCAAAAAAATCAAAGATACGTGACTTGGTCCCGCGTGGTGGATTATGGCCTATTCCAAGGGATCAGACTCCCAGTAGTGGGAACAATATAAGACTGATTATCCATATTATAAATAAGATTTAAGTATTTGGCCAGGTCAAATGTCTCTGTAATATTTACTTGAACCTTGATTAAAATTCAGTAGGTAGGTATGTTTAATTCTATTTAAATGTCATCTATCCACAATCAATAAGGTGTTTTCCTTCAAGATGTTGGCTTGTCTTATTTACAATCTTAATTATTTTAATTTCTTATGTATCCGCTAGAGTGCCCGCGCCTCGCCGCAAACCTTATCTAAATTGCCCGCCACTTGAGACGTTTTTTATGGCCTCCCGCCGCGCGTGTTCGAATTTTAAATAAACAATCCATTGAGTGTCAAGATGTTATTGTAACTCGTAAGTGTTTTGTTTTTTGTGTTTAGTATATCCACAATCAATAAGTTTGTTTTCCTTCAAGATGTTGGCTCGTCTTATTTACAATCTTAATTATTTTAATCTCTTATTTAGATGTGTAGTAATTATATCTGTAATTCTATGTTAGACGTTGCGCAACCGAGTAGGTAGGTCTAATTGTCGCTTTGATGTTGTTCAAAGAAAATATACGATTTGAAAAGAAAAGAACAGAATTGTTTTTTCACTCATTTGAGAGCAGTGATGGCCGAGTGGTAACGGCCTCGACTTACGAGTTGCAGGTCGCTGGTTCAAACCCAGCCAGGCGCATTACTTTGTGTAATTTATTGCATCATCACTACTCTCAAAAATGGTGAAGGTAAACATCGTGAGGAAAATGTCTTAGAACCAAAAATTCGAAGACATGTGACATTCATTAACCCGCACTGGGCCCGCATGGTGGATTACGGCCCATTCCTTCTCTTGTAGAGGGGGCTGAGTCCCAGCAGTGCGAACATTAAAAGGCTGATTATGCTATGCTTAAGCTTGTTTCTTTTACATTGTAACAGAAGTGCTTGTAATACAGAATATTAAAGGCCCAGCCTTTGTCTTCAACAACTCTACATCTAATTCATCATTACCTCGATAGGTTTGCAGATAGACACCACACCAAGACCTTGACCAATACATTTTTCTCTTTTTCTTTGGTATATCCTCATGGATTCCGCTCTGCGGTGAGTGGAGGACTCTGTCAGACTTACTGACTAGACCCACCCTAATGATCTGTCGTCCACATGTGTTGGGGGCTGCGGGTGCAGTAGTCTAGTTTAGTCCTGGACTAGTGTTGATCTGGTAGAAGTTGCCCTCTACCCATATTGGGCAGTGGCTCTCCTATACGCCTAAGAGAGACGTGCGTAAAACACCACCCACCACCATCTCAATTTGACTGGCCTGTTGGTCTGGTGGTTAGTGGCCCTGACTGCTATGCCGGAGATCGTGGTTTCCATTCCCACCCAGGACAAATGTTTGTGTGATGAGCGTGATCATTTGTTCTGTGTCTGGATGTAATTTCTCTATAACATGTGTGTATTTAGAAATATATAAGTTATGTTTATCAGTTGTCTAGTACTCATAACACAAGCTCTGCTTAGCTTGGGACTAGGCGGCGTTGTGTGACAGTTGTGGAATATTATATAAAAAATAAGTAATTTTTTCCTTTAACCAAACCAATTCTAATTAAAATCAAACAGTAGTAAACGCTCTAATAGCCCAGCAGCCCAGCACACATAACTGCATTATCAAATACTGTCTACTTACGTAGCCGCTCATGTAATCGACCATGTTTCCGTGTTCGAGGCGCCCGCTCGCGGCTGTTCGGTAAACCTCGGGATATGCTTTCACTAGACAAATAGAAGCCCTCTATTAGTGCATAAGTAACAAGGTGTTACGTGGATACCTTTTTGCCATTTCCCTCTTATCTTAACTACCGGGCTATTGGCAATTTGTCACGATCTACGAGAAAAGCTTAGAGTGTGTAAAAATAATACAAAGCTGTCAGAAGGATTCGGTATATCAAACATAAAAAAAACTTTTTGAATGTAAAAAAAAAAACAATAAAGAGTGCAAAATAACTTTAGTCTTGTCTGTCTTTCTTAGTTTTTTGTCTCAAACAAAGCAATTTTGCTTATTACGACAGTTCTGCTAAGATCCTGTGAAGAGTTCCGTTACATATTTTTAAAATTCATAACAGATATATAATAACAATAATTCTATGGAATCAATTCAGGAGTAGGTTGAGTAGGCTTTAACCAAGCGTTTAAACTTACCCCAGCCTTAAACATTATTGTTTATATTTAAAAAAAAAAACAAAATTGGTTTATAATTGATCAAACAATCGGTGGAATTATTTAAAAAAATACGTCCACCCGAAAAAATATAAGTAACTTCCTCCTTTTCGAAGTCGCTTAAAAACTTCCAGAAGGATAAACTTATGCTGGGAAACTTCTTTGAATGTTTTGTGTAACAAATACATCGCTATTTACAATCAGAAATCAGAAACGTTTATTTCAAATAGACCAGTTACAGGCACTTTTGAATTGTCAAAATGTCGGTCAGTCAAACAAGTGAAGCTAAATTGCACGTTCCAAAGAGTAGGTCTCTATGGAGAAGAACGTACAAGAAACTCCATGGACACTCTTTTAAATCATATTGAGTTACATTAATCATCGTTAGATATTTCTTTTTTGTTTCTATTATGTGAACACAATGAAGATAAGCAATAAAAATTAGATAATAATAGTAACAATAAAAATAGAAATTGAATAAGTCACTGGCAGCTAAGAGATGACCAGTCTCAACTGACGGCGCCCGTTCACGAGCGCCAATTGTTCATAATGTATCGCCCTCAGGATATTGCTTATAGTTGCACACAGTTGTAAGGTTCATAGTTGATGATTTCACAGCCTCTAGCGTGCTCCATCGCTGGTGGATTTGACCACCAACGATGGAGCATGCGCGCCTAAAAGGTAATTAGCCTTAAAAATCTTTTTTGTAGACCTTGCTTTAAAACACCCAAGGATCCCATTATTTTTTTCCTGTCATCAACACCTTTGATAACTTCCTTAATAACCCACAGGTGTGGTCCAAACTTCCACAGTCACATAAAACCAATAACCGCGGGGTCAACCCGACGGACGCCCAAGGTCGCGCCGGTGCTCCTGCGCATACCAATGAGGCTGGAGCCGATACAATGCAACTATTTACATGCAGTGGTCACCACGCTGCATGCCTTGACCTGCACTAAAGATGTGTGGAAGGATTTTTGGGCATAGACTTTGTTTTAACTACAAAAATGGCGAAGTTTAGATAAACAGTTAAGAGGAAAGATCACCTTAACATTATAAAGGCGTATTAAGTTTGTGTGTGCGTCTGTTTTTAGGTTTTTTAATTCTTTACGCTCAAATGGCACAACGGTAATGTCCTGGAACCTGCACATCACATGACCTACATGGGATACTCTTATTTCCTGGGATGGTCCCTTAGGATAACACTTTCTCATATGTTTATGTATTTGATGACACTAGGGGTTCTTACTGTCTGTGTAAAAAGCAGTACGTTGGAACTATTCCCTATCAACTTTACAGTTACTTCAGCTGTGTCTTTACTTTACAGTTGATAGGGAATGGTTCCAACAAATGTGGAATTATTCTAATAAGACTGAAGGTTTATGAATCAGCAGATGTGCATAAAATTTCTATTAAATAAAAGCCAATAGAATAAGGTTCCTATCAAAGAAATTGTCCACTAATGAAGAAGAACGAAAGGAAAATCGTTTGCCCAACGCAACATTTAGGAACTGCCTTTTGTTTCAGCCAGTTCTGTCTTACTCCTGGGCCCTAAGTCTGCTATTAGAATATTGTCAGAATGGTCTATCATTGATTTCATAATTGTTGATTTTAAGTAAGTTTGGTTATCTACTAATATAATGGTACCATTATGACTTTCCAATGATCAACCACTGACACTCTATCGAAAGAAGTGGGATAGAGTGGTAATCTCGTACATATTTACAAATGAATGTCTTACGAATGTGGTAATCTCCAAAAGTTTTAACAGTTCCTTTGATCAGTGAACTAACCATTAAAACGTCATTGTGCAGTCATTGCTTTTAATAAGCTCGATATTGTCATTTTACCGCAACTCTATTACGAGACCATTGACCGATCAATGATCGATCATTAGGAATTAGCAGATTAAGAACTTTTAGGAAAATGACAGTGGGATCGTGTTGGAATGACGAATTTATAAAAATAGCAGACTTGGACCCCTGGACAAATGCCTCCCACTTCTTTCATTTTTAGCGAACTCACATTTGCTTCTTCCAGTTCTAGCAAAATTGAGTTCATCCCATCAATTCCTTGTGGAACAGTCTAAATAGACAAAAATACAACTAATTAATTAATTCGTTTCACCTCGTGGTTTATACCGCGTACATCGGAGAACTGGAACAATTTGCCTGCTGTGGTCTTCCCGTTCGATTATAATTAGATATCTTCAAGGCTAGAGTGAATAGGCTCATAAAATAAACTAGTGCGCCTCATCATCAACGATTGCATCAATGCTTACCACTAGGTAGGATCGCAGTCAAGCACTACTTTATATCAATAAAAAAAAGTTCTAAGTCAAACAAATCACTGTAAGGTTTACCATTTTCTAGAGTTTAAGCAACAAAATGGATTCTCTCGTTTTGCATGTGGCTAATAGTTAATAAGTGTATGTGTATATTGTGTCAAGGATGCTGTGCTTATGCTGTACGGTCATTAGCTCAAGCATTTGTCGCCAGCCAGCTTGACGAGTCAGACTTACATCCTAACCTCGACCGATAAAGTAAATGAATTCTCATTCACCAAAAGTTTAAGTGCCTACGCGTTACACGTTGCCGGCAGTGGTATGATTGTTGCACTCGGGCCACTAGCTTTAACCACAAAACGCCGCCATCTTATATACACACAGACATATTTTCTGTAGTTTTCATATATTTTGTGTGGACACGCCGGTGGCTGCTGGCTTTTTAACTCATGCTCTTAATGGACTCTGACGAAGAACGTTTAATTGCGCAACTGTCGTTTTTTTTTTATATTTTTTTTTAGGGTTGGAAATTATTTAATGACTTTTCCCGCTCTGGGTGGAGCGGTATGGCGTGGTAGACTTTTACTGACTAAAACCACACCTTTGTCCTTCAGTTGCCCTTTGCGTTCTAGGACTACGGGTTTCCTTTTCAGAATATCCCCGTGGTCCTATATAGCGGACTCTCTTATAGGAGCATCTCTTAGAGGAGCGCGTGGATCACTACGCGCTGGTGACGACCGAGCTTGATCGAGTCAATTACCGGACGACTGGACGGCGAGCTACCCATTGCTCGACGTCCCCAAGCCCACGTTGCACAAGTGGTGTGTGGCGGCGTTTTGTATCGGCGTTTAGTGGCCATTGCGGGCCACAAGAAGCCCGCAGCGACTATTTTTAACGCATGGTGGCCACCGGCGTCAACCGTGTAATGGAAGTGTATATAAAATGTATGAAAACTACAGGAAATTTGCCGGTGGCGACGTTTTGTGGTTATGGACGGTAGCCCTCAACCATCTTCGTCAGAGTATATTATGATAACAAGCGCATGGCTTGAAAAAAAGTAGAAGCTACCAGCCACAAGTGGCTGTTTTTTTTTTATCTGTTATAAACTAGTACTTGACTGCGATCCCGCCTGATGGTAAGCAGTGATGCAATCGTTGATGGTGAGGTGCACTAGTTTATTGAGAGCCTATTCACTCTAGTAGAAGACACCCAAATTATAATCAAACGGAAAGACCGCAGCAGGCAAACTGTTCCAGTCCTTCGAAGTACGCGGCTATTGCTCGCTTCAGCTACCTTTGTGGCCGCTTCTAGCTTCTCGTAGCAGTGTTTGTGGCCGTCACGTAATGACCTTGTACGAAGACCTGTACAGAACAGATGTATATAGAAAGGGAGAGGTAGATCTTTGCTCAGCTGTGAGAAATAAAAATAACTGGTTAATTAAACAAATGGATAGAACTTCCTACTTATAGTAATAATGAAATTGTTGGGCAAGAGATTGAAATCGAGTTCATTGACTGCAAATTTTTAAGGCACGTTAATATTCCACAATTACCACACAACGTCGTCTAGTCCCAAGCTAAGCAGAGCTTGTGTTATGGGTACTAGACAAATGATAAACATACTTATATATTTCTAAATATATACATATTATAGATAAATTACACCCAGACACAGAACAAATGATCGTGCTCATCACACAAACATTTGTCCTGGGTGGGAATCGAACCCACGACCTCCGGTATAGCAGTCAGAGTCACTAACCACTAGACTAACAGGCTTGTAAAACGATGTAATATACTCGTAGCATAATCAGGTATAAAATGTTTGCACTGTAGGGACTTAGGACATAGGCTTTACTTTTCTGACTGACCGACTTTTTGACAATACCAAAGTGCCTGTAATTAGTTGAAACAAATGGTTTTCAGGTTTACGTGACAACAATCATAATAATCGAATCAGTTCGTCAATCAAAAGCAGTGATTCTAAGAATGAGTATAATTTATTATGACAGATGAAAAACAAAATTGAAATTATAAGGGTGAGTTGCACCATTTAACTATAACGATAACAGAGCCGTTAACAGTTGTCAAATCGTCGAATTGACCAATAGGCGGCCGTTTCACGGCTGGTTATGGTTTAGTTATCGTTATACTTAAATGGTGCAACTTACCCTAAATATGTAAATCGCTAACAAATACATACGGTAAACTAACATAAAAAAAATGAAACAGTTGAATTCGGTAATCTTTAATCAAAGCTGGTTCCTCGCTGGTGAATACCTCAGCTGCAACCACTAACCTAAGAACCTGTACAAGAGCAACATGCAATAATATCTATATTTGTACGTTTGTCAACCATTGCTCAAAGCTCATGAGTGGCTCCGAAGGTCGACTGGCGCCTCTTTCTCAACCACTTTTACCAATACTGCTGCGAAACCACTCGCAATGACCCACGATATGGCTTCGTTTCATGATGGGTTTCTAAACTTATAGACAGGTTTGGTAATGCATGTGAACTTCTTAAACTGGTGGTAGGTTGGATCAAATCAAATCTAATTAAAAACTGTATATCCTGTCATAACATGGCGTGCGAATGTGTTCACAATCAGTGATGTAAATTGGTCTAAATTACAATTTATTATTACAGAACTGTCTTCTAAATATTCCTTAATAGTATCTTGAAAAGTATTTTTAAACATGGACAGCGGTAAGTCTTGTAAACAATTTGGTAAATGATTGTAAATAATAATAGGCATACATTGTACTTTTATTTTAATGTTATTAGTGGCAGCCGATCTCATTGTTCAATAATGTAATGAAATAATTCTAAACGATGAAACAATTGCCACTAAAAAAGTTCTCTGTGAACATGTAGATGGATGAAGAGGGAGAGGGAGGTCAAAGAAAATGTGCATGGATTGTGAAAGAAAAGGGAGTTTGTGATAGTGTGACGAGTGACAGGATAGAATGAAAAAAAAACGTGTTGCGCCGACCCGAAGTAATATGGCATAAGGACAGGAAGAAGAAATGTAATGTTTGCTAAAGATACCTTCCTAAGTTATAAGTGTTGGTGGTATTACTGAAGCTTTGACTATCTAAAAATGTAAAATTTACGATACAATTAACAGTTTGGTCGTTTATCTGTCGTTAAATAACAAATAATCGATGCCAAAGATAGAAGGACAAACGAGCAATAATTTAAATGCAATGCATGAATATGCATCTGTCTGTATCCATAAAAAACTATACAAACGTATATTATTCAGTATATATGCAGACAGGAAGAAAAACATAGCCAAAACAAAAAAAAAACTGTATAAATTATAAGATTACAATTTGTAACGGTACCTACCAAAAATACTAGAATTTTAATCGATAGGTAATTAACTAATAACCAAGTTATTACGGAAACAGACAACACTAGGATTTGTGAACCTACGCGTGCCAGCTACGGCATGCAGCAAAATCATTTGGGTATGCCAGTGTAGGTGGGCTTTCGAATCCATGTGATTTGTAATAGCAGAAATCATATTGCAATCATCATCAACGTATTTATTAATGAACAGAGAACATTAGGATTGCTGCACAAATTTCATATTGCAAAGAACATTATTAATAGCATCAACGTTTATGTTTCTAATAAACTACAAGGCTTCTTTATATATTTTTTCATTTTCAATGGCATGTTATTCAATAAAGGTAACCTACCTATCCCTAGTCTAGACTAAACCAATTACAATTTGTAGACCAGTAATCGATGAAACGGCAAAAATCTAATTGCCAATCAAGTTAATTGCCATTTTTTCAAAAATGTTCCTAAACCATTTTGAATGTCTCAAGTCAAACCAGAAAAACAATTTAATTGATAAGGTCAGCTAAGAATCTATTATTTATTATGATCTCCTAATCGACTAATGTTCTAAAAAGGTGACCTAGTATAGAACCCTGGAGTACACATTTACATGGCTGGAACATTTTCCCTGGAAGATCGTTGTCTTCCCATCCGATTATAATTTAGGAGTCTTCAAGGCTAGAGTGGCTCTTAATAAACTAGTGTGATTCACCATCATCGACTGCATCACTGTTTACCATTAGGCGGTATCGCAGTTAAGTATTAGTTTGTATGATTAAAAATTAGATTATTCGAAGAACAGAACACGTAACTTCTTACCAGCCTTTGGCTGCAATGTTGCTCTCATGTCCTATGCCACCAAAGTCATGCTATTAGACAGACGAGACATTAGTATGGCATTCTTTGAGCGGGAAATCAGCAAATAACACCTCCCGCTCTAGGTGGAGTGTGAAGAAGTGCCAGAACTTTACTGACTAAAACCCACCTGTTTCTTTTAATTGCCCCTTGCGTTCCAGGGCCGCAGAGACTCTTAAGAACTATTCCACACCTAGTAGCATGACATAAGAATCTTAACAAGAATAAAACTTTGCCTCATCCTTTCTTTTTCTTCACTTTCCTCCTTATTTTTCAAGTTGTTACAATAAATCCTTTACTGTTCTTGTCTGTGTATCTTTGGAATTCTCTTTCAAGCACTTAAAGAATAATCCTTCATTGAAGCTCTTCACAAAAATAATTTTAAAAAAATCAGCCTCACTATATAAAATTCAAAACTTGATTGGACAGTTTGTATGGAGCGGCCGGTTTTTATTTTCGTTTCCTGAAAAAAAATCTTGCGGAAGGTTGTTCAGTTTTGTCTACCGAATAAGTAACCCTTAAAAGTTTGTGGAGGGCTGTTCCTTACACCCTGTATATTTACCTGCTTTTTGTGCAATCAAGAATAAAAATCTACTCCAAAGTTCACTTTTATCAAACAATTGAACAAATTCTACTTCTTTTCTCAATTCAGATGTTTAAATATATTATGTAAATCTCTTGAACAATATAGATTACAATCATGCCTGTGTAAACCATAAATTACTAACCTCACTAAAACCAGTTCCTCAGTTTCGGAGACAGCAACAAGCAAGTCTTTCTACACATCTTGTCAATACAACCTTGGCCTTTCATTCAGCGCCGACGTTTCCACAACGTTACCGATACTTCTATAATATGCAGTTACGATACTATTACGTTATGAGTAACGTTATTTTTAACTGTTTTGAAGGTTTGGTAACTGTTATTTATCTAGTTCGATGCTTTTTTAATTCAAGGTTTCTTTTAGAAATTAATTTTGATTCCTTTTTACCAAAGCTTCGTTCCCTTTCAATTGTGATAATTACAGACACAATTGAAAGACAATAGGTGCGCGAACGCCGGCGTTCGCTTGGGGTTTATTAAATTAAAAACGTAACCTCTGATTACTCTCTGATGGTGTAGTTTTTGACTAGAGAATGAATTGTCCAAATGACGCCAGCTATTTCTAGACATTACTTTTTACATATAAATATTAGTTTAGAAATAATCTTCTTGTTCTTCTCACGGGTAGGTTTTAGTTACCTAGTAAATGTCTGACCCTGTACTGTAAAAACACAGGACTGAGGACTGATAGAATTTAGGTGTCTTCAAGGCTAAAGTGAATAAGCTCTTAATAAACTAGTTCGAGTCACCATCAAAGATTGCATCACTGCTTACCGTCAGATGGGATCGTAGTCAAGCACTGGTTTACATAAACTAATATTATTAAGAATTAAATTATGTTTTATTTATTTTTTGTAGGAGGTAATCTCTGAAAGTACTGGTCCAATTGCTGAAATTATTTCACCGATAGAAAGCTGCTTTACTCCTGAGTGACATAGGCTATATTTTATGTACCTACGCGGGTGAAGCCTCGGGCAAAAGCTAGTAATACTATAAATTAAGTTTATTTTTATTATTTTGTTTATAGGTGCAGGTAATCTCAGAAAATACTGGTCGGATTGAAAATTTTTTTTCACGGATAGAATGCTGCTTTATTCCTGAGTGACATAGGTTACATTCAATGTACGCGGGCGAAGCCGCGGGCAGAAGCTAGTATCATAATAAAGTTTGGTCGCAGCGTACGACCAAGTGGCCAGCCTTGGCCTTTCTACAGGTTATTGAGCTTACAAATTAATATCTAATATATTACGACGTGCTCTACGAAAAATGTGAGTTACGACAATGTTACGTACTACTTACTAGAACTTACGATCTGAAAACGCAATGTTTTGAACGATGATCACTTATAGTTTATACCTACTAGTTTTTGCGTGTGACTTTGTTCGCGTGTAACTCGTAAAACAGTACAATACCATTTTGTTATAATTTTAAGAAGTTCTATTTCCGCGGAACCCTAAATCTTTTATTTTACAAACATAATTAGGGTTGCCCACAAAGCCTTTTTCTATTTATTTTATCTCCTTCCTTTCTATTACTTCTTAGAATATCAGCTATTATATATCAGTGAAAACTGTTTTCTCGGTTCGGAGTTTAAATCCGGAACAAACAGATATTACCGTTTTGTTTTAGTGAAAATAGTATCTATATACATACAAGTGGAGAAAGTTTTTCATTGCGAATTCTGTTTGGAAGTCTCGAATCCAGCACTCGTGCCGCAGGGACAAATTTCCACGTGTGTTAAACAACGTATAAACTTACAAACAAATAAATAAACGGGGGTTAACCGGTAACTCATGGGAGTCGCTTAATGCCCAGCATGAAATATTATGATGAAAAAAAAATTGTGGTAGTGGCGAATACTTTTCCGCACTAGTGCAGAAACCAATAAATTGAGTACCTAGAAGCATTAGAGATAAGAGCGGGTTTTCGAGTAAGTTTATTAAAAAATATTTTTTCGAAACTAAATCAATAATCCATAGTTTACCTCCTAAAGCTAAGCGTCCACTGCGTCAAGATCAAAGCGGACGGATTCGTTTTTTTGTATTGATTTGTATGGTACAGCGTGCACTAGATCGGAAACTGCGGATGCAAAATCCGAGTGCAGTAGAAGCGTGCCCTATCGCATTTTGTAAATACCGACGGCTCGTACACTGCGTATGCTCCAATTCCGATGCGGTGGACGCTAGCTAAGCTATAAAAAGCAATATTTACCTCTTTATCATATTTTATTGGTCAGCCAATAAATAATTGCTTACACAATACATCTAGGTACAATATAAATAAAACGAAGCATACTGCCGTCATTAGTGTAACAATTAATTATTATAGGCTAACCACTATAAGCACTATTTGTGATTATAAATATCTATTTATATAACTAAAAACATTAAAACAAATGTAACAATTATTTATAACCACGAAACAGTAAAATGTTCCGTGGTTATAACAACAAGTTACATAGGTAACGAAAAAGTTAATAAATAAAATTATATTATAAGAAAACAACAAAATTAAAGCTTAAATATTAGTTTAGGTTAGATTGAAACCCACTGGGGTCATAGGTTGGGCGAAAGTGAACCCGTAAGTCCTGGAACGAAGGTAAAGAAGGAACAGGAGTGGGTCAGTCAGTAAAAGTCTGAGACGCCCTTCCATTCAGCCCAAGGGCGGGAGATGTCATTAAACGAAAACCCACCTTAAAAAAAATGCATATTAGTATTATAGTAAACAAAACCCGTGCGAAGCTGGAGTGGTTCGCTAGTATTACATATAGTATACTAGCGACTATCTACGGGTAACAACTTATTAGAGAACTAAGGACGACCTGTCCAAAAACTAACTTTTCATCGAAAAAAATTGAGAACCTTTCTGCAACTCCACGTACCGAATCTAATTTTGTTTTCAAACCTTCCAGGGACTTACTGAAATATACACACAAAGTATCATCCAAATCGGTAAAGCCGATTAGAAGGAGATAGGTGACAAACACACGTAACAACTAAGCAACTAAACTTGCAAGCCCTAGCTTAGATAACCTGAAGGTAAAATTACCAGAAGTATTTAAATTCCACACACGGCCGGTACGAAAAGGAAAAGCCAGTCTTTAGTTGGTTTAGCAACTTGTAAATAAATAAGATATTATGCAATTTAAATAACATACAATTACACTTGTATCCTGCAAAGCGTTAGTCGAAAGTACTTACACTGCAAAATTATCATCATCATCAGCCTTTTCAATTTTCCTGCTGCTGGGACTCAAGCCTCTATCTAGGAGAGTGAATGGGCCGTAAACCACCACGCGGGCTCAGTGCGGGTTGGTGAATGTCACATGTCTTCGAATTTTTGGTTCTAGAACATGCCGGTTTCCTCACGATGTTTTCCTTCATTGTTTTGAGAGCAGTGGTGATGAAATAAGTTTCACAAAGTAATGCGCCTGGCAGGGTTTGAACTTTCCGGCCACCACTGCTCTAATGAATATATTTCCAGGAATCGATTACAGAAATTACAAATGAAAAAATAATACAACTGTTCGACCTAGTAATCGAAACTAGGACTTCATGCCTGCCTGCCAAGGCTAAAGGCTATATTTCACCGAGACACCATGGCGACGTGACCAATCTCCTCTACCAACAAAATTTAAACAGCTCTATAGTGAGTTACTCACCTGGTGTCCGTTTGGTGGCGCTTTTGGTGGACCAACCAGCTCGGACGTGTGGCGACTCTGGTGCCTATATTGTGAATAGTTTGGTAGCTTAGGGCTATAATTCACCGGGACACCTTGGCGGCGCGACCAGTTGGGGCTTGGTGCCCCGGTGAAATATAGTCTTAGGGGATTACTTATGAGAGTCAGCGCAGCCTTCAAAGGGTAATTAAAAAACAAGGGTAGGCTTTTAGCCAACAGAAGTCTAACATACCCTTTAGCTAAAACCAGAGCGGGATAAAATTAAAAAAAACCGGCCAAGAGCGTGTCGGGCCACGCTCAGTGTAGGGTTCCGTAGTTTCCCGTCCGTCACAATAAAGTGTACCCACTTATGAGTTTAAAAAAATGCTTGCTACGATTATACTACAAACTTAGTCCAGAAATTATTTTGTAGAACCCTTTTGTCTTTTTTGTACAAAAACTGTTCTTTCCATCAAGTTCAAAACAATTTTCTAAGAAAGTCCTTATAAAGTTCTACTTCTCAGATTTTTTTCATATTTTCTAAACTTATGGTTCAAAAGTTAGAGGGGGGGGACACACATTGTTTTTTTACTTTTGGAGCGATTATTTCCGAAATTATTGACATTATCAAAAAATGATTTTAGTAAACCCCTATTCATTTTTAAATACCTATCCAACGATATATCACACGTTAGGGTTGAAATTAAAAAAAAAACACTTCCCACTTTACATATAGGGGGACTACCCTAATAAAACATTTTTTTCCAATTTTTATTTTACCACTTTGTCGGCGTGATTGATATACATATTGGTACCAAATTTCAGCTTTCTAGTGTTAACGGTCACAGAGATTAAGCGAGGACAGACAGACAGACAGACGGACAGACAGACATGGCGAAACTATAAGGGTTCCTAGTTGACTACGGAACCCTAAAAACGACTACGACACACCTACTTACAACACATAACATAAAAAAAATAGTAATTAATTGTGAAATGTACTTTTGTTCTCGATATATTATAATTATATTATTTTGTCTACTTGTGGAGGCTTGTAATTGGCGATTTGAAAATATCACACTTTTTATTTCAATTATTTTATTAGTCTGTAAGTCTTTAAAATGGAATAAATAAATATATAATGGCGAAAGTTTTTATGCAACATTTACAACTGGACTACTTTTCACACCTATTAGACAATTAAGTTACAATCATAATTCAATCAGTAATATTTAAAACTTATATATATTAACTAGCTTTTGCCCGCGACTTCGTTCGCGTGGAATAGTGACTTCCGACAGATTTTTGGTTTTACCCACATAGTTCCCTGAATTGATGCCGACTCTTGACCAATAGATGGCGCTGTAAGTCCGGAATAAATTTTATTTTTTATTTTATTAAAACTATATTTTATTAAAACTATATTTTTTAAAACTATCCTATGTCCTTTCTCAAGTTCCAAACTATGTCTGTACCAAATTTCACACAAATCGGTTCAGTAGTTTAGGCGTGAAGCAAAGACAGACAGACAGACAGACAGAGTTACTTTCGCATTTATAATATTAGTTTGGATATGCTTAACTTAACCTAATAAAAAAAAATTGCACTCCGGGAGTGCCGGCAGAAGTGAAAACTTGATTATTAACGTTGAGCATGTTTGATATTTTGGAATGGTTAGGGAATAATTTTGCACCAATTGCTTTATCAGTATAAAAGTACTGTCATTTATGTGGTAGAATACAATATTCATTTATATTGATACCACATGCAAGCGTCCACAACACCAATGACGACAATATACAGATGACTTTTTAGAGGTATAGAGAATAAAGTCCCGTAAACCTCCGTTGAAAAGGGAGGATCCTTCGACCAGACGGGTGTTACGTCTGGTGGATAATTGCCCGATAGATTATTTCGGGCCGTTCTTATGTTCAAATCGCGCGGAGAAATTGCACGATGCATGATTAGTTCTTGTGTCGTCATAGATGTCGCTACACCTTAAATGCCTTCTTAATTTCCTGATGTCTGGATTCTTCTTCTGCATTCACTACCTGTCCATCAAATACATAGGCTGGACCATATAAGTTTCCCCAAATCGGTGTCACTCACGAGTTCTTCGCCTCGTTTACCATTCCTCCTCCTCCTGGTGCCGTACTCCTCAATTCTGATTCAAGGGTCGTAACATCCCTGCTTCATCACATCATCCATCTGTTTCTGTCTCTGGCAGTGTGGAGGGAATGTATAGCGTAGAGTCAAGAGCGGTGCAGATCTGATCACACCAACGTATTTGGCTGCGTCCAGGAGGCCTTTTCCCATCTACTTTACCGGTCACGATGAGCCTTTCGAGGTTGACACCATTTTTCTTAGCAATGTGACCGAAGTATTGTAGAATCTTGTGTAGATGTTGACGGCCATACCATTCCTAGATAATTGTATAACATAATCTCCTTGAAACATTGTAACATAATGTAGTCTGTCGAAATTGTCAAACGACTTGGGTAATTATTAGGGCAAAATAAAATCTGACTGTAATCAAAACTGGTGCAATATTTAATCAAAGTTGATTAAAAAATCTTGATCATAGTTTACTAATAGAAGAATCTTATAAAAAGTATCAAATATAAGTATTTTCTAAATCTACACTAGCATAATGAAGAGTTACTTAAATTTGTTTTTTTATGTTTTTTTTTGTTTGGAGGTAATCTCTGGAAGTACTTGTTCCGATTGCTAAAATTTTTCACCAATAGAAAGCTGCTTTATTCCTGAGTAAATAGGCTAGTGATTAAATATTATACAAAATTCCCAAGTCGTTTAACTTTTTACATTGATGATGAAGACATGTATCTCTCTTTGTACTCAAGTATCTAGATTAATCCATGTAATTGACAGCTCAATTATTTCACGCTTGTAGTTGCACGTTGCTGTCGGTTGCAGTTGCTACGACGGTTGCACAACTAACTATCGGAGGCTGCATTTCATATGTCAGATGACACGAATTGCCTACACTGTGCAGGGACGTTGCAGAAGTTTCAATGTCAAATATTGTGGCTTTAGAGTGAAGGGCTTTTTTTATTATTATTGATAAGTTCGCGTTTGACCACTATCTCACCTGATTGTAAGTGATGATGTGGCCGACGATGGATCACACTTGCCTAGAAGTAACCTTTTCACTCTTGACTTAAAGACCCCCAGCTTGATATCCAAATTACATAGCAAAATCATCCTATTGCTTATTATCTATTGCTAGGTTGCAGACCTACTCTCTATGATTCCTAATTTTTGGTTCAAGCACTTCTATGAGAGGAATAATGATGAAATGTTCATTTTACGTTCGTACGAAATAAAATCCCTGCTTGGTTCAAATTCACTGCGGCTTACAACTCGTAGCAAAGGAACCGTGAAATATGTTGTGTCCATTGAACTTTGTTGACTAGTAAAGTAGTGAGTAACACAAGACGGTGACACCCTAGTAACTCTTTATGATTCTAAAATGATATAATGGTAATAGCTATAATAATAAAAACAAAGACAGAAAAGCCAAAAGTGAAAGCTGAAAGCACTATACACGTAAATAGCATATTCAGCCTTTTTTCTTAATGTTCTCACAGCTGAAACTTAAACCTCCTCTCTAGGAGAGGGAATTGGCCGTAATCAATCACGCGGGTCCAATGTGGGTTGGTAAATGTCACATATCTTCGAATTTTTGTTTCTAGGACATGCCGGTTTCCTCACGATGTTTTCCTTCACCGTTTTGAGAGCAGTAGTGATGAAATAAATGACACAAAGTAATGCGCCTGGCTGGGTTTGAACACGCGATCTACAACTCGTAAGTCGTGGACGGTACCACTCGACCACCACTGATACGTAGTTTCTTGATTTTGCCTTGAAACAATAGCTTCCAGTTACTATTCTGTAACAGCTTTTGGAACAATCTATTTCTCACAATAGAACATGCTCAATGGTGATGACTTCTCCCAAAAAGGCCAGTAATGTGATGGAAATGGAACACAATACTCCCTTTGTATAAAGGTACAATATAAACGAACAAAGCAAATGTATACATATATGTATCTACGTGCTGACAACGGTCTAACCTTTGATGGGTAACATATAATTTTGGTCATGTTTATATTTGTAAATATCATGACAGAATTGTATGAAAATACACCTGGTCAGAATGTACTAATAGGTTGAGTTAATTTCAATGGAGTCATACTTGAAACTAAGAGATGTCAAGCACTGAAAGCCCGCAGTATTGAAAATCATTGTGAATATCATCAACGAAGATCAAATAGAAAGAAATTCCAAAAGCTCGACAGTAGATCTAAAATGGTTGATGTAGAACTTACAATTTACATTGGCATAACCTAGGGCAGTGTTCTGGGCACTATATTTTTCTTTATTTATATTAATGACCTGCCTAAAACTATAGTAAATGATAGTTCAGTAACAATAGCTGATAATAACCCTAACTTATATGAAGCTGATATCAATAAAACATTAATTTCATGAGTCTCTTAGTTTAATAACAGTAACTTGAAATATAATCTAGGGAAAGCTCTTGATGTGCTTTGGCCATTGGAAACTAAGTCTAAAAATGTGATAAATATAGTAATTAACGATGTAGACAGTGAAGAATTAGGTCTTTTTATAGACATTAATTAAAAATATCTGTCTATTCAAAGGCCTAACCTTGACAGTTAAGCAACTGAAAGGATACATTGCAATGTTACGCAAGAAAATTAATAGTACATCGCCCTGTATAATCTTGCTTAACCTATGTACAGCCCAGTTACTGATATAGCTCAAACAATAGCCAAACTTAATATATAAGTCAGTATTATTCAAGTAATCGTTTCATTTCATCGGTAATCATTTTGCCAATAGATTTATTACAAAAAGACTTTAAGTTTCTTTATGAATCCGTTCAAACTTCAAATCCAACTTTGTTATTATATCTAACTTTGTGGGACTCTGCAGAATATGTTTATCTACAAGACGAAGTTTTGGTTTTTACGTCGAATGGTATTAGACAGTTTAAAAAACAAATTTATAAGAAAAAGGAAAATATCCTCTCTATATTATATTTTGGGAACTTACCCCAAAATATAATGTCATGTCTTAACTCTTTCAGCGCCAAAATATTTTGATATTTATTTCCGTGTATTATGACGTTATCTTCTCATAGGTTACTTCATTGGATGATGAATATGTTGATAAGCATGACGTTATATTGGTTTGTTGTAACACCTTGACACGGGTCAACTGCCTCATTTAACATTCCGTAATTCACCACTTAAAAACTTCCCTCTACTTCTCGACCAACACAAGGCCTACCTTGACCTCACACAACAGTTTACCTGCAACACTTCAAAAGACTGGACAAACTAGTATTTCTGCAGATTGCCGGGGTATTGTCACATCTGCACGCCATCTATTTGTTACAAGGTCAGCACAGGCGTCGGCAGTTGCCAAACAATATGTAGCCGGCAGAATTATTCCATAATCATTGGGTAACAGATATAAATATAAATATTTCCATACTATAAATGGATGGAGGAAATTACGAGTAACTTTCTGTCAAGGACTTAGCAGTGAGATTGGGGAGCCCAGTAATAAATATTTCTTGTGTGAATTCGTTTGAGAGCTAATACCAAGCGTCATTTCTTGATTTACCTGGCAGAATTCTTTATATCAACTATACATGACATTAACTTACAAAAAGAGTTATAAGCATACATGAGGATGGGCGGTGAGGGTGAGGGAGGCCAAAAAAGAGATGGATGGTGATTGTGTCAAGAGTGATATGAAAGAAACGGAAGTTAGTGATAGCATGACGAGAGACAGGGCAGAATAAGGGACTAAGGCAGGAAGATGATGATTATATATATTTATTGTACTCGTGTGCAAGTAAAAGGCAGTAGTAGTCAAGTGGTAACGACTCTAACTTATGAGTGATAAGTCGCAGGTACAAACAAAGCAGGCGCATTACTTGGTGTAATTTATTTCATCACAACTGCTCTTAAAACAGTGAAGGAAAACATTGTGATGAAATCGGCATGGCCTGAAAATTCGAAGACGTGTCATTCACTAATCTGCACTGGTCCCACGTGGTGGATTACGGCTTGGTCCCTCTCCTAGAGAGAAGTCCTGAGTCCTTACAGTGGGATCGTTACAAGGCTGATGATTGTTAAACATGTTATGTGCAAGACAAGCCAGGGCTAGTCTGTAGGATAGTCTGCGGTCTTGGAACACATAGGGCTATTGAAGGAACACAGATGTGTTTTAATCTGTCAAAGTCTGACATTCTTGCCTACCTAGAGCGGAAGATAAGTGATATAAATTGGTATGTATGTGGTAATTGGTTGCACACAAGTTAAAAATATCATTTTCTTTGAATTGAATCTACTACTACTGCTTTTCGATAATAGTTTGGGCTCTTCGTTATTTAACACCGACTTCCAAAATTAAAGTTATTTTATACTATTCAGTGTTTTTTAACATTGAAGTCGGTTATTTTTTTTGTAAAAAGTTTTTTATTTTACACTTTTTAGTTATGGTACCACCACTAAAAAGTACCCGTCTATTACCGTGGCTCTTATAGCCACAGTGCGTCTCATAACGATTCTAATAATCCCAAAGACAGTTAGATTACATTAATTTATTTTTTTTCCTTCTGGCTTCACCATCAGATCAGTTCGATACATCCCTCCCCCCCCCCCCTTTTCTGACAGTCAGTCATCGACTACACGTATAAACAACGCAACTTTACTTGTAACCACAGTTCTGCTGTAATTCCATGAGGAGTAATGTTCCATCTAGAAGTTCATGATCAGATCATAACAATATTTCTATGGGACCAACTTGGAAGCGTAACCTTTCAATCAAAAAAATAATTTTTTAAATCGGTCCACAATGGACCGAGATATCGGTGAACATACATAAAAAAAGTAAAAAAAAACATACATTCAGCCGAACATAGAACCTCTTCCTCTTCCTTTCGAATGTCTTATGTTACACAGTCCGACATAAGGTAATTGTCTTTCTATTGTGTCTCTAATTACGACATTCAAAGAGTTAAATAAACTTTTAAATTCGACTAACTTCTGCCAACGGATTCGCCCGTGTTATATTAAAAGATAATGTCTATGTCACTAAGTGGTTACAGTAGCTTTTTACAGGTGAAAGAAGTTTTAAAGAATTTTTAAAACCGGTCCAGTAGGTTTTTAGTTTATTCATTATAATTTAAATCTTTTCTCTTAGCAAAGAAAACTAATCAAATACTTCTCTCTTTGATTACAGCTGAAGATTTCACGAGATGCAGACAAAAGGACGCAAAACTAAACGAATGTCTCAAAATGGCTGTTCCCGACGCACTCAGGAGGATGAAGAAAGGTAAGAAATATCACTGAGACAAGAGAAAACGATACCTTAGTACCTTAACTCCTTTGGAATTAGTTAATATTACAGTGTCAGTTATTGCTAAGGCCAATAAACACAATGGCAATTTTTACCAGGCAAAGAAATATACCTGACTAGAGGTCTCCCTCGGTTTCAACCACGTCTTTGGTTACTGCTTCGTTCCCGGAGGCACGGAGGTCTCTATAAAAGTCCAAATCTTTATATACAAGTTTTATACTTGGATTTTTTGTTTCGTAGAGACTTTCTCGATAAATGTCCAATCCAAAACACTTAATTAATTTTTCTGTAGTTCCTGAGATAAGCACGTTCAAATAATCTCTACCTATATCTATATATGGACTAGCTGATCCGGCAAACTTCGTAACGCCAGCAGTAATAATACCTATCTTTCGAAGTGGTCAACTAATTGCGATAAAATAAAGCCTAAGTAATATATAAAGTTACACACAATTTTAATGTATAAAAGTTGTCTATATCGATTTTGTACATTTTACAAATAAAAACTTCTACAGATTTATTATAGTATAGATTTTTGTCATGGAATGGATGCGTGATGAGTGACAGAACAGAATAAAAGAAAAAAATTTCTTGCACCGACACCCCATATCGACCGACCCCAAGTAACACGGGACAAGGTCAGGAAGATCCCGGAGGACACGGTGAAGCACACAGTAGAAGTGTTGCTCGCTTGGACAGAGCATCGCCGTGCCTTCGTGAGGGTGATCAGCGGCGGCGATCTCTCGCGCCGGGCCTTGGTACAGGCCATGGTTCGGAGGGAGGAGTGGCAGGCGGTCGCCTCCTTCTCGAGCTTTGATTGGTATGTGGACTAAAGGAAATGTTGCTTCTATCTGAACTTTCAAGACTTTTCAATTCAAACTCTGACAGTACATTAAAAAGTTTTGTTTTAGCCTCCACTCTTAAAGCTGGTGGTAATTGTTTCAAAACTGATCCCATATGTGAGCAAAATGAATCAATTCCGTCTATATCAGGGACCGACTCCTGCACTGTCAGGATTCTCATTTCTGCTTGTCTCTGTTTGTCTCTCTGTTTCCAATATTCTAGTAATGATGTTTGAGTATTATTCTCCGATTTACGTTTTCTATATTTTTTTCCTACTTCTCTTTTACCAGCTGAGCCTATTCCTGCTCCACTTGTCCCTTCATTGCTCCTTTCTACTTCACGTCTTTCTTCACCACTCCTTAGTTCAATTGTCCCTTCGTCACTCGTTCCTTCTCCACTTCTCTCTTCACTAGTCCATCTCAATCCAGCTGTCCTTTTACTCGTTCCTCCTCCACTTCTTTCTTCACTACTCCTTCTCAATCCACTTGTCTCTTTACTCACTCCTTCTCCGCTTCTCTCTTCACTACTACTTCTCAATCCACTTGTACCTGCTGTACTTGTTTCTTCATTAGTTTCATCTTCAATAGTCTCATCTTTAACAGTAGAAATACTAGGCCCTTCTATAGGAATCTTATCAAGAAAACGAATTCTCTCAAACAGCCTCCATTTTGTTGTTTTAGAAGATGCTGATGACCCAGTGGGTAATTTATTCTTACGTTTGCATCTATTATAGGAGTCTCTTATGTATTTCCATCTTTTCTTGCATTCATTACCTGCAATAAACATATTTTGTTTCAGATTTATAGCTACTGGAGAATCATATGCATTTCTAGAGTACACCTATCGTATATCAACATGTTATATTAGCAGAATAGTTAAAAATGTGCTTGAAAGCCTGCGACAGAATTTAGTGCCAATATTGTTGCCAGTACCTACAGATCAGCTGAAACATGTGATTTGTGATTTTTTTAATCGATGGAATTTTCCTAATTGCTTTGGAGGCATTGAAGGCAAACATGTGCGTAATAAAGCTCCAAATAACAGTGGTTCACTGTATTTTAACTACAAGGAATATTATTCGCTTGTACTTCTGGCAGTTGTAGATGCCAATTACAAATTCATTGCAGTTGACGAAGGTTCCTATAGTAAAGAAGGAGATAGTGGTATTTTCCAAAAATCGTGTATAGGGAAAAAAATTGCTCGTAATCAATTTAATGTTCCAAAGCCTACAAATTTACCAAGAACAGATATTGCGCTTCCTCACTTTTTAGTCGGTGATGAAGCATTTGCCCTCTATACATATATATGATAAACCCATACTGTAGAAATGACGCTAGAGTGAATCGTGATAAAGCTGTCTTTAACTACAGACAGGCCGTGCCAAAAGAGTGACAGAAAATGCATTTGCACTATTATCACAAGTATTTAGAATATTTTACACACCTATACAGATCAGACCCGAGACTGCTGATGATTTAATTTTGACGGCTCGTTGTCTACATAATTTACTACAGGATGGTTATTTAGAAAGAAATTGCCTTCTATGGAAGGAAATTGCCTTCTATGGAAGGAAAGGAAATTGCCTTCTATGGAAGGCAATTATATTATAATATAGTATGCTATAAGCGTGATCCAAAAATCCTTCTACCTAGAGAGAATATTACCATTGACACGGGTTGGTGGTTTTGCAAGTCTGGCAGCATTTGAAATTCGGGATTCATTAAGTTCATTCTTTTTGAGTACACGTGGCCTGTCTCGTGGCAGGACAAACGTGTAGACAGAAAAAATTAGTGTTCCAGTAAAGTGATTTCAAAACAGTGTTAAAAAAATTGTGAGGCGAATAAATACTAAGTAGATACTTAGAATAATAACGCATAGAAGCCGCGCGTCTAGAACAAAATGCAAACGAAATCGTTTGCGTTTCCACTTCCTTTCTTTGTTTGTGTATGCCGAATGTGCCTACGCTAATTACAGACACAATAGAAAGACAATAGGTGCGCGAACGCCGGCGTTCGCTTGGGGTTTAATGAATTAAATCGAAATGGTGGATCTTGTACAACATTAAATCCATCCAATAAAATGTTAAATTTATTCAATGTCAACATAATATTATATGATTGAAAAAAAAAATACTGAATCTTCAGATGAAGACGAAATATTTTATATCTATATTAAATAACTCATAATAAAAAGACTTTTGAAACATATTAGACAGACAGAATTATTTAGAATTAATATGCTGTACATATTAATTCTAAATAATTATGAATTTATTTATAAAATATTATTTTTTAGGGGGACAACTATATAATTTGGGCGATTTTAGGGGTTTTTGACACAAACTTTTGGGATAAACATTTTTGAGAGTTGGTTTTGTAAATGTTTGTGTTTGTGTTGTTTGTTTTTGCTAAGGTGTGCAATAAAGTTATAAATAAATAAATAAAATAACACTGAAATATTTTTTATATGGTATTTTTACCTCACAAATAGTAACATTGTATTGTTATTTGTTAGGTTATTATAATTGAAGATCGATTTAAAAATAATGTATAGAATGTAATAATTATTATTATTTTATATATATTATTATATATAATTATTTATTGGTGAAATATTGGTTATTTTTATATTTTTAATTGTTTACTCGCGTGTTGCGTTAGACGGAACGTGACCTTGAGTAGGTACCTAGTGACAGCGCGCCGAGAAGAGCATAGACTATACACTATATAAACAGGAGAAGAGTACCTCAGCCATTATCGCTAAGTTGCCTCACGTTTGCACTCGTACTAGGTTTCTATGCGTTATTATTCTAAGTAGTAGAAACTTAGAATTATTCGAAGAGTAGAAATATCTATTTATGGTAAAAATAAAAATAAACCAGTACTTACTTGTTTTATTCAATGACTTGGCAATTCCTTCCCAAATATTGTCCCTCACAATGTTGTCTTTATAAGATTGGAGTCTTACATCATATAAAGGAGGATTTTTATTCACTAACTCTATCAAAATTTCGTCCTCATATGATGAAAACGACGCCATTTTGATATGTTTATCGCTTGCGTCGCGTGACGGCACTGCTCCCGACGCGACCGGGTCGCTCCGCCACGCGGGTCGCCGGCCACGCCCACCGGTCACACGACGCGGGTCGCGGCATTAGTTTAGTTCTCCGTATAAATTCATACTAAGCAGTAGGTCGCGCGACCCAGTTGCGGACGCGTCATGACGCGTGTAGCGGTCGCGCGTCGCGGTCGCTTAGAACGGAATGCCACCTTATTGCTAGCAGAGGAGGAGGCCGACCGAATCAGGCAACGGCGGCGCTTACAGCGCCCCAGCCGCTGCCGGGATTCCGATCCCTATTTCCAGCCATCGTAGGCGTGAGCTTGCGGACGGCGAGCAATGGGTAGCTCGCTGTTCGACCGTCCGGTAACTGTCCGGACCGAGCCCAAGTCGTCGACGGCACGCACTGTCATCGCGCACTGTCATCGCGCGCCTCAAGGAGCTGTCAGCAGCAGCAGGGGCCCAGCCGGAAGCTACTAACTCGAAGCCTACTGGGGCCAGGGTTATCCGAAAGGGAAGCTTGTCCCGGTACAAAAGGCAAGAAGGATCAGGAGTGGTTTTTAGGCAGTAAAAGTCTGACACTATCTCCCGCTCCGCCCAAGAGCGGGGGATGTCATTAGATAATTTTCTCGCCGCGAAAAAAAAAGGTCAGGAAGATGATGATGATAGATTTCTGTTATGGTTCAATTGTAATCGAAAGATCAGAAATTTCTTAATAATATAGACATTGAAAATTGAAAAGGAGGAATGAAACGCATGTTGCTAAAAAGTTATGAGTTTAAATGTGGATGGATGGAGGGGAAGAGGGAGGCCAAACAAAAGATGGATGGATTGTGTGAGAAACGATATGAAAGAAAAGGGAGTTAGCGATAGCGTGACGAGTGACAGGACAGAATGGAAGAAAAAACGTTTTGCGCCGACCACAAGTAAAACGGGACAAGGGCAGGAAGATGACGATGATGATGATAGACATTAGCCACAACAAAATGTTCACGGCCTGACGAACTTTTTAGACAAGTTAGGTAATAATGATTAGCTTAGCACACGCTTAGCAGTATTGGATAATTTCGTTCATTGATGCTTAGTTGCACAAAACAATTGGCGAACACACTGTTACGTATCGATGATTTAACAGTAAAACAAGTGACTTGTAAACATTACACGTGCTTCTTGCATTCTTTTAAATTCCCTACCGTAACACAAATGTTTAATGCGATGTGCCTTCCGCATCTCTTGATTTGGAACACACGAGTTTAGATGAGCGTGAGACAAATTGAAATGCTATTGAAATTGAAATTAATCAATCACGTCTTAATGGCTAAACGAATTTTTAAGAGGGTTCCGTAGCCTACCGTAACAACGTGAATCTATTATTAAGATTCCACTATCAGTCTCTCTCTAGACTGTGTCTCATGAACCTTGACAGGTATTTTTGCAGTTTTTTGCTCGATATTAATAACGGCAACAGGTCGATGTACTCCTGAACTTTCTTTCTTTTTTTCTTCTCTCAATTCTGTTAATTAACTGTCTGTTGGTGTTTGTATTTCTTACATGTTCCCTGTGTCCCTGTTCTAATTCCTTTTCGTTTATTTCCAGGCATCCCCTCACTATCAGTCCCAGAGATGGAGCCCCTTCACGTGGAGAGTATCAACGTGGACTCGGGCTCCGGGCCGGTCGTCATCACGCAGATGTACAAGAAGATCAAGCTGCATGGACTCACTGACTCCGTGCTCATGCTTTACAAGTAAATTATCTTCTCCTTCTTAAGTACCATGCATTACATTTACGTTGAATTTACGTTATGTGCCACTAAATAATAAATCACTAATCACTGACAGTACCTATACTTTTTCCCAGGGCGTAAAATATATTGTTGAGGATTATCCTAAACTTTTTAGAATGTATTTTTTTTTGCAAATTATATAGTCAGGAAATATCTCAAAAATAATGGGTTACTTAAAAAAACTTACAAAAAAGAACTCATTATTTTTCTAAGAAGAAGTAGTATACTCGTAGTAAGAAGAATACTCGTAGTACAAAGGGGATGCTTATTTCTAAAGAAATTTGGCGTCCAACGTGTTAAAAATTAGCTAAGACACAATTACTTTGAGTGGAGTTTTTGATTCTCTTGTTTGATTTCTAAATTATTTATTAACATACTCACACTTCAGCTTCAGTCTTGAATTCCTCTTGAATTCCTAGATTAGGTTTTTATTAGAACCTTGGTTTCCCCTTTATACATACCTATATATTTTTTTTTCTACTACGCAGTCAGTATTTAATTAATAAAATATTGATACGATGAAAGTTTATCGAGGATCTAAATATCTTTAGATTTAAGCTCTGCAATCACGCGCAACTATTTACTCATTGTTTTTCTTACACTTAGTAAAAATAACCTATTTTGATGTCTGTTCTAGAGCTGATCTCAAAAACTATAGACTCAGGACAGACTCGATCACGCCAAAGATGGAGTTCATCGCTGACTACATCATGAGAGGCAGGATCCTTCTGCTGCCGATCCAAGGAAAGGGTATCGCTAACATCACTATGGGTAAGTATAACGCCATCTAGTGGGGAATAGTGAAACTAAGGAATAAAAGCCATCTAGTGAGCAATAAAAGTACTAATAAAACAGCACCATCTAGTGAGGAATAAAAAAACTAATAAAATAGCGCACTCTAGTAAGAATTAAAAGAACTAATAAAATAACGCCATCTAGTAAGTAGTAGAGGAAGAAACAGTTTAGCGGTAATTTTATACTCATCTTAAAAATTTTAACCGCATAATTTAATTATTCTACTGTAAATAAAACTTAGGTAGTTACCACACTGCCACGCACCCCGCATCGTAATGCGTGTGTTAACGTTGCTTGTAAGTATCTCCGTTAGCATAGAAAAGCACAGTCCAACACACTGAAAATGCATCCATGCGCGTTCATGCAGATCACACACCACCTATATGCGAAGAAACACGCACTAACGCGCGTGGGTGCGGGGCGACACGCATGGTGTGCTACACCGAGTCTCGTAGTACCGTGCGTGATTTTGTGTGAAATGAGTGCCTGTGTGAATTTACAAAACGCACCTACGCGCGTAATTGCGTAAAAAACCTGCACGATAATGCAGATGTCGCAAGTACGTGCGTAGGTGCGTTTTAAATGAACTTAATAAATATAAAATTGTTGAAGGTCCAAACAAACAATCTCCATTATGTTCTCTCCAATCAATATTGTTTTTGTAGATCATAAAGAAGTGTGCCCTTTACCTTGCTACTGTACCATGCTATGATTTATTTTATGGTACAAATTCATTAACCATTGTTAGTGAATTTGTAAGTCATACTCGTTCGTTATATTTTTGATATACCTGATTCTATAATTTAAAATATTCAATTCAGAAACGCCACATGAATAACCGACCTAAAACACCTATCTTCCAATTCCAGTGAACCTGGTAGTGAAGCACGACCTGATCGGCGAGCCGGTGGTGCGTGACGGACAGACGTACATGCACATCAAGGACTACCGCGTCAAGTTCATACCGCAGCGGGTGCTGCTGCACTTCACCAACCTCTTCAACGGAGACAAGGTGCTCGGTGACAACATGAACGAGTAAGTGATCAGCGTCATCTGAAAATATCTAAGTCATGAAGCCGACGAATCGGGCTCGGTCCGGACTAATACCGCAAGGCCGTACGGCAAACTTCCCATTGCTCGTCGTCCGCAAATCCACGGCTACGGTGGCTGGAAATCGGGATGGAGCTCATCGCAGCAGTAGGCGACTGCCTGCCATTCCTCCTCGCTCCGGACCATGGCTTGTTCCAGGGCGGGGTTTACGTACGCGCATGTGGTCAAGTAATGTTGCTAAATATGGGATATCACTGGTAGAAAGACAAGCAGCCTAAACGAGGAATACTGTGACTAACGTCATAGAGACATTGAAAAGTTTTCAAAGGAACTCCATAATTATCTGTTCTATATTTCGGTAGGTTATAGGCGGTATACTTACATATGCACATATTGGCGCAGAAAAAATGTATTAGGGAGTGCAATTGTAAACACTTCCCTGTGTTATAATAAATTATACAAAACATTTAAAAAATTAAGAAAACCTAATTTTTATTAATGAACAGCATATCCAAAGAAATAGGACGCTACATCTTTTTAATGTACTCTTTCTTCGATTCCCAAGCTTTTCTGCTTAAATAATTATAACCTATCATATTCGAGAGGTACAGATTGCACCTTTCTGAGAAATATGCCCCATACAAAACGTAACGCACATAAAACGTTTCAATCTAATCTCTGAATCCCAAAATGTTTCCGTTATTTCAGATCAAAATATTAATTGGTAGATTACTGAACTTAATATCAACGCTATTTGTTTCAGATTCCTCAACTCTAATTCGGACCTCGTCTTCAATGAACTGAAAGAATCCTACGAAAAGGCCCTCAGCTCTGTGTTCCAGAATGTCACCAACGAAATATTTGACAGAGTACCAATGAACAAAATATTCCTTGAAGATTAGTAATTTATCTTCATAAAGCTATGTAGGGATAGCAAGACTTGTATGCTAGTTGCAATAATTAGATTTAAACCAATCCTTTTGGGTAAGCGAGGAAAAGAAACACACCAACATGGTATTTATTGAAGCTGCTTTAATTAGACTTCGTTACATTAAGTTACGATAAATTTTATAATAATTTAGTTTAAGTAAAAAAAAAATAATATGAAATATGATGTAGTTTTATTTCGATTTACGAATTTTTTAAGACTTACTGCAAAAAATTTGTGGGAGTCGATTGAGACCGCTCCATCGCGACCGCGAGGACTGAAGAGATTTGCGCGCAGGAACAACTAGAACATTGAGAAAAGCGCCATCTCTTATTCGTTTCTAGTAACTTACTCGATAAGTTGGCTGATTCATGATGGGTTGCTTCTCTTTCTTGGAGGGCCTCCTCTCATTCAGCTCCACATCCATTGCCTCATGGTTCAACTGAGCTTGCTGCGCATTTCGTAAGCAAACTGTTCTGCAGAAAGCCTCGTTTATTATGACTACTGAAATTGTAATGATTAAATTTTTTAATAATTTACTAACTTATTGACTTATTAGGGCTATGTTTGGCATGACCAATTGCGCAACCATGGTGTCCTGGCAAAACGTAGCCCTAAGCTACCAAACTAGGCACCACGCAGACATTAGAGTCGCCACACGTCCGAGCTGGTCGTGCCTCCAGAGTATATGTACAACCACACGAACACCAGGTAACTATAGAGCTCTAAACATTTTGTTGGTCGCGGCGACTGGTCACGCTGCCATGGTGTCCCGGTGAAATATAGCCCCTATTCGTCAGTTTAGGACTGCCTTTGTAGGTTTGCGAGCTAGATGCACTATTAACTGCTGTACATCTTTAAACCATTCAGTTTAACTATTTCTGGAGTCTGCAATGTCAAGCCGTCATTTGTATCGCGTACTTCGAAGGACTGGAACAGTTTGCCTGCTGCGGTCTTTCCGTTTGATTATGGCTAGATTAAATAGGCTCTTAATAAACTAGTGCGCCTCGCCATCAACGATTGTATCACTGCTTACCGTCATGCGGGATCGCAGTCAAGTACTAGTTTATAACAGATAAAAAAAAAATGTCTTGTTGGCACTGCAAGAATAGTAACTCAAATGATACTTACATATTCCTATCAGGAGTAAGTATATAATGAGCCCCAATATTAGGGCGTCGTACTCCATTCTTGATGATATCTGGAAAGAAAAATATTGCTTTTAGATTTAATATAATTCTCCATTTTGTACCTACTAGTGAGATCCTTGTTCTCTTGCTTCTTCTTCTTCTTCTTCTTCCTGCCCTTATCCCATATTACTTGGGGTCGGCGCAACACGTTTTCTTCTTCCATTCTGTCCTGTCACCCGTCAAACTATCACTAACTCCCTTTTCTTTCATATCACTTTTCACACAATCCATCAATCTTTTTTTGGCCTCCCTCCCCCTCTCCATCCATCTACATGTATACTCAGAACTCTCTTAGTAATATGCGCTTCATCCCTCCTCTTCACATGACCATACCAAGACAACCGATTACCTTTCAACTTTTCAGTCACTGGCGCCACTTTCAAACTTCCTCTAATATACTCATTTCTCACTTTATCCATTCTCGTTCTCTTGCAACAGACATAAATGATACACCTAACCCTCTTTCTCACTTTATCCATTCTCGTTCTCTTGCAACAGACATAAATGATACACCTAACCCTCTTTGGCGATTGATTGAATAGCGTGCAATTCATTATTCGAAGTTTATTGCCCGGCTTAGAAAGACCTCCTATTCAAGCAAAAAATACAAAGTGAGTTATAGTATAATAATATGCAAAACCACGTCCACCACGTCTCTAGTATTTTTAAGTAAATAACCTATGTAATTTCATAACTGTATCATGAAAAATCACAAAGTTATAAGCTTGTTATGTCAACAAAAATACATAGTCACCGGGTCATCCAAGCGACTGAGGGGGATAAAGTCGCCACAGTTGGTGTGTCGATCCCATAGATCCGATTACGATCCGTGGTCGATCCGATCACATTTGTAGGTCAAACTTGGCTAGAGATCGTACGATATCGGGAGGGGTAGAAGAAAAAAGAAAAGCCTTTGCCTAACATCGGGACACTAAAAGAAGTTCCGAAATTCACTATAAATCAATAAAATAAACATGAACATTTAGATGATTATTTAGTTTCCAATTGGTAGTTTTATTTTTATTTTTATACAAGGTGCAGTTTTAAAACTGCACAATATTTTAGGAGGTTGTAATAAAACTCATAAATAATCATGTGAAAAAACGATACCTGGTCAATAATCAGTAATACTTGTTATTTTATTTTTTAATTATAGGTACTAAACTAATTCGTTTGATCGATGGCAGCGGGGGCGTGGCTAGGGTGTGGCGTGCGGGATGATGATTGGATGATACATTATTTATGAAACTATCGTTGCGAGATAGTGTGTGTGAAAACGCCCTTAACTTTTCAGTGTTTGTGTGTGTGAAAGAAAGCGCGGTTATAAGGCACGTATCAGACTGGCTGCTTTTTAAGAAACGTAGTTCACACATACCGATTTTCATAAATAAGAAAAAAAAAAATTCCTACTCATTTTATTATTGATTCGGGTCGAGAATCACTAACATAATTACCTCCTGAAATATTTTGCAGCTTCAAAACGACACCTTGTATAAATTGGGTTTCGTTCTTCAGGACATAGACCTCTCCTTGAGTGAATGTCTCCTCCAGTTTCTTTCATTTATCCCTGCCACTTGCAATATTTTGCCAATAATTTTCTGCTGGATCTATTAAGTCGTCAGCTCACCTTTTCTTCAGTCTACCTACTCTTCTTTTATCATCTTACAGTTGCCATCACGGATCTTGAGCGGTTGCGCAGAAGTCAAATATTCCGTCTCTTTAGTGGTGCGAAGTGAGATGCGGGGGTGGGGAGTGTCATTAATTGGCTCCCCGCGCCATCGCGTCATAGACGTCACTCCTAATTCATTCCCTGCGTTGCTGCATGTATCTAACAACGAAGACGATTGGCTCGCCAATGTGTGGAATGCACAAAACGATCTCCACTCTGACGCCGAGCGCTCAAGATCCGTTTTGGCAACTGTACGTACGATATCGTACTAAAATTTCAAAAGGTAGGTACTTACTAGCAAGCCCTACCACGAGGCCTAGTGGCCCTGATGAGTTCCCTGATGGAGCAGAAGCAAGCAAATACGATTACTATAAAAATAGCTATATGCCAGAAATTTGCCACCAGAGAGTCGCTGACTGGTTCAGGAGCTGCCATCTAAAACAAGTGATCTAAGATTAATAATGGGCATTTCGTCATAGCTTACAAATTACAAAGAAGAGCATTTTGTAAGAAATAAACTTCATGACAAACAAACAACCACAAACAACAAAGTTGTTGTGTAAATAAACCTGCACGCCACGATGACCGTAAGGTAAGCGCCAGATAACCACGGTCATTGACCTTTCTACATTTGTTGACATTAATTTCAAAAATGGAAATAAAGCTGTTTGAATCGACCCTTTTGGCAGGATCAGTCCAATTCGCGATTGGTTCAATGTTCAAAAACATGTCCAATTCGCAGTTCGTCCAATTCACAGTTGGTTCAATTCGCAGTTGGTCTAATTCGCAATTGGTCCAATCAACAGGACATGTATCGGTGATCCTTTACATGATGTAGTAGATAATGAAAAGCTAGTAATGATAATTCGTTGTTTTGTTTTTCGGGTACCTATGCAGAGATGTTAGGAAGAGGTCAATGTAGGTACTTTATTCCACAGTTATCTTGCGTCTTTTATAGAAGTTTTTAACGTAGTACCCCACAAAAACTCAAGTAAGAGTAGGTAACCATACAAAGAAATCATTTTTTCAAATTTTGAATAATAATATAGGGAGGATCCCCATACGATAGACTGATGGTCCGACTTTCTGGCGTCTAACTAGCTGTGACGACTATCACAGATCTACGAATCAAGACAAAAACGGCTTTTTTTTAATTGTTGATAGGTTTGCACTTGACCGCTATCTCACCTTATGGAAAGCGACGATGCTGTCGACGATGGAGCGCGCTTACCCTGGAAGTAACCTATTCACTATTGGCTTAAAGATTTCCTGATGGCTACAACCTGGGAAGGGTTGTAGCCATCAGGAAATACAGACTCCGGCAGGGAATTCCACCCCTTAGCTGTACTCACAATGAATGTGTTCCCAAAACGTTTAGTGCGTACAAATGGGATGTCCACCATGTACCGGTGGTGCAACGTCTGGTGGTCCGATAATGGAACAGGCTAGGCGGAATTAGGCTATGCAATTTCGGCGCACACTGCCTGAAATGCAACCGATAGAAAACCGACAGGCTAGCGACTCTGCGTCGATGCTCAAGATTTTGGAGCCTCGACTCAACGAGTGCGACATTGCCAATCATCCTCTTGGCTCGTCTCTCAATTTTACGAAGTGTTAGTGATGTCCTAGGTACACTTAGAAATATACATTTGAATTGATACTTAAAGGCAACTCACCAGTTAAAAATAGCACAGCCACTGGTTTCCTGGTGCATGCCTAGTCAGCCTGAAAAGTTCTCTGATGGACAGGAATGCAGCGAAGACGATGAGGAGGAAGAAAGTAGTGTTGAATGCTTGTGAGAGCAGTAGAAATACGCTCATCATCAGAATGAGCCCAGGGTGTTTTCATGGGACCATAACGGTAAATTTCGACTGCTTGGTGGATGGATTTGACATGGAACTGACAACTTGTTCTTCTTTGACGGAGCTGAGAACTTGACAGACTGTTTTTTTTTTTGTTTTAAAAATTTTGGAAACGCAATAAAAAGTTTGGTAATTTTCTGATTCAATGAGTTTTTACTTTATTTTTTAGAGGCCAATTTCCTAGTAGGAACTTTAAAAATATTTTCCCACACTAAGAACCCAGTGTTCAACGCGCACCTCAAAGAAATATCTGCAAAACCTAGGGGGCCAGCAGAGCCGTAGCTTACTGGGGCCATGGGTTGACTTCGGAAAGGGAATCTCGGAGTCCTGGAACGCAACGCAAGGTACAGTTGCCATCACGGATCTTGAGCGCTCGGCGTCAGAGTGGGGAACGCTTTGCGTATTCCATACATTGGCGAGCCAATCGTATTCGTTGTTAGATACATGCAGCAACGCAGGAAACGAATGATGTGATGGCGTGACGTCTATGATGTGATGGCAAGGCAAGCCAATCACTGACACTCCCCGCCCCCGCGTCTCACTTCGCACCACTGAAGAGACCGAATATTTGACTTCTGCACAACTTGAAGCCAGCACTCAAGATCCGTGACGGCAATTGTAGGTACTATTTTTATTCGGTAGGGTTCGTTTACCCATAGCGAGAAAAATTATTTGGATGATTCCCATCTCCAAAAAATAAGGGATAAGTGAAATAAAATGCAAATATATAAGATAAACATATTGTTTATTCCGTAAATAATAACAGATATCTATGGCATAGTCACTGGTAACATTACGTCGAAGAGAAATAATGTAAATAAACTCAAATCTTAGCCTCTAAACTTTACCATTGTCACACTATCATAAAAAAAAAAAGTTTTTTGCAGTCGATTAAAAATATTAATATTTCGAGGAGCCTTTCATTTTATCTTTGTTCTTTTTATTTTTTTAATATATATTTTTTTATGATAGTATAGCAATGTCTTTACATAATTCACTTAAATTGTGATAGACATCCTCATTTTATATAAATATTATTATAGATATTATTAACTTTTATAATAAAAATAATTGAGAATGTCCATGCAAGGTCATCTGTTTACCAAATCATTATCTTTTCTCTTTTTTTCAACATTTCTTTTTTTGTATTTTTTCGTAATTTTTTTTATTAAAAAATAAAACCAAAATAATTATTATAAATTATTTTATTATTATTTTAAGTAAACAGATGACATTTTTGAAGGTTTGAGCGTTATAAACATTTTGTAGGTTTGGACAAAAAATAATTATATAGAAAAAAAAACCCGTCATGGGATGAACATTACAAATAGATTCAACACAATAGTTATATGTCATAAATACATTATGGATTGTATGGTATAGGCCAAATATGGTCCATTGCGTATAAGAGCCTTGACATTTAACATAAGCATAGTATTACAACATAGAAGTAACATTTGTGACATCTTAATAAGGGTCTGCTTAGAGACCGAAAGATTAAAAATCGTAATGATATTTTACTTACAGAATAATTACTTCAATCATTAATTTAATTTACATTAAATTATCTATTACAATGGTAGAAGTAATGTTTTTGCAAAATGTTATTTTAGCCATACGATTATTTATATAAAAAAAAAATTTAAATCAATTCAGCAATCATTTTTTTCAATCTAATATAGAAAAATGAAAATAAAAAACTGAAAAAGAATTAGGAAAAAATTCAAAATTTTAAAATAAATATGGCCAAAATAACACTTCAACGATGCCAATGTACAACTATGTCTCACTAAACTTTGAAACGGACGGCTTAATGGCAACTAGTGACATCTATTTTTTTATTTCCATAATATTGTGCAAAAATATTTATTTTTAAGTATTATTACAATGAGGTACGAAAATGGATGTCCAAGTTCTTTTTTTTTTGACAACTGTAATGCCATATTAACCATTTGGGTTTTATTATAAAAAGCTACGTGATCAGCTATTTTTCTTTTATTAAAAAACACTACAGATTTTATTTATAAGCTCTAACCTGTCACAACCTATTATACAAAATGAGATTACTTTAAAAAAAAATTGCTGTGTATCCCGGCTACTCCAAACTTGGAATGATATTTTCGTTAAATGCATAATTTCAAATGTCAAATAATTATGTAATTTTCTTTTAATTAATTAGTAAAGTTTTACCGGGAAGTTATAAAAAAGTAATTCTAAACTTAAAATATTAACTTAATTAAAACTTGTCATCTTTTAAAATAAAAGTACTTGAGTACATTTCTCCAAAATATTACAAATAGTAATATTTCAGTTGGGGTTATTATAAGACTGTACCAAAGTTTATCCTCGAACATTAAAAAAAAACATAATTTAATTCTTTTACTGTTTTATCTACAATATAATCATTCTACTTTCCAATTTTTGAATAAACTTTGGTCCTTTTTTTGTGAACTAAAAACCAAAATAAATGTAGGGGCCAAGTTTCACAATTACTTATCTAACTTAGGGCTACAAATTGTAAACAGCTTGTGATCGCATTTAGCCAAAATAATTAAATTAACAATAACTAAACAACAAAAGCTAACATTTTTATTGCTTAGCACCATATTTAACCGACTTTTAATGAAAAGAGAGTGCTGTTTTTGCTGACTAACCTTAGGCAATCAATTTATAATTGTGGGCATTTTTTTTTCGCCGATCATTAAATATATTCTCATAATAAATTATTATTTTTGAATGAAAAACCCTGAATTTCATAAAAGTCGGTTGTTATAAGCAAATAGATGGAAAAATTTGATAAATTCAAAATGGTTATTACCATTGTGTTGTTAAAGATGTTAGTACAAATTCTCTAATCGATAATTAGTACTAAACTATGGTTAAAATTCTAAATCGTCATAATTCTTGGGCGGATTACACCATTTTAACCTACGTTCTAGCTAACGTTTGATGTAATCCAGGTTTTGGACAGATTGACTGCATCAGTCATTGTTTAAGTCAAAACCGAGTTTAAACCGGTCCCATGAGCTAAGTACCCAGCAAAAACTCCATAAAAGTCAGGTCTAACTAATTCTGTACATCAAACCCAGATTGGTTAAAACCACCATCGAGGAAAATACCAGGGCAAATTGCTTGAGACCGGTCGTTGTCTAATCCGTTTATAATCTTAACCTTTATCGCTACATACACAAGATATGCGATATTAAAGTCCATACATTTCTCGTCACATAAATATCACACTCACGCCCATCGGCAGCAATCCTTCACTGAACGATCACCAATTTCATTTAACCTGTCTTCACAAAGTAAGCACTATTATAAATAGTTCAATTATCACTGGTTAGCGTAGACACGCTGTCTCCAGACTCCTGTCATTGGAACTGTGATGTAGATGTGGACCTCCTGCAGCCAATGGACACCGGGGCTGGTATCCGGGAGGGTCCATTCCTTTGGTCTTTCCTAGGAGCGGCCAACTGCCTTGTGCTAGTAGATCTTTCTAGTTTTCCATCAGACATTACCCAGGCTGAAGTGAAGTCAGCGTAATCCGAGTCCTTGGAGCTAGTCCTAGAAAGAGAATCGTCTCCTTTTGAATATGTCCTAATAATTTCCTTCATTTTCTCTAGAACTGATGCATCATCCTTCGCGGTCTCTGTTGACCTAAGGATCTGTTCCAACAAAGGACTCAAAGGCTTTTGGCTCGGTGGGGATCTAAGAGTAGCACTGCTGGCTCTCAGAGGAGAATTTCTCTTGAAGGCATCAGTCTGTGGAGTCTTAGCCCTCATCTTGGGAGATTTGTTCGGGTTCTCAAAAGTGTCTGCTCCCAAAGTGGGTCTGGCCTTTACTTTAGCCTGATTGGGGGCTGTCCTTCCACTCCAGGTGTTCCTGGCAGTTGGTGGCAATTTTGGCGTTAGTTTTGGCGATGTCTGAACCGGATTCGCGTTATGTTTGGGGCTCGGTGTGTTCCCTCGGCTAGGTGTTCGGTTTCTGACAGGCGAGTGGGGGATACGACTGGCTTGGCGGCTTCTTATAGTTTTTGTTGGAGACTGGGAGGCTTCCCGAGTAGCGCGGAGGCTCTTGCTGGGAGAGTCGTTGCTCTCTGTGACGATGACCACGCGGTCGGGGCTGCCTCTGTTGGACTTCTCGTCGATGGAGCTGGGCTTCCTGCCTCCGTAGAAGGTATCTGAGAAGTCGGTCTTGCGAAGGCCGGTGTTTAGACTGACGTGTGTATCGATTCGATCGTTCTTCTCCATGTGACAGCCATCATCTTGGTCGAGACGCTCTGGAAATAGAGAATAAAGAGTTGAGTAAGAGAAATACATCATTTCTTGATGAATACTTATTAAAATAACACTATAATTAATGTAAATGAAATTCAGACACAATTTAAACTTAAACCGGCATTGATTAATCGACCATAATCTCGTTTATCACACAGAGATTTAACCATAATTGTCAACAACCATTTATAAGTGACCAGGCACAGCCTGTCAAACCTTTCAGAAAAATATTATAACACCTTTACATTATTCAACACTATAATTAATATCAACAAGCTAGTTAGTGACATTCTCATTCATAGCCCTTCGCCTAACCCTCGGATCATAAAAACAGTATCTAATTTACAATGACCAAGTTTGGTAGATAATAACGGTTAGATTACGTTAATAATTCTGACCATATCCAGTGTATCCGTGACTATTTATGGACATGCGGCGGTCGTGGTGTAGACTTCCCTTTTCCGCAAAACTTTGCTACGTTATTTTTATAGAAGAAATATTTTATAAGGTTGTGAGTTTGTCTCTGGTAGATGTCCCTAGATTTTGTTTGGAAAGTAAGACGATGGGTCAGCGATATACTATACTGCCGAAGCAATGAGGATGGTGACGAAAACTTGTGTAGTAGTATATGAATCGTGATTGTAAATAAATATATATCTTCAGATTGATGAAGATATAATGTATATATTATTATTATTTGATAGTTGCTTTGATTAGCAAGACATGTCCGTACTTTTTTTTCAGGGTGGAAGATCCTCATGGGTGTCCGCCTGCCAAAACGACACTACCAAATAATTTTGACAGACCCATACCGACTAAAATCATCCCGGTATTTCCCTCGCACACAAGTCAAAGTCAAAATCATTTATTTCAGATAGGCCATTTGCAGGCACTTTTGAATAGTCAAATCACACTTGTATCGAAGGCTGCAGGAGCTGACTTCTGTTGGCCCTGACTAGTGCTGGCTTACCACCACTACCTACAGTAATGGAAATTGAGAGACTCGCGTTTGCGAGGGCTCTTTAACAACGAGGGTTTTGTTTTATAAGTGATAGACTCACGTTTAACAACTATTTCACCTGATGGTAAGCAACGATGTGGTTGAATACCGGGTTGCGACAGTCATGTCTCGTTTTTGAATTGATGAAAGAAAAGGGCCTGACTGATGCTTCTTCGCCCACATCTAAATTAGTCTACGGTAAGTCTCTGATCCTTGTGTCACACAAATAAGAATCCAAAATGAGTTTTAAGTGACCATTATAAGTTGACGGCAAAGATTTACGAAGGTAACAAAACACTTGCAATAAAAAATAAATAGTATTCAAAAGAATGCACTACCGATATCCTTGACTTGAAAACTTCAATAATCTTTATCTTTTCGCTCATTTTCACGTCGTCACGTGCAGCTCACGTGCGTGATATAAAAGATTGCGGGTGTTGGCAAACGTGACGATAGCAAGTAAAAAAAACGCCTATCTTTTATTGTAATAATTTGAAAAAGAAAATATTATGATCTTCGGCGTTTTTTTTTGAGGTTGTAAAGCTATCAGACAACGTCTCCCGCTCTGGGTAAAGCAAGAAAGTGTGAGACTTGACTTGACTGAAACTAACTAAAAACCACCATAAAGAACACTCCTTCAGTTGCCTTTTGCGTTACAAGGTCACGGTAACTCTTTCGAACTGTCTCGTAGCCCACTTTGAGCCTTCGACTTATACTGGGCCACCTGTCGGAGTCGGAATTTCAATTTTTCCTTGCGGGAATCGAACCCACGACCCGCAGCATATCAAGCCAATTGCTCAAACACTGCGCCGCGCCGTCATGAAACAATCGCTAAATTAATATGACTAATTGTCAAACGCGTATTTGCTATGATTAGACTAATGGTTCTACAATAAACAAATACGATAACACTTGACTTGCGTTTAAATGTTTCTTTTCAGAAATCAAGAGTTACTGAAACCAAGGGTTAGGGATTATAGTGCCGTTACTAGGGCGGTGCCAGCGGCGCTCAGACACAGAGCTTAGTTCCTAGAAGGGCGCGTAATTATTTTTTTCTAGTCCTTTTTTTGTTTGTATTATACTTTTTTCTAGGGGCGCAGTTATAGAAGCTCGCAGTGTGCGTATAAAAGGCCAGTTACGCCACTGGACCCTGGATCGTAAAGGATAACTGAAGAAGCACAGGAGGGTTTAGCCAGTAAGTCTGATAAGGGAGTATCAAACTTGCTGGCTAAAACCCTCCCAGTTGTAAAAGGGGAATCAACCGTACAATTAAAAGTAATAGGGTAGTGTCAAGGGTCAAAATAAATTACATTTTATGAATCCGTATTTTAATTAGTCCGTATTTTAGATCATAATTATTTTTCGATTAAACAAAAAATAACAAAGATATAGCCCATTAAAGTTACGTGTGACGTCACCCCGTGCGAAAAAATGTAGCACGGCGTGACGTCACACGTAACTTTAATGGGCTATGTCTTTGTCATTTTTGGTTTAATTTACAAATTAAAAAGTCACGTACTTTTTCCTATAATTTTGAATTATCTAAAAGACGGACTAATTAAATTTTTTATCGCAACTAGCCTATTATTTTTTCTAGTCCTTTTTTTGTTTGTATTATACTTTTTTCTAGGGGCGCAGTTATAGAAGCTCGCAGTGTGCGTATAAAAAGGCCAGTTACTGCATTGGACCCTAGATCTTAAAGGATAACTGAAAAAGCACAGTAGGGTTTCAGGCAGCAAGCCTGACACTCCCACCCAGTTATAAAAAAGGGAATCAACCGTACAATTAACCTTTCAATTGTGATAATTGCAGACACAATTGAAAGACAATAGGTGCGCGAACGCCGGCGTTCGCTTGGGGTTTAATGAATTAATTCATTAAACCCCAAGCGAACGCCGGCGTTCAAGTAATTGAACAAAATCCTTTCAGTCTCTCGTTATCTCAGACCAGTTTCTTATAATATAAACGTATTAGTTGGTCCTTATGTCCGCGCCCACATTCAAGAACATTTACTTCTATCAATGCTGTCAAGACCAAGTTCGGTGGAATGTCGCTCACTGCCTTGCAGGGTGGGCAGGGGTCCAGGTGACTAATGTGTGGGCTTGCTATTACCATGTGACATTTTTCTTTTGACCTTACAAGGGGAAAGAATGCGTAGTAATTATAAAGAATGGAGTCAATGTATTTATATCTTCTAACAGATAAAAATGTCGTGCCACAGTCATGTTTAATAATAATAATATTCCACAACTTTCACACAACGCCGTCTAGTCCCAAGCTAAGCAGAGCTTGTGTTATGGGTACTAGACAACTGATAAACATACTTTTATATTTCTAAATACATACATATTATAGATAAATTACACCCAGACACAGAACGAATGATTATGCTCATCACACAAACATTTGTCCTGGGTGGGAATCGAACCCACGACCTCCGGCATAGCAGTCAGGGTCATTAACCACTAGACCAACAGGCCAGTCAAGTTGTTTGTTATTGAATTCCTTCGAAACGGCTCAACCAATATTTATGAACTTTTCTTTATTTGACAGGTCTGTGATTAGGTTGCAGGCTGTTTTTTATAACCCTACTACTTCCCCTAGCTTCGCCCAAGAACAAAAAATTATAGCCTATGTCAGAAATAAAGCAGCTGTCTATCATCATCACCAGCCTTTTTGATGTTGTTGCTGGGACTCAAGCCTCCTCTCTAGGAGAGGGAATGGGCCGTAATCCACCAAGCAGGCCCAGTGCGGTTTGGTGAATGTCACACAAGTCTTCGAATTTTTGGTTCTAGGACATGCTGGTTTCCTCACGATGTTTTCCTTCACCGTTTTGAGAGCAGTGGTGATGAAATAAATTACACAAAGTAATGCGCCTGGCTGGGTTTGAACCGCGATCTTACAACTTGTAAGTTAGGGCCGTTACCACTCGGCCTCAACTGTTCTAAGCAGCTGTCTATCAGTAAAAAAATGGTAGCAATCTAACTAGTGCTTCCGTAATCACAAACAAAAAAAGCAAACTTAACCTCTTCATAATATTAGTGTAGATCATTTTCTACATTGACAATTCTAAATCTCACTTCACACAAAATTTTCCTTTCAATAAAGCCAACATTTCTTATTAAAACATCACTACTCCAGAATTCCGAGATCACGATCTTCGCATAGTTCCTATTCGTGTTATTTCTTAGAACCGATAACATCGTTCGTACATCATTAGTGGCACTTGTTTTAATTACAAGTTTTTGATAAAGTTAATTGCGATCGCTTGTAGTGCGAGATAAACCCTGGCATTATCACTTGTAGCTGAAGTGTGCTTGTACTTACTAATGAGGTGGTAATGTTAGATTTAGTGTCCGACCGAAACTAACTATAAATAAACTACCGTTTTAGGACTACGGAACCCTAAAAAGGCAAGAACCTAACATTGCTTAGCAAGGAAGTGCCAATAATGCTGATATGACGAGCAAAATGGATTCCCCATTGTGATTACTTTGATTATTTTGATATCTTCCTAATCAAATCAATTGACGCAATTGTAATAATTATTATTAAATCATAATGAATGGACATGCAGATGTGGTTGACTAGTTGGTTATCATTCATAACAGTGTCGGACACCCGATTTGGTAGCACAAGGACCACCATTGTTTGACATGAGCGAAATTTTGACGCAAATGGCAGATGTTGATGACCGCTACGAAATTAACATAACACAGAAATGGACATAGAATATTTAGCTGTTTTATTCATAGAGAATGTAATCAAATAAAGTAAAGGAAAAAATTTGCGAAAGTGAGTAGGTACCAATAGAAAATCAGAAAGGAAGAATTTTATTTTCTATATCTACTCATATCTTTGACATTGTTAATTATTTTACATCAACTACATGAATAAGTTTATTCTACTTACTAGGCCCTAACTTCGTAAGACTGATTTTGTTTGCCTATCAGCCATGGTTTGTATAAGTTAAATTTAAAATATTTAAAAACATCTGTAATCACCTATGTTCACAAAATCAAATGAATTTGAATTTGAAAGAAAGAAAACAATTAAAATAAGGCAGTATATAATCGTCATCTTTGTAGCAAAGATGATCTGCATAAACATGAAAACCAGAAAGATAAACCTAAACCAGGAAGAAATAAAGAAGAAGTCAATATGACAGATCCACCGAATAGGTATTTTCAGATTGAATTTATGCCAGTGACCCTTGCTGTGCTCGGGTGCAAATTATATACATAAACCCTCCTCAATTCATCATCATGCGCCACCGATACTTGGTGGACGTCTCATCCGTCTGCACAAAACGTTTTGAGAACACATTAATTGCGTATACACATTATGCGAAAACCCAATGATCTATGTGGTGAAGAAGTGGCTTTCTATGACTGAAGAGAGGTAGACACAGACTGCACACAATGTAGATGACGAATGTCTGAAGAGACATGAAGTTGCTGGGTCTATCTGATTATTTATCAGCGAAGTAGATGGCGCCTCAAGACGAGGACAAAGATGAAGAATCATTGTGCGTACAGCTAAGGAGTGGACTTCCCTGTCGAAGTCTTATGTTTCTTCATAGCTACAACTGGGGGTATTCAAATCAAGAGTATAGTTTACTGGGTTAGGCAAGTCTGCTTTATTGTCGACCGCATCGTCTCTTTCCATTAGGTGATAGTGGTCAAGCACGAGCTTCATCTGACTTTCATTTATACTATGTAAAGTAAATTATGATGAAGTCCTTGCGCATAAGCCAAGAAGCTTTAACTAATACGTTTATCTATTCCTAAATAATTCTTCAACAAGATGCCTTTAATATTATTGCAACAAACTGCGATTGGAATGTCACTCCAACAAACAGCATTATCAGGCTTGTTATATGAATGTCAGTAGCTTAAGCAATACCGTGAATGTTAGATACAAGTCCACACATGCCTTATATGACGGATGACTATGATCATAGGAATGTTTAAACATAGGACACATCTGTTAGATTGTCTCGTGGCTAAGATCTACCTGTGTTTATAAACTTTTGTCATATCTAAGGACGTTTTGCTTTTGATTACTCAGTTATTGGCGTGATTGGCGACTAGATTGTTGATTGATTTTAGACTGAAAGTTTTGGAAGCAATGTTATCGATATCACGTAATAATTAAACATAAGTGAATTTTAATAGCCCGGTCATGTTAGTCATGAAACAAATAGCTTTAAAAAAGTTAAATTAAAATTAAGACCATGAATTAGCAAACGCTAAGGCTGCAATGCTAGGTAAAGCTACGATTTTTATAAGATGTTTGCAAGAATCAGAACTGCGGAACTATTCGAAATGTCAACCAGAACGCAGAAGGAACACAGGTGGGTTGAAGAAGTCAATATAATTCTAACACTCCTTCTCGCTCCACCCTAATCGGGAAGAATTATATGATATTTTTTCACCCAAAAACCGATATAAATGATAATGACGTTCGATTGAAGAGACCTACATCTAACAATGCTGTAATGCTGTTGAGATATTTTGTAACGACATGCTGTGACGCCTATTATCTAAAATTCAAAAAACCTTACATCGCAGTGTTAGAGTTCTCCTCGTGATTATAATATTCAAAACCCGTGGTTGTTGAATCCTTCTCTTTCAACTAAGCTTTATGGAACTTTACATCCTAATTCCTGTTCCGTATACCTCTGAAATTTTGCTCGACTCTCATCTCTGTGTTTTCAGGAAAACAAGACAAATTATCCTCTAGTATTTACGCTAACAGTACCTTTTGAGCTACTCTATACACAGTGCAACATCAGCCGACCACACATTAGTGAGGACAGTGCAATTTAACGGTACGCTGCGACCAGTTGCGAAAATAATTACAGGATGAGTGGCGCAAGTTATAAGAGGAAGCGATCTTTAAAGCGTTTTCAACTGAGAGATGGAAACAAGCAAAGAGGCCATACCAAGAACTCATAAAGCGATCCATTTGTCAACAAAAACTGAACTGTTAAAGAGATGAAGCTACATAGAGTATATAGCTCCGTCCTTCTTTGTCGATCGTACGCCTAATATTTTACCACGGCATAATAAAGCCCCAGAACAGTCGACTGTCTTAATTTGTGTCATAATTTATCATTTAGTTTATTTAGTACCAGAATTGATTAGTACCTAGTTCTAATTTTGCTTCAACACGCAATCATCCACTGTTTTTTTTTTTGGCAACCAATCACAGCGAAGTCGCCGTGGCCCTAGACTGCAAAAGACTAATGAAGGAATAAAGTGGAACAAGCTCTCGTGCTCTACTGTAAAGCGAGTAAAAGTCATTTGATGATTTTCCACCAATAAAAACGGAACTTGATTGAGACAGACTTTGCCATAATTGCAGCACATTGGAAGTTACAGATCTGAAAAACAGACGAGGTAATAGAATAACTGCTTTTACAAATCGCGATCTCTCATAACTTGTACCATACAATGTGTGCACAAAATATTCGTTCAGGTTACACGTCTGTTTGAGGCAACGAACGTTTCAATAACACGACTAATGACTGCGCTGAAATTTGCACAATGCTGGACAAATACGACATGTGCGTTGAAAGTACACAAGTGAAATAGACACGTGTGCATTGTACAGTTGACAGGAATATTGCGTGTGTCTAAAAGTTTAGAATAACGATTTTTCTGCCGTCAAATGCTCAATAACATTCTTCTTCTTTTCGAATCAATAGTATACTTATTAAACTGTTTGGGGCCCAGTACCTATTAGGTCCCAAACAGTTTAATAAGTTGCATTAACAGCAGCATCGGTGGTACTCATCATATCCGTGAAAGTGCAGGTATGTGGGCACTTTGGCGATGCTTGGATGAAGCCTATGTCCAACAGTGGGCGTCTTTCGGGTGAAAAAATGATGATGGGCACTTTGGGCATTATAACCTATGGCTTATGTTTTGAAAAAGGAGCACTGCACTCTGCATTGAGTATCCGACTGGATACTCAATGTGTGTCAGTATATAACCCCTATTTCGCCAAGTTATGTTTGCAGTGGCCTACCTGGGAGCGTAAATGTGCCCAGGCGGAGATGTTTTTGGGGTTTAAAGAGGTGATGTTCATACTAAAGCTTTATCCTTTCTTTATGCAGTGAATCAAGGATGACGTTACCTGCGACAAAATGTCTTCTAACATGACGCACAACGCTCAACTACGTGACGCTGCAACGTTGCTCATTGTCCCGCAACTTGCCGCTCAACTTTCTACAACGCATTCACGTGACGCGAGATATGTTGCTAGGCAATTTGACAGCGTTGCGCGTCAAGTTAGGGGTCAGTACGTCCCCTAGTGTACCTGAAGCTTTGTACATCAAAATTATAATACAACAGAGAATTAAGGTAGATTATAAAGTATCGAGAAACATTTAAATTCATTTTCTTTTTACAATATTACACGAGACAGAACAGCTGTCTTCGACATCCTATTTACCGTTCATCAGCAGCTCATGTTGACTTTAGCAACAGTCACGTGCGTCTGTATGTCCGTCTGTGTACACATGCTTGCACAAATGTCGAAACATCGCGGTGAGCGGATATTATTTGTGCAACATTCATATAGAGTAAACACTTGGGCTGTTCAAATAATTATTGAACGAGTGTGTTGTGCAGTCGCTTAAGTTTTCACCATATTTAAATACCATGCGAAAAAAGCATCAGCAATTAAAGGGCTTACACATCGAGCTATTTGAAGAACAATGACGTAAACAATTATCCACAGTTTTGGCAGAAGATAGGATTTCTTATTTCCTAACTAAAAAGTATTTCTGATAATATCTTTTACAAAATTTTATTATCTGAGATACATTTTCATGTAACCGCTCTTACGAGATTGTGACGTTGTTAAACATCTTTGTCTAGTTATTTTAAAACGCATATACCTTGTGGATATTGTTTAGGTTTCCAAAGAATTTAAAACTTAATTTTGTGTATTTAATGTGTACTTAATTTTGTGTGTTGTGTATGTATACAATGTTTAAACAAATAAAGAATATCTTATCTTATCTATCTATCCTATCTATCTATCCAAAAATATCTCTGGGAATCTGCAATTTTGCATGAAAAAAGTAAAGAAAATATATCTAAAGAAACGTTGCATATTTAATCGAGATTATTTTTTAATCGAGACTTTTTTTTCAAACACTTTTTTAGTGAAACTTTTGTGAAATATTCGAGCGAGTGATGGAATTACTGAATGCCAATAGTGCGTTCAGGAAGGCATTGTCTCTCTTCTTTCACGTTGCCTCTTTATCAACAAGCGTTTAAACCATCGTCACGCAAATGATCGGTTTTTATTTTTACTAACTGCAGCTGCCAGATCCGAGCCGCTCTTGACTCCACAGTATACAAGGCCCTTCACACAGACAGGAATAAATGGAAAAACATCATAAAAAGTAAAGTGATGAAGAACGACCCTCAACATTGAGGAATACGACGCAAGGAGGAGGAACTGCAGCTGAATGCCAGTATTTAATATATACTGTCTGCTCATCTGATCTCCAAAGATTTGTTTTTCAAATTTGGTTTATCAAATTTTCGAGCCACGAATCAGTAACGCTTGTGTATCCTCTACATCCTTACAAATTCCTTTCAATCATACAAATTCCTGTCTTATAGCGTATAAAGACCATAAATATTAATTACAAAGCCATAGAACCACTTGGTTACTAATTAGGACGGACAAGATAGAATTAGTGCTTGTGCCAGATTCTGGAATGAAGTGTAATGCTCCCATTTAAATTAATACTTTATCTTACGAATATGAAAAGGAATCTTAGATGCTGAATGATGTTAGTAATACGAGATTCATTGATACTTTGTCCCGTGACACAATTACCAAGAAGAGTTTAGTTTCACTATGTATATCTATACCCTAATATTTATTTCATTTACATAGAAAAGTTCATCTTTTGGCCAATATCTCATGAACATCACATCTATCAAGTAATTATGAAGTCGGCTAAGATGTAACCTGTTTACCCAGGGGTATAGACTCCCAATTTATTTGGAGTAGACTACTTAGAAAGGAACTTCTGAATTTCACATACTTTACTTCCACTAAGAGTTACTACAACAATTAATATGAAAAAATACTTACCATTAAATTCTGCATCTTCAATCGAATTCTGGCTGTGCAACGAGTATCTATTCGTAGTTTTCGTAGAAGGAGACCCCTGCGTGGATCCTGCCACCACTCCCAAGCTCCTGTATCCCTCATCAGATACCTCAGATCCATTATCAGAAGCACTCTCAGCTGCTGGAGCCGGAGACACTGGTCTAGGACTCTTATTCCTGATTCCATGTGGGGTTGGTACTAAGTGGTTAGAAGTGACAATTTTCGTTCTGCGATCTGGAGATGAGGATTTCCTTGAAGGGCTGATAGATTTAGGAGCCAAGTGCCTTCTGCTTGGTGATGCAGACCTGTCCAAATCTCCTAAATAAGGTAGACTAGTGGGAGCATCGCTGAGTCTATGATTGGATTGATAGTGTCCAGATTTCGGTTCTTCGTTGTAAACTTTGGAGTTGTACTGAAGAGACATGGGTTCGTAGGTCTTGGGCTCAGTTTTGGTGTAAGGCAGGGAGGTAGGACCAGCGTCTGGTCGTTCGTAGGTGACGGTGGCACCGGCCAGGTCGTGCTTGGGGCGCGCGAGGCGGGCGGAGAGGGAGGTGCGGTGGGACGCGCGGCATCGGCAGGGGTCGTGCTTGTCGAGGTAGTGGGCCAACGTGTCCCAGCCACCGCCAACACGGACCATGACGTGAGAACGAAGGATCTGTGAAAAAGAGAAAATAAATGATAAATTAACATTATAGGAGTCGATTTTATAAAACTAGACTTATCAATTTTTGTTTGAAGCTGAATGGATCTTCTATGTCCTAAATAGCATGTTTTTGATATCCTGGTAGATACTAGACGATGATCAACTTTCAAAACAAATCGATAAATAACCCACAAGTGCTAAAGTATCTAATCTAAAAGCAGCCACTAGAAACATATTTACAGTACTAGAGAGTGCATTCAATATGGAATCCGATCTTATGGTTCAACTTAAAGAGCATGAGACCGTTGTAGACCAACTTATAACAGACCACGTATAGCACACAAAAGGGCCAATGTATCTTGGATCCTGAAGTACTCGTTTATCAGAAATTCCAAATAAAGATTCGCTGATACCGTGGGAATGCTGCCTTGATAGTCCCAATCAATACAAGTCTGGTGACCTCGATCCGGCTGCGTTTAGTTCTTTAGCCTTGCAACCCTTAATATGGATCGTTAGATAACATCCAACATACACTGACCCCTCCCTTCTAATAGTTTAGGATCCGATTATGAACGACTTTCACCGTTTAATGGATGAAACGTATTCTAAGACAAATTTAGTATTAATAATATAGCGCGGGTGGGTTGCCTAAGAAATTATTGGCCAAAATATATATATTTTTTGGAGATATGCACCGGTTTGTTTAACAAATAAATTTAATACTAACCGAAAGTATGAAGCCACACTTAGAACATAAAAACGTTGGGTTGCCTATTTCTTTCCTGGCTTAATTTTGGGTTGCCAGGTATAAACAGGTATGTCGATACCAGTAGTACCCACTTGTTTATTTTATATCAAAATAAACGCTGTTTCATTATGAATACGATACTATAGGGTTGTCTGCGGAAAATCTGGCATGAATAACGGTTGTGCATTTTTCAAAAAAAAAGTCAATTTTCAATTTTTAACTAATAATAGTTTGGCCAGGAATTTCTTAGGCAACCCACCCGCGTTATATTATTGAATATACTAGATTTGAGAGAAATACGTTTCATCTATTAAACAGACCGGTGAAGGTCGTTCTTAATCGTATCCTCTACTATAAACACTTGTTCCTAATTCGAGGTCTTCCTAAATTTGGAATCCTGAAACCAACTAATATAAACTAACCTGCCTCCTAATACAAATGATTTGGAACGAGAGGTCAGTTTGTGATGGCAGCTATAAGGTCGAAAGTCGTTTTCTACAATGAGGCGTCCATTCGATTTGACCAAACAAGGAATCGGATAGAATGAATCATAGATTCGTCGTCAAGGGAATTGGAACACTATTAGTATGTCTATAAAAGTGAAGCTTGTTTGGCACTAATGGCTGTGCGAATGTTTTTTTTTTCATTAAATGGCGCTTGGAGATCTATTTTTAGTTCTAATGAATATAACGTTCGTTGTCTCGAACTAAACTAAGTTTAATAGCAATGTTTTGATACGAAATCAAAATACAACTTGAAACATGTCCATATTTGGAATAGAGAATGAGTTAACGAGAATTTTCTTATACTAGTACAATATGACTTTACATAAGCTTAAAGAATACTAAATCAAAACCGCAGCTTCGCTCGCAACAATTTAGATTTTGACCATCAATTCAATTTATTGGTAAAAATTCCCTACACAACATGTACCATACTGGAATAAGACATACTCTTATTTGCCACAAAGTATCTTGAGCGATTGCGCAGAAGTCAAATATTCGGTCTCTTTAGTGGTGCGAAGTGAGACGCGGGGGCGGGGAGTGTCAGTGATTGGCTTCCCGCGCCATCGCGTCATAGACGTCATTCCTAATTCGTTCCCTGCGTTGCTGCATGTATCTAGCAACGAAGACGATTGGCTCGCCAATGTATGGAATGCGCAAAGCGATCCCTACTCTGACGCCGAGCGCTCAAGATACGCTGTGGCAACTGTACCTACATCCTAATTAAGTTATAATCATAATTCAAGCACTACAATTTTTTATAAATGCACTTAGATGTTTTTAAAGAAATTAACTATCATAAAATCGTACAAAACAGAAACAAGAAAAAATAATTTATTTGGTACAGCAAGAAACAAACACAATATTTAGGTAAACCGAAACAAAAATAAAAAAAAGATCCAAAAGATACACACCGCTAAATTTTAATCGTTTTAATCCCGTGGAGGACCGATCCGGTACATGAAACACTATCGGTTTGTAAAGATAAAATTAAAAAATTAAGTACCTTTTTAGGGTTCCGTAGCCAAATGGCAAAAAACGGAACCCTTATAGATTCGTCATGTCTGTCTGTCTGTCTGTCTGTCTGTCCGTCCGTCCGTATGTCACAGCCACTTTTTTCCGAAACTGTAAGAGCTATACTGTTGAAACTTTGTAAGTAAATGTATTCTGTGAACCGCATTAAGATTATCACATAAAAATAGAAAAAAAGCAATAAATTTTGGGGGTCCCCATACTTAAAACTGAAACTAGAAATTTTTTTTTTCGTCAAACCCATACGTGTGGGGTATCTATGGATAGGTCTTTAAAAATGATACTGAGGTTTCTAATATCATTTTTTTCTAAACTGAATAGTTTGCGCGAGAGACACTTCCAAAGTGGTAAAATGTGTCCCCCCCCCCTCTAACTTCTAAAATAAGAGAATGATAAAACTAAAAAAAATATATGATGTACATTACTATAAAAACTACCAACGAAAATTGGTTTGAACGAAATCTAGTAAGTAGTTTTTTTTTAATGCGTCATAAATCGAAAAAAAATACACTATTATTAAAACATCGATCAAAGTTACAACACATTACAAGAACTTTAATATTACGTTACTTGCTGCTACGGAACCCTTCATGGGCGAGTCCGACTCGCACTTGGCCGGTTTTTTATAAAACTCGTATTAATTTACGCATGTACGAAATTAATTTCTTAAAGAAAACGTCAGCTGAGCGAGTCCAATGACCTGTAGGTAGTTTGTACGCAACGCCGACTATTGCCTACAGGTCATTGGACTCGCTCAGTTGTGTGCCTCATGGCTGCACCAAAATAGGTCCAGTTCAGCAGGAATACCAGACGCTGGTTTTCAAAACTAATGCTTGACGCTGGTTTTATAGATAGGTAACCAGTATGGGCATTGATGCACTCCATTGGTAGCGCACCGGTAGCTGGTATTATCTCTACGCACGCACACACAAACGAGAGACAAGCAAGTAAGATTTATAATTTTTTACATATAAAATAGGTAAAAATCTAAAACTTATTGATTATTTTAGGTAAAACAAATTACATATTTAAAAATAGCTGAAGTCGGTTCAGAAAGGATGTTTATTTATTTATGACTAGCTTTTGCCCGCGCGGCTTCGCTCTCGCTCTTCCCTACTTCAGCCTACTATACCCCACTCTACCCTACTCTACCCTACCCTAGTCTACTCTACCCTACTCTACCCTACCCTACTCTACTCTACCCTACTCTACTCTACCCTACTCTACTCTACCCTACTCTACCCTCCTCTACCTTACTCTACCCTACACTAAACTACTCTACCCTACACTACCCTAATTTTCATTTTTTTTCCATAAGAACCTTCTCCTCATAATAACGAACACAACAAAAAAAAAAATTTGCGGAATCGGTCCAGGCGATGTTGAGTTACTTATGCGCTTACCAACAAATTTTGCGATTCATTTTTATATTATGTTGTTGATGAATCACGCAGTAATAAAACTGAAAACTGCACTTATATTTTTGTCAACATAAGATAGTACAAGTATGAAAGCACTTATCAAACAGATTGCAAGCGTCGAACAATTCCCAAGTCATGTGCTTTAATAGCTACGTCTAGACAGGAAATCTCATTTAGACTTACAACGAGAACAGCTTCATTGATTCACCCCTTTTTAGACACAATTTGAGGGCTTTTTTATTTCTTTATTCGACAATTTGTAACGATTACACTTACATTGGAAAAGTATTCTGAATACACATTTATTATTTTATAAAAAAGTTTTAACAAAAAAAAAAAAACAAAAAAAAAACGATTTGTTTTTCGTTCGGCCAACTGAGTATTGTCCCACAAAAAAAAAAATCTGGTTCGTCCCAAACTATATGTTTCCTTCGCCCCGAAATATTATTTTAATTATTTCATTCCAGAAAACATGATTTTTTTCAAAAACTTTGTACAAAATCACAACACAAAAAAAAAATATAAGCATTGACTTATATTACATATATGTATATCGATGTATATAAGTAACCTAAGAATAGGTAGATACTTTTTTGATTTTTTTTTTTTGTAGATCAGATTTACTGTCATCTTTCCATCAGGGATTACCGTTAATTCTTTTTTTTTTAAATAGCATGGTGTCTTCGGAAAAACCTATCCATAGTTATTTTCTATTGCATTATGATTAGGTATTTCGATATCTATTATACATACTCTAACAAATATGAAAAGATTTAATAAAAAATATATAAACTCACCCTGACAAAGATCAGCATCCTAGTATCACCAATCCTGTATTTTCCCTCCGAAACCCTCACCATGGGGAACTGGGTAGGACAGGAGCACCTCTCGACGAGGTCCCTGACTCTCTCATCTAGACTCCTCAAGTCATTGGTCACTAGCTGAGGCTGAGGACCCGATGGCACCAGGCCAAGTGCCGAATCATCTGGCCTTAATTCTTCTCCTGCTAACTCTCTTTCTATCTGCTTTTCCATTTGAACCAGTAAAGGAGCTGGCATACCCAGCACTGCTCCTTTTCTAGCTACTTCTAGAAGACATAGCACGACGTGCTTCTCATTCTTCCTCAGGCAGAGATCGTCAGTCTCAAAGAGCAGGCACTCCAGGATGCCAAGTGCTCTTCGGCACCAATCTATGAAGTTGGAGAGGTTATCTCTTGCGAAGAATGTGCCAGCTTTAGCAGCGGGCAGCATGTTGACAGGAGGTCGGGTGCGGAGGGCTCTGGCTAGGGACAGAGCATCGTCAGATTCTGGCTGGGGAGACTCCAGGATCAGGCGGGCTGAGTCGCGGACTGCGTTTGCGTGCTGCAACAAGAGAAAGAAAGAAATTAGGAGGTTGTATAAGATGTTTTGATGATGGCTGAAAAAAAAAACTCTTGATTTAATCTGCTGAGCTTTTTCCCTACTATGATAGACTCAGCACCCAGCCTAACCAAATGCTGTTAAATTTACATCACACTTCTCACTAATATCATAAAAGCGAAAGTTGGTGAGTGTGGGTGTTTGTTACGTCTTCACGCACGAATGGCTGTACGAATTTCGATTAAATTTGGTACAAAGGCAGACCGTGTCTTGCAATAGCACATAGAATAGTTTTACTCCTATAATAAGTTCCTTTGGAATAATTTCCTACATTCAAGTGAACGTAGGCAGTTGGTAGAATCTAGTAAAATAATAACGTTTTAAAGGTATGTAGAACAGAATGTCCTGCAAATCTCCATTGAAAAGCGAGGATCCTCCGACCAGACGGGTGCTACGACTGGTGGGCAACTACCCGATAGATGATTTCGGGCTTTTCCATATATTATGTTCATATCGCGGGGAGAAGTTTAATTGCGCGATGCAGGATTAGTTCTTATGTGACGCCATAGATGTCGCTACAAAGTAATGAATATTAAAATGCATCTGTTATTCATACCGTGTCCTTGAAAATACTAACTTTATTGTTGAATCAAGTAAAACAAAGAGTATCGATAATAATTTACAATGACATAGTAAATATTAGTCAGTCAACACGAGGGAGACATCGATTCTCGCCCGTCTGCGTTTTGTCTGTATTCATGGCCATGTTTAAACTAGAGCAACAATATTGAAGGTCGAATCATGGTAGTAGAAACGAGTGCATGCCCCCCCCTTCTTCCGGCAGGATACCACAATATTCGTGAGTAATTTACGAATCAAAATGACATCGAAAAACATCGTAAAAAATTTTTTTTTTTACAATCGACTTCTTTTTTTTTTACAATAGTTCCGTATGGTGTCCGGACGTAAAGAATAACACCATCCCATTTCTTCCCGTGGGTGTCGTAAGAGGCGACTAAGGGAGATTTTGAGACCGTGCGCACTGTTAAGCACCTGAGGTCACCGCGTGGTGGCGGTTATACCACCAGCAACAGCATTCCCAAGGAGGGTTAGTGTCAGGCAGGCGGCCGACTGTAAAATATTTGCCAAATCCCTAGCAACATGATTGGAATAAATGATAGAATGCGCGATAGGGTTAGGGCGTACCCCACAGGCGACGCGCAGGGGCAGCACCCGGCTCCTGTGGGAAATGGACCAGGGTTGTTGCACCATTCCGGGCGGGGGCAACGTAAGAAGCTAGCCCGGGAAATGAGATTGAGGTATGCAAGTTGGAATGTTGGGACCATGAATGGAAGGGCGAGAGAGTTAGCGGATGTACTGAAAAGAAGACGGATAAATATAGCATGCCTACAGGAGACTAAATGGAGAGGAACAAAAGCGAGGGAAATTGGTGAGGGTTATAAGTTTTATTATTGTGGAAGTGATGGAAAAAGAAATGGAGTAGGAATAGTGCTTGATAGTAAACTGAAAGAAAGCGTGATGGAAGTACAGAGGATTAATGATAGATTTATAGTTGTGAAAGTTATGTTAGAGAATGTGATGTTGAATGTAGTTAGTGTATATGCACCACAAGTAGGATGTGATGAAATGGTGAAAGAGAAATTTTGGGAGGATTTTGACACTGCTTTAATGGCCATCCCTGTACATGAGGAATTGATAGTTGGAGGTGATTTTAATGGACATGTGGGAAGAATGAAAGGTATTTATGGACGGGTACATGGAGGATGGGGTTTTGGCAGTCTAAATAATGAAGGGGAGACGTTGTTGCAATCCGCTACCGCCTTTGACCTTGCAATAGCCAATACTTGGTTTAAAAAAAGTGAGGAACACCTGATCACTTACAAAAGCGGCCACCACAAGACGCAAATAGATTACTTTTTAGTTAGGCGCAACAATATAAAGCACGTCAAAGACTGCAAGGTACTACCAGGAGAAGACCTAGTCTCACAACATCGACTCCTGGTAATGGAATTAGTTGTCAAAATAAAATGCAACAAAAGCAAAGAGCGTCCTCCCCCTAAAATAAAATGGCATATGCTAGAGAAGAATGATTGTGCGAACAAGTTCAGAGAGCGAGTGGTAGACAAAATGATAGAGATGGGAGACATGAATGGTCGAAGTATAAATGAAAGCTGGAATGAGTTGGCGGAGTGTATCAGGCACGCAGCGAAAGATATTTTGGGAGAGACGAGAGGAAAAGGCACAATAGATAGGGATACATGGTGGTGGTCGATAGAAATTCAGAATGTGTTGAAAGAAAAGAAAAGAAAATTCAAGGAATGGCAGCACGTAGAAGTGGAAAACGGTAGTTTGAAAGCGGAAAAAAAGAGAGAGTATGAAGTTTTGAAGAAAAAAGCTAAGAAAGCCGTGGCATTAGCAAAATCAATGGCCCAGGACAAACTGTACAACACACTGGACAACCCTGCAGGCCAAAAAGAGCTGTACCGGCTAGCTAAAACAAGAGAGAGAAAGACGAGGGATGTTTGTCAGGTAAGATGTGTAAGGAATGAAGCTGGAGTGGTCCTGTCGGATGACGAAAAAATCAAAGAGAGGTGGAAGGACTATTTTGAAAGACTGATGAATGAGGAAAATAATTGGAGTGGAATTTTAGAAAGTAAACCAGTGAATGTAGGGTTAGTGAGAATGGTTAGTATGGATGAAGTCAGAATAGCAGTGAATGGAATGAAAAATGGTAAAGCCATGGGTCCAGATGGAATACCCGTTGAAGTGTGGAAGTTATTGCGAGTGGATGGATGGACGTGGTTAGCTTTGTTCTTCAATAAGTTGTTGCAGGAAGAAGCCATACCTGATGATTGGTGCAGCAGTTCTTTGGTGCCCATTTTTAAAAACAAAGGTGATGTGCTTGAGTGCAACAATTATAGAGGAATAAAGCTAATGTCACATACTATGAAAGCCTGGGAGAAAGTTATTGAAATTCGACTGAGAGAAGAGAGTGAAATTTCACAGAACCAATTCGGTTTTATGCCTGGTCGGGGTGCGACGGATGCCATTTTTGCTATACGCCAGTTGTGCGAGAAATACAGAGGTGCGCATAAAAACTTGCACATGGTATTCGTTGACCTCGAAAAGGCATACGACCGAGTACCTCGAGAGGTTCTGTGGTGGGCCCTTAAGGAAAAAGGTGTGCCTGGGAAGTATGTGCAGTTGATCCGAGCGATGTACAGTCGATGTAGTACGCAAGTCCGGTCCACAGTGGGCACCACTGGAAATTTCAATGTGGCTGTCGGCTTACATCAGGGATCGGCTCTCAGCCCTTACCTCTTGCTGATGATAATGGACGCTCTTACGTCGGACATTCAGGAAGAGGCTCCCTGGTGTATGCTGTTTGCCGACGACATTGTGTTGGTTGCCGAGAGTGGCCTAGAGGTTCAAAACAGATTGGAGGTGTGGTGGCACAGACTGGAAAGTGTTGGCCTGAAAGTAAGTAGAACCAAAACAGAGTACTTGTTCTGCGATTTCGGCGGTCTCTCCAACCCTGTGCCTTTAGCTCTCGCCGGAACGCCCATACCAATCTGTTCCGACTTTCGGTACCTCGGGTCACTCGTCCAAGAGGATGGTGAGGTAGACCGAGACGTAACACGTCGGATCAACGCAGGATGGATGAAATGGCGACAGGTCACGGGAACAACTTGTGACCCACGGATGCCCCTCAAGTTGAAGGGTAAAATTTACAAGTCCGTCATAAGACCTGTCATACTGTATGGATCAGAATGTTGGGCTGTGAAAAAGAAGGATGAAAAAAGATTGCATGTAGCAGAGATGAGAATGTTGAGATGGATGTGTGGTGTGACTAGAATGGATAAAGTGAGAAATGAGTATATTAGAGGAAGTTTGAAAGTGGCGCCAGTGACTGAAAAGTTGAAAGGTAATCGGTTGTCTTGGTATGGTCATGTGAAGAGGAGGGATGAAGCGCATATAACTAAGAGAGTTCTGAGTATACATGTAGATGGATGGAGAGGGAGAGGAAGGCCGAAAAAAAGATGGATGGATTGTGTGAAAAGTGATATGAAAGAAAAGGGAATTAGTGATAGTTTGACGGGTGACAGGACAGAATGGAAGAAGAAAACGTGTTGCGCCGACCCCAAGTAATATGGGATAAGGGCAGGAAGAAGAAGAAGACTTCAATGTAAAAAAAAAACACTACAATAATTTTAATTTTAGTTTAAGTTATATATGTTTTGAGTTTTGGAGTTTCATTAATAAAAAAAATACAACTGAATTAAGTACCTATTCCTTTTTTTTAAGTCAGAAATAAAGACTGCCAAAATGTTTATCCTAGCCAACCTGTGAAAGGAAAATTAAAAAAAGGTAAGTAGGCATACAAGAGAAGAAGCATAAGTGAAGTCTTAAAACGACATACATATAACTAATATATTAATAAGTATTTATAAATTTATTAATAAATATTTATAACTATAACTACTAGTTGCCACCCGTGGCTCCACCAACAAAAAATTAATACGCCCATTTTTTTTTTTTTTTTCTCCTGTTGTGTGCGGGTTGGTGAATGCCTTCAATCTTCGAATTTTTGGTTCTAAGACATGCCGGTTACCTCACAATGTTTTCATTCACCGTTTTGAGAACAATAGTGATGAAATAAATTACACAAAGTAATGCGCCTGGCTGGGTTTAAACCCGCGACCCACAACTAAGTAACTCGGGGCCGTTACCATTCGGCCACCGCTGCTCCAGTCTTGTTTACAAATAAAGTATTCTGGTCGACTCCAATTTCCAACAACAGCCAACAATACTAATATCCTTCGGCATCCAGCTCTCTTCTCAACGGGCTCCTTATTCGTACGTTTACCATAACAACAAGTTACAGAGCTCACTGACATTTGCACTGTACGTTACTGCAATACTAACAAAGTGTCTCATAATGCTGTCGCCATTTTGTATACTGTTATTAGTTCACATTTACTAATAATTCGCAACTGCTTAAGGCGTGCTTATGTGGAATAGTACCTATTCATTATTTTAAAAGTTTTTATAACTTGTATACTTTTTTTAGTCCCATGGTTTATCTACCTTACACATTGAGCGTACCAAACTGCTTCATTGTTAGACTAGAGATGTACCACAATCTGACTGAACGTGAAGTAGCTGCATTACCTTACATTAACCCCAATCGGCTCAGAAATATAAAATAGTAATTGCCAACAGGGTTATTACATATGTAGTGGTGCAACCAATTGAGTTTCTGCACAGACGCAAGATAGATAATTTCAAAGTCGATAAAAAGTAAAGTTTACCGTTAAAATACAGTTTAAACACATCTTTACCCCATTCAGAACGCAGTAAGCACGGTGCGTCCACACTTTGCATAATATTTATATACAATGCCGCGCTAACAGAGTGTCGCCACAGTTTCAATATGTTTCAACTCGACATTTGTCACCGCGAACTGAGAACTCAATAGTTATTTAAATTGTTTATTTATGTTCATATGGTAATAAGAGTTTGTTGGAAACTGTTCAATAGTTTTCAATGGTAGGAATCTAGATGTTGACCTAGGGTTCAAATATTACGAAACTAAGCTAACTACTAACTACTACTACAATGCTCTACGACTCTGTTTTTTTAGGTAGCCTAATAATAATAGCAAAATCAGCTTTATAATATTCCCACAGCTGAGACTCAGACTCTCTAGGAGTGGGAATGGGCCGTAATCCACCACGCGGGCCCAGTGCGGGTTGGTGAATGTCACATGTTTTCGAATTTTTGATTCTAGAACATGCCTGTTTGTCACAACAACACAACCACTGTTTGTTACAACTTGTAAGTCCGGGATGTTGCCACTTTTTTTTAATTTTCCCGCTAGCCTCCAAGCATAAGTTGTCAGACTTTTACAGACTAAAACCCAACTGTATACTACCTTTAATTATCAATTTGCGTTCAAAGACCGTGGTAATTCTTTCAAATAATATTGCGGCCTGACTGGGGCTTTTTTTGTAATCTAAGATGATTTTAATAAAGTTAACAGTCTGACAAGTCACTTTTTTTGGGATAATCCCCACACGAAGTGGCGGCAAGAGGTGCCAACTGCATCCAAGTTCTAGCCGCGGTGGCAACAACGACGATTATCCATCTCAGCATCCGATTTAAATCTGCTCTTTCTTCTGGTTTTGAAACACCTACAGACCTCACACCTATGAACGTTTAGCAATGGAACTTTTTAGATCTTGCGTACAGCTAAGAAGTGCAATTCTCTGTCGGAGTCTGTGTTTATCCTGATCTTCATAGCTATAACAGTATTCACTCGTAACGTAAAGACCTCGTAATCTATTCAGATTACTTCTAGGCAAGCGTGCTTCATCGTCTACCACATCATCGCTTCACATCAGGTAAGATGGTCAAATGCGCGGTTATTAAAAATAATAACAAATCTTACAGATAGTAAGATTACGAGTACCTAAATAGTTTCTCAAAGCAATTAAGTGTAAAATCTTGCAAAAAATCAAGCGAAATTACGTGTGTTACTAGTCAATATAATCATCAATAAATTAATAAATCATGCTACGCCTGTCAAACAGTTTTTAAGCAAAACGACCGATGCCATAATAAATGTAAACTATCAGATAATAACACGTTTAAACGATAGTTAGCCGTTTATCACATTGTAACTGGGCATTACCAGTAATTGCCATTTGGAGGCTAACTATAAGCTTTTGATTACAATGATTGGTGCAACCGATCTGAATTTAGTTTTTTTTGCGTAATGACTGTTGAAAGATGAGAAGAATGGACTGAGTTTTGCCTTAGATAGGCACGATGAAGTGAATTTTGGCAGAAAAGTGAGAGAGAACTTTTTTGTATTATTGACAGAATCGTGTTTGACAGCTATGTACATGTAAATTATTGTAAGTCGTTAAGAGTAGTCAGAAATCAAGAAATTTAACACCAGCCTTGCCAGGGTATATCATGTTATCCAATTACTGGGTTGTGGAGGTAAGATAGGCAATCTCTCCATGTAAAATAATAGTATTTAGCTGCATCCGATAGATTTCAGCCTGTTAGATCGGAAGCCGAGTTTTACCCAATTAGGAAAAGGCAATCAGATTGATTGTATTTGTTGATCACTATTTCACCTCATGGTAAGCGATGTTATAATCGATAATGGAGCACGATTGCCTAGAATTACCCCCTCCTTTGCCCTTGCCCTGAAAGTAAAGTAAATAGACAACATGATCACTTCCTAAAGAATCCTGAATCCTCCACGTCGTGTCACAAGAGGTTTTCAGGGCCATCTTCGTCACTATGACCTACAGAAAAGAGACAGGTTAACCAGACAGTCGCTTTGTCTCTTTCGCTCAGTATTGTGAAAGCATGACTCCGTCCATTCTCAATGCTGATGTAAGTATGTAGCTAGATCGTAAAATAAAATACATAATTATGGTGTCTGCAAATGATGGCTACCTGTCTGCATGAATACAAGTTTGATAACTTATTTCTTAATATTACAGTTTTGCTCGGCCACCAAAGGAGATTAAACTACATTTAATGTGAAATTAATAACTGTTGCAAAAAAAGGTTAAGGTTGAACAAACTTCTTTAGCGGTAATGGCTATTTCTTTCTAGAAGTGACAAAAGTCATTCAACATACTGCTTCATTAATTGCTTATTCATTATTTGATTGATTGGTTCCAGCCTCTTTAACCTCGTCGGTCTCGTGGTTGCAAGCGTGACTGCTGAACGTGAGATCCTGGTTTCAAATCCGAGTAGAACAATAAATACTATTGTGTTTTTCATTAGGAGTCTTGAAATTGGTTGTGGGACACCTCCGTATCTAGGAAAACATGCCGTTGGTTCTACGCCTGATTTCTCACGTCGCATATTTTTGTCGCATTATGAGAGTAATGAACAGAGAATAGGTACTCCAGTATTTTCGCACACTCATAATATTTGTTATAATCTTTATTTAAATTAGCTACTATGACCGAAATTCTGTAGGAACTTTTTTTTTATTATGCAGAGACTCGCTTTTGGCCACTATCTCATCTGATGGTGAGCGATGATGTGGACGACGATGGTATTATTATAAAGACTGTGAATGGTGTACGAATCAACAGAAGCCTGTGTAAGCCACAGATCATTTCTAAAGAGGATAGTATGCTACTCAGTAGGGGCTGTGGAGGTCTAAATAGAAGTTGTTTTATTATATACTGGAATTCAGGTCCATCCGATTAAACTGGAAAGTGAACCAGCGTAGTCGAGAACATTACCGTTTTGCGATAGGAGAACATCTTCAACCTTCAAACACAAAAAGCTGGCCAAGTGTGAGTCGGACTCGCACACGAAGGGTTCCGTACTACAATATTAAACTCTAGCTAAAAACGCCAACAAATAACGTTTCTTGTTTGGAAAGTCCCTTTAATATTTGGTTTTATTTTCTTTTTATTATTATTCGTTGTTGTAGTGGCAATAGAAGTACATGTACATTCTGTGAAAACTTCAACTCTTTACCTTTTACGGTTCATGACATACAACCCTCTGACAGACGGACGGACAGATAGACAGTCGAACTGTGAGCAGACAGCGGAGGCTTAGTAAACCTGGCACCGGTATGGAACCCTAAAAACTATAAAAGGAAAATGCAAATACCTCAACTTTTATTAGACGAACCGGTCAAAGCAGTCAATAATGAGGACGAGGCCTATGTGGAATGTCTGCCTACCCACTCAAATATAAATGTCATTACACATGCACATTTCTCTTATTCCGCCGTTTCGCAAACAACTAGTCATTTCGTGAAATTACTTCGGCTTATATGGCGATTTCACGAAATTGTCTTTTGTCTCAGCAAAAGTTAATAACACGATATAACATGTCATTTAGTGGAGTGACTTTGTGTAATGTATTATTTTGTTATAGTTTATTTCGATGTTTATTGTTTTAAATGAATGCCTGCGGATTTTATGGGTTTTATTGAGCGAGTTTGTAATTTTTATGATTTGTTTCACTTTGGTCTATTTTTTTTTTATTACAACTAAGCGCATGCTTACTGAAGTTTTAATGTTTTTTATTTGATGTTATTTATACCTATAGTAATATTATAAAGCAGCACAGTTTGTTTCAATCCGCTAATCTCAAAAAAGAATTGATAAATTGTGTAGTTGGATGGTGGTGATATAACGCTCACGATAAGACCAAAGAAGCGGGTGAAACCTGGGGGGATTGCTATGTCATTTGACCATTTTGCCGAGAATGCTATATACCTCAAGGAACTATTAGAGTTTACAAAAAGAAGATCACTTTTGAATAGTCAAATGTCGGTCAAATGTTTTCGAATAAGTTCGGCTATTATTTTAATTATTCGCGAATTGATATCCAATGGATATTCTTATACAAAAGTGATAAATTTTATGTCTCAAGTGTCTTCACAACTGAACAATTTTTTTGCATTTATTTATTTATTTGCATAGGCACACCAACGACTTATTTACAATATAATATAAATAATAATTGAATGATTGAAACAGGCACGATTTTGGTAAATTATTGCAGTTGGTAACTAACAATTTTTTTTATTGATAGACTCGCGTTTGATCACCATCTCTTGACTGTCCAGTTGACTTTTAACTGGCCAGTTGGTCCAGTTGTCAGTAACCCTTACTGCTATGCCAGTGGATGTGGGTTCGATTCCCACCCAGGAAAAATTGTGTGATGAGCACGATCATTTGTTCTGTGTCTGGGTGTAATTTATCTGTGATATTATATGTAATTAGAAATATATAAGTATGTTTATCAGTTGTCTAGTACTCATAACACAAGATCTGCTTAGTTTGAACTAGATGGCGTTGTGTGAAAGTTGTGGATTTTTTTTTATCTCACCATACGGTAATTCGTTGGTCCTAAGAGGCGCAAACCTTTTTGTCTCATAATGAAGCAGTTAAACCCAAGGCCTACCTACCCACTGTCCACTTATTAATTTCGATATTACCTACTACTTAACTGCCATATTACTTTTAATTCCATGTAGGTGTAATGACATGGTGCAATATTTTTTTTATTAAATATTTTTTCTTGTAATCATTGATTTGCTTGAGGAAGCATTTAAAATTATACTATCGACGTAGGTATTTACTACTGATATTATGTTTCTTGTAATCAGCGCCATTTAATAAGCAAAAGCATAATCAGCCTTTTTAATGTTCCCCACTGCTGGGACTCAGGCCTCCTCTCTAACAGAGGGAATGGGCCGTAATCCACGCGGGCCCAGTGTGGGTTGGTAAATGTCACATGTCATCGAATTTTTGGTTCTAGGGCATGCCGGTTTTGTCACGATGTTTTCTTTCCCTATTTTATATCTTTATTATTTTTGTAGCTGAAGTTTGGAGCTGAGCCCTAGCTAAAATTTGACGTAGGTACACTTTCAGACGGAATCTGTTTTTCCTGATAGCTACAACGTGCTTTAAGTCAAGAGTGAATAGGATACTTCTGGGCTAACGTGCACTACAGTTAACCATCGTCACTTACCATCAGGTGAGATAGTGGTCAAGCACGAGTCTATCAATAATAACAAATGAGAGACACCTTTACAGTCTGCTCAAGGATGTTCCCAAATAGACGTTGTGCAGAGGGAATTTAGGAGCCGTATTTTTCAGAAATAATATAAATCTTTCCTTAAGCTGATATGGTTTTAGTAAGGTAAAAATTTCGCACTCCTTAGACCTAACACAAAAGTCCAGATGCATTTCGAAGGTTTTACTTTCGGCAACAAAAAAAAAATGGTATCTGTCTACACATTATTCACATCTGGGCCGACACATTATTTGCCCGGAGGAGATTAAAACTCTAAAAGCTAGGAGTATGCTAAATTTCTTGTTAGCCTCCGGGCTAAAAGAGTTACTCTACCAAGGTGGCGAGTCACAATAGATCTTTTAGGTCGCAGTGACTACATCCCCTACACTATGGGTGATGCATAGCCCCTTATCTCCTAAATAATAATAATAATCTGTCTACTAAAGTTTCTACCGACTCCCATAGGTAATACGATCTAGTATTACCTAATGTATCTAAATCTTTAAGATAAACTTTGTGACTCACTGCAGCATCATAGATCACATTCAAAGATCGCACCACATCATTAGTGTGATCATCAATATGTTTATCAAGCACCCGATTCGTTCCTCATGACTCAACAATAGAGGTAACCTTCAATCACTGAACCAATTTTCAGAAAGCAAACATACTATTTTTTCTGAAGTGTTAGTTCTTCTGATAACTTCTCAGGGGTCAAAACCACAGAGCTTGCGGACAGTGAGCAATAGTTAGCTCGCTGTCCAGCCGTCCGGTAACTGTCCGGACCAAGCCCAAGTCGTTGACGGCGCGCATTGTTCCCACGCGCCTCAAGGAGTTGTCAGCAACAGCAGGGACCCAGCCGGGTCGGAGCCTACTGGGGCCAGGGTTATCCGAAAGGGCGCTCGAGCCCCGGTACGAAGGCTAGAAAGAACGGGGTGGGTCTTTTAGTCAGTAAGAGTCTGACACTATCTCCCGCTCCGCCCAAGAGCGGGGGTTGTCAATGGATGATTTTATCCCACCATAAAAATGGACCCCTGGGATTCTTTTTCGGTCTACTCATGGCCCCAGTTGGTTTCGGCTCTACTGCAACGCTTTAAGGTGCACGTGGAACACTAAATGCTATCGACGACTTGAGGTTGGTAATTACCGAACAAACAAACATCCATTAGAGAAATGAAAATCAAAACAAAAACAAACAAAGAGCACTAAGCCAAAAATCTGTGCAAAGCCAAAAAAGGCACAGACTTCTTTCTTTCTTTACTTCAACCATAGCATATTCGGCTGGTATTCTGGTAGGGTCCGCTGTGATGCCATGGACACACTTGCACAACGTATTTTAAGACAATCACCCATCCACAAACCAACCTCTTAAACTTGAAGATCGACCCTAAGGACCCACATCCATGACCCAATAAAAACAACTGACACACAAAGACTACGGAAATGAATCATGCACATACAGTGATTGTAAAACAAAAAACAACTGATCGAATTACAGCAGTACACCCGATACTTGATGATAATTGGCATGTTGATCACCTGGAGACAAGCTGAATGGCAGATGCAAGATTAATAATGCAAAAGTATAATAATGTTGGCGCCTTGTTGTCAGAAGGAGGCTTTTTTGCAGGGCTTTGATGTCATGTTTACGATGAGCTCATTATTGTATCATAGGCCTTTTGGTGAATGGTCGAAAATATAAGATCTGGTGGTATAACTGTTGAGTAATAACACAAGCGTGTTTTAAAGCAATCATCCAATGAAGACTTCATTTGTAAAATCACGATTCTCTGGTCTTAGTTTACATCTGTTTGGATGTTTTTAAGTTATATTATACTAGCTTTTGCTAGTGGCTTCGTACATAAAAAATAGCCTATATCACTCAGCATACTAACGGTGAAAAAATTTTAGCAATCGAACCAGTACTTCCAGAATCCAGATAAATGGAACAGGAATATGAAAATAGTAGGTCGGAGGCAAGGTCTGTGGTAACCGACAAAAAAACTAGATGCGCCATTAGTCATTACACAGCCACTAGGCTGTCCCATTTCCAAAACAATACGTATTTCAAAAGTAGTGCAACGCTTTTCTGTTCTGTGCACATTTACTCCAGTGCATAGTCATGTGAAAACGCTAGACGTATCCAGTGCGAGAGTTTCTATGTGGGACGCCTAATACTACCCACAACGACTATGAGCGTATGATGCGAAATTGTGATGATTCATTAATTTGCGATAAACATTCTATGTCAGAGTAAGTGTTCTTGTTTAAGTCACCGAACAATAAATCTAAGAAAATAAACGCAAAAATTTTGTCACAAGATGATATAGAAAACGTAAAGATAACATTTTCTCTAGAAAATGACTTAGTCATGGAAAAAGTTAGATTTATTTTACACGGTGATACAGACATTACTAATTAAAAAAATTAAGATATCCCTTTATGTTCACAATAAGTTCTATCATCTTATTTCATAACAAAACATAAAGAAGGTTACCAAGTGTATAGATAGTTTGTTTTTTACAGCAAAAGTGTTATAAGTATACATGTGGAGTGGATGGGTGGAGAGGGAGAGGGAGGCCAAAGAAAAGATGGATGGATTGCGCGAAGAATGATATGAAAGAAAAGGAAGTTAGTGATAGCATGACGAGATAGAGTAGAATGGAAGAAAAAACGTATTGCGCCGACCCCAAATAAGATAGGACAAGGGCAGAAAGAAGAAGAAGAAGAAGAAGACCTACAATACAGATTTCGAATAAAAGTACCAAATCTAAGACAAATCCCCATTGACCAACAATAAATATACACAATATAAAGAGAAGACAGAAAATGAGACAACGAATAAGTTTCTGAATGATTATGTTGGTACACAACTGCAAACCGTAGTTGGAAGAACACCAAAAACAGAAATGATAAAAGAGAACGATCCCCAAGAACACAAACAAGATAATAAGTGGAAAACACCAGACCAAATGAATGAAACAACAAACTGCCTACTACCAATAGTAACCGTAGACAATAACGTTTAGTAAGAGTTGCGTCAGGCGCCCATTTATCGACACAAGACGATTCTAATCAGCCATTGTCAGCCGAACTCTATCAATTAGTTCAAGGTTTCACACCTACGACCAAAGAGGAAAACAAAAGACGTTGACTCTGTGAATGAAACAGCTGATGGTGATCAGAGAAATTTAAAAGAAATCAAAACTTTAAATTTCTAATAGTGCTTATTATTTTTTATTTGAACATTAGATAACATTGAAAATGCAGAGCCATATTTAAAAATGAATAATAAAGTAGTAGTTTGCAAAATAAGTAATTAAACTCGACCATTTTATAATTCCACCGCAGATAACATGCAATTATGATGTTGATGTAACGTAATGACCCAATTTAACTATATCAGTCAGCTTCCGCGAAATAAGATACGCTCCTATGTTATTTCTGTTCTGATATGATATCTATATATATAAAAATCAATGCCACTTTTCGTTGTAATTTTATAACTCAATAACGGAGGAACACCTATCCAAACCAAATGTTTAGGCTTTGTTCGGACTATTTAGTTGATGGTTTATGTGAAGTTTGGTAGGGTAGAGTAGGGTAGAGTAGTGTAGAGTAGTGTAGAGTAGGGTAGAGTAGGGTAGAGTAGGGCAGGGTAGAGTAGAGTAGAGTATAGTAGAGTAAGGTAAAGTAGGGTAGAGTATTATAATAGTAGAGTCTAATTTTTTTTATAAATTTAACGTGTAGATTTACGTGTACATTTTAATTTAACCTACGACACATCGCCCAAATTACTAAAGATTAACTTGATGATGATTAATGGCAAAATAAGGAAAAACAATTTCGTAAAAACAAAAGTTACTGTAGAAAAATCAAACTCGAATACTCGTCATTTAATTTACAATAAAAGACCCATCAAAGACGTTATCCCAATGATTTAAATATGCTTAATAAACATTCTTATAAAACCATTCCACTAACAAGCATGACATTTAATCAAAGCCCCATCTCGCATATTTTTAATCAAGCACCAACTCACGACACGACCAACCATCGTAAACTTCACTTGTCATCTGACAAAGTTTATCACGACTCATAAATTGTCACATTAAGCGCATGCGCATCGGATGCGTTAACACCGAGAACATACACTTGACTCAATTAGGGTTCGATACACCGCTGCACCGGCCGCCAAACCGGAAAGATCGGAGGTTCAAGGCTGGCGATATATTTCAGTTTCACTCTCGTTTAAGAGAAATTCCGTAAGGCTTTTACTTTAATTTATTGTACTCATTGAGTTCGAGCTCTGTATCTTTCGATTGTATTTGTCACTTTTAAGTAAAATACTATATTTTTATTTTAACAATATCTCTTTTTTCTGTCAACGGGAAATCTGCTTTTAATTTTTTAAATGTTTACGGAAAGACATCGAAGGCTGATATTTTGAAAGTAATTTTCTGTTTCCTGAACGTACTAGTTTTTTTTTGCCTAGATATATTAATGCTAAAAGGTAAATGTTTATTGAACGGATATGTGGGAGGAAATGTGATTTTTGACAACTTTCTGCTTGCAAGAGCAACGGACACTCTCTTAAACAAGTTCAAATGTTGTCCATTGTTCAATATTTGTACTTTTTTTCTCAACTTCCATAACCTGAGGCACTCCACATTGTCAATACAGACTTCCTATAGATAAGAAATGTCAAGAAGGTCACATCTAAGACTCTCCATCAATCAACCCTGACAGGTTCTTGGTCAAAGCACCAAAGCATGCGCAAGCGACTCGACCAACAATAGCAAATGATGCATTGAATTAAAACAACAATATATCATTATAAAGATTATTGATAAACTTGTCTATGTTTTGAATTCTATTGTTTTGTTTCTGGATTCGGATATTTGCGACGCAAATTATAGTTCAGTTGCTCGTGGCTTTAATGTTTTTATTAAACTATTTATCAAGTCAGATACTAATACAGATACAAGATAGAAATTAAAATCTTATACAGGGAAGAATTATATTTATCCTATAGACCCAAGTACAGATGTCACCAATTATGATCTAGATGACCTCAAATTATAACAGCAACATTAAATTCAGACTTCATTACCAAGTAACTACGATTTCCCTCAGTTGTAAAAAGTTTCTGTAATCACCATGTTTCAAGTTTAATTAAAGCCGTTTTGTCCACGAAGCTCTTCGCACGAACATCCGAAGATCATAATTAATTTGTCAAATAATAACTTCCTTGAAGGAAGTCTTTAGTAGAAGCTGGATGTGATATGAATATGAATTTTTGTATTACTTATAATTATAAGAGAAATGTATTGGAAAACGGTGTTTTAGAGAAACCATGGACAAGTTAGTTGTATTTTTGGAACGATGTATGATTATTCTAGAGTTTGACTTGATTTTGAATTACGAGATTATTTTGCACTATTTCTAACGTTTGCTTCCACATTCATTACCTATGCCCTAGAGAAGAAGATAATGAAATGCAATCTCTTGCCATTGCACCAATGATACCAATAATCAATGTTAAAGATATACAAACAGATGTAATAAACGTTGAGATATCAAGTGAAAATGGCCAGCTTAGGTTTTATAATGCAAATAAATACATCAAATCTAAGTAGTCATAAGCTAAACAAACGATGTAATAAAACTCATAATAATATAAAATTATAGACCACAAAGAGCTCTGATGAATCACCGAATACGGAACGTTATGATCAACTAATCACTATGTTGGTCCAAGGTGAAGTTGATCCGCATCTGCGGGTGTCGATCATATATGGTGATAACCGCTACCTGTCTCATGGCAAGGCTCCGATGCTAGATATAAGGCAATGTCAGGGTCGTCTAATTTGTTTTTATTATTTGCTTCGGCACTGTACATGATTGCTGCAAGGTCTAGGTCGAAGTTGGTCAGAGGTGATTTAGATCACTTGTTCGTTGCTTGAAGTTTCCTTGGTTATTTTGGTCATGTTTTGGATCATTTTTGCAGTAATAACCTGAATCATTAGATTGTTTATCAGCATCAGAACAGGAAATGTCTGCATCTTGACTTAAATTAGCATCATTTGTGTCTCGTAAAGATGTGATCAAATTGCAAGCTAATAAGCAAGCTACTTTATTTTTATGCATTCAGTGTAAACCATTTTTAATTATACATAATTATTCTGAGCATACATCACATTGTTAAAGAAATTATTTCGTGACTGGTTTAACAAGCAAACATGCTCTCTCAAGCATAAACAAAACATGCTTAGCGTGAGATTAAACGGAAGACTTCACACGGCAAAGAAGGTTAATTTGATAGCGATGAAAACATTTCTCCTCCTTCCGAATTCTTAAAACAAAAGTATCGATTGTAGTGTAAACAAAAAAGATTGATAGCAGTCAAAGACCGGACGCAAGGGTACGAGAGATAAAAATAAAAACAATTTAATTTACGATTATTTCACTCTGTCCATCCATCAACATAATAATGATCCTCATCGCGTCACATTAAAATATTTTTTCTTCCGTATTTACACCTTTTAGGGTAATCAAAGTCGTAAATCTCACTCGATAGTGTGAATTTTTATATGAGTCAGTCACCCCTGTTGGCAGCGCGCGACCTTGCGTGTCGGCTGCTCGGCCTCGAGTGGCGGCTGGCGCAGGGCGGCGCGCTGCAGCCCTTATATGGTAGATCTCGCGCCTGCGTACTTCGCACAACATGGCGCTTCCACGTCACGTGGTCACCGCATCTAAATTTTTGCATTTATCGGCACTGAGTAGGAAATTGTTTACGTGGTTTATATCTCCTTGAGTTTCGAGTAAATTCTTTAGTTACTACGAGCGTATCTTATATTTCTTCCAAATTAGGGCTGTAATAAAATCTGATGGTTTCCTGCACTATACAAATGAATTTATCTGAGGCCCTTTTATTTATGTCACTGATAAGGAATATGCAATAAAATGTCTAGATGCGGCCCTGAGTGTCCAAAAATTTACAATTTTCTTTTATTAAAAGTCGTTGCTCCATCAGGGCTTATATGTTTGGGTAAACAACAATTATCTATCTTGGACTGTGTTTCAAGAAATACAGACACTTCCTTTCTTATGTGAAGATCCGAAAGAGATATTGTTGGGGCAAATAACGTTGAAAGATGAGGTAACACCGAAAATTTGGATACTGCTCCTCATTGACAAATCTTCCCCACTAACCCTATGATTCTTAGAAAAACCAATAAAGAAGACTATAAGAACAGCCTTTTCTCTGGATAGATATATCTACACTAATATAATAAAGAGGTAGGTCGCTTACCATCAGGTGACATAGCGAGCGAATATGAGCCTATTTATACTTATATAATTAAATAAAGAGGTAAAGTTTGGTTTTTGTTTGTAGAAGGTAATCTCTAAAAGTAATATTCCGATTGCAAATTTTTTTCCATCTATAGAAAGCTGCTTTTTTCTTGAGTGACACAAGCTACATTTGAAGTACGCGGGCGAAGCTACGGGCAAAAGCTAGTTCTTGATAAAGAAGAATGCAAACCTAATCTTCTATCGACAAATCTGACAGGGTACATTTTACTAACTCCTTCAATGTTGAAAAGAATCTTCAGCATCATCAGTATAAAAAACTGACTTCTTGTAGGAACATAGCGGTTCTAACATCTGGAGCACCCAAAACAAGGCATCAGTCAGTAATTTGTGTGTAATTGTGATATTGCGTGAAGTATAATTACGCTATTGTTTGCTGGGGTAAGCAGGGTGATGACCTCGTGTGCCAGAGGTTTTGAAACAGTATTAAGATTTTGAGCGTAATTATCTGAATAATGTGGGGCATTTTGAAGATAATTGTCATGAACAGTAGCTATGTTTACATTGGTTTAGTAATGTTTTTTCAATACACTTACTCGAGAACCCACTCTTGTCTGTTTTCCGCACTAGTGCAGAAAAGTGGGCGTGCTCCATTTCAATTTTGTTAAATTTATCGTTTCAAGCTGACCCCCACTAATCGCCGATCATCCTCCATTTATTAATTTCTTCGTAAGTTTATTAAAAAAAGTCGTTTGATACACGCGGAGATTTGTCACTGCACTTGTACCAAAATGTACTACTGCTAGTGAACCCCTTTTTCATTTAAACTTTATCTTTTTGAATCGATGGTAAACTCGTTAAACGGTTTGAGCCCTATAAGTAGGTGCTTACGCTAACTGCCTGTTAAACCCAATAATGTATGTAACAAGTGTATGGTTTAATCCATTAAACCCCAAGCGAACCCGTCCGCTCACCCATTGTCTCTCTATTGTGTCTCTAATTACCATGATTCTAATATTTATTTTTAAAATGGGTGACACAGGGATTTTCCTAGTGGCATAATGTTTGTAATTCACTTGAAATTGAAATTTTGAATGTTCTGTTTCAATAATAGATGTCATCTTGTCCTTTATATATAACTAGCTTTTGCCCGCGGCTTCGCTCCCGCTCTTCCCTACTTCAGCTTACTATACCCTACTCTACCCTACTATACCCTACTCTACCCTATCCTACTCTACCCTACTCTACCCTACTATACCCTACTCTACCCTATCCTACTCTACCCTACTCTACCCTACCCTACTCTACTCTACCCTACTCTATCCTACTCTACCCTACTCTACCCTACTCTACCCTACTCTACCCTACTCTACCCTACTCTACCCTACTCTACCCTACTCTACCCTACTCTACCCTACTCTACCCTACTCTACCCAACCACACTCTACTCTACTCTACCCTACTCTACCCTACTCTACCCTACTCTACCCTACTCTACCCTACTCTACCCTACTCTACCCTACTCTACCCTACTCTACCCTACTCTACCCTACTCTACCCTACTCTACCCTACTCTACCCTACTCTACCCAACCACACTCTACTCTACTCTACCCTACTCTACCCTACTCTACCTACTCTACCCTACTCTACCCTACTCTACCCTACCCTACTCTACCCTACTCTACCCTACCCTACTCTACTCTACTCTACCCTACCCTACTCTACCCTACTATACCCTACTCTACCCTACCTTACTCTACCCTACCCTACCCAACTCTACTCTACTCTACCCTAAAAAAAAAAAAATTAAAAAAAAGTATCCTATGTCCGTCTCCTGGTTTTAAGCTACCTCCCCACCAATTTTCAGCCAAATCGGTTCAGCCGTTCTTGAGTTATAAGTGGTGTAACTAACACGACTTTCTTTTATATATATAGATATCCTCGTAGTTACTTAGATCTTTGTTTTGTTGAATAAATTACTTCTCAAAAATTCACTAAAACATGGCTACAAAATTACAAATCTCCCAGAGTGGTTATGAAGGAGGGATAATTTATGTATTTATTAATACCTATCCATTTTATCCTGTTTAGTACTAACTTATGTAAGTACCTACTTGTAATGCATCTTTTAGCTAAAGTTTATATTTATAAACGCGTGATTACTCAAGCAGTAAATAATTCACACAAGTATTGGTTACAATATACTGTTATTTTATTATTCTTGCATAATTTCAACTCATTTGTATTCATTAGTTAATTTATTCAAGTTAGATCTTAGCAAACCAATCATGCGCCTAAGTGATGTTGTAAACTTGTAATATGTGCGGAAAATAAATTTACATCTAAATAAAGGTATATCTTATAATAAATAATCTTAAAATATCACTAGAAATATTGAAAACAAAACACAAAAATCCAAAAAGTATCTGCGATGGCCGGGAATCGAACCCGGATCAACTGCTTGGAAGGCAACTATGCTGACCATTACACCACCATCGCAGCTGAACGATGTTCCGAAATAGACGTTCCGTATGTATCGGCGAAGTGTGTTATCAACGTGACGTCAAAGTTACGCTGATTTTATCAACAGTTTTTTTTTAATCGAATTCATATAACATGAATAATTAATTTACTTCTTACCAAGCTATCGTTCATATTTTTATCTTATTTACTGTTTCTAAGGAAAAATATTCTAAGAAGTTTAAGCTTTCTAAAAATACCGCTGGCGGCGCCACCAGTACAGAAGTGAACGTAAAATTGTCAATGGTGGATGACTCACAGTTTGCCAACTCTGTTATATCTATTTTTATTACCGTATCAAAACTTCAGACCGACTAACAAAAAAGTATGATGAATTTTTATGTATTTCGTGCGTTCATTTATTTGTTTAATTTAATGTCAAACACTAATATTATAAAGAGGTAATGTTTGTTGTTTATATGATTTTTTTTTGTTTGTAGGAGGTAATCTCTAAAGTACTAGTCCGATTGCAAAACTTTTTCACAGATAGAAAGCTGCTTTATTCCTGAGTGACATAGGTTATATTTTATGTATGCTAGCAAAGTCGCGGGCATAAGCTAGTAACTCATATAGATCTACTAGTTGCCTTCTACAGCCGATTTACAATAACTTATCCGAATCGCAAAAAATCATATTTTTTTATAACGTAACAACAAATCTACTGTTTTCAGATTTACTCCTATACCTGTACTATAAGACCTTGCTGTTTTCCAAATTTCTAGATTCTGGGTCAACGGGAAGTATGAATTTTGTTTTCATCGTGAATGTCAAAATGTACACTTTTTGCTGCCGTCACTTTTGTTTTCGTTAACTTACAAGTTTGATTTTTCAGGAGTCTGCAGATCGGAGTATACAAGGTGTAAGGGACAGTCCTCCACAAACTTTAAGGGCTTGCTCAGTAGACGAAACTGAACAACCTTCCACAAGACTTTTTTTTCAGGAAACGAAAAAAAAATCCGCCTCACCATACAAAATGATAAGCTTGGTTGGATAGTTTGTATGGAGACGCCGATTTTTTTTTTCATTTCCTGAAAAAAAATTTTGTGTAAGGTTGTTCAGTTTCGTCTACGGAGCAAGCCCTTAAACTTTGTGGAGGGATGTCCCTAACACCCTTTATTATTTTACTTTCAACTCGATATCTCCTCACGTTTCCGAAATAAAGGGTCTTAACAGACAGACAGAAAGACAACAAAGTGATTCTTTAAGGGTTACATTTATTCCTTTTGAGATAAGCACCCTAAAAAACCTCTCCAATCGGTAATTGAACCCACTTCCCAACCAACAGCTGCTCACTGCCACTGGGCCATCATATAGCATAGCACAATTAGCCTTTTTAGGGTTCTGTAGCCAAATGGCAAAAAACGGAACCCTTATAGATTCGTCATGTCTGTCTGTCTGTCTGTCTGTCTGTCTGTCCGTCCGTCTGTATGTCACAGCCACTTTTTTCCGAAACTATAAGAGCTATACAGTTGAAACTTTTCAAGTAGACGTATTCTGTGAACCGCATTAAGATTTTCACACAAAAATAGAAAAAAGCAATAAATTTTGGGGGTCCCCATACTTAGAACTGAAACTCAAAAATTTTTTTTTCATCAAACCCATGCGTGTGGGATATCTATGGATAGGTCTTCAAAAATGATACTGAGGTTTCTAATATCATTTTTTTCTAAACTGAATAGTTTGCGCGAGAGACACTTCCAAAGTGGTAAAAAGTGTGTCCCCCCCCCCCTCTAACTTCTAAAATAAGAGAATGATAAAACTAAAAAAATTACTATAATGATGTACATTACTATAAAAACTACCAACGAAAATTGGTTTGAACGAAATCTAGTAAGTATTTTTTTTTAATGCGACATAAATCGAAAAAAATACACTATTATTAAAACATCGATCAAAGTTACAACACATTACAAGAACTTTTATATTATGTTACTTGCTGCTACGGAACCCTTCATGGGCGAGTCCGACTCGCACTTGGCCGGTTTTTTTAATGTTCCCACTACTGGGACTCAGGCCTCCTCTCTAGGAGATGGACCATCATTTTCCTGCAGATCAGTTTGAGAGTACCTTCACACAAGTACGTACACATCACAAGTACATAAACATGAGACGCGGCTCCATTGTCGCGCAATCACTTTGTAGATCGCCGCCGGGCGGGTCGTGATCTCTGTGATTCATGCGGGGACTATGGGTTAGAGACCTATGGGATTAGATCACTTGACTAACTTATTTAACCTAGGAGCAATGGTGAACCAACAGTAACGTCTTCTACCGCTCTACGGCGGAGCAGGAGGGCTTTGTTCTGACGTCGCAACGCTCAGTCACGTGATCAGAACAGAAGAAAGCGGAGGCGTGGCTAACTCGAGGCGTTCCACGCAAGAAAATCAAAACGAAATGGTTGTAACTTGGCTTTCAGGACCCCGGGTTTTCCTTTCAGGAGGGAACCCATGGCTCCAGTAGGCCCCGACTTACGAGTTGACAATCACGGGTTCACACCCAGACAGAGGTAATCTATTTCATAGCTACTGGTCTCAAACGGTGAAGGAAAACATCGTTAGGAAACTGACATCTCCTAGTGCTAAAAAAGCATGAAGAAAATCTTTGCAGTCGCTCGAGAATAAAAAAGTAAACATACACACCCACCTTTATAATATTAGGGTAATTAAAAAAAAAATGGAGATCTCTTTGGAAATGGTTAGGTATGTCGGATAACAAAATGAAAACATGTAACGAAAAAGTTGCTTTATTTTTCTTCTCTTTTCCAAAAACATCTTTGGGTATCCCAAGCACCTTTCCACCATGGTCACTTTACATAGTCGCTCGGCACTGTTTGTGGCGATAAACCCTCGACCCGCGGTAATTGCAGCGTCGCAGGCGCAGCGCCGCGCGGCACGACGGACGCCGCTTGTTCCCACGACATTGTAATAAGTGCGACTAACATTATTATACTTGAGATTAGTAGGGAAGGAAGGGTAACATAAGCAGGGTTGAGTCTTCCTGTGCAGAGCATGCTTGGAGAAGGAAGGCCATTTGCGCATGTGCTCCGTGACTGCACAGGAGCACGAAATTTAGGATCCCTGAACGGACTCCCTGAAAAACTTGAGAGGCATAATCTGTTTTACAGAGAAGTGGGCTGGTTGGAATGAGACCACCAATGGTTTTGGGAATATTACAAAGTTGATAATGTTACAATAAGTTCATGAATGGTCGTAGAGAGAAAGAAAGCCCAAAGAAAAAAATAGATTTAATTTGTGAAGAGTGTTATGAAAGAAAAGGAAATTAGTAATAATAGCGTAACTGCTGACAGGATAGAATGGATGAAAAAACTAGTTAGTTACAAGAGCAGGAAGATGAAGAAAGATCAAAAATCTTGTATAACGACACCGTTAAATGTAGCTGTCACTTTGACCAGTAATTCAATATATTTAAGTCTATGTGGGCGCCCATAAGTCTAGAAACCTTTCGGTAACTCAATCTATCTCAAACCTACCTCCATAAACCTTCCAACGGGGAATTAAGCAACTATCACCGACCCAGGACAAATATATCAAGTCGTTCTTAAAATGCCTCAACCGGGCACCGAATGCCGACACCCACGCGTTGTTTGCTAAACAATTTTGCGTAATTTTCGCCTGTTCTAGTCTGGGTTCTAGATTGTGGGCTAGATCAGGGGTGGCGAAAGGGATATTAATTATAAAAGATTCAACAAAACTGTTAATTCATGCAAAATTAAAGATAATTATATCAACATCATCTTTCAGCCCTTGTTTAGTGTTACCCGGGTTCGGCACAACACATTAACTCCCTTTTCTTTCATACCACTCTTCACTCAACTCATCCATCTTTTCTTTGGCGTCCTTCTCCCTCTCCATTCACATTCCCGCGTTCTGATCAGCGTTTCATCCTTTCTTTTGACTACACTATGACAAACAATTTCCTTTACAAGTTAATGATATAATCGGACTTGAGAGCAGTGGTGATAAAACAAATTACATAGAAAAAGTAATGCGCCTAGCTGAGTCTAAACCTTCGATAAAAACTTATAAGTCGAGTCCGTTACCACTAGGCCCCCAGTGCTCTTCTACCATCGGATTGTCTTTGTCTCTGAATCATGCATCACTGCTTACTATCAGGTGGGATCGCAGTCCAGCACTAGTTTATATCAATTAAAAAAAACCCTTTCGGCTGCAACTAAGCCTGCTAACTTACTTATTATTTCACCACAGCATGAGTTATGCTAGAACTACACTGCTCACAAGTGTACCACACACGCCGATCAAAAATCAAATCAAAATCAAAGCATTTATTTCATATAGACCATTTACAGGCACTTTTGAATAGTCAAATGTCGGTCAGTCCAAGAAAAGAGAAGCTAAATTGCTAAATTGTACGTTCCAAAGAGTAGGTCTCTATGGAGAAGAACGTGCAAGAAACTTTATGGACACTCTTTTAAATCATATTATGCGAGGCGAGCCAATCACTGACACTCCCCGCGCCCGCGTCTCACTTCGCACCACTAAAGAGACCGAATATTTGACTTCTGCGCAACTTGAAGCCAGCGCTCAAGATCCGTGACGGCAATTGTACAAACTAGAGGTGTTACACGTGTGCATTCGGTCTTATGTAGTTCTAACATTAATCTCGTAATTACTTTCCATGTCAAGATAAGATGATACCAAACTACAGGATGAAGCCGAACTTTGAAAATCGCTAAAATTCAGTTTTGCCAACCCTAACTTCAATGTAATATTTCCTATCAAGCTCATTTATTAAGGTGAAAAACTTATGGTCAAATACCGCCATTGCATATTGAGTAATTTTGAAATATTAGCGAAGCGAATTGTCAATTGAACTGAGTTAGGCATGACTTGGGGTTTTAGTGCAAGCGGGGAACGATATGACTATATGGCGGGTATCAATCATCGATCGCTAATAACAAGTTATCACAATTCAAGAATGAATCAATGAATTGAACTACATAATACATCAATTAAATCAAAGTAAACGTATAAAAATCACAGCCTGCATGTTTTTGCATGCCTTAAGGCAGAATGTAGTGGAAACACCCAACTGTACCTACATTGCTTGTAATGTATACGCCACCATGGGTCTCAAAAAAGGCGAAGGAAAACATCGTAAAAAATCAAGTAATCGAAGATATCTAACTACTCACACTGGACCTTTATGATGGATTATTTAAACCACTCCCTCTATTAAAGCGCCCTCTACCCCAGCTGTATGGACAATAATGGCGGATCATGCAGTATCTTTTGCTTTGTAAAACAGGCAGGCTGGTAGACCATAAGCGATTCCTGACAGTTCCTCGCTCTCAATGGCACCTGAACCCTCAACATTCCTTGACCGGCGACCCACTTGTATGACAAAAGAAGGAAGCGCTGGCTGTCGTCAACCGTCAACCATTGTCTGTGGCACCCTGTGCGTAATGGCGGACGGGTGTCGCAACCGTGGCTTGGAGTGTAATGATACGGTCGGTAAGTACGGTGAAGAAGGCTAGGTAAATTATAAATGGCTAGCTTTTGCCCGCGGCTTCGTCCGTGTTTTTAAAATATAGCTTAAATCACTCGGGAATAAAGCAGGTTTCTTTCGGTGAAGAAAATTTCAACTACAAAACCAGACCTTACTTTCAGAGATACTCTATATAAAAAAAAAAAAACTTAATCTCTTTATAATACAGGTCGCGCGGTGAATTAAGATCGCTCGGCAAAAGTGGAAGGGGCATGCGCAGTATTCAATTCTAAGGTCTATTTGGCGACGTGCGGGCGGGTGTGCGACGACGGCGACACGTCATTGGTAGATCAGCCGCTCTTCAATTCCCGCGTTGCGTTCACGTGTCTCATTGGATACTGTTGTACTTGGGTACTGTTGCGCACAGCTTGTGTTGTCGTATTAGTAATACGTACTGGTAAAAAAAAGGTTAAAAATAAAGTTTTAAAACGGCAAGCCAGAAAAATGGTTTTTTCGTCAGTTTAAACTGGATGTTAAACCGGTGTTTCCTAGCTGACTACCCTGTGCAGAAATACCGAAACAAACCCAAGAGTCAAAGTCTCTTTACTTTTTATAGCAAATATGTAATGATCAAGTCACAAAAGAACTATGCAGATTAATGTCATCTTTTTTATGTAAGCTGTGAAGCAGGCGTACACCAAGCGCATAATGACGAAAACGCGTCTACGAAGCTACGCGTCCGTGGCCTAAACTGTTGTTAGCGCAGTGGTTGAGCTATCGGCTCCTGCGCTGCGTATCGCAGATTTGATTCCCGTACAGTACAACTAATTGTGTAGCTTTCAGATAATTTTTCTGGGTCTGATATCTCATATGTTTCTGAACGCACCTAACAGGTTACTATGGCGGTCATTTCTGCCTAATCACTTAAAAATTTTTTTGCTTGTATCCTGTGGCGCGGCGTCTAACCAAACCCTTTGAGTTTTCGCTTCGACTGCAAGTAAAAATTAATTTAGCGGTGGTCAGGCAGAAGTGTCTTTGATGGTACTTACAGGAGTAATTTCTAGTGTTACTGTACAGGTACACTATTAATTACTCCTGTAGGTAACAATTGATAAGTAAATTGTGTTCAAGTAGATGCTTATTGAATTAATTACCTATTCAATTAGCGCTCAGGATGGTTCACAACGAATAACGGCATAGACTACAAATGATCTGCTGGGATAGAGAGCAGCACTTTAGAAATCAGAAGCTGGTTAATAATGCCTTAGCCGTAACTGTCCCACAACGCTAAAATCTATTCTTATCTATTTTGGTATAACATAAGAGCCTACTTTGCTACCAAAATCTGTACCGGAATCTAGTACACACACCAAACATAGGTATACAAAACTGTTTAATTCACATTAACATCCTACCAACACATGTTGGGAACAACAGCACATAACGGCATGTGTCGCCTACTCGGTCTGCCGCCTGCCCTAGCGCCCTACTAGTAAGTATTGCTCACTCTATGTCATCGGGCTGATAACTACCTGACATGAGTTTGAATTTTTAATTGAATTGAAAAATGTTTTTTGTTCACTAGAATGGTACAATTTCATTTGCTTATCACTAAAAGATATTGTGAAATAGTGGGCGGTCACAATGGGCCTCATCAGAAGGCTTAGAGTGACTCAAAAGGCAATGGAAAGGGATTTGCTCATGAAGTTTCCTTGCGTGATAGAATCAGAAATGAAGATAGAGGAAGAAGAAGAGCAGGAGACATAAGGTTGCCGACATAGCACGAAGAATATGGAAAGACAAGGCACATTACTCGCAGAACAGAATGTCCATTGGGGCCAATAGATTATGGAGTGGCAACCACGTACCGGAAGACGCAGTATTGGAAGTCCTCCTACAAGGTGGACCGGTGACCTGGCAAAGGTTTCAGGAATCTAATGGATGCGAGACGCACAGGATCGTTCATTGTGGCGACACTTGGGATAGGCCAATGTCCAACAGTGAACGTCTATCGGCTGAAATGATGATAATGTAAAATCTTCGCGTAAACCAAAGACTACCCAGTTTTTTAAACTTTGTACAACAAGATACATCTATAGATATAGATTAAGTAAAGTAGTACAGATGTAATAACATATGTAAGCGACCATTAACTGGCGAGGTCAGTAAAAAATCTTTTTGAAGCCTTCATTTTTTTAATACACATGTCAAGAGGCACGTGCCTACATGTTAAGAGCTGCAAGTATTATACAGAAGAGCCACTTGAAACAATTTCAAGAATTAAGTAATGAATTACTTTTGCGAAGGTTATTCGTTATTCAATATCCGACATTCAGTTGAATCTAAAGAAGCAATGGGTTCGATTTAGTCTCAGAGGAACTAGCGATAGTAGTGGCAGTCAACTGAATATACACCGCTAAATTTTAATCGTTTTAATCCCGTGGAGGGTCAATCCGGTACATGAAACACTATCGATTTGTAAAGATAAAATTTTAAAATAAAGTACCTTTTTTTCAAAACTCGTATTAATTTAGGCATGTACAAAATTATTTTTTTTAAGAAAACGTCAGCTGAGCGAGTCCAATGACCTGTAGGTAGTTTGTACGCAACGCCGACCACTTAAATAAAAACGATTAAAATTTAATAGTGTATTTAAATATACAAGGTGTAAGGACAGGTCTCCGAAAACTGTAAGGGCTTGCTCGGTAGACGAAACCGAACCTACAGAGGCTTTTAATCAGCATCTCCTTACAAACTGTCTATCAAGTTCATAATTTTGTAGAGGTCGTTTTATATTTCATTTCCACTTAGAACTGTGTGGTTCTTTCTTCAAAAGACCATCTCAGGCTCAATCTGCATGGTTCTCACTTTAAAAGAGACTTTGACTCCTGCGTTTGTTTCGGTGTTTCTTTTCAGGGTAGTCAGCTAGGAAACACCGGCCTCATCTAGCTTTAATTGACGAAAAAAAAAAAACCGGCCAAGAGCGTGTCGGGCCACGCTCAGTGTAGGGTTCCGTAGTTTCCCGTCCGTCACAATAAAGTGTACCCACTTATGAGTTTAAAAAAATGCTTGCTACGATTATACTACAAACTTAGTCCAGAAATTATTTTGTAGAACCCTTTTGTCTTTTTTGTACAAAAACTGTTCTCTCCATCAAGTTCAAAATAATTTTCCTAGAAAGTCCTTATAAAGTTCTACTTCTCAGATTTTTTTCATATTTTCTAAACTTATGGTTCAAAAGTTAGAGGGGGGGGGACACATTGTTTTTTACTTTTGGAGCGATTATTTCCGAAATTATTGACATTATCAAAAAATGATTTTAGTAAACCCCTATTCATTTTTAAATACCTATCCAACGATACATCACACGTTAGGGTTGAAATTAAAAAAAAAAAACACTTCCCACTTTACATATAGGGGGGCTACCCTAATAAAACATTTTTTTCCAATATTTATTTTACCACTTTGTTGGCGTGATTGATATACATATTGGTACCAAATTTCAGCTTTCTAATGCTAACGGTCACAGAGATTAAGCGAGGACGGACAGACAGACAGACAGACGGACAGACAGACATGGCGAAACTATAAGGGTTCCTAGTTGACTACGGAACCCTAAAAATTTACGTGTAGAAGTGTTTTTATAAAACCTACTTGCAAAATAAAGATCATTTATCCGAAGAAAATATCCTGTGGAAGCTTATTCAGTTTCGTCTACTGAGCAAGCCCTTATTTTTGGACGGGTCTCCACCCGTACACCTTGTATAACGCTTGCTATATATCAGATGGCTTTGATGCCACGTGGCCCAAGAAGACAGCATCAGTACTCAGCAGACTGCATAACAGCAGTATCAGCATCTAAAAAACTGACAGCCTGTAAGTTTGGCAGCCCTCTGAGAACCTTTCGCAGAGCACTAAGTCGCTTTTAGACATCATACTAAAGGCAGAACTACACTGCGCACACGTGGGCGACGTTCGCCGATCTGGGCGCGTCGGTCTCCATACATTTTACATGGCATCTAGACTTGTAGAGCTACATTCGGTCTCATGTAGATCCCGCTTATCAATTTTCTTGTAATGAATGGACCAATAATGATGTCTGAATAAATAAATAAATAATAATATTATTTTTAAACATGGCCACATAAAGCCAATATTGCAACTTGTCACGAGATCATTTTGACGAGAGTACTTTTCGTTATTAAATATTATTAAGAGCCGGTTGTAGTCACTAAGTATTTTGTATGAACTCCGCCTGAGTCTATATGTCAATTTCGCGGCCCAGTAATTGCGGTTTTATTTAAAATAAAAACAAAACAATTTCTATTCAAATTTTTGTTTTAGCCAAGCCCTTTTAAAAAAAAAAAAAAACAAGCTTTATTATGCGCGTTTGAAATCGTAAGTTAGGGTCAGAATCGCGATTTTTTTTTGTTAAGGGCCGATTTTTCAATCATCAGTTTACTTCTATCTGAGGAATAAATATGGCGGTTTGACATATTTTGCATACAAAAGCTGTCAAAACCTCAAACATATTCTTTAAGTAAAACTTATCTGGCGATTGAAAAATCGACCCTAAGCCAACAAATTTATATCGTATTTTTTTGCCAGTTTTTGGTAAATACATTTTAATAAAATATTTTTTTATGGTGTCCTCTTTTATATTTGTGGATTTTCAGAGGTTCAAAAAGTACAAAATGACTAAAACCTGGCCTTAAATATTAAATATTAAGTAGGAACATATATTATATACTCAATATCTTATTTACCGTCGCTCGCATGACGTCACGGACCTTGAGTGTGTTGCTGATGACCGGCACTTCGTTATTTAGATAAGACGTAATTGAATATTGTTTCATTAATGTTATTGAACAAAATAATGAGGAATAAATTATTATGTTCTTCGCCAATTATTGGTTGGACGAGTTGGCTTGCATTTTCTCTGACTGACTGACTTTTGACAATTCTAAAGTATCTACCCGTCAAATTTTTATTTCAAATAAAAGCTTTGATTCTTGATTTAATACTTTATTGTAATTCATAATGTACAAGTCGTGGCCAGGTCCTTTTTAGGGTTCCGTAGCCAAATGGCAAAAAACGGAACCCTTATAGATTCGTCATGTCTGTCTGTCTGTCTGTCTGTCTGTCTGTCCGTCCGTCCGTATGTCACAGCCACTTTTTTTCCGAAACTATAAGAGCTATACTGTTGAAACTTTGTAAGTAAAAACTACCAACGAAAATTGGTTTGAACGAAATCTAATAAGTAGTTTTTTTTTAATGCGTCATAAATCGAAAAAAAAACACTATTATTAAAACATCGATCAAAGTTACAACACATTACAAGAACTTTTATATTATGTTACTTGCTGCTACGGAACCCTTCATGGGCGAGTCCGACTCGCACTTGGCCGGTTTTTGTTAATAATTAAAGTTTTATGAAATGTCAATTTTCTTTTGGTTTATTTTCTTTATACCTTTTGTTGTCATAGAAATCCTACATCAATGATATGGCCAAACAAGGAGAATTGACGTATCATCAAATGTTAACGTTTATACGATCTGGCCAGTTTTAGTTGGCCATATCATGAAGTAACCAATTTTAAGATCTAGCCACGATATATACATGGATGGTATTTAAAAATTGTCATAGATCTATATGGAGTCTTTCGGACACAGCAAAATTAGGAGAGAGCAAGAGGGCTAGTACTTAGTTTATGAATTTCAATATTATTGTAGATGCGATGTGTTTAATTATGTATGTATATCATAACAATTACCATGATTTTTACCTAAACCTACCTAAACGATTGGCCAGATTTAGTCAAGGACAAAAAAAAAATGGAGAAAAGAAGGGAGGCCATTGCCCTGCAGAGGGGCACAATAGGTTTATACCAACAATAACGACAAATACTACTTTTTTTGTCATGTGTGCACCTAAACTTACTATTTTAAAACATACCTTGCAGCATATTCTTACTTGTTCACAGTTTAATGACTGATGAAATAAATCTGTGTCTCCTCTAGATTTGAACTTACCTAGAACAAAAAAAAAAACATAAATTAGCTAATAAAATCATAGTGAAAATAAGTGAAATATAATCTAATATAATATACTAATCTCGTGTCACAGTGTTTGTCATCGAACTTCTCCGAAACGTCTTCGTCGATTTTTATAAAATCCTTAAAAATTAAATGGATGTCTTTGAATAGGAAACCTTCTGAAAAGGATACTCACGCCTAACTTTTTTTTCAGTAACAAAAACACACACAAAAACACACCCACACACAAATAACACACAAACAAAAATTATTATAGATAACAATTTTTTGAAGCTCTGACTCCTGATCTAAGAAGTCAGTGTCTTCTCGGTCTCAACTGACGGAAGGTGTGATTTTAGTCATTAAAAGTCTAACACGAATTCCGCTCCACCCTATGGCGGGAGAAGTCTTCGGATGAAATCCCATCTCAAAAAAAACAAGGTTTTCGTCCCCATAAATGTACCCATTGTCTCCTAAAACTAATCTAATCGATACAAACACAGATCGATATCTCGCTAATCGTCTGAATCGATCCTTAATCGATTGTGGAGGTCGAATTAGTCACTGTTGAGTAAACAAACCCGTGTCTGTTTGTATGTATGTCCTAAACAGCTGTATTGAAGTTATAGTTTGTAAATATCTGTTTGTTATAATTGTTTTAATAGAATGTATGATATTGTGTTTGGCTTTTGTGGTGTTGGAATGGGCTTCCATTACATAGTGTGGCATTATCTTAATATATATAAATCTCGTGTCACAATGTTTGTCCTCAATGGACTCCTAAACCACTTAACCGATTATAATAAAATTCGCACACCATATGCAGTTCGATCCAACTTGAGAGATAGGATAGTTTAAATCTCAAATTATAGTCACAATTTTAATTTATTGCTAATTATTTGTCTGTTATTATTTGACAGTCACAATTATCTGTTAACTCCAAATGATTCTAACAGATGTCGATACCTTTCGACTGGGTTGAGTAAGTAATCAATAGATGGCGCTGCTCAAAAACTTTAGCCACAGCAACGTGTGGCCAGGTCAGCTAGTTTATTATATACTTTATTGTACATCATTACACATAAAAAATCTTAATATATATCAATCTCGTGTCACAATGTTTGTCCTCAATGGACTCCTAAACCACTTAACCGATTATAATAAAATTCGCACACCATATGCAATTCGATCCAACTTGAGAGATAGGATAGTTTAAATCTCAAATTATAGTCACAATTTTAATTTATTGCTAATTATTTGTCTGTTATTATTTGACAGTCACAATTATCTGTTAACTCCAAATGATTCTAACAGATGTCGATACCTTTCGACTGGGTTGAGTAAGTAATCAATAGATGGCGCTGCTCAAAAACTTTAGCCACAGCAACGTGTGGCCAGGTCAGCTAGTTTATTATATACTTTATTGTACATCATTACACATAAAAAAGGAAACTAATACTAAAACACATACGTACAATGCATGCATGGTATTTTATTTAAATAAATCCAATGTTTTGTTACTAGAAGAGAAAATATGAAAGCCTTTTCGTCTGTAATCTTTGTCTTTGATGACATCTAAATTATTATCGGTCAGGAAGGCCGCAGCAGGTAAATTGTTCCAGTCCGTATTGTTTTTTTTTTTATTTTTTTTATTTGTCTTTATCTCTATGAAATATGTTAATCTTAAGTTTGAGCTTATTTCGACAATTTTTTTTTTTTTTACCTTCTTTCGTTCTTACTTTCTATATTCTAGACATTTTGAGATTCACTATCACGAATAGTGTCATATAGTCTGGGACCTAAGGATAACCTTTCAGAAGAATGTTTTGCGATTACAACAATATCGCATCTTCCATTACCAATACCAACCAGTTCTTAAGTGAAACAAAAAACTGGCCAAGTGCGAGTCGGATTCGCACATTACGGGTTCCGTGCTACTATTAATATTGAGCAAAAAACGACAAAAAAAAGCCTTTGTTGTACGGGAGCGCTATAAAATACAAGTTTTATTGTTTTTAGTATTTTTTGTTCAGCAACAGAAATACATAATCTGTGAAAATTTTAAAATGTCTAGTTATCACTGTACTTGAGATTCGGTCTGGTGATAGATAGATGAACAGTGTAGTCTTAGCAATACACGCCTGATGTCAATGACTGGCCTATTGGTCTAGTGGTCAGTGATCCTGATAATTATGCAGGTCGCGGGTTCGACTCCCACCCAGGACAAATGTTCGAGTGATGATCAAGATCATTTTTTCTGTGTCTGGGTGTAATTTATCCATATTATGAATATACATTTAGAAATATATAAGTATTTATCAGTTGTCTGGTACTCATGGCACAAGGTCTGCTTAGTTTGGGACTGAATGGCGTTGTGTGAAAGTTAAATTACGGAATATTATTATTAATAAAGTGCTGTTTTCACCGTCTAGTTACGGAACCCCAATAAAAAGTGATAATAGTGTTATTAAGTGGAATAAGCTGTATAAGTCAGGCTCGTGAGTAGGTGAGCACTTGACGCCTGTGGGCGGTGTGTCATTCCGAAGTAAGAACTGTGCAAAGTCATAATGTACACGACGCACGCGAGGTGCGAATTAAGGTAGAACATACACTGCGTACACGTGTGCCACACACGCGTCGATCTCTATACATTTTATATGGAAACTAGACTTGTAGAGCTATACTTGATTGGCTTCACTCGAAGTTTATTCAATTCTACTATATTTTTGATACACGCCACGCGTCGTCGTTTGACGTACAAATCTGTTACACGTGTCATCATTATCATCAGCCTTTTTAATGTTCCCACTGCTGGGACTCTGGCCTCGTCTCTGCGAGAAAGAATGGGCCGTAATCCACCACGCGGGCCCAGTGCGGGTTGATGAATGTCACATGTCTTGGAAATTTTCGTTCTAGGACATGCCAGTTTCCTCACGATGTTTTCCTTCGCCGTTTTTAGAACTAAACACCACCGTTACACGTGTGCATCAGTCTAATGTAGTTCTATCTTAATCGGTCTATTTGAAATAAAGTTTCTGATTTTATTATTTACTCCTATTTCATACTCTCACACTCAGTAGTGGGAGACTACTGATTCTAACTGACTAACATTGATTTTGACTGGCCTGTTGGTCTAGTGATCAGTGGCCCTGACTGCTATGCCAGAGGTCGTGGGTTCGATTCCCACCCAGGACAAATGTTTGTGTGATGAGCATGATCATTTGTTCTGTGTCTAGGTGTGATTAATTTAGAAATATAAAAGTATGTTTATCAGTTATCTAGTCCTCATAACACAAGCTCTGCTTAGCTTGAGACTAGACGGCGTTGTGTGACAGTTGTGGAATATTATTATTGTTATTTACCATCTCAAACTACCAACTAATTGGCCCATAAGTACCTGACAGCCAAATCACCGAGCTTGACGACTATAAGTAAAAAACGTAGTAAATATGAGCGGCCATCGAAGGCTGTGCGCAGGCGGCGGTGTGGGCGGCAACTTGATACAGTTTTACTTGATGGTAGGGAGACCAGGAGTTGTGATTATATTAGGACAAATGAGACAATAGGAACCAAATCAAGGTCCACTTTAGAGGCTCTGTACTAGCAGCTGGACTCCTTATATTAAGAAATTCTCGGACATTTGTGATGGAAAAGATCGCACGTAAACTTGTACTTTTAACTTCTGCGGATTTGCCCGAGTGATAGGTAGTTTAAAAGTTCAGGCGGTCGCCGACTTCTGCGAAGCAGTAATGCTCGCAAAGGAGGAGGCCGAACGCATCAGGCAACGGCCTCCTCGCCGCCGCCGCCGGGATTCTAATCCCGATTTCCGGCCACCGTAGGCGCGGGCTTGCGGACAGTGAGCAATGGGTCGCTGTCCGGCCGTCCGGTAACTGTCCGGACCAAGCCCAAGTCGTCGACGGCGCGCACTGTTCCCGCGCGCCTCAAGGAGTTGTCAGCAACAGCAGGCACCCAGCCGGGTCGAAGCCTATTGGGGTCAGGGTTATCCGAAAGGGCGCTCGAGCCCCGGTATGAAGGCTAGAAGGAACGGGGTGGGTCTTTTAGTCAGTAAGAGTCTGACACTATCTCCCGCTCCGTCCAAGAGTGGGGGTTGTCATTGGATGATTTTTTCGCACCATAAAAAAAGATAGTTTAAAAGTTGGTTTCTCCATACAAAATTTGATTTCCCATTTTATCCTCTTAAGAAACCAATTTTGCTAAATCTTATGTTAATGCATGCCTATGTCATACCTACTCATCATTTCTGGGCCCAATTTTCATTCTTTGTTTTGAGATGTGTGTTTTGGGATTAGTCATTCAGTTACTATTGCCTTTTATCTATTCACGGCGGACGTTATCCTGACCAAAAGCTTACAGTTTGCCTGAAAAATAATTAAAAACCCGATTGCAGTGCCACCTATCAGGGGTTCGATTGTATTTTCAAACCATTTAAAGACCCACTCAAAATTACATCCAAATGGATCAAGTCGTTTTGGAGGAGGAGGAGTTAGATGACAAAGACACGTACAGAAGAATTACATTTTTTTTTTTTTGACAGGCTTGTTGGACTAGTGGTTAGTGGCCCTGACTGCTATGCCGGAGGTCGTGGGTTCGATTCCCACCCAGGACAAATGTTTGTGTGATGAGCATGATCATTTGTTCTGTATCTGGGTGTAATTTATCTATAATATATTTAGAAATATATAAGTATGTTTATCAGTTGTCTAGTACCCATAACACAAGCTCCGCTTAGCTTGGGACTAGACGGCGTTGTGTGGTAGTTTTGGAATATTATATTATATTATATTATTATTATACATATCAAATATATTTGTATCTGCTTTAGTAGTAACACAATGGTCACTGCATGGCTACCGAATGGCGCTTATAACGTAAAGGTGGTAAATTATCACATATAAATTGATATTGAACAAGTTACAACCGACCGCGCAACTAAGAGGTTATGTAGCCGTCAATATGGTCGTACTGGCTTCGATTTAAATACAGCTGTTTAGGACTAAATGGCTGCATAAAGGCTCTTAACAGGTTATTTTGGTCAATATATATGCCTAATAATACAGTTGGAGCTTATTATCTGTATTTAAATTCCGTATAGACTAATATTAGTGGTAGATTTTCAAACCTCAATTTTGTGTAAACCCTAATATTTTATTATCTATGCATGCAAATAAATAAAATTGGAGTGTCTGTTTGTAATATTGAAATAAGTGCTTTTTACTACATGCATAATGAATATATATATTACGGTACATACACCCAAATTTTTTTTTTTACTATTTTAGTCTGTCTGTCTGTTTGTCCGGGCTAATCTCTGAAATGGCTGAACTGATTTTGACGGGACTTTTTCAGCAGGTAGCTGGTGCAATAAGGAGTAACATAGGCTACTTTTATTTTAGAAAAATTAAATTCAAAATCCTGTTGTCCACGCGAACGAAGTCGCGGCCACAGCTAGTTGGAAATAACAACGACGGACTAAATGTAGCGGGCCAACAATAGTCCGGGAAAGCGGAAATCTGCTGTTTTACCGGAACTTTGACCCTTCATAATGTAATCATAATTATTAAAAGTACATCCATAGAAGCCTTGAACATTTAATTGACATTCTGAATGACGAAAACTTTTCTAAAAAACTTGAATAAGCTTTATGAAAATATTCGAGTAAATCACGGAATTACCAAATGCCAACAGATTTTTAAGGTGTTATGTCTCTGTTTTCGCGTTACCACTTCATCAAACATCGAGTTGGATTGCGTTAGATGAAGTAACAAGTTTTTAAACCATGCTCGATGTTGACGACAGGCGAGTGGAGAAGCAGCCTCTTAATAAAAGAGATGGTATAATGTAGCAGGGATGTTATGGATATGAAATTTCGGATACGGATTGGATACGAATATATAAATGATTACTATATCGGTTACGGATACGGATACGGATATGAAATTATTTCGGATTATCCGTTAGTTTCCGATAATTTCGGTTACGGATATTAGATTTTTAAGGAATTTCAGAAGTCAAATATAAATACATACATTTACTACTATAGATACTAAGTATTTATTTTTTACGACGCGACACATTATGACAGGCTGTCATAACACTCATAACGTGTCGCAATTAGGCTCCGCCCCTATCCGATATTATCCGAAACTTTTATTTCGGATTCTGTTACGGTTATGGATATTATTTTATATCGGATATCCTATAGTTTCGGTTACGGTTATGGAGCTCCGTAACATCCCTGTAATGTAGGATAAACGTGAACCCGATCCATACACAATGGAACAAGGTTAGACGTTAATTTCCAGTGTTGTAACAGGACCTATGTCATAAGGAATGTCAATGTCACTACAATACTCCTAATGAGCTTCATGAATGTGGGAACTGACCCAAAAAAATATTAATAGACGAAATTAAATTGCAAAACGACTCGTGATTGCCACAAACATAATTAAAAATGATAAAATTGTGTGTTAAAAGTTAATTACCGACGAAACAGTTTAGACTTTCAAAATTTAATCTTACTTATAAATTATAATATTATAAAACTAAAAAGTTCGTTTGTTGGTTCGCGCAAATGTCAGACGCAATATTTTTTTTTTTTAGCGGGTAAATTCATTCTGCTTCGTTTACATGTGGGCCCAGCCTCGGCCAATCGCTATTGTGTAGCCATTGTTTAAGTGGGGAAATCCCTTTAAGACAATGGCGATTGGCCGAGGCTGGACCCACATAATATAAACGCGGCATTAGACAAATAATTAAGTTACTTCAAATCGTTTTTTTTTTTTTCATTTACCTATAAATATACTTCCAAAAGGTAATTTCCGTGACTATGATTAGATTACGACTTTATGTGGGGAATCATCAAATAATTTTACTCTTTCTACCCACCGAAAAAAAAAACTCAATGAGTGGTACTGTCAGACTTTTACTGACTTGATTTCCAGAGCTGTGGTTTCTCTTTCCAACAAGCAACCCGGAAATGCCTGCTAACTGTGGATTAGGCCACACAAACATTAATCAACTACTTTTAATTAGCCTTTTAACCAATCAATAAACAAATCTCTCTTACTTACGAATTAATTAGACTCTAAGTAGTAGTCAATCAATTAAATAATAAACTAACATTTTTATAATGTCCGTTCATTTCCAAAATAATTTTATTAAGTCATAAAATTGAAAGTAAATCGAGTACATGCATGTACAAAACTGCTAAACTTTCTAGCTGTGAGAACTAGTGTCGCGTGAGTACTGTCACGAACAGCAATGTTACGAGTAATCGATTTGTAAATATAACTCGAGATTGCTTTAATTACTCGTGCTTGCATTAATCGAATCGTAATCGATTTAATATTGTATATAATTAACTGTGGCGCCAAGGAGTGTTTCTCATGTCGTTTTATAGGCATTTTGTTAGGAAATCCTTGTTAAAAGAATGTCTAGTATCTATAGATATATTTATTTAATAATATTTGCAATCAAATTCTTGGCAAATCATGCCTAATCACAAATAATACAAATGTCATTTTTATTATGTTTTAAATAAAGACTTTTCAATTGTTTATACCACATTTGTTCCGGAAAGTGTTGTGAAAGCTCCCACATTGAACTGCTTTAAAAATCGGTTGGACAGACTAAACATCTCCAAATTGAAACACACGCATCAGCTAATAGCTGCTAGTGTGTCTTACTAAATAATAATAATAATTTATTACAAAAGGAAACAAACTCTAAATGCTAGATAATGAGTTTAATTTTAACTTATGAACAATGCATCTTAAAGTACTCAGTGAAACGCGTATCAGATAGTATGGTCTTTTAATGAGAAGATCTGAAGAACATATAACTAGGCAAGTCCTACACATGAATACTGGTCCAAAAAAGCGTGGTATACCCCTTCTAATTTGGATGTACCTATGTGATTAGCAATGACCTAGAGAAAGTCCTCATTTGACGACCCAGAACCGAACTGTCTCGCGAAAAATGACGAAAAGAGACAACCTCAAATAAAATGGGATAAGGCTAGGCAAAGAGTGCAATTCATCTTACTCAGTTTAACCTTTCGACTAAGGTAATTATTAGAGACAACAGAAAGACAATGAGAGTGCGAACGGCGTGTTCGCTTGGGGTTGGATGAATTCATTTACACTAATATAATAAAGAGGTAAAGTTTGTGTTTTTTTAATTATTTTTTTTGTGTCCGATTGTTAAAATTTTTACACCAATAGAAAGCTGCTTTAATCCTGAGTGACATAGACTATATTTTATGTTCGCGGGCGAAGCTGCGGGCAAAAGCTAATAATAAATATTTACCTGATCCGAGTACCTCTGCTTAACTCATATTAAGTAATATGAGTATTACGTATCACTTTCCAACTACAATTACACCAAACAAGAAAACATATCAAGTAAAAAGATTCACAATTACACCCAGCGAAAGTGTCGATGAATTATCCAATTGCATTGAATCGATTCAAACATCGATTCGACTCGGCTCGTTATAATCGATAATCGCTAATCGAGATATTTGTCCGTTGGCCATGAAAGTCGCTTCAGGCGTTCTTCGATATTTAATCGTTTAATATTTTCCCGCGCTATCTTATGTAAGATGTTTAATTAAATAAAAAATCGTGTGAATTTTGTTAGCGAGTGTAGTGTTAAAGTGCATGTAGGTACTGCTGGGTACACAGTTAATTTTACTTTCTCTAAACAATCTGTTTTATTTATATGGGAGTCATTTATCTATGTTAAGGGCTTTCCTAGTCATCATCATCTTCATATCAGCCGAAAGACGTCCACTGTTGGACATAGGCCTCCCCCAAGCGTCGCCATAACGGCCGTTAATGTGCGTTACGTATCTATCGGACTCCCACGACCCTGACCAGATCATCGGCCCACCTTGTTGGAGGCCTTCCAACGCTCCGCCTTCCGGTACATGGTCGCCAACCAGAACCTGTCGTCTCCATCGACCATCTGTTCTGCTGCTGTGTGCCCTACCCATTGCCACTCCAGTTTGGCAATTCTTCGAGCTATATCGGTAAGTATACCTGTGTATAACTCAAGCTGCGTGCATAATTTTCGTAATTTTTTGTTTCATTAAATTGGCTGACCAAAATACAATTTTCTTCTTAGGGACCTACGGTGCTAAGGAGTGGAATTCCTTGCCAGAATCTGTTTCCTGATTGCTGTAATCTAGGGTTCTTTAAATCAAGAGTGAAAACGTTATTTCTAGGCAAGCACGCTCCATCGTCGACCACATCAGGTGGGATAGTGGCCAAGCGCGAGCCTATCACCAGTAAAAAAAAGTACCAAGGTTATATTCATTTCTACATACTTCTCAGTTTTAAATATTTCAAATCTCATAGGTATTGTTTTGAAAGTAAAAACATGACGAAAAAGGTCCTTCTCGCCCACTGCAAGCTACACCTTTAGGCTGTAACCTCTCACTAGCCGCACACTACACCACATACATGCTACTAGTTATTGCATACACTGCACATTGTAAGAATAAAAAACTGGACAAATGCGAGTCGAACTCGCGCACTGAGGATTCCGTACAAACTTACCTGTAATATTATGTAAATAGTTCCATTCCCGGATGGAGTTTCGAAGTTTTTTTTTTTATCGTAACAACAAAATTACAATTTTTCATATTTATTCCTACACTTGTGTGCTGACCTCTATGCCTTTCAGGATTTTGGGTCTACGGGGTCACCCTATGAAGTTTGATTCCCCTGAGAGTATCGAAATACCTACATGTTTTTTGTGACACGAACGGCCTTATCTTTTTTTTTTTCGTTAATTAGAAGTTTCATTTTTCCAGTGCTTCAAGGGACCGCAGACCTGATTATATAGTTTTAATTTCGACTCGATACCTCCACGCGTTACTGAGAGAAAGGGTCTTGACAGACATACGGACAACAAAGCGATTTTCTATTTTGTCCATTTGTGGCACAGAACCCTAAAAAGCCTATTTTTATTGTTTTTGTCTAGTGCTTGACTGCGATCCCACCTGATGGTAAGCAGTGATGCAATCGTTGATAGTGAGGCAAACTAGTTTATTAAGAGTCTATTCACTCTAGCCTTGAAGACACCTAAATTATAAATCGGATGGGAAGACCGCTGCAGGCAGATTGTTATAATTCTTTCGTTTTTTTGTTGGTAAATCATCAAAAATCTTCTCCCACTCTAGGTAAAGCGAGGAGTGTCAGACTTTCACTGACTAAAACCCACTCGTGTTTCTCCAGCTGCCCTCTGCATTCCAGGGCCGCTATGACTCTTTCAGAGAATTTGGCAACTCATAAAACATTTACATAGGTCACATATTATCAGCATTGCCACACAGCGTAGCAATGCTGCCACGTTTTATAGCTAAAAGATTTAGAATTTTTTGACGCCATATTTTATCTAAGAGTTTATTGCCTTTACTGTATAAATAGTCTTAATTAGTTTTGTCTTTTTATTTCTCTTATTTTAATATTACAAAATAAATTAAACTTTTGAATGTCCATAAGTCACACTAATAATAAACTGAAATATGTACGTATGTATGACCGTCTGTCACGAAGTTTCGTCGAAACCGCTTGACCGATTTCGAAAGAATTGAACAGGAAAGTTAGCGTATTTTAACATATTTTATTTGGTCTGGAATTCTTAGAATACTATTTTAATTGTAGGGGTAACAAGGCTGTGATTATTACGTAGTTCTCTTCAGAGAAACGAAATAATAAAATATTGAGTTAATTTTAGTTTGCAATACTTATGAATCATACAAGGATATTTTGAATTCTAGACAGCTAACTCCAGGCCTTCAAAAATCAAATATTTCCACTTCGACAAGTCATCACTTTTACTTATAAGGAAAATTCCAATAGTTTTCATTCTTTATCTATATTTATAAATAAAACTTGAAGAGTATGTTTACAATATCAAAATAACATTTTTGACTAAATACATACGATAGTATACTCCGTACTTATAATGTAACAATGCAATATTTAAATGTTATATTTATATGTCTGTATGTATATCTGTTCCGGTAAATAGGGTTCCACGTAAAAAAATAACTTCTTAGAATTAATATACTCCACAATATACTCCACAACTATCACACAGCGCCGTTTAGTCCCAAGCTAAGCAGAGCTTGTGTTATGGGTACCAGACAACTGATAAACATACTTATATATTTCTGAATACATACATATTATAGATAAATTACACCCAGACACAGAACAAATGATCATGCTCATCACATAAACATTTGTCCTGGATGGGAATCGAACCCACGACCTCCGGCATAGCAGTCAGGGTCACTAACCATTAGACCAACAGGCCAGTCAAAAGGCCAGTCAAAATTGTAACCATGAAAAAGTTTTCTCACACTGCATGACGAAAGTTTGCAGCGCAGGTGGAAAATATAATGTATTTTCCACCTGCGCAAAGCTTGATCAAAAACCTAGTCTGTTGTTTAAATAAATAATAAAATCATCAAGGTACTATTGACCTGTCGCCGCCCGGGGCATCATTCGACGTATCGGCATGTAGCGAGACACAAGCGTCAAGGATTTAAAATTATATGCTTCGGTTAATGCCGAGACTGAACTTTATAATATGTGTGGATTTTATTGATGTAGCTGTCTGCATGTTTTAAAAATGTAATTTATTGATATTGATAGTCAGTATCGTGTGATAACGTGTTAAAACCAAGGAGTTTTAAAATTAATCGGTCTTTTTTGTACGTGTTTTTTTTTTGTCCTACACTATCATTATAAAGAGGTAGGTTAGTTTTTTTGTATTGTTTATATGTTTCTTCTTCTTCTTCTTCCTGCCCTTATCACATTTTCCATTCTGTACCATTTTTTAATTTATTATTTTATATTGTGGTATATAGTGTTGCTTGCGCCGAATAAATGCTATTCTATTCTATTCTATTCTATTCTATTCTATTCTATTCTATTCCTGAGTGATATAGATATATAGGGTGCCTGTTAATTAGTGACCGATACTTATACATGAGATTGTACTCATGATTATAAACAACTTTCTTAAAGAAACTTTTTTTATACTTATTAGTTTTATCACATTAATAAAGCTCAGATGTTAGCCCCGTAACACCGTCGTCTCATGTATCTTACTTACAATAGCGATAGAGCACCCGCGCCGCTTGCAAACCCAATGAACGCCAATACAAATGTTACTACTTTGGTGTACGATAAAGTTTATTCTATTCCATTCTATTCTATTCAATGGGCGCGAATCGATGTGTGACCGCGGTAGGCGTGAATTTGCGCGAACACCTGTTTTGTTATTACGATAAAACTAATGAGTATTAAAAAGAAGTTTCTTAGGGAAAGTTGTTTATAATTATGAGTACAACCACGTGTATACGTATCGGTCACTAATTACCAGTCACCCTTTATATGTATAAAAGTTAGTAATCAATAGGCTCGCGTTTGACCACTATTTCATCTGATAGTAAGCGACAAAGGAACAGGCTTGCTAAGAAGTAACCCATTCAGTCTTGACTTAAAGACCCCCAAGCTGTAGCCATCAGGAAACATAGACTCCAGGATTGAATTTACCATTCATAATGTATTCCCAAAAGGTTTTTTTTGCATATTTATTTATTTATTTATTTAGTACATGGAAGACTTACAGCTAATAAAACCAGACAAAAAAAAAGGAATCCATAATCACTAGAAAGCCAATTACAAGTCCTCACGTGTAGACATTATAATATAAATTAAATAAGGTGTGAGCACAAAAACAAAAAGCTGCGCTTCTTGGTTACGTAGGATACAGCAAAAATCCTTAGCTTGCACTTAAGAAACTAATTAATAAACTAATAAACCTAATGCTATTTGAAAAATTTGAGACTTAAGCTCCTTCTGGCCGAGTTCACACTAATGGTGAATGGATCCAGATCATATTCCTTGCATATGTCATATGGGATATATGGGAGAGATATACATGTCCACCATTTACGGGTGGCCTATGTCATAATGAACGGTCCTGTGCGTCTCGCATCCATCGCATTCCACAACCCTCTCCAGATCATCGGTCGACCAAGGAAAAGCTAAGCTTCTGAAAAGAAAGCTCAGTCTTGATATTGTAACTTATCTCAGCTCACGGTAGGCTTCGTGTCGGGATTTTTTTATAAAAATGAAAGACAAGCTTTTCTTACAAAAATCACTTCAACACTGAAAAAACAATACACATTCTTTTTTTCTACAAATTTTCAAACCTATTTTAGAATACATAATCCTTAGAAGTATATTTTACAAGCAAGTTCGTTGGCTTTAAAAAAATTAACTCATGCGATCTCCTTTCGATATCACAGTATGAAAGCCAACGGAGGAACAGGGTGGGGTTTTTAGTCAGTAAGAGTCTGACACTCTCCCACGCTCCGCCCAAGGGCGGGGGACGTCATCAGGATGATTTCAATCCCCCGGAAAAAACCTAATTCAGCGACTAAACATGACTAACTAGATGCCTAATCAAAATAATACATTTTCTGGCACCTCGAGCACCTATCATTTATTTCCACCTCAAACGGTACAGACGTGATGGATAATCAATTAATAGCTAAGACAATACTGCGCCGACTCGATCGCTTGGACACGGAACGCAGCACGGTCAAGGACGGTCGCGGGCTACGCTATTTAAGTTATTGATATTTAGTACATTGATTTTCCATGACTAAAGTAATCATTAATTAAGAAACTATATTTATTGTTATTAAGTTGGAGTATGGAAGAATGTTTTCAAGGTTCTGGAATAGAGAGGGCTAGGCATTAAGAGGCCGGCGACAGATGAATTTCCATACAAACGTAATACCACGCTCATTTGCAGTTGGAGCATATTTCGAGCATATTATGATGATATTCGATTATAGACAACATTTATCTGGGTTCCTACGTCTTTCTTTTTTTAAAAAACAAAAAGAAATTTAAGCGAATGGTATTTCGTACTTTTTTACAGCGTAAATGGCAAAACATGCCATTTGGCTTTTTCTGTATTAAAAATAACAATATTTCTAATATTCTCGACGTAGGAACCTAGATAAATATTGTCTATAACCGAATATCATCATAATATGTTGGAAATATGCTCCAACTGCAAATGAGCGTGGTATTACGTTTGTATGGAAATTCATCTGTCGCCGGTCCCTTAATGTCAATAGCGAGTACATCGAATCATCGAGTAATCGTCGAATCCTACTCGGTCAGGCAGCTTTCAGACACGACATTTTCTCATCCAATATACCACAGTGTCTCAAGACGAAAGTCTATGACCAGTGCGTATTGCCAGTGATGACATATGGCTCCGAAACGAGGTCGCATACAATAGACTTCAGCAGAAGACTTACAGTCACCCAAAGGGCAATGGAAAAGGGCTATGCTCGGAGTTTCCAAACTTTTAAATGGCAATGAGCAGAGCACATTTCACGCAGAACACACAAACTGTGTGCGGTTAGTGATGGACAGCGTGCTTCGACACTACACGACTCTACCTGACCGCGTGAAGTTAGTATCATCAATGAACGAAGTCGAATAACTGCATGCAGTTGAATATGGCGACTGCGCGCTGTTGCTGCGATGAAGTCCGTCTGATGGCAGCCTTACACTTCAAATCTCTGATTACAATAAAAAATAGAAACGATTATGTTCAAGAACCATATCCTATATTTGTCTTTGTTCCATTTTTGAAATTGAACACATCCGCAGGGTGACAATGACAGTTGCCGTCCTTACATAAAATTATTTTTTTCGCGACTATAATCACGGATGCATGTTTTCATTGTGAGGTTATTCCGTTTTTGGTATTATTTTTTAATAGCCTACCTTCCTGTGGCCTCGTATCAAATACTTGAAGTTTCATACAAAATCTTAATAACGGTGGATTGGCCACGGTGGGGTCGGGGTCGCTTGGGAAACTGCGAATGCTGTTAATGAGCTTAAATTAGGTTGAAACGAGAAAAAAGAACCAGATCAAAAAGGACGGAAAATTAAATTTAACGCAATTTAATGTCTGGCTTTTAAAACTCGTGATTTAACAAAAATTACATTCATAAAGACTATTTTTTTTTTAAGTTGGCGTCTTGTCAAACGCTGTTCTTTCTTATAAATTATCAAAGAAAAACATGAAATTACCAAAAAACCACTACCATAAAAATCAGTCAAGCAGTTTCAGATGAGTTCTATAACAAACACTGAAACACGAAGTTTTTTTAAAAGCGTTATAATAGTTTTATATTACAATAACCGTCGGCTCCGTGTTATGAGGTAAAAGAAAACTTACCAGTCTTCATAAATACACTTTCTTTTTAATCAAATTGTGAAATGCGGAATTCAACTTACCTGTAACAAACAAAAAACAATCATTAATTAACACAATTCCTTGATTAGAACTAAAATAAACACACAAGGAAATAGGGACTGGTCCTTAATTTAGTATAAGTAGCGTACTAAATTAAGGACAACTCCGTATTTCTTTAAAAGGTAATCAATGATCGAAGAATGAGGCAGCTCTTAGAAAATTACCGTAAACATAACCTAACCTAAACCAAAAAGCATCAGACACATTTACGGGACAAAATGTTCTCCAATATGACGTGCAACACTGTCAAATCGTTCAACAACTATTCTCGCGCCATGCCCTACGTTCAAAAATAACCAGAGTAGAGAAGAGTTGATACTCCAACCGTTCAAAAATGTTTGGAGTTGCAACCCAGGGACGTTATTTTATAACTCGAGTAGCTAGCCTAGAATTAACCTAACTAACTCTAATTCCGAGCAGGGTAGGTTAGTGTAAGCGGCCATATATAACACTTGCTTGACATTGACAGTTGAACTCTAAGTTCGCGTTCAAAAATGCTAGTGTAGAGTATCTATCCTGATAACGTCATAAGAGTTAACTCTAACCTGATATTTGAACGTAGACATGTGAATAGGTACAGGAGGCAAGATACGGGACACTAGCAACGAGGTACCAGTACGAGTTATATTAGGGGACATTCTGTCCCTTAATGTATCTGAGGCTTTATCTCAGCTATCGCTACCTATTCCAACAGAATAGTCAAAGGAACTCCTCATTTGTGAACGCACGAGTGTTTTATTCATCATTTCCTTTCATCAAAGCGAATTCATTGGTGCGGAAAAATGTTATTTATGGAAAAGAATTTATGGTCTCGAAATTTTATAATCGAATCAGTTTTAATCTATACTGCTATCTGTCTGTTTATTACCATTTCACGGATTAACGACTAAACAGATTTCTATAAAACTTTACACACGTGTGGCCATAGTATAAAAACTATAAAATAAGTAAATACTTTTATAGGTACTGGTATTATTTTCTCTTATAGCAAAATACTTATCATGGAGATTGAGTATTTACTTATTTTTAACCAACAAACAAGTTTAAACTTATAATAATATTAACATACTTATTTTTAAAAAATAGTGGCAAAAAAAATACAGTATACCTACAATATAATATATATACTAAATCCTCACAACCTTGTTCTTCGCCTTAATTAATATATTTTGAGTTCTTATAATTATAACGATTTGATATTTATCACAATGATACTTCATTCTTTTTCCAATATCTATTAAGTATTTATTTTTTGTACACATTCTACCACAGTGTTGTCTTTTTAACCTAAAGGTTGACTGGTAGAGAATGCCTTTAAGTCACAGGTGTACCACTACAGCACTTGAAGTTTAAATAAATAAAATTCAAAAACAGGAAGGTGAAAGTACTCATTATCGTCCTATAAAACCGAAATTCAAATATAGAACGAAAGAAGCATTCGTAATTCCGATCACATCGCATTCGGATGTTTCCGCCGAGGATTCGCGCGCGCTCGGCCGGTATCGGTGAAATGGCATGCGTGGCGCTCGGGGAATGCGTCGCATGTCGCATGCGCAAGTCGACGACATTTTGATGTCACTTGGTTGTGATTTAATCGATACGTTATCAAGTTGAAGACGATGATTGACATTTGCTTTTTTAACGTTTTATTGCTTTTTTTAGCTGTTATTTACACGCATTTTCGGAGACATTAACATGATTGCAGGTTTTATAGCAGAAAGCATAATAAGCATAATGAGCCGTACAATGTTCCCACTACTGGGACTCAGGCCTTCTCTCTAGAAGAGGGAATAGACCGTGATCCATCGCGCGGGCCTAGTGCACATTGATGCATGGCATATGTCTTCAAATTGATTCTAAGGTATGCCGGTTTTCTCATAATGTTTTATTTTACCATTTTGAAAACATACTATAGTAAAAAGCATACATATAATATTTAAAAAGATTTCAGTATTTATTTTGTATTAAGAAATGAGCTCCAAATCCCATGAGAATGCATTTCTGTCGGAATTATATTTGGGAAGAAACACTTGACCTTTTCCAAATAGGATTTGGATATTCTGATCCTAAACTATTAAATCATTCGTCACCAATTTATCAGAGGTCGGAACAGGTAGAGTATATTCACCTTAAGTACGTGGAATTAAGGACCTAACATAAAGTTGATACTATCCTCCAATAAACCCCGAAATCATAATTATATGAATATGAAATTCCTAAATTTAAGACTACAGTAAATTATTATATTGTAAAATTTTATTCATATAATTTTTATTATCTTTCACAAACTTTAGATAAATATATTGTACCTATTCTGATTTCTACTAATGCTAGTCACATTTCCAAGTCATGATAAACAATGAAATAAAACACAAATGACATGTAAATAAATCTACCTATCTATAGTCGTTACCTTTAGAACCTACAAAACAATTCGCAAAATCTCAAAAGGAGTTAAGGTCACGCAAAGTCAAATTTATTCACTCGTCATTATATCTGACCACCTTATATGCAACGATCTAATCTGAAGTCATAACAAAATTATTTATTAAGTCACCAACTTGATTATAACAATAAAAAATATATTATTGGAGCATCGTACTCTTTGGTTGTGGGTGGAAGTTTATGGTCCATCATTGACTTCCATAACAGACGTAATAGCTGGTCTCATTTAGTCTATGTTAATTGACGAACAAAAAATCATGAGTCATTTGATTATAATGAATTGTAAAAGGCCAGTGTGGGATAAAAGATTGAAATGAACTTGTAGATAGCTCGCTAACCTCTGACTGTTTTGGTATCAGATCTTTGAACTCTGTTTCATTGTTAATCGATGGAGCTTTGAATAAAGCTGAAATATTTTATGAGAACGTTTGTCTTGAAGTGAGAGAAACAAAAAAGACTATTGAATGTTTAATAAGACGAGACTACTTAGAGAAAAATGTTGATATTACATTACAATCATTATCATCTCTCTAGCTTTTTCCCAGCAAGCTTGGTGTTGGCTTCCAGTTTACAAGAAGCGATTGCCTATCAGAACTCCAGAACCCATTTACTGGTCAACACGACACTTCATGGATAGACTGATGGTCAGACTTTCTGATAACTGACTACCTGTAAAGACTGTCAAAGATCTAAGAATGACCACTGGGATCAACAGCTTAATGTGCTTTCCGAAGCACAATGTATCTATAAACTAAAGAAAGTTGATATTGCATTAGAAATTAGGGGAAAATCTAAAACTAATAGTCATTACATAAATAATGCAGTTACAAGAACACATTTGCTCAATGCAATAGACGCAACTCGTTAACGAATCTGAGCAATAGAACCACAACACAAATTCACATAGTTCCAAGACATTGCTCACATCTAAAACAAAAGACTCTCAATTAAACCATAAAATCCACAGTTATTTCGTTGCAGTAATTACTCAAAATTGCCAAAAAGTTTGTAGAAAATAACCTTCTTATGTCACTGGATGACGGACAAGCCGATAAGATCAAGTCACGCAACAGTTACAGTGAGGAATCAAATTAAAGTGGCCATTTCAAACAATTAATTTCGTAATAAATTTGAGAAGTTTAAAACAATGGCGGAATTCACTGAGTCATTTAATAAGGAGATACTGTAAGAAATTGCAGGTGGAGTTACGAATTTTCTACATTTTCTACAGAGTTGAGGAAAATTTTAAAGTATTGGCCCAGGATTTCAAATTGCGATCTAAAGCACTACTTTAGAAATTCACTGAAGCAAACAAAAAAAAAATTTACTAGGTGGGAAATCATTAAATGACTTCTCCAGGTTCTAGGCTAGAGTAAAAGGGTATAAGTATCAGGATTTTACCGACCTGTAATTTGCCCTTGCCCTTGCATTTGCCCTTTGAGTTTTAGGATCATCGTAACTCTGTCAAATGTTGTGCATCAAGAAGAAAAGCATCTTGTCGAAATAATACTAAAAGAGAAAAGATATCGCTAATCTTTCTGACCTTGGCAGAAAGGCGCTACTGCCATTCTCCTGTAGGATAACCCATGACCCTTTTGGTTGGCTTCATTTACTTCTCAACTAACTTCTGCTGTTAATTTTGTCCGCATTTTCATCACCATCACCATATCAGCCGAAAGACCATAAGGCTCCCCAAGTATCGCCATAACGACCGGCCCAGTGTGTCTCACATCTATCGGATTTCCGCGATTTTCACTTGGTCACCAGTCCACCTCGCTGAGGCCTTTCGACGCTGCGTCTTGCGTACTGCAATCGCCACTCTCAAACCTTTCGCCCTTATCGATCGTATGTATTCTGCGAGCAAAGTTCTCTGCTCATTTTGTGCCTGAAAAATATTCTATGTTCTATTCCAATGTGCCACATATCATTTAAATCTGTTTCAACGTGAAGGAATAATATATACACACCAAACAAAGCTTTTGCCTTTAGCGTGATCTCAAAGACAATTTCTCTTTCACATGCTCCCCTGGCTGCACCCCTCTATAACCTACATTTTCGCTCCATTAACATTATCACTGTCCTCAAACTTAAGCCAAGAGTTACTTAATAATATGTCAAGAGCGACACTTAAGTGAAGTAGCATTGGGCGCTTGCCACTCGATGTAACCTCATTGTTTGTGGCTAACATGACTTTATGACGTCAATCTGTGATCAAAGTTAGTTTGCGGTACGCATTACAATACGTTAGGTGTAATTAGTTTAAGTTTTAATATAGGGGTTTTCCTTTAGTGAAGTATTTTATTGTTGAAGGGAAATGGAATGTATGTAAATGTTAGTTTTTTTTTATGAGATATTAATCTATGCTAAAATTATAAGCTGAAAAGTTAGTTTTAACGAGCTTATCTCGGAAATTATGTACTGGGTTCAAATTAAAAACTACTTTAAGAATTTTTATGTAACACCACAAAGACACGGACATTATAACAATATTGACAGTGATAGAAAGACGGGTGATAGGATAGAATGGATAAAAAAACGTGTCGCGCCGACTCCTAATACCACAAGACAAAGGCAGGAAGGTGATGATGACGATGATCACAAAGACACGAATGAAAACAAAAAACGAAAAATAAAAACCGTATATCAAAAGATACAACTTTTAGTTTGTGAAAGTTTCATAAAAATACACCCAATGGTTTTTGTCTGTGTTAGACATAACTTTAAAAATAAATCACACCAAGTCCTATGAAAAAAAAAATGAAAATATTAGTACATCAAATTATTACTGAAATAGTCTAGTTTAATTTTATTTTTTTATTTTTTCAAAACACACTGCCTTTTAAACGTGATGTTAGATTTAAAATCATTAAAAATCATATATCCCTTTATGGGAGAAACGGGGTTCCAAAAGATTTTATGCAAATGTAGAAATCTAGCTTCACGCAGGCGAAGCCACTGGCAGAAGTTATTTCGATAATAACTTAATAAAAATATTACGTAATAGTCTAAGTCAACAATTGGCGCATCCACCCTAACCGCATGATTTGTAGATTCAAATCTGTGTGAAAAACCGAGTCACCGACGATATGTAATAATGTAATTCTTTCTAATAACTCTTACGATCTCGTGTAATGGATTTAGAATCATTTTGTTCTCTTAATTGATCTTTCAATTATGCAATATGGTAATTTTTAGAAGAAACACGATGTCGCAATGATTGTATTTTATGTAATCGTCACGCTTTGAAGGGTTTCACTGATAGTGTATTGTTTTATTTTCGAAGACTTTTGTATATGCGGTGAAAGTTATTCCTGCACTACAATACCTCTGTATGTATGTGTGCATGCATTTTTTAATTTACGAAATTATAGTAATAATAACATAGTTTTTCTTAGTAACCGGTCCACTTAAGACTCTAAAAACCATAGCCTTGTAATTTTTCCATATGTCGCAATAGTTTCCCACCAAACGGGGGTTGTCCTTGGATGCAATAACCTGTCGGGCACACTAACGTGTATCTATATACCATAACAGTATTTTTGTGTATTTATTGATAAACTGGTTTAGATATTAGTGGTGGTACAGAACTCGACCGAGACATGACCACTCGGTCTAGAGTGTACGATTTAGAAGAAGAGGCTAACCTATAGGCATATTCCATTTCCATTTCGTAGAAAAACTACAATTTCAGTTTTATAATTCCTCACGTGTCCTTTAAATGTAAAAGCTTGGAAACTGTCTAAGAGACCTTGTAATAGTAATGTAGTCAGTAATGGTCGGTCAGTAACTAATAAGAAAGATTTCTTAATAATTTGTTCAAATATAAAACTTACAACATTTCAAAGGAATTCTAATGACATTTCGCCATTTAGTGGTAATGTTTTATTTTTCATAACGTAAATTGTGTCTCACTGCTCAATCAATGGCTTCCCCTTTCTCCTTACATTATGTTGTGCAATTTCTGGTTAAGTTAGACCCGCAATCGTGATCAGAGGACCAACCAGCACTAAATGCGATCCATTTTACGACCTAAACTGGATTGTTAAAGGGTCAGAGATATTTAGGGTGTATAGCTTCATCTCTCTCTCTCTCTCGTTCACACGACTGACTTTTTAAAACACGTCATGGTAAGGGTTAAAATTAACTAGGTTTTGCCAGCGACTTCTCTCGTGTTTCAAGTGAAAATATACAGCCTATTTTCTCCCGCTCCGCCCAAGAGCGGGGGTTGTCATTGGATGATTTTTCCCACCATAAAAAAAATATCTCCACAACAACCCAGTTATTGGGTAACACGATACTCCTAGGATAAATCATTTTCATCATCATCATCATCAATTCAGCCGATATACGTCTACTGTTGGACACGGGCCTCCCCCAAGTGTCGCCACAATGAACGATCCTGTGCGTCTCGCATCCATCGGTTTCCCGCAACCTTCACCAGGACATCGATCCACCTTGTTGGTAAATCAGTTTATCAGTTCCAAATTCCGAATGCCTAATTGTTGATCGCTGCTACAAGTATTTGTTATAACGCTAACAAAACCAAGTTCGTCGGTACATAGGAATCCCCAAACGAACTCACACGATGACACCATTGACATATCCGTCATGACAGGAAAAAATCTGACATCCAATATTGACGTACGAACAATGTATTACGTCACTGACAATAGAATACGTGACAGATTGACTGTTACATATTACTACGAACAATATTTTGAATGATGATAAATATTTATATTTTGGCGTACACCTGGGGTGGACCCCAACATCATGAGGTGAGTCATACAGTTGCGAACAATGGATGGAGAAGAAGGAAAAATACTGGTACGGGTTACTAAGAGGACAAAATTTTAAACAGGTTGTTAAGTAATTATGAAGTTAAGAAGCCTAGGTTTTAGAACTAACGTTAATACTGTAAAGAGGGAAAGAAGAAAGACAAATTCAACAAGAAGACAAACAACATTTTTACTCAAGTTTCCATGAATGTTAGAGATGGCTTTGAATAGTGCCAGAGCCGCGAAGACATGAAGATTTATTCCATTTTAATACCAAACATCTAATACCACTGGTATTTCTTTAAATGCATTTTTATTTTCTATTCTGAACGGAGACCAATAATGTGATTTTCAAAAAGTAATTTTCTCATGTCTTTAGTTTTTGATTTTTTAAATTAACTCGTATATATACAAACATATTAAGACACCTGAGGTACAGATTCATCCTAGTTCAGGTTATATCTATTTACTATTTTATATCACTTCTGTTCTAGTTAAAGGGTGTTTAAAATATCGTTCAATTTTGATCACGCATGCGGGATTGTCTCCGCATGCGTAACACCCGCTATCCATTTCATACAAGTATTTATTGTAATCCGTGCAATACGCACACGGATCATTTTTTAATTTTCTGCATGCGGATCAAACCATGCGCATGCGTGATGAAATTGGCACGAGAAAAAAACATCTTAGGGCCGACAGATAGCATACTTGCATGTTATTCTTCTAAATAAACAATATTTGGTTATTCTTTATGCATCTACTGAACTGAGTCTTCTTCGAGACACCTAGCATTTTTATTATTTCTTTTCAAAGATCTGGGATAATATCATCTTCAATGACTTATATTGACGGAATATTTTCAAATTGTACAAACTTTCATAAAGTAGAAATGTCAGCAGCATTCACTGTGTCAACAGACAGACGTTATGAAATTACTCTCAAAATTAAAACAAAACTAGACAAAGGAAGTCTACGTTCAACAACGGACGCTTGCAGACGGTTTCACAATTGCTAAATAACGAAACAATATAGTAATATTTTGTCCGTTTTAAAGCTACGGAAACGGTGACTCTTTACATGCTACCTAATTTAAAATTTCCTAATCAACAGCCACTAATGTCGGTTACAAACAGCCGGACAATCTTTATTTTTTTTATTTTTTTTTAAATTACCTCACGCTAGAAACGACTCTTTTATCTCTCATACTAAAGCTATATAAATTCCTGTACCTGTGTACAGGAATTTAATTTAATTGACATCCCAAAACTACTTTCTGTAGGTCATATAAACATTTCTTTCCTTTCGAGGATCGAACTCGCAATACGCAGCGCGTCAATCAATCGTCTAACCATTGCGTCTACCGAGCCGTTTTTACTATGACTTTTTTTTTGAGGTCGAAGATTGAACGAAAGGTCTTGTCAGACAATAACTGACTTAAATTCACCTGTGTTCTAATTGCACTTAGCATTCTAAGACCACAGTAGATATTCCAAACTTTTCCACAGTGACAACATGACATTGCCATTCTGATTGTGGGAGAGAGATAGCGCTATTCAGCCCGTATAGTTCCATCTCTTTCTCATATGGTAACTTATAGACGTCACCGTAAGGTCCCAGAACTCTACACAACAATTAGGAACGGATATACCAAATCTGGTTAAACTTTCAAAATAGAAGAAAGTGCTCACAAGTTTGCCCAAGGCGCTAAGTCTTTAAGAACGCCATCCCGAGATTACGGCGCATTGTTTGTGCTAACAATGAGTTTGCAAGACGATCATTGCGACACTTACTTTCTTATTACATTAGCTTTGAACGTGTAAGGAATAAACAAATCTTTCGTGTCGCCATATGAGTTTAGTGATGTGCAATGTGTGTGCATTCTGATTGCAGTTCCGAATAACGATTTTATAGTCTAATATGATTGACAGAAGGTGCTTATAAAAATGTGTAATGTATCTTCGCTTGCTGATCAAGTGGTGGACTCCAACAACACAAAATCAGTGCTTTGAAATCACAAGACGGTGCGGCAGAGCACGAAGGAGATGGCAGGACGACTTATGTCTTCCTTAGGAATTAGCAAGAATTGGCTTAGAGCCAGGAGCAGTGGGAGAAATGGAGAGAGGCCTTTGTCTAACTGTATGACAATACAAGCTATAATATACACAAAATCTCGCGACACAGTGTTTGTTACCGAACTCCACGGATATGGCTTGATCGTTTTTTTTTTTTGTGTATAATTAGTAGATTTGAGAACAGGTCTTAGCCTATTTCTAAACACTCCTATTTACATGCTCCATTTTCTTATTTGATAATTAATTTATATGGCAAATCAACGTTTGATGAGACAGCTAAAAACAAAAGTCACCCAAAGGGCAATAAAAAAAGCTGTGCTCGGGCTGCGTGATCAAATCAGAAATGAAGATATCCACAGGAGAACCAAACCAGGAGAACACATCTAAAAGAATCGCCTACCACAGTGTTGTCTTTTTTAACCCAAAGGTTGACTGGTAAAGAATGCCTTGTGGCATTAAGTCCGCCTATGTACCACTATTGTACATGCAGTTTAAATAAATAAACTTTAGCTGAGATGAGATGAGAAGCCTATGTCCAACAGTGGACATCTTTGGGCTGAAATTATGATGATGAATAACAAAAAAAAAACTTGTAAGTAATGGTAATACTTTGTCGATTTTTAATACTTCACTTTTATTTATTTAATATTTCATGCACACAATGTAGGTACAGAGGTGGACTTAATATCTTAGCCATTTTCATCCAGTCAACATTTGGGTGATGCAGAAAAAAATAATGGTAGGTGCAATAAAAGAAAGAGATAAGATGAATATTTTGACATTATTCTCAAAAAATAATCGAGTCATTTCATTAAACCCCAAGCGAGCGCCGGCGTTCGCGCACCTATTGTGTCAATTTCCACGATTGAAAGGTTAAGTAAGTACAGATCCAACCCAAGATTCAATTCAAATCACTTCCTTAATAACTTTTACTTTATAAGTATTTTAACCACTAATTGGCTTAAAATCGCCAGAAAAAAACGTAAACATTCGTTTAAAGTCAATTATAAATCAATGCAGAAGTAAATTGCTGGTACAATCATCTCTCTTTTATGGTAATAGTGGTAATGAGGTGGCGTGTACAGGTGTCGAGACCTGTCGCCAGCGCTTCCTGATCTGATGGACGACAATTGGCGTTTTTACCCTTCGTTTCTTTTTTTAAGTGAGTTTGAGTGATGGATGACAAGTGTTGTTTTTAGCTTACTTTTTATAGTTTTCTGTAATATTTATGATACAGTATATATTGTTGTTGACCTAAAAAAAAAGTCTGAAACATCCTCTCGCTTCGCCCAAGAGCGGAGGGTGTCATTGGATGATTTTACCACCGAAAAAAGAGCTATGTAATAACAAACGTGCAAAGATTAAATATGCGTCTTAGTTTTCTGATTATAATTATTTTTCTTAAAAATTATTCTTTTCCTGACAAAACAAACCCAAAAAAAAAAGAATTAGTGAAAATGATCCAACCGACAATGATGAAAATGATGTAGTGACAAATTAAAATAGGGATTCAGTTTCATAAATACAGACTTGGCTGAACCATTACAGAAATGTAATAAGAATTGAAATCGGGAGAACTGTACTGAAATTACAACACTGTGAAATTATAACAGGTGGCAACACTGAGCAATTTTCCCTCCCATCGCGTCTGTCTATTTGCGATAAGCTCAAAAACTAATGAATGAATTTTGATGCGCTTTTCACCAATAAATAGAATGATTTATAAAGAAGATTTAAGTGTATAATTTATGCGTAGTATAGTAGGGAAAGGGCAGATCGCTTGTAATAAGAGCTGTCATCATCATCATCATCATTTAAGCCGAAAACCGTCCACTGTTGGACATAGTCCTCCCCCAAGCGACGCCACAACGAGTAAGAGTTACATTTGAAAAGAAAAGCGGCGTACCGGTTGAAATAATTGTAAAGAAAATATCTTTTTCTCATGAGCTTTCCCACAGTACTTTAGATATAGCAGACTACTCATAGCAACATACAAACATAGCGGTAACCACTTAACAATTCTGTTTATGGTAATACCTATAATGAGGTGTGTGTAACTGTCAACTGCGCGTATGTCACTTCCTGATCGCCTGACGTGAGGTGACGGCTGACAATTGGTGTTTTTACCTTCTATATTTTTATGGTCGTGGTGTTATGAAATATCGCACTGTCAACAGCTTAAGTAGATTATTGCGTTGGATTTATTAAATAAATAAGTTGAGGACCTTTTAAAATTAAGTATTATTGGACGTTCAATCAAAAAACAAAAATCTTCACTTGGCACATCAAACTAATATAAATAAAAGCGAAAGTGTGCTGTAAATGCCAAACAACTGAACTTATTTGGATAAAATTTAGCACATTAGTAGACTATGTCCTAGTATAGGGACCAAGATATTTTTTATCCCAAGGAACATACCCTTGGACAATTTCCTACTTTCATGCGAAATCGCTTTGCAGCTAGTAATATTTCAAAGCCGAAAGTTTGTATGTTTATATAAATTACTTATTACTACACGCGCAAACGGCTAAACTGATTTGGATGAAATTTGACATAAGGGTAGTTCCTGGAATAGAACATACTTTTTCACGGGATTACTTTCCCTTGGGATAACTTTGCTGTATCAAACGAGCAAAGCCAAAAACCAAAACTAATATTAATATTAAGGATGCCACCACATAAATCGATTGCTCGTCGATCGATGACATTGATCGATTGGAGTGTTAGCTTATGCTTTGATTTCATGTAAGTAGTAGAACCTGTCAATCGATGCTGACTCGTCCATACTACCCCGTATGTATAGGTATAGCCGAACGATTGCATCGATCGATTGTTGTGGCTAGTTGAGGACTTAGCAATTGATATGTCAACTGATTTGGCTATAGCAATTGGGTCAAGGTTTTGACTCTAAAAGCGGTATGTCTGAATGCATTTCGTATAATTACGATGGATGCTCTTTAAAGCTCACAATTTATGGGTTAACAGCTTAATGTTACCTAACGTATCTGCTAATGTACATACTCCATGGATTATTTTTGAATCGGAAATCATCAAATAAATCCATTTGATTTGGGTGGAGCAAGAGGTAGAGTTGGACGTTTAGTAAATAAACTCCACCCATGTTTTTTCAGTTACCTTTTGCGTTCTAGCCCTAGGGCCACGGTAACTCTTTCAAACCATCCCGACAGGGGACCAGTACCTAGCCCGATTCACGTAATCAAAACCGTAAAGATATCGTAGCGATTTTGTCGTTTAGACCATTTCCGTATTCACATCCATCAATCGAGTTTGAACGACACCGATTTTAAAGTAGTTTGGTCAAAGAGTCGATTAAAAAAAAAAAGAATCTGTATTACATTATACTGGTAGGATACTTATTAAGGTAACTGGAAATAAGTCGTCGATAGATTGTTTAGTTTCGAGCCGGTTGAGTTATCGTTCTATCCAATCCCGATTAAGGAACAAGTGAATACCGCTTCTGGATAGGACTTTGATCAAACGACTATAAAACTTCAACGATATTTGGCTTGTTTGATTTTACGTGAATCAGGCTACTGATTTCATATGCAACAAGAGGTCTGTGTTGCCAATAATAGGAACTTAAAGTTTAAAACTGAAGACTAGAACGTAGATTAAGTCATGTACTTATACTTACGAATTGCTAAGTAAACACTTCCTGACTAAAACAAACAGCGTTGTCTAACGATTGTCACGCAGTTCGATTCCCGTGTGAAAACACTTGCGTTTCCGAGACAAGATGGAGTTATGTCATTACTTATGTGTCACTTGTTCACAGTAACTGTTTTTAATGGAAAATTGTCATTTACTGTGGAAAACATCAGTTTTTAAAAGCTTTAAAAAACTTATTATTATTTCACAACTATATCTAGGTACTCGTAGTCCTAAGCTAAGTAGAACTTGTGTTGTGAATACTAGACCACTGATACCTATCATACCTACTTATATATTTCGAAATATATACATGATATTATAGATAAATTCCACTCAGACAAAGAACAAATAATAGTGCTCCTCACACAAACTTTGTCCTAGGTGGGAATCGAACCCATGACCTCTAGCATAGCAGCTAGGGTCATTAATTACTAGACCAACAGGCCAGTCCAAAAACCTAGGACATGGAAAAATAATTAGATGACGTCATCATCACCTTCGCGCCCTTATCTCGTGTTTGCGATCGGCGCAACACATTTTTTTCTTCTATTCTGTCCTGTCATTTGTCACGCTATCAAACTCCCTTTTCTAAACATGAAAGGAGAAACTATGATGAAAGGGAAAATCATCTAATGACATCTCCCGCTCTTGGGTGGAGCAAGAGATAGTGTCAGACTTTTACTGACTAAAAACCCACTCCTCCTCCATCGTTGCCTTTCGTACCGGGGCTGAGCTATCTTTCAAAACTAACCCTAGCCCCTGTAGGTTTCGACCCACTTCGACCCCCTTCGAACAGTGCGCGCCGTCAACGACTTGGGCTCGGTCCGGACAGTTACCGGACGGTCGGACAGCGAGCTACCCATCGCTCGCTGTCCACAAGCCCGCGCAAACAAACTGACTAACAAATATCAACGCACAGCCGAAACTATTGGTTATAGGAGCGTGAAATTTTGCACAAGGGGTTTCCTTTTATGACGTAGGTGAGCACTAAGAGAGGATTTTTCAAAATTCCTCCCATAATGTAAGAAATGAAGTCTATAAAGAAAAATATCGTGATGCAGGCGAAGACGTTGGAAGAAGCTAGTATTTTATTTATATCACTCTTCACATACTCCATCCATGTTTTCTTTGTCCATCCACATGTATGATTCATAATTTATAAGTGACATTTTTTACAATATTGTGGTGCCCCGCCCCAACTTCGCTTGGACGCAAATTATAAACATAAACGTTCCTTATTTACTGCTATTTCTAATAGTGAAAACCGCATCAATATCCGTAGCATGGTTAAGGAGGAGTTAACTGATAAATAGACAGACACGGAAAGAAACTTTTTTTATCTTTCGTCACAGTGTTTGCTATCGAAGTCCTTCGAAATGTTTTAGAGTTGTCAAAAAATATAAGGCCCGCTTAAAGTCTAAACTAATATTTAAATACGCAAAAAGAAGAATCGCAATATATTCCCTCATATATTACTTAACGCGCCAAAAAATGTATGTATTTTTTTTAGACACTTTATGTAAGTAATATGATCAAAATCAAAAGCATTTATTAAACAGACCACTTTTGAATAATCAAATTACAGTAAGACCAAAAAAAGTAAGCTAAATTACACGTTCCAAAGCGTAGATCTCTATGGAGAAGAACGTGCAACTCTCTGACACTCTTTTAAATCATATTATGACTTACATACCATAATCTTGGTTACATATTTCTTGATCTATATGTAACATCCGGCGACCACTTTACTCAAAGTACTTTGCCCTGTGGCAAAGTACTTGGAGTTTTTTTGCGGTTTCTCAATTGCACCTTGTATAGCAGATACCAAATAAAGTTGTATGACGCTTAGAACATAACGATATACATAATAATATTAATATTATTTTTGTACACATAAGTGTATGTGTACGTTATGTCATTGTGTAGAACGTCATAGGTCATAGACTATGTTAGTGTCTAGATAATCGTTGAACTTTGGACTTGATCTGTCATTCTAGACTACTCTGTTGTCTGTGTTTGAGGAAATAGTAAACAATCACACCTAATATTGCGACATGATTGGCGCGGAGAAATTATGTGAGGTAGGAGTACACTTTCGGAACGAAAAGAAAATTTTATTCCTCGACTTAGGGCTATATTTCACCGGGAAACCATGACGGCGCGACCAGTTACGTCACTATGGTGTCCCGGGGAAATATATAGTCATAAGCTACCAAACTAGACACCAGACTCGCCACACGTCCGAGCTGGTCGCGCTACCAAATTGGTTGCGCAACCAAATAGACACCAGGGTGAGTAACTCTCTATCTATAGAGCTGTATACATTTTGTTGGTAGCGGCGAATGGTCGCACCATGGCATCTCGGTGAAATGTAACCCTTAAATTATCCCATTTTTAATTGTAACTAGTGTTTTCTATAAAGCGGTTGAAAGGTAATAATTACAGCATTTTGCAAGCAAAACCAGGTACAACAAACAAATGAATCACTAGCTAGACAATAACGGACCAGTCAGCTCTATTTATAGACCATCTAATCCTTTTTAATAATCTGTGACCCAAAGCATTCATAGCATGTCTTTGAACATCCTGAGTTAACTAACTAACCAGTACAACTTTACCTATGCAAACCTAACAATTGTTCGTGAACCTCTCACAGGATACAGACCAATGTATACTGGACGTGTAATAAGGAAGGAGGTAGCCATATTTGGCTAAAAATAAAAAGCCTTTTATTAAATTTTGAACTTTGTGCCCTTGACTTAAAGTTTGTTTTAATATGTAAGGGATAAATAAGGATTGAATAGTATAATAGGATCCCATTTTGGTGTGTCGCATTATAATTTAGGCGACATTTTAGGTTTAGATCTGAGATAGTGACAGGTTTTGTTGCCCATTGTATGCAAAACGATTTAGAAAGACGCATTTTTGTTACCGCCATTTATTTTTGAAAAAAAAAACGAAAGAAAAAAATATTTTGCTTCGATTTAAAAAAAAAGAGTCCAAACATTGTCGACAGTAAAAAAAGTTTTTAAAGGACAGGAATGATTGAGGATCAGATAAGTATATTCTGAACTATTTAATGATGAATTGAATCAGTAGACTACTTTTTACTGCCGCGCCATTTTTCCTGATAATGTCAACGTCACCGAGGCAGAGAGGCGAGACACTTGGGGAAGGCCTATGGCCAACAGTAGAAGTATATCGGCTGATATGATGACGATGATCTGGGGCATATTACTCGCAGAAAAGATGGTCGATGGGTTCGAAAGGTTTTGGAGCTGCGCGGTGATTATGTACCGGAAGACGCAGCGTTGGAAGACCTGCCACAAGGAGGACTGACGACCTGATGAGGGTCGCTGAAAATTATGATGTTGAGTGTAGCTTCCACTTTACCTGGAGCGTCTGTCTACCTATCTGTCATCAACCTCTATCCTATTCCCTGAGCAGCATGATACTCCTTGATGATACTGCTGTCAGGCTTAACCGATGACTGTCATTATTCAATTCAAATGCAGGCCTAAATTTAAATGGGATTACCAACAGAAAATACGACCTTGAAGATTGCATAATAAAAAGTTAACCGTTTTTATGCAAATACATTGAAGAAAAAAAGGATTACATTTATCAGCCGTGTCATTCTTAAAAGTTAGGTACTATATTATTAGGGTCAGTTCACACATAGACGCGACGCGACGCTACGCGAAAGTGAATCATAATATAACTTCGCTATTTTCTGGTAGCGGCTAAACTTGCGTGGCCCCGCTTCATTTCTTTAGGGGGTGAATTTTGAAAAATGCCATTTTTAGTTCTCACAAAACGGAGTCTGGTGCAAAACTTCACACACCTAGCCAGTTAGTCTGTCAGTGCTTGCTTTGTGCGGCGTCTCTCCACAGACCATGTCCCACCTTCCATCCTGCATAACGTGCCCTGTAACCTGTTCAGGTAGGGATAATGACAGTATCAGTGGACGGCATTGCCGTGTCTGGATACCGAGTCAGGCATGGAATTTAATAAGTTTTGCCATCGACACGCTAAGAAGAAGGAGTCAGTCAGTTTCTCTTTTTAACACGCTTATATTAGCTTCACTTGTATGTTTGTAACCAACGCCTTTGAGCTCGATTTTGACCTACTTTGGGCGATCAGATTTTCTTCAAACTTTGCACACCCATCAAAGACTGATGACAATACAATAATCCGTTTTTTTTTTTTTGTGAAAAATAATAATATAGTTTAAAATAAAACTAAAAAGACACGCTTTCATTATCAAACTAAAAAGTGTAAAATAATTTTCAATATAGGTAGAAAATAATAATAATGAACGAAAAATATTAATATCATTGTGAAAAAAGCGTGGGGTGTTCGATTTACGAAAAATTTGGCACATAGCGCCCCACGGTTTTTTCACAATGATATTAATATTTTTCGTTCATTATTATTATTTTCTATTTTTGATACGCATCTATTGTTTTACTATTGTGTCTCAAAAAAAAAAGATGCGTGTAGTAAACACATTTCAGATCGAAATGCCTCGCGGTGCAGCGTTGCATAGTGCTTCGTATTCTGAATTAAAGTTGTATTTTGAGTCGTTTTTGAGTAGCGTCGATGCGTATCGCGTCGCATCGCATCTCGGCGTGAACTAACCTTTATATATTCTTTGTTATTTATAGTCTCTTAAGAAGTTCCTGTCGCACTATGAATAATTCTAAACCGGTTAATCTAGTTTACTTGTGACAATAAGTAACCTGTCTCTGTTTGTGCACTTAAATACGTTATCTAGTTAAATAACTTAATACTACAACAGCATTTAACTATGTATTTAGTCTTAACTAGCTTTGTCTCGTGAACATGACGCGGATATTCCATGTTCAAAAATTAATAATATTTGTCTTAAACATACATTTTTTTGTTTGCGTTGAAAATCATTAAATGACTTCTCCCGCTCTTGGGCGGAGCTGGAGATAGTGTCAGACGGAGTTCGTGTGTTCGATTCCCACCCAGGACAACTGTGTTGGTGCGATGATCAAAATCATTTATTATGTGTCTGGGTATAATTCATCTATAATAGGTATACGTTTGGAAATATATAAGTATGTTTATCAGTTGTCTAGTACTCATAACACAAGATCTGCTTAGCTAGAGACTAGACGGCGTTGTCTGATAGTTGTTTGAATATTAAATTATTACGAATTTTACTGACTAGAACCCACTCGGGTTTCTACAGTTGCCCTTTGCGTTTCAAGGCGGCTATGACTTTTGCGAACAATCTCAAAACCCCAATAAAACATCTCTTGTACGAAAAAAAGTAACACCACAACTATGTCCCAAACATCATGCCCATATCCGTCCACAAAAACCTTCCAACTGAGCCCCATTCATCACTTGGCAGGCCTTCAAACCACGTAATTACAATTATGACCACTAATGACTGCAGTATAAGGCATTAATTACGCTTTAAAAATCATTTTATTGTGCCTCTAATTGTCGATGGTACTCCAATATGGCGATCTGTCACATCTCTCAAGTAACAACCAGCCGTAATATTTTAATTCGAGTTGCTGATGATTTGGACACAGTGTCCGAATTGGCACATTTTTATTTCAATATTTTTTCACTGATGTTTCGGACATATACCTACCGTTTAGTAGGTACAGTCAGATAAAAAGTTTAACATACAATTTTAAATGGGGATAAAAGCGTTAACTACCATAACTATTTTAGGGTAAAGCGGCAACTTCTGTTAATTTAATAATAATAATAACACAATTCTCATAACTAATGTTAGTATAAGGTACATAATTATAAATAAAATAATTAAATTAAAATTGAATTGAATGCACAGCGACTATCCTAAACAGCTTTAATAAATGTAGTGGTGTCCGAACGGTCAGTAAAAAAAAATTGAAAATAAAATGTTTCAATTCGGACACTGTCCGAATCATCAACAACTCTTTAATTCTGTCGAAGAATTCGTTAATTGAGTGGAGAAATATATAAACAGTCATGCTTTATTTGTGGTTAGCGAAAGTTTGAGATGTGTCAATATTAAATTCTGCGGCATGAATCAAAGATAAATATTAACAATGAATATTTTAGACCATAACTTTCATTCATCTTTTGTGAAGCTTTGAATGATTCTGATTAGTAAATCGTATAAATATTCTAACCGCAATGAATGGCTTTGTTAGTGCTTATGTGTGGTTTGTGGCGTAGAATAGAAAATGAGCAACATTTTCTTCTTCATCTTTACATTGTATAAAACAAAGCCGCTAACCCATCTTAGACCACACAACGGATATTATTGCTTAGTTGCAATTTCCACTAACATAAACATGGAAGTTTTTTGTGAATAATTTTCACCCATGCAAAACCGGGACGAGTTACCCATAGAACTAAAAAGTTATCAAAGCAACTATGGCAAGATTGTCAAACCAATAAATAAATATTAACATTTATGCGTCTAATGGCAAAGCATAGAGAACCAACAAAAATGTAACATGACACTAATATGTTTCTGTAACCTATGTTTATAAATAAATAAATCTGAATCAGAAAAAAAAATGGTGACAAAATGTTCACTATCCCATTTTAATGAATCATGTTGTCTATTTCTGGCAAAACCTCATTAGTAACCATAGCTAAAATTCATAATGTTAAACTGTATCTTTTTTTTTACAACACTTCAATTCATTGTTATTACAATTTATTTTTATTTATAGTTAAATTATTTTTTTCATTTATAATAAAATTGACAGTGCAAAAAGCCCATGATCTCATTTTAATGATGATGGCTAGAGAAAAGTCATGTAGTCTATTCCTGGCAATATCAAGCTGTAGTCAAAATGCATATTTTAAAAACCTTTTTTTTTAATTTACAACACACTTTAATGCAATTGTTATTGCCACCAACTTATTTTTAATTGTAGTTAAAATATTTTTAATCATGCATAATTGTCAGTGCAAAAAAATGTAGTTATGGAGTGAATATCATATCATTATACACATTCGTCATATTTATCAAGGCTGGATACTTTTAAATTGACGATTAACTTCATAAATGGTGGTTGTACAAAGGTATTATGTATGTCTTTGCAATTTTTATTTAATTTTCATGCAACACAAAGTACATAGGCGGACTTTATGCAATCTTGGTCAGTAAGTAGTAAAAAAAATCTTATGTAACTCTTCATACCTAAATTTTACTCAGTTTATAAATCACACTAATATTATAAAGGCAATGTTGGTAAGTAAAAATGTGTTTTGTTAGTGTATCTGGTTACTCAAACGGCTAAACAGTTTTGGATGAGTATTGGCACATGGTTAGGTCATGTCCTGAAATCAGATATAGGCTACTTTTATGTATGTTCCCTTGGAACATAATAAAAATAAATCAAAGCATTTTCACGCGGAGGATCCGGATGTTTATAATATGTAGAAAAAACATTATGCTGTAAAGTTCAGAAAAAAAAACTATCCTGAAATAAATTCTACAAATTGATTCTGACATTGCAGTTTTCAAATCGAGCCCATATCAAAATAAACGTGAAATAAAATTAGATTTATCGGTTATCTCGCCGATCTTAAATCAACTAAAGCCGTTATCCGTATGCTGACAAGTTAAGGTCAAATTTGAACCTTATTCAAAACAGTTAAGTCCAATTACAATTGCTTTACAAAAAAGTAAAGTTCAAAGACAATTGACACTCCTTGCGCTTAAATGTCACGCTACCCATGGTAATGTACAGTTAAGGTCGATTTATATTTTTACGGACGTATTCCGACGAATCAAAAAATCATTTCAAAATCATTACTTATTAACCCACGCCAGTGATCTTGCAATGATTGTACAATGATGAATCACTGAGCAACGCATTCAGGAAAAAAGTATTTTTGGACATAAAAAACTAAATATATAAAGTCCAGGATTTTGCTATTTTAAAAACTTAAGGAATTTTTAGAGGTTTTGGTGACATTTTAATGAAGCGGAATGTGATTTTTTACGAGCCGTTTATTCTACATAAATAAGTTAAGCGACAAAGCCCAAATTCTACTAATTAGTAAACAAAAAGAACAAAAAATTTAAAACAACACAGTCACGCATAGATTTCCCTCTATTTCTGAACTGTAGAAATTCCGTAAATATTTGTAATTTTCTTCCGTTTCTCGATAATTACTTTGATAGAACATTTTATAAATTCAATCACGAACGTGTCATATTTTTTAGCATATTAAGTGGTTTTATCGAACGGAAAGGTATGTCAGTGAAGAATGTACATTTTTTACTTGAAAAAATGGTAACAATTTTGAGTAAAGAAGAATATGATTGAAGTAGAAAAAGTCATAATACAGCGGTTTGAAGTAAATCACTATTATTTTGTGATACTTAAATTATTTTATCACCATTTCAGCCTTTTTCAAATAATCTTAGGTCTTTCACATATCTGTAGAATTTCTTGAAAAATACTTGATCGAACTAATTTTCAAATCTGGTATATTACTACACCTATAGCATTAAACTATATCCACACTCGGTTAACAAAGAACCAAAATAATATCTTGTACTAAAAGTTATGTTATATAACGTCTCTTAAATAAAATATTAAAAAATAACTACATTAATAGGTAAATCGATTAAGAATACGAAGCGACCACATAACTTTTACTTTCCCTAATAATTGTCAGACACCTGCGATCCGACGACGACGCGCGACGTGTAGATCGCCCTTAAGACGAATAAATCACCAATTTACTCACAGAGGAAATGAACAACATCTGAGCATTTTCCGGTTTTTATCTTTTCGCATAAAAATGTCAATTATATTGTGTCGATCTATAATTAAATTGATCGAAATCTCAGGATCGAGATAATATGGATTGATTAATTAATTATTTATACTGGCAATTAGCCGCTCGTGTTTTTTTTAAGGTTTTCAACCTTTTTTGGAGAATTGCTGTATTTACTGATATCGTAAATTATGAAGTGATTCTACATTGTGAAATAAAAATCGTCGAAAAAAAAAATCGATCACTTTAAAAGTTACAGGTATAATAATTAATTACCAACGAACAAGGAGAAAGGGCTTGATATTGTTAAATATTAATTCGAACGAAAAATACTTACTGCAATAGGAAATATGTATGAAAAAATATTTGTTGTGTAATCAGTAATATCAATCAAAAATAGACTGAGAAAACAAAATATCACAATTGGTACAAACGCAAACTAGATATAAGAATTTAGAGAGAATTTATTTAATCTCTCTAGCCAAGACACCTTTTTCTATGGCTGCCGTAGGGACGTAATGTACTTTGAAGTTAAAGTCCATTGGGGTTACCATGACGATGACGTTCAAAGTAAGATTGTTTTAATCTTGTTAGTGTAGGTAAGAGACAGTTACTTTTTACCCACACTGAAACAAGATTAAAACAATCTTACTTTAAAAAACGTTATGGTCTAGGGCCATATCCGACTTTTTTACTAGCAACTTTGTAGATAACTTCGTTGTTGATGAAAACATTTTAGAAATGATTTCACATTTGTTTACTAGATCTAAAAATGATTAAATTTAACAAAAAAAAACCAATATATACGTATTCTCTTTTAAAAATTTCTCAGTACCCAATCACAAGAATATTAAAACTTTAAGAATCAATACAGTGATAATGTTGTCAGTTCTGTCGCTAAACAATACAGGACAAGCCAAGCATTTGACCTATAGCCATGAAACCACTCCTCAAACACAAGGTATTCGATCGTAAACCGTATCGCTTAGGACCACCTGTGCGACCTATTTGCTTGATACCTCTTTTATGACTCGTGTGGGTCGATAAGTTGACACACTCTATTAATTTGAACATCTCTTTGTGATTATAGAATAGAATAAACTTTATTGTACACCAAAAAGTAACATAACTAATACATAACTTAAATCTTACTTAAATCTATGGATACGATGGCGGTCTTATTGCTGACAGCGATATCTACCAGTAGCCCGATTCACGTAATGAAAACCGTAACGATATCGTAGCGATTTAGTTGTTTAGACCATTTCTGTATTCACATCCATCAATCGAGTTTGAACGACACCGATTTTATAGTCGTTTGAAATTCGTCGATTTAAAAAGAAAAACATCTTTATTACATTATCCTGGTAGAATACTTATTAATGTAACTGGAAATAATTCGATAGATCGTGAATACCGCTTTTGGATAGGATTTCGATCGAACGACTATAAAACTTCAATGATATTTGACTTGTTTTCAGTTCCCTTCAAAATGGTTGAGCTGAGTGGGGCTGATGCACGCATCATGCTCGTGAACGGGTGCCGTCAGATGGGACTGGTCATCTCTTAGCTGCCAGTGGCTTAATTCAGTTTCTATCTTTTAATTATTTTACATTTTTATTTCTCTATCGACATTGTGCTCACATGATAGAAGCAACAAGTAATATGTAACCAAGCATTATATGTAACACATATATGTTTTAAAAGAGTGTCCATGGAGTTTCTTGCACGTTCTTCTCCATAGAGACCTACTCTTTGGAACGTGCAATTTAGCTTCACTTTTCTTGGACTGACCGACATTTGACTATTCAAAAGTGCCTGTAAATGGTCTATTTGAAATAAATGCTTTGATTTGATTTGATTTGATTTTACGTGAATCAGGCTACAGATCACCTCAGATGGATTAAAATGACTAAAACAATACAAGGGTCCTGATTATGTTTGAAATTGGAAGACAATTTTGTGATATGTACGAGTATCTTTAGTCAAATATTTAAAAAAAAAATATTTTTAGGGAATAAGAAAAAGATAAATTGGAACTAGAAGAAACAGTGAAACTTATGAAGCAATATTTTTATGCTTCAATCATAAGCAAGCATTAATTATAATCTCACTGACCGCGACGTTCAGTAAAGCGCCTAATCAATGAATCTCAAAATAAAGGGTATTTAAGCTAAGAGTGAATAGATTGCTTTTAGGCAAGCGTGTTCCATCGTCGGCCACATCATCGCTTACCATCAGGTGAGATAGTGATCAAACGCGAGCAAACCATTATAAAAAAAAACCCAAGGAATTGATTCAAAGAGATCTATCAAATGCAAGATTGTTTGAATGAATTACCGGAGAAGTAGAAAGAACACTAGTAGGTTTTAGTCAGTACAATTCAATATTATTCCACATCAAAAAAAGGTTACTAGCCTAAACTTAAACCCTAACAAAATCACTGAAACACTACAAGCCACTATCCCAAATGAAATGTTTTCGTTCTATCAACTTACGATTTAAGCGATTATTCCCGATGTCCACCACTTATCTGGCCACCACTGGGGGACAGCGAGACAACTTTAAAACATTATTCTCGTTGTCCACCACTGGGGGACAGCGTCACAACTTTGTAAATTATTTCCATTCGCCACCACTGGTGGACGGTGACACGGATTTTTTAACATTCCCTATGGCCGCCGTTGGGGGACAATGTCACAACTCTTTTGATCCGATTCCCACTGGCCATCAATTTAAATTGTTTAATCTAGAGCATAATCGCGCAAATCACGCGTAATGCGATAAGGCCGCCCATTGTACGTGTTTTAGATATAAGTTTTCTTTGTTATGTTTTGTATGTACAATAAAGTATATAATAAATAATAAATAAATAAATAATCAATTTAAATTGTTAAATTGTTTAAGCTATCCCTTACCGGTCGGTAAGGGATAGCTTAATATACTTACGAATTTGATTTTTAGCAGGGCTAAGGGTAAGACTAATTTAAATATTTATAAATTATATGGTAGGTAAATAATAGTCTAATAGCTCTATACAACGCACAGGGATACTATGGATCCTGATATTTTAACGTTCAGGAAATACGTTGAAGTAAAATGGCTAAAAGATAATTTTATACCAGTTTGGTGTTTTTGGGGAAAGGCATCGACCGACAAACACTGTCGAAGGGTGGCACCACAAACTAAATTCAGCGATGAGCAAGAAGAACCCAAACATAATGCACGCTTTAAGTGGTCTTCGAGAAGATGCATGTTTTTTCTTTGTGAAAAAAATGCAAATAAGTCAAAAAAAAAAAAATTAAGTCGGTTAATTACCCACTTCAATAAAAAATAAGCAATCAAAGCTATATTATATAATACTAAGTAGTAGGATCATTTTTTAATACTTGAGTGAAATATTTAATAAAAGTTGATTCAAGAATATAACTATTATTTACCTAACATATAATTTATAAATATTTAAATTAGTCTTACCCTTAGCCCTGCTAAAAGTCAAATCCGTAAGTATATTAAGCTATCCCTTACCGGTCTCTAGATTAAACAATTTAAATTGATGGCCAGTGGGAATCGGATCAAAAGAGTTGTGCCATTGTCCCCCAACGGCGGCCATAGGGAATGTTAAAAAATCCGTGTCGCTGTCCACCAGTGGTGGCGAATGGAAATAATTTACAAAGTGGTGACGCTGTCCCCCAGTGGTGGACAACGAGAATAATGTTTTAAAGTTGTCTCGCTGTCCCCCAGTGGTGGCCAGACAAGTGGTGGACATCGGGAATAATCGCGATTTAAGTTACCTCCAAGAACAATTTCACGACAAGTTTCACACGACTGTATCATTCGTTCATTCATTCCACGTACATACATTCGTTCGCAGAGAGACTCACAGAATTTGAACCAATACATCGAATATTGTGATCCACACGCGAATTGAATTCTAATTATGTAAAATGTTTTACAAATTCCTGAGGTATGTCTGGCTGTCCATTGTTTTAGGATTGTATTTCAAATTTTCGCATGATACGGATATGTTCTAACTTAGGTATTTTTTGGTCGTTAAACTTTGGTATACTGGATTTATAAATGTGCATTCTGTATTTTGGACTGTAGCCAATATTTATCAATTTAAAAAAAAACGAATAGTTGGAAACTTTCTCAAATTCACAATTGCAGCTGTTTAGAACAATGGTACAATAAACCATAAAAAGAAGCAATTTCCAGACACACACACGCTATAAGAACAGGATATAAATTGCTGCTAAACGTTATTTTCCTTCACAAATCAAGACATAAACTAACCTAATAGTTCCAAACGCAATCAAACAATAAAGCTGGTATGCAAATAACTTAATAGCTGAACCATCCAAGAGATAAACGGCAAAAGGTACTAAGAAGGTTGGCTTAAAAGCTTGTTGTATGATTTGACTACTTTGAAAGGTCCTGTATCGAGACTTGTCTCCAGTTTGTTATTTGTTTCTTCAGTATTAAGTAAATAACTAAGTACTTGCTTGAATTTAATCTTCAAATCCTGTTTGCCGTTAGTGTTACTCAATATATTCATCCAAATCTCCAATCAATCTTTTATTAACTCACTTTTTTAGCTTCATCTTCTTCCACATTGTCCATCATTCGTTTATATTAACAATACTGCTATTCCAACAACTATATCAACTGAGCCTTCTTCCACCAATCTTTTATATACCGAAAGCGTTAAGACACCTGCGCCGGCGCCTCCGCCCGCGATCACTGTAATTACCTTCCGATGACTATCAACAAGGACGATGTGCCGATAGTCCGTTTAGCGATCGATAGTAACGTCTATTGATACTTCGATAGTAATGTCTAGTGTTTTAGGAGTGTCAGTTATGGCGTGATTATACGGTTGGAGGGTGGTACTGCCTTCAGCGACATCTTGAGCAATGTACGTGTTATATATGATTATGGTTATTTGGAACCAGTAAAGAAGGTCAATGTGCGGATATGGTTGGTGTATTTTCATAAATGGTGTAATAGTAAGGGTTTTTGATGCTCCTATAAGACTATTATGTTCTCTAATCTCCCTTTTTTATTTAGCTTGCTGTCTTCAATTTTTCAATAAGAGCAACTTGCTAAAAATGTTAATATATTGACAACTAAGTGAAAACAACGCTAATTGATGAATGCTCATTCCTTGAAATGTAGTCAAGTTAGAAATCTACGACCACTTCAGCAGTCTTTCCAAGTATAATATGGTCATTATCATCATGGATATGGATAGGTTTAACCCCAGCTCCTTCTTGCTACATATTTTAACCATACGTCACCAGACACTCCTAGCTCAAAAAATGCCACAGTTTAAAATTAAAGTTACAAAACCGTTTAAAATTCCTTGTAAATATAGTTATATTTATGAATCACGATGTACGAGGTAAATGTTATACTAACTGACATTTACAATCAATACTGACTGATAGCTATCGGTAGATACTTATGTGAGGAACATGCTACAGTACTGTTAACATCATTTTTAGTCTTGCTTCGTGATCCTGTTTTAGCTCATCTTCAACATCATATTTGAAAGTCGGTCACACATTAGAGATATTGAAGTTATCGTGCCTCTTTATAGACGTATTAATTATATTTTGGTGTTTCAGGGAAATTATAGATCTGAAAATGGAAAAACAAAGACAGTTGATGAAATTCCAATGTCTGTTTGTGAAGATGCTGCCTTATCAGGAAGGAAATTTGAAGACTTAAAGACCACAGAATCATCATCATCAATATTTTAGCCGATATACATCCACGATTGGACATACCCGAAGAGTCGCAACAATGAACGATCCTGTGTGTCTTGCACCTCGCAGAATAATATAAACAAACCGAGTTTATGGAGACTGCAAAAAAGTCCCAAATCTCATCTGTACTAGCTTATTACCAAGCTCCTTTTGAGCGACCAATGCTCCTCTCAAATCCCTTCCATCTCCTTTCACTTCACAAGCCTCGATTCAACAAACAGTTATCCCAAGATTTGGCTATCAGCTTGAACTCAGATCTCCAGATAAACACTTTATGTATTTCTATTGTGGAATAATGATTAGGTTTTTATTACCTGACCTCGATTGTAATGCCAATAGATTGTATTGATGTTAGTAACATTAGTACCTGTTTATGTGGTCTATGTGTGGTGCAATTCCTGTATTTATTATCGTCTTTCTAACGTTTACTTTATCAAGGATTTTAGGATCTTCATAAATCTTTTCTGTGTGTGATTTCAAAATTTATTTAAATTAATTGTATTGGTTCTGTAACCTATAATTATGGTACACATTAATATTGAATTATTGGTTAGTTTTGATGCCTTTTAAATGTCTTCATCAAAATGTTTCTGCTATTTCAAAATCAATTGTTTATTAAACAAGCTCGTCCATATTATTGGGTATATGCTTTGAATTCCAAAAAATCAACATAAGAAAGAAATAGTTCTATTCGTCCTGTGTTCCTCCATCTCTCTCAGGAGACAGATACTATTACTCAGGTTTTGCCCCATCTTTCTCCTTCACTGGTTTAATAAATTTATTGAAAATCCCAACACTACATGTTAAACAAGCATAGATCCTATTCCGTCGTAAAATATGCTAATATCGATTTTACTGCACCGGTCCGCCTCTGCCATGCAACATGCTTGCCAATTTTCAATAAAACCTTACTTAAGAATACATTAAAGAAAATTATTGCCTTTAACAAATTACACAGTATGACTGAAGACCGTAAAATTTGGCCTAAAGTGAGCCTAAAATATGGCGTCGTTATCGAAAATATTACGATATTCTAAGAAGAAGCCATTAACTTTGCATTAAAGACTACAGGCATGGGTTTGACAGCAGACAACTTGATGATAAGTTTTGGGTTTTTAAGGTCAAGGGCAAGGTGACTTACAGTGTCGTTAGGAACGACTAATGGACTATGTCAGATAAAGCAGGATCTACAAAACTACATATCTAGTAATATACAAATTATTTTAAGTATATGCGAAACCTATTCAGATAACTTAAAGACAACATAACTGTATCATGAATGACTTAAAGATTTTTCGTGGTACAGTTATGAAATTTTATACATAAATTCCTTACATAACAGACAGGCCCGTTGGTCTAGTGGTTAGTGACCCTGACTGCTATGCCGGAGGTCGTGGGTTCGATTCCCACCCAGGACAAGTGTTTGTGTGATGAGCACGATCATTTGTTCTGTGTCTGGGTGTAATTTATCTATAAAATGTATGTATTTAGAAATATATAAGTATGTTTATCAGTTATCTAGTACCCATAACACAAGCTCTGCTTAGCTTGGGACTAGACAACGCTATGTGATAGTTGTGGAATATTATTATTATTATTATAAAAATACTAAACACCTGTTTCGGGTTTTGCAAATACTAAAACTAATGTTGTTTATAATAATATAATACTATAACAGAATAACGAGTATATTATGCACCATTCCATTGTTTAAGATACAGAAGAGGATGCTAAAGTTAAAATTAATAGCATAGAAAGACCAAAACGCATTTAACTTGAATTTGATGTCGTAGCTGTAACTTGAATGGAAACAGTCGATTCGTAAACCCCGATTCCGTAAACCCCATTAAACTTGGATGAGGTCAACTATCATTCCACTTTGATTAGATTGACAGTTACTTCTTTTGAGGTGGAATATCATCAAATGTCTCCTCTCTTCCGGCTCTATGTAGAACTAAAGGGAGTGTCAAACATTTACCTACTGACAAAAACCTTTACTTATTACCTTGCCCTTAAAGTTCCAGGATCTCGGTAACTTTTTTTTCTATTATGGATATGCTCGCGTTTGACCACTATCTCACCTGATGGTAAGCGATGATGTGGCCGATGACGGATCATACTTGCCTAGAAGCAATCTTTTCGCTCTTGACATTAAGACCTTCATAGCAATCAGGAGATACACTCCGGCAGGGAGTTTCTTTCCTAAATCCGTCGAATAACCCCGCAACCTTGTCATTGACAGCCACCTACATGTTCTCTTCATCTCATTTGTCACGGTGACAAGTTTACAGAACAAGGACTAAAGAGCCGTGCTCTTATCCTAACTTATAGTAATTAGGATTGGTTCATCATGCCCTCTTCCATTATATTTCGTATTATTCGTCAATTAACTACCTCACTGCTCTCGTGGTGGCAAGAATGACTGCTGAGTCTGTAAGATCCTGTGATAGAATACAAGCTTGGCACCCACTTGCCTCGGAAAGTATGTAAAACTGTTGGTCCTGTACTTATTCTCTCTCCGGTCGTGTTAGATTCCCATCTCACCGGAGTATGACAGTAAAGGAACGAAAAAGAGAGTACACCTGTTATCAGGTACATTATTATCCATTGAAATTGGCCAATGTAGTAGAAATTCGATCGGGAAAATTATTCATCATCTCAAACTGCCATTCATCTTTGTTCAAGAAATGCACAAACAATCATACAAATCGACTCCGATTCTAAACATCAATACACACTTCAAGAATACGTCTTCATGAATCACCCTCAACCGCGTTGCAGTTAAAATAATAACTCCGGTTCATTAAGTCTTAAAAACAATACTTATCATTATAAAACACATGTTCTTACAATTGCTAGGCCGGAAGTTTTGAGTGGCTGCCACATGACTAACAGCTTAGTCTGAAACAGTTGAAACTCGGGCAAGTGAATCATGGAGTTAAAATAAAGGTGCTTGAGAAATGCTTCGTTCATTCATGTTTTTCAAATAGCGTGAATAGTCTTAGATATCGTCACTTTGAGATTTTGTTTCAATTTCATCATCTACATAATTTAAGACGAAAGTCTGAGTCCCAGCAGTGGAAAAATTAAAAGGCTGCTGAAGATTCGTCGTTAAGGGCGATCTACACGTCGCGCGTCGTCGTCGGATCACCTGAGTCCCAGCAGTGGGAAGATTATAAGGCCGACTATGTTATGCTATGCTAAAAAAGTTACATCGGATTCTCAATGCGTCTACAAAATAATGAATCCTCTCATAAAAGTGGTTCTGCTTCTGAAAGCAAAATATTGACAATTTCTATACATTTTTGCGAAATTCCTCCTTGCATAGAGGCGTGCCTCGAAGGTTGCTTGCGACAAACAAGTAAGACTTGCTAATGAGGTGTCAACACACTACTCTTGACCACTCGAGGTCGAGAGGTATGGAAGCCTTTGAAAATATTTACTACTAAATGAGATAATTTGTCTTAGTTGCGTTGCCAACATAATATATAAACGTAAATGAAGCAAATGGACGTTTCTGCCTAACTTTATGGCAAAAAAGTGCGAGTTTATAAATAGAATGATGCCATAGTTGACGCAGTCGTTTAGCGATTGGATACTGTGATGTGTGTCGTGCGTTCGATTCCCGCACTGAACAAATTAATATTTATATGGGTTAAGATAGTTGCTGGAAGACGTTGGGGAGGCCTTTGCCCAGCAGTGGGACAGTATAGACTATTAAAAAAAATAAAGATAGTTCAAATGTTTATAAACACAATACAGTACAAATTCCTACTGTGCATCAAAAAAAAAGTTACGTGTGTAAAAACAGTTCCCAAGCGATCGCGATTCGCGCGTGATTTCGTACCATTCAGTTAACACCAAGAGAACGCGCCGATCCGCAAATATTATAAAATTTTAAGCGTTTTATTTATAGGGTATGTATCCAGGATTGTAAATAAGAAGTTCTCCATAAAGTAGTCTGTAAATATCGAAAATAAGCAAGTTTACATCTGTTGTGATAAAAACATTAGCTAATATTAAAATTTTGTTGAACCTTTGACGTTTGATCCAATTTCAGCTGTTCGGAAATTATTCAGATATTGGGAATTTTACAGCAAAACGAAATGAGTAACATTTAATTTAACAGGATAATAAATAATTCTTATGTTAGTCACTATATGACTGTGTTTCATAGTATTGGATATTATTTGCTACTCATTCAATAAATATGTCTGGTTTTTACATGTTTCATATGCAGTAAATAGTTACACTGATATTAAAGGAGGAGGTTCTCAATGCATCTGTATTTTTTTATGATTGTTACCTCAGAATTCCTTGTGAACCGATTTGGGATATCGGATTTAAATAACAAAGAAATAGAATTAAAAACCCCACCAACAGAAAATAAGGTTATATACGTTTTTTTTGCGAATAGTTTTTTTTTACTTTTTTGATTGTTATAAATTACTGCTTGACTGCGATCCCACTTGATGGTGAGCAGTGATGCAATCGTTGATGGCGAGGCGCACTACGAGTAGTTTATTAAGAGCCTATTCACTCCAGCCTTGAAGACACCTACATTACATTATAATCGGACAGGAAGACCGTAGCAGGAGAATTATTACAGTTCTTCGATGTGCGCAGTACTTTTTATTTTTTAGAGGTTTTTCATTTTAACATGTTAATAAAAATCACGAAAGGTCATCAACATCCTATTGACGAAGATATTTTTTAACATTGATACTATGTAACCATTTTTTTTAAACACGTTTTTGTGCACTTACATCTAGTAACTTAATTAAGTAGATATTATTATGAATCTTTACTGATAATTTATTTTTAAACACGCCTTACGTAATATCTATTTATAGAAGATTTATTATTGTAGTGCGCTTTAATCAAACCGATAAGTTATCAACAGTAAATTGAGCAACTGGACGTTTTTGTACTGTTTTAAACTTTTTCCTTTTGAGATAACCTAAATCTAAAATAAGTATAAAAATCTCGTGTATTTATTATTATTTCACCATTATATGTTTGCTGTATGGACTTTAAAAGAGACATTGACCCCTGAGTTTGTTTCGGTGTTTCTTCTCAGGGTAGTCAGCTAGGAAACAGTAACCTCATCCAGTTTATACTGATGAAAAAAATATGTGTAAAAATGTTTTATAAACCGGGTCGGGGGATCTTTGGACCGCGGTCCCAACTTCAACCAATTTTTTTTTTGTAGTATTTGGGGCCACTAAAAAAAGGCCTTCCAAAAACTGTAATTAGAGACACAATAGAAAGAACGAGAGAACGGACTTTTTCGCTTGGGGTTTAATGAATTAAAGTACACGCCCGCTATGGCCATGAAATTTACTAAAAAGGGATACCGTGGTTCAAGAATACAAAGGGCAATTGAAGACACAGGTCCCTCACTTGGGTTTTAGTCTGTAAAAGTCTGGGACTCCCTCTCGCTCTACCCAAAGCGGGAAGGGTTACCTATTCGAATCCTTCCTCAAAAAAAAGCCATCTTAGGTGTTGGTAGAAGTTACTTGTGGAACCTAGAACGCAAAAACAACTGAAGGAACATAGGTTTGGTTTTAGTCACACCCTCTCGCTTTACCCTAGAGTAGAAGAAGTCACTAGACAATTTCAAACATAAAAAAAGTAGTGGGTTGATAAATAGAATACGTACTAATAGAAAACGTGAGTTGGCTAATCAATCAATAATTTCTAATGTCACAATATAGTATTAATAAATTAATTAACCGATTTTATCAGCATTGCAACAATAGAAACTAAACAATTAGCTAGAATTAATTAATATCAACCCACAGTTATTTTCAAATTGAAGGTTAGGTAAGTTACAAAATGGAATAACATTTTAGTCACGAATTAAGATAAACCCTATTTATAAGTGCATGTTAATTTTTAATTAGTATTTAAATTATATTAACGGTAAGGAAAATAACGGAATTATGACTCTTTCGAAAAAACCCATAACATCTGAGGAGACTCTTGTTAGGCATGTTTTACTAGGGTCAAGCACCCAAAGGGTAAAAGCTGGGCTCGTAGTCGGCGAGCAATGGGTAGCTCGCTGTCCGACCGTCCGGTAACTGTCCGGACCGAGCCCAAGTCGTAGACGCCGCGCGTTGTTCCCGCACGCCTCAAGGAATTGTCAGCAACAGCAGGGACCGGACAGCAGCCGGGTCGAAGCCTACTGGGGCCAGGGCTAGCCGAAAGGCAAAAAGAAATGGTGTGGGTTTTTTAGTCAGTAAGAGTCTGACACTATCTCCCGCTCCGCCCAAGCGCGTGTATTGTCATTTGGATTTTTGCCCACAAAAAAAAATGTATGGCGACTTTTTGTACTGACCTATGTATTGTGGGGGTCGGAGTTATTAAATAGACTTGTTCACGTATTAGTTTCGTATTTATACCTACAAAGTAACCTGACAGCCGAGTTAATTCCTCATTGACCATCATTTTTAAATTTTTAAATAGATCGTAAAAATTACTGTTTACGATCTTTTTATATTGTGCTAAGAATTCTAACCCTCTAAAGAGTACCTATAAAAGAATTTCTAAAGCATTAAATAGGCTATAGGCTGTTTCATAATAATTAACGTCAAGAATGAAACTAATTTTGTAACGTTTAATATTAGACATTAATCCGACAATCAATTTAGTGACAATTATGAAACACTAAACTTGATTGACGGTTGATATTACTGCAATTTTAATTAGCCAAACAATTATAACATTGAACTGTATTTATCACACTTAAATAAAACCCTGTTCTCGTTTTGTAATTATTGATAGGCTACCATCTCACCTGATGGTAAGCAACGAGGTGGTCGACGGTGGAGCACGCTTGCCTAGAAGTAACTTAATCACTCTTGACTTAAAGACCCCCAAATTATGACTTATAGAGAAAGAACAGGGAAGCGAGTTCGGTATAACTAAAGCTTATTTACCGAGTGCTTAAAATGTGTTATAGAGCTTTTGACTACACAAAAATGAAAACTGAAAAATTTTACTCCTTCGAATAACACAATCGATTCCCCTTAACATAATTTATCCACCGGCCCTTTTTAGCAAGTTTTGTCTAGTCCAAACGCTTTCAACATACTACATATTTCAACGGTTAAGTGCTAATACCTTCAAACTAACATTTTTCAAGAAAATTGTTTTGAGCACTAATCATTTAAATGTGTTTCCGTATGTTTTAGTAAAATCTCCGATACGGATATTTAGTCCTGTTTTGTCCATATGCATCTGCATCAAATCAAATTGTCAAAACAACTCCTAACCAAACCAAAATGTCAATATATTGTATTACCTCCTAACGTTTTTAATACAGGAAATTTTTGACTAGACAGATAAGTTATTGGTACATCGCCGTCGATTTGTTTTTTAAACGATGTAAACTAGTACTTGAGTGCCGCACAGTACCATTTGTTGTGGCGACACTTGCGGAGGCCTATGTCCAACAGTGGACGTCTTTCGGCTGATATGATGATGATGATGAGTGCTCGACTGCAATCCCACCTGATGGTAAGCAGTGATGCAATCGTTGATGGTGAGGCGCACTAGTTTATGAAGAGCCTATTTACTCTAACTACGTAAACTCTACATTTGACTAATCAAAAGTGCCGCCAATGGTCTATTTGAAATAAATGCTTTTGATTTTGATTTTGAAAACACCTAAATTATAATCGCATGGAAGACTAGCAGGCAAATTGTTCCAATCTTTCGATATACGCTAAATAAACGACGAGGTGAAACGCTTAGTCCGGACCATATTAGACATGTTTTGAAATACAAATATACTTCAATAACTGTTAGATATTGAATCACGTAATAAAGTCAGACGCCGACCACTTCAACTCAGTTAGTCGGTCAGTCTGTACCTGCCTTATCTTATCAATCAAGCGTCTGATAAGCACGATAGCGTTATGTTTACTTATAAAAACGATTGGTAACCCGAGAGCTTGGGAAAAACATGTTTGTGTTTTATTCAAATGCATAATAATAATTAAGACCTTCCAGTGACGTGATTCATTAAATTGTGAGGTGATTCATTTGATGACCTAGCTAGGGAACGGACGGCGAGCAATGGGCAGCTCGCCGTCTGGCCGTCTAGTAACCGTCAAAAAACCGTATGGGCCCAGCAGGATCGAAACCTACAGAGGCCAAGGGTCCATTTCCGAAAGGGAGACTCGGCCCCTGGGGTTAGTCAGTAAGATTCTGACACTATTTCCCGCTCTGGCCAAGGGAGGGGCATATCATCTGAATGATTTTTACCCACGATAAAAAAAAAAACATCGGGCCACCAGATGCAATGCCAATGAGTAGAATTCCCTTCCAGAGTCTGTGTTTCCTGATAGCTACAAATTAGGAGTCTTTAAGTCAACAGTGAATAGTTACTTCTAGACAAGCGTGCTCCATCGTCGACCACATTAATAGCTAAGATATTGGTCAAACGCGAGCCTATCAATTATTATAAGTAAAAAAAAAATGGACGAAAAACAGTCCCTAAAAATATTATTACCCACTCGCGATATCTCGTGTTATATTTAACTTTTTTTATCAAAACTCGCAGTCTGCCTGTTCTTTATCAAGACCACATTAATCTAGCGACCCTGAGAGCTATGCCCAAAACCACGGAAAATAAATAAAAATATTTAAAAAAGCGTTGAAACAATCTGTCAGACCAGTTTGTGAGTGATAAGTTGCTATCCTTTCAGTCTGGTATCGTACGGTCGTTGAACCTGAACCAAAACTGTGTGCTTTATTGAAAACTGTACGATTACGATTATTGGCTTTTATTTGCGAAGTGTAGGTACTAAGATCTTTGAAAACGAGTTATGAGTATAGGTAGAACTACACTGAGCACATGTGCTTCTACTACTGTTCTACACATCTAGGCGCGTCGGTCTCCAAACATTTTTTATGGAAACTAGACTTGTAGAGCTACACATGATCCACGCCACGCGACGTCGTTCTACGTACAAATCAGGCGTGTTACACGTGTGCATCACAATAAGGCCGTTAGATACCCGCTTGGGCTTCGGGAATTACCCACTAAAAGGTACACCGTGGTCCTGAAGGTCACGAGTGGTCAGTAAAAATCTGATACACCCTCTCACTCTACTCTGGAGCGGTAAAAATCATTGGATGAATCCCCACTTCAAAAAAAGGTACTAGGATTTCATAACAACACGAATGGTGTTTGCAAGGAAGAATAGCAAAACAATTACGTGTTTTTCCGCTACATATGTTTTATAAAACGAAGTGAAATTGAATAGGGAAAAGAAGGATCCTATATCGGATTGAACTATGTGAATGTATTTTGGAAAAGCTTCCTACCTTTCATTATTCCCATAAATATCAATGTTTCCGAAACGATTGACGACAATAATGAAACGGTAAATACGAATAACTGTGTGACGGTGTTGTATGACCTAATATTGTACTCGATACATTTCTATATTTCTTCATATGGCTAATCTGAAGTTATCGTTGATAATAAATTAATGGCCTCTTTGCTTCGATATCATTGCAGGAAGTTATTTCACACCTATGCTAACGTAAAAATTGATATCACACTACTAGCTAGGTGCTTCAGCCATCTGTTAGTAGGTTTGTACATACAAACTTGGGACCCCCTATTTCATCCTCATAAGGAATAAATTTTGGAAAATAATCTTATTCTTTGTCTACATCATAAATATACCCTTGTGCATAATTTCAGTGTTCTAGGTCCAAGTGCTTCGGCTGAGCGTCAATGAGTTAGTGACTGAATTAGGACTTTGCCTTTTATTTACAGTAAAGGGAGACAGATTGGAGATAGAATAGAATAGAATAGACTTTTTTTGGTGATATAAGTACCTAACGGTGATATTTTTAAAAATAGAATACCACAGTTCTAAGCAAGCATATTCATGAGACAGCGCTAGCGAGTTATAACAAGCGTATGGAGGATAAATATCTTCGTATTATTAACATATTATGCAGAGGAAACTACACGGTATTGTGTTTAAAAAAATATCACCACATTACTTATATCACCAATATAACTCCCTTTACCAAAACAGATTAGATCACGATAGAAGTCAAGTATTGATACAGAGACAAAATGCCTATTATATATTTGCATGGTATCCAGAAGTACCTACCATGGATGTTTGTGCTCGTGCCTTGTTTACAGATACAGTATAATAGTCCCTAATGGTGCAGGATATCCTGACAGGTTATGACCACGGAGAGTGTATTATGTTCCTGTGTAGGGAGGGAGCAGAATCTATAACATCTAACTGTTAAAAGAACTACATAGAATAAAGAAAAAAATATATTTTTAAATGCCTTTTTTAATATAATATCGCCAGTAAAACTTTAATTTTCGAAATAAAATTATAACTTCCAAAAAAATCATAATTTCCAGAATGAAATCATAATTTCCAAAATGAAATCAAAATTTCCGAAATTAAATCATAATTTCCGAAATAAATTCATAATTTTTGAAATAATAAAATCGTATTTTTCAAATAAAAATCACTTGACAAGCAGTTTGATGACCTCAGCCTCGTTCAAAGTCACATATTTATATGAATGACGTAAAGGGACTATTAAACTTTAATATTATTTAACATACAAATAAATATCACTGCATCACAATGTTCTCAGAACCATAAACAGGTAAAACTCTAATTTATTCAGAACTAAGGTGTCAAAGAATCTAATAAATGTCGTCATCGCACACTTTATCAATAAGTGTCAACTAAATTCTTTTGTAATAAGCCTATTGATAAGCTGTCACAATTTTTCGTATCTCTATTGTTTTGTGATAAAGGCATTTTAATTCACATATTTTGTCGCGTCTGGAATGTCAAAGTCTTTGATGCTAGTGCAGTAAAATTTACGCTAGCCGCTGGTGGCGCCAAATATATCTTGAAATATCTCTGCGAAATCGCGATATGGCATGATTTTTACCCCTGAACAAAGTTCGAACTTTAAGTTTTTCATAATCACTAAATGAAATAGATCTAGGCATTGGAAATGTCTGAATGTCTAGAATTAATCATAGTCCCAAACATCTTCTAATCTATCCATTTTGCTTTTTTTTTGAGTTGGGAAATCATCGTGTTTCAAATCAAATCAAATCAAAAACATTTATTTCAAATGGACCATTTGCAGGTACTTTAGAATAGGCAAATGTCGGTCAGTCCAAGAAAAGTGAAGCTAAATTGCACGTTCTAAAGCGTTTCTCTCGTCTATTGGATTCCCGCGACCCTTGGGTCATCGGTCCACCTTGTGGAAACCTTTTCAACGCTGCGTCTTCGTCATTCCAGAACATGTCGTCCTCAACCTTCTAATCTATACACACACTAAAAGCATTTACTAAAAATGGTTAACTATGTTTAAAACTCACCCTGCACAAAGCGACGCCCGTATCCAGCCTATCCAAGAAGTTATCAGCAGTGATCCTGAGTTCAGGATAGAGGACCGTCAGCCACTCCGCCAGGTCCTCTTTCATCGCGTACAGGTACTCCTCTGAGGACTTGAAAGGCCTGAAAGGCCTGGCCTCCAGGAGGACTGCGCCTGCGCTCGCCATTGTGGAAGGACTCAGGGCTAGATGGACATTACTGGTCTGTAACAAGAGAGAGATGAAGTTAGTTTGATGTGTAAAAAATAACAATAAAGGTGGATTTTGTATGTATGAGTATGCGTGTGTGTTTGTTATTTCATAACGTTCAAATGACTGAACAGATTTGGATGAAAGAAGGATACTTTTTATGTATGATTTTCAACTTTCACGCCGTTTGACCATTTTGGGGAAATTAACTATTTATGCACTCTCTTTTTTATTAATAATAATACTTATTTCGATCTGTTTTCAAAATAATATTAAATTAAAAATTTATAATTTTATTGACAACCAACAGTTTAGTTTTTTTCTCTTTGTTAGAAATATGAAATTCAAAGTTACGCCCCTTGCTTGCTACAAAGGGCGTAAAAGGGTACATTCTATGAGTTAAATTAAACATTAAAGATTTTATAACAAATTAATTCGCTATCAATTTACTTAGGTAATTAATTGGCGATCGTTTTTTGTTCTCACGCAAAATTATACTTTATTTTTGTTATTGTTTATCATCACCAATTAGCTAAATTTTTCCGTAATTAAATGATATAAAAAGATTTATGATAGCTTTAACTAACTTGTTAATTATTTTTTTGTTATCATTAGAAATTAAAAGAACTAACGGTTTTGAGTTCAATGTATCGCATTAAATGCTTCTACTGACAATTTAGTCGTAAGCTGTTCTCAAGTCAATAAAATTTTGTGATTTTTATCTCAAATGGTTCCGTCAATCGAAAGAGACCATAAAAATATAACCCATTAACCCCGGACATTAAACTAACATTCATTTATTTTTATCCCAATTACAGATTTCGTAACTACAACATAACTATGATAAATGTTCTAATATGTCATCTCGTTCATAAACGCCATGATGGCCAATTTGACATGACCTGTCAAAGTGGCGCCACCGGCGAACACAAATGTCAAATTCGGTACATTTAAAGTTAGTTCCGCATTCTGCCGCTGTCATGATTATTCTGATGATGTATTACTTTTTAAATACTACATCCTTGGTTGTCGTCGAATGATTTGACAGGCAACAAGCAATTGTTTACAATTAGCCAGGCGACTCCATTTGATCCTGTCAGGAATCTGACTTGTCTAGACGAATGCTTTAAAGAGCAAAAAGACTGATTATAATTCTGATGCGAGCATTAATCTTTGTAAAGTTAATTGAAATATTTGTGATTTTTTGTCATTGACCTTTTTGGACTTTTAAGAAAGGTCAATTGCGTGTGCGCAGCTTAAATGAAAACATATAGTAAATGGAATTAATTCCATTGAAAACCGGCCAAGTGCGAATCAAACTCGCGCACGAAGGTTTTCGTACCTAAAATTATCTAAAAAAATTTTTTTTTTTGCAATTCGTTTTATTCTGTTTTTAGTTGTTATAGCGGCAACAGAAACAGATCTGTGAAAATTCCAACTGTCCAGCCATCACGGTTCATGAGATACAACCGACGCACAGTGGAGTCTATGTAATATGGTCCCGTCTTTACCCTTTGGATACGGAATCCTAAAAAATAAAAAACGAAACTTTTTTTGTCACTAACTAGGTATATCATAAAAAGATGAATTGGAAAATTAGAGTAAGTATCACATCTATATATACATATAAATAAAATTGGAGTGTCTGTTTGTAATATTGAAATAACTGCTTTTTGCTGCTTTTTTTTTGCTTATGAATATAAAGGTGTAAGGGACAGCCCTCCACAAACTTTATGGGCTTGCTCAGTAGACGAAACTGAACAACGTTCCACAATTATTATTTTTTTCAAGAAACGAAAAAAAAAACAGCCTCTCCATACAAAATGATAAACTTGATTGGACAATTTGTATGGCGAAGCCGATTTTTTTTTTTCGTTTCCTGAAAAAAATTTTTGTGTAGGTTTGTTCAGTTTCGTCTACTGAGCAAGCCTATAAAGTTTGTAGAGGGCTGTCCCTTACACCTTGTGTATACGATTCATACACCAAAATAACGTTTTTTTTACAATTTTTGTCTGTCTGTCTATTTGTCTGTTTGTCCCGGCTAATCTCTGAAATGCTAATCGCTGGACCGATTTTGACGGGACTTTTTTTGGCGGGTAGCTGATGTAATAAGGAGTAACATAGGCTTCTTTTATTTTAGAAAAAATCAATTCAAAATCCTGTAGTCCACTCGAACGAAGTCGCGGACACAGCTAGTTAAAATTAAAAACGAGAAATTTTATTAGCGTGTGTACGTTACTTTTTCACACTGAAACGGCTGAACGGATTTGGATGAAATTTGGCACACGGATAGACCATATCCTGAAATAGCACTTAGGGTCCGTTTAATCCATAGAGAATGTTCCTTAGGGACAATTTTTTACTACAACGGTTTCAAAATTTGAATGAACTTGACCAAAATTAAAAAAAGGATACGACTCATAGTTTTTCATTAATATAAATAACCTTCATAATACAGCTAAGAACAAATTAATTAATTATAATGGTAATCTTGTAAAAACTAAGCTGCTTATTTTTAATAAGTTTTTTTTAATGAGAAAAAACTAGCATCCGGTGTGTATTGATCTTATTGGTTAACGAGTTGCAAATGTGACAACCTTGTCATTATGTATTTTCACACATAGGTAATTTGCAACATAGCATATCTCCGTAGAATATTAGATATATTCTTACTCATAAACTACTGGGTCAAATTGAATGAAATTTGAAATATACCGTGTTTATACAATGCCAGCTTGGTTACTGAAAATTGAGGCTTCTAGTTTCATACGCAACAAAGTTATAGGGTATCGAAAATGGCCTTGAACTGTTTCGAGAAAGGACCACTTTTTTGCTCGCCTTGTTAGATGCCCCCTAATTATTTATTCGAAACAAGTTTTTTGCCTCATAAAAATAACCTAAAATTACTAATAGAGAAAATAAATTAATTCCCTTCTCATCTAAATACAATTACCAATTGTATCTCACTGAGACACAGTAGGTGTAGGTTTGCGGACGACGAGCAACGGGTAAGTCGCCGTCCGGACCGAACCCACGCACATCATCGACAGCGCGTACTGGCGTAATGTTCCACGCGCGCTTCAAAGAGATATCAGTAAAACTGAAGAAACCCAGCAGGGCCGAAGCCTACTGGAACCATTAGTTAAACTCCGAAAGAGAACCCAGATGTGTTTTACTCAGTAAAAGTCTGTCACGCTTCCCCGCTCCGTCCTAAATCGGAAGAAGTCATTGGATGGTTTACCACCAAAACAAAATCTCTCTGTGAAAAATTTAAAGTATGTTTGACAGATTACGTCTGAGTTGAGAATACAAACAAATTTTCCGTAAAAAAACCAGAAAAGTGCAAAACGGACCTGCGAGGATCCACAGCTTTGAGGGTCTGCAGGGTTGAGTATATGGTCATAAAGGATCTTAGCAGACAGACAGGCAACAAAGTGTTCCAATAAGGGTTCCGTTTTTTTCCTTTTCAACTAGGGAACCCTAAAAACCTGAGTTACCTGTTCAAAAAAAACTTTTGTAGGTACGCCCACTAAAGTCATCAATTTATCACCTTATAAGCACCATAACTAAACGTAACAAAGGTTTTGTAGCATCCCACATTCTGAATGGCCAGTACCACAACAATTCCCACTAGTGCAGACAAGTGGCGATCGATGGCCATCAGTCATGTACACAGTGGTGTGGTGACACAGTTCATTTACCCACACGCTCGGTCGCTCTCCGCGGCTCAGTGCTCGCTTTCGCGGGTTCCACTCCCGAGCCAGTAAATACTAGATTATGTCTGTTATTTAGTTTATGGTTAGTGTTTGTGGTTAGGAATTCTAGGCCAGTTAGTAGAATTTTGTGATAGTGTGTAATTTTTTTGTGTAAATTTTACCTAGGAAGTTATTTATTTTATTGTTTGGGAATTACATAAAATAATTTTACACACGTGATATCAACAAAGTTCTCCATATAAACATGAGATATTTGGTTTGACAAGCGCCATTGTGTGGTATGTATGGTACCATCATGAGGAATATCAATATCGGTTGCCAAAAAGACCAGAAGAAGAAGTTTTCAGGATCTATACGAGACCAACAATAGAGCTGTACAGGTTGCCAAATATTGGTCAAAAGAAGTATAGTTTGAGAGCATCGACATGAAAAGAAGAAGAATGGAGAATATCAACATCGGTTGCCAAGAGCGAGAATAGATGGTGTTATTAATGAATGATTAAACAGCTGTTAATTAAAATTACTTGATATCTTCAATCTAAAAACATGCTATAGGAGGAGAGTCCTTAAGAAACGTCTAAAAAGGCGTTGAATTTCACAAAAAATAATAATAATGAAGAACTTACATGGATATGAAAACAGTTTCACCGCGAGATATTTGCAGAAACATCCTTAATTTTGAGGGAAGAAATTGTGTAATTCAGTGCGGTGGATTACAAAAAAAAATTAAAACTGTAAGTGCCTTTTTAGGTGATTCTTAAGTACTCTTATGTTAATAAAAATAAGTCCTATCACAAGCATAGTTGAAGCTACAGATTTAGCGCCTTTTTTCGTGGTGGTCAATCGTTAAATAACTTCTCCCGCTGTAGGTGAAATTAGAAGTTTCTGACCTAATCTAACTATTACCTACTTGTGTTCCTGCAAATGACTTTGCGTTTTCAGGCCACGGTAACTCATTCGAACGTTCCCACGGCCCGCAAATTTGACTCTTAACTTAGGTCATTGCGTACGCTTTGTCGCATGTCATTAAAAAAGTTCTGAGTATACAATGTAGTAGATGGATGGAGAGGGAGGCCAAAGAAAAGATGGATGGATTGTGTAAGGAGTGGTATGAAAGAAAAGGGTCATAGTGACGGGTGACAGGACACAATAGAATAAAAAACTTTTTTTGCGTCCCAAAGTAAAATGGGATAAGGGGAAGAAGAAGATTGCGTGGGCTTTTTCTCCAAAAAGTCTCCAGTCGTTTATTTCTCGTATCTTATGTACCCAGACAGGGTAACAACCCTTTATCTATACATCAGACACCAACCCGTCTAACTATACCGACAGTCGCATGTAACTCCTAATGCTAATCGCCTCATCACCTCACATAACCATTACGTGCGCAATGCGCATATCTCACGGCTCATTAGTTAGCAGAGAACACGATAGCTCTGTGAAAACTATGATTATCAGACCGTTGATGAGCTGATGATCAATTTAAGTAGTTACTTTATTTTATAATATTAGGTATGAGTACGGACAACTGCTGATTGCCTACTTCGTTGGATATCAAACCAATTAGCGTAAAAAAAGTTATTAGGTAATCACAATCAATATAATAATCATCCTACTATCAGCCACTCCATAACGTAGTTTTCTACTGGTGACAGAATTTTCAAAATCAATTCAGTAGTTCCAGAGATTAGTTTGTAAAAAATATATAAATTTTGTCTTTTAATATGTAAAAATCTAGTGTCACAGGGATTTTTTTTTCGAACTTCTCCGAAACGGCTTGATCGATTTTTATGTTTTTTTTTTGTTGGTACGAGTATATTTTTCATGTCTGAGAATGGGTCTTAGGCTATTTTGTACCCTCTTATCCCATCCTCTATTTTTTTCTTTGATAAAAATTTATAGTATAGTAGAACAACATTTGCCGAGTCAACTAGTGTCTTTATAACACACACAAATGTAGATTTCAATACACAAATTGTAGTCAGAAATATATTTGCCAACAATGACAATTATAACTTCATAGCTTTAGAACTGTATGGTTCTTTCTTCAAAAGACCATCTCAGACTTTAATCTACATAGTTCTCACATGATTTAACCATTACATGTTTGCTGCATGGACTTTTAAAGAGACTTTGACCCCTGTGTTAAGAAACACCGGTTTCCTCTAATTTAAAATAAAGAAAAAAATAACGTGTAAAATTGTTTTTAAAAACCTATTTGCATAATAAATATCATTAATATCATTTAGCTTCACAAATAAGAGACGGAAAACCATGTTTGATGAGGACGATCATCAGTGAAAATTCGCAAAACCGTCGCCTAGTTTCGATCAAAATTAAGACAGTCTAAATCCATGTAATCCTATACATACCTTAAAATAGGCTGATTACATGGCATCCATAAGGAATGCGAACGATTCAGGTGTTAGTAATACTATATGTATAACCTAGATGTCTGCGACGTGATCTAGGCAGAGCTGATTCTACAAGGAATTTATTCGCGTCATTCATGGTGCTGCTATTTCTTATAGCAATAATTATAATACTGGATATTGAGTGATTGTCCACTATAGGGCACGTATCTAGGGTTACTTGTGAGATAGAATTAGAAATCAGATCTTAATTATAACTTTGTAATTTATTATTTTAATTCTATTCTATCCTAAACTCTTCCCCCAATCTTTCTAACATCAATTTTTAATTTTAATTCCACATCATATATTAAAATGTCTTCTTTTCATTTTTTTTAATTTTATTTTGTGCACTTTTATTTTTTTATCTTTCATCTAGTTCCTAGTCTCCTGTAACTAAAGGAGCACAAATTATAGCCCTATGTGTAGTTATTATTTGTGTTATAACTGTATCATGTCCTTTAACCCGTTGTGTGTCTAACGTGGATCCACGAGAGACACAATGGCTTTTTAATTGTGTCTCTAATTACGGCACACGAGAGGTTAAATAAAGCGAAATAAAGTGCCTCCAAGTATACTTTTTGTTTACTTCATTCTATGAGATTTAAATTACAGAAAAAGAAAAACCGTTACTTACCAACTTTTTTATGATTTTTCTTACCAATGACATGTTATTTAATTTTATCAGCATACAAACTGATGATGAACAGAACTTAGGATATTTTGTAAAATAAGCGGTATTCCAGAATCTCGATATAAGGTCGATAACTACTTCTCTTCAACTTGCAAAGTTATTTACCATTTATTTACATACATTACATGAAATGCATGACAGATGTTCTCATAAACATATATTTTTTCTCATCTAACTCGAAGACGGGCCATAAATTTTGAAAGGAGGCCAAAAAACAATTGTGCCTAGATCAAAACAATGCTTGATGAGTGCACGTGTGTACAGACATACAAACATCGCGGTAGGGTCAGCAGCGGCAAGACAATGGCAGATCCGCCGCGGTTGCGCAAGCGCACGCTCTGTTGACTTCCGTTGTCGCCGAGTGTAACGATAGCAGAAAAAGTAAGTCAATTTTTATATAATATTTATTTTTTTATAAAAATAAAACAATAATAATGTGTTTGGAAACTGCGTTGGCTTTCATCTACACTAATATTAAAAAGGGGTAAAGTTTGTTTTTTTTGTTTGTAGGAGGTAATCTCTGATCTCTCTAGTTCTGGTCCGATTGCTAAAATTTTTTCACCGATAGAAAGCTACCCTTTGTTTTGAGTGCAGGCAAAAGCTAGTCGAATATATTTTTTTATAAAAATAAAACAAAATAATACCTTCATTATATACAAAAAAAAAAACGATAATTGTACTATATATATATATTAGGGAGGCACGTAATAGGTAAGCAAAATACAGATAAAAGCTTGATGGCGATTAAATAATTATCTGCCAATTCTTTATTATTATTGCGCGTAATATAGTGATATATTATTATAATCGGTCAACCAACAGTAATTTTTTTACGACATTAATTTGAATACCTATAAACATGATTAAAGACACGTTTATTTATTAAACCAAAAGTGGTAGTGATTCAAGAAAAAGTGAAAAAAGTTTAATAGTAAAAAAAAAAATAACAAGTAAGTATATCCTTATTAGCCTTTCAACTATTTTCAAAGAACAGTAGAATATAAATGTACTCTTCTTACCTATTTCTAAATATTTAAAGTTCGATTGGCCAACGAACGGTATTTTTTTGCTAAAATGTTCTTTTTATCTTTTGCCAACCACCAAATGTACAGCAGTATATAATGTTATTACAGTATGGTCAAAATACGCATTTGCCATACGATTCTTAAAGAAACGAAAAAAAAAATCGACCTCGCCATACAAATTGTCCAATCAAGTTTATCATTTTGTATGGTGAGGCTGACTTTTTTTTTTAGTTTCCTGAAAAAAAAATTTGTGGAAGGTTGTTCAGTTTCGTCTACTGAGCAAGCCCTTAAAGTTTGTGGAGGGCTATCCCTTATACCTTTTATACCATGTGTGCATTTTTTTTTATTTGCAATATTTAATTCGTTTTAGCGCTAGTAAACAAAAATGAAAGATTTTTTTAAATATCTTCACCAGCAGTGAAGTTATAAAGCTTCAAAGCTACTAATAAGAAAGAGTAATCCGAAATGGTCTATGACATTAAAGTTCATCACGCCTGTACCGCCGCCATAGGAAACGGCGTTTTGGTGAGAAAGACAAAGATATTTGTTTATAATTGCATATCGTGCATTAATGCATATTGCATATTGTGTATGCATATGGCATATAATTATTCTGCATATTTCTTATAATTCCAAGATAGGAGCCCTCAAGATATTTCGTCGTACTGTACGTGCATTACCTCGACGGTGATTGTTTTGCTGCCCCTACAGTTAGTAGGCTAATCTGTTTACAACGCATCACACGCGTCGCCGCAGTATTTATTTTGAGTCTGCCACTCAACGCTTTTCGTATGACTTGGTTTATATTTTTGGAGTTTGACTTACAAGTTAAACAGAAATTATAACTGCTTTATAGAAATAGTGTGAAAAACTTCACAACGCTTAAAGATAAATGTTGAATCATATCGCCAATTTCAAATTTTTATTTAAATTCAAGTGAGAAACAAACCAGAGAACAGTGGTGACCCAGTGGTAACGGCCCCGACTTACGAGTTGTAGGTCGCGTGTTCAAACCCAGCCAGGCGTATTATTTTGTGTAATTTATTTCATCACCACTGCTCTCCAAACGGTGAAGGAAAATATCCTGAGAAAACCGGCATGTCCTAGAACCAAAAATTCGAAGACATGTGACACCAACCGGCACTGGGCCCGCGTGGTGGATTACGGCCTATTCCCTCTCCTACAGAGAAGACCTGAGTCCCAACAGTGGCAACATTATAAGGCAGACTATGATATGCTATGCTAAGAGAAACAAACCTTACAGACTCTATGCTACGTAGGTATCAATTCATATCTACATACAAAGAGAAGAAATACGACATATTTCATATGCATCGAGTAGTGTAACCAATGCATAATAGCCTATTACGTTCCCACCACTTATACCATTTTTTTTTTTTATGAAGAAAGGATCCAATCAGTTGTTTTTTCAGCTGCCTTTTAGCATCTCAATCTTTGACAGAACTGGACTATGGACTTACAGAAAAAACCATATGCAACATAAACTACAACACAGGACGATGGTAGATGCTGTCATCATAATATTATAGGCAGTAATCGTAAAAAAATAAGAATCAGATGCATCCAGTAAGGCTGAAGGCAAGGCAGACTCCAGTGTAAGTAGAACAGGTGAAGTGGGTGATGATGATGACAAGGAGTACAAAGTTAAAACTGTACAACTAAATACTTAAGCTTCCTTGTTTACCGTTACTGTTAACTGCTAGGGCAATGTGACACAGCCTTGTATAGCGGAAGTGATACGGCCTCGGACACTTGTGATAAATTGATAGCAACGATTATCGATGTGTAATTGGCGATATATAGCTCGGTAAACCATTTGAAAGTAACAGATATAACTGGAATAGAAAAATCAAAAGCAGAGGATTTAGATGTTTATGACGATAATAGCAAAGAAATGTTACGAGATGATGACGATAACAATGTCAAAATTTTTGCTGATTACAATTTGTATGACCACTACGATAAAAGATATTGCGTAGTGCCAAAAATTGCACCACAAAATGGACTCTAAAACCACTTGGAAAACAAAACTGATAAAAAAGTCGCCCTGTGAAAAGGAAAATTTTTGACTTGAATTATATTTATGAAGACATGACCGACTTTCTGGATGTTCCTGCTTTGTGTATCTAAACGGTTGAACGACAAATTTATGAGCAACGCCTAAAACCGCAGATCTATCTCCCAAACGACCATATTAATTGACCTGGTGTGGAATTTTCAGTAATTATAAATGATTCACTGTTTCTACGTAAATAAAAGTGATTTAATGTTCTTTTGATTATCTACAAAATGTTATTCCGGAGTTCTTGGGAAGATGATTAGTCAGTCAAGAGAAATGGGTTGGTCTCGTGTTATCTTTTAAAATTTTATCTTTTGCATCAGATTGTGCTTAAATCATCTGTTTCAACATCCACTCAATATTTTGCTTTTTCTAAAATGTGATATTCGCTGCAGAGCGATCAAATGCCATAATGATATTAATACTATTTATATACCTGGTCAGGGAAGGGGAAAACCAAGAAAAAACCAGTAAGAGTTTAATAATTATCTAGAATTCAAATTAATTTTCAAAAGGCCATTAGTAAATTATCTAAAAACTCCAAGACTTAATATCCATAAAGTTAAAAGAGCATGAAGTGAAAATAATACAATAATAATGCACAAATAACAATGCATTTCTACCGTAGCCAGAGATAAGAGCTGCCGTGTCGATACAGAGTTTAATATCGATAACAAGGAAAAGTCATAAAAACCTTTCACGGTATTTTCACTTCGAGACGGAAGCATGAAAATAAAAAATTATGTTGAAAAAGAGAAAAGTCAGATTATAACAATGTGGATGAACAGAGAGGAGTGAAGCTCAAGGAAAAAGTGAATGGACTGTGAGTATGACATGATAGAAAGTAATATCGTGACGGTTGACAGTGGAGACAGCAAGTAGACAACGTGTTGCACTGAACCAATGTTAAACAATACCAAAGAAGAACTATGATAAACAATTGACGAGACAGTACATGAGAAAATAGTATTTTAAATGACCATTAGATATACATAGTTAATGATGCTAATCAGGTAATGATGTTAAATCTAATTAAGTTATTCCTTCAGTTGATTATATTGGATAGCATCAACCAAAGTAACATCATAAAAAATAACCCCAAAACTTAAACAACACTTACGTTCTGTTTTGTACAAATTTCGGACGTCGAATAAAAATTCGCCAAAACACGAATTTTATAACGGTCATCAATTTCTGCGACTAAAATCATTCATTTTGCCCAAAAACCGGAAAGCGCACATTTATTGGTTCAGTAATTTCTATAATTGCTTAGCTTCACAGCACAGGTTATGTTTGGGTGAAGGATTTTACTCAAATACTAGTGTATTAATATTTCCTAGATTTTTGATAATTACTACTACAGTGGTTATAGGTGATCTCAGTGATGGCGAAAATGTTTAAAATTGTTGGTACTTACAGTAAACCTTGGGCCAATCAAGGTAATTGTGGCTTATGGCGCAAATAACTGTTAGGATTAGAAAAAATATCAGCAATAAAATATTTTTGTGCCCAATTTACACAAATTTTGCCAATAGTTCACACTCGTAAAAATATAAATATATTTCTAGTAAAGACTTGACTGATTTCAATAATTTAAAGAGGTTAAACATCAAATTTCGATTCAGAAACTCAAGAGCATCTTCTTCAAATTAATTGGAGTCTAATAAAAAAGTTCTTAAAGAACTAGCCAAAGATGTTACAGATGTTAGAGGCATACCAATAAAGCTAACACTATTGCAAAACTTAACATGTGTGCTAGCTTCAACCATCTAAATGTAGATCAAATTGGCATCTTAATCTATTACAACTAAACTCCCACGCGTAGTACTGTAAATATACTACTCAAAGCCCTAACTATGGAACAACGTGTTAACATAAACTACGATTATTATGAATTCAGCAATAATCAGGACAAGGAATATGCAATCAATATGATTAGATTTTTTCAAAGATTATGTCTTTTTAGAATCTAACCAGATGCAGCTGAACATCTATTGGTAAGACTGGGCTGAGGAATCTTTAAGTCAATAGAGAATAGTTAACTTCTAGGCAAGCATGCTCCATCGATAACCAAATCATCGCTTACCATCAAGAGAGATTGTTGTCAAGAGCAAGCCTAACCCTAATAAAAGTTATTCGGGATTCTGAAAACCCGTAACGACTGTTTCAAGATCTATGAAGAACAGCCAGAACTAGCAGCTATGCAATTGATCACCTATCCATGAAGTAACCTTGACAAACGTTGTCTGTACCTTCAAGTCCGACATATTTTGCTGTATATTTAACCATAGGAGCACCAAACAGATTCCGCAGAAGGTTTATAATAGGGATAGCTAAACTATGACACGCGTGCATATTGTAGCAATTAAGGTAATTTGCAAAAGCAGAAATAATATTTAATTTATTTTTAAATGAACGTGTACTTTTACTAATTTCTGGTTGCATATAACTAAGTTAATAGCATCAATTTTTATTTTACTAAAATTAAATTATCTAGTCTATATTTTAGGAGACGCGTCAAGGCCACGTCATATATTTAAAAAAAAATTAATTGCATACGAATAATGATTTGCCATATCTAGTTTATAACAATTTTGATTGCGCTACCGACACCAACGGACAAGAAATTTCAAAATTAGAATTTAAAACTTGGGATATGTCAACGACTTTGTGAAATGTAACATTCTAAACACGTAGACGGGTATATACTCTTAAAATAACACACGAGCCTTAATGTTCGTCTTTGAATACCAAGGGAAGCGACATTCGAGATATTTCAGTGCACATACTTCCACTTGCGGTTTTCTTTTTATTTTTAATTATTTAACAGCTGCCTGTTTTATCAGTGGCTTGACCAGACTTGAGTATTTGTAAAGACACCGCTTCATTAAATACTTTGTTGTTATATTTCTTTTTGAAGTTGGTTCTGGGAAGTGGTTAGAATTTTTAACCGACTTCAAAAGAAAGAGTCGATTATCATTTTGGGGGTTGTATTCCTTTTTATCTTTGTTGACTCATTATGTATTTCATTTTGAATCGATTTTAAAAATTCGTTTTTATTTCAATGAATTGGTTCCATTTTGACTAAAATTCAATTCTTATGATGGGATCCATGAAAATTTTAAGGAAGTATAATATAATTTGTAGGTTTATGATATTTAAGGGAATATTATAAACCTACAAATTATGATTCCGGTATTTGCATTCAGAAAGTATTACTTGATGAGCTGGAACTTATGAAGAAGGCCACATATAGCCAAATGGCCTTCAAAAAAATACAGATGTTTCGGTTCTGACGAAGATGTCCATCCATACATCGAACTGTGTGCAGGATACATTATTTTATTATGAAGTCCTGGTGCTCTTTTCATTATGAAGTCCAGGACTTCATAATAGAACAATGTTTCCTGCACTCTGGTTACAAACGGTTTTAATAATTTGAATGTATATGTATAATTCGATTTGAATGAATGATGCATAATTGCTTTTTCGATTTTTTTTTCTTTTGTCGCTGTTTTTTATTCGTTTGATCCATACAAAATAATCGCTTTTATATCCACAGGAATTACTATTTACACATATAAATAACATCAGGCTCTAAATGGATATAAAAACCTGTTTTCAAATGCATTTCAAGTGAGTTACATAAACTTATTAATAGTTTTTATAATCTAGTTTTCCTTAATAAACAATAATAAATTATGGAGAATATAACTTTAAAATTGAGACCATGTTATTATAATAATATATTAGGTAGATATGTTATGGTTATACAAATATTACAGCATTCTTTTCTGCTGTTCGTACCATTGCATTGTAAAAACCTATTTAGATTTATAACGTGTCAAATGCTGTATTGTCATTTGATATTTATTAAATTTTTCCGCATATTGATTTGAGTTTTATGGCTGTAGGTTAAAGATTTATGGCTAGTTTTTAGTTATACTTTGTTCAATATTTCAATATTATTATAAATGCGAGAGTTTATAACTGTTTATGTTTGCTACTCCTTCGCGCTAAAACTGCATATCATAGGAAATATACTACCAATATAAAAAGTGTCCTTCTTATTGCTGAAGCATGTGCCCTTGGGATAATTCTGGACTTGCACGCTTGCAACAGACGCTGACAGCAGCTAGATCATCATACATAAGTTTTTGATCCATTCATTAAACGCTCTCTCATTGTCTTTCTATTGTCTCTAATTACGGTATTTGAAAGGTTGAAAAGACAGTTCATCTTTTGGTGCATATCTCATTAAGATTAATTTTTCGTGTTTCTTTAATTTTTCTAAAAAAAATTAAGATTAATTTTTCTTTCTCTTTTTTTGACCTCAGTATTGTGTCTATAATACAAATTGTTAGAAACCTATACATATATTTGCTACAATATTACAGATACTAGTATTACAAACAAGTCCCCAAGTATTTGTGAAATTATGACATAAATCCCTAGTTTAATTACGATATACCTCTGGGAGTCGATACGTTTACGATCCAATTATCGACACTCGATAATAATGATGCAGTACGTCACTACTAGCGAATACAATCGATAAGAACCTATCGATTAAATAAATGTAGTATAAAACTGTCCAATAGTGGTTAAGTAGATTATCGATTTTGTGATAGTGTTAATTGATTAGACGTCATTGCTTTTGATAAAAAATATTTGATACATCACTATGTAAAAAGTGTTGCAGTTGCATTATATCGGACCTGATATTGAATATTTTACAATCATTATCATACTTTTTATGGGCAAAGATCCCAGACATTATTCTTCGTAAAAAAACTTTGGCGCATTATCGACAAATTATTGGCTTCGCATGGTAGATAAAAAATTAATAAGTAATTAATTAACCTTTTCAAGATTTATTTATTCTAAAAGTCATCTAACATTGCCTAACTGGGATACTAACTAAGTCATAAAAGAACTAATTAGAATATACAAATTAGTCAAAATATAAATATTCAATTCAATTCATTAAAACTCAAACCTCGTCCTTTTTTACAGTCGATACCGTAAAAAAAGGTCTTATTCTTACAAAGTAATAAAATAATTGAATAACCATAGATCACGATAAAAAAAAAACCGTTACCACTACCAAAAAAAAAGAACAAACCTTAACAGAAAAAAAAACCCGCCTCGTCCAAGTCGTCACACCACTAATTTTATAACAAAATCCTTTTTTCGCCAAAAAAAAAAACACAACAACACTGGTTTTTATCGGATTGATCGCGGGCTGCGCTGTTCTATCGATGCGTCGATAGGCGCGAGCGAGCGCGTCTGACTTCCACGGGGGTGGCGGATCGACTGAAGCTCGACGCATCGCCGCGCGCGCTTCTGGCTGCGCGGGCGCACCGTACCGTCAGCAATGCAACCTTGAATGCAATTTCGAGATTTATCTTAATTTGTTCCTTTTCTCAATTATGACAATTATTTTAGTCTGGGTATTAAGATGACCACTGGTAAAAAAAAACTTTTAAAGTTTCAGAAATATTAAATAATTTTGTTTTTTGTTAGCTAGCTTATTTAATCGTATTGACTGGCTGAGCACGTTTCTTTTCTTCGTAAATGGCATAAATATAAAGGTTGACTCATTACCAGAATGCTTTATCTATTTATAAATTCTGAAATGCTTACTTAAGACTTTTCAGGACAATTTATTTGGTTTTCGTCTTAATCAAAATCTCTGACCAAACTCGTCAGTGTTTGTTTAACTTATGTCTTCTGTTTAAAGTCATATCGAAGCGGTTGGTAGACATTTCCCGTGAACCAAGGGCTGGCGGCCACATACCGGAAGACGCAGCGTTGGAAGGCCTCCAATAAGGTGGACCGACGACCTGCAGCCTGATTCACGTAAAATCAAACAAGCCAAATATCGTTGAAGTTTTATAGTCTTTCGATCGAAGTCCTATCCAAAAGCGGTATTCACGATCTATCGACTTATTTCCAGTTACATTAATAAGTATTCTACCAGGATAATTTAATACAGGTTTTTTTTTAATCGACGAATTTCAAATGACTTTAAAATCGGTGTCGTTCAAACTCGATTGATGGATGTGAATATGGAAATGGGCTAAACGCCTAAATCGCTACGATATCGTTACGGTTTTCATTACGTGAATCGGGCTACTGGCTATGGTCGCGGGAATGCGGGATGCGTGACACACAGGACCGGTCGTTGTGGCGACGCTTGGGGGGCTATGTCCAACAGTGGACGTCTTTAGACTGATATGATAATGATGATGATGAAGGAGATGCTACATTGGTCTAAGGACAGCGTTTCGCCTCCTCGTTTATACCTCGTACATCGAAGAATTGGAACAACTTAACTGGTGCGGTCTTCTAGTCCGTTGAAATAAAACATTCTAAATCTTACGAAGTCTATGTGAAGTAAGCGATAGTACAATAGCGGAGGGAAGCGGGGGTCGAGCGCGTGAGGCGTGGGTACAGCAAAATGTAGAGTTGCAATGTGTTAGATTAGATAGAACAACGAAATCTTGAAGGTTAATTTTTGGATAAATGTATTATGTTTTGTAAAAAGTCATAGAACAAAAGTTATTGTTTATGATGTTAGTAATACACTCCTGCAAGGTTTTTAGTGTTTTACAAATAACCCTGTATATATACATTCTAAAGTTCGTCATTGTGCTTTGCAGCTAGTGTTGCCAGGCGTCCCGATTAGCGCGGGATGTCCCGATTTGTACCTAAAATCCTGAAACTGAAATAGCTACTGAAGAAGTCTGCTTTTTACTCAGTAAAAATTTGACACGTCTTCTCGTTCCACCCCAGAGGGAAAGAAGTCACTGGATGATTTCCCATCTAAAAAAATCTTTATAAAAAAAAAGGCCCGATTTAAAACCCTAAATCCCGATTTGTTTTACCATCTGTCCCGATTTTTATACAAGTAGACCTGGCAACACTATTTGCAGCACTCTGCTCCTTGACACCCTCGCTTGAGGCTCGGAATTCCATCTCAGTGATGGAATTCCGAGCCTCAAGCGAGGGTGTCAAGGAGCTGAGTGCTGCAAGGACTTTCCACATGTATTAATTATTACTTTGTTGAAACCGCTATGGTCTGAACTAAGCGTTTCGCTTCGTCGTTTATACCGCGAACGTCGAAGGACTGGAACAGTTTGCCTGCTGCGGTCTTCTAGTCCGTTTATAATTTAGACGTTTTCAAGGCTAGAGTGAATAGACTCTTGATAAACTAGTGAGCCTCACCGTCAAAAATTGCATCACTGCTTACCATCAGGTGGGATCGCAGTCAAGCACTGGTTTATATCAATTTTTATATCTATTATTATAAAAAAAAGCATTGTCATAAAGTGTAGCAATGTCGACAGTTTTTTAGGGATATTAAAAGTCGATAACAATGTGGCTGAATTTGTCGCTATGGTTCCATAACACACACTATTGATGCCCAGTGCCACGGGGCCGCGGCAGACTACGAAGGAGATGGCTGTGGATATCTTCCTTGAGAATTAAAAAGAGGAAGCAAGGAATCATGATCATTGAAAGAAACGGAGGAAGATCTTTGCTCAGCAGTGGGACGATATGGTTTAGTAGGTAATATGATAAAAAATACATAATTTAGTTTGTTTTTGTCAGGTGAGATAGAAGTCAAACACGAGTCTATCTATACATCTCCTATACATCTATATACATATAAATAAAATTGGAGTGTCTGTTTGTAATATTGAAATAACTGCTTTTTACTACATGCAATGAATATATATACGATACATACATCAAAATATTTTTTTTACAAATTTTGTCTGTCTGTCTGTTTGTCCGAGCTAATCTCTGAAATGGCTGGACCAATTTTGACGGGACTTTTTTCTGGCAGGTAGCTGATGTAATAAGGAGTAACATAGGCTACTGTTATTTTAGAAAGAATAAATTCAAAATCCTGTAGTCCACGCGAACAAGGTCGCGGGCACAGCTAGTCAATAATAAAAAAAACAATCGCACACACATTCGAGTCTATGATGCTGAAAACCAGCGCCGTAAACTACCCGCTTTTTGCGTGTGATCACAGCAATATGCTGAGCGTTCGGCCGTTTTGCTCGGAAGTGGCGCATTTTTTTAAATAATATGTTAAACTTTTCGGCCTACCCAACAGATAAAATGTTTTTCTTTCTTTCACATATACCTACTTTCACCTCTATAATTTTAGCGGTAGTAAGTATGGATTTAGTAAGTACGTAAGTTTTACACAAACTATTTTTATCTTTGGTGTTTACAAATGCACCATAGATATAACATGTCGGAACACAATGGCCCCTTGCCCCAATGCAGCGAGATAAGAGGTTGATAAACTCCGTGATATCACACAATACATGAACATGAAATACGACGAGGAGATAGTGCCATCAGTTTTTAATGTAATAAATTTTGGTCGTTTTGTTTGAAAGGTTTTTTTAGGTGGGATGTCGTCTAATGACTCCCGCTTTAGGTTGGAGCGAGAAGCAAGTCAGACTTCTACCAACTTAAACCTTATCCGGTGCCGACCTGGTAGTGACTGCGCACTGGATAACGCAGTGTTGAAAGGCCTCCCACAAGGTAGCATCTTCCGGTACGTGGTCGCCACTCCAGAACCTTTCGTCGCTACCGAACATCTGTTCTGCGAGCAATGTGCCCCTGCCTATCGCCACTTAAGTTTGGCGATGCTTCGTGCTGTGTCAGTAACCTTGGTACTCCTGCGGATATATTAGTATGTTTAAGCCCGATAATTAGTAATGCAATTAGCATTCAACTGATGAAATAATTTTCAGAATCAGTGCTCACATGCTCACATATTAGAAGTGACAAGAAATATGTAACCAAGATTTATGTAACTAAAAATATGATTTAAAAGAGTGTCCATGGAGTTTCTTGGACGTTCTTCTCCATAAAGATTTACGCTTTGCTTCACGTGCAACTTAACTTCACTTTTTTTTCGACTGATCGACATTTTAACAATTCAAAAATGCCTGTAATTGGTATATTTGAAATAAACTTTACTGATTGCTGATTTCGAATCGGTAGTTTCATAAATTAAGGCCCCCAAGCGCCCGAAAAGTGCCATAAAACAGTGATTTTCTGAAGCCTACTCCTCGATAACGGCCAGGTTAATAGGTTTGAAAAAAAAATATTTTTATTAAAGATTCATGAACAGCATTATCAACATTTGATTTTTTCGTGCTATTAATACTTTTGTCTAAAAAAAAATATTTAGCAATTTGTCAACTTTTCACAACTTTTCTCTACTCCTTCAAAACGGCTTGGACCTTTAGAAACATTTATACACATAAAAATAGGTCGTTAAATATTCTTTAAAGTGAAAATTGTATATGTAAATCAATCATCATTTCGCAAAGAAAATGGATTTAAAGCGCTTTCCGGGCGCTGCTGGCCGCAAATAAATGCACAAATTTGCGTACTACCGCCTAGGCGAGTGCAACAGTTGCGACCACATAATTTCGGTCAGATGGTTCAAGGGACTATAAGCCTTAACCCCTACATACAAACTTGTACACCTCCTTTTAATATTGGTGTAGATGAATATTTTAACCTGTCAATCGTGATAATGACAGACACAATTGAAAGACAATAGGTGCGCGAACGCCGGCGTTCGCTTGGGGTTTAATGAATTAAACCATAACTTTCATTTACCTTATATGAAGACTTGATTAGTAAATCGTATAAATATTCTAACCGCAATGAATAGCTTTCTTAGTGCAAATGTGCGACTTGTTGCATACAATAGAAAATGGTCGGCATTCTCTTTTCATCTTTACATTGTCTACACAAATATAATAAAGAGGTAAAGTTTGTTATTATGTTTTTTTGTTTGTAGGAGGTAATCTCTGAAAATACTGGTCCGATTGCGATAATTTTATCACCGATAGGAAGCTGTGCGTGAGTGATTAATATATATTTTTTAATTGATATAAACTAGTGCTTGACTGCGATCCCACCTAATGGTAAGTAGCGATGCAATCTTTGATGGTGAGGCGCACTAGTTTATTAAGAGCCTATTCACTCCAGCCTTGAAGACACCCAAATTATAATCGGACGGGAAGACCGCAGCAGGCAAACTGTTCCAGTCCTTCGACGTACGCGGTATAAACGACGAAGCGAAAAGCTTAGTCCGGATCATAGAGGTTTCAACAACGTAATAATTAATACATGTTGAAATTTGTCCTTGCAGCACTCGGCTCCTTGACACCCTCGCTTGCGGCTCGGATTTCCAACTCAGTCACAATGACGAACTTTAGAATGTATATAAGGGTTATTTGTAAAACATTAACAACCATGCAGGAGCGTATTACTAACATCATAAGCAATAATTTTTGTTCTATGACATAATACAATTACCAAAAATTAACCTTCAAGATTTCGTTGTTCTATCTGATCTAACACATTGCAGCTCTTCAGTTTGTTCGTACAGGTCGTGCGGTGAATCAAGATCGCTCGGTGAAAGTAGTGGGGGCAATCGGCGCATGTGTACAATTGCGCACAGAAATTCTTAGTATGTTAGGATTTTATTTTTAATTTCGTATGTTTGAACCTTAGTAACATAATTTATAATAACACTAGTTTTTGATTGTAATTTATCTTGTAAGTAGGTAAATTCAAAAAATTAAAAATTTTACATTAAAACATAAAATTTTAAAAAATAATTTCGTTAGTTTCTTTCTTTAACGTAATAATTCACGTCGTAAACCATTTTTTTGGCTAGCCGTTTTAAAACTTTATTTTTAACCATTTTTTTTACGACTACGTATTACTATTACGATAACACAAGCTGTACGCAACAGTACCCAAGTACAACAGTATCCAATGAGAGGCGAGAACGCAACGCGGGAATTGAAGAGCGACACTATCTACCAATGACGAGTCGCCGACGGCGCACACCCGCCCGTACGTCGCCAAATAGACCGTAGAATTGAATACTGCGCATGCCCCTTCCACTTTTGCCGAGCGATCTTGATTCATCGCGCGACCTGTACCCATCTGCGCCTCCCGCTCTCCTCCGCTATTGTACTATCGCTTACTTCGCATAGACTTCGTAAGATTTAGAATGTTCAATTTCAATATTTTTTATTATTATATGAAAATCTGAAGAACAAACATATGATAATTTTACTATAGTCACAGAACAAAAGTTGTTGTTTATGATGTTAGCAACACAGTTCTGAGACGTTGCCAGTGTTTTACAAATAAACCTGTATAGAATAAGGATCGCCCGCCATGTTGTGACATCACGATTTACTGTCAAATCAAGGAAAGAAATTTTTAAACATTAATTAATTTACGAATTTAATTTATTTATGAACTGTGAACGAAAAAAGTTTAATCAGAATCCAGTTCTTCAATTTTACTCATCTCTAAGTTCTTCAATTTTGCTAAAATTTCTTCGGTTTTACAGTACGACGAGACGTCAAAACATAGGAATCGGTCCTATTCTCATTTGGAACGCGTAGTACAGCCCAGCATTTTACTGAGCGCTGCCCATTATGCGCGGAGATGACGCATATATCTTCCTAATATATCTATAGAGTTGTTATTGTTTTTAATTTTATTTTTTAGGAAAAAACGGAACACTTATATATTCACTTTGATGTCCGTCCGTCTGTCGGTCTGTCTGCCAAGACTCTTGATCTCGGGAACTCGTAGAGGTATCGAGTTGAAATTAAAACCTCATTTATACTCAGGTTCACGGTCCCTTGAAACTGTGAAAAAATCAAACTTTCTGTTTTGGATGTCGGTAGATGATTTTACCACCAAAAAAAAAAAAATTTTTTTTTAATATTCTTGTTGGGCAGCCTTTTGAGCCACATAAACGATTTGTGTTTTAGAGCGCAGTGTTGTGTTTCGAACATGATCTGTTAATTTAACACGTAGTATGCTACGCTCCATTGCACGCTGGCAAACATTAAGTTTAGCCGAGGTAGACCACGAAGGAGACGGCGGGACGACCTGGATGACTTTCTTAGGAATCGGAATGAGCGAGGAACCGTGATCGTTGGAAGGAGTGGAAGGAGGCCTTTGCCCAGCAGTGGGACAATATATGCTAACTATCTATTGAAAATCGAACAGTTCATTGGTATTCGTTTTAGACTAGCTTGATGTTAGTGAAAATTGGTATTCCGACACGCCTAACGCTAGTGAAACCGAACATTACAGTCCAGTTTTACGATCCTTGCGGGTGGTCTACCGTCTAGCTAATACCGAGAACGCACGGCACCTAACTCGCTAACTGCAACAGTGAGCATTTCCTTGCAATTTCTAAGGTTTTACTAAAACTTATGACTATAGGTTTTCCTTTTCTCAGCGAGCAATTTTCCCCGGCGACGCGACGAGTTTGGAAACAATAACTCGGCGTAACTTTCGCGAACCTAAAGGTGTGGTCTGACTGAGCGCGGTCAACATAGTTGGTTTTTTTAAATCAACGTTTTCGTTACTCTGATATTATAAAACCGAACGTTTGTATGTATGTATTTGTTATTTCTTCACGCGAACGGAAAAGATTTTTATGAAAGATTAGTACACCCGTAGACTATATTCTAGAATAGCACATAAGATACTTTTTATTCCAGAAGTAAGTTCCTTGAGGTCATTTTCTACGTGATGTTTTAAGTGCCCGTGCTTTATTTCACTGCTGCTGGGGGTAGCAATATTTATTAATAATTATAAATATATATATTTGACATTAATTTCAACTTCATACATTCACGCGTTTCTGAAAACAAAAAGTCTTAACAAACGGAGAGATGGACAACAAAGTAATCCTTTAAAGCTAGAACTACAATAGACCAACGCACACGTGTATGGGTCAGCTTATTATAAAAATGTATACTTTGGCATCTAAATGAGCGTCCTATTTTTTTGAGCCTGGAGGCAAGAACCACTAACTTGTGTTTGTTCCTAGTATTTAACGTTGTGAATGTCACTGTATTTTTTAAACATATTTTTATTTTTATGGCACAGTCAAAATATTAATATTTTTAAATTTATCTCTGAGGGAGTATCTGGGACTTAATTTATAAATTGAACGAATGGCCCTTTTCTGCAAAACAAAAATCGTTTGGATATCGGCGGCATTTCCCCATAAATGTAATGCATGGTGTCGTGTGTGCCGTGTGCGTGTCATAATTTGATGTGTAAACGCGGCCAGTAGTTTGTCAACGTCACTGTCACTGTCAACTGTCAGTCAACGTTTGATTACTTTTTTTAATAGAATACCGTACGACATGACACTATGAAAATAACTGAAGTAAACTAATCGGGCTGTCTCTAAGTCAGTTAGATTTCGAATTTGTCTAACAGCGTATGCGGCAGAGCTAAGTTTCTTCGACAACTTATCTACGTGTGGGCCCCACTGAAGCTAAGCATCAAGAGTTATACCTAAGAACACTGTAGTGATCGATCATAGATCGGTCACTGGTCTTGTAATAAAATTGTGGTAGAATGATAATTTCGAGCATATTTAAACCAATAACTGCACAATAACGTTCTAATGGTAAAACACTGATCAAATAAACTGTCAAAGTTTTAGCAGATTACCGCAAACGTCAAATATTCAATTGTCAATATGTGCGAGATTACCATTCTATATCACTTCTTTCAATGGAGTGTTAGTGGTTGATCATTGGAAAGTCAAAATGACGCCATTATATTAGTAGATTACCAAACTTGTCAAAATCGACAATTATGACATCAATGTTAGACCATTCTGACACTATTGTAATAGCAGACTTGAGGCCCAGATCGGCGTGTATTGCACACGTGTCAGCAGTGCAGTTCTAAATTAAGTCTAAGCACAAGCACTATTATAATAATGTCGTGCATAAATTAAGAAGATAACAATTAATAAACTTTGCATCTTCCATATTACATACGATCAAAGGACCGATAAAATAATCTAACGCTTAGTATGGAAGCCATCGACCGGTAGTGACATCTACAAACTACTCTCAAGACAGTATCAATAATCAAGCAAATAATTATAACTAATTAACATCTTTGCACCTTGATCCTAAGATCATCTCGTGTGTGCATGGCAAATGTACTAGAGGCACAATTAGTGCCAATGTCAAAGAATAAAGAATTAATTAACAAGTTTCACACAGGTGTGTGTTACAATTGATGAGGTTGTGGAATGTTTGGAGAGGTTAAGAGTTTATGAACCGTTTACGAAGGGCTTGATCCCTGTTTTAAATACTCCATATTTTAAAGGCTATAATACCTTACGGACATCTGAAGTTTAATTTTTTTTTTCAATTCTTTTGCGGGCCGCGTTTCTGTAAACTCTTTCTATAGGTCTAAAACTCAAAGCATGAAATCGTCTTCATCATCAATATTTCAACCGAAAGACGTCCACGTTGTTTTGTATTACTATGGCTACGCTCGCCCAAACCGTTACCGTACGGATGGATAGTCGACGGCGGGTAGTGTTTCATGCTCGCCTCAAAGAGAGGTTAGCAAAACAATAGAGGCACAGTAGGACCTCATCATCATCATTTCAGCCGAAAAACATCCACTGTTGGAAATAGGCCTTCCCCAAGTTTCGCCACAACGACTAATTCTATGCGTCTCGAATCCACCGCATTCTCGCGACTCTTACCAGGTCGTCGGTCCAACTTGTGGGAGGCGAGTTCCAACGCTGCGTTCCCGGTGCGCAATCGCCACTCTAGAACCTTTCTTCCCCATCGAACATCTGTTCTACAAGCAATGTACCACAGTGTTATCTTTTTTAACCCAAAGGTTGACTGGTAGAGAATGCCTTGTGGCATTAAGTCCGCCTATGTACCACTATTGTACATGCAGTTTAAATAAATAAATAAATGTGCCGTGCCCACTGCCACCTAAGTTTGGCTATTCTTCGGGCAAAGTCGGCAACCTTGATTTACATAGGTGGCAGTTTAGGGGCCTATATATCTACCAAATCCATGGATGGCTTCTGGAAAGGTAACCGATAGGTCCAGAAAGCAAAAGGCAACTGATAGAACATAAGTTTGGTTTCTCGACTCCAAAGAGGGAGAAATCTTAAATGATTTCTCCACCTCAAAAAAAACCCTTCTTATCATCTTTCTGCGTCCCGCCAATCGCTCTCACAGTAGCATCTCTCAATGGATCAGCACATAACAAGCGATTATGTTGTTACAGTTGTTGGCAACAAGCTTTTACCATTGTCATCGATTAGAAAACATTACTAATGTGGGAAATTCATTAGCTCGACAAATGTTCAGCTTTTTATCGTGAGTCTACCAACGCGAGCATGTGAAACGATAACTGTTGTTATGTATTGGAGCTGTTATATACTGGGATCATAATAGTAGATAATAGTTGTTTATGCAATAGATTTTCCGGAAAAGTGCTATTATCATGCTTATGTATGATATGACATAAATGGCTTTGCTGTGTCCTACATTGCAAACAGGAACTGTAAAATCAGTAAAATTTCATCAATCAGTAAAGTTTCCTCACGACGTTTTCGTTCACCGTTTTAAGAGCAGTGGTGATGAAATAAATTACACAAGGTAATGCGTCCGGCTAAGTTTGATTTAAAAAAAAAAAAAACATTTTCCTAGTAAACAGACGTCAGACATACACACAATGAAAAACTAAGTATATGGAAGTTAAAATTCACGTAAAAAAGCAGTAGCAGTTGCCTGACGCTGGTTTTTAACTGGGCATGTTTTTTCTTGAGGTTGGGTATCACCATATTTTCCTCCTCTGGGTGGGGCATATAGGTCATGATTTCAATGTCAAGACTCAAAGTATTCATCAGAAGAACCAATTCTGGAACATACGAGGATTCCGTTACACATTCCTGTCATGAACCATTACTCATCATTTTTTGGAAACATTCCGCTGTCTTCATAACCAAATATAGCAATAACATTGTACATACTTCAATGATAACCAAAATAACATATTACACATGTTTCAAGTATTTAGCCGAATTCCGTGAAAGCCTCGGATTGACTCACCCGAGCACAGAACTGGGGACAACCTTCAGGAATCCCACGCTACGTTATTCATGAATACTCGTAAACGGTCTATGGTGCTTGATACCAAGATCAAGTACAAGGTAATTTTATGACATGCGTATGAATGTTCCAAGGTAAATAAATACCACTAACTTCTGAATCTATGAATCTACTTAAAAAAACAAGCAACTTTATGTCGTTATAACTTGATCCTTGATAACAGGACGGTGAGCTACCTAATGTTCTTCGTCCGCAAGTTACCGCCTACATTATGCTGATGCCAAATAAAATAGGCCAATAGCACGAATGATTATGATTGTGTATTGTGATTATGTTAAGTCTAATTCCTGCGGACGGCGAACAATGGGTAGCTCGCTGTCCGACCGTCCGGTAACTGTCCGGACCGAGCCCAAGTCGTCGACGCCGTGCACCTCAAGGAGTTGTCAGCACCCGCAGGGGCCCAACTGGGTCGAAGCCTACTGGGACCACGGTTACTTTCGAAAGATAGCTCAGCCCCGGTACGAAGCAACGAAGGAACAGACGTGGGTTTTTAGTCAGTTAAAGTCTGACACTATCTCCCGCTCCGCCCAAGAGCGGGGGATGTCACTGGATGATTTTCCTACCGGAAAAAAAAGACTAATATCTTCCACAAAACAAATTAAAAAAAAACCATGACACATCTCACCGCCCTCCATAAGAACGACACAGACCGTCAGAAATCACGCAAGAACTATCATGACTAAAACAAAAGGGAATAAGCAGAAGAGATAACGACAGGGCGTGTAGCCGCGGTACACAAGTACCCTGATAACAAACCGGAACCTGATAGTGTTTACAACTTCACACAAACATTGATAACAATTAACTGAGGGATAATTTATGAGCCACTTGCCTTTATCACTGGCAGTTTTTGAGGTGGTAACTTTTTTCGCCCATTGTAATTTTTTTTTGGTGCGTAAAAATCATCTACATGACATCCCTTGGGCGCAGCGGGAGATAGTGTCAGACTTTTACTGACTAAAAAAATCCTCCTGTATTCGGTATTGTTAAACAAACCCTCCTGTATTTTTTCAATCAAAACGCATGGCATTGTTGTTTTTCATATTTCAGAGCTTTACCTATAGTGAACTCGTAAGATAAGATATTTATTTGCGTAGATAATAAATTATCGTTAGTACCTACTGCACTCCCTTAAAGTATGTCCTGGGTTTAATAGCAAAATATATTTTTCGTCTAAACAAAAATGTTATTTTTGTTAAATATTATTCTTTAGTAAGTTAAGGTGTGCAATAAAGATGTATAATAATAATGTTTGCATTAAAATAGATAACACCACAATACCTTGAAATTCAGCTCCACGGAACGTTTTCTTTGTCCCGCAACTCGAAGGACTACTTAGCTTTCTAGCTAAGTAGTCAGTTGTTTTGTAGCCGTCCTTCTGGACGGCTACAAAACAACTGACTCACACAATAGAAAATCGATGAAATTGTAGAAAAAAAAGAGCGTTTAACGTTAGGTTTTTACCGCGGCTTCGGTCCCGTTTCCTCTAAAACGAATCCCCGCGATTGTGCGTTGATATATCTATCTGTCAATCAGTTTCTTTATCATACAAACTTTGGGCCCCAATTTTCTCCACTTCGGGAGTTTTTTTATGGTGGGAAAAATCATCCAATGACATCCCCCGCTCTTGGGCGGAGCAGGAGATAGTGTCAGACTCTTACTGACTAAAAAACCCACCCCGTTCCTTCTAGCCTGCATACCGGGGCTCGAGCTCCCTTTCGTATAACCCTGGCCCCAGTAGGCTTCGACCCAGCTGGGTCCCTGCTGTTGCTGACAACTCCTTGAGGCGCGCAAGAACAGTGCGCGCCGTCGACGACTTGGGCTTGGTCCGAATAGTTACCGGACGGCCGGACAGCGACCTACCCATTGCTCACTGTCCGCAAGCCCACGCCTACAGTGGCCGGAAATCGGGATCAGAATCCCGGCGGAGGCGGCGGCGGCGAGAACGCCGTTGCCTGATGCGGTCGGCCTCCTCCTTGGCGAGCATTACTGCTTCGCAGAAGTCGGCGACCGCCTGCCACTTAGGGAGTGAATTTTGGAAAATGCTTTCTTTCGCCTCGTCTACATCAGAAAAGGAAACCTAGTGGAAATTTTCACGCTCCTAGTCTCAGTAGTTCATTCAGGCTGTGATATAACATAGATTGATATATTAGTCTACGTTAACTCTGAAAGCTCCTTGAAAACCAAAGCTACGAAGTCATTTTCCTTTGTTTTATACATACAAGGTCACTTTTATAAAACAACTGAGCCAAAGTACTACTTTTCTAGAAAATCGATTAACTACTAGTAGGAAAACTAAGGTTTTATGAAATATAAATGCAATGTTGCGTGGTAATGTGTAGGGCGGGCGGTGGTGAGTAATACACGGCGGGCGGGCGGTGGGAGTAATGGCGGCGTCCTGACGCCGATACTATTAAAAAGTTTCTTTGTCGGAATGTAAGTTGGTTTGAGAAAACCTTGGTTTGTTTTAAGTTCTTAATACTTTTTTTATGTTAGGTACTGTGTCGTGTATATATTGACGGGGCAGTTGCGCAGTGATTGAGAGATTTTTCTAGTGCGTTCAGAGTTGCGGGTTTGATTTTCTGACTGAAAAAATAATTATTTGTCCTACAAATCCTTGTTCCGGGTCTGGATGTCTGGCCTTACATGCATTTGAACGCACCCACGATATAAAGTAGTTAGAAGAACACTGATTAAAAAAAATACAAACTAAGAAAAAAATATTCAGTTTTGTTTTATTTTCTGTGATCGAGTTAAGAGCTCGTGGTACCACCCTGAGCGCATCAAAGCGTGAAATACAGTGTTGTTTAGTGTGTTGACATTTACAGTAGTTGGAAAAGGGTTAGCTTATCAGAAGGTTAAAAAAGGTCACTAATTAATAATTAAACCAGGGTTCATTATTAATTATTACTTTTTTAACGTCACATAGTTATAGTGACGACTGAATAACTATGTGACGTTACATAGATAGAGTTTATAAGGGTTATATTTCACAGCCCCGGTATGAAGGCTAGAAGGAACGGCGTGGGTCTTTTGGTCAGTAAGAATCTGACACTATCTCCCGCTCCGCCCAAAAGCGGGGGTTGTCATAAGATGATATTTACCATCGAAAAAAAAAAAAAACGTAGACGCGGGCTTGCGGACGGCGAGCAATGGGTAGCTCGTTCCACGCACGCTTCTAGGCGTTGTTAGCAAACCGTCGAGGCCCAGCAGGGTCGAAGTCTACTGGGGCCAAGGGTTTAAATGATAAATAATATTTATTTTGCAAATTTTAATAGGTTTAAAAAACACTTTTACACGTCAAAATTTTCAGTTTAAGCTAGATGAGGCCGGTTTGCTTCTGAAAGCAAGATTCGGTACGAAAGGTAACGAAGGAACAGGAGTGGGGTTTTAGTCATTAAAAGCCTGACTTTATCTCCCGCTCCGCCCAAGAGCGGGGAATGTCATTGGATGATTTTTGTACCAGAAAAAAATACTATCATGCATAATACGAGTGAGCTAAATGAATAAAAGGTAGGGGTAATCACACGCTACGCAGTAAACTCATAACTCCATAGTTTCACTAAGCATTTCCGCGAAAACTCTCTCACACACACACACGCTCGTGTATGACTCACTTCCTATGGGTTTCCCCATTATTATCGCACTCTACTATCTGTTACATGATTTATATCGTTTTTCCTAATAGTTTTGTTAGGTTTGAGTGGTTCACGGAACTACGCTTATCTAAGTTATGAATATTAAATCGGGAGAAATATCCATCGACGCAGACATCTAGAGTTTATAAAAGTCTAACTTTTTGCAGCGACTCCACTCACGCGTTCTGTCAGAAGAACCATTCATTTTTTTTTTCAAATTAAAACAATCTAAGTAGTCACTCAATATACACCCTTAAATTTTAATCGTTTTAATCCCGTGGAGGGTGGATCCAGTACATGAAACACTATCGATTTGTAAAGATAAAATTAAAAAATAAAGTCGGCGTTGCGTACAAACAACCTACAGGTCATTGGACTCGCTCAGCTGACGTTTTCTTAAAGAAATTAATTTCGTTTATGCGTAAATTAATACGAGTTTTGAAAAAAGGTACTTCATTTTTTATATCTTATCTTTACAAATCGATAGTGTTTCATATCGATCGACCCTCAACGGGATTAAAACGATCAAAATTAAGCGGTGAATAGAATTATAGACTTATATTAGTGAAGTAATGGTCCGAATCCCAGCAGAACTGAAGACTACTAGGGCCATGGGTCGACTTCTAAAAAGGTTACATATAGGTATGGTCCTAGAACGCAAAGAGCATTGACATACCCTCCCGCTCCGGCGTTTGAGCGAGAAAAAACAATGGAAGATGGCTCTCCTTAAAAAAAAATACTGACTTTAGAAAGTAGAAAACATAAATAATGTATTGTCATGTCTATATATTTTTACAATTGCCTTTGCAAAAACACTACCTCCACCATAACAATATTTCACATTACTATCACAAAACGCTGTCTAGTTCCAAGCTAAGCAGAGCTTAAGTTATGAGTACTAGACAACTGATAAACATACTTATTAATTTATCTATACACTTTTTTTTTTCAAGTTTTTGTGAATGTGAAGCACCACGGAGCATCTTTATTAGGTTACAACTTGTTTGACATTACGAGCATGGCAGTTGAGAGTTTGTCATGCTCACCCAAATGTCTTGCTGGTGGTGGCTCGTGTTATTGGGTCATTCGGTTCCCTTTAAAATGGTTGAGCTGAGTGGGGCTGATGCACGTGTCATGCCCGTGAACGGGTGCCATTGGTTGAGACTGGTCATCTCTTGGCTGCCAATGGCTTAATTTGGTTTCTATTTTTAATTACATTTAATAAAAAGAATAATAACTCATTATTATTACGTATCTACCTACATTGTGCTCACATATTAGAAGCGACAAGAAATATGTAACCAAGATCTATGTAACTCATAATATATTTTAAAAAGAGTGTCCATGGAGTTTCTTGCACGTTCTTCTCCATAGAGACCTACGTTTTGGAACGTGCAATTTAGCTTCACTTTTCTTGGACTGACCGACATTTGATTATTCAAAAGTGCCTGCAAATGGTCTATTTGAAATAAATGATTTTGAATTTTGAATTTTATTACATTTATGTATTTAACATAAAGATCATAGGTAAATTACACCCCACAGAACTAATGTTCATGCACATCACACAAACATTGGTCCTGGTTAGGAATCGAACCCATGACCTCCGGCATAGCAGTCAGGGCCACTAATTACTACTACACTAGACCATCAGGCCAATCAAATACCATATTTCCACAAACATTCCTTTTATACCATATGATAAATAAATCGGTCACTCATATCAAACATTTCACAATCCAGGGTTATCACTCAAACCCCAAAAGAATAACGGCGTACAATCACATCCGTCAACTACAACATTAAATTGCATAACAGGCGGTCAATGGCCCAACATTGGCCATAATGTGCATGCCTCACACCTCGTTACCACCACCTGGCCTTCTGCCAACCCTGCTATAAACACTGCTACGGAGACATGGTAATGATGTGTTTTCTGACGAAGAAATGACTATGTAAGACTACGGGTAAGTAGCGTTCTGATGAGTTCCTTGAAAAATGTTTCTTGAGGATTTCAATGGAGCTTATCTCAGCAGTACTTACAAGTCCCCATGTGCTTGTTGGCCTAGCTCTGTTCTATCTCCTTTTTCTATTTCGTTTTAAGTCGGCAAATACAGAGCCGCTATAGGATCACTTTGTCGTCGTCGTCCATCTCTCTGTCTGTTCGTCCGTTGTCTGTCAAGATCCTTTTTCTGAAGAACTCCTGGAAATATGTAGCTAAATTTAATATCAAAAAGTCTGGTACATATTTTAACACTCGATAGGAAATCTAATCCTGTGAGTTAGTTCTCATTGACCCAGAATCCTGGGTCTAAACCCAACTGTGTTTCCTATCTGTCTGTATATAGTGGTCCTACACTTTATCTTTTATAAACTGATCCCGACTAGCCTATTAATCTAGTGGTTAGTAGCCCTGACTGCTATGCCGGAGGTCGTGGGTTCGATTCCCACCCCGGACAAATGTTTATGTGATGCGCACAATCATTTATTCTGTGTCTTAGCGTAATTTATCCATACTATGTATGTATTTAGAAATATTTAAGTATGTATATCAGTTTTCTAGTACTCATAACACAAGCTCTGCTTAGCTTGAGACTAGACTGTGTTGTGTGATAGTTGTTTGTGTGAATATTATTCTGGATTAAGCACTGTCAGACTTTTACTGACTAAAAACTACTGTGTTTCTTATCTGTCTGTACATACTCCAGTCCTATACATCCTACACGGTGGGAATCTCTCACTACCAGACGCTCCGATGACTGCTCAGTATTTATGACATGCGCGGGCGCATAGCGCTCTCGTTTAGCGCCTGAGACCTGGCTCCCTGCCAAGCTCTGAGTCCTGTCCTGACTTGTTCGTGATGCCATCTGATAGGGTGTGCGTAAGTATTGTAGACATTGATTAAGATGGCTGCGAGATCAAGGTCTTGGGCAGCTAAATCTGGTGGTTCCTATGCGTAAAAATAACTAGAAGAAAACAGAAAGAAACCGGTTAAATATTAGTAGCGAGGAGTAGTATGTAGTCCAGTGGTAACGACCCAGACTTTCGAGTAGTAAAAGGTAAGTCGCGATTTCAAATCCAGCCAGACCCATTACTTTGTGTATTTTATTTCATCACCACTGCTCTCAAAACGGTGAAAGAAAACATCGTGAGAAAATCGGCATGTTCTAGAATCAAAAATTCAAAGATGCGTGACATCCACCAATACGCACTGGGCCCGCGTGGTGGATTACGGCCCATTCTGTCTCCTAGAGGCCTGAGTCCCAGCAGTGGGAACTTTATAAGCCTCATTATATTATGTTATATTAGAAGCGATACCCTCTACAATAAATTGGTTGTTACCGACATAAATAGTTTGTTAATCTACAAAGCTAAAGTGGCATCATTGTTCTCATGTCTTTTTTTATTTAAGCCTGCAAAAGAATTAAGATGAAAGAAATAGACTGAAATCAAGAAGGATAAATGAATACCACAAAAATTTTCGAGGTTCAGGAAGAGCATTTAATTGTCGGTTTTTGAACGAAGGGTATTTTCATACCTAATTAAAACTCTCCTACACTAATATTATACTCGTATAAAGAGTGCAGTTTTCTTTTTTTTTTTTTTTGATTGCTATTTCAACACCGTTAAAATGCTGCTTTATTCCCTAGTGACATAGGCTACGCTATTTACTTATAAAACTATTTACTGATATATTAGAAAAGATACTATTGGTTTATTATCATAATATACTTTTGAAGTATGAAAGAACTAAACCCCTTCCTGCAAAAACTGCAAATTGTCGCGTACGACGTTTTCTCGCTCAAAGGACTCAATATTATGTAGAGAAAAGTTTGTGAGTGTATATATATATGCGTTCACAAACATACAAACTCACATACACAAGACACCCGGAACAACAATCCGTAAGCCATACAAATATTTGTTTCTTGAGGGAATCGAATCCACGCCACGCAGTGCAGTAGCCACCACGTAAACCGCCATACCAGTCGATATACTTCCTAAAAACTAATTGACCTATCCATACATTATGTTATAGTCATCGACCACTTAATTTGACTTAATTGTTGATCTAGTGGTTGGTGGCCCTGACTGCTGTGCCGGAGGTCGTGAGTTCGATTCCCACCAGGACAAATGTTTGTATGATAAGCATGTTCATTTGTTCTGTGTCTGGGTGGTCTATCTATTATATAAAAATTAATGCCACTTTTTGTTGTAATTTTATAACTCAAGAACGGGCTCACCTATCTACACCAAATGTTTAGGCTTTGTTGTAGTGTTGTGTCGGACTATTTAGTGGATGGATTATGTGAAGTTTGGTAGGGTAGAGTAGGGTATAGTAGGGTAGAGTAGTGTCCCGGGTGTCGCCACTGTGCGAAACGCCCGGAGGACACGGTGGGGCACACAGTCGAGGTGTGCCCTGCTTGGGCGGAGCATCGCCGTGCCCTCGTGGGGGCGATCGGCGGCGGAGACCTCTCGCGCCGGGCCTTGGTTGAATCCATGGTCCGGAGCGAGGAGGAGTGGCAGGCGGTCGCCGACTTCTGCGAAGCAGTAATGCTCGCAAAGGAGGAGGCCGAACGCATCAGGCAACGGCGTTACCGCCGCCGCCGTCGCCGGGATTCTGATCCCGATTTCCGGCCAACGTAGACGCGGGCTTGCGGACAGTGAGCAATGGGTAGCTCGCTGTCCGGCCGTCCGGTAACTGTCCGGACCAAGCCCAAGTCGTCGACGGCGCGCACTGTTCCCGCGCGCCTCAAGGAGTTGTCAGCAACAGCAGGGACCCAGCCGGGTCGAAGCCTACTGGGGCCAGGGTTATCCGAAAGGGCGCTCGAGCCCCGGTATGAAGGCTAGAAGGAAGGGGGTGGGTCTTTTAGTCAGTAAGAGTCTGACACTATCTCCCGCTCCGCCCAAGGGCGGCGGATGCCAATGCATGATTTTTCCCACCATAAAAAAAATCAAATCATTAGTCATACTTCCAAAAAACAAACTGACCTATCTCAACTCCTAGACACACATTACGTTGGAGTCATCGACCACTTGATGTACTCGCCCACCCGCTATAGCGCCGCTGACCTGGCCGCCTGCCAACCCCATTAGTACCTGTCGTAATGTTCTCCAACCATTGATGTGGTGAGTTAAACGGCTACTAGAGTTACTACGGTATGACTGCTGCGAGGTTAAGCGGAGATTAGCCCGGTTGGTTTGTAGATGGGTCATTGTCATCATCATCATCATCAGCCTTTTTAGAATAGAATAGAATAGCATTTATTCGGCGCAAGCAACACAATACACAACAACATAAAATAATAATAAAAAAAGAGTACAGACATACAATACAGTTGCAGTGAATGTGCCTGAACCGAAAGGGTCACCAACTCAGCTCTTGCTGGGCGTCAAACACCCAACGCTGATTTTCAGCTGGTACCCCGCAGTGACGCACGGATGATGGTAAATAATGTATACTTAAACAAATAAATATAATTTATATAAATATAACCCATACTTAAAATAAATATTGATACTAGTGTATTTATGTGATGATATTGTTATATAGGTACGTAACTAAATATTTTATAAAATGTTCCTACTGCTGGGACTCAGGTCTCCTCTCTAGGAGAGGGAATGGGCCGTAATCCACCGCGGGCCCAGTGCGGGTTGGAGAAAGTCACATGTTTTTTTTTTGGGTATTAATCATCCCAGTGACATCCCCCGCCCTTGGGCGGAACGGGAGATAGTGTCAGACTCTCTGTCTGACTAAAAAACTGACCCCAACCCCAAGAAGGAATTTTTGCCTTTCATACCAAGACCGGATCTTCCTTTCAGAAGCCGACCCTTAGCCCCAGTAAGCTTCGACCTAGCTAGGCCTCTGCTGTTGCTGACAACTCCTTGAGGCGCGCGGGAACAGAGCGCGCCGTCGACGAGTTTGTAGATGGGTAAGTGCTTTTATTATTGGTCTTAATATCAGTTTTCCATACACCAAGGGTCTACTGGGACCAAGGGTTGGTTTCTGAAAGGAAAATTCGACTATGGTATGAAAGGCAACGAAGGAACAGGAGTGGTTTTTTTAGGTGGGTAAATCATCCAATTACATCTCCCACTCTTGGGTGGAGTAAGAGAGTGTGTCAGACTTTTATTGAGTAAAAACTCACTCCTGTTCTTTCTTTGCCATCGTTCTAGGGCCCCGGGGATCTATTTCGCATCACCCATGGCCCCAGTGCAATTTGCTATTTTCCGTACTAGCGTACTAGTGTGGATAAGTGCACCACCTCACCCCGTCACAATTAATTAAATTTATTGAGAGTTTTTTATTTAGAGTCGCGCGTCAACCCACGTTTATTTATTTCTTCGTAAGTGTATTGAAAAACGTCGTTAGAAATGTGTGAAATGTCACTGAAGCACTCCGCGCCGTAACACCCTCACCTGCAGCTCGGGCGAACTTTCAGCACTGGTATAAAAATTTTACTTTATCAAGATGTAGTAAGTGTAAACGACCATCAGAAGTAAATGTAATCGTACACTCCGTTCTTCCGCACTACATCACGTGGCGCCATCGTCACTCCCCGTCCTGGCGGCCTGCCAGCCCCATTAATACCTGTCTCTTGGCGCGCGTTAAGGCGACTTCCTTGCAGGCCGGTATGCGTTCAGCCTGCTGTACGGCATGTCAAAATTATGATGCTGTTCATATTTCTGTGGGGTGCACTAAAATATATTCTTCAGGAATAGCGATACTGAAATGTACAGTTGTCATCACGGATCTTGAACGCTCGGCGTCAGAGTGGGGATCGCTTTGTGTATTCCATACATTGGCGAGCCAATCGTCTTCGTTGTATCTGTATCTAACATGCAGCAACGCAGTGAACGAATGAGGAGTCACGTCTATGACACGATGGCGCGGCCAGTCAATCACTGACACTTCCCGCCCAGTTGCTATTGTTGGCTAGGCCTGCTGTTCATTCCACTATCCATTTCATAAGACTTAGTTCTGTCTCTGCCCTCACGTTCCTTACTGTCCTCCCCCAGACATGCAGCGCCAAGGTCTGTACTCCACAGGAGGTGCCCTTTTTTTATACACTCGCGTTATATGGCCTTTGACATGGATCAGAGTCCTTGGTGTACCTTTTTTTTATTGTTATTAATAAAACCTGCATTCGACAACCATCTCACCTGATGGTAAGCGATGATGTGGCCGACGATGGAACACGCTAGCCTAGAAGTAACCTATTCACTATTGACTTAAAAACCCCAAAGTTATAGCTATCAGGAAACACAGACTCCAGCAGGGAATTCCACTCCTTGGCTGTACTGTTTTTTTTTATTTGGGAGGCCATTCCAGAACGATTCGACCTCTTGACCATCTATTCTGCGAGCAATGTAACCAGTCCACTGCCACTTAACTTTGACTTATTTTTTCAGCCCAAATCAAATAGATTTTTTCTATCATACGAGCAAATACGAAGATGAAAGAAGGCAATGAATGTGGCCTCGATTAGAATATAGGCCGATAAAAACTGATAAAGTTACAAGCTTTTTTGCTAAAATATGTCAGTGATAAATTACGGTTTGTGGGTTCAAAACCCAGAAACTATCGTGACATAGTCATGACAAAAAAAAAATAGTGCCAAGGCGACGATATTTCTTCCATAAAGCTCCGACCCACTACAATACACGCCAAATTCACCGTTAGATATAATATCAGTCTGATATCTTAATACTCTAATGCAATATACCACAGTGAAATATTGATATATCTCGATAAACTTGTGTGATCAATCAAATAGTCATTTCACGTAATGGCCGCCCGGGGCGAACGGCGCAATACTCACTTTTACTTAACCATTATTATTAATAGGACTTCAGTCAAAACATTATTATTAATTTTGCGAATTTTCGCGAAGTAATATAGCTTGGGGGCTTAGAAAGATGTGCTCGTAAAATCGGTCTGTTATTTTTCGTGACATTTTAGTTTTGTTATGTAAGTGTTGAATCTTTCTGCGTAATGTTAAGGTTTTAGAAAATAAAGGAATTATCTTTAGATCCGGGTCTATGGCGTCATACAAACCACTTTAAACACCAACTTGTAATACATTTTTTTTATGGTTGGAAAATCATGTAATGATAACCCCCGCTCTTGGGCGAAGCGGGAGATAGTGTCAGACTCTTACTAACTAAAAACCCACCCAGTTCCTTCGAGCCTTCATACCAGGGCTGAGCTACTCTTTCGAAACTAACCCAGGCCCCAGTAGTAGGCTTCGACCCAGCCGGGCCCCTGCTGTTGCTGACAACTCCTTGAGGCACGCGGGAACAGTGCACTCCGTCGACGACTTGGGCTCGGTCCGGACAGTTACCGGACGGTCGGACAGCTAGCTACCCATTGCTCGCCGTCTGCAAGCCCGCGCCTACGCTGACAGGAAATCGGGATCCGAATCCAGGCGGCGGCGAGAGCGCCGTTACCTGATGCGGTCAGCCTCCTCATTTGCTAGCAGTACTAACTTGTAATACATTATTAGGCCGCTATAGAAAACTCCATAAAGAGCTTAGAATAAGCTTGCTTGCTTGCTTGCTTAATGAGCTTGCTCAGCTTATAATGCGTCAGAAATCCTGTTCATCCCTCTCGAACCTCTGAAGTAGGAGGAACACCGTAGATGTTCACTCCACAAGAATATGACAATAATCTTCTATTTAACTCAGATAATATATAGCCTCTATGTCCCCAACAAGATAAAACTTGAAAGCTTACACATTCAACTTTACCTTTTTTATAATTGAAAATCATCAAATATCTCCTCTTGCTCTGGGTAGAGCGAGGAGTCTTATAACAGACTTTTTTTAAATCGATATAAATTAGTGCTTGACTGCGATCCCACCTAATGGTAAGCAGTGATACATTCGTTGATGGTGAGGCGCACTAATGTATTTTAAGAGCCTATTCATTCTTGCCTTGAAGTCGCCCAAATTATAATCGATCGAACGGGAAGTCCGCAGCAGGCAAATTGTTCCAGTCGATGTACGCGGTATAAAAGACGAGGCGAAACGCTTAGTCCAGACCGTAAAGGTTTGAACAACGTAAGGGTGGATACTCGCTGTACGACGAGTTTTACTGAGTACAACACACCCATGCCGATGACACACACATTCTGCCAAAATACCTTCAATTTCTCAATATTTTAACAGACCGAAATCACATACTGTAGTTCAAGAATAGGCTTTCTGATTAAGAACTCCCAACCAGCTTCAACAGCCTAAATCCCCAGCTTACTGCAAAACCACTTAACAAAATCAGTCCACATTACCATGTAAACGGTCAGTGCAAATGTCAAGACATTCCTATCAGCGCCTGAACCCCACCTTCGAGATAATAGGCCTAGGAATATATTAAGCTCCGATTCTTTGCCGTCACGACAATGGACTGAACGAAATAATTGCATCTGTTCTCACGGGTCAAGCTATGTTGGGGATTGAAGCAAAACTTCAGAGAATTAATTTGTATTTTGACCTAGCTATTGATAGACAACTAAAGGATTTGATTACGTGTTGGTTTTGAAAGGGATTACAAGTGAATTTTATTGCTAATCAGATTTTATGAGAACATTAAAAAAAAAAAACAGTTTTTTTTATCTAGGTTTTTTATGTAGGCCATTCAATTATTTATTCCGTACACTAATTGAAACCTGTCTTTTATTACAACGGGGGTTTAAGGTAGAAAAAAAACTCGCCCTCCCCGAAAAACTTTCAAACAAAAAAAAGGTAGGTACACTCCACATATATCAAATCAATCAACAGTAGCTTTTTCATTTGTTTCTCTTCCATTGCCTTTTCCGCAGAATTCGTCTATTATTCCAAAAAAAAAAGAAACCTACGACTCATATACTTTATTATTTGACGGTAAAAATATTATTCCATCAAATAAAAGTTACCATTCAGGAGACACGGGACTGCAGTAAAACTTTGAAACTAATTTAAATAAGAATAATTTACCCAATGGTTGAAAGGAGAACTTTCAGTTGAAAACAAAAACTTTGGAGAGTTTTTTATATATTATGTACTTATGGATAACTCAGACTAACGCGCCTTTTTTTTCAAGTGGTAAATCTTCAAATAACTTCACCTGTTCTGGGTGGCGTGAAAGAGAATGACAGACGTTTACTGACGCCTACTGTCCATGGGCGCGTAGCTTCACAGACGCGTATTCATCATTATACGTTTGATGTACGCCTGCGTGATGCTTACATACAAAAACTAACGCTAAGTTAAGTAAAAGGTACGTGTACAAAAAACAATACGTTGGAAATACGCTGTTCGTGGACAGTAGCCGTAAAACTCACAATGTTCTGATTGAACTGAAATTTTGCATGCATGTGTAAATCAGATGATAATACAAAATTATTATAACAGGGAGCTGATCTGATGATGGAACTGGAAGGTATCCATTAGAACTCGAGCTTTTTGGAAAGGTGAGTATTAATTAAATAGGTATGTAAATTGAAATAGCGCTATAAAAGCTAAAAATATTTTCATTAAAAACTTAACGTTATTGTACCGTAACTGAAAATTGCCGAACAACTGAATCAGTCAACTTCAAATAAAGGCGAATATTTTGACTGTCATATGAATCACATGCCGTGACTCAAAGTCGTTTACATTGTCACAACAAACATTACTTACGCAATGGCGTGCTTCCAAAATATTTGTTTTGCAGAATGCAGTCCATATTACGTACAGTCAACTACCACGTATCACCACGAAAACTGCTCTTACTGGTAAAATAAAAAAGGCTCGCGTTTGACCACTAACGTTCCTGATGGAAAATGACAATGTGGTCACTTGCCTAGAAGTAACCTATTCACTCTGGACTTAAAGACCCCCAGGCTATACCTAGCTATCAAGAAGCATAGAACCAGGTAGCAAATCCCACTCCTTAGCTGTACGCACAATGAATGTCTTCCCAAAACATTTTGTGAGCATGGGTGGGATGACTGGGATGTCCACCATGTACCGGTGACGCACCGCCATGATTCGATAATTGTGTAGCGACCTCTATGACCGCACATAAGAACTAAACAACGAATTTTTTATTATTTATAAGCTCGCGTTTGACCACCATCTCACCTGATGAAAAGCGACGATACGGTCGACGATGGAACGCGCGAACCCTTGACTTAAAGATTCCCGGGTTGTAGCCATCAGGAAACACAGACTTCGACAAGGAATTCCGTTCCCTAGCTGTACGCACAATGATTGTGTTCCCAAAATGTTTTGTGCGTGTTGGTGGGATGTTCACTATATACCGATGGCGCATCGCCGTACTTCCGCTAGTCCGATAATGAAACGGGCTAGGCGAAATTAGGTTATGCAACTCCGACGCACACTCCCCAAATGTAACCGGTAAAAAACCGATAGACTAGCAACTCGGCGTCGATGCTCAAGACTTTGAAGCCTCGACTCGACGAGTGCATCATTGCGAATAAATCCTTCTGACTCGCCTCTCAACTCGTTTGGGCGGAGGATCTTCCTAGTTCAATGGAGGTTTGCAGGACGTTACTGTCTGCTCCGAATACCTCTAAACTGGAACGGTCTTGGCAAAATTAAATTATATCAAATTGTTATATGAACTTGCAGTTGATTGTACGCCAGCTGAATGCAGCTGTATTCTAATTTGAATATTTCTGTTAATTACTTACATTTAAAGGAATTAAATCAATCATAATCGTAAATTATAATCACATAAAGTAGATCGATTTACCTTAGGGCAGGCCCAATACAAAGGGCTTACAAATTGGTTTTTGGTTTTCTATAAGCTCCTACTTTACTTCTATTTTGCAATCTATAAGGAAATTAAACTATTTGTTCGTTGAAGACAATCTCTAGAAACTGAACTGTTCTGATTATTATAAACTCAACTTAATAACTTGAACTGGAGCAGATAGCTTTAACTCTCCGATTGTATAATTTTTTGCTCTAAAAGGGTAATTGGTACTAACACTAGATAATAAGTTATTATTTATCAAGTTACTAACACTGTAGGATCTTTTTATATCCAAAATGAAAATAAAATAATAATAAAAAAGTCAAATGTCAATAAATAACCCGCCCCTGATCGTTACCCGTGCAAAGATACCCATAACACTCGCCGCATTACCTCGCTGAATAGCGATGGCTATTCTTTGCACCAAGAACGACCTGGACCGGGAGGCACACGTTGCCTTACCAAGCCGTCGGCCCAAATCCACAAAACACATTGCTTCCATACTCCAACTGACCAGTCTCTAGAGCAACCGGCACAAGTTAGTAAAGCTGCTCCAAGGAAGCGTACTTCAGCCTTTTTTAGAGTAGCAGTTCTATTATTTCCACTAGTATTCTTTGCAAATATAATAAAAGAAATTTTCAGCAATGAACACAACATCAAAATGTAAAATAAAGAAAAAGAAAGAAAGAAAGAAAGTATTTATTTTGGCGCAAAAAAAAAAACATATTATACAACAAAAACTTAAGACAAACACTAAAAAAAAAAAAAAAAGTAACATTGTGTGTTATACGTTTGCGCCAAAAAAGGTCCAGTTCAGCGAAATGCCAGACTACTACGGGTAGTTGTCTGACGCTGGTTTTCAACTGAACCTTATACCTTAAAATGAACTTTTTGCTGTCACAACTAATACCGATAGCAACTGTTACTACTCACACGTAATAAGACCACACATATCAATACACATAACTCTTCTCATCCATCAGCAATACACCAACCCATCGAATGGAAAGTGAACTACATCACGGCATCTATCGAAAAGTGAACTATTAGCTGTCAAAACTAATAGCGATAGCAACTGTCACTACCCACACGTAATAAGACCACACATTTCAATACAAATAATTCTTCTCATCCATCAGCATCTAATGGAAAGTGAACTATTACTGTCGCAACTGATCTCTACTAACGTGGCATATGACCTATGAATTAACTAGAAGGCAGTAATGAGGTGTATCATTCAATCGGTTGGCAATCGTAATGTCTGCTTGATATGTATGCTAATGTATGGAGGTATGCGAGATTTGGAAAGGTCGAATTTGACTTGTGAGTGACCTGAAATAATGACAAGTAGGTAATTGAACTGTTAACAGTAGTGGTACATAGGTGGATTTAATACAACAAGGCATTCTCTACCAATCATTCTTTGGGTTGAAAGAGACAACACTATGGAAAGTATGCACAATAAATAAATAATAGCTATTACAAATTGAATGAAGCTATATCCGCTATTATTATTAATAACTAGCGGCCCGTCCCGGCTTCGCACGGGCAATAAATATAGCCTACTACTCTACCCTACTCTACCCTGCCCTACCCTACCCTACTCACCCTACTCTATTCTACTCTACTCTACCTTACTGCACCCCACTCTACACTACTTTACCTTACTATACCCTACACTACTCTACACTACCATACTCTACTCTACCCTACACTATTCAAATTTTCATTTTTTTTTCCATAAGAACCTTCTCACAATAACAAACACAACAAAAAAATAATTAGCGAAATCGGTCTAGCCGTTCACGCGTGATGGCGTGACCAAGGGATATAGGGATTCATTTTTAAATAATTATAATAGCTTTATTTTATACGCTTACGTCTAAATATGTTACAAACTATCACATTTACAAATGCACACACAGAAGCATTCTCTCAAGCCTCAAATATCAAAGATCATGTCTCAAGAGTCCAGTGTCATATTCGGTAAGTCTCGTATGTCAATTTTATAGGAATGCAAAAATCAGAGTCCATTACCACTGTGAATCTGTTAAAATGAACTTAGATCTTTCATAACTTCATACAAATAACAATTCATTTACTGTTTTGTAATGGAATGTTGATTTACCTATACATATTAGCCGTTTTGGAATCGAAACTCGCAGTCAGAGCGCTCACAAATTGTTTAAAGGCCTTTCCAAACGCTCCGTTGACACTTCGCTTGACCCAAGCTTGAATTTTACCTTGGACAGAGGATAAGCATTGCCATATAGTGTGACAATGGCCGCCAGTCTTTTGGATCAGTTACTTGTCGAAAGCGATGCGGAGGAGTTTCATCTCTGGGATCGTCTTAGGTTACATTTCGGGGGGTGTGCACTGGAGTTGCACAATTTAATTCCGCCAAGTCCGTTCCATCATTGGACCACAAGACGGCGTTGTGCCATTAATATATAGTAGACATCCCACCCATACGTTCAAAGCGTTTTGGGAACTTTCGGGTACACATGCATTATGCGTACGGCTAAGAAGTAGAATTCCCTGCCGAAGTCTGTGTTTCCTGATAGCTATATAACCTAGTGGTCTTTAAGTCAAGAGTGAGTATTTTTTTAATTATTATTGATAGGTTTGCGTTTGACCACCATCTCACCTGATGGTAAGCGACGATGTGGTCGACGATGGAGCACGCTTGCCTAGAAGAAACCTATTCACTCTTGACTTAAAGACGAAGTCTAGGCAAGCATGTTCCATCGTCGGCCACATCATCGCTTACCATCAGGTGAGATAGTGGTCAAACACAAACCTATCCATAATAAAAAAAGAGTTTTTCGACGTCATACTGTAGATTGATTTTAGTTAGTTCTTAAGTCTCGTTTTTACCCTTTGTATACAGAACCCAAAAAAAGATAATGTACAGTTTCCAGTTTTTGTCAAATTACCGCAACATAATTTACCATTTTTTCAAAGAATTTCGCACAAACAGATAGCAATAGTTCAAACATTTTAAAAGTGGTCAAACAAACCATTGTCTAAGACAAACGACTTGCACCCGACAATATGTGACAAGTTTGTCAGCAAGTGCAAATTGAGTGGACATTAGCAAAACTGGTGGCACAGTAGTCAGTACTACTGTACTTTGTAAGGGTGAGGTGGCATTGCCAGCGGTAGCGGCCGCCACTTTTTAGTTTTTGAAAGAAAAAAAAAAGAAAACAAGTTTATTCCGCCTAAATACACGCACAAATCAACGTAATATTATATAAAATATAACAGCCAGTATCCCTATCAGGCCATGTGTGTAACGGCCATAACACTATTGCTATTAAAGCATATTGTAATGGACAGCGAGCAATGGGTAGCTCGCTGTCCGACTGTCGGGTAACTGTCCGGACCGAGTCCAAGTCGTCCCCGTGCGCCTCAAGGAATTATCAGCTACCTTAGGGGCCCATAGGTCGAAGTCTACTGGGGCTATGGTCAGTTTCTGAAAGGGAGGCTCAGACCCGGTATGAAAGGCAGCGCAAAGATTGGGGTGAGTTTTATAGTCAGTAAGAGCTTGACACTATCTCTCGCTCCGCCCAAGGGCGGGGATGTCATTTGGATGATTTTTACCCACTGAAAAAAAAAGCATATATCTAGTGATGCAACGGAAGTGTCATAACGGTAGTGCTTTACAGAAGCAGAAACGGAAATTGATGTCAAAAGTAAATCTTAGCGGAAGCGAAATCGGTAACGGAACTGTTAATACTATGAAGAAAACATAGAATTTAATTTTTTAAGTTTTAGGGGCGGGGGTGGGGGTGACTGGTGAGGTTTATTTGAAATAAATGTTTCTGATTTCTATGATAACTCTCTCCCGCTGATCGCCAGCACTGTCACCACGACCTCCTAGTCCTTGAACCGTTACCCAACGTGACCGCTGGTTACTCCTTTGGTTTGCAAACAAATAACTTTGAGGTTAAGTACACGTTAAATCTTTACATTCTTGTATGTCCGACTTTTACAGAATTTATCACTTTTTTTTTTAACGCAAAGAGGATTTAAATAAAAAAAACTTACCTATGAGTTTTTTTTTAAAGAATTTTGGTCATTTACATTTGACATTAGTAAAAAGTACGGACAACCAGTTAACATAACAAGCTACTTTGTGATTTTTCATGATACAGTTAATTAGTAGGTACATAGATTCTTTACATTAAAATACTAGACACGGGTTTCAGATTTCGCATATACGAATACTTAGCTACTAAAACTAATCTACACTAATGTAATAAAGAGGTGAAGTTTGTTTTTTAGTTTGTAGGAGGTAATCTATTGAACTACTGGTCCGATTGCTAAATTTTTTTTCACCAATAGAAAGCTGCTTTATTCCTGACTGACATAGGCTATATTTTATGTACGCGGACGAAGTCGCGGGCAAAAGCTAGTTTTGAATAAATTTCACAGTAACGCCAAACTGTCTGCTAGAAGACTTGACCCTCATCATATTTGCTATAATCTTCAATACCTAAGATAATATCACAATCATTCAAGTGCACACAATCCAGCATGGCACACAGTCGCCCACGCTGGCCCACTGCAAGCTACACGATGGCCGAGTTATTGCGATATTAACGTAATCGGGTCTAGGTCGCTGTTTATAGTTTTTTTGTTACAAATATTTATTGCTTGGATGTACGGAATATTGTTGGTTTTGAAGAAAACAGTGAAATATAGAACTAATATTTTGCAGACGAAAGGTTGTGTGTGTATGTTACATCTTCACTTTTTGATTCATAGTAAACTGTGTCCTAAAATAGCATATTTATAGGATACTTTTTTACCGGAAATATGTTTGCTTGATATAATTTTCACGAATCCGCTGTCAAAAGCAGTTCCTTAAGGCGTATAGTCCCTTAAACATCAGTTCATTTAATTTCGGCCAGCTGCTCCCGGATAGAACCTTTTTTGCGTAAACATATTTCTAAAGATCAAAGCCATTTGAAAGGAATAGGGTAAACAAGCGAAAAATATCATGTTGACATATATATATATATATTTTTGGATTGAAGTTTTTGTCTTACGAAAAAATCATAATTATGTTGATAATTTTATACATGAATCTATAATAATATTTTTTTTTTTCAAATATGACTTGGCCGTTACCGAGGAATAGGCTTCAGAATGTCACTGTTTTATAGCACCGCTCGGGACTAGTTAGGAATTATCTGCGGAATTGATCGAAAGGGTCTTTTTATTTTAGGGACACGAAAAGAGCAACTGAAGGAACAGAAGTGAGTTGTAGTCAGTAGAAGTCTGACTCTCCCTCACGCTCCACCCAGAGCGGGAGTAGTTATTTGATGATTTCCCATAAAAAAAGTATTAGCTGTTCGCAAATTAGTTTCTTTAGTACACATGAAAGAGTTTTAAAATCATCGTTATAGCTGTTTCGCTTTTTCAAATCTTTTGCCCCTGTTCAATATTGAAGTCTCGCCGTAACAGTGTAAAATAAAGCAAGTTTATCTAACTTTTTTCTCAACTCACTTGTGGGTGTATTAATCTATTAGATGGAGTAGGTATCAAAACTTTGGCATGGGAACGTGTCAAAGTTTTGATACTCCATCATGTAAAGAGGGTCTTCAAAAGATGCCGCCAGAGAAAAAAACTATTCTAACACCTTATTTATGTAATACTACGGACACAAAATGTACAGAGGTGAACTTAGGCGTTTTCTGCCAGCCACAAATAGTACTTAAGAGACAAGACGAGCGTAATACAAAGATTAACAAATAGGTAAGCCATAAAAACAATATAATTTATACATTCGTAATCGTAATCGATTTTTTTTTTTTTGTAACATGAGGATCATGTTAGGTATGATATTAAAATAAAGCTCACGTTTCCAAAAAAAATATCTCAAAAATTATTAGTTATAATGAAAAAATATATTATACTAATTAATAATTAGATATAATTATTACAGAGACTAAAAATTTGTAAATAGGCGGTAATCTCTGAAACTATTGAATCAATTCTAAAAACTCTTTCACTAATATTTAACTTCAGTACTGAAGAGTATATACAGGATGTATTTGACATTGACGCACAAATGAATACCATGGATCCAGTGCATGATTCTGGACCCTTTGTGGAATTTTTTGACACCCGTATACTACTGTACTAAAGCTAAAGTATGTGAAATGTTTGTTGATTGCTAAAGTATATGAAATGATTGTTAAAATGATTGATGAAATGTTTAAAAAAATTACACTGCTTTTTAGCAAAAACACGTTCATGTAATACTCGCATTAACTACACGTGTTAAATGCCTTTCCGATAATCATTGTCATGTCAAGACAAGTAACATTACCTATTTGATTTATACATGAGTTTCCTTCATTCGTGACCAAACAACATCCTGGTGAAAAAACAATGTCCATCAAACAAATGATGTTAAATCAAGCACAACACAGCAGACGCGTGTGAAGACGGTGATGTGATCACACGATGACACTGCGCATAAAAAGTCGCTTATTTGAAGAAGGTCGGAGGCCATTGTCGGTTCAGATCTTTGGTTTAAATATTGATAGAAAACTGTTTGTGTGTTAATTCATTGTGACCTTCTTTACAAAATAAAAAAGTGCTTTATTGCGATCACACACGCCACAGGCTTGCGGACTGCGAGCAATGGGTAGCTCGCTGTCCGACCGTCCGGTAACTGTCCAAATTGAGCCCTGGTAGTTGACGACGCATACTGTTCCCACGCGCCTCAAGGAGTTGTCTGAAACCGTAGGGGGCCCAGCAGGGTCGAAGCCTACTGAAGCCAAGGGTCTATTTCTGAAAGTTAATAAAGGAACGGGGTGGGTTTTTTAGTCAGTAAAAGTCTGACACTATCTGCCATTCCGCCTAAGGGCGAGGGAAGTCATCTGGATGATTTATACAAACCATAAAAAAAAAATTGATGGCATGCAGTGATGTAATCGTTGATGGTGAGGCGCACTAGTTTATTAAGAGCCTATTCACTCTAGACTTGAAGATATCAATTGGACGGGAAGACCACAGCAGGCAAGTTGTTCCAGTCCTTCGATACGTGGTATGATACGAAACGCTTAGTCCAGACCGTAGAGGCTTTTACAATGTAAGGGTGGATACTCGCAATACTTTTTGTGATGAAAATAGAAACTACGAACCCCTTACAAAATGGACTAATCACCGACTGAAATAACAAGTTCTTATTATGTATGAAACTAGTAACCCGTCGTTTTTCTCCTTTCTTTATTCGATTTTCTTGTCTTTTCTTTTATCTTTCTATCGTTTTCTTTATTTCTTTCCTTCGTTTTCTTTATTTCTTTCTTTCGTTTTCTTTATTTCTTTCTTCATTTTAGTTTTAAAAGAAGCTTTACCGGAGTAACAGGCAAATGCAAAAAGTGACTTCGTTTAAAACTATGTAAAATTGTAAAGACCAAGATGAGTGAAGCCACAGGACTGTCCTAGTGGTATATTTTACAGACAGCCCAAACTGCGAAGTCGCTGGGAAGGTGGACGTAATGATGTCATCCACCGGTTATTGTACACATTGAATACAAAAACAAGATTGATTGTGTTGTATAATATTAGACAAAAAAATATCAATAGTGTTATGTACATAAATGGTAATATTATTATTGTTACAGATTAATGATTTCACAATGGGCCTTTTCAGAAGATTTGAAGTCTTTCAAAAGGCAATGGAGAGGTCTATCCTCGATTCTTTCGAGGCTTGCGGACAGTGAGCAATGGGTAGCTCGCTGTCCGGCCGTCCGGTAACTGTCCGGACCAAGCCCAAGTCGTCGACGGCGCGCACTGTTCCCGCGCGCCTCAAGGAGTTGTCAGCACCAGCCGGGTCGAAGCCTACTGGAGCCAGGGTTATCCGAAAGGGAACTCGAGCCCCGGTATGAAGGCTTCAAGGAACGGGGTGGGTTTTTAGTCAGTAAGAGTCTGACACTATCTCCTGCTCCGCCCAAGAGCGGGGGTTGTCACTGGATGATTTTCCCCAACAAAAAAAAAACCTTCAACGATTGGATCACTACTTACCATCAGATGGATTCGCAGTCAAGCACTAATTTATATCATCAAAGAAAACTGCAAAAAACGTATTAGGAGCGAAGCCATGTGATAAAGGTTATCGAAGAGAACTTTCAACCCATTAAAACTGGGTCAGAATTCAATGTCCTTCCATCAATGATGATCTTTGATGATCTCAGAAGCTTAATCCAGGCACACATTCAATATTTTTTTGCTTTAGAGCAAGAACAAGAAGATCAGTGTGAATCCTGTTACACAAGCGACTAATGTTGCTAGCGTCAAACGACACACTTCCGGCTATCAAACGTTCAATATAATATCGGGTCGGCTGTTCCCTTTGTAAAAAATCTTATTATAGAATCGCTATGGGTAGAGGGGAGATTTCTTTGGTATCATCATCATCATCATTCCAGCCGAAAGACGTCCACTGTATGACATAGGCCTCCCCCAAGCGTCGCCACGACGAACGGTCCTGTGCGTCTTGTATCCATCTGATTCCCACGACCTTGAGCAGGTCATCGGTCAACCTTGTTGGAGGCCTTCCAGGGACGTCTTCCGGTACGTGGTCGCCACTCCAGAACCTTTCGTCCACAACGACCATCTGTTCTGCGAGCAATGTGCCCTGCCCATTGCCACTTAAGTTTGGCGGTTCTTCGAACTACGTCGGTAAACTTGTCTTCTCATTACTTTTTTTATTTTGTTGATTATTTATTTTTTATTATCAGCGTTATATGTATAATATTACCGATGCCGAGACTCAGGCTTTCTTCTAAGCTCAGTTGTTTAAATTGTTTTTCAATACATTTGCTCGAAAACCCTCTCTTATCCCTCCGCTTTTAGGCACGCAATAGACTGTTTTCCGCACTAGTGCAGAAAAGTGCGTACTATTATTATAAGATAGATATATAGATTGATTGATTGATTCTTTATTGTACAAAAAAATAAAAATTATCATCAGGAACTTAAAATTAATAGGGTGTCACAATGGGCGGTCTTATCGCTAAAAGCGATTTTTTACAGACCACCTTTGGATGGATTATGACATAATTATTGTGTACATCCTTTGTTGGAGATCCAAAGTAACTTTGAATTATTTTGGTAATGGCCAACTAAATCCAGATTTGGTTGGGCCCTCAGTCTCTCAATGAGATTAACTCATAATTATAGTTTTTATAGTTTCTTAATTACTTCTTGCGACACATGCGGAAATGCTTGAGTGGTCTATTCTGAGCTACCATCGGCACCACACTAATGCTATCAATAAATTGCTAAAAATATTAGGACATTCATTTCAACACTATATTTTATTTTGTGTTACTTATGTTAGGCTATTTAGACTATAAACATACATTATTTATTCAGTGATAACTAGATCTCCTTAAATAGAAAAAGCCACCAATAGTAAGTAATCCATGTTTTTCCAATTTAGCCATGATGTCAGGGATTCATCAGAAAAATAAATCATCATCACAATAATATTTCAAAGGCGAAGTATGTAGAAAAGGGCTATTTTTTATTTATTTCAAGTACAAAAAAAAATACATAAAATTGAAAGGTCAATAACAAAATTAAATTAAATTAAATTGTATTAGATTATTTTATCATTTAGATTGCATTGAACATTATTTTGCATTGATCCGATGATTATCATTAAATTAAATTCATTTTATAATTATGTAGTCAGGCAGTCAAATATTAAAAGAATTGCATTTAAAATCAAAATAAAATGAAATGATTAAATTAATTAAATTGTACATAAATGGGTAACGTTACATTGGACCATACAATTACATTAAATTAATTATTGTGAAATAATTGTATAAAATTTAATTTCATGCTATGCTCGGAGTTTCCTTGCGTGATCACATCAGGAATGAAGATATCTGCAGGAGAACTAGGGTCGCTGACATAGCGCGAAAAATCGCCAAACTTAAATGGTAATGGGCAGGGCATATTGCTCATAGAACAAATGGTCATTGAGAAGGAATTGGACGAATCGGCGAAATGGCGAATTGGAACAAAAGTTTCTGGAGTGGTGGCCGCGTACCAGAAGACGCCCACTGCTGGACGTAGACCTCCCCCAAGTATCGCCATAACGATCGATTCTGATCGTCTCGCATGGATTGGAATCCCGTGACCCTCACGAGGTCATCGGTCCACCTTGTAGGAGGCTTTACATTTAGGCGTCTTGCGGTATGTGGTCGCCACTCTAGAAAAAAATTGTGGAAGGTTGTTCCGTTTCGTCTACTGAGCAAGCCCATAAAGTTTGTGGAGGACTGTCCCTTACACCTTGTATACTAAGTAAAACTCCCAACGAAATACGTTTCGAACGAGGATGCCATATTTTATTCCTATGGGGCTTCCTGGTTAAACCTGAACCCTGGTTGGTCATCATCAGGTCGTGTTTCATTTATTTAACCCTTTAACCGCTTACGTCGTATTGGTCCAACGAGTGTTCTCGTGTCGTAACCGCCAGAGTCGTGTGATCGAGACTGGGTACTCCATCTCGTCTAGCTCTTCAATCCCCATAGGTTACAGAAGAGCTGAGATGGAGTACTTGGTCGTGGATGTGGACGACTTAGTGGCAGTGGATAGGGCACATTGTTTACAGAACAGATGGCCGATGGGGATGAAAGGTTCTGAAGTGGCGACTATGTACCATGATAACATGACCTGGTGAGGATTGCGAAAATCCGAATAGAATGCGGTGTTAAGATTCTCCATCAACGTCATGTATAATGTCCACTGAAGGAGAAATAGACCTCCCCCAATTGTTGCCATAATAACTGGTCCTGTGCGTCTTGCACCGATCAATTTCCCGCGAACCTTACTACTCATTGTTAAAACAGGGTTGCCGTGTTTTATTCCTGTTTGACTCCCTGGTTCCATCTGAACCCTGGGGAATCATCATTAGGTCGTACACCATCTAATATTAAATACGCGAGTCCATTACCACAAACATTAAATTACTCACATAAACACTTCTAATACCAAAGTCAACATCTGCAACTTTATCTACGTTCACCAGATATGGGTCACAGCACACATGCAAGCTTATCTAATCTGATCACGGAGTCAGTGACCGACCAAGTGGCTGACAATGCTCCCCAATTGGTGAAGTTCCTCTGACCGATTTATTACAACGAGGGGAGTTCGATAGCCGCTGGAAGATTGCTCCACATATGGTGCTGGCTAGGTGTTTTTGTTGGACACCTAATTTGGACATATGGAATAGTTTTTGAGTGGTTGTTGGCTGTTTTTTAACGCATGTTAAAAGAGGTCTGAGTACCTATACATTTAGATGAATGGAGAGAGAGGGAGGCCAAAGATAAGATGGATTGTTTCCTAACACAATCTCTAGCGCACTATCCCTACACACTCCCTTTTATGCACTTAAGAGTGATATAAAAGAAAATGGAGTTAATGATAGTGTGACGGGAGACAGGATAAAATGGAAAAAAAAATCGTGTTACTCCGACCCCAAGTAATATGGGATAAGGGCAGAAAAAAGAAGATGGTCTTCGTCAGTTTTTCACCCGATTGCGTGATGTAAAGAAGTGGTCATGTGTGTAGTATATCTTTCATATGTCTTTGTGGTATTCTAGCGTGCGAGAGACCAAATGTATGAGGTCAAAAATTTTCATACATCTTCCACGTTCGTGACAACCACTTTAGTGCATGTTTTTATTTTTATTTTTGTGTGTTTGTGTACTACTAACACTAATTTTAAGATACTTTATAAATAAAATGGACAACTGCCTGATACGGTCTTCCAGTCCGATTATAATTTAGGTGTTTTCAAGTCTAGAGTGAATAGGCTCTTAAATTTTTGAATGTCTTATGTTACACAGTTCGACATAAGCAATTGTCTTTCTATTGTGTCTCTAATTACGGCATTCAAAGAGCAAGAAAACTAATAACAAAACCAACAGAACCAATGAACTATATAAGATGATGTTCTAAGAGAACTAATGCGCCTCACCATCAGCGATTACATCCATCCGGTGGGATCTCGCACTCAAGTACTAGTTTTTAAAATCAATTTAAAAAATCAATTAGCATCTTCGCACGCCTTTCCACTGAGTCCAAAGCTGCTAGATAGCATTTTATTCTTGCTACATAATTAAATATTCCAATCAATACAATACCTACAATATTATTGCTCAACAGTTATCGAACGCAAGCGCTTGAGTCGCTCGCGCATGCGCGTTACACTTTGTTGATAACAAATACAACACAGTAACCCTTTCCTAACCTATTATGACACCCTTCTTTTGTCGCACGTGGGTAACAACATAACAATTGTATTTTAAACTTTATCACGTTAAAAATAAAGTTTAAAATAAATTGGTAAGCTTATCAAAGGAAACCTAAACATTTGTACAAGATTTAAAATAGTACCAACTATGTAAAGAATTCTAAACCTTGTTTTCATAAAAATAAAGTTGAAAATTGAATAGAATTTTAAGAAATTAATTGAACTTATACTTGTTATGAAAAGCATAAAAGACGAAAAAGTTATTACGCAGCTTTTATTGAATTAACAAACTATTTTCAACTCAATTTTCTCCTCCCAACAGTTCATAATTCATTAACTCAACAAGGGTGGTGGTAAATCAAACCGTAAATCGTAGAACATAAGGTTTATTTTCGTTTGACATAGTTAAGATGCGTACACGCACATGTTCCCCTAATATCAACACGTGTTTGTTTGTCACTAAGTTAGTAACGATGCGGGCGATGCCCGGCGGCTGCGCCAGTATGATCGACTACACAATTGTAATGTTATTTGCTAATATTTTTTTCTCTAGTTTTAAGACAGTAATAGGAGTCGTCCACAGTGTCTCAAAACGAAAGTCTATTACCAGTGCGAGTTGCCAGTGATGACATATGGCTCCGAAACGTGGTCGCTCATAATGGGCCTCATCAGAAGGCTTAAAGTCACCCAAAGGGCAATGGAAAAGACAATGCTCGGAGTATCCTTGCGTTGTCGAATCAGAAAATGAAGATATGCGCAGGAGAACCAAGGTTACTAACATAGCCCGAAGAATCGCCAAACTTAGCGGCAGTGAGCAAGGCACATTGCTTGCAGAACAGATGGTCGATAGGGACGAAAGATTCTGGAGAGACGACCACGTACCTGAAGACGCAGCGTTAGAAGTCCTCCCACCAGATGGACCGACGACCTGGTGAAGGTCAGGTGAATCTGATGGATGCGAGACTAGAATTAACTCTTCTTTTAAGAGTTAAGTTGTAAAATACAATTAATCCAGTCAATGCACTGTAGTAACATTTAAGGCGACACGTATGAACTAAACTATGAAATCTTGCATCAACATATACAACAGCCCGAAATCATCTCTCGGGCAGTTACCCAGATCCAGAGACTTATCACCCGTCTGGTCGGAGGATCCCCCCTTTTGAACGTTGATTTGCGGGTCACACGGGTTACACTGTGTACCACTGTACCACTTACCTAAATCACAAAAAACCTGTTAGGATCAGCTTCTAACCTAATCTGTTGCTCCCGATCTGCATTATTTTATTTGAAACAACATATTCCAACCATATATGGACTCTTCAGATTCCCGACGGCGCCCGACTGTACCGATCTATCTGCCGAGGGCTCGGGTGGTCTCGGGGGCAACTAAGTTAATTCCGTGCAAGCTTTTATTGCCCAATAAAACTTTAACCCCCTCTGTTGATGTATTATAGGGATACGACGAATAAGCCATGTTTATGAACTATGTTTTAAGAACGACTTTATTTTTGGGATAGCTCTTTCATGCATGTTTTATCTATCCAACCACTTCTTTACCAGCTTTGCTAGGTATGTTTTTTCTTATTTATTTATTTATTTATTTAAACTTTATGCAATAAAAGATACAAAGGCGGACTTAATGCCTTAGGCATTCTCTACTAGTCAACCTAGAGTAGTGCAGAGACAAAATAGCAGGTGCATAAAAAATAAAGAAAATATTATTTAAAACAATTATAGAATTTTATAAAAAGCTAAAACCAAACATACATATAAAAACGCATATTTAATAAAATATATAGCTATACATATATACAAATATCTTCTTATTTTCTTCTTTTAGAATATTCAATATCTACTCATTACAATGTCTAAATCGGAAGTTGATTTTTTTTATAAACTAGATGGAATATGAAATCATAAATAATCGTACAAAAGAATGTCTGAAAGTGAAACCCATATGTGATGGATGAGTCACGCTCGTTACGTAGGGGTTTTGTTTGTCATTACATTTGGTTCATTTGTTCTGTGTATGAGTGTAATTTATCTATAATATGTATTTATTTAGAAATATATAAGTATGTTTATTAGTTATCTAGTACTCATAACACAAGCTCTCCTTAGCTTGAGACTAGACGGCGTTGTGTGATAGTTGTGGAGTATTATATTATATTATAAATTACTAACTCTATGAAAAGTATTTAGTCTTTGTGTGATAGAGCGATTGACATTCAATGAGGCACAAATTTTATTTTATATTATTGCGTTGTTATTTATCAAATGGTTATTTATGTATATTATTTAAATAAAATTTTACACCCGTAGGTACACTACATCAATATCTATTTCAATTACACTTGTGAGTATATATATATGCTTTACCCTAGTCCGTGCGTCACTGCGGGGTGCCAACTGAAAACCAGCGCTGGGTGTCTAACGTCCAGCTGAGGTGGTCACCCTTTCGATGCGGGCACGCTCGGCGTATTTTTTACTTTTATTTTTATCTACTTTGTGTATAAATGTAACCGTTGTGCTGTGTCTGTACCGAATAAAAGTTTTTCTATTCTATTCTATTCTTTATTCATACCGTACGACTGTAAAGTATGAATATCAATCGCTCAACAACATGTATTGCAGGCTTAAGAAAAGAAGGCCAGATAAAAAATGGACTGACTTTAGGGAAATAATATATTATAACAATACATATTGTATTGTTCATTTTTATTATACTCATTTTTTTTTTGTCATGGAAAATGATTATAATATGTCTTAAATTTGCGCCTTTTCGAGCAAATAATGTTCTTCTTTCTTTCTTTTCATTCGGTTTATCACAATAACAAAACAGCTGTTCGAACTTCGCACGCGCGCGTCTGTGACCGATCAACTGTTAGCTGTGTTTTGTAATTGGGATAAAACGAATGATTAAAAAAAAAGTTTCTTTGGAAAAGTTTTTTGTAATCATTTGTATAATAATGTGTTTAAGTATAGGTCACTAATTACCAGTCACCCTAATTACTAGTACTTACATCTACTGATATCTATGTCAAAAGATATTAGTATGTAGGTACTCGTATATATAAGTATACACCGCTAAATTTTAATCGTTTTAATCGCGTGGAGGGTCGATCCGGTACATGAAATACTATCGATTTGTAAAGATAAAATTAAAAAATAAAGTACCTCTTTTTCAAAACTCGTATTAATTCAAGCATGTACGAAATTAGTATTTTTAATAAAACGTCAGCTGAGCGAGTTTAATGAGCTGTAGTTAATAGTCAGCGTTGCGTACAAAGTACCTACAGGTCATTGAACTCGCTCAGCTGACTTTTTCGTACATGCGTAAATTAATACGAGTTTTGAAAAAGAGGTACTTTATTTTTTAATTCTATCTTTACAAATCGATAGTGTTTCATGTACCGGAGCGACCCTCCACGGGATTAAAACGATTAAAATTTAACTACGTATATGTAGTTTAAATTACAGCAATTAAAACTGAACAGGTGGACTAATGTCAGTTGGTCTGCACAGGTAAGCTAAGCACCGAAATCACCCATTGGTTGTGGTACAGCGCTGCATGGATCAAGGAAATAATTATGATTTAATTGTCGCACTCAGCTCTGCAAATATGAGTAATTTGGTCAACAAAATCGGTGATTTTGATACGGTTTAATATTTAGAAAATCGTAAAAGAATTTTATATCGGGTAATTTTTGAAATATTGCGTAGTCTCATTGAAATGTTGGCAATGGTCTGAGTAGCTATAATGACTTTTAATAATGATATAGGAGCTTAAATAGTAGATACAATTATTATCATCATCATATCAGTCTAAAGACCACTATTGGACATAGACCTCCCACAAGTGTCGCCACAACGATCGATCCTGTACGTCTCACGTCAGGCAAACTCACATGGGTCCATTATTTATGTACCTAAATGGGTTCTTATGCCATCTCCCGCCCTTGGGCAGAGAGCGAGGTTGTATCAGACTGTTACTGACTAAAACCACTCCTAGTTACTTCGTAGCCTTGATTCCATCAGGGTCGGGTTTTTCTTTCATAAGCGAATCTATGGACCCTAAAGGCTTCGATCGACCCTACTGGGCCCCTACGGTTTGCTGAAATCTCAACACTACGCGCCGTCGACGACTTGGGCTCGGTACTACTAACGTTGACCGGACGGCCGGACGGCGAGCTACCCATTTCTCGCCATCCGCAAGTTTAGGATAACCAGTTCATTTATCTCCTGAAATAGAGATCTGTGCAGAATTGCAACGCAGGGCACACCTAAATCAGCCAAGTGCGCGAAAAGTTTCAACATAAGTTTGTGGGCAAATAAATACATATCTTGATGGCTTAGCAACAGCACCGATGATTCACACCAGAAACATTCACCATATGCACATTACCTAGCAGATCTCTCTGATCACTACAAAGGAAGTCGATCAGATACTGATCATATACGTAAGTCATTGATATGCGGTCAGTGCGCATAGTTGACCTGTTGACTGGCGCCGACGGTCCGTGACACAGTCAGGGAATAGGCAGAAGGGCAGATGTGGAACAACGTTGGTACAAGGCAATGTTTAGCAAGGTTTTTATTGTGCATACAGCCAAGGAGCGGAATGTCCTGCCGGAGTCTGTGTTTCCTGATAGCTACAACACAGGAATCTTCAAGTCAAGAGTGAATAGGTTGCTTCTAGGCAAGCGTGCTCTATCGTCGATCACATCATCGTTTACCATCAGGTGAGATGGTGATCAAACGCAAGCCTATAAATAATATTTAAAAAAAGTTGAAGATGAGGTGGAGATCTATAGAGTGAGAACGAAGGTTCAGGCTAGCTCTGATCGAGTGATCGTTGGACCATCACGGGAGCATCTTTCAGTCACACGTTAAGTAGCTTATTCCGATAGCAGAATAAGAAAACTTGATGAGGATGGAAGATGAGGAAAGATGGCAGTCGCAGCAACTATTTTATTTCGACAACCTCTCTCCTCTTTACTGATCAGCTATCTATGAGGTAATACGGTAGTGTCCAGGGTCAAAATAATTACATTTTATTTAGTCCGTATTTTAGATTATAAAAAAATATTGGACACGTTTTTTTCTTTTTTCGATTAAACAAAAAATAACAGAGATATAGCCCATTAAAATTACGTGTGACGTCTCCCCGTGCGAAAAACTGTAGCACGGCGTGACGTTACACATAACTTTAATGGGCTATATCTTTGTAATTTTTGGTTTAATTTAGAAATAAAAAAATATGTGTCCCTTATTTTTGAATAATCTGAAAGACGGACTAATTACATTTTTTACGGCCACTAGCCTATTGTAAAACTGACTCCTACCAGTTTCTCAGACTACGGTAACTCCTTTGAACAATTCGCAGCCCTAGCAGGCTTGGTCCTTAACGAACGGCGATCTACCCATGGCTGTCCGCAGCCAGTGCCTACGGTGACCAGAAATTGTCCTAAAGAGTGTCGTCTGTGTAACTACTGTAACGTCATCAACATTATCAACTAAATCCCGTAGAATACCAATTCAATATCACTTCCACACCTGTACAGTCTTTCCATCTGTTTGTCTTGTCTAAAAGTGTTGAACTTCTGTTGGATCTATTTTGACATCCGCTGTGACCCACAAGTTGACACCGCCATCCATAAAGGCTCTTTGCTGATTTATTTATACCCGTCCTTATCTAGCGGATAGCTGAGTGATCTCGATACAGGCTAAAACTGTCCGTCGACGAGTTGATGACATTCCCGCACATAAGAATGTATTGATTAGTTTATCGACGGATGTTGACGGGAATAAACGCAAGATAATATTGGATGGTATTTGTGGGCTGTTATTTATATCATGATCTTGAGGACAAAAGGTAACGGTTTTTTTAGTGGTCATCCAATGACTCTCCCGCTCTAGAGTACGATCGCATCGACACGGAAAGGCTGTGTCAGACTTATACTGACTAAAACGCACTCCTATGTTCTACGTTTATGTCTAGATACCTGAGTATGGTTTCCTTCCACTGAATTAGTTTTAGTTTCCGTACGCTTTAAAATAAACTCTAGTAGTTACGAGATTTATTTCAACACGCATGCTCGTTAGATAGGCTGAGTGACACACGGAAGGTCAGCCATGCACCTTGACCCACGCGCGGTCGCGGGCGCCGCGCCGGGCCATCCTGCCTGCGCCCGCGCCGCCGGCCGCCCGTGACTCACTGCGTGCACGCATTCTCTTAAGGCTTCTTCACACGACGTCTCAACAACAAAATGCTGTCAAGCAGTGGTTACGTGTGAATAGTGTCGCTGCAGCTTTTTGTAGTTGCGTTGTGGTACCTATTTATTTATTTATTTATTGAGTACTGCCACATTACAATACATTTATCATTAAGAAAGAAAAAAATTTCAACATGGTGGTCTGATGTATGTAACAATATCGGCGTACATAACATTTGCTATTCATTTGCTTTGTGATATAAATTAACAAAATATGCACTTAATTTAATTTAAAATTACACTAAAAATACATTTAAAATTATATTTAAAATTACATTTATAATTACATTGAAAATTACAATTATAATTAAAATTACATTTATTATTACATTTTGTCAGCGGTACCGACAAAATGTCGTTGTGGATGTTGTTGTCGGTCGCTGGTGGTTGCGTTGTGGTTCCGATGTGACCGGTATCACACAAATCGATTACAACTGAACAATGTGGTACGTGTGATGTGAATAGTCCTAATTATTTTCAATACGAAATATACGCCCGGCCACGTGGTGTGGCTGAGGTATAGTTGTGGTACGTGTGAATAAGCCTTTATGCTCGTACGCGGACTAATGAACGCACTTGACACCTACAATGGTTGAAGGGTTCATGAAAATTGGTGTGAAATGAATCAGCAGGACCATTTGCATTTTAATCTCGTTGTTCTGTTCAGTCCATTTTAGGTGGTATTGTAACTTATTAATTTTCTTAAAACTTCAACAAATCATTCAATGACTTCTCCCGCTCTAGGCTTGAGCGGGAGGGTGTGTTATATGTTTACTGGCCAAAACCACACCTGTCCTTTAATCCTTCAGTCACCTGTTGCGTTCTAGGACCACGAGTTTAACCATAGCGGGCATCGGCTTTGGTGGGCCCCTACGGCTTTACTGACATCTCTTTGAGGCACTCGTGGGACGTTGACGGATTGGGCTCGGTGCGAATGGTTACCGGCCGGCCAGAAGGTGAGCTACCCATTGCCAATCGTCATTTTTTTTTTTGAAGAGTAGGATTAGAATCAGGCTTCCTCTCTAAGAAAGGGAATGGGCCGTACCGTAATCCACCACCCAGTGCGAGTTGATGGAAGTCATGTGTCTTCGAATTAAAGGTTCCAGGACACGCCTGTTTCCACACATGTTTCCTTCACCGTTTTAAAAACTGTGGTTATGAAATAAATTACACAAAGTAGTGTGCCTAGCTGAATTTTAACTCACGACATACAATTCGCTAACCAGGGTCCATACCACTGAGCCGCCACTATTTCTAATAAAATGTCCTTGCGCTAAAAACTCAACATCGAAAATTCCATAAATTCTAAAAACAATACATGAACCTTCACAATTTCTTAAAAGAATTGAGTGACTAGTTAAAAATAGTTCCAATTAACAGAATTGTCTGACGTAAACAGATTCCAAACACTACTCAGTAATACAATACTGTCATTTACAAAGTAATTACATTACATCAGTCATCTTATGACAGAGGTTATTTTCCCAACTGTGGAGGAAATATGGAAGGACAAGTTGACTCCTCCTTAAAAGAGTCCAGATTTAGCTTTGGACAGATAAAAGTGGAAGAAAGGAAGGCTCTTTTTTTATGTTGGGATAAAATCATGCATTGCCATCCCCCCCCGTGGGCGGAGCAGGAGATAGTGTCAGACTCTTACTGACTAAAAGACCTACCCCGTTCCTTCTAGCCTTCATACCGGGGCTCGAGCGCCCTTTCGGATAACCCTGGCCCCAGTAGGCTTCGACCCGGCTGGGTCCCTGCTGTTGCTGACAACTCCTTGAGGCGCGCGGGAACAGTGCGCGCCGTCGACGACTTGGGCTTGGTCCGGACAGTTATCGGACAGTCGGACAGCGAGAAGAAAGGAAGGCTGGCCGTTTCGAGGTATATTCTCATCTCCGCAATCTTTTATCATCCGTCTTTTTCACAGCCCAACATTCTAATCTTCATCATTATCATTTAAGGCTAAATACATCCACTGACATTCACCAACACGCTCTAGGCCCGCGTGTAGGATTACAGCCCATTCCCTCTCCTAGAGAGGAGGCTTGAGTCTCAACAGTGGGAACATTAAAAAGGCTGGTGATGTGTGATATGACGTCCACTTCATCAAGTGTCGCCATAATGAACCGATCTGTGCATTTTCTTCTTCTTCTTAGTGTGTCGATGGCAAAATTAGTTAAATTCTATGCCTGGCCCAGAATTCGGCCACGACAATGCCGTCTGCTGATGCTGCAGCAGGTCACAGGGCATGTGATGCAGGACGGAAGGTGGGTCATGGTCTGCGGAGAGATACCGCACAAACGCTGTAGATCGGAACCATCCGAGAACCCTCACCTGTGGAGATTGTCTTTGCTGCGCCCAACCTGAGTCTCTGCACTCAAGTTGGGCACAGCAAAGACAATCTCCACAGGTGGGGGTTCTCTGTTTAGAGTTTTCCAAGTTGGCCATAGCAACTCGTGTCCAGAAGAGAGGTGTGCGTTTTGCAGCCATCGGATTTCCGCAACCCTTACCAGTACCCATAGCCAAGTTGACAAAATCTGCGATCGTTAACGCTAGTAGAAAACTTCAAATGTACGGGAATGACGTCATCAACGCTCAGTCACGTGGTTAGAACAAAAGATGATGATGATGGATAGATCGTTCGACGCAAACGAAACGATTGTAACTTGGTTAGGAGGGCAGTTCATCAGTCAACATTGTAAGGAAAGTAGGAAAGAAAGAAAAATAATTTATTTGGTACAGCACAAGGCCCAAACACAATAATATACAAAAACACGTAATAAAAGTAAAAGAAGCAAAAAATAAAATAAAAAATACAGTAGTATGCCTCATGGCTGCACCAAAATAGGTCCAGTTCAGCATAAGTGCCTAACGCTGGTTTTCAACTGAACCTTGTGACGCAACGGACGCGAAACCGGTTTTGGGGTTCAATATAATATATTATCAGTGATGGATATGTAAGGGGCCTTATTCTAATCTTAATACATTTAATTTTAACTTCGTCATCGAAACCTTAATCCGCTATAATTAACTCACCTTCACAACTATGTCCTACTACGTTTGTATCCAACCCCCCCTCTCCTCTCACCTCAAACCTGCCATCATTCCCTCTGACCTAGATTAGTCAATTGTTTACAGTAATCCAATTGATTAAGTCTAACTGTATTGTAAGTACGTACAGTAGCTGTGTCCATATGAGTCACGTGCCCAGTTTGTTTTATGTAATTAGGGTGGGCTGGGGCGAAATGGATCTGTGTTTTGTGGGAAATGTGATTTTAGTGAATGAAAATGTGGTTTGTGGAAATTTAAACTTAATTATGACATAATCGTGTCGCACTGAAGATAGACAATAAACATATACAGGATTGCTATGAAGAAGACGAGTGACATTCAAATCAAGGAATTAATCAAGAGATTCATTGGTTTCAAATAAACCATTTACAGGGACTTTTGAGTTGGCAAGAAGTCACGTCAATCAGAAATAACAAAGCGTAAACCTCAATGGACGAAAACGTTAAAAAAAATGAGTCTCCGAAGTTTTTTATTAGCTCTATGAACTGTCAAATTAATTAAAGTTTTAAATACAAGAAGCAGTATCCCAAACAATATTTATTAGGGCACCGATTAAGGATCTAAACAGCTCTAACCGACCAGCCATCATAAAGCTACGTCAAGCTATGTCCATATTTCCCAAGTTTCCCCTAAACATGCTGCCACCAAACTTAGCGAGTCTGGTTGACGTGCGTAGGAGTATCAGATACGACGCACTGATAACATACTTCTAAGTACTTACTTCATTTATTTTGCTAATGTAAGTACAGTCAACCAACAACTCTTTTGACAGTCATAGCGTATATTTTCTTTTTATTGAAATAATTATGAAAACTTTGACACCCCTAAACCGTGTTTTGTAGATAGGTTTAAAAAAAAATATAAAAAATAATATAAAATTAAAAAAAAAATTAAATAAAGATTTTGGTTAATAAATTCAAGAAATAAAAATCCTCAATATTCTCTTCATCTTCTTTAAACCCACTAAATTGTTTTATTGGGGCTAGGTATTTTTGAAAATATTTGTGTTTACTTTCAAATACATTGGCATACGCAATGACATTTTTTTGAGATTTTTTTTACATACATTCGAAATTCCCCCTATTTACCCCCTTACAAGTTGAATTTCCAAAATCCCTTTCTTAGGTAGTCAGTCAGTTTCATCCAACACTAGCTTTTTTTTCGCGTTGGGAAAATCATCTAATGACATCTTTCTTCTGAAATAATGTCAGACTTTTACTGACTAAAAACCCACACCTGTTCCTTTTTGCCTTTCGTACCGGGACCGAGCTTCCCTTTCGGATAACCCTGGTCCCAGAAGGCTTCGACCCAGCTGGGCCCCTGTGCCTTACACTAGCTGACCCAGCGAACTTCATACCACCTATACACAGGCCACATTGGAATGATCCAAGACTCATTCATTCCATGTTTATCTTTGAATGATTGACCACGTGATAGAATTATTGAACGAATGATGCTATGATTGAGACCAATAATTGTAAGTCATTTATCGAAGATATATTGATATTTTGTGTTTTTTTCACGTATTTTTTTTTTTCGATATTTTATATTAATTCTGCCATTCTGGGTAGAGACGAATCCAACAAAGCAAAAATCATTAAGATGTTCCAGCTGCTCGAGTTATAAATGATGCAAATAACACGACTTTGTTCTATGAATATACGAGTACCTACCTAGATTACAAAAAACAAAATTTTGTTAAACATGATAATTTATCAACGATTTCCATTAGAGTTTTCTTAGTTGAAGTTATTAATATGGTTGACTGTACTTCATTTAGGCTTATTGCATGCCGAAAGTGACGTTGGCAACCTGATCCCATTTAGGGTGGCATTTCGCAAGGAAATGTGTGTCAATGGATTTGTCAGAATTGGATTAACGACTGTCGTATGTCGCTGGATTACAACAAGATCAGACTCGAGGAGTAGGTGGAAAATTTGACACCAGTCTTGCGAAGGGATTTCGTATTCATCAGTTGTGGGTTGTGGAGGTCAAGTAAACTGAAGTTTCTCACAAAATCCTGGTGATTAACTGTGAGAAATTTTGGGTCTTATGAAATTTTAAAAGAGAACTAACTACTGAGATTGGATCGGGTAAAGAGGGCATACACTAAGACTTACATCTCCGGCAATTATGGAAAAAAAATCTTAACTTAACGATTTTTTTACACCAATTTTAGAAGACAAATGGTTCGATTCATGTAAACAATATTAATTTTCTAATATTTTTTCATAATTTTATCTATACAAATCTGCTATTACAGTCAATGTGCCATCAAATAGAGGATCTTCTGATCACGGTTTCATTTTAAGAGGTGTCAAAAGAATTACTAATGATTAGACTGGAAACTGACCCCAATACTTCTGAAGAAAAGATAAGCAGATTGGTTCCAGCAGGCATGAGTAGCTCACCGTCCGGCCGTCCGGGAAGGACCAAGGAACCCGGATCCACGACCTACCAAGGCTGCGGATTGTTTGAAGGAACACGATTCTAATCTTTAAAAGTCTGATACTATCTGCTCCCGCTCTGCTTAGAGCAGGAACGGTAAAAAGGCGGTTGATAATTGAGCAGTTATAAAAAAAAACTGGGCAAGTGCGAGTCGGACTCGCGCCCTGAGAGTTCCGTACAAACTTACTTGTGTAAATTCTTCAATTCCGGAATGGAGTCTCGGAAGATTTAAATGAATCGCAAACAAAAACTACTTATGACGTGACTAGAAATACAAGTTTACATTTTTCAAATTTATTCCTACACTTGTGCTATAAGACCTTACTTTATGTCAAATTTAAGGATGCTAGGTCAACGGGAATGAATGAATTTTGACCCCAGTACTTCTGAAAGAGAGTCGAAATGTATGTTTTTGGGCACATAAACCGAAGTATGTTTTTTTTTTCTTGTTAACTTACATGTTTGTTTTTTTACGGCTTCAAGAATCTACAGGCCTGAGTATATGGTTTAAATTTTAACTCGATACCTCCAAGCGTTCCCGAGATATCCGGGAATCCTTAAGTCGAGAGTGAATAGGTTTCTTCTAGGTAAGCGCGTTCCATCGTCGACCGCATCGTCGCTTTCCATCAGCTGAGATAGCGGTCAAGCGCGAACCTATCTACAATAAAAAGAAGGTCTTACAGACAGGACGGACGAACAACCAAGTGATCTTATAAGAGTTCCGTTTTTCCTTTTGATGTACAGAACCCTAAAAATAAAAAATATCCTGACGAGAGGTAGATTCTCTCTCCCCTGTTACCCCTATATCTTACTAATCTCACTCTTAAAGCAACGATCTCGACTTCTCATATCTATGAATATAAACAAAATCTTTTTATGAAGCTTCAATTAAGCCACCGAGCTTGCCGGGAGGTGATTGGCCGGTCAACGCACGTAGATTTGATAAGATTTAGCAGTTCTGCGAAACAACGGGCCGTACATAATGTCTGCTCGTATGTGACCGACCGGTATCTGCGTAACAGGTACGTGTCTATAGTGAAACTCTGCTGATAACTAATTGGAATGAAAGACCAGGATATTGTGGCTTTATAGGATGATGAGCAGGGCAATCATCCCGGGGCCTTAGTCTTCTAGGGACCTCGTTCTGGTAGGAGCCAACCTCTTGTAGGGGCCTCGCTCTGTTAAGGGTCTCGCTTTGGTAGGGCCTCGCTCTTATGGGGACCTTGCTCTTATAGGGTCCTCGCTCTATTAAGGGGGCCTTGCTCTGGTAGGGGCCTCACTCTTGTAGGGACCTCACTCTGATAGGGACCTCGCTCTTATAAGGACCTCGCTCTTATACGCTATTGTTGGGGCTTCTCGCAACATTCTATTAGAAAATATAAGCTAATTTTTGAAACTTTATATTTTATCTTACCTTTACGTTGTTATTCTTCAAATTAAAATGAAGTAGTCCATTTTTATTGAAAAGCAGTAAACAGTCTAAATGCCAGCCGTAAATGATGAGATTTATTTTGCCAAAAACAATTTTACACGTCTATTTTTTTCATCAATTTTAACTAGCTGAGGAAACGCATCCTTGGCCTGACCTCAGCAAGCGTAGCTTAATCTCAAGTTCAACTCCTGAATCTGTTATTATTTTGAGCTCCCAGGACATAGCTTAATATGACTTTGAATTGACTCGAAAATAGAGCCAACAAAATGCTCACTTGCAATATATAAGGAACATTTTTAATATTATAAAAAGAGCTTTATAAATGTAGAACCCTTACTAACGCCACATTGTCGGCGCAACGCTCACAGGCTCACTGTCACGCACTGAGCACTGACCATATGCGCACGCGCCGGCCGCTCGTAAACGGGTATTATTTACTTGTCACTTGACGCGCTCCTTTTGCCACCAGATTTAAGGAGATTTTATTTTTCACTCAGTTATGTTTTAGTTTTTGTTATAGGTTCTTTATTGACGGCTTAACTCGCTTGAATCAGTCATCATGAATTAGATTAGAACAATGCTGTTCCCATAATATTGCTGTTGCTGAACACGGTAAACGAAAACAAATCATAGACGATACAATAGCCGCAGTGGTTGAGCGATTGGCTGCTGTGTTGCGTGACGCAGGTTCGTTTCCCAGTAAGGGACAATGTTACTTTTAAAAAGAAAGTGGTCATTATGAGGAACCCTGCTTGTCCTAGAACCTGAAACAGATTGATTTCTTCTGACATTTCAGTTTAAAAGGGCTTCAGCCCTTTATCCTGGGCCTTTACCGAGCGACGGTATGGACGCCATCAGCCTACTGAGGCCGTGTGACTTCCGAAAGGGAAACCCATAGCCCTAGTACACAAAAAGCAACTGAAGGAACTACAAGACATGGTATTTTTAGAATAATATACAGCACAAATATTTAAAAAAAATCTCAGGCCTATTAGTTAACCTAGAAATTAACCAACACGATCGTAAGGGTACTTTATTAAAAGTGAGAAGTTTGAGAGCGGAGTAAAGGGTTAAAATTCAATCAGTTTTTTTTTTTTTATAAGCTGTAAATCCTATAATATAAACTAAGCAGAGCTTGTAGTATGAGGGCTAGGCAACTGAAAAACGTGCTATATTTCTAAATACATATATAATAAAGATACATTACACCCAGACACAGAACCAATGATCATGCCCATCACACAAACATTTGCCCTGGATGGGAATCGAACCCACGATCTTTGGCATAGCAGTCAGCAACTGACAACTAGACCAACAGGCCAACTAACAATATTAACAAAATTAGGAAGAAAGGAACAAGGAAGACAAAATCCTAGACATACAAAAAAGCAGCCCAAATAAGGGTTCAATACGAATCAAAGGGGAACCTTCACATGAAGTTCAAAGTCAACAATCAAAGGTTCTGTCGGAATAGCACGGAAGTGGCCGATCTTTGCCGATCTCTACCGAGTGTGGCCGAGCGGTCACGGTCTTTTACGGGCTGCTATGTTTGGGCATCAAGTGTTGTATGACTCAGGCAATTAAACTTGACGGGCAAGGAAAATTTGGGGAAGGAGATCAGGCATGGTTTCTGTGCCTTTTTGGTGGGTAGGAAAATTTTTTGAAGGGTTTAATTTTTACCTTTTAAAAACTTCAAATAATAAATCGTTTATTTTCAGACTTCTGGCCCCATAGACACCTAAGCTACATACCTAAAAGACTGTCAGATATAAAATAAATTAAATACAATTTATTGTTAACTAGCTTTTGCCCGCAGCTTTATCGGCGTACTTAAAATTATAGCCTATGTCACTCAGGAATAATGCAGCTATCTATCGGTAAAAAAAAAATCCCAATTGGACCAGTACTTTCAAAGATTGTCAAACAAACAAAAGATGATAAAGACAAAAAACAAACTATTTTAATAGACAAAACTTATGACTTTGTTAGTACGAGTAACACTTCACACTGCACTTATTCACTTTGTGCTTTTCTGTGGCACTTTAGTAAACCACTATCTCAACACACGATCTGTTTTGAAAATTTTCTCACATTCCATAATTTTTCTCACTAAACTACTTTATTTATTTATTTTTTTTTATTTTTTTATTTATTAAGGTACTCCAACAACTTATTCACTAATAACATTTTACAAAATATAACTAGCATATATATACCAATTATTGTGGTGAACTTGTCACTTAAAGAAGTACACAGCTTACACATAAATAAAAAAAATACTTACAGATCTATCATTTATGAGAGTGCTATTATAATGAATTAATTATTATTTTATATTACATATTGAATTTTAAAAAAATTAAATTGATATTTAAAATTAAAAATAATAATAATACTTGGTTTAAATTAAGGCGAGATTACAAATTTGAGAAACGATTGCAATAAACGTGATCAAAATGCTAATTACTATTAAATGTCATAAGATTCTTACGGAATTGGTACTGAAGTGATTTTGATGAAATTCGGTACGGAGTAAGCGTTAACCCCAAGGAAGGACATTGGCTACATTTTTTAAATGGCTTCGAAGTCGTAGGCCAACTTTTATTAACTTGGCTATACGTTTTTTTACACACATATTTTAAAAAAAATACTTTTTTTATGTATCTGCTAAATTATCGCTACACCACCCTATAAGCCTAAGTTGGTATAATTGAAATAAATGATTTTGAATTGGTTGTATAGTAGAGAATGCCAAGTGGAAAAGCAGTCAACCAGAAAGAGATCAGGCACAGAGTCAACGGCTTCATGTGTTTCTCGAGGCACGGGGTATCACCCAACAACCGTAGGTGTTAGCTTGTGGACGTCAATCAATGGGTAGCTCACCGTCCGGACCGAACCCAAGTCGTTGATGGTGCATACTGTTCCACGCGTGCCTTAAGGAGATATCAGAAATTCGTAGGGACCCAGCAGGGTCGAGGCCTACTGGGGCAAAGGGTTTGTTTCTGGAAAGGAAACACGTCCTGAAATGCAAAATGTAACTAATAGAAGGATCTTATGTTAGTCAGAGAAAGTCTAGCGTAGTCTAGTCCCTAGACAGGAGAGAACATTAGACGACATTCAACTTTAAAAAAAAACCATCGACTTCCAAACTTTGAGAAGCTAGAAAATAAACCCAAATAACACTTTTTTCCCAGGCATCGAACCCAGGACCTAACGCACACCAGCCACACTTACAACCACGAAACCAAAAAGGCAACTGTACCATATTTATCACTTCCCTGGCGCCAGTAACAATATCTTTTGTACTATCTACATAAGTGTATGATATAATTGAAGGTCGAAAGTTATCAGGTAAGGCCACGCTCACAAATATTTACGGAAGAGCCTTAAACAGCTGTTTATTAGGTCTTCACGCTATGCCCTTATATGGGCATCATCAGAATGCGCATGATTCACTTCATAAACTGTCTTGTTCATTACCCAGTATTGGTTTGTACTAGGTCAGATTGTTCTGAGTTTAAGAACCTTATGGCCTTGTTAATTTAAATACTGTTGATAACTAAAATAAATGAGTTTATTTATTTATTATTTAATAAATACTTTAAGTATATAATTAATTTTAAGGTGCAGAGGCGGACTTGATGCCTTAGGCATTTTCTACAAGGCAACCTTTGGGTAATGCAGTGAAAAATGGTGGTAAAATAAAAAAAGCGAATACAACAAGATATACAAATGAACCATAAATACAATACAATAACAAGAAATATAAGGTCTAAGTAACAAGAAACATCGGGGACTTTTATGGGAAAATAGGGTAGAGTAGTGTAGAGTAGGGAGAGTAGAGTATAGCAGGGTAGAGTAGGGTAGAGTAGTATAGAGTAGTGTAGAGTAGTATAGAGTAGGGAGAGTAGGATATAGCAGGTTAGAATAGGGTAGAGTGATATAGAGTAGTGTAAAGTGTAAAGTAGGGTAGAGTAGGGTAGAATAGGGAGAGTAGGGTATAGCAGGGTAGAATAGGGGGAATAGGTAATAGCAGGGTAGGGGAATACGAATAGGTAGAGTAGGGTAGAGTAGGGTAGAGGAGTGTAGAGTAGGGAGAGTAGGGTATAGTAGGGTAAATTAGGGTATAGTAGGGTGAAGCAGGGAAGAGCTAGCGAAGCCGCGCGGGCAAAAGCTAGTATAACCTAATAGTAACTAAAAATTTCTTAAATTTTGATTAAAAATATCCGGCAATGAGGTATTATTAGGTAGGGCTGCAGGAATGTTCGAAACAGTTAGTGGAACGTAAAGAACAACTGAAGGAACATCGGTGGGTTTTAATCAGTCTAAGTTTGACAAGCCGTTTCACTCCACCGTCGTAAGCGTTTCAAAAAATGAAGAAACAAAATCAGAACCACCGCCATGTCAAATTAAAATAACTTTTTTTAAATCGATTATAAATTTTGTAAAACAAAAATCTTCTATCACATAAAAACTACCAATTGTGACTTGCTATGTCAGCTGCATCTCTGTCACTCCCTAGAACCAGACCCATCACGCCGCTGCAAGGTACACATACTATATTCGGTCATCAGCATACTCATGATTCATTACGGAGTCTCGCACTCATTACAAGTCTCCGACGCTCAATGGGTCGAATTCCTCGTAACTTGTCACTTGGTTGAACTGTTTACTTTTTAAGGTAAGACCTGGGACCTTGATTGATGGAATAGTTACAGTTCTTTGAAAGTAATGTTACGTTGTTAGGTTTCTAGAAATTATTTATGTTTGCAGTGAATAGTTGAGCTATTTTAGAACAATGATTGTTTGTCTTAGCCTAAAGAACAATAAACTTTGTAATGTACTTACTTTACTGGTATGTGGTTCATCGTCATCATCATTTCAGCCGATATACGTCCACTGTTGGACATAGACCTCCAAGTGTCGCCACAATAAACGATCCTGTGCGTCTCGCATCCTTAAGTTTCCCGCAACCTTCACCAGGTCATCGGTCCACCTTGTAGGAGGCTTTCCAATACTGCGTCTTCCGGTACGCGATCGCTACTCACGAACCTTTTGGCCCTAACGGCCATCTGTTCTGCGAGCAATGTATATCCATTGTTTGGCGATTCTTCGTGCTATGTCGGAAACCTTGGTTCACCTGCGATATCCTCTTTCCTGATCACAAAAGAAAACCCCGAACGTAGACCCTTCCCATTGCCCCTTGGGAGACTTTAAGCCTTCTGATGAGGCACATTTTGAGCGACCACGTTTCGGAGCCATATGTCATCACTAGCAACACGCACTGGTTATAGACTTTCGGTATGTGGTTATGTAAAGAAAAGTTAGCATCTGTAACTAAACTAGGGACAACTCTGTATTTCGGCTTTCAGAACAACTCCCCAATTCCCCTCAAATAGTATAATATTGTAGCGATTCTAATTGATACATAACTAATATCATCTTTTTTTTTATAGTGGATCATCAGGTGGTGTTACAGGGAGTTTTCCACTTGGAATTAGTAAGTAACCGCCCGGAGTTTGGAACTTGGTAATGTGACAGCCCTTTCTCCGGAAGACACTTATAACCGTTGTTTTTACGCTTGATCTCTACCTAGTTATATTGTATTAGAATAGAGATTAAACCTTTGTTTGCGCACCCGCTTATACACTATAATATCACAAAATAGATAGGTACAGAAGACAATCCACATACAAGTTACTCGGCTCAATCCCCCGGTCGCACTCGTACAGTTCGGCGCAACGCGCTAACCCTAGCGCGTTCGTCTAGCGTAGGTATAAAAAGTGAAGTACAAATGTACGAGAACATTAGATTGCCTTCTGTACCTATCTATTTTGTGATAATATCTCCTGCGTATAACTAAAATACGCACGCGTACTCTGGGCTCTCTGAATTCAGTCAAAGCCCTGAACAACCCGGTAGCCGTGATAAGCTTCTGGAGAGAGGTGGGTTGATTGAAATGAAGCCCTCTGAATGATGGCCGCTATGGCCCACGCACAATAGTCCATCACAGATTAAGTGCGGAGACCATTTTTATTTATTGCGTTCCATATTATGTACCATCAAAGACACTTCCGCCTGACCACCGCTAAGTTCATTTTTCTTGCACTCAAAACGAAAACTTCGAAGGTATTGGTTTAGCGCCGCGTTGCAGGATTCAAGCGAAACTTTTTTTTAAGTGATCAGGCAGAAATGACCGCGATGGTACATAGTTGGTATAAAAAATTGGCAAAGATCAATATGGACCCTGTTGGGCACAGCATCATTAAGACAGAGGACAAAATTTCAACAGATATATCTGCTACATACTTGGTTAATCTCTGTTAAGATTGGTCACCGTAATCTAAATTCGGTTGTTATAATAACAAAATGTCACAACATGTCAATTCTAGCAAAACTCAATTTCAACACTATCTCAGTATCAAAAGGATAAAACCCCATATATTTGGTTCTTCCTTCGTAATTATGTATTTGCATCATTTGCGCACGTTTCGGCACAAATTGCGAATATTGCGATAGAGCTGCTGGAAATCAAAACGTTTTTGGAAATTATCAAAATGGTATGTTGTGCACACGACACATGAGTGGCTTAGGGTGACCACGCGAGGAGAATTTTCTTGGATTTCCTTAATTAATTTGTTTAAAAAAAGATGTAACAAGAGGACAATCGATTTATTCATATAAGCATCTAAAATTTCCAACAGGCCTATGTCCAATAGTGGATGATGATGATCTGAAATTTAGCTAAGTAATCTATTTTTGTGACCGGTATAGGTACTGTAAATCAACATCCAATGACATCCCATGACATCCCCCGCTCTTGAGCGGAGCTGGAAATAGTAGCGGGTAGTAGTAGCTCCTGTTCCTTCGTTGCCTTTCGTACCGGGGCCAAATCTTCCTTTCGGAAATAAATCCTTATCCCCAGTAGACCTTCGACCCTGTGGGGCCCCTACGGTTTGCTGACAACTCTTTAAGGAGCGCGTGGAACAATAGAATAGAATAGCATTTATTCGGCACAAGCAACACAATATACCACAACATAAAATAATAAATTAAAAAATGGTACAGATATACAATACAGTTGCAGTGACTGTGCCTGAACCGAAAGGGTCACCAACTCAGCAATTGCTGTGCGTCAAACACCCAGCGCTGGTTTTCAACTGGCACCCCGCAGTAACGCACGGATGACGTTATCAAAGGACAGATATGAATTTTACATTAAACTTATTTGTGCTAATTGTTGATGCATGATTTTTTTTACCGTAGCTAGCCATTTTTAGATTTTCTCGGTAGGTTTGTTTATTTATTTTTATTTAAGTAGACCTTTTCCTAAAATGCCACTTTAAAGATGGTTCACCTACAAAGGCTCATCGTATCTCGCCGGTCGTCACGTGCGGACAAGTAAACAGAGTCTTATGTATAGTATTATGGGCGCGCCGAGGATATTAGGGCGCCCACTGGAGCCACTGATATGGTCAGAACGAACTGCCATCGGACAGGTATATGGAGCAGTAGGCCAAGTATGAGAAATATCTAAACCCTAAATAATTTTTTTTTTTTTTTTATTTCTCCATAGGTTTATTAGAAAATAGATTTTGCCCGGTTTTGCTTGCGTAAATAAAACAGTCTAGTTTATGTCACTCAGGAATAAAGCAGCTTTCTATCTGAAAAAAATTAGCTATCAGACCAGTTATTTCAAAGATTACAAACAAAAAAAAAATACCTCTTTATAATATTAAGTTAGGTTAGTTCACTATGTAAAACGATAAACTGCATTAAGCTTTTGAAGTTTTATATAATACAGGATTGTGAATTTCACAAAGCTGCAATGCGATGTCGCGTCGTAAAAATCTGCTAGTTCACAAAACGCATCGCAAGAACTTGCGAATCAATTCGCATCGTACATTGTATGGTCACCTGAACCGATACTTTGCCGCACGTAAGCGCATCGCGTGAACCTGTGATATGATTACGTCGCTGCCGCGTTGATTTTCAGGGTATGGTCTCCTTGAGAAGAAACTAGATGAGACCTATGCTCATTTAGTTTGAATTGATGAAAGAAATGGACGTGTAAAATGTAAAAGTGTTTTTAATACCTACTTGCAACATAAATAGGTATAATTTACCATTTATAACCTCAACTAGTTAATCCAATACTTTAGCTTTTAGGCTACAAATCAAATGAGTCTTGAACTATTGAAACTTTAGTATTAGTAGAGTGCAACTACATTTTTGACCCTGACAGTTATAGATTTCAATAAAGAATGGAGATTGGGAATTAAATAAAACTGGTTGAAATACATTTGGACTTTATATTGAAAAAAGAAAGAAAAACGACACACAAAAAGAAAAGTAAATGATTTGATTTGGCACAACACAAAACAAACAAACTATAGTTAGGTAAACACGAAACGAAAAAGAAACAAAACTTCAACTGTGTGCCTCACAACAGGGCCAAAAAATAAGAACCTAGAAATAAAAAAGACGTGTGGCACTCGGGGACTGCCGCGGTAAAACTATTGCATAGCATTTTTATCAACTTATGCAATAATAATTATTTATTTATTTTAATTATACAGTTTTTTTTTCCTTTGATATTAATTGAAGTTACACTTTCACACATTGAATTGAATTTTGATTGATTGTTCACTCATTTGTTTTCTTATCGATCACCACGCTCAAAAAACAAATGAGTGGGGGGGGGTGTTAGGTGTTAGGCCCGCAATAGAAGCTATGCAATAGCTTAAAACTGAATTAGCAGCAGCAACAAAACTTCTGTCTCCACTGCTAGTTGACAAATCCCCGTGGGTGTCTCGATGGCATTCTTGCGGTGTCGCAAGTGGTCCGGCAACAGACCGCGCGCTGATCTAGCGAGATACCGCGCTGGAGGACATCTTCATTATCGTAGCATTTGGTAATGCGAATATTAAGATTGTCCGTTTGTATGTAGCAATCGTTGTTGGTATTGTTTGGGTTATCTCGTTCCCATAGTTGAGACTCAGGCCAAGGACTCAAGGAGAGGGAATGGGCCGTAATCCACCACGCGGGCCCAGTGCGGGTTGGTGAATGTCTTCGAATTTAAGGTTCGGACATGCTGGTTTCCTCACGACGTTTTCCTTCACCGTTTTGAGAGCAGTGGCGATAAGTCGTTGAGGACCTTTTATTAGGCTCTTATCTAAGATGTGGAAATACTCTTAGATGTAGATCATAACATAATATAGTATTAGCCTTATAATAACCCCACTGTGTGGAGGAAGGTGGAGAGATGAGCTGGACAACCACCACCAGAGGGACTGGCTCGCAATGGTAGGACAGACGTGTGTGGAAGAAGAAGAAAGAGGCCTTCGACCAGCAGTGGGATTTAATAGGCTAACTAACTGTTGGGACTCACGCCTCTAAAAAGTATCTCTAAGAGAGAGAATGGACCGTATTCTACCACGCGGACTCAGAGCAGGTTGGTGAATGTCACGTGTCTTCGAATTATTTAGTTCACTGCCTTGAAAGTATTAGTAATCCAAATCCAAACTAGTCCAAATCCAAATCCAAATCCAAACTAATATTATAAATACGAAAGTAACTCTGTCTGTCTGTCTGTCTGTCTTTGCTTCACGCCTAAACTACTAAACCGATTTGTGTGAAATTTGGTACAGACATAGTTTGGAACTTGAGAAAGGACATAGGATAGTTTTTATTGCAAAAAATAAAATATAAAATAAAATAAAAAATAAAATTTATTCCGGACATACAGCGCCATCTATTGGTCAAGAGTCGGCATCAATTCAGTACTGAAATTTCCGGAAGTCACTATTCCATGCGAACGAAGTCGCGGGCAAAAGCTAGTAAAAAATATTTATTACACAAAGAATATCGCCTGGCTGGATATGAACCGCAACTTGTAAGTCGAGAATATAGTAGGAATATTTCATTATACATGATAAAATTAAAAAAAAATAGGGTCTATACATCTCAGTCGATCTCATCGCTGAAACCGATATTTTAAAGACAAGCTTTAACACCACATTACAGAAATATTCTAGAAATAATAAGTATTAAAGAAAGTTGTAGATGGTGGCCCATTGCTTAGGAAGGTACATCATGTACGAGGGTCGAGGCCTAAGCAATGGGCCACCTGACATTTCTTTACGCATAATAAATTAAAAAGCCTATTTCAAAAACCTCACCCAAAACTTTTTTGGAGTGAAATTGAGTGGCTGTTTTAATTATTCACTAATTGATTTGGTTGATCTCTATTTGAATATCATTGACGTCTTATAAATAACTTTTTGCTAGAAAATGCAACATTTCTGTGGTGATTATCCAAAGTTAATTCAAACCAGTTTTAATTTTGATTTTTTGTGTGCTAAATGACCTGCAACGACATTTTCAAAAAGACACATTATTCAAACATAAAACAGAAGCACTTAAACTAATTAATTAAATTGCAAAATCTTTTAATAATAAAGTCGCTCATAGAACAGACGACGCTCATTAATTAACAGAATCACATGCAAAGTCCTATTCATTATAATCCTATAAACATAATTAAAGTTCTTATCGACGCGTGCGCAATATAAACATTATAAACAATTAGCCGAGAGCGCGCATAAGGAAGTGTTTACACTAGACGCGGTGCGTGGACCGTCTGGAGACGCCATTAATTATATTATTTATAAGTTTTATGCAGAATAGAAGCATGAATTAATGTATACTAATATTACAAACTAGCTACTGTCACGCGGCTTTGCCTGTGTGAAAGTAGAAAATTATCCCAAGGGAATGTTCCCTTAATAGCACATAGAATACTATAACAACAACAACATGCAACAACACAACTACAAAACAACAACAACATTTTTTTAAATAATTTATTGTATCTTTTTTTTATGAATTTATTGAGAACATACATGTTTATTAATTTAGATTCTACTGTAAATAATGTCCTTGCATTAAAATATAGGTTTAGTTCTTCTCAATGTCTGTCTGTCGAAGTAAAACTACTTACCCAGATGGTACAATGGTCACATGTTTATGCTTAACAGCATAGTTCTGTCACAAAAATTCAGCTTACCTGCAATAAAAAAGAAAATACGTTATTAATTATGAATCGATTCATAACTCATTCATCAAAATCGGTCAGTAGTTTGACTGCTACGGTTGAACGTACCATCGCGGTTTTTTCTGCTTAATCACTTTTTTCGCTTGAATCCTGCGCTTTTCGTTTCGAGTGCAAGCAATAATGAACTTAGCAGTGGTCAGATGGAAGTGCTTTTGGTGGTACATACTAAAATGATCACAGTTGATTTCCAGCCATACCTAATCTGTAGCCCGATTCAAGTAATCAAAACCGTAACGATATCGTAGGCATCGTAGCGATTTATTCGTTTAGACCATTTCCGTATTCACATGCATCAATCGAGTTTGAACGACACCGATTTTAAAGTCGTATGGTCGAAGAGTCAATTAAAAAAAACCTGTATTTCATTATCCTATTACAATTCTTTTTATTGTAACTGGAAATAAGGTGTCGGTAGATCGTCTAGTTTCGAACTAGTTGAGTTGTCGTTCTATACAATCCCGATTAAGGAACACATGAATACCGCTTTTGGATAGGACTCCGATCGAACGACTATAAAACTTCAATGAATTAGGCTACATGTACAAACTACGATTTAGCTGATATGTATGAACTAGCTCGAAAGTATGAACTAGCTCGAAAGTAGGTATCTCTATACAAACTTTGGACCCCCATTTCAACCCCTTAGGGGGTGAATTTCTCCTAAAAATCCTCTCTTAGTGCTCGCCTATGTTATAAAAGGAAGCTTTATTCCATCCCAAGGTTGTCTGGAATACATCGCTTTCAGCGATAAGACCGCCACTGTGCACATAGGTTTAAGTTCCTGTGAAATTGTTACTATTTTGGTGTACAATAAAGTTTATTCTACTCTATTCTATTCTTTGTGCTTTTCATGATCTTTGTCTTAGTAATTTCGGTTGGGCGCTATATCAGTCAGTCAGTTTCTCCTTTTATATATATATATATAGATAACTAGCCCGCAGCTTCGCCCGCGTACGTCAAACATAGCCTATGTCACCCAGGAATAAAGCAGCTTTCTATTGATGACTACATTTTAGCGATCGACAAAAAAAAATCCAACTTTACCCTTTTTTATATTATAATAGTCTAGATAACATGCATGAGTTTATTATAATTTTAACAATTTAGAATTATTCTAGGAGCTTTTAAAATTTTGAAAGAATATTCTATTCTTTTAAAATATGGCCCGGTTAATTAAAAAAGTACAAAAAATCCCAGTAAACATTGATAATTTCCTCTCCTAGAGAAGAAGCCTGAGTCCAAGCCGTGAAAACATTAAAAGGCTGATTATGCTATGCATAATTATGCTAGTAGAGAGCAGTGGTTCGTTGTGGCGACGCTTGGGGGAGGCCTATCTCCAACAATGGACGTATATCGGCTGAAATGAAGATGATGATGAGCAGTGGTGGTCAAGTGGTAACGGCCCTGATTTACGAGTTGTAGGTAGCAAGTTCAAACCCAGCCAGGCGCATTACTTTGTGTAATTTATTTCATCACCACTGCTCTCAAAACGGTGAAAGAAAACATCGAGAGGAAACCGGCATGTCCTAGAACCAAAAATTCGAAGACGTGACATTCGCCAACCCGCACTGGGCCCGCGTGGTGGATTCCCACTCCTAAAGTGGAGGCCTGAGTCCCTGCAGTGGGAAAATTAAAAGGCTTGATTATGCTATGATTACAAATTTAATTTTATAATATTGCGTTGTTATTTAACAAATAGTTATTTATGTATTTTATTTCAATAAAATTTTACAAGCGTAGGTACACTACATCAATATTTATTTCAAGTCCACATACGATTATATATGCTTTACCCTAGTCCGTGCGTCACTGCGGGGTGCCAACTGAAAACCAACGCTGGGTGTCTAACGTCCAGCAAATGCTGAGGTGGCCACCCTTTCGGTGCGGGCACGCTCGGCGTACTTTGTACTTTTATTAATATTTACTTTGTGTATTTAAGCGTTGTGCTATGTCTGTACCGAATAAAAGTATTTCTATTCTATTCTATTCTATGCTCTGATAATGCTAGCTAAACATTGGTAACATCTGGCATACCACCGTCCCCTGTCTACAAAGGCACCGTCTCCCACTCGCAGTTTTTGCGCGTCGCCACCACCCACGCTTGTCTAACTTGTAACTACTCATTTATGTACTAATGGACTTGTTCACAATTACCCACCAGCCTGTTCGGTTCATCTTTGGTTGGACACGTTTCTTTATGTTCAACAGGATTTTTTTGGCTGTTTTTTTATAAAGGTTAAATGTTGATTTTGTTTATATTTTTTGTTGGGGTTTCATTACTTTGATTTTCCTTTTCATTTTTAATATTTTATTGCAGTCTAATCTACACTAATATTATAAAAAAATAAAGTTTGTTTTTTTAGTTTTTTGTTTGTAGAAGGTGCTCTCTGGAAGTACTGGTCCGATTGCTAATTTTTTTTCACCAATAGAAAGCTGCTCTATTCCTGAGTGACATAGGCTATATTTTATTTACGCAGGCGAAGCAGCGGGTAAAATCTAGTCTATCATATAGATATTCAGCAATATTTTTGATCCAACAGATTTGTACTCAGGCTGTGTGACTACCCCGTTTATTCTTGTAGACTCCTAAATGAGGTCTTAAGGAATTTTGACACCGACGCGCCCAAATCGGCGTGTGTGGTACACGTGTGAGCTGTGTAGATGTACCTTTAGTTTCCTAGCGACTGTTTGGGTGTCCATCAGGTTTACTGCTAGCTTTATGGAAGTTTACAAATTACAAAAAGGACTAAAGCATGATTTTTCCTGAATAAAATGTGTATAATAAAATAATTTCAACTCATGCACAGCCAAGACCTCACTCGCAAACGATAATGGAACATTGTCCACCACGACCACTCTGTCAAGAGTGAACGACGGGAGTAGGATAGCCAAGACCACTAGTTTAGTTTCCGGGAAGTTAGAAGCCAGATATCTTCTTTTTTTTCATGGTGGGAAAAAATCATGCATTGGCATCCCCCGCTCTTGGGCTCTTACTGACTAAAAGACCCACCCCTTTCCTTCTAGCCTTCATACCGGGGCTCGAGCGCCCTTTCTGATAAACCTGGCCCCAGTAGGCTTCGACCCAGCTGGGTCACTGCTGTTGCTGACAACTCCTTGAGGCGCGCGGGAACAGTGCGCGCCGTCGACGACTTGGGCTTGGTCCGGATAGTTACCGGACGGCCGGACAGCGAGCTACCCATTGCTCACTGTCCGGAAATCGGGATCAGAATCCCGGCGGTGGCGGCGGCGGCGATAACGCCGTTTCCTGATGCGTTCGGCCTCCTCATTTGAGCCAGAATATCTGGCAGGAGCCCAGACAGGCAATCTGGTGAAGAAATCTGAAGCCGGAAATATATTATGAGGATACCGGCTTACCTATGCATGCTGTTCAGCATGCATAAGCCAGGTAAACTGTCTTCAATGAAATAGAGACTGACCATAATTAAAACAATGGTGTCCTATTGTTTTAAATTGGTTTCCAAATTGCATCCTGGTTATTCCTGATGACCCATCCTGTGACTTACTTAGGGAAACTACGGAATTCCAGTATCTTTAAACAATTCCATCATTAGAATTCAATCAATGAGTTCCTAATTTAGCAGTGCACTTAAACGGGTTGGTGTGTTGATTACAATATTTAAATTTCAAAATACATTGTACCTACACTAAACCATAAACATTAGCATTTTCCTACTACACAAAAATCCTTTTCACTAGGTAAGGAACGAGAATTTACCACTATAGTCTTTAGGTTGCCTTAGTTTTATAATTCCAAGAAGAAATACGAAAAAAAGTTTAATTTTTTTTTTTTATTGATAGACTCACGCTTACCTCTATTTTACCTGAAGTAACCTTTACACTGTCGTCTTTAAAACCGGAAGACGCAGCCTCAAACAAGGTGGACAGATGAGGAATCTGATGGAACCAAAACGCACATGACCGGCCGTTGTGGAAACACGGGGAGTCCAATATCCATGAATGCCACTCTTTAGCATATAGCTCTTTGGCATAATGTATGAATCATAAATTCGAAGAGATATGACATTCACCAACCCGCACTGGGCCCGCGTGGGAACATTAAAAAGGCTGATGATGAGAATGAATGAGATTTACGCAGCTCAAAGTTTGAAATTGCTTCCAAAACTCGGGACAAAACTACAATCTATATACCAGACAAACATTTGGTTCTGTACAAGAATCAATCCCCCTCGGCTACTGCATCAACAGCTCCATCAAAATGTATTCGCAATAATAAAATCAAGACAATCTCGTTTGTTTAACAAATGTAATCTTAATTGAAACAATACAAAACATATCAGAACGCAGGACCCATTCATTACAATAACGTACTGCGTCGCCAACACGGCGCCTGCGACCATGCATCCTCATACAAACTCCATACATCCTCATACAAACTGCATGCATTACGGCCGGCGCATGTCGCACAATTGTATGAGTTAAGAGTTGGTGTTATTTGAGATGTTCCTGTCAAGAGATGAGGTCATTGAGGGTTAGAAATATTCTTCAACTCCTGGTGCTGTTGTAAGTCTCATTAGAAGGGGCAATGGAGAAGGCTTGAAGGCACTCAAAGAGCGATAGAGGTGACTGTGCTCAGAGCTTCCTTGCGTGGTCGAATCTAAACAAGAAAACCAAAATTACTGACATAACCCGAAAAATAGTGATAGTGGGTAGGGCAAAATGCTCAAACAACAGATGATCGATGGGGTCAAAAGGTTCTTGAGTGGTGACCGTGTACCAGAAGACGCAGCTTTGGAAGGTCTCTCATAGGGTGGACCTGATGAGGAGAATCTGATGGACTGTTCATTATGGCGACACTCGGGGGAGGCCTACGGCCATCTATTCTGCGAGCAATGTGCCCTGATTTTTTTTCCTTTTCTTTTCTGACGACCTCAATCACGAGAAGTAATAGTTAAAATATTGCTGATCAGAACACGGTGATACAGCAAATGGGGATGCAACTGTTTCTTCTGACAAAACCTACAACTATGGTACACTAGAGGCCTTTAGTTCTAGATATCTATGTACCTATCCACTCAGTGACGTGACCTATAAGTACTGGTATTTGCATGAGAACTCGTCAACATATGCATCCTCGTTGCAACTGCATACAATTAAGGGTAATTGAGATATCTGACATGCTAAGTAAACAGATGAGATCACAGCCGTATGACTGTGGCGCCCTTTATAGATAGGACTTGTAAATGCTTCTTGGCTTTGAACTTGAGTGGTTTTTAATTGATTTTGAATAGAGCTCCTTTGTTGTATGAATCAGAGATTGATATCGTTAATGGTTATTGTGATAGCGAAGGAGATGGCATGAGAAACGTAGCTTGTTAGCATGCAGCACTGCCCCCTACTATTTACCACTGGACTGGTGGCCCTCAAAGTAGGTACTTTTGTGCTCTTTTGATATTGCTGCGCCATTTTGGCGCAGTCAGCCGGCCGTAGCGAGTCTCTACGGTACTAAAATTAGTGCTGAATTGAATTGTTTAACTTAATGTTTGATAGACCACGGAGTGTGGAGGATGATTCTGTCCTGAATTACACTTCTTAAATATCTTGGTCAAGAGAAAATCCACATCATCGCTAAAAAATGACCATATCAAAACTAAAAAATAATAATAATGAATTACCTAACAAATTAAAACGATTAAAACAATTTCAAGTTGCAACAATAAACATCATATTAGAAACAGTTCTAAGCTTCAGCAAATTCTAGAACCATCCAATTACGAAGTTATTAAATATAGAAGCCTTCTGATGAGGCCCATTGTGAGCGACCACGTCTCGGAGTCATAAGTCATCGCTGGCAATACGCACTGGTCATAGACTTTCGCCTTGAGACACTGTGGTATATTGGACGAAAAGACACCGCGCAACTTCCCGAACGCTGCCCAGCCGAGTCGGATTCGACGATTGACCTCTTTCTCGAAGTTAGACCTACCCAACTGGACCATCTGTCCCAGGTAAACGTAATCGTCCACAACTTTGAGTGTAGAGAGATAAATATGACTCCGAAACGTGGTTGCTACGTTTTGGAGTCATATTTATGTCATCACTGACAACACACTGGTCAAACCAGAATGCATTCATATAAATCTGACCATTAAATACACTTGATTAGTAATTAACGTTTGTGAGAACTGCGCGTGCGCGTGCGCACGTGATCAAGCGGTTAATTAGTTAATTAAAAGGTTTGCTCTAGAGTGATCTTAATGGATGCTGATGAAAATGTGTTTAATCTTTTGTAGTAGGTACAATAAAATCGCATGCGCAGTGTCTGCAAGATTTCCACTGCTAAGATTTATTGCAAGTGTTGACGTCACTGCGTGGTTTGCACTTTGCAAACTTTATCAGCATGTTAATTTATTATTTTTTTGCTGCTGCCAATGGCTTCCCCCTTTTGTAAGTAGGTAGAGGGGTCACTTTTAGGTACCTACGTAGGGGCCCAGCAGGGTCGAAGCCTACTGGGGCCAAGGAACTGCTTCTGAAAGGAAAACTTGGCCCTGGTATGAAAGGCAAAGAAGGAACAGGAGTGGGTTTTTAGTCAGTAAAAGTCTGACACACCTCCGCGCTGTCATGTCATTGGATGATATGCCCACAGAAAAAAAGTTACTTTTAGGTAAGCGAGCTCTGTCGTCGAGCACATCGTTGCTTAGATAATTCTCTCAAGGGAACATGTATTACTTCCTGTATAAAAAGTGTTATGTATATTCCTGGACATACCTAGTCTGCTTATGTGCCAAATTTCATCCAAATCCATTCAGCCGTTCCTAACCTAACCTAACCCAACCAAACCCAATACTACAAAACCAACACTCAACACTTTTTAGAACTAATTTCTAGAAAAAAATAAATATTTTTTTCTTTTTTATTAATCATAGGCTTGCGTTTGACCACTATCTCACCTGATGGTAAGCGATGATGTGGTCGACGATGAAGCACGCTTGCCTAGAAGAAACCTATTCACTCTCGACTTAAAGACTCCTAAGTTGTAGCTATCAGGAAACACAGATTCCGGCAGGGAATTCCACTCCTTGGCTGTACGCACAATAAATGTATAATGTATATATGTATATGACCTACAGATAGTGGTTTAAAAATCCTGACACTATGGATCACGCAGGTTTCTATCTCCATTTCCAAGCTAACAATGAAAATAGTGTAATCATTTTCCAATCACACCAGGAAGACATTGACACAGAGAAATGACTTCATTTGCTCAGCTATCTGAACGATTCACGAATCAAGTCGTGGTATGCACCTATGATAACCTGTGGCTATATTACGAGGCACAATGGCATTTCAGCTATATTTGCATAAGTCACGCCTTATCAGAGACTGATGACGGGCCCAGGAATGTACAGGTGGTCGCAGAAATGGTATCGAGAGAGGACAATCTACTTTGACAAATAATATAATAATAATAATAATATTCCACAACTATCACACAACGCCGTCTAGTCCCAAGCTAAGCAGAGCTTGTGTTATAGGTACTAGACAACTGAACATACTTATATATTTCTAAATACATACATATTATATATAAAATACACCCAGTCACAGAACAAATGATCGTGCTCATCACATAAACATTTGTCCTGGGTGGGAATCGAACCCACGACCTCCGGCATAGCAGTCAGCGTCACTAACCACTAGACCAACAGGCCTGTCGATAGAAGAAAGAAAATGTTTTAGCAAGAGTTTTATTAAATTTTGTAAGTTATAGTTAAATATTAGTTAATGTACTGTGTTATTAAGTCTGATTTTATATTTTATTTACTTATCTGTAGGTGAAGATTTCGAAAAATTAAAAAAGTTTTATAAAATGTAAAGCAAGACTACACAGAATACCTTACTGTATATAGGTACTAGATAAGATAAGATAAGATATTCTTTATTTGTTTAAACATTGTATACACACAAAAGCATGCAAGATATAGGTTTATTGTTTGAGTCCAGTTATGTTTATGCCATAAGTATCGGCGTACAAATATTTATAAAATTGAAAACTAAAAATAATAATATTGATAATAAATCCTAACTAGGGAATGCAAAAACCGCCAAAATTACAAACCGGTTTTTTTTTCGGGTTTTCTAAAAAAAAAACCGGTTAACCGGGTAACCGGTTTTAAAATTAGTTAATTTTGAAAATTATTTTTAAGTGAAAAATTTAACTTTTTTTTCTTGTGAAATTCTAAATAATTATTTTGAAACTTATCTATTGAAAAAATATACTGTATACTTAATATGGCCATGAATTCTGTCAAAGATTAAAAAAAAAAATAACTTCATAAAAACTAATGTCTTAGAATGATGTTATATATAGAGAATCTAAGCCAGAAGTTAATTTAACTTCTACTCAAAATATCCACCGTTACCCTTAACACAAGTTTTTAGGCGTTCAGGCCACGCGTCATCGGTTTACGCACGGTGATCATTGGAAAGTTGTCCACCGCTGATTTTAAAGAATTTTTAATTATTTTTAGGTGAAGGCCATGCCCTCTAATATAGTAGATCTCAATTTGTAGTTCAGGGGTTGAGGTCTGGGCTAGTCAAAGGTCAATCATCAGCCTTAATGAAGTCCGAAACACTCGTTGTAAGCATCCTGAAAAAACCTAGTATGTTATCAAAAAGAGAGAGGCTTTAAGAGGCTTTGCTATGGCGTTTAGGATAGTATCTTGATACTCTTTAGCTGAAGTTAGAGTAGCCCATTTTCACGAAAATGAACCATTACTGATGCCGCATGATGATCATTCAGGACTCTGATAACTGTTGAGAGTTCTTTGGAGTTACAAGCTTACACCCAATTGTTTTGCTTGTTGTAATTTTCCTTGATTGTGATAATTTTCTCATCGGTAGCAAGAATATCCTTTTTATGATGGAAAAAACCATCCAATGACAACCCCCGCTCTTGGGCGGAGCAGGAGACGGTGTCAGACTCTTACTGACTAAAAGCCCACCCTGTTCCTTCTAGCCTTCATTCCTGGGCTCGAGTTCCTTTTCGGATAACCCTGGCCCCAGTAGGCTTCGATCCGGCAGGGCTTTGCCCTGCTTTTGCTGACAACTCCTTGAGGCGCGCGGGAACAGTGAGTGCCGTTGACGACTTGGGCTCGGTCCGGACAGTTACTGGATGGCCGGACAGCGAACTACACATTGCTCACTGTCTGCAAGCCCGCGCCTACGGTAGCCGGCAATCGGGATTGGAATACCGGCGGCGGCTGCGAGAGCGCCGTTGCTTGATGCGGTCAGCCTCCTCTTTTGCGAGCATTACTGCTTCGTAGAAGTCAGCGAACGCCTGCCACTCATCCTCGCTCCGGACCATGGTCTGAACCAAGGCCCGGCGCGAGAGGTCTCCGCCGCCGATTGCCCCTACGAGGGCACGGCGATGCTCCGCCCAAAGCAAGAATATCCCTGAGTTTTTCATCATTCGAACAAACAAAGATTTTGATCTTTTCACTCTCTTCTTTAAATGCGACTTGTTTAAGGAGATGATATTATGATGAGTAACAACGGTGGGTATTCCATCTGTGCATAAGAATTTCTGTGTCCTTACGAGATTTTAATTCTGGCCCTTCATTGCCTGTTCTCACAACACGTGGCCGGCCTGAATTTTTAATGATCGTAAACAGAAAAACTGTACAGTTGGTTCCGCTATCACTATGGCACGTACCTATATATAAACAAACCTACGATTGATATCAAGCCTTAACAGAGTTTTAAAACATAATATTTAATATAAAAATAGTGTCATTTGAAAGTAATAAAAAAAAACCGAAAAACCGGTTACTTGAAAAAATAAACCGGTTTTTTTAATCATTCAAAATATGCCGAAAACCCGATTTTTCGGTTTTCGAGTTAACCGGTTTGCATTCCCTAATCCTAACACATAAAACTTAGCCAGGATTTCACTTACAAATTTATAACTTAGGCCATTTAATTCGAAGTTATTTTTATCTTATCATGTCAACATTCGAAATTAATTAAAAACAGTGATGTTAAAGAAGAGCAATGTCAAAGCTACAAAATATATTATGTCAAAATTAGAAGATTTATGTCCAAGTTACAAACTATAGGTCAAAATTAACAGCTTTTTGTCAAAACAGTATTGATGTCAAAATTACAATATAAATGTCACAATTTCTATATACATGTCAAAATTACAATATAAATATCACAATTACTATATACATATCAAAATTATAATATAAATGTCCAAAATTACTATATAAATGTCAAAATTACAATATAAATGTCACAGTTACCAAATAAATGTCAAAATTACAATACAAATGTCACAGTTACCAAATAAATGTCAAAGTTACAATAAAATCTCAAAATACTAAGTGTAGAAAAGTAAAAATTATAAGAATGTCAATATTATAAGAACCATGTCAAAATTACAATCACGAGCATTAATGTCAGAATTTTAATTAAAAAAAAAACTTTTCTCGGCTAGAAATTCGGAGACACTGTAATATGCTCTTTGCAAAAGGAATGCCTTCAATCGACGCTTGAGTGCACTACTATTTAACTCTTTCCATCGTTTAGGCAATACGTTAAATATAGTAGGAGCCATGCAGACGATGCTCTTGCGCATTAGAGCCGTTTTTGCTGGATAGATGCGCAGAATCGTCATATCTCTTCTGTTACGCGATACAGCGTCTTCTAGACGTGGAAACAATTTTGGGTTTGTTTTAACAAACATTACGGTTTCCAGAATGTACATACTACTGTAATAGAGTTTAGTGTTTTAGATTTTTAGATAAGTATTAGGTGTTAAATGATTTTTACAATTATTTTATGTGTTTCTTACCACTATTGTAATAGGTTCAGCCTGTAAAGATAGTGTGTTTATGATTAATAAATAAAAAAATATTAAGCCCAACACAAGGCACACAAACAATAATTATGTAAAGAATAAAATAAAACACAGAATTCGATTTGAGGAAGATTATCAAGCATGTCTGACATGTAGCTTGATAAACCAATCCATTATAGGTCCGTCTAATCTTTCTGAAAAGACCTTCAGGATGCTGTTGCCGCTCCCCCTCACTCGGCGCATCGTTGATGCCACCTTCTTGCGCATGATCGCGAAATAATCGCCAGCGTGCGCATCAGCAATCAAATCAAAGCATTTATTTCAAATAGACCATTTACAGGCACTTTTGAATAGTCAAATGTCGGTCAGTCCAAGAAAAGTGAAGCTAAATTGCACGTTCCAAAGAGTAGGTCTCTATGGAGAAGAACGTGCAAGAAACTCCATGGACACTCTTTTAAATCATATTATGTGTTACATATAATGCTTGGTTACATATTACTTGTTGCTTCTATCATGTGAGCACAATGTCGATAATGAAATAAAAATGTAATCAATCATCCCTGATGCACTACACCAACTCGGAAGCCTCAACAGCGCGTTGAAGGCATTGTTATATTGAATGCGTAGTGCGTTGCCTGCTTTTTGGGTATGATTAGCAACTAGCAATCCAGCAACACTTAACACTTGTGTCTCCAAATGTACCAGCTCTCTGCGGCTCGGGTAACAAACAGCAGCAACTAACTACCGTCAATTATAATCTATCGATTCCTCGACACGACTGTACTAGTTTATACTGCAGTAATAAGTATCCATCATAATGCACAAATATCAGGTTACGAGGTGGGACAATTTTGACATAACCTTAAATAATGAGACTGCCTAAATAGTAGATTTGAGAATTATACAAGAGATAGCCTATCTTCTGATCTAATCTACATAACCTACATTGTTTCACTGCCGGACAATTCGATTTCCTGTCTGTCTGTCTGTTTGTTCCAGCTAATTTCCGAGAGACGGCTGGACGGATTTTGACAGGACTTTAACTGACGGATATCTGATGTTATAAGGATTTACTTAAGCTTTTTTATTATCCAGAGGGGGGACGAACACAGGATACAACTAGGCAAGCGTGCTCCATCGTCGGCCACATCATCGCTTACCATCAGGTGAGATAGTGGTTAAAAGCGAGCCTATCAATTATAAAAAAAAACATCTCCGAAATGGATAAACAGATTTTGATCGGATTTTTTTAGCAGATAGCAGACTAAGTCGCAGGTAACAGGTAATTTATAATTAAATCGAATTAACTTCGAAAGAAAGAAAACGCCTGAACTTTTGGGGAAAGGCCAGCGATCGTAGGATTCTTTTCTCACTAAAACTACCCTGGTATCCTGGTGATCACCATCAGCACGTGATTAGGATTTCATATCCTCATTAAAAGACCACCCCAGGACCTCCTTTGCACAGCCCCTGTTAACGTTCCTCAAAAGCCTGTAAAGACAACTTTGCTTACAAAAGATTTATTCTATGCAAATTCTTTCCTTCCCATTCATGATGTTTTCATGTCAAAAGAATTTCCAGTTTTCTTTGTCCTCCAAATATTTTCTAACAACTGTTTTTCCCTCCATTCCCAGAAACCACACTTCCACAATGATGACAAAACCAAAGTTTTCTTTGAACATGAATCATTGAACAATATAGCATTCCTAAACAGTTTAGATGTTATCGTGTGTTGCGGAGAACTTGACAAACAGAAAGACAAACAATGTGCATTTATTCACTTTGTGGACAACGAGTAATAACTACATACTTCTTTGATGTTACATTAGTATCAAGAATTGAAGTAGCCGCTACTTTTTTTAATGTGGGAAATACCCGCTCTTTAGGAAGCGAGTGCAGTGATAGACTTTTTACTGACTTAAACCCATCTGTGCTTTTTCAATTTCCCTTTGCGGTCCAGGGTTTTTTAAGATGGGAAATCATCCAATGACTTCTCCCGCTCTAGAGCTGAGCGAGAGGGCGTCTCACTTTTACTGACTGAAACCCAATCCTATGTTCGTTCTTTGCCTTGCGTTCCAGGGACCCGGGTTTCCCACTCGGAAGCCATCCCGTGATCCCACTAGGCTTCAGCCCTGCTGGGCCCCAACATTGCGTCTCAGGGTTGCGGTGACTCTCTCGAACAATCTTACAGCCCTGAAAATGACGCCTTCAATCTGTCCTACTTTCCTAATATTATAGAATAGATACTATTGTAAAAGTCATTATAAAGATGACTTTTTAGATGATCAGTGCAGGTTACGACTTATGGTTATAACTTGAAATGAATTGCTTCATAAGTTATAAAAAGAAACTAGTCTAAAAAGAAGAAATATCAAACAATACGAACCACACTACCCATTACCATTCCAGGAAAACCTTTTAACATTTCCTAACTAAACACTGAATAGACTATTTTCCGCGAAAACACACTTTACGGCATATTCCAACAACAATAGTTCTTCGAATACATGATTTCCAAAAAGATCACAATACGATATGGCTACCCAAAGTGAATACTAATAAATATCCAGGAAAACTTGTATTTCCATAGTATTCCATAACAAACTGGCCTGATGGAAAAACACGTGTACTTATTTGAAATGGTAATCAGTTAAACTGATGTAATAGGTCTCAAACGTATTCATGATATGTTTTGAAAATAATAATAATAATCAAGGGCCTGATACAGAAGACAGTACTCCTCGATACGGCATTGACATTGTTATTATTAAATTATTCATTGACATTATTATTGCTAAATTATTTAATGATTTTTTTTTTGTGTAACTTTTTTTTGACATTTCATTGTTATTAGTCATTACTGTCCTTGTTTTGTTTTAAGTGCGTGTGTGATCATAGTTTTTAAGTTTAATATTCGTATACAATTAATTGTTCAAGAATAAATAAATCAATCAATCAATCACGGCTCGTATTGTGAGGAGGTTCCTGTCTCTGGAGCCCTAACCACCGGTAGCTTGGACCCTGCTCCCGACACCGGCGGACAACTACTTTTTATATTTTTTAATGTTTTTTTTTAATATTTAAAAATGTAAATGATATATTACAATGGAAAATAAAGGAGATAATAATAATATTCCACAACTATCACACAACGCCGTCTAGTCCCAAGCTAAGCAGAGCTTGTGTTATGAGTACTAGACAACTGATAAACATACTTGTACATTTCTAAATACATACATATTATAGATAAATTACACCCAGACACAGAGCAAAAGCTTTGAAATAAACAGCTTCAAAGGTGTATTTGGAGAAAAACATAAGATAACGCACTCTTTCTTTTTTGTGACAAGGGTCCATATTCTTTTTAAAACCAGAATAGCTGGTCGAAAAGTCTTATCAAGAGTAATATATTGTACTAATAATACAAATACAACCCTCACAGTTCAGCTAAATCTGTTAAATAACTTTTTCATGAAATGGGAAAAAAATGGTAAAGATTGACAGTGCTCATGCTGAAACAAAGTTTGACAAGTTCTTAATTTTCCCATTGACAGTGACGCGGATCCATTTTTAACCGACTTCGAAAATTAGGAAGTTCTATGTTCGGCTGAATGTATGTTTTCTTTTATGTCAATATGTTAATGGAAAATCGCAGATTCTGTCTGGTTGTGATAAATCTTTATTAGATTATAAGTTCTCGATAGATAATATTGATTTGTATACGATTAATCGCATCCAAATTCATTAGTCTCTACTATAATCAAATACAAATACAAATACAAAAAGTTTATTAGGTATTCAGTTGTTACGTATCTCTGTGTTCTGCCACAGTAAGTGGCATACAAATATATAATAATCGTATCTTATTTAGAAAAAATAGTTTACAATTTCTCGCAATATTTAACAATCTTACGGCGTTTGCAATTGTCCGATTACATTATATTATAACTTTAAGATGTTATTTATTTATTATATTCTTAACCTTTCGAATGTCTTATGTTACACAGTCCGACATAAGGTAATTGTTCTTCTATTGTGTCTCTAATTACGACATTCAAAGAGTTAATTGTACACCACTTAAACAAAAAATACAGGATATTCGTTTGTAAACCTGTTATAAAGTTAAGTATATGTAAGTAAATTTTAGGTATTTAAGTGTTTCTTGATGTGTACATAAATGAAAGCAGTTCTCAGTTTCGAATTTATAATTCAGAAACCGATGGTTAATCTTATTATTCTCCTTCGTTTTCCTCATCAATTGACCATTATGTACTTCAATCTATTTTAATTAAGAATATGAACGCGCGTACACAAGTAATTATAAAAACAGAACGGTAATGGAATCAATTTGTTATCTGTACGTCAGGTCTGCCTGGCCCAGTGATTGGCCCAGTTATTAAGGCACACGCCTCTCATTCATGAGGGCGTAAGTTCGAAAGGCAAGTACCCAGTCAGGTATGTAATTACCGCACACTCTCACATTAGCTTACCTGATAGGTATAACTATGCAGGCAGTGTTAATTAAATCTGGATCACCAAACTATAGTCTCTTCGCTTGCCTTTCCACTGAATCCAAAGCCGCTAGATTGCATTGTGTAGCAAAATGACACTAAACAAAGCATGCTGCCTGGGTTGGAACCCGCGATCAACAGACGGCCGTAACCACTGACCCAACGCTCTACCGTCTCTGACAGTTTTGAAGCGTCATAGACATTATTTTAAGTGGCGCTCTTGAACTCCACGATAAGATTGATAAGCGTGGGGTAAGTACACGACCCGCCCTTTTATTATCCTCCATATTTGGTCCTCCTACTGTCATTACAATCGCCCGTAGTAATATAATTTAGAAGCTGTCAACGGCAGATGAATTTAAATGGTGGTTTCAATTTTAGGGTGGACAAGAAGCATTTCCCCGTCATTAGTATGTTTCTATTAACTTTTTTTGATACAGATATATAAATATATTGCGATGCAGTTGTCACCTTATTACAGTGCTTCGGAGATGCTATTGATGATTCTTTTAATGCACGACAGCTGAGAAGAACGCCAGATTGTCTTCTCTTATATCGTGGCAGTAACAACAGATTACTTAAAGTAATTACTGATAGGTATACTGACAGCCTCATAGCGAGTTATCTTATAAAGGCAATATTACGGTACGGGTTAAGCATATGCTAAATTGTTTTTAACTAATCTATTTAGCATTATTTGATGTTATGGAATATGTTGTCAAATAAATCAATAAATTATTACAATACATGTGACAACAGGAAATGCTAGCAAAGGAGATTTTTTATTTTTTATTATTGTGCTCACATGTTAGAAGCAACAAGTAATATGTAACCAAGCATTATATGTAACACATAATATGATTTAAAAGAGTTTCCATGGAGTTTCTTGCACGTTCTTCTCTATAGAGACCTACTCTTTGGAACGTGCAATTTAGCTTCACTTTTCTTGGACTGACCGATATTTGACTATTCAAAAGTGCCTGTAAATGGTCTATTTGAAATAAATGCTTTGATTTTGATTTTGATTTTGAGATGGCCGCACGCGTGAAGGTTCTTACACCCTTCTCGCTACTACACCCTTCTTACACCCTAACCGCTGTGACTTGCCACAGGCTTGCGGACGACGAGTAATGTCTATCTCGCCGTACAATAATCGTCCGGAACGAGCAAGTCTTCGATAGCGCGTAGTGGTCAAAGCGTTCCTCAAAGAGATGTCAACAAACCACAGGTTTTTGGTTTAAATTTATCAAAAGACGCTTATTCCTTGATTTTGGTACGTGCAATTTAGCTTCACTTTTTTTGGACTGACAGACATTTGACTTTTCAAAAATGCCTGAAAATGGTCTATTTGAAATAAATGCTTTTGATTTCATTTCTTTTTCTCCTTAATTTTTTTCTCCTGTCCTAGACAAGCACTTTGATAACCGAAACCCCATAATTCCTTTTAAAACCATCACCAATTTAATTTAACTACTACTTTTCCCATTAAACATGGGTGCAAAGCCCATGGCAGCCCCCTCCCCCTCCTGGCCGTATGGGGACGTGTGTCTAACGTCCAGTACAGAAATACTTCACCATATGCGCGCCATAGCATGTTGCGTAACATGATACTGCAGCAGGGTTGGCTCCACTGTGTCATAGAGATTTGTAAATATAGGAACTTTTTTATTTAGTAAAAAAAAATAACCGACTTCACTAAAAAAAACACTAAAACCATCAAAATAATTTTAATTTCGGAACTCGCTGTATAAGAACCAAACAATATCGAGAAACACCGAGTTAAATTAAAATTATTTGATCGTTTCGGTGTTTTTTAAAGGACCTATTTACACTGCGCTGAATATCGCGTGCGATATTCCGACTCGTACTATTTTTCATTCATTGCAAGTCCAAAACTGGTTTACTGTTAATAATTTAGTATTGAATGGAAAAAAAACTAAGTGCATAAGATTTGCGTTACCGAATGTTAAAAGCAATTATTCTGACATAGTATTGAACAAGGAGAAAATCGAGTTCGTCGAGAGTACGGTTTTCCTAGGGATCACGCTTGACTCGAGGCTACAATGGGATCCTCATTTAACATCTCTGGCAGGACGGCTTAGTTCAGCAGCATATGCTGTCAGAAAAATCCGCCAATTAACTGATGTAGATACTGCGAGACTAGTCTATTTTAGCTACTTTCATAGTATTATGTCTTACGGTATTTTGCTATGGGGACGGGCTGCAGACATAGAGTCTATTTTTATACTGCAGAAAAGAGCTATCAGAGCCATATATAACCTTCGCAGACGCGATTCCCTTAGGGAACTATTTAAAGAAATAAACATCCTGACGGTCCCTTGTCAATACATTTATGAAAACATCATGTATGTTCGGAAAAATATTCATCTTTTTACTAAGATAAGTGACAGGCACAATTTTAATACTAGGAATAGGAACAAATTAGATCAACCTCGATTCAGATTGGCTAAAGTACGTAGCTCTTTCATGGGGTACTGTGTAAAATTTTATAATAAAATACCAATTGAGATTCTACAACTAAATGAGTCCAAATTTAAAACATGCATTAAACGCACACTATGTAGACAAGCATATTATAAACTGGAAGATTATCTCCTTGACAAAAATGCTTGGCTAAATGCTGGTCCTGCTCCACAACTACAGCCACTTTTACCTTCAAATTAGTTTTTTTTTTTTTTTTTATAAATATATAAATATATTTCTAAATATTGGAAGAGATACTATTCCCCTTTTTGTATTTTTTGCTTTCGAAATGTATTTTTTATTTATTTGTTTATTTCAGTAGAGCTTATGATAATTTATTACTTTTTTTAATTGGAAACTAAATAGCATTGTATAATGTAGAAGCACTTTCTTCTTTTTTTCAAGTTTTGTGAATGTGAAGCACCATGGAGCATCTCTATTAGGTTACAACTTCTTGACATTACGAGCATGGCAGTTGAGAGTTTGTCATGCTCACCCAAATGTCTTGCTGGTGGTGGCACGTGTTATTGGGTCATTCGGTTCCCTTTAAAATGGTTGAGCTGAGTGGGGCTGATGCACGTGTCATGCCCGTGAACGGGTGCCATCGGTTGAGACTGGTCATCTCTTGGCTGCCAGTGGCTTAATTCGGTTTCTATTTTTAATTACATTTAATAAAAAGAATAATAAACTATTATTATTATGTATCTACCAACATTGTGCTCACATATTAGAAGCGACAAGAAATATGTAACCAAGATTTATGTAACTCAATATATTTTAAAAAGAGTGTCCATGGAGTTTCTTGCACGTTCTTCTCCATAGAGACCTACGTTTTGGAACGTGCAATTTAGCTTCACTTTTCTTGGACTGACCGACATTTGACTATTCAAAAGTGCCTGCAAATGGTCTATTTGAAATAAATGATTTTGAATTTTTGAATTTTGAATTTTGAATTGAAAGACAGTCTAACCCCTATTCCACTGCGCGATACGTCGAACCATAGACTAGATACGTCGAACCATAGACTAGATACGTCGAACCATAGACAAATGAGTCTGAATAACGCATAGTGTAATAGATCCTTTAGTGAAGTCGATTTTTTTTTGTAAAACTTTTTTTATGATTATTTGGTAAGAAATCATCCAATGACTTTTTTTTAATTATTATTATTGATAGGCTCGCGTTTGACCACCATCTCACCTGATGGTAAGCGATGATCTCCCGTCTTTAGGAGGCACGGAAAGGCGTGTCAGATTTTAACAGACTAAAACCAACTCTATGTTCCTTCGTTGCTTTGCATTTCAGGGCTAGGTTTTCCTTTCAGAAGCGAACTGGCCCCAGAAGGCTTCGACCCTGCTGAGCCCCTACGGTTTTCGCGAGAATCGCATGACTTGATTCCGCCATCTCATTTCTACCTTCGGACAACCCGACGTACAGCGAGTATCCACCCTTACGTTGTTGAAACTTCTACGGTCCGGACTAAGGGTTTCACCTCGTCTCATCGAGGGACTGGAATAATTTGCCTGCTGCAGTCTTCGGATCCGATTATAATTTGGGTATCTTCAAGGCTAGAGTAAATAGGCTCTTAATAAACTAGTGCGCCTCACCATCAACGATTGCATCACTGCTTACCATCAGGTGAGATCGCAGTCAAGTTCTAGTTTATATCAAATGAAAAGAAACTCCCTCTCGATCCTTTTTAAGGAATTATTTTATACTTTCTAACATCAAAAACCGGCCAAAGGCGTGTCGAGCCACGCTCAGTGTAGGGTTCCGTAGTTTCCCGTCCGTCACAATAAGTGTACCCACTTATAATTAAAAAAAAATGCTTTCATATACTATTATACTACAAACTTAGTCCAGAAATTATTTTGTAGAACCTTTTTGTCTTTTTGTACAAAAACTGTTCTTTCCATCAAGTTCAAAATGATTTTCCTAGAAAGTCCTTATAAAGTTCTACTTTTCAGATTTTTTTCATATTTTCTAAACTTATGGTTCAAAAGTTAGAGGGGGGGGGGACAAATTGTTTTTTACTTTTGGAGCGATTATTTCCGAAATTATTGACATTATCAAAACATGGTTTTAGTAAACCCCATTTTTAAATACCTATCCAACGATATATCACACGTTAGAATTGAAATTTGAAAAACAAAATCCTTCCCACTTTACTTACAGGGAGGCTACCCAAATAAAACATTTTTTTTTTCAATTTTTATTTTACCACTTTGTCGGCGTGATTGATATACATATTGGTACCAAATTCCAGCTTTCTAGTGCTAATGGTCACAGAGATTAAGCGAGGACGGACAGACGGACAGACAGACATGGCGAAACTATAAGGGTTCCTAGTTGACTACAGAACCCTAAAAAAGATTACTTCGAAAATAATTACACGAGCCCCAGCATTACGCTGAGCGCTGGCTTTACTTGCTAGTTATAAATCGTTATTATTATTTGTTTTATTTTTTGAGGTATGCTCCATGTTTGACGCAAATAAACACTTTTTCTTTCTTTCTTAATTTCGGTACGTCAAATCATCTCTAAAGAAAATATATTATTACCCGAAAACAAACTAGAGCAGCCCTACGCTCGACATCTGCCTTTTAAGGCGTTCCAAAACGAATGCATCACATCACATGATGCCGTGATTCTTTATTACGTCACGTGGTACTTTTAGTGGCACTGCATCCTGCCCGTTGCGACATGCAGCCGACTGTACCGACCTAATAAAATATTAGGAAAGAACCAACCATAAACGTTGCACATGTTTAAATCACTGTTAAAGTTATTTTTCATTACCTACACTTACTCGAGACACACTTACTCTTAAACGTGCTATTACCCCTACCGCTTTTAGGCACGCAATTTAGTATTTTCCGCACTAGTGCAGAAAAATGCACTCGCTAAGCATCCCCAAGGATCACACGTCAGCCCCCATTTATGTATTTCTTTGTCGTTTAATACACGTCGAATGCAACACTCGCCTCCATACCCGAGCCGGGTGGGTGGAGCGACAAGGCGTGGCAGACTTTTACGGCCTAATACCCACCTGTGCTCTTCAGTTGCCCTTTGCGTTATAGAACGACGGGTTTCCTTTACAGAAATTCCTCATGGCCCTAGCGAGCATTGGCCCTGCTGGGCCTCCGTGGTTTGTTGACATCTCTTTGAAGAACGCTTTAAACACTACGCGCTATCGAAGACTTGAGTTCGTTCCGGACGATTATTGTACGGCCGGACGCGAGCTAGACATTACTCGTCGTCCGCAAGCCTGTGGCAAGTCACAGCGGTTAGGGTGTAAGTAGAGTGTAGTAGAGAGAAGGGTGTGAGAACCTTCACGCGTGCGGCCATCTCCTTTGCTAGCATTACTGCTTCGTAGAAGGAGGCGACCGCCTACTAGTCCGATGGGAGGGGCACCAGACCATGGCCTGAACAGGGCCCTACCCAGCGTGAGAGGTCACCGACGCCGATCACGACCATGAGGACACATTGGACCACCGTGGAGCATACAGTTCTTCTCTTCGGCACCGTCACCGGCTTACGCTGAAAACCAGCGCTGTGGACTCGTCGCATTTTGTGTGTGGATACAGTATTATGCTGAGCGTTCGGCCGTTTTGAAGTAACAAACATACAGAGACTCTCAAACTTTCATAATATTATTGTGATAACTAGTTTCTGCCAGCGGCTTCGCTTCGTGAAAGTAGAAATTTTATTACCCTATAACACTCAGGGATTGTGTAACTAAAAACTAGTGAAAGAATCGGTTCAATAGTTCCTGTTGGTCTAGTGGTTAGTGACCCTGACTGCTATGCCGGAGGTCGTGGGTTCGATTCCCACCCAGGCAAATGTTTGTGTGATGAGCATAATCATTTGTTCTGTGTCTGGGTGTATGTATTTAGAAATATATAAGTATGTTTATCAGTTGTCTAGTACCCATAACACAAGCTCTACTTAGCTTGGGACTAGACGGCGTTGTGTGATAGTTGTGGAATATTATTATTATTATTCCTTTATTATCCATTTCAACATGTTAATTACATTTATAAATATTCCTTAAAAAAAATATAAAAAAAAAAACATTTAAAAAATATAAAAAGTAGTGTCCCACCGGTATCAGGAACAGGGTCCAAGCTACCGGCGGTCAGAGCTCCAGAGAAAGGAACCTCCTCACTATACGAGCCGTGTCTAGAAGTACCGCTTTCCGAATCAAGCCCTTATTATTATTATTATTAGTTTCAGAGATTACCCCCACAAACAAACTTAACTCTTAATATAGATATCAGTTGGTACTAATCCCTGTATAATTACTACTGCCGTACCCTCCAAATATTTGGAAAGGTCAGGACCACGCTAAAATAAACACACGAACCTCACACAAACATTTTGGAACCAAAAAAAGCCGCTACAAAATACTTTTACCCTGGGAATATTCGTATATACAGCCAATGAACAACACTTCCTTACAACACGGAACAAAACGACGTAAACGCCAACAAACACAAACAAGCCTGGCTTGCATTACAAAATGAAACACATACATCTGAAAATAGGGAGCATACTGCAACCTAAATAACACCTTAAAAGTATTCAAAATAAAGTTGAAATTACATTGCGTTCCATCCTGAAAATATTCAGGCTAAAAATATTCAAAATGAAATCGTAGAATGTTTGTAATAAGGTGTAATTTCAATTGTAAGTGGTAATGTTTGTAGTAAACAATGGTTTAACGGCTTTTAGTGAAGGATGGAGGATATTGAATGGTCCCAATTTGGTGGGAGTGGTATTTCTTCCTTACAGGATACATTGGGATATAAATAAAGTTAGCGTTACGGTGGTCCAGCATGGATTGGACTTGTAAGACAAATGGGAAAATAGGGGATTACAGATTTGAACAATGAATAATGATTTCTTTTTGTTTTCGAGATGTTAGAGATTGTTTTGGTAAAGAAAACAGAAAAATTAAATTGTTATTTTATAGCACAGCAAACAGACAGAATTACATTCGCATATCTACACATTTACACTAATATATTTAATAAAGAGGTAGAGTTTGTTTTTTTGTTTGTAGGAGGTAATCTCTAGAAGTACTGGTCCGATTGCTAAATATTTTTCACAGATAGAAAGCTGCTTTATTCCTGAGTGACATAGGCTATATTTTATACACGCGGGCGAAGCTGCGGGCAAAAGTTAGTTTATAATATTATTACCACAGATTCCTGTTTTAAAACAGCAAAGAAAAACCTATGTGCCGTGGTTTCGATAAAATCATTCATTTATTTAAAATAGACCATTTGCAGGCACTTTTGAATAGTCAAATGTCGGTCAGTCCAAGAAAAGTGAAGCTAAATAAAAAAAGATATGTCTGTGACCTACAGATAGAAAGTTCCTGGTCCAGACCAGCCCCCCTAGCCAAGTTATGCCGTTTCTCTTGCGTCGCACGCCTCTAGTTGGCCACGCCCTCGATTCTTTTGTTCGTACCCCTAGCACGAATATTTGTAGGTTTCGTATCGTAAACGTATCGAGTTGTCGATACGATAACGGAACATAACTAAAGTCGGAAGCACGAAGCACTTTCGTTATAGTATCGAGACGTCGATACGATTACGTTAGTGACGTCATACTAATGTAAGTAAGGATGTACAAAATTGAACGAATGATCTTAAAATTGATTGAACATTTCGTTCAAAAACTATATACGTATTTAGTTTTGAGTGATTTCGGAGCCTTTAAATCTTTAAAACTGTTCAAATTTCGATGCAATACGAAGAAACTACAGTAAAAGTTAATATTCAGTTAAGATAAATGGTATAATCGTTTAATTTATTATTAAAACTTTGTATTTAGTGAGACTGTGTTTCTAAACGAACGACGCGTAACACTTGACATTTTTTGAAGCGAAGCTCATTCAAGGTCAATTTTGTTTATAAGTGAACTTGTATTAGATTTCTTTACATCTAAAAGTTCTAAAACTTAACTCTCGCATCAATAAAACCAATAAAACGTTTCCAAAATGAGAACTCGCAATATGTATTGCGGTAGAATTTGTAAAAAAGTAAAAAAAAAACATAATTTTTTGTGTGTGTGTTTTTGTTGTTGTTTGAGTATTTTAATGGGATCTAGGGATTTTCTCTTTCTTACTTATACGAAAAACTTGTTTTCTATTTACAAAAATATTTTGTTCTAAAATAAATCACACACTTTTTCTTTGTACATTTCAACTTTTACCAATCGATCGCACCGCAAGATAATAGTACACTGTACTATGTCTAGGGGTTCTTCTTGTTTATCTAAGCATTTTCTAACAAAATTTAGTAACACAATCATTTAAATTATTATTTTTTGCTTCCAATAAACTCCGACGAAAGTTTTCTCACTGCCAAATTTACAGTGAATAAATTTTCGAGAAACTCGCAAACCAGCCTTCGACAATGACGATACTATACGTCATTTTTTGCCTTCGTGCTAGCTATCTTCATACAAATGGTTCAAGGTTACGTTATTAAGGTTTCGAATTCGATACGAAACTTACTTGAATAAGTTCGTGCTCACAAAATTAGTTCAAATTACGCACACCAGAGGCGCTGTTCATGTTTCCATACAAAATGCTCACGTTAACGATACGAATACTTTTTCGCAAGTTGTTCGTGAGTACACCCAGGTGTTAATGATGTATGGGGATTTGTATGTTTGCCACACCCACGATAAAGGAGAAGTTCCTAAAGTGGACCAAAATATTTTTCAATACACTTATTCGAAAACCCGCTCTTATCCCACAGCTTTCAGACACGTAATAGACTGTTTTACGCAACTAGTGCAGAAAAGTGCGCGTGCTCTCCCCGCCACAATATTTTATTACAATTGCCACCACGGATCTTGAGCGCTGGCTTCAAGATGCGCAGAAGTCAAATATTCGGTCTCTTTAGTGGTGCGAAGTGAGACGCGGAGGCGGGGGTGTCAGTGATTGGCTCGCCGCGCCATCGCGTCGGATTCGCTCCCTGCGTTGCTACATGTATGTAACAACGACGACGATTGGCTCGCCAATGTATGGAATGCGCAAAGCGATCCCCACTCAAACGCCGAGCGCTCAAGATCCGTTTCGGCAATTGTACATGTATAATACCAGGCTGGGCGTGCGTCGTTTGATACACGTGCACAGGAGTAGGATTTTGGCAGTAAAAGGCTGACACACCCTTCCGTTCCGCCCAAGAGCGGGAAAAGTCATTGGATGATTTCCACCAAAAAAAAAAAATATAGTTCCAAATCCTATCGCAGAAACTTGATGACACCATAATACTCCATTAACAACAAAAATACATAAACCTAGTATTCACCCTTTATTTGCGAGGAAAGCTAATAAAGATCGGAACACACGACGTGATTCATAGCGGGATGCGAAAGACGCGACGAAACGCAGCCCTTATTTAAACACGGTACGGACGATGAAAATGCAAAGAGAAGTGACGATTGTTTTTTCTTTAATTAATATAATATATAATATAATACTCCACAACTATCACACAACGCCATCTAGTCTCAAGCTAAGCAGAGCTTGTGTTATGGGTACTAGACAACTGATAAACATACTTATATATTTCGAAATACATTCATACTATAGATAAATTACACCCAGACACAGAACAAATGATCATGCTCTTCACACAAAGATTTGTCCTGGGTGGGAATCGAACCCACGACCTCCGGAATAGCAGTCAGGGTCACTAACCACTAGACCAACAGGCCTGTCGATTATAATCAGAATAGTTATGAAACAACAATTGATAAATTTAAATTGTAGATAAGTATGTATTCGTGATTTCTTTTGTTGATTTAACAATGTTTCATGGAATAAAAAATAATAATAAAATCAAAAATAGACAACGCATACGCGAGTGGTGTACAGACGCATCGATATCGGTACGAATATTGAGCGCTCGGCGTCAGAGTGGGATCGCTTTGCGAATTCCATACATTGGCGAGCCAATCGTGGTCGTTGTTAGATATATGCAGCAAGCGTAAGGAACGAATCACGGATGACGTTTATGACACGATGGCGCGGCGAGCCAATCACTGACATTCCCCGCCCCCGCGTCTTCTGCGCAACTTTAAGCCAGCGCTCAATATTCGTGCCGATAACTATACGCGTTTGCAACGGCAAACACAACCTGGCAAAATGGAGAAATGGGGAACTTGACAAGGCCCCTCCCGACACCCAGTGCAAGTGCAGACCTGACCAGACGATGGCCCACTTATCAGAGTGCCGAAAATGTCCCTACATCTGCACTCTGAAGGAGCTAAAAACGCCACTAATGCCGCTATAAACGTGACAACCTATTCCCAAAGGTCCCAAAAACCTTTAAATCGAGAAGGAGAAGATGCTATAAAAATATTACCAACTTAGTACACACTAGTAAGTAGTAGTAGAATACGAATGTACTTAGTGGGCTTAGTTCACTTTTCATTGTACACTTAAGGCCCCCAAGCGCCCGAAAAGTGTCATAAAACAGTAACTTTCTGAAGCCTACTCCTTGGTAACGGCCAGGTTAATAGGTTTGAAAAAAATATATTTTTATTATAGATTCATGAACAACATTATCAACATTTGTTTTTTTCGTGCTATTAATACTTTTGTGTAAAAAAAAAAAATATTTAGCAATTTCGCAACTTTTCGCAACTTTTCCCTACTCCTTCGAAACACATAAAAATTGGTGGTTAAATATTCTTCAAAGTGAACATTGCAAATGTAAATCAATCAATATTTCGCAAAGAAAATGGATTTAAAGGTCAGCCGCGCGCATTCCGGGCGCTGTTGACCGCAAATAAATGCACAGATTTGCGTACTGCCGCCTAGGCGGGTGCGAGAGGTGCGTCCACATAATTTTGGCCAGATGGTTCAAGGGACTATAAGCCTTAATTCGCAATCAATGTTTTGACTTTGACTTACTTATTTTATTTTGAAACCCTTCTCAAAAAAGTTGCTATTAGTTATACACATAACTTGCTCACAAATTCAGGATAGCATGCTTGTCTATTTGTGACGAAAGCCAATAAAGACCGGAATACACGAGTTGATTAATTGCAAGATGCGATAGACGCGACGAGCGATGAGCGACGCCGTGCCTCTCGACAAAACGCATCCCCTGTGTAAACACGGTAGGCCGTAGGGATGGGACAGCTGTTATATAAAGTATCGATAGCAGTTGCATATTTTAAATACCTATATATTTTTCATATTTATGTATGAATTAAGAAAAAACAAGATGAGTAAATTAAATGGATTGATTAAATTACAAAACAATAAAAAAAAATCAACTTACTCGTACTTTGAAAAATTTACAATCGCACTAATGTCATAAAGATTCTGAGTAATGTATGTTTGTAACTTTTTCACGCTAGAATTGCTGAACGGATTTAAATGTTTGGCACAAGAGTAGAATATGTCCTAAAATAGACACCCTTTTTGTCCCGGGAGTATTTTTCCTTAGGGTATTTTTCTACATTCACGCAGACGAAGCCGACAACAGCTATTGATTTTGTAAAAATGATTGATCGTGAACGTTTTTAATATACATCATTTGCTTCTTGCGAATAAAGTTTGTTTAAAACTGAAAATTACACACTAATTCTGCTCAGATTTGGATCCTTGAAGCATTTATTTAACTCTATATTTTTTTTGTTATTTAATCATAATCATATACTACTGCTTGACTGCAATCCCACTTGATTATAAACAGTGATGCAATATCTCATGGTGAGGCGCACTAGTTTATGAACCTATTCATTCTTCGATCGTTCAACATTAGATTATTAACTATCACATATAATAATAAACAGATCACCTCTAAGGTTAAATCAAACACCATTAAAAATCGCTTTTAGCGATAAGACCGCCCATTGTGACACCCTATTTATTTTAAATTCCTACAGCAATCTTATTTATGGTATACAATAAATAGTATATCTATCTATCGATCATTAAAAAATACCTACACATCATTACAGCATGACCACACCTGATACTCAACAAAACAAATATGGCGAAACATCGCAATCTCTCATTACTCTAATAGTTATTACCAAACTTTGAAATTATGATTGATTTTATCAGTGATCTGCGAATCAATCGAGTCATGCAATCGAATCAACGCTGACAGGGTTTGATGATTGATTTGCATATCACTTGCCTCGAGAGGTGACGAAATGTCAAGCAGTTAAAATTTATGTACACACTAGAGTGAAGGTTGCTTTTAAGGCTTATAGTCCCTTGAACAGCTGGCTGAAATGAAATGGACACAACACTCGTTCCCACCTAGGCAGCAGTGCGAGTATCTGTGAATTTTTATCTGATAGAGTTCCGGTGACCTTTATATCCATTTTCTTTGCGAAATATTGATTGATTTACATATTATGCTATGTTCACTTTGAAGAACAGTTAATCACCAATTTGTATGTATAAACATGTTTCTAAGCCGTTTCGAAGCAGTAGGGAAAAGTTGCGAAATTGCTAAATATTTTTTTTAGACAAAAGTATTAATCACACGAAGAAATCAATAGTTGATAATGTTGTTCATGAATCTATAATAAACATATATTTTTCTCAAACCTATTAACCTGCCCATTACCGAGGAGTAGACTTCAGAAAGTCACTGTTTTATGTCACTTCTCGAGCGCTTGAGCCTTAAATGATAATATCAGTAATGGTAGTCGTTAGGCTAAAATATTTCTCGAATTGTGTGATATTAATAGAAATATTGACAATTAAAGAGATAGGGCTTAAGGCTTGCCTGGCACGGATAGGAATCCTGTTTTAAAACCAGATTTGAGTCGAGATAAGTTATGAAATCAGGCATTTCAGAATACAGATCTAGGACTTATTAACATACGAGTCTATAGGTGAATAATTTGAGTTTAAGTAAGTGAAACTCTGCAGAATAGATGAAGAACAATCAGCAATTTTAGCACGACTCATATAGGTCTTTTTAAGGCAAAAACGAATAGTTTACTTCTTGGCAAGCGTGCTCTACCATCGACCACATCATCGCTTACCATCAGGTCAAGCGCAAGCCTATAAATAATAAAAAATAGCATATAGTGTATTATAAACATTGATATTGGATGTGGAATTCCCTGTCGGCTGTGGTACCTGATAGTAATAGCTACAATGGATAGGGATTTTTAGTCAAGAGTGAATAGTTTACTTCTAGTCAAGCAGGCTCCATCACCGACTACATCGTCGCTTTCCTTCAGGTGAGATAGCGCATAAGTGCGATATACATAATAAAAAAAATTTGGCAAGTGGCTGGAAAGACCTCACGGCGTCTGTAGAATTATAATAATAATATTCCACAACTATCACACAGCGCCGTCTAATCCCAAGCTAAGCAGACCTTGTGTTATAGGTACTAGACAAATGATAAAGATATCTACTTATATATTTCTACATACATACATATTATAGATAAATTACACCCAAACACAGAACAAATGATCGTGCTGCTTACACAAATATTTGTCCTGGGTGGGAATCGAACCCACGACCTCCGGCATAGCAGTCAGGGTCACTAACCACTTGACCAACAAGCCTGTCAAAAGTGCTAGTCGGATTCGCTCACTGAGAGTTCCGTACAAACTTAACATAGAAGTTTGATTTTTTTCACAGCTTCAAGGGGCCGCAAATCGGAGTTTATAGTTTTGATTTTAACTCAATACCTCCACGCGTTCTCGAGATAAAGAGTCTTGATAGACAGACGGACCCTATATAAACGGACGGATGGACGGACAACATGGATGAACAGCAAAGCGAGGCTTTAAGTGTTCCGTTTTTTTCCTTTTGAGGTAAGAGGTAAGGAACTCTAAAAAAAATACTAGTAACCAATAAAAGATCAAATATATGCAAAAAAAAAATCTACAAATCACACATCAGGAGACCAATCTGAAATTAAACATTTATTGCGCTTGAATAAACTCACAATCGACCGCTAAGCTTTTAGTCAAATGATTTGCATGTCTGTCACCTTGCAAGGTGATACTGTTAGGCTGTTGATACACTGGCTATATACACAAACTAGCTTTTATTTTAACTCAGGAATAAAGCAGCTTTCTATCGGTGGAAACATTTCAGCAATCGGACCAGTACTTTCAGAGATTACCTCTTGCAAACAAAAAAAAAACATTACCTCTTTATAATATTAGTGTAGATGTACAGTACAGGGGACTTAACATAACCTGTTAAAATGACAGTCGTGCGAGTGAGAAAGAAGGATAGAGCTAGATATACATACCCTATATGTATAGCTCCATTCCAGTTCAGTTTAGGACGTAAAATGGATCGCGTTAAGAGCTTGCGGTATTACTACTGGATTTTGTTTTTTATCTGTTATAAACTAGTACTTAACTGCGATCCCGTCTGATGGTAAGCAGTGATGCAATCGTCGATGGTGAGGCGCACTAGTTTATTAAGAGCCTATTCACTCTAGCCTTGAAGACACCCAAATTATAATCAGACGGGAAGACCGCAGCAGGCAAACTGTTCCAGTCCTTTGATTTACGAATAGCATTCGTCAAAACTATTGTAGATACTTTGGAATGTGCAATTAGCATATTTTTTCTCACTGACTACCTTATTGATAATTCAAAAATGTCTGCAATGAACCATTTGCCATTTGAAATATTTTTTACAAAATTCAAAAGATTTTATTTCACATAGGCCTACATGTACATTTGTAAAACGTCAGAAGCTAGTGCACGGTTCCAAATTGGTCGTCCATGATTAATCTTTTAAAAAAAATTTTGGAATACAAAATTATGTCCTTACAGTGCACACCGGTCTTTATTGTATTCAAAAGCATAATAAAAATTATTATTATTATATCTAACCCATACTGTCCCACAGCTGGGCAAAGGCCTACCTCCACTCCTTCCAATGTTTCCGGTTTTGAGCCACTTCTTTTCAATAATAAAATAATCAAAATAAAAAAAAGTGAGTCATAATAGTTTGGTTCTTGATTCTTGAAGAAATTCCAGAACATTACAAAACAGTACAATTAGAAAGCTGTCAAAAGCCCAACAATGCATCAATGAGAAATGGAAGTGTCAAAATGCCTTCCACGATAGCTACTGTCCACTATAAAACCTGATAGGGCCCATCTAGCAGTCGCTATTATCAAAGTTGCGTCAATGGAAGGCAGTCCTTTATAGCTCATACCTTTTATATCAATTGTACTATCAATACACTAAAAGGTTTGATTGAGAAACGAGAGCCCATGTTTATGAGCTACTGAACGCATTATTTGTTATGAAATTCTCGATTGTTATTTTGATTACGCTGTTTCTGTGTGGGATAGTTTTTTTTCCCCGCCCTTAGACGAAGCGAGAAATAGTGTCAGATTCTTACTGATTAAAAAACCCATCCCGTTCCTTCTTGCCTTTCATACCGGGACCGAGCCCCCCTTTCAGGAGCAGAACCTTAGCCCGGCTGGCTGTTACAATGCTGAAACGTGGTCGCTTTTAATGGGTCTCATCAGAAGGCTTAAAGTCAACTAAAGGGTAATAAAAAGAACTGCTTTTGGAGTTTCCTTGCGTTATCGCATCAAGAATGAAGATATCCGCAGGAGAACCAAGGTCGCCGACATAGACCGAAGAATCGAAAACTTAAGTGGCAGTGGGCAGGGCACATTTCTCGTAGAACAGATGTTCGATGGAGCCGAAAGATGGAGTGACGATTGCGCACTAGAAGACGCAGCGTTGGAAGGCCTCTCACAAGGTGGAGGTTGGTCGGGAATCCAATAGATGTCAAATGAGGGGACTGGTAGTTATGGCAACACTTTGGGGAAAGCCTATGTCCAACAGTGGACGTTTTGCGGCTGAAATGATGATGATGATGATAGGTATCACTTTTACTATCCAATACTTCGACGTACACTCATATCTTGCAAATTTTTAAACTACTAAATGGCTTTCATTAGAAGAACAAAGTGATTAAAAAAAAATTAATCATCCTTTCCTGCTGTAACAAAATTAAATGCTTTCCCAACAGCTCTTAAACAACTGACAAACAGAATGAACAACATTGATCAACAAAACAAAGTACAATCATGTAGAACTACCTTAACCAGTCTTGTCACAACCGTAGGCCGCTCTAGAAGCATTAATGAGACGACAATGAAATGCCTGGCGTGGGCAGCACCACAAAATAGATAGGTACAGAAGTCAATCTACACACAAAGCGTGCTCGAGCAACTCACACATAGACACGATATCTCAACTCAATCGTCCAGCCTCACTTAACCAGTTCGGCGCAACGCGCTGACCCTAGCGCGACAGCCAAGTATAGGTATAAAAAGTGAAGTACATACATGACATAGACTTCTATCATCATCATTATCAGCCTTTTTGATGTTCCCACTGCTTGGACTCAGGCCTCCTCTCTAGGAGGGGGAATAGGTTGTAATCCACTACGCGGGCCCAGTGCGGGTTGGTGAATGTCACATTTCTTCGAATTTTTGTGTTAATGTTTTCCATCGCCGTTTTGAGACCAGTGGTGATGAAATAAATTGCAATAAGTAGTGCGCCTGGCTGGGTTCGAACCCACAACCTCCATCCATCTTCCATCCTCGTAAGTCGGTGCCGTTACCACTCGGCCACCACTGCTCAATGAACTCAGATGGACTTCTGTACCTGTCTATTTTGTGGCAGCACAAACACCGACAGACAACGGCTAGTAGAACGGTTACCTAGCAACCGCTTGAAACACTTTAATTATTAAATGGAATCGTAATTGCATATTTAATCGTGTTACTGTCAAGTTACTTGTGTGTATCAAGTTGTAGCAAAGTATAGATTCACATTGATGTTTGTAAGCCTTTGTTTAATTAGTAAGGGATTGTTTAATGATTTATAAACATGTTTTCTAATTTATATTATTTGTATCTGTATGTATTCCGATTTTGCAGCTGCTCCCAGCGGCTACACGATAGTAGAAAATTATCTCGAGCAAACATTCTCCCTGTATAAAAAGTTTCCTGAACTAGTGTGAAAAACAGTAAAATGCGGAAGAGATAAGAGCGGATTTTCGAGAAAGAGTATTGAAATAGTTCATTTTGATACAAGTGGAGACTGAATTCTGTCCAATGATATGGAACTAAGTGCTGCAGTGACAAATTCCCACGTGTATCAAACGACGTTTTACAATTATATACTTATAAGAAATAAACGGGGGTTGACTGTGCAATTCGTGGGGGTCACTTAGCGCCCAGCCTAGAATACGACAGATACAATAATTTGTGGCGTGGGCGAGCATGCACTTTTTTCCGCACTAGTGCGGAAAACAGTAAATTGCCTGCCTAGAAGCGGTAGAAATCAGAACGAATTTTCTAGAATGTGTACTGAAAAAAAAAAAGTAGATGTCAATTTATGCACTATTAATCTTGCCATTGAACTAAATCGCAAACCTACAGCTAATTCATTCAAATACATTATGTAAATCTGTTTAGGATTGTCACTTGACATACAAGCTCGCCCCACCGCCTCCCCTGTCACTCAGAAGGTAATTATCATTGATTAACATAAACTTGTCTTCCTGCCCGCCACCTTCCGCATCCGGTATTAATATAATATAATAATTATGATAAAGGACGACCTTTTCGTAACTAGGAAAGTTCATTGCTTTATATTTTGACGGCACGGTTGACGCATTGTCGGAGCGATTGGCTACTGCGTTACGTGTCGCGAGTTCAATCCCCGCACGGAACAAGTGTTTGTATCAGAAATCAGAAACGTTTATTTCAAATTGAATTACAGGCACTTTTGAATTGTCAAAATGTCGGTCAGTCAAAAAAGTGAAACTAAATTGTATGACCTACAATCTATAGTGTCTCTAGAACTCGTAATCTAGAAGTGATAAACATACAGACAGTCTGACACTATCTCCTGCTAAGCCCAAGAGGGGAGGATGTCATAATTTTCCTACCATGAAAAAAAAATATATATACGCTCACTCACATGTACGCTCACTCATATAATCACAAACTTTCGCCTTTATCATTTTAGTGTGATATAGTAAATCTGTATGACTACTGTATCTCTAATACTACTTGCTCATGGTACATGGAGTAACTCAAATCAATATGTAAATAAATTCATAAATAAAATAGCGTAAACATGATTTATAAAGCGAACAAAAAAACTCGGAACGTCCTTCATTTTCTGATGTAAACACCGCAATAATTTAAAACTCATGAGTCACTCAAATATCAATGATTAATTTTAACAATCTTTATCATTATTGCGTGCACATTTACGATCATATAAACTAATTAACTATCATCTTTTCTCATAAAGAAAAAAAAACAGAAACTCACCATCTTTCTACGCTCCCGTTTTATTCGGAATCGGCGCATCACATTTTTTTCGTCCATCCTATCCTTTCACCCGTCATGTTATCACTAACTCCCTTTTCTTTCATATCACTTGTCGCACCATCCATCCATCTTTTCTCTGGCCTCCCTTTCCTCTTTCACATGTATACCTACTATACAACTCAGTTAAAATAAAATAGAAACTACAGTATTAAATTGGCATTTATAATTATATGAAATTGCCGTGTTTTTTAAAACGGGTTGCATTGAAGTTTTATATCTTTGGATTGACTTGGAATTATGTTCAAATAAACTTTATATTAAAGTGTACATTATTCTTTTTTTGTGTTTTTATTTTCTGTAATTTCGCTCTTTATAATCATGAAAGTTAATAAAAAGAAAAAGTTTTTTCATATTAACAGTTCCAACGTAGAAACTATGCATTTCAAATAGCAAACAATATCAATGACGTATATCCACAACTTTCTTCTAACAAAATTATTTTTATCTATAACAAAATCTATCGATATATTTCAAACTGCATGTTCCATCCCTATAGCTAGTAAAACAGACGTTAATGAACTTGGTCTGTTTGAAAATAGAACGACTCGGGCACCGCGGCCATTCCGATGCACGCACTATAATAGAACTTTACTGCATTACTTACGAAGATTTTATGATCAACACGCTTGTAAGAATGCGGTTTCAGGAAGCTGAAGACGTGTAGTTTAAAATAGGTTTAAACTAGAAAAAAAAATAACTTAGGTACTTGCTCCTCAAATATTAATCTTTTCAATGATTAATTGACTACGAAATCTAGGACTGTGTACTAAGTAAGTATAATATTGACCTCCTGATAACGGATTTCATTTTTTTACACAAGAAATGTTTACTTTATTATCTGCCAGTCCCTTACTGAGAAAAATTAACTAGTTTAGAATCTTACAAGACTTTTTGAAACTAGGGCCATAGAGTCCGAGCACTCATCGAGTTGTTCGTGATATCAGCATACAACTGGTTGACTCTTCGCGTGACCAGATCACCAGAAGGCTGGGCTTTTCTTCGGTCAAAGAATCAGCGTTGCTATCCAACGTGGCAATAAACAAATAAATGTTTACTTACTTAATGCTGCCAGCATTCTGGGCACTTTTCAAATTGATATCGATGAATTTTTGATGCCCGATAATTTAATTTTCTATTCTTCTAAATTTATTAATTGACTAAACAATAAGTAGGTAACCTATCCCTATATTTTTATAAGGGACAGGCTGGATGCAGAATGCTGAAAATGTGGTAGGTATACTGACAAAGCTTAAGATCCAACAATGGACTACAACAGGCTGAGTGACATACCCAACAAAGGTTGATGATCATGTTAAAAGATGTTCGGAGAGGGTGCGTCCTAATTGCATAACTTAATTCCACCAAACCTGCTCCATCATCGGACCACAAGACGCACGGATATGCCCCACCAGTACATGTTGGACATTCCACTCATACGCAGAACCAGGATGTAAGCAAAAACGCAGGGGCCAAGTAGGGCACCGTCCGGTAACTGTCCGGACCAAGCCCAAGTCATCGACGGCGCGCACTGTTTCCACGCGCCTTAAGTTGTCAGCAAAAGCAGGGGCCCAGCCGGGTCGAAGCCTACTGGGGCCAGGGTTATCCGAAAGGGAACTCGAGCCCCGTGGGTTTTTAGTCAGTAAGACTCTGACACTATCTCCCGCTCCGCCCAAGAGCAGGGGTTGTCATTGGATGATTTTCCCCACCATAAAAAAGGGGCCAAGTAGGGCCAAAGCCTACTGGAGCGATGTGTAGTTGAAAAGGGTAACCCCGGAGTCCTGGAACGCAAAGCAACACAGATCTGATTTTAGTCAGTAAAAGTCTGACACACCCGAGCTCCCCCCTTGACCAGGAGAGTCATTGAATGATGTCCCGCCTCAAAAAAAAAACCCATACAAACAAAACGTTTTGGGAAGACATTCATTATGCCAAGTTAAGAGTGGAACGCCCAGCCGGAGCTTTTGTATGTGTATAGCACGAGTATACCTAATAACTGTAGGGGTCTTTGATTCAAGACTGAATAAGTTACTTCTAGGCAGACGTGCACCATCGTCAGCCACATCATCACTTACCATCAGGTGAGATAGTGGTCAAGAGCGAGTCTATCTACACTAATATAATAAAGAGGTAAAGTTTGTTTTTTTTTGTTTTTATGTCTTTTTGTAGAAGAAAATCTCTGGAAGTACTGGTCTGATTGCTAAATTTTTTTCACCGATAGAAAGCTGTTTTATTCCTAAGTAACATAGACTATATTTTATGTACGCAGGCGAAGCCGCGGGCAAAAGCTATTCAATAATATTTAAAAAACTCACATTTCCGGAAAATTTGGTTTTCTGGGTAAATCTCGTTTTTCTGGAAATATCTCATTTTACTGGAAAAATCTAGTTTTTTTAGGAAAATCTCGGTTTTCTGGAAAAATCTCGTTTTCCCACCAAAACACTTCCGCACGTGTCAAAACGTGCGATGTCGTATGTGCTCCCCAGCACGTAGACCCACAATTAGTGGGCCGATAATGACATTATCACTGTTTTATAATATACCGTATTTTGGTAACCTTATCGAGAGATAGCGATTATGTGCTGACTAATCGATTTCATTAAAGACGATAAGTGAGTGTAATTCTGGTTTAGTAGACTTAGTGACTGCATTTTCTGTAGTGCCAGGATTAAATGCATTATATTATTACCGCCCAAACATTTTTACCGGCTGGCGCCGCGAAACTCGTGATATTTTTATAAGAGCGAGCGAAGCGAACTCGGAATTCATGTAAGGCATACATTTGTATGCATACTGAATTAAAATAATAGATGCATGCAAGAGGAAATTAAATAAAAGTGGCTTTTCACATGTCTGCGATTTCTCATGAATGCCTTTCATGAGAAATCGCAGATTCATAGGGACGGGTTAGGTTAGAAGACTAAGGCGGAGCGGAGCTAAGCTCCACCTTAGCCATTGTGATTCTTCTTTTTCCTCTGTGGATTAGGACTCCATGCGTATGGAAAGAATTGCCGGTTTTGGCTAGTAACATATACATTATAAACTAGCACGAAGATAAGCATCAGAATTGTGGCCTATTTAGCCTAATCTGACAAGGGTTCTTTAAATCAGGAATTGTAAGAATCGACTGGTTGGACATCATAATCAACCTTTTTAATGTTCCCACTACTGGAACTCAGGCCTCCTCTCTAGGGGAGAGAACGGGCCGTAATCCACCACGCGGCACCAGTGCGGGTTGGTGAATGTCACATGTCTTCGAATTATTAGTTCTAGGACATGCCGGTTTCCTTACAATGTTTTCCTTCACCGTTTTGAGAGCAGTGGTGATGAAATAAATTACCCAAAGTTGGTTGAACGTTGATAGATTTCATCAGAAAAACAGACTAAAAAGTTTAATTTTATGAAATAAGCCGCTAAACTAGGTGATCAATGATTTGATTTTATTTTTATTTGATTTGATTTTGTTCCGTTCTCTAAGATGAGGCCATGGCCATGCAATAGAACCATAAAATAAAAAATAAATTTTTAATTATCAAGAAGTAGGTAAGTAAAAAAAATTAAGCTCATATTATTTATTGAAGATTGATTGATTTTGTTTTAGAAGAACGTGCAAGAAACTCCATGGCCACTATTTTAAATCATTTTATGTATTGCAAAAAATCTATTTACATTTTCTAAACAGTAGACTGCTTGTCTTCAATTTTAATACCTTCTTACCTTTTTGTCAGTCAGTTTTATACCCCAGCGCCACCTATCAGCTTGATAACGTAAACACTGATAACTGATAAGGATACATATCAAAGTCATTCATATGTACTTCCCTATTTATCGGACATTTGCAGTGCAAACGGTTTATGACATAAATTCTTCTGATAACTGCTTAATATCTAGTTTTTTAAAACAAAAGAAGAATTTAATCATAAAATTGATTGTTATCATATTAACGATTATTTGGTAATTAATCGATGTGCGGTAGTCGTAAGTAGTGAAATGGGTTGTTTCAAATATCATAATACTTAGCTTAAAGTCACCCAAAGAGCAATGGAAAGGGCTATGCTTGGTGTTTCCTTGCGTGATCGAATCAGAAATGAAGATATCCGCAGGAGAACTAAGATTGCCGACATAGCACGAAGAATTACCAAACTTAAGTGGCAATGGGCAGGGCACATTGCTCGCAGAACAGATGGCCGTTGGGGCCGAAAGGTTCTAGAATGGCGACCGCGTACTGGAAGACGCAGCGTCGAAAGGCCTCCTGCAAGGTAGACCGATGACCTGGTGAAGGTTGCGGGAAACCAAAGACGCGCAGGAACGTTCGTTGTGGCGACACGTGGGGGAGGCCTATGTCCAACAGTGGACGTATATCGGCTGAAATGATGATGATGATGATGAATACTTAGCTAAATGAATTGAAAATTGCGTTGCCAGGCGTCTAGATGAAGCTGGACACGTTCAGGCTTTTTAGTTATGTGTCCAGCCAAATTAGGCGGAATTCAGCCTGGCTTTTTTAAGCTTTTTAAAGACCATTTTGTTTAGAATTTTCATTCGAGTTCTGCCTTACCTTGTCTCGCTAGCACAAGCAGAGCAGACATGCAATTAGTCTAGCAATTATATCAGGATATGGTGGAGTTTCTTGCTCGTTCTTCTTAATTGGAAACGAAGAATTGAAACCGTACACTAGCTTCTAATGTTTTAGAAGTGCCCATGTGAAACAAAATGACAAAGTCACTTTTTTGTGACAATATCTTCAGGCACAAGTCTATTTTGGCAAATACTCAACCTTAAAACCATAATTTGAAAATGAGAGCAACGCTGTTAGAGTCTGTCTAATAAGTTAAACGACTTGGTTAATTATTAGGATTTATTTAAATCTGATGTAGTCAACACGAGTTCAATAATCAAAGTTGATTATGAGATAGAGATCATTGTTTACTAACAGAAGAACCTTATAAAAAGTATCGAATAAGTATTTTTTAAATGATTAAATATTATACAAAATTCCCAAGTAGGTTGACTTTTTAGACAGACTATAACTCTTATACTTCGACTTTTAATTCAGTAACTGGGTCAAAAGCTAATAACACTACATCACTACTCGAGGGAAACATTCCTGACTAATTTATGCTAACTGAAATACTAGTTGCATATTGTATGCAACTAGTATTTAACCATAAACTGCTACAATATACTGGGCGCGCTGTAATGGAAGTGCATTATAGTGCGCCCAGTATATTTTAGCAGTTTATAGCGTACTGCATGCAAGAACAAATGAAAATTAAAATTCAGCAATTTTTCTCCCAGCATCTGGTGCCAAGAAATAGCACTTCGTAATGAAACTTGTGTTTCTGGAGACTGGTACACTTTTTAATTTAGCTGTATTTAACTTCGTATATTGCAGTTTTCATTCACTTCCAAGTCGGAAAAGAAAATGGTATTGTTCGAACGAAAATACTGTTCTCATAATGCTCGTGCATTAATGTAATGAAAATAGTAAGCCTGCTGGAATTTTCTTTTTGTGTTTGTATGTAGTGTTTTTCTTTTATGATAATCAGTATCTCCCGCTTCGCCCAAGAGCGGGGGATAGTGTCAGACTTTACCGACTTAAATGCCACTAGGCTATATTTTATGTACAAGTGGGTGAACGGTGAAGCCGCAGGCAAAAGCTAGTGCATCATAAAGGACCTATTACACTACGCGTTATTCAGCCTCGTTTTGTCTATGGTCCGACGTATCTAGTCTATGGTTCGACCGGTTCGACGTATCGCGCAGTGTAATAGGGGATTAGACTGTCTTTCTATGAATGAAAAATAGTACGAGTCGGAATATCGCACGCGATATTCAGCGCAGTGTAATAGGTTAAGTTAACAGTAACGAAACACACACACTCACAAACCAGCTTTTATAATATTAGTGTGATCTATATACAGGATAGAACTATGAAAGAATATTCACTTAACACTGTTGTTTCGATAGAAAATCAGTTATAGTTATCGTACCGTAAGCTAATCTGATTCTGCCTGCGAGGAATTGATTGTTCTGGTGCTCACAAACAATGGCGCTTCGTAACTGTCACAGACTATAATATAGTAACTGGAGTATTATGTGAACTAGGTAGTATCGCCGCTATTACTGTAGTTTGGAAAAAGCGATTCTTTGTTTTCTATCTTTCTCTAGTCTACCTTGTGACTTTCAGAAATCACTTTATAACCAAGAATTTTTTATTTAAATATTACTCATAATAAGCATCCATTTTTCCACCTCAAGTTAAAAAATATTGTCCCAACTACTAGTAATTAAACAAGTAGTACGTTCAGTATTGTTAGATAGATCTGCTACATTTCGAACCAGTAGTACGGCTTAAAACACAAATAAGGTGCCTTGAAACCTCAAATTATGGCCGCGTTACGAGTGTCTTTACTTCACAGTGGTAAATCAAAAAGGTGTTATAGCCTGTACGGCTATAACACCTTTTTGATTTATTTTGAGGTGGAAAAACAACAAAAACTTTTCCCGCTCTACATGAAAAGGGTGCATATTAGACTTATACTAACTAAAACCCACCCGTGTCCTTTCATTAGCCCATTGCGAACCAGAGTCGCAGCGACTCTTTCGAACTATGAGTGAATAGGCTCGTAAGCTTGTGCGCCTCATCATCAACGATTGCATCACTGCTTACCATCAGATGGGTCCGCAGTCAAGCACTAGTTTATATCTATAAAAGAAAAAAAAACTATGCTTCAGCCCTAGCAAAAATATCTTAATATTTATTTAGGCATACTGAAAGTATGGCATGTTAGTTCGGCAGCACTGACTTCAAAGAAATCAAAGTCAAAAAGTTTCATTGCCATAAAAAAAAAAGTTTTTTATTTCACATAGGCCTACATGGGCACTTATAAAACGTCAGAAGCTAGTGCACGGTTCGAAATCGGTCGTTTCCTATGGAGAAGTGCGACATCAGTGCTACTCTCTAGCTGACACTCCATTTCTTTACTCCGCCTTGCCCGTCATTATGAGTAGCATTACCATACATGTAAAAGGCTTAAGCGATACATCGTGCAATGTTTGGTAACCTTTTCTCGATGAAGTAGGTTCTTTACCAAAGTTAGTAAAATGGTGCAAAACGATGCTGTTTGAAATCGAGACCTTTTGATGGCTATTTGGCATATTTAGAGGAATTCGTGGTACTTATCTTCGTCAGGTAACGTTTCTGCAAATATCGTCAAATTCACAGCCTTTCACTCTCATCCTTTTTTTTGACGTGAGTAATCATCACATGACCGGTTTAGTCCTTAGCGGACTGCTGAACAGCGAGATAATCATGGCTCGCCGTCCGCAAACCCGCGCCTGCGGTGGCCGGTAGTCCTCCTTTGACTCCCGACGGCAAAGGCGTCTCCAGCAGGAGCAGGACGTGAGGATCTTCTCCTCCTGTGGTGGCATAGATGGTGCTTCAAAGATTTGGCCACGAGCTTTTCGAAGCCAAGGCACTTAAATATTTATTTTATTCTGTTTTTAATACTTGTTATAGCGGCAAAAGGAATATATCTTCTCTGAAAATTTCTACTTTATGTACCTATAGCTACCACGGTTCATGAGATATAGCCTGATGACAGACGGACGGACAGCGGAGTCTTAGTAATTGAGTCGCATTTTTTTACCCTTGGGGTACGAAGCTCTAAAAAGCAGCAGATCCCGAGGTCAACAGCAGCTAGTTGACTGGTATAGCTACTTGAAAAATTATAAGATCAGTTCTGATTTTTGATTCTATCATCAAATATAAATTTCATCAAATCAGCGAAGTATTCATCATCATCATCATCATATCAGCCGAAAGAAGTCCACTGTTGGACATAGGCCTCCCCCAAGCGTCGCCACACCGACCGGTCCTGTGCATCACGCATCCATCGGATTCCCGCGACCCTGACCAGGTCATCGGTCCACCTTGTTGGAGGCCGTCCAACTCTGCATCTTCCGGTACGTGGTCGCCAGTCCAGAACCTTTCGTCCCCATCGACCATCTGTTCTGTTAAGTTTTACACTCAGTTAATTTAATTTTACTCTGTTTTACAAAAAAACTATTGAAATTGAGGTACTTATATCGCTGTTTGTACCACTAAAATATCCCACGGAACAAATTAATAATTGACTCACTAAACACAATCTTTAATTGGTTCAAATAAATTTCATTTTTCTCTTTGTTTTAACAACCTTTGCAGCTGCAACACTTCACATCCATGACCCCTCTAAACACTTGAACTTAAAACAATTAAACATTACCCCATCATTGTCCCCTGGCTCAGCTAACAGCTTCATTACTGTATAGCCCGCATCCCCCATGTCTGGCAACCAATAATAATTCATTTCGATGAATTAACCGTGACCAAATACATTTTGTAACACGCCCATTAAAGTTCAACACACATTCTTCACTTACTGAATGGGTGCCAAAAAAATTGAGCAACAGAAATCCTAACTAAATAGGTATTATAAATGTGAAAGTGTGGATGTTTGGATGTTTGTTACTTAATCACGCAAAAACGGCTGAACGGATTTGGATGAAAAGAACATAGGCTACCTTTTATTCCGATTCCTTAAGTACCTAATGCCACGCGGGCGAAGCCGCGGGCAACAGCTAGTGAAATATAAATGAAATACCACGAGAAAGAAACAAAGAAATTTATTTTTATACACACATAGATTTTGACACACAGTGTAGGAAAACATGTTGAAACTTAAAACAACAGAAAAACTAACATCGTGTGTCTCACTTTTGCGCCAAAAAGATCTAGTTTTGCAAAAATGCAAGACAACTACGAGGTAGTTACCTGACGCTGGTTTTCAACTGAATCTTATTGAGAGTGTACGAATGAAAATGAGTTTATTTAACGATATTTAGTAATCAGTGCCAGGTTTAAGGTGATTAAAACATACCTACCTATATGTTAATGTGTGATAAATTATAAAATAGTTGTCACAGTGTGAGCGACCTACGTAGTAGGGACTCACACTTGCCCAGTTATTTTTAACCTTGCCTTACAGTGGGAATTACCTACTTCTAAGATATAGGTGGTGCGTTCACAAACACGTAAACTCATTTTTTTTTTTTATGGAGATGCTCTCGTTTGACCACTATCTCACCTGATGGTAAGCGATGATATAGCCGACTATGCATCACGCTTGCCTAGAAGCATTCTATTCACTCTTGACATAAACAAGAAAAGAACAAGACAAGAGTTCCGGGTCTGGGTAGACCCGGAACACTTATCTGTAGTCTAAACAAATATTTTGTCCCATACGGGAATAGAACCCGCAACACCCAGCGCAGCAACCAATTCGCTCAACTGCAGCGCCAACTGTACCGACTAATATAATTAGGTGCACAATAGTCTTTGATTAGTCTCCTCCCCTAATAATATAATCTAAAACTAGAAATGTGCCGGCAATATGGGAATATTGCCACCAATATTCATTTATCGGGCAACATTTCCATCAATATTCATTTATCGGACAATATTTCCACCAATATTCATTTATCGGGCAATATTTCCACCAATATTCATTTATCGGGCAATATGTCCACCAATATTCCCACTACACGGCAATATTGCCAGCAACGGAACATCTCTAAGTCTAACACAATCGACACACTAATTTAAAAATCGATCATGTCTCATCCAACAGCTCTCCCTATTAGCTTAACAAATCAGAGCAACAACAATACAAGTAAATCACCAGCATCCCTCATCTGTAGCCGCGGCTCGGCGCTGCTGTTGCTACACTTGAGCTCAGTTGACCCGCCGCCCATTGAGATGAATTCACTGCTTCCGATTAGGCTGGGACAATGTCGATGTTTTGTTATCGATAGTAATCGTAGAAATACATGTCGAGTCATTCTAATGTCGAGAGCAGGGGTGACCGAGTGGTAACGACCCTCACTAACGAGTTGTAGATAGCGGGTTCAAGCCCAGCAAGGCGCATTACTTTGTGTAATTTATTTCATCACCACTGCTCTCGAAACGTTGAAGGAAAACATCGTGAAATGGCATGTCCTAGAACCAAAAATTCGAAGACATACGACATTCATCAAACCGCACTGGGCCCGCGTGGTGGATTAAGACCTATTCCCTCTCCTCGAGAGGTCCAACAGTGGGAACATTATAAGGCCGACTAAGTTATATGCATTGTTATCAAGATATGTTAAGTTATTTTTTCCTATTTTTATATCATCATTTCCTGTCCTGGTCCCATTTATTTGGGTTCAGCCCAAACCGCTGGCGGCGGAGACCTCTCGCGCCGGGCCTTGGTTGAGGCCATGGTCCGGAGCGAGGAGGAGTGGCAGGCGGTCGCCGACTTCTGCGAAGCAGTAATGCTCGCAAAGGAGGAGGCCGAACGCATCAGGCAACGGCGTTATCGCCGCCGCCGTCGCCGGGATTCTGATCCCGATTTCCGGCCAACGTAGACGCGGGCTTGCGGACAGTGAGCAATGGGTAGCTCGCTGTCCGGCCGTCCGGTAACTGTCCGGACCAAGCCCAAGTCGTCGACGGCGCGCACTGTTCCCGCGCGCCTCAAGGAGTTGTCAGCAACAGCAGGGACCCAGCCGGGTCGAAGCCTATTGGGGCCAGGGTTATCCGAAGGGGCGCTCGAGCCCCGGTATGAAGGCTGGAAGGAACGGGGTGGGTCTTTTAGTCAGTAAGAGTCTGACACTATCTCCCGCTCCGCCCAAGGGCGTGGGATGTCAATGCATGATTTTTCCCACCATAAAAAAAAAAAAAAAAAAAAAAAAAAAAAAAGCCCAAACCGCTTTTTTCTTCAATATTGACCTATCAACCGTCACGCAACCACTGACACCCTTTCTTTCATATCATTTCTCAACAATCAACTCATCGTATCTTTGGCCTCCCTCTCCATCCCGCCACATTTACTGATTATTCTTTTAGTATGTAAGGTGTTTCATCCCACCTCTTCAAATGACTGTATCAAAACTTTTCAGTCACTGACGCCACTTTCAAACGTCTGATATACTCATTTCTCATTTCATTTTATACAAGTTTAAGCATCATAAAATGTACCTAAATATGTCCATGTTTGTGTCTGTTTTGTTAATGTACCATAAATATATGGCCTGATGAATGAATTTTCTCAAAAGGAACAAAATGAATTGTTTAATTTGAAAAATCTCGGTATGTGAATATGTCTGTGAATCACCCATCCACAGACCAACCTCAGCAAGCTTTGATTACGCTTGGAGACGACCCAAATTGTTTTTATTACTTTAGTCTCGAGCTACGATTACATAATGCAGGAGGATTACATAATGAGGAATAAAAAGTCATAAAAGGATATTAAAGAAGATTCGCCAACAAACTATACATTCCACTGACAGTTACACGAGTCCCTAAAATCGACATCTACAAAACTATCGACTCAACAAAGCACAGCACTACTCAATCATGCGAGCTGGGCGCAGCGGAAATGCGCGTATGAATGCATTAACGTACTTAACTTGCTCCGTTCAACTGCAGCCGTTGTACTTGTGTACTGTTTGTAACTTTCTACTTAGTATAGTGCACAGTTGACGGATGACAAACCGTCTGTTGGTAACAAATTGGTACGATGAAACAGTAGTCAAGAAAGGATACAGGGGCCAAGGGTCCGCTTCTGAAAGGAAGACTCTGCCCTGGTATGAAAGGCAACGAAGGAACAGGAGTGGGTCTTTAGTCGGTAAAGTCCGACACAAAAGAGCCGGAGATGTCATTGGATTGGAAAAAAAAGCCAAGAAGGGAGATCTGTAGCGGTTTCTAACGATTCAGCTCGAGTTTGAATCCCTGCCGTTAGATTAATTAAACCAAAACCATTACATAGGTACAAACTTTTTTATAAGTCTAGTCATCTGAGTAGAAGTAACAAACATACTCACACGCATTCACAATCTTTCACCTTCATGTGTGTGTGTTATACTATTATTGTTCTGTACAATTTATGTTCCCATGGGTCAACGAACATTTTTTTTTTTCTATCCTGTTCTATCTTACTCCTGGGGCCTCTATTCACACCCTACTTTTTTCGCGAGCCCGTACTTCCTTTTGCCAGTTCAACTTCATCCCGTCATCATGAAACACTGCTATAGAATAAAAATACCTGTATATAAAGTGTAAGGGACAGCCCTCCACAAACTTTAAGGGCTTGCTCAGTAGACGAAACAGAACAAACTTCCACAAATTTTTTTTCAGGAAACGAAAAAATAAATCCGCCTCACCATAGAAAATTATAAACTTGATTGGACAATTAGTAGGGCGAGCCCGAATTTTTTTCTTGTTTCTTGAAAAAATTTTTTGTCGAAGGTTGTTCAGTTTCGTCTACTGAGCAAGCCCTTAAAGTTTGTGGAGGGCGGTCCCTTACACCTTGTATGTAGGAAGTAGGAACATAGGTCCTTCTATTCTAAAACAGAGTTTCGTGTGCTTCAAGCTGCACACGAAACGCTGCTTTAGAATACATCCATATTCCTCATAATTAGACCCATATTCTCCAGACTGACCCTATTCCATAGATTAAAATTCCATATTGCAATGCAAGAACTGTCTTTTTAGAAAGATTTTCAGCCGCAGTGGTGTTACATTTCATATTTCCGCTCAACATTCGCAAATTTCATATTCACGTTTAATATCGGAGACGACGGGTATTTCCGAGTGAAGACTTATGCTAGAGCGAATCAGAAATTGAATTTCCAAACTTAGATGAGTATTTGCACCCCGAAACTCCATTTTAAATGGATTTTCTGATAGAATTAAATTCTTTGCATCTAAATCGATCTAATTTAAATATTTTATCGATAACAACTGACTCATTGTTTTTAATAAGAAAGTCTAAAATTTATCATGAAATAAAGATACAAAGTTCAAAGTGATGAAATTAAGGAAATTAGTTGCTATTCTATTCACTTATTGTATTGCATTTTGATCTTTTGGACGGTATGTCAGACTATATTACGGAACTCAAACATCAGAAATCAGAAACTTTTATTTTTTAAATAACCAATTATAGGCGCTTTCGGAGCGAGGAGGAGTGGCAGGCGGTCGCCTCCTTCTGCGAAGCGGTAATACTAGCAAAGGAAGAGGACACACACGCGAGACGTTCCAGGAGTATCAGCAAACCGTAGGGGACCCAGCTGGGTCAAAGCCTACTGGGACCAGGGTCTGTTTCTGAAAGGGAGGCTCGGCCCCGGTATGAAAGGCAAGGGAAGGTTTTTTAGTCAGTAAGAGCCTGACACTACTACGCCCAAGGACGGGTGATGACATCTGGATGATTTTTACCCACCATAAAAAGAAACAAAAAACATACACACTTTTTTCCTTTATGATATTAGTGTGATACTGCATACCTGCTTTCTTGAAGATCGTCTTCTAACGACAGGTACTTAAAAGCATAAAAACATTCCTAATACCTCTAATTTTGAAGCTCAAACAGTCAGTTACATTCCACTTCCAACTAACCCAAGTTACACTGTAGCATAATGAAATAAAAAGAGCTAATTCGATTCACAGAACGGTTGCAAGCTTCGCCGAACTGTCTGCGGATTCCTTTTGTTCTAATTAAATGGGCACGACTCTAAATGAGTTTGTATTCGTTAGCGATGTGACGGGAATGTTAACGAATGTAGGAGATTAGTTGGATTTGGGAAATCTCCATGTAATCTCGTTTTTTAGGGTTCCGTATCTCGAAAGGAAAAAACGTAACCCTTATAGGATCACTTTGTTGTCCGTCCGCCTGTCTGTCAAGACCCTTTATCTCGAAAACACGTAGAGGTATCGAGTTGAAATTAAAACTATAACTATACTCAGATCTGCAGTCCCTTAAAGTTGTGAAAAAATACACTTCTAAGATAAAGAATAAAAAAATACAGCCGTTTATGTCGCAAAAAACGTGTATTTCGATACTCTCAAGGGAATCAAAATTTATAGGCTACTTCCCGTTATTCTAGAATCCTGAAATTTGGCATGCAGTAAGGTCATATACCTAACACGAGTATAGGAACCAATCTGAAAACGGTAAATTTTTTGTTACGTCACATTGTTTTTTGCGATTCCTTAAATTCTTCCGACACTCCATTCCGGAATTGAACTATTTATATAAGTAAGTTTGTACGGAACCCTCAGGGCGCGAGTACGACTCGCACTTGCCCAGTTTTTTTTTTAAATACGGTTCAAATGGTGTTAGTTATTATGAAAACAGTCTTACAAACAAAATTGCTGGGAAAGTCATAAATAAATAAACAAGTATACTTAAGTATAAACTCATGCTTGATATAAAACCCTCATACGTTAAAAGTAACAAGATAGCAGTATTTCGTCTTCTGAAAATATCAAACTCTTTTTCATAAATAATCTGAAAGCTGAAACTCTAACCGAGCGGCCTTAGGGTCGTAAATATCAGTTTAATCAATATTCTATCCAGCACGTTGGGAAACCTAAAGAGGTCGGGAATATTCTAGATCAACGTTAGAGCCTCAATATAGATAGAATCTTTGGCCGTCATTACGAATATTCAGCAGACTGAAATTCTGAAGAAATGTACATGATCCAGTTACGTTTAATAATAGAATAGAATAAACTTTATTGTACACCAAAAGTAGTATGTATTACATAAACATAAACTTAAATCCATGGGTACAATCAGACGGTCTTATCGCTTAAAGCGATTTCTACCAGACAACCTTAGGATAGATTGAAACGAATAAAACAATACAGGGGTAGTCTGCGGTGTACTGCTAACAGATAACTTTGAAATAAAATATATATTTATATATCTATGTATAAATATTATAATTTTTTATGTTATAAACTATAGGCGTGATAACTGTGGAATAAAGTACATCGACCTTTTGCCTAATATCTCTGCGTAGGTACCCGAAAATCAAGCAATGAACTGCTTTTCATTATCAGATCATGTAAAGGATCACGATATATCGATTCAAGACAGCTTTATGTCTTTAATTCCGTTTTCGAAATTAAGTATGTCAAGAAATGTAGGAGAGTCAATGACCGTTATCTGGCGCCTACCTTAGGGTCTAAACAGACGGACTGCATTTCAATTGCAATCCAACAGCAAATTACTTACAGTTTAACTCTTTAATGTCGTAATTAGAGACACAATAGAAAGACAATTACCTTATGTCGGACAGTGTAACTTAAGACATTCGAAAGGTAGCAGGCAGGGTGGGGTGCAGTTTGAATGCAGTTGACACGACTGCAATAGAACTGCAAACACGACTGCAAACCAAACGTGCGCTCCGATTGCAGTCGTGTGAACTGCACACCGACTGCATCCGAACTGCACCATACCCACCCGCCTTAGTGCTTGACCGCGATCACCCACCGGCCCCATGTGGGTGCCCTAATCGCCACCCTCTAAAACCGTCACTGTAAGGGCTCTTCTTATAATTGACTAGCTTTTGTCCGCAGCTTCGCCCGCGTACATAAAATATAGTCTATGTCACTCAGGACTAAAGCAGCTTTCTATCGGTGAAAAAAATTTCGCTATCGGACCAGTACTTCCCGAGATTACCTCCTACAAACAAAAAAAAATATAAAAACAAACTTTACCTCTTTATAACATTGAGTGTAGATAACAGTGTAGATAACATAACAGTGTGTACACTTAAGATATTATGTGCCTCTATTTTTATATCTTCGTTATTATCTTGTATCTATTTTTAATAGATAACCAAATCTTTATCGTGTCTCTCCACTTACACAAATATATCACAATTTACTAAATTAACTCTATACGTTTGCCAAATACCCCATAACATTAGTTTATGACATTTTCCTCAAGGGGAGTGATCATAAACAGTCATCGTACTGTCCCCTCTGTAGAGTTGTAAAAATATTAAATGAGTCTATGGTATCATCTATCATCTATACATACAAACAAAATTGGAGTGTCTGTTTGTAATATTGAAATAACTGAATATAATATATATACGGTACATACACCAAAATAACATTTTTTTTTTTATTTTTGTCTGTCTGTCTGGGCTAATCTCTGAAATGGCTGGACCGATTTCGACGGGACTTTTTTTGGCAGATAGCTAGCTGATGTAATAAGGAGTAACATAGGCTACTTTTATTTTAGAAAAAATAAATTCAAAATCCTGTAGTCCACGCGAACGAAGTCGCGGGCACAGCTAGTTACTACTATAATACATCCGATCTTCTGTCTATAACATTAGTTTTAGTATATAATATGTAAAACCCGAAACACATGTCTATTATTTTTTTGTAAAGAATTTATGTACAAAATTTCATAACTGCATCATGAAAAATCATCAAGTTATAAGCTTAATGATAAATCGTCCAAAAAAATGTCTTTCTAGAAGCTCTTCTGGAAGGACTTTTAAAGTCCTGCTAGCAGGACTTTAATTTGTATGAAATTTGAAGCTCGTCCTTCTGGCAGTACGCCGACTGCTGGCAGGACGACTCAGACGAATCACTAAATCAGGGGAAACAAACATTTTGAACTACCCACTTTTAATTATTTATTTATTTGAAATAAACGAAAAGTTATGTTGTTGTGTTTATAAATAACAGTAAGGTAAGGTATGTAACATATATTTATTTTTATTATATATTGATATGTTTATATATACTTTTGGTAGGTACTCAATGCTGTAATTACGATTGTAGAATTCATTTTTTATTTTATAAAGTATTATATCATTCAATACTTTACCGCGGTTTCATCTACGTGGACGCGGGAAAAAGTTATTGTGTTTCTTTCTATATATTTATTAATTATAATAATAATAATTCTTCTGTACTTGTGTTTCTCTCTAAACACTGTGTTCCCTTCTAAACAACCTGATCGTTTTGGTAGCAATCGAGTTCTCATTGTTTTTGTGTTAGATAAGTTGGCTAACAAAAATTTAACTCATGATTGATCATTTTACAGTTTTTAATCAACAGAAAAATAATAAAGAAAAAAAAACATTAATCTGTAATTCCGTTTGTTACATGGTATGCGAAACAATTGCGCCCTGTTTGAGGAGCACAGAAAACGCATCGCTTTCCGCATAATTTACAGTAATAGCTGGCTTTCTGTTGCTTTTTTGTGGTGTACAAAACGGTTTTGATGATAAAATGTCGGCCATAACATTAAGATGTTGCAAATTCATCACCAAATTGTTGACGACTCCAGGAGTTATTCGTTCCCGGCGCATCGTAGTGCGATGCTAGTGAACGCACGCGATCTCCACGTCTAAATATCGTAGCCATCTGGCTCAAACTAATGCTAGAACGATGCAATAAACACTCCTACAATCAGAAAAAGTCCGACTATCTACTTGTTTTTTTACAAATTTTGCCAGCAGGACCGTTCAAGTAATATTCATTAAAAAAGGTGCGTCCTACCGGAAGGACTGAAAGTCCTGCTAGTAGGACGCTGGACGATTTATCATTAAAAATTCACGGTCACCGAGCCATCCGGGCGACTACTGAGGGGTTGTTGTGCTCCCGCATCCAGCTGTAAGCTGGCATCTAATGCCGGCTATGATCTGCCGTAATCTGTGTTGTACTTAATGTCAGTGGTGTCCAACTTGTGACTTATTTTAAATATATTTAGGAAAACATATAACATGGATAGAGAGCAGTGGTGGCCGAGCGGTTATGGCTCCGACTTACGAGTTGTAGGTCGCGGGTTCAAACTCAGCTAGGCGCAATACTTTGTCTGATTTATTTCATTACCACTGCTCTCGATGAAGGAAAACATCGTGAGGAAACCGGCATGTCCTAGAACCAAAAATTCGAAGACACCAACCCGCACTGGGCCCGCGTGGTAGATTACGGCCCATTCCCTCTCCTAGAGAGGAGGCCTGAGTCCCAGCTGTGGGAACATTAAAAAAGGCTGATGATGATGATATAACATGGTGTAAAAGTGATATACCTACTTACGAAAAAGCTTTCTGCTTCTGATTTTAATACGTGTGTTCTCTAAGCCAGAGTCACGAGCGCACAGCACTAGACGTTGAAGTAACACTCAGACTTTTCAGTGAGTCAACGTTGCAGACGTGGATTGCGTGTGCAACTCTGAGTTGCCAACGCTGCGAGGAACTCTTGAAAAATATGTAAATTTTTATTTTAGGGTAACTTGGAACTTAAGTTTTTAAATGGCTTCATAATACTTCTAACGGCACAGAAGACGCTCGTGGATCAATATATACTTACTGCAGCAAGGGTTGGTCTTTTTTTTAAACATTATTGATAGGCTCGCGCTTGACCAATATGAGATTACTCACCTGATGGATTTATTTTAATTTAAAATTCAAAAATAATTATTATATATGGGTACGTTTGGCCTACATGGACTTATAAAACGTCAGAAACAAGCAATTGGTCGTTTCTTATAGAAAACTAGCGGACCCGACAGACGTTGTCCTGTCTAACAATGATAACAAAACTTTTTTTTAATTTGATCGCAGCGCCAACTGTCGGCACAGACTAAAATTCGAATATTATTTAAAATTTGACACTGCGATGGTAGCGCCGTCTGTCGGATCCAATGTAAAACATTCCAAAATCAACAACTACTAATAAATTAAAAATTAATTAAAAAAACATTGTCCAGCGGACAAAATTGTGAATCTAAACCATTCCCAGATCCCCTTGAACACACACAAAAAATTTCATCAAAATCGGTCCAGTCATTTGAGAGAAGTTCAGTGACATACACACTCACAGAAGAATTATATATATAAAGATAACTGGTAAGAAACTCCATGGTTAGTCTTACAGTTACCAAATCAGAGTGGGGTTCGCTTTGCGCATTCCATACATTGGCGAGCCAATCGTCTTCGTTGTTTGCAGCAACGCAGGGAACGAATTAGGAGTGACGTCTATGTCGCGATGGCGCGGCGAGCCAATCACTGACACTCCCCGCCCCAACGTCTCACTTCGCACCACTAAAGAGACCGAATATTTGACTTCTGCGCAACCGCTCAAGTTCCGTTATGGCAACTGTGTAATTGTTAATATTATCTACAATAATATAAATATTCAGAGACGATACTGTAGACCCATCAATATCGTATCCAAAAGCACAATACAAAAATAATAATGTATTTGATAATTACCCACAAAAAAAAACCAGTAAGCCCACTTACTCAAATTGAGATAAAACCTCAAATAGAGGTTTCTCAAATCCTGTCGAAAAAATAGTCGTAAATATATATATATATATTATAAATATATAAATAACTAACTTTTGCCCGCGGCGTCGCCCCCGTACGTACCTAAACCATATCACTCAGGAATGAAGCAGCTTTCTATCTATGAAAAAAATTTAGCAATCGGACCAGTATAGTACTTTAAAAGATCCTCCTAAAAACAAAAAAATAAATAACCGCGTTATTATATTAGTATCACGCTATTTACTTTACGAAAACTAATCTCCATAACAGTCGAACTAATTCGAAAAGTCAAAGGAAAAGTAATGTTTTGTATAAAGTACAAACACAGACGACAGACCGCTAAGCCCTCGTGCGTTTGAGAGCTCTCCACAGCCGCAGACGGACGCGACCAAAGCCAGACACAATATGTGTGTGTGATATCGATTCTATAAATGTTATCTACGTTATGCGCCAGACTGTATTTTCACAAGAGAAAAGAATGGTGTGCGTAAGTTATGCCTTGAGTTTTTTGTGGAAACTTAGATTGATTTATACTAAAGCAGTTTCTTTTTCCCTAAAGCCACTGTTATCTTTAATCACGATAACTACTACGCATTCCAAATGAGAATAGGAACGATTCCTATGTTTTGATGTCTCTTTGTACTGTCAAATTGAAGAAATTTTGGCAAAATTGAAGAAATGGATTCTGATTAAACTTTTGTCGTTCACAGTTCATAAAATATAAATTAAATTTTTCGTGTAAGTATTAATCTATGATTAAAAATTTCCTTCCTTGATTTGACAGGAAATCGTGACGTCACAACATGGCGGGCGATCCTATTCTCATTTGGAAAACATTGTAGAATTATAAACTTTACATAAAATCCTAAAATCAAAAAAGGTCAAGTGCGAGTCGGACTCACGCACCAAGTTCACCATACAAACTATATAAAGCGATTTAAGAATCAAGTCTAAAAGATTTTTCCGAATCGCAAAAAGAACTTATATAGTGATCTGATTTGCTCCTTTACTTGTCTTATGACACGTTGGTTGAGCCTTTCAGGATCCAAGGTAAACGGAAAGTAATATTAGGTTTTAGTTTCCTTGTGAGTGTCATAATAAGTGCTATAAACCAAGCAGTGGAGTGCCTATCACCACTTCCTTTTGGTTAAGCTAGGAAGTGACGTAACAAACTTGAAACTAGGAGAATGGTTCTTCTAGTTTAGTAGCACATAGTAGTATTCAAAGTGCCTAATTAATATATTTATTAATATAAACTAGTGCTTGATTGTGACCCCACCTGATGGTAACAATCTGGTGATGCAATCTTTGATGGTGAGGCGCACTAGTTTATTAAGAGCCTATTCACTCTAGCCTCAAGGCTATATATACATATATGATAATCAAATATGGGGATATTCAAATATACATATATGATAATCGGACGGAAAGACCGAATTATATTATGAAGAAGGCATGTAAAAAATTAAACCTCGAAGTACCAAAATCACAACGACATTTGCTATAAACTCAAACCCTAGTGAATAAAAGAAAGTATTGAACAAACACACACGCCGACCCACAAACACTTAGTTGAAGTGTTCTCTGCACCGCAGACGTCGCGTGTCTGCCGGCCGCCCTGCACGACGCGCCGCCCGCCCTACTCACACGCCACAATACTTACAGTAGGCACAACGGATATTGAGCGCTTGAATTCAGAGTGGGGATCGCTTTGCGCATTCCATACATTGGCAAGCCAATCGTCTTCGTCGTTAGATACATGCAGCAACGCAGGGAACAAATGAGAATAGAATAGAATAGACTTTATTGTACACCAAAAAGTAACACAGCTTGTACAAAAACTTCAACGACGACGACGATGACGTCTATGACGCGATGGCGCGGCGAGCCAATCAAACAAAAATAAATAATCACAAGGTATTTATATTATTATAATATTATCATTAACCTATTATTCATTTATCTACTGATCCAATACGAGTAGAAGAACTGCTACTAACATTTTTTCATAAATACTTTTTAATTATAGAAGAGAAAACCCATTTCTGCAAATACACAAATTGTCGCTTACGACATTCTTCCTGGAAAGGCTCGAATACATCAAAAAAACCGGCCAAGAGCGTGTCGGGCCACGTTCAGTGTAGGGTTCCGCAGTTTCCCGTCCGTCACAATAAGTTTGCCCACTTATGAGTTTAAAAAAATGCTTGCATGTACTATTATACTACAAACTTAGTCCAGAAATTATTTTGTAGAACACTTTTGTCTTTTTTGTACAAAAACTGTTCATTCCACCAAGTTCAAAATAATTTTCCTAGAAAGTCCTTATAAAGTTCTACTTTTCAGATTTTTTTCATATTTTCTAAACTTATGGTTCAAAAGTTAGAGGGGGACACATTGTTTTTTACTTTCGGAGCGATTATTTCCGAAATAATTGACATTATAAAAAAATAATTGTAGTAAACCCCTATTCATTTTTAAATACCTATCCAACAATATAACACACGTTAGGGTTGAAATTAAAAAAAAAAAACACTTCCCACTTTACATATAGGGGGGCTACCCTAATAAAACATTTTTTTCCAATTTTTATTTTACCACTTTGTCGGCGTGATTGATATACATATTGGTACCAAATTTCAGCTTTCAGCGAGAACGGACAGACAGACGGCAAACAGACATGGCGAAACTATAAGGGTTCCTAGTTGACTACGGAACCCTAAAAATGGCTAACATGTAATTAAAAGTAAATTGTAAGTTTCCGTAGGCATACAGTCTGCCCTAGACAGACTTGCGTGTGCCGGCCGCCCTTCAGCACCGCCGCCGCCGCCCAGCGATCGATGTCACTAGTCGCGACGGCATAATTACTGCTGGTGCTTAATTATTTTTGTTTCTTTTTTTTATTTTTACAGCTACGTACAGCATGTCAAGAAGTTTTTTTTTGCGAAGGCTTTCCCAAAGTAATTAGACAGTCAAAACAGTGTCTAAGTCAGAAAACATTAAGTTTGTGCTATACAATACAGTACCTTTTTAGGATTCTGTACATCAAAAGGTAAAAACTGAATCCTTAAAGGATCACTGTTGCCTGTCTCAGAAGAACCCTTTATCTAGGGAACGCGTTCGGGTATCGCGTTGAAATTTTAAAACCATATACTCAAAAAATTTGCCAACAGCTTAATTGATTTTTATAATTTTTATTTCCTTTTGTTCGCTTTGATAAAAGTCTGGTTTAAAAAAAAACATCTGAAAAATTTTAAATTGATTGAAAACCAGAAAGTACATTCACGAAGCCGCGGGCGGCAGCTAGTAATGCATATATAATTGATCATGATAATGAGTTCTAATTTAATCAATAACACAGATAACCGGATGACGTCATTTGGTAAACAAAAAACAAAGCGGTCTAGCAGTCTCCAGGACAGAATCGATAATTTCGACGCTGTTGACACCTGGCCCTGTGGCGCAATGGATAACGCGTCTGACTACGGATCAGAAGATTCCAGGTTCGAATCCTGGCAGGGTCGCAGGAATGCTTTTTGTGATTTTTTTTTTTTTTGTTTTTGACATAAATAAATAACTAGCATTATATTAGCCTCATGAATATTTAAAGTTAAATAACTCTTGCCGAGGTCAATTTGTGGATAGGATACCATCTTAATAAACCTAAATTCCTCCGTGCCTCAAAAATACGTATCATTTGAAGATCTTTAAACAGAGTTAGAGAGTTATGTTAATTGTTTTAAAGACTAATAATTCGGTAAGATCAAGTACTTAATTATTATTTTTTATTGTGTGTATAAAAAAGTAATTTTATGCAAAATCCCAAAAAAAATGTTATTCGGTCAATATTAATCAAGTTAGAAACTTTTCTAATCTGGTGGAAAAGGAAACTGTCAAATACAAATAACAGTATGCACTGCACATACTGAAATGTGACGTCACCGACATTAGGTTCCGCGTTCTCAAAAGAGATAGCGAGATATTCCTGCCACTTACCTACACCAGGGATGTTATGGATATTAAATTTCGGATACGGATATGAAATTATTTCGGATTATCCGTTAGTTTCGGATAACTTCAGTTACGGATATTAGATTTTTAAGGAATTTCAGAAGTCAAATATAAATACATACTATTTATATTTTACGACGCGACACGTTATAACAGGCTGTCATAACGTGTCGCAATTAGGCTCCGCCCCTATCCGAAACTTTTATTTCGGATTCGGTTACGGTTATGGATATTATTTTATATTGGATATCCGATGGTTTCGGTTACGGTTATGGAGCTCCGTTACATCCCTGATCCACACTCTTGCTCAAATAAAAATAAAAATAAAAGAACTTTTTCCCTTATTTATCCCATATTGCACTGCAAAATGCAAAAAATAATGCGAAAATTTGAATTTTGAGGGCTACCCCGAAGCATTTCACTTTGTCTTTGGCTGTTTGGCTTTGGCTTTGGCTTTGATTTGGCTTTTCAACTTTATCGCAGATTTTAGCCAAACATTTGGTAAAATTCAGCCTATTTGCCCACTAATATGAAAATAACTTATAGCGTATCCCCAAGCTCAGATGACCTGATTCCAATAGCCTTAATGTGACCTAGTATTTAGCCAATAAAATAACAAAAGGTCGCTACCCAAATAAATCGGCTGATATATAAAAATCGATAGTCGGTCCAAATTATAGTGTACATGGCCAAACATGTGCCAAATTATGGTGTAGCGATAACTACTAGAGGTAGACCACCGACTAGTCGGGACGGCCAATTAGCCAACTAGCATAATTAGCTTTATAATGTTCCCACTGCTAGAACCAAAACCTCCTCTCTAGTTGAGGGAATAGGCCGTAAACACCACGCGGGTCCAATGCGTTTTGGTGAATGTCACACGTTTTCTCTCATCTATAGTCGACTACTAGTGCTGGACCACTAACTTCTCGGAAAAGCCAACTCGTATAATCAGCGTTATAATGTTTCCACTGCTTGGATTTGGCGCAGACAGAGAGCAGGGCAGCGGAGAGGATTATAATAAGGCACTCAAAAAACAACTTTAAGTTTATAGAAATAAAGTGCATATTTGCTTAAACTTGACAAAAAATGCTCGCGCGTCCTCGAAGACACGCGGGCAGGGCATCTTTGACATACGCCATCCTCAGACATTGCCGGAGACCGCGCGAGGAGAATTCCTCTCTGTCTGCGCTGACCCTACGCCACCACACGGGCCAAGTGAAGGGTTGGCGGCCAACTATTATACCACAGTCCGCAGAAGGTGCCGACTAGTTGGACCTTAATGTGTTAAGAAAAATTAGGTAAGTATAAAAAAGCCTTTGTTCATTTATTTATATGTTTAAGAATTAAATTAGTAGATATTTTTTTAAATTATATGTTAGTAATAATAATAATAGTCATTTATTTGCTAATAATGTAGGTATACAGATAAGGTGTTATAATTATTGATTGTCCAAATACATTTTGTCTTACGGCATGCAATTGCTGAGTTGGTGACCATTTCGGTTCAGGCACAGTCACTGCAACTGTATTGTATATCTGTACCATTTTTAATTGATTATTTTATGTTGTGGTATATTGTATTGCTTGCGCCGAATAAATGCAATTCTATTCTATTCTTTTTCTTCTATTCTATAATGAAGTAAATAAGGAGAATATTAAAAGTTAAAAATTGTCAGCTCATTAACTTAATCGTTCAACTCAAATGATATGTAATAAAAATTCAAATACAATGTCATAAAAAAATCTAATAAAATGTTATAAAAATAATACAATGTCATACAAATAATACCATGTCAAATGATAAAATGACATATAGGAGCAACATTTTACTACATTTTTTTTTGTCTTGTCATATAGAAATTTTTAATTGAGTAGTCCAGTAGAAATTGAGCTAATTGCTTTTTAAACATTCTTAAAAATTGTTCAGCATTACAGGGACAGTAAAAGTAAACTAATACGAGGACCGACTAGTCGAGAAAGCTGTGTATACGACCACACTTATATTCGGCTGATTATTCTGCCCTTCTCAAATAAATTACCCCTAGAATATACATTAAGCTGAATTATGGCTTATATGGGATTAAAAAGGCTCAAACAGTGAATTGTGATGGCAGAATCAAAGCTCGGGGTTGTATTGTGCGGCAATTTGATTTTGTTTGAAGGAGAGGCATGTTTATCTTTACGAAATAGGGTGAACATTAAGTTAAATTTTTCTTATTAAATGAAGGCATTTCAGTATATAAGCGTAAGCAAAGTTGTTGATCGCGCTTTTATGTTGTTGGCAGTAAATATTTTACCACAGTTTGGCATTAAGGCGTCATTAGGATTGTTTGAATGAGTTAGGCCGACTGCCCACGGACGCATAGCTTCACACACGCGTATTCGTCATTATACCAATTTATTTATTTTTTTAGAACACTTCCAGAGATTACCTCCTACAAGTAAAAACAAACTTTGCCTCTTTGTAGACTTGCTGACCCGGCGAACTACGTACCGCCTAACAGTCAATGAATGTATGTTATATCTTTCGATGTAGTCAACCGATTGCGATGAAACAAAGCTTAAGTAATATATCAAGTTACACACAATTTTAATGTATAAAAGTTATCTACATCGATTTAGTAAATTTTACGTGATGCGCACACAACTAAAAACTTCTACAGATTTATTATAAGCTAGCGGTGCCCGCGACTTCGTTCGCGTGGACTACAGGATTTGAATTTATTTTTTCTAAAATAAAAGTAGCCTATTTTACTCTTTATTACATCTGCTACCTGCCAAAAAAAGTTCCGTCAAAATCGGTCCAGCCATTTCAGAGATTAGCCCGGACTGTTATTTTGGTGCATGTAGGTACCGTATACATATGCATGTAGTAAAAAGCAATTATTTCAATATTACAAACAGACACTCCAATTTTATTTATATGTACAGATATGTCGTGGCCAGATCATAGAAATTGATCAATGATATGGCCAACTAAATTGGCCAGAAAGTTTAAACGTTAAAGTTTTATGATATGTTAATCCTCGTTTGGCCTACTTTCTTTAGACTTTTTGTTATCATAGAAATCCTACATCAATGATATGGCCAAACGAGGATTGACATATCATCCAACGTTAGCGTTTAGACGATCTGGCCAGTTTTAGTTGGCCATATCGTGAAGTGATCAATACTAAGATCGGCCACGACATTTTTTTCCCACAACTATCACACAACGCCGTCTAGTCCCAAGCTAAGCAGAGCTTGTGTAATGGGTACTAGACAACTGATAAACATACTTATATATTTCTAAATACATACATATTATAGATAAATAAATACAGATGAACAACCTGCCTACATGGTGTAGTGTATAGTGTTATAATGGGCCCCATACCGCCGTGGCGTCGAACAATGACAGCTAAGGTTAAAGATGCAAGGGACTGGAACTACCTGCTGTAGTGTCGGGAGTGAGGAGTGATGAGGGTCAATGGTTCCGTTCACAGTTTCGTTTAAGCAAAATTCGTTGAGAAAATGTTAGGAGATGTTTTTTTTTTATAAAAATTAGATTGGGTTAGATTAGATTAAATTCTAAAAGGGAGCCCCGGGGCCATCTCTCTCATCATCTCATCTGCCATCTTCTTGAGGCGCGCGTGGAACAGTACGCGCCGTCGACGAATTGGGCTCGGTCCGGTAAGTAATCAGACGGTCGGACGGCGAGCCACCCATTGCTCGCCGTCCGTAAGCCCGATGTAATAGTATATAGGATACTTTTCACCCGACTATTATACCACTAGTATGTTTCCATGGGATAAGACGCCAGAAAAAGCTATTGTAGTCAATAATACTGAAAACAAAACCAACATAAGGCCAAAACAATCGATTGGCTTCATGTAATCAGAGCACATGAATAAGTAATACAACTTAGTTCTACACGCAACCCCGGCACGTCATCACTTGCCTTCAAAATCTTTGCGCCATAGAAACACGCCAGTTATTATAGATTTATCTTCAGACCTTTTTTTTTATTATTTACGTTACAAAATAAATATTAAATAAATAATAAATACTTGCCCAAAACTTTTCTTTTGGAAAAATGATCTGCTACCGGAAGTTAGCAGATCATAATTATATTCAATTGATATTTTTTTCAGGAAAACCACCAGAATTTTTCCTGAAAAGTATGCTGCATGCGAGGAGAACTCTCATTTTTTTATGCTCTGCTGGAAAATGATCTGCTAAGTTCATGGTCATGGTATTCTAATGGACAAATCATTGAAAATTACGCAGAGCGCATAGATTTATGCGTTCAAATTGTAAGCAATTTATCCAAGAACGTAAACAATCAAACTTTCGACAGTGAAATGGGACAGAGCGGAATCCAGACAGCAAAAGTTTGGGAAACAAAGGGATAAGTTAGAATTCCGTTGGGTAGACAATTGGACCCGTTTCAAAACCCTAAGAACCAGGGATCCCCAAAAGCCTCAAGCCAGACAGAAACGTGCCATCTCGGGCGCAGATCGTCTTTAAAAGTTTAACAAAAAATGTAAATAATGGCCTCTGGGCCCGACCAAGGAATAAATCAACCACTTTTTCTGTTTTTCTACGGTTTTATTTGATTTTTCTTATGTTAGGTGCGAAGTTATGCGATTTTGAGAACTTCTGATTGTGGCCTGTCATACTTGGGTTGGTTTGATTGATCCATTTTTGAATAGGTGGGCACGGCAGGATATAAAAACGTTACTTCCTAAGTTTCTATAACTAAAAAGATACCTACAAAAAGTCACTGATAGACGAAAAAATGAGCTTATGTATTGACTAGCTGACCCAGCGAACCTCATATCGCCTAACAGTCAATGAATGTAGCATATCTTTCGATATAGTCAGCGTATTGCGATGAAACAAAGCCCAAGTAATATATCAAGTTACATACCATTTTATTGTCTAAAAGTTATCTCTAGCAATTTCGTAGATTTTACGTAATACGCGCACAACTAAAAGTTCTACTGAGTTATTATGTATAAATAAGTTTTGTGAAGACGGGTAATGTAATTAAATAAGGTTTTACGATTGATGCTCTAGATAGTCTGCTAAATAACAGAAAAGTATCTTGATATATTAATAATTATCAACCTATATCTTGTAAGCTATCTACGATATTGCATTCCGTTGCATTGCAGGCATTCATGCGGTTTTCGGTAGGATACATTGTGGAATGCACTACCTACATCCTTGAGAGTTTCCGTAATTAATCTAAACACTAATCAATAATACTCTTTGATTTTCATAACTTACTACCAAATCCACAAACAAGAGAAAAAGTACATCAACTTGGCAAAATCTGTGTTCAAAAACAAACAATGTTTGTTTTTATTACTTCCAAATTAAGATTGTAGTAGACACAGGTAACATTCTATACAGCCAAGCTGAAAACTAAAACATCATAAAACTCACCTTCAACAAACAGGAAACCTAAAAATCACAGCACAAACCCTAGATTGTTTTTTGTCTAGCACTCCACTGAATCGCAAACACTGATTAGCTAATTTTTAATATTACAACAGAAAACCGCGTTTTACCGCCAAAATTACGTCCACAGATAAAAAATGTAACATGAATTGTATCTTTTTTGTATTATAACCTCTTTTTATGTTATAAATGCCGATTTACTTGTCGATAATGTCGCGTTTGGACCACCCCGGCGCGTGCCAGCTGACTGAGGAGCGCGGAATCCGGGCGGAGTGGCGCGCATGCGTGCGGCGACACAAGGGGACTAAGGGGAATATTTCGCGGACACGCTATCAGCTGATAGGGAGACCTTCACGCTATTGGGGTGAGCAGAGGTGTGGGACATGCAGATTAAATCTTGCACACACATTCCACCGTAAGGAGTCTTCTTCCAGTTCACTCTGTTGTTAAAGAGCCAGAATTGACGCTTTTCTAAGTTTCACAACACTACTCAGCCATGAGGCTGCACACTATGAAGTGTAAGCAAAGTGTACCAAATTCCAAGTTACAATTCAACAGTTCGAAAACTATTAGAACGAACTAAATCATACCTTACTTAACTTAAGTGGCAATGAGCAGGGCACATCGCTCACAGAACAGATGGCCGTTGGGGCCAAAAGGTTCTGGAGTGACAACCGCGTACCGGAAGACGCAGCGTGGAAGGCCTCCTACAAGGTGGACCGATGACCTGGTGAAGGTAGAGGGAAACCTGGTCACTGGTGACTTTTGTCATAGTGACAATAATTTTTCTACCCATTTTTTTTAATGATCACGTCACCAAGTGCACGCACTAACTATTCATAAGCACGGTGACTATTTTTTTTGTCACAAGTCACGGTGACAAAATTTACCAGTGCGCGCTATGCCTTAGGGGTCTTTACGTCCAGGGTAAATAGGTTACTTCTAGGCAAGCGTGCTCCATCGTCGACCAAATCATATCAATATTAAAAAAAAATAAAGACGCTACTTAATCTCATTAGGGGCTGCTCTATACCTAAACTCAAGGCCATCGAATTTAATTATCCCCTTAGGACGCGATGTCCGACCCTGTTAGTTTAATGCCTAATCTCTTCCGCACCGCCGAGTGCGAAATTTGTGAATGATGGCTGAATCAGCCCTCGCACAAACTTTAGACGTTAAATTAGTTTGAAAAGGTGTTGAAAGATAATATTTTAAAGTGTTTTTGAAGAAATGACGACTAAACAGACATCGAATTAAAAACATCTAGCCTCTGCCAAAGGTTTCGCCCGCGTAAAAAAAGGTTTAGGCCTTTTTTAGGTGGGAAAATCCTCTAATGACATCTCCCGCCCTTGGGCGGAGCGGGAGATAGTGTCAGATTTTTACTGACTAAAAACCTACTCCTGTTCCTTCTTTGCCATTGTTCCAGGGCCCTGGGGATCTCTTTCGCATCAGTCATAGCCACAGTAGGCTTCGACCCTGCTGGGCCCCTACGGTATGCTGAAAACTTCTTGATGTCACTCTAGGGCAGTTTAAGGAATGTAGCGTTCTACAAGTGAAACATTTTTTTTAAATCGGTTCTGTAGTTTTCGAGTTTGTAGCTACATTAGGTATAAACATTTTAATTTAATTTTAATCCTGTTTTGATTTAATTTCATTTCAATTAGATTTTTTGTTTAATATTGTTTTTTGTTTATATTATTTTTGAATTTTAATGGTTATAGTCTGTCTAAAAAATCAAAAGACATGGGATTTTTAGGGTTCCGTAGCCAAATGGCAAAAAACGGAACCCTTATAGATTCGTCATGTCTGTCTGTCTGTCTGTCTGTCTGTCTGTCTGTCTGTCTGTCCGTCCGTATGTCACAGCCACTTTTTTCCGAAACTATAAGAGCTATACTGTTGAAACTTTGTAAGTAGATGTATTCTGTGAACCGCATTAAGATTTTCATACAAAAATAGAAAAAAAGCAATAAATTTTGGGGGTCCCCACTCCCCATACATAGAACTGAAACTCAAAATTTTTTTTTTCATCAAACCCATGCTTGTGGGGTATCTATGGATAGGTCTTCAAAAATGATACTGAGGTTTCTAATATCATATTTTTCTAAACTGAATAATTTGCGCGAGAGACACTTCCAAAGTGGTAAAATGTGTGTCCCCCCCCCCCCCCCCCTCTAACTTCTAAGATAAGAGAATGATAAAACTAAAAAAAATATATGATGTACATTACTATAAAAACTACCAACGAAAATTGGTTTGAACGAAATCCAGTAAGTAGTTTTTTTTTTAATGCGTCATAAACCGAAAAAAATACACTATTATTAAAACATCGATCAAAGTTACAACACATTACAAGAACTTTTATATTATGTTACTTGCTGCTACGGAACCCTTCATGAGCGAGTCCGACTCGCACTTGGCCGGTTTTTTTTATTATAGTAGATATTTAATCACTTAAAAAATACATAAATTCGATACTTTTTATAAGGTTCTTCTACTAGTAAACAATGATCAAGACTACATCAGATTTTACCCTAATAATTACCCAAGTTGTTTGACTTTTTAGACAGGCTCTACATCCTTCTTTTTTTTCTTCTTTTTACCCTCATTATTGTATACAGGTACTTGTGTCCTATCTATGTAGGTACAACGTAAGATGCTAATAGGTACTTACGTTACTGCATTAATTTCAAAGGTTCATTGGTTTCCGCCGCCGGGATTCCGATCCCGATTTCCGGCCACCGTACACCGTAGACGCGGGCTTGCGGACGGCGACCAATGGGTAGCTCGCTGTCCGACCGTCCGGTAACTGTCCGGACCGAGCCCAAGTCATCGACGGCGCGCACTGTTACCGCTCGCCTCAAGGAGTTGTCAGAAACAGCAGGGGCCAAGCTGGGTCAAAGCCTACTGAGGCCAGGGTTAGTTTCGAAAGAGTAGCTCAGACTTGGTATGAAGGCACGAAGGAACGGAGTGAGTTTTAGTCAGTAAGAGTCTGACACTTATTCCCGCTCAGCCCAAGAGCGGGGGTTGTCATTAGATGATTTCCCACACATAAAAAAGGTTCATTGTTTGGTTATGGTTTTGGTTATGGTTTCACACAACATTTTGATAACGTTCTTAAAAAATTGCCGACCTATATCTATAATAAATCTTCCGAATGCCGTAAAAATGCCATAACGAGGGAGGGGCATCGTAAATATTGTCAGTAATAAATTGTTACAACAAGGATGCTTGACTTTCAATGAGAAGATCGTGCTAACCGCGCAAAATCTTTGACAGTTTTTTTTTTTTGCTTCGCACGATTTGTTTATTGCTAACGTCAAGTTTAAAAAATATGTATTAATTCAGTCACTTTAAGTTACTTTGACTTCCATTAAAACATTCTAATGTTTTTGCAGTATTTGACAACAAATGTATCGAGTAAGCAAGACGTCCACTGTTGGACATAGGCCACCCCCAAGCGTCGCCACAACGACCGGTCCTGTGCCCTACCCATTGCCAATTAAATTTTTTGGGTGATTTTGAATCTTAGCGATATATCTACGCACAATAAATGTGCTTCCAAATTGTTTATTGCGTAGGTATGGGTGGATGTCCACCATGTACCGGTGGCGCATTGCCATACGAATGATGGTTCGATGATGGAACGGACTTAGCGACTATGAAGATACAGTTCTGTCATACACTCCCCGAAATGCAACCGGCAGCATTGATAGGTAGGTACTCAAAACTTTGAAGCATTGACTCGACGAGTTGGTTTCTCAATTGGCTCAAGTGTATCAAGCTGGTATCTCGCAGATCGTCTCAAAGATGAAGTTTAAGTTATCTGATCAGTGCCCTTAGTTAAACATATGACTTTTATGTTAGTGTTGACAGGCCTGTTGGTCTAGTGGTTAGTGACCCTGACTGCTATGCCGGAGGTCGTGGGTTCGATTCCCACCCAGGACAAATGTTTGTGTGAATTGAAATTATTATTATGAATTGAAATAGTTGTGGAATTATTATTATTATTATAATGTATGGCAATGACATTCTCGCCAAATATTCTCCAGCGTTTGACAGTCTTTTAGTTCGTGTTATTGGCAAAACTGTGGTGTCTCTTCCACAAATTAATGCCATTAATTAACATACATTAAAGGGCCTAATACACTAGGTAGGTACGCGTTTTTCAGCACACGATACTCAGACTCCTCTTATTTTTCATTCATAGTAAGACAGGCTGACCCTTATTACACTACGCGACACGACGCGACATCATGACTGTCTGAATAACGCGTAGTGTAAAGCCTGCAATACATGTTGGCCGAGCGTTGCCGAGTCCAATACCAATCTTGTTTTTCATTCATAGTAAGACAGGCTGACCCTTATTACACTACGCGACATCGATCATGACTATCTGAATAACGCGTAGTGTAATACCTTTACGTACTTGTACATAACGATTGTCATTTGTTCCCCCCATCACCACCTCATCAAATTTTTGCGCTTCTAACCACCCATAACGACTATAAAAGACCTTCAATTACGAAGACTACGTCAATCAAATTTCTAAAATAATTTACACTACCTAATCCTGATGAATTTGCTTCCTTAAATAAAACAGGAGTTTTTAATTCAGCTAACATAAAAAATGAAAATGGCGGGCGTCTCGTGAAAACGTAATGAAGCTTGACAGATTATACGCGCGGCTTCCACTGCCTTGTTAGCGAATGTTTGAGGGAAGCCTGTTAGCGCTTAATTAAGAGCTGTTGGCTTTTATTACTTACCATGTTCCTGGTTAAGGTTTTGTGGTGAAAAAAGGCGCGTTTTATTTAAAAAAAAAATGAAATTGTTTTTGCTGAAAATTCATACATTTGCCAGTGAAGTGCCCTGAAGCCCGTGCCGTAACTAGGGCGGTGCCAGAGGTGCCCAGGCACAGGACGCTGTCCATGGAGGGGCGCAAAAATACCTAATAGTCCTTTTTGTTCGTATTGTACTTTTTCTAGGGGCGCAGTTAGAGAAGCTCGCACCGGACGTTAAAAGGCTAGTTACGCTACTGCCAGGAACGTAAAGGGGAACTGAACGAACATCGGTTTTTTTTTTCCGGTGGGTAAAAATCATCCAAATGACATCCCCCGTCCTTAGGCGGTGCGGGAGATAATGTCAGACTCTTACTTACTAAAAAACCTACCCCGTTCCTTTTTGCCTTTAATACAGAAACCGAGCCTCAACTAGACCCTGGCCCCAGTAGGCTTCGACCCAGCTGGGCCACGCTTGAGGCACGCGGGAACAAGTGCGCGCCGTCGACGTCTTGGGCTCGGTCCGGACCATAGATATCCGTGGTCCGGACAATAGGGTAGTGTCCGGGGTCAAAATAATAAAATTTTATTCAGTCCGTATTTTAGATTATAAAAAAATATTCGACACATATTTTTTATTTTTTCGATTAAACAAAAAATAACAAAGATATAGCCCATTAAAGTTACGTGTGACGTCACGCCGTGCGAAAAAAATGCAGCACGGCGTGACGTCACACGTAACTTTACAAATTAAAAAAATACGTGTCCCTTATTTTTGAATAATCTAAAAGACGGACTCATTACATTTTTTACGGCCACTAGCATATTACCGGACCGTTAGACGCGTGAAAACATGGGTGGGTGACATCTGACATTCTTTTTTTAACCCACAGCGGGAGAGAAAATATAATGATTTCCCAGCATAAAAAAAGATGTTGATCACGCGATAGTGCTTTCTAATCAATCCCATACAGTAGTCAGTCGGCCGGTCGGAGTCGGACTCAGAGTGTCTTCGCAAAATTCTGCAATAATTCGGTCACATTGCAAGGAAAGACGATGGAAACCTCGAAAGGCTAATCGGGACCATAAAGTAGATGGAAAAAGGCCCCGCGGGCGCAGCCCAATACGTTGGTCTGACCAGATCCGCACCGCTCTTGACTCTACGGTATACGAGTCCCTTCACACCGCCAGAGACAGGAATAAAGGGAGAAACATCATAAAAGTTAAAGTGATGTAGTGGAAGGTCATGACCCTCAGCTTTGAGGAATACGACGCAAGGAGGTACAGTAGCCGGTATTTGAAAAATAAATAGAATTACCTGACCTTGTGACCAGGCATAAAATATAGGTACCTACCTAATAATTTTATTTTTTTTCAGGACAAACTTTTCAAAAATCGAAGCATTCATAGCGTGAGTCAGTCAACTAAATTTTTGCGTGTTTGTTAAACTAATAAGGTTAATAACCAACTAAGTAAAATCACAGGTAAAACTAACAGAAAGTTATTAACATTCAGAAGTGGTAGCTCATTAGCTGGTCACATAAAATAAGGTCACGTTACATTTCTGCCTACCCCGCTGACGCGTGACTATGAACAATAACCATGATGTACCGACAAACGTGCGAAGGGGTGGGGCGCTACTGCCAGCGGATTTTGGTAAAAATCAAGCCCTTAATGGGAGGAGGAGGCCGAACGCATCAGGCAACGGCGTTACCCCCGCCGCTGTCGCCGGGATTCTGATCCCGATTTCCGGCCAACGTAGGCACGGGCTTGCGGACAGTGAGCAATGGGTAGCTCACTATCCGGCCGTCTGGTAACTGTCCGGACCTAGCCCAAGTCGTCGACGGCGCGCACTGTTCCCGCGCGCCTAAAGGAGTTGTCAGCAACAGCAGGGACCCAGCCGGGTCGAAGCCTACTGGGGCCAGGGTTATCCGAAAGGGCGCTCGAGCCCCGGTATGAAGGCGAAAAGGAACGGGGTGGGTCTTTTGGTCAGTAAAAGTCTGACACTACCTCCCCTCCGCCCAAGGGCGGGGGATGTTAATGCATGATTTTGTCCCACCATAAAAAAAGCCCTTAATGGAAAAACACGATTTTATGAAACATAAAAAGATGGTGTACAATGCGTTCCGAATGAGAATAGGATCGTCCGCCATGTTGTGACGTCACGATTTACTGTCAAATCGAGGAAAGAAAATTTTAAACATTAGTTAATTTACGAAAATATTTATTTATTTATGAACTGTGAACGAAAAAAATTTAATCAGAATCCAGTTCTTCAATGTTACTCATCTCTAAGTTCTTCAATTTTGCCAAAGTTTCTTTGATTTGACAGTACGACGAGACGTCAAAACATAGGAATCGGTCCTATTTTCATTTGGAACGTGTAGTACACTTACTGTTTTATCTGTGCAATACTGGCCTGTCGGTCTAGTGGTGCCCTGCCCGCTATGCCGGAGATCGTGGGTTCGTTTCCCACCCAGGACAAAATGTTTATGTGATGAGCACGATCATTTTTTCTGTATGGGTGTAATTTATCTATAAATATGTATTTACAAATATATAAGTATGTTTATCAGTTGTCTAGTACTCATAGCACAAGCTCTGCTTAGTTTAGGACTAGGTGGCGTTGTGTGAAATTTATGGAATATTAATATCCGCATCGCTTCCACTGGCTCCAGGTGGCACCTACAGCCAGCTGTCACAGACCGGCGCCGCGGACGCTTCCGGCACGCGTCGCCGTCACGACGCGCCGACGATGCGACACGCGACAAGCTTTTGTTGTACTGGACGTGTCCCAATTGAATCGTGTCGATTGATTGTGTGGACAATAGAGTGGTTGGGTACTATATGATACTAGATCTGGGGCCAAGGATGCGTTACTGAAAGAAAAGTTCGGCCCAGTACGAAAGGCAACGAAGGAACAGGTGTGGGTTTTTAGTTAATAAAAGTCTGACACTATCTCTCGCTCTGCCCAATAGCGGGGGATGTCATTGGATGATTTTTTCCCAGCATAAAAAAAAAAAACAATTTACATAGCCTTGAGCACAAGCGTAGGGTAGTCAGCCTATCGGTGTTTTACAGGATGCATTTTGGAAAGCGTGCGCAAGAATTGCACGACTTGATTCCACCATCTCATTTCTACCATCGAAACGAAAGGATGTACGGCTAGTAGGTGTTGAAACCTCTACGGTCCGGCCCAATCGTTTATACCGCGTACGTCGAGGGACTGGAACAATTTGCCTGCTGCGGTTCCCTTCCAATTATAATTTGGGTGTCTTCAAGGCTAGAGTGAAAGACTGTTAATAAACTAATGCCACTCACCACCATCAATTGTATCACTGTTTACCATCAGGTGGGATCGCAGTCAGGCACTTGTTTATAATCATAAAAAAAAAAAAAAACAGAAAAAGTAAGAGGGGGTGATTAGACTGATTTTACTAAAGTTAGTTATTTGATATAATATTAAGATGAAAGTAGATGGTGTGTCCGAGTGGGTGTGTACAGTTGCCATCACGGATCTTGAACACTTGCGCAGAAGTCAAATATTCGGTCTCTTTAGTAGTGCGACGCGGGGGCAGTGTCAGTGATTGGCTGGCCGCGCCATCGCGTCATGGACGTCACTCCTCATTCGTTCACTGCGTTGCTGCATGTAAGTATCTAACAACGAAGACGATTGACTCGCCAATGTATGGAATGCGCAAAGCGACCCCCACTCTGACGCCGAGCGCTCAAGATCCGTGATGGCAACTGTATGTTTGTTACTTCTCTAGAGTATCAGTCCAGAGATTGCCCAAGACGACTAGTTTACATCAATAAAAAAAGTCTACTCTCAGTTAGCAAAAAATACTAATGAACAAAAAATATTAATATTATTGTGAAAAAACCGTGGGGCGATTCGTGCCATATTTTTCGTAAATGGAGCACCCCTATGAAAGCGTGTTTTTTTTTTTGTTTTTTTTTTATACTATATTTTTGTTTTCACTAAAAAAACGGATTATTGTATTGTCATCAGTCTTTGATGTGTGTGCAAAGTTTGAAGAAAATCTGATCGCCCAAAGTAGGTCAAAATCGAGCTCAAAGGCGTTGGTTACAAACATACAGGTGAAGCTAATATAAGCGTGTTAATATTCTATTACCGCTCAAAACGATATCTGAATACTACTAGTGTTGATCACGTAATCACAAGTCAGGTAGAGTTATTATGCTTTTTATTAGATATTACAGGAGTTTAGAAGTTGATGGAGTGATGCTTCTGAGAACGTCGAAGTGCACGTAAAAACTGCCAGTCTTGCGTCAAGGTCGTGTCGAATTGCCGTCCCGTCGCGCTATGGAGAGCACCTTGCTCGCACGCTTATGCCCAATCCCATGAGTACTTCGCTGATCTCTCAAAAAATGGGTCATCACCGCTAAATTTCGATCAGGAAGGTTACAGTCTCCAAGTAACTTGGCTAGGCTACTTCCGGCAGCACAGGTTTCTCAGCTTCTGGTGCGTAGTGAGGTCTCGCCCGGCGGTCTTCCCTGGAGCGGTTGCGATCCAACGCCCTGTGGTTTTGGAGAATGTTAGACAGGAGGAATTAGGAGTCAAGGATGGTGGATACCAGGAGATAGGGAAAAAGGGGAGGTTTCTTATATCTAGTGTGTCTACATAGACATACTAGATTTAAGAACACTGCCCACTCTTCTCGCTGTTCGTGTGAATATTAATACACATGTATTATAATATATAATATTCCACAACTATCACACAACGCCGTCTAGTCTCAAGCTAAGCTTGTGTTATGAGTACTAGACAACTGATAAACTGACTTATATATTTCTACATACATACATATTATAGATAAATTACACCCAGACACAGAACAAATGATCGTGCTCATCACACAAACATTTGTCCTGGGTGGGAATCGAACCCACGACCTCTGGCATAGCAGCCAGGGCTACTAACCACTAGACCAACAAGTCAGTCGCTATTAATATTCACACAAACAGTACAGTTGCATGGAAGGACGTTGTTCTTTTGACGCTGACCAGTAAAAAACTGTGAATTAGTTGTATATCGTTCACTCTGTCACGGAAATTATACATGGTAATCTATAAGGGGTGTAAGGGACAGCCCTTCACAAACTTTAAGGGCTTACTCAGTAGAAGAAACTGAACACCTTCCACAAAAATTGTTTTCAATGAATCATCACAGCAGTGATTTGTTATATTCATTTCTCATATTAATTTTGTTTATATGTATGTATTTATATCGGTCGTTGTGGCGACGCTTGGGGGAGGCCTATGTCCAACAGTGGACGTCTTTCGGCTTATATGATGATGATGATGATGATGTATTTATATAAGTATTTATTTATATATTTTTGTATTTATGTTGATTTTAATTTTCTTTTTGTTTGTTTGCCTTGAAGTTGCACCTACCATGTTATGTCTCTGCACCACCCTAAGGTCGACTGGTAGATAATGCCTAAGGCATTAAGTCCGCCTTTGTACAGTTTTTTTGTGCAAGAAGTGTTAATAAATAAATATTTTTTTTTGTCAGGAAACGAAAAAAAAATCGGCCTCTCCATACAAACTGTCCAATTAAGTTTATAATTTTGTATGGTGAGGCGGATTTTTTTTTCGTTTCTTGAAAAAACGACTTGTGGAAGGTTGTTCAGTTTCGTCTACTGAGCAAGACCATAATGTTTGTGGAGGGCTGTCCCTTACACCTTGCTGTATACAAGAAATTTGTAAAATACTAACAACCTTGGAAACTGTATTACTAACATCATAAACAACAACTTTTGTTCTATGATTTTTTACAAAACATAATTCATTTACCAAAAACAAACATTCAAGATTTCGTTGTTCTAACACATTTCAACTCTGTATTTTGCTATACCTACCTACGTCTTTAAGACGGGACGCAAGCGCATCAAGCACCCCCACCGCCTGATCTGCTCCTCCGCTATTGTAGGTACTATCGCTTTTTTCGCATAGAGTTCGTAATATTTAGAACATTCAATTTAAATATTTTTATTTTGGTATGAAATCTGATCAAATAAAATATGATATTTTTTTTTAAAGTCACAGAACAAAAGTTGTTGTCTATGATCTTAATAACATAGTCCTGAGAAAGCCAGTATTTTACAAATAACGCTGTATATATAATTCTTCTGTACGTATGTTTGTCACCTAACTCCTCCTAAAAGGCTGGCTAAAAGGCTTTAAATCAGTCAGTCGTTTAGGAGTGTGAACAACACACGTACGGAAAAATTATGTATAAAAATGTATGTCTATGGTGGCGGCATTAATTAATTTAAACAACACATAACATGGTTGTTTTATTAATCTGAAAATCATATAAACAACTGTGATTGTGACTACGTTGGTACAGGTATAAAAAACTTCAGAGATTCAACGAAACATTTATTTAAAATATAAAAATTTGAAGCTTAACTACCCAACGTACATAATAAAATACACGTACCTACAAGTTTATTACTAATCTATGCGATAAGTACTAATTTACTTACAAATAACACTAACCAAATCAATAGAAACAAAAATATTCACTTTGAATATTCGCATTCGCGAATGTTAGAAATCTAACATTCGTTACATCACTAGTAAGGATCAGCTGATTTATTTCCCCCTTAGGGGTGTGCCCTAGTCGACCATTCTTCCATTCAAACGAAGTATAGCGGTAATTTCATTGTTTGACGGTCTAATTTCAAAACAAACAATGATATTGATTCATTTTGTCATTATCTATCGTCATTATGGATGGTGATAAAAATCAAGCTGTACTTAGAAACAAACTACTTCTTAAATACTCAATTACGCTTTTTTGTTCAGTCTATAAACGTCGAAAAATAAAATAAGTTTCATTTTTCACTTCTACAAAGCAATAGATAAAGAACTAAATAACTCGAAACATCGACAAAAATACTTAAAATCGCACCTTTAAAACAAAAGTGGCACTATAATAAACTTGTGTTTGTAATTGCCATGTTTTGGTAAACCTTTAACTTTTCAATCTGATTATCACAACCCATTCTCTGATTGTCAAAGTCTTTGTCCCAATTGTTAATGTGCCTCGGTAATTGATTCGCAACTTCTTATCGAGTAAATAAGTAGGTACAGTACAATTCACGAATGATGGCGGCCGTGAAGTTTGCGCAGAAGGCTGCGCAATAACGTGTTTTAGGAACCAAATGGCGACGTGCGTGTGCGAGAAGAGTGTAGTATGCGCGAACGTTCACAAAGGCTAACTTCACAGCCGCCATCATTCGTGAATTGTACTGTACACAGAAAACTTTATGACTGTTGAAAAATCACCTTTTTGGTACAGTGCCACTTTTGTTTTGAGGGTGCGAATATTCTACAATAAACTCTTTTACAGAACTATTTTGGTGATATACTTTATAAGTAGACTATCAATATTACAACAGTAAATACATACTCTAAATAACAATAGCTTACTTATGAACATACTTAATAAGTACCATCGTGTTAATTGATTTAAAAGTTGACATTTTCACGAAAGTACGAAACAAATTACTATAAAAAACTATTTGATTAAACATTAACAAAAATATATTGTACATGTAAATGATTATTCAGAGCACTAAAATTTAGCATGACCTCATCATAATCATTTCAAACGAAAGACGTCCACTGTTGGACATAGGCCTCCCCAAGTGTCGCCACAACGACCGGTCCTGTGCGTCTCGCATCTACCGGATTCCCGCGAACCTCATCAGACCTTCATCATGACGACCTACGTAATATGTAAGTACTGTGCGTTCCAAATGAAAATAGGAGCGATTGCCATGTTGTGACGTCACGTCGTACTGTCAAATCGAAGAAATTTTGACAAAATTGAAGAACTCGGACATGAGTAAAATTGAAGAACTGAATTCTGATTAAACATTTTTCGTTTACAGTTCGTAAATAAATTAAATTGAAATAATTAAAGTTTAAAAACTTCTTTCCTTGATTTGACAGTAAATCGTGACGTCACAATATGCCAATCGATCCTATTCTCGTTTGAAACGCATTGTACACATTTTTACCTAGGAGTGACGTAGCAAACCCCTCTCCTGAACTTTGGTACGTTTTATATAAGTCATTTATGTCACTGATTTGATAAAGGAAAAAAATACGGGTCCAATAGTTTTTAATTTATGTTTTTTTACCCATAATCAACCCTATTATAAACTTTATACTTAAACATAAATAAATTATTGCAATGTTTTATATTCGAAGCTGGAAGTATTATCAAAGAAGTTTGTACACTACTATAATTTTGGTGTCACAATTGAACATACATTTAGCTAACTAGTAGTAGATTATTTAAAATTAACAATATTTTTTTTATGTACTGCTCATGTAATTAAAAAGAATTTAAAAAATTTCGTTATAACAATATAGACTGGCCTATTATAATGGCAATTTGTTAAGATTAATTTTGTTTGAGCCTTATTATCATTGAGGAAACTCAACAATTTCTACTTATAAGAAGCAAAAGAGAATGCAAAAATATATTTATTGTATTCTCCTTTGCAACATTATTCTTATAACTACATCTTCATCTTACCACAAGTTATCGATATAATTCCCATAATAGACATTCATCACTACATTCCACCCTTTATCTTCTGATACCCCAGATCTCAGAGAAAAATCAGACTCCAAACCCACTTTTCCAGAAATTCCAGATTCTATAGAAACAGAATCAACATCCACTTTTCCGGAAATCCCATTCTCCACATCCACTTTTCCGGAAATCCCATTCTCTACATCCACTTTTTCGGAAACCCCTTTCTCCAAATGCACTTTTCCAGAAACCTCATTTTCCAAATCTACTTTTCCAGAAAATCCCGTTTCCAATTCAGAAATTCCAGACGCCACTTCACTCAATTCGAGTGGGTCTGGAATGTCCCAACCCTAGCTGTCTACGACCTCGTTCTTCGCGACCCACCTGTCGAAGATATGCAGCAGTTCGAAGCAGACCTCAGCCAGGATGAGCGCTATGATCATCCACTCCAGACGGATGTGGTGTCGGTCTGCTGCCCAGGTTGAGAGCAGCTCAAGGAGTTCTACACAGTGTGCTAGACGCTCGTTTAGTACCTGGTGAAAAAAGGAAGTGTTAGTAACAGTTGGTGCAATGGTTGAACGATTGGCTGCTGCGCTGTGGGTTGCGGGATCGTTTCCCGCGTTGAACAAATTCTTGTACGGTACTACAAATAGTTGTTCCGCTTCTAGGTGTTTTGTGTATGTGAATTTATATGTTAGTAAACGCACCCACTATACAAGAGTAACGGCCCGTTTACGACATTGCCGCTGTAAGCGGGAGCTAAGCGCGAGGCGGCGAGCGGTAAGAACAAAATAATGTAAATGTTTGAAGCACGCCACGCTCATAGGGCCGCGCAACCGCTTACTGATGACACCCCGCTCGCCACGCCGCGCGATCTCTATGACCGAAGTCGGAGGCCATAAGACCTACTGTCCACGGACGCGTAGCTTCAAAGACGCGTATTCATCATTATAAGCATGGTACACATCTGCTCACATCTTTCATTACAGCGGCATATCGTACCTTCGTGTCGTTACCGCTTCGTCGATGGACTTTCATGGTTTTGTATGTAAGCTGTGAGCAGACGTACACCAAGCGTATATAATGACAAATACGCGTCTATGAAGCCATGCGTCAAAAAAAGTTCAATTATTTTTATTTTAGAAAAATATAAATAATTACAATTGTTAATAAATGATATGTTAACAAAATATATTACTAACGAATTTTAAGTAGATTTAATCTAAATAATTCAAAAAAAGCTACATTGGTCTACGCACCCTAGTTCGCCGGGAGATGGTGAAGTAGGCCACGGTGGACGAGTACAGCCGCTCCAGCTGCTCCTCCTCCCAGTAGAAGTCGGGAGTGTCCAGCAGGTCCGACTCCACGTTCAGCATGTGGCGGAGAGAGAACAGCTCGCCTAGTTTGCGAATCACCTGAAAACGAGGACCACTAATTAAATGCCATCTTCTGAACAGATATTCAACTTGACTGGTCCTCTCATCTTAAAGATGCGTATTTTCGTCCTGCTGTCATCCAACCCATGTAATTGAAATTTTTACCACAAATGTGTGCCATCATCATCATTTCAGCCGTTAAACGTCCACTGTTGGATATAGGCGTCCCCAAGTGTCGCCACAACGAACGGTCGTGTGCGTCTCGAATCCATCGGATTCCCGCAACCTTTACCGGGGCATCGGTCCACCTTGTAGGAGGCCTTCCAGCGCTGCGTCTTCTGGTACACGGTCGCCACTCCAGAACCTTTCGGCCCCAATGGCCATCTGTTCTGCGAGCAATGCGCCCTGCACATTGCCACTATAGTTTGGCGATTCTTCGTGCTATGTCGGTATATTGGACGAGAAGATACCGCGCAGCTTCCCGAGCGCTGCCCAGCCGAGATGAATTCGACGGTTGACCTCTTGAATGTGTGCCAGTATTCTGGAAAATAAATCATTCATACCTTTATCTAGCGCATAACTTACCTCTTTCTTATCCACATGAACTGCGCCGTCCTGCTGCATGGCAGACGTGTGAGAGCTGACTGACGCCGCCAAAGCCTCCAGCCTGGACTCCCAAGCGCCGAGACGGGCTGACTGCACCATTGCATGGCTGGAACAATTGTACGGTTGTAGACATTAGCAACCATGATGGCCGAAAAATCTGTTGTACCGCAGGGATAAGCTAGTTCAATCTTCACACCCCTCGAACGCTGATTGTTCATACGTCTGTACAATTTGAATGACCTTAGAAAACGCTTAATTGTGGTTTTGTACACACGTTTATACAAAAAGACTATTAAGCGTTTTTCCTAAAACAAATCTAAAATAAGTTATTTTTCGTGATTTACGTAAAAACGAGCAATTTCGTAATAATAATACCCCGGAGCGCCCGAGGAAGGATTTGATTATAAAGAAGTAAAGTTTGTTTTTGCATTTTTGTTTGTAGGGGGCAATCTCTGAAAGTACCGGTCCGATTTCTAAAATGTTTTTACCAATAGAAAGAATAGAATATTATACACTTTATTATCCGCCATAAGTAACAACATAATCATAAACTTAAATCTATGGGTGCAAAGCTGCTTTATTCCTGAGTGACATAATGCTATATTTTAGATATATAGGTTCAATAGATTTTTACTTACCTAAACGTATACCTCTCCAATGAGTTATCTCTTTTAGGCACCAGCACGAAGGACGACTCTTGTAGGTGACACTTTTTTCTACAAACAGAAAGTGGAGAATTTAAATAATATACATACAAATATGCAATTATAAGTTCGCTTGTGCACAATAGCTGTTCTCAGTTAAATTGTTGTACCATAAAGAATTATTGTAGAAATAAAAATACATTATTATTACAGGGTGAGTCACTAGGACTTGCCCTCGCTACGCTCGGGTGCAAATTATACACACAAATCTTCTTCGTTTATTTCTGTTTCTATTAGTGATAAAAGCATCAAAATTCGTTGAGTGGTTTAAGAGTTAATGTATAAAGTTAAACTAAATAAGTCCTTCGGCTGAAATAATGATGATGAAATAAAATTAATGGTGGAAGTACTGTGCACACTAAGCGGATGATCCGCGGCGTATCGTCCGCGGCGTATCGTCCCCGTCTAGCTCTGGAATTAGTAATGAACCATATCTATCATTTCATGTTTTGCAGTTGTGGTTTTTATTATAAAATAACTATTGTATGCCTTCGCTGGCAGATACGATTATGTATAATATTAATAATGAGAACAAAAACGGATGAATAAGGATAATCTAGTCTTACAGATCATCGCCAGTACAATGGTGAAGCTAGCCCTTACTTTGATCACCAAAGATGAAGCAAGCTCGAGAGTTTAGCTAGAGCCAGAGGTACACTCCTGTAGCGACATCTATGAAGCCGCATAGGTATTAAATTTTAAAATCCTGTAGCCCATGAGTTCTCCGCGCGATTAGAACATAGACAACCGTCCGAAATCAACCAAACGAACAGTTGTCTGGACTAAACACTACACCTGTCTGGTCAGAGGATCTTCCCTTTTCAACACAGGTTTGCGGGACGTTACACTCGACAGAGTGTAGCGTTACGGTACAGAGTGTAGCGTTACGGTACAGAGTGTAGCGTTACGGTAGAGAGTGTAGCGTTATGGTACAGAGTGGGACGTTACACTCGACAGTGTTACGTCCCACAGTAGTAAGGAGTTAAGAGATACTATACGGATTTCTTAACTCCTTACTATCTATTTATTGTTCAAGTGAAAATGAAAAATGAGAAACCGAACTCACTCTGACGATTTGTTGAATTTTTATTTCATGCAATTTCTGACTGACATATATTATAGTAGGTATAAGCAACGGGTCTCCTCTATAGGAGAGGGGATGGGCCGTATTCCACCACGCAAGTACAGTGATTATCACATGTCTTTGAATTTTTGGTTCTAGGACATGCCGGTTTATTCACCGTTTTGAGAGCAGTGGTGATGAAATAAATTACACAAAGTAATGCGCCTGGGAAGGTTTGAACCCGCGACCTACAACTCGTAAGTCAGGGGCGTTACCACTCAGCCACCACTGCTCCAAAAACAATCTCAATTTAATACAATCCAATTTATTTGTGATGTAACTATGTGCCTAAAATGAGTCTTGTAACTTGAAATAAATGGATAATAAATAAAAAATAAATCATCCTCTGAATGTGCACAGTACTTTGTACACACCTGCGTCCCTTAGTTGAGTTAGTGACAGCACCGAGTTGAATTCCAGTCTTCTTGGATGGGCTTGCGTAACAAACAAGTTTATCCTAAGAACCAAATTACACCGGAATGGCAGCGGCCAGCAGCGGCTGGCTAGGTTAGAACTACCGACTTTTTCATGCTCTTCAAATTATACTTACTGGTCTTCTGATAAAGTTTAAAATTAGTTTACACTGAAAGTGCTTGCCACGTCGCTGTCATTTCGGTGTGACTCGGCCCTTAAACGATTGTCACACTGTCACGCATCACGCTGCATATTGCGCGTCAACGCACCTACGCGCGTACTTGCAGTAGTGCAGATCTGCATCATCGTGCGGATTTTTTATGCACTCGCGTAGGTGCGTTTTGTAAATTCACACAGGCTCTGACTCATTTCATACAAAGTCTGCACGGCACTACAAGACTCAGTGTGCCATACAAAGAATGAAAGAAAACATTCTATTTGCTGGAAAAGGAGAAAACTTAAGACTAAGGGCGAGTTGCACCATATAACTATAACAAAGCCGTTAACAGTTGTCAAATCGTCGAATTGACCAATAGGAGGCTGTTTCACAGTTGGTTATGGTTTGGTTATTTTTAAAGTTAAGTGGTGCAACTTACCCTAAAAATACCAGATAACCGTGGAATAAAGGTCATTGACCCTCCTTCATTTGTTTTAATTCTTTATTTCAAAAAGACATAAAGCTGTCCTGAATCGACATGTGATCCTTTATATGATCTAGTAATGAAAAGCAGTTCATTGTTTATTTTTCGGGTACCTACGCAGAGATGTTAGGAAAAGGTCAATGTACCTACTATATTCCACGGGTTATCTGGCCCCTTCTATAACGTATTATTTATCGCCAATCTCAAATAACACGGGACCTGGGCACGAAGATGATGATGAGTACCGAATCTTTTTCTTAGTAAATTAAGATTAGGGACTGATCATTTATCACATGAAAAACCACAACCATTGAAAAAACATCATGAATTTTCACCAGCCACCACAAAAAAAAACAAATTTACAAATAATTTTCAGGTTTTCAGCATCATGTGGCATGGCATACTTACTTAAGGGTCGTCCATTTATCACGTGATCTTTTTTTAAGATTTTTTAACCCCTCCTCCACCTTGGTGATATACCTCCACGGGTGAGGTTTAAGACTAACCCTCCCCCGTCCTCCCAACATCACGTGTATTTTTAGTACCAACAAAGATCTTTCTCCTCCAAGAAGGTGGACCGATGACCTGGTCAGGGTCGCGGGAATCCGATGGATGCGTGATGCACAGGACCGGTCGTTGTGGCGACGCTTGGGGAGGCCTATGTCCAACAGTGAACGTCTTTCGGCTGATATGATGATGATGAAAGAATCTTTAAGTTTTTATCATTTTATCTTTAAATACAGGTTTATAGATATATAAATCTTATTTTATTCTATAATTCTAGACCATGACAGAAATGTCCAGACAGAAAGGTTGAAGGTTTCTTTTTGATAGAAAAATAAAACACAAAATCGCGGGTTTGACGGAAAAATAAGTACACGTGATATCTTACTACATCATCTCTCCCACATGTGATATTTTGTAATTTTTGTCAAACGGGAGGAGTTTGACAACCCTCTTTCAAACCTCACGTGATCAATGGATGGCCCCTTATCATGCTCGCACAAACAATAGGTTAGGTAAGGTTAGTTATATCTAAACAACTACTTACGTATTTGGGTGATACACATAGGTCATGACTTCTCTTTCTTTCTCCACCACATCTTTGGGGTAGCTCTCTATTTCATAACTGAAATAAATATATTTAATATATTATTATAACTTCCTGTCCGGTGACAATTCAGGTGTCTTCAAAGCTAAAGTGAACAGGCTCTTAATAAACTTGTGCACTTCACCAACAATGATTGCATCACTGCTTACCATCAGGTGGGATGGCAGTCTAGAACCAGTTTGCATAATTCCTATTTCCTTTACAGATCAAACTGCACTGCTCACACGTGTGCCACACACACCAATTTGGGCGTGTCGGTCTTCTTACATTTTATATGGAAACTGGACTTGTAGAGCAACACTTGAAACACGCCACGCAACGTCATACTATGTACAAGTCAGGCGTGTTGCACGGGTGTGGTGGTCTAATGTAGTTCTAGTTTAAGTCTTTAAACACTTTCCTTGAGTAAGTCAGAATGAACAACATAGTTTTAATGATACATACGGCCTCACAAAATCCAGCACGTTGCTAGCTTCTAACTCGGTGCAGTTCCAGAAGACGATCCCACCTTCCCTGAAGAAGATGATCTCCCTGGGCTCGGCTCCAACGCTGTACACTGCGCTGGCAACCACCACATCTCCTATTTCATTTGCTTTTAACCTGAAAATATATTTTAATTCATAAAACCCCAAGCGAATGCCGGTTATCGCTCTACTATTGTCTTGCTAATGTGTCTCTAATTGACAGTATATGTTAATAAATATTTTTTCTTTTTTAATGTGTGTAATATTTAATTACTTGTTTATTTAAAAGGAATATAAAGATCACAAATTCCATTTTTATTGACTTTGTGAGTAATTTTGCAGTATTTTTTAAACTTTGAATGGAACTGTTTGCTTCCATTCTAATCAGATGAAACTGAAAAAAATAATATTCAAGAACTGTTTTTAACGTTTTGTAACTTTTTCTATCAAAGGCTACCGGTGTTTCTCCTCATAATTATCAACAATCATTACAATGTCTCAATAAAATATTACATCATTCAAACTAAGACAATTTATAAGTAATACCACTTACGTTCCAGGTTCATATAGCTTCTGTTGAATCAGGGCTTCTTTCAGACTCTTCAGGTCATAGGCATTGGCTGTAGCATAAGCCATAGTGAGGTAATGTCCCTCTTTCTGCGTCAAATCTGCCGGACTAGCCTTCTTGTGAACAGTCTTCTTTTTCAACGGTATTGTACCATTTTCTATAGGTATTGTCGGCTGAATAGTATCATTAGCATAGTTCCTTACAACAGCTATCCCTGCGATTCTAAATACATCGTTTTTCGGCAACAACAATCGAGTTTTTGGCGCTATAAAACTGACCACAGCACTCGTGGAAGAACATTTCGTTATCCCGCACCGAATTGTATTAAATGCAATTCTTGATAAATACACAGTCATATTTAAACCGTAGTGTATATAAATTTATTAAAAACGGGATACAATGCTGTTATAAATGCGTCGTAGTTAAATATTACATAAAGTTTGAGGTTATGCTTAGATTTACTGTTTTGACATTTAACGTCATTTTCAGTCATTTTAAGTTTTAATTTCATCCTGATACTGGGCGTGGATACTAGTTATTTCGATAAAATACGGTTGATGCCTTTAACAAAATGATTATTTTAATAATTTTTGAGAGAAAATATTATGTTCTAAATTCACGATTCAATAATCATAGTTTCCACAAAGTAATGTCTAATTTCATAACTTCCTTTTTGCCAAATTCTTTATTAAAACTGCCTAAAAGTTGCCAATAAAGAAAAATATCTGTTTCTTTATCAAGTTTATTGATACGTGGTCGTTCACAAAGGGCCTCATCAGGAAGCTTCTAGCTTAGTCACCCAAAGGGCAGAGTGCTGTGGGCAGGGTTTCCTTACATGGTATTTTTTGTTTTATTGGGAAATTCGTCCAATGACCCCTCTCGTGGGCGGAGCTGGAGATAGTGTCAGACTTTTACTGACCAAAAACCCACTTCTGTTCCTACGTTGCCTTTCGCACCGGGGCCAAACTTTCTATTCAGAAATAGATTATTTAAAGAAGCTGGGGCTGGTCGCTAGTTTGTAATAAAATGCCGAATGTTGTCTGATTTATGTATATTTTACAAAATACAAAAGGTCAAATACAACTGCTGTTACAAAGGTTACTTAATTTAAACAATTCAGTATTAAAATGTATATATTAAAAAAAAGTATACTTAATATTTCGTACTTCGCCAAATGTTTTTCGTGTACCTATCTAGCTTAGCGCTCTGCTTTTCGACTGGCGAATACAGACCCAGTCGATCCGTCCATGCCCTACAAGTTGATGTTACTCTCAAAAATACAAGCTATTCGCGAGCTGGAACTGTATAAACCCAACAACCACTAGCTGTTCTATACCCGTTCTTCTTAGATGACGATCTCAAAACCAGTCAAATTCCTTGCCTGACCCAGTATTCGGCCACGGACCGTCCACTGATGCTGTAATTAAGTCCCTGCGTGAAAAGGTAACACGGCGGTAATATCCTTGCTTAACTTATATTGGTGACCCCGCTGGGAAATCAAGACGCCTGCCTTCTGAAAATTAGAAGAACCGTCAAGATCAAGCAATCGTCATGTCAAAAAACCAAGCCGATGAATTCTGCGATGCCCGAAGTACCTCAACAGTGAAGAGCGACGTTGCCACCATATCACTGCCTGCCCGTCTACCACCATTTTGGCGCCAAAGCCCTAAACTCTGGTTTGCGCAATTCGAAGCTGCCGTCGCTGCCAGTAAAGTCGGAGAAGATCAAAAATTCAACCTCGTCGTTCCGCTGCTAGGCTGCAGCGATTTGGAGCAAATTGCTGACATCATCCTAAATCCACCTCCTACTGGCAAATACAGCACACTCAAGAACCGATATCAAAATACTAAGAATCAGACCATCGCCAGCTGCAGAAACTACTGGGCGGCCTCGAGCTCGGCGACCAAAAACCTAGCCAGCTACTTCGCAAGATGCGCGATTTGAGCGAAAAACAACAAACTACTCACAGACGAAGCTCTCAAAGTAATGTGGCTCAATCAGCTGCCCATGCAAGTTCGCGCCATTCTCTCAGTGAACACCGAATCTACGCTCGAAGTCCTAGCTGCCATGGCCAACAAGATGATGGAGCACTTCGAACCAGCATCAGTCGCCGCAGTCTCCACGGCTACCACAATAACCACACCAAGCTGCGAAAGTCATCAGATTTCAGCCATCACGAACCTGCAAGTCAATTTGCTATCAAAACAAATCGAAAAGTTATCACTCGAGATCGCCGACCTACGCACAAGCTGGCAACAGCGCGTGGCGCACGCCCGCCCCGCTCGCTCCCGTTCCCGCTACCCGTCGTCGACGCGGCAACGCAGCATTTCGCGCCAAAATTCCCGTGCAAACTCTCGCGGGTCGAGCAAGCCGGGCGACGCTGATTGTCTGTGCCTAGGGCTTACAAATACCGGATTTTTTCAATACCGGTATTAGAATTTTTAATACCGTGATCACGTGATCACGGTATTGAACTCAAGGTTTCTATTTTAAACTAGTGCTTGACTAAAACCCTGTCTCATAGGAACTTTAATTAGGAAATTAATAAAATCATTTAAATATTTTTGTTTTCGAATCAGTGTTTATTCTCTCTTTACCGTTCTAATAAGGTTCTAGTAAGCATAGCGATGATTGTTTACCGGCAATTAGCAAAGAAAGTAGATTAAAATCATAGATATGCGTAAGGTTTAGGCTTACTTGACGCTGTAATTTTTTTACGACATTTCTAATAAGGTTAAGACGCAGTTTTAAGGTTCAAGTAAGCGTGGCGCTGCAGTATCTCTAGTTTACTGGCTGATACATTCGATGCGAGTACCTTTACTGCCCTTAGAGGTCAGCAAGCGTCAAGACTCGTGTCTTTCTTATTACTATATTAATATCTCACATGTAATTGTTGTACCAAACTACCAATTAAATGTATAATTTTGAATTGTTTCTTTGAACACGAAAGTAGTTAATAAGTACTAATTAGGCTAAATTAATAATATTTGAAGTTAAAAAAGAATGCCACATCCAAACCGCAAAAATATTAAATTTTTACTTTTTAATTGTAGATCTAATGGATAACGTGATTCGTTAAAGTAAAAATGATATTAAACAATGTGGAAAATGACACAATTTTAGATGCTTCAATTGATTGTGAATTCGTAATTCGTCATTAGTTAAAAAAAAAAATAATTGAGAATTGTGTAAAACCCCATAAAATACAAGTATTAATATTATGTACCATGTTGTTCGTCAAGATTACAAACTTATCAAAAATACACAATGACCAAGTTCACATGCACGTGTTACCCGGGCGCCTTTGCGATACTGATTAACAAAACAATAACGTCATATAGGGCCTATTACACTACGCGTTATTCATTATTAGTCTATGGTTCGACGTATCGCGAGAGTTGCCGCTTAATACAAGTGTTAGAATAATATTACATCGTAATTTATATTATATAATACAACTTCTTACTACTTATTACAACAAAACACAATATATATTAAAGATTGTAATACCGTAATCACGGTATTGGCTCGTCAATACCGTGATTGAAAAAAGACCAAAATATATCCGTGATCACGGTATTACGGGATCCCGTAATACCGGTATTGAAAGCCCTAGCTGTGCCCTATCACTACAGATTCGGAAAAGACGCGCGCAAATGCGAATCTCCCTGTTCTAAAACGAAGAAGGAAAACTAGAAAATAATCGACCGTCGCGGAAGTCGATGTAAATCAACGAAGCCTCCACCTATGCATCATCGACAGAAACAGCAAAGAAAAGTTTCTTGTCGACACCGGAGCCGATATATCAGTTTTAGCAGCAAGAAACAAGAAATGTTCGAAACCGGCAGAAAGTACTTACCTACAAATTATTCGCCGCAAACGGCACACAAATACATACCTACGGAGAGCGTACACTCGAGCTCAACCTAGGTTTACGTAGAAGTTTTAAATGGACATTCGTCGTCGCCGACGTCAAGACATCAATATTAGGCGCAGATTTCCTAGTAAATCACAAATTACTAATCGACTTACATCAAAGAAAGCTTATCGATCGCGTTACCGATCTCAGCGTGAACGCCATCAAAATCCAAACAACTGAAGAAGCCGTCTACATTATCGACCGTAACCATGCCTACCACGATATACTGAGGAAGTATACACATCTCTCTCACTCCCAGGTCTGCGACCCATGTCACTCAAGTCTCCAGCAAAACACGACGTCAAACATTGCATAGAAACAACAGGCCAACCCATCTACTCAAGACCGCGCCCCCTTCCTCCGGACAAGTACAACGCGGCAAAAATTGATTCGAGAAGATGATGGAGATGGGTATCTGCAAACCTTCGAAGAGCCCATGGGCCAGCCCATTACACGTCGTCAAGAAAAAAGATGGCTCACTACGGGTATGCGGCGATTACCGTAGACTTAACACCGTGACTGTACCCGATCGCTACCCAATTCCGAGAATGCAAGACTTTACCTACCTACTACACGGGAAAAAAGTCTTTTCTAAATTGGATATGAAGATGGCCTACTATTCCATCCCAATTCATGAAGAAGACGCTGCGAAGACCGCCATCATCACACCATTTGGTCTCTTCGAATTCAATTGCATGTTTGCAACGTTTGGCCTACGCAATTCCGGTCAAACATTCCAACGTTTCATGCATGAAGTACTACGTGGACTCGACGACATCGTCGAAGCAGTAATGCTCGCTTAGGAGGAGGCCGACCGCATCAGGCAACGGCGCTCTCGCCGCCGCCGGGATTCCGATCCCGATTTCCAGCCACCGTAGGCGCGGGCTTGCGGACAGTGAGCAATGGGTAGTTCGCTGTCCGGCCGTCCGGTAACTGTCCGGACCAAGCCCAAGTCGTCGACGGCGCGCGCTGTTCCCGCGCGCTTCAAGGAGTTGTCAGCAACAGCAGGGACCCAGCCGGGTCGAAGCCTACTGGGGCCAGGGTTATCCGAAAGGGCGCTCGAGCCCCGGTATGAAGGCTCGAAGGAACGGGATGGGTTTTTTAGTCAGTAAGAGTCTCCCGCTCCGCCCAAGAGCGGGGGTTGTCATAAGATGATTTTTCCCATCGAAAAAAAAAAAAAAACGACATCGTATTCTGTTTTGTCGACGATTTACTCGTATATTCAAGAAATGAAGAAGAACATCAGCGCCACCTACATCAAGTTCTCGAACGATTGAATAAGTGCGGTGTCACACTCAACATCGAAAAATGCGAGTTCGGCACTAACAAAATACAATTTCTCGGATATGAAGTCACAAAAGAAGGAATCAAACCCACACAAGATCGCATCCAAGCCATAGTCAATTACCCAAAACCAACTACAATTCAAGAATTACGAAGATTCTTAGGCATGATCAACTTTTACCGCAGCTGCCTACCCCATCAAGCCGAACATCAAACCCTAAAGCAAGAAGAACGATAAATCACCAATTGCCTGGACGCATGAAGCCGAGGAAGAGGAAGCCTTCGAATATTGCCGCCAAAGCATACTCGAGGCGACTACGCTGTCACACACAATACTAAACGCACCGCTATGTTTATTCACCGACGCCGACGCTTCGAGTACCAGCATCGGCGCCGTTCTGCAACAAAAAGTCGACAACGTGTGGAAACCTCTCGCTTTCTACTCAAAAACGATGAGCGACACTCAGCGACGCTATAGCGTGTACGATCGCGAACTATTAGCTATGTACACCGCTGGGCAACATCTACGTCGGCTAATAGAGGGCAACGACCTTACAATTTACACCGGTCACAAACCTCTAACGTACGCGCTTACAAGACCACCGAGTAGCAGCGACACTCCAAGAAGAGAGCGACAACTTCACTATATAAGTCAATTCTGCACAAACATCCTATACATCAACGGTGATAAAAATGAAGCGGCCGACGCGTTATCACGAATAGAAGAAGTCGAACTACTGAACTCAACTATCGACTACAATCAACTCGTCCAAGAATACGAAAACGACTCCGAACTACGATCGTGTTTGAACAACCCCAAACTCAACTTCACCCGACTGACCATGCCTGGAGTTCACAGACCGATACTGTGCGAAACTACTACAACAAATGTTCGACCATACTTACCTACCACCGACTTACCGTTTTGCCGCCCCGGAGTCACCCCGGAGTACGAACATCGAGAAAAATCATGGCAAATAAATTCTTCTGGCCTTCTATGAACAAAGACGTAGCTACATGGGCAAGGGCGTGCATTGGATGTCAGCGCGCCAAAGTTCAACGACACGTGAAGAGCCCACTTGGCGTTTTGACCACATTCACGTAGACATCGTCGGAGAGTTACCTCCTTCTAATGACTACAGATACCTCGTCACGATAATCGACCGCTGCACCAAGTGGCCCGAAGCGTTACCTACGCGTGACATCAGCGCCGAGACAGTCGCAAGAGCCGTATACGACGGGTGGATATCACGATTCAGTTAACCGTTACGTATAACAACGGACCAAGGAAGACAATTTGAGTCCGCATTATTCACGTCGCTGATGAAGAAATTCGGTGTCACTCGTATTCGAACCACCGCATACTACCCTCAGGCGAATTGCCAATTGGAGAGATGGCACCGCAAACTTAAGTCAGCATTGATGGCGAGAGCAGCCGCGACACGCAGGAGCGAAGAGCTACCTACAGTACTCCTTGGACTACGTACTGCACTTCGTGAAAACACCTCCTTCAGCCCAGCCCAAATAACGTACGGTACAACGCTACGCATTCCGTCTGATTTCTTCGTGCCTACAACGCCGAATATTGAAGACGCCGAATTCGTTCGTCAGCTGACAGAAACAATGTCGTCACTGTCACCGGTGAGAAGAACACACTCATCGAACGCGAGTCACTCTCATCCTTTAGTTATATATGTACAGAATGAGTAGTTAACGGGTACGTGATCGGTCTTTTTACACCCTGTATAATATTCCACAACTATCACACAACGCCGTCTAGTCCCAAGCTAAGCAGAGCTTGTGTTATGGGTACTAGACAACTGATAAAAATACTTATATATTTCTAAATACATACATATTATAGATAAATTACACCCAGACACAGAACAAATGATTATGCTCATCACACAAACATTTGTCCTGAGTGGGAATCGAACCCACGACCTTCGGCATAGCAGTCAGGGTCACTAACCACTAGACCAACAGGTTAGCCAAACTCCTAATATTGGCATAAAATTTTTAAGTCTCTCTAATTTCTCCCTCCGGAGGTCGCATATCTCGCTACAACCGTTTCTCTTGCGTTGAACGCCTCGAGTTGACCCCGCTCCCGATTCTTTTGTTCTGACCACGTGACTGAGCGTTGAGATGACGTCGTTCCCGTACATTTGAAGTTTTCTACTACCGTTAACGATAGCAGATTAGCACACGCAAGACTCGAGCCCGTCGCCTTCATCTCAAGCTTAGACATCTACCATACTTTTTTGTTTATCTTTAAAGCTAAGTCAATATCCAGTTTAGTTGCGAAGGGCACATTACTCGATGAGTTGGTCGCCATCGACGGCCGTGAACAAGGTGTGCAGTTTGCGCGCGAACTCCGGCCCCACGCGCCGCGTGCGCGCTGTCGACACCGCCGCGCGAGACACACCGATGTCAGCCAGCTTGGCGACACTGTCTGCTGATTGGAGGGACTGGAAAACATTAAAATATACTATTAATGCATTAGCCGAGTAATTACTGCTCTAAGTAGATGATAACGTAAATTGTTGGTTGGTCGGCTTGTTATACGTTTTGGTGAATACAGTAAGTTTAGCAAGCAATTGATAAATAAATAATAATAATAAACTTTTTTATTATTATCTCCTTTATTTTTCTATTTTACATATAATTTACATTTTAAATATTAAAAAAAAACATAAAAAAAAGAAAAAATAGTGTAGAGTTAAAAATATAAAAAATAGTGGTCCGCCGGTGTCGGGAGCAGAGTCCACGCTACCGGTGGTTAGGCCTCCAAAGACAGGAACCTCCTCACAATGCGAGCCGTATCGAGGAGTACTGCCTTTTGTATCAGGCCCTTGATCCAACCGCGCAACGACAGCTTCGACAGGTGGTCGTCGAAGCTTTTAATATTATTATTATTAATAGGCTTGCGTTTGACCATCATCTTTCACTTTTTCATGAAATAACCATTCAATAGGTTAGACGAACTGAAAAGGTTGTATTTGTGATTTTAATGATTCAAAATGTTAATTATTATTATTAATTAAATGTGGAACACCATGGTGGCACGACCAGTTGCGCCATCATGGTGTCCCGGTGATATAAAGCCCTAAGCTACCAAACTAGACACCATACAGACACCAGCGCGCGACTCGTCCGAGCTGGTCGCGTCACCAGATTGGTTGAAACCAAACGGACATCAGCTCAGTAACTCTCTATAAAGCTGTATACATTTTGTTGGTAGCGGTGACTGGTCACGCTGCCAGGATATCTCGGTGAAATATAGCGCTTAACGGTCGCTAATAACGTTTTAATTATATAGAACCAGACATAGAGCTGCAAAATGCAAAAAAGTCAGAATAAGGAGAATGTAATCTGGGATCCACCTTCCAATAGCTGTATATCTATACTATTTATTATTATATAAATATATATATATAATTATTATATAATAATATTCTTCTTCCGCTTTATAATATTATTATTATATAATATAATATTATAAAGCGGAAGAGTTTGTTTGTTTGTTTGAACGCGCTAATCTCAGGAACTACTGGTCCGATTTGAAATGGGGGATCGCTTTGCGCATTCCATACATTACCAGCCAATCGTTTTCGTTGTTAGATACATGCAGCAACGCAGGGAACGAATTAGGAGTGACGTCTATGAAGCGATGGCGCGGCGAGCCAATCACTGACACTCCCCACCCCCGCGTCTCACTTTCCACTAAAGAGACCGAATATTTGACTTCTGCGCAACCGCTCAAGATCCGTGATGGTAACTGTACTATCTATCTAATATTTACAAAGATGCATATTTACTATATTTATTACACGCACGATTTCTGTTTATGTTTCAATATAACCCTGAATGATAAGTAATTTTGTGTCGAACAAAACAAAAAATAATAAGACATATATTTGCTAGTTTTTTATCTGTATCTGTTTCAATATTGACGAGAACAATAAAATTTTTCTATAAACGACTGTTTGTTGAGGATTTTCTAGCAATAGTCTTGATGTGTCGTTGTGCTGGGCTGCAATAGCAAATACTCTATTTTAGGTATATTTTTTGTGTTTACAGCTTCGTCTCTTTCACTCATAGCCTCAGTCTTTTGTTTGGTTACTTCACAATTTTCCAAGCAGCCTCTTTGGTTGGCTTTAAGAATTTTTGTTCGATCTTTACTTTGTGAAGTAAAGGCATGCCTAGAGATTTTTTATTCTTTTATTAATTCAAAGCGAACGCCGGCGTTCGCTCTCTCATTGTCTTACCATTTTGTCTCTTATTACGGTATTCGAAAAGTTTAACATACACACACTATCTTAACAGGGTAAACCCAATATAATAGTGGTTTAAAAAATAATTGGACAACAACAACATACACCGACATCAACAACAACAAACAACAATACACAACAACAACTACAATTTAGGGGTCGTTAAGTAAAGAGTGAACAGGTAACTTGTAGCCAAGCATGCTCCGTCGTCGGCCACATCATCGCTTACCATCAGGTGAGATGGTGGTCAAACGCGAGCCTAACAATAATGAAATAAAACTAAATCTTATAGCTAACGCTTAATTACCTAAAAATCTAAAACAACACTAAACTGAACTAAACTCTATTACAGTATATTTTTCTCCTAACTATAAAATTACAGAGATATCGTCTTTGGACTCATAACAATTGCACAGCACCCCTCTCCTCAGTCAATCAATCACCTATATTTATTTTAAATTTTTTCAAAAGTTTATCAACATAGCACACACTTGTCATTTTGATTCACAAACGGTCTTTTAAACGAATTTGGTTGCAATACTGGGTAAGGGCTTTCACTTTTTGGACGAGGGTTTTCCTTAGTAATAAATGTCGCTTCGGTATTTACTCACTGCTCTTGAGATTGACGGGCTGATTGGCTAGGCAGTGCCGCTTTTTCGATGTACGGTAGCGTTGGTCTAAGTGGACAGGAGTTTGTGATTGACTGAACGTAGTGTCGAATGGCGCCGACATCTGTAACAAAGTAATGCTATTGAATGCTTCCTTTAACTTAACCTTAGTCGCACAAAGGCCACATGCCACAACCAAAGTTGTAGATTGTGGCCCATGTGCGACTAAGGCCGCCACGAGAAGCTCGAAGCGGCCACAAAGGAAGCTGAAGCGCGCGACAGCCACCTGTGGCTAGTCGCTACCACTTTTTTAAACTTTCAACCGTGTCAATTAGAGACACAATAGAAAGACCATGCCAGCGCGAACGCCGGCGTTCGCTTGGGGATTAATGAATCCCATCAGCGCAGTATCATAATGGACTCTGACGAAGGTTTAATTCATTAAACCCCATGCTAACGCCGCTCGCTCTCTCATTGTCTTTCTATTGTGTCTCTAATTATGGCATTGGAAAGGTTAAATCTGGAAGTAGCGTTTGAAAGCATTTTGTATCGTAGTTTAGTGGCTAGTGCGGGCCACAAGAAGCGAGCTGTAGCGATTTGTAGCGTGTGGCGGCCACCAGCGTCAACCGTGTGCGGCAAATCCATATAAAATATATCAGAACTTTAGGAAATACGCCGGTGTTGGCGTTTTGTGGTTGTGGCTAGTGGCCCGTCTGCGGCGACCCTCAGAGACAAACAAGTCATTAAGATACTTACCAGTATTTGCTGCATTTTATTCTTGTTTACTTGCACGCCTGCATCTTGATCTCTCACACCGTTGGTCAAAGCTTTCTTATTAAAACTGTTTTAATTTTAAATCTTCTTTCTTTTTAGTGTTAAGATTTTCAGTAGCTTCGAACTGTTCCAACAACGAGTTATAGATATTTACTTCGGGAACTGGTATGACGGTGTCGTTACACAGGGAGATTTTTAAAAAACTAACAACTTTGCGTACTGTATTACTAACATCATAAACAACAACTTTTGTTCCATGACTTTATAAAACTTAATTAAATTACCAAACAGATTTGCTTTACAATTTCGTTGTTCTATCTAACATATGTCAATTCTATATTTTGCTATACCTACCTACGTCTGTATGACGCGACGCAAGCACATCTCAAGCACCCCCACCACCCGCTCTCCACTTTCCTCCGCTATTGTACTATCGCTCGCTTCGCATAGACTTCGTAATATTCAGAACGTTAAATTTAAATAATTTTATTTTTGTATGGAAGGCTGATGAATTAAAATTTGATAAATTTTAAAATTCATAGAACAAAAGTTGTAGTTTATGATGTTACTAATACAGTCAATTGCAAGGTTCTTAGTGTTTTACAAGTAACCCTGTATAACTCTGCGTTCAAAAATTCGTCTTACCCGCTCTTTGAATCAATAAGATAGTGTGAATAGATTGCTTCTAGGGAAGCGTGTTCCATCATCGGCCACATAATCGATTAACGTATGATGAATGTACGGCCATGAGAATGTGGTCAAACGCGAGCCTATCTATATATGTGGGATCGGCTTCAAACAACATGAAGTGAATAAAATACTTTTATTCTCATAAATAAACTACATAACTTCTTAGACACATCAATCTCTTTCAGTTCCTTTCTTATGACAGCTCACTTCAATCCGTAAACATAGGTAACAAATACTAATTCTCACAACAGATAAAACATAAAAAAAAGAAAACATCTAATTAGGAACTAAATTAATCCACACGGCTATCCTGCTTATTCATCTGTCTCAGATGAACTTTCATCTTCTGGTGCAGTCCACGGTTTCATTAAATCTGCGGAAGTGGAAGTGTTAATGGGTCCTTCCCCGTTTCCCACTTTCTTCACGGTGTATCTGTCATTTCGCTTCTTAGCGATTACTTCATATGGCCCAAGAAATTTCGGGAAAAGTTTTGAGCCTTGAGAAAATTGGGTCTTCTTGATGGCAACAAGATCACCTACGTCGTAAACAACCGCATCTTTTCTTTTTTTATTATAGTTTCTTAAGTTTTCCTCTTGCATCTTCTTGATCGATTCTTTCGCCTTGTCTCTAAGTTCTTGCCTCCTTCCTTTAAAAATTTGAATGCTTTCTTCATCTATCAGTTTCAGTAATTCTTCATCTTTGTCTCTCATTTTAACTCCAAATAATAATTCGAACGGAGTCATTCCAATGCTTCGTTGGTGAGTTCCATTTATACAGCGTTGAACGCTAGATACTCTGCGATACCATTTGGTAGGGTCATCCGCACTGAGTTTACTTAACACAGCGATGATAATCTGGTGAACACGTTCCACTTGGCCGTTTCCTCTCGGCTGTCCTGTAGTGATTGTATAGTGCGTTATATTCTCGCTTTTACAATATTCTTGAAAATCAGTTGAGGTGAAGGCCGCGTTCCGGTCGGTTATTATTCTCTCCGGTGCACCAAAAGTCTGCTGTTGTAGCTTCAATTTATCAAGCGTCTCCTCAGTGGTTAAAGTCTTAGTGGGGTATATCCACGTAAATTTGGTATAGGCGTCAACGACGGTTAGGACGTATTTATAATTCTTATGTGTTGATGTAAGAGGTCCAAGATGGTCAATGTGATAGGTTGATAGCGGTACATCTCCTTTATCTATCGGGTGCAAGAAGCCTTCTTTCTTCCCTTTCTTGTTTGCTATCAGGATACATTCAACACAATTATTAATTATCTTTCTAATTTTGTCTGGCAACTTTTCTATGTAGTATTCTCTACTTATTAATTCTTCTGTCTTCGTAACTCCAAAATGTCCTTTTTCGTGGTTCCTTCTGATTATTTCAAACTGCATCTTTTTAGGTACAACAATCAATCTATTTCCGTTTTTCATTTTGTAGAGTATATCTTTCTGTAACATATAGTCTTGATAAGGTTCTTTCTCTAAAATAATCTTTAAAGCTTTTATGTGGTCGTCTTCATCTTGAGCTTTTTTAATACGTGCTATAGTTTCCGCAATCATTAAACAAATTGGATATCGACTTAAAGCATCAGCGTGTTTCATCCTCGATCCAGGTCTGTGCTCGATCTCGTAATCGTACTCTTCAAGGAGCAGAGCCCAGCGAGCGACTCTTGGTGGTAAATCTGTCTTCTTTAGCGTCATAGTTAATGCAGAGCAATCTGTTACTATTTTGAAATGTATTCCTTGTAGATAAATTCTAAATTTCTTAATAGCTTCCACGATAGCGAGTATTTCCAAGTGGTAACTATGGTAATTCCTCTGAGTTGGGGTAGTCTTTTTGCTCATATAATGGATAGGGTGAAGTTTGTCATCATTCGGGCTTTTCTGTAAGAGTACGGCTCCATATCCATCGGCGCTTGCGTCTGTGTGTAATTCAGTATGTAAATCAGGATTGTAAATTCTGAGCACAGGTGAGCTACACAGTATCTTTTTGAGTTTTTCAAAGGCTTGTTGACAGTTTTCATTAAAATCAAACGGAGTATCTTTCTTTAGTAAGTCGGTCATCGGCTTTGCTATCAGTGAGTAATCCTTAATAAATTTTCTAAAATAGCCGGTAAGCCCTAAGAATGACTGAACAGCTTTCACATTCTCAGGCTGTCTAAATTTAGCCACAGCATTAATTTTATCCTTCGATGGTCTTACTTCATTATCACGAATGATGTAACCAAGATATTCGATCTCTTTCTTCAGGAAATGGCATTTCTTCCAGTTGAACTCTAAACCAAATTCTTCCGCTCGTCTTAACACTTTTTTGAGCTTCATCAATCCTTCTTCTTCCGTTCTACATGGTAAAATCAGGTCGTCAAGATAAGCTGTTACGGTTCCATCGGCAATTAGGTCACTAAAGATATCATTGATAAACCTCTGGAATACAGATGGCGCTGTACACAGTCCAAAAGGCATTTTGAGAAATTCATATTGGCCTTGAGGTGTAACAAAAGCTGTATACTTCTGGCTGTCTTTGTGAACATTCACATGTAAAAATCCGTTGCATAAATCGAGTGACGTGAATACCTTCGCTTCTTTTAGCTTATCTATTTGATCTTCTATTATTGGTAATGGAAATCTTTCTCTTATAACCTTCTTATTCAGTCTTCTATAATCCATACACATTCGTCGTGAACCATCTTTTTTGTGAGCTAGAACTATTGGACATGCAAAATCAGATTTACTAGGCTTGATTACTCCTTTAGCTAACCATTCTTCGATCTGTTTGTTTACTATATTCATTTCTAGTGGTGACAATCGCCTCGGACTTTGGAAGACTGGATCTTCATCCGTTAATAAAATTTTCAGTTCTATGTTGCTGTTCTTTTCCTTCTTATTAGGTTTGTACTCCCTACACATCTTCTTAATTTCTTCAGCATACTTAGAGTCTTCTATGTCATATTCTTGGTTCTCTTCAACTAAGAGAGTGAGGTGTGCAATCTTTTCTATATAGACACCATCGTGAGTAAAATGTACTTCGAAATCTTTGAGTATAGGATTTCCAATCAGAATAGTAACGGGAATGTCGTGGTCTTTTACAACATGAAAAGTTAAATCCGTGTAATACTGGTCAATCTGTACCTTTGCTGTAAATATTCCTTCGGTATCGATTTTATTTTCTGCAATTCCGGTTAAACATATTGGTTTTGTTCTGTAATCTTTAACACAGTCTTTAATCTTCTCAAATTCCGATTTCGTAATAAGGTTGACATCGCTTCCGGTATCTATCAGAGGTGTAAAGTCGTTTCCGTTAATTTTAACCTTCTTGTAGGGGATTTTTTCAGCTTCAATCTTTAAGTTTATTTGCTTCTCTTCGTCATTATCCTGAATTTTCAGTGTCTTCTTTGGTTGACTATTCGTACATTCGGTAGATTTATGGCCAAATCCATTGCATTTAAAACATTTGATCCCCTTCGAACAGGCTGGTGCTTGGTGATCTAAGTCACCACAGTTGAAGCATCTTTTCACATGAGGTGCCTTGCGGTTTGACTTATTCGCAGCTGAAGGGCTGTTTTGAGTGGGTTTGCTTGGCGCCTTCTTCTTAAAGTCGCTGTAGATGTCCAGCTTCTTTCGGAAATCTTTTATATCCGTCGCACCATAAAGGATCGTCTTGTTGGTCTCCAGGTCTCGTATACCATCGATCACATATTCTATCAGTGCTGCGTCCTCGACCTTGCCATGGAGTGCCAACTCCTTCATAGATAAGAAGTACTGCTGGTAGGTTTCATCATTTTTCATTTTACGCGCGGCTAGTGTTTTGTGTATTACGGCGCTGTTAAGTTTAGGGCCAAATTCCTCTTTAAGGGCCTTTTTTAAACTTGTGTAATCTTTTACTCTTCCCAATGATCTCAGAAAAAGTTTTGCAGTTCCATCTAATAGTCGTTTGGCATAGATCAATTTCTCAATTTTAGTCCACTTCATAAGTAGGGCAATATCTTCAAATTCATCGAGGAATGTCTCTATAGGGTAAGTATCGTCTCCAGTAAAAATGGTCATAGACTTCTCTAAGTCTTTAAAGGAAATATGCACATCGACGTCATCGTCTTCACTTTCTCTGTCATCTTTTTTCGGTGGCATTGCGGCAGAAAAACTTGCGTTCGCTTTGGAATAATTATTCTGTGAATTCTTTCTCTTAGTCGTACAAAATGATGGCTTCTTCGTAGTCATTAATATTCAAATTCATTTAAGTCTTCAGTCTTCAAAAAAAATGAAAAGCTATCATTTTAGTAGAATTTTCTTTAGGCTGACAACATTTTCTGTCATAGTGAATGAAGCAATTGACAGTGTCAATCAAGCGGGTTACAACTTGTAGCTAACTTCACTTTTCATCGTGGACAGCGTCGGTAAAGCAGTTGCAAATTTGAAAAATGGCGATCACAATAGTGAACACAAACCAGCGCTTAGCTTTAGATACGTCTTCCGTTTTCTTCGTAGATTCACTTCAAATATTGTGTAGGATCCCGGACGAGCCCCCATAAAGTTGTGGGATCGGCTTCAAACAACATGAAGTGAATAAAATACTTTTATTCTCATAAATAAACTACATAACTTCTTAGACACATCAATCTCTTTCAGTTCCTTTCTTATGACAGCTCACTTCAATCCGTAAACATAGGTAACAAATACTAATTCTCACAACAGATAAAACATAAAAAAAAGAAAACATCTAATTAGGAACTAAATTAATCCACATATATACACCGCTAGATTCTAATCGTTTTAATTCCGTGGAGGGTCGATCCGGTAATTAATTTCTTTAAGAAAAAGTCAGCTGAGCGAGTTCAATGACCTGTAGGTAGTTTGTACGCAACGCCTACTATTAACTACAGGTCGTTTTCTTCGTTACGTTTTCTTAAAGAAATTAATTTCATACATGCGTAAATTAATACGAGTTTTGAAAAAGATGTACTTTATTTTTTAATTTTATCTTTACAAATTGATAGTGTTTCATGTACCGGATCGACCCTCCACGGGATTAAAACGATTAAAATTTAACGGTGTATATATAAAATTGGAGTGTCTGTTTCTAATATTGAAATAACTGCTTTTTACTACACGGATATGAATAAATATACGGTACATACACCAAAATAACATTTTTTACTTTTGTCTGTCTGTCTGTTTGTCCGGGCTAATCTCTGAAATGGCTCGTCCGATTTTGACGGGACTTTTTTTGGCAGGTAGCTGATGTAATAAGGAGTAACATAGCTACTTTTATTTTAGAAAAAATAAATTCAAAATCCTGTAGTCCACGCGAACGAAGTCGCGGCACAGCTAGTCCATAATAAAAAAAATTAAAAAATAAGATGTTACCTCGTACAAAGCTAGCGGCGACTTGTACTGCGCACAGATGGCTCGCGCCGTCTCCAGGCTGGAGTGCGGCAACACGGCCAGCATCTGCTGCCACAGCCGCGCCACGCCCACTCCTGACACACGCAACCATTCAGAGAGCTTAGTGCGACTTGTGTTACGTCAACGCGATCGACACGTGATGGCCGAGTGGTAGGCTCCGACTTACGAGTTGTAGGTCGCGGGTTCAAACCCAGCCAGGTGCATCATCATCAGCATTCTGCCGGCATACATCCCCTGTTGGATATAGGCATCCCCCAAGCGTCGCCACAACGAACGTTCCTGTGCATCTCGCATCCATCGGTTTCCCGCAACCTTCACCAGGTGCATTACTTTGTGTAATTTATTTCATTACCACTGCTCTCAAAACGGTGAAGAAAAATATCGTGAGGAAAACGGCATGTCCTAGAACCAAAAATTCGAAGACGTGACCTTCATTAACCCGCACTGGGCCCGCGTGGGGGATTACGGCCCATTAGGCTCTTAGAGAGGAGGCAAGAGTCCCAGCAGTGGGAACATTAAAAGCCTTGACGATGTTGATGATAATCGACAGGTTTATGGCAATTTAAGTATTTTCTGCGGCCTACCAAATATCCTTTCTTTGGTATTGTTCGTCAAGTCGTTGAGCTTCTTAGTAGTCCTTAGTAGTGCTTTGCGAATACTGACAAATGCTTACACTGACTGGACAGGTCCACTCAAATCTGTGTGGCTCTTTCTTCAAAATGACCATCTCAGGCACATTGCATGTTTATGGACTTTAAAAGACCCCTGATTTTGTTTCGATGTTTTTTTTAGGGTAGTCAGCTAGGAAACCCCGGCCTCGTCTAGTTTAAATTGACGAAAAAAAATTGAGGTTTGAAAGCGTTTTTCTTTTTTTGCAATATAAGTATCATTTATGACATACGGCGCTCTGATTAGCTCGCTCCAAGCTCTTAACCAGTCAGAGAACCAATAGTATCAAACGATTCAATCGCATTAACGTGAAAACAGCTCGCACTAAGGTCTCAGGTCTGTGAGATTATTTAAAAGAGTAATCGAACACGGTTTTTATTTTTAAGGTGGAAAATCATCCCATGCGGTCTCCCACTCTCGAGAGGGCGAGTTAGTTATACTAAAACCAACCTATTTCCCTTCATTGCCCTATGCGATCTAGGACCAGCTTTCCTAAACCGGGTTTCCTTTTCATTAATTCTCCTAGTAGCACTAGCAGTCTCATACAAAAGGAGCCCCCGCACATTATGACCATCAGTCGCCGTTACTAAATGCGACCACCAGTGGTTCAGTCAGACCACTACACGCCGCCTTCAGTGGCAGCCACTGGTGGCTGGATGCAGCTTTCAGTGGCTGCCACTTGCGGCAGTTGTTCAAGTGGTACTAGACAAAGTTTGTCAAAAATGGACGCACTCTTGATTTCGTTATTGTTGCTCATTATACTAAAATGCAGAAAACGTCAGAATTCAGAACTAACAACGTCCAATTCATCGGCGTTATTTATCGAACGTCAAAACGCGGCCACAAGTAGCGAGCGCGGTCGACACCCGCAACTTGTGGCTCGGACGCGGCCACTCAAACGCTCGGTGTGCGCCGATGCTATGCAAAATGTATATGTAGAGAAACGCGTCCGCAACTTGTGGCGGCCACTAGTCATTCTAATGTGGTCGCCACTAGTGGCTCAATGTGCGGGGGCTCTAATGATTATCTAGAAAAGAACAGTGCAACTAACCATCTTTGTCGACAGCAATACAATTTTTGTTGTCGCCTCTCATATAGAACGCTGCTTTGTCGTCGCAAGCGCGCTTCGCTTTTCTGAAAAACGAAAAATAAAAAACATTTGTTTTATACACACAGCGAAATTAATACATATGTAAAAAAATAGCGATCTTGCGAACAAAAATTGGCCAAAAAATATACAAAATCAAATCAAAATCAAACTCTTTTAAATCATATTATGTGTTACATATAATGCTTGGTTACATATTACTTGTTGCTTCTATCATGTGAGCACAATGTCGATAATGAAATAGAAATGTAAAATAATTAAAAGATAGAAACTGAATTAAGCCACTGGCAGCTAAGAGATGACCAGTCCCATCTGACGGCACCCGTTCACGAGCATGACGCGTGCATCAGCCCCACTCAGCTCAACCGTTTTGATACAGTTAGTACTGTATATTTCTTAGCCAATTTTTGTTATTATTTATAATATTTTATTTACTTAATTGGAGCTTCGGCGATGGCTTTGGTAAACTGCACGATAGTCAGAGCTAGTTCACTAGCGGTGTTCACAATCACTGTGTCGACATCAGCGGTTACCAACAGATCTAAAAATATACATTTACATTCTTTATTATAAAATTAGAATAAACTTGTCTGGACAATACAAATTATTATTTTTTTTAATTTCGGAATATATCAAATGTCTTCCCTGCTCTGTGTGGAACGAGAGGAAGTATCAGACTTTAACCACATAATAAATAGGTACAGAAGTAAATCTCATGTAAGTACTTCACTTTTTATACCTACGCTAGGCGATCGCGCTAGGGTCAGCGCGTTGCGCCGAACTGTACGAGTGCGACCGGGCGATTGAGCTGATATATCGTGTCCATGAGCGGTGTCTATGTGTGCGTTGCTCGAGCGCGCTTTGTATGTAGATTGAATGGTGGGAAATTATCCAAAGACGCGGGAGAAGTCATCCATGGAACGCAAGGCAAAAAAGGTATATAGGAGTGGGTTTTAGTCAGTAAAAGTCTGACACGGCCTCCCACTCCACCCAAGAGCGAAAGAAGCCACATCCAGGGGAAGATGTTTAACTCCTCGCATCCCGTCTAAGAGCCCTTACAAAAGGTAGTTTCGCATAGAGAAGACAAAACTAACTGACATACCTGTTATAGCCAATTCAAAGTCTATTTCCGTGAGAGCATTTCGGTTACTGTTGGACGTCCTCCGCCGCGGCGCGCTGTGAACAGAGTTTGTGCGACCTTTGCTTCTAGACCACGGACAAATGAACAGACAAACATAAACATGAAGAAAACTACATGGTATTAAACTTAAATTTATTGCTTCAGTGTAACTCGCGTTAGTGAAAGCTCGCTAAGGCATTTTTCACACATCACACACTAAAAAAAAGTTTCTGTGCAATCATACCACTTTCAAAGATATACCCCGTTAAATTTTGATCGTTTTAATCCCGTGAAGGGTCGATTTTTTCGGGTTTGTAAGCAACGCCGACTACTACCTGCAGGTTATTAGATTCGCTCAGCTGATGTTTTCTTAAAGAAAATAATTAGAATAGAATAGGACTTTATTTGCTAAGAATGCAGGTACATACAAATAGGATCGAAAATAACATAATAAAGAACCGTGTACATTCTGCCTTGTTGGCATGCAAATACAATACTTATTATACAACTAAGTTGAATAAGGCAAATAAGTAGTTATAATGTATCATTTAGGAAATCCTGAACAGAATAATAACATTTGTCTACAAGTAATTCTGTAAAACATTTTTTAAATTTCATCAATGGCAAGGTTTTCATGTGTTCAGGAATTTTATTAAAGATAACAGGAGCCATACAGATCACACTTTTTTTTAATAAACTAGTTTTAAATGTGCCTGTGCATAGTAGGTTCTGATATTGTGATCTTAATGATGTACTTCGTTTTCTAGTTTCTGTTAATGTTGCAAATAAATTACGGTTTGTTATAACAAATTGTAATTACAATATTGCAATACAATTGTAATTACAATATCATCGGGGTTGGTTAGAATAAGTTGTGTACAGTTTAAATTTAAAAAGTAGTTTTTTTTTTAATGAGGACCAAGCCGATGAAAAATTCCATGGTATTCGTTTGTGCGTCAATGTCAAACACACCGTGTACTTATACACCGTTCAATTTTAATCGTTTTAATCCCGTGGAGGGTCGATCCGATACATGAAACACTATCGATTTGTAAGATAAAATTTAAAAATAAAGTACCTTTTTTTCAAAACTCGTATTAATTTACGGATGTACGAAATTAATTTCTCTAAGAAAACGTCAGCTAAACGAGTTCAATGACCTATAGGTAGTTTGTACGCAACGCCGACTATTAACTACCGGTCATTGAACTCGCTCAGCTGACGTTTTCTTAGAGAAATTAATTTCGTACATCCGTAAATTAATACGAGTTTTGAAAAAAAGGTACTTTATTTTTAAATTTTATCTTACAAATCGATAGTGTTTCATGTATCGGATCGACCCTCCACGGGATTAAAACGATTAAAATTTAGCGGTGTGTATAATCTACTCACTTGAAGTACTCGTTGACTCTGAACACTACCAGCGTCAGTTTACAGTCGCACAGCTGGCGTATCTCGGACAGGTGGGGGCTGAGCGTGTGCGCGTTCACCATCTCGCACAGCTCCTCGACGTCGGCCACGTACAGCGCGCGGTCGCAGTGCTCCCGGACGGGGCTAAGGTTCACCTGGGAACAAGAAAATAGGTCGCGTCGTTCGGTCAAACTGGAAAGCCGGGTCCGCTGCGCCGTGTTTGCTAACAGAGTAACATTGTTTGCTAACCGAATAGGGGCGTGGCCAAACAGTTTTTGTTTGCTGAGACGAATGGGTAACATGTTTTAATAACATGTTTTGTTAGAAAATTGGCGGAATAATATTGTTTGCTAACCGAATAGGGGCGTGGCCAAACAGTTTTTGTTTCCTGAGACGAATGGGTAACATGTTTTAATAACATGTTTTGTTAGAAAATTGGCGGAATAATATTGTTTGCTAACCGAATAGGGGCGTGGCCAAACAGTTTTTGTTTGCAGAGACGAATGGGTAACATGTTTTAATAACATGTTTTGTTAGAAAATTAGCGCAGCGGACCCAGCTGAAGAGAGCCCGGCGCGGCAATCTCAAAAACGTATGAACTTTATTTGGGTGTCAATAGTGGGCACGCTGGCGCGGAAAGCGGCACGCATGCGAGACGCGAGACGCGCGCGGATAACGAGCGCCATATTTTGTTCTAACAAGTGGGCACAGTGGGTGCGCGGGCGGCGAGGGAACCCACGCCGCACCCCGCACTGCGCTGTGGACACTATGGACACCCAAATGAAATTTTTATTTTTGAAATTGTCGCGCTGTGCCCGCCCCGCTTTTGCTCTTTCAGTTTAGCCAAACATTTCAAGCTTAATATTCTAATACATAAAACCCTAAACCTAGATATTAATTCCAAAAGGGGCCTATTAATATTACTCGCGAATATTGATCGCGAATATTCGATAAAATTTAACATTCTTTACATCAGTTGTATTATCATTCTATAGGTAATATTCGTTCAATCAATACTAAAATATCTATTTATTTATTTAATTAAAAAACTTCATGCAACACAAAGGTACAAAGGCGGACTTAATGCCTTAGGCATTCTCTACCAGTCAACCTAGGGTGGTGAAGAGAAAACATGGCAGGTGCATAAAAAAAAAAGAATAGTTTTATAAGAAAACAAGTGTACAAATATTTATATAATAAACATACTTAAATATTCAATATAATATAAACCTACATACATACAAATACACTGGACAGCAAATAAACCGAGCCACCCGCTACCTAGGCACTCTAATTCGATTTTCTCAAAAACTAAAAAGCCTACAATTATTAAAGTTGTACCTACAGAAAGTGCGTTTCATGGTGATTAAAATGAAAGGAAATTCATTGGGTTTAATCAATATTTCAGTGTTTATTAAGGATTTTACAAAGAAGAGTCGTTTTCCAGTCGTGACAATCGTTAGTAATGATAAAGTGAAAAAAAAAATTAAAGCCAAAAACAAAGATAAAATCAAAAAAAAGTTTTTGATCAATATTCCGTATTCCCTCCCCTTGCTCGGATAACTGCCAGCATCCTTGTATTCATCGACCTTACGAGCCTGACGATAAAATCTTGAGGAATTGTATTCCACTCCTCTTCAATTGCGATTCGCAGCTCTGGAAGCCTTGTTGGAGCAGGTACCCGGGCTCGAACCTGACGTTTCAGCTTATCCCATAAGTGTTCTATCGGATTCAAGTCCGGTCTTCGAGCTGGCCAGTCCATCGTACGAATGCTGACGTCGCGTAGATACTGGGTCACCACATGAGCAACATGAGGCCGTGCATTATCATGCATCAATTGCATATCCTGTCCGATATATCCTGCGTAAGGTAACACATGGTCTGCGAGGATTTCAGTAATGTAGCGATGAGAAGTCAGTCCACGTGTGCGGCCCGTCGGTTCGATGAAAACTAACGCTGTATGTGCTGTTAACGAAATGCCGCCCCAGACCATTACAGATCCTCCTCCATAAGCAACAGTTTCCTCGATGCAACACTGAGAATAACGTTCTCCAGGGCGACGATATACTCTCTGACGTCGATCACTTCCATTCAGACTCACCCTGGTCTCATCAGTGAAGAGTACATTACTCCACTGCTCTAATGTCCAATCCCTATGCTCTCGAGCAAATTCAAGTCGTGCTCGACGGTGAGCTACCGTTAATGCTGGGCCTGTTGCAGCTCTTTTTGGGGTCAAGTTCCGTTCAGCAAGTCTCCTTCTGACGGTATCTGAACTTATGACCACTTGGCGTTCGTCACGCAGACTTTGTTGGACTTGAACTGCGTTGAGGTGGCGATTTCGCAGAACAGTAAGGTGGATATAACGATCATCTGCTGCTGATGTAGCCCTAGGTCTGCTCGTACCGGGACGGCGATCGAATGCTCCAGTCTCTAGGTATCGTCTGTAAACTCGTTGCACCGAAGATCTGCTGATTCGAAGCCTTCGAGCGACTTCACGTTGCGCAATGCCTGCTTGAAGTAATGCTACAGCTTGAGCTGCTTCCTGAGGTGTTGTATCCATTATTAATCGAAAAAAGTAGCAAAAACACACGCGTTTGAGCAAACTATGGACAAAAACTAAACAAATGATAAGAAATATCCGACTATCCTCATTGTAGAGAAAAAGAACGCTAATTTCAAACTCGGGTGAAAACAGAGCAAATCGTTAGCATTGTGTTTGTTGCTTGATTACAATGCGAGTTGACGGTACTTTCGAATTAATTTGTAGTCATTTTAATCACCATGAAACGCACTTTTTGTAGGTATAACTTTGATAGTTGTAAGTTTTATACTTTTTGAGAAAATCGAATCAGAGTTTCTAGGTAGCGGGTGGCTCGGTTTATTTGCTGACCAGTGTATATATAATTTATATAAGGTAACGAAAGGATTTTTGAGACTACTCCGCTATTTCTGTTGAAAATGAAGCCGCAACTTCCGCTTAAATGCATACCGACTGGTGGCCGTCCTGATGTCAAGAGGAAGCGCATTCCACAGAAGAATAGACTGTATATGAAAGGAAGAATGGACAAAATCAGAAGAATGAGAAGGACAAAGCAGAAGAAGGTTATTGGAAGAACGCAGATTCTTGGCATGGGAAGAACATAGAAATTGAAAGTTTGATATAAGATAAGAAGGAGGGGTGGGAGAATTCAGCAGAGAGAAAAGTGTAGTCAATGCACGCAAACTTCTTCTCTGGCGTATAGGCATCCATTTAAGTTCAGTTCTGTAACTTGAAATATGGTCATATTTCCTCAAATTAAATATAAACCGGATGCAGTTGTTGAGGAGTCTGTCAAGCTTGTCTAGCAACACCGTATTCAGGTCAAAGTAGCACACGTCACCATAGTCGATTATAGGGAAAATTAAAGTCTGCACAAGCATTGTCTTTGTCTTCGCAGGCAGAAAGTTCCTCAGACGATACAGATACCGCAAAGTCCCGTTGACTCTTTGGCAGACACTTGAAACTTGACTTTGCCAGCCAAGCGTCGAGTCAAGATGCAAACCGAGATCCTTTACGCTAGGATTGATGGGGATGACGGCACCGTTAAAAACAATTGGAGGAAGAGAGTTAACCACCACTCTACCCATCATGCGCGGGCTACCAATAATAATAGCCTGACACTTTGCGGGGTTTACGGACACCCCAAAGCTATCAGACCAACCCTTGATAGCTTCCAAATCTCGGTTTACATCCTCTATAGCGTCTGACAAACTCTCCACCCGCGCAGCCGCATATAATTGTAGATCATCGGCATAAAGATGATACGAACACCGAAGACAGAGAGTTATAAAATTTATGAAGATGGAGAATAGCAAGGGAGAAAGAATACCGCCTTGGGGAACACCAGATTCTAGATCACGCCAACTCGACAAATTCTCGTCAACGCGAACCGACTGCTGACGTCCCCGAAGATAAGAAGAGAACCATTCCAGCGCCTCGGACGAAACCATAAGATGGGAAAGGATAGATAGGAGAATATCGTGACTGACAGCATTAAAGGCATTTGAGAAATCTATTAGAACCAAAACGGTAACCTTGGTTTCCTCCATAGCTTCCCTAATGTCACCAGTCACTTTAAGGAGAGCAGAGGAGGTACTATGACCAGGCCTGAATCCAGATTGAAATGAGCTAACAAGGTTGTTACGGTGAACAAATCCTGATAACTGCTTATGGACGCAGGCCTCAAGTACTTTGGACAGGAAAGGAAGAATAGAAATTGGGCGGAAATGGTTAGGCAGAGAGGGATTAGAGATTTTAGGAAGTGGACGCACGTAAGCCATACGCCACAGGGATGGGAATTGTCCGGAATCAAGGGAAAAATTTATTATATGGGTAATCGGAGGAAGAAGAAATTCGAGGATTAAGGTAATCATGTAACGACTAATTTCGTCATGATCCACAGCCTTGGACTTTATGGATAGGATAATCTTTTTGACTTCGTCCAAGGTGGCCGGGGAAAAGCGGAACTCTTCAATGATAGGACTTGGTAGGCTAGTAATGAAATCAACCGTCTGAGACAGCATTTGCGAATCCAAATGACAGGTGGTAGTGAAGTGACGGTTGATATCATCCAGTGCGATAGTCTTAGGAAGATCCACATGACGTGGTCTGCCGATACCGAGAGTTCCGAGGAATTTCCAGATATCGGCAGGAGAAGAAGAAGATATGTTTTCATATCTACTTGTTTGTCAAAAAAAAATTGCCATATATTCGCATGTTTCTTGTGAATTCTGCGAATATTCGAGAGGTCGGTGTAGTGAGCTGACCTGTCCAGCGTCGTTGGCCAGCGTCCTGGGTACAGTCCTGGTCCACACGACGAGCGCGGGGTTGCACAGCGTGTGCGCCTGCGCCACGCGCGCGCCCAGCGCCGCGGCCTCGCGCGCCACGTCCGACATGTACCAGCGCGCCCACAGGCTGGGGTGCCCTTCTATGTTCATGTACTGCAATAAAAATAACAAAATCACACTAATATTACACAGGCGATAGTTTGTTACTGCTTTATGCTCGAACGGCTGAACGGATTTCGATAAAACTTGGTACTCGGATAGATCTTGTCCTGGAATAGCACATAGGACACAGTTTATCCCAGGAGTCGGTAAGGCACATAGATAGTATTGTTAGGCTCGCATTTGACCACTATCTCACTTGCAAGCGATGATGTGACCGACGATGGAACACGATCGACGATATTGTTAGGTACGCCATTAAACTTGAACACGCCATATCTTCGAGAAAATTACGAGTAGCACCCAATTGCTGAACGAAATATCTAGAATGGAGATACCTAGAAAAATCTCGAAATATCTACCATAAGTATCTACCCCTATTGTTATTCAAATAATAATAGTAGATAAGGGAAATGGTACTTTCCGCCATTAACAATAGAGTCGAAATTCGCATGAAAGTGACTCAGTACATCGTGCAATAAAAATGATATATGGCATCGCGAAGCGACCCTATTATTCTGGATCGATCTTGAGACGTCGGTATCTAGAATTTTCTTCGCTCCGCATATATATACGAGCGCCCCGGACCGGAAGTGAGTCAGTTGTGATTTCGACTGCGATCAAGAGCGAACTACCTAAGTGTGTGAAGTGATTTTATCTAACGACCTAAGCGATAGTGTAACGGTAGTCTAGTGTTAATTGCGATTCGGATTTATTGTTGAATGGACTAATTTGTTATTGTTTGTGGGGAATAAAGTTCTCTGATAGTAAATCGGCATTTAATTACCCACGTACGTAACAATATTTTAACCGTCTACGTCGAATATATCTGACAAACACTCGCTTGTTAATTCCGCTAGGGTCGCACAACCACGACCAAATACCCCACCTTGCCAGCTCTTCTATCAGATATGGATTGGAGAGCTTTGCGAGATAGACTCAGTCGCCAAATGCACGACCCTGGCATATAGGACACGAAAAAACTTGTTGGACCAATCAGACGCAAGCGGCTAAAAGTGCTTTGACCATAGAGCAAATAAACAAATTACCTTCATACACTCTCCTTTTTGGTATATTTTATTCAATTTAGCAGTTGCTTCCTTGGCCATCTTCTCTTCTGCCAACTTCTGCTTCTTTATTTGTCTCTCTAATGCTTTATTTGATGTCTTACTTTTGCTTTCTGAGCAACCTTAAACGTAAAATATAATGTCAAAAAAAAATCTAAATCAGAAGAAGTGATTATAACTTTTATTTATCTGCATCACAATAGAAAAAAAAAGCAAAAAACGATATTTGGAAATACAGCATCACTTTATGAAATGGTTTAACTAAACATCGCACTGAAGACGATTATCACACTGCCTCGCACCGCGCGTGTATGTGTTTTAACGTTGCTTGTAAAATAATAATAATAAATAGAAAATGCATCCCCGCGCGTTCATGCAGATCACGCGCCTACATGCGGAAAACCATGACTCACACGCGTGAGTGCAGGCCGACACGCAAGGTTTGGCACAGCACACTGAGTCTCATAGTGCCGTGCGTGATTTTGCACGAAATCAGTCGGAGCCTGCGTAAAACCCGCACGATGATGCAGATCTGCGCTCCCGCAAGTACGCGCGTAGGTGCGTTGTTATAATCACCTAAAATAATTTATCAGAACAATAACCTCCACCAACCTGTACTCTTCCTCTTCCCTCCAAGGTCTATAGATTCCGCGTCAACGTCTGGACTGTTCTCATCGTCGCTGGAGTCCAAATCCACTACTTTTACAGCTACCAAACATATTTCGTTATTAATGCCACAGAAAATATTGTAATACTTTATTAAATAAAAAATAACAAAGATATAGTCCGTTAAAGTTACGTGCGACGTCAACCCGTGCGGAAAAATTCAGCACGGCACGGCGCGGCGTGACGTTACACATAACTTTAATGGGCTATATCTTTGTCATTTTTGGTTTAATTTGCAAATAAAAAAATACGTGTCCTTTATTTTTGAATAATCTAAAAGACGGACTAATTACATTTTTTACGGCAACTAGCCTATTATTTTAAAAGTAGTAGGTATGCCTCTTTTGTTTTGAGGTGGGATTTTAGTGAATAAATTCTGCCACTCTGGGTGGAGCGAGAGGGAGTGGCAGACTTTTACGAACTAAACCCCACCTATGTTCCTTCAGTTGCTCATTGCGTTCCAGAGTCAAAGTACAATCCCGTAGCCCTAGTAAACCAGTAGTAAGATTTACTAAGATGACACTTGATACCATAACATACTGGAAACTAGTACATAGGTACATGTGCAATTGTGTGATTGGACTTCTTCAACACAATGCAAATAGTTATTGGTATAGGTTTTCTATGAATCAGGCTGGAAGTTTCTGATTCTACATTCAAAAGGAAGATCCACCACCAGATGGGAGTCCTGTGTGGTGGCCAACTGCTCAAAAGCTGTTGTGGACAATACAGACAATATTGTCAGATTGTATATCTTAATCACGTACTAATCTAATATGGTGTATAAAGATACAAGCAGTTTGAGATTGAAGCATAAAATATTTATTTTAAAGTACCCACACATGTATAATAATTTCGACCCTCAGAATCAATATACAAAAGTGTAGATTAGTGGGTTGGCCACATGGTTGCAAACTAGCGTTCCAACCAAGGTGACCTTGGTTTGTATGTTTGGTTCGGGTTGCAACTATTCGGATGTAATCCATACGGCAACAAGTTCAGTGGTTGGGAAAACACACCTCCCAACCAAGGGCGTTGAAGGCCATGGGCTACAACTGCTGACACCTTGGTTGGAACGTTGGATTACAACCATGTGGTCACCCCTTACGACCCAAGAAAACACATTTTATGTTAGTAACAATAAATTATGTTAGTCTTATCCTATGTTGGTTTTTAATTCCAAAAAGTCACAACATATAGTTCACAAGTGCCCTTATAAACGGGCTATCTGGCCTTATAAATACTTACATGCAACCGTCTCTGCTGATTCTGGGCTTTTTGAGAGACAGTTATTTTTGTGGTGGCTATTTTGATCATCCATCTTATATGCTGTTTCAGATTGCAAACTTTCCCAATAATGTCATCAAAAGACTGGTGTCCTGCAATATCACTTTTACACACCGTGTCTACTTCTCTTTTTTTCTAATTCTCCTTTCACGGGTATGCTGGAAGAGATTTCGTCAGAAATAAGCATCACCTATGTACCTATTTTTCTGTTTCTGTCTTCTTTTCTTTATGTAAGTTAAGTGTGTACATGAATTGTTAAATAAATAAAAAAAAATAAAAAATAAATATCATTGATAAAATTTAGCTCCTTTAAATCAGCTGAAAATACAATAAATAATGTTTAGTATGCAAATCACGCAGAACAAATGATGAATTGGGACGAAAGGACTGGAAGATGCAGCGTTGAAGGCCTCAGTTGAAAACCAGCGTCAGGCAACTGCTACGTAGTACGCTGAACTGGACCCATTTGGCGCAGCCGTGAGACATACCATATAGATTATCTTTAAATTTAAGTTTCTATACTATAATAATTGTTATCTCATTGTGTGTACCTATGTGCCAAATAAACGTATTTTCTTTCTTTCTTCAATAGAAGGTGGATACGAGATGCACAGGACCAATCCTTGTGGCGAAGCTTGGGGGAGGCCTATGTCATACAGTGGACCTCTTTTGGCTGAAACGATGATGACGATGCTGCAAATAACACTACTATAAAAGAAAGTTTGAGTATGTGAGGGTGTCTCATTTTATTTTTATAAGAACACTGCAGAGAAGTTGACTTTTAAGACGGACTATAAGTGGTTAGTCTAGGGAGTTTGGTAGCGTCGTTCGACAGACTCAGCTATGTATTTAACCTTTCAATCGTGAAAATTACAGACACAATAGAAAGACAATAGGTGCGCGAATGCTGGTGTTCGCTTGGGGTTTAATGAATTAAAATATGAACTTAAACCTGCATTAAACACTCCGCCGCCGCTCGCCGCTCGCCGCGAATAGTAAAAATTACTTACGTCTGAGGTACTTATATTAAAATTTTTATAAACATCAGTTTTTTTCGTACTATTGCAAAAACGGATCTTGAGCGCTCGAAGTCAGACTGGGGATGGCTTTGCGCATTCCATACATTGGCGTGCCAATCGTCGGGGTTGTTACATACATGTAGCAGCGCAGGGAGCGGATCATGAGTGACCACTATGACGCGATGGCGCGGCGAGCCAATCACTGACACTCCCAGCCCCCGCGTCTCACTTCGCACCATTAAAGAGACCGAATATTTGACTTGTGCGCAACTTGAAGCCAGCGCTCAAGATCCGTGGCGGCAATTGTAGATAAAGGACCAATAGTTTTTTTTATTTCTCTTCATCACAATTACAATAGATACTACGTCAAATTAACTAAGATATTGAAGTACTAAACAAACGTGTTGCGCCGACCCCAAATAAAATGGGACAAGGGCAGGAAGAAGAAGAAGAAGAAGATTGAAGTACTAACCACGTGTTATTTCACCACTCTGTCCAGACCTTACAGTAAAATTAAAATGTAAATTTCGCCGGTATTTTTAATAAATTAAATCCCTGCCGGCATTCGGGCATTTGCCGACAGCTGTTTATTTGCAGACGCAAAATTATTCTTATCAGTGTTGCCAACTCTGGTACCACCAGTGAGTGCTAAAAATCTTCTCAAATAGTGCTAGATTGTTAGGGATTTCCAAAAATAGTGCTTTATGAAATAAAATTACAAGAGTAAATTTTTTTTTTACATGAATTACCTTTTTTTACATAAAAACTGTTAAAATTATTATTTTTAATCATACATAATATTGTTACGTACGTGGGTAATCAAATGCCGATTTACTAACAGGCAACCTTATTCACCACAAACAATAACAAATTAGTCCAGTCAACAATAATCCGAATCGCAATTAACACTAGAGTACCGTTACACTATCGCTTAGGTCGTTAGGTAAAATCACTTTGTTGCACACTCAGGTAGTTCGCTCTTGATCGCAGTCGAAATCACAACTGACTCGCTTCCGGCCGGGGGCTCGTATTTATATGCGGAGCCAAGAAAATTCTAGATACCGACATCCAGAAAAATTGAATCGCTTCTCGAAGTCATAAATCATTTTTATTGCACGATGTACTGAGAGTCACTTTCATGCGAATTTCGACTCTATTGTTATTTCGCTTGACTATTAAATAGTGCTAGATTGAGTGCTAGGTGCTGTATGTTCGATTTTAGTGCTGGCTTGTGAAAATAGTGCCAAATCTAGCACTGAAAGTGCTAAGTTGGCAACACTGCTTCTTATGTCAACTTGAACTCCAATCTAAAAGTGTTTTGATATTTATACTCCAAAAACGTCAAACGTTAAATCACTTTTATCACTGAAATATTTTTGTCTATAAGACAAACCAAAAGCATAATGAAAATAGACAAAAACGCGAAAAAGTCGCTAAATTGACAACACTGCTTAAACTACGTTCCGAAACATAACAATATTCGCCGAAATCACTACAAAATCATAATTATTTTCATGTTAAACTGTTTCGTAGGGTATTCTTGGTTTCGAGTAACCGTAGAAACGATCATCAACGACTTCTTGACTATATGCCAGTACCATGTCAAAAAGTATAGTAAATATGCCAGTAGTGTATTTACTTTTAGGCCATGAGGGCCATGGCCCGGGGCGGCAGACGGCAAATGGCAACGCGACGGGTGTGTGGCTCGCTCAAATAAGTAAGCATTGTGTGCACCAACAGTGCATTGCACCAACGCGACGGCGGTGTGAATTAATTTATTTAGAAGATTTGAATAGACTTATCTAGTGCGCATCTTGTGTAGGTGAATATATACCTACCTACACAAAGTAAGACTTGGGTAATTATTTGGGTAAAACGAAATCTGATGTAATTTTTTTTTAGGAAATATTCCACATCTATCACGCAACGCCGTCTAGTTAAGACAACTGATTTAATCAGTTGCTAAATACACCCAGACACAGAACAAATGATCATGGTCACCACACAAGCTTGTCCTGGGTGGGAATTGAACCCACGATTAGCAGTCAGGGTTACTTACTTCTAGATCAACCGGCTTGTCAACCATTTCGTGACGAATCTTTTTCTAAAATCGGTAACGCCTCGGCGCTTAAGCGACTTTAGAAAACGATAGGCGTGTTGGCACGCCTGATTCAATCGCTTGTTCTACAAAAGTTGTAACTTGGCTTTCGTTTATATGTACCCTATAATTAAAGGAAGTAGTGAAAAAATAAAATTACAGAATGAACTGTAGGGTCTGTAGTCGTTTGGGCCCGCTCGGTTTGGGTCCGCGGGATCAATCGACACAGTCCCATTTTGAAGGTGTCGATTGGACCCACCGGCAAATTTTATTATAAGTACAGTCATGAAAGAAAGTCAAATCTCTTCTTTGTACTTCGTCCGCGTGTACTTCGGTTATCGCACTCTAAACGTGTTTTCCCGTAGGAATAAGATGTTATTCCGGGTTAAAAAGTAAACTATGTTCTTTTCCATGTCAAAGGCTATATGCATGCCAAATTTCATCCAAATCCGTTCAGCCGTATTTGCGTGATTAAGTATCAAACATCCAAACATCCACACTTTTACATTTATAATATTATCCTAACTAATATTATAACCACCACCACCACCATTTTATGAACGATGTGAACTTGGCTACGAATTTTGTACCTATTCGTTTGTTCTGAGTACGTGACTTAACGTTGAGATGATGTCATTCCCATAAATTTGATTAGTTTTCCACTAGCTTTGACGATTGTAGGCACAAGTAAAGGAAAATGTGTAGTTTTGAAGTCGATTGTACTTTTTTTGTAAAAAGCTTTTGCCTCCTGGAATTAAGACTAGTAGGTACGCTTCTCTAGTCTCGCAGAAGTCGCTAGAAGCGTTTATTTAATTAATTATTGCTGAGAATTGTATAGCCTGCTCTATTAATTATCGCCCGCTTTCATGATTCATAATATAGTTAAATGTAGTTTTTTTTTTTTTTTTTTTTTTATGGTGGGAAAAATCATGCATTGACATCCCCCGCCCTTGGGCGGAGCGGGAGATAGTGTCAGACTCTTACTGACTAAAAGACCCACCCCGTTCCTTCTAGCCTTCATACCGGGGCTCGAGCGCCCTTTCGGATAACCCTGGCCCCAGTGGGCTTCGACCCGGCTGGGTCCCTGCTGTGTCTGACAACTCCTTGAGGCGCGCGGGAACAGTGCGCGCCGTCGACGACTTGGGCTTGGTCCGGACAGTTACCGGACGGCCGGACAGCGAGCTACCCATTGCTCACTGTCCGCAAGCCCGCGTCTACGTTGGCCGGAAATCGGGATCAGAATCCCGGCGACGGCGGCGGCGAATACGCCGTTGCCTGATGCGTTCGGCCTCCTCCTTTGCAAGCATTACTGCTTCGCAGAAGTCGGCGACCGCCTGCCACTCCTCCTCGCTCCGGACCATGGCCTCAACCAAGGCCCGGCGCGAGAGGTCTCCGCCGCCGATCACCCCCACGAGGGCACGGCGATGCTCCGCCCAAGCAGGGCACACCTCGACTGTGTGCTCCACCGTGTCCTCCGGGCGTTCCGCACAGTGGCGACACCCGGGCGTCACTTCCGCATGAATCCGGTGTAGGAAACTCCCGAACGAACCATGTCCGGTGAGGACCTGCGTCATGCGGAAGGTAAGGACGCCGTGAGGCCTTTCCAGCCACGCCTCAAAGAGGGAGTTAAATGTAGTAGATATCAATTTCAGAGTGCTAGCTAAGTTAGGTTACGTTATATTATGCTTCTAGGTAAATGTATCTTTGTATCCAGGGCCCGATCTAGGGGGAAGGGGGGGGGGGCAGCCGGGTATTTGCCTAGTAGCCCGATTCACGTAACGATATCGTAGCGATTTAGTCGTTTGGACAATTTCCGGATCAATGGAGTTTGAACGACACCGATTTTAAAGTCGTTTGAAATTCGTTGATCAAAAAAAATAAACTGTATTACATTATCCTGGTAGAATACTTATTATTGTAACTGGAAATAAGTCGTTAGATCGTGAATACCGCTTATGGATAAGACTTCGATCGAACGACTATAAAACTTCAACGATATTTGGCTTGTTTGATTTTACGTGAATCAGAGCGGCAAAAAATGAGAGCCGGCAAAATTGACTTATTCCTATCTTCCAACTTTGACATTTCCCATCCACACCCAAGTTGGTAGGTTGAGAATGTTATGTGCCAACTTCGAACCTGGAATATTTAAGGGGCCGGCGACGGATGAATTTCCATACAAACGTAATTCCACGCTCATTTGCAGTTGGTGCATAATTCCAACATATAATGATGATATTCGGTTATAGACAATATTTATCTAGGTTCCTACGTCGAGAAAATTAGAAATATTGGTATTTTTAATACAGGAAGCCAAATGGCATGTTTTGCCTTATACTTAGGTACGCTCGCTGTAAAAAGTGCGAAAAATTCACTAAAATTTCTTTTTGTTTTTTTTTTTTTTTTTAAAGAAAGACTTAGGAACCTAGATAAATATTGTCTATAACCGAATATCATCATAATATGTTAGAAATATGCTCCAACTGCAAATGAGCATGGTATTACGTTTGTATGGAAAATCATCCGTCGCCGGCCCCTTAAGTCTTGAGACTTACATGGTTTTGTGTATGTAAAGGGCAGCGAAAATTATCTTTGCCCGGAGCGGCGGCTAAATAGCCAGTTCGGGCCTTGCTTGTATCGTAAAACCACTTTACAAGATAGTCGGTTCTATATTAATTTGACCCATCGTTTCTATATTAAATTAAGACTTGTTTTAGTCTCAATTAAAATAAAAGAAATGTAATACAGCATTAAACTCCGCCATGTGCAGAAAGGCTGCGATGAAATTTTATCCTGTTTATATTTTGTCTGCTCTTTTTGTCACTTTCATTAAATTCCTCGATAATGGAGAGAGTTGAATTAAAGTTATCGCTGGAACTGGCTGGAACAGAAACATCTGCCGCGGCGATGACACGGATTATGACGTCATTTCGGCCAATTCTATAATAATTGCTTCGTTTTATTTAGCTTGACAACTAAGGGTGAGTTGCACCATTTAACTACAACGATAACAAAGCCGTTAACCGTTGTCAAATCGTCGAATTGACCAATAGGCGGCCGTTTCACGGCTGGTTATGGTTTGGTTATCGTTATAGTTAAATGGTGCAACTCACCATAAGTATCTATGGTTCATAATTATGCTACTCTTTCCCTAATGCCATACAATATACATTATTTTTAATTAGTAATCCAATGTCTAATTTAAAAAAAATAAATAAAATAAAAAGAAAAAGCACATTTGATAATAAAAATAATTTAAAAAATACAAAAAGAAGAAAAATTAAAATATCAACAGTTGTAGTAGGTACTGGAGCAGGTCAATCCCAAGCCTTTTCGTCCTGAATATAGTCCTTTATAGTGTAAAAAGCCTTTTGACAAAGTTTTCGTTTTACAAATGCTTTGAAGTTTGAATTACTAGACTAGGAAGTTTATTATAGAAGTGTATACATTGACATCTAAATGAGCCCCCTATTTTTTTGAGCCTGGTTGCAGGAACTACAAATTATGTTTGTTTCTTGTATTAAAATTATGAATATCACTGTATTTTTTTTTTGTTCATTTATTCTGTGTCTGGGTGTAATTTATCTATAATATGTATACACTGTTAAACCTGACCTGACCTGTAGTTAATAGTCGACGTTTCGTACAAACTACCTACAGGTCATTGAACTCGCTCAGCTGACGTTTTCTTAAAGAAATTAATTTCGTACATGCGTAAATTAATATGAGTTTTGAAAAAAAGGTACTTTATTTTATCTTTACAAATCGATAGTGTTTCATGTACCGGATCGACCCTCCACGGGATTAAAACGATTAAAATTTAGCGATGTATATTATCTATGAATAAAAAACCGAGAATTTCAAAGATGTTTATCACTTATTTGAGGGATGGTCCGCTAATTAATCGACACAAAGTAGATCGACAGCGCGCCGACACTAGGAGTTCAATCGTAAGAAAAACGATGAAAACGGTTCAGACAGAGAAACTTCGGTCATAACAATCATGTTTCTCTCTCCCCTGTCCTCCAGATAATACAAAACACTGATAATTTCAACTTCAATAAGACTGCTTGTATTTGGATATTAATTAATTATTTTGTAATTTATTATTTTAGTTTTACAATTCTACTTGTTATTTTTAGAATAGATTTTAGAATAGAATAGAATAGAATAGATTTTATTTTGCACAGAAAGTAGGTACAGGTTATAGGTATTTTTCAAGTTTATGATCCATACTAACTACCTTAACTAAGGCATGCAAAACACTGTTAATACAATATGCTTAAGGCTAAATAAGACACAGTCAAGCTTATATAATATCAAATCAATTCAATTATTATCAAATAAAATGTCAAAATGAAATTAATTAATTATAAGTCAACAATACAAGAATGAAAAAATAAATAAAAATAATAATAGGTAATAAAATGTCAGATTAATTTAAATTATTATCCATCAAAAATTCGTTAATTGAGTAATAACATTTATTAATTAATAATTCAGTCAATTTCTTTTTAAAAAGAGGAAGAGCCTCATTTTTTATCTCATCGGGTATTTTGTTAAATATGGTCGGACCCATACATAACACACTTTTCTTTAGTAAGGCAGTGCCGAAACCATTAGCAAGCAACCTATTTTTATATTGCCTCCTAATTGGCCTATTACTATTTTCGGACATTTTATTAAATAGATGCATATTTGATTTTACAAAAACAGCAATCTCGAAAACATATAGTGATGGGAATGTTAGTAGTTTTAGGGACTTAAATACAGGTACGCAGCTGTCTGTCACTATTAAATTACACATTGCCCTTAAACAGCGTTTTTGAGCCTTGAACACCCGTTCTCTCAGACTACTATTTCCCCAAAAAATTACGCCGTACCTCAAAACAGACGCAACGAAACCATGGTATGCAACTAACCTTGTGGCCATATTAACCTTCTTAGAAAGGTTAAAGAGAACATATGCAGCTGTACTTAGTTTTTTGCACACTTCTTCTGCCTGTGGCTTCCAAGTTAGTTGGCTATCTATCATTATACCTAAAAATTTAGCAACTAATACTTGGTCGACTTTTTGTCCTTTATAATGTAAATTTAAGTTGTCTGGGGGAATCCGTTGATGAAAGTGCATAATATTTGTCTTTGTTATATTAATTAATAAGTTATTTTCGTCAAGCCAGCGTATAATATTAATTAAGGTATTATTTATGTCCTGTTCATATGTTGTTTTGTCAATACATTTAATCAAAGCAGTGCTATCGTCAGCGAAAAGGACCATAGGATGATCAATGTGACGTGGTAAGTCATTTATGTATAGCAAAAATAATAAAGGGCCCAGCACGCTGCCCTGTGGTACGCCATACTTAACAATTCTAGCTTCAGACAGATATTTTTCTCACATTTAGTTTTTAAACATATTCTAGTGATCTCTGTGTACTGTTTACGATTGCTAAGGTATGATTTTATTAAATCCAGTACATTTCCTCTGATACCTATGACATTTAGCTTGTGTAATAGAGTTCTATGATCAACACAATCAAATGCCCGCGTCATGTCTGTAAATATTGCGCAAGTGGGTACTTTTTATCAACATTATGCATTAAAACATTTAACATATCGTAAACGGCTGTATTTATACCTTTGTTTTTCCTGAAACCCTTTTGTTCCGGACTTAAAATATCATATTTGGATAAAAAATTATTAATCGAATCATAGATAACTTTTTCTATAACTTTTGAAAAAATGGGTATCAAAGCTATTGGTCTGTAATTTGTTAGTTCTTCCTTATTGTTTTTTTTATAAAGTGGTTTAACTATAACAGTTTTTAAACTATCAGGAAATACACCAGAGCTTATACTTAAATTAAGTATATGACTTAAATGTGAGGCAATGTCACCTGATACGAATTTTACAACCTTTGTTGATATGTCATCATATCCAGTGCTATTTTTATTTTTTAAAGATAGAATCGCTCTCATGATGTCTTGCGGTAATACAGGTTGCATAAAAATTGAGTTAGGATTACTTGTCAAATTTAAAAAGCCCGATGTTGTCGTCATATTGTTTTGTGTTTGGTCAACAAAAAAGTTATTAAAAGCGTTTGCGATTTCAGTCGGATTAGTAATGGTAGTATTCTGTATTTTAATTTGGGAAATAGGCTCGGTTATTCGTTTTTTGTTATTTATAACCTGCCAAGATGCTTTAGATTTATTGCTTGAAGTGTTAATAAAATAATTATTTTGCGCTCTTTGTGTTAGCTTAATAATTTTACGAAACCTGCGTGAGTAATTTTTAAAGTTATTTTTATTATAATTTGATGGTTCCTTTCTGTATTTCCATAGTAAATGTCTTTGTCTTCTACTACACACTCGGATACCATGTGAAACCCATTTAATCCTTTTATTTGGCTTGACTGTTATTAATTTGTAGGGGAAGCAGAGATCGTACAGCCAGCGAAAGTGTTCTATAAAATAACCATATGCTTCATTTGCATTTTCGGTTTGGTAGATTTCAGAAAAGGAGAGACATTTAAGATGGTTTTTGAACCTAGTCATATTTTCACAAGTTAGGTCGCGTTTTTTAATCCGCCAAGAATTTATTCTATACGATTTCATTACTTTAACTTCTAATAGCTGAGCAGTGTGATCAGACAATGCAAAATCCAGAATTTCAGATTTACATTTTAATTGAGAGCTACATGCAAAATTATCTAAACATGTATTGCTGGCTAGCCTGGTAGGTTGTCGCAATTCTAATTTAAGGTTGTAGCCCAATAGAAAGTGCTCAAAGTCAAGAGTAAGGCTATTTCTTTTAAGCGTGTCTATATTGAAGTCCCCACATATGACTATTTTCTTATCTGATTTATCACATAGCTTTTTCAAAACAATTTCCAGCTTTTCATAAAAAAGTAATAAATTATTTAACTTTGGTGGCCTATAAATACAAACAATAATCAGATTTTGGTTTATTAGTTCTATGCCACAGCATTCAATAATGTTAGGTATAGAATGTCGAGAAACATCAGAAAGCTCTTTGTACTCAATGCAGTTTTTTATCAGAATACATGCCCCTCCTCGTTTCTGTAGTGGTCTTGAATATATTGCTCCTAATTTGTAGTTTGTTATATTCAATAATTTTTCATGTCCGGCCATAACAAAGTGTTCTGTGACACAAATGATGTCTACGTCATTTTTCTGCTGTGAAAGTTCTTGAAGATGAACGGAAAGTAGGTCTGATTTATTTAATAGTCCAGCAATGTTTTGATGAAGAATTTTCAAACTATTATAGACGAAAAAAATCATTGCTGTCTTGCGAGTCACTATGAGCAGTATCAATCGGATAATTTTCTATGTCAATAATCAGACGATCGTTAATATTTTCAAAGATTTTTTTAATGCCCAGTCTGTTTACTTTGCCTGTTTGATAGGAAAACATTTCCAGAGAGAGGTCGCGGTTTGTATCAAAGAAATATGCATATTTGTTGTTCTGTATGTCCAAGTGTAGTAAATTATTAAACATTTCTACACGATAATTATAGATAAGAGCTCCTCTCACATATGTGGGACAACATAAGATTACATTTGTATGAGTGATCGGTTTTAACGATTCCCTAATTTGTTGGACCAGCTCGTTATAGTCTCCAGCGCTTTTGAAATCCTTTTCTCCGATCATAATCAAGCAGTAGTCGTTTAAAGAAAGATTTTGGACTTTCTTTGTGATGTTTATCAGCATTTCTTTCAATCCACAACCTGGTGATACATAATGGCAATATTCAAATTGTTCTCTGAAGGTATTTTCTATATTCTTTAGGACACCTTTATAGTTGCAGTTACTAATTATTTGTAGTTTTCGCTTTTCGCTTTTACTAGCGCAGGTATTAGTTTGGACATAGGCAGTGGTCCGACCACCGAAGATGAGCGGGAAACGAGTAGAACTAGAAACGAGTTGGCGATCAGCGGAAAGCGAGTGTGTATTTTCGATAGTTTTGTCGCCGGGCTATAACCGAGTGTACTTTCAATGCCGCACTGTAAAGATGGTCAAGCGAGCGAGCATCGTTGAACGAGTACCGCTGAGCGAGTTTATTTTTGTTTTTCGTTGATCAGCGACAAAACTAGTAAAGCGAGTCGTCGCCGGCAGTGTGAACAGTCAGAGAGCAACTTTTAATATATGCATCTCTTTCGTTTACATGGAATGTATATCTATTGTGCATTTCTTGAGAGGGAAAATCGCCGATAGTTAGTCGTTTTCTCGCTGGCGGTCGGACCACTGCCTAATGGTGGTATTTAGAGATAAATATAAAATCAACAATAGTAAGTTATGTATTTATTTTTTAACTTATAATTTTATTTTTTACTAGCTTTTGCCCGCGGCTTCGCCTGCGTACATAAAATATAGCCTATGTCACTCAAGAATAAAGCAGCTTTCTATCGGTGGAAAAATTTTAGCGACCAGACCAGAACTTTCAATGATTACCTGATACAAACAAAAAAATAAACTTTACCCCTTTATAACACCAATTAGAGTAGATTATTATCACACTAATTGTTTAATCCCTAATTTTAATTCAAATTACATTTTGATCCTAATTTTAAAAACGATATAAGTGACAATTACGTATTTATCTAAATCAAAAGTGCAAAACCAATCGGAAGTTCCAAGCTTTCGGAAATCGAACCTCGGTAACTCTGGTGTGTATGTACAAATACCATGGCACCCTGATCCCTTATCTATTAATTAACCTAAATTGGAATTCAGTATTCATTACTTGGCATGCTAGTCATATCGGTTTCAATTTAAATTCTGGACACACAATTCTTTCATTGCGGAACTCTTGCGGAAACATTAAACATCAATCATGTATAAAACCACAGCCTGCCACAGCCACAGGACTACAGGCATGCCTGAGTTCATACTAGTGTAGCCAGCTCCGATTGGACTAAAATCGGGAATCGGGATTTTGTTCCCACGCCCAGGGCAACTTTTCATAGCGATGCTGTAGCGCGTTCGCATCGATACAGTCGCGATGCTGTAGCGCGTTAGTAGCGCGCTTGGTATTTCTATAGCGCTTGCAAATGCGACTAACGCGCGTTAGTAGCGGATGCTGTCGCGCGTTTGTAGCACGTTGGCATTTTTTCTATAGCGCGTGCAAATGCGACTAACGCGCGTGAGTAGCGAAGCCGTCGCGCGTTTGTAACGCGTTGGCATTTTTTTTATAGCGATTGCAAATGCGACTAACGCACGTTAGTAGCGACGCTGTCGTGCGTTCGTAGCACGTTGGCATTTTTTCTATAGCGCTTGCAAATGCGACTAACGCACGTTAGTATCGCGCACTTATGAAACGCGCGACAGTATCGCTACAAAAAGTAGTCGTGAGCGAGGGGCCTTAGGGTTTTTAGATCGGAATTGTTGGGGTTAATAGGTCACCACATAGAAACATCGTTTTAAAGATTTCAATAATAATTGAGACGTGTTCTCCTTGGCTAAAGGAATACAGTAACTGCAACCGAATAGGGATTTCAGTCAAGTGCTAACAAGGGGCTTGGACTAATTAAATACAATACTATATTGTTTAGAAAGAGAAAGACCATAGTTTTGAAGCAGGATGGATTTGTTTTTGTTATATTCCAACAGGGACGAAAAAAAAAATTCATTTTTTGAGGCGGGAAATCATCCAATGATTTCAGCTGTTTTAGAGTGGAACGAGAGAAAAAAAACTAAAAATAAGAATAGAAAAAAAAATGGTTTTTACTTTTTTACTAAAATCCATACATGTCCTTCAGTAGCCCTTTGCATTCCAGGGCCACGGTCACTCTTTTAAACGTTCCCTCAGCCCTAGCAGGAATCAACCCTAGTGTGATTTTGACCGCATTGTCACACTGGTATTGGTATTTATTTTTGGTTTATAGTACCTAATGGTTTTTCATAAAAAGAGACGTTTAGCTTATAAATACTAAAAATAATGTTGTATAATTCAAACGGAAACTAATTTTATCATTCGTTAAATCGTTATAGTGTGACGACTATGAAGGTCATATATTAGTTGCAGTTAAAACTGGCCACGTAGTGGATCTTTTAAGGTTTATGTATATGATAGAAGTTGTCAATGAAGGAAAAATATTAATTTAATTTTGTCATCATCATCATCATATCAGCCGAAAGACGTCCACTGTTGGACATAGGCCTCCCCCAAGCGTCGCCACAACGACCGGTCCTGTGCATCACGCATCCATCGGATTCCCGCGACCCTGACCAGGTCATCGGTCCACCTTGTTGGAGGCCGTCCAACGCTGCGTCTTCCGGTACGTGGTCGCCACTCCAGAACCTTTCGTCCCCATCGACCATTCGTTCTGCGTGCAATGTGTCCTGCCCATTGCCACTTAAGTTTGGCGATTCTTCGAGCTACGTCGGTAACCTTGGTTCTCCTGCATGTAATTTTGTATTATAAAATAATTCAAAGGCTCCTAACAATATAATAACTTGAAGTTAAACGTATAGCCTTTCATTTGCGTCTCCCCACGCTACAATAGCTTTGAATAATAAATCAATCAAACGGCATGGACCCAAAAACTGTATATAAAAAAACACTCAATTTTTTTTTAAACCTCGTATGTTAATATAACTGCATTGCATCATCAATGACATAATCAATGAGAATTAATTCGCGATTGTATGGTTTGTCGCTACCTCAACAGAACGCAAAAAAGACACGAAGTATTTGGTAGATATTTATTTACCTAACTATTTTTGTTACGAAAGACTCGTCTGTTTAAATATTCTGGGAAAAAATCATACATTGACATCCCTCGCTCTTGGGCGGAGCGGGAGATAGTGTCAGACTGTTACTGACTAAAAGACCCACCCCGTTTCTTCTAGCCTTTATACCGGAGCTCGAGCGCCCTTTCGGATAACCCTGGCCTCAGTAGGCTTCGACCCATCTGGGTCCCTGCTGTTGCTGACAACTCCTTGAGGCGCGCGGGAACAGTGCGCACCGTCGACGACTTGGGCTTGGTCCGGAGAGTTACCGGACGGCCGCACAGTGAGCTACCTATTGCTCAATGTCCGCAAGCCCGCGCCTACGGTGGCCGGAAATCGGGATCAGAATCCCGGCGGCGGCGGCGGCGATAACGCCGTTGCCTGCGTTCGGCCTTCTCCTTTGCGAGAATTACTGCTTCGCATTTATATAGATACTTACTTATGAGAACTGCTGATATAGGTTATGTTTTTTGTTTACTGTAAATTACTATGTCTAGGAGCGCAGGTCGTACGTACCTATACTGATCACTGGATCTGCCTGTTCTGGTGTTTGGATCATGAACATTTTTAAGTCAAAAGACGGCTGTCTACAGCTGGATGATAGGTCTAGGCAAAAGTGCTCCAGAGTCGGCCACACCATCGCTCACTATCAGGGGAGATAGTGGTCAACGAAGCGAAACAATCAATAAAAAAAAAATTTGAAGTCTCCAAAAAATCGCTACATAACATCTATATTAAAAAAAAAACAAAATTCAATAGTTTTTATTTCACATAGACCTACATGAGCACTTATAAAACGTCAGAAGCAGTGCACTGTTCCAAATTGGTCGTTTCCTATGGAGAAATTAAAACCATGAAAAAAAATTTCATCATCATCATTTCAGCCTAAAGACATCCACTGTTGGACGTAGGCCTTCTCCAAGTGTCGCCACAATGAACCATCCTGTGCGTCTCCATCCAACCTCGGAAAAAAACTAAATTTTAGTAGGATAAGTAATTACAGAGGTTGTGGAGCCAAGTTTATTGGCTATCAAATTAATAGGAATCCTTGTTCAGTTCAGTTACAGTCTTCGAACAAAAAGCATCATCATTCAGGTTACTTAAACAAAAACAACCGTTCTTCTTAAAGGGCATTCACCAAGAGCAAACACTTGGCGACTTCCCTTGCATTCATTGCACTAATTAAAAAAATAATTCAATAAAGGAACTCAATGGCCCATTTACTAGAGAACAGGTACCTACCACAAAACAATGCTGCAAAAGTCAGTGCTCGCTTAAGTTCCTACTGTACTACACCACAAGCTGCGGTTAGAAACCGTGAAAAGAATAAAGAAAACATAAATGCATACAGACTGGCCCACAGATGTCTGACCGGCTAATTAGATCTGCAGAACAAAAAATAAATCTATCTCCAAAAAGACAAGAGTCAAAAACAGAATCCCACATTACGACTGGTCATACAGGTGAAGCCAAGGCCATTTTCGAAGCAAACAAATCTGGTGACAACGCTTAGGTATTTACGTTCAAACAAAACAAATATGAACGAAGCTTTTTTTGATCTCTCCTGTCTGTTTGTTCTAAAATGTTTGCTCTATGTCTGCACTGAGGGCTTCGCTACGCGTTCCCTCCACTCCAGTCTGGCTTTGTTTACGGGGGCGAGCGGGCGTTGCACCTCCCGCCAAGCCACCGCGCACGCGTGACTAATTTAAAAATAAAACTTATATTCGCTGCTGCACATCCTGTGTTCCCTAACAAATATAACTCAAAACTTATCCCCAATAATTTATTTCAATCATAGTAGTCACAACATCCTTGCGATCAACCAAAAAAAGTTTTGATTCACATTCCATTCCAGGCGTGCAAACTTCTGTCTTGTGCTAAATATTACTGTCTAGAATATATATTTTTTTAAAGTTCATAGTGCCATGCAACCACGTCTGCTCAACAGTGTTTAGTAAATATTTGAAAACCGAACATAGATAAATAAACCAAACGGCTTTTTAGTGCACATGTGTAAAAAAATGTATGTGTATTCGAAATTCTAAATCATAAAAAACTAAAAATGGATTGGCGCGAAAAACTGTTTGGTAAGGTGTTGGTCAAGTGTGAATCGGGGACTCAGAATGGGAAATTCGAGAATGTTTCAACGTTGGAGGCTTTGTCCGACTGTGTGGAAGAGGGTGATGGGGCCGTGTGTGGAATATACTTTTCTTTCGCGAATATAAGTGACACGAGTGACGATTTCGGTGTTCGTCTAGAGGAGGTGTACAAACGGGTGCATCCTCGCCTGAGGGTGGTGCAGGTGGTGTTGTGGGCTCACGTTGGCACTCCTGAGGGGCTGGCGGAGAGGGAAGCCGGGTTCCGGAGGAGCTTGACGGGGAAGCCGTGGTTTGCGGTGCCCTTCCACGATGTTGATACCAAGGCAAGAATTTAAAAACCAGAAATATCAGTACTAATCTTTTTCAGCGAGACCTCCTTTTTCTTTTTCCTCATAAAGAAGAAAAATTATACTAACTATAGAAACTGTATAAATACATTATACATATAAAACCCTGTACAAAGTTTTCTGTATAAAATATTGGTCTCAAAAGACCGTAACTCAAGATAAGAGTCGTTTTGGCTGTATACTCACTCTGGCCACATTCCAAAGTGCATATAGACTGCATTTGTGCAGAAATGGTTTCCCAAACGGCGCCAAAAGGTGACCAAAGGAATAAGAAACTTTCAAAAAGCAATTTTTTTTTATTGATCCCATCTGATGGTAAGCAGTGATGCAGTTGTAGATGATGAAGCGGAATAGTATATCAGAAGTCTATTCACTCTTCGAAGTCACCTGATTATAATCGGACGGGAAGACCGCAGCAGGCAAATTTTTCCAGCCACTCTATTTAAGCGGTATAAACGAAAAATAGGTATATATATTTTTTTTTACACCACCTGCTCGATAAAGTCGCTTTACACGTCATACAAACCTCACCTAAAGCAATTCATTATATGCCTAGGGAGATAATGCAGTATGGCCGATCCCTAGGGAATAATGAGATTTGAATTTGGAGCATCAAGAATCGTCAACATTGTGAGTGTGTCAATATAGGTGCATCGAACAAGTTGACTCGAAATTCAAACCAAAGAGTATGTAATCACCATGATTCAAACTGGCCACAAACAAAAAAAAAGGAAATTAGAATAAAACGTGCGTACTGACGGGAGCGTTATAGAAAATTTAAACTAAGAATCTTGGAGAAGTGAATTTTGTTTGTTTGATGAACTTGTAAATACTCGTGTAAAGTCTGTCTAATAAGTCAACCGACTTGGGCATTTTGTATAATATTTAATCATTTAAAAAGTACTTATATTCGATACTTTTCATAAGATTCTTCTGTAAGTAAACAATGATCTCTATTTCTTAATTAACCTTGATTATCCCGTGTTGACTACATCAGATTTAATTAAATTCTGATAATTACCCAAGTCGTTTAACTTATTAGACAGACTCTAATACTTATAGTTCTCTAGTATATGATTTGGTCGATCAAATTGTCTTTTAATTATCTCACAGATGGTGTAAAAAGTAGAGTATGCAACATGGGGATAAAGCTGTCTTTGTCTTGGGCGGCTTGAATTCCTCACTTCACTCAGGTTTCTTTATTAACTCCCTCGCGATGCTCGGGAGTTAATTTTATAAATCCCTCACTGTCGTTCGGGATTAATATCAGCAACCTTCGTTTCGTTCGGAATTCAACATGCCGCCCGCGACTTAAAGACACTGCTTTATCCCCTAGTCACATAAACTACTATTTAATATTACCTCTGCCAAACTGTATTTAAAGCAGTTTGTTGACAGATGTAGCTCCTTTTGTCTAGCACAAACATACACATTCACCGATAGCACTTTCTAAATATCCTCATCATTGAGGGTTTGACGAAATGGTATGCAGCAGTTACAGGTAGTGTACGTAGTATGTACTGGTTACAAACTTTCATCGCCCGATCTTGATCATCTCTTACCGTAGACCACAATAGCACAAAACAACAGACAATTAGGTAATCCAATCGCCATGTTGCCATTGTGGTCAGACTTTCATCTATATTGTTCATGCATGCGTGCAATACCAACATACATTTAAGTGTTTCTAGAAATCAACACTTTGAAGGACTGGAACAATTTTCCTGCTGCGGTCTTCCCGTCCGATTGTAATTTAGTTGTCTTCAAGGCAAGTGTGTATACATACCTAGGCTCTTAATAAATTAGAGCGCCTCATCATCAACGATTGCATCTTTGCTTACCATCAGATGGGTTTGTAGTCAAGCACTAATTCATATCAATTAAAAAAAAAACATAAAATGCGACTTCTAAAACTCCGTTACGATGCGAATATGTGTTTGCTAATTAATCATGCCTCAGGGGCAAAACACATTTGGAGAGCTACGAGCTTGTTCGAAAGAGTTAGGTACTGCGGCCCTGGAACGAAACGGGCAACCGAAGGCCGAACCAACACAGCTGGGTTAAGTTAAAACCCATTAGTCGGTAAAAGGCTGAAACTCCCTCAAACAACTCGTTTGATTCAGTGAGGGAGGAATTATTAAATAATGATTGTTGTTGTTGTTAGCTTATGATGTCCCACTGCTGGGCGAAGGCATCCTTCTTCTTTTTCCACACACGTATGTCTTCAGCCATTGCGGCCAGTCTTCAGCAAGCTTTCATTGTCTGTTTTTTGGTGGCTAATCCAAAAAAAAGACAAATGAAAGCTCGGCGGTTAAACGTCACCAATAAGCTGATATTCTTAATTTAAATATATATTTTTTTGTATTTTTTTTTAGTAATACCTATGACTTGTCACTTATTTTAAATTTAGAATCGTAAATTAATTGGACACCAAAGAAAAACATCGTTTTAAGGGTTTCAATAATAACTGTTTATTATCCTTTTCTTTATATTGGAAGGCGTGTTTCAGTAATATTACGTGCGACGCTTAGAATAATAACGCATATTCTAAGGTGCGACGTGTGCTCAATTATAAGCAAGGCTAAAATAATACAGTGACTGTAAAGTGTAAACATACTAGGGTTTCAGTCAAGTGGTGAGTGTGACAGGGGACTCCATTAAAATATAATAGGTATTTATTGGTTTGAAAGAGAAACGTTATTGTGTTAAAGTTGGATAGATTTGTTTTTGATATAATATTTCAACAGTAAACATTTGAGTGCTTACGAGACGGTATAATAAGAATAAAGTTTATTGTAACTATTACATAATCATTAATATTTTCTGTAACTAATTAGAATTATACATATTTAATAGTGGTCCCCAAACTAGGTAGAAACTGTATCTTGGGGACCTGAGTTGAGATAACTTCACTTAAAGACACTGTACTATATATAACCATGTTTACAAAGTAAATAAGTATGTAAATGATTTCATTTGGAAAAAACGTGTGGTAGAAGCTTTTATTTCATAAACGAAATCGTCATGGCAACAAAACCACAAGTAATACATATTCATCTTCACTAATTGACGTGTTAGAAGTCTCATTCGCAACCACTAATAACCTCTTTTCATCTTCGACATCTCAAAAACAAACATCAGAAGCTTTTAAGCAAATTAAACAAATTATAATGAGAAAGCAAAACTCTAAACCGCTTATAACATCAAACGCTGCATTTGAAACTTTGCTAACACTTGAAGACTTGCCTTTAATACTGTTTTAATTTATTTTATAAATTAATACAGCTACAGTTTATATTGACAAATATTCTCACACACGTCGCACATTACAATTCTCTATCGACACAATACACAGTATCCATCCCGTTATCCATTACATCAACGGCTACATACATACACATAGCGACCTCCAACTTCACGCACAGGACGTAACCGATGACAATGGACATCACAATATCCCACAAGTGCATTACCAAGCCGCTCTTTGTCGGCCATTTTCATACACTCAATTTGCTACCGGCGACACGCGACGTGCATCACTATTACAGATTATTATAACATTTATAGACTTTGTTCCTGTCGATAACAAATTTAAATAAATATATTTGTTTGTACGTATAAAGTAGATAGGTACATTATGTTGTATGTTCTTCGAATGTGTCAAAGTCGGCGGTAATAAAGGCTGATACAATGTTCGAATGAATTATTATGTAACGTTCGTCAGACTCAGATAAAGTTGTGAATTTTACGATGTGATATAGAGGTACCTAAACATTGAATGGTATTAAATACTTTTATAAGTTCTTGACAACACTAAATTCCCAAGCGAAGGAGTGGAATTTCTACAACCCGAGAATAGTCAAGATTGAATAGGTTACTTCTAGGTAAGCGCGCTCCATCGTCGACCGCATCGTCGCTTATCATTAGGTGAAGCAGTAAAGTGCAAGCCTATCAACAATAAAAGAAAAAAAAAGGTTTTGTCAATACATTGATCTCAAAATTCAGTTTTTCTTCGCAATTTCTTCAGTTGACACATTTCAGAGGCTTCCTGGGCTGCGTGTCGCGGTTTGCAACTGTCTTTTAATGTTGTAGGTCTTCCTTGAAGCACCCACGATAAACGAGTAACATCTATGAAGGGCAACATTTTTTTTAAAGACACTAAAAAAAATATTGATCGTAACTTTGCAGTATAACTCACCGATCACCCCTTTTCGTTAGTCTTACCCTTGATAATTTGACTCGATACACTTTACCCCAAACCCCTTCGATGCCTTTCAGAAAATCATTCAACCCACAAGTCCTTTCCGTGCCATTAGTTGTTATTAATACGGTCAATATCGAACTATTCTTAGTAAAAACAAGTCATTAATCTCTGACGCTTCCTCATTCATTTGGAAGTGAAAAACTCGGTCCATCAGCTTCCAGCTGGTCAGTCCCACGTATATCGTCAGTCATCGGGGAGATCGAGGTCACTGGTAATGGATTGGGACTGTCATTATGAGGCCTGGTGGCTGAAACCGAGGACAGATTGGATTGTGTCATGTTTCAGCTATATTGCTACGATGGGAAACTGCCTAATTTAATACCCGGATGACTTTGAATAATTTTTGAGAAATATTTACACAAAATAATAACTTTATTGAATATCGAAAGAACTTTTGTTTAATTAAGTTTAGGTACCTTTGAAATCTGGAAGAAGAGGAAACCGTCAACTAACAGAAAAAAAGATGCACATTGCAAAGACTAAAATGTGGCGTCGTAAAATTCCGCACCGTGTATAAAATAAATAGAGAGATATTCCCACCATGCCCCCACTTTTCTTCTTTTTCCTGCCCTTATCCCATATTACTTGGGGTTGGCGCAACACGTTTTTTTCTTCCATTCTGTCCTGTCAACACACTTTTCTTAATACCGATATTTAAAATGCTAATTGCTGCTTTATTTAATATTAAGCAATTTTAATGAAAACATTTCTTATTAAGGTATTTTTAGCAGCATGACAGCAGGACGAAAATATGCATCTTCAAGGTGAGAGAAAAGGACAGATAGCTACATTGTATGAATCTGACAGCTGTCACCTGTGTCATCCTATAACAATTTTAGTATATTTTAGTGTTATTTTTTAACACCCTTTTTAAACATGACATTCACAAACCACTTTAACCACAGACTTTAACATTGATAAGACAACGTTCTACATAAAGGGATCAAGGAAGGCGCTAGAAATGCACCCCACGCAAGCAAGAACGTCAAATCCCCTCAACGACTATCAGGCGTCCATAAAATCCAAGGAATGAATGCCCTGGCAACATCTGCATAACTACTACTACCTTAGAAAGTTCCTAGCTTAGGTTCATTGAAACGGGGCCCCTAGTAATTACGGGTGAGAGTCGAGGGTTGCGTCAATGCCATGTATCACCCTAAATTACTCTTTCCACCCCACACTTTCGTTTAGAGGGGCTTTTTTACGTGAACACAGGTGCGTTTTGATACATTAACATCTGTTTAGATTAAACTAACCTCTGCTTCTATAGAAATAGAGACGTTTTTAAAACAATGCTACACTTTGCCGTAATAAGATTATGTAAAAAAAACTCATAAAACTTTTATGCAAACCTTCACTTGAACCTAATTTCGTCTCGAGAGCCATGACAAGCACGTTCCTTGTAATGTCTTGGCTGCTTCCATTATGGAAATTAAAAGGAACCGTACTGAACAAGCAATTTCACTAATGCTAATAATTGTATTAACTTGGATCGGATTTGCCGGGCCGATAGCCAGAAGACATTGAAGTTTTTTGCGCAGAAAATCTTCTTTATTTACTTGGGAATGTTTGTCTCCCAATGTTTGAAGCAATTTCATTTCATCTACATTTTTATGGGTACCAATTTGGCAAGTGGCGGAATCCTTTGTCTAAATCCAACAATTTTGTCTGTTGTTTCGCCCAATCGTTCCCAGGTCTTCAATTTGGGTCCCTACATAATAAAAGCTCATGTATTTAGATCTAAAGATCTCGCTCGGGCATCGCACGGACCCCATTTACCCGTGAGCACCCATTAACTAAGGAATTTCTCGGAATCCACTCGTGAAAGAGGGTGCAAATGATAGTGACCCCGCAGGCTTTCAATGGACGGCGCAAATGATACGAGCATAAAAGATGGAGTAAAATAAAAACTGATGAAAGCCACGATACTTCTGAAGCTAAAGTAGAACTATCTGATGAAATGGAAAATCGTCGTATTCTTTTTGCCGCAGGAAAAAGCAGCGTTGCCGATCTTAACAGAGATAAAATAGCTACAAAAAGGATAGAGAAAAATGGCTGCTATATTTCTCTGAAACCCGTAGATTAGAGAGAGATATGTTCGTGATAGTAAAATACCTTCTCCAACATTTAAGCAAAAACAAATGAACTGAAAACCTTACTTATCTCGCCTATCTTCATCTTCGTTAAGGGACGATTGCTTACCATTTTAAAATCTGAAAACAGTTTCAATACACACTAAGACAGGGAACGCTGAGGGACCGGTCAGACAGACGCACACATTCGCACGAACGATTAAATTCAAGTATTACGGCACACGTGTTTTTGATAGCATTTTATATGGGTAGAGTTTATTATATGGTTCAGTGAGCGTAATGTCTTCTTAGGGCTTGGAAGAAATGAAGCGAATGAAGCGATCTAGAAATAAGTTTCTGAGGCCCTCCTACAAGATTTTATCGCGACCAAAACTGAACTATTAATGCTTTAAACCATCTGCCATTGAGATGAATGGTTGTTTGTCTAAACTAAACCAATAAAACACAACCTGCTCCCTAGACCCACATGGTGGATTACGATCTATTCCCTCTTTTAGAGAGGTGGCCTATGATAATCTAAAGTAACACAATTAAGAGGTAAGCTCATCGTCTATTAGTAGGTAGTAAAATCTGAAAGTTCCAATCCGATAAGGATTTTTGATCACTAGTAGAAATCTGTTGTAGGTTTATATCGCTGAGTCATTTTTATCCCCGAAAAAGGATGATTCCTGGCAAATAGATCACGTAAGCGAAGTAACGAGAAAAGCTAGTAAGTGACAGGGTCTTTAGAAAATGGATAGTCATATTTTAGATATAATTTGTGCTCAGGGAAATGCACTAGGTTCTTTCAAGATTGTCATAGTAAACAAAAATCAAAAATTGGACTCTTCATAATGAACTGTTAAAATTAGTAAAATAGAATTTGATTTTGCAAATATGGGTAATACACACAGTTCTTATGATAAATTAAAGCTAAACCACATTTTACCATACGGCATGCAAATTGCGACATTTTACATCGTCATTAACATTGACAAACCAAAAAGTTAAATAAAAGTTGTAGTACATACTTTTGGAAGGACCAATTTTTTTCCAGAATTTATGAAGTTTCTCCGAGTTTTTCTAGCTCATAGATATGAACAATTATAATAGATTATATCTATGGGCAGAAACTATCTTTAAAATAATATGTTCATTCAATAACGTTTCATCCCGTAGATTGAATACGGTACTCTGCCCATATCTATATGTATATCGGAACCTACCAATTAGGTTCCGAATTTCTTGGTAAAGATGCTATCTTTTTGTATCTAGTATGAATAGGAAATATATGTCTTCATTACATGTATATAGAATAACTTCTGAATAGGAAGCTGTTCAATAAATTATCTGTCTGCGTTGTTATCTTGTTTGCATGTAGTTCTGAGTATTATTTTAATGTATTCATCAATGAGGCGGTTGAATATTTCCCAAATAGTGCGAAAATCAATGATTGATTGATGAATCGGAATGACGTCGGCAATGCTCATGATATTGACAACTCATTGATCAGATGGCATTTCACATAATGATGCTAATGAGCTTTAAACAAAATCTGTATGGTATAATAATATGCAATTATGCATGTATCTATATTTAGATAAATTAATCCCTATTTCCTTGGTCACGCCATCACGCGTGAACGGCTGCACCGATTTCGCTAATTCTTTTTTTGTTGTGTTTGTTATTGTCAGGAGAACTGAACTGTGTTTCTTAGGAAAAAAAATGAAAATTAGGGTAGTGTAGGGTAGAGTAAGGTAGAGTAAGGTAGAGTAGAGTAGGGTAGAGTACGATAGAGTAGGGTAGAGTACGATAGAGTAGGGTAGAGTACGATAAAGTAGGGTAGAGTAGGGTAGGGTAGGGTAGAGTAGGATAGAGTAGAGTAGGGTAGAGTACGATAGAGTAGAGTAGGGTAGTGTAGGGTACCTATAGTAGGATAGAGTAGGGAAAAGCGGGAGCGAAGCCGCGCAGGCAAAAGCTAGTAGTCTATAAATTCAGTAAAGTGGTCTTCTGTATGAATATGTCGTGGCCAGGCCTTAGAAACTTCATTCCTGATATGGCCAACTAAAACTGGCGAGATCGTTTAAACATTAACGTTTGAGGATATGTCAATCCTCTTTTGGCCATATCATTGATGTAGGATTTCAATGATAATAAAAGGTCTAAAGAAAGCAGGCCAAACGAAGATTGCCATATCATCAAACTTTAACGTTAAACACGATCTGGCCAGTTTTAGTCTAGCCACGACATACACATAGGTTTTTTTTTATTTTATTGATATAAACTAGTGCTTGACTGCGATCCCACCTGATGGTAAGCAGTGATGCAATATATATCTGATGGTGAGGCGCACTAGTTTATGAGTTATTCACTCTGGCCTTGAAGACACCGAAATTATAATCGGACGGGAATTAGATAAGTCTAGACATGAGAACGGTTATGCAAATCTCCCCAGGGTTTACAAGTTTGAAACTTGAAGTTTAGCGATATTCTTGTTATCTTCAATCTGTTGATAGAAAACTTTAGTCTTTGGGCTAGCCTTCTGGGTAAAGTAAGGGAAATTGCCGTTTTTACATTAAGGGATGGTCAATGACCATTATTCGAAGTTTATCTGGCGCTTATTTTAGTAGTTCATACATGTTGACTGGCTTGTTGATCTAGTGGTTAATGGCCCTGACTCCTATGCCGGAGGTCGTGGGTTCGATTTGTTTACGTGATGAGCACGATCATTTGCTCTACGTCTGGGTGTAATTTATCTACACTTATAATATATAAGAGGTAAAGTTTGTTTTTTGTTTGTAGGAGGTAATCTCTGGAAGTTCTGATCCGATTGCTAAAATTTTTTCACCGATAGAAAGCTGCTTTATTCCTGAGTGACATCGGCTATATGTTAAGTACGCGGGTAAAGATGCGGGCAAAAGCTATTCTATAATATAAAAAATAAATAAAAATAAAAATAGTTTATTTGCACCTTCAAGTTAACAAATTTCCAAATTACAGTCAATTAGGTCACAAGGTATAATAATTGTGATATTGAAGCGTTACAGCCATACCTAAGCTAACTTAATATCTTTTAGTTATAAGCATCAGCGCCCACCCTCCTAATCACAAGCAGATTTAAATATCCTTATAATCACAACCAATTTATGCAAAAATTAAGACTAAAAGAAGTAAGTAGGTAACGGCATGTATGTATGACTGTATTTAGAAATATATCTAAGAATGTTTACCAGTTGTCTAGTACTCATAACACAAGCACTGCTTAGCTTGAGACTAGACGGCGTTGTGTGATAGTTGTGAAATATTATTATTTTCTACCTGGTCGTAGTTTTTCCTTGAAGAAGTTGGCGTATCTGGAGTTATTTGATGGCGGGGGATCTCATTTAGATAATTTTTACCCACCAAAAAAAAAATATTTACATAGTTTATACGGCCAACCCTCGGGGCGCAGCAGGGACCCAGCCGGGTCGAAGCCAGTAGGCTTCGACCCGGCTGGGTCCCTGCTGAGCCAGGGTTATCCGAAAGGGCGCTCGAGCCCCGGTATGAAAGCTAGAAGGAACGGGGTGGGTCTTATAGTCAGTAAGAGTCTGACACTATCTCCCGCTTCACCCAAGGGCGGGGGATGTCATTTGGATAATGTTTACCCACCAAAAAAAAAACTATTTACATAGTTTATACGGCCAAACCTCAGGGCGCGAATCCACCTAACACTTGCTCAGATTTTAGAACTGATTTCTCTTTGTTACTTTTACATTAGATATTCTAACATTTTTATCTAATCTAACTACCGAATACTCTATTGAGATAAATTATTTAGTAGGCTTGCTGAATAGAACGAGATATCCTATCGCAGCTTTTCATAGGCTTCCATTTTATCGATTTCCTACTTAGCCAAATTACTCCGGCTTCCAGAACCTTACTCTCGATTTCGGAATTAGGAAAATTAGAAGTTGAGGTTTTGTCAAACAGTAGGTACCTACATTAGCCTGAAACCCTGTATAAGTGGGGTTAAATACGTATTTAAACCCGAATACTCAACTCCAAAATTTACCTCAATTCGGTAAGGAACCCTTCTTGCGCGAGTTCGGCTCGCACTTGACCGGTTTCTTTTTCATTATGGACGTAAAAACATAATTTATTACCTTATTATTTTGCGAAAGCTCATCATATTAAATTCTTCAGTATAATGAGACAAATTCTTACCGTTACCGTTATTGAGATTCTTTTGACAGATAATCCCTTCGGCTAATTTTAACAGGGTTTGAAGATTTATATAAAGATAACCTTTACTTATTTATTTCAACTTGTCAAGATTAAAATAACTTCTTCTTTTTCTTGTTAATTCTACGACGATGGAGCGCGCTTACCTAGAATAAACCTATTCACTCTTGACTTAAAGATTCCCGGGTTGTAGTCGAAAACACCAACTCAGGCAAAGAATACCACTCCCTAGCTGCACGCACAATGAATGTGTTCCCAAAAAGTTTTGTGCTTCTTCTTCTTCTTTTCGTGTCGATGGATGCTCTCAAACTATTCTTTTTCTGACCAATATTTGGCGACCTGTACAAGTGTACAGCTCTATTGTTGGCCTCGTGTAAATCCTGAAATCTGCGGGTGGTTATGAAAAAAAAAATTGTTTTGAGTTTCAGTTCTAAGTACCCCCAAAGGGGACCCCCATAATTTATTGCCTTTTTTCCATTTTTGTGTGAAAATCGTAAAGTGGTTCACAGAATACATCTACTTACCAAGTTTCGACAATATAGCTCTTATAGTTTCGGAAAAAAGTGGCTGTGACATACGGACGGACAGACAGACAGACAGACATGACGAATCTATAAGGGTTCCGTTTTTTGCCATTTGGCTACGGAACCCTAAAAACAACAAAATACCACCAACTACTGCCAATAACTGTACCTACAAAAAGTTATACACCGTTAAATTTTGGTCTTTTTAATCCCATGGAGGGTCGATCCGGTACATGAAACACTATCGATCTGTAAAGACAAAATTAAAAAATAAAGTACCTTTTTTCAAAACTCGTATTAATTTACGTATGGACGAAATTAATTTCTTTAAGAAAACGTCAGCTGAGCGAGTTCATGTAGGTAGTCGGCGTTACGTACGTGCGTACCGACTTACAAGTTGCGCGGGCCACCACTGCTCTCATTTACAATACTCGTACAATTGGTCAAAACAACAATCACCTTTACGACCCATTGTACAATGCAGCAGCAACAGCCAAGCATAGTTTGTTGCTGCGACAGTTGCTGTAACTTGAGCTGCAACGATTTATCACTGCTTTGTTACATCACTGACCCGAAAAACAATGGGTGAGACGCGACGAGTAACATTGTTGAGAAATCCACGCTCAAATAAATGAAAACGCGCTGTCTCAAAGTTGTGTAAATGAAATGCGATCCGAGATTCATTAACATGCAACCGCTGTTACGTGAATATGACGTTCGTACACATCTTTGTCTAAATATTTTGGAAACACTGGGGATGCATCTCGACATACATTTTCACTGTTTTTCATACAACCGCTCTTACGCGATTATGACGTCATTTACACATTTTTCGATAGATATTTTGGAAACACAGTATCTTGTGGATATTATCTAGGTTTTTATGAAAATCAATTTATAAATTTGTGTAAAACTAATCCAGTTAAGACCTCTGAAAATCTGCTATTTTGCATGAACTTTAACACTTCATAATTTACTCAAAAATGAAAAAAGTCCAACATACAAGCCTAGCAAATTTTATCAAGGTTCTAAATAATGTCAATGTTTTTCAAAAACTTTTAAGGGTTAAAAAAAACACGTAAATAAGTGTTGAAACAAGTTTTGTAAAATTTTCGAGTAAATCACGGAATTACCGAATGCCAACAGAGTATTCAGTTATTATCACTCTTTTTAGGGTTCCGTAGTCAAATAGCAAAAAACGGAACCCTTATAGATTCGTCACGTCTGTCTGTCTGTTTGTCCGTCCGTATGTCACAGCCACTTTTTTCTGAAACTATAAGAGCTATACTGTTGAAACTTGCTAAGTAGATGTATTCTGTGAACCGCATTAAGATTTTCAAACAAAAATAGAAAAAAAGCAATAAATTTTGGGGACACTAGGTATACTTAGAACTGAAACTCAAAAATTTATTTTGTCATCAAACCCATACGTGTGGGGTATCTATGGATAGGTCTTCAAAAATGATACTGAGGTTTCTAATGTCATTTTTTTCTAAACTGAATATTTTGCCCGAGAGACACTTCCAAAGTGGTAAAATGTGTGTCCCCCCCCCTCTAACTTCTAAAACAAGAGAATGATAAAACTAAAAAAAATATATGATGTACATTACTATAAAAACTGCCAACGAAAATTGGTTTGAACGAAATCTAGTAAGTAGTTTTTTTTAATGCATCATAAATCGAAAAAAATGCACTATTATTAAAACATCGATCAAAGTTACAACACATTACAAGAACTTTTATATTATTTTACTAGCTGCTACGGAACCCTTCATGGGCGAGTCCGACTCGCACTTGGCCGGTTTTTTCACGTTGCCTTTTCGTCAAACATCACGTTGGATTGCGTTAGATGAAGTAACAAGCTTTTAAACCATGCTCGATGTTTACGATAGCCGAGTGGAAAAGCAGCCTCTTAAAACAAAAGTGACACTATACGAAAAAGGTGATTTTTCAGCAGTCATAAAGTTTTCAATGTTTCTATTTACTCGATAAGAAGTTGCGAATCAATTACTGAGGAACATTAATAGTTGAAACAAAGACTTTGACAATCAGAGAATGGGTTGTGATAAACAGTTTAAAAAGTTAAAGGGTTACCAAAAAACTGGGCAAGTGTGAGTCGGACTCGCGCACTGAGTGTTCCGTGCAAACTACAATTCCCGAATGGAGTCTCGAAGATTTTTCCAAATTGCAATTTTTTTTTGTGACGTAGTTACTATAACTATAAATGTACTGTTTTCAGATTTATTCCTAAACCTGTGCTATAAGACCTTGCCTTGTGCAACGGGAAGTACCCTATGAATTTCGATCTTACAGAGTATCAAAATATACGTTTTTTGAGACATAAACGGCCGTTTCTTTTTTATTCGTTAACTTAGAAGTTTGATTTTTTCACAGCTTGGAGGGACCGCAGACCTGAGTATATGGTTTTAATTTCAACTCGATACCTCCACGTGTTCTCGGGATAAAGGGTCTTGACAGACAAACAGACAGACAGACGGACGGACAACAAAGTGATCCTATAAGGGTTCCGTTTTTTTTCCTTTTGAGGTACGGAACCCTGAGGAGTGGCAGGCGGTCGCCGACTTCTGCGAAGCAGTAATGCTCGCAAAGGAGGAGGCCGAACGCATCAGGCAACGGCGTTATCGCCGCCGCCGTCGCCGGGATTCTGATCCCAATTTCCGGCCAACGTAGACGTGGGCTTGCGGACAGTGAGCAATGGGTAGCTCGCTGTCCGGCCGTCCGGTAACTGTCCGGACCAAGCCCAAGTCGTCGACGGCGCGCACTGTTCCCGCGCGCCTCAAAGAGTTGTCAGCAACAGCAGGGACCCAGCCGGGTCGAAGCCTACTGGGGCCAGGGTTATCCGAAAGGGCGCTCGAGCCCCGGTATGAAGGCTAGAAGGAACGGGGTGGGTCTTTTAGTCAGTAAGAGTCTGACACTATCTCCCGCTCCGCCCAAGGGCGGGGGATGTCAATGCATGATTTTTCCCTCCATAAAAAAAAAAAAAAAAAAAAAGGTACGGAACCCTAAAAATGACATTTAAAAACACAAGTTTACTATAGTGCCACTTTTGTTTTAAAGGTGCGAATTATGTTTTAATGTTTTTTATAAAAATCAGAACATAAAGTGTAAAAAGAACTCGGTAAAGCCCTCTGACATTCTGCTAATTTGTGTGAGCTTTGACCTTTCATAAATTAAAAAGTAAAGAAAATATATTTTTAATACTGTTATAACCACTTGGCTCGATAACATCCTTGCCTGCACGGCTCGGGGAAATTTCGCCTCGGTTGCAAAAACTTATATCAAAATTTACTATTATAAAAACCTTACACATTTGATTGAGATACTGAAAGATGAAAATTATACGTATTTTATAAAAAATTACGTCTTTTACTACTGGACCAGCAGTCCACCAGTACTCCTAGCTACTTTAAGCAAATCATTAAAGCTAAACAATCCAATATCCCTCTCACGTCTATTATCGAAGCCTGAGTGAAATATAGCAGCAAAACATTATTGCTCCGACCTCGCCATTGTTTGCCTCATCAATCACCGTCACCCCGCAGCCAGCTCATTACATGTACATTGCTGTGTACATTTCCCCGAGGAACCACACCACTAAAACTTTCCATCTCGATGACAGCTTACCTGAAACTTTCAGCTGCGAGTTTTAAGTGTTTTTTTTTTGTTTCCGTACCTCTATAGGAGAAAACAAACCCTTTAAAAAAAAAATGTTATAAACTAGTACTTGACTGCGATCCCACCTGATGATAAGCAGAGATGCAATCGTTGATGGTGAGGCGCACTCGTTTATTAAAAGCCTATTCACTCTAGCCTTGAAGACACCCAAATTATAATCGGACGGGAAGACCGAAACAGGCAAACCGTTCCAGTCCTACGACGTACGCGGTATAAATGACGAGGCGAAACGCTTAGTCCGGACCGTAGAGATTTCAAAAACGTAAGGATGGATATTCACCGTACGTCGGGTTGTCCGATGGTAGCATTGTGATGGCGGAATCAAATCATGCAATTCCTGCACACTCTCCAAAGTGCATCCTGTAAAACACCGAAAGGCTGGCTACCCTATGCCTGTGCTCAAGGCTTTGAAGGTTGGACTTAACCAAATCTGGATCACCAATTAGTCTCTTCGCACGCCTTTCCACCGAGTTCAAAGCCGCCAGGTGGCATTTTGCAGCACCAGCCCATATGTGGCTGCAGTACTTCACACACGAACGGACCTGTGCTTTGAACATTAAGCTGTCCCGGTGTGAAGTACCGCCGGACCTTTGCAAGAACACCGAGTTTTCTAGCAGCCACCTTGCCCTAGTAGGATCACTATGTTCTCCGTCTTTGATTCCCGCGATTTCTCACCAAGTAATCGGTCCACCTTGAAGGACGCCTTCCAACGCTGCGTTTTTCGGCGCGCATTCGACAATCTAGAACCTTTCGGCTCCATCGACCAATTCTTCGAGCACTGTGCCATGCCCACTGCCACTTTAGTTTCACGATTCTCTCTCGGCAACCTTAGTTCTCCTGCGAATATCTATTTCATATAGGTAAACATAACTGGACTGAGAGATGTTTCGAGAAAGGCCAGCTGAAGGAACACTAATAGGACTTAATCGGAAACATTCTTCCCCCGATTCCTTCTGGACTGCTTTTTGTTATTCTGTAACACGGATCTGTATAGCTGCTTCTCGACTTCATATATTTAAGTATAAGCATAATTGTACTACGGGATTGGTCGAAAATGTTGCCCTAGAAAGCAAAAAGCAGCTGAAGGGACACCAGAGGGAATTGGTCGGTAAAATTCGGTCACGCCCTCTAGCTACAGCCTAGAATGTCCGACTGTAAAAAATATTTGATGTTATACCACTGCTGGGACTCAGGCCTCCTCTTTTGGAGAGGCAAAAAAGTACATGATTATTATAATACAATAAGCTGCTGTAACAACACGCTGCACTCCATAACTCAAGTAGCAGATGTCGAGGAAAAAACAGCCAGGCTGAAGTGGGAGTGGGCTGGCCACGTCGCACGAATGCATCCGGACAGGTGGGCTAGGATTGTCACTCACTGGACGCCTGAAGGAGGTCGACGCCATCGAGGTCGATTGTGGCAAAGGTTGTGTGACGATCTGATCATGTTCGCGGGGCAAACTTGGTCAGAGATCGGATCGCCCTAGACAGAGAAATTTTGGAAGGAGAAAGGGAAGGCCCAGCAGTGGGGCACACAATACAGCAGGGTCCCAGCTGGGTCAAAGCCTACTGGGGCCAGGGTTATTTTCGAAAGACAGCTCGAGCTGATGAAGGCTAGAAGGAACGGGGTGGGTCTTTTAGTCAGTAAGAGTCTGACACTATCTGGGTTGTCATTGGATGATTTTTTCCCACCATAAAAAAAAAGTGGGGCACACAATAAGTTAATAAAAAAAAAGCTACTTTATCATTTTTTAAAGTCTAGAGATAATAGACAGAGCATTTGATAGAGACGATGATCACATGTGTTTGATCTGATTACGCGCACTGACTACTTTAGTAGTACACGTAACCACCGTGAGTTATTTTGTAACTGACCTATTCGAAACGTACCGCGGAGGGTCATGAAAGCACTGAAAATCTTAACAGCGAATTATAAAGATGTGACGTATTTACGCAACGCCATCTATCAAATAAAATACGAACTAATTAAATATACGCCATCTAGGCAAATCTGTATAAACTATCTTAACACTAATATAGCTACCTAAATATGGTTTTAAACTTGAACACATGCGCTTTCTATATTTTTCAATTTTGGTCTACCCTGAAAAAACATCCAAATATCCAAGCCACACACATTACCCCCAAAACAAATCCTTTTTAATCCTCGCATCCCTTTACTGTTTACAGACATACACTCGTTGACAAAGGACAAAGTCACTATCGCATTGTTCCCGGGGGTATTATCTCGAAACTCGACCTTATCGAGGCCCTGTGTGTTGCCAACCACAAATTTACACACATAGAGCGTTGAATCGCCACGCTCGCGTCTTGAAACACCTTCTCTTTGTCTAAATAGTATTAAATAATGAAACTCTGCCTATGTCTATTTCTCTCGATTATATCGATCTTTCTTTTAGCACAAATAAAAGAAAGATTGATAAATGTGGAAGGGTTGTGTAAATACAATTCGTCACGGATCTTGAGCGCTGGCTTCAAGTTGCGCAGAAGTTAAATATTCGGTCTCTTTAGTGGTGCGAAGTGAGACGCGGGGGCGGGGAGTGTCAGTGATTCGCGTCATAGACGTCACTCCTGGATCTAGACCATGACGTTTAAAGTAAGATTGTTTTAATCTTGTTTCGGTGTGGGTAAGAGACAGAGCTATACAGGTTGTCTAGCGCCATCTCTTACCCACACTGAAACAAGATTAAAACAATCTTACATTGAACGTCATGGTAACCCCGCTGATTCCGAGCGCTCAAGATCCGTTTCGGCAATTGTAATTTGCACCTGTGTGAAAGTGGAACGGGTCGCTAAGTTACCCTAATAATATAATAAATAGTTATTCATAAAACAAACCAACCTAGTTTGTTACGTCACGCGTCAACGTACTGTATTCTCTATCTCTACTTTTCTAATTTACATGATAAAAGAAAAAGTCTCCAATTTTGAGGGCGAGATTGGCGCAGTGGTTTAGCGATTCGCTGCCACGCTACATATCGCAGGTTCGGCACGGAACGGGACAAACATTTTATGGCCCACAGATACTTTATTCTGATTCTAGATGTGTTATGTACATCGATATATATGTACTACGCACGTTATGTATGCATGCGAGTTTACATATATGTGAATGTATCTACGATTCTGTGGTATATACCAAATTATAAAAATTAGCTTAAATATTGTTTAAATGCCGAAATCGAACTCGCGACACGTAGTCCAGCAGCCATTCGTTCAACCAACTCAACAAAAAATTCTGTAATTTTGATTAAAATAAAAAAAAACGTTGTATCATCGGTTCAACACCCATGAAATAAAGCAATGCAAAAAAAATAATTTGAGCTGGCAACACTGACGGATTATGCCGATAAATTAAGAATAATCCGCGTGAAATAAGGGTAGATGAATAAGGTGTTACCGTAATCCCAGCTTTACAAATTGAGGAATAACGGAAGTAGAAAGACGGGATATTTTGGCGGAAAATTGAAAATGAAAGAATACATTAGCAACATTGCGGTGAAGGGCATTTAGAGGAAAAGGCACACAGTTTTCAATATTTCTAAAAATACACAACACTGAATTTTACACAAAAAAAAAATTAAGAACCTGAATATGTATGCCAACAATTTCACCGCGAGATATTTGCAAACCTAACCTTAATTTCGAGAAAATTAAAAAAAAAATTAATAAATCCTGCAAACAGAGTCGATTTAGCTGTTTTTGAGAGATATGAACAATTTTTTTCTCTCGAAATGAAAGATAGGTTTGCAAATATTCCGCGGTGAAACTATTAATTTACTATTTATGTACACACAAAAATAACAGAAAAAGATAACACATAAAAGACATTAGTACAAAGGTACTGCTTATTTCCAAAGAAATTTCTTCCCAGCGGACCTGCGAAAGGAGAAATCAAAAAGAAATGTAGACCATAGTGTGTAGGAAGCAAAAAAAGAATTTGTGAAGTCTCTTCTGAAGGTTCTTCATATTTTTTTTCGGAATTCAGTGCGGATAATTTTTAGTAAATTTGAAAACTGGAAGAGGTGTTAGACTCACTTTTTAACAGGAGATAAAAGCGTGGATTCATTCGGTATAATGCAAATCTGCTTTAATAAAAGCACTTTTCTTACCTTTCTACTTCTTGGACCGTTATCGTTAAGATTAGCAATGCGTTCAACCGATTTTAACTTGTATTACCGCAATCCACCACACGTGCCCAATGCGGATTCAAGGATGTCACCTGTCTTCGAACTTTCCTGATGTTTGCACAATGGAAAACGCCTGGTTAGGTTTGAACTCATTACGAACAACTTGTAAGTCAGGACCACTAGGCCGCTACTACTCTTAGTTTATTTCAATTTTCAGAGTTTGTTTTTCCTGATAGCTGCACCCTAGAGGTCTATAAGTCAAGAGTGAATAGAATTCTTCTAGGCAAGCGGCTCCATCGTCGACCACGTCATTACCATCAGGTGTAATAGTGGTCAAGCGCGAGCCTATCAATCTACATCTGCTCTAGCTTCGTATACATATATAATACTAGCTTTTGCCCGCGGCTTCGCCCGCCTGGCATTTGGTACTTAAAGAATCGGGATAAAAGGTAGCCTATGTTCTTTGCCATGTCAAAGGCATGCCAAATTTCATCCAAATCCGTTCAGCCGTTTTTGTGTGATAAAGTGACAAACATCCAAACATTCACACTTTCACATTTATAGTTAATATTAATTAGGAGTATACAGGGGTAAACTTTGTTTTTTTTTTTTTGTAGGAGGTATTCTCTGGAAGTACTGGTCTGCTGGTTCTGGTTGCGAAATTTTTTTCACCAATAGAAAGCTGCTTTATTCCTGAGTGACATAGAATACATTTTACATATGTATGCGGGCGAATCTCGGGCAAAAGCTAATATCTAATACTAATAATAAAAAAACATTATATTTAATTTGAGTACCAACAAACCCAAGCCGTTTCCACGTCAACCCAAAATGTTCGCTCTTTTTAACCCCCAACAGTTTTGACATTTCACTTCCCTTTACCTCCAAACCCTTCCTCTTCGTTCCACTGTGTTGACTGCAGCATGTCGGCATGCGGCAGTGTATTGTCCTGACAGCATTGTTTGAACACGGCTATCATGTCACGTCACCCCGCAACGCAACGCGGATAAGGAAACGAAAACGGGATTGTGAAAAACTCATAGTTCTATCAAAATAAAAGGTGTAAGGGACAGCCCTCCCACAAACTTTAAGGGCTTGCTCATTAGACCTTAGATTTGTGGAAGGTTGTTCAGTTTCGTCTACTGAGCAAGCCCTTAAAGTTTGTGGAGGGATGTCCCTTACACCTTGTATATCGAAATATTAACTTTGTCTTTCTTTTTTTAAAACATTTTTTTATTATTATTTTTTTTTTCTTTTTTTTTAAATGTATTTCAATTCTACCATCGGACAACCCGACGTACGGCGAATATTCACCCTTACGTTGTTGAAACCTCTACGGTCCGGACTAAGCGTTTCGGCTCGTCGTTTATACCGCGTACGTCGAAGGACTGGAACAGTCTGCCTGCTGCGGTCTTCCCGTCCGATTATAATTTGGGTGTCTTCAAGGCTAGAGTGAATAGGCTCTTAGTAAACTAGTGCGCCTCACCATCAAAGGTTGCATCGCTACTTACCATCAGGTGGGATCGCAGTCAAGCACTAGTTTATCTGAATTAAAAAAAAAAAAAAAATTTTATTGATAGGCTCTCGTTTAACCACTATCTCACCTGATGGTAAGTGATGAAGTGGCCGACGATAGAGCACGCTTGCCTGAAGTAACCTATTCACTCTTGACTTAAAGACCCCTAGGTTGTAGCTATCAGGAAACACAGACTCTGGCAGGGAATTCCACTCCTTAGTTGAATGTAGCTCCTGACTAGGAGTTATTCCTGTATCGTAGGTTTCTTAAGTGATAAATGATTCAATGACTTCTCCCGCTTTAGGGCGTAGCGGGAGGGCGGACTAAAACCCACTCAAAAAAAAGTTGTATAGAACGGTAAGGATCTCGCACTTGGCCGGTTTTTCGTAATAAGTTATTTATTGGTTTGCGTTTTGTATTTTCTACTATTCCCAAAGATTATCAATTATATTATTATGCTCCATCCATCAGAGAATATTTCTTGCCATTGCTGGGCCTGACTCCTGCTACTAGTAATTAATTCTGTGCTCCTGCATCAAGACTTCCTGTCATTTAGTAATGAAGACTGAAAGCTAGACGGATATCTAGGACATTTTCTAATTGACCCTCACTTAACTCACAATTGCATGAATAATATATCTTGATATACAACATGTGACATATTAAACGCACATCCTGAAAGTATTTTGTTTTTTTTCGATGGGAAAAATCATCCAATGACAACCCCCGCTCTTGGGCGGAGCGAGAGATAGTGTCAGACTCTTACTGACTAAAAACCCCATCCCGTTCCTTCAAGCCTTCATACAGGGGCTCGAGCGCCCTTTCGGATAACCCTGGCCCCAGTAGGCTTCGACCCGGCTGGGCCCCTACTGTTGCTGACAACTCCTTGAGGCGCGCGGGAACAGTGTGCGCCGTCGACGACTTGGGCTTGGTCCGGACAGTTACCGGACGGCCGGACAGCGAGCTACCCATTGCTCACTGTCTGCAAGCCCGTGCCTACGGTGGCTGGAAATCGGGATCGGAATCCTGGCGGCGGCGAGAGCGCCGTTGCCTGATGCGGTCGGCCTCCTCCTTAGCGAGCATTACCGCTTCGCAGAAGTCGGCGATCGCCTGCCACTCCTCCTCGTTACGGACCATGGCCTCAACCAGAAAGTAATATGTTAAAAAACGATTCCTGAATGTATTTCAGCTATTTTTAAAATAAGTCATTTTTATCTTAGAATGATCTAAAAAAGTAATTTTAGGATTAAAAAAATTATCCTACAACTTTTCGTTTACTGTTTTTACAAAAAAACATAACCGACTTTACAATAAAAAATAAACTGGGCAAGTGCGAGTCGGGCTCACGCCCTGGGGGTTCCGTACAAACTTACTTAAGTAAAGAGTTCAATTCCTGATTAGAGTCTCGAAGTTGTTATCCAAATCACAAAAATTTCGTGACGTAACTACAAATTTTCTGTAACCTTGCTTTATGGAAAATTTTAGGATTATGTTTTTTTTTGTGAAATTCAATAGTCGTCATTCATATAAATATAATTATAATTTATTTGATTGATGCGGCGGTCATCATGTCGGCTATCGAGTGAGTCATAGAGATAAAATACAATATGACCAACATAACATGTTCCTAACTGTTCAACAGAATATTAAATTACAATCAATTAATTTAACAAAATCCAATGACATCAATCCATTTCACAATCCCACAATTTAGCAATGAATTAACAAAGGGCCATTCCATTTATAGCCACTCATATACACACATCAGCCATGCCTCCATTCCACTGCCACAAAATAGATATGTACAGAAGACCATCTACATACAAAGCGCGCTCGAGCAACGCACACATAGACACCGCTCACGGACACGATATCTCGGCTCAATCGCCCGGTTGCATTCCTACAGGGCTGGAAGTCTGCTATTACAATAGTGTCAGAATGGTCTATCATTGATTTCATAATTGTTGAATTTGAGTAACTTTGGTAATCTACTAATATCCAGGCGTCATTATGACTTTCCAATGATCAACCACTGACACTCCATTGAAAGAAGTGGGATAGAATGGTAGTCTCGTACATATTTACAAATTAATATCTTACGTGTGCCGTAATCTGCAAAAATTTTGACAGTTCCTTTGCTCAGTGACCTACTATTGCGCAGTCATTGCTTTTAATAAGCTCGATATTGTCATTTTACCGCAACTCTATTACGAGTCCATTGACCGATCAATGATCGATCATTATGAATTAGCAGATTAGGAACTTATAGCAAAATGACAATGGGATCGTGTTGGAATGACGAATTTATAAAAAATAGCAGACTTGGGCCCCTGTTCGGCGCAACGCGCTGACGTGTGTGCCATCGCCTAGCGTAGGTATAAAAAGTGAAGTACATACATGAGATTGACTTCTGAACCTACCTATTTTGTGCCAATGCGAACCAGCATGGCTTGCATTTTTGAACAATCGACAGACGACAGTCCCCTCGCCAAAATCTCGCCATTGTTTTGTCATAAATGACAACGCGGTCGTTTTTTCGTCTGTTCGTTGAGATATATGGATGAAATTGATGGTAATACTTTTTTGAGAGCTGAATTGTTGGACGTAAGAGGGACTGACGCTTTGAGTGTTGGAATAGTGAGTTTATTACTCCCGTTTCTTTACAGTTTATGGTTTCTGATAAGGCGAAAAAACTATGTGATCAAGGGTTTGTATGTATGTGTATGTAAACAGGGTGCATTGCTCGTAGAACAGATGGTAAATTTTCTACCATAATGTGGGTAAAACCGCTGGCTGAAGTTAACTCAGCGACAAATATGCAGACTTAATGCAACGTGGCATGCAACCAGTCAACCTTTGAGTTTAAGAAGACTACTGTGGCAGATGAGCACAATAAACAAACAAACTATAATAAATACCTACTATGATACATATCTGATTAATTTAATAGGAAAAAAAAACCGGGCACGTGCGAGTTGGACTCGCACACTAAGAGTTCTGTACAAACTTATGAAAAAAATTCCAATTCCCGAATTGAGTTACATAGATTTTTCTGAATTGCAAAAAAAGTTTTTTTTTTGTGACGTAACTAGTAATTTACAGTTTTCAGATTTTTTCCTATATTTGTGCTATGAGATCTTGCTTCATGCCAAATTTGAGGAATTTAGGTCAACGGATTCCCTTGAAAGTGTCGAAATATGCGTTTTTTACGACATAAACGGCTTTATCTTTCTTTTCGTTATCTTAGAAATTTGATTTTTTCACAGCTTCAAGGGACCGCAAACTTGAGTACTTGTATGGTTTTAATTTCAACTTGGTACCTCCACGCGTTCCCGAGATAAAGGTCTTGACAGACAGACAGACAGATAGATGGACAGTAAAGTGATCCTATAAAGGTTCCGTTTTTCCTTTTGAAGTACGGAACCCTAAAAATTAAGAGAACTTAAAGTATAATATACCTAATATTTACGACGAAGACCAAACTTTTGAGAGGACTTTTAAGTACCCAGTAGTTCCGAATTTTACGCTTGAAGGAAAATTTCCTCTCAGCTTTTTCTATGTCAAGAGCCACCATGCCATGCCATTACCCACCGAGAGACTTTAACAGGCTTAGTACGTCTTGGAACTGCTTCATGTGGCTCAAACTGAAAGAAACTGTTATTAAATTTTTCTTTGAGAAACTTTGCCCGTGAGTTCTCAATTCGTATGGCAACTTTGCATTTTAGATTCCGATTTTTGTAGACTCCTTATTTTTTGTAAGAGCGTGTGGCCAGCCAACAATGACCATCGCTAACCAATATGCTATATTTTATGTAGGTACTCAGGCGAAGCTGCAGGCAAAAGCTAGTACATTATATGCAGTATCGTCTCTTGATGTATCATCAACCATAGATATCTTTCAAAGATCTTATCGAATTCCTGACTCAGTCCCGTCAACTCTTTTACAATAACACATTGTTTCCAATCGTTCCAACAAATTAATTAACATATATCATTATCGCCGATCGCTCCCGGGGCGTCGAACCCGCACTCGTTATGTGCACAACTCACGACAAGGTTCACTGAACTACCGGAAAAGGTATTGAGGAAAATCAATATCTACCCTCTCCGTTTAAGTGGAAAATATGTTTCAGTTATCTTTTTAATGAAACTGTTGAAAGGAACAGTGATTTTCTTTGCTGAATGATTCTATTGTTGGAAACTTTTTTGTTAAATGATTGTTTAGAATTGTATCTCCGTAAATTATTGTCTATTCGCAATATTTTATGATTTTGTGATTTATCTATGGTTGGTTGGTGAATCAAGTCACTAAATTGTCTATGAATTATATACAAATATTCGGTATCTTTTTTTTTATAAAAACTAACGTCTTTTGACATAGCATAGATTGGTTGATAGCAGGACGAAAATATGCATCTTTAAGGGCCAAGCGCCCGAAAAGTGCCATAAAACAGTGACTTTCTGAAGCCTACTCCTCTGTAACGGCCTGGTTAATAGGATTGAAAAAAATATATGTTTATTATAGATTCATGAACAACATTATCAACATTTGATTTTTTTCGTGCTATTAATACTTTTGTCTAAAAAAAATATTCAGCAATTTCGCAACTTTTCCTTACTCCTTCGAAACGGCTTGGATCTTTAGAAACATTTTTACACATACAAAATAGTGTTTAAATATTCTTCAAAGTGAACATTGCATATGTAAACATTTCGCAAAGAAAATGGATTTAAAGGTCAGCCGCGCGCTTTCCGGGCGCTGTTGGCCGCAAATAAACGTACAGATTTTTTGCGTACTGCCGCCTAGGCGAGGAGGTGCGTCCACATAATTTGGGCCAGATGGTCTTGAACCATCTGGCCCAAATTACGACTATAAGCCTTAATAAGGACTATAAGCCTTAATAAGAGAGTAAATTATAGGTAGCTACATTGTATGAATCCGACAGCTGTCACTCGCACCATTCTATCCTGAAAATGGTATAGTGCTTGACTGCGACCCCACCTGATGATAAGCAGTGATGCAATCGTTGATTATAAAGTGCACTAGTTTATTATGAGAATAGTCACTCTAGCCCTGAAGACACCTAAATTATAATCGGACGGGATGACCGCAGCAGACTAATTGTTTCAGTCCTGCCATGTACGCGGTATAAACGTTGAGATAAAACGCTTAGTCTGGACCGTAGAGGTGGCAACAATGTAGGGTTGGATCAGGGTGGTCATTCACTGTTCGTCGGAATCTACGTACGTAAGTATTGTCCGGGCAGTCGGTCAGGCTCGAAGTGTAGGCTCCTGGGATCTGGTGTTTATGAAGATAAAATCAGGACTACGGATACTTTAATAATTTTAGCTTTCGGACACACCTGTAACAATATGGTCTGTGAAAAACAATTTTAATGTTTTCCAATCAAAATCAAAAACATATATGAAATTAAAGGATATTAAATGTACAATATAATATTTAATTTACATTATACGAAATCGCCCACCACCATTTTGAAAATCTCTGTTGGCGCGTAAACTCAGTGGTGCAATTCATCGATACCTGCGACTCTCCTCGCGATCTTCCTTATTCGATCTTTCCATATTTAAAATCTGAAAATGAATAAAAATGAATTCCTTCTAATTTTCTTTAAGCGCGACCGTTCTATTTTTAAAATTAGTCAAAATATACATAGGTATAATATAATTCTGGCCAATATTCGAAAATTAAAAATAATAGCTTTTTGACAGAACTTATGCCCCGACTAAATCCCCCCAAAAGTCAGTTAATTTTGTGCTTCACGGTTACCCATAGTAAACGTTGCTCATGATGGAAAGTACCATAATAAATTACAACAATGGCATGTTTTTATTTATTATTGTATTGTTTCCACATTCTGAAAATAACTTTAAAGTGCTTGAGACGAGTAATGGCACCTTCGTATTAAACAATGAACAATTTGTACCTTGTAAACACAGTAAGAAGACTATAATTATAAATCACGACCCAGACAAGTTGGAGCACAGCCTCCTTCATCCTCTGCAGAACCCACACTTAACGACGGACAATTTAATATTTTACCCGCATCTGTGGTGCCCGCCATGACTAGGGTTACCAGGTGAAAAAATCAAAAGTCCGGAGAAAAGGTTACCAGATGAAAAAATCAAAAGTCCGGAGAAAAGGCCCGATTTCTATTGAAAAATCCTGAGATTATCTACAGTTTGAGAATTTTTTCACACTGTGGATGTAACTCATGCCTTGCACGTTTCACTCCACACTACCAGCTTGATGCACTTGAGGCAATTTAGAGGCGAGCCAGAAGAATAATTGGCGATGATACACTCGTCGAGTCGAGGCTTCAAAGTCTTGAGCCTCGACGCCGAGTTGCTAGCCGTCGGTTTTTTACCGGTGGCGTTTCGGGGAGTGCGCGTCGGAATTGCATAGCCTAATTCCGCCTAGACCGTTCCATCATCAGACCACCGGACGTGCGGCGATGCGCCACCCCACATGGTGGACATTCCACCTACACGCACAAAACGTTTTAGAAACACATTCATTGTCCGTACATTGTGGAATTCCTTGAAAGAGTCTGTGTTTCCTGATAGCTACAACCAGGGAATCTTTAAGTCAAGGGTGAATAGGTTTATTCTAGGTAAGCGCGCTCCATCGTCGACCGCATCCTCGCTTTCCATCAGGTGAGATTGCGGTTAAGCGCGAACCTATCAACAATAAAAAAAGTTCAAAGATCCTGAAATCTTAGGACAAATTCTGAGACATGGTAACCCTGGCCGTGACGCAAGTTGCCATTCGTAGCAGGACCGTTTACTGTAAATAATACCTTCTTTATCTTTTAGAATGTATTGTAAGTAGCAAAGATTCAACTTTGCAGAATCTTTTGTTGTTATTCGATACTAGAGCTTCGACCAAAGGCTTCGCTACGTGAAAGTAGAAAATACTAGATTTTTCCCGCGGCTTCACCCGCGTACTTAAAAATATGTCACTGAGGATTAAAGAGTAGTGGTGGCCGAGTGTTTATGGCTCCGACTTTCGAGTTCTTGTCGCGGGTTCAAACCCTGCCAGGCGCTTTTTGTGTAATTTATTTCAATAACACTGCTCTCAAAACGGTGAAGGACCATCGCACATACGTCGATTATTAAAAATTAGCCGGCCATAAGTCAATTTTTTAAAAGAAAAGGTTATCAACCAACAGTAGCTAAAATAGAAAGAGAAATACACCAGTAACAAGAATTTACGCCCCCCACCTACCAAACATCTCTCACTGTGTGCTTGCGCCCGCTGTTCGAACTTGATCTTCGTGCTAATTGTATGTTTTTATTCTTAGCAATCTCAGTTGACGACATTAAAGAAAAATTATTTTTGTGTTTTCTACTTGATATTTTGTAACGATTGTGATGGATTCAAGTAGTTCAGGTAAGAATTGTTATATTGTAATGTATTTCAAGTGTGTTAACTTCATTTTATAGTATCAGGTCAATTTTAAAAAAAGGGGAAGAAATTTTTTTTGTTAATTTTCTTATTCAAACATAATTTAGTTATATTATCGCCTTCTCTCGCCTAATATTTCTTTTAGATTTAAATATTTTATATTTATGGCTAGCTTTCGACACATATTTTAAGTGCGGATAGCCGCGGATGTCCGAGTTGAAAGGTTTTTAAGATTGAAGGTCATACAAAAATAAAATATTTTTTTCTTTAAAATTTAATCAATTGCATTTTTTTTTTGCTTTAGGGACCTCTGGCGTGAAAATAGTGACCCGACGATATCTTTACGATAAAATGCAACTGCAAGATCTGCCTAATTTTGATGAAAAACTAAATTACCTAGAAAACTACCTTTTGACCTATTATAGTGACACACCTGATAATATAAGCAGTTTTAAACAAAGGTTTGCATATTTTAAAACATCTATGAAAGAAAAATGGTCTAAAGCTCATAGAAAAGAAACTGTATTCCTTAAAACTAATGAGAATTGGTTAAGCGGAACGTTTGAACTTCCGGCAAATGTCGGAAATCGACCGAGCCGGCCATCTAAATCATTTAAAGATTGTAGTGACAGGACTAAACGAAGGAGAACTGAAGAAATACGCATAAATGATTGAAAATGCATTATTGCCAATAGGACAATTGTCGGAGGAGGCAGCCGAGGCACGTAATAAGCATTTTCGGTTATATCGGGAAAATTATGCTAGAACTTTTTCAAGGGAGCTTTGCAACCTTGATGTTTATAATAGATTATTGTTGAATTCAGATCCACTAATAAGCAGCATAAGACAAACAAAAAAAAAACATCAAAGCAAGATCATTTTGTCCAGAAACAATAAATATGCTACTACCAGCTGAACCAAATACACAGTCTGATATATCAGAGGTAGAAAGTGAGGAATAAATAAATTATTCATTACTATATTTGCTATAGCTTATATCTGATGCGTAAAACGTTAATTATTTGTACTACATGATAAATAAAAAAATGTTATAACTACTTTTACAATAAAAATATATTAATATTCTTATTTTTTGTTGAATTATTTGCGTTTTTGTTCAGTAAAACATGCTTATTATACGAAGAACAACACTAAATGATAAAATAAAGCCACAAAAAACAAAATACACTGTAAAATATTTTTGGCCACCTAAAATCCTAAAATCGACTTATGTGCATCGTGAGGAAACCGGCATGTCCTAGAGCCAAACATTCGAAGACATGTGACATTCACTCTCTCACTTTTTCTTTATCAGTGAAAACATTATAGCAATCGGACATTCGTAACAGAACAGTACTTTTAGAGATTACTGCCTACAAAAAAATATAAAAATAAACTTAACCTAAGATAAAGATAAACCTTTCCACTCAGTGATGATAAAGTAGCGTTGTATTGGTAAAATAATTTTTAAAATCGTTTCAGTAGTTTTTGAGTTTAGTCATTACAAACTGTGATATATTTTTTTTGTACTCTCTATTATTGTTTATAGAATGGAAAGAAATAGACTTTTCAATATACTTACTCGAAAACCCGCTTTCATCCCTACCGCTTTTAGGCACGCAATTTGCTGTTTTATGCACTAGTGCGGAAAAGTGCACATGCTCACCCCCATCATCATATCAGAATGGGCGCTAAGCGACCCCCGCCAGTCGCGCGTCAACCTTCTTATATTTATATCTTCGTAAGTGTATTGAAAAATGTCTTTGATACACGTGGAAATTTGTCACTGCAGCATACCCTCGCCTATGGCTCGGTCGCAAATTAGTGTGGTCGACGATGGGGCACACTTAGAAGTAACTTAACCAATCTTCCAAATCATAACTATCAGGAAACACACGGCTCCGGCAAAGATACTTTATCTTAGTTTAAAATCAATCATTGTTGTCTGTAGGTAATACTAATATTATGGTTTTTCTTCTAACACAAATAAGAAAATGTAACATTTACTTTACACGCTAGATTTTATGAAAAGGAACCCTGTAAATTCATATAGAAACGTCATTTAAAAGAAGCAAGGCGCTGCGACACTTGTAACTAGACGTCGTAGGTAGTCGCCACGCCGAGGGCCCTCAAAGCCCCTTGAAAACGGCCCTACAGCGCTTTCTGCAGACATTTACACTGCTTTCAAGCGCCACACGCGCTTTAAACACGCTTTTTATACTCTGAGACAGAAGAAATGGCGCGGTTGCGGCCGCCATCTTGGATTTTATAGTTCGTGTTGCAGTTGGCAGGTTTGAAGGATTCTTGCTAAAGACTTAAAATAATAACACAGAGTTTTATAAAATATAGTTTATTAAGGCTGAGTTGTACCATTTAACTATAACGATAACAAAGCCGTTAACAGTTGTCAAATCGTCGAATTGACCAATAGGCGGCTGTTTCACGGCTGGTTAAGGTTTGGTTATCGTTATAGTTAAATGGTGCAACTCACCCTTAATCCACTTTTTGTTTTGTTTTTAGTTACCTACTGTAAACAGTCAAGCAACGTAAAAGGAACAAAAGAGTTTATAGTTTCCGAATTGGCACATTTTTTTTTCACTGACGATTCGGTCACAAACTGTAACGTCAGATAAAAAGTTTTAAAATATAAAACATGGGAAAAAAGCGTTACTAAAGTTATTTTAGAGTGGAATCCCGCAACTTCGGGTAGTAAATCTCATTATTATATTATATTTATATTATTTTAAATGTATTCTTTTTTATCTGTCGGTACTAAACTGAATCGTTACTAGCGAAAAAATATTGAAAATAAAATGCGTCGAAACGGACACGGTGTCCGAATCTTAAACAACTCGAACAAAATACTCCTGCATTTTTTTTAATGTTGCTTCTCATGCGAATGACACCCGCATCGTGGGTAACGTACCACCAGAAATATGTAGACTCACATAAACAATCCATCCAGACCCGTAACACCTATCCGTAGGGCATATAAATATTTGTTCCGTGCGGAAATCGAACTTATACGAAACACAACGCAGCAGCCAATCGCTCAACCACAGCACCATCGTTCCTTTTTCGTTCCGGAATTTTTAATCTAAAATAATTTTTGTAAAAGCAATCGTTACAAACCTTCCCCAACCCCGTTGTTTCAAACTCCGACAAGCGCAATCTATGTTTCGAACCAACTCAACTTCTGAACTCCCAATTACTGGGCAAAAGCATAACAAAATTCATAAAATTCGCGGCGTTCAGTAGCTATCTACTGATATACAGTGGCGGATTAGCCTTGTAGCAAGAGTAGTAAATGCTATGGGCCCCGCGCATCGGGGGGCGGCTTATCTTCTATATTACTTAATAAATCTTCTATCTTCTATTCTTCTATATTTTTTACTTAATAAAGCTGCAGCGTTTGTTTGTTTGATTGAACGCGCTAATCTCTGGAACTACTGGTCCGATTTGAATGATTCTTTCAGTGTTGGGTAGTCCATTTATCGAGGAAGGCTATAAGCTATGTTTTTTTTTTCAAAATTAGGGATCCGTAATAAAATTGCTATTTTGCAACACAAGGTGTAAAATCGAAAACCTATTTTTTTGTGCGCTGCAAAAACTATTGACAATAGAACAAAATGATGTAGTACGGGTTTGTAGATCCTATTAAGACCTACAAAAAAGTCCGCGAGAACATATATCTAGCTATCATGGTTTAATCACAATAACTGATTTTGTGTTCAAAATAATTATTAAATCGTCTGAAGAAAAAAAAACTACGTTAAATATGTATCGTAATATTCTTTATCGAAATTAAGCATGATGTTATCAAGAGTATTTATGTAGAAGTAAAATACTTTTTGTTTCATCTCAATCGGATATTTCATTTAAAAGTTATTTATCACGTGTGTAAGATGTTAAGAGTTGGTACCACGGAAACGAGCAAAACGCGGGTGAAACCGCGGGGCACAGCTAGTACTTACGTACTAAAATAGGTCGGGGTACCCATACTTTATATACCAGTACAACGTACCATTTAAGAAATCTAATCGATTCCGGGCATGCAATTCGACATTTACAAAACTTTGGTTTTAAAAAAGAAACAAGTATTTCCTGAAACAAGTTTTGTGAAGTTTTCAAGTAAATCACGGAGTTACTGAAAGACAACAGAGTTTTAAGGCTTTATCTCTCTTTTTGCGCGTTGGCTCTCTTCATCAAACATCGCATTGGATTGTGTTAGATGAAGTAACAAGTTTTTAAACCATGCTTGATGTTGACGATAGTTGAGCGGAAAAGCAGCCTCTTAAGATAATGTAAGCAACTGCTTATAAGGCTATCGCTACCTAAGATCCCCGCGGCCTATGCAAAAATAAATTGAAAGTGTTTTGATTCGTTTTCATTTTACAAAGATGTAGTGGGCCCCTTAGTAAAACTTGTTATAGGCCTCGCGCTAGCTAAATCCGGCACTGCTGGTATATACTTATCTATCTCGTTTAAGGTTTAGAAATCCCGATAATTTCAAAGTCCCGGGACACGAGACACCCCACAATCAAAGTCCCGGGAATCCCCGGGTCTCTTAAGACGTCTTGAAGATTATTAATTGAGTTAATTTCTGGTGAAAGCTTTAATAATTGCTTTGTTTATTTCTATAAAACATACACAGATACATTTTTAAGCAGTTAAATCTTGTAGCTATAAAACGAAATTAGTTAAAAATCTATTATTTTTTAATAACTTTACTAGTATCTAGTAATTCTAATATCCAATTATTAACAATTTCGACAATCTTATCTTGTCTCGAGTTTCGACCAGAAAGTCTCGGGACTCGAGACTGTTAAAATTACGAAAAGTCCCGGGTCTTCGAGATAATACGTCCGGGGACCCAAACCCTAATCTCGTTCAACTTAGATAAAAACTTGTTCAGACTCGAGAAATTATCCACTCTCCGTAAAATAACCCCGAAGGACCCAATCTGCATCGTGGCGTATCAAAAGATATAAAGTTACTTGTCTAAGGGGCGTAATCGCCAGTAATTTGATGGGGTGCCCAGTGTAGCGTGACACCCCCTATCCTCGGGCTGCTCGGCCGGAGAGCTCCTTAATCTTGGTTATTTGGTTGCTGGATTACTTAATTAGGGTTTTTGGTTAAGTGCTACTTGGTGTCGGTAAGGGCGTTGATTTTTGCTGTGGCGCTGTTAGAATTTTAACGTGGTCAGCTATATTTTATCTACTTAACTCGGGTTTTACTTTATATTTTATTTTTACAAAAAGGAACAGCAAACAGCTGCAATAAATAACTTAGATACTATAGGTATATACAACACACGTATAAACAATCACAGATTAACTGTGTAATACTAAAATAAAATCACTAGGATGACTAATGTTAATTAACTTAACTATCGGGTATGATTAAAAACCAATACAAAGAGAAGTAATAAAACAAACATAAATTAGTGGAGAGAGAGAGAGAGAGAGAGAGAGAGTAGGCATCAACCATTCTGCGAACAAGCGAACGAAAACCATAAAATTGAAGTTGTCAACGATACGCTACACGTAGAGCACACTCATCATAACTCGTAGGCCTTAGCCGCGTAGCCGATGTGCTACAGTAACAGATCGTAGTGCTACGCGGTTGTGACTCGTAGGCCTTAGCCGCGTAGCCGATGTGCTACAGTAATAGATCGTAGTGCTACGCGGTTGTGACTCGTAGGCCTTAGCCGCGTAGCCGATGTGCTACAGTAATAGATCGTAGTGCTACGCGGTTGTGACTCGTAGGCCTTAGCCGCGTAGCCGATGTGCTACAGTAATAGATCGTAGTGCTACGCGGTTGTGACTCGTAGGCCTTAGCCGCGTAGCCGATGTGCTACAGTAACAGATCGTAGTGCTACGCGGTTGTGACTCGTAGGCCTTAGCCGCGTAGCCGATGTGCTACAGTAATAGATCGTAGTGCTACGCGGTTGTGACTCGTAGGCCTTAGCCGCGTAGCTGATGTGCTACAGTAACAGATCGTAGTGCTACGCGGTTGTGACTCGTAGGCCTTAGCCGCGTAGCCGATGTGCTACAGTAACAGATCGTAGTGCTACGCGGTTGTGACTCGTAGGCCTTAGCCGCGTAGCTGATGTGCTACAGTAACAGATCGTAGTGCTACGCGGTTGTGACTCGCAGGCCTTAGCCGCGTAGCCGATGTGCTACAGTAACAGATCGTAGTGCTACGCGGTTGTGACTCGTAGGCCTTAGCCGCGTAGCTGATGTGCTACAGTAACAGATCGTAGTGCTACGCGGTTGCGACTCGTAGCTCGTAGCAATACCTGCAAGCTACGAGATATTTATTCGTAGCATAGTTACACAACATGTTACTGTAGCGCAGTGACTACGCCACGTTACAAAGTTACGATTTAATTGAGCAAGCAAAGCAGACATAATTTAATACACTTACTACTTTTGTCTAGTACATTTTATTATTATGATTAGTTACTTGATGATAAGTTAATTGTTTTTTTTTTTAAGTGATAGACGGTTTTGTAAGCATGGCGCCTGCAAGTCGTCGATCTTGTTGCCTGACTTATCAGTAACGTATCAGTAGTAGGAATGCCATAATGAACAAAACGATTAAGAAAAGACTTATCTAAAGTCGCTCAGGCAGGGGGCTAATATGGCATGGTCCGGAGCGAGGAGTGGCAGGCGGTCGCCGACTTCTGCGAAGCAGTAATGCTCGCAAAGGCTGAACGCATCAGGCAACGGCGTTATCGCCGCCGCCGTCGCCGGGATTCTGAACCCGATTTCCGGCCAACGTAGGCGCGGGCTTGCGGACAGTGAGCAATGGGTAGCTTACTGTCCGGTAACTGTCCGGACCAAGCCCAAGTCGTCGACGGCGCGCACTGTTCCCGCGCGCCTCAATGAGTTGTCAGCAACAGCAGGGACCCAGCCGGGTCGAAGCCCCAGCAGCCAGGGTTATCCGAAAGGGCCCTCGAGCCCCGGTATGAAGGCTAGAAGGAACAGGGTAGGCCTTTAGGCAGTAAGAGTCTGACACTATCTCCCGCTCCGCCCAAGGGCGGGGGATGTCAATGCATGATTTTTCCCACCATAAAAAAGGGGCTAATATACCTATAATGTATAGTGACTTCGAGATACGATATTGAGAGAGAGAGAATTTCTTACACGATCTTCTCCATAGAGACCTACTCTTTGGAACGTGCAATTTAGATTCACTTTTCTTGGACTGACCGACATTTGACTATTCAAAAGTGCCTGTAAATGGTCTATTTGAAATAAATGCTTTTTATTTGATTTGATTAATTAACTACTTATATTATATACCTACTAGCTTTTGCCCGCATAAATAGCCTATGTCACTCAGGAATAAAGCAGCTTTCTATCGGTGAAAAATTTTTAGCGATCGGACCAGTACTTCCAGAGATTACCTCCTACAAACAAAAAAAAAACAAAAATCAAACTATACCTCTTTATTATATAATTAGTGTAGATTATTTACTATATGTATAAGTATATTAGGTACTTATAGTCTAAAAAACATACCTACTTATGGCCGGTTTTTGGATTAATTGGTTTTTGGAATATTTTGAAACTCTACCCTGAAAACCTGTAATTGATTTCACACGAATTAATCTCTACATTCTCAAATTGGAAACTGGCTGTCGGAGGGCAAAAACGATGAAAGTGGAGTATTTTATATTTTATTTATGTTTAGCCGAATTAGTATTAGCGACATCTATTAACCAAAACTATGCAGCAGTCATGGGGTGTACAATTTTAGTTTTACTAAATATCCATACATGGGGTTGATTGATCACGTCACTTTTTTTCTCCGCAAGTTACTTAGGTGTTTGGAAAATAATTTTGTCGACGAGAATCAATAGTGGAAACAGTGCAATAACTGGAATAGTGAAATAAACGGAAATGTGGAATAAGTGGATTTAAGTAAATGTAAATCCTCTTTATAACCAAACTCTCACCAAACAATCATTTGTTGCTACAAGAGTTAATTAATTACGGCTGGGTAAATTGATTTCATTTCATCTTTCAAAACGTGTCCAAATATTTAATTCTGCTTCAATATTGGTTTTTGATCAACATCAATTAGAATTCTACATCAACCAAATGAAATGGAACAAAAATTCGAATAGATTTGAAAATGGAATCGCACTTTTTATAAAATTAATATAAACTAGGGTTTGACTGCCACTCCACCTGGGCCCTAAGTCTGCTATTGCAATAGTGTCAGAATGGTCTATTATTGATTTCATAATTGTTGACTTTGACAAGTTTGGTAATCTACTAATATAATGGCGTCATTATGACTTTCTAATGATCAACCACTGACACTCCATTGAAAGAAGTGGGATAGAATGGTAATCTCGTATATTGACAAATGAATGTCAGACGTATGCGATAATCTGCAAAAAATTTGACAGTACAAGCTCAGCGAGTTCAATAACCTGTAGGTAATTGTCGGCGTTGCGTAAAAACTACCTACAGGTCATTTAACCCCTTGAGCGCCGATTGTACATACGTCTGTACAACTTGGAGACCTTGAAAAACGCTTAATTTTCATTTTGTACACACGTCTGTACGAAACTTAGTTGGCCGGAAATTTTAGTTTCTATATTATATCTATTATTCCATATTTATTATATTATTGGTTTATCCTAGAAAAAAACAATTTATTTTTATTTTTATTTATTTATTTATTTTATTGGTGATTTACGTAAACACGGCAATTTTCCGGGTCATTAAACTCTGGCGCTCGAGGGGTTAAAAACAGTTTTTTATATCTGAGGCAATCGTAAAAATTGACCGTTCGCACCCTTTTTTTTCTGTAGTACTCAATATTTTTTGCTTAAGTCGACAGAGTTAGTTTCGTCTCTGTCCCATGGGCAAAAGAAAATCTATTCAAGAAGAATATTATAAATTGAAAATGCACCCCTCGGAAAATAACACCGGGCAGCCCATGTCAACTTTGAGCGTGTCTCAACGTTGGGCGTGTGATACAATCTCTGATGGTGAGGCGCACTTGGTTATTAAAGGCCTATTCACTCTAGCCTTGAAGACACCCAAATTATAATCGGACGAGAAGCAAATTGTTCCAGGACGTAAGCAGTATAAACGAAGAGGCGAAACGCTGTGTTGTAAAAATCACAATTTCACATTTTTAGTATTTGTGAACCCTGAATATAGTTTGTTCAGAATCAGGAACTGAATGGATTCCAATCATTTTTACAACATGTTATATCTTTCCCAAAAAATATTTTAAAAAGCTCTCAAGTTGGTCACCACCGACACTAAGTACAACGCGGGTCACGACAGATGTCTGAGTCATTAGGTGCCAGCGCTGGATGCAGGAGCAGAACTACTCTTCAGTCGCCTGGATGGCCCGGTGACCATGTATTTTTGCGGACAATTTTTCATAATAGAGTTTTTTTTTTAGTTTGCACATAGATTAGTTTTTTTTTTGATTTTTTTCTTTTTGTTTTTGTCTGGCATTTTTGCTGAACTAGACCTATTTGGCGCCGCCGTGAGACACACATTATTAGTGGTCTCTTTTTTTTATTCAAATAATAATTAGTTTCTACATGTTGTTACCACATTGTGTGTATCTACGAGTGTATATGCCAAATAAAATAGTTTTCTTTCTTTCTTTACACAAATATACTAGACACGTGTTTCGACTTTCGCATATTTACTAAAACCAATATTGTATAGTGGTTATACAAACACTACGTTGTTTTTCTTTGCCTTTTCCATCAAACATAAATAAGTTTGTCAACATTGCATCTAAAGGGTTCCAATTCGGCTCCCTTGCTAAACTCGGGGCAACAATGAAATCTGCCGAAGAATGGCTCGGGTTGCCTACGTGACTTGAAATCTAAGGAGAGTGTTCCTTCCCCCAGTGTATGAATGGGAACTAGGTGATTGGGACGTTGAATGAGGCCTTTGGAAGCATTACGAGTACATAGGCATCCACTGCGTATAGCTAGGCAACCTTTTTGTTAACAACTAGCTCTGCAAACGACTTCGCCCGCGTGACATTTTTTTTTTTATGGTTGGAAAATCATCAATGACAACCCTCCCTCTTGAGCGGAGTGGGAGATAGCGTCAGACTCTTACTGACTAAAATACCCACCCCGTTCCTTCAAGCCTACCGGGGCTCGAGCTGTCTTTCGAAACTAACCCTGGCCTTGGTAGGCTTCGATCTATCTGGGCCCCTACTGTTGCTGACAATTCCTTGAGGCGCGCGGGAACAGTGCGCGCCGTCGACGACTTGGGCTTGGTCCGGACAGTTACCGGACAAAAATTTGCCCAAAGAAACATACTCCCCGGATAAAAAATATAGTGTGTGCTATTCAAGAACATGGTTTGCCCGTGTGCCAAGTTTCATCGAGATCCGTTCAGCCGTTCAAGCGTGAAGATGTAACTTACATACACACTTGCACAGATACACTCTCCAACTGTCGTCTTTTTTAATATTAGAGAAGAAATGTATTGCATTTTTTTTTGCGTTCTTTTGTATTGTATAACCTCGGGTACTTGCTTGCATCATCGTAAAATTAAATTCAAGAAAAAAAAAGAACGAAAGAAAGAAAAACGTTTATTCGTGCCAAATCTATGCGAGGCCATAAAGGCGCGTAACGTAACTCAGCCCTGCGTTCAAATTTGAGTTTAGAGTTAACTTTAATGACGTCATAGGGTAATGTACTCTACCCTGGCGTTTTTAAACGCGAACGCGTTTAAAAATGTTAAACTGTCAATGTTACCAGGGTAGTTTGGAGTAGTAAGCGATATGGCCGCTTACTACTCCAAACTACCCTGGTAACAGTTACAGTACAATTCACGAATAATAGCGGGCGTGATGTTAGCCTTTGCGAACTTTCGCGCATACTACACTCTTCTTGCACACGCACGACGTCATTTCGTTCCTAAAACACGTTACTGCGCAGCCTTCTGCGCAAACTTCACGGCCGCCATCATTCGTGAATTGTACTATAGTTGGGTTAAATCTAGAGTAGCTACTCAAGTTATAAAAGAACGACCCTGGTTTACAACTCTAGGTTACTCTGGTTATTTTGAATTTTTTTTTGAAAACAGTGCAGTTTATGCTGCCGTATTTACAACGATAACGCAGCGCTGAATTTTGAATATACTCACATCATTTAAAGATCAGACAAGAAATTACCAGCCATGCGATAATTTACTGCACAGAGTTCTTTCTAAAACACTATTTATTGCATATCTCTGTGCATGCTAGTTGTGTAGTACAAAATTCTTCACACAGATAGCTAACATATTACGTTCGTAGAGCGTAGATTTTCTCACGGAACGATTTTCTAATGTTGTGGCTACATTATCGCGCGGAAATTCGTGTCGTGTATTCGAGAGAACATCATCTTATTCGGTTGAACGCGATGTTGTTGTCTACATTTGTGGTCGATCGCATACATAACGCCTGGTGCGAAAGGCCGCCAATAGGATGTTTTATATTATATGGTTTCCTTTTTGTTAATTTATAATCTTGATGTGCAGTAAAGTATCTATATATAAATGGCCTGTTGTTCTAGTGGTTAGTGGCCCTGACTGCTATGCCGCAGGTTGTGGGTTCGATTCCCACCCAGGACAAATGTTTATGTGATGAACATGATCATTTGTTCTGTGTCTGGATGTAATTTATCTATAATAAGTATGTATTTAGAAATATATAAGTATGTTTATCAGTTGTCTAATACCCATAACACAAGCTCTGCTTAGCTTGGGACTAGACGGCGTTGTGTGATAGTTGTGGAATATATATAAATAATAATAAATAACGCATTTCTATGCCTGCAACAAGGATTCCTGTTCGACGAACTATTCGACCACATTTGTCGGGTTAACGCGAATGTTCTCCAATAATGTAACCACAGCATAACGCAGTTGGTGGAGTTTGTATTAATAGATCATAATTGTCTCTGGTTACTGATAAAGTATCTAGAATTTCTACTCATTATACTTTTTGCAGATTCGACTCCGGTATGAAAGGCAACGAAGGAACAGGAGTGGGTTTTTAGTCAGCAAAAGTCTGACACTATCTCCCGCTTCGCCCAAGAGCGGGGGATGACATTAGATGAGTTGTCCGCAAAACTGAAATTGCCCAGTAGGGTCGATGCCAAAAAAAATGCAAAATATCATTACTTAACTAGCTTTTGCCCGCGGCTTCGCCCACTTACATCAAATTTGAATAAATTTTAGCGATCGGACCAGTACTTTCAGAGATTACCTCAAAACAGAACTAACTACCTTTTTATAACATTAGTGTACATTTAGGAAATCGGCGTTTTTTTTTGGTCGGCAGTCGAGATTTTATTATCTTTGAACAACTTCATCAGTTTTCCTCCATTCCATGTCCACGTGTGCACGCTGCGCTACTAAGCCACAGTCCTTGTTCATTAAGCCATACGTCAAATGGCGACTGCTTTTAGCGTGATTGGCCGCAGCCATTGTCTGCAGGCACGACCGCCGCGTATTGTGACGCTGGAGCATCTGTGCGCAATGAAGAGTGGGGGCTTATGAATGGGAGTAGTGAGGGAAGGGGGGAAAGGATGTCTGTTCTGATAAACTAATGTTATTAAGAGATACGGTCCGGACTAAGCGTTTCGAAACTATCGGATATCCGATATAAAATAATATCCATAACCGTAACCGAATCCGAAATAAAAGCTTCGGATAATATCGGATAGGGGCGGAGCTTAATTGCGACACGTTTACGTTTTGTTGATCGGTCGTCTTATGATTATCATACTCGTAACGTAAATAACTTGTGTTGTGAGCAATTAAACATTCACGAATAATTCAACAAATAAGTAAAACAAAAGTGTTGTGTTACGGAATTGATTGAATTGTTACAAAATGCGTCCTAAGTCGACTGTAATTTGGTCATTTTTTTTTTATGAAGTGACTGTTGATGCCGCAAAATGTAAACAATGTAGTAAAAGCTTTTCACGGAAAGGAGGTGGCACTACATCGCTAAAACTTCATTTTAAATCACAACATATCCGTAACCGAAAGTATCCGAAACTAACGGATAATCCGAAATAATTTCTATATCCGTATCCAATCCGTATCCAAAATTTCATATCCATAACATCCCTAATTTGTACCGTGGATTTTTTTTTGGGTAGAGGTGTAAAAATGAAGTGTTGATATTTAAAGGTTTTTGGGAGGTTTTGACAGTTTTTTTTTCGTGTGTGTGTCATTGTAACCTGACTCTCGAATGGGTCTGTGAGACTCATAAGTACTGTATCATAAAGTTTATGTAGCGTACATCGAAGGACTGGCACAATTTGCCTGCTTCGGTCTTCCTGTACGATTATAATGTGGGTGTCTGTGAAGGCTAGAGTGAATAGGCTCTTAATAAACTAGTGCGCCTCACCATCAACGATTGAATCACTGCTTACCATCAAGTGGGATCTCTGTCAAGCACTAATTATATTAAATAAAAAGAAAAAGATCACATTTTTTGTCTTTGTTTTAGGCGTATTAGTTGGATTATGAAACTCTTTCACGCAAAGCGCACCAAGAAGGTATTGTAGAGATCGAAGATAATTTAAAAAACCGGCCAAAAGCGTGTCAAACGTTTTCCCCTTTTTATTTTAACACTTTGTCGGCGTGATTGATATACGTATTTGGTACCAAACAGCTTTCTATCTAGTGCTAACGGTCACTGAGATTATCCGCGCAGTCCCTTGTCCGTCCGTCTGATGGCAGCCTTACAAGTACAGCTAGTAAATCTAGGAAAGAACTGAGGATAAAAAAATAGTAACTCCATAGTAAATTAGTAACTAGCTATCTATATGGTACAATGACTAATACAAACAAATAGATAAAAACCTCATAAATTGATTGTTCGGATCCGGGAAGCTATCGGCAATCCCTTGCAATGTCAATAGGGGTCACCGTTTTCAATCAAGGGTTGACGGTTTACTACCATTTCACACTAAAAAAATATACATAAAAAAATTCATACTTACAAAAAAAAAAATTTTTTTTCTTAAAATTTATTCATTTTTACTATACTATAGATACTATATGCAACCCCATTTTGTAGCCAGGAATCTCTATCCCTGCCAGGTTGCCTGGAAGAAATCGCCGAGCGCGATAAGGCCGCCAATTGTATGTTTTTTTAGGGTTCCGTACCTCAAAAGGAAAAGTACGGAACCCTTATAGGATCACTTTGTTGTCCGTCCGTCTGTCTGTCTGTCTGTCAAGACCCTTTATCTTCAGAACGCGTGAGGTATCGGAGTTGCAATTAAAACCATACACTTATGTCTGCGGGCCCTTCAAGCTGTGAAAAAATTAAAATTCTAAGTTAACGAATAAAAAAGATACGGCCGATTATGTCGCAAAAAAACGAATATTTTGTTACTCTCAAAGATTGAAATTCATAGGGTACTTTCCGTTGACCCAGAATCCTGATATTTGGCACAAAGCAAGGTCTAGGAAAAAATCTGAAAACAGTAATTTGTTGTTACCTACGTCACAAAAAAAAAACACTTTTGTTGTATGGAATAAAATAATAAGGGGGCTCCCCTTAAATATTTATTTTATTCGGTTTTTTTAGTTTTCGTTGCTATAGCGGGCAACAGAAATACATCACCTGTCCTTCCAACTGTCGAACTATCACGGTTCACGAGATACAGCCTGGTGTCAGATGTACAGACAGACAGACGGATAGACAGCGGAGTGTTAGTAAATAAACCGTTACAGGTACCGGCACGAATCTTGAGCGCTCGGAGTCAGAGTGGAGATCGCTTTGCGCATTCCATACATTGGCGAGCCAATCGTCGTCATTGTTAGATACATGCACCAAGCGCAGGGAACGAATCATGAGTGACGTCTATGACACGATGACGCGCCGAGACAATCACTGACACTCCCGGCCCCCGCGTCTCACGTCGCACCGCTAAAGAGACCGAATATTTTACTTTGCGCAACTTGAAGCCAGCGCTCAAGATCCGTACCGGTATCTGTAATAGAGTCCCGTTTTACCCTTTGGGTACAAAAAGTATGTCCCATATCTGAAACCCATATAATATATTTCCTAACCCAATAGATATCAATTTGCCCACCAGATGCTACTGTTTGTCTAGCAAACTTGCCAGACATTTTTACGCACGTAAATTTTAGGTAACGGCACGCTTCGTGCCACACACGGCCCCAGAGGATATGACTGGTGAACTATAACGAAATGCTGCGTCTACAATGTTACTGCTATAGAGCTCGGAATAGCCACACTGGCAGGGAGCGTCTGCTCATAACATGGCTTAGTAGACCACTTTTCTACTCGTTGTAGTTTTTCATTTCGTTGCATGTGTTCTTTTTACCCGACTACGGCAAAGCCAAAGGAGGGTTATGATTTTAACAGGCTATGTATGTGTTTATGTTCATCTGTTCCGTCATAGCTCCTAAACTACTTATCGGAACTCGACAAATGAACTGTGACAAATCGTTCGCTGGACATAGACTACGTGACGTGTCACAAAACTCAATGTGACGCCCTCTAGCGGACAAAAAGGTAATGTGTTAAAATAAAAAAAATAAGATAAATACACCGTGTTTGGTATCATTTGAAAGGGTTTCACTTGTACATTTCCAAAATATTGCTCAAATTTAGAAATATGAAACAAGATTTTAAGAACGCTGAAATAATCAAAGTTAGGTACTGCAGAAACAAGAACAGAAAATAAAAAATAGCCGTTGTCACACGTTATATGGTACCGATCGTAACACTTTAATAAATTGATGATTGATGAGCGTGAACCCTACTGTTAAGTGACAACTACCTACCTCCTAACAGTTTTTTTTTTTCGATGGGAAAAGTCATATTATGACAACCCCCGCTCTTGGGCGGTGCGGGAGATAGTGTCGGACTCTTACTGACAAAAAAACCCATCCCGTTCCTTCAAGCCTTCATACCGGGGCTCGAGCGCCCTTTCGGACAACCCTGGCCCCAGTAGGCTTCGACCTCCTAACAGTGAGGTTCACGATTGTAATTATGCAGTTTTGACAACGCCGGGTCTAGCGTCCACAAAAGCTTCAGTACTCTGTGCACACTACAAACTGCGAGGTACACGACGCAAGAATATTTCCGCGCCACCGAATCCATTTATATGTTCAGCAGAGCAAACCTAAAATGTCATAATCCTACCAAGACTGACGTGTTTTTGGGTAGAAAGCTTTTAAAATAAATGAAGAAAGTAAAGTAATAAAGTGCCTAAAGCGATGAGATAACACGGTCACAACGGACAACGAAATTGACGAGGACTGAAAGACTTGAGTAAGCTGACATAAGCAGCTTCTTGTTACATCTTTGTGTAGTATTTCATTTCTTTAGGGTTTTTGTTTATTGTGGGAAAAAATCATGCATTGACATCCCCCGCTCTTGGGCGGAGCGGGAGATAGTGTCAAACTCTTACTGACTAAAAGACCCACCCCGTTCCTTCTAGCCTTCATACCGGGGCTCGAGCGCCCTTTCGGATAACCCTGGCTCCAGTAGGCTTCTTTAGGGTTTCGTACCCGAGGCGTGCCACCGGGACCCTATTACTAAGCCTCCATGTCTGTCCTTCCGTCCGACTAAATAATAAAATTAAAATAAAGTTAAAAATTGTAGGGGATTCCCATACAAAAAAGAACGTTATTTTGTCGGAGGTGTTTTTTGCTTGCTTTTAATATTGCAGTACGGAACCTTTCGTTTGCGAATCTGACTCGCATGCCGACTTACGATTGTTTTTTAAGACAAAGACAATAAAATACCACCCGTGTGCCTTCACTTGCCCTTCGCGTGCGAGGGCCGCGGTCAATCTTTAAAACAATCCCGCCTACCGCATTCTCACAATGTATGCTTGGCTGAATTTCAAAATATTCACCAAGCATACTGGTTTCCGCGCCAATGGCCTGACGTACCTATAGAGAGGTCGTGCCGACACCTTGTGTGGTGTACGTGTAACTGGTTTACACACCAGGGCCCCAAGTCTGCTATTACAATACTGTCAGAATAGTCTATCATAGATTTCATAATTGTTGATTTTGAGTAAGTTTGGTAACTACTAATATAATGGCGTCATTGTGACTTTCCGATGGTCAACCACTGACACTCCATTGAAAGAAATGACATGAAATGGTAATCTCGTACATAATGTAAAATGAATATCTGACGTATGCGGTAATCTGCAAAAATTTTGACAGTTCATTTGATCAGTGACCTACCATTACGACGTCATTGCGCAATTACTGCTTATATTAAGCTCGATATTGTCATTCTACCACAATTATATTACAAGACCATTGACCGATCAATGATCGATCATTATGAATTAGCAGATTACAAACTTTTAGCAAAATGACAATGGGATCGTATTGGAATAGATAGATAGATAGATAGAAGAATGACGAATTTATAAAAATAGCAGACTTAGGCCCCAGGATATCAGCCTTTGTAGGAGGTTTATTGTAAAGAGGATTTTGTTGGCAGAGTTTTATTGAACTTATTTGGAGGTGAACGGATTTTAGTGTCTTCAAAGTAACATAATTTAGACTACGCTACTATCTGTTCCGTTCTATTTTACTCAGAATAATATCGTGAAAGCTTCACGAGGCTTAATGCGACAGACAATTGTACTGTCTGTCTGTTACGTTAATGTTACCGTTATTAATTCAATGAAGATTGATGGATCAGCGCCATTTTGATGGACGTGCTGGAGGGACAACCCTCGGTGTTGAATTAGGTTAATGTTACAGATTGAGGATTTGTCAAACTCGGCTTTCATGTGGAAAAACGGTCAATTAGCGTTACAGTTACCTTTTTTTAGGTTGAAAAATTATCAGATATCTTCTGTCGCTCTGGGTGGAGTGGAAAGGAGTGTTATGCGAGCTATTCACGCTAGGGTATACCGTATACCTGACAGGTTTGGTCTGGAAGTAACCTGTAGAGGAGTAACCTGAGCTTGTATGTTGCACACAAGTGTGCAGGTTTCCATACAAGCTTACCTGAAGCCTGCAATACATGTTGGCCGAGGTTAAGCCAATGCGAGCCTAGGCTAATATAGGCAAATTGACACAAGGCATGCGCTTCTCTCTACACGTTTGGCAAGCTTGAAGGAAACCAATGCAAATTGCTAACATAGACGAGTTTTGAGGAGACGCCCACCTCATGTTGGGCGATGGGCGAGCGCGCGCGAGCGCCTTTTATTTGTACAGAAAAACCGACACGCTAAGACAATAAGCTACGCCAAATGAGGTCTATACACATTGGCACTGGTCTTCGCTCAACCAACTAGGCGAGCCACACCGAGCGATAGCAAGACAAGGCAAATATACTGTCTAGATGTTGGTATTGGTCTTCACTCGGCAACGCTCGGCCAACATGTATTGCAGGATTGACAGGTATAATTGTGCAGGCAAACCTGTCAAATATACCGAAGCGTGAATGGCTTTAGACTTTTACATTGTTTAGGTATCATTGTAAGCCTACTGCCATCAATTAACTACAGTTCATGCAGTGATTAAGCGATTGACTACTACGCTCCGTGTCGTTATTTCGATTCCCGCACGAAAAAAAAAAATTTTTTCTATGCCCAACAAACAATTATGCGTTGGTTGCAGGCTATTTTAATGTTTAAGGTACTATTATTGATTTATAATGGATTCAGTTATCACTAAAGGTGGTTCAGTACACTTATTAAATAAGTTCAGCTCTTCAAGTTGCATTACAACTGTAAATAACGAATCACAATTTCCTTAGTAGTTAGTGTAGTATCAGTGGCTGCGTATATACTTAAGACGTTAAAGCTTGTTTCTGCTTACAACGTTAAAACCTGTTGAAAGATCTTCATTAACTCTCTTTAACTCTTATTGCTACAAATCTGCTATAACGGAGTTGCTTTTAGATCATAAGACTTTATTTCAACTTCAGTAACGTTAGCGGTTCTGCAAGGGAGTTAATTAAGAGTGTAGTAACACCAAACTGTACATGCGTTGTATAACCCTTATATACAGTTTACGCCTGTTATACTAAAGGCAATCATAGGTTGAATAGTTACAGTGGTTTTGTACGATCCGCGAGACGACCCAATATTACCGGCTGGCTGAAGTTTAGAAGGCGCCATTCGTGAAAACAAAAAATAACTAAAATTAATAATTAAAATTTTATATTGAGTTATTTTTGCTATGTTTATTTTTGTAAAAGAAAATAACACTATAGCCAAAGCATAGTGCAGAAAAAAAACTTGAAGCTAACAATTTAAGTTAAAACGGTATCTGTGATTTAAGTTTAAGTACCTAGGTACCAGCAGGTTACTTTGCGCCTGGGGTGACTTGAAGATTAGGGGTTTCATTACTTTGTAAGGAACCCTAATCCAAACATGTATAAATAAAGCTAAAATCAGTATTTTAGTCTCCACAGCAGGTAAATGTCTTCGATAAGTGTATAATTCCTCTCTTATATCAACCCAAGACCGTATAATACTCTTTACCACCGGCGTTGTAGTTCATCAAGTGTCATAATTGATTTAAGGGAAGACTGTAACTTTAAGAAAAAAACGCCATTTTGATTACTTTCTGTAAACATAACCTAAAAATTTATTGGTACAAAATCACTTTCTAATAACGATATATTTACATTTTTCTAATTATTTTACTTAGTTTTATGTATATAATCACTAATAAAACCGAGCAACACTTGAAAATGACGTTTAAAACTATTTTAGGTTATTTGCATTTTCAAATGTTATCCTTTTATTCCTCTAATTCATAATTTTTTGAGGGCGCGTTAAAATTGAGATGAGAAACACGATACACTATCACAGTAAACTGGCAAGCGCACTAATAATTAACTTAACACTTCAAAAATACTTTAAATCCACAATACTTAAATTTTGTGATGAGAATATTGCAATGTCGGCACTGTCGGCAGATAAACGAAGCACTCATTTAGACAATTAATAGAATTCTTTTTACTTTAAAGCTTTTACAATCTGATTTTGACACAGAAAACTTTTCAAATGACTTATAAGGTATCAACGTAACGGTCTTAGTTCTAACTAACACCACTATAGATATGTTATATAACTCTAGGTTTCAACTTAACTCCATTCTAAAGGCGCTATAAAGTTTCAAACTAAAATTGACGTTCTTGTAACACCTCTTACACACTTCAACTAAAAGCTTTGTAGAACCACTATATAGGGATTCATACAGGCTTAGCCTGCAAAATTTTGTGCCAAAATCGAGGGTATAAAGGTGTTATTACACTCTATAACTCTCTTATAAGAAATACGCTACCTCTTAAATATCTAAGTAGAACCGAAATACATGTCTAATAAAGCTTGTCTTAACGCTAATATGTTTGTTGGGATGGCCTACAGATTCTTGATGTTCCGGATATTTGTGTCTTTTTGTATGTAGGTTTACATGTTTGTAAGTGCACTTACGATGCAGTGTAGTGTAATTGGGACAAAATTGAAAAAAAAATACGCTGTAGAAGCTAAAAATGCTTAGGACAGTTAGCTCCTTACTAACTGTCCTAACTAGCAAATGACATTTTTCCAGGGCAACTGATTTCGGTTGGGCGTTAAAATCATGGTTCTGTTGTTGGATCAGCTGTAGCTTTATTAATCAATTAATTAGTTTTTTTATATTGATCTTAGCTTATTATTTAATTTAGTAGTGGCCCTAAAGCCCTAAGGTACGAAGGTAGCGAGGATATTTTTTCCCTCCTTTTGCACAAACGCAAAACCTTAAAACCAAACCCAATATATAGCGCCCTTTAACTTTATCTAATATTTCGATAGGAAATTAATATATTATTGGATCATTCCCGTCACGTACGACCAACCTCGGGCGACGCTGGCTGCATACTAACCAGACGGGCTACGAATATAAGTACATTTGTGTACAATAGCTTCAATGGAGGGGAACTCTAAAACTTGGGAGTTTGTGCCTGTCGAAATTGTTTTGCTTCGGTGAATTTTGTGGGGGAGAAAGGTGGAATCCGGTTTGGTTTTTCGGTAGGTACCTACAGTTTTGAACTTGGTTTTCTCTGTGTGTGAAAATAATTCGAAATAGTCACAGCGGCCCTGAAGAATTCTATCGATACACTTACACACACTCCTACTTATAAATTGTTCAGAAATTCCATTGTCCAGTGTGTAATCACCTCAATGCCATGGCCACACATCTCACCACAGTTTACCATAAACTAAACGCACCTTGTTAATAATTAGTCGTCTAAATATAGCGGCGGCGGGCACAGGAAGACGCGCGTTATTCCTGACGCGAGTGACAGAAACCAGGCCCTTTGAGTTACTGACCTGGCTCAATTGCTCGGTGAGGTTTTTGTTTTTTTTTTTTGACGACTGAGGTGTGAAAAACAAAGTGTTGATAATTTATGTAGATTTGAGAGGTTTTTGTACCTTCTTCGTGCGAGTTCTTTATGATATTGGGCTAAAAAAACTTGCAGCCGCCAGCCACAAGTGGCTGTTGAGCACTTGTGGCCGCTTTTAGCTTCTCGTGGTGGCATATGTAGCTGTGACATGTGGCCCACGATACGACCACCTAGTTGACGAAACAGTAATCAATCGTGACAAATTACCTACACCCATTACATGGATTGATTTACTAAGCTAAATGGGACCACTAACATATTGATTACAATGTTAAATGGCACAAGCACAACTATCATATATCTCCAACGTCTAAAACATGTCCATCACACTGACTGATTTAGAACTTGCAATGTTAAGGCTTATAGTCCCTTGAACCATCTGGCCGAAATGAAATGGTCACAACTCTCGTACCTGTCTACGCGACAGTACGACTATCTGTGCATTTGTTTTTGGCCAGCTGCGCCCGGGGAGAGCCCCGCTGACTTTTAAATCCATTTTCTTTGCGAAATATTGATTGATTTACATATAGCAATGAAGAACTTTGAAGAATATTTAACTACCAATTTGTATGTGTAAAAACGTTTCTAAAGATCCAAGCCGTTCCGAAGGAGTAGTGAAAAGTTGCGAATGTGATTTTGTTGTAGTATGTAATATTTTTTTAGACAAAAGTATTAATCGCACGAAAAAATTAAATGTTGATAATGTTGTTCATGAATCTATAATCAACATATTTTTTTTTTCAAACTAATTAACCTGGCCGTTACCGAGGAGTAGGCCCCAGAAAGTCACTGTTTTAAAGCTCTTTTCGGGCGCTTGGGCCTTAAGCAAAATAAGCGCGCTTTATAGGATAAACTATCCATTTTTCTTTGGTCATACACCACATTAATTTTAGTAGTTATATGCGAATCATCCTTTCAGAAGCTTTGGCACCAGTAGGCTTCGACCCGGCTATGCCGGTCAATAATGACATCTACAAATGCATTTATCCGATTTTTGTTAGTTCATGTACTTCATGTTTTCATACCATACACTCTTGTAATTCAGGTGTTTGGCTTGGTCTTTAACAGCTGTCACTATATATAACAACTCTCAACGATCACTATGGGCAGTTATTATTTGGTTACCTTATAGTAGTATTATGCAAAAACGTACGATGTGCCATTTTAAAACCGTGGCTTCAAACATCACTACTTATAGTTCTCGAAACGGTGAAGGAAATCATCGTGAGGAAACCGGCATGGTCAAGAACCAAAAATTCTAACACATGTGATATTTACCAACCCACACTGGGCCCGGGTGAAGGACTAGAACCCAATTTCTTTCCCAGACACGAGGCTCGAGTCCCAACGGTAACATTATAAAGCTGATTACGTGTTTTTTTTCCCTTCTTAGACATAACTGTCGTAAAGCGGGGTAAAGCTTTCGCCCAACTTAAAAATGATACCCCAAGGCGTGGACGAACTAGGCCCTTGCCCACGTCCTCGAGGGCTCTTTAAGCACGAGGGTTTTTTTTTTGTAATTGATAGGCTCGCGTTTGACCATTACTTCACCTGATGGTAAGCGACGATGAGGTCGAACACTGGGTTGCGACAGTCACTATCTCGTTTTCGATTTTATGAAAGAAAAAGGCCTCACTGATGTATGCCTTCGCCCACATCTAAATTAGTCCACGCTACGCCTCTGACTTTCGTATTCCTCTTTCCAGCGCCGCCTCACCCAGAAGTACAGCATCGCAGTAGGGGTCCCGACGCTGGTGATCCGCGGCCGTCACGTGCGGGACGCGCTCCTCGACGACGCCAAGGGGGAGAGGTTCCCCTGGCCCCCTCCTCCTCTCACCGAGGTCCTGAGGGGCGTCCAGCTGCAGGGAGACGGGGACAGTCGCCTGTATGAGCAGCTGCCTGCTGATGCCGTCAGGGTGTTCTATTTTGCGGCTCATTGGGTGAGTAAAAAAGGTTCTTACATAATATCTATTATTATGTACCATAGATATCCGTGATTATTACTGTAATATAGAAATATTGTAACTACAGCCACTGTTTTCTAAAAGAATAACCATGGAGTTTTTTGCCGGTTCTTCTCCATAGGAAACAACCAATTTGGAACCGTGCACTAGTTTCTGAGGCCTGACGTTTTTTATATAAAAATATTTGAAATTTGAATTTTCTTTGAGACAGTATTCACTGATGAGTGAATACTGTGAATAGGTTACTTCTAGGCAATCGTGTTTCATTGTCGATTTCCAACAAGTGAAATCAAGCACGAGCCTATCAATAATTATAAATAAAAAATCCTTGGATATTGAGCCAAATATGGGGTGAGCTTAACGATAGCCTCTCGCCTACCATCTTCGTCTGCATTTTGAATTGTAAATCTTATTATTATATCTAGCCTACCAAAGGCTAAATATAATAATAAGATTTACAACGATTAGGCTCTCCATTCCCTCCATTGTTCCCGGCTCTGAGACACTTCTTGCCAATTCCTAAGGGAGACATCCAAGTCGTTCCGCCGCGCCATCTCCTTCGTAGTTTACCGCGACTCCCGTCGTGTATAATAATATGTAATATTGTAAATATTATAACCTACAAAAGAAGCCAAAAGTGCGGTAGGCTGTGGTGGACCTTCGGTGATGTGGTAACATGGGCTATATGAGTAAGCTTTCAGTCACAGATATTCGTGATTTTAACTTATAAGTACAAAACAAAACTAAAATGTCGAATTTTTTCAGAATCAGAATCAGAATTTTATTTGTAGAACATAGGTACAAGGATCATAGGAAGATCTTACATAAATTAAATGAGCGCTATGTTTTGCCGTGAAGGCGTTTCTTACTATTACCTTGTTCCAGTGCCCCCCCTGCCGCTCGTTCTCGCCGAGCCTGTGCGCGGCGCTGTCGGCGGTGCGCAAGCGACGCACCAAGTACGCCAACACGCAGCTCATACTGGTCTCCAGTGACAGGTAGGCTTAGGAGCTGACTCCGAGGGGCCTTAGCTGGCTGGGGGATCTAATGTGCAGGGTTGTGAATCCAGCTAGTGTAGGCTTCGCCTTGGAGGGACTAACACGTAAAAGTCTCCACTATTTATAGATTTAGTATAAACGTGTATTCGTCATTGTACGCCTGGTGTATGCCTGCGTAAAACTTGTACTTACTGGCCATGGGACGCGTAGCTTCATACACGCAACTGTTCTGTGAACGTCAGTCAAAGTCAGGCAGCCACGCTGTGCCGCTTCGCGACAGTTTCGAAGAGTTTCAAGCTTATAATGACGAAAACGCGTGTATGAAGCTACTCATTCGTAGATAGTAGGCCTAAATGAAGTCCTCGCTTTTAAGGTGAGGCATATGCGAATCCGAGGAGAAAAGACAGCAATAGAAAGAGATTATATAGCTTCATATTTTACAAAATTTTCTATACTCAGTATATCAAACTTTTAAAAATACCAACAACAACATCAGTATGACCACACGAAAAAATATCAAACCCAACCACCGCATTTGCTTACATTGCAAAATTACATTAAGTATAGTAAACTTCCTGTGGAATGTCCTGATAACATCATAGCCATATTTTACAAACTAAAACACGGATCTTTTACAATCACTCAAAACACCTCGGCAAGTACCTATCCAGAAAATCTCAAAAGAGACCTTCTGAGTTTACACGTCAAAACTTAGTTAAACCGCGCTCAGAAAACTAACAAAACAAAGGAAATAAATCAGCTCTCGCCTCTCCAATCTAGCTGAAAGCAAATGTCCAACTTTGTACCGTTATGAAACAAAAACATGGCGGCTGTGCTCTATGACGTCCGTACTCTATGGTCCCAGCGGGTAGAGGCAAATGGTCGACCCGACCGAGAATCGAAAGTGTTGAGAACTTAGTTGATTAAATTAGGGTTTAGGTAGACATTATAGCGAAAATTTAGGGGAAATAAAACATATTATTTTATTTTCATTATTATTTATTAAATGTTTTATACACACAAAAGTACAGAAGCAGACTTTTTTGTTACAAAACGACTAAATTTTTAGAATTCAATACAATCTTCCTGTCCGATTATAATTTAGGTGTCTTCTAAGTGCTGCCAAGGGAATGGGTTCTCTATAAACTAGTACGCTTCATCATAAACGATTGCATCAATGCAATCAGGTAGGATCACAATCGAATAAAGCACAAGGTAGTTTATGTCAATTAAGTAAAGGAAATATATTGCATTTTTTTGTTACAATAAACGACAAAATTTCTAGATTTAAATGCCAATATCAATGGGTTTATTTGTTCATAACGAGATACTGTTCTCCGTCGTTTTGATGACAGATACCAATCCTGGCATCTTTTACGATCAGACTCGAGCCACGGGAGGTCCTAATGTAGATAATCTTCTATCTTAGTGAATTCACTCAGATTGCATAGGCACTTATAAAATGTTAGACGCTACGCTAATATGTATGTAATATTTATAATGGGGGATTTTGGCGGAATATTTTCAAGTGAAAAAATCAGTGGTTGTTTTAATTATTCGCCAATTATTTTCTAGTGGAATTGTGATGTAAAATTTGTGTAGTTTTGTATATCAAGTGTCTGCGTAACTGGAATCATTGAAACAGACGCGATCTCAGTAAAATGGAGCTGAAAATTTTATTCTAGTATTAAGGCTTATAGTCCATTGAACCATCTGGCCAAAATTATGTGGACGCACGCGGCTGACCTTTAAATCCATTTTCTTTGCGAAATATTGATTGATTTACATATATATGCTATGTTTACCTAGAAGAATATTTAACCACCAATTTTTATGTGGAAAAATGTTTCTAAAGATCCAAGCCGTTTCGAAGGAGTAGGCAAAAGTTACGAAAAGTTGCGAAATTGCTAAATATTTTTTTTAGACAAAAGTATTAATAGCACTCTATAATAAAAATATTTTTTTCAAACCTATTAACCTAGCCGTTACCGAGGCTTCAGAAAGTTGCTGTTTTATGGCACTTTTCGAGCGCTTGGGCCTTAGGCTAAATCGATGCATTTGCCGACAAATACTGCAAAAGCGAGCATTGTGCAAATGAATACTTTCCAATTTTTGATTCTGCCTAAATGCACAAACCGCGAAGCCAAAAAAGAAAAAAAAAAGTATAATACAGATCGACAATATTGTACAGACAATATACTCGTACATTCATATTATCTACGCTTTAAATGCAAGCGGCTTGTAAAACCACTTTCCATAAACACTAGCGTTTTACGTATTTTCTGAACAGAACCTTAGTTATTAAAGATATTACGCCGTCACTTCGTCTTGAACGGAGGTTCAAGAGGAGGAGTCCTCTAGACGTGTTCAAGTGTAATCATAAAACAAACATGGCGCCACGTCTGTTCAATTTAGAGCTCCTAATGAGACTATTTGAGTTAGATCTCAATTGTCTGATCCCATTTATATCCCTTTGTTCCTATCTCTGAGATTAATGGTAGAGATAACATTGTATGGTTACTGCCTCCACATAATTAGGTGTTAGCAAATTCAAAACGTCATTTTGTTGTATACAACATATAGATATGAAGTAGACAACAAGGCTTTGCGACTTGAGGAAGTAAATAAACACTTGAGGCCAGGTTCTACACATTTATGAACTTTTTTAAACTTCTGGAAATCCACAAATATAATAGAGTCCAAAACGTAGTATAGTAACGTATTTAACTTAATAAAAAAAATCGCGAATCTGACCCTAACTTACGATTTGAAACGTGTTTGTACGCAAGATTAAGATGCAAGATTTAAAAAAAACAAAGTTCTACTCAGATCTCGACCGACAATCGGATTCCCGCGACCCTCTGGAGAGGGTCATCGGTCCTCCTTGTTGGAGGCCAGTCTTTATTAACTGCAGCAACAATTTACTACATCTAGCTCTCTAAGAAAATTTCTGTTTTTTTTCTTCAATTCTGTCCTGTCACTCGTCACGCTATCATTAACTCCCTTTTCTTTCTTTCATGTCACTTCCCACACAATCCATCCAACTTTTCTTTGGCCTTCCTCTCCCTCTCCATCCAGCCACATGAAAACTTATAACTCTTTTAAAAACATGCGTTTCATCCCTCCTCTTTACATGACCATACCATAGATCTAGATGTCAGATTTTAAAAGAGCAAAGCTCTACTCAGATCTCAAACTATACTTTAGCTATACTACTATGTGTTTACTACCATTGTGTGTATGCCAAATAAAATAGTTTTCTTTCTTTATTTATTTATTTCAAACGCAACTTCAATATGTCCACTCAGTAGCTACAACCAATTAAATATGTATTTTTCTCAAAGAAACGAAAATACAACGCCGGTAAAAGATAAACAGCTGGCGGGGATGTTTTCCTTTCTTTTTTGCTTTTTTCTTTTACTGGGAATAAAGAGCGACGATTTCCTTTGTTACCAATCGGAATATTTTAATTAAATTATTGGAATCTTTTTTCCATTAGTGGACAATGGACGGGGAATTAATTTGTTCTGCTTTTTTTTGTTATCCACAAAGGTACATAAAGGATAATTATTATTTCCATCATTTTATTTCGTGTTGTGCTCGAGGCAACAATCTTCCCTGCTTGAAGTTTTAAATTTTTTGCGATGATAATTATAATCATCATCATTTCAGCCAACAGACGTCCACTGTTGGACATAGGCCTCCCCCAAGCGTCACCACAATGACCGATCCTGTGTATCTCGCATTCACCGTATTCACGCGACTCTCACCAGGTCGCCGGTTCACCTTTTAGGAGGCCTTTCAACGCTGCGTCTTCCGGTACGCGAACCTTTCGGGCCCCATCGACGGTCCGTTCTACGAGCAATATGCCCTGCCCACTGCCACTTTAGTTTGGTGATTCTACTTCAAATTGGCAGCTATCATAACCTTCAGTGACTATTCTTATGACTGTGTTGCCATACTTAAGAAAAAATACGCACACCACAATCACGACGGTAATTCCCTCTTTGAAGAGTGGCTAGAGAGGCATCTCGGCGTCCACACCTTTCGCAAGACACAGGTTTTCACCGGACATGGTAAGTTCGGGAGGTTCCTGTTCCGGATTTAGATGGAAGGAACAACCGGGTGCCACCATTGTGCGGACTGCCCAGAGGACAGTACGATGGATCATATAGTGAAGGTGTGCCTAGTTTGGGTAGCACTGCTGTGCTCTCATGGAGGCGATAAGAGGTGCTGCTGTTCCCCTTATGGACTCCTAGCGCTGGGCCCTGGTTCAAGCCATGGTTCGTAACGATAGCGAATGGGTTGCAATCGCCTCCTTCTGTGAAGCAGTAATGCTAGCGAAGGGCTAGGCGTCTAAAGTCGCAGGGCGATCCCCACCGACCGTAGGCCCGAGATTGTGGACGACAGCAATGGCTCGTTCGTTCGCCGTCCGGTCGGCCAATAACCATCCGCACTGAGCGCGAGTCTTCGACGAAAATACTGTTCCTCGCGCACCTCAAAGATATATCAGCAAAACCTACATGAAATTTCTGAAAAAGGTACCCGTGGTCCTAGAACGCAAAGGGCAACTAAAGAACACAGGTGTGGTTTTAGTTAGTAAAAGTCTGACACACCCTCCCGCCCCAACCTACAACGGGAGAAGTCATCGGATGAATTCCTACCTACAAAAAAAACAGGAGCTACACTAGTCTTGAAGCATAAATAAGACATTTTATGTAGGTACTAGTTGTGTGTAGGTATATTATGTTGTTCTTCCACCTCTGGAGCGAATATAAATAAACATTTGGGTATTATTTACTCCAATAGGACAGTTTGCATGCTGAATAATAAACGGAGCTCGCCCCCGCCGCCGCTCTCGAGTTAGATACGGTTAGGGTTGCCATGCTTTAAATTCACAGTAAAATAGTAGAAATAAGGTATTTTAAACGCAATGTAATTTTCCACAAATTGGTAAAATTCATAAATTCATTGTTTTTGTGACAAGTTTACAATAACCCCAAACAAGTTGGTATACGAGAGTGCAGTTTTTTTTTTTTATCAATGTAAACCATTGCTTGATTGCGATCCCACCTGGTGGTAAGCCATGATGCAATCGTCGTTGGTGAGTCGCACTAATTTATTAAGAGCCTATTCACTCTAGCCTTGAAGACACCTACATTATAATTGGACGGGAAGACCGCAGGAGGCAAATTGTTCCAGTCCTTCAATGTACACAATATAAAAGACGAGGCGAAACGCTTAGTCCGGACCTTAGAAGTTTCAACAATGCAAGGGTGTATACCAGCCGTACTTCGGGTTGCCCGATGGTAGAAATGAGATGGCAGAGTCATGCAATAATTGCATGACTTGATTTCGCTTATGTTTATATTTAATACTTCTTCCGTATGGCAACCCTGGTCGATGCAGTATTCATAGATGGGACAGTGTCGTTATAACAAATTGAATCCGTTGCGTCGCTTGCCGCTCGATCGATCGCGAATCTTACAAAAACTTCTTGCGAATATTTTCGCAAATTGATTAAGTTAGAGTTTTCTCCGTTTTATTTTTATCGAAGATAAGATCTGAGATAAAGGCTTTTTAAAATTGTTATGATGTCGTTTGTTTTTCTACTAATTTTTATATTGCTTCACTGTTAATATATTTTTTTTTTTACATTTGTTGATAAACTGGATACTTAACTCTTTGAATGCCGTAATTAGAGAAACAATAGAAAGACAATTGCTTATGTCGAACTGTGTAACTTATGACATTCAAAAGGTTAATAACAAATATTTTTTTCACGCCTAATGCATTTTTCTATAGGATTTTTTCCTAAGTATGTTTTTCACCTGTAGTATACCTACTTCTTTTTTGTCAATCTTATAAAATTCGAATTAATTAGTGCAACATATCTAAGTCTAAAAATATGCCACTCTAAAGAGGTTCTGATATAAGAGAATTTATATTGTAGTAATTATTTCTTATTATCATAAGAGATAGATCATAAAAGAGAGATCATTTCCAATTTTACACGGACAAAACCTCTGGGCAAAAGCTAACTAGCAATCAATATCATGAAAAGTCACCTTGATTCATCTCAGTACCATTTGTAAATAAAACGGAATAATTGAAATCAGTTTCAAAGTAGTTATGTAAAGGAGTTTGGTGATTAAAATTCAGACCGGACCGGCGTCCTGAATTGTTCATGGAGACCCTCGGCCCACACGCTCCTACCCATATGCTCGTTTAGAATTAATTTTGAAATACTTACTCTTTTAAAGCAGTTTTTTTTTTATTTTTTATTTTTCATCGCTTGTGCTGTATTATACCCTAGGAGTAGGGTTCCCAACTCTTTTTACAAGAAATAAAGTATTTTATCTGAGAAGAATGTTAAACATGTTTTAAATATCTACATATTTTTAGACCTTCTCGTACAACTTTTTAGTAATTTACAGCCTACCAACTTTTTAGTAAATTCCACAGCTGTAACTAAAATTAAAATAAATGAGGACCTCTTTCAATCCGTTCTGAAACTAACACTTACGAGTATTTATAGTGTTAAGCATGTTGATGCGGAAAACAGTATTTTGTATACTTTATTTTTGTTGAACAGTAAAAAGTATACTGTAGTGAAAACAGTATAATACTGTTTTTAACAGTATAGTTGGCAACCCTAGCTAGGACACTGGAACGAACGCAAAAAAAGAACAGGAATGGGTCCACCTAAGAGGGCGATAAGTCATTAGTTGATGTCCCCTTCTTTGCTAGCATTACACCTCCAGGTCCTCCGGGTCGCACAATCGTGACACACGGGCGTTTCTTCTGTATCCGACACAGGAATCTCCCGATTCAACCATGTCTGGTGAGTCCGCGTCAGGAAGAAAGTGACGACGCTGTGGCGCCTCTGCAGCTATGTAGCCACTCCACAAAGATGGGGCCTTAGTAGAGTACCCAGCACTGGGTTGCGAGTGTTGCGACAGTCGCTGTTTTCAAACCGCCGGCCCTATGAGGTATCTAAAGGTCCTAAGCGAATGAATTGATGATGTAAAGGTTTGATTTTTTTTTTCTGAAAGTTAAGTCAGTCTTCCAAATGAAATGAAATGTCACATTTGAACTAATGAAGATAAGTAAAACTACGACAAGTTGAAATCCGAGCAAGGCGCATAACAGTAACCTGCATTCCTTGGCGCGCTTCCAAATGACACTAAATCATAAAACAGAGACAATCATGTATTGATAACGTTTTTGAAATCATAGGACATAGACCTAAGTCATGAGAATCAAATCAAACAAACACAATTAAAAGGGCTATTAAATAATTAATAAAAGTAACAACAGTTTATTAAGTCAAATAAATAAATAATAACTTCAAATCAATTGTAGTTCTTAATGTTTTTGGATTGAATACTAAGTCCCTTAAAGCTACGTCTTTGTATGAATAGTTCATTATTTTACCAATACCTCGTGTTATTGTAGTATTTGACAGCCAATCTATCGAGTCAGCCTTCTCGGCAAAGTTCGCTGAGGTAGCCAATATTACTATATATATACTACAATAAAACCGACATCGCGACTGATTCAATGATTACACATATAAGTCCAGTAACACATACACTTGAGTTATAAAACTACACCAATTTAACATCACAATATCCATTCGATGCGAATATGTAATTAAAACAGCCACAGAATTTAACTCCAAGAAATCCCGCCAAAATCTCACTTCAAATCTAATTCCCATTCACGACCACAGACAAAAGTTAAAAACAATTGCACTCTCCCGCCAAATTGCGATTGCCGACATAATCACAAAAGAATGACATTTAAAATCCCTCTTTGCACAGACAGCATTCCGGAGCTTTAATTTCAAACATCGAACGTTGATTGCACTTGCAGGCATCTGCGTCGAATATTTTATTACAGACATATCAGTTTTAGGTTTTCTAGTGAATCTATGTGAAACTGGATCTCATTACGATGTCAAAGGGGTGTGATCGTGTCGCGATCGCAGTCAGCTGAGCACCAAAGAGTTTGTAAAGCTAACGCTTTTTGAGCACGAGCCGAGCTTTGATGCTCTTTGATCTAACTGAAGTGTCATAAAGGCATGTGTGTTTTTTTTTCTGTAGAGCCAAAGATGTGATGCGTTTGAAGATTAGGATGTCTTCGGTGAGAAGTGATAATAACAGTAAACTCACATGTGAGTTCACACTGTTTAATATAAAACAAGATTTGTCGGGTTGGACTGAAGACTTTCTCAACTATTCAAGACTTTGCTAAAACATTTGTTTGATGTATACCTACTGCTAATATTTGATATTGTATTCATAGCTAAAAATTAAATTAAAATAGTAATATTAATAAACAAAACAAAGTATAACAATCTTAGAGCAAAAAAAAAAATAGGTAGGTAACAATGTCATTGAATTTATTCAATTGTTTAAATTTTTTTGGAAATACACCTATTAGTAGGTACGAATATCACACCTCAACAGCTGAATGAATTTGGATGCATATGGAATACTAGCTTTTACCCGCAGCTTCGCCTGCGTACATAAAATAAGCCTATGGAACTACACTCAGGAATACTCCAGCAGAATTCTATGGGTGAAAAAATGTTTGCAATCGGACCAGTACTTCCAGAGATTACCTCCTAAAAACCAAAAAACAAACTTTATAATTAAAAGTCTAGAATGTAGACAAAGTCTAAGTAAGTCAAAGTAGTAGAAAACTTCAAATGTACGGGAATGACGTCATCTCAACGCTCAGCCACGTGGGCAGAACAAAAGAATCGGGGGAGTGGCTAACTCGAGGCATTCCACACAAGAGAAACGGTTGTAACTTGGCTAAGGGGGCTGGCCCTGTATTACGACATAGAATAAAAAGAAAGAAAGAAAAAATATAAACTAAAAATACGTAACGAATAATGAAAATTATAATCATTGCGAGACAAAAAAGGCGCCTAACTCAGTATATACTGCGATGTTAAAAATTGTCGTTGATTAGTAAGTGTCCATGAGATAATTTTCAACTTTTTTTTTTATGGTATGCCTCTTCCACTTTGCATATAGTAGTGTATCTAATTTTTAAAGAGCTAACTCGACCTTAAACCTGTCATTAGCCAGTCTTTTTTCCTAATTATAGATCTTAACACTACCTACACTGCGGTTTAAGCGGGTCCTCATTAACCCCCTCAAAGGGATGATAGTCCCGTCGCTACGCCATGCTCTGTTGGACCAGACCCTTTGATCTTGTAGTGAAGTCACATCACTATGCATGTGACAGTTTTACTTTTTTTTTCCTTTGTGATGGGCAAAAGCAATGTTGGTTAGGGCTTCAGTTTTTTTTGTTTTTTGTGGAAATTCTATTTACGGTTTTCAAAAAGAAATGTCTTTTGTGCAACAAGTCGAATTTATATTTTGAAATACTACAAAGATCCTTTTTTTTTTTAAATATCCGTTCGACTTTAAATGCGTTTGTTCAATTTAAATTGAGTTTTATTATTTTTAAATTGATATTTCTTTCCCTATTCATTTATATGTACCATCGAAGACACTTCCGCCTGACCACCGTTAAGTTCACTTTTGCTTGCACTCAAAACGAAAACTTCACAGGGTTTGGTTTGTTACCGCGCCGCAGGATTCAAGCGAAAATTTTAAATAGTGATAGTACATCATTCTGAGAAAAATAAAGTAGGACTATGCCTATTACTTTTTTTAGTGCCTATTTATTATTTGAACCTTCACTTTTCCAAGAAAAATCTTCAATCAACGTAAGCCTATTTTCTCTTCAGGAGAGATAATAACCATTCTTCTAAGACCCTCCGAAGGGAAATATAAAGGTAAACTAACGAGTCCCAGTGATTCAAATAGAACGAAAATAAACCGTATTAGCTTCTTAAATTATTTCACAAATTGTACGGCACCTGGGGGAAATGAATTTGTTATTGAAGATCGAGAGGTTTGTTTAAAAGAAACGCTTTATTTACATCACACTAATGTTTTAAAAGGGAAAGTTTGTGAGTGTGTATGTTTGATACTTCCCGCTCGAACGACTAAACAGATTTGGATAAAATGTTGGCATATGTTTAGATATCCTAGAAAGTGTCCTTTGTGCCATAAAGGACACTTTTCACATGGACACACTGGGACCGTTAGCACTAGAAAGCTGAAATTTGGTACCAATATGTATATCAATCACGCTAACAAAGTGGTCAAATAAAAATTGGAAAAAAATGTTTTATTAGGGTAGCCCCCCTATATGTAAAGTAGAAAGCGATTTTTTTTTTTAATTTCAACCCTAACGTGTGATATATTGTTGGATAGGTATTTAAAAATGAATAGGGGTTTACTAAAATCATTTTTTGATAATGTCAATAATTTCGGAAATAATCGCATAAAAAAACAAAAAACAATGTGTGTCCCCCCTCTAACTTTTGAACCAAGAGTTTAGAAAATATGAAAAAATTCTGAAAAGTAGAACTTTATAAGAACTTTCTAGGAAAATTATTTTGAACTTGATGGAAAGAACAGTTTTTGTACAAAAAAGACAAAAGTGTTCTACAAAATAATTTCTGGACTAAGTTTGTAGTATAATCGTAGCAGGCATTTTTCTAACCTCATAAGTGGGTCCACTTATTGTGAATTTGTGACGGACGGGAAACTACGGAACCCTACACTGAGCGTGGCCCGACATGCTCTTGGCCGGTTTTTTTTTTATTTATATTTGTAAATACGAAACGCGCGTTTGTCCCTAAATTAGTCTGTAGCCCCAAATGAAAGGATGAGAACAATCAAGGGTAGACAGATGTTAGGCGTACAAAGCTACCAACCAAACAAAAAAAAAAAACGAAAAATTGTAGATGTCACAGTACCTATCAAACGTCGGGCTCTCGTTTCATTTTCCATTTAAATACTGTGCAAAAGTTTCTATATTTGAATCAGTGTGTATTTCAAATAATTTTTCCACTTGAAATTTAATACCTAAAAAAAGATTTTTAAACTAACCAATAAGAAACTAATAGAAAATGAAAATAAACCCAAAAAAAAACCTTTGACTGAAAGCACTTACGAAAAAGTCACGAAGTCGCATTGAACAGAAACAAACGACAAGAAACTTTCCGTGCACTTTTAATAAAATGAAAATGTAACTGATAATACCTAATATGGACCAAATATGTCTAACAATAACTACGATGAGTTTACTTTATTTCTTCAGAGAACATCTTATCTTATTGATAGTAAAGTCCATTCAAATCCACCCCTTTTAACCTCAACAAATCCGTCTAAATTCTCCATGCACCGCTGCGCTGATAGAATTGCACAACAATAATTGCAAATATTCGGTTGGCAGACCCGAATACGTTAGATTCGTGAGGGTGGCTAACGTGACGTCACAGACGCCAGGCGCGAGTCGCGACAGGTAGCCAGACTAATGGAAGGGTGGCGTAGGGCTGTCCCTGCCGAGTTCGATCGATACCAAATGTAACAAAGGACTTTAAAGTTATAACCAATTTTATTGTGGCTTCTGAAGTACTGAAAGTGATATCATGGCGTTTTAGTTCAGGCTTTTTAACAGGTTAGGGCGCCTTCATTTGTTACCATCTTTCTATGAAAGTTTGGGAGTGATGTATAAATTAACCGCTCATTGAACAATTGATTTTGTATGTTTAAGAATTATTATAATAAACAAAGAAAGTAATTTTTTTATTATGCCTGAATTCCGCTCTGCAAATGCTGCTCTTGTTCGAGCGGTAGCCGTTGAGGTAAGACGCACAATCCATCTTTTGCATTATTATAGCGTTAAGAAATATTGTAACAACATGATTTAAAAAAAAGAGTGTCCATGGAGTTTCTTGCACATTCATCTCCATGAGATCTACGATTTGGAATGTGCAACTAGAACTAGCAAAAGTGATGACTTTTCTGACTGACTGACTTCTTGACAGTTCAAACGATTGAACTGTCAAGATGACAGAAGATGATTGAAGATGTCTGTTGTGATTGAACACAATTATTTGCGTTTGTTGTCAAACATATCATCATTCGTCACTGACACGTGTTTAAATATCATTTCTCCGTAAAGTTACTTGAGAATCGATGGCATTTGGATCGTAAAATCGTCTGTAAACTATCATTGGATCGTGTTTCTCAGTAAAAAAAGCAAACGTTGTAAATAAAATATAACCGGAGATCGACTATTCGCTTTGTGTTTTTATTCAGCTACCGAACAAATATTCTTGGTTACTACCTTACCTACTTTTTTCACATATAACTCGTATTTGAATGCCGCTTTGCCCACCGTAACGATCTAGCACATTCAATGGCAGCACAGAAGCCTTGCATGATCCATTTTACGACTTAAACTGAACTGTTAAAAGAAAGGAGCTATATAAGCTATAAGCTTCATCCCTTTTTCTCGCTTGCACGACTGAAATTTTAACACGTCATGGTAAGGCCAGTGATGACATATGGGTCCGAAACGTAGTCCCTCACAATGGGACTCATCAAAAGGCTAAAAGTGTCAGAAGAGGTTGTAATCGTATCGAGAGTACTGGCAGTACAAACATGAGATTGACGAATGTTTGAATTTATGTTAGACAGAATATAAGAAAGAGTATGTCTGCCATGATCGGTGTGTTCTATATAAAATGACAAGTTGTGTTTTTTTATGAGAAATGTAAAAAAAAAAAAATACTAATTTTATCACATATTCATGTTTACATGGTTTGATTCACCACGCTCTGCTACCCATAATACCATGTACTCATAAAAAGTCACCCAAAGGGCAATGGAAAGAGCTATGCTCGGAGTTTCCTTGTGTGATCGAATGAGAAATTAAAATATCCGCAGGAGAACCAAGGTTATCGACATTGCACGAAGAATGTGGCAATGTGCAGGGCACATTGCTCGCAGAACAGACGGCCATTGGGGCCGAAAGGTTCTGGAGTGGCGATCGCTTACCGGAAGACGCAGCGTTGGAAGGCCTCCTACAAGGTGGACCGATGACCTGATGAAGGTTGCAGGAATCCGATGGATGCGGGACGCGCAGGATCGTTCATTGTGGCGACACTTGGAGGAGGCCTATGCCTAACGGACGTCCAGTGGACGTCTATAGGCTAATATGATGATGATGATGGTTAGACCCCAGCTCACGTTACCCTTGCCAGGATCCCAGGAAAAAAGACCATGTGCGAACGTTAATTGAAAGCCGACCATTACGCAGAACAACCGTTACGCCACCTAGTCTTTTAAAGCAATTCGCGCAAATTAATCACTTTTGATTCGACCCTCGCGACAGCCCTAATTAATAGGGTTGTCCGTGCGCCGGTTATTAAGCTTGTAGAAAGGCAGTGTACGTTCAGCCTTGTAATTTTGTGTGGTTGGCAGAATTGTGAAGTTAAATCTTGGAAAGAAATAAATGCTAAAATGCTGAAAGGTGTTTTTATGACTTTCCGTGCATTTACGTAAATTGCAGGCGAGCGTTTTTTTTTTTTTCATTTTCCTTTTGAAGTGAATTTCTCAGTATAGCACAACATAGTATAATCAGTTTTAATGTTCCCACTGCTGGTACTCAGGCCTCCTCTCTAGGAGAGGGAATGGGCTGTAATCCACCACGCGGGCTCCGTGCGGGCTGGTGGATGTGACATGTCTTCGAATTTCAGGACATGCTGGTTTCTTGACGATGTTTTCCTTCATCGTTTTGAGAGCAGTGGTGATGAAATAATTGAGTAATTTCTCAATGCTCAATGACCTCAGTAGAGCTTCCGAAAGAGTGGTACTTAAAATGAACATGGACAAAACCAAAGTATAGCACCCACTCTTATCAAGATCGGAAACTCTACACTCGAAGTTACCTTGGACAGACGGTCCAGTTGGGTAGGGCTAACTTCGAGAAAGAGGTCGATCGTCGTATCCGACTCGGACCGCAGCGTTCGGGAAACTTTGCGGTATCTTCTCGTCCAATATACCACAGTGTCTCAAGATGGAAGTCTGACAAGTGCGTGTTGTCAGTGATGACAAATGACTCCGAAACGTAGTCGCTCACAACGGACCTCATCAGAAGGCTTAAAGTCACCCAAAGTGCAATGGAAAGAGCTATGCTTGGAGTATCCCTGTGTGATCGAATCAGGAATGAAGATATCCGCAGGATAACCATGGTTGCCAACATAACACGAAGAATCGCCAAACTTAAGTGGCAATGGGCAGGGCAATTTGCTCGCAGAACAGATGGCCGTTAAGGCCAAAAGGTTCTGGAGTGGCGACTGCGTTACGGAAGACGCAGTGTTGTAAGGCCTCCTACAAGGTGGAAAAATGACCTGGTAAGACGTACAGGATCATTCATTGTGGCGACACTTGAGGGAGGCATATGTCTAACAGTAGACGTCTTTCGGCTGAAATGATGATGAAGTGAACTTCTCTGTACTGTAACTTCTAATAACTAACTAGGTATTAGTTATTATGAAATTTATAGTAGCTGGAATTAATAAATTACTTTTACTAAGACATTAAGTCCATGGAAAAGAAAAAAAAACAACCCGTCAAATACGCGTTGTTAAAACATGCGGACTTTACAGTTATTACTATAACAACATTAATTGCGTTAACGGTTTAACAGCCCGGTTTGAACTATGGAAACCTAAAAATATAAAGAGGAAATAGTAAGTATCTTGCATTACTGAAGTTTACTTACAAATATAGGTAAGTATACCTGGCAGTAAAAACCAACACTTAATCCATGGCAACGTTAAGTGCTCTTCCAACTCCATTAGCGCCACTTGCCTGTACTATTAACCATTAATTCAATTTATTCCATTAAAAAGAGCAGTAGGCAAATGAAAAAATCTACCATAGAAAAAAATGCAGCAAACCTTTTTCCAAATGGAATGCAAAATTGGCGCGTATTTGTTTTTCATCACATTTTTGTCTGTCAGTTGGCAGTACCGACACAATAATGGCGGCAATTGCCAAATTCGGCATCTGTTCCCCGCCAATTTATGCTGGAGTCATTTAATAATGCCGTAAAAATTCGAACCCAGTCTGGATTGCGTAACGAATGCAATATGTATGAAAGCTATTTTATTTTGAACAAATAATGCACCAGACAAATAATGTGTTTCAACAACGAACAGTGGCTTTTGTATTTGGCATCACTGCAACTGTTTTGCTTTTATTTATAGGTTTTTCTGATTGACATTATATAACCAAAGGTACTTATTAGATTATTTAAGGCTAAGTTACCAAAAGTGGTTAGCCGCCATGAAAACTGACAAGGTAATTAAAATAGCCATACTTATATTGTAAAATGTTTTATTTAAATTGCACCTACTGAAAATAGCCATACTCATACAGTCATACTGTAAACTATAAAAACATCTGAATCTGACTATTTTATTTTGTACTGAAAACAAAAAAGGTTTTGTTTTCCGAGATGGGTAGGTATGTTAATCATTCAACGACTTCTTTTGCTCTAGAGAGGAGCCGAAGTGAGTGTTAGACTTTTACTGATTAACCTTTTAACTGCTTGTGCGACACAAGCGGTTAAAAGGTTAAAACCAAGCCTGTTTCTTTCAGTTGCCTTTCGAGTCCTAGGACTAAGGTTTCATTTCTAGAAATTCCTTGTGACACTAGCGAGCATCGGCCCTGCTGGGATTTCTACTGTAAAGATAAGATAAGAAACTGAAACTGAGTATAAGCGCATTTTCCACCAACAAAAAGAAATAAAATCTTTGATAAACTGGCGGCCACTAAAAACTTGGAACAATTTTTCTACTTACCTTCATAAAGTCCGTTTGTATCTCAACGGGACCAGACACAAACTTTATACAGCCTTTTTCCCTCAGAAAAGATAATTTTCACATAAAAGCGAATGTCTGTAATAAACTCCGTGGGTTTTCGGAGCCCGGGGACTTCGCATTTTTTGTAGGTTTTCTTGTGCTCATCATGTTTCTTAGAAGTTCAATTTTAATTAAAAGCTCAAGTTTTTATGATTAAAAATACACAGGTACGAACGTTAATTATGTTCAAATACCTATAAATATGACTGTATATTTATTTATTTACCACGATTGAAAGGTTAAAACTTTATGAAACACAAAATACAAATGCCTCCATAGTTCTCATAAAAAACCTATTTCTGTTTTGTTGGTAGCAGTTTACATAACTGCTTTATTTTATTTTTTTAATTTGAACTCAACTTAGAAAATTCGTCGAACAACATAACCATTTTCACTTTCGTTTTTAAGTTTTTATATACCTACCTAATTAAATTTGTTTAAAGTGCTGATCTAAAAATCCGTTGGTACTGTTGTTTGTGCCAATTAATAAAAACCATCGGAATAAAATCCATCAGAATTATTTTCATTTCGCTCACAATAAAATCCGCTTGCATTTAAAAGTGCATTCACGAAATATTCTCACAGATCTTCATTACATTTCCATCATTCCACTCCATTGCATTAGCATAATAAGCCGACAGACGTTTGCATAAAAAAAAAAACGTCATTCAGTGAAAAGGGCGGGAATTTTGCGCGGGAAACCGGGAACTACGCACTGTAAATGGCGACAAGGCCTCTCTCTCTTGCCCCTACACAGTTATCGGCTTAATTTAATTGCGTAGCCCGTGCCTGTACTGCCATTTTGAATGGCTTTCCGCCACCGCTTCATTTGTTTGTGTTGTAAATGGAATTTGTTGTAAATACACGCTACGTTCGTTGGTATTAAACGCGACGCCATCATTTTGTTTTGGACTACAAATGAATAGATGTTAAGTGGAACACTGGGGAATATTCCTTGATTTGTTTGAGGAATTGCGTAAAAATGTCACTTTAGAAATAGGAAATTGAGTTTATAAATAGAAAAAATAGTTGATATTCGTCCCTTATTTTCTGTAAGCAATATGGACTGGCCATTGGCAGATTTTTACGAGAATGGCGCATCACAAAAGTTAGAATCATATATGCGTAGATAGAACCCTAAGAGTGACTCAAAGATTCTAATAAAACAGTGTTCCTGCTCAATGATTTTCGACGTCTTTAATGTACCTACCGTGAAACTTTACTATTTGACCAAAAAAGGAATTCTCTTTTGTTTATGTTCACGATGTTCGAACTTATTTCCCATTTAAGGCTTCCGTTGGACTAGGGCCAGAGTTGCGGTGTTGTTAGAATGAGTTACCGTGGCCCTGGACAAAGCTCAACTGAAGAAACATAGGTGGGTTTTAGTAAAAATCTGACAGCGAAATGGTTCTCGCTTCACACAGAGTGAGAAGAGTATTGTCATGATTTTCTACCTCAAACAAAATGGCATCCGCAGAAATTATTTCATTTGTAAAGCAATTTCAGAACTATTCATGACGAATTGTAATCATATAAATTGCAGCATACAGCTTAATATCCTACTAGCTACAAAAATATGGAAGCCTGCAATGCAACACGCTAGATTTAAAATCAAAATGATTGTAGGTACTCCGAACGCCAGCGGCTCACAAACAGCGTTCCCACAACTGATTCGCACAAATTGCGATCCGTGATATCGTATCGGAACAGTACGGAAGTTATATTCTGTGATTATTGTCTGCATTGAAATATGGTAGGAATGGATGTAATGGATGTTTTTAAACTTCTGTAATATATTTCGCAGCTAGTGATGTAAAATGTAAATCTACTTATGCATGCACATTTAAAACTACTTAGGTACTATGTATACAAGGCGCCAGATAAACTTAAAATAAAGTCTTTTCCTAATGTCTCCAATAAGTACCTATACCGAAAATACCCGAAAAACCATCAATGAACTGTTTTCAGAAAAGGTAAAGGATCACGATAGATGTCAATTCAAGACTGCTGTCTCTAATTCCGTCCTAATAATACCGTTTTTGAATTTAACAATATCAATTCAATGTAGGAGGATCAATGACCGTTATTCCACGCTTATTTGGCGCCTACCATAATAAAAAAAAAATCTTGCAAATTGTTGTTGGAATTGTAGTCTAGTCATTCCCTTTCAGAACTTATAGTCAAGAACATAGTCTATCTAGCATTTCTATCGTCTTTAATGTTATTAATTGTAATGCCACGCTATGAGCCCAGCCCAAGCCAAGCGAAGCAAGTGCCATGCCAAGCCAGTAAACAATAATATTGCATTACATAAAACTTACTACACCGGCTTCATCTAGTTTAAACTGACGAAAAAAATTGACGTGTAATTATCACTATAGGTACCTACTACGCGTTCCAAATGAGAATAGGATCGATTCCTATGTTTTGAAGTCTCGTCGTACTGTCAAATTGAAAAAAAAAATTGGCAAAATTGAAGAACTTAGAGATTAGTAAAATTGAAGAACTGGATTCTGATTAAACTTTTTTCGTTTGCAATTTATAAATAATTTAATTTTTTTCTAAATTAATTAAAGTTTAAAAATTTCTTTCCTCGATTTGACAGTAAATTCTGATGTCATAACATGGCGGGCGATCCTATTCTCATTTGGAACGCATTGTGCCTAGATATTTTTTATGCTGGAGTAAATAATATCTAAGTACCTAGGTACTAGAAAACATCGATGACATGCTTCGACTACATAATTGCAGTTTTCAACAATACTCGAGATAAGAACTCTCATTCAGTGTCAGTATTGTGCATTCTTGGTAGTTTCTCCGCAATAAATGCGGGACATAATAGCAGCAAAAAGTTGGCAACACGACTGGCTGTATTTGTACAATGCATGTTCAAGTGCACGCTAACTGCGGAGAAGAAATTGCATTGTTTTTATAATGTCGTCTGTCAATTTTTATTTCTGAATCACTGCCAAGTTTACAAAACAACATTTTTATTTAGAAAGTTAATTGTCATAAACTCCATCGGTTTTGGACTTTTGGTACCTAGTTACTTAAAACTAAATGTAGGTAAACAATGTTAACGTCTTTTATCGAAAAAAATATCTAAAAATTTATCTAAAAATGTTTAGGTATTTACCTAAACCGATGTTAGGTAATTAACTTAATTTAAATAATCTATAAACAGTCCTTTATACGATTTATATTAAATAAAAAAAAAACATCAAGATTGTTTTCCTACTTTTAGTTAACTACCTAAACCGATGGAGTACCTATTGGAATGAAAAAAAAAATCCAATGCAGATAATTTAATTTTGACTTATCTATAATATGTATGTATTTAGAAATACATATAATAAGTATGTTAATCAGTTTTCTAGTACTCATAACACAAGCTCTGCTTAGCTTGAGACTAGACGCGCGGCGTTGTGTGATAGTTGTGGAATATTATATTATAAATTACTAACTCTATGAAAAATATATCTACTATTTTACCCATACATATCCGATTTTACCCGATCTTATTTAGGTAAGGACCTTTCAATTCGAAAACTTGAAACAACGAAATTAGATTTTAACCGCTAGCTTTAATACGAGTATAATCAAAATTATATAATACCCGAGCCATTTAGCCTAACTCAACAAAACCGATACACAAAACTCAATTTCCCGCGTTCTAATCTACTCATAATATCTGACCAAGGCATTACTGTATCAAGCCAGCCGGCTCTCCATGATCCCGCTACCAAGCTGCGCGTTAAATTCTTAATTAAAACAGGATTGATAGAATAAACAAATGTAAATTAAACACTAACTGGAATACCCTTGAGATTTATCTCTCAACGTTGTAATATCAAGGCGTTTATTACGCGCCATTTCCCCGCGTTACGTTGCGGGGTGGTGTTTGTGAATTGTAGCAACAACGTGGCCAAACGTGGCATTGAAACGTGATCGTAAAAAGAAAACAGTAGGTAGGTACTTACCTATTTAATTTATTTCTTCTATCTCGCTCTTGCTAGCGGCTTCGCCCGTGTAATAACGGGATGAAAAATATACTGTATCATAACTTAATACATTGTGTTCTAAATGTCATCAAATCAAAAAAAAAATCTAAGAAAAATCCGTTTCGGCGCTGAGGTCAGATTGATTAACAAACATTGAAACATACAAACTATTGAAAATGTAAGCCAGCACTGTTACATAAAGGCTGCTGCCAAAAGGCTGGTGCTGGACCAAATTCAGTCGATGTTTTAATTTTCCATAAATTGAATTCTAGTATTGTGATTTAAAAATATAGTGGAACAACTGGAACAACTGGACAAATATGTGGGATCACTGGAACAGGCGCGATGTCTCGAAAATGGAGATGAAGGTTTTATTGTAGAACAAATTCCTACCAGGCTTTGACTGCGTGATTGTAGAAAATTTTGTAAGGCTATAGCTTCCGGGATAAAAAGAGTCCTTGCTATTACCAGATCATGGTCTACCCGTGTACCAAGATGCATGGAAGTTCGTTCAACCGTTCGAGCGTGAAGAAGTAACAAAAGTATCTACAACAAACACACTTGCAAACTTTCGCCTTTTATTTTTATTAGTATGATTGACTACCTCAGCGCAGAAAAATATCAGAATTTGTAATAAATGTCCATATTGTAATGGAAAAGTGTCTGTAACCTGTATAAAAAAAGTACGTAAAGAATTTTTACTAAACTTAAATCTGTTTTACCTAATTGTAAAAAGGTTTTGCTAAGCCAAATAAAACTATATATAATAGCTTTCATAAAGTAATGAACGAAATAAAGTTCCATTTTTGAAAATGATGAAATTGCGCAAGTTTGGGGTGCCACTGTGCTAGCAACACTGTTTGTGTTGTTGTATCGTTTGGGGTAGGGGCTAGGGGCCTCATTACAAAACGCCTGTGGGGAACCGATGAGCCGATGAACCAGGGGTTGGTTGGCAATTTAAACTTCAACACAATTTAACAGAAGCAAATAAATCTGCATGAAATGAGTTTCCCTTCACTGTTTTCGTTGCTGTTTTCTTAATGTTGGTAGTACCTTAATACTAAGGTTACAAACCTAAGGAGGAGTCTCAAGGTAGTCCGCGAATTTTAAATTTTTTAGACTTAATAGTAAAGTGCTCTCTTCCCTGAGATCACGCAAAACTGCCTGCGCCTCAACAAACTTAAGTTAAAAACACGTACACCGATCTGGGTGCGTCGGTCTTCATACATTTTATATAGAAACTAGACTTGTAGAGCTACACTATATCCACGCCACGCGACGTCGTTCTACGTAAAAATCAGGCGTGAAAAGCCACGTACAGACATCGCAAGGCGTGCGACTCGGATGGTTCGTCTCGCATGCCTCGGACTATGTGGACGTGTGTGCTCACAGTGAGCATTCGCGTCATACGATCGTTACGAACACTGGTGCCGCCTCAGTACGAGCCGTGCACTCCTTGTGGACGGACAGGTGTTGCTTGTGAGGCCGATACCGAATCACTGTGCGTGGTGGTTTGCGTACTCAGCTTGAGCATGTGTCGTTCGGGACGTATGCCTCAGGTTGAGGCATGCGTGACGAACCATTCGAAACGCACGCCTCGTGATGTTTGTATGCGGCTTTAGACGTGTGCGCCGGTCTAATATAGTTTTACCTTTAGTCGTCCCTACCCGTATCCTGAGACTTGAAAGTATTAGATAACTATTTTAGTGTACAACATTACTAATTCTATTCTATTGTCCTGATGCTTAGCCTGATACTGAATCCCTTACTATTACGACCGCCATATGACCAGAACAGTTCGTCCTTTACTTCAGGACCAGAACAAATGACCATTAACTAAACCTGGCCCTTAAGATTTATCACGGGCACACGATCCTAATAAAGCCCGTACGCTTATTATACCCGGGTACCCAGTAACGGGTTACCCGTTTCGGTTAAAGCACCGATTACTCGCCTGTGGGGTGCTGATAAACCTCCGTGCCGTACAATAGGCACGTTGAGAAGGGCCACCCGCGCCTGGGACGAAGGGACTGCGCTAATTGGCCTTACGGATCAAATGGCGGTATAAAACACTGATACTTTGGTCGCATTTGGTTAGACTGGGAATTGAGCCTAATATGGTAAAGAAAATAGGTGGAGAAGGTTCAATAATATAAAAATTTATACACTAAACCAGCTGTGCCCTCGACTTCGTTCGCGTGGTTGTCGGAAACTAAAATACGTCGCTTATATAAGAGCACAGTCACCTATGTTACCTTAAGGCCTATTGACTACGGACGCGTAGCTTCATAGACGCATATCGGCAAGCAGGCGTACACCAAGCGTACATTATAATGACGAATATGCGTCTGTAAAGCTACGCGTCCGTGGACAATAGGCCTAATTGGTATCGAGCTCGTTCAACCCCTAGGCAAGATTGACGATGTTCTATTGTTTTTGCTCGTCTCATTTCATTGCTGTTTCTGCTCGTCTCATTTCATTGCTGTTTCTGCTCGTCTCGTTTCATTGCTGTTTTTGCTCGTCTCGTTTCATTGCTGTTTCTGCTCGTGTCGTTTCATTGCTATTTCTGCTCGTCTCGTTTCATTGGGGTTTCTGCTCGTCTTATTTCATCTATTATTTTCCTTTCAGGTGCTAAATATCTTTAAAAAAAACTAATACATTTCAAAATAACTTTAATTTCGGAAAAATTTTCAAAGTTTCAGCTTTGTACCAAGTGGGTGTTCTGTACCCACCTACATAATCCCCCTTCTGTGGACGTTATCACAGTTTTATGACGCTAACCCGCTCTGCCAGCTCAATGCGCCCCCCGTGCCAGTTCATGGACATAATCCTGGAGACGGGCATCAAATTCAATGGCCGCCGTGCTTGCCAGTCGTGAACGCGTCACTGTTACAGTTCTTAGCAGAGTTTCGAGAATAGCGTCCTCTTTACGCATTAATATGAGTCGAGATTTTAAGACCCTAACTCCCAAGCAGTGCAATAAAACAGTGAATTTCTGAAGCCTACTCCTCGGTAATGGCCAGCTTTGAAAAAATAAAATTATGTTTATTATAGACTGGCTTTTGCCTGCGGCTTCGCCGGCGTACATAAAATATAGACTATGCCACTGAGGAATAAAGCAGCTTTCTATCAGTGAAAAAGTTTAATCAATCGGACTAGTACTTCCAGAGATTATCTCCTACAAACAATCAAAAAGAAAAAAATCCTCATCTTAATATTAGTGTAGATTCAATAGGGCTTTTATTTTTATTTTGTAATTTACTTTTAATTAGGTTAAAGGTGCGTCAGGCAACTACCATATAGTTGTCTGGCATTATTGCTGAACTGGACCTTTTTGGCGCCGCCGTGAGACACACATTATTAGTTGTCTCTCTTTTTTTTAATACAATCTATTAGTGTCTACATGTTGTTACTACATTGTGTGTATCATTTTTTTTTCTTTCACTTTGAATGCAATGTGCTACGCATGAGTTAGATCTAAAAAACCTTAAGATTTTTCAATGGAAATTGGGCCTTTTTCCGGACTTTTGATTTTTTAATCTGCTAACTCTACCCGGGAGTCTCGTGCGGCTTTACGTACCTAATCATTTGGGTATTTATAAATAAATTTTGCAAAATTTCTCCTTTTCCCGCCCCTTTCGGGTAGGTCAAACAGGTCTAATGCTACCGTCCAAGTTACATCACAACGAACGGGTTGGTTAGGGTTGTCAGCAATAAATTATATTAGGACCCAGGTGGTGGCTCTGTTGGTCCGTCTAATAATAATCACCTTAGAGTCGCTTTCCGCATAATCTAAGCGAGGGCAGGCTGTTCCGTAACTGAGACCAACCCTCATAATTCAGCGCTCTAACTGAGCGATATTGATAAAATAACATAAATATAGGATTATAGTGAGCTAAGGGGGAATTTGGATATAGAGCGTAAGCCCTAACATATCTACCCACCTTTAGTAAGTAGTATATTGTTAGTTTAAGGCGAACATTTCACGGTAGGTTTTGCTGTCAGTTTTGCCACAGTCAAAGCCTTGATTGACGAAAAACCTACCGTCTAATGCGTTGAATGACCGTTTTTAGTACTGATTGACGAAAACTATCACTATTAATTAATGGAATTGATTGACGCTTGCATGACCGTGTAATGGTCGCCTAAGGTAGACATTTAGAAAGATGCAACACCGGTACTGGACCATGCGATCGGCAAATGTTATCCAGATTCATCAAAATTAACGACTCAGACGTGAGGCCCTCCGTCGATTGGTTTTGATCTAATAGAAGCACTCACCCCATCACTAGTCAGAGTTGTGATTACATGTATTAGCTCTAGACTTACCACAGTTATACAAGTAAAAGTACCTAAATTATATCAAGTTTCTGAGAAGATATTCTTCGCAATTTGAGTCCTAGTGGTTATAGTAATGTAAAATTGGTGTAGTTTTGTATCTCAAGTGTCTGCTCAACTGAACAATATGTGATCTCGGTAAAATGGGACTGAGAATTTTACTGTAATGTTGACTAGCTCAGCGAAATTTGCAGAGAAGGTTAACTTGATACACTCAAAGGACTTAGTATCCAGGCCAAAAATATTGCAAAAAAAAAAACAGTCAAAGAGAATGATAGTCAAAATGATATTGAACAAAAAAAACGAAATGTTTAGGTATTTAATTTTATTCTGGTTTTCTACAGTTCTACGCAAAAGAATAAATTCCTTCCGAATTCCTTAACTTTCTCAACAATACATCTCAAACAAAATTTCATTCCGACAAAAATTTAATCTAAAAGCTCCCATGGATATGCTAATCTTCTTTTATTACGAAAGAGAAGTTTTCTACACAATGTTTTATTTTGTTATGCTTATTTTGGGCGGGTGTCATGGCGCCGAAGCGTAATGGCGCGCAAGTGAATTATAGCGGGAAAATATCGTCGAGACGTTAGAAAGAATATGGCTTACTTATTTAACTGAATAGATACGGTTGCGAATAAACTCAATTTTGGAAGGATATGTTATTTTATTTGAAAGAAATAGGGTTAAGCTCGATTCGGGGTCGAATGTGACTTGAAAACAAAAGACAAACTCGTTGCATTATTTATTGTATCTGTGGCTCTATCCTCTATGCTGAAATTCCGAAATTCAGTAAGCTTTATTTTGCTCTCTATTCAAAGTGTAAGCCTGATCCAGTAAAATCCCAGATAAATGTGTAGAGCTTTTCTAGATGACCTTGTTTGTGTTTCTAGATACTATCGTCTTCTTAACTAGATAAGTCTAGACTAGATTTTAATAGAGCGCTCTATTAACTAAGTGTGAGTTGCACCATTTAACTATAACGATAACAAAGCCGTTAACAGTTGTCAAATCGTCGAATTGACCAATAGGCGGCCGTTTCACGGCTGGTTATGGTTTGGTTATCGTTATAGTTAAATGGTGCAACTCACCCTTAATGTCTACATTTGCTGTCTAAATTATCCACGTCTACACTAATACTGGTATTAAAAAGAGGTAGTTTTTTTTTTGTTGTAATCTCTGAAAGTACTGGACCGATTGCTAAATTTTTTTCACTGATAGAAAGCTGCTTCATTCCTGAGAGTATCTGTGACGGTCTCCCGTTTCCAATACAATGTTATTGGAACCTATTCCTTAGCTAATAAAGGTCTGATAGGCTGGAAACCAATATCGATAAAACTGGTCGAACAAAGCGAGTATTCATTTCTTTAATACAACGAATTTCAACATGAATTTTGGAGCTAGAGTGTAATTGGGTGTTTTTTGTGTATGTTTACTTTTTATGTAACAAATAAATAATTGACCCCTGAGTTTGTTTCGGTGTTTCTTCTCAGGGTAGTCAGCCAGGAAACACCGGCCTTATCTAGAATTATTTGACGAAAAAAAAAAAATCGACGTGTAAAAGTGTTTTTATAAAACCTACTTGCAAAATAAAGATCATTTATCATATAATACTTTTATGAAATCTTTTTCTGAGAACCACATCAAAATTGGTTATTAAATGAAGGGGCAAGTAACATTTTAAATATTCGTATGAGGAAAAGTTTAGTAGTCGCGTGGTGGTAGGTAAATATCGCACTATTTCTTTTGGTTCATAAGTACCTAATGGAAGTAACATCATATTTTTTTCAGTATAAGCATCCGTATACCATATACCGAGTCAAGGGACGAGACAGTGCTCTCGGCCGAATTCTCAAAAATAAACAACGCCGTCTAGTCCCAAGCTAAGCAGGGCTTGTGTTATGGGTACTAGACAACTGATAAACATACTTATATATTTCTAAGACATACATAATTATTTTAGATAAATTACACCTAGACACAGAACAAATGATTATGCTCATCACACAAACATTTGTCCTGGGTGGGAATCGAACCCACGACCTCCGGCATAGCAGTCAGGGTCACTAACCACTAGACCAACAGGCCAGTCAAACATTTTACTGTCTCGACCTTTTACTCGGTACGTGTGATCAAGGCATACTTAAGTCTGTTACTAGATAGTTCCTTCTAACATCAGACATAAATTCGAATGGTCTCTAAATTAATTAATACTGAACGGCATTAATTTTTTTTTTCTATTTTGAATAAAGTTTACTAAAGACTACAAAATTCAAAAACTTTTCAAAGTCATCACATCCAAGTAGGTACATAGTATTATAAACCATAGCATCAAGCATATTTTGATATTTTTAATTCAAACCGTCATCTGCATCACGAACAACCAACCAACTTTTCAACTTCGGCCATCTTTGAAACCATGACAGTCTGATCATATCCTTACTCCTCCATAACTTAAAGACCAGCAGATAAAGCCGTCGCTCGTCAGGAAGTCATTTGTCTGCGAATAGTGGCAAACTTTTACATGAAACTCGACGAAACAGAAGTTATGGCCAAGACTTCAGCGTCAACCGCGTGTGATAAATGTGTTCTGTTTTAAAATATGGCTGCGGTAACTTTGAGTCGGAAATGTGGATATGAAATATGTATGGTGACAAAATGGTGGCGTTAAAAGTATGACAGGATCGGCAATTAGTCTTCATAGGGCTGGCGATTCTATCTGTAGAAGTGAAGCGTGCTCAAACCCTAACAAAGTTAAAAAAAAAAAACTGAAAGAGCATTGACACATTGATTTTTATTCTCCTGACTCAATTATTTATTTGATATTAAGTATTAGTATATTATTTAATATTGCGTGTATTATATTTGTGTTAGTATGCCTAATTAGTATTATTTCTGATGTTTGTACACTGACAGCCACAAATCTTTTTTTTTCTATCAAAGGTTGTCTTGTCTGTTAGTAAGATACTGCCCTGTCCTATAAGACCGTCTACTGTACAACACTTATTTCTAATAACGTTTGTCCCTTAGGTTTACAGTCCAGTATTTTTTGTTTATGCGGGGTAGGTATAATAAATAAATATTTATAATGAATGTGTTCTATGACTGTTCGGTAAGTTGATGTACAACATTCACATAATGAACTTAAAGCAAACAGGTACTTTAAACGATTTTTAATTAATAATGTGGTTGAATTTTGCAAGGATAAAATCTAATCTCGATTTCAGGTTTCTGAAATCAATTGACAAAATCAATCCATTGTTTAAGATCGATTTCAAAAATCGATTTTATTGAGCTATAAAGTCGAATCTTTGATTGTCTGAGGATGGCTGACCATCTTTTAACATATCGAGATTCCTCCTCTGCCTCTGGTTCCGGCTGTCATTTGTCTTTCTGTCGGATCTTTGACAGAAAGACAAATGATGTTACGGATTTTCAGATGGCAGAAAATCTGAGATTATAGTCTTGTTAAGGGTTATCGTTTTAACCAATTAGATATTGGGTTGTAGAGGTAAAATAGGCAATCGATCCATGTAAAACTTTAAGTTTTATTCTTTAGGAATGGAACTCTCTAGTAGTCAGATATTCCTTCACGTTTCCTTCACTCTGGAGGTCTTTAAATCAAGAGTGAATACTTCTAGGCAAGCGCGCAACTTTTTTTTACACAATTTATATTATGCTGTTTTTAGTACTTATTGTAAAGCCTTGTACAGATATCGCGAGACGTGTGTCGCGAATGGTTCGTCACGCATGCCTCAACCTGAGGCACTGGCTTGTACATTTATGCGTGCGTTCCGAACGACACATGCTCAAGCTGAGCACGCAAACCACCACGCACGGTGTTCGTCAGTTGAAAACGCAAACCACACAGTCCGAGGCATGCGAGACGAACCATTCGCGACGCACGCCTCGCGTTGTCTGTACCCGGCTTTATAGTGGCACCAGAAGTAGGTACATCATCTATAAAAAATTCAGATATCTAGCTACCACGATTCATGAGATACAGCCTGGTGACAGACAGACGGACAGTGGAATCGTACTAATAGGGTACCGTTTTTACCCTTTGGGTACGGAACCCTGAAAACCAGGAACTCAAACTGTAACCGTAATAATGTGTGTTAACACTGTTTTTTAAAACAGTTTTAACAGAGAAACACTTTTAAAGTGTAACAGATACAATAGTAATAATAATAATAATAATCTTTATTCAGGTCAAAGTACCCATTTTCACAATTATAACATTAAATATCAAAGCATAGGTACAATTGAAACCTAATCAAATACATTAAATTAAAATATTCAAAACAAGGTCATTAAATTAAAATAAAATAAATTAAAATCATTACAAATTAAAATCAATATACTTAAATTAAAAAAATTAAAAACAACATAAATCTAAATTAAAATCAAATCAAACAAATTAAAACTACAATTAAAGTCACAATAAAACCATTCAAATAGTGTTACCGAACAACCGAATCAAACTGTAACCTATTATATGTGTTAACAAGTGTTAATATGTGTAACTGAAATAATTGCACAGCACGCTGCGTTTACCTGTTACACTTTTTAACACTGTTAACACTTTTATATCTGTTACAGATATGTTACGGTTACGCTAGTGTTTTGGGTTAACATTGAAAACACATATATAAGTGTTACATTTTTGATTCTGTTACACATTCAACATGTAACACTTAAAATTCTGTAACCTTTATGAAGGTGTTTTTAAGTCCCTGCTGAAAACATTCATCTTTTTAACAACTTCAACAGTCTTTAAAATCACGAGCGAGAAGAAAAGGTGAGGTGTATCCATCAATATAAAATGGCTACTTAGCACCACCCCCTGCCATCATATCTGATAATGTTCCAAGTTACGATCGTAAAAATGTACCTAATGTGATCGTTAAATGCATCTTGCTGACAAGTGAAGCTCCGAACTAGGTTTATGGCCGTCGTCTTGCGCGATATAACTAACTCAATTTTTTAGTTCAACTGTTAAATGCGCATTTAGTTTGTTACCATGCCCTTTTTATTTATTGATGACGATTTATTACATTACGCATTATTCAGCGCACGATATTCAGATTTTTCATTCCAAGTAAGACAGTCCTGACCCTTATTATCTACGCTACGCTACATAGTGTCTGAATATCGAGTGGTGTAACAGACGCATAAGAAATTGCTCGCAAATAACAACGAAACAAACTTTACCTCTTTATTATATTAATGTAGAAGTGTAGATGTGGTCAAGTGGACCCGCGGGACCATTCGGACCAATAGCGAGCGAGCGTATGTATATACAATTATTATAAAGTAACCTAGTAGCACAGAAGCCTACTAGGGTTGCAAATAAGTAGGTTTTAACCTTATCCCTAGGTCCGGAGAAGTTATTTGAAGATTTCCCCAACAAAAACTGAGCCGTATATCATCAGTGATGATTTGTAGCACTATTCATTCATTGCATCATATTCATATAAAACTTAACAAAGAAACTCGACAAAAATCCTAAACAAAAGGTACTTAACAGTTATTATGGCAAAGATCTAAAACCCCGAGCCTCCAGCCCCAACACTACGGCATAAAGTTGCGTCGTAAAAAAGCAATTTGATCGCTCCCGCCTCCGCTGACACTGGCAGCGAGCGTAATTTATTGTAGCGCACACTAACTTGATATTTGCGTGAATGCTATAACTTATACACAGGCGTTGGTACTTATTTCCACCCTCTTCTACCCCTACTGACGTGTGATGATACGGAACGGACTGTACACACATAGAAACAGTATTTTTTAGGGTTCCGTATCTCAAAAGGAAAAAATGGAACCCACTCACTTTGTTGTCCGTCCGTCCGTCTGTCTGTCTGTCTGTCAAGACCCTTTATCTCGAGAACGCGTAGACGTATCAAGTTGAAATTAAAACCATATACTCAAGTCTGCGGTCCCTTCAAGCTGTGAGAAAATCAATCAAAATCAGTTAACGAATAAAAAAGATACGGTCATTTATGTTGCCAAAAAAGTATATTTTAATACTCTCAAAGATCGAAATTCATAGGGTACTTTCCGTTGACCCAGAATCCTAAAATTTGGCAAAAAGCAAGGTCTTATAGCACAGGTATAGGAAAAAATCTGAAAACAGTAAATTAGTAGTTAACTAAATCAGAAAAAAAAAATTGCAATTCAAAAAAATCGTCGAAATTCCATTCAGGAATTGTAGTTTGCACGGAACCCTCAGTGCGCGAGTCCGACTCGCACTTGCCCAGTTTTTTTTTTATATTACTAGCTGCTGCTAGCGGCTTCGTCTACGCAATAGTCTGTCTAAAACATCAAACGACTTGGGTAATTATTGGGATAAAATGAAACCTGATGTACTTGATCAACACTGGTTCAATAATCAAAGTTGTTTAAGAGATCTTGATCATTGTTTACTAAGAACATTATAAAAAAATATCAAATATAAGTATTTTTTAATGATTCAATATTATACAAAATTTCCAAGTAGTTTGACTTTTTAGTCAGACTATAGTAGAAAATGATGACAATGGACCTACCTAGCAACTGTACTTTTTATCTTAGCTATCACGGATCTTGAACGCTCGGCGTCAGAGTGGGGAACGTTGTTAGATACATGCAGCAACGCAGTGAACGAATGAGGAGTGACGTCTATGACGCGATGGCGTGGCCAGCCAATCACAGACTCTCCCCGCCTCTGCGTCGCACTTCGCACCACTAAAGAGACCGAATATTTGACTTCTGCGCTAGTGTTCAAGTTCTGTGAATACTACACAGTTTTCTTGCTGATGCTTGATTGCTTGAGGCATAGATCTTGAGGTAATCACATGCCATTTCTCTCTATAACTTTCATCCAGCCGCTACCAGCCACTCCGTTAACCAATATACCTCACATACGGCTAACATTTTGACACATTGCACTCCAAATCCTCTTCGTAATGAGGCTGCTAAGAATATTTGGGCCCCACGTAATGAGGGCAATGGAATTATCCGAACGAAACAGGCTCCATGGCTGTGAAATTCAAAGGGCTACTGGAAAAAGCACGGCTAGGTAAAAGTCAGACTTTACCTCTCGCTGCACTCAGGCCGACATCTAAAAAACTACTTTTTTATCTCATATGAACTAGTGCTTGACTGCAATCCCACCTAAAGGTAAGCAGTAATGCAATCGTTGATGGTGAGGCCCACTAATTATAATTGGACGGGAAGACCGCAGCAGGCAAATTGTTCCAGGCCTTAGATGTACGCAGTATAAATGACGAGGCCGTCCGTAACTCCGTACCGTAGAGGTTTCATGTCCGCTGGAAGATATAAAATGGCGGAATTAAGTCATACAATTCCTGCGCACTCTCCAAAATGCAATCTGTAAAAGGCTAGCTACCCCACGCCTGTGCTCAAGGCTTTGAAGATTGGACTTAACCAAATCTGGATCATCAATCAGCCTCTTCGCACGCCTTTCCACCGAGTCCAAAGCCAGGTGGCATTTTGCAGCACCAGCCCGTATGTAATGACTTGAAAATGTCATGACTTGAAGAGAAATCAAAACAGTACAGTTTCCTTTAATCCAAATCTAGAATTTCCAACTAGCAATCCTATTCCTAATCTGTATTCATAGCTAACAACTTGGCCCGGGAGTCCGGGACCTGTGCCGGGACTCACAAAGACAATCCCACACTGGGACGGGACTCGAGAATAACAATTTATTTATGTATGTTGCTAGTTGCAATTAAGTTTCTTGTGAGAAGCTTGCCGCTCACTATTTTCTCCCGTGATTTATGTATTGCCTTAGGAGAAGTTTAACGTACGCGGACATTAATCGCCAGTAATGTTGTGTTGTGTTGTGTCGGTATAGCAAGTTGTCATGGCCTTGGTTTGCAAGGCTCGAAGCGAGTCTGACTTTTGTAATAAAAGGTAGATAGAATTTAGAGAAAGAGGGAGAGGGTGAAACAAGAATAAAAAATACTAACCCAAATGCAAAACGAAAGAGAGGTGGCATTTAAGGGGATGGCTCGACATACATTTTCAATGTCTTTCACACAACCGCTCTTACGTGATTATAACGTTATTACACAAATTTTTCATTAGATATTTTGGAAACACAGTATCTTGAGGATATTATCTACGCTTCTAATACAGTATCTTGAGGATATTATCTACGGCCTCATCTAGCATAAATTGACGAAAAAAAAATTGACGTGTAAAAGTGTTTTTTAAACCTATTTACCTACAAAATAAATACCATTTATCATTTACGCTTCTACACAGTATCTTGAGGATATTATCTACGCTTCTATACAGTATCTTGAGGATATTATCTACGCTTCTATACAGTATCTTGAGGGTATTATCTACGCTTCTATACAGTATCTTGAGGGTATTATCTACGCTTCTATACAGTATCTTGAGGGTATTATCTACGCTTCTATACAGTATCTTGAGGATATTATCTACGCTTCTACACAGTATCTTGAGGGTATTATCTACGCTTCTACACAGTATCTTGAGGATATTATCTACGCTTCTATACAGTATCTTGAGGATATTATCTAGGCTTCTATTGAAATCAATTTATAACTTTGTGTCAAACTAATCCAGTAAAGACCTCTGAAAATTTAATTATTTTGCATAAACTTTTACAATTCATAATTATTCAAAAAATATAAAAGCATAACAATAGAAGCCTCGCAAATGTTATCAAGATTTCTAAATGATAAAAAGACCACAATTGTTTTCAAAAAGTTTTAACGGTTTAAAAAGAACACGTACTTCCTGGAACCAGTTTTGTAAAATATTCTAGTAAATCATGGAATTACAGAATGCTAACAGAGATTTCAGGCGTGATCTCTCTTTTTTCGCGTTGCCTTTTCGTCAAACATCGCGTTGGAGTGCGTTAGATGAAGTAACAAGCTTTTAAACCATTCTTGATGTTGACGATACTCGAGTGGAAGAGCAGCCTCTTAAACACCCATCAACACTCGTGGGGCGGTAGATTTTATAGCTGCCAAATAATTGAACACCGAAACGTTATTTTATTTATTGGTCCCACCATTCGATGCTATGAAGACGTCATATTTTATTTTAACGATGGAATAAAACTTTTATAGACTATGAATATAGAAAGGGAAATGAATTCAGAAGGTGTTATCGTATATAAATTACGTTTTATTTATAAGGTACTTATGTGAAAATGAAATCGTAAATCTCAATTCGGGTCCGGTAATTAAACAATTTGTTAATGAGCCCGTATTCCAGAGCAGTATAATGAAATAAGGAAGTAAGAGACTGAATTATTTTCTTGCGAAATGAAACCATATAATTTAAAATCCAATAAAGCATCTATTTTCCTCAAGTTAATTTTTAGGGTTCCGTACTAAAGGGTAAAACGGTGCCCTATTACTAAAACTCCGCTGTCCGTCCATCTGTCTGTCTGTCTGTCCGTCTGTCACCGAGCTGTATCACCATATCGTACACACACAGGCACGAGAAATAGGTTGGGAGGCGATATAACCTCCATTGAAAAAAGAGGATCCTTCTACAGCCCTAATCGGTTTCTTCTATCTCATTTCAGGAGCGAGCAATCGTACAACCGCACAGTGCAGTCGGTGTCGTCAGTGGGCGCGCTCTCCGTGCCATGGTCGGCGACCGAGGCGCGGCTGACCATGCCGGCGGCGCTGGGGGTCGCTGGCATCCCCGCCCTCGTCATCACGGACGGCGCCGGCAAGATCCTCACCGCTAATGGCAGGCAGCATCTGTCGGCTGATCCGCTTGGATTTGTAAGTATCTTATGTGCCTCTTTTTTAGGTTGCAAATCATCCAATGACATCTCCAGTTTTTGGGCGAAGAAGGAGGGCTTGTCAGACTTTTACTGACTAAAACCCAGTCCAATCCTGTTCTTTTTCTGGCTACGTTCCAGAACCCCGCGGGTGTTCTCTTCCGCACCACCTTACATATAATGTTAGTATCGCTTTTATCTGTAGCACATTATTTTCGGTAATCATCAAATTACTTCTCCCGCTTGGAACGCGAGTGTCAGACTTTTACTGACTAAAGCCCATCAGTGTTTCTTCAGTTGCTTTTTGCTGGCTGGCAGCATCGACCTACTACTGGACCCGTCAATATTGAATCACTACAGTCAAACGGGGTGGATAGGAACGCAGGGACACGTAGGAACAAAATTTTAAAAGCATTTTTCACTAAGGCCCTCGCCACACTTGGCGGAAATTCCGTCGCGGAAGATTCGCGACGGAACGTTATTACAAGTTATTGTATAAAACTACAACTAGCGGGCACACTGCGCGGAAGATGAGTCGCTCCGCTTAGGGCCTTAAAAACTAGCTTTTATCCGCGTACTTAAAATAAAGGTAGGTACATTACATATTATGTCACTCAGGAATAAAGCAGGTTTCTATTGGTGAAAATATTTAAGCATTCGGACCAGCGGCCATATTATGACATCTTAAAACCATCATGTTTTCTGTGTGAGAAAAGGATAGTGCTATTTGTCCTGTATAGCTCCGTCTCTTTTTCACACCGAAAACATGATGGTTTTAAGAGGTCATAATACGGCCCCAGGGCCCCAAGTCTGCTATTGCAATAGTGTCTGAACGGTGTATCATTGATTTCATAATTGTTGATTTTGAGTGGGTTTGGTAGTCTACTAATATAATCACGGAACAGTAAAAACAGAATATAATGGCGTCACAATGATTTTCCAATGATCAACCACTGACACTCCATCGAAAGAAGTGGGATAGAATGGTAATCGCATACATATTTACAAAATGACAATGAGATCGTGTTGGAATGACGAATTTATAAACATAGCAAACTTAGGCCCCAGTACTTCCTACAAACAAACAAAAAACAAGAAAGCATTATTAGTGTTGATTTTTCTTGCGTTGTAATACAGAAATAATGGAAGCAGCCAATATTAGGAGAAATTAGTGAGTCTTAACCTTTCAATCGTGATAATTACAGACACAATTGAAAGACAATAGGTGCGCGAACGCCGGCGTTCGCGCGGGGTTTAATGAATTCAAAGCTTTGTTTCTATTCACCAAGTTTGACGATACTGTCGTAAAATAAACTAGCTAGTATCTCTTCTTTTGGTCTCTTTTAAACATAATCTATGTCTGTTCCAGAACTTCCCGTGGGCGCAGCGACCAGCGTCGGTGCTGACTGAACAAGCGCTCTTGAAGATGGCGCGGCATCCAGCGGTTGTTCTATTTGTTGGTAAGATCATAGGTACTTGTAACAATAACTTAAAGAAGACTGAAAAAAAAACTACATAATATGTGTATGTAGGTAAACAGAATTAGTTACTTAACATTGACAGTGGCACTCATTTTTGTATTCCATTTCTGCGGTACGGGGTGATTAAGACCTTTTAATTAAGAAAACTATCATTATGACAGAAGTCGTTGTCTTTATTAGTTACTTAACATTGAAAGTGGCACTCTTTTTGTATTCCATTTCTGCTGTATGGGGTGTTTAAGACCTCTAACAAAACTATCATTATGACGGTTAAGTTGTCAAAAAATAGGCCCGTTTTGAAATCTATAAAAACGAATACTTAAATACGAAAAAAAAGAATACCTACTCGCAGTATTATCCTAACATATTATGTAACGCGCCAAAAAAAAAGTTGTATTAAAACTCTTTATATAATTAATTATTATTTTATTGTTTCTTTCAGTTCGTTCAACTTAGAACGAACATTTTAGGGTATTTCTCAAATATCAAAACGATCCTTTTTATTTTACGAGTTTAAGGGGCTTATTAGACCTCGTAAGGTTTAGGAATGGATTTTTGAAAAAACTTTTTTCTGCCAGAGATTAAATAAGTAGGTACCTATATATAATTATTAGGCTTGAATTTAAGAAAAAAAAAAACATTTTATTACTAGATATACCCCATATACCCTATTCGAAAGTGTAGCAAATAAGGACATAATTCTAGAACGTAGGTAATATTTTCAATATTATTCGTAATAATTTCTAAATAAATAATTCTTGGTTTGGTCACTAATACACCCATCTGAAAAATTCACCCTGTATAGTTAGAGGGGTATAAGTACCCACTTACGTACCCAACAATTAACCATGCTCTCTCCTTCCAGATGACGAAGACTCAGAAATAGAATTCGCCGAATCCGTGATAACACCCTCAGCAGAATCCTACTACGAGGAGTGCAGCATCCAGTTCCCAGGCTTCTGTCCCTACCAGAACTCTTCAGACGACGAAACCATGGACTTCGACTACCCGACGTCCAGGCACTCCAGGATGAAGAAGAAACCGTTCAAACACGTCATGTTTTACATTGGCATCGATGGGACGGACAGCGCAGACATGCTGAGGGAACACATAGGCCTTGACGACGCCGTCCCCCTCCTAACATCCATAGATTTCCCAAAACAGCGCATGGTGACCATGAAGTATGGTGACGAGATTACCACGGACTCGGTCCAGAATTTCGTTGATGCGTACTTGAGTGGTAACGCTGATTTTAAGCCTTTAAAGCCGTATAGTGAGAAATGTTAGTTACCGTAGATTTTTGTTGGTTGACGTGACTTGGAGTGGGTAAGAATGTATGGATGGAGAAACCTGTCATTTGACATAAATAACAATGTTTGATATAAATAATAAAATCGCTACTTAGACTGATGTAGCGACATCTATGGCGTCATATAAGAACTAATCCTGCATCGCGCAATTAAAGTTTTCACATACAAAATAATGTTCAAATCGGCTGTTCTTTAAAAAACAGCTCAAAATAATCTATCGGGCAGTTGCCCACCAGACATAACACCCGTCTGGCCGTAGGATCCTCATTTTCCAACGGAGGTTTGTGGGACTTTACACTCTGTTCCACCTCCCTCCAAACTGGTGACCCCGGCGTGATTTAACATGTAACCCTTTGCTTTCATTTTACTGAATAGCATAATAAGCCTTGTTCCCGTTGCTGACTCGACATATACAACAGTCCGAAATCAACTACTGGCCAGTTGCAGGGATCAGACACAACATCCATCTAGTCGAGCCTCGCAGGATACCTACTCCTTTTTCAAAGAAGGTTTGCGGGACTTGACGCCCTTTTACACTGTACACACAACTAAAAATAAAATATCTTGCTGTCATTATGGCTATCTAGAATTCAAGGTAAAACATAAACAAAATCCGCCTTATAAAGTTCCCACTGGCACTCTACCTCCTCTCTAGGAGAGGGAATGGGCTGTAATGAACCACGCGGGCCCAGTGCGGGTTGAAGGATATCACATGTCTTCGAATTTTTGGTTCTAGGACATGCCGGTCTCCTCACGATGTTTTCCTTCACCGTTTTGAAAGTAGTGGGTAGAGTAGACTGGGTTTGAACCAACGATCTGCAACTCGTAAGTCGGGACCGTTACACTGGGCCACCACAGCTCTGAATTCTAGATTAGATTATTCTAAAGGAGAATGACCAATAATGTATGGAGCTTGGTCCAAATGTCCACCACTAACGAGACTTATCTAATAAAATAGTCTACTAAATACTGAGTCATTATACAACTAGGCCAGGCGTCCCGATTTGTACGTAATGTCCCGATTTTTGGGGATCTGGGGAAGCGTCCCGATTTGCACCTGATCGGGATGCTAAATGTCCCGATAAATCTAAATCCTTTAAACTCCAATAACCACTGAAGAAGTCTGGGGTTTTACTCAGTAAAAATTTCACACGCCCTCTCGTTTCACCCCAAAAGGGAAGAAGTCAAAAAAAATCTTTATTAAAAAAAATATATCCCCATTTATTTTACCACCTGTCCCGACTTTTATCCAAACAGACCTGGCAACACGAACCACAACCAAAAATATGCAACCTGTAAAAAGTTTTGACTGAGTGAAAAGTCATATTTTTAGTAATTTATTTATTCATAGTATTTTTCTCTGCTATTAAAATACAGCTACACGCATCAAATAGGTATGTTATGTACCTACATAGCATACCTATTGAATGCGTAAGTTGTAGTTTGTACCCATTACAACCATGCAGCTGTATCTACAGTACAACACCTGTGCATACAACAATCTATACCTAAGTATACAAATACATAATTACAATAAAACAGTAGATATGTGGAGCGTTGTTTTCAATCGGCACAATATGTACTATGCGTTTTAGGATAGATTGCCATGTTGTGACGTCGCGTCGTGCTGTCAAATGGAAGAAATTTTGGCAAAATTGAAGAAGTCAGAGATGAGTAAAATTGAAGATCTGAATTCTGAATAAACTTTTTTCGTTTACAGTTCGTAATTTTTTTTTTTTTTTTGTTTCTGAAATTAAATTTTAAAAGTCTCTTTCCTCGTTTTGACAGTAAATCGTGACGTTACAACATGGCAGTCAATCCTATTCTCATTTGGAACGCATTGTACGCGCGATTCTGTTTAAACCATTTTTTTTTTTGTACAAATACATAAAGGGCTTATTAGAAAAGGTCGTGTAATTATTTAAGTAAAGTTTGAATAAATAATATTCATAAAAAGCAAAGTTATGCTTCAAAAATTTTGAAACTTTGATTTTACGCTCGCCGCCCCGCGCTTAGCTCCGCTCACAGCGTCAAGGTGAACGGGCCGTTACACTTATTTCATACTCTACTCACCACTTCAAGTCGTGTAAAGCAACACTAGTTTAAACCTAGCCTTACATTTGTTACTCCAGTATTATTTCAATAGTTCTCTCGTAAAAAAATCATTGTAAAAATTGTTTTACTTTTGTAGTGTCAGTAGCGATTATTATTGTTTTAGTAATTAGTAAGTATTGTGTATGAACTGTAGACAAAACTTCATACATTTTTGTATGGGTGTTTATAATGAAATAAAACCATTGTTAAATTGTATTGTAGCACTGTCTAAATAAAATAATTGATGTTGAAAGGGAGGTAGAAGAGCTGCAACGACATTTTGTGGTATGAATGACTGTTATGTTGTGTTAGCAGTTATTCATACCTCATTCTTGAATTTGTGTTAAAAAAAAAGATGGCGGGTGTTAGTTTTTTTTTTTAGTTACGCGCTAAAGGATCCTTGCAGCGTTTTGTATCTTTCTACGATGGGTATTTATAACCCACATTGATCTCCAAAGGATACAATTTTATAATAATAATAATAAAAAAGGTGGACACTCAATGAATCCATACATTTTTTTACAAAAACAAATAATGTAGCATGTTTCAATCTTATTCAATAGGTAAGTTCTGGTTTTTACCTAATAAAATTGTAAGAAATAAATGTAATAGAAAGCACACGTTGTTTCATTATTTTTGACCAAACACGAACTGGGTCTTAGCATTAAAAAAAAACGACCAACGCGCTTCCAATGCATATATTTACAGCCTCATCACCGATGAATATTTACCTCCTACAAAGAAAGAAACATTTATTTGAGACTCGCACAAAACAAAATAACAATCAATTAAAAAAATAGTACATTGTTACACTAGGGGTGAAAGTAACTCATTTCGTCCCGAGAAGGAGTTGGAGGGCGAGCGAAGCAAGGTCGCTAATTCGAGGAGTTAAATGGGTTACTTTCACCCCGAGGTAAACAAAACACTGTCTCTCAAACTCGAAAAAACCAACGACTGATTGCCACTTTCCCGCCATTTTGTTTTTTTTTTCTGCGACTGGCCATCTATTCAGCCTCATTAATGAAAAATTAGAAATTAATTGTAATCTTTTAAATATAAAGTATTTTAAAGAAATAGTTGAACAAATAAATCATTTAAAATATAACATTATTTAATTAATACTTGTCTTTAAGTTATTTCAATTTTATATCGCGCTGTGATTGACTGGCTGTATGGAAAATTGGAACATGGTTCAATAGAAATATGAAGAAGAACTAGTTTTTTTTTAATAATTTGACAGCTGCCAGCTGTAAAGTAAAACTCCCTAGGGATGAAAAGTATCACTTTCAGCCCGCTCCTCAGGCAACTTCAGACCTACTTTCAGAGTATGAGTAATGAAAAAACTAATATATCTATAAAATCTTAAAAAGAAAAACTGTATTAAAAGTTAAAAAATAATAGACCTGTGCGAGGCCAAAAAGTCTCTCAATCTCAGCATATGCTGCAATATTTTAAAAAAAAAGTAAAATAGGTAATGCAGGGCTGGTATCCTGTTAAGGCCTTGTGATCCTATCTCATCTTATATCCTATCCAGGGCGTTAAATTCTGTCTGAGTCCATTTGATTAAGCCAAAAGAATTGAAATGCAATTTTCTTGGCTTTCGGTTGAGCAGAGGAATGAATGGATTCTGAAAGTTGGGTTCCCATGGATTCTGTAATCTTCCTTTGCTGCACATCATACACATTGGTCCACACCAAATATTATGCTGATGGTACTACTGAAGGTTTCAATTATCTTCAGTAAAAATCAGTTACAGATTGTTGGAGGTAAAACGTTTCAGGTCATCCATGACGAAGAAATATGCCCACTTCTCTTTGCACCGGTAGCCTAGACCCGCTATAAACCTACCTTTAGTTGCTTTGAAATATGCAATTCTGAGTGTATCACTCCTACTCACCGTTTGTACCGACAAATATGGTTTACGTAAACGTATATCTTAAGATTCAGGAAATCGAATAATCTCGAGAACTAACATCAGTCTCAGTCCGCACACCCCACGAAGCACATCGCTCTTGCTAGAACGAGTGTTGCCCTTCTTGAAGCAGATAAGCTTCTCAATGAGTGCCAATCCGGCACTGCCAAACTGGTATAACTGGTCGTGTAGCTCTGTCACTGTTGGTTGGTTTTGACATGAGTTACACGACATCCCTCTAAAGCCGCAATTTACAACCTACTAGTCAATAGGTATCTGTAGACTTTGCATTTCTGCAACATATTTAAATTGAGGGCCAGTCTAAGTGAGATATAATCTGCAGGGCAGTTTTGTGTTGAACTGTTGGGTACTCTACGAGCCTGGTCTCCTAGGAAAAGTTTTCGCGTTCCTCATTTCCGGCTTGCTTTTTTAAACTATCGAGAGGAAACATTACCTCTTATTTTGCCTTTATTGGTTGGCTTAAGAGGAGACGCAAGAGCAAACGTGTTCGGAAGAAGGAAATGTCCCCAAAGGTCTAGTAAGACATGGCCGTTTTTCGAGTACTAGGATTATTGCCGCGAAGTACAGCTCTATTCCTCTAGCATCTCAAGATATATTGCCATCTTGGCGTTACGTCACCGTAGCGGTAGTGACCGTTTTTGAAGGCCCAATAATTTGAGTGTTCAAGGATAGCCGTATATTTTAACAGCAGTGGCCAATAGTACTTCCGTAGAATTGATTAAGAATCCACCAGTCCCACATCAATCGGGGATTATCCTTGGGTCCACAAACTTACTACCTACAGAGAGCATCGCCGATTGGTGCCACTTTTCATTTCACTGAATACATAATTATGTACTGGGTCTTTTGCAAATTGGCATTAACTCCTGGCATGCCTTTTAAAGATCCAGGACTGAGTCACATCAAGCAATGGCTTACTATTCCCGAACCTCTAAAGACATCTTAGGAGGCTCTCGTTAGGAGACTGATCCAAGAGCTTTATTCAGAAATCAGTAGGCTCGTATTAAGAAAATTCTTTCTCTAAAGCCCTAATCGTCAGCTTGAACTCTGTTCCTAATACCGGTAGGACACCATTCTTTTATGTTTTATTGAAATATTTTAGAATGTAATTCAATACAAAATAGTTTATTTCACCTGGGTGTAACTAGGTTGGGCACGCCACAATCATGGCGGTAAGTCCCCTCTTTGAGGCGTGGCTGGAATAACCTCACGGAGTCCTTACCTTCTGCATGACGCAGGTCCTACCGAACATGGCACTTTCGGGAGTTTCCTGCACCGGATTCATGCGGAAGTGACGCCCGGGTGTCGCCACTGTACGAAACGCCCGGAGGACACGGTGGAGCACACAGTCGTGGTGTGCCCTGCTTGGGCGGAGCATCGCCGTACCCTCGTGGGGGCGATCGGTGGCGGAGACCTTTCGCGCCGGGCCTTGGTTGAGGCCATGGTCCGGAGCGAGGAGGAGTGGCAGGCGGTCGCGGACTTCTGCGAAGCAGTAATGCTCGCAAAGGAGGAGTCCGAATGCATCAGGCAACGGTGTTATCGCCGCCGCCGCCGCCGGGATTCTGATCCCGATTTCTGGCCAACGTGTAGACGTGGGCATGCGGACAGTGAGCAATGGGTAGCTCACTGTCCGGCCGTCCGGTAAGTGTCCGGACCAAGCCCAAGTCGTCGACGGCGCGCACTGTTCCCGCGCGCCTCAAGGAGTTGTCAGCAACAGCAGGGACCCAACCGGGTCGAAGCGTACTGGGGCCAGGGTTATCCGAAAGGGCGCTCGAGCCCCGGTATGAAGGCTAAAAGGAACGGGGTGGGTCTTTTACTCAGTAAGAGACACTATCTCCCGCTCCGCCCAAGGGCGGAATCTCGTCAATACATGATTTTTTCCACCATAAAAAAAAGGGAAAAAAGGGGTGTAACTAGGTAAGCTACAGCCCTGCTGGGGCAAAAACAATCTGGGTACCTCAATTTTTTCAAACTTTAAATAACTTCTTCTGTTCTAGGTAGAGTGGGACTTTTATTGACTAAACGAGTTTATATGATAAGTGTTGAATCTATTTTATTTAGATTTCGAAGGTGGGAGATTTTTTTCTAGTTGAATAAGAGGTACCTAATTAAGAACTAAGGGCCCCCAGCTTGGGGGCTCCGTTGCTGTGCCACATCCAGGCTGTGCCATCAGAAGCTCTAATTGGTCGTTTCCTAAGGTAACCGGCAAAAACTCCACGTAACTATATACCTACTCGTAAAATTTTTTTTTACAACATTTCTATCTCCCTAATACATTATGAGGGGACAGTGTAGACCAGTTAACATGAACCAAATAAGTAAAATAATAGAAAAGTAAATCAAAATAGTAAATAATATGAGTCTGCAGCGCATGACAGCACTACAGACTTCGAAGCCACATAATCATTCACGTTATAAAAAGGGAATTTTCCAAAAATAATAAATCAATAATAGTGATCTAAATGCATTAATAAACCATAATAATATTTATGAATACATCATGTGTCAGCATACTGAGAATATATGTAAGTGTTATGATTAGATAAAAAGCCTAGGTTCCAGTTTGCAAACTACACTTCAAAAAAAGTTAAAATTGACGCCAAACCGTGTATAAAAAATTCCTTGACAAAACTGTAGCCGCCATTATTGTGAAATAAAATTTTCAAAATAAGTTTCACGTGCGTATAGACGTGATCGAATCTTATTTACTGCATAAATCAGTGAAATATCTATAAATCATGGCTGACAACGACGATCTTCTCGACTACGAAGACGACCCAGAGCAGCAGATCGCTAGCGAGGCTGCAGAAGTAGCGCCAAAAAAAGAGGTTAAGGGATCCTATGTATCTATACACAGCTCCGGCTTTAGAGATTTCCTGTTAAAACCCGAAATATTGCGCGCCATCGTTGACTGCGGTTTTGAGCATCCATCAGAAGTGCAACATGAGTGTATTCCGCAAGCCGTCCTTGGCATGGATATCCTGTGCCAAGCCAAGTCCGGCATGGGAAAAACCGCTGTTTTTGTGTTGGCGACTCTTCAGCAGCTGGAGCCGTCAGAAAACCACGTCTACGTTCTCGTAATGTGCCACACAAGAGAATTGGCATTCCAGATTAGCAAGGAATACGAGCGTTTCTCAAAATACATGGCTGGCGTCAGAGTGTCAGTGTTTTTCGGCGGAATGCCTGTGCAGAAAGACGAGGAAGTGCTCAAAACTGCATGCCCGCACATCGTCGTCGGAACGCCCGGCCGGATTTTGGCGTTAGTCAACAGTAAGAAACTGAATCTGAAGCATTTGAAGCACTTCATACTCGACGAATGCGATAAGATGCTTGAATCTCTAGACATGAGACGCGACGTCCAGGAGATATTCAGGAACACCCCTCATGGAAAGCAAGTGATGATGTTTTCTGCCACTTTGAGCAAAGAGATCAGACCTGTGTGCAAGAAGTTCATGCAGGACCCCATGGAAGTGTATGTGGATGATGAAGCCAAGCTGACCCTGCATGGCTTACAACAGCATTATGTTAAACTTAAGGAAAATGAGAAGAATAAGAAACTCTTTGAGCTACTTGATGTACTGGAGTTCAATCAAGTTGTTATATTTGTTAAGTCCGTTCAACGCTGCATAGCTTTAGCTCAACTATTAACAGACCAGAACTTCCCTGCTATTGGTATCCACAGGAACATGACTCAAGATGAGCGTCTCTCCCGTTACCAGCAGTTCAAGGAATTCCAGAAGAGGATCCTAGTTGCCACTAACTTGTTTGGAAGAGGGATGGATATTGAAAGAGTGAATATTGTATTTAATTATGACATGCCTGAAGATTCAGACACGTACCTGCACCGTGTGGCTCGTGCTGGGCGCTTCGGTACCAAAGGTTTAGCTATAACGATGGTATCTGATGAAAACGATGCTAAAATTCTTAATGAAGTTCAGGATCGCTTCGATGTCAACATCACGGAGCTGCCCGAAGAAATTGAGCTATCAACTTACATAGAAGGCCGATAAATCACTAGTTTACTCCATTCCTTTTTTACCAGTGTTTGAACTTTTTGAATGCCATGCAACCTATTTGTACTTGACCTAATCCATGGTGAGATGACAGAGCAACATTTGATTTACAAGTTATTAATGATTATTGTATCATGCAAATATATAATTTTTTTTGACATGGTATCATGCCCGGCATTCAGAAAGATCAGTTTTGTCAACACGTGTGTGTTTCAAATTATTTGACTAGGTAACATTCACTTTCCTGGGTTGCAGTGTTTGTGTGGGTTGGTGAGACACAGATTGCTCATATCCAGATTTAAAGTAACTCTAGGTTAAAGATTATTAAAGTAACTTTGATATTGTGATAAAATGGCTTTTATTTTTAACTTATTACTAGCTTTTGCCCATGACTTCGCCTGCACATTCTATTGGTGAAAAAATTTTAGCAATCTGGACCAGTACTTCCAGTGCCTCCTACAAACAAAAAAACTAACTTTATAATATTAGTGTAGATTGAAGTTTTATTTTGTAGGTTGATCAAATGCTCATCTTTGAAGGCTTTACTATAAATTAGCTGTTGCCAGTGGCTTAGCTATGATTGTATAAAATTATCTAAAAGGAACATACTCCTGTGATAAAAAAATATCCCATGTGCTATGCCAGCATATGGTCTACCTCTTACCTCAGTTTCATCAAAATCCATTCAGTAGTTTTTGTGTGAAACAGTAACAAACTTTCGCGTTTATAATATTAGTAGGATAGTGTTCTATTATCTGCTGTTAGTGTTATTATATCCTTAGATAAATCTAACAGCACTCATGCTTTTTATGGACATCTTATTGTTAATCTGTGTATTTATAAGCTAAGCATTTAAATCATGGATTAAAATAACTTATAGCATAATCAGCAGACTCCCATAGGCTTAGAGCATAATCATTATATTATTATTCCTACTGCTAGGACTCGGGCTTATGGGCCGAAATTCAGCACGCGGGACCAGTGCGGGTTAGTGAATGTCACATGACTTCGAATTTTTGGTTCTCGATGTTTTCTTTCACCGTTTTGAGAGCAGTGGTGATGAAATAAACTATACAAAGTATTGCGCCTAGCTGGGGGTTGAACCCGCGACCTACAACTCGTAAGTCGGGGCCTTTATCACTCTGCCAATAATTCAGGATGACTCTTCTCATTGCGGAACTTAGGATAACGATTTGAAAGGAAATATTAATACCAGACTGCCCCATGTTCAACACCGTACATTAGGTATGTAAATAGGTACCTACGCGACTTTGTTGCAATAAAGCGATGTCGTTGTCGGCTCGATTACCTACCTATGACATTGAACTTGATCTTGTTATGTAAACTTGTGACTTTTTACACCTAATAAAGCCGATAATGTAGTGTAATCATAAATTACGTGCAGCTTATGTAATTTTTCCTGACAAGAAGTAGGAGGTAGGTAGGTACCTACTTAATTTGCCTCATCACTCCATTATATTTATCAATCCGTCTCCCACTCAAACAGGCAAAGGCAAAAATCTTAATTTTAATGCCTAAAGATGGATTTCGAACGATAATAACCATTGACGGCTTGCATTGCATACGGGAGCCGTCGCTCGCTGGTACTGAAGGAAACACAAGTCAAATATCAGACACAAAAAAATATTTAGCCCGGAATCGAACTGCCAACAACAGAAGTACCTTTAATATTTATCCCAGCGAGCGTACATAACAAGTAAATGTTAAAATGTAGTTCGACAAGTCTAGTTTCCTAAAATGTTCAAAGTACTCTGTAGTATGAACCCCGACGCCGAACACCCAGATCGCGAGAAGCGTGTGGCTCACGCGCTGTGTACCTAGTTCTATCATAATATCTGCATTACGCTAAATAGTAGTCTCATAAGGGTTATGCAAAGGTTAGATGTAAACTTGCTAGACAGGCCAAGCAAGGGCATTAATTCATAGTGCCATCTACTTCTATGATCAAATAAATAAATGAAACAAAAACATTTTAAAATAGAAAAATATTTATTCTTATTTTACAAAATGTTGGTAACAAAACAACTATTATTTAGGTACCTAACGCTTCTGTGGTTTCAAGTCCTGAAAGTAGGTGTAAACAATGACTTCAGAAATACAACAAGTACCTACTTGGAGCAATTAGTACTGTACGACATAACTAAATAATTACAATAGGAACTAAGCCTGTTATTGTCTTTGTTCATTAAATGATTGACAGAAATAATGATTGTTACTACAGTTGCCATCACGGATCTTGAGCGATTGCGCAGAACTCAATTATTCGGTCTCTTTAGTGGTGCGAAGTGAGACGCGGGAGTGATTGGCTCGCCGCGCCATCGCGTCATAGACGTTACTCCTAATTCGTTCCCTGCGTTGCTGCATGTATCTAACAATGAAGACGACTGGCTCCCCAATGTATGGAATGCGCAAAGCTATCCCCACTCTGACGCCGAGAGGTCAAGATCCGTTTTGACAACATACAATGATTTTCTAATAAATTAATATAATATCATTGGCAACATACATGTGTGTATCTATGTGTGTGTATGCCAAATAAAATAGTTTTGTTTCTTTTCTTTCTTTCAAAATACTATGTTGCATATTATACACACAGTACTTTTAATTTAAAACAGTTGTGACTGCCTAACTTCAGGAATAGATATTTAAAAAAATAAATGAGTAACTTGGACACAGTTTTACTATAGGAAATACAATACATAATAATAGGAAAAAATATGAAGAGATATTTTAAAACAAATGGACGATAGTTTGTGTTATACACTTCTTATCTAAATGTACCTAAAATTGCTGTATAAGGTTTAAACTTAACATGATATGACATAAGTACCCACAGTTGCTATACCTATATTATAATGCTGTACATCAATTATGTAGGTACAAGCATTCTGAAAAATCCTTAACAATTAATTCAATCCCAAATAGACAGACTTCTTGGGGCCATCAAAAGTTTTTTCATGAGTGAACCGAGTGATAAGATCTAAAGCCCACTTGGGCTGGTCTCCGGGCACCATGTGCCCTGCATTCCTCACCAGGATCTCTACCAGTTTGCCTGCCTGCTTCACATAACCGGCCACTTCTCCGTCAACCTTCCAAACATACCTTTTTGCAGTCTTGTATTCTTCAGCACCCGTAAAGTTAAGGTTTTTGAGGTAGTTCACGGTTAAGGGGTAGGCAACTATGATGTCTAGTTGACCATTGTATATGACCACATAGTAATGATCAAGTAGTTCTGATATCCACGGAGCTACAGACTTCATTACATCTTGCTTGAGATGTTTTTCAACTTCAGTTCCATTATGGAATGGTAAGTTGCCAACATGAATCATTTTGCGGACAGCAGTCTTCTGTAGCATTGGTCCGAAGTCTTCGTACTGAGTATAGTCTTTTGTGTGTAAGAAGTTGAAGTAGAAATTGAAGCCTGTCAGGTTTGTGAAGACACTCTTCCCATCGATCATGTCACCGTTCAATAAGGAGTCAAATGTGACAAACGCATCGTCCCATTTTCCTTGTTTGATATAGTTTTTAGTTTTATTCTCATATTGTTCAAATAACTTGGCTCCATTTGAATCTATGAGACCTATTTGATACAAATATTTTCCATATACCAGCTGATGTTCTGGATCACTCAGTCCGTTGCCAATTGCAATCCCTTTCATGTTAATTTTTAGTTTAGCAGTAGGATTCTTCTTGTGTATGGTGTATGCTAAGGCAGGAACATACTTCCCTCCGTATGACTCTCCAGTAACAAAGAACTTGTTCTGCTGCAGTTCAGGGAACAGCTGGAAGAACTGTATCAAGGTTGTGTACAACTGTTCACCAACCTGTGTCTCGTCTGTGCAATAGCCGCGGCTGTCGTTCGTGAAGCTGAACCCCGTGCCCACCGGGTTGTCTATGTAGATCATGTGGTGACTCAAAGCCCAGTTGTACTTCCTCCTCTCGAATTTATCTCTACGTACTCTAATTGGACCATTTTCCGTAAACAGACCGTACAAGGAGGTCGCACCGGGCCCCCCCTGCAGCCACACGACGACTGGCGAGTGCTTGTTGTCCGGCACCATCGCAGGGAAGTACCAAAAGAACTGGTTGGAGTCATACGTCTTGTTCACAGTGAAATACCCGGCGTAGCTCTTGATTCGAAGACTCTCCGTAAAAGGCACGCGCGCGAGACGCCTGGCTTCCTCAATTTTCCCGTTCTCGACGTACGGAGTGAGGAACAACGGAGGCCCTGGATCACCCCCATCGCGCTCGCCCAGGTTCAACTTAGGATAACGATGGAAGAAACCCTCGGCGTTGATAAATATTTGAAATAATAAAAGAGCCCACAACGTGCGCGCCATCTCGACCCGAATACCGAATACTCAATACTGACCCAGATAGCCGGCTTCACCTTTTTATCATGCCTTGTTATGCTTATTAGCGAATATAATAATAAATTGTCGTTTAGCCGGCTTATCAATATATTGTTCCTTTTTCAGACCGCATACTCGTACTCGCTTACTCATCACCAAACAAACCGCAATTTTACGCACTAGGGATGTTCGTACATCACAAAAATATTCCCTGTACTTTATACACATGCGAGCGATCGAATGTTACGAAGCGTATTAAAAATAACATTATTTCTAATATTCTCGACGTAGGAACCTAGATAAATATTGTCTATAACCGAATATCATCATAATATGTTGGAAATATGCTCCAACTGCAAATGAGCGTGGTATTACGTTTGTATTGAAATTCATCCCTCGCCGGCCCCTTAAAGATTCAAGTAAAAAAATCGATACATAATAATCAATTTTCATGAATAATGGTACAATAAGTACTGCAGTAGTTCAACGTAGGTAAACTAGGATTAAAATGCTTTTTTTAATACACTTAATATCAATTAATTACTTGCTTTAAAGGTGTTAAATTCGAAGATTGGAGTTTGGAATTATTATTTTGATGAATAATATCATGATTGCTGCTTAGTGCAAATAAACGGTGTCAATTCGTCGGGATTGAATGTTGAAATGGGGGTGCCCCAAGGTTCAATTTTAGGTCCTTTTTTGTTTTTAGTTTATATTAATGATTTACCCAATTCGTTGCAAAATAAACTTAATATGGTGTTGTTTGCTGACGACACTTCTTTGATTTTTAAGATAAATAGAAAAACTAACAATCTTGACAACGAAAATAGCACCATATTGCAGGTTCAAAACTGGTTCACTGCTAATAATCTGGTTCTAAATGGGAATAAAACTAAATGCATAAGATTTTCCTTACCGAATGTCAAAAGTAGTGATTTTGACATTGTATTGAATAATGAAAAACTAGAATTTGTTGATAAAACGATTTTCCTGGGGATTACGCTTGATTCAAGGCAACAATGGGGTCCTTACTTAACTTCTCTTGCAGGGCGGCTTAGCTCAGCTGCATATGCTGTTAGAAAAATCCGCCAATTTACGGATGTTGATACCGCTAGACTAGTCTATTTTAGTTATTTTCATAGTGTCATGTCGTACGGTATCTTACTATGGGGACGGGCTGCTGACATCGAGTCAATCTTTATATTACAGAAAAGAGCCATCAGAGCGATTTACAATCTCCGCCGGTGCGATTCTTTAAGGGAACTGTTTAAAGATATTAACATAATGACAGTACTTTGTCAATATATCTATGAAAACATAATGTATGTTAGAAAAAATCTTCATCTTTTTAGCAAAAGAGGCGATAGACATAATTATGTTACAAGAAATAGGGATCAATTAGTTCAACCAGGTTTCAGACTGGCTAAAGTGGCCTCTTCTTTCATGGGGTACTGTTTGAAATGTTATAATAAAATACCTCCCCACATATTAGAACTCAATGAAACGAAATTTAAATCTTGTATTAAACGCACACTATGCAGACAAGCATACTATAAGTTGGAGGATTATATTCAAGATAAAAATGCTTGGTCCAATGCTGGTCCAGCTCCACTACCACTAGGGCGTACTAATTAGTTGATTAGTTGGAAACTAATATTATTATTTTTTAATTTGAAAGACACAATTGCATTGTATAATGTAGAAGCACTTTTTCCAAGTTTGTGAATGTGAAGCACCATGGAGCATTTTTATTAGGTTACAACTTTTTTTTTGACATTACGAGCATGGCAGTTGAGAGTTTGTCATGCTCACTCAAATGTCTCGCTGTTGGTGGCACGTGTTATTGGGTCGTTCAGTTCCCTTCAAAATGGTTGAGCTGAGTGGGGCTGATGCACGCGTCATGCTCGTGAACGGGTGCCGTCAGATGGGACTGGTCATCTCTTAGCTGCCAGTGGCTTAATTCAGTTTCTATCTTTTAATTATTTTACATTTTTATTTCTCTATCGACATTGTGCTCACATGATAGAAGCAACAAGTAATATGTAACCAAGCATTATATGTAACACATATATGATTTAAAAGAGTGTCCATGGAGTTTCTTGCACGTTCTTCTCCATAGAGACCTACTCTTTGGAACGTGCAATTTAGCTTCACTTTTCTTGGACTGACCGACATTTGACTATTCAAAAGTGCCTGTAAATGGTCTATTTGAAATAAATGCTTTGATTTGATTTGATTTGCTGCGCCGACCCCAAATAAAACTGAACAAGAACAAGAAGATGATGAATGTCATAAGATTCTTGACCTCGCGGTAACAATAAAACTGTCCTTGATCTAAAGATTATTATTTATCTCCAATTATTTTATTGTTCATAACAATGTTTGGGTTTGATTGAATTAATTTCATTTTCTTTACCGGTATTTTAATGCTGAAGTACCGAGTTTGATCAATACGTTGAATGGTAGGCAAATGGATTGTCCAAATACAGATTGGTCTGCCAACCTGTCCTCCTAGTGCTAGCCGCGTAGCACGGCATGCCAGTATCACCTGCAGTATTAGGATCTAGCGTCTTGGCACGTGATGTTGAAATTATGGAAGGTTTTGGGAAAGCGTTTGGTGTGGGATGCAATCTTTGTCGCTAGAGTGCAAGTACTGAGGTTTAGCCCATAGTGCTACCGCTGTGTCTCCTGATGCCGTATGATAGCCATGGAGCCCCTTAAACCAAATACTGTAGGTACATTATACTATTTATCGGTATAAATAATTAGATGATGTTTAAGTTACTTGATAAAAAATCGACATGAATAAAAAAAAAATCGAACAATCGATAGGAGTCGGAATAAAGAATCTACATCACTAGCACCGCGTTTGTTCTGACGTATTTTTACTCTGTGTCTGTGATATTTTTATTTATTCCTCTTGTTTACGAAGAGCGGATCGAAATATGGAATATACGAAATCTTTAACCGCTTGCATTTATAATGCACATTATTATTAAAATAGACCAATAAAAATGTTTTATTAGATGATACCGATAAGTATACATAACATTCTACATATTTTGTTGCGCACTTTAATTATATTAGTTTTTTTTTTATTTGTAGAGCTTCGCTTCCAACATGAGATCCAAAACCAGATTTTTGAATGAATTTTTACGCCAATGACATTTCCTAAATGTCAAACGGTCATCGACATGATGCGAAAACAAACAAACACGAAAAGCGGGTACATGTCGCCGGTTTTTTATTAATTGTTTTTGACTATTATTTGGCTGCATTAATTGAGTGCTGCGCCATGAAGATGAAGTATGATTCTTTGGAAGTGTGGACATTTTTACTCGCAGTTTTGAGTGCTTTTTATGTGGTGAACGCTACTTTCTTTCCAAATGTGTATCCGAGGTTAAAACTGGACGCTAGCTCGGCGAAAGCAGCTGGTAATCCTCTAATGATCACTCCGTACCTCAAAAAAGGTTCGATAATACTGGCTCAAAATCTCTCGCGGGTATCTATAACAGATAAAATAGGGTTCCGAAGTCACGCCGGCTTCTTCACAATCGATGAGAAGTTCAACTCCAATATCTATTTCTGGTATTTCCCGCCTTTTTCTAAGAATGAAGATGCTCCTGTTGTCCTCTGGCTACAAGGCGGGCCTGGAGGAAGCTCACTTTTCGGACTGTTCACGGAGTTGGGGCCTCTGATAGCCAAAAAAGAAGGTTTTGCTTTGAGAAAATATCACTGGGCTCTACATAACCACCTAATATTCATCGACAACCCAGTTGGCACTGGATTTAGCTTCACAGACAATGAAAGTGGATACTGTATGGATGAAGCCTGTGTAGCAAGAGGACTGTACAGAACTCTAACCCAGTTCTTCCAACTATTTCCTCATTTGAAGAAAAATGCTTTTTACATAACAGGTGAATCTTATGCAGGGAAGTACATACCATCACTAGGATTGTTAATCCATAAAGAAAACGATGGTGTTGCTACAATCAATTTAAAAGGCATGGCAATTGGCAACGGATACTGTGACCCAGTCAATCAGTTAGATTATGGTAACTACTTGTACCAAATAGGATTACTGGACAGTAATGAGATGAAACTATTTATAAAATATCAAAATGAGATTGTGAAACAAATTAAAGAAAAGAATTGGGTGCAAGCTGATATACTTGTAGACCGACTGATGGATGGCGAGCTAGGGAACTTCTCATACTTCAAACAGTACACTGGGTTTAATTACTACTATAACTATTTAAAATCATCAGGAGGAGATGATGATATGACAGTGTTCACAGCCTTGTTGCAAAATGACAATGTGAGGCGCAGCGTGCACGTCGGAGGACTGCCGTTCCACGATGGACAACATGTGCAGCTGCTGTTAGCGCTTGACATGCTAAAGTCTGTAGCTCCAACTGTTGCAGAACTGTTATCACATTATAGAATGTTATTTTATAACGGACAACTTGATATTGTTGTGGCATACCCACTAACGGAAAACTTTTTACGTAATTTAAACTTTACTTCGGCAAAAGAATATAAAACTGCAAAAAGAGATATATGGATGGTAGATGGTGAGGTGGCAGGCTATGTGAAGAGAGCTGGCAATCTTACCGAGGTCCTGGTCAGAAATGCTGGGCACATGGTCCCGACAGACCAACCGCAGTGGGCCCTGGATTTGATCACGAGATTCATCAAAAATGATTTTAAATTTTCATAAACATTTCTTGGTATTCACTCTCACTTGAGTCAAGATAATTCCTAGAAATGTGATGTCATATCGAACTCACTCTTTGGTAATTTTAAATGGGTTCTTTATAGAGGATTTTATGAAGATCTGCGACTTTGACATGACAAAAAACCTACAGAAAATACTCTGAATTCATTGTCGAAAATCGTCTTTATTAGATCAGGTCAAGGCAGAGCATGTCAGACTTTTACTGACTAAAACCCACTCTTGTCCTTCTTTTTTTTATTGTTGATAGATTCGCGCTTGACCACTTCTTTGCCTTGGTTCCAGGGCCCATGAGTCCCACTAAGCTTCGTCCCAGCTGGGCCCCTACTATTTGGTGATATCTCTTTGAGGCGCGCATGGAAAATTACGTGCCGTCGACGACTCGAGCTCGGACCGCACGGGGTGCTCGCCGTCCGCAAGCCTACGTGGCTGGAAATCGAGATGGAATCCTGGCGGCTAGTCGTGAGGGCCGTTCCCTCACGCAGGCGGGCGTCTCCTTCGCTAGCATTACATTACTGCTTCGCAGAAGGGGACGACCGCCTGCCATTCCTCCTCGCTCCGGACCAAGTTGTATAATCAACTTTAAAAAAATACTCACAAAGAGAAGATTCTAAAGGAGACCTAAGTAGTAGGTTTCTTTTAAGAGTCTCTTTTACAGGAGAATCGGCGAAAAATAATATGAATAATAATTTTCGCCGATTTTGTTTCAAAAGCCAGTATGATTCGTGAGTGTACTTTATGATGTGCTCATGCATGACAGCTATGTTCAAGCATGCGCAACCAGTGAAACCAATGTTGTTTTTAATACTCATTATAAAGGTGAAAATTTTGTATGTTCTTCCTTCATGCTCAAACGGTCAATTTGGATGTTTGACGCACGGATAGACCGTGTTTTGGAATATCGATACTTTTTATCCCAGAAGTATGAGTATGTTCCTTTTGGATAATTGTCTGATATAATGCGGAAGAAGCCACCGGCAGAAGATAGTCTACAAATTAGTTTTAACAAGTTTTTCTTTTATAACAACAGTTTTAAAGAGAAAAGATTTGTACTTTTGTTCGTAATGAAAAATCTCAAAAATTACTAGACCCGATTTTAAAAATGTTTTTACTAGTAGAATTCTATTTTGTCACCAATATTTTCATATTGGCATATTTTCTATTTTCACGCGGGCGAAGAAACTAGTAAAAGTTAGTAATTAGTATAAAAATAGCACCTTTCATGTTTCTTTTGCGTTCAACCTCTAAAACTCCGCTTTTTTTTATAGAATTCGTAATATTATATAATGTTAAATAAATTATTCATATTTTGATATGTTATCGTACTACGCGTTCCAAATGAGAATAGGACCGATTCCTATGTGTATGTGTGACGTCTCGTCGTACTGTCAAATCGAAGAAATTTTGGCAAAATTGAATACCTTAGAGATGAGTAAAATTAAAGAACTGGATTCTGATTAAACTTGTTTCGTTCACAGTTCATAAATAAATCAAAATTTTCGCAAAATAATTAATATTTAAAAAAAATTTTCCTCGATTTGGCAGTAAACCGTGACGTCACAACATGGCGGGCAATCCTATTCTCATTTGGAACGCATTGTAGTAACATCATTTGGGTTAGATAGGCGTAGGTACGCTAGTATTATATTATTCTTGGGTGTAGGCAATGCAACTGTTGTACCAAACCAAATATACAACATAATTTTTAGTTTATGCAAAACCTGAATATAGTTTGTTCAGAATCAGTAACTGAATGGATTCCAATAGTTTTTACAACATGTTATATTTTTACCCAAAAATATTTAGACAGGCCACAAGTTGGACACCTCCGACACTAAGTAAAACATAGGTCAAAGCAGGTCATGCGGGTATTAGGCGCCAGCATACAGTTGGGTGCAAGTGCAAAACAACCCCTCAGTGTGATTGATGATTTTTCCCATCGAAAAAAAAAAAAAACCCTCAGTGTACAACTTGGAAGACAATTCCCAGCTGTCACCCCGGGAGGACAGGGCTAGAGGGGACTATTGGGAATAATTCTTTTTTATGATACAGTTATGAAATTTTGTACATTGATTCTTTACATAAAAAATACTAAACAGGTGTTTCGGGTAATGCATATAAGTGCTAAAACTAATGTGCTAATCAATTATTTGTAGTGAAAAGCAATATTCGATATAATGTATATGGAAATAGGTTTTGTTATTTTTTAGTTATGAAAATAAAATGTCTCTATATTATCAATGGTTTTATTTCATATTGCAATTATTTCTAAATAAATATTACTAACTAAGAACTTAATATTAGAAACACAGTCACTTCGAATTAACACAGAATTAAAAAGATCGGTAGTTTTGTTTAATTACGTGGTCAACATCTGAACTTGAAAACAGGCCCCACCACGAGCTCATAACGGTATCCATTTTACGACCTAAACTGAACTGCTAAAGCGATGGAGCTATATAGTGTATACAGTGGCGGATTAAGCCAGTGCTGGGCTTGTAGCTAATTCATCCAATCCCTCTGTAGACCTATTTAGTACTATTATTCTTACTCTTAATAACCCAGCGGATTTTAAAATTGGATAAATAAGTAAAAAAAAAAAACATTTTATTATATAAGTTAGAACCAACATCACAATTGTAATTAGGAAATTGTATTATAACGCGGAAATTGATAATGAGGAAAATCTAAGAGATTAATTATGAAATATTAAGCTGTATTCAGATTTAAATAATATATAGGTACTAATATTATAATAAAATTTTACCAATCGGACGAGTACTTCCAGAGATTACTCTGGAAGCACTGGTCCGATAGAAAGCTGCTTTATTACTGAATGACGCATATTTATGTACGCGGGCGATGCCGCGGGCAAAATTAGCATTATAAATGCTTTGACTAGATTTTTTTTTCGTTCGAAAGCAGGACCCGAACGCGCGGGGCCTGAAGAATTTGCTACATGGCTAATCCGCCTCTGGGTATATGGCCCCATCCCTTTCTCGCTCGCACGACTGACACTTTAACAGTCATGGTAAGGCCCCAGGGTCATTTGAAATCTGTTCATACTTCCAAAGAGGATTGTATTTACTTATGGGTATTACAAACTATCCTAACAATTACAAACCCTACCTTGATTAAAATAAAGTCAATAGTGTAATAACTGGAATATTGATGGTCATAGTTGACATAGGCGGAAATAATTTTAGAACTTATTGCTTTTAGTACTTAACCATAACTTTCCAGTTCTTTTTTTTTTTTTCAGAAGTTGACCATTTTTGTATAAAACTACAGATCTTCAATTCTCATAACATAACAAGCACATACTAATCTTAAAAACATTCTAAATATAACTGGGATTCAATTACAAAACAAAATACAGGAAAATTATATTGATTATTATTATATTAAATCATTAAGTAGGCAAATAACAATGATTTGTGGAAAACATTTAGAGGACTAATTGATTATGATAATTATTATTCTATAGGTACTTGAAATATTACTCAATCATTTAGAAGGGTGAAAAGTATTAAAAGTTATCTACAATTTTACGATTTTCTTTTCAAAATTACTACTTACTAAAAATATTGTATTACACAACATGGGCAATCATTTACGACAATTAAAATTGCAAAAAAAAAAAAAATTCAATACTAGTTGACCCGGCGAACATCGTACCGCACCGCATAACAGTCAATAAATGTAGTATATCTTTCGAGTCAAACGATTGCGATGAAACAAAGCCTAAGTAATATATCAAGTTACACACAATTTTAATGTATAATAGTTATCTACGTCGATTTCGTACATTTTACGTGATGCTCGCACAACTAAAACCTTCTATAGAATTATTATAATATACACCGTTCAATTTTAATCGTTTTAATCCCGTGGAGGGTCGATCCGTTACATGAAACACTATCGATTTGTAATGATTAAATTAAAAAATAAAGTTCCCTTTTTTTTCATAACTCGTATTAATTTACGCATGTACGAAATTAATTTCTTTAAGAAAACGTCAGCTGAGCGAGTCCAATGACCCGTAAGTAGATGTCGGCGTTGCGTGCTAACTACCAGAAAATCGCAAAATTATAGATAGCATTTTTTACTCTGCACCCATAGATTTATAGACTAATATCATTTATTAAAGGCACATTTATTTTAGAAATTGTTGATTTAGGTTGGTAAACTTACTTCATAATATCATAAATGTGGGCATGACAAAAGGTTTAAATCAATAATAACGTTCCAGATGCTTCATTTGTAATAATTATCATGTAATGACTGACTTACGAGCTAGAATATTTACAGTGAGTTTCACATAGTCCGTTTATAGGGTGCCAAGTACTCGGTAGCAAATATAATATGGGAAAAGCTGGCATATTTTTTTATGTAAGGATCACGTTTAACCATCATCTCATCTGCCTGTATGGTCGATGATAGAGTATCCTTGCCTAGAAGTAATGACTTTACAGCCACTAGATGTCTATTTATTAATTTGAATTAAATAAATAGACGTCTAATAACAGGTGACGTATGTCTGCCAACACATATGACATGTAGATCCGATGTAGGTCAACACAGAATAATTTACATAATAGGGCTATATTTCACGGAGACACCATGGCGCCGCGACCAGTCGCCGCTACCAACAAAATGTATGCAGCTCTATAGAGAGTTATTCCCCTGGTGTCCTTTTGGTTGGGCAACCAATTTGGTGGCCTGACTAGCCTGGACGTGTGGCGACTCTGTACTGGTGTATGGAGTCTAATTTGGTAGTTTAGGTCTATATTTCACCGGGACACCGTGGCGGCGCAAACTGGTCGCGCCGCGATGGTGTCCCAGTGAAATATAAGCTCATAGTCTCTACCAATCAGAATGCAGTGTCCCGCTCTCCCGTACCTCGCGCGCTAGTTTAAGTGGCAGTAAGGTTGTTGCCTAAAAGCAACCTATTCACTCTTGACTTATGAGGAGTTCTTAAAACCCCTAGATTGTAGCCGCCACATATGGATCGGCCCATAAATGGTTCACCCTCGAGTACTTGGCGCCGTTAGTACAGTAGCTAATGTAAAGATAGTGTCCTAGCTAAGAAGCACTGTGTTCGACTGTACTTATGTATGTCCCTCCCTTCCCCATATTAATAAAATATTTAACTGAAGTTTTTTTCCTATTTTAAAGTGGGATGTTTTTTTACGTAGCATTGCGGTGGGTAATTTAAAATGCGGAAGAGGTTGACGAACTCAAGGATGGGATCTGTAACGTGTTGCTTATAGCAAAACAATAAAAATCTTGAATTTACATAATCTAGTTTAGGAGTTATTCTACTGACTTACGAAACTAATCAAGCAATATGTTTGTTCTTTTTACAGATTCAGGTTGGTAAGTAATGAGTGCTAGGTAACAAGTAGCAAATTTGATATCACTTCTTTGTACCATAAGGTGATTGTTGTAGGGTAGAGCGCAAAATTAAAATTTTCTTTTTATGCAGGTTAGTATCAGGTTCTATGTTCATTAAAATTTGATTCAAAATCATAACACAAGATAGATAGGTACAGAAGTCAATCTACATACAAAGCGCGCTCGAGTAACGCACACATAGACACCGCTCACGGACACAACATATCGGCTCAATCGCGTAACTTTAAATACTTATACGTATTATGCCCATCAATCGGATTTTAATCAACATACAAGTTGACACGGACCTGCAAAAAAATTTAAATGAATTTCGCAGGTTACCTTTGATTAAAATTTTGCTATCCGGCAAAGTGTACAGAAACCTCATCCTACCTATTCTAGAACACGTAATATCCACTCTTCTTGTTCCCTAGCTAGGACACACTAAGTACTTACTAGGCTACGCTAATAAAGCGGTGAGGGCGTCGAGGAACTGCGCGCGCTGCGCCAGCGGCAGTGTGATGATGGACGAGTCCACGTGGTCCAGGGACACCGACGCGCCGCACTTGGTGGCGGCCTGCTCGAATGCTGCGCCGAACAGACTGGAACAAAACGTTTGATTATGTGACTGGCCTGTCGGTCTAGTAGTTAGTGGCTCTGAGTGCTATGTCGGAGATCGTGGAAACCCGTCCAGAATGTTTGTTTGATGAGCATGAACATTTGTTCTGTGTCTGGGAGTAATTTATCTATAAGACGTATGTATTTAAAAACATAGAAGTATGTTTAGTTCTGCTTAGTTTGAGACTAGACGGCGTTGTGTGATAAATTGTAAAATAGTTATTATATTACATTATATCTAATGTTGTATTGTCTTCTGAGCAAATTTTTTGTCAAAAATTGAACAGAATTAACATGAATTTAATCAAATTTATACACCGTGTTTTAAAATTGATGTACTATGGTGTACTTATTCAGGATCTAATACATAATTCTAATGGTTAAATTTTCTGTTAGTATTTTTTTTTAAATAATCTTTATTTTTTTTAAAGTGATATATGATTGATATAAACAAAACATCATTAATTAGCAACACAGACTTTTTGTTTTTTTGTTCCAGTTTAGCAGATAACCTTGTATTAATATATTTACATCGTGAATTGTAATGAAAAAAAAATTATTAATTACTCTTTAATTTAAAATGTTTTGGTGTAATAGCGATTGTATGTATTTTAAAATAAATAAAAAGTAAAGAATGAAAAAAAAACCTTTAGATTTAGAAAAAAAAATGTGAAGAATAACATAGATAAATATGTTGTATACTGACTTCCTGGGCTCGTGCTGGTACCGCGGCGGAATACCGAGCAGCAGGCAGTTGGTGTCGTCTATCGCGGCGCTGGCCACCACGGCGCGCGCACCCTGCCCCGCCGCGCCGCACCAGCGCGCCGCCACGCCCAGCCACAGGGGGCCGCGCACTACACGAGCTTCGGGGGTGCCCTGCAACACAACAAATTGGCTCAAATCTATTTCAAACCAAAACTATTACAATTTATTCAACACAGACAGAATAAAAGGGAATCGGGCTACAGAATCAATTGAATGAATCTTTACAAGTACATGGAACAATGCGTAAAGTCCTATCTACCACTAAACTAATGACCTCGACGTGGTCTACTTTAAACATATGTGGAACAAGATTTATGTCCAACAACAAAAAGGCAAAATCCTCCGACCAAGCGGGTATTATATTTGGTCCAATTAATGATTTTTATCTCTTAATTCCTTGACCACGGCCTCCAGCGCTCTCTGCGCGAAGAGGCTACAACGTGTGTATACCTACCTCCTGCACTATAAAGTAACTAAAGGGTCCCGCGAGGTGCAGCAAGCGTGCGCTTAACGTGGCGTGCACAAGCTTGGCGACGGCCTCCAGCGCTCTCTGCGCGGAGAGGCAGCCCAGCCGTCTACTCTCGTTCTCTCCACTCTCCGTGTCCAGGGAGGCGAGGGCATGCTGAAAGCCTTCTGCTTTTGGTAATGTTTCCTAGAAAGATGAAAAAAGTTATTAGTTTTACCCAGGAACTCAATTTTAAGGATTCTAGAGCAATGAACTACAAGAAACATTGATAATTATAATATAATAATATTCCACAACTATCACACAACACTGTCTAGTCCCAAGCTAAGCAGAGCTTGTGTTATGAGTACCAGACAACTGATAAACATACTTATATATTTCCAAATACATACATATTATACATATTATTATTATTATAAATTACACCCAGACACACAACAAATGATCATGGTCATCACATAAACATTTGTCCTGGGTGGGAATCGAACCCACGACCTGCGGCATAGCAGTCAGGGCCACTAACCACTACACCAACAGGCCTGTCGATTGATTGATTGATTAAAGTCATGAAAGCTGCGTGTTGTTAGAAACACAGGACCTCTGAAACATCCTGAAGCTTGGAAGTTGGTGACGTGGCACCACAATGCCTCGACAACCATGTGTTTGCGTTGGTCCTGCGCCTGAACTCCTGATCATGTCGGATAGCCGTCCCATCAAAGTATCATCACAATAGTAAAGGAACATAAAAAGCACCTGTATTTGCCCACACGCTTGAGGACTGTAATATTCTCTCCGGGCCAAAATAATCAAAATTCGGTCGGGAGCACAGAAAACATGAGAGGTTAGAAAGGAACGAGTGTCGCCGCTTGTCTCCCACCCTTTAACTCCACTACAGACAATAAACCAATATGAACATGCTTTACGCAACTAACAGACAACGCACACTTAAATCGCAAGTTTGCTATTGGTAGTTGAACTATGAGCATTGCACTACTTTGTGGCACGCTTGCTCCGCCCACAAGGTCACTCTAATATCTTTCATCTATTCTGTGGTCGGGTGGATAATTATTATTAGTAGGTAATCGATTTTTGTTTGGCAAGAATTTAGTTAAGACGAAGGTTTATTGAATTCAGTTACATGTTCAATGAGCCCCATGATCGCGAACACGACGTCCATGGCGGCGAGTGTGGGCGAGTGCACGCGCTGCAGCAGGAATGTGGTGTGCGTCGGGGTGGGCAGCTTGTGTTTCGGTGCGGCAGTCTCCAGCGCCGACAGCAGGGAGCGCCGCAGCTCCACGTCCATCGAGCGGAACGCCTGGCGGGCTTGCTGGAGAGGTATCCTGAAACAATAAAGGATAAATCAATCAGTCTAGTTATAAAAACTGGGCAAGTGCGAGTCGGACTCGCGTACTGAGGGTTCTGTGTACTACAATTCCCGAATGGAGTCTCGAAAATTTTTCCAAATTGCAAAAAAAGTTTTTTTTTGTGTGGCGTAGGTAACAACAAATTTACTGTTTTCAGATTTATCTTATATTTGTGCTATAAGATCTTGCTTTGTGCCCAACAGGATTCTGAGTCAACGGGACCTACCGTATGAATTTCGATCTTTGAGAGTATCAAAATATACGTTTTTTTGACCTGAGTATATGGTTTTAATTTCAACTTGATACCTCCACGCGTTCTCGAGGTAAAGGGTCTTGACAGACAGACAGACAAACAGACGGACAACAAAGTGATCCTATATGGGTTCCGTTTTTCTTTTAAAGTACGGAACTCTAAAAATGCCGACAATATATTTATCTGTGTGTATTCCATGCTCCGCGTTCCGAATCACGATAACATCGATGTTAGCTTGCCGACAATCGTTCCAACTAAGTGACCGATTTATTTAACAGCGACGTTATCATGACTTGGAACGTGAACTAAAAAATCATTTAAATAATTTAAAGAGATATAATAGAATAAACTTTATTGTACACCAAAAAGTAACATAACTAATACATAAACTTAAATTTATGGGTACAATGGCGGTCTTATCGCTGACAGCGATATTACCGGACAAACTTAGGATGGATAAGAACAAGTAGATAAAAAAGCAAGCGTGTGATCAAGTAGTGTAATAAATAAGCTGCATATTTAATAAGAGTATTAAATATGTAGTATTTATATTTAGGGCATCTACTTGCCGAGGACCTTAAGGATCAGGCTGACATGGAGAGGGAGCGGAGGGCACTGTCAGTGCGAGCCAATATGATAGCCCGCCGGTTTGCGCGATGTTCTAGGGCGGTGAAGATCACGCTCTTCAGAGCGTACTGCACATCCCTGTACTCGTGCAGCCTGTGGGTTGACTATACTGAAAGGGCATACAGTGCCCTCCGTGTCCAGTACAATAACGTGTTCCGGGTGGTAGTGGGGCTGCCCCGCTTCTGTAGCGCATCAGGAATGTTCACGGAGGCGCGTACCGATTGTTTTCACACTACTATACGCAAGCGGTGCGCATCCCTGGTGCGCCGGGTGTGGGCCAGCCCCAATGCCATACTGGCAATGATCGCTGACCGGCTAGACTGTCCCTATATCCGACATGGCTGTGCCAGACATGTTACTATTCCAATGCCTGTTAGGAAATTGTAGTGGTTTTTGGATTTATTTTATTTTATTTTAATAGTGACATGTAATTGAAATTTAATTTTATACAATTATCTAATTTTATTTTGATTTTTAATACAATTCTTTTGATATTTGACTGTTTGGCTACATAATTATAAAATGAATTTAATTTAATGATTAATCATCGGATCAATGGAAAATAATGATAATGCAATATAAATGATAAAATGATAAAATAATCTAATGCAATTTAAATTAATTTAATTTTGTTATTGACCTTTCAATTATATGTAATTTTGTAATACCTGTACGTATAATTTTGTAACTGAAATGAGTCTTTGATACTTGAAATAAATAAATATAAAATATTACATTGGTGTAAAAAAGTCTTCAGAAAAAAAACTCACCTCCAACTCCTTTGCAGATTTATCAATATTTTGCTGTCTCCAGCGGTAGTGATGTAAGCCAAGTTCGTATAGTGGTAACGTACCCAGTATCAGCCAGCAGTTGCCTGAGCCGGGCATGTCCCGCCAGCGTGTGCAAGCGCAACGCCGGCGCGATGGCGGGCGCGTGGCACAGGGCTGCTTCTAGCGACCAGCGTCGGTACAGCGGCAGGCACACATCCTTCTCTAAGGTTACCCGAGCACCCTGCAATTAGGTAGAGTCCTGTTTACATGCAGATAGTGGATAAATCACACAGATTATTCGCTCCTGCTTATGCAGGCGGGAAACAGATTAAATAAGGCTTTTTAGAATAGAATAGAATAAACTTTATGTACATTGTACTGCTAACAATTTAATCAATCTCTATTTATAACATAATCCATAACAATAAATATAAAATAATAATTCAAGTAGGGTTCGAGGAAGAAATTAAATTACGTTAAACCAGGATAGTGTTAGAGAGAAAGGAAATGGTATTTAACTAGATTTTTTAAAGAAACTAGTGACTGGGCAAAAAAGTAATAAAGTACACGTAGCTATACGTACATTCCGCGAGTGCTCGGCGGGTGTGTGTGTGTGCAGATGATGTGCGTCCAAGAGCGCGGCAGCGGGCGTGCGCGTGTGCAGCGCGGCCTGCGCGGCGCACGCCACGCTCGCCGCCCACACGCAGCCCCAGCCGCAGCGGGACACAAGCCACGCTAGCTCTAACGCTATGCAGGCGCTCTGACAACAAGTAGACCTTGATTATAGGCCTTATCGTACTAGCGGATCGCGAGCGCAGCGTCCTCAAAGCGGAGAGGATGTGCAACGAATACGTTACGAGCGCGCAACGAACACGCCGCGCATGCGCAGCGAATTTGTGTACGGATGCGCAACGAGATCCAGGTCTTCTGCGTCTTCGAAGTAACAAGGCCAACAGCAATGTCTCCGCGTCAGAATCCATTTTGTTACCAAGTGTATTTATACGTAGTTAACAAGCTACAAACACGCGTTGAAAACGTTGCGAATTTGCCACACGTCCGCGACGTCTTCGATGTGCAACCGCGGCGTATTCGCGAAGTATACGTACGCTCGCAAACCGCTAGTGATAAACCCCTTAGACCGCAATTGTTGGCAAAACACTACAAAATAACATGGTGAAAGTACCTATCCTATGTAGCTACAGATATAGCTGCAACACTGAAAATTAGGCAGCTCTGTAACCCAGTACTTAGCGTTTCTGGTGAAATACGAATGGGTACTCAAAGTAAACACATCAGCAGTTTACTCACCGGCTTCCCATAATAAGAGAACTGTGTGTAATTAAACATGAGGGTGTTTCTTCTCTCCTCCCACGCGCGGCGCTCGCGCCTCCTCTCCACTATCGCCTCCAGGCCCTCGCGACCACTCTCCGACTCTTCATTCTGACACAAATAATTACAAAATAGACAGCTATTAATCTGAAAACTTCTTAATGGACTGTTCAGTATTTGAGCACTCTAGAGCAGGTTTCCGTAGCCTTGATCAAAGGCCATATACAAAAAGAAGATTGGAACGTAAAAGGTTACAATATATTTGGACAGAACCCAAAAACAAAACCTTATTTAATGTTTATTAAAAATGAAACATTTAATGTATTTATTATATTCATATTTATGTTATACATATATGCAATCAAAGCTACAGGAGGGTTAAAAGTGGGTTGAAACGATTCGTGTAAATAGTGAACGGCATGCGCGCAGTCTGGTGCTGGAACTTGGCCTGCGCACTACCGTGCGCTTAGATTATATTAATATAATTCATATTGTACAAACTAAAAACTATGTGGCACTATTTTTTTTCTCTATTAGTTACTTATTGAAATAACCAATTGAACACAATCTTATTATTTACATAGAACTTCAAAGCCTCAAAACCATAAATCAATATTTTTTTTATATTGTTACGCCATTAAACGTGAACACGCCATATCTCCGAGAAAATAACGATTAGCACGTAATAATTAAAACGCATTGCTGTTCAAAAGATCTAGAATGGTTGTGCGTAGCCAGGCTTAGAAAAATGTCGAAACATCCACAAAGTACCTACAAGCAGTAGTTAGGTATTTATGTTCCGATAAGTGAAATGGTACTCTCCGACGTTAACAATAGAGTCGAAATTCGCATGAATCCGCAAAAGCCAGAAGCGAGTCAGTTGTGATTTCGAGTGCGATCATGAACGAACTACCCTAGTACTTGAACGACCTAAGCGATAGTGTAACGGTACTCTAGTGTTAATTGCGATTCGGATTATTGTTGACTGGACTAATTTGTTATTGTTTGTGGTGAATAAAGTTGTCTGTTAGTAAATCGGCATTTGATTACCCACGTACGTAACAATATATATGATTTATTCTTGGGACGCATCCATTTTATCTCTAAAATCCACATAAGTTATGGAATCTCTTTAGGTGTATGTATGTAGTGCACTTGCGCCATTAATTCAGGGAAGGTGCAACCAGAGGTACAGGTGTTGTTTTATCATGTCCCAAACAAAAAAGAAAATATTAAGAAAAAGCTCTTCACCAGGAATAGCCCTGTTATTATGAAAACTCAGCTAAATTCAAGAACATCAGGTTTCTTGGCTGTTACATTGTAATAAGCACAAACACTTGAAAATGAAATGAACAAATACAGAAAAAAGAGTACAAAGGTCCTGCTTATTTCAAATGAAATTTCTTCCAGCAGACCTGCGACAGGAGAGTTGGAAGAGAGATGTAGACACAGTGCATACAAACAAATCGGAAAATTAAGAATATACTAAATTATCTAAATTAACTTATATAATACATATATAAATACAACAAAACCAGTAATCAACCTTTCAATAGTGGAAATTACAGACACAACAGAAAGAACGCCGGCGTTCCGTTGGGGTTTAATGAATTAAAACACTAAAATAGATACAATACATAGATAAGTTAAGAGAAAGAATACTTTACCTCTTCATCTTCTTCTTCATCTCTGAATATATCATCAAAGTTGGGAATGTTTTCTTCACTATCCTTATAAACTAGCCTCACCTGAAACACAACACATAGTAACAATGTTTACAGTTGTATTCTGAAAGCTTGCAGATAATTCCTCACAGACTTGGGGCCTTTCAAGATTTCTCTGAAGCAAACCCTTTAACCTTTCAGAAACAGTCAATTTGAGACACAATAGTAAAACAATAGATGCGTGAAAGCAAAGAAAATTTAGTTAATTCATTAAACCCCAAGTGAAAGAATTCACTTGGGGTTTAATGAATTAACCTTTCAATCGTGGAAATTAGACACAATAGAAAGACAATAGGTGCACGAATGCTGGCACTCACTTGGGGTTTAATGAATTAAGTAAGTTAGTCCATTCAAACAATTATAATAAAAAAGCATAACTAATTGCACAATTAGTTATGCTTTTTTATTTTATTATTATTATTTTTTGTTATGCTATTGGCAGTTTTAATTAGACTCTCTCACTCTTTACAAACTTAAATATCTACTTTATGATTGGGTGTGCACTATATTACTTTATTTACTTCTTGATTCATTGATAGCTAATATTTTCTCAACTACAGATTAATTCATTAAACTCCAAGTGAATGCTGGTGTTTGCTATCTAATTATCTTTCTAATATGTCTCTAATTACGGTATTCGAAAGGTAAATAAAACACAAAGACAAACCTGCCCATCACTATACACATTGCACACATCAGTAGGTTTGTGAGCGTCCAGCACAAAGAACACTACATCCTCCTCTGGCTGCAGGATATCCACCAGGTCTATGGTGCCCCCGCAGTTCACCAGCACCACGTACTTGACCTCCTCGTTGTTCTCCTCGTAAGCCTGCTTCAACTCCGCGATACCCCCCACAGGGACCAATGTATACGACACATTATCACATTTAAATAAACTCTGCAGTATTTTACAAGTGCATATAGCGTCTACGTCGTAATGAACTAATAATAACACCCTCTGGAACAAAAAACAATATCCCGATAACGGTAACCAATAAGATTGATAACAAAAGTTTGGTTGTATACTAGTAAACAATGCTTTCGTGATACTCACGTTTCCCTGTAGTACGTTGTAAAAATCGTTTTTAATATCTTCTATGAACATCTTGGCACGTCATGGACGTAAACACCCGTTATTTATAATCAGGAATTCATATTTTTAGAAAATAAAACAAGCTGCAACAAAAACGAAACAGCGGAACTCGAAAAACACCTGCAAATACGAACTGTCAAAAATGTCAAATTGACTATTCCCGCCAAATATTTTCTGTTCGTTCAAAAATACTGTTATCAATCAGCTGATAAAATTGGCTGGCTAACATTCGACAACTCACTGATCCTTTCCATTTCTTATTAAACAATTTTTTAATTTTTGGGTAAAGCCGTAAAGACTTTTTTGTTTTAGTCTTCTTACCGCCTTGAGGTACTTACATACTGATATAATGGTACTTACGTGTGTACAAGAGATTCGGGTACCAGAGGGCTTCGGCTTACCATGACCTCTTATAGCAGGGCTGAAGTTGAACTCTGCCCGGCATTTTTGTACTATGACTTCGTTATAGCAGGCCTGTAACTGGCCTGCTAAGCGTCGTTTACGAAATGCGCTCCAGATTCGTTCAGCTATTTTTTTTTGGATTGACTTTTTGTACTATGGCGTCCTATTTGACTAGTATTAATAGCAGATGACCGTCTTTTGAACGTCTGTAATGTTAGATTAAGCGATCTTCAAGCGTAACTGTTCACCTCAGCACAAAAATCGTTCAACTTTAGAACTGCCATAGTATGATTTTTAGCGATTCAGAAGCAGGCCTGCTTTTGAAAGGAATTTGACTCACTGGGAATTGAACGTTTCCATAAGAGGTCAAGGTAAGACCCCTGTTTTAGTTTATTTCTGGGAGCTACCGTATGTATTTAGAGTGTTTATTTTTGATGTTAGTATTAGTTAGTAAAAAATGTTTGGTGTTGCTGTTGATGAGGTGTCATCACCACCAAACCTACATCTACCCTTCCTATAAAACCACTTTATAATTACTTTACATGCTCTTTGTTTATAATACGTGAGACCATCGACGTGTTTGGTTGGTAAACAACCAAATAATTTAAATAAAGATAGAATGAACCTGTACCAGCCATACCAGAACTATTATAAGTTCAGCAGTCTGTCAGTACAGTTCATGCAACTATGCAACTTAGTATGTTGACATGACACGTAGCTGCGTAGTGGTGAGGAGAACTTCATCAAACTGCCGTATCTGTGCCTGGATCTACTATTCTAGTTTCAATAGATTATAAACGAAACACAAAAACTTACTCCGAAGGTAGGTAAGACCTGTAGGCTACCTAAATACATATTATGATGGGGGGCGGTTTATACTGAAATTAACAAAAAAAAAGACATTTAGTTTTAAAAAAAGCTTTATTTCTTACATAAAGAACTTTTTTTGTAGTTTTCTATGTGATGGGTTGCTATTTTGTGTGCGATCGTGCCCGGTCGCAGCAAATTAGTAGACAATGCTTGGAAATAAGATTGTATGAGAGACTCGTCCGATTCTTCAGGGTATAAATAGTCTTTTATCTCATAACATAAGTATTCTTCAGGGCAATCAAGCGCCCTCAAACATCCTGCATACTCAGACCATAAAAGTTTGCGCCATTTTACGTCGTGTTTCTGTGCTAACGGTACTAACACGCAAGCCGCGAAAGTAGGATCTCCATAGCTCACTGATTGAAACTGCTCTAAGAACTGCGTAAAGAAATCCTGGAAGTTATGCAATCCAACTAGTTGCCTGTCGAAATTCAACTTGGATTTCTTTTTGAACAGAATCGCTGTGCACTTCCTTAGTAGTAGTTTGATTTTGTGATCCAAAAATAAGGAATTGTCGCAAAGAAACACGCACATAATTCGGCAGAGCCTGTCCGTTACGTCGATGTCATTCAAGAGGTCAGGGAAGCATAGTTCGTTGAATAGTATCCACTCCAAACTACACCTGATGATGAATTCTTTCTCAGCTGCGATTCTCTCAGCAACTTTCTTTGAATGTTCACCAATAATTTTGGGGCTACTGTCCGCCTCTTGACTTCTGCTGTATAGTGTTAGAATCGGCAAGTAGATCCAGTCTCGCGGCAATATCGGCTCCTGCCAACTTTTGTACCTTATATTCGGCCCTGTATCTCTGTAGTTGATGTTCACTACTTTGCTGTAGCATAACTTTATCTCTTCAATCGAGGTTAGTGCTTTCGAAAAGCCATCAGTATCCGTTAAATTTACAAGATGTAACAATCTTTCGGCAGTAAACCAATGTTTGTTGAATACCACATACCCAAACAGAAAATCTAATTCATATTTCTTATCATTCCTCAAAATGTAGCACAACTTGTTGGCTACAGTATACAGCAAGTCTTTACTTCCTTCTGAAATGTCATACTGTGTAGACAATTTTATCACACTGAAAACGAAATTCGTTTCCATTCTTGTAAACCAGTTATCACACAAACTTGGCACTTTGTTGCTGATTTTGCTTAAATACATCGACAGGTGTCTCAAGAATGTTTCGGAGATTTCTTTGTCATTTACGTAAGTCATAAGATTAAAGAGCGAAGCTAAAAATGGCACAGGAGATGAAATATTCAAAATTGGTAAAACTTTCTGTTGTGAGTCTATGACAGCCCCTCCAAGAGACATCAGATTTTTGGTCAGATGTAGATCTTTATTTTCCAATCCAGACAGTAAATTCGAACTGGGAATAAGGTTTTTGACAATCATTTCAAATCCACGAGATTGTGACAGAGTCCTTAGAGAATCATTTAGGAACTTCATTGGTAGATTTTCTATCAAGGTGACAGTCTTGCAGCAGTCTATAGCCGAGCAAAGAAGGCGCAGGTGTCCACAAGTGTAACTGCTAGCATTTGACAACTGTCCCATCCATTTTTGCACACCTTCTTTCAATAAAGGATAGATCTGGGTTTTGTAACTGTCCATGCCCCCCAAGATGCACCTCAATAGTCTATTTACCAGTTGAAGGACTACTGCAGCATGTGTTGCTGTTAGAATTGAGCACTCCACAAATATATCAGTCCCTTTTACATGCTTGTGCAATGCAGTCACAATTACAGGAAAGAGAGATATAGCCACTTCAGTTCCTAGTCCAAAACATAGCAAGTTAGAGAGTGTGCAAAAGGCTTCTATCTGTATTTTCAAGCCATATGTCCTATCAACTCCAGAATTGATGTATGCTGATATAGGTTTCAATATATCATATTTACTTAGTAAGATCCTGGTGACATCAATAGACTGCAATGACATGATTCTAATGAACTTCAGTGCAGCTAATATGGGTTTGCCATTATACACAATGCTCGGGTCAAAAACGAAATTAGTGCTTGTAACTGGAACAAAATAACTTACAATTGTTTTCATCAAGTGTTCCATTTCTACAATCTTCAGTGCTGTTTCAATTGAGTCTCTTGCTAATCTGGACAGTATTTGCAAGGAGTATTGTACACAGTTGAAGTTTGGTTTGATTGTTTCCAAGATATAATACAGTCTTTGAAGGATCTCTGTCCTCTGAAGTGTGGTCATGATATCGATTTCTGCTAAATGGAAGTCAGTGAACTCTGATTCCTTTGACTGTAATTCTTCAATTTCTGACTTATCGTTTTCCAGGCAAGGCTGCAGTGTGCCCTCTTCAAACCCGATTAAAGCATCTAGACTTGCTTCATCAATCCTGTTATAAAGCAAGTTCCTCATGGCTCTAAGAGCAGGTTCAAGGATGATAACTTTGTTGTCATCCATAGCTATTCTTATAATGAAAAATAATTTGCTTATGGGGATTTCAATGACATTTTTGTATGTGCCTACACTGTAGTACTCTAGAATACCCGCTATTGTGTTAAGAGCCACTACTCTTTGTTGAGTTATAGTTGAACGAGTCAACTCTACTAGTTCAGTGATAGAGTATCCCGGTCTGTGTGGTTCATCACCGTGATGGAATAAAGGTTTGGTTCTCTCATTGTACTCCATAGTGTATGGTAAAAGATATCCGTTGAAATCAAATCTTGCTTCATATGGCTCATCAGCTTTGATTCTCCTACTTTCCTCTATGCCTTTCATCCATTCTAGTTTGTCTTTCTCTAGGGAATCAAAATGAAGCCATTTATTTACTTCAGGATGTGATAAAACATCATTTTCCCACAGGTTTTCAGGTATTGCAACAGTTGTGTCCATGCTTTTTTCAACGGAATTGTCTGCAACATTGCTAACAGGTGCTTGTTCAGATTTATTCTTTTCAGAGATCATAGCTTGTTGTCTTTTGGCTTTTAAAAACTCTACCAGTTTAGGATCTACACTAGAAAGCAGTTTTTTCCTTTCTTCTAGAATATCTTGTTCTGACATTTCACTGAGAAGCTTTACATTTTCACTGTGAATGACGTCTGCATCTTGTGAAGATACTATGAAACTTTTTTCAGGCAAATTTATGTTTGATGATTTCTTATCATCTCTGCTAGTCGATGGTTCATCAATATCCATATTTACAGTCTCATTTTTACTTACATTTCTCTTACTAAAGATAGTTGATCTCTTAGAAGCTACAGGAAACCCTTGAACAGGCATTTCTTTAGAATTCCATTCTACAAAATCTGAAACATTTTTCTCTACAATGTTCCCTAACAATGAAGGAATTACTTTCGGGTAGTAGACTTTATCATCTTCAACTTCAGGTTCTGTTATCTCTGGTTCTTCAGTGTTTTTTTCTAAGATGTCTCCTACAAGAGAAGTGTCCTCAAATCGTGCTTTTTTCTCCACCTGACCTTTGAGGCCTTTAGCTTGAGCATACTTCGAAGGCTTCCGACCTGTCTCAGCATCACTTGGTCTTTTTGGCCGTTCGAGTGGCCGTAAATTTGTCACCGCAGCTGCTGGTTGCAAATTCTGATTTTGTTTATCCCTTAAGAATTCTTCTTGCATGCGGAGGATGTCGTCTTCATCTTCGCCGGGTTTCGGGCGTTTAAACATGATTGATTTTACACTAAATAACGAATAAACAGCATTTATAAAAACAATTGCTTGGTTATTTGTTTTGACAAGTTTGACATCAACTTATTTTTTTTCCTTCGTACAGTTTGGCCAGGCTAAGCTCCAAAGTCATACCACCTCTTCATCCGAAGACAGGGGACTTAAATAGAGGATTCTACGAATAAATATAGTATGCTCGTACACTGAAAAGAAAGATGTTTTACTATACGACGGCATTTCTATAAACGTATTTCGAAGGCCCGCGTCCGTAATCACGTAATAATCACTATATTTGTAAACAACGATACACGAGACAGACCACCCTTCCACAAATCAACGCACGTAAGCAAGCATTAATTAAACTTGAAGATCGACTTGTGACTTTATTGTTATGTGGCCTTATGACTTTCTCCGACAAAACTTATAATCAAAAAATCGAAATAGTCTGGTTCACGGTCAATCGGAATGGCTAGTGATTTGGAACGCGGCGTTCAAAATCTGACATTGACATTATCAAACGACAACACGTGAGTTGATCGAGTTCGACATGCTTTTATGACTTCGAGTCGAAAATAACCATAACAAGCCTTACAATGCCCAAAATAAAAAAGGATATTGATAAACTGAAGCATCCAAACAGTAGAAAAACAATTAAACTCATAAGTAAAATAAAGAAACACGAGAAGAAGGATCAAAATAAAATAGGTACACACATTAAACAAAACCTCATTGGTGAGAAGATTCTATGGTTCAAAGAAAGGATACCGGAAGGATGTGTGGTTTTAAATAAAGAACAAACTTTAGAATTAATGGAGGCGTATTTGGCGCGTTTTGACGAAGAGTTGGAACAGATTGCTTTGAAGAATTCTGTCGGGCAAAGAAGAAATCGCCAACATGCCAGCAGAGAAGATGTGATTAACATTACTAAGAAACAAGAGCAAGAAGAGTTTGAAACCTGTGGCTTGGAGATGCCCGATCTCCTTGACCGACAACAAATGGAAGTGCTGCGGAATTGGAACGGAGAACTGAGATTTTTACAGCATTTTAAACTAAAAAGGATAGCTAGGAAACATTTAATATAGTGATATATTATAAACCAATTTGTATTTTATTTGTAGGTACCCATTTAAATTCTTACAAGGTTTTACGGCTCATTGCATCTATTAATTCATTACACCCCAAGCGAACACCGGCATTCGCGCACCTATTGTCTTTCAATTGTGTCTGTAATTATCACGATTGAAAGGTTAAACGATTTTCTGCTAAAAAATAATATGGAGATTTGACAATTCTAGGTACATGTATAGTCAGTTATAACCATATTTTAAACATTTAAATTAGGCTGTAAGTCATATTTTTGTTGCTGCCTACTTCCATTGTCATTTTGCCTATCTGAGACTGCCGAGGATCCCAGCCGGGTCGAAGCCTACTGGGGCCAGGGTTAAATACTGCTGAGGATATAAGTATCTGGTGCTATATAAAATTACAAATTTACATTGATCTCATATTTCAAGGTAGAATATTAATATAAACACCAATTCATAATCTACACCGACCTTTTAAAATAATTCCGAAAGTTTGAATGTATGGATATTTGTTATTGTTTCATGCAAAAACTACTGAATGGATTTTGATGTAGCTTGGTACACAGGTAGACCATGTCCTGGAATATTTTTTTTATCCCAGGATAATATTCTTCTATCGTGCTAGCAATATGAATTTATGGAGTCTTAAAACCTACTGACAAACCAGTGGTTTTTAACATTCCGTGCGGGAATCGAACCCGCGACGCTAAGACTGCACCAATCATCAATGACGCCAATATACTTATAATTAATGCGTTCGCTCATAGATGTCGTTGGTAACAACTGAAATGTTATTGGTTGAATTAATCTTCACCTGCCAATCACGTAGACTTTCGTTTTTGTGACGCATGGAGAAATTTTTTCCAAAACTCTCAAATTTGCAGCAACTTGTCCATAGGGCAAAAGGTTTTAAAATAGTATCTGGTGAACATATATAAAAATCAAGCATGAGAATTTACTCGAAGTTATGTCATTATTTAGGGAGCTTTAAAGCATCTGTAAAGCAATACGGCCCACGGAATGTGTCTGGAAGTAATGGCGACTTGATTTTAAAGATATTGCCTAAAATATACGTAAAAATCAGCTTGGAGAATTTACTTGAAGTAAGTACTGTTTTTTTATACCTTAATTACCTGATACCTAAAAATTGGCCGTCTAAGCAAGCTAGCAGATAGGCATGCGTTCTTAGTACATACCTACTAACAGTACTCAATCGTCCACATTTCGGTCGTGAGAAAATACGTGACGTCTGGCGGCCCTCGGATCTTGGACTATTAGTGACCCTGACTGACTGCTATGCCGGAGGTCGTGGGTTCGATTCCCACCCAGGACAAATGTTTGTGTGATGAGCATGTTCATTTGTTTAGTATATATTTAGAAATATTTAAGTACCTATGAGATTCCTTTTGAGTCTACGTGGTCGATCGAAAGAGTAACAGGAGTGACTACAAAGTATTAAGTAATTATGTTTTGGTAGGTAACATAAGGATTCAAGTAACAAAACTTACACTGCGAATGCTTTGCTTACTTTTTTCACTGAACTCACTTTTAAACACTGCAATGAATTTTTTTAAGTGTTTATAAATCATCCAATGACTTCTCCCGCTCTGGGCGGAGCTGGAGAGCGTGTCACGGTGTCAGACTTTTACTGACTAAAACCACACCTATGTCCTTCGGTTAGGTACCCTTTGCGTTCAGTTGCAGTGAATTTGAAGGCTCAGATTGTGTATGCCGCAAAAAATACAGTATATGAGTTTACTTTTCATGAGTTTAACTCACGAAAAGTAAACTCATAATTATACTCATAAGTGGTTGTCTCTTTATAGCAGACAATAACTTACTAAGTTCGGTAAACTAAACTGAAAACAGTTGTCTAGTACTCATAACACAAGCTCTTCTTAGCTTGGGACTAGACAGCGTTGTGTGATAATTGTGAAATATTAAAAAATAAAGCACTCAAAATAAAACAACAAATTTGAAGAAAGATGACTAATTTATTAAGAACTATTTACAACTTTCATATTTATAGAAATAGGATAGGTAGTAAATGGAAACCAGCATTGAACACAACCTAAGGAACGGTATAATATCAGCGCAAATACACAATATTATAAGCCCCGATACAGCAAGAGGATGTGTAAGGAAGCCCCGCGGAGACAATCGTTATTAATAGTAATGACGTCAGACTTGCTCATCGCACTATTGCATGCAAATTGGTTTAAAAACATGTGATTCATTCAGATGTCAATGTAACAGTAAATACGTAATGTATTCTGTAGAATGACGAATTTCCTACGTGGACAATTTATAAATTTGTCCATCATACATATTGTGAGAATCCAATTCATAAAAATATAAGCAGTATTGTTTAAGTAAATGCCGATCACGTAAGTAGAGTCTGTCTAATAAGTTAAGCGACTTGGATAATTATTAGGATTTAATGAAATCTGATGTAGTCAACACGGGTTCAATAATCATGGTTGACTAAGAGATAGAGATCATTGTTTACTAACAGAAGAACCATATAAAAAGCAGCAAATATAAGTATTTTTTAAATGATTTAATATTATACAAAATTCCCAAGTCGGTTGACTTATTAGACAGACTATAGAAATTACAGACACAATAGAAAGACAATAGGTGCGCGAACGCCGCCGTTCGCTTGGGGTTTAATGAAAGTCGACATCGCTACAGCGAAATCAAACTTCGAAGTGACTTCGACACGGAGCGAATGCCTCTTGTCTAGGCCCCCTTGTGTAGTTTATCTATATACTCTGTTCAAAACAACATTAGACATTTACGAAAATCTTTTATTACTGTCCGTTCAACCGATTTTGACTTTTATTACGTTGGTAGCATGACAAATGTAAATAGTTGATATTGTAACCACTTTTTTGCTTCTAATACCATCCTTATACCTACGAAGTAGAAATTAAAATCGGTTGATCAACAGTAAAAAAAGGTTCCTTTCTTTAAAATTCTAATCTGAACGCGAATAGGGTATAGGTACCTATGGTACAGACCTAGAATGGTTTTAATAAAAAAAAAAATATTGCACAAAGCTATCCACTTGTCCCGGCTTATGAGTTCCCCAACACATCCTCAAAAAATAAACATACTGATATGTCGTACAAAATCAGTCACTATATCACATACGAACAACATCTTAAATTAATATTAAAATGAGCATAATTCAAATTATTTTATGCTAAAATAATTAATTGCTTGCAAATTTCGAGTTTCGTTGTAATAAATTAATTTAAAGTAAATTTAAGTATTTCGAGTTAGTTTACGAATTCGTTATGTATGATTTTTATTAAATCTTTGGAACAAAACTCGAAACTTTTTCAGAAATATAGGTAAGTACCTAGCAAAATTATAGTAACGCATAAACTCATGTCAATCACAGTACACAGAAGGACCATGAGAAAGTGACATACTACCCAGAATAACGATTGTTGCAATGTTCAAAATGCTTAGAACTTCTGACAAGCCACATGATCAAACAAAAACATTTTTTTTAACATCGCTGATAGAATCCCATTTTGCCTAGAGCCAGTATTCTACAAATTGCAAAATCACAAGCAAAAAGACTTGGACAAAAAATATTTTAACCCAAGTGAAAAAGTAAACTCATTGATATAAAGTTCATAAAAATGAGTCGGTAGCTTTACCAATGAGTTTACTTTACCGTAGAACCAATGCATTTAATAATAAAAATATGATCCATTTAAAATTATTGCCAACGTAAGACTAGCAGACTAAAAAACGTCGCAAGATAGATGAGAGTTCGATTTTTTTGCGACTGTAGGTACTATTTTATTTTCAAAATTATGGATGCAGCTCAAAACTTGAATAAGAGTTATGGACGGTATTCCTGTAGCTGCAAAGCTGCCTTAATTGCCTCTTTTTTATATCCCCTTTAGGGTTTATCAGTAACGTTATGGCATAGCCAAAGCGGACGGTTAACAAAATCGTAAAAAAATGGCGACTAATGAAATGATTTTGAAATAGTGAAACCGATAAAGAAAGATACTCTGCGACATGTACAAAAAGTGCTAAGTGAGTGTGACTTGGCATTTTTATACATATACAAAAAGATGAGTAAAACAATGCAATAGAAAGTTACGAACTGAACGAAGATAGATCGATGCGTTGATGACTATGTAACTAATATTAGACATATGTATAGTAAAACACCAAGACGGCTCTATTAAGTACGCCAGAAAATAATACTACAAGAAAATAAGATCGCCTGACATTTCATCGATTCCTCGCATGATTGGTCAAGGACGTACCTGTTTTAAATCAACTTCTACGTTCGTGATTGAATACTAATTAGTTAATTTTCTATCAGCACAAGCAATCTATCTCACGTGTTCAATTTGAGAGAGAGAAAAAAAAAACAAAATACTTTCTCTCAGCGAAATGAACTTGATTAAAAAGTTTAAAATAAAAATCCTGTTTCGAAAGTAAAAGTAGTTTATAACTTCACAAAAACATAATGCTTACTACAGACAGAACAAACAAAATAAATAAACAAACTGAGTTCATAAGTTACATTGAATGATGTAATTTATGAACTCTGTATCTTTCTTTAAATTGGCATCTTAGAAAAACATATTTAAATCCTTGATAATGATTCTAAATGGATAATATTTTAGTCGATAACATAATTTAAGTCTTCGTTTAAAACAGTTTAGTAGCTTTATGAATATGCAATCATAATTATCTTGGCGGGAAATTCTGAATGGCAATTACGTTATTAGGGTTAGAATTCATTAAATTTCATAATACCCACCCAACATCAAAAATTCCCCGCCAATATTTAAATGTTTGCTATTCGGTATAAAGTTTTTGGATTAAAAACTTACAAAGTCGCTAATGTAATTCAAATCTCTCTAAGTATCTATGCAACTAGGCACTTCAATAGTCTATTTAAATTATTTTTAAAATTAATATATCACTAGATATTTAGTTATCAAACATTTAAGTAGATTGCAGAAAATACATTATTTCTTTCTTTTAACTGTTCAATACAATCTGTCAAATTGTAACATTTAAAATATTTAACGTGGTTAATATTTACATAGGTAATTCTGAAATATCGTAGGACCTCTGTATGCTAGTTTGTCTGTACCGCAATAGGATACAGAGGAAATGCAATTTTTTTAATCTTATTTATGGTTATTATCATTTTATTTAGGACGATCTACGCAACATTCTAACACAATTTAAATTTAGTTTTTTAAAATAAATAGTTCCCCAATAACCTCCAACATCATACCTACTCATACCATAAAGGAGAAGCATCTTTCGAAATAGATATTTTTTCTTATTTTTTTTTATTATAACAAGAGAAGCTATAGTATGTTATATAAAACTTACCCTTATCATTCATTTTTGTTCATTTATCTACATACATCTGATCGATTTAACTTCTTTAGAGAGCAAAACAAAACAAACCGCGAAATAAACATCTCCAGACATGATATTCGGACTCCTCGTACAATTTACACTCATTTTACAAGCTTACACAAACTTAAAAAGTAAAACAAATCAGGTAAATAACGGGAGATGGTAAAAGTCGTAGCCTCTCTGTCCCCGTGCCGCCAGCCAGATGTACACGACGTGGTACGCGCCGGGCACGAAGCAGATCATACCGGCTACGAAGAACACCGCGCCTTGGAGGCCGTTCTCCGGCTCGGCCACGGCGAAGGCGCCCATGCCCAGGAGCCCCACGCCCACCAGCAGTAGCACTACAGCCGCACACACCGTCTTCCAGTTCTCCCTGACCTTGGGATGGTTCCAACAGTACATGGACTGCGTGGCCTCCACATACTCGTGTATCAGCGAGTCTGAATCCCTCGATGTGGTGTCTTCTGTACACTTGTAGGTTTTGGTGCTGTAAAATAACGAGCTGGTTAGGAAATAATTAGCTTGTCGATGTGGAACGTTGCACAGCGATGGCCTTGACTGGCTACACTGATAAGGTTGATGTTGAAAATAATATTGGTGGCTGCGTGTGTAAAGATGATAGAGATTAGACTGTTACGTGTTTGCAGCGTTATTTGCTAAATGGTATCTCATAAAGTTTCTATGTGTAAATCATCTTTACATAGTATCATAGTATAAATAAAACAAAGCCGTTTTCCGCGTCTGTCTGCTATTTCGCTAATTCCTCGTAAACCACGCATTTTGATGCGGTTTTTACTTATAAACGAGGAAGGTATATAATTTACATCCGAGCGAAGCCGAGGCGGGGCACTAGTTGTGATGTACGTTTCTAGTTATAAAAAACATGTCTGATATACACATATTTTGCATAAATATTTATAAGCAGCCATGCGTTTCTATATTTATTTATTGAAGAATCTTTCTCTTAGCTATAAGAAATCTTTGACAGTACCTATGTATTTATGAAGTGACTGCCCCAAAAGGCAGTGAAGCAAAGACTTGTAACTTCAAGGAACAGTTATTTTTGAAGTGCAATTTCTCAAATTTCCGAGCACCCCAGAGTCAGAGAACAGAAATATATCCTAGAACTAAGACAGCAAACAATATTGCACGAAACTACGAAGTAACGATTAGTTTAGCAAACCAGAAGGAATGGGAAGTAGGTGCCTCCCATCTTCCCACGTGAATTCCTAGCAGGGTCAATTGTAGACGGTTAATATCATCTGTGTACATGTGCTAAGACGTTAGTAGCCAATTAGCTGACTATACCCACCCGTTGGGATTAAGCTTGACATCAAATGATTAATGAATTTATTTTACAAATAAGTTTTTACTACCTAAGAAGAAACACCGACACAAACTCGGGGGTAATATGAGAACCATGCAGATGGTGTCCGAGATGTTTTTTTTTTTTCATGGTCTTTTGTAGAAAGAGCCACATAGATTTGAGTGGTCCTGTCCAGTCAGTGCAAGCATTCGTGTAGGTCTACTCACTAATAAGGAGCTCAACGATTTGACTAACAATACCAAAGAAAGGACATTTTTGGTAGGCCGCATAAAGTACTCAAAACTGCCCCATATTGTGTTAAAAAAACGAAAAAAAAAAAAGTGCAAAGTCCATTGAACAGAACCTTGGTGTATCATTAGAAATACTCTTTCGTATTTTGTCGTGGGTTTTATACCAAGAAGATTATATCTACAATACGAGTTCTGAAGATTTCTTTTAACGAATATTGATTAAGTCACGACTTTTTTGCTGGAGTTAGCTTTAGCAAATTAATATTATTGAAATATTCGAAGACAAATTAGATACACCTGTCAAAAAATCTGACTTTAATTTCACTGGCAGTCAAGACTCAGCTTAAAGGTGCGTCTAAAATAGTATTATTTATCAAAACAGTTGTTTGTATTTAACTTTAAAAAAGGTAAGCAAGCCGTTTGAGATTTTTTATAGTTCGCTTTTTATATTTTTATTTTTAAGGTGGGAGTGCATCAGCTTCTCTCGGTGTGGGTGGAGCGTATTTGAGAGGTCAAACTATCCCGTGTTTCTTCAGTAGCCTATTACGTTCTAGAGTCGCGATAACTCTTTCGAATAGTCCCATCAATCATGCTGACATCGCCTCGACGCGCACATGTGGAATACGACGCGTCTTCGACCCAGACCTGTACCCCTAGCCATGTTGCTAATCTGCAATCGTTAACGCTAGAAGAAAACTTAAAATGTACGGGAATGACGTCATCCCAACGCTCAGTCACGAGGACAGAACAAAAAAAATTGGGGGCGTGGCCAACTCGAGGCGTTCGACGCAAGCGAAACGGTTGTAATGCAACTTGGCTAGGGGGGCAGGTACTTACGGACGGCGAGCTACCCGTCGCTCGCAGTTTACAAGTTCTCGTCCAAGGCGCTCAGTGATAGTCATGATGTTTTTCGAACCTTGATCCAATTCATAACAACAAAAAAAAAATATTGGTATCTTAGAGATACCAGCTGTATCTCTAAGATATCAATATTTTGTTTATTTATTTTTTTATAGCTATACGTATCTAAAATAATATACCTGATAAGGATTATCAGGGATGCGTTAACGGTATTTTTCACGCGCATTACTCAAAATGATCTTAATATAAACACTCAATAGTAGATACGATACTGCAAAAACGAACGAGGGTTTCGCGGCCACATAACACGAATGTGCGAATAAAAAGTTCGTTAAAATTTAAAAAATTCTGTCACTCTGTCATCATCATCCTTTTTAATGTTCTCACTGCTGGAACTCCTCCAAGGCCTTCTCTTTAAGAGAAGGAATGGGCCGTAATCCACCACGCGGACCCAGTGCGGGTTGGTTAATGTCACATATCTTCGAATTTTTGGTTCTAGAACATGCCGGTTTCCTCACGATGTTTTCCTTAACCGTTTTGAGAGCAGTGGTAATGAAATAAATTACACAAAATAATGCGCCTGGCAGGGTTTGAACCCGCGACCTAAAACATGTAAGCCGGGGCCATTACCATTTACCACGTAATCTGTCACTCTGTAATGACTGATTAATGGACTATAAAACGCATTTAGGTATGTTAGATAGTATTTAACTTGGAGTTAACATTTCTTTGATATGCAAAACGTGTCTGCCAAATACGACGAATCTAGTGTAAATAAACTGATAATTGTAAACAATGGTTCGGTAAAAGCATTCCTAGTTTGATAGACAAGATTATGCAGGCGTCTCTCTCTCTCTTATCTTATGGCAGATTAGGTAATAGGTATAAACAATACAAACGTAGTAAAAAACGTGACACTAACGCTTGCTGTGAACTAAAGCGGATAAATAAATTGTAATTAAGAGCCGGTTGTAGTTACAAAGTATTTTGCGGCCCCGCAACAGCGTTGTTATTTTTATTAAAAAAACTTACTTAGTAACTATTCAAGATTTTTGTATTTGCCAAACCCTTTTATAAAACAAGCTTTATTAATTTATGTAACTTACATATATTTCTGCGAACGTAATCTTGTAGATATACACGTTTGGATGGTAAGTTAGGGTCAGATTTTTTTTTTTTATTGAATCAACAAATTTAAGGCTCATAGTCCCTTGAACTATCTGACCGAAAATTGTAAATCTCGCACTCGCCTAGGCGGCGGTACGCAAATCTGTGCATTTATTTGCGGCCAGCAGGGCCCGGATAGCAAGAAATATTGATTGATTTACATATGCAATGTTCACTTTGAAGAATATTTAACCACCAATTTTTATGTGTAAAAATGTTTGTAAAAGTCCAAGCCGTTTCGAAAGAGTAGGGAAAAGTTGCGAAATTGCTAAATATTTTTTTTAGACAAAAGTATTAATAGCGCGAAAAAATCAAATCTTGATAATATTGTTCATGAATCTTTAATCAACATTTATTTTTTTCAAACCTGGCCGTTACTGAGGCTTCAGAAAGTCACTGTTTTATGGCACTTTTCGGGCGCTTGGGCCTTAAATCATGTTTTAATTTTTACCAAGCGGGTGGTCATATGGTCAATTTTAATAAAATATTTTTTCATGTTGTTCCCTTTTATACCTATTTGTAGATTTCCAGAGGTTCATAAAATTTAAAATTCGTGAAACCTCGCCTTAATAAATAAAACTTAGTACCGAATTCTACAAGGTGCAAGGTCTTTCATAAAGCTGGCCAAATTATCAAAAGGTTTAAAAAGGATTTACTTCAAGATAAGAAGAATATGGTTGATAAAAAAAAAGAGTATAAACCTGTTGTTTTCCAGACACACATTTACGAAGAGGGTATCGAAATTCTTTTCTTGAACGCCCTTCATTATGGCACTGCAAAACTTATTTTTGCAAACTAATCAAGTCACTTCTCCGAGGGTGTATTCTCAACTGAGTAACATAATGTTAAAATGAATAAAAGGACGGCATTCTCGGTGCGATTACTCATAGCTTTAATTGATGAGTGCTCAGTACATTCATTAGAATCGAGAAGCGCCAAAAGGTCACAGGAACCAGAACAAAAGATGGGCCCACTTTAATATTGGATGAATCATTTGTTATGATTAACATTTCAGACTTATTTCAGATGAAGTAATGAAACTGTTAGTAGGTAGTTGTACCAACTACAAATTCAAATTAAATATCACTTCATGATGGCACAGTTGGCGAAGTGGTTGGGAAGCTGCGGTGCATGTCGCGGGTTCGATCTCGCACGGAACAAATTTTTGTATGACCTACAAGTAAGTGTTCTGGGTCTAGATGTCTTTTGGTGTGAGTTTACATATTGATGTTCGCACCCACGATACAGGAGTCATTCATAGTGCGGGCCGTGTGTTGTAACTTTTTGTTTTAGAAAACTTACTTGTTATGTAGGGTGACTGGTAATTAGTGTACGATACTTAAACACGCGATTGTGCTCATGATAACCAACAACTATTACTATGGAAACAAACCTGAAATCGCAAAAAAAAACAGCTGTTCAGTACATTTATGTTTGCCTAATGTACTGAACAGCTAATTTTTTTCGCGTTTTCGGCTTTGCTTCCATAATAAAAATTGTTTGTTATCATGAGCACAATCACGTGTTTAAGTATCGTACACTAATTGCCAGTCACCCTGGTACTTAGGTATCCAGTTAAGCTGAAGGCTGAACCCAACATAGTAGGAGACTTAACATATTAATTCTAAAGCCTACTGCCTGAATGGGTCATACACCTCCTACAAGTGTTGATGTAGGGCTTTGATGAGGTTACATAGTTTAGAAGGACCTGGTACAAAAGAGAGGGTGTACAAACTCAGGAGTAGGTTGGACCTGCCAATGATGAATACATTTTTTGTTTGGGATCTTAATACTTTGCTCATAGAACGAGTATGTCCGGATGTCTGCCAGCAGGCAAAAGTACGGACAACTCGCGGTAGCATAACCTAATAGTTTCCAGAGATAGACCTTCATGATAATCACTTTTCTATCAGAAGTGAAGCGATCACTTTGTACTTTTATTCTTATTTACTTTGTCTTTATAACTGTTGTGCTGTGTCTAATCTACAAAATAAAAGTATTTCTATTCTATTCAAGAAGATAAAGTTTGAATCAAGAATTAAATTACAGGTAAATTAACTTAAAAAATGATTTACAGGAAGAATCTTCACCATTCATCTATTCTACGTGACAGGTACGTACAAGGTAAAGTGGACAATAAACTTATAGGTAAATGAACTATAAACATCCTCCTGAATAAGTGAAATCGTCAGTGATTGTGATTACCTACTGACGTATTGTAAATAGGTTTCCTTATGTAATTTCAATGGAAATCCATAATATTGGATACCTATTTGAGTTAATTGTTTTATTGTAGTTATGGAGTTACAATAGTACAAATATTCATATGAAAAGACAATACTTTTATTTATATTGATTTAGAATTTTCTGTTATTTTATTTGCAGGTCGTTGAGGAAACTAGTACTTTCTATAGAACCATAAATATTATTTAATTCATTAAACCCCAAGCGAATACCAGCGTTCGCTCATCTATTGTCTTACTATTGTGTCTCAAATTGATGGTATCTGAAAGGTTAGAGCAACATAATCCTTTGTAGGTTTTTCTGGTTTTGATAACTTATAGCAATCATATTTCAAACACATTGCTCGAGTAAATTAATTTATGATAACATTGCAAGCATAATATTTATCAACAAAAAACATCCAAAGAGAATCAGATAAAGTAGAATGATCATAAATGTATATTTTTAATTGTCCCACTCTCAGAAAAGGTATGTAAGAAGGTACAGATTACCATAAACAAAACTGCTGCAACTGCACCATAAAGTGTTTAAGTTATTGACTTGTGACATTTCTACCATACTAAAGAGAGCATTCAAGGTAGACTGGTTCCAACAGGCTCCTTAATTTGTTTGCCTCTACCCAAAATAGTATGCATGCTGTTCTTATATTGGCTATGGTTTCATTAGTGATGCAATGTTTGTACTGAGTTGAATGATTGAATAATTAATTTAATACTGGTTGGTCTAGCACTAGGCTTTGAAATTCTGCCTATGACTAAACCAATTATGGCATACGTTTCTTGGTCTTGAGTATACATATTATTCAAATGCATTTTGAAATATTTTTTTAAAATTACTATGAGAAACCAATTGGAAAAAAACTGTGCTAATTACGTTTTAGGCTCGTAATGACACCTTTGTAACACTTATTCTTTTCTTTGAAGTTTTTACCGTAGCCATAAATGTATCGCAGTAACAATAATTTATTGCACAACATTGTTAGATTTTATCAGGTCAAAAACAAAACGATTACTATCAATATGGAACGGGTCAGTGTACAAGATTAATTAGCGATCGCTAACGACTCATTAGCGCGCTCGTACGGCAAACTATGTCTGTAAACCAAGTAACGGCTACCAGGTTCAACTGCCTCTGGCCCAGTAAGGAAATATGACTCACGAAAAGGTCACGAACGTACCGACATTCTATCACAAAGAAAAACATTTTTAAACCTAAAATTATGAGTGTGGATGTTAAGATTGCTGATAAATAGTTGGTTAATTTCAATTACCTGGCGATATATTCACTTCCATTTTTGTATTTATTCTGTAAAGGCGACCTGTCTCCTGTGGCACCGTAAACTTTGATGGCTTCATCGGTTTCTTCTTCGAAAGCATCGTCGATTGAAAAACGTTTGTCGCTGTTACCGAACGGCCTCGTCATGGTTAAATATTGTTATCTGTCTGGAGATGTAAAATAAACATCACAGTGAGCGTACGGGACAAAACACAGCTGTCAATTTGTCATATCAACATGCGCCATATTGATTGCAATGCCATTGCCATAAACGATTGGAAATCTGCATGCAGTTTGGAAATGAGAACATAACATGTAAAATCAAAAAATAAAACTAACCTAGGTTAGGTTTAAAAAATATTATTATTATTTTTCAGTCGCTTTGAAGTATTTGAAATTGGAACCCGATTTAAAATTGCCAAATTTTGTATTATTTTAGAACGAATATTTTCAAAGTACAATAAATATGTCTTCCTTTATTTTGGTTTTAATAAAACACAAACAGCTGAAAAATGATGAAAAATCTTATCAATTATTTCTAATAAAACTAGTTTTATTGTTAAAAACACAGGGAAGGGAAAGACTAAAAAATCGTTTCTGTAAGGTGGCAACACCATTTAAAAAATAAAAATGTCAATGTCAAAAATATAAACAAAGTCATGTCAAATTGCGAACATGCCACATGGTGTGTTTATTTTTGCTTTGGTGACTTGGAAATAGAAATTAAAAATGGTTATCAAAGACTGGGCTAAAATTTCACCAGGGCTATCGAAACCCGTGTTATCCTGTATTAACAAACAAGGCTTTAAGGCCATGACGCCTATCCAGGCAGCAGTAATACCGTTAATCATGTCTTGTAAAGACGTGGTTGCAGAGGCAGTGACTGGATCTGGCAAGACCTTGGCTTTCGTGGTGCCGATGATAGAAATGTTGATAAAGAAACAGAAGGAGGCGCCGCTTAAAAAAGATTACGTTTATGCTGTCATTATATCACCGACTAGAGAACTGGCTTCACAAATTTATAAGGTAATGTTTTCTCATAACAGTATAGCAAGATTTCTTAGTCTTGACTTGTCTGTCTCCGTTAGGAAAAACTCAAAACTTTTCATGTAACTATCTAACTATTTTAGTTTGCCACAGTTCTAGTAATCTTAAAAATAATCGTTTTCTAAGTAACGAAGATATAAACTGATAGTGAGATTATTTTTAAACAGTACTCCAGTCCCGAGGAGGATTGAAGGCAAAGAAGGAACAGGAGTGTTTTAGTTAGACTTTTACTGAAATCCGCACTCCAGTCTTTGAAAATAATACTTAGCCTTGTAATGAAGGCAAAGAAGGAACAGGAGTGTGTTTAAGTCTGTAAAAGTCTGACATATCCTCTCGCTACACTGCGGGAGAAATCCTTGAATGATTTCCCACCCAACAATAAGAAAGGTAATATTTATACTAGCTGACATAAAGTTTTTCAATTCTTTCTCAATTTATAGGTAATAGAACAATTCCTGCAAGAACCAGAGCTATCTCACATAACAATGACCCTCCTACTTGGAGGCAGGCCAGTGGAGGCCGACATAGAGAGCATCCAGAAAGGAGCTCACATAACCGTGTGTACTCCGGGCAGGCTGGGGGACCTGCTGGCAGAGAGGAAGCACCTGAATCTGGCTGGTAGACTGAAGGAACTGGTGAGTGGTATATGAAAGTAGAAAACCAATTCCATTATATCCCTGTTTCATACAGAGTGTAAAATCTCCGATGTATAAACTGAAGCTTTTATAATTAATACAGCCTTACTACCTGCTCAATGAATTAGTCAGATGATATTTGACCAATGTCTTTTCCCATTGTTAGGGGTCAGTGGGTGACAAAGCTTCAAAAAATATAAACATGAGTCCAATAGGGATGTGCTCATTCATCGACTTTTCTATTCTAGTTTAAGAGGCCGGCGACAGGTGAATTTCCATACAAACGTAATACCACGCTCATTTGCAGTTGGAGCATATTTCCAGCATATTATGATGATATTCGATTATAGACAACATTTATCTAGGTTCCTACGTCTTACTTTTTAAAAAAAACAAAAAGAAATCCAAGCGAATTGTATTTCGCACTTTTTTACAGTGTAAATGGTAAAACATGCCATTTGGATTTTTCTGTATTAAAAATAACAATATTTCTAATATTCTCGACGTAGGAACCTAGATAAATATTGTCTATAACCGAATATCATCATAATATGTTGGAAATATGCTCCAACTGCAAATGAGCGTGGTATTACGTTTGTATGGAAATTCATTCGTCGCCGGCCCCTTAATAGTACTCTTACCAAATAACTTGAAAAAAAAAATAGTCACTTCTAATTTTTTTTTTAATCTGCCCCGTCCTAGATTTCAGAAACATGTCAACTCACATACTTAAAAAACTAATGATAGGCCATACAAATATTTGTTCAGTGTAGGAATCGAATCTGCATTTAATTAATTAGCTTCTGCCAATGTGAGAGAAGAAAATTATCCCAAGGGAACATACTACCAGGATAAAAAATATGCTATGCTCTATTCCAGGACGTAGTCTATCTAAGTAGACAATTCCATCCAAATCCGTTCAGCCATTTAAACTTTTGCTGTTATAATATTTATTAGTGTGATATTCTTTTCTCCTTATTTCTAGTGGCCCTCCATATCCCTCTCCACCAAATCGTATCCAATTAATTTCCTTACTTCCAGGACATTCTAGTCCTCGACGAAGCCGACCGCCTCCTGGACCTGGGCTTCAGCTCAACCCTCACAACGATTCTCCAGTACCTTCCCCGACAACGGCGCACCGGTCTCTTCTCCGCCACACAGACTAAAGAACTACAAGACCTAGTCAGAGCCGGTCTCAGGAATCCAGTGGTCGTCAGCGTTAAAGAAAAATCGACCATAAGCACACCGATACTCCTAGAAAACTATTACGTTATTGTTGAACCAGAAGACAAGTTTCTTTTTCTTCTAAACTTCATAAGAAACAGGAAGATAGCAAAGGGGTTGTTCTTTCTCCCGACGTGCGCATGCGTCGATTATTGGGCGGATGTGTTGCCAGTGTTCTTGCCAGATATAAAAATCTTCGCGATACATGGCAAGATGAAGTTGAAGAGGAGTAAGATATTGGAGAAGTTCCGGCAGGCTGATAATACTATTTTGTTGTGTACAGATTTGCTAGCAAGGTAAAACATAGTTATATTTTTTATGTCTGAATTTACTTTTTGAAGCAGAATTAATGCTTTTTTCCTTGCATGTATTTATTTTCTTAATCCTATAATGTCCCCATGCTGGGCAAAGGTCTCACCCATTTCTTTCTCACGTTTGTTGTATATCTATGATGCCACAAGACAATCTGAGTATCTGATTTCTCCACGCGATTAGAACATATACAAAAATCCAGAATTAACTATTGGGAAGTATTTCGGACCAGACACAACACGTATCTAGTCAGAAAATCCTCCCTTTTTAAAAAAAGTTAGCGGGACTTTATACCCTGTTCTGCACACATAATTGAAAATAAATAATTTAATAAATTTTGTCTTAGATGAATTCTTGTGGTGTTTTAGTTATTTTCAACTTTATTTCAACAGCAGCAAAGTTGAGTATTGTTTGATAATGAAATCTCCTCTCGGCATTCTCAATATTTTCTTCTGTCTTGACACTCCAGAGGCCTGGACATCCCAGAAGTAGAATGGGTGCTGCAGTGGGAGCCGCCCAGTAGCCCGGCGTCGCTGGTGCACCGCGTGGGACGCACGGCGCGCGGCGGCGCGGCCGGCTGCTCGCTGCTGCCGCTGCTGCCAACCGAGGACACCTACGTGCCCTTCATCAAGACCAACCAGATGGTAGAGCTCAAAGACTGGAGGCAGTCCAAAGACGAGATCAAGATTAACCCTAAATTGAAAGATAAGGTAAGAAAAAAACTTTACCTCTTTGTAATATTAGTATATAAATATGTTTCCTATTGCCGCTAGCAATAGGAAATACATTTAAATTCAACTGTTTGACTATTTATTAAGTTATTAAGAGATTGTCCATGAAAGACAGATGGACGGACGGTATCATTGGTTCCTCTTTCAGTAGCAAATCCTAAAAAAGGTCTAGAAGAATAGTTGTTGAACGACCTACATGAGGTTTACGTCCTTCTATAGTCTGTCTAATAAGTCAACCGACTTGGGAATTTTGTATAATATTTAATTGCATTTAAAAAATACTTATATTCGATACTTTTTAAAAGGTTCTTCTGTTAGTAAACAATGATCTCTATCTCTTAATCAATCTTGATTATTGCACCCGTATTGACTACATCAGATTTCATTAAATCCTAATAATTACCCAAGTCGTTTAACTTATTAGACAGACTTTACAATTAACCTTTCTTATGTAGTAATTAAAAACACAATAAAATTGAAAATCCATGTGGGTCTGCATTCGACATACGAGTTAATATTTTTATTACAACATTTCAGGTCTTATCAATGCTTCACGAACAACAGAAAAAAGACAGATCGGTCTTGGACAAAGGACAGCGCGCCTTCGTCTCCCACATGCGAGCGTACACCAAACACGAGTGTAACCTCCTACTACAGTTTAAAGAGCTTCCTCTAGGCCACATCGCCACCAGCTACGGACTCCTGAAGCTGCCCCTCATGCCTGAAATCAGGCCGGAGCATAAGGAACAGTTTGTAGGACCTAAGGAGCAGATAGACTTCAACAGTATACCGTATAAAGATAAGCAGAAGGAAGTCAGCAGGCTGCAGAAGTTGAGCGAGTATAAGAAGACTGGTGTGTGGCCTTCGAAGAAGAAAAAGAAAATGGTGAGTTATGGTGTATGTTATAAAGCAGTGGTGGCCGAGTGGTAACGGCCCCGACTAACGTTATATAATGAACTTTGAACTTCTTCTTCCTGCCCAGTCCCGTTTTATTTGGGGTCGGCGCAACACGTTTTTTTTTCACACGTCACGCTATCACTCACTCCCTTTTCTTTCATATCGCTTCTCACACAATCCATCCATCTTTTTTATACAATGAACTTTGAACTAACATAGAAATAAGTGTTACTAACATACAATGTGGACCAAAAGTTGTCTTTTAAATAATATTATTAATATTATTATTATATGTTCAAACCCAGCCAGGCGCATAACTTTATGATTTTTTTTTTATTATTATTGATAGCCTTGCGTTTGACCGCTATCTCATCTGATGGTAAGCGATGATGTGGTTATTGACTCTTGACTTTGTTATTTTTATTGTGGGAAGAAATCATCCAATGACAACCCCCGCTCTTGGGCGGAGCGGGAGATATAGTGTCAGACTCTTACTGACTGAAAGACCCACCCCGTTCCTTCTAGCCTTCATACCGGGGCTCGAGCTCCCTTTCGGATGAACCTGGCCCCAGTAGGCTTCGACCCGGCTGGTTTGACTCTTGACTTAAAGACCGAAATTGTGTATTTTATTTCATCACCACTGCTCTGAAAACGGTGAAGGAAACCAGCATGTCCTAGAAAAGTGGCAACATTATAAAGCCGACTATGCCATGCTATACAGGGTCATTTTTAAAACACTGGCAACCTCCCAGCACTATGTTACTAACATCATAAACAAAAACTTTTGTTCTATGACATTCAAAAATTTTAAATTTTTTAGTTCATCAGATTTTCATACCAAAACGTAAGAAGCAAGCTCGGGAAATGAGATTGAGGTATGCAAATTGGAATGTAGGGACTATGACTGGAAGGGCCAGAGAGTTAGCGGATGTATTGAAAAGAAGACGGATAAATGTAGCATGCTTGCAGGAGACTAAATGGAGAGGAACAAAAGCGAGAGAAATTGGTGAGGGATACAAGTTCTACTATTGTGGAAGTGATGGAAAAAGAAATGGTGTTGGAATAGTGTTAGACAGTAGATTGAAAGAATGCGTGATGGAAGTACAAAGGATTTGTGATAGAATTATAGTTGTGAAAGTTATGTTAGAGAATGTGGTGTTGAATGTAGTAAGTGTGTATGCACCACAAGTAGGATGTGATGAAACAGTGAAAGAGAAGTTTTGGGAGGATTTTGATAGAGCTTTAATGAACATCCCTGTTCATGAAGAATTGATAGTTGGAGGTGATTTTAATGGACATGTGGGAAGAATGAAAGGTGTTTATGAAAGAGTGCATGGGGGATGGGGTTTCGGTAGTCTGAACAGTGAAGGAGAGACGCTGCTGCAATCCGCTACTGCATTTGACCTGGCAGTAGCCAATACGTGGTTCCAGAAAAGAGAAGAACACATGATCACGTATAAAAGTGGTAGTCATAAGACCCAAATCGACTACTTTCTAGTTCGGCGCAACAACTTAAAGCATGTCAAAGACTGCAAAATACTGCCAGGAGAAGACCTAGTCTCACAACACAGACTCCTAGTTATGACATCAGTAGTCAAAATACTGTCTAACAAACACAAAGAGCATCCTCCCCCTAAAATAAAATGGCATATGTTAGAGAGGAATGATTGTGCGAATAAGTTCAGGGAACGAGTGGTGGACAGAATGATAGAGATGGGAGATATGAATGATCGAAGTATAAATGAAAGCTGGCATGAGATAGCTGGGTGTATCAGGCATGCAGCGAAAAATATTTTGGGAGAGACGAAAGGAAAGGGCATAATAGATAGGGATACATGGTGGTGGTCGACAGAAGTTCAGAATGTATTGAAAGAAAAGAAGAGAAAATTCAAGGAATGGCAGCGTGTAGAGCCAGGAAACGCTAGTTTAAAAGCTGAAAAAAAGAGTGAGTATGACATTTTAAAGAAGAAAGCGAAGAAAGCCGTGGCCATAGCAAAATCAAAAGCCCAGGACAAATTATATGACACACTGGACAGTCCTGCAGGCCAAAAAGAACTATACCGGCTTACTAGATTAAGAGAGAGAAAGACGAGAGACGTTTGCCAGGTAAGATGTAAAAGAGATGAAACAGGAATGGTTATATCGGATGATGAGAAAATCAAAAAGAGGTGGAAGGACTATTTTGAAAGACTGATGAATGAGGAAAATAATTGGAGTAGTGTGTTAGAGAATAAACCAGTGAACGTGGGGTTAGTGAGAATGGTTAGTATGGATGAAGTTAGGATAGCAGTAACTGGAATGAAGAATGGTAAAGCCATTGGTCCAGATGGAATACCAGTTGAAGTGTGGAAGTTATTGCGAGTGGATGGATGGACGTGGTTAGCTTTATTCTTCAATAAGTTGTTGCAGGAAGAAGCCATACCTGATGAGTGGTGCAGCAGTTCTTTGGTGCCCATTTTTAAGAACAAAGGTGATGTGCTTGAGTGCAACAATTATAGAGGAATAAAGCTAATGTCGCATACTATGAAAGCCTGGGAGAAAGTTATTGAAAGGCGACTGAGAGAAGAGAGTGAAATTTCACAGAACCAATTCGGTTTTATGCCTGGTCGGGGTACAACAGATGCCATTTTTGCTATACGCCAGCTGTGCGAGAAATACAGAGGTGCGCATAAAAACTTGCACATGGTATTCATTGATCTCGAAAAGGCATACGACCGGGTACCTCGTGAGGTTCTGTGGTGGGCCCTTAAGGAGAAAGGTGTGCCTGGGAAGTATGTGCAGTTGATCCGAGCGATGTACGGTCGGTGCAGTACCCAAGTCCGTTCTTCTGTGGGCACTACTGGAAGCTTCAATGTGGCTGTCGGCTTACACCAGGGGTCGGCCCTCAGCCCTTACCTCTTCCTGATGATAATGGACGCTTTGACGTCGGACATTCAGGAAGAGGCTCCCTGGTGTATGTTGTTTGCCGATGACATTGTGCTGGTTGCCGAGAGTGGCTTAGAGGTCCAGAACAGATTGGAGGTGTGGTGGCACAGATTGGAGAGTGTTGGCCTGAAATTGAGTAGAACCAAAACGGAGTACTTGTTCTGCGATTTCGGCGGTCTCTCCAATCCAGTGCCCTTAGCTCTCGCCGGAACGCCCATACCGATCTGTTCCGACTTTCGGTACCTCGGGTCCCTCGTCCAAGGGGATGGTGAGGTGGACCGGGACGTAACACATCGGATCAACGCAGGATGGATGAAATGGCGACAGGTCACGGGAACAACTTGTGACCCACGGATGCCCCTCAAGTTGAAGGGTAAAATCTACAAGTCCGTGATAAGGCCTGTCATACTGTATGGATCAGAATGTTGGGCTGTGAAAAAGACGGATGAAAAAAGATTGCATGTAGCGGAGATGAGAATGTTAAGATGGATGTGTGGTGTGACGAGAAAGGATAAAGTGAGAAATGAGTATATTAGGGGAAGTTTGAAAGTGGCGCCAGTGACTGAAAGGTTGAAAGGAAATCGTTTGTCTTGGTATGGTCATGTAAAGAGGAGAGATGAAAAGCATGTTGCTAAAAGAGTTATGAATTTACATGTGGATGGATGGAGAGGGAGAGGGAGGCCAAAGAAAAGATGGATGGATTGTGTGAGAAGTGATATGAAAGAAAAGGGAGTTAGTGATAGCGTGACGAGTGACAGGACAGAATGGAAGAAAAAAACGTGTTGCGCCGACCCCAAATAAAATGGGACAAGGGCAGGAAGAAGAAGAGATTTTCATACCAAAATAAAAATATTTAATTTGATCGTTCTACATTCGAATTCGAAGCAAGTGATAGTCTATGCGAAGCAAACGATAGTACAATAGCGGAGGGGAGCGGGATCGAGACGCGACGCAACGGCATCAAGCACCCCGCTTGATGCCGTTGCGTCGCGTCTTACAGCTATGTTAAATAGAACAACAAATTTTTTAAGGTTTGTTTTTGGTAATTGAATTATGTTTTGTAAAGTCATAAAACAAAATTTGTTGTTTGTTTGTATAGTAATACAGTCCTGCAATATTGTTAGTGTTTTACAAACCCTGTGAAGCATATACGATACTTTTTATCCCAGAAGAATGTTCTTTTGGTATAACTTTCTACTATCAAGCGGGCGAAGCCACAGGCAACAACTAGTTTTACATAAATGTTAAAATAACTCTGTTATGATTTTACCTTTAATATACTGAACCGATTTTGATGAAAATTGGTACAGAGTAAGTTTGAACACCAAGGAAAAACATAGGCTACTTTTTATCTGTCTATAACTTCCTGTCTGCTTCTATATTATAAGCTGGAAGCCAATCAAATATCAACGTTGCGATACTTAAAATAAAATTGAAAATGAGAAATCTCGATCGCGCAGTATGTCTGTTTTGCACTCTGATCTATGGAAGGTTTTTAATTTCCATTTTATTTCAATTTGCATAAGGTTGATATTTGTTATACAAAACCGCTCTTAATGGAATATGAGCAGATATTTGTGTCCAATACATATGTAGTCTACGTAGTTATTGAGTTATTCCTCTTACATGCAACCTTGCGCCGCACGGACGGGACGACATCGGTAAGCGGGAACGGGGCGCTATGAGCTGCGTCTCGTGCGTGCTTCAAACGTTGTCATACTTTTGTCCTTACCGCTCGTCGCTCCGCGCTTAGCTACCGCTCGCTCACAGCGGCAAGGTCGTGAACAGGCCGTTACTCATCTTCCACATTTTTTCTTTCACTCTCCCCTCCTCCCCCCTTGCGTCGTATTCCTCAATGCTGAGGGTCGTGAGTTCGTGACCTCCCTGTTTCATTACTTCACTTTTAATGGTGAATTTCTATTTTTTTTTTTTATCTTTCTCCCTAGAAGTTGACCTCCCCCCTTGCGTCGTATTCCTCAATGCTGAGGGTCGTGACCTCCCTGTTTCATCACTTCACTTTTAATGGTGTTTTTCTATTTTTTTTTCTTTCACCCTAGAAGTTGAATTATTGAAATTGATCGTAAGATTTTTAATTCAGATGCAATCTGAGCCTTGGGAACAAGCGAAACAGAACAAAGAAGAGCGCAAACTGAAGCGAAAAAAACGGAAAGAGCTGAAAAAGAATGACCCGGAGAGCGGAAAGAAGCGGAAACGTAAAGCGGTGACACAGGAAGAGCTGAATGAACTCGCAGCAGATATAGCGCTTATGAAGAAGCTGAAAAAGCGGAAAATTACACAAGAACAGTTTGATCAGCAATTTGAAGTATAATAAATAGTTTTAATGATAGTTTTGTTTGTGTTTTACTGTTTTTCCACTACTCGTAATAAAATTCTGGGAATAAAGGTCAAAATTCGAACTAGCATGCTGCATTCCAAAATAGGTATAGTATAATGCAGGTAAAAAATGGACAAATGCGAGTCAGAGTCGTACACAAAGGGTTCTGTACTACAGTTTTAAAATACAGTAAAAAACGTCCACAAAACTAACGTTTCTTTTATGGGAATCTCCTTTAATCTCCCTTTAACTTCATTTTAATTTTATTACTTGTTGTTGTAGTGGCAATAGAAAACTACACATTTTGTGAAAATTTCAACTCTCTACGGTTCTCTTCACGGTTTATAAGATACAGCCCGCTGATAGACGGACGGACAGCCGAGGCTTATTTGTATGGTCCCGTTGACACCTTTTGTAGACGGAACCTTAAACAGGATGCCAGGCTCGATGCGATTGTGCGGCACAGTTAAAATGCAGCAAGCTTCACAGAGTACCTGCTGCTCGCTACGTCGATTTTTAACCGACTTCAAAAAGAAGGAGGTTCTATGTTCGACTGAATGTATTTTTTTCAATGATTGTATGAGTCATTTGCTGGGACTTTGGTACCGAATGTGTAAGTGTGGGTAAGTAGGCCACTGCGCGGTCTCATACTGCAGTGCTCCGTCGCGGCTCTTGGCGCAGGCAGCCGCGCCTCGCGCCCGCGCCCTTGTTTCTACTTAATGATACATTAAAGTTCTCCATCGACACGACTACATGCACACCGTTAATGTTGAACTAGCGACAATGCGCAGGTATAGGTACATCCGGTTTCCACGACAGCCGACGAGGACTGGACTAAACCTCACACGCGGTCACGCGACATGTGCGTAACGGGCGCACGCGCTGACGCTGGCCCTTAACAACTGAGACTCGTCTGTTGTTAGGGTCAACTCACACCGAAAGAGCGGCGAAGTGCAGCGACCCGTTTACCGTTTATAGAATTCGCCGGAATTCCCGCGGCCCCGCAGGCATCCGCGCAGCTCGTTCGAGTTTCTCATGCGATAATAAGTATTATAGCAATGAAAATAAAGTTAAAATTCATATGACACTGAAACTGCGCTCCGCTTCGCTGCGCTTCGACGCTCTTTTGGTGTGAGTTGATCCTAACGGGCGCACGCGCAGACGCAACTATGTGCGATTTTAGATTTCATAGATTTTTGAGCTCATGTTTTCGTGTGTGTGCAATTCCAATTAGTGTGTTTTTGGATGGGATTATAAAATAATACGACCAATGAAAATAGTAAAATAAATATATATTTCTGTTCAACTTTCGTAGCAACATTAATGATCTGAGTATTACTTATCAAAACACAACAAGGCACTTAACACCTATTTAATATTATATTGACAAATTTTATGTAAAAGTTATACAATTTTTATATCAGCTCGGGAGCATTTGGCACTGTAACGATAGCACCGTATTAAGGCATAATTATATAATCTTAGATTGTATAAAAATGGATTACAATGATATATAATAAAATTGAGCTTACGTTTTGTTAGATTTTAAAGAGTTAGAATAACAATGTATAGTATAGAAATATAAATTGAAAATGTTTTATTTGCTATGCGACTTATTGTCAAATATTTTGAGATATTTATAGTTACATTTAATTCTCGAGTCAATGCGGGTATTGCCCGGTCACTTTGCGATACAACCGGGCAGTGACAATAACAGGCTTATAATATTGCAGAGCCTTTATTTTCTAAATACAAAAGATTGTTTAATCAATCGTAGTCGGGACTTCTCATAATACTTAATTTTAACTTCCTTTCTTGATAGTTATATTCTCTATGATTGGCTGCAACTAGATATGCCCATTTTGACGAAGAATATTGAACTATATTAGTTTGAAAATACGAGCGATTTTGGATTGCCTAAATTCGCTGGTCTGTCTCTACTTTGGGTGAGCCGTACCTGGTCACAGCCTAAAAAACTCCATACTAACAACTACACGTCATGATAGGAAATATTGTCATATTCATATTTAGCACCAAATTGTTTTACGTATGCTACATACGTTCCCTTAGATGCATGTTACAACTACTTTTCCATACAATTTTGAGTCTTAAGACCATCCAGTCTTTATACATCCTAAGACAACGTATTCGACAAAATTGTGCGTCAAATATTTTACTATTTTCAGTTTTCAGCTGTCACATTTTCTAATAAAAAGGAGTAGAATATTTACATTAACGTGAATATTGCGATTCTGTTTCGAACATGTTTGTCTCAAAATAGGTTTTAATAACTTTTTCAGAAAGATGCAAGAGATCACGACATATAACTATTTTCATCAACTTTTTATCCGACTGTAGCGGATCCCAAAAAGAGGGTAATGTCTCTATCTTGAAACAAACGAGTCCAAAACAACGTTACACATGAAATACATTATTAATTAGGAAAGCGTCTAAAGCGGTGGTAAGAGAAAAAAAAAACACCATTACAAATTATTTAACGTCAAAATATTAACAGTCGAAATCCTAACATTTGGGGAATCGTCCAACGAATGTGACATTAACTTGTTAGATTTCTGGTAACCTGCCAAGCTTTGAACTAGTTTAATCTACTACTTAGCATAGAAGCACAAAATAGATAGGTACAGAAGTCAATCTCACTCACTCACACACTCACTCTTCACTTTTTATACCTATGCTAGGCGATCGCGCTAGGGTCAGCGCGTTGCGCCGAACTGTACGAGTGTGACCGCGCGATTGAGCCCAGAAACCGTGTTCGTGAACGTTGTCTATGTGTGCGTTGTTCGAGCGCGCTTTCTATGTAGATTGTCTTCTGTATCTATTTTGTGGTAGAAGCCAAAACAACAACAGTCAATCTTGATGTAAGACTTACAATACTGGATATAAGTATCTCAGGTTGATTTCGAGTCCCAATTATGATCCGAATGACAGAAGCAGTTTGTGACGAAAATACAGATGTTGTACGACAAAAACTCATTTCATTATTATTATTATCTTATTGGTTCCATGTTTCCAGTAACACATTCGTAGGACATTTCACCTTCTTGTCGATTATAAAATTTACACTAAGTACATTAAAATAGCGCGTTTATACACAAAAGGTTAAAAAAAATGCTAAGAAAAAACTCGATTATGAAAAAAAAAAAATACAAAAGCGTCACATACAAATTGGAGAAGTGTAGGATGCAAAGACCAATTTTGTACCATGCTAAAAATTTATTACTCTTTTTTTTTAATGTAGAAACATTTTTAAAGTTAATCTTTTAAATATGATACAAAACACGGCCTCTACCATAATTTACACAAATATGTATTCATAAAAGTAAAATCAAGTATTTTTCATACAAAATTCATACATTGCTTTGTCATGATACTAAAACGAACTTCTAAGTTTACGCCATCCTAAATTACATAAGAAAAATAATTGTCGTAATAATACTATTTAAAATTTAAACTATAATACTAACTGTCAAGGTGACAGCGCGACTTACTGTGAAATGTCAAAAATTTCATAACTGACATGACTAGCTGCCAAGGACCATGATAAAATGTATCCAATGAAATGAAATTAATACTTTACATTGTGTTAATTGAAAACCGCGTCCTTTATTGACATTCCTATTAAATATCATTTTATTTGTGAGAAAAGAAATACTAAAGACCCTATGACGCGCTGGTGTGTTAAAATTCAAGATGGCGACAGATTTCGGCGCCAAAATTACGAAAAATCTTACAAATCATAATATTAAAACAGCAAACTTATATTAACTAGAATAGAATAATAGTAGAAAATAATTATTAATAATGCATTGAGCCAGCAATTTGTTTAGAAGCGTTGCGCCTTAAGTTATTTGAAAATATAAAAGATATACAAAAGCACCAAGTTACTGGACTCTTAAGCCTAACTTACGAAACCTTTTCGAATTTGGCTTTTGGAATTAGTACACGCCGAATACTTTTCGTTGTATGAAAATACTCCTGTTGTTCTTAGACATTGCAAACTTACAGTAATGAAACATTCGCCATGCTACTTTTCCTGACATTACTTCACACCGCCGCAAGCACATGATTCCAACCGTCTAATTCGAATTTAAAGCCTTATCCACACCGGTTTTCATATTTAATTGACAGTTCATAACATAGTACAATATAAAGATAGTGGTTTCATGAGAAACATGTGTGAACTAGGGTTAATCTCGTACTATGCGAATATGTAAACATTTTACAAATTCTTTCTAGAGGGATTTTATGATAGTTAAAAAAGTACCTGAGAATGAAATTTGGTCTTTCGATTTAGTATTTAGCCGTCTTCTTCCAGTAGCCATTTTAATTATACTTTGTTGTTCTTTAGATATTTTTTCTATTAACTGATAAAGAAATACTATTCACATATTCGCACAACACATTAAAATAAATAAAATTATCTTACTAGCAGGCACGTTCTTGTGCCCACGTTAACGCTATAATAGATTTGTTCCTACTATATTATTGTGAAATATAACATTTATATTTAGTAATTACGTTTACATCTTACTGGTTTCAAAATACATTCCCTTATTTTCGATATTCATAGGAAAAGTTCATACTTTGAATTTCTTTGTGACATAAGATCATAGCTTTACATTAAATAAATGTAATAATTTAGAAACCAAAGGAGAAGTAGACTTGAATGCATTTAGTTAATAAAATCTTCATGACTTGGTAGAAGAAAATACATACCCTTAACCGCTGTCGGATTGTTCCAACGAGTTTAGTCTCCCATTCGCCAGGGTCGCACATGCACGACTGGGCACACCATCTCGTTCAGCTCTTCAATCTCCATAGGTAACAATAACTGACGAAATGGAGTATTTGGTCGTAGAAGTGCGACCATGGCAGAATGAACGCGTTTTTGTCGGATAAATCCGACGTAACCGGTTAAAGGAACCTTCACATGATATTCAAGTCTGGAAAAGTTTGGTCCTTTGGGAGACAAGTTCAACACAGTCGCCGTTTAAAGTACTAGGAACCTATATTTATGGTTTCAATTCCAAGTGAGTAATATTAAAAACAGTGTTTTCAATTCCATCATAGCTACGACTTAGCCTAAGTGTCAACGTGACGCAAGCCAGAGGCCGCCGTGCTGCTCATCGTCCAAGCACGCAAAATATACACCAATTGATAGCATTATACAAATGACTTGTGACGGTAAATTATATAATTAAATGAGTTAAGGCACATAATTTTATTCCGCGTTTTTATCACTTCACTATACTTACTATTTACAAAATTATTTATATGAATAAATAGGTGGAGTGCACTGGCGGGCAGGGATATTGCTCTATCAGAACTGGGCGCACATGTACTAGGGCCTAAACACAGAATTATCTTAAAAGTGTAAGACCTCGCATGACGCATCACAAGAACTTGCGAATTGATTCGCATCGCACACTATCGCACGCACCTGAATCGATGCTTTGCTGCACAAAATCGTATCGCAGCCATCGCAGGTTTTTGCGATGCGGCGTCGTATCGCATCGAATCGCATCGCATCAGTTTTATGCGGGAGCCTTTTTTTCACTTGTCTATGGCATTGTGAGGGCTTTACTTAATTTATGCACTTTTTAGAAATACACAAAAATGTTTAGTAACCTTCAAAAGACGTGCAAATATTTCTGCACGCCAGTGTACTCCTATTATTACGAAACAATGAAAGTTCAAAACATTTTATTTATACAAGTTCTTACTTTACTGCTTACGCCCGATCCTAATTACAGTATAATATTATTGTCAAGTTCGATTGTATTATATTCAAATGTAGTGACTTTTCATCATTCTTTATATTCATCGATATAAATTCTAAACTGTTTTTTCTGTTATCTGTTTAGAGATACAGAAATTTATAATCTGTGGAAACAGATGTAAAATTGATATCGATACGTCAACTTTGTGTTTTTAATCCAGTGTTCTTTTTGTAAGGAGTGAAAATACAATAGACACATAAGTTCTATGTAGGACAGATATTTGTGTTACGAAATATCATTTTTTAGTTCATAAATATACATTTTTAAAACAATAGTAATTTAATTCCGTCGTAATAGACCTCATTAGTAGAGACAGTACGTTGTATTTGTTTGCTTTCAAGGCACTTTTATACTTTTCCAAGATTTTAACTTATGTTTGGCAAATAAAGTCTGACTTACGCGGTGTAATTTAATTGTCTATGGCATACTATAAGTCAAAGCAACTATAGAAGCTGAACAATAAACAAAAGACGACTTTGATCGACGTTTGTCGAGTTTTTTACCCGATTGCCAAGAAAGATGTACTTCAAACTTTCGATTGACGTTTACGCATCGATCGATGATTAATCGATTGTTATGTTAACACTCTAAAAAATATCTTGACAATTTTAATTTTTTGACGTTTAAATTGTATTGTATGCCATGAGCAAGAAAGTTGTTTAAATGTGGCTAAAAAATTCTGAATGATAGTAAAATCAGTTAAAAATCCCTCCCTTCTTCCCCCCACTAGATTAAAGCTCACAAAGCACGTTATCTCTCTCTCCGCTCGGGCTCAGACCTCATCGGGCGCCATGGCGTCGTCGTCGTGGTTGTGCGGCGGCGAGGCGGGCGGCACGGGGCTGGGCGCGGGCACCACGACGGGCGAGGGCGCCGGTGCGGGCGCCTTCACGGTGGCCTCTAGGGCGCGGATGCGGTTCTCTTGCTTCACGATCACGGACTTCAGTTTGCGGATCTCGTCGACTAGGTCTGATAGTTGCTTTTCCTGAATCGATTTGAAAGCAGAGATGATGATTTCAGTTGAGTCGCGAAGTTTGCACAAAACTTTTTAGAATTATTGAAAATTTTGAATGGTCCTTTGATGCTCAATATGTAAGCTCAACAAGTAACTTTAGTTACGACTTGAAACATGAACCTACAGATCGTCGGGTGAAATCTACGGGCCCGAGCGTAGTCTTAAAACCCACCTAATTCACCAAAAATATCTAAACGCACTAGTCTCTTATTTATAAGCACCGATACGGGTCTATATAAAATATAGTACAATTTGATACAGGTGTACTGTGACTGCGGCAGAGTTCTCCTGAGCCGCAGGCGAGGGTATTAAGGAGCCGACTGGCGCAATGAAAAATGTCCACGATGTTTTTAGGAACAAATAATAAACGGGAGCTCTCCGCCGCCTCGTGAGGGCTGCGCATCTCCCAGCCTTAAATATACATGTGATAAATTGTGGCGTAAGCAGTCTGACGCACTTTTCTGCACTAATGCAAAAAACTATAAACTCCGTGTCTAAGGTTTTCAAATGTTCAAAATTGAATCGAAAACTCAAATCCTACTTACAATAGCAGCATTAGCCGCAGGCGGTGGCGTGGCCGAGGCAGGCGTGCCAGCGTGACTGTCGTCCCTTCTGTGCGCAGGAGTGGGCGACCGGTCCTTGTCCTTCTCGCGCTCCTTGGCGCCCGCCAGAGCGTTGGCCTTCTTGGTGACGTGCAGGTTCTGCGTGGCGCGGCCCGACACGTACCCGCCCTGCACAACGAGAGCGCGCTCCTGTAGTTTGGTTAGGGGGGCCCTACCTTATAGCATCTGTCTTTGAACGAGTCTGTTGGCTTTGGGGGTGGACGGTGGAAATTTGACTGTGTGTTGAGACATTTTATATTTTAATTGACTATTTTAAAGTGAAAATCTCTTCGTTGAACTTCATTGATTTACAGTAAACCGCAGACTACCCCATTTTTATTTTAAGTTCTTACAGTCCTATGGTTATTTGGTACATATCGCGGTAAGAAAGCTATTGTAACCATACTTTAAAAGTTTTATTACTACTTTGGAATACGGTAAAGTTTATTCTATTCTATATCCGACGAACACTCGCTTTTATTCCGCTAGGATCACACATTCACAATCAAATACTCCATCTCGTCAGCTCTTCTGTCACCTATGGGGATTGAAGAGCTAAACGAGATGGAGTATCCAGTCGCAAATACACGACTCTGGCGAACAGAACACGGGAGGTTTAATAATAGTCAATAGTTTTTTTTTTTTATTGATTGATAATTTAAACTTACACCTTTCACATTACATTTAACCTCAATAAAAGAGAAGGCTTATTTGTGTTAATTTATATCACTATCCCTATCACTTACTAAGACCGTTTATTTACGCTACAAATCAGAGATTACATTTCGCAGTAAACGAATTACGCAAAACGCGAAAATGCAGAATTTCATACTAATTTTTTTGTCAGTCGTGTCTGACAAAGTCCATGTTTTTTTTTTTTTTTTCGATGGGAAAAATCATCTTATGACAACCCCCGCTCTTGGGCGGAGCGGGAGATAGTGTCAGACTCTTACTGACTAAAAAACTCATCCCGTTCCTTCAAGCCTTCATACCGGGGCTCGAGCGCCCTTTCGGATAACCCTGGCCTCAGTAGGCTTCGACCCGGCTGGGTCCCTGCTGTTGCTGACAACTCCTTGAGGCGCGCGGGAACAGCGCGCGCCGTCGACGACTTGGGTTTGGTCCGGACAGTTACCGGACGGCCGGACAGCGAGCTACCCATTGCTCACTGTCCGCAAGCCCGCGCCTACGGTGGCTGGAAATCGGGATCGGAATCCCGGCGGCGGCGAGAGCGCCGTTGCCTGATGCGGTCGGCCTCCTCCTTAGCGAGCATTACTGCTTCGCAGAAGTCGGCGACCGCCTGCCACTCCTCCTCGCTCCGGACCATGGCCTCGACCAAGGTCCGGCGCGAGAGGTCTCCGCCGCCGATCACCCCCACGAGGGCACGGCGATGCTCCGCCCAAGCAGGGCACACCGCGATTGTGTGCTCCACCGTGTCCTCCGGGCGTTCCGCACAGTGGCGACACCCGGGCGTCACTTCCGCTTTAATTCGGAACAGGAACCTCCCGAACTTGCCATTTCCGGTGAGGACCTGTGTCATGCGGAAGGTAAGGACGCCGTGAGGTCTTTCCAGCCACGCCTCAAAGAGGGGACTTATCGCCATAATTGTGGCGTGCCCATGACGGGGTTGCGATAGTCGCTGACGCCATTCCACCATGAGATCCCGCCGGAGCTCTGTCCGCCATGCCGCGACCTGTCGCGGCAGAGGACTTTCACCCCGGCGTTGCATCTCCACGCGCATGTCTCCAAGTTATGTTTCATAATTAGGTATTTTTATAATATAATAAATGTTTTTTATTATTATTATTTGATAATAACTTAGTGCTTGACTGCGATCCCTCCTGATGGTAAGCAGTGATGCAATCGTTGATAGTGAGGCGCACTAATTTATTAAGAGTCCATTCACTCTAGCCTTGAAGACATCCAAATTATAATCGGATGGGAAGACCGCATGTGAGATAAGATTTGTGGTGGATCATTACAGTAAGGGGAACTGGACCTTCTTCGTGGTCTTAACTGCCGGTTTTAAATATCGTTTTAGTAGTCGGAATTTTGTATGAATCTCTGAATATAAATTCAATCGCTCAAAAATATCCGCGGAACTAGAATCTGACATTAGTCAGAATACACTATAGTTCTCAAATTGTAATATATGGTAGATATCTTCGCTTAAGTTCTAACACCTTTTTTTCCGTTGGGAAAAATCATCCTATGACAACCCCTGCTCTTGGGCGGAGCGGCAGATAGTGTCAGACTATTACTGACTAAAAAACCCATCCCGATCCTTCAAGCCTTCATACCGCGGCTCGAGCGCCCTTTCGGGATAACCCTGGCCCCAGTAGGCTTCGACCCGGGATCTTTTTGCCGAATTAAATTGAACTGTTAAAGAGATGGAGCTAAAATAAGGTGTATAGCTCGATCCCTCTTTCTCGCTCGCTCACCTTACATTTTACACGTCATAGTAAGGTCCGAACTATCATCGCGTCAGTTCTCTTCAAAAGTTCAGATTTTGATTATGTGATTAGTCAGTAATTTTTTAGGAGAGGAAATAAGCTGTTTTGTAGATCGTAATTCGAGTCTTTTTTTAAACTGAATTGTTGCTATGGCTATACCACTGAGTTACATGGTCTTCCCTGTACTACACTGACATAAGTATTGTTTTAGGTGTAAAATGACGCGTCACCCAATGATGACGGTAAAGAAATCAGTAACGTTCATTTCAAATAGACCATTTACAGGTACTTTTGAATAATCAAAATGTCGGTCAGTCAAAAGAAAAAGAAAATCTAAATTGCACGTTCCAAAGCATAGATCTCGATGGAGAAGAACGTGCAAGAAACTCTGTGTAGGAAACCATGTAAGAAACTCCTGAAGTATTTAAACCTATGGCCCCTCGCCCACAACGGCTTTTTGTTGCGATGCTGTCGCGCGTTTCGTAAGCGCGCGACAGCATCTCTACTAACGCGCGTTAGTCGCATTTGCATGCGCTATACAAAAGATGCCATCGCGCTACAGCATTGCGACGGTAATAAATGGTGTCGATGCGAACGCGTGACAGCATTGCTACAAAAAAGTCTCCGTGGGCGTATATTCAAGTCCTCGTTTAACGCTGCGTCGTTCGATTCCTTACCGAATGACATACGAACATTATTGCCAGAAAAAAAATGACTTGCCTACGTGGTGTTAGAACTAAAGCGACGATTTGTAGCATTAAATTATATTAAAAATAGTAGATTAGAGATGAATTTGAAGAAAATTATTTGCCACGATAAGCACCAGATTTCCCATACTATTGCCTCCTATCTCTCTCCTTTTGAATGTCTTAAGTTACACAGTTCGACATAAGCAATTGTCTTTCTATTGTGTCTCTAATTACGGTATTCAAAGAGTTAAAAAGGGCTTTAGCGAGCATTTGTCTACTCGAGCATTTTTGTAGGCGGTTAGGCTCGCTGATTTATTTATACCAACTTTGTTAAGAGACATAATTATTATATCATCTGCGAGAGCGAGAAAAATTGAAAAGTGATGGTTAAGCAGGTTTAATTGAATGATTAAAAAAAAAACGTAAAATTAAAAGTGACTTGATTTAACACAAATAAGCATTACTTTTATTTGTTTCCTTAATGTAAGTGATCATACTTTAAAATAATACATATTCTGTTATCACGAAGAGAATAAGTGGAAACTACAAGAGAATCCCCAATAGTAATTAAAATGTTAAGATTAACATTAAAAAAAATGTTAGTAACACGACAAAAAAAAATCTCAAACTCATAAAAGTCGTGGTTATTGAGACACAACACACAACAGACGAAATAAACGCAGATTACAGTTAGAGCAAGCCAACAGGAACATTCAAGACGACACTCATTGGTCCTCGGGACCGGGGACGATGGGTATGTATCTCCTTAATTTATTAAGATCTGTTTAGAATATTTAGATCTGGTCCTTGGGTACCACTCTTGAAATACAGGGTAAAATGGAATTAGCTGTTGAAACTTCAGTTACATGATACTTCGATTTAGTTATACTTCGTTCAAAATAACATTGGACATTTATGAAAACCTTTCATTACTGTCCGTTCAACCGATTTTGGCTTTTATTACGTTGGTGACATGACAAATGGCGGCTGCAGTGAATATTTGGTATTGTAACCACTTTTTTGCTTTCAATGCCATCCTTATGCCTACGAAATAGAAGTTAAAATTGGTTGAACAGACAGTAAAGGTTTCTTTGATTAATTTCTAATCTTAACGTGAATAGGGTATAGCTTATTTAAACATTGCCCCATTCTAAGAATCGTCCTGTATCGTGAGTTCATAACATGTACTCACACACAAGACACAGAGATTCGGAACAACTATCTGTAGGTCATATGGTGCGTCCAGATCTGGCAAATGCGTCTCACGCGAACCGCTTGCGAACGCCACGCGTGCATTTCGCGCACAGCTCGTTCGTACTCGGCGCCTGCGCCGCGCTCGCTGACTACGAATATGAAATGCACGCGCAGTTCGCAAGCGGCGAGCCAACAGTTCGCGAGCGGCGCATTCACTAGATCTAGATGCACCATTACAAATACTTGTTCCGTGCGGGAATCGAAGCCGCGACACTTAGTACAGCATCCAATCGCTCAACCGCGTATGAAGTTTCGTTAGCTAGTTTAATTTGACCCTGTATATCAAGTTGTTGGTCTTTAGGCCAACAGCACAGTTGCGTAACACACTTGCGATCTCAATCGCATTCCTCAATTCTAAGACATCCATTGCGTTTTCATTTCATTGTTTTATAATAGAATTTAATAAAATAAATAAATCTTGCTGTCGAATAGTAGAATTTTCCGAATAATTATATCAACTATACTCCATCGGTTGAGGTAGTTAACTACAAGCAAACAATCTTGATATGTCTTTTTATTTAAAATAAATTGTATAAAATACATACAAATCTATACATATAAATAAAATTGGAGTGTTTGTTTGTAATATTGAAATAACTGCTTTTTACTGCATGCATATGAATATATACGGTACATACACCAAAATAACATTTTTTACAATTTTTGTATGTCTGTCTGTCTGTTTGTCCGGGCTAATCTCTGAAATGGCTGGACAGATTTTGGCGGGACTTTTTTGGCAGGTAGCTGATGTAATAAGGAATAATATAGACTACATTTAGTTTAGAAAAAATAAATTCTAAATCCTGTAGTCCACGCGAACGAAGTCGCGGGCACAGCTAGTATTATATAAATTTATTTAATTACCTAACATCGGTTTAGGTAAACACCTTATTGTAAACAGTTTTAGATACCATTTTTTAGGTTTTTTTTTTAGATAAAAGACATGTTAAGGTTGTTTAAATTTAGTTAACTACCTAAACAGATGCGAGTATAGTTATGTAGTAATATTGAAATGAGAACGATTTGTTAAACCAAGTGTATTTCGCAAGTGTGCTGGCATATAAAACAAATATTAAAAAAGTGGATCATCCATGGTCTTTTAGTCTTTCAAGGCGTATAAAAAAGACCCATAAGGAAAAGTTTATTATGTATTCAAAACATTTTTAAGGCTTATTTACATTACAATTTGATGCCCAAAGTTTTTTAGTTCACACGGAAAAATACAGCATGCTAGTCTTGTAAATGATGAATGTAAATAAGCCATTATATAGAGTTACATAGTTAATAAATCATGAATATGATGAAAAGCATCCGACTTACCTGTCTGAAAAATTATTGCATAAAAAGAAAAAAAACTCAGATTACACACAAGGCATGCCTATTGACAGTATTACAATAGAACTTAAAACTATTTATTATTAAATTCTGCATATTAATCGACTTTGCCATAAAAATTCTTCTTTCTTGATCTGAGTTAGGAAACAGAAGAACTATGAATAGACTATTGAAAGCTGGAACGGACTGTATTCTTTAAAAATTTACCCGGATAGCAAAGACAGTCACAATCTACTCTCATTCCTATAATTTTGTGATATTCATTTGTCTATTTGTCAATCTATTGGATTTTCTGAAATTCCAAAGTAATTTAACTTACTTAATACTTTTTATGTAATCACGATTTTGGTTATTATTATTACCAAAACAAGTGCCGTGCCTACACTTGCACTCTAAGTAACAAATGCGTCACTTTTTTTTTCTATTTGCATTAGAACCAACAGTTTTTTTTCGTCAAAAATTGTAACTTTCCGAAGCGAAGTGCTTGATTGAGCTTGCACTCGTGTACTGTTTCTTTATTCAAGATTTGCATCATTATAAGATGTCATTGTAGAGGTCGGCTAGCGGTAAGTTACAAGGTAAGGCATGTGTTTGCGCCTGGATTGATATTATTTATATAGGCGCAACATGTTTTTTTTTTAACAACAGATCTCTCCTAGTCATCAGTTGTTATTTCTGCTGTCTACGTTCCTCCTAAATACATTATTTGAGCCCGTTTTCCAGTCTTTTTGTCACAGGTATCTAACTAACCAGCACACATGTCTGCACTTCAGCAGCGCGTGCAGGTCCTACAGTGGCTACAGGATGCTGAGCCCTGGAGCTGTGGGGTACCTTGAGCGACATGGTGCAGGGCTCGGCGTCCTCTCCCGCGAGCCACTCGTCGGCCGTCAGCGACGCCTCGTCGCTCAGCGTGTCGGGGTACAGGTCCTCCTGGAACAGCTCCGACTTGCGCGGCACCGTCATTGATACCACCTGCAATAATGAATATGACATGTAACCTTGAATTCCTCTATGAGCTAGGCTGAATGAATACCTCAGTAAACCCACCGATTTGTCATTTTTTTTTTACAGGTTCGCGCTTATCCACTGTCTCAACTATAGGTATGCGATGATGTGGTCGAGAAAACAAGCTTGCCTAAAAGTAATATGATCAATCTTGTCCAAAAAACACCCATAGGTTGTAACTACCAGGAAACACGGACACCGGTAAGGAATTTCAATTCTTAGTACTTCATATGCAGAACAAACGTGGACCTAGAGTATTGTATGAATGGGATGTACTGGTGGTGCGTCGATATAACTCTGGTGATCCGATAATGGAAGGAATTTATTGAAAATAAATCATGCAATTCAAAAACCGACAAGATAGCAACCGGGCGTGAGACTGAAACTTCGACTCGACTGGTGTATCCATCACCAATGATCTAATGAACAAACCAAGACCTCGTTTTTAGGGTTCCGTAGTCAACTAGGAACCCTTATAGTTTCGCCATGTCTGTCTGTCTGTCTGTCCGTCCTCGCTTAATCTCTGTGACCGTTAACACTAGAAAGTTGAAATTTGGTACCAATATGTATATCAATCACGCCGACAAAGTGGTAAAATAAAAATTGGAAAAAAATGTTTTATTAGAGTAGCCCCCTATATATAAAGTGGGAAGTGATTTTTTTTTTAATTTCAACCCTAACATGTGATATATCGTTGGATAGGTATTTAAAAATGAATAGGGGTTTACTGAAATCATTTTTTGATAATGTCAATAATTTCGGAAATAATCGCTCCAAAAACAATGCGTCCCCCCCCTCTAACTTTTGAACCATAAGTTTAGAAAATATGAAAAAAATCTGAAAAGTAGAACTTTATAAGGACTTTCTAGGAAAATTATTTTGAACTTGATGGAAAGAACAGTTTTTGTACAAAAAGACAAAAAGGTTCTACAAAATAATTTCTGGACTAAGTTTGTTGTATAGTCGTATAGGCAAGCATTTTTTTAAACTTATAAGTTATTGTGACGGATGGAAAACTACGGAACCCTACACTGAGCGTGGCCCGACACGCTCTTGGCCGGTTTTTCGTTAGTACTATCTGAAAATCTGCATCTACCCTAATATTATAAAGAGGTAAAGTTTGATCTTTTGTTTGTAGGCAGTAAACTCTGGAAGTACTGGTACGATTACTAATTTTTTTCAACAGTAGAAAGCTGCTTTATTCCTGAGTGACATGGGCTTAGTGATATAGGCTTTTATGTACGCGGGTAAAGCCGCGGGCAAAAGCTAGTAAGTTATAAGATGATCGCAGTAACCTGACACAGCCCAGAGTTGTTCAGCCGGTAGAACTTGGAGATCTCGCAGGTGGCCACGTCGCAGCCTCGCTTCGGCATCATGCCGATACCTGGGGAACAACAAACACAGATGCACTAGCTGCTGATAGTTTTTTTTTTTTTTTTCGACGGGGAAAATCATCTTATGACAACCCCCGCGGAGCGGGAGATAGTGTCAGACTCTTACTGACTAAAAAACCCATCCCGTTCCTTCAAGCCTTCATACCGGGGCTCGAGCGCCCTTTCGGATAACCCTGGCCCCAGTAGGCTTCGACCCGGCTGGGTCCCTGCTGTTGCTGACAACTCCTTGAGGCGCGCGGGAACAGCGCGCGCCGTCGACGACTTGGGCTTGGTCCGGACTGTTACCGGACGGCCGGACAGCGAGCTACCCCTACGGTGGCTGGAAATCGGGATCGGAATCTCGGCGATAGCTGCTGATAGTGGCTTCGACTACTTGGAAGTAGTAAATTGTTCTAAAGGAACATACTCCTGTTCTTCTTCTTCTTTTCGTGTTAATTTGACTCAAATTTTGTGTTATTAAGAGTCCTATGTGCTATGGAATATGTTCAGGATATGGTCTACTCATGTACCAAGTTTGATCAAAATCTGTTCAGCTGTTCGCGGGTGAAGAAGTAACAAACATACACCACACACTCACAAACTTTCGGATTTATAATAAAACCATGACTTAACCATTCTTTTAAATATTCTTTTTGAATAGTCACAGTAATCATTGAATTTATTTTTTATCATGGATTTTGTTTAAAGGGAGTTAGTGATAGTTTGACGGGTGACAGGACAGAATGGAAGAAGAAAACGTGTTGCGCCGACCCCAAGTAATATGGGATAAGGGCAGGGAGAAGAAGATCATGGATTTTGTTTGAGAGGTGACATGCAGCTTACTTACCTCTCTGTGGGTCTGGAGTCTGGAAGGTGTTGATGTAGTGGACGAACGGCGGCTCTGGTGTCACCTATAAAGATACCATCATTTTATTAACTTAAGACTAATATATTTTGGAGATATGAGGAACAGAGAGTAAAGTCCCACATACCTCCTTTGTCAAGGGAGGATTCCAAACAGGAGGTTATAGTCTGGTGGGCAACTGCCATCGCCAACGGGTGTAGTCTATACTCTAATCGCGCGGAGAACTTTACTTGCGTGATGCAGGATATCGTATTTTCTTCGTATAATCTATACATATAAATAAAATTGGAGTGTCTGTTTGTAGTACTGAAATAACTGCTATTTACTACATGCATATGAACATATATACGGTACATGCACAAAAATATTTTTTTTACAGTTTTTGTCTGTCTGTCTGTTTTTCCGGGCTGATGTCTGAAATGGCTGGACCGATTTTGACGGGACTTTCTTTGGCAGGTAGCTGATGTAATAAGGAGTAACATAGGCTACTTTTATTTTAGAAAAATAAATTCAAAATCCTGTTGTCCACGCGAACGAAGACGCTGGCACAGCTAGTTAACAATATTTTACAAGAGGTCGTACAAGGGGAACATGACTCCGTTGTGTCTATACTACACACGCACTCTCTGGGACCTCTGCGTTAGGTATAGGTAGGTCATGCTTAGTCCTTCGAAAGTTTTTAGAATATAAATGCTTGTTGCCTCAACATTTCTATTCATTGGGGCGTAGCTCATGTGATATCGAAAGGAGATCGCATGAGTTGCTTTTTTTATATAACCAACGAACTGGCTTGTAAAGTATAATTCGAAGGATTATGCTGTTCTAGGATAGTTTTAAAAGTTAGTAGAAAAAAAGTGTGTCGGTTGTTTTTTTCAGTGCGGAAGAGATTTTTATAAAGATAACATGTATTCGTGAATTGTGAAATAAGTTACAAAAATATAAGAGTGCGCGCTACAAAGAGTTTCATTCCCAGAGTATCCCAGTACGTGCCTATCGATGAGCTGAGCTGCGCTACACTACACACGCACTAGTAGCGACTCGTAAGACGGCTCACCTCAAAGTAGCGTATGACAGAGTCGCCCTTGCCGCACAAGTAGATCATGTTGGTGTCGGGGTCGTACAAGGGGAACATGACTCCGTTGCTGGTGTCGATCTCGACGGTGACGATGGGCTCGTTGAGGGCGTCCGGGGTGCGCAGCGAGTACTGCCGCTCGGACATGCGGCTGAACCTAGAGGGGCAAAGGTAACAAAATTAATTTGATAGAAGTAAAGGTAAGCGAATATTGAAAACGTAAAAAATACATTGGCTGTTACAAGGCGGCTGACAGATGTGAAATCTTTATAATAATTATGTTGATAATTTATTAACAATTTACTTATACAACATTACAGTCTAAACTAATGCGTTGTACAGAAACAAGAAAAAAAAAAGAAGAAAACATATAAATTAACAGTAATATAAAATAAAATATCCCACAAAACCAAATAAGACAATGTTTACTTATTTTTCATCCATCCTCTCAACAAAACCTCAGACGTTCACGACACACATCTATCCATCATTTATGTTAGTATACACAAGGAAGTTGGTGGAATCGTGGTGTAGTGGGACCAACTTGACATGACGTAATGTACCGGTGCCGGTGGCTTGACTCTACCTGCGGTTTTATACCGCATGAAAATAGAAAATTATCTCCTGGTAGCACTACCAGGATAAAATCATGTGCTGTTTCAGGACATGGCATACCAGAGCGTCAAATTTGATCCAAATCCGTTCAGCGGTTTGAGCATGAAAGATTAACAAACATACAAACTTTCACCTTTATAACATAAGTGTAATAGTGCAACTATACTAATGATAATAAATAAAAGTATTACATACCCTGTAGTGAAGACGAGTCCATGCTTCAAGAAAATGGCGCGCGACGCCTTGCTGCCCTCGTGCGCTACCGCCTCCGACTCCACCTCGCCCTTGCGGGGGTCGATGATCCTGGATCATAGAAAGAACTACATTAACGGAGGCTGGCTTTCTGAATTCAATAATTTCGAGTTAAACCCTACTTTAGACTTTAACCGCTTGCGTCCGATTGGTTCGACGAGGGTTCTCGTGTCGTAACCGCCAGGGTCGTGTGGTACTCCATCTCGTTTAGCTCTTCAATCCCCATAGGTGACAGAAGAGCTGTAGTATTTGGTCGTGGATATTCGACCTTGGTTGGAATAAACGAGTGTGATATATTTATTTATTTATTTATTTATTGACACTTCTTGCACAAAAAACTGTACAAAGGCGGACTTAATGCCTTAGGCATTATCTACCAGTCGACCTTATATCCAATATAGAGAAAAGGTTAATGACAAACTTTGACAGGTTTTTAAGCTAAACTAGTTTGAAAAAAATAAAAATATAAAATAATGAGAGTAGAGGGGTTGACAACTTCATTATATCCTGCTATGTGAATTAAGATATTTATCGTTTTACATTAATTTATATTTAGAGTTTTACAGGTAATGTACAAGGTAAATGTTTTGAGGAAAGACTGATGAATATAGGACAAACTGCAAAAATAGAACCAATTAAATGCATTAGTAACATAATTTTAAACACTATTTAATTTTTAAATAATCGATAAAAACGTGGAATACGTTTAAAAGTGTTTTATAAAACTTAATATGATTGAGAAAAGAGAAATAGAAAAATATAATAAATGTAAAAACACAAATTGTAGTGAGACAAAGTGTCACCTCTATCTATATATATAAAAATCAATGCCATTTTTGGTTGTAATTTTAACCCTTTAACCGCCACGATTTTGATACCTTTGAATTACCTCCAGCGCCAAGTCACTTTAGGCATAAGTTGGAATAGTGTTGGGAATACTTAATATCGATGCATTAATTATTTATTAACAATATTAACCTTTCGATTATCGTAATTAGAGACACAATAGAAAGACAATAGGTTTGCGGACACTGGTGTTCTCTTGAGGTTTCATGAATAAAAAGCCAGAAATAAAATCAATGTTTTATTTACCTGCTTAATTAATAATCTAACATTATTCAGTCTTTAGTCATTAACTACGTTAACACAAATCAGTACTCGGGAGATGGGCACGTTCGTTCTTCTATTGGTGACGATTCTCCACGAGCTTGCCGTATTAAATTTAATATTTTCATGTAAACTTCTGAACGTTTTTCAGGCCGTACAGCTTCCAGCTCAAAATCTATTAATGACGCGAAGTATTCATTAAGTGGATCACTTGGTCTTTGATCAAAAAAGTTTGCGGCTGGCAAGTTTACAAAAGCACACCATTACCATCTTTTAACTGGGCGTAATGGACAAAATTTCGTTTAGTCTGCGTCGATTTATTTGAAGTATTATTTGAAATAATTTTACGTGGACCCAAAATCGAAGGCGACGTAGATCGCGATTCTTCATTACTCGACATGACGCACGTCCACGTCGCACGCAAAATATTTAATAACTCTTCGTCTTCCAGCATTTCTTTTGCATTTAAAGTTCTACACGATAACACGAAAAACCCCTACAACACTAGTTGCACAGAGCGATACAGCTTTCACGTGATTTTACGGGGATGGCGCTGAGGCAACTGACAATATAGTGCGATATAACCTTGAAGCTCCTTGGCCGCACGTAATATTACGGTGACGGCGACCGGTGACTGTCTGCACTAGTGAGGTTCCGCGTAATGAGATTTTTATATTTTTGTCGTAAAAATTAAATAATTTTAAACTTAAATACATTTTATTGTGTACAGATACTTGTATATCAGAGTAACACTATGGTTATTTTGTAATGAAAGTACCCACTTTCATTGCAAATAGTGACAGTAATTTCTAAAGAGCCTTGTTTATTCTTAGCCAACCTATAAAGTATTTTACGAATTTGCCCCAACCCTAGTATTCGTAAAATTACGTGATTGGCGATACAAGCGAGGAGATCAGTGATCACAATGTATTTAAATCCCAAAATTCACAGCATTTATCATTCAAAACATTTAAAAAGTTCCATAACAATAAAGATTATACCCTACACCTTAAAACTGGCATATTTTCTAAGGAGTTTGTGCACTATGAGAACTTTTCCAATAAAATAACGTAATTATACGTGTGTGGCGATTCGTGCACTGTTTTCAGAACACGTAATATTACGGTGTCGGCGTTTAAAGGGTTAAAACTCAAGGACGGGCTCAGCTATCCAAACCAAATGTTTAGGCTTTGTTCGGACTATTTAGTAGATGGTTTATGTTAAGTTTGGTAGGGTAGAGTAGGTAGAGTAGGGTATTGTAGGGTAGAGTAGGATAGGATAGGGTAGAGTACGATAGGGTAGGGTTTTTTTTTTTCGATGGGAATAATCATCTTATGACAACCCCCGCTCTTGGGCGGAGCGGGTTCGAGCGCCCTTTCGGATAACCCTGGCCCCAGTAGGCTTCGACCCGGCTGGGCCCCTGCTGTTGCTGACAACTCCTTGAGGCGCGCGGGAACAGCGCGCGCCGTCGACGACTTGGGCTTGGTCCGGACAGTTACCGGACGGCCGGACAGCGAGCTACCCATTGCTCACTGTCCGCAAGCCCGCGCCTACGTGGCTGGAAATCGGGATCGGAATCCCGGTGGCGGCGAGAGCGCCGTTGCCTGATGCGGTCGGCCTCCTCCTTAGCGAGCATTACTGCTTCGCAGAAGTCGGCGACCGCCTGCCACTTCTCCTCGCTCCGGACCATGGCCTCGACCAAGGCCCGGCGCGAGAGGTCTCCGCCGCCGATCACCCCCACGAGGGCACGGCGATGCTCCACCCAAGCAAGCGGGCACACCGCGATTGTGGATTGGGTAGGGTAGAGTAGGATTGAGTAGGGTATAGTAGGGTGGAGTAGGGAAGAGCGGGAGCGAAGCCGCGCGGGCCAAAACTAGTTTCTGTATAAAATTTAAGTGTGCGCTTTTCACATTTTATTAATGTTTATAGACTAAAGTTACATATACAGTTTATTTTTATTTAGTCCAGAATCATGTACTGGCATTCATGGCATTCGTTTGTGCGTCGATGTCAAAGACAGCCTGTATATAGCTTTAGTTGTTGTACCTGATCTTCTTGTCGCGGCAGGTGGTGAGCAGCTTGGAGCCGGTCCAGTTCCAGCAGGCCGAGTAGATGAGGTCTGGGTGGCAGTCCAGCGTCAGCAGCACCTCGCCTGTGCCCACGTTCCATATCGCTATCTGCCGACCACAACGAACAATGACGTTACAGGTGGACGATCTTTTTACGAATCCTCCTCAATAAAGAGCTAAAAAATGTTTGAGGGTACACAAAAGGTAAGAAGAGAAATAAAGAGAGAAAAAGAGAGAAGGAGAAGTCATCATATTAGTTCACCCGGTTTGGGTTGTGTGGGAGGGTATGTCAGGCTTTTACTGACTACAATTCACCTGTTTTCCCAATTGCCATTTGCGTTTTAGGGCCCCGGTAACTCTTTCGAATATTCCTAAATGTACTTTCACAGTAAATATATAGCCCAAAAAATAGCCAAAAGTAACATCAGTAATGAAACCCCATTAACCAAAAAGGTTATATCACATCAATAAGACCACTGCCCTCCAAACTAGGAATAGGCTAGTTGCCGTAAAAAAATTAATTAGTCCATCTTTTAGACTATTCAAAAATAAGAGACACGTATTTTTTATTTCTCAATTAACCAAAAAAGACAAAGATATAGCCCATTAAAATTACGTTTGACGTCACGCCGTGCTGCATTTTTTCGCACGGGGTGACGTCACACGTAACTTTAATGGGCTATATATTTGTTATTTTTTGTTTAATCGAAAAAAGAAAAAATACGTGTCCAATATTTTTTTATAATTTAAAATACGGACTAAATAAAATGTAATTATTTTGACCCTGGACACTTCCCTATTGTCTTGAAGAACAGTGCACCTCTAAAATCTCTCTCTATCACTCTAAAGATTTTCTGGGAGAAAACTCATTGCCGAGTTAAGCCCGCCATTGTACATGAATTGTCAAATCACTGTATTCTGTTTAGTTTATTGTAACCATATACACCGCTAAATTTTAATCGTTTTAATCCCGTGGAGGGTCGATCCGGTACATGAAACACTATCGATTTGTAAAGATAAAAAAAGTCAGCTGAGCGAGTTCAATGACCTGTAGATACTTTGTATGCAACGCCAACTATTAACTACAGGTCATATAACTCGCTCAACTGACGTTTTCTTAAAGATACTAATTTCATACATGCGTAAATTAATACAAGTTTTGAAAAAGAGGTACTTAATTTTTTAATTTTATCTTTACAAATCGATAGTGTTTCATGTACCGGATCGACCCTCCACGGGATTAATTCATTAAACCCCAAGCGAACGCCGGCGTTCGCGCACCTATTGTCTTTCAATTGTGTCTGTAATTATCACAATTGAAAGGTTAAAACGATTAAAATTTAACGGTGTATAATTAGGAATTATCTCCTTATCAAGTAGGAGCCAGAATAGATGTACATATTAGTGTAAATCTATCCATGTGAGAGGATGAGTTCAAAGTAATTTCTCGTTCACATTACCTGGTTATCAGACCCGGCAGTGAGCAGGACATTCTGCGCGGTGGGGTGCCACAGCACCAGTCCCACGCGGCGCTGGTGGAACACCAGGTCCACCACCGGCTCCGTCAGGGTACGAGACAGGCCCCCGTCTGGGATCTGCCACACCTGGATAACGGGGATAAGGAGATTAGACAACGTACCTACAATTCACAATTACATCTTATTAGATTTTTCATTGTAATATTTTTTAAATGAATTAAAGTGTATTAATTGTGATCCTGTTGTAAGTTTCTGGAAAATCGATGACATATAATATCTACCCCATCCCCGTGATGTATTTTTTTTTTCTCATAGAGATAAAGCTGGTTTCCTAGCATTTTAACATTATCAGCTGAATTACGAGCTTATTTAAAACTAACGCGCTGAAACCCTTGTGTATACTCGTATTAGCTCATGTATTTTAATAGTAATGTATTGTATATGTATTAATATTATCTATCTATCTATCAGCATTTTATCTATTTCATATAACTTTGCTCCACATTATTAGTAATAACTCCCGTATTGTGGATGCTTTCACAAACATGTTAATCATGTTTCATCAAATACACAACCCAGATCCGGCCCGGTATTTGTATGGCCTACAGTGGTGTCTATCTGTAGGCCATACAAATATTTATTCTGTGCAGGCATCAAACCCGTGACATGCGGCTGTACAGCCAATCGCTCAACCACGCCAACCCAGCCAGTCAGCCCATTTGAGATTTTTCTATCTGGTCTTTCAGTCCGCACAGTATGCTTACCTTAACAACGCAGTCCTCAGAGCCGCTAGCGATGACATTGTCATTGTGTGGGCACCACGCGATATCGAGCACGGGGCCCTTGTGCCCGCCCACGAGAGGATGGTCGGCTGGTATGCGACCGACCTGGAACACATAACATACACGAATAAGTTAGATTGCATCATACACAGGAGAGTCAACTTGTGGAATTAGGGATGTTATAGACATGTATAGTTTCATAAATAATGTATCATCCAATCATCATCCCGCACGCCACACTCTAGCCACGCCCCCGCGGCCATCGATCAATCGAATTAGTTTAGTATAATTAAAAAATAAAATAACAAGTATTACTGATTATTGACCAGGTATCGTTTTTCCACATGATTATTTATGAGTTTTATTACAACCTCCTAAAATATTGTGCAGGTTTAAAACTGCACCTTGTATTTGTTTATATAATTTTCGGATTTAGATTGACATTATTTTTGATTATCTGCTAGTTTAGGTAAGTAAAACACAACTTGTAAGATTGCATTTTTATTTCTTGTCTAGATGGACGATTGGATTGTGCACGAGTGCTGCTCATGCTGGCCTGGATGACGAGTGCCCTAAAAAATCCACTCCTCACTACCCATCTAGTATAAAGTTATTACTATCTTTGTCTATAGTTACTCAAGAAGACTATGCACACTGCCGACGAACTATGCTGCAATATAGCAGAAGGTTTATGTGAAAGCATATTTGTAAGTTCATCTTCTTGTATAAACTGTTAAAGCTTAGCGTAGCATCCACCGTGTTGGAATCGGAGCGTACGCGCAGTGTATAAGTCGTCGGCATTTACAACATGCCGATCCGAATGCCAACCAAATCCGAATGCAGTAGACGCACCCTGTCTACTAGGGCTTTCAATACCGGTATTACGGGATCCCGTAATACCGTGATCACGGATATATTTTGGTCTTTTTTCAATCACGGTATTGACGAGCCAATACCGTGATTACGGTATTACAATCTTTAATATATATTATTGTGTTTTGTTGTAATAAGTAGTAAGAAGTTGTATTATATAATACAAATAACGATGTAATATTATTCTCACACTTGTATTAAGCGCCAACTCTTCGCGATACGTCGAACCATAGACTAAAATGGTCTGAATAACGCGGAGTGTAATAGGCCCTATACGACGTTATTGTTTTGTTAGTCAGTATCGCAAAGGTGCGCGGGTAACATGTGCATGTGAACTTGGTCATTGTGTATTTTTGATAAGTTTGTAATCTTGACGAGCAACATGGTACATAATATTAATACTTGTATTTTATGGGTTTTGACTCAATTCTCAACGAATCACGCGATCGTATTTTTTTTTGTAAAAACTAATGTCGAATTACGAATTCACAACAAATTGAAGCATCTAAAATTGTATCATTTTCCACTTTGTTTAATATCACTTTTTACTTTAACGGATCACGTTATCCGTTAGATCTACAATTAAAAAGTAAAAATTGAATATTTGAGCGGTTTGGATGTGGCATTCTTTTTTAACTTCAAATATTATTAATTTTGTCTAATTAGTACTTATCGTATTACTACTTTCGTGTTCGAAGAAACGATTCAAAATTATACATTTAATTGGTAGTTTGGTACAACAATTACATGTGAGATATTAATATAATAATAAGAAAGACACGAGTCTTGACGCTTGCTGACCTCTAAGGGCAGTATAGGTACGCATCGAATGTATCAGCCAGTAAACTATAGGTACGACAGGGCCATGCTTACTTGAACCTTAGAACTGCGTTTTAACCTTATTAGAAATGTCTTAAAAAAGTTACAGCGTCAAGTAAGCCTAAACCTTACGGAGATCTATGATTTTAATCTACCTTATTACCGGTAAACAATCAGTATGGCTTACTAGAACCTTATTAGAACGGTAAAGAGAGAATAAACACTGATTCGAAAACAAAAATATTTAATCTTTAATCGTGGAAATTACAGACACAATAGAAAGACAATGGGTGCGCGAACGCTTGGGGTTTAATGAATTAAATGGTTTTATTAATTTCCTAATTAAAGTTCATAGGAACTTTAACAGGGTTTGACAGGGTTTCAGTCAACCACTAGTTTAAAAAAAAAACCTTGAGTTCAATACCGTGATCACGTGATCACGGTATTAAAAATTCTAATACCGGTATTGATACCGGTATTGAAAAAGTCCGGTATTTGAAAGCCCTACTGTCTACCGCATTCGGATTTTGCATTGGCAATTTCCGATTCAGTGCACGCTGTACCATACAAAGCAACGAATCCGTCCGCTCCGATCCCGACGCACTGGACGCTTAGTTTAAAAAAAGAAGCTTATATTATTTGTTTCACCGTCATTTGGACTCTGACTTTATCCGATACCTTTATTTGGGATATCCGATAGTTTCGGTTACGGATACAAGTTAATATTCCTGGTGTGGATCTCTCTGCCAGTACCTGTGTCGCCGTACCACCTATCTATAAGTGACATAAGACCTGTCTTAGCCTTTAAAGCTAGAGTTTAAAAAGCATCTTCTGAGCTGGCTTGCTCTATCTTAGACCTTTTCTATTACTTAACATCAAACAAGATCGAGGCCAAGCTGGCTCATAGGAAAATAAACAAAAACCAATTAGAGGTAGAAGGTGGAGAACCGGGTGTTGTGGTTCAGCTTCGGAGGCCTACGTCTAACAGTGCGCGATAGCTCGAGTTGATACATAAGTTAAAAGCGTGTATTTTCCTTGAGGAAAAAACCAAGTGCTTTGTTTGTGAAGCAATTAATAAAACTAATGGTAGCGTTAATTGATTAATTAAGTTAATATTATACTATCGGCTGCCCAGCTTAAATGGGACTAGGCATGACATGTCTGCCGTTTTTCGATCGAGCGGTAGGCCAATAAAATGCAAAATTGGTGCCCTAAAACCGCACGACGGGGTCGCCGCAAACCAAGAGGGAGATGGCAGGACGACTTGGTTGTCTTTCTTGGGATTGGAAAGAAGTGGCTCAAAACTGGGAATATTGGAAGGAATGGTGAGAGGCCTTTATCCAGCAGTGGGACAGTATGGGCTACATATAATAATAATATCTGCTACCAGCGGCTTCGCCTGCGAGAAAGTAGAAAATTATCCCAACGGAACATATTCCCGGGATAAAAAACAGAGGAGATGATCTTCCCTTGTATCTACCAAGTTTCATCGAAATCCGTTCAGCCGTTCGTTCGTGAAGGAGTAACAAACATACGTTATAATATTAAGTCAAGTATGATTAGTCAGTCAATAATTGTGATCCCGTAAATAACAGAATAATGTTTTCGATCTTGAAGTAAAAATAGGTAAATACAATATAATTGTACCGCGTGTTACTTGCTCAATGTTATCACTATCACGAAGTCGTCAAGGTTGAAACTGTTTTCTTTTTATTTCAGTACCGTTTCAGTAATTTAATTTAGACTCAAATGTGATATTAAAATTCCTAATTTCTCTTTCACAACTCAAGAACACAATGTGAAAGCATTATCATAAAAGAATACGCTAAATTAATTATCTGTAAACCTGCGCGCCAATTATTTTGCGTTGTCTCTGAAAATTATGGGCGCGAAAACTTTCACGTACACCAACGACCCAGAGAAAGTCGGCCATCTTATTTACGAAAACACGTAATTAAACATTTTTGGCGCCACAACTAGAATATAAATCGCTAATGTAGGTCGCGTGCGACGACGTTTGAAAATTAATACAAATAAATTTTATATAATGAACTAGCTTTTCCCATGCTTCGTTCCCAATATCTGACTACTCTGTTCTACTCTACCCTACCCTACCCTACTCTCTCCAACTCAACCCTACTCTGCCCTACTCCACCCTACTCTACCTGTTAAACCTTCCCAGTGTGCTAGTGAACAAAACAAAGAATGATTAAAATAGGTCCAGCCGTTCTTTAGTTATAGCGTGACCAGGAGAAATAGGGGGACATTTTTTACCCGACTACGGCAATTACGGCGGTTATCATTTTGACAGGCTATGTATGTATGTGAGTATGTTCATCTGTTCCTGTATAGCTCCTAATCTACTTATCGGAACTCAACATAAGAGGTATAGTTAGAATCGTCTTAATCGTCCGCTGAACATAGACTAGGTGACGTGTCAGAAAACTCGATATGGCGTGTTTCGGTTGGTACCTATAACGTGTGACTACGGCTTTTATTTTTGTTCTGTTCTTATTTTTCACCATCATGAAAATCTTGTTTCATTCTTTTTCAGCGTCGTTTTTTTGTCGTAGTCGGGTTTTAGTTTTTTACTTTTTTTATATACTATATAGCTATAGCTATATACTATATAGCTTCTGCCAGCGGCCTCGCCCGCGTAAAAATAGTTTTTCATACAAATTTTGGACATTAATTTCATCCCCATATGGGTGGAGTTTCTTAAAATCCGTTCTTAACGGATGTCTACACCGTACAATACCTACCTGTCAAATTTTAAGTTTGTAAGTGTGATCGTTTCTAACATTTCGTATTATCCAGTGAGTGGTATTTCGCTTTTATATAAATAGATATATTTATAATAAATAGAAACTGGCTGCAAGGTGCATCAGTGTATTTTAGAATATTTATAGTTTATTTACGAGCACGGATAATGATGTACTAAAAACACCGTTTAGTGGTCAATTCTAAGCTATCACATAACAACAGTTTTGAATTTACGAGCGTTTAAATAATTCTACTTCTTAGTGTCTATTCAATGTTCATATTGCAGGGACAAACTGCTAGTTATCATAATCGGAACTCTTTAGCTTCTCTATTTAAGAGGGTCCTTATCCACTCGTCTGTCGACCGTCAACATCAAACATGGTTTGAAAGACTGTTGCTTCATCTACCGCAATCCAACGCGATGTTTGGTAAAGAGGCATAGCAAAAAAAGATATATAACACCTGAAAACTCTGTAGGCATTCGGTAATTCCGACTTTTACTCGAATATTTCACAAAACTTGTTTCAGGAAATACGTGTTTTTTTTTTTTATTAAACACTAAGTATTCCAGAAAAAAAATCCACGGCGACGTTCACAATCTCGATTCAATTTGCAAGGCTTCTTTTCTATTGATGTACTTTTTTATATTTTTAATACAAGGTGTAAGGGACAGCCCTCCACAAACTTTAAGGGCTTGCTCAGTCGACGAAACTGAACAACAAAATTTTTTTTCAGGAAACGAAAAAAAAATCCGCCTCACCATACAAAATTATTAACTTGATTGGACAGTTTGTATGAAGGGGCTGAATTTTTTTTTTGTCTCGTGAAATAAATTTTTATGGTGGGTTGTTCAGTTTCTTCTACTGAGCAAGCCCTTAAAGTTTGTGGAGGGTTGTCCCTTACACCATTTATATGAAATGAATACATTTTGAAGGGCCAAAGTTCACGTAAAATAGCCGATTTTCAGCAGGTCTTTACTTGATTAGTTTTACACTTTATGTTTTGATTTCTATAGAAGCCTAGACAATATCCACAAGATGGCTGTGTATCCAAAATATCTAGAGAAAGATGTGTAACAACATCATAATTACGTAAGAGCGGTTGTATGAAAATGTACCTCGTAAAGGACGCTCTTAAAAGCAGTATTCGAACCATATTATAATTTCCAGTAGATTATATTCTTAGTCCTCAATATTTATGACTACATTTAACTTTGTTTACAGTTTCTCTAAACGCATCAAAGTAGGTACCTATTTTAAATGACACGCAACCTCCACAATTCAGGATGAGACTAAAATATTATAATAACAGTTGCCTTCAACTGATTAATCTTAGACAGGCCATATATCCCACTAATGCAAGAAAACTGAAGTAAATACGACTCGAACCAGCTTCCAAATGTCGTCTGAAAACGTGAATCGCAACTTTTCTGACCACAATATAAATAGGAATGCCAAACAACATTGTGGATAGCCAGAATAAATATAGGTTACGGAGTGTGAATATTTTTAGGTTATTTCTTGTAGAAACTTGAACATTTCGTTTGTGTTTGAGACGTGTTGGCTAATATTTTATAGATCTTTAGTAGGTACAACAAACAGATAGCGTAGGCAGCCTATAGTGTTTTTTACTGTTGGGACTCAGGCCTCCTGTCTAGGAGAGGGAATGGGCCGTAATCAACCACGCGGGTCCAGAGCGGGGTGCCGGTTTCTTCACGATGTTTTCCTTCACCGTTTTGAGAGCAGTGGTGACAGGTTTGAACCTGCGACTTACAAATCGTAAGTTGGGGCCATTATCACTCGGCCATCACTCTTCTCTTCAACAAACAGATATCCAAATACCAACCGTTCCATGAAGTGTAAATTATTTTAGTCATCCTCATTTTGTATATGTATAACTTTTTTTAAGTGGGAAATCATTCAATGACTACTCCGGCTCTAGGGTGACTAAAACCCACCCCTATGTTCCTTCTTTGCCATGCGTTCCAGGCCCCGGGTTTCCGAAAGCCAAGCCATGGTCCCAGTCCAGTTTGCACATGACTTGGTGCTAGGTTCCGCAATTTCGGAAAGGAATCGTCTGTTTGGCAAAGATTTAAATCTCGTCACAATATAATTATGTGTCTGATAAAGTGCCATACAAATCGAAACAGAGATTATCTTGCACATAATTTAAAATCAGAGAGTAAAATTAGAAGCTAAGTGGTCTAGATTCCGCAGGAGTCACAATAGAATAGCTCATCATCATTATATCAGCCGAAAGATGATCTCTGTTGTACAAGGTCTCTCCCCCAAGTGTAGCGTCTTCCTGTACGTGGTCGCCACACTAGAACCTTTGGTCCCCAACGACCAATTTTATTTGCCACCAGCTTATGCAGGGGGAAAATATTGTCCAGCCAGAGAAGTAGAATTAAAGTAGTATCTGGAGGAGTAATATCTTTTTAGTGTACAATAACGCAGAATTAAATCTTATATAGATTGAGAGGTTTTGTATTATTTTCTGAAGAGTCGACAACTTTATATCAAGCGTTTATCCCATTTGAACGTATTGAATCATCCAACAAAATGAACTCAGAATCAGATCCGAAGTATCCTAGCAACGCAAGATCGATATAATCTAGTTTCAGTTTCAGGTGTACCAGATTACATCATAGCGTAACATTTGATCAAACGTTTGTCTGAATATTTACGCTTTTCGCCGTGTTCCGAGTAGATGGCAGGTCGCCAAACGACCAATATTATTACAGTGCGAATTCCCGCGTGTTCCGGACTGCCACAGTGGCACTGTGTCACACATGCTGGTACTAACACTGCCGGCTAATGGCACTGAATGAGCCGTTGGCACATTAAGCCACTAATTATTCAGAACCGTGTCAATTTCGTGTTGTTTTGATATTTGTCGAAGTGTCAACACTCAGGCATGATGATCAATGGTTGAACTTGTTATATGTATGTATCTACTAGTTCACGACCGTATCTGTGTTTAAATTCAGAGCCTCTTCTCGACGGTTTCCTTAAAAGCATTAGTGCCCAGCTGGTAGCCACGTTTATAGCGGCGTTAGAAGCGTTTTTAAGGCCCTCCAAAGAGCCGATGTAGTGTCACTTTGCGTGCTCCAGTAAGTGGGTCATCGTCTGATTCAGAACTTCTTAAGAAGGATTCATCTTCTGAGTTCAGTTTGCATTGCAATCCATGACTAGTATAAGTTGTTAACGCCTGGAGCGTTAGAAAGAGTCGGACGTTTCTATTCTAATTTGGCAACAGTCTGAGCAACTCCAGATATTCGATCCGGTGTGCTCCCGTGTTTAGGTCACAGGCGTTTTGGAGCTGAGTATTACATTTCTTGACACAATACACTTCTAGACGTATTACAAAACATTTGAATACCAATTTCGATCTTGATATACAAGAGTGTCTTTTTTTAGTTCCCAAACCGGCAAGAATGTGTCCTATTTATAGGTTATATGCAAAACAATGAAACGGTTGATTCGTCTTGATCGGGAACGGCGCACACACAGGTGCGATTGATATGTGTCATTTGCTGAGGTGCTGAACACGTGCGGTGTTCGTGTCGCACTGACAGTTCAGTGATGTTCATCAGTTGCCTTCCACAAAGCGAGGGAAATGACCAGCAGTCGGAAACGAGGTCATTTTTTGCAGTAGGTAGATTATGAAAGTCAATAAGATTCGATATTTGAGATACGGGACTTTTCAGCAGTGTTTAAGGAACTTTATATTTTACTGGTACTGTTTTTTGTAGCTGATTTCTTTCTTTTATTTTAATAACGGGATCTTTGATGGGGAAATGGTATTCAAGATGTTCAGAGACCGTAAAGACAAAATTCTGACAGGATATCGTAACTGATTGTTTCTCAAAAGCAGAATCCCAATTGAAATCAGTGACCAGATCCAGACAGGAGCCTAGTCGACAAGACAAAACTGAATTCTTGAGCATGCTCTACTACGGGATTTTTTAAAGGATACCGCGTATAGGGTAGGACAACTGAACGACACCTGTGAGTTTTAGTCAGTTAAAGTCTCACCCCTGAGCGGGCGAAGTCATTGGATCATTTTCAACCTCAAAAAAAAATACAATTCACTATGCTCAGTCTGAACTCTTATTTCATTTTTTCTAGAGTTATTAGAGCTTATTCTCGTATATCTATCTATCTATCTATCTCGTATATGGTTCGTGTAACTAATTTTTAAATCAAAACCCCTGCAATACCTGTGCATCATAACTTTGCTAATCTCATTCCGCACGCTCCACATTGCACACGTCGCTACAGTTTTCTCAGCGTGCGTAGGCGGGCCCTCGATTTCCGTCTGCCGAATTATTACCCAATACACAAACATAACATATAAATAGATTCCTTAAATAATAACCGCTAATTATAGAACGTTTGAACAATGTTTTGCGTGTAATGTTAAGCGTGTGCTATGCTATTCTTTTGATCTATCAAGGACGAGTCGTAGGTTGTTGCTTTGCAAATGTTTCAGTGTTGTCTTCCCTCTCCTAAAGGAGGTCTGAGTTCCCGCAGTAGGGAACAATATAAAGCTGATTATGCTTAGCTAAGCCAAATTAATGTTGGAACTCATGGGACTTCGAATAAACCAGCATTATTTTTTGAGCAGTGGGAACAACATTAAAGATGGATTATGTTTATGCTTAGCACAGTCAAATTAATGATGGAACTTATAGGACTTCCGAGTAGATAAACCAGCATTATTTTTAGCCAGTGGTCTGTATGGAAAGCAGTTGAGCAGTCAGGTAGGCCGCTGCATACACAACATGGCGAAATGGGGTTTTATAGACCCGTCGGATACTCAATGTGAGTGCAGTGCCTCTTTTCAAAACATGAGCCACACGTTAGAGTGCCCCAAGAGCCCATACACCGATGCTGCTGTTAACGTGCCACCTACTGGGCCCAAACAGTTTAACAAGTATACCATAGATCCGAAAAGAAGAAGAAGCCAGTTTAAGGAGACTATCGGGATTTATATTCTTAGAGAATTCCTCGTCCTTGGAAATTGATCTGAGGTCTTAGGAAACACGAACGAACAGTTCCAGCGATCTATATTTTGGTACGTGCAAATGGGTATAGTTCATAATATCGACAGTCGAAGCAATTACTGACGATGTAGAGTACCATCGATTTGGGGTACTGTCGATACATTATCCCGTCGATGGAACGTTTTCGATACAGCGACCATCGATGTAGTGACTGTCGATATTATAAACTAGACCCCGTGCAAATAGCTTAAACGTTCTGGGACCCTACCACGAGCTCTTAAAACCCATTTGACGACCTGAACTGCACTTTTAAAGTGATGGAGCTATGTGTATAAGGTGTACAGCTACATCCCTCTCTCTCGCTCGCACGCTTGACGTTTTAATACGTCATGGTAAGGCTCCTGACCAATGGAAGGATATAAATTCAAAGGTCTTGTAGATGAAAATAATTTAGTTGAAATAATAATTTTAGTTTGAGTTTTTAGTGGTAGTCTCACCAAGATTAATTTTATTCTTGCAACTGAATAAATGAATAAAGTCATCTAAACTTTTTGCGTACAGTTCAGCTTTCCGTAACGAACTAATTATAACGGCAGCATTGTTATTCTACTGTTTATTACTGATTATATTATTCCTGTGGCTTCCCAAAGATGTCGAGCATTTTTTTCCGGGATAAAATGCCTGTAGCACTCGGAAATTTTAACTGTCCTGTTGGTGTAGTGGTTAGTGGCCCTGACTGCTATGCCGGAGGTCGTGGTTCGTGTCTCTGCTTAGCTTAGGACTAGACGTCATCGTGTGATAGTTGTAGAAAAAAGGAAGAAAGAAAAGAACGAAGCTTTTCAAAAACCAATTTTACCTCTTTAAAAATAGTTAAGGTAACATAATTCAGTCAAAAATATGCGCCCACACTTACATCGCAATCGGGATTGTGAAGTTGGACATTCAAATAGCCAATATTGGAATCAAACAAATAGATGTCTCAAATCATGATCTACTAATAATAACTTGTAGTACAACACGTGTGTAATCCCTAAATATAGGAGAGGGTAGTCATAAACTTTGTGTGATAGCCAAAAATCAAAAGCATGAATCATTATTATCGATGCGTCGTTCATGGTGCACGCATTGATTCGTACGAACGAATAAATTTGAATCATCGATGTGTTAAAGAATGTATTTTTGTGTTGGCATGTTTTAATGATTAATGCAACACTGAAAGTTTGCATGCATACATCGACCGCTCTTAATTTGTCTTGGATAGCATACAAATTAGAAATAAATTAAAGATGGAGATTTTTTTTAACTTAATGAAGATAAAACGGTGTGCATATAGATTCTAGGAGCCTATAGGTGTATCCGATGACCTGGTGAGGGTAGTGGGAATCTGATGGATGCGAGACGCACAGGACCGGTCATTATGGCGACTATAGGGGGAGGGACTTATGTCCAACAGTGGACTTCCTTCGGCTGAAATGATTATGATGATGATAGGTGTATCTAGAACATATTGACACCATGTGCCTCGGAAAGCCTTTCAGTAAAGCCATTGGTCCCTGGTTATCATTCGTAGATCTTTGGCAGTCGTTACAGGTAGTGATACTACAGAAAGTCTGACCATCAGTCTATCCTGAAGTACCGTGTTGCCCAGGAACTGGGTTGTGGAGGTCTGACATGCAATGGTTCCATGTAAAACACAGGTATTCAACCGCATCCGGGTAGACTGAAAGCCGACCACAAGCTACATACTTGGGAACAGGCTAGGGAGATGATGAGTCTGTTTATTAAACTTCAATAACAATTCATAAATTGTGTAGATTTTCTTAAAATGTCATCTCAGCCTATGTGTTAAGTTACTTAGGGTCGACACTATATTTTGGTTTTCCATTCTTCCCTGTGAAGTAACACGTGTTGAAGTGTTTTCAATATCGGGCGGATTTCATTACGCAATTACGCATGCGGGATTGCTCCGCTCGCGTAACCCCCGCAAATGTCCATTTCATACAAATATTTATTGTAATGCGCGAAAGACGCACGCGGGACGCGTTTTTTTGCTTTTAAATTTTCTGCATACGGAGCAAACCCTGTCAATGATTATGTTAATTTTTTTTTTTATTGATATTTAAACTATTGCTTGACTGCGAACCCAACTGATGGTAAGCAGTGATGTAATATCTGATGGTGAGGCGCACTAGTTTATGAACCTATTCAATGCTAAATTGTTCCATTCATTGCTCTATTTACAATTTCACTAACACAAAGGACCTTCTAGTTGATAATGTTTATCAAAAACATCCGCTAGTACTATCGCTTTTCCGTCCGCTATCTCTGACACAAGTAACAATGATACCACCGTCATTACTAAACGGAACTTCTAATCAGAAAGCCGTCTGTCCACGTTCAGGCCTGACCTTGTGTGGCATGACCTAATGCACGGGAATAGCCTTGATTGTGAACGAGATGATGTAAATATATGACTGCGATGTAACAGAGATTTATTGGATTAGACGTTGTGTAGTGGAAAGCTTTTTTGGGATCTTGAATAGAAAATCTAACACTTTGCCAGCGATTTAATTTATGAGTAAACCGTATTTCGAGGGTAGTTTTGGAAAAGTAGTAATGACAGTCAATGTTTATTAGGATTTATGTCAAGTTTCAAGTTTATAAACCCTACAAATACGGGTAATGTCATCAAGACGATTTTTATCCAACGAAAAAGAAAACCTAATAAATAAGAATACTGCATACAATCTTTTAAACTCCCTAAATTGTTCTACCGAGGGTAGTTCTGAAAACAAGTGATAATCTTTATTATTTCCCCACGATATTAGATTTTGTATACAAACGAAATTCGCAAAATTTCATGTTCCTAAGCCCAGCAATGTCGGCTGTGCGTTAATTTATGTCAGTCAGTCAGTTTCTCCTTTTATAGTCAAGAGAAGTCTCTAGAATAGGGGAACAGGGATTTCAGAAATGTTTCGCCAAAAAAGAGGAACCCAATTTCTGCATGCTTTTCCTTTTGTCACACTTCCTTTATTATGAAGTATCGGGTACCTTTACAATATGTACCAAGTACGGTTATTGAGATTGACTTGAGCAAGAACATTCTAAGACGTTTTTTTGGTGGGAAAAAATCATCCAATGACAACCCCCGCTCTTGTGCGGAGCGGGATATAGTGTCAGACTCTTACTGACTAAAAGACCCACCCTGTTCCTTCTAGCCTTCATACCGGGGCTCGAGTTGTCTTTTGAAATTAACCCTGGCCCCAGTAGGCTGCGACCCAGCTGGGTCCCTGCTGTTGCTGACAACTCCTTCAGGCGCGCGGGAACAGTGTGCGCCGTCGACGACTTGGGCTTGTTCTGGACAATTACCGGACGGCTGGACAGCGAGCTACCCATTGCTCACTGTCCACAAGCCCGCAACATTCTAAAACGTGGTGCGAGTTTGCACGGAAACTGTTTAAAGTTTAGTCATCATCATCATTTCAGCCGAAAAACGTCCACTGTTGGACATAGGCCTCTCCCAAACGTCGCCACAACGACCGATCCACCGCATTCTCGCGACTCTCACCAGATCGTCGGTCCACCTTGTGGAAGTCTTTCCAACGCTGCGTTATCCTGTGCGCAGTCGCGAAGTTTAGTAGAGACAAAAGAGGATTAGAAATAAGACGCCAGTTATGATTTCTACAATACGGCGGCACTGCTAAACAGATCAATTTAGATGACATAAAGTCAGCCCACATCATTTAGCGTCCCAGCTAATTAATTTATAGCAATTAGCTACAATTTATGACAGTTTGCTCTGGAAATATTCAGTCAGACGTTTCTAGGAATACTATATTTAGGTCACCGTGTGATAATTAATTCTGAGAATATCTCCATCGAGTTCCAGAATAAAGTTTATAATCCTGGACGAATATTTCTAGCTATGACTATTCTGTTTTATTAATAGATGGGTCTTAAAGGTTATGGGAAATGAATTAAATATCTGGCAGTCTTCATGGGAAAGATGATAGAATACAGTCATCTTTTATATTCTTGTGATATGACTGTTAGTTAGGACCTTGCTTTAGACCTTTAGGACCATTAGTCTCTCTTATCCATAAACGTTTGTCCTCTGCCATTGGAGGAGCTTTTTCCAGTAGAAGGATATTTATCATCGTCTTGGTCTAATACAATGTCACAGACTTTTTGCGGGCGAGCGAAAAAGAGGGATGAAGCTAATGAGCTATACACCCCATATAGCTCCATCTCTTAAACAGTTCAGTTTAGGTCGTCAAAAGGATCGATTAAGAGCTCGTGGTAGGTCCTCAAATACCATGCAACTTGCTACCCTACCTCCATACCAACCAAAAAACGTGAGAACCACAGAGCAGTCTAAGAAACCGCGTTGATTCTATTTCGCGTGCGAGTATGCAATGTGGGGCGCGTTAAATTTACGTGTTTCGTTTATAGACATGTCCAGCGGTTTCTACGCGAACTTGACACGTTGGCCCTGCCGAGTGTGGTTGCTCAGTTTATTGCTACCGACTGTTAGTACCACTGTTGCTGTGCTGATTCTTGTCTTGGTCTTAGACTGTCCTGAAGCTTCTAAGATCAGAGGAGCAGGTTTCATCTCAAACTGATAAAAACCGTCTCTATTTTACTTATTTTTGGAAGGTTTTTTTGCTATTAAGTGTCGGCTCGGCTGGGCAGCGTTCGGGAAGCTACGCGGTGTCTTCTCGTCCAACATACCAAAGTGTCTCAAGACGAAAGTCTTTGACCAGTGCGTGTTGCCAGTGATGACATATGGCTCCGAAACGTGGTCGCTCACAATGGGTCTCATCAAAAGGCTTAAAATCACCTAAAGAGCAATGGAAAGGGCTATGCTAGCGGTTTTCTTGCGTGATCAAATCAGCAGATAAACATATCCGCAGAAGAACTAAGGTTGCCGACATTAATTGTCACTGAGATGAAATTCTGATTAGAATTTGAACCTTTTTTAGGATACGATAATTTTTCACTGGCTTCTGTCTGACTATTCGCTCCTTTTCTGGATAGGACTAAAGGAGTTTTAAATTAGATTTAGCAAATCATTAAATCATAGAGCTTGTAAACAACAGATCTTATAGAAAGTCTACATAAATTACATTTTTACAGGATGCATTTTGGAGAGTGTGCGCAGGAATTGCATGACTTGATTCCGCCATCGCAATTCTACCATCGGACAACCCGACGTACGGCGAATATTCATCCTTACGTTGTTGAAACCTCTACGGTCCGGACTAAGCGTTTCGCCTCGTCGTTTATACCGCGTACGTCGAAGGACTGGAACAGTCTGCCTTCTGAGGTTTTCCCGTCTGATTATAATTTGGGTGTCTTCAAGGCTAGAGTGAATAGGCTCTTAATAAACTAGTGCGCCTCACCATCAAAGATTGCATCGCTACTTACCATCAGGTGGGATCGCAGTCAAGCACTAGTTTATCTCAATTAAAAAGAAAAAAAAAATTACATGGTCTTTGTGGACTGTTAATGCCATTGAGATCTCAAGATGTTGGACGTAAAACAATACGATGGGAGACTTTTCTCCCAACGCTAAATCATGTAAATGCCAAGTAAATTGGGGAGTGCTGGACAGGATATTGAATAGACTGGTATTGAGAACTCCTTGAAAAAGTAACACTGTCTCCTTCGGGACGCTGTGGGTGATTCTATGAAAATTCATCAGGCCTGGTTTTTTCTTAAGTAACACTTTGATATTTATATTTGCATATTAGTTTTCCCCGATCACTAAATGTATCAAAGGCACTCATTTGCGTACAGTGTGGCTAACGACACAATATAGATACGAAAACTAGGCCAGATAAATGAGACGTTCTTTCAATTTCAAAGAATCACCCTGTGCATTTGGGTGCGTAGTAACTATTCATATCTGTCCAAAAGACCAGACAGACAAACAGTATCTAAATAACATGTTATTATTGAAACAGTAGCATTGTTTAGGATATTGTCTAACCAATGCTCCCACTGAAGGCCGAAGATAACGCCTTATCGCCAGATAAATAGGGTATGTAAAGTTGAGTAAAATTACGACCTTATGCAATGCTATTTTAAAATAGATAAGCTATTTGTAGTGCGAAAAAAAAAAGTAGTTTTTTAAGTCGCTGTCGAAAAGGGCAGAAAGCTATGGAAGTTTTTTTTTTTGAGGGTGGGAAAACATCAAATAACTTTTCTCGCTCTGAGTGGAACGAATGGGATTGTCAGATGTGGTGTACTAGCTGGATTTATGAGGAGGGAATTTGAAATGGGATCTTAGGTGTGATGATAGGCAGACTTTTAAAGGTCATTTGTAAGTTTTAAAAGCGCGCCTCCAGGAGATGTCAGCAAATCGTAGGGGCCCAGAAGAGTCGAACCTTACTGGGGCCATGAGTTTAGTGAAAATGAACCCCGGGGCGCCAGGACGCAAAGCAAAGAAGGAAAAAACGGGTGGATTTTAACCAGTAAGTCTCGATCAAGATCGAGAGAGGTCATTGAATGATTTCTTACCTTAAAAAAACCTTATAAGGAAAAGCGATGATTTTTTTAAGGTTGATTCAACTCATAATACACAGGTTGTGAAGTTCTTTTGCCTTCGTATGCAGCTGGCAGTGCTTATCGGTAGGTTAGTTAAAGACAACGGCTCCATTCATCAGAAATTAATGATGCACGCCGTCTACATCTCCGCAAATGGTGTGTGTAATTATGACTACTGTACCTACCTTTAGTGCCAAAGAGATATTAAGTACCTTTTTTCTTTTTAAGCAAACAGTTGACGCAGGGAATAGGCATTTGACGGTACTCCTGGCTACGGCTAGTATTGTGAACAGGTTCCTCTCTTTGGAACTTTGACCGTCATGTAGGTTGGACTTTGTTTCCGATACCTATATTTATTTATTAAGGACCTCCAACAAAGGATGTACACATACAAGTCAACGGTTAACACATTCAAGCCCTAAACCAGTGCACTCCCTCAATTACAGGAGGCCACAGCATGCTTTGGAGTTAATACAATGTAAAACTAAAACTTTAAATGTTTAAAAAAAAAAAAAAAAAATTAAAAACGATAATGTTAAGAAAATTAATAAAGTGATTATAGATATTGTGAATAAAAGTATTTTCATTGTGCAAAAAGGGCGAAATATGCACAAAATGTGCTGTATAATCCTTTTTTAGCGCATATTTGCGTGCATATTTTGGCATTTTGATAGTGTCTATCATCCGATGTTTACTTGTAACGTATTCTACGCTTATCGTTTATCGCAAATCGATATGCATCATGAGTTCATGAAGATATCCTTATCTGAATACGTTCGTACGAAAGGACCAACTTTTTTTTTTTACGTGTTCGAGGGTTATTCCAATATTTTTGTTTGAATTTTCTCGTTTGAAACATCGTCTTTCTAGCACGCTGTAAAAAAAAAAATACTTTGCTTATCTGGATAGTTTAAGCTTTTCTTGACCTTAAACCACTGACAGATACGCAACGTATGTTACTACGCTAAAAAAAGAAAATGCATTTTGTTTGTTTGTTAGAAAAAAGGCAATTTTCAGTTTTTTAATGCAGTTTTTCAATAATGAAATATTATTGTTTAAAACAATCTTCACATTATCGTATTTTTAATTAAACCGGTTGGGGGCACATCGGTTGGATGGTTTCACCAATGAAAGAAAAGGTAGGTATATTTTTTTTTATTTCTAGTTTTTCATGCGGTTTGGTCTTGTTGTCATAAAATTAGTTTTATTTTGTCAGTTTTTCAAAAAAATCTGTCTTTCTTTTAGAATAGAAAAAACTTTATTGTACACCAAAAAATAACATGACATAAACATAAACTTAAATCAATGGGTACAATGGCGTAAGAGAACATTTTCGTGTCAGCAACACTGTAAAATGTGCGTTGAGCCGATTCACATCGTACAAAAAATACAAAGACATAAAACAAGGAAGCGTCACATTCACATAACACATTGATACAAATGATGACACAGCGGCGAAGCATGCGGCGGTTAGTAAACATTCTCACCGCGGCTCTCGTCAGCCCATTGTCAACGCCATCAATTTGAACAACTACCACAACTTGTAGGCCTGTTGTGATACCTCATGCATAAAAGCATAGTATAGTCGGCCTTATAATGTTCCCACTGTTGGGACTTAGGCTTCCATGAGAGGCCTCTAGGAGAGGGAATGGGCTCTTACTAACTAAAATTACACCAGTGTATTTCAGTTGCCCTCAGTGCCGTAATTACCCTTTTATACGTCCAGTGTGAGTTCCTACAACTGTGCGTCTTTTCTTCTACAACTAATCAGCCTTTTAATATTCCCTCTGTTGGGTTTCAGGCCTCCTCTCTAGGATAGTGAATGGGCCGTAATCCATCATGCAGACCCAGTGCGAGTTGGTGGATGTCACATGAATCAATTTTTGTTTTTTAGGACATACCGGTTTCGTCACGATGTTTTCATTCATCGTTTTGAGAGCAGTGGTGATGAAATAAATTATCTACACAAAGTAATGCGCCTGGCTGAGTTTGAACCCGCGACCTATAACTCATAAGTCGTAGCCGTTTCCACTCGACCACCACTGCTCATACATAATATGGTGACAATATTAAAATTGTAAACTAATTGCCAAGCAATCCTTATCGCAGGGAAACTTGCGAAAGTGGATAAATTAAACAAAGGAGCCGTTAAAAAAATATTAGTCACAGTTGGAGAAATGCAAGGCATTAGTCATGCGAAGAAGCCTTTCGCATTGGACGCTACTGTACTGCTACCAATATTGAGAACCTTATTTTTTGTACTTGATTATCAAAATAGACATTTTTGGGTCCTACGTGTTCTATGTGCGGAAACATTAATTAATATACAGTTATTAGTGTACAGAGGGGGTCGAGTTGGTAGTGTCCACCCCAAAATGGTTTAGCGTCTACCTCAGGGTATTGGACGCCAAAATACAAATAACTTCGCAAAAATCTGGTATGTCAGGAGCCAACCACCCTTCTCCCCTGTGAATGATGTCAATGGCTTGTCCTCTATCCATGGGGGGATTTGGACAATAGTCGGTCAAAGCCGGCCTAGAAAGAGGTGGCGATATGATCTGAACACGTACCGAGAGGACTGATTTCAGACGGTTGGAAGAAGAATGTCTGGAATGACATTCTTCTTCCAACCAAATATAGGGAGGAGTAAAGTTAAAGACCCGGTACGTCCATTTTTTGCATGTTGTGGTATTCTTGTCTCTAGCAACTCTTTTTATTTCCCCATAATTTCGATTTATCAGATCTAACAATTCACAGCTATGTCCAATGGAAAATTAACTTTAAAGTAGGCTGAAATAAATAGAGTTGCTAGAGATGTAGAAATTTTGCGACATGAAAAGGATGGACTTTGCGGGTTTTGAAACTCCATCCATCTCAGACGAAGCATGGTGACTTTACTTCTGATTTTTTGTTTAATTAGGTACGTGATGAAGAACGTAAACCAATGACCTATAAACTCATTACAACACCTCAACATACACTTGTCGTTCCCATACTCAACAGTTTTTGCGGCGATGCGCCATAACGCATTGTTAGGCGCCATTGTTTTTCCGTATCTGTTGCACAATGAGCGCTATCCGTCGCCTCGGGCGCATTGTTCGATTGATAACGAGCGCAGAAAGGGAAGGTTGTATTGAGGTTCAATTGATAAGGCTGTCTGGTAATGGCTGACATGGTTCTGCAGTTTTCGGAGTCGGTTGTTTTGAATGTTTGTGGTTTGTGAATGTTCTGCAATTTTAAACTAAATAATAGCTATTTTGGAGAGTACTTTCTAAAGTATGGAACACGTGGATATTATGATTGTCTTACTCTATTTAGACTGCAGGGTTCACGCTTTAGGATACTCACGGTCGTAGAACGCAAGAGGCAACTCTACAGTTGCATTTTGCGTTCTATGTTCCTTCATCATCATCATCACCCCTTTTAAAGTTCCCACTGCTGGGACTCAGGCCTCCTCTCTAGGAGAGGGAACGGGCCGTAATCCACCACGCGGGCACAGTGCGGGTTGGTGAATGTCATATGTCTTCGAATTTTTGGTTCTATGAAATGCCGGTTTCCTCACGATGTTTTCCTTTACCGTTTCGAGAGCAGTGGTGATGAAATAAATTACACAAAGTAATGCGCCTGGCTGGGTTTGACCCGCGACCTAAAACTTTTAAGTCGATGCCATTACCACTGAGCTACCACCTTCTCTCTAAACTAAGATTACGCCTAGCTAGTATAATTTGATGACTACAGAACTTGGTAAGGGAGGGCATGATAGAGGGATGGAGATTCTCAAATACCTCCATATTAAAACATGTTTCAAAAGCACTTCATTGGAACATATTTGTTTCTATTAATACAAACTAGTACATGATAGCTACAAGGAAAAATAACATGTTTCCAATCCCTATGTCCACAACATGTATCAATATTATGTACAAACATGACTTTATTTATATAACTAAACAAACCACTTGTTCCTATAGTAGAGATTATACTGCATTTGTGACAAATAGAAAAGTAGGAACCAGCAGGAATTTGTGGAGCTAACATAATTTAGATTACTTAATTTACCTATAAATTTGTTCTTTAATTTATTTTACTTGAAGATAACTGGTGGTACGAAATGTACTCACAAGTACATGGTCAGTAACATTAAGGCATTGCTGGCCTTCCTTGAGGAGCTGGGGTGGACCGAATGACATTTGTCCCACTCCTACGCAATATACGCGCTTTGGTCGGGGAGTTGCGGAAACAGCCCGTTGTATTATACTATACTAATGTACTCACAAAAGATGCTCATTAAAAAAAAACAAGAATTAATCCTGAATATATCAAGAGAAATAGCAGTTTAAAACGTTTTTTAACTATATTATGTACAATTAAATAAATAAATGTTTTATTAATAAATAAATTAACCACATAAAGTAATATTAAATCTTAGCTTCATAATAACATACATAGTCCTGAGTCATATTAATTAAATAAATGCACTTTCATCAGGCTATCTGCGTCTGCGCTAACAGTTAAAAAACTAACAATCTTTATTACACTGATTATCATATTACAAACAGAGATAGAGCGAGCGAATTACAGTAATTATCCACTAATTTGCGATCAATTAACATTCGTAATTATAATGAAACGTTAGAAATTAAATGTTTTAATGAAGTTTAGTTTTTCATGTGTGCTCTATCAGTATGAGCAGAAATGCTTTAAGATATTATGTTCGCACATATAATATTTTTTTTCACAAATCTGTAGCATGGTCAAACAACCGTTCCTAACCTAACCATAAATAGTATTTTTTGCCTGTGTCTTTTTTCGACCATTCATATCAACCATATTTTATGAATAATTTGAACAAGAGTGTTCAGGAAACACCCATACACTCAAAACTTGATAAGATAGCGCACTTCCTCTCCCATTCATAGAATTGTGACATTCATTAGCCCCTGATAACAATACTGATAAACTCATCTAGTAAAACTCAAACTTGGCCTATTGAAAATGGGAGATGATGTTATTTGATGCCCGATTGAGAATAAATAAAATTAAGAAGACTCCACAAATTGTATTAAAAAGGCTGAGCTCTAATTTATTATATTACATACAAAATAATCATTAAAAAATATTAGATAATGTAGTTGTAATCTACTGCTAATTACCTGATCATATCTTATCTTCAACACATATGACAACCCGCCTACCTTTTTCTTAACTAAGTTGGGGTCAGCTTCGAGTTGGTAATTAGATGAAGCTGTATGGTACAACTACTTATCTGACCGCCACAGCCCACAAATTAGTTAAATCTATATTATTGGCCACACACACAATGGTCGGCAAAGGATTAAGTTCCGAAACCAAACTCTAATACATAGATACTATTGGTAGAAATTTTGTAAGATTTTGTAGTTTCTGTCTTCTTGAACACACAAGATTGAAACATATTCTATGCAATGGTACTTCAGAAATCTATTCAAAGATCTTTCAAAAAATATTTTTATAATGTAGTACGAGTTTTTAATTAAATGTAAATTCCTGATAGAATTAGCAATTCAAATTTAACACCTGTCTCTGGTACAATCAGGGACGAGGACTTATGAGATAGAAATGCAAAGAAATTGAGTCATTAACACATTATAAATAACCCTGTAAGTTGATAAAAAAACATGTTTTTTTAAATGCTAATTAATTGTGCACTTAAAATATATTTCTCTATTTTTAAGTAATTTATCATCCTCAATTTTTTTTAAAACATCTTTTTAGTGATCAAGGAATGCCTAATTCATTAAACCCCAAGCGAATGCCAGCGTTCACACTGTCAATGTCTTTCTAGTGTGTCTCTAATTAATTACGGTATTCAAAAGGTTGATCACTAAATAAAAAGGTATAATTTTTTTAAAATTTTAATTATGTTTTGGACGTGAAAATTAAAATAATATTAAATCACCTGAGATTGGTTATGGAAGAGTAATAAAATATAATGAACTCTAGTCAGCACTTTGAAAAAGTTGTTTCCGAATTTATGGCAATGCTGTCATGTGAAACTGGGCACTCCCAATATACCTACTATCTTCCAGAATTGAAACACAACCATAATGCTCAAGAATTTAAAATATTTACCTATTAGTATTACCTAGTATGACTGATATCTTATCTATGAAATACACTTTGGAATTTAGCTGATCTTAGTATGGCTTTAATTTCATAAGTTCCTCAAGTTTATGGAAATAATAAAGAACTGAACATGTAATATGAGCTATCCTCATAGTAGATAGAGTACAAAATTATTGTAACTTTAAAAAAGACTCAGTCTGTCATAAAATTTGTTTAAAGATATTACCATTTTTTCCTCTAAGAAAATTAAGTATGCTGTAAGTTTAAAGTAACATTTTCTGAAGAAAAACCTTGCATAATTCACACTAAGCGATAAATCTCGAATTGTATTCTAAAGTAGTTATTTATAAATCAGCACGGCATGACTAAGCGCCTCAATATAATAATTCCAGTGTTAAATTAGGAGCAATTTGGCAAATACAATTTACAATTCAATCTGTGAGAAATGAGTAAACTGTTCAATGAAATAAACTCACCTTATTGTGTGGCAGTACTATGAAGGCGCCTCCGCCCGCGGACTCGACGATTATAGCCAGAAACTTAGGATTCACCGCACAGAACGTAGAGTCCCAAGAACTTTTTGACACTCTTATATTATCATAACATTGCTCACGTTTCAGGGCCTGCCCGTAAACGTGGCGGAACTTAGAACTGCGCACCACCCTAAACGACATCTGTAACGCGAAAAGTAAGCCAGTTAACAACAATACAAACAACAACTATCCGATTATTTCACTTATAACATAACCTATACGCCACTGTGACCTATATTTTGACACTACAATTATTAAAATTCTCCAACTCACGTTTAATTAAAAAGAAGAAATGATTATTATTACACTAGAAAATGCAATGAAAACATTTGAATATAACACAATTGTTTAAAAGAAAATAAAACGGAGAGCTACTAAGGATCGAAGGGAGGACGGTTGGGAAAACGAGCAAACTCCATATTTGGTAATGCCTGCAGCTACTACTTTTAGTGATGATAATCTAGTTTTAAAAGTTAAAAATTACAATTAAGTAGCTATTTATATAATTAAAAATTCTAGAAGAATTATTTAGGTGGTGTAAATAATTAATCTGATTAATTTAAGGCTTAATTTTTAGTTTACTTTTGTAAAGATGTTTCGTTATTTTCGAACGCGACTCTCAGTTGTCAAACAAATGTCAAAGTGAGTCCTTATGGATGCATTCTTAGATAAAATTCGTTTTATTTTATTCTTTGCAATGAATTCATGCCTTTTTCAAGAAGCATTTAAATCCAACTTTGGAATAATGATAAAACCCACACTTACCCTAGGAACCACTAATTGATCTCTCTCGGTATATTTGGATGCCTTTGGTGTTTGGGCATGATAACTATGGCAACGTTCTCTTCCAAGCCGTTTAGCCACAGGGGCTCTTTTGATATTAGGGCTTGTAAAACTATTATGTCTTTTGACATCTTCCTATAACATATAGATGGAAAATTTAGTTATTATGGAAGTTTAAGTAAACACAACAAAACAATTATACTTAAACACTGCATACAAAATGTAAAGAAACACTCACCCTTTCAACAGAATCTACGTCCATTGTTTCAATAAAATACTTCCAAATGTTATGCAGGATTAAAGATTTCACTAGAAAATTATAGATTTGCTCAGTACTTGCTCAGTACTAATAGGAAAACAGAAATAATAATGGAAACGTAATAGAAGGTAGTTGAAAAAAAAGTCAGATCAACCTTATAAGGAGCTACATGAATGGATTAGATAGAATGGGGTTTTTATATAAATTGTAATATTTTTATTTATAAAGAAAGTTCTCAAGTTTCATGTGGAGAGTGTAGTTTAGTACTTATACATTTTTTGAGGGTTTTATGTTTCTTTAATTAGGACGGAAATACTAAGTGCTGGACCGCACCTTGTTTTGACACATTGAATGACAGGCAAAACGCCTGACAGAAAGTGACATAATTCTATCCATTCTATCTGTGGTAGTTCTAGTAAATAGAAGAATCGTGGAAATTGACGATTGCCGAAAATCTGTGAATTTTATTACATTTTATTTATTTTTCGATTTTAATACGCACAAGATACTATGTTTTAATTCGATTGTGTTTTGGATGGTGATATTTTAAAGGAATAATCATGGAAGCTGCAGTTTCAAAGGTAAGAAATCTATCAGATTTTGAAGAATTTTTGAAAATTTCTTTCGTATTCTTTTCTACTATTTTTAGATTTTATTTTGAATTCGGTTATTATAAACCATAAATCATTGCTAGAATTTGTTAAATAATGTTTTTCATCTAATTCAATACATAAAATCGAATATGTTTATTCAGAAAAGCTCTTTGAAAGATTTTTTTTTCATGGTTTTACTGTTTCTAATACCTACCTATTTGAATAGCGGCACTTTTCCAGTGTCATTTTCCTCTTATTCCTAACCTACTTAAAGTTTACGAAAGTCTATTTCATCCTGATACCATAATTTATTTGCAATTTATGTTTCAAAAATTATTCATATTATGTAAATGTGTTTAATTTATGCTCAGTTTTTTTTTTTTAATTACTGAAAACTATATCAAGCACTAGAAATTTTCTTAATGGAAAAGGTATTAACTTAAAACCTCATTACATCTTTTGGTAGTAGAACTCGATCCAATCATAAATGTGTTTAATTTATTAGTGATGTCACTCAAAGATTTCTCTTTTGTAGTCTTTGCATCATCTGATGTGTATTATGTAAATGTGTGTCTCAATTTCGTAACTATTTTGAATATGTTGACCTTTCATTTCTCTGTAGACTTCCGTGACAGTGGTTGATCATTATAATTATATTATCTTTCTACTAACTTTTATATAATTTTTGTATAAGTTATCCTGTCTAGATCCCTATCTATTTGGGATGTGTGCAGCATAGCATTTCATCTTCCATGCATCTGAATTGAACTTTTTCTTTGGCTTTACTCCCATAGCCTGACCTATAAGAGCATTTATCCTGGTTAATATACTTTTAACCAGGATAAAGGCTAAAGCTAAGTTGAAAAAAAATCATAATCAACTTAGAAACAAGCTAAACAATTTGACTTCTTTACAATAGAATAAACTGAATTGTACAACATTATCTTCATCATCATTTCAGCCAAAGGACATCCACTGTTGGACATAGGCTTCCCCCAAGTGTCGCCACTACAAATCATTTTGTGTGTCGTGTATCCACCGCATTCCTGCAACTAAAATAGGAACAATCTTTTTTTTTACTTAGCCCACACTGTCTAACTGATGGGCAAAGGCCTCCCTCCACTCCTTCCAACGATCACAGTTCCTCGCTTCCTCATTCCAGTTCTTGAGGAAGCCATCCAGGTCTTCCCGCCATCTCCTTTGTGGTCTGCCTCGGCCCCGTGTTGGTGTGTCCGGGCACCAATCCAGCGTTTTATGCGCCAACAGCTCGTTAGAGTCCCATTTAAGATAGGTAGCCTTTTGAGCCACATCAAGGATTTGTTTTTTAGAGTACAGTGCTGTGTTTCGAACATGATCTGTTAAACAATCTTATTCAAACTTAAAGGTATGGGTACAATGGCAGTCTTATCGCTGCCATTGATATCAAGCACACTACCTTTGATTTTAACCTTACGATTACCGTAATTAGAGACACAATAGAAAGACAATGAGAGATTGAACACTGGTGTTTGCTTGGGATTTAATGAATTAAACTAAAACAGGAGGGTAGTCCGCAGTGTACAGTGCTATCAAATATTTATCATTATTAGATATTTCTAGACTAACTTTTATTAACAATTGCTCTGGCATAAGTTGTTATTATTTTGATTCTTTAAATGTCAACCTTGTGATAACAAAACATCAGTAAAATTATCATCCAAACTTGTCAAAATATTGCTTTATCTGTGTAAAATTTAGGTATATTTATAACATATTTGGCTGATCTTGACGATTTTTAGATTACATAAATCATGTTAAGCATAATAAAAATGCTGGCTATATATTTCTTGTAGATTCTATTATGTGAGAGTAAATACTTATAATAAATACTTGCTAAAACAGCAGCATGTCAACAGTCTGGAAACTCCAATCAAATTGCTTTCATACTCAATTTAATTCATTAAACTCCAAGCGAACGCCGGCGTTTGCGCACCTATTGTCTTTCTATTGTGTCTGTAATTTCCACGATTGCATGATTAAAAGGTTAATTGTTTTTGCTAAAGGCTGGAGATTTAAAGACATGTGACATCCACCCTCAAGTACTGGGTCCACTCCTAAAAGAGTGAAGACTGACGCATACAAAACGCCCTCTTGCTCTTGGCCGGAACCAAAGCAGCACCCTAGAGGAGACAACACAGTTGCTCCATCCCAGTGGGCCAGACTTCGACCGTGTCCTCCTGGTGATGCCCACAAAGGTGCAATCCGGGCGTTTCTTCCCCATGACTTTGAAACAGGAACCTCCCTAACTGGCCATGTCCAGTGAGGACCTGCGTCAGGCGGACAGTGAGTACACCGTGGCGCTACTGTAACCAGGTGTATTTAGAGACCACGGCATCCAAATAGACGACTTACCGCGCGATTGTGGCGCACCCAGCACTAGATTACGATAGTCGCTTTCTCCATGCCACTATGAGAACCCGGATCTTTGTCCTCTATCGTCTGATTGGTCGTTGTGGTCACTGTTGCCTCCAAATCCCACGGCAGCAGGCTGGCACGGAGGCGTAACACCTTGCGGGAGATCATGCTGTATCCTCGCACCACCCTGATGGCCATAAAACTCCGGGAAGCTTGCTCCACACTGGCGCCCGCAAAGATGCATGGCTCGTTTCTTTCCCCGCTTAGAAAAGCCATTATACCAGACGGTTGCAAACCATCGTCCCAATTAAGGTGACCTTGCTAGTTTCAATCCATGTAGACAGCAGTTGTAATCCATGAACTTTTTATTATTATTGATAGGTTCGCGTTTGACCACCTTCAACGCCCTTGGTTGGGGGGCGCGTTCTCCCAACCATCGAACGTGTTGGCGCGAGGTTTACATCCATGTAGCCGCAACACAAACCAAACACATGAACCAAGGTCACCTAGGTTGGAACGATAGTTTGCAACCGTGTGGCCAACCCTTTATAGTGCCATGGACAGCACGATTTCCGCGTAGAAAAGCCATAATGAAAGGGTGATACATAATCATTTAACATTTCCCTTACTAAGTCCTGTATACACATAAATACCAATCAAGAAGGTAATAAAATTGTTAATCACCCACGTAATGTGTTCAAATAGATTTCTGATGCAGTAAAACAGTCAGTTAATTACTGTCAAGGCCTTTTGCAAATGCATGTCAGTACTTACATATATTTGTCATTCAGCATAGTTATAATGACTGAAAAAACATATTTCCATTATGTTCTAGTTTATTTCACCTTATCTCTACTAATAATCGTAATTGCTTCCACCGTTTTTGGTACTTTTCCTGTCATTAATGTTTAAAATGTTTCTTGGATAGTTAGTTTATCGTTGGACGTAGTACTTCCTTCTCTTCTGATAAAGTGGGTTTATTTTCTAGAATGTGGCTAGGATCCGTTATGATAGATCAACGAACTGCGGTGAGTATATCAGTTTCTCTTTCAATACTTATCGTACTAGAGTATTTACGATCTCAGTCCTCTCGCATGGACTCGTAGTCCTCGAATTTGTATCTCTTAGCTATACAAGATGTGGCCTTACTCCCTTAGCTGCGCAAGAAGTGCTTTTACTCCCCTCAGTTGCGCAAAATGCGGCCTTACTCTGAAGTGCGCAAGATGTGGCCTTACTCCCATCAGCTGCACAAGATATGGCCTTACTCCCCTCAGCGCTGCGCAAGATTTGGCCTTACTCCCCTGAGGTGAACAAGACGTGGCCTTACTCCCTTGAGGTGCGCAATATGTGGCCTTACTTCCATCAGCTGCACAAGATATGGCATTACTCCCCTCAGCGCTGCGCAAGATTTGGCCTTACTCCTCTGAGGTGCGCAAGATGCGGCGTTACTCCCCTGAGGTGCGCAAGACGTAGCCTTGCTCCCCTCAGCTGCGCAAGATGTGGCCTTATTTACTTCTCCTTGCTGCGCAATAACTGCCTTACGTATGCATATTCAATAACTTATTAATATTCCGATTAAAAATGCTACCTAAGCTCGACCTTGTTCGTCATTATCAACATTTGATGATTTCTCGCATGCAGTAAACGCAACGCAAGTTAGTTGGTTTTGAAACAGAACTCTATAATCCTCTGTGCCAATCTGTTATTTTAACGCAATGCCCTGATAACATTCGGGTACATAATATATACTTACTGATGTCTTTCATCGAAGTTTTATAGAGCTCAGCTTACCTTTTTTATTATTGATAGGTTCGTGTATTTTGACCACAATCTTTCTTGACGGTAAGCGATGATGTGATGGATAATATTATTCCACACATATGTAGATGAATGTTCGGGAAAAATGCCGCTCGGCTTTCGCTAGGCCGGACAACAGGAAGATGGTATAATTCAGCAAAGCCAGGTGGTAAAATATTCAGCTATAACGTTATATAGATGAATGTTCGGGAATCACAATCCACTTCGTTACCGCACAGTCTTTTGGTTTGCAACTACTGGTCGGCTTTTAGCGCTAAGAAAGTGAGACTCATCATTCATTATCATTTCAGCCGAAAGACTTCCACTGCTGGACATAGGCCTCCTCCTCAATGAACAGTCCTGTGCGTCCCGCATCCAGGGGTCCCCGCAACCCTCACCAGGTCATCGGCCCACCTTGTGGGTCTTCTAACTGCGTCTGCCGGTGCGCGGTCGCCACAAACAAAACCTTTCGGCCATATCGACCATCTGTTCTGCGAGGAATGTGTCCCGCCCACTGCCACTTAAGTTTGGCGATTCTTCGGGCTATGTCACCAACGTTGGTTCTCCTGCGGATATCTTCATTTCTACACGTATGATCACGTAAGGAAACTCCCTACGGTTTTGCGGACGTGGAGCCCGAACAGGACTGTGGGATTGTCACTTAAAATCTGACACCCCATCTCACTCCTTGCAGAGCTGGAGAAGTTATTTGATGACTTCCCACAAAAAAAAAAAAAAAAAAAAGACAGACCAGGTAGACTAGGAAACCGTTGTGTACGGTACGGTCCACATGTTTATAACAATTACAGGTACTTGTGCAACCGTCGTCGCAAGTAGGTTTATCAAATTAGTCAGTTTTTACCTAAACGTGTATTAAAGTTACGTCACCTATGAATTGTCTAATTTCTAGGTTATCTTATCAGGCTAATGGGGGCATTAATCTAGTAAGTAATTATAATATTTACGGTGGGACTGTCAATTGTTAAAAAATAATGACGTTTTCTGACGAACTGTAATTGAATATTACGGAGAAGTAGTTTTTAGATGTTTCGAGCAAAGTTGATTGCCTTCATTTGAGCGAAGCCGAAGAGATATGGAGAAGTATACAAATACGAAAGCCAGGCTCGTTCTTTTTATTATGCTAGCTTTGGCCGAATGGAAAGGCAAGGTCAGGAAGATGGACACGTCATAATCACGACAAATAGTCTTCTCATTGAGGTTTGATTACAAAGGCGATACGGCGTCTTCACTTTTCGTTTGACGCAGGTCCTCACCGGGCATGTTTCAGGCCAGTTCGGAAAGTTCCAGTTTAGGAGTAGGCGAGAGGCGTTTTTGCCCGGGTGTTAGCATTGTGTGGATCGACCGGAGAGCACGGTGGAGCATACAGTGGAGGTCCTCGTGGAGACAATCAGCGGCGGCGACTTCTGGCATCGGGCTCTGGTCTAGGTTATGGCATGGCATCATGACCTGAAGACGCCCTGGGCATTGGGAATAAAAATTTGCTGTCTTCCAACTTTTCTGTCGCCTACTTTCTCACGCCCAGCCGCCACCATAAGGACAAAATCCAGGTCGATAGACGGTCGAGCTAGCAATCACTCACTGTCCGCAAACCTCCCACCTGTAACCTGGAGTCACCATTAGGCCCCCGACGCACAGGGCGTTTTTCTCTTACGCCACCCCCTTCACTAGCAATACTTGTCCGCAAAAGGAGATGACTGCCTTCCATGCCCGGTCGCTCCGTACTACCCTGGACCTGACCCGGATACAAAATTTCTTCCGCCACCGATTACCTCCATGAGGATCTCCACCATATATTCTACCGTTTCCTTCGGGTGATCCCAAAAATGGAAGGTAATACTCGGGGTTAAGCGACGCACGGCAGAACCTCTTAAAAAACAATTTCAAGTGAGGTTCTGTGTCAGGCGGAAAATAAGGACGAAGTGTCGTCTCTGTAACCAGTCCCCAAAGATAGCTGTCAGGGCTGCAGTATTGTTGAGAGATTAAGAAGAAGTCGAAGAGTCATTGAGGCCTTGAAAAGCGGGCAACAGAAGGAACGTGGGTTTTAGTCACTATAAGTTTGAAACTCTCTCTCGCTCTCCTCAGCAAAACATAGCTTCATTTTACGCTGTGATTTGCCAAAATCCATTCTGGCTTGATACTGCTATATCGAAGCGTAGTTTTTGCGCTAAATTAACCCTTGGAGAAGAACGAGTCTCGTAAAATGTGACACGTGGACGCGGCTGCGGCCCATGATATTGGCCACACGACACTTCCGTAGATTAATGTGTAGTTACGTGATTTTATACGTAATATTGGAACCGCTGCAATTATACTTGGCACAGATTTAATCATAGCGCCTCAATTAAGTTTACAACGTGAGATAAGCCTGAATTGTGGGCGTTTATCATTAATGTATCTTTATCTATACGTACGCCAACTGAATGTGAGGGAAATTGCGGTGTTTTTCTGACTGCATTGCAAGGACGAATCTTTTTTTATCTGATGTAGGGATCGGTTTCCAGCTTAGACAGAAGCAGCAGAATATACCAAGTATTTACTTGGAGCAACTGTCTTATTATCTCCTCTATCCTGTTACTCGGTACCACATCAGGTACCCCCAACGTTCAGGTTAATACTGTCTGTCAAATGTACAGGCTTCTGGGTGCAAACGGTTAGGCGCAGAATTTTGTTTCCGAATTTACGGATAATTTCTTTCTCATTATCAACCTTAATTTAGCTCTACATCTCAGCCTTTTTCGGTAAATAATAACAGAATACAAGTTAATATTGATAACCGAATGACCTATTAATAGGTCAGATAGAGGTATTATCTACAGCGCCTATTGTTCAGCAGCCCGCTGATAACACAGTTCCATGCACTACAACAGTTAGAATGACAATATCTACTGATCAAACAAGGAGCTAGTGGCTAAAATGATAACAGCCATACAGGTCGATTTCCAAGGTGCAGCAACTCTTGCCAAGGTCGGTCTGCGGATGGGAAGCTGGTGGATCTTAAGACACCGGGATTGCCCCGTGCCTCGGGAAGCACGATAAGCCGTTGGCCCCGGCTCTCATTTGTAGACCTTTGAAAGTCGTCACGGATAGCCGGAAACTAGGATATCTGGCACCTGTCTTGCCAAGGGGTACCGTGTTAGTCATAGACTAGGTTATGGAGGTCGGGTAGGCAGTCGCTCCATGTACTTCACTGCCCCTTTAGTTTAGCAGTTCTTCGGGCTATCTCGGTAAGTTTGGGTCTTCTGCGGATATCTTCAATCTACCTGATGCGATCACGCAAGGAAATTCCGAAAATCTTCAAGACTTTATTCTTAATCCTAATTTTATTGAAAGATTTGTTCTCAGCGCTTTGACAAAACATAATGAGCACAGATTTGATAACTTGATTTTCTGTTTTATGCAGTGTGCTAAATATTTCGTTATATAGTGTTTTTTCTAGTATTTAGTTACGTAATTATAATTGCTGTTATTATCATAATTGCCTTGGCATGGTCCAAGGTTCTGAACCTCGGTTTTTTTTTATCTTTATTTAAATGCATCCGAATATATGTGTGGATTGTGTGAAGAGTGATATGAAAGAAAAGGGAGTTAATGATAGTGTGACGGGTGACAGGACAGAACGGAACGAAGAAAAACGTGTTGCGTCGACCCCAAGTAATGTGGGATAAGGGCCTTCATCCTGAAGAAGATTCATTTTTGTATTCGAATAATCTGCCAAAGTTTTGCCCACTCCTTCATAGACCTTCATTGCTGCTGTAAGGGTATTATTTTCTTTTACATGGCAAATCATCAAGTAACTTTTCCCGTTCTGGGTGGGGTGCGAGGGACTGTCAGTTGTCTACTGATTAAAAACCCATGTTTCTTCTGTTGCCCGCGTTTCAACGCATCGATGACTCTTTTCAGCAATACTGCAGCCCTGACAGTCATACTTGGGACTTGTTAAAGAGACGCCATTCCGTCCTCACTTTCTTCTTGACGCAGAACCTCACTTGAAATTGTTTTTCAAGAGATTCTGCGTCGCTCAACCCCGAGGGCCCGAAATTGCCCTCCGCTGCCATGGCAGGGAGTCCTGATATGTCTTCTAGACACGCAGGTGTACTAATTCTTGGTGATGGAGGACCTTGGTCGACAACATCACCGCCTACCATCAGTTGATATAATGGTTAACCATTATCTCATGCGAGCATTCCAACCATGAAACTCAAAAATCGATTTCTATAATCACGGTCCTTTGTGTAAGCGTAAATGCTGAATTATCGCAAAAGTGACATTCATTCACTCAGAAGGACGATGCTTTAGGTAATCCTGTAAGACTAGATCGCAATAAGATAAGATGACAGCGAATACTTTGAGCCTTCAAGATCTCGAAGTCATCTTGTTTTGAAGATCAATCAACAGATAGATATACATATCGTTGTTTTTCGAGGCCAGTTAGGTTCACACGTACTAATGTAAGCAGCTAGCTGTTTATACTTCCCTAGTACTTTAAATAAAATAATATTATACGTTTTTTAGGGTTCCGTAACTCAAATGGAAAAAACTGAACCATTATTGGATCACTTTGTGGTCCGCCTGTCAAGACCATGTACCACGGGAACGCGTAGAGGTATCGAATCGAAACCTGAGTACATGTGGTCCCTTGAAGCTGTGAAATAAGTAAAAAAAAGTTGAATGGCCGTTTATGTCGCAAAAAATGTGAATATCGACACTTTCAAGGGAATCAAAATTCATAGTGTTTTCTATCTGTTGACCTAGAAACCTGGAATTTGACATGAAGCAAGGTCTCATAGTAGAAGTATAGGAAAAAGTCTGAAAACAGTATTGTTACGTCACAAAAAAATTAACTTAATTTGCGATTCGGAAAAATTTTCGAGACTCCTTTCGGGAACTGAACTGTTTTCATAGATAAGCTTGCATGGAACCCGCAGCGCGCGACTCACACTTGCCCTGTATTTTTATGAGGTGCGATATACAATCTCAATTAATTATCATGGAGTCGTAACATTAACGGGTCAAGGATGTATTCGATAATATATCCGTAAAGTTGTAACACACCAACTGCATTATGTAAATGTAATTCGCTTGAATGAGATGCTCATAAAATAAACAGGTTTTTGAAGAGTATTTAGGAGGCCAGTTCTTGAAAGAGTCATAGTGGCCTTGGAATACAAAGGGCAATTTAAGGAACACAGGTGGGATTAATTCAGTAAAAGTTTGACTCTCTGTCCACCCGAGAGCGGAAGAAGTTATTTGATGATTTCTCAATCCAAAAAAAAAAATGTCCGGTTTCTAATGGCTATTCAACATCCTTTTCAATGGAGTTTTTTGTACATTTCTTTTCATAGAGATCTTCGCTTTGGTATATGCAATAGGCTTGTTAGCGTAAACAATTTAATTAGTCCGTCTTTTAGATTATTCAAAAATATTGGACACGTATTTTTTTATTTGTAAATTAAACCAAAAAGTGTCCAATACTTTTTTATAATTTAAAATACGGACTAAATAAAATGTAATTATTTTTACCCTGGAAACTTCTCTATTATCATCGTTTTTCTGAGAGTCTGTCAAAAGTATTACTGTTGTTTGCGGCCATAGGTTGTGCGAAAGTGTACCCTGGGTCCTTGGATTTTAGTCAGTTTAAAAGTCTGACACGATTTCCCGCTCCACCCAAGAGCGTAGAAGTCATTGGAAGATTTCTCACCTAAAAAAAACTGTAAATACAATCTACACTATATTAACATCAATACTATAAAGAGTAAAAGTTTGTTTTTTTGCGTTTGTTCTTTATTGTCAACATCATCATCATCATCAGCCTTTTTAATGTTCCCACTGCTGGGACTCAGGCCTCCTCTCTAGGAGAGGGAATGGGCCGTAATCCACTACGCGAGCCCAGTGCGGGTTGGTGAATGTCACATGTCTTCGAATGTTTGGTTCTAGCCCATGCCGGTTAGAAAGAAAGAAAGAAAGAAAATAGCTTATTCACGCGTTAAAGACGCAATCTTAAAAGTAGGTAACAGAACATAACATCAATTGATAGGAAAGATATGCGTCTCCGCCGCGCAAAACGGCCGAACGCTCAGCATAAAGCTGCGGCCTCACGCATAATGCGTTGAGCTCACAGCGCTGGTTTTCAGCGTGGGCCGGTCGCTGTGTCGACATAAAGACGCTGGAACGGTGCAGTAAATAAAAGTAATTAAAAATAAGTATAGAAAAGTTATAAATAAAAAAAAAAACCGTTTTGAGAGCAGTGGTAATGATATAAATTACACAAAGTAATGCGCCTGCCAGGGTTTGAACCCGCGACCTACAAGTTGTAAGTCGGAGCCATTACCACTCGGCCACCACTGCTCTGCTCTTTATTGTACACACCATTTAAACGTCCAGTTACAAAATGTACAGTTGATGTACATAGGCGAGGTTAACCCACAACTGGGTTTTTGGTTTTTTTTTGTTTGTAAGAATCTCTGGAAGTACTGGTCCGATTGCTACAAATTTTACACCGATACAAAGCTTTATTTCTGTGTAACAGGCTATATTTTATGTGGGCAGGCGAAGCCGCGGGCAAAAGCTAGTTTGAAATAAATGATTTGATTCTTGATTCTTTTACTCAAGAGTTTTCTGAAGTTCTACTATCTTGACCTTATACATGCATAGCTTTAAAGAACTCTCGAAGGCCCCTCTGATGTAAATCCAGGCCGCACAAGCGATTGACCCACTTTCGGGCCTAATTTCAAGAAATAAATCTTGTGTGACTTAGGTAACTTCTAGGGGGAAGTTTTGGCTGAACGAAATTGCTTTTTGGCTTTCCAGGCGGTCTCTGTACCTAACGTTCTGGGAGACAGGCTAGCTTGAACTTCTACGTACATGCTCAAAGCTGGAATGAGCTCGATTTTCGAGTAGCATACAAATTGGATCAAGGTTCCAAAAACGGTTGTATCAACGCGTAAATACATTACACTTATTTATTTATTTATTTAGTACATGGAGGACGTACAGCTAATAAAACCAGACAAAAAAAAGGAATCCATAGTCACTAGAAAGCCAATTACAAGTCCTCACGTGTAGACATATAAATAAGTATACATTAAATATGGTGTAAGCACAAAAACAAAAAGCTGCGCTTCTTAGTTAAGTAGGATACAACAAAAATCCTTAGCTTACACTTAAAAAACTAATTGATAAACTATTAAACCTACTGCTACTTGAAAAAATTGAGACAACCTTTCAATCGTGGAAATCACAGATACAATAGAAAGACAATAGGTGCGCGAACGCCGGCGTTCGCTTGGGATTTAATGAAAGCTCCTTCTGGCCGATTTCACACTAATGGTGAACGGATCCAGATCATAGGTATTCCTTGCATATGTCATTGAAGTTACTGCTTGCACGCAGGATATAACTGTTCCGTCTATAATTTGAAGATGTGTGAGGAACACGAATGGGTGGATTAAAACGAAATGTTTTATTGTCCGCCATACACGCTGGGGTATACCTGACAAGCTTACCTGACAGGTAAAACTGTGCAGGCAAACCTGTACCACTGGCTCCGATCCTTAAATTAATACCAAAAGGGTAAAAGAGGACCCTATTACTAAGACTCCGCTCTCCGTTCGTCTGTCCATCTGTCACCAGGCTGTATCTCATGTACTTGATGGTTAGGCAGTTGAAGTATTTCTGTTAACGCTATAACAACAAATACTAAAAAACAGAACTAAATAAATATTTAAGAGAGCTCCCATACAACAGAGATGATTTTTTTGTCGTTTTTCGGAAGCATTCGTACGCGAATCCGACTCGCATCTGGTCGGGCTTTTCCATCTTTTACGCACTTCGGAACCTAATTCCAATTATTAGAAACCATAGATATCCGTGTTAGAAACCGTTCAATACAAATAGAACACAAACAAACCAATCAATTTCTGCTCCAAACTAATCAATGAAGAGCTTCAAAACAACTTATTGAAGAATTGAGTGGTAGAATGTCAGTACCACTTTAATAATTCTCTGTTACGAGTATATACAGTACGCCCGACGGATCTTGTCGACTCTGAACATAGGCTCTGCGCATCTCTCTCTATCTCACGTCGTTCATATGTGGGATTTGGGGATTGGGAAATAAACAGAGCCCTTTTATCAACGTCTTATATTCTGTTCTTAGCACACGTTTGTCGTACCAGTGCCGTCGTCGTAATGTATCATGTCTTTTTCACGTTATCTTTCCACTCTTTCTCATACTTGCCATCTCATTCATATGGACACATTCCTAACGACGCGTTTCATTTAACCCCAAGCAAACGCCGGCGTTCACTGACCCATTCCCTTTCTATTGTGTCTCTAATTACGGTATACGAAAGGTTAATTCACCCTAAGCGAACGCCGGCTTTCACTCACCCATTCTCTTTCTATTGTGTCTCTAATTACGATATTCGAAAGGTTAATTCACCCCAAGCGAACGCCGGCGTTCACTCACCCATTCTCTTTCTATTGTGTCTCTAATTACGATATTCGAAAGGTTAATTCACCCCAAGCGAACGCCGGTGTTCACTCACCCATTCTCTTTCTATTGTGTCTCTAATTACGGTATTCGAAAGGTTAGTTCACCCCAAGCGAACGCCGGCGTTCACTCACCCATTCTCTTTCTATTGTGTCTCTAATTACGGTATTCGAAAGGTTAATTCACCCTAAGCGAACGCTGGCGTTCACTCACCCGTTCTCTTTCTATTGTGTCTCTAATTACGGTATTCGAAAGGTTAATTCACCGCAAGCGAACGCCGGCGTTCACTCACCCGTTCTCTTTCTATTGTGTCTCTAATTACGATATTCGAAAGGTTAATTCACCCGAAGCGAACGTTGGCGTTCACTCACCCATTCTCTTTCTATTGTGTCTTTAATTACGGTATACGAAAGGTTAATTCACCCTAAGCGAACGCCGGCGTTCACTCACCCATTCTCTTGCTATTGTGTCTCTTATTACGGTATTCAAAAGGCGACGTGAGAGAGAGAGAGGGATGCGCAGAGCCTATGTCCAGACTCGCCAAGATCCGTCGGGCGCGCTTGTACTACTCATTACGATGATAAAATCGAGTGAGTCACTCGGTCACACCATCGCATCGACCTGTCTGATTATGACGTCACACCGCTGTTTGTTTCATACGCTAAACTTGGAAGTGAAATTGTTATGAGTTCTTCGTTTACTTGTATCTTTAATTATGTTTTGTTTCGCTGCCGAGACTGTTTAGGTTTTGTGCAGTTGATTCTGTGCAGACTTTGATTGAAAAACAGTCTCTGGATGGTTCTTCTCTATGACTCTCAATCTGTATCAGTCTTATTAGTTCACCGAGATCGCTACTATTGCTTGCCCCTGGCTAATCTTTGGCTATTCTCATCATTTTTGTTCTTCTTCAATGATGAGGTACTCTTAGAGTAGGTACTTTTCTAATTTTCTTTTAATGACAATGTACTCCTATTTTTTTTTTTAAATCTAAAGCACGGTAATAGTATGTGTCTAAAGGAACTCCTTCCGCTCTGGGTGCAGCGAGAGGGACTGTCAGACGTTTACTCGCCTGTGTTCCTTCACTGGTTGTGGTGGGTCTTTCGAAGTATCTAGCAGCTGATATATTATTCCTAAGAGCGTCCTTTGAAGGACAAATATCTGACACTTGATTGATAGCACTGATACTAACAACGTTATAATAGTTCTCGTGCATAGTACATCATGCGAGCATATGAGACAAAGCAAAAGAGATATTAAGAGAGTTCATCCAAGATTTTGTCTAGTTTATTTATTTATTGACTAGCTTTTGCCTGCGCGGCTTCGCCCCGCTCCTCTCTACTCCACCCTACTCTACCTTACTCTACCCTACACTACCATAATTTTCATTTTTTTTGGGAAATGGGGATTAATTTTTATTTAGATAGATTTAAAAGAGTGTCCATGGAGTTTCTCGCAAATTCTTCTACATATAGCTCTTTGCTTTGTAGTTTGCATTTGCACTCTCGTACTGGCGGGGTCCTTGGCAGTTTGCGGACGACGAGCAATGCGTAGCTCGCCGTCTAGCCATCAGGTCCGACCGAAGGACTGAGCTCGGTCGTCGACAGCGCGTAATGTTCTCGCGCGCTTCAGAGACTTCAGCAAAACCGTAGTGGCGCAGCAGGGCCGATGGGCGTTAGGGCCACGGGGAAATTCTGAAGGAGGGCAATTGAAGAGACACAGGGTTTTAATCAGTAAAAGTCTGGTACGCCCTCACGCTCATTAGGTTATGACCTCCCAAAAAAAGGCTCCTTGTATTTATAGTTTGTCTGTAACAAATTATGTTATTACTTTTATCCCCCCTATAGTTTCCCCCTTTCTCCATTGAGGATTGACATGATGATTGTTTTAGTAGCACACTTCTTATTTCTAGCCTATTCTGTTCCACTTCTGGGCAAATACCTCCCTCCACTGCTTCCATCTTTCACTTGACCGCACCTCCTTACAGTTCTGTCGAAATCTATCCAGTTCATCCTGTCATGTGCCATCTCCTCGGTGGGCTGCCGCAACCCTATCTCACTGTCTCAGGGCATTAACTCTGTACTACTTTGACCTTGTTCGCGCATGCGTCAGTGCAGACAGTTCCTACCCAGTCCCATCTAAGTGTGGTAGCCTTTTGAGCCACGAGTCTGTGTTTCCCGATTAGTGATGCAAGAGACTCAGTCGTTTAAGGCCTTTAAAAAGGACTCGACTTCATTTTAAGCGACTCTAGTCTGGAAAGAAGACTAGAGTTTCCAGTCTTTATTAATAAGACTTGAAACCCTGAAGTCTTTTATTAACTAAAGGACTAAAAGGCTTAAACGACTCGAGTCGTTTATAAGGCTTAAACGACTCGAGTCGTTTATAGTAAGGCTTAAACGACTCGAGTCGTTTAGAAAAGTACTCGCGCTTCATGATGTTTTACTGAGTCGTGCTTCATATTCAATACAGCTCAAGCTGTTTAAAATCTGATTGGGTGGGTAATAATTAATAATGCCTAAATTAAAACAATGAAGTAAGTACATACATAATCACATTTAATTCGAAGTCAATAATACCAAAATACCTACTTATTTCTATTAGTAATTTTGTTTACTTCAACATCCTGAAAATCTTTCGTCGTTTTTTTTAACAACACAATATTAAACTAAGCAGTAAAAACAGTGAAATAAGTGAACTTGCGGTTTGTCATAAATTACTCATCATAAATAATACTGTGCACAGAATTTATTTGTATTCTGTAACCACTATATTACAAACACAAATATTTTCTTGAAGATCGCGAAAATAGTAAGCTCCTATATAGTTACGTTTCTCTAGTTTCATTACAAGACTCCCGACTCCCGAGTCGTTTAAGGCGTGAGTCCTTTTAGTCCTTTAAGGCTTTTAGTTGTATTAACCTTTTTACGTTACGACTTAGCTTTTTTGTTATGAGGTTAAAGGACTGCGACTCAAATTAGTCTTTAGTTTAAGCCTTAAGACTCCAAGACTTGAGGGTTAAAAGACTAATTTAGTCCTGAGTCGTTTAAGTCGTCAAAAATAAGTCTAGTCTCGTTTTAAAAGACTTAAACGACTGAGTCTCTTGCATCACTATTCCCGATAGCTACAACCTGGGAATCTAAGTCAAGAGTGAATAGGTTACTTCGAGGCAAGTGTGCTCCATCGATCATCGTCGCTTTCCATTTGGTGAGATAGTGCTCAAGCGTGAACCTATCAACGAATAAAAAGTTACACATAATATTTAATATGCAATCTAACAAGCACTGTTTTGCTAATTTCTCGATAGCAAATAGCGTAACTAGATGTGATGAAATAACCTTGTTACGTCATTTATTGTTTACTATAGTTATGTTATATAGAACCATTTACCAGTAACACAAGTCTGAACGATAAGTACTAATAATAATTACTATAATTGACACTTGTCTTAGTCGTATCATTGAGACTCAAGTGTTTCGCGCACGATATACTTATTACTGAAGAACGACTGTTTTCTGATCTGACTCGGTTACAACGCAATATGATGTATCTAGTCCTTGAATACTACCTTTCATTCAAGGACTCCTTGTCTGGACTCTAAACCCTCTTGTTTCTCTCTTCTGGGAGGAAATGTTAGGGAACTGGAGTAGAGGGGAGATAGAGGCTACTTATCAGAGAGAACTTGTAGCCAATTCGGAGGGCACTCCAAGGCTGAGTCTTTGCTCATTAATGGCACAGTTAAATAAAGGCATTAGAATTGCAGTAGGAGAATCTGCTTGCAAATAGGTATATAAGATAGTTAGGAACAGCAATTCTAATTAACGTTGGAACAGTTAATATTCCATAATAATAATATTCCCACACAACTATCACACAACGCCGTCTAGTCCCAAGCTAAGCAGAGCTTGTGTTATGGGTACTAGACAACTGATAAACATACATATATATTTCTAAATACATACATATTATAGATAAATTACACCCAGACACAGAACAAATGATCATGCTCATCACACAAACATTTGTCCTGGGTGGGAATCGAACCCACGACCTCCGGCATAGCAGTCAGGGTCACTAACCACTAGACCAAAAGGCCAGTCATCATCATCAGTTAGCAACAAGTTAAGCTTTAGTTGATGGGTAAGCCGATAGGGCTGCTCGTACGCGAAGTCACATGTGTGGAATAAGTGAACCTAATAGAGGGACATGAAAAAGAAAGTATGAAAGTTACAAAGCACGTCCCGGTAGAGCAAGCTGTAAAGACATATGCAGTCACGCAATTGCAGGATCCTGTCTCCAATGAGTCCGTATTCCGTATGCCGCGAGGCGGGTATTACCAGCAGTGATGGGAGGTGGGATTTTGATCAGGCTGGTATAAGTTTAACAAACACACATCCTCTCCGTAAACTCAGCAGTTAAGTTACTTGGAGTTGGCATATAATTTCCTCCTTCAAACTTCTCTTAGTTGTATCAGTAGTTACCCTTTTCTAGCCATATTTTCTTCACACAGTATAGCATACCGTATCCATAGCAGACTTTCCTGAGGCCCTACGGATGACCTACCCATGAGCTGTTAAGGCGGTTCATTTGACGACCTAAACTGAACTATTAATGGGATGGAGCTATAGGTATAAGGTGTATATGTATAGCTCCATCCCTCTCTCTCATATACGCATGAAATTTGTACACGTCGTGGTAAGGGCCCCTGGACGCACAAACGGCTGAACGAATTTTAATGAAAGGCATATGGGCAAACCATGTCCTGGAGTAGCACATAGGGTTATTTTATCCCAGGATCCTCACGCGGTCGAAGAAGTTCTGTTCGTTTCCTAAAATGCTTTATTTACGTTTGTTGCAGACAAAACATCGCACAGCGTTTGTGATTCTGGCAGTGTGCCATGCTGGCTCGTTGGCGGCAGCCACCAACATGGTCATCGCACTCCATCCTGAAGACAAGTAAGGACTTCTTTGCTTATAACTTGCTTTAAGATTTCGGGGTTTCTAGTAGTTCACTTATGCGGAGAACAAGTTTGAGACAAAAAAGCTAACAGAAGAACACAGCTGAGCTGACAACTACGTCAAGTTTTCCATTATACACAGAACCCAAAAGCTACATTTAATTAAGTCTTTAATTCGTGCATCTTACCTGTTATGACTCTGTATTGAAGAATCGTCAGTTTTCTTAGATGTAAAACTTCCTCGGAGAACAGCGCTTCAGACCAGAGATGCGAACTGTGGATAAATAGATATTCCAGTCCTCGAAACTTCGAATCCGCAGCAGAACAACTGCCATCAGGTCACGAACTGCAGTAGCCAATCTGGGAATCACATAGTATCGCTTGAGAAACTTTAAAAAGACGCGCGGCTCCGCGGGCGCTCTGACGACTCTCGTGACTCAAGCGGTACTAAGTATTATAGCAATGAAGATAAAGTTTAAAATTATATGACACTGAAACTGCGCGCCTCTTCACTGCTGGCCGGTGCCATCTTAGTGTGATTTGAGTCTTAGCAGTTTTCTGAGCCACAGCAGTCGTGCTATGGAGGTTTTTTTTTCGAGTTAGGAAGTCACCTAATGACTCTCCCGCTCTAGGGTGGCGCGAGGGACTCATGGTGTCCTCGCACACGGGCCACAAAAAAAGCCGCTTCTAGCTTCTTATTGTGGCCCGTGTGCGGCGGAGCCGCCACAATAAAAAGCAGAAGCCGCTTCTAGCTTCTCCGGCCACAAGCTGTCGCGCGCTTCAGCCTGTTTTTGTGGCCGCTTCTGGCTTTTTTTTGTGGCAGCTTTTTGTGGCCCGTGTGCGAAGACACTGACTAAATCCACACCTGTGTTCTTCAGTTGCCCTTTATGTTCGAAGACCAAGGTTTCCTTTCCCCGTGTTGTGTTTGTAGTGTTCCTAGTTTCAAGAAACATAAACATACATTTCATCCATTGGCTTTTAGCACCTTTAGACACGAAAGGTTATTTTCGTTCCAATTACACTATTTTCATCAAACGTCGTCATATAACAATTAATCTTATGCCGTGTGTTCAAGTACATATGTCTACCTACATACACTGTGTATACTTGTACAATGAATACATCATAAACATCAGCCCGGAAGCTAACTGGCAGGTGTGACTGTGTGGCATGCGTAAGTGGGGGTGTAAGGGTCACGCACATGACGTCACTGACGACTGGCGGACAGTTCCGCGGACAGACAAAGGACGTAACTATCGTATTAGTGTCAGTTAAGAGTCACCATTTGTATGAGAACGTTTTGGGAATTTATTTCATTGTGTGCTCGGCTAAGGAGTGGAATTGGGTGGTCTGGGGATCCCTTAATAATTCAATTTAGGTTGTCAAATGACGTAAAGAGAGGGTTGTAGTAGTAGAGTCTCTGATAGTTAAACAATTTTTTTTTTTGATGTGTGAAATCATCAAACGGCTTCTGCTCTATGGTAGAGCCAGATGTCAGACTCACTTGACTAAAGCTCACTTGTATTTCTTCATTTCCACGGCCACGGTAACTCTTTCAAATGTTCAAGAGAAATAGTGGTTTTCGAACCTATCAATATTTTATCACTGCTGGGCGAAGGCCTCCCTCTCCCTTTTCCACACACGTCGGTCTTCGGCCATTGCGGGCCAGTCCTTCCGGTAGTTATCAAGCTCATCTCTCCACCTTAGCCGTGGTCTGCCGCGATGTCGCCTCTAAGTGGCTCTTTTAGCCCACAGCTCATCCGACATGCGGCAAACATGTCCGGCCCAATCCCACTTTAGAGTAGCAGCTTTTTGGGCAACATCCTTAATCTTAGTTTTGATCAATAATAAAACATTCACAATTATAAACTAATTAAGAGATACCTACCTATATTTTTTTTTGTGGTTTCATTATCGCAGTATCGTCGGGTGCCATCGACAAATGCAAAAACACTCAAGGAGTCTTTGCGTCGTATTTTTTGATACTTAGGGTTCTGATTTTCACGACATGTACTCATTCTTTGCTTTACGATACATCACCATCTTTGCAAATAGCTATTAGGCTCCTTTCAACCCCTTAAAAAATGTACGGTTCGTTTGATATAGGGTATGGCAGCAAAACCGCGGGCTACAGCTAGTTGAGAACAAAGGACGCGATTACCTGTGCTATTACGTCTGACTGTCCCGTTAGCCCGCATCGGGTATTCAAATAACTGAGCACCTACTCGAATTCGGACACCCTGGACACTATTTTATTATTCAAACTGTCAATTCATTCGATTGTTTATGAAATTGGACGACGAAGATGGAAGAAGTTGTCCCAAAATGGCCCGTAGCTACTATATTATTATATCGCCAAATTATTCGTAAGGCTTGCGCGACGAAGTGTTGTCACTATTTTATGTTATGATGAGCGATGATTTGGTCGACGATGAAGGTAGAAAAACTACACTGCGCACACGTGTGCTACACACGCCGATCTGGGCACGTCGGTCTCCATTTGCATGTGCATTTTCCACACTTGTAGAGCTGTACTAGATCCACACCACGCGACGTTGTTCTACGTACAAATCAGGCGTGGTCCACGTGGGCATCGCAGTTCTAGTTTGAAGCATATTTTCTTAGAAGTTTACACCCAAAGGTTGACTGGTAGAAAATGCTTAAAGCATAAAGCATTTAATAACTAAATAAATAAGTTACCTATTCGCTCATGGTTAAAACTTCCAAGATATACGGAAAACACAGATATGTTATTCGATCAAGAAGTTATTTATTCTTGATCAAAGACTATGTTAAAGAATTCCACTCCCTAGCTGTAAACACAATAAAAATTTATCGCCTTCTTCTCCGATGATGGAACGTGGTTGAAGAAATACCTAAAACTACCCAATTCAATTAAACTAAGCTGAAGCCAAATAGCATATAGATGCCCCTAAAGCCTACCCTTCACCACTTAAAAAAAAGAGTATTCCCTAAAGTATCAAAACCAATCTAGCTCTGTCGACAGTTTTACTTTGATACACTTTTCTTTTTGCCACAAAAACGTCTAAACCTTCATATCAATCTATCGATTCTTAATAGAAGCTTAGGACCACGAATATCGATATAAACGACCCCCAAATATTAGTACCTACTCCATTTTGGAAATGAAATTGGGTCTAATGTACAGTCGGTAAAAGAAATATACTGGCAACCAACTAGCTACGTCAGGAATTCGTATTGTGGTCTGGATGTGTGCCAAAAGGCTCGCTACCTATTACGTATCCGGGACTTGAATTCTGGAGAAAAGTTATGTAAATAGACGAATTCGTCTGTGCCTATCTTCTCGAGGTATACTGTGCTTTATTTATTTATATCATAGATTCTGCAAGCGGTTTAGCGGAATTAGTGATAGCATGACGGGTGACAGGGCAGAATGGAAGGAAAAAACTGTGGCACCGTCCCCAAGTAACTCACGAAGCGCGGTGGTTTCACTGGCGCAAAAGAAGAAAGTTGTCCTAAGGGAATATGGTATAAATGGTATGCTAAAAACATATGCTTTGCTAAGAATTTCTATGTGCTATTCCAGGAGATGGTCTACCAGTGTGCCAAATTTCATTCAAATCTGTTCAGCCTCTCGAGCGTGAAATAATAATAAACGGATATTAATTAAAATTATTTTAGATGTAATTAATTTTAAAATAGTATTAATTGTTGAACTTATGACAGCCCATATCATGTTCTGACAATTACTGTCTATTCTAGGTTGCCTGGAAGAGATCGCGGAATGCGATAAGGCCGCCCATTGTACGTGTTTTAGATATAAGTTTTTCTTTTGTTATGTTTTGTATGTACAATAAAGTATATAATAAATAAATAAATAAATAAACGGACACACTCACACACTGACATGAAATATTTTTGCCTTTGTAATATTAGCGTGATTACAAATCAAACAAAAGAAACAAACACGGACTTATTAAATTTTTGAGGTCTTTTAAATTGAGTATTAACTTGTTTTAATTTTTGTACAATATTTTATATTGAACAAAAAATAACATTAAAAGAAATCTTTTCCTGGAAATAGTATCGAACGTGGGCGTAGTGGGAACATGTCGTTATCTCTTTTGTACACACGTAACCTAATGGCGGTGACGTCATATTTCAGTGTGTGCATCCTTATTCAATTACTTTATTTGACAGTTCGGTTCCATCAGATTTGAAAGTAACTAACTTGCTTATTATTGATCTAATTTAAAAAAAAATCTTGCGATTTTGAATAAACTTACTTTTCAAAAATTTATTTATTTATTTATTGCCAATTTACACTTACAGTTTAACACCACACATAAATTGTACCACACATATAAAAAATGTATCGACTACCCAATTGATGTGGTCTGCGTATCGTAAAGGTTTTTGAATCCTTGCCTGTTTACAAAACTCCTCTGCTGTCTGTATTTAAGCCTGCCTGATAATTTCACTGTACATTAAACATGGCTCAACCATACATTGGAACAATTAAACATTTTCCAGTGAACCTCGTGATACATAGGTACTCGAGTAGATTCAGTTCACTGCGTACATTCATCGTAATGTTGTCGAAACGTCATCCTGCAAGGACGAACTCATTCGTTTGATATTGAACTTTATTACCTCGGTTGAAGAGTGGTTTTGTTACATCGAATTGCCTAGTAAACATTCAACGTAATTGTGGTAAAGAAGATTTGATATGCACTCTAAAACCACATTGATTACTAAGACCTAGTTTCCTAATTTTCCTGTAAAACAGAGAATTATTTAAAGGCTATTAGACAGAATTCTACAGGTTTTATTATCATTTTGAAATTATCATTATCATATAAATCTACAGTTATCTGCACTTAATATAATAAAGAGGTAAAGTTTGTTTTTTTGTTTGTAGGAGATGATATCTGAAAGTATTGGTCCGATTGCTAAATTTTTTTCAACGATAGAAAGCTTCATTCTTATGTGACATAGGCTATATTTTATGTGCGTGGGCGAAACCGGTGGCAGAAGAAGCTAGTATTTCATTTGTCTATCGTTTATTTCAAGCACCCATAGTAATATTATTTATGATACTAGCTTCTGCCAGCGGCTTGGACCGTATAAAAGATGTGAAAGCCAGTGTCACTCAGTAACAGAGTAACATTCTACTGGTGAAAGAATTTTGAAGATCCATACAGAAGTTTTTCCAGTTTATTCACTACAAACAATACTACAAATTGTTCTTCTTTATAATAGCCATAATAGACAGATATAATAGATTTTTTAGAGGAGGCCTTATCCTTCGCCTGATGAGAGGTTCTTGCACATTGCGATTCTCGACAATATTGTAATTCTAAAAAAATCTTTTTCATTTTTTACTACTTAAGGCTTTTTTTAATTTTTTAATTTTAATGGACAGATTAGATAAATTATTGAATTAAAACTATTAACATTAAGACTACAAAATTCTAACGCAAGTTGGCGTACCTTAGCAGGTACTCAGCACACAGACACTATCTGATTATTACACACACACACACACACACACACACACACACACACACACATAATCGAGTCAGGAAAAATGCCTTGACTCTCCTCAAGAGCCCATTATTATGAAAGTAAACTGCTTTGATGGCAGATATTTCTAGCAAAACAAAGAGAACAGACCTCCAGCCAAACAAAACGGAAATAGGTCAAGATTTACCGCATTGACATGGTCATTAGTGCCTCGTGAACAAGTTCAGAGTCCCACTGCTGCCAAGTTTCGTATTGGTTTTGTTAGGATAGGCTATTTTGAGTACGAAGAGTCCATGAGATGACCCTGGGGACCTTGCTGTCCGGTAACCGTCCGGATCGAGCTAAAGTCGTCAACAGCGCTTAGTTTTCCATGCACTCCTCTAAGAGATGTCAGCAAAACGTAGGGCTGATGCCTGCTAAGATCGTGGGGATTTTTTTTAAATTGTTGATAGGTTGAAGGTTCGCGTTTGACCACTCTCTCACCTGATGGAAAGCGATGACGTGTTCGACGATGAAGCACGCTTGCCTAGAAGCGACCTATTCACTCTTGACTTAAGACCCCTAGGTTGTAGTTATCAGTAAACACAGACTCCGGCAGCGAATTCCAATCCTTAGCTGTACGCTTATTGAATGTGTTCCCAAAACACTTTGCACATATGGGTGGGATGTCAATTATGTAACGACGCAACAACGTACATCTTATGGTCCGATGATGGAACGGACTTGGTGACTTTACTTTTGTCAGACTAGACTGAAACTTACCCTGGTTCCTTCCATTGTCCTTTGCGTTCTAGGGTCGCAGTAACTCAATGGAATAATCTCGAAGTTCTAGCAGGCAGGGCATCAATCACTGCAGCCTATTGAAAGAACTCGTTGATTGATCCTCCCTTGACATACATATTGGATCTGGTGATTGTTACACTACTGTTTGATTTGCAGAAACGAAATCCGTCACTTAGCGAGTGGTAGCTAAAATTGGCATTATGTTCCTAATACAGCTGATGAGCGTGGTGTTTTTCGGTGAAAGAATAGCCCGTGAAATTTAGAGTGACACACTTATCATAATCATTTCAGCCGATATACGAAATGACGATAATGTTGGACATAGGCCTCCCTTTAAGTATTGCCCTAACGATCGGCTCTGTTCTAGCAGGACGAACATCTGTGCTATAGTCCGCGCCTTAACCGGCCACTGCAAACTAAACAGGCACCAATTTCACATGCAACTGAGTGACACTGATGTTTGCCGGTACTGCAATCAGGAGAGGGAGACGCCTAAGCACCTCTTGTGTGCACCTCTGCGGGCCCCTTATCCACAAACGCAGTGTCCATCTGGGCCGACACATTATTCGCCCGGAGGAGATTAAAATTCTAAAAGCTAGGAGTATTCTAAATTTCTTGGAAGCCTCCGGGCTAAAAGAGTTACTCTAACAAGGTGGCGAGTCACAATAGATCTTTTAGGTCGCAGTGACTACATCCCCTACACTATGGGTGATGCATAGCCCCTTATCTTCTAAATAATAATAATAACGATCGGCCCTGTGTGTCTGATGTGTCTCGCATTTATAAAATTCCTGCGATCCTCACCAGATCATCGGTCTACCTTTTGGGAGGCCTTCCAAGCTCCAACGCTACGTCTTCCGATGGTCGCCACTCCAGAACCTTTCTACATCGACCAACTGTTCTGCGAGCAATGTGCCCTGCCCAGTGCTACTTAAGTTTGACGATTCTTCAGGTTATGGTTCGGCGCGTTCTATGTTCATTATCATATGATTTACGACCGTAACACTTATTGATTAATAACTATGTCTTGGCTGATATTAGAACTAATCACTTTACAGCTTATTTAGCCACGTAACTAGAACTCCTACCACTGATATTACAGCTTTTAACGAGATACATTTTACGACCCAAACTGAACTGTTAAAGGTATGGAGCTAATAGGGTTAATAGCTCCATTCCTTATTCGCTCGCCCGACATGACATTTTTTAACACGTGAAAAAAAATCAATTATATTTATTTCACATAAACCTGCATGGGCACTTATAAAACGTTAGTAGCTGGTACACATTATCGTGGCTAGATCTTAGAATTGATCACTTCATCATATGGTCAACTAAACCTAGCCTGCACAGCTAGCCAAGTTGCTAATCTGCAATAGTTAACGCTTGTAGAAAGCTTCAAATGTACGGGAATGACGTCGCCTCAACGCTCAGTCACGTGGTCAGAACAAAAGAATTGGCGGCAAGGTCAACTCGAAGCGTTCGGCGCAAGCGAAACGTTTGTAACTTGGCTAGGGGGGCAGATCGTATAAACATGAAAGTTTGGTGATATGTCAATCCTCGTTTGGCCATATCGATTTAAGATTTCTATCATAATAAAAGGTGTAAATGGGTCAAATGAGCATTGACATATCATCAAACTTTAACGTTGACAATGATATGGCCAGTTTTATAGTTGATCATTCAAAGATCTAGCCACAACATAATACGTTACTTATTACCCTATTTCTCCGTTAGTAAAATGTTCCATGTTTGTTTTTCGTACAATGTGGATCGGCGTCGATGCTCCGGCCTTGACACACTCTTGCAGCTTCAATATTTGCACAGATACACGTGTCATTAACGCCTTTGATAGAACATGCGATATTTTAGGAGCTCTCTCTCTCTCTCTCTCTCCCTCTCTTTGACTTTACTACGGATCTACGTTGTTTTATCATCTTCAGCCATTTTTTTTAATGTTTCCATACTGGGATTCAGGCCTCCTCTCTAGGAGAGGGAATGGGCTGTAACCTACCACGCGTGCCCAGTGCGGGTTGGTGAATGTCACATGTCTTCGAATTTTTGGTTCTAGGACATGCCGGCTTCCTCACGATGTTTTCCTTCACCGTTTTGAGAGCAGTGGTGATGAAATAAATTACACAAAGTAATGCGCCTGGCTGGGTTTGAACCCGTGACCTACAACTCGTAAGTCGGGGGCATTACTATTCGGTCACCACTGCTCTACGGATCTACGTTGTTTAAATTGATAATATGATAATGGCGGACGATGGCTGCGACTTTGAAGATTGGTTTGTTGTTTAACCTTGTTATGAAACTAATTTTATATTTGGGGCGCTTCTTGAAGATGTTTCTCTAAAATTAATAATATTTGTAGCCTTCGAAGGAGTAGAAAGCGGTTTTAAGTAAAATTCTATAAGCTATTGTACTATCGCTTACTTCGCATAGACTTCGTAATATTTAAAACGTTATGAAAACAGATTCTTACCGCTACAAAAGTTTACTAGTTTTACTTATTTTCTTCACAAGTGTATTTAAATACGTCGTATGAAACACGTGAGTAATTAATGATTACCTTTCTCGGCTCTCTTAAGACCCTCGCCACGGCTCGGGTCTAAATACCGCCTCGATGGTAACCACTAACATTACACACTTATATCAAAATGTACTATTATTTTTGTGTGAAATCTGATAAACTGAAATATAATTATTTTTTTTAAAGCTATAGAACAAAAGTTGTTTATGAAATAGGAAATAGTCCTGCAAGTGTTTTATAAATAACCGTGTATATAAAAGGAAAAATTGACTGAGTGACATATCAACGCACAGCCGAAACTGCTGGGTCTAGGAACGTGAAATATTGCACAAGGCTTCCTTTTATGACGAAGGCGAGCACTAAGAGAGGATTTTCCAAAATATACCCACGTAACTAGAACTGCTACTGCAATTTTCTAAGAAACATTTCAAATACACTTTTCCTCTCCCCAAAAATCGCCGCCCTCCGAGACAATTCCGATGTTATCCCTAATTTGCGCCATCTGAGTCGTTTCTGAAGAGCCTTGGGCCTCGAGTCAAGGCTCTCGACGATTCGAGTGCGACCTTCTACGCAGGCCCGTATCGAGAGCCTTGATCTCAGTCTAGGTCGTGGAATAAAAATAATAAATTATCCACTTCGTAGCTCGCGTGGCATCCGAGTAGGGTTGCCAGGTCTTGAAACCGAAGAGCCGGACTGACTTTCCTATTTAGCCGGACATTTGGTCAAAAAGACTGACATATTTTTTTAAGTCTGACATGTCCTTTTAATAACAATAAAATCTCTTTAAATATTTATGAAAACCAATAAAATTAAGTGAATAATTGCTAGACCAATTGCAAGCCCGCTCTTCTTGTCTAGCGATACAAGGTAAGGCAAAACTATAAATTGTCAATTCTAAACAAAATGGTCAAATTTAAAATAACCAAACATAAGCCGGACAGGCTTTACTCTCCCTAATTTGGCAACTAAAAATCATCGAATGACAATCCCCGCTCTTGGGTGGAGTGGGAAATAGTGTCAGACTCTTACTGACTAAAAACCCACCCCGTTCCTTCTAGCCTTCATACCGGGGCTCGATCGCCCTTTCGGATAACCTTGGCCCCAGTAGGCTTCGACCCAGCTGGGCCCCTGCTGTTGCTGACAACTCCTTGAGGCGCGCGGGAACAGTGCGCGCCGTCGACGACTTGGGCTCGGTCCGGACAGTTACCGGACGGGCGGACAACGAGCTATCCATTGCTCGCCGTCCGCAAGCCCGCGTCTACGTTTACCGGAAATAGGGATCGGAATACTGGCGGTGGCGAGAGCGCCGTTGCCTGATGCGGTCGGCCTCCTCCTTTGCTACCGTGTCCGGCTTTATCCGGACTCCTGGCAACGCTACAGCCAAGTCGCACTTTAGATTTGAAGATATAGAGATGCGAACTCTATCATACAAGTTCGCCGAGGACTTCGAATGCCGCAAAATATTTGCCGTGTTATCTTATCGAGAAATAAGAAATCTACTTTCGATTTCCCCGTTTCTTGGTCCGTTTTGTTAGAATTTGTTTCCGAGATTCTTATCAGACTACATTTTAATAAATTGTTTAGAATAAGAAAGCGTAGGTTTTTGTATAAACATATTTATGCAAAACCAAGATGTCTGACGAAGCGTTACCAACCATGGAAAGCGGAAATATCGAAAGCCTACAATTTTGCTGGTACTTATACAACACAGCAAACTGCTACTTCTGAGGATTCATGTGGGCAATTCTTGCTTAAGGCTTATAGTCCCTTGAACCATCTGGCCAAAATTATGTGGACGCACCTCTCGCAATCGCCTAGGCGGCAGTACGCAAATCTGTGCATTTATTTGCGGCCAACAGCGCGCGGCTGACCTTTAAATCCATTTTCTTTGCGAAATATTGATTGATTTACATATGCAATGTTCACTTTGAAAAATATTTAACCACCCATTTGTGTCACGTGTAAAAATGTTTCTAAAGATCCAAGCCGTTTCGAAGGAGTAGGGTAAAGTTGCGAAATTGCCAAATATTTTTTTAGACAACCGTATTAATAGCACGAAAAAATGTTGATAATGTTGTTCATGAATCTGTATTAAACATATATTTTTTTCCAAATCTATTAACCTGGCCGTTACCGAGGAATAGGCTTCAGAAAGTCACTGTTTTATGGAACTTTTCGGGCCCAAGCGGCCTTAAAAGGGTACTTCAAATACGCTCTTGTACAAGAAAATAAGTGATTTGTATTTTTATATGTAGAAGTTTTATCGCTGTACCATCAAGGTTAACAGTCCTTGCAACGCCGAGGCGAAACTCCACCGAAATAAAACAATGCGAAACCAAAATATAACATTTTATGTAATTTAAAAACTTTTCCGAAAAATAGTTAGATGGTAATAATTTTTTAAGAGGAAGAAGGAAGGAGAGGAAGGCCGAAGAAAAGATGGATGGATTGTGTGAGGAGTGATATGAAAGAAAAGGGAGTTAGTGATAGTTTGACGGGTGACAGGACAGAATGGAATAAGAAAACGTGTTGCGCCGACCCCAAGTAATATGGGATAAGGGCACGAAGATGAAGAAGAGGTAATAATTTTTTAAGCCATTTTCGACCATTTCGATAGGGACGAAAGGTTCTAAAGACACAGTGTAGGAAGGCCTCCCACCGGGTGGACCGATGGCCTGGTGAGGGTCGCGGGAATCAGATGGATGAATGCACCCAAATGTCGCTGTAATGACCGTTCATTGTGACGACACTTGGGGGAGGCCTATATCCAACAGTGAACGCCTTTCAGCTGAAATGGTTATGACGACAATGAATGATTTTTCCGGATTTCCATACGCAAAGGACCAGTCGTTACGACGACACTTGAGGGTAAGCCTATGTCCAACAGCGGACGTCTTTGATTGACGCTTTCTTTCTGTCTCTCTAAACAAAACTAACAAAAAAAAAACAGTAATTTATGTGTTTCTTTCCTTCATTCCAGGATAACGATAAAGCGCGGCCTCGTGCTGACGGTGCTCGGCTTCATCTACTTCATGACGCTGTTCGAGCTGCTGAACTCGCTCATCCTGTCGACGGGCGCGGGCGCGCGCATGCGCCACAGGTACCGGCTCAGCTGCGGGGATGTCCTGGATATTACCAACAAGTAAGTGGTAGTAGATCTTCTTCTTTTCGAATTGATGGTTTTTGTTTTCTCTCAAAGTATTTGGGACCACTAGTTGGATACGTTTTTTAGCAGCGACAGTAGCGTTTTCCGCCTGCGTGGCATTGGTCCGAGTGTCTACATGTTCTATTCGCCAGGGGCGTGTGTTTGCGATTGGGTACTCCATCTCCATAGGTAATTGAAGAGCTGACGAAATGTAATATTTGGTCGTGGATGTGTGACCCTGGCGAAATAAACGCATATGAGCGTTTGTCGGAAATATATGACCTAGGCGGTTAAAGAGTTAAGGTCCTCCAAAGTGTAGATGAAAGGATACTTTAGACACTCTAGTAAGTTGATTGTACTTTTCTAAATGTAGACATCTTCTGTGCCATCCAATGACTTATCCAGCTCTTGGGCGGACCAAGAGGGCGTGTCAGACTTTTACTGACTAAAAACCACTCCTGTCTTTTTTTAATTATTTAATATAATATAATTTAAATATAAATAGTATTTTACTACGATCCCACCTGATGGTAAGTAGAGGCCCAGCTGGGTCGAAGCCTACTGGAGCCAGGGTTAATTCGAAAGTTAGCTCAAGCCCCGGTACGAACGGCAATGAAGGAACAGGAGTGGGTTTTTGGTCAGTAAAAGTCTGACACTATCTCCCGCTCCGCCCAAGAGTGGCGGATGTCATTAGATGATTTTCCCACCACGAAATAAAAAGACCTGATGGTAAGTAGTGAAGGAATTGTTGGAGTTTAGCAGGCAAATTGTTCCAGTCCCTCGATGTATAAACGACAAGGCGAAACGCTTGGCCGTGGTAGTGGTTTCAACAACGCAAGGGTCTGACTTACTTGACGTTCGTCGGGTTATCCGATGGTAGAAATGAAATGTTGTGTTCCTTCTTTGGCTTCCGTTCCATGGCCCTGGGTTTTCCTTTCAAAAGCGAAATCATGTCCCCAGTAGGGGCTTCTACCTACTCGTAACTTAACGTATCATCTTCTTGTTCAGACTGGTGTCGGCAGTGCAGGCGGCGCTGTCGTGCGTCACCGGCGCCATAGTGTGCATGTGGTCGTGCACGAGAGACTTCATGCGCTCCTCGCACTACATGTCCGAGGCGTACGCCTGGTTTGGGGCCTCCTACTTCTTCTATGACATTTGGAGTATGTATATGGTAAGAGTAATCTTCGTGACTGTGTGGAATTATTTGTATTAGTGTGGACTGTTTATTTAATTAGGTTAGCTACATCGACTTATATTCTTTCAATTGACAAGCTCTTTCATGGAAACTATTTGTTAAAATACTGAAAAGTTTAAACAAAAGTTCGCTGTAGCGGTACATTGGCATTTTGTCGTCCAACAGAACTATTAAAACATGCAACCCTAAGATAGCTTTTAGAGGATACTTTTTTCACGACCAAAATGTCTTAAGCGCCATTTCGTGGCACTTTCGCGTTTCGTTCAACGTAGTTCAGTGGGTACAGTCGACATTACACCTGACTCGACTGAACTGAGTGTTCGGCACGCGTAATCTAGTGCGTAGTACATATGTATCGATGCTTAGGAGGTTTTGAAGAGGGCGTTGTCTGCTTTTCCTCGACGCCCTGTGCGACTGTTACAAGATGGGAACTCGTCTCCCTTTCCCTGTTCGCAGCTTTGTTGATCTCATTCTGCGAGAATCTCATCTTGCAGAAGGAGATCACCGCGTCCCAGGACTGTAATGAAATAAGAATTAAATGGACTGTTACTGGAATGTTAGATTTTCAGTACTGCAATTTTAGTAAAATTAAGTCAAAATCCCCGTATTTAATTAAATCCGGTTGTGAATTGATTTTTCATTTGTAAAAAAAAAGAGTTAATGTTTGATTTTCTTATTTTGGAGACATTATTTAAAAGTTTCAATGCCACTTTCATATTTTTTTAAATATTTTAATTAATCTGTAGCGACATCTATGACGCAACATAGGAACTAAAATTCAAAATCCTGCATCGCGGTATCAGAGTTTTATCGCGCGATTAGAACATATACAACAGCCCAAAATCAATTGCCGGCTAGTTCGTGGACCACAGATAACACTCGTCTTGTCGGAGGATACTCCCTTTTCAATGGAGGTTAGCGAGACTTTACACCCTGTTCCGTATACTTCTAAACGTCTATGTATCATCATTCAACCCCTATATTATTTCACATCTGAGTGTGTTTAAATTTGCATGTTTTTGTGCCTTTTTAATCCAGTCTTACCATTTAATCATCATAATTTAATCTATCCTGTATTGTGTCGTTTGTGTTTTTGGAATGATTCATTGTATTTTTTTTTTATTATTTTATGAACTAATTAACTAATAATTTAATGTATTTGACTATTATCTACTATATAAAAATAAGTCGGGTTTTCCTTCCTGACGCTATAACTCCAGAACGCACGAACCGATTTCCACGGTTTTGCATTCGTTGGAAAGGTCTCGGGCTCCGTGAGGTTTATTAGAGTAGAGTAGAGTAGGGTAGAGTAGGGTAGGGTAGGGTAGGGTAGGGTAGAGTAGGGTAGAGTAGAGTAGAGTAGGGTAGAGTAGGGTATAGTAGGCTGAAGTAGGGAAGAGCGGGAGCGAAGCCGCGCGGGCAAAAGCTAGTAATAACATAGTTTTAAGTTTCAGTCACTAACATAATGTGGACATTGAAATTAGTCTGATTCTTTATTTTTATTGAAAAATCAATAAGTAACTTTCAATCTTAAGTTACTCAGATCACAAATTAATCTAAGCAATTCGATATTTCAGGTACACGTCCAAATGAACTCGAACCCCGACGCGAGCGCCCTCAAGCGTCGGCCCTCGAAGAACGGCTCCGCGCCCCTGTCGTCAGGGGATAACGCGGTAGTCAAGAAGCAGGGCACTTCCTTCCTGGACTACTGCAGGCACGAGCCTGTGATCCTCATGCACCATCTCTTCATCGGAGGCTTCGGGTTCCTGGTTATTGTGGTAAGTAATTCATGCTTTATAGACTTTCCATCTGCTCTGTTGTCACCATATGACTGATTAGATCTGCAGGATTATTCTCCAAATTAATTTCAATTTCAATGTAAAGTCAATCCGATTGCAATGTCAATTTTGACGTTACGTGATTTGGTACTCTTGAAAACAATATTGTCAACATATACGATTTCACTTAGTTCTCAAAATGGTCACCAGCATTGAATTCAAGGTTACGAAACGTCACAATCTCAATGTCGACATATCGGAATTGAACTCAAGAGTAAGCCTGCTGGTGAGGAGTTGATGGTGTGACCGGAATGGCTTGGGCCTACTGTCCATGGACGCGTAGCTTCAGAGACGCGTATTCGTCATTATACGTCGTCAGAGTTTCATTTTTTTTTTTGTAAGCTGGGAGCAGGCGTACACCACGTGTGTAATGACGAATACGCGTGTGTGAAGCTATGCGTCCATGGACAGTAGGCTTTAAAAGCTTAATAGAAGGCATCTTCTATTAAAAACCAATTGCCTATTTGAGACGAGTACACAGGGTTATTAGTAAAACATAAACCTTCAAGATTTCGTTGTTCCATTTTACACATTTAAACTCTGTATTTTGCTATACCTACCTATGTCTGTATGACGCGACGCAAGCGGATTAAGCACCCCCGCCGCCTGATCCCCGCTCCCCACCGCTATTGTACTATCGCACAGACTTCGTAATATTTAGAACGTTCAATTTGAATATTTTAATTTTTGTTTGAAAAACTGATGAACTAAAGTATGATAAATTTTGATAAGTCATAGAACAATAGTTGTTGTTTATGGTGTTAGTAACATAGTCCTGAAAAGTTGCCAGTGTTTTCCAAATAATAATGTATACAGGAATTTTCTTGTTCAAATTTCATCCAAATTCGTTTAGTCATTGAGCATGAAGAAGTAACAAACAAATACACACGCTAACAAATTTTCACCTTTATAATACTAGTGTGATTTTTACTCATTTCTCCACAGTACCTTCGCGGCAACTTAGGTGACTGTACCTTCGGCTTCGTGTACCTCATGGAACTGTCCACGCCCTTCGTGTCGGTGCGCGCCATCCTATCGCGCATGAAGCTGAAGTCCTCGCGGCTGTACGTGATGAACGGCATCCTCATGATCTTGACCTTCTTCGTGTGTCGCGTCATCAGCCTGCCGTACGTGTGTCTCCTCTACAGCAGGGTCATGGGGCTCTCTTATATTGATGTGAGTCTTTTTTTTTGTAGATGCGGGTAATCATAATTAAAGTTTCCGCTTCCAAAGAAAATTTTGTTTATCTTCTGAAATATGAAAGTGCGATGATGCACTAATATAGTAGCAACGATGAGAGTACTAGGCTAGTTTTTATTTGCCATCATCATTATTTCAGTCGAATGACGTCAACTGCAAGACCTGACTTATGTCTAGCGGTGTCGCTTTGTAGGGTTTCATACCCCGAGAGTAAATTGGGGCCCTATTCACAAAATAGATAGGTACAGAAGTCAATCTATATACAAAGCGCGCTCGAGCAACGCACACAAACACACCACTCACGGACACGATGTCTCGGTCGCGTCGCGGCCCGCTCGTCGAACAGTTCCGGCTCAAACGTCATTAGTGTGCGTCCACCGAGCTTAGGTATAAAAAGTGAAGTACATACATGAGATTGTTTTCTGTACCTATCTATTTTGTGCTCTATTATTGAGACTTCACTGTTCGTCTGTCTGTCATCAGGCTGTATCTTTTGAGATCGATAGTTGGTTACCTCTGTAACAGCAAATACTGAATAATAGAATAAAATAAATATTTAAGGGGTTCTCATACAACAAACGTAATTTATTTGCCGGTTTTTGCTACGGACGGTACGAAACCTTTCGTGCGCGAGTTCGACTCGTACTTGGCCGGTATTTTGCATTGCTTTGATCATTGTTATGGTAAGAAATGATGAAGTTACTCCTCCTCTGAGTGGAGCGAGGAGTACCAGACAGTCTTCAGTTGTCCTGTAATGGTAACCATACACCGAAGCACGCCGTCATGAACCCGGAGCGGACCAATCCGCGCGCTCCACTACGCCAGTAGAGCGCGCGGATTGGCCCGCCAGGGTCCGCCAGGCTTCGGTGTGTAGATACCATAAAATCCAGGGCCATGCGCTTGTTCGAAAGAGTTACTTTCGAACAAGCGCGTACTTCATCATGTGACTAAACATGAATGAAACCATATTTTTGACTTAATTTACAGGCAATAAAATCTCTGCCGACCGGGTGCAAGATCTCGATCTGCATCCTGCTGCTGCCGCAAGTGTACTGGTTCTACCTGATGTCGGCGGGCGCGCTGAAGATGCTGGCGGGGCGCGGCGGCGCGGGGCTGAGCGCGGGCGACACGGCGCCGCCCAAGCGCAGCTGATGGCGGCGGGGCGCGCGCCGCCGGACAAAGTGCTGAGCTACTGCACACATGCCTACATATTTAACTGGATTTAAGGTTGGCTTACAAAACTTAGGTAGCTTCTGTGTACATGTACAAGGTGTGAGAGACGGGGCTCCGCTAACTTTAAGGGCTTGTTCAGTAGACAAAACAACCTTCCACATTTTTTTTTTAAACAATATGACCTCTATAAAAAATTTTCATTGATAATTTACAATATGCAGCCATGTTTTTTTTATTTCCTGAAAACAAAATGTTGCTTTTGTTTATTTATTTATTAAAACTTTTTTTCACTAGTAAACACTGTACAAAAGCGGACTTAATGCCTTAGGCATTTTCTACCAGTCGACCTTAGGGTGGTGCAGAAATATCAGTTCAGTTACGTGTACAGCAAGTCCTTAAAGTTTGCGGACCTGTCCCTTATACCCTGCATAAAACCCACGTCATTTTTCTAAGCGTGTGCAGAATTAGATAAATAACTTATTGGTTTGTTTCTCAGAAACTACAAACCACTACCTGGGATCCTTTCGATTCAGAAGTCTTGGCATCAAGTTTTATTGCCTACTCGATCGCGTTAACGTCATTACCTGTGTAGTTGGTGATTAACGCGATCGTGTAGGCGTGATAACTCTTGCTATTTCTTCTTTTAATAAAATCCTTATTGAGATCCAGTAGGTGGATAAATTAACTGCAGAATTAAGCTTCCAGAGTGAAGGTGTATAGGTACTTGGGCATTCAACGTTTGGCTCATGTTCTATATGAAACATAAAATGTTTTATTTCATATAAGACTACATGGACGCATATAAAACATCAGAACTTCTGATATTATGTTTTTATATGTCATTATTTTGTCTCTTCGCATTAAGATAATATTGAGTCATCAGTGCAACTGCGATGTGAAGACTTATTCATACTGGGGTAAAAATTTAAAGGTGAATACGCTAGGGTTGCCCGCGATAATCAAATTTGGTAGGTTTTTTTGGATGGATTGTGTGAGAAGTGATATGAAAGAAAAGGGAGTTAGTGATAGCGTGACGAGTGGCAGGACAGAATGGAAGAAAAAAACGTGTTGCGCCGACCCCAAATAAAACGGGACTAGGGCAGGAAGATGAAGAAGGTAGGTTTTTTTTCCATTTTGCAGGTTAAAGTCTATGTATTTGTATGTTGATTAAAATACGATTCACGGGTGAAATACATATTTATTTACCAGATCATAAACAATAAAATTATCAATACAATCCTCTCAGTTCACCTTATCACCAGAAAAAGTCATTTAATGGGGTAAGACGAATTAAATGGGTTGATATTATGAGCCACTATTTTCTTAAAGTGCATACGTTATAGTTAATGATAGTAAATATGTATGTGAACGCCGAGTTCGCATACGGAGAAAGTAATCTCGAATAATCTTCACATAAATTATGCGAAGAATTATTGTAAAGACAGAAAAAATAATTGTTTACCACTATTAATAATAATTAATTAATTGATTGAAACATTGAATTTAACTGTCACTTGAATTTGTAGTCAGAGATAGTTTTGATTCATCACCATCAACTTGAATATCGACTATAACAGTGTATTTTAAGTTGATTTTTAATTGTAATAAAATTGCCCTAAGAACTTAAAGACTTGCAATGGAATTTGAACTTTATCTTGTATGAAATAGAACTTGATGTTCCAAATTTGATAAATATATTTGGGAAAATATATTCCATCTAATTCTAAAGGAACTAATATCTATGACTGACTATGCCTATGCACCTATTGAAGCTTTTTCTCCGTTAAATATCTACCCATATAGTACCATTTCGTTATATTATGACATTGTAACCTTTATTGATAGTAAAGCCGCGAGTGACATAATATTCGTACAAAAATATCATATAATTTCTAAAGAGAAATGGTTAAAGACGAAACGGTTACACTGTTATTATAGCTTTGTTATTTGGAGCAAATGTTGGCAGATGGCGATGGACTGGGTCTAGATAGACTCGCGATAAACGATCCATTGATTAATTATAATTATCGTTCGGTTATCTCATCCCGTTCCTTTGACCAACATTGGCTCCAATCAAAGCGTATAGACTGCAAGCTTTGTTGGTGGCTCCATCTGTTGATGGTAAACGTAGTTGATGTTGTTTGTGTCCGACGATAGATGGCGGTGACTTAATTTTAGCTGAGGCCTAAATTAAGTCGCGCCCATCGATTTTATGTCGTTTTAGGTAAATATATAATTATAAAATTGATATGGCCACGTTAAAAAAATATATATTTCTAAGTCATTATTGTATACAGAGTTCGTAAACGAATATCTCGAATAATATATTTTGACTTTGAATAGTTACCGATAATCTCAATGATGCCTCAATTTTGTCTAGAATTTGGCGTTTGATTTATAATTAATTGATGTTCTACGGCCTTAACGGTATTGTTGATCGACCATAAATAAACTGGAAATTCAATTCAACGTCAAAAATAAAACCTTTAGATTATAAGGAATGATACAATTCCTAATATCGAGATTCGTATGCATAACAATTCCTTCCATTTATGTATTTACAGAATATAATTCTTGCATTTTAATATGACATTTAGCAACTGATCTGATATTCTATTGCTTCCAATAATGTCTTCTTCTGACTAAAATCATTAGACTACTGACTTTCTATCATTTAGACGAATTTTCTCTTAATTTATATCGGAGTTTTCCCTCTCTTTATAGTTGTTTTAAATTTTGTGAGATTCGCAAATGATTGATAAATATGCAGGTACCTACATCTACTTACAAACTGATCGAATAAAAATAAAAATATAAGTATGTATTTATGCATCGCGTGGCTTTTATGTTTTTTTTTCTGACTGAAAGCACAATAAAAGTGTAAGCGGCGCAAATAGAGTGAAGCTTAATATAACGCGTGACCTCTCATAAGGCAGTGCGCCGAACTGGTTAGGGGCGCGAGAAGCCCGAGGATGCGCGGCCCGCGTGCTGACGCGCCGCCCAGGTGTACGCGCTGATATGATGATAAATATAAATATACTAGCTCTCCCTCGCATCTTTGGTTGTAGCATGATCATAAACCGTTAAATTTTGGTCGTTTTGATCCCGTGGAAGGTCGATCCGGTTCAAGAAACACTATCGATTTGTAAAGATAAAATTAAAAATAAAGTACCTTTTCTCAAAACTCTTATTAATTTACGCATGTACGAAATTAATTTCTTTAAGAAAACGTCAGCTGAGCGAGTCTAATGACCTGTAGGTAGTAGCCGGCGTTGCGTACAAACTAATTTCGTACATGCGTAAATTAATACGAGTTTTGAAAAAAAGAACAATTTTTTACTTTTATCTTTACAAATCGATAGTGTTTCATGTAACGGATCGATCCTCCACGGGATTAAAACGATCAAAATTTAGCGGTGTATATGGCCTATTCCATTCATCATAAACCTGGCTATCCCATACAGAAAGATTTTCCCCAATCCGACTGGTAGATCCAAAGATAAGATCGCGGTCCGCTTTTTTGTAATTATTATTAATAGTATAGATCAACTATTTGCGTCGTTTACAAAATGTCACAGAACAGCTAGTTACTGATTGTTAGCACTGTATTCACTAAATGTCTGTAGCTAATACACGTTTAGTTTTGATAGTAAGGTACTGACACGCGTCCCTAGCGCCAATGATCCCCTTCTGTAATTTTTAAATCTTTGAGTCGTAACGGGTAATGAAGAGGCAAAAATTATGATACCAGTCTGGCCAAGAAGTACTGTGTTACCCAGATACAAAGTTGTGAAAGTACTCAGCTGCAATAGTAAGACTGGATTCCAATAGGTACAAAAAATAAACCCATCTTGTTGATAAATCAAGCGATGGACGGATCTAAACCGATTGAAAACGTTGATAACACAAATGCGTGATTTTTAAACTCATTGCAAAAGGGTAGAAATTACAGTGGACTGCGTAAAATGTAACAACAAACATACCTTATTATCAAAAATAAATGTAAATAAATATGGAATATGCACTTAAGAAATGAGAAATAGATGCACAAAACTATTTATTTGTCTATATCCTATTCACGTTAAGATAAGACATTTAAAGAAACCTTTCTTACTGTCTGTTCAATCTATTTTAACTTCTATTTCGTAGGCATAAGGATGGCATTTAAAGCAAAAAAGTGGTTACAATACCAACTATTTACTGCAGCCGCTATTTGTCTTGCTACCGACGTAATAAAACTCAAAATCGGTTGAAGGGACAGTAATAAAAGGTTTTCAAAAACAACTACCCTACAGCCACTAGACGTCTAATATCAGGCAACGCATGTCTGTTAACACATATGACTTATAGATCTGATGTAGGTCGCTTCAGAATAATTTCCAAATAGTCTCGACCAATCAGAACGCAGTACCCCGGTCCCCCGTACCTCGACTTGTTGAAAGAATTGTTTTGCGCTAGTTCAAGCATGAGGCGTCTAGCGGCTGTAAGATCGTTGCTGAGAAACAACAGTAAAGTCGTAACACCAAAATAAAAGTGGACTCTTCAAGCCTATAAAAAACTGACTGTTCGTGTAAAAAGATCATATGTGAAACAATAAAATACTTTAAAATATGCTCTAATCTGTATTTCTTAATAAAATCTATTAATAAACTTCTCAAGTCTATTTAAATCTTTTAGTAGTGTCTCATCAGAATCATGTAGTTTTCAATTTCACTTGTGATCTTTTTACATTTATTAACACACATGAATTTATCGAATAATCCCCATTTTCTAGAAGTCTATTCATTAATATAAATTTCTCAATCTCTTAATAAAACAATGATAAATAATAGAACTGATATAACATTTGCTTCTTATTATCAGGAACAGGGACAGAAGGGCTTACAGAAACCTACGGCTAGTTCGAAAATATTGAGATCTGTTTGTACCACAAATCACTAATTGCGTTTAGCGTTAGACACATAATTAAAATATATATTACTGTCTCTATTATACTTGTAGCGCCATCTATGACACCTAAAATCGTACCCTATTGCAAAAAACTATGTATTATTATGTTCAGCCTGCAATACATGTTCGCCGAGCGTTGCCGAGTGAAGACCAATACCAACATCTAGACAGTATATTTGCCTTGTCTTGCTATCGCTCGGTGTCGCTCGCCTAGTTGGTTGAGTAAAGACAAACGCCAACGTGTAAAGACCTCATTTGGCGTAGCTTGTCACGACTCGAAGCCGCTCGCGATCACTTGCCTCACTTCGGAGCGGTGTCGGTTTTTCTGCACAAATCAAAGGCTTTCGCGCGCGCTCGCCCAACATGTGGGCGTCTTCTCAAAACTCGTCTATGTTGGCCATTTGCATTGGTTTCCTCTAAGCTTGCCGGACGTGTAGAGAGAAGCGCTTGCCTTGTGTCAATTTGCCTGGGCTCGCATTGGTCTAAGCTCGGCCAACATGTATTGAAGGCTTTATATATTCGATCAAATCTTTAGATTATTTACCCGTTACCGAAGCCATCTTGGTAAATAAGTGTTATAGCTAATAACCAGTTTTACTTGCAGATTCGTCTTGACGATGAACTTAATTTGGGTAAAAATGCAATTGGTTTTTGCAATAAGGGCACGAAATTCAAAATCCTGCATCGGTTATTAGAGTTCTCCACGCGATTAGAAGACATACAATAGTCTAAAATCGGTTGCCTGGACCAGACACAACACTCGTCTGGTCGCAGGATCCTCCCTTTCCAACAGAGAATTGCAGGACTTCACACCCGCTTTCGTTCCGCGTACCATGTACAGATGGCGTATCACCGTACATCTTGTAATGGTTTTAAATTCATATAAACGCCGAAACTTAAATAGTAATTTGTGATGCAATCAGGCCTTAGTAAAGTATTTACTGTTAATATTTACTAAAATATTACCTGTGTCATTGTTATTAAATAAGATGTAGTAGACTCGCTAAGATTTAGCGCCAAAATATATTTGTCAAAAATACGAAAAAAAAATATCAATCTACATTGAAAATAATAGTGCTGCGATTTTAGAATAGATTCGAGTGGAGGCTAATATTTGTTGGCTTTATGATCTGTTCACATATTTCTAGTTTTTAGTAGAGTCCTTGTTTACAGTTATACGGCTATGCCGGTGAACGTGGTTTCGATTCCCACCCAAGACAAATGAGTGATGAGCACGATCATTTATTCTGTGTCTGGATGTAATTTATCTATAATAATTATGTATGTTATTTAAATTTAAAAACGTCAGCTGAGCGGGTTCAATGACCTGTAGTTAGTAGTCGGCGTTGCGTACAAATTTTCCACAGGTCATTGAACTCGCTCATCTGACGTTTTCTTAAAGAAATTAATTTCGTACATGCGTAAATTAATACGAGCTTTGAAAAAAAAAATTTTTTTTTTATAGTTATCTTTACAAATCGATAGTGTTTCATGTACCGGAACGACCCTCCACGGGATTAAAACGATTAAAATTTAACGGTGTATAAGTATGTTTATCAATCGTCCAGCACAAGCTCTGCTTAGTTTGGGAGTAAATGGCGTTATGTGAAAGTTGTGGAATATTATTATAATATTAATTTAGTAACTCGTATCGTGTAAACTCGACTGATTCTGTAACCAAAGTAAAGTGATTGTTAACACGATTCGAAATGGGCTTTATGATGACTCTACTGAAGACTTGAAATGTGCAAACAGAGCTTAAGGCTAGAACTACATTAGACCGATGCACCCGTTCAACACGCCTCATTTGTACGTAGAACGACGTCGCGTGGCGTGGATCAAGTGTAGCTCTACAAGTCTAGTTAGTTTCCATATAAAATGTATGGAGACCGACGCGCCCAGATCGGCGTGTGTGGCACACGTGTGCGCAGTGTAGTTCTAGCTTAAGGATTGTTACAAAATTTTTTGTTTACTGGGATTTGGGTTTATTTTTTTAATTTAAATCGTTGTACGGCACGTTGTGGTTTTATTTTCATTGTTTTCTAGCTTTAGTTTCTTAATTTATTTGTTATGTATGTATGAGTGCGCATGGGAACTGAATTCTTCCGATACTACCCAACTTCCGGTATGCCAAATTAAATTCATTCCAATATTCTTAACTCTGCAACTTGTTCGACACAGAGTTATTTACTAATTGCATTTTATAATATACATAAGAGTTTTTATGTAACATTTTGATGCTTATTTACTTCATATATTGCGAAATATAGAAACTCAATAGAACTTAGACATCTCGATAATTTTTATATTTAAAGTTTTTACGCGAACAAATTGCCGAAAAATTATTTAAATACTTGAGTTATTTTTATAATCTAATTTAACCAGCATTTATTACTTGTATACTAATAAATAATAGTAATAGTAAATTGCAGCATAGATACATCGTTACTATAACGTCTATTTGTTACGGATCTTAGAACATTTTACTTATTAATTTTGGTTGCGCTAAACTTTTTGGTCTCTGAAAAGTGCACTAAAAAACAAGATGGCGGCAATCGTTCTGATTTTGAATACGCGTCAAAAGATCCCTGCGTGTGTAGTTGTAAATTATAACCCTATTTACATTGTCATAATGTTCAATTTGTATTGTCTTCTTACCAGCCAAAAAGTTTAATGTAACCAACACTAGATTACGGTTTTATATTAAAATAAATGAGCTTAAATGTAATAGGGTTTGATGCACTTAGTGAAATATTTGAAGTTTGTGTGATGGTTCAAGTCTGAATGTTATGTTCCTATAGAGGCCTATGAAATAGGTTCGGAGGCCTAATTTTAGAGAAAGAGTAAGTTATTGTTTTAGGGTTATTTAAACGGTACGGTAATGCATCGAAACACGATTCGAGACTTCTAACATCACACTGTAGATCTGTGTCGCTTTCATATTTAAAAATATTAGTTTTATAATCTGAATAGACGAATTTATATTTAAAAAAAAATATTCATGGTGTTGTATGTAGACAATGAAAGGGTGCTTCTTAAAATCTCGTATTATATACTGATTGAACGATAACTTTGAATCTGATCGTTTCAAAGATAGGACTATTTTGTCTTGACGACCTGATGCATTCTTCTGTTTTTGTTTAAATATTATTATTATTATACATAGTAGTGTTGATGCTACAGGCCGTCAATATCAACCATTGCTTTTTTTTTAATTATGGCTACATTGCAGCTAAAATAATGTAAACACTGATTTACTACCTGAATGGTGACTTGAAATTTATTCGAATTTGTTTCGTTTTTAGCAATACGTGATGTGTTGTGTTTACGATATGTACGAAACTAGTGTTACCAGTGTTAAAAAATCTAATTATGTAGTTTATTATTTAGGCTGGCAAGCTGGGCGAGTGATGGAATTTTGCTATAAGTTATAAATAACAAGGTATTAACGGTTTTAGATTAAACAGTCATTATTAACAATATTGTAGTCATAACCAGTTTAATGTGTAATAGTAATAAACATATTGTAGAAGATTTGTAAATATTAAACTGTGGAAGAGCTTCACTTTCTTCAGTTGAAACATGTTTTTGTCATTAGCTAAACTATCAGTTTTTCATGAAAGTATGCGTTTAATTAAAATAAAATATATAAATTAATTAACCATTTTAAATATTGCATTCAGTTCTATTTCTGTATGGCTAAAGGTGTAGCCTAAGTATAGATTCTCAAAAGGGTTGTCTGAGGGTGAATTATCAACAGAAGTACATGTAGAGTATATTAACCTAAAGTCCGAGAAAGTAAGTAACATAGAGTTGACAATACATTCTCTAAAATCACATAAACGTGACGATTAAATTACGGCATTTATGATTTTGAATTTAATTTAGTTCAAATGTATTCAAAGCAAGAAATTTGTTAAATTTCGTAAATCCCGACATTCCACATGATAGAAGCAACAAGTAATATGTAACCAAGCATTATATGTAACACATAATATGATTTAAAAGAGTGTCCATGGAGTTTCTTGCACGTTCTTCTCCATAGAGACCTACTCTTTGGAACGTGCAATTTAGCTTCACTTTTCTTGGACTGACCGACATTTGACTATTCAAAAGTGCCTGTAAATGGTCTATTTTAAATCAATGCTTTGATTTTGATTTTTATTTTGATTGTGATTTTATGATTCCGGGATAATAAAGGTAGTATTATCAAATCTATGTTACTAGTTTTATTATGAATCTTACTATGTTTATTAATATTACACTGTTCTGTATATCGCCGCCCAGTCAACAGCTAGTCAACGTGACGGTATATGTGATAACTTGTTGCAATGACTGTTTTATATTAAATGTATCCGATATTGACGCCATGTTTTATTTGATCACCTTTCCTGTCCCCCTAGCGAAGTTACAACCATTTCGTTTCACCACGCCACGCCTCCGATTCCTTTGTTCTGATGGCATCTCAACGCTCAGTCCCGTGGTCAGAACAAAGGAATTTGAGGCGTGGCATACTCGAGGCGTTCGATTAAAGAGAATCGAAACGGTCGTAAATTGGCTAGGCCTGCTATACACTGGAGTTTATTCAAGACTATCGAACATGATAAAAGGTGTATGTTTTTATTTGTAGGTACTACATTTGCGCTCAATTTCATATGAAAAATCCAGTGAAAAATGACATTTACATGTACAACATATTTTTAGTATGCTAAACCTGAATATAGTTTGTTTAAAATCAGTAACAGTGGGTGTAAGTGCAAAATAACCCCCTCAGTCGCCTGGATGGCCCGGTGACTATGTATTTTTGCTGACATAACAAGCTTATAACTTTGTGATTTTTTGTGTACATAGATTGTTTGTATAAAAATACTAGACACGTTTTTTTATTGTTTCGCATATACTATAACTAATGTTATATACATTTTCTATTGAGGTGGGAAATCAGCGTATGACTTCTTGACTAAAATTACACCTGTGTTTCAGTTGCCCCCAGTACCGTAATAAGCCTTTTTTTTAATTTTGTATACATAAAAATATACATACATATATTTTTTTATTTCAAAAGCCGATTTTCATCCGCCACTCACCTACACTCAAAGGTTCAGTTGAAAACCAGCGTCAGGAACTGCTACGTTTGTCTGACAGTATGCTGAACTATGAACATATTTGGCACTACCGTGAGACACATTGTTGCCGTTTTTTTTTTTTAGTTTTATGTTTTAATTAAGCTATTATGTAATTAATGTTTCAATACTTGTTTTAAACATTATGTGCCAAATAAATATGTTTTTCTTTATTTCTTTCTTTCTTATACGTCCAGTGTGAGCTTCCATAACTGTGCGTCCTTTCTTCTACAACTAATCAGCCTTTTAGTATTCCCACTGCTGGGACACAGGCGTCCCCCCTAGGAGAGGGAATGGGCTGTAATCCACCATGCAGGCCCAGTGCAGGTTGGTGAATGTCACATGTCTTCGAATTTTTCGTCCTTGGTCTCCTCACGATTATTTCCTTCACAATTTTGAGAGCAGTGGAGATGAAATAAATTAGGTACACAAAGTAATTCTCCTGGCTGGGTTTGATCCTACGACCTACAACTCGTAAGTCGGGACCGTTACCACTCGGCCGCCACTGCTCCCCTACTTACGTAATAATTGACTAGCTCTTCAACCAATACTAACAGTATTCTACGTTCCTTACGGTATACATGTATAGAGTCACGCACAACTGCGGTTGGAGTAGTTTCCTTAAGTGAGTCAGTGCAATGCTTATTCCTGCCTAAGTCAACGTTATCTGTGAGTAATATGACGACAACATGGTGACGCTAATAGAGACGTCGTCGTTATGTCGATTGGCGCGATATTAGCTACTGCACTGCGTGTCGCGGGTTCGATTCCCGCACTAAACAAATATTTGTATGGCTTGCACATAGTACTTACGCGATTGCACTGCAGAAAAATGGTAGCCCCTTAGATATCAGAAAGGCGTATTTTTATGGGTACTCCCAACAGCACCTAAACGGGTCTTTGCACACGTAAGGCGTCAGTTTTTTTTTATATTTGAAATGAAGTAGTGTTTGACGGCGATCTCACCTGATGGTAAGCAGTGATGCAATCGTTAATGTTGAGGCGCATTGGTTTATTAAGAGCCTCTAGCCTTATATCTAAATTATAATCGGACGGGAAGACCGCAGCAGGCAAATTGCAACTTTAGTGCGTGGTTGACTTTAGTTACTAGACCTTTTTTTTTGGTGGGGAAGATCATCCAATTGCCACCCCCGCTCTTGGGCGGAGCGGGAGATCATGTCAGACTCTTACTGACTAAAAAACCCACCCCGTTCCTTCAAGCCTTCGTACCGGGGCTCGAGCTCCCTTTCGGATAACCCTGGCCCCTAGTAGGCTTCGACCTGGCTGGGCCCTTGCTGTTGAAGTTACTAGACCTCACTTCATGTTATTAACGTCGTGAAATTCTTTTCCCATAGGCACTAGGCTACTTAACCTTTTGAATGTCTTATGTTACACAGTTCGACATAAGCAATTGTCTTTCTATTGTGTCTCTAATTACGGCATTCAAAGAGTTAATTGTGCTTGCCTACGCTTAATATGCGTATGATTATGAGGTTGCCCTCATAATCATACGCATATTACGCGTAGATGACGTCTATCGGCGCTTTGAAATACCGGAATTCCCGCTAGCTAATTACAAAAAAATGTTTCGATATTTATGATATCTGATTTCTGGCCTTATCGTAATAATATGATGGATAACAGTTGTTTTTGTTTATGCTTCTGTTTTTCCAAAAAAGAACCTAATTTAATTTTCTTGAGGAACAGAATCAGCCCCCTAGCCAAGTTACAACCGTTTTGTTTAGATTCTCTTGCGTCGGACGCCGTGTGTTGCGAGTACGCCACGCCGCCGATTCCTTTGTTCGGGCGTGCTATTCTCTAATAAAACAGCCTTGAGCGCAGCGCTGGTCGCAACGATGAAATAATACCTAAATAGGTACATTGGATTGTTAATTCAATGTACCTACTGCGATCTCGACTCGTCGCTGTGGCCAGCGCTGCGCTCAAGGCTGTTTTCTTAAAGAATAATACCGCTGGTCACGTGACTGAGCGTTGAGATGACCTCAGAACAAAGGAATCGGAGGCGTGACTCAAGGCTTTCAACGCTATAAGAATCGAAACGAAACGGTCGTAACTGGATTGGATGGGGACTGAGATTGAAGGTTACTTAAGTTAGGTCATAAGGGCTATGCTGCAGGAATACCCGAAAGAGCTACTGTGTCCCTGGCACGCAAAGGGTACCTTTTTTTTATGGTCGGAAAAAATCATCCAATGACAACCCCCGCTCTTGGGCGGAGCGGGAGATAGTGTCAGACTCTTACTGACTAAAAAACCCACCCCGTTCCTTCTAGCCTTCATACCGGGGCTCGAGCGCCCTTTCGGAAGGGACACATTTGTATTTTAGTCAGTAAAAATCTAACTCTTGTTCGACCCACAAACGGGAAAAAATTATTTGATACTTTCCGAATTAAAAATTGGTCCCAAAGGAAAGTGTGGCACCATATACCAGAAACAGCTCCTTGAACTACCTCATTACTGAATAGGTAATGTAACATAGATAATTACTGTTAACCTTTCGAATGTCTTATGTTACACTGTCCGACATAAGGTAATTGTCTTTCTATTGTGTCTCTAATTACGACATTCAAAGAGTTAAAAGTACTAGCGCCCCGGCGTGATGTTTTGTTACGAATGGGGAAAATTTTATTTAACGTTACCTACATGTATTTGGTTTGTATGACAAAACATCACGCAATATAGATGTTATGAATATTCATCATCTTTGCTAGTTGCAGGCCCACCACATTATACCTAACCACAATAACTGTTGAAAACCAGCAATCAACAGTTGTAGCCACTAGAACAGCGACTGCCAAAGAAATGAAGCTCGAGTCCTGGAGATATGATTTAACTGCTTCGCAACCTGCAATTAAATGAATCAGTGTAGAATCTCAGAGGTAAGTTTACCCACTTTTCCAGCCTTGGGAGTTTACTGATTAGCTGATTTGGGTAGACCTTAAACTATGGTGTGAAATACCTCTTCTGGACTTCTCTTCTTCTCAGTCGTGCACTCTTGACAGAGTGGTCGTGGTAATATCTTGGTCGAGTCCTGCACCTGCACCGCCTCCCTCGCGATTCACCGATTTAATGAGATCCGTCCACCGTGTTGGTGCAAGAGATCTTTTGCCCTCGACTTTCCCTTAACTATCACCAGACGTTCGAGTCTCTTCTGGATACAATACAGGAAAATCACTGCTTTGCGGTAATGTCACGTAGCGGAAATTAGTCACTACCTACTCACTTGTCATTTACGATATCAATCTCTTTTGTTCATAGCGAAATAGCACTATACTATGATAGTGATCATAGATTGTAGAGTGACTTATATCTACTAACATACCTACAATTGTACTAGTTATCAAGCTTCAGTTTTTCCCATTATTTTCAATTCGAAATTTTCACTGAACTAATCTCAGTGGTGACGAAATGAGAATAATAACTGTCCAGGAAAAAATACGGAAATATCCAAGATTTTATTTACTGATAATAGCGATAACGATCTTTATTAGGTTCACTGATTGTTAACATTATATTGGGAGAGTCCTGTGAGGTAGCGAACTCAGAAGCAGAACCATAAATATTATTCGCAAATAATTACATGAAAAATAATGTAATAATTATGTGATCAATTACCATAAACTAGTAGACATACCACATAATGGAACATGTTTAGAACCTCTACACAAAGGTTAGCCCATTAGCCTTACCATACCTGTAAGGCAATATGGACCTAAAATTGATGATGGACCTAAAATTGATCCCTGAGGGACACTTGAGCTTAGGTCGTCTTATTAGTTCTTAATATTTTTAAAATTACATTTTGAGCATTTCTCAACCCACTCATTGCATTGCAAGTGGAAAACTAATGGTGTTTTGGGATTATTGGTTCACATTTCTTAAATAATGAACGTTACTTTATCGTAAGCTTACGAATATTCTTCTCTGAAAAGATAGTACTTTTGTTTGATAGTTCCAAAATGAATTTTTGGATTTATGCTGTTTTCCGTTGCAATTTTTGGTGACTTTATTCACAAATCTTTTAAAAAATAAATTGATTAGATATAGATGATTATCAACGTTTGGAATTGTCGGTAAATGTTAACAAAAGTTAAATTAATATGTTATCGTGACAATTAATTGATAATAATCTCGATGATGACTGTGATTGGAGTTTTTAATCCTAATGAAAGTCAATATGGTAGCCGCGTTGTCAGTAATCATCAGTGGTATCTAAGATGTTAAAGAAATCGGGCTTGCTTCTGTTACTGGTGACTGTTCTTCAGGTAAAGTTATCACAATAAAATATAAAAACAATAATTTTACAAACCCTTGTTAGTTCAAGTTTTTGCTGTAAGTCTAAAGGACCTACTTACTTTCATCTAGTTGTTGTTGTAAAAGAGATACACTACTTTCTTAATAATACGTAGTAGTACCATGGATTTCTACTTGTAAGAAGCACCACATTCGTATGAAATCAAAAATTTAATTGTAACTAGTCCATTAACTTGGCTCTGGACAAGTTACATCCTTGAGCAAAGAAATGCTTTAACCAAGCCTTCACACGTTTTAGGTATCCGGACGTTACAAAAACGTGGAACCAGACTTCATCGAGAATGTAATTAAACGCGGTAAGTCTCAATTACTATTGGAAAGTAACCAAATTACTGAGATTTTCTTTTTTGAACGAACTTCTTACATGACAACTCTTTGTTTACTCAGAATCCGAAGCCTCAGACCCGGCCACACGTATCGTGTCCGGCTGGCCGGCACAGCCAGGTCAGCACCCTCACCATGCAGCCCTTCGTATGGTGAGCCCCATAGGAGGCGTGAGCGGCTGCGGAGGTTCCATCGTGTCTAAGGAATGGGTCATTACTGCTGCGCATTGCACTGCTGGGTAAGTTTCTTAGTATGAGTATACGGATTGACCGATACGGGATTGTTGCACATAGGCCCCCTGCTAACGTTGACATAAGGAATAACGTCATTTTAATATGCGTTACATAAAGTGATGATGCTAAAAATTATGAGATCGTCACGCACCCCTCTCATAGGGATGTTTTTAGACAAGATGAATGACGTTGTATGCAACAACGTGGCAATGCCGTCAGCCTTTTGAGCACACTTCCAGTCGATAGCGATGCGGAGGAGTTTTATGGCGACATATTTTAGCTAGGAGTTTATTGCCTTTAGTGTATATTTAGCAGTACTTCATTTATCAAATAAACGTCAGATGAAATGATATAAGTTTGTTTTAAAAATGGCAATCCACTCTCTTCTCTATCGAATCTCATACACATGGAATACGAGTAGATAGATCAAATTGGACCTGACGTTTTCACAATACCTAGGTTTACTCATAAAGCAGTGCTTTTTCTGCAGACGCCAAACTGTCGTAGTCCGCGGAGGTGTGGTGTCCCTCACTAACCCGGAGTATATCTTCGAGACCACGGAGTTCTACAACCACCCTCAATACAACGAGCTGCAGCCCCTCGTAGTGCAGCCTCACGATATCTCACTTGTGAAGGTGGCGCGCCCTTTTGTTTACAGCAGTGAGTACTTGTCCTTCTTGTCTTGTATTTTATGAATATTTTCTATAGTTTCATCTTTTCTTCAGACTACAGAGAAAAGATGTTCACAGACACATATTAGGCCTCCCGGCTTCCCTAAACATCGACACAACGGTTCTTGCATTCATCTTCATTCTTATTAAATGCTAATAGAGATTAACACATACATGTGTCTAATGCATTGCTTTTCATCTGTTTTCACACAATTGACATGACAATTGTCACGGACTACCCGTTAACCTTATTCTTGATTTCCTTCTTTGTTTTAATAATTTTCAACAGACTTAACACCCCCTTCAAATCCCTCGTAAAGGCCTCGTCTATTACGTTTAATTCAAAAGTAACATTTGCACGCAGGGTTGCTGAAGGCGATCCGCGTGCAATCGCGTGCTGACGCGTACCGCGACTACGATGGTGAGCAAGTCTACGCCAGTGGACACGGCAGGACTTGGACCTTGGGTAAGTATCATATATAGGATGAGTTTTCTATGATGTGCTCTCGGAATCTATACAAAGTTATTTACATCATCTTCCGCTGTGACAGTAATATAGTTCGAAACAAGGGGAAGTTATAATCCTTTAACTCTTTGAATGTCGTAATTAGACACACAATAGAAAGACAATTACCTTATGTCGGACAGTGTAACTTAAGACATTCGAAAGGTTAACAGTTATTTTACCTGTGATAGCCACCAATTGAACAAGAATAAAGGTCCTCGTAACGCACAATCAGCGTTTTCTACATTAACTGTAGAAGAACTCTTGGTCATGGAAGATATGACATAAGAAGAAGCATTTATTTCACAAATGCAGGCATAAACTCTCTAAATCGAAGCTAATAGAGCAGTTAGTGGGGCCAATTAGGTTCTTGGTTTGCTTGTCTGTGCGACCTTACGACTGCCTGAGGAAAACATTGGAATAATGCTATCAGTGACTACCTTGCAGAGATAACAATCTTGTACCTCGTGCTTTCCATTTTTTAGCCACAATTTTGGTAGGAAAAACAGTAACTAATCAATATTACAATAAATTAAATTGTGATCTCATTATTGATAGTACAAAAACGAAATAATCTAGATCAAAAAACCAGTGGCATATAGTTTGTACCTATAGATAGTACTAAAACAACAGCTATCGACTGAGGTTGATAAAGGAAAGCACGTGAAATAACGCAAATAGGTAACACATCAAGTAGTTATTGAAATTCAATTTTTTTTTTCTTGTGGCTTTGCTCTCGTGACCTACGAGTGTAGCATAGAAACCATAACTAAAACCACAAGTTTCCGTCCCAGACATTTCCCACAGTCCTAACGGGTTTCGTGTCCTACGGTTCTTACCGGTCGGTCGGACGGTGAGCTACTCATTGTTCCTAGTCGACGTCTCGTGTCACGTTGGCTGGGACGGGGCGTGAGGATGTCCGTTCGCTCACATCTGCGGCCTTCTCCTTCGCTAGCATTACTGGTTCGCAGTAGGGGGCGACCGCATCCCATTCCCTCTCGCACACATCTCCATCGTATGCTCTGACGTGTCCTCCGGGCAGTCCATAACATAGTCACACCCGGGCGTTTCATCTACCTGATTCAGAAACAGGGACTGATGAACTTACCATATCCGGTATCACTGAGAGATAAGTAGGAAAATAATTGTCAATAACCATTCAAGATTTAGAATACATAATATAGCTCTATTGAAACTACAGCCCAACTTTTTTCTCAATCTAAATGTTCTCCTAATATCTTAGGTTCCGTCACCGAGATACTGCAGTGGGTGTATCTACGCGCGATCTCCAACGACTTGTGCGGCAGGACCTTTGTGAGCGGTATCATCATTGAAACCAGCATCTGCGCGCGATTTTACAACGTCACGTCACAGTCTACTTGCCAAGTAAGAACATTTAGCATCTTTTCGAAATATATTTGATTTAAGTAACAGGACGAAGAAAATTCGCTTGTCAAAACTATAGAGAAGGCAAATGACTTGATTGGCTGTTATAAATTAATTTTTCAATACACTTGCTCAGAAAGTGACTCTTATTGCACTGAACTTAGGTACATAATGGCCCTTGTTTGTTACCAAACTGTGACATTTTGATTACCATTACGCACTAGTGCTATGATGTAGTTAAAATCTTTTTGATCAACCTCTCCCTAGCTATAATTTTAATACATTATCGTATCAGGCTGGGCGCAGGTCGTCCCGCACGAGTCGCCGGTCAGACCCCGTTTATTCATTTCAGTGAGTGCATTGAAAAAAAAATAAATTGGGTGCGCATATGAAAACAGATTTTTACCGCCACCAAATTTCATTAATTTTACAGTTATTTTCTTCACAAGTGTATTGAAAAAGGTCGTATGTTACACGAGAGTAATTAGTGATTACCGTTCTCGGCTCTCTTCCGCCTCGACGGTATCTAATCACTAACATTACACACTTATAACATAATGTACTATAATTCAATCACAGTGCGCAGCGCGAGCCTAACAATTTGTTAATTAATTTTGGGATCAGTTTCGCTTCGGAACCATGTTAATACTCGTAGTAGGGTACCTATACCTAATCTCTCGTTTTTGAATGTCTAATAAGTCGCTACACTCCTCTTTCCTTCATCTTGTTTAGGTACAACCTAATTACGTTTGTCTTGTTACCAGGGCGACAGTGGTGGTCCACTGGTGCACGTTGGCTCCGACGGCGTTCCGACCCTCGTTGGAGTAACTTCATTTGTCGCTGGTGGAGACTTCGGCTGCCACTCTGGCTTGCCTGGTGGTAATGTTTCTGTTAATTTTACACCTGCTTGACTTATGTCACTAAAAATCCTGCAATATTTATTAAAATACATTTTTTATAACCAGGTTTCGTCCGTCCGGGACCTTACTTATCATGGTTCAAAGAAATTACTGGCCTCGACTTTGAAAATCTAGAAGAAGATGATGAGAGTGTAGAAGTAACCACCGCGCCACCGGTGACTGACGAAGACAGTAGTGAAGAGGTCACCAATACCACTGCTCCCCCTGAAGACTCTGAAGAAGAGAGTAGTGAAGAGGCCACCACCACTACTGCTCGCCCTGAAGACTCTGAAGAAGATAGTAGTGAAGAAGTCGTCACCACCACCGCCGCTCCCCCTGAAGACTCTGAAGAAGATAAGCCTGACTCAGAAGACTCGGAAGAAGAGGACTCGGATAGCTCAGAATCAGAAGATGACGACATGAAGGACCTTATGAAGCGACTCGAAGTGAAAGTCAAAGTCAAGGTTAGGCTCAACAAGTTCATCAAGAAGGAAGTTGAAAAAGAAAAGGAAAAACAGAGAAAGAAACACCATCATCATCATTAAATTGTTAACTTGATTAAAGTTTATTATAGTTTTTGTTTATTTCCTTTTTAAATGTTTGACCTTAGTTTGCATAATGAAACGTTATCCAAATAATAAAGGTGTTACCATATTCTTGCTTGCAAAATAATATTCATATTCTTCATTATACTCATGAGTATAATGGAAATAACCAAAAGTTCACATCTTTGATAGCAGAAAGTAATTATATTTTTTATATTTATTTCATGAACTGCAAGAACCACAACTGAATAAAAATATTCAACCCGACAGTGTAGTTTTATTTGTTTATTTTTGTTTTAAAAGCTAGCAACATCCAACCATTGTGTCATCTTGTCTTTTACGTCATTCTCAAGTATTGGAATCTCAAGCATGTAACTTTTGCGATTTATCGTGTAATTTATGAATAAACATTCTGTTTTGAAATGAAATGGAGGGACAGAATACTAAAGGTAAGTTTGGTGCCCGATATATCTATTATTGAGACTTACAAAGTAAATATTTAGTCATGTTTTGGGTGCAGAACCTGTCATGAGAATGTGTGGGCGATTCTTGTAAGTTATCATGTTATATCTTTTGTTTGTCCTGCACCTCGCCTTTTGTAACTTAAGTCTAACTTGCTGATGATCAGTTTGTGATGTATTTACATCAAAAAAGCTTATAGGAACTTCTTAAAAACTATTTTGAAATAGCATTAGTTAGTTTGGACTAACTATGTTTACTTCCGCGTCGCAGATTCTAAGTTGAAGGATATTAACGTAATTTATATTTTACTTCGTTATAACAAATACATTAGAAAGGTATTTGACATTCAACTGCAACCATTTACGAAAACTAAAGGTTTACGATAGAGTCTAATTAGAATTTTAGACCCAGGCAGCCAATTTAATTTATTCAATAAACCACAAATAACAATTAAAGTGACTATATAACTGGTTATTTGCATTAACAAAGCCGTGGCGAGGCCTCTAAAATGTAAATTTCATAAGGTTTAAAAATCATTGATCTTATTTGATAAAGTTATGGTTCTGATCACCATATATATAAGCAAATAAGTAATTATAAGAATACATCACACTTCTTCTATTGGATATTTAATCTGCACAATAAAGTTGATTTGTCATCTATGAAGCTTATCAATAACAATAGTAAAACTTTAATCAACACTTTCAGTAACTTATAATAACTAGTATGTGTGGCTACAACCCACTCCCGAGTCACTGTTGTAATTATTTAGCTTTTTTTTTATTTGCGTTCATGCCCAGTAGTCCAGAAAAGCGAGTCCAACTCTTTTGATTTTTCTATTCTTCTATGATCCAGCTCTGGGTTCCTTGGCACTAAATATTTTAAGTTAACTTTAGTAGTGACTAATAGACAAAATCTACAAATTGGGTAGGAAAATTTTGATGACAAATACTAGCAAACTTACGCCTTAATAATATTACTGTGATTGTGTGAATTGAAACCGGTGTCTCCAAGTAGTAGTGTATCCAAGCACAAATTTTGCATATAGAGTACAACTACACATCATCAACCATTTGAATATTTTTAATTAGCAACACAATAGAATGACAATGAGAGATTGAATGCCGGCGTTCACTTGAATTTTAATGATTTAAGTGATGAAGTATTTGCAGTGTGGATAGATGTATGATGATAGTGATGTCTTCCAGAGTCCCTCAGCTGTGCGGGGTGCTTGAACGACATCGGTGATGATGACTATGTGTCTGCACTCAACCAAGACTGGCATAAAGACTGCTTTCGGTAAGATATTCTTATTATTATTTAGAACTAAAAAGACTAATGCTCCTATTACACTCTGTGTTATTCAGCACACAATATCGATATACAGACTGTCTTATTTTTCATTCCGAGTAAGACAGTCTGACCCTTATTACACTATGCGATATAGACTAAGACCGTCTGAATATCGAGTGGTGTAATAGCGCCCAAATTCAGAAACCAGACCTCAATAGATTTATGACCCAATTAAAAAAAATCTAAAATTTATACATTTTTTATTGAATGCACAACTTCCAAAGTTCCAAAAGTCATTTCGCACTCGGACGCGCTGTTAGATGGACGACAGTAAAGCTTTAAGTACCCGAGTCAATTATAAACTGAGTCAAAAAAGCTGAAAGTAAATTATCCTTTAAACGTAAAATTCGGAACTACGAACCCAAACGAACTAAGAACTCAAAGGTTGACTGGTAGAGAATGCCTTGTGGCATTAAGTCCGCCTATGTACCACTATTGTACACGAAGTTTAAATAAATAAATAATAAATAAATAAAATTGGAGACTTTACTCCCAAGTTGCAGACAAGTACGATTAACTGTGTTTAGTGTATCTATTATTATTATTGTTATTATTTAGCCACAAACTCCATGAATTCAAAAGCAATATGTGAACAAAATGTGTCAGTTTATTTTCAGTTTGATTCCATTATCCCATAATTTATAATAATAACAGGAAAACTGAATCGTAATTTATTTATTTTTGCAGTTACATATTTTATACAACATTACTTTAGGTGTAAGGTTTTAAGCCTAAATGACTACTTTTTTTTATCAAAGGCCTACTGGTCTAGTAGTGACCCAGACTGCTATGCAGGGGGTCGTGGGTACGATTCCTACCCAGGACAAATCTTTGTCTGATGAGCATGATTATTTACTTTGTGTTTGGGTGTAATTTATCTATAATATGCATGTATTTAGAAATATTTAATATGTTTATCACTTGATAACACAAATTCTGCTTAGCTTGGGACTTCAGTGTGATGTGGAAAAAAAAAATTGCGTAGGTATTTTCAGCACATTTTTCATTCAAGTTCCAATGCCTCATAAAACCAAAGAAGTGGAAATAGAACAATTTTTACCACTATAAAAGTTCGAACTGGTGTCACCCGTCTAAAAATAGCATTTAAATAATTCAATGAAATATTATTCATTTCATAAGTACACAAACATTCTTTATTTCTTTCTCAGTATCCATTCATATGAGTAATTGAATAATATGTTGACATAATAGCGAGCAATACTTTACGGGGGTTCCCCTACTAAAGGTTTTATGGGCGGCCATTACGGCTTTTACTAGGTAGTAGCTGTGTGTGCTGTGTAAGGGTTTCTGTTCCGGAACTCTACTACAGTGCCTTCGTTGTCGTCTTTCTGTAGTAGGTTTAAAACTAACGGGATCCTAGCGATTCTCTGTAAAGGAGAAGTGACGCAACAAATTCCCTGGCCACACATATTATGCCTTTTAAATTTGGAGAACTTGAATTCACCTTTCGAATACCGAAATTAGGGACAATAGAAAGACAATGAGAGACCGAACGTCGGCGTTCGCTTGGGGTTTAATTAATGAATGGATACAGTGGAATAGTACGCCCGACGGATCCTGGCGAGTCTGAACATAAGCTCTGCGCATCTCTCTCTCTCACGTAGTTCATTATTATTGTTAGAGCTAGCGCATTCTATTGCGCCATCAAAACTAGACAAACAAAAAATTGCTCCACCGCTAGTCTCACCGAGGTTCTGTGTGTGCCCTGGCCCTGGTGCAGGAGTACTCCTGCACCACGGCCAGGGCACTCACAAAACCTCTAATAAACTTGTAGCTCAATCAAAGTCTCTAGGGCGCCGAACCCTTCGCATGCAATTCGCCTGGCATTTGACATAGGTATGTTTTATTAGTCATCGTTATGATGTCATAAGAATCACGTCATGCTCCAGAAAGCTATGGGATCGCATGACGCATCATAATAGCCTCCCATAAAACGAACGCTTCATAAACGAGTTGACGACCAATTTATTAGTTACAGGATAATTCACTCTCGTAGGTATCTTGGGGAAATACAAACGTCACGCTTACAACAACCAAGCTAGAACTAAATTAGACCGAAACACACGTGGACCACTCCTGATTTGTACGTAGAACGACGTCATGTGGCGTGGGTCTAGTGTAGCTCTACAAGCCTAGTTTCCATATAAAATGTATGGAGACCGACGCGCCCAGTAGCCTGATTCACGTAAATCAAACAAGTCAAATATCGTTGAAGTTTTAAAGTCGTCCGATCGAAGTCCTATCCAAAAGCGGTATTCACGTGATCTGATAATAGCGCCCTATTGCAAGTTCAAAACTGGTTCACTGCTAATAATCTGGTTCTAAATGGGAAAAAAACTAAATGCATAAGATTTTCCTTACCGAATGTCAAAAGTAGTGATTGTGACATTGTATTGAATAATGAAAAACTAGAATTTGTTGATAAAACGATTTTCCTGGAGATTACGCTTGATTCAAGGCTACAATGGGGTCCTCACTTAACTTCTCTTGCAGGGCGGCTTAGCTCAGCTGCATATGCTGTTAGAAAAATCCGCCAATTTACGGATGTTGATACCGCTAGACTAGTCTATTTTAGTTATTTTCATAGTGTCATGTCGTACGGTATCTTACTATACTTATATTAACATAATGACAGTACCTTGTCAATATATCTATGAAAACATAATGTATGTTAGAAAAAATCTTCATCTTTTTAGCAAAAGAGGCGATAGACATAATTATGTTACAAGAAATAGGGATCAATTAGTTCAACCAGGTTTCAGACTGGCTAAAGTGGCCTCTTCTTTCATGGGGTACTGTTTGAAATGTTATAATAAAATACCTCCCCACATATTAGAACTCAATGAAACGAAATTTAAATCTTGTATTAAACGCACACTATGCAGACAAGCATATTATAAGTTGGAGGATTATATTCAAGATAAAAATGCTTGGCTCAATGCTGGTCCAGCTCCACTACCACTAGGGCGTACTAATTAGTTGATCAGTTGGAAACTAATATTATTATTTTTTAATTTGAAAGACACAATTGCATTGTATAATGTAGAAGCACTTTTTCCAAGTTTGTGAATGTGAAGCACCATGGAGCATTTTTATTAGGTTACAACTTTTTTTTTTTTGACATTACGAGCATGGCAGTTGAGAGTTTGTCATGCTCACTCAAATGTCTCGCTGTTGGTGGCACGTGTTATTGGGTCGTTCAGTTCCCTTCAAAATGGTTGAGCTGAGTGGGGCTGATGCACGCGTCATGCTCGTGAACGGGTGCCGTCAGATGGGACTGGTCATCTCTTAGCTGCCAGTGGCTTAATTCAGTTTCTATCTTTTAATTATTTTACATTTTTATTTCACTATCGACATTGTGCTTACATGATAGAAGCAACAAGTAATATGTAACCAAGCATTATATGTAACACATATATGATTTAAAAGAGTGTCCATGGAGTTTCTTGCACGTTCTTCTCCATAGAGACCTACTCTTTGGAACGTGCAATTTAGCTTCACTTTTCTTGGACTGACCGACATTTGACTATTCAAAAGTGCCTGTAAATGGTCTATTTGAAATAAATGCTTTGATTTGATTGATTTGATTTGATTTGATCTTTAATCGGGATTGGATAGAACGACAACTCAACTGGCTCGAAACTAAACGATCTATCGACGACTTATTTCCAGTTACATTAATAAGTATTCTACCAGGATAATGTAATACAGGTTCATTTTTTTTAATCTACTCTTCCTCTTCGACCAAACGAATTTAAAATCGGGGTCGTTCAAACTCGATTGATGGATGTGAATACGGAAATGGTCTAAATGACTAAATCGCTACGATATCGTTACGATTTTGATTACGTGAATCGGGCTACTGATCGGCGTACGTAGTTCTCCCTTCAGTAGCCCGATTCACATAATGAAAACCGTAACGATATCGTAGCGACTTAGGTAGTCGTTTAGACCATTTCCGTATTCACATTCATCAATCGAGTTTGAACGACACCGATTTTAAAGTCGTTTGAAATACGTTGATTTAAAAAAAAAAACTGTATTACATTATCCTGGTAGAATTCTTATTAATGTAACTGGAAATAAGTCAATAGATCGTGAATACCGCTCATGATACCGCTTTTGGATAGGACTTCGATCGAATAAAACTTTAACGATATTTGGCTTGTTTGATTTTACGTGAAGTAGGTTACTGGGCATACTACGATCGCGGTAACGACGAAGCCAAAGTCGTCGGTGGCGCGTAATGTTCTACGCGCTCCTCAAAGAGATGTCAGCAAAACTGTACCCAGCAGGGCAATTTCTGAAAGGGATACCGTGGTCCTGAAGCGCAAAGGATAACTGTCGGACACAGATGTATTTGAAGGTAGAACTACACTACTCACACGTGTCTCCGTACATTTTATATGGAGACTAGACACTTGATCCACGCCACGCGACATCGTTCTATGTACAAGTCAGGCGTATTTACACGTATGTCACGTGTGTGTCGGTCTAATACAGCTCTAGCTTTACAAGTTTTACAAGCCTCTTTCCACCCTAGAGCTGGTGAATTCATTGTACTTAGGATTTCCCAATTAAAATTAAAATGCTTACAACATAATAAAAAATCTAGATATCTAGCTAGCCTATAGTGTCAAAATGCTAGACCATGACTCCTTCCTCCCTTTTCCAAACAACTCTGTCTTTTGCTAGTGCGGGCCGACTGATTCTGTAGGAGTCGAACTTGTCCCACTATTTTCGCTTTGATTTGCCGATGTGGTCTAGCGTTTATTCCAACCAATTTAAAAAACAAACTAAAAAATAGCAAGCAACAAAAAATCTTTGCAGCCGAAAAACGATTACTTTATTTTCGATTTAATCTTTTGAATACCGTAATCACAGACACAATAGAAAGACAATGAGAGAGCGAAAAATTCATGTCTTTAGAACTTCCTCCTTTTTTGAAAGTCGGTTAAAAAGCGTTATCAAGTAAAATTCCCTTCCAAGAAGTGACGATTGTCAAGTGTAAATACGATATTCCGATATACGAATTGGCACAAATAAGTTAGCAGACCCATATTGGCGAAAGGTTCATCGCTCCCATTTACCCAATAGGCGTAATAAAATGTTATGAAAAGAAAGGTCATTCACTCTTCGATCCATTTATCTAGCTGACAAACTAGAACTTACTGGATAAGCATTTTTGGCAGCCTCATTGCTACATGAACTTGAACGTCACGCCAACAAATAAGTTTTTCGAGTTATTCGAATATTTTCTTTGACGAAGACTTGCCAAGTTTTTTTTTTGTTTGCTTTTCCTGTGAAAGCAAAGGTCATAAGACCTTGCCTTGAACGAGGGGTAAGATGCCAAGTTTTCCAAATAAAATAAATTCTGCCAGACGAAAACGGTCTACTGATTTTGCACTCAGAAATAGTTTTGACTTTCGAAAATGGATTCAAAATATAGGTAATTCATACCGCGTTCTTTTAATTAAAAACAATACAGTTGAGCTCTCCATCGGTAATTTTTTCTAATACACGTATTTTTTATTCTAAAATCATTTAGGTGTTTTTTTTTTTGCGTTTCGGAAAAATCCACGACAGATACGGAAACTATTTTCATAGTTGAGTTTGTACGAAACCCTCTGGACGCGAGTCCGACTCTAGATTTAAGTTAGTGTAAAAGTTTTGCTACAGTAAACTTTAATCTATTGTATTCATCAAATGTTAACGTTTAGACGATCTGGCCAGTTTTTGTTGGCCATATCGTCAAGTGATCAATTCTAAGATCTGTAGCCCGATTCACGTAATGAAAACCGTAACGATATCGTAGCGATTTAGTCTTTTAGACCATTTCCGTATTCCATATATCCATCAATCGAGTTTGAACGACATCGAAACCGATTTTAAAGTCGTTTGAAATTTGTCAATTTAAAAAAAATCTGTATTACATTATCCTAGTAGAATACTTATTAAGTAATGTAACTGGCAATTAGTCGATAGATCGTGAATACCGCTTTTGGAGAGGACTTCGATCGAACGACTATAAAACTTCAACGATATTTGGCTTGTTTGATTTTACGTGAGTCAGGCTACTGGCCACGAAATATCTGGGTTTGGTTCCACTACACCAGTTCTTAAGCAGTCCAATAAGTTTTGTCATGTTCCCAGGTGCTCAGTATGCGACGCTCAGCTGTCGACGTGGTACTTCGAGAAGGCGGGTCTGTTGTTCTGCCAGAATGACTACTGGGCGCGCTACGGCGAGAGCTGTCAGCAATGTGCACAGGTAGATAACGATTTTATTTTTAAGTTCATAAATTAGCAGACTTCTCCGTGAGGGTGTGTCACACTTATACTGACTAACACCCATGTGTGTCCTTCAGATGCCCACGGTAACCTTCAAAACATTTTCATGACCTTCACTGCCCTTGGTTGGGAGGCGCGTTTTCCCAATCATCGAACGTGTTGACGCGTGGTTTACGTCCATGTAGCCGCAATATAAACCGAACACATACACCAAGGTCACTTTGGTTGTAATGCTAGTTTACAACCGTCTGGTCACCCCTTTAGATAGCATAGACAACTTTGGTTTATGTGAGTGCTACTTAACTCTTGTTCCCTGATCTTCGTAATGTTTGCTGTTATTTTTTTTTTTTTTTTTATCTGTTATAAACTAGTACTTGACTGCGATCCCGCCTGATGGTAAGCAGTGATGCAATCGTTGATGGTGAGGCGCACTAGTTTATTAAGAGCCTATTCACTCTAGCCTTGAAGACACCCAAATTATAATCAGACGGGAAGACCGTCTATTTTTTGTTGCTAGGAGTTGGCGCGCTCTGACTACAGTTTACTCTCTGCTCAACTCTCCCACCCCACCTTATCTCATATCAAGCTTTCAATATCTATGTTCTTCCCATGCTTAAAATCTGCGTTCTTCTAACAATCTGCCACTGCTTGTCCTTCTCATACTTTTGATTTTATTCATTCTTCCTGTCATGTTCTGTCTGTAATTCTGTGGAATGCGCTTCCTTTCGACATCAGGACGGCCACCAGTCTGTATTTATTCTGCTGTTCTGTCTGCCATGTTTTTTAACCATAGGGCGGTAGACTGGTAGAGAATGCCTAAGGCTGCGGCTCCACTGAGGCGGAGCGGAGCAGAGCGGAGCCTAGCTATGCCGCGATTCACCAATCACATGGCTTGAAATCCACATCCCTTCCCCACTCCGCTTCATAGGAAACAGTCTTGGCGGAGAGGAGCGGAATTGTTTAAAATATCGAGAAAACAGGCCAGATTAGGCTAGCGCCGAGAGAGGAGCGACGCGGAGCGGAGAGGGGCGGGGCAAAGCAGTGCGAAGCGGGGCGGCTCACTTACGCGCATATTCATTCATTTCGCACCAGGCTATGCGAATAAGCAAAGCAGCTTCGCTCTACCCAGCTCCACTTCAGTGGAAACACCAACCTCTTTTCACAGCTCAGCCCCGCTCCACACCGCTCCACTCCGCCTCAGTGGAATCGCAGCCTAAGGCATTTAGTTAGCCTTTATACTTTTATGTTGCATGAAGTTTAAATAAATAAGAAACAAGCATACATTCTCTAATCGCTAATATTGTGAGCAGGTGATAACCGGGCCGGTGATGGCGGCGGGCGAGCACCGCTTCCATCCGGAGTGCTTCGCGTGCGTGGCCTGCGCCGCGCACATAGAGGACGGGGAGCCCTACGCGCTGCTCGAGCGCTCCAATTTATACTGGTAAGTCTTATATAAGTCGTACTTCTTGTTAATAAATATTACAAACTAGCTGACCTGGAAAGCAGTAGTAGCCGAGTGGTAACGCCCCCGACTTACGAGTTAGGTTAAGTTCGTCGCGGGTTCAAAACCCAGCCCGGCGCAATAATTTGTGTAATTTATTTCATCACCACTGCTCTCAAAACGGTGAAGAAAACATCGTGAGGAAACCGGCATGTCCTAGAACCAAAAATTCGAAGACATGTGACATCCACCAACCCGTTACGAGTTATAGGTCGCAGGTTCAAACCTATTTAGGCGCAATACTTTGTGTAATTTATTTCATCACCACTGTTCTCAAAACGGTGAAGACATCGTGAGGAAACCGGCATGACATGTGACATCCACCAACCCGTACTGGGCCCGCGTGGTGGATAACGGCCCATCCCCTCTCCTAGAGAGGCCTGAGTCCCAACAGTGGGAATATTATAAGGCCAACTACGCTATGCTATGCTGACCCGGCGAACTTCGTACCGCCTAACAGTCAATGAATGTACAGTTGCCACAAAGTATCTTGAGCGGTTGCGCAGAAGCCGAATATTCGGTCTCTTTAGTGGTGCGAAGTGAGACGCGGGGACGGGGAGTGTCAGTGATTGGCTCGCCGCGCCATCGCGTCATAGACGTCACTCCTCATTCGTTCCCTGCGTTGCGGAATGTATCTAACAACGAAGACGATTGGCTCACCAATGTATGGAATGCGCAAAGTGATCCCCACTCTGACGTCGAGCGCTCAAAATCCGTTGTGGCAACTGTAGTATATCTTTCGATATAGTCAACTAATTACAATGAAATAAAGCCTAAGTATATCAAGTTACACACAATTTAATTGTATAAAAGTTATCTACAACGATCGAAAATTAAGGTTTGCTGTAAGAAAACCCAATTTTGGGTTAAGCTCGCCTGTGTACATCGACTTTCTTACTGTGAATGGTGTTTGAATTTATGTACGATAAAGAATATAGAACGATTTCGTACATTTTATGTGATGCGCGCACAACTAAAAACTTCTGCAAATTTAGTATATGTATAGAATAGAATAATCTTTATTGTACACCAAAATAGGAAAAAAAAAAAACAAAATAGGTATGAATAGATGAGAAACATTTTTATATTTAGATCTTCTTTTCGTAACGATTCGACTCTTTGGTCCGACTTAGGGAAAGCGATCTGAGATCGTTTAATTGAAGAATCGGTATTATAGGCCGAATTTAAATCGATCGTGAATCGATCTCAGAAAATTGTAAACGAATTTAGGTTTGACATTTAGATTAGATTTTTTTCATTTTATATTTTGAATGCAACTATATCATGGTTTAGCAACGTTCAAAGCACGTATTTTCCTCAAACTACATAATCTTTATGTGAACTTTGCACAATCGATTACTCACCGGTCATGAAAGACATGATATGAACCGACCTTATGAGGACGCAGTACCTGCAGGGTGCCCAACGGATCGATCTTTAGGAATTTGAGCTTTAGGAACTCGATTTATTATTGAATCGATTCGAATCGATTTTTCAATCGGTAGTTCTTGAGATTCGAGCTTTCAAAAAAACAAAGTCTTCAGCTTTATAATATTAGTATAGATTATTATCAGAATGTCGTTGCTGCTGCTGCGTACTCTGCCTAAGGGTCGCCGCTGCGCTACGCGGTCGTCCGCGCGGTCCCATACAAAAGTGCACCGTCGCGGCTCACCGCGCGGCCGCCCGCTTTAGGCAGCATTGGCCCTAACAGTGACGACACACGCTTGCGTCTTATTGTTCATAAAAAGACACGAATTATATCACATAATTGTTCTCTTTTAGTGGTGGCTGCTACGGCAGCACGGTGCGCGCCGTGTCGCACTCTATCCGCGTGGTGGAGGTGCCGCCCGCCAGCGTGCGCGTCGCGCACTCCCCGCCGCACACCATCACGGTTAAAGAGTAAGTGGTCCTTGCCTTCTGTTATACCCTTCTAACCCTAATATACAACGTTAGTTTCAGGTTACGTGTGGATAAAGAATCTTATGTACAAAATTTCACAACTATCATGAAAAATTTTATAGTTGTAAGCTTGTTATGTCAGCAAAAACACATGTTCACCGGGCCATCCAGGCGACTAAGGGGTTGTTTTGCACTTGCACCCAGCTGTTTACTGGCCCTTAATGCCTGCTATAACCTACTGTGGCCTGTGTTGTACTTAGTGTCGGTGGTGTCCAACATGTGACCTTTTTAAATATTTTTGGGAAAAATGTAACATTGCAAAACTATTGGAATCCATTCAGTTACTGATTCTGAACAAACTGTATTCAGGCTTCGCATAAACTAAAAATAATGTTACATAATGTGAAGACGATACGACGGTAGATGAACAATTAGGTGTTGTTCATCTACCGTCGTATGTTACTGTTACTTTTATTATTATTAAACGTTTGCGCCAGAAGGAGGGTTATGTTTTTCCAATGTATGTAGGTTCAAGTTTTTAGTGACATAGTACCGGAAAATTGCAGACTACATTATTGTATAAATATTCATTAGATGATTATTACTCGTATTTTTTAATCTACACTTTCTACATGTTGTTTCTACTCTGTGTGTAAGTACGAGTATCTATGTGTGCCACTTCGTACAGTTCTGCGTCAATGGAAACGCACCCTAATTTTTTTGTAATCTTTATTTTTTAGGGATTTCAATCTCAAAGAGCATGTCAGACAGATCCATCGTAACCTGACCTAAGTTTACAATACACCACAACACTAACAATATAATAATCAGCACAATTTATTAAATATTTTTTACATCAAATATCCTATTTTTTGTTGTTTGTTAATTTTTTTGTGTATAGTCTGTCTAAATAGTCAAACGACTTGGGTAATTATTAGGATTTAATTAAATCTGATGTAGTCAACACTAGTTCAATAACAAGGTTGATTAAGAGATATTGATCATAGTTTACTAATAGCCCTTCTAAAAAGTATCGAATATAAGTATTTTTTAATTAATAAATTAGGCTCTTAATAAACTAGTGCGCCTCACCATCAAAGGTTGCATCGCTACTTACCATCAGGTGGGATCGCAGTCAAGCACTAGTTTATCTGAATTAAAAAAAAAATAAAAAATAATTAAATATTATACAAAATTCCCAAGTCGGTTGACTTATTAGACAATAAAGAATAAGTTTATTTCTTACGTAAGGTACTCTCAGCAGCATCACTTATAGGATCAGTCAGGATTTCAAAAAAATATCCTATGTTAATTTTATTTATCTTTCGCAATTTTGTCAGTAGCTCCCTACCCGTCTGATTTTTGACACATTCCATCAAAAGTTTTTGGTCATCATCAACTTGTAAGTTCTGAATGGTATTCAGAATTCGTTTACGTTCCCCTTCATCCTTTTCCGTGTCAATAACAATATCTGTGTAATACGGCTAGGCTTTAGCCACTAACACCGTATAAACTAACCAGTAGCGGGCGCTGCGGCGGCAAGCTGTCGGCGGCGGCGCGGGCCATCCTGCGCGCCGTGCTGTCCGTCTGCATACAGCTCACCTGCCATAGGTACTGCACGACCTGCAGCTTAGCTTGTACACTAACCAGTAGCGGGCGCTGCGGCGGCAAGCTGTCCATCGCATTGTCCATTTCACCATCTGTCGGCGTGCTATCAGCGTTTATCTTGAAACCTTCTGCTTCGTAGTTTGTAGTACCTCTGCCAGTATCTGAGAGCTTACCCTGCCGGGTCGAAGCCTACCGGGGCCAGGGTTATCCGAAAGGGCGCTCGAGCCCCGGTATGAAGGCTAGAAGGAACGGGGTGGGTCTTTTAGTCAGTAAGAGTCTGACACTATCTCCCGCTTCACCCAAGGGCGGGGGATGTCAATGCATGATTCTTCCTACCATAAAAAAAAAAAGTTTCTGAGAGCTTGATCAAGGAATGTGTTTCAGCTTCATAGTGTTCCCGATGTGTGGCCGCTTCTTCAATATGTTTTTGATGCGACAAAATTTTTCTTCCACTTGATTTACGAGTGCAATATGAATGTGGCATCACACGATATTTTCTAGACAGTAGATAGTAGTAGATATGATATGATATCTATTGGTAGTTTGTTTGTGTATTGCTTGTACTCTTTTTCCTGTTCCTAGTTATTACTGAATGTAGTGAGTTTCCATTTTCTGCATGCAACTTTGACTTTTTGGAGGAAATACTGGGTGTCTCAGTAGCTACTCACTTTTGTAGATGCATAAAAAAATAACAAATATTTTAATCCGTATATTATATCGGATTATAGGCATTAAGTCCGCCTACATACTTTTATGTTGCATGAAGTTTTAATTAATAAATAAGTAAATATCGGTAATAGCGGGCCCAGCAGACTTTGTCCTGTTCGTAGCTAGCGTAATATACTTTCGGCAAGTACCAGTAGTACCACCGGTGATACATCACCTCCCCGTAAACCAAAAGTTTCGCCGGGCGAGCTGCACCATCGGTACTAAGGATAGGCACCAACATGCATTCTCTCTCAAAACGGTGAAGGAAAATATCGTGAAGAAACCGACCTACAACCAAAATTTGAAGACATGACGTGACACCAACCCGCATTGGGCCCGCGTAGTGGATTACGGCCCATTCCCTCTCTTAGAGAGGAGGCCTGAGTCCCAGCAGTGGGAACATTATGGGCTGGATAATTGGATAATGCTATTTATTATCATGCATATAATATGTGCGTTTATTTTCGTGCAGCGACTGATGACTCACAGGCAATGGACACTAAGCGTTGTACTCATTAATATTTATAAATAGGTATTTGATGATAATTCAGACACGTTCGACCAATTGATGGACAGAGAGATTTTATTTTAATTAAACTGTACTAAGGTTTTTGACGAATGTTTCTGGAGGCGAACACGTACCGGAAGACGCAGCATTGGAAGGCATTCCGCAGGGTGGACATATGACCTGGTGAGGGTCACGGGAATCCAATGGATGCGAGACGTACAGGACCGGTCATTGTGGCGACGCTTGGGGCGGCATCTTTTGGCTGAAATGATGTACCTTTGAGACTTTTATTGCTACCCCCGTGTGAATGGAGAAAAAAATTCAAGGGAACATACTCTCAGGATTAGAGTATCCTAAATGCTATTCCTATATGTCCTTTCTTTGGTATTGTTCGTCAAGTCGTTGAGCTCCTTAGTAGTCCTAAGTTTGAGATACACTAATACTGACAAATGCTTGCACTGACTGGACAGCTCCACTCAAATCTGTGTGGTACTTTCTACAAAAGACCATCTGAGACACTAATCTGCATGGTTCTCATATGATTTGACCATTACTGTATGGACTTTAAAAGAGACTTTGACCCCTGAGTTTGTTTCGGAGTCTCTTCTCGGGGTAGTCAGCTAGGAAACACCGGCCACATCTAGTTTAAACTGACTAAAAACAAAATTAATGTGTAAAAGTGTGTTTTAAAACCTATTTGCGAAATAATATTACATTATGATGTAAGTGTGTAATGTCAGTGATTACCATGGCCATTTGCCATGGCGAGGGTCTTAAGAGAGCCGAGAACGGTAATCACTAATTACTCACGTGTATCATACGACGATTTTCAATACACTTGTGAAGAAAGTAACTGTAAAACTAGTAAACTAAGTAAGTAAGTTTTCATATTTCATAAGAAGTCAGTAAGAAAAATGATGCTAATTACACATTCCAAAGCATAAATCTCTTATGGGGAAGAATGTGCAAGGAACTCCATGGATACTAAAATCATCTTATATCATACTAGCTGTGCCCGCGAACTTCGTACCGCCTAATTTTTTTTATTTTTTATTATGAAAAATAGATGTTGGCCGATTCTCAGACCTACTCAATATGTTCACAAAATTTCATGAGAATCGGTCAAGCCGTTTCGGAGGAGTATGGCAACGAAAACCGTGACACGAGAATTTTATATATTAGATTGCAAATACCTTGGTTACTTATTCGTTGTCGCTTAAAGTCGCTTTAATTATGTAAGATTATGTAAATAAAAAAGAAAAAAAAAACAATAAGCCACTGGCAGTTAAGAGATTGCAGCGTCCGTTCACGAACATGACGCGTATAGCAGCACCACTCACCTCATACTCCCGCTGAGTATTTACTAATTGAAATTCCCAGTCACACAGCTCATCCCGAGGATCTCAACTAGTGAACACCAGTCGCGTTTACTAACGAAACTCATAAAATTAAATAATTATTTAGTTTTATATATTTTCCTTACGTCAGAAATTCCAAAAGCTACCAGCCCTGTAGCACAAATGTCTATATTATTGATGAGTTTGTTTGTGTTACACACTAAAGCATCACGTACATATAATTATTTCATATTATTTCACACCGATTGTTTGATATCTACGTTTGTTAGTCATTGGTTTCCTTGTGTTGGCCTGTGTAATTTCTCGTTGGTACAATATTTTGGACTTTAAATCAGTGATTTGTAATATGGATTAAACATGGTGACTGTTAATTTAAGGTAGGTAATTTTGAAGTTTTATTTGTAACTATATTAACCTTTCGAATACGTAATTAGAGACACAATAGAAAGACAATTTCGCTTGGTGTTTAATGAATACAGACAAAATCCTAGGTAGATTGGTGGAGCATGCCTAAGGCATTAAGTCCGCCTTTGTAGTTTTAAGTTGCATGAAGTTTTAATAAATAAAATCGAAATAAAAACTATTTTTATTTATTACTAGCTACTGCCAGTGGCTTCGTCCGTGTGATAGTAGAAAATTATCCCAAGGGAACATACTCTTGGGGTATGAAATTATTATTTAATTGGGGTAGAAATTTAATATTATCATCAGATATGCCAGTTAGCTTAGTAAAAAGTCATATCTCTAAAACCTAGACACAGTAGCGTAACGAGGCGTGGACTTAGTGGGCCCCGTCCCACGGCCTCGCACCCAAAGGGGCCTCGCACAAGCGAGGACTCTTTAAGAGGTTTTTTTTTTCTTGACTATATTTTGTCTGCGGCTTCGCCCGCGTACATAATAAATAACCTATGTCACTCAGGAATAAAACAGCTTTCTATCGGTCAAAAATTTTAGCAATCGGACCAGTGCTTCCAGAGATTACGAGTACCTTCTACAAACAAAGTTTACTTCTTTATTATATTAGTGTAAATTGAAAGGCTCGCATTTGACTATTATTACCGAACACTGGGTTGCGACAGTCACTGTCTCATTTTCGAATTTATGAAAGAAAAATTAAGGCCTCGATGATGTGTCTTTGCCCACGTCCAAATTAGTCCACGTTACGCCTCTGTCTAGACAAGGCAGGCCTCATATTTCTATGTCTTAATTCTAACAAACAGCTCAATTTATAAACAATATGGTACAGAATCACTTTGGGTTTTATAATGAGCAATAAGGGCAAAATGCCTCATTGGTTTTTCATTATATGACAAGGTTATAAACTAAATCATAAATATCCTCGACCCGTACAAATATTTATTGTCTGTCGACAAGGAAAAGTGTCACAGATATGGAACCATTTATTATAAATAAATGCTTTCAATTTAAACCTATCCTGAGCTAGTTGCATTGTGTTAATATTACTGTTTTGAAATTTCAGCAATCGGACCAGTATTTTCAAAGATTACTTACCTCCTACGAACAAAAAAAAAACACAAACTCTTCATAATTTTAGTGTAGATATAGATATTGTTGTGTTCGTTACCGCATGCGCTTGTGTTGAAGTAGGCACTAAAGACATTAAGCCTCACAGTAGCCTTATGTCCTCACTGCTGAAACTCAAACCTCCTCTAGAAGAGGGAATAGACCGTAGTCCACCACGCGGTCCTAGTGCAGGACCGCGTGGTGGACTACGGTCACGCCAAGCTTGCCCAATCACGTGTTGTATTTTGTCAAGTATTAAGTGACAAAAAATCACACGTCATAGGGACCTGACACACTACGCTGCCATGAAGCCAGTTTGTTGTTCAACGGACCGTGATCGTAGCTCGCCGTTCGACCGTCAGGTAACCGTCTAGACCGAGCTCAAAGCGCCTCAAGGAGATGTCAGCAAAACCATAGGGCCCCAGCAGGGCTGAAGCCTACTGGGGCCGTGGGTTATGCGAAAGAGAACCCGACGGCCCTGGAACGAAGCCAAAGAAGGAATAGGAGTGGGTTTTAGTTAGTAAAAGTCTGACACGATAAGGCCGGGAGATGTCATTAGTTGATTTCCCACCCAAAAAAAAAGGTCCGGCCGTCAGAACAATCATCAGGTCGTGGCCCAAGGGTGTGCAAGGTCCCTTAGTTTTTATTAAGATAATGATTAAGAAACATGTTCCAGGATTGATTCATCTTGTGGTGTGTTGACGCTGCACATCGGTGACAGGATCCTCGAAATTAACGGCACTCCAGTGAGGAACAGGCCGCTGGATGAGATCGAGCGCGCGCTGGGAAGACCGGACGCGGTCATACAGGTAATATGAATTTAACGGCACTGTTGGCGCAGTGGTTGAACGATTGACTGCTGCGCTGCGTGTCGCGGTTTCGATTCCCGCACGGAGCAAATATTTGTATGGTTGACCAGTGGCTTAGAGATAACTGTTCCTTGTCCTGTGTCTTACATGTTTATGAACACGCCCGGTATACCCACGTTACAGGAGTAATTAGTAATTCCTTGCGCGGGGCAACGATGTTATAAAAATAAATAAAATATTTTTATTTTTTATTCTAGCTAACTATCGAACACACGCCCGAAACAAACACAAAACGCACGCAAACAAACACAACACACGCAAACACACAGACACAAACGGAAGAAGACAAAACAACACAAGACAGACCTCCTGTCGAGAGAAGAGTTAACACCAAAGATGAGAAGCAGAGACACTCGTGCGAGAAAGAGAAGAGAGATGTAGATGGGAAAAAAGAGAGGTTGTTCAAGAGGAAGGGGGGAGAGGATGCGGGGAAGTGGGTGAATAAGAGAAGACAGACGCCCTCGTCACCTTTGCTGGGGGACAAGGAAAAGAGCAGCAGTATGTCGAAGTTACTCGATGCGTAAGTTTCGTTTTAGTTTTATTTATTTCGGTCTTATTCCCTGAAGGGCTAACTATGGTAGGCGCCAGATAACGGAATAATGGTCATTGACCATCCTACATGTATAGTATAAATATAATAAAAATGAATTCCTATTTCCCTTGGTCACGCCATCACTCGTGAATGGCTGGACCAATTTCGCTAATTCTTTTTTTGTTGTGTTTGTTATTGTGAAAAGGTTCTTTGGAAAAATAAATGAAAATTAGGGTAGTGTAGGGTACAGTAGAGTAAAGTAGGGTAGTGTAGGGTGGAGTAGGAAAGAGCGGGAGCGAAGCCGCGGGCAAAAGCTAGTTTGTTGATATTTTTAATTCCAAAAATGGAAATAAAGAAATAAAGCTGTCTTGAATAAGAAAGAAAGAAAGAAAAGAAAGAAAAATAATTTATTTGAATCGACATGTATCGTGATCCTTTAAATTATCTAGTAATGAAAAGCAGTTCATTGCTTGTTTTTAGGGTACCAGCTTCAGTTATTCAATTGCTTATGCTATAATTTCTAGTCTACAATGTATTAAATAAATAACTACAACACCTGAAACAGTTATTTGGCTACTGCTTTGAGAAAAAAAATACGACTTTAAACTTATATTTTTTGCTGTCAGAAAAGAGTATTTAGCTACAATCAAAAATTTATTTAATATACAAAAACTAGCTGTTGTCTGCAGCTTCGCCCGCATAAAAGTAGGTTTCTTCATACAAACTTTGGAACCCCGTTTCATACACTTAGGGGATGAATTTTGAAAAAATTCTCTAACTGAAGGAAGCTTTGTGCAAGATTTCATAGTCTAGCTGTGCGTTGATATGTCAGTCAGTCAGTTTCTTCTTTTATACACCGTTAAATTTTGATCGTTTTAATCCCGTGTATCCGCTACAGCTGAGCGCGTTCAATGACCTGTAGGTTATTAGTACGCGAACGCCGACTACTACCTACAGGTCATTAAAATCGCTCAGCTGACGTTTTCTTAAAGAAATTAATTTCGTATTTTTTATTTTTTTATTTTATCTTTACAAATCGATAGTGTTTCATGTACCGAATCTACCCTCCACGGGATTAAAACGATCAAAAAATGGGGTCTATAAATACAAGGTGTAAGGGACAGCCCCCTCCACAAACTTTAAGGACTTGCTCAGTAGACGAAACTGAACAACCTACCATAAAATTTTTTTTCAGGAAACGAGAAAAAAGAGCCGCCTCACCATACAAAATTATTAACTTGATTGGACAGTTTATATGAAGAGACTAAATTTCTTTTCGTTTCCTGAAAAAAAAAATATGGTGGCTTGTTCAGTTTCGTCTACTGAGCAAGCCCTTAAAGTTTGTGGAGAGCTGTCCCTTACACCATTTATAGATTTAGGTTTACGTAAACCAGTCCATATCGATGTATGTGTATTATGAATGATTGTAGCGTTGACGGCGACGAGCCGAGCGGCGTGCTGTGTGACCTGAGCCGCGCGCGCTCCTTCCGCGCCGAGCCCGCGCCCGGACAGAAAGTGTTCCGCGCCAGTGACCTGCTGCAGGTGAGTAGCTGCATGGAACAGCCTACAGATGCCTAGTTCTTCATTCTATTTGAAATATTTATTACTAGCTTTTGCCCGCAGCTTCGCCCGCGTAGCTACATAAAACATAGCTTATGTCACTGAGGAATAAAGAAGCTTTCTATCGGTGAAAATGTTTTAGCAATCGAATTATAATCTATTCAAAATAACATTAGACATTTATGAAAACCCTTTATTACTGTCCGTTCAACCGATTTTGACTTTTAATACGTTGGTGACATGACAAATTGCAGCTGCAGTAAATAATTGGTATTGTAACCACTTTTTGCTTTTAATGTCATCTTTATGCCTACGAAATAGAAATTAAAATCGGTTGAACAGACAGTAAAAAGGTATCTTTAAATGTCTAATTTTAACGCGAAAAGGGTATAGTACTTTCCCAGATTACTTCCTACAAACAAAAAAAAACCCTTACCTCTTATAAAGTATTAAATAAAATAAAAAAATAAAAATAAAATAGCTTTTATTTACTGAAGGAGTTTTACAATTTATACACACAAATTTTAAATGTTGCAATATTAATTTTTCTCGTCTTCATAATTAGTACATAAATAATTATAATAATGTTTTTTTTTTCTTTTTCGTTTTTTTTCTTAGCTTTTTTTTATATAAAATGTCTCTCACTTCAGTGTGCCTATTGGCAAAGGCCTCCTCTAGCTGCTTCCATTGCCGTCTGTCTTGTGCTACTCTTCTCCAGTTAGGTCCCGCTGTGAGCTTGAGTTCATCCTCCCATCTTCTAGTCTGTCTACCCTTGCTTCTCCTTCCGTCTCTTGGATACCAATTAGTGACGATCTTGCTCCATTTTTCCCGCTTGTCCCTCAACATATGGCCTGTCCAGCTCCTTTGTTTGTCTATTCTCTCCGGTATGTCTATTACTTTGGTTCTTTCCCTCAGATCAGTGTTTCTTACTTTGTCTTGTTTATAAAGTATTAGTGTAGATTTATTTATTGTGCACACCTACCACAATATTTTTATATATTTTTGCTTTTTGTACCAGGGCGAGCTACTGGGCTCCGGTTTCTTCGGCGAGGTATACAAGGTGACTCACCGGGACACCAACGAAGTGATGGTGCTTAAACAGCTGTACAGGGTAGACGAGGACGCGCAGAGGAACTTTTTGAAAGAGGTGCGCACTAAATGAGTGTAGTTTATAGCTTACACGCAACCAAGATCTCATGAATACTCTATTGCTATATCTAAGCGCACGGCCGTGCGCAGGCCAAGTTCCAGAAACAGGCCGCGCGCATGCCGTGCACTATTTACACGAACCGTTTCGACCCACTTTTGACCCCCCTGTAGCACAGTGCCTATTGCAAGTACAGGGATAAAATTGTACCCACGTTCTTCTTCTTCTTCTTCCTGCCCTTGTCCCATCTTATTTGGGGTCGGCGCAATACGTTTTTTTTCTTCCATTCTACCCTGTCACTCGTCATGCTATCACTAACTTCCTTTTCTTTCATATCATTCTTCACGCAATCCATCCATCTTTTCTTTGGCCTCCCTCTCCCTCTCCACCCATCCACATGTATACTCATAATTGTACCCACGTTATCATTACTAAATGTATTGATAACTATTGCAAGTATAGATAGATTTCCAACCTCAAAAAAAAGATCTTTAGGTGCAAAGGTTGAAGAGCAAAGACGTCTTAACGACCCTTGTTATGGTCTGTCCCGCAGGTAGCGGTGCTCCGCTCCCTGAAGCACCCGAACGTGCTCCGCTTCGTGGGTGTGCTGTACAAGGACAAGCGCCTACACTTAGTGACGGAGTACGTCGCGGGAGGCACGCTGTACCAGCTCTTACAGGTAATGTTACTTTAGCACAGATGCCAGTACTCCGCTCCCTGAACACTGGAGACAGTGCTGGATCAGCCACGAGGAAAGAGTAGCAGATGCTCCACGCCTCGCGCTCTGTGGTGGACCTCGGTCACTTGTTTTTTATTCGAGGGACACTAGCACAGATATGGATTCTAACCACTTCCGTAATAGACCCATCGCTACGTTTGAGCCTGAAAACGAAGAAGTTTTATTTCGTTGTCATTTTAAAGTTCATTTTCAAGATTAAGGGCCCCTTAGTAGAATTTGCTACAGGCTTTTCTTAATCGTTGATTGGTTCGTATTTGACCACTATCTCACTTGATGGAAAGCAATGATGCGGTCGACGATGGAGCGCGGTTAAAAGATTTCCGGGTTCATTTTGGGTCGATGTACTCTTACAATTTTTTTTCTGACTATTATTTGATAAGAATGTTATTGTTTTTGTTCAGGACACTCGGGTTCCTCTGACGTGGCGCGACCGAGCTCAGCTGGCACGCGACGTGTCGTGCGGCGTGGGCTACCTGCACCGCATGAACGTCATCCACAGGGACCTCAACTCGCACAACTGTCTCGTCAGAGAGGTACACTATGACATACACACTCTCAGCTGGCACGCGACGTGTCGTGCGTGGGCTACCTGCACCGCGTGATATAGCTATGACCAATGTTTCGTTTTATTGCTGTATTGTCATTTCCGCCTCGTATATCTAAAACTTGTATAAAACAATGTGTGTTGTGCGCAGGACAAAACGGTGATCGTAGCAGACTTCGGCCTGGCGCGCATCGTGCAGCGCACGGCCAGCAGCTCGCTGGACCGGCGCCAAGCGCACAACACGTTGAGGAGGAAGCGCTACACGGTACGTATACTCTGTTCTAAATAACATTATGAAAACGGTGAATTATCTAAAAATAAGTTTTAAGTTACTTGATACCGAGCCGTTTTCGGTACACTGGGGCCTGAGAGGTTAATAATGATTGTACTTATGTTGTCTCAAATGCCTCTTGTTGTCGTATCGTCAGGTGGTCGGCAACCCGTACTGGATGGCGCCGGAGATGATGAACGGCAACGTGTACGACGAGAAGGTCGACGTGTTCTCGTTCGGCATCATTCTATGCGAGGTAACGTAAACGATACCAACCAAATGCGAGTCGCACAGAGTATTCTGTACCATCGTACAAGATTAACACTTTAACGCAGCGCGCCATGAAAACGATGTTGCTTGTATTCAATCTGAATTTATTTTTATCTTAATTTATAGTGGCAACAAAATTACACTCTTTGAAAATTTCAACTGTCTACCGATTACGGATCAAAAGAGCATTCTAATAAAAAAACAATGTCCACCCTGACACTGTCCAAATTTTTTTGTTTTGTTATAATTTTTGACTTGGATACTAAGTCCTTTAAGCCATGTCTTAATTTAAATAGTTAATTAGTTTACCATTAAAATGCGGGAGCAACACATTCGTTTTTGTAGTGTTTGGCAGCAAATGTATCGAGTCTTCCCGGCAAACTTCGCTGAGGTAGCCTGAACTACAATAAAATTCTCAACTCCATTTTGACTGTGCCTGTTTCAATGATTCCACATATTTTGTTCAGTTGCGTAGACACTTGAGATATAAATCTACGCCAATTTTACAGCACAATATCAATTTGCGAATAACCAAAACAGCCACAGAACAGCACTCGAAGGAAGCCCGCCTAAAACTCTTGCAATATGTGTGTACCTCTTTCCTACAGATAATAGGGCGTGTGTCGGCCGACCCGGACTTCCTGCCGCGGCGCAGTGACTTCGGGCTCAACGAGGCGCTGTTCGTGGACAAGTTCTGCCGCGCCACCGCCTGCCCCGAGCCCTTCTACAGGATCGCCTTCCTGGCCTGCCATCTGGACCCCGACATTAGGTACCTACACTTAGCTAGCTTCTTATCTTCTATGAGTGTAAGCTAGAAGCGTTCTGCTTCATAGATCGTGAGCCGGGACAGTAATCATCAATACTCATAGCACAAGTATAGGAGATAATCTGAAAACTGTAATCTTTTAAGCTATTGCATAGCTTCTATCGCGGGCCTTGAGCGTGGAGGCCGAATCCAGAAATTCCGTAACGAAAATAACCTAACACGGGGGGTGTTAGGTTATTTTCGTTTGTTTTCTTATCGGTCACCACGCTCAAAAAGTGTAACTTCAATTAATATCAAAGAAAAAAACAAAGGAAAAAAATACTGCATAAGTAAAATAAATAAATAATTACAATTGCATAAGTTGATAAAAAAAATAGCTTTATCGCGGCAGTCCCCGAGTGACACACGTCTTTTTTTTTTTCAAATGTTCTAACTTTTGGCTTCCAAGTGTTCTAACAGGATGCTATTGTATGGCTCGTAGTTCGTTTGACAATGTTGATCGTCACATACGACTTTTCTTTGTTTCGTTATTTGGAAGTGTAGGTCCATGATGGTTATGCTTGTTGCAGGCCACCGTTCGAGGTGATCGAGATCTGGCTGGAGAGCATGGTGATGTACCTGTCGCAGGCCGGGCCAGTGCCGGCCACGCTGCTGGCCGACATCGTGCAGTACTCGCGCGGCTCGGCGGCTCGCACGCAACGCTCGCCGGACTGCTGCCTGCACACGTACGTTCTAATCTATGTGTCTAGCACAACGACCTCACACCCGCTAGACATCGTGCAGTACTCGCGCGGCTCGGCGGCTCGCACGCAACGCTCGCCGGACTGCTGCCTGCACACGTACGTTCTAATCTATGTGTCTAGCACAACGACCTAACACCCGCTAGACGTTTAATCTATGTGTCTAGCACAACGACCTTACACCCGCTAGACGTTTAATCTATGTGTCTAGCACAACGACCTTACACCCGCTAGACGTTTAATCTATGTGTCTAGCACAACGACCTTACACCCGCTAGACGTTTAATCTATGTGTCTAGCACAACGACGTTACACCCGCTAGACGTTTAATCTATGTGTCTAGCACAACGACGTTACACCCGCTAGACGTTTAATAACAGGCGACGCTTGTCTGGCTTGCGGATGGCGAGCAATGGGTAGCTCATCTATTTAGCTCATGTATTTAGCCAGTGTCAAATTTAGTTTACTTTATATATTTCGCCGTGCGAAGCCAAAGAAAGAAATAGCGCATCGCATGGTTAATAAAAAAGAACGTAACTCAAAAGAAGGTTTTTGAAAATGGAAAGTCTGAAATCATGTTTCAAAAATATAATTTTTGAAACATGATTTCTGACTCAAATACCCTCTTTTGAGTTAGGTCTTTTTATGATTAAGCATATTGTGATATCTTAAAAATACTTTTGACGTCATATAATCTCGCATCGCGCTAGCATATTTCACTATAGTCTATTCGCGTTAAGAAAATACTGACACATCAGTACTACTGCATAGTAAAGGCATATTAAAGCAAACCTTTTATTACACAGTATGTTCAAATATTAATATTCAGTAATTACCTATTTTAAAATTTAATTATAATTTTACGAATAAGTGAAGTATTATTTTTTTTAAATTGACAATAGACGCATACTGTCTGAAAGACTTGCATCATCTGTTTTCTGTTTTTCAATTTGTTATGATCTAATTGATCAAGGACATTAATTGGAAAGATTGGTCATTTTCACTTGACAATGATGATGAGTCACTATACCTTTTTTGCCCTATGATGAGTTCCCTGACAGTTCAATTTTATCCGTGGCACGCATACTACTTTAGATTACTAAAAAATAAACTGGCAAAAAAAAATGAAATGGTAAAAAAAAATATTGTCTTTCGTAAATTACTAAGTAAATTATTGTAGTTATAATTAACTGTTAAAAAATTAAGTAAATAAAATAAAAAAGTATAGATCTTAAAAATGTGTAATGCGTTAAACGGAACTTCTGCCAATAGAGATTGACACTACTCGACGACACACTAATCGACAAAATCGGAGCGGCCATCTTGTAATCGCGATTAATCATCGTGGCTGGAGAAAATTCCGATTCTGATATGGATATGAGTTCAAATCAAGAGTCAAGTTCTGACAGTGAATAATAAATAAATAATTATTTTAAACAGACTGAATTTTATTTACCACTAGCCGTCCCCCGCGTTTACGCCCGCGTTTTTTGTTTTGGATTTTTAATTTTTGTTAGGTATTTTGGTTTACTGTAAAATTTCATCAAAATCCGTAGACTAGTTCTTGCGTGAAAGAGTAACAAACATCCACACACACATACAAACTTTCACAGTTATCATCTATAAATCTAAAATCGGTAATCCGATTCCATTTTTTTTTTGCCAACTGATTCGTTATTGTAAAAAATTGATTAAATTTCGTTAGGTCACATTACTATAATTGTCAGACAAGAACTGCCAGGGAACTTATCATAGGACAAAAAAACTATATTGTCTTAAATGCGAATGGACGATAGTTAATCCAAAATGTACAATGATTGTAGTGCATTAGCCTACTAAATGTTTTTATCCGTCTGATGTGAAAAACTGCTTTTAAAATATTTTTTCTTTACTGATATATGTGTTTTTTGTTTGTGGTTCACAGAAAGGACAGTTGCTGTTCTCGGCTCAGTAAAGCAGAGAGTGAGGATAGCGTGCCGGACGCGGGAGTGTTGAAGGTAATACTTATTTATATAGTAAACGTTATGTTGGTTATAGCTGAGGCGGTGTTTAGATTCAAGCCCTGACAAGACTGAGGTAGATCTGAAAGTGGCGGTACGAAGGCTCAAGGTCAAAAATACCGCCCCACGATCCAACGGCTTACCTTGGAAAACCTGGGTCCTGGCCTCAAAGACTCTAGTTTCCACTGAAGGATTTCCAAGCGAATGCTAGAAGAGGCCAGTTCCCACTTCGTTAATAGTCGGGGAAACTAGTCCTCATTAGAAATCCAGAGCGGACTTTACCTACGAACTCCTTTCACTTTCTGACTTATCGTGCAGTTCGACGAGATAGGCAAGCTTTTTAAAACTCTGGACGATCGACAAAAGTCTGTGAAGCCTAACAAAAGTCAATCGATACACGAGTCAAATCACAACGTACATCATTGGAACGATTCCAAAATATCCATGTTGACGTGGTAGGACCCCTACCACCATCACATATGAGTACAAGTACTTTCTCACTATTATCGACCGATATACGCGATGGCCCGAAGCATTACCTCTCCATGAAATAACTGCAGAAACAATAGTCAAATCGATTTATGCTGGCTGGAAAAACAGAACAAAAACTACTGCATATAGGGCTGACATGCTCTTTGAAATTAAAGTCCATAAAAATAAAGAGAAAAAAGAACTACTGCTTATCATCCACAATCAAATGGTATCATCGAAAGATGGCACCGTTCACTTTAAACTGCATTGCTACTGCGATTGGAGCGTGGTTTTCCGAATTACGAAATATGGCTATACTTATTTCGTTTGCTATCTTGACTGCTATTTTCAAGTGGTTCATAATCACCTTGTAAAACTGTTATTTTTTGCTAAAGTAAATTATTTATCTGTTGTTGTAGTCGAACTCCAACGCTTGCCTGTCGGTCGGGGAGCGTGGCTGGCGGCTGGGCAAGTGCGTGTCGGCGTCTCAGCTCGGCGCGCGGCCGCTGGTCACCGTGAGCACGCTCAGCCGCAGCCAGCACGCGCTGCACACCGCCGGCTACATCCTGCACGCTGCCGGCAACAAGATCAACATCACTAAGGTATGAACTGCAACGTCGCAGCCGCTGGTCACCGTGAGCACGCTCAGCCGCAGCCAGCACGCGCTGCACACCGCCGGCTACATCCTGCACGCTGCCGGCAACAAGATCAACATCACTAAGGTATGAACTGCAACGTCGCAGCCGCTGGTCACCGTGAGCACGCTCAGCCGCAGCCAGCACGCGCTGCACACCGCCGGCTACATCCTGCACGCTGCCGGCAACAAGATCAACATCACTAAGGTATGAACTGCAACGTCGCAGCCGCTGGTCACCGTGAGCACGCTCAGCCGCAGCCAGCACGCGCTGCACACCGCCGGCTACATCCTGCACGCTGCCGGCAACAAGATCAACATCACTAAGGTATGAACTGCAACGTCGCAGCCGCTGGTCACCGTGAGCACGCTCAGCCGCAGCCAGCACGCGCTGCACACCGCCGGCTACATCCTGCACGCTGCCGGCAACAAGATCAACATCACTAAGGTATGAACTGCAACGTCGCAGCCGCTGGTCACCGTGAGCACGCTCAGCCGCAGCCAGCACGCGCTGCACACCGCCGGCTACATCCTGCACGCTGCCGGCAACAAGATCAACATCACTAAGGTATGAACTGCAACGTCGCAGCCGCTGGTCACCGTGAGCACGCTCAGCCGCAGCCAGCACGCGCTGCACACCGCCGGCTACATCCTGCACGCTGCCGGCAACAAGATCAACATCACTAAGGTATGAACTGCAACGTCGCAGCCGCTGGTCACCGTGAGCACGCTCAGCCGCAGCCAGCACGCGCTGCACACCGCCGGCTACATCCTGCACGCTGCCGGCAACAAGATCAACATCACTAAGGTATGAACTGCAACGTCGCAGCCGCTGGTCACCGTGAGCACGCTCAGCCGCAGCCAGCACGCGCTGCACACCGCCGGCTACATCCTGCACGCTGCCGGCAACAAGATCAACATCACTAAGGTATGAACTGCAACGTCGCAGCCGCTGGTCACCGTGAGCACGCTCAGCCGCAGCCAGCACGCGCTGCACACCGCCGGCTACATCCTGCACGCTGCCGGCAACAAGATCAACATCACTAAGGTATGAACTGCAACGTCGCAGCCGCTGGTCACCGTGAGCACGCTCAGCCGCAGCCAGCACGCGCTGCACACCGCCGGCTACATCCTGCACGCTGCCGGCCTACAAGTGGCCAATGACAATTTCGTTACAAATCTTTGAGACGCTGTTATCCTAGTCTTACTCCACAAAACGAATATACCTTAATAACATGTTTGATCGTTGGCAGGTGGACGACATAACAAAATGGCTGGACCCTCCACCGCTTAAACGCACGTCTCCAGACACGCACCTGAACAAGCTGCAAGAGAAGACGCGCAAGGTGGAGCCGCACGCGCAACACGAGGCCCTGCCCGCCTTCCTGCGCAACCAGTCCGTCGAAGGGCTGGAGTCACAGTACAAGCACGAGGTAATGACCTTCAACCTGTAGGTATCACATGTCCATCCAGTACATACTGACTGTACTGGACACTCCAGCAGGAAAACACTGAACTCGTCCATCTAAGCCATACATATATGTTTTCTTTTTCAGGTCGAAAACCCCTTACCATTCTGCAGACACATCAGCATTCCAAACAGTACAACAACAGTTGTGCAAGATGACGCGGACACAGACTCCTCGGATGAAGACGAGGAGACCATCAACACTTGGCACCGCAACGTGCAGATATTCGACAAAATGGACGTCGACCCCAAAAACGTTCTAGCCACCATCGTCAAGAAAGGAGAGAACCTCCTCTCCAAAAAGTCAAGCTATGACGTGACCGACGTAGTGCTGAGAAACCCTGAATGTCTGACCCACGAGAGGAAAATACCCGAAGATGACTGTAGAAGGTTCAATATTGACTATCTAACTAAGAGCCCAGTCATGGCTGCGGGCATCAAAAATATACCAAAAACTGTTGAGAACAAAAAACCGCCAGAAAAGTCAGGGTTCTTCCAAAAGAAGTTGTTGTCACCGAAGTTTAGCAGATTGTTCAAGCCCAATACAGCAGAAGTGGTCAGAAATAAAGAGGTAGAGGACAAGGATAAGTCTAGGAGTAAATTCTTCGTACAAAGACCTGCTTCACCCAGTAACATGGGTCGCTCGCACAGGGTCCGACCCTCCGAGTCAGACAAGCCGGTCCACCACGACGTGCTGAAGTCCGACATCAAGCTAGCCAGCATGGGCAAGCCCATGACGCCAATATTCCGGCGGCATCTAGCCGAGAAACCCGACTTCGCGGACGGGAGGTTCAGTTATCGAGACCGAAGATCTAAGTACGATCCGAAACCCAGCGAAGATTCGAAGTTTATAGACTTAGGACGCAATAGGATTAAGGCCCCTTTAAGTACGTTAGAGCAAGGCACGAAACTGACTCCGCTGATAAGAAGTTCCCAAATTAATAACATAGCAGCTTTGGCTACCGTGCCCGAGAAAAAACTCGTTGATAAAAAAGTACGTGATGACCCCACTTTGCCCAAGCGTCGTGAGCCGGGCATTTCGCGTAGTAACTATGTGAGCTTGGCTAATTTGAAGATTAACGGCAAAGCGAAGGATATTGATGATAAGTGCAGGCAGGAAGTGAATGAGGATTCACCTGTTGAACGAGTTATTTAGGTGAGTCGACTTTTCAAGAGGTGATGAAGGAATCGGCGTTTTACTTCTGGTTGGCTTCCGTTCCCTTCTTGCCGCCTTCGGTTAAGACGGAGGCGAGATTTAGGTAAGGGAACTTCATAGTTTTCCTCTGTCATGCCAACAAAATAACGTCCATTTTCTACATCGGTCAAATGTTCAATAAATACTGGTACTTTACTTGACAAATTTCCATATGAAAAAAATGTACTCTTTATCTGTTAAGATAGGGTTCATTTTGTATATCGATATCTCTGGGCTGAAAGGGCTTATAACACATTTGGGACATTGTACTATGGAGACTTTTGAGTCCAAATGTATCGATATATTAAATAATATGGATGTTTAAGCAAATTTGCCAAGTGTAGTGCTAGATATTATGGACATCTACATCATATATTTCAAGTCTTGCCACGTTACAGTAGTTATATACATTTGTTGATTCGTTGTACGTATCACGACTCGGACGCTTCTCTACAGATCGTTCGCTTGGGGCAATAGAATCGTGACTTCACGGTGAATGTAACAGATAACCAGTGACAGTTATTATGTTTTTTTGTTAGTGTCTAAAAACACATTCAATTATATATCCAAGTTTGTGGACAGACAATTTTATTTCATTAAAGTTACGTATATTGCAATGGTGTATAAATGTAATAGATTTAAAAGCTAAAACAGAAAAAAAAATCGTATGATGTTGACGCCTTTTAATTTTTATTAAATAGTATATTTTGCAACGAATCAGTTTTGCACAACACGTGCTTCTTAATCGCATCAATATTTAAAGATATAGGTTCAAATTGCTACGTCAGACGGTTCCGTTTACCGAAAAAGTAACGAATATTTAAATAATGATTATTTACCAAGATTTCTTATATTTCATTATGTTTTTCTTACCGGCAAATGAATTCAAATATGTTGTATGATCTGCTAGTACTCCATACATCGGTATTATCCAGTTATGGCAGTGCCTTTTCAAAAGACTGCGTTCTAAAAGACATTTATTTCCTAAAGACAATTCAAATCACGAGCGCGCGTCTTGTGATCCTTTTGCCCTTGTTATAAGGTATATATTCGAATGGTTGACGCGCAAAATCTCTATACTATGTTAGCAAAATAACTACTGTCAAATATCGAGAAATCATTATACAGCTTCAATGATTGAATAGTGAAAAAAGAATCATTTTTCACATTATCAGAAATTCAATCAAATCACATTTTTTGATACACATTCCATTTGATGTTTCCAATATTTGTATATCCATACTTTTTATATTCCATTCTCTTTTATACTGCTCTAAAATATGTATGAATTTTACATAGATATTTGATTCCTGCATTGAGTTAAAGCTTTGAATTTAGTGTCAATTAGTAAAAATGTTTGAATTTTACTATAAAATGGCACTGTAATTGATATATTATTGTATAAATGATAAATGTTATAAACTTTGGTGCCACTATGCTGAAAAGTGGACACACTTGCAATTAAAAATTGGTTACTTTCCAAAAGTCTATGTCGAACTAACATTATCTTGGCGCTCAATTTCGCCGTAATCACGCCGTGCCCCGAACAGACGGTTACGCAGTGTTTACTAAATCCATGTTTCACTAGTTACGTTTAGAACCGTAGTTTTTACCATAGTGAGCAAAAATGTAATAATAATAAATTATATTGTTATGCAAGCTGCCTAGGTATATAACATGCCTATTCTAACGACGAAATCATCTGCCAGGATTACTTTAGTTCGATATCTTCTTAAAATATGGTTATGTCGGCGATTATCATACTGCCACGCACCACCGCGTGAATGCGTGTTTTAACTTTGCTTGTAAGTATCTCCGTTATAACACGCACAGTCCAACACATAGAAAATGCATCCACGCGCGTTCATGCAGATTACGCGCCTATAAGCGGAAACACATGCGCAACGTGCTTGATTGCGGGACGCGAGGTATGGTACACTGAGTCTCACAGTGCGTCAGAATGAGTCGGAACCTGCGTGAAATTACAAAACGCAACTACGCGCGTGAATGCACAAAAAACCCGCACGATGATGCAGATCTGCACTCCCGCAAGTACGCGCGTAAGTACGGTGACATGCAACATGCAGCGTGATGCGTTGCAGTGTGACAATCGCCACAGTCATCATTGAGACGGCACCATGAATGTAACTCGACCAGTTTAACAAAGTCGAATACTAGGTGACTAAAAACTTAGTTCTGTTTGTAAATGCAATTTATGTACGTTTAATTACTGTGTATGTATATAGTATCGTGTGTTTACGTGTTTAATTAGGTGCTTTTGTTAAAAACACACGTTATGCTAATTAAGAAAACGTGAAATGAATTTAAAACTTGTAAAAGTATTAAAACTGTACAAGTTTTCTTATTAAATGAAATATTGTTACTTAAGCCTTTAACTGCCAGCGTCGGATTGGTCTGGCGAATTTTTTGTGGCCTATTTGCCAGGGTCGTGTATTTGTGACTGGGTACTTTATCTCGTTACTCTTTAAACTCTTTTAAACCCCATAGGTGACAGAAGAGCTGACGAAATGGAGTATTTGATCGCGACTCTGGTGTAATAAACGCGGGAATGTTAGCCTGATCCTACGTAGGCAGTTAAAAAAATTTGGATCAGTATTCGCTTGACACGTCGAGTCAATATCGACTCTAGCTTAGAGTCTCTAAGATTCAATTTGCAACGCAGTTAGCTTCACGCAGTTGTTAGTGTCTTAAGCAGATATACGGAAATATACACTAGTTGTTTTCTATGAGTAGTTATATTTGTACCGTTTTTATATTGTAGATGAAATGTTTGAGTATTATAAAAAAATCTACAAGGAATTTGTGGTGGAACGCTGTATGGTGCGTTTCACGTAAGAAGTTCCTTGGCCGTAATGTTGGCAATTAGGAAAAACTGTTGCTATATATTTAGCAATGAAATTACTTAATATTAGGGAGATTACTGTTAATTGTTAAACAATTGCCTTATAATTTTGTATTTCTTTTTTTTTTGGTAAACTGTAAAAACTATTTTTGACGCTGAGGTCCATTTCGATTGTCCTGCAATTATCATAAATACCGAAAATACTTCGCCACAATATCGTACCTCTCCGTTAACACCTCATTTGTAGACTTTTTTTTTAATAAAATTTCATTCCTCATAATTCTCTATATGGTACGACTCCCGTTAAAATCGATTTCGTTTCGCATTTCGTTCAACAATTTTGTTAGAGTAGGCAACTCTTTTCTTTTTTCTTTAGACAGCCAAAGAAGCCAACATTACGGCAAAGAACCTTTTTATGTAAAAAGCACTATAGCGAGTTTTTCTGAAGTAAGTAGGAATATAAGTTTGTTTGATTGATCAATGTTTCGCCATATATTCCTTCCCGTCTATCTATATAGTAAAATATTATTTTGCAATAGCAAGAGGTCCCATTAAATTCTGTCCAAGGCGTTCACATAAAAACTACATTGAAATATTTATAATCGATTATTATTATTACCTATTCTAAGATCGGAATCTGTGCCATTTATATGCCAATTTATGGATGTACAGTCGGCAAAATTAAATAGTGTGTTGCTGACTGTATGTTACAGTCGATGGAAGTTTCGCTCAGTTGTAAAAATTATGATGATATTATTATAATTTTGCGTCATAGACCTGTGCTTGGTTACCATGACGTTCAAAGTAAGATTGTTTCATTCTTACTTACTTATTCTTTATTGCACACAAAACGTACAGATACAAAAAACAGCCAAGTGCGAGTCAGACTTACACACGATGGGTTCCGTAGTATTATCTATATAATATTAAACGATATATACAACATTAGTTTTAGTATATATGCGAAAAAAACATGTGTCTAGTATTTTTAGGGAAAAAATCTATGTACAAAATTTCAAAAATTTCAAAATCACAAAGTTATAAGTTTGTTATGTCTGCAAAAATACATAGTCACCGGGCCATCTAGGCGACTGAGGTGTTGTTTTACACTTGCACCCAGGTCTTATTCAAGTGTGGGTAAGAGACAGAGCTATACAGGTTGTCTAGCGCCATCTCTTACCCACACTGGAATTAGAATTAAACAATCTTATTTTAAACGTCATGGTAACCCATGTTTACACAAAGACTTCGACATATAGCACCTAACTGAATACTCGATTTTTATTGTACTGTTGGACTTTCAACTCACGGTAGTAAGCCAAGTGTTGAAAATTCATTGCACTGTCACTGTATTTAGTTTATACATCCTTTTTTGTAAGCACGTCACGGCTGATGCAGTTGTTGAGCAATTGGCTGCTGCGCTGCGTGTCGCGGGTTCGATTTCCGCATGGAACAAATATGTATAACCTACAGAGGTTTGGGTGTCTTGTGTATGTGAGTTTATATGACGTATTTAGTAAGTCCCTAGTGTGGGAAAAAGTCTTTTTTAAAGAAAAAAATAAGGTTCTTGTTATATATGAGTGACACTTCCATCGACACATCTGTACCTAAGAATTTAAGCTCCACGTGAAAACTGACAAGTCCACGACATTAGACTAAGTTACTGGGCAATACTTTAACTGTATTAATTTATTAACATTTTAGATATTATCTTATTGTAGAGTTAAGTTTATTTCTTAGATTTTTTTTTCATGAAGTCTGATTTGTACTTGTGACACAGGGTGCCATTTTTTTTTAATGTAATGCGTTATTAAATAATGCTATGATTGAAACTTGAATCAGTCTTGGTATTATGTTATTGCTTTTCTAATCAGCTTGTTTCATAGCTTTGGTTTCAGAGACCTTATCATGACTTATTAAAATGCCAATCGTGCGAGCGAGAGGGATGGAGCTATACAACTCACATAGCTCCATTTCTTCAACAGTTCAGTTCAGGTCGTAAAATGGATCGCGTTAAGAGACCATGGTAGTGTTTCTGTCTGCTAAATGTACTACAGCAGGAAGGGAAACTTATAGCTCTTTTGTACTATGCTATATAACCCAGATTCTAGAACGAAAATTATTGAAGTAAAATTATTTTGTCAAATTTTTAAACGCGTTTTTAGATTTCTGATGCCTAACAAAACTGGTAGAGCTAGAAAGTGTTATCCTGGCCCTAAAACACAAAGGGCAACAGAAGGAATACGGGGGTTTTAATCAGTATAAGAAATAAAGAAGAAACTGAAGAAATTTTATTCAACCAATCACAAGACTTCTTTTTTTTTTCAAATCATCAATTAACTTCTCTTGCTCTAGGTGGAGCGAGAGAGTCAGACTTTTACTGACTAAACCTCACCTGCGCTTTGGATTCCAGGGGCGCGGTCACTAATTCAAACAATGATCTAACCCTCAGTTGCATCTCGAGTCACTTTATTTCCCTTTAAATCTTTTAAGTACTAACCTAGTACTAGTAACTAAAGTAGTTTCAATCATAGCATTCTTAGAAATTAACATAAAATCAGGACAAAAAAATCAATCTCATTTTGATTAATACTTATTTTTTTACGTCCGACATTAAGTCGCGCTCATATTTACCTTATCTGTGATACGTTATGTTTGTAAACGCCGCAATAACAAGTATTATAGGTGTCTCTTAGTTTATAATTTTTTAATCTTGTAAAACTTTTTTTTTTTATTATTTTAATTAATGATTTAAAGTTTTGAACGCCGACGTCGCTTACTTAGAGTCGGGCTACACGATGCGTTGCGCCGCCGCATCGCAAATATTTCGACGAATCGGGCACACGAGTGACGCCACCGTGCTGGTACGTCTCGCCGATTAGTCGAAATATTTACGGTGCGGCGCCGCAACGCATCGTGTGGCCCGGGTCTTGCGATATTCGTAAATTATTATTTTAACCGCCTACGATGGATGTATGCGACAAATTCTCGCGTTTATTTAGCCAGAGTCGCTCATCCACGACCAAATACTCCATCTCGTCAGCTCTTCTGTCACCTATGGGGATTGAAGAGCTAAACGAGATCGAGTATCCAGTCGCAAATACACGACCCTGGCGAATAGAACACGAAAATACTCGTCGTACCAATCTGACGCAAGCGGTTGAAGGGTTACAAGCTTATGAGACGTATTTTTGTCATATTGTCGGTCAGCGCTTGGCGTTCAAAAGGCAAAGATAATTTTTAACAAATAATTAACAGTGGTAACATCGAGTATTCCGTCTTCTGCATTCCAGCGGTTTTATATATTTTTCTTTGTATTGTTTCTAAGTACAAATGAATAAAGGAATATATTCAGATTTTGTGTTTTTATTGCAAATGCATACCTTGCCTGTCTTTATTTTTGGACAATATTTTATGTTAACAATAAATAACACAAAAAAGAACAAATTCTTTTCCAGAAAACAGCATCAAAATTGATATTAAATAAAGCAGCTATTAGTATTTCAAATATTTATTTATTATATTTTTTCTTGTTCTTTTTATGGGTTCACATTGGTTTGTGCATACATACTTTTTCTATTACTTGACTATTTTCCCTTCTACCAAATTTTAAAGTATCTACTTGATTTTGAACAGATTTGAAAAATATTTTGTTACACCCCCAATCTGCTCTGGACCTCTAGGCCACTCTCGGCAACCAGCACAATGTTTTCGACAAGCAGCATACACCAGAAAGCATCTTGCCGAAGGGTTGACATCAGAGCGTCCATTAACAGGAAGAGGTAAGGGCTTGGAGCCGAACCTTGATGTAAGCCGACAGACACACTGAAGCCGCCAGTAGCGCCCACTGTGGACCGGCCTTCAAACGCTCTAAAAGTACAGTAGTACAATTCACGAATGATGGCGGCCGTGAAGGCTGCGCAGTAACGTGTTTTAGGAACCAAATGGCGACGTGTGTGTGCGAAAAGAGTGTAGTATGCGCGAACGTTCGCAAAGGCTAACTTTACGGCCGCCATCATTCGTGTACTGTAATTACAGTGTAATAGCGAGGTACAACAGTAAAGTAAACTTCAACAATCTTCTGATCAGTCGATCGTTTATTGGAAATAAAATATCGATACGAAATCAATTTCAACAAATAATGCCAAGTTCAAGCGAAAAAACCAAGTACATATATCACAGGATAGATTGGGATTAAAATGCTTATGATAGATAAATCTTTTTTGTTTTAAAATGTATATAATCGTTATTCTAGTTGATTAGAATAACGACTTCTAATTTAATAAAAAATCTGTACAGTTTTGTTTTATACAGTGTAAAAAAAATACATTCAGCCGAACATAGAACCTTCTCTTTTTTGAAGTCGGTTAAAAATCGTTATCAACCACATTGACATTTTAAATTAAAAAGTAATTCGTATGGTTCTCCTGAGCTATCAGTTGAGCTGAGCTCAGATGCTCAGCTGAGCAGATAATTACTTCTAGTTGTATTTATTTTTTTAATTAAAAAGCGAGCTGAGCAGATAATTACATCTAGTTGTATTTATTTTTTTAGTCGAGTCAATTTTGAATTAAAAATATTGTTGTGGTTGATTATGATAACGATTATATTCAGTTTAAAATAAAACAGTAGTTTTGTATACTGTTTGTAGAGAACTTAGCCATAAATACAATGAAATCAATATTTATTTATCAAGATAATAACCACCAATAAAGAAGTAGGTACGTTGAAATAGTTTTTTTTTTTTTTCATAAAAGCTTCCGGTGCACGTTTCATCTTATTTTATAAAACCCTATACTAAATAACAGACTAGCGAATTATTTATAATACATACATTCATGTGAGACACGGTTTTCAAACGTAGCCAGGGTGTGCCAAGTTACAAAATTGTGATGACGAATGTGCGAATTTGAGCCTCATGGCTGTAAAAAAGATTATTATACCTTGCCGGTACTTTCGATCTATGTTACGAATCCTATCGTCAGACTTAGAAAATGTTTAAGGGTATTTCTTATAATTTTCATAAAAAATATCTACAACCATTAGAATTTTTTCTTTTGTACGGTACGTTTATTTAACAAAATTATAAGATGATGAATACAGTTAAACACAAAAATCCCTTGTCATCATGGCTACGTTCGTTTGAATAAAACTAAAACGTAATTTATATTTCATAATAACACTTAAACTTCCGCAAACATTTCGCCTTTTGTTTTATCAAGAAACATATTTCTTATTATATGGTTTTTTTTATAAAATATACATAAATAATATAAAAAAAAAACATAACAACACAAATCGGAGTTTCCTTCAGGATATATTAAAAGAACAGTCATTTGGTGGTTGTCCTGAAAGTTTTTTTGAGAGTTTTACGAATTGGCTAGTTAACCCCACTCGCGCCGCCATATTGGAAGAATAGTGCCAAAAAAACATTACAATTCATAACTGTAATGGGAGCGTACCCTGCGAGGATCGAACCAGCGTCACACAGTGCAAACTAAAATGTAATCAAAATTTAAAAACTCACAGAAAATTTTCCATTCTCATGAAGAGATCTTCATGAACACCAAATAACTGTACTATAACTAAATGGTAAATTTGGAAAATCTTTTTAATGGTTTTTACACATAAAGTCTATAATTCTGCAAATGGTATGCAAGTTTTAATTACTTCTTTGTCTAAACTCGTTAAAAAATGAAAGGCCTGTTTTGACATTTGACAAAGACCCTAGAATGTAACTTGGAAGACACTGATAGAAACGATAAAATAATAATTAGGTGTCCGGTGTATAGTAAAATTCACGAATGATGGCGGGCGTGAAGTTTGCGCAGAAGGCTGCGCAGTAACGTGTTTTAGGAACCAAATGACGTCGTGCGTGTGTTAGAAGAGTGTGGTATGCGCGAAAGTTCGCAAAGGCTAACTTCACGCCCGCCATCATTCGTGAATTGTACTTTAGTTGTAGATATTTTAGTAGTAGGTACAGTACACCGGACAAGCCACAAGGTCGTCAATACAACACAGAGACACTATACAAATAATCGTAACGTCTAAATTTCACCTGTATGCACAAATATTTGTTTTGCATTTATAGATACAAATATCAAAACGGGCCTTTTGTTTTTTGACAACTTTAATAGGGAAATGCATGCAATTTTTCTATTTGCTAAATTAAATAATTTTCAACTCTGGTAAACAAATATAAAATAACTTTTTATATGAACTTTGATGTCACACTACATCACGCCCGTAAGGAAGCCATAGAAAACGGCGTCTTGGCGAGAGAGACATAAATTATATTTGTTTTTTTTTTTGTTATTATTTAGTTTTCTTTTCTACTAATTTAGATATTGTTTACACAGTTAGTTATCTATTTCTGTGTATTTTTTTATGCGTATTCCCTATTAAAGTTAAGATTTGTCATAAGACTCGTACACTATCCGATAAAAAAAACGGATTGCGGCTTGATAGATATGCAATGCCTATATCCTATCAGGAATGTTATGGAACTCCGTAACCACAACTATCGGGTACCCGATATAAAAATCTATCCGTAACCGAATTCTCTATAAAAGTTTCGAATAATTTCGGATAGGGGGCGGTGTTTAAAATTAATAATTACTTATACGACTGATTTTAGTTACAACAATATATTAGGTAGTGATAAGTTAAATAGTTTCCTATTTGTATTTTACTTTTACAATCTAATTCCGTAACCATAACTGAAACTGAAAAAGTTTCGGATAAAGCCAAAGCCTAAATGACAGGTTACGACCGGTTTGTTTGTATTGTCCGACCAAAGATAAAGATAATTTTATTTTGAAAATATGGGTAGCAGTAAAAATATAGGTAATAAGTTCAGCCATATTTTACCATGTAGGCATGCAAAAAACTTATCATACATAATACCACAATCTAATTTACTAAAATAATACACAATGCAGTATAAACGAGTAGATACAAAGAAGTAAATGATAATCCAGACTAGAAGTTAAAGTCAAATCTTGCTACTTGTTGGTATTTACTATTAATTTTAAAATTCGCATATCCGCAACTATTCGAAACTAGGGGATAATCCGAAATCATTTTATATCCATAACATCCCCGATTCCTACAATACGTTTTAATCCGCTTTAAATACAGAATAACTTTACGCTTACCAACTAATTTGAACATCATTCAATTCTGTTGCGAATTCGTAAGTAGAGTTTAGTGCAAGCATTCTGCGAACTTCGCGTTTAAGTCCAAGCTAAGCGGGCTCTATTTGTTTGCAATTTTCAGCTAATTTTAAACTAAGTTAAAATAACAAGATTTTTTTTTTCGTAAAACAGCATTTTTTACAATATACGTCTTTTTTTTTTGACAATCTTTTATCTATCAACATTCTTTTATAAAAAGAAATGGTTTTGATAGAAAATGAATGCAAAGGCATACTCCCTAAGTCCACTGGGATGGAAGTGGATCCACAAGCTCACTACAGTCAAGTACTTTCATAAATAACATTAATTATAATTCACTAAATTACAACCACAGATTGATCTAACAAATATCATTTATTGTTATTCTGATTAAAACCAAATTTTGTTATACTGGGCCTAGAATTGTTGAACCTATGTGTACCAATTTGGTAATCAACGAACTTACAGCCAGTAAACGTCTAATATAGGTACCGGCACGAATCTTGAGCGCTCGGCGTCAGAGTGGGGATCGCTTTGCGCATTCCATACATTAGCGGGCCAATCGTCGTCGTTGCTTGATACATGCAGCAAGCGCAGGCAACGAATCACGGGTGACGTCTATAACGCGGTGGCGCGGCGAGCCAATCACTGACACTCCCCGCCCCCGCGTTTCACTTACCCACTAAAGAGACCGAATATTTGACTTCTGCGCAACTTGAAGCCAACGCTCAAGATCCGTGCCGGTATCTATGACAGGCGACGTATATCTGTCAACACGTATGACTTATAGATCTGATGTAGGTCGCCACAGAATAATTTCCAAATAGCCTAGACCAATCAGAGCGCAGTACCCCGCTCCCCCGTACCTCGGCTAGTAGACAGAATTGTTCTGGTGCGCTAGTTCAAGCATGAGGCGCCTAGTGGCTGTAAGGTCGTTGTTAGTAATGTATTAAAGTAGCACTACCTACCCACAGAACTTATAAAACTAAGACAACATTTTTGACCCATATATAACCACAATCATAGCCTAGACTTCGTTTAAACATTATCAAAATGTTATAAAATCTAGCTTTATCTACGTCCAATGCACATAAAGCACCTTTAAGGTAAACCATTACTAAATAAAAAATTTCAAGAAACAAGTCATGTTTACACTTTCTTCATAATCCCGATTAAAAAAAAATAGATGGCGTTTAATTTTCCGTTACCAAACAAAATTTGTGATGAAACTTTAAGGGAATAGTGTGATTGTTTGGTTAAACACGGCTATAAGTAATAAATTACACAAGGTGTAAGGGACAGCCCTCCACAAACTTTAAGGGCTTGCTCAGTAGACGAAACTGAACAACCTTCCACAAAAATTTTTTTCAGGTAAGAAAAAAAAATTCGACCTCTCCATACAAACTGTCCAATCAAGTTTATTTTCTATGGTGAGGCGGATTTTTTTTCGTTTCCTGAAAAAATATTTTGTGGAAGATTGTTCAGTTTCGTCTACTGAGCAAGCCCTATGCCTATGCCTGTATGGCATAATTTAAATAAATGCCATCATAAAGCGCTTAAAGATGGCTCAAAATATCATGGACTTTAACGGTATTCAAGAAAAACATGGCTTTTTTGTTTGTTTTTGCTCTCCTGTATCTTTCGTTTAGTAACAGTTTACCTTTAAAGGTGCGATAATGTCTCATTATCCTTAAATCTTTATTGTTTGTCTTAAATGCTCAAAGTGTTTGTACTCAATCGTCGACCTCCAGCTCTAGCTCGATGTCCGCGAGGCTGATCTTCCGCAGGGTATTGATGATCATGTACCTGGAGAAGCAGACGTACAGGTACCGGAACCACACCATCTGCGAGCGATGCCGCTTCATCGCGCGGACCACGCGCCGGCTCTCGGTCCAGCGGAGGAAATATCTGGAGTGGGGAAAACAATTTATAGAATTTTGTACCTTTATAACTGGGGCATGATCCTCTATTCATTTAAACTCTTTTTCAAAAGAACTCAGGCCGCAAACAATTCTTAAACTACCAGATAAACTTAAAATGACTAAAACATATTTTTTTTTATCTGAAATAAACTAGTGCTTGACAGCGATCCCACCTGATGATAAGCAGTGATGCACTTGTTGATGGTGAGGCGCACTAGTTTATTAAGAGCCTGTCACTGTAGCCCTGAAGGCACCCAAAATATAATGCAGGGAAGACTGCAGCAAGCAAGTTGTTCCAATCTTTCGATGTATGTGACGAGGCGAAACGCCTGGTCTGGACGAAAAACGCAAGAGAGAATGGAGAGCAGTCACCACTTCCGTGAAACAATTATGCAAATGAAGGAGGTGGTGCAAAACACCAGAGGCATCGGCAAACGAATTGCAGTGAGACTCTGGGCCACCTTAGACGCGGGCTTGCAAACAGTGAGCAATGGATAGCTCGCTCTGCAATAAAGACCAAGCCCAGATCGACGACGAGGGGTGTTACATGCGTGCCTCAAAAAAACATTATCAAGATTGATAGGGTTGATCCGTCAGGGCTGAAGAATTGTTCGAAAGAGTTGCAACAGAAGGAATACAGGTGGGTTTAAGCCAGAAGTGAGTCAATTGATGATGGCCCATATAAAAAAAAGCATAAACAAGCAAGGTAATAATTTTTTAACTCACCTTTTAGAGGAAAGTAGAAAACTAAGTGGGAGATCCAGGAATCCTATGTACTTTCTGAATAAATTTACAGAATCTAATGTGTACACCACACATCCTGGAAAGAACAAATTCAACAATTAATTGGTTTTCAAATATTGTAAATAAAAACATAAAAAAATTATTACTGGGAGAAATTGGATTATAGGGGCAACACATCAGCTAATGACCATTTCAACTTTGGCGGCCCAAAATAAGCAATGCCTGAATAATAGATTCACCACTGCATTACTCAGCAAGCAGTTTTGAATGTACTATTCTGGTAGGTAATTATTCTTTAGACTGTTAAAGATGAAGGTTCAATCACTGTGTGAACACCAATAACTGTAGGGTTAACCTATTAGTATTATTAATTAATAATAATAATAATAACGTTCCACAACTATCACACAATGCCATTTAGTCTCAAACTAAGCAGAGATTATGCTATGTGTCCTGGACAACTGATAAACATACTTATATATTTCTAAATACATACGCATTTAAGATAAATCACACCCAGACAGAGAACATATGATTGCACTCATCACACAAACATTTGTCCTGGGTGGGAATCAAACCCACAAACTCCAGCTCAGCAATCAAGGCTACTAACCACTACACCAACACGCGATTTATTGATTATTTAACCTTACAAATACTGTCAATTAGAGACACAAAAGAAAGAAGATGACAGCACAAACGCCAGTGTTCACTTGGGGTTTAATGAATTAAATAAAAACACATACTTACTTTCTGGCATTAACTTCTCAACAAACATATAAGCCACCGCATAGAACACGGCAGAATGATTAGGATGAGCCGACACTCCTCCTCTATCAAATGTAACAAGTGTATCAATATCTATGGCTTCCAAGTGATGGTTTATTAATTTAGCTAACACCGGCACGGGCCACTGCACCTTCGGGTCATCCTTTAGCCGGTCATCCATTATTATACAAATATTCTGGTTCGGTACCCCAAGCTCCAGACATGCATCCCACAATTCTTTACGCCTTATGCGACCTTTTCCTTCATAGTTGCCTGGAAATTAAAATATTAAGTCACTATTAGCAATGTATGACCACCTAATTAACATTTTGACCTCTATAACATAAACATGAAAGAAGCAATGCAGTTCAAAGATCAATTAATGTCACATACCATTAGATAAGCACAGTAAATGTACGTCAGCACCCTGCTCGCACAATCTGAAGATTGTAGGCCCGAAAAACATGCATTCGTCATCCGGGTGGGCTACCACTATCAACACCCGCTTGGCGCCCAATGCACCACGCGTCCGCGTCGGCAGCCGACGTGCGTACCGCCGGTACACCACACAACACACCAAGAAGTACCCAAACAGCCATAAGCTTATATATAAAGCGAAATTCCTAAAATACAACAACAGTTCTGCGAGGAACTTTACGTAAAAATTGTAGAAAAATTCTATGTCATATGGCGAGTCTTTAAGTAACATTTCTGACTAGAACTAAACGAACTATTGGTCGACACAATAAATATAGATATTTGTCATGTATTCTATCTAGTTGTTAGCATTAAATCTTATTTACAATATGAATTTTGAAAAATCCTAATTGTACTTTCCAATACCGTCATCGTGACGTTTTTAACAGTGTTACCATACACCAGTATCACCTTGTAACCGTCAAAAAACCTAAAACAGCCTACACACTTGCTGGTTAGTAGTTTTTTCTACGTTTTTGACCACTTTGTGTAACTCGACGCTACCCGACCCGAGCAACGAATAGTGCTTTTTGAACGAATCTTTAAAAAAACAACCAACTGTCAAAATTGACAATTTAAAGCTGGTTTTTGACGTCTTGCACAAAAATATTTTACGATTTGATAATCTGAAAATCTGAAATTGTGATCTTTCGTGTGCTATTCAAGATGATACAGCCTGACTACCCATCAGCCTTGGGCTTGCTAGCCCATTTAAACTCCGATGAGCTGAAGGAAATGTTAAATGATGACACTAAATTCGACACTGTACTAAAAGATGTAAAACAGGTAATAACAATGAAATTATTTCGAAATAGTGCTTGATTCCTATGTAATTTACAATTTATTTGCTTTACTAAGTATCCACGTAACTTCTCTTTTGCCTTTTATCCCTAACTTGCTTTAATATTGGTATAAAAATTGTTCAGGGGATGAGTCATTGTTTTAATTAAATAAACATGCAATCTTAAGTGCTCCATACGTTGTTTCCCGATAAAATTTATTTTTTTAATCATTTAGTAACTCATCAACGGACACATTTGAGAAGGCTCATAATTACTATGATAACAAAATCAAAAATAATAAAATAAAAACATTGTAATTGAGTTGTTTCACTACTAAACAAAAGTTACTCATCATTATTTTAAATAGATATTCATTGTTGTTTAAGTAACAGTATGATGTGGCAAGAAAATGTTGTCTTTCAAGTTATCTGTTGAGATGTTTAGCTACTGAGAAATGTATGCAGAATTTATTGTTAGACTACGACAGACTTTTAGTAAAAAAATATTTTAGCATTTTTTACTAATATCTATATATTTTGTCGTTTTAATAATAATTGTGTGTAGATTTATGTTGAAATAGGCTAGCAGAAGTATACATACTGCAAGCTGAAATGGACATAGTCTGAGTGAGCATAGAAATAGACAGTCGGACAGCAACATTTCGAATATTTAGAAAAGGTGGAATTATCTATCAAGGCCAGTGTCAAGGAACATGACTCAATGCAATAAAGGATGTACTAATAACAAAGAATTGAAATTAGCAAAAAGTTTAAGTACCTATAAAAGTTGACTATAATTTTAGCATCAATCTTAACTGTAATAAAGTAAAATATGCAATAAAGAAAATAGAAATATCAACTCAAAATTCAATGTACTAGATTAAAGCACTTTAAAAATAATAGTTACATAGTAGATACACAAGTCTCATTATTTAGTTAATTTACATATATTTATCCTCATCTATGCCCGGCTAATACTAAGGTTGTCCTCTAGGTGCGGGCACGCTTGAATTTTCTTCTTTTCACTTTTGTGTTTGTAACCATTGTGCTGTGTCTGTCTGGAATAAAAGATTTTATTCTATTTTAAAAATAAACACTGTTCTTTTCATCCAGGTTAAAGACTGGGAGACAGAGCGCGAGATGACTATAGCCAGCAACAGGTCTCTGGCGGAATTCAACCTGGGCAAGGAACCGGAGCTAGAGGAAATGAAGCAGCAGGTGCAGGACAAGTCCGAGATGGGCGAGCAGCTGTGCACGCGCATCCAGGAGCTGCTCGAAGAATACAGTAAGTTTACTGTCATATTTGCGTATGTCGAAGGACGGGAACAATCTCTCTGCTGTAGTCCTTCGACATACTATCTCTCGCTCCGCCCAAGGGGGTGGGATGTCAATTAGATGATCTCTCTGCTGTAGCCTTCTTGTCCGATTATAATTTGAGTATCTTCAAGGCCAGAATTAATAGACTCATAAAATAGTGCGCCTCACCATCAGAGATCGCAACTCTGATTACCATCAGGTAGGATCGCAGTTAAGCACTCGTTTATATCAATTAAAAAAAAAACAAAAAAAAAACTGGATTTCACGGCCGACCCAAATTCCGTCGTCGGTCTCAGTTTCGGCAAAACCCGGAACCGAAATTTCTAAATAAGGTCAAAGTCAAAGGGTTTCGTAGAGGAAAAAATAATAGTGAATTTATAAATAAGGTGCGCAACACATAACATATAGTTTCGCAGCATGAATCAAAGCCGAAACTACGTTAAGGCCGAAACCGATTCAGTCGAAAACTAATGTGCTGTTAAAACATGTCATGATAAAATAATGCTTGTGTACTACAATCACACCACAAGTTTCAGATGTTTATGCTTCTGAAGTTAAGCAGTGGCTAGGCCCCTTCTGGTTCTTTAAAAGTAGACATCTTCTGGACATCTTGAATATTGTTTATGGGCCCAGACACAAAACTGCGATGCGACATCGCATCGTAAAAATCTACGAGCATCGCAAGAACTTGCGAATTGATTTGCATCGTACATTGGATGGTAGCCTAAACTGTTGCTTTGCCGCATAAAATCGCATCACAGTTATTCAATCACAGGTTCCTGCGAAGTGACGTCGTATCGCATCGCATCGCATTTTCACGTTGGAGCCCTATATCTAGTATTATCTTACAAATCCGTACTTGAAAAATTATTTTTATTTAACTTTGTGATATCAATGTCATATGTGCCTTTCTTTGTTAAACAGAAACAAAATCAGCGGGCATATCGCCTGATACAACACAAGCTTTACTGCAAACGGCCGCAGCAGAATCTGAGGAGCAATCGGAAAGTCTGGCCCAAGACTTCCTTTCCGGGAAGATAACGGCCGAAAAGTTTCTCGAGGATTTCGAACCAGCTCGCAAGAACATGCACTTACGGAAGTTCAAAGCCGAGAAGATGGCCGAACTACTTCGATCCGGAAGTCAGAGCTCTTTCGGCAACGGGTATGCTAAACCATACCTACCGCACCCCAGCTACGGACCCCCACAAGGTATCCCCAATGTGCCATACCCCATGGGACCATTGAACATGCCGATGCCAGGAATGTATGGAAACCACTTTTGAATAAAATGTGTTCATAGATCTCGGTTATCAATTTGTAGATTTAAAATTTTAAATATATATATAAATATGATGCAAATATTGTTTTATAGTGACTTGTTGTGCCATTACTGGCATCAATTTAGTATATCTATGTCATACAAAGAATTTTATTCTATAAGTCATGATGGATTGACTGATTGATTATCTATAAACGTGTCAAAGGCGTGAAGATACTTGGATACAACGGCTCATGTTTAACTTAAGCTTCGGGTATATTATATCCGCTTTAAGTCAAAATGTTTTTTTCTACATAGGCCTATATGGGTACTCATAAACTTCAGAAGCTACTGCACTGAATTTAATAAAAACAATACAGGTATAATTTTTAGCGTGGGGCAACTTTTTCACTAAATAAAACCATCGAAAAGCTGATTGCCCTCGGAATACTCAAATTTAAAAAAAAAAAAAACATTATGAAATTTACAAAAATCAGCTTCTAACTCGGCCTAAAACAGTCCATTGTAGAAAACATTCACCTCGCAAGTTCCGGCTAGAAGACTTTAAATGCCAGCTATGAGATATCTCTTGCATGAATTCTTCTCAGATGGAACCTACGAGAAAACTCGTAGTGTCTTATTACGAATAGATGGTATCTAATGAAAGTTTTTATTGTTGGTACCTAAGTACGAGATATCTCGTATACGATATATGTTGTATACGATTTATCTCGTATAAGTGGACTATGTATGGTGAGAACTACATTTGACTTCTTGAAATTCATGACTTTCAATGTGTTCATTACAGAAGAGTTTGGCATGAGCCTTTGTATACATAAATTATCTAATATACTGGGTTATTTTTAAAACACTGGCAACCCCTCAGGACTATGGTACTGACATCATAAACAACAACATTTGTTCTATGACTTTTTAAAATTCATCTTATTTTAGTTCATCAGATTCTCATACAAAAATAAAAATAATTAAATTGAATGTTCTAAATATTATGAAGTCTATGTCAAGCAAGCGATAGTACAATAGCGGAAGGGAGTAATAAAAACGTAGGTAGGTATAGCAAAATACAGACTTGAAATGTGTTAGACAGGACAACGTAATCTTGAAGGTTTATTTTTGGTAAATGTATTATGTTTTATAAAAAGTCATAGAACAAAAGTTGTTGTTTATGATGTTAGTAATACTGTCCTGCAAGGTTGTTAGTGTTATACAAATAACCCTGTATAAATAATTATAATTTCATTAATGTATATTCGATTTTGTATTTTGTTTTATAAACTGTATTGTACTATTATTTTAGGATTTCCAATTATCAAGAAATATTTTAAAATTGTTTATTCAATATTATCAGTGAATAGTAATAGATAGATCACTTCTAAAACTGTAAAATGGTGTAAAGGTTTTTCTTTTAAAAATATATATACCTAATGAAACATCAAATAAAGCACTTACTTATAAATACATAATGATTGATAAATCGCACGGATAGATTGAGCTCCTTTACATGCTAATTAAGTAAATACACACGAAAATGTGTTGCAGGAATAATGCAGGGTCATTATAATGAAGAAGTGAAACTTAGCAGATGTTATTGATATTAACACATGTTTTTTTTTTATAAGTTTTATTGTCACTACATAATGCCGATAAAACCTATAAAAAAAAACTTTTGTTTTTGCTTTTTGAACAACAAACTTTAATGCTTACTAATAGTTTTTGGAGTATGTATTTTAAGTACAAACAGTCAGTTAATAAAAATCAACTTAAAATGCATTACTTTAGAGTCGATATTTAAGTAGATAATGGATTAAAATTATCTCGAATTATTTATCAAAGTTTACACAAACAGCGTCCGTAGATTAGTTTTTTTTTTTTTGTATTATTAATATCGATCACGTTTCGAGTATCGCTTATAAATTTAATATGACTCTATATTTAATGTAGAGATGATAATACAGCAATTCATGAAAACACTGGCAATACTCATCATGAAAAATCTATAACTATGGTGTATCTATAACATGTTCGTTACATGAAGTTAAGAAATAAAAGCAACTGCTGGCAGTTAGTTTTAATAACAGGAGTCACAAAGGTAGAGGAGCATTACCATGACGTAAGAAAGAGGGATGGAGCTATAAACTCTAAATAGCTCCGTCCCTTTAACAGTTCAGTTTAGGTCGTCACATGGATCGCGTTAAGAGCTCGTGGTAGGTTCACTGAACTGCATTTTTGTTGTTGTATGTTTTTTATTTATTTATATAAAATGAACAATTTTGCCATTGTTTTCATTTACTGTTGTATTCTCAACTATACATTAAAAAAAAAACAATCTAAAAAAATAATTATTAATGTCATTTTTTCCGCCAATAGACAGATTGCTAAACATTGTGTACTAGTTGAATGTATAAATCTGTAACAAATATTGCAACTACATGTCTTTCTTCAGTTTTAGAAGCCATGGATGGGGTATTTAATTCGGTTGCGATTGAAATGTGATTTAGTGTTTTACGCACTTTGCAAAAGCCAACTGTAGGAACACGGTTAGTCTCACAAGGAGTGTCATACTACCCGTGCTTCAAAGCGGGAGAAGTCATTTTACAATTTCTCATCCTCTAAATACGGTTTTAAAAACGAAAAGTGTGCTGGTTTCACTTTTTCTTATGTTTGTTTATGGTTACCTAGTTGAAAATTGCTAAGGGCATACTATCCCCGTACCTTTACTTGACGCAAGGAATCATACAATGCGTTTCAAATTAGAATATGATCGCCCGCCATGTTGTGACGTCACGATTTACTATCAAATCGAGAAAATACATTTTTAAACATTAATTAATTTACGAAAAACTTAATTTATTTATGAACTGTGAACGAAAAATGTTTAATCAGAATCCAGTTCTTAAATTTTACTCATCTCTAAGTTCTTGAATTTTGCCAAAAAATTCTTCGATTTGACAGTACGACGAGACGTCAAAACAGGAATCGGTCCTATTCTCATTTGGAATGCATAGTACATATAAGCACCGTTTCTATTGATTTAGAGGTAAGTCCCTGGTTTTAAAACGTAATTTAAATAATGTGTCAATTCTATTTGTGTAAAATCGCACTTTAATGCCGATATCACTATTTTTACCGCGAATCCCAGGCGAACATTAACAAAACTCCGTTAATAAAGTCTTAGAAGTTACTTTATTAGAACCGTTATTTTGGGAGTAACGATGCCAGCAGACATACCGAATGACAGCTGTCAGCACTTATTTCTTGAGGTATTTTATTGAAGAATTGCGATCTTGCAACAGCTATAAGCGAATGGGCGCTATCCTGACCAGTATAAGGCCGAGACTAGGGATGAACGGAAGCGATTCTATCGGACCCGAATTTTGAAAATCGAATTCCTTTAATTTGTTATTTTGGAATCTGAACTGGTATCAGAGGAGGAGGCAACAACACCAAATGAAACAACTAAATGTAATCTGAAACTCTAATGTTTATAAATGAAGAGCGAACTTGCAACAACAAATATAAACCGGTTTATACCTCTGATTAAATTCCCGAAATCAGTCGCACAGATTCGGTAGATTCGCCCCCACTGCTTACCATCAGGTGGGATCGCAGTCAAGCACTAGTTTATACCCGGCAAAAAAAGAACTGAAAAATATCTCTCCACTTTACTTCCTTAGCTTTGCTCCGCAAGTCTGCTTTGGTAGAGTCAGGGCCTAACTTGTCTCGCTTTTAGGTGGGCTGGGGAAGACATTTGATAGATAATATCCCAACCTTAAAAAAATGGGCGTTAACTTGCAACAGTCAAGGCGCATAATGTCAAAACTGTAAAATGACTAACGGTCGCAAAATGTCAAAAGCGCCGAAGATCAAAAGTTCCAATAATAATTACGGTTTAATGTAACGATTATTGGAACTTATCACGTTTTGCGCTTTGAACATTTTCGTTCCTTTGACATTATGGGCTTAGGTCATTTTGCAGCCACTTGTGGTTTTGCGCTTTGACATTATGCGCCTAAATCTCCAGCAGCAGTCGGCATTAAGTGTAGATTGCCCTGAATTATGTGTACTTCATAGTTGTTTCATTCTTTACTTTAAAAAATAAACTGTCCGCTTGATGTTGGTGCTTCGCAGAAGAAATGTGATTTAAACAATGATATGAATTAATCGTCTATTAGTAAGAGTTAATGAAATAAATACTTTTTGGTCGGCCATCTTTTTGTTTTTATTAAAACTATTCCACCTCTCCTTCCACACACGCATTAGGTACCCTCTAACAATCGGGTAAGAACTGCTAACAAACTTCTGCAAGTTTCTGAATCTGTGTTTTGCTGATTTTAATCAATCAATCCGCACCTTCAAGAATTCAAGATTGAAGGGGCCAATGACAGAGTGGTCCAAGTACTACACGTCATTATTAGTTGAGCAAAATTTCAGTCAATCGAAGACAAGTTAAAGCTTCCCTTACAGTTTGTTACTAAATACTCTATAAGCTTCTAGGCCTGTTTTTCGCGTACTCCTTTGTACTAAAATCGTATAAGCGCCATCTAGTGACAATAACAGAAAATCTCTTTACGAAGTTTATGTATTTAGTTAGCCAAGGAATTTTTTATACCAACGGAGGTTCAAAAAAAACATACATTCAGCCGAACATAGAACGTCCTTTGCGAAGTCGATTAAAAATAGTACATTTTGATGCAAGTGGAAAAAGTTTGGAGGAGTTGACACGCGACTCGTGGGGGTCACTTAGCTTAAAACGATACATACAATAAATTCTAGCGAGTTGCACTTTTCCACACTCTCGCGACAATATGCGGTAGGGAAACACCTTTTTTTGCATTTGAAACAAGGAATTAGGCGTTCGCATTACTTGTTTCTGGGGAACTAAATTTTTTCACTAATTAATACTTAAATAATCTCATTGATCGGTCGTCTATTTTCCTGACCGATGCAGAACCGGCACACTCAGCTGATGATGGCAGGTGCCACTCAAGTAACGAACTCACTCGACTTCAGCGTAACGAGGCCCGAATGTTCGTGTATGTAGAGTTTCGGTTCGGCCGAAGGTTCAGCGGTTTTCTGCCGAAACTGAAACTGATGACGAAACTGAACCTTCTGTCGATCTCTAGAAGTGAAATGAAACTTCCCGTGAGAAATATCCCGTAAGTATTAATTGTTTTTATTTTATTAAGGCAAATGTATTAAAAAAAAAAATTGCATGCATTTTGTTGTATTGTAGTTTATTAAGGCCAATTTAATAACGCACAGGATCGTTATTGTGACGACCATTGGGGGAGGCCTGTGTCCAACGGTGTATGTATATCACCTGAAATGATAATGATGATGACGATTAAGGCCAGTTTTCCGCTAATGTGTCGATAACATCTTTTCGGTTATCAGGGAACAAAGTTATTCAACAAGGGCTACGTTTTTCCTCTAGAATAGAAATACGGTAATCTGGAAATCTCTTGGCGTAGATGGAGGATCCGTCTTTTGGTGAAGATAACGTATTCTTAAGAACCGTTTTCGTCCAACTATCACAGGGATACTACGTATCGAAACTATCAAGGGAATTTCATAATCTTTAATAAATGCAAGTGTTACCAACATCAATATTTTTTAATATCTTTTTAGGGTTCCGTAGCCAAATGGCAAAAAACGGAACCCTTTTATAGATTCGTCATGTCTGTCTGTCTGTCTGTCTGTCTGTCTGTCTGTCTGTCTGTCTGTCTGTCTGTCCGTCCGTATGTCACAGCCACTTTTTTCCGAAACTATAAGAGCTATACTGTTGAAACTTTGTAAGTAGATGTATTCTGTGAACCGCATTAAGATTTTTACACAAAAAAAGAAAAAAAGCAATAAATTTTGGGGGTCCCCATACATAGAACTGAAACTCAAAAATTTTTTTTTCATTCAACCCATCCGTGTGGGGTATCTATGGATAGGTCTTCAAAAATGATACTGAGGTTTCTAATATCATTTTTTTCTAAACTGAATAGTTTGCGCGAGAGACAGTTCCAAAGTGGTAAAATGTGTGTCCCCCCCCTCTAACTTCTAAGATAAGAGAATGATAAAACTAAAAAAAATATATGATGTACATTACTATAAAAACTACCAACGAAAATTGGTTTGAACGAAATCTAGTAAGTAGTTTTTTTTTAATGCGTCATAAATCGAAAAAAATACACTATTATTAAAACATCGATCAAAGTTACAACACATTACAAGAACTTTTATATTATGTTACTTGCTGCTACGGAACCCTTCATGGGCGAGTCCGACTCGCACTTGTTTTTTTGTACAGTTTATATGTATTTATTTTGAACTACATATTTGAACTATTATTTATTTAACTGGTTCTCACTGTACTTTTAACGTATTTGTAAAGCGACAATGCGACATAATTTAATTTATGCATTTTCATTCAAGCAAGTTCATGAGGGCCCAGCTCACTATGACCTCAATATGTAATTTTCATTGATTGAATATGCTCTCGAAAATAACTAGAATCATGATTAGAACAATGGATTAAGCAGAAATTATCATAATTCCCTCAAACGGCAAACTAACGATTTGAACATTAATTGCTCTCTTATGCCAAAGTCGCTACATGCTACAAATTCGTTGTAAATTATAATCTTGCCATACCAATATATATCATATTATCATCAATTTTTTGAGTACCTCATAATATCGAGTAGCCGAGAGAAATATCGTCAAACCTATAAGAGTTAAATCCTGAACTTATCCCGTCGCCGCGTCTCGCGCGCTTGAATTTGTTAACAGTTTTGGATCATAGCATTTTGCGGATTTACTTTTACGTTTGGATACACCATAAAAGCAAAATTCATAACTTTTTAAACTGCGAATATTTCTTAAATCAATTAATGCTTTTACGCTTTTTGTCAATATTTTGTTTATTTTAAATATTTTACTAACAATAATAAATTGCTGCACTAATTTTCTTATTTTTGAACCGTCATTGTGTCTAGGATTTCCGACATGTATCCGAAACGTCTATTTCTTTTATCTCTGCTTTTTTAATATGGCGGAATCGCTGACCGCCGCTCGGACGTCTGCTTTTTTTTATATCGTGAAATAAGAAGTGTCTTGCTAATATTTCATAAGTGTGTGAAACAGAAGTGTTTTAATATAACTGTGAGTCGGTTGCGGATATCTAAAATATTCTAGTGCTTCAAAGCGACCCATTCAGCCAAGAAAATGGTAATGATAGTTTTTTGTTTTGATACTTTTTTACAAACTTTACTTCGCTGAAAAATGTGTTTTTCTTATTTTTCTTTCTAATTACTTTAATATTTACTAGAATTATCTTGAGAATAGGTTTTAGATGTAAATGAAGGTCACAAAAACAGGATTTTTTCGTTTTTTTTTCTTTGTTTTCAATTTTTCTAACCAAAAAAACTGTCAAAAGGTGATGTCGATCTCACATGTGTTATTATTTTAATGTTTCTTTGTTATATCACCAATTTGATCGTGTTCCCGGGGACTTAATTATTCAAGCTGGGTGTGGCTGTATTGATTTTCTTGGAAGGTTCTAGGTATAGTGTTAGAATACGTCTTGAAGTACTGCACTGTGCCTGTGTCTAGCACACTGCTACAATGCGGTGTTCTTGCATCGAGATCGATTCTATCTTCAATTTAAACACTGATAACTGAACTATTCACTTAGATTTACATTCTATTCGCTTTACAGTTCCTGAAATTGAGTTTTTGAAAGATTTGAATGCAGTAAGATGGAATTTTTGGGCTTGCTCAATGCATGCATTTACTTATCATGGTGGAAAGTAAAATAGTCATAAAAGAGCATTATAAAACCATGTTATCAGTTATGTAAGGTTTTTACTGTATTTTTGGTGCTTTTGCCAACTATAGGTAATGTAATAATTCAGACTGTGCCAAGACTTTTAATGTTATTCTGGTTACTCTCAAAACTTGTCTATGCTATTGTTTTCTTTTGATGATTATTATAACCTTCATGTTATTAATTAAAGAAAAAGTAATTTCAATTAAGAAATAATTTAATTTTAAAGCTAAACCTATTGATTTGTTTATCATTTCATAATTATTCAAAATGAATAACACTATTTTGATTTTTTATCATTTTTACATTAATACTAATAAAAGGCTGAAAATGCAAGTCATAAATCTTACTGCCCACATAGTTATTGAGTTAAAACATAAAATTTACAGTTTATTGCATTTAGGTAAAAACTTGTTACTTTTCCTCATTCCTTTATAACAATGTTTTAACGTTAATGACTTCAATATTAATTTGTTGATTAACAATAATAGTCTGAATGATTTGAGCATTAATGTATGCATTAATGAATTGAGAAATATATGAATTAATATAAAGCAAGCTATGGTATTTAGATAATGTTTAACTAAGCATAGAAACGGTTGTTAAAAATACCACATGTAGGTATCGTCACCATATTTGTTTTAATTCAGTTTGTATTGATACATTTTCAATGTTTAAATTTTTTGCTGTTAATTTCATCATAAAAACTGGCACCTTATCCCCTCAAATGTTTTATGATACCACATAAGTGTATAAGAGATAACACTTGAGATGTCAGTGAAAGCCACATAGGTTCATAATGCTATAGTTTGTTAACTTTTAACCATTTGGGGAAGTTAATTGACAAGTCTAAACAGTAATATTAGAAGACACATCTGCCTGAACACTGCTAAGTTCATTTTTGCTTGCACTAGAAACAAAAGGTTTGGCTTGGCACCGCACTGAAGGATACAACCAAAAAGTTTTTTAATTCATTAAACCACCCAAGCAAACGCCGGCGTTCGTGCACCTGTTGTCTTTCTATCGTGTCTGTGATTTCCATGATTGAAAGACAGAAAGTCGGACTTGTCAAATGTCATTATCGTGCATTCTATACGCATAGGTATAAGACTGCAGTTTCCGGTACCAAATAGGCCATATTATATGAATGCGAAACGCATGTCAGCCACGACACGAATTTCGCTATTTGGTCTTTCTGTGATTGCCACAACGCGTCGTGTGCGTTTTCATTAGAGCCATAACACGAATTTCGCCATGTGGATGTTTTACTGTGACCACAACGCGTTGTGAGCTGTTTTTCCGCTCACTGAGCGTTTTCGATCTTTGAGCGTAACATATATATATATAGTTAATAAACAATAAACAGTACTTACACATACAATTGGGAAAACATCAAAAATAACAATAATTCATAATGTTAACAAATGTATAGAATTTAGCATAATAAGTGATTTTAATTATTATAATATTTTTATTAAAAAAAATGGTTGCCTGTAAAGTCGGTTTTACGGGCGAAGATTTTACGTGACAACGTCTTTTTCTCGGTAGAATATTTATTGATATGAATATAATTAAATTGCACAATAGGAACAAGGAATTGAATGAAAATAAGAATCCGATCATAGTTGAGTGGGAGAGAGACGCAAGGCATTCGGCGGGCCTCTCTCTCGTTCGGTGACTCATCGTAACGTTACCGAGCGTTACACTTTTTCATAAGTGACTCCCAGCCGCAACCTAATTTAAGACGTTGTCACGTCAAAAAAAAAAAACATCCATCCCAAATAAATGGGTATGAATGAAGGCTTAAAGAGAAAATAATACAGAATCACAAGTTGGAATGAAAGTGTAGGTCAAATTCTCATTGTTTGATCAAGGTTATTTACTTTATCAATATAAATAACGAGCATTTAATTCGAAATATAAACAGATTCCGTGTCAAAATAATTCTGAGAACCCGTACTTTTTGTAACTTAGATGAGTGGTAAAAAAAAGAATACTTTAGTTCTGATATTTATTAGCTAAGTTTCAGTTCTAAATTGCTTGTCAGACAGGGCTTGAAGCCCCCATTTATTTGTAATCATATAGCATAACCAGCCTTTTAAAGCTTCCACTGCTGGGACTCAGGCCTCCTCTCTAGGAGAGGGCCGAAATCTACCAAGCCGGTTTCCTCACGATGTTTTCCTTCATCGTTTTGGGAGCAGTGGTGATAAAATATACATATATATATTTTTTGTAATTATTACACAAAGTAATGCACCTGGCTGGGTTTGAACCCACGACCTACAACTCGTAAGTCGGCGCCGTTACTACTCGGCCACCACTGTTCTCAATTTTTAAGCGGATGGAAATATTTTAGATACATGCTATGCTTCAAAAATGACTGAACCAAACTCAAAATAAATCCCTACTTTTTCGTTGTTTGATTGTTCAGTATTGCTCTTATTATTTTATAGTTTGCTAGTGCAAGTTTTAAAATTCTTTTCGAATTGAAAAATAAATTGCACTAGGGAATAGAATAGAATAGACTAAACTAATTATTGTACACCAAAAGTAAAATGACATAAACATAAAATAACGAAAGAATAACGGAAAGATATTTTCGATATTTACAAACTACTTTATACTTTACTAGCTGTCCGCCCGCGACTTCGTCCGCGTGTACTTCGGTTATCGCACTTTAACCCATTCTTGACCACTGTGCCAATTTGGGTACAGTTAGTTAATGAGGCTAGGTAAACAACATATTGAAGTTGGTCAATATATTTTTTATGTAATGAATAGTTAAAGGTATCCTGAATAAATATAATATTGCTCTATTTCAAATAAGAGTAGTGTTTTTGGATAAAATTCAATAAAAAGTCATTATCAAAGGACTAGTGGAGATAAGTACCTGTTTGTAATTTTTATTATTATATATAATTTAGACTTCCTTATAAATAGTTATATATTTCTATAAACAATAAATAACCAAATGTATAAACAGATTTTCGATTCCTAAAACTGTATACATACATAAGTCATTATTACATTTGAAATATTGGTGTACCAATTTGGGTACAATGGCCACAAGTATACTACATTCGTATATTATCAAGGTGAATCGGAAAGGACGTTATGATGCGAATAACCAATACCATAGTTTAGAGAATGCCCTAAATACTATACTCGAAGATACTGACGATAGTTTGGATTATGACTTGGCCATGATTCTACCAGAACCAAGTGTACAAATCAACAAAAAAGAGAGTTTTGATGACGACACTATTGCAACTAGCTAGCCAAAATATGTTCCACGAGAGTTCGAGGTACATAATGTTGGCAATCTTTTGGATTCTGAGGACGATAGCGATAAAGAACCATTGGCTGCAAAAAGGATTCGAACCCGAACGAACAATATACAAAGTTCCGATGGACCAAATGATCTACAAATTTGATTGATAACGAATGATACAACTTTTTTACCAGCGTGACCTACTGAATGATTTGCGTCAAATAGGTTATCGTGCTACAAGAACCATCCGTGAAAATAGCACTAAGAAATGCTAAGGATATGATGAAAAACCAAGAGCTTAGTTTGATTACAGGTTTGAAAGACAACAGTATCTGTTCAATGACTACGATTTATGTGATTCTTATAACCAGTGGGAACTGTGAAGAGGTGGTGTCCAGAAAGGAAACAAAAGATAGAAATGAAAATACTTCATTTGTTCCATACCTACAACAAGGCCTTGGAGATGAGGATGAAATGGATCAGTCAATATCATCACAGGACAGTATATCAGGATAGGATTGGCATTCATGGAAAAAAATGGTGGTGGTTTTTGTTTACCTACACGATTGAAATGGCCATATCTAACGCGTAGCGTTTGCATGTAATTTCAAGAGAAGTTGGCATCTTGGACCAGCTGCTATTTCGACAAAACATTGCAGTTTTACCTAAAACGGGAGAACGAGGTTCACAAAGAGTAACTACTCCCTCTTCTTCATCAAACATCGAGGGTTTACAATTATCCAGTTATAAACAATTACCATCTGGTGCCAACCATATTTCTGAAAAACTTCTAAAACGGGTGCATTATGTTATCTACCATAATAGAAGCTGCTGGGGTTGTAAAAAGTGCAAGAAAACACACTGCACACAAAAACTTTGTTTTACCAAATTTCATTCATAAGTGGCCACTGTGCCAATTTGGGTACACCTCTGTAATTCCTGAAAAATGTCCTAAAAAAATTTTTTTTCTTCTTTTTATGTTTGTTCGTATCCCTAATATTAAGTAAATAAAGACTTTTCAGTTTTTAGATTGCTCATTTTCATTTGGCCGTAAATGGGTTAAACGTGTTTTCCCGTAGGAATAAGATATTTTTCCGGGATAAAAAGTAGCCAATGCCAAATTTCATCCAAATCCATTCAGCCGTTTTTGCGTGATTAAGTAACAAACATCCACACTTTCACATTTATAATATTAGTTAGGATGAAGCACTTCTTATTTATGTTCTTGGATAAAGCATCATCATCATCATTAAATCAGCCGAAAGACATCCACTGTTTTACACAAGCTTTGGATAAATACCCTATAAAAAAGAGGTTTGAGTAGTTTGCATGTATTAAACACCCGAAACTTCCGTATGAATGTTTCTGCCTTTTGGTGAATGCCTAATGAAAATCCAGTTAGTAATTATAAGTTTATCACTAACATACAGACAAATCTAGTGTGTATTTATAGAGTGTAAGGAAGAACAAACCCAAAATTTACACACAGATTAGTATAAAACCACAAGTCATGGTATGATTAATAATAAATAAGCAACACACAGAATTTGTCGGAAAGAAAATGACCTTGGGCTATTTGTAGCTAGAAAGAAGCCAAGGGCAATGCATGTACTCGTAGTCCTGACACTTGAATTCTTTGATTGGTCAAGGTTATTTGAGTGATAGTGTGATATAAATATAAGGTAAACTATTATTTATACTAGACAACTGCTGGATATGGATGGCTACAATTGCCGTCACGGATCTTGAGCGCTGGCTTCAAGTTGCGCAGAAGTCAAATATTCGGTCTCTTTAGTGGTGCGAAGTGAAACGCGGGGGCGGGGAGTGTCAGTGATTGGCTCGCCGCGCCATCGCGTCATAGACGTCACTCAATTCGTTCCTGCATGTATCTAACAACGAAGACGATTGGCATTGGCTCGCCAATGTATGGAATGCTCAAAGCGATCCCTACTCTGACGCCGAGCGCTCAAGATCCGTTTTGGCAATTGTAGCAAAAGCTTATTTTTTGGGGCGGGTGGGAAATCATTAAATAACTTCTCTATATACTAATAACAGGTTAGAGGTAACTCTTATGATGTCATCGGGGTAGATACCCTACACTAGCATATTTTAAATACATACGTTTTTTAAAGCAGGGCTGGATGGATTAGACTTTTACTGACTAAATTTCACCTGTGGTCCTTCAGATGCCCTTTGTAGCCACATTTTTTTTTTGAACAATCCTGCAGTCCTGCTAGAAAAAGCAAGAGTTAAAGAAGTTGTCATGTATGAATTCTTAATTTAGAAACGGAGTAAATCGAGTCAATAACTCATAGAATATCATTAAATCAAGTATGGGCTTAAAGAAAAATTGCCGAAAGTAGAATCGATTTTAAGATCAAGCACTTAGGGTCTTGCCCTATTGAATGATTTTTTCGTCAAAAAGCCATTCAATACGGATATCTCAACCTTTTATGAACTACTGCCCCCCTTTACAAGAAAACAAAAATGCAACGCCCCCCTTTACATAATAGTTAATTAGACCAATTTTTAAATGAATTTTTATTATTTATTTTAATAATTTCAAATTAAAAATTAATTCTCTCTGTCTCTGTGTGTAATCGTACTTGTACTCGTGGTCGTAGTTGAAGATTGTGATTATTAATTATTTATAAATATTAAAACATGTTGCCATAACGTCCCCCATTTGCCTTTGGACCCGCTACCGCCGTTCTCGAAAAGCTTCAGCGCCCAATAGGGAGCAGTACCACCTCCCCGTTGGGAATCTATGGGTTAGACAGAGTTTTAGGTATTGATGATTTTAATAATTAGAAAATGCTAAACAAAACTACAGTTGCCATCACGGATCTTGAGCGCTCAACGTCAGAGTGGGGATCGCTTTGCGCATTCCATACATTGGCGAGCCAGTCGTCTTCGTTGTTAGATACATGCAGCAACACAGGGAACGAATGAGGAGTGACGTCTATGATGTGATGGCGCGGCGAGCCAATCACTGACACTCCCCGCCCCCGCGTCTCACTTCGTATCACTAAAGAGACCGAATATTTGAATTTTGCGCAACCGCTCAAGATCCGTGATGGCAACTGTAAATGATATAAACTAATGCTTGACTATGATCCCACCTAATGGTAAGTAAGCATTTATGCAATAGATGAACCTCAATAATCTATAAACAACCTGATAAAGCCCTGTAGTGCGTTCAAAAATAACCAGAGTTCAGAGAGAAAAGGAAATAACGAGATAATTTAGTTTAAAAAATCGAAAATTAACATGACCAAATTCCGAGATTTAGTCATGTTTGTGACCCCTGGTTTTTAGTATTATCAATTCTATGTTACATAATGTACAATTCACGAATGATGGCGGGCGTGAAGTTTGCGCAGAAGGCTGCGCAGTAACGTGTTTTAGGAACCAAATGACGCCGTGCGTGTGCGAGAAGAGTGTGGTATGCGCGAAAGTTCGCAAAGGCTAACTTCACGCCCGCCATCATTCGTGAATTGTACTGTACCTCTCTTCATTCCTTCGACCTCAGATTATGAGTCATCAAATTGTTTCGAAGTATAGTGGTCATATGTTTAGGTTTTCCCCAATTTATCTGAGGAAGCCTCAGATAAAACTTAAAATGCCCGACCTTCCGAAAATAAATAAGCAGAGGAGAAAAGGGAGATACCCTGCATTCCGAATTGCGCCAAAAGCGATATCGCGAATCGGACCAAATAGTTATTACAAAATGTAAGGGCTATCTATATCTATACTTACTTATAATAAATCTGTAGAAGTGAAAATTCTGTACATTGAAAATATCAAAAAAAATTTGTCTGTCTTGTCTGTTTGTTCAAATATTACGAAACTTGGTATAAAATTATTCTTTAATGTCCTGGGCACCACTGGGTACTTTTTATCCCGGAAAAGTTTATACAATAAAGAACAAACTTAATTTTGCGGTTTGATCCCTAGACCCGATTACTGCACTAACCGCAAATAATAAGTTGGTCGTAGGTTACGTCACCCGGAGTGTAGTTCACTAACCCCCCACAGAAAGGGGAACCGTGTTACCCCGAATTTAACGCAAGCGAAGCCGCGAGCAAAAGCTAGTTGAGAAATAATTCACAAGGTCATTGGTTCACCTTGCGGGAATCCGATGGATGCGGGACGCGCAGGATCGTTCATTGTGGCGACACTTGACAGAGGCTTATGTCTAACAGTGGACGTCTATCGGCTGATACGACGATGAGTAATAATTGTGACGTTGCGAGTTGGTCGGATTCGATATTATCGCTTTTCCTGGCGCAATTCGGAACGCAGGGCCTTTTTATTGAAAACAAAGTTTTTCTTCTTCTGTTCTTATTTTCTTTGTAAGCAAGAACAGAAGAAAACATCCACTTTTGCGTCACGCACGGGTGATATTACTGCACTAGTTTTGTTTTTTTTTTACTTAAGTTAGTGGCTGTTGTAATTACGCAAATTGTATCTCGAGTGTCTGCTCAACTGGACAATGTGTGGAATCATTGAAACTGTTGCGATCTTCGTAAAAAGGAACTGAGAATTTTTACAGCATAGTTTGCTGAGAAAGTTGACTTGATACATTTGCTGCCAAATACTACAAAAAGTTTAGAATGTCTACATCCATTATTCTAATGATAAACAAATTAACTAATTAGAAACAAGTATTCTATTAATCCTAATGAAGTGAAGGACTTTGTGTCCATAGTCAAGAAATATACAAGGTGTAAGGGACAGCCCTCCACAAACTTTTAGGACTTGCTCAGTAGACGAAACTGAACAACCTTACACAAAAATTTTTTTCAGGAAACGAAAAAAAAATCGGCCTCTCTACACAAACTGTCCAATCAAGTTTATAATTTTCTATGGTGAGGCGGATTTTTTTTTTTCGTTTCCTGAAAAATTTTTTTGTTGGAGGTTGCTCAGTTTTGTCTACTGAGCAAGCCCTTAAAGTTTGTGGAGGGCTGTCCCTTACTCCCTTTATAAAAAGCAAAGTGTTTTTTTTCTCATTTTTTCGTTTTAGGCTTGCATTTAACTTCTCTCTCACCCGAAGATGAGCTATTTTGTGGTCTACAAAGGAGCACGTCCTCCTTGAAACACAGTTGTTATTGCCAGAAAATACAGACTTTGGAGTAGAATTTCACTTCTGACAAGCAGTGAAAGTCTAAATTTTCATTATATTTTTTTTTCTTTTATATTTTAGTCGAAGCGGTCAGCGTATGACGACGAGGACAATCCACCGACACCATCTGACGATTCAGATTTTGATGACGATGAGGACCCAGACAATTTGGAAGTGCCAGGTCAGTGCTTTTTTTAACGCCTTTTGGAGGTATGTGGAACAGAGAGTAAAGTCCCACACAACTCTGTTGAAAAGGCAGGATCCTCCGACCAGACAGGTGTTATGGTCTGGTGGGCGACGGCCCGATAGATGATTTGGGGCTGACGTATCATATATTCAAATCCCGCGGAGAACTTTGATTGTGCGATGCAGGATTAGTTTTTATGTGGCGCCATAGATGTCGCTACAGCTTCTTACACATGAGGTTGCGGGTTTTTGGGTGTATTTAATATCGTGCGGATTTCATCACGCATGCGGGTTTGCTCCGCATGCAGAAAATTTCAAAATGCAAAAAAACGCGTCCCGCGTGCGTATTCTACGCATTATAATAAATACTTGTATGACGTTATCAAAATGTAGGGGTCCGACAGAGTCGAAGCCCACTACTGGGGTCGAGTGTTTGCGTCTGAAAGAAAAACTCGGCTATGGTATGTAAGGCAACGAAGGAACAGGTTTTTAGTCAGTAAAAGTCTGACACACCCTCACGCTTCGCCCAAGAGCGAGACAAAAATAGAAAAATCATCCTAAAAAATGTGGTCGTTATATGAGTACTATTGTTTGCTTGAAATAATACTTTTTTATTTTATTTATTAAAAAAAAAAACGTAAATTGTCGCCTAAAATGTTTTTTTTTTCCTAAAAAGGCTCGATATTTTTAATTCTATTATTTTGCATTGCCCTGTAGCAGTAAAATTGAAAGAGTATTTTACTTGACTTAATTAAATAATAGCACCTGTTGGTTTATTTAACAAAGAAGCATAAATTGTTTACATTTCTCAGATGAAGATGGAAACCACGTGAGGAGAGTTTTGTTACAATTAATGTAAATGTACTGTTTTGAATATCATTCAAGGGTGCATTATATTACGTAGCAAGGTGACACTGAATTTACTCATTTTTAAATCGATATAACCTTATTTTTAGTATAATGCAAAACTTGAAACATCTGTCTAGCATTTTTAAAGAATCTATTTACAAAATTTCTTAACGGCGAGCACTGGGTAGCTCGCAGAAAAGCCTTGAAAGGAAAAAAAAGCAACGAAACGGGCACATTGCTCGCAGAGCAGATGGCCGTTGGGGCCGAAAGTTTCTGGAGTGGCGACCACGTACTGGAAGATCCAGCGTTGGAAGGCCAACAAGGTGGACCGATGTCCTCGTAAAGGTTGCGGGAATCCGATAGAAGCAAGGCACACAGGATCGTTAATTTTGGCGACATTTGGGGGAGGCCTATGTCCAGCAGACGACGTCTATCGGCTGAAATGATGACAATGACGAGATCCCACCGGCTGTTGCATACCAGGGTTGAAGGTTTACGTGTTAGTACGAAAGAGTTGCCGCGGCCATAAAACGTAAAGGGTAACTGAAGGTGTTCCTTCGGGTAGGTGTTGCACGCGTCCCGAAGTTATGTCAACAAGATTGACTGGTCCCGTTAAGGCCAATGTTTGTCAGAGTCGCGAGTTTGTTAGGAAGTCTCCGTGGCCCTCGCAAAAGGCCGCAAACTGAAAGAACATTTTAGTCAGTAAAAGTCTGACACTTTCTCTCGCTCCACCTGGAGCGGGTGTCTTCAAGGCTAGAGTGAATAGGCTCTTAATAAACTAGTGCGCTTCACTATCAACAATTGCATCACTGCTTACCATCAAGTGAGATCTTAGTCAACCACTAGTTTAACATTTTAGTCAGTAAAAGCCTGACACTTTCTCTCGCTCCACCTGAAGCGGGTGTCTTCAAGGCTAGAGTGAATAGGCTCTTAATAAACTAGTGCGCTTCATTATCAACGATTGCATCACTGCTTACCATCAAGTGAGATCGCAGTCAAGCACTAGTTTATATCAATTAAAAAAGAAAAAATATATTTGACGTTTCGCGCCACCAAAAAGATAGATAGATCTCACAACACTTTCTAGGTATCATCTCCACAGGATAGAGAATCATGGTGATAGCTATCGCCGTCGTGACTTGAAATTGAATTGAAACCATAGATCTATCTATGACACGGCGATAATTTGATGGCACGGTGTGACTAACGCCCGCAGAGATGGCACTCAAGCACAAAATAGATAGTACAGAAGTCAATCTCGTGTATGCACTTCACTTTTTATACCTATGCTAGGCGATCGCGCTAGGTTCAGCGAGTTGCGCCGAACTGTAAAATCAAAATCAAAGTATTTATTTCAAATAGACCATTTACAGGCACTTTTGAATAGTCAAATGTCGGTCAGTCCTAGAAAAGTGAAGCTAAATTGCATGTTCCAAAGAGTAGGTCTCTATGGAGAAGAACGTGCAAGAAACTTCATGGACACTCTTTTCAATAATAATTATGTGTTAGATATAATGCTTGGTTACATATTACTTGTTGCTTCTATCACGTGAGCACAATGTCGATAATGAAATAAAAATGTAAAATAATTAAAAGATAGAAACTGAATTAAGCCACTGGCAGCTAAGAGATGACCAGTCCCATCTGACGGCACCCGTTCACGAGCATGACGCGTGCATCAGCCCCATGTACGACTGCGATCGGCCGATTGAGCCGAGATATCGTGTCCGTGAGCGGTGTCTATGTGTGCGTTGCTCGAGCGCGCTTTATATGTAGATTGTCTTCTGTACCTATATATTTTGTGACTTAGTGATTACTGTAACTTTTTCGGTAAATAACAAAGTGGTTTTATTATTTTACTATCTATTATGAGCGGCTTCGTCCGCGAGACGGTCGTAGATAACCATGGGAACGGACTATTGAGAAAAAGTCGGTTAACTCGTGTACTAAATTGTATCTGAATCCTGCAGCTGTTTTCGCACTGCGTGATTGATTTATAATATTATTATCAGTCTTATTTTTAACTAGCTGAGATAATTTGAAAATTATCTCAATGGAACGTACTCTCGTGATCTTATGTGCTGATTCAGGACATGTTCTACCCGTGTCAAATTACATCTAAATCCGTTTAGACATTCGAGCGCCAAGAACTAACAAACAGAAATATCAAACACGCTCTCAAACTTTTGCTTTTATAATATTAGTGTGATTTGTGGTAGGAAATTATAAAATGATTTTTTCCGCTCTAAAGTGGAGCGAGAGGGCGTCTCAGACTTTTACTGACTAAAATCCACCTATGTTCCTCTGTTTGCTCTTTCTCAGACTAAACTCAACTCAACTCTTCCGCAGATAATAATCACCCATAATATTCTTCTAAAATGCAGGGGTTTATTCTCATACGAAAGAAATAATTTGATAAAAAAAATAATTAACGTACCTCTCGATGATTTTTCATTGCATTTTTTGTTTCATTTATAAATTAACAATAAAATTATATAATAATCACAATTATAAAACTAATTACTTATATCAACACAAAAAAAATATCACAACTTCATTACGTCAACCATAAGTCACATATCAAATAATAACAAAAATATATAAAAATCTAAAAATGTATTTATTAAAATAATATTAGATAGTAAAATTTAGAATTCATCAGTTGTCAAATATCTGCGGCTAATAAATAATAAAAACAAACTTTAAATCATCATGACAAACAAACAAATGAAATTATAGCGTTGACTCATGAATTCCTCAACTGAATAGATATGTTTTTCTTTTTAGCGGATTGTTTTCAAACTAATTTAATCTGACCCTGCATATTTTAGTCGTATTTAAACTGTGTCTATTTTACCAGGTGGAGGCAAAACCCTGGCAGCGGCTGCCAGCATGGCTGCAAAGAAAGTCACAGTCACACCACAAGTCACTGTCAAACCAACTACAAATCCACTTGCAGGTGAGTTTAACGACATAATAGTATGGAATAAAAACACTATGTTGCGTTTCTTAGATCACTAGGCATAAGCCAAGAAACGCCATGACATAATTATGTGGACGCACCTCTCGCACCCGCCTAGGCGGCAGTACGCAAATCTGTGAATTTATTTGCGGCCAACAGGGCCCGGAAAGCGCGCGGCTGACCATTAAATCCATTTTCTTCGCGAAATATTAATTGATTTACATATGCAATGTTCACTTTGAAGAATATTTAACCACCCATTTTTAGGTATAATTTTTTTTCTATAGATCCAAGCCGTTTCGAAGGAGTAGGGAAAAGTTGCGAAATTGCTAAATATTTTTTTTAGACAAAATTATTAATAGCACGAAAAAATCAAATGTTGATAATGTTGTTCATAAATCTATAATAAACATTTTTTTTTTCAAACCTATTAACCTGGCCGTTACCGAGGAATAGGCTTCAGAAAGTCACTGTTTTATGGCACTTTTCGGGCGCTGGGGCCTTAAGTATTCAACCATAACCTCTATATCATATAAAGTTCAAAATCTATTGCAACCAAAATTTATTCAGGACATTGAAATTGTTAGACAGTAGAAAAATGCTCGAGAAAATGTTAATAGATTAGGGACTTACTCTTTACCGAAATAGAGTTCAAAGTTGTATGTATTCCAGTTCAAGCTCGGAAGAACATCGTCGAGCCTTTATGTTACCGCTATAGAGTAAGTATAAAACCGAATGGAGCGAGAGAGATTGTTAGACTTCACGCCGCCCCGCGCTTAGCTACCGCTCACAACGGCAAGATCTTGAACGGGCCGCTACTCTGTTTTCATTGATGCAGAGAGATATTTCGTGCATTGTGATTGGGCAATTCACGGTGCGCTCCTCTCCACTTTGCCCAGCTCCATGTCGGTGGAATCGCACCCTTATTTCCGAGGGGCGTGTGGAACATTTCAGAGAGCAGTGGTGGCCGAGTGGTAATGGCTCCGACTTACGAGTTGTAAGTTGTTGTGGTCGCGGGTTCAAACCCTGTCAGGCGCATTACTTTGTGTAATTTATTTCATTACCACTGCTCTCAAAACGATAAAGGAAAACATCGTGAGGATACCGGCTTGTCCTAGAACCAAAAATTCGAAGACATGTGACATCCACCAACTCGCACTGGGCCCGCGTGGTAGATTACGGCCCAATACCTTTACTAGAGAGGAGGCCTGAGTCCCAGCAGTGGGAACATTAAAAAGGCTGATGATGATGTGTGGAACACAACGCGCTGTCTATCCGGGCCTGGTCCTTGAGCCATCACTTGTGCCTTATTTTGTTCTTAATCCCATTTGTATGTCCGCAGCACCCTCCGGCCACGCGTTTGGGCAGGCTACCAACGTGAAACCCATCAAGATATCAGCGAGCTCGCTCACCAAACCACTGTCCATCGGGCCTTTAGCTGGCCTTGGCAGAGGAAGTAAGTACCTCACATTTATTACTATTTAACAAAAAAGTACGTGCGCGAGTTTTTTTTACAGTATGTAACGTCTGTCTTTGGGAGGATAGCTGAGGTCCCCTGAGTCTTACATCGTTATGTCCAAATTTAAGATAGAGAGAGAGAGAGAGAGGAGAAGGTCCTCCCACAAACAGACATGGGTCTACAGACCCGGATTGGGAACGGCTCCACAGTTGAGTTAGTAAAACAGTTGCTTTCAACGTCTGTTTATCTATCTGCTAACTCTTCCTAAATTATGCAACGGATTTTGAGGCGGTTTTCACTAAAATATAGAGCAATTTACAAAGCAGGTTTTTGTGTTATGATTTGCAACCGAGCAAAATGTAATAAACTAGCTTTTGCCAGCGGCTTCGCCCGCCAAAAATAGGAGAAGCCTATGTTATTTAGTGATAAAGTGGCTTACTACTGGTGAAAGAATTTTGAAAATCGGTCTTGTAGTTTTTGAGTTAATTAATAACATACAAACAAACAAAAAACAAATCTTTCCTGTTCATAATATTAGGCTAAATTGGTACTATTTAATTGTTATACTAAAATAAATTTTGTTTTAAATCTACATAATATGTATCTTCATAACTATTTATATAATTCACATTATAATGTAAGAATGTTATGGACACTGACACTATTTAATGCATAAAAAATTCATCTTGATTATGGAATCCATTATTGAATTTTGATCATCTATTTTGACCTTGGATCACATAATGATGCTTGTTTCTGCTTTTTCAAGGTCAAATGAGATTATTTGGTGGAACTTCACACTTAAGATGGTTAAAAACATTTGTGAAGGCCTCGCCAGTTCATTTTTGGAGTTCGTGTCCCTAATGCCAAAAACATTAAATCGTTTTAGTAAAAATTTAAATAATATTTAATAATTATTAAAAAGGCTATTATAAAAGTCATTTTTACCTATTTTATCACCAATGCTCTCAAAACGGTGAAGGAAAACATCGCGAGGAAACCGACATGTCCTAGAACCGAAAATTCGAAGACGTGCGACATTCACCAACCCGCACTGGGCTCTCGTGGTGGATTACGGCCCATTCCCTCTCTTAGAGAGGAGGCCTGAGTCCCAGCAGAGTGGGAACATTAAAAGGCTGATTATGCTAGTGAAAAATGAACAGTGGTAGACCAGTAGTTGATGATTCCGACTCAGGAGTTGATGGTTTCCGGTTTAATACCAGCCAGTTGTACACCACTGCTGTCAAAACGGTGAAGGAAAACATCGTGAGGAAACCGCCATGTCCAACCGACTATCCATTAGAGAACTGATTATTGCCCATTCCCTCTATTAGAGAGGAGGCCTGAGTCCTGGCACGAGACCCGTTAATTCACTATTTTTTGACTGTAGCTACAACTGGCCAATCCTTAACGTAGGAGTCCAAATCGTCACGCTAGTACGTGTATAAATTGTATCGTGATACGAAATGAATTGTTGATTATGTGACAACGTAAAAATAAACGAGTTCGATGGTTCACTTTCTAAATGAATTAAAAACTAATAAACAATGTGGTCTGTTATCGCGTTGTTTGTTATGTTTTTTTGGCCACAGCCGTGCCTAAAATCAAGATTACATTTTTGTAACATCTTAACCTCTTAATCCCCGCGCGAACGCCGGCGTTCGCGCTAATGTCATCGCGCCATTCCGTCAAACCCCAAGCGAACGCCGGCGTTCGCTCTCACCCACTTCATTATAAGCCTTATTTTTGGTAACTTACAGACTACTTCTCTATGAACAAGTTTGGATATTTACGTTCTTGGATAAATTTCCTATAGGTTGAACGCATTATATTTCATAATCTATGCTCAGTTTTTTTTTTTTTCGGCTTGACATTCTCGTCAATAATTTCGGTGCGGGCGGAATTTTGTTTGTTGTTTTCGTGTGTTTTCTACCTGATTTTACTCAAGTAAGTATTGTTTGGTATTGTAAAGTTATTATTTTGCTAATAATGGTTCTATTTAGAGTATAATTTGCATGAAATACATTGTTATAACTTTACATAAAGCCGTTATAGTTTGTGAACATGTTTTCCGATTTCCGTGTAAATTATGATGATTTTTAACAGTAAATGTAATGAAACTATTGTAAAAAGTAATTATACTCGTTTGTATGACGAAAGAATAACGTTTTTGTTCAATTTTAGTGAAAAAAAATCTTGACAAAAAAGCACCCGTAACGGTTGTTTTGCCCTTCAAAATCCAACAAGCCATTTTAGTCCTTATTTGTATATGTCCAAGTACAAAATTGGTTTGAAACTGTTCTTTTTTGAAGGTTTGACTAGTGAAACGTAGTATGTCGATAAAAATGTCGATGGAATTTTGTCATCATTGATAGTGATAGCAGTATTTTATATTTATTTTATAATTATTTTTGCATGATAACTTTGTTATTTCTAAAGCTCTAACATGAATTTATAGTTTTTTTTTTTTTCTATAAAACAAAATTATTATATAAGTACTAATGTTTTTATACTTACAATACTTTTGACTGGCCTGTTGGTCTAGTGGTAAGCGGCCCTGCCTACTATGCCGGAGGTCGTGGGTTCGCTTCCCACCCAGGACAAATGTTTATGTGATGAGCATGATCATTTGTTCTGTGTCTGGGTGTAATTTATCTATAATATGTATGTATTTAGAAATATATAAATAAGTACGTTTATTAGTTGTCTAGTACTCATAACACAAGCTCTGCTTAGCTTGGGACTAGACGGCGTTAAGTGGTAGATATGGGTTATTATTATTATAATTTGGTATTTTTTTTCTCTTTTTGTTTTTTAGCATGTCTAACTAGAGAGTGAATGAGCAGCCTCCTGCGGACTTCCTGGACTTGCTCTACGATCAGGAAGATCCGGACGTCGCTCTCCTCGAGCGGCGATGAATAGGATGAGTTCATCGACGATGAGGTTGTAATGTTTGCCTTATTATTACTACTATAATAATTTGTGAGCTGTATTTTTATTGCATTTTGATAAGAATTTTTTGCATGGAAATATTTCTTTGTACACAGGATGTCTTGCATCGCTGTTCATCGCCGGAACGCATGGGGAGCTTTCCACAAGTGGTATTGTGGTGCCGCCGCAATCGTAAGTTTTTATCTACTGATATTAATTATGAATAGTCATCTTACCGATATGGACGTATATAAAATAAATTTAGTAAAAGTATTTATGTTTACAGTGTACTGGCACCTGAGCACGGCAGGGTGTTGCAGATTTTTGGGGAGAATGGCCAACCGCTGGACGCTGGAGTTGGCGACATCGACCACGAAGAAGTGATCGTGGAGGTCGACGTGGGCAATTTTTGGACCCCGGATGCCCACGCTTTGTATGTGTCCCCTGAAGAACGTGTGATGAATGATAGTGAAAGAAATGAATATTTGCATTCACGTGAGCGAAACCACTGGCAGCAACTAGTTGTGAATAAAATAAAATGTTTCATAAGTTTGTATTTTTTATTTTCTGCAATCACGCGAGCGAAGCCACTGGCAGCAACTAGTTGTAAATAAAATAAAATGTTTCATGTGTTTGTATTTTTAATTTTCTGCAATCACGCTAGCGAAGCCACTGGCAGCAACTAGTTGTAAATAAAACAAAATGTTTCATGAGTTTGTGTTTTTATTCACTAATACCAAAATCCCGTACAGATAGAACAACTATCGATGAAGTTAACAAAAAGTGAAGGAGCATCTCTAGTTGTTTTTATGCTTAGTCGGGTCGAATTTCAAGTGGTGTTATTGTAAACATCTCGAGCTCTTTTGTCGAATTGTTTATATAATTAGATAACACAGGCCCTTGTGTTACGGATTTTGTTTATGTTTTCATATATTTCTTGAAATTTTCTCGACAATCTGGTTTCTAAAATTTGAACTCGTAGAGAAAATATTCTGTATCGGTGATCACTTGGTTTTGATGCCTGGTAGAAAAGAAATTTATCTATTAGTGAAAGCACGTTTACAGAATGATAAAATGTCGTTTTATAATGCAGTTATAATTTTTTTAGTAAAAAGTAATATTTTCGCCGCCATTTTGTTTATTGCGCTCACTGACGACACTACTTTTGACATTTCACTTTCAAGATTGAAAGGTTAATCTAATGTGTTGTTAAGATCTACTTGTAGCGCGTATTTATACATCAGAATATAAAAGATTTTTCAATACACTTTCTCGAAAACCCGCTCTTGTTCCTACTGCTTTAAAGCACGCAATTTTTTTTTCGCACTTGTGTGGAAAAGTGCGCGTGCTCACCCCCCGGCACAATTTTATTACATTTATCGTATCAGAAATGGGTGCCAAGCCAAACCCCGTTTCTTTATATCTCCATAAGTGTATTGAAAAACGTCGTTTGATACAAGTGAAAATTTGTCATTGCAGCATCAAAATGTACTATTACAGTGTTTCAGACAGGGTTGTTCAGTGCGATATTTTACTGTAAAACGACACATTTCACAGTTCATACGATTAAAAACAAATGCGTGCACTCAGCTAGCTTATTATTAGTATTATTTTTTATTGCTTGCGTTTGACCACCATCTCACCTGATGGTAAGCGATGATGTGGTCGAACGGTTTTGAAAAATGATATCTATTTGCAATTTTGGATAAAAGTGCATTACATACAAATAATTTAAAAAAGAAATTAGTTTCTAAACATAGCTAACGATTTGTGTGTGACAGGACCAGACTAGCGAGTCCAAATTGAAATTATTATACAACCCATTATGCGCTGGGTGGGTCCTTGGCATCGAAATTTTAAGTTTACAGTGTTTTTTTTTTTCTTGACTGCGATCCCACCTAATGGTGAACAGTAATGCAATCGTTGATGGTGAGGCGCGCTAGGTTACCGTTTAAGTTCAACAGGACTTACGATTCAGCCTACGTGCGCACCAATTTCTGCATTTTTTTTTGTTTCATTCAAGCTTGGCCATGCAAGTCGTGCTTGGTTTTCAAAAGTTTTAATTTAAATAACTTTATTTAATAAATATGCTGTGCAAGGATAGATTTAAATAGGAAAGATACGGCTGTCCGAATGTTAACGTATACGGGTTCACCATAAATAAACACCGAGCTCCTTAGTAGTCCTGAGTTGAGCTACTCGAATACTGACAAATGCTTGCACTGACTGGACAGGTCTACTCAAATCTGTGTGGTTCTTTCTTCAAAAGACCATCTCAGACACGAGTCTGCATGGTTCTCATATGATTTGGCTCATATTTTTTTGCTGTTTAGACTTTAAAAAAGACTTTGATCCCCGAGTTTTTTTCGGTGTTTCTTCTCAAGGTAGTCAGCTAGGAAACACCGGCCTCATCTAGTTTAAATTGACGGAAAAATTTATATGTAAGTGTTTTTTAAAAACACGCTCTAAAGAACGCCCAGTCAACCCTGCCCTTTCTATTTAAGGCAAATCCATGTCCCGGCAAGATCTGAGAATTGATCACTTCACACTATGACCAACTAAAACTGATCAGACCGTTTAAACGTTAATATACAAGGTGTAAGGGACAGCCCTCCACAAACTTTAAGGGCTTGCTCAGTAGACGAAACTGAACAACCTTCCACAAAAATTTTTTTCAGGAAACGAAAAAAAAATTCGTCCTCTCCATACAAACTGTCCAATCAAGTTTACAATTTTCTATTGCGAGGCGGATTTTTTTTTTCAAATCCTGAAAAAAATGTTTGTGGAAGGTTGTTCAGTTTCGTCTACTGAGCAAGCCCTTATAGTTTGTGGAGGGCTGTCCCTTACACCTTGTATATTTGATGATATGTCAACCCTCGTTTGACCATATCATGGACTCCTATGGTAATAAAAAGTCGAAAGAAGATAGGCCAAACGAGAATTGTCATATCATCAAATATTATCATTTAATTCATTAAACCCCAAGCGAACGCCGGCGTTCGCGCACCTATTGTCTTTCTATTGTGTTTGTAATTTCCACAATTGAAAGGTTGAAACGATCTGGCCAGTTTAACTTGGCCATATCATGAAATGATCACTTTCTAAGATCTAGCCACGACATGTACAAGTGTACGGTTAGCTTATAAAGCCGGTGATTTTGCGTAGCGCCCGCAATGGCCCCGCCGTCGCCGTTCGCGGCGGGATCGTCCGCCGCATACAGCGCCGCTTCCCTACTCGCTCAGAGTGAGTACGGTGCAGTCTACTGCGAACATTCAAAAAAACATTCATACTTCACCTTTGGACCACCACGTCAACACAAAAGCTGTCGGCACAAAGCCACGATTCAATTCTTTAATCTGTCTCGTAGTCATGACCGTGGCGTGCTGGACATATTTTACTTTGTCATCTATACGTGACGGTGGCGGTCAAACGGTTATATCGTATCTTTTTCTAAGTTAGCGATTCATACGGATATGGACTTTACATCAATGGCTATAATGCTCATATTCCATGTATTGCTTTGGTGAACACAACATCAGCATATTTTGTGTATGACTAAGAGACGTAGATCAGTCTTGCAAATATGAACTTTAGTGGTTGCATAAGAATGTTCATTTTCGTATGAAACGCTGATTTAGTAAAACAGATACCACGATCCGCGAATCTTGCTATGTTTCCAATTTACGTGATTTCAGAAAATGTACCATAATGGATTCTAAAAGCTTCTTTTTCAAATAACTTCATAAGCAAAGGCTACTTAATTTACTCTAAATTAAAGTTGATTTTTAGTTGAATAGAAATATCGTGAATTGGAAGCAAGATTTGAATAGGCTTAGCGCCTCTGTAACATTTACATGGCGATATGTAGCTCGCTTGGCATGCTGATTTTTGTGGATTTAGATTAGCCTTTTTTTGTTAAAACTAAAGGTATTTCTTCTATCACTTTTCGTTATTACTAAAGGTCTTCTATCTCTAGTATTTTACAGTGTTACTATCTTCATAGGTAACCTTTCAGTAGGCGAAAGTACTCGTAAATTGTAACAAATTTTACTAAAGCATCTACATTGAAAACAGAAAAAATAATTAGCTGCCTTTTATTTGGTTTATTTTTGTACAATATTATGGATAAGGCGTCGGACTTCGGATCCGAAGATTGCAGGTTCGAGTCCTGTCAGGTCGAATGTAACTTTTTGTCATTTATACCATTTTTTTTCGGTGTTCACTTTGATATAAAAGAAACCTTTTTCTGAAAACAACTTTATAAAAGAGATACTTACACAAATGATATATTCTATTGAAATGAGTAGGTTTTGTAAAATCTTTTACACGTCAATTTTTTTACACAAATCAGAAACAAATAGAGAAAGTGGTCAAACGCGAGCCTATCCCTAATAATAAAAAGGAAGCAGCAATTAGCATTTCAAATATTGATACGAGGAAGAGTGGGGGCGTGGTAGCAACTTATCGCTATCTCGTTTGTTTGCGTGTAATCTAATGGCGGTGACGTCACATTTCACTTTATGCATTTTCTGTTATTTGACAGTTTCCCCTTCCACCTTGACTTGATAAAGTATCTAACTTGTTAAATTTTGATAGATTTGAAAATTTTGTATGAAGTTTCTTTTTCTAATAAATAATGAAAAAATAGTAGTCAAATATCTAGTTTTTCTATGTAAATGTCTTGTTCAATAGTACCGCCTCTTGAAAGGTTGCCAATGTATCAAGAGTCACCTTGTAAACACAATGTAAGTTTCTAATTCCATAACAAAACCAGCATGTTTATGTATTTTTAGTATCTGTAGTTAATTTTCTTTCTTAGCTTTAGTGAACTTGCTAACTTTTCAATGCTCAGGAAAATAACCTGTTATTAGAATCCAATAAATATATTATACGAGCATGGCAGTTGAGTGTTTGTGATGCACACTCAAATGTCTCGCTGATGCCAACGTGTTATTGGGTCATTCAGTTCCCTTCAAAATGGTTGAGCTGAATGGGGCTGATGCACATTCTTATATAACTTTAATATTTGTTCGCCCATATGGCAGAACGTGCCGAGACTGAATGTTTAAACCTAAGACCATGTAATGTACATACCTACCATGTTCTAACAAATACCTAAATGATTATGATTATGCACACGTCATGCTCGTGAACGGGCGCCGTCAGGTGAAACTGGGCATGTCTTAGCTGCCAGTGACCTAATTCTATTTCTATTTTTTTTTATTGTTATTTTTTTTTTACTGTGCTCACATAATATTAGCAACAAGAAATATGTAACGAAGATTCATGTAATTCATAATTTAAAATAGTGTTCATGGAGTTTCTTGCACGTTCTTCTCTATAGAGGTCTACCCTTTGTGATGTGCAATTTAGCTTTACTTGTTTGACTGACTGACATTTTGACAATTCAAAAGTGCCTGTAATAATAATAATAAAAAGATAAGCAGATTAAATATCTTGACTTAGCTCGCGAGGTTGTCGACATGTGGGAAGTGGATAGAGCAATCATTGTGCCGATAGTCGTAACGGCCAATGGCTTAATAGCTAAGAGCCTCGAACAACATCTAAGGAGGCTCTCGTTAGGCAGCTGGATCAAGGGCCTGATCCAGAAAGCAGTACTCCTGGACACGGCGCGTATAGTTAGGAGATTCCTCTCTCAGGAGCCCTGACCACCGGCAGCTTGGACCCTGTTCCCGATGCCGGTGGGCTACTATTTTTTATATTTTTAAATGTTTTTTTTATGTACTTTTTAAGAAATATTTAAAAATGAAAATAATATGTATATATATATAATAAATGGAATAATAATAATTGGTCTAGTTGAAATAAACGTTCTGATTATAAGCAATATTGTGTAAAAAATCCGTGAAGATGAGATTTTCAAAGACTCCGACTATTAGTACGTTCTTCATCCTTGTTACTATGTCGTAATAAAGGAATCTGATCACAATATCATATCATATTATGACCGTGTCAGGCAAGAAAAGGTTCTTTTAAAAATTATGAGACTAACACCGTCGCATGCCATGCGCAGAGCGTATCCGTTCCGTACCTTTGTGTATAAAGTATTTAATTAATAAATAGGTGTTGGGGTGTACATAAATAAATAAAAACCAACACCCCTGCACACGCGTAGATCAGTGACGGAATGGCCTTGTGTGCAAAAAGTATTCAAGTTTGCATTTTTGTGGTTTATATGGTCATAGCCATGAGGAATGAATCCAAAACACTGTATCTCAGAAATAGCTATTTAGCGAAAACGGCATGTAAAACTTTTTTGGTTTTTGTTATATCATACTATCCATACAATTAGAATTAAATTAGTAACTAAAATATAGTATTTTCTACGTTGACTACGTACGTGAATTCTACCTTCTACGCATTAGTCATATGGGTACCTGACTCGAAATAGTCTAATGAGCGCTATTTTAAAACAAAACACCGTAACTTGAGTTACAGTGATTTGCACGTCGGATATACGGTGCACTAGGCAGACTTCTAACTAGGTACAATTTTCAATCATATTTTCCTGGGCTATGTATGTAGATATATTACTGTAAATGGTATGCAAGCTAACAGCCGATATTGATCGGAGCGGAATTTGATAAAGTATTCATGATGCATCAGTCTACACGCTAATAGAACCTAGGACTGACCTGCTTCTTGTAATTTTAGTACAGACCTGGTTTGTTGTGTCACGTATTTGCTTTATATAACGGATACAGTAGAATATAATAGAACAAACTTTATTGTACATCAAAATGGTAACAAAACTTTTGCACAAACTTAAATCTATGAGTACAATAGCGGTCTTATCGCTGACAGCGATAATGTACCAGACAACCTTAGGATGAATCGTAAGAACTTACAATTAAAAGGTGTTAGGTATTTCACGTGGAAAGGCCTTTTAATATTGAGTAAACAAAGTATGTAAGAACAAAAAGAAAGCTTGTGTAGCCAAATGAATAGGCCTGGAAACTCTTTTGTTTCACAAAATGTTGTGAAATAACTTTTCGTAAGAATTATAAGAGTGAATGATTTTACAAAACTTTGAAGCTGTACAAACGCTCAAACTCATAAGTAAAAGTTTTTAAATCAAAACAAAAGGGGAAAAAATTTCGTCACGTTGTGTGTGGCGGTCGTTTCGTGAGCCCAGTGTTTTTTATTGCTGTTTCCTCAAGAAACCTTATGACGCTGCAAAGGTCACTTTCCTTTTACCATACCCAGAAGACTGGCAGCATTACCACGTTGAATGACAATGATAATTCTTTGGGCGAAGGATGACCTAGCGGTCTTTATTGTTGATTGCGATTCTATCTCTGCAATTGAGAACTCGTAACTTATAGTTTAGTCGTGCGAATTCGTTGGATGCGAGAAATACAAAATTGGTCGTTTTGGTGACAGAGGACATAATCCTACCATGATCGATAGAGGACGCCTTTCGGCTGAAATGATGATTATGACACTTCTTCACAAATTGGCAGGCTTCACTGCCAAATAAGGAGTGATATGTCAAATTTATGTCTGAAATAAAGATCCAGGACTGATCTAATAATCAATTTTGGGTATTAGGAAAACAGGGAAGGTAAAAAAGTCTCTAAAAGTGACCGAAAGCAGTTCTAAAATAATCGCAGAACATTCGTACCGCATAACGATAAATCTAGCTATGATTTTCCAGTATATACTGATTTCTCATTCTACCGAAAGTCTATACAATACGAAATCAGCTTATACTGGATATGTGGATATGTTTAGGTGCATATCATTGTGTGTCTCACGAATGCAACTTACAAGTGACAGTACTTACTAGATAGTAACGCTATAATGTGATCATTCGTTGCACTCAACAGTAGTTTTAGAACGTGTAATTTTGATGTGAAGGTTGAAATTCCTGATGCATTGCTTCATATGTTCATAAAATCGGTTTTAACGCAATGTAACACAAGCAATGAATACTGTGGAATTTACAAAATTAATGATAGAGTGATCGATCATGGGTTTCGCAATTACCTTTTTTTTTGCATTGACATCCCCCGCCCTTGGGCGGAGCTAGAGATAGTGTCAGACTCTTACTGACTAAAAAACCCATCCCGTTCCTTCTAGCCTTCGTACCTTCGCAATTACCTCGGTTCTTTTGATTGAAAATACACTAGTCCTGAGACCCTACAACGAGCTCTTAACGCGATCCATTTAACGACCTAAACTGAACTGTTAAAGGGATGGGGCTATACAAGGTGTAAGGGGACAGGTCTCCGCAAACTTTAAAGGTTTGCTTAGTAGACGAAACTGAAAAACCTTCCATAAGATTTTTTTGACCTCTCCGTACAAACTGTCCAATCAATTTCATAATTTTGTATGGAGAATCCGATTTTTGTTTTTTCGTTTTCGGAAAAAAAAACATGTGGAAGGTTGTGCGCGACCAGTAGCGCCGCCATGGTGTCCCGGTGAAATATAAGCTACCAAACTAGACACCAGCGTTGCCACACGTCCGATTTGGGTCGCGCCACCAAATTGGTTGCGCAACCAAACGGACACCAGGTGAGTAACTCTCTATAGAGCTGTCACCTGTATACATTTTGTTGGCAGCGGCGACTGGTCGCGCCGCCATGGTGTCTCGGTGAAATATAGGTCTTAAGGTTTCGGAGACATGTCTCTTACACCTTGTTTTGGGTGTATAACTCCATCCCTTTCTCGCACATACGCCTGACTTTTAAACGCGTCATGGTAAGGCACCTGTTCTATTTAAATTACTTTTGTACATATTTTAATATAATTTCAAGTAGTTAGACATTTCTGTGCAATTTACTGATATTTAATGGTCGTTATTTCGGTTTTTTTTTTGTACATAATTGTTTAGTGTAGCGGGAACTATTTTTATTATAACAATACTGTATTAATACACTATTCTTATAAATATCTTCTCTTTTTTCAAATAATTGTTATTAGTGTTCAGTTTTGTAAAGTTATTCTTGGTATGTAGTGTTTTTTGGGCTGAGCAAGATTATTTGAAAGCGAATGGCCAGGCATTTTCTAATCAATTAATTATTTATTACCTAATTATTTAGTTGTTGTTGTTTGTGTTATAAAGGTATGGAAGACTATTAATAACCTAATTTTTTCTGTAAAACTTATTTTCTCTTTTAAAGTAGTTAGTGTCGTGGAAGTGGCTTCAACCAAATAGTACTTATCATGTATATTTTTCAAAACTAAATATTCGTTTAATAAATTCTCGAAGAATCGTTTGCAAATGTGGTTACAGCCACTTCTACGCCTTCTTAACTAAAATAGCAATCAACGATCAATTTTTATTCATAACCAATCTCGTAGAAGCGCCATCTGTGTTTGTCTCTCTAAAACTACACAATTGAGAACAGCTCCATCTATTATCAACTAACGTTTTGTTCCCCAACAGTGGAGATGGTGGGCATGACCGGCATGAACTCGTACTTGATGCAGAACTTGAACCAAATCATCCAGTCGGGTATGGGAGGCCCGCTGGCGGGTATGCTGGGTCAGTTTGCCCAGGTTGGCCCAATTTGGGCACAGAACAAACCCGGCAACATGTGGCAGCAACATGAAAAGGTAAGGCATATAAATAATTTATACAATCATTCTAGCAAAATAGAAGAGCTAATATGTATACTTTTGTCTGTAAGTTTCCTTTTGCTAACCCCTTCCTATTTAATTTCTTTTGAAGAACTCTTTAAAGCTACTGGCACAGCTATCCGCCCCGTCCCTTGCTCGAGCCAGTCGCACAGCTGAGCTTGTATTCTCAAAGTTCGTCAGTTATAGATAGATAGATGTATTCTTTATTGTACATCAAAAATAAAAGTTACATCAGGAACTTAAAATAATCTGTGTGTGTTATAATCTGTGTTAGATCCAGTCCGTCTCTTACTACCCTCTCCCCAGCAACGCTTTGCAAGGTCACAAGGCCAGCTAGAGCCATGGGACGCGAAAAGCAACTGAAAGAACATAGATGTGATTTTAGTCAGTAAAATTCTGACACGCTCTCGGACCCACGCGTACTTCTGCATAAGTCATTAGATGATTTCTCTCTTAAAAGAAATCTATAAGGGATGCCCTTAGTGCGTAGTCGCTTAGTTTAAGTTTTATAGTAGGTTTTTATATTATACTAGCTTTTGCCCGCGCGGCTTCGCTCCCGCTCTTCCCTACTTCAGCCTACTTTACCCTACTCTACCCTACTATACCCTACCCTACTCTACTCTACTTTACCCTACTCTACCCTACCCTACCCTATTCTACTCTACTCTACCCTATTCTACCCTACTCTACCCTACCCTACTCTACTCTACCTTACTCTACCCTACACTACCCTAATTTTCATTTTTTTTTCCATAAGAACCTTCTCCTCATAATAACGAACACAACAAAAAAAAATTAGCGAAATCGGTCCAAGCGTTGTTGAGTTATGCGCTTACCAACACATTTTGCGATTCATTTTTATATTATAGATTTTAAGTCCTGGCTTAGAGGCTTTCAATTTTATTAACGTCAGATCAAAAATAAAATCAACAAAACGATCATTTTTCATTTTGAAAACGTATTCAACTATTCACAATATTTCTAGATGGGCGGAGATGAAGAAGAAGTAGACGATGAAGAGATGGGTGTCGCTGAAACATACGCAGATTACATGCCTTCAAAATGTAAGTAAAGTTGACATTTGTTAACATTTATTGTTTATGTTGGCAGTCAAAAATTTAATTGAGTGAAATTTTTAAAACATGTTGAAATTCGATTTTATTTGAGTTTTCACACAGAAGTCTGTATTTTTTCCGTGAAAATGTGCGCAGCCATCTTACCTCTCATCGCGTATTGGTGTGAGTTGATTCTCGCGGTTAATTTTTGAGAAGTCGGATACAATTTTTATTTCAAATATGGCAAAATTTATTTGAAAGTTGACGGTATGCCAGCTATAATAGAAAATAATAATACGTATTTTAACCAAACCATGGGACCGACTATTAACCTCTCGGCCACCAGCATATCGAATTCAGTAGGCCTCGGTACTAGCTAACTTAAACCTAATTGCCACGTAATAAGGTTTAAGTTAGAGTTCCGTGTCCGGTAGGCTGGTACCTAAGAGGTTAAAATTTACTATTATCATTAGTGTCCGACCGAAGCTTCGGCTTCGGCTTCGGCCACCTTCGGCCAAAAAAGCACCTTCGGCCAAATCTTCGGCTTCGGCCAAAAATTTGCCGAAGGTTTGGCCGAAGCCGAAGGTTTGCTAGTTGTCAAAATTTGAAATTTACTGAACGATGCTAGAGCGAGACGGAGAGTGTGCAGAGCAGCAGAGTTTCGCCGCGCCGCCACACCGGACCAAACGAATCGCAGTTAGAAACTAAACGAGTCAAAACAAGTTTGAGAGCGCGTCTTAAAATTCTAATAAGTGTTTTGTTTTTAAATATTTCGTATTTCATATTAGTTATTACAAATTATTTTATTTATTACTATGAGTAGTACCTGTGGTGATACGTTCATTATTGTGAGGCACTCTAAGAACCAAAAAACCATAAGTAGGTATTGTCTGGTTTAAAATATTTTATGTTATCTAACGTTAGGTAGGAAACTAAATGGAAACAATGATGGTATATTTTTTTATGCAATTTTTAGATAAAAAGACATGTGAAGATTGTTTACTTTTAGTTAACTACCTAAACCGATAGGATATAGGCGCATCCGCGTTGCAGAGTCCTACTGCGAGTACGGGGCGGTCGGCTCGGCTCGGTAGGTACTTGTGCATTTATTATAGAATATTTTCTTTCAGGTACACAATGACATCTTTAGAGCTGAATCCTATCTGGCAATATTTTATAAAGGCTACTGATAAAGCTTTATGAAAACAGTGCAATAAATCATTGTCTCTTGGTAGTGCTTTACCAAAAAAGCAGAGTACCACTAATATTAAAAATCATTTGATGAAAATGCATAAAATAGAGTGGGAGGCTTATTGTAATGCAATAAATGAAAAACAGAAGAGTAAGAGTTTAATGAAAAATAAAACAGAGGCAACTACATCTTCGCAATTTAATGTCAAGCAGAGTACTTTACCTCAAATCATAGAAAGAAAGCAGCTCCATTGTAGCCAGATAGTGATCCAATATCTATGAGAATCGATAAAGGTATAATGGATCTCATCATCGTTGACATGCTGCCTTACAACGTTGTTGAAGGAGAAGCATTTCGCAGACTTAATTGTACTATAATAAGGTGTAACAATTTGGGTCAAATTGTTACCAAAACTTGTTAAGTTTTTATTTTCTCCAATTGTTACCAAAAATGTTTAACTTATTTATCCTAAGAAATTACTTATAAGTATTTAATTTTCTCAAAAATTCCAAAAAATTATATGTAAAAAATAGATATTGAAAAAGCGTTAAACTTTGCTCAATTATTTTATAGAAATATTTTGTGTTCGTCTGATAATTAAAAAAATGTGACTGATTATTTGATTATTTTTGTTAAAATTACTTTAAGTAAATAAATATTTAATTAACATTGTAAATTTGAAACTTTTATTTTAGACAATATTTTATTACCTACTTGTATATGTTGGTCACTCGGCTCGTTATTGGGCTAAATCTCTAAAGCTCTCACAATATGTATCTAGTATATTCTGAGATCAAAGTAACTATCGTATTTCTCAAGGTCAATGACACCTTCGGCTTCGGCTTCGGCTTCGGCCGAAGGTTTTGGTGAATACCGATTAATCGGCTTCGGCTTCGGCCAGAATAGCACCTTCGGTCGGACACTAATTATCATCAATCAGTGTATTAAATATTATTATCGAATAATTATTTACTTTTTGTCATATTTTTAATCCTTCACAGTAAAACTGGGTCGCAAGCACCCCGACCCTGTAGTCGAGACGGCGTCCCTGTCTTCCGTAGAGCCGGTAGATGTCACGTACAAAGTGAGCCTGCCGGACGAGACCATCCGCAACGGACTGCTGTCGGCGCTGCAGCTCGAGGCTGTGGTGTACGCCTCGCAGGCGCACGAGCATCTACTGCCAGATAACACTAGGGCTGGCTTCCTTATCGGTGAGTCACACGTGTCTTTGGTTAGCTGGAGTATGGACTTGCAGTTGCTGGCTGTAGGCGCATGGGACATCACTAGGGGCGGCTTCTCCATTAAGAACCTTTAGGTGTATGCAGAATACGGTGTAAAGTCTTGAAAGGCTTTACACCTATGTTGAAATAGGATTATCCTCCGGACAACTAACCGATCATTGATTACGGACTGTTGTATATGTTTTAATCATGGGAAAACTCTAGAAGAGCATTGTGGAGCTATGTAAAAAAAGAGCATCTCTGCTGTCGAAACTTTTATCTGTTTGGCTCACGCGAACACCAGCCCATAATCTTTCTCAAGTCGTCGACGGAGCGCGCCTCAAGGAATTGTCAGCAGCAGCAGGGGTCAAGCCGGGTTGAAGCCTACTGGGGCCAGGGTTATCCGCAAGGGAAGCTCGGTCCTGGTACGAAAGGCAAGAAGGAACGGGATGGGCTTTTTAGTCAGTATGAGTCTGACATTATCTCCCGCTCCCCCCAAAGGCGAGGGATGTCATTTGGATGATTTGTACCCACCAAACTTTACCGTTATATATGTTTGTATCAGGCGACGGCGCCGGTGTGGGCAAAGGCCGCACGATCGCCGGCATCATCTTCGAGAACTACATCAAGGGGCGTAAGCGCGCCATCTGGGTGTCGGTGTCCAACGACCTGAAGTACGACGCTGAGCGTGACCTGCGTGACATCGGCGCCGGCAAGATCGAAGTGCACCCACTCAATAAGGTAACGCTAACGACACTAGCACAAAATAGTTAGGTACACAAGTCAATCTCATGTATGTACTTCACTTTTTATACCTACGGCTACTCTCGGCGATCGCGCTAGGGTCAGCGCGTTGCTCCGAACTGTACGAGTGCGAGATTGACTTCTGTACTTATCTATTTAGTGACACTAGCCTCAAGCGCGCCATCTTGGGTGTCTACGAGATCAACCAACAAAAATCAAAACGCGAATTACAACCGGAGAGTGCGACACGTGCGTTTTATCCTGTGGCGTTTTGGCGACTGAGGGGAAAGGGGATGTTTCCCCGCGCCCGTTGTGTAATCGCGTTTAATACAGTTGCCTTCACGAACACTTGCGCAGAAGTCAAATACTAGGTCTCTTTAGTGGTGCGAAGTGCGACGCGGGGGCGGGGAGTGTCAGTGATTGACTGGCCGCGCCATCGCGTCATAGACGTCACTCCTCATTCGTTCCTTGCGTTACTGCATGTATCTAACAACGAAGACGATTGGCTCGCCAATGTATGGAATGCGCAAAGCGATCCCCACTCTGACGCCGAGCGTTCAAGATCCGTGATGGCAACTGTACCCGCTGTGTCCTGTTGTAACCTGTGTTGCACATTATGATTGCTGATTGGTACTTATGCCGCGTGGTGTCCATCTTTTAACCATTTTTAAATATTTTTGGGAAAAAAATATATCATGGTGTAAAAATCATTAGAATTGATTCTGTTACTGATTCTAAGCAAATTGCTGTATTCAGGTTTAGCGTAAACTAAAAATAAGTTTGTATATCTAATATAATTTTTTATACATTTTATAGTTTTCCACCAACTTAAAGTTACTAGGCCCTTGTTTTCATTGTTGGGAAAATATCTTCCCAGCTGAATGAAGTAACACTTAAACTGAAATATTAACAAAAAAATTTTTGTCAAGTACTTCATAAGATTTTTTTTTCTTAATTATTTAGGATAGTTAGCTTTTTCTGGGTACTTCTGGGGAACAAACGGGTATGATTCTTTGAACATTACACGAGGTCCTTTATATTTTCGACCATGACCAATAATGTAGTATTGAAGACCTGCAGTTCAAACACCACCGTATTTTTTCCCCACTAGTTCAAATACGCGAAGATCTCATCAGCGGTGAACGGCAACGTGAAGAAGGGCGTGATCTTCAGCACGTACTCGGCGCTGATCGGCGAGACGCAGTCCACCAACACCAAGTACAGGACGCGCCTCAAACAGCTGCTGCAGTGGTGCGGCGACGACTTCGACGGATGTGTATCCTTTTTATAAAAAAACCAGCTTTTGCCCGTGGCTTCGCTCCCGCTCTACCCTACTGTACGTACTATACCCTATTCTACCCCACTCTATACCTTACCATAGTCCCAGCGCACACCGCTGGAGGCGCGGCGGAGCGCATTTGTAGACACATGATCACATGTATTTGAAGACAACAATTTAATATAAACCTTAACTACCTTGACATACGGTCTACAAAAGAATAAATTCACATGCGGCGCTCGGAGCGCCTTCAAGCTACTACAAGAGCATGCGCGCTAGACCGTATGTCAAGGTAGTTAAGGTTTATATTAAATTGTTGTCTTCAAATGCGTTCCGCCGCGCCTCCAGCGGTGTGCGCTGGGCCTTACTCTACTCTACATTACACTACATTACCCTAATTTTGATTTCTTTTTCCATAATATCCTTCTCACAATAACAAATACAACAAAAAAAAAATCCCCATGTATTTTACTTACCATACTTTCGTTTTTAAAATTTGAATGTGAATTCCTTAATTCATACCTTAGATTGTATTTGACGAGTGTCATAAAGCCAAAAATCTTTGCCCGGTGGGGTCGGGCAAGGCAACGAAGACTGGCCTAACTGCCCTCGAGCTACAGAACAAGTTGCCGAAGGCGCGCGTGGTGTATGCGTCGGCGACGGGCGCCAGTGAGCCCAGGAACATGGCGTATATGGTGCGGTTGGGCATATGGGGGGACGGCACGCCATTCCCCACCTTCATGGACTTCATCAATGCTGTTGAGAAGAGGTGAGTGAAAGTCAACTGTTATTTTACTGTACTACTAACATCACAAACAACAATTTTAAATTTTCAAACAATCTAATATAACCTCAATTTTCACTATTATAAAGTTTATATTAGTTTAAGTGTCAACTTGCTTATGTGATTGTCCAGAGGTGTGGGCGCCATGGAGATCGTAGCGATGGACATGAAGCTGCGCGGCATGTACATCGCGCGGCAGCTGTCCTTCCACGGCGTGTCCTTCAAGATCGAGGAGGTGCCGCTGTCGGACGCCTTCAAAGAGACCTATGACAAATCTGTGGAACTGGTCAGTAACTACACTAATCAATCACACATGTACGGTCCGGACTAAGCGTTTCGCCTCGTTTTATATATTTTTAGTAGGCCAGTCATCTGTTTTTATGCAAATTGATGAGTCTAGATGTCATAATGCATTGCGTACATGGACTCAGTTTGTCTTTAGCTTTATTGAATGTTCGTGAAGAATTGGCGAGGTGTTTAAATTCGGCTCGACTACTGTCTCCTCTCCACCCTTAAAGCTCTCACGTTAATAATTCAATAACCCCAAGGGAACGCCGGCGTTCGCTCTGTCATTGTCTTTCTATTGTGTTTCTAATTGACGATATTCGAAAGGTTATTACACCTCTTTTGTATGTATTACAATGTTGTCTTTGTTTGAACAGTGGGTAGAAGCCATGCAAAGGTTCACGGAAGCTGCAGAACTTATCAACGCAGAGTCTAGAATGAAGAAAACGATGTGGGGACAGTTCTGGTCGGCGCATCAGAGGTTCTTCAAGTACCTGTGTATCGCTGCCAAGGTAAGCCAGATATACAAGCTTTGTAAATGGTAAATGATACAAACTCGATGTGAGATCTTCTTCTATTCGAATTGATGGTAAACTCGGTAAACTGTTTGAGCCCTGTAGGTGGCTACTTGAATAGCAGCATCAGTGGCATTCGTTTAATCCTCCAAAGTTCAGGTGATGCGAAGGGAGATGGTCAATCATTACTGTTCTGATTGGCTCCCGTATACGCGACATGGAAAAAAACAGGACCAGTTGACGCGATCTATTATTTGTGAAGTTGCCTTAACATCACTGTATTTATATAACTCACCATCTTTACCTTGCCTCTAGGTAAACCACGCGGTAGTGACGGCTCGCGAGGCAGTGAAGTGCGGCAAGTGCGTCGTCATCGGTCTGCAGAGCACCGGCGAGGCGCGCACGCTCGACCAGCTCGAGAGGGACGACGGAGAGCTGTCGGACTTCGTGTCCACTGCCAAGTGAGTAGTACTGGTGACGGTGAGCGAGGCAAGTGCGTCGTCATCGGTCTGCAGAGCACCGGCGAGGCGCGCACGCTCGACCAGCTCGAGAGGGACGACGGAGAGCTGTCGGACTTCGTGTCCACTGCCAAGTGAGTAGTACTGGTGACGGTGAGCGAGGCAAGTGCGTCGTCATCGGTCTGCAGAGCACCGGCGAGGCGCGCACGCTCGACCAGCTCGAGAGGGACGACGGAGAGCTGTCGGACTTCGTGTCCACTGCCAAGTGAGTAGTACTGGTGACGGTGAGCGAGGCAAGTGCGTCGTCATCGGTCTGCAGAGCACCGGCGAGGCGCGCACGCTCGACCAGCTCGAGAGGGACGACGGAGAGCTGTCGGACTTCGTGTCCACTGCCAAGTGAGTAGTACTGGTGACGGTGAGCGAGGCAAGTGCGTCGTCATCGGTCTGCAGAGGACCGGCGATAGAGGCACGACGGAGATCTGCCAGACTTTGCGTCCACTGCCAAGTGAGTAGTACTGGTGACGGTGAGCGAGGCAAGTGCGTCATCGATTTTGAAACCTTTTAGAACAGGATTGGTAATAAAAAGATTTTAAATGGTCTCATTAAGCGTTTTTATTAGGAAAATATTATATTTGATTCTATCTAATGTCGTCCATTACAGTGCCATTTTCCTTCGCCCCTAGTTCCACAAACATATTCCCGATGTTAATTTTCTCAACAGGTTTAATTTTACTCAGTTCCCTAGCTAACCGGCTCATAGTGTCCAAGTTAGATGCACTAGGATTCTCCCTGAACACTTGGCTTAGTCTTCTAAACTCATCGTTCAGAGCCCTCAATGCATTCACATATCTTTTTTTCACTTCAACTTTGTCGATCTCTGTCGGGCTATTTGCTGTATCTTCGTTGTCACTGTTACTGTCGTCCAAAGGGTCGTTATCTATTTCTTCTTTGACTGTAAAGTACTGTTCGTTATTGTTCGAGATAGTTTCTTCCATGTCATCTTCGTTTTCTTCGTTATACTCCAGTTGAGAATGGTCAGGCTCGAGTTTTACTTCGTGTTCACCGGCTAACGCTGTATAAAATGCTCTTTTGTCTTCAGGAACAGAAGTTTTTAATACAACTGAGTGTAGTACAGCACATAAGTGCTCACATAGTTCACCCCTTCTACCCTTAACACAGTCACAACACATTGTATCAGCTCTAAACGTTACATGCCCTTTTGTTTTGTGTAATCTATACTCCTGTTCAGTCAAATCCAATCCAGCTAGATTCTCCAACACCATTTTGTCTCGCGGCAAGAATTTCGTATAAGTTTCAATAATTAGCTTGCCTCTCAAATGTGCATGCAATATTTGACACCAATGATTGTCTAAAATATTCATCAGTACATCAATCATAATCAAACTGTTGTATGAGCTACACTTGCTTAATATAAATTGTTTTAACGTTCGTAAAGAAATGTCTATCGCTTTGTTTGGCGTTATGTAGTCGTCTCGTCTATTCCAAATCTCACAAAGATACTCTTTGAGTTTTGTAGCTGATTGCACGTCGCTGTTCTCGTCAAGTTCTTTGTAAAACAGTTCAGCTTCATCCGAGTTCTCTGCGTGCAATAGCGAAGTAAATAACTCCATGAGCTTATGTCGATGTTTCCTCTCAATCTTGACCTCGCCCTCGCAAATTGTCCTCCATATTCCTTCTAGCAAGGACACACGCGACAAAAACAAGCTCTTATTAGAAAATATCGCATCTAAAGCATGGTTTTGCTCATCAATCTGATTAATCATAATTTTACTCGGTTCGAAACTCTTTAAAGTCTGATTTTCCAATAGTAATTTCGAGGAAAAGAATGCTTGACTGAAACTGGGTTCTGTGTTCTGTGAGTGTAGGGTACAGGCGATAGGCAAGGCGCCCATTGCAGTAGGAACTAATAAGAACGATACAACGCATTCTTTGAGAGGTGTACTATCTACTATGATGCAGTCTAGTTCATGGCCAGATATGACGTTCTTCATGAATGGCGTTATGACGACGGTAATACTGTAGTCGTCAGTGTGCCTCAACACGCCGCCACTCTCCTCTAAAGCCTTTATTCTTGTGCTCATGATATCGGCTATGTTGATTCTCAGCCCCTCTTTCTTTTTCTTATTGAATAAGTATTTCGCATGGTGTAACGTGGGATTTATTTCAGCATTCGACAAATGTTCGCTATTGGCACCAAAATTTGAAAGTAGAGTTAATTTGTGATAGCTTTTCGCCGTTGCTGTAGTATGTCCGTCGGAAAAATATTTGTAGAATATTTCGTCAGTGTCCGCCGAACATTTCAGCAAATTGAATATTTCTCTAACTGCTATACTATGCGAGTGTACAAAGTTTATGTGGATGGTCAAATTCAAGCCGTCCTTCAGCAGTTTATCGTTCCTAATTGTGTTACGGTTTATAAACTTTATTTTAAAGTCTATCTTGGCTTTGCATTGTTTGTCCTTCGCACCAGACTGCTCGGGCGTTTTCCTTTTATTAAAACTAGAATGATGACATGCAAAAACTTTTCTGTACAAAAACCTTTTTACATTCGGAAAACATGCTCTAACGATCCAGCCAGTTTTAGTGAATTTAGCGAATTTCTTGATCCATTCTTTAGTGTATTCGCTGTAGAACTGAGCGCTTCGATTGGTCTCCACTCGGCATTTGATTAATATTGTATACTTCTCCGCTGATACGTAATTAAATAACGGAAACTCTGCATTCTCTGAGATTTCACTGAGATATTTCTTAAGTTGTTGTTTAGAACGCATGGTATTTATCACTGACGCAAAGCGCCAACACAAACACTACTTTTCACACCAAAATACGCTTTAGCATATCAAAACAAACAGTTTTATTAGTTTACAAACACGAGACGTACGTGCACATTGTTGAATTACGGTCCAAGCTCATAGAATCGATGCTCTGAGCCAGTGTTTAGTTTGGATAGCGCATGTGTAGCCGTGCGCTGAGTCCGTGTACTATTCGCAGTCCAAACGGCACGTAATGGCGGCGCGGGGTGAACGAACCGGTCCCGAGGCCGGCCGTCCCAGCTGGCGCTATTATCTCAAACTGCGCGACATCTTGACAGCGCGCTGCGCGGGAATATTTGAAATTTGACATTTACGTTGAAACTTTTTGTGTTGTGATTGTTTTGTTTTGTAAGTTTTTTTTTGTCAATAATGTTATGAGATTTTTTTTCAATTAGTATTTTTAGTCTGTCTAATAAGTCAACCGACTTGGGAATTTTGTATAATATTTAATCATTTAAAAAATACTTATATTCGATTCTTTTTATAAGGTTCTTCTGTTAGCAATGATCTCTATCTCTTAATCAACTTAGATTATTAAACCCGTGTTGACTACATCAGATTTCATTAAATACTAATAATTACCCAAGTCGTTTAACTTATTAGACAGACTCTACATAGATTATTTCATTGTGGAAATAATATTTTATAATACCTATTTTTTTATTTGTCAATGATATTTGTTTTTTTTTTTTCAATAAAGTTTAATTCAGATCTTAATATTATTTTTTTCTTTATTTCTATAATTATTAATTTTTAATTTTAATAAATTTGAATAGTTTTTTGGTATCTTTCTTAAATAATATTTCTTTTACAAGTGAATACAACTGGCTTCCAAAAATAAAGAAATCAAGCCAGAAACTTGGGCCATTGTTTTTTACTATAATTTGGACAAATATTTATTTTGGTATACATCTTGATGAATGAACATTTTTACCGGTAGTCAATGTTTTTTTTTTTTTGAAGTATTTCGTCTGCAGATTTTGTGCAGGTTTTGTGTGAGACCGAAGTACCGTTGAATGTAGTTAAACTTGATAGGACTTAAAATATTTTTATTTTTTCAATTAACAAATTCTAATTTTCCTATTCTGTCCCAGTTCTGGGCAAATGTCTTCCTTCATAGTCCGGACTGTAGAGGTTTCAGCAATGCAAGGGTGGATACTGGCCATACGTTAGGTTATCTAAGTTTTAGATATGAATAGTATGGTTTGTTTGCAGGGGCGTGTTCCAGACGCTGGTGGAGAAGCACTTCCCGGCGCCGGACCGCGACCGCATCAACCGCCTGCTGGGGCTCGAGCCGCCGCGCAAGCCGCCCGCGCCGCACCCGCCGCACGCGCCGCACCCGCCCGTCAAGACGCACAACGGGAAGAACGGACTCGGACTCGACGACGACGCCAACACTTCCAAGAGGAAATGTGAGTACACGACATACTATGCTAAATATCACACGAATTTTTGAATTTAGAATTCGACATAATGAAATATGGACTATCTTAAAAAAAATTGTTGTAGATTGTACACAGAAGCATTATTTTCTTTTTTTATTAAATATAAAAATAAATGTCACCGTATATTATAAACTACTCATGTATTGTGGGTGCATTCACAAACATAAGATTACATACAAGTAGGCCATACTCGTACAAATATTTAGTTCATGCGAGTTTCGAACCTACATATGACAAAAACAACTAAAAGCAGCAGCTAATTGTTAAATCATTGTGCTAACCATGCTATTAACAATTTAAGATATTACTTTCCATTTCCGTTACACCTTGTATACGCGCAACGAGCATTTATTTCCTTATCCCTATAACTAGAGAGTTTATTTATATAAGCTATTTAATTTTAACATCAGTATTTGCTCTGAAAGCTTGTTTGAAAATTGTTCTCAGTCTGAATCTGGAACATTGTCTATGCCTTTAAACGTAACCAATGAAAAGTGACTATCTTACAATGGGGACCTTGCCAACTTCTCTAAATTCATACATAATAATCAATTATTCACGTTTTCATATAAATTACTGAACTAATTTTAATAATTTTTACCATAGCGATAGTGTGCGCGACGATAGGTCGTGGTAGAGCAAACGAAAAAGATCGGTGAACAGTATAACAAGCATAATCTTTGGTAAAATAGGAATTACTATGGTCTCGGTTGAAGTTTACGTAAATATAAAATGGCTTCTGAAAAAAAGCTTGACGCGCGTGCGTGCATATTAGCTGAGTGGCGCGGCGAAAGGGGCCTGCTAGCCGGCCCTCGGCGGCCGACTCCCTGTCCCCGCGTCCCTCGTCACTGCCGCCGGCTTGCGGCGCTGTTGACAGCAGTTGTCTCAACAGATAGATTTAAAACTTTAGTGAAGCACATACAGATACACTCTTCTTATCCCGGGCTTTGTTCCCTTGGAATAGTTTTTGACAATACCTATATGTTTGCAGTAACAGCACGCCAGCAAGCCAACGCAGCAGCCAAGCGCATGCGCGGAGGCTCTTCATCCGACGAGTTCGTGCGAGGGTCTGACGATGAGCTGGAGATGGAGTCGGACGAGGAGCGACGGCCGCCGCCGGCCTCCGACTCCGAGCTGTCAGACTTCAACCCCTTCCACGGAGGCAGCGACAGTGATGATGGTAAGTGGAGACTGACCAACCTGGCGTTAAAACGCTTGAAAGTGTAAGTTTTGGCGGGATTTTAATTTGCATAGTTTTGTATCTCAAGTGGCGTTACAACTACATAAAAAACAAGCGCGATCTCAGCACAGTAGGCACAACGGATCTTGAGCGCTCGGCGTCAGAGTGGGGATCGCTTTGCGCATTCCATACATTGGCGAGCCAATCGCCGTCGTTGTTAGATACATGCAGCAACGCAGGGAACGAATGAGGAGTGACGTGTGCGTCACGCATCCATCGGGTTCCCTTGAATCCCTTGTTCTACCTTGTTACTCTATTATAATACTTTAATTTAATTCTCTACAGAACCCTGGCTAGGACGCAAAAAGAAGCCGGTGAAGAAGAAGAAAACGGCGTCACCAAAGAAGAAGCCATCCACGACGCAAGACAAGATAGAGACGATGTTCGAGCGCAAGAACAGTGCTACGCCCGCTCCTACCGTCACCGTCACCACGCCGGCTGGACACAGCCTCACTGGCACGCCTGTGGGAACCAATGGACTCTACCTCGGTCAGTATATCCACTTCCATGGTGACGCGGACTGAGAGTAATAAGTAGCTCGCCGTTCAATAAGAACCAAATAAAGATCGACAGCGCGTTGTGTTTTACGCGACTGCTATTACCAGCCACCCTTGGTGCGAGCTTGCGGACGACGAGTAATGGGTAGGTCGCTGTCCTACCGCTCTGAACATAGGTGTGGTTTTTGATTTCCTAACTCAAAATAAAAAAGGCTCGCAGTGATTTTTTCGAAAAAATCGTACGGCTCAGTGCAATACCAAAATGTCACAATCTTTTTTTGGCATTTAGTCCATTGCTATTGCCCAAATGTTATTTTGTATCGGCCGGCTTTTGTATTGTTGGCAAAGTATTTACAAACTAGCTTCTAATAGTAGCCTCGCCGGCGTGATACTAGGATTTTCCAAACAAACTTTGGACCTTCATTTCATCCCTATATGGAAATTTTGATAGTCGTCTCTTAATGCTTGCTTACGTCATGAAAAGAAACCTTGTGCATAACTTCACGTTCCCACTTCAAGTAGTTTTGGCTGTGCGTTGATATATATTATCATTCAATCTTCTGACGTTTTATAAGTGCCTATGTACAGTACAATTCACGAATGATGGCGGGCGTGAAGTTAGCCTTTGCGAACTTTCGCGCATACCACACTTTTCTCGCACACGCACGACGTCATTTGGTTCCTAAAACACGTTACTGCGCAGCCTTCTGCGCAAACTTCACGGCCGCCATCATTCGTGAATTGTACTATAGGCCTATGTGAAATAAAAAACTTTTGACTTTGAATCGTTGTAAAAATGTGAAAATGTTCTCCTCCATAGAGAGCTACGCTTTGGAACGTGCAATTTTGCTTCACTTTTTTTTTTGGACTGACTGACATTTGACTATTGAAAAGTGCCTGCAAACGGTCTATTTGAAATAAATGCTTTTGATTTGATTTGATTGATTGAAAAATCAAGGTTTTAATAAAAAATAAATAAAAAATCAGTTTCTCCCTTTATATATTTTAAAGATAAGTTTATGCTTGTAGGTCCAGCCCGAAACCAGCCTCCTCCTCGGTCCGCCATCGAGCGCGCCTGCAGCATGAAGGAGGAGCTGCTGCTGCACGTGGAGCGGCTCGGGCGCCGCCTGCCGCCCAACACGCTCGACCAGCTCGTGGACGAGCTCGGCGGGACCGACAACGTGGCCGAGGTACACATATACGCTAAACTTCTAGCGCCTTATCGCCACGAACACTGCGCCCTTAGACAAATAACTTCGCTGTTAAACTGCGCGCGTGTTAAGTTGGCGTGCCGCCGAAATCTGCTAGGATATTATCGGGGAGGGGGCGGCACGGTAGCCGCAGTCGAAAAGAATATGGCGTTCTCAATAAAGTTTTTTGATATAATTATGTTCATCGCACGGCGGCTGCAATAAAATTTTCGCCTCGTCCAAACATATTCTAACCCGCGCGGCCGCAACTTCTTAGTTCCAAAATTAAGCGTGGATTTAGTGTGCACACTTTGACGTTTAACTTCATCATCACTCCTCCAGATTGAATTTTTTTAATACTACGTTGTCTCTCGCAACACGTAACTAAATTACAAAATCGTGCATCGCGATATCAAGGCTCTCCGCGCGATTAAAACGTACTACCAAATTAGACACAGCATCCATCTAGCCGAAACATTTTCCCTTTTCAACGCAGATAATTATATGGGACTTTATACCCTATTCCACCAACCCTTAAATAAATACCCTGAAAAACAAATGAACAAGTTGTTTCTCGCCGCAGATGACAGGTCGCAAAGGTCGCGTCGTCCAGACAGAAGACGGTCAGATCCTGTACGAGAGCCGCTCGGAGGCCGACGTACCGCTGGAGACGCTCAACCTCACGGAGAAGCAGCGTTTCATGGACGGACAGAAGGACGTCGCCATCATCTCGGAGGCGGCCTCCAGCGGTATCTCGCTGCAGAGTGACAGGAGGTAAGCAAATGTGTTTAGATTGGGTACTGGCAGATAAGTTTATCGACCATCTGTTCTGCGTGCAATGTGCCCTGCTCATTGACACTTAAGTTTGACGATTCTTCGTGCTATGTCTTTAAACTTGGTCGATAGGGACTAAAGGTTCTGGAGTGGCGACCACGTACCGGAAGACGCAGCATTGGAAAGCCTCCAACAAGGTGGACTGATGACCTGGTCAGGGTCGCAGGAATCCGATGGATGCGTGAGACATAGCACCGGTCGTTGAACGACGCTTGGGGGAGGCCTATGTCTAACAGTGGACGTCTTTCGGTTGATGATGATGATGAGATAGGTTTATATGAACCCTTTAACTGCTTGCGTCTGATTGGTCCGACGAGTGCCTGCGTGTCTATTTACCAGGGTCATGTTTGTGACTGGATATTCCAGCTACGTTTAGCAGACAGAACAGTCGCAACACAGTCGGCCTTATAATGTTCCCACTGTTGGGACTGAGGCCTTCTCTCTAGGAGAGGGAAGGCGACCTACAACTAGAAAGTCGGGGCCGTTATCACTCGGCTACCACTGGTCTCACTCACACAATTTGCAATATGTTTGTGTAAACACAATTTCCAATATGTTTGTGTAATAGACGATTACATGAATGTTTATGTTGTCGACAGAGCGCGAAACCAAAGACGGAGGGTGCACATAACACTCGAGCTGCCGTGGTCGGCTGATAGAGCTATACAACAGTTCGGTGAGTCTCGAACATTCTCCTAATATAATAAAGATGAAAAAGTTTTAAAACAAATACTGTCTTTTTAGGGAAATGCATTTTGTACAAAAAAGTTTTGTTAGCTCATTTTCTATTTGTCGAAAACAAGCGTAATTATTCAGTACTAGCTTTTGCCCGCGGCTTCGCCCGCTTACATAAAATATAGTCCATATCACTCAGAAATAAATCATTCCTGATTCGATTATTCCAGAGATAACTTCTTACAAACAAAAAAAAAAAACATAAGACCAAACTTTGCCTCAATATAATATTAGTGTAGATAAAAAATGGTAAAATCATTTGACAAAATGAATGGTAATCTTACTTGAATTCAATCGGAATCATAATGACAGCAGTAGTGTAGTCAATTGCCTCGCTTGAGCGGAGTACCGCCGTCACCGTGGGGCCTCGCGCGAGCCTCCAAGTGCAGAGCGGTATTGCTAGCGAAGGACAAGGCCGCACAAGTGAGGAAAGGACTTCTGAAATAACTAAACTAGTTTTAATTTTATTACAATCTCGGCTACTTAAAATTCTTTTCTACTGAACCTAAGCAACCAGCCGAAAAAAATCGTAACAATAAAAATAGTAGCTAGTTCAACTTCAACGGTGTGCATGTAGTCGTGCCGGAGAAATTTAATGTGTTATTACGTAGGAAAACGATCGCAGGACGCGACTGTTCGGGACGGGTGTTCACGTAACGCAGCGCTCGGCCTAACAGCTGACTAGACTAGCGTGATGCATGGGCTAACGAGCGTCCGCCAACCGGCTGCCTCTTCGTTGTTCCGCACCCTTCGCTCACTGTCTGTGACATATTAGGGGATAATATGTTTGTTATATTTCCAATCTAAACCTGTCTGGTGCCTTTCCCCAGGTCGTACGCATCGTTCGAACCAAGTGAACGCGCCGGAGTACATCTTCCTGATCTCGGACCTGGCGGGCGAGCGCCGCTTCGCGTCCACCGTGGCCAAGCGCCTGGAGTCGCTCGGAGCCCTCACGCACGGGGACCGCAGGGCCACGGAGTCGCGCGACCTTAGCCAGTTCAATATCGACAACAAATACGGTACGCTTGCAACTTTACCATCATCACCGCAAACTGACTTTTCTCACTTAGGATACTCCACAAACTCCTGTGCCAACTTTATCTAAATTCTAATCGCGATGGCATCTATGCCATATTGCCGATAAACTCCTTTCCGAAGCGTGTCTAGTCTGCATGCGTTTCGGATTCTGTTTCTTGATCTTGTGTGTTGAGAACATGGAGGCAACCTTGAATAAATTATTCTTGGCAAGCGTGCACCATCGTCGACCACATCATCGCTTACAATTAGGTGACATAGTGGACAAAATTTTATCAAGCTGTCTGAGGTTTTGCGCTTAATCTGCTACATTTTGTATGATTACCACAAGACAAAAAACTGAAATTAAGAGGTGCTGTAACCTTTTATCTCCATAAATACAAGACTTAAACTATGTGCTGGGTTACTTACGGTGTTATTCTTGTTGTCAGGTCGTTCGGCCTTAGAAGCAGTAATGCGCGCCATAATGAAGTACGAGACGCCTCTAGTGGCGCCGCCCAGCGACTACTCGGGCGACTTCTTCCAGGACGTGGCGTCCGCGCTCGTCGGCGTCGGGCTCATCGTCAACAGCGAGACCGCGCCCGGCGTGCTGCAACTTGATAAGGTACGTCATGGACATCACACTAATACGCTCTTGACGTGTAGGGAATACTTATTCTGCATAGCTAAAAAGCGAAATTCTCTACCGGAGTGTTTCCCGGGGGGTTTTTAAGTTAATCGGTGAATGAATGAGTTATTTTTATAAGTCTATTCGCGTTAATAAATAGTGACTTGTCGTTGACACTCAGATTAGTCACGCCATTTGACTAATTAGATCACAATGTGAATAACTTAACTTTCTAATTTACTATGACCTAATAGGGAAAATGCATGCACTTTTTTTTAAGAGAAATTCGACATGGATTTTGACGTCAAAGTCCATCACACCCATACGGTCCTCATACAAAACGGCATCTAGGCGAGAGAGACAGATATATTTGTTTAAAATTGTTATTTATCTCGTTTAATTTTCTACCAATTTTTACAGTGAAATTTCCTATCGGATCCTATGTTTCCTGAAGCTACCTGGGGTGTTTTTAGTCATGAAAGAATGAGTTACTTCTATAGTCCATTCGCGATAAGTAAATAATGACTCATCATTGTCACTCAGATTAGCCAAGCCCTTTGACCAATTAGATCATAGATAATTAGAAAGCCGTGTTCACCATAACTTATCGATGTAAGCCCCCCAGACTGTAGTAAATCCGAACAATACACCTCGTTATTTTTGAAGTCGGTTAAAAATGAATACCTCTCCAATTTGCAAAAACAAAAACCTTACCGTGGTCTAAGTTTACTGATAGCTGTGTTCACATTGACCAGTGGGTGTAAGCCCTTCAGACTTGTCTAGTACAGCCGAACGTATAACCTCCTTCTTTTTGAAGTCGGTTAAAAATTAATACCTCGCCTATTTGTAAAAATATAAGTAAAACTTCCGACTGTAGTTTTACATTTAATAATAGCTAAAACTGGGGGTTATTAAGTTAATTCTTGAAAGAACGACAGTGAATAGGTTTCTTCTAGGTAAGCGCGTCTCATCGTCGACCGCATCGTCGCTCTCCATCAGGTGAGATAGCGGTCAAGCGCGAACCTATCAACAAAAAAAGAATAAGTTACTTCTGTAGTCAACTTGCGTTAAGGTAATAGTGACTCATCGTCATTTCTTTCATACATTTCCGCAACCCCAGGTATATTTACCACCTCGAACTAAAACATTTTAACATGGTCAGCTACAGTATTCCGTTGTTTTGTTGTTAGGACTACAACAACATGTCGAAGTTCCTGAACAGGATACTGGGCATGCCGGTGGAGCTGCAGAACAGGCTGTTCAAGTACTTCACGGACACCCTCGCCGCTGTTATGGAGCAAGGTCAGTCCAACTTATAAACTTCATTTATTTAACTAATTAATTACAATGGTTAGACAACCAATTACAGTAACTAAACAAGAAAAATTTATAATAATAATAATAATTTGAATTTAGGTGTCTTTAAGGTTAGAGTTAATGGGCTCTCAATAAACTAGTGCGCCTCACCATCAACGATTGCATCACTGCTTACCATCAGGCGGGATCGCAGTCAAGCACTAGTTTACAGTTAACATCAAGTAAAAATAAATGCCATTTATTCTCTCTTCATAAAGTTAACCTCAATGTTTACAAGACAATGTCTCCGCTGTATTCCATCTTTGTAAGAGACTGGTGTCTGCTATATATAGGTTTCTGGAAAAAACCTGTGTTACAGGTCACCATTATAAACAACATGTACATCAATCTTTCTCACAGCACTGGTGACATACCAATAGAGTCATCTTCCATTCATTTGCATACAGATCGTTTTTCTATTAGAATCTAAGAGATCATTTAGAGGAGCTAAAGTCCGGGTTATTGGAGATTGAGCGTGACATCGTCATTATTAATTACTATTTGTTACTGCTAATCTCTGAATTGGCTGGATTTTCACTGACAGATCTTATAAATACTTCAAATTGATACTTCTGTGCTGCCATTTGTAGTTTCTGCTACTCCCTATAATACCACTTTTAAAGTAAATGTATATTGTTCTGTAGCTAAACGCAGCGGGCGTTTCGACCTGGGTATCCTGGACCTGGGCAGCTGCGGCGAGCGCGTGCGGCGCGTGCGCTGCCTGCGCTTCGTGCGCCGCCACGCCACCGGCCGCGCGCCCGTCGAGCTGCACACCGTGCACTCGGAGGTACGATACCAGCGATGTACTATGCAATAGATTAGGCGTGCCGAACACTCACTTCAGTCGACTCAGGTGTAATGTAGCCCGTACACCTTGAACACTACACTATATTGAACGAAATGCGTAAGTGCCACAAATTCATGGCGCTTAGACATTTTGGTCGCGAAAAAAGTATCCTTTAAAAGCTATCTTAGCGCGATATGTTTTAATAGTTCTGTTAGACGACATAATGCCATTGTAGCGCTGCAGCGAACTTTTGTTTTAACTTTTCAGTATTTTGACAATTATGAAAGGGCTTGTCTATCACTAGAATATAAGTCGATGGACGACATTCACCCCTCACGTACGGACAGTATCATCAACTGGTTACCCCCCTTTTTCTATATGAGAGGGGTACCCAATTGGTGCAGTTGTCAGTACATCCTCCAAACAATGAAAATCTGTCTAGCAACCGCCTGCCTTATTGTCTACCCTAATGTTCTCATGGTCACAAATGCTCATGACACCATCGGGCTAGTCCGCAAGACTGTATTAGTGTATTTTTCCTTTAACGTTTTTGTCAGTATCAGCCCGAAGTTTGGAAATTGCCGTTGGGACATCCCCGTTTCGTTTAGTTTATTAATTTATAAGATTATTTTATGTATTTTTTTCTATGGGCCTCTGATGCCTGAAAATAAATGGTTATTATTATTGTTATTATTAAAAAGCCTACAACGGATCGTCCAGTCGGAATCAGACTAAAAAAATATAGGATAATCTTCATTTCACATTCATTTCGACTGAATTCCGTGACCAAAATTCAGTCGGGAGGATCACTTATTAACAGCCAAGCCTTTTTCCATTCACCGTCCGTCTGTCCGGGTAAAGACGCGGCGATACGTAATATTCCTCACGCGCCTCAAAAGGATGTCGGTAAAACTGCAGAGCCGATGTCTGAAAGGGCCGCAACGAAATTCTGAACAGCTCACCCGTTGTCTTAAAACACAAAGGGCAACTGAAGGAGTCAGTAAGTCTGATACGCCACGTCATTGGATGACCTAAAAAGCAATAAACCTTTTCACATGTTATCGGCTTCCAGTCAAACCGACTCAATATTTTTTTTATAATCAAACTGACGAACCAAATACTCCTCTCTCTAAATAATATTCTTTTAGGAATCTACCTCATTCCCTCTTTGTCAAAACCTAAAACTTATTTATAACATTCCACAGCGCGGCATGGACTGGGCTGAAGCGCTAGAGAAATGGTCGGAGCTGACGGGGCCCAAGGAAGGGTTCTACGTGTCGCAGCAGGCGCGCAACAACAAGTACACGGCCGTGCTGTGCGTGTCCGCCGTCATCAGCACGAAGAAGGAGAAGATGACCAAAAAGGATATCATGTTCCAGATATACAGGTCAGTTCCATAACGCAAAATCAGCCTTATAATGTTCACACTGCTGAGAATTAGGCCTCTTCTCTAGAAGAGGGAGTGGGCCGCAAAGCACTATGCGAGGCCAGTGCGATTTGGTGGACGGGTACAGGTAAGTTGGTAGGAATACCATATTATTCCAGGACAAACTTTTACAAAAACAAGCGTACAATGGGTCGTCTTGTCGCACAGGGCATCTCTTATAGACAATGAGACAACCTTTGGATCGACTGTTTGGAAGAACATAGATAAGTGGCTATCAGTGTACAGCTACTGCAAAATACAGCTTATAATGTTTATTTTATTCTGAACTAGCTGACCTTGGACTTAGGTTAGTTCAAGGTTCACTCTTAACTTCAAGACCTAACCTAAGTTTTCAGAAGTAGCTGTACGCACAATAAATGTGTTCCCAAAACGCTACTTTTGTTAATTTTACTCGCGAACTCTTGCGGTGCGGTGACATAGTAAATAGTGGCTGAAGCGGTTGCGCATTCATACCCTATTCGCGTTTAGATTAGACATTTAAAGAAACCTTTTTTACAGCCTGTCAACCGATTTTAATTCGTAGGCATGAGGATGAGGATGGCATTAAAAGCAAAAAAGTAGTTAAAATACCAACTTTTTACTGCAACCGCCATTTGTCATACCACAATCGTAATAAAATTCAAAATCGGTTGAACGGACAGTAAAAAGTTTTCATAAATGTCTAATGTTATTTTGAACAGAGTATAGGACAGTGTCACCGCGTCGCTTTAAATTGCACACGTTGGGCGCCGCGCAAGTTATATTTTGGTTGTTCCAGGCCCAATACCGGTCTACAGCTGCGACTAGAATCTCTGGCGGAGATCGAGAAGAAGTACCGCAAGGTGGAGAGCAGCGAGGCGGAGTCGTGGTGGCGCGCGCAGTACAACGCGTCGCAGCGCGTGTGCTCGCACGCCTACTGGCGCGCCGTCTGCAGGAACGCGGCCGACTGCGAGGTACACACCCATGCATTACCAACTTCATCATCGTCTTCCTGCCCTTGTTCGGTGTTATTTGTGGTCCGCGCAACACGTTTTTTTCTTACAGTCTAGGACAGACTCATGCTATCACTAACTTCTTTTTTCCAAAAATTACTAACTTATCCACCAAATAAAGGTCACTATTCCATTAATGTTCAATAAACGAATCGCGTTTGAAACACTACTGCGCTCCAAAACAACAATCATTGACATGGCTCAGGAAATCAATCAAATCAAATCATTTATTTCAAATAGACCATTTACAGGCACTTTTGAATAGTCAAATGTCGGTCAGTCCAAGAAAAGTGAAGCTAAAATTTGCGAAAGTTGCCCAGCATCAAGCAATTGGGCGCGTGATACAAATATAGCTTAGTCGGCCTTATAATGTTTTCACTGTTGGGACTCAGACCTCCTCTCTAGGAGAAGGACATACACGTGATACATACGTTTGCCCTAAATTCGAGAAGACGAAGGATATAGCGGGATCCCACATGGATATTTTCCTTAGGAATTGGTCCAAAATTGGGAAAAGTGGAGGAAGGTTGCACTTTATTAAGCAATGAGATATTTTTTTTACTTAGTCTTTAATTTCCTTCTGCTGAGCCTTATTTTAAGGATTAAAATGCAGTTAAAACTAGCTTTCATTATAATTTTGGATGACAAAGGATCGCAAGCTAAACAATTTGCCTTTGAGAATTCACTGCACAGTGCCTGACCAGCGTACCAGGCTCCTATTCGTTAGCCGTGCGATACATACACCGCTAAATTTTGATCGTTTTAATCCCGTGGTGGGTCGATCCGATACATGAAACACTATCGATTTGTAAAGATAAAATTAAAAAATAAAGTACCTCATTTTCAAAACTCGTAACAATTCATGCATGCACGAAATTAGTATCTTAGAAAACATCAGCTGAGCGAGTTCAATGACCTGTAGTTAATAGTCGGCGTTGCGTACAAAGTACCTACAGGTCATTGAACTCGCTCAGCTGACTCTTTCATCAGAAGTTAAATGATATTCGCTGTTGTTGCCATTTTAATTTATTTAAGATTGTATTAAAAGTGATTTCGTCCGTTTCCAGGTGGGTCTGCGCGTGCGCACGCACCACGTGCTGGCGGGCTCGGTGCTGGCGGTGTGGGCGCGCGTGGAGCACGTGCTGGCGGCGCGCGCGCACCTCAACAAGATGCAGGTCGTGCGCATCAAGACTGACGACGGACTCAAGATCGTCGGTATGTATGCCGCCTCTCACTATGTTACGCACACGTACTGGCGGTGTGGGCTCAAGTGGACGATGTGCTACAGTTATGTTAATGGTTTTAGCCTTTAGAATCTTTAGATAGTCACGTCAAAAGAGCTAAAGTACACTCTCGGCGCCAAGCAGTAAATAAAAACGTACCAAAATTTAAATTCTGTGGGGTACTTTGGAGCATTTACCCTAAAGGTACCCATACCTGACGGGTTCGCCTGCACAGTTATACCTGTCAGGTAAGCTTGTGTGGAAACCTGCACAGTTGTGCAACATGCACGCTCCGGTTTACCTGCACAACTCAACTGTGTATGGCGAGCTTTAGATGTTTTTGAACTGACAAAATATAATCTTGTTCCAGGTACGCTGATTCCAAAGAACTGTGTAGAACCGCTGAAGGAGGCGCTCTCTTCGGACGCGGTGTCGGTGAGCGAGCAGAAGTTCGAGCAGACGGACGCGCTCAAGTGAAGCCGCAGTATAGTTCCTCTCTCTCTTTGTGTTACTGGTCTCCGGCGCTCGCGCACGGGCGGCGGCCCTCCGACTGATTAGTAGACCGCCCTTTCAGTGTCGCACTACTGACGCTCGAATCCGACTGTGGCGCCCAATATTTATTGTTAGCGTATATCACGATTACGTACGGATGGCCTAATGATATATTTTTTATATGTATAACTGTCGTTTTAGTACTTATTTTGATTATTGATTCAATTAAAATGCCTATTGGCTTTCTCTAGCAATGGAAAGTCACAAAATAATTAGTTAGTTATCCTATTTTAAGTCTTATCATAAAATAACTGGTCCTATATAACGACAAAATACATGGTCATTTCATACTGATGTTTCACTACCGTTACCTCATCCAAGTATTACATATCGTAAGTCAATTCGTATTGGAACTGAGGATAATAAAGCACACAGTCTGTCAATGATATTATAGGCAAGTTGGCGAACACTGAAAGGGGACGCGTTGGTTTCGAGACCGCGCGATTGTGTAAGGTGGCGTGTCTATGACGTCACTTGCGTACGGCGACCGTGGCGCTACTGTACTTCTTACTGTAAACTTAGCTTATTATCAAGACTTATGTCACGGTCTGCGCGATATTGCGTACTTAGGTAGGACACAGGTTGCAAACAGTTAAGACCGTAAGCAATAAAGTCATCTTCGTTCCAGTGTGGAAGCGAGACGGAACTATACAAGACTTATAGCTTCGTCTCTTACTTACAACAGAAACGTAATGGCGTTGTGACGTCATATAACGGTCCCTGATCACAAAGTACCAAATTAATTTTGTGATCACTCTGTTTTTTAGTTTATTTTTCTTTATTCTTGCCCATAATACTTTGTCTTGTGATAAAAAAAAATATACTCAGGCCTGCTTGATAAATCATTTGCCTCTGCCATTTTCAAACAATCGAAATAAACAAAACGATGGCTTAAATTCGTTTAGGGTTAATGTGTTCAGTGATTGGTGCAAGCGGGCTTCACGCGTGACTATTAGACATTGTAATTTATTATAGAGTAATATGTCGTAGCAAGTGAATAATTGGTACGTGTAGTGCGCACGCGCGGCCTACGTGGTGACGTCACGATACAAGTCTAGTGAGAATGATCTACATGCACGAGTGCATAAGATTTACTTTAAGTACTTTACGTATTTTTACTTATTCATACTTTACTACCGTGAACCTCAAGCCGATTGAGCGCTTCATTTTTTTTTTTAACCATCAATTAATATACATGACCAAGTCAACACCACGGTACATTCTTGTATACGAATTAAATGGAATTTTAGTTTTTTTGTACAAATATCCTAGTGTTTTTTTTTTATTATTTAATTGTTCAATGTTATTATTGTTTTCTTTTATCGACTGTCTCAGACAATCCGAGGATGTAACATAGTTTTAATATAAATACTAATTATTGTATGTTTATCGGATGTTAGCGTACTATATTTGTATCGAATGCACGTGCAATATCGTATTCTATGTTCCCACCAGTCTTCAAAATACTAAAATACAAAGCGCAAAAGCGTGGCGTGAAAAAAAAATGTGTTTTGATTGTAGGCAGACATGTTTCTTATGGTGATTTTAAATTATAATCGAATTGCTAGTCTGTAATCTAAATCGATTCGACAGAATATAGAAGTTGCAACGTTTGCTCCATTTACATTCCCAAACGCTAATTATAAAATTCCGTTCGCTTTTCATACAATATTTCAGATTCTACGGTTGACTATAAGCCTAATGACCTCATGCAGCCTCTGTATTGTCTCGAACTGAATTTAAGTATTAAAAATGTTTCATAAAATCAAATTACTCAAAGATATTCTGTACCTATAGCTGTTACTTTACTCTCAATTAATTTGTACGGCTTATTATTGATAATGTTCCAATTAGAAGTGTCAAAACTAAATGTTCTAAGTGTTAAAATACCTTAGAATTGCTAGGAAAATACTCAAGTCGAAAAAACTTCCGTTCAACTGCAAGATTGACGAGTGATGGCGATGTACAAGCAAAGGACTGAAATGTGTTTGCGATTTCAATATTTTCCTAGTAGCCTATTATATAAGTGGATATTAATATAAATGACACGTGAATTTAATATGTAGTTGCTACGACGCAACCATAGGTTTGTAAAAAGGGTAATATCGGGATGTATTATGGCCACAATGGTTCCATAGTGTCACTAAATCTCGTCGTCGACATTTCTTAAATGTGTAAAAATTAAAGACAAAAAATAAATGTGTATATAATTTAATTTTGGTATTATTTTATTGTCCTTTAGAATTTATGAAAGTACCCTCCTTTATAGAAAAAAAAAATAGCTACAAATATTTTGACTCGTGAAAGTCACACCACTCTCGTGAGAGGTAGTGGTACACATGAGAACGTGCAGACCTCTCACTCTTGAAGGTCTCGGTTCGACCAGATTAGCCGCATCGGGAACATACTAGCTTCATACCCTGCCATTTATTACCCATAAGGCGTTTTGGTCCCTGGCTAAGTCGGTTGAATCGAACTTCTGCCGCCCCTCACTACCACCACTGCTGAAACCCGACGGGTCGCTGGCACATACCGCTGAAGAGAAAGCAAATTTCGCGGAATCTTCGCGTCTAGATCCAGGTAACGCGCGGCCCCCTGTTCACCCTGATGGTTGCGATACGAGTTATGTCGGATATTCGCATCCATCAGAAGGACGTCCGTAGGGTGCTACGTAACCTTGACGTGAACATGGCTAGCGGTCCAGACGGGATACCAGCAATTGTTCTGAGAACGGGTGCGCCTGAACCGACTCCGATCCTGACACGCCTATTTAGGCTTTCATTTGAGGCTGGAAAAGTGCCGATTGCATGGAAGCAAGCTAATGTACAGCCCGTGCCCAAGAAGGGGAGTCGGGCTGACCCAGCTAACTACCGACCAATCTCAGTAACGTCCATTCTCTGTAAGACCATGGAACGTGTACTCAACACTAAGCTTTTGGCATAATAACGCATTGGCATTTTTTCTGTAGTGATGTGTAAGTATCGTGTTTTATATCCACCACTCGATGTTCAGACAGTCTATGAAGCGTACTGTAATAAGGGACACATTGTCTTACGTACTCGGAATGAAAAAAGTTTTAATTTTTTTTGTAAAAAGTTTTCTATTTTTCACTTTTTAGTTATGGTACCACCTCTATAAAGTACCCCTCAGTCAAACTTAAATACCTTATAGCCAGAGTGCATCTCATAACGATTCTAAAAAAGAATCATCAAAATCAGTTCATAAACGACGAAGTTATCCGCGAACAAACATAATAAAGCAAATCCTTTTAACCCAAACACTGTCAGGACACATTATTTAATTATGAAGTTCCCGTATTCCCTTCTATCTTCCTGCTCCATCATCAAATCAGTTCGATAGTATCCTATAGCCCAAGTGCGTCTCATGACAATTCTAACAAGCCCAAACACGGCTAGGACACAATGATTAATTACGGAGTTCCGGTGCCTATCTTCCGGCTCCATCATCATCACCAGGTCACTTCAATGATACCATTTTCATCAACATAACTATTCAGAACCATTTATTAATTTCATAGTCGCAAATCTATCTTCATTGTGATATGAGTATGAAGTTCCGTTGGCCATTTCTGGTCTTCCAAGTTCCACTTCATCAAATGTTACTCTTTTTGTTTGTAAACGCTTAAGTTCTCAATGAAAATACCGAAATCACCGTATAGTTGCCTATAATATTTGAGGAGTTCCCTCGACTCCTCATGGATCCCACCATCAAAACTGGATTTTGAAAAAAAAATGGGACCAATATGAAAGTATATCCAATGAGAGAGAAAACAATTTTTGCAAATTATATCCGCGAACAAACATAAAAAAAACATGTACGGTCGAATTGAGAACCTCCTTTTTTGAAGTCGGTTAAAAATAAGACGGTCTTTATATCGTGTGCTGAATAACGCGTAGTGTAATAGACGCTTTAGTCACAGCTCCGCGCCTGATTTGAAAGTCTGCTCACCTCCACTCCATTCCATTAGAACTGATTTTACCGAAGTAGAGTAGAGATTTCGAGCTCTGTGATTGGAAAGCTTAAAATATGGTAGGGTATAAAACGTTTTTTTTACAGACAAACCCTTGACGTAGCTGCTTTCGTAGTATGTATACACATAACTAGAATATAGGATAAGCTTTAGCACCTAGCTTAATGCATTGAGATTGAGACAAATAAATTACGCCTTACTACTTTGGTAAGTAAATAAATGGAACTTACATAATAATTAGCTCCAGCGCGGATCGAACCATTTAAATCTGCTTATTTTTATATTTGCACAAAAATCAAATAGATTCAAATATTTATATTGCACCTATTTTTCTGCTTTGCAAATAACAGTAAAAATGCAGCGATCGAAATTGCCGCTTAAAACTACGTTTTGTTTTTCCGTAGTGATTTAACTGACGTTTCAAAAACAATCATTTTAGCAGCGTTTTGTTGATCCATGACTCTCTTGACATTTTCAATAAATGTGAAATGTCAACTTTGTCATTTTCACGGAAGAAAAATGGTCGGTTTGCTCAAGTCTGTTGTTTTCTTTTAGATTTTGACTAAAAAAATAATATTTGTGTCTCAAAAATGACTGAAAAAGAAATATCTGTAGAAGAACTCGAAGAAACGGTGAGTCAACAGTTATATTCATTGATATTATTTAGCTAATAAAGTACAGTTAATCGCGGATAGGAATGTAGGTCACAGAGCCGCTTATTCCCTATAAATAAGGAACTGCAGGAATATATAGCTGAAGGGTTGAATGGAGCAGATGACCTTTGCCTAAATATCGTTGTAACTCGACTTCATGACTCACGATATTATCTATTTTTCCGTCAGTCAGTACGTTTTGGAAACTAGGTGCGGATGTAAACATTCTGTTTACACATCCTCGTTTGAATCCGTTAAATATTTACATAATTTTGTATGCATTGCAATGTATATTATAATGTAATGTATAGTAATAAGGTGGATTATTACTATACATTACAAGTTAAGGTTTCAGCCATAGGAGTGTTCATTCAGAAAATTATTTTTCTTTAATTTCATTTCAATTAATTTTATAGACAACTACTGTGACACTTATATTCACAGAGAATAGTTGCAATGTTATTAAGTATTATCAATTTAATACATTCATTCATTAAACACTTGCAAAATAAGTAGCTAGTTTGTTTCAAAACTTATTGTAAATAATAATGTCTAAAACTAAATCATTATCATCTTCCTGCCCAGTTCTCATTTTACTAGAAGTTGGCATAATACACTTTTTCTTTTTCCCTTCTATCCTGTCAGCAGTCATGCTAATATGGACTCCCTTTTCTTTCATATCACTCCTCAAACAATCCACCCCCTCTCTGTCTTCTCTCCTAAAATTAATACTAATAAAAGTGGCAGATGGGCTCATAAGTCATAACTCATAACCTTTCAGATACCGTCAATTTCAGATACAATAGTAAGACAATAGATGCTGGAACGCCAGCGTTCGCTTGGGGTTTAATGATTTAAAATGAGATTGGCACAGAGACCCCAGGGCAAGCTTTGCCGCGCAATACCCTTTGCCCAGCTGTGGGATAATATACATAAAAAAAAGTAACACAAGTTAAAATCGTGGCAAAAAATTTCCAAAGTCACTGTATGCATCAGAAGCAAAGCAGCAAAAGCTAGTGAACTTTAAAATTGTTATGCAATTTATGAATTTTAATTATCTAATAGTATGTGGTCTACATTTCTATTTAAATTATTTTAAGATTTCATGTTTGGAAAAATGGTAGGCGGTGAGCCTTGACAGTGTTCCATTTATGAAATGAATTACATTTCAATATAACCTTCTAGAATCTAGATCATTGAATATTTAAAAAAAAAGGTTTCAGCTTAATATATTGAAGATAGATACAAAAAAAGATTGAAGAAGGTGTAAAAGAATATTTGTAATCCTTCCTTACACATATTGTAAATAATAATCCCTCACTAAGCCTGTCTGTCTGTATGATCACTATAAACTCAAAAACTACTGATTGGATTTTCATGCAGTTTTTACTAATGGACAGAGTGATTTGTGAGGAAGGTTTAGGTGGTATGCATGTTGATCTAGTGGTTAGTGGCCCTGACTGCTATGCCGGAGGTCGTGGGTTCGATTCCCACCCAGGACAAATGTTTGTGTGATGAGCACGATCATTTGTTCTGTGTCTGGGTGTAATTTATCTATAATATGTATGTATTTAGAAAAATATAAGTATGTTTATCAGTTGTCTAGTACCCATAACACAAGCTCTGCTTAGCTTGGGACTAGACGGCGCTGTGTGATAGTTGTGGAATATTATTGTTATTATTATGTATGTTGTAGTAGAAAAAAACCAAGAACTTCAAAGATTTCTATCACCTGTGGGAAGCTAGGGCAGGTCGCTATTTTGTAAAATAAATATTCCAAGCTGTGTGTGTGTATCAGGTAAAGCGCACAGATGAGCAGTTGGACCTGATGGAGTGGAAGATGGACAATGTGGAGAAGGAGTTGGTGGCACCGATCAACACGCAGGACATGTGCATCATGCATCTGCTCAAGTCTGTCTCTGAGGTGAGGGTGGAACTTTATGGCAACTTTGTGACTGGGATACTCTTGACTAAGGGGAGATTTTTCAGTAGTCAAATGACTTCTGTCTGAGTAATATAAGTATAGAGCAGTTTGACAGATTTTACTTAGATTTTTTTCAGGCTGTCTAATTAACATTTTTTTTTGTAAGTCATTACGTCCTTTCCACAGTGTTTTTATTACTGCATTGTTTTAATAAATAAATGAATTTATACTTTTTGAAAAATCGACCCTTAAAAATATTGTATCATTTAAAATATTGTATAGGGTGAAGTGGGGAAATATATGCCATGTTTTGAAAGTTGCAATATTTTTTTTTTTAATTTTTATTTTGAAGATATCAGGTATTATAATACTGTAACTAGTTCAATAAACATTATATACACAATATGTATGAAATGTACCAAGATTTTATATTTCTAACATTACATTATTAATCTCGCCTTTTTTGGTCCGCTTTCTTAAACTCTTGCAACCAGTAATAAATAACCTACTAATTATAAAACATTTAACAAATTTTCCATATTCACAAAGTAATTTAGTGCAAAAGTAGAACAGAGGCACTTGAATTAATTTGCGCGCTTTTGCAAATGAAATTAGCATAGTAATGCCGTTTTCTAACATGTAAAATGAAACGTACAGTCTTATAGAATTCCTACAGAGTAGGAACATATAACGTATGACTCATATTTTGGAGGGAACAATGTTATCTTCAAGATACAAAATTCGTCAGAAGGTCAATTCTAAAATACCTATTAAAAATTCTTTTGGGCTTGACACGCAACTCCACGATTCTTAGCATGTCTACAACATTTACCTACTCAATGCGATCAGTTGCAACAATATATTTATTCTAATGCGATTGATTTAGAGTCAATGAAAAGTAAATTGCCGCCTAGTCAGGTTACTTTGACCCTGAGATGTAACTTTGGTCTAAGCTTAGCTCGTTTTTTTTTTTTTTTTTTTTTTTTATCTGTTATAAACTAGTACTTGACTGCAATCCCGCCTGATGGTAAGCGGTGATGCAATCGTTGATGGTGAGGCGCACTAGTTTATTAAGAGCCTATTCACTCTAGCCTTGAAGACACCCAAATTATAATCGGACGGGAAGACCGCAGCAGGCAGACTGTTCCAGTCCTTCGAAGTACGCGGTATAAATGACGAGGCGAAACGCTTAGTCCGGACCGTAGATGTTTCAACAACGTAAGGGTGGATACTCGCCGTGCGTCGGTTTGTCCGATGATAGAAATGTGATGGCGGAATCAAGTCATGCAGTTCCTGCGCACACTCTCCAAAATGCAATCTGTAAAACACCGAAAGGCTGGCTACCCTACGCCTGTGCTCAAGGCTTTGAAGATTGGACTTAACCAAATCTGGATCACCAATCAGCCTCTTCGCACGCCTTTCCACCGAGTCCAAAGCTGCCAGGTGGCACTTTGCAGCACCAGCCCATATGTGGCTGCAGTACTCCACACACGATCGGACCTGTGCTTTGTATAAAATTAAAAGCTGTCTCGGTGTGAAGTACCGCCGGACTTTTGCGAGAACGCCTAGTTTCCTAGCAGCTACTTTGGCTTTGGACTCAATGAACCGCCCAAAATTGAGGTCGGAGGAAATTTCGACACCCAAGAGCTGAAGGCGGTCGGTACAATCCAAAGATACATTCTGAAAAGTAGGAGCCGAGGTGAACGGGCTCCTTTTGGCTCCTTTATCGTTATCCAATAGAACACGATAAACAATAGTGTTCTATGTCCCTATTGGTCAATAAGCTTGGGCTAAACTTACACCCTAGGGGTTTTTATAATTCAATGCCCTAGGGTTACTTGGGTCCTGGAGCATAACTTTTATTTTACTTTAAAATAGTGTGTGCCATTTTGTTTATTTAATTTTGCGGTATTTTATATCTTTCCAAATTGAATGCGGTGTAAGCTGTGCATACTTTTATCAGTCATGCATACCAGTGTCTAGATTGTTTTCTACAAAAATCCTCTATGTAATGCTGTCGGCGTGCCTATAAATAAATAACTTTGGCAAGCTCGTTAATCAACGGCAAACACAGTAAACACAAGTGTTCTGCGTTCGTATTGTTTTATTTTTTGGTGGGTAAAAATCATCCAAATGGCATTCCCCGCCTTTGGGTGGAGCGGAAGACAGTGCCAGATTCTTACTGACTAAAAAACCCACCCCGTCTTGTCTTTTTTACCGGTGCCGTGCCTCCCTTTCGGAACTAGACCCTGGTCCCAGCAGGTTTCGACCCAGCTGGGCTCTTGCTGTTGCTGACAACTTGAGGCGCGCGGAAACAGTCCACGCCGTCGACGACTTGGGCTCGGTCCGGACAGTTAAAAAACTTGGGCCAAAGTTACCGAACTTTGTCGTACTCTGTTCAATAAATAAAGAAACAAAACTAAGACTTATTATTTAAATAAAATGAACATGTTTGCTAACACACTTCCAAATAGCTTTTGTTTCGTTTTGTTTTTGAATTGTGCTTGTAACTAACATAATAATACTTCTGTCGTCCTTTTGTCCATTGTGCGACAATATAAATTCCTATGACGCCGTGTCACTGTTCCTAGCACTTAGTCACTTCTGTTTCGTCTGACAGTGTGACTAATTTTGTGCTCGCGCATGTTTTGAGTCGAGAATGCTTTTACACATTAAGACAGAACACGTAATTCATATGTATTAACACAATGGGCTATTTACATTATTGATATCGAGCAGGACAGGAAAAGGACAGTACTGTAACTCAAATATATAACGTTAGTAATTTTTAAATAGGGCTGTTTATTTGACCAAGAAGTAATAAGTTTTATAGCTTGTGTTTCGTTTCAAGTGCAGTATAACTGCAGCAATGCCGTCTTCATCTTGGAGTTGGGTTTAGTCCGATTCAATCTTAAAGGGGTGACCAGATGGTTGCAAACCAAACGTCGCAATCAAGGTGACTTTGCTAGTTTCAATCTGTGTAGACAGCAGTATCCATGACACCTTAAAAACCCTTGTTTAGGAGGTGCTTTAGCCAACCACGGAACGTGTTGGCGCGTGGTTTAAATATCCATGTAGCCGCAACACAAACTAAAGTCACCTTGTTTGGAACGCTTGTTTACGACTATCTGGTTAACCCTTTGTGGTAGTTATAAAGTGCGCTAATGCATCCCACACCCCGGCTACCACATGACCTTGTCACTGCGCACCGATTTTGCTTCGTATTTTATTCCACTTTGATATCAATCGAACTATAACATTCGACAAGTGGACTAAATTCTTGTTACAGTTTTTTTTTTCTAAATCAGGTCTTATGACTTGCTAAAGTTTTTTTTATAAACCTATATTACCTTCTACTTACCTTTTGTTTTTTTTTAAGCAAATATCAAATAACTTCTGTTTTCGGTGGAGCTATCCTTTTGCTCCACCGAGAGCGGAAGAAATTATGCAGTAGCTTTAAACCTTTACTGTATAAAACCCACCCTCAGTCAGATGCCCTTTGCATTCTAGGGTCACAGTGACTCTCTCGAACTATCCCGTAAGTAGCCTTATCAAGCCACAGAACTGAACTGTACTTTTCCTATACCTACTGTTATAATTTACATTGTTTCGTATTATCTTATTAAGTATGCATACGCCCACTAACTAAATGCAGCGCCGGTCAACTCAATATGTAGCTGATAATATGTATGTATAAATATAATATTTATTTTTCAGCCAATGCGTTAGTGTCGTGACAGGTCAGATTACTGAATATACAGTCATGTTGCTTATGGCTTGTTGTTTTTCTATTAAACCTTTAAAAAAATATATAAATTAAAAAAAATTGTCACGGTAATGTTGCACTGGGTATATTTTTAATTTTGTTTTTTCATCAATAAAAAGAAAACCACTGAGTACAAGGAAGTGCCTATAAAGAAAGGTAGTCCTCACCGAGTGATCAAATAATATTTATAATTTTAAAAGAAACGAAGAAATTATAAATTAACAAACTACCAAACGGTCCTGACGAGTGGTTTAAGTTTATTTTTTCAATTTTTATTTCTCCTTAACTCACTCATTGCAACAAAAAAAAAAATCTAATCTAAAATTCTCTATGAAAATCGACAAGCCACAAGATCATGCTTATCGATATATAGCTGTCAGCTGGGCTTGGCTGTGGTACGAAGTCGAAGCCTGGTCCAAAGCCTCTGAAGTCGGGGCCGCTTTACGGCTTAACTATGCGTTGCGAACTTACGTGTCGCGACTTCGATATGCGTCCGATTAGATGAGGTGACTCGATACTGCATTGGCAACGGATTAGACCATTTTGGGATATAGACAAAACTATATTTTTTTTTTAATTTTAAAACTATTCTTTATTTTATATTTTAAACTATTCTTTTCTTTTTAAACTATATTTGAAAATTTAAAAAATGGAATTGTTTCTGCAGTAACGAACCGTCTCGTGTAATTGTAACTAAATAGATGATATTCATGTATATGTTATGTCTACTGTCCAGCTTCCGTTCTCTATCTTATGTTTATTTTCTCTCTCTCTCTCAACTCGTTACTTCTTGTTCACGAATCCATCAGGATACTTCAAGATATGGGACACCATATTCATACCATTAGTTGTTTTCTATTCATCTTGTGCGTATTATTGACCCAGTCAAAAATTTTGAACTACAGAGATTTGATTTGAGGTTCGCTAATATTAGAACAGATTGTTTTAAAATCAACATTTAATTTGTAGTTTTTGACTGTGTCGATTTTTATAATAGTAAGTCAACTCCGACTAACAAAATTAATACTCAAATTACTGCCGAAACTTTGTCTAAAAATGCAAGTTTCAATAGGAAATAAACGATTTCTTCCTATGTGATACCTACACTTCAAAAGGTGATACGAAATTCTTGAAAGCCAGTCCTTCGCATGCGTTAGCCGGAGCTGACCTACATATCATTGTCATCCCATAACACTAGGCTCTACACACAGGTGCGTTCGGACTACCAGCAGCTTCGTCGTGAGTTGGTGGAAGTGCAGGCGCTGCAACGTGAGCTCTCTTCGAGACTCCGCACGCAACTGCGGCTGGTGCACGGGAAATTCGCGAGGCTCCGGCAGCGCCTCGCGGCGGCGTCTCCTCCCCGCTGAGCTGGCCCCACCCCTCTCATGTCTACCACATCCTAAGTGACTTTACACCCTGCCTCCTGGGTTGGACTTAGAAATTTTATAGAGCCTTATTTCAATTGTCAAAAGTGAATTTGATATCTAACGGCGAATGTAAGAAGTTGTTGAAGTTTCGAGAACAAATGAAGATTTCTGAATACTTCCAGTTGAAGTTTATTATGATAGAACTTTTTTATAATATATTATAGTGTCTCTGAGTTTGAGACATGGTTTTTATTAAATTGTAGATATATATATGTAGTTGCTTTTTCGATGTTGATTTTTCTGTTTGTATATCGTATTTTTAAACAGTTTAACCGCTGTATTTTGATGTCTAATTTTTATTCAAATGTGAATAAGTTTCCCCAGGCCTAATTATTGACTTCTAGTTCTATGTGCAATAATTTATATTAAAATTGTTATATTTATCCAAAACGTTTAATCATGGAGGATGGATTTTTTAAATGGGGCAACAAGAAATCAGACTTAGGAGACAGTCCATGCATTTTTGAGAAATTTTATTTTGTAAAAAAAAAAAACGATTTTCACATTATTTTATGTGTCGATCCTGTCACTAATAAGAAACAAACATTTATTTCTAATTAACAAAGGTCACAAATCCCAACAAACTAACCCGTGAATGAAGATCAAAGTTTCACAAAAATTCATGGATAAGCTTTTAAATTGTTTCATTTTTTGTAGTTTTTGATGCTCCAATTGAAAAATACACCTTCTACATTCTAAAATATGAAAGTTAAAGTGAATGCAATAATAAATAAGAGAAACAAATTCCTAAATTTATAAAAAAAAAAATCCTAAATAAGTTATAACAAAGACATGAGAGGTTCTTCCTCACAAAACAATCTATTAAAGTAATTAGTACGATTAGTGCCCTATAGTAAGTATGAGATTATCGTAACTTTTGTGCCAATATTACTAGATACGTGTCGGTAAACTCGACGGCACTTAGCACTGTCTTGATCTCACTCCGAGGTGCTGGCGAACAACCTTATAACTTCTGTCTTACATACAAAAACGAGACTTGCAAAATTTGAGAATGATTGGCAGATTATTCAATAGTCCGAAAACTTTTTTTTGATTGAAAATAAAGGTTTGACAGCTTTTATATAGAAAGTTTGCCAAACAACCATATTTATTCTATAAATAAAAATCCAAAGGGCTTCCGCACAAAACTGAGATGCAATACAATGTGCGATGCGAATCAATTTGCAAGTTCTTGCGATGTGTCGTGTGAACTCGCAGATTTTTACGATACGACGTCGAGTCGCAGTTCTGTGTTTGGGCCCTAAGTAGCTAATTTTTTCGTAACAAAATTATTTCTTTTGATAAAGTCCTGAACTAAATTCAAATAAATAAAATATCATTTACATTTTCGCGAATTTAAGTTCAAAAGTTGTTCTCGACTTACTAATCAATACTTTTACCACCGACTTTTACTATTCAAGCATCTTATGAATGTTGGATGTAAGACAGAATGTCGCCACACCTCGCTTCCCTAGTCCATACCAGTTTAGTTACTGTTAGAGAAACTATAAGCGTGTTTGTATGTAGTAAGTCGGTGCTAAACGAATGAGACGCGACGTGGGGAGACGGGGAGGGTCCCCGATGTAGGACAGGTAAGATAGGCCTCGGGGGAGCATTGTCTCGGTAAAAAAAGGATTCGAATGTAATTTAAGAAAATATTTTTTTCGGAATATATATATATTTTCTTGAAGAAATCTATAGAAAGAAAGCGGAAATAGTTGCAAAAATTATGAGTTTAGATACCTACTATGCGTTCCAAATGACAATAGGATCTATTGCCATGTTGTGACGTCACGATTTACTATCAAATCGAGAAAAAAAATTCAAACTTCAATTAATTAACGAAACATTTAATTTATTTAAGTGTTTCGTGTTGTAACGTTTCGATCCTATTCTCATTTGGAACGCATTTTACATCCCTGAAATTCGAGGCATTTATATCAGAAATACGCGTAAGTCATATCGGAATGTGTGGGCTTGTGAGAAAGTAAGAATGGTTTGTCCAAGCACTACAAAAACAAGCAATATTTGACCTTAGAATCAAATTACAAGGTCAATTTCATAGGAGCAGCTGGAACGAATTTAAAAATCGAGTGCTAAACGAATAATGATAATAAAATGTAGACGAATATTAGTAAAATTTTTGTTTATTTATTATTTAGATTTTTAATTAAAGCTTTGCATCGATGTTTGTAATTATCATGTAGATATAGCTTTTAATTTTATGCGTTATTGGGGCTAGAGACGGTATATAAAGAAATCAAAAAAGTACTAACATTTAGTATACATGGAAGACTTTTTGTGTTTAGCTTTTTTTTTATGGTGGGATAAATCATGCATTGACATCCCCCGCCCTTGGGCGGAGCGGGAGATAGTGTCAGACTCTTACTGACTAAAAGACCCACCCCGTTCCTTCTAGCCTTCATACCGGGGCTCGAGCGCCCTTTCGGATAACCCTGGCCCCAGTAGGCTTCGACCCGGCTGGGTTCCTGCTGTTGCTGACAACTCCTCGTACGGTGTCTGTATTTTGTCACTGCCAAAATCAGGTAGTATTCAGGTTTTACACACACAATTTCCGTATCGGTTGTGAGTTCACAGTAATTTTTTTTGCAGTATTTAGCAGCAAATGTATCGAATCCGCCTTCTTGGCAAGCTTTGCTAGTCAATACTTCAATTACATTCCCAGCTCCATTTTACCGAAATCTCACCTGTTTCAATGATTCCAGAGACTCATATTGTTTAGTTGCGTGTTTACACTTTTGAGATACAAACCTACATCAATTTTACATCATTCATACTTGGTCTCAATGTGAACAATGTTAAATTATTCTGGAGTAATTTTATTCCTTGCCAATGAATTTAAAGTTACTCTACATAAACATGCATTCGTGTATACTGTCCATTTTGACCCCACCTCCCCTAAACAAAATATAATTTCTAAATACATATAATACAAATCTATACATATAAATAAAATTGGAGTGTCTGTTTGTAATATAAATACGGTACATACACCATATTTTTTTTTACAATTTTTGTCTGTCTGTTAGTCCGGGCTAATCTCTGAAATCTTGTAATTAGTGCACGCGAACAAAGTCGCGGGTACAGCTAGTATAATATATAAACTTGAAATATAATTTAAATCTTAGGCCTAGCTAGATGAATCTAAGATTCTTTGTAAAACCGTCTCCAGCCTTAAAGTGTTGTTCTTATGTTAGCTACACGTCTTCCAGTAAAAAAGTCTTTTGAAATCCCTTTTAAACACTTAATTCTACTTAAACAAGTATCAACTTTACTCGTATTTAAATTAGGTAGATTTCGGAATGACTACTGTAAAGGTCAGTATTTTGAAGTTGCAACGGAAGTTAAACTTTATAGAACGGTTATAAAGTAGCTTTTCCGCTGTCACACTTAAAAGCGCACAGTTTGGAAGATGAGTACTGGATAGCTTGTATTAATTATTAGTGTTTTCATTTATGTAATGTCGTTTTATGGCTTTTTGTATTAGAAAGACGACATCTTAAGTAATTAATTTATTTTGGATTTGGATATCAATATTATTATTTTAATTGTTCATATTTCTTTATATTTTTGTCCCGGGGTAAATAGAAACGCAGGGGTAAATAGAAACAAAACTGATGGAGATTTTCACGTTACTTAATTTTTTTTTTGCGTCATTTGATTACTCAAAATTATTATTGAAATGTTATATTTAAAGCATCAATGTTTTATTGAAACTAAAAATATGATATCAGAGTAAAAATCTTAATTCAAAGTTTATGTTTCTATTTACCCCCGGGTTTCTATTTGCCCCGTTGTTATTTTTCTATTATCTTTAAGTTCCCTGGTCGAACAAGGGATCCTGTTTATTTAATAAATAAGACTGTTAACGTCTCCGGACGTTCCTCTCAGTTTGTTAGTAGTATAAGGTACAGTCAGCAATATAATTCACATTTTAGCAAATTATCGCACATATCAAGCACTTGCATGTTTTTAAATAACACATTTTTTATCGTATAATTAAGATGGTGGGAGGAGAGTGAATGGCGTTTGTATTCAAAGGATTTCACTGAATAAATAATTGTGAAGGAAATTGAAATACTTTGAATGTGAAGTCTTGATCTTTGTGTTTGTTTGAACGATGAGAGCTTTCAAGTGGAATTTTTTTTTTAAAATGGTTATGGTTTTGCCTTTTAAATAATTATTTAAAGGATGAGGATTTTAACAAATTCTCTCTTAGAGCTCGCCTGCGTCATAAAAGATAATATTGTGCAAAATTTGACGATCCTAGTCCTTGTAGCTTCAGTTATGCGTAATACATGTCTGATACATGGGTAAGTAATGTCAGTCAGCCAGTTTCTTCTTTTATATGTATAAAAAATCTTAGATTTTTCAGCGAATCGCACCCATAGTCTATCGCGCAGAAATTGTGTATTTATCCAGAGTAAAAATACGCCTTATGGCGCTTAGTGAGCGACTAGCTTTGTTTAATTAATTAAAAATCAAGTCTATAGTGTACAATTTTTATTAATATTGAAAATTGTTACCCTAACCATAAAATAATATGGTAGTTAAGTGCTTTAAAAAATATGGTGTAAACAATTATTGTTGGCCACTAAAGGAAAATAAAAAATAATCACGCTCAAGCTCAAATAATGATTTCATTGTAATCATAATTTTCTCCTGAAAGCCCTGAAAGCTCTCATTGTGCTCAAGATACACAGCTCACGTAAACTTAGTCAAAATACTAGTTGTAGTTTAAGAAAATACATGTCTGATACTATGTGTAAGTAATGTCTAAATTACCAAGTATACCTGATTTACCTAGACTAGTTAGTTATAAACTCAATAGTATGGTTTTTGATATAGTTTTACACTAAAGGAGGTTGTACGTAAAATGTCAATGGATATAACTGTCGGTGTTGATAGATAAGCTAATTTGTATTTATTTGTTAAATCGATAAATATTTTTTCATCACAGTAGAAATTAAATTAATTTATTTTACAGTTTAATCTTACCTCATGGCCTTCAGTGAATAATGGTAAATTTTTAAAAAGATTTTGAGATCTTCACACTTTTTTTTTTTTTTTGCATTGACAGATCATGTATTGATTGTCGTGTAGCTCAACTCTATTTTACACACAGGCTTGGGGCATGTTGGGTCGAGTTGTTGAGCTACATGTGACACAGCTCAACAACTGTACAATCAATATTTTTGTCGGATTTTGTTACAGTATAGTTAGACGAAATAATACTTTATCACTATAGTTTATCTATCAACATCAGAAATAGTCCAAAAACGAATCCAGGATCGTGTTACACCGTAAAAAATGGGTCGCAAGATCAGTACGCAGTAATGTACTCGGAGAGAGTAGTACGAACTTGTAACCTAGTCTAGTTGTTGATTAGAGAATCATTAGCGTCGATGTTGTGACAACTAGAATTGGGACTTCTAGTCTGTTTTTGCATGTTGCTTTTAGTCTGCTGTTTAGGGCTCGTCGTAATAAACCATTTTCTCGACGATCACCTTCCAACTAATCTATAGAACATGAGTACTAAATTGAAAAAGGAATTTTAACGCTTTTAACTGCCTGTCTCGGTTATAAACGACAAACACTCCCGGTGATTCGGCCAGGGTCGCACATCCACAACCAAATACTCCGTCTCGTCAGCTCTTCTGTCACTCATGAGAATTGAAAAGCTAATCGAGATGGAGTACCCAGTCGCATATACACGATCCTGGCGAATAGTGCACGAAAACACCCGTTGGACTAATCCAACGCCAGTGGTCAAAGAGTTAAGAGATGGAATTAAAACTTAAGAGGGAAGTGGCTTGATTGTATTAGGAAAATTTATTACTATGGGCCTGAGAAAGTATTGAGACAAAATGTATTTTGACTACAAGGTCACTGCAAAGTGCAGAATGAATGATCTCAGAAATTCAAGATCCTGATTATATGCTGTGATTAGACCATACAAATGTTTTTTTTTTCGTGTACTAGCGTGTTGTAACAATGCCAATGTGCCAATATCTCAGTTGATCTGAGTACAAGTTCAAAACTTCCCGGTACTGGAAGTTTTTCCTATCGACTCAACTTTGCTGTTGTGTCGTTGTAGTCAGAATACAAACAGCTTCTACTATAGTTATTTTAATAGAGCAGTTACTTAATATTAAATAAATGCACATAAATAGTTTAGCTAGAAGAAGCAGTTTACTCTCGAGTAGCTCAACCAATAGCTCAACAGAATCTGTTATTTTTCGATGCATCGTACTTCACAATTAGTTGTAAGCGCGTCCGTACATTATAACCGCACTAATATTATTCCTATCAACGCGTTGTGACTATTTTTTATTGTTGTCTAAGCAATTCTCTGGTTGTAATCAAATGTTATGGCATGCACACACTTGCACACGAAGTTTTTAGAACAATAATGACAAATTGTCAAGTGCGCGTTGCCTGCTATGATTGTTTCTTTTTTGTATTCGGGGTTATGTGTGCAGGAGATAAATAATAATCAGAAGGTCTAATAAAGTTTATGTCCGAGGAATTACAGCCACATGTGCGTCAATAGCAAAGTCTGACGACAGCTACAACACTGCGCTCAGTTATTCGATACTAAGAAATATGCATCAGCATTGCCACTACAGGACCCTTACCATGATGTGTTAAAATGTCAAGCGTGAGAGCGAGAAAGAGGGATGGAGCTGGATAGAGCTATACTCCCTATAAAGCTCCATCTCTTGAACGGTTTAGCTGATAAAATGGATCGCGTTAAGACTTCGTGGTAGTGGCTCTAGTTCAACACAAGCAAGGCAATTATAGCAGCCAAAGCGCTTTTGATAAACTTGTCATATTAATTTTGCTACATTTTTCGTGGCAGAAACTGGATCTTAAGCTCGGAATATTTAATAGTTTAAATTAAAAACAGAATCGTAACCGAATAACAGAGTGTATATTTCGAACAGTACCTACCGTATCTTTCGCATGCTGGTTTATTTTTGGTATTGGATATTCTGAGCCTATTTCCTTGTAAAATTGAAAATAAATAAATTCTAAGAAAAAATATTATTATACTTGTCTATTAAGATAAAATTTATTTTTCGCTTGCTGTTAGTAACACAGTCATTAATTTGTGATCCAGAATTATGATTTATGACGCACCATTGTTTAATTCTATTCAAAGCTCATGTTTAGAATACTAATGTTATTATGACTAAATTCGTGTAAGAACCCATTTTCTATGTATAACGTACATCGTAGTACTTATGACGTCATCACCTCTTGATAAACTCGATCCTTCGAATACTGTATCTCGATGTCCAATATATGACAATATTATTGTGCACACTATTCCTATCTAAAGTAGTTTACTTTTTATATTTCAAGAAATATCTTGGAAATCACGAAGAAGCAAGAACGTGAGTCTGTAGGTACAGTACGGTAGACAAAATATGTTAACCACTACGAACTATCGCGCATTCAAACGGGGCGGATAGCAACGCAGGGGTAAATAGGAACAAAAAATTTAAGAGTATTTCGTTTAATCGGTTTTCCCAGCATTTAACACTCTTAGAAATCCATTAATTTATAACTGAAAATTTAACAGAAATCAATAATATAAAATGCAATAAACTAAGAGAAAATCATAAGCAGAGTTTTGCTTCTATTTACCCCTGCGTTCTTACTCACCCCATTTGACGGTAGTCGAGAAAATACGCAATACGCGAATCTTAAAAAATATTAGGTACTGCACAGCCAATTTTTAGAAGTTGAGATCAAGATATTTCAACCGTACTATAATGAAACCTTTAAATGAGTTTCGGTTAACTTATCTAGCAAATAAATACAGCCTTTTGATCTGCGTGCCTGCATATCTTCGTAATTTTAAGAATTTCCGTGAATGATTTTAAAGTAAATATGTTGTGTTGTATATTCTGTAGATACTAAATTAGCACGGATCGTTTGAGAACGCAATATATTTTCTATGTTCCTTAGGTACGTTCTAACCGTTATATTTGAATACCCAATTTCGAATTTGTTTACAAATAAATAATATTTTACGGTTTGCACGTGTTTTCTTTAAATAATTGATATTTATTTCGTAAATAGGTTTAAAAAACACTTTTACACGTCATTTTTTTTTTCGTCTGTTTATGCTAGATGAGGCCGGTGTTTCCTATCTGACTACCCTGAGAAGAAACACCGAAACAAACTCAGGGGTCAAAGTCTCTTTTAAAGTCCATACAGTAAATATGTAATGGTCAAATCACATGAGAACCATGCAGATTTGTCTGAGATGGTCTTTTGAAGAAAGAACCATACAGATTTGAGTGGACCTGTCCAATCTGTGTAAGCATTTGTCAGTATTCGAAAAGCTCAACTTAGGACTTCTAACTTAGGGAGCTCTACGACTTTACGAACCATACCAAAAAAAGGACATTTGGGTAGGCCGCATAAAATACTCAATTTTTTTATAGTGGATAGGCTCGCGTTTGACCACAATCTCACCTGATGGTAAGCGATGATGTGGCCGACGATGGAGCACGCCTACCTAGAAGCAATCTATTCACTCTCGACTTAAAGACCCCTAGGTTATAGCTATCAGGAACTCAAATTGCCAGACATACGTTAAAATTACTGAAAAGAAAATGAAAAGCAATCAAGATAGTCCTCTCCCTAAATCTTTTAGAAGTTTAGAGCTAGTTACCTACTGTCTGTTTTCAACTGTTGAGTAAAGGCCTATTATGGTATAAGTAGGTAGGTACAGTAGGCACAACGGATCTTGAGCGCTCGGCGTCAGAGTGGGGATCGCTTTGCGTATGCATACATTGGCGAGCCAATCGTCTTCGTTGTTAGATACATGCAGCAACGCAGGGAATGAATGAGGAGTGACGTCTATGACACGATAGCGCGGCGAGCCAATCACTGACACTCCCCGCCCCCGCGTCACACTTCGCACCACTAAAGAGACCGAATATTTTACTACTGCGCAACCGCTCAAGATCCGTTGTGCCAATTGTACACTCACAGCATTGTGAACCTAAATGCAGTAGAACAATAAGTTAGTTAGCCCATTTATGTCCCACTGCTGGGTGAAGACCTCTCTCTCCCTCTTCCACACAAGTCTGTCTTCGTTCATCGCGGGCCAGTCCCACCATACAGCTCATTTCTCCACAATGAGCCTAAGCAATAAGAGCCTGTTACCTATCGGAAAAAATATTTTTCTCATTTTATTTATGATTATTTCAGTTTGGTCCCGGCTGTCATTTGGCTACAATTTATCAGCAGCCAAAAATACCTGACACCAGTCAGTTTCGCCAAGGGGTTTCGTTTTGCCTAGTTTCTGAGTTGTAGAGGTCAGACTGCGAAGTTATAGTACCGGGTAACATGGGTGAATAGAGACAAAACTTTGGTTTGGTTTTTCACTTTGATACTATAATATTTGCCTATAACAAAGCATCGATTTTTTAGAATAACAATTCATTAATAAATTGATATAGTTAAATGTTGCAACAAATATTCAAATATAGAGAAAATACCCAATTTTGTCTCTATTCACCCCAAGTCTCTAATCACTCCATTTTACAGGAAACATCTTCATGTTTCCTGTTATTTGATTACTGTTTAGTAGAACTTCAATAATTCTAGATATTAGGTATGGATGGAATAATAATCCAGAGGCTATTAGGGCCCTTTGTTTTAAATTATGTTGGAACATTAGGTAATGTCTAATTTCACTGCGCGACTGTTGTGCGTGGGGTCCTGAGTTCGATTCCCAGTATCGGTAACGAAGTGCTGTTAAGTTTTCCTAAAAAATTGTCTCAGTGTGAAGTTGGCGTGACACCCCTGTACTTCAAGTGCGTGTTGTCTCTCCCTGGTAGAGTCGGATTACCTTCCTATCGGGGCCTGATGGGTGCTTCTATATCGCTCGTAGTGCTGCCTTCTGCTGTTTGTTGAAATAAGTCAAGGTTTATAGGAGGAGGGGATTTATAGGTTTATCGCCATTGCTGCAGTTTTCTCCTAAACACACTGTCCTGGTTCACGATGGTCATTCTTCAAAATATTTAGTCCATATTCTCAAAATAAATATGGTCAATACTAAATATAATTTAACAGCGGCATCAACAGAAACAAATCACGACAGATTAAATTATTTTATTTGTGTTGGCCTCAAAATATTCATAGTACATTTTACAACAAATGTTATTTATTACATTATACTTATCAATGCAAGAACTTTGAAACTTTTCATTAGCTAAACATTTAAAAATTGACAATTTTAGCAACTATAGATAACTATGCATCGATGAAATTTTCTTTATCTACTTAGGGATTGGAGCGACAAAGTACTTATAAGCTTAAGGAATTTACAAAAACATGCATCAGAGGACCAGTCAGAGGTAAAAATAAAATAAAATAATTTGTGTACTTAACTTTATTTGGTAACTGCAACAAATAAGCTTTAACAACATCAAAGCAAAGCTTCTATATATTACAGAGTCACCCGCGGGAGGCGGCGGACGTGTGGAAGCTCTCGCGACTCGGAACCGTTAAGTACTAGGAGTTCAACAGAAGCACTAGGCGACGCTAAAAGCGGGTTGGCAACAATTTTACTAACTCTACAAAAAAAAAGACTACTCGCAAATATATTATCACGCTGTATTTGATGTAAAACTTATTACAACATAAGTAAAAAAACTTAATTAAAAAGAAAGTGCAAATTAAGCAGAAACGCCGTTCCCAGGTCCCGCGAGCCCTCGGAGTTTGTGAAGAGCCGGCGGGCGGGAGGGGCCGAGCCCTACAACACAATACATGGCTGCGCCCAATTATTGGTTAAAAAGGAACATAATCCATGATGAACTTGAAGATCCACATAAAATTTCATCTTGTACTGATTCAATGATTCCACGTCCACTGATCCCACACATTGCGTGAACACAAGAGAGCGAACAAAGATTAAGTAGCAAACGATAGCAACGTCACCGTCGGTACAAACTGGAATGTCACACAATTATTAAAAATACTGATTTGTTAAACAACAAAAAACTTATTAATACAAAATATATTTGAAAAATCACTAGCCGAGGGTGTTGCAACCTGAACCCGTTCCCAATAAATAAGTTAACGAGGTTACCATTAATAAAAAATAATCCCATAGACACCGCACCATAAATAACATTCACCTTGCAACACCCTCACGTAACCCGACTACCAGAGGGTCGCCATTGTTAAAAAAATATTGCACCGTTAATTTAATGTGCCAGAACTAACGTACGGTACTATTGCGCTGAACTAATTAGTTTACAATATAAATACACAACAGATGAGCTTGTGGCAACAACCTAACAGAACAATATAACTCTGGCCACTGTCACAACGGTCTTTGCAATGTAGTTGTCAAATTGAATTACATTTATATATTTTTTATTAATTAATTAATTAGGTAACGACAACACTACCTGTTAACCACTGACTACATCGACTTATTAGTTATTAAATATTATCTATACCATATTATATCATTTTTTCTAATGGTTACTATGCCCTTGCTTGAACCGAGATCGCAGGTACAATGGGTAGGAGATACTTCTTTATGCCATACACATTGATTTATGAAGCACAACAATACAGAAGGAGTGAAAATAACGTATAAAAGTAACATTTCCGCATTGTTACAACTGCCAGCAGTTGTTAGTTAGTGTTACCATGACAAAATATTGGAAAAGATAGTATAGTAGGTCTGATGGCGTGAGATGGGGAGTCGCTAGCAATAGACCAGTGACAATAAAGACTACAGCTATATTCATATGTCGACAATTTCTGGATAATTTAAATAACTTACTAAACTTATATTTAGATACAACTTTTGAAAATAAATTTAAATGAACACTAAATAACTTTACAATGCCATTTATTAATACTATGTACTATATTATTTGACCTTCATATACCACATCCTGGGGTGTACGCGATAAGGTTGTAGTTTTGTTGACATATTATTTCTTCATGGTAACACTGTGTGCAATCTCAGGGGATACCAGCTCGGGCAGTGAGCGTAAGTCACCGAGCGCGGATTATTGCTTACTTGACGAACCACTACAAATGGCATCGCTCCTGAACTCTATGACACCACGCAATCAATTCATAAATCCTCAAATCAACTGAGCTACATTACACTATAATGGACAAAACATTATTGTTTTTTTTGAAATGACCCCTTTAGTCAAACGCCTAACATTTATATAGTAAGTCTAATACCGAAATGAATTTTTAATTCAAGTATATTATAGCTTTTTCAAGCATTTGGTTATGAAGGAACGCTTAGGGGCTGGGGTGTGGAGCCGCGCACACGCACGCACACGCTCGCACGCACGCACGTTCGCACGCACGCACGCTCGCACTTTACTCGTTCTCGGCCCGCATGCCGCGCACCTCTCCCTCGCGCCGCAGCTTCTCCAGTTCCTCTTTGGTGCGATCCTCGATGGCGCGGATGTCCGCCATGGTCATGCCAAACCAGTCGTCGATTGAGCAGAACACATGTCTGGAAATTTTAATAAAAATATAAACTTCTTGAAAAATGGTCATTTAAAATAAGACGTGACGTTTGCTTCCTCAAAAGAGTCGGTGTGGGTAGAACTAAGACTTACTTAGAAATTATGATAAATAATAAATACATACTTATTCTAAAAATAAAAATGGTGACAAAAAAAAACATTAATGGTAAACTTTATGTAACTATCCGAAATTTCGTAGTGATGCTGCAAGCTTAATCTCAAATCCAAATCTCAACAAAAACATTCTCGCATATGAATTTGACCTTTTAACAAAACCAAAATGACGAACCCTCAAAAAGACTTTTATAAATATAAATTCTGAGTTCCAATAGTGGGACATTAGAAGGCCGATTATGTTTAGCTTACAGACAAATCATCCTTTTTATATTTAATTATAAACTATTTATAATTATGAATTCAAAATATGAGATGATTAATTCTTGATAAACTGTAAATTCTGTACAGTACTTTAATAATCACATAATATACACATCTCTAAAGCCGATATTTGAATGGTCTCTGATTATGAATTTAAGTACTACGCGTTCCAAATGACAATAGGACCGATTCCTATGTTTTGGCGTCTCGTCGTACTGTCAAATCGAAGAAATTGAAAAACTTAGAGATGAGTAAAATAGAAGAATTTGATTCTGATTAAACTTTTTTCGTTCACAGTTCATAAATAAATGTCATTTTTCGTAAATTAATTAATGTTTAAAAATTTCTTTCCTCAATTTGACAGTAAATCGTGACGTCACAACATGGCGGGCGATCATATTCTCATTTGGAACGCGTCGTACAGTGATTAGTGATACTATGAACAAAACGTAACTGACCTGTGGAAAATGGTGAAGAGCCGCCGCTCCGACTTCTGGATCACATTTTCTACTTTACTCTGAAAATAATGAAAACGGAACAAATTATTGAAGATACGTATTTGGTTTGAAAAAAATTCATTTACTTTTTATGTTTATGTACGCAGAAAATAGATTAAATAAAATTTTAATGTCAAGAGTTGGATGAAATTGTTTGTGAATGTTTAGTGTTTCATGCCTGAAGAGAAACAAACGGGTCAACACTGTCTATTACTGAGCCCCTGCTGTCCATTCGTCTGTCTGTCACAGCTGTACAGTAGTTCACGAACTATCCTAAATCTACGTGTTTTATATACACCGCTAAATTTTGATCGTTTTAATCCCGTGGAGGGTCGATCCGGTACATGAAACACTATCGATTTGTAACGATAAAATTAAAAAATAAAGTACCTTTTTTTAAAACTCGTATTAATTTACGCATGTACGAAATTAATTTCTTTAAGAAAACGTCAACTGAGCGAGCCCACTGACCTGTAGGTAGTTAGTACGCAACGCTGACTATAATATTTTACCTTGAAGCCAGCGTGCAAGATCCATGCTGGTATCTATAAATGTAATCCGAGATTTTGATGATTTTAACACCCCAGGCAGACTAGTAAGAATTTGACAAAGCAAACGAATATACGCCAACAATTTTTTTCATACACATTAATGATGGATCAAATAGAATGATTATAAGCTCTTTGTTTTTGTGCTCACACCTTATAAATGTATACTATAATGTCTACACGTGAGGACTTGTAATTGGCTTTCTAGTGATTATGGATTCCTTTTTTTTTTGTCTGGTTTTATTAGCTGTAAGTCCTCCATGTACTAAATAAATAAATAAATAATTTTTGTAGCCAGTCATCATAGCCAGACATCAGTCACAACTGACCTGCAGTCCGAACCACTTGAACTCGCCGCTGACGAGCTTGTAGCAGGTCATGACGGGCTTGACCTCGTTCTTCCAGTTGGGGCTGGTGAGCGGGCCGCGGTTGGTCTTCACGGACTTGAACTTGGTGGGGTCGGTCTCCGCCTTGTAGTCGGCGGACGGCAGCGGGTCGTGCGCGATGTCTATGTGGACTACCTCGCGGTTCTTTAGCTTCTCAGGAGATAGTTCGTGTACCTGGAATGGGTAAAAAAAATTTTTGTTATTGGGTGACTATTTGCAGCGATAGAATCGCAAAAATCGCGATGATATTGCTGGTTTAAGGGGCCGGCGACGGATGAATTTCCATACAAACGCAATACCACGCTCATTTGCAGTTGGAGAATTAAAACATATTACAATGATATTCGGTTACAGAAAATATTTTTCTAGGTTCCTACGTCGAGACTTTACTACTTTATAGTACCTTTTAACTCTGCAAGTACTGGTCCGATTGCTAATTTTTTTTAACCGATAGAAAGCTGGGTTATTCCTAAGTGACATAGGCTATACTTTATCTATGCGGACGAAGCCGCGGGCAGAAGCTAGTTAAGAATATTATCATTTATCTGATTGGTATCTACGCTCAACACACAAACACTATGTCCTGGGTGGGAATCCAACCCACGACCTTCGGCATAACAGTCGGGCGTTTATATCTAATGAGTACCCATCAAAAATAAAATCAGTTGCCGTCCAAAATACAACGATCGCGTCACCATAAAACATACATATGACCTTAATATTAACGAATTTTCGTGCATACGAATTGACCTCGAGGGGCGTACGTCCGTACGTCAGCGTGTAATGGCTAGCCACTGTAGTAATCTCATTATTCGTGATTATACCTCGCGTGTGCCATGATTACACTTATTTTATGTGACATCTACTTGGGAATTTCGCTTGACCGATTTTCTGTTTTCTGCGGTACAATTTGGTCCTTTTTCTTTGAAGTGAGTAATAATTAATTTTTTTTTTTTATTAATAATAATAATAATCTTTATTTTGTACATTCAACACACACAGTAACAATATATAATGACATGAACAGATACAATAGTTGTACAAACAGTGATCATTGGAAATAAAATGAACATTTGACTCCTAAACTAAGTAAAATAAATACTTGTATCACAGGAGCCAGTTCCTCCTTGGAGATGATTAAAATTTCTCTCCCGCTTTGAGTGTAGCGAGGGTGGGTCAGACTTTCACCAACTTTTTTTCTAAGGTAGGATATCATCCAATGACTTCTCCGGCTCTAGGGTGGAGTGGGAGAGCGTGTCAGTTTAATTGCCTAACACTACACCTATTTACCTTCTTTGCTCTAGCGTTCCAGAACCACGGGTTCTCCTTTCGGAAGTCAATCCATGACCCAAATAACGATCGATGATATTTTCTCTGATTTCCACCAAAAATGAGCATTCGAACAATCTCACGTGTAATGCGTGTTTTGATCAGGTTATCTTACGGGCATTTCACTACGAGGGAATGGAATGGGATAAGTCATCACCTTCATCCTATGAGCCGAAAGAGGTCCACAGTTGGAGAAAGCCCCGTATGTCTCGCATCCATCGGATTTCCGCCACCCCCGGGGCAAAACCTCATAATAATTAATAGTCGCCCCCTGACGTATCGCATCATTTATTTTAATGACTAGCTTATTCCACCCTACTGTACCTTACTCTACCCTACACTACCTTGCTCTACCCTACACTACCCTAATTTTAATTTTTTTCCATAAGAACCATCCACAATAACAAAAAACAAAAAAAGAATTAGCGAAATCGGTTAAGCTGTTCTCGAGATTTGCGCTTGGCAAGCAACACATTTAAGGATTCATTTTTATATTATAGACGTTCTTAACAGAACTATTCATAAAGCCATTTGTCTGCAGTCGCTACTTTTTATGAGTTCATAGTCGTTAATAACTTCATGTAAATGTTAGTCAATGTCATTGAAACCTGTCGCGCGATCTTTGTACCCACGCGGCTCAATCAAGTGGTAACACTTACCTAAGTAATTACAACTTAGGGCCGGCACACACTGACACGCGGCGCGGTGCGTACTTTAAAAATATATAAGTACAACCACCGGCACGAATATTGAGCGCTCGGCGTCAGAGTGGGGATCGCTTTGCGCATTCCATGCATTGGCGAGCCAATCGTCGTCGTTGTTAGATACATGCAGCAAGGTAGGGAACGAATCACGAGTGACTCTATGAAACGATGGCGCGGCGAGCCAATCACTGACACTCCTCGCCCCCGTGTCTCACTTTGTACCACTAAAGAGACCGAATATTTGACTTCTGCGCAACTTGAAGCCAGCGCTCAAGATCCGTTCCGGTAAGTGTATGTTTAACAGTTGTCTAGTACCTACTCATAACACAAACTCTGCTTAGCTTGAGACAAGACGACGTTGTGTGATAGTTGTGGAAAGTTTTTTTTTAAATAATTGATAGGCTCGCGTTTGACCCCTATCTCACCTAATAGTAAGTGATGATGTGGCCGACGATGGAGCACGCTTGCCTAGAAGTAACCTATTCACTCTTGACTTAAAGACTCCTAGATTGTAGCTATCAGGAAACACAGACTCCGGCAGGAAATTCCATTCCTTAGCTGTATGAACAACGAATGTATTTCCAAAACGCTTTGTACGTATGGGTGGGATTATTGTCCTACAACTGGGCAAAGGTGTCCTTCAAATTTTTCGAAGAAGGTGTAAAAAAAAATTGACTCCTACGCGGTACCTTACAAAAGTTCCCCGTTGCAGAGACCCGCGCGGTTATCCGTCGCGCCAACTTTTTGCTACGTGATAAATATTAAGCTCTCCATCGCCTACATGCACACCGTTAAGCATTATTACTAGCGACATTAGCGCTGGTAATAATCCGGGTTCCACGACGGGATCGCGTCACAGACTACACTCGCGCGACGTCACGCGACGGTTGCCCGTCACAGGCGTCCGCTTAACGCAGTTACAGCCCTTAGAAAATATTCTTTTCATGCATATTCTGCAGTTTCCATCGTAGATAAGATGGACGAGATACTTTAGTTCGTATTTCACTCAATAGATGTCGCGACACTCTCTTTTTAAATACGAACCTTTTTCGAATCAAATAAAGGTATTTAAACGTCGCTACTTTAAAAAGTATCCGCACCATCACGTCGTGTGTGTACTGACCCTTATGACAGTAGTATCTACCTATTTAATTCATTAAACCCCAAGCGAACGCCGGCGTTCGCGCACCTATTGTCTTTCAATTGTGTCTGTAATTATCACGATTGAATGGTTAAAACATTTGTTTGTCACAGACAAGTAAGTATGTTTGCGATATAAACAAATGAACACCTATTTCAAATATCAGAGGATATTTTTCTTATTCAGGAACTATGATTATTTTGCAGGGCTTCAATACTACATTTTTTAATGGTGACTTTACCATAATTGTACCCACAAACTGAAGTTTTTGTATAAGCTGTATTACTTTTTGGTGTACAATAAAGTCTATTCTATTCTATTCTTACCATGACGTGTTAAAATATCAGTCGTGCGAGCGACAAAAAGAGATAGAGTTATACATCCTATATCGCTTCTTCTCTTTTTTTATTGGTGGGTAAAAATCATCCAAATGACAACCCCCGCCCTTGAGCGGAGCGGGAGATAGTGTCACTCTTACTGACTAAAAAACCCACCCCGTTCCTTCTTGCTTTTCATACCGGGGCTGAGCTACCTTTCGGAGCTAACCCTTGCCCGGGTAGGCTTCGACCCAGCTGGGCCCCTGCTGTTGCTGACAACAGACTCTTTGAGGCGCGCGGGAACAGTGCGCACCGTCGACGACTTGGGCTCGGTCCGGACAGTTACCGGACGGTCGGACAACGAGCTAACCATTGGTCGCCGTCAGCAAGCTCGCGCCTGCGGTGGCCGGAAATCGGGATCGTAATCCCGGCGGCTAGGCGCTGTGAGCGCCGCCGTTGCCTAATGCGGTCGGCCTCCTCCTTTGCTAGCATTACTGCTTCGGAGAAGGAGGCGATTGCCTGCCACTCCTCGCTCCGGACCATGGCCTGTACGCGCGGCCCGGCGCGAGAGATCGCCGCCACCGATCGCCCTCACGAGGGCACGGCGATGCTCTGCCCAAGCGGGGCACACCTCCACCGTGTGCTCTTTAATATAGTTCAATTAAGATCGTGGAATAGATTTCGTTAAGAGCTCGTGGTAGTAATAATGGTAACATTCAGGTACTGTACTCACGTTGTACTGATCGCCAGCGTCCGGTAAATGCAGGGACTCTATGCAGATCACGAAGTTCTCCTTCATGTAACCCGGATTCTGGAAAAATAAATGGACATACATTTAATATTACAGTTTTAGCACATTTGTTGAGAGGTTAAAGGCCAATTTTTCTTTTAGTTACGGTTGGTAGACATCATTCTTTTTGCTAGGTTTCACTTTGGTGAAAAGAAAAAAAAAATACATGCCAGCAATGTATGATAAAATTTTTTTTAAAGTTATTCCCCTTTATGGGATATTTTTAACTGTGTATCAAAAGTCTTGTTCTTCACTAAAAATACTTGTTCTTCACTAATATAATTGTACACCAAATATTAGCCCGTTAGCCGGGGTGCCCCCCCCGGCTCGGAAAGGTTAGGTTAGAAGAGGATGTCGGGGTCTAGTGAGTGAGCGAAGCAATACCCCGCCTGAAAATAAAATTTTATCTTTTATTCTTTCTGATTTTTAATGCCCATGCTTCCTGGCAGACATAGTCTGTTTGTTGTCTTTTTGTGGCCATTTTACTAACTGTCTCGTTTTTAATACCATAATCCTGATTATTTTCGTCTTTCATCCCGAATTTCAACTTATTGAACCTACAACACTAGTTGGGACATCTATCTGTATGGCCCTTGCTTTATTCCTCCATACTTCAAAGCCGGGTATTAACCGCCATTGATACCCACAATCTAATCTAACGATACGAATAAATATAAACTGACACTAACCGTTTTTATACCATCACTAAAACAATGATCCGCGCCTTCCGTATAGCAACTAGATACTGTAGTCTTTATTTTTATAACGTTAAGGTTGATATTGAAATACAAATTTTATATTGATTAAATGCCTATTAGTCGGTTGATAAGATAGTGATGCCATATCTTGAGGTGTACTTGTGTTCGCAGCGGAATATTCAAGTGCCTTATCAAAAGTGAAAATGGCTTTCATTTACATGCATTTTTATTTGTGGTTGACGAGGTAGGCCCAGAAGATGGCATAACGATTTGGACTCCTACCTAAAAGATTGGCCAGAGGAAGGAGGACAGAGAAGAGAGGAAGGACGGAAGGGAGGTCTTTGATCTGCAGGGGGACACAACATGCTTCTTCTTTTCGTGTTGATGTATTCTTACAATTTTTTTTCTGACCAATATTTGGCAACATCTACGGCTCTGTTATTGGACTTGTACAGATCCTGAAAAATGCAGGTGGTTATGCAGGATGGACAGCATAGCAGGTGGCGCATGTCCTGTGCAGCGGCTCCACACTAGCACTGTGTTAGAGATGGGTCGAGGATGCCCTTGGCCAAAATGTAAACAAGAACGGGACAGCCGTCACTCCCGGCATAGACATCAACTAATCACACGTCTAAAGAGTCGTAAAAGTTTTATGCTATTCACGACCTTTTCAAAAGACAGTGCAGAGGACGAGAGATGCGGATTGTGGAAGCAGAAACACCCAACTCCTCCACAAAAGGCTCATCTACCCATGTTATATAAAAAAGACTTTTAACAAAAAGACAGACTAAAGTCTCATAGTCCGATGGGACGGTAATTCGACATGACCAGGATGAGATCAGGCGTTGGACCTCAATGGCTCTTTATGCGCTTTCCGAGATGCAGAAGCAGGGGCGCCAACTCCGTGGGTGCTCGGGGGCATGAATATAAACAGTGGGTGCCGGAGAATAGGCATCAAGAAACCGATCAGTAATCGACTTTAAGGGATGGGCATTTTTTCATTACCCGACGACCCGTTTAGCGCAGTGGTTTAGAGCGCCGGTTGAGACGCAAGGGTCGGGTTCTGTTCCCGTATCAATACAAATGATTGTTGATGAAAAAGATATTTATGTTGGGTCTTGATGTTTGTGGTACCTTCGTTGTTGGTTTCCATATTACAAGGGAAAAACTTGGCGTGGGACGCAGTATTTAAGTAGGACATTAATTTTTTTCATTTGTCGGGGTCGATCAGTGTCAAATCAGTGTGCATTTCTCTTGTCACACTTCGCTACCTTTTCGAATCATCAAATGAGCTTGCGCACCCATGATGTTTTCTAAAACCCGGCGCCCCTGCGCGGAAGGGTCACACAACAAACTTTTGGTGACAAAACCCTCTACTAAATGCCAACACGACATTGATACATGATTACGTAGGTTAAGTTTAACGAATTTATTACTTATCAAGAACAATACATTGTTCATTTGATAACGATCTGAGATAAAAATAACCTCTAACTTTTTGAAGTGTGTTAATGTAATGTATCACATTACAGTTTTTTAACTAAATACATATTACGGCGTTTGAGCAATTCTTTGTAAATACTACAAAACATTTTTTTTTTTTTGATCATTGTAAATGATTTACTAGGATTGATAGAGCAGTGGTGGCCCAGTGGCAACGACCTCGTATTACAAGTTGTAGGTCGTAGGGTCAAAGTTTGAACACCAACTCATAATGCGCCTGGCTTGGTATGAATTTCAAACCCAGCCAGGCGCATTACTTTATGTAATTTCAAACTGTGGTGGAAAGAAACCAGCATTTGCTAGAATAAAAAAATCAAAGACTTGTGGCTTCCACCAGTTCGCACTAGGCCCGCGTGGTGGATTACGGTCCATTCCCTCTCCTAGAGAAGGCCTGAGTCCCAACAGTGGGAACATTATAAGGCCGACTATGCTATTCTAATTTAAAGGTAAGTTCCTCACCGTGAGCACAGTCCGGCAGTAAGGGTACGCGTTCCAGGCCTCCTCGTGCACCTCCAGCGAGCCCTTGGGCGCCAGCAGCCGGATGAAGGCGGGCACCTTCGACGCCAAGTGGTACACTTTGTACGTGTACTGGCCTGATGAGAACTTGCCACCTGAAGGAGAGAAGTTGGTATTAGTACATTTGTTGATAGAACACGGCTACTGAGCTGAAACTGCCCACATCAGAGCGATTAGCCAAGTTGATGATCTGCAATCGTTGACGCTAAAGAAACTTCAAATGTATGGGAATGTCATGAGTTAAATCACGAGGTCAGAAGAAAGGAATTGGAGGCGTTCCAGACTTCAAAAACAGAATGACCTCATCAATTAGAATGACCTTGTGGGCAGGGCAGGCCACAAACTAGGGCAATGCTCATAGTCTCCTCATTCAACTACCAATAGCAAACTTGCGATCTAAGTATGCGTGGTATGTTAGTTGCGTAATGTGCGTTCGTATTGGTTTGTCCTGTAGTGGAGTTAAAGGGTGGGAGACAAGCGGCGATACTCGTTGCAGAACAAATCGGAAACCTTCTCTCCTTAATTCTTCCATCTCTTCTGTGGTCTGACCAATGCATTGTATCTAAAAAAGACGTTTTTTAGAAAAGGTAGCTTCATTGAGTCAGGTGGCATGTCCTTCCGTAATATCTCCATATACAAGGTAACTATGGCTATGGCTTGAATGGCATGATGGTGAGTATAAGTCTACCGTTGAAGTCTGATAATCACCCATCTCGTCTAGATAAAATATTTTATTACCATCGATCCGCTTCGCACAGTCACCACTACTCTCAAAACGGTGAAGGAAAACATCGTGAGGCCACCGGCATGCCTTAAAACTTAACATTCCAAGATTTGACCAATAACAATTAAACAAAAAAAGACCAAGCCGCATTGGGCCCGTTTGTTGCAGCAATTCCTTCTCCTAGAGAGGCCTGAGTTATAGTAGTGGAAACATTCTAAGGCTAAGGGTGAGTTGCACCATTTAACTATAACGATAACCAAACCATTACCAGTCGTGAAACGGCCGCCTATTGGTCAATTCGACGATTTTTTCGGTCAAACCTGTCGTCCAATCGGTATGACGCTACATGTTTGAAAAAGGAGCTTCTTATGAAATAAAAATCAGACATTTATTATTGTTATTTCCTTTATTTGTCTTTTTTACATATTGTTTACATTTTTAAATATTAAAAAAAAACATTTAATAATACAAAAAATAGTAGCCCAGCGGCATCGGAAACAGGGTCCAAGCTGCCGATGGTCAGGGCTCCTGAGAGAGGAATCTCCGGTCAATACGCGCCGTGTCCAGGAGTTCTGCCTTCTGGATCAAGCCCTTGATCCAACTGCCTAACGAGAGCCTCCTTAGATTTATTATTATTATTATAATTTCGTTTATTTAAATATATGTACATATAAATTATATTTTTAAATATTCAATAAAAAATAAAAAAAACATTTATTATAATTATTATTAATGACGACATTACATTTTGAATAATGCAAAATTTTACCATTTGTCGATATTTGTTGATTATCAGAACACTCGCAAATATACAACTAAACAAAAAGTATCCTTAAACAGTTCACTTAGATCTCTAAATTAAACACGAGAATTATAATAATACAAACAATACTTATTTTAAATCTAGGCGGATTTAGCTTCCATGTATTATAATATATGAGTGAACTAGTTGTCTTTATGTAGTCTAAACAGTACACCGTACCGCACCATGACCGTGCTAGGAACAAATCAAGCACGGAAAGGAACATGACATGGAATATGACAGGTTATCATATCATATCCGTGCAACGGTCAACATATGGGGTTATATCCCGTGTGTACATCGTTTCTCTCATAATTTTCAATATTTGTATGCCTGACAAATTCTTATCACGGTCATGGTATGAAACGGTGTACCGTACAAACTGTTTTAGACCACATCAAAGCCTGGATTTATGCTCAGCAAATCCAGGCTGTGGTCTGTTACCAGCAAATTCCTGGCCGATCGAACTTATTCCAGTGGTTACTAATTAGACCATCGAGACACATAATTTCCTGAGAATAACATACTAGACCAATGATATCTAGACTCTTTGGAATGTTAAATTCTCAGGAAGTAAGATGAGGCATTTCTTCTCAGTATTAACTTAATACTGCCTCTTGCAGACATTTTTCTGGGTACGGCATCGTGTTCCAGATTCCATTTGACCCTGAATACTTCTGGATTCAGTTCTTCTGGCAGCTTTGAGGTTCCTTTCCAAGTTTACGGCAGGTGCGAGACTCCCCAGGAGCTTTCTTCTGTCTCACGCTTAATTTCTGTACTTTGATCTAATACCGTACAGCACGATGGACATAGCAATCCAGTGCTATTTCTGGAAATTATTCCACATTTTTCATGTATGACTTTATGGCAACACTTGCAAGCATGAGTCGGTACTGCTTTGTTCCCGCAAACTCCACATAGTATCGGCTTGTGTTTAGAGAGAGATTGTATCAGCACGACATGTTCCACAATAGACGGCGTACGTTCATCCACTGTATCTATAACTTCAGTTTTTATTTCTTCTCTTGTTGTACCATCGTGCATTGCTGCATCCCCCATTACTTCATCGTATTCTGTTTTTATTTGTACACTGTGCTCTGGCAGTACTTCGTTTTCACTCTTAGGTATTACCATACTCTCTTCGTATACGTTTGAAAAAGGATCCGCGAACTTTAATTTCTTCACGCCGCCGCTACTGCCTTCTATAGGTGAGTTATCAACATTTTTACAAGATTTTTTTATTATTGTATTCACAAGATCTTCTTCGTTAGAACATTTTTCGAGGAGGACGGGACAGCTTGAAAGGAATCCTACTTTAGGACTACAAGCGAAGAGCGACGTGTAAGGTGATGTTTGTATAAGTGGGTTGAATTCACAATTCCACTTAAACTGCACAAAGTATAATCCTATGGTCCAATTACTGGAATTGTTAACTTTCATCCATTCTGTTATCCTGCAGTATACGTTTTTGAATATTTCTGCGTCTACCGCGGCTGAGTCTTCGAATGGTCGTCCGTTTAATATTTTACAATCGGGCCACAAATTAGCCAATTCCTTTATTACGTCAGCAGTGAATTCTCGTCCATTTTGTACTACCAAAATAGATGGGCAACCAAACTCTAGAAAGAGCTTCAGTAGCTCAACAGCGACCTCAGATGCATCATTGGATTTCAAGGGACGCAATAATGAAAACTTAGTGAAATTATCTTGGTAATGTAAAATCCATTCATATTTCTCATATGGCATCGATTGCATATCGATTAACTTTACTAGGCCGCGTGTTAAAGTTCGCGTTACACTATTATTAGAGGTATCCTCAGCACATGCGAGGACCTGAACCCGTTTTTTAAAAGCAATCTTTTTAGTGTGACATTTATTGCAGGTTTTGATAAATGTAGTAACAGCAGGCGTCGGTATGAAATAGTTGCATCTCATGGCTGCAAGCATTTTGTCGCGTCCACCGTGCATCGTGATGCGATGAACCTCGCTGAGGACGTCATAGTATTCTTCTAGCGGTACTACCTTTACCGGTTTCTCATCTAAATGCTTTCGTTTCAAAGCTAATGTCTTTCTACCTCCTTCTTCTATTATCTCGTAAGTTTTCGCATAATAATAGTGCGAAGAATTCCGCATTTGCTTCGCATCTAACGCGGCGTCAAACTCTTCGATTAAACGTATAACGTTGTTAACTCTTTCCCTCGACCATTCTGGTTTCTTTGATCTTCCGTTGTACATCTCCAAAAGCGATTTTTCGAATCTTTGTCTCGACTTGACGGTATCTTCTTCGTTATTTGTTATGTTAGACATTATTAAAGTTAAATTAAATCCAAATCAATCAATTTTAAACACAATCACGATACATTTACTATTACTTTACATATTCTAGACAGCGTGTGTTGACGTAAAACTAACAACGAACGAGTAAAACCGACGTATGGCGTGGGGCCGAGGATGACCGAACACGCGCCGAATACCGCCGAGCATGCGCCGACCTCGCATTCGATCGTATAACTCTAGAGACTTACCTAAATTCCGCCATTATGTTATCTTACTGAACGCCCCAACGCAAGCATTTTAGGTTTACATGAATGTCGACCTTAATGTGATGAGTTACGACACAATGTTGAATGAATTGTTGTGTTATTATTACCTGCTCTACCGCTCGGCTCTCTCATTGGTCTACGTCCGCCAACAAACGAGTAGGATAAAGGGCGGCTAACAGATGGCAGCATGCACGTGCCATCGTAGTGTATGTCATGTTATTAGAAGCTGACAGACAGTCAATCGCAAACAAAACAAATGTTTAAGTAGACCGGTTCCTTAGGTTATCTATAGGTACTAATATTTTATAGAGGCAAAATTGATTATTAGTTTATCTACATTTCTACAGTAATATGATAAAGAGGTAAAAGTATTTGTTTTAGTTACGGATCATTTTCCTACAAAACATTTCATATTTTAAGCTATTGCATAGCTTCTATCGCGGGCCCAGAGCGTGGAGACCGAATCCAGAAATTCCGTAACGAAAATAACCTAACACCCACTCATTTGTTTATTGAGCGTGGTGACCGATAAGAAAACAAATGAGTGAACAATCAATCAAAATTCAATTCAATGTGTGAAAGTGTAACTTCAATTAATATGAAAGAAAAAAAAACAAAGGAAAAAAAAAAATACTGCATAAATAACATAAATAAATAATTATAATTGCATAAGTTGATAAAAATGCTATGCAATAGCTTTACCGTGGCAGTCCCCGAGTGCCACATGTCTTTTTAGGGTTCCGTAGCCAAATGGCAAAAAACGGAACCCTTATAGATTCGTCATGTCTGTCTGTCTGTCTGTCTGTCTGTCTGTCTGTCCGTCCGTCCGTATGTCACAGCCACTTTTTTCCGAAACTATAAGAGCTATACTGTTGAAACTTTGTAAGTAAATGTATTCTGTGAACCGCATTAAGATTTTCACACAAAAATAGAAAAAAAGCAATAAATTTTGGGGGTCCCCATACATAGAACTGAAACTCAAAAATTTTTTTTTCATCAAACCCATGCGTGTGGGGTATCTATGGATAGGTCTTCAAAAATGATACTGAGGTTTCTAATATCATTTTTTTCTAAACTGAATAGTTTGCGCGAGAGACACTTCCAAAGTGGTAAAATGTGTGTCCCCCCCCTCTAACTTCCAAGATAAGAGAATGATAAAACTAAAAAAAATATATGATGTACATTACTATAAAAACTACCAACGAAAATTGGTTTGAACGAAATCCAGTAAGTAGTTTTATTTTAATGCGTCATAAACCGAAAAAAATATACTATTATTAAAACATCGATCAAAGTTACAACACATTACAAGAACTTTTATATTATGTTACTTGCTGCTACGGAACCCTTCATGGGCGAGTCCGACTCGCACTTGGCCGGTTTTTTTTATCATTTCCCGCGTGTCATCTAATTGGCTTCTTTTTATTCTGTATTGTTTCTTCTAATTTTTCTATCAAAGTACATAAATATGAAAATTAACTTATTGAATTTCTTTGACTACCCACTTTTTTGGTATTACTATAATAAAAAAAAGTTACTAGCGGCTGTCAGTAGCTTCGACCGCGAGGTATATTAGCAAATTATCCTAAAGGAAAATACTTAAGAGAAAAAGTATCCTATATGCTATTTCAGGACACAGGCTGCCCTTGTACCAAGTTTCTTCGAAATCCTTTCAGCCATTCGACCATAAAGGAAGCAACAAATATACACATTCACAATCTATTCCCTTATAATATTATATTAGTGTGATTAAGTTGCATATTACAAATTCTAACCCTTTTCCCCGTCTCCCAACGGCCAACATGAGAGCCAATAAAATTAAAAAAAAAACACGGGTTCGCGAGCAGTTATGTTTTCCTGTATATAATCAAGTTTTTGATTGGCTTTGATTGATTTTCCTGGACAATGGCGGACGGGGATGACTTCTGGAGGGTCTGACGGTTAATTGAATTGTAACCACTGAACCTTTCTGTTTTGCCAGTCTTTGGGGGTGGTTTAGTCTTTTTTTTTCCCGACTGCGCGTATCAAGGAAGGGTGGGATTATATCTCTTTCATAAAGGTAATTTATTTATTATAAACATTTACTTATTTTAAGTTTTAAAGGTATTTCTTAAGAAACCCATTTAAAGAATTTTAAAATGCTTAGTAAAAAAATAAAAAGTGTTGCAAAAAAACTTCAATAAGCAGAGAGATAAATAAAACTACACAATCATGTCAATATAAAATCGTGTATTTTTTGCTGTGCTTGTAATATAGTTTTTGGAACCAGATTTTTTTTTACCCCCAAAAACTTTCCATTCATCGTCATTATCATTTCAACCGAAAGACGTCCATTGATGGACATAGACCTCCCCCAAGTGTCACCACAACGAACGGTCTTGTGAGTCTCATGGATTCCATCACCCTCAAGTCGTCGGTCCATGCGGATATCATCATTCCTGATGCGATCACGCAAGGAAACTACGAGCATAGCAATTTCCATTGCCTTCTGGGTGACCTTCTGATGAGGCCCACGCGATATCAAAGACACGGTTTTATAATAAAAAAACTATCTACTTAACTAGTAGCTTCGTGCACGTGAAAGTAAAAAAAAATGTTCCAAGGAATAGCACTATGGGGAAAAATGTGCTATTTCAGGATATAGTCTACTCGTGTCCCAAACATCCCAAACTGACAAACTTCTGCCCAGATAATATTCGTGTAATGAATTCTTAAAAGCATAAAAAGTAAATTGAGTGCAACTAGTCTCACGTTTTGCAAACAAAACCAAATATCTATCAACTTGTTCGTCAGATTTGTTTTTTACTTTCCATCATCGAGTGCAAAATCTATCACGAGGTCGACAGACATCTCAAAGAGCTAACTAAACCGCATCACACATCCACAGCCAATCAACTGCACCCGTTCTATTTCCCCACCACAAATGAGGTTATCGAAGCGAATGAGAACAGCCTAGCAAACGTCGGAGCTAATCGAAAGATGCACTTATAAAGCTACCCGATTCCGTCTGACTTGAGTACTAGACTACAACGTAATTGGTCTTTCGCTTTTAGGGTTGTCTGAGCCATTGGCGGTAAATCCTCTCTTTGAGGAGTAGCTGTAAAGTCGTCACGGCATCCTGACTTTCTGCATAACACAGGTCCTCGGATATGGTAAGTTCCTGCACCTGATTTATGCGGAAGAAATACTCGGGTGTCACCGTTGTGAGGACCGCCCGGAGGACAAGCTGGATGCGTGTCCCGTTTGGGCGGAGCACACAGCCGTATTTTCGTCGACTATATTTGACTTTGACAAATACTAAACATCTTATTGAGAAATCGAAAACACAAACATAACCCAAACATCTGTAGTAAGTTAAGGTTGAGACATTTTTACCCAAAACTTCGATTAGCCTCATTTGACTTTCTCAGAACCTAGCAACCCTAGACACATTCTGGTGACGTCGACAGGCCAGTCAATGCTGCACAAAGTGGAGGTCGCGAGCTTTTGACCCTGAAGCAGAATGGAAACATCGAACGTCGGTGACGTCATGCACTCGTACGTTATGTCATCACCGAGGTCTAGTGCTTGTTTTGGATGCTCTTTAGACTTTAGATGCTGTGTATTTTAACTTGTCATTAAGTCAAGAGTAAATAGGCCAGTTCTAGGCAAGCGTGCTCCATCGTCGACCACATCTTCTGTTACCATCAGGTGAGGTGGTGGTCAAACGCGAGCCTATAAATAATAATAAAAAAGTGATACTGGGCTGAACATGTCTACCGCATGCGAATCGAGCGGTGAGCCCGTTTGGTGTCCAAAAATCGTAGGACGGGGTCGCGGCAGACTAAGAAAGAAAGTGAGGGACAATTCAGATGTCTTCCTTAGGAATCGGAAAAAAGTGGCTCAGAACTAAGAGCAATGGAAGAAATGGAGAGTTGCCCAGCAGTGGGACAGTATAGGCGAGCGAGACATAATAATACTTAATAGTAGATAACTAGATTTTTACTAGTGTTCATTTAAGGCGAGAAAGATATATGGGTTCCGTTGGATACCTTCTGGTATGGAACACTAAAAAGAGCACTTATTTGCCTCGTCACTAAGTGCGGCTCGGCGCTTTCGAGTGCAAAAACAATATAACTTTAAGGCGTATAGTCGCATGAACCATCTGGCCGAAATTATGTGAACGCAACTCTCGCACTCGCCTAGGCGGCAGTACGCAAATCTGTGCATTTATTTGCGGCCACCAGCGCCCGGAAAGCGCTTTAAATCCATTTTCTTTGCGAGATATTGATTGATTTAGATATGCAATGTTCACTTTGAAGAATATTTAACCACCAATTTTTATGTGTAAAAATGTTTCTAAAGGTCCAAGCCGTTTCGAAGGAGTAGGGAAAAGTTGCAAAAAGTTGCGAAATTGCTAAATATTTTTTTTTGACAAAAGTATTAATTGCACAAAAAAATCAAATGTTGATATTTATTGTTCATGAATCTATAATGAACATATATTTTTTTCAAACCAATTGACCTAGTCGTTACGGAGGAGTAGGCCTCAGAAAATCACTGTTTTATGGTACTTTTCGGGCGCTTGGCCCTTAAGGCGAGAAAGATATATAGGGTTCCGTTGGATACCTTCTGGTATGGAACACTAAAAAGAGCACTTATTTGCCTCGTCACTAAGTGCGGCTCGGCGCTTTCGAGTGCAAAAACAATATAACTTCAATGGTCATCTTATTCGTGAGTATCGTGGAGCATATGGTGGAAGTCTACCCTTCAGATTGATAAGTTGCCTTTCAACCACTAGGCCAATAAAAACAGAAATCACCTTCACAATGCAAGCGCTCATTCAGTCAACAACATCGTTTTCAAACACTCACCACCCAGTTCGAATTGGAGGACATCTGTGCAAACTAACACGATACGTCATTTTATAACAATAAACAATATTTACATAGTCTATCTCTGTGGTTGCACAGACCATAGACTATAAGCAACAAAAGACTATCTCTGTCGTTCACAAGTTAAAATGACTAGAGTTACACATATATATTATAACCCCCTTTAACGGTAGTCAAATCGTCGAATTGACCAATAGGAGGCCGTTTCACGGCTGGTTATGGTTTGGTTATGGTTATAGTTAAATGGTGCAACTCACCCTTATTATTTATTTATTTACCAGCGTCAGACAACTACCCGTAGTAGTCTGGCATTTCGCTGAACTGGACCTTTTTTGGCGCAAACGTATAACACACAATGTTACTTTTTATTTATTTTATTTTTTTTTGTTTAGTGTTTGTCTTAAGTTTTTGTTGTATAATGTTTTTTTTTTGCGCCAAAATAAATACTTTTCTTTCTTTCTTTCTTTATTTAATTTGCGCAAAAAAAATTATATGCCCAAAAAAAAATTATATAAAAATCAAGGGAACTTAAAAGTGACTTTTTTCCGGTGGGATAATTATCTAAGTAATGACATCCCCCGCTCTTGGGCGGAGCGCGAGATAGTGTCAGACTTTTACTGACTAAAAACCCATGTCTGTTCCTTCGTTGCCTTTCGTACCGGGGCTGAGCTATCTTTCGAAATTAACTCTGGTCCTAGTAGTCTTCGACCCATTTGAGCCCCTGCGGTTGCTGACAACTCCTTCAGACGCGCGGGAACAGTGCGCGCCGTCAACGACTTAGGCTCGGTCCGGATAGTTACCGGACGGTTGGACAGCGAGCTACCCATTGCTCGCCGTCCGCAAGCCCGCGCCTACAGTGGCCGGAAATCAGAATCGGAATCCCGGCGCGGCGACTGGGGCACTGTGAGCGCCATTGCCTACTCTTATGTTAGCATTACTGCTTCGCAGGAGGCGACCGCCTGCCACTCTTCCTCGCTCCGGACCATGGCCTGCCCACTGCCACTTAAGTTTGGCGATTCTTTTTACTATGTCTGTAACCTTGGTTCTCCTGCGGATACCTTCATTTCTGATGTGATCACGCAAGGAAACACAAAATGAAAGCAATTGTCAAGTGAAGATAGTCCTACCGTTCGTTAGGAAAATTATATTCTTGTTTGCGTATTAGTCGATTCTATTTTTAGTTTAGATTTAAATCGAGGAACGTATGCGCAGGAAAACCACACGATTAAATAATAAAGAGTTTGATTGGTTGTACTGAGCCAAATGCTATGAAAATAATAGTTACAGCAACGGTACATTATGCCGGCGTCATTCTTGCCGCTGACGCATTCTGCAAAGGGATAAAAGACCATTCTATGATTCTACAATTACCGTCACGGATCTTGAGCGCTCGGCGTCAGAGTGGGGATCGCTTTGCGCATTCCATACATAGGCGAGCCAATCATCGTCGTTGTTAGATACATATAGCAAGAGCAAGGAAAGAATCATGAGTGACGTCTATGACGCGATGGCGAGCCAATCACTGACACTCCCCGCCCTCGCGTCTCAATTTGCACCACTAAAGAGACCGAATATTTGACTTCTGCGCAACTTGAAGCCACGCTCAAGATCCGTGCCGGCAATTGTAGATGCACGATTATGTGTTCGGCACCGCATAGCGCAGCGTTGTGTGACCAAGAGACCAGGGCTTATGGTTCCTGAAGTGTCTTCTCCACAAAGAACTAAAAGTCTTGGCAGCTGTTAACAGGGCCAACCCGGAAACTGCACTAATATAATAAAGAGGTAAAGTTTGTTTCCACGTACAATGGTCCGCATAGGACTAAGTGCGGAAACCATACTCAGACATACACATAGAGGTAGTTTGTTTTTTTTTTTTATTTTGTAAGAGGTAATCTCTGTAAGTACTGGTCCAATTGCCAAAATTTCTTCACCTATAGAAAGCTGCTTTATTCCTGAATGACATAGGCTGTATTATTTACGCAGACGAAGCTGCAGGCAAACCTCTGTAAGTGCGGGCTTGCGGACAGTGAGCAATGGGTGTCCCCGCTGTCCGAGAGTTGTCAGCACATGCAGGGGCCTAGCTAGGTCGAAGCCTACCGGGGCCAGGGTGAGTTTCGAAAGACAACTCGTGCCCCGGTATGAAGGCTTGAAGGAACAGGGTGGGTTTGTAGTCAGTAAGAGTCTGACACTATCTCCCGCTCCGCCCAAGAGCGGGGGTTGTCATTGATACCTTTCCCAACAAAATAAAAAAGCTACGGGCAAAAGCTAGTATTGAAATAATAATAAAAAAAAACACGGCCGGCTTTTAGTCAGTCTGATACTCCCTCTGGCTCCACTCAAGGAAGTTATTTGAAGATTTTCCAACTAAGAAATAAGAAACATGAGTCTCGTAGTGCCGTGCGTGATTTTGGATGAAATTAGAGCCTGCGTGAATCTACAAAACACAACTACGCGCGTGAGTGCCGCACGATGATGCAGATACGTGCGAAGTTCGCACGTAGGTTGACGCGCAACATGCAGCGTGATAATCGCCTGAACGTGGTACTTTGCTGACGTCCACGAACAGACCTAGCTCTCCTTTGTGTTCACTCAAAAACCGCCACCGATTGGAGCGATGAGCACAGAGCGCGTTTCGTTGTACGCTCCAGGAGCGGGAACGGATCCACTATGTGGAACAGTTGCAGCAAACAAGGTTCGCGAACATTATCGATCGCCGGCTTTATCTTGCAATCGCCTTTCAGGTAATGAGTTGGCCACACGGTTGCAAACTACCGTTCCAAACAAGGTGACCTTGGTTTGCTACATGGATGCAATCCACGCGCCAACACGTTCGGTGGTTGGAAAACGCGCCTCCCAACCAAGGACGTTGAAGATCATGGATTACAACTGCTGTCTACACGGATTGCAACTAGTAAGGTCACCTTGGTTGAGACGTTGGCCTTTAACGTATTTTAGTTATTTATCTATACATATAAATAAAATTGGAGTGTCTGTTTGTAATATTGAAATAACTGATTTTTACTACATGCGTATGAATGAAAAAAATATTTACGGTACATACACCAAAATTATTTTTTTTTACAATTTTTGTCTGTCTGTTTGTCCGGGCTAATCTCTGAAATGGCTGGACGGATTTTGATGGGACTTTTTTTGGCAGGTAGCTGATGTAATAAGGAGTAACATAGACTACTTTTATTTTAGAAAAAAATATTTCAAAATCCACGCGAACGAAGTCGCGGGCACAGCTAGTACCCAATAAACGCAATGCGTAATGTCATTATCTACACTTCATAGATAAGGGTTATAATTTTGGACCATGTGCTAAAGCTGCCTGCAGCCTAGCCCAATATTTGAGCAAGGCTCGTTGATAAAACTGTTGATGTATTAAAATCTTGCCGAGTTATCGTTCTGATGCGACCTTCATAAAGAACTTCCTACTATCCATAATCGGAACTAAACAACGTACAGGTACTTTTTACTATAAAACACTCTAATACTCGCTTTCGCGTTTCATGGAGATTTTCTGGATGTCGGAAGTCGCAGGGGGACCATAAGCTGACAGCGAGCAAAGGGTAGGTCGCCGTCGCGACGGCGAGATGTGTTCCAATTAAGAAATGTCAGCTTAATTGACGGGGTCTTGCCTGTCAGTCTTGCGGGAATATTAGAAAGTTTCCACAGCCCTAGAACGCAAAGAGCAACTGACGGAGTACAGGTGGGTTTTAGTCAGTAGCAGTCTGATACGCCCTTTCACTCCACTCAGAGTGGGTGAATTTATTTGATGATTTCCCACACTGCCTCCTCTTCTTTTCCAGGATATGTCAGTCTTCATGATGTTTTCCTTCACCGTTTGAAGAGCGGGATGATAAAATTATGTACTTAAACTAAGTAGTGAAGTGTCTTTAGGAGTGTGTTAGTAGATCTAGATCATCGGTTAGTTACTGATAACAAGTCGTTGTGACCACAAAGTCCCCTCGTCCACGGTGACTTTTTATAACGATGCTTTTATGAACGCGCGTTCGTAGCACTAGCAAACGTTATAGTAAAGATGCCAACGCGCTACAGCATCGCGACTGTATCGATGCGAACGCGCGATAGCATCGCTACGAAAAGTCGCCGTGGTCGAGGGACCTAAGCATCGGTATTTAGTGTCCACTACTAAAAAAATTAGCTAAGTATAAAAAAGTATGAGAAACTATCAGATAACTACGTTTGTTTACGACTACGTACTATTACAAGTAATATAGTCTACCTAGATTCCAGATATTACAGTGGGTGCACATTTTATAACTCGCGTAATCAATGACTCCGCGTGACACTAACTTTACGTCAAAAACAATGTTTTTAAAATATATTTTAGTCTGAATGTTAATACAATATGCACCTACGCTACAATACTAACCTAACCTAACCTTAGAGTATGAATAAGACAAACTACAGAGCGCGTTTTCAAAAGTATTCAATCTTGAGATACTTATCTCAAGTCTACGTAAGATAATAGTAGCAGTATCAAGTTTACTATACTTAAAGACTTTGGCCAGCACCAATTAAACTAATTAAATATGAGAAGCACGACTATTATAGCGCAAAGTACTTGAAAATAATTATGGATACGTTACTAACTAGCTAAAGTACATACAATTTCTACAACACAACGGCGCTCTTTGCGCTGGCTTTTCTTTTAAATAAACTCAATACAAACAGTACTGGGCTAAGTCACAACTTAGTCCAAAATAAATAGAGGACATGGAAAAATTAAAATTCCAGTGACTTTAAATATTGCAGTATTTTTTTTATTGGGTAGTACGAGTGACGTAAATATGTATCACTGATGTCATACGTACTCGTTGCAAAATTAGCAGGTATAGACAACGAGAATGGAGTGAGCTCACGTCTACGTATATGGACAGAAGTGCGAGAGACATACGAGTTATCGTGAGGCCAGTAAGCAATTTCTGATTGAACCACAACAGAGGCAGTCACTTTCATCAACTACTGCGCGGCCACTACCTTTGGTTTCTGAAAGTCGTACCTTTCGGAAAAAACGTATTGAGACAGGTAGTGGCACATTGTGATGTGAGAATTTTGTATGTGTGGCGCTCAGTCCATTTTCTATGTGTACGCTTGCAGTGGAATAAAAAACCAGCGCTCTACAGCTTGTATTCATACTCCAGGTGAAACATTGAGAGCATACTGGACGCATTGCAAACCGGGCAGGTACCACAATCTGAAGAGTCCGTGGACTTGGCTGCCAGCGACGTGTCCTTCCGGCTAGTGGTTCTATAATCTATAAATTAAAGTTACGAACATGCATAAGCACCCTTGCGTAACACATTTCTATCACAATCGAAGGAAATCCCAAACACATCACTTTATACAGGGTGTAAGGGACAGCCCTCCATTATAAGGGCTTGCTCAATCCGCCTTCACCATATAAAGTTAAAAACTTGATTGGACAATTTGTATGGAGAGACCGATTTTTTTTCGTTCGTCGTGAGCAAACCCTTAAAGTTTGTGGAGGGCTAGCCCTTATGCCTTGATCACACGTACCGAGTAAACGGGCGAGACAGTGCACTCGGCCGAATACTCGGTACGTATAAACAAAGCGCCGAGTGCTAGGCCGAGCGCACTCGCTTACATCACTGTCTCGGCCGAGCAACATTTTACTGTCTCGCTCTTTTACTCGGTACGTGTGATCAAGGCATTACACCCTGTACTGTGATCAAAAATTCATCTGCTCTAGGGTATTTTTAATATCGGGCGGATTTCATCATGCATGCGAGATTGGCCTGCATGAAGAAAATTTTTAAAATGCAAAAAAACGCGTCCCGCGTGCGTATTTCCCGCATTACGTAACAAAATACACACAAATAAATACTTGTATGCAATGGACATTTGCTGGGGTTCCGCGTGCGGGACAATTCCGCATGCGTGATCAAAACCGCACGATATTGAAAACACTTTAACGAGATAAATTAATACTGTACGAGAAATTAGAAGGCATTGCCATTGATTGTGAGAATTGACGTGTTGACGCAATTACTCCGCCGGTTTCTGAATTAAGAAAATTAACATCTCAAAACCTACTTGTAACGTTCAATTATTAGTACCTATGTCAAATTTTATAAGCGTAAATTTATAAACACTACTGAAAATTCTTAATTCCAAAACCGGGGGTCAGGTACAAAAAGAAAAAGAGAAATAGCAAAAATAATTAAAAGAAGAAAATAAGAAAGGAATTTTATAAAAAAAGGGAATATTTGTTGCACTAAAATCATAGATCTAAGGGCGAGACCACAATGTTACGATATCGCTTCGACAAAGCGACGTCACCGATTTCCCATACGGGAATTGCTCCCTTGGGGCTATAATTTCACCGGGACTCCATGACGGCGCGACCAGTTGCGCTAAGCTACCAAACTAGACACCATACGAACGCCAGAGTTGCCACCCGTCCGAGCTGGTCGCGCTACTAAATTGGTTGCGCAACCAAACGGACACCAGGTGAGTAACTCTCTATAGAGCTGTTTACATTTTGTTGGTAGCGGCGTCTGGTTGCGCCGCCATGGTGTCTCGTGAAATGTAGCCCTAAGTGCAAGTGTAAGTGTGTATAATAAGGAAAAACTAAAGGCAGATTTACACAGAGCCAGCACTGGCGTGAATAGAGCTACTGCCTATTTTTTAGCCAGTAATCATCATTCGAGCCAATTAGTTGGACCCGTGTAAATGAACGCATCGGGTTAGTCGCTAGAGCTAAGTAGACTTTGTTGAGATAAAGGTATGGACAACAGGAGAAAGGTGTTACTGGTCTCGTATGAATAACAAGGGCAAGGCCAGTGCTAGCCAGTTGGCATGACTGGCGCCAGTATATTGGTTCCATATGGACCTACCCTGAAATAGTAAATTTTGATACGAATGGCGAAAATTTGTCATTGCGAGCGAGGCGGAATTCGCCCGAGTCGCAGGCGAAGGTGTTATAAAATCGAGTGCTGCAGCGACTTTCCACGAAGTTACATCAACGTTTTCGACGTTTTTCAATCACTTACAAAGATATAAATACACGGGGTTTGATCGGTGACTTGTGGGGATCGCTTAGCGCCCAGCCTGATACGATAAATACAACAAATTGGTGCGGAGATGACCTCGCGCAAATTTCGAGTAAGTGTATTGAAATGAAATAAGTAATCTTAAAATTACAGAAGCATCGTAAACCTACATACATACAAACGTGATGAAACGCTAAAACTTATCTAAACGTAATAAAAAGACGTGCTTGTGAATACAATTCGCGCGCAAACAATCGGTGGACGCAGTTATGTGCCAAATGTGTAACGATAATGTTTTACTGCTAGTTAAATTGACGTCACTGTGCCGATCGGTGGTGCAAAGACTCCCACAGACCATCATTAAGCGACAATGCGACAGCGTTAAAATTTCTATGAATAAAAAAGTATTTTCGCTAGTTCGTTTCGTCGTTCGTTTCATATCTGTGAAATATCAACGATCTATGAATTCTTCAAAACAAAAATTCAAATGTTACAATTCTGTTATGAGTATGACAATAAAACCCCTCCCTCATCTACCGGGACTTTTCGTAGCGATGCTGTAGCGTGTTCGCATCGATACAGTCGCGACGCTGTAGCGCGCTAGTAGCGCGTTGGCATCTTTTCTATAGCGCTTGCAATTGCGATTAACGCGCGTTTCGAGAGCGCGCGACAACATCGCTATTAAAAGTTGCCTAGACAAGGGGCCTAAGTCATGTCACGCTTCTGTAAAGGTGGGTCTACACTAGGAGTTGAGCACGAGTGAACTCAAATTCGTGTAGTGAGGACCGGCTCTAGAAGAGCCGAGCACGTGCGACACTACACGAATTTGAGCTCGACTTGTGCTCTACTTTAGTATTAGTTTCGTACCACATAGGACACATGCCAAAGCCATGAGTAGCTAGAAGCGGCAACAAAGGAAGCTGGCGCGCGCGAAAGTCACTAGTGACCGGTGGCTGCTAGTTTTTTTAACCCATATGCGTAGTATTATCATATTTGACTGGCCTGTTGGTCTAGTGGTTAGTGGCTCTGACTGCTATGCCGCAGGTCGTGGGTTCGGTTCCCACCCAGGACAAATTTTTATGTGATGAGCATGATCATTTGTTCTGTGTCTGGGTGTAATTTATCTATAATATGTATGTATTTAGAAATAAGTATGTTTTTCAGTTGTCTAGTACTCATAACACAAGCTCTGCTTAGCTTGGGACTAGACGGCGTTGTGTGATAGTTGTGGAATAAAAAAAAAATATTGGACTTTAACGAAGAAAGTTTAAATGAGCGAGTGGCATGTGACGGCGTTCTGTATCGGCGTTTAGTGGCCAGTTAGGGCCACTAGAAGCGAGCATTTAAACCTTCTTCGTCACAGTCCATTATGATACTGCACGCATGGGTTAAAAAAAGTAGCAGTCACTGGCCACAAGTGACTTGTGGCCGCTTCTAGTTTCTCGCGCCGCCACGAGAAACTAATGTGCGGCGACACGTACCTATAACTAAACGCTAGCGCTATTAGGACATATTTTTGAATGGCAAACTCTAAAGTACCTGCTTACAATGCAATCTTTCCTGCGCTATAATGATACGGTAAAAAAGTACGAACAGTAAAACAGCAATTTGTTTTGGTTTCAACAACGTGATGTTTGATTGCAGTGTTAGCGTGTTTTTTGCAGTTAAGGACATCGAAAAGCATGATTGTACAGTGAGGGAAATTAACTGTTAAACAGCTTGACAAATTACGCCAAATACCTATGTTTTTATATCTAAACTAATACTATACAGCGAATTTTGTTTGGAAACAAAATCATCTAAGAATGCACGGCGCTGCCTGTGAGAAATGCAACGAAACCAAATAGCGAGAAAAATAACTAGTTCCATATAAGTTTTCATTCATGAAATCTTTTCATAGGCGTGTATAGGGGGAGGGGGGGAGGCAGTAGTTAATAGTCAGATATGACAGGGACCAGGCCCCTCCCCTCCTTCAGGAATTTATTCCAATATACGCCAATGCATCTTAGAAAGACAGTTGTTTTTTTTTCTAAATGTTTTTGGGTTGGATACTAAGTCCTTTAAGCTATGTCTTCATACATATGAATAGTTTGTTTTGTAGTATTTGGCAGCAAATGTATCGAGTCAACCATCTCGGCAAACTTCGCTGAGGTAGTCAACGTTACAATAAAATTCTCAGCTGCGTTTACCGAGATCACGCCTGCTTCAATGATTCCACATCTTGTCCCAGTTACCAGACATTTGAGATACAAAACCACACCAATTTTACATCACTTTATCCATTGAGAATCAATTTGCAAATAATTAAAACAGGCACTGACCGAATTTCACACGAATATCCAGCCTATAACACCAAAACACTTTTGACGGTGTTAACCTTCTTTTCTTGCTGACCGTCCTTGCTTCCTAAATCAAGATTACCCAACATTTCAATGACGCGATTAAGCTTTACATAATCACAATTCCATTAAATATAAACGTCATTTAATGTTGCCATACATACATCGAAAACCAGTTCTACCCGAAAAAGATAATTAAAAACTAGTTTTAAAAATCAAGTTCATCTACTACCAGTTTTTAGGTTTGCAAGAATCGCTTCGTTGAGAGAATATGTTTTCTTGATTTCGTACGATTGTAGAGGGTTTACCTGCGTGGTAACGAGGTCGAGGGGGCGGGAGAACTCATGTTTAATGTATGGCTAGGGACTCTAATTGCGGAATATGATTATTTCACAATCAGAAGCACTTAGGACTGTGTTTTCTGAGTATTCGTATACATGTGCATGTGATTAATGTTCGAGTATTCGTTATACATATTATGCATGCGGGTGTTGCCAGGCAACATTACTCGTACCTAGGTCTTTCACCCTAGGAATATACCGCCATTCATAATATAGCCTTTGTTTTTCATTCAGTATAATCTACTAATATTATACAATTTTGTCTATGCATAATTGATTGTTTGGGTTTCACTAAATATTATTATACTTTGTATATGCATAATTGAATTGTTTGCTGTTAAAGGTTAGTCCACATCCACATGTTGTCCCTGATTTCCGCGAGCCTCTTCGATCCCTCGTCCACGACGACTTTTTGTAGCGATACTGTAGCGCGTTGGTATTTTTTCTATAGCGCTTGCAAATGCGCGTTAATAGCGATGCTGTCGCGCGTTTCGTAAGCACGCGATAGCATCGCTACAAAAAGTCGTTGTGGGCGAAGGCCTGACGACGTCTAAGTCTTCTGACCGCGTGAATAATTTCATCGATTCGTAAAGAAAGAAAAAATATTTACAGAAGACCCAAAACGCTTCTACCAAATTTAACCCAAATCTCTTTCGAAATATTTACGCCAAGGGCAATGGGGTAAGCTACTGGGGCTTTTTCTACTCACATACGATCAAAAATACTTCGTACAGTTTCCAATTACTCAAAATAGTAGCTGCTAAAGGTTAATTGGTCTAAATCACGAAAATTATCGCGGGAACTCGTCGAGGCAAACGCTCAGCGAATGCAATCGACAATGAATTTCTTTCAAAGGACAAATCAGTATCGATTATCGTTGTGTTTATCGATTTGTTTGTTGTTCTCGATGCGGCAGCTGGCCGTTCACAATTGAGGCCTTGATACCTCGTGCTATTCTAAGAATTTCTAGTTAATAGCTACAAAACATACTATCCATCGAGTTTATTTGATTATGAGGACGTATTATAGTTAGGGTTGCCTATTTATTTGTAGTAGCTTAACCTTTTAACCGCCGACTAAATCTCGCGTTAATTCCGCTAGGGTCGCACATCCACGGCAAATGCTAGATACTCCCATCTCGTCAGCTCTACTGTCGCCTATGGAGATTGAAGAGCTAAACGAGATGAAGTACCCAGTCGTAATCACACGACCCTGGCGAATAGAACAAGGAAACACTCGTCGAATCAATCCAACGCAAGCAGTTAAAGGGTTTTTAAATATTATATTATTGCACAAAAATGATTCCTGATGCTGTGGTTAAAATATCGTGCGAATATTCGTGTAGCGTTGTCGCGATAAAAACATCGTATTCGAGTATGCGATGTAATCTACACTGGCAATGACAGTACCGCGACAAGCATTCCTGTTAGCCCGAATACTTCGCGATTCAGCGAACTACTCGGCCAGATTTGTCGCGAATATACGCTGATATTGTAGCCCCAGCATTAATGTAATGCGTAGAACTAAATTAAAGACCAACAGTAGACCTAGGTTCAAAGTAGAACTACACTGCGCACACGTGTGCCACACACGCCGTTCTTGGCGCGTCGATCTCCATACATTTTACATAGAAACTAGACTTGTAGAGCTACACTTGATACACGCCACGCAACGTCGCTCTACGTACGAATGAGGCGTGTTACACGTGTGCGTATGTCTAATGTAATTCTAGCTTTAGATAATAAGAATGTCCAAAATACGCCTTGCTAATGGTTATAAGTGACTTTAGTAAATTAATATAGTATGAACAGACCGTACAGCTGCCAGTGTCCACGATTGTACGCGGAAGTACACACTAATAAGTGGCAATTAAATTGTTACAAATGGAGATATATGATGCCTTAAAATTCAGAGTCTTCTCGCGAAACAAGACGCCACATTATGTAACAATCCTGCAAGGGCAAGCATTATTTACCAACTAAAGTTAAAAAAATAATAGGGCCGTTTTGACATTTTGTTAAAACAAATACAGCAAAAAGCTGCTCGTACAGTACAATTCACGAATGATGGCGGGCGTGAAGTTAGCCTTTGCGAACTTTCGCGCATACCACACTCTTCTCGCACACGCACGACGTCATTTGGTTCCTAAAACACGTTACTGCGCAACCTTCTGCGCAAACTTCACGGCCGCCATCATTCGTGAATTGTACTATACATAATTCTATCGTATTATTTAACGCGCCAAAAAATGTATGTAATTTTTTAAAACACTAATGTACAATGCGTTCCAAATAAGAATAGTATCGATGCCATGTTGTGACGTCACGTTTTACTGTCAAATCGCAAGGAATTGGACAAAATTAAAGAACTCAGGAATGTGTAAAATTGAAGAACTGGATTCTGATTAAACTTTTTTCGTTCACAGTTCATAAATAAATTAAATTTAAAAAATCTCTTGTTTTGCCTGCCTTATTAGTTTTTCAATTTGACAGTATGACGTGACGTCACAACATGGCAATCGATCCTATTTTTATTTGGAGGAACGCGTTGTAAATTAATTATTATTTTATTGCTACTTTCAGTTTCGTTCCAAGTTAAATATCAAAACTGGCTTTTTATTTTTCGACGAGTTCAGTGTATAATCACAAAATAGATAGGTTCAGAAGTCAATCTATATACAAATTGCGCTCGAGCAACGCACACATAGACATCGCTCACGGACACGATATCTCGGAACGCCTCGGCCCGCTCGTCGAAAACGCTCATCAGTGTGCGTCCACCTAGCATAGGTATAAAAAGTGAAGTACATACATGAGATTGTCTTCTGTACCTGTCTATTGTGATATTTAATACTGTAGCTGTTACTAAATTAAACAAAAGAACATCACTCACCAAGTAGGGGGTAGTCTTTGAAGGGCTCATTTTTTATTACTTCAATTCCTTCACCGCCACCCGTTTCGTTTTTGGACACCTCGGCCACGCAGTACAGCTGGCCTACCTGGTACTGTGAACAAAAAAAAAAAACAAAATTGAGCGGGCTTTTTAAATAGTGTATCAGGGGTATGCCATAGTTTCCTAACTCTAAAAGTACCTCTAAGAACCCTAGTGGGCGCAGGAGCCTTTCGTGGGGGCGGTTGATGGTCCTAACGCAAATAAGGGGCATTATGTACGAATCCTGACTCCTAAGTTACAGGCTCACACCTAGTTTAGGAGTCAGAGTACCTACCTACATATTTGTGACCTTTGTAATATGCCAATACGTTCATAGTCTTAAGATGTTATTGCAGTTTTAGTGTGAAAATAAATTTATTTATAATTATTTGTGTCATATTATACTATTTTTATCGAACCTCAACTATGACCACGTGTAGGACGATTACATAGAGAGCGAGAATTCATTTTTAATTTGTGATTATTAATAGATATACCTAGACAGACACATAAAATTGGTATAATTAACTAGTATGTAAACGTGTTGACAACAGCAGGGGCTCAGCCGGGTTGAAGCCTACTGGGGCCAGGGTTATCCGAAAGGGAAGCTCGGCCCCGGGCACGAAGCAACGGGGTAGGCTTTTAGTCAGTAAGAGCCTGACACTATCTCTTGCTCCGCCCAAGAGCGGGGTGTCATTGGATTATTTTTCCCACCATAAAAAAAAAGAAAAAAAAAGGTGGTGTTGGAATTTTGTTTTCTTGTATAGGGAACAGTAGTTTTTTTTTTCGATGGATAAAATCATCCAGATGAAATAGTGTCACACTTTTACTGACTAAAAAACCCACCCTATTCCTTCGTTGCCTTTCATACCGGGGCCGAGCCTTTCTTTCAGAAGCAGACCTTTGGCCCCAGTAGGCTTCGACCCTGCTGGGCCCCTGCTGTCGCTGACAACTCCTTGAGCCGAAGGGGGCAGTAGTTCATAAAAGGTTGAGAAACTATGGTGTATGCGGAAGGGCCTACTTATAGAAACAGTAAAATAAATGTTTATTCTCAAACAATGGTGAATATGATAAATGATCATGAAGGCAACACATTCATGAAAAAAAAATCTGATTTTTCTTAGAGACGGTCAGGGTTTGGTTTTTTTACACGACGTAAAAATTTAAAGATGACGTCATTAGTCGATGTTTGAAGTTGACAATGGTTCCAAGCTTGGCGAATTCTGTTTCGCCATCAATTATAAAAATAAAAAATCTTCAATTTACTGCGTATTGTTGTCAACAATTACTTTCTTTGACTGTACATTGAGTTAACGGTAGCCCCCACTTTTTAGAGTTCCGTACCCAAAAGGGTAAAACGGGACCCTATTACTAAAACTGCGCTGTCCGTCTGTCTGTCTGTCTATCACCAGAATATCTCATAGTTACAGAGTTGAAATTTCACAGAACATCGATTACCATGAGGTGAAATAGTCAAACGCGAACCAATCTATACATATAAATAAAATTGGAGTGTCTGTTTGTAATATTGAAATAACCTCTTTTTATAACATGCATATGAGTATATATACGGTACATACACCAAAATAACATTTTTACAATCTTTGTCTGACTGTCTGCTTGTTCCGGCTAATCTTTGAAATGGCTGGACTGAATTTGACAGAACTTTTTTTGGCAGGTAGCTGATGGAATAAGGAGTGATTTAGGCTACTTTTATTTTAGAAAAAAATAATTCAAAATCCTGTAGTCCACGCGAACGAAGTCGCGGGCACAGCTAGTCAATAATAATAATAAAAAAAATATATATATTTCTGTTGCCGCTATTGTAACAAATAAGTTGTACTAAAAACAGAATAAAATAAATATTTAAGGGGCTCCCATACAACAGACATGTTTTTCTTGCCGTTTTTTTTTTGAATAATGTATGTAGTTACGGAACCCATCGGGAGCAGCTCGTATCCAACTCACACTTGGACAGTTTTTTAAACGTACCTATTGACACTCCTTGGATCCACTCGGCTCGCGTATTCATCGACAATTACATCTTTTTCATTAGCCGAGGCTATAAAAAGTACAGTAGCCAAGTTACCAACCTCCCCAGTAGGCAGTAATTCCACTTCCAGCCATTATTTGCAACATCGCGTGTGCAATTACAATAGTAGTGTAAACAATAACGCATTAAATGCCTATTATTAGAGCAGCACACTTTGCTATAACCTTCGTCTTGACTTCTTGACACATGCAAAGACATTTATAAATACATACTAGCTTTTGCCCGCGGCTTCACTCCCGCTCTACCCTACTCCACTCTACTACTCGTATACCATACTCTAACCCAGCGGTTCTCATACTTTTTTTCCAACGGAAACCTACTGGAAGGCAAAATATTTGACGGAGCCCTAAAAAAATGTTTACGGGCAATGTTTAAGTTACAGTAAAATCTAATGTGAGGTATGACACTACTTTATTTTTTTAACAATTAAACAAAAATCTAAATACTGAGATCCTACCACGACCTCATAAGGCGATCCATTTGACGACCTAAACTGATTTATTAAAGAGATGAGGTATGTAGATAGGGTGTAATAGCTCCATCTCGCTCACGCGTCTAACATTTTAACACGTCATGGCAAGGTCTTTATACTTTCTTCCACATTATAATTTGTATTCACCCGGAGCCCTGAAAGAGGCTTTGCGGAGCCCTAGGGTTCCGCGGAGCACACTTTGAGTATCGCTGCTCTAACCTATTCTGCCCTAGACTACCCTCACAATAACAAACACAACTAAAAAAGATTTAACGAAATCTGTTCAGCTGTTCTCGAGATTTGCGCTTAGCAACACATTTAAGGATTCATTTTTATATTATAGATAGATAACACTATTTACACAGAGAAAAACATTAATTTTTATGCAATCGTGCTCCATCGTAGACTATATCGACCATGATGAAGCGCATATTAGGTACTAAAAGAGTTCTGAGTATACATGTAGATGGATGGAGAGGGAGAGGAAGGCCGAAAAAAAGATGGACGGATTGTGTGAGAAGTGATATGAAAGAAAAGGGAGTTAGTGATAGTTTGACGGGTGACAGGACAGAATGGAAGAAGAAAACGTATTGCGCCGACCCCAAGTAATATGGGATAAGGGCAGAAAGAAGAAGAAGTCGTAATATCGCCGCTTACCATTAGGTGAGATAGTGGTCAAACGAGTGCAGAAAATAGTACATTTTTATACAAGTGAAAAAGTTTGTCATTGCGACCCGAGGGCTGCATTAATAAGTTTGCACGTGTACCAAATAACGGTTTCAATATAATAAAGCGAAAATTACACGATAGGTTCGTTTTTCTATCAGTTTTGTCACAGTCAAAGTTTTGATTGACGTAAAACCTATGGCTACTCACCTATGCTCTCTAATGCGGTGTTTGATGGAATTGATCACGGATATCGGAATCGATTGACGCTTGCATGAACGACTCGTGGGGGCTGACGCGGCCAGTCTGATACGATAAAGCTAGAATTGCATTACACCAACGCACACGAGTCACACGCCCAATTTGTACGTAGAACGACGACGCATGCTGTCGCGTGTCGTAAATCTAGTGAAAAAGGCTATTGCAAATGTTTGATGTTGTGGACTAAATATCTAGCAGTCAACAATATACATACAGGTTGATATTGGCATAAATTGGCAACCTAACAGAGCGTTAAAAGTACTCATTAATCATCCTACAGCGCCGAAATGCACTAACTCGCACTTAGTAACAAATAACTCCCGATCTAAATTGCCACACGATCCCGCCACCCCAGAGACCGGTATAAGTTACAAGACGCTGGCAAAAAGTGCACTTCTATTTCTGCACGAAATATTGATCTGCTCTAGTCGTCCAACCCGAATATAGGTAACGTTATGCAACTAGAGGGGAGCCAAGATATCTAGAGACCTACTTCGGAATAAATTTTACCCAGTATGGCATTTTCTTGGATTATTCTCAATTTCAATATCTTTATTGTGGATCATAGGTTTGTACTGTTTGTACATAATACAGGTCTTAAATAGAGATGTGCCGTTGCCGGCAATATTGTTGAGAATATTGGCGACAATATTGCCAGCAAAATTCCCACTTCGAGCAATATTGCTGACAACGGCACATCTCTAGTCTTAAATAAATTAAATAGATCACCTATGACCCGCCTTCGGGGCATACAATAGTTATTAGTCACATAAAAATATAGGTAAGTACATTATTTTTTACAAATTATTAATATTTCGCATAAAAAATAAAAAGATACAACCAAACGAAACGAATTAAGTTAGGCAGGTAAAGAATTAAAATAGCAAATGCAAAATATTTTGCAGAATCTATTCAATATTTTATTCATGTTTATTTATTACCCAATAAGTTAATCACTACAGAATTGCTTTTTGCAATTTTATCTTTAATCCTAGAATACTAATCATATTATTTTACTAACGAATTTACTAATCATGAGTCTTTTTGACACACGGCTGTATCTTTTTTATTTGTTAACTTAGAAGTTAATTTTTTTTCACAGCTTGAAGGGACCGCAGACTTGAGTATATGGTTTTAATTTTAACTCGATACCTCCACGCGTTCTCGAGATAAAGGGTCTTGACAGACAGACAGACGGACGGACAACGAAGTGATCCTATAAGGGTTCTGTTTTTTCCTTTTGAGGTACCTACGGAGTTGAATATGTACAGAGAATGCTGCTATATGACCTGGCGAGGGTCGCGGGAATCCGATGGATGCGAGACGCACAGGACCGGTCATTATGGCGACACTTGGGGGAGGCCTATGTCCAACAGTCTTTCGGCGGAATAATGATGATGACACACAATTTTAATGTATAAAAATAGGGTAGTTTCCAGGGTCAAAATAATTACATTTTATTTAGTCCGTATTTTAGATTATAAAAAAATATTAAACATGCATTTTTTTACGACAAAAAGCAGCACGGCGCGGCGTGACGTTACACGTAACTTTAATGGGCTATATCTTTGTAATTTTTGGTTTAATTTACAAATAAAAAAATACCTTTCCCTTATTTTTGAATAATCTAAAAGACGGACTAATTACATTTTTTATGGCAACTAGCCTATTATCTACATTCATTTCGTAAATTTTAAGTGTTACGCACACAAGGAAAACCTTCTACATATTGATTATACGTATAGATTTTAATGATAAGTAATTGAATCATAGACACGTAACGAAACTTTCGAACATTGTCAAGAGTTTAAAGGAGACCACGGCAAGAACAATTTATCTCTAGGAAATGAAATGAAATCGCACGACGGGATCACGGCAGACCATTTAGATGGCGGTACAACTTAGATGTCTTCCTTAGGAATTGCCAGAAAATGGCTCAGAGCCAGTAACAATGGAAGGAATGTACAGTTGCCATCAAGAATCTTGAACACTTACGCAGAAGTCAAATATTCAGTCTCTTTAGTGGTGCGAAGTGCGACGCGGGGGCGGGGAGTGTCAGTGATTGGCTGGCCGCGCCTTCGCGTTATAGACGTCACTCCTCATTCGTTTCCTGCGTTGCTGCATGTATCTAACAACGAAGACGATTGGCTCGCCAATGTATGGAATGCGCAAAGCGATCTCCACTCTGACGCCGAGCATTCAAAATCCGTGATGGCAACTGTAGAGGCATTTGCTCAGCAGTGGCTTAGTTTAGGCTAGATATAATAAAATAATAATAAATAGAAAATGAAAAATCTCTCGTTCTATATACCTAAACTTTTTTTTTTCGAAAATGTTTGAATACTTACAATAAAACTAATGTTCGTAATAACGAGACTTTCTCTGAAATAAACAGATTTAAAAACGAAAACCTTATCTAAATTGAAAACCGTAGTTTTTTGAGAAAACCTCGAACCGTGTGGTGGTTTTTGAAGTGGTTTAAAACTCGGATTTAAAGGTATATTTATCTACCATTATGATGTTTTACTAAGATCACGTGTTTCGTAGAAACCTTGAAACCTTGCCCTGAACATAATTAGTATAGAAGTGTCTTAAACTACGTTCTCAACAATTATAGTTTGTACTGCTAAGGTAAGTCTACGCTAGAGGAGCCGAGCACGAGTCGAGCATAAATTTGTGTAGTGTGGACCGACTCTAGAGAAGCCTAGCACGAGGCGAGCATAAATTCGTGTAGTGTGGACCGACTTCAGAGAAGCCTAGCACGAGTCGAGCATAAATTCGTGTCGTGTGGACCGACTTTAGAGAAACCTAGCACGAGCCGAGCATAAATTCGTATAGTGTGGACGGTGTCTAGAGGAGCTCAGCACGAGCAGAGCATGAACCAAGCTCAAATTCGTGTCGTGTGGACCGACTTTAGAGAAGCCTAGCACGAGCCGAGCATAAATTCGTATAGTGTGGACCGACTCTAGAGAAGCCTAGCACGAGGCGAGCATAAATTCGTGTAGTGTGGACCGACTTCAGAGAAGCCTAGCACGAGCCGAGCATAAATTCGTGTAGTGTGGACCGACTCAAAGAAGCCTAGCACGAGCATAAATTCGTGTAGTGTGGACCGAATTTAGAGAAGCCTAGCACGAGCCGAGCATAAATTCGTGTAGTGTGGACCGAATTTAGAGAAGCCTAGCACGAGCCGCGCATAAATTCGTGTAGTGTGGACCGAATCTAGAAGAGCCGAGCACGAGCCAAGCTCAAAGTTCGTATAGTGTGAACTGACTCTAGAGGAGCCCGTTCGTGCTCCACTCGTGTTCGACTTCTTTAGCGTAAACCCACCTTTACATAGTTTGTATGAACATCTGTGTAGATGTCAAAGACAATAATATAATCGTTATAAAATGCTACCATAAATTAAGAATAAGGAAGAGATTCTTTTAAAGTGATGTTCGTTTTTTTTTTAAACCGTTCGGCAAGGTTACGATGGTAACAATCATGTTTTTTAAATATATAATTTATTTAAATGCTTTGTATGTAATACTAATTGATGGGTGTTATTAGCCGAAGATGTTAAATACTTATCTACTGTATCTAAGTAAGAATAAAATGTAAGGTATAGGTATTCAGCGGCATTTAGGGAATCCAATCCCGCAAACGCGAAATCCCGCACGTCTGCGGATTTTTTTTTTCAACTTTCCAAAATTCAAAAACTTGATTAGACAGTTTGTATGGAGAGGCCGATTTTATTTTTCGTGTCCTGAAAAAAGAAATCTTGTGGAAGGTTGTTCACTTTTGTCTACTGAGCAAGCCCTCAAAGTTTGTGGAGGGCTGGCCCCTACACCCTGTATAGAATTTGAATGTAAAATAATTTTATTCTCAATTTTTATCTTACAGATAAAAAAAGTCCCCAGTTATAAAGGCAAGACGCCATATTCCTGATGAGCCGGGCTCTTGACCTCACCTGATGGTAAGCAAAGATTGAAGCCTACGATTGAGCGAGCAAGTCCAGAGACTACCACGACGCGATCCATTTTACGACCTAAACTGAACTGTTAAAGGGATGGAAAGTCCCCAGTTATAAAGGCAAGACGCCATATTCCTGATGAGCCGGGATCTTGACCTCATCTGATGGTAAGCAAAGATTGAAGCCTACGATAGAGCGAACAAGTCCAGAGACTACCACGATGCGTTCCATTTTACGATTAAACTATTTAAGGTGTATAAAGCTCCATCCTACTTTCTTGCTCGCACGCTTGACATTTTAACACGTCATGTTAAGTCCCTGAAGAAGCATGTTCACTCAAAGAACCACGGCGAGGAAATTGTTGATGAAATTATTAAGCGTCTACATCACTGATATGAACCCATAGAATCACCGTGATATATAGTTGCAAGATAATTTACTACGTATTTTCAAATCATGCTAATAGCCAATTTAGGCAATTCAAAAATATCGTCATAATTCGAAACCAAAAGACTAGATTATTTACTGTCGTAAAAAATCTAGTCAATTACTAAAAACTTAAACTAAGCTCTTAATGTTGCCACTAGGGAATCCAATCTCGCAAGCGCGGGATCCCGCACCATTTCTGCGGGATCGGAAATGCGGGATTACTCATGCGGGATCCCGCACGTCTGCGGGATTGAAGTTTTTTATAAGAAAAGTGAATTCCGACGACCTGCCGCCGTTTAAATTATTTATTATACCCAGCTCATCCTCATTAAATAGTGATGAAATAATTTTACAAGGAACTCGTGACATTTTTTTATAGTATTTGTCAGGAATGTTTTCCTATTATGTTGTGTTCGATTTCACCTTGCAGTTAAATAATTTTTGATTTATATTTTTTTGTGTTGTGCGAGTACTGTATCGCAACTGAAACAGAACGTAATCAATGTCAGTTTAGGTATTCTATGACCGGGGATTCCCCACAGCATGTGAATTAAATTTTCTAAAAGATGAAGGTCCGTTAAATATGTTATGTTCCATAAAAGTAGATGATTATATGAAAATAGTTTTATTTGCTATTTGGAAATTCTTAGAAACTCGATTCGGGAATCGGACTATTTAAGTATTTACATAGGTAGGTTTCATATGAAACCCTCGATGTGCAAGTCTGTCTCGCACTTGACCGGTTTTTGTTTTTATTAGTACTTATAACAAAAAACACATTAAAAATTTTAATCCCGCAGGAGTGCGGGATTGCGATTTGATGCGGGATTGGATTCCCTAGTTGCCACTAATATAAATCTTGGTCAAGTAACATAATAGCTTTGCATTATGTATTGATAATAAATACTTAGGAAATACATTTCCACATTAGATAATAAACATAAAAATAAAAATAACTGTTTGTACTTAGAACATAGTGGCTAAAATGACACAATGTGACATTGTCATTAAAATAAAAATATAATGTCGAGAATCACATCATCAGAAAGAAGCATGGCATTAGACATTTCAACTGCCGCTAGCATAATTACTTTTAGAAAAAGAAAATATCGACATTATGACATGACAACTTGTCGTTCGTTCAAAAATTCTTTTTTTTAATTCATAAGGAGATATGTAGGTATTGATGACATAACGTAATCTCATTAACTTTAAACTGGAATATCTTTAATAGAGTGCGTCTACTGAAAGCGTAACCTGGAGTTTTTTTTTTTTTGACGTGACAACGTCTTAAATTAGGTTGCGGCTGGGAGTCACTTATGAAAAAGTGTAACGCTCGGTAACGTTACGATGAGTCACCGAACGAGAGAGAGGCCCGCCGAATGCCTTGCGTCTCTCTCCCACTCAACTATGATCGGTCTGCCGCGCGCGCAGCACTAGAGACGTTGTCACGTAAAATCTTCGCCCGTAAAACCGACTTTACAGGCAACCATTTTTTTATTAAATTGGTAACATTGTTTTGCCAATTAGTATCAAAATTTTTTTCTTCTTCCTTTTCAATAATACCACATTCAAAATTTTTGGTTGTAACCTCCTTTTCTCAGGTCACGCTTTCATTAGACGGACTCTATAAGGGTTCTTTTAATAGTAATGTCTGAGAAAAACTGTTTAGAAATTTAATCTGTATATTTTTGTATATTTTTAATCAGTTTCACGCAAAAAAAAATATGTCAGCAAAATTTTGTTCGGGACTTCGCCATGATCCTTTTGAAGTCTAACTTATGATAAATTCTCACAAACTGTAATCTTACTGTGACGTCATGTTAGTGTGTTCTCAGGAATTACAACTAGGAAAGGCGATAAGACTTATCTATATCAATTGGAATGTATTACCATCAGAGATAATGTTATTATAAGTGTGCCAAAGTACTGTCAGCAAAATAAGTTTGACAACATTTAATTTAGAGGAAGGTACCGCGAGGAATGGTTTGAGACGGCGAAGGAGAAGAAAGGACTTGCCCAGCAGTGGGACAGAAACGGCTAGTAAAAAAAAAAATTGAAGTAACTACATTTTTAGGGTTCCGTAGCCAAATGGCAAAAAACGGAACCCTTATAGATTCGTCATGTCTGTCTGTCTGTCTGTCCGTCCGTATGTCACAGCCACTTTTTTCCGAAACTATAAGAACTATACTGTTGAAACTTTGTAAGTAGATGTATTCTGTGAACCGCATTAAGATTTTCATACAAAAATAGAAAAAAACCGGCCAAGTGCGAGTCGGACTCGCCCATGAAGGGTTCCGTAGCAGCAAGTAACATAATATAAAAGTTCTTGTAATGTGTTGTAACTTTGATCGATGTTTTAATAATTGTGTATTTTTTTCGATTTTTGACGCCTTAAAAAAAAACTACTTACTAGATTTCGTTCAAACCAATTTTCGTTGGTAGTTTTTATAGTAATGTACATCATATATTTTTTTTAGATTTATCATTCTCTTATTTTAGAAGTTAGAGGGGGGGGGGGGGGACATTTTACCACTTTGGAAGTGTCTCTCGCGCAAAATATTCAGTTTAGAAAAAAATGACATTAGAAACCTCAGTATCATTTTTGAAGACCTATCCATAGATACCCCACAACCATGGGTTCGACGAAAAAAAAATTTTTGAGTTTCAGTTCTAAGTATGGGGACCCCCAAAATTTATTGCTTTTTTTCTATTTTTGTATGAAAATCTTAATGCGGTTCACAGAATACATCTACTTACAAAGTTTCAACAGTATAGTTCTTATAGTTTCGGAAAAAAGTGGCTGTGACATACGGACGGACAGACAGACAGACAGACAGACATGACGAATCTATAAGGGTTCCGTTTTTTGCCATTTGGCTACGGAACCCTAAAAAGCAATAAATTTTGGGGGTCCCCATACTTAGAACTGAAACTCAAAAATTTTTTTTTCGTCGAACCCATGCGTTTGGGGTATCTATGGATAGGTCTTCAAAAATGATACTGAGGTTTCTAATATCATTTTTTTCTAAACTGAATATTTTGCGCGAGAGACACTTCCAAAGTGGTAAAATGTGTCCCCCCCCCCCCTCTAACTTCTAAAATAAGAGAATGATAAATCTAAAAAAAATATATGATGTACATTACTATAAAAACTACCAACGAAAATTGGTTTGAACGAAATCTAGTAAGTAGATTTTTTAAAAGCCTCATAAATCGAAAAAAATACACTATTATTAAAACATCGATCAAAGTTACAACACATTACAAGAACTTTTATATTATGTTACTTGCTGCTACGGAACCCTTCATGGGCGAGTCCGACTCGCACTTGGCCGGTTTTTTAACCGACATTAAAGTCAGATGTATCCGTCAAAATAGTCTCGCATTTGTTCCGCCACGGTCGCACATCCATGACCAAGTAATCCATCTCGTTGGCTCTTCCGTCGCCTATGTGGATTGAAGAGTTAAACGAGATGGAGTATACAGTCGCAAACACACGACACTTTTTTTATGGTGAGAAAAAATCATCCAATGACACCCCCCGCTCTTGGGCGGAGCGGGAGATAGTGTCAGACTCTAACTGACAAAAAAACCCATCCCGTTCCTTCAAGCCTTCATACCGGGGCTCGAGCGCCCTTTCGGATAACCCTGGCCCCAGTAGGCTTCGACCCGGCTGGACCCCTGTTGTTGCTGACAACTCTTTGAGGCGCGCGGGAACAGTGCGCGCCGTCGACGACTTGGGCTTGGTCCGGACAGTTACCGGACAGCGAGCTACCCATTGCTCACTGTCCGCAAGCCCGCGTCCTCGGTGGCCGAAAATTGGGATCAGAATCCCGGCGGCGGCGGCGGCGAGAACGCCGTTGCCTGATGCGTTCGGCCTCCTCCTTTGCGAGCATTACTGCTTCGCAGAAGTCAGCGACCGCCTGCCACTCCTCCTCGCTCCGGAGCATGGCCTCAACCAAGGCCCGGAGCGAGAGGTCTCTGCCGCCGATCGCCCTCAAACATGACCCTGGCGAATTGAACACGTAAACACACGCCGTACCAATCCGACGCGGAGTCACTCGTGTTAATTTTCGTAATAAGGTCATTAATGGACGCCCTCTAGGTATCAGGGCCAACTGCTGTTGATGGTCAAGGCAAACTATTTGTTTATTAAACATGTTAGTGATCCCGTCAATTAGTGCCTCTTCTCCGGCAGAACTTCTTCCCGATGCTTGGAGTGTACCGTCGATCTTTTATGAATGTGCCTAGTAACTTTCAGATGAACAGCCTCCCTAGCCAAGTTACAACCGTTTCGCTTGCGTCGAACGCTTCGCCCCAAATTCTTTTGTTCTGACCACTGACTGAGCGTTAAAATGACGTCATTCCCGTACATTAAAAGCTTTCTACTAGCGTTAACTATCGCATATTAGCAAGTTGGCTTGGGGCACAGATTCTTCTATTAAAGTTACCACCAAGTGAAGAGTAGCCCACTCAGCTACCCGGATATCTATGCACCTACCACAGGTGATGGTGTACCTACCAGTGTTATCTTTCTAAACTTGTTGCATTCGTTAAACCCCAAGCGAACGCCGGCGTTCGCGCACCCATTGTCTTTCTATTGTGTCTCTAATTTTCACGATTCAAAGGTTAAGTCCGCCTATGTGCCACTACTATACATGAAGTTTAAATAAATAAATAAGTAATAACATCAGGAAAGGGGTTAAGGGAGGTAAGTGAGTGTATGCAGTGATTTGTGAGTAATGTCACTTGGCCAGTTTTTAAAATACATGTTGAAGTACTGCACAGAATAACTTGGGAGTAATTTGTAGCATTATGCAAAAACAAAAACATGTATCATCATCATTTTTGATGAATAAGCAATTTAAACCAGTTTACCAAGTAATGATGACTTGATCAATATTGATGTTTTAATAAACTTGGTATTGCAAAATTAGGTCAAACACTAAATTGGCATGTTGATTTGAATTTAATGAATCTCGTAATAGCCTATAATTAATTATAAGAGCATAATTTTTTAAATATCTTTTTAATGTCTTTGTAATAATGTCTATTTTATCTATAGTGGATACTTTAAAACAGCTTCAGCTTGAGTCTTTGCCTGGGTACATATTATTTTGATCCAGTTTTTTTATTATTATTATTTTATCCCTTGAGATCAGTAGTGGCCGAGTGGTAATGGCTCCGACTTACGAATTGTAGGTCGCGGATTCAAATCCTGCTAGACGCATTATTTATTTCACTACCACTGCTCTCAAAACGGTGAAGGAAAACATTGTGAGGAAACCAGTACTTAGAACTATCGGTGTCTTAGGACTAAAAATTCGAAGACATGTGACATTCACCAACCCGCGCTGGGCCTGCGTGACGGATTACGGCCCATTCCCTCTCCTATAAAGGAGGCCCGAGTCAGCAGTGGGAACATTAAAAAAGGTTGATGATGATTGTGTCTTTGGGTACAATATTGACTGGTTTACACTGTCCTCACATATCAATTAATAGATATTGTAAACTAGCTGACCCGGCGAACTTCGTACCGCTCAATAGTCAATGTATATAGTATATCTATTGATAGGCAACCAATTGCGATGAAACAAAGCCTAAGTAATATATCAAGTTACACACAATTTTAATGTTTAAAAGTTATCTACGTCGAGTTCGTATATTTTACGTGCGCGCACAACTAAAACCTTCTAGAGATTTATCATATGTTTAAATATGGAAATATTGTAAAATCAATAATTTTTTTTAAAGAGTATCCAAGAAGTTTTGCTTGTACTCCATAAGAAAAAGTAAATTGGAACCATGCACTAGCATCTGTTGTTTTAAAGTGCCCATAGAGGTCTAAGTGAAATAATCAATTTTGAATGGAATTATCCATTACGGACATTACATTTAAAGTCCACTTTTCTCAAGTCTTAAATATTGATTATTTAGTTATACACATAGTTATTTGTTGGATGCTAGCATAATTAAGTGAATAAGATTATTTATTTGTGGATATTACATGAAATAATGTTGTATAAGAGATTAAACAAAGATAATTATTATTTATTACAAACTAAGAAATGATTTCTCTGTCAAGAACAGATTCAGCCGATAGCTTCGCTTGATTTAAAGTATGTTCCTTTATACAATCTATATGGGGGCCAAACATTTCTTCCCCTAGGAGATGAACATCCTACCTCTTTATAATATTAGTGTAGATTTTAGACTAGCCAACCCAACAGATTTGGTTCTGTCAAAAGTCTTTCGGTTGCGACGGCCACTTAAACCTCTATTGATAAATTAAATTAGGTTATAAATTGTCAATCCTTACTACAATCCTAAACACAGTTTTAAAGTAATCAAGAAAATGTGTTTTGATAGTTTTCTGTGAAATTTTTACCATTTTCTCCGCATGAGACATCAACTAATAATTTAAAAAAAGGTTCATCTAAATTGTTCCTGTCACTTGTAAGTTTTGCACTTAGCAACATGTAGTACAGCCAATCTTTTTTACTTATCAATACTAAACATAATATTATAAAGATAACTGTAATTCTTATAGTGTTGGATAGGTTTTATATCCATTTATCAAAGGCTATATGACATCATGCTAAAATTGCTAAAGCAAATTATGATTAATAAATAATAACAAAATATGAAGTTCGTCAAAATAATTTGCTAAAATTACCTACAAATTAAACTGCTTGATAAATGATACTGATTTTGCAAATAGTATTTAACCTTTTGAATACCGTCAATTAGACACACAATAGAAAGAAACTGACAGGGCTGCGTTCAAAATTGAGTTTAGAGTTAACTCTAATGACGTCATTGGGTAATTACTCTGCCCTGGCATTTTTGAACGCGGACAGAGTTCACCTGTCAATGTCAAGCATATTGCCACTTACTCCAACCTACCCTGCTCAAAGTTAGGGTTAGTTGGGTTAACTCTAGGGTAGCTACTGGAGTTATTTATGAACGACCCTTGGTTGCAACTCTACTCGACTGTGGTTTTTTTTTTAACACACTACAGAGCGAACACCGGTATTCACTTGGGGTTTAATGAATTAAAAAATTAAATTACTTTTACACATCAATTTTTTTTTATCAGTTTATACAAGATGAGGCCAGTGTTTCCTAGCTGACTACCCTGAGAAGAGACACCGAAACAGACTCTTTTTCAAAGTCTTTTTAAAAGTCCATACAGCAAACATGTAATGATCAAATCATATGAGAACCATGCAGATTAGTGTTTCAGATGGTCTTTTGAAGAAAGAACCGCACAGATTTGAGTGAACCTGTCCAGTCAGTGCAAGCATTTGTCAGTGTTTGTGTAGCTCAAACTTAGGACTATCTACTAAGCAGCTCAATATTAATTAAACATAATAATTTAAAACTTAAATGGATTTTAATATTGTTTATCAGCATTAAAGAATCAATATATATTTACTATAGATAAGTTATATTTGTGATAAGGCCATGACTAATAAGGTAAATTAAATGATTAAACCGATGACAGGTTTTTCATAATGCACTTTTAATATAAGAATTTTATCAAAACCAATTACATGTTTAATTATTTCTTGTAATAAATTATGAATGAAAAACAATGCTTTATAAATTCCTGGTTCTAAAGTTTATACTTTTTCTAGGTTTACAACAAAGAAATACCAGCTGTTTGGTTTGCTTCCTTTGCCTGTACTAAAATCACTTGCAAAATATAAGAAGGCTGAATACCATATTTACTGATCACTGGCCAATACAACACCAGACCAAAAAAAAAAAAAAATTTTGACATTTGACACTTAATTTAAAAAGTATAATTCTGCAAATATATAAAAGCAGATTACTGTAGGTAATGATGTAAAAACCAGATAAATAAAAAGTCTATGGTGTGATTGCATTGTATAAAAAAATCAATGTCATTTTTTGACCTAGTTTCCTAATTATTGTCAACATAGCAGTGAAACAATTTACTATCAAAATGAAGTCAGTAAACAAGTATTACTTTTAATACAGGAATCTAATTATAATACTTAGAAACCTAAGTAATTGATGTAGGTAGTTTCTGCTATTGTTAAAATCATACTTCCTACTGAGGGGAGGTTTAGCAACATCTTGCCTTAAATTACGACAGACTTGACTCAGTGTTGCAGAATATCTAGTTTCAAAGCCAGGCTCAATTGTCCTTGGAACAAAACTTAACAAGGAAATAAATCTTACCTCTTCAACTGTTAGGGGGAGCGTCACTCGGCTGCAAACAAAGAGAATTGCGTTTAATTTCCCTCTAATATTTATAATTTTGACACAAACATCTGTTAAATTAATCCGCGGAAATTCACTGCCTCCGCGAAGCCTTGACCTGTGCAGATCTGTCACTGTCACTACCTTTATATATTTCGACAATTTATCTCAACTGATTCAATTAAATACGACAATTAAAGCTTCACTTCACGAATAGCGACTGCTGATAAGATGGGACAACTAGGCGGACCGTGGCAAATTTTCAAGTAGATTGCCCGAAAATCGATTTGTATTCGCAAACTTGTATAACCTTAACATAATATACTCACTATTCCTTGATAATCATGTTGTATATTTATTTTATAACACTTTAAATGCACATCAGACAGTCCACTACCACCTTAAAAGAAGACTTATCACAGAACGAGACTTGAGCGATGGCCCGATTATTGGTAGATTATTATAATTTTAATCTATGACCAACCAATGAAAATGACAAGGCGCATGCTTCGTTATGACGCAACGGATATTACGTCAATGTTTCCAGCACCGTTCCGATCTACTCGAGACCTGTTTTTGTATTTCTAGATTGAAATAATTAAAGCAACTCATTAAACTTATCCTTCCATAATGATTATAATTTAAATAGTGTTCTAATATTTTATTGCGCACTATTTCCATTTGGAGTGAGAAAATCAAAACACAATTTGTTTTGTAATTGACGACTTTCAGTGAAATGGAGCGCATTGAAACCGGAACTACAAACGTTTCATTTCAAGCATTATTTCCACGCAAGCAAACGAAACATTGCAATGATAAAAATAGGCAAACTGGGCAGATTTTTTCCAATATTAACAATTTACTCATTTCTTTCATAAAATACTATAAAACCTTGTTTTAATAAGTTGACAGTAAAATCATGTTCGGATACATTGTTTAAATTCGATACTAAACCTTATGAACTATTGCGAAACTGCAACTCACTCTAGACACAAATGCTCAGTGATCAAACAATACTATTCAAGAAGCCTTCTTCAATAGAAATATACATAGTTTGTTCTAACATAAATTATGTTCAAAAAAAAGTCACAGTAAATATTTCAATATTTTATCACAATCATGTTAATATTTCATGACCTAGTTATGATGTATCCGATCTCCGCTGTCATAGTTTCAGTTTGACGTGAAAGACAAACATTGAATGAATGAATTTTTCATTCAGTATTTCAGAAATCAAAAAGTAATTAATATCAAATTCAAAATGCACTAAAAATGCTGTGACGCAGTTCATGCTATCTAATTTCTTTCTATAGTGCCTATACTTTTGAGATTACTTACAGCAACAGTATACTACAAAAATGAGTTTAGTCGGGAAAAAGTGTGAATCAATATCGATGCTCGATAGCAATAAAGACGACGTAATAGTCAGTGGAATAACTCCGGAGGATGTTCTGAGACTAGATCGAATTACAGATACCTATATGTGCAGTCCTGAAGCCAATGTATACGATATAGATTTCACCAGATTCAAAATACGCGACTTGGAAAGTGGAACAGTACTGTTTGAGATCGCGAAGCCTCCGACGGACTTCGGAGTGGATAGTGAGGGCACTGAGGATGCCCCTGATGAGCCACTGGACCCTAATGCCGGGAGATTCGTCCGCTACCAGTTCACGCCTCAATTTTTGAAACTAAAGACTGTTGGAGCCACGTAAGTTAGTTCAATATTTATTAAATCAGGTGTAGCTCAGAGAGTTGAGTTAAAGTTGGTTTATGGTAGTACTTTCGTATATCTGACGAGCTGTGAACTGAAAAATGTAATACATTCAGTTCTTCATTAATGATATGTATAACAACATTACACACAAAAATAAGTATAGAACTGGTGTGAGTCATATTTGGACCCTAGATCTTAAAAGAGTGAATAGGTTACTTCTAGGCAAACATGCTCCATCATCGACCACATCATCACTTACCATCAGGTGAGATGGTGGTGAAATACAAGCCTTTTTTTTATTGGTTGATAAGTTCGCCTTTGACGCTATCTCACCTGATGGAAAACGACAATGCGGCCCAATCCTAATCAAAAACTATCAATAATTTAATTTAAAAAAATGTACTATAACTTACGTTTCAGTTTCAACACAAAACATTTTTTTTTAAACAGTTTTAAAAAGTGTCATCTGTAAAAAATATGTACGTGTTACCCATGTGCTTACACACTTTCAAAATAAAAAATTTGGAGCACTACAATAAATTAATTTTGTTAACTTTACAGCGTAGAGTTCACGGTCGGAGCTCGTCCTGTCAATCACTTCAGGATGATAGAGAAGCACTTCTTCAGAGACACACTACTCAAGACATTCGACTTTGAGTTTGGTTTCTGTATACCGTTTTCAAGAAATACGTGTGAACATATATATGAGTTCCCTACACTGCCCCCTGATCTAGGTAAGATTTTTTATGTTCTTTTGCTAAAATGTAATTAGTATTTTGATGCTTTAATTCATTAAACCCCAAGCGAACGCCGGCGTTCGCGCACCTATTGTCTTTCAATTGTGTCTGTAATTTCCACGATTGAAAGGTTAATTAATTAATTTATACTTGTATATTTTTATTGCACACAGTGTACAAAATTATCAACAAGACTTAAATTTTACTAATATTTTAAACACGAAAATTTCTATATATGGATGTTTGTTACTCTTTCACGCAAAAACTACTGAACGGATTTTGATGAAATTTGGTTCACAGGTAGAGCATGTCCTAGAATAGCATATAGGATACTTTTTATCCTAGGATTATGTGCCCTTGGAATAGTTTTCTACTATAATGTGGGTGAAGCGGCAGAAGCTAGTGAATACAGTAATAGTGGACATGACTCAATTATGTCACAGCTTTATTTAAGATTCAATAAATATTCCACATAAAGTTACATATGAATTTATAGCACCATTAGCCATTTGTTTTTAAAAGAACTGACAAAAAATCCAGGGTTACAATTTAAAATAATAAAAAAATTAATTATCATGTTTTCTAATTTGCACTGTAAAGCTAGAACTACACTGCGCACACGTGTGCCACACACGCCGATCTGGGCGAGTCAGTCTCCATACATTTTATACGGAAACTGGACTTGTAGAGCTTTAGATCCACGTCACACAATGAACGGTCCTGTGCGTCTCGCATCCATCGGATTCCGACAATCCTTACCAGGTCATTAGTCCACCTTGTAAGAGGCCTTCCAACACTGCGTTTTCCTGTTCATGGTCGCCATTCCAAAACACTCACTTTTTTTAAATGATTATTTTTATTGTGCTCTTGAGTACAATATAGACCGGTTTACTCTGTTCTTAAATAATACCTTTAACAGACACTATATAAACTGTTATATGGAAATATTGTAAGTACAACCATTTTTTTTAAAAGAGTAACCATGGAGTTTCTTTCCGGTTCTTCTCCATAGGAAACAACTAATTTCGAACCGTGCACTAACTTCTGACGTTTTATAAGTGCCCATGTAGGCCTATGTGAAATAAAAAACTTTTGACTTTGACTTTGACTTTGAAAACCTTTCGGCCCCAACGCACAAGACCGGTCGTTGTGGCGACGCTTGGGGGAGGCCTATGTCCAACAGCGGACGTCTTTCGGCTGATAAGATAATGATTTTTTGTTTTCGGCTTCTACAATCAGTCTGTCAGACAGATGGTCGATGGGGACGAAAGGTTCTGGAGTGGCGACCACCTACCGGAAGATGCAGCGTCGGACGGCCTCCAAAGTGGACCGATGACCTGGTCAGGGTCGCGGGAATCCGATAGATGCGTGACGCACAGGACCGGTCGTTGTGGCGACGCTTGGGGGAGGCCTATGTCCAACAGTGGATGTCTTTCGGCTGTTATGATGATGACTCAGTCTGTACATAGCAGAATTTATTAGCAGAATCTACACGGCTACCAGTCTGCAAGAGATTTTTGAGGTCGCAGTTTTTGTTAGAAATAATATTGACCTATTTAAATTTCGAACACGTATACGCCATCAGGACAAGCTTGACATACAGTACAATTCACGAATGATGGCGGGCGTGAAGTTAACCTTTGCGAACTTTCGCGCATACCACACTCTTCTCGCACACGCGCGACGTCATTTGGTTCCTAAAACACGTTACTGCGCAGCCTTCTGCGCAAACTTCACGGCCGCCATCATTCGTGAATTGTACTATAGTTCCAAGTAAGACGCACTTCCTGCACAAAAGCATTTTCTGCTCTGCTCCGCGTATATACAATAACATTCCAGGGTCTATAAGAGCAATTATTACTGAAATAAAATCATTTAAAAAGAAACTTCTTCTTCTTCTTCGACGATAAATCACTTTTAACCTTTCAATTGTGATAATTGCAGACACAATTGAAAGACAATAGGTGCGCGAACGCCAGCGTTCGCTTGGGGTTTAATGAATTAAAATACAATCTGACTGGGTCATGATGCGTTTTGTATACTTAGATACATGATGAAATTTTTTTATTGAAATTTGTAACTGCAACTAATATTTAGAAATGTAATAATATTGCAATGTATTCTAATTAATGTTGACATACATGTAAATTCACTATTATGTACCTACATTTTATTGTACGCCCTAAGGGTAGGACATAGCTGTTCACTAAATATATAATTATCACCATCTGTATTATGTACCTATGATCCACAATAAAAAAAAGAAGTTAATTTGAATTTCTGTGTTCCAGTGGACGAAATGATAGCTGCGCCTTTTGAGACCTGTTCAGACAGCTTTTACTTTGTTGACAATCATCTGGTGATGCACAACAAAGCTGACTACGCGTACAACGGAGGCATCAACAACTAGTCATATTTACTTTCTACTCGAATCAGCACCGTGCATCGTTTTTGTGATTTAGATTTTCAAATTATAAGACACTGTTTGACACAAGAAAATGGTTTTTTAAAATTGTGAGTAGATCTGTGTTTTTGAGTGTGAAATGTTTTTATGGAGAGGTTAGGAAGTAAACGGTAGACGAGAGAGGATATTGTGGTGGAAAAAACCAATGTACCATCGTGGTCATTTCTGCCTGACCACTTACTTTTTTTTTCGGTTAAAGCCTGCAGCGCGACGCCAAACCAAATCCTTTGAAGTTTTCGTTTCGAGTGCAAGCAAAAAAGAACTTAGCGGTGGTCAGGCGGAAGTGTCTTTGATGGTATACTGCAGTCGGTTTGGTAAAGCATAATCAAGATAGCTCAAAAATATCCTTTACATAGGAGCTTATAGTACAAAAAAATAATATAAAATATCATGTGGCTCATGAGTGAGGGTCAGGCAGGAAGGCGTGATGATCGCAAGTACCTTTTGGAATCTAGTCACAGAATAGTAAACAAATGGAGTACTAACAAGTAGGTTTATATATATCAATTCTTTTTTGTTAGGTGTTGATATTGTTTCTCGTTGTGTCAGCCTATGGCTTTGACTGGTTCTAAAGTTGATAAGCCCAAGAGTTGGAGAACCAAACAGATTCACTGCTGTACCCAACTTTAAGATAAAACGCCTGGACATCTTAACATTTTTTTTTTCCTGTCGCTACGCTCCCGTAACCTATCCACCGTTGTATAGGAGTTGTGCATCCTAGACTATGGTGCTTTCCATCAGCGAAAGAATTTTCGCAATCAGATCAGTACTTCAGTAAGTACAGAAATCTCACTACCTGCAAAAAAACAAGTTGGCTTCTTTAAAATATCTAATTCAGTGATTTTTTTGGAAATAGGCTTTTGCGAGCAAAAAAACTGCAATCGGCGGCGTTAATGAAGTGTATTGATTGCTTCTTGCTGATTCTGACAATGGTCACAATATAGAAAATGTACAATATTTTGGCTAGCAATAATCAAGTTTCGTACATTTTTTATTTGACAATGAGCTGATTTCTGACCTTCATATCATCTGATGGAACAAGCATGTCCAAAAGATGTCTGTTTACATTTGTCTTAAAAGCTAAGGAGTAACAAAATTCATGAGCACTCCATTTGTGTACTAATCAGTGTTTTACGAACAGCGTAACTTTTTTGGTCCATCACACGTAATTAGATGATATTTGTGATCTTATTGATTGTGATTTTTACACCTACTTATTGACATTGTCAATATTAATGTGTACTGAACTTTAATTAAGGGAAAGGTTTTGTTTAAATGTTGCAAAAGGTGTCACTCGCATGCTGCACCTTTTTCTGTTTTATTTCAAACAATCATCGACTATTTGGCCTGTAGAAATACTACATCATTTCTTTTTTTTTTTATAATATAAACTAGTGCTTGACTGAAATTTTGGAACTACAAAACTCTTATTTCACTATGTCAAAGTTACAATTCTATAGCTAGCTTTACGTTTTGGATCTTTTAAAAAAAATGGAAAGTCACCTTTTAATGAAAAAGGAACTTTAAATACACGTAGCTAAAGTCGATATTTAAGTTGGTAGCGATGAATTGAAATTATCTCGAATTATTTTTTTAAATATAATAGAAACTAGCTCGACTGCCAAAAACAAAAAAAAATTCGTGAGAAGTGGCGTAGTGGAAACATCTCGACATGACAACGTCATACCGTTTGCCGTCACGGCACTCAATTCAGTGTTACTGCCAAGGCGAGCCAATAGATATTTCATATTATCTAAGATATCTCTTATCTCATTATTTCAAAGTTATAATTCTACAGCTAGCTTTACTATAGAATCTAGAAATGGAAATTTAGCACCTTTTTAATGAAAAAGGAACTTTAAATATACCTAGCTAAAGTTGATATTTCAGTTGGTGGCAATGGATTCAAATAAAATAGAAACCAGCCAAATAAAACGTTAGCAGTGCACACACAACGAAGTCGAGAACAATGGCGTCTCGATCTATGCATTTGAATCGATTTTACTTTCAAGGCGCGCCAATAGACATTTCATGTCAAAAATTAGCAAGTGAACTGTACATTTTAGTTGACTTGTAACTCTTAGTTACTTATATTTCTGTCTAAAGAGATGACATAATATCAGACTCATGCCGGCCATACACCATCCTTCCTATCGGCGTCGATAGCAATAATTAGATAGCATTTGTAACCAGAAAAGTTTCTTAACACGTTCGTGGACAGTACTATCTCACGGGTTGCAGCTACTGAGACACTACTTTTTTCATACATTGCCCACGGGCGTAGTGTCACAATGCATTGTAAAAAATATATGATATGTGATACAAATGTAGGCGTAAACGTCGTAAGGCGTTTAAAAGGCGAAAACATGCAGCGACACGCAGGACCACCGAAGCGGCGCAGTACTCGACTGATCGTATGTAAACACGACGCCCGCGGGCGTAGTGTGCCTAGGGAGGGGAGTATAAATGTGTGCGTGGAAGTACTTGCTTTTGACGAATTTTTGTAAATAATGTAGTGACAGTATTAAAGTCATAATTATACCTGTGGTGACAGTACAACATGCCGTTTTTTATAATAGTATGAAAAATCGGTCGTCGTGTGGCGTACTAATTTTATGCAAGTAAAAACTCATACATCGACAGGGGTACTGGCGTATCACTTTTAGCTACCTAGACGCCTGTGGTCGTTACTGTCCGTCAACGTGTTAACGAATAATAATTCTACAACTACATAGAGGCTAAATAGTCGATGGAAAAAAAAATTTGGTGGTCTTTACTTTTTAAATCGGTTTGTTTTATTTTTAATATTGGCTACCATTTTGGAAAGGAGTTCGGTATAGTTTTGTGAAAATGCGGTAAACAGGGCATGAAGTAAGTAATGAATGTAATTTTTAAAATTATTATTATTTTTATTTAATATTTTTTATTGAAATTGATCTCGATAATAACGAAGTTATCTCAGCAGTGACATTCCAAATTGAATTATATAAGTAGTCTTTTTTTTTTACTAAGTAATTAGATTATTTTATTATGTACTTACTTACGTATTAGTTATGTTAGTTTAGATTTTAGTTTTGAAATGGGGTGTATTATTGATGAAGAATTAATTAATTAAACAACTGACTCTTGTATCACTCAAATTGTTCGTATTCTTCAAGTATAAATTATTATTTAAAGTAATTATCGACTTTAACAAATTTTCAGAAAGCGATTAATATAAATTCACGATGACCCATCTAAGTGTTGACGCACTGATTTAATCAATGTTTTGATTGAAAAAGAAATAAAAAAAAAACACGATGCACCTAACTTTATGTGTTCACTAAAATTTTGTGTAAGACACTTTTTATTAAGATTTTTAATATCTGCCTATATTGTTATTGGTATATAAATAATTGTGTGCAGTGTGCGTCTATTTTGGGTTTATACACCGTTAAATTTTGATCGTTTTAATCCCGTGAAGGGTTGATCCGGTGCTTGAAACACTATCGATTTGAAAAGATAAAATAAAAAAATAAAGTACCTTTTTTCAAAACTCGTATTAATTTACGCATGTACGAAATTAATTTCTTTAAGAAAACGTCAGCTGAACGAGTCCAATAACCTGTAGGTAGTAGTCGGCTTTGCGTACAAACTACCTACAGGTCACTGGACTCGCTAAAATGACTAAAACGACCAAAATTTAGCGGTGTATAGTTTAACTAGAGGGCCAATTCCCGTATCTATAATAACAAATATTTGCACAGGCCAACCTATGAGTAGCTAACAGCGGGGCGGCGAGCGGTAATGGACGTAATACACTACGCGTTATTCAGCACACGATATTCAGACTCGTCTTACCGACTGACCCTTGTTACACTACGCGACATTGACTAAGTCTGAATATCGAGTGGTGTAATAGGCTTTTAAGGTCAAAAGTAGAAATGTTTGAAGCATGCCACGAGACAGGTCATAGCGGAAACGCGCACGCTTACCGAAACCGCACCGCTCGCCGCGCCGCGTGTCTCTAAGAACGATGTCACGAACGGGCAGTATGAGGTTGTCATCTGTCTAACGAAATTTGCTTGTATACCTTTAATATTAAAGCCTCCAGTTAGGCCTTTTAAAGACTAAACCTGAGAGCGCTCCCTATAGGGTACTGATCTTAGCTAAATTTCACTGGGGGAAGACAAAATCCCACCTCCCACCACTGTTGGTCCTACCCGCCTTGCGGCATACGGACTCATTGGAGACACGTTCCGGCAATTGCGTGACTGCGTATGTCTTGACAGCTTGCTCTACCGGAACGTACTTTGTAGACTCCACACATTCTTTTTTCCTGTCCCTCTCTACTAAGTTCACTTCTCTTCTTATGGGGGAGGACAGCTAAGGACGGATAGGATCGAACCACAGAACGATGAAAGAGATTAGAAAGGAAATACTTTCCGATTTGTACTACGAGTGTCGCCGCTTGTCTCCCACCCTTTAACTCCACTACAGGCAATAAACCAATACGAACGCGCTTTACGCAACTAACAGACCACGCACACTTAGATTGCAAGTTTGCTATTGGTAGTTGAACTGTGAGCATTGCCCTACTTTGTGGCTCGCCTGCCCCCGCCCATAAGGCCATTCTAAACTCTCATCTATTCTGTGGATCGAACATGGATTCTTTGGGGCTCGGTTATATTTTGTGCTTTTGACGTCTTTATAATAGTTTATAAGTGGTGCTTTCGATCTAAAATTGTTGTTATTCTTTTGCAAGGTTCTGTAGTTTTTTTTTTAAATGTCGTTCTTATTGAGATTGTAAACTTAGTTACAGTACGCCCGACGGATCTTGGCGAACCTGCACGCTTAGCCAAGTTGTTATTCTGCAAAACGTATGGGAATGACGTCATCTCAAAGTAAAGTCGCGTGGTCAGAACAAACGAATAGACAATTCGTAGCCAAGTTCACATCGTTCAAAATCGTTTCTACAATGTTTTACGCTACATCCTTTATTATACAAACGCTTCATTGTAGAACGAATGGCCGACTCAGGCGCGTCAACATGGCTACCATCTTATCGTTTTCTACAATTACCGATTAGAGAACGGAATTCGACACTAAACTGGTTGTAACTTGGCTACAACCAGTTTATGGGGGCTAAACATAGCTCTCTCTCATCTCTCTCTCTCTCTCTCTCTCACACACACGTCGTTTGCCATGAACTTAGCTTATGTTCAGACTCGCCAAGATCCGTCAGGCGTACTGTCTCATTTTGATTACTATAACCTCTGTGATGGAAGGACAAAAGTGATCTCAAAAAGATTTTTATCATTTTTTTAGGTTTGAAACCAAAAACTAACTTAACTCAAAGGCTATTGAGTCGAAAAGGCATTTTTATTAGTGTTTCTTATTTACATAATTTAGTTCATGGATATTGGAGTGAAATGATAATACAGGGAGACGTAACTGTATGAAAACAATAATTTATCTTACTTAATGTTTAAAAAAAATATCAAAAAAGCATTTAAATGTATGAAACAGTGCAAATGTGACATTTTTTTTTTCTTTTATGACTGGTGTTTGTCCGAAATATTTTTTTTTTTTTTTTGTAAAACAAGGTAACGAGAGTATTTTTATTCTGTAATATGCATAGTAAAATGCGTAAAGTCTAAATAGGTAGAGAAATCTAGATTTCAACATCTTCCCACCCAGTAAATTACCCGACAGTCAGAATAAAATAAAAATTTTAAGTACTTCTAAATAAATGAGACTAAGAAACTATAGTCTTAAAAAAATAAAATTAGTTGTATTTTATCTACACACTTCGTTGTAAACTGACCTTTATTATAAAATGGCGGCAAATATAAAATAACATGTGAAAAAAAAAATTGGTAACTTAATGTTCAGCTTTAAAGAATTTTAGACTTGTAAATCCCAAAATTCCCATTTCATGCCGTCCATTTTTATTTAAAGAAGTGACCTTTTTTAATGTAAATCTTTAATAATACGAACTCGAATGTGTTCAGTAAATGAATTTTCGTTTTAAGCATTTATTTCTTGTAACTACGAATACTTAGTTGTAAATGTATCTACACTGTGTGACGCTTGTATATTAAGCTATGTTTATATAAACGCCGTAGATGGAGATATATATACCGTATCTACTATAATACATTTCATTTTAATTACAAATAAAATTTTACGGATAGAAATATTTATGGGAGGCTGTTAACTCTTTAATCGCCCGCTTTGGATTGGTCCGACAATTGTTTCAGTGTCGTATTCGGGTACTCTATTTCATTTAGTTCTTCAATCCCCTGTGACAGAAGAGCTATCGAGATGGAGTATTTTGTCGTGAATGTGCGGCCTAGTCGAATAAACGCGCAGGCGGAGAGCGATTGTCGGGAATATCCGACGTAGGCAGTTAAAGATTAAAAAAAATTAAGTTCTGTTTATACAGGTTTCTTGAAGAAAGTTGTTTATTTTGATGAGCAGATGCAGTATTTAAAATATTCCTACGACTTTCAATCACAACCTGTATACGTATTAATTGGTGTTGTACCCAGGGCACGCATATATTAAAATAATGTTGTATACTGCAGTTCCCATGTGTCATGCCACGAACGCAATAAGAGGCAAAATCGCTTGTCTTGACTGTAAAATATCTAATGTTATTTTGAATGGAGGATAATGCTGATAAACTCTTTATTTTTAGGAAAACTCGTGCTATCTCACTGCCCAGAGACCGGTGAGAGAATATTTTGAGTATACACGGCTATTTGTAAAACACTGACAAACTGTATTACTTACATCGTAAACAACAACTTTTGTTTTATGACTTTTTACAAAACATAATTCATTTATCAAAAACAAATCTTCAAAATTTTGTCATTTCAATTCTGTATTTTTCTATACTTACCTATAATGCTATACCTGTTTGTAAGACGCGACGCAATCTCTTCAAGCACTCCCGCCACCCGATCCCCTTACCCCTCCCTATTGTACTATCGTTTGCTCGCATAGACTTCGTAATATTTAGAATGTTCAATCAATACTTTTATTTTTGTATGACAATCTGATGAACTAAAATATGATATTTTTTTTAGTCATAGAACTAAAGTTGTTGTTTATGGTAATAGTAATACGGTCCTGCAAAGTTTTTAGTGTTTTACAAAAATAACCCTGTATACCGGGCCTAAATACTTGTGACTTACGTCAGTAGCGTAACTAGACGTGGGCGAAGTAGGCCTCGCATGTACGCGGGCTCTATAACAACAAGGGTTTTGTTTTATATAATTTATAGGCTCACGTTTGACCACTATTTCACCTGATAGTAAGCGACGATGTGACCGAACACTGGGCTGTAATAGTCGCTGTCTCGTTTTCGAATTTATTAAAGAAAAAGAAAGGCCTCGCTGATGCCTTCGCCCACGTCTAAATTGCTCTGCGCTACGTTCATGAATTACTTTATCATATAATTTGATAAACTTTGTGTGTGTTGAAAGGAGGGTCATAATTCGGATTAAGTAACCCAAAGATGCTGTTTGAAAATATATATAAAATACTTTTTTTTTAAATTGTCGAATTAAGTATACCTATACTTTTTTTCTGGAAACTGATTCTAAAAGAAGGTGTTTAATTAAAAACTATTCGACTTCTAGAAATTATTTTTAGGCTGAAGTTACTGTGTGTTTAATATTATTGAATGTACTTGTGTAAGAGCGAGCACAGAAGGTTTATTGAAAATTATAATAGGTGAAGACATGCCATATTGTTTTATACCCTTTTTCTGAGACTAAAAAATAGTATTTGTTTAAAAAATAAGGTCGCAAATGTACAAAAAATACTTCAATTCCATAGTAAGTAATTTTTTTGACTGTGCTGTCTGTGCTCGCCCTTAGTCGATTTCACTGTCACAGATCACATACACTAGTTTTGTCGATGAAAATAAAATTGATAAAAAGATTTCTGTAGTTTTATTTTCAACTACCTTTTACTGGCGGCTTCGCTCCTGTCAAAGACTATTCTACTCTACCCTATCCTACTCTATTAACCCTACCTGCCCCTACGCTACTGCCTACCCTACAAATTCCCAAATTGAATTACCTAAGTAGATTTTCCGAAAGTTAGTTTTTTTTTTTACGAAACTTCAGTCTTCAGTGTTTTTCCTATACTTGTGCTTCATGCCAAATTTCAGGATTTTGGAACAAAGGTAAGCACCGAATTTTAATTCCCTCGATTGTCGAATTTTAATTCCCTTGAGGTCTATGTTTTTTGCAACATAGACGGCTGTATCTTTTTAATTTTTGTTAACTTACAAGTTTGATATTTCACAGTTTTCAGGGACCGCAGACCTAAGTATAATATGGTTTGTATTTCAACTCGATACCTCTACGTGTTCCCGAATCTTGAGACAGACAGACAGACAGGCAACAAAGTGATCCTATAAGGGTTCCATTTTTAGGGTTCCGTAGCCAAATGGCAAAAAACGGAATCCTTATAGATTCGTCATGTCTGTCTATCTGTCTGTCCGTCCGTCTGTATGTCACAGCCACTTTTTTCCGAAACTATAAGAGCTATACTGTTGAAACTTTGTAAGTAGATGTATTCTGTGAACCGTATTAAGATTATCACATAAAAATAGAAAAAAAGCAATTAATTTTGGGGGTCCCCATACTTAAAACTGAAACTCAAAAATTTTTTTTTCATCAAACCCATGCGTGTGGGGTATCTATGGATAGGTCTTTAAAAATGATACTGAGGTTTCTAATATCATTTTTTTCTAAACTGAATAGTTTGCACGAGAGACACTTCCAAAGTGGTAAAATGTGTGTCCCCCCCCCTCTAACTTCTAAAATAAGAGAATGATAAAACTAAAAAAAATATATGATGTACATTACTATAAAAACTACCAACGAAAATTGGTTTGAACGAAATCTAGTAAGTAGTTTTTTTTAATGCGTCATATATCGAAAAAAATACACTATTATTAAAACATCGATCAAAGTTACAACACATTACAAGAACTTTAATATTATGTTACTTGCTGCTACGGAACCCTTCATGGGCGAGTCCGACTCGCACTTGGCCGGTTTTTTTTCTTTTTGTAGTATGGAACCCTAAAAATTACACTAATATCATAAAAGCAAGATTGTGAACGTGTGTTTGTAACTTCTTCACGTTCGAACGGCTGAACGGATTTAGATGAAATTTAGCACACCGGTAGACCACGTCCTGGAATAGCTCTTAGGCTTTCATTCAGGGATAACGTACGATTGGGTATTTTTTTTTTACTTTTACGATGGCAGCAGCTAATGTTATAGGTATATAACAAATAATTAAACTACCAAATCGCAAACAAATAAAACAACAAATTATATTTTAAAAGCTTTATAAAAATACAATGTCTGATACAGGATAATAATAATGAAGACACAGTTAAAATTCAAACAAGGTTACATGGAAAACATAATAAAAGATTAATTATATCATTATAATATAAGAGTCATATAATGGTTTCTTAAAACACAAAAAAAGAAGATTAAAATTATACCTACAGTTAGAGAGAACCTCCCTTTAACATTTTGCGGTCGAAATATCTAGACTACTCTGAACTTCGAACAATTGGCGGCGCAGTTATTCATTTTTAATGCGCTTAATTTACTCAAAAACGCGATCTTATCCCCACCGCTTTTAGGCACGCAATTTATTGTTTTTCGCACTAGTTGCGGAAAAGACTGCGTGCTCGCTTCTGCCACAATTTTATTACATTAATTATCGTATTAGACAGCGCTAAGCGACCCTCATGAGTCGCGCGTCAACCCCCACGATTCGCGCTTTAAGAGGCCGGCGACAGATGAATTTCCATACAAACGTAATACCTACCACGCTCATTTGCAGTTGGAGCATATTTCCAGCATATTATGATGATATTCGATTATAGACAACATTTATCTAGGTTCCTACGTCTTTCTTTTAAAAAAAAAACAAAAAGAAATTTAAGCGAATGGTATTTCGTACTTTTTTACAGCGTAAATGGCAAAACATGTCATTTGGCTTTTTCTGTATTAAAAATAACAATATTGTCTATAACCGAATATCATCATAATATGTTGGAAATATGCTCCAACTGCAAATGAGCGTGGTATTACGTTTGTATGGAAATTCATCTGTCGCCGGCCTCTTAACCTCCGATTATTTATGAATGTATTGAAAGACTTCGTTTGATGCGCGTGGTTTGTCACTGTAGCCTTCGACTCCATAACAATATCGTCTCGGTTACAATGACAAACTTTCTCCTCTTTTATCAAAATGTACTAGAATGCGCAGTAAGTAGTTCAAAACCGCTAACTAAGAGTGGCCAAGATATTTTGACTGCGTATTAAATACGGTTAAAAACCCAGCTTCGAACACAAGTGCGATGGTTGCATGGTTGTTGATGTTTCTTTGGAAGTAGGCGGAACAGAGAGTAAAGTCGCAAATGCATATTCAACATCCCAGCACATCACTTGAACTACGTCTAATTTGTCACTTGTTGATAACATCCTTTCAACAGGGTCCATAGAATAAGGTGTAACCAACCAAGAATGCTTAAACAATACCACCGTAATACTACTTATCCTAACTAATATTATAAATGTGAAAATGTGGATGTTTGGATGTTTGTTACTTAATCAAAAACGGCAGAACGGATTTGGATGAAATTTGGCATGCATATAGCCTTTGACATGGAAAAGAACTTAGGCTACCTTTTATCCCGATTCCTTATGTACCTAATGCCACGTGGGCGATGCCGCGGGCAAAAGCTAGTTCTAAATAAAAAGGAATGCACCTAAGTATACAGGGTTATTTATAAAACACTGGCAACCTCTCTCTATGTTACTAACATCATAAACAACAACTTTTGTTCTATGACTTTTAAAAATTTATCATATTTTAGTTCATCGAATTTTCAAACAAAAATAAAAATATTTAAATTGAACATTCTAAATATTATGAAGTCTATGCTAAGCAAGCGATAGTACAATAGCGGAGGGGAGCAGGGATTGGGCGACGAGTGCTTGATGCATTTGCGTCGCGTCTTACATACGTAGACAGGTATAGCAAAGTACAGAGTTGAAATGTGTTAGATAGAACAACGAAATCTTGAAGGTTTATTTTTGGTAAATAAATTATTTTTTTGTAAAAAGTCATGGAAGTTAAGTTGTTGTTTAAGATGTTAGTAATACAGTCCAGCAAGATTGTTAGTGTTTTACAAATAAAAAGATATTTAAAGGTTGTAAAGTGTAAAAATTTAAAAGCTAATAGGTTCTCGTTTGACCACTATCTCACTTATAGACCTCAGTCTACAGTTACTTTGGATGAATGGCAACTGGCATTATTAGTTACGGTTAAATATAGAATAGCATTTATTCGGCGCAAGCAACACAATGCATAAAATAATAATAATAAAAAAAGAGTACAGACATACAATACAGTTGCAGTGACTGCCTGAACCGAAAGGGTCACCAACTCAGCAATTGCTGGGCGTCAAACACCCAGCGCTGATTTTCAGCTGGCACCCCGCAGTGGCGCAGTGACGCGCAGTATGAATAGATATTTTATGAAAAGTAGAGCTAACGTGTCATCGAAGCGATTCGATGAGGTTTGCAGAGGCGTAGCGTGGATAATTAAGACGGGGGCGAAGGCACATTAGCGAGGCCTTTTCTTTCATAAATTCGAAAACGAGACAGCGACTGTCGCAATCCAGAGTTCGACCACATCGTCGCTTACCATCAGGTGAAGTAGTGGTCAAACGCGAGCCTATCAACCATAAAAACCAAACCTTCATTGTTAAAGAACCCTAGCACGTGCAAGGATTCTCTGGGTACGAGGCCATTTGATAGGGCCCACTTCGCCTACGGTGTGGCTTTGACCAACGTGTGTGCGAAGTCACAGCAATTTATTTAAATTCAAACATGAGAACGCGTGAGTTCGCGCCAAATTTTTTTTTTTTTTTTATGAAATGCAATCAGACAGGACAACGTCTGTTGGGACCGCTAGTTTTTTAGATATCCCTCCAAATCGTCTACGAATAAATGATGAAGCTTATTACAATAAATTGATTAATTGAATATAACTAAGTTCTCAAAAATATTTAAAAATAAATCTATACTTATTAATTTTATGTCAATGGCAACCATGTTGTATTATAATTTATGATTGAATTCTACCAAAGACTTGCCAGTGGTAAACCCTAGCTGGCAACACTTGACAATGTTTCCATAGTTAAAAACTGGAAACACTGCAAGTATACATTATATGTATTATACAATTACAAATACAAAATAGACAGCCCTTTTATATCGTCTTTTGAGTTAAATATGACATGGGCTGTACCACTTAATTCTATTGGGTTCCTCTACTTTCAAAAATCGTTTACCATAGTGTAATTGGCAGTCTGTAAGAAGACTTCTAAATACTGTGATCGGTGAACGTATCGTCTTATAGCAAAGATTATAGGAACCATTATAATCAAGGCGAGTTGACGAAAAGCTAATTTCTAAAAATGTATGTTTCATATTGAGCCTATTCCTATGCACTCAATGCCTTACAATAACCATTCATCGTCATGTTTCTATTCTATTAAAGAAAAATGGATACATAGTTCGAGATAAATGACAATAATTGGATATTTTCTACATATTTGTTATAATAATAATATTTTCTAGTTCAATCGTATTGTTTTTTTTCGTCTTGGGAACTCTGGCCCCTTAGACAACCTTTTACTCATTTAAATTGGGCTAACATGACATAACAATCTATGACATTATTCAAGTTAGCCTCAAAGATTACTCCCAACCCTCCCAACTTTACTTCTCTACATGGTAATATTATTTATATCTAGAGTCTGTCTAATAAGTTAAACGACTTGGGTAATTATTAGGATTTAATGAAATCTGGTGTAGTCAACACGGGTTCAATAATCAAGTTTGATTAAGAGATAGAGAGCATTGTTTACTAACAGAAGAACCTTTTATAAAGTACCGGATATAAGTATTTGTATAGTAGATGATTAATCATTATTATATAAAATTCTCAAGTCGGTTGACTTATTAGACAGACTATACCCCTTTTCTCATCAATGCCAAAACATACCTGCCACAAAATTCGAATTAAAGAAAATACCACATTTTGACCAAATTTTAAAAATGATATCTATAAAGTTATTCTTTATTACATAGTATAATTTTGTTGACTTCTCTACTTCAAATTAAGCAAAAAAGAAATTTTAAGACAATTTTATAGAAAAATAAATTTTTAATACGATTGACTCTCTAGAACTCATAATTATGTACTTATATATATTAGCGATTATCGATAAGAATTTTGATTTTAAAATATAATCGTACTGCGTAAATATGACATCATTGTGGATAATATCAAGACAAGAATGGTCGAGATGATATCGATTTTATCGGCAAACACTTGAATTGGTATAGTAAGATAAATTTCGACGAATGTAAGCAAGACTTGTTTATTTTTATAAACGAGTGCTCACATTACAAAAGAAAGGCCATGACTAGTGGCAATACTTAAAAATTTGTCCAGCATCCAGGTTGGGTTGCCAAACTGTACGGATTTTTTGGCCTTATATCCGATCCTTTTTACCTTTGTGGGCCTTTTTTTAGAATAGTTAAGAGCGTTTTTTAGCAAATAGATATCCGGTTTTTGTCCAAACTTATAGACATCCTTACGACATTCAGGTCAGGTAAGTCCGTGCAAAAACCCTGATTAGCTCTCATCAATCGATAGATAGTAGGTATACAAATAATATGGTTTGATGTCGTTTACACTTCTCTCCTAAGTATCGCCACAAAATCTACGCATAATATGACATTTTAAAGACTAAAAAGACAATACGGCCAGACCAAAATATTTCGCCTAAATAAAATATTCTCTCAACCACTCTGTCTTTATTTACAGACGAATTAAAATGACGTTAAGCAATAAAATTTCTTAATGATTCCTACCTCTCCCGCGGTTATTTTTGCCATACACCTTATTTCCTTCATCAGACTTTTTAATGAAAAACTTGTAAGATAAAGCATCGTTGCAGACAAAAGTGTTAGCGTACCACACTGGCAACACCGCACAGTCTCCTGCATTAAAAATGTCTTCTATCTTGTCGTTGGACGAGCGGCAATTGTCTGTGAACACGTACTTCCTGCGGTTTTCACTTTTTTTGTAGACATGTATTTCATAGAGCCACTTTTGTGCGCTGAATTTTGTGCCAATAAGCTGAACGGCCATGAAGACTTTGCCGTCGTTCTCAGACACCTTTATGTGGAGAAGGAAGTTATAGACGCCGAGAACAGTGAGGTGGACTTGTTGACTGTTGTTGCGGATGTTTGTGAGCTGCATCTCTGCGTCCACTTTGGTTTGGTAACCGTTTGGATGCATGCTGTCGAAATGGCTCGATATTTCACTCAGTTTACCTGAAATTTCCGGAAAAATCTATCAATAATACAGTGTGGAGAGAGATGGAAACTGATGGAGGAATGGAATCAGGGCCCAATCTAAGGAGGGCTTTTTATTTTATTTATTTAAATTTTTACCTATCTATCTGTCTATCTATCAATTTTTGAAAAGCTAATTAACTAGGTACTTAAATAACTAATTACGACGCTGTTTTTAGAAAAAGATTTGTGTTATTTTTGGTGTAGTATAAAATCCCTAGACGTGTGGAACTACAATAGATCCACGCCACGCGACATCGTTCTACGTATAGATCAGTACCTCTACCATGAGTTTAAAGCAATAGTATTTGTCGATACTCGATACAGACTACGTAAATATTTTGTATGGCAAATTTTACAGCGCCTCTAGCGGTCACTTACGAAACCAAAATTTGCTATACAAAATATTTGCGTAGTCGGTATCGAGTATCGACAAATACTATTGCTTTAAACTCATGGTAGAGGTACAGGCGTGTTACACTTGTGAGTCGTCGGTCTAATACAGTTCTAGTTTTAGGGTAAATTTCTAGAAAACAATTATTTATTACCTTTCCAGTGGCAGGTTCCGAACACATCAGTGAGGGGACACTTTTGTTCCTTGAATGGACACTCTTTTATATGAGTCTCCATGTCGGCGATCTTTATGTACAGCTTACATCCTTCACTCGTGTGAGGACACGGCGCTTTTGTCTGAAAAGAAAAAAAAAGTTACGTGAAAAACGTTTCTTTTTTCAAACAAACTTATATCGCGCAGTATAGTACTTCTCAAGACCGTTTCAAAAAGCTCAAACATGATGGGGTTCTCGTGTTGCGCTCAGTAGTTCCTATTAGGGTTATAAAGGAACTCCGCCTCCGCTTCAGTTACTGCGGAAGTTCCGCAAGAAATCCTAACTCCGCTTCCGCCTCAGCAAAATTTTTCGGAGTAATATTTACGTTATAAATATAAATCATACTGTGCGAGCAATGATGCTTGACGACGACTCAGCCGTCCGCCCGCGTGTTGTGTGTGAAATGGTCAAGAATCAGCGTGTGCGCGATGTGAACGCGGTCGAGTAGGGCCGGGCTTATGTCAATTTTACATAACAAGGATCAACCTGACGAATTCCTTCGATTCGTAAGTCCGTGGTGATGTTACTACATCTCCGCCTCCGTTAACCTCCGCAAGTAGGTTTCTCTATACAAAACTTTGAACCCTCGTTTCATCCCTTTTTTGGGAGAATTTTGGACAATCCTCGTTTACGTACTAAAAGGAAACCTTATGAAAAATTTAACGCCTGTAGTGTGAGTTTCGGCTAGGCATTGATTTGACAGTTTTTCGTTTGTTTAAATGCGCTAAACATCCACTTATCCGCACTGGGCCCGCTTGGTGGATGGATTCGATGCATTTCCTCTTCTACAGAGGAGGCCTAAGTCTTGGCAGTGGGAACATTATAAAGCTGATTACGCTATACAATAATTGCTCCAATCTTTTTTTTTATGGTGGGAAAAATCATGCATTGACATTCCTCGCCCTTGAGCGGAGCGGGAGATAGTGTCAGACTCTTACTGACTAAAAGACCCACCCCGTTCCTTCTGGCCTTCATACCGGGGCTCGAGCGCCCTTTCGGATAAACCTGGCCCCGGTAGGCTTCGACCCGGCTGGGTCCCTGCTGTTGCTGACAACTCCTTGAGGCGCGCGGGAACAGTGCGCGCCGTCGATTGCTTTAATCTCGGTCTGGACAGCCTTGCAGAGGCATGTGAAGAGGCTCATTAGTGAACCAGAAGATTTTTCAAAATTCACCAACTAAGGTAATTGAAACGAGGCGTCCAAAGTTTATATGGACAAATCTATTTTCACGGGTGTGAAGCTGGTAAAAGTTAGTCATCATTTCAGCCGAAAGTCGGCCACCATTGGACATAGACCTCCCCCAAACGACAGGTCCTGTGCGTCTCGCATCCACCGCATACCCGCGTCCGTCACGCTCGGTCCACGTTATGGAAGGCTCCCTAACGCATTTAGTAACAGTACATTTTTATAACAAGTTGTCATTGCGATCTGTAGATCCGTAGGCGAGTGTGTTGTGGAGCCGAGGCACGACCGACCGACCAAAGCACGTGCCGCGCGCCCAGCCTGATGCGGTACATGGCATAGCAGCCTGATGCGGTACATGGCATAACAGCCTGATGCGGTACATGGCATAACAGCCTGATGCGGTACATGGCGTAACAGCCTGATGCGGTACATGGCATAACAGCCTGATGCGGTACATGGCATAACAGCCTGATGCGGTACATGGCATAACAGCCTGATGCGGTACTTGGGATAACATTGTGGCGGGGGAGCACAACCACGACTTTGCACTAGCGCGGAAACTATTGCGTGCCTGTAAGCGGTGGAATAAGAGCGGGTTTTCGAGTGAGTGTATTAAAAAATTGTATTACCTGAGCAATATGATTCTCCATATCATAGTTCCTTCGATTGGTGAGTGGCTTCCTGCAGATGCCGCAAGGTCGGCTCCTGTTCTTGCAGTCGTCGCAGGAACTGTGTCCGTTGTCGCACTGGAAGATCCTCATGCCATACCTCGCGTGGCAGGTGGGACAGTCCAGTACATTCCGTTCCCTGGCTGCGTTGCGAGGTCTAACGGCAAAATAGGGATTTCGTTAAAGTTTATTTAGTTTTTTAATTGTTATTAACTATTGCACGACTGCGATCCCACCTGATGGTAACCAGCTGATGGTGGTGGAAGCAGTGACGCAATCGTTGATGGTGGGGCGCACTAGTTTATTAATAACCTATTCCCTCTTGCCTTAAAGACACCCAAATTATAATCAAACAGGAAGACCGCAGCAGGCAAATTGTTAGAATCCCTCGATGTACGTGGTATAAACGACGAGGCAAAACTAGTCCGGACTGTAGAGATTTCAACAACATAAGGGTGGATACTCGCCGTTCGTCGGCTTGTCCGATGTTAGAAGTGAGATGGTGGAATCAAGTCATGTAATTCCTGCGCACACTCGCCAAACTGTATCCTGTAAAACACCGAAAGGTTGCCTACCCTTCGCCTGTGCTCAAGATGGCTCAAGACTTTGTACATTGGACTCAACCAGATCTGGATCACCAATTAGTCTCTTCGCACGCCTTTCCACAAAGTCCAAAGCTTTTGCAGCACCAGCCCATATTCCACTATCATCAGCCATTTTAATGTTCCCACTGTTGGGACTCAGGCCTCCTCTCTCACGCAGGCTCAGTGCGGGTTGATGTACGTCACGTGTTTGAATTTTTGTTTCTGGTTTGCTGGTTTCCTCACAATGTTTTCCTTCACCGTAAACTTTATTTATTACACTAATGTTGCCCCTTAGAAAGAACATCGTTAAATCGATTTATAATAATTTCTTTAATTCATTAAACCCCAAGCGAACCGTTCGCGCACCTATTGTCTTTCTATTGTGTCTGTAATTTCCACGATTGAAAGGAAGAATTTATTATATAAGGAAGAATTTATGGGTAACGGCCTGTTCACGACTAGTCAAGAGCGCGTCCGTAACATCCCTGCTTCAAACATGTCATGCTTTTGTTCTCACCGCTCGCCGCACCTTGCTTAGCTACCGCTCGCTTACAGCGGCAAGGTCGTGAACAGGCCGTAAAGGCGTGGAATTGTGGATCGTACCTGCTGACTGAGCGCGGTCTCGGAGAGCGCCCGCAATGCGGCGGCGGCGTCGGCGCAGATGGGGCTGGCCTAAAACTGTCAAACAACAGACAAATACATAAGCAAAAGTGATTAATGTCACTAGGAACTGACGCAAATTCAAGTCAAAAAAATCGTGAACAAAGGGCTGGCTTTTACCTTCGACAAAAGAAAAGCATTGCCAATGTTACATGTCGCAGGGAAATGAGGATTTCAAGGACTTCACGAAATCCGTAGGGATATCACGAAATCCCGGTAGATGTCGAATATTCCTGTTTATTACGTCTTCTTAATTAAAATAAGAAATGATATGAACAATCTACAGTATTGTTTTTTTTGTTTGTAGGAGGTAATTTCTGGAAGTAGGTAAGTACTTACTGGTCGGATTGCAAAATTTTTTTCACCGATAGAAAGCTGCTATATTCCGAGTGAAATTGACTATATTTTATGTACGCGAACGAAGTCGCGGGCAAAAGCTAGTAAATAATATAGAGCTAAGACGTATAACATAACATATAATTATGTAGTTGACGTCACGTGGCAGTGGACCGGACGTAGGCACTCGACACGTTGATTGCCCAGCTCTTATCGCATCGTGCACATTTGCAAATCCATTGTTGAACTGTCATGGTTGAACTACATAAGGATCGTGTTTACGACGTGGGTCTAAAGGCCCCTACAGATTAACAGTTCGCCTGCAGTTTCTGGTCCTATTGGGCGGCCTGCCGTCCTAGGCTAATAACGACTACACACTAAAGCGATTATTGCCAGCCGGCAATGGCCTGGTACAACATCTACGACTACACACTAGCAGTTACGAGTCCGCAGTTTCCCATCGTATCTATGAAAACATAATGTATGTTAGAAAAAATCTTCATCTTTTTAGCAAAAGAGGCGATAGACATAATTATGTTACAAGAAATAGGGATCAATTAGTTCAACCAGGTTTCAGACTGGCTAAAGTGGCCTCTTCTTTCATGGGGTACTGTTTGAAATGTTATAATAAAATTCCTCCCCACATATTAGAACTCAATGAAACGAAATTTAAATCTTGTATTAAATGCACACTATGCAGACAAGCATATTATAAGTTGGAGGATTATATTCAAGATAAAAATGTTTGGCTCAATGCTGGTCCAGCTCCACTACCACTAGGGCGTACTAATTAGTTGATTAGTTGGAAACTAATATTATTATTTTTTAATTTGAAAGACACAATTGCATTGTATAATGTAGAAGCACTTTTTCCAAGTTTGTGAATGTGAAGCACCATGGAGCATTTTTATTAGGTTACAACTTTTTTTTTTTTTTGACATTACGAGCATGGCAGTTGAGAGTTTGTCATGCTCACTCAAATGTCTCGCTGTTGGTGGCACGTGTTATTGGGTCGTTCAGTTCCCTTCAAAATGGTTGAGCTGAGTGGGGCTGATGCACGCGTCATGCTCGTGAACGGGTGCCGTCAGATGGGACTGGTCATCTCTTAGCTGCCAGTGGCTTAATTCAGTTTCTATCTTTTAATTATTTTACATTTTTATTTCTCTATCGACATTGTGCTCACATGATAGAAGCAACAAGTAATATGTAACCAAGCATTATATGTAACACATATATGATTTAAAAGAGTGTCCATGGAGTTTCTTGCACGTTCTTCTCCATAGAGACCTACTCTTTGGAACGTGCAATTTAGCTTCACTTTTCTTGGACTGACCGACATTTGACTATTCAAAAGTGCCTGTAAATGGTCTATTTGAAATAAATGCTTTGATTTGATTTGATTTGATTTGATTTGTAGCACCGCGCGTCGACAATGGTGTGATACCGGTGTGAGCGTCCCCACACAGGCGGTAGTCATCCACAACGCAGCAGCACTGTAGGGTATAGTTGTCAGTTTTTAGCGTCATCTTTATTTCGCGTAAAAAACGATGTGCTCTTTACTACTTCATTTACTGTCATCATCAGAAAGGAGATATTGGATGAAAAAGTGGGTGGTGGTCGACACAAATTGAGTTTTGTTGTCCATTTCGTCGAAAAAAAATTAAACAAGTCAAAAAATATAAAACTGAAGGTGCTCGACTGACACGAGAAGCCGGTCGACAGGCCACCGGCTGACTACCTGCTAGTGTGTGACCTATTGCGATTAACTGACACACTAATATCGTCCGGCGAACTGTTAATCTGTGGGGCCCTTAACAGTAGCTAGTAGGAGTATTTACTCTTCAGTCTTCACGGTATAACAAACAAAATCGTATCTAAGTCCTTGTACTAGGAAATTAATGTAAAAAGAAGTTTCGAGAGGCTGAGTCAGATTTTCCACTTTCTATACAAAAGTAAAGAAAGACAGAAAAAGCGTCTAACATCGTCAAACGTATATGCGACAAAAATTTCGCATACCATAAAAAATAGTAATAACAACATCATAATAAAACATTTAAAAAAAATCTCACAGTCGTAAACGTAGCATTTACAGTGTGGACCAGTCAATATTGCACCAGAAAGCACAATAAAAATAACATCTAATGCCTTGTTGCACCACTATTGTACATGAAGTTTAAATAAATGAATAAATCAATTAATCATAATAAAAAAAGTGAGTTGTAATCTACATTAATATTATAAAGAGGGAAAATTTGTATTTTTATGTGTATGTTTGTAATGAATAAACTCAAAAACTACTGTGCCAATTTCAAAAATTCTTTCACCGTTAGAAAGCTATATTCACCCTGAGTAACATAGGCTATATTTATTGCCCGTGCGAAGCCGGGACGGGCCGCTAGTGAAGTAATCTAAGAAGTCATGGAGTCCAGTGTTCTCACATGCTCTATCAAAATACTTACCCTTGGTTATATGTGTTCATGAGATTTTCGAAGGTTTCATTTGGAGACCGATACTGGATAGGGTTGGTCTGGAAAGGGTTGGTTTGGAAAGGGTTGTTGTTGAATGGGCCGACGCTAGGGATCGCGTGTGCCTGGTTGAGGTTTGGGTAGAGGTGCGCCGGAGCTGCTGCTGCTTGCTGGAGTTGGTTGCCGCTGAGGCTATACGGTGTGCGCTGTCGTTCTATACTGTAACCAATCAACATAGTTTAATAATAATAATACATAATATAATAATATTCCACAACTATCACACAGCGCCGTCTAGTCCCAAGCTAAGCAGAGCTTGTGTTATGGGTACTAGACAACTGATAAACATACTTATATATTTCTAAATACATACATATTAAAGATAAATTACACCCAGACACAGAACAAATGATCGTGCTCATCACACAAACATTTGTCCTGGGTGGGAATCGAACCCATGACCTCCGGCATAGCAGTCAGGGTCACTAATCACTAGACCAACAGGCCTGTCAGTTTAGTTCTACAATAAGGAGACGACAACAGTACTTGTACCATGAGTTTGAAGCAATAGTATTTGTCGATACTTTTTTTTTAATCTGTTATAAACTAGTACTTGACTGCGATCCCGCCTGATGGTAAGCAGCCTTGAAGATACCCAAATTATAATCAGACGGAAAGACCACAGCAGGCAAACTGTTCCAGTCCTTCGAAGTACGCGGTATAAATGATGAGGCGAAACGCTCAGTCCGGACCGTAGATGTTTCAACAACGCAAGGGTGGATACTCGCCGTGCGTCGGTTTGTCCGATGGTAGAAATGAGATGGCGGAATCAAGTCATGCAAATCCTGCGCACACTCTCCAAAATGCAATCTGTAAAACACCGAAAGGCTGGCTACCCTACGCCTGTGCTCAAGCTCAAAGGGCTTTGAAGATTGGACTTGATACCGACTACGGAAATATTTTGTATGGCACATTTTGGTTCCGTAAGCGACCGCTAGAGGCGCTGTAAAATTTGCCATACAAAATATTTACGTAGTCGGTATCGAGTATCGACAAATACTTTAAACGCATGGCAGAGGTACAGGAACACATCGAGCACCAAAACACGATTGGATATCATAATCACCATCATTATAATTACAGCCGAAACACGTCCACTGTCGGACATAGGCCTTCCCCAAGCGTCGCCAAAACGACCGGTCCTGTGCGTCTCACATCCACCGCATTCCCGACTCGCATCAGGTCGTCGGTCCACCTTGTGGGAGATCTTCTAACGCTGCGTCTTCCGGTATGTGGTCACTACTTCAGAATCTTTCGGCTTTAGCGATCATCTTGACTCTTTGGTGCCACATAATACATTGATGTGCACGTTGGTGCTAGCCTGCAAAATTGCTTTTTATGGATATTCAAAGTTTTTTTAATTATTATTATTGATAGGCTCGCGTTTGACCACTATCTCACCTTATGGTAAGCGATGATGTGGCCGACGGTGGAGCACGCCTGCCTAGAAGTAACCTAAAGTCTAAAATGGTTGGTTTTTAGGGCTCCGTAGCCAAATGGCAAAAAACGGAACCCTTATAGATTCGTCATGTCTGTCTGTCCGTCTGTATGTCACAGCCACTTTTTTCCGAAACTACAAATAAGAGCTATACTGTTGAAACTTTGTAAGTAGATGTATTCTGTGAACCGCATTAAGATTTTCACAGAAAAATAGAAAAAAAAGCAATAAATTTTGGGGGTCCCCCATACTTAGAACTGAAACTTAATTTTTTTTTTTTTCATCAAACCCATTCGTGTGGGGTATCTATAGATAGGTTTTCAAAAGTGATATTGAGGTTTCTAATATCACTTTTTTCTAAACTGAATAGTTTGCGCGAGAGACACTTCCAAAGTGGTAAAATATCCCCTCTAACTTCTAAAATAAGAGAATGATAATACTAAAAAAATGTACATCATATTATGATGTACATTACAATGTAAACTGCCAACGAAAATTGGTTTGAAAGAGATCTAGTAAGTAGTTTTTTTTAATACGTCATAAAACTTAAAAAAATACACTATTATTAAATCGTCGATCAAAGTTACAACGAACTACAAGAACTTTTATATTGTTACTTGCTGCTACGGAACCCTTCATGGGCGAGTCCGACTCGCACTTGGCAGGTTTTTTTTTTATTACCTATGAGAAAATATAACAGTATTCATTTGAGTTCTTAACATACTTAAATGCGGCTGCTTTAGCGGCTTCTTCTTGCTGTCTCCGCCGAGCTGCTGCGGCAGCCTCTTCCTGCTGTTTCCGTAAAGCAGCTGCTTTGGCGGCCTCTTCTTTTCTTCTCTGTTCCGCTTCTTTAGCGGCCTCTTCTTGTCGCCTCTGTGCAGCCATTTCTTCGAGCTTTCTCTCGTATTGCTGTCTTTGAACTTCGAGGAGGCGTTGCACTTGAGCCTCGGACATTTGCGGTCTGAACAAAGATACGAATTAAAAAAATAATAGGCCAAAATTATATTGAGTTGTGAAAACCTTTGTTGAAAATGATTAAGCATACGCTTAGGACATCTACACTAATATTTAAGAGGGAAAATTTGTATTTTTGTGTGTATGTTTGTAATAAATAAACTCAAAAAATACTGTGCCGATATCAAAAATTCTTTCACCATTGGAAAGCTACATTCACCCTGAGTAACAGGCTATTTTATTGCCCGTGCGAAGCCGAGACGGGCAAATTATAAATGGATAATTTCACCTTATGAAATACTAACATTAACCCGCGGCTTCGCCCGCGTGAAAAAATTAGACTATGTCCGTCTCCAGGGTCCCAACTATCTATGTACCAAAATTCATCAAAATCGGTTTTGCCATTTAGGCGTGAAAACGTAACAAACAAACAAACTCACTTTCGCTTTTATAATAGTAGCCCGCGGATTCGCCCGCGTGGCATTAGATACTTAAGGAATCGGGATAAAAGGTAGCCTATGTTCTTTTTCATGTCAAAGGCTATGTGCATCCCAAATTTCATCCAAATCCGTTCAGCCGTTTTTGCGTGATTAAGTAACAAACATCCAAACATCCACACTTTCACATTTATAATATTAGTTAGGATTAGTAAGGATAAGTATTAACATTTTAAGAGGAAAAGAAATGGAGTTGTGCGAGAATTATGGGTATTCTGATGAATATCAATGACTGGATGCTCAATGCAAATTAGTTTTTTAATAATTTTCGGTGTGAACAATATATTTTACAGAAAACAAGTTAAGACAAGTCAAATAGAAGTGTCATATTTTTTCATATAATTTAGGAAGCTTGCAAGAAGGTTTTATCTCCAACATTTCCCCGGGCGTTGAAACCAATGGTTTCAACCAGATTCTGAAGACACAGGCAAAGGGCAGATTCGGTTGAATGCCCGTCGAACGACTCCAGTAGACGTCCGAATGTCAGCTACACGGGCGATACCATCCGTTCCTGGATGAACAGCCACGATCCGTCCAAGTCTCCACTTCAACGGAGGAAGATCGTCTTCCTTGATCACCACCAAGGAGTTCAGCATCAAGCCATCCTTGCAGGAACGCCATTTGGAGCGTTGTTGCAATTCTGCAACATACTCCTTGCTCCATCTGCTCCAGAAATGCTGGCGAAGCTGCTCGATCCTCTGGTAACGAGACAGATAATTGGCAGAGCTATCCTGGTAATCAGGTTGCGGCAAAGAAGTAAGTGGCCGTCCCACAAGAAAATGTCCTGGCGTGAGCGGAGTATAATCTGCAGGATCTGAAGACAACGGCGTCAATGGACGAGAGTTCAAGATGGCTTCAATCTTGGTTAGTGTGGTGTACAGCTCCTCAAAAGTCAAGTTACAATTTCCCAACACTCTCTGAAGGTGATACTTTGCTGACTTGACACCCGCCTCCCAGAGTCCACCGAAATGTGGGGTGTAGGCGGGAATAAAATGGAACCTTATTCCGTCGTTTGCTGCACTTTCACCCAAGGACAAACTATTTAATTTTAAAAATTTGGAAAGGTCGTTGTATGCACCGACAAATGAGGTACCGTTATCGGAAAAAATATCAGCAGGTTTACCTCTCCGAGAAATAAACCGATACAAAGCCAGTAAATAACTATTGCTAGTTAAATCACCAACGAGCTCCAAATGAATGGCCTTGGTTGTGAAACAAATAAAAATAGCGACATACACCTTTACTAACCTACATCCACGGCCCTGGCGACTAGCACACATAATAGGGCCAGCGTAATCAACGCCTGTGCTTTCAAAGGGATAACCTGGACGAAGGCGTTCTCGTGGTAAGTTACCCATTAAGGGAGCTACAACCTTACCCTTCATACGGTGACACAAAACACACTTATGATAACAGGCTTTCGCCAACTTGCGACCTCCTATTGGCCAATAAGTTTCCCTAATGGAAGCTAATAATAATTGTGGGCCAGCATGCATCAGCCTTTTATGCTCAAAATTAAATAATAGTTTAGTGAAATCATGAGTGGACTGTAATAAAATAGGGTGTTTCTTACTATAAGCAAAATTAGAGTTATCGAGACGTCCTCCTACTCGCATTACATTATTATCGTCTAAATAAACATTAAACTTTAGAAGGGCGCTCTTTTTAGGTAAACTCTTTTTGTTCAAAAATAATTGGTATTCAGAAAATGACTGAATCTGACTCTTAATAATGACAAGAGTTAGTGCATCTTGTACCTCATCATGTGACAAGTATTTGGTTTTAGGGTAATGCTTTCTACATGACTTAATAAATCGTAATACGTAGGCAACAGATCGTACGAGCCGTGTGTAATTGGAATAACGCCTAAAATCAATTAAAACTTCAGGTTTCGAATCGTTTACAACATGTAATATGATTTTAGGTCGAGTCTCCGGTAACGATTGTAGTCCTGGGCTCGTAATTTGAGAAGGCCATTCAGACGAATCTAGTTTTAAAAAATCTGGTCCTTTCCACCACAGATCTGACTCCTGCAGATCATTAATATCCATGCCACGAGATATTAGGTCTGCTGGATTTTGATCTGTTGGGACGTGCCTCCAAGTACAGTTACCCGACTTATCCAAAACCTCAGCAACGCGGTTGCGCACAAAAGGCTGAAGTCTGGTAGGCATCATCTGTAACCATCCCAAGACAATGGTTGAATCAGTCCAACAATAAACCCGACTGATCTTCACTCGAAGTGAGCTCATCACCTTCTCGTGAAGACGAGAACCGACTACCGCACCACATAACTCCAGTCGCGGAATTGTCGTAGGCTTGATGGGAGCAACTCGACTCTTTGCCATTAACAAGCGAGCCATGTACTCACCTTTAGCATTAACACTGCGAATGTAGACGCAAGCACCGTACGCGGACTCAGACGCGTCTGTGAAAATATGGAGTTCTAACTCCGTAAATGAATTGCAGACTACAAGTCGCGGAATGCGAACATGATTTAAAAGAGGTAAAGATTTGATAATAATCTCCCATTGTTTACAAATCTCATTAGGTAATGGTTGATCCCATGATAATTTATCTAACCACATTTTCTGTAGCAAGATCTTCATAGTAATAACAATAGGACCTAACAGACCTAAGGGATCAAAGATTCGCGCAATAACGGATAACAAGTCACGCTTTGTGTACCTAGTCGAAGATTTAGTCAGACCTATAGGAAACCCTATCTCATCAGTGCCGATATGCCAACAGAGACCAAGCAACTTTTCTGGCTCATTTTGTCCAATGTTCAAATCGTATGACGCAGGGACAGCATTCGACAATAATTGAGAATCATTTGACTTCCACTTTCTCAATGGCATACATGCCGACGCAAGCGCTTTGGTGACTTCAGTGCGAATGAACTTTACTTCATCTAAGTCATCCCCTCCGGTCAGCAAGTCGTCGACATAGAAGTCATGTTGGATGATTTCCGATATCTTAGGGTTCCTACAGTCGAGTCCTACTTGTTTAAGGCATCGTGTCGCAAGGAATGGCGCACTGGCCGTACCGTACGTGACGGTGTTTAATTGATAAACATTAATAGGATCACTAACATTATCACGCCAAACAATCTGTTGTAAATATCTGTCCGACGGGTGGACGACTATTTGTCTATACATCTTCTCCACATCCGCAGATAAAACATACTTGTGGACTCTAAAGCGAAGAAGTATAGACAATAGACCGTCCTGTACGGTTGGCCCAACCATCTGTAGGTCATTAGAGGACACTCCCGTCGAAGTAGAAGCACTAGCGTTGAAAACAACACGAAGTTTGGTCGTGGTACTCGACTCGCGTAAAACTCCCATATGTGGAATAAAATAACCCAAACATAAATTAGGTTTATTAATTTTTGTCATATGACCAAGTAACTCGTATTCTGACAAAAAGTCATGATACATTCTACTAAAGTTCGTCTTAACCTTTAATTTACGCTCTAAAGAATGTAAACAATGTGTGGCTTTATTAAAAGAATTTCCTAAAATTGAAGGATCTTTCTTAAGGGGGATGCGAACACAAAAACGACCATCAGACAATCGTGTCGTATTTGTAACGAAATTGTCTTCACACAATTTCTCTTCAGGCATATAAGAATTGGAAGACTTCGCATTCACCTCCTCTAATTGCCAAAACTTTGTCAATTCTGACTTGAGGTTTTCCCAGTCACCATCGCTGTCGGCAACCATTTTAGACATATTGCACTTTACGTCATTCGTCAGCAGTGAGATAGTATTCTGAGTAATTGGACCGGAAACTATCCATCCTAGACGGGTTTCACATAATATTGGTTTCCCGGTACCTAACTTTAGTCTTTGAGATCCTAACAAATCCCAAAAAAGATCAGCGCCGATTAAAATATCAACATCGGCAGGGTTATAAAAAGTAGGATCAGCTAAAGTAATATTCGAGGGTAAGTCGAAATCAGAAATATTTATCTGACGACACGGAACACTACTCGTAATGAACGGAAGAACAAAACAATTTAGTTCGAATACAAAGCTATCATCTAATGGCGTACCCTTAACCCGACATATTTTACCTACGTGCGAAGTGACGTTATTGATTCCAAGGATTGATCTATCTACCTGGCTAGTTTTTAAGTTAAGTTTATTGCACAACCTATCTGTTATGAGTGAAGACGTGCTACCACTATCGAGCACCGCGCGAGCGAGATGCACACACCCATTGTGGTCTCTTAATTTGATCAAAGCGGTTGATAACAACACATCTCGTTGCGTATGACCACACGGAGATGCAATGTTTGCGGATAAAGCTACGTTATTCGTTTCAGTCGTAGCAGACAAGTTATTCATCGAATTACCACTAGGTGTATTCGATACAGTGCCATTAGAATGTACGTGAACTAATGTGTTGTGCCTACGTTTGCATAGTTTGCAGCCTGGTTTTTTACATTTGTTAGCATAGTGTCCGGAACGAAAACAGTTAAAACATACCTTATAACTAGGTAATGATTTGAGACGGTCATCGTTACTCAATGCGAGAAACTGTGGACAATTATTTAATGTGTGATCGTTGTTATTACATTTAGGACAAGGTTTAGAAGCTGAGTCAGTGCTAGAATTGATAGGAGATTGTGCTACCATTGACTTGATCTTAGGACCTGATTTACCTGGTGATTGCGAATAATGATTGCGGGGGAGTTCCAGGGTCTCGATGAGGTCGGCTCGATTGCGTAAGAATTGCATAAATGCGTTAAACGTGATTAAGCCATCCTTGTCTATCCTACCTTTGCACTCCTCCCACTCACGATAGGTTTTTTGATCAAGTTTTCGTGTGACAATGTAGATTAAAAGTGTATCCCAGTGTTTCACAGGCTCCCCTAATGACTCTAAAGCTCGCAAGTCTTTATTTAACTGATCGATCAAATTCTTAATGGCAACAGAAGATTCTTTTGTAATTGATTCAATAGTAAATAATGAACTTATATGATTCTGAACCAGTAATCTTTTGTTGTCAAACCGATCACATAACAATGACCATGCCACAGAGTAATTACTTGAAGAAAACTCAATGGATTTGATAACTATAGCAGCTGTTCCCTCAAGTGATGCTCGCAAGTAGTGAAACTTATTGATTGCGTCTATGTCATCATTACAATGAATTAGGCTAGTAAAGGTGTCGCGGAATTCAAGCCAATTACAATATAATCCGCTAAACTTTGGTAACTGAATCGTTGGCAATTTAACCGGCTGCTTTATGCTAACACGAGTACTTTTACAACTTTCCATCGATTTATTATCTTTATTGTAGTCAGTCAGAATATTCTGGGCTCTAGATAAGGTTTTATAATAAATAGACTCAAACTCGGAACGCTGAGAATATTGTAAGTTGATGTCGTCAACAATGCATTCTAGACGTAACTGTACCTCATCATACTGCTCATACAACGCCTCTATCTTGCCCATGCGCAACTGCAACTCGGACACATCACAGCTAGATAGCTCCTTGTCCTTGAATGAGTCCAGAAAATTGAGGAAACTAGTCAAGCGACCTTTGAAGCTGCCTCGCTTCTTAATTAAATCCTTTTCCTCAGACATTCTGGGAGACGAGTGTTGTCAACCTGGCATTGATACAGGAATATAAAAATTAAAACAACAATATAATTTCAATAATTATACGCCTAGCTGTAGTCTATGCCCTTTCTGACTGCTAACTATAATTTATAACAATGACTTGTACTAATATCTAACACTCAAATATTTTTATTATGTCAAGATACTTGTTAAAAATTAATACCACTGTTAAGTAGTTATGTAATTAGTTACAGCTTAATATAATGTAAGTTTAATAATGTAGCAAAATAGCTAACTATACTGTTAAAAGTATGAGTTTAAACTTAACATTGCTGTTGAATAAAATACTAATCACAATGCAACAAAGTACCTAATGATTTTACTCAAACACAATATAATTGGTAATTTAATAAAATAGTACTGACCTTAGTATGACTACTTATATATACTACCTGAGTGTTGGGTGACGATATTAGCGTAATTATAACTGTACACCACTAACTAACTTGCTTGAAATCAATCCAGTTCTCCAGCAGTGAACTCATGAACCTCCATTCAGCGTGGAAGTCAGTCTCTATTCTTTTTCTTGAAAATAATCGCTGATCTTCTTAATTATATTTCATCCGGCTCGTTATGGACCATGTGCGAGAATTATGGGTATTCTGATGAATATCAATGACTGGATGCTCAATGCAAATTAGTTTTTTAATAATTTTCGGTGTGAACAATATATTTTACAGAAAACAAGTTAAGACAAGTCAAATAGAAGTGTCATATTTTTTCATATAATTTAGGAAGCTTGCAAGAAGGTTTTATCTCCAACAGGAGTAAATATACATATTTATTTAGATTTAAATATACTTATTTCAGGTAAAATTTAATTATTCATTGTAGCAGTGTAAGAAGTTACTTCTAGAGCAGTTTTTTTATCGTCATAATTGGGTTAAAAAGGAAGCCTTGTCGAAAATGGCACGTGCCTAATCAATATTATCTGTTGTGCGTTGATTATGTCCGTCAGTCAGAATCTCCTCTTTGTATACATAAAATGGGGTGAATAGAGACTTCGGGGTGAATAGAGACAAAACTTTGGTTTGGTTTTTCACTTTGATACCATAATATCAGAATCTAACAAAGCATCGTTTTTTTAGAATAACAATTCATTAATAAATTGATATAGTTAGGTAAATGCTGCAAAAAATATTCAAATATCGAGAAAATGCCCTTTAAAGTTTTGTCTCTATTCACCCCGTTTTACTGTACATAAATTAGATCATAATAGAGAATACAATGTATATTTAGATAGATGAGATGATGCATAAATCTATACTAATATATTAAAGAGGTAAAGTTTGTTTTTTTGTTTGTAGGAGGTAATCTCTGGAAGTACTGGTCTGATTGCTAAAATTTTTACACCGATAGAAAGCTGCTTTATTCCTGAGTGACATAGGCTAGGCTATATTTTATGTACGCGGACGAAGTCGCAGGCAAAAGCTAGTAGAATATAAATATGTATATTAGCCGTGCTGTGAACTTTATAATAATGATTATTATCATTACTTACTATTCGCCTATGAATTTTTAATAGCATTCGGACACTGAGTCATAGTAACGCTATATGTAGATACATTTTATCTACGTACATATTTTAACCACGATCCTTTATATATTTTTATTGTACGGTTTTTCCCGCAGTTTGTGCATTCAGGTTTCTGATGTAATTATAAAAAAATGCACTAGCAAAACGAATTATGGAACAAAAAATGATGGTATTGAAGTTGAGGCTACGTAATAGTCACATTTCGAACTTCAGGCATTATTAAGGTTTATATTGTAATATGGAAATATTCTAAAATCAATGTCTGGAGAGGGAGAAAGAGGCCTTCTGAAGACTGATATGAAAGAAAAGGAAGTTCGTGATAGCATGACAGGGAAGAACGGAAGAAAAAAACGTGTTGCGTCGACCACAAATAAAACGGGACAAGGGCAGGAAGATGATGATTTCTGATGAAGATGATGAATCATTTTTAGAGTTCCGTAGGTACATAAGTCGGCCGTGTGCCGTAATGTGTTCGGAAGTAAAGAATAGCACCATCCCATCCATCTTCCCGTGGCTGGGTGTCGTAAGAAGAGGGACACACACATAATAGAAGCAATAAGTAATATGTAGGTAACCAAGCATTCATTATATGTAACTCCATGCTTATTTTTTTATAACCACCCAAAAGTAGGAGGACCCGCATGGGACATCCGTCGACCCCATGTAAATTAACAGTGTTTCGTAATTAAGACGATTATGAAGGCTCTCCTTTTTAATTATTATGGATGTGAACATTATGCCTAAAGATGATACTTACTAACAAAATTATAAGTTTTGAATTTATGACAAATGACTATGCGAAACGATTTTCTGAGAAATGAAGTTTATGCTATCCGTTGTTATGCAAAATAATATTTTTTTATCTAAAAAGGTAGAACCGGTGGTGGTAATATCCTTGTTGGCATAAAATTTTTAAGCATAATATTGTGTAACATACACAACATAACGTGTTCGCATAAGTTTTTTTAGCATAATAATACTTTGGCATAATGCATAGGTAAGCATAACTATCATATAGTCTATACGTTTTGGCTTAAATTGGAGTTGCATAAATTTTAAAGGCATAATATTTATTCGTCTAATAATCATAAGCCATAAATATAAAGTCATAATTGGATGAATGTAGCCAATAATTTTAAATTGATCTTTAGGCGATGTTTTTGTGGCGACGCGACGTATTATCGGTAACTGGGTTAGGTTAGGTTTTTTTTTGTGGTAGGAATGGGAAATCCATCATGAACGCCCAAATCAGGTGAAATAGTGTCTACAACTTACGGTTTTGAGTTATTTTTTAGTGTTTATTAGTTTTATTCAAAAGAACATTATGTGTTTTTATCACTATGCGTTTATAGCATTATGCTTTATTATTATTATGCTAGCAGTATTTATGACAACAAGCATTATCGCAAAAGTTTAATTTTATGCGTAATGATCATTATGCTGAATTTTGTTATGCCAATGTAAATTATGACAATATATTTTAAGCTAATCATTAGTGAACCTTGGCTGGTAGCCCGTCTACCCGTGATACCGGTAGCGGTCAAGGCACGCGGCGAAGCTTGTGTGTAATATTTCAGGATTCTGGGTTAACGGGAAGTACCCTAGAATTTTAGTTTCTTTGAGTGTCGAAATATACGTTTTTTGTGACATAAACGGTCATATCATCGTAGTAACTATTCAGTAATCTGTGATATCATTTTTTTCCGTGAACTTAGAAGTTTGATTTTTTCACAGCTTCAAGGGATCGCATACCTAAGTATATGGTTTTAATTTCAACTTGATACCTCCACACGTTCCCGACATAAAGGGTCTTGACAAACAGTTTACAGAACCAGTTTAGTAGAAAATTGGTTCACATTAAAAACATACGAGTAACGAACAAATACATTCGAAATATGATCATTTTTGGGCATCAAATTGGAAAATGAAAATGATGTACATTTTGATACAAGTGGAGTTTGTCGTTGCGACTCTTGCGACCGAGGCGGCAATCGCCTGAGCCGTGAGAGTAGACGAGAGTATTATGGACCCCGAAGGCTGCAGTCACAAATTTCGACGTGTACTTTAACAGACGACGTTTTTCAATACAATTACGAAGACAAAAATAATCGGGAGTCGACGCGCGAGCAGTGGGGGTCGCTTAGCTCTAGCCTGATATAATAAATAAATGTAATAAAATTGTGCCGGGGGCGGGGCGCATGTACACTTTTCCGTACTAGTGCGTACCTATAACAGTCAAATGCGTGCCGTAAAGCGGTAGGGATAAAAGCCGATATTGAAAAATAGTTTGCGTGTGACACAACTAACCTTAGAGCATTAAACCACCTAATGCTCTAAGCAACTAACGAAAGGGCTTATTTGACTAGGGCTTCCATTTCGTAATTCCACAATTAGGTACCTACGTAAGTACGTAATTATACAATTAAGTAAGTACATAATTACCCAGAGAGTAGATACCTGAATAATTGAAATCTGTAATTACTCAAATAAAGGATTTTTTAATTAATCTTTCGAATACCGTAATTAGAGACACAATAGAAAGACAATGGGTTTAGTGAATTAAACCCCAAGCGAACGCCGCGTCGGCGTTCGCACTCCCATCGTCTTTCGATTGTGTCTCTAGTTAATCGCGTCCTAACCAAAAAAAGCAAAATATTATAAGGTTAAAGACTATGTTGAAGACACGCTTGTTTGGCAATGACTACCTAGTCTGCATATGTGGTTCTAATGACTACTTATTATAGTATCGAAGTGTAACTATTAGATAATAATCTGTCTCGCTTATTACGTTATTTTGTGAACTGTCCGAAGGCTGTCCCACTGTGTCATTAAAGTTGATTAGAGGCTATGTTCGGTGGCCAATACTAACTTATTTATCATTCAAACTGCTCTTCTTTGGTCTAACACAGATTATTTTTACCTTTACAGCAATTTTTTTTGTGACTTTTCATCACGAAATCAATTTACAAATACCAACCAACAAATATGGCAGCGAGAAGAGCACATGACGTTGAACCAATCAGTTCGCGAGAATTCCGCTCTATGCCATTTTCACAATTTAACAGTTTCGCTTCGATTGATTATAATTTACCGGAAAATAATTCGTCAAATTGTAATTAGGTAGTATTTTACGGTTCACAATCTTTTACCAGTTTACAATCTCAAGAGATAGATTATAATCTACCGATACTTACAATTTTACGGTGACATAAATAAAAAGAGAAATTGACTGACTGACATGTCACATAAAACACAACCAAAACTGCTGGGGCTAGGATCTGTGAAATTGTGCAATAGGTTTTCTATTATTACGTACAATTACCGTCATGGATCTTGAGCGCTCGGCGTCAGAGTGGGGATCGCTTTGCGCATTCTATACATTGGCGAGCCAATCGTCGTCGTTGTTAGATACCATGCTGCAAGCTCAGGGATCGAATCTCGAGTGAGTCTGGTGACGTCTATGACACGATGGCGTGGCAAGCCAATCACTGATACTCCCCGCCTCCGCGTCGCACCAATAGAGACCGAATATTTGACTTCTGCGCAACTTGAAGCCAGCGCTCAAGATCCGTTCCGGTAACTGTACGATCACGCGTGACGCGGGCGAAGCCGCTGGTAGAAGCTAGTCACATTATAGTAAAGAAATATGGATTTATAAAAACTGCGAACAAACAATAGGATATCGAACCATACGAAACCAATTGAACCATACGATAATGATAGATATAGACAAAAAAATAAAAGTAAGTTTTTGATTTCTGATAAGTCATGAACAATATTGAACAATATTTAAGTACCTACGTAACGTATCTATATTTTACCAATATCTTTTGTAGATGTGAGCAATATTGAAAGAGAATCAATAAAAAACTCAAAATATCGGAACAAAGGATCAATATTCTACTTACGGAGGTACGGCATTATAATTTCTTCTCTCGTTCGTCGTTGATTGCTCAGCCCCCATTACTAAACTTTACAAACAACAAACTTAGTGATAAATCGAATAAAATGGAATCACTCAAAGATAGAAGAGCCTCTTTTGCCACGATATCGCAAACTTAAACTGGGTAAAACAATGCACAACGTGGTATTTATATGGTCCGTCTACTACATTAGAATGATTGATACGTTAAACAATTTCTTATCGCAAGCAAACTGCACAAAGTGCACGATCGGCAGTGGCATAGACAAGCTTCAACTCCAAATATTTAAGGGATGTGAACGTATCGATAGTTTTATTCGAAAGTTAACTTGTTATTATTATTTTTTTGTTATTATTACATGTTATTTGTTTTTGCCAAAGTGACTAAGTTAATGATTGGCGCCCTTTACATGAAGCCTATGTCCAATTGTGGACTTCCTTCAGCTGAATTTATGGTATTTATAAAATTTGTGAGATGATAAGAATGTTGATCAACACGTTCTCACAGCCTTATAACTTTATAGGCGAATATTACACGGTAGGGTTTGCTGTCAGTTTTGCCACAGTCAAAACCCTGATTGACGAAAAACCTACCTTGTAATGCGTCGCATGACGATTTTTAGTACTGATTGTCGAAAACCAACATTCACCATCATTCATGATTGATGATATTGATTGAACCTTGCTTGACCGTGTAATGGTCGCCATACAATTATCCTTTTGCTAACCTTGGTGATTAATAAATGGTGTTATGTCACTTGACGGTTGTTAACAGTGGTGAGTGGTTTATAAGGTGGATAACTACACAGAGTAGAGAGGATGTGATTAAAACCATCAACTTATAAGTTACTTTGTATCCGTCTATAAATCTTTATAATATACAAAAATCTTTTATTGTAAATAGTACATAAACAACGATTTGGAAATTCATGTACAAAGGCGAGCTTAACTGTACAATGAATATTTTCCCATCAAACCTTTGCTTGGCGTGAGTGTGAGTTTAAGTATGTAAGTTCATGTCACAATTGTATTGTTTTTTTGCTTCTCTTCTCTTTTTTTTTTTTTTTTTTTAATAATGATAGGCTTGCGTTTGACCACTATCTCACCTGATGGTAAGCGATGATGTGGTCGACGATGAAGCACGCTTGCCTAGAAGAAACCTATTCACTCTCGACTTAAAGACTCTTCCCCTCTCTTAGAGAGGAGGCCTGAGTCCCAGCAGTGAGATCATTGAAAGGCTGATTATCCTTATGTTATAAGTGGGTTTTTGTTTTTAATCAATCTCTTTAGTAAGTAAATGCCATAAGCCATAATGCGGTCTTATTTTTTGCCATGTCAATTAATTTGTTTGCCTTTTCCTTTTTTTTTCAGTCCAGTTTGTTTTATTTACAAATAGTTAGCGCGATATCCTGAAAAGTAGTATTCTCGGTAGTTTACCTTCGGTTTTGAAGGGAATAAGATTTTTTTTCCTTTCAAAATCTTGTTAATATTGAAATTTCGCCGGATCTCGTCTCTTTTTTGAAGTAGATTTCGATATTGCCTATCTCACGAGCAGATTTAACAGGCGAGAACTCAAATGAATAATCTCGATTCGAGATTTCATACTAGATTTTAGTATCAAGAAGCTGAAATTGCGTCCAAAGTTAGTAGTAGCATGCAATCTTTTAAGAATAATTAAACTATTATTTTATTTACGCGTTCGCCACAATATCAGTAATAACATTATTCTTAAACGTTTTTATCGATAGTTGTTGGCATCAACCTTATGTCAAGACAACAGCACTGACCCATTTTTCACCGGAATTCACCAACCATAGACAACCAAAACGTTTTATCTCCGCGTTCCAGATACATACTTTGTGTTATGTTTAGCTTAAAATGTTTGCGCTGTGTGAAGGCCACTGACCTCTACTGAAGCCGTATTTAGAACACAATACAATCCAATCTCGCGGTCTCGCCTTGCACTTTCTGTACAGAAATGTTTCGTTGAACGACGAAGCGAATAGCGAGTTGACTGGCGAGTACTAATGTGTAAATGAAGCATAAAAAATGATTGATTATTAATAAAAAAAACACAGAATATTATTAGAAATAATATTTTAAATTTGAATGCGTTTGTACCAGGATTATTATGGAACTCCGTAATGTAATCGAAACTATCGAATATCTCTAATAGTAGTATATTATATCTCTAGTAGTATTTGAGTGTAAAAAATGTTATACCAATCAATAAATTATCAAAATTTATTTATTTATTACTATTATTTATTTCGACCAAGGTTGCAGGAGTGTTTGTATATTCCTGCACCCCTGGTCGATTGATAGAGAATACTTAAGGAGGCCTTATGGACGATAAGGCCTCCTTAAGTATTCTGCTTTTTTTAGTAGTCTCTTCTAAAAGTTTTTTTTGGTAGCCCCTTCCTCGACTGTTTTCTTTAAGGTATTACTGTGCAGAAAAAACTTCTTAAAAGCCTCTTCCTGGAGTTTTTTAAGTCTAGCTGCTTCTGCAACCGGTTTCTGCTCATCAATAAGCCGATTTATCCCTTCCTGGAACTTTTTGCGTTTAGAATGAAAGGCTTCTTCCTTTTCTTTTCTCTGTGCAACTAAATGAGCCACTGTTTCTTGGTGTTTTCTGTGTGCGGCAATTATAACTTCAATCTGACAATTCCTCAGAATGGCTAAAGTATCGATAGCTTCAATAAGCTTTCTCTAAGAGGCAATATAAGAATTAAGCTTTCCCTGGTATTCCTCTATAAGTAGGCGACACACGAGATGAGAAGATGAAAGCCTGAAAAGAAAAAAAGACAATTCAGAAAAATAAAAATTCTATTCACATCATAAAGTACTTGTTGTTCAAAGATATTTAAATCAATTTTGCTGTTAAGCAGCAGGTTGTAAACGTGTGTTGAAACGATGAATGGACTGTATGATAGATGGTATATCATTATCATTATCAGCATTTTTAATGTTGGAACTGCTAGGACTCAGGCTTCCTCTCAAGGAGAGGAAATATACAAAATCGGCCCGATTATCTGTCCTACAAAAAATGTGACGTGGGCGGGCAGCCTTATAATGTCTGGCGAAGACCTGCGTCATGCGAAAGGTTAGGACGTCGTGGCGTCTTTTCAGCCACTCTTCAAAGAGGGGATTTACCGCCATTTTCTCCGCGTTCCAGACACATACAATGTACCTAATATGTTTTACATAAACTGTTTGATTTTGCACTGTTTAATGAGTAATAAAAAATACAATTCGTCATTATTAGGACTTTTACTAAACATTAAAATGAGATAATAATTATAATTTATCTTATATAATTAACTTTTCTACAGTTCTTGCGAGGTTAGGTAGTTGTTTTTTTAACGTACCTACTGCCATCTAGGGATAACTTGTGTACTATTTTTGACAGTAATGACATATAGGTGACATTGTTTGACATTGAGTTTAAATTCTGCTTTTGCCTGGAATATTTTCATTTTCAGTTTATTTCAGTGAAGATAAGCGTTCGTCTGGCTGATTCTTAAAATAATTTGCCGACTGCGGTTAAGTAAAATCACACACTTGAACAAAAGTAAAAAGTGTCACTATGCCTCACTTCAGAATTGAAACGAATGTGCCGAGGAGCAAAATTCCTCAGGATTTTGTGTTGAAAGCTGTGCCGGTTCTAGCAAAGGCTCTTGGGAAACCAGAACAGGTATTTTAATTTGACTGATCTATTTAACACAGGCACTCTAAGGCTTAACCTTCCGAGTACCGTAATTCGATAGGTACAATAGAAAGATAATGATTATATTATTATAATCATTATCTTTCTATTCCCTTATTTTTCTTAATAATCCATTTTTTTTTTGTTTTGTTGTTTTTTTTTTTGTGCACCTGCCATGTTTTTCTCTTCACCACCCTAGGTTGACTGGTAGAGAATGCCTAAGGCATTAAGTCCGCCTTTGTACCTGTGCGTTGCATAAAGTTTAAATAAATAAATAAATAAATAAATAAATAATGAGAGAGAGCCGGCGTTCGTTTGCGGTTTAATGAATTAAGTCTTTGTCAGATCACTTATAAATTATGTTTTATGACTCAGGATCGGCATATATTTAAAACTTTACTTTCTTTTTCATATTGTTGTCAAATAAATGCATTTTTTTTTGTGATCTGAAACCATCAGAATCTTTTCGCTCCCGCCATGTCAGACTTTTACTGCCTAATACCTAGGTCACCTGTGGTCCAATAGTTGTCCTTTGCATTCCAGGGCCATCGTAACTCCTTCGAAACTTGTAGAACTTATGACTTATCAACGTCCACATTACCGTGTTTCTGGCAACAGCTAACCAAAGCCCAAATATATCTACACTAATATAATAAAGAGGTAAAGTTTGTTTTTTGTTTGTAGTAGGATAATCTCTGGAAGTACTGGTCTGATAGCTAACATTTTTTCACCGATAGAAAGCTGCTTTATTCCTGAGTGATATAGACTATATTTTATGTACACGGGCAAAGTTGCAGGTAAAAGCTAGTAATCATAGACGTGAGCAAGCTAATAATAATATTCCACAACTATCACACAACGCCGTCTAGTCCCAAGCTAAGCAGAGCTTGTGTTATGAGTACTAGACAACTGATAAACATACTTATATATTTCTAAATACATACATATTATAGATAAATTACACCCAGACACAGAACAAATGATTATGCTAATCACACAAACATTTGTCCTGGGTGGGAATCGAACCCACGACCTCTGGCATAGCAGTCAGGGTCATTGCCCACTACACCAACAGGCCAGTCATAGTTGAAATAAGCATCACCTTTGTATCTATTTTTTTTTATTTCCTCCTTTTCCTTTATTATAATATGTGCGTACATGAATATTTAAATAAATAAATATTCAGATACTGTCACTTTGAGACAAAATAGTAAGACAATAGATGCGTAAACGCTGGTGTTCGCTTGGGGTTTAATTAATTAATTTCATTAAACTATCCGATGGATGCGGACCGCATATGATCGTTCATTGTGGTGATGCTTGGGGGAGGCCTATATCTAACAGTGGAGGTCTGTCGGCTGAAATGATGATCATCATCATCATTGGATGATTAAACCACAAACGAAGCTGGTGGTCGCTCTGTAATTGTCTTTCTATTGTGCCTCTAATTATGGTATTCGAAAGGTTACATTATAAAAAAAGAGAGGCTTGCCTTCTTAAACTTCAATGTGTTATAAAACAAATAATACTTTTATTCTGTATATTTTACCTTGGCATTTATTTTTTCCTTGCTGGCAGTGGCAAATAATATTTCTATCAAAGTACAAGAGAAGAAAATTGCAACTGAATTATAATATCTATAATTTAACCTATTAAGTGGCCCTGCGGCCTTGTAGCAGCGGACCTAACTTACTAGTTGCAGGTTGCGGGTTCAAACCCAGCTTGGTATTGCACTGTGTAATTTATTTCATCATGTCTACTGTCACAACGGTTAAAGGAAACATTTTGAGTAAACAGGAATGTCCTAGGATCAAAAATTCAAACAAAACATGTAATATCCACCAAACTGCACTGGGCCTGCTCTTCTAGGGACGCCTGAGACCCAGCAGTGGGAATTTTAGTTTGATAATGCTACGCTATGCTATAACTTAACCTTGTCTTTTCAGTACTGCGTGGTTTCCGTCATTCCTGATGTCCCGATGAGCTTTGGTGGCACCACAGAGCCGTGTGCCATTGCCAACCTCATGTCAATCGGAGCACTCGGTGTCGAACAAAACAAGAAGCATGCTAAAATACTGTTTGAACTGGTGGAACAAGAGCTTGGGGTCAAAAATGATAGGTATGTACATTGCCGTCCAAAAAGGCAAAATTGAGTTCAATTTAATTGGCTTATAGGTTCCATTAATGAAAACTCGGACCACTGCTGACCCCATGGGTCTGTTAGTATGAAATATTCCTTGTTGCTTTAAAGCTCCATCCAAGGAGGATCTATACATAGAATAAATCTGAAGAAGTTTTTAATAAGACGCGCATTAGATACGGAAAATGTACAAAATCGATGTACCTAGATAAACTTTTATTATTTAACTCAATATAATTTTTTTTTTTTTTTTAATCTTTTATAAACTAGTACTTGACTGCGATCCCGCCTGATGGTAAGCAGTAATGCAATCGTTGATGGTGAGGCGCACTAGTTTATTAAGAGCCTATTCAATATATGTATTACTTAGGCTTTGTTTTTGCAATCGCTTGAATATACCGAAAGATGTACTACTTTCATTGATTGTTAGGCGGTACGAAGTTCGCTGGGTCACTGTGCACACAGCGAGCACTGTTCGCCGTCCGCAAGCCAGTTATAAAAAGCTAACTAGAGTTCTACTGACTAAAATTACACTTATGTTCCTCCTTTGCCTCGCGTCCCTGGACCCTGGGTTTCCCTTTCAGAATTCAACCTATGGCTCCAATCAATCCATGCCCTTCGATCAGCTGGTGTTTGACTTAGAACAGATGAAAGAGGTTAGAATGACATTGTGGGCGGGGCAGGCCTGCCACAAAGTAGGGCTCAATGCTCATAGTTCAACTACCAATAGCAAACTTGCGATCTACATGTGCGTGGTCTGTTAGTTGCGTAATGCGCGTTCGTATTGGTTTATTGCCTGTAGTGGAGTTAAAGGCACAGAAGACAATCTCATGTATGTACTTCACTTTTCATACCTACGCTCGGTGGACGCATACTAATGAGCGTTTGAGCCGGAACTGTACGACGAGTGGTCCGAGACGCGACCGAGACATCGTGTCCGTGAGCGGTGTCTATGTGTGCGTTGCTCGAGCACGCTTTGTATGTAGATTGACTTCTGTACAGTTGCCATCACGGATCTTGAGCGGTTGCGCAGAAGTCAAATATTAGGTCTCTTTAGTGGTGCGAAGTGAGACGCGGGGGCTGGGAGTGTCAGAGATAGGCTCGCCGTGCTATCGCGTCATAGACGTGACTCTTAATTCGTTCCCTGCGTTGTTGCATGTATCTAACAACGAAGACGATTGGCTCTCCAATGTATGGAATGCGCAAAGCGATCCCCACTCTGACACCGAGCGCTAAAGATCCGTGATGGCAACTGTACCTATCTATTATTGTGTTAAAGGGTGGGAGACAAGCGGCGACACTCGTTGTAGTACAAATCGGAAAGTATTTCCTTTCCAACCTCTTTCATGTTTTCTGTGGTTAGACTTGTGACATCACGAATCCATTCTTAACTTTGTAAACCATTCCCCGTTGACTAGCATTCACATAAATCTTTCAGCGAATTAAAATCTCACAGTATCTGGGAATACAAACGATGTTACAGAAATTGAAAGATTAACACACAGACTGTGTAGCACAATAATTTGTGTGTAGTTACGCCATTAGCTCAGTCCAAATTTAGTATTTCTGTAAAGGTAGGATTACACTGCGCTCTCGTCACTCGTGTGTTACGTACGCCGATCTGGCCTCTGGGCGCGTCGGTCTCCATACATTTTACAGTTGCCATAATGGATCTTGAGCAGTTGCGCAGAAGTCATATATTCGGTCTCTTTAGTGGTGCGAAGTGAGACGCGGGGAGTGTCAGTGATTGGCTCGCTGCGCCATCGCGTCATAGGCGTCACTTCTCATTCGTTCCCTGCGTTGCTGCGTGTATCTAACAACGACGACGATTGGCTCGCCAATGTATTGAATGCGCAAAGCGATCCCCACTGACGCCGAGCGCTCAAGATTCGTTGTGCCTACTGTATATGGCAACTATACCCTATTCGCGATAAGATTAGACATTAAAAAAAACCTTTTTTTTATTGTCAACCGAGTTTAACTTCTATTTCGTTGGCATAAGGATGCATTAAAAGCAAAAAAACTGGTTACAATACCAACTATTTACTGCAGCATGGTGGACATCCACCCATACGTACAAAGCGTTTTGGTAACATATTCATTGTACGTACAGCTAAGGAGTTAAATTCCCTGCCCGAGTCTGTGTTTCCTGATAGCTATAACCTAGGGGTCTTTAAGTCAAGAGTGAATAGATTGCTTCTAGGTAAGCGTGTTCCATCGTCGGCCACATCATCGCTTACCATTAGGTGAGAATGTGAGCCTATCCATTATAAAAACTGTCATGCCACCAACGTAATAAAAGTCAAAATCGGTTGAATGGACAGTAAGGTTTTCAATCATAAATGTCTAATGTTATTTAGAACAGAGTACAGACTTGTAGAGCTACACTTGATCCACGCCACGCGACAGTGAGTCAGATAAAAATATTCAAAGAACAAAATTGTTTTCTTGATAAGCGTGTAAGATTGTAGTCAAGTCTATACATAATATTGATTTCTTATCTATATTATTAGGTACTGAGCGTATTGGGTCGCTGTATACATGTATGTCGAGAGCAAAGTAATAATTATGATTACTACGAGTAAGTACCTACAACTCTACGAGTACATACACCTCTACGAGTACCTACAACTCGTAAGTCAGGCCCGTTACTACGCAGGTTCAAACCCAGCCAGGCGCATTACTTTGTGTTATTTATTTCATCACCATTGCTCTCAAAACGGTGAAGGAAAACATCGTGAGGAAACCGGCATGTCCTAGAACCAAAAATTCGAAGACATGTGACATCTACCAAACCACACGGGGCCCGCGTGGTGGATTACGGCCCATTCCCTCTCCTAGAGAGGAGGCCTGAGTCCCAACAGTGAGAACATTATAAGCAGGGACTTAAAAACACCTTCATAAAGGTTACAGAATTGTAAGTGTTACATGTTGAATTGGTAACAGAATCAAATATGTAACACTGTGTTTTCAACGTGTTAACCCAAAACACAAAAGTGTAACCCTAACATATCTGTAACAGATATAAAAGTGTTAACAGTGTTAATAAGTTACCTGTTACACTTTACAAAACGCAGCGTTGTCAAAGTTACAATTTACAAAGCTACACTATAACTGATTATTTCAGTTACACATATTAACACTTATTATCACATATAAACAGGTTACAGTTTGATTCGGTTGCACGTTAAAACACATATAAAAGGTTACAGTTTCATTCGGTAACATTTTTGTATCTGTTACATTCTAAAAGTGTTTTTCTGTTAAAACTGTTTTAAAAAACAGTGTTAAAACACTTTATTGCGGTTACAGTTTGAGTCCCTGATTATAAGGCTCACTATGCTATGCTATATGCTGAAACACACGGGCGAAGCCGCAGGGCAAATCAAACAGTTTATGAAATAATTCCCATGGTAGCATGTGGTAGTTTCTCTCATGGCTCGTTCAATATTTATTATACATCGACACAAACATTCTCATTGTTCTATGCAATATTATGAGTTACTGCAAATAGGTCGCATACCTATACTCAAATCAGAATAAGATTAGATTTATAAACAATTGGTGGTTTTTTTTTCGGTGGGTAAACCCGCCTTTGGGCGGAGCGGGAGAGATGATAGTGTCAGACTCTTACTGACTAAAAAACCCACCCCGTTCCTTCTCGCCTTTCATAACGGGGCCGAGCCTCCCTTTCGGAACTAGACCCTGTCCCCAGGCTTTGACCCAGCTGGGCCCCTGCTGTTGTTGACATCTCCTTGAGGCGCGCAGGAACAGTGCGCGCTGCCGACAACTTGGGCTCGGTCCGGACAGTTACCGGACGGTCGGACAGCGAGCTACCCATTGCTCGCCGTCCGCAAGCCCGCGCCTACGGTGGCCGAAAATCGGGATCGGAATCCCGGCGGCGGCTGGGGTGCTGTGAGCGCCGCCGTTGCGTTATGCGGTCGGCCTCCTCCTCTGCTAGCATTAAACTATGGTGGTGGTGACCGAGCGGTAACGGCCCTGTGAGCAACGATGCCCAAAAGGTAACGGCCTCGACTTACGAGTTCTAGGTCGCGTTTTTAAACCAAGCCAGGCGCATTACTTTGTGAAATTTATTTCATCACCACTGCTCTCAAAACGGTGAAGTAAAACATCGTGAGGAAACCGGCATGTCCTAGAACCAAAAATACGAAGACGTATGACATTCAGGAACCCGCACTGGGTCCGCGTGATGAATTAGGGCCCATTCTCTCTCCTAGAGAGGCTCCGGCTGGAGTCCCAGCAGTGGTAACATTGAAAGGCTGATTATGCTATTTAAACACACATATTTTACTGTCCCTTCAACCGATTTTGACTCGTATTCCGTGAGAATAAGGATGGCATTAAAAACAAAGAAGTGGTTTCAATAACTTACAATACTAACTATTTACTACAAACTAACTAATTACCAACGTAATTAATGTCAAAATCGGTTGAACGGACAGTGCGAAAGGTTTTTTTTATTATTCTAATCTTATTACGAATGTAGTGTGGCTATCGATAAACAATTACTAACGAGTATTTTATCAAACTGTTTCAACAGAACTTCATAAAGTCATGATCGCGAAACGAAGGCCTTTACAAGAACTAAATGACTCTAAATGGACTTGATTTAGTCTTAATTACAAACCGTAATTAAGGTGTACTGGTAATGAGTTTTTTATCAGAGTTTAATTAGCAAAGAATATCATTCTTGTACTCTTCGAAAGGTTAGGTTAGTTAATAGTTTCTCAACCTTTTATGAATTACTACTTCCTTTACAAGGGAACAAAATTCCGCCCCCTTCACATAATAGTTAATGAATTAATTAAAGCCCAAGCGGACAGCAGCAGCGTTCGCGCTGTTATTGTCTTTCTATTGTGTCTCTAATTGACACGATTGAAAGGTTATACCGTGGTTATAACAATTTCATAATACTTCTTCACTGTCTATTATTTAAAATAAAAATTAATTCTCTCTCTCTCTTCCTCTTTGTAAGTGTTCAGTGACCGTTCAGGCCCTGGAATGCAAAGGGCAAGTGAAGAAACAAAGGCGGATTTTAGTCAGTAAAAGTCTGACGATCCTCCCAGAGCGGGAGTCATTTGATGATTTACCTCAAAAACATAAAAAAAAAGGTTTAGGTTGAGTATTCTTAGAGGACACGTAGAGATACGTAGGGTGTTCGTTAGCGGGTATACGGACAACAAGCAACGGGTTGCTCGCCGTCCGGCCTTCCGGTAGGGACCGAGCCCGAGTCGTCGACGGTGCGTAGTGTAGTTCCTACAGGGGCCTAACCATGACATGTTAAAATAATAAGCGTGCGAGCGAGAAAGAGGGATGAGCTCCGTCCCTTTAACAGTTCACTTTAGGTCGTGAAATGGATCGCTATAAAAGCTTGCGGCAGGCCCTCTGTTGACCTTTGCATTTTCAGAACCCCATTATCCCAAACAATCCATAGCCCAAACTCAAGAAGATCCAAGAGAATCAAGAAGGTTAATTAGTAGCTCGATCTCAATTAACCTACTCCTACCTAGAGACAAAAAATGTAGGTACAAAAGTCAATCAACAAAGCGCGTTCGAGCAACGCACATATAGACAACACTCACGGAGACGATATCTCGGTCGCGTCTCGGACCACTCGTCGAACAGTTCCGGCTCAAACGCTCCTTATTGTGTGTCCACCGAGCGTAGGCGTAGGTATAAAAAGTGAAGTACATACATGAGATTGTCTTCTGTACCTATCTATTTTGTGCTAGAGACATGCCGGCAATTGTGAAGTGGGAATATTGCCCGAAGTATGAATAGTGGTAGCGATATTGGCAGCAATATTTCCATATTGCCGGCAACCGCACATCTCTACTCCTACCCTTTATAGATAGAACTACTTACATACTAATTCTCGAATAAAATTACAATGTCTAATGATAATAATTCTTTCAGGATGTACATAACATTCCAAGACGAACCGACGGGCAACGTTGGCTTCAAGGGCACCACATTCCATGCTATCTTTGGATAAACGTTTGAAATTGTATTTCACAGTAGGGTTAGGGGCTCCCACACAGAACTACGATGCGATGCGATACGACGCCGCATAGCAGGAACCTGCGATGCGATTTCGTGGGGTATAGCATCGGTCTAGGGGCCCAAGTCTGTAATTTTTATAAATTCGTCATACCATTGTCATTTTGCTAAAAGTTAGTAGTCTGTTAATTCATAATGAAGCGCAGGCCACACCGCCAGCTAGCGGGCGGGCGGGCTAGGCGGGTGGGCGAAGCGAACGAAGGAAACTATACAAACTGCAGCGAAATATTGGCGAACTAAACTATAGGGTTCACACCGAAAACTACGGAAAGACGAACGACGAGCGGAGCGGGCGAAACGGGGGTAGTATTTGTAGTTAAGTCATCATCAGAACTTTCGTCGATATATGACATATTCATCGTTCCCAAACTAAACACTACACTGCTATTCGAAAGACGGGCGAACGAACCGGGCGAGCGGGCTGGCGGGCGAGCTAAGCTAGCGAAGCGCGGGCGCGCCAACGAGGTGAACGAGTAGCTTCGCTGGAATCGTCGGATATTTCGTTAGCTTAGCTCGTTAGGTTCGTCGGTAGCTCGCGGTGTGAACCGAAGTATGTAAAGAGGTGAAACGATGTTCGCCCGCCTAGCCCGCCCGCCCGCTAGCTGCCGGTGTGGCCTGCGCTTGATCGATCACTGATCGGTCAATGGTCTCGTAACAGAATTGTGGTATGAGCTGTCTTGTAACGAGTTAAAAACAATGACTGCACATTGACGTTCTAATGGTAGGACAGTGTTCAAAGGAACTATCAAAATTTTTGCAGATAACCGCATACGTCAGACATTCATTTATCATTATGTACGAGATTTCTATGCTATTTCTGTCAATGGAACACTCCATTGACAGTGGTTGACCATTGGAAAGTCATAATAACGCCATTAAATTAATAGATTACCAAATTTGTCAAAATCAATAATTATGAAATCAATGGCATCATTCTGACATTGTTGTAAAAGACTTGAGGCCCTGTTGACCATACAATGTGCTATGCGAATCAATTCGCAAGTTTTTGCGATGTGTCGTGCGAGCTCGCAGATGTTTACGATACTTCGTCGCATCGCATCGCAGTTTTGTGTTTGGGCCCTTTTTCAGACGAGTGTAATTTGTGTCGCTCAAAATTAGACTAACAAGTATGTTGTTAGACATCGAATCAACTTGCTTAAATATTTCACCACCAAGTTTGACCGCGAAGTTGCAGTAACTAACTTTGAGCGACGCAAATAACGCTGGGTTAGGTTTATTGTCTAGGGACGCGTAGCTTCATAGACGCATATTTGTCATTATACGCTTGGTGTAAGCGGCATCGTCGTGCAGTCGTATCGTTGCCGCTTCGTCGATAGAATTTCATAGCTTAGTATGGAAGCTTCTCGCAGGCGTCCACTAAGCGTGTAATGACGAATACGCGTCTATGAAGCTACGCGACTGTGGATAGTAGGCCTTAGATTCGTCTGGCATCCTTGCCACTAACTCTCCCTCCAGCAGGCATAGACAAATGACTTTATTGTTAGCGTTCCGTAGCAGTGACATTACCCTGTCACATGTCATATATTTTGTACTTGGCGTTTGGTTTAGAACGCTAATAGAAGTCATTTGTCTAAGCCAGTAGAACATTATGCCCATACTATATTCAAAAATAACATTAGACATTTATGAACACCTTTTATTACTGTCCGTTCAACCGATTTTGACTTTTATTACGTTGGTGGCATGACAAATGGCGGCTGCAGTAAATAGTTGGTATTGTCACCACTTTTTTGCTTTTAACGCCGTGTTTATGCTTACGAAGTAGAAGCTATAATTGGTTGAATAGACAGTTAAAAAGGTTTCTTTATATGTCTATAATCTTAACACGTTCCTTGAACGAAAATCATCGCATAATGTGACAAAGTGCTCGCGTAATCTTCTATTTTTGGCTGTTGACAACAAATGCATTCGACCTATCACAGCCCTTTACGTGATATATTTTGCGATAATTATCGTTCCAGAGTCTGAGGGAGACCATTCATCAAAGATTCAGCGAAATTCTGTATTATTATTATCTATACAATTAAACTACCATTTGCTTAAAAAGCACTTTTTCGCACGATTATCTTAATCTAGTCTTAAGTTTCTTATTTTTCTCCATATAAGCCCTTTTCTTTTATATTTTATAAGGCCAGAAACTGCGTAAAGCTAACCCTCGCGCAGTTTCATTAAAACTGGCCGCGCGGTATCATACAAAAATGCCCACGCGGTTTTATACAAAAATACCCGTGCGGTTTCATACAAAAATACCCGTGCGGTTTCATACAAAAATGCCCGCGCGGTTTTATACAAAAATACCCGTGCGGTTTCATACAAAAATGCCCGCGCGGTTTTATACAAAAATACCCGTGCGGTTTCATACAAAAATGCCCGCGCGGTTTTATACAAAAATACCCGTGCGGTTTCATACAAAAATACCCGTTCGGTATCATACAAAAATGCCCACGCGGTTTTATACAAAAATACCCGTGCGGTTTCATACAAAAATACCCGTGCGGTTTCATACAAAAATGCCCGCGCGGTTTTATACAAAAATGCCCGCGCGGATTCATACAAAAATGCCCGCGCGGTTTTATACAAAAATACCCGTGCGGTTTCATACAAAAATGCCCGCGCGGTTCCATATATAAATGGGTCCCCGTAACAAAGTACTGCATATATGGAACCTCGCTCCCTTTACGCAGTTTCAGACTTAAAGGTATTTTTAATTGGTGTTTTAACGTCACGTACTCTTAGAGCCAAGAACATACTTGTCACACGATCTTCGCTCTGATCAGTCAAATAATACTTCATTTAGCGAGGAAATTGTGTACATGAATACCCGAATCATTCAGGCATGGCAAGTATTTTCTTGGCTTTACCAATTTGCTATCATGGGTATTTAACAAATTATTGTAGAAACTAAAACCTATTCCAAGTCATAAAACGTGTGAGCAGGATAGCGACTGTTTGGCGGTGTATCTCGCTCTTTCATTTAATATCACCATCGGACGCCATTACCTGCGGCGTTTAGTAGGTGCCTAAAATGTTTTTTATTCTTATTTTCTGTTGTTTTTTTTAAATATTTTTTATTTACTCTGATGTTGAAAATTGTATTCAGATATTGATTTAAATTAGAATTTAAGCGAATCTTGTATTTTTGAAATAAGAAAAATAAATTATGTGCCTATTTAATTGTGCATGGTTTCTATTCATTTCGCCTTTTCATCATTTTATTTTAAGAATCATACAGATGGTTTTACACTTAACTCATTTTCTGCCGAAAATGACTGTTTTTATAGTAAGTTAGAAGTTACATCCATTCATCAAGTCATAATTCATTATTTGGGAATGCATTTGAAATAATCTGGTGAAACTGACTGCCTCAACTAGTGTTGCCAGGTGTCCCGATTTGCGCGGGATGTCCCGATTTTTAGGGGTCTGGGGATGCGTCCCGATTTGCACGTGATCGGGACGCTGAATGTCCCGATAAATCAAAAACCCTGAAACTCAAAGAGCGACTGAAAAAGTCTGGGTTTTACTCAGTAAAAGTTTGACATGCCCTTCGTTTTACCGTAGAGGGGAAGAAGTCATTGGATGATTTCCCATCTAAAAAAACATTATTAAAAAAAAAAATTGGTCCCTATCTAAAACCCTAAATCCCGATTTGTTTTACCATCAGTCCCGATTTTTATCCAAACAGACCTGGCAACACTAGCCTCAACGCACAGCCGAAACGGGTTATTGTAAACTCTGCACAGCACACTTAGCACAGTGCGTTTTTTTTATTTATATGGAATTTATTGGCACATCAACTGTGATGAGTTAATACCTGCGTTCCGAATTGTGTCAAAAGCGACTATATCGCGAATCGTACAAAATTAGTCTCAAAATACAAAGGGCTATTGAGTAATAACTGAAATTGCGCGCTGGTTGGATTCGCAATATTATAGCTTTTGAGGCAATTCGGAACGCATGGTACAATAACCCGCCGAAACTATAATTACCGGCACGGATCTTGAGCGCTGGCTTCAAGTTGCGCAGAAGTCAAAGTGGTGCGAAGTGAGACGTGGGGGCGGGGAGGGTCAGTGATAGGCTCGCCGCGCCGTCGTATCATAGACATAACTCGTAACTCGTTCCTTGCGTTTGTTGCATGTATTTATCAAAGACGACGATTGGCTCGCCAATGTATGAAATGCGCAAAGCGTTCCCCACTCTGACGCCGAGCGCTCAAGATCCTTGCCGGTATTTGTACTTGGACTAGGTGCGTGAAAATTTGCAAATGGCTTTTACCACAGGTAGCGTCGACCTTTAGATATCCCTAAGGGGCCGTTAAGTATTATTATTTTTGTATTAACCCTTTGCCCCTCGTCAGTAAAAGTAAGCAAGGCATTGGTGCAAGCATTTTTCAATGTGTTCTGATTTCGTTGATGATTTATGAGCAGTAGGTATAGTTACGAGTCTAAATAAGGAATAGGCTTGAAATATAGAATCAATATCAAACTCCATTTAAAATTGTGGCATATAAATTCGAAATACTAACAGTCTTCACTCCATGAGACACGAATCCATGACTCTAAACCTTCAAAGACATTGGGATGTTTGGTGCGCAGTGATGTGTATCTGCTCACTTTCATGTGATATTGGAACGTCAACATCATTCTCTTCAAAATATAGGTCCATCACAAACTGCTGACCATCCAGGTCCATCCTCCGAGTAATCAAAAATAAGCAAAGCAAAGGCGTCCGACACCCCTGTAGTGCTTACATAATAATGAATGGCCGTTAAGCACCATATTAGGTTCTTTCAAATGTTTAGGTATAATACATTATATTCACTACCCTTCACTTCTAACAAACCGCATGGTGGTCAAGGTGAACTTCGTCGATCGATGGGACCATGTGCAATTTGAGGTCAAACACTTGCTGCACTTTGCAGTAAATTATATACATAACTATCTTTTGCGCGCGCGGCTTCGCTCCCGTTCTTCCCTACTTCAGCCTACTACACCCTACTCTACCCTACCCTACTCTACTTTACTCTACCCTACTCTACTCTACTCTACCCTACTCTAATAAACCTCACGGAGCCCGAGACCTTTCCAACGAATGCAAAACCGTGGAAATCGGTTCGTGCGTTCTGGAGTTATAGCGCCAGGAAGGAAAATCCGACTTATTTTTATATACTTAGTAGATGAATTTAAGAGTTTAATAATAATAATTTATTTTGTGAACAGACAACACAGATCTATGAGGTTAGTAACAAATACGAGTATTCATAACCTATGTTAGTACTTAATTACAAATCGCGACAATGTACGGTTTACCAGTGCCCTCATAAGCGGGCTGTCTTAATTGCCTTCCGGCCACAATACTTAGAATGCTGTTGGGGCTCGGGACGGGCGAGAAAACGGGACCATATTTTTTTTTAGGTAGGAAATCATACAATGACATCGCCTACTCTTGGGCGGAGCGAGAGATAGTGTCAGAGATTAATTACTGACTAAAAACCCACTCCCGTTCCTTCGTTGCTTTTCGTACCGGGGCCGAAACTTCCTTTCAAAAACAAATCCTTGGCTCCAATAGACTTCGACCCTCCTGGGCCCCTACGGTTTGCTGACAACTCCTTGAGGCGCGCGTGGAACAATACGCGCTGTCGACGTTTTAAGCTCGGTCTGGATGATTACCGGATGGCCGGCGGACGGCGAGCAATGGATAGCTCGCCATCCGCAAGCCCGCGCAAAGGGTGGCCGGAAATCGGGATCCGAATCTCGGTGGCGGCTGGAGCGTTAGTTAGTGTTGTAAAAATAAGCGCTGAGAGTCGAGCGTTGAGCGCTGAGTCGACGCTATTGAGCGTTCAAGACTCGAGCGTTAAACGCTCGAGCGTTTAGGACTCGTGAGCGTTGAAAATTCGGGCGCTCAACGCTCGAGTCGCGCGCTCGAGCGTCGAAGCGTTAACATTTTTACTGGGGGTATATTAATAATTTTATTTGACTATAGGGAAATCTTTAATCGTTGTGATGCATGACGTGCTTTAGATGCACTTCGACTCAAATCTTTTGTGTTTATAATATTTTCGAAACACAAAAGATTTCTATAATATAGCATTATTTTATAATACATCGTTAAATTTTAATAGTTTTAATCCCGTGGATGGTCGATCCGGTACATGAAACACTATCGATTTGTAAAGTATAAAATAAAAAAATAAAGCATCTTTTTTTTTAAAAAAAAAAAGGTACTTTCCTCAGCCAAAATCTCGATTTCACTGTCTGACGAATCGTCAGCTTGATCAGAATCGAGCTCCCTCTAGCCTCCCCTAAGTGTCGCCATAATGATCGGTGCCCACTGTTGGACATAAGTCTCCCCCAAGGGTTGCCATTAGGCGCTATAATGACTGATGCCCACTGTTGGGCATAAGTCTCACCTCGCTATAATGACATATGCCCACTCTTGGACATAAGCCTCCTTCAAGTATCACCATATAGGCGCTATAATGACTGATGCCCACTGTTGGGCATAAGTCTTCCCTCACTTTAATGACCTATGCCCACTGCTGGACTTAACCCTCCCCCAAGTGTCGCCACCTAGGCGCTATAATGATTGATGCCCACTGTTGTACATAAGTCTCCCCTCACTAATGACCTATGCCTACTGTTGGACATACGCCTTCTCTAAGTGTCGCCATTTAGGCGCTATGACTGATGCCCACTGTTGGACATAAGCCTCCCCCAAGTATCGCCATTTAGGCGCTATAATGATTCATGCCCACTGTTGGACATAGGCCTCCCCTTCGCTATAGATGTCCAACTTGGACACCTAGTGCGCCTCACCATCAGATTGCATCACTGCTTACCATCAGGTAGAATCGCAGTCATGCGCTAGTAATATTAATTTTAAAAAAAGTACGCATTTCAAAAAATCAAACATGAAATTTTCGGTTCTTTTGATATTTTTCCGTTTTTTTCGGGTTTATTGGAAAAATACATGATATTTATACTTTATAAATTTCGAATATTATAATGAATAAAACAGCAGTATTGGAAAGAAACGGGAATTTAGCCTGCTTTTTTCAACGCTAGTCCCGAAGGAAGTGATAAAACTTTCTATAACAAATAAAAACCACACAGATAAAACCGCGGGAATAACATATACAATGAGTAGTTAGTATTAAACTGATTTGTTATATGATTTTTTTATAACCTATTTTATAAAGACTCGTGCTCAAGCTCGAGTCGAGCGTCGAGTCGGCGCTATTTATCGAGCTTTTTTTCAAAAACGCTCAAGCCAGCGCTCGAGCGTTTTCAAACCGACTCGAGTCCCGACTCGAGCGTTTTTAAACTGCTTGAGTCCGGACTCGAGCGTTTTAGCGCCGACTCGAGCGTTTTTACAACACTAGCGTTAGTGCCGTTGTTTCATGCGTGTGGCTTCCTCCTTTGTTATCATTACTGCTTCGCAAAAGGAGGCGACCACACGGTGCCTTATACTGTCCATTTGTCTGTCACCAGGCCATAACGAACCGTGATGGTAGTCAGTTAAAATTTTCACAGATAATGTATTTCTGTTGCCGCTTCAACAAAAAATTTAGTATTTTTTAAACAGTATAAAATAAATATTTAAGTTGGCCTCATAAACAACATATTATGTGAACGTAGGCCTTATAATGCCTTATAATGTGATTAATATATTTGTTTGTTTATAAGTCACCTATTGTTACACCAATTTTGTTTCAGGATGTATATAACATTCCAAGACAATGCTACTGGAACAGTTGGATACAAAGGCACCACCTTCCACGCTCTGTTTGGATAATTGAAAAAATAGTGTGCTAAGTATATTTAGCAGTTCGTTCATAACTTTGCATTTTTAAAGTAAATTTTAATTTTGATAAATTTTTAAGTTGCAACATGTTTTCTCAAGATTTAATAAAGATAAATATACTTACATATCTTTTTATTTTCCTGTTTTTCACCTATCAGTCATAGTTTTCTGTATAAAATTAACGTTCTAGTTAGCCTTAGCAGTAATAAAGCAATACAAGAAAGTACCTACAGTAAAAATTACCTTCTAGTCGAAATCAATGCTAGGATATTTAAAATGGCCTTCTACTCTTGCTTATTCTTGTTCCACTCGACTTTTGCCCTTCGTTCCGAATAGCATCAAAAGCGATTATATCTGACCATAATTGTCAGGTAATATTTGTGACGTTACGTTACGCGTTGGTCGGATTCGTGATATTTTGCGCGGAACGTAGGGTTGTAGTCTTTTAACTTTATGGTATACTGTGCCCGCGACTTCGTTCGCGTTGACTACAGGATTTTTAATTTATTTGTTGTAAAATAAAAGTAGCCTATGTTACTCCTTATTACATCAGCTACCTGCGAAAAAAAGTCCCGTCAAAATCGGTCCAGCCATTTCAGAGATTAGCTCGGATAAACAGATACAGAAACACAGACAAAAATTAAAAAAAAAGTTATTTTGGTGTATGTACCGAATATATATTCAAATTTGTGTAGTAAAAAGCAGTTATTTCAATATTACAAACAGACAATCCAATTTTATTATTTTATTTTGTATAGATAAAGTCTTGTTTTAAAAAAGTAAGCTTACTGAAAAGCCTCGGTTTCGTTCAAAGCTACTCGTTATCTGTAATCTGTGCTACTGGTTGTGAAAAATATAACTGTCAAAAAATAATCAATAAATGCAGCGAGCAATGTTGTGTTTTCTAATCGGGCTGCAATATTTAAAATAAATAATTAATAATTGTGGAAATTACGGCTTCTTTTATTGTTTTTATAGTTGCAGCTTAGCGCTATTATTTAGTGTCAAGGTCTACAGTAAAATACGTAAAAATGGATGACAATAACGTGGAGCAGACGCCTGCTTCTCAGAGGCTAACAAATGAGGACTTTAGGAAGCTCCTCATGACTCCTAGGGCTACGCCTGGAGGGTCCGGCGGCTCGCACCCTACGGGGTCGGTGCGTGAAGCCATGGCCAACTCTGGGTAAGTAGTTTTTTTATCCACAATATTGGACTTGTTGGGTAAGTACAATCTGTTTGGGATTATAGTAAGCAAAAATTTAGCAGTCTCGGGTTATCGAATTTACCGCACTGTAGGATACTATCACCAACCCCTTGTATACCAGATTTTTTTCAGACAAGTACCTTGATAACCAACAAATGACATACTGGACTAGCCTATTGCTCTAGTGGTTAGTGACCCTGACTGTTATACCGGAGGTCTTGGGTTCGATTCCCGCCCAAGACAAATGTTTGTGTGATGAGCATGATCATTCGTCCTATGTCTGGGTATAATTTATCTATACTATACAATGTATGTATTTAAAAATATAAAAATATGTTTATCAGTTGTCTAGTCATAGCACAAGCTCTGCTTAGTTTAGGACTAGATTGTATTATGCGAATGTTGTGGAATATTATATTCTTCTTCCTGCCCTTGTCCCGAATCCCGTTTTATTTGAGTTCGACGCAACACGTTTTTTTCTTCCATTCTGTCCTGTCACTCGTCACACTATCACTAACTCCCTTTTCTTTGATGGCACTTCTCACACAATCCATCCATCTTTTCTTTGGCCTCCCTCTCCCTCTCCATCCATCCACATGTAAATTCATAACTCTTTTGGAATATTATTATTATGCTTATAAAATGATCAGATCAAATTAATGTGTATTACATAACATATGATATGGGATTTATATGTAATTAACAGTAGTAATGTGTGTAGTAGTAGCAGTAGAGTAGTATAGAGTTAGTTATATGTTCCCACTGCTGGGACTTGGATCTCTGTCTCTAGGCCCCAGTGCAGGTTGGAGAATATCATATTTATGTCTTCGAATTAATGGTTTTTGACATGCCAATTCCCTCACAATGTTCTCCTTAACCATTTTAATTCATTAAACTCCAAGCGAACGCTGGCTGAACAATTCGTGCTGTCATGGTCTTCTCTTGTGTCTCTAATTCACACGATTCAAAGGTTAAACAGCAGTGGTGATGAAATTAATTATGCGAAGTAATGTTGAGGCTTGCAATTACTGCAGTTCAAGTGTATAAATTAGTCATTTCCATAGCCTTGGGATAAGCATTACCTATATAAAATAATCAGTCTTATAATGTTCCCACTGCTGGGACTCAGACCTCCTCTCTAGGAGAGGGAATAACATTCTCTTACAATGTGCCACCTATTAAACAAAAACAAAAAAATACTTTATTTCAGATCATAGTTTATATAGCATTAATAATAAGAACCCATAAAATCTGTTTGTAAATTTTTATTTTATTCAATTCAATTCAATTCAATTCAATTCAATTAATTTATTTCAGGCATCTAGGCCCATATATGTTTTACACACTTTTATGACAATAATAATACATTAAAATAACAATACAATTAAAATTAAAATTAAATTCATTAAGATTACACCAAAATAATAATAATTAAAATACAATAAAACTACATGTCAAAAAATAAAAAAAATACAATAAAATTATAATTCATGTCTAAATTAATTAATGAAAAGCTACAATAATACAATATGAAAAAATAAAAAGAAGATTTACAAAAAAAAAAAAAATAATAATAATAATAAAAACAGTTAAAATACAATAAAACTACACTACTGCAGACACCAGGATTAATAAAGCCTCCTAAACGGACTTGCCTGAACATGTCTGCTGCAGCAATGTAGCATGTAGGCACAGTCCAGCCTATCCGCAATCATCGCCAGGACTGTGTTAGAGCTGGCTCGTACTCTGCGCACCAGAGAGATACTCCGCCTGCGCATAGTCGCGTGAAAACAGGCGGTGCGATAATGTGCGAACATGCCCGAGGCGCTGCAGAACCGAGGCAGCCCCACCACAATCCTAAACGCATTATTGTAGAGAACGCGAAGGTCACTATAGCACTTTTTTGTATAACGAGCCCACAGACTGCAGGCGTAAAGGGATGTACAGTACGCCTTAAATAGCGTGACTTTTACCTCCCCTGAACACCTAGCAAACCTGCGGGCTATCATGTTGGCGCGTACTGAGAGCGACCTCCGCTCTCTCTCAATATCCTCATTATCACTGAGGTCAGGTGTAAGAATATGTCCCAAGTATTTGAATCTGTTCACCCTCTCCAGAGGTGTCCCATTTAGTATAACAGATGGAACATTTTGGGGGCTTACTGCACCAACTCCAAAAACCATGAACTGGCTTTTTGCAATGTTATACCTCAAACCATGAACACGAGCGTAGTCTTCACATATCTTTAACAACCCTCTTAGACCACATACCGACGCACTCAGCAACACCATGTCGTCCGCATAACTGAGATTATTAACAGACACTCCATCAATATGGCAGCCGACATGGCAGTTACTGAGCGCGACGATCAGGTCATTCATGTATACGTTGAAAAGCGTAGGAGATGTCAACCCGCCCTGTCTGACACCACATTCAAGTTCATATTGCTCTGACATCGTCCCTTCCCATCTCACACAATTCTTCTGATGCCCATACCAGAACCGAAATAGTCTGGTAATTTCAATCGGTAAGTTAATCCGGTCCAACTTGCCCCATAGGATATCGTATTGGACCAAATCGAAAGCCTTGGAGAGGTCCAGGAAGCACGCATATACCGGCGTATTTCTATGTGTGTAATAGTTGACAGTGTGCTTGAGGCACAGTATAGCGCTCTCCGTTGATAGCTGCGGACGAAACCCAAACTGGTTGTCATGGAGAGTTACGTATTTGTTTAACTGTATATCAAGCAGACAATCAAAAATTTTAGCCGCGGTAGTAGCAAGAGAGATAGGCCTGTAGTTATTGGTGTCACCTAAGTCACCCGTCTTATTTTTAACCACCGGCACTACCACCGTCTTCATAAAATCGTCCGGCAAATAACTATGGCTCACACACAACGAGTAGAACATTGCTAATACTCGCGAGATGTGCGGTCCAGCATGCAGGAAGTGCTCAATACTGAGTCCGTCGTGACCCGGAGATTTTCCTCGAGTCATGTGCCTTATGACACTAGCCACCTGTTTCGCGCTAAATGTCGTTCCGACAACAAGACCATTCCTGTCAGCATTGAGCACCTCACTGCCTGGACCACGCGGTGATTTAACAGTAAAATGTTCTTTAAAAAGATCAGCAATGCCCCTAGGATCACTCACCCCTCCGACGCTCGCAGGATGTCCAGGTCTGACGTTGATTTTGGCGGTGCTCTGCCAGAAGCTACGAAAATCGCCTCCACGGTGCTTATCAGCGAGGGCATCCATTCTAATCTGATCTTGATGGTCTTGACACCATTTCAATCTTGATTTGAATACCCTTCTGCTTTCGCACATGTCATTGTAGATAGAACCAGTCCTAGGCCTACCGCACAAGTCCCATTCCAAAAATTTTAACCTGGCTTCCCTATGAGCCCCGGAAACGTGCTTATTCCATCCAATTACACGTGGAACCCCGACACGCCGCCTAGACCCCCCTCGTCCCTCCCCCGTTGATAACGTTGCCGCAGAGCGAAGGGAAGTGACGATGTCAGAGTACAGCCTATCTAGAATACGCCCGACGTATTCACAGCTGACTTCCCAGTATATCCAAAACCGCTATCTATAGTGCTAATAAATGGTATGTCCTGTGGTAACAACCAGGTTTCTTGAAGACATACTATATCGCACGTACGGCATAGACTCCTGACGTCATCGACGGAACGCTTCACATTCTTGCAGTTGTAGGTAGCGAAACGATACGGGCCGCTATTCATTCTGGAGCTTACTTAGGCCGGCCACAGCCCGAGGATTGGAGGATTTTAATTATTAATAATAAATATGTAAGTAATAATAAAAATGGTATTTCGTATCTACTGTTTATGAATCTACGGTATTTGGCAGATATTTAACCTTTCAAATGCCGCTATTAGACACAATGGAACGACAATGAGAGAGCATTAGTCAGCGTTAGCCTGAGGTTTAATGAATTAAAGCGTATTCTCATAGAAACTAAAATCTGAGTAGTATCATGTCAAAATCAAAAAGTTAACTAAAAAAAATTGCAGTAAGCAAGGGATAATTTTGTGTATGTTTATGAAAATAATAATTTGACTAACCTGTTTGTCTAGTAGTTAGTGGCTTTGACTGCTATACCGGAGCTTGTGAGTTCGATTCCCACCCAAAACAAATGTTTGTGTGATAAGCGTGATCATTTGTTCTGTGTCTGGGTGTAATGTAGTTTCCAGGGTCAAAATAATTACATTTTATTTAGTCCGTATTTTAGATTATAAAAAAATACTGGACACGTATTTTTTCTTTTTTCGATGAAACAAAAAATAACAAAGATATAGCCCATTAAAGTTACGTGTTACGTCTCCCCGTGCGAAAAAATGTAGCACGGCGTGACGTTACACGCAACTTTAATGAGCTATATGTTTGTAATTTTTGGTTTAATTTACAAATAAAAAAATACGTCTTCTTTATTTTTGAACAAACTAAAACACGGACTAATTACTTTTTTTGCGGCAACCAGCCTATTCATGTAAAATATGTACCTACTTATGTATTTAGAAATATTTAAGGATATTTCATCATAAGTTGTCTAGTAGCCATAACTCAAGCTCTGCTTAGCTTCAGACTAGACGGCGTTGTGTGATAGTTGTGGAATATTATTATTAATAGTGTTTGTCAAAATGCCATTTTATTTACCTCTTCACTGAACTTTCAGATCAATGCCTCCGCCCGCTGAAAACAAAGGCGAATTACGTAGAAAAAAGAAATCTTACTATGCAGCCCTCAAGAAACAGGAAGACAATAAACTCGCTGAACTAGCGGAGAAGTACCGGGACCGAGCACGGGAGAGACGAGATGGCTCCAACGAGCTGGGGCCCATGGACCCTACGAGCAATACTAGTAGTGCATACAGGTGATTCTAAACTCAAATATCTAACCTCAATTTACTTTTTATTATATTAGTGCTCACATAATAGAAGCAACAAGAAATATGTACCCAAGATTCTAAGTAACTCAATATGATTTAAAAGAGTGTCCATGGAGTTTCTTGCACATTCTTCTCCATAGAGATCTACACTTTGGAACGTGATTTAGCTTCACTTATTTTGGACTGACCGACATTTGACTATTCAAAAGTGCCTGCAAATGGTCTATTTGAAATAAAAATGCTTATAATTTTAATATAAACCAGTGCTTGACTGCTAACCCACCTGATGGTAAGCAGTGATGCAATCGTTGATGGTGAGGGGCACTAGTTTGTTAGAGCCTATTCACTCTTGCTTTGAAGACACCTAATTTGTTTGTATAAGGGCCAACGCTGCGATAAGCGGGCACCCGTCGCGTGACTATGCGTGTATGTCGTGTGCGGCGCTCCCCTTAGCGTAAACTATTGAATTAAACTTCAAATTTTTGTTCCACAGAGCTGTAGCACCAGATTTGAAATCAGGAATGGATGCCAAAGAAAGACGGAGACAGCTTATCCAGGTTTGTTTTTTAATACAATTGGTCTTCAGAGGACGGATATGTGTGAAAAAGGGAGAGAGGAGCATGAGCGTGCCCAGTATTTACTTAGGGACTTCCATACGTACAAAGCGTTTTGGCAACACATTCATTTCACTTTTCTTGGACTGACCGACATTTGACTATTTAAAAGTGCCTGTAACTGGTCCATTTGAAATAAACGTTTCTGATTTCTGATTATGTGTACAGCTAAGGAGTGGAATTCCCAGCCAGGGTCTGTGTTTCCTGATAGGTACTTAGCTACAACCTAGAGGTCTTTAAGTCAAGAGTGAATATGTTAATTTTAGGCAAGCGTGCTGCATCGTCATCATCGCTTACTATCAGGCGAGATAGTGGTCAAACGCGAGCCTATCGATGATAAAAACTGCGTTAATCGGACGCCTGCGACGGCTATACGTCGCGTGACGTCGCACGTGTGTCGTGTGCGACAGTCCCCATCGCTAATGGATAATCATTAACGCTAGTAGAAAATGTCAAATGTACGGAATCATTCCCGTTGAGATGACGTCATCGTCATCTAGGCTAGGGGGCTGTGTAGTGTTGCTAGTTGAACTTTAATGGTGTGCATGTAGTCGTGCCGATGGAGAACTTAATATTTATTACGTAGCAAAAAAAGGGCGCGGGGCGCGGCGACCCGCGACGGATATCCGCGCGGGTGGGCGCTATGGAGCACTTTTGTATCAGTCCGCGCGGGCATCCGCTTAACGCAGTTTTCGCCCTAAATGGTGGAACAAGATTTAGTGCTCTGCTGGTCGTGAGTTCTATTTCCGTGTGTGTTTTGCGTATGTCAAGCGTGTCTTAATTTTCATGAAAAATGTTTTCAAGACATGATTTTCGCAGTTTTAATATATTTCATGGTTATTTTCAAATTATTCCTCGTAGTCTGAGTGTTTTTAACGGCACGTAGCGATTGATAGCTTTTATCAGTTTCGCTAGAGTGAAGAAGAATTAGGTTCTTAATAAGCTAGTGTATACATATCGTTAATGGTGAAAACAATTGCTTACCTGTCATTGTAGTAGCATCAGGTGGGATCGCAGTCAAGCACTAGTTTGTATCATGTAAAAAAAACAAATGTAGACTGCAGGGCCCAGACCATCACTGAACTAGTTGTCAGCAACCATAGGGTCCCAGCAGGGTCGAAGCCTACTGGGGTCAAGGGTCTGCTTCTGAAAGGAAGGCTCGGACCCTGTGGTGGGTTTTTTAGCCAGTAAACTCTGACACTATCTCCCGCTCCGCCCAAGGGCGGGGATCATCTGGATGATTATTACCCACCAAAAAAAGACCATCACTGATATTTTTCGGAAGCTAACGTCCCTTTCGCTAGAATGGAGAAGACTCCTAGTGTGCTCCACCACTAACGATTGCATCGTTAACATTTATTGTTTTACTTACAGGAATCCAAATACCTCGGTGGTGACATGGAACACACCCATTTAGTAAAAGGTCTCGACTATGCGTTGTTGCAAAAGGTAAGATTTTTACTATTATGACATACTAGCTTTTGCCCGCGGTGTCGCTTGGTTGTGTACCAAGGTCCGATTGGTAATTTTTTTTTTTACCGATAGAAAGCTGCTTTAGGGCCTGTCTGCACAGCGCGCGGATTTATTTCCGCACCGCACCGCGTCAAATCTGCAAGAAATCACAGATTTTTTTATCGCCTGTGCGGAATTTCCATAAGATTCAATGTGTTACAGGCTTACAGCATAACGAAAAAAAAACCGCGCGGTGAAATACCGCTGTGCGGACAGGCCCTTATCGTTGAGTGACATGGCTAGATTTTATGTACGTGGGCGACGCCGCGGGCAAAAGCTATAGCTAGTTTTTGGTATTTCGATTAACTTCACAAGTGCATTAGACCGACGCACAGGTGTCATACGCTTGATTTGTACGTGGAACGACGTCGCGTGGCGTGGATTAAGTGTAGCTCTGCATGTTTAGTTTCCCTATAAAATGTTTGGAGGCCGACGCGCGTAGATCGGCGTGTGTGGCACACGTGTGCGCAGTGTATTATATGTATAGATTAGTGAGATTATTAAACATGTTACGTGTGCAGGTCCGTTCTGAGATCCAGACGCGTGAACAAGAGCAGGAGGCCGAGATGGAGCGCCTTGTGACCGCGCCTGTCGAGCCCGTCAAGGAAAAAGTGAAGGAAGCACCAGTGGTAAGTAACCTTGAATAAATAATAGTAATAATCAAATATCTCGACTTAGCACACTCGGCTGTCATTGAGCCGATGGTCGTTATCGTGTCGTACCGCCACCTTGACTTGGCCGAGTCTAGACGACCATCTGTTCGGCGGCGGAGACCTCTCGCGCCGGGCCTTGGTTGAGGCCATGGTCCGGAGCGAGGAGGAGTGTCAGGCGGTCGCCAACTTCTGCGAAGCAGTAATGCTCGCAAAGGAGGAGGCCGAACGCATCAGGCAACGGCGTTATCGCCGCCGCCGTCGCCGGGATTCTGATCCCGATTTCCGGCCAACGTAGACGCGGGCTTGCGGACAGTGAGCAATGGGTAGCTCACTGTCCGGTCGTCCGGTAACTGTCCGGACCAAGCCCAAGTCGTCGACGGCGCGCACTGTTCCCGCGCGCCTCAAGGAGTTGTCAGCAACAGCAGGGACCCATCCGGGTCGAAGCCTACTGGGGCCAGGGTTATCCGAAAGGGCGCTCGAGCCCCGGTATGAAGGCTAGAAGGAACGGGGTGGGTCTTTTAGTCAGTAAGAGTCTGACACTATCTCCCGCTCCGCCCAAGGGCGGGGGATATCAATGCATGATTTTTCCCACCACAAAAAAAAAAAAAAAAGACGACCATCTGTCAAAGATGTTGCGCAGCTGGATCAAGGGCCTGATACAGAAGGCAGTACTCCTCGATACGGCTCGCCTTGTGAGGAGGTGCCTGTCTCTGGAGCCCTAAACACTGGTAGCTTGGACCTTGCTCAAAACACTAGCAGACGACTATTTTTTATATTTTTGGAACTGAATGGAAATGGCATCTGCATAAAGTTCAAACTCTTATCGAATTGATGGTTTTCATTTCCCTCTAAGTTTTTGGACCCAGTAGGTTGCCATATTTTTACGTCCTTCAAAGTGCTGGTGTACACTTTGGGCTCTTCAATAAGTGGGCCATCGTCTGGTCAGAGGCACCTTAATTGCACTGGCTGTCGGAGGGGTCTACTAATCCCCCAAAACTCCACTGTAATCAATATTAACTAAGGACCTTTTGTTATTAGCAGCAAGAAGAAGAGATGCAGTTCGAAACGACGATAGCGAAGAATATCTACAATATGATTCAGGAGCAGAAGTAAGTCACATATTTAGTTTTTATACCACATGCTCGATAATGCCCTTTTATATGACGTCATACAACCTTCACCTAAAGCTAGTCATTCTGTACCTAGGGAGCCCTCTCAGTACTCGGGAGCCCTCTCGGTACTCGGGAACCCTCTCAGTACTCGGGAGCCCTCTCAGTACTCGGGAGCCCTCTCAGTACTCGGGAGCCTTCTCAGTACTCGGGAACCCTCTCGGTACTCGGGAACCCTCTCAGTACTCGGGAGCCCTCTCAGTACTCGGGAGCCCTCTCAGTACTCGAGGGCCCTCTCAGTACTCGGGAGTTACAATTAACTCCTATGAATACTTCACTGCGTTCCGGATTTTCATCCGGAATTCAAAATACCACCCGCGACTTTAATCTTTATGTTCTTATTTTGTTTATTATTTTATTAATAGGCTCGCATTAGACCACTATCTCACCTGAAAGTAGCGATGATTGACAAATCTATCTGTTACCTATTCAAGTTTTAACAGCTTAACCTTTTGAATGTCTTATGTTACACAGTTCGACATAAGCCATCGTCTTTCTATTGCGTCTCTAATTACGGCATTCAAAGAGTTAAGGCAGCCTGTCTACCGGAGCGGAGCGAGGCAGCGGAGCGGAGCAAAGGAGTAGTGCGGAGCGAAGTTGCAGACTGTTTTAGCTAAAGTTTTGTTATAGAGTCCGCACTCGTTTCTCCTCTTCGCTTCCCCTTTGCTTTCTCGCTCTAACTCGTTAGAGCGAGAAAGCAACCCCACTCCACTTCCCGGTTTTGTATGAATTTTTAAACTAGTTCCTACTTCCTGTCAACTGAAGAGGAGCGGAGATTTTGTGCAATCCTATTGTTAATATTTCTCCGCTCCGCAGCCTCGCTCCACTCCGGTGGCATCCTTTAACTTGAATAGGTAACAGATAGAGTTACTTCCACACTTAAAATATTAACTGACCTATTATTTTACCTATTCTATTATTATTTTATTGACTAGTAGAGAATGCCTTGTGGCACTTAGTCCGCCTATGTACCACTATTGTACATGAAGTTTAGAATAGAATAGAATAGAATTTTTATTTTGCAAATATGGGTAATACATAGTTCTTAAGATTACATTTAGCTCAGCCACATTTTACCAATTGGTATGCAAAAATACAATGAATTAGGATTAAATCATCAACTTAATTTAAAATATATGTTTGTATTAAAAGAAAAAAAAACAATATAAATTATTATCATTAGATTATTATCATCAAAATTTCAAAAATCAAAATGTCAAAAATAAATACGTCAAAAATAAAAAATGTCAAAAATTTAAATAAATAAATAAATTAAATACGGTTTCTTTTTTACCAGAAACAAGAAAGTGATGCGCAACGAGATGTTCGCTCCCGGCCGCATGGCGTACGTAGTCGAACTGGACGACGAAGGGACCATAGACAGCGACATCCCCACCACACTGACCAGAAGCAAGGCAGACGTGCCCGAGATGGACGAACGCAGCTCGGCGTCCAGCGCCAACGACGTGGTGCTCGACAAACTAGCTCAGATCTTCTCTTATCTGAGGCACGGGCGCCATCGCAAGCTGAAGAAGACCAAGGTAAGATTCCCGGGACGTGCAAGAAATACAAGTAAATAAGCCCGGCTTTCTTGTGTAAATAAATAATACCTCACACCTTGTATCATAGAATTTAACAAATTAATTAAATAAAATAAAAATGTTAACTTTAAACTTCGTGCACCTACGCGATTACGCTAAGTTACCATTTCGTGTTCAATGTGGAATTAGAAATCGTTCATAAGATACGATACCTATAACATCCATTATGCAATGTTTCCGCACTGAGCGCAAGCTCTCCGATCTCACTCTAACACTTAACAAAAAAAAGACAAGAACACTAGTGTGTTGCTGTCTCTATCTGTCTCAATGGCTTTCGTATCTGGTATCTTGTATCGCTTAATCTTCTATCTCTACTTTTCCGATATAAACAACTATCACACAACGCCGTCTAGTCGCAAGCTAAGCAAAGCTTGTGTTATGGGTACTAGGCAACTGATAAACATACTTATATATTTCTAAATACATACATATTATAGATAAATTACACCCAGACACAGAACAAATGATCATACTCATCACATAAACATTTGTCCTTGGTGGGAATCGAACTCACGACCATCTAACGGTCACTAACCACTAGAACACAGACTAAACACAACAGGTCAGTCCGAATCTGTGTGGGTAAAATTTGATGCAGTCTAGAGAGCGAAAACGACGTGGGGATTTTTTGCAGTTCCGTTCAAAATACACATAATATTGAAAATCATAATCATTATATATTTAATGTTTTTAGGACAAACAAACAGAAAAGGGCCGCGCCGACGACTCGATCTATGGCGAGATCGGCGAGTACAACGCGGGCGAGAGGCAAGAGAGGCGCGAGGAGAGGCCGCACACCGGCTACTTCGACAAACCGGCTGACGACGACAAGGACGGTGAGACACTAGTGTTGTTAATACAAGAGAGACGGTAGAGGAAAACATCGTGAGGAAACCGGCATGTCCTCGAACCAAAAATTCGAAGACATGTGACATTCACCAACCCGCACTGGGCCCGCGTGGTAGATTACGGACCATTCCCTCTTCTATAGAGGAGGCCTGAGTCCCAGCAGAGGGAACATTAAAAAGACTGATGAGGATGATGACAAAAGAGGTCTGAAGAGACCGTCATTGAAGTGACGCTGTTTTGGAAGTTCTAGAATAGTTTTCCCGAGTCGTTGACGGCGCCTAAGAATCCACGCGCGCCTCAAGATTAGGGAATCCAATCCCGCAAGCGCGGGATCCCGCATCTAGGGATCCCGCACCATTTCTGCGGGGTCGGAAATGCGGGATTACTCATGCGGGAGTACGTCTGCGGAATTGAAGTTTTATATAAGAAAAGTGGATTCCGACGACCTGCTACCGTTTAGATTATTTATTAGACCCAGCTCATCCTCATTAAAAAGTGATGAAACAATTTTACGTGACTTTTTTATAGTATTTGTCTGCCAAACAATTTTTTTTTTTTCGATTTCACCTTGCAGGTAAATACTTTTTTTAATTTTTATTTCGTGTTGTGCGAGTCCTGTATCGCAACTGAAACGGAACGTAATCAATGTCAGTTTAGGTTAAAGATAGAGTACTATCTTTGACCGGGGATTCCACACAGCAGAATTCAATTTTATAAAAGATAAAGGACCATAAAATCAGTTGATTTTATATGAAAATATTTTTATTTGCTATTTGGAAATTCTTAGAAACTCGATTCGGGAATTGAATTTGACCGGTTTTTGTGTTTTTAATTTTAGTTTTTAAGGAGTTAATTACTTTAAACAAAAATTAAATTAAAAATCCTAATCCCGCGAATCGCGCGGGATCCGCGGAATTGCTGACATCAATCCTGCAGGCGTGCGGGTTAGCGATTTTGATGCGGGATTGGATTCCCTACACAGGATGTTAGCAAAATCGTAGGGGCCCAGCAGGGTCGAAGTCTATTGGGGCCGTGGGTTTGCTTCTAAAAGGAATACCCGGGGCCTTGGAACGCAAAGCAAAGAAGGAACATGGAAGTGGGTTTTAGTTCGTAAAAGTGTGACACGTCCTCACGCACCACGCACTAGAGCGAGAGAAGTCACTGGATTATTTCCCCCCTGTTCGTATGTTTATAACCTTATGACGATGACGTCACATTTCACTTTGTGTATCCCATGTGTATCTCATGTCTGTTACTTGACAGTTTCCCCTTCCACTAGACTTGAAAAGTATCTAACTTACTTCATTGAACGTATTTGAAATAAAAAAAAAAAATAAAAAAAAATAACCGACTTCACTAAAAAAAAACACTCAAATCTTCAAAATAATTTTTAATTACGGAAGTCGGTGCACCGACTTCCGAAATTAAAAATCACACTGTTTAATTGCAACACACTTACAGCCAGAGTACGTTTTTCTCATGACAATTCCAATTAACTTAAACCTGCTAGGATACATTGTTTTATCCCCGATGAAGTTCCTGTGTTTATCTTCCGGTTTCATCATCATCATCAGATCAGTTCTATAGTACCTTATAGCCGAAGGTGCATCTCATGACAATTCTAATAAGCCCAAACACGGGTTGGATACATTGATTAATTACAGAGTTCCGTCGCCTATCTTCTAGCTTCATCATCATCATCATCAGATCAGTTCGGTACCTTATACCCAAAGTGCATCTCATGACAATTCTAATAAGCCCAAACACGGCTGGGATACTTTGATTAATTACGGAGTTCCGGTGCCTATCTTCCGGCTCCATCATCATCATCAGGTCACTTCGATGATACCATTTTCAACAAACCTATTCAGAACCATTCATTTATATTTATTATCGTAGTCGCATAACTATGTTCATTGTGATACCTATCTGTGTGTGTATGAACTTCCGTTGACGATTTCTGGTCTTCGTCACCAGTTCCACTTCATCAAATGTAATTTTTTGAATGTAAATGCGTAAGTCTTAGATGAAAATACCCAAAGAAATATATGGTTGCCTATAATATTTGAGGAGTTCCCTCGATTTCACCAAGATTCCATCATCAGATCCCGACTTGGTGAATATGGGACCAATTGAGAAGTTATACCCTTTCCAACAAAAAAATAATTTTTCAAATCGGTTGGCAAACGACGAAGTTATGCGCGAACATACATAAAAAAAATAAAACAAACATTCGAATTGAGAACCTCCTCCTTTTTTAGAAGTCGGTTAAAAAAATGTCAAATTAAGTTACTTCTTGAAAGAAATAACTATCTAATTAAATTGATTATCTATTCTATAGATAAATATAAGAGAAACTGACTGACTGACATATCAATGCACAGCCAAAACTAGTGGGTTTAGAAGCGTGATATTTTGCACGAGGTTTCCTTTTATGACGTAGGCGAGCACTGAGAGAGGATTTTTCAAAAAATCTGAAAAGGGGATCCATAGTTTGTATGTAGAATCTACTTTCACGCGGTCGAAGCCGGTGGCCGAAGCTAGTTGGACTATATTAGTCTCTGACAAATGTACTATAGCCGAAATGGATCTTGAACGTTCGGCATCAGAGTGGGGATGGCTTTGCGCATTCCATACATTGGCGAACCAATCGTCGTCGTTGTTAGATACATGCAGCAACGCAGAGAACGAATCAGGATTGACGTCTATGACACGATGGCGAGCCAATCACTGACACTCCCCGCCCCCGCGTTTCACTTCGCACCAATAAAGAGACCGAATATTTGACTTCTGCGCAACGTTTCGGCAATTGTATCTTACTCATTATTACTAACTATTAAAATGTTTTTGATTTCACTACAATTTAGTATGCCTAAATTGGTAAAACACAATGAACTGAGCATTCACATGACATTCAGAAATGTATAATTGATTGTATTGTGTTCAGCAATAAAGATTTGACTTTGAGTTTGTGCCCCACGGTCCCAACTATACGTTTGGGAACACATTCTTTTTGCTTATAGCTAAGGAGTGTGTTACCTGATAGCTATAACCTAGACCGACATAGCACGAAGAATCGCAAGAATCGCGACACTTGATGCCTCCTCCAAGTGACGTAACGTCCTGACCTGGTAAGGGTTGAGATAATCCGATGGATGCGAGGCGGACAGGACCGTTCATTGTGGCGACACTTGGGGCCTCCCCCAAGTGTCGCCACAATGAACGGTCCTGTCCAACAATGGACGTCTTTCGTCTGATACCATGATGATGATGATTTTAAGTTAAGAGTGTATAGGTGGCTTCTAGGTAAGCATGCTCCATCGTCGGCCACATTATAGCTTACCATCATAGAGATTGTGGTCTAATGCGAGCCTATCCATAATAAAAAAAATGTGTCTGTCCTCCCCCCAGTGGAGGTCCCCGGAGCGCGGCGCGGCGCAGAGGAGCGGTCGCGGCGCTCGGCGGCGCTGCTGTCGCGCCTGGCCGCCGAGCCGCAGGGCTACGCCGAGTGCTACCCCGGCCTGCGCGAGATGGACGACGCCATCGACGACTCCGACGATGAGGTGGACTACACCAAGATGGATGCCGGGAACAAGAAGGGGCCTATAGGTAAGTGTTCCTCTTGGTATGAGGTCTGTCGCGCCTGGCCGCCGAGCCGCAGGGCTACGCCGAGTGCTACCCCGGCCTGCGCGAGATGGACGACGCCATCGACGACTCCGACGATGAGGTGGACTACACCAAGATGGATGCCGGGAACAAGAAGGGGCCTATAGGTAAGTGTTCCTCTTGGTATGAGGTCTGTCGCGCCTGGCCGCCGAGCCGCAGGGCTACGCCGAGTGCTACCCCGGCCTGCGCGAGATGGACGACGCCATCGACGACTCCGACGATGAGGTGGACTACACCAAGATGGATGCCGGGAACAAGAAGGGGCCTATAGGTAAGTGTTCCTCTTGGTATGAGGTCTGTCGCGCCTGGCCGCCGAGCCGCAGGGCTACGCCGAGTGCTACCCCGGCCTGCGCGAGATGGACGACGCCATCGACGACTCCGACGATGAGGTGGACTACACCAAGATGGATGCCGGGAACAAGAAGGGGCCTATAGGTAAGTGTTCCTCTTGGTTTGTGGTCTGTCGCGCCTGGCCGCCGAGCCGCAGGGCTACGCCGAGTGCTACCCCGGCCTGCGCGAGATGGACGACGCCATCGACGACTCCGACGATGAGGTGGACTACACCAAGATGGATGCCGGGAACAAGAAGGGGCCTATAGGTAAGTGTTCCTCTTGGTATGAGGTCTGTCGCGCCTGGCCGCCGAGCCGCAGGGCTACGCCGAGTGCTACCCCGGCCTGCGCGAGATGGACGACGCCATCGACGACTCCGACGATGAGGTGGACTACACCAAGATGGATGCCGGGAACAAGAAGGGGCCTATAGGTAAGTGTTCCTCTTGGTATGAGGTCTGTCGCGCCTGGCCGCCGAGCCGCAGGGCTACGCCGAGTGCTACCCCGGCCTGCGCGAGATGGACGACGCCATCGACGACTCCGACGATGAGGTGGACTACACCAAGATGGATGCCGGGAACAAGAAGGGGCCTATAGGTAAGTGTTCCTCTTGGTATGAGGTCTGTCGCGCCTGGCCGCCGAGCCGCAGGGCTACGCCGAGTGCTACCCCGGCCTGCGCGAGATGGACGACGCCATCGACGACTCCGACGATGAGGTGGACTACACCAAGATGGATGCCGGGAACAAGAAGGGGCCTATAGGTAAGTGTTCCTCTTGGTATGAGGTCTGTCGCGCCTGGCCGCCGAGCCGCAGGGCTACGCCGAGTGCTACCCCGGCCTGCGCGAGATGGACGACGCCATCGACGACTCCGACGATGAGGTGGACTACACCAAGATGGATGCCGGGAACAAGAAGGGGCCTATAGGTAAGTGTTCCTCTTGGTATGAGGTCTGTCGCGCCTGGCCGCCGAGCCGCAGGGCTACGCCGAGTGCTACCCCGGCCTGCGCGAGATGGACGACGCCATCGACGACTCCGACGATGAGGTGGACTACACCAAGATGGATGCCGGGAACAAGAAGGGGCCTATAGGTAAGTGTTCCTCTTGGTATGAGGTCTGTCGCGCCTGGCCGCCGAGCCGCAGGGCTACGCCGAGTGCTACCCCGGCCTGCGCGAGATGGACGACGCCATCGACGACTCCGACGATGAGGTGGACTACACCAAGATGGATGCCGGGAACAAGAAGGGGCCTATAGGTAAGTGTTCCTCTTGGTATGAGGTCTGTCGCGCCTGGCCGCCGAGCCGCAGGGCTACGCCGAGTGCTACCCCGGCCTGCGCGAGATGGACGACGCCATCGACGACTCCGACGATGAGGTGGACTACACCAAGATGGATGCCGGGAACAAGAAGGGGCCTATAGGTAAGTGTTCCTCTTGGTATGAGGTCTGTCGCGCCTGGCCGCCGAGCCGCAGGGCTACGCCGAGTGCTACCCCGGCCTGCGCGAGATGGACGACGCCATCGACGACTCCGACGATGAGGTGGACTACACCAAGATGGATGCCGGGAACAAGAAGGGGCCTATAGGTAAGTGTTCCTCTTGGTATGAGGTCTGTCGCGCCTGGCCGCCGAGCCGCAGGGCTACGCCGAGTGCTACCCCGGCCTGCGCGAGATGGACGACGCCATCGACGACTCCGACGATGAGGTGGACTACACCAAGATGGATGCCGGGAACAAGAAGGGGCCTATAGGTAAGTGTTCCTCTTGGTATGAGGTCTGTCGCGCCTGGCCGCCGAGCCGCAGGGCTACGCCGAGTGCTACCCCGGCCTGCGCGAGATGGACGACGCCATCGACGACTCCGACGATGAGGTGGACTACACCAAGATGGATGCCGGGAACAAGAAGGGGCCTATAGGTAAGTGTTCCTCTTGGTATGAGGTCTGTCGCGCCTGGCCGCCGAGCCGCAGGGCTACGCCGAGTGCTACCCCGGCCTGCGCGAGATGGACGACGCCATCGACGACTCCGACGATGAGGTGGACTACACCAAGATGGATGCCGGGAACAAGAAGGGGCCTATAGGTAAGTGTTCCTCTTGGTATGAGGTCTGTCGCGCCTGGCCGCCGAGCCGCAGGGCTACGCCGAGTGCTACCCCGGCCTGCGCGAGATGGACGACGCCATCGACGACTCCGACGATGAGGTGGACTACACCAAGATGGATGCCGGGAACAAGAAGGGGCCTATAGGTAAGTGTTCCTCTTGGTATGAGGTCTGTCGCGCCTGGCCGCCGAGCCGCAGGGCTACGCCGAGTGCTACCCCGGCCTGCGCGAGATGGACGACGCCATCGACGACTCCGACGATGAGGTGGACTACACCAAGATGGATGCCGGGAACAAGAAGGGGCCTATAGGTGAGTGTACTCCTTGAGACGACATTCTTTATCATACGGCAGTTTTGCTTTTGTACATTGTATTGTATATACGTTAAGAAAATAGTGACTCCACAGAGCTTAGTCACACCTCTTGACCACCACCCTCCACCCTCCATTCTCTTTACCTCCTTTAGATTATTGTAAACTAGAAAGCCGTGTTCACTTGTCCTCCGAAATCGGTCCAGCCGTTCTTGAGTTACAAATGGTGTAACTAACACCACTTTGTTTTATGTATTAGGGTAACTGGCAATTAGTTTACGATACTTAAACACGTGATTGTACTCATGATAACAAACAATTTTTATTATGGGAGCAAAGCCGAAATCGCGAACTAAATATCAGCTGTTCAGTACATTAGGCAAACATAAATGTACTGAACAGATGATTTTTTTCGCAATTTCAGGTTTGTTCCCATAGTAAAAGTTGTTGGTGATCATGAGCACAATCACGTGTTTAACCTCTAGAGCCCCAGCGGTACAAAAACGTGCCAGTAAACAAGTATTACCGTTGAGCCCCGCTGGCACAAATTTGTGCCACCAAACCCGCCGATTTAAAACTGTGTTTGTAGTAAAGATAAGTCTTAAAATCGTTTCTGAACGAATGTTCTCGACGGCAGATAATATTTTACTGATTATTAATATTGGTTGACGTGAATAATGGCGGTGTTAATGATATTGATAAAACTTATGAGTATATACAAAGCAGTTGTTTGTAATCATGAGTTTAATCACATGTAAAAGTATCGGTCACTAATTACCAGTCACCCTGTACAAGGTGTAAGGACCAGCCCTCCACAAACTTTAAGGGCTTGCTCAGTAGACGAAACTGAACAACCTTCCACAAATGTTTTTTTCAAGAAACGAAAAAAAATTCGGCCTCGCCATACAAATTGTCCAATCAAGTTTATCATTTTGTATGGTGAGGCCGATTTTTTTATTCGTTTACTAAAAAAAAAAAATTTGTGGAAGGCGGTTCAGTTTCGTCTACTGAGCAAGGCCTTAAAGTTTGAGGGCTGTCCCTTACACCTTGTATAGATTTTTTATAAAAAAAAGTCTCACGTCGAAAGTCGAAGCTTGATGAACAAACCTAGTGATCAAAACGTGCTTCTCATCTGTATGGAAGCCTAATTAGTTCAACTTATAATTAAAAAATACAAACTAACACTTATGTTTATTGTTCAGGACGCTGGGACTTCGACACGCAAGAAGAATACTCAGCGTACATGAGTAGCAAGGAGGCGCTGCCCAAAGCCGCCTTCCAGTACGGTGTGAAGACGCAAGACGGACGCAAGACGCGCAAGACTAAGGACAAGAGCGAGAAGGCAGAGCTGGACAGAGAGTGGCAACAGGTATACTGGCTTTTATTACACGGTGAAAATAGAATCCTGTTACTAAGACTCCATTGTCTGTTTGTTTGTATAAGGCGTCAGATAACAATAATGTTATCTCTGCCTTCCTCTAACTAAAAAGCAGCTAAGTATTTTTTTTTCTAAGTAACTTAGCTGCTTTTTAGTTAGAGGACGGCAGATCTGGCGCCTTAGCAATTTAACGGTCATAACGGCAACCAATACGAATACGGATTAGGAATAAAATTACCTTTCATTTGATATACACCCTTAAATTTTGATCGTTTTAATCCCGTGGAGGGTCGATCCGGTACATGAAACACTATCGATTTGTAAAGACAAAATTAAAAAATAAAGTACGAGAATCTCACCCGTCCCTCAATACACACCCTTTTGCGACCTGGGGCTAAGGGTCTATTTCTGAAAGGGAGGCTCGCTCCGGTATCAAAGACAACGAAGGAACGGGGTGGCTTTTTAGTCATAAAAGTCTGACATTATCTCCCGCTCCGCCCAAGGGCGGGGAATGTCATCTAGTTAATTTTTACCCAACGAAAACAAAAAAAAAACCTCTTTGACCTGTGTGCCCTTTGGGTCCCGCCCTACAAACTAAATAGTATAATATTTTACCAAAATCTTTTTGTTACAGATCCAAAACATAATTCAGAAGCGTAAAGCACCACAAGTGACAGCTGAGGAGCCTTCCTACAAATCAGCGAAATACTAGCAAAAGGCTGCTACGCCTAGTAGGAAGAAGCGTTCTTCCTAGTAGGTGTAATACACAGTATCCACACTCAAAAGACTTTCTTAGACTCAACTCACACTAGTACAGACAAGGAGTGTCACGACGCGTCATGTTTTTCGTCTATAGCATATTCGTCCCTCATTTTCATTGTTCGCAGAACAGATGGCCGTGGGGCCGAAAGGTTCTGGAATGGCGACCATGTACCGAAAGACGTAGCTTGGCAGGCCTCCTACAAGGTGAACTTGGGCCCCAGGTACAGTTGCCATCACGGATCTTGAACACTTGCGCAGAAGTCAAATATTAGGTCTCTTTAGTGGTGCGAAATGAGACGCGGGGGCGGGGAGTGTCTGTGATTGGCTGGTCGCACCATCGCGTCATAGACGTCACTCCTCATTTGTTCCTTGCATTGCAGCATGTATCTAACAACGAAGATGATTGGCTTGCCATTGTATGGAATGCGCAAAGCGATCCCCACTCTGACGCCGAGCGCTCAAGATCCGTTTTGGCAATTGTGCGCTGATCTGGGCGCGGCGGTCTCCATACATTTTGTATGGCACATAGACTTGTAGAGCTACAGTAGATCCACGCCACAATTCATGAGGAAGGTGTAAACGTATAATACATGTATATTTAGTTATATTAGAGAAAAAATAAGAATTCTAATGATTGAAGTTTCTAATGAACACCCGTACAAAGCTGAGGTGGGTCGTTAGTTTTGACATATATCGTGCCTTTGATTGTAACTTGCTTGGTATAAAAACCAATGCAAACTATTGGCATGATTTACTTTTTCTTTTCGCCAGAAATGAAACCTTGGTTATATGTTAGACGCCAATACGAGGAATCAATAGCAAAAAGAACCAGCCCCCCTAGCCAAGTTACAACCGTTTCGCTTGCGTTGAATGCTGTTGGCCGCGTCGCCGAATCTTTTGTTCTGACCACGTGACTGAGCGTTGAGACGACGTCATTCTCGTACATTTGAAGCTTTCTACTAGCTTTAACTATTGCAGATTAGTAACTTGGCTAGAGGTACTGGTCTTTAAACCGTAAACGAATGAAGGAGGTATGTGGGGATGGGAATGTACTCTCCGCATACCTGGAACAAAGAGTAAATTTTTTTCGTAGTTCTTATGTGGCACCACAGATGTCGCTACAAAACGTATAGAAGCATTCCTTATAGTTCATTTTTTACACTATGTCAAATCATAGTTAATGTCAAATCAATAAGTTTCATGTATTAATATATTGTCATAGTTAATGTCAAATTAATTGGTGTTATGACTATGATTTGACATGTGCAAATGTCAAATTCTGAAAATATGTTGCCTGATTTTTGGTGAAAGTGATGTCTCCAAATTCGATTTTTCATACCGGATTTTTAACATTAGAACCTTTATGGAAAATAGGACTAAGATATCGTCGTAAGTCTAATATGAATTGAAAACTAAAATAATCAAAAATATTACCACATTTTTTAACACTCCGCCTTTTACTTAGGCTCACAACTCGGACTCACGAAGCGGTTTTCACCCATGTCCAACGCAGTTGCGGGCCTGCTACTTCTGTAGAATGCTAGAGATATATAATTATGTAAAAAATTAAAACACATTTCACGCGTTTTACGGCCGTGGTGTGCGCAGTTGTTTGCGGCTCCCGCTGCAATGGCAAGGAACTAGTAGAATCGCGCGAGCTTCGGTCACGAAAATAGTACACGAAGAGGACTTGGGTATGTTTTTATAATGATCTATTATTCGTTTTCAAACCGAAGTCATTATGAATAGTACCTATTCGTTAAGTTGTAATAATGTGTCAGCAAAAATATCAGCTTGAGTACCTAAATATTTTCGTCATCACCAAATCGAGACGTAAAAATAAAATGACCGCTTTAGCTAGTCTTTCAATTCTTAAGCTTAAATTATAATTTATTTTATGAGTATTTGCGTCTATCAAATTACCTTCAGGAAATACAAAAGCTGATCATAATTAGTTGCATAAAAAACGAAATTATTTTTACGAAAATTTTTCGGTTTTTTGGTCAGTATCGGTTGCGGTACCTCACTATTTATGAAATGGAAAAAACATGCAACATTCGTATTGTCAAATCGTAGTCTTTGATTAAAACACGAACTATAGTATATTTTTTCAGGCTTTACCTATTTTCGATGTATTAAATGAAATGGAAATATAATACATAATATCTTCATGTTTCCATTGATATAAAAGATTAAATTGGTTATTACTGTTATATTTTTTTCTCACTTGCAGTTTTTCGCACTAAGACTAGAAAAATTAAATAAGTGATAAATGAATCGAAAAGATACACGTCACCGTAATTGTGAAAGTGATTGAGACTATTTAATGCGTACTCAACATAAAAACCGAAACTAAAACTATATTTAAATATGGGAAAATCAGACATACAGTATTTTTATTTAAGAAAAAATAGCGCCTGATTACAAACTATAGCAACATACTAAATGGAGACTATTTTAGTATGTTACTAACTTCGTTTGGTTACGGTTGATAGACATAATTCTTTTTGCTGTTGACATATCATACAGTCCTTTAAGATATGGCCTAGGTTTCAATCTGAAGAAAAGAAGAAAAAAAAAATTCATGCCAGCAATATATGGGAAAAGTTTAATTCTCCTTTGGCTGGTTCAATAATCTATATATATAAAAATGAATAGCTGTTCGTTAGTCTCGCTAAAACTCAAGAACGGCTGAATAGATTTGGCTAATTTTAGTCTTGAAATATTAGTGGAAGTCCAGGGAAAGTTTAACCATTCGATCGTGATAATTACAGACACAATTGAAAGACAATAGGTGCGCGAACGCCGGCGTTCGCTTGGGGTTTAATGAATTAAACGGTGAGAAAATCTGGAAAAAAACACGAAAAAATAAAGCTAATACAACGCCATCTTTAATTAAAATGTAATTTTTTAATTAATTATGCCCGTAGATGGCGTTATTTGACAACTTAGCTAAAAGGACTATTATGCAGTACGAAGTTTGCCGGGTCCGCTAGTCTTGTATAAAAGTGCAAAGTGCAATTATAAACTGGCACGTTCACTTACTTATGAGTTCATCATCATCATACTAATAAAAATAATCTTAGATTGTAGCTTTCAGCCTACAGTTCAATTTATTTTAAAGCCTCATCGAAGGGGAGACAGACAGATATACACAGTTCTGTGTAATGTTTGCGAAAGTGCGAATATGTCTATACACTTTTTGTAAGTGATGAAGTGTAACATTGTAAATAGTTACTTTAATTATATAAATATAATGTGTTGACGGAAACGGAGGTTTTATTTTAATTTTAGGTTTTGTCTACAGTACAATTCACGAACGATGGCGGCTGTGAAGTTTGCGCAGTAGGCTGCGCAGTAACGTGTTTTAGGAACCAAATGGCGACGTGCGTGTGCGAGAAGAGTGTAGTATGCGCGATCGTTCGCAAAGGCTAACTTCACGGCCGCCATCATTCGTGAATTGTACTGTACCTGTATGTATATTCACGTTTCCTACCCATTTTTCGTTCAGAGGCAAAATGTCCAATTCTTAAAATGTCCAAATACCCAAAATGTTTAATCTTTGAGAATGTAGCAAATTTGTTCATTAACTCATCTAAGCGCTTTTTTTAATACTTATAACAAATAATAAATACAAAATACTGAACGAATAAAAAAAACAGGTTTCATCTAGAAATAAGAAATACAGACCAGAGAAGACCACAACATCCCGAAATCACTATTTTTGTCATAATGTTATGAAAATACAGTAGGGAACGCCATGGGTAGTGTACATTTTATTTAGTCCGTATTTTAGGTTATAAAAAAAAATATTGGACACGTATTTTTTCTTTATTCGATTAAACAAATAACAAAGATATAGCCCATTAAAGTTGCGTGTGACGTCACTCAGTGCAAAAAAAAAACACGGCGTGACGTCACACGTAACTTTAATGGGCTATATCTTAGTAATTTTTGGTTTAATTTACAAATTAAAAAATACGACACGTATTTTTTTATTTTTGAATAATTTAAAAGATCGAGACTTCAGTTTCGTTTTCGGCCGTAGTTTCAGGTACAGAAGCATTCTACTACATCGATACTGAAGTTAAGTTCCTTACTATATTTTTTTTTAGTTTAGCGTTTGACCGCTAGGTATCTCACCTGATGGAAAGCGACGATGCGGTCGACGATGGAGCGCGCTTACCTAAAAGTAACCTATTCACTCTTAGCTTATAGATTCCCAGGTTGTAGCATCAGGAAACACAGACTCTGGCAGGGAATTCCAGCCCTTAGCTGTACGCACAATGAATGTGTTCCTAAAATGTTTTGTGCGTATCTGTGGGATGTCCACCATATTCCGATGGCACATCCACCGGATGCCTGGTGGTCCAATGATAGAACATGCTAGGTGGAATTAGAAAATGAAATGCAACCGGTAGAAAACCGACAGGTTAGTAACTGGGTATCGATGCTCAAGACTTTAAAGCCTTGACTTGACGAGTGCATCATTGCCAATGATGCTCCTGGCGCGCCTCTCTTATTATGACCTCTCTCCTTTTTTCCTTTTAATGTTCCCACTGCTGGTACTCAGACCTATCTAGGAGATTGATTGGGTTTTAATCCACCACGCGGGCCCAGTGCGGTTTGGCGGATGTCACACGTCTTCAAATTTTTGTTTTTAGGACATGCCAGTTTCCTCACGATGTTTTCCTTCACCGTTTTGAGAGCAGTGGTGATGAAATGAATTACCTACGCAAAGTATTGCACCTGGCTAGGTTTGAACGCGCAACCTACCACTTTTAAGCCGGGGTCTTTACCCATCACCACTAACATAAAACTTTTTTGCGATTCGGAAAACTCTTCGTAACTCAATTCGGGAATTGAACTGTTTTCATAGTTAAGTATGCACGGAACCCTCAGTGCGAGAGTCCGACTCGCACTTGCCCCGGTTTTTAAAGTCATAATTTATTGTAAATGAATTCTTAATCTTTCAAATAACTCAAAGAGTTCGCGTAACGTTTGAGGGGTTAGAGACAATGAGAGAGCGAAGTTCGCTTAGGGTTTAATGAATAAAGTCTGTCTGATAAGAAAACCGACTTGAGAATTTTGTATAATTTTAATCATTTAAAAAATACTTATATTTGATACTTTTCATAAGGTTCTTCTGTTAGTAAACAATGATCTCTATCTCTTAATCAACCTTGATTATTGAACCCGTGTTGGCTACATCAGATTTCATCCAGTCCTAATAATTATCCAAGTCGTTTAACTTATTAGACAGACTCTAACAGCATTATGTCCATTTGCGGTGTAATCTCTCCACGTATGTCATAACCGGACAGCATTATGCAATGAACCTTCCTTACATCACAAGTCTACTTGAATGACGTTTATAGCATTTATTAAATAACAATTTACAAGTCAGCTCGCGAATCTATTGTATTGAACGCTTATTATTCCGTGTGAGTCAATATCGAATCAGTGGGAACCGAATTGTTATGCTTAGTCGATGATCTAGTAGGTACCACACTGTCTTATTACTATGTTAAATTCTTAACTCTTAAAGGTGCCTAAGTAAGAAAATAACAAGACATTATCACCAGTGAAGTAAGTGTAATTATCACATTTTATTTAGGTAATATTTAGTTACGTACATAATATAACAAAATTATCACACAAATACACTAGTACCAATATTTATTTTAAGTATGGGCTATATTTATAAAGGTTATATTTTATGTGTTAAGTACAGTACAATTCACGAATGATGGCGGGCGTGAAGTTAGCCTTTGCGAACTTTCGCGCATACTACACTCTTCTCGCACACGCACGACGCGACGTCATTTGGTTCCTAAAACACGTTACTGCGCAGCCTTCTGCGCAAACTTCACGGCGCCGCTGGGTGTTTGACGCCCAGTAATTGCTGAGTTGGTGACCCTTTCGGTTCGTGGTTCGGGCACTTTCAATGCAACTGTATTGTTTTTCTGTACTGTCGCGCGTATCAGCCTTGTTAATGTTCCCACTACTGGGATTTAGGTCTCCTCTCTAGGAGAGGGAATGGGTCGTAATCCACAACGCGGGCCCAGTGCAGTTGGTGAATGTCACATGTCTTTGAATTTTTGGTTCTAGGACATGCCGGTTTCCTCACGATGTTTTCCTTCACCGTTTTGAGTGCAGTGGTGATGAAATAAATTACACAAAGTACTGCGCCTGGCTAGGTTCGAACCCGCGACCTACAAATCGTAAGTCCGGGGCTATTGCCACTCGACCACCACTAATCTCAAGTAATTAATCTACACTAATATAATAAAGAAGTTTTGTTTCTTTGTTTGTAGGAGGTAATCTCTGAAGGTACTCGTCCGATTGCTAAATTTTTTTCACCGATAGAAAGCTGCTTTATTCCTGAGCGACAAATGCTATATTTGAGTACGCGGGCGAAGCTGCGGGCAAAAGCTAGTCTATAATATGTATGTATTTAGAAATATAAAAGTATGGTTATCAGTTGGCTGGTACTCAGCATATGCTCTGCTTAGTTTGGGATTAGATGGTATTTTTTTTTTTTAAATTGAGATAAACTAGTGCTTGACTGCGATTCCACCTGATGGTAAGTAGCGATGCAATCTTTGATGGTGAGGCGCACTAGTTTATTAAGAGCCTTTTCACTCTAGCCTTGAAGACACCCAAATTATAATTGGACGGGAAGACCGCAACAGGCAGACTGTTCCAGTCCTTCGACGTACGCGGTATAAACGACGAGGCGAAACGCTTAGTCCGAACCGTAGAGGACAACGTAAGGGTGAATATTCGCCGTACGTCGGGCTTGCGGACGGTAAGCAATGGGTAGCTCGCTGTCCGGCCGTCCGGTAACTGTCCGGACCAAGCTCAAGTCGTCGACGGCGCGCACTGTTCCCGCCCGCTTCAAGGAGATGTCAGCAACAGCAGGGACCCAGCCGGGTCGAAGCCTACTGGGGCCAGGGTTATCCGAAAGGGCGCTCGAGCCCCGGTATGAAGGCTAGAAGGAACGGGGTGGGTCTTGTAGTCAGTAAGAGTCTGACACTATCTCCCGCTCCGCCCAAGGGCGGGGGATGTCAATGAATGATTTTTCCCACCATAAAAAAAAAAGGGTTGTCCGATGGTAGAACTGCGATGGCGGAATCATGTCATGCAATTCCTGCGCACACTCTCCAAAATTCATCCTGTAAAACATTGGTATTGCGTGAAGGTTGTGAAATACTATCTATATTTATTATCTTATTATAAATACTATCTATATTTATTGAAATCGGCACAGTAGTTTTTGAGTTTATTCGTTACATACAAAAATACAAATCTTTCCTCTTTATAATATTAGTAATTAGTATGGATAAATGCTACAAGTTGATATGGCTGTGAGTCTAAAGAAGAGACCGATATTTGGGTGAACATGACCACAAACTTTTTTAGGTCTCTATCCGCTCCTGAGGCTTCAGTTGCCTTTTTCATTCCAGGGCCATACAGGGACTATTTCTAATAATCTCATAGGAGGAGGTACGCAGGTACTGGGAGATCTTACTGCTTTTTCTTGTTGACGTATCTAGATTCAAAGTTTTTTTTTTCTTATAGGTTCTATAAATTCGCACGGTTTTTGAAGTGTAAACAATTTTTTACCTACATAGATCATGTTTTTAATAAGCAACACAATACATTATAAAACAAACGAGTACTTATTTTTAATTGGACTACGAAATTTTTCTTAACCTTTTTGCCCCCATAAAAAAACAAGCTTTAAACAAAATTAGCGAAGAATTTGAATAACAACGTGTGATCCTAATTGTGTGTACAATTAATGAATAGACAACGTCATTGTTTTAAGCAAATTGCAATTCATTATTTGCAGACACATGAAATATTTCTACTTGGACTCGCATTAGCAAGTGAAGAAACTTCGCCAAACAATGACCCAATTAAGGCGCAATGGAAAACTGCAACCGGCTGCAACTTGATATTCACAACAAACGGACATCCATAGAGAACGGATCCGCTGGGAAATATCTGAACATCGATCGACCTTCAGATTTCACTGTAACAGGACAAAAGTGTGGCATTCCGTCACGTCGCAACTGATGACGTGGAGTGAAACGCGGCCAAATTCGCGACGATTCGTTTGACACAATGCCGGTTCATCGGCACTCATATACCTACCCGTACCCGTCCGTAGAGCCGTCTTCGCAGGTGCGTGCGCGCAGGTACGCCCCCCCCTCCGGCACGGCGCCCCGCGCGGTCCCCGCCCGCGCCCCCGCACCCGCCATCTTGAATTCCGCTCACTCAGACCCGCGCCCGCCTCGCGGCCACCACGTACTTTCCGCGACCGACCGATCCGCGACATATTTGTGTTTTTAAGTGATTCAGTGTCATGTTGTGATAGTGCAGTGACGAAATGGAGTCGACGCCGATATGTCGGTGCCGCGTGCTCTACCTCGGCTCGGCCGTGCCGCAGCAGAGCAAGGACGGACTGCAAGGCATCCAGGAACCGCTGCGCGAGCTGTATCCGGACAAGGGCGCGACGAGCGGCGGCATCGACTCGTGGCTGTCGGTGTGGTCCAACGGCATCCTGCTTGAGAACATCGACGAGAGCGGCTCGCGGGTGGCGCGCTTCTTCCCCATCTCCTCGCTGCATTACTGCGCCGCCGTGCGCCGCGTCACCGTGGAGGGCGCGCCGCGCTTCCTGCCGCTGGACTCGCCCTTCGCGCGCGCGCCCGCGCCGCGCCGCCCGCCGCTGTTCGCCGCCGTGCTGCGCCGCACGCAGGGCATCAAGGTGCTGGAGTGCCACGCCTTCATCTGCCGCCGCGAGGCCGCCGCCAACGCGCTGGTGCGCTGCTGCTTCCACGCGTACGCTGACAGTTCGTACGCCAAGCGCCTGGAGGCCGAGCGCGCGCCCTCGCACCTGCCGCCCGACCAGGACGAGGAGCTCGAGGTGTACGACGGCGACGAGAACCACAAAGTGTGGGTCGGCGAGACCGAGCGCGACGACGCTAGCGATGACATCCCGCACCCTGCGCGCGCGCCCCGTCCCAGACAGATAGCACGGCCGGCGTCCGTGCCGCCGCCGCCTCCGCCACCCGAGGAGCCCAAGAAGAAGACTGCTACTGCTAAAAAGACGAAAAAGAAGTCTTCAGCGTCAGCTGATGAGCTGTACGCGGGGCCGGCGCCGATGATGAACGGGCGGTCGCTGGGACGCGCGCCGCCGGCCTGGGCTGCTGGGCACCCCATGGTATTGGTAGCGCACCCGGCGGCGACACTACCGCACGCTCGCCCGGCCACGCTGGGCCACCGGGGACGCGTGCCAGCTGCGTTGGCCGCGGGCCCCTTCCCACCCGGGCCACCCGGGCCAGGCCGGGGGCGCTTGCAGTACGCCACGGTGGACCCGCGGCGCTCGAAGCCTCCGCCCCCTCCGGCGATGAAGGCCGCGCAGAGCATGACGGGGTTGGAAGCCGTAGAAGACGCGGGTGGCATCTACAGGAAGAAGGGCCACCTGAACGAGCGCGCCTTCTCGTACAGCATCCGACAGGAGCACCGCAGCAGGTCGCACGGCTCTCTCGCCAACCTGAAGTTTGCAGCTCCACCCGAGGTAAGTCCCTCTAGAATTAATTTTGCAATATTTTCTTATACTACCGACATATTTCTTAGAACAGGAAGACATAGGACTGCCTGTAAAGGGTGTTAAAGAGCGGGCGCTTCAAGGAAGGCACATTAAGGTCTGCATTCCAAGGCAACCGGTACCGACAGCGGTCGGGACTCGAACCCAGGTGTTACGAGTAACAAGTTCGATTTCCGGCTTCTTTGCCATCTTTCTTAAATATTTAACCCTACGTTTATAAATATTCACCATGGGCGAATGAAAACCTGTAAATAGTAGGGTCAAGATAATAAAACGAGAGGCCTCAGCTTTCTCTGTATAATTAAGTGGATTCGCTTACAAAGGGTCGGGCATGGCGGTCTCCCGTCGTGTTACGTCATCGGCATGTCTGTGTGTTCATGTGTACGTGTGTATGTAGGTAATTATCGTGTCAAGAGCGATTGCTTGCAAAATTATTTTTATACGTAGTTTACGAAATCATTGCTCGGCTGGTATTTCTTTGGATAGGCAGTTTTATTTTTTGCAGAAACGTTGTAATGTTACTGCTGGAAATGTGTTTATTAAAAATGGCGAATATTTTTCAGAACCCCTTTATATTTATTGTTGAGGTTATAAGTTACCAAAGAGAAACTTCATTTTAAGGATTTCAAAAATAACTGTTTATTATCCTTTTCTTTATATTGGGAAGGTGTGTTTCAGTAACATTACGTGAGACGTGTGCTCCTAAGCAAGGCTAGTGGAATACAGTAACTGTAACCTTACTAGGGATTTCAGTCAAGTGGTCATGGGGACTCTATCCATTAAATATAATATTTATTGCTTAGAAAGAAAAGACCATAGTGTTGAAGCAGGATGGATTTGTTTTTGTTATATTCCAACATTAATCACACGGATATTATAAAGGTAAAAGTTTGAATTTTGTTTGTGTCTGTTTTGTTTCGAAAATCTGAATATAGGTATTTGAGAGAAAACGGTATACTGGTCCTGGAACAGTACATAGGATACTTTTTATCCAGGGTGTATGTTCCCATGGGACAATATTCTACTTTCAAGCGGGCAAAGCCGCTGGCAGTAACTAGTGTTTATTAAAAATAGAAAGTATTTTTTAGAATGCTTTATACTTCGGTACTTATTCCCTTAAGGAATCACCGTAGCTGCGCATGTATGGGCTTTCGGACGGCGAGCAATGGGTAGCTCGCCGTTCGACCGTCCGGACCAAGCCCAAGTTGTCGACGGCGCGTAGTGTGCGGCTCAAGGAGCTATCAGAAAAACAGTAGAGGGACCAGCAGGGTCGAAGCCTACTGGAGCTTTGGCTTCGCTTCTGATAGGAAAACCCGGCCCTGGAATAAAAGGCAACGAAGGAACTAGGAGTGGATTTTAGCCAGTAGAAGTCTGACACGTCCTCCCGCTCCACCCAAGGGTGGGAGATGACGTCGGATGATTTCCCACCTTTTTTTTTATTTATGGTGGGAAAAAATCATCCAATGACAACCCCGCTCTTGGGCAGAGCGGGAGATAGTAGAATAGAATAGAATAGAATAGACTTTATTGTACACCAAAAAGTAATACAGCTTATACAAAAACATCAGTTTGTGTCAGACTCTTACTGACTAAAAGACCCACTTCGTTCCTTCTAGCCTTCATACCGGGGCTCGAGCGCCCTTTCATTTAACCCTGGCCCCAGTAGGCTTCGACCCGGCTGGGTCCCTACTGTTGCTGACAACTCCTTGAGGCGCGCGGGAACAGTGCGCGCCGTCGATGATTTCCTACCTAAAAAGAGTACTTATTGGGGATTACATTTGAAAATTTTCCCAAAATAAAGTCTTAATAAATACTTTGCTAAGAAACAAAGTCTAACTAAGCACGTCTATGTAGGTATTATAGCAGTGTTTACTGTCATCGTCAAGGTGTCATTGCGACGACCTTCAAAGCAGCCATTTAGACGTAATTTAACTGTTTTTCTAGTACCTAGCCAATAACTAACAGCTCTGTAATCTTCGCGACTGTTAATAATAAGTGTCAGTATTTCTTGTAAAGGAATACCTTCCAAGCCATATTATTTATTCTTTTAAATTTCCATTGGATAAAAAAATCAGTATATTATACTGGGGACGGCCAGGAATCCTTTGAAAAAAGACTTCGTATGTTATTTTTTTTAATAACCTTTTTTTCTGGTGGGTAGTTACACTACTCGTACTTAATTATTATATAGGCGAAAGTTAGTGAGAGTATGTGTGTTTGTTAGGTTCTTCTTTACGCTCAAACGACTGAACGGATCTGGATGAAATATAGTACACGGGTAGACCATATTCTGTAATAGCACATGAGATACTTTTACCCTGGGACTATGTTCCATTGTAACATAGCGAAAGTGAAAATATGTAGCCTAGGATTAAACTGATGAAAATTAAAAAAAAAAAACAGTTTATTATACAAACAAAAATACAAATATTTTTTCTCTAAAATATATTAGCTTTCGAAGACATGTGACATCCACCAACTCGCACTGGGCCCGCGTGGTGGATTACGGCCCATTCCCTCTTCTGAAGAGGCCTGAGTCTCAACAATGGGAACATTATACGGCCGACTGTGCTATGCTATACTAGCTTTTACCAGTTGCTTCGTCCGCTTGAAAATAGAAAACATATCTAATAATACTCAGTGATAAAGTAGCTTTCTACTAGTGAAAGAATTTTGAAAATCGGTTCAGTAGTTTTTGATTTAAATCATAACATAAAAAATAAACAAACAAAAAATCATTATTCACTAATTTAAACTAAATTTAAACTAAGATCCTATTTATAATATTAGTTTAAATTAGTATAGAAGAACTGCATCACCTTTTAAAATGTATTACACGAAAATATAATTAGATTCTTATTAATACAATACCGGTATTTTAATACGGTGTTGTAACAAATATTTGTGGTTATTCATTGATAAGTTATGACGACATCTATCGGTCAAGACTAGAGAACATACTTTACAACATAAAATATAACTAGCTTCTGCTAGCGGCTTCGTCTGCGTGAAAGTGGGTTTTTGACCCCGGTTTCATACCTTTAGTAGTACCTCAGTAGTTTTGGTTGTGCATTGATATGTCAGTGAGTTTGTTTCTCTTTTAAAGTTTATAGGGAGACTGGTAATTAGTGTACGATACTTAAACACGTGATTGTGCTCATGATAACAAACAACTTTTACTATGGGAACAAAACTGAAATCGCGAAAAAAAATCAGCTGTTCAGTACATTTATGTTTGCCTAATGTACTTAACAGCTGATTTTTTCGCGATTTCGGCTCTGCACCCATAGTGAAAATTGTTTGCTATCATGAGTACAATCACGTGTTTAAGTATCGTACATTAATTGCCAGTCACCCTATATACAGACTAGCTTTTGCCCGTGGCTTTGCCCGCTTTCATAAAATATAACCTATGTCACTCAGGAATAAAGCAGCTTTATATCGGTGAAATAATTTTAGCTATCGGACCAGTACTTCCAGAGATTACGTTCTACAAACAAAAAAACAAACTTTACCTCTTTATAATGTAGATAATTAAGTTCTGTGATGTTAATTTCAAACACAGGAAGTCGAGAAAACATCAAATTACTTCTCCCGCTCTGGATGGAGCGAGAGGGAGTGTCAGATTTTTACTGACTAAACCCACCCGTGTTCCTTCCGTTCCCTTTGCGTGCCAGGGCCGTGAGAATAGTTTATCTTGATACGGTCATATGAAGAGGAAGGATGAAACGCATATTACATTAGTTTCATTTATTAACTTCTCCATAATACTTCACCCTTCTGCCACTAATGAAGCACATTAAGCATTGAACGCTATGTACAGTAATAATTGGATTTCAGATTTATGTACTGTATTTCGTATTAACTGTCTAAATTGTCTTAATTTGTAGTCTGTCACTGTACTTATTAAAATAAAATAAAATAAAAATAAGACTGAAAAAGTTATGAGTATACATACATGTGGATGGATGGACATAGAGAAGAAGGCTACAGAAAAGAGGGATGTATTGTGTGAGGAGTGATATAAAAGAAAAGGGAGTTAGTGATAGTGTGACAGGTGACAGGACAAAAGAGAAGAAAAAAGAGTTGATTCGCCCCCCAAGCATTCGTCGAAGCGTCCGGACCGAGCCCAAAACGTCGACGGTGTAAATTGTTCCATGCGCGCTTCGAGAAGTGGTCAGCAAACTGTAGGGGCCCAGCTGGGTCGAAGCCTACTGGGGCCAAGGATTTGTTTCTAAAAGGATGATTCGGCCCCGATAAGAAAGGCAACGAAGGAACAGGAGTGGGTTTTTAGTCAGTAAAAGTCTGACACTATCTCCCGCTCCGCCCAAAAGCGGGGAAAGCAACATGGGACTAGAGCAGAAAGATGACGAACCTTCCTTTTTCTTTGGAAGCAAAACGTTTGCTTCTAAAGTCTATAAAGATAATTCATTCATCACACAAATCAGATGCATGGCTTTGCGTATGGTGTATTGCACAATTGGTTTGTGAAATGTTCGTAAGGCAAAGGTCGATACATCACGCAATGTCTGCTATTACTAACACGCTTATATTAGCTTCACCTGTATGTTTGTAACCAACGCCTTTGAGCTCGATTTTGACCAACACTGGGCGATCAGATTTTCTTCAAACTTTGCAAAATTATAAAAGGCTGATGACAATACAATATTCCTTTTTTTTAGTGAAAAATAAAAATATAGTTTTAAAAAAAAACTAAAAAAACACGCTTTCATAGCATATCAAACTAAAAAGTGTAAAATAATTTTCAATATATATATATATATTGCTCGATTTACGAAAAATATGGCACAAAGCGCCCCACGCTTTTTTCAAAATGATATTAATATTTTTCGTTCATTATAATTATTTTCTACCTATATTGAAAATTATTTTACACTTTTTAGTTTGATATGCTATGAAAGCGTGTTATTCTTGTTTTTTTTTTTTAACTATATTGTTTTCTTATTACAATGTAAGAATATAATGTGTTGATACAATACTTTATGCAAAAAAAGCCAAGTAATCTTTAAAAGTACCTTTTCGTCGACGGCGCACACTGTTACCGCGTGCCTCAAGGAGTTGTCAGCAACAGCAGGGGCCCAGCCGGGTCGAAGCCTACTGGAGCCGTGGTTATCCGAAAGGGAGTTCGATGTCCAGCTGTTGACGTCTTTCGGCTGAAATAATAATGATGAGTTTTTTGTTTCCTTCTTATTTTTTTATTAGCTTTTGCCCGCGACTTCGTACGCGTAGATAAAATACAGCCTATGTCACTCAGGAATAAAGCAGCTTTTTTTTAAATCTTTATTAAGGAGCTTTGTCACAATTTTGACTATGTCAAAGCAGCTTTCTCTCGGTGAATTTAAGCAATCGGGACCAGTACTTCCAGAGATTACCTCCTACAAACAAAAAAACATAAAAACAAAAAAAAAACAAACTTTACCTCTTTATTATATTAGTGTAGATTTTACGTGTGGAAATGAATTCTTAAATAAATAAGTTACTTTTAACTCTACGTACTTTTAAGTTACTTTTAATAATGTTGTCTTTGAATAATTGTCTACTTTCATTCGAGTGAAACTACTGGTATAAAGTAGTATTAAATATTGTGAAGATCTAAACAAGTAATGATAACTGTTCTGAGCCTAATAACAGCATTTTAATGGATTCTCTTTCTTATAAAAATGCATCATTCTTTTAATTACCTAATTAGTGTAATTTCGTAGTGAGGTCTGTTAGAGAATGAAATGTATTCGTATAATTTAAATACTTAAGTAAACTGGTTTTTAGACATATTTTGATTGTGTTTGGGTAATAACACTAAAATAGACTTCTCATTTTAATTTAGGTGTCTTCAAGGCTAGAGTGAATAGGCTCTTAATAAACTAGTGCGACTCACCATCAACGATTGCATCACTGCTTACCATCAGGCGGGATCGCAGTCAAGCACTAGTTTATATCAATTAAAAAAAAAATTCTCCCTAAACCTTTTCCAATTGGCTTCAAAAGCACGTCTGTTCCATCATCGGACCACTAGATGTACGGCGGGCGTTACGCTTGCGCTACAGGTTGACATCCCTCCCATTCTGACTGACCTGACTGTTGACTGGCTTGTTGGTCCAGTGGTTAGTAACCCCGACTGCTATGCCGGAGGTCGTGGGTTCGATTCCCACCCAGGACAAATGTTTGTGTGATGAGCATAATCATTTGTTCTGTGTCTGGGTGTAATTTATCTATAATATGTATGTATTTAGAAATATATAAGTATGTTTATCAGTTGTCTAGTACCTATAACACAAGCTCTGCTTAGCTTGGGACTAGACGGCGGCGTTATGTGATAGTTAGAATATTATATTATATTATTATAGATACAAAGCGTTTTCGGGATACGTTTATCGAGGCCTTCGCCCAGCAGTGGGACGTAAATGGGCTAACTAACTAACTTAACTATATTAGACCGGACTAGCCGTTAGGTAGTCAAAATACAAATGTTAAAACGGGTGTTCTATTTTCTAACAAGTTTAGCAGAAGCGAGAGCGTAGGTTCTCACAGCAGCCGTCAGACCTGCTGTCTCCTCCCTCGTTGGAGCGTGAAGATCGGCCGCATGCAGTCGCAGTCGGTCGCGTGTCGCAACTTCTGTGCTGTAACATCGATTAGCTGTCGCCGTCAGCAAACGGGTTGTGACTGCGGCTTGTCGCTAACGCCACGCAACTGTAGTTTGTTGAACCATATTATGTATGAGCTGGGAAGATGGGACGAGCATGCGTTTTATTTTATTTTATTTATTAGCTGTGCCCGCGACTTCGTTCTTGTGGACTACAGAATTTTGAATTAATTTAAAAAAAAGTAGCCTATGTTACTCTTTATTACATCAGTTATCTGCCAAAAAAGTCCCGTCAAAATCGGTCCAGCCATTTCAGAGATTAGCCCGGATAAACAGACAGACAGACAAAAATAGTATATATTCATAAGCATGTAGTAAAAAGCAGTTATTTCAATATTACAAACAGACACTCCAATTTTATTTATATGTATAGATTTATATTGTTTAGATGTAGATTAGGGAAAACAAACAATAACGCATAGGGAATTACATAAAAAAAGAATAACAATAATTTTACACATGTGATATCCACAACTTTCTTCATATATAAACATGACACATTTGGTTTAACAAGCGCTGTTATTTTCAATTTTTTTTAAAGGAATGTGAAAAGTTTCTTTGAATTACAATTTTGGGACACAAACAATAGAGCCGGCTTATTATTAATTATGTTGATTTTTTAACATGTTGAGCAATGTTATATAAAATTTCCTTTTAGGTTCAGAAAACAGATCTAGATCGCTGAAATTTTTATTAAAACTGCTCGTAAGGCATTAGGTTTATTTGTACTGTAATGACAATACTGACGTATATTTGGATGTATCAAATGACTAAGTGTGGCTTTGGCTTAGTTACCAGTTTTTTTTTTTTTTTTTTAACTTGGCTTGGCTTGGCACTTGACTAAGTGTGGCTTTGGCTTAGTTCCCAGTTACTTATCGATCACAGTTTAAAAATTATAGCATCAACTTGACAGAAAATGAAACTAACAATGACCTCAAAAATTAGCAACGGGTCTCAAACTAGGTGTGGTCTGGTGTGGTGACCCGAACATTACTCATAGTTCACAATTTGACATTGGTATTGACATATACATGACTCTGTAACTCCTCGCAAATGTAAACTTTATGAAGCGATCTTCCTGAATGTCATTTATCACAAAAGTGGTGACCCGACGCGCGACGTGATCCAATTCAGCCAATCATACTAAGATTATAAAGCGGAAGGTTTGTGAGAGTATGTGTGTATATTTGTTACTTCTTATCACTCGAACGGCTGAAGAAATTTCGATGAAACTTTGTACAAGAGTAGACAGTGTTCTGAAATAAGACATCGTCATCATTACCATTTCAGCCGAAGGACGTTCACTGTTGGATATAGTTCTCCCCTAAGTGTCGCCATAACGACTTGTCCTGTGCGTATTGCATCTATCAGGGGTTTTAATGTTTACTTGCCTTTTTATATATTCTAATTTATTTTCTAAACAATAAATTAAATAATTAAAAATAATATATACACTAAATGCCTAGCTAAATATGACGTCATAAAACTCCTCCCCATCCATCAGGTCATTAGTCCACCTTGTAGGAGGCCGCGAGCAAATCCGCTTGCCAAAGCTATGTAGTAAAAAAATATATATTTAATTTTGGCCAGAGCCGCTCTATCGCTTCTATAACAATACTAATATGCCAATGTCAAATGAACAACTAAAATGCTTCCCAAACTATGTCATTACTTGCACAAGTTATTTCAAAATAAACCTTCGACAGCAAATATTGCAATGGGTACGTCACTAGCGAAATAAGACGAGCTCATTCATCGGTTGTGTTACAAAAAACGCGTTACCTGTGCATTCATATTGCAAGTATTTGTGTTTGTAAGAGGCTGAGGTATGAACAAGCATTAGTTGTTATTAAAAATATTTGTTATTCTGCCGTCCTCTAACTAAAAAGCAGCTAAGTTATTTAGAAAACAAAGCACTTAGCTGCTTTTTAATTAGAGGACGGCAGTATTTAAGTCTGAAGCCTACTGGGGCCAGGGTTATCCGAAAGGGAGCTCGAGCCCCGGTATGAAGGCTAGAAGGAACGGGGTGGGTTTTTAGTCAGTAAGAGTCTGACACTATCTCCCGCTCCGCCCAAAAGCGGGGGTCTTATGTCTGAGAATGGTTTCCGCACTTAGTCCTATGCGGACCATTGTACGTGGGCCATAGCGGCCATAACCTTGGGTGGGCTTATTCCAACCAGCCCACCTCTCTCCAAAAGCAGATTAGGCCTCTCAGGTTTTTCAGGACATCTATAAGGGAATTCGGGGATCCTATGGTTCGTGTGCGTATTTCAGTGATCCCTGTGCAGTCTAGGAGCACATGTGCAACTGTCTCCTCCCCCTCCAAGCATGCTCTGCACAGGGGACTGTCTGTGATGCCTATTGTGTGAAGGTGTTTATTCAGTGTGCAGTGCCCGGTGATGGTCCCCGTCACCAGGCGCAGGCCGCCTCTGTTCAAACTTAAAAGTTTTTTGGTGAGGACTTTATTTAGGTGTGGTAGGGCCTCCTTGGCCTGCCTGCATCCCGATGTCGAGGACCACCAGCGTTCCGCTTGTATCTGTGTGTGTTCCCGTAGCCAAACACGCAGCTGACCAAAGGGGACCGGCACTATTGGTTCGGGCCCGAAGACCACCGCTCCAGATCCCCTCCTGGCTAGTTCGTCCGCCGCGTCGTTGAGCGGGGGTTGTCATTGGATGATTTTCCCCACCATAAAAAAAGCTAGTTCGGAAAACACTCGGGAGATGATGAAACATCATCATCGTCATCATCACGAGCCTTTTTAATGTTCCCACTGCTGGGACTCAAGCCTCCTCTCTAGGAGAGGGAATGGGCCGTAATCCACCACGCGGGCCCAGTGCGTGTTGGTGAATGTCACGTCTTCGAATTTTTGGTTCTGGGACATGCCGGTTTCCTCACGATGTTTTCCTTCACCGTTTTGAGAGCAGTGGTGATGAAATAAATTACACAAAGTAATGCGCCTGGCTGGGTTCGAACCCGCGACCTACAGTTCGTAAGTCGGGGCCGTAACCACTCGGCCACCACTGCTCGCAAAACGGCTGAAACATACCTATATATTATTATGTCATGTTTTACGGCGTTTTCCTTAATAAAACACGTCATCAGAGAATTATGATTAACTGAGTATCTACGCTCGTAATAAGTATTCTGAATGACTGTGTAGAGTTTTTACGATTGACCAATGTACTGAAATATTTGATACATTTTGTACATTGCACACCAATTTATTTATTATTTACCACACAATATAATATGTAATTTATTTATCCTACACCTAATCACTAATAACTGAGTGCTAAAAATAAACCAATTTCAACCGTACACTCGAAATAAGGTTCAGTTGAAAACCAGCGTCTGGCAACTACCATGTAGTTGTCTGGCATTATTGCTGAACTGGACCTATTTGGCGCCGCCGTGATACACACATTGCTAGTTGTCTTTCTTTTCTTAATTATAATAATTTATTAGTGTCTACATGTTGTTACTACATTGTGTCTATCTACGAGTGTGTATGCTAAATAAAATAGTTTTCTTTCTTCTTTTCTTTCTTTTCGAAATACAAAATACGTCCTAGGGCGTATTCTGTGATTTTTTAGCAACCGTAAATATTTTAGACGGATTTATTTTGATTTTTTTTAATTCAATATTTTGTGTAGATTTTTTTATCATCATCATATCATTATCATCATCAAAAAAAAAAAATAATGATGTCAATTTTTTTTTTTCGAATGATCAAATTTTTGCTTAGGTGACACTCTGTATGCGCACGCGTTGAAGTCTTTACTATGAATAAGTGAAACATTTTCCGTACAAGTGTTTTCATTTTGTATACGCAGATGATCTATTTATTCCACATGAATCACATTATTTTATGCATACACTCTGCAAGATGCATGCCATGTATAGTCTGTCTAATAAGTCAACCGACTTGGGAATTTTGTATAATATTTAATCATTTAAAAAATACATAAATTCGATACTTTTTATAAGGTTCTTCTGTTAGTAAACAATGATCTCCGTCTCTTAATCAACCTTGATTATTGAACTCGTGTTGACTACATCAGATTTAATTAAATCCTAATAATTACCCAAGTCGTTTAACTTATTAGACAGACTCTATATCTCTTATAATTGTTGATTACTCGCTGACCCGGCGAACTTCGTACCGTCTAGTATTCAATAAAAAAATACAACATTTTTTTTTCTTTTCTTTCTTTCAATGAATCTTGTGATACCTTTTAGCTAAACTGTAAATAGATAACACCTTCTACTGGCATTATCATTATAGCTATTTCTATAGGAGACCCTTTGATCCATCTCCCTCAAAAATGAAACGAGGGGGTAATTTTTCAAAAATTCCGATATGGTACTGATGTTTATTGCTCGTAGAACAAATGGTCGATGAGGACTAAAGGTTCTGGAGTAGCAACCACGTGCTGGAAGATGCAGCATTGGAAGACCTCCTACAATGCGGACCGTGGCTTTGGTAAGGGTAGCGGGAATCAGATAGATGCGAGTGGCACAGGGTACTTGGGGGAGGCCTATATCCAACTGTCGACGTCTTTCGGCAGAAATGATGATGATAAGAATAGTGTCTAAAAAAAAACCGGCCAAGTGCGAGTCGGACTCGCCCATGAAGGGTTCCGTAGCAGCAAGTAACGTAATATAAAAGTTCTTGTAGTTCGTTGTAACTTTTGACGTGACATACGGACGGACAGACAGACAAAACGAATCTATAAATGTTCCGTTTTTTGCCATTTAGATACGGAACCCTAATATTATTATTAAAAAAATATCCAGTTATAAAATTCACATAGCAAAAAAAACCTATGTATCTTCGTCACAAGTAACAACCGTGAAAAATAAACTAAATAACTTAATCAACTAACTTCATACAACACAGTTACACTGCACTACTTTACTTAGAGGCCATGGTTCAGCGTGAGACACCTATTGTCAACTTTACCACATTACGACCCGTTAATAAACAATCTAAAATAATCCTTACAGCTTTGGAAATAAGAGTTGTTAGGACTGCATGTGTTGGGTGGTGTTAAGAGTCACACGGTAGGTGGACGGGTCAATGTTCCCAGGTTATGTTACTTATAGCGTTTTTTTTTTAATGGGTAGTGAGATTGAAGAGGGGAGTTGTCTAGGTAGCTGTTAGATTGATTGGAGTTAATTGATGGGTCTTGTTGGTAGCTGTAAAGTGGCTTTGCGAATGGGGAATTTGTATTAAATGGCCTGTCTTGTGTTTTTTTTATTATTGAATAGCTTTTGCCCGCAGCTACGCCCATGAACATAAAGTATAGCCTATATCACTCAAGAATAAAGCAGCTGACTAGTTTTTAGTCGTCCTGACTGTTATGCCGGAGGTTGTGGGTTCAATTTCCACCCAGGACAAACGTTTGTGTGATGAGCACGATCATTTGTTCTGTGTCTGGGTGTAATTTATCTATAATATGTATGTATTTAGAAATATATAAGTATGTTTATCAGTTGTCTAGTACTCATAACACAAGCTCTGCTTAGCTTGGTATTTGAATGCGTTCTTCTTCTTCTTCCTGCCCTTGTCCCATTTTATTTGGGTTCGGCGCAACACGTCTTTTTTTTTCTTTCTGTCCTGTCACTCATCACGCTATCACTAACTCCCTTTTCTTTCATATCACTTCTTACACAATCCATCCATCTTTTCTTTGACCTCCCTCTCCCTCTCCATCCATCCACGCGTTGAGGAACATTATTATTATTATTCACTCTTGACTTAAATACCCTTAAAACAGCCTTATAATGTCCCAACACTGGGGCTCAGGCCTCTTAAGGAGAAAGAATGGGCTGAAATTACCAGACGGGGTCTGTGTTCGCTCACTTGGCCCGCTCACTAAACTCCATCATCCCTTTTTAACCTAACCTGTCCGAGTCGGAGTCCCCTAAGTCCCTTATAATATAATTATAATATTATGTAAATAGTTCATTTATATTTGACGTGCAATTCGTATTTTTAATGACAAAAATTTTTTTTAATGCAGAGTTAAAAATTTCTCGCAACAACCTTGTTCAAATCCGAAATTAAACTAAAATATTAAATTTTGATACAAGTGGGGAAACCACTTATATCAAATGATGTTTTTCATTACACTTACAAAGACATAAATAAACCAGTGCTGCCTGGCGACTCGTGGGGGTCACGCCGCGCACAACCAAATAATTTAATAAAATTATGGCGGGGGCGAGCACGCAAACTTTTCCACACTAGTGCAAAAAACAGTAAATTGCGTACCTAAAAGTGGTAGGGGTAACAGCGAGCTTTCAGGTAAGTGTATTGAAAAACCTATATTTCTTTTGTACAGCAAAAACACCTCGCCAGCTGATCAAATAGCATTTTTTCCGCCCATAATGTAGATCAGCATATTGCTTCAGACATTAGTTTGCTGGCGTGGAACGAATAACAATTATCGCCTATAATTATACGTTGGTAATAGTATCGAGATATGCTTCCATTATGAAATGATGAATTACAGCGAAAGTGTTCATTATAATATGGTGCTGGTGATTCTAGACTTGTAAGGTAATAAACTATGAACATAATAACAAATTTCAACGTGGTTCTACTTTGGGCCCAGCTGGGTCGAAGCCTACTGGGGCCAGGGTTAGCTCCAAAAGGCAGCTCAGCTCCAGTATAAAAGGCAAGAAGGAACGGGGTGGGTTTTTTAGTCAGTAAGAGTCTGACACTGTCTCCTGCTCCACCCAAGGATGTCATTTGGATGATTTTTACCCACCAATAAATGACGTGGTACTAATTTTAAATATCGATGTTTGTTGCCTATCTTTACCTTTTGGAATCGGGAATTAAGATATTCACATGAGAACCAAGGTTACTGATATAGATCGAAGAATCGCCGAACTCAATTGGCAGTGGACAGGTTACATTGCTCGCAGAACAGTTGGTCTAAGGGGACGAAAGGTTTTGGAGTGGCGACCTTCTACAAGGTGGATCGATGACCTGGTGAAGGTTGCAGGAATCCGATGGATGCGGGACGCATATGTCCGGTCATTGTGGTGACACTTGGGAGAGGTTTAAGTCCAACTGTGGACATCTATCGGCTGATATGATGCTGGTGATGAAGATACTCAAACTGGTGAATAATAGCCTGTTTAATTTCAATATCATCTCAAGCTGCTAACAAATCCAACAAAAACAAATATATCTATTAAAAGTGAAATAGTTCATTGTTCACACATAATTGTCGGCTGTCGGGAGTTATTCGCGAAGTAACAAGCTATTGTTTTCCCGTCGGTCGCGCTCGGCCGCCGCGTGGCAATTATCGAGCGACGCCGCGGGACAAGCAATACAATACAACGTTCTACTTGAAATCTATTGAACGTTTCCGCGTTTTAGAGGCAGTGGTAATTAAAATTGATTTAATTTTGTTCATTTTGGTAGAGAAAGGTCTGTTTTATTTACTAGATTTTATCAGTGGTTTTTTTTGGTGGGTAAAAGTCATCTTTAGAGGGCCAGCCATTCACAGATGGACCTAAGCCAGGGTCGCTTCACAGTTGAGCTCCTTATTAGTCCTGAGTTGAGCTAGATGAATACTGACAAATGAGTTATAATCACTAATAACTGAGTACTAAAAATAAACCAATTTCAACCGTACACTCGAAATAAGGTTCAGTTGAAAACCAGCGTCAGGCAACTACCATGTAGTTATATAATAATAATAATATTTATTTATTTGCTAAAAACACGGTATACAAGATGGTAAAAGAAAGTAAATAAGAACAAACATGTTTTGCTGAGTATTAGCATGCAAATATTTAGTATGTACCTACATAGTAACATAGGTACGGAGATATTTGTCAACATACAATTATTGACAATTTTATTTTGTTGGCATTAAAGTTCTAAAAGACATAGACTTTGAAAACACAATTGTTAATAAACAAATCAACGTTTTTTGATTATAAACACACATTAAAATTAATTAAAGTATTATTAAATACAAACTTTAACTAGACTACAAAGCATTCCTGAAGTGGAAGGACTGACATGTTTTTTTATTTAGAAATTCAGTTATTGAATAGAAGCTATGGGATATCAACCATTTTTTTAAAACCACACGAAATTTATTGTAAGGCAATTCAGTTATCCAGCTAGGTAGTGAGTTATATATAAGAGGCGCCATATATACGCAGCTGCGTCTAAACATTTCTATCCTAGTACAGTTGTCTGGCATTATTGCTGAACTGGACCTATTTGGCGCCGCCGTGAGACACACATTGCTAGTTGTGCTTTTTTTTTAATTATAATAATTTATTAGTGTCTACATGTTGTTACTACATTGTGTGTATCTACGAGTGTGTATGCCAAATAAAATAGTTTTCTTTCTTTCTTTCTTCTTTACAAATGCTTGCACTGACTGTGTACAGACCACTGACTGACTGTGAGTGTAACCTGTAGGTCTTCTCAAATATGTGTGTTACTTTCATCAAAAGACTATTTCGGACACCAATCAGCATGGTCCTCATATGATTTGACCATTACCAATTTGCCTGCTGCCGTCTTCCCGTCCGATTGTAATTTGAGTGTCTTTAAGGCAAGAGTGAATAGGCTCATAGTGCGCCTCACCATCAAAGATTGCATCACTGCTTACCATCAGGTGGGATCGCAGTCAAGCACTACGTTTATATCAATTAAAAAAAATACATGGCTGTGTTGACTTTAAAAGAGACTTTGACCCCTGAGTTTGTTTTGGTGTTTCTTCTCAGGATAGCCAGCCGGCCTCATCTAGTTTAAACTGACGAAAAAAATAACGAATAAAAGTGTTTTTTAAAAACCTATTTGCAAAAACTGTGATTACAGTAAATAAAAAAAAAAAAAAACCCTACGCTAATTACAACTAACTAAAATCAAACTAAAATATGGCGTCAAAAAACTCTTCCACATCGCTGTCGACTGGTAATGTGCCCAAAAGGCTGGCGGCATTGCCACGCTGTATGGCAATGCTTATCCTCTGTCCGAGGTAAAAGCCAGCCCTTGGGTCACGCGAAGTGTCAACTAGACGCTTTATTATTATTATTATTTTAATTTACTGTAATTATAGTTTTTAGTTCTGAATGTAATAAGTTAAATTGATTTAACCTTTCAATCGTGGAAATCACAGACACAATAGAAAGACAATAGGTGCGCGAACGCCGGCGTTCGCTTGGGGTTTAATGAATAATAAAGTACAAAAAATAGGTAAAAAAAATTGCAAAATAAATATAATTTATCATATAACCTTGTAGACTGGCCCATTTGCTGAGGTGTATAATGTTAAGGCAAGGTAGGCATGTTAATAACTTCTATAGCTAATTTGGATCAATAGTATTCACAGCGTAGGTTTGCCCTCGAATAAATGGTTTCCTAATAATTCGACGCTTGATTCAGCAAGGTTTGTGCTGTGAAATAATTGAAAGGAAATCGTTTGTCTTGGTACGATTTTTTTTTTCGATGGGAAAAATCATCCTATGAGGATGATTTTTCCCATCAACATGGCGGAGCGGGAGATAGTGTCAGACTCTTACTGACTAAACGACCCATCCCATTCGTTCAAGCCTTCAGACCGGGGCTCGAGCGCCCTTTCGGATAACCATGGCCCCAGTAGGCTTCGACCCGGCTGGGCCCCTGCTGTTGCTGACAACTCCTTGAGGCGCGTGGGAACAGCGCGCGCCGTCGACGACTTGGGCTTGGTCCGGACAGTTACCGGACGGCCGGACAGCGAGCTACCCATTGCTCACTGTCCGCAAGCCCGCGCCTACGGTGGAGTCTTGGTATCATGTGAAGAGGAGGGATGAATGAAACGAATGTTACTAACGAGTTTTCATGCAGATGGGTGAATAGGAAGGCCAAAGAAAAGATAGAGAAGGCGCATCAGCGAAGCCTTTTTCATTCATAATTTTGAAAACGAGGCAGCGACTGTGTCAACCCAGTGTTAGACCACATCTTCGCTTATCATCAGGTGAAATAATAATAATAATATAATAATATTTAGGCTTCGCTCGTGTGAGCTTTTCGACAATCGACATTATTACATATGTATGGAAGACTGACCGACTAGGGCACCCTTAATGTCTTTGGCAGAAGCCTTTCACCGCCCCTTACATTTTTCTCAAACCCACGCGTTCCACCAACCCATTCCTTAGTAATTTTGCAAAGTGTTCTAAAAGTGTTCATCGATCAACCAGTTTCAATTTTTTTGATGACCTTTAACCGAAAAACTTAATCCACATTAAAAAACTAGTCTACTTAGACCTGAGGCTATCAATCTTTGAGAGAGGGCGACATCCATAAACAAAAAAAACTCTAGTTACCACAGTGGTACCATTACTCATAATGAAAAGGCACATAAAAAACAAATGGCCTACAATAAGACCTTGTCATAGACAATTAATCTGGCAAATCAGCGGTTGTGTTTCTACCACAGTTCACAGTTAGAGGTTGTAGCGAGTAGCAAGTGTGTTATTAGCATATCTATGTGTAGTAATTGTGTCCCATAAAACAAATGTGCGTATCTTTGGTACAATTAGTGGTGTAACGGAGTGGCTTGTCAATCGAACGATAGCGCTGGCCGGTTTGATTTAGCAAAAGAAAGTTTCATTTTTTTTAAACGTTCCAATTTTAAATCTTACGTCATCAGAAAAGCATGATTAATATCGTTGGTCTTTATCTTAGCTGTGGTTAGATGGCCCACTAATAAAGATGGCGGTTTTTGGCGCGATTTTATCGAGTAAAGTTCAGTGACTGTTTTAATTATTCGCAAATCGATTCTTAATGGTCATTGTGATGTAAAATTGGTGTGATTTTATTACATTGAATCGTTGAAAAAGACGCGGTCTCGGTAAAATGGAGCTGAAAATTTTATTGTAATGGCTACCTCAGCAAAGTTTCCCGAGATAGTAGACTCGATAAATTTGCTGCCAAATAGTACACAAACATTAGAACGTGTACCATCCATATTTTAATGGTATTTTTTACTATTCATACGAAGACATGGTTTAAAGGACTTAGTATCCAAGCTAAAGACGTTATATTCATAAATTATATTCATTTCGCTTCACAAATTCTGAAAATATGAATACAAGAACAGAACACAACTATAAAGTGTCAATTAAAGATATTATTGTTATTATTCTCAAACTAAACTAACAAAATTGTGCGATTCATTTTAAACCGACTTCAAATAATCAGATCGAATTAAATTTTGCACAGTTATGCAGTTCTGAAGACAGTATAATATTTTAATGTCATAACACTGGCATTATGATGGAGCCGTACCGAATGAAAATAATTCGCCATTAATAAATAAAGGTTTATTTACAACTTAAAGCAACAAAATTTATACATAATAAACTTAAATTAAAATATTTAAGTATGCTTAACCTAACTATACACACTAAGGGCTACTTCCTACTAAAATATGGCGTCATAAAACTCCTCCGCATCGCTGTCGACTGGATAATAATTTATTTTGTGAATTCTTTGAGCTAATTTTTTTGGTCATTTCAACTAGATGAGGCCGGTGATTCTTAATTGATTAAGGCGTATAGTCCCTTGAACCATCTGACCGAAATTATGTGGGCGCAATTCTCACACTCGCCTAGGCGGCAGTACGTAAATCTGTGCATTTTTTTGCGGCCAGCAGCACCTAGAACGCGCTTTAAATCAATTTTCTTTGCGAAACATTGATTGATTTACATATGCAATGTTCACTTTAAAGAATATTTAACCACTAATTTTTATGTGTAAAAATGTTCCTCAACCTAATGTACCTGATGGTAAGCGATTATGTGGCCGACGACGTATACGTACGCTTAACTACCTAGGCAAGCGTGCTTCATCGCTTCAGTTCAATTGTACATACTTCTAGAAGTATGTGCAATTTTAATAAACTCAAATAAAAGATGGGTGGATTGTAATATAAAAGACTAGCTTTTGCCCGCGCCTTCGCCTGCGTAGGTACATAAAATATAGCCTATGTCACTCAGGAATAAAGCAGCTTTTATCAGTGAAAAAATTTTAGCAATCGGGTCAGTACATCCAGAGATTATCTCGTACAAACAAAAAAAAAACAAACTTGACCTTTTGAAAGTAGGCGGAACAGAGAGTAAAGTCCCACTTTGGCGCCATAGATATCGCTACAACCTCTTTATTATATTAGTGTAGAAGTGTAGATTATTGTTGACAGCCCTACAACAGCCAATCAATCTAGCGGTGCGGCCGTAGTTCGAACCTCATTGTCTAACAGCTCACTATACAACGATTACCTCCATGTTTTGCTTACGAACGTATAACACGAGCCGCGACAGTCTGGCAGTCTGGGAACAGTTTAGTGTGTCAGTTTGTTACGGCGGCGGCGGCGGCGCGGCGAGCGACGACAATAACATGACTAATGAAAAAAAAAATGCAGCTGTTTTGTTTTTACGATGAGAAACAGGTCGAGTTTTGAGTTGATAAATCGGCTGAAACCGAAAGACGGCCACTGTTTATTTATTAAAACTTCATACAACATAAAAGTACAAAGGCGGACTTAATGCCTTAGGCATTCTCTACCAGTCAACCTAGGGTGGTGGAGAGAAAACATGGAAGGCGCATAAAGAAAAAACCAAATAGAAGATTAAAATTGAAAAAAAGGGCTCAAAATTATAAACAAATACAAAAATAACCATATTTACAAAATAAAACATACATATATAATTTAATATAATATATATATATATATATAAAGTACAAGAAAGGCCGTTGGACGTAGGCCTCCTCTAAGTGTCGTCATTACAACCGGTCCTGTGCGTGTTGCCAGTGATGACATGGCTCCGCGTGACAAACGTGGTTGTTTTCACTAATTCTGATCAGAAAACTAAAAGTCACTCAAAGGGCATTGGAAAGGGTTCTGGTTGAAGTTTCCTTGCGTTATCACATCAGAAATGAAGACACCTTTACCGACGTAACCCGAAGAATCGGCAAACTTAAGTGGCAGTGGGCTTGGTATATTGCTCGCAGAATAGATGTTCGATGGGGATGAAAGGTTCTGGAGTGTTGACCACGTACATGTTATTCTAATTGAAACACAAGTAAACGTTATTTACTCCAAGTATTTATTAAACATGAAACTATAAATATCGAGTCAAATTGTGGCGAAGTCTTCCAAATAATCCGAAACCAAAATTAAAAAAAAAACGGTTCATCGTTGGTTGTCATATTCCACATTCCTTTTCATATAATATTTATAATTTAATTGCAGTATTATACGAAAAATGTCGTCATCTAAATCCGAGTGTTCGTTAAAATTGTATAATGTTCAAATTATGCAATCTTTGTCCTTGATAACATTGAATATATTCTTGACTTTGACCCCGCTCGGCGCTTCGTAACATCCTCGGAATTTGACTTTTTGCTGAATTATAAATAAAATATAAATGTTAACAATCACAAAGCTGTACAGGTCAATCTATATGGTTAAGCAATGCTTGCCGAGGATGGTCTGCAGATGGGTGATGAACCTTTTGAATGTCTTATGTTACACAGTTCGACATAAGCAATTGTCTTTCTATTGTGTCTCTAATTGCGGCAATCAAAGAGTTAACATACTGAGCTTCATCAGAGCATCGAATAGCATGTTATATACTAAGATCCCAAAGCAATCTGACGTATTTTTTTTCACATAGATGAAACCCTAGGTTCTCAGCGTCTTATGTGCTTTGAATACTGCTTACCATCGAGTGGGATCGCAGACAAGCACTAGTTTATATCAATAAAAATAAAAGAATACCTGTGTGCTTGTGGAGCTCCCCTTTGGGACTTCTGGGTACGTAGATACATGTCCAATGCGATGTTTGACAAAGAGGGATCGCGGAAAAAGGGATATAACGCCTGAAAATTTTGTTAGCGTTCGGTAATTCTGTGATTTACTCGAAAATTTCACAAAACTTGTTCATAAAAGATACTGTTTTTTGTTATCCCTAAAATGTTTTTTGATAAAATTGATGTCATTCAGAATTTTGATTAAAATTTGCAAGACTTCTGTTATATCTATTGTTAATTTTTCTTGACGTTTTTGTTTTTTAAGTAAATTATGAAGTGTCAAAGTTCATGTAAAATAGTAGATTTTCGGAGTTTCAGAGGATTAGTTTTGCACAAATGTGTAAATTGATTTCAAAAGATAGCCTAGATAATATCCTCAAGATACGTATATGTATTCCCAAAATAATCGCGTAAGAGCGGTTGTATGAAAAACAGTGAAAATGTATGTCGAAATGTATACATTAACTTAAATTATGGCTGATTTTTATTATTTATTTATTAAAACTTCATGTAACATAAAAGAACATAGGCAGACTTAATTTTATGTTTTGTAGAATATTGTATTAGAAGAATAGAATAGACTAAAATAATCTTATATATAAAATTCTCGTGTCACAATGTTCGTTCCCGTACTCCTCCGAAACGGCTTGACCGATTCTCATGAAATTTTGTGAGCATATTGAGTAGGTCTGAGAATCAGCAATTTTTCATATCCCTTAGTGATAAAAAAAAATAAAATAAAATTATTTATATGGCAAAACAACGTTTGCCGGGTCAGCTAGTAGAATGTAATGCATTTATTTGTCGCAATATTGTACAAAGTTGTTACATGCATTATGTATTACGATCATAATAAGTAATTAAACGTTTCCGGCGTTCAAATAGGGTTTGTAAAATTACTGAACCTCGATCTCCGCACAATACATAACTATCTCAATAAATAGTCCAACGCAGTGACGACGTAACGCAACAGTCTTGTAGACCGGAGTGTTTAGCGCTGCGGTTTTCGCAACAGAGCGGGTTCGAGTCCCGTTAGCGAGAAAGTGACGGAACGTGATCGAGGCGTTTCCTTATCTTCACGCTTCGCTGTTGAGGTGACGACAGACGCGTCAATTAGGTCAATTTTTGAGACATTTGTGAATTGGATTTCATTTATAAGCCTTTGTTGCAAGTGATTTGTTTTTGACTGTACATACATATTACGTGTCTGATTATTTTTGTGTATGCGACCTTTTGAAGGCTTGAAGGAACGGGGTGGGGTTTTAGTCCGTAAAAATCTGACACTATCTCCCGCTTCGCCCGGAGCGGGAGATAGTGAAGAGCGGGAGAAGTGTAAGAGCGGGGGTTGTCATTGATGATTTTCCCACCATAAAAAAAGAAAACCCTTGTAATTGTATATGTTTTTGTTTTATTGTGTGTATATGATCCTATGATGGTTGTATAGTTTTTCGAACATCTGGCCGGAATTAAATGGACACATACTCGTACTGCCACCTAGGCGGCGTACGAGTACGTGTGCATTTAATTCCGGGTAGCTGCGACCGGATAGAGTTCCGCTGACCTTTAAATCCATTTTCTTTGCGATATATTGGATGATTTATTTAACCAGCATTTCTAAAGATCAAAATTCTTTGAAAGAAGTAGGGAAAACAAGTAAAAAAAAAAACGTTGTTATTTATTTTTTTTGACAAAAATATTAGTTTTATAAAAAAAAACATAATATGTTGATAATGTTGTACTAATGTTGTTTATTTTAAACTCATTTAAAATAAACATATATTTTTTCCAAACCTATTGACCATGCCGTTACCGAGGAGTAGACTTCAGAATATCACTGTTTTATGATACTAATCGGGCGCTTGAGCCCTAATATGGAGATGATTTTTATAGTCTGTATTCTTGTTTAACTTAGTTAGGTAATTGCCCCCACTTACGAGTTGCAGGTCGAGGCTTCAAACCCAGCATAGCTCACTTTGTGTAATTAATTTCATAACCACTGTTCTCATGAGGAAACCAACATGTCCTAAAACTGAAAATTAAAAGACGTGTGCCATCCCGCACTGGGCTCGCGTTATTCCCATTCCATTTCCTAGAGAGGAGGCCTGATTCCCAGCAGTGGGAACACTTAAAGGCTGATTATGCTATGTGCTATTCTTATTTTAGTTCAGAGTTCTCGAGACGCCGTAAACCGGGACAAATGGAGACGCATCGCGAGGGCCTCACTCGCCAAATGGAAATGCAACATTATCAACCACGACCACTCTGTCAAGAGTGAACGACTAAGGAGGAGGATTCTTATTAGGTTGTTCTGAAAATGACAGCCCAAGGTTTTGGTCTCATGTTTGTCAGGACCAGTACCCCTAGCCAAGTTGCTAATCTGCGATAGTTAACGCTTGTAGAAAGCTTCAAATATACGGGAATGACGTCGTCTTAACGCTCAGTCACGTGGTCAGAACAAAAGAATTGGCGGCAAGGTCAACACGACGAAGCGTTCGGCGCAAGCGAAACGGTTGTAACTTGGCTAGGGGGACAGATACGGGTCGAAAGACCTTTGAAATTGTCGGCTTTTCTCTTAGTATTAATATGATATAGTAATAAACTTTGTTCTCAGACCAGAGATCCATAGCATGAGCAAAAAATATGCATGTATGTGTAATATGCACTCAAACTTTCTTCTTGGGTGTTTCTGCACCACCCTAAGGTCGACAGGTAAATAATGCCTAAGGCATTAAGTCCGCCTTTGTACAGTATTACGTGCATATAGCATTAATAAATGAATTAAACTGTCTATTAGTTAAAACCGCGTGAAAATCAGTTCAATAATTTTTGAGTTTATCACGAATAGACAGACAGACGCGTTGGAGGACTTTGTTTTACAAAATGTAAGCATTATTCACAAATTGCAATTTTAAAATCTGGTCACTTTCATTTTATTACTACAATTTAACTCATGTAGCAGTTTTTAAAACGATATTACATTTACAGCATTACTGCCTCGCATATAAAAACACACACTATACTTATAAAATACAAATGCTAGAAATGAAACTTATGTCGACGCGTTTAATGTAATCGTAAAAATTAATGGTCTGCTGTTATATAAATATTTAAATAATAAATGTATTGAAGCACCTTCGACATGGTATTTACGTACTTTCGAATGTTTGGCCATTCATCTTTTAAGTTAATAGCTGAGAACAAGTTTTCTTAGTTCGCTTTTACAAATTCTTTTGCGTGTTTCAAGTACGTATGGTAATACTAGCTTCTACGGGCGGTTTCGCCCGTGTGAATAGAAGAAAGTTTCTCAAGGTAACATAATTTTTGACTGGCCTGTTGGTCTAGTGGTTAGTGGCCCTGACTGCTATGCCGGAGGGTTCTATTCCCACCCAGGACAAATGTTTGTGTGTTGAGCATGATCATTTGTTCTGTGTCTGGGTGTAATTTATCTATATTAGGTATGTATTTAGAAATATATAAGTATGTTTATCAGTTGTCTAGTACGCTCTGTTTAGCTTGGGGCTAGACGGCGTTGTGTGATAGTTGTGGAATATTATTATTACAAATTTGAGGTTTAAAAGTATCCTGAAACGTATCAGACCGTTTTCTTTTGAGATATCATCAAGTAACTTCTCCCGCTTTGAGTGGAGCCAGAGGGAGTGTCAAATATTTTACTAATTAAGACCCGCCCGTGTTCCTTCACTTGCTCTTTGTGTTGCAAGGCCATTCTTTCGAACAACCTCCTTCCTGTGCTGTCCATTTTGTTGATATCTCTTTAAGGTACTCGTAGAAAACGATGCACTGTCAACTTGGGCTTGGTCCTTACCGGACGGCTGGACGGCGAACTACTTAATGGTCACCGTCCGCTAGCCAGGAAATGGCCTGCACCTGCCAACGCCCGAGGCTGCGGAACCCGCTGGGGCTTGACGATGTCCTCTCCCTCTCTTCTCTCTCATTACAGCTTCGGAGAAAGAGGTGACTACTCCCCATTCCCTCTTCCTCCAGACCTTGACCTGAACCAGAGCCAAATGATCACCGTCGCCGATTACCTTCACAAGACACGACGGTGCTTCGACCAAGGGACACTTCCACTATGTCCTCGGCCCTGGGCGATGCGCACAAAATGGTGACCAGCTTGCGTAGATAAATGGAGCTAGTTGCACGTTCCGAAGCGTAGAAGAACGTGCAAAACTCAGCAAAAATAATAAAATAACACAACTTTACATTTTTACAAAAAAAAGGAACTATTACTCCACTCAAGTATTCATTAACCGCATTCATCAAGTTATTGCTTATTCATAAATTCTCATGAATATTCAAAATCAAACCTTATCACAATAAAAATAAAGTTGAGAATTTCAGATGCATCTTTTCACTGCAAGCGCAGTAGGTTTATTCATAAATTTAGATCTCTGTTGTAAATTAAACCTTGGACTGATGGGAATAAAGTTGAGATTTGGTTATGCGTGTTATCAGTCGCGGCGGGTTTGCGCATGCGTTGCGCAACTGTGCTGGAATGCTATACATACGTGTTGTAGGTATAAGTATGGCTGATCTGTGTGCTAAGAAAAATATAATGTAGTAACAGCTGGTTTGCGTTCCACGTTTTGCTACTTTTAGTATTACAAGTATTTTATCTTAGTTAATTATAGTGTAGAATTTTAGATTTGCAGTCTAATTAATATTCCACAACTATCACACAACGCCATCTAGTCTCAAGCTAAGCAGAGCTTGTGTTGTGAGTACTAGACAACTGATAAACATGCTTATATATTTCTAAATACATACATACTATAGATAAATTAAACCCAAACACATAACAAATGATCGTGCTCATCACAAAAACATTTGTCCTACGTGGGAATCGGACCCACGACCTCCGGCATAGCAGTCAGGGTTAATAACCACTAGACCAACAGGCCAGTCTGAATGTATGAAGCGAAATGAACATAATTTAAACGATCTTCTTCTTCTCCCTGCCCTTATCCCATATTACTTGGGGTCGGCGCAACACGTTTTCTTCTTCCATTCTGTCCTGTCACCAGTCAAACTATCACTAACTCCCTTTTCTTTCATATCACTTTTCACACAATCCATCCATCTTTTTTTCGGCCTTCCTCTCCCTCTCCATCCATCTACATGTATACTCAGAACTCTCTTAGTTATATGCGCTTCATCCCTCCTTGTATCTCTCCTATAATTTAATCGATCCTTATACTTAATTAATCGTCTTTTGTAGTATAATTAATAATCAGTTTTATTTAATTAGAAATGCATTATAAGGTAACGGTTCATGAACTGAACCAAAACTTTAATAAGCTAAGTCAATTCAAATGATTAATTGCATCTGAAAAAAAAAAAATACTTGCGGTGCCTGTAAAAGTCGTCCTGCCCGAAGGCTGTTCGTCAGAAAAAAAATGTATCTTCAAATCATCTACGGACTACTCAAATGTACAAACAAAGTTTGATTCAGATTGGTCAAGCTGTTTAGGAGGAATTAGGAGACAAACATATAATTCTTCTGCGCGTGTCGCAGAAGAATTATATTATACATAAGATATAGCATAATCAGCCTTGGGCCCCAGGCTTCGTTTCTAGGAGAGGGAACATTATACATTACTAGCTGTGCCCGCGACTTCGTTCGCATGGACTACAGGATTGTGAATTTAATTTTCTAAAATAAATGTATGTTACTCCTTATTTCATCAGCTACCTGCCAAAAAAGTCTCGTCAAAATCGGTCTAGCCATTTCAGAGATTAGCCCGGACAAACAGACAGACAGACAATCATTGATAAAAATGTTATTTTGGTATATATTCAAAAGCAGTTATTTCAATATTACAAACAGAGCTAGACACAAAACAAACGAATATGCTCATCACACTTGTCTTGCATGGGAATCGAAGCCACGACCTTCAGCATAGCAATCAGGGCCACTAACCACTAGACCAAAATACCAGTCGTATATTAACTAAAACCGCAACAAACGCTTGTTATTAAAACCTCACATATCCAACACGTTTCACTAACCTTAGCAAATGGAAACACGCTATTATCCGGTAGATTAGCTTCGTAATTAATGTAAAACTACCAAGCGGGCAGCAGTTATCAAGAATTTACAATAATGATGGCTCGCTTCCTCCTCATTGCATCATGTTCCCTTAATAATAGTGGCGTAATGAGCTTGTGAAATTTTTCGGTTCGCGATTTAGAAAATGTTTGCGGTAAGGTCAGGACTGTGTGGCATTTTCACTACTAGCAAAGCATAGTCGGCCTTATAATGTTCTCACAGTTATGACTCGCGCCATCGCGTCATAGACGTCACTCGTGATTCTTTCCCTGCGCTTGCTGCATGTATCTAACAACGACGACGATTGGCTCGCCAATGTGTAGATTGCTCAAAGCGATCCCCACTCTAACGCCGAGCGCTCAAGATCCGTGCCGGTAATTGTACAAGTATACGAACCTCCTTGGTCCTTGATAATCGAGTATCAAAACACACCATGTACGATAATGCTAATGTCACGCTAGTCGCAACTGGCCTAGGAATGCGGCGCCCAACTGTTCTAAATACAGCCTAGCTTCATATGCTAAGCGATTATCACCCCTCTGTCTATATAGTTAAAGTCCACATACCTTGCCAGAATAGTCTAGGAATTTATGCTAAGCGAAAAGAGGCCTTATCTGTAGGTATAAAGTTAAGTATGTAGGGTGTGTATTTATTTTTCGTTGAATTATTTTATTTTGAAGTTAGCTCTTGTTTATTTAGGAGATTTAGAAACGTGTTGTTCAAATATGACCCTTAATTCAAGAGCATACGCAAGCGAGTAGTTAGGTTTACCTAGCTGAATGACCAGTGACCTCAAACCTTTAACCGCATCTCTTTATCCCAAAACGTATCAAGTGTCAAGTAATTTTGAATCTACTGCTACCTACCGGTGTTCAGACGAAATACCAGTTATTTCGTCCGTTTCTTACCGCAGGAGAACCAAAGTAACCGACATAACTCGAAGAATCGCCACCCTAATGTTGTTGAAACCTCTACGGTCCGGACCAAGCGTTTCGCCTCGTCGTTTATACCACGTACATCGAGGGACTGGAACAATTTGCCTGCTGCGGTCTTCCCGTCTGATTATAATTTAGGTGTCTTTAAGGCAAGAGTGAATAGGCTCTTAATAAACTAGTGCGCCTCACCATCAACGATTGCATCACTGCTTACCATCAGGTGGGATCGCAGTCAAGCACTAGTTTATACAAATAAAAAAAAAAAAACTTTAGTGGCAGTGAACAGTAGCCCAGATTCACGTAAAATCAAACAAGCCAAATATCGTTAAAGTTTTATAGTCGTTCGATCGAAGTCCTATCCAGAAGCTGTATTTACGATCTATCGACTTATTTCCTGTTACATTAATAAGTATTCTACCAGGATAATTTAGTACAGATTTTTTTTTTATTGACGAATTTCAAACGACTTTAAAATCGGTGTCGTTCAAACTCGATTGATGGATGTGAATACGGAAATAGCTAAACTACTAAATCGCTACGATATCGTTACGGTTTTCATTACGTGAATTGGGCTACAGGGCACATTGCACGCAGAACAGACGATCTGAAAATTCATTTTGGCAACACTCGGAGGAGGCCTATGTCCAAAAGTGTGTACCTAATAACTAAAGAGTGTTAAAAATGTTAGGTACGCCTCGTCTCTTGCGCCCAGTACGCATGACAACTGACAGTCTCACTTATAAGTATCAGTTTCAGAGCTTTCCCTCTCTTTCACCTCCCTTTCCATAGTACAAGACAGCAATACTGTTAGCTTTATCTATTCTGTGCTAACAGAATATTTAATTTACCGAAGTTACTTCAAAACTAATTTCCGATTTTATCAAGTTGGCAATTATTATCCATTAAAATTTCAAGCATGCAGTTACAACATTCTGTGTTGCCAGCGGTTTCCGAAAACCGAGTAATTGTTTTATTTTGCAACTTGGCTTCAGAATGGTGAAGTAACACCTTCTTGGTATTGTTTCACGCGCGCCTCAAGGAATTGTCAGCAAACCGTAGGAGCCCAACAGGGTCGAAGCCTACTAGAGCTAAGGGTCAGCTTCTGAAAGGAAGATTCAGCCCCGGTACGAAAGGCAGAAGTGAGTTTTTAATCGGTAAAACTGTGATACTATCTCCTGCTCCGTCCAAGGGCGCGTAGATGTCATTGGATGATTTTCCAACCTACGAAAAAAAAAACCACCTTGGGAAGATTACGAGTATCTTGTATAGTGTTTTAAGCATGTTTTTCTACATGACGCGTGATGTATAGAACGTACGTGTATTGAAGATCCTTGATGAATTGCGGTTCCGTTTTTTTTTAAATTTGTAGTGATGTCATAGACATTTTGTAGTCTTTGTTTTTTTTTTTGGTCTGTGTTGCTTAATCAAAAAAAAGAAAACCATGCCAGTTTACATGCGTGTGTGAGTGTTGGGGAATTTTGGCACAAAAGAGATGAATGAAATCTAGCCAAGTGCGAGTCGGACTCACGCACAAAGGGTTTCGTAACGTTCGCAGAAAAAACGGCAAAAAATCTCGTTTGTTGTATGGGCCTGAACTACATTTTTTTTTAAATATTTGTTGTTATTAGTAGAAGCTATAATTTATGATGTTACTAGCTTTTGCCCGCGGCTTCGCCCGCGTGGCAGTAGGTACTAAAGGAATCGGGATAAAAGGTAGCCTATGTTTTTTTCCATGTCAAATATGCATGCCAAATTTCATCTAAATCCGTTCAGCCGTTTTTGCGTGATTAAGTAACAAACATCCAAACATCCACACTTCCACGTTTAGTTAGGATAATATGTTAGATAAGGTTTATAGCATTAGTCGTTACCTACTGTGTACTCAGCTTAATTTTAAACGTTCAACGTTTAAAATTTTCAAAGCGTTGCAAACTTGTAATTTTCTAAATGCGTAGCCTTGTTTGGCTTCAACACGGCATAGCACTTTGTAGTAACAGATTTCCATTGAAGCTCGTAGGTAAGCCAACTGTACCTATTTTGTTTCTATTGTACTTTGTACTTCAGAGACGATAGTGATCAACACAATTTTTTAAATTGATATAAACTAACTGCAGTCCCACCTGATGGTAAGCAGTAATGCAATCGTTGATGGTGAGGCGCACTAGTTTATTAAGAGCCTATTCACTCTAGCCTTGGAGAAACCTAAATTATAATCGGATGGGAAGACCGCAGCAGGCAAATGAAGCAAACTTTTAATGATAATGGGTTTTCCTTTTGCCAGTTATTTTCTATACTAATATTATAAAGCTGAAGACTGTTCACATATTTCGAACATCTTTTAGTGTTGACTAGGCTATTTGTCGAAGACGGCTATAAGCTATAATACCACTACTTTTTAATTAGTAAAAAATGGGGCTTTTTTATTTTTATGGGAGTTTCTGTGAAATTGTTACTCTTTTGGTGTACAATAAAGTTTATTCTATTCTATTCTATTCTATTCTATTCTATTCTATTCTATTCTATTCTATTCTTTATCGGTACCCATTACTGATCATATTTTAGTAGCGAAAAGTAAAATAACACGCAATCCCAAAATCGAGTCATAATTTGTAAATTTATAACAAAATCAATAAATTCATAACATTTTTTTTATCTGATATAAACTAGTATTTGACTGCGATCCCACCTGATGGTAAGCAGTGATGCTACTACGAATAAAAAATACTACGCGCTGTGTTTTTCCATTTTGATCGTCATTTATCAATAGCCTGTACAATATTTCTATAAATTGTAATTTAATTGTAAACAAACGCTATAACTTTGTTGTTTATGAATATTATTTATTGAGACTGTACTTAAATAATAACTAGACCTTTTCTAGTAAGCCCTTTAAATATTTGTACTAATTAAAATTTTGTGGTGTATAACATTACCTACGCTATATATATATCCCATTATCCGATTTTACTGTATTTTTTTTTATGGTGGGAAAATCATTTAATGACAACCCCCGCTCTTGGGCGGAGCGAGAGATAGTGTCAGACTCTTACTGACTAAAAACCTTCCCCGTTCCTTCAAGCCTTCATACGGGGGCTCGAGCTATCTTTCGAAACCAACCCTGGCCCCAGTAGGCTTCGACCCATCTGGGCCCCTGCTATTGCTGATAACTCCCTGAGGTGCGCTGGAACAGTGCGCGCCGTCGACGTCTTGGGCTCGGTCCGAAAAGTTACTAGACGGTCGGAAGCTAGCTACAGGTCGCGCGGTGAATCAAGATCGCTCGGTGAAAATAGTGGGGGCAATCGGCGCATGTGTACAATTGCGCACAGAAATTCTTAGTATGTTAGGATTTTATTTTTAATTTCGTATGTTTGATCCTTAGTAACATAACTTATAATAACACTAGTTTTTGATTGTAATTTATCTTGTAAGTAGGTAAGTTCAAAAAAATTAAAATTTTTAAAATAACACATAAAATTAAAAAAAAAAATTTCGTTAGTTTCTTTCTTTAACGTAATAATTCACGTCGTATACCATTTTTCTGGCTAGCCGTTTTAAAACTTTATTTTTAACCATTTTTTTTTACGACTACGTATTACTATTACGATAACACGAGCTGTACGCAACAGTACCCAAGTAGACCAGTATCCAATGAGAGGCGAGAACGCAACGCGGGAATTTAAGAGCGACTCTATCTACCAATGACGTGTCGCCGACGGCGCACACCCGCCCGGACGTCGCCAAATAGACCGTAGAATTGAACACTGCGCATACCCCTTCCACTTTTGCCGAGCGATCTTGATTCATCGCGCGACCTGTACCCATAGCTCGATGTCCGCAAGCCCGCGTCTACGGTGGCCGGAAATCGGGATCGGAATCCCGGCGGCGGCCCGATTTTACTGTAATTATAGCTAACTAATATAATTAAGTATTTTTTAAATGTAAATTATTTGTGTAAATAAATGAATAAGTTTGTTAGTATAATAGGCTAAAAAACTTAACAACAAAAGTACAGATTTACTAAACAATATCGCAATGCTTTTATCCATTGCGTTTCTATCACGCTTTTAATATCAATTTGATTATCTAATGACGTTATCACGAGACCGCTCAATTAAGGTTAATGGATTAACTAATTATATTTAAATTAAATACATTCTTATTACTTGTTGCTTCATAATTTATGAGTACCTTCATAATTATGTTAGAATAGGGTTAATGAGATTTGTCGTTTAATTAAGAATGTTAGGATTTATCTAGAATTTTGTTGCGTTTTTATAAAAAAAAATTGAATCAATCATATTTGAAAGCAGTGAGTGGAGGCAGTCTCAGCACTAAAGCACGATGTATACCGCTACATTTTGATCGTTTTAATCCCGTGGAGGGTCGATCCGGTACATGAAACACTATCAAGTGAAAATAAAGTGCCTTTTTTTTCAAAACTCGTATGAATTTACGTATGTAGGAAATTAATTTCTTTAAGAAAACGTCAGCTGAGCGAGTCCAATGACCTGTAGGTAGTAGTCGGCGTTGCTTAAAAACTACCTACAGGGACTCGCTCAGCTGACGTTTGTTGACGTCCCTCGCCCACGGCGACTTGCGATGTTGTAGCGCGTTCGCATCGATACAGTCGCGATGCTGTAGCGCATTTGCATTTTTTCTAAAGCGCTTGCAAATGCGAATTGCAAATGAGAGCAGTGGTGGCCGAGTGGTAATGGCCCCGACTTACGAGTTGTAGGTCGCGAGTTCGAACCCAGCCAGGCGCATTACTTTGTGTAATTTATTTCATCGCTACTGCTAAAACATCGTGAGGAAACTGGCATGTCCCAGAACTAAGAATTCGAAGACATGTAATATTCACCAACCTGCACTGGGCCTGCGTGGTGGATTACGGCCCATTCCCTCTCCTAGAGAGGAGGCCTGAGTCCCAGCAGTGATGCTGACGATTGATTGATTGATTGATTTGCTTGCAAATGCGACTAACGCGCAAAAGTAGCGATGCTGACGTGCGTGCGTGTTACAAAAAGTCGAGTTGTGTTCCAATCTAAATAGGTCTGAGTTTTTAACAATCTAAGTCACAGTTAAGTCGTTACATTTTTCTTTATTATATAATTCACACGCAACTGTTACGTTTAATTTAAATTATTTTATATTTAAAAATGTGATAATAAATCATCATTAAATTTTATTACTTTGGTATTCAAATTACTTATTATAATATATATAACCTCGGAATAAGACTCTCGTTGAAACTTCTTATGAATCCGCCTGTTTATTTATTTTTAGAGTAGCACTAGTGACCCGCCCCTGCTTTGCTCGTATACATTATATACAACAAAAATCTTCCTCGTACATCGCTCTTTGTAATAGTAAAAACCACGTCGAAATCAGTTTCGGCAGGCCTGTTGGTCTAGTGGTTAGTGACTCTGACTGCTATGCCGGAGGTCGTGGGTTCGATTCCCACCCAGGACAAATGTTTATGTGATGAGCATGATCATTTGTTCTGTGTCTGGGTGTAATTTATCTATAATATGTATGTATTTAGAAATATATATGTATGTTTATCAGTTGTCTAGTACCCATAACTCAAGCTCTGCTTAGCTTGGGACTAGACGGCCCTGCTTGATAGTTGTGGAATATTATGTTATTATTATATTATGTATAGTTGCGTAGTTTAGGAGGAATTAGAGTGTAAACAGACAGACGCGGTTAGCGAGTGATGATGATGATAAACATCATTATTTCAGCCGAAGGACATCCACTGCTGGACATAGGTTTCCGTCAAGTGTCGCCAACGACTGGTCCTGTGCGTCCATCGGATTCCCACGACCCTCACCAGGTTACCAGTCTACCTTGTGGAAGGTCTCCCAAAGTCCCAACACAGCGTCTTCTCCAGTACGCGGTCACCGGTCCAGTAGCCCGATTCACGTAATGAAAACCGTAACGATATCGTAGCGATTTAGTCGTTTAGTTAGACCATTTCCGTATTCACATCCATCAATCGAGTTTGAACGACACCGATTTTAAAGTCGTTTGAAATTCGTCGATTTAAAAAAAATCTGTGTTACATTATCCTGGTAGAATACTTATTAATGTAACTGGAATTACGTCGATAGATCGTGAATACCGCTTTTGGATGCTTTGGGACTTCGATCGAACGACTATAAAACTTCAACGATATTTGGCTTGTTTGATTTTACGTGAATCAGGCTACAGAACCTTTCATTTCAGCCCTATCGCCGATCTTTTCTATGAACACGGGGGTCGGGTAGTAAAATCAAAGACGAAATTAATATTCCACTCGCGTTGTATTATGCTCAGAGAATACAGTGACAATTTACAGGATTACAGTTTTTGGTATACGTGAATTACAATGCGACCGGTACGTTACCCGATAAGCCCGTGACTGCCTTACGTCGCACAAATGCGCAAATCCTACGTCATGGGGCCTTGTCGTCCCTACAACCTACTATGTAGAAATAATTTATTTTATTTTCTCAGAAAAATGTTTTTTAAAAAACACGAAATACTTGCCCAAAACGATCGTCGGTTAGCTTTCTAAAACAAAATTTCAATTAGTTTGATTTATGTTGGTAATGCTAGATATTAATTGTCTTCAAAACCTGTTATGTGATCTCATGATCACTATCTCGCTCCGTGGGAAAGAAACAATCGTTATTAAAAAAAAGAAAGAAATAAATACAAGCCGCGTTTTTTTTTTCGTTGGGAAATCAACCAATGACTTCTCCGGCTCTAGAGCGGTGCGAGAGTGCGTTGTCAGATTTTAACTGACCAAAACCCACTTGTTAATCCTTCTTTGTTCTTATAACACATTCTCTGATAGCTACAACTTAGGGGACTTTAGTCTAGAGTGAATAGGTTACTTCTAGGCAAGCGTGCTCCACAGCTTCAAGGGACCGAAGACATGAGTGGGTTTAATTTTAACTCGATACATCTACGCTTTCCCGAGATAAAGGGTCTTGACAAACAGACAGACAGAGGGAAAATAAAGAGATCCTATAAGGGTTCCGTTTTTAGGGTTCCGTACCTCAAAAGAATAAAACGGAACTCTTATAGGATCACTTTGTTGTCCGTCCATCTGTCTGTCTGTCAAGACTCGATCTCGAGAACGCGTGGAAGTATCGAGTTGAAATTAAAACCGTATTCTCAAGTCTGCGGTCCCTTTAAGCTGTGAATCTGTGAAAAATCAAACTTCTAAGTTAACGAATAAAAAAGATACGGCCGTTTATGTCGCAAAAAAACGTATATTTTGATACTCTCAAAGATCAAAATTCATAGGGCACTTCCCGTTGACGTTGACCCAGAAACCTGAAATTTGGCACAAAGCAAGGTCTTATAGCACAGGTATAGGAAAAAATCTGCAAACAGTAAATTTGATGTTACCTACGTCACAAAAAAAATTGCGTGCAATTCGGAAAAATCTTCGAGACTCCATTCGGGAATTGTAGTTTGCACGAAACCCTCAGTGCGCGAGTCCGACTCGCACTTGACCATTTTTTTTCCTTTTAAAGTACGAACCCTAAAAACGGAGATATCCGTTGTACATCTATTTTTTTTATTATTGTATCTTAGGCTTACTAGCAAGCTAGTCTTTGTTTTAAATTTCTCTTTTCACTAAAACATAGGAACATATTTTGACAGCTAAGGTCATTGCAAAGGTCAGTATGTAGCAAGGTGGGTACTTAGCTGGGTAGTGTTAAATATGGCCTACCTTTTCTTGGCCGTCCTAATACTTGAAGAACTCGTTGAAGGAACTTGATGGTAATCTGACAGATAAAGTTTTATTGAAGCCGGGAGTTTTTGGTGCGATTTCTTGGAGTTAAAGCAATGGCTGTGGGGTAGTTTTGTATTTCAAGTGTCTGCAGAGCTTTTTATAATTCAATGGCAGAGCTAGACAAAATGTGGAATCACTGAATCAGATGCGTTCTCGGCAAAATGGAGCTGAAAGTTGTACTGTAGTTTTGGCTACCACAGCAAAATTTACCGAAAAGGTTGACTGAGATACATTTGCTGCAAAATACTAAAAAAACATTAAAATACATGTACATCCATATTACAATGGTAAACAAATTGACTATTCATACGAAAACGTGGCTTAGAGGACTTAGTATCCAAGCTAAAAACTTTAACAAAAAAAAAGAATCGGTTGACGTAAGAATCAACAGAATCAGTCCCCGGGTTTGGTGTCTATGGCAACCAAACGAACATAGATAAACACATAACCTGCCATTGAATCGCGCAGTCGGTTAAAAAGGACAATGCTCACTAAAACAGTAGAGTAGAACTAATAGATGGATACACAAATTGTATACAAACGATCTTCATTACCTTGAAATCTCTTGTCTCAAAGACTACACACGGACATATGTTGTTTAACAAATTCAAATTGCTTATCACTTATGAAGTAATTTACCCATTATTTTGGTGACACCATTGTTTAAAGTCACGCCACTTTAACTTAACGTTTAAAGCTGACTTGCTTGTTTACATATTTAATAGAAAACGAGTATATATGTTTTACGTATGTGTACTTTGAAACGTTTGCGCAGCTGCCAAAATGGCTGGCCTCAATTTAGGTGAAGCTGTGTTTGAGTTTTTCTTTTTTTAAAGAAATTATTTGATGTTATTTAAACCTAATTGCAGAGGCATGATTGAAGAAAATGCTTACGCTTTGGGTACAGAGACAGAGAGAGTATCAGATTTTTAATGGCAAGAACCCACTCACGTGTGTACCTTTTTTATTATTGATAGGCTCGCGTTTGACGACCATCCCACCCGATGGTAAGCGATGATGTGATCGACGATGCAGCACGCTTGCCTAGAAGTAACCTATTCACTCTCGACTTAAAGACCCCTAAGTTGTAGTTATCAGGAAACACAGACTCCGGCAGGGAATTCCACTCCTTGGCTGTACGCACAATAAATGTGTTCCCAAAACGCTTTGTGCGTATGGGTGGGAGGTCCGCCATGTACCGGTGGCGCAAGCGCAACGCTGTGCCTTTAGTAGTTTTTTGCTTTCCAGGGTTACAATAACTTCTGACACCGATAAGTGATTCCAACTGGGTTCTAAAGGTTTTTAAGCATGAGAATTTACTTTCTCGTTTCTACAATAGCGATTAAAATTGACCAAAGTTATCGTTCTTGGCGAAATGTGGCTGTATCACGAAGTATCTTTGATTAGCCTAGATTCTTAGAAGATAGTTCATTCTAATATCAACTGAAGGAACGCGGTTGTGTTTTAGTCAGTAAAAGTCTGACAATTACCCTCACTCCGCCCGCAAATTCCGCAGACGGAGAACCGTGAAGATTCTAAAGATTAGAAAAAAGGTCGTTCTCAAAAAAGTGGCTCTGTAACTTGTCAGGCAGTTTTTAGTGGAAATGTGTGATTTTTTAAATGCTTTTAATTAAATTCTGCACAATATTTTACTTAAACAGACTTTTCACACAGAGGCTAAGTAATATTAAGAAAACTGAAGTGATATTCTAATGCCTTGATCACACGTACCGAGTAAAAGGACGAGACAGTAAAATGTTGCTCGGCCGAGACAGTGATGTAAGCGAGTTCTAGAGATAAATGGTAGGCCGAGCACTCGGCGCTGTGTTTACACGTACCGAGTACTCGGCCGAGAGTACTGTCTTGCCCGTTTACTCGGTACGTGTGATCAAGGCATTAGCACAAAATAAAACTGTAACATCTGTTTCTCAATAACTTGCTGTGTCCAAACTCAAAGAGGCGGTTTCTTTAACTAAAAACTTTTTGACAGGTTATAAAGCTACTTTTTTGAGAATGACCCAATACTGATTCTGAAAAACTACATATTCTGGTTTCGCATAATATGCGAAACCTTAAAATTATATAATATAATAATAATTTATTTAAAATACAACTTTTGGTCCACATTGTATGTTAGTAACACTTATTTCTATGTTAATTCAAAGTTCACAAATTATTTATGGTTTCATTAAAGTTATATTGCACATGAGTATTAACCTTTCAATCGTGGAAATTACAGACACAATAGAAAGACAATAGGTGCACGGACGCCGGCGTTCGCTTGGGGTTTAAATTCAATTACACACTTTAAAAAAAATTTTATAAATTACAATTACAATGTCAGTTAAATATGTATTAAAATGATCAAAAATATTAAAATGATCATTTATATAGTCGTAATATTACAGTTCAGATTACAGATCTACGTATTGAACAGCCTTATTGAAGGCCTACCTACTTATGGAGCAGCATTTCTGTGGTGTGGCTGTTCCGGTTTCACTAACGCAGGCTCGGCGACCGCCGACCGGTCGAGATGATTCACATTTCCGAATTCTTTTGTACCGTTAGAGAACTATCATATTTTTTGTTAGGGTTTGGGGTGGTTAGTACCGGTAGATGGATTGTTTAAAGGAGTTTTTACACCACCTGGGCCTCAAGTCTGCTATTACAATAGTGTCAGAATGGTCTATCACTGACGTCATAATTGTCGATTTTCACAAGTTTGGTAATCTACTAATATAATGGCGTCATTATGACTTTCCAATGGTTAACCACTGACACTCCATTGAAAGAAGTGACATAGAATCGTAATCTCGTACATACTGACAAATGAATATTTGACGTTTGCGGTAATCTGCTAAAGCTTTGACAATTTATTTGATCAATGTTTTACCATTAGAACGTTATTGTGCAGTTATTGGTTTTAGTACGCTCGAAATTATCATTCTACAACAATTCTATTACAAGACCATTGACCGATCAATGATCGATCATTATGAATTAGCAGATTATAAACTTTTAGCAAAATGACAATGGGATCGTGTTGTAATGACGAATTTATAAAAATAGCAGACTTAAGGCCCTGCTCGATAATGTCGTTTTATACGTCATAGGTACAAACCTTACCTAGAGCAAGTCATTCTATCCCTAGGGAGTTGACTCGAAATTCAAACTGGCCACTAAAAAAAAAAAAAAACAAATAGAATAAAACCTGCTTACTGACGGTAGCTTTTAAAAAAATTTAAACTATAGAATCTTGGAGTAGTGATTTTGTTTGTTTGAGGAATCTATTTTAGTTAACCTATGTTAGTAGAAGAACTTTCACTATCGGTATGTCTCTAATGTCCATGAAAATATAAATTGAGTGAAGCAAAGTAGGATTTCACGTGGTATTGTAATGTTGGTGTTGCTCTATGTTGGCGTAGTATGGCCCATTGTGTAGCTGTTAAGTGTAAGATGGTCTATTGATACTGTCCGTCTAATATTATATCGAACTGAAATTATAAATGGTTCTCTTAATCATAATGATCTGATATTTATCACAGTGTTTATTATTTTATTATTATAAGTACTTAATCCCCCTCAAACCCCAAGCGAACGCGGGCGTTCGCGCTTCATTTATTTGAACACTAATATTATTAAAAGTCCACGTAGATTATTACAATTTTTAGGATTTATTTATTGTTTATATATCTAAGAATGTAAATAAGAAATTCTTCATAAAGTAGTCTGTAAATTTCGAAAATAAGCAACCTCTTCTATTTATCCGTATATAAACCTATTTAAATGCTTGGGGACTCGGGGGTTAATGATACTTAATGTATTTCTAATATTATTTATTTATTGTGTTAAATTTTTATTATCGTAATGGTGGACTGGTAGATTTTTTTTTAAACTTTATAGGCTTTTCCCTTTTACCTATGATAAGAACTATAGAACACTTTTATACAGCTTTTTGGAATAATAGGATCTTTTATACGGCTCCTTTTCGATCTGTAGTCGTAAGAGTAATGGTTTATATGATCTTTTGCTGGTTGGGTTCATACACAGAAAAGAAGTTTGATTCATATGTTCTGTGGGTTCATACATTCCGTCATACACGTACTTATCATCACCATCATTTCATCGTCTTACGCGTCTCACATCCAGCAGATTCCCTCGGCCTTCACCTAGTCATCGGTCCACGTTATTGGAGGCTTTTTGAAGCATGTCTTCCTATAAGCATTCGCCATTCCAGAGCCTTTCGGTTCCATCGAATATCTGTCCTGCGAGCAATGTGCCCTGACCACTGCCACTTAAGTTTAGTGATTCTTCTATGGCTATGGCTATGTTGGTTTTTTTGCTGATATAGTCTGTCTAAAATCAACCGACTTGGAATTTTGTATAATATTTAATCATTTAAAAAAACTTATATTTGATACTTTTATATGGTTCTTCTATTAGTAAACAATGATCAAGATCTCTTAAAATAAATAAATAAAAATAGCCTTTATTGCTTTTCTTTTCTTAATACAATTAATAATTATTTACATGCCTTAAAAGTAGTTTATAATAGAAAGTATTATTTCCTTCCATTTTACCTTATTTAACTAATATGTATAGATATTATAAATATATTATTTATTTATCGGCAACCGGTTTAGTTTGTCCTTCGACAAAGGCCTCCTCTAAAGCTTTCCATTCTACTCGGTCTTTTGCTATTCTTGTCCATTCTGGACCAGCTACTTTTTTTATGTCGTCTTCCTATCGTGTCGTCTGACGTCCTTTATTTCTTTTTCCATCTCTTGGGTACCACTCTGTTATTGAGAACCTTAATTATTGAACCAGTGTTGGCTACATTTTATTTCAATCTTAATACCTAATTACCCAAGTCATTTGACTTTCTATACAGACTCTATCTTCATTTTGCATTCATTGAAAATGCTGGCTGGTATTTACCGGCAGCCTCTTGCAAGATTGAGTTCGATTATGGAACCTGTAAAAAGTTGAATGGCGCAATTATATGGTCGAATGGTAGACTTAGAGTTTGCGTCTCCTAATCAAAGTTTGTTAAAGAAGTTCCATTTACATAAAATATAACAGAGTCAGTCTTATAATGTTACTACTGCTGGTAGAGAGGGAATGAATGAAAGAAAGAAAACACGTTTATTTGGCATATAAGAACACATAATGAAATAACAATTATAATGGAATGGGCCGTAATCCAGTACGAGACCACAGTGCGGGTTGGTCAATGTCTTCGACACATGTCTTCGAATTTTTGGTTAAAGGACGTGCCGATTTCCTCACAATGTTTTCTTTCACCGGTTGAGAGCAGTAGTGATGAAATAAATTACCAGTCCGGCTGGGTTTGAACTCGCAATATACCACGCGTAAGTTGGGGCCATAATCACTTCGCCACCACCATCAAGTTGCTCTAATTCCATATACGTTTGAAAAAAACTATAGCACATTGTTGACACATTTTGTCCGTCACAACCCAGCCTTTTTGTCATCTTTATTATGCTACTAGATTCTGGCAGTAGCTTCTCCCGTGTGACTGTAAAAAAATATCCTAAGGGAACGTACTCCGATAGGTTAGATATTAGCAGGAGAACCTAGGTTATCGACGTGGTCCGAAGTATCACCAAACTTCATTGAAGTGATTCTTTGAAAACTATTGAATGTTTTTTCTTTACTATTCGAAATTTTTATTTGATTATTAGTTTTCCCCCTGATTACTTAATGTATCAAAGGCACTTATTTGCGCCTAGTGACTTACGACACAAAAAGTAGGCCAGATGAGTGAGACATTCTTTCAGTTTAAAAAAATCACCCAGTGGCAGTGGACACCTAGTATATTTGAATTGTGCAGAATGCGGCCGGCATGGTGGAGGATGTCCACTACTTGTTGGTGGAATGCGTCAGGACACGAGCTGCTAGAGAGGTGCTAATAAATACTTGTAAAATAAATTTGATTGATGTTGGTGTTATTCAAAGTATACTGTCCGAGCCCCTCTCTAACGCAGCCATCGCTGTTTATAAAATAGTGAATAAGTTTTTGAGCCCTCATAGTTGATAAAGTTTACTTAAGTAGCTTGACTTGTATTACATGTATTGCTTGGCTGGCATGATCGTACTGTGACCAAAAGTCCCTAAATTAAAAAGAAGTGAAAAAAAAAACCGGCCAAGTGCGAGTCGGACTCACCCATGAAGGGTTCCGTAGCAGCAAGTAACATAATATAAAAGTTCTTGTAATGTGTTGTAACTTTGATGGATGTTTTAATAATAATGTATTTTTTTCGATTTATGACGCATTAAAAAAAAACTACTTACTAGATTTCGTTCAAACCAATTTTCGTTGGTAGTTTTTATAGTAATGTACATCATATATTTTTTTTAGTTTTATCATTCTCTTATCTTAGAAGTTAGAGAGGGGGGGGGACACATTTTACCACTTTGGAAGTGTCTCTCGCGCAAACTATTCAGTTTAGAAAAAAATGATATTAGATACCTCAGTATCATTTTTGAAGACCTATCCATAGATACCCCACGAGCATGGGTTTGATGAAAAAAATTTTTTGGGTTTCAGTTCTATGTATGGGGACCCCCAAAATTTATTGCTTTTTTTTTACTTTTGTGTGAAAATCTTAATGCGGTTCACAGAATACATCTACTTACAAAGTTTCAACAGCATAGCTCTTATAGTTTCGGAAAAAAGTGGCTGTGACATACGGACGGACAGACAGATAGACATGACGAATCTATAAGGGTTCCGTTTTTTGCCATTTGGCTACGGAACCCTAAAAAGGGCATATTTTTCGCAAGTCATTTACAAGGTGTAAGGGACAGCCCTCCACAAACTTTAAGGGCTTGCTCAGTAGACGAAACTGAACCACATACCACAAAATTGTTTTTTTCACCTCGCCATACAAAACTATAAACTTGATTGGACAGTTTGTATGGTGAGGCCAATTTTTTTTCGTTATATTCTTATTAAAATAAAAGACACACACACACAGACACTTCAATTTTATTAATATCCCTTGTAAGGTCCACTTACAAGGGTCTATCTATACATAACCTATAAAGAGACCCTATAAGTGGACCTTTTCCATTCATCTCCATAATGTCAACACCGATGCGCAGTAGTTGCGAAACCAAACGATTATATTATTCAAGCTGCACAATTTTATGGCGGTTTGTACTTGTGAATTACGTTTTATTTTTCATTAGTTTTCGCTTACGCTTCTGTTTACTTTCCAGAAATGGTTTATGCGCTTTTATTGTTTTATTTGTTGCTATAATTTTAGTGAGGGTACGGGGTCTTTTAGGTTTTCTGAACTAGTAAGTAGTTTGTGAGTTAATCACGTTCATACAGACGGAGTTTAACTTTTATTTTATCTACACGGAAAGTACTGGTCCGATTGCTAAATTTTTTTCACCGATGGAAAGCTGCTTTATTCCCTAGTGACATAGGTTATATTTTATGTATGCGGGCAAAGCTGCGGGAAAAACTTTCAGAGATTACCACCTACAAACAAAAAATAAACTTTACCTGTTTGTAGAAGTGTATATGGAGATGACAAAAAAGCTCTGTTACGACGGACAAATTATTAGGAACAAACGAACGCTTAGTGCTAATAATTTTGAGGTCGTCCCCCGATTTCTGATTTTGAAGACTTTTGATATTTAAAGTTGATTATTTCTGAAACTCTAGCCTATAAACCTATCAACATTTGTCATTTTAAGTAGGGCTTGAGACGTTAATAATTTAATTCAGTGGAACCGATAAGACGAACCCGTCTTTTGTTTTGAGCTCTCCCAAAACCACTGACCTATTGATATATATCATAGTAGAGGTCCAGTGCTCAAAATTAACCCTTTTCAATGTTTCGGGATAAGCTTCCTAGTATCTTTAAAAAATTGTATGCTACGGACAAAAAGTAGCCCGATTCACAAAATGAAAACCGTAACGATATCATAGCGATTTAGTTGTTTAGACCATTTCCGTATTCACATCCATCAATAGTGTTTGAACGGTACCGATTTTAAAGTAGTTTGCATCACTGCTTACCATCAGGCGGGATCGCAGTCAATTACTAGTTTATAAAAGATAAAAAAAAAATCTGTATTACATTATCCTGGTAGAATACATACTTATTAATATAACTGGAAATAAGTCGATAGATCGTGAATTGAATACCGCTTTTGGATAGGACTTCGATCGAACGACTATAAAACTACAACGATATTTGGCTTGTTTGATTTTACGTGCATCAGGCTACCGATGTAGCGTACGTCTAAAAAAGATATGTAAAACAAGCCATTGAAATATTAAAACCGGTAATTTGTAGCACAGACAATAAATATCTTTTGACTGTGTTCCACACAGGTGGGCCTCGCCACGCATAAATTTTATAAAAATATGTATCTCTTGAGATTTATTTATTCAATCTTTTTTTTTTATTTTAACACACAGACTGATTTTATTTACATATTAAAACCGTTCCAATCAAATATTCAAATAACCAGTGGATTGTTGATGTTTTTTTATAACTAACTAGCTTTTGCAAGCGACTTCGCTCGCGTACTATATTACTACCGCTATATTACTCAGGAATAAAGCAGCATTCTATCGGTGAAAAAATATTAGCAATCGGACCAGTACTTCAAGAGATTACCTCCTACAAACAAAGAAACAAACTTTACCTCTTTATTTTTTTAGTGTAGATAATAAAATGACCTCTTCCGTTTTTTTTGAAGTCGGTTAAAAAAAATTAAAACTTATTATAAAAATAGCTGACCCAAAAAACGCGGTTCTGTCTTAGCAATGAAATGTCAAACGCGTCAATGTGCACGTGTTAAACATTCGTAGTTTTCTGTATTTTTCTAACTTTCGGCACAATTTTCTTTTTTTTGTGTAAGAACCTTCTGACAATAACACTTTGAGAAGGGTCTGCCAAGTATCAGTTTGATTCTTTGGAGTCGATTGAGAGGCGAGCCAAGAGGATCATCGGTGATGATGCGCTTGTTGAGTCAAAGCTCCAAAGCCTTGAGCATCGACGCCGAGTTGCTGGCCTGGCGGTTTTCTATCGATTACACTTCGGTGAGTGTGCGTTGGAATTGCACAATTTAATTCCGCCAAGTCCGTTCCATCATCGGACCACTAGACGTACGGCGTTGCGCCATCGGTACATTGTGGATATCCCACTCATTCCTACAAAGCGTTTTGGAAACACATTCATTAAGCGTACAGCTAAAGAGTGGAATTCCCTACCGGATTCTGTGTTTCCTGAGAGCTACAACCTAGGGGTCTTTAAGTCAAGAGTGAATAGGTTACTTCTAGGCAAGCGTGCTCCATCGTCGGCCACATCATCACTTACCATCAGGTGAGATAGTGGTCAAACGCGAGCCTATCAATAAAAAAAAAAAAAACTATCACAACTAGGAATTAGCGAAATTGGTCCAGCCGTTCACACTTGAGGACGTGCCCAAAGGAAATAGGTTTTTTTTTATTATTAAACAGTTGATTTGGTCAAGTATTAAAATTATACTTAATTTTGGTGTCACTGAACTTTATCAAAATTGAGTGAAAGACAAAAAATAAGCCTGTCATTAAGTGGTGAATTTTATGACTTGCTAAAGAAAGTTGATGATTTATTACCAACATAATGGGGTAATCTTTGCCAATGATGAAAAGTTGACGTAATAGGTACCGAGGTATCTTGATTAGTGATCGTTTTTAAAGCATGGAAGTAGTAAGTGTGTACATTTATTTAACTGTCACCATCTTTGGTCTACCATAAAGAAAGGGAGTGATTGGCATTGTCGTCCAGCATGGCCCACTGCTTCTTCACAATGGGCCACTGACCCAATAGGCCAAGAATGAATGGATAAAAACGGCCTCAATGCTTATCTCAAGTTGGTCGTGACAATCGATTGAGGGGAGTAGGTTACTATGGTGGTTTATGCTAATCGCAACTGTGTTCTGTTACCAACAGACGGTATGCCACCGTATGGCTTAAACTGTGGCGGTTTACCGATATTGTTTGAATTCACTCTGGTCAGTAGATAATGTGTTGTATTCATTGACAAGTTATATTGAAAACTAGCTGTTGCCCGCCACTTCGTCCGCGTCAGGTTCGTAAAACACAACAGTAAATTATAATTCTGTGCTTGCGATTCATACCGAAAGCAACCAATTCATTTATTTTTCTATCACATAAGCCAGTTATAAGTCAAAATACAAATTACCTTGTGAACGTAAACAAAGCAAAAGGAATATGTAAGGGTCGCAGCAGTTAGCGATCTAAATAGTTGCTTACTCCACAGGAAAGGGCATGAGTTTATGTAGGTTTCTACTTTATATTATTCATTGACAAGTTATATTGAAAATGCAATATAAAGGCTTTAATAACCTTAAAAATATCTACTTACGTAAAATATTTTCACGTAATCAGACATCAATTTAAAACACGGCCATTACTCAGACCTTCAATGACAATTATAAAAAAAATGCAGCCATTATCGATGTTTGGGCGGGACCGTCGAATGTCAATCGGTCAGTGACCTCGGTTTTGGCGGGAGAAACTCGACGAGTGAGATTTTTTTTTCTTTGCATTTTACTTTCTCGCGGTACACAAGCATTGGAGGCTGCCAGTGTCACATCTAGAATGAAATAAGCCAACGAACGTGTAAATTTGATTTGACTCAGTACACTTATTGTGACGCTTATGTTTCTTTTTTTGGTATTTCACCGAAAGTTGTTTGATTTCGAAATGTTTTGTGCGATACCTACCTATTACCTACTTTTTTGACATTAGTTAAGTTTACTTTATTAAACGACTTTCTGGGCCTCCAAGATATTTTGCTTTTTTTAATTTATTATTAAAACTCACACGCCAACTATTAAAATTAATATATTTTAATATTATGCAATTAGTTTTTATCATCCAAAACATTTGTCTATAAAGTCTAGAGGAATAAATTCAAATATCGAATTCAACCTACTTAACTGTCAAATACAATATTTAACTGTCAAACGTAATTGACGTACTCAACTAAGTATCATCATATCTATATCAATGTTAATAACCAATCCGAGTCTTTGATACCTTCCTACGCAATTACTATACAAGATACCTTCTTTTATCGATCACAGTCAAATAGTTGAATGATTGAACTAAATAATATGAGGGCCACTCAGCTGATTGCGTGAAAGCTACAACCTTGAACGAGCGTCGCGTCGTGAATGGAGTATGGACGAAGTGACCTAGAAGCGGCGCTGTCGAATTGTCGATAGGTTCTAGCGGTGAATTTGTGTCTATGGTCTACGCATAGCGATTTAGCTACGCATATTTAGAATGTTATGATTTATATGGATAGTTAGTTAGTTAGCTTAGTTGTATATTCGTGGAATGTATCCGCAATGCTAATTCGCAATATTTTGTTAATTACCTACTTTCTATGATTTGCTTACTTTTGGATGTTGTATGATTTATTTCTATGAAATTACTTTTTCACGTAATTGTAAAAAAAAAACGCCTAGAAACTTTCATTTCGTTCTTTTACGACAATAGGTATTATTTCACTGTCAGTCCATGTCCACTTTTTTTTAATAGGTTTGCGCTTGACCGCTATCTCACCTGATGAAAAGCGACGATGCGGTCGACGATGGAGCGCGTTTACCTAGTAGAAACCTATTCACTCTTGACTTAAAGATTCCCGGGTTATAGCCATCAGGAAACACAGACTCTGGCTTTGCCGGGTGATATGGCTTAAAAAAAATAGGTATTAACATACATAATCCTATGAATCAGGCTCAGGAGAAATTTAGTTTTTTAGTAGTGAAAGAATTTTCAAAATTGGTTTAGTATTTCCAAAGATTACTTCCTACAATCAGACTCGCACACTTTAAAATCTCATGTCACTGTGTTTGTCATCGAATTCCTCCGAAACAGTTTGACCGATTTTTATGTCAAATTGTGTATATTTGGTAGGTCTCAGAATAGGTAGTTGGTAGTTGTTTACCCTTCTATTCCCACCCCTATTTTCGTCTTAGATAATTATTTTTCAATACACTTACTCGGAAACCCGCTTTTTTCCCACCGCTTGTATCCCACTGTTTTCCGTACTAGTGCAGAAAAGTGTGCGTGTTCTCTCCCGCCACAATTTTATTACATTTATCCTATCAGGCTGGGCGTTCGTCGACCCCCACGAGTCGCTGGTCAATCTTCGTTTATTAATTTCTTCGTAAGTGTATTGAAATAGTCGTTTGATACATGTGCAATGTCACTGCGATTCTCGGCTCCATAACCATAACACACGCCTACAGCTCGTGCGAAATCCGCTTCGGTGCAATGACAAACTTTCTGCACTTGTATGATAATCAATCAAATCAATCAATCAATCAAAGCATTTATTAATTTAAATAGACCATTTACAGGCACTTTTGAATAGTCAAATGTCGGTCAGTCCAAGAAAAGTGAAGCTAAATTGCACTATATAATATAAATATTAATAATAATAATCGTTTACGTTGGCTGGGTCAGCTAGTTTTAGTATTAAAGTGTACTACTACTACTGATATTCGCTGAGTTTTAGTGTTGGTGCCTGTAAAATTAACCCGTTCTATGTTCTTTTACTTGAAACATAGACTTGGGACTTAAGAACATATGTTTATCACCGTTTACGTAAACTTATACATATGGAAGACTACATTTTCCGATTACGACTACATTATGTGAGGCCACTGACCTCCTATAAAATTTGGTTCTTTATTCAGTGTTTATACGTCTTGGAATTCCCATATTGGTTTGTGAGAGATGTAATTTGTAAGCTGTTGTGTTGCTTAGCGACAAAGGCGTCAAAACCGGTCAAGTGTGAGTCGGGATCGCACTCCAAGGGTTCCAACCATCCCCATATAAACTTAATTACAATGCGTTCCAAATGAGAATAGGATCGCCCGCCAAGTTGTGACGTCACGACTTACTGTCAAATCGAGGAAATAAATTTTTAAACTATAATTAATTTACGAAAAATTTAATTAATTTATGAACTGTGAACGAAAAAAGTTTAATCAGAATCTAGTTCTTCAATTTTACTCAAATCTGAGTTCTTGAATTTTGCCAAAATTTCTTCGATTTGACAGTACGACGAAACATCAAAACATAGGAATCGGTCCTATTCTCATTTGGAACGCGTAGTACAATTCAAATCTCGATTTTTTTGACGCCATATTTTAGTTTGATTTTAGTTAGTTGTAATTAGCTTAAGGTTTTTAATTTTTTAATTTATTAATTATTTTGCTGTACCTAATTATAGTTAGATAAGTAATTTTTTTTAATTGTAAATTATTCGTGTAAATAAATAAAGTCTCAGAGGTTTTACCGAATCGTAAAAAGTAGTTATTTTGTGACGTAACGACAGACGTTTTCCTTTACTTGTGATAAGAAACTTTGCTTCTTGCAAAATTTCAGGATTATAAGTCAACGGAAAGTACCCTACTGCTTTTGATTTCCTGATAAGTGTCTTAACTTTTATCAAACGCGAACCTATAAAAAATGAATAAAAAGATGTTCAGATTAAAATGGAGTTTGACAAATCCTTAACCTCAAAATCGAGGGTAAAACTTTGAAGTCTTAAAACATTACGTGAAAACCAAGGTTAAATCCTTACTTAAAGTATTACATACGCTTGGAATTTGCGTGCTAACAGCCGTTACTGTTACTTTGCACCTAATTAACTCAGCCAATCAACTGCATATGTCAATTAATTCTGCACGACTCAACGTGTATGCTCGTATGTCACGCTTTCGTCTCGAAAACTTATCGTGTCGCTGTCACGGCCGCTGGCCGAAGTGCATTATTTATTTTGTAGTTATTTTTGGAAGGCTGAGAAATTTCTGATCAGTGGTAACGACCCCGAGTTGCTTACAATGCGTCTAAATGAGAATAGAATCGATTGACATGTTGTGACGTCACGTCGTACTGTCAAATCGTAGAAATTTTGGCAACATTGAAGAACTCAGATGAGTAAAGACGAAGATCTGGATTCCGATTAAACTTTTTCGTTCACAGTTCGTAACGTAAACGATGAAGGAAAACATCGTGAACTGAAAGTTTGAAGACATGTGATCTCTAACAACCGTCACTGGGCTCGGGTGCCGAATTACAGTTCATCCTCTCTCCTAGAGGGGAGGCCCGAATCCCAGCTGTGGGAACATTATAAGGTTATATATGTTATGATAGTGATGCGAAGGAATTTTTCGACGCAATGTTTTACTATGTTATTTAAAAACTACATAAAGAGCTTATCCAGTTTTTGCAGCAATTAAACCTCGAAACACTTAAAGGAATCCTTCGAAAAACAGCCGCAAAACGTGCTTGCACAGGCTTCTGTGAAGGCCTAATAGCCGTTATTAGGCGTAGCCCTCGCGTGCTTCGGGAGTCACGGACAATGGAAATATCAAAGTCGATACCTGCCGCGGGCCTCGAGGTGCAATTACCGAGATGTTTCAACTTGTTCGCTGCAGTGTGAAGATGTGATTGAGGAATGACATGATACAACATTATTTTTAGTATGTGTTTTATAATATAAGTTTTTAATGTAAAGAATCTACGTATAAAACATAATTGTCCGAGTATCATGAAAAATAACGAAGTTATAAGCTTGTTATGTCACCAAAATTACATAGTCACCGGGCCATCCAGGCGACTAAGGGGTTGTTTGTACTTGCACCCAATTGTTTGCTGGCTCCTAATGCCCGTTATGACCTGCCGTGACCTGTGTCTTAGCTACTTGTCGGTGGTGTCCAACTTGTAACCTTTTTTAAATATTTTTGGGAAAATAAAACATGGTGAAAAACTATTGGAATCCATTCAGTTACTGATTCTGAACAAACTACACTCGGGTTTCGCATAAACTAAAAATTATGTTGTAGAGACGTCGTTGAGCTCCTTAGTAGTCCTGAGTTGAGCAACACGAATACTGACATATGCTTGCACTGACTGGACAGGTCTACTCAAATCTAAGAGGTTCTTTCCTCAAGATATCGTCTGGGGCTGAGTTAAGTTCGATGTTTCTTCTCAGGCTAGACAGCTAGGTAATACCTGCCTCATCTAGTTTCAAGTGACGGAGAAAAAAATTAAATTGGTTTTTTCTTTATGGTGGGAAAATTATCTAGTGACAACCTACAAAATATCGGGTGGAGCGGGAGATAGTGTCAGACTCTAATTGACTAAAAACGCACCCCGTTCCTGTTATCGTCCGTGTTGCTGACAACTCCTTGAGGCGCGCGGGAATAGTGCACGCCGTCGACGATTTGGGCTCGGTCCGGACAGTTACCGGACGGTCGGACAGCGAGCTATCCATTGCTTGCCATCCGCAAGCCCGCGCCTAAAATCGGTGGCCAGAAATCGGGATAAGAATCCCGGCAGCGGCGGGGGCGCTGTGAGCACCATTGCCTGATGCGGTCAGCCTCCTCCTTTGCTAGCATTACTGCTTCGCAGAAGTCGGCGACTGCCTGCCGCTCCTCCTCGCTCCGGACCATGGCCTGTACCAAGACCCAGCGCGAGAGATAGCCGCCGCCGATCGCCCTCACGAGGGCACGGCGATGCTCTGCCCAAGCGGGCGGCCAGGAGTGCGTGCTCTCAAACATTCCTGATTACCTAACATGATTACAAACTTTTTGGACATGCAATTCACAAACAATATTCTCAAACAGCAAGGTATGAATAACCAAGAGATTATTTGTAAACATAAACATTATCATTTGTTTTCTTTGTCGTCAGTGTTGCAATGTTGCAATCCAGGCGGTTTTGCAGCTGAGTGTACATTTTGTGAATTACTGATTTGGACGGTTCGCTCTTGATTCCACGGTGTACAAGGCCCTTTACACCGCTAGAGACAGGAATAAAAATGGAGAAAAATCATAAAAGTTAAAGTGATGAAGCAGGGAGGTCACGACCCTCAGAATTAGGACTACGATTCAAGGAGGAGGATGACGATTCGGACACAATATAATCGGACACATTTTTTTTTAATTTCACTGGCAATTCGGACACACACTTTAGTACAGCCAGACAAAAAGTTTTAAAATTAAATGTATGAGGAAAACTCAACAACTATTTTAGGCTGGATTTAAGGTGACAACTTCGCGTAATGTTTTTTTTATATTATCTTTATTTTTGCAAGTAGGTTTTTATAAAAAAAAAACATTTTTACACGTCATTTTTTTTTTCGTCAATTAATGCTTGATGAGGCCGGACAGCATCGATCTCCGCGATCCATTATATAGGGTGACTGGTAATTAGTGTACGATACTTAAACACGTGATTGTGCTCATGATAACAAACAATTTTTACTATGGGAACAAACCTGAAATCGCGAAAAAAAAATCAGCTGTTCAGTACATTTATGTTTGCCTGGACTGAACAGCTGATATTTTTTTCGCGATTTCAGCTTTGCTTCTGTAATAAAAATTGTTTGTTATCATGAGCACAATCACGTTTTTAAGTATCGTACACTAATTGCCAGTCACCCTATATATTTTTTTAATAACCTATTATATTATCCCACTGCTGCTCCCCCAACTTCATCCAGGTATTCTTTTCTTGAACCACTTCGAACTAGACTTTGCGGTGGGCATCTAGCTCGTCTCGCCACCTCTTTCCAGGTAATATTTTATAACATACACATAGGCATAAGTGGCCACTTATAAAGCTGATGCACGGTTCCAATTGGTCGTTTCCTATGATGAAGAACCGGCAAGAAACTCCATGGTTACTTTAAAAAAAAAATGTTTAATTAAAAACGTGGTTACTTTTAAATAAAATGCAACTCAATTTTGTTATAATTATAAACTGGTATTTCATTCGATACATTTTGTTTTATAACCATAAGATAATATTCTTATTTAACCACTATATAACCTGATGGTAAGCGATGATGTGGCCGACGATGGAGCACGCTTGCTTAGAAGTAAACTATTCACTCTTGACTTAAAGATCCCTAGATTGTAGCTAAATGGTATTTGTTTTGCAAATAGGTTTTAATAAACACTTTTACACGTCAATTTTTTCCTCAGTTTAAACTAAATGAGGCCGGAACCTATTTTTTTTAAAATTACTATTGATAGGCTCGCGTTTGACCACTATCTTACCTGACGGTAAGCGATGATGTGGCCGACGATGGAGCACGCTTGCCTAGTGACCTATTCACTCTTAACTTAAAGATTCCCTAGGTTGTAGCTATCAGGAAACACAGACTCCAGGCTCCATTCTACTCCTTAGCTATAGGTACTTCCCTTTGTAAAAATGCCACCTAGATCTCTGTCCATCCCTTTAAATAGCAATCGTAATGAATACACATAACGCAACGACTCGTCTTACTTTCTATGGACAGCTATGCAAACGTTGTCTATTAGCACTGCGGCGCATGCGCAGTTTGCTAATCGTATGCGTACGCGCATTCGAATGTGCGTTCTGATATTGCTCGTTTGTTAGTACCTGAGTCTTGGGAAAGGCTCAGTATTCTGAAAAATTTCACCGCGAAATGAACATGTCGTCAGTCTGGTTTAATGTAGCCAGGTGCTTAGAGGCCACTTTTTTTTTTTAAATGGGAAAGCAGTAAAATTCTTCTCCTGCTTTAGTCTCCTTTGCTAGCATTACTGCTTCATTTGTTAGCATTTCCGCCAGTGCCGTAACTAGCTTTTTATACACCTGGTGCGAGCTTCTGTAACTGCACCCCTAGGAAAAAGTACAATACAAACCTCCTCCTTGCGTTGTTTACTCTCCCAAGGCTGAGCGTTGTGACCTCGACGAAAAATTTTCTATTGGCCTATATTTCGCCATGCCGGCTTATTTTGGGCGATATAGATGGCATCGAAGACTAGCATCGGAAGACTGGTATCAGACTCCTGTTTCTGGGTCTTTTCCCATCTACTTTTTCTATAGTTGACAATACAAACATAAAGGACTAGATATAAAATTTTGGCGCCCCTCGAGGGACTGCGCCCTGTGTCTGGGCACTGCTGGCACCGCTCTAGTTACGACACTGATTACTGCTTGGTTTGTTAGCAGTACTACTATGCAGAAAGAGCGACGAACTGCCACTCCTCCGCGCTTCGGACCATGGCTTGTACCAAGGGCCGGCGCGAGAAATCGTTGACAACGATCCATGCCACGAGGACACGGCGGGGCTCTCCTCTACCGTATCCTCCACCGTGTCCTCCGGGCGGTCCACCCAGAAAAATTGTGACACCAGGAAAATTCTTCCACACGAACACAGGTGCACTTTGTTTTGCCTTGATTGGAGTTTTTCAAATTGAGACAGAAGTCACGGGCACTTTGCCAGTTACTTTAAATTACCTCCTTTTGCCATGTCCGACACGTTGTTCCAAAAGTATTTGCATGCCCACTCACGTGTGTTGAGCAACGAATCCATCGATTAATTTAAATATTAATTAATGGTGAAACAATACGTATGGTCTCGCCCCGTTAACACTGCCATATACAACGAAAACCGTGTAACCTCGATAGGATAATTTTGCATAGACCTGAGATTGATGAACAAGCGCTGTGTGTAAGCGATGGGGTTTAAAAAACAAAATATATATTTTATTTATTCATATATTAACTAGCTGACCCGGCCACGCGTTGCTGTGGCTAAAGTTTTTGAGCAGCGCCATCTATTGATTACTTACTCAAACCAGTCGAAAGGTATCGACATCTGTTAGAATCATTTGGAGTTAACAGATAATTTTGACTGTCAAATAATAACAGACAAATAATTAGCAATAAATTAAAATTGTGACTATAATTTGAGATTTAAACTATCCTATCTCTCAAGTTGGATCGAACTGCACATGGTGTGCGAATTTTATTATAATCGGTTAAGTGGTTTAGGAGTCCATTTTGGACAAACATTGTGACACGAGATTTATATATATTAAGATAAAAAAATTAAATGTATTATTCAAATTAGACACATTATTAAAAGCATTCATTAACTATACTATAAATATACTTAAAAATCTGCTAGCAATACACCGCAGACTGCTCTTGAAAATCCAAAGGTTGTCTGGTATCTAGATATCGCTGTCAGATGGCAGTTGTCAAATGTTCTGATCATCATCATTATCAGCCTTTTTAATGTCCCCCACTGCAGGGACTCAGGCTTCCTCTCTAGGAGAGGGAATGGGTCGTAATCCACCACGCGGGCCCAGTGCGTGTTGGTGAATGACATGACGGTTTCCTCTCGATGTTTTCCTTTACCGTTTTGATAGTTATGATAAAATTCGAATTTGGATCCAATGCGCGAGACTGGGGATATCTTTGGTCTCTGTGCTCAGCACAGTCAACTAGTCACCTTACTGGCTGGCTGTCTAATTTTCTTGTCAGCATTTCTTGGTCTTTGCAATCTTTGATGGTGAGGTGCACTAGTTTATTGCTTTGAAGACATCAAATTATAATCGGACGGGAAGACCGCAGTAGGCAAATTGTTCGAGTCCTTCGATGTACGCGGTTTAAACACGTCGAGAAACTCTTAGTCCGGACCGTAGAGGTTTCAACAACTTATGGGTGGATACTTGCCGTACGTCGCCGTCGGGTTGTCCGATGGTAGAAATGAGATGGCGCAATCAAGTCGTGCAATTCCTGCACACACTCTCCAAAATGCATCCTGTAAAATACCAAAACACTGGCTACCCTACGCCTGTGCTCAAGCCTTTGAAGATTGGGTCACCAAGCAATTAGCCTCTTCGTACGCCTTTACACGGAGTCTAAAGCTGCCAGGTGGTATTTTGCAGCACCACCTTTCTACTAACCGTTGAGATTGCCCACCAAGATCGAAATTAGATCTATTATTATTTTGGCCACGACCAATATGCAGTTCAAGCAGATTAATATAAATTTTGACATTGTAATTCCAAGGTTAGACTGACTGCTGCTATGGCATCAACTGCATCTTCAGTCATACACAAACGTGTGACAGACAATGTTACTTTTTATTTAGACAGGCCTGTTGGTCTAGTGGTTGCAACGCCGGAGGTCGTGGGTTCGATTCCCACCCAGGACAAATGTTTGTGTGTTGAGCACGATCATTTGTTCTGTGTCTGGGTGTAATTTATCTATAATATGTATGTATTTGGAAATATATAAGTATGTTTATCAGTTGTCTAGTACCCTTAACACAAGCCCTGCTTAGCTTGGGACTAGACAGCGTTGTGTGATAGTTGTGGAATATTACTATTACTATTTATTTATTTTTTGTTTTGTGTTTGTCTTAAGCTTTTGTTGTCTACAATGTTTTTTGCGCCAAAATAAATACTTTTCTTTCTTTTATACGAATTTGGCAGAGTTTTTTTTCATTGCACAAACGACTATACGTATAACAATGTTACACAATGCCAGTATGAGTTTGTGGTCATTGTTGTGTACTTTTCACTTTGTGCTACAAAAGAAAGCTTGAGGAAATGACTTTGCTAAATCAGACCAGCCTAGTCATGTTTATTATGCAAATTCATAACTTTGTGATTTTGTTCTTGTGTTTACTTATGACGGGAGCAAATAAGCAGATTGGCGTAAATTTGAAAATGCACTAGCTAATTAACTTATTTGTTGAGCTCCTTAGTAGTTCTGAGTTGAGCTTTGCGAATACTGACAAATGCTTGCAATGACTGGACAGGTCCAATCAAATCTGGATGGTTCTTTCTTCAAAAGCCTATCTCGGACAAATCTGCATGGTTCTCATGTGATTTGACCATTACATATTTACTGTATGGACTTTGAGACTTTGACCTCTGAGTTTATTTCAGTGTTTCTTCTCAAGGTAGTCAGCTAGGAAACACCGGCCTCATCTATTTTAAACTGAGCGAAAAAACAATTGACGTGTGTGGAAGTGTTTTTTAAACCTATTTGCAAAAAAAATATCAATTATCACTATTTTATTTTGCTCGCCAAGGTCAATTCTTGGATGGCTGAGAATTTTAACTTGCAGAGATACAACATTTTCACTTACTCTTTTTCATTTTCGGAACTTACACTTATTTTATTTATTTTACAATAAAATTTATTCTAGTTACTGTGATTTTTGACTTGTTACTTTTGTTACATAGGTGCGAAATATGTCACTGTATGAAATAGATGTCACTCTGCCACCCACACACAGACCTCGGCAACAGTACCACAAAATAGATAGGTACAGAAGTCAATCTTATGTATGTACTTCACTTTTTATACCTACGCTGGGCGTCGCGCTAGGATCAGCGCGTTGCGCCTAAGACCTTGTCCAGAAGAAGCGAATTCGTCGCGAAACGTTTCGCGCGAATTCTTTCGCGCGCTATTGAGATACTAGGCACGAATACATCGCGTCCGCAAGCATCGCGCGTAAATCGGGTGCATAACGCCAGACCCTTTTTTTTTTTTTTTTTTTTTTTATGGTGGGAAAAATCATGCATTGACATCCCCCGCCCTTGGGCGGAGCGGGAGATAGTGTCAGACTCTTACTGACTAAAAGACCCACCCCGTTCCTTCTAGCCCTCGACTCGCGCGTATTGCGCGCGAGTCGAGATACTAGGGACCCCTTGTTGCGTCCAGTTAAACGCGCGAACTCCGGCTGAGGGGACGTATCGGGAACAATGGAGCGCCAAAATTTTGATACGGAATTGTTTATAGATCTCGCGCGTTGGTACGCTCTTTCTGGACGCAACAATCGCGCGTGATTCGCACGAGAGAATCGCGACGAATTCGCCCTTTCTGGACAAGCCCTAACTGTACGAGTGCGACCGGGCGATTGAGCCGAGATATCGTGTCCGTGAGCGGTGTCTATGTGTGCGTTGTTTGAGCGCGCTTTATATGTAGATTGTCTTCTGTACCTATCTATTTTGTGACAGTACCGTAATCAGTAGTGATCGATCCTTGGCCGCTAGAATTTACATTCTATTTCTTATAGTCATTCTTGTAATGCCAAAGTGTTTGGTATTGTTCGAACACTGATATAATCTCGCAGTTTCCGGATCCCCTTGACGACGTGCTTATAGATAGCTTATGCAATTCGTCGGTTAGAATTCAAGACCCAATCATGAGAAATAATAATATGTTTTATTTCGGCTAAATAATGTTATTAAAGCCTAATAAGCCTGGAATCATAAGACGTACAGCGACGCGCCTACCCATACGCACTAAACGTTTTGGGAACACATTCATTGTGCGTACAGCAAGGGAGTGGAATTCCCTGCTGGTGTCTGTGTTTCCTGATAGCTAAATTTAAAAGTCTTTAAGGCACGAAGGAATAGGTTACTTCTAGGTAAGTGTTCTTCACCATTGTGGTCAAATTCGAGCCTATCAATATGTACACCGTTAAATTTTGATCGTTTTAATCCCGTGGAGGGTCGTTCCGGTACATTAAACACTATCGATTTGTAAAGATAAAATTAAAAAATAGTAGTCGGCGTTGCGTGCAAACTACCTACAGGTCATTCCACTCGTTAAGCTGACAAAGATAAGGTACTTTATTTTTTAATTTTATCTTTACAAATCGATAGTGTTTCATGCACCGGATAGACCCTCCACGGGATTAAAACGATCAAAATTAAGAGGTGTATATTTTTTTATTTTCAACCAGTATTAGTTCTTGAAATTATCGCGTTTACTCAAAAACTTTAAGGGCTTGCTCAGTAGACGAAACTGAACAACCTTCCACTAGATTTTTTTTCAGGAACTGAAAAAGAAATCCGCCTCTCCATACAAGGTGTCCAATCAAGTTTATAATTTTGTATCGATAGGCCGATTTACTTTTCGTTTCCGGAAAAAAATCTTGTAGAACATTCGTCTACTGAGCAAGCCCTTTAAGTTCCAGAGACCTGTCCCTTTCAACTTGAATATTAGCTTATTATAGATAAATAGTCTTAGTCTGACATAGTATTGTATTCAAGTTTAATTTTGACATTACTTTTATTATATAATATTTTCATAATTATTTAAAGCCTTGCTCACTCATTTATGCTTAAGCTGTGGTGGCCTATAATTGAGTGTTCATTATAGGACCAGGTTACTTGTACCAATTTCTATTTCTTAAGTTTTTTTATTTTGTAACACTCGTTGGTGATCCATAAATAAATAAAAAAAAGACGTACCGCTTTACCGCGGCACTCGGGGACTGCCGCGGTAAAGCTATTGCATAGCATTTTTATCAACTTATGCAATTATAATTATTTATTTATTTTATTCATGCATTTATTTTTTTCCTTTGTTTTTTTTTCTTTGATATTAATTGAAGTTACACTTTCACACATCACAATTTTGATTGATTGTTCATTCATTTGTTTTCTTATCGGTCACCACGCTCAAAAAACAAATGAGTGGGGTGTTAGGTTATTTTCGTTACGGAATTTCTGGATTCGGTCTCCACGCTCAAGGGCCGCGATAGAAGCTATGCAATAGCTTAATAAATATATAAAGAAATAAATGGACAGACCACAAAAAAAAAAAAAAAAACAAATGAATGCCATAAAATTACCGATGAAGCAAATCAAGATGACACCCACACCGCGTCAGCACACATACATTTCAAAATGTCACTCGACATATCAAGTTTACAATTGCAGCGTGGGAAGTATTCGCACGCACTTCCTTCGTCCGTTCTTCGTAAAGTACGCAATGACTTTGAAATTGCGAGTGCAGTTATTTCGATGGTCAACGTAATAGGGCCCCATATGAGTACTTATTTTTTTCTTTTGCAATGACATTTGTTATAATTTGAGTTTGACAGATTAGTGAGGTACCTACGTGGATGACTGCAAATGGACTTTTTTTATGGTGGGAAAAAATCATGCATTGATATCCCCCGCCCTTGGGCGGAGCGGGAGATAGTGTCAGACTCTTACTGACTAAAAGACCCACCCCGTTCCTTCTAGCCTTCATACCGGGGCTCGAGCGCCCTTTCGGATAACCCTGGCCCCAGTAGGCTTCGACCCGGCTGGGTCCTTGCTGTTGCTGACAACTCCTTGAGGCGCGCGGGAACAGTGCGCGCCGTCGACGACTTGGGCTTTGTTCGGACAGTTATCGGACGGCCGGACAGTGAACTACCCATTGCTCACTGTCCGCAAGCCCGCACCTACGTTGGCCGGAAATCGGGATAAGAATCCCGGCGGCGGCAGCGATAACGCCGTTGCCTCATGCATTCGGCCTCCTCCTTTGCGAGCATTACTGCTTCGCAGAAGTCGGCGACCGCCTGCCACTCCTCCTCGCTCCGACTGCAAATGGACTGAGAGTTCAGAAATATAGTACTTTACAGAAAATGTATACCCTATAGCACTCCGAGATAGTTCAGCTACAAATATTAGTGAAAAATTTTCAGATAGTTTCACCTTACATACCATCGACTTATACTTAAGTGATAGACTAGCACATTCATGTATGTAAAATAAAAGTTTGCTGCGGCGCTACATTGGCATTATTTCGTCTAACAGCCCCCCTAGCCAAGTTACAACCGTTTCGCTTGCGTCGAACGCTTCGAGTTGGCCACGTCGCCGAATCTTTTGTTCTGACCACGTGACTGAGCGTTAAGACAACGTCATTCCCGTACATTTGAAGCTTTCTACAAGCGTTAACTATTGCAGATTAGCAACTTGGCTAGGGGTACTGGTTCGCTTGCGCCGAAAGCTTCGAGTTGGCCGCGTCGCCAATTCTTTTGTTCTGCCCACGTGGCTGAGCGTTGAGATGACGTCAGTCTCGTACATTTGAACCTTTCTGCTAGCGTTAACGATAGCAGATTAGCAACTTGGCTAGGGGTACTATTAAAAAATGTAAAGCGCTAAGACAGCTTTTAGAGGATACTTTTCTCGCGATACTTACGCATTTCGATCAACATAGTATACTACATTACACCTGAGATTAGTTTTACCTCTTTAATATTATTATATATTTTTTTAAATCTTTATCTCGTTATGGAGTCGAGAGAGCAATAAATTAAATTATGGCGTTTTACAATTAATAAAATGTTTTAAGTTTGACATGGCACGGTATGGTGAGAAAATGGCGTCTGAAAACATATGGCCGGTGTCTATTAAGAAAAAAGTTACACGCTAAATGACCCAATACCTTTCTGCCTACATCTCCTAAGAATTGCATTAAGACGGGCGTATTTATTGTATTTGCTTTCGCAGAGGCATTCGAAGATAAAGTATCACACTTCACACTTACATATAAAAGTGGAAAGTTTGTATGTATATGTGTCAGACTTTTACTGACTAAAGACCCACTCCTGTTCCTTCGTTGCCTTTCATGCCTTTTTGATTTTACTTTAATTATTAATTCGCTTTTACTGTATGTTTTTTCTCCGACTTACAAGTTGTAGGTCGCAGATTCAAACCCAGTCAGGCGCATTACTTCTACTGTGTAATTTCTGTCATCACCACTGCTTTCAAAACGGTGAAGGAAAACATCGTGAGGAAATCGGCATGTCCTAGAACCAAAAATTCGAAGACATGTGACATTCAACAACACTGTGCTTGCGTGGATTACGGCCCATTCCCTCTCCTAGAGAGGAGGTTTGAGTCCCAGCAGTGGGAACATTAATAGGCTGATTAAGTTATGTATGTATGTATGTTTTTTCTTGTTGTCTCATGAATACCTCATTACAGCGTGTAAACTGCTAGTAGATAAATTCAACTGATAATGATTGTAATATCATTTGTAACGAAAGAAAACAGACTTTTTACACTTTATGACCAGTTTTACAGCAATTATTGTAAATCACACCTTTCTATCTGAATGATTCACTGCGTCATAGTGCTGAAGTGTAAATCATAGGTACCTTGTACGTCTTATATTGTCAACATTCCTAATAACTTAGCACGTAGGCACAGAGTAATAAATTAACAGAGAAAGATACAACGGCTACAAATGATTTATTACCTATTATAAGGTTTAAATTCATACCTAAGTCATCATAGAGATAGCGAACGGCGATCAATAAGTAGGTCATCGTCCGACCGTCTGGTAACTGTCCGGACTAAGCTCAAGTCGTCGACGGCACGTAGTTTTTCACGCGTGCCTCAAGGAGATGTCAGCAACCGTAGGGGCCCAGCAGGGTCGAAGCCTACTGGGGCCATTGGTGATGCTAACCAGATCCCCGGGGCCCTGGAACAATAGAAAATAAGGAAAAGGCGTGGGTTTTTAGTCAATAATAGTCTGACACTATCTCTCGCTCCACCCAAGAGCAGGGGATGTCGTTACATGATTTTTCCATCTAAAAAATATTATTGTATTCAAAGTCAGCTTGTAGAAAGTTCCGTCTCTGTTACGTCTCTACTCTGTGTTATTATTAATGATCTATCATAGCGACTGTGAACTGTCAACGATTTCTTTTGTTTTTTAAAACTTAACACGTCATGATTGGTAAAACAACTGTTGTAGAAATGGTAAACCTGTACGTACTTATCTATACATCTATACGTATAAATAAAATTGAAGTGTCTGTTTTTAATATTGAAATAACTGCTTTTTACTACATGCATATGAATATATATACGGTACATACACCATAATATTTTTTTTACAATTTGTGTCTAATCTCTGAAATGGCTGGACCGATTTTGACGGGACTTTTTTTGGCAGGTAGCTCATTTAATAAGGAGTAACATAGGTTACTTTTATTTTAGAAAAATTCAATTCAAAATCCTGTAGTCCACGCGGACAAAGTCGCGGGCACAGCTAGTACATTATATTTTTGTATCTAAAAGAATCCTGTTTTGTTATGAAATGTTTGATTCAATTCTATTTGTTTTTATTGTACTCGAAGAACATATGTCTATAATACTGCAGGTGTTAATAAATATTTTGTGAACAGCTATGTCCTACCCTTAGGACTAACAATATAATAGAGAAAGTTTACATGCATGTCGAACAATTAATACGTTACAATATAGCCGAAGTTATGAAAAAGGGCAAACTAAACTTTTTCCAAATTCAGTTTACCTACATAATATTTTTTTTTTTTTTTTTTTTTTAATTTAGATAAACTAGTGCTTGACTGCGATCCCACCTGATGGTAAGTAGCGATGCAATCTTTGATGGTGAGGCGCACTAGTTTATTAAGAGCCTATTCACTCTAGCCTTGAAGACACCCAAATTATAATCGGACGGGAAGACCGCAGAAGGCAGACTGTTCCAATCCTTCGACGTACGCGGTATAAACGACGAGGCGAAACGCTTAGTCCGGACTGTAGAGGTTTCAACAACGTAAGGGTGAATATTCGCCGTACGTCGGGTTGTCCGATGGTAGAATTGCGATGGCGGAATCAAGTCATGCAATTCCTGCGCACACTCTCCAAAATGCATCCTGTAATATAATAATTCGCAATCCGAAAAAAAATGATTATGAATGTATTTCGAGAAAAATATACAAGGTCTAAGGGACAGCCCTCCACAAACTTAAAGGGCTTGCTCAGTAGACGAAAATGAACAACCTTTCACAAAATTTTTTTTCAGAAAACGAAAAAAAATTCCGCCTCTCCATACAAACTGTCCAATCAAGTTTATAATTTTCTATAGTAAGGCTGATGTTTTTTTGCATTTCATGAAAAAAAAATTTGTGGAAGGTTGTTCAGTTTCGTCTACTGAGCAAGCCCTTAAAGTTTGTGGAGGGCTGTCCCTTACACGTTGTATAGAACACCGTATGGGTGCGATATCCACCACCCACCCATGGTGGACATCTCACCCATACGAACAAAGCATTTTAGTAACACATTCATTACCTATGTGTAGCTAAGGATTGGAATTCTCTACCGGAGTCTGTGTTTTATAATAACTATAACCTATGGGTCTCCAAGTCAAGAGTGAATAGGTTGCTTCTAGGCAAGCGTGCTCCTTCGTCGGCCACATCATCGCTTTCCATCAGGTGAGATAGTGGTCAAACGCCAGCCTATCAATAATGATAAAAAATACCAGTATTATATTTACTGAAATAATGGGTTTTAAAAATAGTTTAACTAACAATAACTGGTAAATACACAAACAGTACTTAAATTTGACTTTGAAAAAGGCATTACGCGCAAACGATTCCAGCCAAATGCAAAACAATTCCTTTGTTATACATTTACAAATCACATTACCAACCGCGAACGTTCGGAATTAGGTAAAACGGTCAATTTTCGAAATGATTCTTAATTCAAAATCGCTTTTATTCGTTTAAGTTCGTGCGTGCAGTGAAATATCCCACGAGCAGCCATAAGGAAATAGTGCCCGGTTCGGTATTGCGTTATAACAGTAACTGTTGTGTAACGATAGTAACTAGTTACGTTGTGAGAAACGTTATCGTTATTGAATATTGGGTCGAGGGTGCCTAAAGGTGACATATTTTGTGCGACTTTCGTTTATGTAATTGCGTTTTGTTGGTTTTAGTACGTCATCTTCGCGGTTTCTTATACCTCTAGTACTTTTATCTTCTAAATCATATTTTATATTTTAATGGATTTACCGTACTGTCTTTGCCCTATGATGAATATTTATAAAAAATATTTAACATAGTAAACGCATATCCTAAAAGTATTATTTTCAGAAACATCTACTAATATTTGACAGGTCTGTTGGTCTAGTGGTTAGTGACCCTGACTGCTATGCCGGAGGTCGTGGGTTCGATTCTCACCCAGGACAAATGTTTGTGTAATGAGCACGATCATTTGTTCTGTGTCTGGGTGTAATTTATCTATAATATGTATGTATTTAGAAATATATAAGTATGTTTATCAGTTGTCTAGTGCCCATAACATAAGCTCTGCCTAGCTTGGCACTAGACGGCGCTGAGTGATAGTTGTAGAATAAAAAAAAAAATAGAATTCAGCTATTTTTAAAATAGGTAATTTTTTATCCTAAAATAATAAAGGACATTTAAAAAATAATTTTAATAAAATCTTGATTGCACCACTAACTCGTTTGTGTGTGCGTGCGTAGATACCAATACTGATGCGCTATCAGTGTAGTGCGTCGATTCCCATATTCGCCTATAATTAGGATAACTATTTTTTTAAATAAAAACACTATCTAAGTGCACTTAAGTTAAATATCAGTACTTAAATTATGATTAAAACTTGATTTTCTATTGTGGTGTATGATACTGTGTACTATTCCAGTTACATGTTGCTTATTTGATGAAACTTTCAATATTAACCGTATATCCTGTCGATTTCAGGTGGAGTCAGGTCGCGAGGAACTGAAGAAGGAGCGAGAGATCATGCAGTTGGTGGCAGGCTTACAGTTAGGTGAGGAGGAGCGCCGGGAGGTGCCACACGTCATGCGACAGAGGCACGCGCCTAGGTGAGGATACTTAAGATATTACTTACTACCTTATGGTTGCAAAAAACTGATCTATTTCTGTAGCGATAGTATAATCAGTCTTTTAATGTTCCCACTGCTGGAACTTAGGCCTTCTGAAGCTGGGTCTTCTAGTGAGGAAGCCTATAGTGATAATCATTAAATTATCTGAAAACAAGGTGGTGCATGCATACGGTGGAACGCCGTCATGTCCTTGTAGAGGCGATCAGTGGTGGGGGCTTCTCGCGCCTGACCCTGGTTCAGGCCATGGTCTGGGCATGCCATAATTATGGCGGTAAGTCCCTTCTTTGAGGAGTGGCTGGAAAGACACATCGTCCGAACATGGTCAGTTTGGGAACTTTCTACACCGGATTCGTACGGAAAAAACGCCCAGGTGTTACCACTATGTGGATCGCCTAGAGGGCACGGCGGAGCATAAGGTAGAGGTGTGCCTCGCTTGGACAGCATCGCCGTGTCTTCGTGGAGGTGATCATCGACAACGATCTCTCGCGCCGGGTCTCCGGGGCTATAGTCCAAAGCGAGGTGGAGTGGCAGGCGGTCGCCTCCTTCTGCGAAGCAGTAATGCAAGCCAAGAAGGCGGCTGCACGCGCGAGGTAGTGGTTCTCACGCCCCAGCCGGCAGGATCCCGATCCCGATTTCCAGCCACCGTAGGCGTGGACTTGGGGACGGCGAGCAATGGGTAGCTCGCCGTTCAAATGTCCGGTAACCGAACTCAGCCCAATTCGTTGACGGTACGTATTGTTCCACGCGCGTTCAAAGAGATGTCAGCAAACCGTATGAGCCCAGCAGGGTCTAAGCCTACTGGGGCCACGGTTTGTGCGAAAGTGAACCCTGGGACCCTGAAACGAAGGCAAAGAAAAAACAGGAGTGGGGTTTTAGTCAGTAAAAGTCTGACACGTCCTCCCGCTCCGCGCAAGCTCGAGAGATGTCATTGGTGATTTTTCTACCTAAAAAAAAGGTAATGGAATGGAGCGAGAGGGATTGAGATGAAGTCGTTTCCTTTTGCGAAGCAGTAATGCTAGCAAAGTTAATGGCTTTGGTGGCCCTTGCATTTTTTCGAGGAAACAGACATTGTAACGCTCCAGCTGCCACCACAGAAGGCGCCCGGGGTGCTGGGGAAGTGGTGGAAAGAAGAGAAAGCTTAGTGTTTTTTTATTTAAAAGCTCGTGTTTGACCACTATCTCACCTGGTGGAAAGGGATGATGTGGACGATGATGGAACACGCTTGCCTAGAAGCAACCTAATCACTCTTGACTTTTAAGGGGCCGGCGACAGATGAATTTCCATACAAACGTAATACCACGCTCATTTGCAGTTGGAGCATATTTCCAACATATTATGATGATATTCGGTTATAGACAATATTTATGTAGGTTCCTACGTCGAGAATATTAGAAATATTGTTATTTTTAATACAGAAAAAGCCAAATGGCATGTTTTGCCATTTACGCTGTAAAAAAGTACGAAATACCATTCGCTTAAATTTCTTTTTGTTTTAAAAAAAAAGAAAGACGTAGGAACCTAGATAAATGTTGTCTATAATCGAATATCATCATAATATGCTGGAAATATGCTCCAACTGCAAATGAGCGTGGTATTACGTTTGTATGGAAATTCATCTGTCGCCGGCCTCTTAAAGACCTAGGTTATAGTTTAATTTAAGAGATGATTTGAATAGTTTTACTATAGTTTGAATTACATGATTAACGTTCGAATCCACAGTGACTAACGAAGGTAAAAGTGCAAAGCAGTTCGATAGTAGGTATTGCTCCAAACATATACATAAGGCACCCTGACCCGGAACCAGTATCAGTAGGCCATACAAATTAATATGTGTTTGTTTTTCAATACTTTATGTTTAACAATGATCGCTAATTCAAGGTTTTGTACATGTTTTTAGGCTATTACTAACAAAAACCAGTTTATTTTAATTGATATTTGTACATTCTTGAGTTATTTAATAGTATGGTAGGCAGGTTAAATAAATATCAAGCCAATCAAACTTCAAGGACTTTAAATAAGAAGTAATGTTGTTCTATCTTTATTGAAACCTGTTTTCTCTTTATGCAAATTATGTGTGATGGTTTGGTTGTTGCCTATAAACCATCATATAATTGGCTTTAGCATTCAATGCCTTGCTAGAAAAAATACTTCCACAATTGCCAAGTGTTATTTTAATTGAATAACTTGGTGATAAATGTAAGTTAGTGATTAAGGGCAAGCATCAATGTGAATTTTTTAATTCATATGTTCGTCTAAGTTTATCTAGGACATTACTGACATTTATGCCACAAAATAGATAGGTACAGAAGACAATCTCATGTATGTACTTCACTTTTTATACCTACGCTCGGTGGACGCACACTAATGAGCGTTTGAGCCGGAACTGTTCGACGAGTGTCCGTGAGCTATCTATTTCGTGTTTATGCTATAAGGGATTCATTGAAGAATAGCTTTTAAGCTACCTTTTCTAATAAAACTACACTAGTAAACACAGTTCTTATTTATACACCTTAAACTTTGAATAATACGAGAAAAAGAAATACAAAAACATACAATGAATCTCACATCTTTTTGTTTCAATTTCAGATAACACAACGCCACAGCTGAAAGGGCGCCATCTATCGGCTGATGACGGAGGAGCGCACCAACGGAGCCAACACATTTTACCTCGATCACGAAACAAAACGAACACAACCAAATAAACTTGTGCACGTAAATGACAAGGGATTAACGACGTTTTTTTATGAAGTTATAAAATAACGTTTGAAAAATAACTGTTATTTTTTGACTGTTAATGGATAGCTGTCGTTATTCCATAAGATAGCCTGTCAATATAATCTATTGCTGAACTTGTGTTAAATGTACGCCGTACAGCAATGGATATAAAAGTGTCATTTAAAAAAAAAATTGTGTACTAAGCCGTAAAGTAATAAAATAACCCAATTACAAAATGCGAACGCGTATTGCGTACGTGTATTCGAATCGAGGTTCTGCTTAATCGATTTGTCACGAAACATTCTCGGATTGTTTCCGATTTTATCGATGAATTACTTTAGAAATCCGTACCTACGCTAAACAGGGTACCTAAGAAACTGTAATTTAATTATTTCTAGTAATTAAATATCGATTTAAATCCACGGATGTTTAAAAATCATTTGAGCGATGATTGCATGAGTTTCACGTCGCTCAAGGCCGCACAAAGGCCCGAATTTTATTTTTTTAAGTAATAATTAAAAAGGTTATGTTGTTAATATCATTTGTATATTTCATTTAAATATGTTTAGAAGTCAAGAGCATGTTTTATAATAAACTGACATAATTTATTGCATCACACAAAGTTAAAATAAAAATTATGTCATCCGCCATATTCTTTATATAACTATAATCATTTGTATCAGTATCTATAATTAGTAATTTATTAGTCATATATATATCACGTTAAATGGTCTAATATATTAAACCTATAGCATCTTAAAACTTAGAAATCGTCACGAACTCGTGACATTGATGTAGAATGTGAAGATAACCCACATTGTGCGTACTAAACAATGAAAATCTCTTGTCATCCATTTAAAAGGTAATAGTAAAGCACTATAGTATCATTAGAGTCGGTCCTGTACAGTTTTATAAGCCTCAATCTTTAAGAAATATCCTGGAATAAATAGAACTCTTCTGCAAGCTTGGATTTTATATTTCAGAGTAATTAATTCCTAGTTTTAAGAAACGACCCATTACAAAATATAAATCAAGAGATGCTATTTGCTTTTTAAAATTCAATCGCAATTGTTAAATCTTTAGCTCGATTGGCATTTGTTAAATTAATTAGGCGACATTTTTCGTAACCAAAACTGCGTCTTCATCACCATCATCATCTTAGTTAAAAGAAATCTAGAGCTAGGCATTGGCCTCTATCAAGCGTCACCACAATGACTGATCCTGTGCGTCTCGCATCCATCGGATGCTGGCAACCCTCACCAGGTCATTACTCCACCTTGTGAAAAGCCTTTCAATCCTGCTTTCCTAAAAATTGGGCCTCACATTAACATTAATCAATCAAAAATAACAGAATACTGTCCACATAATAAAAACAATATGCGATATTATAATTACATGTGAAAGAATTCACAGCTTCTCGTGGTGACAATGACATTATTGTAATGAGATTAAAAGTCAAGATCATTATTTTTTAAATAGGGCAATCACATCTACATTTCCTTCTACACGTCTTTTTTTACATTGTGTTCTTTATCAAGATACCAGCAAAGAATGTTGTATAACTTTTGACTGCTCGTAAAGACTGTGGTCACCAAATATGTTACATAGAATAATAGTCTGAGGGATTTTTTTGTGTGTCTAGTTTCTCGTAGGTCGACCTATGAGGTTGTTATCAGCTTAACTGGACTATCACAGGGTGATCTGAATAAAATTATAACTTCCATCTCTCTACCGTGAAGTTTTGTACCTGTCTAAACAAATAAACTTTTTGTAGTTCAAAGCTATAATGTAATTTATTAAAATATCAGCTTCGTTTTGTATGCACCGGAACTTACAGCTCAGTACTGCCGTTATTCCAGATGCGCATAGTGTGGCTGAGCTCCAAACGGTTGCGCCTACATATGAGTTATTTACGACCCTACTACTAGTGCACTAGCTTCTGACGTTTTATAAGTGCCCATGTAGGCCTATGTGAAATAAAATGTTTTTGATTTGATTGCAACCTAGCCCTTTAACAACTACCTAATAAGTCATTAAAATTTAACGGAATTATCTCGCTCTTTCTGTCTATTTCAATGTCACTCAGATATGTTCAAAAGCGCACTTTTGAGACAAATTGCGATAGTTTTGTTTATTATTTAACGTGTTCTTGACATAATTGTATGCAGCTAGTATATAAGCACTATATAGTCATTTATATACCTATTTAATTGTGCCTTAATATCAGAAAAAATGGTTAAGTTAGTGTGTATTCAGATCTATGAAGAAATAAGTTAGTTATCATATCGTATTTTTTTGTCATAATTTTTCGACAAGTTTATTTTCATTTATTTGTTTTTATGACATCCCGATTCATTCCAATATTTAAATAGGATATCTTGTTCATTTTAAATAACTCGTACATAGCATCAACGTTTTTCTAAAAAATATTTGTGTAACTTATTTTAACGATATTTGTTGTTAGTCACGCGACAGATTAACGAGTTATCGTTTTGTAACAACGTTAAATTTAACCGTTATTGCGTGTTTTGGTAAAAAGGGACTTTAATAGTTGGCATTAATGTATTTTATGATTAACCATTATACGGAGAAAAGTGAATCAAGTATGAAAACATATTTAGATCCTAAAAGCTATAAAAAATTGTAATCTGTTCTAGAACTATATTCGAAAACATAAATTGTGAAATTAATGCATCTAGTTTCCGTTTTAATAGGAACCGCTTGTGTGTTGATACCTATACGTAATAGACGGTTTCTTTCCGGTAACTGTGTACGTCTGAAAAGGCACTGAATGTACCTTAAACAAGAGAATAGATAACGTGTGTACAAAACTAAAATATTAGTCAAGTAGAGGGGAATATTGTAAGCTGGTATGTATAGTATAGGTTCAGTGAAAACAACAGTTGTCAAGCGCAAAAATTATCCACAAAGCTGTCGATGATTTTTAAGGTTAACGTTTAAACGACTGCGGTTTTCGCAATGTTTTATTTGTTACAAGCATTTGTTATGATAAAACAATAACAACGAATATAATTTAATATTATAATTTACTTACAGATTAAATAAAACCGCGTTAGAAAATTTATAACGCGTTAAATAAAACTTTTGTTGTTTAGCGCCATCTATTGGATTTATTACGAACTATTGGCGCTTTATCAAGTATTTGTCACAAGAATGTAATCCAATAAAATATATTGAATAAGGAATAAAAAAAATATAATATTATAATTTAAAAAATAATGTAAATAGTTATAAAATCAATTTCGCAAAAAATAATATAAAATGTCATCATCAAATATTTTAGGCTATGAGTGCCATTAACGTTTATAATATCATTCCTAGTTTATTTTTTTATAATTATTTGTAAGATAGGCTTGCCTATCACGTGGGACTTGCTGAAGGCATCGGCGTTAGGCCTGTTTGTCACGAGGCCAGTAAATAAGCAAGTAATAACTGGCATAACAAGCATTGACATTTTTATTAGTATGTTTTTATTTGTGCTCTGTGTGTCTGTGTGTTTGAGTCAACCCTTATGGAAACTTATTTATTTGTAATCGGTATTTATGTGTTACCCCAACTTCACATGCTTAATCCAAACAATACACGTTCTCAAGTTGTATTTTGTGTTGCGTCCCTTGTTATTTCACAATCTGGCAGCATTAGACCGATAGATTATGAACTGTCAAATTTCGTGGCGTACAAAATTTTCGACCGTTTATAATCTCGCTAGACATAATCGTAGTAGAAACTAATACAAAGCCTTTAACTTGCTTATTTACTTGTTTCAAAGGCATCAGGCTTATATTCAGGGGCAGGGTGTTTATGTACTTATTAAATATTATCTACCTGTGTAATTAAAAAAAACATATTTTATCGAAAAAAACTCAATGCAAAAAGATTGAAAATTGTACAATATCCTTGTAGATACACACAAAACGAATCTATAATTATGTTTATATTGTATGATGATTTTTATCAACGAACAGACAACGATGTATTCAATATTATTATAGTTATTCAATTAAATGTAGTCTGTAACATATTAATAGTTTATTTTATTTATTTTGAGCCCATTTTTAGGTTTTGGATAATAGGCTCGCGCTTGACCACTATCTCATCTGATGGAAAGTGATGGGGTGGTCAACGATGGAGCACGCTTGTTTGGAAGTAACCTATTCATTCTTGACTTAAGAGGCCGGCGACCGATGAATTTCCATACAAACGTAATACCACGCTCATTTGCAGTTGGAGCACATTTCCAACATATTATGATAATATTCGGTTATGGACAATATTTATCTAGGTTCCTACGTCTTTCTTTTTTAAAAAACCAAAAAGGAATTTAAGCGAATTGTATTTCGCACTTTTTTAAAGCGTAAATGGCAAAACATACCATTTGGCTTTTCCTGTTTTAAAAATAACATTATTTGTAATATTCCCGACGTAGGAACCTAGATAAATATTGTCTATAACCAAATATCATCATAATATGTTGGAAATATGCTCCAACTGCAAATGAGTGTGGTATTACGTTTGTATGGAAATTCATCGGTCGCCGGCCTCTTAAAGACTCCAAGGTTGTCGCCACCAGGAAACACAGACTTCTGAAGGAAACGCACAATGAATGTGTCAAACGAACTAAGAGGATCAATGATGCACTCGTCGAGTCGAGGTTTCATCAGCATCGATACTGACTAGAAACTCTAGTCGGTCGGTTTTGTACTGCTTACATTCTCAGAATTGCATAGTTTTCAAGCCCGTTCCATCCACCTACCTCTCTAGTTTAGACAGATTAAAAAAAAAAAGACGTGTGGCACTCGGAGACTGCCGCGGTAAAGCTATTGCATAGCATTTTTATCAACATATGCAATTATAATTATTTATGCAGTATGTATTTCTTTCTTTTGTTTTTTTTTATTTGATATTAATTGAAGTTACACTTTCACACATTGAATTGAATTTTGATTGATTGTTCACTCATTTGTTTTCTTATTGGTCACCGCGCTTAAAAAACAAATGAGGGGGGTGTTAGGTTATTTTCGTTATGGAATTTCTGGATTCGGTCTCCACGCTCAAGGCCCGCGATAGAAGCTATGCAATAGCTTAAAAACATGACTTGTAAAAGTGTTTTTTTTTACCTATTTGCAAAATAAATATCATTTATGTTCAGAGCACCAGACTTACGGCAATGCACCACCTGTCCATGGTTGATATCACCCATATAGGCTTTAGACGTTTTAACGATCGAACTTACGGTTGATAAAGTTTGAGGAGCTGTTCCGGCATGAAGTACTGACTCACCATTGTTAGGATTCCCTTTGGAAATTTGACGGAATCCATAAAGTACCTAGATTTTGGTGCAACCCGCTCTCAGTGTGTTGAATTCTGCATTCATAATTAGGTACATTAAGGGCGTAGTTTGATTATAAATACTGGTAATTAGTTAATTTAAAAAGATTTTTTTTTTTATGTAGGTACATTTATCTACACTAATATTATAAAGAGGGAAAATTTGTATTTTTATGTGTACGTTTGAAATAAATAAACTCAAAAAATACTGTGCCAATTTCAAAAATTCTTTCACCATTGGAAAGCTACATTCACCCTGAGTAACATAGGCTATATTAATTGCCCGTGCGAAGCCGGGACGGGCTGCTAGTAATATAATATTTTAAAGGCGTAAACGCTGAACGCCGCGCGCCGTACCCCTACTGCAGGCTTACTCTCCAAATTAATTTTAATTTCAATCCAAAGTCAATCCGATTGCAATTTCAATTTTGACGTTACGTGATTTGGTACTCTTGAAAACAATATTGTCAACATATACGATTTCACTTAGTTCTCAAAATGGTCACGCAATTTTGAACCAATTTGGCGCTAGCGTTGAATTCAAGGGTACGAAACGTCACAATCTCAATGTCGACCGATCGGAATTGAACTCAAGAGTAAGCCTGCTGGTCATATGATGGAACGGACTTGGCGGAATTAAATTGTGCAATTCCAATTGCAGCTTCAGTTGCTGTGTTTTGGTATCCTTTAGGATTTCGGGATCATCCCCATTGCCATCACGTTTTCCATCTTAGGGCTTTCAATACCAACTTCTAGGCTGCGGCATTGTTTGAAAGAGAGCTCTACAAAGCAAAGGGCAACTGAAGGAACACAGGTGGGTCATCATTTCTGCCGAAAGACTCCACTGCTGGACATAGACCTCTCCCCCAAGCGTCGCCACAACGACCGGTTCTGTGCGTTTCGCATACATCGGACCCGCGCGACCCTTACAAGGTTATCGGTTTACCTTGTGGGAGGTCTTCTAACGCTGCGACTTCCAGTACGTGGTCGCCACTCCAGAACCTTTCGTCCTCATCGACCATCTGTTCTCTGTGCAATGTACACAGGTGGGTATTACTCAGTAAAAATCTGACCCCCCCCCTCGCCCCACCTAGAGTTGGAGAAGTTATTAATTGATTACCCGTAGAAAGATAAAAAAGGGGTTTGAGTACTCCGATCAATAAGACAGCGCCATCTATCGTCAAAACATAATACCAAGCTTAGTTAGGTAGCTAGTTGTCGCTCCAATCCAAGCAGTGAAAAGAGAAAGTGCTTCGTTAACTGAAAGTAAGTATAATATAAGATCATAGATGGCAGGACTAAGACGATCGATGATCGATGGTCGGACGACGAGCTATAGTGGCTCGCCGTCCGGACGTCCAATAACGTCCCAACTGAGTCGTCGACAGCACGTAGTGTTCCACGCTCGCCTCAAAAAGATGTCGGCGAAACCGTAAGGGCCCAGCAGGGTCGAAGCCTACTGGGGCTATGGGTTGACTTCTCAAAGGGTTAGAATCAACATCATCTTCCTGCCCTAGTCCCGTTTTATTTGGGGTCGGCGCAACACGTTTTTTTCTTCCATTCTGTCCTGTCACTCGTCACGCTATCACTAACTCCGTGGTCTTAGAACACAAGGCGACTCAAGGAACATAGGTGTGGTTTTAGTCAGTAAAACTCTAAGAAGCCGTCTCGCTTCGCCCTAGAGCGAAAGAAGTCATTGGATGATTTCCCACCTCAAAAAAAGGGACCGCGGGAAGAGTTTTATATTTTTACCGTTTTTTTCTACGGACGGTACGGAATCCTGCATGCGCGAGCCCGACTCGCACTTGCCCAGTTTTTAGGCTCGCGTTTGACCACTATCTCACTTGATGGTAGTGATGATATGATCGAGCACGCTTGCTTAGAAGTAACCTTGACTTAAAGACCCTTTGGTTGTTGCTTTCAGGAAAAGCTCCACCAAGCTCCAGAATTCCACTCCTTAGCTGTAGGCACTATGAATGTGTTCCCGAAACGTTTCGTAGGTATGGCGTTGGTGGTTTTAGTTAGCAAAAGTCTGACAGTCTTTCAGTCCGTCTAATGCGGAAGATGTACCATCAAAGACACTTTCGCCTGACCACCGCTATGTTATTTTTGTTTTCATTCGTAACGAAAAATTCAAAGGCCATACCTACGAATTTTTTGGCGCCGCGCTGCAAGATTAAAGCGAAAATATTTTAAGTGATCAGGCAGAAATGACCGCGATGGTACCTGTGATACCCAGTCACAACTTCCTCCGATATCATCTCAGCCGATAGACATCCACTGTTGGACATAGGCTTCCCCCAAGTGTCGTCACAAAGAACGATCCTGCGCGTTCCGCATCCATCAAATTCCCGCAACCTTCACCAGGTCATCTGTCTACTTTGTGGGAGGCCTTCCAAGGCTGCGTCTTCCAGAACGCTGTCTTCACCCCAGAACCTTTCGGACCTGATGGCCATCTTTTTTAGGGTACCGTAGTCAACTAGGAACCCTTATAGTTTCGCCATGTCTGTCTGTCCGTCTGTCTGTCTGTCCGTCCTCGCTTAATCTCTGTGACCGTTAGCACTAGAAAGCTGAAATTTGGTACCAATATGTATATCAATCACGCCGACAAAGTGGTAAAATAAAAATTGGAAAAAAATGTTTTATTAGGGTAGCCCCCCTATACATATGTAAACTGGGAAGTGATTTTTTTTTTTAATTTCAACCCTAACGTGTGATATATTGTTGGATAGGTATTTAAAAATGAATAGGGGTTTACTAAAATCATTTCTTTATAATGTCAATAATTTCGGAAATAATCGCTCTAAAAGTAAAAAAAAACCGGCCAAGTGCGAGTCGGACTCGCCCATGAAGGGTTCCGTAGCAGCAAGTAACATAATATAAAAGTTCTTGTAATGGGTTGTAACTTTAATTGACGTTTTAATAATAGTGTATTTTTTTTCGATTTATGACACATTAAAAAAAAAACTACTTACTAGACTTGATGGAAAGAACAGTTTTTGTACAAAAAGACAAAAAGGTTCTACAAAATAATTTCTAGACTAAGTTTGTGGTATAATCGTATATGCAAGCATTTTTTTAAATTCATAAGTGGGTACACTTATTGTGACGGACGGGAAACTACGGAACCCTACACTGAGCGTGGCCCGGCACGCTCTTGGCCGGTTTTTTTTTATGATGGAATAATCATCCAATGACCACCCCTCTTCTTGGGCGGAGCGGGAGATAGTGTCAGACTCTTACTGTCTAAAAGACCCACCCCGTTCCTTCTAGCCTTCATACCGGGGCTCAAGCACCCTTTCGGATAACCCTGGCCCCAGCAGACTTCGACCCGGCTGGGTCCCTGCTGTTGCATACCGTAGCTCGAGTTCCATGTTCTGCGAGCAATGTGCCTTGCCCATTGCTACTTAAATTTGGCGATTACTGCGGATATTTTCATTTCTGATTCGATCACGCAAGGAAACTCCGAGTATAGCCCTTTTCAGTGCCCTTAGGGTGACTTTAAGCCTTCTGATGAGGCCCATTGTGGGAACGTTTCAGAACAATATGTCAGTAATATTAATATTTAATATTAATATTTCCACAACTATCACACAAGGCCATCTTTTTTTTTTTTTTTTTTTTTCGATGGGAAATATCATCTTATGACAACCCCCGCTCTTGGGCGGAGCGGGAGATAGTGTCAGACTCTTACTGACTAAAAAACCCATCCCGTTCCTTCAAGCCTTCATACCGGGGCTTGAGCACCCTTTCGGATAACCCTGGCCCCAGTAGGCTTCGACCCGGCTGGGCCCCTGCTGAAGGCCATCTAGTCCCAAGCTAAGCAGAGTTTGTGTTATGGGTACCAGACAACTGATAAACATACATATATATTTCTAAATACATACATATTATAGATAAATTACACCCAGAGACAGAACAAATGATTATGCTCATCACACAAACATTTGTCCTGGGTGGGAATCGAACCCACGACCTCCGGCATAGCAGTCAGGGTCACTAACCACTAGACCAACAGGACAGTCAAAGAACGTTATGTATCAAGCCGAGCACTTACCCCACATATTACAGCTGCATCACACTGTTTTCCAACGAAATCAAGTGAAAAGCAAACACTAGAACCTCACTACCTACTGATGGACATCCATAACTTTACATAATTCTTCCGCTGCCGTAATAAGGCAAGAACTAAGGCATTTACATCACAACCATTATGTGCGCGGACTTCAGCCCACTTTCCACAGTTTGTTTCACCTAAATACTTGACTTTTGGCACTTGTTCGAGTGTTAATTGCCAATTAACGAGGTAATCTTTAAAGAACTGTGGTAGACGTGACGGATTTATGACAGTTAGTATTTGAGGTGACCTAGTCTTTTTAGGCTGAAGTGTTTTTGAAGTTTCTTGCCGGTTCTTCTCCATAGGAAACGACGTTTGACGTTTTTTAAGTGCCCATGTAGGCCTAGAGAGCAGAGGTGGCCGAGTGGTAAGGTTTTCGACTTACGAGTTGTAGGTCGTGGGTTTGAAACCAGCCAGGCGCATTACTTTGTGTAATTTATTTCATCACCACTGCTCTTAAAACGGTGAGGGAAAACATCGTGAGGAAACCGGCATGTCCTAAAACCAAAAATTCGAAAACATGTGACATTCACCAACCCGCACTGGGCCCGCGTGGTGGATTACGACTCATTTCCTCTCTTAGAGAGGAGGCCTGAGTCCCAGCAGTGGGAAAAAAAATTTTGAATTTTGTTTTTTTTTTATGTGGAAAATAGTCAAATAAGTTGTTCCGCTCTGGGTGGAATGAAAGGCCGAGTCAGACTTTTAGTGACTAAAATCCACCTCTGCACCTTCAGTTGTCTTTCAAGGCTGCGGTAACTCTTTTGAACAATCCCTCAGCTAGAGATGAGACGAAATGATATGGGTGTTTAAATTATGATTCTGTCATTGAATTTTCTGATTGGGGCGTATAAAAGTGTGCATTAACTTACTTACTCTCCGTATAAGTGTCAATTTGATTGAGTTGAGTCGAGGAAATGACTTAAATATAGGGGTACCCACAGTCGGGCAAATGACATTCTATTATGTTGTCCAACCGGTTCAATGATAGCGTCCAGTGCGCGGTTAGATATCTCACGGTGTCCAAGGAGACTAGATTCTGCAAATGGAGCCCATAACTATGAGCAAGTTTATCAGATGATCTTGTTATGGAAAACGGTACTAGGTAATGTTATTAGATGCATCTTGCTGTAAGAAATGTCTCCTAAAGCCAACAAGTTTTCAATAATAAAATCATTTTTTTCATAGCAAGCTTTTATAGCGCGATATAACCTATTTAACTAATACTCATCAAGACCATTTCGAAAACCTCAAATACAACAGATTTATCTGAGCTTCTATGATCACCTTCCAGTTCCATCATCAAATCAGCTCCATGTCATATTAATTTTGCATTGTCATCTCATTTAAAATGCATGAAAAATTTCAGCTGAATCAATAACCGGAAAGTGGATCAAATTAATGAATTAGCAAGATTTGATTAAAGAAATGCATCGTGACATGAGATACTAAATAAAGCCCGTAAAAAGAATGTAAAGCCATTGGTCCGGCTTGTCATTCGTAGATCTTTGATAGTCGTTTTTAGTCAATAAGGGTGAGTTGCACCATTTAACAATAACGATAACCAAACCATAACCAGCCGTGAAACCGCCGCCTATTGGTCAATTCGACGATTTGACAACTGTTAACGGCTTTGTTATCGTTATAGTTAAATGGTGCAACTCACCCTAAAAGTCTGACACTATTTCTCGCTCCGCCCAAGAGCGGGGAGCAGCTTTCTCCTGCTCCAGAAGGATGTTCCGTATCCCTTGGACAGCATTTCGGACCAACTTATTCAAGTTGCGAAAACCTAAAATCTCTTAGCGGTTTCCATCAGAGTGTCTGCGCAAGATTCTACAATACTTTGGTCACATTGCAAGGAAAGATGGTGGCAATCTCGAAAGGCTCATCGTGACCGGTTAAGTGGAAGGGGAAAGGCCTTGTGGACGCAGCCCAATTCGTTGGTCTGACCAGCAGGCTTACTCTCCAAATTAATTTCAATTTCAATCTAAAGTCAATCCGATTGCAATGTCAATTTTGACGTTACGTGATTTGGTACTCTTGAAAACAATATTGTCAACATATACGATTTCACTTAGTTCTCAAAATGGTCACGCAATTTTGAACCAATTTGGCGCTAGCATTGAATTCAAGGGTACGAAACGTCACAATCTCAATGTCGACCGATCGGAATTGAACTCAAGAGTAAGCCTGCTGATCGGCACCGCTTTTGACTTTATGGTATACCATGCCCTTCACACCACCAGAGACAGAAACAGTTTGAAAAAAGTCGTACGAATGAAAGTAATGAAGCAGGGAGGTCACCCTCAGCATTGAGAAGTAGGACGCAAGGAGGGCTATATAGCCTATGTACTGTCCCACTGCTGGGCAAAGGCATCCATTCCTTCCATTGTTCTCGTCTCTGAGCCACGTCTTGCCAATTCCTAAGAAAGACATTGTCGTCCCGCCATGTGATTTTAGGGTACTAACTTTTAGTTTTACTGGTCCAAGATGTTCAGCTTAGTCCCTCTCGAGCTGGGCAGAAGTCTGAGCCGATCTATGTGTATAAATACAATTAAACTTAAAAAGAAACCGGCCAAGGGCGAGAGTGGGGGTTTCGTACAAACTTACCTAAGAAAACAGTTTAATTCCGGAATTGAGTTATGAAAATTTTGCAGACTAGCAAAAATATTTTTTGTGACTTTCAGATTTATTCCTACGCTACGAGATCTTGCTTCATGCCAAATTTCAGGATTCTAGGTCAACGGAAAGTAAGTACCATAGGAATTTTCTTGACAGTATCGAAATATGCGTTTTTTGTAACATAAACGGCCGTATATTTTTTATTTTTTCACAGCTTCAAAGTACCGCAGACTTAAGTATATTATTATGGTTTTAATTTCAACTCAATACCTACACGCGGTCCCGAGATAAAGGGTATTGACAAGCAGACAGAAAGATAACAAAGTGATCCGATAAGGGTTTCCTTTTTTCCTTTTGAGGTATGGAACCCTAAAAACGTGAATATATATGAAAATGCATTAAAAAAAAACATAAAGAGATGAAAACTATCAATACACATGGACAAAACAATAGCAAATAATCTTAAAACAAACCAATCATCTCAAACAATCAAGCATCCGATACACTATCAATCATATCCAGATCGATCACTCCAAGAAACGCATTGAATTAATCGTGGTATCCATTAAGCCTATCTGTCTCGACTTATGAGAGTTAATCGGTCTTGTTTACCGACCGGCAAGTAAATAGGCAGTATATATGTATTTAATAACTGTTCTCGTGCGTCTGTTTGTGGCCACAGATTATTGCGGATAGATGTGTGACTGGAAGGTTTGAGTTTTTTGCCTATGTCGTGGCCAGATCATAAAAACTTAAAGAAAAGAAATTAAACCGACTTCAATGTTAAAAAATACTTAAAAGTACAAAATAACTTTAATTTCGGAAGTCGGTGTTTCTATACACCGTTAAATTTTGATCGTTTTAATCCCGTGGAGGTTCGATCCGGTACATGAAACACTATCGATTTGTAAAGATAAAATTGAAAAATGGAGTACCTTTTTTTCAAAACTCGTATTAATTTAAGCATGTACGAAATTAATTTCTTCAATGACCTGTAGGTAGTTTGTACGTAACGCCGACCACTAGCAATATATAGAAAGAAGTTTGAATGTCAAATCTAACTGTAATTCGAGTATGGGGGGTTTATTTTTAGTGGTGGGAAAATCATCTAATGACATCCCCCACGGAGATTAGTGTTAGACTTTCACTGACTAAAAACTGGGACTGAATTTCGCTTTCGGATAACCCCTGTTGCCAGTAGGCTTCGACCCGGCTGGGCCCCTGCTGCTGCTGACAGCTCCTTGAGGCGCGCGGGAACGGTGCGCGCCGTCGACGACTTGGGCTCGGTCCGGACAGTTACTGGACGGTCGGACAGCGAGCTACACATTGCTCGCCGTCCGCAAGCCCGCGCCTACGATGGCCGGAAATTGGGATCGGAATCCCGGCGGCAGCTGATGCGGTCGGCTTCCTCCTTTGCTAGCATTACTGCTTCGCAGAAGGAAGCATCCGACTGCCATTCCTATACGAGTATGGGGTTATGGGACATCTGGCCCAAGCAAAAACTGGCCTGCGGGATAAATGTCAACTTTTAAATGTGCATGGATTAGTTTAGTAAAATGGGCCAGATGTCTCCTATTAAAACTTTAAGGAGTTAGGGGATATTTTCGCAAAATCGAATATTTATTAATTAAATAGCTGATAAATCTGATGGAGTTATGCCCGACGTGAAGACCGATGATCTGGTAAGGGTTGCTGGAATCCGATGGATGCAAGACTCACAGCACCGCTCATTGTGGCGACACTTGGGGGAGGCCTATGTCCAACTGTGGGCATCTTTCGGCTGATGATGATGATGATGCCCGATGCGATGCCTGAACATACATAAAATCTGAATTGAAAACTTCCTCCATTTTGAAGGCGATTAAAAAAGAACAACAAGATATCGATGTGTTCTATCTGTAACATCACACGCAGCATCACGTTCTATCCCCGGTGTGCGAGTACCGGCAAATGGCGACGGATACTTACAGTGATAGCGGCTCGCTTTCTGACGCTGACCGTCACCACAAAATAGGTAGGTACAGAAGTCAATCTACATACAAAGCGCGCTCGAGCAACACACAGACACCGCTCACGGACACGATGTTTGGGTCAATCACCCGGTTGCACTCGTACAGTTCAGCGCAACGCGCTGACCCTAGCGCGATCGCCGAGCGTAGGTATAAAAAGTGAAGTACATACATTTTTTATTTATTTATTTTTTTCCGATGGGAAAAATCATCCACTGATAACCCTCGCTCTTGGGCGGAGCGGGAGATAGTGTCAGACTCTTACTGACTTAAAAACCCATCCCGTTCCTTCAAGCCTTCATACCGGGGCTCGAGCGCCCTTTCGGATAACCGTGGCCCCAGTAGGCTTCGACCCGGCCGGGCCCCTGCTGTTTCTGACAACTCCTAGAGGCGCGCGGGAACAGCGTGCGCCGTCGACGACTTTGGCATGGTCCGGACAGTTACCGGATGGCCGGACAGCGAGCGACCCATTGCTCACTGTCCGCAAGCCCGCGCCTACGGTGACTGGAGATCGGGATCGAAATCCCGGCGGCGGTGAGAGCGCCGTTGCCTGATGCGGTCGGCGAAGTACATACATGAGATTGACTTCTGTATTTACCTTTTTTGTGCCTTCACTCCCGCGTCGACGTCATCTCGCGACGTTGCCGCCGTCTCTCCAGCTAGACGCATGCGTCTGGGCGTTAGCCTCTTGAACGTCAACTGTAACTGTTGAATGTTTAATTAATAAGCGAAACTAATGGTCATAAAATAAAAAAATAAAATTTAACATTAAATGTATTTAAGTATATGTGTATGTATGTATATGTTGTGACCAGATCTTAAAATTAGATCACTTCATGATATGGCCAGATTGTTTTCAACGTTAAAGTTTGATGTTATTGCCCTATTTTCTTTAATTAATATCATAGAAATTCTATTTCAATAATATGGTCAAACGAGAATAGGCTAGGCCGTAAAAAATGTAATTAGTCTGTCTTTTATATTATTCAAAAATAAGGGACACGTATTTTTTATTTGTAAATTAAACTAAAAATGACAAAGATATAGCCCATTAAAGTTACGACGCCGTGCTGCATTTTTTCGCACGGGGTGACGTCACACGTAACTTTAATGGGCTATATCTTTGTTATTTATTGTTTAATCGGAAAAAGAAACAATACGTGTCCAATATTGTTTTCTAGTCTAAAATACGGACTAAATAAAATGTAATTATTTTGCCCCTTGAAACTTCCCTATTGACATAATGTATGCTTAATGACAAAATGTATGGTTAAACATTAACATGGAATGTATATATTCCATGTTATTCGATCTGGCTAGTTTAAAGTTGGCCATAACATAAAGTGATCAAACCTAAGATTTGGCCTCTACGTATACAACGTGTAACAAATTGATTCCTTGGGAATATTGTGATGTAAAATTGATGTAATTTTTTATCTCAAGTGTCTACACATCTGGATAATTATGTGAATTATTGAAATAGGCGCGACCTTGGTAAAATGCAGCTGAGAATTTTATTGTAACGTTGACTACCTCAGCGGAGTTTGCCGAAAAGGTTGACTCGATACATTTGCTGCCAAATACTACAAAATATTGGAACGGACGAATGGCCACATCCATATTCTAATGGTAAACAAATTAATTCCTACGAAAACATGGCTGAAAGGACTTAGTATCCAAGCTAAAAACATTAACAAAAAAAGGGTAGGTAATTCGAATTTTTGACGAGATTTCTTTGAGTGATTCCGTGTCTGTTTTAATTATTCGCAAATTGAAGGGATGTAAAATTGGTGTACTTTTGTATCTCAAGTGTCTGTGTAATTGGATATATAGTATAGTATAGTCAGTCTTAAAATGGTTCCCATAGTTGGGAATCAGGCCTCTTCTCTAAGAGAGGGAACGGGCGGTAATCTACCGCGCGGGCCCAGTGCGGGTTGGTGGATGTCATATGTCTTCGAATTTTTGGTCCTAGGACATACCGGTTTCCTCACGATGTTTTTCTTCACCGTTTTGAGAGCAGTGGTGATGAAATAAATTACGCAAAGTAATGAGCCTGGCAGGGTTTGAGCCCGCGACCTACAACTCGTAACTCGGGCCGTTACTATTTGGCCACCACTGCATAATTGGATAGTTAAGTGGAATCAATGGAACAGGCGCGATATGACAGCTGCAGCCGAAGGTATAATGGCTGATAAGAAAGCTGGCCAGGTGATCTTGATCTAGATTGAATAGATAATACATACACCTAGTGCTTTAGTCTAGTAGTAAAGATCTAGCTGTATCATACTGCCATTTCTGATAGTTGAATGACCCGAAGTAGTGGGTTAAGTACATTTATATTATAAAGACTAAAGTTTTTTTGTATCTTTTTTATTCTTTCACACACAGACTTTTAGACTTTCTTCCGTGACTGTACTTGTAATAAAATTGGGCAGTGGGTCCAGTCGACCTATTCAAAATGGGACTGGGTCGAGTGGTCCCACGGGCCCAAATGGAGCGGGTCCAATTGACCGCAGACTCTGGGTAACATTTTGCCTACTAATCGACCTTTCTCAAAACTTTTTGGGAACACAATCATTGAGCGTACAGTTAAAGACTGGCATCCCTTTCGGAGTCTGTATTTCTTTATAGCTACAACCAGGGGACTTTTAAGTCAAGAGTGAACAGTTAGTTTTAGGCAAGCGTGCTCCATCGTCGACCACATCGTCGGTTTCCATCAGGTGAGATAGTGGTCAAGTGCGAGCATATTAATAATAAAAAAACTGGGCAAGTGCAAGTCGGACTCGCGTCTTGAGGGTTTCGTACAAATTTACCTACCTATGTAAAGAGTTTAATTCTCGTTTAGTGTCTCGAACTTTTTCCAAATCGCATTTTTAGGGTTCCGTAGCCAAATGGCAAAAAACGGAACCCTTATAGATTCGTCATGTCTGTCTGTCTGTCTGTCTGTCTGTCTGTCTGTCTGTCCGTCCGTATGTCACAGCCACTTTTTTCCGAAACTATAAGAGCTATACTGTTGAAACTTTGTAAGTAGATGTATTCTGTGAACCGCATTAAGATTTTCACACAAAAATAGAAAAAAAGCAATAAATTTTGGGGGTCCCCATACATAGAACTGAAACTCAAATTTTTTTTTTTTCATCCAGCCCATGCGTGTGGGGTATCTATTGATAGGTCTTCAAAAATGATACGGAGGTTTCTAGTATCATTTTTTTCTAAACTGAATAGTTTGCGCGAGAGACACTTCCAAAGTGGTAAAATGTGTGTCCCCCCCCCCCCCTCTAACTTCTAAGATAAGAGAATGATAAAAGTAAAAAAAATATATGATATACATTACTATAAAAACTACCAACGAAAATTGGTTTGAACGAAATCCAGTAAGTAGTTTTTTTTTTAATGCGTCATAAACCGAAAAAAATACACTATTATTAAAACATCGATCAAAGTTACAACACATAACAAGAAATTTTATATTATGTTACTTGCTGCTACGGAACCCTTCATGGGCGAGTCCGACTCGCACTTGGCCGGTTTTTTCTTGTGACGTTGGTACTAACAAATTTTCAGTTTTCAGGTTTATTTCTGTACTTGTGTTATAAGGGCTTGCTTCATGCCAAATTTCAGAATTTTAGGTCAACGGGAAGTACCCTATGAAATTTGATTTCTTTTTGAGAGTCGGAATATACGTTTTTTTGTGACATAAACGACTGTTTTTTCCTAACTTCAAGGGACCGCAGAGCTGAGCAATTATATGATTTTAATTTCAACTGGGTACCTTGACCTGTTCCCGAGATATAGGGTCTTGACAGACCGACAGACATGCGCACGGACAACAAAGTGATCCTATAAGGGTTCCGTTTTTTTTCCTTTTGAGGCCGTACCTTAAAAATCATGTTCATCATATAAGCCGAAAGACGTCCACTGTTAGACATAGGCCTCCCCCAAGCGTCGCCACAACCAACGGTGCTGTGCATCACGCATCCATCATTGCAAAACCATGTCCTGCAGCAGGATATTGTATAGTTTTCATCCCGGGAGTAAGTGTGTTCTTTTGATCATAATTTTAAACTTTCACGCAGACGAACCCGCTGGCCGAAGCTAATATGTCCATAAATCTTATTACTTTATGATATAGCTATAACTTCTAAGCTAATCATGAGATCTCCGGCATGATCGTCGAAATCTGTAGCACGAAAGCAATAAATTGCTTTTACTAGCCTATGTATCATATGTAGGTACATGAAGGACTACTACCACAAAATAGATAAGTATAGAAGTCCATCTCGTGTATGTACTTCACTTTTTATACCTAGGCTTGGAAATCACGCTAGATTCAGCGTTGCGCCAAACTGTCCGCGTGCGACCGGGCGATTGAGCCGAGATATCGTATCCGTGAGCGGTGTCTATGTGTGCGTTGCTCGAGCGCGCTTTGTATGTAGATTGTCGTCTGTACCTGTCTATTTTGTGCTATTATGTCAACCCCCTTGGTCGACCACTATCTCAACTTTTTTTTTTCGATGGGAAAAATCATCTTATGACAACCCCCGAGAGATAGTGTCAGACTCTTACTGACTAAAAAACCCATTCCGTTCCTTCAAGCCTTCATACCGGGGCTCAAGCGCCCTTTCAGATAACCCCGGCCCCAGTAGGCTTCGACCCGGCTGGGCCCCTACTGTTGCTGACAACTCCTTGAGGCGCACGGGAACAGCGCGCGCCGTCGACGACTTGGGCTTGGTCCGGACAGTTACCGGACGGCCGGACAGCGAGCTACCCATAGCTCACTGTCCGCAAGCCCGCGCCTACGGTGGCTGGAAATCGGGATCGGAATCCCGGCGGCGGCGAGAGCGCCGTTGCCTGATGCGGTCGGCCTCCTCCTTAGCGAGCAATATTGCTTCGACCACTGATGGAATGCAGTGATGTGATTGACAATGGAGCACACTTGCTAAGAAGTAGGAAAAGCAATTATAGGAACACCGGTGAGTTTTATTCCGGTAAGTTCCCTATTTGAGGAGTGGATGGAGCGATAACACGGCGTCATCACTTATTGCAAGTCGCAGGTCCTCACCGGAAATGGCACGTTCAACAGGTTCCTGCATCAGATTCAGGCGGAAGAAACGCTCGGATGTCACCATTACCTGCACCGCCCGGAGGATACGGTGGAGCATACGGTGGAAGTGTGCCCAGCTTGGGCGGAGCACCGCCTGTCCTCTACCTGTCAATACACTACACAGAAATTGTGTATTGTGTTGCTTGCGCCGAATAAATGCTATTCTATTCTATTCTAAATTTTAATAATTTATGTGTAGACATGGATATGTTTTATTAATTTAGTTGCAAGACTACCTTGACTTGATTATTAATAAAGGCTATAAATACAACATTATTAATTTAAAGACACAGAGGCGTTTATGAATAAGAGAGTTATTGTCGAGCGTTTATTGTCGTACGATTTAAGCGATCTTGTACGTTAAAAACTCATAATAAGGAAGGCCATATTACGTCGACGACGAGCAATAAAAAACTTGCCGTCCGGCAAGAAACAAGTCTACCACTGTTTGTTTTTTATGGGTTATTCTTATTCCCTGAGGGTCCCGATCCCTGAGAACCCCGTAGGTACTGAAGGCGTCCGAATGCGATAAATTCCTCGATGTCTGCTAGGGCTGCAGGAATATTCGAAAGTTCGAAGTTACTGCGACCCTGGAGCGTAAATGGCAACGGAAGAAACACAGGGGGGTTTTATAGTCGGGAACGTTCGATGTGGCGACGCTTGGGGGAGGCCTATGTCCAACAGTGGACGTGTGTCGGCTGAAATGATGATGATGATGATGAAATGTCTGACATACCTTCCGACTAGAGTAGGTCAAGGTGTTTGACCAATTCCTACCACATTAAAAAGGCCATAGTATGCTTAAGACCCCCTAGGGCAATGGATTGTCTGAAAGAGAACCTGGGGGTCGAAAGTGAAGAAGAAACATACGAGTGGGTTTTAGTCAGTAAAAATCTGATACACCCTCTCACTCCAACCAGAGTAGAAGAAGTTATCATCATCATCAGCCTTTTTAATGTCCCACTGCTGGGACTCAGGCTTCCTCTCTAGGAGAGGGAACGAGCTGTAATCCACCACGCGGGCCCAGTGCGGTTTGGTGAATGTCACATGTCTTCGAATTTTTTATTCTAGAACATGCTGGTTTCCTCACGATGTTTTCCTTCATCGTTTTGAGAGCAGTGGTGATGAAATAAATTACATAAATTAATGCGCTAGGCTGGGTTCGAACTCACGACTTACAACTCGTAAGTCGTGGTCGTAACCACTCAGTCACCATTGCTCTCGCGGAAAAAGTATGTAATTTGATTAAATCCCACCTCAATAAAAAGGCCATCGTTTACTTGAGACCTTAAAAACCCGCACCGTTTTCCCAAGCCACCATAACGTAAGTATAACAAGTAATACAGATTCTATAACTCATGGTTCACTACACTCTATGCTTAGACCCCTTACAAACACTTTCATGGTCTCAGGAGCATACACTGAGCTCTCGAACCGGCTTTCTACTTTATCCGAAGCGTATCGATAACTCCGTTGTCATATCGATTAATTATAATCGATTACTTTTCGAGATAGCCGCCCTGATCCTCGGTCTAATGTCATAATTTCATTTTATAGAAGTTTTCTCTCTATTACCGATGGCTCATTACGTCAGTAGACATCATCAAAGAAAGTTTTTTTTGTGGCCGTAATTATGAATAATATTGACAAAATAGTCAAGTGAAAGTTTTTAGTATGGCACCTAGCGAGTTTGGTAGGTTTTTTTTTTTTTAATTGTAGGCTGTTACAGATGTGTTTTGTTTGGAATAGAATAGGGTTTAAAAAAAAACAGAGCTCTAATTTGAAAAAAGAACTTTTCTATTCTGAACATTTTCCGATCTCATACTGGCCACATTATCACAAAGAAAAAAAGTACTTACCTACAGTTTTCTTATTTCCTAAAGAAAACCCTTGATACATGAGACGCGTCATAACTGAAAAAAATAAATAAAACTAAAATTAATAAACTGCGAATTTCACTTGTTTTGAGATGCGAATCGTGGATGCGCATATGTCGAAACGATCTCGAAGCCAGTTGACCACTGGCCGGTACGAAAGCCGCACGCAGGCGCGCTACCACGCATCGAGAAAAAAAGTCTATGGTTCTTGCGCGCGTAAATTAAACTTTTTTATTAAATCGGTGATATTGTGTAGTGATCTCTCATTATTTTGTTAAAAGTTTTGAATTTGTTATAAACAATTTGGATTATTGAGGTGATTCTTTTGGACTTTATTATGGTAAGTTTATTTTTATATTACAGTGTATTTTTTTTTATAGATGTCATTTTATCCGCATAATTACATTATAAAAATAAAAAATGGCCATAGATTGGCGGGTTTTGACGGAGTATGTTCTATATTAGACTTTTTCTGTCAGTTGATCTGATATTGAAGTCAAGAAAACTGTAATTCAATTACAGTTTTATGGTTTCTAAGAAATAAAAAATCGCATTCGCTCGCACTTAAAAATAAAACGACTAAATAAACAAGAAATAATAGTTCGTTGTATATTAACTCATAATAATTTAACTAATAATGTAGCTTTTAAATGTTTTGTAACTAGTAAAATGTTTTGTTCAACAATTTTCTAACACATGGCCATTGGTATATAACTCGAAAGTTTTCGTCAAGTAAAAGTTGCGAACCTCTAGTCTCCGTGATTTACCAGAGTACCTAAATATTCATCTCTATACTGACGACTTTCTACCTTATTTTAATGATGTTAAGGTTGAAAATGATGTTGGTTTCGACGATACATGTCAATTTGTAGGTAGTCATTGCCGCTGATAAATATTTATTACAGTACCGTATGCTTTAATTCATTGTCCATGAAGAGAATGAAAGTGGAGGCTAGAGAGTGCCCCTGGTGGCCAGTGCCGTGTTGATGGAGGCAGAGCGTTAGATTACTAATTACCGTACTTAATCTAAGTTATGACGGACATTAGAAATACTTCATTTGCCCTAAGGCCATAATATGATGTTTTAAAATATCAAATGCGCGAGAAAAAAAGTGGGATGGATCTGTACATCCTATATACCTAGCTCTATTCTTTCGATTTTTTTTTTGTGGTAAAGCTCGCGTTTGACCACTATCTTACCTCATGTTAAGCGATGATGTGGCTGACGATGGAACACGCTTGCCTAGGAGCAATCTATTCACTCTTGACTTAAATACCCCTAGGTTATAGCTATCAGGAAACACCGACTCCGGCAGGGAATTCCACTCCTTAGCTGTACGCATAATAAATGTGTTCCAAAAACGCTTTGTACGTATGGGTGGGTCCACCATGCACCGGTGGCGCAACGCCGTACTTCTTGTGGTCAGAGATGGAACGGACTTCGCAGAATCAAATAGTGCACACTCCCCGAAATGTAAACGATAGAAAACGGACAGGCTAGCAACTCGGCGTCGACTTAGGGGTCTTTAAGTCAAGAGTGACTAGGTTACTTCTACCTTCTGACCACATCATCACTTGCCATCAGGTGAGATGGTGGCCAAACGCGAGCCTATCAATAATAATAAAAAAAAAAACTTCAATTTAGGTCGTCAAATGGATTGCGATAAGAGCTCATGTTAGGACCGATCCTACCACGAACTGGAGCTTTATAAGGTTTATAACTCCAAAATTCTTTCCCTCTCGCATGCTTGACATTTTAATACCTACGTCATGGTACGTTTTCTGATCCAGCTTTTGGTAAAATTTATTTACAATTTTAGTTATAAAAAAAAAAATTATATATTTAAGTATGCTTAACCTAACTATACACACTAAGGACTACTTCCTACTAAAATATGGCGTCATAAAACTCCTCCGCATCGCTGTCGACTGGAAGTGTGCCCAAGAGGCTGGCGGCATCGCCACGTTGAATGGCAATGCTTAATCTCTGACCGAGATAAAAACCAGCCCTTGGGTCACGCTTTTGGTTGGACTAACCACTTCGGAAACTGGTGATCTAAAGATCTAACTACGAGATACTGTTTAACCACTTTAAAAGATCTTATGCTAATGTATCAATGTCCAAGAGATTTTAACGACCTATGTATATTGGACTGCTCGAGTGCCCTGATATGTGGGTAATAGGGCACTTTGATGATGACATATGTCTCCGAAACATGGTTGCTTACAATTAACCTTGTCATAAAATTTAAGTTTTTTTTTATGATTGAAAACTTTATTAACTTTAAATCAATTTAACTTATTACATACACAACTAAAAACTATAATTACAGTAAATTAAAAAAAAACCCTACGCTAATTACAACTAATTAAAATCAAACTAAAATATGGCGTCAAAAAACTCTTCTACATCGCTGTCGACTGGTAATGTGCCCAAAAGGCTGGCGGCATTGCCACGCTGTATGGCAATGCTTATCCTCTGTCCGAGGTAAAAGCCAGCCCTTGAGTCACGCGAAGTGTACTTAAGTTACCTAAAGGGCAATGGATAGGTAGTTAGAGCACATTGCTCGCAGAACAGATGGTCGTTGGGGTCGAAAAATTCTGGAGTAGCGACTGCGTACCGGAAGACGCAGAATTGGAAGGCCTCTTCTACAAGGTGGACCAATGACCTGATTCACGGACCTGGTTTCTATAGTAAGATGGATTTTTTTTATTCTTTTCCTGAAAAAAAATTTTGTGGAAGGTTGTTCAGTTTCGTCTACTGAGCAAGCCCTTAAAGTTTGTGGAGGACTGTCCCTTACACCTTTTATTCTCCATCTGATTATATTATTTGTACAGAACCGTTTATCACAAAAGGTAAACAAATTAATAGTCTGTAACTCTGACGTCATCTAATATTTTCTCTTTATTATTAAAAAAAACAAACATTCAGCTGAAAATAGAACCTCCTCCTTTCCGAAGTCGGTTAAAAAGTATGAGTTATGTATAATTGTCTATGCCCATAAGTTGACATTCGTTTTCGTTACCATTTTAGTGATAATGTGATCATTAAATAGGTACCATATATGGTAGTACAATGTTCTTTGATAAAGATAAAGAAATACTATTTGTATAGAAAACTAAAGATTTTCTAAGAGGTCCGTTATAATGATTGGTTTTTGAACAACAGAAGCCCTACAGTTCCATCACGGATCCATCACGGATCTTGAGCGGTTGCGCAGAAGTCAAATATTCGGTCTCTTTAGTGGTGCGAAGTGAGACGCGGGGGCGGGGAGTGGCAGTGATTGGCTCGCCGCGCCATTGCGTCATAGACGTCATTCCTGATTCGTTCTCTGCGTTGCTGCATGTATCTAACAACGACAATTGGCTCGCCAATGTATGGAACGTGCAAAGCGATCCCTACTCTGACGCCGAGTGCTCAAGGAAGCCACCACCTTGAAAAATAGAAAGAACATCAGAAAAAAAGTGTTGAACTTTCTCGTCAAAATGACGGACATTAAGTACTTTATCTTTTATTTCAACTTGGTCAAGTAAGAAGTTATACCGCCGGTTTTCCTCTTACTTTTTCTGGTGATAACTTAGTAAGTTATGTAATTATTAATTGTAATAACCATAAAGCTAGTTCTACTGTAAATAGCCTTCAACAAACAGCGGGAGAAGTTAATTGTTAAACATTTTTTTTTAATGATATAAATCTAGTACTTGACTGCAAACCCACTTTATGGTAAGCAGTGATTAAATCGTTCATCGTGAGGCGCACTAGTTCATAGTATCATACAGTGTTCCCAGTGCTGGGTGGACCATAATCCACCACGCGGGGTCAGTGTGGGTTGGTGGATGTAACATGTCTTCGGATTTTTGGCTCTAGGACATGCCGGTTTCCTCACGACGTTTTCTTTCTCCGTTTTTAGAGCAGTGGTAATGAATTAAATTACACAAAGTAATTTTTGTGTGGTGACGGTCCCGACTAACGGGACCGTCTTACGGGACCGTCACCACTAGACCACCGCTGCTAAAAAAGTTAGAACACTGTACAAAAATGGATTTAATGGCTTAGGCAAAAGAAAATTAGATTACATTAGAAAAATTAGATATATTTTGATTTTGAAAAATCTGTAACTGTTATAGAAAATATGACGATAATAAAACAATATCAAATAAAATTGAGGTGTTTGTTTGTAATATAAAAGTTATATTTATTAATAATGCATATGAAAATATATTCGATACTATATCCAAAATGAAACTTTTAATATTTTTGTCTGTCTGTCGTTCTGTGCTCCAGTTAAGGACCTATTACACTGCGCTGAATATCGTGTGCGATATTCCGACTCGGACTATCTTTCATTCATAGAAAGATAGTCTAACCCATAATACACTGCACGATACGTCAAACCATAGACCAGATACGTCGAACCATAGACAAAACGAGTCTGAATATCGCGTAGTGTAATAGGTCCTTTAATCTCTGGAACAACTGAGCCGATTTCGACGGGATTTTCAATAGTAGATAGCTGATGTAATAAGTATTAATGTAGGCTTCTCATTATTTCAGAAAAAAAATAGAGATCCGCGGAACAAAAAAAACCTTGCCACTCTGATAAAATGGCAATGCGCTGATTTACGAATCTGGCGTGGACGAAGTCGTCGGCATCAGTTAGTAGCATCAATGTAACACAGTATAAAAAAAATAAAACCAGTCCAAATAGAACAGAAGTCACTACACAACGATCTCTCTCTAATATTTACTGACCACTTAGTTAGTTCTAATTGCTAGCTGATTATAAACGCGTGGGTGCTTCAGGCATCTAGGCGGCCATTTATTTTATTTTATATAAGACTTATTTCAAGGAGGCTGATCGTTCGTTGAAATTGTTTAATTTATTTTTAATTGAGCTGCGAATATTGGGCTTTTAATTGGTGTTATGTTATAAAAATGATTTTGTGTTGGTATGTATGAATGCGGAATTTATTGGGCATGTTTAAAGAAGTATAATTGTTTAAATATTATATTTATAAAATGTTTTCACTTCAATGATATATTCTAAAGGAACTGGGCGTTTTAAAAATCTTATTTTTAATGTTGGGTGCGTTCACAATAGAGATGTGACGTTGGCGGCAATATGGCGTCAGCCAGCGACAAAATGTCACAAATCAAATATCGAAGAGCACTTGTAACAGATAACTTAGACAACTGTGTTGTCTATGGCGTTTGGTGCAATAGAGTTAAGCCCTACACACACATGCTCTGGCTGGCGGAAAAAACTATTGTTTTTTTTTCTTTGTATATTTTTGTAACGAATTGTGCATCTATTCGGGGAGAATAAACGTATGTTTTCTTTCTTTATTGCTCGAAGTGGGAATTTTGCCGGCAATATTACCACCAATATTCCCACGGCACATCTCTAGTTCACAAACATATAAACTCACATACACCAGACAGATAGACCCGGAATAACTATCTGAAAGCAAATACAAATATTTGCTGCTGACGAGAAATAAACTCGCGACATGCAACGCGGCAGCCATTCGCTCAACTACTGCGTCAACTGTGCCTTATTGATAAACATTAGGATTATGGTGGTCAACAGCAGTTTAGCTTTTTATTTGTGAATTAATTTTTGTAAGCAATCCTGATCTGCTTTCAGAGATTATCCCCCTGATCCTACAAATCCTAACTAATATTATAAATGTGAAAGTGTGTATGTGTGTTACTTTTAATCACGCAAAAACGGCTGAACGGATTTGGATGAAATTTGGCATGCATAAAGCCTAAGACATGGAAAAGACCATAGACTACCTTTTATCCCGAAATTTCGTTTTTTGAAGTTAAATTATTTAGATAAGACTGTGTCAAAGTTTATTCCAAATATATTTTTATTGTGCATAGGCTCGCGTTTGACCACCATCTCACCTGATGGTAAGCGATGATGTGGCCGACGATGGAGCACGCTTGCCTAGAAGCAACCTATTCACTCTTGAGTTAAAGACCCCTAGGTTGTAGCTATCAGGAAACACAGACTCTGACAGGGAATTCCACTCCAATTATATATTATTATTATTATTCATTTTATAATTGTTTTCCGTGATTTCACATCGTTCTACGTTAATTTTATTAATCAAACGATAATCTTGATTAGTTCAATAATAAGCCTGAATATATACTAATGTATTTTAATTTGCGGTTTTATCGGATTAAAAACTAGCTTCTGTCAGCGGCTTTGTCTGCGTGAAAGTAAAAACATATCCCAAGGAAACAAACTCCCACGAAAAAATGCAATTTCAGGACTTCATATGCAAAATTTAATTCCGCCAAGTCTGTTCCATCATCGGACTACTAGACGTACGGCGTTGCACCACCGGTACATGGTGGACATCCCACTCATACAAAACGTTTTGGGAATACATTCATCGTGCGTACAGCGTGGAATTCCCTGCCGGAGTCGTGTGTTTCCTGATAGCTATAACCTAGGGGTCTTGAAGTCAAGAGTGAATAAGTTAATTCGAGGCCAGCATGCTCCCCCAACGACCACATCGTCGCTACCATCAAGTGAGATAGTGGTCCAACGCAAGTCTATCCATAATAATAAAAAAAAAGTTCTACAAGTATGCAAAATTTCATCTGATTTGGTTCAGCTGTTTGTCTGTCAGCTCTGTGAAGGTGTAACTAGCAAAAGCAAAAATTAACGTTTTAAATATAAGTTTGATAAAAACAGGCAAACATTTTAGAAAGAAAATAAACTAATAAATAATTTATTATTACTATGATTGAAAGAAATTATAATAATTATGAGATGAATTGGTCTATAAGTTATTGATTTAATACTCAAGCGCAAGTCACAATGATGACTTATTTGACGGTTAAACGTGTTTTATAATTATTCAGGGTAAACAAAATTATATTCATTCTATAAATCATCTGTTTTCATACTGTTGACAACCGTTAAATTGAAACAAGTTTATTTTTTTTGTTTAAAATGCTTTCATGTTTTTTTTGCACTGGTGGGATGTGAAAGCCGAAGGTTCATATATTTAGTTTTTTCACTCCATAGAGTAGAGTGGTGGAAAGTGTTGCTAGGTGTTGCGATTTCAGCGATAAGTTCCAATTTTTAGGGGTCTTATGACATCGATTAACACTTGAACGGGACGCCAAAGGTACCGATTTTTCACTTACCTCCTCAGTCTATACGATCGCTAATTTTGCTGGGTAAAATATTAGAGAGAGAAATAAAGAGTTCAGCCGCGGGTTGAAACCAAGCCTGGTGCATTACATTGTGTAATTTATTTCATCACCTCTCAAAACAGTGAAGGAAAACATTGTGAGGAAACTGCCAAGTCCTAAAATCAAAATTCGTAGACAATAGACATGTGACATTCATGTGGGTTGCCTTGGGCCCGCGTGGTGGATTATGGCCCATTCCTTGAGAGGAGGCCTAAATCCCTACACTGGGTACATTATAAGGGTGCATCTACAACAGGAATGGTGCGCGAACTTGAAATGCACGCACGCAATTCGCTAGCGTTGCATTTGCCAGATGTGGACATTCTAAGGCGTATTACACATTAATAATATTTGGAAGTTAAGAAAATATTTCAAAAAACTTTTAATAACATTTAATACTTTTACGGAATGGTAGAAAGTATAGATTTCTCCGTCTAATCTCATCGATTGCGTATGTGAATCCAAATGATACGTTTCTTAAGACATTGCCGATTAATTTCATAATACCTATGCTGATTGACTAACTACTGTTTATTGGATGATTCTATTAATATTAATAAATGTTAATTGGCTTTTTGGTTGAATGTTGCATTTTTAAGATGTTTTTCTTGATTTTGTTTATGTTGTCTGTGGTCTAGAAAGATTTTATGACGTCCGAGGAGACTGCAATAGTTTATGGTTCCTGTGAAAATATTGTACCTAATGTAGGTATATTTCGGTTAGCAGACTTTAAATGTGTAGAGTTTATTTAAGAATTGTACGTATATTAAAATATTTTTGAAACACTTAGGGTCTAAACAGACGGACCGCATTTCAACTGCAATCCAACTGCAAATTGCAGTTTAAGTGCAGTTTGAATGCAGTTGATACGACTGCAATAGAACTGCAAACACGATTGCAATAGAACTGCAAATAAAACGTGCGGTTCGATTGCAGTCGTGTGAACTGCACACCGACTGCATCCGAACTGTCTGACGTACGCGGTATAAACGACGAGGCAAGTTACAATGAAATAATGATGATGCTTGACGTAAGTTTACATGTTAGTGAACGCTCCCACGATACCAGGAGTAATTCTTAGTATGGAGCAACGTTTTATGGCAATGTTTTTTAAATATCAAATTATTCATAAACAGCTCATATTTTAGTATGCAGATTTATTTATAAGTAAGATGTGCACAGCTAATGTCGTCATCCTTAGAAATCGTTCGCACGAAATGCATCGATCGACCTTTCTGCAAACTCATTCTGATACAGTTTTCGAAATGTGAAATTAATGTTGGTAATATGCATCTGATTAATTTCCTTTTACTAATTATGTGAATAGTTTCAAAATAAAAACCGGTTCATTCCAGTTTATGCGTCTTTATGTTTTTTTTATCTGTTATAAACTAGTACTTGACTGCGATCCCGCCTGATGGTAAGCAGTGATGCAATCGTTGATGGTGAGGCGCACTAGTTTATTAAGAGCCCATTCACTCTAGCCTTGAAGACACCCAAATTATAATCGGACGGGAAGACCGCAGCAGGCAGACCGTTCCAGTCCTTCAAAGTACGCGGTATAAATGACGAGGCGAAACGCTTAGTCCGGACCGTAGATGTTTCAACAACGTAAGGGTGGATACTCGCCGTCCGTCGGTTTGTCCGATGGTAGAAATGAGATGGCGGAATCAAGTCATGCAATTTCTGCGCACACTCTTTAAAATGCAATCTGTAAAACACATGTTCACATTTTTGTGACTTCCCTCTGTCTGTTATGACCAGGGGCGGAATTAGGTAGAGTTATCATGTACTTGCATCGAAATGTTGATATTAATACGGATCTTTCAGGGATTTCTAGTGAAAAATCCAGTGTGGCCAACAATATTATTGATAAATAATAATAAATACTTTTTTTTATGGTGGGAAAAATCATGCATTGACATCCCCCGCCCTTGGGCGGAGCGGGAGATAGTGTCAGACTCTTACTGACTAAAAGACCCACCCCGTTCCTTCTAGCCTTCATACCGGGGCTCGAGCGCCCTTTCGGATAACCCTGGCCCCAGTAGGCTTCGACCCGGCTGGCTCCCTGCTGTTGCTGACAACTCCTTGATGCGCGCGGGAACAGTGCGCGCCGTCGACGACTTGGGCTTGGTCCGGACAGTTACCGGACGGCCGAACAGCGTGCAATAATAAATACCTCAGAGATAGATAAGACAAATAAAACAAAGATTATTAACATACAATTTTTAATTGAAAAATATCTCTCTATTAACTGAGGTGAGGTTAACTTTATACACTTCCTCCTATTCGTCATTAATGCAGGAAGAAATTTTTCTGTTATATTTCTGAGCATAAAAAAAAATCTGCTCTTTAAAATTAATCTTCTGTTTTGAAGCTTATCCACTTAATTCTTTCGCTGTAAGAAGTATATAAGTAGCTACTTAAATAACTCTACATAATTCCGACTTCTAGTTATGACGCTTAGCAAAACGAATCCCGAATTATGATTTCCTTTAGGTATTAAACAATAGATAAGATATATGTCTTCTTTATAAGTTTTATTATGTCTATGAAGATTCATATATACAAATGTAAGATGTAAACATAGACATATTAAAACTTACAGAGAAACTACTATCAAGAAATTTGATAAATAAAATGCAATTTTATGGCATGACTGGTCACATTATAAAGTGATCAATTTTAGATCTAGCTAAAACATACGTTTTAAAATGTATTTTTTTTTGTTTGGCCGGGCAAAGTAATAAAAAAAACAAGTTTTAATAATAATCGTAACCTGTCATTTGGGTCGTGTCGTGGGACGCTTAGGAGCAGCGGCACCGCGGTCCCAACTTACACCTGTAAGAATATGTAGTAATACATTTTTTGATTAGATAATAATTTTGGTCCACGAAGAAAAAAGGAATTAAAGTACAGTTAACAAAAAAAAAATTGTGTCCCAAAATACTTCTCAAAAGAATAGTTATATTTATAGGTGTAAGTTGAAATCGCGGTCAGGTCCGAAGAACCCCATGACCCGTCATTTAGATGGGTTATTTCCTGAGGACCCCAATCCCCGAGGGCCCCGTCCCTGAAGACCCCGAATGCGTTATCTGAAACATTTATATCGGTTTCGTTTACGAATATTTTTTTATTCCGAATACCTATCTAATAGTTTCTCAGACGTCATACCTATCTTAAATCAATCTAAATTAAAATAATTAATCTGTCCAAATCTAGAACTTGTTAGAAATATGAAACCGATAATGTGGTGATAAAAATAAAACATTATCTATAGAAAAATGTGATAATAAATACTGTATCGTGTTTATCCTAATATAAAGCTGAGTATCCACTATATAGGGTGACTGGCAATTAGTGTACGATACTTAAACACGTGATTGTGCTCATGACAACCAACAACTTTTACTAATGGAACAAACCCGAAATCGCAAAAAAACAGCTGTTCAGTACATTTATGTTTGCCTATTGTACTGAACAGCTGATATTTATCAATATTACGTAGTCTATGCGATGCAAGCGATAGTACACTAGCGGAAGGTAGTGTGTATCGAGTGGCGAGTTTGCTCGATGCGCTTACTTCGCGCCATACAGACGTAAGTAGGTAGGTATAGCAAAATACAGATGTTAAATGTATTAGATAGAACAACGAAATCTTGAAGGTTGTTTTTTGGTAAATGTATATTGTAAAAAGTCACATAACAAAAGTCATGGTTTATGATGTTATTAATTCGGTCCTGTAAGGTTGTAATTGTGTTACAACTAACTCTGTATAAAGATATAGAATCTATACATGCCTTAAATCGTTTACTTACTCGAAAATGTTAATCATTTTGTTATCTTGTCTATCTCATAAGTTGAAGTACATATGACTGTTATTAATTAATAATTATATTATTATTTGATACTATCATAATCCTGTTGCCTGTTGTCACGCTCTTAATGATAAAAGATCTATTGTTCACCTTTTCGGCTAATTACTAAATCACTTTGATGTAATTTTGAATTACTTCGTACACTTTTATCACAATCTATTTTAAAGGCGATTTTTGTATGTATACATGTGTTTTTCCTTCATCAGCAGCAGGACATAGTATCAGACTCTTACTACAGTGCGCGCCGTCGATGACTTGGGCTCGGTCTGGACGGTTACCGGACGGTCGGATAGCAAGCTACCCATTGTTCACCGTCCGCCAACCCGCGCTTACGGTGGTCAGAAATCGGGATTGGAATCTCGGTAGCAGCTGGGGCGTGAGCGCCGTTGCCTGATGCGGTCGGCCTCCTTCTTTGCTAGCATTACTGCTTCGCAGTAGGAAGCGATCGCCTGCCACTCCTCCTGGCTCCGGACCACGGCCTGTACCAACGCCCGTGTGTGAACATGTTAAATCAAGAGATGCTTTTTATCCCGGGATAGTTTTTGTGCTACTAAAGGCTAGACTGGGTAACCTCTAGATTCTAGACTCACATCTGCTATCCTTGTTTTCGAGCGTACTTAGTATAGTAAACTAGCAAATACTTCTTTACTTGGTGTTAATTTAACACCAAGTATACGGCAAATCATCTCAAGTCTAAAACTATAATTTTGGTCAATTCTTATTAAGACGATAAATCTCTGTTGTAACTTTTTAATAAAAAATAAAACACTCAACGACTCAAAATACTTTTAACAATGTTCAACTTGATAATCAAAAAACAATCAGCCAATACAAAAAAAAAAAATTATAATTACCGTCTACTCGTATCTTTTACGATTGCATCGATGAATTTCGTCCAACGAATTTCAAATTCATGCACTAACCTGTGTTTATCAGGATATGAACTGTAATACAGAGAATTTAAAGCTAATTGTTTTATTAATCTGAGGTCTGCATGTCGACTGGCCACTCCAACAAATGTTACATAAAAATCGTGAGACATCGGTAAAGCCTCCCAAACTCCTGGATTATCGCTAGATAGCAAAACAGGCATATTCTGACTTAGGTAAGTTGCCAAAGGATGATTCCTAGGATCTTCGACTAATTTAAGAACATTATTCGATACCACATTCACTTCCAGAGCTATTTGTCTTTTCTTCACTTCTTCCATCAGCAGAGGATGTTTTATGATAGCAAACGCATGGCCAATCCGCTTCGTACCCAGAACTATAGCGTCGAACAAATTTTCGTCAGAACTAGTACCGTACCAGTTTGTTTCACCAGCATGCAAATAAAAGTCGAGCTGTTCTCTAACTTCTGCCAGTTCGTGTATAAACTCCTTCAATGGTACTCCCAAATCCTCTTGGCCAACTAAGTCGAAACCCGCTAGAAAATCTGGCATCAAATCTTTGATCTCCAAGGCGATTCTAATATATTCCCGCATAGTCGCTATATCTACTAGTTTCATTGGAGCATATATCAGCTTCGCTCCAAAGAAATCTGGATAATCATTCACAAATTTTTCAGTAACGCGTTTGTAAGTCTTTGCTGTCTCCACAGAATCGTAAACGTTTCCATCTAAGTCATACAATGACGGCAAAGTACTTCTGATTTCAATATACATCACTTGATCTTTCCTGAAGTCTAGTAGCGTATCGTAATAATACTGTTCATAAACGGGTTTGTAACTGAACAGATTTCCGCAAGTATTAAAATACTCCTGGAACGTCTGCCACACAGTATTTATATCAGTATAAACTTCGTTGGGATTATCAATGACTATAGTGAAGTGTTTTCTCAGTTCCGCATCAAATTTCTCAATATCACCAGAGGATTCCCTTGCTTCCTTCATAAGTTTCCATTCAGTGGCACAAGGATTAACTGGAGAAGTTTTAGAAAAATAAAATTCAATGTTTGATTTGTCTTGTGTCCAACAAATCCAGAGGTTCTCCCTGTAAGTCAAAGCCAGCACGTAATCTGGGCTTAACAATCCAATGTCGTGAGCATGGAGCACTGCACCCTTTGGCATACTCTGAATTATTTGGAATAACTTCGTCTTCTTTACCTCATCCTTATATTCGAAGAAGTGCCTCGATACGTTAAAGTGTTTTGGACATATAAAACCGTGATCAATCTCATTATATTTTAGATTCATGATGACTTCGTTTGCTTTGAGTTCGTTGTCACTTAGTTTTATTGAGCTTCCGACCATCATTGCAAGTTCTCTGTCGAGAAGATCTTTTCTTTCGTCGAGCACGTCTTGTGTACATTGTAATTGAGTAAATAAATAAGTTACGAAGAATATAGCTAGCCACATTGTCGCGAGTCGCGTTCGAACACTGCACTGTGCTATCTAACTAGATAGGTATGGCAAAACTGTTATCTCAATTGATAAAAAATGTACATGGGTGAGATATGACGTAGCAATCAATTCACTCAGTGTCATGACTTTAGTTCATTCAATGTATTACAAGTATTATTACAGTCCGCTACTTTGCTTGCAGGATCTAAAAATGTTAGTCAGCTTTAAAAGTGCTAGTCGCGGCGTGGGGATTTTGGACCAGAACCGCGGTCCTAATTTCCACCTAAAGAATTTTTTTTTTTTGAGTAGTACTTTTGGGAAGAATATAAAACAAAGCAGCAGAATCTAAAACAAAAGTATGACGCCATTTAAAAGACATACAATATTCTGGTTATAATCTCGCCAGAAACATGCTAAAATGCAATGCAGAAACCAGTTATTAAATATTATTGCTGAATACAATACAATACATTAATACAGTCTAGGGTGTTATGTGAATGTAATCCACTGTGTTCTACTGTGGTTACTACAATTCATCTGATTACTGAAATATAACATAGAAAAATAAGTAAATTTGTTTATTTTTGTGGAGCTTTAAAGCGTCTGACAAAAGTTTTGGACAGTGTCTGAAACTTTATGATACTACTTTAGAAAACATATACACTACCGGTCAAAAGTTTTTGCCCACCCTATAGTTTGCGTGATACACAACAAATAAAGACAATACGAGCGATTTTGATATTTATATTTTAAAGAACATATATAGATAAGAATATAGTAATAATAAAACTACAGTCTGTAATTATTGCATATTTGAATTTTAGATTTATCGATGTAACCCCCTTTTGCTTTTATTATTTTGGTGCACAATCTTGGCATTCTCTGTAACAATTTCGACAAATAATCGTCGTCTATTTGATTCCATTCGTTTTTCAGGATATCCCAAAGACGTGAAGTGGAAGTAGAACACTGCTTTCCGACTACCCTGTCCAATTTGTCCCACAACAACTCAATTGGGTTGAGGTCGGGCGACTGTGACGCCCAAATCATAACTTTCAGTAGATTCTTCCTTTCTAATTTTTTTAAAAACTCTTGGATAGCTTCGAGGAATGCTTGGGATCGTTGTCATGCTGAAAGAAAAATTTTCTGCCGATCAGACGCTAGCCACAACGTACTACATTTTCCTTTAATATTTTTTTTATAGCCTTCTTTCTTTAAAATCCCTTAAATTTTTACCAGGTCTCAAGGCACCCGTCCTCTAAAATATCCCCAAACCATCGCTGAGCCTCCGCCGTGTTTTACAGTCCGGATTACACAAGGATCTAACATCCATTCTTCCTTTGACCTGCGCACAAAGACTCTTCTCTTAGACCCAAAAACATCAAACTTTGACTCATCACTGCACAAAACTCTCTCCCACTGTTCGTGCGTCCAATTTTTATGTTCTTTAGCCCATTGCATCCTCTTAATTTTATCTTGACGTCTTAAAAGAGGTTTCTTCACTGCCACCCTTCCAAAATGGCCAGCTTTTCTCAATCTACTTTTCACTGTAAAAGTATTCAAAGGCAGATCCCTATATTCATTAATCTGAGCTGCTATCTCTGGACCCGTAAGTCATTGATCACGTTTATTGATCAATACAATACGTTTATCTTCATTTATTATGGTTTTTCGAGATCGCCTTGAACGTTTTCTATCGCCAATGCTCCTGGTCGATGCATATTTTTTCACGTTGTGTCCACGATACGTCGAGTTATTTTTAATTCGGCAGCAATGATAAGGTAACTTTTGTCTAGATTATGAAGACTTGCGATTAATGCACGAGTTTCAACCGTTATTTCCTTGATTTTACCCATTTTAAAACTTACAAGTCACAATTTGTGAGAACGAAAACAATTCGTATACGAACTTCACAAAAAGATGTCTTGGTACTAAAAGTGTTAATCACAGCACGTTCTTGCGTTTCATAGGGCTAACTGGGACTAATCTGAAACTATAAACACCGAAGAATTAGTTCACAGTTATAGAATAATAAACAAATCCGCCGGCACTTGTAAGTTTTAACTTGTCGCACTCACGGACAAAATTTAAAAATGCGCTCGTGCAAATAAAACAAATAACGGACGCTATTATTTTTGGTTTGTAAAACATCGTTTCGGTCTTCGCTTGATAATATAAAAAGGAAATTTGATAAAGTGTATTATTTTGAAATTTAATTAATGGATTATGGGGTGGGCAAAAACTTTTGACCGGTAGTGTATCTACAAAAATCAGCCATAAAAATTTCTGTTAAGTGACTCTTATTTTTAGTTCCCTTTCTTACCTGCCAAGATTCCCCAAGAGGGAGCTTCACAGGCACAGAGGTATCCAAAGCACATGAGACACTACTGAGAACCTAAGGTTACATCCATGTGGAAATAAGTTACGTCAGATCGCTCTGAGATCTTGGACTAATAATCACAGTGGTTATTACTTTAATACATATGTATATAAAAAAACTTAAATACTAAATAAACTATTTATACTAAAACCTAACTATGTACATAAATATAATACAAAATAACGCTCAGGCGTCAAAGTACTCCTCCACATCGCTGTCATCCGAAAAAGTGCCCTGAAGACTGGCAGCATTGCCGCGTTGAGTGGCAATGCTAATTCTTTGGGCGAAGAACGAGTCAGCCCTCTGGTCACGTGAAGTGTCGATCAGTCGGCGTGAAATTTCCTTGAAAAGGAGACGCGCTCTCGGACCCTATGAACCAAGTGTTTCGACCCCAAATACGTTATTACTTGGCTTTCAAAAATACGCCCATAAGTTCAGACATCTATACAAACAATATTTTTAGTTTGGGCCGAGTGTTGTTTGAAGTGAAGTTAGTTTTAAACAATCATGATGTTATTTTAACACTGCAAGCTGCTATACATACCTATATAACCCACGTTTAGACCAGTAACGTTTGCCTGCGAATCACGGCCTAGTTTCAAAGCTAGGTCTACTTTCATACAACTTGTCTTATTCAACTAATTTGCGCAATTGTCTTATTTTAATGGCTTCTACAACACTTATGGTGCAGGTTGAGAGAAGCGTAATCTTTTCTATTGTTTTGTTAACCAGTCTATAAGAATTTTGAATGAATACATACAAATACACGAGGAGTAGGTAGGTAAAGATATGGTTTTCCTTTTTTTTGGGTTAGTAAAAATCACCCAAATGGCATCCCTGGGGCGGAGCGGGAGATAGTGTCAGACTCTTACTGACTAAAGACCCACCCCGTTCCTTCGTTACTTTTCATACCGGGGTCAAGCTTCCCTTTCGGAATCAGGCCCTTGGGCCCAGTAGGCTTCAACCCTGCTGGGCTCCTACGGTTTCTGACAACTCCTAGAGGCCCGTGGGAACAGTACCTACGCGCCGTCGACGACTTGCCACGCCCAACCTAAGAGCACGGAGATGTCATGGAATGATTTTTCCACCTAAAAAAAATCCACCCTCGGAACATTCCCGACCGATATCGCTATACTTTGAAAATCAACTACGGTTGGTTCTTCTACGGTTCGGACTAAGCGTTTCACTTCGTCGTTTATACCGCGTACCGCGACTGGAACAATTTGCCTGCAGCGGTTTTCCCGACCATCATAATTTAGGTGCCTTCAAGGCTCTTAATAAACTAGTGCACCTCACCATCAACAATTGCGTCACTGCTTACCATCAGGTGGGGTCGCAGTCAAGCACTAGTTTATATCATCATTTCAGCCGATAGACGTCCGCTGTTGGACATAAGCCTCACCCAAGTGTCGCCACAACTGTGCGTCCCGCATCCATCGGATTCCCGCAACCTTCACGAGGTCATTGGTCCACCTTCAAAGGTTCTGGAGTGTCGACCACGCAAAAAAAACTGATCCAAGATTCAATCGACATAAATAATTAATATCGTTGTTAAATTCAACACTCATTATGGTCTCCGCCAGTAAAAGCAGTGACAGTGAGTGTGTTTCGTTGCTCACCCTACTTTCAGAGTGACTTGTAGTTTTGCTACGCTGTGGGTCAAAAGATACGGTTCAAGTCTTTACAGATCTATAATAAGTAGAAAAATTTTGGATTGTGATTTGTAATACTAGGTTTGGCCCGCGGCTTCACCCACGTGCATAAAATAACATAGGCTATATTTATTCACCGGCTTCACCGACAGAAAGCTGCTTTATTCCTGATTGGCTGTATTTTATGTACGTAGGCGAAGCCGCCGGCAAAAGCTAGTTTATTTATAAGATTTCTGTCATTAATTTGAAACGATAACTTGGAACGCTGTCTTAGCTTCTGACGTATTATAAGTGTCCATGTAGGCCTATGTAGGTACGGTTGAATTAAATTATCTCATTTATTTTCATGTTAGACATCAATACAATAGTTCTTCACAATAAAAACGTCAATTTACAGCGAAAACGATAGTGATGTACCTTCAATAGCTTTCGAACTATCGATAAAAAATACAATTACTCATTTTAAAAGTGCGTGAGTTTTACCACAGAAAAGATAGTACAATTCACGAATGATGGCGGGCGTGAAGTTTACGCAGAAGGCTGCGCAGTAACGTGTTTTAAGAACCAAATAACGTTGTGCGTGTGCTAGAAGAGTGTGGTATGCGCGAAAGTTCGCAAAGGCTAACTTCACGCCCGCCATCATTCGTGAATTGTACTGTATGTACTTCACTTTTCATTACACAGCAATCGCGCTAGGGTCTATGCCGCTCTGTCCGAGCGCGCTCGGGCGCGGCAATAAATACCTAATATAAATTGTAATAATATTACATGGCCACAAAGTCATGCACTTATCTACCTACTTAACCTTTTGAATGTCTTAAGTAAACACAGTTCAACATATGCAATTGTCTTTCTATCGTGTCTCTAATTACGGCATGCGATGAGTTAATTGTCCTGCGTTAAGTAAAAACAAACTATTAAAGTACAAAGCAAATACCTACCTAATTACGTTTTAAAATTGGTAGCTTAAAAAACGAAAATTAAGCAATTAATATTGAATTTAAAACACCGTCTACTAAACAGTTATAATTTTTTTTTTGCTCCATTAGTTCACAAAAAAGTTCACAGACGCCTGTCTCAAGTAGCATCGGCGCTCGCAATGATCCGAGATATCGTGTCCGTGAGCGGTGTCTTATGCCTTGATCACACGTACTGAGTAAACCGGTGAGACAATGATCTCGGCCGAATACTCGGTACGTATAAACAAAGCGTCGAGCACTCGGCCGAGCGTTTATCTCTACAACTTAGGCAAACATTACACGGTCATGCAAGCGTCAATCAATTATATTAATAATGAATGATGGTTTTCGTCAATCAGTACTAAAAATCGTCATGCAACACACATTAGACGTTAGGTTTTTTGTTAATCAAGGTTTTGACTGTAGCTAAACTGACAGCAAAACCTACCGTGTAATGTTTTTACATCACTGTCACGGCCGAGCAACATTTCACTGTCTCGCATTTCACTCGGTACGTGTGATCAAGGCATAGTATGCGTTGCTCGAGCGCGCTTTGTATGTAGATTGACTTCTGTACCTATCTATTTTGTGGTTTTACCGTAACGTGCGTGAGTTTACGAATTAATACATTGTTTCATAGCAAGGTCACTAATGGTTACTAGCTGAGAAAGTCAGGTGCGATCGCGAAAGCCTATTTATTGGTTCTCTTTGGGTAATTACGTGTTTCCAAGTCGTGCTTAAACTTGTTGCGGTACTGTTATAGTTAACAGAGTAATGTGTCAAGTTTATTTGTTGCACTTAAAATGTTACAGAAATTGCGGTTTAGGTGATAAAAATTACTTTTATGACTGAAGAGCTGAAATATCTCAGAAAATTTCTGATTTATTTTCAAGCTTTTTATTTAGCTTGCTTGGTTAGTTATGTTTTATTTTAGGTGGGGTTAAATCATCCAATGCCTTTTATTTTATTTATTGGTTTGGCTCTTCATTAATGAGTGCACAATACAGAAAAACAAGACAATCTTACGTCTAAGTGCCCCATCACTTAAAGAAAAGCACTACATGCACTAATTAATACGCCTTAACAAATAATAATTAAAACACAGAAAAAATAATTTCCTTTTCTGCGAAGTACCATCTCTATTCCAAGCCAGGGCCTGGTACAGGTCAGGAGGAAAGGCGGTCGCATGCGTGAGGGAACGCACGTCCTCATGATGTCAGCAAAAGCGTAGAGGCAAAAGCAGGGTCGAAGGCAAAAAGGAAACCCGTGGTCTTAGATCGCAAAGGGCAACTAAAGCACTCTGTTGTGGTTTTAGTCTCGCTCCTGCTTCGGCCAGAGCGGTAGAGGTCATTGGATGCAAAAACACGCATTTATTATATAAGTCGTAAGGAAACCGGCATGTCCTAGAACCAAAAATTTGAAGACATGTGACATTCACTAACCCGCACTGGGCCTGCGTGGTGAAATACGGCCCATTCCCTCTCCTAGACAGAAGGCCTAAGAAACAGCAGTGGGAAAATTAAAAAGGCTGATGATAATGATGATTAGATTAAACTTATTCAATGCCATAATCTCTGTAAAACACAAAAAAAGTCTTCAGAATTCCACGACTAAAATCATAAAAGGTACATAGCGTCATATTGTAGCGGTTGATCGATATAACTGTGTTGATCATAGCCGGCGCACGCGATGACCCACTTGATGCAAATGCTCTTAGACCATACGCGAGCAGTATGCCGTTAAATTATTACCGAAATAACGTACCAAGGAATGGAAAGTACGGCTGTACATCAGTTTTGTTTTGGGTGAGAGCTGGTATAGGGCTCCTACAAGGTGGACCGATGACCAGAATCAGAATCAGAATCGAATTCGTAAACATAGGTGATAATTAAATACAAGATCTTAAAAATTAGGTAGTGCGCTATGTTTTGTCATTTGACACACAAATTATTAAGGAGAAAAAAAAGGCTACTAAATTAAAAATATAAATTCATCACAATATTATTGCTATACAAAACATGGCGCACTAACCAATATACCTCCTGGCAACATCCAGAATCGTAATCTGCATGCTTTTCCGAGTTCAAAACTATTCACAGAAGGTGGTCCTCATATTATGCACACTCAACTCTCTTTGGCGCCTCCTCTCTAAGTAAAATTGACAATATTGTAAAGTCACAGAGATTCGTCATTAAGAAATTCACCTAGAATGTAATAAAATTTTTCTGGTAATCTCATTAATTTCTGGGAGAAGTTTTACATTTTACAAGGCATAAATCATTAACATACTGAGCACGCATGGGTGTTTTCTTTACTGTATGTACATAGTTTCTTGAATAAATGTGGATTCAGTTTTACAAATAATGCAATTTCTAGGATGTATAAAGCCGGCAGAGGTAATATTGTTATTTATCGTTTATTTTAATAATATAATAACTTAACTTGTTGATGAGATACAACCTGGTGACAGGCGGTCAAATAAACGAACGAACGAGCGGTCAGTATACACCGTGACCATCGAGATCTCCAGTTGTGGAATCATTTGTTGACGTTTTCATAATAATAAAGTGTTTTTTTTTATTATTATGAAAACGTCAACAAATGATGAATGAACAGTATTTATCTTTTTAATATAAAAGTGTATATAATTGATGTTCTAATCAAGCACAATGACAAAAGTAAAGTAATTAATTACCTGTTTTCTCCTAGTTTTATAATCCGTTGTGTTTTTTTTTATTGAAAATATGAGTTAATTACTTTTTGATTAATTATTAAAATCTAAATTAGAGCTAGTGTATAATAGTGTAGTTATTACTGTAATTAGACTGAATTTCCTTAAAACCGTAAATATTTTTACAAATAAGGAACTAGACGATTGATTTATGAGTTCATAATTTTATTAACTTAAAATCATACTTATACTTTACCCCAAAAATATATGACGTGCGGCGAAACGAACACAAGTAAACTATAGTTACTTAACTAGCTATATTTTTATATAATATAAACTATGACGGCCATCCCACCTGATGGTAAGCAATGATGCAATCGTTGATGGTGAAGTTTATGAGAGTAGACCATCAAATTATAATCGGTCGAAAAGATCAGCAGGCAAATTGTTCCAGTCATTCGATGTACGTGGTATAAATGACGAAGCGAAACGCTTAAGGGCCAAGCGCCCGAAAAGTTCCATAAAACAGTGATTTTCTGAGGCCTACTCCTCCGTAACGGCTCGGTCAATTGGTTTGAAAAAAATAAATGTTTATTATAGATTCATGAACAATAATATCAACATTTGATTTTTTCGTGTAATTAATAGTTTTGTCAAAAAAAATATTTAGCAATTTCGCAACTTTTCCCTACTGCTTCGAAACGGCTTGGACCTTTAGAAATATTTTTACACATAAAAATTGGTGGTTTTATAACGCTCCCTAAGATAATTATTACCTGACAAGCGATATCAATGAATCAGGGCCATATAGTCGAACAACTTTCTCGCATCATTGGAAGTCGACTTACTTAATATTTGGTGGAATGTAATTATATTGTTCTTCTTCAACTTCAAAACCCTGAACAACTTATTCCTATCAGCCTCATATTGAACACATTCCATAAACAAATGATGCAATCTACACTAATATAATAAAGAGGTCAAGTTTTTGATTTTTTTTTTGTTTGTAAGAGGTAATCTCTGGAAGTACTGGTCCAATTGCTAAAATTTTTTCACCGATAGAAAGCTGCTTTATTCCTGAGTGACTTAGGCTATATTTTATGTACGCGAGCGAAGTCGCCGGCAAAAGCTAGTCTATGCTAATATAATAAAGAGGTAAAGTTTGTAAATCTCTGGAAGTACTGATCCGATTGCCAGAATTTTTTCACCGATAGAAAGCTGTTTTATTCGTGAGTGACATAGGCTAAATTTTATGTACACGAGCGAAGTCGCCGGCAAAAGCTAGTCTATGCTAATATAATAAAGAGGTAAAGTTTGTAAATCTCTGGAGGTACTGGTCCGATTGCTAAATTTTTTTCACCGACAGAAAGCTGCTTTATTCCTGAGTGACATAGGCTATATTTTATGTACGCAAGCGAAGCTGTGGGCAAAAGCTAGTCTTCTATAACTCCACACACCTCACATAGAATAATGTCGTCCCAAATTACATTGCCAATATCTTGAATACCCAAAAAGGAGTGTATGTAATGAACGCCCCATGGATTCCTAAATACTGAGCAGCATCCATACGCGTTCGCCACTCGCTCCTAATCAGCAAATATGCGTTTTTATCAGCAAAGCAAATACATTCTGGCCGCGCTAGTTTTTTGCGAGGCGGACTTGCGGTTCGTAATTGATTTAACGTACCCATAATTAGTGTCAAAATGCTGTTTGCAGCTACCGTTTCTCGCCTTTTAAATTGTTAGAAGTTTTATATATTGCATGTGAAGTCGTTTATTTAGAACTGCACCAGTGAAGCTTAGCATAACAAAGTATATACAATAGTATTTTTAGTTTATAAAAACTAGAACATAGTTTGTTAATATCATTAACTGAATGGATCCAAATACTGATTCTGAACTGTACTTTTTACACCATGTTATATTTTTTTCCCAAAAATATTTAAAAAGATCACAAGTTGGACACCACCGACACTAAGTACAACACAGGTCACGGCAGGTCATAGGGGGCATCAGGTGCCAGCAAACAGCTGTGGGCAAGTACAAAACAACCCCTCAGTCGCCTGGATGACCCGGTGACTATGTATTTTTGCTGACTTATCAAGCTTATAACTTTGTGATTTTTCATGATACAGTTATGAAATTTTGTACATAGATGCTTTAGGTAAAAATACTAGACACGTGTTTTGAGTTTCACATGTACTTTAGTTTTAATTAATGTTATATAGCCTTATAATATTCTCACTACTGGAACTCAGACCTCCTCTCTAGGAGAGGGAATGGACCCGTAATCCACCACGCAGGTCCAGTACCGACTGGTCTTCGATTTGTTGGTCCTAGGACATATCAGTTTTCTCACATGTTTCCTTCATCGTTTCGAGAGCAGTGGTAATAAAATAGATTACACAAAGTAATGCTCCTGCTGGCTGGGTTTGAATTCGCAACCTACAATTTGTTAATCGGGACAATTACCGCTGGACCACCACTGGTCAATGTACCAGTGAATGTCAGCATAATATAACTTAATCAGCTGTATGTTTCCTTTGCTGGAACTCAGACCTCCTCTCTAGGAGAGTAATCCACCACGTGGACCCAGTGCGGGTTGGTGGATGTCACATGCCTTCGATTCGTTGGTTCTAGGACATACCAGTTTCCTTCACCATTTTATATAAATTACACAAAGTAATGCACCTGACTTGATGTCTTTCTATTGTGTCTCTAATTACGTTATTCGGAAGGTTAAACCCTGATAACTCTTGAGTCGGATCCAATACCAATGGGCCAACCAAGAGTGGTGGCCAGTGTGAACAGTGACGGTTACTTTAAGTAAAATACATTTCAAAGCAGTGCGGAAATAAGAAAATATTCATACATCATCTTGCTCAACACTGCGTGGAAGCTGTGGTATGGAACGGCTGCCATCATTCGTATTGCAAATTAAATCGCGTTCAATATGCAATTATGCTTTAGTGTTTGCATATTTTATACAGTCGTCATTATAATGCCAGATTTCTCACTGTCTGTACTCTGATACAGTAACGGGATAGCTTGGGTGAATCGTAAGGAAAACTGGCTTGGTCTAGAACAGGCCTCCTCCTCCGTGGGTAGTATTGGGTTATTATCTACCATGCTCGCCCATCGTGGTGTTAAGGTCGACTTATCGGTTTTTACATAAAGTACACGCGTTCGAATTTGGTTCGACGCATAAAATTCGTTCTCGCAACAGACGACCGGATTGGACAGTTACTTTGCTTAAAATAATTACAGACGGAGACCAAAGAAAAGATGGATGCATTATGTGACGAGTGATATGAAAGAAAAGTGGTAGCGTGACGGGTGCTAGGACAGAATGGAAGAACAAGACTTTTGATGAATAAAATCTACAATAATATAATAAAGAGGTTAAGTTTTTTTTTTTGTTTTTAGGAGGTAATCTCTGAAAGAACTGGTTTGATTGAGATTTTTTTTTCACTGATAGGAAGCTGCTTTATTTCTAAATGACATAGGCTATATTTTATGTACGGGCAAAAGCTAGCTACACCGCAAGATGATTGAATTTTGGAACTTTGCAAAATGTTGATAATTTATTAATTACGCAGTGTTTTGATCTATTGAAAATCTAATCTATGTGGATAATTAGAAATAGATAATGGGTAATAACCCATTGTTTCTAATTGGATTAAAACTATATAACTGGGTGATTTGATAACAATTTCGGGACATAAGTCCCGAAATTATTATTCCCGAAGCCATACGGCTTCAGGAATCACTGCATCACGTAAATACGGAGTTGCTGACGGTTTGGACACAATATTAATAATCGGACACCACCAAATTTATTGAAAAATGTTTTAAATGTGCCAATTCAAATACCTACTGTGTCCGAACATATTATTGTGTCAGCCTAAATACACAAATTCACCCAGCCAAAACACCCATTGGATGGAATAAAATGGCTGATAACTGGGTTGAACCCACTCATGGATTTTAACCCGGGAGGTTAGTTAACCACACTAATATTATGAATAGGTGAAGCTTGTTTTTACGATTTTTTGTTTGTAGGATTTGACTCTGTAAGTCTGATTGCAAATATTTTTTCACCGATAGAAAGCTGCTTAAATCTTGAGTGACACAAGCTATAATTTTTATGTATGCGAGCGAAGTGGTGGGCAAAAACTAGTCTCTAAATAGTTCAACTACCTCTTCATTTGTTAACAGTCTAAGTTTTTGACCACAGTACCGTCCTCCATTACCGAGTAAGCTTGCATTTGACCTCACACAAAAGTTTTGTTAAGTACCTACATAATTTGACCTACTTTTATCATAAGCTCGTAAATTTTAGCAGCTAGCTCGTTACTCAAGAATGTTACCAGTTAAATGACACTTACGTTTTAGGTTAAGCACGTTAAAACAGTTGGAAAAACTTGCTGCTTGTAATGACCAAAGCGACCATTGTTGTCATAGGCAAAACCAGACCATATTTGCAATTTCTCCTTTCAACAATTACGGTAGCGCGCCAATTTCATTTTTGGATCTTGTTACATGTCATTTAAGGCGTATAGTCTCGTACTGCGCCCGGATAGAGCATCGCTGACCTTAGTTCCTTTTTCTTTTCGAAATATTGATTGATTTACATAATCTACGTACATTCGGAAGAGCACTTAACATGCATGCAATTTTTTTGTGTGCAATTTTATTAAAGATTAATATCAAAGTTTTTTCTTGTGTAAACGTATTTCTGAAGATGGAAGTCGTTTGAAAGGACAAGCAAAAAAATATAATCTTATTTTTTTTTTGGGCAATCATATTAGTCTCATGGAATATCATATATCGATAATGTTGTACATGAATCTATAATAAACACATATTTTTTTTAAACCTATTAATCTAGTTGTTACTGAGAAGTAGGCTTCAGAAAGCCACTGTTTTATAGCACTGTTCGGGAGTTGGGGCCTTAATTTATTGTCACTGTCAGATTTTTGACAGAAGAATGGCGAAGGATTCAAGTCCATTCAGCCTTTCTTTATTTTGGTTTCAAGTTCGCAATGACGATGCGGAAGTTTTATTGTTTTTTTTTTTTGTTTAGTGCCAGCGAAAGTGAAGGTCTAAGGTCGCGCTAACAAGATTTCAAACCTTGCATTTTTGGTTCACAATAGATCATTATGGAACTGTTTTTTTGTGGCTAGTCATTTCACTATCGTTTTGTATGTGGTTACTTTCAACGGTTTTGTTCCAACAGATTTTTATCGAGTTAGTGACGTTTCGGACACAATTCGGATAGTGTCCAAATCGACACATTTTATTTTAAATATTTTTACACTGACGATTCGGACACAACCAAGTTTATTGAAGCTAATCAGTAATATCAGAAAACAAAAAAGTTTTAAAATCTATTTAAATAAAAGCAAAATACCACTCACTCACACAAAATCTCAGAAACTATAACACCTACAAACTTAAAATTTGGCAGGTAAATTTCTTATAGGTAAATATCTTTCTTATCTTGTAGACATCCGCTTAGAACGGATTTTATGAAACTCTACCCCAAAGGAGGTAAAACGGGGTCCAAAGTTTGTATGTAAAAACCTTTTACCAAGCTAAAATAATTTATTACCCGAAGTTGCCGCCTTAAATCCAGCCTAAAATAGTTTTGATAACGTTTTATCCCCATATAATTATAACTAGCTTTTGTCCGCGGCTTCGCCCGCGTACATAAAAGTCCTTCCCTCTTTCTCCCCCTTTTCTTACTTTTTTTTTTTAAATTAGCCTATGTCCATCTCCGGGGTCCCAACTATCTCTGTACCAAAATTCATTAAAATCGGTTTTACCATTTAGGCGTGAAGACGTAACAAACAAACAAATAAACACTTTCGCTTTTATAATATTAGTAAGGAAGGCTTTTTATCTGACTGTACTGAACAGTGTGTGCCCGAATGGTCAGTAAAAAATATTAAAATAAAAATGTGACGATACGGACACTGTGTCCAAATCATCAGTAAATCTTTATCGTTTAAGTGTCGAATTGTTAGATTGAGCGTGGTTCCTGTTTTAAATTAGACGCGTTTGTTTATTCGTTCACGATGTTATCTCGGATAATCTATATTCCAGTGTTCAATCGAGTCTTAGCTTTCTACAACGTCGGAAATTAATACTTTCCGTTGGATCTCCCCGTCAGTGTACCAGTTACAGATTACGTGTAATGTGAGCGTAATGCTAGGAAATGGATTGAAAAATCTATGGAAACACCATCAGAAGTGGTCGAATTGTATCTGGTGATAGAAGAAGCTTATATAGAGCATAGCGGGTTCAAATGATATAACAAGTACGTAGAATGTTAATAATGGCTTGTTATACGTTATGTTTTTTTTTTTTTTTTTATTAATGATAGGCTTGCGTTTGACCACTATCTCACCTGATGGTAAGCGATGATGTGGTCGACGATGAAGCACGCTTGCCTAGAAGAAACCTATTCACTCTCGACTTAAAGACTCCTAAGTTGTAGCTATCAGGAAACACAGATTCCGGCAGGGAATTCCACTCCTTGGCTGTACGCACAATAAATGTGTTCGCAAAACGTTTTGTGCGTATGGGTGGGATGTCTACCATGTACCGGTGGCGCAACGCTGTACGTCGTGTGGTCCGATGATGGAACGGACTTGGCGGAATTAGATTGTGCAATTCCAGTGCACACTCCCCGAAATGTAAACGATAGAAAACCGACAGACTAGCATTGTTACATGTAAATGTTAGTTAGTTTAAAGAGGTAATTTAATGTTTAATTGTTCTAGTTGTTTCATGATGACTTCCTACTGAAAAAAAGGCTAAAAATGTATTATTTATATTAAAAAAACACATCATTAAATAAAAATTAAGGCAGGCCTAGTAAGTTATAACAGTACAGCTGCCACCACGGATATTGAACGCTCGGCTTCAGAGTGGGGATCGCTTTGTGAATTCGATACATTGGCGAGCCAATCGTCATTGTTGTTAGATACATGCTGCAAGCGCAATGAACGAATCACGAGTGTCGCTGTCGTCTATGATGCGGTGCGCAGCGAGCCAATCACTGACGCTCCCCGCCCCCGCGTCTCACGTCGTACCACCTAAAGAGACCCGATTTTTGACTTCTGCGCAACTTGAAGCCAGCGTTCAATATCCGTGGTGGCAGCTGTACTTTTGTTGACAAAATTTTAATTTCTCTGTGAAGAATTTCAATATCAACGCACAGCCAAGACTACTAGGCTAGGACTAGCAGTGTTAAATCTTGCACAAGGTTTCCTTTTACGACGTAGGTGAGCACTAAGAGAGGATTTTCCGAAATTCACCCCCTATGGGAATGAAACAGGGGGTCTAACGTTTGATACCTACTTTCAAGCGGACAAAGCTACTGGCAGAAGCTATTATAGTTATGCAAAAGTTTAAATAATACAGGCTGTAGTATATGAATAGGTTCAGGTTTCTTTAACTTTCGATAGGCTCGTAAAAACAGAAGAATTCGTATAATTACAGACTTACATCATTTTAAAATTTTGGAAAACATTCAAGTAAAACTTCTTGTAACATAACTAATCATTATATATCTGCTTCGCCGCCCACTATCACTGAATATTAAAACAATCAAATGTTTATTATAGATTTATGGTAATTTTAACTATCTAGACTTAGACAAAACTTATTTATTGTTCTCGAAACGAAAACTCTAGAAAGTATACGATTTTATTACGTCAATTTTGGATTTACGATTTAAGAGGACTACAGTGGCTAATCGTGAGTTCTATAATATATAGTATAATGTATGATCCACTGTTGTAAACAAAATCCGAATAATTTGTTTTATTAGTCAAGTTAGATGCTAGATAGTTTTCAAACATAATACAGCGAATTTAGTACGAAAGGAAAAAATCTCGAAGATACCTCTAAAAAATATTTTTATCTATAAAAAGCGGACTAATACACATTCAATTATTCTGATTGTTTATTATAATTTCATGTTCATTATCATTCTACATAGTTATTTGAAGTTTACGCCTACAGATACGATTTGACCACTTCTGATGGTGTTTCTATAGATTTTTCAATCCATTTCCTAGTATCAATCTTTCTGATTGTTTGTCAGATTATTCTACAAGCAACTTATTACCGTTCGAGGGTTTTATAATAATAATAATAATAATAATAATAATATTTTTTTAATAAAAAAAACCGTACATATTTAGTAAATAGCTAAAAACTGCAAGCATTGTGTCTCTGCGTATCTCTTTATTTTGCAAGCGGTACGAGAGTGACAGTCATTTGGTGGTGTAGTCCTCTTAATACATATTTGAAAAAAATATCGTCATTTTTCTTGAATCACTAATTAGTGAATGGATTTAGGCTTGGCACTCATAAAAAGTGTTTAAATATTCTCGATAATGTTTAGGTAGACTAGTAGGTATATTATTTAAATATCTTGTGATAGTGTTATGCAATATATTTTTGTTTTTAAGTTTTGAGCTTATGTCTTTGCTTGAGTGAGCATCCTTTTCGAGGTACATTTCCATACAGTCACTCTTACGTGATTAGGAGTTTATTAAACATCTTTATCTAGATATTTCGGATGCACATCTATCGTGTAAATATTATCTAGGCTTCTATTAAAATCAAAACATTAATTTTGTCTAAAACTAAACTAGTAAACAGGCTTTGACAGGTCTGTTGGTCTAGTGGTTAGTGGCCCTGACTGCTATGCCGAAGGTCGTGGGTTCGATTCCCACCCAGGACAAATGTTTATGTGATGAGCGTGATCATTTGTTCTGTGTCTGGGTGTAATTTATTTATAATATGTATGTATTTAGAATATATAAGTATGTTGGTCAGTTGTTTAGTACTCATAACACTAGCTCTGCTTAGCTTGGGACTAGACTTTTTTTAAACTATCACACGTTGTATGATATAGTTTAAAAAAAGACTCCTGAAAATCTGCTACTTTACGCAAACTTTGGTCCTCCATAATACATAATAATACTCATATATTAAAAATATAAAATAGTACATCAATTGAAGCCTTGCACAATTAATCGAGATTGTGAATGATTACATTTTTCCTGAATAACGTAAGGGTTTAAAACAAACACGTATTTATCGTGAGCATCACGGCTTACCATCAGGTGAGATCGTAGTCTAGCACTAGTTTATAGAAAACTAGTTTTTGCCGCGTGGCTTCGCTTCCGCTCTTCCCTACTCTACCCTACTCTACCCTACCCTAATAAACCATCACCTATAAACTTCGGAGTATTTAGTAAATAGTCCGAACAAAGCCTAAACATATGGTTTGGATAGGTGAGCCCGTTCTTGAATTATAAAATTACAACGAAAAGTGGCATTGATTTTTATCCAAACTTAATATTATAAATGCGAAAGTAACTCTGTCTGTCTGTCTGTCTGTCTTTGCTTCACGCCTAAACTACTGGACCGATTTGTGTGAAATTTGGTACAGACATAGTTTGGAACTTGAGAAAGGACATAGGATAGTTTTTATTACAAACAATAAAATAAAAATAAAATAAAAAATAAAATTTATTCCGGACATACAGCGCCATCTATTGGTCAAGAGTCGGCATCAATTCAGTACTATCTGCCGGAAGTCCCTATTCCACGCGAACGAAGTCGCGGGCAAAAGCTAGTATAACTATATATAAAAATCAATTGATCAGTTGAGGCTTGAAATTTATATTTCAAGCCTCAACTAAGAAGAAATGTAACCAAAAGTATTTCGCACACGGATTTTATTGATGAAACTAAAAGCTCTGAACTGAAGGTCGTCACAATTGAAAGTACCCTTCGTTCTGTCATCTGCCTTGAGATTGGAACGTCTTACAAATGTAAAGGATGCTGGTTAGTAGATGTAGAGTTGTGTGGTCTGTAATATTTGCTAGTTACATTTACTGTAACTGTTTATTGAAGGTGTTTTGACCCATTTCTAATGTCTTGTAATAGGCTGAATCTTGCCTTATTTGTAGCTGAACTTAGCTAAATATTTCATAAAGAACTGTTTAAAAAAATCTTAGTTTTGTACTGGAAAGTGGAAAAACAAATGGCAGATGCATAAAAAACAAAAGAATATTTGGTAAAATACAAAAGTACATAAAAATAGTTAAAATAAACCTTTTAGGTTTATTCAAGTTTTATTGAAAGAAAATTACGATCTATAATAGAATAGAAAGAAAGGAAATTAGTTCCTGTGCATCTCTAATCTATCGAATATCTGCGACTGAAGATCGCAGGAATTCGATGTTCATCCGTTCACCTTGTTTTAACAGACTAATTTAAATGTCTCATCATCCAGTAATCTCATTCCAGGCACTAATTACTCGTCTAAACGTCTACAAACGTAGTGGTCTAGATGCGAGCATCAATCACCAGCTTGTAACGGATTAGGAGCGAGCGATTAGTTCCTAGTAGGAAGTGCACGGCCGTGCGTACGCGCAAGTACTCTCGAGTGCAGAACGCTTACGGTGCTGGCATTGTTCCGACTTCTTTTGTTTCTGTTTTATGCAGGTTAAGGTTGATATGGCGGCATCATTGGAGACCGGGTTATTGACAGTTGATGTAACTTCCTTAAAAAAAGGTTTGGTTGAAATAAAATGTAGGTGAGTGAGATGATGACTGTGTCAGCTACTACAGTGCATTTTAAACAAAAGTAGGTCATTTTTTAGAAACAAGCTAATATAATGTTATTTATGAGTTAATTCATTAAACCCCAAGCGAACGCCGGCGTTCGCGCACCTATTGTCTTTCAATTGTGTCTGTAATTATCACAATTGAAAGGTTAAATGTACCTATTCGTAAATTATTAAGGAAATTACACATAAACAATAATTAAAACGTAGGAAATACATCCCTTAATTAATTCAAAGTTTAAATCTAAATCTGAGTAATAGCATTTAATTATCTAATTAATTATTACGTAATCATTAATTAACTTGAAATGAGGTAATCAAAGAATTTGAATAGTTATCACTGTTGACAAAATTATACTCTTTCCAAATAGCTTTGATCTATAGAAATAAGTTAACACAAAAAAAAAAATGCTGATTAAGTGTTGTTCAGAATGTGCGAAGTATATACATATAAATTAATCAATATATCGCAAAGACAATGAATTTAAACCTCAGCGCGGCTTTATTTATTGGCCCTACTGATTTTCTTTAAACACGTTTCCAATTTTGTTCCTGAACACACTTTTCCGGGTGCTGCTCAATAAATACTGAACTTAATTAAACGTAACGTGTTGAAACACTTTTGTATTGGTATGTACTCATAATGTAACGTCAGTTGGACGGTTCGAGTTTATAATTGTAGTGTATTTGAGTGTGCAATGAGTGTCAGGCATATACTTACGAAGTGTGGTAAGCATAGGACTGATGACAGAGTTAGTCATGGATTCCTACGTAACCTACATGTTAGTTTAATAGTGTCACTGTGTAAATTGTAGAGACTGTTAGTTTGTAATCTATCTGGCTAGTTTATAAACTCTTCATATATTGTGAATAGCTTAGGAATGAACCAACTTTCTAACGGTGAAAAATTTTAGCAATCGAATCTGTAATTACAGAGATTACCTCCTAGGAACCAAAAGAAAACTTTACCTCTTTATAATATTAGTGTTCTAAATTGGATAGCTTATAATAGTTATATTAAATTAGTATCTTTTACAGATGAATCCGATGACATTAGCAATCCAATCTGTCTATACGTTATCATAGAAACAATGGCGGTTGGTGAGGCATTCCTGAACGTACTTTTTAAGGTTAGGTTCCGTACGTAAGTAGTCGAAAACGGATCCTATAGAACCACTTTGTTGTGCGCCTGTCAAGACCCATTTTCTCAAAAATCCGTAGAGATATGAAACTGAAATTAACGTCAAATATTTAGGTCTGCTACCCTAAGCAGCAGTAAAAAAATTCAAAATTCTAAGTCATCACCATCTAAAGATAAAGCCGTTTATTTATGTTCCATTTAGGTGCATATTTGAACACTCGATATGAAACCAAAACCTATAGGGTACTTCCCGTTGACCTAGAATCCTGAAATTTGACATGTGGCAAGGTCTCAAAGTATAAGCTGGCAAGCAAAAGATGCTCTAAATATGACATCACCGTCATTAGGTTACAACATACGCGTCAAAGAGATAGCGAAATAATTATTCTCACTACACCCCCACTCTTCCTTAACCCAATTTTTGAAATGCTTAATTGCTGCTTTATTTATTAACTAATTTTGATAGTGTCTTTGGAAAAAGATTTTTGTTTAGTGCAAAATAATGGTCAAAAGACAAGACGACAAGTTCTCACTCAAAAGAACTTGTAAACTGCGCATCAATAGACACATACATAATTAATAATGATTGAAACATTCTCGTAAATTCATACCATTAAAATTTTCTCACATGCTAATTTTGCGCACGCAATCCTATTAAACCGAGTAATGCTAATAATAAGATACTCGTTAGTTAACCGAAGACGGCGCTGTTTATAATTACTGTAATTTAGTGACACTTCGTTAGATTATACTGACATTTAGATCTGGTTGCATGACATTAGTTATTAGCGCTAAGCATGGATAAACATCATACCAATGTCTATCAATGATGTAAAGCGACGATATCATGGTCGACGTTGGACCACGCTTGTCTAGAAGTAACCTATTCATTCTTGATTTAAAGGCCCGCTTTTAGAAAGAAAAAACAACTAAAAAGCTTGTCTCTTTCATGTCTAATTTGTCGTATATGGCCAGCAACTGTTGCCGACCGCATCAGGCAACGGCGCTCTCGCCGCCGCCGCCGGGATTCCGATCCCGATTTCCAGCCACCGTAGGCGCGGGCTTGCGGAAAGTGAGCAATGGGTAGCTCGCTGTCCGGCCGTCCGGTAACAGTCCGGACCAAGCCCAAGTCGTCGACGGCGCGCGCTGTTCCCGCGCGCCTCAAGGAGTTGTCAGCAACAGCAGGGGCCCAGCCGGGTCGAAGCCTACTGGGGCCAGGGTTATCCGAAAGGGCGCTCGAGCCCCGGTATGAAGGCTTGAAGGAACGGGATGGGTTTTTTAGTCAGTAAGAGTCTGACACTATCTCCCGCTCCGCCCAAGAGCAGGGGTTGTCATAAGATGATTTTTCACATCGAAAAAAAAAAGCCAGCAGCTGTTGAATTTGGGTGACATTAATATCCGACTTTATTTCTGAACTTGCAAATCAATTTAGCTTATTACATGCACAACTAAATAACTAATAATTACCCTACGCTAATTACAACTAACTAAAATCAAACTAAAATGTGGCGTCAAAAAACTCTTCCACATCGCTGTCGACTGGTAACGTGCCCAAAAAACTGGCAGCATTGCCACTCTTTATGGCAATACTTATCCTCTGTCCGAGGTAGCCAGCCCTTTCTGAATTGATCCAATATTCAAAGAGCACAAACATCACATCTTCACACAAAAGATATTATCAATTTTCTCTCGGCCCTTAAACATGTATGACGAATCATTCTTCATAATGACCTTGTAACTTGTAAACTGTGTCAATGTGTTAGTACCATCTCACTAGGGACGGACCAATTACGAAGCGACTTATATCGTTCGGCTCGAAAGTCGGAACGCTTCGGGAAACTTCGACATTAGTCGTTGGTTCCGAATGATTTGAAATTATCTTGCTAGTGTATATCGGTGGATGTGTGCACGTACCACTTTTTGCCGTTAGAGGTATCGAACTTGATGCATCTTAGATAATCGTACTCGCATAATGGTTTAGTTTTCTTGTGTTTTTATTATTTTAGCAGTTTATCAACTGAGCCGATAAACATTTTGAGAGTATTACTTTATACATACTATATCAGTGTTCCTAAGCTTTTCGATTTTGTCACCTGAATAATTCAATATAGGAAACTGAATTTGTATGGTTATTTCCTCAAAAGACATCTTAGACACTAATCTGCCTGGTTTTCATATGATTTGATCATTACATGCTATATGGACTTTAAAAAAGACTTTGACCTCTGAGTTGGTTTCAGTGTTTCGTCTCAGGGTAGTCAACCGGCCTCATCTAGTTTAAACTGACGTGTAAGAGTGTTTTCAAAAAACCTATTTGGAAAATAAATATCATTTATTATTTATCATTTATTTACCCCATCTTCCTCTCCCTCGTGCTACCAATGAATATAGTACGTTATATAAACACAAATCGCCTTAATTAAATATATAAAAATTGCACAAAAATATTGAATAAATTCTTACGTCACATTACCTTACCTCTCTAAATTATAATCTTTGTAGACTTTATTGATTAAAGCATGATTTTTTAAAGTTTGGATTGCTAGGTTGGTTTAAAGCGAGGCTTCGACTTGTCATCTGATTGAGGCCCTGGTGAGCTAGATTCTGTCGTATTGGTGTGTAACGCACCACAATTTACACCCGTCAAAATTTATAAAAATAGGTTAACAGGGTCCTGGGGCTTTCTGGACCGGGACTGCGGTCCCAACTTCCACCTATACATTTTTTTTAGCAGTATTTTGGGACCACAAATAAAATAAATATAGTTTTTTTTTCTTGTAACTGTAACTGCATTTTTCCTTGTGGTCCCGAAATACTAATACTACTACAAATTAAAAAAAAATGGTGGAAGTTGGGACCGCGGTCCCTGTCCAAAGAGCTTCGCGGCCCAAAAACCAAGAATTGAGTTTAAAAACGAATAAATTCATAATAAAATGTCAATAAAGCTTTAAAAATTTAGGTAAACCGCGTGACCAACCATCCTGAATACCTATGTCAATATCTTTACCGCTCACAGTCATAAGTTGTCATCATTAACTTCGAAAGTACTAACTGTAATTTTTCATACATTTTTTTGGATTAACTTTCTACCGTGCAAGCTTTAACGGTGGCCTGTCGGTAAGCCAATTTCGGTGATCTGAAAATATAGTTTGCTTTAATGGCTTTTGTATTAATACTAGCATTTGTCTGCTGCTTCGTCTGCGTGAATGCTAAAAATATTATCGCTCAGGAATGTACTACCCGGAAGAAAAGTATCCAATAGAATAGAATCTAATAAACTAGTGCGCTTTAGCATCAACGATTGCATCACTGTTTACCATCAGGTGAAACAGCAGTCAAGCACTAGTATATAAAAAAATAGAATCATTTGTAACCCTGGTTCCTCGCACGCCTCAACGAGATGACAGTAAACCCGTAAGGGCCTAGTAGGGTCGATGTCGTGACACTGGTCATTTATTATTTAAGGTTACATCTGATCTGATAGACGCAAGGCCGTAATTTTGACGGCTTGCTGGCCGTAATTTTGACCTGGAATATATAGATAGATATGCGGTACAGTTATTCTGGGTTTCTTGCTTATGTGAGCTTACGTGTTCTAAGCACTCACGGTACAGGAGCAATAGTGTGGAGCATAGATTTTTTTTTCAATCGATCCATTTCAGTGTTTGTACGGTGTTTCTCCGACCATGTCTGACTGGCCTGTTGGTCTAGTGGTTAGTGACCCTGACTGCTATGCCGGAGGTCGTGGGTTCGATTCCCACCCAGGACAAATGTTTGTGTGGTGAGCATAATCATTTGTTCTGTGTCTGGGTGTAATTTATCTATAATATGTATGTATTTAGAAATATATAAGTATTAATATGTATGTATTTAGAAATATATAAGTATGTTTATCAGTTGTCTAGTACCCATAACACAAGCTCTGCTTAGCTTGGGACTAGACGGCGTTGTGTGATAGTTGTCGAATATTATTATTATTATTATGCCCTGCGTGTTACCTGTTCACGTAGGGATCTAATTACAGCGTCAGCAGACGGCATTGCTGTGGCTGAATGCTGGGCCAAGTAAGGAATTCAACTTGAAAAAAAATACGAATAACAATACTAAGTAGTTCTGCCAACGATATGCGAAGAAGAACAATGCAATTCTATCCAAACTATTAGCTTTCATCCAATCTATCACAACTCATCGATATTCCATCATCATAAAATATTTAGATAAATCCATCAGACTTTCACACACGTATATTCAAAATTAACGACAATACTAAATGTACCCATCTCTTTGTACCACAGATATTATTATTCGTACGAAATTTTAATGGAATCCAATTTATCTCAATGAATTCACCTTATTTTGTGAAAATGATTTGATTATAAATTAATTATTATACGTTGTTTTTGTAATGATAAACTAGTGCTGGACTGCGATCCCACCTGATGGTAAGCAGTGATGAAATCATTGGTGGTGAGTTGCTCTAGTTTATTAAGAGCCTATTGATTCTAACCTTGAAGACATCTCAATGTCCACTTCCTTATGTTAATGCTAAAAGTATCATTATATTAATCCAAGTTATTTCAATAGCATAATATCTTAACACAATCAGCATTATAATTTTCCTATTGCTAGGGCTCAGGTCTCTTCTCTAGGAGACGGAATGGGCCGTAATCCACCACGCGGGCTTACTGCGTTTTGGTGGATGTCACATATCTTCGAATTATGGTTCTAGGACATGCCGGTTTCCTCACGATGTTTTCCTTCACCGTTTTGAGAGCAAAATGGTGAATTGATGGTAAAATAAATTACACTAATTAATGTGTATGCCTGGGTTTTTACCCGCGACCTACGACTCGTAAGTCGGGGCTGTTACCACTCGGCCTCCACTGCTCTCTTAAACTCACTCAATAGGATAATAACATAGCTCAAACAGCATTATACCTAATGTTTCTACTGCTTGGACTCAAGCTTCCTCTCTAGGAGAGGGAATGGGCTGTAAATCACCAGGTGAGCCCGGACCGGGTTCGTGGTAATCTAGGACATGTCGGTTTCCTCACGATCTTTTCCTTTACCGTTTTGAGAGCAGTAGACATCCGATGGGTGCACAAGACGCACAGGACCGGTCATTATGGCGAACGCCACTTGGGGGAGGCCTATGTCGAACAGTGGACGTGTTATGGCTGAAATTATCATTTCTGCCGAAAGAGGTGAGGTGTGAGTGATGCTGAGTAATGAAATAAATTACACAAAATAATGTGCTTAGCTGGGTTTTGAATCCATGACTTAACTTGTAAGTTTGAGCTGTTACGACTGGGTCACCATGACTAGTCTCAATTGGACGGTGGGAAAATATGAGAAAGCAGAACGATACTACCTACAGTAAATTAAACAGTGTTGATTTATTGCATTTGTCAGAGGTTTGACGAAGACCGAACGTAATGTGTTACGTAATATAAAAAAAAAAGTTTAAAAAAGTTTTAGAATTATGGTCTGGTCTGGTATGGTTGCAGGGCAAAGGCCTCCCTTCCAGTCATCCACTCTTCTCTGTCTTTCCCACTTCTGGACAATCATTAATAAGTAGTCAAAAATTTTACCAATCTTCTTTCTTTTTAAGAACTACGAATAGACGTACTACAGTATTGTCTCTTTTAACCCAAAGGTTGACTGGTAGAATACCTTGTTGCCTTAAGTCAGCCTATGTACCACTACTGCTCATGAAGTTTAAATAAATAAACAAGAAATCATTTTAACGCACATCATAGATTAGAGAGCAGTGGTGGAGTAGTGATAATGGCTCCGACTTACGAGTTGTAGGCCGCGGGTTCAAACCCTGCCAAGCGCATTCTCTCTCTCTCTTTTGCCTAGCCTTGTCTCTTTATTTGGGGTCAGCTCAGCTCGTACCGCGGCGCCAGACGCTTGGTCCCGGGTTGACTGTATATCTAGTTGTGCCCGCTTCGTATCCCTAGTTACGGTTGTCCACCACGTAGAAAGTGGTCTCCCTTTGCCTCTCTTTTTATTAGGAATGGCTAAACCCCTTTGAACGCAATAGTCGCTGTCTCGCCTCATCACATGTCCAAACCACCTCATACGACTCTCCGTCATCTTTTCTGTTATGGACCCTGCCAAGCGCATTACTTTGTGCAATTTACTTCATTACCACTACTCTCAAAACGGTAAAGGAAAACATCGTGAGGAAACCGGCATATCCTAGAACCAAAAAATCAAAGACATGTGACATTCACAAACCCGCACTGGGCCCGCGTGGTGGATTACGGTCCATTCCCTCTCCTAGAGAGGAGACTTGAGTCCCAGCACTGGGAACATTAAAAAGGCTGATAATGATGAAGATAGGTTACCATTACTGACATTTTACCTGCCAACTCCGTCAACAGCTCACAAAATTATTGTTTACCGCATAACATACATTTTTAATTTTCACTCAAATAACTATAATAACAGACGCCGTTCATCACAAAGGCTCGTAAAACACTGAATTAATTTACAACACATTAAATTTCGTCTTCATTGCTAACAAACTTTCACTAGAAATGTTGAAATAAAAAGTGAAATAACTTACGAGTAGATAATATAGAAGCAATTTATGTATATAGCGGTCCCGATAGACGTTATCCTGTTGGAAACTGGCTTGTCGTGAAACAAAAATGAGAACCCGGTTGCAGCGTCACCTCAAGGGTTTAAACTATCCAGCGACCCACTTAAAGTTTCATCCAAACCTGCAGAGCTGTTTAGGAGCAGTTACAGAAGGCGGCAGATAACAGTGGGATAATATTAGATATTTTCCTAATAGAGTCTGTCTAATAAGTTAAACGACTTGGGTAATTATTAGGATTTAATGAAATGTGATGTAGCCAACACGAGTTCAATAATCAAGGTTGATTAAGAGATAGAAATTATTGTTTACTAACAGAAGAACCTTGTAAAAAGTACCGAATATTTGTATTTTTTAAGGGATTAAATATTATACAAAATTCCCAAGTTGGTTGACTTATTAGACAGACTATATCTCTGCACCTACCCAAAAAAACAAACAACGAATTGCTTTCCATTACAAGATCATGTTGTGATGAATGTCGATTTAAGACAGCTTAGACAGCTTTGTGTCTGTATTTTCGTTTTAGAAATTAAGATTGTCAACAAATGTAGGAGGGTCAATGACCTATTGGGGCCAGGGTTATCCGAAAGGGCGCTCGAGCCCCGGTATGAAGGCTTGAAGGAACGGGATGGGTTTTTAAGTCATTAAGAGTCTGACACTATCTCCCGCTCCACCCAAGAGCGGCGGTTGTCATAGGATGATTTTTGCCATCGAAAAAAAAAGGGTCAATGACCTCTATTTCACGGTTATCTGTAGTCTAGCTTAGTTAAACACAACAACAGAAGAATTACATATTTAAAGAAGATAACTATATTATTTTCTATAATGTCACCGACAAATTACAGAATCCGTTAATATACGACAGAACTGGACATTGATAGATGACGAAGTATTAAGTTGTGTTTGGTTTTATAAATTGTATTCGATATTATTTAAATATATCGAATGAGAAATTGACTAACTGATATATCAACTCACAGCCGAACACTACTAGAATCAGGAGTGAAAATGTTTACACAAAATTTCCTTTTATGACGTAGATGAAGGCGGATTTTGTAAAAATTATCCCCTAAGGGAATGAAACCAGGGTCCAAAGTTTGTATGGAGAAACCATCTTTCCCCCGGGCGAAGCCGAAGCAGAAGCTTGTTATGCATACCTTAGTTCCCATAGTCTAATGACTACGAAGATTTTTAAGATTAAATAGTAAAAAGTGTTCTCTTAAGGGCCAAGCGCCCGAAAAGTGCCATAAGACAGTGATTTTCTGAGCCCTACTCCTCCGTAACCGCTAGGTCAATTGGTTTGAAACAAATATATGTTTATTATAGATTCATGAACAATAATATCAACATTTGATTTTTTCGTGCAATTAATTTCATAACAAAAAAAAATATTTACCAATTTCGCAACTTTTCGCAACTTTTCCCTACTCCTTCGAAACGGTTTGGACCTTTAGATACATTTTTACATATAAAAATTGGTGTTTAAATATCCTTCAAAGTGAACATTGCATATGTAAATCAATCAATATCTCGCAGAGAAAACGGATTTAAAGCGCTATCCGGGCGCTGCTGGCCGCAAATAAATGCACAGATTTGCGTACTGCCGCCTAGGCGAGTGCGAGAGTTGCGTTCACATAATTTCGGTCAGATGGTTCAAGGGACTATACGCCTTAAATAGAAAAAAGTATTCTCTGGAAATAATGATAATTTTTATCAAGGACAACATGCGGTTCCTGCGGATTAGCCCACTAGAATAAAGTTACAGAATAAAGCTGACTTATTATCATACTAGCTTTTGCCTACGGCTTCGCTCCCGTCAACCGACTACTCTACCCTACTTTACTCTACTCTACCCCACTCCACCCTACACCACCCTACTCTACCCTATTCCACCCTACTCTACCGGTCTACCAAGTTTCATCGAAATCCATTTAATCCATACATACAAACTTTCATGTTTATAATATGAGTAAGACAGTTCTTCTTGAGCTTCATCACGCTCTGCCTGTTCAAGCCATAATGCTCCAGTACCTACTTAATGAACCCGTAAGACCTAGTAGCACTCTTGTAATTTCGGTGACTCTTTGCTTATTGATAACACTACCATCTATAATGCGGGTAGCTCGCTGGGCAATGGGTAGCTCGCTGTCCGGCCGTCCGGTAACAGTCCGGACCAAGCTCAAGTCGTCGACGGCGCGCGCTGTTCCCGCGCGCCTCAAGGAGTTGTCAGCAATAGCAGGGGCCCAGCCGGGTCGAAGCCTACTGGGGCCAGGGTTATCCGAAAGGGCGCTCGAGCCCCGGTATGAAGGCTTGAAGGAACGGGATGGGTTTTTTAGTCAGTAAGAGTCTGACACTATCTCCCGCTCCGCCCAAGAGCGGGGGTTGTCATAAGATGATTTTTCCCATCGAAAAAAAAAAAAAATCTATAACGCACCTTTTTCATTCTACACATTTGTAAACAACACTGTTGAGTGTGCCATGCAGTTTTCTCCCAAGCTTACCAGTTCTAACATTTTCTAATAACATTATCATCAACGAAATCGAAATTGTATTACGAGCCGTTATATAAACGTTATGCCTAAATTGCTAAATTTTAATATTATACCGGTTTCTATGCTTGTAACAACCAATGGTGTTTTACCGGTTTTATAAATATATCTAATATGGTTGGCTAATGGTTAGCTTTTATAAAGTAAAAATGTAGTATTTGATTTATGTTATTGGATGGTGATAGATAATAATTATAGTCTTAGAAGAATGAAAGAAGATATATTTGCACTTGGGTAATGAAACACGATATAAATAAACTTAATCTTAACTTCATCAATCTTCAATACTAGGCGGACTTAAAATAATATATAATATAATATTCCACAACTATCACACAACGCCGTCTAGTCCCAAGCTAAGCAGAGCTTGTGTTATGGGTACTAGACAATTGATAAACATACTTATATATTTCTAAATACATACATATTATAGATAAATTACACCCAGACACAGAACAAATGATTATGCTCATCACACAAACATTTGTCCTGGGTGGGAATCGAACCCACGACCTCTGGCATAGCAGTCAGGGTCACTAACCACTAGACCAACAGGCCAGTCAACAACAAGAGAAGTGTGTTCTAGAAGAACTTGATGAAAGGAAAATACATAGTTCAAACCAAGAATAGAAGGAAATTTATATAAAAAGCAATGATAGATAGGATTCAAACTAATCTAATAGGTTAATCTGTTGCAAACAATAATTCATGGATTCGGATAAAAAATATTTAACAAAACATGTCACTGGAAAATTGCAGACTCCGTATGATCATAATAAATCTAATACATTATAATTTCTCGATGTATTAGGAAAACAATGTTTTGGATGCGATAAATGACATCGAAAATATCTTATTTATATCTTATTTTTCTTTTCGGTAACATATTTTGCTTTGTATATACATTGCTTTGTATATACAAAGCAAAATAATAAAATTTTCTACATCATAAGGCTGTTAATGATCAGTCTTTTGAGTCACGAGAGATTCCAGATTTTTTTGAAATATCTTTAACAATCATCTTGGTTAGACAGAAGCCCAAAAATCTGATCATCAATTTTGCAAATAAGCGTATCACAAAACTCATCTAGATACATATAATAAATATGTAGAAGTTTTATGTTGCTCACATCATACATTTTATACATTAAAATTGTGTGATGCTTTGTTTCATCGCAGTCGCTTGACTATATTGAAATATATACTACATTCATGGACTGTTAGGCGTTACGATGTTCGCCGGGTCAGGTAGTGTAAAATATATTTATTTGATTAGATTGAAAGCTTTGGCTTTGCCAAACATGGTTCAGAAAAAGCTAGCCAGATAGAGCCTTAATATCTACAGACATTTAATGGATAATAAGAATATTATACAACTAGTTAACGATGAAAGCAATACGAGTCATGAAATTAATATGATTGCTGCTACTATTGCCGTCGACTACTCTATCCAATACGATTTGCATAATGCTTAAGATACGCTTAGTATTCAACTTGATATCTTCATTCTAGAAATGTGATATATCGGAGTCATGAACTTGAGGACATGGTTGTTGAATTTAAAATGATTTAATGCGATTTCTGTTTCCAGTTTTATAATATATTCATTGTTTCTAAAAATTTATTTGTTGCTCTTTGCTGTAAGCTTGTAAAACTTAACGTTTTTCTTCATAAGCTTTCAATATTATGTTAATTTATTCACAATAAATTTATTCCATGAAATAATAAACTTATATGTATATTTTTTTTTTACAGTGGAAATACAATAATATATAAACAATATTGAAAAAATTAAATAACGATACTCAACTTTATTTTTTAATTAGTACAAAAAAAATGGGGCCGTACTCGTTACTAATTATATTTGTGTGGTCAGAAGTAAAAAAAAAACAAAATCCTAAAATGGTACACGATAATTAGTAAATTCATAAACGAATCAATAATTCATAACAATTTTATTGCTACTAGAGCAATTGTTATGAATTATTGATTCTTTTTCTATAAAAACATTGCGCGTACGCAGTGTCTTTCTATTTTGATCGCCATTCATTCATTCATAATCCAGCCTTTACAATATTTCCATAAATTGAGAGACATTTTGGGATATACATAAACTTTGTTGTTTATGAATATTATTTATTGAGACTTTATTCAAATAATAATATTTGTAGTGTATAAGGGGAAGATGCAGAATTATTTTTAACATAAATTAGACAGTCGCTGGTCATCTCAAAAACCATTTTCGTTATTAAAAATGTGAATATTATTAGTCTGTTTATTAAGTCAACCGACTTGGGAATTTTATATAATATTTAATCATTTAAAAAATACTTATATTCGGTACTTTTTATAAGGTTCTTCTGTTAGTAAACAATGATCTCTTAATCAACCTTGATTATTGAACCCGTGTTGACTACATCAGATTTCATTAAATCCTAATAATTACCCAAGTCATTTAACTTATTAGACAGACTCTACTTATATGAATATATTTAGGTATTTATTATATATTTATTTTAACTGTACATATAGGTATATATTTTCGTAACCGTTTTTTTACCTGATAATAATTTCTTTTTATGTTCCTACCATGTGGACTCTCCACTAGCTTAGGTTGACTGGCATTATGTCTGCCTTTGTATCTTTGTTTTGCATGAACTTCTAAATAAATAAATTCATTATAAGTGCTCAGAGCTCATAGGACGCGATACCGCAGCCTAGATAGAACCAGTATGATAACACATAAACCCACTGCCCAGCTTACTGTACACTGTGGCGTTACATTTTGTCCTAACGGTGCAAGGGTGGATTGTAGGCTACCGGCTTTATTAATATACTACCTTCTGTTAGCGACTTTGCCCGCATGAATAACAAAAATACTCCCGAGATGAAACAGTAATTCAATTAGTAATTTACGTGTGTTGTCTGTAAGAGAACTCCGGGATTTTGTAACGCAACGTCCTGTAATGTAACTTACGTAAGCACAAGCATTTTATCGTATTATTTACAATTGCAAGAAAGAAAGAACCAAATCAAAAGTATGAGAAGGATAAAGCAGTCGGAGATAGAACAACGTAGAATTCTTGGCAAGATATCCACACTGACAGATTCTTAAGATGGCAGTTCTAAGAATTTGTTGAATTCTGAAGACATGGCTTCACTTTCTTTGATTACGCATTTGTTTATTACAAAGTGATAATTTATTAACTATAATTTATGGTATCTGCTGTATTGATTTTAGTCGTGAGTTTTATTATACTTATAAAAATGATTTAATGATCATGGAAAGTGAATGTAAATACAAATCATACTAGTTTTTTCCAGTATCTTCGCTACTGTGACCTGTCCCACAGGAACAGTGCATGTTTTCAGGGTTGAAAGCGGTTTTCTTTATCCCATAAATATTTTAACAAATATTTTATAAGTACTGACTTTTGCCAGTGAGTTCGCACGCGTGAATTTATTATTTCTGTCTTGTAATATGGCTAATATGTTATTCCAATATAATCGTATACTAAAAAGTATCATCACAGTAGTTTTTGCATGAAATCGTAACCAACATTTATATATACAAACTTTCGCGTCTATAATATGATTAGTAGGAACTCATATTTATGATAATAATTAATCGAAAAAACATTAAGAATACCATGTTCTAAAAAAAATATTCTTTATTTTATGAATAGTTTGGCCTGCATTTTTGCCAACAGTTATGCCAACGTTTTTTGGTTACCTGAAATGGTACGTGAATACGAGGCAAATATTATACATTCGCCTTAGCTGTCTTCCTTCAAATAAGGACGGTATTTTCATATAAAAAAAACTAGTAATGCACACATTGATGTATTAAAATGCACAATACAATGGCTACAAATTGAAATAGAACGGAACTCGTAAGCAAATAATCAAAGAGAATACTCAAACATAATGAGAGTCACGATTTGCTAATCAATTTCGCTCAATGGGCAATTCAAAATGCTAATCGTTTTCGAAACCGGTAGCTTTTGTAGTGTCATTGTCTCGATTTCTAATTCATTTCCAAGAACAGTTACAAACAGACACGCCTAAATACACGAAAAATGAAGCGTGAACAATTCTTCATGAGCTTGTAATTTACGAGTATGACAACTGAGTTTGTTTCGGTGTTTCTTCTCAGGGTAGTCAGCTAGTAAACACCGGCCTTATCTAGTTTAAATTGACGTGTAAAAATGTTTTTAAAAAACCTTTTTGCAAAATAAATATCATTTATCATTTTATCACTATTGGTCTTTGTATTGGTAGGAAATTATCAAATAAATTCTCCCGCTCTAGGACGAGGACCGTGTCAGACTTATTTTATCTAGCCCTTACTCTCCCACGGTTAGACAAAGCCCCCCCCCCCCCAAGTCCTTTCAGATGCTTTGGAACATGCAACTTAGCTTCACTTTTCTTGGCCTGACCGACATTCGATTATTCAAAAGTGCCTGCAAATGGTCTATTTATCTATGACTTTGACTTTCTTCTCCCGCGCTGTCTCAAACCAGTCTTCAAAATACGCGTCCAGATCATTCTCACCAACTAAAACCTATTCACGTTCCATCGTTTATCTTCGGTAGCTCTTTCATACATTTCCACAGGCTTAGCAGGTACTGGCTCTCAGTCCACGTCTCTCATCTTTTGATGATTTTATCATAATCATCATCATCTTTCTACCCTTATTCCGTTTTATTTGGGGTTAGCGCAACACATTTATTTTCTATACTTACTATCGTCATCACGCTATCACTAACTTCCTTTTTTTTTCGATTTCCCCCCATAAAATGGGGTGTTACTTTTATCACAGAAAGTCAACTAGATTGAGTACATAGGTAAAAGCCTATTTTAATCATTTGAAAATAAGTTAAATTTTATTTTTTAATCATTTCATAATTAAATCTATTATTCAAAAAAAATGCATGCATCACGGTAGAATGTATTGATCCTTCTCTTACTTATAACAACATATTTTTCTGCTTACATTCATAGCAAATAAATTATTTCACTTTATTTCATTTCAAGCCTCTGTGACATAAATACGATAACAAGATCCACACCGCAAGAAGACATTCTTGTACACCGTTATCGATAAAATGGACGTCGATCGGAATTACGGCACAACACTTAATTTGTCATCGATTTCTTATATCGGATGGCTTTGACGCCAAGTCAAGATAAGAACCAACATAACTATTTTTTTATAAATGGTGAATCACCAAATTTTTAATTACATAAGCAGATGCTTGGTTGCGATCCTCCCGCTTGATGGTAAGCTGTGATGTAATCGTTGATGTTGAGGCACACCAGTTTATTAAGAACCTATTCACTCTAGCCTAGAAGTCACCTAAATTATAACGGAACGGAAAGACCGCAGCAGACAATTTGTTTCTATCCTTCATTGTACGCAGTATAAACGACGAGGCCAAATGCTTAGTCCGGACCGATGTTAACAGTGTAAGGATGGTGGCAGAAAGGCGATGGCAGAATCAAGTCAAGGAACTCCCGCGCACACTCTTCAAAATGCATCCTGTTATTACGAAAGGCTGTCAATCCTACGCCTGTGCTCTATGCTTTGTAGATTGCCCTTGAAGCATTTTTTCCGTCCATGTACTTGATACCTAATGGGGGTGGTGTGCAAAAAAAAATGAACTAATAAAGTTAGAACTACACTGCGCACAAGTGTGTTACTTACGCTGATCAGGGTACGTCGGTCTCCATACATTTTACATGGCCACTAGACTTGTAGAGCTACATTAGATCCACGTCGCACGACGCCACGCAATGTCGTTCTACGTACAAATCAGATGTGACCCACATCGGTCTAATGTAGTTCTAGCTTAAATTTCCTGGCAACATTCAGAATCAGATTTTCTGAGTTCAAAACTGCACACTCAACTCCTTTCAGCGCCCGGTCGCGGTCTTTAAGATATACAGGATGTACAGTAGGCACAACGGATCTTGAGCGGTTGCGCAGAAGTAAAATATTCGGTCTCTTTAGTGGTGCGAAGTGAGACGCGGGGGCGGGGAGTGTCAGTGATTGGCTCGCCGCGCCATCGCGTCATAGACGTTACTCCTCATTCGTTGCCTGCGTTGCTGCATGTATCTAACAACGAAGACGATTGGCTCACCAATGTATGGAATGCGCAAAGCGGTCCCCACTCTGACATCGAGCGCTCAAGATCCGTTGTGCCTACTGTAAGGGACAGCCCTCCACAAACTTTAAGGGCTTGGTCAGTAGACAAAACTGAACAACCTTCCACAAGATTTTTTTTTCAGTAAACGAAAAAAATCGGCTTCTCCACACAAATTGTCACATCAAGTTTTTAATTTTGTATGGTGAAGTTGAATTTTTTTTTCGTTTCCTAAAAAAAGGTCTTAATAAAGTTAAATGGTTTTAAAGACTTTTTTTTTATGGTGGGAAAATCATCCAATGACAACCCCCGCTCTTGGGCGGAGTGGGAGATAGTGTCAGACTCTTACTGACTAAAAGACCCACCCCGTTCCTTCTAGCCTTCATACCGGGGCTCGAGCGCCCTTTCGGATAACCCTGGCCCCAGTAGGCTTCGACCCGGCTGGGCCCCTGCTGTTGCTGACAACTCCTTGAGGCGCGCGGGAACAGTGCGCGCCGTCGACGCCTTGGGCTTGGTCCGGACAGTTACCGGACGACCGGACAGCGAGCTATGGTTTTAAAGACTTAATAATTATGAAATTGTATCAGCATTAAGCGTAGCTATATCATATCGTAACATTCCCAATGAAATAAATGATGTGTGATTTATGATTCTTTTGTCGTATAATATTTTAGCTTTGTCAATGGGTTTACGAGCAGACAACTGATTTTATATGAGTGCGATGTTATCAAAGAAAATGTGTTCACACTTAGTTTTATGATGGTAAAACTATTGTTCGGTATTTATCCTTGTTACTCGCAAGCTCGATTGACGCAGTGGTAGAGCGATCGACAATTGCGCTATGTGTCGTGAATTCGATGAAAAAAACTGGGCAAAAGAGTTCCGTATAACGTACCTATGTAAATACGAGTAGTTCAATATTGCCCGAATGGACTCTTGCAAGTTTTTCCGAATCGCAATTTTGATTCCTTTGAGAGTGTCGAAATATACGTCCGTTTCTTTTTTGAATTTAGAAGTTTGATTTTTTCACAGCTTTAAGGGACCGCAAACTTGAGTATACAGTTTTAATTTCAACTTGATACTTTCACGCGTTCCCGAGATAAAGGGTCCCGACAGACACACACACAGACAACAAAGTGATCCAATAAGGGCTCCGTTTTTTTTATTTTGAGGTATGGAACCCTAAAGATAGGCGTTTGGACAAGGCTTTCAAACAGAATTACCAATATGTCATTGCGCTGGTACTTTCGTCTTGACTGTAATAACAGTACTTAGAAGCAATGTAAACATACGCCGCTTCGCCTCTTGCGTAGATTACATACAGTTAGGCTAACGAACGCATTTCTAAGTGTTCATTATGCGACAACTTACAGCAAACATTATTAATAATAAAATACGTCTTCACGCCTAAATGGCGAAACCGATGTTGATGAATTTTGGTACAGAGATAGTTGGGACCCTGGAGACGGATATAGGCATAATTTTTTTTTTTTAAAGTGAGAAAAGGGGGAGAAAGAGGGAAGGTCTTTTATGTACGTGAAAAGCTAGTATACTATATGCGAAACCTGAACAAAGTTTGTTCAAAATCAGTAACTGAATGGATTCCAATAGTTTTAACAACATGTTTATATTTTTTCCCAAAAACAACATAGGACACGGAAGGTCATAGCGGGAATTGGGAGCCAGCACATTGCTGAGTGCAACGGCAAAACAACCGCTCAGTTGCCTTGATGGCCCGGTGGCTTATAACTTTGTGATTTTTCATGATACAGTTATGAAATTTTGTACATAGCTTTTTTTATATAAAAATAGACACTAGACACATGTTTCAGGTTTCACATATAATAATAATAATAATATAATATATATTGTTGCCAATAAGCCTGACATAGTGGTGATAGATCGACTGGAGCGTCGCACAATGATTGTTGATATAGCGGTCCCTCATGACGAGAACCTCGTGAAAGCTGAGAAGGATAAACAAACTAAATATCTTGACTTGGCTCGCGAGGTTGTCGACATGTGGGAAGTGGATGGAGCAATCATTGTGCCGATAGTCGTGACGGCCAATGGCTTAATAGCCAAGAGCCTCGACCAACATCTGCGGAGGCTCTCGTTAGGCAGTTGGATCGAGGGCTTGATCCAGAAGGCAGTACTCCTAGACACGGCGCGTATTGTCCGGAGGTTCCTCTCTCAGGAGCCCTGACCGCCGGTAGCTTGGACCCTGTTCCCGATGCCGGTGGGCTACTATTTTTTATATTTTTAAATGTTTTTTTTAATGTTATTTTTTAAGAAATATTTAAAAATTTAAAAATTATGTAAATAATAATAAATAAATGGAATAATATAATAATAATATTCACGACACGTTGGTTTAGTTAGGAAGTGTTTCCAGAATTATCTTGATACAGTTGTAAATAAATTTCTGCTTCAGAGATTACACAAAAACACGCGGAAACACACGTTTAAATTATTTTAAGTGCAAAAAAGTAATTTTCTCGAAGTGTCAGTTAGAAGGTACTGGTACTTCACCGTCGATATACCAATGTGTAAACTCTTATATAATTTTTCTATCTTATGATAGGTAACCTTTGATAAAGTAGGAGCAGCTCTATTATTATATAGAAAAGCGATAAAAAATGATCTCCAAATTGCTTAAAATATTATCGCACGTAACTATAGATTCGAGACTTCGAGAGTGATAAAACAAGTTTTTCAACTTAATTATCGTATTTAATCAAAGGGCATTGAATTCGACGAGAAAGTCAGTATATCACTATTTTCGAAGCTTTTGGAATATATTATGGAAACAGTACTTTCCCTATGAACTTAGTTGCGTAATATATGGAGTATTAATATAGATATCATGTTTAATATGTAGACCAAATATATTACACGGTGGAGCACACAATCTCCTCTCGCGCCGGGCCTTGGTCGAGGCCATGGTCCGGAGCGAGGAGGAGTGGCAGGCGGTCGCCGACTTCTACGAAGCAGTAATGCTCGCTAAGGAGGAGGCCGACCGCATCAGGCAACGGCGCTCTCGCCGCCGCTGCCGGGATTCTGATCCCGATTTCCAGCCACCGTAGGCGCGGGCTTGCGGACAGTGAGCAATGGGTAGCTCGCTGTCCGGCCGTCCGGTAACAGTCCGGACCAAGCCCAAGTCGTCGACGGCGCGCGCTGTTCCCGCGCGCTTCAAGGAGTTGTCAGCAACAGCAGGAGCCCAGCCGGGTCGAAGCCTACTGGGGCCAGGGTTATCCGAAAGGGCGTTCGAGCCTTGGTATGAAGGCTTGAAGGAACGGGATGGGTTTTTTAGTCATTAAGAGTCTGACACTATCTCCCGCTCCGCCCAAGAGCGGGGGTTGTCATAAGATGATTTTTCCCATCGACAAAAAAAAAGACCAAATATATTGCTGAGGCCTGAAGATTAAAGATGCATATTATATTGATAAGAGTCTCGCATCCATCAGATTTCCGCAACCCTTACTAAGTCATCAGTCCACCTTGTAGGAAGCCTTTTTTTATCACTTTTTATTTTAATATCATCATCATCATCATCATTTCAGCCGGTACACATCCACTGTTGGACATAGACCTCCCCCAAGCGTCGCCACAACGAACGTTCTTGTGCCTCCCGCATCCATCGGTTTCCCGCAACCTTCACCAGGTCATCGGTCCACCTTGTAGGAGGCCTTACAACGCTACGTCTTCTCGTAAGCGGTCGCCACTCCAGAACCTTTTGGCACCAACAGCCATCTGTTCTGCGAGCAATGTGCCCTGCCCATTACTCGCAGAACTAATTTTCTCGATTCTTTGTGCTATGTCGGTAACCGTGGTTCTCCTGCGGATATCTTCATTCCTAATTCGTTCATGCAAGGAAATTCCGAGTATAACCCTTTCCATAGCCCTTTGGGTGACTTTAAGCCTTCTGATAAGGCCCATTGTGAGCGACCCGATTCAAATCCAACTTTAACTTGTAATATATGTAATAGCATTTGTGGAAGAGACTAAATTGTGCAATTTTTTTCATGGTGTAGGTACTTTAGTTTTGTGTTCGGCACGAATAAACGTCTTTTTTTTCTTTCTTTCATTAGTTATTCATTAGTTATGACTGGCCTGTGGTCTAGTGGTTAGTGACCCTGACTGCTATGCCGGAGGTCGTGGGTTCGATTCCTACCCAGGACAAATGTTTGTGTGATGAGCATAATCATTTGTTCTGTGTCTGGGTGTAATTTATCTATAATATGTATGTATTTAGAAATATAAGTATGTTTATCAGTTGTCTAGTACCCATAACACAAGCTCTGTTTAGTTTGGGACTAGACGGCGTTGTGTGATAGTTGTGGAATATTATTATTATAGTTCCGTTTTGCCGACGCCATACGGAAACCTAAAAAACTACAATAACACATTAAATATGGAAACGGAACATTACAAAATATATGAGTTCATAAACATAACATTTACATAATTAATTGACAGTGCTACTGTGTAATATATAGTGACGTCATTTGTTAAATAACTGGAGCAACAAATATATTAAATGTCGACACAAACGGACACAATCACAAAACCACTATATACACCGCTAAATTTTAATCATTTTAATCCCGTGGCGGGTCGATCCGGTACATGAAACACTATCGATTTGCACAGATAAAATTAAAAAATTACGTATCTTTTTTTCAAAAAGTTAATAGTCGGCATTACGTACAAACTACCTACAGGTCATTGGACTCGCTCAGCTGACGTTTTCTTAAAGAAATTAATTTCGTACATGCGTAAATTAAAACGAATTTTGAAAAAAAGGTACTTTTTTATTTTATCTTTAAAAATCGATAGTGTTTCATGTACCGGATCGACCCTCCATGGGATCAAAAAGATTAAAATTTAACGGTATATATTTCCTGTAGTTATCATACATTTAATTTATTAAACCCCAAGCGAATCGTTTCGAAATCGGCGTTCGCTCTCTCATTGTCTTTCTATTGTGTCTCTAATTACGGTAATCGAAAGGTCACTTCGTTGTCAGTCAGATGGGACTGGTCATCTCTTAGCTGCCAGTGGCTTAATTCAGTTTCTATCTTTTAATTATTTTACATTTTTATTTCACTATCGACATTGTGCTCACATGATAGAAGCAACAAGTAATATGTAACCAAGCATTATATGTAACACATAATATGATTTAAAAGAGTGTCCATGGAGTTTCTTGCACGTTCTTCTCCATAGAGACCTACTCTTTGGAACGTGCAATTTAGCTTCACTTTTCTTGGACTGACCGACATTTGACTATTCAAAAGTGCCTGTAAATGGTCTATTTGAAATAAATACTTTGATTTTGATTTTGATTTTGTTAATATGGATTCGCTGCACACGGTTGACGCCAGTGGCCGCCACACGCTACAAATACCCGTTGCTCGCTTCTAGTGGCCCGCACTGGTCACTAAACGATGATAGAAAACGCTGTCACACGCTACTTACGCATTTAAACCTTCTTCGTCAGAGTCCATTGTGATACTGCGAGTATGGGTTAAAAAAAAAGCAGTGGAACAATTTGCCCGTCCAGTTATAATAGGCTAGCTGCCGTAAAAAATGTAATTAGTCCGTCTTTTAGATTATTCAAAAATAAGGGACACGTATTTTTTTTTTTGTAAATAAACCAAAAATGACAAAGATATAGCCCAACAAAGTTACGTGTAACGTCACGCCGAGCTGCTTTTTTTCGCACGGGGTGACGTCATACGTAACTTTAATGGGCTATTATCTTTGTTATTTTTTGTTTAATCGAAAAAAGAAAACATACGTGTCCAATATTTTTTTTTAAATCTAAAATACTAAATATAATGTTATTATTTTGACCCTGGAAACTACCCTATTTAGGTGTCTTCAAGGCTAGAGTGAATAGGCTCTTAATAAACTAGTGCGCTTCACCATCAACGATTGCATCACTGCTTACCATCAGGTGTGATCGCAGTTTAGCACTGGTTTAAATTGCAAAACAAAGCCATTGGCCACAAGTGGCTGTCGCGGGCTTTTTTGTGGCCCGTGACCGCTTTTAGCGTCTCGTGACGGCGTCTGTGGTTGTCACGTGTGGTCTGTATACGGCGACCCTAAGGGCCTGTGCACACCACGTTTTTTAAACGCGCCGTCGACGCAAATTTTAGTAACGCCTGTCGACGACGCGCTTCTATCCTATTAAAAGTCGTAGTCGTGCGTATCGCGTCTGTATCGCTACAAACGCACGTCGACGGCGCGTTTAAAAAGCGTGGTGTGCACAAGCCTTAAGAGGTGCGAATAACACAGATGAGGTAATAGTGATATCATTTACATAGATCTTGGCATCTGGAATATTCAATCGATGTGTGTTTTGACCCATCGTTGACCCGCTGTGGGTGTTCAACAAGCATTCACTTACAACAAGATAATTTTAATTTATGAAGTTGTTGTTATATAGTAGTACCTTCTCCGTCAGTTAGCTGTGATTGGATTTTTAGTATTGTGAATTATTTCTTAATATTAGATTATAATTTTAAATTAATTTTATTGTCTGCCAGTGACATTTCACATCTTTTTTTTTATCAAAATAAAACTTCAGTTTAAAAACTAAATGATAAACGATACTATATTTCTAAATGTTATGGCATATTATTATGACAGACGGACCAGTGAGAAGCAGAGGCTTAGTAAAAGGGTCACATTAGAATCCTTTAGGTACAAAACCCCCAAAAAACCATGAAAACACTCAGGCCTCCTCTCTCGGAGAAGGAATAGGCCGAGGCTTCCTCGCTAGGAGAGGGAATAAGCCGTAAACCACCACGTGGGCCCAGTGCGGATTGATGGATGTCACATTACTTCAAATTTTAGATTCTAAAATTTTTCTGTTTCTTCACAATGTTGTCCTTCACCGTTTTGAGAGCAGTGGTGATGAAATAAATTACATAAAGTAATGCGCCTGGCTGGGTTTGAACTCGCGACCTACAACTCCAAAGTGCTACCGCTACTTCTCATGGTGCACATTTAGAACACAAATAATAAATGAGCTCTACAGCAGAAATGATTAATGAGCCATTATTTTAATTATAATATTAATCAGATATAGTGCTGAAGTAATAAAAATGATTTGGATTCGCGATATTAGATAATTTGGCAATTAAGTCAAACTGATCATAGATATAATAACTCTGTTTAAGTATTAAGTGGCGAGCTATTTATTGTAGTTAAATTGTTAGGGTTGTCACATTCATTGAAAAATGCAACAGACTTTGACATTTTTTTTTAAAGACATTTGACCCACACTAGATTGCTAGTACTTCTGTATCGTAAATGCGTAAACAAATATGTAAACTCACGTACAAGGGACACCCAGACTTGGAACACCTATCTGTACGCCATAAAAATATTTGTTCCGCACGGGAATTAAGCGCCAAGCGCCCGAAAAGTGCCATAAAACAGTGATTTTCTGAGGCCTACTCCTCCGTAACGGCTAAGTCAATTGGTTTTAAAAAAATATATGTTTATTATAGATTCATGAACAATAATATCAACATTTAATTTTTTCGTGCAATTAATACTTTTGTCAAAAAAAAAATATTTTTTATACATAAAAATTGGTGGTTAAATATCCTTCAAAGTGAACATTGCATATGTAAATCAAACAATATCTCGCAGAGAAAATGGATTTAAAGCGCTTTCCGGGCGCTGCTGGCCGCAAATAAATGTACAGATTTGCGTACTGCCGTCTAGGCGAGTGCGAAAGTTGCGTTCACATAATTTTGGTCAGATGGTTCAAGGGACTATACGCCTTGTAGAGTAGAAGCCAATCGCTGAACCACGCTGTCGTTAGTTTCAGTATTTCTTCTCAGGATAGTCAGCTAAGAAAGACCGGCCTCGTCTTGTTTGTATCTCATTTTAGGGAATTTGAATATATAAATAAAACAATCCGAAATCAACTATGGGGCAGTCGTCCTGACCAGACGTTAATACTTGTCTGGCCGGAGGTTCCTCCCTTTTCAATGGTATGTATACCTCTATTTAAAATTACATGTAAAATTGTGTAACCAAGTTCTTACTAGACACTTTTTTCTGGTAATTCTCCATTCCCGTTGATACATTTTCTACTTTTAATGCGAATGCAGCCACCATCAAAACCTAATATAATTTATTATATAGTATATCATATAATCTAGTCGATGTACAAGTAATCGCTAAACACATATACCTAGTTACTAGGCTGCTTTATGACTCCACTACTGACCCGCACTGGCTTTGCACGGATGCAAACTATATACATAAACTTTCTTCGTTTATTACTCTTTTTATTAGTGAAAACCGCATCAAAATCCGTTCCGTGGTTTAGGAGTTAACGGACGAATAACAGACGCGCAAAACGACTTTGTTGTATTTTTTTTTAATTTAGCTTTTGCCCGCGGCTTTGCCCGTGTACATAAAATATAGCCTATGACACTCAGAAATAAAGCAGCTTTCTATTGGTGCTAAAATTACTGCAATCGGAATAGTACTTTTAGAGATTAACTTCGTACAAACAAAAAAAACATGAAACTTTACCTCTTTAATATATTAGTAAAGATAGACTCGCGTTTGACCACTATCTCACCTGATGGAAAGCGATGATGTGGCCGACGATGGAGCACGCTTGCCTAGAAGCAACCTATTCACTCTTGACTTAAAGACCCCTAAGTTGTAGCTATCAGGAAACACAGACTCCGGCAGGGAATTCCAATGCTTAGCTGTACGCATAATGAATGTGTTCCCAAAACGCTTTGTACGTATGGGTGGGATGTCCGCCATTTACCAGTGGCGCAATGCCGTACTTCTTGTGGTCCGTAAATTATTATATTATTTGTAAAGAATAGAGAGTACAGTTAATTGCTGAATTAATCGTGAAACTGAATTACCATCTCAGGCACTAATCTGTATGGTTTTCAAATGATTTGACCGTTACATATTTAATTCATTAAACCCCAAGCGAACGCCGGCGTTCGCGCACCTATTGTCTTTCAATTGTGTCTGTAATTATCACAATTGAAAGGTTAATGTTATACTTCTTGAGTTGGTTTCTGTGTTGGTTTTCAGTGTAGGAAATACTGGCTTCGAAAAAAATTACTAAAGTAGATGCCAGATATATGTGGAATAACGGTCATTAACCCTCTTGACATCTGTTAACATTCTTAATTTCAAAAAGACATAAAGCTGTCTTGAATCAACATGTATCGTGATCCTTTACATGATCTAGTAAAAAAAGCAATTTGTTGTTTGGTTTTTGGGGTTTTCACAGAGATATTAGGGAAAGTTCAATGTACTTTATTTCCACGGTTATTTTGCGCCTTCTATAATAGAAGTTTTATTTAAAGCCGGCTGGCTGCTGCTAGCGCCACCATCCGCGTGTACCTTTAAAATTATATCTACCAAGCGACCACATTCGTTGAATTTATTTCATCACCACTGCTCTCAAAACGGTGAAGGAAAACATCGTGAGAAAACCCGCATGTCCTGGAACCCAAAAATTCGAGAAGATGTGACATTTACCAACCCGCACTGGGCCCGCGTGGTGGATTACGGCCCATTTCCTCTCCTAGAGAGGAGGCAGCAATGGTAACATTAAAAAAGCTGGTGATGATTATGATCACTGAATAAAAAGTATTCTATGTATTATTTCAGGATATGGTCTACCTGTGTGCTTAATTTCATCTAAATACGTTTGGCCGTTTAAGCGTGAAAACGTAACAAACATAACATACACACTCACAAACTTGCTCCTTTAAATATTATGTGATTTGCAAAATAAACAACATTTCAGATTAAACAATCATTTTCTTCAACGATAAGTCAACAAATATCTCAAAAACCATGTTCAAATGTAACTGTAAGATGACAACCTTACTTTGCACGCGACGCATGCGCATTAATATCACGCGCTTGCAGTTCGGAATCCGAACATATCCGAACGCGATGCGTGTTTGTGAAACTTTAAAATAGTGTGTTTTCGTCCAATGACGTGTTGATTGAGTGTATTTAAATTTGTTTGTATGTGTGTTTGGTTCAAAAATGATTAAGATTCGAGATTAAACCATTAGGAAAAGGTTTTCATTTCTATTATTAACTAATTTTTACCCGACTACGACAAAACCGACCACTGCTCTCAAAACGGTGAAGGAAAACATCGTGAGGAAGACGGCATGTCCCAGAACCAAAAATTCGAAGACGTGTGACATTCACCAACACGCACTGGGCCCGCGTGGTGGATTACGGCCCATTCCCTCTCCTAGAGAGGAGGCTTGAATCCCAGCAGTGGGAACATTAAAAAGGCTGGTGATGATGACGGCAAAACCAAAGGACACTCCTTTGATGTAATAGGTACCAATCGTAACATTTATGACTACGGGTTATTTTTTCTTGTTTCTTAAGTAACCTTGTTTATTTCAGCATTCTGAAAACCTTTTATATATTTTTCAGCGTCGTTTTTTATCATAGTTTATTTATTTTTTATTTATTTCATGTAACAAAGACTCTTTTCAGAATAAAAAAAAAAATACATAAAATTAAAAATAATGTTAAAATCAAAATTAAATTACATTCGATAATGAACGATCCTTGTGCTCCTGATTATTTAAAACAATATTTTAAAGTGTTGGGCAGTTCTCATCATCTTAACCTTCGTGCATCCAAAAACATGCTTCTTCATATTCCTCCTCACCGTACTGGCTTTATGTCCAATTCTTACGCTGTTTCCGCCATAAAACTCTGGAATGTGCTTCCCCTTGACATCAAAAAAGCTGAAAGTAAATTATCCTTTAAACGTAAAATTCGGAACTACTACTTGAAGTCCTCTCAACCTTAGTTCGGTCTTCGTTCAGTATTGTTATTAAGTTCTCATAGTGATTTCATATTTTTCATAGTATTTATTAGTTTATTATTTTAGCATATGTATGTATTTTATTATTATAAATAACTTATTTTATATTTTTCCATTTGAACTATTTGTTATTATGTATTTGTTTATTGTGCAAACCTACCACAGTGTTGTCTTTTTTAACCCAAAGGTTGACTGGTAGAGAATGCCTTGTGGCATTAAGTCCGCCTATGTACCACTATTGTACATGAAGTTTAAATAAATAAATAAATAAATTCGATTATTTTTGTATAAGTTTTTTTTATAAAACCTATTTGCAAAATAAATATAACTTATGTCGTCATCTATCATAGATTTGATTATAAAATACTCAACCTAGGGCCTAACCTCTTCTAGGCAAGCGTGTTCTATCGTCGACCTCACCGTCACCTACCATCAGGTGAAATAGAGATCAATACGACGGTTGAAAGGCCAAATGATCTAAGCGACATAAAGTAAACTTTACAAAAGTAAACTCAAAATTTTAACTTTAAAACATGTCGCTTACACCATTTTGCCTTTGAACCGTCGAATAGAAAAAAATCTGCGTACGTAATTATTTGAAAATGCAAATGATTGCAACAGATTTCTTCATTTCCGTTTTTTTAATTTAGAAAAGTCAAAAATTAAATAAATGTACGAGGGTCAATGGCCGTTATTACTTATTAACATGGCGTCTACATTATGTTATTTAGCATAGCATTATCAACTAACTGGATCAAGTTTTTTGGTGAAATTGAGCGTTAAGTCGTAAAATTCAAAATTTTGGATATTACGACATAAAATGACACTTTCGCATTCTGGTTCCGTCGTCAGCAAGTAATAAAAACTAAATTTACTAACTCTAGTTTTATTTGAATTTCGAAATTGGTTTCTTATATAATAATCACAGTTATAGACAATATGCTAATCGTAATAGTTACAGTTTAGATAGCCGATTGATTAACGAAAATCTGGTCTATTTTGTCTCTTGCTGTCATCAACATCACTACAGTATAAAGACATTGTTGACTGGCCTGTTGGTCTAGTGGTTAGTGGCCCTGACTGCTATGCCGGAGGTCGTGGGTTCGATTCCCACCCAGGACAAATGTTTATGTGATGAGCATGATGATTGGTTCTGTGTCTGGGTGTAATTTATCTATAATATGTTTGTATTTAGAAATATATAAGTATGTTTATCTGTTGTCTAGTACCACCAGTCAGTAGACGGCGTTGTGTGATAGTTGTGGAATATATTATATTATATTATTATTGTTACAATATGCTAATCGTAATAGTTACAGTTTAGATAACCGATTGATTAACGAAAATCTGGTCTATTTTGTCTCTTGCTGTCATCAACTTCATTACAGTATAAAGACATTGTTTTTTTAATTTGATACTGTAGGGATTTGTTTTTCCTGATAACTACACTAAGGGTCTTTAGTCAAGAGTGAATAGGTTACTTCTAAGTAAGCGTGCTCCATCGTCGACCACATTATCGCTTACCATCAGGTGAGATTATGGTCAAGCGTAAGCCAAACAGAAATAAAAACAAAAAATAACTTGCCTATAAAAACAGTCCAATTCCCGAATTGAGTTACGAAGATTATTCCGAATAGCAAATTTTTTTTTTTTTGTGACGTGACTATAGATTTATAGCTATTTTTTATTTTTTTTCTGTACTTGTGCTATATGACAACTTGCTTCATGCCAAATTTCAGGATTATAGGTCAACGAGAAGTACCCAATGAATTTTGATCCCTTCAGAGTGTCGAAATGTATGTTTTTTGCGACATAAATGGCCGTATCTTTTTTTTCGTTAACCCAGAAATTTAATTTTTTCAGAGCTCTTCAAGGGACTGCAGATTTAAGTATATGGTATTACAGTTGCCAAAACGGATCTTGAGCGCTCGGCGTCAGAGTGGGGATCGCTTTGCGCATTCCATACATTGGCGAGCCAATCGTCTTCGTTGTTAGATACATGCAGCAACGCAGGGAACGAATTAGGAGTGACGACTATGACGCGATGGCACGGCGAGCCAGTCATTGACACTCCTCACCCCCGCGTCTCACTTCGGACCACTAAAGAGACCGAATATTTGACTTCTGCGCAACCGCTCAAGATCCGCGATGGCAACTGTAATTACAACTCGATACCTCTACGCGTTCCCGAGATAAAGGGTCTTGACAAACAGATAGATAGACAGACGGATATAAGGGATCCGTTTTTCCCTTTTGAGGTTCGGGACCATAAAATGCTTATAAAGCTGACTGATCAAACAGTATTTTTTACAGTCAATTAAGTATTTTGTAAACATGTACCTATAGTATTTTATAGGTTACATACTTACTAAGTTTAAGTCTTCATAAAACTCAATTTTAATACTCCTATTTTATAAGCTCATAATTTAAATTGTAGTGGTTTAATTTCCTCGATGTACGCCGTTGATATGGGCTGTCCGAGATCGAGGCAAGTAGGGTAAGCGTAACGGTTCTCGTCCGTCGCGCAGGGTAGCAGCTCCACTTAGCGGTGCACGCCGTTATTACATGCGATTCGATGCTCGGCTTCTTCACTCTTATTTGTGCAGGAGATTTTTTTACTTTATCTGATTTTATCATTTAATTTTTAGGGCAGTTTTTTCAATTGTCTGATTTGTACTTTTGAATTAAGAATAAAAATAGTGATTTGATACTTGACAGCTTTGTTTAGGAAACATGTTATTTTTTTTTTATTTTTTTCTGTTTTATTATTTGGAATAAGTGTAGTAATGTAGTGAAAGTACTGAGTATAATACAGCGTCCCACTCATACGTAGGTAGGTACTTGAAGCGTTTTAGGAACACTTTCATTATGCGTACAGCTAAGGATTGAAATTCTCTGCCGGGGTTTGCGTTTCCTGATAGCTACAACCTAGGGGTCTTTAAGCCAAGAGTGAATAGGTTACTTCTAAGCAAGCGTGCTTCATTGTCGGCCAAATCATCGCTTACCATCAGGTGGGATAGTGGTTAAACGCGAGCCTATCTATAATAATATTATAAAGAGATGTAGTTTGTTTTTTTTTTTTGTTTTAGGAGGGAACTCTGAAAGTACGCTGACGAAAAGTGATGAAACGTATGGGAATGACGTCATCTCAACGTAAAATCGCGTGGTCAGCGTTACCGATTAGAGAACGGAATTCGATTGTAACTTGGCTAGGGGGGCTGGTCCGATTGCTGCAATTTTTTCACTAATAGAAAGCTGCTTTATTTCTGAATGAAATAGATTATTTATACTATTATTCTAAAGAGGAAAGATTTGTATTTTTGTATGTAACGAATAAAATTTAAAAACTACTGTGCTGATTTCAAAAATTCTTTTACTATTGGAAAGCTACATTCACCCTGAGTAACATAGGCTATATTTATTGCCCGTGCGAAGCCGGGACGGGCCGCTAGTATTTTATAATCGGGCGAAGCCACAGGTAAAAGCAATAATTTAAAATGTATTCCTTCCTGGTTTTTAACCAAAACATTGTAAATATATACCTATGTGCAATGTATTGATTTTGTTTCTTAATCATGTGTGCAGAACGGTGTTTCTGAACGTTTGTGTTAGTTAAAGGAGTAATATTTGTTTTAGTAGTTTCTCTTTGTCGTGTCGATGGAAGATTAAATTGTGTCAGGTCAGAATTTATTACTGTTGCACTGTTAGTATCTAGCGCATAGCCATATCGTAGTCATTTCATGATGAAGTCGGCAATTTTACATAATAGTTGGCTACTTCATGAAACGGTCCCCTCAAAACTAACCTAATATCAACCGTATCGAAATATTTCACCGTGAACGCTACACCAGCCCCCCTAGCCAAGTTACAACTATTTCGCTTGCGCCGTACGCTTCGAGTTGACCTTGCCGCCAATTCTTTTTTTCTGACCACGTGACTGAGCGTTAAGACGACGTCATTCCCGTACATTTGAAGCTTTCTACAAGCGTTAACTATTGCAGATTAGCAACTTGGCTAGGGGTACAGGGCCCGGTGCGAGCGGGTGCCGCCGATGATCAAGACTATACTGCGTGGTCTTATCATAACTCTTAGCATAGTTTTGATACGCCATAATCATTATTACGAATGCTATAGCTACTTTCGTAATATCTTATGGGTCTAAACAGACGGACCGCATTTTAATTGCAATCCAACCGCAAATTGCAGTTTGAATGCAGTTGACACGACTGCAATAGAACTGCAAACCAAACGTGCAGTCCGATTGTAGTCGTGTGAACTGCACACCGACTGCATCCGAACTGTGCCATGCTCGGGAGTGTGCAGCAAACTGCACTTACACTGCAATTTGCGGTTGGATTGCAGTTGAATTGCGGTCCGTCTGTTTAGACCCTTAGTAAGTTCCTAAACCAGTTCATTAATAAAATATGATCATATTAAAACGGACAATACGGTTTAACTCCATAACCGCCGTTACACAGTTTACTTAGGGAGATGACAGAGCGTCTTTCGGTTCTTTTAAAAGAAAACACGGTCAAGTAATATGCAATTAAAACGCTTTACGCGTTTCAAAAGAAAGCAAATTATAATAAGCCTATATGGTAAGGGCACTTTGAATAAATTTAAGTTGATATGGCGATATTATTATGGTACTAGCGACATGCACGCGTGTTGAAAAGCATTAAAATTCACTCTCCGAAATTTTTGACATTATTTACCTAATAGCTTTTGCCCGTGGTTTCGCCCGCGTGGTATTAGGTACTTAAGGAATCGGGATAAAAGGTAGCCTATGTTCTTTTCCATGTCAAAGGCAAGCCAAATTCCATCCAAATCCGTTCAGTCGTTTTTGCGTGATTAAGTAACAAACATCCAAACTAGACACTAAACAGACATCAGAGTAGCCACACGTCCGAGCTGGTCGCGCCACCAAATTTTTTGTGCTACCAAACGGATACTAAGTGAGTAACTCTCTATAGAGTTGTATACATTTCGTTGGTAGAGGCGACTGGTCGCGCCGTCATGGTGTCCCGGTAAAATATAGTCTAAGCTACTAAACTAGACACCAGAGTCGCCACACGTCCGAGCTGGTCGCGCCACCAAACGGATACTAGGTGAGTAACTCTCTATAGAGCTGGTATACATTTCGTTGGTAGCGGAGGACCGCTGACCTGATCAGTGTCGTGGGAATCCGATGGATGCGAGACGTGCAGGACCGATCGTTGTGGCGACGCTTGGGGGATGTCTTTTGATGAAATGATGGTATTTTAATTCTATTCTATAAACCTTCCTCGGTCATTGCTCTATCTATTAGTCTAAACAGCAATAAAATCCATTGAGTAGTTTAGGAGGAGTTAGCTAATAAACAGACAGATGCGGAAAGCGAGTATGCTTTATAGAATGTAAATATGTATTCTTTAAGTCAAACGTTGTATGAAACCGTGTTTACATTGTGTGTAAGCTGAGTAAATAAATATTTTAACAGTAATATCATTATGGCTGTAAAAATATTGGATATTATTGGTGTCACTGTACTTGAGCGCAGTTTACAAGTCGTAAATGAAGCTACAATGGACCGACATACATGTGGACCACGCCTTGTGCGTCGACGTCGCGTGGCGTAGACCAAGTGTAGCTCTACAAGTCTAGTTTCTGTGTAAAAAGTATGGAGACCGACACGCACTAGATCGGTGTACGTGGCTCACCTTTGCGCACTGCAGGATTAGGATGCATGAAAGGAACGTACGAATGATGTGTGGAACAAAGCGTAAGAGAGAGAGAAAGGATATGAAAGGGACAGCCCCCCTAGCCAAGTTACAGACGTTTTGCTTGCGCCGAACGCCTCGAGTTAACCTTGCCGCCAATTCTTTTGTTCTGACCACGTGACAGCGTTAAGACGACGTCATTCCCGTACATTTAAAGCTTGCTACAAGCGTTAACTATTGCAGATTAGCAACTTAGCTAGGGGCACAGGAAGCAAGATAGCGAGGTGAAGTTGTGACAGGTGATAGGACGTAGAAAATCTATTTTTTTTTTAAGAAGTTTTGCAGAAGATATTAAACAAGAAACGCAGACATCTCGTTTTATTTATTTTCCAAGGTCGCAACTCTCACACACTACAATACTGTAGTTCTACTTTAACTTAAGAGGGCTCTTCCGAACCCGTCTATCGTCAATATGAATATATGGTTTAAAAGCTTTTTGTTTCATGCAACGCAATGTTTGTAAAGTGACATAACGCCTGAACGCGCTTTTGACATTCGGTAATTTTGACACCATCATATAATGGAGGAGTGGCAGGCGGTCGCCGACTTCTGGAGGAGGCCGACCGCATCAGGCAACGGCGCTCTCGCCGCCGCCGGGATTCCGATCCCGATTTCCAGCCACCGTAGGCGCGGGCTTGCGGACAGTGAGCAATGGGTAGCTCGCTGTCCGGCCGTCCGGTAACAGTCCGGATCAAGCCCAAGTCGTCGACGGCGCACGCTGTTCCCGCGCGCCTCAAGGAGTTGTCAGCAACTGCAGGGGCCCAGCCGGGTCGAAGCCTACTGGGGCCAGGGTTATTCGAAAGGGCGCTCGAGCCCCGGTATGAAGGCTTGAAGGAACGGGATGGGTTTTTTAGTCAGTAAGAGTCTGACACTATCTCCCGCTCCACCCAAGAGCGGGGGTTGTCATAAGATGATTTTTCCCATCGAAAAAAAAAACACCATCATTATGTATCTTGAATAAATGTGCAAGGATTTTATAGATATTTTTTCATTTTATATTTTTAAGTTATGAAGTGGCATAGTTACGCAAATTAGCAGATTATCAGAGGTCTTTAATGTATTAGTTATGCACATAAATTGTTTTGGTTTCAACAGAAACCTAGAATCTAGATATCTTGTGGATATTCCACAAGATATCTGATCTGTGTTTCGAAAATATTTAGAGAAAGACGTGTGATAACGTCATAATCACGTAAGAGAGGTTGTATGGAAATGTATTTCGGGTTGGCCGCTCTTAAGTCTCATAGATGAAATTCACTCGTTATTTATTTATTTCTTACTTGATTTTGCCCCTGGCTTCGCCCGCGTACATAAAAGACCTTCTCTCTTTCTCCCCCTTTTCTTATTTTTTTTTTAATTAAAAAAAAGCCTATGTCCGTCTCCAGGGTCCCAACTATCTCTGTACCAAAACTGTCCAATCAAGTTTATAATTTTGTATGGTGAGGCGGATTTTTTTTGTGGAATGTTGTTCAGTATCGTCTACTGAGCAAGCCCTTAAAGTTTGTGGAGGGCTGTCCCTTACACCTTGTATGTACACACATATATTTCATAAACATTTTTAATTTATATACCTTACATATATTACTCATTCTTTTATTGCACCTACCTACCACTACTTTTTCTCTGCATCACCCAAATAATGACTGGATGAGAATGCCGAAGACATTAAGTCCGTCTCTGTACTCATGTGTGCATAAAGTGTTAAATAAATAAATAAAAAAGTAAACTAAAACACATACATACAATGGGCACCCTTACGCATTCCGCGATCTCTTCAGACAGTAATTGCTTGGACAAGAAATGGGGCTGTGAAATTCGTCTGTTAAGTTGTAATTAAATGTTGGGCTACTGAAAGAATTAGGGTGGTATTTAGTCAGTAAAAGTCTGACACTCCCTCTCCTAACCCAGAGCAGGAGAAGTTATTTGGCGCCGCCGTGAGACACACATTGTCAGTTGTCTCTTTTTTTTATAAAATCATTAGTGTCTACATGTTGTTACAACATTGTGTGTATCTACGAGTGTGTATGCTAAATAAAATAGTTTTCTTTCTATTTGATAATTTCCCACGCTGAAAAAGAAAAAGGTATCGTTGACGTAATTTTGAATAAATAAATAAACAGACGTCAGTATTTTAATTACGAAGCATTTAAACTTTCATAAAACCGGGGCTTGGTTTATCAACTGTGTCATTTACATTATAGTGATCTAATTTATGTTGCAAATGGTATTATGAATAATTCAAACTTAAGAAGTTAATGAAAGTGATGTTGTGTCTTTCGATATTCTTCGCGGATGCATCGAGTGTTGAAACCTCTAGGTTTTGTCTGTGGTTTTGGTCGAGGTCGACTACTATCTATTCCTCCTCGTCGTTTATCCTCAATGCTGAGGGTCGTGCCTCCTGAAACTCAACGAATAACTTTCTTGTGGACTATATCAAACTAATAGTCATCAACCATGTTGCCCTGTCTATTAATAATATAATAATAATATTTCACAACTATCACACAACGCCGTCTAGGCCCAAGCTAAGCAGAGCTTGTGTTATGGGTACTAGACAACTGATAAACATACTTATATATTTCTAAATACATACATATTATAGATAAATTACACCCAGACACAGAACAAATGATTATGCTCATCATACAAACATTTGTCCTGGGTGGGAATCGAACCCACGACCTCCGGCATAGCAGTCAGGGTCACTAACCACTAGACCAACAGGCCAGTCAAATTTTGGTTGATGACTATTAGTTTGATCGCGATTAAAAATAACCATTTCACGTCTCTGAAATTTTTGTGGCAAGGTCAGCCGCGACCCGATTCGCTCTGTCTGAAGACCAATTCTGTGTTTAATTCTAAACTAAATTCTAAACTTAAAAAATATATAGGGTGACTGGCAATTAGTGTACGATACTTAAACACGTGATTGTGCTCATGATAACCAACAACTTTTACTACGGGAACAAACCTGAAATCGCCAAAAAGTCAGCTGTTCAGTGCATTTATGTTTTTCTAATATACTGAACAGCTGATATTTTTTTCGCGATTTCAGCTTTGCTCCCAGAATAAAAGTTGTTGGTTATCATGAGCACAATCACGTGTTTAAGTATCGAACACTAATTGCCAGTCACCCTATACTTATATATTTTCATAAAGTTGAACAAGCCCTTCCACACGAAGTTTATTTTCCAAGCTATATCTATTATCTGCCACAAAGCAAGTCAAGCTTACTCAATGATGCGGAAAGTAAATATAATCCTTTTGTTTCGTGAAATGGTAAGGTAATCATTTGTGAACAATAGAAGTGGAAACTTTAGCTTTGTTAAATCATCTATTGTGAGGCGAACGCGCTGCCCGTGCGGTTCAAAAGGTCTTGAAGCTAAGAGTCTCAATAATAGGTAACTTATTATCTTGAGATCAAACAAAATAGACAAGTCAATTCAATTCCCTGCCGGAGTCTGTGTTTCCTGATAGCTACAACCTAGGGGTCTTTAAGTCAAGAACGAATAGGTTACTTTTAGGCAAGCGTGCTCCATCTACGGCCACATCATCACTTACCATCAGGTGAGATAGTGGTCAAACGCGAGCCTATCAATAATAAAAAAAAAAACCTATCAACAATAAAAAAAAGGTATAGATGTCAATCTCATGTATGTAATTCTCTTTTCGTGTCGCGATAGGGTTATCGTCCTGTCTGGAATTAATTCCACCAAGTCGGTTCCATCATCAAACCACTAGACGTATGGCGCAGCTGCCCCCCCCCCCTGCCCTCCCCTCGGTACGCCCAAGTGTATCATATGTCATATAGATAGATTGTTAAAAACATGAACGTAGTTTGAAATTGCTAAACTGAAACGATATTTTATTTCTCAACAAATAATTAAATACACAATAACTCTTTTTTTATGACAATATATTATAATGAATCGTGATTGTTTCCATATGAGGATCACCTTTATTTCTAAAAATTCCAATTTATCGTTCAAAGCGGATGTTATCATAATAAATCAAAATGATTGCTCTCGATAATTAAGTCTTTTGTGGTGCAATCTGTTTTAACTTTTAGCATTAGGGTTACCTTCGTACTGGCCCTGGTCGTGGAACGGAAGGTGAGGGCATGGAAAAATGGCACCACAGTGAAGCAGTAATGTGAGCGAAGGAGCCGGCGAAAAGCGCGAGAGAGCGGCAATCCCAGCCCGCGCAAGAGAAGCCAGGGAACGGTAACTCTTCCACCCTGGCCGCCGCAAGAAATGCCCTTGGTATCGGGAGTCGCGGGGCAATTCCCAGCCGTCACAAGCGCGGACTAATGCGGCGATTAATACAGGTCGCGCGGTGAATCAAGATCGCTCGGTGAAAATAGTGGGGGCAATCGGCGCATGTGTACAATTGCGCACAGAAATTCTTAGTATGTTAGGATTTTATTTTTAATTTCGTATGTTTGAACCTTAGTAACATAATTTATAAAACACTAGTTTTTGCTTGTAATTTATCTTATAAGTAGGTGAATAAAAAAAAAAAAAATGTTAAAATATAACATAAAATTAAAAAAAATAATTAGTTAGTTTCTTTCTTTAACTTAATAATTCACGTCGTAAACCATTTTTCTGGCTAGCCGTTTTAAAACTTTATTTTTAACCATTTTTTTTTACGACTACGTATTACTATTACGATAACACAAGCTGTACGCAACAGTACCCAAGTACAACAGTATCCAATGAGAGGCGAGAACGCAACGCGGGAATTGAAGAGCGACTCTATCTACCAATGACGTGTCGCCGACGGTGCACACCCGCCCGTACGTCGCCAAATAGACCGTAGAATTGAATACTGCGCATGCCCCTTCCACTTTTGCCGAGCGATCTTGATTCATCGCGCGACCTGTATGTATCTCTTCGTATAATACGGACAGGGCCTGAGTTGTCAGCGCGCTATATTCCACGCGTGCCTCTAAGAACCTTATTGCTCCGAGTGGCCGATGCCTGCCATGGCTATAAGTACTTAAAAAATTAAAATTGAAGTGCCGAACAGGAATTATGAATATAATCAGTGGATTTACGTATCGGATTGAAGTGTAAATTTTTTCAATAAATTATATTTTTGGCATCAGTACTATTCGGAGAGCAAACCGGGTGCTTTCGTACTCATTAGCATATTGTATCATAATGGGCTAATTGCCATAAAAAAGGAATTAGTCCGTCTTTTAGATTATTCAAAAATAAGGCACACGTATTTTTTTATTTCTAAATTAAGCCAAAAATAACAAAAGTAACTTTAATGGGCTATATGCCCATTAAAGTTACGTGTAACGTCACGTTGTACTACATTTTTTCGCACGGGGTGACGTCACAAGTTACTATTAACATTATATTTGTTAATAGTAGTGTAGCAATTCAGAAAAATCAGCATTACTGCACTGATGACACGTGGTAGCACGACATTTTTTTTTAATAGGTAAGTAGTAGTTAGGTCAAGATTCCTTGGCTTGCCCCCTGTAAAGGCATCAGGCACGCCACTGCGTCACACGTAACTTGAATGGGCTATATCTTTGTTATTTTTTGTTTAATCGAAAAAAGAAAAAATACGTATCCGATATTTTTTTTATAATCTAAAATACGGACTAAATAAAATGTAATTATTTTGACCCTAGGAACTACCCTGTTTCTGTTTTATAAATAAATCTAATAAAGTATTTAATTTAATAGCATAGCAGTCAATAACAATTCGGTCGCGACTTCTACAAATACTCTACAATGAAAATTAAGTTTAGCAATTGTATAAAGCAATCCCAAATACTTCTAGCTTAATATTTAATTGGAAGAAAAAATCTTCAAGATAGAATTTCTAGAAATATTCTAAACAACGATTGGCTAATCCTACAGAACTGAACACTCTAAAAACCTAGATTAAGTTTAGCCTTGATATTAAAAATGCATTGAGTTAATCAAATCGGTCGATGTGATACAATTTATTATGTTACGGTTTAGATTCATATAATATTAATAATTATGACATCTCCATGATTTGTGTTCAAGGTTATTTATTTATGATTTAAATCATGTAATATTATTAAGTTGCCAATATAATATTCTTCGCGATAAGATACTTAGGTGTTTTGAAATATAAAGTCTATGAATGACGCACACACACACATCCACACTTTTTACTTTTATTAAAATATTGAATAGCAATTTTTATTTTTTGTTTTTTTGTTTGTGTATTTTTAAGAATGCAATAAATATGTAAATATATGAAAAGAATACGTCTTAAAGCCATAAAATTCAATCAGCTATATTTCGCGATATAAACTCTCGATTTCACCTTTTCAATCTTTATATCTTTGTGTAGATAAACATCGCTTGTCTATTAAGATTTATTTATATAAATTTAAAGATTAAATATTTATTAATATAATTAAAAGATGAGTCAATGAACTGATAGGTTGATGACCTTGTGATAATAAGATACTGGTTGTAAAATTTAACGTTATTATTGTGTAACCAGCCGTCGCTGAAGCCGTCTCTCAAATTCAAAAGAATGAAAAAAGAAAGGAAAAATGGTTTGTACAGTACAATTCACGAATGATGGCGGCCGTGAAGTTAGCCTTTGCGAACGTTCGCGCATACGACACTTTTCTCGCACACGCACGTCGCCATTTGGTTCCTAAAACACGTTACTGCGCAGTCTTCTGCGCAAACTTCACGGCCGCCATCATTCGTGAATTGTACTGTATGATACACATGTAACATGACGTGAACATTCCAAATTATGAATAGTCTGTGTTTTTAAAATCAGATCCGGTAGGGCATCACCACTTGTTTTGTGAGGAGGTTCCTGTCTTTGAAGTTCTGAGAGACTATAGGATTTTGAATTTATTTTTTCTGAAATAAAATTAGCCTATGTTACTCCTTATTACATCAGCTATCTGCCAAAAAAGTCGCGTCAAAATCGGTCCAGCCATTTCAGAGATTAGCCCGGACAAACAGAAAGTCAGACAGAAAGAAAGAAAAATTGTAAAAAAATATATTTTGGTGTACGTATCTACCGTATATATATTCATATGCATGTAGTACCTAAAAAGCAGTTATTTCAATATTACAAACAGACACTCCAATATTATTTATATGTATGTATATGACTGTATAGATTGTTCCTTTCAGTTTCTTTCCAAGTTTCATTCTAGGGTTTTTCTCAAATGTCAAAACGCATTTTAAATTTTAACTTCGCTTCGGGCTGGGATTTATCTATAAAGAAAAGATACGAGCCGGCACACTTCCATATTTCTCTTTACTCGCAACAAAAGCTTTTCTAACAAAAATCACTTCGACATTAAAAAAACAACACACTTCTCTTTTCTTCAAATTTTGAAGCCTATTCTAGAAATGCAAAATCCTTAAAAGTATATTTGCAGTGGTGGCCGAGTGGTAATGGCTCTGACTTACGAGTTGTAGGTCGCGGGTTCGAACCCAGCCAGGCACATTACTTTGTGTAATTTATTTCATCACCACTGCTCTCAAAACGGTGAAGGAAAACATCGTGAGGAAACCGGCATGTCCTAGAACCAAAATTTCCATGACATGTGACATTCATCAACCCGCACTGGGCCCGCGTGGTGGATTACGGCCCTTTCCCTCTCGTGGAGAGGAGGCCTGAGTCTCAGTAGTGGGAATACTAAAAAGGCTGATATTTTACAAGCCAGTCCGTTGGCTATATAAAAAAAAACAACTCCTGAGATCTCCATTGGATATCACAATAGCACCATCTCTCTTTCTCGCTCGCACAACTGATATTGTACCACATCATGGTAAGGCTTTAACTAGCATTTTATCCTTACATATATGTATATTATATTTTCCTTTGTGTACTTATTTTGAAGGCTCGATATGACATCTCAAGCCATTTGCGGTTACCGCAGGATATGGGCATATTACGAAGTGCCAACCACATAATTTTGAAAATTGTTCTCTCGGGGCTTATGGGAACCTTAGACAGAAATGGATTAAAGGAATAGCCTGAGATTTCTGTGAGCTCTCTTTACCCTATACATTTTGGCGCGAAACTGACAAAACACAATGTGTATTCATGTAAATTAATGACAGATTCCAAATTCAAATCTAACATCGATATGTTTGTGAGTATTCATGTATACGAATGACAGATTCCAAATTCAAATCTAACATTGATGTGTTTGTGAGTATTCATGTATACGAATGACAGATTCCAAATTCAAATCTGACATTGATGTGTTTGTGAGTATTCATGTATACGAATGACAGATTCCAAATTCAAAACTAACATTTATGTGTTTGTTAGTATTCATGTATACGAATGACAGATTCCAAATTCAAATCTAACATTTATGTGTTTGTGAGTATTCATGTATACAAATGACAGATTCCAAATTCAAATCTAACATTTATGTGTTTGTGAGTATTCATGTATACGAATGACAGATTCCAAATTCAAATCTAACATTTATGTGTTTGTGAGTAATCATGTATATGAATGACAGATTCCAAATTCAAATCTGACATTGATGTGTTTGTGAGTATTCATGTAGGTATACGAATGACAGATTCCAAATTCAAATGTAACATTGTTGTGTTTGTGAGTATTCATGTATACGAATGACAGATTCCAAATTCAAATCTAACATTGATGTGTTTGTGAGTATTCATGTATACGAATGACAGATTCCAAATTCAAATCTAACATCGATGTGTTTGTGAGTATTCATGTATACGAATGACAGATTCCAAATTCAAATCTAACATTGATGTGTTTGTGAGTATTCATGTATGTAAATGATAGATTCCAAATTCAAATCTGACATTGATGTGTTTGTGAGTATTCATGTATACGAATGACAGATTCCAAATTCAAATCTGACATTGATGTGTTTGTGAGTATTCATGTATATTAATGACAGATTCCAAATTCAAAAGTAACATTGATGTTTAATGTAACAGAATGGCCAGACTTGTACATATTAAAAAGTAAAGTTAATAAGGTGTATATTTATTTTAAGAAAAAATATCATAGATAATTTTTTAAACTTATTCGTTTCATTAACATAGTAATTATGATTGTTTCAGGTGTTCACGGTAGTTGGTGAGGGTGTGTCAATATGCTAATAAATATTGGGCCCAAGGCCCACAGTCTTCTCAAAAAGTGAGTATTACGAGTAGATTTACTTTTTAGATATAGTTTTATTTATCTATCTTCCGCCAGCTGCTTTAACCACGTGAAAGCACTAGTTTATTATATCAATAAAAAAATTGTCCATACTCAAAAATATTTCAGGATATGGTCTACCCGTGTCTTAAATTTCATTCCAATCCGTTCAGCAGTTCGAACGTGAAGAAGTAGAAAACACATACTAACTTCCGTCTTTAATAAATTATGATAAAATTAAGTGGACCAATAATAACTATCTATAGTCTGTCTAAAATGTCAAACGACTTGGGAATCTATATATCCCCTCGAGCGCCGATTGTACATACGTCTGTCGGCGTTGCGTATAAACTACCTACAGGTCATTGGACTCGCTTAGCTGAGGTTTTCTCAAACAAATTAATTCCGTACATGCGTAAATTAATACGAATTTTGAAAAAAAGGTACTTTATTTTTTAATTTTATCTTTACAAATCTATAGTGTTTCATGTACCGGATCGACCCTCGGGGATTAAAACGATTAAAATTTTTCGGTGTATAAAAATCAATTACACTTTTCGTTGTAATTTTATAACACAAGAACGGGCTCACCTATCCAAACCAAATGTTTAGGCTTTGTTCGGACTATTTAGTAGGGTCACAGTATTACAATATTCCCTTATTGTAATACTGGGGTAGGATAGAGTAGGGTAGAGTATGATAGGGTAGGATAGAGTTGGGTAGAGCAGAGTAGAATAAGGTAAAGTAGGGTAGAGTAGGGTATAGTAGGGTGGAGTAGGGAAGAGTGGGAGCAAAGCCGCGCGGGCAAAAGCTAGTTTTGTATAATATTTAATCATTTAAAAAATACTTATATACGATACTTATTATTAGTAAACAATAATCAAGATCTCTTAATCAACCTTGATTATTGAACCAGTGTTGACTACATCAGATTTAATTTAACCGTAATATTACCAAAGCCGTTTGACATTTTAGACAGAATCTACTCACTCTCTGGGCTCGCATCCACTACTAGCAGACTAAAATATGATAGCCATAGCTAGGACGATGCCTATTTCAGCACAAACCATAGCATAGCTTAAATCAGCCGTGTAATGTTCCCACTGATGGGAATTGGGCCTTCTCTATAAAAAAGAAAATTGCCCATAAGCTACTATGCGGGCCCAGTGCGGATTGGTGGATATCATATCTTATAATATTTGGTTTTAGGACCGGTTTTCTCATGATATGTTCCTTTAACGTTCTATGATGAAATAGTAATCGAGTCGTGGTTCTTCTTCTTCTTTTATTTATTTATTTAAACTTCATGTACAGTAGTGGTACATAGGCGGACTTAATGCAACAAGGCATTCTCTCCCAGTCAACCTTTGGGTTAAAAAAGAGATCACTGTGGTAGGTTTGCACAATAAACAAATAACAAATAATGAAAACGGAAAAAAAATAATAAGTTAACTATATATACTAAAATACATAAATATGCTAAAATAATAAACTAATAAACACTATGAAAAATATCTAATCTTAAAGAGAACCTAATAACAATTCTAACGAAGAACAAACTAAGGTTGAGAGGACTTCAAGTAGTAGTTCCGAATTTTACGTTTGAAGGAAAATTCGTGTCGATGCTCTCAAACTATACTTCTTTTGACCAATATTTGGCAACCTACAGTACAGCTCTATTGTTGGCCTCGTATAGATCCTGAAAACTGCAGGTCGTTACGCAGGATGGGCAGCATAGCAGGTGGCACCTGTCTTGTGGAGAGGCTCCACACTGGCGCTGTGTTATCGAGTTGTGGTGAAATTAAATACAATACGTACTTTGTATTCGGCATACTTACGAAGTAATTCAGACTGACCTGTTTGTCTACTGGTTAGTGACCCTGACTGCTATACCGCAGGTCGTGGGTTCGATTCCCACCCAGGACAAATGTTTGTGTGATGAGCATAATCATTTCTTCTGTGTCTGGGTGTAATTTATCTATAATATGTATGTATTTAGAAATATATAAGTAAGTTTATCAGTTGTCTAGTACCCATAACACAAGCTCTGCTTAGCTTGGAACTAGACGGCGTTGTGTGATAGTTGTGAAATATTATAAAAAAAAAACCGAATTATTTGAAAGTCGTGGATATGTAATGTACTTTTATAATTTATAAGTAATTATTTCCTGTCTTTTCGTTTCATCGGAAACTATTAATTGTCGTTAGGATATCAAAACCGATAATATTTCAAAAATTAAAAATATGGCCTGCTTAATTAAACCTACTAAGTAATTAAAATAATGTACCCAACATTACATTTTGAATGTTTCCGATGTCTAATTAATTTGGCTCTCTACTCAATTTAATTACTGTTAGTGTAACCAAAGTTTTAAATTTTCACCGAAAATGTAAATTTAAGTCATAAAAACTATTTTAATACGAAGCTTATTTAAGAAAAGTGAAATCAACCAATGACTTCTGATTCACAAAATGGCTGAATTTCTTTTAACTGACTAATTGGATTACGAAATCTCCAGTTTTTTAGCGGATTAACATCTGCTAAAAATTTGTTAAAAATATATTTTTATCGACATTTCGAAGTAAATAAATGAGTTCGATTAATAATAAGGATTTCGTCGGCTTGTTATGAAGCTAAATTACGTTCTCAGTGTTAATATGACATTACACTATAAATAAAAACTCTAATTAACATAATGAGTGGCATTATATAACACTCTTTTTGTAAAGCCGACTGGAGTTCTTTTTATTATTGCTACGCTCGCGTTTGAGCACCATCTCGCCTGATGGTAAGTGATGATGGGGTCGACGATGGAGCACGCTGGCCTATTCACTTTTGTCTTCGACTCCGTTGTAGCTATCAGCAAACACGGACTCCGGTAGGGAATTAGGCACAATACACCACTAATTTTTAATTAGTAGGTGCAAATACTTAGTGCTTATTAGAAAAACCCTTGTTATTATTTAATTCATTAAACCCCTAGCGAACGCCGGCGTTCGCGCATCTATTGTCTTTCCATTGTGTCTGTAATTTCCACGATTGAAAGGTGTAAAGTCTCAATAAATAATATTCATAAACAGCTAAGTTATTAGCGTTTGTGTTTATACCAAAATGTCTCTCAATTTATGGAAATATTGTGCAGGCTATTGATTATGAATGAATAAATGACGATTAAAATTTAAAAACACTGCCCGTAGTATTTTCTACTAGCAATTGTTATGTATGATTGAATCTATGTTGAATTTACCTTTTCGTGGTCAATTTTAGGATTTCGGTTTTTTCTACTTTTGAATACAAAAATATGATCAGTAACGGGTACAGACACAGCCCCATTTTTTTGTGTACTAATTATAAAAGTAGGGGTGTATATGTGTTCCCAAAGCGCTTTTTAAGTATGGGTGGGACGTCTACCGTGAACTGGTGGAGCAACGCCGTACATCTAGTGGACTAATGATGGAACGGACTTGGCGGAATTACATTCTAGCAATGTTGGGGTGAGCAGTTGTGGCCGAGTGGTAGTAGCTCCGACTTACGAGTTGTAGGTCGCGGATTCAAACCCCACCAGGCGCATTACTTTGTGTGATTTATTTCATTACCGCTGCTCTCAAAACGGTGAAGGAAAACATCGTGAGGATACCTTATGTATATATGTATATGTCTTAGAACCAAAAATTCGACACGTGACAAATGTGAAGACGTGTGACATCCACCAACCCGCACTGGGCGGGGTAGATTACGGCCCATTCTTTCTCCTAGAGAGGAGGCTTGAGTCTGATTCCCAACAGCAACATTAAAAAAGGCTGAAGATGATGATGGATGTTGACGTAAAATTCCATGACGAACTTCTTTTCCATATTAGCATTGAAGCGTTTATAACTTCGTTAAAAAAATCTTTATTTATTTTTTATTTATATATACGTTATTGCACATCAATAAATTAACAAAAAGGAAACCATTTAATAAAAAAACACACAATTGGCGGCCTTTTCGCACTAGGCGATTCATATTTGTTTACTAGGGCCAAAACTTATTTACCCAATTTAGCAACTAAAAGAATTGCTTGCATGTTAGCCATTATCCGGTGACTTATACAATTGATGGTTGGCCGATAAAAATAAATAACGAAACATTTTAAGCAGATTTCTTTTAAGGAAATCCTATTTCCTCGAAAGTCTAAGTTATTTATCTGTGTGATAATATCCTTCTAAATCTTGCCAAATATGACACCAATAATAATGCTCTAAAATACAGTCGCCCGCACTAGGGCGGAGCGCGAGGGCGTATCAGACTTTTACCACAAAATAGATAGGTACAGAAGACATGTATGTATTCCACTTTTTATACCTACGCTCGGTGGACGCACACTAATGAGCGTTTGAGCCGGAACAGTTCGACGAGTGGACCGAGGCGCTCCGAGACATCGTGTCCGTGAGCGGTGTCTATGTGTGCGTTGCTCGAGCGCGCTTTGTAGTTTGACTTCTGTACCCATTTATTTTGTGCTTTTACTGACTATAACCCATTCCTATGGTCCTTCTTTGTCTAGCACTCCAGGACCCCTGGGCTTCCTTTCAGAAGCGAACCCATGGTCCCAGTAGGCTTCGACCCTGCTAGGCCCATTAGGATTTATTTTTTTTTTCCCAATAGAATCTGTAATGTGCAAGTTAGATTAATTGACGACACTGTTAAATGCTGTAACAAATTTACTGTAACACCTTATGTACCATATTCTAGCAAATAAATGATTTGATTGATTGATATCTCCCGCTCCGCCCAAGGGTGGGCGATGTCATTTGGATGATTTTTACCCACAAAAAAATGCCAATAAACATTTTAAAAAATGCACCCGTATAAAAGTCCAATCAAAATTGTCAAAATAAACGTTCGTCTGATACCAATTAAGGAACAAATTGGTAAATGATAATTACTATAAACCTACTTACTTAATTGCAAAAGGAACTGAAGTGTTAATAAATCTAATAGTAATTGGCAAAACTAGCCTAACACAGATGTGTACTGTTACGTGAACGTATGAAGTTATATTTTTCGTTAATTTATGCCTACATTGCAGGTACATTATGTAGTTCGAAGTTGCGGAAATAAATTCCCTCATTTTGGCCTCGCTTTTTTCTAAGGGCGAAAATCATCCAATGAGTTCTCCCGCTCTGGGTGAAGCGAAAGGGCGAATCAGCCTTACTGACTAAAACCACACCTATGTCCTTCAGTTCCCCTTTTCGTTTTAGGACTATGGGTTTTCTTTTCAGAAAACGGCTTATCATCCAATGACTTTTCTCGCTCTGGGCGGAGCAAAAGGGCGTATCACTACTTACTGACTTACTGACTAAAACCACACCTATGTCCTTCAGTTCCCCTTTTCGTTTTAGGACTATGGGTTTTCTTTTCAGAAAACGGCTTATCATCCAATGACTTTTCTCGCTCTGGGCGGAGCAAAAGGGCGTATCACTACTTACTGACTTACTGACTAAAACCACACCTGTGTCCTTCAGTTCCTCTTTTCGTTTTAGGATTATGGGTTTCCTTTTCAGAAAACGGCTTTTTGATAGCTAACGGTCATCGGTCCTGCTGGGCTACGATCTTTTGGCATCGCTGTAGTCTGGTCTTTTTCTTTTTAAATCGACGGTGATCCCGTTAATCGGTTTGAGCCCAGTGGGTGACTACGTTAACAGCAGCATCGGTGACACTCATCAAATAAGTACTCCAAGGTGCCAGTGTATGAGCACTTGGGTCACTCTAACATGTAGCTCATATTCTGAACAGGGGCACCGCCTCACATTTTGATCTTGAAATTGAAAATTACATAGAATAGCAGATAAGCTTAAAAATAATAAATTATGTTAACTGATTATAATTTAGGTGTCTTTAAGGCAAGAGTGAATAGGCTCTTAATAAACTAGTGCGCCTCACCATCAACGATTGCATCACTGCTTACCATCAGGTGGGATCGCAGTCAAGCACTAGTTTATATAAATTAAAAAAAAAAAAACTATCCTTGTCTAATATCTTGTCCATTTCACACACGGACAGCCTCTAAGCACAAAGTAGATAGTTACAGAAGTCAATCTACATAAAAAGCGTGCTCAAGCAATGCACACATAGACATCGCTCACGGACACGATGTCTCGGTCGCGTCTCGGATCACTCGTCGAACAGTTCCGGCTTTAACGCTCATTAGTGTGCGTCCACCGAGCGTAGGTATAAAAAGTGAAGTACATATATGAGATTGTCTTCTGTACCTATCTATTTTGTTCTTGGTCACACAAAGCACAATTTCGAACAATGGGCCGCACCGATCGTGTTATGTTCTCGAATCATTCACAAGATGACAACACAAATTGTTCGTGACCGCAGCTAGAAAGTGATGGGCTTGCCAGACTAAAATATTTAAATATAGAGAATAGACTATTATATTTTGCTGGCAACCCAGCCCTCTATTGTTGGATTCCATTGCTTGTGACTCAGTTATCTTCTTGTATGCTTGACTTTCATCATGGCTTGTAACAGACTGGTATGAAAACCGGCCAAGTGCGAGTCGGACTCGCCCATGAAGGGTTCCGCAGCAGCAAGTAACATAATATAAAAGTTCTTGTAATGTGTTATAACTTTGATCGATGTTTTAATAATAGTGTATTTTTTTCGATTTATGACACATTAAAAAAAAACTACTTACTAGATTTCGTTCAAACCAATTTTCGTTGGTAGTTTTTATAGTAATGTATACATCATACATTTTTTTTAGGTTTATCATTCTCTTATCTTAGAAGTTAGAGGGGGGGGGGGGACACACATTTTACCACTTTGGAAGTGTCTCTCGCGCAAACTATTCAGTTTAGAAAAAAATGATTTTAGAAACCTCTGTATCATTTTTGAAGACCTATCCATAGATACCCCACACGCACGGGTTTGATGAAAAAAAAATTTTTGAGTTTCAGTTCTATGTATGGGGACCCCCAAAATTTAATTTTTTTTTTCTATTTTTGTGTGAAAATCTTAATGCGGTTCACAGAATACATCTACTTACAAAGTTTCAACAGTATAGCTCTTATAGTTTCGGAAAAAAATGGCTGTGACATACGGACGGACAGACAGACAGACAGACAGACAGACAGACAGACAGACAGACAGACATGACGAATCTATAAGGGTTCCGTTTTTTGCCATTTGGCTACGGAACCCTAAAAAGAGATTTGGTTAATTTACTAAGTGATTTTATCATGTCACGGAAGACGTTAAAAATAACAACACTATTTTATTATTTCCCTGAACAAATCTAGGGATTTGAACAAATATCAGTACTGGTTCCGTAAAATGGCAAAAAAAAACACTTTTCTATGGTATTTTAAACGATTTGTAGTTACATATTTATTATTATTATTAGGGCTTTTATTTTTATTTTTTTCGTTCGTTTTAATCGTAAAATTAAATCATAAATAACACAATACGAGTCTTAAACTAAAAAACACACAATTGACGGCATTAACGAAATCCGCGATCTCTTCTTAGCAATCTGGAATGGACTTTCCCGCAAAAACTACTCGTACTGAACGAATTTTAATGATAGCTTATAATATAAGACTAATTTATAGGATATAATTAATACTGGATAGCAAGTAAGTAGTAATTTCACGTGGATGCAGCTGCTAATACAGATATATCTTCAATTTTTCCAGCACAGTGGAACAAAGTAGCTATATATAATATTAATAAGTGTTGGCATATTAAAATTTGTAAAGTTCTACGGAATTTGATCTAGAATTTTAGTCATCCAGTGGTAGCTCAATGGTAAAGGTTCTGACTTACGAGTTGTAGGTCGCGGTTTCAAGCCCAATCAGGCGCATTACTTTGTGTAATTTATTTCATCATCACTACGCTCAAAACTGTGAAAGGAAACATCGTGAGGAAATCGGCATGTCCTAGAACTAACAAAATTGAGACTTGAAATCCACCAATCCGAACCTTTTGTTTAGGTGGGAAATCATCTAATGACATCTCCCGCCCTCGGGCGGGGCGGAAGAGCCATGTCAGATTTTTAGTGACTAAAATCCACTCCAGTTCCTTCTTTGCTCCCAAGTTTCGTTCCAGGGCCCCTTGATTCTCTTTCGCACAACTCATGGCCGGTTATAGACAATATTTATCTAGGTTTCTACGTCGAGAATATTAGAAAAATTGTTATTTTTAATACAGGAAAAGCCAAATGGCATGTTTTGCCATTTACGCTTTAAAAAAGTGCGAAATACAATTTCCTTAAATTTCTCTTTTTCTCCTTGTTTTTTAAAAAAAGAAAGACGTAGGAACCTAGATAAATATTGTCTATAACCGAATATCATCATAATATGTCGGAAATATGCTCCAACTGCAAATGAGCGTGGTATTACGTTTGTATGGAAATTCATCCGTCGCCGGCCCCTTAACAATCTAATTTTAATATAATACGTATTACTTGTGATATACATGCGATTGCCAAGTCAATCTAGGTCATCAAGGTGCCTTAAGTACGGACTGAATAAATTAACCGACTTGGTAGCTTTTTACGGTACTTAAAAGAAAGTTGGTCTTTCTACAAATTATATTTTTGATGGCATTATTATTATACTAACTAAATTGCACACTAGACTATCATTGATAGGTTAACTAGTGCAAAACCAAGTTACCGGTTTCCGACGTAAACGCTACTAAAATAGCTATTATATACAGTAGATACGCAAAAAGCGTTATTACGGATCCATCGATCATTCGACCAATCAATCGAAACGAATATCATCGATCATCGTGTCTGTCAGTGAATGCTAGCTGCACGCGATCCCCAGGTGGAAACAAGGTCTAGTGACTTCGTGGGTTTTGAACAGAAAGCTGTACTTTAAGGGTGTTCTTTTTTATATTCATAGGCTCGCGTTTTACCACTATCTCGCCTGATGGTAAGCGATGATGTGGCTGACGATGGAGCACGCTTGCCTAGAAATAACCTATTCATTCTTGAATTAAGGGGTCGGCGAGGGATGAATTTCCATACAAACGTAATACCACGCTCATTTGCAGTTGGAGCATATTTCCAACATATCATGATGATATTCGGTTATAGACAATATTTATCTAGGTTCCTACGTCTTTCTTTTTTAAAAAAACAAAAAGGAATTTAAGCGAATTGTATTTCGCACTTTTTTACAGCGTAAATGGCAAAACATGCCATTTGACTTTTCCTGTATTAAAAATAACAATATTTCTAATATTCTCTACGTAGTAACCTAGATAAATATTGTCCATAACCAAATATCATCATAATATGTTGGAAATATGCTCCAACTGCAAATGAGTGTGGTATTACATTTGTATGGAAATTCATCGGTCGCCGGCCTCTTAAAGACTCTTTTAAGTTGTGTTTTTAATATCGTGCGAATTTCATCATGTAAGTAGGTGTGCGGAATTGTTCCACACGCGTAGCACCCTAAGTAAGTAAATGTCCTTTTCAAACAAGTATTTATTGTAATACTTGCAATACGCACGCGGGATATCGGGTAGGAACCCCGCAATCTAAATGAAATCTACGTATCTACGTTTACTACGTGTAGAACTGTCAAACGGTACATCTTAGATTTGCTGAGCTTTATTTCATTAAAATAATTACGAGTATGATATAGACAATATGACCAAAAACACGTTTAAAAGTTCAACAGACAGAGTTGTCAAATGGATCCCATTAGGAGCTCGTGGTAAGGCCTCAATTGAAAGTAGGCACATAGGTATACCCGAAGTAAATGCTGCTAAACTTCGCTTTGTTCTACAGCGGGTGATTACTACGCAAAGATAGTTAAGGCGTATAGTCCGTTGAACCTTCTGGTCGAAATTATGTGAACGCAACTCTCGCGCTCGCCTAGGCGGCAGTACCTACGCAAATCTGTGCATTTATTTGCGGCCAGCAGCGCCCGGAATAAAGATTATAATAATAATAATAATATTTATCCACCAGTTTTTATGTGTAAAAATGTTTCTAAAGGTCCAAGCCGTTTCGAAGGAGTAGGGAAAAGTAGCGAAATAGCTAATTTTTTTTTTTTGGCAAAAGTATTAATGGCACGAAAAAATCAAATGTTGATATTATTGTTCATGAATCTATAATAAACATATATTTTTTTCAAACCAATTGACCTAGCCGTTACGGAGGAGTAGGCTTCAGAAAATCACTGTTTTAGGCACTTTTCGGGCGCTTGGCCCTTAATGTATACGCTCTTTGCTTAAAGCCACCCTTGTTGTCCCCAGATGGTGACGTGCGACAATGGTAGCGCGCCGCTGGGCGGGTTCCGCCTGGGCGCGCGCGAGGACGAGCGCGAGCCCCGCCGTGCGCGGGCGCCGTCCATCTCCTCCCTCTCCTACAAACACAAGATCGACGCGCTCTTCGACGACTCACGCTCCCTCACCAGCCACCTCTACGCGCCGGTGCAGCAAGATAGAGAAACTAAGGTAACTACCATTATTCAACATCACCTAACCTAACTGTAAGTTCGGCAGGTACCTGCACCGGATTCGTCCGGAAGTGACGCCCGGGTGTCGCCACTGTGTGGAAAGCCGGAGGACACCTTGTCCTTGTAGGGGTGATCGGTGGTGGTGATTTCTCGCGCCGGGCCTTGGTACAGCCCATGGTCCGAAGCTAGGAGGAGCGGCAGGCGGTCGGTTCTTTTTGCGAAGCAGTAATGCTATCAAAGGTTATTGACCATGTCGCTCCATCATAGCCAAATTTTGTATCTTGATTTATTGAAATTGCCACTTTTCGTAACTCTTCTCCAGTCTACTCCGCCTAGATCTGCTTCAGTGGAATGGCACCCTAACAAACGCACGTGTATCACAATCATTATATAAGTGAAGTGGAAATTCTTGGCGACACCTGTTAAGTCTAAGCTGGCGTTTACATTTATGAGAAATGCGCTCATCATCTATGTTTACATTGATATGACATACGGCGTACAGAGAGTATCCATCATTACAATGTACACATCTACGGTCCGGACTAAGCGTTTCGCCGATTATACCGCGTATATCGAAGTAACTTCAGTGTTTGTGCGGAGTCTCTCCGCAGACCACATCCCAACTTCCGTGCTGCATCACATGCCCTGTTACCTGTTCACGTAGGGATCTAATGACAGTATCAGCGGACGTCATTGCTGTGGCCGAATTCTGGGCTAGGAAAGGAACTTATATATATATGGGGTACATACACCAAAATAACATTTTTTACAATTTTTGTCTGTCTGTCTGTTTGTCCGGGCTAATCTCTGAAATGGCTGGACCGATTTTGACGGGACTTTTCTTGGCAGGTAGCTGATGTAATAAGGAGTATCATAGGCTACTTTTATTTTAGAAAAAAAAAATTAAAATCCTGTAGTCCACGCGAACGAAGTCGCAGGCACAGCTAGTACTAAATAATAATAAATAATAGGTCTTTAGACAAGTAAATGCATGAAAATAAATAATAACTGTACAATGATTGTAGAGCAACGTTGACTAAGAGGTCTTTGCGATTTGTTCTCGTATGCCTTCCAAAGGTATGGGACCCCCAGGGTTCTAAGATATACTAACGCATAATAAATACTAATATTATAAATGGGAAAGTGTGTGTGTGTCTGTTTGTCCGTCTTTCACGGCAAAACGGAGCGACAAATTCACGTGATTTTTTAAGTGGAGATAGTTGAAGGGATGGAAAGTGACATAGGCTAATGTCATTAGATGATTTTCTAACCAAAAAAGCGCGACCGAAGCCGCGGGCAAAAGCTAGTAATAAATAATTTGCAGTGGCTGCCAGACAAAGATAAAGCTAGATTTATCCAAAAGAGAGTACTGTTACCTTTTGACACATTAACCTAAAAAAATAAACCTTAATTATGAAATAATTACATCTGTAACTAACAAAATAGTTACAGTTGCCTTCAATGGATTACAAAGGGTATTAGATCAAGACGAGGTAGTTACAAATTACATACATGTGTAAGATATATGTAACAATTACGGCAAACAAGCCCAATGGTTGCTGATGTCGAAATGTTAATTAAGTTATAAAAACCCTGTAATTAGTTGTATCTAACACAATGGTTATACTTTTCGGAGATATTGTAACCAGAGGAAGTATGTTAAGTAAGTGGGCTGTTGTGAGACATCATTGTTAAGAACAGATCTTAAGAACATTTAATAAATTTGGAAAAAAAAAGTCGATGCATAAAATAAATAAATATCAAAAGAATTGTAAGTAAGTAGGTTTATTCTTACGAACTTCATACCTACTAACTCTACATTTATATACGAGTGTTTACACGATTTAATCATTAGTATAATAAACAAATTATTATCTACTAGCTTTTGCCAGCGGCTTCGCCCGCGTACATAAAATATAGCCTATGTCGCTCAGGAATAAAGCAGCTTTCTATCGTTGAAAAAAATTTGGCAATCGGACGAGTACTTCCAGATATTACCTCCTACAAACAAAAAAACATACTTTACCTCTTTATTATATTAGTGTAGAAGTGTAGATGTATTTATAGCGAATTACTGAGAGAAATTTACTCAGACTAATTAAAAAATCCAGCATTTTTCAGGACAATCTACACTTTTTCCGGGACTCGTCAAAATCACAGAACAATTTCATTCAACTGATTGATATCAGGATGATCTCTCGATATCAGGACGGCCGAAAGTCGGTATGCATTTAAGCGGAAGTTGCGGAATCATTTTCTACACCAATAGCAGAATCGTCTCAAAACTTCTGTCCTTACTTTATATAAATATAATATACAACGTTAAATTTTAATCGTTTTAATCCCGTGGAGGGTTGATCCGGTACATGAAACACTATCGATTTGTACAGATAAAATTAAAAAATAAAGTACATTTTTTTCAAAACTCGTATTAATTTACGCATGTACGAAATTAATTTCTTTAAGAAAACATTAGCTGAGCGAGTTCAATGACCTGTAGGTAGTTTTTACGCAACGCCGACTACTACTTTAGCCGTTTATTCAGAACTTGAAAATTCTAATTTCTTGTATTAAAATTTTTGCCGGTAAGGCAGAATCACCGAGTTTCGACTAGCAGTGTACCTTTCACATATGGCTTGATCACGGGGCTTGATCGAAATTAATAAAGGATTTATTAATAAGCAACTAAGTAATATCTGACACAACTATTTAAATTCATCTATATTTGTATTTAGAAATACAAGGTGTAAGGGACAACCCTTTATAAACTTTAAGGGCTTGCTCAATAGACGAAACTGAACCACCTTCCACAAGATTTTTTTTAGGAAACGAAAAAAAAATCGGCCTCGCCATACAAATTGTCTAATCAAGTTTATCATTTTGTATGGGGAACATGGAAGCTGATTTTTTTTTCGTTTCCTGAAAAATATCTTGTAGAAGGTGGTTCAGTTTCGTCTACTGAGCATGCCCTTAAAGTTTGTGGAGGGCTCTCCCTCACACCTTGTATATTTGGTATGTTTATCAGGTGTCTAGTACTCATAACACAAGCTCTGCTTAGCTTGGGACTAGACGGCGTTGTGTGATAGTTGTCGAATATTATTATTATTATTAACTAGCTTCACCTAAAGCTGGACGAACTATTTAATGACTTGCCAACGCAAAAAAAAAAAAAAACATTAGCATCATAACATCACACTAGTTCTCAATGGGTAAGACAGAAGTGTCTTCTACATTTCACATAGATGCCAATTACAAGACTGTCCGATTGATATCAATTTGGCACAATAATTTATTTATTTATTTATTAGTAATAAGCATACCAACAGCACAATCACTTACAGTACAAATAAAACTTACATAAAAAATGTCATTTCAGTAACCACGCAAATAACAGGTATTCATGACATTGAAAAATGAGAAATTAGAGACGAAGAAAAACAGTGTGTCCAGTACAACTAGATGCAGATCACTACAAAGACAAAACATAAAAACGTACACTATTCACATTGTTTATACAGGTGGCGTCTGTATGAAGCAAAACTCATCAAGAAGACATCGATAGGGTAATCCAACAAGTTGGACCTTTCATTGTAAAGCCTTGCCAAAGTGATGTTTAAAGTGGATGTAGGCAATTGAAAAATACGATGATGTCGCTTACTGCGTTGGCTAGCCCTAAAGTTAAAATAATTAATCAACTCCGCATCAATGGAACCGCATTTATAATTTTGTGTAGTATAAGTAAGTCAGAATGGATCCGCCTTCAAATATATAACTAATATAATATCATAGTCTGGGCTGCTACTAAGGAATTTGTTAAAGAAGATACATTTCTACGGTTAGTTAATTTAATAAAGACAATTAATATAAACGTTTCGCTCATCAAACAGTGCAGCACGCTTGCACGGTCTACTTATGTAAAGATATATATAATTGATATTATATACTAAGTCATACGCGGATGTACTACTCTGCTTATTGGATTTGTTGTAATTTTTTAGAAATTTGTATGTTCTGACAATTGTTAAAAACAAATTATTTGGATGTGCTATTGCTGTATGAGTTAGATTATTTCATCATCAGCATCATCTTTCTGCCCTTCGCGAATGTCGACGTAACATATATTTTTCTTCCAGTTTCTCACGTTAACCGTCATGCTATCACTAACCCTTTTCTTTCATACCATTCTTCATACAATCTATCCATATCTTTTATTGTTGTTGTTATTCTTTAGCATCTCTCTTCCTATCCATTCACCCACATGTATACTCGTAGCTTATGTCTGTCTTAATATTTTTTGACTAATGACCAAATTATTCAAGAGATCTTTTTTTTTTGTTCGCAGGTCAATTCGACGCACGAAGGCAAAGTAACGATCTACGAAGATGACGACGGCTACTGCCAGAGCAAAGTCAGCAATATCAACAACACAGTGCAGGATCGCATAGAGCGGATGTTCGCGGACATGGCAGGCGAGTCCAAGCAGGCGGTCGAGTCCATCGGCGTGCACATCTTCAATGTGCACTACCTCGGCTCCACGCCCCTGCACAGCAAGGTCACTAGTCTCTCAGGACTCCAGACACCCTTGAGAGACCTATACTTCACGTATAGGAGAAGCAATCGCCATAAAAACACCCTAAACGGACGATTAGAAATCTCAAAAAGTGGACTCAAAGTACGATATAAAGGAGATAAAGGCGACCTCGAGCAACTCAACCCCTTCCCCACGATAGCAGTCTGGTCAGCCGTTAAGTTCGTGGTCCAACCCTCCGAAGAAGACGACCATGATCTCTGCTACGCCTTCCTGCCCCTTATCACCGATCCTGATAACATCGACCGACAAGCCCTTTTCAAAACTTTAGAGTCACCAGACAAAAAGTATATCCTCTCCCACAACGAAAACTCGCATTCACCCCTTTTCGCTGTTGTGATGAGGAAGATCGGCGTCGCGAAGCAGCTGGAGTGTCATGGGTTTGTATGTCAGACGACTGAGGACGCTATCGTGATAGCGGCCACGTTATACAAATCGCTGATGGCGCATATGAGCCGGCAGGGTCACAATGACAAGAAGAAGCTCAAGAATCGAAACGGAGTCAGCTGCATGAGCGTTGGAAGCAGCATGTCGCCGAACGAAATACCAATCAGGCCGCCGCGCAAGAAGAGAAGCACGTCTTCGATGAGTGGCGACAGTGATAGAGCAGATGGGTTCTCCGCCTGCGAATCTTACACAGAGAAACCCAGGCTGGAGCGGACGAAGAAGTTATCTTCAGAGAGCCTGCCACGCCCCCCGCCACCTCCGTCGATCCTTCCCGCCGATGTGAAACGAATCACAGTAGAAGAAGTGAAAGCCAAGTTGGATTCTATAAAGCATAACGACACGAGTGGCAGCGATACGCAGGGCTCGAAGAAGTCCGTCAAAAAGGCTCAGAACTCCAGCCTTCGTCAGATTCAGAACCTCAAACACAGCAATGAATCGTCCATTCGAAGCAAGGTTTCCGAGAAAATAGAATTGTTTAGAGAGTTAGAACGACGGAAAAGTTTGCAGAGACCACCGACCTTACCTCCTCCGATACCTATAAAGCCACCTTCGGAGGCCCCACCGGAGCCTCCCAAAGAGCCTCTACGGAGAAGTCAAAGTGGAAGAAAGTCAATAAACGAATCTGGGGATATACTGACCAAAGTAGCCATTCCGCGCTCGGGCAGCTTCCTGAACGCGGGCGGACTCACGAGGTACAAGTCAATTGGACACAGGTATGTATTTCTAAATTGTTCTGGTATATAAATCAAGTGTTGAAATTTCGTTCTTAGCAATTTCGTCGGCACGCTTGAGCTGTTATTTCCTTTTACCCAATGCACGCTGACATCTTGAGTTTTTCACATGATCAATATGTTCGTTCAAATTTCTGTAACGAGAGGCGCATAGACCGTGCTTAGTGGAGTGTTGCGCGCACTCGCATGCGCGTAATTGTGGCAAGGCAAGCGCGTCCGCTACATTCCTCTGATCCAATACGCCGCCGAGTTATTTTTAACTATCATTACACTTGCAACATCCTTATTGAGAAAGCCAATGTACTCGCTTTTTTTGTTAATCTTATTACTTTTTTTTTACATTTGTGTTTTCATTAATTTGATCAGTGACTGGCTAAATTTAGTCTATTGTGCAAACTTTGGATCAATTATGGTTTTTAGGTTGCTTCAATTAAGCTAGGCGAATCTTACAAATCATTGTGGTGTTAGGTATTGGAGAAAAGGCAAAAGCTTAAAGAATTAACTTTCAAACCCGTTCCTAGTGTATTCATGCTATTCCCAAACCTAACTGATATTAATTTATATAATTAACTATCATTTTAAATTTCAGAAACAACGGTAAGAAAGGAGGCGGCTCACCGTTAGGGTTCAATGAACTTTTTAATGAATTCAAAGTTCAGGAGAACTTGCATTCGATGGACGAGATCCTAAATGCCATAATAGATGCTGAAGGGATGTCCTTCAATGATCTGAAGCCGATATACAAAGAATTCCTACTGAAACTAGCAGTAACCTTAACGAAAGACGAAATCTTTCAGCACAGCAAAGCAATCATGAAGAAACAAAAGAAAAAGATCCTAAGAAGAAACAGCATGTTTCAAAACAAGAGACGAAAGATACTAAAAGGCGCGAGCGGTCTTCGGATGGTATTCCGAATGCCGTTCGGCAAAGACATAAGGAATAAAGAGACCAAAGCACCCGGATCCGTGGACTTAGCGAAAGACCCTGTCTCCGAGAGCTCAGTGTCTACCTCCAGCTACGACTTGCGGCAGTTTCGTCCCAAAGAGCCCATGCTACCTCCCCCAAAGCGACAGGGATCCAGACAAAGACATTCCAAAAGATCAGACAAGATCGTCCATGTTTCAAAAAGAACTGGAAAATCTAGACCAGGAGAGAGGACCTCGACATCAGAGGACTCGGATTTTCTTACCCTGAGCAATAGATTAGGATGTCAAAACAGGAACAGTTCCAGTGGCTACGTGTCGTGCTCTGAATGCGAGTCTGAGAGCTGTGTGGACCGATGTTACTGCTCGTTGAAGGGCGGAAGCAAATCCAAGTGCTATTGCTCGGCGATGGAGAACAAGGACTCGGCTAAGACTAAGCTTTTGAGTAAAAGCAAGAGCTGCAAAGATTGTTCGAAGTGAGTATTCATGTTTGTATTTATACGAGTATACATAGGTGTATAGGCCTCAAGTGTCACCACAATGACTGGTCATGTGCATTTCGCATCCATCGGATTCTCGTGACCCTCACCAGGTCATCGGTCCACCTTGTGGGAAGTCTTCCGGTGCATATATATATCCAACAGGTGAACGTCTTTCGGCTGATATGATGATGATGAGTTAGTTTCTGAGATTTCATGATTAAACAGTGAGTGGTATTTCGCTTTTAAGGCCCAAGCGCAAGAAAAGTGCCATAAAACAGTGACTTTCTGAAGTCTACTCCTCGGTAACGGCCAGGTTATTATTACTTAGCCCACACTGTCCCATGGCTGGGCAAAGGCCTCCCTCCACTCCTTCCAACGATCACGGTTCCCCGGTACTGTTAATATGTTTGAAAAAAATATATGGTTATTATAGATTCATTAACAACATTATCAATATTTGATTTTTTCGTGATAATAGGTAATACTTTTGTCTAAAAAAAAATATTTAGCAATTTCGCAACTTTTCGCAACATTTCCCTACTCCTTCGAAACAGCTTGGATCTTTAGAAACAAAAATTGGTGGCTAAATATTCTTCAAAGTGAACATTGCATATGTAAATCAATCAATATTTCGTAAAGAAAATGGATTTAAAATTCAGCCGCGCGCTTTTCGGACACTGTTGGCCGCAAATAAATGCACAGATTTGCGTACTGCCACCTAGGCGGGTGCGAGAGGTGCGTCCACATAATTTTGGCCAGATGGTTCAAGGGACTATAAGCCTTAAACATATAGATTTAACGCTTAAGTTTCTCATATTGAAGTGAGTGAAATGCAACAATATAAGAAACAAAGATTGTTTCACAATTTGTAGGTGTACAAAGTAATACGTAATGTATTGATTGTCAGTTTACTGTCTGAAATTTGATTAATTATATCAGTATTGTTGCTGTTATGGAATTGATTACTTACGATGATTCTTTATATTGCCTCATAACATAACGATAAGCTTAATTTGACTATGCCCTAATACAAAGTAGACTGTACTAAATAATCTCTAGATATTCTGAATGGAATTTTCAAGAGATATTGTCTTCTGCGGGTTCATTCTAGAGAGTTACTGCGATCCTGGAACTCAAAGGGCAAATGAATGAAACAAGCACAGCTAATAAAATAATATTCCACAACTGTCACACAACACCGTCTAGTCCCAAGCTACGCAGAGCTTGTGTTATGAGCACTAGACAACTGCTAAACCTCATCAACCAACCTTTTGAATGTTCCCACTGTTGGGACTCAGGCCTCCTTTCTAGGAGACGGAATGGGCCGTCATCCACCACGCGGGCCCAGTGCGTGTTGCTGAATGTCACATGTCTTCGGATTTTTTGTTCTAGGACATGCCGGATTCCTCACAATGTTTTCCTTCACTATTTTTAGAGCAGTGGTGATGAAATAAATTACATAAAGTATTGCGCCTGGCTGGGTTCGAACCACTGATAAAAATACTTAAATATATTTCCAAATAAATACTATTATAGATGAAATTATACTCAGACACAGAACAAATGATCGTGCTCGTTACTAGGTGGTAATCGAACCTACGACCTCCGATATAGCAGATAGGGCCACTAACCACTAGGAAAGCCAAGTGGGTTTTTAGTCAATAGAAGTCTGACACGCTCTCCCGCCCCACCCAAAAACGAAAGAAGTAACTGGAAGGATGATTATCCATCTGATAAAAAAATATAATTGGAAAAAAAGATAAATGTTGATAATATTCAAGGATTTTTGTATCTGATAGTCATAACAATAAATGTAATCGAGAAACATCATTAGCTCACCAGTTCTGATTTCATCAAAACACAATATTTCGCAAACTTTAAACATTTACGAGAAGTAAATGTTTATTGCTACTAGAATATCGAAAGTAATTTATATATATTTGTGATAATGGCTGCGATAAACTAAAAGTGAGTTTTAGCGATTTGCGCAATGGCAGACATGTTTATGTCATTGACATTTAACTGAAGTGGCCGCACTATGCTACTGCAGATTATTGGGACGAAGTATATTGTATAATAGAACTATATATACCTAGCTTAAGAGCGGCCAACCTAAGATACATTTTCACAACTGCTCTTACGTGATTATGACGTTATCTATATATATGTACAAAATTGAATCCCTATTTCCCTTGGTCACGCCATCACGCGTGGACGGCTGGACCGATTTCGCTAATTCTTTTTTTTGTTGTGTTTGTTATTGTGAGGAAAAGGTTATTAGGGAAAAAAGAAGGAAAATTAGGGTAGTGTAGGGTAGAGTAGAGTAGAGTCGTGTAGGGTAGTGTAGGGTAGAGTAAAGTAGAGTAGGGTAAAATAGGGTAGAGTAGGGCTAAAGCTAGTTACAAATATTTCTGTATATATTTTGGATACACAAATATTTAGTGGATATTATCTAGGTTTCAATTGAAATAAAAACATAAATTTGTATAAAATGAATCCAGTAGGTTCTTAGTCCAAAAGTCTTTAGTAAACTCTGGCCCTTCATAATGTAAAAGAAACTATTTACTTAATAAGAAACCTTGCGTTATGAACATTTTTTTTTTTTCAAAAATAGTCTTGTTAAAAAAAAAACTAGGGTATTTCGTGGAATAATTTTTGTGCGATATTTCGAATTTTCGACTGTATTACCGAATACCAAGCGAGTTTTCAGGCATTATCTTTCATTTTGTGCGTTACTTTTTCATCAAGCATTGTGTTGGAGGAATAAACAAACTTAAACCATGCTAACTTTGACGTTGGATGAATGAGGAAGGGCACTCTTAAAGAACTAGCTAATGTCACCCTAGCTTAAGACGCTGCGCAAACGGGGACACTTTTTTTTCCAGGTACAGACACTGATTACTTTAGGAGTATGTGTCCTACTGAACACAAATAATTACGTATGCGCAATAATTGGAAGATTTCATACTGGTTCTATAGAAATATTCATCTTTAGTTTGTATCTTTTTTTTTTATGGTGGGAAAAATCATGCATTGACTTCCCCCGCCTTTGGGCGGAGCGGGAGATAGTGTCAGACTCTTACTGACTAAAAGACCCACCCCGTTCCTTCTAGCCTTCATACCGGGGCTCGAGCGCCCTTTCGGATAACCCTGGCCCCAGTAGGCTTCGACCCGGCTGGGTCCCTGCTGTTGCTGACAACTCCTTGAGGCGCGCGGGAACAGTGCGCGCCGTCGACGACTTGGGCTTGGTCCGGACAGTTACCGGACGGCCGGACAGCGAGCTACCCATTGCTCACTGTCCGCAAGCCATCGGTAGTTTGTATCTGATACAAGACACAAATGTGTCCACGTTTGCGCCCTAATTGTCGGTAATTTTCTTTCCAACGGAACATACTCCCGGGTATTAAACAATATTTCAGCACAATTATATGCTGATAGTGTTATAGCATTATAGCATAGCTAATTCTAAAGACCACTTTAGATACCATTATGCTATACCATAATAATAAACAAAATAAATGAATTTGAATTAGAGAAAGAGAAACGGTTTCCAATTGAAAGTAACCACTTAAGTAAAGAAGGTAATAGGGTGAAAATTAACAGCAATTAAAAACCCTACCACAAAAATTAAGAAAACTAAAACATTACGATACAAAAATATTCATAAAAACAGACAAATTATTATCTTACTTGTTTTAATGAAAAATTTCTCTACTTTCGACGTCTTAGACATTTCAACCAATAAGAGTTGTGGAGATAGTAGTATTAATTATATTAAATATCCTTTTTAACAGTTAATTTTCGACCTTGTTGCTTGCTGTTATGGTTGATTTTAGTGTTAACTGGTTGTTAGTAGAAATGAAATGTGTGAAGGGTTATCAGAGCATGACCGACGGTTGGGACGTATGAGTTAGTGCACTGAATTAAGAGTTATTTAGGAATTAATTTCACCAAATATTTGGCTTGATTAGTGGAATTGTTTGACGATTTTGTGAAAATGTTTGCAGATCTTCAGTATATATTGTCTTACAATTGACTATTTCATCGTTTATACCGCGTACTGCTGCGGTCTTCCCGTCCGATTATAATTTGAGTGTCTTCAAGGCAAGAGTGAATAGGCTCATAAATTAGTCCGCCTCACCATCAGTGCTTGCTTTTTTTCATCACTGCTTACCATCAGGTGGGATCGCAGTCAAACACTAGTTTATATCAATTTAAAAAAAACAATTTCATGCCGTGGATGTAGTGACATCTATGAAGCTACATAAGAACTAAATTTCAAAATCCTGCGTCGCGATAAATAAAGTTCTCTGTGCGAATAGAACGTTTCCGATAGTATGTGACTTCTAACATTACTGATCGACTTTTTTGTGACCGCTATCTCCGATAGTTTTACATTTACCGGCTACAACATAAACTCGCATCTCTTGTAGCTTGGTTCATAGAGTTGGAACAAATGGATAATCTCAAAAGAATAGAGTCTGTCTAATAAGTTAAACGACTTGGGTAATTATTAGGATTTAATGAAATCTGGTGTAGTCAACACGGGTTCAATAAATCAAAGTTGATTAAGAGATAGAGATCATTGTTTACTAACAGAAGAACCTTATAAAAAGTACCGAATATAAGATTTTTTTAAATGATTAAATATTATACAAAAATCCCAAGTCGGTTGACTTATTAGACAGACTATACACTATGCTACGTTTTACTCAACTTCACAGATATATTAGCATTTCATGAAATTATCGTATTGGTTGTATGTGGCCATTAGGCACTGTTTTATTTCATGATATAAAAAAAATAATGCCTACTGGCCATATTATGATTTGGGCTAACCAAATCAGTGCACACACTGCGTTTAATGATATGAAAGCAAAGTGGGCTTTTACTTAGACGTAGGTGATGACGCGAGGCCTTTTTCTTAAATAAAAAAAATTAGACAGCGACTGTCATAACCTTGTGTTCAAGACCGCCATAATTGTACCCACAAACTGAAGTTTTTGTATAAGCTGTATTACTTTTTGGTGTACAATAAAGTCTATTCTATTCTATTCTGTTCTATTCTATTCTATTCTATTCTGTGTTCGACAGCATCGTTGCTTACCATCAGGTGAAATAGTGTTCAAACGTGAGCCCTATTTCGTTCTTAAAGAGCTCTCGCTTGCGTGAGGGTCCTTTGGGTAAAAGTCTGTCAGGGCTACTTCGCCCGTGTCTTACTACGCCACTGGCACACTACTCGACCACTCATAATGTAAATTAAAAAAAATAACCTTATATTAATAGACAAATATTTTCTAAGAAATTTAATAGAGTTATTCGTAGCGACATCTATGATGCTAAAAAGGAACTAAAATTCAATACTCCTTTTCATCTATATCTATACTCTATACATATAAATAAAATTAGAATGTCTGTTTGTAATATTGAAATAACTGCTTTTTACTACATGCATATGAATATAAATACGGTACATACACCAAAATAACATTTTTTACAATTTTTGTCTGTCTGTCTATTTGTCCGGGCTAATCTCTGAAATGGCTGGACCGATTTTGACGGGACTTTTTTTGGCAAGTAGCTGATGTAATAAGGAGTAACATAGGCCACTTTTATTTTAGAAAAAATAAATTCAAAATCCTGTAGTCTACGCGAACGAAGTCTCGGGCACAGCTAGTAATATATAAAATATTCGTATAAATAAAAAAAATCTTCATGTAATTTCAGAGAATGTTATGACGGCGACTTCAGTTACTGCTCGTGCGACTCAGAAAGCTGCGCGGACAGCAATAAGTGCTACTGCACCGGGCCTCGGAGGGTGCAGGCCTCCCACAGCATGGAATACCTCCGCAGTCCCTCTAACACCTACTGCGACAGAATGAGGACACACGATGACAAGAGTGGAAGGACGAGGTGAGATATTTGAAATTGTTAAGTAACTGTAGGGTATAAGCCTCCTACAATTATATAGGCCTCTAGCTTGAGGACAGGCCTGTAGTTTGAGGACAGACCTCTAGTTTGAGGACAGGCCTTTAGCTTAAGTACAAATCTCTAGCTCGAGGACAGTCGTCTAGCTTGAGGACGGGCCTCAAACTCGCACTGTTACAGATTGAAGACAGGCCGCTTTATTTATTTATTTATTATATTCTTTATTGTACACCGCATGAACAAAAAAGATACAGGACAAATATTATTCAAAATAAGTGTACAATGGGCGGCCTTATCGCACAGGGCGATCTCTTACAGACAACCTTTGGATGGATTGAAAGAGAGGAGAAAGATATAGGGCTGTCAGTGTACATCAGAAATAATACTAATATGAAATAACAACACAAATACATTACAAAAGATATACTAATAAAATATATTCACTTTATATTCCGCTTTTTCACTTGTTTTCCGACCGTCATACAACGCATTAGAGGGTAGGTTTTTCGTCAATCAAGGTTTCGACTGTGGCAAAACTGACAGCAAAACCTACCGTGTAGTGTTCGCCTAACGTTTATCAATGTTTTTGGTGTTACAGTCGCATGGGTGCTAGCGCGGGCGGGCGGCGGCGCTCGGAGCGCGGGCGGCGCGCGCGCAGCTCGGACAGCGTGGCGCTCGACTACGAGCTGCTGCTGCAGAACAAGCCTCGAGCCAGGAACATGCAGCGGCTTACTGGTGAGCCTGGATTTATTGTATTCTATAACTTTGTGTATCACTTCCTTCATTGTGCGTACAGCTAAGTAGCTAGTGGAATTCCTTGTCGAGATCTGTGTTTTCTGATAGCAACAACCACTCAAAGTCAAGACTGAATAGGTCACTTCTAGGCAAGCGTCCTTCATGGCCAACGTTATAGGGCATACTTAGACTTACCATAAATATTGTGGTAAATCTCCACTTTAAGGAGTGGCTGAAAGACCTCACGGCGCAGGTCCTCATGGTAAGTTTGAGAGGATCTTGCACCGAATTCGTAAGGAAAAAACTCCCAGGTGTCACCATTGTTTGGACCGGCCGGATTACACGGTAGAGCATATGGTGGAGGTGTGCTCCGCTTGGGCAGAGCACCACCGTGTCCTCGTGAGAACGATTGGTGGCGACGACCTCTCGCTCCGGGCCCTGGAAAAAGACGTACCTATCCTCAGATCGAGTTGAACAATGTCATAATAAAAAAAAATATCTTATTCCCAGTCCGCAGTACGGGTGCAGGGTCGCAGGAGGCCCTCTCTGTGAAGAAGTCGGCTGAGATGGCCGCGCTGTTCGCTGACGTGCGCCTGTCGCAGCGCACCGACGTGCGCTCGCTGACCGGGGCCCCCCGCGCGCCGGGGCCCCCCGGCCTGGCGCCCCCACTGTGCGGGCCCCGCCAGCGGGTCCCCGCCGCCGCACTGTTCGCGCACGCGCCCCTCAGCAGGAACGCCAGCCTAGAAGACACGTTAGGGTACTTACCCTAAACTCGGAGGTTAAGGGTAAGGTAACGCCTTATTACGTTGATTTTGTTTATTTTTGACAAATATGTAAAATTGCATCACTGCTTACCATCAAGTAGGATTGCAGTGAAGCACTAGTTTACATCATTAAAAAAAATGTTTAAATCATAGTTGACATTTTAATTATAAAGAACTTACTCTACAGTACCTACTATAAATTTTGACATTTAAATATTTGAAATATAAATGTCACATGTTTAAGAAAAAAGCAATATATTAATTTGCTGTTTATAAACTCTAGCAGCGTAATAAGGTGTGATCGGATATTTCAAATGAATGTTACAAAATCAATATTAACGATTTATGTAAAACAATTGTACAAGTAATTTCACCGTCTTTGCTTGAGTGCATTAACATGATTACATACAACGTGTTTTTTTTTATAACCATCATAATTTTTTTTTCATACATTTATTAATCTAATATACAAAATTAACTAAAAAAAAATGTATATATTATTTACAATATAGATTATAAAAAAAAAAAAATATTAATGAGCTGATTTTTAATGAAAAACTCACGTTATTAATATGTATTGCGAAAAATATCATGTCAGTGCATTCAAATAATGGCAGAAAACCTACTAGCTTCTGTAATAATAAAGAAAGTGATTAAAAATCACTTTCGTTAATATTCACAGAGGCAAAAATTCATGGCCATTGTCAACTTACATACTGAGAAAATTATGAGAAAAATTGTGGAACCTATAGGTATATGTTACAATTTTGTTCCACAAAAATATTATAAAAAAAGCATCCTAAATAAAAAACGAAACCAAAATAAATGAAAATTATTCCAAAAGTTTGGAAAGTGCAATATTTTTAGATAATTACTTTTATATTTTAACAAAAAAGTGCAATATTTTTTGACAAAATTATTTTATAGGTTCAATGAATTCGAAATGAAAAACTGCGTCGTTTTAAAGGCGTTTTATTGACGTCTGATGACAATCATCGGATTGATCCCGATGGAGAAAGTTCCATAGATTGGTCGGAATATCGTGCCAGAACTCTGAAAGTTTAATACTTATGAAAGATAATCTACATTTACACAGTGCTTTTAAGTCTCCAGAGTGATTTGATTTTTTTTCTTTTATAATTACCTAAAGATACTTCAACACCTATACTCCATGCACATGCAGATTAAACCTTTACACAAATCATTTTTACAGTCCATTTAACCGATTTTGAATTCTATTCCATGGGCATAAGGATGGCATTGAAAGCAAAAAGTGGTTACAAAACTATTTACTGCAACATTTGTCATGCCACAAACGCAATAAAAGTAAAAATTGGTTCATCATCATCATTATCAGCCTTTTTAATTTTCCCACTGCTGGGACTCAGCCCTCCTCTCTAGGAGAGGATGAATTGGTTAAATGGACATTAAAACAAGATTTTATTAAGAAATCAGAATCTTTATTTTAAATAGACCAATAACAGGCAATTTTGAATTGTCAAAATGTCGGTCAGTCAAAAAAAAGTGAACATAAGTGGTTTGTTTAAATGTTTATTCTTGTAGTGAATGAAGTTGGGCTTTGTTAAAAATACATATTATTTTAACAGTAAGTTTTTAATTGACCAATTTGCGTAGCTAATGTGACATTACGTTTTCAGGAACTAGAATTTTAGAACAATTTGTACTAATTTTTTTTCCCTCGTTTACAAAAAAGCACTGTGTAAATGCAGCCATAGTAGATCGTGACAGACATGCTTTCTTAATAAATAATTAAAAAAACTTGTATATTCACGTTTTAACTAAGTTTTGTATCTCATACACGTATACCACCTTATTTTAAAATAAGGCTATAAAGTATATCGAATGTTAATGTAAAAACTATGTATGTAGTTATTTATTTTTGAAAATAACCTTTATACATAGAATTATTTAGTGTGCAGGGTGTGTATTGAATCATATAAGCTTGCAATAGATAAAAACATTATTAGGACCTCATTAATTGATAGACTTATTGGATTATAACCTTTATAAAACCGTTTTCTTTGAACGGAGAGAAGAGTCTATCAATTGTTTGGTCATACATAATTTTTCTTTTCTCGACAATTTCATACTCACTAAAAAAAATCTCTTTAAAGAAAAAATATTTAATAACATGTTAAATATTTAAAAAAAATAAAAATCAAGATTTTTATTTTTAAATTTTAATTCATTAAAATATTTTTTTATTTTGATTACTTAATTTAATATTGATTAAATATATATTATGTGATTATTACTATTTTTTTGATATAACTTTTCAAAGTGTACTTTAGTTTTAATACACACCCTGTATTTAGTGTAAACTTAGTGCAGTAGGCGATGGTCTAGTCTGTCTCTACTTCGCTATTGTGAACTGAACTCTACACTTACTGACTTTGAAACTAAACGCTTCTAAACGTTTACTATACTTTATTCCAAAACTAGTTGACGAAAATGTAAACAAATGAACCAGAAAATGAGTCTTCCAGAAACATTCGAAAGAGTTACAGAACCGGATTACCGGCACGGATCTTGAGCGCTGGCTTTAAGTTGCGCAGAAGTCAAATATTCGGTCTCTTTAGTGGTACGAAGTGAGACGCGGGGCGGGGAGTTTCAGTGATTGGCTCACCGCGCCATCGTGTCATAGACGTCACTCGTGATTCGTTCCCTGCGCTTGCTTCATGTATCTAACAAAGACGACGATTGGCTCGCCAGTGACGCCGAGCGCTCAAGATTCGTGCCGGTACCTGTACTGTAGCCCTGGAACCAGTGCCGTAGCTAGTCCCAAAAGGGCCCCATTTCAAAAGTTATGAAGGTTTTTTTAACACTAGAATGGCAGACTATAAATTTCAATTTTGGCCATTTTATTTTTACTACAAGCTTTTTACTAAGGTAAAAAAGTGAAACTGAAACTAATATTATATTTTTGTCAGGTAAAACACAGCTTGGTGCACTTTTGGAGGTTAGCGGAACAGAGTGTAAAGTCCCGGAAACCTCTGTTGAAAGGGGATGACCGGCCAGACGGGTGCGAGCCGGTCATCTACCGGCTATTTTCGGGCTATTATATACAGGGTGACTGGTAATTAGTGACTGACACTTATACACTTACTTCAAACAACTTTCCCAAAGAAACCTTTTATGCTCATTTTGTGCATGCGACGCATTTTCCGGGGCGACTCAAAAGTCAAAACTTTTTTATTTTACATAGGCCTACATGGGCACTTATAAAACGTCAGAAGCTAGTGCACGGTTCGAAATTGGTCGTTTCCTATGGAGAAGAACCGGCAAAAAACTCCATGGTTACTCTTTTAAAAAAAATGGTTTTACTTACAATATTTCGATATAACAGTATTAAAAGGTATTATTTAAGAACAGTGTAAACCTGTCTATATTGTACTCAAAAGCACCATAAAAATAATCATTTAAAAAAAGTGAGTCAAAATATGAAGTAATCTAAGAATTCGTGGAGTCTACAGTGTTCTTCAGTGTAGACTCCACGACTTCTTATTGCCTACGTCAAGACTGTTATTATTACCTACGTCAGTACTGCACGGTAAAAGGAGCGGTGCTGGCGGGGGAGAGGGGGAACGAGAGGCACTCTACTACCAGTAAGTTTATTTCCCTATCCCGAGCGCGCGCGAATTTCAAACAGCTTTTTTGTTTTTGTGATAAAACTAATAAGTACCTACCTATAAAATAGTTTCTTTGGGAAAATTGTTTGTAATTATGAGTACAATCATGTCTATAAGTATCGGTCACTAATTTACCAGTCACCCTGTATATTTAAATCGCGTGAAAAACTCTGATTGCGCGATGCAGGATTAGTTCGTATGTGATACCATAGATGTCGCTACATCGTGTCATAGATGTCGTTCTGTTCTGTCACACGACGATTTTTTTACAACTATCAAATATACATCAACATCTAATTAAATTCAAATAACGTATTATAATACGTTTAAATACAGTGTTGTTGAAAAACAGTGGTGAGAAAAAAAAAAGAATTAATTGCGAATTTAACCTGAACAGTACTTCTAGCCAAGTTAATAATCTGTAATCGTTAACGCTAGTAGAAAACTTTTAATGTACAGGACGTCATCTCAACGCTCAGCCACGTGGTCAGAACAAAACAATCGAGGGCGTGGCCAACTCGAGGCGTTCGACGCAAGCGAAACGCTTGTAACTTGGCTAGGGGTTTGTTTACACTTTCGATCAAAAGTTTTTGGAATAAAGTATAGACTTGAGTCCAAACTGAGCTAAGTGTGCGATGCACCTAAAATAAGTTAAACCCTGATAATGTACCTATACCGAATCTGAATTGAGAATTGTGTGTTATGTAAACTGTGTAGGTAATACTAGATACATGATGATCAGGATGGATAAAAACTCAAAAACCTCGACCAGTCCCCCCTGTAGAGCACAAACTCAGTGGGTAAGTCCTCAATGAAAATATTTAGTGGTTGTCACCTACCTTACCGCCACTAGATGTCTAAAAACAGGCGACGCGTGTCTGTCAACACATATGACTTATAGATCTGATGTAGGTCGCCACAGAATAATGTCCAAATAGTCTTGACTCGAGTCGAGACTATTGACCTCGGCTAGTTGACAGAATAGGCTAGTTGCCGTAAAAAATGTTTATTATATTATATATATGTAAATTATTAAAAAATATGGGACACGTATTTTTTTATTTGTAAATTAAACCAAAAATGACAAAGATATAGCCCATTAAAGTTACGTGTAAAGTCACGCTGTGCTGCATTTTTTGCGCACGGGGTGACGTCACACGTAACTTTAATGGGCTATTTCTTTGTTATTTTTTTGTTTAATCGAAAAAAGAAAAATACGTGTCCAATATTTTTTAATAATCTAAAATACGGACTAATTAAAATGTAATTACTTTGACCCTGGAAACTACCCTATTGCTTTGGTGGGCTAGTTCAAGCATAAAGTATGTAATGGCTGTACAGTCAATGGTTGTTGTAGAAGAAAATTTAAAAAAAACTTGAACACCCTTTAAAATGAATTTTCAGGGTAGTTTTAAACAACGAATAATGACAGTGTTTATTATTTATTTTGATTAGAATTTATGCCAAGTTAAAAGTTTATATAACAAAAGAAAAAGAAAACCCCCATACAATCTAAATTGTTCTGTTGGGGGTAGTTCTAAAAACAAAAAATGACAACTTTTACTATTGACTTTGTTTACTATAACTTACAAGTATATTGATACTTGGAATGAGAATTCAAATACAAACGAAATTCCCTATGTTCGCCCCCCTTAAATTGAATTGGTTGAATTTTCAAAAACCCCTTCTTAGTGCTTACTTACGTCATGTTTCTAGTCTATGTAGTTTCGCTTGTGCGTTGATATGTCAGTTTCTCAATTTATATAATTATACACAGATAAAGGATTCAAGAGAATACAGTTAAAAAACCTTTACATTTATAAATAAAAGTGAAATGCCACTCACTGATTATACCGTATAGTTCCTTGAACCATCTGGCCGAAATTATGTGAACGCAACTCTCGCACTCGCCTTGGCGGCAGTACGCAAATCTGTGCATTTATTAGCGGCCAGCAGCGCCCGGAAAGCGCTTTAAATCCATTTTTTCTGCGAGATATTGATTGATTTACATAAGCAATGTTCACTTTGAAGAATATTTAACCACCATTTTTTATGTGTAAAAATGTTTCTAAAGGTCCAAGCCGTTTCGAAGGAGTAGGGAAAAGTTGCGAAATTGCTAAATTTTTTTTTTTGACAAAAATATTAATTGCTCAAAAAAATCAAATGTTGATATGATATGACCTAGCCGTCACGGAGGAGTAGGCCACAGAAAATCACTGTTTTATGGCACTTTTCGGGCGCTTGGCCCTTAATCACGAAATCTCAGAAACTATAACACCTACAAACTTAAAATTTGGCAAGTAGGTTCCTTATAAGGTGTAAACATTAGCTAAGAACGCATTTTATGAAACTCTACCCAAGGGGGTAATACGGGCGCTAGAATTTTGTATGGAGAATCCTACTATCGGAGAATATGACTTCCTATAGGATTGTTCGAAAAAGTCACCGTAGTATTCGAAGGTAAAGAGCAACTGAAGAAATAAGGGAAAGTTTAGTCAGAAAAGGTCTAACACTCGCTCTACACAGAGCGGAATAATTATTTTTTTAGGATTTTATACCCCTAAAAAATGGGCGTTCAGTTAAAAATATAATGACATTTCTGGAATCGTTACAATCACTAAATTTGTTTTTTTTTTTAAACGAAAGAGAATAAAATCTTTTTTTTTTAGATTTAAGCTTACTGTGTTTTGGCTCTACAGGGGTGATTTTATTTCCTCAAATGAAACTAAGAATTACAATTCTTGTACCTAATTATATTTTAAATAAGTCTATTTTTATCGTAATGAGACTGGTTTAACTTTGTTTATATAAAAGTCGGTATTGTATTATTTTACTTGCGATTATTCTCGGTCTGCGCCTGGGGAACTTTAATAGCAATTTTCCTTTTACTGTAATATCTTACTTATAATATTAGGCGCCTGTCTCACCAATTTTAATGTATAAATAATTATTTTTAAAGATAATAATATTAAAACTAAGATTTATATTAGAATTATTTTTAGAGAAAAAAGTAAATTTTGGTGCACGGCAGTGTATAGCCAAGTTTTTAAAGAATCTCTTGCTGTCTAGTTTTTATTATTTATCTGAGAATGGATTAATTAAAACTGAAGGTGAGACTAGTGCTTGAAAATATAATTTTTTTTTCTATATAATTAGTGAAATGTACTATTTATCTATTAATGAAATTTAATCAATTTTACAGACACTTACCTACTTAAGAACGTATCTATCTAATGTTCTTTTATGGGTAATTTTCTTTTTTTTACGATATCGTGTATTTTGTTTTTAACATAACAGACTTGGCAAAAATTACACATTTTAAAAGTAGACAACTAAGTGTAGATATAAACGTCACAAAATACATGATATGTATAAAAAAAATGTTCTGTATGATGTTCATTTTAATTCCAATAAAACTTTTTCATGTATGAATGTAATATTTTATGTTAAGATAGAACTGTCGATCTTGCAACTGGTGCAATTTTTGTGCAATATGTGTTAGTTTTAAGTCAGTGCGTCATGCCAAGTGCAATATTTTGTAAATACAATGATATAATAATAATAATCTTGAAGTTTTTTTTTTTGCATCCATAAAAAAAAAATAGGAAATGCCTAAGGCATAAACTCCGTATAAATACAGTGTTTACTAGTGTAGTGAGTAATGGTGGCCAAGTGGTAATGGCCTCGACTTACTATTCTAGGTCGTGGATTTAAACCCAGCCATTACTTCGTATAATTTATTTCATCATCACGGCTCTCAAAACGGTGAAGGAAAATATCGTGAGGAAACCGGCATGTCCTAGAACCAAAAATTCGAATACTTGACATCTACCAACCCGCACTGGGCCCGCGTGGTGAATTACGGCCCATTCCCTTTCCTAGAGCGGAGGCCTTAGTCCCAACAGTGGGAACATTAAAAAAGGCCGACTATGCTACTAGTTTAAAACACCAAGCGAACGCCAGCGGTAAAGGAAATAAGGCTATGGTCCGGAGTGAGGAGGAATGGCAGGCGGATGCCTCCTTCTGCAAAGCAGTAATGCTAGCGAAGCAGGCGGCCGCACGCATGAGGGAACGGACTTTCTCCCGCCGCAGCCGTCGGCGTCCCGACCCTGATGTCCAGCCACCGTAGGCGTGAGCTTGGCTAGCCTGCCATCTGACCGTCCGGCCCGAGCTTGGCTCGACGAACTCGGGGTTCTGGGACGCGAGGCAAAAAAGGAACATATGCGTTGGTTTTAGTCATAAAAAAATCTGACATACTCTCCCACCCCGTCCTAGAGCGGGTAAAGTCTATGGAGAAATCTGTTTTTAAGCGGGCGAAGCTATTGGCTGTAGCTAGCTAGCTATATAGGGTGACTGGTAATTAGTGACCGATAACTATACACATGATTGTAATTATAATTACAGACAACTTTCCCAAAGAAACTTTTTTTTATACTCATTATTTAACTTATAATATTTAACCGGAACATGTAGGTACCTACACTGATTTATACACCGATGGGTTTGCAAGCGGCGCGGGTGTACTATCACTATTGTCGGTAAGGTGCATAGTTACGCGGCTAACAGCTGTGGGGTCGCAGGCGCGCGCACGAATTTGCACGAACAGATGTTTTGTTATTGTGATAAAACAAATGAGTATAAGAAAAAAAGTTTCTTTGGGAAATATGTTTGTAATTATAAGTACAATCACGTGTATAATTATCGGTCACTAATTATCAGTCACCCTATATTATAAAAACCGGCTAAGAGCGTGTCGGGCCACGCTCAGTGTAGGGTTCCGTAGTTTCCCGTCCGTCACAATAAGTGTACCCACTTATGAGTTTAAAAAAATGCTTGCATATACGATTATACTACAAACTTAGTCCAGAAATTATTTTTTAGAACACTTTTGTCTTTCTTGTACTAAAACTGTTCTACTTTTCAGATTATTTTCATATTTTCTAAACTTAAGGTTCAAAAGTTAGAGGCGGGACACATTTTTTTTTTTACTTTTGGAGCGATTATTTCCGAAATTATTGACATTATCAAAAAATTATTTGAGTAAACCCCTATTCATTTTTAAATACCTATTCAACGATATATCACACGTTAGGGTTGAAATTAAAAAAAAAATCACTTTCCACCTTACATATAGGGGGGCTAACCTAATAAAACATTTATTTCCAATTTTTATTTTACCATTTTGTCGGCGTGATTGATATACATATTGGTACCAAATTTCAGCTTTCTAGTGCTAACGGTCACAGAGATTAAGCGAGGACGGACAGACAGACAGACATGGCGAAACTATAAGGGTTCCTAGTTGACTACGGAACCCTAAAAACGTGATTACGAATTGTAACTATAAAGCCGGGTCCGCTGCGCCGATTTTCTAACTAAACATGTTATTAAAAGATGTTACCCATTCGTCTCGGCAAACAAAAATTGTTAGGCCACGCCCCTATTCGGTTAGTAAACAATGTTATTCTGTTAGAATACACGAAAACACGGCTATGCGGACGCGACTTAAAAGATAAACAAATAGACTTTTCATCATCATCATCAGCCTTTTTATGTTCCCACTGCTGGGACTTAGGCCCGGATTTCCAGTCACCGTTGGCGTGGGTATGCGGACGGGGAGTAATGGGTAGCTCGCTGTCCGGCAGTCTGGTAGCCGTCCGGAACGAGCTCGAGTCGTCGACGGCACGTAGTGCTCTATGCGCGCCATGATGATATGTCAGTAAATCGTTGGGGCCCAGCAACCCAACTGAGGCCAAGGGTTAAGTAAAAGCGAACCCCGGAGCCCTGCAACGTAGCCGAAGAAAGAACGAAGCTTAGAAACGTAAAACGCTTGGTAAGCGACGCGTGTAAACACAACGTAATAAAGTTCCTTAAGTTCAAACCAAAAATTCCCCATTTTTATTTTCAGTGTTGCCATTAAAAAAACTATTGAAAGTTGTTAAAAAAAAACTTATTTATATTCAATTTTTTATGGTAGTTATTAAGTACACCATTTCTAAAGTTTGAAGAATATAGGTACATTCACCCGAGCAGCAAGGCTTCATCGAACGTTGAAGCAAATGGCGAGGCGAATGTTGAAGCAAATGGCGAGGCGAATATCAAGGCAAATGACAAGGCCAATGGTTTGGCTAATGGCGAGCACTTATGTATTAAATTGCAGTATTATATTTTTTAATTTCGCGAAAAAAGGTGTAGTGCCTGAGTTTTCTCTGCCACCTAGTAGTGACACTATCATTAAAACTATTTAAGGAAGGGACAATTGGGAGTCATTAGGATGAAAAATAATTTTGTAAGCACCTAATAATTATGTTAACTAATGAGGTATAAATTCATTATTGATATCTAATTATTTAAGTGTCAATAAGATAATTTGTTTGAGCTAGGAACATTAAGATACATAATAAAACCCAAAATTCTCCCAGCATAGACAATATTTAAAATTTTACATACCTCCATAGAGTGGTGGATTCCATAATCTATCTAATAAAAAGTCTGAAGTTAATGGTAAGGCAGAAACTTTTAGTAGGTACCTACATACTGTGTGTTTACTGAATTTAATAAGTATTTAGGTACTTGATTGCGGACAGAAAAAAAAATATCGCTCGTGGTTTTGCCCCTGCATCCTATTAATTGAAGTAAAAGCAAGCTCCCAAACGGCCTAATATTTTTTTTTTTTTGGGTAGGCTCGCGTTTGACCACAATCTCACCTGATGGTAAGCGATGATGTGGCCGACGATGGAGCACGCTTACATATAAGCAATATTCAAAATTTAAAAGTATTACCAAATATTTATTTATTTAGCATTAAAATAAATATCAAAATCAACATAGAAATTCAAAATTAATTTACGAAATCTATTTTATTATTTATCATAAATCTTTTTAACCAAAAACATCTATTAGTTAAGCTTGACATTGGCATAAATAGAGACATAGGGCATAGACACAAAAGTGTGTTAAAAAATGGTTGCCTGTAAAGTCGGTTTTACGGGCGAAGATTTTACGTGACAACGTCCATGCGCCGATTCAATGCGCCTAATTCTCTAGTGCTGCGCGCGCGGCAGACCGATCATAGTTGAGTGGGAGAGAGACGCAAGGCATTCGGCGGGCCTCTCTCTCGTTCGGTGACTCATCGTAACGTTACCGAGCGTTACACTTTTTCATAAGTGACTCCCAGCCGCAACCTAATTTAAGACGTTGTCACGTCAAAATTACCTATCAATATCGATAGATTTACAAGCAATACCTTCATACAGCACTATTCAAAACTTGTCTATGTCTCTAGGAATTACATGCTATATAGAAATTATTGTCTATGTCTAGTTAAGTACTTTTGTTTGTTATCAGGTTAGTTAGCAGCACCGACTAATTTATTTTAATTGCTATTCTTGGCTTTAAATACAGTTCCATGTTACACGTATCTCTCACTCAGTAGTACTACAAGAAAGAAGTGGTGAATATAAGTGTTATGTGTTGAAGCTTGTTTAAAATTTAAACATGGGGGCCAAAGGATCTAAAACGTCAGACAATCCACCGCAGTAAGTACCAGTTTATTACATATATATTCGTTAATTTGCTTACTCCTATTTATTTAGTTGCAACATGCCTTCTTCAAAACAAACCTTTTTATTATAATGGCTAAAAGACCATCGGAACTTCGGAAGTACTCAACCCGTGCGTATTGAAACATGGCACCTGATTAATGACGTTTGAACTTTGAAATATTGAGTGCATTACAATACCTACTTTAGTGTTTTGAATAGGTATCAGCATTTATTTTGCGCTGAGTAGTTTCTCATAATTTACGGTTTTTTAACCTGTCAATCGTGGAAATTAGAGACAGTAGAAAGACAATAGGTGCGCGAACGCCGGCGTTCGCTTGGGGTTTAATGAAACGTGACAATACAAACTATTTTCGATGTATTCAAAGTGGCAATTGTGTTCGAGCAAGGATGCGCTCGGGTTGTAATAAATTTTGTTTTTTTATTTTTGAAAATGGAGTTCGGTTTTATGTGACGCATTAGCAAGTTTTATTTGCGCCTTGTAATTACCCCGTGAAGGAATGTTATGTGTATTTAGATTAGATAAGAACTATGTCATTAAACTGACGCACATGTAGGTAGGTATAGCACGCCTGATTTGTACGTAGAACGACGTCGCGTGGCGTGGATCAAGTGTAGCTCTACAAGTCTAGTTTCCTTAAAAAAATTATGGAGACCAACGCAGATCGGCGTGTGTGGCACACGTATGTGTGCAGTTTAGTTCTACTTTTAGATTAGTATGTAAATGTATAAAAATACACATATTGAGGTATTATGATATTCCTGTGATATTTTTGTAAGTTTTGCCTGTAGCGACGTATGGGTGGGGATGATTTAGGGGGTCAGACACCCCGCTCCTGCTGGGACTACCTACTTTCAAAAGTGATTTTCGTAGTTATTTGGGCAAAGTTTGTCTTTATTTTATCTACATAACTACCCACAATTTTTTTTATCAAGCCACGGTAAAATACTAGATTTAAAATATTAATGAGTACCTACTAAGGGTGAGTTGCACCATTTAACTATAACTATAACCAAACCATAACCAACCGTGAAACGGCCGCCTATTGGTCAATTCGACGATTTGACAACTGTTAACGGCTTTGTTATCGTTATAATTAAATGGTTCAACTCACCTTAAGTAAGTTTTTGTATAAGCTATATTACTTGTTGGTGTACAATAAAGTTTAATCTATTGTACTAATTAAGTATTTTTTGGTAATTAACCTTTCGAATGTCTTAAGTCACACAGTTCGACATAAGCCATTGTCTTTCTATTGTGTCTCTAATTACGGCATTCAATGAGTTAAAAAATATTTTTTTGTCAATCAATACATATTTATTCAGGTTGCTGTGTGGTTATGGGCAGTGGTGGCCGAGTAGTAATGGCTCCGACTTACAAGTTGGTAGCAGTTTCAAACTCAGCCAATGCATTATAATAATAATAAAATAGCCATTTATTTTCAAACTTTGGGGTAAATTATTTTATTATTATTCTTTACCAACACATTACTTTGTGTAATAATAATATCTTTCATCACCACTGTGAGGCATGTCCTAGAATCAAAAATTTGTAGATATTCAACATTCCATTACAGTGGTGGAATTTTTGTCGACAACGCAATGGGATTGTTACAATGTTTTTTTAATAGACAAACGCTTTAAACATAAACAATTATGGTGTTTCTTCTCAGGGTAGTCAGCTAGGCAACACCGGCCCCATCTAGTTTAAACTGACTGAAAACAAAATTGACGTGTAATAGTTATTAGTTAAACAAGAGCTTGGCAGAGTTGCTTTTTAACTGCATGCTCAATTTTGATTCTATAATTTAATCACGAGCGCAGCAAGTTATTCAAAAATTAGGATCCTGAGCGTTAGTGAGAGAATCAAAAGAGCACGAGATGAAAAATCTTTGCAGTTGAGTGCAACATGTAACTTTTCATCGCATCTCAGCGAGGAAATGACTTAATGCAAAAAAAGTACGCCAAGGAGGTTCTGAGTCTGAGTTTTTAACAAAATAAAAAAAAGTTGTATGACAAATTTGGTAACATGGAGGTGGTAGTAAATAGATTTATTGATGTTTTGAATTCAAAAACTTAGTGCACGCGATGTTCTAAATTCAATTTACTGTATCTCTCTAGAGAATAAAAAAAACATACATTCAGCCGAACATAGAACCTCCTTTTTGAAGTCTGTTAAAAATGGCTTTTGCTCTCAGATATCGAAGAGCAAAAATACTCTTTCCGAGATGGTGGGATGAAAAAGTGTTGTTTTAATAAACCTATTTGCAAAATAAACATCATTTATCATTTAAAACTATCTTACATACATTGGTCATGGGTTGTGCGAAAGTGTACCCCGGGGCCCTGGAACGAAGGCAAAAAAGGAACAGGAGTGGGTTTTAGTCAGTAGATGATTAACCACCTAAATAAAACGTAAGTATATTTTGGCAACCCTACACTACTTGGCTCGCCACGCCATCATGTCATAGACTTCACTCCTGATTTATTCGCTGCGTTGCTGCATGTATCCAACAACAAAGAAAATTGGCTCGCCAATGTATGGAATGCGCAAAGCGATCCCTACTCTGACGCTGAGCGCTGAAGATCCCATTCGGCCATTGTACATTTACTACGGTTCTTTTACATTCACGCCATTTTGCGCCTAATTTTAAAGGTACACGCACGTCAGTCACATCCAGATCACATCACCATCACGTCGCCGATTAGCCTCTGACATGTGTCACTTGGGGCCTATGAGTTCTCCAAAGCTATATTTCTAAATATCATAAAACTACTTTTAGATTTGGAAAGCCTTTTATTTTTACGAATTTTTCTTTTTCTTTACAGGCAACAATCTGCTACTCAGGTAAAGCGTCTCATCGATGCCCAAAAAGCTCAAAGTGCATTTCAGAATGACGATGCGCATACCAGTATGGTATCTGCTGCATACAGAGAATTAGAAAAAGAGACAGCTTATTTATCTGCACAGAGAAAGGAACAGGAAAAAGCTCTTCTTGCTGCTCAGAAAAAACTCCAAGAAGAGACTGCTAAGCTGGCTGCTCAAAGAAAATTACAGGAAGAAATCTTTAATAATGCGCAGAGAATGCTCCAGGAAGAAACTGCTAAAGCAGTCATGCAGAGGAAACTTCAGGAAGAAGCCTTTATTACTGCAAAGAGAAAACTTCGAGAAGAAGCTGCTAAAAGAAAACTGTTGGAAGAGGCGGCTAAAAATAAACTCGATGAAGAAATTGCTAAGAAGAAACTCGAAGAAGAGATTGCCGCCAAGAAGAAATTAGAAGAAGAGATTGCTGCCAAGAAGAAACTCGAAGAAGCGGCTACTAAGAAGAAACTCGAAGAAGAAACTGCTAAAAAGAAACTCAAAGAGATTGCTGTAAAGAAAACGTATCTTGAAGAGATTGCTGAAAGAAAACTCCAAAAAGATGCTGCTAAAAAAACACTGCATGAAGAGATGTTTTCAAAAGATCTTTTAAAACTTAAAAAAGAGATTGCAGATAAGAAAAAAATCCTTGAAGATGATTTTCAGAAGAAACTAGAAGAAGATGCTGCTCGGAGAAAACTACAGGAAGAGGCTTTTAAGAAAAAACTTGAAAAAGAGGCTGCCGAGAGAAAACTCCAGGAAGAAGCTGCTAAGAGGAGACTCGAAGAAGAAAATGCTAAGAAGAAACTCGAAGAAGAAACTGCTAAAAAGAAACTCAAAGAAGAGATTGCTGCAAAGAAAACGTACCTTGAAGAGATTGCTGAAAGAAAACTCCAAGAAGATGCTGCTAAAAAAACACAGCATGAAGAGATGGTTTCAAGAGAGCTAAAAGAAAAGGGTTTAAAACTTAAAAAAGAGATTGCAAATAAGAAAAAAATCCTTGAAGATGCTTTTCAGAAGAAACTAGAAGAAGATGCTGCTCGGAGAAAACTACAGGAAGAGGCTTTTAAGAAAAAACTTGAAAAAGAGGCTGCCGAGAGAAAACTCCACGAAGAAGCTGCTAAGAGGAGACTCGAAGAAGAAAATGCTAAGAAGAAACTCGAAGAAGAAACTGCTAAAAAGAAACTCAAAGAAGAGATTGCTGCAAAGAAAACGTACCTTGAAGAGATTGCTGAAAGAAAACTCCAAGAAGATGCTGCTAAAAAAACACAGCATGAAGAGATGGTTTCAAGAGAGCTAAAAGAAAAGGGTTTAAAACTTAAAAAAGAGATTGCAAATAAGAAAAAAATCCTTGAAGATGCTTTTCAGAATAAACTAGAAGAAGATGCTGCTCGGAGAAAACTACAGGAAGAGGCTTTTAAGAAAAAACTTGAAAAAGAGGCTGCCGAGAGAAAACACCAGGCAGAAGCTGCTAAGAGGAGACTCGAAGAAGAGGCTGCTATAAAAATCCATGAACAGCCCACTTCGAGGTAAGATTGTAACATAACAATTAATCCACACTAATATTATAAATATGAAAGTAACTCTGTCTGTCTGTATGGACTTCCTGACTACTTTTTATCTGGCTTTGACTTCGAGGCCACTATAACTGACCACGCGAACGAAGTGGTGGTCAAAAGCTAATTATGTTCCTTTGGGTCAACTTTTCGACTTTATAGTTCGTTCGCGACGATTTGCTCATGTCGGCGTAAACGTAGCCAGAGATCCCGAAAGACAGAGAGGTTTGGGAGTTGTTTGCACATTATCATTATTTCAGCCGATAGACGTCCACTATTGGACATAGGCCTCCCTAAGTGTCGCCACAATGAACGATCCTGTGCGCCCCGCATCCATCGGATTTCCGCAACCTTCACCAGGTCCTCGGTCCACCTTGTAGGAGGCCTTGCAACCCTGCGTCTTCCGGTACGTAGTCGCCACTCCAGAACCTTTCGGTCCCAACGGCAATCTGTTCTGCAAGCAATGTGCCCTGCCCATTGCCACTTAAGTTTGGCGATTCTTCGTGCTATGTCGGCAACCTTGGTTCTCCTGCGGATATCTTCATTTCTAACTCGTTCACGCAAGGAAACTCCGAGCATAGCCAAAGGGCAATAGAAAGCCATTGCCCTTTGGATGACTTTAAGCCTTCTGATGAGGCCCATTGTGAGCGACCACGTTTCGGCACTATTATGTCATCACTGGCAACACGCACTGGTCATAGACTTTTGTCTTGAGATACTGTGGTATGTTGGATGAGAAAATACCGCGTAGTTTCCCGAACGCTTTAGTTTTGTCTATGTTAATTTTAAGACCCACTCTTTCGGAAGCTCTACTGAGATCATTCAGCATTGTGCTGAGCTCTTCCGTAGTCTCAGCCATGACTACTATGTCGTCGGCAAACCGAAAGTGAGTGATGTACTCGTTATTGACTTTGATGCCTAGTTCACTCCAATTCAGAACCTTGAAGACATCCTCCATAGCGGCTGTGAACAGTTTCGGAGAAATGACGTCTTCCTGTATCATAACCCTCTGCAGCAGGATAGGTTTCAAGGTCTGGACCTGAAGTCGGACTGAGATAGTGGCGTTTTCGTACAAACATTTCAGCACCACGATATACCCTGTAGTCAATCTGGCACCGTCTGAGACATTGCAGGACAGCCTTAGTCTCGATCGAATCAAAGGCTTTCTCGTAGTTCACAAACGCTAGGCAGACAGGCAGATTATACTCCTCGGTCTTCTGTATGTACGGTCTACGGTGTTGATGCCTTTTCGGAATCCGGCATGTTCAGGAGGCTGGAAGTCGTCGAACCTGCCCACGAGACGGTTCGTGAGGTGTCTCGAAACCAGCTTGTAGGCATAGCTCAAAATGAGAGACGCCTATAATTCTTGAGCAGGGCCTTGTCGCCCTTCTTAAAGAAGAGTACCACTGCACCTCCGCTCCGTGCCTGTAGTGTTTTTCTCTCGAGTATGATGGAATCAAACAGCTTCTGAAGGGCCTTAAGGATCGCTTTCCCACCTGCCTTCAGGCATTCGGCCGTAATTCCATCATCACTCGGCACTTTGTTGTTATTAATCTGCTTCAGAGCCATCCTAATCTCGTACAGGCTGACGTCCGGGATATCTTTGGTATAGTGTCGGGTCAATCTAGCTCCTGGGTCGTTTGCCAGATTCGCAGTGGGTTTGGTGATTGACGTATACAACTGTCCATAAAAGGCCTCGATCGCTCCCAGGAGCTCCGATTTAGCGGATATGACTCTGCAATCTTCGGTCTTCAGTTTCGTGAGCTGGCTCTGCCCAGTATACAGGTCTGTTGCCAAACACCTTGGAACTTTTATTTCGCTCAATCGCGTCTTTAATTTTTCCGGTATTAAAGTGCCGAATATCGTGTTTCAAGGACTTAGAGATCCGCCTATTGAGCTGCCGATATATGCACGCATCATCTTCTCGGAGACTGCAGAATCATCTCATACCTCTCCTTCATAAGTTCAAGAGTTTGACCTGTAAGCCTCTCGCTCTTATTTGTACGAGTCTTAAAGAACTTTAGACTCCATCGTTGTATTCTTTCACGGAGCTTCTTAGGCACTCTAAATGATTGCAAAGTTCGAGCTGAAAGCTCTCGGGAGTTTTGGATCTAGATCTGTGCAGGACGGAGCGTCGACTTCATCAGTTGAGATCTTTCAAGCTTGACATTGATATTCAATGTGCCTCTTACCATGCGGTGATCACTCTCGGTTTTCACTGCATTGATCACAGAGACATCATTGAATATTTGTTTTTTCGTCGACATGATGAAGTCAATCTCATTTTTGTTTGCACCATTTGGGCTTTGCCAGGTCCATTTCCTATGCTCACACTTTCTCAAGAAAGAGTTAATTAACTTACAAATTGACAGTTTTCACATTTTTTCTATACTTGTGCTATGAGACCTTGCTTCATGTTAAATTTCAGGATTGTAGGTCAACTGGAAGTACCGTATGTATTTTGATTCCCATGTGGGTGTCGAAATACACGTTTTTTGCAACATAAACACCCTTAAGAGAATCAAAATCATTGGGTACTTCCCGTTGACCTAAACTCCTGAAATTTAGCATGAAGCAAGTTATCATAGTACAAGTATAGAAAAAAATGTGACAGCTGTTAATTTGTAGTTACGTCACAAAAAAAAAACATTCTTTGCGACTTGCAAAAATCTTCGTGAATCAATTCGGGAATTGAACAATTTTCATTGTTTCGCGTTGAAATTAAAATTTTAACCTCCAACCTGCGGTTCTTAGAAGCTGTGAAAAAATCAAGCTTCTAGGTTAACGTTATGTCGCAAAAAAGCGTGTATTTCGACACCTCCAAGGGAATCAAAATTTATAGGGTACTTCCCATTGACTTAGAATTCTGAAATTTTGCATGAAGCAAGGTCTCATAGCAGTAATATAGGTGAAATTCTGAAAACTGTAAATTTGTCATTACGTCACAAAAAAAAAAACTATTCTTGTGATTCGGAAAAATCTTCGTAACTCAAATCGGGAATTGAACAGTTGTCATGTGTAAATTTGTACGAAACTCTCAGTGCGCGAGTACGACTCACTTTTTTTTAGTGGATTTCCTATAGATATATTTAATCATAAGAAACAATTAGATATTGTTACTTATACAACTAATAAAATGATACTTAGCATTTGTTTAGCCAATTTACTTGCTGTTTCACGGAGAGGGGTGTAAAAAGAATGGACCAATATACCTCCTGGAGTCCAAAACTATTCACAGAAGGCGGCCCTCATATTTTGCACACTCAACTCTCTTTGGCGCCTCCTTAATTAGTAACAATAAATAATATCTAGTTTCTTAAAAAAACAAAACCGACCTTGGTATGTTCAAGTTTTTCAGGACTTGAATTATAATTGATAATATAAAATAATTGATAATTTAAGATAATATAAGTTAGTATCTTAAATTATACTTTGTCATTTTGTATTATACATTGTTAGGTTTTAGTATAAATAATTTAGTGTATATTTAAGTTTTTTTATGTAAATACGTATGATTAATTAGAAATTTAGTTACAAAATATTATTTATGTAACTAAATTATATTATTTTTTAAATTATATTATAGTAAAATATTAATCTGACAATCATTTTCTTCCGTCAGAACTCGAGACTTGCCCAGAACTCGAGATTTGCCCAGAACTCGAGATTTGCCCAGAACTCGAGACTTGCCCAGAACTCAAGACTTGCCCAGAACTCGAGACTTGCCCAGAACTCGGGACTTGCCCAGAAATCCTGCCGTGTTACGTTATTGCCACACTTGCTACAAACGATTGACACAGGTCTTGTTTGAGTGCGACGAAGGTCATGGCTCCTGTGGTGACTGCAGGGATAGTTTGCGATACTGTGGCATCTGCGATGGGATCATTACCCGCCGAAGGAGTTACAATTCTAAGCACGACCTTTCTCCTCACGTATGTACCAGTTTTTTTCCGTTATTGTTACTTTCCGTCAATTAAAGCTTTTAAGCTATTGCATAGCTTCTATCGCGGGCCTTGAGCGTGGAGACCGAATCCAGAAATTCCGCAACGAAAATAACCTAACACCCCCCACTCATTTGTTTTTTGAGCGTGGTGACCGATAAGGAAACAAATGAGTGAACAATCAATCAAAATTCAATTCAATGTGTGAAAGTGTAACTTCGATTAATATCAAAGAAAAAAAACAAAGGAACAAAAATACTGCATAAAGAAAAAAAAGCTTAAAAAAAATGTTTCTTCTTTCAGACGGGAGTACCGTGTCCTCACAGGGTTGATGGTTGTCAGCTGAACATAAAATTAGCTAATATGGAGACTCATGTGAAGGAGTGTCCTTTCCAGAAACATGAGTGTCCAGTCGGCACAGTATTTGGAATCTGCAAATGGCAAGGTAAGATTCGTAACTACAAATAACTTTAATTTCGGAAGTCGGTGTTTCTATAATAGTTTTGTCTCTTCGTTATTTAACACCGACTTCCGAAATTAAAGTTATTTTATACTTTTCAGTGTTTTTTAACATTGAAATCGGTTATATATTTTTTTATTTTTTTTTATTTTACACATTTTGGTTATGGTGGCACTAAAAAATGCCTCTCAGACAAACTTATCAAACTTATAGCCACAGTGCATCTCATAACGATTCTAAACGAGTAATCCCAAACACGGTTAGATTACATTAATTTATTTTTTTAAGCTATTGCATAGCTTCTATCGCGGGCCTTGAGCGTGGTGACCGATAAGAAAACAAACGAGTGAACAATCAATCAAAATTCAATTCAATGTGTGAAAGTGTAACTTCAAATAATATCAAAGAAAAAAAACAAAGGAAAAAAATACTACATAAATAAAATAAATAATTATAATTGCATAAGTTGATAAAAATGCTATGCAATAGCTTTACTGCGGCAGTCCCCGAGTGTCACACGTCTTTTTATTTTTCCTTCTTGCTTCATCATCAGATCCTCCCCCTCTTTCCTGACCGTCAGTCATCGACTACACGTATAAACAAAGCAATTTTACTTGTTACGACAGTTCTGCTGTGATTCTATGAGGAGTTGTGTTCCATATCTTCAAAGTTCATAATCAGATCATTACAACATGGGAACAAATTGGAAGCATAACCTTTCAATCAAAAAAATAATTTTCAAAATCGGTCCACGATTTTTTTTTTTTTTATTTGTTATAAACTAGTACTTGACTGCAATCCCGCCTGATGGTTAGCAGTGATGCAATCGTTGACCGAGATATCGGTGAAAATACATAAAAAAAAACATACATTCAGCCGAACATAGAACCTCCTTTTCGAAGTCGGTTACAAAAAGCACTTTGAAAGATTCTTACGATCCAAATGGTTTAATTTAATAACACTAGACCTCTGCCGTGTCTTTTTCGTTTTTTTTTTTAATCTACACTAATATAATAAGTTTGTTTTTTTTTGTTTGTAGGAGATGATCTCTGAAAGTTCTGGTCTGATTGCTAAAATTTTTTCACCAACAGAAGTCTGCTTTATTCCTGAGTGACATAGGCTATATTTTATGTACCCGGGCAAAGCCACGGGCAAAAGTTAGTCTGATATAAACTAGTGTTTGGCTGCGATCCCACCTGACAGTAAGCAGTGATGCAATCGTTGATGGTGAGGCGCACTAGAGCTTATTCGTGGAGGCGATCGATGGTGGCGAGTTGGCGACCTCTCGCGCTGGTCACTTGGTACAGGCCATGGTCCGGAGCAAGGGGAATGGGTGGCATCGCCTCCTTCTCATCATCATCATCATATCAGCCGAAACACGTCCACTTTTGGACATAGGCCTCCCCCAAGCGTCGCCACAACGACCGGTCCTGTGCGTCACGCATCCATCGGATTCCTGCGACCCTGACCAGTTCATCGGTCCACCTTGTAGGAGGCCTCCTAACGCTGTGTTTTCCGGTACGAGTTCGCCACTCCAGCACCTTTTGTCCCCATTGACCATCTGTTTTGCGTGCAATGTGCCCTGCCCACTTAAGTTTGGCGATTCTTCGAGCTATGCTGGTAACCTTGGACCTCCTTCTGCGTAGCAGTAATGCTATTAGCATAGGTGACGACTGCACGCGTGAGGGGATGGACGTCCTTACGCCCCAGCCGCTGGAACCTCGACCCTGATTTCCAGCCACCGTAGGCGTGAGCTTGCGGACGACGAGTAATAGGTAAATCATCGTCCAGCTGTCCGTTACCCGTTCGCCCAGCGTTCAACTTGAGTTTATAGTTAACTCTATTGACGTCATAGGGTGATGTACTCTATCCTGGCATTGTTGAATGCGAACGAGTTCAACTGTCAACGTCAAACATATGGCCGCTTACTCCAACCTACCTTGCTCGGAGTCAGAGTAAGCTGGGTTAACTCTAGGGTAGCTAGTCGAGTTATAAAAGAATAACCCTGGGTTGCTCCTCTACATTCCTCTGGTTAGTTTTGAACGCCGGGCTGGATGGAGCCCAAGTCACCAACAGTGCGAACGCACGCCTCAAAGAGAGAGCAGACCAACTTATCAGATTCACTTATAATCAGGTTTTTAAATGTTCCCACTGTTGGGACACAGGCCTCTTCTCTAGGAGAGGGAATGGGCCGTATTCCACCACGCGGGCCCAATCGCGTTGGTGAATGTCACATGTCTTCGGATTTTTGGTTTCTAACGGTTTCGTCACGATGTTTTCCTTCGCCGTTTTGAGAGCAGTGGTGATGAAAAAAATTACACAAAGTAATACGCCTGTCTGGTTTTGAACCCGCGACCAATGACTCGTAAGTCGGGGCCGTTACCACTCGGCCATCACAGCTCAGACTCACTTATTGAAAGAATATTATCTATCAATTGTAGAAGATGATGTTTTCTTTCTATATTTCTAATTTGATTTATTATTTCAGGTGTACTATTAGATCTTTCGAGTCATTTCAAAGAAAAGCATCCGAAATGCTTTTCATCTGATGTGGGTTCAGAGATTCGGGTCAGCAATATCTACAGAAACCGCCGTTACGTCAAGCTCATCGAAAAGGGCTACCATTTTGTTTTCCACATGAAAATATCTGAAGTGAGTGAAAAGATCTATATGACTGTTCAGCTCATGGCCACGAAACATAGCGCCATGAAGTGTCTCTATGGAGTACATGTGTACAACAGAAGCGATACTAGCAGGAAATACGTTTATGAGGACTACTGTTGCTCCACCAACGATAATGTCGAAGAAGTTTTTCTGAAAGGAGAATGCGCAGTGCTGCCAATGGCGTACGCGAGCTCTTTCGTCAATAATGGGACATTGAGTTTGAAGTGCTTTATTAAGTGGATCGATAAAGAGAGGAGTGAACGAAGAAACTCGTATTCCGACAGTGAGTTTTAAGAGTTTCATTAAGAAGATCGACGAAAAGGGGCGTGATTTCGGCAGATATTAAAGAAGAAGCGCACGAGCACTCAGGGTTGCTTACCGTCCGTAAAAAAAAAAAACGGCAAAAAAAATCACATTTGCTGTGGCTCCCGTACAGCAAATGTGATTTTTATCTAAATATAGCGGCAACGGAAATATATAATTTGTGAAAATTCTAACTATCGGAGTTCTTGAGATACAGCCTAGTGACAAACAGACGGACAGACAGCTAAGTCTTAGTAAATGGTACACAATTGAAGCGTTGTGTGCATAAAGGCGTTACCCGAACCAGTGCGAGTGCGAATCGCAAAGGGGGGTGCCCAACAAATCAATTTTTTAAAATAATCGCTATTTTATGACAACCTTATAATTTTATAGATGAGCACTTTCTGTTGACTAGATATTTCCATGCAATGTGGGTAAATAACTATTTTCTGTATTTTAAACCCAATAGTTTTGCTGATAGGGTCGGTTAATTTTCATAACTTTTAAACTGTGACAAAAGTTTTAAGGCTCTCAAAATATGCCTATACTATTTTATTTGTATTTTTTATTTATTTGTGACTTGCACTGTATTTTCTAAGACTCTTCCGAGTCTATTTAAATATAAATGATGTAAGGGACAGCCCTCCACAAACTTTAAGGGCTTGCTCAGTAGACGAAACTGAACAACCTACCATAAAATTTTTTTTCAGGAAACGAAAAAAAAATTCAGCCAAGTCCAATCAAGTTAATAATTTTGTATGGTGAGGCGGATTTTTATTTCGTTTCCTGAATTTTTTTTATTGTAGGTGGTTCAGTTTCGTCTACTGAGCAAGCTCTTAAAGTTTGTAGAGGATTGTCCCTTACACCTTGAAAATAGGGTGACTGGCAATTAGTGTACAATACTTAAACACGGAATTGTGCTCATGATAACCAACAATTTTTATTATGGGAGCAAAGCCGAAATCGCGAAAAAAATATCAGCTGTGCAATACATTAGGCAAACATAAAAGTACTGAACAGCTGATTTTTTTTCGCGATTTCGGGTTTGTTCCCATAGTAAAAGTTGTTGGTTATCATGAGCACAATCACGTGTTTAAGTATCGTACACTAATTACCAGTCACCATATATATATATATATATATATACGTGTTCCAATATTACTATACGATATTATGACTAGACCGATTGTAGGGCGGTGAGTCTGCGATTGTGGAATATCCTGTAGTACGCCTTTGTTGCTTCTAAAGTTTCAATATCAATATGATCTGAGATCCAATAGAAGAAATCTCTTCCCTCCTTTCAGTATTAATGGAGAAAATGATTTATGTTTTCAAAGTTTTTATTTTAATTTTAAAATTAAATAAGATTTCTTGATATTGTAAACGCCGCGTTTCATATCACGTCAAAATCGCTATCGTAATGCACGAAGAAATGGTCAGATTCACGGCTTTTGGAACGATAATAGTCATTTTGACGTGATTAGGAACTCGGTCACAATGTTACCACGAGCAGGGAGTGATCTTGTACTTTTATTAGGTTAGTTATGATAATGACAATGTGATATGAATTGACTGTCTAAGTATAGTGGTTTAAGTTATTATTGACTAGTAATTAGGTTACTTTAAGCCTCGCAGACAGAAATAGGAGGACCCCGTCGACTTTACCGAAACTTTTTTTTAGATCGGTTTTTCATACTTTATGGTCACCCTACACTGACAATACAGGACGCCACTTTGTAGAACACATCGCAATCACAATCCGGCTGACCATGAGCTAGCCACATTATATTACAGCTACGTTTTTCAATATGCCGCGCCAATTTATAATACGCCGTGTTATAAGATATAACTTTGACATGTGCATAAGTAAACCTCGTCTATTGTTCTTTCTATTGGTGAAAATATCATCAAAAGCCATTGCGTGGTTTAGGAATTAGGGGTATAACGACGATATAATTCATTTTATTTGGTTCTAGCTTTTGCCCTTTAGGCGAACTCTGCATACCCTACTCTATCCTACCCTACACTGCTCTACCCTATCCTACGCTACCCTACCCTACCCTAATCTACCCTATACTACAAAACCACAATACAGGGACCTACCTATTTTTGTCATTAAGTATTTCAACGCCAAATTAATGATTTCATTAGCTATGTAAGTGACACGTACGTTTTAATGTTAATGTCTATTTTTTAAATGATGATTTAATTTTAAATCAATAAAACTTATCGATTATGCAAAAACCATATTATTTTGTTTAAATTTTTAACGCCACACATTTATAGGTATTTTTTGAGATGGGAGACAGTTGATTACCAAATTACTTGATACCCAAGGTCGGCGAGCAATGGGAAGCTCGCCGTCCGACCGTTCGGCAACCGTCCAGACCGAGCCCAAGTCGTCGACTACAGCGCGTACTGTTTCACGCACGCTTCAAAGATGTCAGAAAACCATAGGGGCCCAGCAGGGTCGAAGCCTACTGGGGCCATGGGTTTGCTTCTGAAAGGAAAGCTCTGCTCTGGTTCATACCAAAGCAATGAAGGTACAGGAGTGGGTTTTTAGTCAGTAAAAGTCTGACACTCCCATCCGCGGGGAATGTCATTGTTTGATTTTTCTGCCTAAATAAAAGGTGATTACCTAATGAGTTCTCCTAATTGTTATCTCATTGTTTATACCTGTGTGCCAAATCAACGTATTTCATTTCTTCTTTCTTTCTTTCCTTCTTTAGAGTGGAGCGAGAGGGCATGTCAGACTTTTGCTGACTAAAACCTTACCTGTGTCGTTCAGTCATTTGCGTTATACGAGGATTTCTTTTCCAGAAATTTTCTGTAAAAACATGTGCCTATAACTGGGAAGAATTTTGACCAGCATTATTATTATAGTTCGCCCATACAGTCCCACTGCTGGGCAAAGCCCTCCTTCTACTACTTCCAACGACCACGGTTTCTCGCTTTCTTATTCCAGTTCAATCCAGCCAAAGCCAAGCCATCCAGGTCGTCCCGCCATCTCCTTCGTGGTCTGCCTCGGCCCCGCGTTGCCGTGTGTGTTAATTCAGTCATAATAAATTAATCAAAATATTTATTTGCTAGAATATGGTACATAAGGTGATTCATTTGTTTCAGCATATCCTACTATAACATGGCGTGCAAATACTATACACAGTCAGTATTGTCAATTACTATAACTTTTTTTTAGAGCGTACGAATATCTCGCTTCAGGCAGTCTCCAAGTGGGGCGAAACCAATCTGGTGGTATTCAACGCCGCCAAAACACAAGCGTGTCTGTTCACCGCCAAAAGGAGCCCGTTCACCTCGGCTCCTACCTTTTAGAATGTATCTTTGGATTGTACCGACTGCCTTCAGCTCTTGGGTGTCGAAATTTCCTCCGACCTCAATTTTGGGCGGTTCATTGAGTCTGAAGTCAAAGTAGCGGCTAGGAAACTAGGCGTTCTCGCAAAAGTCCGGCGGTACTTCACACCGAGACAGCTTTTAATGTTATACAAAGCACAGGTCCGATCGTGTGTGGAGTACTGCAGCCATATATGGGCTGGTGCTGCAAAGTGCCACCTGGCAGTTTTGGACTCGGTGGAAAGGCGTGCGAAGAGGCTGATTGGTGAACCAGATTAGGTTAAGTCCAATCTTCAAAGCCTTGAGCACAGGCGTAGGTTAGCCAGCTATTCGGTGTTTTACAGATTGCATTTTGGAGAGTGTGCGCAGGAATTGCATGACTTGATTCCGCCATCTCATTTCTATCATCGGACAAACCGACGTACGCCGAGTATCCACCCTTACGTTGTTGAAACATCTACGGTCCGGACTAAGCGTTTTGCCTCGTCATTTATACCGCGTACTTCGAAGAACTGGAACAGTCTGCCTGCTGCGGTCTTCCCGTCTGATTATAATTTGGGTGTCTTCAAGGCTAGAGTGAATAGGCTATTAATAAACTAGTGCGCCTCACCGTCAACGATTGCATCACTGCTTACCATCAGGCGGGATCGCAGTCAAGTACTAGTTTATAACAGATAAAAAAAAAACTTGCAGATAACGGATAATAATAATATTCCACAACTATCAAAGTCGTCTAGCCTCAAGTTAAGCAAAGAGACGCCCGGGTGTCGGGAGGACACGTTGGAGCACACAGTCGAGGTGTGCCCTGCTTGAGCGGTGTATTGCCGTGCCCTCGTAGGGGCGATCGGCCGCGGAGAACTCTCGCGCCAGGCCTTGGTTGAGGCCGGCTTGGTTGGTCCGGAGCGAGGAGGAGTGGCAGGCGGGCAACGGCGTTCTCGCCGCCGCCGCCGCCGCCGCCGCCGGGATTCTGATCCCGATTTCCGGCCACCGTAGGCGCGGGTTTGCGGACAGCGAGCAATGGGTAGCTAGCTGTCCGGTCGTCCGGTAACTGACCGGACCAAGCCCAAGTCGTTGACGGCGCGCACTGTTCCCGCGCGCCTCAAGAAGTTGTCAGCAACAGCAGGGACCCAGCCGGGTCGAAGCCTACTGGGGCCAGGGTTATCCGAAGTGAGCTCGAGCCCCGGTATGAAGGCTAGAAGGAACGGGGTGGGTCTTTTAGTCAGTAAGAGTCTGACACTATCTCCCGCTCCGCCCAAGAGCGGGGGTTGTTATTGGATGATTTTTTCCCACCATAAAAAAAGACTCGGAACTTGGATGTCCTGGACAGGAGGGTCCGTGCACTACTTTCCGCAAATCGGATGCATCACCCATGGTCATCGGTGATGAGACTGTAAATCTCGCGGAAGTGTGGGGGTCGTGGCTTCTTCTTCAACCGCGAGGTATGCAGTCTCAGGGAATATTTCCTAGCCGCCGAAGTGGGTATGCACCGAGATGTGGTAGCGGTGGACAAGGGCCTCACCCCGCTCTCGTTAGCTAACGAGAACTGGCGCAAACCTTTAGTACTGGATACTAATGACCGCAGGGAAGTATGGCAGAGCAAGGAACTTAACGGACGCTTTTACCGGGCCTTACATGGGCCAATGTAGACTATAAGCGTCCGTATCTTGGCTACGTTTCGGTGACCTCTTCGGGGGAACCGAAGGCTTTGTAGGTATTTGCAATTATGGACGAAGTTATGATGACGAACAACTACTGGGAAAACATTGTGAAGGATATTTTAGTGATATTTTTTTTAAAGTTCTGCGTTTTCAAGTGACCATGATCGAAATATGCTGAAAACTTGAGTTTTAGTTCCTGGTGAATTATACTTTTTTGTTTTTATAATGGATAGGCTCGCGTTTGACCACAATCTCACCTGATGGTAAGCAATGATGTGGCCGACTTTGGAACACGCTTGCCTAGAAGCAATCTATTCACTCTTGACTTAAAGACCCCTAGGTTATAGCTATCAGGAAACACAGACTCCGGCAGGTAATTCCATTCCTTAGCTGTACGCATAATGAATGTACTCCCAAAACGCTTTGTACGTATAGGTGAGATGTCCACCATGTACCGGTGGCGCAACGCCGTACGTCTTGTGGTCCGATGATGGAACGGATTTGGCGGAATTAAATTGTGTAACTCTAGTGCGCACTCCCCGAAGTGTATACGATAGAAAACAGACAGGCTAGCAACTCGGGGTGGATGCTTAAGACTTTGGAGTTTCGACTTCACAAGAGCATCATTGCCTATGATCTTCTTGGCACGCTTTTCAATAGACTCTAGTGCATCCAGCTGGCACTTAGCTTTAACGCATAAATTAACAAAGTAATTTCATAAAAACTTGGAAAAATATTTTGAAATTATTTTTACGCTCGGGTATCGACCCCGCAACACGCTGCACAGAAACTAAAATCGCCCTACCACTTCACCAATCGTTTCGTCGATTCGATATCGCACATTAGTGTCGACTTGTACCTATTTACTTCCGATCTAAATTCTATGTTCTAGAACCTAATTGCCTGATAATTATAATAATTATATAGACTTCCGTTAGTTACACATTTTTCTGAGCTTGGTTAATGAGTCATTAGCAAGACATTCTTTGATCAAGTATTTATTAATTGCAGACCAGTTTGAAAGTATGTACCACCGCGGTCATTTATGACTGATCACTTAAAAAAAAATTCGCTTGAATCCTGTGGCGCTGAGCCAAACTTAAACCCTTTGAAGTTTTCGTTTCGAGTGCAAGCAAAAATGAACTTAGCGGTGATCAGGCGGAAGTGTCTTTGATGTTACATTTATACTTTAACTTAAGTAACTTCACTGCTCAGATGTACCTATAGAATTTTTGTCTTTAACCGATTTTAAAAACGAAAGAGGTTCTATATTCTTCTGAGTCTTTTTAGGGTTCAAAACCTCAAAAGGAAAGACGGAACCTTCATAAGATCACTTGGTTGTCCGTCTGTCTGTTTGTCAGTCAAGATCTCGGGAACGCGTGGAGGTATCGAGTTAAAATTGAAACCATATACTCAGGGAACCCTTACCCCTTACCCTCAGGGACCCCTTGAAGCTGTGAAAAAAAAATCGTAAGTTAACGAAATAAAAAGGGTATCGAGTTGAAATTGAAACCATATACTCAGGGAACCCTTACCCCTTACCCTTAGGGACCCCTTGAAGCTGTGAAAAAAAAATCGTAAGTTAACGAAATAAAAAGATACAGCCATTTATGTTGCAAAAAACGTATATTTTGACACTCGATGGAATCAAAATTCATATTCCTGTTGACCTAGAATACTGAAAGGCATGAAGCAAGGTCTCATTAATGATTTTATTTAAATAAAGTACTAGCATGCATAGGGACCGCTGGGCGAGCGTCGCCACACATTGGGTCCCTACTGAAGGAAAGCGCCGTCGAGGTCGGCCTAGAAAGAGGTGGCGGGATGATCCGGACGCGTACCGCGAGGACTGGTTTGAGACGGCGCAGGAGAACAAAGTTGGGAAGGACTTTGGGGAGGCCTTTGCCCAGCAGTGGGACAGCAACGGCAAGAAAAAAAAAAGTACTAGTACCATCTCATTCCTACCATCGGACAATCCGACGTACGGCGAGTATTCACCCTTACGTTGTTGAAACCTCTACGGACCGGACTAAGCGTTTACCTCATCGATTATACCGCGTACATCGACGGACTGAAACAATTTACCCACTGCGTTCTTCCTGTCCGATTACTATAATTTGGATGTCTTCAAGGCTAGAGTGAATAGGCTCATAAACTAGTGCGCCTCACCATTGGAGATTACATCACAACTTACCATCAGGTGGGATCGCAGGCAAGCACTAGTATATATCAATTAAATAAAAGTGAGCTGCAGCCCTGACAGTTTGAATGACGGGTGAATATTGATAATGAGCTTTATAATGTTGGTACTGCTGGGGATGGGGGAGAGGAAGCTTTAATTAAACAAAACTGGGCAAGTGTGTTAGTTTTTTTGTGACGTAGGTAACATCAAATTTACTGTTTTCAGTTTTTTTCCAATACCTGTGCTATAATTGCTTTGTGCCAAATTTCAGGATTCTGGGTCAACGGGAAGTACCCTATGAATTTCGATCTTTGTGAGTATCAAAATATACGTTTTTTTGCGTTAAAAACGGCCGTATCTTTTTTATTTGCTTTGAAGAGACCGCAGACCTGAGTATACCGACAGTGGAAAGGTAAAACTGCTTAAGCGCCAGTTTGGTCGGAAATAAGTTTTATACCTTATTTTAAATGTTATAAGTTTGATAACTTATTTTCGACCAAAGTGGTGTTTAAGTAATTTTACCTTTCCTCTGTCGATATGATTTTAATTTCAACTCGATACCTCCACGTGTTCTTGAGATAAAGGGTCTTGACAGACAGACAGACGGACGGACAACGAAGTGATCCTATAAGGGTTCCGTTTTTTCCTTTTGAGGTACGGAACCCTAAAAATAGACATATTTATTTACTACTATTTACATATATTGAAATTAGTAGAGTAGAGTAAAATTACCAGTTTTTTAAGTAGACATTTATTTATTTTATAACAGGTACTCTCTGCACTATCAGTCGAAACCAACACGTACAGAGAGTCATTATTATTTACAAAATACAAAATAAAATAAAAAGTAATACAAATCACATAATACAAATTATTTTCATATCAATATTAAACATTAAATAAGTAATTACGTAAGCGGGTGGACCGAAGTCAAAAAGGTTGAGTTTTCTTTTGAATATATTTGGAGGTATAACAGAGAGTAAAGTCCCACATACATCCATTGACAAGTGAGGATACTCCGCCCAGACAGGTGTTATGGTCTGGTGTAATGTTTCGGGCTGTCGTATATTCAAATCGTGCGAAGAACTTTGACTGCGCGATGCAGGATTAATTCTTATGTGGCGCCATAGATGTCGCTACATATTCATAAACAAGTATAACGAATATGTTTGTAGTCTTATGCGAAAGGATTAAGAACCAAAAGAACAGGCAAGATCATATTTTAAGATCAGGTCTCTGATACCTTAGTAGATTAAGATCCGATTAAAAACGACCTTCACCGGTCTGTTTAATGGATAAAACGTATTTTATGACCAATTTAGTACATTAGATAATATAACGGCCTTAGTTGAGGCCATGGTCTGGAGCGAGGAGGAGTGGCAGGCGGTCGCCGTATTCTGCGAAGCAGTAATGCTCGCAAAGGAGGAGGCCGACCGCATCAGGCAACGGCGCTCTCGCCGTCGCCGCCGGGATTCTGATTACCGTAGGCGTGGGCTTGCGGACAATGAGCAATGGGTAGCTCGCTGTCCGGCCGTCCAGTAACTGTCCGGACCAAGCCCAAATCGTCGACGGCGCGCACTGTTCCCGCGTGCCTCAAGGAGTTGTCAGCAACAGCACTACAGCAGGGGCCCAGCCGGGTCGAAGCCTACTGAGGCCAGGATTATCCGAAAGGGAACTAGTGCCCCGGTATGAAGGCTAGAAGGAACGGGGTGGGCTTTTACTCAGTAAGAGTCTCACACTATCTCCCGCTCCGCCCAAGAGCGGGGGTTGGCTTTGGATGATTTTTCTCACCATAAAAAAAGCTCTTTAACCCTGGCAACAACATTGACAGATAATGAAAATTGAAGCGTTGAAAATTAACCCTTTTTAACAAAACATGAGTCTCAAATAGAAAAAATATTTTTTGTGTACAATAAACGCACAATTAACAGGTTAATTCTGTGCCGTTTTTTGCCTTTCTGTTCCCTGGTACCTGCACTATTTAGCACTAAACTAATAAAAATAAAAAAGAACTAAAAATAAATATTAATTATTTTACCCGACTACGGCAAAGCCAAAGGAGGGTTATGATTTTGACAGGCTATGTATGTATGTTTAACACACATAAATAGCCTCAACAACACTTTCCCCTAATTTAGTTTCGACCAGATGGGAAATACCTCTTGAAGAGGTAACCCTCTGTGTCGATAATTTTGAGCCAAAATTATAGACCGAAATGTTACAATTTTAGTAATTTTAACACTAAAATTGTTTAAATAAAAAAAAGGAAACTAAAAACCCGACGAAAAAGTAACAAGTTTTTCAGGATGCTGTAATAAACAAGGTGACTGTAAAAACATAAACAGAACAGAAAGAAAAGCTGTAGTCACAAGTTATAGGCACCAACCGAAACACTTTAATAACGTGTGACTGCGGCCTTTCTTTTTGTTCTGTTATACTTTTTTGGTTTGTTTTGTCTGCTGAAATCACGCCCCTTTCCGTCGATCTTCTTAATGAAACTCGTAAAACTCACTGTCGGAATACGAGTTTCATCGATCTCGTCTCTCTTCACTTCTTTCTAATAATAAAGCACTTAAAACTCAATGTCCCATTATCGGCGATACTGGTTGCGTACGCTATTGGCATCTTAATGCATTCTCCTTTTAGAAAAACTTCTTCGATATTATCAATGGTAGAGCAACAGTAGTCCTCATAAAATCTTTGCATGCGAGTATCGTTTTTGTTGTAGAAATGTATTTGATAGATACACTTCTTGGCGCTATGTTTCGTGCCCAAAAGCTGAACAGTCATATAGATATTTTTGTCCACTTCAGATATTATCATGTGGAAAACAAAATGGTAGCCGTCTTCGAAAAGCTTGACGTAGCGCCGGTTCTTGTGAAAGTTGCCGATCTGAAACTCGGCGCCCATTTCAATATAGCATTTCGGATGCTCATATTGGAAGTGCCACGATAGGTCTGATAGTTCACCTGAAATAATAAGTCAAATTAGAAACAGAAAGAAAAAAACCGGCCAAGAGCGTGTCGGGTCACGCTCAGTGTAGGGTTCCGTAGTTTCCCGTCCGTCAAAATAAGTGTACCCACTAATGAGTTTAAAAAAATGCTTGCATATACGATTATACTACAAACTCAGTCCAGAAATTATTTTGTACAACCTTTTTGTTTTTTTTTGTACAAAAACTGTTCTTTCCATCAAGTTCAAAATAATTTTCCTTGAAAGTCCTTATAAAGTTATACTTTTCAGAATTTTTTCATATTTTCTAAACTTATGGTTCAAAAGTTAGAGGGGGGGGCGACACCTTGTATTTTGTTTTTTTTGGGATTATTTCCGAAATTATTGACATTATCAAAAAATGATTTTAGTAAACCCCTATTCATTTCTAAATACCTATCAAATCAAATCAAATCAAAGCATTAATTTAAATAGACCATTTACAGGCACTTTTGAATAGTCAAATGTCGGTCAGTCCAAGAAAAGTGAAGCTAAATTGCACGTTCCAAAGAGTAGGTCTCTATGGAGAAGAACGTGCAAGAAACTCCATGGACACTCTTTTAAATCATATATGTGTTACATATAATGCTTGGTTACATATTACTTGTTGCTTCTATCATGTGAGCACAATGTCGATAGTGAAATAAAAATGTAAAATAATTAAAAGATAGAAACTGAATTAAGCCACTGGCAGCTAAGAGATGACCAGTCCCATCTGACGGCACCCGTTCACGAGCATGACGCGTGCATCAGCCCCACTCAGCTCAACCATTTTGAAGGGAACTGAACGACCCAATAACACGTGCCACCAACAGCGAGACATTTGAGTGAGCATGACACTCTCAACTGCCATGCTCGTAATGTCAAAAAAAAAAAAAGTTGTAACCTAATAAAAATGCTCCATGGTGCTTCACATTCACAAACTTGGAAAAAGTGCTTCTACATTATACAATGCAATTGTGTCTTTCAAATTAAAAAATAATAATATTAGTTTCCAACTAATCAACTAATTAGTACGCCCTAGTGGCAGTGGAGCTGGACCAGCATTGAGCCAAGCATTTTTATCTTGAATATAATCCTCCAACTTATAATATGCTTGTCTGCATAGTGTGCGTTTAATACAAGATTTAAATTTCGTTTCATTGAGTTTTAATATGTGGGGAGGTATTTTATTATAACATTTCAAACAGTACCCCATGAAAGAAGAGGCCACTTTAGCCAGTCTGAAACCTGGTTGAACTAATTGATCCCTATTTCTTGTAACATAATTATGTCTATCGCCTCTTTTGCTAAAAAGATGAAGATTTTTTCTAACATACATTATGTTTTCATAGATATATTGACAAGGTAATGTCATTATGTTAATATCTTTAAACAGCTCCCTTAAAGAATCGCACCGGCGGAGATTGTAAATCGCTCTGATGGCTCTTTTCTGTAATATAAAAATTGACTCGCAGCCCGTCCCCATAGTAAGATACCGTACGACATGACACTATGAAAATAACTAAAATAGACTAGTCTAGCGGTATCAACATCCGTAAATTGGCGGATTTTTCTAACAGCATATGCAGCTGAGCTAAGCCGCCCTGCAAGAGAAGTTAAGTGAGGACCCCATTGTAGCCTTGAATCAAGCGTAATCCCCAGGAAAATCGTTTTATCAACAAATTCTAGTTTTTCATTATTCAATACAATGTCACAATCACTACTTTTGACATTCGGTAAGGAAAATCTTATGCATTTAGTTTTTTTCCCATTTAGAACCAGATTATTAGCAGTGAACCAGTTTTGAACCTGCAATAGGGCGCTATTTTCGTTGTCAAGATTGTTAGTTTTTCTATCTATCTTAAAAATCAAAGAAGTGTCGTCAGCAAACAACACCATATTAAGTTTATTTTGCAACAAATTGGGTAAATCATTAATATAAACTAAAAACAAAAAAGGACCTAAAATTGAACCTTGGGGCACCCCCATTTCAACATTCAATCCCGACGAATTGACACCGTTTATTTGCACTAATTGCTGTCTATTATTCAAATAAGATTTTAATAAGCTTAACGCTGCATTGCCTAGTCCGTAATGCTTGAGTTTCCGCAGCAATGTTTCATGAACTACACAATCAAACGCCTTAGATAGGTCGCAGAAGATGCCTATAGCATCTTGTGCCTCTTCCCACACATTAAAAATATGTTTTAGTAAGGAAACACCCGCGTCAGTTGTACAACGTCCTTTGGTGAAACCATACTGTTTATCATGTAGGATGTTATTGGAGTTAAAATGACTAAGCATTTGATTTAACATTACCTTTTCAAATATCTTGCTAAGAACCGGCAAACCGGACACCGGCCTATAATTATTAGTGTCTTTACTATTCCCGGATTTAAAGAGCGGTATCACTTTACTATATTTCATTAGATCTGGAAAGACTCCTTGATCTATACACAAATTAAATATTAAAGCCAAGTACGGCGCTATAGTCTCAATAATTGAGGTACAAACTTTGATAGACATACCCCACAGATCTTCTGTCAATTTAATCTTGATTTCTTTAAAAGCTTTTATTACTGTTATGGGGTTTATATGTTTAAAGAAAAAATCAGTTGAACAGGCTGCAACGTTCGCCCGTAATAAATCAAAAGCATGCGATGGCGACGAATTTAGGGCTTCAGTAGTTTTAATTGGTATACTGGTAAAGAAATTTACAAATTCTTCTGCAACTAGTTTGTTATCGCTAATAAGACCATGATGAGTCTCCAATGTGTAATCATTATTATTTCTTTTGTTTCTGTTGGTTTCATTATTTATAATATTCCAAACTGTTTTTATTTTATTATCTGCTGTTTTAACTTTGTTGCTAATGTATAAGGCCTTAGCTGCCTTACAAGTATTTTTAAACATTTTAGAATAAGTAGCAACATATTTATTAAAAGTTTCGGTGTTAATAATAGGCTTAAGGCCATACAACTCGAAAAGTCTTTCCGTACTTATTCTGATTCCTTTAGTTGCCCAGTCACTAAATCTAAACTTAGGGCAGATAGTTTTAGTTTTTTTCTCAAACGTCTGATTAAACTCCTTTTGAAAAAAAATTTTTATACAAAATATTACCATTGTTTTCTGCAAGGTTCCAATCACCCAACCTGCTAGTTATAGTGCTATTAAATTTATTTAATTTACCGGATGTTATTGGTCTGAATTGTATCTGCACTTGTTGTATTGGTAAGTTGGATTCAAATGTTACCATTAGGCCGCTATGATCAGAAGGCAGATAATTTACAATGGCTTTTTCTAAATACTTGCAGCAACAAAAAACATTATCGATACATGTAGGAGTAGTTGTCGTTGTTCGAGTTGGTTCAATAAACACTTTTGATAAATTAAATGTTTTGAAAAGATTCGACCAAAAAAAAAAACAAATCCAACAATATATCACACGTTAGGGTTGAAATTTAAAAAAAATCACTTCCTACTTTACATATAGGGGGGCTACCCTAATAAAACATTTTTTTCCAATTTTTATTTTACCACTTTGTCGGCGTGATTGATATACATATTTGTACCAAATTTCAGCTTTCTAGTGCTAACGGTCACAGAGATTAAGCGAGGACGGACAGACAGACGGACAGACAGACAGACAGATATGGCAAAACTATAAGGGTTCCTAGTTGACTACGGAACCCTAAAAAAGAAGTGTGGCACTCGGGGACTGCCGCGGTAAAGCTATTGCATAGCATTTTTATCAACTTATGCAATTATAATTATTTATTTATGCAGTATTTTTTTTCCTTTTTTTTTGATATTAATTGAAGTTACACTTTCACACATTGAATTGAATTTTGATTGATTGTTCACTCATTTGTTTTCTTATCGGTCACCACGCTCAAAAAACAAATGAGTGGGGGGTGTTAGGTTATTTTCGTTACGGTATTCCTGGATTCAGTCTCCACGCTCAAGGCCCGCGATAGAAGCTATGCAATAGCTTAAAACATTATCTTCTACGATTGGTAGATAATATTCTTTCAATAAGTGGATCTGAGCTGTGGTGGCCGAGTGGTAACGGGGCCCCGACTTACGAGTTATAGGTCGCGGGTTCAAAACCAGCCAGGCGTATTGCTTTGTGTAATTTATTTCGTTACCACAGCTCTCAAAACGGTGAAGGAAATCATCGTGAGGAAACCGGCATGTCCTAGAAGCATAAATTCGAAGACATGTGACATTCACCAACCTGGACTGGGCTCGCGTGATAGATAGATTACGGCCCATTCCCTGTCCTAGAGAGGAGGCCCGAGTCCCAGCAGTGGGAATATTAAAAAGCTCGATTATAAGTGAATCTGATAAGTTGGTCTTCTAATAATATTTAATGTTTCATTCAGCCGTTTAGCTTACAGAGCCAAAGAAATAGACGTATATGTTATTACGTCGTAAAACTGAGATCTCCTTGAGGCGCGCGTATAGGCCGTTGATGACTACGAGTAACGGACGGTTGGACGATGAGCTACCCATTAGTCGTCGTCCGCAGGCCCACGCCTACGGTGGGTGGAAGTCGGGGTCGAGGTCCTGGCGGCTGGGGAGTTAGGACGTCCATCCCTTCACGCGTGCGGTCGTCACTTTCGCTTTATTGCTAAGCAGAAGAAGGCGATACCGCCCATTCCCCTCGCTCCGGACCAAGGCCTCCACACAACCCTGCTAAGCTGCAGCTAGGCCTGGTACACCCCTGTACAAGAGCCTAGCGTAAGAGGTCGTTCTCACTGATCGTCTCCACGAAGACACGGCAGAGTTCTTGTTTATATTAAACCAGTCGAAGAATCTTTCAAAGTGCATTTTTTTATAGTTACAAATCTTACCTCGCCATTTGCAGTTTCCAAATACTGATCGGATTGGACAGTCATGTTCCTGGAAAGGACACTCCCTCATATGAGTCTCCATGTTGGCTAACTTTATTTTAAGCTGACAACCATCATTTCTGTGAGGACACGAAACTCTAGCCTGAAAGAAGAAAAAAAAATTTTTTTTCACTCTTTCGCATACTAGGAATTACTTCTGTATCGCAGGTGCATTCACTAACACCTATCTGTAGGCCATAAGAATTTCCTTGCGTGGTCGAGTCAGAAACGATGGTATCCGCAAGAGAACCAAGGTTGCCAACATACGACCGACGCACGGCGAGTATCTACCCTTACGTTGTTGAAACATCTACGGTCCGGACTAAGCGTTTCGCCTCGCCATTTATACCGCGTACATCGAAGGACTGGAACAGTTTGCCTGCTGCGGTCTTTCCGTCTGATTATAATTTAGGTGTCTTCAAAGCTAGAGTGAATAAGCTCTTAATAAACTAGTGCGCCTCACCAACAACGATTGCATCACTGCTTACCATTAGGCGGGATCGCAGTCAAGTACTAACAGATAAAAAAAAACAGCACGAAGAATCGTAAAACTTAAGTGGCAATGGGCAGGGCACATTGCTTGCAGAACAGATGGCTATTGGGGCCGAAAGTTTCTGGAGTGGCGACCGCGTACCGGAAAACGCAGCGTTGTAAGGCCTCCTACGAGGTGGACCGATGACCTGGTGCAGGTTGCGGGAATCCGATTGTCGCGGGACGCGTATGATCGTTCGTTGTGGCGACGCTTGGGGGAGGCCTATGTCCAACAGTGGACGTTTATCGGCTGAAATGATCATGACGATGAGGTATTTGTATAGCCTAATCGTCATCAACATTCAATCGCTCGCTCAACCACTGTACTAACCGAGTCGTCAAATTGTTTCAAATTAACGTTGACTCCTTTTTTTGAGGTTGAAGATCATGAAATGTAGTACGGTAAATAATAAATGATACTCATATTTACTTTCCAAATAGGTTTTAAAAAACACTTTTACACGTCAATTTTTTTTCGTCATTTTAAACTAGATGAGACCGGTGTTTCCAAGCTGAATACGCTGAGAAGAAACAATGAAACAAACTCAGGGGTCAAAGTCAGTTCTAAAGTCCATACAGTAAATATGTAATGGTCAAATCACATGAGAACCATGCAGATTTGTCGGAGATGGTCTTTTGAAGAAAGAACCATAAAGATTTGGGTGGATCTCTCCAGTCAGTGTATGCATTTTAAATCAGTATGTCTATATCAGTTTGACTGGCCTGTTGGTCTAGTGGTTAGTGACCCTGACTGCTATGCCGGAGATCGTGGGTTCCATTCCCACCCAGGACAAATGTTTGTGTGATGAGCATGATCATTTGTTCTGTGTCTGGGTGTAATTTATCTATAATATGTATGTATTTAGAAATATATGTGTATGTTTATCAGTTGTCTAGTACCCATAACACAAGCTCTGCTTAGCTTGGGACTAGACGGCGTTGTGTGATAGTTGTGTGGAATATTATTATTGTGGAATATTAGTATTCGCAAAAGCTTAACTCAGGACTTATGGAGGTGGAATGAGAGAGCGTGTCTTGCTGACTAAATTCCGTCTAAATCCTTCAGTTGCCCTGCTGTGTTCTACAACCAGAACCACGGTGACTCTTTCAAACGTTACCGTAGTCCAGGTCCTCCTCCTCAAGTCGTATTCCTAAAAAATGAAGGTCGTGAAGTTCCACTGGATAAGCTTCTCACTGATGTTATCTCGCCATCTGTGATGGTTCTTATGTGTGTAATAGGATGTCCAGTGTAGAGCGGACCTCATCTGCCCATCTTTTTGGGCTGCGGCCTCTTGATCGTTTGCCATCTACCATGCCAGTTACGATGACCTGTTCAAGGTTGTGGCCATTTTTCCTGGTAATGTGACCAAAGAACGCTAGCACTCTGCGCATGCAGGTAGTCGAAGGTCTGATCTAGATGTTCAGTTCACGTAAGATAGATAGGTTTGTACGGAAAGAAGTCCAGCTCTACCAGGTACAAGCCCCAATGTCCCCTTCAGATGATATCTGAGGCGCGTAGTACACTACGCTCTACCGCCTCGGACCTGTCCCCTAGCCAAGTCTTGTGACTTGTCTTGTTTCGTTTCGATTCCCTTTCATCGATTGCCTCGAGTCGGCCACGCCTTTATTCTGACCACGAGACTGAGCGTTGAGATGACGTCAGAACAAAAGAATCGGAAGCATGGCCAACTCGAAGTGTTTGACGCAAGAGAATGGAAATGAAACGGTGGTAACTTGGCTAGACCGGCTGGTCCTTACCGGATTGGCGGACGGCAAGCTACTTATTGCTCTTCTATCCTTACCAACGGGTAACATAGTGGTCAATCGCGAGTCATCATTAACTATTGACTTAAACTTACAGTGCAGCGTATGAAAGGCCACCCACAAGGTCATCAGTCCACTGATGAATGCGAGACGCACAGGATCGTTCGTTGTGTGACTCCTGTGGGAGGCCTATGTCCAACAGTGATGATGAAGGTCAAATAGAAAAAAAAACTGGTACATACGTGGGGAGGAAGGTCTTGCTTAGTATTGTAACTTCTTTTGGAGGTTATGAGCCCATCGCAGATGCCACACCATTGCAAATTATCCCTGCAGTCAGCACAGGAGCCATGTCCTTTGTCACACTTAAACAAGATCTGTGTCGATTGTTTGTAGCAGGTGTGACAGTAACGTAACGGCAAGTCTCGACTTCTAGACAAGTCTTGACTTCTGGACAAGTCACGAGTTCTGGACAAGTCTCGAGTTCTAGACAAGTCTCGACTTCTTGGTCTTCTGGGTGAGTTTCGAGTTCTGGACAAGTTTCGACTTCTGGAAACGATTTTCAGATTAGTAATAGATTCGATTCGATTTAGAATGAATAGGCTCTTAATAAACTAGTGCGCCTCACCGTCAACAATTGCATCACTGTTTACCATCAGGTGGGATCGCATTGCTATAAATAATTTAAAAAAATGATTATATAATTTCTTGTTATGTACTAATATACAATATTAATTTTAGTATATGCGAAACTCGGTACATGTGTCCTGCTAGTATTTTTATGTAAAGAATCTTTGTACTTCATAACTGTATTATGAAAAATCAGAAAGTTATAAGCTTGTTATGTCGGCAAAAATACATAGTCACCGGGCCATCCAGGCGATTGATGGGTTGTTTTACACTTGCACACAGCTGTTTGCTGGCATTTAATGCCCGCTATGACCTACTGTGACCTGAGTTGTACTTAGTGTTGCCTTTTTAAATATTTTTGGGAAAAAATATAACATGGTGTAAAACTATTGGAATCCATTCAGTTACTGAATCTTACGTTCAGGTTTCGCTTAAACTAAAAAAAATAAGGTTGTATAAACCGACAAGCAACGGAACGCTATATTACTCAGCAAGAGCGTGGAATAATTGTGTCGATTCTTTTGACCAATAAAATCGGTAGGTAGCAACACGAACGCGTAGGCACAGTGTGCATTTTGTCATCGAGTTTCTAATCATGTCGCGTCAACTGGGCAAATATTAGCTGCTCGACTCGAAAAGATTGGAACCACAAGAGACATTGCAAAGTGTGGCCGCCACCAGACTGTTCATTCTACTGAGAATATCGACACTGTAGCTACCGTTGTCGTTGAAAAAGGAATAATATCACCAGTCGGACCCTACCGTCTGTTAGCAAGCGAATATTAGTGAAAGACTTCGACTTCTTACTGCTGGTATATTGGAGGAGTGGGACTTGCTGGTCGCTTAATCTCCTTTTTTGGCGATTTGGCATGGCCAGCTAGATTACCTGATTTAACAGGCTCAGTCTTCTTTCTACTTGAAGTTGTGGGTTAATGGCAACAAGCCTCAAATAATCGCACCTTTCAATCGTGGAAATTACGGACACAATAGAAAGACAATAGGTGCGCGAACGCTGGCGTTCGCTTGGGGTTTAATGAATTAAAGAAAATATTCGACAGGAATGCGAACAGCACCCCTAGCCAAGTTGATCTGCAATCGTTATCGCTGGTCGAAAACTAATTAAATGTATGGAAATGACATTATCTCAACGTTAAATCACGTGGTCAGAACAAAAGAACAGAAAATGCACTGCGTTCAAAATGATAGAATGAATTGTTCAGTTTCTACAATGTTTAACGCAAAATAATTTGTTATACAAACGTTACATTGTAGAACGAGCGGACGACTCAGGTGCGTCAACATGGCTACCAACTTATCGTGAACTACAATTGCTGACACCGAGACGTTACCGATTGAAGAACGGAATTCGACACAAAACGGTACAACCGTTTGGCCAAGGCAGAAATCACCAACTTGGCCAAGGCAGAAATCACCGGAAATCTCGGTGAAACGGGCACAAATTTGTATCGACACTGGTGGCAGCTACTTGATGGATATCAAAAATATAAGTGTTAATAAAGATTTCCATTACTCAAACTTCTTTTTATTTAGTAAAAAGCACTTACCGAATTGGATGATTAATTTTACGCCACCCTGTCTAGTAGTGTGGATTAATTTATTGTTATGTTACAATCTTACCTCAAATTGGGCTGTTCATGGGTTTTCACAGCAGCCTCTTCTTCGAGTCTCCCATTAGCAGGTTCTTCCTGGAGTTTTCTCTCGGCAGCCTCTTTTTCAAGTTTTTGACGTGACAACGTCTTAAATTAGGTTGCGGCTGGGAGTCACTTATGAAAAAGTGTAACGCTCGGTAACGTTACGATGAGTCACCGAACGAGAGAGAGGCCCGCCGAATGCCTTGCGTCTCTCTCCCACTCAACTATGATCGGTCTGCCGCGCGCGCAGCACTAGAGAATTAGGCGCATTGAATCGGCGCATGCTTGTGTCTCTGTCTTTGTCTTTCTCGAACGTTCTTGGCGTTGGAAAAACAAGAAAGCGTCATAATACAAGTTCACACGTGTGGTTAAAGTATCGTCAGCTGTGTCTGTAGTGAAAATGTGGAGTGCTTAGATTCGTCATTTACAACAACTACAACAATAAAGGTAAATAATTGTACACTGATATTTCATTATCGTAAACTATGATTGATTGATTAATTGTTAGATTGACACAAAAGTTGAGAAACTGAGTTTATAGGTTATGTCATACTATTGATAAATGTTGATAGTGTTAAGTAAATTATTAGTTTAAAATTAATTAATTAATTAATATTCTACCGAGAAAAAGACGTTGTCACGTAAAATCTTCGCCCGTAAAACCGACTTTACAGGCAACCATTTTTTCTCAAAAGGCAACTGTAACTTTCCCCGAGTAGCAATTTCTTCAATTTTCCTCTGAAAAGCATCTTCGAGGATTTTTTTCTCCTTTTCAAGTTTCATTTTCAAATCCTCTTCTTTTAGCTGTCTTAAAACATCTGCTTCCTGGAGAGTTCTTCTAGCATCGTCTTCCTGAAGTTTCTTCTTAGCAATCTTTTCTTCGGGTTTCTTTTTAGCCGCCTCTTCCACCAGTTTTCTTTTAGCAGCTTCTTCCTCGAGTTTCCTCTGCATGGCTGCTTTACCAGCTTCTTCCTGGAGTTTTCTCTGCGCATTATTAAAGATTTCTTCCTGTAGTTTTCTTTGAGCAGCCAGCTTAGCGGTCTCTTCTTGGAGTTTTTTCTGAGCAGCAAGAAGAGCTTATTCCTGTTTTTTTCTCTGTGCAGATAAATAAGCTTTATCTTTTTCTAATTCTCTGTATGCATCAGATATCATTCTGGTATGCCCATCGTCATTCTGACGTGCGCTCTGAGTTGTAGATAATTGTTGTCTGTAAAGGAAAAAAAAAAAACAATTCAGAAAAAAGGCTTTTCCAAATCTAAAAGTTGTTTGACGATATTTAAATAGAAATATACAATTATTAGCATTATCATAATTACAAGTATTTTATAAATTAATTGGAACGATCAATTGATTGTTTTAATTAATTTGCTATTTGTTTTTTTTGGCCAATCCAATCGGATTGGCTTAGTTTGAGCCTAAACCTAGGGGGTTTTAGGGACTATATTGTGCGTCGCTGCAGGCAAAGTTTGCAAAAATATCTCATAATTATGTGTATTTTGATATATTACAGAATTCTAAGTCAACGGGAAGAGCCCTATGACTTTTGATTCCCTTGAGAAGTTGAGAGTATCGAAATAATCGTTTTTTTGCGACATAAACGGTCGTATCTTTTTTTCTCGTAAACTCAAAAGTTTGAATTTTTCACAGTTTCATGGGACCGTAGGCATGAGAATATGGTTTTAATTTTAATTGGAAACCTCTACGCGTTCTCAAGATAAAAAATCTTGACAGACAGACAGGCGCAGGACGCAATGTTTGGACCCGCGCCGTAGGAGTCAAGGAAAATTTATTTTAAGTGATCAGACAGAACTTATCGCGATGGTACATACATGTGACTCTTAGCTAATGGGAAATAAATAGGTTTTTTTTTTAAAATGTGGTCGAGGCCATGATACGGAGCCAGGAGGAGTGGCAGGAGATCGCCGACTTCTGCGAAGCAGTAATGCTCGCTAAGTCGGAGGCCGACCGTATCAGGCAACGGCGCTCTCGCCGCCGCCGGGATTCCGATCCTGATTTCCAGCCACCGAAGGCGCGGGCTTGCGGACAGAGAGCAATGGGTATGGTGGGTCCGGCCGTCCGGTAACTGTCTGGACCAAGCCTAAGTCATCGACGGCGCGCGCTGTTCCCGCGCGCCTCAAAGAGTTGTCAGCAACAGCAGGGGCCCAGCCGGGTCGAAGCCTACTGGGGCCAGGGTTATCCGAAAGGGCGCTCGAGCCCCGGTATGAAGGCTTGAAGGAACGGGATGGGTTTTTTAGTCAGTAAGAGTCTGACACTATCTCCCGCCCACCCACGAGCGGGGTTTGTAACAAGATAATTTTTCGAAAAAAAAAAACAGGGTCTTAACAGATAGACAGACAGACAGACGGACGATCCTATAAGGATTCCGTTTTTTCCTTTTGAGGTACAGATCCCTAAAAAGTACTTACTGCGGTGGATTGTCTGACTCCTTAGATCCCTTGGACCCCATTTTTCTATTTTATAAACTTCAAATCTAACGTAACAAGTTCCCCACTTCGTTCCCTTACTACTACTGAAAGGCACGTGTAAAATAGAACTATATTTAACGCAAACACTAGCACTTGAAATAAGTTATTCATTTTTCTGATAACAAACAAAGTGTTATTAAAACGTCATCAAGTTGTTTTTTTTCCTATAAGTACCTAGCTAGGTACAAGTAATTCCTAGAGACATAGACAAGTATTGAATAGTGCTGTAATGAAGGTATTGCTTGTAAATCTATCGATAGCAAATTTCCAATACACTTCTCAAAATCTCCCTCTTATCCCACAGCTTTTTATTTATTTATTTAAACTTCATGTACAGTAGTAGTAGGTACATAGGCGGACTTAATGCTGTTGCATTAAGTCCGCCTATGTACCTTGTTAGACATTCTCTACCAGTCAACCTTTGGGTTAAAAAGTCAACTCTGTGGTAGGTTTGCACAATAAACAAATAACTTCAAACGGAAAAATATAAAATAACTTACATTTCAGTTAGTTGGTAAGTTAGGTTTTTAGCACGCAATAGACAGTATTCCGCTCCAGGGCCGAAAAATGCGCGTGCTCTCCCCGCCACAATTTTAAGAACTACATTTTTTTTTTTTTAATTGAGATAAACTAGTGCTTGACTGCGATCCCACCTGATGGTAAGTAGCGATGCAATCTTTGATGGTGAGGCGCACTAGTTTATTAAGAGCCTATTCACTCTAGCCTTGAAGACACCCAAATTATAATCGGACGGGAAGACCGCAGAAGGCAGACTGTTCCAGTCATTGCTCATATGTGTGCCATGTACGCCGATTTGGGCGCGTCGGTCACCATTCATTTTATATGGTAACTAGACTTGTAGAGCTACATTAGACCCACACAACGTCACGCAACGCGCCGCTACGTACAAGTCAGGCGTGGCCACCCGTTGGTCGGTCTAGTGTAGTTCTTAATGTGTCGTATCAGTCTGGGCCCCATTAGTCGCCGGTAAAACCCCGTTTATTCATTTCTTCGTAAGTGTGTTGAAAAAAGTCGTTTGCAACGTGCAAATTTGTCACTACAGCCCTCGGCTCCATAACACACTAGCTTATGGCTCTTGCGAATTCCGCCTCGGTTGCAATGACGAACTTTCACTTGTACACTTTGTACTTACCTATATCAAAATGTATGTAGGTACTATTTCAACACACTTTTATGTTTATGCCTCGTATCTCTATTTATGCCAATGTCCAGCTAGGACGTCTGTCGATTTAAAAGATATGATAAATAATAGAATTCATAAATTAATATTGTATCTTATCAAATAGTTTGATTTTGATATTTATTTAAATATCTGGCTTTATTTTAAAATATTGAAAATGAAGTTAGAACACGTGTGCTCTAATTACGGTATTCGAAAGGTTAAGCTAGAACTACACTGCGCACACGTGTGCCACACTCACCGATCTGGTAGCGTGGGTCTCCAAACATTTTTTAAGGAAACTAGACTTGTAGAGCTACAGTACAATTCACGAATGATGGTGGCCGTGAAGTTAGCCTTTGCGAACGTTCGCGCATACTACACTCTTCTCTCTTCATTTGGTTCCTAAAACACGTTACTGCGCAGCCTTCTGCGCAAACTTCACGGCCGCCATCGTTCGTGAATACTGTACATTTGATCCACGCCACACGACGTCGTTGCCTCGCCTTTGTTTCAATAACAGGATAAAAAAAAAACTTGTTCCTAAAACTTATGTTTTCCTGCTGCAATCAAGTCCTTATTGAATTCAGTAAATACACAGTATTTGCTAAAACTTAGTATTTGCTGCCTTACCATCACTACCTCCTCGAGCGTCGATTGTACTTACGTCTGTACAACTTGAATTTATTATATTAGAAAATAAAGAAAATTTTGGTTTCTATAAATTATATTATTTGTTTTTCCTAGAAAAATATAAAAATAAAAAAAATATTTCTTTTTTGGTGATTTACGTAAACATGGCAATTTTCCAGGTCAGGTCCATGTCGCTAAGGTCCCCTGGCGCTCGAGGGGCTATTTTCAGACCCATCGCAAATGCAGTGCCAGTGTGGAGCTCCTGCCCAGGATATTTATCTCCTTTCCTGCCCAGCTTGCATAACCTGCATCTTCCACGAGCCAAAGACAGATTGGTCCAGGTGGCTAAATATTGGTCGGACCAAATATGATTCAGATCGACACGAAAGAAGAACGAATCGATAGATTATGAAATCCATTGATCACTGCTACAACACTATCTATGTGCAATATTGTCTATGCTGGGAGAATTGCGGGAGTTATATTCAAATTATCTTATCGACACATAACTATGTATTTAGATTTCAATTGGGTACTTAGAAAATTATCTTTTACCAAACCACTCTTCAGTAGTTCCTTCGCGTGATAATTGTTTTCAACTTAGATTTAATGATAGTGTCACTACTAAGTGGCAAAGAAACCATAGGCACGGTATTATTTTTGTAAATAAATCAAATTAGAAAATATCTTACGTACTGCAATTTTACCCAAGGGGCAGCTGAGCAGTCCGAGGATATAGTTTTATATTTTTAATGTAGTCCCCCTTAAGTGAAATACACTTTTTACCAAGGCGAATATATTGCTTTCATACCACCAAAAATTTTCTTTATTTTTCTATTCAATATGGCTGTCTACAGCAACCGTAGTCTCATTGTCGTCCAAAAATCTTCGTCCGCGTAGCTCCTTTTTAGGGTTCCGTAGTCAACTAGGAACCCTTGTAGTTTCGCCATGTCTGTCTGTCCGTCTGTCTGTTTGTCTGTCCGTCTGTCTGTTTGTCTGTCCGTCTGTCTGTCCTCGCTTAATCTCTGTGACCGTTAGCACTAGAAAGCTGAAATTTGGTACCAATTTGTTAATCAATCACGCTGACAAAGAAGTAAAATAAAAATTGGAAAAAAATGTTTTATTAGGGTAGCCCCCCTATATGTAAAGTGGGAAGTGATTTTTTTATTAATTTCAACCCTAACGTGTGATATATTGTTGGATAGGTATTTAAAAATGAATAGGGGTTAACTAAAATCATTTTTTGATAATGTCAATAATTTCGGAAATAATCGCTCCAAAAGTAAAAAACAATGTGGCCCGACATGCTCTTGGCCGGTTTTTAATCATTTGTTCTGTGTCTGGGTATAATTTATCTACAATATTTAGATATATATAATATGTTTATCACTTGTCTAATACTCATAACACAAGCTCTGCTTGGCTTGGGGATAGACGGCGTTGTGCGATAGTTATGGAATATTATTATTATTGACACAAAAAGAAGAATGAAAAGTATAAAAATATATTGTTTAATTTTTTATTGTTGAAAATCCTTTCTTAAAACATGATATACATATTCATTTACAATCTACATTAGCTTATAAATAAATTATAAACATATGCGATCGTTTCACTGAGTTTTTTTTTTATTTTTACTAACGAGTAAGTTACTGTAATTTTTTTATTGTTGTTGTTTTTAAAAGAATGAAAAAAAACTTTTAAACAAAAACTTTATATTAGGAATTTTTTTAAAGTAAAAATATGTATATTATTAGAATTATTGACATTATTTTAATTCCCAGTGAAACGATCCAAAAACTAAATTGAAATATTTTCCGAATGAAACACAAAATTAATTTTGAAAATATTAACAATAAAAATTGGAACTGAATGATTTATTTCAATGTTAATTCTTTGTCTCCAATAACGTAATTATTTATATTTCTGTGATAAAAATAACATTTTTCATAACAATATTGCATAAAGTAACAATGTCTCGAATTTGTGTTCTACCTATAAAATAACAAAAAGGTACTTGATTAATATTTACAAAATTTAAGTATTTATTATTATATCTGTGACATTTACCGCACTTATGAGTATTTATAAATACAAATCTATTTCATAGAGGCACTTAAATGATTTGTTGCTTATTTCTAAAATTAATACACTGCTGGTTTACGATCCGACCCGCAGACATCGGTATTATTCTTAATTCTGCCGCCATTTATAACCCAGGAGTGTGTTAACTTTTGCGTCCATTAATATATTAACGAATAAATCAGGTATTGTCAACAATCTAATGCGGCATACAAGCTAGTATACCTGACCGGTTTACCTCTACAGTGTAAACCTGAGCGTGTATGTTGCAAAACTGTGCAGGTTTCCGTACAAGCCTACCTGACCGGTATACCTGTATAGGTAAATCTGTTAGGTATACCCACTAGCGTGTATGGCTACCTTAACAGGCTTTCACCTTCGTCCAGCTTCAACAAAACATGTGGTTTTTGGTTCTATAGTTTCAATATTCCAAAATTTAAAATCTATGAATCTATTATGGCATTCAGTACGGTCTGACTGTACCGAGTCGTCCGCGCGGTATGGGCTCCGCATAGCTGTGGCGGAACTTGCTCTGCTGTCGGTCCGCGAGCTCACGGAAGTCTCTGTAATCCCTGTCGTAGTACCGCTCTCTGTCACCTTCGACGTACGACTGGCGCTGGTCGTCTAACAGACGCGAGCGACTGAACGCCCTCTGCCGGTCATTCCAGTCTCGCCTCCTGTCCTCGATCACCGGTTCGATGATCTCGTCCTCTTCGATGCGCCTGTCCAGCTCCCGCCGGCCGCGTCGCTCGAAGCTGTCGAACTCCTCTCTGTGCGGCTTCGGCTCGATCCTGTTGAGGTACTCCTCGGCGCCGTACTCGTATCGCTTGACGTCGTCGCGCTTCCTGCCGATGCGCGGGAGCCGCTCCATCTCCCGGTGCGGCAGGTCACGGGGCTCCACGTCGCGCATCCTGTCGCTCTCCTTGCGCCGCTCGGGCTCGCGGTGGCGCTCCATGTCGCGATGAGAGCGCTCGGGCTCTCTGCGGGAGCTAATGTCTCTGTGCCGGTCTGGTCGCTCGTCCCTCCTTTCCTCTTCGGGGGAAGAAGTCGAGCGACTGTTCCGCTCCAGCATGCTCCTCCTCATCGCCATGTGCGCTTCCAGCTCTTTGTTGAACCTCTCCCGCTCAAGATTCATGAACTTTTCTTTAGCTACGTTGAATCTGTCCTTCGGGGACGCTTCGGCGACTTTGAGGCTGCCTTCGCTGGCGCCTCTCTGTAGTTTTCCGAACCTCCGATCTTCGACCCTGTCGATGCTTCGGTTGGATGGTTTGGTTTCCGCGACGTATCGTCTCCTGTAGTTGATTGTGTCGTCTTGGAACTTTTCTACGGGTTTTTCTGGTTTGACGCGTTCAAGTGATTCGTGGCGGAACCTCCGCTCGAAGGTCTGGTCGCGGAAGGGGGCGAGTTGGTCGCGGAACTGGTCGGAGAAGTCGTCGGGGTAGCCGCGGTCGTAGTTGCGCGGGGAGAGGGCTCGGCGTGCGGGGGAGGCGCGGCGCGGGGAGGGCGCGCGCCGGGGCGGGGACGCGTCGAACGCTTCGTGCATCATATACGCGGTACTCTCTGCCCAGTCCTCCTCTGGAAAAGAAGAAAACGGTTGGTAAGTATTGATGTACCACATTTGTTATTGAAATGCGGGTAAATTTTTCAGAGGGCCTAAACAAAGTATTATTCTATCAACCGTAGTGATTGTCTGAATTACAAAATATAAGGGATCGATTACGTGAAATATCGCATTTTTTAGTTTTCTACAGTATGCTGTCAAAATCTCACTATGAACGTGACACTATCAAAGTGACACAATCAAAGTGGAACTTTCAAATTTTCACTATGAAAGTGACAACGTGACATTATCACATTATTATGCACTAGTGTGGGGGAGTGAATACACAGATTGCATCCTCCTAACTCGTTCGAGATTCACCTACCCACTTTATTTAATTTTATTATTTTTTTACACAATTTTTACACAATTTTTACACATTTTCGCTAAAACCCTATTTTTATGGCTTATGTGCCTAAACCATATATATATATATGTATGTATATATTATTTCAGTACCTATCCATCACTAATAATACATTATATTGAACCCCAAAACCAGTTTTGCGTCCGTTGCGTCACAAGGTTCAGTTGAAAACCAGCGTCAGGCACTAGTTGTCTGGCATTCATGCTGAACTGGACCTATTTTGGTGCAGCCATGAGGCACACAACAACTGTATTTTTTTTTATTGCTCTTTTTGATTCTTTTACTTTTGATACGTGTTTTTTTTTTTGTTTATTATTGTGTTTGGGCCTTGTGCTGTTGCTGTACCAAATAAATTATTTTTCTTTCTTCTTTCTTTCTTTTTTTCTTTATCAAATTGTGACCATCAAAGTGACACAAACAAAGTGAAACTTTCAAAGTATCACTAGCAAAGTGACATTAACAAAGTGTCATCATCAAAGTGACAAATGTATAGTCCTAAATTCACATTTACAGGTTAAACTGTTTTATAACAAAGATTAAAAAAAAACATGAATATCCTTTGTAAGTCATAGAATATCCACATTATATTATTAACTTTCGAATATAATTGTTAAACGCACAACAATATTGCACGCAGAGCCGGGTGCAGCTGTAACAGTTGGTTAACGGTAAACCAAGTCCAAATGATACGTGGAATATTCAGGTCTTAGCAGATAAGATTCGTTCCGCATTATCGCACGAACCAAATGCTGTTACTTGAGCCAACTACAACTTAAAGTAAATTCATAACCATTTTTAGGGTTCATATAGAATCACTGTTGTTCATCTGACTGTCTCTCGCGATCTAGGAAACTCATGAAGATATCGAGTTGAAATAAAAACCATATACTTAAGTCAGCGGTCCCTTGAAGTTGTGAAAAAATCAAACTTCTGAGTTAACGAGAAAAAAAGTTTATGTCGCAAAAAACTTGTATTTCGATACTCTCCAACTTCTCAAGGGAAACAAAATTCATAGGGCACTTCCCATTGACCTAGAATCCTGAAATTTGTCATGAAGCTAGGTCTTATAGCACAAATATAGGAAGAAATATGAAAACTGTTTTGCTGTTGTCACAAAAAAAACTTGTTTTCATTCGGATATCTTCGTAACTCAATTCGGGAATTGAACTGTTTTCATTAGTAGGTACGAAACCTTCAGTGCGCGAGTTCGACCAGTTTTTTTTTTTAATTGTCATCCCAAATGATACACCGCTATAATTTAATTTTATCTTCTGCTTTGCGAATTCCTCGAAAGCGTCAAATATATTTGTATGGCCTACTCATCCATTGGCCAATAATGTATGCCATTTACCTAATAATGTGTATGTAACGGCATTACAAACCAAAGCTTGCTTACAACAGCCGAAAATACAACAAATTACTATGTATTTAGCACCATCGACTAAAGACTCATAAAAATATTTCTGAAATACAACGTACTAGCCCACTTTTTATAATTATATGCGCTCGACTCGTTCGGCGTGCCTTGCAGTCTCACTTTTGCGTTTAACGGGATCCCATCTCCGAAACACTTGCCGACATGTTTTTAAATAAGAAATGACATAGATAAGAACCTGTAGTCTTTGGACGGTTGTTTTTGACGTTGGGTTGTCAAAAGTTTAAATGAAAGTATGGTCTATGTAAAAAGTTAAACGACTTGGGAATTTTTATAAGTGAGGCCAAAGAACACAGAACAGAGGACAGAATGGAAGAAAAAATCGTGTTGCGGGACCCTAAATAAAACGGGACAAGGGCTGGAAGATAATGATTCAATCATTTAAAAAATACTTATATTCGATACTTTTTATACGGTTTTTCTATTAGTAAACAATGATCAAGACCTCTTAATCAACCTTGATAATTGAACCAGAGTTGACTACATCAGATTTCATTTTACCTTAATAGTTACCCAGCCACCGTAGGCGCGGGTTTCCGGACGGCGAGCAATGGGTAGTTCGCTGTCCGACTTTTTAGTCAGTATGAGGCTGACACTATCTCCCGCTCCGCCCATGCGTTTACCCAACAAAAAAAAAAGTAGGGTTGTCAAAAATTAAAATGAAAGTGACATTTTTCAAACAGCCGAGTATGATGTTTTTTTTTTTTTGTGAATACCAATGCGGCTTAGTAGCTATTAACTAATGTATTTTTTTAGGTGCTAGCGATTTGATTGATGTGTTATGTTAAAAGTTCCAGAGAATAAAGATTCAAGCAGATAGGCGCGTCGGAAGAATGTGACAATATTTTCCAATAATATTATCACAATTTCTATGCGACATTGTTCGCGGTTTGTCTTTTTTTAGATGAGAAATCATCTAATAACTTCTCCCTTGCACACTCTCCCACTCCGGCCTAGAGGAGCGGGCAGGCGTGGCAGACTTATACTGACTAAAACTACATCTATGCTCTATAAAACTTACCCCCGATTTCTGATTTAAGCATTTGATGTTGAGCATTTCTCAAACTCTACTTTAGCCTTCAAACCTGTCAAAATTTGGCACTTAAGTATGGTTTGAGACGTTCTTAACTCAAAATACTCAATTCAGAAACCCGCCGTTACACTTGACTGCTATCGTTATTAAAAAGGGCACAACAAAATTTTATCCGATTTTTTTAAATACATTTGCGGAACCAATTTTCTTTTCTGAATTCGAAAATGTCGATATTCAATTTAATTTCGAGAAAAAAAAAAAATGTTTGGTGTGCCAAGTATACAGGTATACAAGTATACAGGTGAGCAATGAAAATAGGCCGTATACATACTTAAGATGAAGACGAAACTTAATGCCGTGCGTCTCACGTCACGCACCTGTCAAAATCGTATTTTTAAATAGCGGTTCTTAGAACAGTTACTCTGTTTTTGATTGAGCCTTGACCCGTTCAAACTGTAGTGTTAATAGCTATGATATGTGTGCTGTCTATCCATAGATTATAGAACACCTCGCTGTCAGCGTTTTTATAATGATAATCATCATCATCCTAAGACCATAGACAAAGTGACTTTCTATCAGCGATAGCAGATTCTGAAAGAAAAACATTTTATTTGGCTGAAAGACGCGCACACTTAAGACTAACACTTCATTTATTTATTTATTTTAAGTTTTATGCATAAAAACTTTACAAAGGTGGACTTAATGCCTTAGGCATTATCTGCCAGTCGACCTTAGGGTGGTGCAGAAACATATCATGGCAGGTGCAACTTAACATACTGCACTTACACACTTACGCACTTGTGCACTTTATATTTCTATGAATTATTAATAAAAAAAAAATAATAGTAATAAGAAAACTACAATGCAATGTACTGCAATGCTACTATTAAAAAAACGATTTTGACAGACAGACAACAAAGTGATCCTATTTCGTTTTTTCCTTTTGAGGTCGTAAACCCTAAAAAGTCAGGTGTCTGGATCTGCCGCCTCAGTGCTGCCACCAAGCGGTCATCATTTTAGAAACTTCTGATAGATACGTTATGTTGTATCGTAGTAAGAGTATACAATGTCAATGACACGCTTCGTTTGTAAGGAAAGTATTGATCGAGCAGCGCCGTCGTGCCGTCTGCGCACTTTTTATAAGTCTGCTTTAGTCAAATTATATGGCCTTTTACCTTTTATAGACTTAATATACCTATCATCGACTATATAGACCACAGTTTGAACTGTTGTTAGATTGGTAACTGTTTTCATGAACGTTTAATTCGATAAACGATCGTATATAACTGTTATGCGGCAGCACCAACAGTATTTTGTTTGTAAATAATTTTTAACTGTTCATAAAGGTATAATAGTAATAGTCATTTATCCAATAACAAGAGACTTGTATCTTTTTTTATAATGGATAGGCTCGCGTTTGACCACATAATGAAATCTGAATTACATATTTTCAACAAAATAACACCAATTATTCGGCGGTATATAAATCGAGCCGGGCGCTCTCGCATACTTTTTTCTGACATTTTACTAGCTGCTTTGTGCTTTTGTTTGGTGAAACGACATATCACTGACGATAAATTGATGTTTTTTCATATTACTAGATATTTTTTGTAAGAAGACGTAATAAAAAAGAAAATTCGACATCTACTGGGATTTCGTGAAATCCCTGATATCCTCATTTCCCTGTGACATATAAATACCTACTAACATAGATCCTAATAAAGTTAACAACACTCATGTTGATTTCAGTTCAAAACAAATGAGTGTTATTATGATGATAAGCATATATAATAATAGTAATGACCATGCTTGTCTTTACACGTGGAAGCGTCTTTTCAATGTCCACGGAACAGTAAAAACAGTCTGTGGCAATGTCAGCGTTTCCGTCACATTGCGACTTATCGAGTCAAATATAGTGTGGATTTGAACGTCGTCGCGGATACATACTTTTACTTGTACTTTTTAAAGTTAATTAAATTCTATTCTAGCGATCAATTAAATTGTTTTTTTTTTTTAAACCGTTCTAAGACCCACCTCGTAACAGAACCCTAAAAACCGTTCGACAACCAAGTGACGTTCCCACGGCGCCATTTTGTGTAAAAGCGCGCCAATTTCATGAGACTCGGGCAATGTACTCGGTTTCGTTTCATTGTTAAAGTATATTGTTCAGATTGCTCTGTGCTTTATGAGAAAATATTATTATAATGATTTTCATAGCATTGTGTGTAGCTTTATGAGTTAAACAATTTTTGTAGTGCGAAATAGTTTAGATTGAGTTTGTTGCAATTTTCCAGCTGTTGCTAGTTAAGTTTGGCATATCCACACTAGTGTATAGATTGTTTTAGTTGTAGAAATAGCATCGCAGTTTGCGTCTTTTATAGGAATAGCTTTCTTCTCTTTCCTAATTAAAAAAGACCATCTCAATCTGCATGTTTCTCATGTTATTTTGACAACTACATATTTACTGTATGGATTTTAAGAGAGACTTCGACCCCTGAGTTTGTTTCGGTGTTTCTTTTCAGGGTAGTCAGCCAGGAAATACCGGCCTCATCCGGTTAAAACTGACAAAAAAAAATTGACGTGTTAAATTGGGTTTTTTAAAACCTACTTGCAAAATAAATGTTATTTTATTAAAAAGTATTTTGTAATATCTTTATTAAAAAATCTCTTTTATACAGGAAATTTTAAAATAGATTTTTTTTCCCTAATTAAACAATGGACTTGGAAACTTGGGGCAGGCCTATGTCCAACAGTGGACATCTTGATGATGATGAATTAAACAATAGATAGAGATTTGTAATTTTGAAGTCATCCGCTTGTCCAAATTACCTTATTGTTGTAAAATTGTACCTAAATGAATTGTGTATGAACTTTTTATTTATACCTACTCATCGGATTTAAAGTGACCTTGAGATACTAGTTATTAAGTATAACTTACTGAAAAAAACTTACCAAAGTTCAACTAATGTTCTAAACTGTGCCTCAACATGAGAACAATAACATTTCACATCAAATTACTTTCATTTCATTTACACTTTTACATTAAAATTTTTGTAATTAATATTTTAGACAACTCTCATTTTTAAGTAGCACAAACTTACCAAAATAATGCACATTTTTGTGCAGAGATTACTTCTAAGATTTCATGACCTGATCTAATGGTTCTTTGCATCCTCGGAAATAATTGGCCTGAGATAGACCATTGACCATGAATAGACCATTTGCAGGCACTTTTAAATAGTCAAATGTCGGTCAGTCCAAGAAAAGTGAAGCTAAATCGCACGTTCTAAAGTGTAGATCTCTATGGAGAAGAAAGTGCAAGAAACTCCATGCTCCACTCCTCCAACTCCATTTTCTTTGATATTAATTGAAGTTACACTTTTTGAGCATGGAGACCGATAAGAAAACAAATGAGTGGGGGGTGTTAGGTTATTTTCGTTACGGAATTTCTGGATTCGGTCTCCACGCTCAAGGCCCGCGATAGAAGCTATGCAATAGTTTCAAAATACAAACTGAATTAAGGGGCCGGCGAGGGATGGATTTCCATACAAACGTAATACCACGCTCATTTGCAGTTGGAGCATATTTCCAACATATTTTGATGATATTCGGTTATAGACAATATTTATCAAGGTTCCTACGTCTTTCTTTTTTAAAAAAAAACAAAAAGGAATTTAAGCGAATTGTATTTCGCACTTTTTTACAGCGTAAATGGCAAAACATGCCATTTGGCTTTTCCTGTATTATAAATAACAATATTTCTAATATTCTCATAATATGTTCAGAATATCATCATAATATGTTGGAAATATGCTCCAACTGCAAATGAGTGTGGTAATACGTTTGTATGGAAATTCATCGGTCGCCGGCCTCTTAAGCCGCAGCTAAGAGATGACCACTATGACCAGTCTCAACTGACGGCACCCGTTCACGAGCATGTGTAACTTGATAGAGTCTGTCTAATAAGTTAAACGACTTGGGTAATTATTAGGATTTAATGAAATCTGATGTAGTCAACACGGGTTCAATAATCAAGGTTGATTAAGAGATAGAGATCATTGTTTACTAACAGTAGAACCTTATGAAAAGTATCAAATATAAGTATTTTTTAAATGATTAAATATTATGTAAAATTCCCAAGTCGGTTGACTTATTAGACAGACTATATAATTATTACTGTACTTTGTTTCATCGCAATCGGTTAACTATATTGAAAGATATACCACATTCATTGACTGTTAGGCGGTACAAAGTTCGAAGGGGAAGTTTACGTACACGGGTGAGGCTGCGGTAAAAAGCCAGTCTCTACTAATGACATAACAAGTTGCTCAAGCAATTGGCGAGTGTCTGTTTGCTTGCCAATATTGACTATTTTGTAATTTATAGTGTTTACTGTGTGACCTACTAAGTCTAGATTGATTTTAATATTTGTAGGTTGATGATGATTAATATGATATCAGGGCGATTAAAGTTATGTAATGAAGGTGTGGTGCAGGCAAAACATTGGTTAACATATGAGTATGAAGACGCGGAACTTATGTAAATACCCACCCTTCTTTCTGAAGACATTTAGAAAATGAAAGAAAGATAAAGAGTTCAGCATCAACCTCCTTCCTCAAGGCATTTAGAAAACGAGAAATAGAACATTTTGATACAAGTGGAAAAAGTTAATTATTGCAATTCGCGACCGAGCACGAGGCGAGGATGTGGAGCCGATTGCTGCGGTGAATTTCCAGTTTCAACTAAACGGGGGCAGATGTGTGACTCGTGGGGGTTTCTGAATCTCCAGGCTGATACAATAAATTTTGTCTGGGGCGAAATCGCGCACTTTTCTGCACTAGTGCGGAAAACAGTAATACGCCTAAAAGGGGTAAAGATAAGAGCTGGTTTTCGAGTAAATAGTAGTACTATTAAAAGATTGTTTGTAAACAAAGTCTGTCAAAGATACTACCATAAAACACACAATTAAAAAAAAACTTAAGAACAAAAGAATCACTAGTGTGACTAGGAAGGTCGTTCATTGAAAACCTTTGCAAGACAATCGCCATTTTTTCCTCTTTGAGAAAACCTGTGTTCATAATGGAAAACTATCTGCCATCTCTGTCGCACAGTATTGTTTTTGAAGCGTGAGGCGTGGGAGCTACTAAAGGCCTATTTGGTGTTTATGCATGTGAAAAACTTGCGTATTCTTCGGTTTTGAGGTTAGTTAGATTTACTATAGTAGGAGGCAGGTACACTTGGAAAAACGGTCATTGACCCTTCACATTTAATGACAATCTTAATTTAAAAAACTGGACAAGTGCGAGTCAGACTCGCGAAGGGTTCCTTCCGTATCATGAGAAGCAAAATCGAAAGGCGCAGAGTTGGAAGGCCTCCTACAAGGCGGACCGATGACCTGATAAAGTGTCCGGGAATCCGATAGGTGCGAGACGCACGGGATCTTTCGTTGTGGCGACACTTGGGGAAGGTCTGTCTAACAGTGGACGTCTAACGGCTGAAATGATGACGATAATGATCTGGATGAGTATCTTTTCGAAAATTGCGTTTTTCAAATAACCGTTAAAAATGTTGTAAGTGAACGCATTAGTTCACCAGCTCTAAGAACATCGACCATGCCTACACTGGCCAGTCGTTTAAGTTACCACTCTAAGACTTTCAAAATAGAGTTTTATTTCCCTTGTCATATTTGAATCAAGTAGGTCGGCTATAAAATGAGGTGTGAATGCTTCACAAGTCATTAGGTGTCTCAATTCTTTGATACGCGAAGGTTGCGTTCTTGAACTATTTGAGAACAAATGTTCATTCTTAATAATGGCAATGTATGTTTTAATGTTCCTTTTTATTAGAGGGCGTTTGAAAAACTTGGTGATTTGTATGTTAATTTAGATAACAAAAAACCTATTAAAAAAGAATCGGAATGGTTATTGCTAAACCATCAAAATCCAAAAAATTAAAGATCCTATATATAGGTAGGGTATAAAAAAGTTTATTGGTTTAAAGACATTTATTTCTCCAAGATACAGGAAGAGAGGGAGTCCAAAGAAAAGATGGATGGATTGTGTGAAGAGGGATATGAAAGAAAAGGGAGTTAGTGATAGCATGACGAGTGACAGGACAGAATGTAAGAAAAAATCGTTGCACCGACCCAAATAAGACAGGATAAGAGCAGGCAATTGATGATGACTCAAAGACACAAAGTCCCAAGTCGTTGACGGCGCGCACTGTTCCCGCGCGCCTTAAGGAGTTGTCAGCAACAGCAGGGGCCCAGCTGGGTCGAAGCCTACTGGGGCCAGGTTTAGTTTCAAAAGAGTAGCTTAGCCCCAGTATGAGGGCACGAAGGAACGGGGTGGGTTTTTAGTCAGTAAGAGTCTGACACTATCTCCCGCTCCGCCCAAGAGCGGGGGTTGTCATTAGATGATTTTCTCACAATAAAAAAAGATACAAAGTCAATTTCTTGAGAACAATTTTTTTCCATAAATTAAATTATAGCATGGGTTCATTACCACGTGTGTTTGTTTTACTAATCTAAAGAAATCGCAGGACAGGGTCGGGTCGGGGATTAACCAAACTTAAGTGGTAATGGCCACATTGCACGCAGAATCTAAAAATAATATTCCACAACTACCACACAACGCCATCTAGTCTCAAGCTAAGCAGAGCTTCTGTTATGAGTACTAGACAACTGATAAACATACTTTTATATATTTCTAAATACATCATATTATAGATAAATTACACCTAGACACAGAAAAAATGATCATGCTCATCACACAAAGATTTGTCCTGGGTGGGAATCGAACCTACGACCTCCGGCATAGCAGTCAGGTTCACTAACCACTAGATCAACAGGCCTGTCAGAATAGATGGCCGATGGGGACGAAAGGTTTTGGAGTGGCGACCACGTATCGGAAGACGCAGCGTTGGAAGGCCTTTAACAAGACAGATCGATGACCTGGTCAAAGTCGCGGGAATCTGATGAATGCGTGAAGCATAGGAACGGTCGTTGTGGCGACGCTTGGGGGAGGCCTATGTCCGACAGGGGACGTCTTTCGGCTGATGTTATGTTCTAGGTTCGTTAACACATATTTTTTTCATGCATAGTTTCTATTAAAGCATTCTCAAAGCATCTGCTTCGAATTCCGTCCTGATACAATCTATTTTTTATCAAACGCTAACAAAGAACACAAACAATGACTTGATACCATGTTCTTAGCCGTAATAACAGTTTTATGACGTCATTTCCGATAGAAAACAACTCCTATACAGTAATTGGATATTAATAATATGTTACGTTTTATATGCTAGCTATTATATGCGTTGTTGATTAGACTCGGGTACCGGCCATTAAATGAGATTACATCCTGAGAATGTTTGCTAGTATACGAGATTTGTATGGATTTGCAATTTTTTCCACTTTTCAAATATTGAAAGATTCAAAACATTTTAATTCAAATAAATCATTTACAGGCAATTTTGAAAGGTCAAAAAGTCAGTCTGTCAGAAAAAAAAAACTGGGCACGTGCGAGCCGGATTCACACACTGATGGTTCTGTACAAAATACAAGGCAGGACCATTCCTATACATATATATTATGTATATAGAGTCTGGAAGATGGACAATAATGATGGCGAAGATGGATGGATTGCGTGAAAAGCGATATGAAAGAGAAGGAAGTTAGTCATAGCATGACGAGTGACAGGGTAGAATGGAAGAAAAAAACGTGTTGCGCCGACCTCAAATAAGATGGGACAAGGGTAAGAAGGAGAGTCTAGAAGACTTCGGCTCGGTCCGGACGGTTATCGGACGATCGGACGGCGAGCTACCCATTGCTCGCCATCCACAAGCCCGCGCCCACGGTGCAAGGCCGCGCCAGCAGTATTTCTGAGTACATGGATTAGATGGAATCACAATACTACCTTTGCCGGTGTAGAAATATTAAATGAGTAAGTATCTAATTTACTAATTCACATAGTTATGGTTCATGCTGAATTAATTCATCTCGATACTTCTTACGCGTTCCCGAGATAAAAAGTCTTGATAGACAGACAGACAACAAAGTGATCCTTGAAGGGTTTCGTTTTTTTCCTTTTGAGGTCGAAACCCTAAAAAAAATACCTCTTTAGAATATTAGTGTAGATTAAGAATTAATGAATGATTGAATGAATGAATTAATGGATGAATGAATGAACTAATGAATTAATGAATTAATGAATTAATGAATTAATGAATTAATGAATTAATGAATTAATGAATTAATGAATTAATGAATTAATGAATTAATGAATTAATGAATTAATGAATTAATGAATTAATGAATTAATGAATTAATGAATTAATGAATTAATGAATTAATGAATTAATGAATTAATGAATTAATGAATTAATGAATTAATGAATTAATGAATTAATGAATGAACGAATGAATGAATGAATGTATGAATGAATGAATGATATATTTATTTGCATGAATAACATAACCCTTGTTTAGTAGTCTGATAGATAATAATATGTACATTTTGATACAAGTGCAGAAAATTTGTCATTACGACCGGGATGGAATTCGCACGAGCCGTAGGTGAGTGTGTTATAGAGCCGAAAGCTGAAGTGAAAAATTTGCACGTGTGTTTCATACGACTTCTTTTAACACTCACTGAAATGAATGAATGGGGGTTGACTGGCGACGCGTGGGTAACGACGCGCGCCAAATGTGCGCAAATTGTGGCGGGGAGAGCACGTGCACTTTTCTGCACTAGTGAGGAAAAGCGTGCCGAAAAGCGGGGGATAAGACCGAATTTTAGAGTAAGTGTAGGTATTGAAAAATGTGTTTCCTCTTGTTCCTTTAATATAGGTACTTCCCTTCTAAAATATAAAAGTTTCTATAAAACTCAAATGACATTCCAACCAATTAACCTGATAAATACAACATTCCAATCAGGAAGTGAATATAAGGTAGTTAAAAATTCTCCTAAGACACACATATCAGTGAATGTTGACCAATGGTGTCGTAAGCTGCGCGCGCGCAACTTTTCTTGACATTTGAGTGCAGGCGGATTCATTACATGAAAGCCATCGAAATATGAATGTGAATTGGATTCTAGTAGACTATGTGTAGACCACGAGTTTGTTTGTGAATTTGATGGTATTTTATATATGTAATAGTATATTATGTGACTGTGAGGGGATAATGTAGCGTCTCAAAGGTCCATGTCGCTTTCCATCAGATAGCGGTCAAGCGCGAACCTGTGAACATTAAAAAAAAGTCGCGTATGCCACGTTGAATTCCGAACGAAACGAAGGTCGCTAAGTTTTAATCCCGAACGCAGTGAGGGATGTATACAATTAAGTCTCGAGCTCTTTGAGGGAGTTAATATAAAAACCTAAGTGAAGTGAGAAGTTCAAGGCACCCAAGACAACGGTGACCACCGGCTTAGAAAGACGCAGCGTTGGAAGGCCTCCATAAGGTGGGTCGATGATGGTGAAAGACGCGGGAATGCGATGGATGTGAGACGCACAGGACCGTTCGTTGTGGCGACACTTGGGGGAGGCTTACGTCCAACAGTGGACGTCTTTCGGCTGAATTCATCTAGCGGCAACATGGCAAAGCTCTCGCTTAACGTTTTCACCTTTACCAAGAAAAGTAATCAATACTCTTAAGAAATAATTGATTTAATTACACTTATCTAATAACAGACCGGCCACACACAAATATTACATAAACATAAGTCGGTAATAATAAATAACAAAACTCTACGTAATCTGTTTTATAATTTATTCACAAACCACTGGTTTTGTTACCAAGAGGTCGGTGATGCAAAATGGGTGGTCACGACAAATGACCACGTTTGCTAACCACTTAGTACTTACGTGTGTTTAGGAAAAATATTTTGGGCTGCGGCGGAAATGTTTAAGTTTTTATTTAAAACAATCTACTATTATACAATATTGTTTTAGAACATTCAAAACCTGAATAAAGATGCTTTAGAATCAGTAGCTGAATGGATTCCAATAGTTTTTACACCATGTAATATTTTTTTCCAAAAATATTTTAAAAGGTTACAAGTTGGACACCACCGATATTAAGTACAAATCAGGTGATGGCAGGTCATAACAGGCATTTGGAGCCAGCAAACAGCTGTGTGCAAGTGCAAAACCAACTCCTCAGTTGCCTGGATGGTCCGATGACTATGTATTTTTGCTGACTTATCAAGCTTATAACTTTGTGATTTTTCATGATGCACTTATGGAATTTTGTACATGTTCCATTTTTTCTTTACATTAAAATACTAGACACATGTTTCGGGTTTTGCATATATACTGAAACTAATGTTTTATTATATTTTGCCTTACTATTCGATATTGATTCTTCAAATAGCAAAAAAACGTACGAAAATTCGGATCTCGCGTGCTACTTTGAGTAAGTAGGCTTTAACCTTTTGAATGTCTTATGTTACACAGTTCGACATAAGCAATTGTCTTTCTATTGTGTCTCTAATTACGGCATAGTTAAACCAATCAGAAAACGAAAATACTCAAAGGAGGCCGAACGCATCAGGCAACGGTGTTATCGCCGCCGCCGTCGCCGAGATTCTGATCCCGATTTCCGGCCAACGTAGACGCGGGCTTGCGGACAGTGAGTAATGGGTAGCTCGCTGTCCGGCCGTCCGGTAACTGTCCGGACCAAGCCCAAGTCGTCGACGGCGCGCACTGTCCCGCGCGCCTTAAGGAGTTGTCAGCAACAGCAGGGACCCAGCCGGGTCGAAGCCTACTGGGGCCAGGGTTATCCGAAAGGGCGCTCGAGCCCCGGTAAGAAGGCTAGAAGGAACGGGGTGGGTCTTTTAGTCAGTAAAAGTCTGACACTATCTCCCGCTCCGCCCAAGGGCGGGGGATGTCAATGCATGATTTTTTCCACCATAAAAAAAAAACGAAAATACTCGAATCATTTTCTATGCTAAAATAAACATCTATATATAAACATAACACCACATAAGCTTCAATTTTTTTACCCTTCACACTCAAGAACGCGGAAACACATTTTTTGCTTCAACCATAGGTTTAAAGACTCATCTCAAAAATATGAAACAAAAAACAATCGACAATCATTCTGTTGATGATACACTCAACTGCCTAATCGTACTATTATGGTAGTTTTTTTGTGTCTAAATGGTAATAGTTTTATTTACTAGGCAAGCCACGAAAATAGATGTACACGTTTGAATGTTTTTGAGGTTATAGTAGATGGAATAGAGGATTTTACTGGGGTTATTTAAAAAAATATAATCTCATGGTTGTAAGTGTACTGAGCAGTAGCCCGATTCACGTAATGAAAACCGTAGCGATTTATTCGTTTAGACCAATTCCGTATTCACATCCATCAATCGAGTTTTAACGACACCGATTTTAAAGTCGTTTGAAATTCGTCGATTAAAAAAAAGTATTAAATTATCGTGGTAGAATACTTATATTACTGTAACTGGAAATAAGTCGATGGGTCGTGAATACCGCTTTTGGATAGGACTTCGATCGAACGACTATAAAACTTCAACGATATTTGGCTTGTTTGATTTTACGTGAATCAGGCTACTGGTTCTGTGTTCTATTCCCGGGTCGGGCAAAAAGTGCTATTGGGTTTTCCATTTGGAATTATTCTTACATCATCACCATCACAAATTCTAAATCTAGGCTGCTAGCCTCTGACTGGCCTGTTGGTCTAGTGGTTAGTGGCCCTGACTGCTATGCCACAGGTCGTAGGTTCGATTCCCACCCAGGACAAATGTTTATGTGATGAGCATGATCATTTGTTCTGTGTCTGGGTGTAATTTATCTATAATATGTATGTATTTAGAAATATATAAGTATGTTTATCAGTTATCTAGTATCCATAACACAAGCTCTGCTTAGCTTGGGACTAGACGGCGCTGTGTGCTAGTTGTGGTTTTTTTTTTTACTATTTTTTATTATTATAGAAGTCGGTGATGTAACACTCCCGTGCCTCAAGAAGCACGTAAAGTATTTTGGTCACACCACACGTCTGACATCCCGATCAGCGTTATCTATACATATAATAAATCTGTAAACATTTTTAGTTCTTTTCGCTTCACTTGAAAGGGTAACAGCGTGACCCTAGAACGCAAAAGACAACTGAAGGAGCACAGGTGGGTTTTAGTTAAGTTAATTATTGTGATTTTAATTTATTGAATTTTAACTTATTGGATTTTTATTGATTAACTTTAATTTATTGAATTTAATTTATTGACATTTCGGAATTTATTGTTATTTAGGATTGCAATTTTATTTTATATGGCTTTTACCTGAAATAAATGAATTTTATAATAATAAAATTTATTTATTTATATTTATTTATTTAGTCGGTAAAAATCTGACAAAGTCTATAGCTCCGCTTAAAACAGGAGCCGGTCGATGCGTTTGTTTCATGATTTCTCACTAAAAAGGGTACCTTCTAACTAATAATAATAATGCATTGAAACTCACCACTTGTACTATGATTATCATGTTGTCTGTACTCGTTCCTCTCCGGCGAGGGGGCCAGATCACTTCCTATGCCAGAACTGCCCCCTGATGACTCCAGCTTGCGTCTCGCGTTCACCCCCACAATGTTCTGGTTGAGGCAACGCCGCGTGTCAATGTTGGAGAGGTTGCCTTTCTGCCGGTGCACCGTGTCGTAGTCTCGGGGAGGCAGCAGGATGGGACTCTTGCCTGGAAGATTTGGGGGTGAAGTGAGTTTGGACAGTTTTTGGGGGGTGTGAGTTGGGTTTTTTGGGGTGAGTGAGTTGGGTTTTTTGGGATGAGTGAGTTTGGTTTTTGACGGTGAATAAAGTGATTTTTTGGGAACGAATGATGAAAAAACCAAATAGTTTGTTGTACAAAAGGTAAGCTGGTAATTTATTTTTGAAACGGGAATTTTAATTTGACTTTTCAAAAGTATTAGTTACTATTTATTTAAGGCTGTAAGCGTGTGAGTGGGATTGCAAACGATGAACTGTAGGTACTCTTCTGCGACCGCAAAGCTTAAATTCGCCAACAAATATATATAAATATAATTAAATATTAGCAGACTTATGAAGTCACTACCATAGCTAAGTTTTTTTAAACGTCTGGCAAAAAACTTCTTTAAAAAAAGTCAGATGTTCACCTTGACTCCTAATTAACTTTATAGAATCCCCGAAAAGTAGTTATCTTCTTTAAAATTGTATTAGTAACTAGTTAGTACTCCAAATCATGTGAAATGAGACCCGCTAATCACATTCCAACTACCTCGTTGCCTGGCATTTTTGCTGAACTGGACCTTTTTGGCACAAACGTGAGACACGCGATATTAGTTTTTCTGTTATTTTAAGTTTCAACATGTTTTTTCTACATTGTGTGTATCTCAATATGCCAAAGATCTGTGTGTGCCAATTTTTTTTTCTTCTAATTCAAACCTTAAATTTGTTTGTTTGGTTGAACGCGTTACTCTAAGGAACTGCTGTTTCAAATTAAAAGATTCGATTTTAATGTTGGATAGCCGATAGATATAATAGTAGGCTATATAACATCAAGCCATGACCAATAGGAGTGAAGCATTAATCAAACCAAAAACGCTCTGGTCATCTAAGATATGCCATCATTATCATTATCATCGAATAAGATTATGCTACCATCATCTGCAGCGCAGTATTTAGCATAATAAATAAAAATAAAGCTTCAATCTACGTACCAAATACCTGTGCACAAACGCATTGAGAAGCAAGCCTCTACCTACGAAAAATTAGAAAAAGACTGACTGACCTAATCCCTTTTTACCTGTCGATAACTTTTGCTTCAGCTCTGCAGCCAAACTATCATATAGGTTGGCCACACATCTCTCCTCGTTACTCCCCGAGTCCGACTCCCTGGATACTTCACTGCCCAGGGACGAATCTGGAGGCTTCTTGGAAGACGGTAAGGCACCCCGCATTTGGAGTTTGCGCTCGATGTCCGCGAATTTCTTCTGGTTCTCTGGCCGTTCTATCAGCGCTTGGAGGTGCGTGAACAGCATTTCTGCTGTGTGGTCCGAGTCGCATCTGTTGACAAAGAGATATTGGTCAGATTTGAAACTTAAAAAAAAGAAATAATAGAGAGAAAAAACAGAGACTTAAAGAGTCTATCTATATCTATGTCTATAGGATGGGCTGCAGGACTGTTCAAAAGAGTTACTGCAGCCGTAAAGGACTGCTGAAGAAACACAGGTAGGTTTTATTTGGTAAAATCCTGATACTCCTTTTTGCTTTACTCAGAGTAAGAAATTATTACAATACCTAAATACGCTAAGGATAAGCCATAGTTTTCATTAGTTAGACATCATAGACACTTAGGGTGAGTTGCACCATTTAACTATAACGATAACATAGTCGTTAAAAGTTGTCAAATCGTCGAATTGACCAATAGGCCGCCGTTTCACGGCTGGTTATGGTTTGGTTATCGTTATAGTTAAATGGTGCAACTCACCCTTATACTGACAGTGAATAAAACTACATAGTTTGACTGGTCTGTACCTTTACCATGAGTTTAAAGCAATAGTTTTTGTCGATACTCGATACCAACTACGTAAATATTTTGTATGTCAAATTTTGGTTCCGTAAGTGACCGATAGAGGCGCTGTAAAATTTGTCATACAAAATATTTACGTAGTCGGTATCGAGTATCGACAAATATTATTGCTCTAAACTCATGGTAGAGGTACTGTTTACTAGTGGTTAGTGGCCCGGACTGTTATGCCGGAGATCGAATCCCACCCAAAACAAATGTTTGTGTGATGAGGACAATCATTTGTTCTGTGTCTGGGTGTAATGTATCTATAAATGTGGATATGGTTATTTAGAAATATATAAGTATGTTTATCAGTTGTCTAGTGCCACAAGTTCTGCTTAGTTTGCGACTAGATAGTGTTGTGTGTTATAAAGAGCCAGAATAATATAAACTGAGTTCTTTTTTACATAGCATAGGATGACAGTAGGACAAAAATATGCATTTTAAGATCACAGAAAGGGATAGGTAGCTACATTGTAATGTATATGTTTTCTTCTTTTTTTTTACTTTCTTCTTTTATTAAGCTATTGCATAGCTTCCATCGCGGGCCTTGAGCGCGAAGACCGAATCCAGAAATTCCGTAACGAAAATAACCTAACACCTTCCACTCATTTGTTTTTTTGAGCGTGGTGACCGATAAGAAAACAAATCAAAATTCAGTTCAATGTGTGAAAGTGTAACTTCAATTAATATCAAAGAAAAAAAAACAAAGGAAAAAAAATACTACATAAATAAAACAAATAAATAATTATAAATGCGTAAGTTGATAAAAATGCTATGCAATAGCTTTACCGCGGCAGTCCCCGAGTGCCACACGTCGTTTTTTTTTTTCTTAGATATTAATTGAAGTTACACTTTTTGAGCGTGAAAAAAAAACAAAGGAAAAAAATACTTCATAAATAAAATAAATAAATAATTATAATTGCATAAGTTGATAAAAAATGCTATGCAATAGCTTTACCGCGGCAGTCCCCGAGTGCCACACGTCTTTTTTGTTATTTCTTGTTTCTGTACAACCCATTACTGTAATGTTGTACAAGTAAACTGTAAATAAATAAATTGTATGAATCTGACAGATGTCTCCCGCACCATCTTATGGCAATTGTAGGTACTATAGCGACTTCACAATCCACAGTCGTGCCACAAACTAAATACTATTGCACAAAGCTATTGTTTAACAGCAAGATGTCCAATTCTCATGCAAAACGTCAAGATAAATATTACAATATAAAACCATTTTCAACATCCATCATCATTCGTGTCTTTCAAACACGATCGTACTTTGACAAAGTATGCATTGCACAAGTGTAGTCACGCATGCGCATTCCGAGATCACCCGAATGAAAGCCGACCGCCCCCGAATGCCGAGGTAATGTCAAAGTTTATTACAATATGGCCGCGGCCTCATCTGTCAATGTTGACAGTTGAGCCATTAAGCGGTAAAATTAGGTTATATTTGCAAAGGGAGGATTGATTGAGAATAACATTTTTTGAATATTGTGTTGTAATTTACTCGTTACGTTGGTTAATTCTTTGTGCTTTTCGGTTGATTTCTATTGAATCTTTTTTTTTTATTTGATCTTAACAAACCTAGATAATAAATTCACTATAAATCTGTGTTTCTAAAATATTTAGAGAAAAATGTGTAATCATGTCGTACGAAAATGTTACTCGAGAATGACGTTCTTAAACCCAATGTCTGCTAGAGTTCAAGTTATAGACGTAAACAATATAAAGCCTGGTCTTAAAACGCCACAGTTCACAGGTGTCATGGCTAATCTGATTACGGTCGACCACCTCTATCGCAACCTACCGGTATCTACTGAACGGATGTGTTGCAAGAAGGACCACGCATAGGTGGGCCGGCCCAGTGATTACCATAAACTATAGAGCATTATGCATTAGCATAGAGTTATGTCACCGGATAACTGGCTGGTTATACAACTTTGTTTATGCGAGAATGAGAGCAAAGTGACAGATGGTTGCTCAGATTAAGGCGTGTTTAGACGGTAATAAAAGCTTATTAGGCAACAGTAATATTTCCTCTTTCTTCTAATATTACACCGACTTGTAAACAACCAAATTTTAATCAGAGTGGTCTAAGAATAGATTTAGAATGAATAAAAAGTCATAGTAAGTAAAATGAGAGGCCATATGCCTAATGATAGTACGCTTTCGAACGTGCAATTTAATTTAGCTTCACTTTTTTATGATACAAAAGTCCCTGTAAATGGTCTATTTGAAATAATTGCTTCTGATAAGATTTGATTAGAAAATATTTTCCATTTAATGATAATTCTGGTTTTCAATCATTGATCTTTTAAGATAATAGAATTGATGAAAACTTAGGAAACCATAAATGGCTTTGTATACAGATGCAGTAAAAAACGTTTTTTTTTTGTTAAATTTATATAAAAAAATTGGACCAAATGCTGCCAAATGGGAAGTATTTGGTCCAACTCCCATATATGAATGGTCAATGTCCTTTCAATTAATTGATTTTGGAAATAAAAAGAGATGAGTGACATCCTCTTTTACATTTAAATGTAGAAAATTTCATATTTCTGGAATCTATAAGTTTAGGCGGTAAGTCGTTCAAGTAATCTTTGGCTGCGAGATTATTTCAAAGAATCATTACGGCCTTTGAATTCAAAACCTGACTGAAGGAGGGAAAGACTTCTAGTGACTAAAACCCACTCACACGTGTGAGTGGTAAAATCCACTATCAGGTCTACCCAGACCGGGCTATTTGATCATTTCTAACCCTCAAGAAAAAGTGTGTAAACGAGTCTGTAAGAGAAATAATTGAAGATATTAATTTAGCACAACAGAATAGTTCCATAACTGGTAAATCACGTTGCAAAGACCACACTCTATCCAAATGCCACACAGCATGGCGTCAATTTGAATGTATAATTCATTTAATATTTAAAGCTTCTGATTAATTCACGTTGGACAACTAGTGGTCCGTGCATGAATGTCGTATTATTGTGTACAAGATGCAGTTCCTATTGCCTGTTGGACCTGTTATTGGTTCGTGGGTAGCCCGTAACCTGGCTCTGTCCTTTATATTGTTGTGGGTTGGCACATTTTTATTTAAGTAACCTTGTAGTAAGACTTAGGTAATTCTTTACAAATATAAAAAGTTTATTTGTGCATAGGTACAATATTAAGATCTCAAAATATTTGTGTAAGTATCTCTGTGTTCTGCCACAGTATGTGGCATACAGATATGAATAAAATAGGCTTTCGTCTTTACTTATAAGTTGGCTGTAAATAGAGATTTAGTTCGAAGAATAGCTTAATTCTTTATTGTAACTCACTAAACTAATCTTACTAGTTTGAAAATTCATGTACAAAGTCGATTCTAACTTTACAATGAGTTTTTTCCCAGCAAACCTTTAAGTGACAGAGAGAGATCATGTTCGAGGGCAGTGTACAATATAAACATACCTACATAAAATTAAATAAACTTTATACAAAACATGTGCTATTTTCATATTTTTGAGTCGATGTAAACCTAATACTTAGTAGAAGTTGTTAATATTACCAAGTACCTACTTCTCCCTCTTAAATATTAACTATTACTTAAGTGACAATACTTCAATAGTCATAATATAATTCTTTTTGTACTTAATATTTTTTTTAAAGCTTTTTTTAATTAGACTGTGCAAGGAAAAGGGTTATGATTTTTGGTTCTTTCCAATATTTTTTGTTCTTACATTTATTTTGGTTACAACTGATAGTTTTTCAATAAAATTCTAGTTCAATACTTCAAGAACACGTTGAAGACATTTAAAGGTTAAATTCTTAATAAGACGTCTCGTCACCTGCTGTGTTATTTCAGAAAATGATGAGCACCTATTCATGTAAATATTAGTAATTAACGAGAAAATTGTTGGCATGCGACTTTATTTGCACTGGCAATGGATGTGTCTCACACCGAAGTGTAATAGGGAAGTCAATTGTGCTTACAAGATTTGTATTTTTTCTTGTTTTTTTTTTTGTTTTTGTGGTTAATTGTTTCAAAAATCAATAAATGTGGATGTAGTATTTGTTCTTCTTTTTCTCCAGTTTTTTTTTTTTTTTTTGGTGGGTAAAAGTTATCCAAATGACATGCCCCGCCTTTAAGCGGAGCAGGAGATAGTGTCTGGCTTTTATTGACTAAAAAACCCACCCAGTTCCATCGTTGCCTCTCGTATCAGGGCCGGGCTTACCTTTCAGAAGCAGACCCTTGACCAAAGTAGGCGTAAATGCTTAACAGAAATCAAGGGTTCTTTTATAATAATAATAATATTCCACAACTATCACACAACGCCGTCTAGTCCCAAGCTAAGCAGAGCTTGTGTTATGAGTACAAGACAACTGATAAACGTACTTATATATTTCTAAATATATACATATTATAGATAAATTACACCCAGACACAGAACAAATGACCATGCTCATCACATAAACATTTGTCCTGGGTGGGAAAAGAACCCACGGCCTCTGACATAGCAGTCAGGACCACTAACCACTAGACCAACAGGCCTGTCTTAATACGCTCGCTGCGGAGCCATTTATCATGGTCAGCGCCTCAACGATTCGCAAGTGAGTCAATTTTATATATTTGTCTCTGTTATACCCATAGAAATGTTAACATAGCACACAGAGTGAAAGAAAGCGATTTTGACTGCCGCACTTGCGAGAAGTTATGCATGTGGCTTGTTCGATCTCATAACGCAGTGAACGTATTAACCATAACGGTTTGATGAAAGAAAACTCAACTTTGAATTAAGCTCGCCTGTACGCTATAATTTGTTTTGGTGTAAATCATAATCAAAATAAAGAATTAATACGCAATTTAATTGAGTAAAATAACCATATTCTCGTAAATCGATTAGGTATCTAAACTATAATTGTTACGATTAACATAAATAACAACAATATTATATAACAAAACAACAATATTATATAAAATAACAATTTCAACACCCAAACTAAACTAGAGTTTGTAGATTTATTTTAATTGATATCCTGATGGCGAAACTAGAATGCAAAAGCTTGATTTTAAATTTTATGATTTTAAGAGTCATCTATGTGTATTTTACTCTAGTTTCCTTTTTTAAATGGTTTAATAGGATAAATTAGGTATGTCAATAAGCTCGCAAAACAGATAGTCGATGGGGCCGAAAGATTGATGAGGAGTGGTGATCGAATTGTGGCAAACGCAGCGTCCGTAAGTGAGAGCCAAACGACACGATGCGTTGCGGCGCCGCACTGCAAATATTTTGACGAATCAGCTGGCACGCGAGTGACGCCATCTCGCTCGTAAGGATTCGATTTGCCGAAATATTTGCGGTGCGGCGCTGCACCGCATCGTGTGGTTTAGCTCTCACACTCAACGCACTGTTGAGCGTCGCGGAAATCCAATGGATGTGACATGCACAGGACCCTTTATTGTGTGTGTTATGTTGACGATAACTAGTTTTTGGAGTAAATTCTTAGCCAAGGACCACACAGAGTGACACAAGACACTCGATAAATATGATTAATCACAGATCATCGCATCGGATTACCTTACAACAAAACAATCAACTTTTGACATTTAATCCATTAATTTTAATTATTCAATGAATATTTAAATGATCCTATAAATTTTAATCCTCTTTTAGAAGACGGTGTGACAGGCGACGCGACGCATAATATCACATGTGCAGAGCCGTAACTAGGGCCCACGCACAGGGTGCAGGCCCCAATGGAGCGCAGAAATGGTCAAACTAAGACTAAGTTTTGTATCATTTATTTCATCAGTATCATTATAAGGACACGGCGCAGTTCCATCTTATACTTTAACATGTTCTCCAGGCGATCCACACAAAGGTATCACCCGTGTATTTTTCCCACCAAATTCGAAAGCCACCCAAAACACTCATGTCCGGCGGGGACCTGCGTCAGGTGGATTCTTACTAAGCTCGGGTTTTTTTAGGGGCGTAGATACAGAAATTGGCACCAAAAAAAAATCAATTCAAATAGACCATTTGCAGGCACTTTTGAATAGTCAAATGTCGGTTAGCTCAAGAAAAGTGAAGCTAAATTTCACGTTCCAAAACGTAGATCTCTACGGAGAAGAACGTGCAAGAAGCTCACTTCACACCGGGCGCAGAAAAAGCTAGTTACGTCGCTGTACATGCGCATTGGCAGCACACACGAAGATTATCTGAAGTTACACGATTCGATCCGATGTACGAAACTCGCTCGATAAAGGAATGTTGACATTTTAATGTCAAGGTAGTCGCTTGTCACTTGGATCTTGCACATTCCTGATCGTTGTGTTTTAGATAAAGGATAATGTCTTTGAACTTTACATCTAATAAGTTTATTTTTTCATTTGACGTCATTATGTTTAACAATTGAGATACAATTTTCTTCATGTCCTCGCCTCTTTCTACAATATTACTCTCTCTGTAGGTGCATATTTGTACTTTTTTTACTGTTCCACACGCGATCGGCTGGCAAATTTTTTTTAGTTGGTAAGTCTTCAGACGATAGGTATCTCTCCGCTCGTGGGTGAAGCGGGAGGGCGAGTCAGACTTTTACTGACTAAAACCCACTCCTTTACTCCTTCGTTGCCTTGCATACCAGGTGTGGTATGCACATTAAATGTAGGACAAGTCAAGAGGCTGACGCCACGCAGTCGCTATCCCACGGGGCTCTCGACTAGACGTCATCCCTCGGATTTGCCTGCTTACTGACAATTTGATTGTTTCATTTACTATAAACCTAAATCCCTAACTAGTGATTTTAGTGAACACCACACCAGGGTTTTCCTTTCAGAAGCGAACCCATGGCCTCAGTAGGCTTTGACCCTGTAGGATACTACTATTTATCCCGGGTTTCCTTTGGGATTATTTTCTACTATCACACGGTCGAAGCCGCTGGCTATAATACTAGTGGTATCTAGGTATATGTGTGTGTGTTTGTTTATTACTCCTTATGCTCAAACGGCTGAACGGATTTGGATGTAATTTTGTACCAGGGCGGCTTATGTCCTTGACTAAAGAAAGAAAGAAAAGAGCAACAGCAACGACAACAGCAACGACAACAGCAACAATAACACTAACAGTAACAACAGCAACAATAACACCAACAGTATCAACAGCAACGACAACAGCAACAACAACAGCAACGACATCAGCAAAAACAACAGCAACGATAACAGCAACAACAACAGCAACGACAACAGCAAAACAACAGCAACGATAACAGCAACAACAACAGCAACGACAACAGCAAAAACAACAGCAACAATAACACTTACAGTAACAACAGCAACAATAACACCAACAGTAACAACAGCAACGACAACAGCAACGACAACAGCAAAAACAACAGCAACAATAACACTTACAGTAACAACAGCAACAATAACACCAACAGTAACAACAGCAACGACAACAGCAAAAACAACAGCAACGACAACAACAACAATGATAACAGCAACAAAAACAACAGCAACTAGTATTATTATCATAATTTTAAGTGAAGAAGCTAAACAAAGTGCCTCTCAACACAATATTGTGCTCAATTCTGTTGCAACTGTGACCTTTAACGAAAAAGGTAATTGATTTGTTTATTTTGTTTATACTTACGTTACAAGAATTTCAATTGGCCAATGTTTATTCAATGAACCTCGAAGCTTTTATAGGCGAATGATCTCAGCTGCATTCGGTTTGTGGGTAAAATTCTTAGGAATAATAATGTTAATCAAATGGTGATATCCTGAGAGTCTTAGAAATATTTATTTAATAAATTAGCTGACCCTGCGAATTTCATACGGCTTAAAATTCCGCGTTTTTTAAGCCGTATGAAATTTTAGATTAAAATTTTGAGCGTTTTATTAAGAATTTAAATAAGAAATTTTTCATAAAGTAGTCTGTAAATTTCGAAAATAAGCAACCTTTTCATTTTTCATGACCAATAATAGGACATAATGAAAAATTCCCTTGAGATAATTTTCTACTAACACACGGCAAAACCACTAGCAGAAACAATTATGACAAAAACTAAATATTGTAATAGTAATTGATCATTTTTCCACGTCTATTTAACAACAAATCCACACTATATCCAAATAAAGGCATGCACCGACATCTCACAGCGATCCGAAGGCTGCTCGAACTGTAGGCGCTACTCAGGCGCCTGTCACCGGCTGTTCACAATAGACAGCGCCAAGGTTCCTATTAACTAGTGTTACAACCAAGTAACAGCCGATGTACTGTTACTTTGGTACTTCGATGATTAACTTTTCAGAAAGAACATTAATATTATTATTAATATTTCACAACTTTCGCATAACAATAATATTCCTACATTATATGTGAAGGCTTGTAAACGGGTCGTCTTACTAATATTATAAAAGCGAAAGTGAGTTTGTTAGTTTGTTACGTCTTCGCGCCTAAATAGCAAAACCGATTTTGATGAATTTTGGTACAGAGATAGTTGGGACCCTGGACGGACATAGGCTATTTTTTTTTATAAAAAAAAAGTGAGAAAAGGGGGAGAAAGAAGGAAGGTCTTTTATGTACGCGGACGAAGCCGTGGGCAAAAGCTAGTATTGTATATTGTAAGCTGTAAGCCACCCAAGTATAATAAAATTAATAAAATAACGCAATCTTGTCCCAAATTAAGCAGAGCTGGTGCTATAAGTACTAGACTATTGATATATTACTAAATACATTCATGTTATAGATACATAAACAAGACACAGAACAACTCATCGTACTCATGGCATAAACATTTGAATCGAACCCACGACCTCCGGATATTGTAAGCGACAATTTGTGTTTTTTGCAGAAATTGGCTTTCTCATCCATATTAAAGTTTTTTTTAACAGTATCAATTTATAAACTTATTTTTCATATAACTATCAGTAGATACTCGTAGTTATATGAAAAATAAGTTTTCAACTATCAATAGATTCTGATGGCTGAGAAGTATCTTGTTACCCAGTAACTGGGTGGTAGCAGTAGCTCCATGTGAAGCACGGGTATTTAATCGTTTTCGGTTAGATTGGAAGCCAAACCCAAGCTCGTGAGGGAACGGATGTCCACACGCCCCAGCAGACGCAACTCCGACCCTGACTTTCACACTATAGGCTCGCGGACGATTAGCAATGGGTAGCTTGCCGTCTGGCCATCCGGTAACTGTTCGGATCGAGCCCTTAATGCACGCCTCAAAGAGATGTCACCAAACCGTAGGGGCCCAGCAGAACCGAAGCCTGGCCATGGGTTGACTTCCGAAAGGAAAACCCTTGCTCTTGAACGCAAAGGGGAAAGAAGGAACATAGGTGTGGTTTTGTCAGTAAAAGTCTGACACGCTCTCTCGTTCCGCTCTAGAGCGCGAAAAGTCATTGTATGAGTCAATCCTCGCAGATAAAGACCCTCGCGGGCCCCGTCAATCATACGACGCTTAAATTACAACTTAAGTCAATTAAAATATATTTAATTTCAATTAAAAGATGAGCAAACAAATGAGGGGCAGGTCAGTTTATATTGGTAGATGATGTGTTAATAATAGTGTGATCCTGCTTAGCGTGACCTCAGACGAATCCGTCTGATTCATATGACCTGGTGGCATTCTCTTATGAATGTCAAGGTGTAGATGCTTCTTCTGAGAAATAAGAGGGAGTGTTTTTGGTACAACGATAGGTGTGGTAGTATCATGTACATACCTATCTAGTTTGCGGTTAGTGCTAATTATTCAAACTAATATATATATATATATATATAAAAGTCAACGCCACTTTTCGTTGTAATTTTATATGTCTGATGAAATGAAAGTTTATTCAGAACTGCTAACTCTGAAACTAATGATCTATGGTACGATTTAGACATCACTGGCTGTTAATAATAGAACTATCTTGTAGCTAATTATAATTATATTATTGCAGCTTTTAATTATAATTTGAATAGCGAGTAATGAAGTGTTAGTTCAAAGCTTAATTAAGGTATTGAAAGTAAATATTGGTTATAAGACATTTAAAATATTCAAAATTGTTTCCCACGGGTAACGGGGACTCGGTTCAAGCTACCAGCGATCCAGGCTACAGAGAAAGGAATGTCCTAACAAATATCACGAGAACCGTGTCCAGAAAAGTAAGGTTTTCTAAATCAAGCCGTTTGATTAAATCGTATAGTCAGAGCCTCCTGAAGATTGTGACTATTAAGCTAATGGCTGGCACGACAATCGGGGTTATTTCAGAAATCCCCACCAGTGGGTATTGTTACTTTTTTTCCAGAAATCCCCACTAGCTAAATAAAATCATCTCAGTGGGGATTTTTGGAAAAATAAGTGTAAGAATCGACCAGGTATTTTTGTTTCCAAATTATTGCATTCACATGTAGGTAACAATACCTACTAACAATCCCCCTGGTGGGGATGTCGGGAATAAACCGACAATCGGTACAATGATCGCCGAGTCTAATTTACCACTTAAGATACGGATAGGTTAGTCTGTTTCAAGTTGAATAGGCGTGAAAATACATATTTATTTTTCGGGTGTTTTATAAAGGATCTTCAATTCCAAAATACATTATATAACTCTTATTATTCAGTTCCGGTAAGCTAAAATTTATAGGTACCCGAAATGTTTGTCATGATGATATCATAATGACCTTAGACAGACCAATCATATTTTATAATCTGTGGCATAATTTGACATGTTTGTGCGCTGTCATTGCTTGTAACAACATGAAATGACGTCTACAGTAATTGAGAGTGTCACAGCAAATCGATTTCATAAATAAAAATATTGATACAAGGCAGAACAGAATACCATCAGTGCCAAAAGGAAAAAAAAACGAGGCCGCCATTTTAAATTTTCACTTCACGCAACATTAACGAACTATCTTCTTTTTACATCACCCAAACGTATCTATTGTTGCCGCCAAAACTTATTTGTAGCGACGAAATATAAGTGAAAGTATTTTTTACCGAAGGCAGCCATTTTGGAACAGCTGTCAAAAGTCGCGAGCTGTCAAACGGTGTGAATTACTTGCGTATACGTGACCATTGATTCGGTGAAAGGGTATTACAAAAAGTCGTTGTATGGACAACGATCGATGGATGTGTTTTTAATTTGTTTAGTCGTATAATGACATGGAAACAGTATTTACTAGTGATTGACCTGTTCACCTTTGCGCTAGAAATGCTTTTATTTGTATTCATTAGAAAGCTATCCTTGATTTTGAAATGGTGTGGTTTCGACGCACCTTAGGCCGTCCCTAATGAATTTATCATCAATTTTATATTGAAAACGAGTTTTTAAAGCTAGGAGGTCAAAGATTTTTAGTCACAGACAAGTGTGATTTATCTAAGTGTTTAAATTAGAAAATTCTTTACAAAAGGTCATTGATTTATTAAAGACGTTTGGCGGTTTGCCCTTAATGAAACAAGTGAATTTAATCAACTGTTACGTTCCATCTTATGAACTTTTAACATAACTTTTGATTGACATATAAAATATCTGACATTTTACAGTTTGAGAAAAGTTTAACTTCATTGGCAAAAACACTGGTGTTGTGACTGCTTACCAGCAATTAAAACAGTCATTGAATTTCACCAAATTTATCCCGCCAAAATTGTCCGTCAATTATGTTATTTTGTCTATGCCTCACGGATAGTTCCTTTTTCAAAATCTTGAGAGTATTTTAAAAGGTGGCAAAGACAAGTCAAGAACAGTAAAAAACAAAGTAAAGATGTTTTTTTTGAGTTTTAATAATTATAAGTTTTGTTGAGTTTTAATAATTATATATACATTTTTTTTTCTCTGACACATTGCTTTTGCAATATTTTTATTTTTATTTCAACTGTCATAAATTTGTTAGTAATTTATTTTGTTAATATTTTATTGATAGTTGTAATTATTATATTATTCCTGTTTTTTTTTTTTTTATCTGTATAGCCTCTTTTTGTATTGTAAATGTGAGAACACTGTATACTCCACGAACTCTTAGACTACTTCCTATTACGACTTACTTTGTTTTTTACTGAGAAAATTTTGATTGTGCTTTTGTGTACAATATTTGACTGGTCTACACTGTTCTTACATAACATTTATCAATATTGTAAAACAACCACTTTTTTAAAAGAGTAACCATGGAGTTTCTTGCCGGTTCTTCTCCATAGGAAACGACCAATTTGGAACCGTGCACTAACTTCTGACGTTTTATAAGTGCCCATGTAGGCCTATGTGAAATAAAAATATTTTTGACTTTTTGACTAAAGAAAATAAAAAAATAAGGAATAAAAATGAAGAAAAGAAAACAAGAAAGGAGAAGGAAGTTTATATAGATTAAAGAATTTAAGAACAGTTCAACCAAAAACAAGATGGCCGCCAAATAAAATTAAATCCTCCTTTCTTACTTTCAGAAAAACAAACTCAAGTAGAGAGCTAGCTTATAAAATGGCCTAAGTGTAGTGCGGCTTGTAGTTTTACTGTTCAAGTACAAGTTTCATGATTTTCATTTAAATTCTAATCAAAACTGCTTTTATTATACGGAGCTTCTAACGCAAGCTCGTTAGAACGTACCTGGGTACCTGGTACCTCGTTAGTAGGGTTGTCTTTTATTATTTTTATATTTCTAAAATATAAAAAATCTAAGTGTTAAAGTGTTTGTTCTTCATCATCATTTCAGCCGAAAGACAGCCTGTTTCTAACAGCGGACGCTGTTAGACACAGGTCTCCCCCAAGTGTCGCCATAACAACCGGTCCTATGGTCCAGGTCATCGGTCCATCTTGTGGGAAGCCTTGCAACGCTGTGTTTGTTATTGATATCAAGTTCCTCCTAAACGGCTTTACTGATTTTTGTGTTTTTTTTTTTGTGTATGTTTGGTAGTTATAAGGCTCATAAGCTATTTTTTACAACTCTACCCCTACCCCATATTTTTTTTATTAAATTTGATTTTTCTCACTGACTAATCAACGCCTAGCCTGAACTCTGGGATCTAGAAAGCTGTTTTTTATTCCTAGGTGTTATTTTTTTGACCTAAACGAGGATTCTGAAATTCAACCCTTAAAGGTTGAAAATAAATGAAAAGTAATGTGAACATTTGTAACTTTGAAAGTTCTTATTGTGAATGTTATCGCAAATCTTTTAAATTATGATTTTTTTTTTAAACATTAAGTCACAATTCCTGTTAATTAATAATCGTGCAGAACTGTTATAAACGTAAATCGCCAAGTATAATTAATATTATCTTGACATTATGATGAAGAGTTGAGGTCAAATTAGTTTGAACTAATACTAACTGTAAATTAATTTGACAGTTTTATTCATTTCTGTGTAGTTTTACTGGAAAAAAGAGTATCTATGGAGTGTCTTGCCTGTTCTTCTCCATAAAAAATAACGAATTGGACGTATGCACTATATAGCTTTTGGCGGTTTTATAAGTGCCCAGACTAGGCCTATGTGAAACATACAGCGATATGTTTTTCTATAATTTATTCTGGAATCACCATATTATCAAAAATATTAATTATTAGTTATTGGAAAAAGGATTGTTTTTCCAATAACTAATAATTACCTATAACTGTAATAATATTTTAAAATGTAAATGGTATTTCACGTGTAATAATAATTCATCTTAATTAAAAGACGTCCACTGTTAGACTTAGACCTCCTCCAAATCATTCACTACCAGTCAACCTTTGGGTTGTTCAACCAATTCACTCTTGACGTAAAAATTAGTCTTCAGAACAAATTAATTCCTAAGATAAGACACAGCCCCTAGGTTATTGCCAGTACCTACCGGCAAAAAATATATAGGTACAGAGGTCAATCTACATACAACGCACACATAGACACCGCACACGGACACGATATCTCGGAACGCCTCGGCCCGCTCGTCGAACAGTTCCGGCTCAAAGGCTCATTAATGTGCGTCCACCAAGCGTAGGTATACAAAGTAAAGTACATACATGAGATTGTCTTCTGTACCTATCTATTTTGTGACTTAGGCCTGCTCCGAGTCCTTTACTATCAATCAACCATGATGCTATTCACTCTTTATCACTCTTTATTAAAACTTAACTTTCAATACAAATTAATCCATATAAAAGGCACAGCCCTATTCCCCTAGGTTATTGCCAGTCACTACCGGTTTTAAAACCTTTTTGCAGCTATTACGAGGCGGTTTTTAATTTACAATCTCAGCTGCTCTGTTCGATATCAACCAGTCCAGATGATGGTCGTAAACAGGCAGAATACTGATTAGATTTACGTATAGAGTGGGCTTTAAAAATTTTAGCGGGGTTTATGACCTTGATTGGTCGATTTTCTTGGAGATAAGCTGTTCTGAAGAGTGAAAAGTGGTTGAGACAGAGAAAAAAAACCGGCCAAGAGCGTGTCGGGCCAAGCTCAGTGTAGGGTTCCGTAGTTTCCCGTCCGTCAAAATAAGTGTACCCACTAATGAGTTTAAAAAAATGCTTGCATATACGATTATACTACAAACTTAGTCCAGAAATTATTTTGTATTTTTTGTACAAAAACTGTTCTTTCCATCAAGTTCAAAATAATTTTCCTAGAAAGTCCTTATAAAGTTTTACTTTTCAGAATTTTTTCATATTTTCTAAACTTATGGTTCAAAAGTTAGAGGGGGGGGGCATTGGTTTTTGTTTTTTTTTTGCGATTATTTCCGAATTTATTGACATTATCAAAAAATGATTTTAGTAAACCCTTATTCATTTTTAAATACCTATCCAACAATATATTACACGTTAGGGTTGAAATTAAAAAAAAACACTTCCTACTTTACATATAGTAAAACAAAAATTAAAAGTCTCTCTTAATTTTTAGTTAATTAAACTCGTACGATCTTGAAAGAGCGAAAACGATATGTAGGACTGTCTATAACGAAAAAATATAACATGGTGTAAAAACTATTGGAATCCATTCAGTTACTATTTCTGAATTAACTATATTCAGGTTTAGCATAAACTAAAAATAATGTTGTGTTTAGTACTGACGCTTCTATTTTAATAATTTAGTCCAAAATACTATGAAACTGTCGATGTAGGGCTAGCGTCGTGCCATCGCCTCGTATCGCATCTATGAAGCTACTTCAAGCTACGCGTCCGTGGACAGTGGCCATAGTTCTGTATGTAAGCTTAAAGCGTATAGTCCCTTGAATCATCTGACCGAAATTATGTGAACGCAACTCTCGCACTCGCCTAGGCGGCAGTACGCAAATCTGTGTATTTATTTGCGGCCAGCAGCGCTCGGAAAGCGCTTTAAATCCATTTTCTCTGCGAGATATTGATTGATTTACATATCGATGGTCATAGGTTGACAGCACGTAACTGTAATTTAGAGAATTTTACAGGAGAGGGAAAAAACTGTATAATTTCGAAATGAAATAAAAAAAAAATGAAATAAAAAAGTAGTTGGTAGAAAATCAAGTTATCTATTGATATAATTTAAAAAAATGAAACACTCACATAGATTTTTATTAATTATTCAATATACAAACAGTTGCGAGGAAACAATATTAAAAAATCCTCACTTCTGACGAGTTACGAGCAGTCAACGTACACTTGCGAGGTGTCAATTTAAATAAACACTATTTTATTAAATTGAAACAATTAAATTTGCGACTAATTTTCGTAAATAAGAGTAATAATCAGTAGATATTACAGTTTTAGGAGCTTGCATGTCATTAAAATTTTATAAAGTTTATGCGAGTTCTTAAAATGTTGCTCGTAGGTTGTTACCGGAAAATTAATATTTCTTGGCCTCATCATCATCATTATTTCAACCAAATCGTCGTCGTTCACTCTTGGACATAAGCCTCCCCCAAGTGTCGCAATAACGGCCAATCATGTGCGTCTCGCATCCCTCGGATTTCCGCAACCCTCATCAGGTCATCGGTTGTGGAAGGCCTACGGAGGAGCTCAGTATAATGCTCGGTGACCTCAGTAGAGCTTCCGAAAGAGTAGGATATAAAATGAACATGGACAAAACCAAAGTCATGGTAAACATCCATGTAGCACCCACTCCTATCAAGATCGGAGACTACACTCGAAGTTTTGGACTACGTTTACCTGAGACAGACTGTTCAGTTAGGTAGGTCTAACTTCTAGAAAGAGAACAATCGTCTAATCCGATTCGGCTGGGCAGCTTTTGGGAAACTGCGCGGTATCTTCTTGTCCAATATACCAGTGTCTCAAGATGAAAGTCTATGACTGAGTATGTGTGTGTTGCCAGTGACAATGTGCCTCATCAGTAGGTTTAAAGTCAACCATAGGGCAATGGAAAGGATTATGCTTGAAGTTTCCTTGCGTGATTACATCGGAAATGAAGATATCCGCATGAGAACCAAGATTTCTTGGCCTGCTTGGCAACAAAGAATAGTTTTGTTGCTATCTGGTTTGTACAATAAAACTTTCAAGATCTGTGATAACAGGATCTCCTTTTTTCTTTTCAAGCCTGATACTTTCATGACGCATCACTTTTGGATTTTGTTAAAATTTGTTGTATGGATCTTATCGTGATATCCAAGTTATGTCTGCATATTGGTGATAGATGAAATATAAATAGCGTCATATTTTTTTATGCCACGTTCGATGGCAGCATGATGCTATCCACTTTCATCTGCTTAAGCTCAGGTACTAGACACTAGTGGTAAATAACCACATTATTCACAGCAGCAAAGTTGGCTAGAGCATTTAGCTACTAATCATCATCACCAGCCTTTTTAATGTTCCCACTGTTGGGACTCAAGCCTCCTCTCTAAGAGAGGGAATAGGCCGTAATTCACCACGCGGGCCCAGTGCGTGTTGGTGAATGTCACATGTCTTCGAATTTTTGGTTCTGGGACATGCTGGTTTCCTCACGATGTTTTCCTTCACTGTTTTGAGAGAAGTGGTGATGAAATAAATAACACAAAGTAATGCGCCTGGCTGGGTTCGAACCCGCAATCTACAACTCGTAAATCGGGGCCATTACCACTCGGCCACCACTGCATTCTATTTTGATAGGTGCACAACCGTCACTCTAAATAATGATAGGTTTTGTTACAAATTCGCCATCAGAATTGGAAATCATATCATAAAGCTAATCTAATATGCATCTAACAAAAACTGATGCCTGACCTTGTCTGAGTATCAGAGTTGACTTCGGAAAAGCTTGCTCCTATAATAATGACATATTTTCACACACATCTTGTATGTTAGATGCATTTTCCTTCATCTGCCTCTTATTTAATTGTTTTTCCTCAGCTGATGATATTTTTATTGCGGTTCCGATATTTGTTTAGTATGGTAGCTTAATCTTATTCTGTTATTGCGAACTGCATTTTGCGTTGACACCTTGTAACTCGTGCACTAGTGAGCTCAGGTTGATACTTTTTCTTTGTGGGTTGTCAACTGTAGAACAAATTGTTCGAGTGACATTTTTTGTTTATTACGAGTTATCAATAGGAAGATTCGGCGCTTAATTTAATAATTTTTGATGTGCTTAACTCATTTTGCGAAAAAATGTGGGTTACGAGCTGTCAACCTATGACCATCGATATGCAATGTTCACTTTGAAGAATATTTAACTACCAATTTTTATGTGTAAAAATGTTTCTAAAGGTCCAAACCGTTTCGAAGGAGTGGGGAAAAGTTGCGTAAAGTTGCGAAACAGCAATTTTTTTTTTTTGACAAAAGTATTAATTGCACAAAAAAATCAAATGTTGATATTATTGTTCATGAATCTATAATAAACATTTTTTTTTTCAAACCAATTGACCTAGCCGTTATTGTGGAGTAGGCCTCAGAAAATCACTGTTTTATGGCACTTTTCGGGCGCTTGGGCCTAAATGCAAGCGTATAATGATGAATACGCGTCTATAAAGCTACGCGTCCGTCGTCAGAAAACCTTAATTTGTTTTACATTAAAATGTTGAAAATTTAAATTCAAATTTCTCTCTGAACCTTTTAACCCCGACCTAGCACTTTAACACCTTTCGTTAAACTCGTTAAACGAATAACACAACAAATACCTACTTCTAATCCAGCCAATAACCATAAATTAAAGAAGTGTGTCTCGTAACAAATTCTCCACAGGTCTCCGCTAGATGTCGCTGTGACCTCTAGATGCGCGGGCGCACAAACGTGATATGTCAGCCATTGCTACATTGAGATGGAAATCCTAATGTAGTAGGTTTGTGCGTGTAATGCAAGCGTTGTTTTGAAGGATAATCTGAAAGTAATTTGTTATTTTACCCTCATAAAGACTAATATTATAAAGAGGTAAAGTTTGTTTTTTTGTTTGTAGGAGGTAATCTTTGGAAGTACAATTGCTGAAATGGATCTTGAGCGCTCGGCGTCGGAGTGGGGATCTCTTTGCGCATTCCATACATTGGCGAGCCAATCGTCTTCGTTGTTAGATACATGCAGCAACGCAGGCAACGAATCAGGAGTGACGTCTATGACGACGCGATGGCACGGCGAGCCAATCACTGACACTCCCCGCCACCGTGTCTCACTTCGCACCACTAAAGAGACCGCACATTTGACTTCTGCGCAATTTGAAGCCAGCGCTCAAGATCCGTGACGGCGATTGTACTGGTCCGAATGGTAAATTTTTTTCACCGATAGAAAGCTGCTTTATTCCTGAGTGACATAGGCTATATTTTATGTGCACAGGCGACGCCGCGGGCAAAAGCTAGTATTTTATAAAAAAAAAATTAATGTTGCCAAGTTGTAAAGAGTTCTAAAACACGCAAGATGCCTTAATCACATCACACTAATAGTATAAAAGGTAAAAATTTATAAGTAAGTGTGTTTGTTACGCTGAAACTAATGAAGGGATTTTGACAAAATTTCTGGAATTAAACATAGTTTAATTTTTATCCTGAGAGTTTGTTTCCTTGGGATAATTTTCTATAATCACTTAGATTATTATATATAGATTTTTGTTTGTCGCACAAATCTCTAGAACTACTAGTCATATTAGATTTTTTTTTTTCTATATGGTACTAGGTTGATGACGAATAGTATACTACGACTCACGAAAGTGTAGCTTTAACCAAAGACGGGTGAAACCGCGGAAGTAGCTAGTTAATACAAGAATTAAGCAGTCTGTCAATAGTAATATTGTAAAACATGTATAGAAGTACTGATACTAAGAAAAAAAAATGGTCATATTTTTTTTTTTTTTAGTAAATCCTGCACATAGAAAAAATTTATATAGGTTTGCAAATATCTCGCAGTGAAACTATTGGTACATCTGTTTGGGTTCTTCTTTATTTTTATTTTATTTTTAATTTAGTGTATTTTTAAAAATTATAAAAATAATAATATTTTATTTTCTAAAGTTGACTGAAAATGCCTAAGGCATTAAGTCCACCTCTGTACTTTTGTGTGCATGAAGTATTAAATAAATTAGGCGGAACAAGGCGCTAAAAGACTAATAAATTATAAGTACCTATACTAAACTGTAAGTGCCTATTTAGATGTTTTTTATAGGACTCTCCTCTTAAAATAACAATAACTATTATTTCCTGCACAGAACCTTTGCGATATTGTTGCTGGCAACATAAATAATGAGCGGTAAGTTTATAATGTTGCACAAGGCGCTGCAGTTGCAACACTAAATGTCAAATGTCAGATGAAGATGACTCCCTTTGTGTGAGGTCTTAGGCTAAATATTTAGTTGTAGTGTGATGACATGGATTGTGTGGAAAGTCTGTTCGTTTATCGTAAAGTCTTGCTTGGAGTTAAACGTCGTAAGGAGACTTCAACTTCAACTCTTCATTAATGCCATTTTTTTTTGACTGGCCTGTTGGTCTAATGATTAGTGGCCCTGACTGCTATGCCGGAGGTCGTGGGTTCGATTCCCACCCTGGACAAATGTTTATGTGATGAGCATGATCATTTGTTCTGTGTCTGGGTGTAATTTATCTATAATATGTATGTATTTAGAAATATATTAGTATGTTTATCAGTTGTCTAGTACCCATAACACAAGCTCCGCTTAGCTTGGGACTAGACGGCGTTATGTGGTAGTTTTGGAATATTATATTATTATTATTATATCATTTGTGGAAGAGACAACCAATTTTTTCCAATAACACTTGCGAACTGTTAATAGACCATCAAATGCTGGAGAGTATTTAGCGTGAATTGACAGTAAAATAAATATAAATATCATAATACATCAAAGTTCAAACTAAAAGAATTTCTTCGCAGACGCAGATTGATATCAGGACACATGACAGAAACTCCTAAGTGAGAAAAAGAAAGTAGTTACTACTTAATTTTATAAATTTCATGATTTGAAAAAATGAAATACCGAAGAGTTTTAGAAAACCTATTTGCAAAATAAATATCATTTACACTTAATTGTTTCTGAAGACAAGGCAGTATGGTCTAAGACCTTAGCCTGCCCAAATTGAGCGGAGTTTTTTTTTTTTAACAGCTTTAGCTATGTGTTTATTTAAGTGGGTGCGTTCATCAACTAGTGTGTTTGAATCTCACTAACAAAACTAGACCTACATAAAACTAACAAATCATTACATGTTCAGCTATTTACCTAGAAACCTCAATCTATTGTTCCTAGCTCTCGTTATCAGTTTATCTCGACTGCCATATCAACAATGCATGCAGAATCCAATTTATTTTACATCAGTCAGTACATAGTTTTGTTCTTTTTTATCACACTTGGCTTTATTATTTTATTTAGGTTACTAGGACCTGATAGAGTAACCGATTTATAAAAAAAATATGACACTATTCGTTAATTTTTGAACATAAATACATTTTAACTAACTGTGGAGCCAAAAAAAAAACAATAGTTCATTTTGATGCAAATGGAGGATGCTTGTCATTGAGATTGAGGCAGAATTCGCCTGAGCCGCAAGCGAGGGTAATACACTTACGAAGAAATAAATATACGGTTGACCAGCGACTTGCAAGGGTTGCGTGCTGCATAGCCTAATACGATAAATAGATACCTACTTACTTTAAATTGTGGTGAGGATGAGCTTGTGCACTTTTCCACACTAGTGCAGAAAACAGTAAACTGCATACCTAACAACAATAGCTGGTTTCCAGTAAATGTATTGAAAAATACATATGTTACTTGTTAATGAGCTTGAATTTTTTTTTTAATTTGGGGAGATTATAAATGTCTTGGTATGTTTATAAATAGCATGGCAAAAAATGATAGACTTGAGTGAGATCGTCACCGCTAAATCTCACGGAGTCGCACACCTAGATCCAAAATTTGAAACCAGTCTGTGAATTCACTCTTGACATTATCGTTATGACCTTACATAGTGCTAAAATGTCATTCGTTTCCTACAAATGGTAGGTAATAGAGATGACCATGTTTTTATATCGCTTATAGACATGTGATATTTTCAATTCACGTGCAGCCTTTAAAATAATAATATAACCAAACTTTCACACAACGCCAACCAGTCCCAAAATAAGCGAAGCTTGTAGTATGAGATAAATGACATTATTTTGTAAATAGGTTTAAAAAACACTTTTACACGTCGATTTTTTTTTCGTCAGTTTATGCTAGATGAGGCCGGTGTTTCCTATCTGACTACCCTGAGAAGAAACACTGAAACAAACTAGACTACTAGACAACTGATTAAACATACTAAGATAGAAGTTTTAATAGGAAAAAAAAAACGTTTTTAGCTTTCATGGCTATAAGTACTACGATATTACAGAAAGTAAGTACAAAACACAAAGAAACCTATAAAATAAATACGTAATTTCGAAAAAAAAGAAAGTATGTTTATTATTTATATATACCCACCCTTGTACCCTTTTTTTCTTATTAACCTGTTCTTTTTTTTTATTGACCTGCCATGTTTTCTCTTCTATCTTGGTTGACTGGTAGAGAATGTCTAAGGCATTAAGTCCGCCTTTGTACCTTTGTGTTGCGTGAAGTTTTAATAAATAAATAACGTACCTTTAATGTAAAGTTTTTTTGAACTTATATGTAATTCCAAGTTTATCCAAAGATATATTACAACAAAGCAACCCGAATAAAAAACGGCAATTACATAGGTAAGACCAATTATAACTGTTTGAAAAATAACTATCGGGCCCGGTGCCCGGTCCAGACACAACACCTTGATCGGAGGATCCTCCATTTCTATTTTATATAATCTCTAAAAGTTATAAGAGGTAGGTATTGTGATAAAACAGACGTTATGTACAGTTGCCGTCACGGATCTTGAACACTCGGCGTCAGAGTGGGGATCGTCTTCGTTGTTACATACATGCAGCAACGCAGTGAACGAATGAGGAGTGACGTCACTTTGCACCACTAAAGAGACCGAATATTAAGATTCGTGATGGCAACTGTACACACGTAGTAAATACTGACACTAAATATCACTAATGTGTTTTAAATTGCTACTAACATTGCGCCTTAAAAGGCTAAACCTATTTAACCTAGGCTTAATAATTAATGGTGGACATTAGGGCTTTAATTTGTCAAATAAATCTGTCAATAAATTGTCTTTAAATTACCAGTTTAGAAGACGAATGGTAAGATTTATTTTGTGTCAATTAACGGTGTCCCGTCTGAGGAACATTTTCAAGGTATTGCTTAAATTATTGTGGTATGTTAATAAGATTTGTTATCAAATATAGTAGAAGTAATTTAAGTATGCAAGTATGTCAACAAGCTTAACGGAAATTTTGTTTTTTTACGCGTCTTAATTTATACTGCGTACATCGAAGGACCGGAGCGATTCGCGAACGCAGATCACTATGCGCTGTTAACGACTGGGCTTCGTCCTTACAATTGACGGATGGCGAACTACCCATCGCTCAAAATCCGCAAGCCCGCGTCTACCGTGACTAGTAGTTGGGGTCGGAACCTCGGCGGTGGGGGCTATGGACGCACGTTCCCTCACGCGTGTGCTCCTTCGTTTTCTGTTTCGTAGGAGGCGGCGACCGCTTGCCATTCCTCCTCGATCCAGACCATGGCCCGGCGTGAGAGTTCGCGGCCACCTTTTGATTGCCTTTACGAGGACACGGTGCTCCGCCCTAGCTTGGCACATCTCCACCGTATACTGCACAGTCCACACAATAGTGACAACTGGGTGTTTCTTCCGCCTGAATCCGATGCAAGAACCTCCCGAACTTGCCAGGTCCGATGAGAACCTGCGTCATGCGGAAGGTGAAGACGCCGTGTTGCCGTTCCAGCCACTCCTCAAAGAGAAGACTTACTACCGTGATTATGGCGTGGCCAAGTTTATTAACAAGGTTAGAGATACATCATTCTTCTTGGGATCTGAAGTGGTTCGAGGGCTTCCAAACGAACCATGGATGGAGCTCGCTTAGTGATAATTATTAAGTGGATGGAAGAAAGGGTCCTGTCTACGCGTCATCCGGGTTTTTTTAACAATGGATCAGCGGAATTCAGAAAAAAAAATACTAACCTGTAAGCTTGCACATGGACGGGACAGCCAGTGAGTGGGTTGTATAACAGCAGCACACATGCCACCACGTCCGACTGCACCACGGCGCTGGTGATGCTGCCATGCGGGATGAAGTGCTTGATCGTCTGCTGCTTGCCCTTCGCTGTCACATTCTGGATTATCTTCAGGCCTTTGTGGGATACCTGGGGAGAGAAGATGATAGATTAGGAGGAAGTTTGACGATCTGTAATACGGGATTGAGCTGTAAGATAGGTCAGAAACAGCGCTTCTTTAATTTGCAAGGGACTTCACTTTGAGAGACCGGTTCACTGTACTCTCCCATAAATATAAGAGTTAGAAATCGTATCACTTTAAGTAGGGCTGGAATTAGTACAGTTTCACCATTTTTTTTTTTCGATGAAATTATCTTATGACAACCCCCGCTCTTGGGCGGAGCGGGAGATAGTGTCAGACTCTTACTGACTAAAAAACCCATCCCGCTCCTTCAAGCCTTCATACCGGGGCTCGAGCGCCCTTTCGGTTAGCCCTGGCCCCAGCAGGCCTCGACCCGGCTGGGCCCCTGCTGTTGCTGACAACTCCTTGAGGTGCGCGCGGAAAAGCGCGCGCCGTCGACGACTTGAGCTTGGTCCGGTCAGTTACCGGAGTACAGTTTCACCCCAAACCACTGTCTCACTGAGTAGACACGGACTCCCGGATCTGTAAGATTGAGCTGGGACTGTGTGGATTACTTTTTAGGGTTCCATCGTGCCTCAACAGAAAAAAAAACGGAACCATTATAGGATCACTTTGTTTTCCGCCTATCTGTCTGTTTGTCAAGACCCTTTGTCTTGGGAACGCGTGAAGGTATCGAGATGAAATTAAAACTATATACTCAAGTCTGCGGCCCTTTGAAGCTGTGAAAAAATCAAACTTCTAAGTTAACGAATAAAAAAGATAGGTACGGCCGTATAAGTTACAAAATAACGTATATTTTGATACTCTCAAAGGATTTAAAATTCAAAGTACTTCTCGTTGACCCAGAATACAGAAATTGGCATAAAGCATGATCTTATAGCACATGTATAGGAATACTCGTAATTCTTTTATTATTTATTAATATTTTTTTTTATATAGCCTCTTTTTGTATTGTGAATGTGAGAACACTGTATACTCCATGAACTCTTAGACTACTTCCTATTACGACTTACTTTGTTTTTTACTGAGAAATTTTTTATTGTGCTTTTGTGTACAATATTTGACTGGTCTACACTGTTCTTACATAATATCTATCAATATTGTAAAACAACCACTTTTTTAAAAGAGTAACCATGGAGTTTCTTGCCGGTTCTTCTCCATAGGAAACGACCAATTTGGAACCGTGCACTAGCTTCTGACGTTTTATAAGTGCCCATGTAGGCCTATGTGAAATAAAAATATTTTTGATTTTGATTGATTGATTGATTCTGAAACAGTAAATTTGGTGTTACCTAGTGGTCTATGTTTGACCTAATCACCACGCTTGCCTAACCAATTAATGAAACCTTAAATAAGTCAACTTGACTTTTAAACTTCACAATGCGGGCATAATTTCTCTCAATACAATCCATCAATCAACGAAGGCAAGTCGGAACCGAGGAAGTTTGAAATACAGCTTACATAACTTTGTTAGTAACTTAAAGTAATGTTAGTATGTAATGTTAGTCGGACGTAAGAGAACAAACAAATCAATTAGAATGATAATAAAACTTTCGCTGCCGGTGCTATTAATAGATCGGAACTGAAAAAGCATGGAATGTGTTTTGTTATGAAATATACACTGACGATTGTTTGTATTGTGTCTTATAATAATCCCGCTGGTGGGACTCAGATCTTCTAATGGGCTGTAATAAGTAAACGGGAGGATACCGGTATGTCTTATAACCAAAAATTCGACTTGTAACATTTACCAACCCGCACTGGGTCCGCGTGGTGGATTGCGGCCCATTTTCTCTCGTAGAGAAGAGGCCTGAGTCCCAGCAGTGGGAATTCAATCAATGCTAAGTACGCGGGCCCAGAGCGGGTTTCCTCACGATATTTTCTTCTTCGTTTTAAGAACAGTATTGATGAAATAAATTACACAAAGTAAAACGCCTGTCTGGGTTTGAACTCGTAAGTTGGAGCTGATACCATTGGCACCATTGGGCTTGTGAAAATGCTATGCTGCTAGCAGTGGGGGCCATTAACCACTAGACCAACAGGCCACTCGTAGTCAAATGAATAATAGTAAGAAAATATTATTCTGACTCAAGTTGATAATATGGCTATATCAGTTACGTCGTCAAAAGCAGATCCCGAGTTGCTTTGAGCCCTTTTTTATGGTGGGGAAAATCACAACCTTCACTCTTGGGCGATCAGATTCAGATCGGTATAGTGTCAGACTCTTACTGACTAAAAGCCCACATCGTTCCTTTCGCTTTCGGATAACCCTGGCCCCAGTAGGCTTTTTTTTTTTTTATGTTGGGAAAAATCATGCATTGACATCCCCCGCCCTTGGGCGGAGCGGGAGATAGTGTCAGACTCTTACTGACTAAAAGACCCACCCCGTTCCTTCTAGCCTTCATACCGGGGCTCGAGCGCCCTTTCGGATAACCCTGGCCCCAGTAGGCTTCGACCCGGCTGGGGTCCCTGCTGTTGCTGACAACTCCTTGAGGCGCGCGGGAACAGTGCGCGCCGTCGACGACTTGGGCTTGGTCCGGACAGTTACCGGACGGCCGGACAGCGAGCTACCCATTGCTCACTGTCCGCAAGCCCGCGTCTACGTTGGCCGGAAATCGGGATCAGAATCCCGGCGACGGCGGCGGCGATAACGCCGTTGCCTGATGCGTTCGGCCTCCTCCTTTGCAAGCATTACTGCTTCGCAGAAGTCGGCGACCGCCTGCCACTCCTCCTCGCTCCGGACCATGGCCTCAACCAAGGCCCAGCGCGAGAGGTCTCCGCCGCCGATCGCCCCCACGAGGGCACGGCGATGCTCCGCCCAAGCAGGGCACACCTCGACTGTGTGCTCCACCGTGTCCTCCGGGCGTTCCGCACAGTGGCGACACCCGGGCGCCCCAGTAGGCTGGGCTCCTGCTGTTGCTGACAGCTCCTTGAGGCGCACGGGAACAGTGCGTGCCGTCGACGACTTGAGCTCGGTCCGGACAGTTACCGGACTGTCGGACGGCAAGCTACCCATTGCTCACCGTCCGCAAGCCAACGCCTACGATGGCCGAAAATCGGGATCGGAATCCCGGCGGCGGCTGGGGCGCTGTGAGCGTCGCCGTTGCCTGATGCGGTCGGTCTCCTCCTTTGCTAGCATTAATGCTTCGCCGAATGAGGCGACCGCCTATCACTCCTCCTCGCTTCGGACCATGGCCTATACCAAGGCCTGGTGCGAGAGATCTCCGCCGCCGATTGGTTTGAGCCCTTAAAAAACCTAAAAAATCTTAACATTCCGTCTCAGTGATCTAACAAGTCTGTGTGCTTATTGATTAAATTACATGACTATTATAACTTTTTAGGGCTCAAACACGAATAAATAAACTCTATTTTAAATATTTAGTGGAGGCCACTGGCATACATAACACAGCATTGTAGGGTCAACCGTGTGAAAACTTTTTACTTCAAAATTACATCAAAAAAGGCAATATACAGAGATATTTCCGTCGGTATGTATGTCGACAGAAGTGTGTGGCCGCGCCCTCGCTACTATAAACTTATTATTTATCCTTATTGCCATAACACACCCAGATGTGATGAAACTCGAGGGCATTTCGTGAGAATATAGAGATAGTAGAAAGTCAGGACCTGTTAAACCTGCTGTAAAGTATTTCCGTAAAAACGTTTATATAAATTTATTATGAACGCCCTAGCTGCTACCGGGGGCCTCACCCGCGTGATAATAAAATATTGTCCTAATTCCTTTACCACTATTACTAGCACCATTACTTACCTAATCTAAGTTACACTACGCACCCAGGTAAGCTGTTGCAAATATAACCTGGCAAAGGAGGAGATTATAGACCCCTCATCGGAGGGGTCTATAATCTGTATGTGAGGTATCGACACAGTGCGAGTGCGAAGTGTCCCTACATCTGCACTTTCGAGAACCTAAAAACGCCACTAAAAACGTGAATTAAAAGAAAACTCTCAATTCATAAAAAAGTACCAAGAGAACATAATCCCGGGATAAAAAAGTATCCTATGTGCATTTCATGACATGGTCTACCCGCGTGCCAAATTGTATCCAAATCCCTTCAGCAGTTTCAACATGATGGAGTAACAAACACACACTCACAAACTTTCGCCTATACAATACTAGGTGGTACCCGGGACTTCGTCTGCGCAGGATTAGTATTTTGAGTAGTAGGGCCTCAAGTCTGCTATTGCAATAGTGTCAGAATGGTCTATCATTGATGTCATAATTGTCGATTTTAACAAGTTTGGTAATCTACTAATATAATGGCGTTATTATGACTTTCCAATGGTCAACCACTGACACTCCATAGAAAGAAGTGACATAGAATGGTAATCTCGTACATGTTGACAAATGAATATTTTTGACGTTTGCGGTAATCTGCTAAAACTTTGACAATTTATTTGATCAGTGTTTTACCATTAGAACGTTATTGTGCAGTTATTGGTTTTAATATGCTCGAAATTATCATTCTACCACAATTCTATTACAAGACCATTGACCGATCAATGATCGATCATTATGAATTAGTAGATTACAAACTTTTAACAAAATGACAATGGGATCGTGTTGGAAAGACGAATTTATAAAAATAGCAGACTTGGGGCCCAGTTGTAAACATTCATAATGTACATACACGGACGCGTTTATGATTTTTGATTAGTGTGAAGTTTGTAGGTACTACTACTGGACGAGATTTTCTCCTGCATCGTGGGTATTTGGACACAAATCTCCCATATACTCGTGTAAACACCCAGACGCGGACGCCGCCGCCGGCGCCGGGATACTGATCCCGATTTCCGGCCACCGTAGGCGCGGGCTTGCGGACAGTAAGCAATGGGTAGCTCGCTGTCCGGCCGTCCGGTAACTGTCCGGACCAAGCCCAAGGCGTCGACGGCGCGCGCAGTTCCCGCGCGCCTCAAGGAGTTGTCAGCAACAGCAGGGGCCCAGCCGGGTCGAAGCATACTGGGGCCAGGGTTATCCGAAAGGGCGCTCAAGCACCGGTATGAAGGCTTGAAGGAACGGGATGGGTTTTTTAGTCAGTAAGAGTCTGACACTATCTCCCGCTCCGCCCAAGAGCGGGGGTTGTCATAGCATGATTTTTCCCATCGGAAAAAAAAACCCAGACCCGGAACTATTGGGTATCAGTAGTTGTTGTATGTAAATGTTAGCTTCATACTTGAAATGTACCCTTGACCCCAAGCTTCGTCAATAGCTCGGCCACTAGCAGACGAGATGTTTGTTTTCTTATTGTAGGTAACAGGATATCCATTGAAACACAATGGTGATTTTAAGAGCAACCTACCCGAAATACATTTCCATATAACCTCTGTGGGTAGTGGCCAAGTAGTAACGGCCCCAATTAACGAGCTGTAGGTTACGGGTTTATTAAACCTAGCCAGGTGCATTACTTTGTGTAATTTATTTCATCACCAACACTGTTCTCAAAACGGTGAAGGAAAACATCGTGAGGAAACAGGCATGTCCTAGAACTTCTGACCTCTGATTATCTGCCATTTTATATGAACTTGCTTTTTCAAAACTCGACCGTCCCGAGCTGAACGCGAACCGTTAATTGTAAACATTTATAATACCCCGTAAAGGAATAGTTCCTAGGGGTAACATTTTATAAAAAAAAAATTGTGACTTCAAAATCAATCAAGTTTTTTTTTGTACTTGGCTACAAGGTCAAAGGTTCTTTAAATTAACGTAGGTAAATAGAATGTTTAAAAAACGTATTCCAAAGTTAAAGATATTTAAATACATAAACGGCGATCTAATATTCTACAACAATCACACAACGCCGTCTAGCCCCTAACTAAGTAGAGCTTGTGTTATGAGTACTAGACAACTGATAAACATACTTATATATTTCTAAATACTCGAACATACATATTATAGACTGTGTCCAAAGACCTTTGCTTGACTTAAGCAACAGGTGTGCCCTTAATTCTTTTGGCTTGCTGGATACTGACGAAGACGAAGTTACTCGAATCATTTGTGGACTAAAAGATGATTCTGCAGTAGGTTGGGATAATATTAGTAATAAGATCCTTAAACTTTGTAAGCATATCCTTGTTCCGCCTTTGACACATATATTTCGTATCTGCTTTTCCAAACGAGTTTTCCCTAGATTTCTGAAAAAAGCAGTTATAATCCCTGTTTTTAAATCCGGAAGCAAAGATTTAGTAAATAATTATAGGCCAATATCGATACTATCCTCAATTTCAAAAATACTAGAAAAAATGTTAAACAGTAGACTAGTCAACTATTTGGAAAAAAACAAACTATTATCCTCAGCGCAATTTGGTTTTAGAGCTAAATTATCTACAGCTGATGCAGTGCACAGCTTGACCGATTACGTCTCTGAAGAACTCGGTAAAGGTCAACAGACCCTGGGGGTGTTCCTTGATCTAGCGAAGGCTTTTGACACTGTATCGGTTCCTTTGCTAATAAACAAATTAGAGGCTGTAGGAATAAGAGGAACACCGCTAAAACTTTTTGCTGACTACTTAGATGATCGACATCAATGTGTCAAAATAGACAATATTATGAGTGATGAGCAAATAAGTTCTGGATATGGTGTTCCCCAGGGAAGTATCCTGGCCCCTACCCTATTTTTGATCTATATAAACGATTTATGTAATCTAAATATTAAACAAGGCAAAATTGTTTCATACGCCGACGACACGGCCCTAATATTTTCCGCTAAAACTAGTAGCGAATTGTACGAATACGCTCAATTGGGTTTCAACACTGTGACTAATTGGCTTCAAAGCAATTTACTAACATTGAATGCTGACAAAACAAAATATATTCACTTTTGCATGCGCAAGCCTCAATCTAAAACTGCTAACTCTCATCTATATGCCCATAATTGTGGGTTCCGATCATCCAACATGTGTGACTGTCCCTGTATCTTTAAAACACGTGACATTAAATATCTCGGGGTTACAATAGACGAAACGCTCTCTTTTAGACCACACATTGAAAATCTAGTAAAAAGAGTGCGCAAATTAATCTATGTTTTTAAGAAATTGCGAGCGATCGCAGATTCAAAATTGGTGACGCAAATTTATTTAGCCCTAGGTCAATCTGTAATCCAATACTGTATCACTTCCTGGGGTGGAGCACTTAAAACTCACCTACTGCCCCTTGAAAGAGCTCAGAGAGCAATTTTAAAAGTAGCCAATTCCCTTCCCTTTCTCTATCCTACAGATCAGCTATACAAATCTTGCAACGTCCTTACAGTTCGCCAGCTTTTCATTATGCACTTAGTATTAAAACAGCACACCATGCTTTCCTACAACACCGAAATCACTAATAAGAGACGGAATGATATTGTTTGCGAGTCTAATGCATCCTCAAAATATGTATTTGTAAAAAGATTTTTTACTTTTTTAGGTCCATTTCTATACAATAAATTAAATAGAAAATTATGTATCTACAATTTAAATAAGTATAACTGTAAAAAGATGATTCTTCAATATTTCCTAAGCATATCTTATACTGAGACTGAAGACCTACTTACTGTTTGTAAATAAAACACGCCGTATCTCTCAATATACTCTAGATTTAGTTAGTTCTTATATTAATCATATTTAGTGTTAATTTATTTTCTTTGTATTTAAGCACTGTCTAGCCTGAAGCACAGGTTCATCCTAGTTCAGGCATATAAGCAACTATGTTCTTTATAGTATTTAATAAACTTTATTGTAATTGAGCCCTATGTAATAAATAAACGATTATTATTATTATTATTATAGATAAATTACACCCAGACACAGAACAAATGATCATGCTCATCACACAAACATTTGTCAAGAGTGGGAATTAAACCCGCGACCTCCAGCATAACAGTCACAGCCACTAACCAGACCAACAGGCCAGTCAAGCGATTCTAACAAACTCTTTTCACTAATATCTTTTAAATACTAGTAAAAAAAAACAATACCAACCTGTAGAGTAACTTTAAATGGCTCCAAATCGCGTGCCCTCTCCTCCAAGATCCGTATGGCGGGTAGAGCGAACTCCTCGCCGCGCAGCCCGCGAGACTCCTGCGCGCCCAGAAACCACACGTAGTACGACGCCTTCTTTATGTCTTTCTTTAACCGTAGCGCCATCTTGTGGGCTTATGTCATTGTTGGGGGACTGGAACAAAGAAAAGAGATACTTAGATTTATGAGATTTGTAAAATTGCCGCACAATGCGTCTTCAAATTAGCCGCAAAGTGCCGCACGACGACAGCGTGGCTGCAGCGTTGCCGCCGCGTTGACTATGTTATCTACACTAATATAATAAAGTTTGTTTTTAAGCTATTGCATAGCTTCTATCGCGGGCCTTGAGCGTGGAGACTGAATGCAGAAATTCCGTAACGAAAATAACCTAACACCCCCACTCATTTGTTTTTTGAGCGTGGTGACCGATAAGAAAACAAATGAGTAAACAATCAATCAAAATTCAGTTCAATGTGTGAAAGTGTAACTTCAATTAATATCAAAGAAAAAAAAAAACAGAGGAAAAAAATACTGCCTAAATAAAATAAATAAATAATTATAATTGCATAAGTTGATAAAAATGCTATGCAATAGCTTTACCGCGGCAGTCCCCGAGTGCCACACGTCTTTTTTGTTATTTTTCTTTTAGGAAGTAAACTCTAGAAGTAAAAATGACATTATCTCAACAATCGACATGACATCTCTACTGCTCAGAAGCACTCGACATGAACTCTAACGTTATCCTGCGACAAATGTCGAATTCGACATCCCTACTATTAAGACCATCACAATTTAGTCGCCGTCATCAAGGCGTTGTCGTTTGCATTTGGCGTTTTGTCGCCGTAACTAAACGCGGAGCTGTCGCTAGCTTTGGCGACTAGTCGTCAAAGTCAAGACAGATGTTAGGCGATCAGTCCTTTCATCTTTCGCGAAACATAAAACTTTATTTAGTAAATAAAGTTTTATGTTTCGTAATTCCTTGTTTCGTTGTTCCTTGTAATTAAGAAAAACTTTTTCTTAATTACAAGAGCATATCCTTAACAAAATCTACAAACAAAATATTAACGAATGCCACTCGAAGTTTCATCACTGTCTAGAGATTTTGACACAGATCTACAAACGTAATTAATTTATAAATCTACCGCAGATGCATCTTACGTAATTACGTAATTAATACCAGCTGTTCAGTACATTAGGCAAACATAAATGTACTGAACAGCTGATTTTTTTTCGCGATTTCAGGTTTGTTCCCATAGTAAAAGTTGTTGGTTATCATGAGCACAAATTACCAGTCACCCTATACATGTAGATAGATGGAGAGGGAGGTCAAAATAAAAGATCAATGGATTGAAAAATGGCTTATTTTAAAAATACCTGCAATCATTTCAGTAGCCGATTCTAAACATCCTACTTTCAGGAGCTGCGTTTATAGTCGATAGATGTATTTATATAACCTATAATACCTACGATAGCAACATTAAAAAAAAAAAATTTATTGACTTATACTAGTGTTTGACTGCGATCCTACCTGATGGTAAGCAGTGATGCAATCGTTGATGGTGAGGCGCACTAGTTTACTAAGAGCCTATTTACTCTAACCTTGAAGATACTTAAATTATAATCGAACAGGAAGAGCGCAGTAGGCAAATTGTTCCAGTCTTTCGATGCACATGGTATAAACGACGAGGTAAAACGCTTAGTCCGGACCGTAGAGGTAAACAAACAAATATACGTCTAATCATATTGTAATTCTTGCTACGTACCTTTGAATTCTTACATAATTTGGTAACGGACCATTTACGAGCACTATATCTCTAAGATAACTCTTCAAACTTGAGCTGAATTATAAGTAGAACACACATTCCATGGATAAATTATGTGAAGCATATGCCTTTTTTGAGGTTGGCTACTCTTCGGGCCTGCGGACAGTGAGCAATGGGTAGCTCGCTGTCCGGCCGTCCAGTAACTGTCCGGACCAAGCCCAAGTCGTCGACGGCATGCACTGTTCCCACGCGCCCCAAGGAGTTGTCAGCAACAGCAGGGACCCAGCCGGGTCGAAGCCTACTGGGGCCAGGGTTATCTGAAAGAGCGCTCGAGCCCCGGTATGAAGGCTAAAAGGAACGGGGTGGGTCTTTTAGTCAGTAAGAGTCTGACACTATCTCTCGCTCCGCCCAAGAGCGGGGGTTATCATTCTTTACCACCATAAAAAAAGGTTGGCTACTCTTCAATTAACTTCGCCCTCTCTGGGAGGAACGAGAGGGACCGTCACCCTTTTATCCCCTTGAGCACCGATTGTACAACCTGAATGATCTTGAAAAAAGCTTGATTGTTATTGACTGAAACCCACCCGAGTTCCTTCCGTCGCCCTTTGCGTTCTAGGACCGCGAGTTCTAGAACCACAGCCCGTCATGATCTAGCCTGTACCCCTAGCCAAGTTGCTAATCTGCAATAGTTAACGCTTGTAGAAAGCTTTAAATGTACGGGAATGACGTCGCCTCAACACTCAGTCACGTGGTCAGAACAAAAGAATTGGCGGCAAGGTCCACTCGAAGCGTTCGACGCAAACGAAACGGTTGTAACTTGGCTAGGAGGCCGATGTTGTTTTCGATACTTATCCACGTTAAAGTAGAAATGTATAGCTTATTCTCAGTTATAAAATAGCATTCTACTCCATAGATATGTGATTCTACTGATGACAAAATTATTAGAATCGGCTCAGAAAAAAATGTTATAAAGTTAATACTAATATTATAAAGAGGTAGTTTCTTTTTTTTTTTGTAAGAGGTAATCTCTGAAAGTACTTTTCCGATTGCGAAATTTTTGTTGACCGATAGCAAGCTGCTTTATTCTTGAGTAACCTAGGTTATATTTTATGTAGGTATGAGAGAGTACATAGTATTATTGTATAGATTGTTAGCTGTACAAATAAAATAAAGCCTTAATTTTGCAAGATTAACTTACAAACAGTACCTCTCAAATTGTATTTCATCCAATTTCGAATTGCCCTGTTTTAATAATGCTCGTAAAATTTTGGCATTCAGCACATACGACTATACACACCTACTTTTTCATTAGTACACAAAAAATGGGGCTCTATCTGTACCCGTTACTAATCATATTTTTGTAGTCAAAAGTAGAAAAAACCGAAATCCTAAAATTGACCACTAAAAGGTTAATTCATCATAGAATCTACTAGCATAGAAAATACTGCAGGCAATGTTTTTCCTTAATAATTGTCACTTATTCATTCATCAATAGCCTGCACAATATTTCCATAAATTGAGTGACATTTTGGGACATAAACTAATGCTAATAACTTTGCTATTGATGAATATTATTTATTGAGATTTTACTTATAAAATGAGAAGTGCTTTTCTAATAAGCCCTTTAAATATATATGTACTAATTAAAAAAATGTGGTGTATATGGATTTTAATATAGATTTTTAGCTGTACAAATAAAATAAAACCTTCCATATTCTTAGCACTAACAATACTACTTATAAAGTTTTTTAATCTATCCACGTCTTTCGCATTGCCCCGTTTTAATAAAGCTCGTAAAATTTTGGCATTCAGCACACATGACTATTAGCTTGCGTTGGTCGAATACAAAGGCGGACAGTTGGCAGATTCCACGCCAATGTTCTGTAAACGCAATATGTTACCTAATAGCTGGGTTGGGCTTTTGTAATGCTGTTAAATGATACTATTTAGCGCCTTAAATGTTAATAGATTACAAGGTTGGGCCCTTCGTTTAACAAGTTTTAAAACGATGCACTTTACAACCGACTACAAAAAAGAAGGAGGTTCTCAATTCGTCAGAATCTTCTTTTATATTTTACTAGCTTTTTCCCGCAGCTTCGCCCGCGTAAATGAAATATAGCCTACGTCACTCACTCCGTTCCTTCTTGCCTTTCATACCGGGACTGAGCTACCTTTCGGAGCTAACCCTGGCCCCAGTAGGCTTCGACTTCGACCCAACTGGGCCCCTGCTGTTGCTAACAGCTCTTTGAGGTGCGCGTGAACAGTGCGCGCCGTCGACGACTTGGGCTCGGTCCGGACAGTTACCGGACGGTCGGACAGCGAGCTAAACATCCCATCTTACGCAATCTAATTTGCAATACAATCTTTCACTCAAAAGAGAGGTTATAATGACCCTAATTATCACTTCTTTCATTACCAACGACCTTATTTCTACAATAAAACAAAGATACGTTATTTACACAACTTAATAACTAACAACAGCTAATATTTAAACAACGATAAACCCAAAACAACGGTGAAAATCGAGCTAATAAAAAATATCTCACGCGAGATTGGGCAACCGGCCTTGGGTTCATTATAATTGGTTGCCAGCAACCAACACGTTTGTAATGACATTAGGAATTTGGCAACCTGTAATTGTCTTTACTTCATAATTTGTGTGTTGTGTCGTGGTTGCTCGATGTTTCTGGGATTCAACGTTTGTGATTGCGCATTGCACTGTGCCTTAACGAACGAGCAGTGCCCTAAAACAATGATTTTCTGAACCCTACTGGGTAACAGATAGGTCAATAGGTTTGAAAAAGTATATTACCGGAAGACGCATCGTTGGAAGGCCTCCAACAAGGTAGACGAACTGGTCAGGGTCGCGTGAATCCGATGGATGCGTGACGCACAGGACCAGTCGTTGTGGCGACGCTTGGGGGAGGCCTATGTCCAACAGTGGACGTCTTTCGGCTGATATGATGATGATGAAATTCACATCACAAGTTTAATTATTTTAATTTTAGTTCGTAAGTTTCATCATAGAGGTCGCTAGAGACTAATAAACATTATTAGAAGAATAAAATAGCATTTATTTAATACAGGCGTATTGTCTGGCATTGGTAACAACACAAAATGATAAAACAAGAGTACAGAACTACAATACAGTTGCCCCGAGCGTGCCCAAACCGAAAGGGTCACCAACTCAGCAATTGCTGGGCGTCAAACACCCAGCGCTGATTTTCAGCTGGCACCCCGCAGTGACGCACGTATGATGGTATATAAAATATAACATCATTATCATTAACTGCACACTTATAGACAGACCTTCGTTACCTCTTTTGTTGTTGACAGGCCTGTTGGTCTAGTGGTTAGTGGCCTTGACTGCTATGCCGGAGGTCGTGGGTTCGATTCCCACCCAGGACAAATATTTATGTGATGAGCATGATCATTTGTTCTGTGTCTGGGTGTAATTTATCTATAATATGTATGTATTTAGAAATATATAGGTATGTTTATCAGTTGTCTAGTACCCATAACACAAGCTCTGCTACGCTTGGGACTAGACGGCGTTGTGTGGTATTTAAAAAAAAAACTTGGATACAAAATACCTACCGTTTACAACCATCCAAAATTCTAAACAAAATATTTCGTCGGTGGTATTCTTCGGGCGATCACCCAGAAACCGCAGTGAAGCAGCACGAAATACAAAATCAAATTATACACTACAGTTGTCTTGTAACTATTAGCATTTGGCAGAGCGCCGGTTGGGACACCGTTAGATGATGCGCCGGTTTGAACGTCGCGTTTGATGAGCTTTTGTTTTAACTGTGATAGAGACCAAAAAAGTTACTTTCCATAACGCTCGGCTTCGCTCCCGCTCTTCCCTACTCCACCCTACTATACCCTACTCTATCCTGCTATACCCTACCCTACCCTATCCTACTATACCCTACTCTACTCTTCTCTACCCTACTCTACTCTTCTCTACCCTACCAAACTACACATAAACCATATACTAAATAGTCAGAACAAAGCCTAAACATTTGGTTTGGATAAATGAGCCCGTTCTTGAGTTATAAAATTACATCGAAAAGTCGTATGATTTTTATATATATAGTATTAACACAGAAGTAAAATTACGTTTTAAAAAAAATAAAGGTTTATTAACCTTAATACAAATCACATGAGTTTTATAAGAATAATTAACAAATGTAGCAATATTACGATCAGAAGAACAGTCATCAATAAATCAAGACAAGACAAGAAAGTAATGAAAATACAGAGATACCAGATCACACCGAACAGCTGGCGGGGAGCGTTTTCCCGCGCTTCCGCACGCAAGCGAGTCCAAACCATAAAGATGGCGTGGCGCGTCCCATCGCCTGCGATAGTTTTTTTTTTTTTGTTGCCTCTTCTATGCAAAGGTATCCAACAATAGATTATACGCCACCTTAGCGCGTAGTGTTCCATGCGCGCTCCAAAGAGATGTCTACCAAACCATAGGGCTCCAACCGGCCCGAAGCCTACTGGAGTTATGGGTAGTGAAACGCAACCTTGACCGACCAACATGACCTTGGGGTCCTGAAACGCAAGGCAGAGATGGAACATATGTGTGTTTTAGTCAGTAAAAGTATGACACGCCCTCCCTCTCCACCCACGAGAAGTAAATAGTTGATTACCTATCTAAAAAAATCACATAATCTCACATTCCTTGTCCCCTTTTCATCACTTACCTTAAGAGGACTACAGAACCTATAGCCCGGTTACTCTCGGACTGCACAGAAAAGCAAGACATGCGCAAAGACATAATGCTTGCAAAATAGGAAACATTTAAGCGATTTAACAAAAATATAAATATTTGATTATAAAATTAAAATACTATAACGGTACAACAGTGCTTGAATTCAAAAAGCTTTAACTGCTTGTGTTGTTGTATTGCTTGTTTCATTGTTGTTAATTAAATCTGAAAAATGAAATCAGAATGATTGCGGAATCAATTTTAGAGGTATCTTATCACACTTAATTAACTGTAACAGAATTTGAACACCATTATAAATTTACGCACAATTATATTATTACACCATTTTATTATTATTAAAAGTAATGGCGAACACGACCGTTCTGAGACACTGGATTGCGTTCCACGTGTCTTGTTTTTTAATTTTATTTCTTGTATTCTTTTTACTAACATAGTTGTTAGGTACTTACTAACATTGATATGGATCTGTATTTTTTAGATCAAGAAAGTCTGAAATGAAGTTATTATTATCTATTTGCCAGCATCCAGCATCATTAATTGACATGACATTGTCAGACTTGTATTGACATTTGGTGATTACCGAATTTTTGTTATTATTATTATTTTCCAATTTTTATATATTTTTTATTATTTTTTTTTTCTCTTCTGTAAATTATTGTTTTTGAAGCACAGTTTACACTTCGGAACACTGTAATCGGGGATACCTCAACCCCTGTCACACAGGTTGTCCTAGTTCAGGGGTTGAGACCACATTAATGTAATGTTTTTGAAAATTTGGAAATAAACAAATTATTATTATTATCTATTATTATTATTAATCCTGAAAAATAAAATGGATTTTTTCTGTTTACCGCAGTGTATCTTATACTTTTGCGCATTATAAAACTTGCGATTAGTTTCTATAGTCCTCTTAAGAGAAGGTGGCATTCTAATTCATCAGTCCACCTGTCTATTCATTTATTACATTTACCGCTAAAACACACACGGTATTAAAAGTAATAACAGCCATCACATACCGTAATAATAGAAATAATTCCTTCAAATTACCGACGTCTAATCGTGGCGGCTGTATCGAGCAATGGACCGAGGAAATCCAGGTTAATAGAGCTAGTTCTTTTTTGTTTTACGACTATCTTTGTAATCCGCATTCTCTTTGGAAGTATGGTGTCGATTTTTAGAGCAATCAATGAATTTTATAAGGGGAATCGATCATCAAGTTAAATCGATATACAGTTTTCGATAAGCACGACTAGAAATATTGTAACATCAACCACTTTTTTTTTTAAAGAGTAACCATGGAGTTTCTTGCCGGTTCCTCTTCATAAGAAACGAACAATTTGGAACCGTGCTTCTGACGAAGTGCCTATGCGAAATAAAAAAAAAATGAATTTTTTGATAATTAGAAATTTTTGTAAAACCGGTCAAGTACCAGTGGGACTCCCGCACGAAAGGTTACGTATCGTCAGTAACAAAAAAACAAAAACACTTTCGTTGTAGGGGTCTTTAAATATTTATTTTATTCGGTTTATTAGTATTTGTTTTTATAGCGACGACAAAAACACATTATTTGTTAAAAAATTCAACTGTCTAACTATCATGGTTCATGAGATATAGCCTGTTGACAAACAAACATGTTATACTTAGTGTCGGTGTTGTGCATCTTGTGACCCTTTTAAACATTTTTGGGAAAAAAAATATGACATGGTGTTTTAAAACTTTTTTTTTCGCGGTGGGATAATCATCTAATGGCATCCCCCGCTCTTGGGCGGAGCGGGAAATAGTGTCAAACTTTTTCTTACTAAAAACCCACTCCTGCCTCCCTAGCCAAGTTACAACCGTTTCGCTTGCGTCGAACGCCTCAAGTTGACCTTGCCGCCAATTCTTTTGTTCTGACCATGTGACAACGTTAAAACGACGTCATTTCGTTACATTTGAAGCTTTCTACAAGCGTTAACTATTGCAGATAAGCAACTTGGCTAGGGGTACTGTTCCTTCGTTGCCTTACGTACCGGGGCTAAGAGGAATCCATTCAGTTACAGATTTTTTTGAACAAACTATATTCAAGTTTCGCATGTAGATGAGTACTAAAACTAATATTGTACGTATGTTTATGCTAATAACAAAAGGGAAAGCTATTCCTAAGTTATTTGCGAAGGTTTCAGTGCAGCTATTATAGCTGAGAGCTAAATTACCGAAGCTGTGTAGGTCGGAATGACACGATTGTGTAGCTAATAACAGCACGGCGTTCTAACGCCAACGCAGGGCCTTAATAAGCTATTAACTTAAACACGTTATTAGAAAACATTGTCATTAAGTTCGACGAAGCTTAAAAAGTCAGTCTTCTTCTTCTTCTTCTTTTTCTTCCTGCCCTTGTCCCATTTTATTTGGGGTCGGCGCAACACGTTTTTTTCTTCCATTCTGTCCTGTCCCTCGTCACGCTATCACTAACTCCCTTTTCTTTCTCTAAGCTTAAAAAGTCAGTAAAGCTAGAAATATATATTAGATCGACCCACACGTGTAAGGGCCTGCGCTCACTTGAGACTAGACGTCTTGGACAGACTTGTCTAAAAAGTCTCAGACAATTCTGAGACGTTAAATACAAGACAGTTTTGTCTACGACACGGGGCGTTAAGGCCGTTGATAAAATATCGATCTTATTTCGAAATATCGGTATTATCGCAATACCTACTCAAACAGCTGACCATATTATAAACATGTATTTGTTAACCAAATGATTTATTAAAATTGAAGAATAATTACTGAGAACTTTTATAATTTAATTTGTTTAATAAATATCATGAATTATAAATTGAGTAAATTATTTTTGAGCCAACTTACGAATGTTTTTTTTAAGATTAAGCCAGTAAAATAAATTTGAAAAAAATATCGAAATATCGATATTTTATTCATCAATTTGGAACCGTGCACTAGATTCTGTCGTTTTATAAGTGCCCATGTAGTCCTATGTGAAATAAAATATTTTGACTTTGACTTTGATTGATTATAATATACACACTAAATACTTTAGATAGTTAAGAAAACTTATTAAAAATGAGCGGAGGTATGTGTAAATAACATCAGTGTAATGACAGTATTGACGGAAAATGTTGATAATTACCTACTTTAGTTTACATTTTTATTTTATGTTATGTTAAAATAAATGCAAATGTATAAATGTGCTTAAAAACTAAAAACATTTAATTGGTATTATTTTTTATTCATAAATTTATTAAAAAACCCAATGCGAGAATTAAATAAGTAATTTTATCATTTTTTATTTCAATTTACCTAAATCGCACATCTCACATTGGGGTCTGTAAAGAGTGAAAAAAGATTTCGTTGAAGTATTGTTTTTACACCTTTATTACAAAGCCAAAAAGGCCCCCTTTTTGGCTTGCAATTTTGCTTCCATGCCTACCTAATAAATACAAAAAAAAAGACGTGTGGCACTCGGGGACTGCCGCGGTAAAGCTATTGCATAGCATTTTTTTATCAACTTATGATATCAACTCATTTTGTATTATATTTATGTACATAGTTAGGTTTTAGTATAAATAGTTTATTTAGTATTTAAGTTTTTTATGTACATATGTATATTATAATAACTAAATAAACTTATGCAATTGTAATTATTTTATTTATGCAGTATTTTCTTTCCTTTGTTTTTTTTTCTTTGATATTAATTGAAGTTACACTTTTTGAGCGTTTTGACTGGTGACCGATAAAAATACAAATGAGTGGGGGGTGTTAGGTTATTTTCGTTACGGAATTTCTGGATTCGGTCTCCACGCTCAAGGCCCGCGATAGAAGCTATGCAATAGCTTAAAAACAAAAACCAGATTGTGCGTCAAAAATTAAGAAACGTCTTGAAATCGATTAAAAATGTATCAATCAGCGTTGCAGTATGAGAAACAAGAATCGAATTAACAAAACTTGAACAAGAAAATAGTTAATTAACTTTTCCTATAAAAACAATACGAAAAAGTTCACAAATTTATACTTCATTGTTTTATCGTCGTAACTGTTGTCCGCCATTTTAGATTGATTACGTCAGAGCCCTGTGTTTAGGGTTGTCAACCATACCATGAGTAAGAGAAGGGGCCATCAGTCTATTCATTTATAATATTTACCTACCGCTATAGCACATTTTTTTTTTATGGTGGGAAAATCATCTTATGATAACCCGCCCAAGAGCGGGGGTTATCATAAGTGTCAGACTCTTACTGACTAAAAACCCACTCCGTTCCTTCAAGCCTTCATACCGGGGCCCGAGTTATCTTTCGAAACTAAGCCCCTGTAGGCTTCGACACAGTTGGGTCCCTGCTGTTGCTGACAACTCTTTGAGGCGCGCGGGAACAGTGCGCGCCGTCGAGCTATTACACATGACACATCATCATCATATCAACCGATAGACGTTCACTGTTGGACATAGGCCTCCCCCAAGTGTCGCCACAATGAACGATCCTGCGCATCCCGCATCTATCGGATTCCCGCAACCTTCACCAGGTCATCGGTCCACCTTGTAGGAGGCCTCCCAACGCTGCGTATTCCGGTACGCGGTCGCCACTCCAGAAACTTTCGGCCCCAACGGTCGTCCCATTGCCACTTAAGTTTGGCGATTCTTCATGCTATGTCGGCAACTTTAGTTCTCAGCTATAACACACACGATATTAAAAGTAATTACGGCCATCACATACCAAAAAGTTTACTAATTCATACCTCTTCATTGTTTTGCCATCGTAACTGTTGTCCACTATCTTAGATTGATTAAGTCAGAGCCCTAAATTAAGGGTTGCCAACCAAACTTTATTAAAACATTAAAATGAAATCATTTAACCTTTGGAATATCGTAATTAGAGATACAATAGAAAGAAAATGAGAGAGTGAACGCCGGGCGTTCGCTTGAGGTTTAATAAATTAAATGCATATAATATTTACCAAAAATAAAGTAGCATTATATGCCACATTATTTCATCAAAAATAAAGCAACATAATATATGGTACTTTATTTTTGATAAATATACTTTATACTTTTGCATAAAAAATAAAGTATATGCAAATGCTTAAGTAAATAATTACTGAACTTATACTATTGATGTTTCTACGTTATAACACAAATATGTTTTAGAGGTCTAGAAAAACATAAAAAAAATATCTTTAAGAGACGAAAAAAAAATTCTTACATAATACTTTATTTTAACGTACTAATAAAATGTATATTTTGTTTTTTTTTTTTTTTTTAAACAGTAGGCAACCCTACATGTATTGTGTAATTATTGTTGTAAAAATGAGTTTAGATACTTTCTCACTATCTCGATCGGAAAAGCCTCGAGGGCATCACGTTGTACGGACATTATCTTACTTAATTTATTATGTTACACATTACATTAGCTGATGGCCCTGCGGGTGTTAAGGTCGTGGATAACAGTATCAAAAACAGAGTGACTAAAGATAGAACTACACTGCGCACACGTGTGTGGCATACGCCGATCAAGACTTGTCGGTCTCCATACATTTTTTATGGAAACTAAACTTGTAGAGCTACACGTGTTACACGCCACGCGACGTCGTTCTAATGTTATATGTACAAATCAGGCGTGCTAAAGGTGTGCGTCGGTCTTATGTGGTCCAACCCCTTTTTTTATGGTGGGAAAAAATCATGCATTGACATCCCCCGCCCTTGGGCGGAGTGGGAGATAGTGTCAGACTCTTACTGACTAAAAGACCCACCCCGGTTCTTCTAGCCTTCATACCCGGGCTCGAGCGCCCTTTCGGATAACTGGTTCTGGCCCCGAAAAGTGCCATAAAACAGTGACTTTCTGAAGCCTACTCCTCGGTAACGGCCACGTTAATAGGTTTGAAAAAAATATATGTTTACTATAGATTCATGAACAACATTATCAACATGTGATTTTTTCGTGCTATTAATACTTTTGTCTAAAAAAATATTTTGCAATTTCGCAACTTTTCGCAACTTTTCCCTACTCCTTCGAAACGGCTTGGATCTTTAGAAACATTTTTACACATAAAAATTAGTGATTAAATATTCTTTAAAGTGAACATTGCATATGTAAATCAATCAATATTTCGCAAATAAAATGTATTTAAAGGTCAGCCGCGCGCTTTCCGGGCGCTGTTAATAAAATAAATGCACAGATTTGCGTACTGCCGCCTAGGCGGGTGCGAGAGGTGCGTCCAGATTTTTGGCTAGATGTTTCAAGTTACGATAAGACCTTTCAAATTTTGGTTCCGTAACTGACCGCTAGAGGCGCTGTGTAATATGCCATACAAAATATTTACGTAGTCTGTATCGAGTATCGACAAATACCATTGCTTTAAACTCATGGTAGAGGTACAGGTCATCGGTCCACCTTGTAAGAGGGCTTCCAACGCTGCGTCGGTACGCCAGTCCAGAACCTTTCGGCCCCAACGGCTCTTATAATATTTACTATAGATATAGATAATAATGATATAATAAAGTATAACTGTTCAGTATTAGTTATGCAATAGGAAATGATAGTAATTGTAAGTGACACAGGGAGCTCGGAGCTAACCGCAGACTGTGTCGCAAAAACTCTCACTGCGACTGACGTGGAATTCACTGTGATACGATTAGATTGTTTAGTAAAGTATGTTTTATTTAACTATGAATGTATATGAAAGATAAATGGAATGTGTGAGGAGTAGAGATGTGCCGTTGCCGGCAATATTGCCACCAATATTCCCACTTCTCCGCAATATTGCCGGCAACGGCACATCTCTAGTGAGGAGTAGTAAATTTGATTTATAAATATTATTAGTGTCTTTATTCAAAGCTTTGTATTTGTGAGTTTATGAGTTCTTGCTTAAGCCGACGAACGTAGCCAGCCTTTCGGTATTTTACAGGTTGCATTTTGGTGAGTGTGTGCAGGAATTGCATGACTTGATTCCACCATCTCAATTCTACCATCGGACAACCCGACGTACGACGGGTATCCACCTATACGTTAAAATGACTAAGCGTTTCACCTCGTCGTTTTAATCACGTACGTCTAAGGACTGGAACAATTTGTCTGCTGCGGTCTTCCCGTCCGATTACAGATTACCATCAGGTGGGATCGCATTTAAGCACTAGATTATATCAATAAAAAAAAAAAGTTTTTGGAGTCTGTAAGTGGACTGGTAACCAGGAACTATGTTAAGACTGGCCCCTGCCTGAACAATGTTATTAATATACATTGTTTTATTTTTGTTGTTATTGATATCCATTGACCAATAATATTAAATTTCAAACGCAAAGGGTGACTTGCACACTAAATAAATGGGCCCCAAAAAACTGACGCTAGCACGAAGTGACGTAGCAACAAGAGGGCAACATTATATTATTTATTATGACTTGGTCTCTGAATGTATCTGGGGCTTAATCATCAGCACGTTTTCACCAGTAATTAAGAGTTTAAAGAAACTAGACGTTAGTGACAGTGAGAACGCAGTGACCGACTTGCCTCGATCTTCTGCATTGTTCCTGCGCATTGTCTGAGCATCAGACGTGAATGTAGCTTGAAGTAATGGTGTCATCTGTAGGTTATAACTTTAGACTTATGGAATTCGAAATGAGGCTATTCTTTGTGATACTTGCAAGAAGGAAGGAACACTTTCATTTACAGCTAAGGAGTGGAATTCCCTGCCGGAATCTGTGTTGACTGATAGCTACAACTTAGGGCTCTTTAAGTCAAGAGTGAATAGGTTAACTTCTAGGCAAGCGTGTTCCATCATCAGCTATATCATAGCTTACCATCAGGTGAGATAGTGGAGAGATCACAGCGGGCCCCAGCAGAAGTTTTTATCATGCCTAGAATTGCAAAGTACACCAAAATATGTATAAATACATATCGTAAATAGCATAATCAGCCTTTTAATGTTCCCACAGCTGGGACTCGGGCCTCCTCTCTAGAAGACGGAATGGGCCGTAATCCACCACGCGCGTCCAGTGCGGGTAGACGAATGTCACAAGTCTACGAATTTTTGGTTCTAGAACATGCCGTTTTCCTTCACCGTTTTGAGAGCAGTGGCGATGAAAGTAAAGACATAATAAAAAATGTTGTTTTAACTATCAGCTACCAGTATCATTTGTATAGCATCTCTCCATGTTACCTATAACAAAAATAAAATGGTCATTAACATTTACATGAAATATTCAGCGCTTCAAGTATTAAAGTAATAATTCAAATAAAATACTACCATTTAAAAATAAACTATTACCAACACATAAAACGATTACCGACATGACTGTACTAAATGTCAATTCCGTTTAGATTCCCTACAATTACCGACGTATGATATTTTTTTCTACCAACGCGAGCGCGTAACACAACGGTGTCAACGGTTACACGTAACTAAAGGGTAAAGGCTGGGGCACACAGTACTGGAATCACCGGTGTTATAATGTATAGGTTTATGAATTATTTATTATTGTTTATTTATTTATTATTATTAGGATCGCCAACATTACAGGTACTGGGAATTTACAGGTTCATTTTATTATGCTATGGAACACTTAAAGAAGATCACTAAAATAACAGAAAACATTTGATTTTGAAACACATAAGATAAGTAAGTCGATTTTTATTGTACAAGATGTCAAGGAGAAAAGTAATAATTAGATTTATTTTATTGTAATGAGTAATGTTACTAATATAGAACTTTTGTAAGTGCTACGTATCTAACGTATCTGATATAAATAAATAATAATAATTGAGTTAAATAATACATTAGCTTCTGTCAGCGGTTTCGACTGCATGAAAGTAGCAAACATAATGTCAATATCACTATGTGATAAAGTAGCATTCTATTAGTGAAAGCATTTTCAAAAACTGTTTTTATTTTTTAGTTTTTGAGTTTATTCATTACAAACAGAAATCTAAAATTACAAATCTTTTTCAAAAACTCTGTTTCATAATTATTATGCATTTGCTGCACATCAACAATATACATAATATACAGACCTATCTATATTATTATCAAATCAAAATCTTTTCATATTTCTCATACATTTCGACATCTTCAACCGGTGATTCCAGTATTGTGTGCGCCAAGCTTTACTCTTCAACTAATAATGTTAAAATTGCCGCACTCGTGCCGTTACAGCCACAGTTACCGGTACCGGTGACGCAATGGCGGTCAACTTATACTTAATTGTTTGACAATTAGCGCTGTTATTCCTTGATGGTTTATTATTTTATAATAATGCGGTATTTTTACGTTAATTATAGGGTGTATGGTGATTGTATAGGAATGACCAAAATAATGTTCTTTTTTACAATTGATAGTCTTGCACTTAACTAGTATCTTTTTTTTTAATTGATATAAGCTAGTGCTTGACTGCGATCACGCCTGATGTTAAGCAGTGATGCAATCTCTGATGGTGAGGCGCACTGATGATGATGAGTCTTAACTCAAAGACCCCTAGGTTGTAGCTATAAAAAACATTGATTTTGGCGGGAAGTTCCCGTTATGCACAATCAGTGTTAGAAAAATATAAGAAAGAAAGAATAACTGTCTATAAAGAAAATAATTGTGAGGTTTATTTATTGATGATACGAGAGAGAGAGATCTCGTTAATCTAACAGCCGCAACCTCTTTTTCTGAACTTGTCTTAAGATGAGCATACGGTGGAGATGTGCCTCGCTTGGGCGGAACACCGCCGTGTCCTCATGGAGGCGATCGACCTCATGACAAAAACCTAGTGAACTCGTAGTTCCGTTCACTGATTTTATCACCTTAAAGAACTTTTCTGATTACAAAACTCTAAACGCTTATAAACACGTAATATTTCGACAACACGGCACGAATCGGAAACACGCACAAAGGGAGATTTTTATTTATTTTATTTTCGTCCGATAATAGTTGTATAGCTAGTGCTGATTGTGTCACAAGTCGTGTCCCGTGGCTGTTCGTTACCCCTTTATTTAGAACTAGGTTCTATCAGAGAACCTAGAACTTTGATTGTGTGGTGCAGGATTTCGTATTTTTGTAGTTCTTTGTATTTGACTGGCCTATTGGTCTAGTGGTTAGCGACCCTGACTGCTATGACGGAGGTCGTGGGTTCGATTCCCACCCAGGACAAATGTTTGTGTGATGAACATGATCATTTGTTCTGTGTCTGGGTGTAATTTTTTGTCTATAATATGTATGTATTTAGAAATATATAAGTATGTTTATCAGTTGTCTAGTACTCATAAACACAGCTCATAACACGAGCTCAACTTAGTTTGGGACTAGACGGCGTCGTGTTTTGAAATCCTAACTAATATTATAAATGTGAAAGTGTGGATGTTTAGATGTTCGGATGTTTGGATGTTTGTTACTTAATCACGCAAGAACGGCTGAACGGATTTGGATGAAATTTGGCATGCATATAGCCTTTGACATGGAAAAGAACAGAGGCTACCTTTTTATCCCGATTCCTTAAGTACCTAATGCCACAGGCTACCTTCTATCCCGATTCCTTAAGTACCTAATGCCACGCGGGCGAAGCCGCGGGCAAAAGCTAGTATTATTATATTTATGTGGCACTATATAACAACTTTAAATAACGAGAAATATTATTTAAATGTTTTAGCAAAACGAAACTTGACGCGGGTCGCGTTTGTATAATCCTAACAAAACACACCATTTCTATTCAGAGTCACGTACAAGTTCGAGGGCGAGCAAAACATCGGGAATCGAACCCGCACCGTGGTACAACCGTGACTAATCGACAACAATGGGTCATTAAGCTTCGACGGAAGACAGAAATACTTTTACTTATAATATCACTGCACTGTGTACACCTAGGAATAAAAGAAATGAATGTATTAGATTTTTTAGGGTACCGTACCTCAAAATTAAAAAAGGAAACCTTATAGGATTACTTTGTTGTCCGTCCGGCCATCCGTCTGTCTGTCTGTCAAGCCCATTTATCTCGGTAACACGTGAAGGTATCGAGTTGAAATTAAAACCATTTACTTAAGTGTGCGGTAACTTGAAGCTGTGAAAAAATCAAACTTTTAAGTTAACGGAAAATAAAGATATGGCAATTTATGTCCCAAAAAAACGTAATTTTGTATAAAGCAAGGTCTTATAAAACAACTATAGGAATAAATCTGAAAACAGATTTGTTGTTACGTCACAAAATTCTTTTTTTTTTGTGATTTGGAAAAAACTTGAGACTCCAATTAGGAATTGAACTCTTTATATAGGTAAGTTTGTACAGAACCCTCAGAATACGAGTCCTACTCGCACTTGCCCAGTCTTTTCCTTAAATAACACACAAAAAAATAGACATCAAATATTTGGTTTGACAATCTATCAATCGTATCTTTGGTCTTTCCTATATTTATTACCACATTCTTAAATTCATAATTATAACTTTCCCCTCCGCTTATCATTTGATTCCTACATCTCCATACAAAGAAAGTGAGTTTCCATACAAAGTATCTCATTTAAATAATCATACAACTTCATTTAACAATAAAAGTCGATCAAAAGTACAATAAAACGAAGCACTTATTATGATGTTAATGAAAAACTAAACAATGCCACAGTATAAGATTGAACAGTAATACAAGTCAAAATCGTGCTCCATATGAACGACTTTTGTTTTCAATGTCAGTTATTATTGAGCTATTGAATGAAAACTGGGTTATTGGTTTGATTGTAATCTTGAATTTAAAACTTATTTATTTTATTTCGTTTTTCAAATTACTTAATTGAACACCGATATTTCTATTTGTATGTCAACGTATTATTTCGACGACGAAGATGCAGCGTTGGCAAGCCGCCTACAAGGTAGACCGATTACCTGGTGAGGGTTGCGAGACGCACAGAAAAGGTTTTTATGGCGACACTTGGGTGAAACCTATGTCCAACAGTGGATGTCTTTCGGCTGAAATGATGGTGATAACAGCATACATAAATTCACTGCTTTGGAGTGCTAAAATTAATTAGTTCATTCTATTCTATTAGATAAGAAGATACTTCTAAAAGCTATTTAAGATTAATGATTTTGATAAAATCACTCAATCACTCAGTATCGTCAGTTTAAATCTGAGGATAGATCTAACATTAGTTAATTTTGGAACATTTGTTGAAGACTGCGAAAGACGGCACTATTTGTGCAATAGTTGAGACGTTGTCTGCTGCGCTGCGTGGCCTACAGATAGCTGGTTCAGTGCTTGGGAGATATGTGTAAATTACTTTACTTGTTTGAGAACGCAACCACAGTACAGGATGTACAGTACATCCTCACGCCCCAGCTGCGAGACGTCTCGGATGTCGGCAGTCACACAGTTAATCCCTAGGCGCAGGCTTGCGGACGACGAGCAATGGGTAACTTGCCGTCCAGCCAATCAGTGAGGATCGAGCTCCAGACTTCGTATTTCAAAGAGTTGTCAGCAAAACCGTAGGGCTCGGTAGGACCGATTCCCGTTAGGTTAGGTTCACGGGGAATATCTGAGAAGGAAATTCGTGGATCTTTACGTGGTTGCTCAAGGGTTTTAGTAAAAATCTGACACGCCTTCTTTCTCCACCCTAGAGCAAGAGAAGTCATTGGATGATTTACCACCTCTAAAAATGAGATCCCATAGTAAAGGAGTATTTTCTGTCAAAGTTTATAAAACCAAAAATCGAATGACATCTCAAACTTAACCCACTGCAACTTCACTACACTACTAAAGGCGCCTACCCATTCCTTTTTCATACGATTTAACGCTAAATGAAAGTCGGAAACTGCGTTCGATCAATTAAAACAAGACATGCACTAACTACTGGAGTTTTTGTAGTAAATACTTCAACGAAACGAACACATTCCATGGAATCATTCAGTTTTGTTGTTCATGCTTGGTTTAATGAAGTGGGTAGACAAGGTTTTTGTTGTTGGTAAGGAGCGTGATTTTGTTGGTGTTATGATTAATCATCATCATTTCAGCGATATACGTCCTCTTTTGGACATAGGCCTCCCCCAAGCGTCGCCACAACGAACGTTCCTGTGCGTCTCGCATCCATCGGTTTCCCGCAATCTTCACCAAGTCATCGGTCTACCTTGTAGGAGGCCTTCCAACGCTGTGTCTTCCGGTACGCAGTCGCTACTCCAGAACGTTTCGGCCTCTACGGCCATCTGTTGTGTTGATTGTCAGTACCTGAAGCATTGCTGTAAGGTTCATTAGAGCAATCGAAGTCTTTAAGCACATGTTACGTTTTTTATTTAATTTGTGTAAGCAATCTTTGTAATTGTGATTGTATTACAATATTTTTTTGTTGGAAACTCACGCCAAAGCTCGTTCTTACAAGTGGCCACAGTGGGTGGCGACAGCATACTGGAAGATGCTGCCAGTCTGGCCAAGTAACACGCGTGCGTTCACTTACCCGCGCCGCTCGCAGCACCGAGCTGCCAGTGTGGCCAAGCAACACGCGCGTGTTCCCGCACCCGCATCGCGCTGCCAGTGTGGCCAAGCAACACGCGCGCGTTCCCGCACCAGCATCGCGCTGCCAGTGTGGCCAAGCAACACGCGCGCGTTCCCGCACCAGCATCGCGCTGCCAGTGTGGCCAAGCAACACGCGCGCGTTCCCGCACCAGCATCGCGCTGCCAGTGTGGCCAAGCAACACGCGCGCGTTCCCGCACCCGCATCTCGCTGCCAGTGTAGTCAAGCAACACGCGCGCGTTCCCGCACCAGCATCGTGCTGCCAGTGTGGCCAAGCAACACGCGCGCGTTCCCACACCCGCATCGCGCTGCCAGTGTGGCCAATCAAATTGCGTACGTTCCCACACTTCCCATACTCGCTTCGCTCCACGCACCGCGCTGCCAGCCTGGCTAAGAAGCAACACATGCGCGTGGAGTACCCGCTCTGCCAGTGTGGCCGAGTACTAAAGGTTACTAATCTATGGTTGAAGTTGAAAGGCATCCATGATAATGATCACCTAATGATGTCGACAGCTTGATGTCTTCGTTAGTAAGTATAATAGCTACCTCATTAGCCTGCTTACCCCAATACAGTTAACTAGGCACTGTGAGTAGTTCAACGTTTATTCAACAATTGTCAGGAAATGCAATACTGTCCGTGGCAAGGAAGTGCGCGGTAATGTAACGGAGACTCTGTGCTGGTGAAGAGTTTGGTGAGAGTGAGAAGAATAAGAAGTTTGTTTTCTGATCAAGTCAACGATTAAAACGTAAAAAAAAGCTACGACTATTTTCGCGATTTTCTGATAATTTAATTCCAGTTCCAACTTACTAAAAATATTTTTTCATTCCACGTTTTTCTTATACTTATTTCATTTTTTCTTTCTGTGCTTACTTTCTTCTGTTTTTTTTGTTTTCTTCTATCTCTTTTCCTTCTTTTCTTTTATTTTCTTTCTTTTCTTTCTTTTCTTTGTTTTCTTTCTATTCTTTCTTTTCTTTCTTTTCTTTCCTTTCTTTCTTTTCTTTCCTTTCTTTCTTTTCTTTCTCTTCTTTCTTTTATTTATTTTCTGTTTTTCATTCTTTCTAATCTCTTTTCTTCTAAACTTTTAACTTTGACCCCCCTTTTTGAAGGTGGAAAATCATCTAATTACTTCTCCCGCTCTTAGTGTAGCAAAAAGATATGTTCACTTTTACTGACTAAAACCCACCTGTGTTCCTTCAGTTACCCTATGCGTTTTGGGGCCGTGATAACTCTTTTGAACAATCCCAACAGCCACTATGCTTGTGCTTATTTGTGTTTTCTAACCAGTTTTAATTTTTTTTTTAATCTCACAACTTAAACATTAACTTTAGGTATTACTTATTCTCAACCTATAATATAAACGGAAGGAACTAAAATCTAAATTACAGGAAAGATTACATAATAATTTTCCGAAAATAAAATGGCGTCAATAAAAATGGCCGCCCACCTTCGCGCCATAACTTGTCAAACATATCACGAACATGATGGAAAGAACCTACTATTAATAATAACTCAAATAATGATATTACATAATCTAATAGGCCGCATATTCAATTGACAGCTGTCATGGCGTCACTTCCGGCGGCGGAAGACTGACGTCACTTCTACGGGGCTTTCGTTTTAAAAGCTTAGGGTATTGTCGATTGGGTTATTTCTTATATGTAAAGCGTTTATTACTTTTTTTTTCTATAATGGATAGGCTCGCGTTTGACCACCATCTCACCTGATGGTAAGCGATGATGTGGCCGACGATGGAACACGCTTGCCTAGAAGCAATTTGTTCACTCTTGACTTAAAGACTCCTAGGTTGTAGCTGTCATGAAACACAGACTCCGGCAGGGATTCCACTCCTTAGCTGTACGTATAATGAATGTGTTCCCAAAACGCTGATGGGATGTCCACCATGTACCGGTGGCGCAACACTGAGATTAAAAGAAGTAATTGGATTTTTGTAATCAGTCATCCAATTACTTCCCACTGTTGGACATAGGCCTCCCCCAAGCGTCGCTACAACGAACGCTCCTGTGCGTCTCGCATCCATCGATTTCATACAACCCTCACCGCCGTTACTCCTACGTGCTGACGGCTGCACTCGAGGAGCACATGCGCGACAGTTTCTTCTGACTCCATGCATCCTCGGCACAGAGGACTGTCCTTGATATTCATTGTGAAGAAGTATTTGTTCAGGGAGCAGTGTCCGGTGATGGTCCCTACCACCAGACGCAGGCTGCCTCTGTCCAGTCGCAGAAGGTTGCTGATTAGAGTATTATTTAAGCTTGGCATGGCTTCTTTAGTCTGCCTGCAGTCCTGTGCCAGAGACCACCACCTTCCTGCTTGTGCATTTGTGTGCTCTCGTAGCCAACCACGCAGCTGACTAAAGGGTATTGGCATGATGGGTTCAGGGTCGAAGACCACCTTGCCAGCTCGTCAGCTGTACCGTTGCCCAGTGAGCCGGTGTGTCCTTTTATCCACTGTACAGTACAATTCACGAATGATGGCGGCCGTGAAGTTAGCCTTTGCGAACGTTCGCGCATACTACACTCTTCTCGCACACGCACGTCGCCATTTGGTTCCTAAAACAAGTTACTGCGCAGCCTTCTGCGCAAACTTCACGGCGGCCATCATTCGTGAATTGTACTGTAGTAACACGGTGTTATTATTTGACACTGTGATGCGTTCCAGTGCAGAGTGGCATTCTTGTGTGAGAATTCTAATATTATTTACCTTTCAATATAAAATGGTGGTCTTGTTCGAAGATCTGCAACAAAGAGAAATGATAAACATTAATATACATGATGTTTATTTGTTTGCACAAAACTTATGCACATTTGTTCACAAGTAGTGTTTATAATCGTTAAGTATAGTTATAAAGTTTAATTGTCTGTGTTACTGCAGTTAATTTTATGGTAAACTCTTGTGGAACTCGTTTGTGTTAACTGTTTACACATTTTTATTTGTTTTGTTATTTACACGGTACGTGTGTTTTGCTGTTTGTTTACTGTTATCTCATAAACTGCTTGACGTATTTATTTCTTATTACCTAGTTTTAGCCAGTGATTTAGCCTGCGTGAAAGTCGAAGATTAACACAAAGGAACACATAGAGTCCTGTCTGACTGCCGTGTTGGTCTAGTGATTAGTGGCCCTGACTGCTATGCCGGAGGTTGTGGGTTCGATTCCCTCCCAAGATAAATATTTGTGTGATGAGCATGATCATTTGTTCAGTGTCTGGGTGTAATTTAGGAATATATAAGTATGTTTATCAGTTGTCTAGTACTCATAACACAAGCTCAGCTTAGCATAGAACTGGACGGCGTTGCGTGACATTTTTGGAATATAGAGTTTCTTATACATTTATCTCCTTAGAGATCTACGCTTTGGCACGTGCAATTTAAGCTTCACTTTTTTTGACTGACCAACATTTTGACAATTCAAAAGTGCCTGCAAATAGTCTATTAGGAATATCCGTTTCAGATTTCTGATTTCATATAGTCTTAGGATAAAAAGCTATCCTATGTTCTGTCACATAAGGTTCTGTTCTAGAACATGGTGTCACACACCACCAGTGGTATCATTATTTCTACATTTATAACATTATAACGGGGTAAAGTTGTTTTTTTTTTCAAGGTAATCTCTGGAAATACTGGTTCGATTGGTAAAATTGTTTCACCGATAGAAAGCTGCTTTATTCCTGAGTGACATAAGCTATATTTAATGAACGCGAGCGAAGCCGCAGGCAAAAACTATTCAAATAATAAAATACAAGAAAAAATATATGTTAAATAAGAATAGATTACTAAAACATAATATCCCCTTTTAATACAGACCTTTATCTATTTCGATTAAAATTCAATTACGTTCGACATCGACGGTAGACTGCCGGTTAGTAAGTGGTTTCCTTATCGCGGGGTCGACGACCGGAGATAAAGGACTATTAGCATATAAACTTATAAACACACTTAGGGACGCTATTTTTCAGCCAACCAGTTCAGCCTAACGTGTTTTCTATGGTTTCTTATCGATCTTTTAAAGGCAATATATATATATATATATATAATCCTGGATACAATCTACTAGTGTGCCTTTCATCTAAGCCGTTTGAACGTGGTGGAGTAACAAGCGTACACACAAACGTAAATACATATAAACTACATACATACTTATGGTTTTATAAAAATATTACCGAAAAAAGTTTCAAAAACAATAAGGTATGATTTTCACATCTTTTTCATAAATTTAATAAAGCACAGGCTAAGTCCTATTCCTGGATATAATCTACTAGTGTGCCTCTCATCTAAACCGTTCGAGCGTGGTGGAGTAACCTATACACACACATACACACTTTCACCTATATAACATCAGCGTGATGAAGTAACATTTATTTTATAAGGCTCATTTAACACGATTAAGCTCCACAAACTCTTACCAAAGCTCTAGAGCAAATGAATTCAAAACCCAATCTCTTCAATCAATTTTAATAAAACCATAATCAACTTATCATAATCGACTAAGCCACTAATTGCACATCACTAAGGCGCGAACCTCTTGTCTATGGCTGCTGAGGTCAACGCTCTAACCATAGACCATTGATCTTCACACGTAACTCTTATTTTGGTACGTAATTATTTGGTTAACTTTCAAGAGTATACCTTCAGGGTGATGTTTAATAATTATGACTGAAGTAAGCAGAGGTGTGGTTATATTCTTCAGTAACAGGTTTAATACTTCAGTAGACTTAACCAAGTTGATAATTTGAAATCGTCAAAGCTAGTAGAAAACTTCAAATATATGTGAATGACATCATCTCAACGTTAAGTCACGTGGTCAGAAAAAACGAATAGATTCGACATGAAACGGTCGTAACATGGCTGTGTCTTTGGTTGCCTGAAATAAATGCTTTATATTTATGTTATTTAAAAACTCCATATTTATAATATATAACAGATGAAACTACATGAAACCTCAACAAAAAACTACCAAAATTATTACATAAAAATCTGACGCAAACATCTGTGAAAGCACAACCCTACCACGCAATGAAGCTACCATCACACGACGAAAGCATGTTCATCATCCAATGCTTGTTTGCAACCACACATATTACTTTCAAGGCTAACAAAACTAGACATGTATAGCGAATAAAGCGAAGAGTTCATAATAGTAGAGGGAGCGAAAGTTTCGTTCACGCCGTCGTTTTTGTTCGGCACTGAAATGTTTATGGATATTGGTGTCATAGTATTTTAGGTGATATTGATAACAGGTATTTTTGCTGGGAAAGTAACAGGTGGTGATCTTTTTTTATCGTCCGTTACTTATCGATAAAATAAATTATTTTGTCGGTAACTCAACAATCGAAGCTAAATAAGAGTTTGTTATAGTAAAATATAGACCAAAATGAGGTGTTGACTGATGGAAAATATGTTAAATACCACATTTATTGTTCAAAAAATAAACTTTAACTGCTACTACTCCGTACCGTCAATACCAGTACAGTAGTTTACCCGTGAGAGCGTATTAGACAGCCAGAGTTATAATATTAAATAGTATGAATTTAATTAAGTTTCACTGACAATATTCAGTCTGACCCAAACACAGGTGGGTTTCAGTCAGTCAAAATTTGACACTCCCTCTCAATACATTCAGAGTGGGAGAAGTTATTCGATGATTTTCCAAATAAAAATACTATAGATAGATAGATAGATATATTCGCCCTTTTCTAACTCTGTTATTGCACCTACCACTACTTTTTCTATGCGTCACCCAAAGGTTGACTGGAAGAGAATGCCTAAAGCATTAAGTCCGCCTCTGTACTGATGTGTGCATAAAGTGTAAAAAATATATATATTATTTATTGTACAACAAAAAAAAAATTACATAGGGAACTTAAAATTAATAGGGTGTCACAATGGGCGGTCTTATCGCTTATCGCTAAAAGCGAAAGTATATCTATAGTTTAGGAAGAATCATTACATCTCTGAAGTCAGCAATACCTAAAGGCTCGCCATCACTGCTTACCTTCAGGTGGGATCGCAGTCAAACGCTGGTTTAAAACAGTCATAAAAAAGTATCTACCAGATTAATTTCACTATTATTTTAGATACTTGACTTGCCCTTGAATTAATTAGTAACACACTAATTAAGCCAAACAAGGTGATATTTTTGGAGATCGATGCTAAGTTAAAAAGTTCCCTTGACCATCGACTTTCAAAACATTAAAACTGTTTAGTCACTTAAAAATGTGTCAATTTATTCTCTACACGCACGTAGAATTATATTAAGTAAAATTATACGGAAACGCACTATAAATCCTTACCTAATTCAAGGTTTAAGATACTTCCTTGTAAATGTTTTAAATTGGCGTTTTTTAGTCGGATGAAAGTATTTGAGACATGATGGATTGACATAATACAATATAATATTCCACAACTATCACACAGCGCTGTCTAGTCCCAAGCTAAGCAGAGCTTGTGTTATGGGTACTAGACAACTGATAAACATACTTATATATTTCTAAATACATCATATTATAGACAAATTACACCCAGACTCAGAACAAATGGTTGTGCTCATCACACAAACATTTGTCCTGGTTGGGAATCGAACCCACGACCTACGGCATAGCAGTCAGGGTCACTAACCGCTACACCAACAGGCCTGTCGAATGTTTAGTAAAGTATAGTAATAATAGAATAAGGTTAAGTCCACAACAAAGTAATTAACTTCATATTCCTTTTTATTAATGAGAAATCATCAAGTTCATCTGGACTTTCTTGACAACATAATTTATAAAGGAGCTTTGACTTCAGCAAGGATTAAAAGAATTTAAATGCAAGGCGACATCACAATACACCAAGGTGAAGGTAGAGAGATTGGCCTGTAATGGCCGAGGACAGACGTATGTGGTAAAGGGAGAGCCCAGCAGTGGGACCTAATGGGCTAACAACTGACTAATTTGACGCCAGCATTTCCAATAATTAAAAAACTAAATTATATTGATCAATTAAAGACTACCTACCAGTATGGTTTCGCAAACCCAAACAATCTTTCCAAAACCCCCTAAAAACAGCACATAACTGATCATCCAATTAAAAAAAAAACACCCACAATTTGAAATTTTAAAACTGTCTCTACTTCCATAACATCGGCTCATCCTAGTAAGCGAAAAAGCGTAAAGCTAACTGTCAGCTGTCCGGTAAGCCGTACCTAGGCATAGCTAGGTAGCCTAGGTGGCTAGGTATGCAGGTACAGACCACTCATTCTACACAGGAAAGGTAACGGTGCTTAGGACTTAGTGCTTGCGACCGGCTAGGTCTTGGTTGGTTCCTACGTTTTATGTGTTAATGGGCGCATTCCTGGTGGAGAGGTGTTTAGTCTGTATATATTGTGTTGGAATCTGAGTATTGGTGGCGGCTGAGGCCATGACTTAAGACTTGTACTATCAAAGACACTTCCGCCTGACCACCGCTAAGTTCATTTTTGCTTGCACTCGAAACGAAAACTTCAAAGGTTTGGTTTGGCGCTGCGCCGCAGGATTCAAGCAAAAAAATTTTTAAATTATCAGACAAAAATGACTCGTAGAGTATATCGTAATTAGTGTAAATTATTTCAACACCACTGCTCCCAAAACGGTGATGAAAACTTGAAGAAACTTTTTGAGGAAATCAGCCTGTCCTAGAACCCAAAAACTAACTCACATTAGTTCTGCGTGGTGGATTACGGTCCATTCCCTCTCCTAGAGAGAAGGGCTGAGTCCCAGCAGTGGGAACATTACAAAACTGACTACGCTTAGTTAAGGAGTGGTATCCCAGGGGAGAAAATTCCAATTTACGAGTTATATATAGGTCGTGAGTTTAAACCCAGCCTAACGCTTAACTTTGTGAAATTTATTATGCAGTAGCTCTGGCAGACATATTACTATCCCAAAGCCTGTTAGAAAGTCTTTTAACCTTTTGAATGTCTAAAGTTACACAGTTCGACATAAGTTATTGTCTTTCTATTGTGTCTCTAATTACGGCATATGATGAGTTAATGTTTAACTAACTGACGTTATAATTATAAAAATCAGTTTAATTGAATACAACCCAGACACAATAATCCAATCCAATGATAATGATAATCCAATGCAGTTTAATATAATTTTAATTTTTACATTTCTGCTTATGATTTTACTAAAATGAGTCTTTGGTGCTTGAAATAAAATAATCATAATCATCATATCAGCCGAAAGACGTCCACTGCTGGACATAGGCCTCCCCTAAGCGTCGCCACAACGACCGGTCCTGTGCGTCACGCATCCATCGGATTCCTGCGACCCTGACCAGGTCATCGGTCCACTTTGTTGGAGGCCTTGCAACGCTGCGTTTTCCGGTACGAAATAAAATAATAATAAATAAATAGTTGGGACAAGGTCAGGAAAATTGAACTCCTAAAGTTCATTATCCGATCCTAAATAGTTTCATTATCGTTCCAAACTTCCAGATAATGATCTAATAATCTATTTCACAGACGTGTAATTGATAAATGTCATTGTACATCGTTCTGCCACTCCAGAGTGTATTCACCTCACAAAAAAATTGAAATAACTAACCAAACACACTTCGGAATCCCAACCATTTAACACGCAGTCAATTCGAACCACTATCTAAGTCTTCAGCAAAAAAATAAACACTAATGGTTCTTAAAAAGGACTCAAATGAACCAGTCATTATGCTGTATAGAACTGGAACTGGCACAAAAAATTATATTGTACTAGCTTTTGCCCGCGACTTCGTTCGCATGGAATAGTGACTTCCGGAAATTTCAGTACTGAATTGATGCCGACTCTTGACCAATAGATGGCGCTGTCAGGAATATTTTTTTTTTTTTGTTTTTGCAATAAAATCTATCCTATGTCCTTTCTCAAGTTCCAAACTATGTCTGTACCAAATTTCACACAAATCGGTTCAGTAGTTTAGGCGTGAAGCAAAGACAGACAGACAGACAGACAGAGTTACTTTCACATTTATAATATTAGTTTTTTTGCAATAAAATCTATCCTATGTCCTTTCTCAAGTTCCAAACTATGTCTGTACCAAATTTCACACAAATCGGTTCAGTAGTTTAGGCGTGAAGCAAAGACAGACAGACAGACAGACAGAGTTACTTTCGCATTTATAATATTAGTTTGGATGGATAGTCAAAATACAAACGTAGTCAAACGAGTTAGGTAATTATTAGGGCAAAATGAAATCTGATGTAGTCAACACTGGTTCAATAATCAGGGTTGATTAAGAGATCTTGATTATAGTTAATTAATAGAAGAACATTCTAAAAAGTATCGAATATAAGTATTTTTTAATTTATTAAATATTATACAAAATTCCCATTTCGTTTGACTTTTTAGACAGACTATACCATAGATCTAATAATGATTCTAGACCTCCTAGTGGAATTTTGCGTCGGAGATATCCAAAAAAAAAAAAATTTTTTTTTTCTGGATTTTTTTTTTGAGTTGTGTTATCCAATGAGTTCTCCTGCTCTAGAGAAGAGAGCGAGGGCGTATTAGACTTTTAAATACTGACCATAAATCACGCCTGTGTCCTTCAGTTGCTTCTTGCTTTCCAGGACCACGTTTTCCCAACTGGGTACACTTTTCTGTGTTAATATCATTTAAGTTCTTACAAAGAATCCAAATGATCCAGTCATTACGCTGTAAAGATTTGGAACTGGCACAAAAAATGATTTTGTATGGTTCTATAAAAAGTAGCTCACGCTCATTCCGACACGACTTTGTGTGTTAGTTCGTAGTGGGATGTTCTATGTGGTACTAATTTAGTGATATTGGGGAGTTTTAACCAGCCTGACCCGACAACCCAGGACAGATTTTGACCGGCCTGTTGGTCTAGTCAGACCCTGACTGCTATGCCGGATGTCGTGGGTTCGATTCCCACCCAGGACAAATGTTTGTGTGATGAGCATAATCATTTGTTCTGTGTCTGGGTGTACTTTATCTATAATATGTATGTATTTAGAAATATATAAGTATGTTTATCAGTTGTCTAGTACCCATAACACAAGCTCTGCTTAGCTTGAGACTAGACGGCGTTGTGTGGTAGTTGAGGAATATTATTGTTATTATATTATTATTATTATTGTCCTGGCGCAGAAGGATAAGAAGAGCTGACCCCACTTAACGTGGGAAGAGGCAAAGAAGAAGAAGAAGTGGAGTTTTAACCAGCCAAATGCGACTCCATATCTAAAAGTATAAAAGTTTTTTTTATAACGCTTTGTTATGCTAGATTAGGATAATCAACCTTTTAATATTCCTACTACCAGGACTCAGGTCTCCTGGAGAAGGTATCGGCCGGCCCGTAATCAACCACGCTGGCCCAGCGGGGGTTGGTGGATGTCACATATCTGTCATTTCTTTAATTGTTTTAGGACATGCTGGTTTCCTCAAGATGTTACCACTCTAACTTAATCTATACTTAAAAATAAAATTGAAGTGTCTGTTTGTAATATTGAAATAACCGCTTTTTACTACATGCATACGAAATATACGGTACATACACCAAAATAACATTTTTACAATTTTCGACTGTCTGTCTGTCTGTTTGACCGATTTTGACGGGACTTTTTTTGGCAGGTAGCTGATGTAATAAGGAGTAACTTAGGCTACTTTTATTTTAGAAAAAATAAATGTAGTCTACGCGAACGAAGTCGCGGTCACAGCTAGTCTACACTAATATTATTTAGACGTAAAGTTTGCTTTTTTGTTTGTAGGAGGTAATCTCTGAAAGTTCTGGTCTGATTGCTATAATTTTTCACTGATAGAAAGCAGCTTTATTCCTGAGTAATATTTTATGTACGTGAGCGAAGTTGCGATCCAAAGCTAGTTTATAATAAAAAAAAGTATTTTTTCCTAACCAAACTTTGTCACTCATACAATATACATACTTAGCAACGCAATACCTAACAAACTGCGCTTTATCGAAGGTTGCTAAATAAAAAGGCGCGCGGCACACGGCGCGCCCGCGCTGTCAACGACCGGCGCTTGCGCACCCAATCGATGCCACGCGCGCTGTGTTTGTGTGGTAATCTTATAATAAATGTGTTTGTTAGAAACTTAGGAACACAGTTACTAACAGTAAATCATATTTTAATAATTCGTATATTTATAAATATGAACCAATAACAAATACAACAACCTTTTTGAAGTCGGTTAAAAATCGGTCGTCGGTGTCATAGAGCACGTTTACTGCTAGCGTTTTGGGAACACATTAATTATACGTACAACTAAGGAGTGGAATTCCCTGCCGGAGTCTGTGTTTCCTGATAGCTATAACCTAGGGGTCTTTAAGTCGAGCGTGAATTGCTTCTTAGCAAGCGTGTTCCATTTCGGCCACATCATCGTTTACCATCAGGCGCTTATTTTTTTTTTATAATGGATAAGTAGGCCATTATAAAATGCTTAGTAAGTTTTATATAAATAGATAATAATTCCATCTAATAATTATAAAAAATACAATTGTGTTGATTACAATATTTTTAAAGCAACTATGTCAAAAATACATTTGAAGTTTCTATCCGTGCTTTTTTGCCTCACCTGTAAAATTACTTATTGGCACGTAATGTTGTTTACCTCTGAGGTACAAATAAATATTTAGCCAAGAAGATGGATAGTATGAAATACATAACTCCTACTTCCCTACACACCGCTTAATTTTGATCGTTTTAATCCCGTGGAGAGTCGATCCGGTACATGAAACATTATCGATTTGTAAAGATAAAATTAAAAAATTAAGTACTATTTTTTCAAAAGTCGTATTAATTTACACATGTACGAAATTAATTTCTTTAAGAAAACGTCAGCTGAGCGAGTCCAATGACCTGTAGGGAGTAGTTTTAGTTTACAAGGAGCAGTATCGATACAAACATTGGTAGCCAAAATCTGCTGCACCATGAACGGTAAGAGCGTAAAGATACAGTCACGATATCATTGCTGAAGTTTTTGTACCCATTAGCACAGCTTACAACTTTGTTTTCAACATTTCTATCAAGAGAATTTCAACTCTATTCACTAATAGTCAAGGCTCAAAATAAGTACCTAATGTTTACTGGCTATTTTAAATACAGAGTGATTTAAACTTTACTCAGTACACGTTAAAGTTCAAAGTTGAATGCAAGCTTGTGTCTAAGAAATAGCGGAATTCTAGCTAAGTCCTCATATGTGTTTTATTTATCTACAAGATAGTTCCGTTTGAGTATCAGCAGTGTTGCCGATAAGTAAAATGGAACAACAAAACGAAACGCAGCTGAGGCATTCTACTGATTTGTTGATAGTTTTATTGTGATTTATTTTATTTATTTACTGACTACCGAATCAAAATTTCCATATTAAATTTTAAAATTATCCCAAGGGAACATATTTCATCGATAATAAAAAGTGTCCCTTGCCGGAACATAATAGGTCTATCTGTACCTATGCCAAGTTTCATCCAAATCCACTTAGCCGTTTCAGCGATTGAGAGAAGTTTGAACACGCCTGGCACTCTAGAAAGGGAGATGTCATTGTAAGCCACCTCAAAAAATTGTTCCAGATGGTAAAGATTTTTTTTTTTTAATTGGGAAAACACTGACGCAAAATTCCACCACAAGGGGGTCTAGATTAAAACACACTCCACTCGAACGCCAAGGGTTAATGACCCCTGGAAAAGTGCCGTTTTTACTAAAAAAAAACTTAACTAAATAAAAACTTTTTCTGGGTTTTGCTAAGAAAACAAAAATACCCCAAGCAAACGCTCTCTCTTTGTCCTTTATAATGTGACTCTAATCACGATAAGTATTCGAAAGGTTAAATAATAAATATTCCATATTTGTAAAATTATCGGTTGCTTATAAAAAAAAAATGGACAGATTGGGAATTCCTCACTCCCAGTATTGGATAACCCTGATAACCCAATTCTTTAGTTATTTTGAGATATCCCAGTTAAAGATAAACAAGGAATGTGAGGAATTCTTTAGAGATTTATTACCGTAAATATATTTAACAGATAAGATTCTACCCTCGATCAATGTTTATTTTCATCTGATTACAACATACTTTCCAATAAATTTTAACAGATGTGTGCCACATCTAATTTCTTCCGCGATTTGTCGGGAAATTATCCCAAGAGAATATAATCTCGGAATAAAAAGTATCCTAAGTGCTATTTTAGAACATGCTCTACCCGTAACCTAAGTTCCATTAAAATCTGTGCAGTTTTTTAAGTGCGAAGGAGTTACAAACATATACAGATACTCGTATGAACTTTCGCTTTTAAATGTAATATTTTCTTCTAAATCGGAGTATCATCCAAAATAACTTTTATGCAACTTTTCTGCACTAATATTATAAGAAAATAGAGTTTTTTTTTTGTTTACAGGAGGTTATCTCTGAAAGTACTGGTCCGATAGTTAGAAGTTTTTTGCCAATAGAAAGCTGCTTTATTCCTGAATGACATAGGCTCTATTTTATGTACGCGGGCGAAGCCGTAGGCAAAAACTAGTATCTAATAAACTTGGCTTTATATGAATTTCGTCAACTCACAACCAACAATTGTAACTATTTTTTTTTGTTGTGATATCGTCAAATAACAGTCCGGCTCTGGGTGGACTGAGGAGCGAGCGTGACAGACTTTTACAGACAAAAATCCACCTGTTTTCCATCTGTTGCCTATTGCGCAATAAGTCTTTGGCTAGCTCTGTGCCATACAATGGCCACTTTTCTCAAGAAGCCCTACCTACTACCTTGTTTGCCAATCAATTAAATATGTATAGGAAATCATTACATTCACCGCATTCTTGAAACAAAGAAAACAAAGAATCAGGAATAATAAATATTGCAATTAGAATTTATTAAAATGTTGTCGACCTCGGAGTAGTAACCAACGATATCTGCTCAATGGTATGTAAGTACATAGAGGAATTATATTTCTTTAATAAGTATCTATGCGTATTTTCTCTACTATATTAATTAAGGGCCAAGCGCCCGAAAAGTGCCATAAAACAGAGATTTTCTGAGGCCTACTCCTCCGTAACGACTAGGTCAATTGGTTTGGAAAAAATATATGTTTATTATACATTCATGAACAATAATATCAACATTTGATTTTTTCGTGCAATTAATACTTTTGTCAAAAAAAAATATTTAGCAATTTCGCAACTTTTCGCAACTTTTCCCTACTCCTTCGAAACGGCTTGGACCTTTAGAAACATTTTTACACATAAAAATTGGTGGTTAAATATTCTTCAAAGTGAACATTGCATAATATGTAAATGAATCAAAATGAATCAATATCTCGCAGAGAAAATGGATTTAAAGCGCTTTACGGGCGCTGCCGCAAATAAATGCACAGATTTGCGTACTGCCGCCTAGGCGAGTGCGAGAGTTGCGTTCACATAATTTCGGCCAGATGGTTCAAGGGACTATACGCCTTAAATATGATACGCAGAAATAGAACACAAAAAAAAGCGAAGAAAATCTTCATTTATAGTCTGTCTAATAAGTCAACCGACTTGGGAATTTTGTATAATATTTAATCATTTAAAAAATACTTATATTCGATACTTTTCATAAGGTTCTTCTGTTAGTAAACAATGATCTCTATCTCTTAATCAATCTTGATTATTGAACCCGTGTTGACTACATCAGATTTCATTAAATTCTAATAATTATCCAAGTCGTTTAACTTATTAGACAGATTATATTATTGCTTACTTCACTCAGTCATTTCTTTTCATTACCGAATTAATGTCAGTATAAATTAGTGCGTATTAGTTTGTAAAATACACTTACTTACAATACACTACGAGTACATAATATATAAGACCTAGTTATGTAGGTTTACATTTTGCACTGGATCCTACTGTAAAATAATATATGTTTTTTGCTAGGAGATAACTCATTGTTGAGTTAAGCTCACCTTTGAATGAATAGTCAAATCACAGTATTATGTTTTTTTGAATAATTAAAAATTTTGTGGTCCGATACACCCTCGCGCTTTGCCCAAAATCGGGAGAAGTCATTGGATGATTAACCACATAACAAAAAAAAACAACTCTGTCTTTTATTTGTAGTTTGTTTTTTTTTTTATCTAAACGATGTTTACCCAAAAATTAAAATCGATATTTACCCGTGTGACAAGTTACTAAAAGGCATGAAAATTGTATACTTAATAGACTTTTTGTAACATCTTATAACCGTGAAATATTAAATGAAAACCAATGCCTTCATTTTAATGAATAGAATTCGTTCAGCAAGGTTGTTAAAAAATGGTGTGAAGTCAATTTAACTATTGCTAATTCGGTGCAACCCGTATTTTAATTATCCAAAGATTTAATGTTTAATGAGGCGTCGGTTAACGTTAAAGTTATTTGGTGCAACTGACTTACAATATGAACTGAAAAAATCGGCTAAGTGCGAGTTGGGCTTGCAAACAAAGGGTTCCATTATCTACACCACAATTTTTTAATTCGTACCAATACTTAAAGGGCTTATTAGAAAAGGTCTTGTTTTTATTTAAAGTCTCAATAAATAATATTCATAAAAAGCAAAATAGTGTAGTTTCCAGGGTCAATAAATTACATTTTAATTAGTCCGTATTTTAGATTATAAAAAAAATATTGGAAGTGTATTTTTTCGATTAAACACAAAATAACAAAGACATAGCCCATTACAGTTACGTGTGACGTCACCCCGTGCGAAAAAATGCAGCACGGCGTGACGTTACACGTAAATTTAATGGGCTATATCTTTGTCATTTTTGGTTTAATTTACAAATAAAAAAATTGGTATCCGTTATTTTTGAATAATCTAAAAGACGGACTAATTAGATTTTTTACGGTAACTAGCCACCAAGGTTCATGAGATACAACTTAGTGACAACAAGACGGACAGAGGAGTCTTAGTTATAGGGTCCCATTTTTACCCTTTTAGTACGGAACCCTAAAAACGTTTTCTCTGCGATTAACACAATATTTAACAAACTACAAATTCATTATCGAATGATGAATTTGTTGTTTTATTCCATTGACATAGAATACAAACAGATTACCTGCCCACGCCGCGATGGTTAATGGTTTTGGAATCTTCCCAAATTTAGTGTCGATTAGTAAGATATTTATTAATCTAACATTAATTTGAATTGACGTGTATTAATGTATTGTTTGATATTAATCTTAATTATTAATATATATTGAAGGCACTGTTGGCTCAGTGGTTGAGTGATTGGCTGCTGTGCTGCGTGTCGGCAATTCGATTCCCGTACGAGACAATTTTTTCAAATTCACAAACGTGTAATCTCACACACACAATAAACCCAGATCCGAAACAACTATCTGTAGGCCATATAAATATTTGATTCATGCGAGAATCGAACCCGCTACACGCTTCACAGCAGCCAATCGCTCAACCACAGTGCCAATTATTTTTGCAACTGTCGCATAACGCCATATAGTCCCAAGCTAAGTAGAGCTTATGTTATGAGTACTAGATAACTGGTAAACATACTTATATATTTCTAAATACATAGGTACATACTATTAAAAATAAATAACACTTAGACATAGAACAAATGATCATGCTCATCACACAGACATTTGTTCTAGGTGGGAATCGAACCCACGACCTCTGGCATAGTAGTTAAAGCCACTAACCACAAGACTAATATGAACATGCTAATTGTACCATCTTATAATTAAAATTAAAATTCCATTTCGTAATTTTAATACGTTTTTCGAGCATAAAAAACTTAAATACTAAATAAACCATTTATACTAAAACTTAACTATGTACATACTTAAATACATATAAGACAAATTACGCTCAGTCATCAAAGTACTCCTCCACATCCCTGTCATCCGGCAACGTGCCCAGAAGACTGACAGCATTGCCGCGTTGAATGGCAACGCTAATTCTTTGGGCGAAGAACGAGCCAGCCTTCTGATCACGTGAAGTGTCGATCAGTCGGCGTGAAATTTCCTTGAAAAGATGACGCGTACTCGGACCCCATGAACCATTATTTCATAATTAGGTACTCTATCAGGTATTTCTAATCCACACCTTTTCAAATACAACAAAATATACAGGTCTGCATTCCACCAATTCAATTCAGACAACGCCATAATTCAGAATTAGTTCCGATGAAACCATTGGAGCGAGAATGTAACGGGTCACTCAATCAATCAGCGCGTCAAATAATTGATTGATAGATTGATGGATTGATTGATTCAACGTATCGACATGAAAGAGCGGTGTGGGCATTGTGGAGACAGAATAATTGACAAGTAAATGTACCTAAGCATATTTCTGATTTCGAGGGTTCCGTATCGGTTAAAATGGAACTCTTGTAGGATCACTTGGTTGTCTGTCCGTCCATCTGTCAAGAACTTTGTTCTCTGGAACGCATGGAGGTAGCACAGCATAGCATAGTGACCCTTATAATGGTCCCACTGCTGGGACTCAGGCCTCCTCTCTAGGAGAGGGAACTGGCCATAATCCACCACGCGGGCCCAGTGCGGGTTGGTGGATGTCACATGTCTTCGAATTTTTCGTTCTAGGACATGCCTGTTTCTTCACGATGTTTTCCTTCAACGTTTAAGAGCAATGGTAATGAAATAAATTACACGTAGAAATGTGCCTGGCTGGGTTTGAACCCGCGACCTACAACTCGTAAGTTGGCGCCGTTTCCACTCGGTCACCACTTGGCATGAAATTTATCTTCTACACTAAAATAATAAAGAGTTTCTACAGTTAGTCATATGACAAAATAATTACTGTACTATTTTGCAATTCGGAAAACCTCAAGGCTCAATTCAGGACTCGAATTATTGTTTACATAGGTAAGTTGTACGGGACCCTGGGTGCGCTCGCCTGGTTCTTTTTCTTAAATGCTATTCAACATTATATATCTAGTAAAAGATATTCTGGTTGACTAAAAATTCATTGTATTTTTGTTTTTCAATTGTACCAAAATATCTCCCATTTCTGTAAAAAGCATTCGAAATCAATGACAATGCATGAAACAGACTCCGTTTGCAGTTGCTTCAAAATTTCAAAGTTAATCTCCAAGTAAAAAGTTATTCATTATTAAGTATTTTACCTTCTAAACGGTGGTTGATAACGGTATTGACGACTCAGTTTTCGCTGTGGTGGAGTGATGGGCTGCTGCACTGCTTGTTGCAGGTTCGATTCCCACACGGAAAATTATTTGAATAGCCTGTAATAGTTACGAGTCTAAGTGTTTTGTATATGTGAGTCTATATGATTATAAACGCACTCACGATACAGGTGTAATCTACATCACCACTCATATAATAAAGAGGTTTTATTTTTGAAATTTGTTTGTAGGAGGTAATCTTTGGAAATACTGCAATGGTCCGATTGCTAAAATTTTTTCACCGATAGAAAGCTGCTTTATTCCTGAGTGACATAGGCTATATTTTATTTACGCGGACGAAACTGCGGGCAAAAGCTAGCTCTTAATATGACACAAAGTGTTTCTTTTTGATTTATTTATTTTATTTATTTATTTAATTAATTAAATAGAACGGCCGAAGCCAATTACACTATTTAAACTTATACCTACCTAATTCTTTAACTCAGTCATGCATTCTTCTCACAAAAATTCAAACATTCAAACATTATCGCCTTCCATTCATCTGCAAACACATCAAAACCTGTGTTTGAGTTCAGGAGAGCGTTAATGGCGGCTACTGTCCGCGGAATAGGCGACTTGGAATGTGCAATAGTACGGGAAGTTGGAACAGCCAGTAAGCGATATGATTTGTGTGATTGATGTCACATGTAGGCAAATTTATATTTGTAGGATAGAAATAAGGCTGAATTTCTCGTCCTATATTCAGTAGTGTTGTCTGTACGTGTCCTGTCAGACAGTCAGTCAGTTATCAATTCATTTAGGTGGTGTAAATGGATGTTTGACCCAATGGCATAGTAAACGTACTATCTGTTAGGGCCTTGTTTGGATCAAATTAGTTATTCTTTACGTTCCCTCACCTTATAGAAATAACCTGTACTTTGGTCAGCAATCCGGCACGGATTACTTTGAGAACGACGAGCAGTGAGTAGTTCGCCATCCGGCCGTCCGGTAAAGGAGCAAGTTTAGCACGAATTCCCTCGAAGAAATGACAGCAAAACTGAAGGGGCCCAGCAGACAGTGAGCAATGGGTAGCTCGCTGTCCGGCCGTCCGGTAACTGTCCGGACCAAGCCCAAGTCGTCGACGGCGCGAACTGTTCCCGCGCGCCTCAAGGAGTTGTCAGCAATAGCAGGGGCCCAGCCGGGTCGAAGCCTACTGGGGCCAGGGTTATCCGAAAGGGAACTCGCGCTCGGTATGAAGGCTAGCAGTAACGGGGTGAGCTTTTAGTCAGTAACAGTCTGACACTATCTCCCGCTCTGCCCAAGAGCGGGGGTTGTCATTGGATGATTTTTTCCAACCATAAAAAGGCCCTAGAATTTAAATGGCAACTGAAGGAAGCAGGTTTTCGTCAGCAAAAGTCTGACATGCCCTTTCGCTCCAAAGTAGAGCGGGAGAAAACTTTTGATGTTTTCCTACCTAAAATAGCGAGGTTTTCTTGCCTTGTAGACGTATCGAATTGTGTCTTCAATAGCGTCTATTACTTCCTTGTATTAAAAAAACGCATCCTTTTTTACACCACGGGCCAAAAATAAATGGTCATCGAAATCAAAGAATATTTCTGTGACAATTTAAATCTTCAAATAAAAAAAACCTATTCTTTAACCCAGCAGGATAAAAACGAATGGTTTTGACGATTCAGTACTGAATGCGAGAAATCTGAAAAAGTCTCTATTATGACTATTGCGTTTAATAATAACTTTGTAAAAAGAAATATTAAATTGATTCGTTTCGTCTCGTTATGGCTGGGTTAAGTGTTTTTATTGGATAATAAAAATCAAGGAAAAACGCAATTGCACACATTGTGTGTGAGTTTCGTAATAAACTAGCGGTCCTGGTAGACATCGTCTTGTCCAAAAGCTCACTATTCGTCAGAAAAAAAAATGCTAACCGAATTGCAGCGACACCTACTAAGTGCAATTCTATTTTCAAACAATCCCGGGATCCACTCAAATATACACAGAAAGTTTCATCCAAATCGGTAAAGCCATTTGGGAGGATTTAGGTCACAAACACACGTACAGGGGAATTACATATTTAAAAATACAGTTAGGATACATGGGCGCATCTCCCTGGTTGAGCCTGGCTTTCAAAATTACATTCAAATAATGAGAGGAAAATTCAAGGCGGGGTGCAAAATTATTCGTGATATGGTCAATGTTCAAACGTGAGCCTATCCATAATAAAAAAAAAAACAACAGATGTGCTGAATATGTACATTATTTGAAGTAAAGACTTATTATCAATTTATCCAATAAAATCATTAAAAAAAGTATTTCATGTCATCGTGATGATGAATAGACATACAAACCTCTTGGTCGTGTCGTTAATATGCAAATGTTACTGATGTAAGATTCCAGAGAGATTGATAGGTAATAACACGCGCGAATACTGTTTTCTAAGATACAAAGCCGTTTTATAATATTCTGTCTATACATCTGCTATATATATACCAATAAATAGAAGTGTGTTTGGTATGTCTAAAAGATTTATATGAATGTTTACATGGTAATATGATTTTTCTTTTTCATCTGTATTTTTCAGTCAATTTTGGACTTCTGAAAGGACCAATTATGACAGTTTTATTTAATAATTAAAAAATGAGAGGAAAATCGATATCTATATGTTTTATTAAATTTGACGTGGACGAAGTCGCGGGCATCAGCACTAGACGCCAGATTAACGTGGAATAAAGGTCATTGACCTTCCTACATTTGTTGACAATCTTAATTTCAAAAAAAAAATAAAGACATTAAGCTGTCTTGAATAGACATTTATCGTGATCTAGTAATGAAAAGCTATTCATTGTTTGTTTTTCGAGTACCTACGCAGAGATGTTAGGAAAAGGTCAATGTACTTTAATCCACGGTTATCTAGCGCTTTCTTTAGCTGATGATTAAGTCTACTTAACACCAATGTGCTAGAAAGGAAAAACTCTGGAGAATTACTTTAAGATATTTACAAGGTGTAAGGAACAACCCCTCCACAAACTTTAAGGGCTTGCTCAGTAGACGAAACTGAACAACCCACCTTAAAAATTTTTTTTAGGAATCGAAAAAAAAAATCCACCTCACCATAGAAAATTATAAACTTGATTGGACAGTTTGTATGGAGAGGCCGAATTTTTTATTTCGTTTCCTGAAAAAATATAATTGTGGTAGGTTGTTCTGTTTCGTCTACTGAGCAAGCCCTTAAAGTTTGTGGAGGGCTGTCCCTTACACCTTGTATAGGGTAACTGGTAATTAGTGACCGATACTTGAACACGTGATTGTACTCACGATTACAATAAATTTATTTTAATTCTTTTGTATCTGGCTGCCAATTTGCCTTTAGTTTTCTTGATTCATAAAACAGACTAATGTCTAAATTGAGCATTTATATGCAATTATAACAAAATTAGACAGATTTACAATCATTCAACTAATACTCAACTTAAACTTAATACAATCAAGCCTCTATAGAAATCGTCCTTAAACATTCCTAATCATCCAATACTCTAAAGATTTACTAATTAACTATTAACATTGATCGCGCCCTACCCACATTAGCACATGCGTCACCCGCGACCTCTAGCGAACGTGAGAGAAAACCGACTGTCGCCATTATACTGCACTCAATGTTACACTGTATTCAATACGATTATGTATCGGTATTGACATTGTGAAGGTGATGTATGGAGTTGTATGATTTGTATGACTTTTTTGAGGTGAGAATTCATCGAATGACTTCTCCCGCTCTAGGAAGGAGCGAAAGATGTTATTGTTTTGCCAACTAAAACCACACCTGTGGCCTTCAGTTGCCTGTTGTGTTCTAGATTCATTTTTTGCTTGTTTTCCTTACTCCTTTCAAACGGTTTTGATTTTTAGAAATATTTTTTAGACAAAAAAATTGCTTGTTAAGTGTTCTTCGGATTGTACACAGGCGTATAATCCCTTTTGAACATGTGGCCGGAATTAAACGCTCGCATACTCGTACCGCTGCCTAGCTCGCAGTACAAAATATAAAGATATATTTATTGCGTAACTGTCAACATTTTTAAAAACATTACATTTTTAGTTTCAACAGTCTACCCAAGTTGGATATGCAATAGTATTGAAGGGAATTAGGCGTTCACAAATTTAATTTTTATCAAAAAAAGTACAAACATATGAATATTATTTTTTGTCAAAAAAAAATAACAATCCAAAATTTTTTCAATTTATTTTTAAATATATTTCAGTTTAATTGCTTAATGGCTGGCTGTAACTGATTGTACACACGAATAGCAGTAACATAGGTACAAGTACCTGTGCATTTAATTGCGGTCAGCAGCGCCCGGATAAACCGCTGACCTTTAAATCCATTTTCTTTGCAAAATTTTGATTGATATATGTAAATCAATGGATGGAAATGGATTTAAAGGTCAGCGGGGCTTTATCCCGATGCAGCTGGCCGGAATTAAATGCACAGATACGAGAATGCGTGCATTTAATTCGCGTCTGTTCAAGGTACCTACTATATGCCTTAAATCAGAGCCTAGGCCAGAGTCTACTGCTGCCCTCCGCCTTGAAGAGCAACAGGCAGCGAAATGAACACAGGTGTGTTTTATCTGTTAACATCTGACATCGAACTGAGTGGCTGGTTTTTCTTAGCCACGTGATCGTCTCCTCAATCTAGTAAAGGTGTTAATTCAGCGGACGTGACGTCATCAGTTGCATCAGCCCATTGAGTAAGCTTCATGGTCGTGAATTAAGCACGATCTGTTGTCGTTTCTTATTTGTTAAGTTCATTTGAATATTTGCGATTGGTTTTTGTCTGGAATTCGTGAACGAACGGACTGTGATTGTATTATATTATTTTCTAAAAAAAAATACTTCGGTGTTGACATAATTTACTAAAGTTGTACAATATTTTTTTAATACTCTTACTCAAAAACCTGCTCTCATCTCACCGCTTTTGTTTTTTTTTCCGCACTAGTGCAGAAAAGTGCACGAGCTCCTCTCCGCCACAATGTTATTACATTATTTTATCGTATCAGGCTGGGCGCGCGTCGACCCCCATGAGTCGCCGGTCAAACCCCGTTAAATAATTTCATCGTAAGTGTATAAAAAAGTCTTTTGATGCACCTGAAAAGCACTGCAGCTCTCGGCTCCACATAATACATTCGCTTACGGCTCGTGCGAATTACGCCTCGTCGCTATAACAACCTTTCTGTACTAGGAATTTCGATCTTTGAGAGTATTAAAAACGTATATTTTTGCGACATAATCGGTCATATCTTTTATATTCGTTAACTTGGAAGTTTGATTTTTTCACAGCTTGAAAGGACCTTTATATGGTTTTAATTTCAACTCGATACCTTCACGCGTTCTCAAGATGAATTATGAAAAATTAAAGGAGGGGTGTCATTTCAATTCCCTGCCGGAGTCTGTGTTTCCTGATAGCTACAACTTAGGGGTCTTTAAGTCAAGAGTGAATAGGTTACTTCTAGGCAAGTGTGCTCCATCGTCGACCACATCATTGCTTACCATCAGGTGAGATGGTGGGCAAACGCAAGCCTATCAATAATAAATACAAAAAAAAGAGTAAAAGGTCTTGACAGACAGACAGACAGGCGGATGGACAACAAAGTGATCCTATAACAGTTCCGATTTTTAGGGTTCCGTAGTCAACTAGGAACCCTTATAGTTTCGCCACGTCAAATCGACCGCCGACAAAGTGGTAAAATAAAAATTGGAAAAAAATGTTTTATTAGGGTAGCCCCCCTATATATAAAGTGGGAAGTGTTTTTTTTTTTAATTTCAACCCTAACATGTGATATATTGTTGGATAGGTATTTAAAAATGAATAGGGGTTTACTAAAATATTTTTTTGATAATGTCAATAATTTCGGAAATAATCGCTCCAAAAGTAAAAAACAATGTGTCCCCCCCTCTAACTTTTGAACCATAAGTTTAGAAAATATGAAAAAAATCTGATAAGGAGAACTTTATAAGGACTTTCTAGGAAAATTATTTTGAACTTGATGGAAAGAACAGTTTTTGTACAAAAAAGACAAAAGGGTTCTACAAAATCATTTCTGTACTAAGTTTGTAGTATAATCGTATATGCAAGCATTTTTTTAAACTCATAAGTTACCCACTTATGAGTCCACTTATTGTGACGGACGGGAAACTACGGAACCCTACACTGAGCGTGGCCCGGCACGCTCTTGGCCGGTTTTCCTATTGAGGTACGGGTACAACCTTACCCTTGCAAACTAGCTCAAAATACAAGTTTGAACAACATAGTACCTGTGTAATCGTCGAGTCTACCAACATTGTCGACTAGCAGCCTACCAGTCGCCCTCCAACCAAGGCTAGTTCGACCGGTCACATTCCGTTTAGCTCAGGCGTTTTGTTTTTTACGCAGTGCACTCTTACGGTAGTTGAGGGTTAGCTGTGGTACTGGCGCTGGTCTGTCTGTGTCCTGGTAGGTTCAATATGGGGCAGTGATGTGTTTAATTTCGATAAAACTTATGTGACTCAAAGAGATTTGAATATATGTGGCTATATAGGTAGCTAGGTAACGGCCCGGAAGCATTGGTGGCGTGGAATGCTAATTATTATTCGTTTATTAATTACATTAAACATATAAGTTATATTTTTAAATATTTAAATGAAAAAAAAAAGACGTGTGGCACTCGGGGACTGCAGCGGTAAAGCTATTGCATAGCATTTTTATCAACTTATGCAATTATAATTATTTATTTACTTTATTTATGCAGTATCTTTTTTCCTTTGTTTTTTTTTCTTTGATATTAATTGAAGTTACACTTGCACATATTGAATTGATTTTGATTGATTGTTCACTCATTTGTTTTTTTATCGGTCACCACGCTCAAAACACAAATGAGTGGGGGGTGTTAGGTTATTTTCGTTACGGAATTTCTGGATTCGGTCTCCACGCTCAAGGCCCGCGATAGAAGCTATGCAATAGCTTAAAAAATATATATAAAATAGTGTCCCACTGGTATCGGGAATAGGGTCCAAGCTACCGGCCGGTCAGGGCTCCAAAGAAAGGAACCTCCTAACAATACGAGCCGTGTCCAGAAGTACCGCTCTCTGAATCAAGCCCTTGATCCAGTCGCCTAATGAGAGCCTCCTAAGGTGTTGGTCAAGGCTCTTGGCTATTAAGCCAATTATTATTATTAATCATTTATTTCGAGCTTGCACTCATAAAAGGGTTAGTAAGAAAATTCACTTAAAAACTATGTAAGTAGCCATTAAATTCCAGTTCTATACATTATTATTCCAATTCAATATTCCTATTTAAAGTAATAATAAATAATAATATAATAGCTCCGACTTAGAAGTTGTAGGTCGTGATATCATCATCATTATCAATTATCATATCAGCTGATAGACGTCCACTGTAGGACATAGGCCTCCCCCAAGTGTCGCCATAATTAATGATCCTATGCATCTCGTATTCATCGGTTTCCCTCAATCTACACCAGGTCATCGGTCCACCTTGTAGGAGGTCTTCTAACGCTGTGTGTGCGCAAATGAAATACAAAATTTCACTTGAAGAGTTATAGTTTTCTTAGATTATAAATCAACATTAAGTTACGATACACAGTTTCCACTCCAGCACCTTTCTCTAAAGACAAATCGTATTTAAAAGTTGTAAACAAACATCAAGTCTTAAGGGGCATAGTCTCTTGAAATCTGCCTCATGTGGTTGGACTTAAATGCACACATACTCGTACTGCCGCCACCGACCGCATAGAGCCCCGCTGACTTTTAATTGATTAAATCCCAAGCAAATCTTATTGTCTTTGTGTAAACATATTTCTAACGATCAAAGCCGTTTGAAAGGAGTACAGAAAAAAGCGAAAAAATATTATATTGTTTTTATTTTTTTGCAAAAGTATTAATCTTCCGATAAAATCATGCGTTTATAATGTTTTACATGAATCAATATTAACATTTAATTTTATCAAACCTATTGCCATATGAGTAAATCTACTAATGTGCTATTGCCCTCACCGTTACCGAGGAGTAGACTTCAGAAACTCACTGTCACCAGTCTCTCACAAATGTTTCTATTATTAAGTTTAAGTATTTTTGTTCACCGTATTGCATTTGCGATGAGAAATAAATTTGTTTATTAGTTATTATTATTTCCTTAAGTCATCATCATCATCATCATCATTTCAGCCGAAAGACTTCCACTGTTGCACATAGGCCTCCCCCAAGTGTCGTCACAATGAATGATCCAGTGTGTCTCGCAACCCTTACCAGATCATCGGACCAGACAAAGTCATAAAAAAATATATATAAAAAATAGTAGCACATTATTATTACTGTTTTATGGCACTGCTCGGGAGCTAAGGCCTTTAATTCAGGCTTATAAATGTTAAACTAGGCATAAACACAGACCAGCTAGCCTATCAATAGCTGTGACCTTGCCGACTTTCGCCACCAGAGGTCGCGACCGACGAAAGCCGGCAAATTACTAGTTATGAGCAACTCTATGCATTTCTCTGGGCTAGTTGATTGTTGGATATGTAGTTTTGTATGGGGAAAGGTTGTTGTATGCGAGACTAGGAGTACGTGTGGGCTGATTTCAAACAATATTTTATTTACAGTAGTGGTATATAGGCGGACTTAAAGCAGCAAGGAATTATTTACAAGTTAATTTTTGGGTTAAAAACACTACACTATGGTAGGTGTCTTATATAAATAAATATAAAAATAGTATGAAGTAATATTAAAATAATCTACACTAATATAATAAAGAGGTAAATTTTGTTTTTTTTTGTAGGCGGTAATCTCTGGAAGTACTGGCCCGATTGCTAAAATTTATTCAACTATAGAAAGCGGCTTTATTTGTGAGTGACATAGACTATATTTTATGTACGCAGGCGAAGTTGCGAGCAAAAGCTAGTGTAATAATAAAATAAATAATTATAATATATCTATTAATAGTGTTGTTATTATTTAAAAAAGTATATTAATTTTACTTTCCAAATTTTAATTTTAGAACGAGGCGAAGTCTTTCAAATATTGTATAGTTTTGATGTATTTTTGTGTAGTTTTTTCCCACTATTGCTAATAGATTAAAATAGAGTTAGATTACCACAGTAATATAGAAAACAGAATTGCTGTAATTACTGCAAAAAATTGGAACAAATCTCTCTACTTAAAATCCTAAACAATCCTACGATTGTGTTTTGTTTTATGTAAATATACAGAACAGTTAGACAAGATTTTTAATAACATTTAGTTGTTTATATTGTATACTAGCGGCCTGTCCCGGCTTCGCACGGGCAATAAATATAGCCTATGTTACTCAGGGTGAACGTAGCTTTCCAATGGTAAAATAATTTTTGAAACCGGCACAGCAGTTTTTGAGTTTATTCATTACAAACATACACACAAAAATACAAATTTTTCCTCTTTTTAATATTAGTGTGGATATATAAATCGGATGCTTTTGGAATTGATAAAATATAGCTCGTATCGATCCCAAAAGCATCCGATTTATATATGACTGACTAAGGCAAAGAAAATATGTACCTATCTAATAAAAAACGTAAGAATTTCAAAACATTACATATAACCAATTCATCGCAATGGTAACCCAATATTTACTGTCAACATAAATTACCAAGAAAGATAAAAACAAAAGAATTTTATCAAGAATCCATATTGCAACAATTCAGTTGCGTTAATGGAACCAATGACGACACCAAAATATCACGAACAACTTTACCTAAAACCGATGCAACCTGAATCGCACTTGATACCGATTATGCAACAATTTATATCGATTTTCCGGAAGAATCGATTCTCGGTAATTGGCGACTCGATACCGTAAGTCGGCCAAGTGCTTGACAAATCGGTCGGTGAGACCGAGTATTTTGTAGCGAGCAAGGGATTTACTGATTTTATGTATCGATAAATTTAAGTTGAAGTGAGTAGACCATTGAGAGACGCCCCGGGCGTTGGGAGTCCGGTCACCGTAGAATTGTGGACGGTGAGCAACAGCTTACTCGCCGTCCGGCCGTATGGTAAGGACCAAGCCCAGTAAAGGAACTGACAATTTTAAAGGTCATATTCATGCTCACTTCATATTTTTTTTTATTATTATGGTTAGGCTTGCCTTTGACCACTTTCTAACCTGATTGTAAGCGAGGTTGTGGTCTACGATGGAGCACGCTTGCCTAGATCCAACCTATTCACTCTTGACTTAAAGACCCCTAGGTTATAGTTATGTTATCAGGAAACACACACCAGCCCCCCTAGCCAAGTTACAACCGTTTCGCTTGCGCCGAACGCTTCGAGTTGACCTTGCCGCCAATTCTTTTGTTAAGATGACGTCATTCCCGTACATTTGAAACTTTCTACAAGCGTTAACTATTGCAGATTAGCAACTTGGCTAGGGGCACGGAATTCCAATCCTTAGTTGTACTCATAATATAATGAATGTGTTTCCAAAACGCTTATACGTGTATGGGTGGGATGAAGTTTCGACTAACGCACTACACAGTAACATTTTAGCTCATCACAATTCAAATCTGCATACAACATACATTAGGTAAAAGGAAGATTGTATACAATGACATCACGATGAGCTCACGGCAATCAACTTGGTAGTTACTCTGTCACTATGGCCAGCAAACATAGCGTCTACATAAAACTTTTCCATTACACTCCGAAATCAGAAACGTTTATTACAAATAAAGAAAGAAAGAAAGAAAGAAAGAAAACTATTTTATTTGGCATACACACTCGTAGATACACACAATGTAGTAACAACATGTAGACACTAATAAATTATAACACAAATATATATTAATAATAATTAATAATATATGATAATTATTAATAATTATTAATATATTATTACAAATAGATTATTCACAACATTTAAATTGTTAAAATTTTATGTCGATTACTTACGCTGTGGTCACTTACAATGGGCCTCACAAGAAGACTCAAAGTCACCCAAAGGGCGATGGAAAGGGCTATGCTTGGAGTTTCCTTGCGTGATCACATCAGAAATGAAGATATCCGCAGGAGAACCAAGGTAACTGACGTAGCTCGAAGAATCGCCAAACTTAAGTGGCAATGGACAGGGTACATTGCACGCAGAACAGATGGTCGATGGGGATGAAAGGTTCTGGAGTGGCGACCACGCACCGGAAGACGTAGCGTTGGACGGCCTCCAACAAGGTGGACCGATGACCTGGTCAGGGTCGCGGGAATCCGATGGATGCGTGACGTATAGGACCAGTCGTTGTGGCGACGCTTGGGGGAGGCCTATGCCCAACAGTGGACGTCTTTCGGCTGATATGATGATGATAAATGTCGATCAGTCAAAAAAAGTAAAGCTAAATTGCACGTTCCAAAGCGTAGATCTCTATGGAGAAGAACGTGCAAGAAACTCCATCATCCATCTTTTTCCACTTGTATCAAAATGTATTAAGCTATTGCATAGCTTCTATCGCGGGCCTTGAGCGTGGAGACCGAATCCAGAAATTTCGTAGCGAAAATAACCTAACATCCCCCACTCATTTGTTTTTTGAGCGTGGTGACCGATAAGAAAACAAATGAGTGAACAATCAATTAAAATTCAATTCAATGTGTGAAAGTGTAACTTCAATTAATATCAAAGAAAAAAAAAATACTGCATAAATAAAATAAATAAATAATTATAATTGCATAAGTTGATAAAAATGCTATGCAATAGCTTTACCGCGGCAGTCCCTGAGTGCCACACGTCTTTTTTTTTATCTGTGGTCTTTGATAGGTTTGCTAGCGGACATGTTTGACACATGCTGCCCATCCTGCGTAACCACCTGCAGTTTTCAGGATCTATACGAGGCCAACAATAGAGCTGTACAGGTTGCCAAATATTGGTCAAAAGAAGTATAGTTTGAGAGCATCGACACGAAAAGAAGAAGGAGAAAAAGAAGAATGATTTGACACATTCTTAAATTCTAATTTTCAATTCAGAAATGGCACTTATACCCGTAGGTAATAATATTCCACAACTACCACACAACGCCGTCTAGTCCCAAGCTAAGCAGAGCTTGTGTTATGGGTACTAGACAACTGATAAACATACTTATATATTTCTAAATACATACATATTATAGATACATAAATTACACCCAGACACAGAACAAATGATCGTGCTCATCACATAAACATTTGTCCTGGGTGGGAATCGAACCCACGACCTCCGGCATAGCAGTCAGGGCCACTAACCATTAGACCAACAGGCCGGTCAAAATCTGTCCTAGGTTGTCGGGTCAGGCTGGTTAAAACTCTACAATCTGGGTTTGGGCCTATTAGCACTTACATAAGTATAAATTACTTTGTCCTATCCAAAAAATTTCGCCAGTATGTTGAAAATTGAACTGATAAACACAACAGTTAATAGTGCAACATTAAACTAATAACTAAAGTTAAAAATAAACCGCCAATGAAACGAGTCACACGTATATTCCACTAATCTAATTAACGTCTGCATAATGCGAACTTTTCTCACGCATCTCGACTTCTAACGTAGCAAAAAGTAGTTAGTTTATGAACACTGTCTTTTATGGATTCGCTGCCAACATTTTTAAGAAAACTGCGCGTACAAAGTATTAGATTTATTTTTTATTGTTGATAGGTTGGCGCTTAACCGCTATCTCACCTGATGGAAAGCGACGATGCGGTCGACGGTGGAACGCGCTTACCTAAAAGAAACCTATTCACTCTCGACTTAAAGATTCCCGGGTTGTAGCTATCAGGAAACACAGATTCCGGCAAGGAATTCCACTCGCTAGCCGCACGCACAATGAATGTGTTCCCAAAACGTTTTGTGCGTGTTGTTCCATTTATACGAAAGAGATAGGTATTTCATGATCATCATTTCAGCCGATAGATGTCCACTGTTGGACATAGGGCTCACCCAAATGTCGCCACAATGCACGATGCTGTGCGTCCCGCAGGTACTTAGGGGTAATTCGAAATATCGATTTACTCGTTTATATATGACCATGACTACGGCTTCATTTGCACGAAATTAGTATTTCCCATCAATATAGATAGAAAAGTAAGTATGTACTAGTTGGTAGTAGTATCATCACAGCGTTTTCCAATTTTCGATTTGGACCAACTGTTTGAATAAACTAGTGTAAATACGTAGTTATAATTATAATAAGCCTTTTAATGTTCCCACTGATGTTACTCAGGCCTTCTCTCTAGGAGAGGGAATGAGCTGTAATCCACCACGCAGGCCCAGTGCAGGTTGGTCAATTTCGCATGTCTTCGAAATATTTCCTCACGGTGTTTTCCTTCACCGTTTTTGAGAGCAGTGGTGATGAAATAAATAACACTAAGTAATGCTCCTGGCTGGGTTTGAATCCGCCACCTACAACTCGTAATTCGGGGCCGTCACCCCTCAGCCACCACTGCTTAGTTATAATTATATTGTATAAATGTTTTATATCCATGGTTTATGAATACTAATACAAATAATAGATGAATAGATATACGTAGATACCTTTTCCTGTTCTTGTATTCAACTTTTTCTCTCTTATATTGCACCTACCACTATTTTTCTTAGCATCACCCAAGAGTTATCTGACAGAAAATACTTAAGGCATTAAGTCCACTTCTGTACTTTTTTATAAAACAAAACATATTCAGTGAGAGTGAACTCAATGGGACACCCAAAACTAAAAAAAAAATTCAACACCAACTAAACTTCATAATAAAAAAAAAAATAACATCAAACCATGACCCGAAAACCGGCTTCAAATAACCCATTTTAAGCTTAAATTCCAACATCCGATCCTCAACACATTCGACCAAAAACTCGTTACAAAAAAGGAAAAGTATTAAAATTCCTAAAGACGGCACGCGATCAGGAATCGAACCTGTACCATTATCGTGCTGGACACGCCTACACCATAAAAAAGAGACCCGAAATGTACGAGCAAGCACACAAGTGAGTTATCACAAAGAATTGAATTTGTAAACAGGTTGATTGTGTTTTGTTTTTATTTTACGTACCTACATCGACACTAATATTACCTATAAAAAGGAAAAATTTGTATTTTGTGTGTGTGTGTGAGTAAGTTTGTAATGAATAAACTCATAAACTTATAACTGAAGAACGGGCTCATCTATCCAAAGAAAATGTTTAGGCTTTGTTCGGACCATTTAGTAGATGGTTTATGTGAAGTTTGGTAGCGTAGAGTAGGGTATAATAGGGTAGGGTAGGGTAGAGTAGTGTCGAATAGAGTAGTGTAGAGTAGAATAGGGTAGGATAGGGTAGGGTAGGGTAGGGTAGAGTAGGGTAGAGTAGGGTAGAGTAGGGTAGAGTAGGGTAGAGTAGGGTAGAGTAGGGTAGAGTAGGGTAGAGTAAGGTAGAGTAGAATAGGGTAGGATAGGGTAGGGTAGAGTAGAGTAGAGTAGAGAAGGGTAGAGTAGGGTATAGTGGGGTGAAGTAGGGTATAGTAGGGTGGAGTAGGGAAAAGCAGGAGCGAAGCCGCGCGGGCAAAAGCTAGTTGAATATATTTTTTAGAGAAAGTACATTATTTTCCTTTTTATTTTAGGTGTTAAATCATTCAATGACTTCTCCTGCTCTTAGGCAATGCGAAAGGGCGTGTAAGATTTTTATTGACTAAAACCCACTCCTAAGTACTTACTTTAAAGGTTTTGTTCAAAAGGGCAACTGAAGGAACTCTTACGGTGTAACATTATAAAGTTTTGGTTTTCAAACATTTACATTACATACATTTACACAAAATGCAACCACTGTTGTTAGTATATGTACCAAAATATTATGCTTCAAACTAGTTTGGTCTTTGTAATATCTCGCCTTACAGTGCCTCAATGCTTATTAATAAAAATAAAAACAGAACATATCCTAAGCCGGGATATGGTATATTTTGATACAAGTGCAAGTATGTCATGGTATGTTATGGGACCGAGGGCTGCAGTGACAAATTTGTGGTGGGAAAAGCACGCGCACTTTTCTGAACTTGTGTGGAAAACTAGTCTATTGCGTGCCTAAAAGCAGTGGGATAAGAGCGGCTGAGCAGCGTTTTGAAAGCTACGCGGTGTCTTCTCGTCCAATATACCAGTGTCTCAAGACGAAAGTCTATGAACAGTGCGTGTTGCCAGTGATGACTTATGGCTCGGAATCCTCCCGGAGAGGGACAAATACCTACTTGATAATATCCCACATGAAAAAAAATACAAAATGGCTGACCCACATCAACTGTCAAAGATCTCCAAACGTCAAACGGAACCAACAAACTCGTATCCTCAATTTCCGCCAACAGTTCTGCCTACCCCTGTTAACATATGATAGCGTCATAGCATGCAATCGCAAACTCACAATAGAACCTTCAATTCGCGTGGCTATGAATATGTGGGACATAACGTAATGCTAACTTTTATGTAATGGCGGTTATGTGCTAGATTTTTCGGTTAAAAAAAGTAACTTGAAAAAAATTTGGTCTAACGAAGTTATGCGAGTCGGATGCGGAAGGATTGGGTGGTGTGATGAAATAAATAATAGGCAGAAGTACATAATATGTGTTCTGTTAGAGAAAGATATTATAATACATAATATAATAATTCCACAACGATCACACTACGCCGTCTAAAGCTAAGCAGAGCTTGTGTTATGAGTACTAAACAACTGATAAACATTTTATATATTTCTAAATACATTCATAATATAAGTTAAATAATACACCCAGACACATAACAAATGATCGTGTTCAACACACAAACATTTGTCCTGGGTGGGAATCGAACCTACGACCTCCGGAATAACAGTATTATCTGTCTCTGTGATTATTTGTAGGTGGGAAACCATCAATAACTTCTCCGCGTGTCAGATTTTTACTAACTAGAACCCACTCCTGTGCCTTCTCTCACCTGCTGTTTGCTGACATCTCTTTGAGGCGCGCAGGGAACACTACGTGCCGTCGACGACTCGAGCTTGGTTCGGACGGTTACCGGACAGCCGGACGGTGAGCCATAGTTACTCATTGCTCACCGTCCACAAAGCCTACGGTTACGATGGCTGGAAATCGGGATCGGGATACTGGCGGCTGGCTCGTGAGGGCCGTTCCAACATGCGTCGAAAGCATTACTGCTTCACAGAAGGAGGTGACCGCCTGCTATTCCTCTTCGCTCCGGACTATGGCCTGTACCAGGGCCCGGCGCGAAAGGTCGTTGCCGTCAATCGCCCCCACGAGGACACAGTAGTGCCCTGCCCAGGCGGGGCACACCTCTACCGTATGCTACACCGTGTCCTCCGGGCGTTATTCTTCCACCATTGCTGTTCCATTTCCATCAACTCGATGAAAAGTTTCTATGTGACTATAAATCAAGTTTTTACACTTATAAACTACAAAGGTCGATCATGTCTTTAACAAGATCTATTGGAAGGTTAAATATGAAGGTTTCGTACATAACTGCATGACTATTCACTTATTAACATTGGCACGCATAATATTTCGGTGTCAAGTTCGATCAGTTTTTTTACTGGGTTGCCATATGTAGTAAAAAAGGTGCATGGATTTTAGACAACCTGACATATTGTCACTGATATTCTATAACGATTGTTAAAATATTTAGGCTGGTAGAAAATAGTTCTGGCTGAATTTGAACTCGCATTTGAATTTAGAATCAGATTCAAAATACAAGTATTTGACAGGATTCTTTTGAATGTTCTGTGGTCGTTTTAATTTTTGCAAATTGATTATATGTGGATATTGTGATGTAGAATTGGTGTAGTTTTGGAACTCAAGTGTCGACACAGCTAAAAATATGTGGTACCATTGAAACTGGCGCGATTTCGGTCAAACGAAACTGAGAATTATTGTAGTTCTAACTACTACAGCAAAGCTTGCCGAGAAAACTGACTCTATACATTTGCTGCCAAATACTGCAAAAACATGAGAACCACTATTGTGTATAAAAGTCGAAATGCTTTCTAAAGTTGACACTGGCTAAATGCACACACCGTGTAAAACCAAAAAAAAAAAAAGTTCGAGATGTTGACATTCACTATCGAAATGTTACCTACACTAATATTATAAAGAGGTAAAGATTGTTTTTAAGCTATTGCATAGCTTCTATCGCGGGCCTTGAGCGTGGAGACCGAATCCAGAAATTCCGTAACGAAAATGACCTAACAACCCCCACTCATTTGTTTTTTGAGCGTGGTGACCGATAAGAAAACAAATGAGTGAACACTCAATCAAAATTCAATTCAATGTGTGAAAGTGTAACTTCAAATAATATCAAAGAAAAAAAAAACAGAGGACAAAAAAATATTGCATAAATAAAATAAATAAATAATTATAATTGCATAAGTTGATAAAAATACTACGCAATAACTTTACCGCGACAGTCCCCGAGTGCCACACGTCTTTTTTTGTTTGTAGGAGGTAATCTCTGAAAGTACTGATCCGATTGGTAATTTTTTTTCACCAAAGCTGCTTTACGAGTATTTCTGAGTGACATATGTAGGCTATATTTTATATACGCGGACGAAGCTGCGGGCAAAAGCTAGTTACTGATTGAATAACAAGGTCAAATAACTTTACATAGTATGTTTTTAAATTTAAGCATAAATGGTTGGTAGTAATAATTTACCATAATTCATTCTGTCTAACTACACTACAGTTCCTACTTATAACTTTAAAATATAGCTTGTATCTTAAAAGGAAACTTACGCTGATGATATATCGTAACACCTACCGCATAATAAATAAGACGTGCAAAAAATACAGACACCAACGTAACTTGATATATCGCAACGGCACTATGGGTTGAAAAAACTTAAAAATGTTGTTTTGAAAAATGCACTCTTTCATCTATTTTTGAGGCTGCTTGCCTTGCCAGTAGACGACCAATCTGCTGATGGTAAATTGCTTCTGACATTTATCAAAATCTATAATACCAGAAGCATCATAGAAGCTTTGGCTGTAGATAGTACCAAAGACAAAGATATTTCGCCTCTGAAGGACTGGAACAGTTTGCCTGCTACGGCCTTCCCGACCCGTCTGATTATAATTTAGGTGTCTTGAAGACTAGAGTGAATAGGCTCTTAATAAACTAGTGCGCCTCACCATCAACGATTGCTTCACTGCTTACCATCAGGCTGGATCGCAGTCAAGTACTTGTTTATAACAAATTAAAAAAAAAATTCTTTTCATGAGCCCAGTGAGACAAACCAATTTTTTTAAATTCATAGGCTCGCTTTTGACCACTATTTTACCTGATGGTAAGCGATGATGTGGTCGATAATGAGACACGCTAGCCTAGAAGTTACCTATTCACTCATGACCCCAAGGTTATAGCTATCAGCAAACACAGAATCTGCAAGAATTCCAGCCCTTAGCTATACGCACAATAAATGCGTAAGAAATGTTTTTTTTTTTGTAATTATTATTATTATTTACTATGAGCTCGATGTCTATGGATATTAGTCGAGATAAAGCATTTCGGCAAAGTGTGCTGTCGGGTTACTGAACGTCGGCATGGCTTTCAGTCGGAAAACAGTTAGTCGATCTAGTGTTTTGTCGACCAAATGACTGTCGGGATAGCGTTCAGTCGAGATAAACTCCATCGACTTAGTGTTCTGTCGATATACTGCAGGTCGAGATAGTGATCTGTCGAAATAGCGTTCGTCGGGATTTCGATTGTCAGAATAGTGTGGTACAATCCTGTATGTATGTATGCCTCTATTCCGTTATTCCACTATTTTCTGTCCTTAGCCAATTCTGGCCTCCTTAAGGTTGGAGTCCAAATCGTCACGCCATCTCCTTCTGGGCCTACCGCGTCGCCAGCTCCTGCTGTCGGAGTCCAGTCAGTAGTTGCTTTCGCCCAGTTTTGTTACGACATGCGGCAGATGTGACCTGCCCAGTTCCGTTTTAGTTAGCTGAGTTACTACAAACGAAGTAATTAATGTGAGTTTACCATCATCGTCATCATCTTAATGCCCTAGTTCCATTTTACTTGTAGTTGGTGTTTTCTTCCATTTTATCCTCTCAGCTGTCACGGTATCACAGACTCCCTTTTCTTTCATATCACTCCTCACGCAATCCATCCATCTTTTCTTTGGCCTTACTTTCCATTCCAATGTATACTCATTACTCTTTTAATAAAAAGTTATTATTTTATTATTTTTAACAAGTTATTATTACACAATATTACCATACTAAATGTATGTTATGAAGCTAAACTATGTGATATTCCACCGTATGCCAAACTAGACTGGTCAGGTCCAACAGCTAATATATCGTTACGGTGAGATCCATAAACGGCGAGTAGTATTCCAAACGGTAAACACGCTATAAAATGAAGTACCTACCGATATATTTGGTGAGGGGGTCACATGGCAGTTGGCTACGCAAGATATAACGATGTGCTGATGTTTTTAACTGGACTAAAAGCCAATTCAAACTTCTTGTATATGTAATGTACCAAAGACATGTGTGTATCAAAGACACTTCCGTCTGACCACCACTAAGTTCATTTTTGCTTGCACTCGAAACGAAAACTTAAAGGTTTTGGTTTGGCGCTGCGCTGAAGGATTCAAGCGAATTTTTTTTTAATTGATTAGGCAGAAATGACCGCGATGGTACTGAGTACTGATGTCTTCGCCTTTGGCTGACAATGGATCACGCTTGCCTAGAAGTAACCAGCGGCCGTATTATGACATCTTAAAACCATCATGTTTTCTGTGTGAGAAAAGGATAGTGCTATTCGTCCTGTATAGCTCCGTCTCTTTTTCACACCGAAAACATGATTGTTTTAAGAGGTCATAATACGGCCCCAGGTCACTTTTGACTTAAAGATCCCTAGATTATAGCTATTCAGGGCACGTTTGGCGCAGTGGTAGCAATTGGCAGCTGTGTCGCGTGTCTTGGGTTCGATTCCCGTATGGATCAAATAGTAGGTATTTTTTCTGGATGTAGATGACAATATAAACCACACAGGACTAATATCCAGCGAACAGCATGGTTTTAGAAAGAAAGAAAAGTGGTTTGTGGTGCATATGGGTCTAAATGGAACCACACATTTAGATTGACCTGTTGGTGTAGTGGTTAGTGGCCCTGACTGCTAAGCCGGAGATCGTGGGATCGATTCCCACTTGATGGCATTGAATGATTGTTGTAAAATATTATTATATTATATGACTGTGTTAAGGACTTATTGCTAGATGAGCTGTTAAAAATCTACTTTAATATCAACTGTAAAGGTCTATATTCAAGTATTCAAGTATTGATAAAAATGACTCATAAATCCACGTCGTTTGCCAAAAACAAGTGAAATTCGCAAACTGCCAACAGTTTAACTCAGAAACAGGATTTACCTTGAGGTCAAGAATGCGATGAAATGTTTCGTAGAAAGTACACACATACATTATACATGTAGCGATAGTTTTCACTGCATCGCGTGCATGTTAATGGTATATAGTAAGAGTGATTTTAAATCGTGTGCCCTTGGGTGGTGTCACAAATTATATATAGGTACAGAAGTCAATCTACATACAAAGCGTGCTCGAGCAACGCACACATAGACACCGCTCACGGACACGATATCTCGGAGCGCCTCGGCCCGCTCGTCGAACATTTCCGGCTCAAACGCTCATTAGTGTGCGTCCACCGAGCGTAGGTATAAAAAGTGAAGTACATACATAAGATTATCTTCTGTATCTATCTATTTTGTGGTGATGTGGTGGATTCAGTCCCGTTGTGCGATTTTGTAGCAGGTAATTTATTATAACATCCATGTAGTTGAGAGCAGTGGTGGACGAGTGGTAGCGGACCCGACTTCCGAGTCGCTCGCGGGTTCAAACCCTGCCAGGCGCATTACTTTGTGTAATTTATTTCATCACCACTACTCTCAGAACGTTGAAGGAAAACATCATGAGGAAACCGGCATGCCCTAGAACCATGTGACATCCACCAACCCGCACTGGGCCCGCGTGGTGGATTACGGCCCATTCCGTATCCTAGAGAGGAGGCCTGAGTCCCAGCAGTGGGAACATTAAATAGGCTGACGATGATGATAATGATGATCCATGTAGCACACACTCCTATCAAGATTGGAGATTCTACACTCGAAATTTACGACTACGTTTATCTGGGACAGACGGCCCAGTTGAGTAGTTCTAACTTCGAGAAAGAGGTCAATCGCCGAATCTGACTCGGCTGGGCAGCGTTCGGGATGCTGCGCGGTATCTGCTCGTCCAATATACCACAGTGTCTCAAGACGAAACTCTATGACTAGTGCGTGTTGCCAGAGATGATATATGGCTCCGAAACGTGGTCACTCACAATGAGCATAATGGCTTAGGGTCACCCAAAGAATAATGGAAAGCGCTTTGCTCGGAGTTTTCTTGCGTGATCGCATCAGGAATAAAGATATCCGCAGGAGAACCAAGGTTACCGACATAGCCTGAAGAATCATCAGACTTGAACAGAAGTGGCACTGGGCAGGGAACATTGCTCGCAGAAAAGATGGTCGATGGGGATGAACCACCACCATGGCGACCACGTACCGAAAGACGCAGCGTTGGTAGGCCTCCTACAAGGTGGACCGATAAGGTCATCGGGGATCCTGAAGCCCAGCAGTGGGAACCTAATTATGCTATGCTTTACGCTATTTATATTTATTTTATTATTTATTTTTTTCTCTCTGTGGGTGATTTTCTCAGAAAACATTTTAAGCATTATCTTAAACAAAAGTTTTCTGTATCAGCATTTAAATACGAAAACTCCGTATGTTCCAATATCATATAACACTAATTACAGTACACTTTACATACACACAATTTACATATTTATTCACGCACATAATTAAGTAAGATGTTACGCACAAATTCCTTATTATTTCCATTTATTCATGAACGAGTGATTTGATTTGAATACTCTTTCTTCCTGACTCCCAAGTTCCTGACAATATACATAATTTCCTTGTATAAATATTGATACGACTCTCTATTTTAATTCTTTTAGAGTGTGAAGTGTTTTTGGTATGCAAGTCAGGAAACTTACTTGAATAGAATTTTAATTTAGTGGTGTGAAAATGTTTAAATATATTTCATGATAACATGCTTACCAACATAAATGTATAAATAAAATATAAGCTCAGGTTGTACTAATGGTTGTAATAATACCTATTTAAAATATAGGCATATATTACGCAAATCAAAAATATAAATGATGTCGAAAAAAATATGTAGGCTTACCTATTTTTTTTTTTTAATATTTAAATAAAAAAAATTGCATTCATTTTCCGGAGATCTTAACACGATCGCTTTTACGACCTAAATTGAACTGTGAAAGAGATAGAGCTGTATATGGTGTACAGCCAAGACTGACATTTTGACACATTCTTGTCACAACTAGATTATCCCATTACAAAATCAAATAAAATCTGTGTCAACGTATCACAAGCACGTCAAAATTAATAAAAAAAAAACACACAACAAAATAATATTTAAATCATACATTTTACGGACAAACAAGGAAGAGATAAGCATTTAACACTAATAACAACTTTATTAAAACCATGCAAATCTAGATAAAACGCTTTTACGTTGAAACTAACCTCTTTACTTATCAAGATGGTGTCAATAATCTTGTTATTATGATCTGTTATGGCTGTGTGTCATTGCAACCTTTGCCAGTAATTAAAAAATAATCACCTGTCGCCATTTTGTTTTCTATTGTGAGATGGCGTGTGATGGTTTTTTTTTTGAGTGATTGTTAGATTGTTCTAAATAAATTCTTAGAAGTGGTATCACTTTATAATAATCATTTATGACAGTAATCAGAGGATTCCATAACTTTTATCTGACGAAAAAAGATCGATCTATAGTTAAAAAGGGTATAATTTGGTCTTGTTATCTATACAAATATTTTAGCTTGAACTACTTTGATAAAAAATACTTTATTTACCTACATGCCATTTTGGCGGCAAGATTTGTAGTCACAAACACCCTAATTTAATTTCTTAAAAACAAATATTTAATCATTTCTTAAATTATATATTCTATATCCTTAGAAAAGAAACAATTATAATGAAATTGCGTTGTCGGATTGAATCGTTGCAGTGTGCAAAGAATATGTTTTCACTATTTTTATTCCTTCCCGCAAGCATTTGCAGTTTAGACAGGGCCAGAAACCGCGCAAGACAGAAAGAGACATAGATTTGAAAGGAAAAAGGAAGACCTTTACCCAGCAGTGAAAGAGAAAAACAAAAATCCTTTCTAGGAGCACTTATCTACAGCTCTCTAGCTCTTTCTAGGAGCACTTATCCATAAAACAGTTTTAATCTGCACAGATAAAATATCTGTTTACGTTCCTTTATCAGATGATTCACCAACCTTTTAACATGAAGTCTAATCTTCGCAAGGACATGATAATCAAAGTAATTAAACCTGACTCTTAACTACTAAGGCTTGGTGCAAGTTGAACTCGTTTTTATAAACAAACGTTATGATTGGTGTGTTCTTAACTTTAATGTTATAAAATGTTGTTTAGTTGCGAATTTGGGTTAAGTTTTAATGGTTTAAGATTTATTTCGTGAGAACGTTATAGATTACTGTTTTGATAATATTTTGTGAGAATAAAATGAACCTTAGTTTACCTAAAAGAACGATTATACTGTGATAATTCTTCAGAACGTAATAACTAATTAAATTCATAAATTCAATCATTATCAGAATTAATCAATAAAACCAAATGAATCATAATTTTAATAATTAGGATTCTAATCATACCGGTTCACATTTGACAGATAATTTATTTATATCTTTCACATGCGGTTAAAATCGTAATAAATAAGTCGACATGGCAACATAATTACATCTAGGAACTTTCTTTTCACATACACACTTATTTAATGTAATCAAACGTATCACTATAATTGAAAACCGTAATAATAAAACCTTAATTCGAACGCAGCATAAAAAAACTTTAATTTGACAGCTGTCAAAATGCGCGCCAAAACACGATACGTCAGGAAATGAAAGTAGAATTTTACGTGTAAAACTATTTGCTTGAAACTCTTTGGTCAGCTTTCACGAATTTATGTTTCACACGTTTTCGAACGTAACTGCGTATTTACAGTGTATGGTGATATAATAAATTGTGTGGGAACCGTTAAGTTACTAGGCTTTTTTATTTTTAAACTACACATTGTCAGCATATGTGCTTGAACCTATAGTTTATACAGCCTTGTTCTCGATGCTTGTAAAACAGTTTTTTTTTATTGGGTTACGCGTAAATGCTAGTAATATTGTACGAACACTAATATTTTTGTTAAATTTAAAATAAAACAGGGTTTCTTTGGACTTCTGAAATTTTCTTTTTTCATATCTGAAATTTGAAGCAAGGTTTTTTTTAATACTTTTTAATAGATGTCTAACCCTTTCTGCAATTGAATTTCCATAATCGATTGTACCTCGCAAGCAGTTTGTAATCTATACCATTTTTTAAAGAGGTAGTTTGTAGAAGGGATCTCCGAAAATACTGGTCCGACCGATTGCTAAAATTTTTTCAATTACAGAAATTGCTTTATTCCTGAGTGGCGTAGGCTATATTTTATTTTAATTACGCGGGCAAAGGTTGTTTTATTATTACTAACACTCATGAGTCATATTGTTACTTGAAAATAAAGAGCATTATTATTATTACTATTAAAGCCGCGGGCAAAAGCTAAATAGTTACTTTCATCTGTATCACCGAACGCCTTCTATATCAAAACAAATTACATCAACATAAAAATTCCTTACTTTATTGTAAAGAGGAAAAGTTACATTCTGATCGCTACGTAAAATATTATGGGTACGCTTGCTTCTATTTAATAACAAAACGAGAGTCTATAATTATGAACAAACTAATTCATCTTTAATCTACGCTGTGATTGCATGTTATTTTTTATTAACTAGACCAGGTAATTAAATAAAAATTAACTTTAGGCGGAGTATCCAATGTATTACGAGAGTTTTATGAAGAGTTATTGCGACCCTTTTAACGTAATGGGTAACTGAAGAAATTCGTGGGTTTTAGCCAATAAAGGGCTATGGGTTACCGTAGCCCTTGCAAAAAGATTTTTGGCACCTACAGTACCCTGGCAGGTATCAATCGTAACTGGCCACTGAACAAAACGCGTAAACGGCCCGGGCTTAGTCCTTTCTAGACGGCTGAAAGGCAAGCTACCCATTGCTCGCCGTCCGATATGCCACCGACCAACGACTAATAAAAAAAACAAGTTAATTAGCTTAGACATTACCGGTCGACAGCGATTTGGAAGTTTTTTGACGCCATATTTTAGTTAATGTATTTTAGCGTAGGGTTTTATTATTTATTTATTTTTTAATTTACTCTAATTTACTCTAAATATAGTTGTGTATAGTGTAGATAATTAATTAATTTAAAATAAATTTGATTGTTATAAATAAATATTAAAATAATGAATAATAAAAAAAAAAAAATTAGCTTAGTAAAATAGTTTGACTTCATTATTTTTATCTATGTATTATGACTTAGTAGTCCTGTTATTTAACACATAAAAAATACTGAAAAAAAAAACTGGCTGAATTTGTCCAATCCAGAATCTGTCGTACACCGAACAAACGTTCTTGTGTAGTAATAAAATAGTGAATACTAGGCCTTAGATACATATTAATGATTATACTTGAATTTGCGTAGCCTTTTCCTGACATTTCTCTTTTTTCTATTTATTATAACTGTCAAGACGCTTAGTTGACACTTCGCGTGACCCAAAGGCTGGTTTTTACCTCGGTCAGAGATTAAGCATTGCCATTCAACGTGGCAATGCCGCCAGCCTTTTGGGCACACTTCCAGTCGACAGCGACGCGGAGGAGTTTTATGACGCCATATTTTAGTAGGGCTTTTACTTAAATATATATATATTTTTGATATTTAAGTTTATTATGTATATATTTTCTTGTAATTAAATAAAATTTTCCTGCTTTAATGAATAATAAAAAAATATTATTTACTAGTGTGGCTCACAATCAACGATTGCATCACTGCTTACCATCAGATAAGATTGCAGTCACGCACTAGATAAATCAATTGAAAAAAATACTAGCTAATGCCAGTGGCTTAACCCGCGCGAAATTAGAAATATATCCCAAGAAAATATGCTCCTGGGAGCGTTGATGGCTGACCTTGGCAATTATTGCTTAGCCTTGAAGACGAGCTCACGACTTAGATAATCGTCTGAAGCTAAACAAGGAAATTCTTTAACTTTGCATGAAGATTAAGTGACGCCCAGAGTTAATAGGATTTATATTAGCTTATCTCAAAGTGTGGTGACTTAGCTGACTAGTATTATTCTAGCTTATGTCGGTTTGTATGATATCACTTAAACAGTTGACTTAAATCAAGTTTACGTATGGTGAAACCGAGATTCAGTATAGGTTGGTGAAATATTGGGCTTTTTTGAGGTGAACGCTAAGGGCATCTGAAGGAACTTAGGTGGGTTTTAGTCATTAAAAGTACGAGCAAAATTAAGTCTATACGTCCCTGAGTTCAATAATACCCGCTCAGAGAACGACAAAAAAAAAGTTGGGGAAAAAAATTTCGATTCTTGTCTAAAAGTGTCCATAGAGTTAGTTTTTTGTACTTTTACACAGGGAACTAACTAAATACAGTAATGGTTACTGTATTAAGTTAAGCAAAAAAAAATTGTTCAATATCAAAATCAAACACTGTATAGCTAGTGATATAGTGGTATGTGCTTATAATAAATAAATAAATATTCGCAGAATATTTGCAGAATTGACAAGAAACATGCAAATATTTGGCATTTTTTTTGACAAACAAAAAGATATTTAATTAATTATTAATTGAACGGATATAGAATGATAATACAAATTCTTCACATAAGAATGTTAAAATTCAACGAATATTGATCGCGAATATTGGTCAAAATTTAAGATTCTTTACATCAGTTGTATTATCATTCTATATTATGTAAAAAAATGCCAAATATTTGCATGTTTCTTGTGAATTCGAATGTAAAAATATGCGAATATTCGCATTCGCGCGAATATTCGTTACATTACTACTGTAAACCAATCCGATTTTGGAAGTATTTCTATACCATTTAAATTAAAATAAATACTCGTAATGTAACATAATTTAATAAATAACATCAAATCAACAAGTAATCAGTGAAATCTCTCATCATAAACTCGAACTAACGTGTAGCGAGACTAGCGAGTGCTTCATTACTTCTATTACATCGCCGTACTGACAGCAACGTAACCACGTAATCACGCTAATAACGTACTAGTGCACATTACTACACTGATGAATGTGCTGTCCGTACCTGTAGACATGCTGCTATATCTATATGTTTGTGGTAATGGGTGGTAAGTGATATAATAAACACAAAGTACAAAAAAAAACGCCTCAAAATTATAAACTTGATTGGACAGTTTGTATGGAGAGGCCGAATTTGTTTTTCGTTTCCTGAAAAAAAAAATAGTGGTAGGTTGTTCAGTTTCATCTACTGAGCAAGCCCTTAAAGTTTGAGGAGGGCTGTCCCTTACACCTTGTCTATGTTAGCATAATAATAGCATTATCAGCCTTTTAATGTTCCCACTGCTGGGACTCAAGCCTCCTCTCTAGGAGAGGGAATGGGCCGTAATCCACCACGCGGGACCAGTGCGGATTGGTGGATGTCACATGTCTTCGAATTTTTGGTTCTAAGACATAGTGACACGCCCTCCCGCTCCGCTTAAGAGCGGGAAAAGTATCATCATAGCTGCATTGTTTCTTGGCATGTCAGAAATACTGTGAGAGGGATTGATGTACATGTTGATTATAACTTTACTTATTGGTTGTTTAACCGTTGTAATTAATTAAAATAAATAAATTTATATGTGTGGAAGCTTGTAATAAGCCATTTAGTTATTTATTCTGTTATCATAATAACAGAGTAAATAACTAAAAATATATAAATAAAATTTTGAGTGTAGTAAACTGACGAATGAGAGAATAGCATGGATAAATGCCATTCTCGAAATAAAGTAGCAGCAATTTGGCAAATTACCAATCTTGGAAAGTTATAGTCAAGTATACAGTTGCCAATTCAAAAACTATTTACTATGCTAGCCAAAGCAAGGCAAACAATAGCCTATGTCACTGTTTAATACAATAAATTAAATGGGCAAACATTTAAAACATTACAATGTCAATATTCAAGTCGAAGTCTGTAGTTAGCACTCCACACATCCGTGTTGGGACATGTTACTTGTCTCTCGCAACATGTTCGTGATTTTATCACTATGGCCAGGGCATTCAACTTAAGTACTAAGTGTTGGGAGCACTAAGAATTGTGTTCTATAATAATAATGAATAAAAATACAACATAGTATGTGTCCTTTTTGTTAGTAAAATACATTATAATTGATGTTGGTACTTACACAAAGAAGGATACAAAAATAGAAAAAAAAAAGACGTGTGGCACTCGGGGACTGCCGCGGTAAAGCTATTGCATAGCATTTTTTATCAACTTATGCAATTATAATGATTTATTTATTTTATTTATGCAATATTTTTTTTCCTTTGTTTTTTTTTTCTTTGATATTATTTGAAGTTACACTTTTTGAGCGTGGTGACCGATAAAAAAACAAATGAGTGGGGGAGGTGTTGGGTTATTTTCGTTACGGAATTTCTGGATTCGGTCTCCACGCTCAAGGCCCGCGATAGAAGCTATGCAATAGCTTAAAAAAATCTACTTTTATTGACCTGTTAGTCTAGTGGTTAGTGGTTCTGACTACTTTACCGAAGGTCGTTGGTTCGATTCTCAAGACAAAGGTTTGTGTGATGAGCACAAGCTCTGCTTAGTTAGGGACTTGATGGTTTGGTGTGGAAGTAGTGGAATCCTGAACATATAGGTACCAAGGCAAGCCCTAGACTGGAATACTCAAGGAAAGCCTAAACGTAGTCGCCCTAAGCAGACCTGGCGACGAACGGTCATCGCAGAGGCGAAGAACATAGGAAAGACCTGGAGCGATGAAACGCGAAGCTCAAGACCGAACGGGATGGTTAGATACAGGAACTTAAGTTACGTAAGTCAAGACAGAAACGGGGCAGTTCAGAAGTGGTCATCATTGGTCGTGGGTTCGATCCTTACGCAGGACAAATGTTTATGTGATGAACATGATCATTTGTTCTGTGTCTGGGTGTAATTTATCTATAATATTTATGTATTTAGAAATATATAAGTATGTTTATCAGTTGTCTAGTACCCATAACACAAGCTCTGCTTAGCTTGAGACTAGAGGGCGTTGTGTGATAGTTGTTGAATATTATTATTATCGATACAGGAACTTAAGTAAGTCAAGACAGAAACGGGGCAGTTCAGAAGTGGCCATCAGTTATATGTTAAGAAGCAAAGTATAATGTTATTTTAATAAATAATAGATTAATAAATGTACTTACAAATCAAACAGGAAAAAACGGCAGATCTGCAAAATAGAAAAAAAGTATAAATAAATTGAAAATCATTGAATTGTTATTTGCAAAAGGCGGAAGTCTCAAAATTACGTCAAGAAGTATTTTTTAATGTGATCTAACGTTGGTACATGTTAACCGATGTAGATAAAAAGTATTCACAATTTGTAAAATATAACTGCGCACTTACAAACATCAAAGCAAAGATATCTATCTTTAGCCAAACATTTATGTAAATTAGATTAAACTGTGACTGTACACTCGTAAATAAAGTAGATAAAAATCATAAATTTATGTCATTATTACTTACATAAATGTATAATGTAAATATTGACTACTATCAGCGTTTAGTGGATTTTATTCAAAATCAAAATGTCAGACCACTCAAGGCTGAATACGATCGAGGCGCTCGAGCCCCGGTATGAAGGCTTGAAGAAACGGGATGGGTTTTTTAGTCAGTAAGAGTCTGACACTATCTCCCGCTCCACCCAAGAGCGGGGATTGTCATTGGATAACTTTTCCCATCGAAAAAAAAAACCCGAGCTAAACTGAAAAAAGGGTTGGACAAAGAAGAAGAAGAAGAACCAATAGTTCCTAAAAGCACAATCTAACAAACATGCAAACTCTTCAGCATAAAAATATTAGAATAGATTAAACATTCAACTCGCATACACAAACATCATTTCTTTATGAATGACGCATTGTAATCGGTTTAGGTACAATAACTAGTTAACCTGTATAAGTAGCAACTTGTGCTGTGTGATGTCTGTGTGTTCTATTTGTTATAAGAAGACGTAACGGTTCACAAAGTAAAGAAGTTGTTCTACTTACAAACGTATTTAAAATGGACAAACCCTGGGCAGAGAAAAATACCAAAATATGATTGAAAAAAAAGTCAGCTTTGGGTTTAGCTTGCAGCCTATGTTTACTTCACTTTTGACCCCTGCATATAACATAAGCAAGCATAACATAAGTCTTATAATATTCCCACTGCTGGAACTGGGGCCTTCACTCTAGGAAAGGAAATGGACCTCAATCCACCACGCGAGCCCAGTGCGTCACATGATTTTTTTTTATTTTTGGACATGGCGGTTTCCTCACGATGTTTTGTTTCACCTTGTTGAAAGTAGACTATACTTAAACTGTGATAACAATGTATATTTTAACCTGCTTTGGTCTACAGTAAAGATTTAAGTGTTGCAATTAAGTTTTAAATCTCTTATCATTTTTTGTTCGATAAATAGTTTTCAAATTAAATTAGTAATCGGAACTTAGTAGATGGATATCTGTCTGGTCAGCTAGATTTAAAAAAAAGCGAATTCAATCCAAATTCAATAGCTTCAATTCGTCTTATCAAGAAGAGACAGTTTACAATTTCACGCGATTTATTATAAACTTACGGTGTTTGCAATGACCCGGTAATAGTTACAAAATAAGCCTCGCCTGTGTACATCACCTGTCGTATTTTTATTAACTGTAAACATTGTGTTCAGTAAAAAATACTAATATAACTTTAGAAAATCTACTCAAATATTTATAAAAAATCCATTTACAAAATGCCTTATTGCGCCCTTTGCCACGCCTTATTATTAAGTTGTCATTCAGCAGTTACAATGTAATTCGATTGACGTTATAATCGTTTAGTGTGGAGAGTTGTTTCATAGTAACAACGGCCAACAAAACAAGACCGCCTTGTTTAACCATTCAACATTAAACCGGTCTAGGTAGGTTGCCTTTTTAGCTTATATTTACATTTTTTAATGTTATAAAGCAGTGCTTGACTAAGATCCCACCTGATGGTAAGCAGTGATACAATTGTTGATAGTGAATTACACTAGTTTTTATAGATCTTATTCACACTAGCCTTGATGATACTTAAATTATAATCGGACGGGAAGACCGCAGCAGGCAAATTGTTCCAGCCCTTCGATGTAGACAGTATAAACGACGAGGCAAAACGCTTAGTCCGGACCTTAGAGATGTTAACAACGTAGAGGGCCTATTACGCTACGCGTTATTCAGACTCGTTTTGTCTATGGTACGCCGTATCGCGTAGTATAATAGGGGTTAGACAAGGCTGTCGTTCTATGAATGAAAAATAGTACGAGTCTGAATATCGCACGCGTTAATCAGCGCAGTGTAATAGGCCCTTAAGGGTGGATACTCGCTGTACGTGGGGTTATGGTAGGAAAGTGGTGGCGGAATAAAGTCATGTAATCTTTATTTAAGTATTCCAGCATTTACCAGCGGTTTTGACTGTGTGAATGTAGAAATATGTCCCAAGGAAACATACTCCAAGAATAAAACGTATTTTATGTACTGTTCTAGGATATGGTCTACCCGTGTACTTAAGTTTCATTGAAATCCATTCAGCCATTCGAGAATGAAGAATTAACTAACATACAAACACTTCATGCTTTATAATATATACTAGCTTCTAGCAGCAGTTTTGCTCGCATAAAAGTAGTTTTTTCCATACAAAATTTTGGACCCCTATTCATCCACTTAGAGACAAAATTTCGGAAAATTCTCTCTTAGTGCTCCCCCGTGTCATATAAGGAATCCTTGAACAAAATTTCATGCTCCTGGACCCTGTAGTTTCGACTGTGTATATGTCAATCAGTCAATAGCGGTCAAGTGCGAACCTATTAACAATAAAAAAAAAAAGTCAGTTTCTCCTTTATTAACTTTATTTTTTGACGTTTATTTTTTTTATATCATTTTGACTTTTAATTTTTTACTGTTTTTTTTTATTTATTTTTTTATTTTGAATCTTAATTTGGATATTTAAATCTTAATATATATAAATCACAATGTTTGTCCTTAATGGACTCCTAAACCACTTAACCGATTATAATAAAATTCGCACACCATGTGCAGTTCGATCCAACTTGAGAGATAGGATAGTTTAAATCTCAAATTATAGTCACAATTTTAATTTATTGCTAATTATTTGTCTTTTATTATTTGACAGTCACAATTATCTGTTAACTCCAAATGATTCTAACAGATGTCGATACCTTTCGACTGGGTTGAGTAAGTAATCAATAGATGGCGCTGCTATGTTTAGCCACAGCAACGCGTGGCCGAGTCAGCTAGTATTATTATAATAATGTCATAAAGTGTAACTGACAAGGCTAACATATTTAATTTTCTATCTTGTGCCTACTTTCATTATTTGCATACCCATGTGATGGTTAAACATGGAGAACTTTATTTTTCATTCAAAAAAAACAACAATGTATATTTCTACCCATGTTTGCAAATAAATAAATGATAATAAAATGATAACCGACTTCGAAAAGGAGGAGGTTCTTTGTTCGGCTGAATGTATGTTTTTTTTTTATACATAGATCAGTTTGATAGTGATTTCTGTTTCCTGTGAGCCTTTATATTTCCCTCGTGAAAGCAGAAAATTATACCAGAACGTACTTCCGGGATCTACATTTGACTATTCCAAGACATGGGCTACTAATATGCCAAATATCATTGAAATCCGTTCAGCCGTTTAAACGTAAAGAAGTGACAACCAAACTACAATTTGAAAAACGTGATTGACGCACTTGGGCGGTTTATTCTTTCAGCCTCACCATCAAAGGTTGCATCGCTACTTACCATCAGGTGGGATCGCAGTCAAGCACTAGTTTATCTCAATTAAAAAAAAAAGCTGGGTCCTGTCCCACACAAACTGTGTATATAAAAGGTGGCTTATCTAAAAGTGCTAGTACCACTACAACATTCTCTAACTCACACAAAAAAATATATTTCAGCACCGGTACGAAAAACCAGTTACAATAAAATACCACACAAAAAAAAAACACGGAAATTAGCTACTTAATTATCATTAGTAAAACCTAATCAACCGTAGTTCTCTAAAGTATAAAACAGTACAGAAAATGAGTTCAATCTAAAGTACATGTCAATTAGAGATGCGCCGAATAGTGGTTTCATCGAATAACCGAAGACCGAATAATATTCGGTTAAGTGCTTACTGAATCGAATATACTGCCGGTTAATTCGGTTCCCCGTCAAATAGTATTGCGTCTTTGTATTCCATAGTGGATATGGTTCCAGCACCAGTGGCTAAGCAATCATCAGTTTCGATTGTGCAACAAACATTACAGAAATCATTTTTTACAAAGTGGGAAAATTAAACGCCTAACAGTCAATGAATGTATTATATCTTTCGATATATTCAAGCGATTGCGATGAAACAAATCCTAAGTAATATATCAAATTACACACAATTTATAGAACGATATAAAATTAGCTACATCGATTTCGTACATTTACGTGATGCGTGCACAACTAAAAGCTTCTACAGATTTATAATAAACTAGCTGTGCCCGCGACTTCGTTCGCGTAGACTACAGGTTTTGAATTTATTTTTTTCTAAAATAACATTATCTTAAGTTACTCGTTGTTACATCAGCTACCTGCCAAAAAAGTCCCGCCAAAATTGGTCCAGCCATTTCAGAGATTAGCCGGAACAAACAGACAGACAGACAAAAATTCTAAAAAGTTATTTTGGTGTATGTACCGTATATATATTTATATGCATGTAGTAAAAAGCGGTTTTTTCAATATTACAAACACTCCAATATTATTTATATATTTGTATGTATGTATAGATATGATTGTTAGAATATATGGGATCACTTTACTTTATTTTGCCCTAAAAAAGATTTACTATGATCCATTAAATCGAATGTTTGCGTCATTTCAACCGAATGATTCGGCCGAATGCGAATATAAACCAATGCACCTCACCATCACCTATTGCATCACTGCTTACCATCAATTGGGATCGCAGTCAAGCACTAGTTTATTGCAATAAAAAAAAATAACTAAAAATTCTGCAGAAAACCGAATATAAAACGGATATTCGGCGCATCACTAATAATAATACAATGTATTGAAACAGGCAAGTCATCGCAGTCGCAGGTGAAAGCGTTCGTTTTGCGTCCATCCGCGGATCGCCTTAGGCTTTGAGAGTATGTGAGGCGGTGTAGTACTGTTGTGTTCAGTTCATTTAGATTGGCAGGTAGCTGAGTGAATGAGAGGCTTTTAAACAACAGACTATGTGGAACACATTACTGGCATGGCGTCTAACTTATCCTAGATAAATAAAGTGGTACAAGTAGTAGTGTTCTCAACTGCGGGAGTTTTAATGCGCAAATGAAGGGCAAATGAAGGTTGGAGAGTCCCGTCCCTTTCAGTTTAGCTGATTACCTCCGATCTTCTCCACGAAGACACGGTGGTGCTCTGCCCAAGCAGAGCAGACTTCTACAATATGCTTCACCATGTCTTCCGGGCGATACTCACTCCTTTGGGTGAACCCCGGATGTTTCTTTCGCTTGAACACGAAACAGTACCCCTAGCCAAGTTGCTAATCTGTGATAGTTAACGCTTGTAGAAAGCTTCAAATGTACGGGAATGACGTCGTCTTAACGCTCAGTCACGTGGTCAGAACAAAAGAATTGGTGGCAAGGTCAACTCGAAGCGTTCGACGTATGCGTTCGACGCAAGCGAAACGTTTGTAACTTGGCTAGGGGGGCAGGAATTTCCCGAACTAGCCATGCCCGGTAAGGATCTTTTTTTTTTTATTTATTTCTCTCATAACTTTTAACAATTGTTTAGCATATTTTTTTAACTCGCCAAACTTAATAGTTTGATGGCGAGAAACGCTCGTTTACAATCAATTTATTGACAAAGCAACACATATACAGTAAAAGTATGAGTGGGTTTCAGTATGTGTACAATAAATATTACATGCTTAATCCTTTAACAAAATTCTGTGTCAGGCGGAAAGTAAGGGACCTTTTTTTTAAGTGGGAAAATCATCTAAATTTAATCTTCCGCCCTTGGGCGGAGCGGGAGAGCGTGTCAGACTTTTACTGACTAGAACCCACCCAGTTCCTTCTTTCCTACTGTCGCTATGTTGCGATAGTTACTATTTCCATACAACCATGAGATCCCGCTGGAACTCTCTCCGCCATGCCGAAGGAGAAATGGATGGGTACCGAGTTTCAACAGTGCTCGGATTTCAATACAGTGTCTTACAAAAGTGTAGGGTAATCACTAGATGTTTTATTTCATATTTATAAGTGTATACTCAAGTTTATCCGTAATTGCGATTTCTTTATTACCTGAATTAACCTATCAAGGTTTAATAGTCTTGTTTGTGTATTTACCACAAAAACTTGATAGCCCTGTTTAGATTTTTATTACCAACCATAGAAAATCTTAAATTACATATTTGGCAATGGAAATTACCGGATACGGACTTAGTTCCCAGAACTTATATCACCATAGATTTAATTTAATGTAAACAAACTATTTTTTGAGGTGGATATTCATCCAATGACTTCTCCCGTTCTAGGGTGGAGTGAGAGGTGATGTCGATTCACTGACTAAAATCTACCTGCATCCTTCAGTTGCCTATTGCGTTCGAGACCATAGTAACACTCAAAATTCCCACAGCCCTAGCAAGCATCGGTCTTACTAAGCGGAAACATTACGCGCTGTCGACGACTTGGACTCTGTCTTTACCGGACTGCCAGATAGCAAGCTACCTATTGCTCGTCGTCCACAAACCTATGCCTACGGTGTCCGAGGATTACCCTGCATTTTCCGAAGCGAGAGGATTCCTGTTCTCACTCGGTTGCGGCCAACTTCTTTGCTCACATTACTGCAGGTTAGCCTAGCTATCTTGACATTGCATTTACCCTCTTTTTCCATAATAACTTTGGCAACCAAAGCAGGAATTACATGACTTGATTCTGACATCAATTTCTACCATCGGACAACCCGATGTACAACCTTTACGTTGTTAATACTGCGGTCCGGACTAAGCGTTTCGCCTCGACGTCTATACCGCACGTGAAAGGACTGCAACGATTTGCCTGCTATGGTCTTCCCGTCCAAGGCTAGAGTGAATATATACGCTCTTAATAAACTAGTGCACTTCACCATCAACGATTGCATCACTGCTTACCATCAGGTGGGATCGCAGTCATGCACTAGTTTATGTTATTTAAAAAAACTCCTTAAATTGAATGGTTTCAGGGTGCAGTTGGGGCTGCCTAGATACTGCTTTTTTTTTTCGATGGGAAAAATCATCTTATGACAACCCCCGCTCTTGGGCGGAGCGGGAGATAGTGTCAGACTCTTACTGACTAAAAAACCCATCCCGTTCCTTCAAGCCTTCATACCGGGGCTCGAGCGCCCTTTCGGATAACCCTGGCCCCAGTAGGCTTCGACCCGGCTGGGCCCCTGCTGTTGCTAACAACTCCTTGAGGCGCGCGGGAACAGCGCGCGCCGTCGACGACTTGGGCTTGGTTCGGACTGTTACCGGATGGCCGGACAGCGAGCTACCCATTGCTCACTGTCCGCAAGCCCGCGCCTACGTTGGCTGGAAATCGCCTAGATACTGCTGTGCATCGGGCATGTCGTCAGCGCGTGTGGATGATTTCCACGCTATAATGAGAAAGAAGGCTACCCAGTTGCTAAGCAGATCTAGGGCCAGCTCCAATAGTGTTCTTCGAAACTTGGCCCACAAGCATGATGCGCCAGTGATTAATCATAGTTGCAATTGCTGGTGCGGCAGTAATTTAAGCTTTTTGAGTTTTTTAAGTGTTACTAACTCTTTAGTTGGTAAGTTTTCAACCATTGAACCAATGTAGTCTTTTAAATAAATATTATTATTTTTAAATTTAATGCCAACTGCATCCAAGTTTAAAGTATTACACTATCAATATGGAATGTCGTCTTAAGGCCACAGAATATAAATAAATGTAATATAAACACAAACTTGTTTCGCAGGTCACAACTTTATGATCACACTTAATCTCAAGTAATTCCGTACAGTGCATTTGAGCTTTCTTCTGGTAATCACTTTTATATGGCCAACCAGCTTTTACCTCCGTTTTTGCTTGTGTGAAAGTCGAAATTTATATTAAGAGAACATACTCCTGGAAAACCTCCCTAAAACAAAATATATATATAAACCAACTCTTGACCACTCCTTAAAAGTCTTGCCTTATTGCGGTCGCTATCTTATATACGAAATATCTTGTAACTAGCATTCAATGAGTTCAATTAGCGTTACAATAAGAAAACATAACCACACTATGTCACTTCGGTACTTAATTCACGTCTAACGATCCCTAATTTTTGAATAGCTATGCAGCTTTTACGATACAGGGTGTGCCAGAGAAACAGACATACAAACATAACTACGTACATATTACATACTAGCTTCTGCTAGCGGATTCACCCACATAAAAGTCGATTTCTCCATAGAAACTTCCAACCCCCGTTTTACCCCCTTAAGGTTGGAGTTTCTTAAAATCCGTTCTCAGCGGATGTCCTACACCCTATAAGTAACCTAGTTTGTAGGTGTTATAGTTTTCGAGATTACGTGATTAAGTCAGCGTTGCGTACTAACTACCTACAGGTCATTGTACTCGCTTCTTAAAGAAATTAATTTCGTACATGCGTAAATTAATACGAATTAAAAAAAGGTACTTTATTTTTTAATTTTATCTTTACAAATCGACAGTGTTTCATGTACCGCATCGACTCTCCACGGGATTAAAACGATCAACATTTAGATGTGTATATAATACAGATTCTAGAAAAAAAAAACACTTTTGTTGCTGTCGGGTAAAGCCAAACCTGGATTTTATTATTTTTCCTACATTTGACCTAAACCTTTGTAATGTCATCGATCCATCTCACCGCTTTCCTCTAACTATAATAAGATAAGATAAGACCAGTAATTTGTCGTTTGTCTTACCCAACGATCTTAGACAAGAGGGGCCTACATTTCCAAGATGGCTGCCGTAATTCAATTCGAATCATCTTGTGATATAGGCTGTGACAGCTTGGTGGTTAACTGTCTTTTATGGTGGTTTTGAGTGTATTTACATGGTTCGGTGGTAAATGGAATATTATGTCAAGTGGGTGTAATGAGAAAGATTTAAAACATTTTTAAGATTCTTTACCTCATTCAGCATAAAAACGCCGCTTCAAGCTTCATTTTGAGGCGGCCTTTTTGTGGCTCGTGTGCGGTGGTGCCGCCACAAAAAAACGCTTGAAGTGGCTTTAAGCTTCTCCGGACACACAAGGTGTCGCGCGCTTCAGCTGTTTTTTTGCTGCCGCTTCTAGCTTTTTTTTTGTGGCGACGTTTTCTTGAGGCCCGTGTGCGGGGACGCTTATAGTACTCACTTACACTTACACTTCATTATCCGTCTATCCATCTGTCAAGACTCTTTTTCTTTAAAACCCGTAGACGTAAGAAGCTGAAATAGATATCGAATGATATCGAAGTACTCAGTTTTACTACCTACCACAAGATGTAGTGGAAAAATCTCAATTCTAAGTCAACGAAATCTTAAGATAAGGCCTCACTTATGCTCCGTTTAAGCGCATACTTTAACACTTGCTAGGAAACCAAAACCTATAGGGTACTACGCGTTATAAGATCTCATAGCACAAGTATAAGTAAAAAACCGAAAAAAAATAAATCGCGCGATAAAAACTTAATTCAAACAGAAATCATTTCTCCGGCGTTTTTCCTAACTAGCTTGGGATCTGTAGTCTAACCGGAAGCGGCTGTATTCTGATAGGCGGTCACTCTATCAGACTTCCACAACCCAGTTACTGGGCAACATACTACTTATTAAAAGTAAAATAAGACAAAAATAATCGTTAAAATATTTAACAAGAACCGCCCCAATATGCTCCCCCTTTCTTTGAGTACAAACCAAAATCCGAAAACTAACATTTTTTGAACCACAAAGACGTCAAATAAAAAAAAAAACAATAAAATAACCGTTTTGTGAACGGATGCGCACACGCACGCTACCAACATATCAAACACAGGACGCTAAGACGTCACAAGGAAACGCACCGCCATTTACATGCATCAAACCGATGAGTTTATAATAATTATGACAGCATGGTTGGCGCTGTGTGCAATTGGCTTCTGTGCTGTGTGTCGCGGATTCGACGCACGGGACAAATATTTATAAGGCCTGGAGATAAATGTTCCAGGTCTTGATGTCTTGTGTAAGTTTACATGTGATGGTGTGTGCATGTGTGTGTGTTATCACACAACACCATCTAGTCCCAAACATGGCCATCGGCTTACCATCAGGTGAGATTGTGGTCAAACGCGAGCCTATCAATTATAAAAAAAAAACTAAGTATAGCTTGTGTTATGAGCACTAGACACCTGATAAACATACTTATATATTTCTAAATACATACATATTATAGATAAATTACACCCAAACACAGAACAAATGATCATGCTCATCACACAAACATTTGTCTTAAGTGGGAACCGCACCCACGAACTCTGACATAGCAGTCAGGGCCACTAACCACTAGACCAACAGGCCAGTCACTTATCTAAGTCATATATTGCGTGCAGCTTGAACATATGATACGTGTTTGTTTACCACTTCCTTGATTAATATTAGAGAAACCGGCAATTAATATCAGTAATTATTCTAATTATGCTTACTTATGCAAAACCAGTCTTTTCCAGCTCCAAAGGGTGTACCGACCCGGTTTGAAGAAAATCACTTTCTGATACAGTCTTAATTAATTTTTAACCTTTCAATCGTGAAAATTAGAGATTCAATAGAAAGACAATGGGTCCGCGAACGCCGGCGTTCGCTTGAATTAATGCTCTGTTGATCTGTATATATAATACTAGGTTTTGCCCACGGTTTCGCCCGCATACATAAAATATAGACTGTGTCATTCTAGAATATAGCAAGTTTCTATCGTTAAAAAAAATTAGAGGTCGGACTAGTACTTCCAGATTCCTCCTAAAAACAAAAAAAAACTTTACCTCTTTTTAAGTGTAGATCGCTTGCATGTAAGTAGAAAATATATTTTACTATAAATCAGCGATAAAGTGCCGTTTTACGGGTAAACGATTTTTAAAATTAGTTCAGTAGTTTTTAGGTTATTTTTCACTAACAAAAATACAAATATTTCATTTTTACAATATTAGTTTAGACTAATTACTAAATAACCCCAAAAAAAAATATTCCCGGAATAAAAAATATCCTACGTGTTATCCCAGGATGCAGGTCTACCTGTATGCTAAATATCTTCAAAATCCAATAAACCGGTTGATCGCAAAAGAGTAACAAACTACGTAGGTGTTCAATAAAAATAACAAAAACAAAATATATTATAGTCATCAAAACATTAACCTTTAGCAATAAAAAAATATCTTATCCTGCCATCAAAAACGACCCATCTTATAGCAACTTCAAAAAAAAAATGCAACAAAATCACACCACAACACGACACCCAAAAAACCGGTATCCAAAAAAAAAAACAAATCACTCACATAGACAAAAGTCACAAACCAACAACCGTCTCAAAAGGCACGTTTCCACGCATCTATTTGAATCAAACGATTCGAACTTGTCCGTACGTCTATGGACGTAACAAGTTGATCACAAAGAGTTTGAAAGTCTTACATAATGGCCGCGGACGATGCGGACTCACTTTCCAATAACTAGGTATGCACGTGCTTTTGGCGGCTAGTTGGAAATTTGTAGATTGATTTAGGTTTAAAGAATTTTATTCATAAAAGAACAATCACAGTTCACATAAAATTAGATACAAATAGCTTATAAGTATTGTAATGTTCGCATCAGGTTTTTTTTTTCGGAGGGAAATAAAAAAAACATCCAATGACATCCCCCGCTCTTTGGCGTAGCGGGAGATAGTGTCAGACTCTTACTGGCTAAGCCACCCCGTTTCTTCATGCCTTTCTACCGGGGCTGAGCTACTCTTTCGAAACTAATCCTGGCCCCAGCAGGCTTCGACTCAGCTGGGCCCCTGCTGTTGCTGACAACTCCTTCAAGCGCGCGAGAGCAGTGCGCGCCGTCGACGAGTCGGGCTCGGTCCGGACAGTTACGAAGATCGTTACGGAAGATCAGACAGCGAGCTACCCATTGCAAGCCCGCGTCTACGGGTGGCCGGAAATCGGGATCGCATCAGGTGTGTTGGTGACGTCATAGGTTATACAATTATTTTTTTTTAATTTTCTCACTATTAATTCTTCAGGTAAATCATTAAACAGCCGAGCTCCTTGAAACAGTATTGATTTTTAAATGATGCAATTGATAAAACACAAGGGTGAATCTGATTGGTTGGATATTGACAGGTTATTGAACTTTTACAGCAATGGCAGCCCAGTGGTAACGACCCCGACTTACGAATTGTTGGTCGCGGGTACGAACCCAGCCTGGCGTATTATAATAATAATAAATACTAAAATAGCTTTATTTATTTAAAAAAGAAATACTTTATGGATTGGCCGGCCTCATCTAGCATAAACTGGCGAAAAAAAATTGACGTGTAAAAGTGTTTTTAAAAACCTATTTACAAAATAAATATCATTTATCATTATCATTTCCAATTTTTAGAAAGCAAAAATTTAATCAATTTATTATAATATATTAAATAGTATATTAATTAGGATTTTAAAAGATGCTTTGACCCCTGATTTTGTTTCGGTGTTTCTTCCCCTAGTATTCAGCTAAGCTTTATTTATTTTGCAAATGGCAAAATAAATATCATTTAAAGTAAAACGTATCAATTTGTTTTGCAAAAGAGAATTTCGTATTCGAAATATTGTCATCGAGGAATCGATAGAATTTCATCAAACTAGATTGCATATTACACCTGAACTGTAATTTCATTTCTTTTTAATGTTGAAGGAAAAATATAGAAAGTGAAACGTTCAACTTCTTGTCCCCAAATTATCATTTCACGTTGAATCTTATCTCCATACATAACAGATATTCGGCGGCGTTTTTGAACATTCAATTAACCTTAATGCGATGTTATCCGCTTAAGTCAGTTAAACTGAATAATAATATCCAGTTTAATTGACACTCCAGTTAATGTTGGAATTTCGAATTTCAGTGAGTCAATGGTGGGCCATGGGTTTTTGATATAACAATTATCAAAATCGAGTCTTGATGATTTTTCTGAATCGCAAAAAAGTGTTTTTTTTGCTGAAATTCCGTCCGACTAATCCCAACCAGTGAGGATTGTTATTTTTTTCCAGAAATTCCCACTAGTTAAAATATCAACCCAGTGGGGATTTTTCCCGCCATATGTTGCTATTTCTAAATTGTATTAAATCAATACGTTTAATTAGGTAAGTAATTTTGTGAATTGTCTGCACATGTGATACGGTCTTCTGATAGCATAAACGGTCTTATGGTTGACTTAGAAGTTTTATGTTTTCAGTATTACTTGGGGTAGCAGAACTAATTGATACTAATTTTAGCTTTATACCTCCGAGCGTTCCTGAGAAAAAGGGTCTTGGCAGACGGACAACATAGTGACCGTTTTTGTCGACTTAGGTACGGAAAAAAATACTTTGTCACAGAAAGTCACTTTGTCGCCAAGCGACAACTACAAAGTCGTTACGAAAAGACAATTATTTCGCTGAAAGATTCAGCACTACGATTCCAATTACCAATTTCATAGAAAGTGTTATAATTTCATGCAATCAACTGCGTGCTAATAATTGATTTTACTTGTAAGCGTCAATTTGACGTCGTTGTAAGATATTAGCATGGCGTGTAGTGTTGTAGATCGTGTGATCTTGCGTGAATTACAAACTTTTGCGTTAAGTTTACATGTTACACGGATTCCTTTGTTTTTTGTCTAATTAGAAAGAGTTTAGAACACCTCATCAGTGGCATAAGTAGCTGCGGGTAATACCGTATAAACTTCATCAATTCGTTACTGCGTACGTTCCTCACATCTCACTAATAATAATAATAATAATATTAGAGATGGAGCAAAGAGGTTAACTTATTTATCATGCGAACCTACTTATTCATTACTAAATTAGAGACAGACATGACCACCTACAGACCGCAATTGCATGCAATTTTTAAGCGACAGTATCCTGAAATTTCAGTTTCTGAACAAAGGGTCTCAGACCAAAGAAGGGTTATAGTTAGGAATAAACTTATATCTCAAGAAGAAATAGATCAATTAAAAGAAGAAGTACGAATGCAATTAATACAGGAAGAAGATTATAGAGACACTAGCAATGACACACAAAACACACACGAATGTCTGTCAGAGCGACAACAATCACTCACTCAATCACAAACACCTGTAGAATCTCAATCATATAACTCGCAAACATCTCACACCTCCACACAAAGCGAATGTATAACATTAACGCTAGAAAATGATATTGATACAGTTGCTGTGGATCCAAACCCAGAAACAGATACATATGTTCAGGAAATACTTGACAAATTTAGAATGACACTCACACAATATTCTGGAATGGATCCAGCAGCTCGACCAAAACTGCCAAAACTCAAGTATAGCCCTAACCTATTCCGTTTGCTTAATTTGTTTAATAACAACATATTAAACCAGTTTTTATCTGATGATATACAACTGATAGACATAAATACTTTAATTTATTGTACAGCGGTTGTTATCGCTAAAGAACTCAATTTTAAAATCTCTGAACAAACCAGTAATATTAGATCTAGAGACCGTGTAAAACCACCATGGCAACTTAGGCTAGAAAATGATATTGATAAATTAAGAGCAGATTGTGGCAGGCTCACACAATACATCAGGGGCTGTAGATCACAAAAAGTAGTTAAAAGAGTTAAAGCCATATTTAAAAGTAATCCCACTCACACTAGACATGAAAGCAACAATAGAAAACCTTTAGAGTATTTGGATACGTTAAAACAAAAACTAGCGCTGAAAGTTCATAGGCTTAGGAGATACGTAAAAGCACAACAGCGCAAAACTGATAACGCAATATTTTCTATGAATGAAAAAATATTCTACAGGAACATACAGAAACCACCCGGGGTCACGATTAGAGACAACAATACAGACATACCTTCGAAAGAACAGCTCGAATCGTTTTGGTCTAGCATATGGGAAGAACAAGTACAACACAATGACAAAGCTACTTGGATAACAGAAGAAGAAACTAGGTGGGGAGCAATAGATGAAATGGAATTCATGGAGATAACTGAGTCTGATATCGCAAATGTTACTGATAGGTTACACAATTGGAAGTCGCCTGGTATAGATAAAATTCAAAATTTTTGGTATAAAAAACTAACGATATTTCATAAATATATAGCAAAAACCCTAACAAATATTGTATTAGGACAACAAAATATACCTGAATTTATTGCGACAGGAATAACATATATGCTTCCTAAAACCACTCACACAACACAACCTTCCCAATATAGACCAATCACATGTCTACCCACTATTTATAAAATCTAAACATCCGCGATAACAACAAAAATCAACGCTCATATCGAACACCACAATATAATAGCGGAAGAACAGAAGGGTTGCAGGCGAGGCCATATGGGTTGCAAGGAACAGTTAATTATTGACTCCACCATTCATAAACATGCAACTTGCAAGAATAGAAACCTTCATTGTACCTATATAGATTACCAAAAAGCGTTTGATAGTATCCCACATTCCTGGTTAGTAAAAATTTTAGAGATTTACAAAATAAACTCAAAAATTATAAGTTTTTTGCGTATTATAATGTCATATTGGAAAACTACACTTCACCTAAATAATCACCATAGTAGTCTTATAACACGACAGATATCTATAAGAAAAGGCATCTATCAAGGAGATTCCTTAAGCCCTCTGTGGTTTTGCCTCGCCCTCAACCCCCTGTCTCATTTGCTACACCGTTGCCAGGTCGGGTACAACCTTAAACATAATACCGAAGACACTATTATCTCACATCTCATATATATGGATGACATCAAATTATATTCAAGAACAGAAAAGGAAATGAAAAAGCTTATAGAGGTGACAACAAAGTTTAGTCAAGATATAAATATGAGATTTGGGTTAGATAAGTGTAAAACATTGCATATTATAAGAGGTAAAATAAAATCGGGTAATTATTCAATTAACGACACCGATACAATAGCAGCCATGGAACCAACGGATCTATACAAATATTTAGGGTACAAACAACTTAAGGGACTCGACCATACAGCAATTAAACAGACCCTTAATACAGAGTATCGAAGGAGGATTAACGCTGTGTGCAAAACTCAGTTATCTGGGAAGCATTTAATAAAAGCCTTAAATACGTTTGCGATACCTATATTGACCTACTCATTTGGAGTAATAAAATGGTGTAAAACCGACATCGAACTACTAGAGAGAACCACACGCACGACGCTCACAAAACACCACAACTTACACCCTAAATCTGCAATCGAGCGACTCACTATCAAAAGACAGAATGGAGGGAGAGGCCTAATTGACATTGGTCACCTTTGGCAGAAGCAAATAACTAGGCTAAAAACATTCTTCTTTACAAAATCTCGAACTAGTGTCATACACAAAGCTATTACTCTAAATGATTTCAATTACACTCCTCTTAATTTAAATAATCAAAATATTCAAGACACTATCAACACAGACCCACAAAGCCAAAAAATTGAAAATTGGAAAAAGAAGGCACTCCATGGCAGGCACCCTCATGCTTTAGATCAACCTCATGTTCACAAAGTAGCTTCGAACAAATGGCTTCACATAGGTAATTTATTCCCTGAAACTGAAGGATTTATGATTGCAATACAAGATCAAATAATAAAAACTAAGAACTATAGAAAATATATAATCAAAGATCCCTCTGTTTCAAACGATAGATGTCGAAGGTGTCATACACAGCCAGAAACGATTCAGCACATCACTGGAGCCTGTACATCTCTTACCCAAACGGACTACACTCACAGACATAATCAAGTGGCAAACGTAGTTCATCAAAAATTAGCAATTAAATATGCACTTATACAGGACACAAACACCCCTTATTATAATTACACACCACAAACTATTCTAGAAAATGACACACATAAACTGTATTATGACAGAGCTATTCTCACTGACAGGACAATCCACTATAATAGGCCGGATATCATTCTACAGGATAAAATAAATAAAATAACCTACCTAATAGATATTGCTGTTCCTAACACACACAACATACAGAAGACAATAACGGAAAAAATTAGCAAATACGTAGAACTTAAGGAGGAAATAACTAGAATATGGCGACAAGAAAAGGTTTATGTGGTCCCTAGCGTCCTTTCCACAACAGGGATCATCCCGCATCATCTCTTCCATAGTCTAAAGTTATTAAACCTTAAAGACACCCTTTATATACTCTTACAAAAAGCTGCCATCTTAAATACATGTCGCATTGTCAGAAAGTTCTTACAAATAGACGAACACGAAATAGGTCTACTTCAGAATGCATCCTCCACGTAACACACCACACGCTACATTTACTTGGCTTGACCCGTAAATGTAGCTGAATACCAGCCTTAGAGCTGAGAAGTAAAAACAGAAACAAAAATAATAATAAAGCCTCTTTATTTCCATAGAGAATGACTTATTACATTTCATACGATAATTTACGTCTCACTAATATAAACTAGTTATTTCTCGCGATTTCACCCGCGTCTTTGTTTACTACTCTGCTCCTATAGGTCTTAGCGTGAAGTTATATATCCATCTTCGATAAATGAGCTATCTAATACTAAATTAATTTTTCAATTCGAACCATCAGTTTCTTAGATTGACGTGTTTATACAATCTATTCGGTCTTATTCGACAGGCCTGTTGGCCTAGTGGTTTGTGACCCTGACTGCTATGCCGGAGGTCGTGGGTTCGATTCCCACCCAGCACAAATCTTTGTGTGATGAGCATGATCATTTGTTCTGTGCCTGGGTGTAATTTATTTATAGTATGTATGTATGTATTTCGAAATATATAAGTATGTTTATCAGTTGTCTAGTACTCATAACACAAGCTCTGCTTAGCTTGAGACTAGATGGCGTTGTGTGATAGTTGAGTAATATATATTATAACATTAGAAGATAAAAGTGGACGTTTGTATGAGTGAAAAATTAATTATCTGTAAGTACCTATGCAAACGTATAATAATTTTTATAGAGGCTGACAGCATAAGTAATTTTAAGTCTATAAAATTTCTGAATGTTATACAAAGTAATTTCAGGTTTAATGAGACCACAGTTTCAAAAGAGAAATAAAAAAACTGTAACACAAACTAGCTCTTATTACAAATCAGTGTTTCATAACATATCTACTTCATATTTGATTGTTTATATACGTTGCTTGAGTCAATTTGATCTTAGTGAAATGTGTTAAAAATTTCTTTCAACACGTTTTAGAATTGTTTATTCTCTTCTCTTACTCTATCAACATTTACTTGTCAAATAACAGAACGATAATACTAAATAATTTATGATTTATTTGGTTTCTTATCTTGTTCAAATGTACCCTCTTTTTTATGAGCAATCTTGATACTTTTATAATTTTTTAGGCTTCCGCAAACGGCGCGATAAGTCAATATGTTTTTTAACAACTACCTAGAGAAATAATTTATATAGAAAAAAAATTATAGTACACCAAACTAATAACTTAACTTTTACACAACCTTAAATCTCAAGGTACAATGTCGGTCTTATATTATAGGCCGAAAAAAAGATGGATGGATTGTGTGAGAAGTGATATGAAAGTTAGTGATAGTTTGACGTGTTGCGCCGACCCCAAGTAATATGGGATAAGGGCAGGAAGAAGAAGAAGAATGGCGGTCTTATCGCTGACAGCGATATCTACCAGAAAACCTTAGGATAGACTTGAAATAAAAAAGGTAGTAGTAATTTCTTCAAAAATGTGTTGTTGCCTCGTTGTCGTAATGTCGCTACGAACCAATCTCTAGCAGTCTTAGAATATTTACAATTTATGCTGCCAGTCTTCTGGGAACATTCCCGGATGACAGCGATGTGGAGGAGTACTTTGACGCCTGAGCGTACTTTGTCATTTTGTATTATATTTATGTACATAGTTAGGTTTTAGTATAAATAGTTTATTTAGTATTTAAGTTTTTTTTATGTACAATGAAACCTAAATAGTGAGTAATATATACAAGTATTTGTTAAATATTTTTTATAGTAATTCATTACTGTTTCGATTCACAGACAATGCAACATAACTATAATGAAGCTAGTTTAGCTAGACATATACACAGATATACAACGTTCTTATAACTTGAATAATTTAACTACATCTTACTGCGTATTGTCTTGTAGAACCTCAAAGAAAATTAAACTTTACCTCTCAACAAATAAGATTTTAAATCCAGTGCCTAGAACATAATAAAAACAAAAGTGCTACTTCATATTTTATGCTCATGATAATTTTCTAGTCGGTTTACAAACTTAAATATAAAACTAAATTGTAATCTTAATCAGTTGAGATAGAGTTCACTGTCGTTTGAAGTAGTTTATGACTAGTTAGGCCTTACAGAGATTGGAATGGAACATTTTTATGTGGCTCAGGGGTGGTCGAAATGTCAATTACAGTTTATTTATTTGAAGTCATTCTCTGACAACAAGTTCTTGGTATAATTTGTAAGAAAAAAGAGTATAAAAAAAATTTTGTTTTGTAAAATTACAATTTAACTTTCTTTGGTATTCTTTAACTTGCATAAGTAGAACTTTAAAATACTTGTTAGGCTTAAATGTTAACTAACCACAAACATTTATAACTTAACTACTTAGATAAAATAATTCTATTTATACATCTTCGAAGTAGTAGGTACTTCGAAGATGTCAGCTGAGCGAGTTTAATGACCTGTAGGTAGTTTGTACGCAACGCCGACTATTGCCTACAGGTCATTGAACTCGCTCAGCTGACGTTTTCTTAAAGAAATTAATTTCGTACATGCGTAAATTAATACGAGTTTTGAAAAAAAGGTACTTTATTTTTTAATCTAGTTTTAAAAATCGATAGTGTTTCGTGTACTGGATCGACCTTCCACGGGATTAAAACGATTAAAATTTAACTGTGTATATTATCTACTGTCGCGCGGGCGAAGCCGCTAAGAGCAGATAGTTTACTAATAAACAGTTCGAGCATTTAAATATTTTACAAAAAAAAAATGCCCATGTCCAAGCATGCCGTGTGAAAGAAAGTAGCTTCACCGGTGAGTGGGCGTCAGTTGCATGTTCTACAACTTTCAACAACTGATCGTCAGATTAACATTCGCAAAATTATGATACAGCTTTATGGTTTTAGGAAAGTCTAGGAATGTTATAGTTTTAGGAAAGTCGTGTTAGATATCTTTACGATCGAAATGGTGTCTAGTTTCATATTTCATCTCCACTGTTAAATAATGTCTAAGTTATATTGTTTTCTTTTTACATTCAAAGTATTTTTTTTTCTTAAATATTTGAAAGATCAAGAATATAAAAGGTGTAAGGGACAGCCCTCCACAAACTTTAAGGGCTTGCTCAGTAGACAAAACTGAACAACCTTCCACAAGATTTTTCAAAAAAAAAATCGGCCTCGCCATACAAATTATCCAATCAAGTTTATCATTAAAAAAAAAATGTGGAGATTGTTCAGTTTCGTCTACTGAGCAAGCCCTTAAAGTTTGTGGAGGGCTGTCCCTTACACCTTTTATTATCTGTGACAATTACAACTATCTAACTATCATCATCGACTAGTAAAAGACAGACGGATAGCGGAGTCTTAGTAATAGCGTCCCGTTTTAACCCTTAGGGTACGTAATTCTAAAAAGCAAGTATCAAGACGTTTACTCCCACCTATAATCTTAGCAAACATTAACACCCTGTACATTAAACACGGCGGTTCGTGCCCTTCCTGTCACGCGCCGCACGTTCACTCTGTACTATATTATGAACTGCTGGGCCATTACTAAGACTTAATTATAAATAATTATAATATTGCTGAACAGTTGAGCAATAATTATTTTATTACTGGTTAAAGTACTCTGAGTGTAAATCTCTCATCTTTATTTACCTAGAGACACGGTTGTAAGTGGATTGTTTAAGGAGTGATGTGAATGAAAAGGGAGTTAGTGATAGTGTGACGAATTTATAGTTCATAGAATCATGTAGTAGCATAGCAAGCTAGTTATATTGCTATTCTGATCGTTACATCTACCATTTGTTTGTGTTAACAATACAAATAAATTGTAAATATTACGTTAATATCAATATAATTGATATTAACGTAATATATTTTTTTTATATCATAATAATAAATTATGATATAATTATATCTTCCCATTTAATTCTATTCCATTCATCTTCTATCTCGCGTTGATGTCTTTTGTTCCGCGAAACTATTAGCAAAATAATAAAGTGATCGCACTTTCGTCGATTTCTTATTTTTATTGCATAAATAACGACTTTAGCCAGCTTATTAGCGTCGCCGCACACAGGCCACAACCACAAAACGCCGCCACTGGCATATTTCCTATAGTTCTCATCCATTTTATATTTCATTAAACCCCAAGCGAAACTATTGTCTTTCTATTGTGTCTGTAAATTCCACGATTGAAACGGACTCTCCGCACACAGTTGACGCCGGTGGCCGCTACAAGCTAGATATCGCCACTGCTCGCTTTTTGTGGCTTACACTGGCCACTAAACGTCATCACACGCCACTTGTGCCTTTTTTCCTTCTTCGTCAAAGTCCATTATGATACGGCGCGCTTGGGTTGAAAAAATATCAGCTACCGGCCACTAGTGGCTGTCGCGCGCTTCAGCTTGCTTTGTGACCACTTTTAGCTTCTTGTCGTGGTGATTGTGGTTGTGGCCGGTGGACCATAGGTATGCATCGACACTTACTTGCACACAATTATTAATGTGATAAAAAAGGAGCGTTCTGGGGCCGTATTATGACCTCTTAAAACCATCATGTTTTCGGTGTGAAAAAGAGACGGAGCTATACAGGACGAATAGCACTATCCTTTTCTCAAACAGAAAACATGATGGTTTTAAGATGTCATAATACGGCCGCTGGTGGTATAAGTCTAATCAATCCGTCAGAATAATGCTTTTATAAATATTAGAGCAAAGAATGACATACCGATTCGATGACCAATTTGCACTACATAGCAACATTGCCCCCTATGTCAACATTGCCACTTCGAATCAATCAATAACATTGATTGTTTCAGTTGCACACACAAACAAACAACATTCTTGTGTTTGTTGTTATTGTTATTTATGTGTTGTTCAAGAGTTACAATTACAATGTTGTCTTAGGCCCTCCCTGATACGATAACAAAGCAACAATACTTTTTAAATAGAAATTGTTTAAATTAGTTGACAACTAATAATAATTCCCGATAGTGGTGGGCTACTATTTTTTTTTTTATTTTATATGTTTTTCTTTATGGAACTATTTAAAAATATGATTTGTATGTGTATTTATGAATTAACCAAGTAATAATAGTAAACCTTTATTTCAGACCTTAAAGATCCATAATAAATTTAAAAATTACAAAATAATTATCACCTGCAGAGATCTGAATATGTCGTCTGCAGAGATGTCATGTGTGGGTTTAATATAAAATGTTTTAAAGAATACTAATGTAAGTTGTAATTAATTAATACTCCTGGGAAAAAGTGTCATAATTCCACACCATAGACTATCCCTGTGCCTAATTCCCTCTAAATCCGACACACAATTATGTATCTACACTAATATAATAAAGAGCTAACGTTTGTTTTTTTTTGTTTGTAGGAGGTAATCTCTGAAAGTAGTGGTCCAATTGCTAAAATTTTTTCACCGATAGAAAGCTGCTTTACTCCTGAGTGACATAGGCTATGTTTTATGTACGCAGGCGAAGCTGCTGACATAAGCTAGTATTTTTGATATTTTATTAGTATATGTCTAAGTTTATCCTCTTTCTTTCAGTCCATCCGAAGATAAGAAATGGCCAGGTTCTGGTATTACAGGTATAGGTAGATAAGACCGCCCATAGTACACTTATCTTTAATGTTTGTCTTGTATTTTTGTTTGTGAATTGTACAATAAGAATAAATACCACAAGGAGTTGTCAGCAACAGCAGGGACCCAGCTGGGTCAAAGCCTACTGGGGCCAGGGTTAGTTTCGAAAGACAGCTCGAGCCCCGGTATGAAGGCTACAAGGAACGGAGTGGGTCTTTTAGTCAGTAAGAGTCTGACACTATCTCCCACTCCGCCCAAGAGCGAGGGTTTTCATTGGATGTTTTTTTCCACCATAAAAAAAGAAGAATAAATAAATAATAGACATACAAACTTTTGCTTTTACAATATAAGTGAAACATAATTTTATCTTTCCGAATCTATTGTTACTATTATTTAGCAATGAAGCCTGAACTTTTGGAACAATAGTTCACAACAAAGTTCATGAGACGGGATTCAAACCCGCAACCTTTTGATCACCTGCTAACATTCTAACCGAGCTAGACGTTCTTGAACTCAACTATATTTTACTGTCACTTAACGCCTTCGAGTTCAAGATCAGCAGCTTAAATTGAACTTAATTTGATACGGAATGCGGGTTAATTAAATTGAAATAATTGAAACTGAAGCAGAATAATTATAATTTAACTAGCCAGCGAATTTAAAGTAAAAAATTGCCCCAAAGGAACATACTTCCGAGATAAAGTAGGATAAGTACCATATGTGCACTTCTAAGACATGGTCTATTCATGAGCCAAATTTCGTCTAAATTCGTTCAGCCGATCGAGCGTGGCGAAGTAACAAACACACATACGTTTTTTTTTTTATTCCACAACTATCACACAACGCCGTCTAGTCTCAAGCTAAGCAGAGCTTGTGTTATGAGTACTAGACAACTGATAAATATACGTATATATTTCTAAATACATACATATTATAGATAAATTACACCCAGACACAGAACAAATAATCATGCTCATCACATAAACATTTGTCCTGGGTGGGGATCGAACCCACGACCTCCGGCATAGCAGTCAGGGCCACTAACCACTAGAGCAATAGACCAGTCGGTCGTCGGTCGTAATTAAAATGCGGATGTAGCAAATTTTTATGTTTACGCTGTATTTGTCAGAAAAAGTATCGAGTCAGCCTTCTCGGTAAGCTTCATTGAAAAAGTCAACACATTGCCAAACAAGAAATTACACATAAACATCTAGTAGGAATCAATTTGTGAATAAACAAAAAAAAAAACACTGAAAAGTACAAAATAACTTTAATTTCGGAAGTCAGTGTTTCTAAATTAATTTTGTCTCTTTGTTATTTAACACCGACGGATCATGAACGCTCGGCGTCAGAGTGGGGATCGCTTTGCGCATTCCATACATTGGCGAGCCAATCGTCTTCGTTGTTAGACACATGCAGCAACGCAGGGAACGAATGAGGAGTGATGTCTATGACGCGATGGCGCGGCGAGCCAATTACTGACACTCCCCGCCCCCGCATCTCACTTCGCACCACAAAAGATACCGAATATTTTACTTCTGCGCAACCGCTCAAGATCCGTTGTGCCTACTGTACTCGCCATCGACGTCTAGGGCTCAGTCCTTACCGGACGGCCGGACAGCGAGCTACCCATTGCTCGTCGTGATCGGGCCTAGTGAATTAGGATTACGTCAACCCTTCATTCACCATAGTCTGTGTGGCAAACAATTTTAAAATTGAACTAGTGACCTTGCTATCACTAGTCAATGCCTCGGCCTACAAGCAATCGATCAATGCAATGTACTTACAAAATCTGTACGTACAGTCGACAAAGGTAATAGTCGAAAGTGGTATTGTGTGTAACCCGCTTATAATAATGATGGAAAGAAGTAAAAGAAGTAAATGAAAGAATTTAGGCTACGTTGGTGTAATTGCTGTATGACTTTCCAATGCTCTTGCATTAAACATTAAAAAAAAAGTGTTTTATAAAATATACTAAATTAAGCACTAGTAGAACTGGCAAAAACCAAATCTTCGTCTACGTGAATGATGTAAATTATTCTAAGGGTATGTTCCCTTATACAGAATAAAATCCTATGTCCAAAACAGGTTTACCCCTTTGAGTGTGTAGGAGGACAGGAGAGGGAGGATTAACAAACATACAACACGCATAAATGCACAGCTATAACTTTCATTTTTAAAATACCTATATGACGGGTAATAGTGCGATGATTCAGTGCGAAGAAGTAAGTAAGTAAGAAGCATATACTTTTATACTCCAGATAAAATCAATTTACTCTCAACTTAAAGATACTCGTAAGTATTTCTGTCATCACTGGGTATCGGGAGTCAAAAAGCGATCTTAAGCCACAATAAGCCCGGATTTGCAGGCGACGAGACATAAGTAGTTCACCCTCTGCCTATGTGATAAGGACCAAGCCTCAGATGTTGATGGCACGAAGTGTTCCACACGTGCTTCTAGGAGATATCAGCAGAACGGTGGGAAATTTCTGAAAAAGAAACCCATGGTCCTGGAGCGCAAAAGGCAACCGAAGAGTAACCATGGAGTTTCTTGCCGGTTCTTCTCCATAGGAAACGACCAATTTGGAACCGTGCACTGGCTTCTGACGTTTTATAAGTGCCCATGTAGGCCTATGTGAAATAAAATATTTTTGATTTGATTGATTTGATTTGAAGGACCCACTTGTGGTAGTCAGTAATAACCTCTCCTGACATGACCTCTCACCACCTCACTTCAGAGCGAGAGGAGTCCGACCTCAAAAAAAAAGTTTTTCTGTATTTAGAACCCTCTTCTTTAAATAATCAAATACCTGACAAAACGGTACAGTGGGGAATGGAATTCCCTGCCGGAGTCTGTGTTTCCTCATAGCTATAACCTAGGGGTCTTTAAGTCAAGAGTGAATAGATTGCTTCTAGGCAAGCGTGCTCCATCGTCGGCCACATCATCGCTGAGAGGTGAGATTGTGGTCAAACGTGAGCCTACCCATTATAAAAAAAAAAACGCTGATTAGTATAGCAAGTGAATTATCATCATCATTTCAGCTGAAAAACGTCCACTGTTGGACATAAGTAAAATGGAGTTTTATTTTCAAATTTTTGCCCATCAGTAACATACATTTAAAACGTAACAAGGCACTCAATTACTAATTATTTTGCCTAATATTCTTATTTATTTTTTGCCGTCTAACCAAATTATTTCGTTGACCGTACGAAATAACTTTACACACACAAATTGTCGGAGCAACGCAGAGGCGTGAACGATCGCTTAATAACACAAACACTGCAGCGCTAATGAAGTTACACGGTTTGAAACATTGCAGTTTGGACTACGTTATATTTACTTTGTATGTTGTGGCGACATTTCGGGGAGCCCTAAGTCGAAAAAGTCAATTGATTTGGTTTTGGTTTGGACCGTGGATCTCCGACAATCGTCACAGGTAAATAGATCACTTAAAAAAAAATCGCTTGAATCCAGCGGTGCGCCGCGAAACCAAATTCTTGGGCTCGTATTACAGAAAAAAACTCAAAACTCAAACGTTACTTAAAACTAGTTTCAACTAATCAAATAGCAAGAATCTAGATTTAAGTAATGCTTGAGTTTTGAGTGACGTTCTTGAATACGGGCCTTATTCGTTTCGAGTGCAAGCAAAAATGAACTTAGCGGTAGTCAGGCCGAAGTGTCATTGATCGTACATATATCCAGATTTTGACAAAGAATCGTTCTTACATAATCACTAAATTTAAAACCAATAACTTTTTATATGCTAACGTCTAGATAATAACTTGAAGAAAACACTAGATCAATCAAAATGCAGCAAACTTTCACTATCTAAATCCTTCAACAATATCATATTAATGCTACCTAATCACGCTATGTCTAAAGGGGCTAGCCATATTATGTATATTCATACTATATGAGTCTTGGTTCTGATAGAGAAAGTCCTAAAGACCGGAAAGTGAAAAAGTCGTTAGTGAAAGATAGATTAGGCATTAGACAGATTATAAAAGAGAAGAAAAACTTCGAGTAGTTTTTGTCGATGGTCAGCGACAGTCAAGTTGATGGAAAGTGGTTATTACCACTTATAAGCTGCGACATCGCAGAAATTTCCAATGTTCTGGCGAATTTGGTGACAACGTTAATAGTATTTAACGGCGCGTAGTGTTCCAAACGCGTCTAAGGGTCAACTCACACCAAAAGAGCGTCTAAGCGCAGCGTGTCATATGAGTTTTAACTTTATTTTCATTGCTATAATACTTATTATCGCATGAGAAACTCGAACGAGTCGCGCGGATGCCCGCGGCGCCGCGGGAATTCCAGCGAATTCTATGAACGGTAAACGGGTCGCTGCCCTTCGCCGCTCTTTCGGTGTGAGTTGACCCTAAAGGAGATGTCAACAAAACTATAGGGGCCTAGCAGGGTCTAAACCTATTGGGACCATGGGTTATATGAAAGAGAACTCCGAGATTCTGGAACGAAAGCAAAGAAGGACCGTGAATGGGTTTTAATCAGTAGGTGAAAGTCTGACACACCCTCCCGCTCTGCTCAAGAGCGAGAGAAGTCATTGGATAATTAACCAGATAGATTAAAAAAAAAACGTGTTGCGCCGACCCCAAATAAAACGGGACTAGGGCAGGAAGATGATGATTAAAAAAACATGTTGCAAGACATAAAATACGTAACAAAAATATTTTTGTTTTTATTATTATTGATAGGCTTGCTCTTGACCGTAATCACACCTTTTTTTTATGGTGGGAAAAAATCATGCATTGACATCCCCCGCTCTTGGGCGGAGCGGGAGATAGTGTCAGACTCTTACTGACTAAAAGACCCACCCCGTTCCTTCCAGCCTTCATACCGGGGCTTGAGCGCCCTTTCGGATAACCCTGGCCCCAGTAGGCTTCGACCCGGCTGGGTCCCTGCTGTTGCTGACAACTCCTTGAGGCGCGCGGGAACAGTGCGCGCCGTCGACGACTTGGGCTTGGTCCGGACAGTTACCGGACGGCCGGACAGCGAGCTACCCATTGCTTAGCCCGCGTCTACGTTGGCCGGAAATCGGGATCAGAATTCCGGCGACGGCGGCGGCGATAACGCCGTTACCATAATCACACCTGGTGGTAAGCGCTGATGTGGTCGACGATGGAGCACGCTTGCCTAGAAGTAACCTATTCACTCTTGACTTAAAGCTCCCCAGGTTGTAGCTATCAGGAAACAGACTACGGTAGGAAATATCACAATAATCGCAACCTTCCCCTCTAGTTAAAAAATATAATTATACAATTACGGGAAAAAATTAAGTTGATATTTTTTTATGCTAACTATTCCGTATCCCTATATTTTTCGAACGACCAATCTACCTCTCATCCATAATTTATCAAAAAACCTACCAGACAGACAGAAGACTCACTTTCGCATATTTTATACACTATTATGAAAATTTACGCACTAGTGAAGCCACAGCCACCCAGGCCGCCATACCGTGTAGCTATTAAAACAGAAATAATGATTTATGATCTTGTACGAACTCACAAGAAGACGTAAATACGTATATGTAAGAGGCGCTAATTACTTCATTATTGCTCATTAAAATTCACTTATGTGGTATACGGAAACAGTGTAATATCTACTGGCTTAGATTTTTAAGCGCGCTAGACGTGGCAGTACCCCGGGGCCCCCAGCTCGCAAAACAAGTTTTTTTTTGTTAATATATAAACTAACGCTTGACTGCGATCCCACCTGATGGTAAACAGTGATTTAATTGTTAATGGTGAAGCTCACTAGTTTAATATAAAAGCCTATTCACTGTATTTATAGATATATTCCCTTCTCTTCTGAGTCGGTACACTCTTGCCAGAGTGATCGTGATCATCACTGTGAATCACGATAAGTGATCATCCTTGTAATGCGGCGCCATTCATCGCGGACAGCTTTCTGGGTATATTCATAAACCGAGCACTTAGTTGCGGCCTTGATCTGGGCTGTCCATCTCATTGGTGATCTACCACGTGGCCTGGTGCCCTTAACTTTGCCCTGCACTACAAGACGCTCTAAGGAGTCGACGATGTGCGACTGCACTGCAGATGATAAGCGCTATCTGCCGCCGAGTTATTTTAATATGGAATCATCACGATACTCCTAGCATCCGTCTCCAGCGCCACATCTCCAACGTATCTCCAAATATTCCCTTAGGTATATTAATTTCTACTTCCACGCAGATGAAACTGGCAGTAGCTAGGGGGCTATAAATACTGAAAAATACGTTTTAACCTTTAAGCCTACGTCGAATTTATCCGACAAACACCGAGGCTTCCGGCGACTGGGACCGCAATTAACTAGGACCGCGGTCCCAGTCGCCGGATCCATAAAAAATAAATAATTTTCTTCCGGCGACTAGGACCACTCATAGGTAACTTAAAAAAATCTATTATAGAAGCCAAAATTGGTACAGTCAAACGAAAAATTTCTAAATTATTTATATGAATATCATAGCGCTTAGTAATAGATTAAGCTAGCCCATTTTTACATAATTCACACATGCAGGTAAAACACACACAAAGGCAATAGCATTGTATGATTGTATATTACTATCCCTTTCTAACTCGAGTCGGTTTTGCCAGTCGAATTCAAAGTCAGGTAGCCCTTTTGTTATAAACGGGAAATTTTGCATCGCCCGATGACTGGCTCGGCCAATCACTAACAAGAAGCTTACCAGTTTAAGAAAGTCAAATTTTGCATCAGACATTTTTGTATTAGATCATTGTATGAGTGAGTGGTGGTGTAGTGACTTCATTTAATAGTCTTCAGGTGTGTAAAACAATTTTTTATTAACTTATTTATGAACAAAACAAGCTAATAAGGGGGTTAAACAACGTGCTTACAAATGTTTTTACTTTAAATTGTTTCTCATCTTTGATGAGACTTTTTAATAAAACAAAAAAAAAAATTGTCATCTAATAAGATTATCTGATATGTAGTTAATATTTTTTTTTCGATTTTGGAATTATCAAAATGGATGAAAAAAGTCCTTCAATTTCACGAGTTGAACAGTAGTTTTATATTGATGTCACACAAAGAGGACGTGAACTTTTGCGAAGAGCTGGCTATGAATATATTCTTAAAAGAATAAACAAAGATGGCTCAAAACTCTGGCGATGTGCAAGAAAAAGTGTTTGCAACGCGACAATAAAAATCAGAGTCGATGCGATGACTATTTTAAATGAAACTGCTCATTTTCATGAACCTATTGATTTCGCGAAGGTTAAAGTGAACCGCCAAATGCAAAAATGTGTAGAAGATGTTCAAAAGGACTTAAATATCCCTGTTGCGCAAGTGTTTGAAAATAATATGGAAGTTTCAGAACTACAGGGAGAATAGACGAGGGATTACAGTTTGCTACAGAATTACCATATTTTTACAATATAGAAAAGCAACACTACAAAAAAAAAAAACGCTGCTATTGCAGCAAAAAAGTCACTTTTCACAAAGCCGCTGACGTCGAAATGCCCTAAACCTACCTACCCTACTTTTTAAATCAAAAAGAATTTTTATTCAATTATTACATCGTTGTTTGACTGTACATTATTTGATTTAAGTTATCATTTATTAGTGGTCCCAGTCGCCGGAAGAAAATTATTTAATTTTTACGGATCCGGCGACTGGGACCGCGGTCCTAGTTAATTGCGGTCCCAGTCGCCGGAAGCCTCCAAACACCGTCACGTTTATCTGGCTAGAGGTTTTAAAGTAACCAGTGCTAGGTTGCTCAGGAACTAACTCAAGAAACCAACACACCACACCACAACATGCTACAGCAACCAAAGCGACACATCTCACCCCGCCGGTTGATTCGTTCAACCCGACCAGTTTCCACGGGCGGTATGCTAATTGCATCGGGTACGGTTATTGTAACCATTTCCTATCAGCTATTGGCGAAGAGAAATCCTTTACACTAACGTATTTAATGACAATTTACTTCAGAATATAGTAAGGTTTCGACTTGTTAGTGTTATTTTTTTTCTTTAGTTTAGTTATTTGGTAAATGTTCACTGGACTACACTGTCCTCTCATTCTTATTAATATTTTAATATCGTTAAACAAATTTCTTATCGGTCTTGATCTATAGGAATCGACCAATTGGAACCGTGCGCTACCCTCGGAAGTTCTCTATGAATATATTTTGAATTTTCAAAGAAATCATTTGAAGAATCCATATATTAAAAACTAATTAAAAAAAAAAATTATCGATCCGTCAAATACTACACACATACGCGTCCAATATTTTTTTATAATCTAAAATACGGACTAAATAAAATGTAGGTAATCATTATGACCCCGGAAACTACCCTATTGTGTTTAGTTTCAAATTCCAGCAGCCTCTGTCATAACCTCTAAGCTAGTTAGATGAAGTAATTTTCTGTTGGCTTTGCTATGTGAAATCAACTTCAATGTAAAAATCATTACGGATTTAGCAATGTCTACTCGCACAGAAACCATTAGATCTAAAACTACCTTAGTTTATCCTAACTAATATTATAAATGTGAAAGTGTGGATGTTTGGATGTTTGTTACTTAATCACGCAAAAACGGCTGAACGGGTTTGGATGAAGTTTGGCATGCATATAGCCTTTGACATGGAAAAGAACATAGGCTACCTTTTATTCCAATTCCTTAAATATCTAATGCCATGCGGGCGAAGCCGCGGGCAAAAGCTAGTGTATTACTAAATTTTAAACGCTGATAAGTATAGCATGTAAATCATTATCATCATTTCAGCTGAAAGACATCCACTGTTGGACATAGGCCCCCAAGTGTCGCCATAATGACCGGCTATATTATCCATCTCGTAAGATATATCACCAAAGGCGACTACAAGCTCTTAACACGACTCATTTGACGACCTGAACTGTTAAAGGGAGGGAGCTTTATATTCTTTATTGTACATAAATTCACAAACCATTCACAGTAAGAAAGCCGATGTACACAGGCGAGCTTAACCCAAAATTGAGCTTATTTTTTATTATTGATAGGCTCGCGTTTGACCACCATCTCACCTGATGGTAAGCGATGATGTGGTCGACGACGGAGCATGCTTGCCTAGAAGTAACCTATTCACTCTCGAAGTCTCGACTTAAAGACTCCTAAGTTGTAGCTATCAGGAAACACAGACTCCGGAGTGGAATCCCACTCCTTGGCACAGCCAACTTGGCTTTCCTACAGACTTTATATATAGGTATATATCTCCATCCCTCTTTATCACTCGTACGCCTGACATTTTAACACATGATGGTAAGCCTCCAGAGTTGAGGAAGTGTTCAAAAGACTTACCATGGCCCAGGAACGCAAAGCGCAACTGAAGGAACACAGGTGGGTTTTAGTCAATAAAAGTCTGACATTTTCTCTCGCTCCAGAGCGTGAGAAGTTATTTTATGATTGAATATTGAAAACAAATCGATTACTTAACCCGAAAATGCTTAAATCAAAAACTCATTATAGTTCGACCGAAGAATCTTAATCCGCCAGTTTCACACCGGCCCATCCGATAGGCAATCACCTCAATTTACCCATACAACACCTAAACGGCCTCAAAACTCGTATTGACATTCGCAAAACGACAATTCTTCACTTTTACTCATGTGAAAGTTAAAATTCCGACTTCAATTAAAACTTGGCCCAGTTTCCGTACATTATCCTTGAGAAAACGTAGATTTCGAGTCTGTGAATTAACTTCACTTTCCGAGTTTTAAGTCTTAAAGACAATGAGGTTACAATCACCACTAGAATAAGGTTATTAACCTTCCTCACTGAACCATCTCAAAACAGTTCTTTTTTTAATGTTATTTCATGCGTTGACCTTCCACTCTTAACTTAAAACACAATTCTCTTCAGAGAAAATGGCTTTACTGAACACACAGCACACACACATTCACGTAGTTAAGTTCCGTCTAAGCTAACTGTACTAAGTTAGCTAACTTCACCGCACAGCTTAACTACAAACTAAAACTAACAAAAAAAACCTTAACTAATCAATAAGATTAAACGTTTTTGTAACTAACCTTTTCAATCCACAATGGCAATCCCGGAATCGTACAGAAATTGTTAAAGAAAAAAAAACACTTGAAATATTCTTACAAATCCGTTGTAACAACACTGTCCTTCAAAACTAGGTTTTTATTCACAAAACTTACCGAAATGTTTGATTTTGTAACGTTAGAATGTGTTTATAAATGTTGTGGAACAAGCACAGTTAGCGACACCAATTAATAAATTACTTGCGTTTCATTGAGAACTGTCAAGTACGTACGTCCGTCTCGGGCGGCGGCTCGCGGCTGACTGGAGGAAGAGAAGTGAGAAGACACGTCACTCGCTGCGTCTGAGCACCTCACCTTTACTTATTTTAGATCGATGCAACGATCTTGATACTTTAAGATAGATGTGACATTTTCAAGAATCGCTGTAAAATATACACGTTATATTTATTAATGTTAGTGTAACTAGGTTCACAACTTTTCATTGAAATTCTTGTATGTATATCCGTTTACGAAAAAAAAAAACATAATTACATTAATCATTAAAAAAAGATTTCAACAAACATAATTCACTTAAAATTAAGGATCATTACTGAAAATGTGTTAAACGTTTAAAATCACCGCCTCATTAAATTAACAATGGCTATAATTAATTACTATTAGGAAGCAAGCATTACCGGCTTGTTGTACAAACTAAACATAATTAAGGAAATTCACGCTCATTTCATTGTTTAGTGAATACTTATCCTTGAACTTGGTTTGTAAGGCTTCTTGAATACTTAAAACAATAATCATATTAGGAAAACATACAACTCCCGCTGCAGGTTTTGGTAATGATTTATTTACTCCTTTTATTTTTGTTAACTGTTGCATTATTGGTATTGGCCCAGGGTGATAGTCTGAAGAGCGTATGTCATTTATTAATACCTATACTTTGATATTATAAAAAGGTAAACTTTTGTTTTTGTTAGGAGGATAATTTCTGATAGCACTGGTCTGATAGCTAAAAAAAATTCACCGATAAAAAGCTGCTTTTTCTTGAGTGACACATGCCATATTTAATGCATGCGGGCGAAACTGCAGGCAAAAGCTAGTTAATTTGTATGCAAACACACACGCAAAGAGATAGATACAGATAGAAAAGCTCAATGGTATAGTTTATTTCAGAAGAAATTATTTCCTGCAGACTTACGACAGGAGAGATTTACTAACAATGCAGAAACTTTGAAGTCTGTTTTTAATTTTTAATAAGGACTTGAGGTCTTTACCCAGTCTTAAACAAATGCTCCACTCTTATTATTTTTAGCACTCAATTATATAATGATAAATATATACATGTTATGGAATAGCAGTTACTATATTTTTTCGAGTTCTTGGTAAATAAAAACGTACGCTGTATACGATTCATCAATTCCTTGCCTGATAAATGATTGTTTGTGAAATTAAAGTTAATAGAGTGTAGAAAGTCGGGTTTTAGACATCATGACCTTAATACATGTGTTCATTTCATGCTTCAATGCTTAAACCAATTAAAGGATCAAATATTACAGAACTCGAAATATGTAGATATTAGGAAATTAACATAGCGTCACTTCTGTATTTTTGCTGTATTATGCAGAGATTTACTTAAGGCCTATCTTACCTCGTTTCATTTTCAGCTCCAGATACATTCGAATACTAGAATACCACGGAAGATGCTGAAGTAAGTACTACACTTTGTCGTGCTCGTTCCCTTTTGTTCTACACCAGTGACGCCAAAGCTGAGATAGAACTTGCACAATATTTAAGTTCGACTGAAAGGTATGGCGTCACTGGGGTAGAGCAGCAGGGTACCACAACTAAAAAATTAAAGAAATAACTCCAGAACCTGGAGTGGCGACCGCGCACCGAAAAACGCAGCGATAAAAGGTCTCCCACACACAAGGTGGACCGATGATCTGGTGAAAGTTACGGAAGTATGGTCGATGTGAGATGCACAGGACCGTTATTTGTGGTAACACTTGGGGGAGGTCTATATCCAGTTATGGAAGTCTTTCGGCTGAAATGGTCAAGACGAAAAAATTACTAATTTTAAAAAATCGATGTTGAGTCAAGAAGAAACAAAGCCTTTAAGTGTCTTTTTTTCTGCTGTAGTCGGTTGTATTTTTTCTACTGGAATCATTTGTATTTTTAGTAAACTGGCCTCATACCTAATTTATATATTGGCAAATACATATTAAATAACAACTCAATTACAACTACGATAATTATTTCTGCAAGAAAAATTCATCTCAAAGTATCAAGGCCGCTCCGTCGCCGTACACAACATCTCGCGTCCTCGTTATTCGTAGTCGCACAGAACACCTCTCTACGCTCCACCTAGCTATTCCACATTCATGCGTGCCGAACGTTTGCCAAACGTTAACACACCAAATATACAAGTATGCGTTTACGTATGTTGATGTTGAAAAGCAGCGTCGATAGAGACATAACCCTGTTATAATTCACTGTATTTAAAGTAGATAGTTCTGAAGTAAAATTTTTTACTTAAAAACATAGCTAGAAAATATAGCATTTATTTATTAGAGTGTTCCAAAATACCATACAAAAAAAAAATTGTGATAGCTAACCTAATCCCATAATGCACATTCAACTATAGACAACTACAGTTTAATGCATGACCGAGCGTACACGGCTCTAAAGAATTACTTAAAATTTACACTAATTTAATAAAGAGGTAAGGTTTTTTTTATGTTTTTTTTTGTTTGTAGGAGGTAATCTCTGAAACTTGCCGCCAGCCTTTTGGGCACATTACCAGTCGACAGCGATGTGAAAGAGTTTTTTGACGCTATATTTTAGTTTGATTTTAGTTAGCTGTAATTAGCGTAGAGTTTTTTTTTTATTTACTGTAATTATAGTTTTTAGTTGTGTATGTAATAAGTTAAATTGATATTAATAAAATCGTCAACATTGTGAATTAAAAAAGAATTATTTTATAATTTACTAATATGCTGTTAATAAGATTTTTTCTCCTTATGACTAAAACGACTAATTGCAAGGCTCTCTACAGAAATAGTAGGTGCCTAGTGGGTAATAGTGAATGTGTAATGTGAAAGTGAAACCCGCGCCCCTGATATGAAGGCAAAGAAGAAACAGCAGTGGATTTTTAGTCAGTAAAAGTCTGACATCCCTTCCCGCTCCGCTCAAGAGCGGCCTAAAAAGACAAGTAGCTTAGTGTGATTAATGGTTCTGACTTTTATGTCGCCGATTCAGACCCAATCTTGCGCTTTACTTTGTATAATTTAATTATCTAAAAACGGTGAATGAAAATATCTTGTAACGTTCATGTCCTAAAACCTTGCCTTCGAAGACGTGTGACATCTAACAAACCGCACTAAATATTACGGCCCATTTCCTCTTCTAGAGATGAGGCTTGAGTCCCAGCAGTGGGAATATAAGGCTTATGTTTATGCTACATAAATATAACATTCCTAATTATTTAACAACAACTATGCAAATCCTCTGTAATATAATATGTAAATAGTCACATTAAGATAGTGCTCATAACTTTTAGGTTATCTAGGAAACCAATACCTGTCTATTTAATTCACACACTCCTCGACACCTCTAATGCATAAAGTCGTAACATATTTTTTGAGTAAACTTATAATAAAAAAAAATTAAAATAAATATTTTTTTATTTTTTATTACATCCAGGGTCTGGTACTGTGATCTTATTTTGATTATCTATCTATCTATAATATCAACAGTAATAATAATATTATTAACAGGGAAAATTTTTATTTTTGTGTGTATGCTCGTAATGAATAAATTCAAAAACTACTGAACCGATTTCAAAAATTCTTTCACCATTTGAAAGCTACATTCACCCTGAGTAATATAGGCTACATTTATTGCCCGTGCAAAGCCGGGACGGACCGCTAGTATATATATAAAAGCGAAATATCGATTTTACGAAATTCCAGTCCTAAGAGTGTAAAACGGGGTTCAAAGTTTGTATGGATTATTTCACGTAAGCGAAGCCGCTGGCAGAAGCTAGTTCAATTAAATGCAAATACATCAGTTAAAAGGATTTTCACAAATTACTGATATAAATTATTTAAAAATATGTGAATTTTGCAAAATTTTGTTTAGTGCTCGCCTATGTCTTTTATGACATAAACCTTGTGCCAAACACACTGCCAGTAGTTGTACGTTGATATGTCAGTCAGTCAGTTTCCTTTATATTTATGACTAGCTCTAGCCCGCAGCTTCGCCCACGTACATAAAAATTAGCATATGTCACTCAGGAATAAAGCAGCTTTCTATAGGTGAAAAAATTTTACCAATCTGACTAGTACTTTCAGAGATTACTTCCTACAAAATAAAAAATAAAAAAACAACTTTAACTCTTTATTATATTATTGTAGATATTGAAGATTACAGAAACACAAAAATTCTGAAAAAAAATCACTTTTTGCATTACGACCTTATGCTTGGGAGGTGCAAACTTGCAAATTCAATCTGTTGGAGTATTTATAGTAAAAATTACTAGAAATATACCTGTTCCTAAAAACTGGTTGCCAAATACTACGAATTTTTTATTCCTAAACATCGAATTTCGGATGCAAAACTATTTTTATGGCGTCAATTAAAGATTTCTCTATGATTTCGAACTGTGATTTTTACGTCTATGGTATTTAGAGGATACTATTAAAAAAAAAACTGGTGCGGAGTTTATGGTTTTCTAATTGGTATCAATCAGAGATTAAAGGTAGCGATGGTGTGAAAGTCGATCATTTTTATCATTATGGGAGGCCCGTTTTGGGATGTTGCTGGGCTATTAAAATTATATCCTTAGGCATGGTGGGTTTGATTCTCGCACAGTCAAGAAACCCGACCAGCAGGCTTACTCTTGAGTTCAATTCCGATCGGTCGACATTGAGATTGTGACGTTTCGTCCTTTCGACCTTGAATTCAATGCTAGCGCCAAATTGGTTCAAAATTGTGTGACCATTTTGAGAACTAAGTGAAATCGTATATATGGTGACAATATTGTTTTCAAGAGTACCAAATCACGTAACGTCAAAATTGACATTGCAATCGGATTGACTTTAGATTGAAATTGAAATTAATTTGGAGATTAAGCCCGCGGTTTTAATCGGATCCGCGCTCTATGGGATCCTTAGCATAAGCATAGAATAGGTATATATGTAACAAATAAATATTTGACTTTGACTTTGACTTTGTTTGTAGGAGATAATCTTTGAAAGTACTAGTCCGATTGCTAAAATTTGTTCACCGATAGAAAGCTGGTTTATTCCTGAATGACATAGGCTATATTTTATGTATACGTGGTTAAAACCGCGTGCAAAAGCTAGAAACTTATATTTAAGTAAATTTGTACAGAACCCTTGATGCTTGATAAAAAAATCGAATAAAAAATAATAATAATCTTTATTTATAATTATATAAAACAGATTGCAGAGGATTTTACATTTTTCACAAAGTGGGTAGTTTTATATTTCTGACAATCAAGTGGGTGACGTTCTGTTCTCCTTGCTAGGCTATGAAATAGCCTGTATTAAGAAGTAACAGTGCCGATCCTCTCGAGTTGTATTACTACATTTTTTTTAATTTTTTATTTTAACAACATAAATAAATTCAAGCAAAATGTTTAACAGATAAGTCAAAAGGTTTTTTTATTATTGTTGTTTATAGGTGGGTGGTGGGTATAGCCAAGTTAACATTTTTCTTACTTTTGTCACAGTACACCACCTTAAAAACAGACCGACACGCAGGCTACATTTAAATACTCACCAATCTATGGCCATCATCGGTACGTAAGCACCTACTAATTTAGTCTAAAATATTCATAAATTATTATACGATCAAATTCATCCAAGCGGGTCACACGAATTCCATATCAATCACGTCGTATATTCTATACAAACTAAACGGTATATAAGCATAAAAAATAATTTATAACTAATTTATGTAATATCTTTTACAACAGTTATAAGACGCTTGTGGCTAAACTTGGTATGAACTAATTATATTACGGCTAGTTTTTATTAATTTAGAGTAGCTTGTTATAATACTAACCTTATTTATAAATAACAGGGTTTCGTCCAAACTCATCCCCAAAAAGTGGGTGAGTTGGGACTCAACTCGCTCACTTTTTTATATGCCTTGTAGCTGTAAGGGTACAGTTTTTCGGAAAACGACAGAGAAAATAAAGGTTTAGTCTATACTCAACCATATCCACACTCATTCTAGTGCCGCCGGGATTCCGATCCCAATTTCCGGCCACCGTAAGCGCCCGCTTTCGAACGGCGAGAAATGGGTAGCTCACCGTACGACCGTCCGGACATAGTTTAAGACGCGTATTGTTGTTCCACGCGCTTCTCAAGGAGTTGTCAGCAAGCCGTAGGGGCCCAGCAGATTCGAAGCCTACTGGGGCCAAGAGTCTGCTTCTAAAAGAAAGATACGGCCCCGGTACGAAATGCAACGAAGGCATAGGAGTGGGTTTTTTGTCAGTAAAAGTCTGACACTATCTCTCGTGCCGCCCAAGGGCGTAGAGATGTCGTTGGATGATTTTCCCGCGTACAAAAAAAAATACTCATCCCCAGTCCTAACTCGCCCACTTTGTTATATACCTACCTTTTAGCTGCAAGGATACAGTTTGTCAAAAAAGTGTTACGAACTAGAAAATAAATACATACTTATCACGTATAAATTCTGTTTTGGTTTTGTTTGTTTTCGGTCGATGTCTGCTAGGTCTGCGAGTTCGTTCGAATGAATTACCGCGGCCCTAAAATGCAAACGGCAACTGAAGAACCACAGGTGGATTTTAGTCAGTAAATTTCTTACACGATTAGGTTTAGTAAGTAATTTTATTATTTATTAATAATAATAATAATTTATTTTCTACATAAAAGTTGTACAAATTTTGAGCAATGAATTCAAGTTTAATACAAATGCATAAGAAATATAAGTGTGCAACTGCGCCTGAGCTAGGCCGAGCCTGTATTTCAGAACGCAGTTCTCTTCCCAGAAAAGGAGTTATCAATATAACAGCATTTGCGTGTTTCGTTTATATGCTTTTTATTAACAATATATTAATCTGCAATCGTAAGTGTATTGTTGTAGCGTTGGGCAATAAAAAATCACATTCTGTGAAAGTTTCAACTCTGCCGTTCTCCGGTCGTTCATTTCTCTCAACAGTTTAGGAGATACACCCCGTTGTCCACCAAAGGGAACCAAGGTTACAGAGATAGCCCAAAGAATTACCAAACTTAAGTGCCAGTGGGCAGGGCACATTGCTCGCAGAACAGATATTCGATGTGGACGAAAGGTTCTGGAATGGCAACCTCGTACCTGAAGACGCAGTGTTGGAAGGCCTCCCACAAGGTCGACTGATGACCTGATGAGGGTCGCGGGAATACGAGATGCACAGGAACGGCCATTATGGCGACACTTGGGGGAGGCCTATGTCCAACAATGGACATCTTTCGGGTGAAATGATGATGACCCAGTTGTCAGACAGACGGACAGCGGAGGCAGTAACAGGCGTTTCGACCCGAATGTCTCAAAGTTCACCTTTCATGACACATCCATTGCATCACGAAGGCGATATCCATCAATAACTACATAACATTATTATATTTCCGTCCTCTAAAAGCCTTTACATAACTTCAATATACAACTAGCTAGTAGCTGAGTTACACAATTGACAGGAATGTGACGGACGAGCGTCAATTAGCCAATAATTACGTAGATATATATTATATATATTATTATTTTTTTATTTATTATTATTATTATTATTAAGGCCCTGGTGCCCGAGCAGTGCCATCTTCTTCGTAGCGTGTCGATTATTATTATGAGCCCCTTGTACTTAATCACTAATAACTTAGTACTAAAAATAAACCAATTTCAACCGTACACTCGAAATAAGGTTCAGTAGAAAACCAGCGTCAAGCAACTACCATGTAGTTGTCTGGCATTATTGCTGAACTGGACCTATTTGGCGCCGCCGTGAGACACACATTGCTAGTTGTCTTTTTTTTATATTATAATAATTTATTAGTGTCTACATGTTGTTACTACATTGTGTGTATCTACGAGTGTGTATGCCAAATTAAATAGTTTTCTTTCTTTCATTCTTTGTTTCCCACTGCAGGGTAAAGACCTCCCTTCCGTTATTACACTATTTTCTGTCCTTAGCCACTTCTGGCCAATCGTTAAGGTGGGGGGAGTCCAAATCGTTACGCCATCTCCTTCTGGGTCTACCGCGTCGTCGGCTCCTGTTGTTCGGAATCCAGTCAGTGGTTACCTTCACCCAATTTTGTTGCGACATGCGGAAGATATAAATAAACGTTTTTCTTTCTTTTATTTCTTTTCTTTCTTGTCTTTCTTTTCTTTCTTTTCTTTCTTTTCCTTCTTTTCCATCTTTTCTTTCTTTCTTTCTTTCAAATATGACCAGCCCAGTTCCATTTTAGTTTGGCGACTGAGTTACCTACGTCTGCGATTTGTGTTTTGGAACGAAGTATAGATACTATTCCTCATACGAACAGTTCTTTTGACTATGAGAATACTTCGTTCTATTGCTCGCTGGCAGACCCCGAGACTTTTGACGTTTCGTTAATGACCACGTTTGCGCTCCGTAAGTGGGGTTGGGTTTCCCTTAAAGGGAAACTCATGGACATGTTAATATGTCCATGAGTTTCCCTTTAAGGGAGAGTGGTAGTGATCCCTTCATCTGGTGTTTCATCGACCAATAGCTCTTCCAGACGTTCTCGGTGCGTCTAGCAACTTTTTTCTTCAACGTCGATGGCAAAACTAATAAAATTCCATGCCTGACCCAGTATCCGGCCACGGCAATGCCGTCCACTGATACTGTCATTAGATCCCTAAGTGAACAGGTTACAGGGCACGTTCAAAAATACTTCGAAATTAGACAAGAACTTTTCCCAGCTGTGGGAAAGTATGTACTCAATAAAAAGTTATAAAAAAATTGTAGATAATATTTGTTTCTTAATAATTCTGTTCCCATGAAACGCATGTTGCTAAAAAAGTTATGAGTTTACATGTGGATGGATGGAGGGGAAGAGGGAGGCCAAAGAAAAGATGGATGGATTGTGTGAGAAGCGATATGAAAGAAAAGGGGGTTAGTGATAGCGTGACGAGTGACAGGACAGAATGGAAGAAAAAAACGTGTTGCGCCGACCCCAAATTAAACGGGACTAGGGTAGGAAGATGATGAATAATTCTGAACCCAGACAAAAATCTACAATCTTGCCATGGGTATCAAGTTACTGATTTGTGGAGGAATGAAAGGGAATCGTAAGTAATAAAATCGTAAGCAACAAAAGTACAGCAAAAAAAATATATGATAATATTCCACATATATCACACAACGCCGTCTGGCCCCTTAGCAGAGCTTGTGTTATGAGTACCTTCTAGACAACTGATAAACTTACTTATGTACCCATATATGTATTTCTAAATACACACATATTAAAGTTAAATATTTGACTGGCCTGTTGGTCTAATGGTTAGTAGCCCTGACTACTATGCCGGAGGTCGTGGGTTCGATTCCCACCCAGGACAAATGTTTGTGTGATGAGCACGATCATTTGTTCTGTGTCTGGGTGTAATCTATCTATAATATGTATGTTTTTAGAAATATATAAATATATTTATCAGTTGTCTAGCACTCATAACACAAGCTCTGCTTAGCTTGAGACTAGACGGCGTTGTGTGATAGTTGTGGAATATTCTTATTATTTGTCCTAGGTGGGAAGCGAAACCACGACCTACGGCGTAGCAGTCAGGTAACAGCAAAAAAAATAAAACATGAAAATACTTTTAATAACCAAAAAGACACATTTAATTGTATTCAGTAGATCTGTCACCAGCGTGGGACGATTTTTGTGAACCGAAGAAAGTTTGTATGTATGTCACAACCTGCCCCGAACCGGTCCAGTCCGTCTCACGAGCCGGCGGCACGCCTGTTATGGCCAAATTATAGGTTGTTGGCATACTATCCGATGGATACTAATCGATTTGAATATCTTATCTCTTAACTGTTTATTTTGTGATCTTTGTGTAGGGTTTTTAAGAGAATTTTGATGGTATCTACTTGATAAGTTTTCGCTTTTCGACCACCCGTTCGGTGGAAAGTGTAAGGTAAATGTTGGAGCAGTGATGGCTCAGTAGAAACCGCCCCGACTCAGTTGTAAGTCTCGGGTTCAAACCCAGCCAGGCGCATTACTTCGTGTAATTTATTTCATTACCACTCCTCTCAAATCGGTAAAGGAAAACATCGTGAGGAAACCGGCATGTCCAAGAACTAAAAAATCGAAGACATGTGATATTCCTCAAGCCACACTGGGTCCTTGTGATGGATTCTGGTCTATTCCCTCTCTTTGAGAAGAGGCCTGAGTCCCAGCAGTGGGAACAATATAAAGCTATGCTTATGCTATGATAAATGCATACAACAGCTGCACCTCATTATGCGTCGCCAATCTGCCTGACGCCGCCGACCGTTACCGATCTGATTTTGACGGTATGTTTGGCGCAGTGGTTGAGCGAATGGCAGCTGCGCTGCGTGTCACAGGTTCTATTCTCTCACGAAACTAATATTTTTATGGCCTACAGACAATTCTTCTGGGTCTGAGATTTTTTTAATGTTGGAAATCATCCATGCGATTAAATCTATACGTTATAGGAGTTAAAAGGCAAGAGCCTACCTCTTGCCTTTTCATTGAAAACTTAAACTATAATGTAGCGTCATAGATGTCGTTACAGCAGCAGATTTGGATGTTTTTTTTTTTTTAAAATCATTCTCCTACACGAGGGATGGTTACTGTATCATAAGACCGTTCACAAACATGTAACCTCACATACATAAGACATCTAGAACCGAAAATTCTATCTGTAAGCCATACAAAAAGTTTAGTGCAGGAATGGAACCCGTGACACTCAGCGTAGCAGCTCAACCACCGCACTAATAAACCGTCCATGAGGCCATATTGTCACTGAGCTACTCTACCTGATATGTTTACCTGTCTATCAAAATATATCAATTCTTAATTCTTTTAAAGCTTGTAGTCCCTTCAACATCTAGCCGAAATTAAACGGACTCAACACTCGTATCCGCCTAGGCGGCAGTACGAGTACCTGTGTTTTTTGAATTATTGATTGATTTACATATTATGCTATCTTCACTTTGAAGAATATTTAACCACCAAAATTTAAGTGTAAAAATGTTTTTAAAGATCCGATCTGTTTCTTTTGCTGTTTGAGTAGGGAAAAATTGTGAAATTGCTAAATATTATTTTAGGTAAAAGTAATAATAATCGCACGAAAAAATCAATAATGATAATGTTGGTCATGAATCTATAATAAACATATATTTTTTTCGAACCTATTAACCTGGCCGTTACCAAGGAGTAGGCTTCAGAAAGTCTCTGTTTTATGGAGCTTCTCGGGCGCTTGTGCTTTAATGATAGTTTGTCTCATCCAGCAAGGATTTCTAATCCAGTAATCTTATTAGCCATTCCGCTGTGTTGACCGTCGGATCAACACGTATTCAGTAAATTATACGTCACGGTATCCGCAGACATACCGGCGTTATTATAGTGCTGTTCCCAGATATTTGTGTCGATAATAAGTGGTGCTACACTTGCGGAGATTATTATGGGTAAAATTATGTCGATAGTTGTCCGTTCACCAGGATTTGGTTTGAAACTGTGTTTGAGACCGTTGTTAATTGACTTAATGTTGCACATGAATGATAGTTGGCATATTAATAAATGAAATAGAAAAAATAATAACGTTTATTTGACACAATTAACATTTGTAGTTAAAGAGTCACATTTAACAAGTACTGTTTCACAGTACTTATGATGACAACCACCGAACAAGGCCGAGGGCCTGTATTATGGTGATCCAGAGTCCAGTTTACTTTGGATTGGGTTTTTTATGTTTCTTCTTTGCCTTGAGTACCAATTAATCTTTAGTCTACAACAAAATCACAAGCATTTATATCAAATAGACCATTTGCAGGCACTTTTGAATAGTCAAAAAAGTGAAGGAAAATTGCACGTTTCAAAGCGTAGATCTCTATGGAGAAGAACGTGCAAGAAACTCTACACAACATAGGCACTACAATATGTACGTAGTGTTTCTTTTTTTTCTCAAAACCTATTTCTTTATTGTACTATATTTTTCGTTTTTTGTTACAATTGAACAAATTTAACTTAGTGACTAAGCGGTAAGCTGGCATGTATACTGTAAATGTTGTGTTTACCTGTAATTGGCATGTACTTATATTGGAACAGTACTCGTATCAATTTACGCATGTACGAAAATAATTTCTTTAAGAAAACGTCAGCTGAGCGAGTTCAATGACCTGTAGGTAGTTTGTACGCAACGCCGACTACTCGTATTCGTAAAATAATACGAGTTTTGAAAAAAAAGTTACGTTTTTTTTCCATTTTTATCTTTACAAATCGATAGTGTTTCATGTACCGGATCGACCCTCCACGGGATTAAAACGACTAAAATTTAACAGTGTATATGTGCTGTAGGTGAACCTAAGTAAATAAATACAGCTTCACGAATTCATCTTAGCGACCCAGAATTTTTGCGTGCTAACTGCCAGTGTAGTTAGACAGTATCCTAAGTACATTGATCCTGACAGACGGTCTCTGACCTCTGATCTGCTATCGTGACGATTGATCTAATTAGCAGTCAATCTTGTAAATTTAACTGACATTGTTTCAAAACCGCTTCTGCTGAGCGCGACTCAGGGTTCAATTCGTAGGCCGATCACATTTTTATTGCTTGGTTTTTAGGGTTCCGTAGTCAACTAGGAACCCTTATAGTTTCGCCATGTCTGTCTGTCCGTCTGTCTGTCCGTCCACGCTTAATCTCTGTGACCGTTTGCACTAGAAAGCTGAAATTTGAAACCTTTCAATTGTGATAATGACAGACACAATTGAAAGACAATAGGTGCGCGAACGCCGGCGTTCGCTTGGGGTTTAATGAATTATAATAAAGTATGATGTCATCAAGATTAGAATATCTAGCTACCTAGGTAGAAGTTAGGTACAGAACCTTGATAGTATCTCTCAGTGTAGGCTTAGATTAAATCAAGCCTTACAGCGTGCCAGGTTTATGAAGTCATAGTTATTTTAATAACACTGTTCCTACTTTTTGTTGATCTTTTTATATAAGTAGATATGTGTGCAATTATTATAATTATCTATACATCCATACACATTGAAATAAAATTGAAATCTGTTTGTAATGATCAAAATAGGTAGGTAATGTTTTTTTTTTACAAATAAACAATGTTTTTAATTTTTGTCTGTCTGTCCGTTTGTTATTTTCCGCAGTCCTGGAACGCGAGACAAATAAAGAACATAGGGGTGGGTTTTAGTCAGTTAAAGTCTAACATGCTCTCCCGCTTCGCCCTAGAGCGGGAGAAGGCAGCGAAGAGGAGTGGCAGGCGGTGGCCTGGCTAGCAAAGGAGGAGGCCAACCGTATCAGGCAACGGCGCTCTCGCCGTCGCCGGGATTCCGATCCCGATATCCGGCCGCCGGTCGGCGAGCAATGGTTAGCTTGCTGTCCGACCGTCCGGTAACTGTCCGGACTGAACCCAAGTCGTTGACGGCGCACACTGTTCCCGCGCGCCACAAGGAGTTGTCAGCAACAGCAGCTAGCTGGATCGAAGCCTACTGGGGCCAGGGTTAGTTTCGAAAGATAGCTCAGCCCCGGTATGAAGGCACGAAAGAACGGGGTAGGTTTTGAGTCAGTTAGAGTCTGACACTATCTTCCGCTCCGCCTAAAAGCAGGGGTTATCATTAGATAATTTTCTCACCGAAAAAAAAGCGAGAGAAGGCATTGGATGATTTCCTACTTTAAAAAAACACAATTTTTAAATATATGTTTAATTTCATTTCTAAACCAGTTACCACTCGTTCCTACTTGCGAACAACGTACAGTTATCGGTAGCTTACCCGCCGGCGTCGGCAGGTAATGTACCGTTGTCGCAAAAACTCTTTGAATAGGCCTTAACTTGACAAATGACTGTAGATAGTACTTAGCACACAATGGAAGGCAAGGTATTCTTAGGCCTTAAGCATTTTTTTCCGATTGTTTGATTTTGTGATTCTTGTTAAGTGGTCAGGGTTGATTTGACCCTTTTTTGTTGACACTTTTTTTGTGAGGAAGGATTGTTTGCATCATGCGTTTTGTATTGTGTACTGTAAAAACTCCATCATCAGAACTAATTAAGTTATATCAAACAAAGTCTCAAAAACTATTATCTCTCTTTATTTTTCATATTTACACATAAATTTCTTTTTCATTATTTTTTTGACATTTGTGTGTACCTACGTCTAATTTTATGATTGTGTGTTATGTTATTGTATTTTTTATTTTATTTTGTTTTATTTTTTATTGTAATTTAATTGAATTTGTATTTTTATTTATTTAATTATTATTTTTTTACATGAGATGTTATATAATTTTGATTATTTGTAATGTTTTATTTTAGAATTTAATTTGTTTTTATGAAATGTATCTATGAACTAGGTCTGAAATAAAGAAATTGAATTGAATTGAATTATCACATAAATTTCTTATTTTTTTTAAAAGTAGGCATTGAAAAAAATATATGTAAAAATGGTAGATAGTCCACTAGTGCCGGGAGCAGGGTCCAAGCTACCGGTGATTAGGGCTCCAGAGACAGGAACCTCCTCACAATGCGAGCCGTATCAAGGAGTACAGCCTTCTGTATCAGACTCTTGATCCAACCGCGCAACGACAGGCGGGCGTCGAAGCTTTTGGCTATAAGGATATTAGCGGTCACGACCATCGGCACAATGACAGCCGAGTCCACATTCCTCATGTCGACCACCTCGTGTGCTTAATCGAGATATTTTTTATTATTATTTAGGAGACAGGTGTATGAGATGCATATCGTAGTATAAAAAAAGACGTGTGGCACTCGGGGACTGCCGCGGTAAAGCTATTGCATAGCATTTTTATCAACTTATGCAATTATAATTATTTATTTATTTTATTTATGCAGTATTGTTTTTCCTTTGCTTTTTTTTTCTTTGATATTAATTGAAGTTACACTTTCACTCATTGAATTGAATTTTGATTGATTTTTCACTCATTTGTTTTCTTATCGGTCACCAAGCTCAAAAAGCAAATGAGTCCGGTGTTAGGTTATTTTCGTTACGGAACTTCTGGATTCGGTCTCCACGCTCAAGGCCAGCGATAGAATCTAAAAAAAAACAAATAACAACAAAAAACAAATAATTAATAAACCTGAACCTGTTTGTTTTTTTAAGCTATCAATATTAATAGCTTAAAAAAACAAATAATTTCAAAAATAACTAACATGCACATTACTTTGGGTACCTAATGTATTTCATCAACACCGCTCTCAAAACGGTGAAGGAAAACATCGTGAGGAAACCGGCATGTCCTAGAACCCGAAACTTCGGTGACATGTGACATTAACCAACCCGCATTGAGTCTGCGGGGTGGGTAACGACTAGTGATGCAAGAGACTAAGTCGTTTAAGTCTTTTAAAACGAGACTAGACTTATTTTTGACGACTTAAACGACTCAGGACTAAATTAGTCTTTTAACCCTCAAGTCTTGGAGTCTTAAGGCTTAAACTAAAGACTAATTTGAGTCGCAGTCCTTTAACCTCATGACAAAAAAGCTAAGTCGTAACGTTAAAAGGTTAATACAACTAAAAGCCTTAAAGGACTAAAAGGACTCACGCCTTAAAAGACTCGGGAGTCGGGAGTCTTGTAATGAAACTAGAGAAACGTAACTATTTAGGAGCTTACTATTTTCGCGATCTTCAAGAAAATATTTGTGTTTGTAATATAGTGGTTACAGAATACGAATAAATTCTGTGCACAGTATTATTTATGAGTAATTTATGACAAAACGCAAGTTCACTTATTTCACTGTATTTACTGCTTAGTTTAATATTGTGTTGTTAAAAAAAACGACGAAAGATTTTCAGGATGTTGAAGTAAACAAAATTACTAATAGAAATAGGTAGGTATTTTGGTATTATTGACATCGAATTAAGTGTGATTATGTATGTACTTACTTCATTGTTTTAATTTAGGCATTATTTATTACCCACCCAATCAGATTTTAAACAGCTTGAGCTGTATTGAATATGAAGCACGACTCAGTAAAACATCATGAAGCGTGAGTACTTTTATAAACGACTCGAGTCGTTTAAGCCTTACTATAAACGACTCGAGTCGTTTAAGCCTTATAAACGACTCGAGTCGTTTAAGCCTTTTAGTCCTTTAGTTAAAAGACTTCAGGGTTTCAAGTCTTATTAATAAAGACTGGAAACTCTAGTCTTCTTTCCAGACTAGAGTCGCTTAAAATGAAGTCGAGTCCTTTTTAAAGGCCTTAAACGACTGAGTCTCTTGCATCACTAGTAACGACCCATTGCCTCTCATATAGGACGGGCCGGAGTCCTAGCAGTGACAATATTATAAGGCTAATTGTTGCAATTTATTATTGTTGATTTTATTTTAAGAGGACTACATGAGCTAAGAGAGACATGAGAATCAGAAAAATATGACTGTCTAGATATCATAGAAATAAATCACAAAGATACCTTTATACATTACTTTAATCGATTAAAAACCGAACTAACATACATAAATGCAATAATTCTGGTTGTTTGTCAGATTATTCTACACGTAACACACACACACACGGTACATTTTACCGTTACAGTGATTTAATTTTATAATCAAACCTGCCCATTTTTAATAAATCGCTAATATGCTTACCTAATACCTATTTGCATTTCATTCTGTTGGATGTATTCTGAGAGTGATCACGCTTTAAGTGCTGTAGTCTTCTTAGAAACGTGAAAAAGACGGCAAATTATTATTATTTGACCTCCAGTATCTTCCACAGACAAACAGGTTCATCCATCTATGGTACATACAAGGAAAGATCAACTTAAAACTATAACAAATTACTTAGCCCGAAGCAATCACACCCTACCATTAACTTTCGAGACAAGTGAAACGCGAGCCAGTCCGAAACGACACCCATACATCAATATAATTGAGTTGTAAGTGAACTGTATTAATGGCAGGCGTAAGTTTTAGCAGGTGTAAGTATCCATCATGATCGAATCGAAAGTTAGGTTTTGGACCGGGGCCAAACTTCGCTCCCACGACAAATCGCGGCATCGCGGACAGTGTTGAAGCGAGATTTCATGGTGGCAAGGACAGCTCCGGCGGAATCTCGTGGTGGTATAGACACAATAACAGTCTCAACCTAGCGCTAGGCACGCCACAATCGCAGCAGGACCGAAGTCTACTGTGGTCTTAGATTGACTTCCAAAAGGGAAACCCTGGGTCCTGGAACGCAATGCAAATAAAGAACATTGGAGTACTTAGGTTTTAATCAGTAAAAGTCTGCCACGCCTTCGGGAAAAGTTATTGGAAGATAGGCAGCTAAGGAGGAGAATACCCTTTTTTTTTATGGTGAGAAAAATCATGCATTGACATCCCCCGCCCTTGGGCGGAGCGGGAGATAGTGTCAGACTCTTACTGACTAAAAGACCCACCCCGTTCCTTCTAGCCTTCATACCGGAGCTCGAGCGCCCTTTCGGATAACCCTGGCCCCAGTAGGCGACCCGGCTGTTGCTGACAACTCCTTGAGGCGCGCGAGAACAGTGCGCGCCGTCGACGAATTGGGCTTGGTCCGGACAGTTACCGGACGGCCGGAAAAATCACCATTACAAGGGCACGGCGCCTGACTGCAGTAGGTACTTAGCCGCGTCGTGCCACGCTGTATGATTCCTGTGTTCAATGACGACACCGCATTGTTCAGGCGCTGCATTTCACGATCAGTCATTTTTTTTAGGTGGATAAATGATCCAATGACATCCCCCGCTCTTGGGCGGAGCGGGAGATAGTGTACACACACACTATCTGGTAAAGGTAGTGGGCTTCAACCCTGCTGGGTCCCTTCAGTTTCCTGATAACTTCATGAGGCGTGCGAGGAAAGGCTTAATTCTTCAACCAAAGAATTTTACGACATTGCCATTTCGTGACGCTGCACCGCACAACAGGAACGGTGCGCAGCATAGAGAAAGAGTCGGACAATCCAGTCAAATTTGACCTATAGGTACAGACAGACCTGTATTTTAGGAATTGGATATTCCGCGGCTTCTATTTATAAAATAGGTAGGTACAACCGTGACATTTTTTTTTATTATTAATCTACATTGTGCTCGCATAATAGAAGTAACAAGAAATAGGTATGTAACCAAACATTATAATACTTTGATCTAAAAGAGTGTCCATAGAGTTTCTTGCACGTTCTTCTCCATAGAGATCTACGCTTTGGAACGTGCAATTTAGCTTCACTTTTCTTGGACTGACCGACATTTGACTATTCAAAAGTGCCTGCAAATGGCCTATTTGAAAATAAATTATTTTCGATTTTGATTAATGTCTAAATTCATGAATCCTCTGTATTCATGAAACATCATCACACACGACACATCACATCACATCGTTGACATCTAAAGTCGCTGTTCCTAACGCCACAAAGGCAGGCAAAAAATAGGTACAAAGTTCCGTCACTCGGTATTGGACCAGTTAATCAAGTTTGATTTTTCTAAAAGATCGCATTCGTAAATAATGACTGTCAGGAGATAGCCATCTTGACGTTATGACGGACTGACTGTGACTATCTCTGTTTAATAAGATAGCTGGCGGTTTTTTAAACAAATAAGTTGGCGTCGGTTTCCTGTTTAACCGGATACAGCCAACCGGATATATTTTAAACGGAAGAACTACGTCTCTGATCTCCACAGCTACGTGGGAAACTCAGAAGGTTTTGTGAAAATAAAAAAAATACTTCTATGGATAAAATATTTTTATTGAATCTTTTTAAAGAACTCTCCACTAGTATCTATACAAAGTTTCATGCGTCTGAACCAATTTTCGAAACAATTTTTTACAGTCTGTCGCAGACACCTCTTCCACGTCCTTCTCGAACGCTGCTACCGTATCTTCCGGGGTTGAAAACTGTTTCCCTTTGAGCTGATTTTTTATTTTACAGAATAAAAAGAAGTCACACGGTGCCAGATCAAATCTGCAAAGGGGGTGCCCCAAGATTCTGACCAGTGTGGTGGCCAGGAAGTCCCTCGTTTTGAGCGCTGAGTGCGCGGGCGCGTTGTCATGGTGAAGCCGTAGAATAGAATAGAAAAACTTTTTTTTTTTTTTTAATTGGGATAAACTAGTGCTTGACTGCGATCCCACCTGATGGTAAGTAGCGATGCAATCTTTGATGGTGAGGCGCACTAGTTTATTAAGAGCCTATTCACTCTAGCCTTGAAGACATCCAAATTATAATCGGACGGGAAGACTGCAGCAGGCAGACTGTTCCAGTCCTTCGCCGTACGCGGTACAGACACAGCACAACGGTTATATACACAAAGTAAATAAGAATAAAAGTACAAAGTACGCCGAGCGTGCCCGCATCGAAAGGGTGACCACCTCAGCATTTGCTGGACGTTAGACACCCAGCGCTGGTTTTCAGTTGTCACCCCGCAGTAGGTACCTACCTCGGTCTTCGGTCGCTTGTTGCTCATTTCAGACAAAACTTCTGGCAGGCATTTTGTGGTATACCTACCATTCGACGCTTCTTCTCCATAGGAAACGACCAATTTGGAACCGTGCACTAGCTTCTGACGTTTTATAAGTGCCCATGTAGGCCCATGTAAAATAAAATATTTTTGATTTTGCTGATGCTGTTTTTGGTCTCGTAATGGAATTGATATCAGATACCCCGTCAAAGTGAAAAAACTAGCGATCCAAATTTTCCCTGCGCTTCTCGATTGCTTCACTCTCGTAGGCGTTGGTTCGTTTTGAAACAGATTTCCCGGTCTGCGTAGACCCTTACCTAGCCTACATTTATAGGCATGGAGGATTCTTAGCTTATTATTATGATCATCCATCCACAGCTCTAAACTTATAAGATGGACTCGTGCACCAGTCTCGAACACCGACAATCTCAGAGGTCGATGACCAGTAGGTACACGAGTCGATCTACCAATAAGTATAATAAATCTAAGGTTTGAACATAAAAATTTAATCATGGAAGGCAGTCAACGAACTTTCTTCAAAGATTTGACTGTTAAGAATACAATTATACTAAACTGTTGATTATTCGAAGAGTTACCGTGGCGCCTCGCAAAGGGCAACCGGAGGCATAGTGGCTTTAAGTCAGTAAGAGTCGATGTTTGATGATTGCCCACGTAATAAAAGATATCTATAGATACCTACATTATTTTAGCTTATGCGAAACCTGAATATAGTTGGTTCAGAATCGGTAACTGAATAGATTCCAATAATTTTTACACCATGTTATTTATTTTTAAATATTTAAAAAGGTATTAAAAAAATATTCGGTCTCTTTAGTGGTGCCAAATGCGACGCGGGGGCGGGGAGTGTCAGTGATTGGCTCGCCACGCCATCGTGTCATAGACGTCACTCCTGATTCGTTCACTGCGTTGCAGCATGTATCTAACAACGAAGACGATTGGCTCGCCAATGTATGAAATGCGCAAAGCGATAAGATGACTTTTCCCATCGAAAAAATAAAAAATCCCACTCTGACGCCGAGCGTTCAAGATCCGTGATGGCAACTGTAACAAGGTAGGAACACCACCGACAACCAAAGAGACCTAGGTTGGAATGCCTCGGTTGCACCCGTTTGGCTAACCCTTAAGTCGTACCCTTTAGAAGTCACGGATACGATTTAAACTTTTTTATTTTTACCTATTCGTTACTTAACCAAATGTTGGAATTTGACACTGATCTGACAAATGCAAAAAAATTAAGAAAATTTGAATCTATTGGTTACAAACTGACATCCTGACAAATGCAAAAAACGTAAGAAAATTTGAATTTATCGGCTACCCTGAAGCACTAACTCGACTAAATTGAGAAGTGCATTCTCAATTTAGTCGAGTATACCTACTGGTAAATTAGAATGTACCAACATTATCGCTTGTAATAGGCTCACGCGCGTTACTAAAGCGAATCGATTGACATCTCATTTGGACAATGGGTTTACTAGTGCAGACTGCAAGCACATTTCACACAATTTATGAATACATTAAGTATCCAAATGGCTATTATTGGAGAAGCAAGACATCATTATAAGAAAAACAAGGTGTTTATGTTTAAACTTCGACATGAGGTAGCTGTTTATTGAGACCTAACGACTGTCTGTTTCTAAAGTCGTTAAAAATAAAAGGCACGTTTTAACATTTGAGAAAGGCCCTAGAATGTAACTTGGAACGAAACTGAAATAAATAATAAAATATTATTAAAAATGTCTCCTGTTGGTCTAGTGGTTAGTGGCCCTGACTGCTATACCGGAGGTCGTGGGTTTGATTCCCACCAAGACAAATGTTTGTGTGATGAGCACGATCATTTGGTCTGTGTCTGGGTGTAATTTATGTATGTATTTAGAAATATATAAGTATGTTTATCAGTTGTCTAGTACTCATAACATAAGCTCTGCTTAGCTTGAGATAGTTGCGGAATATTATATTAATGTACAACATAGTGTTTTAAAAAAATACGTAGGTACCGTAAAACTGGGTGATAGAGACAAAACTTTGGTCTGGTTTTTTAATTTGATAACATAATATCGGCTTCTAACAAAGCGAACTCTAACGACTTTTTGGAATAAAAATTCATTAATAAATTGATCTGCAAAAAATATTCAAATATCGAGAAAATACCCTTTAAAGTTTTGTCTCTATTCACTCCTAAGTCTCTATTCACCCCTTTTTAGGGGTTCGACTGCGTCGGACGATTATGATGAAGTTATCAAAACAGTTTAAGAATAGATAAGGAGGAGAATAAATAAAAAAAAACAGCATACAATATAAACAGATAATATAATTATTTTGACACTGTCAACTTATAAATATTACAATTATACATTAGGTACCAATGTCTTTACAACATATAGATCACTACGTGATAACTTTTTAATGAAAGTAGTCAGTTTGAGTAGGCAATGGTATCAAACTATAGTGCCCGTGTTCCCGATAACCCATTGGAAATGTGTTTTGAATTTAATAAGGAAATATTTTTGACGAAAATTATTTATTTTTTAAATTAAATAATAATTATTAAATAGTGTAAATATAGTCTGACTAAAAAGTGAAACGAATCGGTTAATCTAATAAAATAATCAAATCCTTGAAATCTGATGTAGTCAACACTGGTTAAACAATCAAGGTTGCAAAGAGATAAATCATTGTTTACTAATTGTATGGCTCAGAGGTAGTTAGTTACTTACAGTTGGATGTGAGTTGACAAAAACCACAGACTTCACAATAATTACGTATATTCTCAAAAGTTACACAAAGTTAAGTTGGATGCTAATCCGCGGTTATAGCGCTACGGCAGCTATCGGTCAACTAAAATTAATATAATTACACGTTTTTAAAGTAAACAAAATGAGTAGTAAAAAGTAGGTCGCGGCGTTAGCGTTTTGCCTGTACGTGAACCGTACATGCTCCCGAGGGAAAAGTGGGATGAACATCCATTACAAAGCAAATAATATCTAATATAAAAAAGTATAAAGTAAATATTAAACAATAGTAAATGTGTATAAGTATAAAAGTAATAGTTGTCACTCAATTCACATCGTCAAAGTGAAATACTTTCTTCGGCTGTCTTGCTTCGCTGTAAACGGGCTCCGCTGCTGTCGAATGTATTTCATGTAGCTCGATGTCCTCTCCCAAGTTATTCTTTCCTCTAGGTGTCGTTCTTGTTTTGGCACCGTTCTTTGTTTTGCAGCATCGTTTCATAATAACAAAGAGGGCAAGCACAGCGATTCCTCCCAACAACAAAGAAGTAACGGAGTAGAGATAAATGTCGTGACTTGACAAGTCAGACTCAGACACCTTTGGTAAGATTTCTCTGCTTTTTTGGAATTCTAACTGCTGGTCTATTTTTCTTATTTCTACTGCAGTTGGCGTCCCTTGTTCTGTTATGTTCAGTTTAGCATTTTTCCAGCCGAAGTCAAAGATGTGGTTTATTGTGGAATTTATCGTTGGAACTTCTATGTCTGGTTCCATGTTAAAACTACTTCCCAGCTGATTCTGTGTAAATATTGTGGCGTCCTTTTTCTGTAGTATGCACTTTGATTGCAAGGTAATGACTCCAGTTCCGTCGATGACCGCTGGCGTAACTTGATCGTTACATATAACGCGCATCAGCTGTTTCCCGCATAATGTAAATAGCCACATGTTCGGTTTGTGGAGCTTTGTCCAGGTTTCCTTGCATGTTACGTCATTGAGGATACATGATAAAGACTCTTGTTGATTGAAGACTTGGGCCTCACATGGGGCATCTTTATCGTGCAAATTGTACACCGGATTGCGTGAGATACAAATAAATTCGTCTTCTCCGTATGAAGTACATTGGCGCATGTCTTGATCTTCCATTTTGATATAAGAGTTTTTTCTGAAGTTGATTGCGATGAAACTGGAAGTTGGTTGTATGAGTTTTAGATTTCCATGTCTAAGGAACGGTATCGGAATGACTCGATATATCTTGTAGTCTTCATCGCTCAGTAGCGGGATGTGTATTTCAAATAGCATATAGTTGTTTGTTATTCGAGCCTTCACATGAATGAGGTCATAGATGTTTTGCAAATCCGTTTGAATGTCCTTTACAGGTAATGACAATCCCTGTGGTAACCTTCCGGATATGATGTTTAGCTGCTCGATCAGTTGGTTGGCTGGGAATAGATGAGTATCTAAATGTCCTTTGTAAATATTGGCGAGGGCATTTATCAACATTTCCAGTATTCGATTCAAGTCACTTAAAATCAAAGTTGACGTCACGGCAGCGGAATTTATGTCATTCATCGTGAATAGCATGTGTGCCTTGTTCTCTATTTTTGTGATTTCGCTGCAAGTTTGGCTCATATAGACGCTCAAGGTCTTGAATTGTTTTTCCATGAAGGCAGTGTTTCTTTTTATTATATTGTTTTCAGCCTCTACAATTAATGTTTGGTTTTTCATAAGTTGTAGTAGGTAGTCATCATTAGATTGTAGATTTTGTATGTCTCTTTCGTACTTTTCGGCAAAGTCTGCATCGAGCACTCCGAAAAGAGTTTTTGCTAGCTTCCCAACTCCATCAAAGTATCCTCGTTTTGGTCTCGAGTGTTGAGTGAGCAGCATCGAGTTGTAGTCGGCTAGGTGGCTCAGTTCATGACGTAGGTGGCTGACAATTGTTTCACAAGGCATATACTCATGTGATATCCTTTGACATAGTTTATCTATTTGGTTGACATAATCATTAATCCGATCAGTTGCTTGCCAGTATGACGTTAAGTTGTAGTAAACCAATAGAGTCCATTCGTCATGTATTAGTTGTATTTTCCCTGCTTCGTCGAAGTATATCGGATGATTGCTTGGTATAGCTGTAACCTTCAAGTTGCTAGTAGTTGGCGCTGACTGAGCAAATTCCGTAATTGCTAATATGGATAAAAGAACAAGTGACAGCCAATTGTTCTTGTGTTTTGTTGCCCCTCCCCGTTTTTTAGTTTCCGGAGTAGGAGTTTTTTTATCATCCTCTTCGTCTCTTCTCGGTTCTTCGTGTTTCAGCGGTAGAGGTGAAAGCTTCGTTATTGGCCGTTTAAGTGACCCTTTCCTGGTTTTCAAGGTAACAACCCGTACTTGACCATCAGCGCCTGGATGAAGTTCCTGGACTCTTCCTATGGCCCAACGACCAGGAGGTAAGTGTTCATCTTTTACTAACACTAGGCTTCCTTGTTTCAGGTTTTCTTTTGGTTGCTGCCATTTGCTTCGGATTTGAAGTTGGTGTAGGTATTCGTTCGACCAGCGCTTCCAGATGTGCACGTTCATTTGTTCAACTAGCCTCCATCTGTTTCTTAGATCGTGCTCAGCAAAATCTTGCTCTTCTTGCGGTAGTGACAGTAGGGGGCCGCCTATGAGGAAGTGACCGGGAGTTAGGTATTCCAGGTCTTCGACGTCTTCTGTCAATGGGCACAGCGGACGAGAGTTAAGACAGGCTTCAATTTGATTTAGTAATGTAGTGAATTGTTCGAAAGTAAGCTTCTGTTCCCCCAGTACTCGATGTAAGTGATATTTCATTGCTTTAACGGCAGCCTCCCACAGACCTCCAGCTGTTGGCCAAAGAGGGGCATTGAAATGCCACTCAATTTGTAAGTGGCTCATCTCGTCAAAGAATTCTGAAGTCTTGAACGTACTGTGTTTTTCAAATTCCTGTTGAAGTAGTTTTGCTGCGCCCACAAAATTTGTTCCGTTGTCGGAGAATACGTGTCGGGGTGTACCCCTGCGGGCACACATCCTTTTGAATGCAGCAAGGAACGTTTGCGTGGTCATGTCCGACACCAATTCCAAATGCACAGCTTTGGTCACCATGCATATGAAAATTGCTATGTAAGCCTTGCAAGTTTTGACTCCTCTTCCTTTGTTGATTTTCACATCAACGTGTCCGGTATAGTCGACGCCCGTGTTTGTGAACGGTCTCGATGGAGTTACACGCTCCTTTGGCAAGTCTGCCATCAGTTGGACGTTTCGGTTTGGTTTAAAACGATGACATCGGACGCATTGTCGAAGCTCCTTCTTGACTGTTCTGCTGCCTCCAATGACCCAAAATTTTTGACGTAAATGGGCCAAAGTAAGCCGGGCGCCTCCGTGGAGAGTGTTGCGATGAGCCTCTTGAATAATAAGCTCCGTTAATCTTCCTGTAGGCGGAAGTATGATTGGATGTTTAGCTTCGGGAGATAAAGTTGAGTAGCCTAGTCGCCCCTTCACGCGCAGTATTCCACTGTCGTCGAGAAATGGAGTTAACTTCAGCAAGCTGCTTTTTGTTGATATTGGTCGTTTTTTCTTCAAATGTTCAATTTCGTCGCCATAGTTTTCATTTTGGACGTTCTTGATGACCAATTCTGTTGCTCCCATAATTTCTTGAGGTGACAAACACATAACCCTTTTTTTGTTACCGCAGTCGGCTAAGTTATTGACGGAGTTTAGTGTGCGTTTTTGCTTACGAATATTGCTCAATCGTAGAATCCATCCAAGCACTCGTATTACACGTTTATAATTACTGTTTTTATTCAGTAATGTGTCAATTATTTCACAACCTTTGAATGTGACTGCGCAGCAGTTTTTTTCTTGCAACTCAATGTTTGTTGTGTAGGTCAGGCAATTGTTTTGATGAGTTTTTGGCATGTTTGTTTTTAACCAATCTGGTCCATTCCACCATAGGTTAAAATCTAAGAGTTGAGAAGGTGTGAGCCCTCGAGTTGCACAGTCAGCAGGATTTTCTTCTGACTTCACATAGTTCCAGCAGTTTGGCGAGATAATGCTATTTATTTGTTTGACTCTGTTAGCCACATATTTCTCCCATCGATTTATATCGCCCTGCAACCACGCTAAAACGACTTTAGAGTCACTCCAGCACCTTATATGTAGGTTTTTATTGTAGAGAGTGTTCTGAACCTTTTCTAGCAGTTTGGCCAGTAAAACGGCCCCGCAAAGTTCCATTCTTGGCACAGTTATTCTAGTACTGATTGGTGCCACCTTTGTTTTTGCTGTAATTAGTGTTGTCTTGTATTCACCGGCTTGATTTTTCACTCGGCTATAAATCACGCACGCGTAAGCTTTTTCGCTTGCGTCGCAAAACCCGTGTATCTCTAGGTTGTTTTCTAGACTTTGTAACCATCGTGGTATGGAAAGTTTGATGAGCAACTGTATATCTTTTCTTATGGTTTCCCATTCTGTAGCGAGATCGTCGGGTAAGCGTTCGTCCCAGTTGATTTTGCTGATCCAGATTTTTTGAAATAGAAGTTTTGTTTTTATCGTAAGTGGCGATAGCAATCCAAGTGGGTCATATAGCTTGCTTATTTCGCTCAGCAGTACGCGTTTTGTTAGATTTTTCATGACTGGTAGATCCCATTGGTATGTGAAACTATCGTCGTCTTGATTCCATCTCATGCCCAACATTTTTGATTTAGTTTGTTCTGGGCTGAAGTCGATGTTTGTACTGCAGCTTTTTTGATCATCCCGCAAGTCTTCCAAGATAAGTGGTTCGTTTGATTTCCACTTTCTCAAGTTAAATCCTCCTTTTTTCAGCAACTCAATTAGCTGAGTGACCAGTGTTTTTGATGCTTCGATAGTGTCCTGCCCGTAAACCAAGTCATCCATGTAGAAATAGTTTTTCAGGACGTTTCCAGCTTCTGGATAGGAATCTTTTTCATCTTCTGCGAGTTTATGTAGAGTGCGCATTGCTAGAAAAGGTGCACTTTTCGTTCCATAAGTTACTGTGCCCAACTGCCAATCTTGTAGTGGTTCGTTAGGGGAAGATCTCCAGATTATAGTTTGTAGATGTTGTTGATTTTCGTTCAGCCAGATAAATCGATAAAGTTTTTCCACATCTGCCGTAAAGACGTATCTGTACGTTCTCCAGTTGATTAGTAGTGTCAGTATATCCTTTTGTAAGTTCGGACCGCAGTACATGTGATCGTTGAGACTGGTCTCTCCTTTTGTCTTGTACGACGCGTTGAATACTACTCTTAGCTTGGTTGTAGTGGACTCGGCTCTCAAAACGCCATGGTGAGGTAGGTAGACTTGGCCCCTACTTTCTCCTGTGACAGGTTTCATGTGTCCCATAGCGATGTACTCGTTCATGAATCGCTTGTACTCGTAACCGAGTTCTTTGTTTTTCAGCATTTTCCTTTCCAGTTGAAGGAACTGTGCTAAAGCTTGTGACCTCGCATTTTTTAAGTTTGCTTTGAAATTTGGCTTCATTGGCATTTGTACAATATATTGTCCGTTCGCCAATCTTCTTGTGGTTGCGTTGTAATATTCCTCGCAGTGTTGTTCTTCACTAGTTGCTGATGAGGACTTGTCTGGAATTTCCTCAGTCTCCCAGAATCTTGTCATGTTTTCGAAGTCGTTGAGAGTCACGAAGCAGTTGAATGTCTTTACATTCCCGCATAGAACCCAGCCTACTTTGGTTTGTTGAGCTACTGGGTATCTATTATCGCTCCTGATGACGCCGTTTAGTATAAGTTCTGAATAGACGTCCGCGCCCAAGAGCAGATCAATCGGGCCTGACAGGTTGAACTGTGGATCTGCTAGTTTTAAGTTTTCCAGATAGTCCCAGTTACTGATTGAAAAGGATGCGGTAGGTAAGTTGTTTATAAGTTTTTTCATAATTAATGCTTCAAAGTTGAATTTATAATCTGAATGTATTGACTGACACTCTACGTTCATTGCCCCTTTGCAGTTACCGCTAAGGCTTCCTACACCCGATACAACAGCGCTCACTTTACGTCGCTGTAGTCGGAGGCGCTGTGCCGCGTTTTCCGTGATCAGGCTGACTTGGGAGCCTTGATCAAGTAGACCTCTCAAGTTGATGAAGTTTCCATCTATTGTTTTAACTTTCAGAAGTACGGTGGTCAACAACACTTCTTTTTCCTCGTTTGTTACGTTGTTGACCCCATAGGAAGTCGAAGGGGTCGACGATGGGTTTTCCTCCCTTTTCACTTGTTTGTTGCTGGATAGTTCAGTTTCAGCTTCATGCATAAGCGTGTGGTGTGCCTTATGACACAATTTACACGTCTTTCGTGATTTGCATTGTTTTTCCCCGTGGCTGAATAAGCAGTTTTTACAAATATGCAAGTTACGAATTGCGTCACTCCGTTTGTTTATGTTCATAGCCAAGAATTGTTTGCAATTCATCAGAACGTGGTTAGTTTTGCATATTGGGCATGTTTTCGCTGTCGTGAAGAAGGTTTTTGGCGAACTTTGTGACTTGTTAAAGTACGATGACCCCTGTGTTTTATTTTTGTAGTTGTTATTTCGGTTTTCTGATCCCTTATGCGTTGGCTTTTCAGATTTCCATGGTTTGTTTGATGGCGATAGTTTTTGACTATTTCCCTGTAGAGCTTCCAGAGACATGAATTTGGACTCCAAGAACCCGGTGAACTCTTCCAGGTCGGGAAACTCCCTAGGATGTTTAATCTCCTTTATATATTCGTTGTACGTAACACTATCCAGTTTTTGAATCAATAGGTGAACGATGATTGGATCCCAATTGGTGGTATCTAGCCCGATGTTTTTGAGCCCGTTCAAGCACTCCATCATGACGTCGTGAAGAGTCCGTATGCTTGCAGCGGTTGGTTGCTGGATACTAGGTTGATTCAGGAGCGTGTTCATGTATGACGTGAACAACAGCCGTTTGTTATCGTAGCGGTGGGTCAGCATCTCCCAGCACGACGCATAGTTCTCAGCACTGATGCCGAGATGCTGGACCAGTTTCTCCGCCTCACCTTTCAGTTTTGTTTTCAAGTGTTGCATTTTTTGTGCTTTTGAAAGTGTCGGATTGTTGTGTACGCTTTCCAGGTAGAGGTCTCTAAAGGTCAACCACTGGTTATAGTTTCCATGAAATTCCGGTATTTGGATTCTTGGCGTAGATTTTTCATAATGTGCGTTGTTCCAGATGTTGTGTTGTAGTTTCCTTTTCAGGTCATCATAAAAGTTTTCTGCTGTATTGTATTTCTGCTGATAAACTGAGTCCTCATCTTGTAGTATGTAATCTAGCTCCCAGTTTACCCTTTCGATGTGCTCCCATTTCATTTTCAGGGTGCTCAAGTTGTCTTCTAACTCCCATTTTTCCATTGGTACCGCCAATGATATGCTTATCTTCTCCACAGTGCGTTCAAACGCCCTAAAGTTGCAGTATTGTTGACGCAAAAGATCTTGTTGCTTTTCCGTCGACTCACTTGTTTCCCGAAGAGGTACGTGGAATTTGATGTCGTCGAAAGTAAATTTCGATTGCCTCATAGCTTGCTTAGGCGTCGCAGGTGGCTGTTCCGTCTTGCTAGTAGATGCAGACGGCAATTCTGCTTTACGTTTCAGCATGTCTTGCAGCACTTCTTCATACATCTTCTTCGTACTGCTAAAAATGTCGTCGTTGAAGTATTGAAGGTCCGTCACTCCAGACTCTTCCAGTAGTTGATGGTTGTGAACAAACTTCTCCCAGTTGTTATTCAGCTTAGAGAGACGCTCCTCCAGGTACGCCAAGTTCTTCCTGGTGGGACTATCCTTCTTGTAGTTGGTACAAATAAGCTTCAAGTCCCTGAAGATGGTTTCTTGACGGCTTATCAGTTCTGTTACGCTCTGAACCATTGTTATAAGTTATTGGCTTGACCGTTGGTAGAGTAGAGTTGTATCACCTCAGGTACTAGTTCACCAAAGTTGCGAAGTTTCCGCAAGTTCTGGATATTGAGTGCGTCGTCAGTTCGTCACCCTACTAACGCGATCCGCTCTTCTGTTATACCAGCTAGACCGATTTAAGTTAATAGAGACAATACGCACCTGTTATCCGGCTCGAAGGACCACTTTTATGTATGGCTCAGAGGTAGTTAGTTACTTACAGTTGGATGTGAGTTGACAAAAACCACAGACTTCACAATAATTACGTATATTCTCAAAAGTTACACAAAGTTAAGTTGGATGCTAATCCGCGGTTATAGCGCTACGGCAGCTATCGGTCAACTAAAATTAATATAATTACACGTTTTTAAAGTAAACAAAATGAGTAGTAAAAAGTAGGTCGCGGCGTTAGCGTTTTGCCTGTACGTGAACCGTACACTAATAGAATCTTAAAAAAAGTATTGTATGTAATTTAAATAACAGATTTTTTAATTCGTTTAAAATATTCCATGTCTTTTGTATTTTTAGACAGACTAAGAGTATACCAGCAAAACTTAATTTAAACTTAAAAATATGTTACAAGAAGAATATTATTGATTATTAGAAGAAGATTATTAAAGGTTGTCTGGTAGAAATTGCCCTGTGCAATAAGACCGCCTATTGTACACTTATTTTTGTTAATTATTATTCTTTAATAAGTTAAGGTGTGCAATAAAGATATATAATAATAATTATTGATTTTTTTTTAAAGCAAAAATCAAATGCATTATTTTTACAATTCTCGTCAAAAATATCACTTAATCACAGTAATCAACCCCTAAAATCTAGTACCCAGCAGCACTGTGACTAGAATTAAAAAATAAAAATTAAGAAAAAAAAAACAGACAGCTTAAAATTACGGAATGATCATCTAACCTACACTTGCGGACATAAAAATTTGCCCGCTCGAGATACAGATAGCACAATTTTTTTTATTTTATTTATTTATATAAATAACCGTTAAAAACTACTAAGAAACTGCTATAATAATATATATTAAGACGTGATTATTGTGATGACCTGTAGGCACTTCACATCGTAGTAAATAGTTGCATCGATGTCATGTTTGGGAAATGGCAAGAATATTTGAAAATTATCAGTCAGTTACCACTATTTTGTCTACATAGAAAAACTATAGGCTCGACTGAGGAAAGAACTTATTCGAAATAATCCATGGTTTTTTTTTCTGATTCCGTTATTTAACTCGCATTGGATAATTAGCTAAAATATTTTTCGTTTTATTAATAGTTTTGCAAACTGCAAAAGTTTATTCACAAATAAAAAGAATAAATAGTTTTTTTTTATTAAAAGAAAGAAAGAAAGGTTATATCTGTTTATATTGAGTAATACTTAATAATAATATTATAAAGATGTAAGTTTTTTTTTTAGGTTTTTTTTTGTTTGTAGGAGGTAATTTCTGGAAGATTTTTTCACCGACAGAAAGCTGGTTTATACCTGAGTGACATTAGCTATATTTTAAGCACGCGAGTGAAGCCGCGGGCAAAAACTATTATTATTATAAAAGTCCCTTTCTCAGTCGAATGCCTTCCCAAACACAATACCGACGCATGAAATTGAAAGAATACCCTATTTGTGTAAATCCGGAAAAATCCTTAACCATTACTCTATAGTCTGGTCTATTACTCCTAAAACGGTTGTCTATTCCTGTCAAACTTCAACTGGGTCTAGTCTAGTCATTTCTAAAATTTCTTCAAATGTACTTGAAAAATGTGTCTTATTGTCGATGTGCTACAATTTGTATTATCTAGTGAAATAAATACGTTAGCGGCTTTCGAGTAAGCAGTAATAGACTTGTAATCATTTATATGATTTTTTCGCTTTTTTTTTTCTGGATTTATCGTTATGAAGCAACGCTATTATAGCACCATAAAAACTATAGCAGCAACGTATTTAAGATGGCAGTTTATGAAATTAGCATTTGTAAGCACCAGAGCGCATATTTTCTTATATTTTTTTCACCATCTACAACTGCTATACTCGAAAAAACCTCAAAACTATGAAAGAGTTAGGCTATTTTTTTTATTATTATTTGGTAACTTAATACTTTAAATATGAAAGGAATAAAACTAATTAATTATGTCAATACGTTAAAATATATTTAGGCCAAGAGCGAAAAATACTGATGGTCCACAAACATAAAAACAAATTTTATATTTATTTTTTAAAAGAAACAGTTAACCATTTCTTTGGCCAGCAGTGCACGATGGAAGGTGTACATATATTTGGCCGAAAGTGTACAATTAAGCGAATACAAAATGTCCGTAGCCTACATATCGAGACTGAAAGGGATATGTTATGTTTGGCCTTAATTTAGCCCAACATGCATGGCACTCATTCTTACGCGAACAAAATGTATAGTAAAAACACCATTTTTAAATGGTTCATGATTATTTTGGAAACTAAAGTTCTATCGTGGATGGAAAACGTTCGATTATTTTTCTTAGTACGTTCGTACAAGTGTACCGAATTCGGTACACCTCAGTACAAGCTAACTTAAACCTTATTTTTACGTGTTAAGATTTAAATTAGCTGGCATGAGGTGTAATGTATTTAGTACACTGGTGCCTGGTAGGTTAAACTTACAAAGAGACCATCCACAATAGAACTAAAGTTTCTTTACGTAAAATGGAAGAACATTTACAATCGCTGCGATATCACATACAAAGTTTAGTAGACTTCATACATACAGTTAAGGACCCTCGCGCGGCGACTTCTTGTAGCGATGATGCAGCGCGGTCGCATCGATACAGTCGCGATACTGTAGCGCGTTGGCATTTTTTCTATTGCGCTTGCAAATGCGACTGACGCGCGTTAGTAGCGATGCCGTTGCGCGTTTTGCAAGCATTGCTACAAAAATTCGCCATGGGCGAAGGTCCTAAAAACACGATAATAGTCGCTCTTTTATGAGAAACATTGTGTCAATATTGCTTTACGAAACTGACAAAATGGAAATCAGGAATATAATATATATCTCATTCGGGAATTCCTCGTAAGTGTTCCTTATTTCCATTTAAATCGAAGGATTGGAATAATTTTTACTGCTGCGGACTTCCCGTCCGATTATAATTTACGTGTCTTCAAAGCTAGAGTGAATAGGCTCCTAATAAACTAGTGCGCCTCACCATCAACGATTGCATCACTGCTTACCATCAGGTGGGATCGCAGTCAAGCACTAGATTGATTCTTTTTTTTTTATTAATATTGATAGGCTCGCGTTTGACCACCATCTCACCTGATGGTAAGCGATGATGTGGCCGACGATGGATCACGCTTGCCTAGAAGTAACCTATTCACTCTTGCTTTACAAACGATTCTCATATATTTCCAGTTTCGTAAGACAATTATGTTAATCATAGGAGATTACATCACGGGACATTTATTGAAGAACAAGTTGGTATCTTTGTTTATCCTAAATGTAAGTTTGAATGTACATAAGGTCTTGTCAACACAAAAATTTAAAAAAAAAAATATTGTCCCACACTAGCAATTACTCCTGTTACCGTGGGTCGCATACACAAGACACCTACGGGGTTACCACGACGTTCAAAGTAAGATTGTTTTAATCTTGTTTTAATGTGGGTAAGAGATGGCGCTAGACAACCTGTATAGCTCTGTCTCTTACCCACACCGAAACAAGATTAAAACAGTCTTACTTTTAACGTCATGGTCTAAGTTCTAGACTTGGAACAATTGAAAACAACACAAATATTTATTCCGTGTGGAAATCGAACTCGCGAGACGCAGCGCAGCAGCCAATCGCTCAACCACTACGCCAACCGTCACATTATCAAATTATAACCGACACATATTGCGAATAACAAGGATTGAATTATAAACTTAATACCTGTATGTTGCACATTTGTGCAGGTTTCCATACAAGCTCACCTAACAGGTATAACTGTGCAGGTATACCTGAACCTAACTTTAGACACAATTCAAACCACATGTAGGAAAAACAAAACATTTCTAAATTGTTGGGTCATATTTTCTGTCCCGAAGTGTAATTCTCATTAAAATTCCAATACAAAAAGTTTACCTTTCCATTCATATAGTCATACCCGAAATGTATAGGTACAGAAGACAATCTACATACAAAGCGCGCTCGAGCAACGCACACATAGACACCGCTCACGGACACGATATCTCGGCTCAATCGCCCGATTACACTCGTACAGTTCGGCGCAACGCGCTGACTCTAGCGCGATCGCCGAGCGTAGGAATAAAGATTGACTTCTGTACCTACCTATTATGTGGTCATTGGAAATTGACAAGAATACATTACATAGAAGAATAAGGCGCTAACACTCATAACAATCTTATGATTGTACTTATAATAATCTAGAATATTCATATTTTTTTTTAATGTTGCTACATAAGATGCGAGAATTTTGTTAAGTATCGCATTAGACTGATATATTGTCTTTTTTATAAATAAATGTAATTTTTAAAATTCAAACTAATATTAACTCTATAACTGCTAACGTCGGATTGGTTTGACGAATGTTTTCGTGTTCCCTCTAGTAGAGGATACGATTAAGAACGACCTTCACCGGTCTGTTTAATAGATGAAACGTATTTTATGACAAATGTAGTATACAGTGAAACTTGGTTAAGTGGGACCTGGATAAGTGAAAAACATCCATAACTGGAACTCATGCTGAGGTCCCAACACTTTGGCACTGAATTACCTCTGTTAGTGGGACGAGGTAAGCCTCTATATCTGGGATTTGTTCTTTCGATTTATCATCATAGTTACCTCTATAATTGAGACAGCGAGTAAATTTTATATGCATAAACCTCTGTAACTGAAATAACATTGTTTGTTTACTCATTCTTATTCTACCCACAAATTTCACACGTAATTCCAAGTACGGAACCCTCTGTAAATGAGACAGATATTTATTTATACCTGTATATCTGAGACATTGGGTAAGTGGAATACCTCTTTAAGTGAAACGACATTGCAGGTCCCTTGATGTCTCACTTAACCAGGTTTCACTGTATTAAATAATATAACGCGGTTGGGTTGCCTGAAAAGTTCCTGACCAAACAGATAAAGTGTTATAGATGCAATTACTGTAAATTGCTATAGCTGCCAATGCAAACAAGACAGCATAACAGCCTAATGCGTTACCTTACATAAGCTACCTTAGAGTCGGGTTACTTCGGCCCAAGCTCGTAACCAATAGAAACACAGTAAATAGTATCCCATGACCCTATTGGTTAATTAGTGTGAGTTACAGTAATCTCCTAGGATCAAAGTAATCCGACTTTACTGTAGTAATAAGAAAATAAATAAAAATCACAGTGACATACATTTGCTTTTCGCAAACCCAAAATGTAACCTCTGAGGCACCACTGTACCGAATACGGTACACTGATACCAGCAAACTTAAACTGTATTACGTAAAAATAAAGTTTAAGTTAGCTGGTATCGAGGTATACCGAATTCAGTACACTGGGGCCTGAGTTTGATATACCTAACAAGGTATAAAGAAATTATAGAAGAAACTTCTTTAAGAGTAAAAAGATAAAAGCTGCTAATACAGTAACATCGAACAACACTAGAACATATTTTATAATCCTAAACCCGATAGGTTAATATCATCCAATTCTTAAAATACTGATTAACTTAAAATATTTCTATCTCTTACTAAAAAGTGACATTAGAAAGAGACGTAACGTATTTAGAGCTGTCAAAATTTAACGTGAGCTGCCATTGGAATAAATAAAAATTTGACAGGTCTATACACGGTGTAAGGGACAGCCCTCCACAAACTTTAAGGGTTTGCTCAGTAGACAAAACTGAACACTATACTCAAGATTTTTATTCAGGAAATGGAAAAAAAAATATCAGCCTCTCCATACAAACTGTCCAATCATGTTTTTAATTTTGTGTGGTGAGACTGATTTTTTTTTTTTCGTTTTCTGAAAATAGATCTTATGGAAGGTTGTTCAGTTTCGTCTACTGAGCAAGCCCTTAAAGTTTGTGGAGGGACGTCCCTTACACCCTGTTTATCTTCCATCTCTTTCTTCTTGTACCTGCTAGTAAGAGATAGCAATATTTAAGATTTATTTAGATAAATACAACAACACATTTTCGTCATAGACACAATAATAACCGATTCCTAGTTCAGAGCGAAAACGTTTCCTCTATATATTAAAGTTTAATGAAAACTATTTCATAGTTTCGTTGAAATTGGATGTCTTTAGACCATTAAAGTTGTCAAAAAATACTAGGCCCGTTTTGACATTTAATGTTTTTATTTTTTACGTTATATAACTGTCTATACTACATTATGTAACTATTTTGTAATTACATTAAAACACTTTACGTAATTAATAATAATTTTAATGTTTCTTTCAGTTTCGTTCCCAGTTACATTCTGCCCTGCGTTCAAATTTGAGTTTAGAGTTAACTATAATGACGTCATAGAGTAATGTACTCTAAACTGGCATTTTTGAACGCGAACGAGATCAACTGTCAATGTCAAGCATATGGCCGCCTACTCCAACCTACCCTGTTCAGAGTTAGAGTTAGCTGGGTTAACTCTAGGGTAGCTACTCGAGTTATAAAAGAACGACCCTGGGTTGCAACTGTATATTACTCTGGTTATTTTTGAACGCAGGTCTCGGGTCTTTCTGAAATGTCAAAACGAGCCTTATATTTTTCAACAAGTTTAATTGTGATCAAGATGTCTCAGCCACAGTCCTAGCATCAACTTCAGTACATGCATTAAACACTGGTACATCTCACTATCACTCAGGTTATTATTCTCGTCCCAATACAATTTTCTACTATTACAAGAAACAATTTTAACAAACAACTTACTTAGCACACTCCGTACGAAGTATTTCGCCTCACCCTCGTTACAAATTCGACAGTCACAATTCCTACTTATTTCTACGTAATTGGAAGTATTTGATATTTTGGCAACACTGCGGGATTGCGCGCGGGATATGATTATAGTGGGCACGATGACGTTTGAGCCAGTGTTGCCCGGAAACGAAATATTCTTTTTTAATTTGACAAATGAGTTTCGGTCTACATAGCTGCCTTTACGAAGACTTGAAGATCGGGTTAGTTCTGGCGAACCTCGTTTTCTTTCAATGTTTTCGCTGCTTTTGAACTCTTGTTTTATTAGAACTTTTCTTCTCAAGTCTGTCATCATATCTTGGACACCAGACCGTCTTTGCTGCGCACTTCCCTCTCCTTGATTCGAGTCAACAGATATGCTCCTATAGAACGGCTTCTGCACTTCAAACTCTTGGTCCTCATCATCAGACAAGCCCGTTTCGACATCGTCAGCAGAGTTACGGAACAAGTTCCTCAGCCGGTTGACCTCTGGTGAAACGGGACAGCTGGTACTATTCCTCGTATTCGGGATCTCTAGTCTAAGTTTCGGTCTTTCTTTTTGGACCAAATTCTCTACGGATCGGTCCTTAATACTGTCAAAAGTCCCAGCGAATGTGAAACACCTTTGTAGTTTCCTTACCTGCGGGGACACAGTGCCGCTTGTGCTGCCCAGACCCTTATAGCTTTCATTCAACACCGCCAACGCTAGATCTCGTTCTGAGAACGTTTCCACACCATAAGATGCGCGCCTACTTCTCGCTTTGTACGGAGAAGCGGGGATATCTTCGAAACTCCTGTATCTATCTGCCATACTGTCTCTTCCTTCTGAATCTACTGTCCACAACGACTCCAAACTTTCCGAAGTCGAACCTATAGTCTGCAAGTGATTGAAGATGTCGATACCTCGATCGAGGGAGACCGACCGCTGCAAAGGAATATCGTGCTCAAACCTTTCATCATAAGAACCATTTTCGTATTCGTCGTTCTCTTCGAATTTGTCGCCTAGCCAGCTGTCGAATTCTTGTGTCCCGAGGTTGAGGTCTTGTAATTCTTGTCTGAGGTCAAGTTGGTGCCTGATGTCGGAGTATCGTCGATGTGGTCGTGGGAGGGTGTGGGAGGTGCGTGCGGGAGGGATGCTGTGCCTACGCGGTGGTGGAGGGGGCACCTGCGGGGTGCGGGGGGTGCGCGGCGGGGGCGGGAGGAGCGGCGGGGGAGCTGCGAGCCAGCGAGGAGAGGGAGCGGCGCTGGAAGCCGCCCACGGCGAGATCAGACTCAACAAAGAGCTTGCGAAAACTGTGGACACAAAAACGTACTTGTAAGTAAATATACGAGATTTTTAGTCTTTATCACCATATTCTGGCGGTTTACTTGATGAGGAAGTTAATTTACACAAAGAAAGATAAAAATGGGGCTAATCTAACCAGAATATAATGGAAGTGATGAATATAGTATACTTGAAAAGCTTCCTTTTGAAATTTTACTTTGACACATGATTAGTTAAAAATAATTCACCATTAAATGGAAAATTAATAATAATCCAACAATAAGTAAAAAAATTACATATTATAATATTCTCCTAATAAACTCCTAAAATAAATCTTAACTTTTACAAGTAAATCTATCTACTGCATTGTGTAAATGTGAAAGCTGTATTATAAACATAATAATGCAGTTAAATAAAACTGCTATCGAAACAGGGGACGATCTGAAATCAAAGTGCTGACGATTGAAATTATGCAAATAATTGACTAGGTACTGAAATAAAAGTAATAAAGCATGACAATATATTGATTTTAATGACACGTATTTTGTAACCTGTGGTCTTTATTCTGGAATAAGTCTCCGGAAGTTCTTGTCAAATATGACCTTTTAAATTAAAATATACATTGTAAATATTCTCCCATAATGGCATGCTCAGTGTCATAGAATGATACTCCAATAATATGGCGAAGCACTAGGATATACCCCGAACTTCATTTTTTTTTTGCCTTTTGCATTTTGCAAGTCACTGCCAGTTTACGTTCATTATAATATTTATTTATAGAAGTATGATAATTAAAATCTAACAACCTTCTGCGCTCGTCTAACCCAATTGAATAGGTACGTTTTCATGAAAAACTCATTCAATAGAGTTAGCTTTTTAAGTGGAAAATTGTCCAATGTCTTCTCCCGCCACTCTTACAATTGCCGTCACGGATCTTGAGCGCTGGCTTCAAGTTGCGCAGTCAAATATTCGGTCTCTTTAGTGGTGCGAAGTGAGACGCGAGGGCGGGGAGTGTCAGTGATAAGACTCACCGCGCCATCGCGTCATAGACGTCACTCCTGATTCGTTCCCTGTCAACGCAGGGAACGAATCAGGAGTGACGAAGACGATTGGCTCGCCAATGTATGGAATGCGCAAAGCGATCCCCACTTTGACGACGAGCGCTCAAGATCCGTTTTGGCAATTGTAGATACACACAATGTAGTAAAACATGTAGCCACTAGTGATTATATTTAAAAGAGACAACTAACAACGTGCGTCTCACGCCAAACTAAACTACACCTATGTTCTTTCTTTGCCTTGCGTTCCATAACCCCGGGGTCGGTTTGGGGATTTTTTGTCTTTTTTAGAAAGCCATATTTTTACGTCTTCGCCAGTAATCATATTTTAATGAACATAGAACCTGGCACTAACCTACAAAATGCAAAAAGCTTTTGAAAATAGCATTCACCTTTAATAACCTTTATTTTTCGAACCCATCTTACCTACGCATCTTTCAAAACCACGTAAACATTCCCCCAAGACGGCCAAACGTCGGCAATCGTCAGTCCCCATCAAAGCGTCCCCCATTCCCCCAAACGTACCGCAAAGCAATACATCTTCAATACCAAGGGCCGAAAGAGATTCTTGGAGGCGGCGAGCGACGACCCTCTGCGCGCGACGAGACCAGGCGGAACCTTCGCGCGGAGGAACAAACAAACATCAAACAAAATAGGGGGAAAAAATAAAATAGGGAAGGGGGAAAAAAATAAAAATGGTCAGTTCTTTTTTCATGTGATGCTAGTATTTAACCTTTCAATTACCGTCAATTTGAGAGTAAGATAATAGATGCGCGAACGCCAGCGTTCGCTTGGGGTTTTAATTAAAATATATTTTCAGAATTCGATTGGATTTAATCATGAAATATTCTTTCCAAGGTCGTTTACTCGACTAAGTTCGAACACAAAATTATTTCTGCGTCGATCGAAGTCGTGACTGATTTTAGATATCTTTTCAAATCAAGGTTAGAGCAATATTATTCATTTCCTACCTATCTATTAAAAGAAATAAATTGTTGAAAGATATTACTAGTATTTATATGTTACAAAAAATAGCTTTAATCTACAGCACATTCAGAGAGTACTGGAAAAAATATTAAAATTCTTTTTTTTTTATTTAGAACAATATGAAAAAAAAAGTGCAAAAATGATCTTGCTGACCGTACATTAGCAAGAATAAAATGAAATAAATGAAAAAGTGCTGGACATAAAAAAATGTGAGTGGGTTAAACAAAAAAGGGATAGGATCGGGATTGTGGTCAAGCGTGAAGCGTTCATGACAGTGTAGTATAAGTGTCGTATGTCGTATTTAAACATGCAACACGGTGCAGCAAATTGTCGTATCGTGCGCCATCTCTTTCGACCCTGGTGGCATTTTCCATATATTTTTTTTTAACTACACAAAAACACCTAAAAACAAAGAAATTTTGAATAAAACAACCAAAAAGTTTCTTAGGACTAAGTTTTCATGCTTTCTTATAGAAAAAAAAATTAGGAGAAAAATGTACCAGAACCAAATATAAGCTGAAGTGTAAGGTTAGGAGTTGGACATTACAATATGGATAGTTTTCCCATAGACAAGTGCGAGCCAGACAGAAGACGGAGCCATAGAGCAGTCGTAGGGACTTTTATTATCAAAAATAAACATCAAAATTAAAAATAAAATATAGAGGACTGTTCTTCTGTTTGACGGATAATGTACCATTAAAGACACTTCCGCCTGACCACCACTAAGTTCATTCTTGCTTGCACTCGAAACGAGAATTTCAAAGGGTTTGGTTTGGCGCCGCGCCGCAGGATTCAAGCGAAATTTTTTTTTAATTGACCTTGCAGAAATGACCGCGATGGTACAAATGAAGAGTTAGTAATTACATTTTATGATATTATATTATATGATATGTGATTGTTTAATTATACAATTTTTTATACATTACCACCACAACAAAGGACTGAACAAAATAGCAAAAAAACCGATATTGATACAATACTACAGTATACTTAATTTTGGGATTCAGTAACTTCTCCTGCCTTTGGGCAACAGGGAGTGTCAGCCTTTATGCCTTGATCACACGTACCGAGTAAACGGGCGAGACAGTGCTCTCGGCCGAGTACTCGGTACGTGTAAATAGAGCGCCGAGTGCTTATCTCTACAACTTGCTTACATCACTGTCTCGGCCGAGCAACATTTTACTGTCTTGCCCTTTTACTCGGTACGTGTGATCAAGGCATTACTGAAAGAAAACGTAAAGGTTTTGTAGCGTGTAGCGACCACTGGCATCATATCAGGTATCCATATAATGTATGAAAACTATACACCATTCACAATAAGATAAGCCACTTAACAAACCTTTTTTACCGTCCGTTCATGCGATTTTGACTTTTATTACGTTGGTGGCATGACAAAAATGTCGGTTACAGTAAACAGTTGGTATTGTAACCACTTTTTTGGCTTTTAATGTCATCCTTATGTCTACGCAATAGAAATCAAAATCGGTTGAACGGACAGTACAAAAGGTTTGTTTAAATGTGTTATCGCAAATGGACTCGGTGACGGCGTTCTGAGTTTCACAGCGTTAAAAATGACTTATAAGTTAGAAATTCACTGACGTTATGTAACTATGTACAGTTCTGACAAAGCAATTCTGTCCAGCCCTACTCGTAGATAAGGGGGTAAAATAGAAGTGCCATACCACATTAATTTGCTACCCCTATTACTAACATTTTTTTTTTTTTTGTTTTATCAGTGTTATTTGCAAAACACTGGCAACCTCTTAAGACTACGTTTGTTCTATAACTTTTAAAAATGTATAATTTTTTAGTCCATCAGATTTCCATACAAAATATTTAGGTAAATTGAACGTTCTAAATATTACGAAGTCTATGCAAAGCAAGCGATTGTACAATAGCGGAGGAGAGCGGACGGCGGATATGCTTGATGCGCTTGCGCACATACAGACGTAGGTAGGTATAGCAAAATACCGAGTTGAAATGTGTTAGACAGAACAACGAAACCTTGAAAGTTTGTTTTTGATAAATGGATTATGTTTTGTAAAAAGTCATAGAACAAAAGTTGTTGTTTATGATGTTAGTAATACAGTCCTACAAGGGCCTTATAGTGTTCCCACTGTTGGGACTCAGGCCTCATCTCTAGGAGAGCTATAAAGAGCAAGAGGAAGAGCAAGGGCGTTAGTGTTTTACAAATAACTACGTATAAGGTGCCATATCTACAAGCAAGTGTATGGTTGCGAACCCACCCTACAGTGCTACTACGATCCATTTTACGGCCTAAACTGAACTGGTAAAGGGATAAAGCTATATATAGGGTGACTGGTAATTAGTGACCGATAATTATACATGTGCTTGTACTCATAATTACAGACTACTTTCCCAAAGAAACTTTTAAGCTATTGCATAGCTTCTATCGCGGTGCTTGAGCGTGGAGACCGAATCCAGAAATTCCGTAACGAAAATAACCTAACACCCCCACTCATTTGTTTTTTGAGCGTGGTGACTGATAAGAAAACAAATGAGTCAATCAAAATTCAATTCAATGTGTGAAATTGTAACTTCAATTAATATCAAAGAAAAAAAAAACAAAGGAAAAAAATACTGCATAAATAAAATAAATAAATAATTATAATTGTATTAGTTGATAAAAATGCTATGCAATAGCTTTACCGCGGCAGTCCCCGAGTGCCACACGTCTTTTTTTATACTCATTATTTAACTTATAATATTTAACCGGAATATGTAGGTACCTACACTGATTACATACACCGATGGGTTTGCAAGCGGCGCGGGTTCACTATCACTATTGTAGGTAAGGTACATGACACAACAGCGTAACGCGGTTAACAGCAGCCGCGCGCTATTTTGCGCGAACAGCTATGTTGTTATTGTGATAAAAGTAATGAGTAAGTATAAAAAAAAAGTTTCTTTGGGAAAGTTGTTGGAAATCATAATTACAATCACGTGTATAATTATCGGTCACTAATTACCAGTCACCCTATAGTGTGTATAGCTCCGTCCCTCTCGCTCGCACGATAGACAATTTAACACGTCACAATAAGTTAGAAAAGGTCGTAAGTGTATACTTACAACTTCCTGATGCCACTATTCCTCTTCCAGGGCGCGTCGTCCGGCTCGGCGGGCAGCGGGCCCTGCACGGGAGCCTCCTCCTCCTCGGGGTGCGCTGTGCTCACTGACGGGGATGTGTCGGAGCCGCTGGAAATTAAAAAAAAAATGGTGATCAGTTATATCTATCAATCTTTCTTGATTTTAGATGTTAAAATACCACCAAGCGTGGTTTATTTTTTTACTAGGTGGCGTTTAACTCAATATTTTTGGTTTATTCCGGTTGGACGCAGCAAATACAATCTCCACAGGTGGGGTTCTCGGATGGTTCCGATCTTCAGTGTTTATCCGGCGTCTCTCCGCAGACCATGTCCCACCTTCAGTCCTGCGTCACGTGCTCTGTTGCCTGCTCACATAGCGACCTAATGACAGCTTGAGCGGACAGCATTGCCGTGGCTGAATTCTGGGCCAGGCAAGGAATTTAACTAATTTTGCCATCGATACGCTAAGAAGAAGTGTATGGGAGCATTAATTTATCATGAAAACGGTATTTTTTGCTAAAACCAGATATTTCACTTTATACTTCACTGTTTATATCTCTAATATGAACATTCAGAACTAGGGGCATTTTGAAACAAAAATTTAAAAAGGTTCAATAGATAGAAATGTCCGATTTTAGCTATTATCATTTCCATGACTTAATAATGCTCCTACACACTAAAATCAAATAATCGAAAATGTTGAGTTTACACCAACTAGCGTGAACGTAGCCAACCTCGAAGGCGAATGGAGTCTCTGCCCCTTCATACTGGCATGGATTGGTTTTTGGAATGGGTCAAGGATACCCATTTGGACCATAGTCTGGACTACGTCCAAAAGCGAGAGGTTTTCCACAGCCCCAACCACTGCAACGAGGCTACGATGCTGCACTGACCAAGCTGGGCATCTCTCAATGTTTTACGAACTGTCTGCTTAGGTTATTATCATTTCCATGACTTAATAATGCTCCTACACACTAAAATCAAATAATCGAAAATGTTGAGTTTACACCAACTAGCGTGAACGTAGCCAACCTCGAAGGCGAATGGAGTCTCTGCCCCTTCATACTGGCATGGATTGGTTTTTGGAATGGGTCAAGGATACCCATTTGGACCATAGTCTGGACTACGTCCAAAAGCGAGAGGTTTTCCACAGCCCCAACCACTGCAACGAGGCTACGATGCTGCACTGACCAAGCTGGGCATCTCTCAATGTTTTACGAACTGTCTGCTTAGGTTATCGAAGAGGAACTTACCTGTCATGCTGCTGGTTAGTATATGTAAGTGCATGCAGCTGTTTGAATAAAGTGGAATGACCGATTTTAGCATTCTACCCCACCTTTCTAGCAACTCCTTTGCAATCATTTTCGCTGTAGGAGACGATATCATGCGCGTGAAACGCTATGCGCCGTCGACGAGTTGCTCTCGGTCCAGACCGTTACCGGATGGTCGGATGGTGAGCCACCGCAAATCGTTGAACTGCCTAATTGGGTTATCGAAGAGGACCTCACCTGTCATGCTGTTGGTCAGTCTGCAGCGCGTGCAGCTGCTCCTCGGCGCGGCTGAGCTTCAGTTTGAGCTCGTTGCGCTCGTGCAGGATGGCGCGCAGCTCTCGCACGCTGAAGGTTGGTTTAGATGATTGGTCGTCGTCGTCAGCGCCGTCGGGAGTTGCCACGCCGCATGTTGGGCACTTCTGGAAATGACAGTGGAAAAAGAAGATGAAGCTGGAGTTTCGTTTTACGAAATCCTTGGTTGACTGGTAGAGAATGCTTAACGCGTTGGCGAACGCAGATCCAGGCTAGTAAAAATGGGTTTTTAATTGTGTTTTTAATTACGGCATTCGAAAGACTAAGACATTAAACACGTCTTTGTACCATTTTCATTCATAGTTTAAATAAATCATCCCAAAATTAACCTAGAATTTATTTATTCGAATTGTTCAGGGATCTTTTCATTATGACTCCAAAAAAAGTGGGCAGATTTCATAGCAAGCAAATTGACTAAGGCAACAAAAGCCCTAAAGAGACAGTCAGAGATCATTCAGCGTTCCTACATTTTTGGACTTACTTATGAAAGTTATATTCCAAACAAAATGACTAAATACAGAATATTTATTCAATAAAACTTCATGCAACACAAAAGACCCAAAGGCGGACTTTTCTAACTTCCACCAGTCAACCTAAGAAAAGAAAAAGAAAATATAATTTAGAAAACAAAAAAAAAGCATCTACTAGATGACAAATGATAATTATTTACTTTGCAAATGGGTTTTCGTCTTTAAATAATTTTATACGTAAACTTTTTCGTCAGTTCAAACTAGATGGGGCCGGTGTTTCCTAGCTGACTACTCTGAGAAGAAACACCGAAACAAACTCAGATATGCATCATAGAGAGCCTTTGGCCACTAACCTTGTTCTGTGCACTGTCTTGCTGTAGCGCGGCAATGTCCCTCTGTTGTGACTGTACTATGGCCGTCAGCTCCGAGCGCTCCTCGCACACCAAGCGCATCTGGAATCAAGGGAAACGTTCACGTTAATAAGGTTCATTTTTGCATACTTTAAATGTGAAGAGGAATGGAAGAATATTGACTAAGATGGCTTGAGCATTATCATCAATTCCTCGGCTAAACTGGCTTAGAAAACAAACAGTCTGCTATAAATAAAATCTTTTAATAAGAGCAGCTTGTAGTTATACAGGTTATTTGTAATTGTAAAACACTGGTATCCTCTCACCAGTAGTGTAACTAGCTCGGTGCGAGCTTCTCTAACTGCGCCCCTAGATAAAAGTACAATACGAACAAAAATAACTATTACATATTTTTGCACCCCTCCAGGAACTGCGCCCTGTGCCTGGGCACCGCTGGCACCGCCCTAGTTACGGCACTGTTCAGCCCCCCTAGCCAAGTCGGTTATCTGCAATCGTTAACGCTAGACGAAAACGAATCAAACGTATAGGAATAACAACATCTCAACGTTAAATCTAATCGAATAGAAAATTCGTAGCCAAGTTCAAAATGATAGAATGAAGCGTTATCGTTTCTACAATGTTCAACGCTACGTCCTTTGTTATACAAACGCTACATTGTAAAACGAGCGGCCGACTCAGGAGCGTCAACATGGCTACCAACTTATCGTTTTCTACAATTGCAGACACCGAGGCGTTATCGATTGCCGAAAGGAATTCGACACAAATCGGTTGTAACTTGGCTAGGGGGGCAGGACTATGTTACTAACATCATATACAACGACTATTGTTCTTCGAATTGAAATGTGTTAGGTAGAACAATGAAATCTTGAAGATTTGTTTTTGGTAACCGAGTTATGTTTTGTAAAAGTCATAGAACAAAAGTTGTTATGATGATGTTGTTGTTGTTGATGTTAGTAACAGACTCCTGCAAGGTTGTTACTGTTTTACGAATAACCCTGTATGTCCAATGGAAATTCGGTGCCAAAACCTTGTGTAGACGCTTAAAAACTTCACCACAATTCATTCTAATTGGAATATAGTGGTTTGAAGTTTTTGGCAACGACTGAAACAGCCTTAATCCTTTCATACGGATCTCAAAAGAAATAGACATACGAACAGTACGGCCAACGTATCTTGGCGAGCCCGAACTTTGCGCAGAAGGCTGCGCACGAACGCTTTTTTAGGAAACAAATGGTAGCATGAGGTGACATGCGCGGGGCGGAGGCCTAGGCTAGAGATTGACTCTAAGTAAACACAATCGACCCTTTATTCAATAAAATATCGCAAACGATTTTCATCGATTTGGAAGTTATAAATTTTTGTCTATATGAGATATTGAACGAAAAAGATTTACAAACACAGTGAATGTTGTCGTTAAGTAAACGAGCTTTTGACTTTAATATAAAAAATGTAATAAAATTTTATTTTCCTGTTGAAAGACATGATTTAGTTAAATATTAGTTATTTATAAACAACTACAAGGATAACAACTGTTTGAGAACATTAAACCTCCATACAAAATTAAATATAAAATATATTTTTACAACTTAATTTCAATCGATTTGAAAAAAAAAACGATAACACAAAATCCTCAGACACGCTTAATGGACATCTCTATCTGGTAACTTCGTGAAGCTTCGTGTTTTTTCGTCAAAGTTCGGTACGCGGCATTACGTCTGGCTCGCACACGTTTGGCATTGATGTCATTTTAGTGTTGCTATCTCTGTCACAACAAAAGTTTTCGTTGGTTGTTATTAATATATTTTTAAGTTTTTAGTTTAGTGTTAAGTTTGTTTCTTTAATTCATAAGTTCTTTTTGTAGCTTTCTGTGTCAGTGTTGTAATATTTAGTTTTGTTTGTACTAGGTCCCTGTATTAGTAAATTTTTATTCTTATTTTGGTTAATAAAAAAATGTCTATAACAGTTTTTTTTTTTACGAGTGTACAAGCGCAGAGCTTATGTTCAGGCTCACCAAGTTGTGTCGGTCGTACTGTATCTTTAAATTATACGAGTAGTAACTCATGATACAATCTTTAAAATATACAAGGATATTTGTTAAACACTGGCCAACCTAACAAGACTATGTTACTAACATCATAAACAACACTTTTTGTTCTACGGATTTTAAAAATGTATCATATTTTACTTTAGATTTTCATACAAAAATAAATAAAAAAGACGTGTGGCACTCGGGGACTGCCGCGGTAAAGCTATTGCATAGCATCACTCATTTGTTTTCTTATCGGTCACCACGCTCAAAACAAATGAGTGGGGGGTGTTAGGGAATTTCTGAATTCGGTCTCCACGCTTAAGGCCCACGATAGAAGCTATACAATAGCTTAAAAATATTTAAACTGTACGTTCTAAATATTACGAAGTCTATGCGAAGCAAGCGATAGTATAATAGCGGAGGGATCTCCCCCCTAGTAGGCCATCGGAGGTTCTTAACGCGCTTGCGTCACGTCATACAGAGAGCTGAAATGTGTTAGATAGACCAACGAAATCTTTTAGTAAATGAATTATGTTTTTTAAAAAGTCATAGAACAAAAGTTGTTGTTTATGATGTTAGTAATACCCTCCTGCAAGGTTGTTAGTGTTTTACAAATATCCCTGTATAATGATAACAAACTTGCATTATTTACAAAACTCGCTATAGAACGGGCGCTGGAAGGAATTGAGTATGCAAAATGTCCGTGACGTCCGCATTCTTTGCATAATTTGGAACTGTGAACAGAATTCAAGGCGGGGGGGGAGGGGGGAGGGTTCCTTATACTCAAAGATAGCACTGGCAAAGTGCAAATAGGTTAAAAATGGGGAGAAGTGAGTGGCTCTCTCTGGAATCAAACCCTATTTAATTAATGATAAATATTGGAAAGAGGTGGCTCAAAACCGGGAACATTGGAAGGAGTGGAGGGAGGCCTTTGCCCAGCAGTGGGACAATATGGGCTAGATATAATAATAATAATAATTCCTACTTTACAAGTAAAAAAAAAATGCGAAAATGTATGGAAAACATAGTGAGGCAAACCGACATGTCCTAGAACCAGAAAACATGTGACATCCAGCAACTCGTGGGCCCGCGTGGTGGATTACGGCCCATTCTCTCTCCTAGAGAGCAGGCCTGAGTCCCAACAGTGGGAACATTATAAGGCTGACTATGCCATGCTATGCTATGTGTATGTATTTGTACAAATGCGTCCTAACTTTCCATTTTATTTTCATAATTCGCTCAAGTTTTTTTTAGAGGTATGCAGAACAGGATGTAAACCTCGTTACACGCTGTTCTTAGGATTTTTAATTTTAATTCCTATTATAACAGCTTGGTCTTAGAGGCTCGCGGCGCGGCGAGCGGGGCGGCATCGGTAAGTGGAGCGTTTTCGCTATGAGCGTGTTACAAACATTTTCATATTTTTTATTTTACCGCTCGCCACCCCGCGCTTAGCTCCCGCTCACACCAGCAAGTAAGTGAACGGGCCATCAGGCGTCATAGATGTCGTTACACTATATTAATATTTCACGGTCCTGTCGCCTGGCATTCCGGTATTACAAGTCGTAATGGTACATACCTCAGGTTTTAAGTTGGACATAAAGCTTTCATACAAGGTACACCCCGTCAATATCCGTTCAGTATTATTGAGATGTAGCTGGAACATACAGACATACAAACTAAAAAGAGGGGATTTTACGTTAAATTGATTCCAGCCACCGCTTATAAATATTTCGAAAAGCTGTGATTTTTATGATGCGCTTTTGATAATTATATAAATTACAAATAATAGCTTAAAATGAAGTCACGTCGTAACACAAATTCTTTTTAATTTTAATAATGTATAAATATGTGGTTACGCTGTTTCTATGCGCCATAGAATATTTTTTTTTTTGTTGAAATTCCTATATCAATCTTTTTTCCGCACATACCTATCGAGTGAAAGAGTTGATGTGAATCATTTTTCGCCCATCACACACTAAAAAAGAAGTTTGGTTTCCGACAATTCTTGAATGCATTTGTGTAGTTAAGGAAGTTCATTTTTTATTTAATGACATTTACTTGATAAATGGCGACACTTGAGGGAGGCCTATGTCCAGCAGTGGACATCTATCGGCTGAAATGATGATGATAATGACTTGTTAAATAACATAGTAAGTCAAAGTTTTTTTTAACGTTTTAGCTATTATTTCTGAAACAAGCGCGATGAACCAAAATAATTTTGAGTCTCAATGATATCATTGTTAATAAACTTTTATGAAAGTATTATTTTATTTAGGAATACGGAAAAATACACCATGTTAACGATCGCGGCGTTTGAACTAAAAAAGTAGATCTTAGGGCCACTCCCGCGACGAATTTTTGTAGCACGTAATGCTGCCGCGCGATTATTTATTTAATGCTTTATATATGCACACAAAAGTACAGAGGCGGACCCAATGCCTTAGTCATTTTCTGCTAGTCAACCTTTGGGTGATGCTGAGAAAAATAGTGTTAGGTGCAATAAATGAAAGAGAGAAGACGAATACAAAAATAGACACAATTATACAATACGTTACAAAACGCGCGACTACATTACGCGCCATCACAACTAACGCGCGTTTGTCGCATTTGCAAGCGCTATAGAATAAATGCCAATGCCCTACAGTATCGCGACTGTATCGAAGCGACCGCGCTAAAGCATCACGACTACATCGCTACATAAAATCGCCGTGGGCGAGAGCCCTTATAACAAAATAGCTTACGAAACTTACAATCAAGGTAGTCTAAACCTCCATAACATTACTTACATACATAAATTTTACCTAGGTACATCCGATTAAACACATTACCCTCCTTTTCACTGTCAAAGTGTAGCAATAAATCGATAAAGTTATTTCAAATGTCTGTGAAATATAGTAGAAGGTTCCCCCACATTTATCAACTACAACTAAGTGGATTAGTCTGCCTGTGTTTCTTTAAATCTTCACTGCAGTATAAAAAGAGTGTCCATGGAGTTTCTTGCACGTTCTTCTCCATAGAGATCTACGCTTTGGAACGTGCAATTTAGTTTCACTTTTCTTGGACTGACCGAACATTTGACTATTCAAAAGTGCCTGCAAATGGTCTATTTGAAATAAATCTTTTTGATTTGATTTTACAAGGTAAGATTCATGTATAGCATAAGCATAATCATGGTGAGTGCAGGCAGGCCAAGGAGGCACTTCCCTCCATTGATGCCCACTACACAAAACTTCGACCTTCGACCAGAAAATGATAGGTTCAGAAAACAATCACAAAGCGCGCTAGAGCAACGCACTCATAGACACCGCTCACGAACACGGTATCTCGGCTCAATCGCCCGGTTGTACTCGTACAGTTCGGCGCAACGCGCTGACCCTAGCACGATCGCCGAGCGTAGGTATAAAAAGTGAAGTGACAGACTTCTGTACCTATCTATTTTGTGCTACGACCAAACCTCAGTTGCGCAAAGTCATAGCCGTTACAACTGGCCACGGGACCTTTAATAAGCACCTCTCTGTCATAGGAGTTACAGACAGTCCCCTCCGCAGAGCCTGCATGGAGGAGGACGCGACAGCAGCTCATCTGCTTCTAAGCTGGCCTGTGGTCGCTGGATACAGGGCAAAGTACTTCGGAAACCATGTCATAGAACAAAAGTTGTTGTTATGATGTCAGTAACATGGTCCTGAGAGGTCGCCAGTGTTTTACAAATAACACTGTATATGTTAACTTGTATTAATTTACGTATGTACGAAATTAATTTCTTTAAGAAATCGTCAGCTGAGCGAGTTCAATGAGCTGTAGGTATTTTGTTCGCCATGCCGACCTTTACCTACAGGTTATTGAACTCGCTCAGCTGATGTTTTCTTAAAGAAATTAATTTCGTTCATGCATAAATATTAATACGAGTTTTGAAAAAAAAAAGGTACTTTATTTTTTAATTTTATCTTTACAAATCGATAGTGTTTCATGTACCGCATCGACCCTCCACGGAATTAAATTTAACGGTGTATATATAAATCAATGCCACTTTTCGTTGTAATTTTATAACTCAAGAACGGGCTCACCTATCCAAACCAAATGTTTAGGCTTTGTTCGGACTATTTAGTAGATGGTTTATGTGAAGTTTGGTTGGGTAGAGTATTGTAGAGTAGAATAGTGTAGAGTAGGATAGGGTAGAGTAGGGTATAGTAGGGTGGAGTAGGGAAGAGCAGAAGCGAAGCCGCGCGGGGCTAGTATTACATAATTATGATATAAGATCTAACATAAGAAACAGGCTACACCTTAATGTATGTAAAATGAAACACGAAAAATTAACGTGCAAATATGATCTTATGTATTTCGTTACCGACACGCACGACACAAGGAGCCTTGTGAAACAAATTTATGCTAGACCATGTTTTCGTTATATTAAAGTGGGAAACATTCGATGACCTCTCTCGCTTTAAGGTGGGCTGGGAAGGCTTTTCAGACTTTTACTCACCAAAACCAGTCCTATATTTTGAGCTATGAAATATCTAATGATTTTTTCTGCTCTTGGGTTTTTTTATGGTGGGAAAATCATCTAACAACCCCCGCTCTTATAGTGTCAGACTCTTACTGACTAAAAACCCACCCCGTTCCTTCGGGGCTCGAGCAACTCTTTCGAAACTAACCCTGACCCAAGTAGGCTTCGACACAGCTGGGCCCCTACTGTTGCTGGACCATGGCCTGAACCAAGGCCAGGCGCGAGAGGTCTCCGCCGCCGATCGCCCCCACGAGGGCACGGCGATGCTCCGCCCAAGCAGGGCACAGTGGCGATACCCAGGCGTCACTTTCGCAAGAATCCGGTACAGGAACCTCCCGAACTCGCCAGGTCCGGTGAGAACCTGCGTCATGCGTAAGGTAACGCCGTGAGGTCTTTCCAGCCACGCCTCAAAGAGGGGACTTACCGGCCCTGGTCAGGGTCGCGGGAACCCGATGGATGCGTGACGCACCGGTTCGGTCGTTTTGACGAGGCTTAGGGGAGGGCTATGTCCAACAGTGGACGTCTTTCGGCTGAAATGATGATGATGATGAAATTTTTAAAGGGCTTTCCATCCCCTTTAAAAATAATCTAAATTCTTTTTCTTTTCTCGGTTTCTGTACTGTCCCTGTTCCCAACAGGTGTATTTGTGCCTCGGGAAACCTCAAAGATAAAGTATAAAGTGAGGGGTTTTTGGGAGGTGGGAAGTCATGTAATCAATCTTCTACAGACTTTTACTGACTAAAACCCACCTATGTTCCTTTAGTTGTCGTTTGCGCTCTAAGATCACGGGTTTCCTTTTCAGAAAATCCCCATGGCCTTAACGTGTATCGGCCCTGCTGGGCCCCTACGGTTTTGCTAACATCTCTATGAGGCGCAAATGGAAAGTTACTCGCGATCGACGACTGGGTTCAGTCCTTATGGAACGACCGGACGGCGAGCTACCCATTGCTCGTCGTCCGCAAGCCCGCGCGACTGACTAACCATGGAATATATCAATTTTTAGGGAGGATTTCTATTCTTTTTAAAAATAATCTAAATAACTTGTGTATAAACACGAGATAATGCGACGCAACCGCTCCCCAGTTAGAACAAAAGCGCTGTTCCTGTTTCCGACAGGTGTATTTGTACGCGGTGAAGCCTCAGAAGAAAAAGTATAAAGGGGTAAAACTTCCATTATTTGTTTGCGGTTACGAAAGGGGTAAAAAAAAAAAAACTGGTCAAGTGCGAATCGGACTCGCACATGAAGGTTTCCGTACTACAATATTAAAATCGAGGATAACAACGCCGAAAAATATTTGCTATATGCTATACAAATTTCGAATTGCGTATTAAGTATTTATTTCCAAGTTTGTCCATTAAGGGCCAAGCGCCCGAAAAGTGCCATAAAACAGTGATTTTCTGAGGCCTACTCCTCCGTAACGGCTAGGTCAATTGGTTTGAAAAAAATTTATGTTTATTATAGATTCATGAACAATAATATCAACATTTGATTTTTTCGTGCAATTAATACTTTAGTCAAAAAAAAAAAATTTAGCTATTTCGCAACTTTTCCCTACTCCTTCGAAACGGCTTGGACCTTTAGATACATTTTTACACATAAAAATTGGTGGTTAAATATTCTTTAAAGTGAACATTGCATTTGTAAATCAATCAATATCTCGCAGAGAAAATGGATTTAAAGCGCTTTCCGGGCGCTGCTGGCCGCAAATAAATGCATAGATTTGCGTACTGCCGCCTAGGCGAGTGCGAGAGTTGCGTTCAAAATTCAAAATTCAAAATTCAAAATCATTTATTTCAAATAGACCATTTGCAGGCACTTTTGAATAGTCAAATGTCGGTCAGTCCAAGAAAAGTGAAGCTAAATTGCACGTTCCAAAACGTAGGTCTCTATGGAGAAGAACGTGCAAGAAACTCCATGGACACTCTTTTTAAAATATATTGAGTTACATAAATCTTGGTTACATATTTCTTGTCGCTTCTAATATGTGAGCACAATGTTGGTAGATACATAATAATAATAGTTTATTATTCTTTTTATTAAATGTAATTAAAAATAGAAACCGAATTAAGCCACTGGCAGCCAAGAGATGACCAGTCTCAACCGATGGCACCCGTTCACGGGCATGACACGTGCATCAGCCCCACTCAGCTCAACCATTTTAAAGGGAACCGAATGACCCAATAACACGTGCCACCACCAGCAAGACATTTGGGTGAGCATGACAAACTCTCAACTGCCATGCTCGTAATGTCAAACAAGTTGTAACCTAATAGAGATGCTCCATGGTGCTTCACATTCACAAAACTTGAAAAAAAGAAGAAAGTGCTTCTACATTATACAATGCTATTTAGTTTCCAATTAAAAAAAGTAATAAATTATCATAAGCTCTACTGAAATAAACAAATAAATAAAAAATACATTTCGAAAGCAAAAAATACAAAAAGGGGAATAGTATCTCTTCCAATATTTAGAAATATATTTATATATTTATATAAAAAAAAAAAAACTAATTTGAAGGTAAAAGTATGTGTAGTGGCTGTAGTTGTGGAGCAGGACCAGCATTTAGCCAAGCATTTTTGTCAAGGAGATAATCTTCCAGTTTATAATATGCTTGTCTACATAGTGTGCGTTTAATGCATGTTTTAAATTTGGACTCATTTAGTTGTAGAATCTCAATTGGTATTTTATTATAAAATTTTACACAGTACCCCATGAAAGAGCTACGTACTTTAGCCAATCTGAATCGAGGTTGATCTAATTTGTTCCTATTCCTAGTATTAAAATTGTGCCTGTCACTTATCTTAGTAAAAAGATGAATATTTTTCCGAACATACATGATGTTTTCATAAATGTATTGACAAGGGACCGTCAGGATGTTTATTTCTTTAAATAGTTCCCTAAGGGAATCGCGTCTGCGAAGGTTATATATGGCTCTGATAGCTCTTTTCTGCAGTATAAAAATAGACTCTATGTCTGCAGCCCGTCCCCATAGCAAAATACCGTAAGACATAATACTATGAAAGTAGCTAAAATAGACTAGTCTCGCAGTATCTACATCAGTTAATTGGCGGATTTTTCTGACAGCATATGCTGCTGAACTAAGCCGTCCTGCCAGAGATGTTAAATGAGGATCCCATTGTAGCCTCGAGTCAAGCGTGATCCCTAGGAAAACCGTACTCTCGACGAACTCGATTTTCTCCTTGTTCAATACTATGTCAGAATAATTGCTTTTAACATTCGGTAACGCAAATCTTATGCACTTAGTTTTTTTTCCATTCAATACTAAATTATTAACAGTAAACCAGTTTTGGACTTGCTGTAGAGCATTATTTACGTCATCAAGGTTTGTAGAACGTCTATTGATTTTAAAAATTAACGACGTATCGTCAGCAAACAATACAATATGTGGTTGTTTTTTTAATCGTCTTCACATAATTTCGGCCAGATGGTGCAAGGGACTATACGCCTTAAATTATAAAGTCAAGTTTCTTTGGGTGCACGTCGTCATGACCACAGAAATAATGAAAGAGGTTAGAACGGAAAGCATTTCCTTTTTAACCTGTTTAACAGAGCGCGAGCGGCGACACTCGTAACACTACAACGAGTGTCGCCGCTTGTCTCCCACCCTTTAACTCCACTACAGGCAATAAACCAATACGAACGCGCATTACGCAACTAACAGACCACGCACACTTAGGGTCAACTCACACCAAAAGAGCGTCGAAGCGCAGCGAAGCTGAGCGCAGTTTCACTGTCATATGAATTTTAACTTTATTTTCATTACTATAATGTTTATTATCGCATGAGAAACTCGAAAGCGTCGCGTGGATGCCCGCGGCGCTGCGGGAATTCCGGCGAATTCTATTTTCTACCAAGCGGGTCGCTGGCCTTCGCCGCTTTTTCGGTATGAGTTGACCCTTAGATCGCAACAGCAGGGGCCCAGCCGGGTCGAAGCCTACTGGGGCCAGGGTTATCCGAAAGGGCGCTCGAGTCCCGGTATGAAGGCTTGAAGGAACGGGATGGGTTTTTTAGTCAGTAAGAGTCTGACACTATATCCCGCTCCGCCCAAGAGCGGGGGTTGTCATAAGATGATTTTTCCCATCGAAAAAAAAATGAGCAACTCACGTGAGTATTGCCCTACTTTGTGGCCTCTTTCATTTGGCCTGTGGTCTAGACCACTTTTTTGTTTTCTCTTATATTCAGTGGCATGTTTTTCAATAAGAGTTCACCATACCTGTACTAGGCCCTCGCATACTTTACATTGATATTTTATTTCACGCTCAATTCAATTTTATCAAACTAAAAATACAAGAGGTAAATAAGTTGTGTTGTTAGAAGCATTTATATTAAGTAAATATGTGCATAAATCTAACAAGCCAAGACAGTCCTTTGATATATAATACATAAAGAATTTAATTCAATTAAGATTGAATTACAAAGTCCCTTTTCAAAGTTTTTAAAAGGAAAAGCTTGTTAAAAAGTAGGATAGAATTAGGTTACAGAGACGAAACTTATTTGTACAGACTCACAAATTAGAAGAAAATTACAAAGGAACGAATTTCTATAAATAAATATCACTTTTACTGGCACATAAGAAATGCTTGGCGCATCTAAAAAAAAAAAGAAATGTCAGCATGACATTTCTCATGTATGACATGTGACGCCAAACGTCAATCTCCTGTCAAAATGAATCACGAGCTTTCTGTACAGAGAAGTAACGTCTGAAATAGTACTAAAAAATGACATACCTGATTCTGTATTTGCTTATGCTTCCGCCGGAGGTCCCGGCTGACTTGTGCCAACTTCTCCACTTGATTTGACAACTGCAAAGTATCCAAAATTGCCATTTTTAGTCACACACACACACACACACTCAAAAAAAAAAACAATTTTTAACTCAATAACTTCTAAAGACACGTGATGTCACTATGTAATAAGTACAGTAAGTCGAGGAGTATATCATAAACAATTTATCTTTTGACAGAAACGAGAAGATAAAAAATGTTAGGGCGTCAAAGTAATTGATTTTGTTCGGTGATAAGATACTGTCATTGTTGAAATTCGGGAGGTTTATACATTTTGACAGGTCTATTTTTATATTGGAAGAATACAAAACCCTCAAAGTGTTGTTACCCTGAAAATGTGATAATTTTTGTAAAAACGTTTTTTTGGAAGAATCTTGATTGAATTGAAATTGTGTGAGACACGAAAAGGCTTCACATCTATATTACATTTATATAAAATTGGAATGCCTGTTTGTAATATTGAAATAACTGCTTTTTACTACATGCGTATGAATATATATACGGCATATACACCAAAATATATATTTTTTTAATTTTTGTCAGTCTGTCTGTCTATCTGTTTGTCCGGGCTAGTCTGAAACGGCTTAACCGAATTTAGCGGGCATTTTTTTATCAGGCGCGGGCACAGCTAGTAAAATACTATAGGTAGATACTAGTTTCTGTCAGCAGCTTCGTCCGCGTGAATATAGGTTTTTCCACACAAACTTTGGACCCCCGTTTTAACTTCTTAGGGCGTGAATTGAAATTTCATTTCCGTGAGTGTGCACTGGAATTGTACGATTTAATACAGCCAAGTCTGTTCCATCATTGGACCACTAGACCTACTTCGTTGCGCCACTGGTACATGGTGGACATCCTACCCATAAGTACAAAGCGTAATTTTAAATGTATTTTTCAATTTAATTTTAAATGTAATTTTTAATATAGTTTTCAATTTATCAATTTAATTTTAAATGTAATTTTCAATTTAATTTAAATGTAATTTTTAATGTAATTTTAAATTACATTGAAGTGCATATTTTGTTAATTTATATCACAAAGCAAATGAATAGTAAATGTTATGTACGCCCTTATTGTGACATGTACATCAGACCACCATCGTGCAAGCGTGCTTCATCGCAACGGGGGGAAAATAATGGCATACTATCAGGTGAGGTCAAACACATAGACTCGTGTTTGACCTCACCTGATAGTATGCCATTATTTTAGACCTGACCACCTGATAGTATGCATAGTAAAAAAACATTAAAAAAAAAAACCTAAAATATACAACACTGTTATCCTCAAGGAAAATATCTTAATATTGATTCCTTTCAAATTGTTTCGTAACTCCATAGAATAGAAATTGTTTGGCCAGTCGGCGGTCCCAGTAAAGGGCGACTCCCTCGGCGCAAATTACTAGGATAACCTTTAGAAGGAACCATGTTTTGTTATATTTATAGAGTTGGTAAGAAAATTTGTAAAGGCTTTTCTTTTTATAGACTTGACTAGCGTCAGCCAGCGGCTTCGGTCGCGTGAAAGTTGAAAAGTATCCCAAGGGTAGATATTTCTGGATGAAAGTTATGACCTGGTTTGAGAAAGCGTGGAATAATAATGCCTGGAAAGACTTGAGGAGGCATTTGCCCAGCAGTGGAAAAAGAATGGTTGGTTAATAACCTAATCTATGTAGGTTTACTTATGTGTCAAAGTTTATCCAAATCCGTTCAGCCGTTTATGCATGAAGTAACAAACACACACGCACACATATGTACAAACTTTCTTCTTTATACAAGGTGTAAGGGACAGCCCTCCACAAACTTTAAGGGGTTTGCTCAGTAGACGAAACTGAACAACCTTCCACAACACTTTTTTCAAGAAACGAAAAAAAAAAATCAGTCGGTCCATTTATTTATTTATTTTTATTATACCATACAAAATGATAAACTTGATTGGACAATTTGTATGGCAAGGCCGATGTTTTTTTTTTGGTTTACTGAAAAAAAAAATTTGCGGATTATTGTTCAGTTTCGTCTACTGAGCAAGCTCTTAAAGTTTGTTTGGCTGTCCCTTACACCTTTTATATGTAAGTGTGATGATTTATTAGAGAAGATATTTACAGTTATTTTTATCTTTCACACAATAATAGGAATATTTTACCTTCTACACAATAAAATAAAATTCATTAAAGATTTTTTGATGTCTAGGCGAATTTGCGACGTCCAAGTAAATTGGATCCTAAGTAATTGCGGATTGGAGTAAAGGCCGACAGTGGAAAAACTGATTAATTAACATACTAACGCACAGTTATGACTACTGGAACTAGGAACATGAAATTTTGATTTTAGGTTTCCTTTTATGACGTAGACGAGCACTCGGAAAAGGTTTTCGGAATTTCAACTTTCAAAAAAATTCGGAATTTCGTTTGTGTACCGATATACTTGAAATTTAGCACAAAATATAGTAACCTAACTAAATTATAAACGTTGTCATTATTTGCTTTAGGAACTACGCTAAATAAAAAAAAAAAACAGGGTTTTAGAGACCGTATGGGGCTTCTTATTTCTTAGTAACCTAATAATAATTATTATTTATTATTATTTCTTCAACCAACTTGGGAAATTTGTATAAGATTTAATCTTTTAAATAATATTTATATTCGTTACTTTTTATAAGGTTCTTCTATTAGTAAACAATGATCAAGATCTCTTAATCGACCTTGATAATTGAACCAGCGTTGACTACATTAGTTTTAATTTAACCCTAATAATTACCCAAGTCGTTTGACGGTTTAGACAAACTATATCGTCGTTCTCTTATAATATTTTTGTTTTTAATAAGCTGTACCCGTCAGTTTCGTTGTTGGTTTGGTGAAGTAAGTAAGCTTCTAAGTAGATTAAAACTGGTTAAATTATTTCAAAAGCTAGGGCTTATTCATGAAATAACAGTGGACGGTTCATGAACTAAGCGGATTGAGGCAGACAGTGACAAATTGAGTTCACAAATCTAAAGCTCCTAGGGTTTGTACTCAGCTGCGGAGACGACTTATTAGGAAGACGATCAATCATCCACTAAGTCTATGATGACCAGAGGAATAGGAAGAATATTTTTACAGAAAGTTTTTTTTTTATTGTTGACTTGACAGGTTTGAGCTTGACCGCTATATCACCTGATGGAAAGCGACGTTGCGGTCGACGATGGAGAGCGTCTACCTAGAAGTAACCTATTCACTCTTGACTTAAAGTTTGTGGCTTATCAGAAGGCTTCCAGTCATCCAAAGAGCACTGGAAAGGGATATGCTCGGAGTTTCCTTGCGTGATCGTATCAGGAATGAGGATATCCGCAGAAGAACCAAGGTTGCCGATATAGCACGAAGAAACGCCAAACTTAAGTGGCAATGGGCAGGAGACATTGCTCTCGGAACAGATGGCCGTTGGGCTGAAAAGTTCTGGAGTGACGTCCGGGCACCGGATGGAGATGAAGATAAAGATGCAAGACGCACAGGATCGTTCGGTGTGGCGACGCTTGGGGGAGGCCTATGTCCAACAGAGGACGTATCGGCTCGGCTGAAATGATGATGATGATGAAAGCGTATATCTATATGGCGAAAAACGTGCAAGAAACTCCATGAACATTATTTTCAATCATTTAGTGTGCCAGGTCAAATATTTTTTAGACCACGCCATTACTTCATCATTGAACATCGATCGGTTTCGAGGCATTAAATCGCTTTCGGTATACTCGAACAATCTATTAGATATCTCTATAAATAAAAATCATAATGTCAAGCCTGTATTTTTTATAATGGAAAAAAAAAATATCGAAATTTTCACGGAAAAAAGAAAACCCTCACCGGAAAAATTCCACCACTTCCAATATTAAAAACGCCGTAATTACGTAAAAATCGAAGCCCCACTCAGTTTTTAAAAGGAAAAAGATGTCTTTGCCAACATAAATACAGGAGCAGGATAAGTCTGATTGGTGTAACCAAATTGTATTGCCGGAAACGGCCAAATTGCCAACTTCGATGGCACGCCATTAACTAGTAGGCTTTCCCTTGGGTGCTCGGATTGGTTACTCGTCTAACCGAATATCGCATTAGCCTTAGGTGGTTTTTGTTCTAGAACTGATGATTAGTCAACAGCACGGTTGAAGAAAAGTTCATACTCATTATTCACAACTTTAAACAACTAATAAACAAACCTTACCTAAATAAGAGAGAATTTGTGAAAAATTGTGAGCGATAAGAACAGAATTGCAAATGGAAAATACACGCACTCACTATTATCACCATTTATACAGATCACACCACTGAGTCTACTTTTTTTTTAACATTGCCTCACACTCGAAACCTTTTCTTCAATATCGCTCCTCACACAATCCATCCATCAACCTACTCGAAGTGCCGTAATTCGCCACTTTAGACAATCCCGTTATTACTCGTCGAGAAGACTCCTGAGACCCTCACCAGGTAATCGGTTTACCTTATGGGATGTCATCCATCTAAAAATTATTAATGCTGAAACTATCTCCAAGTCCTAATCTATACTATACCCAGTTAAATTTTGATCGTTTTAATCCCGTGGAGGGTCAATCCGGTACATGAAACACTATCGATTTGTAAAGATAAAATTAAAAAATAAAGTACCTTTTTTAAAAAAACTCGTATTAATTTAGGCATGTACGAAATTCATTTATTTAAGAAAACGTCAGCTGAGCGAGTTCAATGACCTGTAGGTAGTTTGTACGCAACGCCGACTACTACCTACAAGTCAATTAATAACCGGACCGATTTTAAAAAATTCTTTCTCCAGTAGAATACTACTTTATCATTGAGTGACATAGGCTAATATTTCTACTTCCACACGGGTATAATCGCTGGTAGAAATTAGTTAAAACTAAAGTAGACTTAACTTTATACTTCAAATTCAATGAAAAACATAATCAGCTGTGTAATTACAACTCTTCTTACAATTCCAAAGAAAACAAGTCTATTCTATAAAAGCTTGTGCTGGTATTGATAATTCTATATCCTGCGTATAGTAGAAGTGCGGCAGACATCGGAACTGGCTGCGTCACGGTCAGGCGTCGTTACGAACAGACATCGTTTTCCAGTGAACGCTTGAACGAAAAGTGATATGGGGCTGTGTACTGGTAGTGTATGTTTCGGGAGTTGGAATAAAAGAATGTGGTTTTTGGAGCGTAGAAGTTTTTTTAGAAACATTACTGTTTTGTTAACCTTTCGACTTTTCGGAACAATCCTAATCTATAATTTATAAATGAATCGCAAAATGTGTTGGTAAGCGCATAACTCAACAACGCCTGGACCGATTTCGCAAATTTTTTTTTTGTTGTGTTCGTTATTATGAGAAGGTTCTCTCCTAGAGAGGAGGCCTAAATCCCAGCAGTAGGGACATCAAAAAGGCTGATGATAATGATTTCTCACTAATAAAAATAAATAAAATACCGATTTAGCTACAAGTATATTTATAACCTTCAATTTTATCCTGCACTAGCTAATTTTTCGGGTGATAAACACACAATTGTTACCACAAATTATGGCTTACAAGTTAGAACTTTCATTCTTGATTTTTGTACACAATTTCACATACTTCTCTAACTATTTAGGAATAGAAACCGTGCCTAGCTACCATTATCTAAGCCAAGAACAATGTGACTTAGCCAAAACAATGCCCTATTAGTTGGACGATTACTTAGTTAAAGATGTTTTGGAAAATCTTTCAAGTAACAACCGGAATGGCGAAATTCCAGCCCTTTTCGAGTCGACTCATTCCTTCAGTATGGATTTATGTTAATGTTGGAATGTCTCCCCCTTGTTAGCATGACTCACGGACGTTACAACTACCTAAGAATGTCTATCGTATGCCGATCGTTTGGGAATATAGCAAGAAAGCCAAGTATTCCTCACAAGTAGGTATCTGCAGGCCTAGCCAAGTTACTACCTTTTCGTTTCGAATCTTTTCTACAGTCGGTAACGCCTCTGATTCCTTTGTTCTGACCACGTGTTTTAAGCTCGCGCCGGGCCTTGGTTGAGGCCATGGTCCGAAGCGAGGAGTGGCAGGCGGTCGCCGACTTCTGCGAAGTAGTAATGCTTGCAAAGGAGGAGGCCGACCGCATCACACAACGGCGCTCTCGCCGCCGCCGGGATTCCGATCCCGATCTCCAGCCACCATAGGCGCGAGCTTGCGGACAGTGAGCAATCGGTAGCTTGCTGTCTAACCGTCCGGTAACTGTCCGGACCAAGCCCAAGTCGTCGTCGGCGCGCACTGTTCCCCGCGCGCCTCAAGGAGTTGTCAGCAACAGCAGGAGCCCAGCCGGGTTTTTTTTTTTTTTTTTTTTTCGATGGGAAAAATCATGCATTGACATCCCCCGCCCTTGGGCGGAGCGGGAGATAGTGTCAGACTCTTACTGACTAAAAAACCCATCCCGTTCCTTCTAGCCTTCGTACCGGGGCTCGAGCGCCCTTTCGGATAACCCTGGCCCCAGTAGGCTTCGACCCGGCTGGGCCCCTGCTGTTGCTGACAACTCCTTGAGGCGCGCGGGAACAGTGCGCGCCGTCGACGACTTGGGCTTGGTCCGGACGGTTACCGGACGGCCGGACAGCGAGCTACCCTTTGCTCACTGTCCGCAAGCCCGCGCCTACGGTGGCTGAAAATCGGGATCGGAATCCCGGCGGCGGCGGCGAGAGCGCCGTTGTCTGATGCGGTCGGCCACCTCCTTAGCGAGCATTACTGCTTCGCAGAAGTCGGCGACCGCCTGCCACTCTTCCTCGCTCCGGACCATGGCCTCGACCAGGGCCCGGCGCGAGAGGTCTCCGCCGCCGATCACCCCCACGAGGGCACGGCGATACTCCGCCCAAGCAGGGCACACCGCGATTGTGTGCTCCACCGTGTCCTCCGGGCGTTCCGCACAGTGGCGACACCCGGGCGTCACTTCCGCTTTAATTCGGAACAGGAACCTCCCGAACTTGCCATTTCCGGTGAGGACCTGTGTCATGCGGAAGGTAAGGACGCCGTGAGGTCTTTCCAGCCACGCCTCAAAGAGGGGACTTATCGCCATAATTGTGGCGTGCCCATGACGGGGTTGCGATAGTCGCTGACGCCATTCCACCATGAGATCCCGCCGGAGCTCTGTCCGCCATGCCGCGACCTGTCGCGGCAGAGGACTTTCACCCCGGCGTTGCATCTCCACGCGCATGTCGTGCATGTGTGCAAGGACTGTTGCCTCCAGATCCCACGGTGGTAGGCCAGCCAGAAGGCTCGCCGCTTCGCGGGAAATCGTGCGGTATCCCCGCACCATCCGAATTGCCATGACCCTCTGGCAGGCGTTCAGTATGGACGCCGGTTGCTTTTTCAGCGACGGCGCCCACACCGGCGCCCCGTAGAGGGCCATGGACCGAACGATCCCCGCGTAGAGCCTCCGGCAGGAGGCGTCTGGACCCCCAAGGTTGGGCAGGAGCCGCTTGAGCGCAGCCCCAGTCCGGTTGAGTTTGGGAGCCAGACGTCGGAAATGCTCCACGAAATTCCACCGGCAGCCCAGCCGGGTCGAAGCTTACACTATCTCCCGCTCCGCCCAAGAGCGGGGATTGTCACTGGATGATTTTCCCCACCAAAAAAAAAACGTGTTTTAAGCTAGAATTACACTGCGCACGCGTGTGGCACACACGCTGATCAGCCCCCTTAGCCAAGTTATAACCGTTTCGCTTACGCCGAACGCTTCAAGTTGACCTTGCCGCCAATTCTTTTGTTCTGACCACGTGACTGAGCGTTAAGATGACGTCGTTCCCGTACATTTGAAGCTTTCTACAAGCGTTAACTATTGCAGATTAGCTACTTGGCTAGGGGTACTAGACGCGTGGGTCTACATTTTATATGGAAACTAGACTTAGCTACACTTAACCCACACCACGCGGCGTCGCGCAATGGGTTCGGACATGAATAAGTTAATGCCATGAGTCTATGGCGTTTCATATTTCAAATGAAAGAGTAAAACTCCAATGTGCTTAATTTACTTCGTTTGTGAGAAAAAAAATTGTTAAAATTGGTAATTTTTTAACTCCCTAAAAACGAAAATTATTTAAAAAACAAAAATTATAAGAGTTTGTAAACTTTTTTACAGCTGATTAAATTCATCATTTTGAGACACATATTTTGAATTTTATTTCATCCAGAGTTGAAGTAGTTCCAGATTTTTTTTTAATTAATATTCAGAAACAGTTTTTTTCTTCCATCATAAATGATTTCCGCAATTGTATTCTATGCTGAATAATACTTTGGTATAAACCTTTACACACAGTATTTTTTTCTATTGCGAATCCGGTCTAGTACCGGAGATTTTCAATGTTTTTTTATTGTTTATTAGTGCCAATGAAAAACCTTCAGAGCATGTTTCATTTATGCTATAAAATTCAGAGCATCAAGCTTCAGAGCATGTTTAATTTTGAATATAAATGCCGAGCGATGAGAGCCGTCAAAGTTGCCCTAAATTTAGATCTAAAACTCAATCTTATCAATCTGCGAGTATCCCGCCTACACTTGAAGATTGGTGCGAAGTAATTGATTAAAATAGATGAAGCCTTAAGCGAACTTTAATGGAAACAAATTGCCAACCATAGAAAGTGTAGGATTTCTAAAGGTTAATTTGTTTGTGATGATGAAGATAAATATTTTGACGAAATTTTCGTCTCGCAGCTGTTGGCAGTAATAATTATTTAACATAAATAAGTTAGTGATAAAAGCTACTGATCGATGAAAGCTTTTCATCATCATTTGCCTAACCATAAAGGTAGCGGAAGTGACGCCCGGGTATCGCCACTGTGCGGAACGCCCGGAGGACAGGGTAGAGCACACAGTGGAGGTGTGCCCTGCTTGGGCGGAGCATCGCCGTGCCCTCGTGGGGGCGATCGGCGGCGGAGACCTCTCGCGCCGGGCCTTGGCTGAGGCCATGGTATGGAGCGAAGAGGAGTGGCAGGCGGTCGCTGACTACTGCGAAGCAGTAATGCTCGCAATCGAGGAGGCCGACCGCATCAGGCAACGGCGCTCTTGCCGCCGCCGGGATTCCGATCCCGATTACCGGCCACTGTAGGCGCGGGCTTGCGCACGGCGAGCAATGGATAGCTCGCTGTCCGACCGTCCGGTAACTGTCCGGACCGAGCCCAAGTCGTCGACGGCGCGTACTGTTCCCGCGTGCCTCAAGGAGCTGTCAGCAACAGCAGGGCCCAGCTGGGTCGAAGCCTACTGGAGCCAGGGTTAATTCGAAAGATAGCTTAAGCCCCGGTACGAAAGGCAACGAAGGAACAGCGATGGGTTTTTAGTCAGTAAAAGTCTGACACTATATCCCGCTCTGCCCAAGAGCGAGGGATGTCATTAGATGATTTTCCCACCGCTAAAAAAAAAAGGCACAGGCTGGCTTATAAGGGCTTGATGAGAGCGAATTTTAGATCCATAATTGACAGAATTGCAACACCAGAAACACTACACCCAGTAAGATATACAAATCCAGAACCAGCCTACAATATTAACATCACATAAGATATTCAATTTATTACTAAGACACACCTCACATGTTCAGGTACTGAATTCGGCCCGACCACACCCATTCCAGATTTACAGCCCACACAGCCTAACAGATCGTGATTGCTTACACTAAACAAGTTAAGGTTTACGAGGCCATTTCAGACACATTTAGGTTATTGAAATGGAATTTATTTTCACGCCGTTTGGTCAAGTGAATTAGAGGTAAGAGATTTTTTGATATGGCGTGATAAACCTTTTTTTTTTTTTTCTATGTGAAAAATCCTCTTATGACAACCCCCGCTCTTGGGCGGAGCGGGAGATAGATGTCAGACTCTTACTGACTAAAAAACCCATCCCGTTCTTTCAAGCCTTCATACCGGGGCTCGAGCGCCCTTTCGGATAACCCTAGCCCCAGTAGGCTTCGACCCGGCTGGGCCCCTGCTGTTGCTGACAACTCCTGGCGTGATAAACCTCGACCTTTACCCAAAGGTAGGCAGCCGTCATTCATATTGCACCAGAAGCAGGGGTCAGTTATCAGCGGTCTCGAGGTCCCTCGCCAAATCCTCCAAGACGACTCATGTTATGGGCCCGACAGTGTATAACCAGCTGCCTGCGGCTATTTCTGGTGCCCCGACTATAGGGAGCTTCAAAGCTCGTTTGAAAAAATGGCTTATCGAGCAAGCATTTTATTCTTTTGACGAATTGATTGATGTAATTTAATTTATCTTTGACGATTGAATATTATATTGAATATTATTGACTTTTCATATGATTTATATTTTATTTTAATTTGTGTTTTTGACTTCTATTTATTTGATTGTTTATTTTGTATTTTCTTTTATATGTTTGACATTCTTTATCATTTGACATTGTACAAGGTGTCGTTTTGAAGCTACAAAATATTTCAGGAGGTAATTATGTTAGTGATTCTCGACCCGAATCAATAATAAAATGAGTAGGTAATTATTTAATTATTTTTTTTCTTATTTATGGAAATCGGCATGTGTGAACTACGTTTGTTAAAAAGCAGCCAGTCTGATACCTGCCTTATAACCGCGCTTTCTTTCACACACACAAACACGGAACAATAAAGGGCGTTTTCACACACACTAACTCGCAACGATAGTTTCATAAATAATGTATCATTCAATCATCATCCCGCACGCCACACCCTAGCCACGCCCCCGCGGCCATCGATCAATCGAATTAGTTTAGTATAATTAAAAAATAAAATAACAAGTATTACTGATTATTGACCAGGTATCGTTTTTTCACATGATTATTAATGTGTTTTATTACAACCTCCTAAAATATTGTGCAGTTTTAAAACTGCACCTTGTATTTAATCACTTGTTGACTAAGTAGATATAACGTAAGAATATGTTTTTGACTTGTAAGAATCCCTTACCAATAAATTACTACGACTATGACTAAACTCGGAGTTTGAAGACCGCCTACAAAATAAGACAGATAATCTAGTGAGGGACGCGAGACTGCGTTGGATGCGTGACGCTCAGGAACGGTCACTATAGCGATATGTGATATGAAAAGACTACCGTTGTACCCGATTTACTAGATTTAAGTTATTTTTTTTATTGTTGATAGGTTCGCGCTTGACCGCCATCTCGCCTGATGGAAAGCGACGATGTGGTCGACGATGGTACGAGCTTGCCTAAAAGAAACCTATTCACTCTCGACTTAAAGATTCCCGGGTTGTAGTTATCAGGAAACAGACTCCGGCAAGGAATTCCGCTCCTTAGCTGCACGCACAATGAATTTGTTCTTATAACGTTTTGTGCATGTAGGTGGGATATCCACCATGTACCGGTGGTGCATCGCCGTACGTCTGGTAGTCCGATAATGGAACGGGCTAGACGGAATTAGGTTATGCAATTCCGACGCACACTCCCCGAAATGCAATTGGTGTAAAAAGTTTGTGTGATAACACTACTTTTTTGGGGCAGTCGTGTAAATAGGGACCTCTTTTTACACAAGTTAAATCTACCTATGTTACAACTATTTTCGTGTAAATCTGGAATGTGACCGAGAACTGGAAGATTTTTTTTTATGTTGGGAAAAAATCATGCATTGACATCCCCCGCTCTTGGGCGGAGCGGGAGATAGTGTCAGATTCTTACTGACTAAAAGACCACCCCGTTCCTTCTAGCCTTCATACCGGGGCTCGAGCGCCCTTTCGGATAACCCTGACCCCAGAGAACTGGAAGACACAAAATTAGAAAGCTTCCTACAACGTGGACCGATTTTTGCTGACATGACAAGCTTATTATGATCAGTTTCGCATATAAGTAGGTACTACTGTTTCGGGATTCGCATATACTAGTAATGTATTTAAAAAAACCGGCCAAGTGCGAGTCGGACTCGCCCATGAAGGGCAGCAACCAACATAATAAAAAGTTCTTGTAATGTGTTGTAACTTTGATCGATGTTTTAATAATAGTGTATTTTTTTTGGTTTATGACGCATTAAAAAAAAACTACTTACTGGATTTCGTTCAAACTAATTTTCGTTGGTAGTTTTTATAGTAATGTACATCATATATTTTTTATAGTTTTATCATTCTCTTATCTTAGAAGTTAGAGGGGGGGGGGGGGGACACATTTTACCACTTTGGAAGTGTCTCTCGCGCAAACTATTCAGTTTACAAAAAAAAGATATTAGAAACCTCAGTATCATTTTTGAAGACCTATCCATAGATACCCCACACGTATTGGTTTGATGAAAAAAAAATTTTTGAGTTGCAATTCTATGTATGGGGACCCCCAAAATTTATTGCTTTTTTTCTATTTTTGTGTGAAAATCTTAATGCGGTACACAGAATACATCTACTTACAAAGTTTCAACAGTATAGCTCTTATAGTTTTGGAAAAAAGTGACTGTGACATACGGACGGACAGACAGACAGACTGACAGACATGACGAATCTATAAGGGTTCCGTTTTTTGCCATTGGCTACGGAACCCTAAAAATGTGATAATTCCGAAAACAAGCCCTGGATTATGTACCTAGGTATTCATTCACAGACGAAATACAGCAATGCACTAATTGCCGTATTTCGTCTGTTCTCTTGCCGTATAAATAAAATATTCAGCCCACCACTCAGTCTGAAAGCTGACCAGAAACCTGCACAAGCCTGTATAATTTATGCAGCGAATGCAACACGACTCAATGCAAAACTAGTAGTCAAGTACGAACCGCATTAACCTATTTCAAACTCTTGACCCTAAAACTGCGGCGGGATCAGAAGCACTTAACATTATGTTTATAGAAACTGAAATGAACCTTAGTGCTTGATATTTAGGTTAAGTTTCAGTTGCAGAAGTGGTGTTCAAGCATATTAAGGTCCTGATGCTTTCGGCACTGGATATTATTTGTAGTGTTTCTGAAATAAACCTTGACGCTTAGAAGTTAAAGTTTAATTTCAGTTGTAGAAGGTATGATTGACAGTGTTTAAATAAGATGAACTTAAGTTATAGTCCAAGACGGATCTGACTTGTTTAACCAACATGCATCATGTTGTAGCGATATATACACCGTTAAATTTTAATCGTTCTCATCCCGTGGAAGGTCGATCCAGTACATGAAACACTATCGATTTGTAAAGATAAAATTAAAAAATAAAGTAGGTACCTTTTTTTTTAAAACTCGTATTAATTTACGCATGTACGAAATTAATTTCTTTAAGAAAACGTCAGCTGAGCGAGTTCAATGACCTATAGGTTGTACGCAACGCTGACATTTTCTTTAAAAAAATTAAAACACGGAATTAAAACGATTAAAATTTAGCGGTGTATATAGTCACTTAGGAGGAGCTATTCTGCATAGCGGTATCTATGATATGATCTCGGTGATATGAAGAACTGATAAAGAACTACAAATCAACTATCGGGAAGTTGCCTGGACCAGACGTAACAACCATTTGGTCGAAGGGTTTGGTTCTGATAGGCAGCCGCTCCCACTCTAGTGTCTGTGTCAGATCTCCTCGATTTATTTATTTATTTATTACAACTTCATGCAATACAAAGGTGGACTTAATTCGGCGGATTCTAGAGCTTCTGCTTGCTATAAAAGTGTGCAAAAGCGTAGTTTTGAAGGAATATTAACAATGTAAACACGCATTAAAGATGGAAACTTCAGAACATGATATGAAAAAGATCCTTTTGATCCCGAAACGTATTAATTTTTTACACAGGTAGGAACATTCAGGTTTATTATGCGAGACACGTAAAGTGCTATCGTAATGAGCTCTTTATTACCTTATAAATGCTGCGACGGTGTAATTTTATATGTATGGAGAAACTTTTCTGAAGAGGGGTACTTTTTTTAGGTGAGAAAATCATCCAATGACTTCTACCGCTCTTGGGCGGGAGGTTGTGTCGGACTTTTACTAACTAAAAACCCAATCCTGATCCTTTTTTACCTTCGCCCCAGGGAACCGGGTTTCACTTTAACAATACCCGTGTCCCCAGTAGGCTTCTCGGCCCCTACGGTTTGCTGACATCTCCTTGAGGCATTGGGGGACTAAGCTGGGTGTGGTGTGGACCATTAATTCGATTATGGGTCCATATCGGAACAGCTTCTGCCAGCGACTTCGCGCCCGCGGGAAAGTAAAAATATATCCCAAGGAAAACATATCCCTAAAATAAAATAAAAACCATTTGGTTTTCCAGGATATGGCATATGGCTCTTAATCGAGGTTTCTCACAGTGAGCCTCATCAGGTTTTAAGTCAGCCAACAGGCAATGGAAAAGGCTATGCTCCGAGTTTCGTTACGTGATCACATTAGGAATGAAGATAACCAACGATAGCAACACAGCTCGAAGAACTTAAAAACTTTAGAACTTAAGTGGTAATGGCCAGAGCACATTGCTCGCAGAACAGAAAAGAAGAGATTCTGAAGTGGGGAACTGAAAGACGCAGCATTGGTAGAGTCCGTCTAATGAAAGCGTGACCTGAGAAAAGGAGGTTACAACCAAAAATTTTGAATGTGGTATTATTGAAATAGTAGGAGAAAAAAGTTTTGATACTAGAGTATTTTTTGTAATATAAGACAATTTTAGAATAGTTGTACAAGAACTTAAATCCTAGTCAAAAACATGTGTGTAGACTTAATTATTTGGTGGGTGTATGGTAAATGTCAATAACACACAAAATGTTAGTATTCCAAATTATTTTATTTTATCTGATTTCTCAAATGTCGCTATATAATATTTAAATCTCCTTTTCTTTATTTTCCATTTCTGGCAAGAATACCAAGTGCACAACACCGTGATAGTCAAATAAAATAGTCAACATGATTTCAACTTCATCACGTCTCGCCAACACTACACTCACTAGCATGTGTTTTTGATTAAGTCGATTCACCAAAACCCTTCTTTGTTCGATGTTTTTGTCCATTATGAAATTCGCAATATGACAGATTATCTAAAAATATAAGAAAAAAAATATCATTATATCCTTATAACTATCTAATAATATTAGTCGACAAGGATCAAGATTATAACGTCACACTAACTTAAAAATCAGAAATCGTATGTAAACAATGTCGGTTTTCATTGAAAACACCTTCTTTCTCTTCTTGTTTTTGTTTGAACTTATTAACCATAGTGTGTAGCAGTTTTTGCACATTACTGTTTATTGTTTTTCCACAATTAAGCAATTATTCTTGAAAAATAAATATCAGTTTCCAAAAACTGACAATTGCAACCATAGACTTTGACGTGTTTATTTTTGGCAAAACAATGTTGCCAATTTAATTTAAAAAAAAAACTCCAGGTTACGCTTTCAGTAGACGCACTCTAGGCCTTTTACAACTTTGTAAGGGTCGCGACGCACAGGGCCGATTGCCGTGACGACACTTACTATAGAACTTGCACAGTATTATTTTAAATTTAACTAAAATAGGTGTAAAATGAAAAAAAAAACTTGCAAAAATATACTATTTTTTTTTTTAATAGCTTTACTGTCCCACTGCTGGGCAAAGGTCTCCCCCAACTTCTTCCAGGTATCCTTTTCTTGAGCTACCTCGAACCAGTCCCCGCGGTAGGCATCCAGGTCGTCTCGCCACCTCTTCCTAGGTCGACCTTGGCGGTGTCGTCCATCTTCAGGTACCCACTTTTTGGAAACCCTTGCCCAACGGTCAGAGTGCATGCGACTGATGTGATACTAATATATTGAGTTTAATAAAAAAAAAAAAAAAACTCTAAAGTCGGTAAATAACGAAGAAACACCAACCTTCGAAATTTAAGTTTTCTTGCACTTTTAGTTTGTTTTATTAGTACAGATTTATTCTGTAAAGTGATTCATTTTAAATCAGTCGACACTAAGCTTGGTTTAATATAAATCTGACCCAAATCGATAACGATGCCGCGATGCTAAAAATCAATCAGGTGTCGCCTTAATTTTATCAGCGATAACGTTATGCATTTTATTGTGCATTTTGTAAATAAATATTGTAGTAGATATTTGGTGTTATCAGTATGAATAAATAGATATAAGCCTCATGTCAAGATTTATAGCAGGTATTATGATAATAATATGTCTTACTTCGAATTCGACTTTATGTATAGTGTGTATTGTATAAAAAAGGAATTAAAATGTTATGCACTTTTCGCTTATTTTTGTTTTTTTTTTTTCGTGTCGGCTTCTATGTTTCCTGATAGCTACAACCTAGGATTCTTTGAATCAAGAACAGGTTGCTTCTAGGCAAGCATCGACTATAACATCGACCGCTTTAAAAAAATTAAAAATCCTAAATGTTCTTCATCACATTTTGAAAATGAACATGAGGATGAATTATATTATCATAATTTTTCAGCCGAAAATCGTCTATTGCTGAACATTGTCCGGGAAAAGAATAAAAAAAGGTGTAGACAGAACGCACATAGATATGTCGCAGCCATCTAGTTAAATTAGACATCCAATTGGACGCCTAGGGCGTTCGTTAAACGCCGGCATCCAATTGGATACCTAGGCCGATAGTTGTTTGAACTAAAATCACTCAAAATTTAACAGCTTGATGTAATGAGAGTAAGCCCTTTCGAAATGACTGATCAAGACTCAGCCAAGTGATTCAAATTCGGTTTCGCTATGTATTGATTTAATAATATTTCACTATTACTTAGTGGACACTATTAGTAAAAAGTAGTTTTATGTAATTTATAAACTCATGGTTACCCCACTAAACTAAATGACTACACAACGTTCAGCCATCTGGTTAAACGTTGCGGTCAACGACATGGCTAGTTGTTCTTCAGCCATTTAATTGGATGCTGGCGTTTAACGAACGCCATAAGCGTTCAATTGGATGGCTAATTTAACCAGATGGCTGCGACAGATACATCATCATTTCAGCCGAAAGACGTTCTTTCGGTCTTGGGCGGAGCACGAAGGTTTGTCAGACTTCTACTGACTTAAACCCAGTCCTGTTCCTTCTCTGCCTTATTTCCAGGGCTCCGGGGTTCTCCTACGCACTACCCATGGCCCAGTAAATAATATTCACGTGTTACCATACATGATATCATATCGATGGTTCTTACTATCTTAGGATTTCGAATGGACCCATAAAATGGAAGATGTCTACGGAATAAAAGCCATAACAAGCACTTTTGGCAAGCGTCTCGGTGATCACAGATGTTCGCTGTTGGCCTTTTGCCCAGTACCTAAGTCCTGACAAAATCCTTCAGTCTACGCCCTATGTAGACCAACTTCCATGTAAGTACAAAGGCACATTCCAAAAGTAATCCTTAATTGCTGATATTATAATAATGTATGAGAAAGTAATTATGTTTGATTAAGAAATTATCTCAGTTATCTGTATGTTTATTGATAAAACTTATAAACTATAACTTATTAACTTTCCAAGAGAAAATCTACAATGTTGTTTTACTTAGTCTCTAAATTAGAGAGTTATGATGATGGGTTAATTGAGTTTAGTTAAGCATGTAAATACATGCATGTTTTTCCACAAATATAACTATCGTTACTATATTATCCGATATTGAGAGCTGCAAATTGCAAAAAACCGTCAAAAATTCGCGGGCTGCCCTCTTTCTTTAGGTGGAAAATCATCTAATAACCCGCACCCGCTCTAGGGTGGAGAGGGAGGGCTTGTCAGAATTTTTCTGACTAAAACCCACACCTATGTTTCTTTTTTGGACCCCGGGTTTTTCTTTCGAAGCGAACCGGCCCTGGACCATTCACCTTAACACAAAATAAAGTTTTATGAGTTTTTTTTTACAAACAGAAACAAACGAATTTTAAAATCCCTGTTATTAAAACAATTGTATTATGACACGTGTCTGAAAGAATTTTTGTGTTTAAAACTTTGCGTGCTAAAACTATTTCACACGCAAAGAAAACATCCATTATGTAAGTCGGAAACTCGGAAATAAAAATGCCTAAAATATTATAATTGAGTTAATTTAATTGAAATCAGTGGTAACGGCCCCGACTTACGACTTCTATGTCGCAGGTTCACCCAGGCAGGCACATTAATTTGAGCAATTTATTTCATCACCACTGCCCTCAAAACGGTAAAGGAAAACATCGTGAGAAGTGTGAGAACATCGGCCTGCTCTAGAACCAAAAATATCGAAGACTTGTTTTCTGCTGGAGCAGAAGGGCGTGTCAGACTTTTACTGACTAAAAACCCACTCCTGTTCCTTTTTTGCTATCGTTCCAGGGCCTCGAGGATGACTTTCGCATCATCCATGGCCCCAGTAGGCATCGACTCTGCTGGTAACATACACCAACCCGCTCGGTCTCAGGGTTATCCGAAAGGGCGCTCGAGCCCCGGTATGAAGGCTTGAAGGAACGGGATGGGTTTTTTAGTTAGTAAGAGTCTGACACTATTTCCCGCTCCGCGCAAGAGCGGGGGTTGTCATTGGATGATTTTTCCTACCAAAAAAAAAACACTCCTTCTCGTATAACGAATAAAATGTCCGATTCATCTCCACTAATATAATAAAGAGGTAAGGTTTTCATGTTTTTTTGTTTCTAGGAGGTAATCTCTGAAAGTATTGGTCTGATTGCTAAAATTTTTTCACCGATAGAAAGCTGCTTTATTCCTGAGTGACAAAAGCTATGTTTTGTGTATTTTAATAAACAAAAAACCTGAAACTGACCAGCAAAATGCTAAATAATTAAGAACATCTGAATTTCTCATTTTACCCTGGCGTTTTTACATTAAAAAAAATCTTCCTATTAGATTTTTTATTTAGTTATCAAAACACTAACAATATAAAAAAAACAGCCAAGTTAGCTACCACAGCTAAGTAAGAAATGAAAATCTACATCTATTTTAGTCTGCTTCTAAAAGATTCTAATTCCAACGTGAACCTCATCGTACATCTCAGTAGTGACCGACTGAAACACAATTTGCAGCCGAAAACCGAAACCATACACCGTCACCGAATTTACGGCTCCTCTGCCAGTTTCGGCCGTAACCGAAACTGAGATGTTAATAAAATAACTGACAAAACATAATATCTAAATGCAGTTGTAAGGACACATGTAAGTACGTATGGTAGAGTGTATAGTAAGCAAAATGTATGTCAGCGAGACGTATTGGACAGCAGGCAGTGACTGCGCATTGGCCCAAGTGAATGGTTCTCTCATGGGATTTTAACGAGGAAATAAATTCGGTATCTAAAACCAGTCCATCGTCGGCCATATCATCACTTACCATCATGGTCTCGCGTTTGACCACTATCCTATCAATAATAATAAACAAAAAAAAAAGTCAAGTTGGACGAATCGGCCAGTTTTTAGGGTTTTTAGGTATCATAAACATCGGCTCAAAGATGCCTGTTTTGATCGATTTGATTACTCGGCCACTTTTTGGCCGAAACCGCAACTTAGAGGTCTTTTAGTCAAGACTATCGTCGACCACATCATCGCGTACCATCATGTGAGATAGAGGTTAAACGCGCCCCATCTTCGACAATTTTTTTTTTTCCGAAACCAGCCTTTTTTGGCCGAAACCGAATCTTCAGTCGGCCCCTACACCTCATCAAGACCCAAGCATAATGACTCAAGGTGTAAATAACTACGAAGGTCACGCGTAACGAGATTTTCATAATGTTATATTAAAATTTTTCATTACGACTGGGTGTTTATACTGTGACCTTTGCGCTTTGATCTTTAGGGGCGGGTTTGTAAGCGCCATTTTGTTGAAAAGGGCAGATTTTGCGTGGACTGAAATAGTGTTAGGTATAAAGTGTGGTAGTTTTGATTCTAGAAGTTATTAGTCGTGATTACGTTAAGAATAATCATTACGACTGGGTGTTTATACTGTGACCTTTGCGCTTTGATCTTTAGGGGCGGGTTTGTAAGCGCCATTTTGTTGAAAAGGGCAGATTTTGCGTGGACTGAAATAGTGATAGGTATTAAGTGTGGTAGTTTTGATTCTAGAAGTTATTAGTCGTGATTACGTTAAGAATAATTCAAGTCTCAAAAAGGTAGTAAAGCTGAACAGCGTTTCAGCATTTTAGAATACATTTCAGTAACGCAAACGTACAAAGCGGACTTAATGCCTTAGGCTTTCTCATAATTTAGATCATGAGTTTATATAGAATAAAGCTAGATTTATATGTAGAACGAAGCCCCGTGGCGTGGATCAAGTGTAGCTCTGTAAATCTAGTTTCCATATAAAATGTATGGAGACCGACTCGCCCAAGAGCCCAAGTCTGCAATTTTTATAAATTCGTCATTCCAACACGATCACATTGTCATTTTGCTAAAAGTTCGTAATCTGCTAATTCATAATGATCGATCATTGACCGCTCAGTGGTATCGTAATAGAGTTGTGGTAGAATGATAATATCGAGCATATTAAAACCAATAACTGCACAATAACGTTCTAATAGTAGAACACTGATCAAATAAACTGTCAAAGTTTTAGCAGATTATACGAGATTACTAGAAGCCACTTCTTTCAATGGCGTGTCAGTGGTTGACCATTGGAAAGTCATAATAACGTCATTATATTAGTAGATTACCAAACTTGTCAAAATCGACAATTATGACATCAATGATAGACCATTCTGACACTATTGTAATAGCAGAATTGAGGCCCTGATCGGCCATGTGTGGCACACGTGTGAACAATGTAGTTCTAACTTAATGCCTTACCAAATATCATTATCATCATTTCAGCCATTCTCCGTGAAAATGAGCATGCATTCTATTATCACAATACTTCTCCAGATAACTTCAAACAAGCCGCGTCTACCTACTACTATTCAAGGTTAACACTATATCAACAAGACGACAACATGACAGTAACTGATAATGATAACACGAGTGGACTCCCCAGGGTTGGCCTTGGTGATACCCGCGTAGCCTTGTGTCGATGTTATTTGTATGTAAACACCGGAATACCTACCTACATGGCCATATGGAAGTGATAAGGTGATTTGTGATGGAGGGTTTCTAATTCTAGCCTACGAGAAACCCAGGTAAGCATTTTTTTAATGAATTAGTGAAATATCTGTCGCGTGCCTGACCGACTATGAGCCAAAGTAGCGCAACGTAGACACAGGCTTACGAACGGCGAGCAATGGGTAACTCGCTGTCCGACCGTCCGGTAACCGTTCGGACCGAGCTCAAGTCGTCGACGGCGCGTACTGTTCCCGCACGGAGTTGTCAGCAGCCGTAGGGGTCCAGCAGGGTCGAAGCCTACTGGGGCCCAGGATCTGCTTGGGAAAGGAAGGCTCGGCCCCGGTATGAAAGGCAACGAAGAAAAGGGGTGCCCTAGTACGTGCCCTAACTCAGTGAGACGGGGTCGCGGCAGATCACGAAGGACATGGCGGGAAGAACTGGAAAGATTTAGCTAAAACTGGAAGGAGGAAGCGCAGACTCGCGAAAGATGGAAAGAAAAAAGCCCTCTATATATTACGATGGGCCTCATCAGAAGTCTTAAAGTCACCCAAAGGACAATGGAAGGGCTTTGCATGGAGTTTTCTTGCGTGATCGAATCAGGAATGAGGATATCTGCAGGAGAACCTAAGTTACCGACATAGCACGAAGAATTGCCAAACTTAAGTCACAATGGGCAGGGCTGTTCGCAGAACAGATGTTCGTTGGGGAACGAAGCCGCATATGACACTGAAATGGAATTGCATACAATGGGCCTCATCAGAAGACCTAAAGTCATCCAAAGGACAATGGAAGGGCTACGCTTGGAGTATTGCTGCGTGATCGAATCAGGAATGAGGATATCTGCAGGAGAACCAAGATTACCGACATAGCACGAAGAACCGCCAAATTTAAGTAGCAATGGGCAGGCCACATTGCTCGCAGAACAGATGGTTTTTGGGGAACAAAACCGCATATGACACTGAAACGGAATTGAATACAATGGGCCTCATCAGAAGGCTTACAGTCACCCAAAGGGCAATGGAAAGGACTATGCTCGGAGTCTCCTTGCGTGATTGCATCAAATGAAGATATCCGCAGGAGAACCAAGATCGCCGACATAACCCGAAGAATCACCTAACTTTAGTGACAGTGGGCAGGGCACATGAACGGGCCGAAAAGTTCTAGAATGGCGAACACGTACCGAAAGACGTACCGTTGGAAGGCCTCCTATATATCATGGTTAACGATTATTATCAATGATAATAAACACGTAATATGCTTTTAGACGAGCCTACTAATAATGCAGTTCCGTATGCCATCCGCTACATTACCGCCACTTTACACAATGCCTTGATTTTCATTCGATTAGCAATTACTGGTACGACGAGGGAACTTCCCATTAGACTCGAACTCTTTATGTAATACGATTATCTGGTTAATAAATCGGTGGAAGAGGATGCTGTGTGAGTCAGGTTTCCTTATACTGTTATACTATCTTCTACCAGAGGTTTCACCCGCATGAATGTAGAAAATTATCCTGAAAGAACCAACTCCCTCAATAAAATGGATCAAGGAAGGAGTAACAAACATGCATACGCAAACAAATGTTAGCCTTTATATTTCTATAACAAATTTATAAATAGGTATATACGACCAGCGAATTTTGGCCCGTATTGCTGACAAGTTTATAAGTACAACTACTAGCCATGGCTAATCCTTAACCGTTTGTATACGAAACCAGATCACAAATCTCACTCAAACTTTCCACAACAAAAAATATTTGCAAAACAAACCCAAAACAATCTTATCTCGTACAAGATTGTGTCACATTCAAAAACAACATCACAGACACGCAGCGCTTCAAAATATTCCAAAGACTTTTTAATAAAAGAGAGAGACATTTCAATAAAATGGAAGGGATGTGAGCAGCGATGTGCCGACGGGGCTTATTGAGCCAATCTATCACTAACAATCGCAAGCTATCGGCAGAAATGCTATGCGCAAATTGAATTTTACATTCGAGGGTTCCGCACGCAAAGGATGCCAACAGGACCTTTTTTTTATTTATTGTTGATAGGTTTGCGCTTGACCGCTTTCTCACACGATGTGATCGACGATGGAGCGCGTTTACCTAGGAGAAACCTATTCACTCTTGACTTAAAGATTCCCGGGTTGTAGCCATCAGGAAAAACAGACTCCGGCAAGGAATTCCACTCCTTAGATGTGCGCACAATGAATGTGTTCCCAAAACGGTTTTGTGCTTGTAGGTTGGATGTCCATCATGTACCGGTGGCGCATCGGCGGACGCCTGGTGGTCCAATGATGGAATGGGTTAGGCAAAATTAGCAATCCCGAACTACGCCTCCGCTGCGCGTCCGTCTGTTTGTCCGTCTGTCAGCGGGCTGTATCTCATAAACCGTAAGAAGAGAGTTGTAATTTTTACAGAATATGTATTTATATTGCCGCTACAACAACAAATAAAATAAAAGTTCAAAATTAAAGGGGGTTCCCAAATAAGAAGTAGTATTTGGTCGGCATTTTATTTTTTTCCTTTTTAGGGTTCCGTAGTTAACTAGGAACCCTTATAGTTTCGCCATGTCTGTCTGTCTGTCCGTCCTCGCTTAATCTCTGGGACCGTTAGCACTAGAAAGCTGAAATTTGGTACCAATATCAATCACGCCGAAAAAGTGGTCAAATAAAAATTGGAAAAAATGTTTTATTAGGGTAGCCCCCTATATGTAAAGTAGGAAGTGATTTTTTTTTTAATTTCGACCCTAACGTGTGATATATTGTTGGATAGGTATTTAAAAATGAATAGGGGTTGACTAAAATCATTTTTTGATAATGTCAATAATTTCGGAAATAATCGCAAAAAAAAAACAAAAAACAATGTGCCCCCGGGGCCCTCTAACTTTTGAACCAAGAGTTTAGAAAATATGAAAAAATTCTAAAAAGTAGAACTTTATAAGGACTTTCTAGGAAAATTATTTTGAACTTGATGGAAAGAACAGTTTTTGTACAAAAAAGACAAAAGGGTTCTACAAAATAATTTCTGGACTAAGTTTGTAGTATAATCGTATATGCAGGCATTTACCTCATAAGTGGGTACACTTATTGTGAATTTGTGACGTACGGGAAACTACGGAACCCTACACTGAGCGTGACCCGACATGCTCTTGGCCGGATTTTTAATCTGGAACCATTCGTATGCGAATCTGATTTGCACGTAACCAGATTTTTATTATTTGAATAAGTTTTTAGTCAGTAAAAGTCTCATACGCCTCGGGGCGGGAAAAGTTATTTGATCAAAAAATAAGGATGCTAGCCGCGATTTGAATTTTACTTTCCATTATTTGAAAAAGTTATAAAAGTTGGAGATGGGCCACTTGAAATTGGTTTATTCGGCCTTTTATAACTTCCAATAGATATAAGTCTACATTTTTCTTTTTGAGGTTCGGAAATCAAATATCTTATAACTTCTTGCTCTCTGGTTGTAAAGTGAGGGAGTTTCAAACTTAACTAACTATAACCAACATGCTCTTAAAGTTGTCATTTGTGTTTCAGGGCCGGGGGAACTCTTTCGTACCCTTCCGCAACTCGGGAAGGCATCGGCCCTAGCGGTCTACTAGCTTCTGTTAGCGGCTCCACACATACCATTTCTTTTTGTCAAAAGGCGTCCGGACTTTAGCGATAAGTCGGAGGAGGAGGTGATAAGATGATCACCATTAGCACATAGAAGGCACCTCATTTAAAGGGTGCTAGCACCTCAAGGTTACCTCTTAAAAGATCACTCCGGAACCCCCCACTCTGCATCGCCTGTAAGGACATATCCCTGAGGAGACTGTACAATGGTCTCCCCTAATCCTCTTTGTGCCCGGCGCACCTGATCGCTGTGCTACCGTCTTCTTTAGTCACTTGATGGGTGAACTGAGTCCCCACTTTCCCAGTCCCGTGGTTCTTTCACGCACAAGGCATCTCAAGGAACATAGGTGTGTTTTATTCAGTAAAAATCTGACACGCCCGCTCGCTCCACCCTATAGCAAAAGCAGTCATAACATGGATGAAATCTATGTCAAAGACCTTACTTCAAGTTGTTTCGATACGAAGTAAGAACTCGGTTGTAGACTTTTTCTCATTGAAAAATGTGGAGTGTGCTTTCATGCGTCCGAAGACTACACTTCTCTAATAGAGCCGAGAAGCTTGAAAATGCATTAAAAATACTTGATAATAATGCTTCTTTGCTACTATAATGGCTATTTCACTTTCAAACCTGAAGATCTCACTATCAAAAGTCTAGATATTGAAAAGCTCCTCAAAACTTGTATATGTTGGCCATTTGCATTGGTTTTCTTCAAGCTTGCCGAACGTGTAGAGAGAAGCGCTTGCCTTGTGTCAATTTGCCTATATTTGCTTAGGCTCGCATTGGTCTAAGCTCGGCCAACATGTAAAGCAGGCTTTACATATGGCTTGTTCAGCATTGATCTCCTTCATAAATAAACACCTATTTACGCATTCGGAACACTAAACTACACGAGGCAATAGACTTTTTGTTATCAACCCCATTAAAGACAGTCTTTACAGCCTCATTTCACTTTAGTGCGACATTCAACCTTATCGCTATACACATAAAGACTAGGTTGTTAACCGGAGATAATGTTTACAGTGCCTCGTTCGAGCCTTAATGGGGAATGGCGGGATTTATAGTCGCGCTAAAGTTTGGCTTTGAGTTTCATGAAAAGATTTCAGCCTAAATATAGACTCGGCCATAGACTGAAGACGTTTACTAGGTAGGTAAAACGTTTATTTTAAAGATTCACTGAGACCCCTATCTTTTTTTTGGGACCTTAAAAGTTATAACAAGCTATTATTTAGTTTCACCTGTCCCGATGTTTGTCTGTTATCAAATCTTGCAAATTAAATTTGGCCCACTTCCCGGTTACCGATTGGGCTAAAATTTTGCATGCATGTGTAAATCAGATGACACTGCAAAATCATTATGACGTGGAGCTGATCTGATGATGCAACTGGAAGGTGGCTATAGGAACTTGGTAGTTAAACGACACAACCCCATCGAGTTTGGACTCGTATGATTCGTCTTGACGAGCATTAATTATATTGGTATACCGAGCTATAAAAGCTTGCTTGAAAAAATGATGTTCATGACTATAAGGGTTCACACTTAATATTGTATTTCTTAATATTGTGTGCACAAATAAACTTTTTGTATTTTATTGTATTTGTATTTGTAAAGAGGTAAAGTTTTTTTGTTTTTGTTTTTCTGTTTGTAGGAGGTAATCTCTGAAAATACTGGTCTGATCGCAAAAAATTTTTCACCGATAGAAAGTTACTTTATTCCTGAGTGACATCATTTTTATAGAATCTTATTTCAGAGTTTTATTGAAAATGACATTTTTACTTCAAACCGATTCTCAAAATGTTTGGTGGTCGTAAATAATAAATGATTTATAAGATTATTAAAATTTAATAAATATTAGATTACGTGGTCCGATAATATCAAAGTAATCGAATCAAAAAAAGGCTTATCTCATCTAGCAATGACTGTTGTTCTTTTCGGCACCTACTTTGCTTTTTATTGCTATTGATAGGCTCACACTTGACCACTATCTCACCTGATGGTAAGCGATGATGTGGCCGACGATGGAGCATGCTGACTTAGAACTAAAGTACATAACTTACACTTGACTTGTTGATTAAAGAAATAGAGATTCCGGCAGGAAATATCTCTCCTTAGCTGTAGGCACGCGAATATGTTACTTACCAAAACATTTTGCGTATATGGGTGGAATGTCTACCATGAACCGGTGGCGTATCACCGAACGTGTAATATTTCAATAATGGAACGGGCTTGGCGGAATTAAGTTCGAAGTTCAGTAACATAGATACTAATATTACTTAGGGGTCTAGTCGAGAGTGAATAGTTACTTCTAGGTAAGCGTGCTCCATCGTCGACCACATCATCGCTTACCATCAGGTGAGATGGTGGTCAAACGCGAGCCTATCTATACATCTATGATACATATAAATAAAATTGGAGTGTCTGTTTGTAATACTGAAATAACTGTTTTTATATTTTTGTCTGTCTGTCTGTCTGTTTGTCCGGGCTAATCTCTGAAATGACTGGAACGATTTTGACGGTACTTTTTTTGGCAGGTAGCTGATGTAATAAGGAGTAGCATAAGCTACTTTTATTCTAGAAAAAAATAAATTCAAAATCCTGTAGTCCACGCGAACGAAGTCGCGGGCACAGATAGTCAATAATAAAAAAAAGTACTTTTTTACATCAATGTATGGTTAGGCTAGGGACAGAAAAAAACATAAATAATGAGTAGAGCTTCGACAATTGAGAAACTTTGATGAGACAAAAATGTTTCGAAACTTTCAAGACATCAAAACAGCGACGAAGCCTCCATATCGTTTAAAGTTACAAAGTTTAAACAGCGTCACAAGTTCTGAAGGATTTACAGGTAAAAGTTAACATTAAATGCGAGAACAAGTACCTAATATTACAAAGACTGTCACTTGAAACTACAATGCAAAAGTTCTAACTCGTAATTTTGTTCAGAAACCTTAGTTAGGGCCTTATCATACTAGCAGTTTTTTTTATTTTTTTATCTGTTTTAAACTAGTACTTGACTGCGATCCCGCCTGATGGTAAGCAGTGATGCAATCGTTGATGGTGAGGTGCACTTGTTAATTAAGAGCCAATTCACTCTAGCCTTGAAGACACCCAAAAAAATTGCGAGCGTCCTCAAAGCGCAGCCGGTGCGCAACGAATACGTTACGGGCTCTCTGATTGGTTAATAGCTTGGAGAGGACCAATCATAGCGCCGAATGTCATAAATATGTTGATCTCATTAACGTCAAACAAACTTACTAATGTAGTTCTTACTTAAGGGCATGCGGTGCTAACCTATAAGAAATTGTGACCCTAAAATAGATTACCTATATACAAGGTGTAAGGGACAGCCCTCCACAAACTTTAAGGGCTTGCTCAGTAGACAATACTGAACAACCTTCCACAAAATTTTTTTTCAGGGAACGAAAAAAAAAATCCGCCTCACCATACAAAATTGTAAACTTGATTGGACAGTTTGTATGGAGAGGCCGAATTTTTTTTTCGTTTCCTGTAATTTTTTTTTTTGTGGAATGTTGTTCAGTATCGTCTACTGAGCAAGCCCTTAAAGTTTGTGGAGGGCTGTCCCTTACACCTTGTATATATTTTTTTTTTTGTATTATACCTATGTTTGAGTGGTGGTGGTTGGCTTATAAAATAAATAACCCGCACTAGGTACTCAGGACAAATAAGTTTCGAGTCAAAAGACGTTTTGAAGTCCTTTGGGAGATGTCAAAACTTCATTACAGGGTTTTCTTTAGATTCGAGTCTATAGTTCACTTGTGTGTCGTTACAAGATAATTTAGTAGATTATTTTAAAATATTAGCAGCTGGTATCGTAGGTAATCGTTTTATGCTGTACTATTGCGGTAATTTAAAAGAGTTACTGTGGCTGTGCGCAGATGAACATGGGTAGATTATAGTCAACAAAAGTCTGACATTCCCTTTCGCTTCATCTAGAGCTGGATGAGACATTTGATGTTTTTACCACGTAATAAAAGAGTAACACACGTCTTTTAAAAAAGTGTAAAGAAAAATCGGGTTATGATAGTCCATTACATTTTCAGGTAGTTTAGCGCACACTATAGCTATAGCACTTTTAATGATACTTTTACCTGGAGAATATAAACCCAAATATAATAGCATCTTTATCTCAATACACGCTTTTTATGTGTCATGAAAGTTTTTGAGGATCTGTGGCATTCGATTATGACATAGGAAATCTCGCAGCACCCTGCGGGATTTCCTTTGTCATTCATTGTTCTATGAGTTACCGTGGCCCTGAAACTAGGTTTGAGTCTGTTAAAATCTGATACTCTCTCGCTGTACTTAGAGCGGAAAAGTTGTTGTTTTTTTTAAATTGATATATGTGAACTAGTGCTTGACTACGACCCCACCTGATGGTAAGCAGTGACGCAGCTGTCAATTTCCCAAAAGAGTCTTTACTTACTAAAAAATCGTTCGTTCACTCACAAGACCTGTAAGTATGTTATCTATCTAGCTTTACGTGATGAATAATGATAGAAGCATTACATTTTTCACAGAGATTACCTAGAAAAGTTTATTTAACCCCTTCTGGGAACTACCGAAATCCCAGCTGAACGCCTGCCAGAGGATCATGGCAATACGGACGGTACGAGGATACCGCATGGTTTCCTACAAAGTGGCGAGTCTCCTTGATGGCCTGCCACCATGGAAAGTCCTTGCACGCGTGCACGATTTGCGCGTGGAGATGCAACGGGGCGAAACCGGGGCGAAAGTCCGCTGCCGCGACCGGTCGCCATGGACAGAGTTCCGGCAGGTCAAGGGCGGGGGACGTCATCTAGATGACGATGTTTCGTGTTTCTTGCACGTTCTTCTCCATAGAGACCTACGCTTTGGAACGTGCAATTTAGCTTCACTTTTCTAGGACTGACCGACATTTGACTATTCAAAAGTGCCTGCAAATGGTCTATTTGAAATAAATGATTTTGATTTTGATGATTTTACCCACCAAAAAAAATAAAAATTACAAGAACCCTTTCCGGGAAGGGAAGGATCTAAAGTTTCTATAGAAGTCTTATAAGATAAATGTTATCGAGTAAGTACTCGATTTGTCATAAATGCCATATCATTTGTAGGGATGTTGAGTAAAAAGCTCTGTACTAAGAAATTCTTCCAAATAAAATGGGATCCGTCAATGGCTTGAAAAGTTTCATGACAGAGAAGGCTATTACTAACACGCTCGCTACATAAACGAAGCTTTACGCGCCATGAATCCTAAGGAGATGGATTTCAGACATTATTTTGCATATTATTTTTGTCTGGTTTTATTAGCTGTAAGTCTTCCATGTACTAAATAAATAAATAAATAAATAAATAAATAAATAAATAAATAAATTATATGTTTTTGTAAAGACAGTGTCAAAGAGAAATTAAACTGAGGGTTAGATTGTTTAGGAGATGGCTTTGGGCCTTACTATCACGTGTAAAAATATCAGTTAAACGAGCGAGAAAAAGGGATGGAGCTATTCAACAAATATAGGGTGACTGGTAATTAGTACAAAATAGATAGGTACAGAAGACAATCTCATGTATGTACTTCACTTTTTATACCTACGCTCGGTGGACACACACTAATGCTGCCGTCCTCTAACTAAAAAGCAGCTAAGCGCTTTGTTTTCTAAGTAACTTAGCTGCTTTTTAGTTAGAGGACGGCAGAATGAGCGTTTGAGCCGGAATTGTTCGACGAGTGATTCGAGACACGACCGAGACATCGCGTCTGTGAGCGGTGTCTTTGTGTGCGTTGCTCGAGCGCGCTTTGTATGTAGATTGTCTTTTGTACCTATATATTTTGTGTAATTAGTGACCGATACTTATGATAATTATACAGGTGATTGTACTCATGATTACAAACCACTTTTTTAATTTTTTATTTTCGTTAATTTTATCTCAATAATAAAGCTCAACTGTTACCTACAATAGTGATAGAGCACCCGCGCCCATTGCAAACCCATCTGTGTTCGGGAAACACGAACACAGATGAGCGCGAGCCGATGGGTGACCGTGGTAAGCGCGAATTTGCGCAGACAGCTGTTTTGTTATTATGATAAAACTAATGAGGATAAAAAAAAGTTTCTTTGGGAAAGTCGTTGAAAACCATGAGTACAATCACGAGTATTATTATCGGTCACTAATTACCAGTCACCCTATATAGCTGCATCCCTTTAACAGTTCAGCTTCCCTAGCCAAGTTACAACCATTTTATTTCGATTCTCTTGTGTCGAACGTCTCAAGTTGGCCACGCCTCCGATTCCTTTGTTCTGACCACGTGACTGAGCGTTGAGAAGACGTCGCACAAAGACATCGGAGGCGTGGCCAACTCGAGGCATGAAACACAAGAGAATCGAAACGATTGTAACTTGGCTGTTTACGTGCTCTGAGCGTCGGGAGTCGCAAGGCGATTCCCGGCAACCACAGGCGTGAGCTTGTAGGCAGCGAACGATGGTTGCTCGCCTTCCTTGTTCCACACGCCTCTCAAAGAGATGTCAGCATGATTGAAGCAGGGACCGATAGCGCTTTCCTTTTATAGGGTTTTACCCCGGGTTTTGAAGGGCTAGGATATTTTAATTCAATTAAAAACCCCCATGCTTTTGCTGGATAGTTTTTTAGCTAACCTTCTCGAGGGAAACCCATTCATTGACTATCCCAAAAAATTACCTGGGTTTTTACAGTCGAATACAAAAAGCGCTAACAATCAGCTATCCCATTCTGAAAGGGAAACCCCTTCGTAAGCGCTAACCAATATATTAATTCAAGCGAGTTTGAACCGTATTCTTAGCACCATAAGAGCGATCTGAAGCCAGTAGCAGCACGTGCAGACGAATTCGGCAACTCTAAGGCACACAAAGATAAGCTTACCGATCACCGCGTTATGCTAAAATATAACTTATGATCTTTCTTTTAAAATCTATCGTGTCAGTGAGTTAGTGTTTACTACATACTAATACGTCACGGGCACGGTAATAATATATTATTACTAGCTGTGCCCGCGAACTTCGTACCGCCTAATTTTTTTTTTTTTATTATGAAAAATAGATGTGATAATTAGTTAGTATTAGTAGTTAGTTATTTATTTTACACTCTTTAGAGAGTGTAAAATAAATAACTTAAATTTCGGAAGTCGTTGTTTCTATTATAGTTTTGTCCCTTCGTTATTTAAGATCGACTTCCGAAATTTTAATTATTTTTACTTTTCAGTGAACATTGAAGTCGGCTAATATTTTATATATCCTAGAAGTCGGTTACATTCTTTTTTTTTTTGTAAAAAGGTTTTTTTTGGATATTTACAAAGTACTTTATATAGAACTTTTTGATTATGTTCTTGGATAAATACTCCATAAATAAATGCTCAATATTTTATAATCTATACGGACGCCGGCGTTTGCTTGTTGTTTAACCGTAATGGCGCGAAATCACGCGCGATTTGACTGGGGTCTCTGTCTGCATATGTAACGGTATAATATAAATACCTAGGACGGGATGTGAATGTGACGTGCATTATTAATAATGCTTAAAAATATATCAAAATGAATAAGTTACGGTTTTATAATAGGTACCTAAGTACCTAGTAATAGTAGTAGTAATAACTTGATGTAGAATACCTAATGATATTTCATTACTATTTTAATGTTTATTTACCCAACTTTTTGAATTTGAGAAAGCGAGAGGTATCATCGGCAACAGTTCCGCAAGTCCACCTTAAGTAGGTACAACAATTGTATAGGAAGGCTCACGGTTCTTTCGCCAAATTCATGGGTATTGGCCAATAGGCTGGCACAAAGCGTATTTTAGTTGTGTTTGTATTAATATAATAATGTACTAGCTGTGCCCGCGATTTCGTTCGCGTGGACTATGCCTCTGTATAGAAGTGTGATGCGTACACTAGGTACAGGCTATGCTAACTTGTTTTTAAGATTATTTTTCATGGGTGCGACCGGCGTAAGCTCTTTATGAATTCGCTAATAAAAAAAACTTTTGAAATGTATAAAGTACCTCTCAGCCAAACTCATTCATCTCATAACGATTCTAATAATTCCAAACACGGTTAGATTACATTAATTTACCTTCTAGCGTCATCATCAGATCAGTTTGATACATCCCCTCCCCTTTTTTTTTCAGTCAGTCATCGACTACACGTATGCAAAGCAATTTTTGTTGTTACGACAGTTTTGCTGTGATCCTATGAGAAGTTCTGTTCCATATCTTCGAAGTTCACGATCAGATCATAACAATATTTCTATGGAACCAATTTGAAAGCATAACCTTTCAATCAAAAAAATAATTTTCAAAATCGGTCCACAATTGACCGAGATATCGGTAAAAATACATAAAAAAAAAACATACATTTAGCCGAACATAGAACCTCCTCCATTTCGAAGTCGGTTTAAAATACGCAAACCATTCCGTTATTCTCTAATTAATATTTACCCATAAGGTATAGATATTCACAGGATAAAACCTATGAGGTCAAAGAAGAATTCTAGCCTGCCTACTCCTACTTAAAAGGGATAATTGCTGGCGGAAGAAAATACCCCTTTATTAAGTGGAAAGCAATAAAGCATTTGGGTTACCCATTAAAGGCTAAGTTAGCGCTTACCCTTACGATTTCGCTTGGGTTTCCTTCTCAATCGGCTTTCCATAGTATTTCGCTAAGTATCCGTACAAGTTTCCTAATTAAAGGGACAGTCGATCGTAAGGGAAACCCCTTCAAAGGGTTTTGAAAATTAATCCGCTCGTCCGGTCCCTGGATTGAAGTAGCCTACTAGAGCTGATACCAACTGCGATCTCATTCGAAAGATTCACCGTGGCCAAAGAATCATTCCTTTTTTGAGGCAGTCGTGTTAAAGTAGGGTGTATACTAGCTCCATCTTTACTTCTCGCTACCACGGTCTAGATTTTAACATGTAAGGCCCCTGAACCGTTCGTTTTTTTTTCTCTTTGGCAACAGAGCCGGTGTCGATTATCAACTATTCTGCCAGTGTCATATGGTGAGTGTGGTGACGGCAGCGACGTGGTCCGTTCGCCTCTAAATATAATACTTGTGTACTCACACTGTCAATCAGCTGCTGCTTCTCCTGTAGCTGCAGCTCTTGGTGACGTAACGTGGCTCGTTGCTTCTCAGCCGTGCTGCTGAGCCGTGACAGGACCTCTTGGTCATGTTCCCTGGCTGGAGACGGTGGCGCGCTTGAGCCTGTGGAGTTTTGAGATTTAAGTATGGTGAGCTAAGGTGTATTTTTGATTGGAAGTTTTGTTTTGTTTATTTTAAGAGTTTGGCGTAGGTTATGGAAATTAAAATAAACCGTATCTCAGACGAGTGTACTATATGAGCTCGACAAATGGATGTGCGATTAATGCCTGTGAGACAAAACTGTATTGCGACTTGATTCAGTACATGATTCTTGAATATCAGGGATGGAATTTTCTCTCACGGCACGGTTCCTTTGCGGCGACGCTTGGGGAAGGCCTATGTCCAAGATTGGACGTGTATCGGCCGAAATGATGATGATGATGATAACGGTTCCTGTCTCAAAACACAAATAAATCTGTAACATTCATTTGTAAAGATATCTGCCTACCTCAAAACCAGTAACCAAGGTTAACTGCGGAATTGTTTGAAAGAGGCACCGCAGCTCTGGGACTTAAACACTCGTAAAATTCCAACAAAATACTCAGGTACAACCCTACATCTGGCATAGACAAGCGTAATGTGTCAATTTGTGTTTTCGAGCAAGGATTTATTGTGTCTCTGCCAGGGCTTCGGTATGGTTCGAATGAGTAACCGCTATAATGTGAAAATCTTCTTCAAAGTTTTGTATGAATTCAATCACTTTTCGAGAGTTGGGTATTCATCAAATAACATCTCCCGCTTTGGGTGGGGCGAGAGGGAATGACAGTTACTGACTATAGTTCACCTGTGTTCCGTCGTTCTTTCAGTAGAGTGTTTTTAGCCTTTCGATTACTGTAATTAGGAAATCGTTTGTCTTGGTATGGTCACGTAAAGAGGAGAGATGAAAAGCATGTTGCTTAAAGAGTTATGAATTTACAAGTGGATGGATGGAAAGGGAGAGGGAGGCCAAAGAAAAGATGGATGGATTATGTGAGAAGTGATATGAAAGAAAAGGGAGTTAGTGATAGCGTGACAAGTGACATGACTGAATAGAAGAAAAAACGTGTTGCACCGACCCCAAATCAAATGGGACAAGGGCAGGAAGAAGAAGATTACTGTAATTAGAGACACAATAGAAAGATAATGAGAGAACGAACGCCAGCGATTGCTTGGGGTTTAATAAACTAATATCATGCGGATTTCGGAAAGCAAAAAAAAACACATTACAATAAATACTTGTATGAAATGGACATTTGCGGGGGTAACGCGTGCGGAGAGAACCCGCATGCTTAATGAAATCCGCACGATGTTATACAATTAGATATTTAATTTTATTTTAATATTTAATGATATTCTTTAAATATTTGACTGCCTGACTGTATAATTATAAAATGAATGCAATCTAAATAATAATAATAATCGAATGCAATTTAAATTAATTTAATTTTGTTATTGACCTTTCAATTTTATGTAATTTTATAATACTTCTATACGTATGATTTTGTAACTGAAATGAGTCTTTGGTACTTGAAATAAATAAATAAATAAAACACCCTTATCCTTTGCATTCTAGGACCAAGGCAATTTTGCAGACCCTTCTTTTAGGCGCCCCTTATACCCAGACAGCGCGCCCTCAACTTGGGCTAGTTTCTTACCAGAGGACCAGTACGTAAGCTACCCATTGCTCACCGTCTAAGCATCCCGCTTGACGGTAACACTTGCCAAAATTTTCAGGCGCACTTTTATAAAGTTTATTTTTTTATTTTAGACCCTACAATACATGGAGTTTATGCCGTAAAATTACTAATAAATACCTAAGTGAAGAACATTTGACTATTTCTGTAAGACGAGGCGACTGCAATCGATGAATCATAGTATTACATATGAATAAGTCACTGCGTGATGTCACCTGCAGGTAGGTACTAATACAAAGATGAACAAATGTAGTCGTTTATTGCAAAAAATAACTATGTAGGTATATTACAGTTCACGAATGATGGCGGCCGTGAAGTTGGCGCAGAAGGTTGCGCAGTAACGTGTTTTAGGAACCAAATGACGTCGTGCGTGCGCGAGAAGAGTGTGGTATGCGCGAAAGTTCGCAAAGGCTAACTTCACGCCCGCCATCATTCGTGAATTGAACTGTAGGTACCTGTTAAATCTAAAGAAATATAAAAATATTGCAACAATGGCTATTAAGTTTAATGCACTTAGTTATTTACTGTATAAAACACGCTAAATAGTGGTCATTCCGTTGACGATTATGACATAAATGCTCAAGAAACGCATACTTAGTCTGGCCATAAATACGTTACAAATAAAAAAAAAAACCAATATTACACGAATATGGAATCGTTCTTAAATATTTTTATGATATTAATATGGAGTGGGGTGACAAAGAGAACCTAATTGCCGTGATAGCCTTTTTATAGTCTGTGTAAACAGTCAAACGATGTAGGTAATTATTAGGGTAAAATGAAATCTGATGTAGTCAACACTGGTTGAATAATCAAGGTTGATTAAGAGATCTTGATCATTGTTTACTAAAAGAACCTTATAAAGAGTATCGAATATAAGTGTTTTTTTAAATGATTTAATATTATTATTAGGGGATTTTTAAACAATGAAAATGCAAAAGATTTTCATTTAGAATATACTTATTTCAGTCTCTTTAATGATATTCATATTACAAAAGTAGCATACATTTGCAAAGATATAATATTGTCATAACCGGCCACCTGTCTGAGTAAATATAAAGTTATAACATAAATTTTAATTCTAAATACTCTACTCCGGATTCATCATCACTAACAATATAACGATCAACATCTGTTGTGGAACTATCATAATCACAAGAAACAATTGAATGACAACTAAAATTGATATTGTTCTCTGACTTTTTAGACAGACTATACATAAAATTGATATACAACCAAATGCATTTCTTTAAATTCTTCATTCACCTGGTATTAGTCGAATGTTTGTCCATCGGGTTATTGATAGGTGCAATTAAACCTCCCCTGTTTAGGATAAAAAATCTGGCCGTTAATTATTATAATATCTATGTGCATTATCCACCAACTCGCACTGGGCCCGCATGGAGGATTACGATCCATTCCCTCTCCTAAAGAGAAGGCCTGAGTCCCAGCAGTGGGAACATTAAAAAAAAACCGGCCAAGAGCGTGTCGGGCCACGCTCAGTGTAGGGTTCCGTAGTTTCCCGTCTGTCACAATAAGTGTACCAACTGAGTTCAAAAAAATGCTTGCATATTATACGATTATACTACAAACTTAGTCCAGAAATTATTTTGTAGAATCCTTTTGTCTTTTTTGTACAAAAACTGTTCTTTCCATCAAGTTCAAAATAATTTTCCTAGAAAGTTCTTATAAAGTTCTACGTTACAGATTTTTTTCATATTTTCTAAACTTATGGTTCAAAAGTTAGAGGGGGGGGGGGACACATTGTTTTTAGGGTTCCGTAGCCAAATGGCAAAAAACGGAACCCTTATAGATTCGTCATGTCTGTCTGTCTGTCTGTCTGTCTGTCCGTCCGTATGTCACAGCCACTTTTTTCCGAAACTATAAGAGCTATATTGTTGAAACTTTGTAAGTAGATGTATTCTGTGAACCGCATTAAGATTTTCACTCAAAAATAGAAAAAAAGCAATAAATTTTGGGGGTCCCCATACATAGAACTGAAACCCAAAATTTTTTTTTTCATCAAACCTATTCGTGTCGGGTATCTATGGATAGGTCTTCAAAAATGATACTAAGGTTTCTAATATCATTTTTTTCTAAACTGAATAGTTTGCACGAGAGACACTTCCAAAGTGGTAAAATGTGTGTCCCCCCCCCTCTAACTTCTAAGATAAGAGAATGATAAAACTAAAAAAAATATATGACGTATATTACTATAAAACTACCAACGAAAATTGGTTTGAACGAAATCTAGTAAGTAGTTTTTTTTTAATGCGTCATAAATCGAAAAAAATACACTATTATTAAAACATCCATCAAAGTTACAACACATTACAAGAACTTTAATATTATGTTACTTGCTGCGACGGAACCCTTCATGGGCGAGTCCGACTCGCACTTGGCCGGTTTTTTTTACTTTTGGAGCGATTATTTCCGAAATTATTGACATTATAAACAAAAATATGGATCTGTTTTGTATCTGAGGCTAATAAATTATTATTTATTATAAAAAATGATTTTAGTAAACCCTTATTAATTTTTAAATACCTATCCAACAATATAACACACGTTAGGGTTGAAATTAAAAAAAAATCACTTCCCACTTTACATATAGGGGCTACCCTAATAAAACATTTTTTTCCAATTTTTATCCACTTTGTCGGCGTGGTTGGTATACATATTGGTACCAAATTTCAGCTTTCTAGTGCTAACGGTCACAGAGATTAAGCGAGGACGGACAGACGGACAGACAGACAGACGGACAGACAGACAGACGGACAGACAGACATGGCGAAACTATAAGGGTTCCTAGTTGACTACGGAACCCTAAAAAGGCGGATGATGATAATGATTATACTATACAATGAAGATGACTAAACGTACTATCAGTTACACATCCTAATGTAGGAACGCTAACAGCATGTCCATGTGACACCCTTATCTGCTGTCAAAGGTACTTAGCGCGACAATTAGCGAAGTGGTCTGGTCGAGTTCACATTAACGCGTCAATGAAGATGAGTTTACGCTAATCAGGCGTTAGTGTGACTAAGTTATGCTGCTGGAATGTTCCAAGGAGTCAACAACGAAAATAGGCTTTAAGGTTTGAAGCCCGGGTTTGGCCACACAGAAGTACAGTACTGTCACTTTCTCGACGTCTTCTCGCTATAGGGTCCGCACAGAAGACAGCAGTACACAGCTACTCTGTTATTAGTTCCGGCCTGGTGTTACTGACTCATTGCGTTTTCACCAGGCCAGTAAAATGGTTAATCAGTGTGATATAATTCTTAACTCTTCTAAAAACTTCTTGATTATAAATGGAGCGAAGACTTTTTATTTTTTGTTTACGTCCTGTAACGGTATAATCTTTGGGAAAAAAAAATCCACAACATTTCCCTATCCTTGTATAAATGGAGGAATTTTATCTACACTAATATAATAAAGAGTGAAGTTTGTCTTTTTGTTTGTAGGAGGTAATCTTTGAAAGTACTGGTCCGATTGCTAAATTTTTTTCCCCGATAAAAAGCTGCTTTATTCCTGAGTGACTTAAGTATCTCTCCAACGCTAAAATTTCTGTTCAAGCGTCCACTGTCCTTTGGCACCGACCGGCCACTGTCTATTTACGTTTATATTAAGCGAGTGACAACCCAGTCTTTATGGGAGTGCGGGAAGGTCACAGCGGCTCACTCGGCTACAACGCGGCGGATCAACAAGCCCGGGTCCCCGGAGTGCGGTGTTCGGGCCTAAACCCATTGTGTCGAGCCCCTTTGGTTAGCTGCGTGATTAGCTACGTCAACACACCCATACACAAGCAGAGCACTGGTCCTCAATGTAGACAGGCCAAAGATGCCATAAACACCTTTGCAAAACCCTAACCAAAAGCCTCATGCGACTGGACTGAGGCAGCTTGCGCCTCAAGGCGAGGATGGTCCCCACCATCAGGCGCCGGAAACTGTTCACTGAATAATCACGTCCACCAAATAGGCATTGACTGGCCCTGTGTGTGACTGTGCGGTTCACATAGGAAACCAGACTCCGATAGATAGAGTCAACGAATAATTACACTGGAAAACTTTAAAAGCTTTTCACAAAAGTTTCCGTAAAACATGGTGAATAGGACGGCGAGCAGTAGGTAACTCGCCAACCATCCCTCTGGTAAGGATCAAGCCCGAACCGAGGGGCCAAGGGCGCGTTGTGTTCCATGCGCCTCAAAGAGTTGTCAGCAAAATCGATTAGACGACTCTCTGAGCCGATGTCTGTTAGGGCTTCGCGAATATTCGAAAAAGTTATCGTAACCCTAAAGCAACTGAAGGAATAGAAGAGAATAAAAGTCTGACAATTCTTCTCGCTCCATCAAAAGCGGGAGGAGATAGATAATGGATAATTTCTCAACCTATCAAAAGATGTAACTAACAACCCAACAGCTATCTATCATAACTCGCGGGCGAAAAGGACATGATGCCACATACGGAACCGAGAGGGAAAATGGCACAAATTGATGTAATAACGAAGCAAGAACCGCCATTGTTGTAGTTACTCAATTTTAGATAGTATCGTGGTTGGAAACTAATGGTGTCTATGATGTGAAAGGCAAGTTTTGTAACTAGACTCATCTTTAAAGACTAAGGCCGCATTCGCACTTTATCGTGACAACAAATAATCGTGTCGTTTTAAGTGCAGTGGTATATACACCCTTAAATTTTGATCGTTTTAATCCCGTGTAGGTAGTAGTCGGGGTTGCGTACAAACTACTTACAGGTCATTGGACTCGCTCAGCTGACGTTTTCTTAAAGAAATTAATTTCGTACATGCGTAAATGACAACGAGTTTAAAAAAAAAACTTATTTTATATTTTATCTTTACAAATCGATAGTGTTTCATGTACCGGATCGACCCTCCACAGGAATAAACAATGAAAATTTAGCGGTGTATATTTAATTCATTGAACTCCAAGCGAACGCCGGCGTTCACTCTCTATCTTTCTATTGTGTCTCTACGACGGTATTCTTAAGGTTAAATGGAGATATTCACACATAGGATGCTACGATTAACTGTCGACAACGACTTCTTTTGCAGCGACAACAGATTAACATGATAGTGGGAACGGCTAGCAAGACAATAGTAAAACGATGAAAATTTGTCAAGACTGAACTGTGACGGTAAATCATGTGTCGTTGTTGCAAATATCTGTCGTGGCTGCGACAAACAGTTCTAAACAGCTACAGACGATAATCGTTCGACGATAAATTGACATAGTAGGAAAGCGGCCTTAGGTGACGAAGTTTTGATTTTGTTAGTGCCCTCATTTTTAAGACTAGCTTTTGCTACTAGTTCTTTCCTTTGTTTCTTAAATACTCCGATAGAAAGCTGCTTTAATCCTGACCGACATAGGCCATATTTTATGTAGGTACGTGGGCGAAGCCGAAGGCAAAAGCTAGTCCTCCATAAAAGCGAAAAATAATGCAACCTTTCAATTGAACCGACAAAATATTATTTCATGTCAGACAGAATATTCTTGAAAATAAAACGTTAAAATACTAACAGAGGGTAAAAACATAAGAATTTCAGCACACATTCTTCAGAAAGTCGAGAAAATATTCCATTTCAGTCGTTTGCCTTTAACATACAAATTCCGGAGAGGATCGAGTCAGCGAGAATGCTTGCAAACATTCTTAGTTTTATCTAAAGGAATAAAATGCTGTGCGCTTGCGGTATCTACACTAATATTATAAAGCTGAAGAGGTCGTTTGTTTCAACGCGCTTGTCTCGAGAACTACAGATTCGAACTGAAAAACTCTTAGGCTGCCATCAGACGGACTGCATCGCAGCAACCACGCGCAGTCGTCATATTCAAATAAATGCAGTTATCTGCAGTCAGATCTGCGCAGTTACTGCACGTATATCAAGCTCAGGAGCTCAGTGTAAGACTTGATCTTTAAGAGCCTGATAATAGAGATGACATTGATCACGTAATGCCAATTGTGCATTCGACGCGACCGACAAAGTCGAACGTACAACTGCAAGCAGTTGAATGTATCAACAGCGCGCAGTCGCTGCTATACAGTCCGTCTGATGGTAGCCTTAGTGATGGATAGTCCATTTATCGAGGAAGACTATAGCATAGGCAGCCTTATAATGTTCCCATTGTTGGGACTCAGGCTTCCTCTCTAGGAGAGGGAATGAGCCGTAATCCACCACGCGGGCCCAGAGCGGGTTGGTGAATGTCACATGACTTCGAATTTTTGGTTCTAGGACATGCCGGTTTCCTCACGATGTTTCCCTTCACCGTTTTGAGAGCAGTGGTGGTACAACATCACGCTACGACCAAAAGGAGCAGAGCAGGAACCCACGACGCGGGAGTAATCATGAAGGACTCAGATGTTGTAAAATCCCGAAGAAACCTCCACTGAAAATGGAGGATTCAAACCAAATGGGTGTTATGCCTAGTCCGAGTAACTGCCCGATACTTGATTTCAAACCGTTGTACGTTCTAAGCATACAAAGAGCTTTAATACCGCGATGCAGGATTTTGAACATTAGCTCATATGTAGCGTCATAGGTATCGCTATGACAAAATATTTGCTTACATTTTTTTAAGCTATTGCATAGCTTCTATCGCGGGCCTTGAGCGTGGAGACCGAATCCAGAAATTCCGTAACGAAAATAACCTAACACCCCCCACTCATTTGTTTTTTGAGCGTGGTGACCGATAAGAAAACAAATGAATGAACAATCAAAATTCAATTCAATGTGTCAAAGTGTAACTTCAATTAATATCAAAGAAAAAAAACAAAGGAAAAAGAATACTGCATAAATAAAATAAATAAATAATTATAATTGCATAAGTTGATAAAAATGCTATGCAATAGCTTTACCGCGGCAGTCCCCGAATGCCACACGTCTTTTTTTATTATTACTTGCCCAGTGAAGTGTCTTTCGTTTTGCTATGACATGATATTTGAAAGTCAACAGGGCTATATATAAATTAAAACATCACAAAAACAGAGCGATCCCCTAATTCCTGACCTAATCAAACTATTGATCGGTTATTCCCTTGACAATTCCTATGTAAGCTTTTACGATTGGTTGACAGAAAATGACACAAACAATTAAAAAGAGATTTGAAAACAAATTACGGATTACATTAAAATACAGTCGTTTTGTTTTAAAGTGGGAAATGATCTAATGAGAGCAGGAAACTTCCTGCTCTATGGCGGAGAGGGAGTGCGTGTCAAACTTTTACTGACCAAAACCAAACCACGTAATGCCTCCAGTACTAGATGTGCTTTACTATTTCAAACTAACGGTTGTAATTTAATATTTACCCTATCATTCAATTAAATCATTCTTCAAAACCGAACTCAAATGGTTAATATGATTTATAACATGTTTATCTCTTCGCACGATTAAATCATTTTAAATCTAAACACAACCAAGTACAGTCAACCGCACAATAAAATGCTAAAATTACGAAAACCAACTTCGAGATAAGATCTATCAAAATCATCGTAAAAGTCCTGTTGACTGTACTGTCTCTTGGGAAAAACTAGACCAAAACCCGGCCGAAACTAATCAGAAAAGATGTGGGCGCGGGAAATATTGCCACTAACTTTTCTCTATATTTAGAATGAACGACCGCTGAAATACTGTGAATGTGGGCTCGGAGCTTCAAGTAAGTGTCGGTCTATATACAACATATAGTAATATAATAAACGCACATATTGAAAGTATTATGTTCAGTATCGGGTACAGAATTGATTTTAAAATGGATAATTTTCCTCTAAAATAACTAAGAATTCATCATCAACATATCAGACGAAAGACATCCACTGCTGGACACAGGCCTCCCCCAAGCGTCACCACAACGACCGGTCCTGTGCGTCTCGCATCCTTCGGATTCCCTTGACCCTGACCATGTCATCGGTCCACCTTGAGGGAGGCCTTGCAACGGTGCGTCTACCGGTACGCGGTCGCCACTCCAGAAACTTTCGTCCCCAACGGCAATCTGTTCTGCGAGCAATGCGTCTTGCCCAAAGCCACTGACATTTGGCGATTATTTGAGATATATCGGTAACCTTGGTTCCTGAGGATATCTTCATTTCTGATGTGATCACGCAAGGAAACACCGAGCATAGCCCTGTGTTTTGATATATTTTGATTACGTCACTTGCTTGGGTTATTAGCAAGGAAATACTTTCCGAATTGTACTACGAGTGTCGCCGATTGTCCCCCACCCTTTAACTCCGCTACAGGCAATAAACCAAAACGATTGCGCATTACTCAACTAACAGACCACGCACACTTAGATCGCAAATTTGCTATTGGTAGTTGAACTATGAGCATTGCCCTACTTTGTGCCTCGCCTGCCCCGCCCACAAGGTCATTCTAACCTCTTTCATCTGTTCTGTGCACCCAAGCATCTCTGTCTGGTCTTTAGATCATCGGACTACGGGAAAAAGAGGAAGAAAGAAAGCTGAAGGAAGTAAGAATGTCCTCACCGTCTGCAGGTGCATTTATAGTCCTTCGTAGACGCTTGTTTTCGTCCTGTAGCCGCGCTACAGCTGTCACTAGCTCTGCTGATTCCGTCCGCCATTGCTCTTCGATCGCTTCTATTTCCTGTAAAAGAAAAAAGAGATTTATAGAACTATCCTGAAGGCTTTGAAAACAAAGGATATTATTGAATTTTCTAACAAATCTGCCTAGACGGTATTTTAAGCATAGCTTCTATCGTGGGCCTTGAGCGTGGAGACCGACTCCAGAAATTCCGTAACGAAAATAACCTAACACCCCCCACTCATTTGTTAAGCTATTGCATAACTTCTATCGCGGGCCTTGAGCGTGGAGACCGAATCCAGAAATTCCGTAACGAAAATAACCTAACACCCCCCACTCATTTGTTTTTTGAGCGTGGTGACCGATAAGAAAACAAATGAGTGAACAATCAATCAAAATTCAATTCAATGTGTGAAAGTGTAACTTCAATATCAAAGAAAAAAAAAAACAAAGGAAAAAAAAAACTGCATAAATAAAATAAATAAATAATTATAATTGCATAAGTTGATAAAAATGCTATGCAATAGCTTTACCGCGACAGTCCCCGAGTGCCAAACGTCTTTTTTTTTGAGCGTGGTGACCGGTAAGAAAACAAATGAGTGAAAAATCAATCAAAATTCATTTCAATGTGTGAAAGTGTAACTTCAATTAATATCAAAGAAAAAAAAAACAATGGAAAAAAATACTGCATAAATAAAATAAATAAATAATTATAATATATATGCCGCTTTACCGCGGCAGTCCCCGAGTGCCACACGTCTTTTTTTTTTTTCAATTAATTTTCTGATTACTTTTGACTGGTTGAAAATTCGATTTTTGTTGTTGTTGTTTTGATTGGTGATATCAATTGGCATACATAATTGGAATATCTGTTGACTCATGAATATTCAAATATTCTAAATCTGCCGCAAACGACAATATTGGTTATCACTCATTGTGAGTACAGTCACGAGCAATAAAATATATCTCTATACTACGCGTTCCAAATGAGAATAGGAGCGCCGGCCATGTTGTGACGTCACGTCTTACTGTCAAATTGAAGAAATTGAGTAGGGTGAGCAAAAAAAGAAATTAGTTTAATTTATTTACGAATCATGAACGAAAAATCTCTGATCAAAATCCAGTTCTTCAATTTTGCTGATCTTTACGTAACTGTGTGAAGTGTCTGAGTAGTGGCGTCATCACCGTCATCATCACTGCTGCTTTTCCATATGAAATAAAACATGGATAATAGAGGTTTTTAATATTTATAACAGTAACTGTTGTTTATAATCAAAATAGGCATTATTACCTGTATTTATCTGGATACTCAGTCGCACGAAGAAAGACCAACAACGACGATAAAATGGCAGCTGGCAATTTGAATTTTGAATTTAAAATTTGTTAAATAATTATTATGAATAATTTTTTTATCTATTTTTTAATATAACTTAACTAAGAGTCAGAAACAAAATCATTAAAACGCAAATAAGCTTTTTTTGCAAACCATACTTTTCAATCAAAATTTGACAGATCAAGTTTATTGACTTTCCTATTCTCATTTGGAACGCATAGTACATTGTCATATTTTCTATCTATATCACTTTTGCCATTCAAGAAATATGTCAATTTTCAAATGTACGACAATTTTTTTTATGATATATACTAGTGCTTGACTACGATCCCAGCTGATAGTAAACGGATGCAATCGTTGACAGTGCAGCGCGCCAGTTTATTAAGAGCCTATTCACTCTAACCTTGAAGACACCTAAATTATAATCGGACGGGAAGACCTCAATAGGTAAATTGTTCCAATCCTCTGATGTAGACACGCGTTATAAAAAACAAGGCGAAACGAATAGTTGGTTTCAGTTGTTATTCGTTCTAAAATGCATATTTGATGGTTAGGTAATTAAGAACCATTTGTCGTACCCATCTTTCTAGAATAGCTCTTTTTTAGATGGGAAATCATCTAATGCCATCTCCCGCCCTTGGGCGGAGCGGGAGGGTGTTGCAGATTTTTGCTGACTAAAACCCACTCCTGTTCCTTTGCCATCGTTCCAGGACTCCGGGGTTCTCTTTCGCATAACCCATGGCCCCAGTAGGCTTCGATCCTGCTGGGCCCCTACGGTTTTGCTGACATCTTGAGGCGCGCGTGGAACACTACGCGCCGTCGACGTCTTGTGCTTGGTCTGGACGGTTACCGGACGGTCGGACCATTCCTAGACCCTTTCTAGAATAGCTAAAGTTAATATAGATTGAACATGGGAATATCTTATTGCCCGTGACTGTACAATTTATTAAATTTTCCATCTTAAAACCGGGACATCAATCACATCTTACATCATCCCTGAGCATCCTAAACAAACAAAGCCCCATTCTCATCAACCCCAAAATTCAGAGGCTCGAGTAGCCCTAAATATTACCGAGTTTAATCTAACCGGTTCCACGATGGCTGGTAAACTAACTACGGTTAACTAGACGGTCCGTTAAAAAATTAAACTCCATTTCGTTCGTTTGTGTTTACTTAGCAAACTTTGCGACAGGAACGATGCAATTTCATTAAACTTTTATTGGACATCGTTGGGCGTATCTACGTTGGTATCATCTACTAATAAATGAAAGACCACACACGGCGATCAGTAGCCTGATTCACGTAAAATCAAACAAGCCAAATATCGTTGAAGTTTTATAGTCGTTCGATCGAAGTCCTATCCAAAAGCGGTATTCATGTGTTCCTTAATCGGGATTGGATAGAACGACAACTCAACTGGCTCGAAACTAGACTATCTATCGATGACTTATTTTCAGTTACATTAATAAGTATTCTACCAGGATAATGTAATACAGATTCTTTTTTTTTTAATCGACTATTCTACCAAACGACTTTAAAATCGGTGTCATTCAAACTCGATTGATGGATGTGAATACGGAAATGGTCTAAACGATTAAATCGCTACGATATCGTTACGGTTTTGATTACGTGAATCGGGCTAAAGGACGCGTCGAACTCCATACATTTTATTTGTAAATTATACTCTGTTCAAAATTATATTAGAAAATTTATGAAAACCTTTTACTATCTACTGTCCGTTCAACCGATTTTGACTTTTATTACTTTGATGGCATGACGGCGGCTGCAGTAAACAGATCATATTGTTAGCACTTTTTTGCTTTTAATGCCATCCTTATGACTACGAAATAGAAGTTAAAATCGGTTAACATTCAGTAAAAAAGTTTATTTTCTATTCTGAACGCGAATAGGGTAGAGCTACACTTGATCCACATTATGCTACGTCATTCTACATACAAATCTTTTCGGAAGTTAAGTGTCCTAATGTCGGTCTAATGTAGTTCTTGCTTAAAAGGAAATTCTTGGAGTCCGATCAAAGTACTTTGTAAGGATGTTTGAATAGAATAGAATAGAATAGAATAGCATTTATTCGGCGCAAGCAATACAATATACCACAACATAAAACAATAAATTAAAAAAATGGTACAGATATACAATACAGTTGCAGTGAGAGCTGCGAATTGTTCGATAGAGTACCATATCCCTCACAACACAAAACACAAGGTACAGTGGGTTTTAATTAGTACATGACCTCCAGTCATTTGATGTTTTCTCACGTAGGCACAAAAAAATATGCGAATAAACCAAAAAGGTTAACTTTGTGTGAAGAGTATGTGCCAATATCATCTCTCTGGGGTTTTCTAATATGATCCTTAGACTATTACCCTTACATTGTTAAAACTTCTACGGTTCGAACTAAGCGCTTTGCTTCGTCGTTTACATCGAACTAACTAACTATTTGCCTGCTGCCTTCTTCCCGTCCAAATATAATTTAGGTGTCTTCAAGGCTAGAGTGTATAGGCTCTTAATAAACTAGTGCGCCTCACCATCAACAATTGCATCATTGCTTACCATCAGGTGGGATCGCAGTCAAGCACGGATTTATGAGTATATCATTAAAAAAAAAGAACAAAAAAAATCAAATCTTAAGTTGCATTTTTGAAAACTTACTAAAAAGTTAGCAAGGTAAAATACAATTGACTTCCAATGTCCTCTACTTACCTTACTTTGAAAACAGTAATTAATTGATTATGCAAATTAACACCGAACAAAGTTCATTAACTCGGCATTCGGCTGAATCGATTTTCAGATAAGGTAGAGGTGGATCCTGCATGTTTATTTTAGAGTTTAATTTGGTCAATGCCTATGCTGGGGTCACGGTTAATGTCATAGCATTAGGGTAAACCAGATATACGTGCCCCAGTCAGTAACATACCCGCTCCCCTCCCCCTTGCAAAACTGAGATAGGCATTTGAAACTTGCGTTGTATAATCTACATCGCCGTCATACTTATAAACTAACCAAATCGGCTCAAATAAAAAGAGTTGTAATTTATTAATCTATTTGCAAAATACATGGTTTCCAAACAACGAAAATAAAAGGATCATAGTAACCCTAAGCGTAACACCATTTAACTATAACGATAACAAAGCCGTTAACAGTTGTCAAATCATGGCATTGACCAATAGGCGGCTATTTCACGGCTGGTTATGGTTTGGTTATCGTTATAGTTAAATGGTGCAACTCACCCTAAGAGTTGCATCTATTATTCTTAACTAATCATAACTACAAATGAACAAATGCTTACATATTTGCTTCTAAGAAAAATACAATAAAATATGCATTCGTGACAGATGCCCAGTTTCACTGGCGATATGCATGAAGGTGCCCAGCAGACAGACACAACGCGACGATACATTCTTCTCATGCATGAGGTTGTTTATGTAATTGTCCAAGTTTATCTTTCAGACCAAAACCTCGGAAAGCACGTAAGGCCGTTGGTTCTGGTTGCCATTCGTAGATCTTTGACGGTTCTTACAAGTAGTCAGACGTCAGAAAATCTGATCCAAGGAGTATCGTGTTGTCGAGGAACTGGTTTGTGGAAGTCTGATAGGTCAGTTGCTCCATGTAAAATAAAGGTCGCACAGACGCACAGGACCAGTCACCGTGGCGACACTTACGGGAGGCCTATGTCCAGCAGCATACGTCTTTTAGCAGGAATGATGACAGTGATGTTGGACGCTAACCCCATGACAATTATTTTTTAGTCATGTGTCAGCAGTAAATTTAAATGTCCATCTAATCATCTGTAAACCAGACCATCAGTCTATCCAAGGAGTACCGTATTGTATTGCCGAGTAACTGGGTTGTGAAGGTCTGATAAGCAGTAGCTCCAAGTAAAATTCAGGTATTCAGTCGCATCCCGGTAGCCTGGAAGCCGACCCCAAACTAGTTGGGAAAAGGTTAGGAAGATGGTGACTAGTCAAATTGACTAGTGGAACCGGGATAACCACGTGGCCATTGACACTGCAATCAGCTGTCAAAAAAAAAATAGTCAAATGCTGGTGCATGTTGGAAGACCTCCCACAAGGTGGCCCGACGACCTGGTGAGGGTCACGGTACCCGATGGATACGAGACGCACAGGATCGATCAGACACTGGCGAGAATGATGTAGGCCTCGCTAAAGCTAGAACTACATTAGACCAACGCCCATGTGTAACACGCCAGATTTAGTACCGACGTCGCGTGGCGTGGATCTAGTGTAGCTCTACAAGTCTAGTTTTCATATACCTAAATGTATGGACACCGATGCGCCCAGATGCGGCGTGTGTGTCACACATGTGCGCATTATAGTTCTACCTTAATCCTACGACTTTTAGTCAGCAGTAAATTAAAGTGTCCATTTTTGTTTTTTCATCGATTATCTTTGCATCCAGAAGACGCAGCTTTGGAAGGTCTCCAACAAGATGGAGCGATGACTTGAAGGTTACGGGAATCCGATAGATGCGGGACGCAAAGGATCAATCATGGTGGCGATACTTGAGGAAAGCCAACGTCCAACAGTGGACGTCTATCGGATGAAATGATGGTGCTCTTTGCATCTGTATCGTTGCGACATAATCGCGTCATGTCTGTCTGCGGAAGCCTTAAGACGAAACAATGGCACAGTTAATTAGCTGTGGCCCAACAGAGCGTACTGATTGATGAATGAATGCATAATCAAATACATAACAGTCTGTTTACAACTGGACGTAGGCTCTCCTATAGACGGTTAATTAACTACCTAGCTTGTTTGTATAGGCTTACTGTGGCGCAACGAACATGGCGGTTGAACTGTGAGTCTGTGATGTGACATTGCAGTTGTAAATTGATCTACTCTAATATTATAAAGAGGTAAACTTTGTTTTTTTGTTTGTAGAAGTTAATTTCTGGAAGGTAATCTCCGAGTGACATACGCGAGCGAAGCCGCAGACAAAAGCTAGTTCCAAACAAACAAAATTGGGTATTTTCCTCTTTGTTTTAGTACAATATTTTAAACTAAACAAAAAATAACACTAAAATGAAATGTTTTTTTCTGAAAACAGCCTTAAAATTTGGTATAAAATGAAGCATGATGATTGAGCTTTTAGCGTTTAAAATATTTTATTATGAGCAAAAGTGCCTAATAGCGGTGACGCCACATTTCATTGCCTTCATCCTTATTCTTTTACTTGACATTTTTCCTTTCTTTAAAATTTGAAAGGTTTCTAACATACTTTATATTATGTTTATATTGTAAAGATTTGAGTTAGAAAAAGTTTTCTTTACTTTTTACATAAAAACAAAAGTCAACTACCCAACGTAGTGTCTTTTCCACATAATTCAATGATCAAGTCACCATACAAAGATCCAAGCCGTTTCGAAGGAGCAGGGAAAAGTAGCAAATGTGATGTCGTATGTCATATTTTTTGAGACAAAAGTATGAATTGCACGAAAAAATCAAATGTTGATAATGTTGTTCATGAATCTATAATAAACATATGTTTTTTTCAAACCTATTAACCTGGCCGTTACCGAGGAGTAGGCTCCAGAAAGTCAGTTTTATTTAAAGCACTTTTCGGGAGCTTGGGCCTTAAGAGAATGCTTCAATATGAAAGCGGTTTTTGTCGTTAAAGAGCTTATGGCAGATATAGAAAAAATATGCTTATCGAAGTAGTAGCTATGTGTTTCTTACCGAAGATAAGAACAAACAAACTAACCTATTGGTATTAACGATAATGACATAATAAAGAACCTATCCATCAACACCAAGAACTGACCTAGAAATCTCAGACTCTTTAACGAATTCAAGCCAAAGAAAATTGGTGTTAATATCACAAAATATGAACCAAATGTCAGTCATAATAAATCAGCTGGATCTAAATCTAGACATAGCTGTTTCTATTGCTTCAGACCGGCCCCCCCTCGAGACTCACAAATCTAAATGACGTCACTTCTCATTAAGTCCAGGCTACCGTTTTCCAATTGGAGCAACATCATAAATATTCGGTTGGATTATTTTTGGGATATTTTGAGACTAAGTCCGTGGAACGAAAAATTATATTATGAAGGAAGTTGTGCAAATAATGGCATGAACTTTTTCCAGATTCATCAACATAAATCGGTTGGTAGAAGTGTCGGAAAAAATTTATAATCAGCAGGAGAAAAAAATTGGTACGATAATTTTTGATATCTCCAAACCCTGGGGAGGTCCACACCTTTGAAAAGCGTACGAGGAGCCGAAGCCAATTCGCAGAGGCCCCTTAGACACTTTTCATCAAACATAATACTGTCCGACGACTATTTCTGTATGTGCTTTGCAAGTGCACCCAAGGAAGTTGAAGGGAGGCTACTATCACGAAAAAGAATTCCTTTACTTTTCCTATAGGTACGTAGAGTTACGCTTACTTTATGTTTTATTCATGTACTTTGCTCATTTTTTTTCAAATTAAATCGTGTCCCAATAACTTCTGCTCTGGGTGGAGTGTGATGACAGACTTTTGCTGACTAAAACACACTGCCTTTACGTTCCAAAGCCACGGTAAGACTTTCAAACAATCTCGTAACGCTGTTTGCACATAAAACGCTGTTTTCACAATGAATCCTCTATACATAGTAGGTCCCCTCACCGACCTCAACAAACAGTAACCGTTGAATAATGTTATTACCAAGCTATAACCCCTGTCCTTCTTCATATAACAATTTAGTCAACTCTTAGGCGATTATCACACTACTACGCACCACGCAGCGTAGTGCGTGTTCTAACGTTGCTTGTAAGTATCTCCGTTTGTATAGAAAACACGCACAGTCCAACACACTGAAAATGCATCCACGCGCGTTCATGCGGATCACGCGCCTACAGGCAGAGAAACATGCGCCTACGCGTGTGGGTGCGGGGCGATACGCAAGGTATGGCACACTGAGTTTCGTATTGCCGTGCGTGATTTTGTATGAAATGAGTCGGAGCCAATCAGAGGTCACGCGGGCGCAACACAAACCTCCATAGTTCAGAGTTCTCGAGACGCCGTAAACCAGGACAAGTGGAGACGTATCGCAAGAGCCTCACTCGCCAACGAAAATGCAATATCGTCAACCACGACCACTCTATCAAGAGTGAACGACTAAGGAGAAGTCAGAGCCTGCGTGAATTTACAAAAAACACCTACGCGTGTGAGTGCGTGTAAAACCAGCCCGATGATGCAGATCTGCAATCGCAAATACGCGCGAAGGTGCGTTAACACCCAGCAAGATGCGTGACAGTGTGACAACCGCCTTAGACCGTACTCGAGGAACAGAGAGCTCTATTCATAGTCGACCACAGGCGGGATCAATCTGAATAAATCAGCATAGCACCTCGGAAAGCATGGAATATTGAAACGATGCCTTTGTCCTATATTCGTCAGATATCCATATTCAATCCGCAAGGGAAGCCGATTAGAGCTCACGTGAATATGCGTCGGCACGTGCAGGGTTTTAGCTGTCTTTTTTCCGTTATGGATGGTACTCTCGCTTAGATTTATGAAACCGTACTTATTTTTTTTATTGACATAAACCTGTGATTAACTGCGGTCCCACCAGATGGTAAGCAGTGATGCAATCGTTAATGGTGAGGTGAGGTGCACTAGCTTATACGTGTTTAGTTTTACGTGCATCTTTTTTATTATTATTACTATTATTAAAAAAATATACTTGCATATATAGGCTCGTATTTGGCCAATATCTCACCCAATACCTGATAGTAAGCGATGATGTGGTCGACGATAGAGCAAGTTTACTGAGAAGTAAACTCTTTTTTTTTAAGTCATATAAACTAGTGCTTGACTGCGATCCCACCTGATGGTAAGTAGCGATGCAATCTTTGATGGTGAGACGCACTAGTTTATTAAGAGCCTATTCATTCTAGCCTTGAAGACACCCAAATTATAATCGGATAGGAAGACCGCAGCAGGCAAACTATTGCAGTACTTCGACGTACGCGGTATAAACGACGAGGCGAAGCACTTAGTCCGGACCGTAGAGGTTTCAACAACGTACGGGTCTTCACTCTTGACTTAAAGACCCTTTAGTTGTAGCCGGCACGAAAATCTACTCTAGAGCTGAACGCACAATATACGTATTCCCAAAACGCTTTGTACGTATGGGTGTGATATCCACCATGTACTGATGGCGCAACGTCGTACGTCTAGCGGTCCGATGATAAAACGGACTTTGTGGAATCAAATTGTGCAATTCCAATCCAATGCACACTCCCCGAAATGTAAACGATAGAAAACCAACAGGCAACTCGGCAATTATGGGCTAAGTACTGTTAACCATAAACACTGTTTATGCTCTTTGAACATGATGATGAATGAGAAGAATGTCACAACAAAAGCATTGATTGTTTAAAAAAATAAACAGACCAAAGAAATTAAATGGATTGTGATCAGGAAGATATTATGACTAGGAAAGAAGTGATCAGAACAATGTGATGACTGTTAATGGAGATAAAGAAAGAAAACATGTTTACTAGGCACACATTGAACAAACAGAAATTCAAATTAAACAGAATAAAACAAACTATAAAACAAGAATAACACTGTGTCTCACGTCAAATAGATCCAGTACAGCATAATAGACAACTACATAGCACTGGCCAACTGAACCTCTGAGTGAGATGAATGATAAAAACCTTTTTTGGTTGGAAACAAGTTTTTCATAGCAAGCTTTTATAGCTCGGTATAAATACTCGTCGAATCTTACGAGCCCAAACTCGATGGGGTTATGTCGTTTAACTACCAAGTTCCTATAACCACCTTCCGGTTCCATCATCAGATCAGCTCCATGTTATTGCATTGTCATCTGATTTACATAAGCATGCAACATTTCAACTCAATCGGTAGCCAGGAAGTGGATCAGATTTAATTTGCAAGATTTGATGACAGACAAACATCGGGACAGGTAAAACTAAATAAAAGCTTATAAAAAGACTTCTAAAGGCTAGTCAGATTTTTAGTGACTAAAACCCACACCTAACTTCCTTCCTTGCCTTGCGTTCTACGGCTTCATTTTCAGAAGCCAACTTATGATCCCAGGCTTCGGCCCTGGTGGGCCCCTACGGTTTTGTTCAGATATTTTTGAGCCGCGCATGGGACACTACGCGCCGTCGACGACTCGGTCTCAGGTGGCACAGTTGCCTCAAGGAGTTGTCAGCAACAGCAGGGACCCAGCCAGGTTGAAGCCTACTGGAGCCAGGGTAATCCGAAAGGGAGCTCGAGCCTCGGTATGAAGGCTAGAAGGAACGGGGTGGGTCTTTTATTCAGTAAGAGTCTGACACTATCTCCTGCTCCACCCAAGAGCTGGGGTTGTCATTGGATGATTTTTTTCCACCATAAAAAAAGGTGGCACAGTTATCTTAAGCTTGGCGATTCTTCGGGCAATATCGTTATCTACATTTTCTCTATCTTCAATTTCAGTAATTAGACAAATTTCACTACACACGTCGCTAAACTAAGCCCTGACATTCCATTAACAAAAGTCTGGTCCAACACTTGATTTCAATACCACACCGGTCAAGGTCACTTGTTACTGTTAAGGTATTTCCTTACAAACAATAGTTACACTTGCGCCCACTGAGCACGGACTTACGGCATTTACCACTTAATGTGTTTATCTTGATGTTACATAAAACCTGCAGTAAGAATATGAAATGGAATCTTTATGATTTGCAATATTTAAGAGCAGTAATGTTCAAGGACTGAGATAGTTGTTTCGTATTGATTGGACAAGACGTGACTACAGACAACCCACAATCCGTGGATTGCATAATTTTACAACAAGTTAATGACATAATAAACAATCAATAACTACTGAGGTACCGACATAGCTCGAAGAATCGCCAAACTAAGCAGCAGTGGGCAGGGTACATTGCTCGCAGAACAGATGGTCGATGGGGACGAAATTTTCTGGAATAGCGACCACGTACCAAAAGATGTAGCGTTGGAATTCCTCCCAAAAGGTGGACCGGTGACCTAGTGAGGGTCGCGGGAATCCGATGGATGGGAGACGCACAAGACTGATCGTTATGACGACACTTCAAGGACACCTAAGTCTAAAAGTGGACTATTTTGGGCAGAAATGTTAAGGAAACATTAAGTAAGTACTTCATGTACTGACACTAGAAAAACTGAACATTAGAAGCCAATCTACGACTAGCACAATGACTAGTCAACTCAATACATTATATTGACCAGTTAATGACCAAACTAACCGAACATTTCAAGCCTCTGTACTGACAATAGAAAATAAAAACTTAACATTAGAAATTACACCTGTTAACTTTTCCAGTCAACGATTAGCACAATGACTAGTCATCTCATTACATATATTGACCAGTTAATAACAAAACTAACCGAACATTTCAAGCCTAATGATACTTTTTATACCAAACAGGCAAGTAGGCATTTATTTCTTAAAGAGCACTTAAAAATTACCGCAAAGTGATTGCAATCGGTGATTATGTAAAATACATGAAATGTAGTATAATGACTTTGTCAAGTATGTATAATTTTAATTTACTAAATTGTCATAGTATCGCAATGTGCCGCAATGATCTGCTCTCTTTAGCAAATAGGTGGGTAGCGACAAAAGTTTCTTCGACAAATATGTGGGTAGGTATGTAATGTTCGAAACTTACACGAACTTCAAGGCTAAAGCAGAGAAGAGTTAATAGGCTTTTAATAAACTAGTGGGACTCACCATCAACGATTGCATCACTGCTTACCATCAGGTGGGATCGCAGTCAAGCACTGGTTTATACGTATAATTTCGCAGAGGTCCGAGATCGTATATCGAAAGAGGATAAAATATTCTTCGAGTCATAAATATAGGAGTCGGTTTGGGATGCATAGTCCAAGAACGAAGTTGAAAAACGCAATATACAAACAGGTATATTGTTGTCATCTATAATTCTATAATAAAAGGTGTAAGGGACAGCCCTCCACAAACTTTAAGGGCTTGCTCAGTAGACGAAACTGAAAAACCTTCTACAAAATTTTTTTTCAGGTAACAAAAAAAAAAAATCAGCCTCAACATACAAAATGATAAACTTGATTGGACAATTTGTATGGCGAGGCCAATTTTTTTTTCATTTCCTGAAAAATTATCATCAACGGGGGTACAAAATTGGTTTGTAGAAACCAACTTTTATGCGGGCAAAGCCGCTAGCAGAAGCTAGTTCCCAATAAGTTTCTGAATCAGACGGTATTTAAGCCTCGTAAGAATTCCAATAAAACAACTTCAACTCGATGAGCAAAAACACTTAGTAGGCAATTTGTGGGGTGCACTTGGAAAATAAATCAAACTCTTCAAAGTTTCATTACCTACGTAGAAAGGTCTTATTTGAATCGTTTTATTTGCCAAATTGTTGGAGGATATTGCAAATAGAACATTCCACAGTACAGTTGGAATTATGTCACACGCATCATCTTTAACCAAATGTCAACTTGCGTGACCTTTATAAAAAAGATAAGTAGCCTTTATCATTCACCAAAGCATGTTGATTTGAAAATTTGTTATTCAAGCGTTAACCTCAAATCTTATTTATTACAATAAGTTCCTGTTCCTAATTTTAGAGCGTAGTACTCTTGATCAAAGAGAGCGGTCATCTACCATGGTGCGGGCTTGCGCACAGTGAGCAATGGGTGCCCAAGTCGTCGACGACGCGCACTGTTCCCGCGCGCCTCAAGGAGTTGTCAGCAACAGCAGGGGCCCAGCCGGGTCGAAGCCTGCTTACTGGGGCCTGGGTTATCCGAAGGGAACTCGAGCCCCGGCTATGAAGGCTACAAGGAACGGGGTGGGTCTTTTCACGGAACAGTAAACTGTTTTTACTGTTCCGTGGGTCTTTTAGTCAGTAAGAGTCTGATACTATCTCCCGCTCCGCCCAAGAGCGGGGGTTGTCATTGGATGATTTTTCCCACCGTAAAAATGAAATGATCTACCATATTTATAATATCTTCAATATCACTATAATAATAATAATATTCCACAACTATCACACAACGCCGTCTAGTCCCAAGCTAAGTAGAGCGTACTAGACAACTGATAAACATACTCATATATTTCTAAATACATACAAATTACAGATAAATTACACCCAGACACAGAACAAATGATCGTGCTCATCGCACAAACAATTACCTGGGTGAGAATCAAGTCCACGACCTCCGGATAGCAATCAGAGCTACTAACCACTAGACCAACAGGCCAGTCATAAGTCACTAATGCTTGATTTATTGAGAGGGAGGCCAAAGAAAAGATGGCTGGATTGTGTGAGGGGTGATATGAAAGAAAAGAGAGTTAGTGATAGTGAGACGGGTGACAGGACAGAATAGAAGAAAAAAACGTGTTGCGCCGACCCCAAGTAATATGGCAGAAGGGTAGGAAGAAGAATATCACTAATGCTTGACTGCGAGCCCACCTGATAGTAAGTAGTGATGCAATTCTTCGTTGGGGAAACGCACTAGCTTATTAACAGCCTATTCACTCTAGCCTTGAAGACATCTAAATTAAAATCAGACTGAAAGACAGAAAAAAGGCAGGCAAATTGTCCCAGTCCTTCGATGTATGGAGTTTAAGCGACAAAGCTTGCCAAATATTGGTCAAAAGAAGTATAGTTTGAGAGCTACACGAAAAGAAGAAGCAACGAAGCTTAGCTCATTCTGGATCTTAGAGATATCAAAAAAAGTGTGCAGACTCGCCGTACGTTGTGTCTTTCGATGGTAGAAATACAAAGGCGGAATCTCAAATCATGAAAAATACATCCATAGCCATATAAATTCCACCACGTTTCATTTTCCTCGACCTTCCATAATTCATTTCAATACCATTTCAAATTTTAAATAATATTTTTCTCATCAGCAAATACGGCGATAGATAGGCTCCGAGGTGATCAATTTTAATCGTATTTCAGTTGTGGACATCAATCATCGGATGAAGCCGGCGGGCGAGCCATTAGAATCATTCTGATATTCGCTTCATTTATTGATTCAGTTACAATCGGACTGATTTTATTGTGATTTGAAGCAACTGTAGAAAATGCTGAGGTGAAATTGCAATATTTTGCACGCTTGCCTAGAAGTAACCTATTCACTCTTCACTTAAAGACCCCTAAGTTGTACCTATCAAGAAACAGACTCCGGCAGGGAATTCCACTCCTTGGCTGTACGCACAATAAATGTGTTCCTAAAACGCTTTGTGCGTATGGGTGGGATGTCCACCATGTACCGGTGGCAAAACACCGTATGTCTTGTGGTCCGATGATGGAACGGACTTAGCGGAATTAGATTGCTAATTAGTTTCCCTATAAAATGTATGGAGACCGACGCGCCCAGATCGGAGTGTGTGGCACATGTGAGCGCAGTGTAGTTCCAGATTTAATCGGTGCGGTTAAAAAAAGGAGGTAGAAAATCTTGCAGATGGTTAAATGTAGAACTACAATGGGCAAGCGTGGGCCGCGATCTAGGCGCGTTGGTCTCCATGCATTTTTTATGGCAACTGGACATGTAGAGCTTCATTAGATCCACGCCACGCGACGCGACTTTACGTAGAAATCAGGCGTGGCCCATGCGTGCGTCAGTCTAATGTGGTTCCCGCTTTAGTCACGTTGCGGAAAGGATTGAAAGCGATTTTCGTCCCTCTTGACGTCAGTTGAAGCTACGGGACCGCACCTAATCTCCTCACGTGTATTCAAGATGAATATTAAAACAGACGACGTGAGAGTAGGCAAGGATAAGAGGCACTTGATGCTACGATTCTGCGAACTTTATGATGTGTACTTAGTCCTTTTGATCGATCCGAAATTCTTCAGCAAGATTATATAAAGCTCGAGATTAATGCCTTGATCACACGTACCGAGTAAACTGGCGAGACAGAGATACTCTTGGTCAAATACTCCGTTCGTATAAACAAAGCAGCGAGTGCTCGGCCGAGTGCTCATCTCTACTGCCTTGACCACACGTACCGAGTAAAAATGGCGAGACAGTAAAATGTTGCTTGGCCGAGACAGTGATGTAAGAGAGTTGTGGAGATAAGCGCTCGTCCGAGCACTCGGCGCTTTGTTTATACGAACCGAGTTTTCGGCCAAAAGCAATGTCTCGCTTGTTTACTCGGTACGTGTGATCAAGGCATATGACTAAGTACATATTGACCGAAGTAACACAAAGGGTTGGTCACGTTCCGGCTTTAGCTCTTAAAATAGTAAGTAGTTTGGGATAGATCTCGAAATAGACCGACTTGTGCTACGTCGAAGTTTTGCTCAAGATCTTCATTAGCAATCTCTGATTAACCACTATTCACATTTTGGCGGTTCTATCTAGCTATTGGAGTTTTGTTTCGGCCTTTAATTTTTGGTAGAGGTCAATCGTCGAATTCGACTCGGCTGGGCAGCGTTCGGGAAGCTACGCGGTATCTTCTCGTTCAATATACCACAGTGTCTCAAGACGAAAGTCTATGACCAGTGCATGTTGTCAGTGATGACATATGGTTCCAAAACGTAGTCGCTCACAATGGGCCTCATCAGAAGGCTTAAAGTCACCCAAAGGGCAATGGAAAGGACTATGCTAGGAGTTTCCTTACGTGATCAAATCAGAAATGAAGATATCCGCAGGAGAACCAAGATTGTCAACATAGCACGAAGATTCGACAAACTTAAGTGGCAATGAGCAGGGTACATTGCTCGCAGAACAGATGGCCGTTGGGGCCGAAAGGTTCTGTAGTGGCGAATGCGTACCGAAAAACGCAGCGGTAGAAGGCCTTCTACAAGGTGGACCGATGACACGAAGACCGATGACAGTCATGTGCAATTGTCTTCTTCGTCTCCAAATAAGCTCCGCATAGGGAACGGTACTGATGATGGTGCCTATCCTTTGGAGGTGTTAGTTCAGTGACCAGCGACCAATGATCCCCGCCACCAAGTGCAGACTGCCTCCATCCAGTCCAGTAGCTGCTAGTTAATTTCTGGCCATTTACGACAGACCCAAGTGTTCTCCGCGGGTTTCTGCTTTGGAAGGCGTTCCAAGGTGGACCCATGAGGGTTGCGGGAATCCGATGGATTGTCACCACAGGACCGGTCGTTATGGCGACACTTGGGGGAGGATAATGTCCAACAGTAGACGTGTTTCGGCTGAAATGATGATGATGGCGTTTTCTACAATATTTTAAAATATTCTATAAAGTATTCTGTATAGATAGTATTCTATATATAATCTTCTCCCGTTATCGACTTCTTAAAGTGCCTTAGTACTTAGCTAGCTATATCGGTTCCAATTAAGGCGAGAGCGCTCTCCAACAAATTAGATCAGCTCAAATTAGTCTGCCAACCACATCTAACTGAATCTGCTACATCATCTCGTTATGTTGCTAGGCATGATTGTAAAATTGAAAATGAGGAGAGTAATTATGTTACCGCTTAGCTGATCGCAATATGAGGTCAGTTTTTAGGATTTATTTTTATTTTTTATTTTCCGTCTGTCTGCCTGTCTGTCTTTTTATTTTATCTATAATACTATTATAAAGAGGTAAAATTTATAAGTTTGTATGTAGGGAGTAATCTCTGGAACTACTGATCCGATTGCGAAAATTTTTTCACCGTTAGAAAGCTGTTTTATTCCGGAGTGACATAGGCTATATTTTATGTATGCGGGCGAAGCCGCGGGAAAAAGCTAGTTTGAAATAAACTAGTGCTTGACTGCAATCCCATCTGATGGTATGCAGTGATGCAATCGTTGATGGTGAGACGCACTAGTTAATTAAGCGTCTGTCTGTCACCAGGCTGTATCTCATAAACTGCGATAGCTAGACAGTTGAAATTTTCACAGATGATGTATTTCTGTTGCCACTATAACAACAAATACTAAAAAAAACCGGCCAAGTGCGAGTCGGACTCGCCCATGAAGGGTTCCGTAGCAGCAAGTAACATAATATAAAAGTTCTTGTTATGTGTTGTAACTTTGATCGATGTTTTAATAATAGTGTATTTTTTTTCGGTTTATGACGCATTAAAAAAAAACTACTTACTGGATTTCGTTCAAACCAATTTTCGTTGGTAGTTTTTATAGTAATGTATATCATATATTTTTTTTAGTTTTATCATTCTCTTATCTTAGAAGTTAGAGGGGGGGGGACACACATTTTACCACTTTGGAAGTGTCTCTCGCGCAAACTATTCAGTTTAGAAAAAAATGATATTAAAAACCTCAGTATCATTTTTGAAGACCTATCCATAGATACCCCACATGCATGGGTATGATGAAAAAAATTTTTTTCAGTTTCAGTTCTATGTATGGGGACCCCCAAAATTTATTGCTTTTTTTCTATTTTTGTGTGAAAATCATAATGCGGTTCACAGAATACATCTACTTACAAAGTTTCAACAGTATAGCTCTTATAGTTTCGGAAAAAAGTGGCTGTGACATACGGACGGACAGACAGACAGACAGACAGACAGACAGACAGACAGACAGACAGACAGACAGACAGACAGACATGACGAATCTATAAGGGTTCCGTTTTTTGCCATTTGGCTACGGAACCCTAAAAACAGAATAAAATCTATATTAATATTATAAAGAGGTAAAAGTAAGTTTGTATGTAGGGGGAAATACTGGTCCGATTGCTAAAATTTTTTCACCGATAGAAAACTGCTTTATTCCTGAGTGACAAAGGCTATATTTTATGTACGCGGAGGAAGTCGCGGGAAAAAGCTAGTACACAAATATTTAAGGTGTAATCCCATACAACAAACGTGATTCTTTTTGCCTTTTTTTGCTACGTACGGTTCGGTACCCTTGGTGCGAGTCCGACTCGCACTTGACCGGTTTTTTTTTTTCATTGACTGGTCAGAAAAAGTATTATTGGACGTTTTTATCTAATTTTTAAATCCCCTTTGGGCCCTTTTGAGTCTAGCGTACCGCTGCTCCAAGTACGGACCTGTGACGATCAGTAAGAGACCATTATCGCACTTACCCAGTACTTAAACATCCATACCATATTATGAAAATGAAGAGAAAACCAATATTACACTTTGGACAAGTTTGCATACATTTCAGCATAAAACAGAGCATGATGATATTTATTTTATCAATGATATTGGTACTGGAGATAAAACTGACAACATTCAGGCCATTCACTGATATGACTTGAATAAAATGCAAATAAACATTAGATACAATGTTATCAGTAAAAAATAACATTATTGATTCAAAACAATCGGTCTCCACTAGGGGCCATAGGCTATCGAAAATACTGATTGAGGAGCGTGTTCCATCGTCGGCCACATCATCGCTTACCATCAAGTGAGATAGTGGTCAAACGCGAGCCTATCCATAATAAAAATTAAGTACGTAAAAATTAAAAAAAAAATCTACGAGGACTGGTATGGAACAAGACAAAAGACAGCAGAAAATAAAGCTAGAACTCCTCTAGACCGGCGCACACGTGTAAAGGCGTGGGCCCACCGCAGCGCTCGCTGTGCACGAGCACGCGGCGCATTTTAGCTGCGTGTATTTATTTGTTTGACAACGTGGGTCTACGTTTCCACTGGAGTAGGTACACGAAGACCCACGACTATGTATAGCGTGGCATGGCGCACGGAGAGGCTGCGCACGTGCCACTGCAATCCACGGACACGGGCTTCACTGCGGGAGGTGTATGACTGAAAACTACGCTGCGATAAGCGAGCTGTACATAATCGTGGGTCATATTCGTGTACTCCAATGGAAACGTAGACCCACGTCGACAGCGTTGAGCTATGTAACCGCATATTCGAGCAAGCCACGGATGTGTCAATGACGTCAATTCATGCGTAGCCTCTCCGTGGGTTGCAGTGGACATAACCACATACATTCTCTTACAAAGCTAAGCTTAATACACATGCGTAGCCTCTCTGTGCACCGCGGTGGGTCCGCGCCTTAACACGCCTGATTTTTACGTAGAACGACGTCGCGTAGCGTGGATTGAAGTGTTGCTCAACAAGTCTAGTTACACGCCCCGCGATTTTATTTTAGTCTGATCAATGATCTGGCTTGATAAGGAGAGATATGACTGATACCTAGTACTTTTCCTTATATATCATTATTATGTCCTTTTTAAAAAAAACCGTTTTACTTCATTTTTTTTTTTTGTAGCTGCTGTCACTGACCTTGGTGACTTTTAGTTGATAAATCTTTATTAATTCATTTTTATTAATTTAACTAGGTTTTGCCCGCGGCTTCGCTCCCGCTCTACCCTACTCCACCCTACTATACCTTACTCTATCCTATTCTACCCTACTCTACCCTACACTAAATCTAACTGACTTAGAGACAGCCCGTTTAGTTTACTTCAGTTATTTTCATAGTGTCATGTCGTACGGTATTCTATTATGGGGAAATGCCGCCGATATCCAAACGATTTTTGTTTTGCAGAAAAGGGCTATTCGTTCAATTTATAAATTAAGTCCCAGATACTCCCTCAGAGATAAATTTAAAAATATTAATATTTTGACTGTGCCATCTCAGTATATCTATGAAAATATTTTGTATGTTCATAAAAATAAAAACATGTTTAAAAAATACAGTGACATTCACAACGTTAATACTAGGAACAAACACAAGTTAGTGGTTCCTGCCACCAGGCTCAAAAAAATAGGACGCTCATTTAGATGCCAAAGTATACATTTTTATAATAAGCTTCCCAGTCCTATTCAGGAACTTAGCATTAATAAATTCAAAATATTTGTAAAGCGAAAACTTTGCCAAAAGGCTTTTTATTCTGTAAAAGAGTATCTCGAGGATAAAACGGCTTGGGATTGACCTGCTCCAGTACCTACTCACTATAATTATTATCATTTGAATGTTTTTTTGTTTTAACTGCCTTTTTTATTGACGATTGTTGTTGTTTTACAATTATGACATGTTTATTTTTACTATTAGACTGATTTTTTTATATACTTTTTTTTTTTTTTTTACAATTTGCAATATTTACACTTTTGTAAATTTTATTATTGTGAATGTGAGAACTATGTGGATTACTCTTTCGTTTTCTTTTATATTCACATGATGTCTGGCAGTTTTGAGTATTTGATGTGGCCTACCCAAATGTCCTTTCTTTGGCATTGTTCGTCAAGTCGTTGAGCTCCTTAGTAGTCCTGAGTTGAGCTACACGCATATTGACAAATGCTTGCACTGACTGGACAGGTCCACTTAAAACTGTGTGGTTCTTTCTTCAAAAGACCATCTCAGGCTCAATCTGCATGGTTCTCATATGATTTGACCATTACATGTTTTGCTGTATGGACTTTAAAAGAGACTTTGACCCCTGAGTTTGTTTCGGTGTTTCTTCTCAGGGTAGTCAGCTAGGAAACACCGGCCTCATCTAGCATTATTTGACGACAAAAAAAAATTGACGTGTAAAAGTGTTTTTATAAAACCTACTTGCAAAATAAAGATCATTTATCATTTATCACTACCCTACTTTACACTACACTATTTTTTTTTTCTCTATGAACCTTCTCCTCACAATGATAAATGATAAATGATATTTATTTTGTAAATAGGTTTAAAAAACACTTTTACACGTCAATTTTTTTTTTCGTCAGTTTATGCTAGATGAGGCCGGTGTTTCCTATCTGACTACCCTGAGAAGAAACACCGAAACAAACTCAGGGGTAACAGGGGTAGTAGGGGCAATAACAAACAACAAAAAAAGAATTAGCGAAATCGGTTCAGCTGTTCTCGAGATTTGCGCTGAGCAACACATTTAGCGATTCATTTTTATATTATAGACATAAACTAGTGCTTGACTGCGATCCCGAAGTATGTAGTAGGTGTGAAGCTAAAATTGAATAAGCAAGCACGCCGCATCATTGACCACAACATCGCTTACCATCAGGTGAATAGTGATCAAACGAGAGCCAATGTTCCCACTGTTGGGACTCAGGCCTCCTCTCTAGAAGAGAGAATGAGCCATAATCCACCACGCGGGCCCAGTTGGTGGACGTCACATGTCTTCAAATTTTTGGTTCTTTTACATGCCATTTTCCTCACGATGTTTTCCTTAACCGTTTTGAGAGCAGCCTATCAATGATAATATTAAAAAAAAAGACTTGGGGTCTTGTCATCAGCGACGTCAGTCCACCTACCTTCAGTCTTCCCAACCGTAACGGAACATTATGTAAAAACATTGCTTAACACTTTATTGTACTTACGATAATGAAATGAAAAGTAAAATGCTGGCCTTCGATATTCTTACTGACCATTCGTTGAACGTGTTAGCTGTAATTTTTTGGTAACGACTTCATGAATGTGCTTATTACGGCTGTTTATTGGCCCTTTGGTAACTGGTGCTTAATTTCTAAATATGTAAAATGGTGTTGTTAATAAATTTTTTTAATGGTGTAGTTTATGCTCTCATTGGGAGCAGTGGTGGCCCTGACTTTGATTTGCACGTCGTAGTTTCAAACTTAGACAGGCAAATTACTTTTCGTAATTTATTTCGTCACTACTGCTCTTAAAACGGCGAAGGACTTTTCGTTCCACATACACAGTAGTCGGCGTGGCGTACAAACTACCTACAGATCATTGAACTCGCTCAGCTGACGTTTTCTTAAAGAAATTAATATCGTACATGCGTAAATGAATACGAGTTTTTTAAAAAAAGGTACTTTATTTTATATGTACAAATCGATAGTGTTTCATGTACCGGATCGAAACTCCACGGGATTAAAACGACTAAAATTTAACGGTATATATTGTAAGTTTTCATGGTGTAAAATAAAAAATTAAAGGAAAATATCGATAGGTAACCCATGTACTAGATATAATCAAAAATTCAAAGACATGTGACATCCACCAACTCGCACTGAACCCACGTAGTGGCTGACGTCCCATCCCCTCTCCTAACGAGGCTTGATTCCCAGCAGTTGATCTAAAAGCAAATATGACATTGCTGGTCGCTGCTAGAAACAGGTTCAAATCGAGATAATTCTTTGAAAATTTCCAAAAAAAGAAAGCCTATCTCCAACTCATTTTAGTTGAAAACCGTCTAGTGCTGAACATTTCTTCCACCAAGCGTCGCCAGTCACCATAACGACGGAACCAGTGACTCACTCGTCCAGTCAACCCTCAAGAAAACAATACATGTGGAAAGTCCCAACTTCTGCAAAATTTACAACATAAACCAAACAAGAGCTAAATGTTACTAAATGCCCATTATGAACTCACAAGACAGTATAGTGATGCAACAAATATTTGAGACTAAAGTACCATGCGAACATTTTTGGATACATTGCTTATTCAAGAATGTTGCAGAACTTCATTTTAGATCTGCTGATAGTAATAATTACGTGACAAATGAACAATTTTATGTGCTAAGCTGGCGTTAAACGAGAAACTGAATATGTAACAGATTTTATCTCGAAATCTCTGCATACTAAAATGTTTTAAACCGCAACTGTTTGGGCGAAGTAATAATAATAATAGCGAAGTAATAAAAATAAGCACAGTGATGGCCGAGCAAGAGCAGTGGTGGCCAAGTGGTAACGGCCCCGTCTTACGAGTTGTAGGTCGCGAGTTCGAAATCAGCCAGGCGCATTACTTGGTGTAATTTATTTCGTCACCACTGCTCACAAAACGGTGAAGGAAAACATACTGAGGAAACCGGCTCGCGTGGTGGATTACGGCCCATTCCCTCTCCTAGAGAGGAGGCCTGAGTCCCAGCAGTGGGAACATTAAAAAGGCTGATGATGATGATGACACGTGTAACACGCCTGATTTGTACGTAGAACGGCGTCGTGAGGCGTGGACCTAGTGTAGCTTTAAAATTCTAGTCTCCATATTAAATGTATAGATACCGACACGCCCAGATCGGCGTGTGTAGGTATCACACCTGTGCGCTGTGTAGATCTAGCTTCACATAACGCAATCTAGTTCCACCCAGTGCGAATGCGGTGCTCCTGACCATCGTCTGGTCAGGCCCATTTATAAAGCCTCCTCTACACGTCTGCAGATCCCGTCCCACGAGGACACGGCAGTGCTCTGCCCAGGCGGGGTACACCTCTACCGTATGTTCCACTCCACCGTGTCCTCCGGGCGGTCCCTACAATGATGACACCCGGGCGTTTCTTCCACACGAATCCAGTGCAGGAATTTCCCGAAACTGGAGGACCTAAACGCCACTGACGCCTCAATAAAAGTGGCAACCTGCCGAGCCCAAAAACTCTAGAAAGAAACGAAAATCATCGGTTCCAGAAGAAGGAGATTTAGTCCCAAACTAAACAGAGCTTGTGCTATGAATACTAAACAACTAAAAAACATACTTATACTAGCGTTTGCCCGCGCGGCTTCGCTCCCTCTCTTCCTTACTCCACTCTACTATACCCTACCCTATCCTACTTTACCCTACCCAATCCTACTCTACCCTTCTCTACACTACTCTACCCTACTATACCCTACTCTACCCTACCAAACTTCACATAAACCATCTACTAAATAGTCCGAACAAAGCCTAAACATTTGGTTTGGATAGGTGAGCCCGTTCTTGAGTTATAAAATTACAACGAAAAGCGGCATTGATTTTTATATATACATATTGATTACCTATATTTCTAAATACAAACATATTATAAATAAACTCTCATGTTTAAAACCGCATCCGTTTGGGCGAAGCCATGTGGATTTTTGGATTTAAAACAAATGTATGCCTTTTTTTACTAAAACTCTGAATACATGTTACATTCCGTAAACACGGTTCGCTACGGTCAACAATGAAATAGGGAAACCTTTCCAAAACTTGGAACAAAAGGAAAACCTGGTATTGTAAAATTAGGGTTGCCATTCGTCCGGATTTGTCCATTCCCGGAAAAATCCGGGGAGCGTAAGCCCTTTTTTTAATGGGGAAATCGAAATCCAGTCCTATGTTCTTTCTTTGCCTTGCGTTACAAGACCTCAAGGTTCGCGCCGGGCCTTGGTTGAGGACATGGTCCGGAGCGAGGAGGGGTGGCAGGCGGTCACCGACTTCTGCGAAGCAGTAATGCTCGCAAAGGAGGAGGCCGACCGCATCAGGCAACGGTGCTCTCGCTGCCGCCGCCGGGATTCCGATCCCGATTTCCGGCCACCGTAGGCGCGGGCTTGCGGACAGTGAGCAATGGGTAGCTTGCTGTCCGGCCGTCCGGTAACTGTCCGGGCCAAGTCCAAGTCGTCGACGGCGTGTTCTCGCGCGTCTCAAGGATTTGTCAACAACAGCAGCGGCCCAGCCGGGTCGTAGTCAGTAAGAGTCTGACACTATCTCACGATCCGCCCAAGAGCAGAGGCTGTCATTAGATGATTTTTCCCACCATAAAAAAAGACCTCAAGGTTTCCTTTCGGATAATCCATGTCCCAGTACGCTTCGGCCCTGCTAGGCCCCTACAGGGACAGAGTCACCGGGGCCGCGAATACCGCAATCAACAAAATAAGTGGTTAATATATTAAAAGTCCGGGTATTGAGCTGCGAGATCCGATTTTTACGTTCTTGTCCTGGTAGCAAGACAAGAATATTTTAGATACGGTAACTATATTAAACAGTGCTTAATAACTGGAGTAATTACTTTTACTACCTCGTAATCTGTTACCAAAGATCTTACCAACACCAGAAAATTAAGAAAAAAGACTGTCTTAACATAACCTTTTGACGGAACAATTAGCGCAGTAGTGCGATTGTCTACTGCGCTGCATATTTCAGGTTCTATTATACACAATCCATCCACGTTTTCTTTGGCCTCGCTCTGCCCATTTAATCTACATGAGTATTGCCTGCTGCGATCTTCCCATCCAATAATAATTTAGATGTCTTCAGAGCTAGAGTGAATAGGCCCTTAATAAACTAGTGCGCCTCACCATCAACGATCACATCACTGCTTACCATCAGGTGGGATCACAGTCAAGGACATGTAAAATAACATTTTTTTAAATACGTCCGAAGATAGCTAGAGTGAATAGGTCCTTAATAAACTAGTGCGCGTCACCATCAACGATTGCATCACTGCTTCCCATCAGGTGGAATTGCACTCAAGCGGTTTAAATGTAAAAAAAAATCGTTCAAAAATCAGTAAGCATCGTCATACCAGATCGTTAGCAATATACTGTTAAAATTAAGCCATCTTACATCACAGTCACACACCATAATCGACACGGCTCAATGAAACCGTGACAGGATGATCTAAATCTGTCAAGAATGATTTGCACTCAATATAATCGTCATCTTCAGTTTCGATGCAACGTAGCAATGCAATAAGCGTCCAGTCATGCATGCAAGCCGGAAACCGGGTACGTAATTATTCTATTCAACACAGTACATAGTAAACCTGGTAAATAAATTCTTGTTGCATTGTTGAGTTTGTACGAGTATTTACGTACACTACACTATTGTCTATCAAAATTTGTTTATGAAAAAAAAAGAAACTAAGCAAACGCATGCCCAGCGGTGCTGTCCCTACAGAAGGAAAGCGCCGTCTAGAAGCGGTGGCGGGATGATTTGAACGCCGCGAGGACTGGTTAGAGACGGCGCAGAAGAAATTTTTGGAAGGACTTGGATGAGGCCTTTGCCCAACAGTGGGACAGTAAAAAAAGCAAACGCATGACACACCGTCTTCTCAGTGGAGTCTTCAATCATCATCATTATTTCAGCCGAAAGACGTTCACTTTTGGACATAGGCCTCTCCCGAGTCGCCATAATGACCTGTCCTGTCGCATCCATTGGATTCCCGCAACCTTCACTAGGTCATCTGTCCACCTCTTGGGAACCTTCCAAAGCTACGTCATCCTGAACCTTTCGGCCCCACCGGCCATCTGTTCTGGGAGTAATGTGCCCTGCCCATTGCCACTAAGTTTAACGCTCCTTCGGGCTATGTCGGTAACATTGGGTCTCCTGTGGATAGCTTCATTCCTGATTCGATCAGGCAAGGAAACTCCACGCATAACCCACTCTGCCATTGCCATTTTAAGCTTTCTGAGGCCCATTGTGAGCGACCACGTTTCGGAGCATATATCATTGGCAACACGCACTGGTCATAAACTTTCGTCTTGAGACACTGTGGCATGTCGGATGAGAAGATACCGTGCAGCTTCCCGGTATAATTCCACATACATAACGTTAATTGTGAAGATACATCCCTTACCTCAGTCGCATAGTAACTGAGTTCTTTTATTTCCATTTCAGTGCATCGCCGACCAACGGCCGACCCAACCGGTTCCTCGACTTCTCATTCATACAAAGATAATAAAAACTGGTCAAGTGCAAGTTGAACTCGCGCACGAAAGGGTTCCGTACCGTCCTTAGGAAGATTCGGCAAAAAAATCGTGTTTGTTGTATGGGAGCCCCAAACATTTATTTTACTTTGTTTTTAATATTTGTTGTTATAGCGGCAACAGAAATACATAATTTGTGAAATTTTCAACTGTTTAGCTATCGCGGTTCTTGAGATACAGCCTGGTGACAGACAGACGGACAGACGGACGGACAGACAGCGAAGGCTTAGAATAGGGTCCCGTTTTCACCCTTTGAGATTAAATATTAAAATTAAATAAGATTCAATCAAAATATTCTGTGAATGACGAATGTGTTTAGTTTTTTTTGTTTTTACTAAATTTTTTTTTTTTCTGAAGCAAGGTTACTTACGGAAAGTTCATCAGTTCATTCAAGTCATTGTAATACTTATCTAGATTATTTTATTCAAAGAATTTAGGTACAAGTTGGGTTTTCGTATTTGGTATTGGATTGTCGACATTTCAAATACAATGCGTTCCAGATAAGAATAGGATCAATTGCCATGTTGTGACGTCACGTCATAATATGAAATCGCAAGAAATTGGACAAAATTGATTTCATATTGAATTAATTAATTCATTTTGTGAACATGGGTGATTAACTGATTACAGGTGTTTTACAATATGGTCCGGAGCGAGGAGGAGTGGCAGGCGGTCGCCTACTTCTGCGAAGCAGTAATGCTCGCAAAGGAGGCGGCCGACCGCATCAGGCAATGGCGCTATCGCCGCCGCCGCCGGCGCCGGGATACTGATCCCGATTTCCGGCCACCGTAGACGCGGGCTTGCGGACAGTAAGCAATGGCTAGCTCGCTGGCCAAGTCGTCGACGGCGCGCACTGTTTCCGCGCGCCTCAAGGAGTTGTCAGCAACAGCAGGGGCCCGGGTCGAAGCCTACTGGGGCCAGGGTTATCCGAAAGGGCGATCGAGCCCCGGTATGAAGGCTTGAAGGAACGGGATGGATTTTTTAGTCAGTAAGAGTCTGACACTATCTCCCGCTCCGCCCAAGAGCGGGGGTTGTCATAGGATGATTTTTCCTATCGGAAAAAAAGGTGTTTTGCAATATTTTATTGTACAAACCATGTCCCGCCGATAGGCATACAATTTTGCTCAGAGATGAGCAAAATTGATGAACTAGATTCTGATTAAACTATTTTCGTTCACAGTTCGTAGATAAATTAAATTTTAAAAATTTCTTACTTTACTCACCTTTTTCATTATACGATTTGACAGTATGACGTGACGTCACAACATGGCAATCGGTCCTCTTATTTGGAAACGTTTTATATAGTAGAAAATTCACAAGGATAGTTCGAGACAAGACAACAGCAGCATCACAACAAAGCGCCAGTAAAAGATAGTAACAACCACTACAGATGCAGACAAAAGTTTAAAAGGAACCCTAATAAAAGTCAATTTTGCATCACCACGGCACCAACCTTATCAAACGAGAGAATGATTGATTGACACTATGATGTTATCAGTGTACCAGCAGCCCTCTGTAGAACTAATATTAAGACCTAAGTTTAAGTCTAAATATAGAAATCCACTAACACACTTAAAATACAAAAGATCAAAGATCATAAAACAAAGTAGCAAAATCCTCATTTTTCCACTGCTTCCTCAAGACTCAGGCCTCCTCTCTAGGAGAGGTAATGGGCGAAAGAAAGTGAATCCAGCACGCAGGCCTACTGTGGAATGAACGCTGTGCAAAAATCTGACATTGGTTTGGGAAGGCTTATATTTAGCAGTGATTAGCCGACAAGATAAGAATATTTGAAGACCTCGATTTTCATCAAAAACACAACAAAATCACAACCCTAAAAGATTACTGAAAATCATCACCTTTCTGTGCTTGCCCCGTTTTTTGTTTTTAAGCTATTGCATAGCTTCTATCGCGAGCCTTGAGCGTGGAGACCGAATCCAGAAATTCCGTAACGAAAATAACCTAACACCCCCCCACTCATTTGATTTTTGAGCGTGGTGACCGATAAGAAAATAAATGAGTGAACAATCAATCAAAATTCAATTCAATGTGTGAAAGTGTAACTTCAATTAATATCAAAGAAAAAAAAAACAAAGGAAAAAAAATACTGCATAAATAAAATAAATATAATTGCATAAGTTGATAAAAATGCTATGCAATAGCTTTACCGCGGCAGTCCCCGAGTGCCACACGTCTTTTTTTTTTTCGTTGGGTAAAAATCGTCCAAATGACATCCCCCGCCCTTGGGCGGAGCGGAAGATAGTGTCTGACTCTTAGTGACTAAAAAACCCACCCTGTTCCTTCTTGCCATTCATACCGAGGCCGAGCCTCCTTTTCGAAACTAGACCCTGGCACCAGTAGGCTTCGACCCATGTGCTTGCCCGGCGTTACTTTTGCTTCCATTCGGGCCAGTCTATCCATCCATCAAGAAAAGAGAGTTAGCCATTTTCTTTACGACCAGCAACACATGCTCGTCATCCGGCCGTCCGGTAACTGCCCGGAGAGCCCTAGTCGTCAACGGCGCTTAATTTTCCACTCGCACCTCAAAGAAATGTTAGCAAAACCATAGGGGCAAAGTAGGGCCGAAGCCTAATGATGCCATGGGTTGGCTTCCAAAACCCGGGGTATTGAAACGTAAGGTAAACAAAGAACATAGGAGTGGGTCTGTAAAAGTCTGACACGCCTTCCCGGTCCGCTCTAGAGTGGGAGAAGTCATTTGATGATCCATTTTCTTTCATATCACCTCACACAATCCATCCATCTTTTCTTTAGCCGTTCCTCTCTAACGACACGTGTGGTCATATTCATAACTCATAAATCTCCAAAATATTACTAAACAAAGATGATTAATAACGATTATAACAAACGTTACTGTAATAAACAAACATGTAATACGAATCCTTGAACAAATTACATATAATTACATACACGACATGCTTGCGTACTCCACACATCTCACTGTTTTCATAAAAATATGGCCATGAGAAAACTACAAAATATGGGTGTTTATTGTTGCTATAGGTAATTAATTAGTTCGTGATAATGGTAGACTACCTTCTGCCTGCGGCTTTGCTTGCATGAAAGTCTCCTTACAAACTTTGAACACCCCCTTAAGGGGTGAATTTCGAAAAATCATAAAATACTTATTAGCTAGAGTAGCACTCTAATAAAGCGCTACATAACTAAAGGTACAACATTGGGCACACGAAGGCCACGTACGCTGACCTGGGCGCGTCGGTCTCCATATATTTTATATGGTAACCAGATTTGTTGAGCTACATTAGATCCACGCCACGCGACGCGCCACTACGTACAAATTAGGCGTAGCATTTAATACATTTGACGGACACGTGCGTCGCGGGTCTAATGTAAAACAAATAAAATTATATCGGATAATTTAGCCATCATATACGGAAGGTCAATTAAATAAACTAGAAAAAGGAAAGGGCCTAGAATTGAACCCTGAGGCACGCCCATCTTTACTAAAGATCCCGAGCGCCCCATTAATGGATACTTTTTGCTGCCTGTAATATAAATACAAAAAACCAGATCTATATAATCATCTAAGCGTCGCTAGTTCAATTATCAAACGATTAAGGCTTGTATAATGTGTGTTAAAGCCCATAATATTCCTCGCAGTGAAAGCAGACTGAAACAAATGCTCGACAATAATGTGATTGGCTGCAATTCCACTAACTGCACCTTGGTTGGTAAGCTCTCTCCACAATTGAATAAGTTGATTATTTGAAAAATTTTCTATTAACGCCAAGTGCTTATAATGGAATTATTTAGAAACTAGTTTTTGCCCACGACTTCGTCCATGCAAATGTCGGACACGAAATGGAAGTCAGATAAAAAGTAATTCAAGTCCTTCCTTGGGATTCAAGCTTACTCCGTAACAAGTATCTCATAATAAGTTTTGTTTTTAATCTTTTATAAATTTAAGTACTTTTGGTCACACTGAGACTATGCCGGCCACATTGTAACCTAATACAAGTAAAGCTGCCTTGAACCTTATCGACTATAAGGGCTCTAAAACCTTACTTATTAAGACAGTATACTCTGAATAAAACCAACATCAATCAAATTAATATTGAAAGTATTCATCAGCACCTCTCTAGCAGCTCGTGTCCTGACGCATTCCACCAACAAGTGGTGGACATCCTCCACCATGCTGCATTCTGCACAATTTAGACTATCACTTTTTCGCATTACATTCCGAAACTTGTTAAGTGGAACGTGTCCAGACCGCAGTCTGCGCTATTATTATAAACTTTCTGTTAAGCTTAATATTGGCAAACCAAGGAATACGCTACTTGTACCAGATTCCCTTTTCTAGTGATTTTCTATTAAAATATTCTTTCCTATACTTAAAGCATTCAATTTTATATTATCAAAATAGGTTCTGTGTAGTTTAATCGTGAAAGCGTACCAGACAGAGTTACTTTCACATTAATATTAGTATTGCTTAATTAGTAAAAATGTACGCTCAGAAGCCCCTAGTTCGATTCGTAGGTAACGTCGGTTTCCGCAAGAGCAAAGCTAGAATTTACTACACTGCGCACACGTGTACCACGTACGCCGATGTGTGCGCGTCTCGATCTTCACACATTTTATATGGACACTAGAATTGTAGAGCTACACTTGATCCACGCCACGCGATGTCTTCCTAAGTATAAAAACGACGCACACGTAAAACGCCTGGTGTTCGTGTGCGTCGGTCTAATGTAGATCTAGCTTGAGGGAACGCACAACCTCAAACCTCGGCCGCCGCGACAGAAGGCGCCCCTGGACGTCAGGAATCGCAAAGCGATCTCCGGCTATAGTTACGAATATTGAGCGTTCGGCGTCAGAGTGGGGATCGCTTTGCGCATTCCATACATTGGCGAGCCAATCGTCATCGTTGTTAGATACATGCAGCAAGCGCAGGGAACGAATCGAGAGTGACGTCTAGGACGCGACGGCGCGGCGAGCCAATTACTGACATTCCACGCCCCCGTGTCTCACGTCGCACGTTGTGCCGATAACTATACCGTAGGCGCATTCGCCGCTCGAGTTTTTAAAAAATGGCACCTAATAAAAGAGCAGTTTCAACGTAGAACTATACTGCGCACACGTGTGCCACACACGCCGATCTGGGCGCGTCGGTCTCCATACATTTTATACGGAAACTAGACTTGTAGAGCTACAATCGCTACACAGGATCCACGCCACGGGACGTCATTCTGCGTACAAATCGAGAGTGTTACACGTGTCGGTCTAATTCTAGCTTGACTGTTCTATACCGCTGTGTGGAGAGACTTTTAAGAAGCCAGCTTACAAAACTTACAAATACTTTTACTTGAAATCACCTGCCGTCCAAGCTTTCACTGGCCGAGCTTAATAGTCAGTATTGCCTTTCACTTACTTAATAACTGCAGAGTCTGACAATTACCTATTAAGTTGACCAAAGACAACTTATATAACATTATTAGATTAAATTTTTTGATTAGCCTTCAGATTGGTGCTCTTTGGAAGTAGACAAGTTCTTTGTGAAGTTATTTTGGTAGTTTGTTTTTTTTTTTTATTCAGTGTATTTTATGAATTGCTAGACTTGTTTCTGACAGTGGTTTTGCCTTCGTCATAATTGAAAATTATCCTAAGGGAGCATTCACCCGAGATAACAGGTATACTTGTTCTGTGTCTGGGTGTAATTTATCTATAATATGTATGTATTTAGAAATATATAAGTATGTTTATCAGTTGTCTAGTACCCATAACACAACTCTGCTTAGCTTGGGACTAGACGGCGTTGTGTGATAGTTGTGGAATATTATTATATTATTATTATACTTTATTCTTTACTTTATTCTTTACTAGCGACCCGCCCCGGCTTCGCACGGGTGCAATGCTCTTGCCGCACCGGCCGGCCGCCCGGTACCGCCGCAAACGCTACGTTCCGCAATTTTTAAATCTGTAATATCTTCGAAAATATTCACTTATATCATACGGTGTAAAGGGCCATATAGATCTATATTAAATGAACAATGTATTCAAGGTATTTAATTGGTTAAGGATTAATGCTGTATTGGTTAAAATCGCTTCGAAAATTAGCCATTATTTGTCGTAAAAAGTAAATGACAAAAAAAAGTTATTGTGGGTTATCCATAAGAGATAGACATATACCATCACGGACTTTTCTGTAGACCTTTTCAATGTGTACAATACTTAGTACATTATTTTGATAAAACTCGTAGGGTTCAGCCTGCGTTTGCAATGTAAGCGGAAAAAATGTAATTATTTACGACATCACATTAGAAACCTCAAAAATAACAGTACTTCTCCACTATTTAATGGATGTTATTATACATATAAACCTTCCTCTTGAATCACTCTATCTATTAAAAAAAATCGCATCAAAATCCGTTGCGTAGTTTCAAAGATTTAAGCATACAAAGGGACATAGGGACAGAGAAAGCGACTTTGTTTTATACTATGTAGTGATTGTACACAAAAAAAAATACTAACAAAAAAAAACAGGACATTAGATGTGAGTACACAGGCGAGCTTAACCCACAACTGGGTTTTCTTACAGCAAACCATGTGATTTAAAATGAAATTTTATATGGTATACTATGGTCTGATATCAGGAGATAAGGAAACCAACCAGGCTTCTAATTGGAGTTTTTTTTTGTTCTAATAGGAACTATAGGTTATTTGTTGGTAAGTCCCTAAGAACGGCTAGATTGCGGAAGAAAAGTCCTGGTGTCTCCGTTGTGTGGACCGCCTGAAGGATACGGTGGAGGTATGCCCCGCTTGAGCGGAGCACCGCCGTGTCCCCGTGGAAGCAGGGCAGGACCGAAGCCTACTCGCATCACAAGGTTTATTCATTAAACCCCAAGCGAACGCCGGCGTTCGCGCACCTATTGTCTTTCCTTGTATGTAGTGATAGCTTATTTTACTGTTTCCAATTAGTCAGTATAATACATAAAACTAAGTCTAGACTAATAAAAAAAACTAAGTCTTATTAATTCATGTTTTTATCTATTGCATATTTGCTGCTCTATCATCCAACAAAAACCGGTCAAGTGCGAGTCGGGCCTTGCGCATTCAGAGTTCAGTACCAATTATTTTATTGTAGATGTTATAAATGCCATTTGCCAATAAGGAAAATTGAGTTTGTTCGTATTCAGAAAATATGTGAATTTTCGAAATGTATAAAAATTTTAAGAGTTAGTTTTTATCACGGAAACTATTCTTAACCTCCTTAAATAAATTTCCTTCCTCTTTTCTTGTATTTCCATGTGTGTACATTAACAGTTAAATAAATAATTTTCCAATTGGACCATTTGCCTACAGAACCCTAGAAAACTGGATCCATTATTTCATTATTATAAAGCTTGCTAAGGAATGAAACAAGTAATACAACTCGAGTTAGATAAATAATAATAATTTATTATGACGATTTTCCTGCTGTCACAAAATAAATAAAATAGTAACTTCTTAACCTGTTTCTCCTTTTTTTCTATTATTATTAAAGTTTATTATTATATTATTAAACGTTGAACGGTTTAAGTACCTCGACATTAACTCTATGATGTATGTTAGTGCAAGCATTCAAAGAAAAGGGTCTTCCTATCACTGAACCTTAATGGTGAGAACCAATATGGAACGGATATAGCCCAAACAACTACAAAGTTAGGTCAAAGATTAAAGAGAAGGAATATTAACCTCTATTTTTATATTGTACTTAGTGCGTAGCTTTTTCCCGTGGCTTCACCCGCATACATAAAATTTAGCCTGTTACACAGGAATAAAGCCGCTTTCTATTGGTACTTCAGAGATTACCTCCGACAAACGAAAAAAAAAAAAAACTTTACCTCTTTATTTATAATATTACTTTAGACAGAACTGAGTCTTTTCCGCCTGTCTGTTTATCAACTGACGCCTGGAAAACTTCGGACTAATGCAGTTTTTACTTACAGAATGGGCAACTTTATCCCATGTGAACCATTTTTAATGAGACAACATAATTATTAATAAATCAGATATTCATAAGGTGGCATTCTGAGCTTTTTCTGTCAGTCTATACAATCGTAAGATAAAAAAAAAACATTGAATTTTATTTTTCAGTTGAACAATTGCCGTTCGCAACATTATTATTTAATATTATTTTCTCTGACTAATTAATCAGTGTGGTGTTCTTAGTCAAGATAATGATAGCTCGAAAGACTGTATTGAATATCAACATTTTTAATAATTTTAAGCATAATATTATGTTTTATTGCAGTGTTGACCCACAGCTAATGGCTCCGACTTTCAAGTTGTAGGTGATGGGTTAAAACCTGGACAGGCATTAACTATATAATTTATTTTATCACTACAGGGGCCGTATTATGAACTCTTAAAACTAAAGCTATACAGGACGAATAGCACTATCCTTTTCACACACAGAAAACATGATGGTTTTAAGATGTCATAATACGGCCGCTGCTTTGAAAATGGTGAAGAAACATGTTCCAGGATATAAAAAATAAAAAAGATTTGTGATATCCACCCACTTTTTTCTTGCGTGTTTGTTATCAAACTCCTTCGACAGTTTGATTGGTGTTAATAAATTTTTTATGTATATTTCGTAGGACTTTTTTTTATGGTGGGAAAAAATCATCCAATGACAACCCCGCTCTTGAGCGGAGCGGGAGATAGTGTCAGACTGTCTGACTAAAAGACCCACCCCGTTCCCCCGTTTTTTCTAGCCTTCATGAGAATAAGTCGTAACTTATTTTTTACAGTCTTAACCCCACCCCCAAGTTCTGTCTTTGATAATTTATGGCAGAACAAGGCTTACAAGACTTGCCGAGTCAGCTAGCAATTATATAGGAATTATGATTAAATTGTTTGATATGTTACTAGGTACTACGCTAATCAGAAGAAATTCTAAATGAAACCTCATTTTAATTAATTGTGTTTAACTTACTGTTGTGGAGTAGATATACATTATATGTAACACATAATATAATTTAAAAGAGTGTCCATGGAGTTTCTTGCTCTTTCTTCTCCATAGAGATCTACACTTTCAAAGATGCAATTTAGCTTCACTTTTCTTGGACTAAACGACATTTGACTATTCAAAAGTGCCTGCAAATGATCTATTCGAATTGATTTTGATATTAAAAATATGTTTTGTTCTTTTTTAATTTTCTCGTGTAAGTGAATAATGTAATTCTTATAAAAATAAACTTCTCAAGTAATACAATAGACATTTTTTATGAGTCAGCTTTGTAACAAGATGGATTACGCTCATGATTTGAGTCACTAAGAGGTTGAATGTTAGAGAATAAAATTATGAGAATCTTAGAGAGCAAACTTATCATAAAAATTACAGAAATGATCATATATTTGCATAATGTTTTGAACAGAAAGAAGGCATGACATCACTTCGATAATCACTAAATTCTTTTTACACTTCTTTAAAATAAGTTTCAGCCAGTGAACCAACAAATAGGATATCAAACAACGTTTCAAATCCATTATTTAAAAAAAGAAACTAAACTGGCCAGCGAGAATCCAGTCAAATACCAATAAAGTTCTAAATATGAAAAGAAATTTAAAACTATGTGTACTCACAAAAAATGGGTATAATAGAGGCCAATTATCATTTAGACGTGAACGGCGGCGTCGTAGTGGACACGGTCGCGCAATACCATCGCCCGAACGGCTCTGTTGCAACGGTAGCGATGCACTCGCAGGTGACGAAACATCAATGTTTCGTGTATTCGGTGCACAACACGCACTACAGCTACTAATAACATCTATTTGCCTAACAGTGACCTCTACCACCTACCTTCTCGAAACGCTGCCTGTATTCAGCCTTCTCAATCTTGTCGTTTTCCAACTGAGAAATCTTGGCCGTCAACTCCTGCAGCGCTTGATTCTCCTTCTCGTTCCTCACCGCCAGATTCTCCAGCAGCTCTAGCGCGTTAATCACCTTCGGCAGCAGCGCTGTAACGGCGTCAGGGCCGTATTTTTCGATAATTATCTCACATTCTTTGCCAATGTCCGATGCCAGGTCGTAAACATCGACGACAGTGACTTCGTCGTCGAAATCTGGCATCTTGGCGGAGAAGCGCCTGCGGTACGGCATTAAAATCACTTTGTTTTCACTTCACGGCACTACATAAAAATAAAAGTTACAGTAAACTAAACACCTTTCGCAAGTGCGCCATCATTACTGAAAAAGTGAAATGTCAAATTGATTAGTGTAGGGCAGAGCCAAATGTAAATAACGGTTTCAGATTCGTGCTCAATAACGATATCATGTTGTTACATACTAGTTATTTTAAACGAAATGCTTACGTATCGCCACACAGTTATTTTTCCAGATTGGAAGAGATCAAAATGAAGGTTTTTCTAAATATAAATATGAGTCTCTCCTTAAATCTTAATTTTAGTATAACATTTTTTTATTCATATCTAATAGCTAAATATACAAATATGATTATTATGGGGAAATGTACGGTATATACACAGTGTGGTAAAAAGTTGTAGGTATATTTTTAATCAGTAATAATTATATAAACTATGTTTTGTATCGACGTCAAGAAACATGGGACAAGGCATTCATGGTGAGCAGGGCCTCGAACAACGACTGCAGTTTATTTCCTAGTAAAGCTCTCATGATATCGATGTGCCATTTACTTAAAACTAATAGCATTAGCAATGCAGCAATAGCATTCCCAAGGAGGGTTAGTGTCAGGCAGGCTGCTGACTGTAAAATATTTGCCAAGTCCCTAGCAACATGTTTAGAATAACTAATCAAATTCTGTGAAACAAGATAGTTTACAGTTCTTGGTAGTTTTTACTAGGATTATTGTGTCTTTAAAGCCTATGTCGAAGACACGCTTGTTTGTCAATGACTGCCTCTACACTTGTGGCCTCCTGTTAACAATATAATATTGTGCGAATGTATCTAATAACTGCTCCATCTTTGTTGTAACATATTTTTTTTTCTCTAACACATTGCTTTTTCAATATATTTTTTTTTATATTATCTGACTCCAACCACATTAAATTCGTTAGTTTTTCTTTTTTTGGTTGTTAACGTCTCATTTACTGACAGTTGTAATTATTATTTTTTTTTTTATTTTTTTTTTTATAATGCCTCTTTTTATAATGTAAATGGAAGAACACTGCAGACTGCACGAATTCTTAGATTACTTCATATTTTGACTCATTTTTTTTAAATGATTATTTTTATTGTGTTTTTGAGTACAATATAGACCGGTTTACACTGTCATATGGAAATATTGTAAGTACAACCATTTTTTTAAAAGAATAACCATGGAGTTTCTTTCCGGTTCTTCTCCATAGGAAACGACTAATTTCGAACCGTGCACTAGCTTCTGACGTTTTATTGGTGCCCATGTAGGCCTATGTGAAATAAAAAACTATGGACTTTGATTGACTTTTACTTTATATAAAACATTAGTATTGGAAAAGTACTTAGCTAACATTTATCCGTATGAATACCTTCTAAGGCTTTTGTTATCATCACAGTAGTCGTTGTTGAATTATGATATTTTTTCAAGTCGAAATTGAAGCACTAGCTTCTTTTTTATTTTTTTTATTTTATTTTAAATATAGTACAGCCACATCACATACATTTTACATAAAAAGAAAATCTTATTAACAATAGGGACTAATGCACATGACAATTAAGGCGTACATAGCGCTCACCATATTATTACTGCTGCCTTGAGAAATATATTTTGTCATTACATAACTCTAGTGTCAATCAATTTAACATAAAATAATATTACAACATACAAAATAGAACCAAATACATTAAGATTATTAACACTACAAATTGAATTAAATTGAAAATGTCAAAAACGTATTAAATAGTCAAGAATAAACAAATGAGGATTAAATTAAATTACAAATTAAAGTCAAACAAATTACAAATCAAAGTCAAATAAATTACAAATCAAAGTCAAATAAATTACAAAAAATCAACCGAATTGCCAATTAAAACAAAGTAAATAAATAATCAATCAAATTAAAACTAATATTAAAAAGAAATCAAAATCATTAAAAATGGTCTGGCAAGGATTGCAAACATTGGACTAATTTTCTCCTAAACCTCGGTAGCTTGTCATTAAATATGTCTAGTTCTGGCATGCCTAATACAATATTGTTGTACTCATTGCTAATCCTTATAATGGGTGACTGTAAGCCTAGGTTGGTTCTGACAATTGGGGTAACAAAAACTTTTTTATTTTTTTTGGCCCGCGGGTAAGTTCTTGGAACTGTTAAAGAAACACTTCGTAACAAGTAACTGCAATGAATATTTCCATTAATGATTTTGTGAAGGAAACATAAATCCAACAGACGTCTTCGGTCGCGAAGGGTAATCATTTTAAATTTGTTTAAACGCTCCTTGTAAGGCTGCCTGTGTGAAAAGCCTTCTGTGGAGAAGGCAAGATGTCTAGTGAAAGCACGTTGTTTGCTTTCCACACGTTGTGAGTGAACTGCGTAAAAAGAACTCCATACGCTGCTTGCGTACTCAAGGTTGGTGCGCACCAGAGCGTTATATAGTAACACTTTGGCTTTTTTGGTGTAAAAATTCTCTAGAGTTGCGCTTCAAAAATCCGAGCATCTGGGCGGCCTTTGACACTGCTTTATCAATATGTGAGGTAAATTTCAACCTGCTGTCCAAGATCACACCCAGATCCCGAACTTCCTGCACTTGCTCTAGTGTTACGCCCCCAATCTCATATTTTGTATATACTGGTGTCTTTTTTCTTGTAAATGATATATGATGACATTTTCCAGCGTTTAAACTCATACAGTTAACATTACACCAATTTTGAATATTGTTCAAGTCAGTCTGAATAAGGTCAGAGTCAGTTTTGGAGTTAATATACGTAAGTTGTTTGAAGTTAAGAGACTTTGTATATTTTTAAATCGTCAGCAAACAGGGAAACTGTACAATGTCGTATGTGTTTTGTTATATCGTTGATAAAGATGAGGAAAAGAAGCGGCCCCAAATGAGATCCCTGCGGAACACCCGAGTGCGCATAATACACCTCAGATTTGAACCCACCTATCTCTACAGATTGTGGTCTTTTTGACAGGTATGATTTAAACCACTCCAGCATTTCGCCTCCGACACCAAACCATCTCAGTTTCTCAACTAATATGAGATGATTTACTTTGTCAAAGGCGCTGCTGAAGTCAGTATATATTGCATCCACCTGCATTCCCTTATCAACCTGACGCGACAATTCTGAGACAAAGGGGACCAAAAGATAAAAGCTAAAAGCTTCTGACGTTTTATCAGTGCCCATGTAGACCTATGTAAAATAAAAAGCTTTTCAATTTGAATTTGATTAAAGATTGAAGTTTTTATGAGTATCAGTGACATTTTTATTACTTTCCATTATAAACTATACGAGTACAGTTTACAAGTCTTTGTCTCCTGAAACTTCATAACAGTTAACTCGCCAATAGGACAAGAACACAAACCTGTTATTCAACACAAAACATTTTGAAAACTGTATTTTAATATAATATCGGTTTCAGTATTTTAAACGTTATTTATTTCATAGTTATGGTTTTCGCTGCACATCACTAGTGTCATGAGAGAAAACGAGCTAGAGCTACATGTCATGTCTCTTTCTACGTTTGGATACATTGACCAGTCGATATAAAATAAATCCAAACGTTTAGAATGTACTTTCTATTCCTTCTGACAAATAATAATGACTCTATCTAGATCCAAAATAGTCTTTTGACTGGTCTAGTTTATAGGTATTCAATCACACATTATTATTAATATCACACTGGTATCACTACGTCATGTATAAACTCTGCTTTACATTGACGTCATATCCGAAGATTTGTTCAAATTTTACAATGGCTCAAAAATTCAATTGTTGTTACTTTTGTAGTAATTTAATGTGTTATTGGAGCCTCTGTTACATACGAAATATATTTCAATGTTACTATTTAACTGCAATGTAAGAAGAGCAACTTCTATAAGAAATCGAATGTATTAGAATGCCTCTTTTCTTAGAGTCCTGCAGTCCTGCTCCAAATCTCAATAACTTTCATACCTACTTTACACATTATATTCCCACAAGCTCAAATGTGAGCATTATAATTACGTGGTTATGTTTATCTCACTGATAAAACGATGTCGCTGCTCGCAACATATTGTTAGTTTTCAAGAGCGTTGTTAAAATATCGATTATTATGGCTCGCCACGCGCGAAGCAACAGTTGAACGGAATCAACAGGCGCGAACGCGCGGCGCTACTTTCCCGCGCTCTCGAAAATTTTTAAATATTTTTTTTTATCGTTGTTTTTTTTTTCAATCTGTGCAATGAATTTTCAAAGTAAAGCCAATAAGTATGTGTGTCCGAATGATCGGCAGTTGTCCTTGAGAGCCAAGTAAGTAATTTACAAACTTTTGTTTCTATCACAGCTGTAGTGTTTTGTTTATATTTTGGAGTTTTGGCGTCCCTTTGATGATAATTAATGTTTTATGGGCGTTTAATTGAATTTCCCGCTATTAATTCGTGTTTTTGAAAGTATACTAAGTATACAAATTAACTACCGAGTACAAATTTTGTTTTGCCTTGACGCTAAAAATGTACTTACCAAAATTTTCCTTGATTGAAAGTTGGAAGGTTTGATAAGTTTTAAATTGACTACATTATTTTGGTTGGTAGCTAAAAATACGTTTTCCTTTGATCGAAGGACTTTTGATTACATACGAACGAGAGGAGAATTTTTACAGATAATACCTTGGTATATTTTTTTTTAATCTTAAAAGACAGTTCGTCCTAGTCAGGTGAGGTGTTTTAGTGAGCATATTATATTGGATTATGTATAAACTAGGTTTATAAATGTGATATTAGCCCTTTGTGTATTGTGTGAGATTTTGGATTCAGGATTCTTCTAAAATTGAAACGGTCAAAACCGTGGTCGTACTATAAAATGCAAATCAGTCATAACTACTTGTGTTTCTTCGAAATGTGAAGCTGGATTATTTTGTAGGGTTTCTTGCTTTTATAAAACTGATTTATAGTTGGAACATAAATACTACTTAGTGTATTCCATAAATTATGTCATGAATGTTTTTTTAATTCGTCGCTGCGCGATACCCTGAAGTCCGAGATTCGAAACCTCGGTAGGGTAAAATGCATACCTAGTCTTTTTTTTAAACAGCCTTATATTATATAGTTTTATCCTTACGTCTTCGGAAAATAATGAGAAAACCTTCAACCTAGACTCAGGTAGGTACCTGAAGATAGAGTCTGAAGTCTTGAGCCTTGAGTAGGTATTAGCGTCTAGATACAAAATAATTGTAGGTATTCAAGGTGGACTATTTTTGTAGATTCTAGAAAGAAATAAGAAAGAAATACAATTATTAATTCAGCACATATAAACTAGTTGTGGTTTTTAATGCTCGTTATAAGATATTTATTTTGAAAATGGGTTTTAAAAAACACTTTTTCAATACACTTGCTCAGAAAGTGACTCTTATTGCACTGCATTTAGGTACATAATAGCCCCTTGTTACCAAACTGTGACATTTTAATTACCATTACGCACTAGTGCTATAATGTAGTTAAAACCTTATTGTTCAACCGCTCCCGCCATAATTTTATTACATTTACCGTATCAGGCTGAGCGCAGGACGTCCCCCACGAGCCGCCGGTCAACCCCCGTTTATTCATTTCAATGAGTGTATTGAAAGGTAAATAAAAAAAAAAATATGGGCGCGCATATGAAACCAGATTTTTACCCCCACAAAAGTTTATTAGTTTTAGTTATTTTCTTCACAAGTGTATTGAAAAACGTCGTATGATACACATGAGTAAATAATGATTACCTTTCTCGGCTCTCTTAAGACCCTCGCCACGGCTCGGGCCTAAATACCGCCTCGACGGTAATCACTAACATTACACACTGATATCATAATGTACTATTATTCGTCAATTTTCTTGCGTCAGTTTAAGATCTGGCTTAAAAAAGACGAAACAAATGGAGACCGGTGTTTCCTAGCTGATTACCCCGAGAAGAAACACCGAAACAAACTTAGGATCAGGGCCTCAAGTCTGCTATTACAATAGCGTCAGAATGGTCTATCATTGATGTCATAATTGTCGATTTTGACAATTAGTTTGGTAATACTAATATAATGGCGTCATTATGACTTTCCAATGGTCAACCACTTACACTCCATTGAAAGAAGTGACATAGAATGGTAATCTCGTACATATTGACAAATGAATATTTGACGTTTGCGGTAATCTGCTAAAACTTTACTGTTTATTTGATCAGTGTTTACCATTAGAACGCTATTGTGCAGTTATTGGTTTTAATATGCTCGAAATTATCATTCTATCTACCACAATTCTATTACAAGACTAGTGACCGATCAATGATCGATCATTATGAATTAGCAGATTACAAACTTTTAGCAAAATGACAATGGGATCGTGTTGGAATGACGAATTTATAAAAATAGCAGACTTGGAACCCAGTACATACGGTACGATGGGCAAATCAGTGACTATATGAGAATTATGCAAATTAGTGTCTGAGGTGGTATTTTGAGGAAAGAACCACATAGATTTGAGTGGACGCACTTTTCGCTTACAACGTGCGACGCGTTCTTCGAGAAAAGGCTTTATAATATAATGATGCCTATATTACATTGTTTGGTTGAACGATGACGTCAGTTTTTTCACAACACGTGGGTTAACGAGTGACGTCATACCAACCTACTGATTAACGTTTCAGATGTATCCTCGTCGTGATTACATTGTTCACGTCTAATGTTTTTGTTATACAGCAAGCTGGCTAAGATACCATACCCTATCATACCCTACCCGTTATGGTAGAGTATGATAGGGCCTCTACTGTCTTCTAAGCCTTTTCGTCTTAATAAAAGTCTTTTTCAATACGCTCACTCCAAAACCCGCTCTTATCCCACCGCTTACAGGCACGCAATAGGCTATTTTCCGCACTAGTGCAGAAAATTGCGCGTGCTCGCCTTTGCCATAATTTTATTACATTTATCGTATAAGGATAGGCGCGCGTCGTCCCCCACGAGTCGCCAGTCAACCTCCGTTTATTCATTTCAGTGAGTGTATTGAAAAAAGTATCTAGTTTGAAATACGTGCACGTGCGTTTCTGCACTAGTATCAAAATGTACTATTTCTACTCGCCTGCCGTCAACAGCTCATATTGTTTAAAAACTTGTTACTTCATCTAACGCAAACCAACGCGATATTTGATAGAGGCAATGCAAAAAAGAGAGGTAACGCCTGAAAATTCTGTTGGCATTCGGTAATTTGTGAATTACTCGAATATTTCACATTTGTTCCAGGAAATACGTGTTTTTTAGGGTTCCGTAGCCAAATGGCAAAAAACGGAACCCTTATAGATTCGTCATGTCTGTCTGTCTGTCCGTCCGTATGTCACAGCTACTTTTTTCCGAAACTATAAGAGCTATACTGTTGAAACTTTGTAAGTAGATGTATTCTGTGAACCGCATTAAGATTTTCACACAAAAATAGAAAAAATGCAATAAATTTTGGGGGTCCCCATACTTAGAACTGAAACTCAAAAATATTTTTTTATCAATCCCATGCGGGTGGGGTATCTATGGATAGTCTTCAAAAATGATACTGAGGTTTCTAATATCATTTTTTTCTAAACTGAATAGTTTGCGCGAGAGACACTTCCAAAGAAGTAAAATGTGTGCCCCCCCCCCCCCCTCTAACTTCTAAAATAAGAGAATGATAAAACTAAAAAAAAATGTATGATATACATTACTATAAAAACTATCAACGAAAATTGGTTTGAACGAAATCTAGTAAGTAATTTTTTTTTAATGCGTCACAAATCGAAAAAAATACACTATTATTAAAACATCGATCAAAGTTACAACACATTACAAGAACTTTTATATTATGTTACTTGCTGCTACGGAACCCTTCATGGGCGAGTCCGACTCGCACTTGGCCGGTTTTTTTCAAACCCTTAAAAGTTTGTCAGAAAAATTGTCGTCATACAGAAATACAGAAAATGTAGGTATGTACTATTTTATATGTTCAACTAGCTGATCCGGCAAACGTTGTTTTGCCATTAAAGAAAAATGTTAAGGGTGGACAACCCTTATCACTAAGGGGTATGAAAAATAGATGTTGGCTGATTCTCAGACCTACTCAATATGCTCACAAAATTTCATGAGAATCGGTCAAGCCGTTTCGGAGGAGTACGGGAACGAACATTGTGACACGAGAATTTTATATAAGAAGATTTATTTATTTATTTAACAATTCATGTACACACTTAACTTATATAAGAAAAGAAGACAGAAACAGAAAAATAGGTACATAGGTAATGCTTATTTCTAACGAAATCTCTTCCAGCATACCCGCGAAAGGAGAATTGGAAAAAAAGAGAAGTAGACACCGTGTGTAAAAGTGAAAGGAAAAACAAACAAACAAAACAATTATTATAAGAATATACCTACCATATAAATATATATGTACTATCATAAATATAAACATACATATAATAGAATAAATATCGCAAAAAAAATACATACTAACCATATATATATATATTATATAATTATAAATACATACTAATAAGCAACTATGACGAAATAGAAAGATAGTGTTCTTTCACCCTTTTTTTGAAAACCGCAAGAGTTTGGCAGCCCCTAATGTCAGGCGGTAGTGAGTTCCACAAACGTACAGCATGGGAAGTGAAGGAGTAGGAATAGAAATCGGTGGAATGGGGAGGGGATTGAAGGAGATATTTACGATGTGACCTGCAGGGAGCATCAGAAGGACGAGAAAAGGAAAAGCGTTCCCGCAGGTAAGAGGGAGTTTTAGGGTTGAAAAGGATGTTAAATAGTAGACATAATATACGAGTGTTCCTGCGAAGTCGAATAGGGAGCCACTTGAGTACCTTGCGAAATTCAGAGACATGATCATACTTTTAAGGTTGAAAACAAAACGAATACAAATATTTTGCAAACGCTCAAGTTTATTTAAAAGCTCCTCGGTAGCATCCAAATAACAGGCATCAGCGTAATCTATGATGGGCTGAATAAGTGTTTGGGCAAGGGAAATTTTGGTCTTCAAGGGCAAAAAGGTCTGAAGGCATTTCAACGAGTGAAACGTGTAGTGCACTTTGCGACTGACTTCAGCGACATGGGCAGTCCACGATAAATTTGAGTCCATGGTCACCCCAAGGTTTTTAGCTGTCTTTACGTAGTCAATCTGAACTCCACTCAACCAAAGTGGAGACAGCGACGCAAGATCCAACTTGTTCCGCATATACCTGCCACCGATAACCAAAGCCTGGGATTATGGGAGATATATAAGTACAATACGAAGGGCCAAAGTTCACATAAAAGTGTAATGTAGGGTATTCTTAAGTTGTGTCTACTATAAATATGGTTGTACACCCGCCGCGTACTTTTAGTCAATAAACAGCTACCGACGAACTTCTATAGTTTTACTTACTGATACCACAAAAAGCACATTTTCAGAGGTCATTACTATAATACTCGTAGTTGCACACAAATTTATATTTTGTTTATAGAAGTCTAGATAATATCCACAAGATAGCTGCGTATCCGAAATATCTTGAGAAAGATGAGTAATAATATCATAATCTCGTAAGAGCGGTTGTATGAAAATGTACCTCGAAAAGGATGCTCTTAACCTCAACTAGGGCCCAACTTAGGTCCACATTACGACCCAATGTACTAAAAATAGGCGCAAGCATTTGCGGCTAAAAACTTTAGTGTGTGTCAAAACTTTAGTGGTTTTTACTAAAGTTAGATATTTTATGCAAAAAACTTATCGAAATAATATGTTCACAGAAAATATTATTTTGAGATTTTTTAAACCAAAAATTACGTGTCATAATTTTAGGTCGCTGGGCTGTAATTTTATGACTTTAAAAAGTATTTTGGGCCGGAATGTCTAAGTCTTTTTGGCATTAAATAAGGTCATTGGGACTTTAAGGTTAAAATGTTTTTTTTTTTTCGATGGGAAACATCATCTTATGACAACCCCCACTCTTGGGCGGAGCGGGAGATAGTATCAGACTTTTACTGACTAAAAAACCCATCCCGTTCCTTCAAGCCTTCATACCGGGGCTCGAGCGCCCTTTCGGATAACCCTGGCCCCAGTAGGCTTCGACCCGGCTGGGCCCCTGCTGTTGCTGACAACTCCTTGAGGCGCGCGGGAACAGTGCGCGCCGTCGACGACTTGGGCTTGGTCTGGACAGTTACCGGACGGCCGGACAGCGAGCTACCCATTATAATGACCAAGCAAGGTTTAAATGATCATGATTTCGGCGTATGAAAGGGATAGCGCTATACAGCCTGTATCTGTAGATCCACGTCTCTTTCACACATCGGAGTAATGATGATTTTAAGACGTCGTGGTAGTCTCAGGTGTGATGTTTCGCTCTCTGTCAAAACCAAGATTAAGAGGCTGCTTTTCCACTTGCCTCTCGTCCATCGAGCATGGTAAGCTTGCTACTTCACCTAAGGCAATCAAACGCAATGATTGACGAAAAGGCAAATCGAAAGAAAAAAAAAACGTCTGAAAACTGTTAGCATCATAAATAAATCACGGAATTACTGAATGCTAACCATGGATATCGGTTAGCATTCAGTAATTCCGTGATTAACTCGAATATTTTACAAGACTTGTTCCAGGAAATGCGTGTTTTTTTTTTTAAACGATTAAAAGTTTTTGAAAAAAAGTTGTCATCATTTAGAATTTTGATAAAATTTTCAAGGGTGCTATTGTTATACTTTTTTTAATTTTTAAAATTTTTGAGTAATTTATGAAGTGTCAAAGTTCATACAAAGTATATATACATATAGAATTAGTTTTAGATTTCAATAGAAGCTTAAATAATATCCACAAGATACTGTGTTTCCAAAATATCTAATGACAAATGTGTAATAACGTCATAATCGCGGTCGCGTAAGAAAGGTTGTATGAAAACAGTGAAAATGTATGTCGAGTTGCATCCCCCACGTAGGTGATAGATAGGTAGACACTAAAATCACAATTTGAGTTACATACGTATCGTATCTAAGGAGCGTATAAAATAGCTGATATTATTATAGTGCCGCGGAAAATTAAACTGACATTATACAGGTTGATGTTGTTACTGCACCCACCGGGGAAAATTAACTCATCGTCATCAGCCTTTTTAGGGTTCCGTAGCCAAATGGCAAAAAACGGAACCCTTATAGATTCGTCATGTCTGTCTGTCTGTCTGTCTGTCCGTCCGTATGTCACAGCCACTTTTTTCCGAAACTATAAGAGCTATACTGTTGAAACTTTGTTAGTAGATGTATTCTGTGAACCGCATTAAGATTTTCACACAAAAATAGAAAAAAAGCAATAAATTTTGGGGGTCCCCATACTTAGAACTGAAACTCAAAATTTTTTTTTTCATCCAACCCCTGCGTGTGGGGTATCTATGGATAGGTCTTCAAAAATGATACTGAGGTTTCTAATATCATTTTTTTCTAAACTGAATAGTTTGCGCGAGAGACACTTCCAAAGTGGTAAAATGTGTGTCCCCCCCCTCTAACTTCTAAAATAAGAGAATGATATAAATAAAAAAAATATATGATGTACATTACTATAAAAACTACCAACGAAAATTGGTTTGAAAGAAATCTAGTAAGTAGTTTTTTTTAAATGCGTCATAAATCGAAAAAAATACACTATTATTAAAACATCGATCAAAGTTACAACACATTACAAGAACTTTTATATTATGTTACTTGCTGCTACGGAACCCTTCATGGGCGAGTCCGACTCGCACTTGGCCGGTTTTTTATAATGTTCCCACTGTTGGAACTCATACCTCCTCTCTAGGAGAGGGAATTGATGTTGTTACTGCACCCACCGGGGAAAATTATCTCATCGTCATCAGCCTTTTTTTTATAATGTTCCCACTGCTGGAACTCATACCTCGTCTCTAGGAGAGGGAATGGGCTGTAATCCATCACGCGGGCCCAGAGCGGGTTGGTGAATGTCACATGTCTTCGCATTTTCGGTTCTAGTACATGCCGGTTTCCTCATGATGTTTTCCTTCACCGTTTTGAGAGCAGTGGTGATGAAATAAATTACTTAAAGTAATGCGCCTGGCAGGGTTTGAACTCGCCACCAACAACTCGTTTATAGAGCCAGTGAAAAATTATACAAGTTGATGTTATTATTGTGCCGGTGAAAATTGAACTGACGTTATACAAAGTGATGTCATTAAAGAGCCGGTGAAAAATTAAATTGACATTATACAGGCTGATGTTATTGTAGAGCTGGTGTAAAATTAAATTGACTTTATACAGCCTGTTATTATTATGGTGCCGGTGTAAAATTAAATTGACATTATATAGGCTGATATTATTATAGAGCCTGTGTAAAATTAAATTGACGTTATACAGGCTGATGTTATTATTGTGCCGGTGAAAAATAAGTAAACTTGTCTCGCAATCGCGGCTTTTAATTGAGTAACTTGGTTTCACTTAGCCGACCAAACTCATTGCTAACTTCAGACCGTAATGAGGTAAGTTTCTTAATCAATGTCTATAAACTAGATATAAGTATGAGTTTGAAATTACGATTCTTGTTTAATCTCGTTAAGTGGTTATCTCCTAGAATTCTATAATTTTGATTAGTTGAGAGCAATGTTGGCCCAGTGGTAACGGCTCGGTCGAGAGTTCAAACCGGGCTAGGCGCATTACTTTGTATAATTTATTTCACCGCCACTGCTCTCACATCGTGACAAAACCATGTTCTAGAACCAAAAATTCGAAAACATGTGACATTCACCAACCCGCACTGGGCCCGCGTGGTAAATTACGGCCCATCCCCTCTCCCTCCTCTCAGGCACAAGTGTACCGAATTCGGTACTAGCTAACCTAAACCTTATATATGTAGTTTGCTTAGTCCTGCTACACTCAGAAGCTACTAGTTCGAATTGAAATGTCCATTTCATACAAGTTTTTATTGTAATGTGCGGAATACGCACGCGGGACGCTTTTTTTTTTGCATTTTCTGCATGCAGAGCAAACCCGCAAGCGTGATGGTGCGATATAATCCGATATTAATAACACTCTAAAGGCTAACATGCTATAACCCACGGGAGCATAGTAACTAAAGATGCAGGTGAATTCGCAGGGGACAGCTAGTTCAGAAATAACCCTGTATAGTCTGAGGACGGTAACAGAATATCTGGCTGTCACTGTGTTAATTAACTCAGCGAGAGAACATGGTCACAAAATAGATAGGTACAGAAGTCAATCTACATACAAAGCGCGCTCGAGCAACGCACACATAGACACCGCTCACGGACACGATATCTTGGAGCGCATCGGCCCTCTCGTCGAACAGTTCCGGCTCAAACGCTAACCGAGCGTACGTATAAAAAGTGAAGTACATACATGAGATTGTCTTCTGTACCTATCTATTTTGTGTTCAGCGAGAGAATATGGTGACATAATGCAGGGATAAAACCTTTTGTAAAAAAAACAATGGTCGCTTTGTTACCTGCAAACAGTATCATTTACAGTGTATTTTTATGAACAAAAGTCGTGTTGTGTATGCTGGGATTTTTTTAGTTAGTTAGTCTATACTTTCCCACTGTTGGGCACAGGCCTATCCCACAATAAACGGTCACGGAACATCCATTGCATTCCCGCGACTCTCACCAGGTCACCGTACCATCTTGTCGGAGGCCTTCTAACGCTGCGTCTTCCGGTGCGCTGTCACCGCTCCAGGAACTTCAGGCCCCATCGACCAACAGCCCTTAACTACCAGCGATTCTTCGGGCTGTGTCGGCGATCTTGGTTCTCCTACGGATAACTTCTTTCCTGAAAGGATCACGCAAGGAAACTCCGAAGGTAGCCCTTTCTGTTGACCTTTGGATGATTTTAAGCCTTGTCATGACGCCCATTGTAAACGAACACATTTCGGGGCCATTATGCCATCACTGGCAATGCACTGGTGCTGCGCAGTATCTTCTAGTCCAACATAACGCAGTGTCTCAAGACGAAAATCAACTTTTATGTTTATTAAAATATGATTGGCGGATGTAATACGTATTTATTTACGATATTAGGACTTGCGATTGTTATTGTTTACTTTTCAGACCGTGTTTTGTCGAGTTTTCTACATTATTATTATCTACAGTAATTCAATAAAGAGGTAAAGTTTGTTTTTTTGTTTGTAGGAGGTAATCTCTGAAAGAACTGGTCAGATTGCAAAAATTTTTTCACCAATAGAAAGCTGCTTCATTCCTGAGTGACATAGGCTACCACTATTACTATTAGGCTACTGTTATACTTCATGAGCGCGGGCGAAGCTGCGGGAAAAAGCTTGTAATATTATAAAAAGGTGAAGTTTGTTTTTTATGTTTTTTTGTTCACGTCTATGTGTGGTTAATAAATATGTCCACCCACTCCTTTGATTTGATGAGTTTTGCTAGACCCGTGGGAAGTGTTTGATCAGAAGATCTACCTTCAAATCATATGTAGTCTAATCTTATGATTGGTTGACCACAATATAAATTACGTAGGTGTCATGTAGGCTGAACAATAGATAACATCAACACGTTGCTTTCCATCAGCTGAGATCGGTGAGATAGTGGTCAAGCGGGAGCCTATAAACAATAATAATATTAAAAAAAAACTGGGCAAGTGCGAGTCGGACTCCCGCATTGATGGTTCCGTAGAAACTTACGTATGAAAACAGTTCAATTCCCGAATTGAGTTACGAAGAATTTTCCGAATCGCAAAATATTTATTTTCGTGATTTAACTACAAGTTCACACTTTTCAAATTTATTCCTATACTTGTGTTAGTGTCACAACTTCTGCAGGGACTGCAGATTTGAGTATATAGTTTTAATTTCAACATAATACCTCTACGCGTTCCCGAGATAAAGGGACAGAGAGACAGACGGATGGTCGGACGGACGGACAACTAAGTGATCCTTTAAAGGTTCTGGTTTTTCCTTTTGAGGTTTTTTTTTATGGTGGCAATGACAATACCCCCGCTCTTGGGCGGAGCGGGAGATAGTGTCAGACTCTTACTGACTATAAGCCCACCCCGTTCCTTCTAGCCTTCATACCGGGGCTTGAGTTCCCTTTCGGATAACCCTGACCCCAGTAGGCTTTGACCCGGCTTGGCCCCTGTTGTTGCTGACAACACCTTGAGGCGCGCGGCAACAGTACGCGCCGTCGAAGACTTTGGCTCGGTCTAGAGTGTTACCGGGCGGTCGGACAGCGAGCTACCCATTGCTCACTGTCCGCAAGCCCTTCCTTTTGAGGTACGGAACCCTGAAAAATAAAAACTATCCACGGAAATTATTTTATACGTATATCACTTTGAAAGACAAATTTAAATTGTTGTTGTTTGTTTATAGAAGTAGAGAAGATAGGAGAGAGAAAGAGATAGAGAGAGAGAGAGAGAGAGAGACCTAAATGTGATCAATTTTTTTAAGGCCCAAGCGCTCGAAAAGTGCCAGAAAACAGTGAATTTCTGAAGCCTACTCCTCGGTAACGGCCAGGTTAATTATAGGTTTGAAAAAAATATATGCTTATTTTAGATTCTTGAGCAACATTTGATTTTTCGTGCGATTTATACCATAGATATAACAAAATTAATACTTTTGTCTAAAAAAAAAGTTCGACTCCCGTGTAGAACAAATATTCGTACGACCTAAGGTTTAGTGTCATCATCATCATCATCATCTCAGCCGACAGACGTCCACTGTTGGACATAGGCCTCCCCCAAGCGTCGCCACAATGCACGTTCCTGTGCGTCCCGCATCCATCGGATTCCCGCAACCTTCACCAGGTCATGGGACCATCTTGTAGGAGGCCTTCCAACGCTGCGTTTTCCGGTGCGCAGTCGCCACTCCAGAACTTTTCGGCCCCAACGGCCATCTGTTCTACGAACAATGTGCCCTGCCCATTGCCACTTAAGTTTGGCGATTCCATGTGCTATGTCAGCTACCTTGGTTCTCCTGCGGATATCTTCATTACTGATTAGATCACGCAAGAAAACTCCGAGCATAGCCCTTTCCATCGGTCTTTGGGTGACTTTAAGTCTCCTGATGAGGCCTATTGTGAGCGACCACGTTTCGGATCCATATGTCATCACTGGCAACACGCACTGTTCATAGACTCTCGTCTTGAGAGACGGTTTAGTGTACGAGAGTTTAAATATAAGTGTAGGACTGTAGGAGAAATTCCTACATCAACGTATGTATAAGAAAAGTCTAATAAACATGAGAATAAATGAGATATTTCAATAACTTTTTCTTTAGGTCGTAAAATCATCTAATGACATCTCATGGTCTTGGGGTTAACAGGAGATAATGTCAGACTTTTACTGACTAAAAACCCACTCCTGTTCCTTGGTTCCAGTAGGCTTCGACCTTGCCGGAATTTACCTACTTGATATATAAATAAAACAAAAATATCTCAATTGCCTTCAATAACAATTTAACTAGGTTCTACAAACTTCTTTGAACTGTCAATAAACTCTAATTTCCGAGACTGATTACCCTTCTTTCTGATAGCTTAGAAAATTGGAGCAATAATCTGTTGTCTGGGATAACACGCCACCTAATTAACTTAATTTAACATAACATTTTTTTTTTTTTATCTATTATTTAAACTAGTACTTGACTGCGATCCCGCCTGATGGTAAGCAGTGATGCAATCGTTGATGGTGAGGCGCACTAGTTTATTAAGAGCCTATTCACTCTAGCCTTGAAGACACCCAAATTATAATCAGACGGGAAGACCGCAGCAGGCAAACTGTTCCAGTCCTTTGATGTACGCGGTATAAATGACGAGGCGAAACGCTTAGTCCGGACTGTAGGTGTTTTAACAACGTAAGGGTGGATACTACTACTGACACTCAAGGCCGTCTCAAAAACCTACTTCAGGAGCTAGACTCTAACAATAATAATATTCCACAACTATCACGCAACGCCGGGTAGTCCCAAGCTAAGCAGAGCTTGTGTTATGGGTACTAGACAACTGATAAACATACTTATATATTTCTAAATACATACATATAATAGATAAATTACACCCAGACACAGAACAAATGATCGTGCTCATCACACAAACATTTGTCCTGGGTGGAAATCGCACCTCCGGCATAGCAGTCAGGATCACTAACCACTAGACCAACGGGCCTGTCAATGGTAGAATAAAGTTTTGAATACACTTACTCGAAAACCGGCTCTTATCCCACTGCTTTACTAACCTCTTGAAGGTACCGCAGATCTGAGTCTATGGTTTTAATTTCAACTCAATACCTCCTCGCATTCCCGAGATAAAGGGCCTTGACAGACAGACAGAGAGACGGACAGACAGATAGTCAAGTGAAGGATCACTTGGCGGTCCGACTGTCTGTCTCTCTGTCTGTCCTCATCTCTATATCTCTCTCTGACCTCTAAAGGAAAATACGGTACCCTAATTCCTATAGGTAAAATAAAAACAGATTTTCTTTCGATTTTCCCAAAATGGTGAAGCATGAACATCCCACACGTATGTGTGGTGTACGTATGGTAACTACACGTTTACCAAAGATGACAGCATTATCAATTCATGCCGGTGTCCTTGCTCCGCTATCGCTCGTCACATCCGCTTCCTGTTTAACTAACTAATTTATTTATAGATTCCATTGTTTACCGACATTCGATTTAACAGCTGTTAATGAAAGTAATGTCTCTTTGAGTTTGGCGTCTATCTTGGTGTGTTGATTTAGGGCGCTTTCAATTTATGCGTCTTCTGACGGCCTGCTGCGGTGCGGATGCGGTGGATTTTTTTATTGATGATAGGTTCGCGCTTGACCGATATCTCACCTGGGCCTCAAGTCTGCTATTACAATAGTGTCAAAATGGTCTATCATTGATGTCATAATTGTCGATTTTGACAAGTTTGGTAATCTACTAATATAATGACGTCATTATGACTTTCCAATGGTCAACCACTGACACTCTATTGGAAAAAGTGGCATAGAATGGTAATCTCGTACATATTGACAAATGAATATTTTACGTTTGTGGTAATCTGCTAAAACTTTGACAGTTTATTTGATCAGTGTTTTACCATTAGAACGTTATTGTGTAGTTATTGGTTTTAATATGTTCAAAATTATCATTCTACCACAATTCTATTAAAAGACCATTGACCGATCAATGATCGATCATTATGAATTAGCAGATTACAAACTTTTAGCAAAATGACAATGGGATCGTGTTGGAATGACGAATTTATAAAATTAGCAGACTTGGGGCCCAGATGGAAAGCGACGATGCGGTCGACATTGGAGCGTGCTTACCTAGTAGTAACCTATTCACTCTAGACTCAAAGATTCCCGGGTTGTAGCCATCAGGAAACAGACTCCGGCTAAATGCCACTCCTTACCTGTAAGCACAATGAATGTGTTCCCAAAACGTTTTGTGCGTGTAGGTGGGATGTTCCTACCGCGTACGGATGATCTTATTTTTCATACAAAGCGCTTGGTGCGGCAACCGTACGGCGAACGATCGACAACAGGACGGCAACGTTACAAGACTCACAAGCAAGACGTATTCAATTTGGTGCTGAATACTGCGGTGTTGAATAGCGTATCACTGGCATACAAAGGCACAGCAGATAGATACGTTTTCAATTTAGGTGCTTTTTGTTGGCTTGCTGCGGCACAGTAAACGTGCGGCAACAGACCGACTATAAAAATCTAAATTGAAAGCACCCTTTGGTTTTTTAAAACGTTTCAGAAACTGGCACTGGGCGGAAAAAAGGCTAGTTACGGCACTGGGCTTACGCCTTTTGGGCTGCGGATTTACCACAGCCCCGGCCAAAAAAATGAAGGAAATCAGTAGGTTTTTTAGTCAGTTAAAATTTCCTTCCCACTCATTAAAAATGATTTCCTGTGTAAAAAACATGATATTTTTTAATTAAAGCCACAGGACTTTTAAGGATAAAATAACAGTTATATTAACGTTTGACCTGGCAATTTAAACCTGGCATTGGAAGCGTATCGTATCGAGCTACGAAATTATTTGAGCAGGGGTGGCCTTCATCCCGATTCACAGAACTAATTAAATTATGTAAGTACCTAAAATAAGGCTGTTATTTGAAATATATGAAAATATTATATACATATTCATTATGCGTACAGCTAAGGAGTGGAATTCCCTACCGGAGTCGATGTTTCCTGAGGTACAACTTAAGGGTCTTTAAGTCAAAAGTGAATAGGTTACTTCTAGGCAAGCGTGCTCCATCGTCGACCACATCATCGCTTGTCATCAGGTGAGATAGTGGTCAAAAGCGAGCCTAGCAACAAAAATAATAATAAAACTAGCTATTTCCCGTAGCTTCACCTGCGTACAAAAATACAGCATATGTCACCCAGGAATAAAGCACCTGTCGGTGATGTCGGTGAAAAGTATTTATTTACTTGCTGTGCCCGCGACTTCGTTCGCGTGGACTACAGGATTTTGAATTTAATTTTCTAAAATAAAGTAGCAAGCCTATGTTACTCCTTATTACATCAGCTACCTGCCAAAAAAAGTCCTGTCAAAATCGGTCCTGCAATTTCAGAGATTAGTCCGGACAAACAGACAGCCAAAAATTGTAAAAAAAAAAATATTTTGGTGTATGTACCGTATATCATATGCATGTAGTAAAAAGCAGTTGTTTCAATATTACAAACAGACACTCCAATTTTATTTATATGTATAGATTCATATCAGTCAGCATTAATAGAATTACCTATATTAAATTAATAGTTATAAAATATGAGTTATAATATGAGTTACATTTAGCAATCGGACCAGTACTTTCAGATATTTGGTGTTGCCTGTTGCGGTCTTCCCGTCCGATTATAATTTGGGTATCTTAAAAGCTAGAGTGAATACTGGCTCTTAATAAACTAGTGCGCCTCACCATCAGAGATTGCATCATTGCTTATCATCTGGTAGGATCGTAGTCAAGCACTAGTTTAAATCAATAAAAAAAAACTTAAATGGGCTGAACCCATTTTGACCCATTTAATTAGTTTGGACAGGACATGTAGTAGTAAACAGGATTAGAGCCCAGACCGAGAGTCACAGGGACGCGGAGGAATTATTGATAATTTCCTAGAATTGTTGCATAACTACAAATATTCCTATTAGTTTTCTGATGACCTACTAACATAGTTTATCAGTACTAATTCACTATGGGCTTTGATGCTAATGCTTGAAACTAACCCTGGCCCCAGTAAGCTTCGACCCGGCTGGGCCCCTGCTGTTGCTGACAACTCCTTGAGGCGCGCGGGAACAGTGCGCGCCGTCGACGACTTAGGCTTGGTCCGGACAGTTACCGGACGGCCGCTACCCATTGCTCACTGTCCGCAAGCCCGCGCCTACGGTGGCCGGAAATCGGGATCAGAATCCCGGCGGCGGCGGTGAAAGCGCCGTTGCCTGATGCGGTCGGCCTCCTCCTTTGCGAGCATTACTGCTTCGCAGAAGTCGGCGACCGCCTGCCACTCCTCGCTCTGGACTATGGCCTCAACCAAGGATGGGCTTTGATGCCTCAAAATAAAAGATATTTATTTAAAAAAAGGATTTTTTATTTGCGATTTGTGTTTAATTTCAATTCAAGCCTGTAATCAGTTACCTCTCGAAACCTATTCACTGGATCACCGTAGGCGTGGGCTTGCTGACGACGAGTAATGAGTAGCTCGCCGTCCGGCCGTCCGTTAAACATCCGGACCGATCCCAAGTCGTCACGCTTAGTGTTCCACGTGCCTCAAAAAGATTTCTGCAAACCCGTAGGGGTCCCAGCAGGGCCGATGCCAGCTAGAGCCGCGGGGAGAAGAAAACCAGTGATTATAGTAGACTGTAAAGGGCAACCGAAGGACACAGGTGTGGTTTTAGTCAGTAAAGCTCCACCCAGAGCGGAAGAAGTCACTGATAATTTCGCACTTAAAAATAAAGACAGAAGTCACTTAAACAGTTTTCCCTCGACATCTATCCACTAGATAATCATAATACACCGTTGTTATAAGAACTCGATGGTATTACACTCAATTTATCTTCATCATAAACTCGAGTATTCAATAAACATTCTTCACAACATCGTTGAAGTCTCTTCGTAATTTATTTTCCCCAATAAATCGTTTCTTTTTCATATCGAATGTCTGACACAGAACAAGGAATCTCTTAGAGTCCCCGCAAACTGCTGACTTTGAATCGGCAGATACTTTGGTTGATTGCGTTAATCACACCAAACAGATGAAAGAAGTAAGAATAGCTTTGTGGGCAGGGCAGGCGTGCTACAAAGTAGGGCAATGCTTTTTTAGGGTTCCGTAGTCAACTAGGAACCCTTATAGTTTCGCCATGTCTGTCTGTCCGTCTGTCTGTCTGTCTGTCTGTCCGTCCTCGCTTAATCTCTGTGACCGTTAGCACTAGAAAGCTGAAATTTGGTACCAATATGTATATCAATCACGCCGACAAAGTGGTGAAATAAAAATTGGAAAAAAATGTTTTATTAGGGTAGCCCCCCTATATGTAAAGTGGGAAGTGATTTTTTTTTTAATTTCAACCCTAACGTGTGATATATCGTTGGATAGGTATTTAAACATGAATAGGGGTTTACTAAAATCATTTTATGATAATGTCAATAATTTCGGAAATAATCGCTCCAAAAGTAAAAAACAATGTGCCCCCCCCCCCTCTAACTTTTGAACCATAAGTTTAGAAAATATGAAAAAAATCTGAGAAGTAGAACTTTATAATGACTTTCTAGGAAAATTATTTTGAACTTGATGGAAAGAACAGTTTTTGTACAAAAAAGACAAAAGGGTTCTACAAAATAATTTCTGGACTAAGTTTGTAGTATAATCGTAGCAAGCATTTTTTTAAACTCATAAGTGGGTACACTTTATTGTGACGGACGGGAAACTACGGAACCCTACACTGAGCGTGGCCCGACTCGCTCTTGGCCGGTTTTTTTTTAGTGGGTAAACCACCTCAATGACGCCCATGGGCTTGTGCGGAGTGGGAGATAGTGTCAGACTTTTACTGACTAAAAATCCCACCCCGTTCCTTCTTGCCTTTCATACCGAAGCCGAGCTACCTTTCGGAGCAGTAGGACAATGCTCATACTTCAACTACCAATAACAAACTTGCGATCTAAGTCTGCGTGGTCTGTTAGTTGCGTAATGCACATTCGTTTTAGAGTATGAGACAAGCGGCGACATTCGTTGTAGTATATACAAGGTGTAAGGGACAGCCCTCCACAAACTTTAAGGGCTTGTTCAGTAGACGAAATTGAACAACCTACCATAAAAATTATTTTCAGGAAACGAGAAAAAAGATCCGCCTCACCGTACAAAATTATTAACTTGATTGGACAGTTTGTATGGAGAGGCTAATTTTTTTTTTCGATTCCTGAAAAAATAATTATACGAAACTGAACTAGGTTGTTCAGTTTCGTCTACTGAGCAAGCCATTAAGGTTTGTGGAGGGCTGTCCCTTACACCATTTATATATGTACTACAACTTTTGTATGAAAAGTGTTGACAGTGCCGCCTCTATTGGGCTCATAGTTCTGTAGCAGTAACACTACGCCTCGTCGGCTTGTCGTAATAATGGCGTATTTCATGCTGATATGTAATACGGTGATATAACCTCGGCGGATTCACGTTTCGGGGATGATACGGCTAGCTACGAGTGTTTGTCTTGTTCGTGTCTTCATGTATTTATAGCGGTTTATGTACCTACTTAGAAGAAGAGTGGTATTTTTTTATTGTTTTTTATTTAAATATTGCTATCAATTTATATTTTTTTATTCTATTAATTATTGAAATCAATTTGTTTATTTAATATTATTATCAATATAATGAAATGAAATAATATAATTAAACTATTTTTTTTTTATTAAAACTAGCTAAAAATTTTTATTAAAAATAATTCGTTACTCTACATAAACAAACAAACTTAAACTATTTATACTAAAACCTAAATAAATACCTAACGTATATAAATAAAATACGAAAACACAAAGTGCACTTAGGCGTCGAAGTACTCCTCCACATCGCTGTCATCCGGGAATGTACCCAGAAGACTGGCAGCATTACCACGTTGAATTGCAATGCTAATTCTTTGAGCGAAAAACGAGCCAGCCCTCTGGTCACGCAAGGTGTCGATCAGTCGGCGAGAAATTTCCTTAAAAAGGAGACGCGCATTCGGACCCCATGACCCAAGCGTTTCGACCCCAAACGGCTCAAAACTGTAATTACCAATAAGGTTAAAATATTATTATTGATGTACTTAACTACAACTACAATGCAACAACTGACTGACTGACTGCAATGTATTTACGTGAATCAAATCGTCTTCAGTAAGAACAACAATGATTAATGCTAAACTTTGTTTTGGGGGCCTGGTGATCTGACACAAGTTTTTTAAAAAACTTAGTTCAGGCACCAGTCTTCCACAAATTAATTTCACCATTCTGATTGTTCACTGTTTCATTTCTCTGTAATTTGTGGAAAGAAAATAAATATTTTTTTTTTTTTTATTAAACCTTCCTGCAAAAAAAGATACAAAGGCGGACTTAAGTGGCCGGCGACGGATGAATTTCCATATAAACGTAATTCCACGCTCATTTGCAGTTGGAGCATATTTCCAACATATTATGATGATATTCGGTTATAGACAATATTTATGTAGGTTCCTACGTCGAGAATATTAAAAATATTGTTATTTTTAATACAGGAAAAGCCAAATGGTATGTTTTGCCATTTACGCTGTAAACAAGTGCAAAATACAATTCGCTTAAATTTCTTAAGGTTTTTTTTTTTAAAGAAAGACGTAAGAACCTAGATAAATATTGTCTATAAACGAATATCATCAAAATATGTTGGAAATTTTCCGCTCCAACTGCAAATGAGCGTGGTACCTATTACGTTTGTATGGAAATTCATCCGTCGCCGGCCCCTTAATGCCTTAGGCATTCTCTACCAGTCAACCTAGGGTAGTGCAGAGACAAAATGGCAGGTGCATAAAAAAAAAAGAATTTAAAACAATTAATTAGGATTATTATTTATTAGAATAAGTTAAATACTCGTATAATATTTAGTTATATGACCTTCCTGTCAAACTTTGATTTAAGCCAAATTATTATTTGTTTAAAATAATTTGGAATGAAGCAAGGTCTTAGCACAGGTATAGGAATAAATCTGAAAACTGTAAAGTTGTTGCTCGGTGACTGCCGCGGTAAAGCTATTGCATAGCATCACTCATTTGTTTTCTTATCGGTCACCACGCTCAAAACAAATGAGTGGAGGGTGTTAGGTTATTTTCGTTACGGAATTTCTGGATTCGATCTCCACGCTCAAGGCCCGCGATAGAAGCTATGCAATAGCTTAAAAGTTGCGATTCGGAAAAATCTTCGAGACTCCATTTGAGTATTGAACTATTTACATAGGCACTATAGTTTGTACGGAACCCTCAAGGCGCAAGTCCGACTCGCACTTGCCCAGTTTTTTTTTATTGAAACTAGTTTCTGCCAGCGACATGGCCCTCGTACCATCCCCTTATGTGGTGAATTCTGGAAAATCTTTTTGATTCTCGCCTACTTTATAAGAGATAACTTTGATAATATATCAGTCAGTCAATTTCTCCTTATATGTATATATAAGGTAACTGGCAATTAGTATATCGTACACTAATTGCAAGTTACCCTATATATACTCGAATATTTCACATTTACTCCAGGAAATACGTGTTTTTTTTTAACCCTTAAAAGTTTGTCAGAAAAATTATCGTCATACAGAATTCCGATTAAATGAGCAAGAAGTTTTTTTTATATTTTCAATATAGGGTGACTGGCAATTTAGTGTACGATACTTAAACACGTGATTGTTAATGCTCATGATAAATTGATAACAAACAATTTTTATTATGGGAGCAACGCTGAAATCGCGAAAAAAATATCAGCTGTTCAGAACATTTATGTTTGCCTTATGTACCGAACAGCTGATATTTTTTCGGATTTAAGTATCGTACACTAATTACCAGTCACCCTATATATGTTGTTGTTGTGTTGTTGTTTGTGTTTTTAGGCATTAAGTCCGCCTTTGTACTTTTATGTTGCATGAAGTTTTAATAAATAAATATGTTGTGGCCAGATCTTAGAAATTGATCACGTCATAATATGACCAAGTAAAACTGGCCAGGGGCCCAAGTCTGCTATTTTTATAAATTCGTAATTCCAACACGATCCCATTGTCATTTTGCTAAAAGTTTGTAATCTGCTAATTCATAGGTAATGATCGATCATTGATCGGTCAATGGTCTTGTAATAGAATTGTGGTAGAATGACAATATCGAGCTTGTTAAAAGCACTAATTGCGCAATGACGTCGTAATGATAGGTCATTGATCAAAGGAACTGTCCAAATTTTTGCAGGTTACCGCATACGTCAAATATTCATTTGTCATTATGTACGAGATTGCCATTCTATGCCATTTCTTACAATGGAGTGTCAGTGGTTGACCATCGGAAAGTCATAATGACGCCATTATATTAGTAGATTACCAAAACTCGTCAAAATCTACAATTATGAAATGAATGTTAGACCATTCTGACACTATTGTAATAGCAGACAGGCCCTGATCGTTTTTAAACGTTAAAGTTTGATTATATTTAAATTCTCGTTTGGCCTACTTTCTTTAGAGCTTCTTGAAATCCCATCTCATTGATATAGCCAAACGAGGATTACATATTAAATGTTAGCGTTTAAACTACCTGGCCAGTTTTAATTGACTGGCCTGTTGGTCTAGTAGTTAGTGACCCTGACTGCTATGCCGGAGGTCGTGGGTTCGATTCCCACCCAAGACAAATGTTTGTGTGATGAGCATAATTATTTGTTCTGTATCTGGGTGTATTTTATATACAAGGTGTCGTTTTGAAGCTGCAAAATATTTCAGGAGGTAATTATGTTAGTGATTCTCGACCCGAATCAATAATAAAATGAGTAGGTAATTATTTAATTTTTTTTTTCTTTTTTATGGAAATCGGCATGTGTGAACTACGTTTCTTAAAAAGCAGCCAATCTGATACCTGCCTTATAACCGCGCTTTCTTTCACACACACAAACACGGAACAATAAAGGACGTTTTCACACACACTAACTCGCAACGATAGTTACATAAATAATGTATCATCCAATCATCATCCCGCACGCCACACCCTAGCCACGCCCCCGCGGCCATCGATCAATCGAATTAGTTTAGTATAATTAAAAAATAAAATAACAAGTATTACTGATTATTGACCAGGTATCGTTTTTTCACATGATTATTTATGAGTTTTATTACAACCTACTAAAATATTGTGCAGTTTTAAAACTGCACCTTGTATAATATGTATGTATTTAGAAATATATAAGTTTGTTTATCAATTGTCTAGTACCCATAACACAAGCTCTGCTTAGCTTGGGACTTGGCGGCGTTGTGTAATAGTTGTAAAAAAAATAAAAAAAAATTGGCCATATAATTAAGTGATCAATTCTAAGATATGGCAACGACACATACGAGCATAGCTTTAAAAATGTATAGAATTTCATTAGCACTAAAAGGCTGACGCTGTACAAAGAAAGGTCTCACAGGAAAAAAAGTCTCCTGTTTGCTAGTTTCTGTTCAAGGAAAACTTATCAACCTGATGTACCTAGATGTAATTTGCCAAAGAGATACGAGAGAGCTTTTTCACTTTTAAAGGATGACGTAAAAATTGTATTCTAGAAGATTGGAAAGTTTCAACAAAAATGACTAGTGTGGAAATAAAAGTAAAAAGGTTTCATTGTTTCGTTGTATCATGAATACTGCAGCAAAATAATAATTTAATATAATATATAATAATATTCCACGACTATCACACAGCGCCATCTAGTCCCAAGCTAAGCAGAGCTTGTGTTATGGGTACTAGACAACTGATAAACATACTTATATATTTCTAAATACATACATATTATAGATAAATTACACCCAGACAAAGAACAAATGATCGTGCTCATCACACAAACATTTGTCCTGGGTGGGAATCGAACCCACGACCTCCGACATAGCAGTCAGGGTCACTAACCACTAGACCAACAGGCCTGTCAAAAAAAAAATGTAATGGAGCAACTCGGGTATTAAATAAAAGTGCATCAATAATCATATTGCGCCGACCTCGAATAAGTAGTAACGGTAGGAAGGTGATGCCATAGGAAATACAATACCCAGATACATACTTTATTGCAATTAAGAAAACGGGTTTTCAAATTCAATTTTCTGTTTTGCGCACTAGTGCGAAAAAGTGCGCCAACTCGCTTCATCGTAACTTATTGCCGGTATTTATCGTATCAAGCTGGGCGCTAAGCAACCCCTACGAGTCACCGGAAAACTTCGTTTATTTATTTCTTCGTAAGTGTACTTATTAAAATAAATCGTTTTTCATAGCACTTGCCTCCATAATACCATCGCCAGCAGCTTAGGCAAATTCCGCCTAAGCCGCAATGACAAACTTTCTCAACTTGTACAATTACCGGCACGGATCTTGAGCGCTGACTTCAAGTTGCGCAGAAGTCAAATATTCGGTCTCTTCAGTGGTGCGAAGTGAGACGTGAGGGCGGGGAGTGTCAGTGATTGGTTCGCCTCGCCATCGCGTCATAGACGTCAATCCTGATTCGATTCCTGCGCTTGCTGCATGTATCTAACAACGACGACGATTGGCTCGCCAATGTATGGAATGCGCAAAGCGATCCCCACTCTGACGCCGAGCGCTCAAGATCCGTATCGGTAATTGTACCTAAATGTATTCCTTCTCGCTTCTCGTCAGGTAATACAATAAGAAAAAAGTTACAGAACTAGGAAAAAGCAGTACATCCGAGCGAAACGGTAACCACACAGTATAACGCACTTGTGTGCGAGACAGAGCCCTAGGGTTGATATTGTAACAGAAAATACAAAAAAAAAACATATTTTCCCGCATTAAGTGACATCGGATGATATTATCCTGAATATTTTCCTGTTTGGGGATGTCGAACGCACATATGATATGTTATAGAAAAAGGCCTTTATTTTATGGTGGGAAAAATCATCCAATGACAACCCCTGCTCTTGGGCGGAGCGGGAGATAGTGTCAGACTCTTACTGATTAAACGACCCACCCTGTTCCTTCTAGCCTTCATACCGGGGCACGAGGTTCCTTTCGGATAACCCTGGCCCCAGTAGGCTTCGACCCGACTCGGTCCCTACTGTTGCTGACGACTCCTTGAGGCGCGCGGGAACAGTGCGCGCCGTCGACGACTTGGGCTTGGTCCGGACAGTTACCGGACGGCCGGACAGCGAGCTACCCTTAAGTTGGCGAGACAGAGTGCTGGGGTTGATATTGTAACAGAAAATACAAAAAAAAAATAAGATTCGTTTCGCAATAGGCTAGTTGCCGTAAAAAATGTAATTAGTCCATCTTTTAGATTATTCAAAAATAAGGGACACGTATTTTTTTATTTATAAATTAAACCAAAAATCACAAAGATATAGCCCATTATAGTTACCTGCAAAAGTGCTACATTTTTTCGCACGGGGTGACGTCACACGTAACTTTAATGGGCTATAATCTTTGTTATTTTTTGTTTAATCGAAAAAAGAAAAAATACGTGTCCAATATTTTTTTATAATTTAAAATACGGACTAATAAAATGTAATTATTTTGACCCTGGAAACTACCCTATTGTATAAATGATGAATACGCGTTAAGCTACGCGTCCGTGGGCAGTAGGCGTGCAACAACACGAAGGCACGATATCGCCGTTTCGTTCACAGAGTTTCATAGTTTTGTATATAAGCTTCACGGAGGCGTACGCCAATCGTATAATGTGGAATATGCGTCTATGAAGCTACGCGTTCGTGGACACTAGGCCTTAGATGCAAGGGACCTTTGTTTTGTTTACATTGAATAACGTTATATCTCGTATATTATTAACATTATTTGTTTATTATTATTAACATTATTCTTTGATTCTTGTTATAGACATAATGATCTGTTTTTATTGGAAATATGTAGCGTTATTTGCTCAGATATGAAAGCGAAAAGATGGCAGATTCAAGAGTAGTAGCTATGTTAGTGATGCGAGATGGCGAGTGGTTCAAAAGTATCGAATCGTCTATCTTAAAATTATATCATATTTAGAATGCATAATATATATATTTTTTAAATAGCATGAGCATGATCACTTTTCGCCATTACCGTGGAAAACAGCCTATTGTGTGCCTAAAAGTTTTATATTGAAAAATAAATGTAACGACTCCAATTCTTTCGATTGTTAAAACATCATGGAATCGCCCATCGCTACCCTGTGTAGTGCCACCCACATCTTATACATGAAAAGGTTAAGATGCTGAGCTCCCACGGGGCTCCGGAGCGACTTTGTGCGAACCAAACGACCAATATTCGAGATAATAAGTTTCGGGAAATACAATCATGATTGTTTTCACTTATCAGTATATGTACGGTTTGATTCATTCTTAAGCTTCTAATTAATTCATTAAACCCCGCGCGAACGCCGGCGTTCGCGCACCTATTGTCTTTCAATTGTGTCTGTAATTATCACGATTGATAGGTTAAGATGTATTTATAAGAAAATGAAATGCTTAAACGAATCTACACCGTTAAATTTTAATCGTTTTAATCGCGTGGAGGTTCGATCCGGTACATGAAACACTATCGATTTGTAAAGATTAAATAAAAAAATGAAGTACCTTTTTTTAAAAACTCGTGTTAATTTACGCATGTACGAAATTAATTTCTTTAAGAAAACGTCACCTGAGCGAGTTCAATTACCTCTAGGTAATAGTCGGCGTTGCGTACAAACTACCTACAGGTCATTGAACTCGCTCAGCTGACGTTTTCTTAAAAAAATGTATTTAGCGGTGTATATAATACCTATTAATATTATAAAGACAACCTCCTCTGGGTCCTCTCAAAAAGAGGCCTGAGTCCCAGCAGTGGGAACATTAATAGGCTAATTATTTATTTATTTATCGTTTTACTTTAACAAAAACGGCTATCCGCCAATAACGTTACTTAAAGACTATATTAATATACAAAAAAAAAATTCACACACTCCAGAACTCCAGATATACTGACATGATCGTCTTCCATTCGTCTGCGAACACATCACAGTTAGGGTGCGTGTCTAAAAGAGTTTTCAGCGCAGAAAGAATGCGAGGGACAGGAGAATGGACTCGCGTAATAGTGTGACTCGCAGGCACAACAAACAAGCTGTCTCCTGATGCGGCTATACTTAATTGGGGCACAAATTTGAGACAGCTTGGCATGCAGCTCTAGAGTATCAGATTTCCCATGAAGGATTTCACACATGGTTAATATTATATTGTTAAATATATTCTTATATTCTTTATTGGACATAACTTTACAATTCTACACAGTAAGAAAGCCGATGTACACAGGCGAGCTTAACCCAAAATTGGGTTTTCTTACAGCAAACCTTAATTTGGTCATGTTTTCTTCTGAACTTAAGGGCCAAGCGCCAGAAAAGTGCCATAAAACAGTGATTTTCTGAGGCCTACTCCTTCGTAACGGCTAGGTCAATTGGTTTAAAAAAATATATGTTTATTATAGATTCATGAACAATAATGTCAACATTTGATTTTTTCGTGCAATTAAAACTTTTGTAAAAAAAAAAAAATTAGCAATTTCGCAACTTTTTGCAACTTTTCCCTACTCCTTCGAAACGGCTTGGACCTTTAGAAACATTTTTACACATAAAAATTGGTGGTTAAATATTCTTCAAAGTGAACATTGCATATGTAAATCAATTAATATCTAGCAGAGAAAATGGATTAAAAGCGCTTTCCGGGCGCTACTGGCCGCAAATAAATGCACAGATTTGCGTACTGCCGCCTAGGCGAGTGCGAGAGTTGCGTTCACATAATTTCGGCCAGATGGTCCATGGGACTATACGCCTTAATGTTACTAAAGTGAAACACTAATATTCCAATTCTGTTCGATATTGTCGTTCTAAATGTATTTATGTAGGTATACAACTAACTGTTCCCATAATATGAGCATACATTTACGTAGTTACCTACGAATAAGCCAGTACTGGCCAGCACCGTTCAACTCACGCATTGTGTCGGAAAATTGCAATATTACTACAATACCTGTAACCTACATACAAGTATACAGGTATGCAGGAATACAGGTATGACTTAACAGCTAACCTAGTTTCCATAACTGGTGTTATTTGCACACGAGGGTCGAATATTATGGAAGATTGTTTTCTTTGGTATATTCAGAATGTATGATATTCTGTGAGATGAATGCATGACTGTGTCTGCTATTTATTAAATAAGTAGCATCTACCACTAAAGTCCTGCGCGACATGTGACTTGTCTGTGTTCATTTTAATGTTTTATTTTATCTTTTTGTGTTATGTGTGTTTATTTAGTTAGTGTTATTGGCTTCGGCCGTTCTATTTGAATAAAATAAAATAAATAAATAAAATTTGTTTTCTTTAATGTTAGTATAAGTGGTCCAGACCATACTCCAACTGTGTAGTTAACTAAATGTATGTAATCGTAAAATATCTTTTAAGTATCTAAAAAATTGTCCAAAAAAGTTTATATAAAAGTGTTTGGAATTAGGTATTTACCTAAATCGATGTCAGGTAATTAACAAAATTTAAATAATATCTATATATCTATCTAAGCGCACGGTAGTGCGCCGGCAAGTTCCAGTAACAGGCCGCGCGAATGCCTATTTATATATAATTATATATATATAATTTCTCATGGTTGAGTTAAGTAGTCAAATTAAACGATCATTCAAAATTCAAAGGTTGTCCAATCAGCTATCGAGTAACCAACTATAATTACCAACCAATTACATCCCGTAACTCACTGTAGGGGTAATTATAATCGTGCGTCAAAAGACCGGCTCCAGAACTCTGGGCCTTAAAGGTTACCGTACTAAGTAAAGAGCGATCAACTCGAGGTACGTTTTCATACAACCGCTCTTACATGATTATGATGTTATTACACGTAATTCTCCAGATATTTTGAAAAAAACAAATATCTTGTGGATATTATCTCGGTTTCTATCATCATCATCATCAGCCTCTGCTGGGACTCAGGCCTCCTCTCTAGGAGAGGGAATGGGCCGTAATCCACTACGCGAGCCCAGTGCGGGTTGCTGAATGTCACATGTCTTCGAATTTTCGGTTCTAGGACATGCCGGTCTCCTCACGATGTTTTTCTTCACCGTTTTGAGAGCAGTGGTAATGAAATAAATAAAGTAATGCGCCTGGCTTACCATTCGGCCACCACTGCTCTAGGTAGGTTTCTATAGTTTGTGTAAAATTAATCCTGTAAAGAACTCTGAAAATCTGGTATTTTGCGTGAACTTTGGCCCTCCATTTTGTACTCATATATTAAAAATAGAAAAAAGTAGATACATTTATGGTAACCTTGCACATGTAATCTAAATTTTAAATGGCTTAAATTTTTCTCAAAAACTTATAAGGGTTTTAAAAAAAAACACGTATTTCCTGGAACAAGTTTTGTGAAATATTCCAGTAAATCACGGAATTACCGAATGCTAACAGAGTTTTTAGGCGTTATCTCTCTTTTTTCGCATTGCCTCTTCGTCAAACATCGCGAAGGATTGCGTTACGTTGTTGTGTTTAATTTTATTTATTTGGAAAAAACAAACAATAACACATGGGGAATTACATAAAAAAGGTCTAACAATTATTTTACACATGTGATATCAACAACGTATATAATATAATATGTGGAGACACATATAAACATCAGACATTTGGTTTGACAAGTGCTGTTATTTTTTTTTTTTTAAAGCATGGCCAAAAGTGTGTGTGTGTGTGTGTTGTTGAAGCAACAAGCTTTTAAACCATGCTCGATTCTGATGATAGGCGTGTGGAAAGATCCTCTTAACATTAGTACGAGGGTAGAAACATCAATAGAACAAGGTCTAAGGTAAACTTTAGTAGTTAAATTTATTGTAATTTAGAAATGACAACTGAAACTGGAGATGGGACAGTAAAGGAAACAGGCTGGAATTAGGTTGTTTATACTGGGATTGGTCTACTCAAATCTGTCCAGAACTTAATTTCCTGTCGCACTACTCTTGAATGGAAATTATAATTGGTTTACAAACTCAAGGGGTTAGTGGACAGAACTCGTTGCTCGATGGTCGATGGGGATTGATGATTTCAATGATTATAATTCCGTAAATAAATATGCGTACGGCAACCTAAAAACACTCATTTTTTTATGTCAAAGAGACACTTGAGTTCCCTGACTACTTAGAATTATATAAACTAACGAATATTCGCACATTTTTGACAGTCGCATTCGAATTCACAAGAAACATGCGAATATTTGACAATTTATCTTGACAAACAAAAAAGTATTTGAACGGATATAATATGATAATTCAACTGATGTGAAGAATGTTCAACAAATTCGCCAATATTATTCGCCAACGCAAATATTCGTCAATATTATTAGCGACTATTGATCGCGAATATTCATCACAATTGAAAAAAAATTGCCAAATATTCGCATGATTCTTATGAATTCTGCGAATAATCACGGATGCGAATGCGAACATTCGTTACATCACTATTAAACAGAGATCGGAGTAGGTAGATTGATTTTATATACTTGCGCCAAGAAATTATAATATGGACATACCATTTTATCCATAATGTGCGGGAAGTACCGGAAAAAGTTCCGGGATTGGAATTATAGAATAAAATAAAATAAAAAACATACAGAAAGGCTAACAAAATCGTTTATTATATGAATGATTGATTGAATTCAATGAACAATTATTTTTAATTTGTATAAAATAAAATACTGATTTCTTTCACGCTGGCAGCGTAGATTGATATTATTAACACCTTCCCTGCGGTTACGCTAGATTAATACTTACTTCCAGTGCTGTACAAGTCACATACTTCCCGTATCAAGAATGCCTGATATGCGTTACGACGTCTATTTTCCCGTACGTAATCTTGACTTTAAACCATCACAGAGACATGGAAAGTCTACAGATATTTTTTTTTGTTGTACTAATCAATAGGTTACATCCTTGTGTATATATAGCTGCAGTCGCACGGGGTTTTAAGCAATATCTTAAAAGTTACAGGTATTTTGGAAAAGGTTGATATTACGGGAAAATACTTGTCGTGGCGCATGCAACAGTCACATTGCTAGGGATGGGGTGTAACAAGTAACATATTTTTCTGTTTCAGATTTATTATTGTTTATTCAGATCGTACACAATCAACGAAAACTATTTTTTAACAAAAGTATTAATTAATTATGTTAACAAAAACAGTAACTTCTTGTTTTATATTATTATTTATTTTACTAATGGTCATACACAATCAGCAAAAACCATTTTTAACAAAAATAATAAGTAATTAGCTGTGTTAATGTTAACATTTTAACAAAAACAGTAAATCTTTATTTTATATTATTACTAGCGACCCGCCCCGGCTTCGCACGGGTGCAATGCTCTTGCCGCACCGGGCGGCCGGCCGGTACCGCCGCAAACGCTACGTCCCGCAATTTTTAAATCTGTAATATCTTCGAAAATATTCACTTAAATCATACGGTGTAAAGGGCCATATAGATCTATATTAAATGAACAATGTATTCAAGGTATTTAATTGGTTAAGGATTAATGCTGTATTGGTTAAAATCGCTTCGAAAATTAGCCATTATTTGTCGTAAAAAGTAAAAGACAAAAAAAAGTTATTGTGGGTTATCCATAAGAGATAGACATATACCATCACGGACTTTTCTGTAGACCTTTTCAATGTGTACAATACTTAGTACATTATTTTGATAAAACTCGTAGGGTTCAGCCTGCGTTAGCAATGTAAGTGGAAAAAATGTAATTATTTACGACATCACATTAGAAACCTCAAAAATAACAGTACTTCCCCACAATTTAATGGATGTTATACATATAAACCTTCCTCTTGAATCACTCTATCTATTAAAAAAACCGCATCAAAATCTGTTGCGTAGTTTCAAAGATTTAAGCATACAAAGGGACATAGGGACAGAGAAAGCGACTTTGTTTTATACTATGTAGTGATTTATTTTAGGTGCTTATAAAAGCTAAATTAAAAAAAAAAATCTGATTGAATGATCACAATAATTTATTCTACTCGATAATTTAATCAACAGAAAAAAAGCACTAGTTGTGCTTCAGATATTTATGAATTAAAAAATATAACGTTTCTTTTAACAATATTAAAACTTAAGTAAAGTTTTTTCCAAAACAAAAGATATCGTAGGTAATTATTTATTTTACACAACAATCAACAGAAAAAATGTAACTTAAAAAAATAACAGTACAGGTACCATACCATAAAAAGAGATCTAGGCTTTAATAATCTTTTACTCTTGCATAATCACGCCTAATAGGAACTTTGAGTATACTTATATTGAGATCCAATTCGGTTATGAATATAATTATCACTAAAGCCTAAAATATGACACTAGGAATGCTTCAAATATTTATGAATAAAAAAATATGCCTAACGTTTTTTTTAACAATATTAACATAGGTAAAGTTTTCTCCATAACAAAATATATTGTAATTATTTATTTTACACAACAATCAACAGAAAAAATGTAACAAAAAAAGGTACCATAGTATGAAATGAGATAAGCTTTAATAATTCTTTACATAACTTCCTGCATAATCACGACTAATAGGAACTTTGAATACCTATATAGGTAGGAGATCTAATTCAGTTTGAATATAATTTTTACTAAAACATGGCTCTAGAAATGCTTAAAATTAAGTTTTCTCCGTAACAAAAGATATAATAATTATTTATTTTACACAAAAATCAACTTGAAAAAAACAAAAATATAACTTAAAAAACAATACAGGTGCTACAATGATAGAAACTTTGTGCATTATGAAATCAAATGTACCTAAGATATTTTTCTTAAGTATCATGCACTTTATTGTAACACTCTAAACACATAGGCTTTTCACATTCTTTACAAAATGTACGCACTTTTTTAACCTTCTTATCCGTCTCACGACTGCTAAACATTTTTCGCAATTCTTGGTAGCAAAAATGACATTTTTTAAATTTTTCTGCTTTAATTAAAGTATGGATTATTCGTTTTTTTTGTTCATTGGCATTTGGATCGGTGAAAGATGTCTTAGTCATAGATTCAATGATGGACTCCAAAAAAGTTAACAAAGGTAATTGGTCCTCATTTTTCATTTTGTGTACAATCCATGCATTGACTAAGCAAGTCCCAAATAACAAACTCATCATTAACTTACGATACCACTTCAGTCCTCTCGTGAGAGTGGAGTAGTAAGCGGTCATTTGGTCACTGAAATCTACGCCTTTTTTATTTTCATTGTACATTATTACACTTGCAGGTTTCATAATTGGCTGTTTAGAAATTCGTGAAAGTCTTCCAGTATCCTTTAAAGTAGCGTTGTGCTCTTTGACAGTAGTTAGCATGGTAACAGGGCGTTTATCCATCCATTTGATTATTTTAACTCCTTTTTTGTTCATAGTCCCTATAACTTGGCCTTTCTTTAATTTTGTGTTTATAAATGTCTTAGGTAATCCTTTCCTGTTATTTCGCACAGTACCACATATTAATGTTTTTTTTTTCAGTAATTCTTCAGCTAACGTAACGGATGTGTAAAAGTTGTCTGCTATTAAAGTTCTCCCTTCTTCCAATAAGTTATTAGTCAGTCTTAATACTATATCATGCCCATGACCTGCTCCTGATTTTTCGTCATCTTTTCCAGTATAAACAATTATTGAGAAAGTATAACCTTCCGGCGTACACAATTTATATAGCTTTATACCGTATTTGTGAGCCTTATTTTTAATATATTGTCTAAATTTTAGTCGTCCTTTCCAAGGTATCATGGTTTCGTCGATTACCATAAATCTACCAGGCCTCAAAATTTCAGTAAATGAATTTAACAAAATATCAAGTACATTTCGTATCTTATACAATTTATCTCCATTATCAAAATTATCGCTAAAATGCCAAAATTTCAATAGAAGTAAAAATCGGTCTCTGGTTATCAGGTTTACTATATATTCATTACGATAGCATTTTTTCTTGGACCAATACAAGTGCAAATTTGGTAGTTTATTGGTACCTATCACCATCAACACTCCCATAAACTTTTCCATTTCCTCAAAACTAACTGGATGCCAGTTTTTCAAGCGAGATTTTGGCTTTATAGCGTGTGAATTTATATATTCCTCTGCATATTTATTAGTTTCTACTACCATTTTCTCAATAACATCATTGGTAACAAATAATTTATAGTAGTCAATGGGTTTATTTAGCTGTACATTTGGTGGTATATTTATTTGGCTCCTAAGAGGATACGATACAAAATTTGTTTGGATTGTATTAGGAATATCAGTCCAATCATCTTCATCCTCCATAATATTCTCTACTTCAGTCGAAGAATTTGATCTAGAGTCACTATCATATATTTCGTCGAATGTGTCAGAGTCCGAAGTATTGTTCAAATTAGAGCTATTATCATGAACTGAAGACTCGCCAGAAGAACAGTGGTCAATATTTACATTTACTTGAAAGCTAGGTACCTCTTGATGTTTTTCTCTCCTATTAGATGAAACGGAATATTGTCCTACTGGTTCAGCTTCAATTTGGGTAGGAACTGTGTTATCAATTATTGTAAAATCTGATTGCTTTTCTTTTACTTGAGTAGCAATCGGATTCATTTTTCTTTTAGGAACAATGTCAAAAATTTCGTCATCATCAGATTCTATGTCGGATACAACCAACTTTAAAAGTTTTACCTGCTTGGTAGCTCCTGGCAGGGATTCACTAGCATGGTCTAAGTTTTCTTCTTCATAATCACCAATTCGAACAGCCTTACGTTTTGAAGTCGGTGTTTGGAAAATTTTAATATTTCCATCGGTATTTCTAGATACTGAACAAGTTGGTGTATTAAACCGTGAAAACTCATTACTTGAAAACTTACTTCGGGGTGTTAACAATAGTTCAGACACCATTTCAGAATTCAATGATGTTTCGAGCGCTGGTACTAGATTACTCACAGAAATGTTGTCCAGCGATAATGAGTCTGGATCAGTCTTTTTTTTATTTTTATTAATTATTACATCTTCTAATACACTAAATTCTCTTCCTGTTGATGGACTTAAAAAAATTGAACTGGGTTTTTTTGGTTTACCACTACTCACAATAACGTTTCTAGCCTCTTCACCTTCTGTCTTTACACCTTTCCCCAAAATAAGTTTTTTACGTGAACGTTTCATTGTTTACTTACGCGTGACGAACAAAATACCTATCGCGTTCTGTACGTGTTTACTGGGCACAACACTACGGCTAACTGAGGGCCGCGCGCGCGCACGTTCAGTGCGGTACGGGGTTTAGGATACGGCCAAATAGTTCCCGTATCGCACTATTGTAAAATAATTACCTTTCTGTGCGTTACGAAAAAATAATTCCCGTACATTTTTATTCGTAAATTTAAATATACTTCAAGCAAGAACACCGGCAATACAGGTGTCTCTTTTTTACTTGTACGAATACTTGAAGTAATCACCCCCGCACGGAGTGCAAAACAAGGACAACTAGCTGCCGCACAGAGCGAAGCTCAATTACAACCAAATACTTCCCGTAACGCACTGAATGTGTTAATACGTTTTTCACCTTAAACAAATTCGTGCTAATTTCAAAATTCCGGAACAAATATCACAATAAATATGAAGTTCCGGTATTTTGGAGGCATATCCATATTATCCTCTACGTTTGTCAACGACCCTAAATCAATCTACCTACTCCGACCTCTGCTAATAAACATGTATTCCTACAAACGTCTCAACATTGAATTATTAGATGAAGCCTAAAAAATCAAGGACAAATAAATATTTCAACTTCAGCTCCCGATTCCTGTCAAATTCAATCAGACGATATAAACTGATTGAGTTACAAAACAAACGTAGACAAATATTACATTATATATGCGTTGACTTTGTGACTTAGAATATGTAAAAAATCTCATTCTACTGATGTTAGAAATGTGAAAATACGTTACTGACACACTTGGGAATGCCGGGATATACGGAGCCAGGGAATAAAACAGCAAGTCCGAGTACACGTATATTGCGACTGAGCGGTTGAACAAAAGACTTAACACTATGTTGGTTTACCCACAGAATGTGTAAGATAACTTATAAATAGTATTATGCAGGTACTTTAGTCCTCATACATCACAGTTACTTGGAATTAGGGTTGCCATACGTCTTTGTCCGGAATCCGGGGGGAATCTTAAACCGTCCGGAATTTCTACAAATAAGTGAAGAGTGAAATAAAAAATGAAAAAACCAAATTATTTATGCGTGTTGCCAATTCTTTAAAAAGCATATGAGCACTCGGACCCCACGGCCCGAGAGTTTCAACCCCAAACGGCTCAAAAATATAACTGCCGACGAGGCTGTTATATTTCCGCCGCTTGAGGTTCTCTGCAGCCGTCGCGGCAGCACCAGCACAGCACGATGAGCTAGGAAGATGGGATGGCGCAAGAGTATCGACACAGGTAGCGTCCCACACTAAAGGCCTACCCATCTTCCAAGGAAATAAAGACATACCGTCTGGTCTCTTACCATCGTCGCGTGCCAGCCCATGAGGTTCCAAAACAGCCGGAACGCCGACGGTGACAAGGGCTCGTCGGATGATGTCGTTAATGTTCGCGTGCCGCGCTATGCGTCCAGCACTTCGACTGCATGACAGGCCGTGGTGACCGAGGCTGTTGACAACCTCGCCACTGTGGCAGCGATGAGGAGAACAACAAGGAGCACCTAGACGTAGGGCAACAGCTAAGCGGAAAGTAGTATCGTCGAACAAGGTGCCAATATTCGACGATGGCAGTGCGTGAAGCCAAAGACCTGACTCCCAATTTCCCACAGCCAGCAGGCGCGCACGCTCCGCAGCAGTAGCAGATGTTACGATTAGGTTTTCCTGAACTACTTTGCAGAGCGGCTCGTCCCACCGTCTCTGGGAAGCCGGGTTGTTAGGTGGATTTGTATTCGGGCAAGCGATTCTCCAGGCATCCAAAGCCTCGGCGAAACACGGCACTTCTAAAGGAATCAGTGTAGAAGTTAGGATGTTCCTGATTAATTTATCAGTTCCGTGGACCGAAGATATGTATGCCGGTAAACTAATACTGGTAATTTTGCGGAATCGCTTAATTGACGCTTCGCGTGACCCAAGGGCTGGCTTCTACCTCGGTCAGAGAATAAGCATTGCCATACAACGTGGCAATGCCGCCAGCCTTTTGGGCACACTTCCAGTCGACAGCGATGCGGAGGAATTTTATGACGTCATATTTAGCTAGGCATTTAGTGTATATATTATTTTTAATTATTTAAGTTGTTTTTTAATATTTAAGTTTATTATGTATATATTTTCTTGTAACTAAATAAATAAAATGATTACAATGTAAAAAAAAAAAATTTAAATTATTTATTAATTATTTTTATTCACAGGCGACAGAGCGGCGCTTCCCCCTCACCCCTTACCATTTCACCGCGCGCGTGTCAAAATTCGAACGATTTGGCAATCGATTTGGTTAGTTTATTTACTTGCACGATGCGTAACGATTTTAATAAAAAATTAACAAGATTGTCCGGGAATTTCATGGAATGTCAGGAATTTTCTCCGGATTTTTGATATTTTGATCTGGGAACCCTACTTGGAATACAATGAATTACAACATTATTTTTAGTTTCAACAAAATCTGATTTATAGTTTGTTCAGAATCAGTAACTGAATGGATTCCAATAGTTTTTACATCATGTTAAATTTTTCCCAATTTTTTTTTTTAAAGTTACAATTATGGCACCACCGACACTAGATACAATAATGGTCATGGCAAAACTAAGGTTGTATTATTTGTTAATCAACCAAGCTGCTTATCAGAACAGATTTGGGATGAAACTTGGCACACGAGTAAACCAGGACTAGGTACAGGATATAGAAAAAGAGAAAGAAAGAAAGTGGAGCATAAAACAACGATGCGGATAAAACTACTGGAGCCGGAAATTATCCAAATTTAAGGGAACAAACTCTTCGGATAAAAGTATCCTATGTGCTATTAAAGAATATGAGTTTCATCGAAATCCATTCCACTGTAGGTACAAGTGTGAAGAACTGACAATATCGCTTCGCTCGAGTGAGGGGTCTTAAAGGACGAGGTTTTTTCTTTAGAATTGATAGGCTTTTTTTTTGGTGGGAAAATCATTAATGACAACCCCCGCTCTTGGGCGGAGCGGGAGATAGTGTCAGACTTACTGACTAAAAACCCACCCCGTTCCTTCAAGCCTTCATCTCGAGCTATGTTTCAAAACTAACCCTGGCCGTAGTAAGCTTCGTTGCTCCTTGAACTCTTTGAGGCGCGCGGGAACAGTGCGCGCCGTTAACGACTTAGGCTCGGTCCGGACAGTTTCCGGACGGTCGGACGGCGACCTACCCAATGCTCGCTGTCCGCAAGCCCGATAATTGATAGGCCATTATTTCATCTGATGGTAAGCGACGATGTGGTCGAACACTGGGTTGGGAAAGTCGCTGTTTCGTTTTCGATATTATGAAAGAAATACTTCGCACATGTGTCTTCGCCCATGTCTAGATAATCCACGCAACGCCTCTGAGAACTAACTTAAACCGCGTACAGACGTCGCGAGGCGTGCGTCGCGAATGGTTCGTCTCGCATGCCTCGGGCTGTGTGGACGTGTGTGCTCACAGTGAGCATTCGCGTCATACGATCGTTGCGAACGCCGCCTCAGTACGAGCCGTGCACTCCATGTGGACGGATAGGTGTTGTTTGCTTTTTCTACAGTAGTAACTGACGAACACCGTGCGTGGTGGCTTGCGCATGTGTCGTTCGGCATGCACGCATAAATGTACCGTCGTATGCCTCAGGTTGAGGCATGCGAGTCGAACTATTCGCGACGCATGCCTCGCGATGTCTGTACGCAGCTTAAAATTCACACGCAAACTCTCAAATTTTCGCCTGTATAATATTATTATGTAAGTAGTTTAATTGGTGTTTGTATACTGCCACTTATAATATAAATAGAATATTGTCATCCTCTCAAAATGGTTCTTAAAATATTCAAAGCCGCGCTTTCAGACAGGCTTTTAACTACGAAGTCTTTACAATGGAGCGGCTTACAACGGCTTCAAGTGAAAACGTTTCCGACTTCAATCAATGGAAGAATTGCTTTTTAAATTGCGGCTTCCACTTTAAAACCTACTTTAGTTTTATTGTGAATCACGAATGGTTGGTTTGTTTCTCGTCTCCATTGTGTGGATAGCCATTTAAAATCTACTTACTATATGAGTCTCCGATCCACTTTTTTATTATTTTAATTCTGCTTTTGTGTGCAATGTTGACTCTATAAGTCCCTACCTACTTTTTTTTTGGTGGGGAAAATCATCCAATGACAACCCCGCTCTTAGGCGGAGCGGGAGATAGTGTCAGACTCGTTCGAGTTCGACTCGAGCGTCGTTGCCTGATGCGGTCGGCCTCCTCCTTAGCGGGCGTTACTCGCAGAATTCGACAACCTCCTGCCACTCCTCCTCGCTCCGGACCATGGTCTCAACCAATGCCCGGCGCGAGAGGTCTCCGCCGCCGATCACCCCCGCAAGGGCACGGCGATGGGGTCGAAATTTATGATTATAAAAAAAAATATTTAAAACCATGGAGATTCTTGCCGGTTCTCCTCCATAGGAAACCACCACCACGTTTTATAAGTGCCCATGCACCAGCCTAGCCAAGCGGTCGCCTTACCAGTTACTGGGCTATGAACATCAGTTAGACATTCACTCCATATAAAAGAGAGAAAATACGAGAAGTAATTGCCTGATTTCCTACCTCAAAAAAAAACCGCGTGATAAAAGCTTGGAATGAAATAATGATTTCATTAAATTACCTTTTATCCAAATAACATTAAATTACAGTTTAAACCAGTGCATATTTGAGCTGCAACTGAGAATGGAATTCAAACAATACGAAGTTAATGAAACGAGCTCGCTCGTAGTTCTACTAAATCGACAGAACGTTAAATGTTTAATGGTTGGAATAAATAGTCGATTAACGTTGGATTTCGCAGTTGACATAGAGTTCAAGGCACTACGTAACGTGTTACAGAGTTTTTGACCCCCCTTTTTGACTCACGGTGGAGCACACAATCGCGGTGTGCCCTGCTTGGGCGGAGCATCGCCGTAGCCTCGTGGGGGTGATCGGCGGCGGAGATCTCTCGCGCAGGGCCTTGGTCGAGGCCATGGTCCGGAGCGAGGAGGAGTGGCAGGCGGTCGCCGACTTCTGCGAAGCAGTAATGCTCGCCAAGGAGGAGGCCGACCGCATCAGGCAACGGCGTTATCGCCGCCGCCGCCGCCGCCGCCGCCGGAATCTGATCCCGATTTTCGGTCACCGTAGGCGCGGGCTTGCGGACAGTGAGTAATGGGTAGCTCGCTGTCCGTCCGGTAACTGTCCGGACCAAGCCCAAGTCGTCGATGGCGCGCACTGTTCCCGCGCGCCTCAAGGAGTTGTCAGCAACAGCAGGGACCCAGCTGGGTCGAAGCCTACTGGGGCCAGGGTTATCCGAAAGGGCGCTCGGGCCCCGGTATGAAGGCTAGAAGGAACGGGGTGGGTCTTTTAGTCAGTAAAGTAACTATTCAGTAATCTGTGGTAAGAGTCTGACACTCTCCCGCTCCGCCCAAGAGCGGGGGTTGTCATTGGATGATTTTTCCCACCAAAAAAAAAATCTGTGCAAGTGCGAGTCGAACTCGCAAACTGAGAGTTCCGTTCCAAACTCACTTATATAAACAGTTCAATTCCCGAATCGGGACTCGAAGATTTTTCCGAATAAAATAAAGTTTTTTTTTGTGACGTAACTACAAGTTTTCATATTTATTCCTATACTTGTGCTGTAAGACCTTGCTTCGTGTCAAATTTCAGGGTTTTAGGTCAACAGGAAGTACCCTATAAATTTTGATTGCTTGAGTGTCGAAATATACGGTCCGGACAGTTATCGGACGGCCGGACAGCGAGCAACCCATTGCTCACTGTCCTCAAGCCTGCAAGTCAAACGACTTGGGTAATTATTTGGGTTAAATTAAATCTAATGTAGTCAAAGCTGGTTACTGTAATTATAATTTTTAGTTGTGTATGTAAAAAGTTAAATTGATTTAAAATATAGTGTATTATATATATTTGTTGGAGATAAAACCTTCTTGCAAGCTTGTCAAAGCTGGTTCAATAATCAAGATTGATTAAGAGATCTTGATCGTTGTTTACTAATAGAAGAACCTTGTGATCGAATATAAGTATTTTTTTAATGATTAAATATCAAATTTCTCAAGTCGGTTAACTTTTTAGACAGACTTATATGTACTTTTTATACAAAACCAATCAAATTATAACCAGCCAGTTTAATTCTTTATATAAAATTAATTTGTGTATTCAAAAATCGGGGCGATCAAGTATCAACCTTACATGTAGGTTACTCGTGGAATTATTCCTGTTGCCTTGACCTGCTGAGCGCTGGAAGTTTTCCTGGAAATATCTACGGCCCTGGACAGTAGGTAGGTTATTTTTTTTTTATAATGGATATCGAGCCTATCCATTATAAAGAAAAAAACAAATTTTGACCATTATCTCACCTGATGGTAAGCGATGATGCGGCTGACGATGTAACACGCTTACCTTAGAACCAATCTATTCTGTGTTTCCAAAACGCTTTGTACGTATGTATGAGTAGGTTGTCCACCAGGTACTTACCGGAGGCGCAACGCCATACATCTAAAAAAAAAAACATTGCCGGTATTTATAAGCACCTCTCGCTCTAGGTGTGAGTGAGAAGGAGAGTCAGACTTTTACTGACTACCTAGCTGCAGCCAGCGGCTTCAACTGCGTGGAAAAAGAAAATTATCACAAGGCAATATATTCTTGGAATAAAAAGTACCCTATTTGGTATTCCAGGACATGGTCTACTTTTGTACTAAAATTCATCCAAATCCGTTCAGCCGTTGGAGCCTGAAGAAGTAATAAATATACACACACAATCACACACTTACATCATCATCATCATCAGCCTTTTTAATGTTTTGCGCACGCCATAATCATGGCGGTAAGTGACAGTCAGACAGCGGCTTGCGGACAGTGAGCAATGGGTAGCTCGCTGTCTGGCCGTCCGGTAACTGTCCGGACCAAGCCCAAATTGTCGACGGCGCGCCCTGTTCCCGCGCGCCTTAAGGAGTTGTCAGCAACAGCAGGGACCCAGCCGGGTCGAAGCCTACTGGGGCCAGGGTTATCCGAAAGGGCGCTCGAGCCCCGATATGAAGGCTAGAAGGAACAGCGTGGGTCTTTTAGTCAGTAAGAGTCTGACACTATCTCCCGCTTGCTTCGCCCAAGAGCGGGGGTTGTCATTGGATGATTTTATCCCACCATAAAAAAAAGAAAAAAAAAGCTTTTTTAATGTTCCTACTGCTGGTACTCAGGCCTCCTCTCTAGGAGAGGGAATGGGCCGTAACTTACATCTAGCTCATCACTCACAACCTTATTCCCAACACGTCAGCAATCACAAAGATTACCCACAAGCATAAACATGCGCGTCGTCACTTTGGGAACAGTTACGACGCACTCAAACGCAGTCATAATGATTGTTTTCAAACAAGCCCTTAGACCATGACGTTTAAAGTAAGATTGTTTTAATATTGTTTTAGTGTGGGTAAGAGACAGAGCTATACAGGTTGTCTAACGCTATCTCTTACCCACGCTGAAACAAGATTATAACAATCTTACTTTGAACGTCATGGTAACCCCGAAGGTCTTAAATTCTCCGTACCGTAATAATAGAAATAATACAAAATAATAGTGCTCAGTCTTTAGCTGCAATCTCTAGTCGCACCACAAAAGCTTTAATATTGACATTCAGGCACCTTTTCGAATCATCAAAAGACCTAACTCATCACTCACAACCTCAGTCACGTCAGAATAGTTTATTCCCAACACGTCAGCAATCACAAAGATTACCCACAAACATAAATATGCGCGTCGTCACTTTGGGAACAGTTACGACGCACTCAAACATTCACTCAATTGCCTTTCACGATAATACGACGAGATGACAGGCTCTCAATCAATCAATATAATGTGGTTTTCTTTTTTAGTATCCCGCTTTTTGATGGCCAAAAGTGTTTGGGAAATGGTTATAGTATTTTACGTCATACTAGCTTTTACTCACGGGTTCACCCGCGTGCATAAAATATAGCTGGGACGGCGAGTTTGCTTTTCAGAACTTTCCTGCAGCTAGATGTCATTACAGTAGGACGGCAAGCAATGGGTTGCTCGCCGTCCGACCGTCCGGTAACCACCCGGACCGAGCCCAAGACGCTGTCAGTGCGTATAGATCCACGCTCGCCTTGAGGACTTGTCAGGAAACCTTTAGGGCCTAGCAGGGTTGAAGCCTACGATCTGCTTCTGAAAAAAAGATTCGGCTCCGGTACGAAAGGCAATAAAGGAACAGCCCCCCTAGCCAAGTTACAACCGTTTCGCTTGCGTCGAACGCTTCGAGTTGACCTTGCCGCCAATTGTTTTGTTCTGACCACGTGACTGAGCGTTAAGACGACGTCATTACCGTACATTTGAAGCTTTCACTATTGCAGATTGGATGATTTTTCCGCCTAAAAAAAAGGGTACAGGTATGATTTTAGTCTGTAAAACCATAACACCCCTGATGACTTTCCACCTAAAAATAAAACCTGTTTCAATAACGATTCACTTCCACATCACGGCTGAACAGAAAATTGAAAAACAAAACTACACCAACTGTACATTACGTACGATATCCACTTGTGTTTTTGCTAATAATTAAAACAGCCGCTTAACTTCACTCGTTAAAATACCGCAAAAACCTTCGGGAGACTTAACTATAACTTCTTAATCATGACTAGCAAACCGCCCGCCGCTTTGCGCGGGCTCAAGCGCCCGAGGCGTGCCATAAAATAGTGACTTTCTGAAGCCAGGTTAATAGATTTGAAAAAAATATATGTTTATTATTTATGTTTGTTTGTTTATTCATGAATAACATTATGAACTATTGATTTTTTCATGTGATTAATACTTTTGTCTAAAAAACGTATTTAGCAATTTTACATCATCCCTATACCTTCGTAAGATCTTTAAAAAACATTTTTACACATAAAAGTTGGTCTTCAAAATGAACATAACATATGTAAATCCATCAATATTTCGCAAAGAAAATGGATTTAAAGGTCAGCAGGGCTCTATCCGGGCGCAGCTGACCGCCATTAGACTTTGGCCAACGAAAGATGGCCCAACAAAAAGGAAGCCGTATTAAAACAAAAAAAGACGTGTGACACTCGGGGACTACCGCGGTAAAGATATTGCATTGGTTTTCTTATCGATCACCACGCTCAAAACAATGAGTGGGGGGTGTTAGGTTATTTTCGTTACGGAATTTCTGGATTCGGTCTCCACGCTCAAGGCCCGCGATAGTAGCTATGCAATAGCTTAAAAAATTGAAGCTGTTCACCCTAGCTGTACGCCACTTAAATGGAGTTGATACGTTTGGTTATTCATGAAAATAATAAGTATGCGATTTATACATTAGGGTGTTCCAAGCGTTAAGGGCGTTTTTTTTTTCCGATTTTGAATACGCATAGTCGCATACGCTCTATTTTTTTTTCTATTTGACCCTAAGAACTAAAATAATAAATATTATTGGTATCGGATGACGATAACCCGTGCCGACTTGACGTCAAACTTTTAGGAGAAAGTTTGTCTGAAAACTAAAAAGGACATTTTAGAACTAAATGTTTATTCAGCAAATAAAACATTGTTTTACCTGTATCATACATTTTTCAAGTATCTATTATTACTATGATTAATTTATTCCAAAGTTTCGTTTTTACAGTCAGGCTAAACCTATCTATCTGTTCTTGACTTCTTGTACACAACATTAGAAAATATGCTTTTGTTCGTCGTTCCTCTTCATTAGTGATTTTGCTATGAAAGTGCTCTCAGTGTTAGCACCTGTTTTGTAGCATGTTGTAATGCATTACTAGACCACGAACTGCATTTTAAACTGCTGATACCTATTTACTTCCTGTAAAGTAGTCCAGTTTTGGCACCACGACAAATTGTTCTTTATGACAATGCCAATATGCGAAATACTATCGAGATGCATTATTCTTTACATTTGTGCACATCTAAAGTCGGAAACAGTTCATCATCCATGTTAATCGACAATTTATAACAGTACCAGTACCTACCTTGTTTTGGAAATCGACTGCAATAGTTTCTACGCGCTCTTTTTGGATTTTCCGTACGAATTATTTGAATTGAGGACTTGCTTATGGGAAATTCGTCAGAGTTGTATGCAAGTGCCTCAACAGTAGCTTTTATAGCAAAATTTTATGTGTAAACACTAAATTGCTGTCCAAAGCTGCAACTGTCTTTGGAGTGATATTTTTTTCCCCATGGAAGTTTCATTCGTATGGGTCTGTGTATTCTTAGTTGGTATGGGTAGATTTTCTTGTAAATCCGTCATTTCAGAATCAAAAAGGTGATTACAAAGCAGTTAAGGAGAAACAATTGGTAGCCAGACGGCTTGATTTATACTTCTAAGGCGCGCTTTTTTGAATTTTTGGTCCACTCCACCTAAGTAACCACATCAACCTGGCTTTCTCTGGCACTACGCGGTTTTCTGGTTTCAGCGATGATGCGGTCGACGATGGTACGCACTTACCTAGAAGAAACCTATTCACTCTCGACTTAAAGATTCCCGGGTTGTAGCTATCAGGAAACACAGACTCCGGCAAGGAATTCCACTCCCTAGCTGCACGCACAATGAATGTGTTCCCAAAACGTTTTGTGTGTGTAGGTGGAATCTCCACCATGTACCGGTGGCGCATTGCCGTACGTCTATAATATATAATATTAACATAGATTGACTGTACAACACTTAGCTTAAGGCGAATTAACTAAATAATTTCAAACATACTGAGCTTGACATTATGGCCGACGTAACCCTTTGCTAGGAGCGCCACAAAGAACTGTCAAGGTAAACTTGTCACCAATATTACGTGAAAAGGGTTCCTGTGCAAACCAAAGTATTAAAGCGTTCTGAATATTATTTTACATGGTTACAAAGTACAAATGAAATCATGAACCAAATTCCCTTTGACACAAACTATACTAGCTGCTACCGGCGGGTTCGCCTGTGTGATCATCATCATCATTTCAGCCGATAGACGTCCACTGTTGGACATAGGCCTCCCCCAAGTGTTTCCACAATGAGCGATCCTACGCGTCCCGCATCTATCGGATTCCTGCAACCTTCACCAGGTCATCGGTCCACCTTGTAGGAGGCCTTCCAACGCTGCGTTTTCCGGTACGCAGTCGTCACTCCAGAACCTTTCGGCCCCAACGACCATCTTTTCTGCGAGGAATTTGCCCTACCTATTGCCACTTAAGCAACTTACACTAAGTTTGGCGATTCTTCGAGCTATGAACGGCAACCTTGGTTCTCCTGTGGATATCTTCATTTCTGACTCGATCACGCAAGGAAACTCCGAGCATAGTCCTTTCCATTGCTCTTTGGGTGACTTCAAGCCTTCTGATGAGGCCCATTGTGAGCGACCATGTTTCGGATCCATGTGTCATATGCCTGTGTGATAGTAGAAAATTATCCCAAGGAAACATATTCTCAGGATAAAAATTCTATCCTATCTGCTATTTTAGGACATTACCTACCCGTGATGAAACTCTGTAAGTTTCATCAAATTCCATTCAGCTGTTTAAACGTGAAGAAAGAACAAACATACACACAAACTTTCCCCTTCATAATACTAGTGTGATTATAATTATACCAGCTTTCCGACTTTGCCCGCGTGAAAGTAGAAAATGATGCTTAATTAAGGCTTATAGTCTCTTGAACCATCTGGCCGAAATTATGTGGGCGCAACTCTCGAACCCGCCTAGGCGGCAGTCCGCAAATCTGTGCATTCATTTGCGGCCAGCCAGCAGCGCCCGGAAAACGCTTTTAATCGATTTTCTTTGCAAAATATTGATTGATTTTCATATGCTGTTCACTTTGAAGAATATTTAACCACCAATTTTTATGTGTAAAAATGTTTCTAAAGATCCAAGCCGTTTCGAAGGAGTAGGGAAAAGTTGCGAAATTGCTAAATATTTTTTTTAGACAAAAGTATTAATCGCAGGAAAAAATCTCATGTTGATTATTATTGTTCATGAATAATAAAGATACGCTTTGTAACATGCAATTTAGCTTCAGTTGTTTGACTGACCGACATTTTGACAATTCAAAAGTGCCTGTAACTGGTCTATATGAAATAAACGTTTCTGATTTCTGATTTCATCATTTCCGCTAGCCATATTCGTATTAACTAAACCCAATTAGACGTTGGAGCGTGAAACAGTAAAAAACATACAAATACACACATGATCACACATAGTCGTCTTTATAATATTAGTGTGATACTAGATTAACAGTGTTAATAAGGAATTATCCTAAGGGAACACACTCCTGAGATTCGAGAGGTTCCTGCACCGGATTCGTGCGGAAATGACGCTCGGGTGTCGCCACTGTGCGGAACGCCTGGAGGACACGGTTAAGATCACAGTAGAGGTGTGACCGATTGGGCAAAGCATCGCCGTGTCCTCGTGAGGGCGATCGGCGGCGGCGATCTATCGCGCCGTGTATTGGTGCGGGCCATGGTCCGGAGCGAGGAGGAGTGGCAGGCGGCCACCGACTTCTGCAAAGCAGTAATGCTAGCAAAGGAGGAGGCCGACCGTGTCAGGCAACGGCGCTCACAGCGCCACAGCCCCCGCCGGAATTCCGATCCCGATTTCCAGCCACCGTAGGCGCGGGCTTGCGGACGGCGAGCAATGGGTAGCTGGCTGTCCGGCCTTTCGGTAAATGTCCGAACCGAGCCCAAGTCGTCGACGGCACTGTTCCCGCGCGCCTCAAGGAATTGTCAGCAATAGCAGGGCCCATCTGGGTCGAAGCCTACTGGGGCCAGTCAGTTTTAGTCAGTAAAAGTCTGACAGCGGGAGATGGCATTAGATATTTTTCCCAACGGAAAACAAAAACACTCCTGAGATAGAAAGTATTCTATGTAGTATTCCCGGAGCCGGACAAAGCCAATCCGTGTTCAAAATGTCATCCAAATCTATTCAGCGGTTTGGGTGTATAGGAATAACACACCTTTTTTTGCACAACGTCCATACGTGGTTTTTTTCGTACAAGACTTGACAAAACACATTCAATAAAATAACTAGGTGTGTCCAAAACTAACCATAGTAACAGTATAGTGATTGAAATCGACGAGCCGCCCGGACGCCTACTACAAGTGTCGGATTTGGTGTGATTTACCTAAAAGTAGGTCTGGTTGTCGGACGAAATTATTAGGTATATGTATAGACTATAGATTATTTCCAATTATGGTTAGTTTTGTTCGGTTGCCATGCAGAAATATATTCTTATTATTAGGTTTTTGTTCAAAGTAACTCCTGTTAGGGACTTCGCCGCGTGAAAGTTGAAAATTGTAACCAAGGAAATACTTCAAGGATAAATACGAGTATCACATATGTTACATGTGATACTCGTATTCCAGGGCCCCAAGTCTGCTATTTTTATAAATTCGTCATTCCAACACGATCCCATTGTCATTTTGCTAAAAGTTTGTAAGCTGCTAATTCATAATGATCGATCATTGATCGGTCACTGGTCTTGTAATAGAATTGTGGTAGAATGATAATTTCGAGCATATTAAAACCAATAACTGCACAATAACGTTCTAATGGTAAAACACTAATCAAATAAACTGTCAAAGTTTTAGCAGATTACTGCAAACGTCAAATATTCATATGTACGAGATTACCATTCTATGTCACTTCTTTCAATGGAGTGTTCAGTGGTTGACCATTGGAAAGTCATAATGACGCCATTATATTAGTAGATTACCAAACTTGTCAAAATCGACAATTATGACATCAATGATAGACCATTCTGACACTATTGTAATAGCAGACTTGAGGCCCAGGTCATGGTTTACTAAGTTTCATCGAAATCCGTTCGGCAGTTAGCGTGAAGAAGTAGAAGCAAAGATATGAAACCGCTATACATCCTAATGTCTAAAAAAAACTGGGCAAGTGCGAGAGGGTTCCGTGCAAACTACAATTCCCGAATGTGGCGAAGTCGAAGATTTTTTCGAATTGTAATTTTTTTTTTGTTGACGTTGGTAACAACAACCCCTTCCTCTTTTGCGACATAAACGGCCGTATATTTTTTATTCGTTAACTTAGAAGTTTCATTTTTTCACAGCGTGAAGGGACCACACACCTGAGTAGTGAGTACCTATATGGTTTTAATTTCAACTCGATACCTCCACGCGTTCTTGAGATAAAGGGTCTGTACCATCAATGCGATCACAACGATTTGAAATGGGGGTAATAACTTCCCAGTGCCAGCGGGTGGCAACTGGAATTCTGATCCCGATGGCCACATGGTAGCAATCCATGAGGGGCGACTGGGAATATACCAAGAAAACGGCATCTTGGCGACAGAGTTTTATATATTTGTTTAAAATTGTTTTAACTTGTTTGCTTTTCTACGAATTTTGATATTGTTTTCACTGTTGGTATTCTGTTTTGTATATTTATGGTTGGTTAGATAACTAATATTTTTTTCATACATACACCCTATTCTGAAATAAAAAGACCACTGTACAATATTCCTATAGCAAAAGAAATCTAACCTTTAAATGTCATCAGAACACAAGTCTAGACACGGATTCTATTAAATGTAATCAAGGTCTAGCCTGCCTAGGGCTGCGACATTATTCTAAAGAGGTACGGTGGCCTTGAACGCAAAGGGCAAGTGGAAGAACACGGGTGAGTTTTAGTCAGTAAAAGTCTCACACACTATCTTTCCACTCATAGCGGGAGAAGGCAATTGTTAGAGTTACCACGGCCCTGGCACGCAAAGAGCAAGTGGAGGAACACGGGTGGGTTTTGTTTAGTAAAAATGTAATAGTCCCTTCTTTGAGATAGGAGACTGACACGCGAGATCAAAGACAACTAGGGTGTCTACGACCAGAACTAATAGTGTGGTGGATCGCAGTCAAGCGCTAGTTTATGTCAATTAATTCATTAAACCCCAAGCGAACGCGCACCTATTGTCTTTCTATTGTGTCTGTAATTTCCACGATTGAAAGGTTAAAAAAAAAATAGTGTCTTGTATCAATAATATGTTTATTGTAAAACATGACTTTTTCTGACAAAGAATCGCTTTATATTATGTGGTATGAAAGAGTTTGAGGGATGGCAGTAAGAAACACATTTTTACTGACTTTTATTATTCCATATTTCGCAACAATTTTCACATTTGAACAGCCTACAAACTATCTTTTAGAAATTTAATTTATTTTCTTAAAATGCGGCTACAAATTTAACCTTCGTTCGGAAACATTATGATTGTACCGTCTAGCAATCGACTAAACTTACGAACATTATTAATTATATGTTAACGAACTGAATCTGATATTAATCTTATAGTATTAATACTTATCTTAAATTTTTAACTTTAACTTTTTCAAACTGTAAAGTGTAATTATTTTACCTATATTTTAAGTCCGTAAGCGAAGCCGGTTCAATAACTAGTAATTAATAATAATAATAAATTAATTAATTTCAGGCTGAAAACCCATGGTAATGTCACTCAGGAATAAAGCAGCTTTCTATCGGTGAAATAATTTTAGCAATAGAACCAGTAATTTCAGAGATATACAAATAAAAAAACAAACTTTACCTCTTTTTAATATTATTGTAGATGTAATAATTTAGGTATTATTGCAATATACCTACACATATGTGTTAAAAATATAATAAGTCAAAATAAATATCCGAATACAAGTCCACTTCTCAGGCGTGTTACCCTCGCGAGTGACGTCACTTGATCGCCAGTTACAGCCGCCCTTGAACGCGTCACTAACTGCCTTGGTTACTGGCGCTATCTGTGTTCAACATGTTGGGGGAATGGGGGCGATTGTAACGGGTTCCCTACTTGATTTCGAGACTTGATGATTCGATTTTTATTATAACGAACACAATCTATATATAAGGGCCTAGCTAAACGATGTGTTGCGGCGCTGTACCGCAAATATATCGACGAATCGGCGGGACGTACGAGTGGGGTGGCGTCACTCGTGCGCCGATTCTTCGAAATATTTGCGGTGCGACGCCGCATTGCATCGTGAGCCCGACTCTAATTCAGTTGTACAATGTTTAATACCATCAAAGCTTTATGGGTGCGATGTAACCTTAGTGTGAAAAAATCTGTTGCTAAAAACGTTTGCTCATTAGATCGGTAAAAGTGATATCAGACGGTTCACTCGAGTGAACATTCAAACGAATGAATGCTTCATTTTTCTTTCATTCCATGTTGACACGACTTACTACGAATGACAAAGAAAAGAACTTTCATCTTTAGTTACTTTAAATATGTCAACGCGTGAAGTCGTGCGTCTCGGAATCAGTTTAATTTGTGATTATTTAATCCAAAAGTTAGTAAAAAAGAAGCATAGAAAACGTCGACGTTGGTGGGTGCGGCCATGGATTGGAAGAAGAAATGTTTGGAGCTTCGAATACACTGTTGAGAGAACTAGCTGATGAAGATCCTGAATCGTATTGCAATCATTTGCGAATGGACTAAGGTAAAGAAGATCTATGAACCCAATGAAGACTAAAATAATGACGAACGGATCAAGAGAAACTATCGAAATAGGACAAGAGGTTATTGAATATGTAGATGAATATATATATTTAGGACAACTAATATTAGTAAAAGATCAACATTCTAAGGAAATAAACAGAAGAATAAGCAACACTTGGAAGCGGTACTGGTCACATGTTTGACGCGAATAAACTCTTTTTCTTTCTTTCTTTCTTCTTTCTTTCTTTCACTAAAAGAAATAGTTAAAAACGAAACGATTCCAATGTCTATCAAGAAAAGACTATATAACATATGTATCCTCCCATGTCTTACATACGGATGTCAAACTTGGCCAGCTACGAGTAAAAACTGTAAAAGTCTCTTAGTTTGTCAACGCAGCATGGAACGAAGCATGCTTAACATAACTCTACGGGACCGGTGGACAACATCAAAAATAAGGGAAAGAACAAAGGTGACAGATGTACTGCAGAAAATAAGGAAACTTAAATGGAATTGGACTGGTCATATAATGAGAACGAACAGTGGAAAAAAATGGACGAAGGACGTAATGGAATGGTACCCTAGAAGTGGAAAAAGACAGAAAGGACGTCAAATTAAAAGATGGGAGGATGATCTGCCGAAGGGATGGAGGAGGATAGCTCGTGACAGAGATAACTGGAAGGAAATGGGGGAGGCCTATGTCAAAAGACAACCTGACTAAGCGTTTGCAAACCAAAAAAATAAAAAATAAAATAAGATTAGATTAAGAAATTTTTGATTATATAAAAGTTGTATAAAGCAAAACTGTAAAATAGTCAGCGAATAAAGGCTTTTATTATTATTATTATTATTATTATAAGGTAAAGAAGAACATTTTTTGCTTATTGCTCCAACAATAACGAAACAAAATGGCCGAATCCGAGTGAACGTTCTCTCTATGTGCGGACCGTTCATTTTTCGTTCATTCGCAGTTGGAGTGAAAGATGCCGAATGAAAAAATCTAACATCGTCCGATCGGTTCATTAATGAATTCATTCGGCACCCTGGTTTCATTTGGGGTGCAGACGAATCATTTCGAATGAAAGATGCTGAATGAAAGAAAAGTGAACCGTCCGATACTGCGTTTATAAATAATTTAATGATCTAATTAGCAATCGTCTGTAGTGTATTTCGCACCAATAAAGCCACGATGGTATAAAACATCGTACAACTGAATTATCGATCTACCCACTGAGTTCGATATAATAAAAAACGAATCATCAAGGTTCGAAATCAAGTAGGGAACTCATTGTAACAGGAGGTTATCCAACGATGGGAGTAGCGGTATGGGCTATTACCACAACGTTGCTAGCTTTTTCTGTTTAAGGCCGAAGCGCCCGAAAAGTGCCATGAAACAGTGACTTTCTGAAGCCTACTCCTCGGTAACGGCCAGGTTAATAGGTTTGAAAAAAATATATGTTTATTAAAGATTCATGAACAACATTATCAATATTTGATTTTTTCTTGCAATGGCAATAAAAAAAAAATACTATTGTCTAAAAAAAATATTTAGCAATTTCGCAACTTTTTGCAACTTTTCCCTACAAACATTTTTACACATAAAAATTGGTGGTTAAATATTCTTCAAAGTGAACATTGCATATGTAAATCAATCAATATTTCGCGAAGAAAATGGATTTAAAGCGCTTTCGGGCGCTGTTGGCCGCAAATAAATGCACCGATTTGCGTACTGCCGCCTAGGCGAGTGGGAGAGTTGCGTCCACATAATTTCGGTCAGATGGTTCAAGGGACTATAAGCTTTAAAATTGAATAGAAAAAATACAAAGTTATAAGCTCGTTATGTCTACAAAAATATGCTAGTTGCCGTAAAAAATGTTATTAGTCTGTCTTTTTTGACAGGCCTGTTGGTCTAGTGGTTAGTGACCTTGACTGCTATGCCGGAGGTCGTGGGTTCGATTCAAACCCAGGACAAATGTTTGTGTGATGAGCACGATCATTTGTTCTTTGTCTGGGTGTACTCAAACACAAGCTCTACTTAGCTTGAAACTAGACGGCGTTGTGTGATAGTTGTGGAATATAATTATTATTATTTTAGATTATTCAAAAATAAGGGACACGTATTTTTTTATTTGTATATTAAACCAAAAATGACAAAGATATAGCACATTAAAGTTACGTGTGACGTCACGCCTGCTGCATTTTTTCGCACAGGGTGACGTCACAGGTAACTTTAACGGGCTATATCTTTGTTATTTTTTGTTTAACTGAAAAAAGAAAAAATACGTGTCCAATATTTTTTTATAATCTAAACTAGGAGTCAATTTGCGAATAATTAAAACAGAAATCGACGGAGTTATTACCAGCTTAAAAGCTGGTGCAATAGGGAATATGTATGCCATTTTTTAATTTACTATTAAATATTTTTTTCTCTTTTATACCATTATGAAATAATACTACTCTGTCAAGAAAATACCGGGAAAAGATTAATAATATACAATTTTTTTTTTATTCATTCAAATTTATTTTATCCCCTTCAAAGTGTGCCCCTACAGAAACGATACACTTACGCCAACGAATAATCCAATCATCAAAACATTTTTAAACGCTTTTTCCGAAATTGAGTTCAGTTCTCGCCGCGAATTCTCCTTTATGTCTTCTACAGATTGAAAACGGGTGTTTAGGAAAAAGATGAAAGTCGGCTGGAGCAATATCTGGCGAATATGGTGGCTGCTCGATGGTATTTGTTGAGTGTTTGGTCAAAAATTCGTTCACAATGAGATTAAGAAAAAAGAAAAAATACGTGTCCAATATTTTTTATAATCTAAAATACTTACTAAATAAAATAATGCAATTAACCCTTTTATAGTCATTGGTGTTTTGCACTTGCACACATGGTGTAAAAACCATGTTGGAATCCATTCAGTTACTTATTCTAAACCAACAATAAATTCAGGTTTCGCATTATATACTAAAAATTGTTTAACTCACTTTTCGAATAAAAACAAATACCTATTCCAGTTGATTTAAATATGAACGATTCTCGTGTTTGAAGTACTTCAAATTAACCACTCAGAAATGTATGAGATCCTTTTTCACAGACTTGCTAATCACATTTGAACTTCTAAGGAATAATTAAAGCAGTTTTAAGAAATACGTATAACATTTTTATTTACCCTACATTAATATATTTTTCTTTCTTTTTATGGTTCCGTAAGTCAAAAGGAAAAACCGGAAACCTTATACTAAAAGGGACGGACGGACAACAAAGTGATCCTTTACGGCTTTTTTTTTATGTTGGGAAAAATCATACAATGACAATCCCCGCTCTTGGGCGGAGCGGGAAATAGTGTCAGACTCTTACTGACTAAAAGCCCACCCCGTTCCTTCTAGCCTTCATACCGGGGCTCGAGCTGTCTTTCGAAACTAACCCTGGCCCCAGTAGGCTTCGACCCGGCTGGGCCCCTGCTGTTGCTGACAACTCATTGAGGTGCGCGGGAACAGTGCGCGCCGTCGACGACTTGGGCTTGGTGCGGATAGTTACCGGACGGTCGGACAGCGAGCTACCCATTGCTCATTGTCCGCAAGCCCGCGCCTACGGTGACCGGAAATCGGGATCAGAATCCCGGCGGCGGCGGCGAGAACGCCGTTGCCTGATGCGATCGACCTCCTCCTTTGCGAGCATTACTGCTTCGCAAAAGTCGGCGACCGCCTGCCACTCCTCCTCGCTCGCAGGGGATAGTGTGTGGTGTACTGTCAACAAATTGATCAAACTATACAAAACACAATACATAAATAAGTATGGTGATAGAATATAATGAAATGGGCACGCCATAATCATTGAATTTCAAAAAAAGAATAGAATGAAATGGAATAGAATTGAATAGAAAAAAAAAGACGCGTGGCACTCGGGGACTGCCACGGTAAAGCTATTTATTGCTTAGCATTTTTATCAACTTATGCAATTATAATTATTAAGCTATTGCATAGCTTCTATCGCGGGCCTTGAGCGTGGAGACCGAATCCAGAAATTCCGTAACGAAAATAACCTAACACCCCCACTCATTTGTTTTGAGCGTGGTGACCGATAAGAAAACAAACGAGTGATGCTATGCAATAGCTTTACCGCGGCAATCCAAGTCACGCCACGTTTTTTTTTTATTTATTTATTTATGCAGTTCTTTTTTCCTTTGTTTTTTTTCTTTGATATTAATTGATGTTACACTTCACATATTGAATTGAATTTTGATTGATTGTTCACTCATTTGTTTTCTTATCGGTCACCACGCTCAAAAAACATATGAGTGGGGGAGTGAGAAGCTATGTCTTCTATCGCGGGCCTTGAGCGTGGAGACTGAATCCAGAAATTCCGTAACGAAAATAACCTAACACGGGGGGTGTTAGGTTATTTTCGTTACGGAATTTCTGGATTCAGTCTCCACGCTCAAGGCCCCCACTCATTTGTTTTTTCAATAGCTTAAAAACATTTATACAAAATAGATACAATACTACAAATATACAAATAGTAATGGGGAAGACTACAACCTGTAGAATAAACTAAGCTTTGCGCGCTCGTGTGACTTTGATAGTTATTTAGATAAATCTCAACGAAGCTTATCCTACTCACTAGAGCATAAGGGGTATCTAACATTGATATCGAAGGATTTCCTTCAGGAAAGTTTAATATCAGAACTATTCCTACCGTTGATGGAGTTGTTACAAGCTTAAAACAAATGATGAAAATGGTGCAATAAATAATATTATGCATGTATTTTTTTAAAATACTTTTTAATTTAATAATAACTAGCTTTTGACCGCAGCTTCGTGCGCGTGGCATTAGGTACTTAAGGAATCGGGCTAAAAGGTAGCCTATGTACTTTTCCATGTCAAAAGCTATATGCATGCCAAATTTCATCCAAATCCGTTCAGCCGTTTTTGCATGATTAAGTAACAAACATCCACACTTTTACATTTATAATATTAGTTAGGATAATAATTGTAATAATCATTTCAAGAACGAAATTATAAATTTAGTTCCACCGTATTTAACTTTCAGGCATGTTAAGTAGAAAAAATATATATTATTTACACTAATACTCGTATTATAATAAAGAGGTAAAGATTGCTTTTTTGTTTGTAGGAGGTAATCTCTGAAAGAACTGGTCCGACTGCTAAAATTTTTTCATCGATAGAAAGCTGCTTTATTCCTGCGTATAGGCTATATTTTATACACGCGGATGAAGTCGCGGGCAATAGCTAGTCAATAATAAAAAATCAAAATGTTGTATCAAGATATTGTGTACTGTTGTGTTGTGATGTTGTGTTGTGTAATGTCTATACTATATCTACACAACATATTATGCATTTAAATGAGAGCACAAAATCAAACCAAAAAGCACCAGTAACGTAGTAAACATACATGCAAAATAAACCACCCACGCAATTGACGTAACTCACATGACCGTGCGTTCCCTCGCTATTTATGTCATAATATTGATCAGAAGATACACTAATCCTGGCCCGATAACTGTGCACCGGCGTGTACTGGGCCGTGTTTGATGTTACAGATATCAGACGCAAAGGCATTAAGTTAATCGATTCTTGCTCTGTTCAACCTATCATTAAGCACGTTTTGAATGAGAGTATAGGTCAGCAACCTTTAGTAACGGTTAAGTAACTTTCGATCTCATCTGTTCAACTGTAATATGGAAATATTGTAACATTAACAATTTTTCCAGCATCGGACTACTAGACGCAAGGCGTTACGCCATCGGTACATGGTGGATATCCCACCCGTACGAACAAAGCATTTTGGGAACACATTCATTATTTGTACAGCTAAGGAGTAGAATTCCCTGCACAGGTTTTTTTCCTGATAGCTACAACGGTCATTAAGTCAAGAGTACTTCTAGGTAAGCGCGCTCCATCGTCGACCGCATCGTCGTTTTTCATTAGGTGAGATAGCGGTCAAGCGCAAACCTATCAACAATAAAAAAAAAGTAACCATGGAGTTTCTTGCCGGTTCATCTAGGAAACGACCAATTTTCTTCTTCTGCTTTTTCGGCTTCTGACATTTTATAAGTAGCCATGTAGGCCTATGTGAAATTTGAATTTTGAATTATCGGTAGCGACCTCTCGCGCCTTGCCCTGGTGCAGTGGTAGGTGGTCACCTCCTTCTGAGAAGTAGTAATGCTAGCAAAGGAGGCGGGCGCACGCACGAGAGAACGAGTGTCCTGACGCCCCAGCCGCCGACCCCTAGTTCCAACCACCAGGCGACGAGTAATGGGTAGCTTGCCGTCCGAATCGAGACCGAGTCGTCGACGGCGCGGAGTGTTCTACACGCGCCTTAAACAAATGTCAGCAAACCCGTAGGGGCCTAGCAGGGCCGAAACCGAAGGAATAACTTCCGAAAGGGATCCCCATGGTCCTAGAATGCAAAGGCAAATATTCCTTCTTTCCATAGAAGTGATTTTAGTCAGCAAAAGTCTTCATGCCCTCCAAAGTCGTTGAATGATTTCCCCTAAGAAAAAAAAACTGTTTAATTACAAGTGTCATTTTTGTAATGACTGGCTTATTATAGGATACGTCCTTTCTGTTATCAGATAATTGACGCTGTTACATGTTCCTTTTGCGGAATGTGATGACATTGGATTTTTTTTGCTTGTGTACAAATATTTTTCCTACATATGTACATTATATTAATGTAGTACATTGGTTTTGGAGTATCTACTGAATCTTAACTACACAGACACAGAGAAACTAGTTATTGGAAGTTTTAGTAAGATTGTACGTTTAGTTTGTTAGTTGTTATTCTGTAATTTCTGTATACGTACACCCGTAGTGATAGTCTTGTAAGTGATGACCTGAAACACAGGTTTTATAAACCTAGCTCGGGCAAGTCGGTAATTATACTTAATTCTAGGTTGACAAAGTAAATTTTCCTGTAGTTTAAATATTTGATAAGTTAATTATAGTTATTATTTGGGCACAGCATAATTGTTTAAGGTTTAATTACTTGTGGCTGTAGCATGTAAGACGACCACGTCTCGGAAGACTGTCTGATCTGTATATGTCGCTGGTTTTTTTTTATAAAATTAGGTTTTTGATGAAAAACAGGAAGATGACACATTTTAAACTCAATTTCATCATAAACCTGTAATAATCAAAAACGGTTTTTCATCAAAAACCTAATTTTATGAAAAACCGGCGACATATACATAGTCAGGAAACCGAATTCAGAAACAGTACATATGCAGCCAGTCTTACTAATACCTCAAACGTAGATATCAAACATGTTCCTCTCATCCTATATAATTAGGATTCCCAGTGTAGGTGCCAGTGTACATACAGATCACATAGTAAACATCTGGACCCCCAAGGTTGGGCAGGAGCCGCTTGAGCGCAGCCCCAGCCCGGTTGAGTTTGGGAGCCAGACGTCGGAAATGCTCCACGAAATTCCACCGGCTGTCGAGGACGAGTCCCAGGTACTTCATCGTCGACCCGACACCGATGATGACATCCCCCTTGGGCGGAGTGGGATATAGTGTCAGATTATTAGATTATTATAATTATATTTTGTACGAACAACTGCTGTTCTTCTACTTAAAGTATCATAAATGACACTGACGCCATAAGCGCCTATAGTGTCCATCAGAACATGTAACGTATTGGTAGTAAAAGATATTAGTTGTTCCATTTTTGTGGCTTTTGACGTAACCGAATGAATTCGTTTTATCGAAGGTACAGATTTGATGTACAAGTTTCCCTGAGTTAGGTGGAAGCAAGATTCAAGTACCTGAGTTTTTAGATGTATGCGGAACAGGATGTAAATAGCCACAGACATCTATTGATTATAGAGGATCCTCCTTCCTACCAGACGGGTGTTATATGGATAAACTGCCTGATTTGATACGATTCGGTTGTGGACTCTTCTATATGTTTAAATAGCGCTAAAAACTCAACATCCGCGATGCAGAATTTTAGAATATAGTTCCAATGTGGCGTCATAGATGTCGCTACTAGTTTTTTTTTTTTTTATCAGCTTTCATAGACAATATCCTTAATGAATCCTTTTAGGTCTAATAAGACATCGACGAATTGTGTCAGATTATAAAGTTTTTTTTTGTCCCCAAGGTTGAGAACAGGATGGAGTGCAGCCCGAAGCGAACCTCCTCTCACCCCGAGCGAGAGAGAGGCCATAGCAGCTGTCGTGAAAAGAGCGGAGAAAATAGATGAAGTGGAGGCTAAGAGGGTCGGCAGGCTGGTGGCGAGGCTTGAAGGTAAGATTATAGAGGTATACCATAGCAGTAGCTGTGAAGAGAGTGGAGAAAATAGGTAAAGTGGAAGCTAACAGAGTCGGCAGGCTGGTGGCGAGGCTTGAAGGTAAGATTGTAGAGAGAGGACTAAGAGGACACAGCAGTCACTTGAAGAGCGAGAAGAAATTAGATGACGTGGAGGCAAAATGGGCTGGCAGAGTGATGGCGACACTTGAAGACTTTATATAAATATCTAATATTTAAAAAGGCAAACTCCTGACTCATCAACGCCCAGTACAAACCCTTGAACCTAGAACGATAACATTTTGCATTTTACAGACGTTACTTTTCATTATCAGCCTTTTTAATGTTCCCACTGCTGAGAGTCAAGCATCCTCTCTAGTAATCCACCACGCGGACCCAGTGCGGGTTGGTAGATGTCACATCATGTCTTAGAAGTTTTGGTTCTAGAACATGCCGGTTTCCTCGCGATGTTTTCCTTCACGGTTTTGAGAGCAGTGGTGATGAAGTAAATTACACAAATTAATGCGCCTGGCTGGGTTCGTGGTCTAGAGGTTCTAAGTAAGACAAGTCGGGGCCGTTACTACTCGGCCAGCACTGCTCTTAATGACGTTCCTTTTTTAAGGACACAAAGATTTTTCTAAATTGGGGTGAATTTTGAAAACTCTTTGTGTTTAAGTAACGAAACCTACTATCGCGTGGACAAAGCCGCGGGCAGAAGCAAGTATTACTAGATGACGCAACAGCCGCTGTCATATTGTGTCTACCATAAAAAAGATACTTCTACTTTTTCGTGAAAAAAATTTTAAAATGTTCTGGAACTTTTTTGTTTTCTAAATTCTATGAACTTCTTTGAACAAAAATACTTTTACACACGAATACTATATGTGAGAAGTGATATGAAAGAAAAGGGAATTAGTGATAGCGTGACGAGTGACAGGATAGAATGTAAGAAAAAAACGCGTTGTGACGACCCCAAAAAACGGGACTAGGGCAGGAAGATGATCATGAAGACACGATGGCTTAATTTAGTTTGTATGTTTTAATTGCAGCATGAAATATGTGACCAAGCATGGAGTTTCTTACACGTTCTTCTCCATAGAGATCTACGCTTTGGAACGTGCACTTTAGCTTCGCTTTTCTTGGACTGACCGACATTTGACTATTCAAAAGTGCCTGCAAATTGTCTATTTAAAATAAATGATTTTGAATTTGAATTTGAAAGAATACTATAACGGAAACGGAAAAATTGTTTCGATATCACTCGTCGAACAGTTCCGGCTCAAACGCTCATTAGTGTGCGTCCACCGAACGTAGCTATAAAAAGTGAAGTACATACATGAGATTGTCTTCTGTACCTATCTATTTTGTGCTTTCGACGTCTTTCGACATCGTTTTCTCATATATTTACAACTACATGCGGCCAGCTTCTTCGCCTGCGTAAAGTAGAAAATTGACCCAAAGGAATAAACTTCCGGGATAAAAGTGGTGTTCCAGAACATGGTCTACACGTATGAAAATTTCATCAAAATCTGTTTTGCTAGCAAACATACACATACCTACACTCACACACTCACAAATTTTCGCCTCGATGATATTGGTGTGGACCGTAATTTCAACATACATTTTTGACAATCGAGAAGAGCCTGTAAATGGTTTTATCGAAAAATATGCTTTGAGGTTTTTTGGCACACATATTTTCGGATTTTGATGAACTATTACAGTCGTTTTGTGGCATACTATATTTTAATTTTATTTGGTACAGAAAATACAAAAGAAACCAAGGAATACCTAATTTCGAAAAAAGAATAACTTATCTTTTTTTTTAAGTTTATTTGAATTTATAATTCCAAGCCAATCCAAAGATATAAAACAATTCAAAGCTGTTATAAAAACGGAAATTTAACGACGAAGGAACGGACCTACTAAATTTAATTTTCTTAAACATACGCATAGTTGGAGACGTAGCACAATGGCCTCTACGGCGTAGCTCGCTGCGTAGCATATTCACCGTAGCAAACGATTTCTAGAGCTGAAGTGACGGCCCGTGATTCTTTTAGAACCATAAGAACCAACCAACTATAAGAACCACCGCACACGGGTGGTGGCTGGCCACCGACATATTTCCTATTGTTCTCACACATTTCATATGGATTCGCAGCACACGGTTTTTTTTTTCTGTGGATAGAAATCATCCTTATGACATCCCCCTTGGGTGGAGTGGGATATGGTGTCAGACTTTTACTGACTAAAAAACCCACCGCATTCCTTCGTTGACTTTCATACCGGGGCCGAGCCTTCCTTTCAGGAGCCGGCCCTTGGCCCCAGTAGGATTCGACCCTGCTGGGCCTTGGAGACTTGCTGGTTTTAATTAAGTTAAACTGACTTACTAGGTATTAAAGTGGTAAAGAGGGAGTGAATGGTGCGCTTACTAAGTATTGATGCTTAAAAATATCTGCTTAAATGACAGTCTAAAAATCTGTACCCCTAGCCAAGTTGCTAATCTGCAATAGTTAACGCTTGTAGAAAGCTTCAAATGTACAGGAATGACGTCGTCTTAACGCTCAGTCACGTGGTCAGAACAAAAGATTTGGCGGCAAGGTCAACTCGAAGCGTTCGGCGCAAGCGAAACGGTTGTAACTTGGCTAGGAGGGCTGGTGTTTTGGTATTAGGTAGGGCCTTATTAGATTAGCAAGATTATGTAATAAAACGGTTTTTGTAAAAAGTGTCCATTACTAGATTTTGAAATGGGGCAGCCGAGATGGGCCCCAGCTATTGCTGGCAACTCCTTGAGGCGCGCGGGAACAGTACGCGCCGTCGACGACTTGGGCTCGGTCCGGACGGTTACCGGTAGGACAGCGAGCTACCCATTGCTGGCTGTCCGCGCCTACGGTGGCTGCTTACTTAAAAAAACGAGCTTTAACTCTTTTTACGAGTAATACTAGTGTAGATGTTGAAATTATAGGTACTTTTGAATCTTTTTGATCCAAAAACGTAACGCTGTGATACTAGATTGATGGTCTAGTTTCAACTTTTCAAGTCGTTACATTTTTGTCGTACAGTTATCATTTATCATGTCGTTTTGACATGTCCGCTCTGTTTTGACATGTGCTCGAAATTTTCGAGCCAAAGTTGGATATGCAAGTCACATAACAGAGCAGCATATATATGCTCACAACCATCATGAGGAGCTAAGGAATGGGGTCACTGTGGCCGAATTCGGCGATGGCATTATCATCAGAAATGACCTATTTAGTAGTTAGGTATTAATTTCAGCCTAGTTATTATTCATCTCGTGTCTTCTCTTTATCATCTCACTTTCTTCAGGCTAATGAACTAAATTTAGTTTTAGTGAGCGACCCTTGAATTTGAACATAGAACTTAACTATCTAAAATTCACGTAAATTACTCTTTTTTTTTCAATATATTTATTTGAAAACCCGCTCTTATAGCAACCGCTTCTAGGCACGCAATTTAATGTTTTCCGCACTCGTGCGGAACGGTGCGCGAGCTCGCTCCTGCCACAATTTATTGTACATATTTATCGTATCAGTCCTACAAGTCGCGATCAACCCCCATTTATTTATATCTTTGTAAGTGTATTAAAAAATGTCGTTTTTATACACGTGGTTTGTCACTGCAACAATGACAGCTTTTCCCCACTTGTATCAAAATGTATCTACTATTTTTTAAGAACCAAAAATTGGTACACTTCTGTTAAATTTTTGTATAGTTGTCTTCGTAATGCTTTGTAATTGTTGACAAAAATTTAAATTACGTCGACCTTCAAGAAAAAATCAGATCGAGAAGTGCACATTAACTACACTTCGCGCAATTAAATAAAAAAGATTGATAAAAAAAATCTAAACATCATTGAATCATTATTTAAACTCTTTTTTTCTTAAGATATACAAATTCCTGCCATTTCACAAGTCTGCAAGCAGCTCTTAAAGACGCAGCTCTCAATTAAACTCTACGACTCGGACCATTAAGGGTAAAACAGTTAATTAATCATCCCACGCTTTCCAATTCAGTTCATTCATTAATCACAGGCTTCTGCAGAAAATGACTTTTAAGAGAATGTTTTATGAATATTTATTGTAACTGTATTATGTTTTATCTATATAAACAACCTTATTTTTAGTCAAGCAAAACCAGAAATATCTGTCTAATATTTTGAGGTAAAGAATCTCTGTAGAAAATTTCATAACTGTATCAGCAAAAATACATAGTTACCGGGTCAGCCAGGCCACTGAGGAGTGGTTTTACTTAGCTCTCTGTCCGGCCGTCCGGTAACTGTCCGCCTCAAGGAATTGTCAGCAACAGAAGGGGCCCTAGCCAGCGGTATGAAGGTTTGAAGGAACGGGGTGGGTTTTTTAGTCAGTAAGAGTATTACACTATCTCCCGCTCCGCCTAAGAGCGGGGGTTGTCATTGGATGATTTTTCCCACCAAAAAAAAAGGGGTTGTGTACTTCCGCACCCAGCTAGCGGCGTGGCGCGGCAGTAAAACAACAAACAGTCGAAACGTATTGAATGGCCTATGTAACCAAACGCACGTGGGGTGGGGTGCGGAGCGGCGCGAAATGTAGCAAACGCGATCAGTTGGCTTGATATTATCGTGCGAACTGGATGGGGTGTCGTCGTGTTTTTAGACGATTCGCGTGCACGTAGGACATAGCCGCCGCATCGCACCGCATTGCATTGAATTCGCGTGTCACCGCTTCATAATCGCGTTCGCTTTGAACCGCCTACCTAGCACGTAGCGTAAGGGGATAAAACGGTTCCAAAGTTTGTATTGAGAAACCTGCGTTCACGCGGGTGAAGCCGCTGTCAGAAGCTAGTCTTATCTATTAACCTAGATCTGGGACATTTGATACAATTGCATTTGTACAAGACGTTCCTGCACTTAATTCAACCGGGAAAAACGTCGAACGTTTTTTTAAATACCTCACTAAAGTCCGTTCGTGAGTGAGAAATGAGTATATTAGAGGAAGTTCGAAAGTGGCGCCAGTGACTGACAAGTTGAAGGGGAATCGTTTGTCTTGGTATGGTCAAGTTAAGAGGAGGGATGAAATGCATGTTACTAAAAGAGTTATGAGTATATATGTGGGTGGGTGGCGAGGGAGAGGGAGGCCAAAAAATAGATGGATGGATTGCGTGAAGAGCGATATGAAAGAAAAGGAAGTTAGTGATAGCATGACGAGTGACAGGGTAGAATGGAAGAAAAAAACGTGTTTCGCCGACTCCAAATAAGATGGGACGAGGGTAGGAAGAAGAAGAATAAGACTAAAATCCGTTCGTATTTCTTTATCACGGACATAGACTGAAGCGGTTGGGGAATTTGTTTTATAATACATAAAGATTTTATTTTAAAGGCCTTACGTAAATTGTCTATCAGTAATCAGCTGGTTTTGTTCTGTCCAGGAATGCGCCGCTCAGCACAAGGCCCTGCGCCCCGGACCTGCCTGCTCTGCGGCGAGGCATCCCGTCTCCTCGCACCACTCCGGACCTGCTCCATCTGCAGACACACGGCCTGTTCCAAATGCGTCATAGAAAACCTTACACATAGGTAAGTTTCCTGTTATTTCCATAGACGACTAACTTGTGCCAGAGACTTCGGTCCCCTCATCATCTTCCTGCCCTTGTCCCGTTTTATTTGGGGTCGGTGCAACACGTTTTTTTCTTCCATTCTGTCCTGTCTCTCGTCACGCTATCACTAACATCCTTTTCTTTCATATCACTTCTTACAAAATCCATCCATCTTTTCTTTGGCCTCCCTCTCCCGCTCCGTCCATCCACATGTAAACTTATAACTTCGGTCCCCTGAAAGTCAGAAATCATCATAAAGAATAGTGCATACATTCATATTATAAATAAATTACACCCAGACACAGAACAAATGATCATGCTCATCACACAAACATTTGTCCTGGGTGGGAATCCAACCCACGACCTTTGGCGTAGCAGTCAGGGCCACTTACCACTTGACCAACAGGCCAGCCAATTATAATTTAGGTGTCTTCAAGGCTAATAATAATAGGCTATAAACTAGTGCGCCTCACCATCAACGATTGCATCACTGCTTACCATCAGGTGGGATCACAGTCAAGCACTAGTTTATGTCAATTAAAAAAGCTATCGTAAGTCCTTCTCCAAGGTCCAATCTTTCTTATCATCTAAGGTCCAATCATCATAATCATCTTCCAACTCTTGTCCTATATTGTTTAATTCGGCGCAACTCGTTCTTTTCTTACATTCTACCCTATCAGCAGTCACATTATCATTGACTCCCTTCTCTTTTATATCGCCTCACTTGTTCATTTTTTCTTTGACCTCCCTCTCCCTGTCCATCCATCCACATGAATATTTTAAACTCAAATCAAGGTTCCAATAATACTAAAATTAGTGCATCAATTTGGACGTGAAAATGTAATAAACAAACCGACAGAATAACTTTTGCATAATACAATACTAGCTTCTGCCGGCGGCTTCTTCCAAGTGAAAGATGAAAGTTTTCCCTAAGGAACCACCACTGCTGCAGGACCAGCGCTGGGTGTCTAACGTCCAGCAAATGCTGAGGTGGTCACTCTTTCGGTGCGGGCACGCTCGGCGTACTTTGTACTTTTATTAATGTTTACTTTGTATATATAACCGTTGTGCTGTGTCTATACCGAATAAAAGTATTTCTATTCTATTCTATTCCTAAGGAACATTATCTAGGGGTATTAAGTGTTTTACATTATGTGGTTTATCACTCTGTACCAAGTTTCTTTCGAATCAGTTCGGTCACCAGAACTTGAAGAGGTAACGGCCAGACCGACAGACAATAAAACTGATAGTCTATTAGTGTACCGAGTTTCCTGCAAATCAGTTCGGCCACCAGAACTTTAAGAGGTAACAAACAGACAACAAGACTGTTTGTAGTTTGTGTACTCTGCCTATACCTAAACAGGTATGTATCTTGACTTGGCTCAAGAGATTACCGACATGTGGGATGTTAACACTGCGATCATTGAACCGATTCAATAATCGTGTTAGTCAATGGTTTAATAGCTACGAGCAAGTATCCCTAAGAGGCTGAATTAGGAGGCTGTTTAACTTTATCAAGAGTCAGTTTAATCGTGTATGGAGTATTGATCTCATCTCTGGAACTAATCTGCCAGATACCACATTGATTCATTGGAGTCGTTTGAGAAACCAACCAAGAGGATCATCGGCAGGGATGCACTTGTCGAGCCGTAGCTCCAAAGTCTTGTGCATCGACCCCAAGTTGCAAGGCTGGTGGTTTTTTTTTTATTTTTCTATCGATGGCATTTTATTTTTAAGGACTGTACGTCGAAATTGCATAGTTATTCCTCCAAGACCGTTTTACCATCGGACAACTAGACATGGTACACTGTGGACATCCCACCCATACGCACAAAACGGTTTTTGGAACACATTCATTGTGCAAACCTACAGATTGAGAACACATTCATTGTACTTAGTACTTACATACTTACGTGCTGAATAAAATTGCTTGCCTTGCCAGAGTCTGTTTATCCTGAAAGCTACAACTTGGGGGTATTTAAGTCAAGAAGGGTTACTTCTAAAAAAGCTTGTTCCATCATCGTTCAAATCAGGTGAGATAGTATTTTAAAACTATTAATAAGTCTACTAGACTGAGGCTAACAAAACAGTTTGATTCTATTGCGTAGCATAACATAATCTGCCCTATAATGTTCCCACTGATAGTGCTTAGATCTCCTTTCTACGAGCGGAAATGGGCCGTAATCCACCACGTGGGTCTATTGAGTTTAGTCCCCATATATTTTGAATTTACCCACTAACATATTGCGTGAGCTTGCGGACGGCGAGCAAAGGGTAGCTCGTTTTCCGGCCATCCAGTAACCGAATGGACTGAGGCCGAACGCGCCACAAAGTGATGTTAGTGAAACCGTAGAGGCCTTCAGGACCGAAGCCTACTGGGGCCTGGAGTTCGCTTCTAGAAAGAAAGTCTAAGGACCTGAAACAAAGTAAAGAAGAAATATAGGAGTGAGTTTTAGTTACCAACAGTCTGTCACGCTCTCCCGCTCTGCCCTAGAGCAGTCATTTAGATTTCCCACCTAAATGAAAAATTTGCAAACGTATTCATATTCATTATATCCGGATTTCCTACTAAAATCAACTTCGGTTTTAATGAATAGCGAACCACAATTCTGTAAACGCAAGCATGAATGCTTTCAGGTTTCAGTAACTTACTACAAAGAGTTCATTTCAACCGCATCCCGGTATATACTCTTTATGTAATCCTTCTGACTACACGTCATGCTCGCAGAATAATCCTTACTTGCAATGTATATGGAAAAGCTAGCTTCTGATAGTTTAGCCCGTTGAAAGCAGAATATTATTCCAAAAGGAACTATTCCAGGATTAAATATTATTTTATGTGCTAAGGTAGACGTTCATAACGGTCATTGACGCTTGTACATTTGTTGACATTCGTAATTTAAAAAAAGCGGAAATAAAGACATAAAGCTATCTTGAATCGACATGTATCGTGATCCTTTACATGATCTAGTAATGAAAATCAGTTCATTGTTCGTTTTTCGGGTACCTTTTTTCGGGAATTTTTGGTTCTAGGACATGCCAGTTTCCTCACGATGTTTTCCTTCACCGTTTTGAGAGCAGTGAAATGACGTGATTAAGAAATCAACTCATTTCATTTCGCGGACTTGTGGACGTTGAGCAATGGATAACTCGCCGTCTGGCAGTCCGGTAATTAACCAAACTAAGCCCCAGTCGTTGACAGCGCGTAGTGATACATGCGCTCCTCAAAGAGATGTCAGCAAAACGTAGGTGCCCAGCAGGGCCGATGCCCGCTATAACCACGAAGAATTTCTGAAAAACCCGGAGTCTTAGAACGCGAGCCTTTTTAACTGAGGTTTGCGAGACTTTGTTGTCTGTTCCGCATACCTCCAAACACTTTACCACATGCCTTAACTTTACTAAAAGTAACACTTATCCCAACCCCATTTCAATACAGTCACCCAGAAACACAAACCTAACCCTGTTTAAACTTAAAGAAAGTGAACTGAACTGAAACTCTTAACACGAAGTTACATGACCGCACTGAATTGAAACTTAGCTGAACTAACTTATAAGTAGCTTTGCTCACCTCATTGTTCAATGGAACAGTGTTGAACAATGGATCGCTGAACTTCTTTGTAAATACTTAAACAACCGATTGTCGGCGAAACTAGGAAGGTGAAGAAAGGAATGTTAAAAGAGGAAGTTGAGGTTTAAGAGGCTCATTTTCCACTCGCTTAGCGTCAATATCGAGCATGGTGGTAGAGCACACGGTAGAGATGTGCACTTGGGCAGAACATCGCCGTATCCTCGTGGGGACGATCGGCAGCGGCGATCTCTCGCGCCAGGCTTTGATACAGGCTATGGTCCGGAGCGAGGAAGAGTGGCAGAGGCAGACGCCTCTTTCTGTGAAGCAGTAATGCTCGCAAAGGAGGAGGCGGAACGCATCAGGCAACGGCGTTATCGCCGCTGCCGCCGCCGGGCTCCTGATCCCGATTTCCGGCCAACGTAGGCGCGGGCTTGCGGACGGTGAGCAATGGGTAGCTCCTAGCCTAGGGCTAAGCCTACTGGGGACAGGGTTAAATTTTTGGTTCTAGGATATACCGGTTTCCTCACGATGTTTTCCTTCACCGTTTTGATTCTGTATCGGTAGCTCGCTATCCGACCGTCTGGTAACCGTCCAAACCAAGCCCAAGACGTCGACGACACGTATTGTTTCACGCGCACCTCAAGGAGTTGTCAGCAAACCTTAGGGGCCCAGCAGGGTCGAAACCTACTGTGGCGAAAGATTTTTTTCTGAAAGGAAGATTCGGCCCCAGTACGAAAGGCAACGAAGGAACAGGAGTTGGTTTTTATTCAGTGAAAGTCTGACACTATCGTTGGATGATTTTCCCACCTAAAAAAACATTGAGCATGGTTTAAAAGCTTGTCGCAAAAAAAGAGATAACGCCTGAACACTCTGCTGGCATTCGGTAATTATGTGTTTTACTCGAATATTTCACCAAAGTTAATGTATGTTTTTTAAACCCTAAAAAGTTTTTCAGAAAAATTTTCGTTGACAGCTTCTATTAATGTACTTTTTAGGGTTCCGTAGTCAACTAGGAACCCTTATAGTTTCGCCATGTCTGTCTGTCTGTCCGTCCTCGCTTAATCTCTGTGACCGTTAGCACTAGAAAGCTGAAATTTGGTACCAATATGTATATCAATCACGCCGACAAAGTGGTAAAATAAAAATTGGAAAAAATGTTTTATTAGGTTAGCCCCCCTATATGTAAAGTGGGAAGTGATTTTTTTTTTAATTTCAACCCTAACGTGTGATATATCGTTGGATAGGTATTTAAAAATGAATAGGGGTTTACTAAAATCATTTTTTGATAATATCAATAATTTCGGAAATAATCGCTCCAAAAGTAAAAAACAATGCGTCCCCCCCCCCTCTAACTTTTGAACCATAAGTTTAGAAAATATGAAAAAAATCTGAAAAGTAGAACTTTATAAGGACTTTCTAGGAAAATTATTTTGAACTTGATGGAAAGAACAGTTTTTGTACAAAAAGACAAAAAGGTTCTACAAAATAATTTCTGGACTAAGTTTGTTGTATAATCGTATTGCAAGCATTTTTTTAAACTCATATGTAGATACACTTATGACGGACGGAACACTACGGAACCCTACACTGAGCGTGGCCCGACACGCTCTTGGCCGGTTTTCTTTGATCTCCCTCTCCCCCTCCATCAATCCACATGTAAACTTATAACTTCGGTCCCCTGAAAATCAGAAATCATCATAAAGAATAGTGAACCCGTCATAACCGTGCGCGAAAATTGTATGACTTGATTCCAGTCTTCTTCTTCTCTCTACCATATATATAGTATATAGTATAGGCAAGCATTTTTTTAAACTCATAAGTGGGTACACTTATTGTGACGGATGGAAACTACGGAACCCTACACTGAGTGTGGCCCGACACGCTCTTGGCCGGTTTTTGTTACATATTTTTTAATATATGAGTCCATTATGGAGAGTCAAAGTTCACGTAAAGGAGCTGATTCTTAGAAGTCTTTACTAGATTAGTTTTACATAATATCCAAAAGATAGCTGTGTATCCAAAATATATAGAGAAAGATGTGTAATAAATAACATCATAATCACATAAGAGCGGTTGTATGAAAATGTAGCTCAAATTGGTACTCTTAAGGCGGTTCCCTGAAAGCAATAAAATGGATATAACCTCTTTACATGTTAAGTGTCCTGATGTCGCTCTCGCCACCAGGATTCCGATCACCGCAGGCGCGGGCTCGCGGACGGTGAGCAATGGGTAGCTCGAATTAAAGCATCGAATTAACCTTATCTTTTGCTCCAGATCCACACTATACTCGCGAGAGGCCTACATGTGCAACCTGTGCGCTGAAACCAGAGAGATGTGGAAGAAATCCGGTGCCTGGTTCTTCAAGTCCTTGCCAAAATACACCCTGCCTGACAGAAGAACTACTGGACGATACCTGGACTCGGAACTCGCCAGATCTTTACAGGTAAGGACTTTTTGTTGAATTCACATGAACGTTTTTAGGGATCAGTACTTCAAAAGGCAAAAACGGGACCCTTATAGGATCCCTTATACCGTCCCTACACCTAACACTAATAACTGAGTAAATGTGAACCAATTTTCAAACGTACACTCGAAATAAGGTTCAGTTGAAAACCAGCGTCAGGCAACTACAGAGAGTCATTTTTGTTGAACTGGACCTATTCGGCGCAGCCGTGAATCACATTGTTAGTTGTCTCTTTTTTTTAATATAATCATTAGTGTCTACTTTGTATGTATCTATGAGTATGTATGCCAAATAAAATAGATTTTCTTTTTTTTTCTATGTCAATCTGTCTATCTGTCAAGAACCTATATCTCGGTAACGCGTGAAGGTATCGAGTTGAAATTAAAACCATATACTTAAGTCTGCGGATTCTTGAACCTGTAAAAAAGAACATGTAAGTTAACGAGAAGAAAAGATACTTCTGTTTATGTGGCAAAAAACTACATTTCCACATTCTCAAGGAAATCAAATTCATAGGGTACGCTCCGTTGACCCAAAATCCTGAAAGGAAATTGGGCACCAATAGTTTCACTTTTTGACGCGTATGGCTATTAGAGTTAATGTATAATTCATAATATTATTTTTAATGATATCTTACATAAATTCATTGAAAACATTTGTGGGGTTTCTATTTTCATTTTAATTAGTATCTAATTCAACAAATACGTCATTTGTTGCATAATAGTGAAGCGACACTATTTTCAATTGTAATCGATCGATTAACCGTTAACATAAATCGTGGAACAACAAAATAATCTACAATCGCAACTAAAAATTATTGAGAGTTGTCATTATCTTTATTCTTCAATTATGTTACTATTTCTTGCGTTAAAAAGCAATTTCTAGGCAAAAATAAAACAATTAAGATATAATCTATAAACATGACTCCGCGTCCGTAATCTATTGTTTGGTCACAGCACTTTTCGATAAAATGTCTCAAACAAAATGGTATTTTCTGTTTACCTTGTTAACTAACGTGCCGGTTAAGCCGAGAATAATGTTTTTAGCTTTTTTCTGCTAACAAATATAAATTCGTGTCGAGTTGAGTTTTAGGATTTCTCCAAATCTATCTCCTACATCGAGCAATTCGACTCTTTTTGTGCGTGTGCTGCGAAGTGTATTGTTAAAACATTGTTTTTACGTTCACGGTGATTTGTTCTAGGCGTAATGTCGCGCTGTGTGAACTGTTCTCTTTTATTAGCACACCCGCTCCCTAGATGCCAAATCAGAGAAGCAACGGATTCCTTGGTAACATAACCTAACGTACATAACCTCAACAGATACACAAGTTAATTTTTTTTCAAAAGCCCTACAATATTTAAGTTTGAATTTAACCTTGTTTTAAAGTATGACGCTAACCCTTTTTTGTGTCTAATTTTCACTACTATACTGAGTCAAAAGTTGCGCAACCAAGTGCCATAGTAAGTTGCTCATTCTCCTTTGGCACAAAGCAAGGTCTTATAGCACAACTATAGGAAATAAATCTGAAAACTGTTTTGTTGTTACGACACAATTTTTTTTTTGCGATTCTGAAAAATCTTCCTTGTCTCCATTCCGGAGAAATCTGTTCCCTCATCTGATATTCGATTATGATAAATATTATGTGCTAGATGATGCGTTTCTGACATTCCAAATTGGTTGCGTAGCTAAATCTGGTGCCAATGATGTTGAATGTGAAAAATAAAATGTCATAATCAAATATCAGATGAGGGAAAAGATTTCCTCTACGTATCTTAGATCAATAGGTAAGTTTCTACAGAACCCGTCGTAGTTCCGGCTCGCACTTGCCCAGTTTTTTAAATAATTCACCAACATTCAATACACAGTAATCTGTTGGAAAAGGATTTGTATCGGAAACAAATTGTAGGCTATACCAATGGGGTTTGCAATCCGAATGTAGCAATGTTATATTCATTGTAATCCCGAGGGGATTAAACGCTAAAGATGGCCGCACACAGGCCACCGGCCTCAACCACAAAACGCTGCTACAGGCATATTTCCTGTAGGTTGCATACATTTTATAACGATTCGCCGCACACTGTTGACGCTGGTGGCCGCTATACGCTTCAAATCGCCGCTGCTAGCTTCGTGTGGCCCAAACTGGCCACTAATCGCCGATACAAAACGTCGTGTCACGTCACTAGCACATTTAAACCTTCTTCGTCAGAGTCTGTCAAACATAGATACATTGGGACAGGTGAAACAAAATAAAAGCTTGTATCTATATATTGATGGCTTAGAGTGAATATCTCGTGACTGTGAAATACGTAACTTTTCAGGAGGTACAAAAAACCAAATTAGACCTTTATTATCGTGTTATTTTAATGAGCTTATACATGTTCCATTCAAATATTTAAAACTATCATCAATAAAAATCAATGCCACTTTTTGTTGTAATTGTATAACTCAAGAACGGGCTCACCTATCCAAACCAAATGTTTAGGCTTTGTTCGGACTATTTAGTAGATGGGTTATGTGAAGTTTGGTAGGGTATAGTAGGGTAGAGCAGTGTAGAGTAGGATAGGATAGGGTAGAGTAGGGTAGAGTAGGGTAGGGTAGAGTAGGGTATAGTAGGGTGGAGTAGGATATAGTAGGGTGGAGTAAGGAAGAGAGGGAGCGAAGCCGCGCGGGCAAGAGCTAGTTTTATAGAATTTCTGTTGTAAAGTGTTACAATAATGTACTTTGTTTCACCTTCATCACAAGATATAGCTAACAGCCCAATATAACTTGACATTTAGGTTTTTTCGTAGGATTTATTCAGTTAAAGCCTTAAGCGGCGGAAATATAACAACCTTGTTGGAAGTTATATTTTCGAACCGTTTGGGGTTGAAACTCTTGGATCGTGGGGTCCGAGTGCTCACAAGTTGTTTAAAGATCTATTGAAACGTCTAGGTGGCAAGATAATAGAATTTTCTCTCGTCCTTTGTGTTTTAAAATGTTCTATAAACACACACGCCACGTTTTCGGCACAGCAAGGATTTTCTACATAGCGGCGAACCGTAATTTGTGTAGTAAATATATGTAAATGAAATCCACTTGTAATGTAATACAGCTTTGAGGCTGGAATTGTGATTACCGTAATCTCGTGCCTTTGATCCTCAAGCTACATGACCAGTTTACATAGCTTGAACATTTTGACAGGCCTGTTGGTCTAGTGGTTAGTGACCCTGACTGCTATGCCGGAGGTCGTGGGTTCGATTCGCACCCAGGACAAATGTTTGTGTGATGAGCACGATCATTTGTTCTGTGTCTGGGTGTAATTTAGCTATAATATGTATGTATTTAGAAATATATAAGTATGTTTATCAGTTGTCTAGTACCCATAACACAAGCTCTGCTTAGCTTGGGACTAGACGGCGCTGTGTGATAGTTGTGCAATATTATATTATTATATATATTTACGGCCTAGTATACAAACAATACTAGCGACCAGTAAGTTAAAGCAGGCCAGTAAATGTGGTCACTTACTAGCTTGTTATCTTGCTTGCAATATTAAAATGTTAACAAAACCTAAGGGTGGAGTCCTAGTGTCCTGAAATACAGGCCCCAAGCCTAGTTTAGGCACCAGTCTCCCACAATATGTTTATTGTACCTACTTTTACCCTAGAAACTGTAATCATTGTGTATTGTGGCGAGAAATAAATCTTATTATTATTATTGTTGATCTAGTGGTTAGTGGCCCCGGCTGCTATGCTTGGGTTGATTCCCACCCGGGACAAATGTTTATGTATTGACCACGATCTTTTGTTTTGTGTCTGAGTGTAATTTATCTACAATATGTATGTTTTTAGAAATATATAAATATGTTTATCAGTTGTCTAGTACTCATAGGACAAGTGATAGCCCAATGGTAGGTATTTACGAGTTTATAGGTCGTGGGTTGGAACCCAGCGCATTCATCCTTTCAGCCGATATACGTCCACTGTTGGACATATCCTCCCCCAAGTGTTGTCCCAGCGCATTACTTTGTATAATTTAATATATCACCACTGCCCTCAAAACGGTGAGGGAACACATCATGAGGAAACCGGTATGTCTTAGAATCAAAAATTCGAAGACGTGTGACCTCCCGCACTGGGCTCACGATGTTACGGCTCATTCCCTCTACTAACATTAAAATCCGAAACGAACGCACTTATCGCTTTACGAAACTGTTCGCAGATTACTTTCGTCATAATTCTCAGGCTTTTAAACCGACTTCAATAATTAGGACGTCCCACAAATCTCATGGAGAAATGGCGTCAACGACTATCACAACCCAGTGCTGGGCACGCCACAATCATGGCGGTAAGTCCCCTCTTTGATGCGTGGCTGGAAAGGCCTCACGGCGTCCTTACCTTCCGCATGACGCAGGTCCTCACCGGACATGGTTCGTTCGGGAGTTTCCTGCACTGGATTCATGCAAAAGTGACGCCCGGGTGTCGCCACTGTGCGGAACGACCGGAGGACACGGTGGAGCAAACAGTCGAGGTGTGCCCTGCTTGGGCGGAGCATCGCCGTGCCCTCGTGGGGGTGATCGGCGGCGGAGACCTCTCGCGCCGGGCCTTGGTTGAGGCCATAGTCCGGAGCGAAGAGGAGTGGCAGGCGGTCGCCGACTTCTGCGAAGCAGTAATGCTCGCTAAGGAGGAGGCCGACCGCATCAGGCAACAGCGCTCTCGCCGCCGCAATCCAGTCACCGCAGGCGCGGGCTTGCAGTGAGCATTGGGTAGCTCGCTGGCTGACCGTCCGGTAACTGTCCGGACCAAGCCCAAGTCATAGACGGCGCGCACTGTTCTCGCGCGCCTCAAGTAGTTGTCAGCAACAGTAGGAGCCCAGCCGGGTCGAAGCCTACTGGAGCCAGGGTTATCCGAAAGGGAACTCGAGCCCCGGTACGAAGGCTTGAAGGATCGGGGTGGGTTTTTTAGTCAGTAAGAGTCTGTCACTATCTCCCGCTCCGCCGAAGAGCGGGGGTTCACCACAAAGTATGTACCTGAAAATGGACGACGCCACCGAGGTCGACCAGGGAAGAGGTGGCGAGACGACCTAGATGCCCACCGCAAGGACTGGTTCCAGGTGGCTCAAGAAAATAATACCTGGATAAAGCTGGGGAGGCCTTAACCCAGCAGTGAGACAGTATAGCTATTAAAAAAAGGAACTGGTGAGTGCGTTCACAAACATAGGAACTCACCCATAACATTGGTCCGTCCACTTGAGTAGATATTCGACCTTAATCGCGCCGCGACGGATATTAGTTCGCACATACAGATCACATAGTAAACATCCTGATGTTTACTATGTGATCTGTATGTACACTGGCACCTACACTGGGAATCCTAATTATATAGGATGAGAAGAACATGTTTGATATCTACGTTTGAGGTATTATCAAGACTGGCTGCATACGTACTGTTTCTGAATTCGGTTTCCTGATTACGTATATGACGCCGGTTTTTCATAAAATTAGGTTTTTGATGAAAAACCGAAAGTTGACACATTTTAAACTCAATTTCATCATAAACCTGCAACAATTCAGATTTTTTATCAAAAACCTAAACTAGTTTGGGTTTATGATGAAATTCTTGTCAAAATCACGGGTTTGCTTTGTTTTATGACAAATAAAGCCATTTGAATGAAACACACCATCTTCATTTGCAACTACTGGATACAAGCAACATTATAGGAAAGGTAATTGATAAGAAGAACGATTTATTTAAAATTGTCAATTCAGCTGGGGCCTTAAAAGACTGGCTGCCTCGAAACTCTTTCAAATATCAACTACTGCTTTTAACGAACCTGTATCGACAAATGAACTGAGTTTGCGTGAAATTGCTTCAAAGATGTCTTTATTTGGAGGCCAAGGATTAAAGAAAAACTCGTGCGAAAAATGTAAAGTACGCTGCAAGACTAAGGTATGTGCGTGCATGCAAAATAAAAAAAAAATGTTTTATGCCACTCTAGACGTCAGAAGTTAACAAACTGTCATAATAAATAAATTATACCAGCAGGTTTATAAAAAAGCAAGAACGTGGTAAACGTTTCTTTATTAATTTTTTTTTAAATTTTGACTCGGTTTAGTCGTATTTAATAGTTACGAAATTTAATTTTCGCGGCAAACATTTCATATCATAATTAGATTGAAGAAGATGAATATTGATTGGACCATGGATGCAAAATTTTGATAAATAAATAATTGTTTTCTTTATACTAAGTTGCAAATGATGATGGATTGTTTCATTTAAATTACTTTATTTGTCATAAGACAAAGCAAATCCGTGATTTTGACAACAACTTCATCATAAACCAAAACTAGTTTAGGTTTTTGATAAAAAATCTGGATTTTTACAGGTTTATGATGAAATTGAGTTTAAAATGTGTCATCTTAATGTTTAAAAAACCTAGGTTTTTGATCAAAAACCAAATTTTATAAAAAAAAACAGCGACATAATATGGTAGGGGTGAACCCTACATACAGATCAGACAGTCTTCCGGTACGTGCTCATCTTACATGCTACAGCCACAAGTAATTAAACCTTAAACAATTATTCTAGTGCCCAAGTAATCTATAATTAACTTATCAAATATTTAAACAACAGGAAAATTTACTTCATTAACCTAGAATTATGTATAATTACCGAATTGCCTCAGCTAGGTTTATAAAACCTGTGTTTCAGGTCATCACTTACAAGACTATCACTACGGGTGTACGTATACAGAAATTACAGAATAACAACTTACAAACTAAACGTACAATCACACTAAAACTATATAGTTAGGAAAAGGCAGACTGACAGTTCCGAAAAAAAGTCTTGAGAACAATGAACCGTGCCTTCGCAGGTGCAACAATATAGTATTATTGCAGCTTGCGCGCTGCAGGTTTTGGCGTTGCACACTATTAGCTACAGTAGCACACTGCAAGCTGCGGCGTAGCCCATTGCAAGCTACAGCGTAGCACACTGCAAACTGTGGCGTAGTGCACTGCAAACTACAGTGTGACACTCTGCAAGATATGGCGTAGCGCACAGCAAGCTACGGCGTAGCACACTGCAAGCTGCGGCGTAACACACTGCAAACTACAACGTAGCTTACAACAACCTGCGGCATAGCATTTGTAGATATTTAGTAGTAAAAGTATTTATTTTATGTGTATAAAAATATATTTAGTTAAGATTTTTAAGCATGTAGGCGCGGGCTTGTGGACAATGAGCAATGGGTGGCTTGCTTTCCGGCCGTCCGGTAACTGTCCGGACCAAGCCAAAGTCGTCGACAGCGCGCACTGTTCCCGCGCGCCTCAAGGAGTTGTCAGCAACAGCAGGGACCCAGCCGGGTCGAAGCCTACTGGGGCCAGAGTTATCCGAAAGGGCGCTCGAGCCCCGGTATGAAGGAAGGAACGAGATATGTTTTTTAGTCAGTAAGAGTCTGACACTATCTCCCGCTCCGCCCAAGAGAGGAGCATAGAATAATTTATCCCATCGAAAAAAAAAGCATGTGTAAATAAATTTCTCTATTATCTGAAAATAAATGTTGTTTACGATACAAAATCGATGCGAAACAAGGCCAAATCAACAAAGAAATCAATCTTCATGTAGGGTTTCTTCATAACAAGCGAGTTATTTTTGTTCTCATTTATTCATTTGTTTGTTCTAGAAATATAATAACAATATTTAGTCTTAGATATACATAAATTTACATACACACATAGCCTTATAATGTTCCCACTGCTGGGACTCTGGCCTCATCACTTTTTTTCGTGGAAAATCATTAAATATATTCTAGAGAAGCGGGGTAACGAAGCGGGAAGGTGGAGAGCAGAATAAAGTGCGGACACGAGCGCCAATGTCGTCGTCATGGTGGCATACTCGCAACCTAGTAAAAAAAGTTGCACCTTCACTCCGAATTACTTTCTCACTCCGCTCCGCAGCCTCACTCCGCTCTGGTGGACAGACACAGTCCGCAATTCCGCCCCACATTACGCAGTACCGGTGGACAGGCAACCTTACTATAAATTAAAACGAATCATCTTTCCCACCAGGAAGCCGGGAACAGCAGTAACGATGGCAAGACGGACTCCGAGCCGGGGTCCCCGCTCAGCATCCACGCGCCTTCCTTCTCGCGACAAGCCAGCAACACGGAGAGCAGGAAGTCCATCACATCTCCTCATGTGAGTACTTACTAATAGATCAAGAGGGAGCGAGTGACTGGAGAAAGATGGACTGATTGTGTGAGGAACTGAGTTGCTGATGATTTGGACAGTACCTATCCGAATGAACACATTTTATTTTCAAGATTTTTTTGTTGACGATTAAAAAAAGATAAAAAAAGACATATGATTTCTTTTGCGTTTGTCCTCGGCTCGGATTTATTTATTATTATAAAAAAGTCTTAAAATATTATACATATAAAGAAAATTACCCGAAGTTACTGCCTTAAATCCAGCCTAAAATAAAATAGTTTTGGTAACGCTTTTTTCTCCAAATATTACATTTTAAAACTTTTCATCTGACTACTAAACAATGTGTGTTCAAAAAGTCAATGAAAAAATTATTAAAATAAAAATGTGTCAAATCGGACACTGTGTCCGAATATGTTGCGTCCAAATTGTCAACAACTCAAGAAACTACTTCCGTGAGCTATGAAGTTCAAAAACCTTGGCATTAGACAGACTGTAAATTACAGTATCTACATAAACAGGGTATACTGTAACGGAAATGGTCATAAGCTCTCACCTGTCGTTCGTACAGCTGGTGCTCAGCTGTCGTTCGTAGCTGTACGAGCTACGCTGCGACGACCTCGCATTTCGTTCGGCTAGCTAGTCTAACTAAACGTTTGACACTAAATTATCGTGCCATATAACCATTCGTCCAAATACTATGCATTAAAAGGCAAAAAACACAGTCATTTATTTATTATTTATTTAACCAGAACGACAGAATGCCAATTACACTGATTACAAAAGGTACAAATTATGTAAAACCTAATTAAAGAAAACATAAAAAATAATACAACTAAACCTCTTATTCAGTCTTCTCGCAAATCGCCAGACATTCGATCAATATCTCCTTCCATTCTTTAGCGAATAGATCTAGTCTAGGACTGAATTCAAGGAGAGCGTTGAGTGCGATTAACATTCGCGGAATAGGTGACATACGTCGTGCAACCGTACGGCAGCGCGGCACTACAAATAATTTATGCCGTCTTGCCCGGCAATAGTTATCAGGAACAAAAATTTTACACAGCTCCCCATGCAGACTAGGCGAATCGATTTTTCCGTGTATGATCTTGCAGGCAGTTACAAGCTAATCAAAGGCTCGTCTAACCTGGAGTGAAGTAAAACCCAAACAACCTAACAGAAACTTGGATATAAGTATGGATAGTTATGTGTTTAGTACATAATTGTGCCGACAAACTTGCTTATTTTCATAAGGACTAAAAAAAATTGTTGAGACTACAAATATTTAAAAACTGTTTCTGACAATAAAAACGAGTTTATTTAATTTTTAGTTTGTGGGACGAAAATTAAGCCAGAGGAATGGGATTTGCTAAAATCGAGCATTTTACTTTACTGGACTTAGTACAATTATAGTCTTAAAATAGGCTAGTTGCCGTAAAAAATGAAATTAGTCCGTCTTTTAGATTATTCAAAAATAAGGCACACGTATTTTTTTATTTGTAAATTAAACCAAAAATGACAAAGATATAGCCCATTAAAGTTACGTGTAACGTCACACCGTGCTGCATTTGTTTCCACGGGGTGACGTCAAACGTAACTGTAATGGGCTGTATCTTTGTTATTTTTTGTTTAATCGAAAAAAGAAAAAATACATGTCCAATATTTTTTTATAATCTAAAATACGGACTAAATAAAATGTAATTATTTTGACCCTGGAAACTACCCTATTTACCTTATTTTAACACAGAAAATAAATCAAATACTAATTAGTAAGAAACACAAAGCTTCCTCAAACAATTTACAAATTATATTTGACTAAACCAAATATGAACTACTTTATAATGTATTCTATACATTATGACATTTATCTTCTTCGAATAACTTAAGATTCCTATACAGACATTATAATAACCAAATATTTTGTTTGACTTATACACATACCTATTCTAAGTACGCAACATGTAGGGCTCGTGTCTCGAAGTCTCGGGACTTTATGTAATTTTAGTTGTCTCGAGTTCCGGGACTTTCGTGTCGAGACTCGAGACGAGACAAGATAGTTAAAATTTTTATTTGAAAGTACTGTTTATAAGCCTTAAACACAATTAAACCGACATCTGTGTGTAAAAAGCGAGAGAATATTCTCCTTGTCCGGTGAAATTCCAGATTGTCGAACAGAGCCATTGACAGAAAATTAGCCTATGTCCGTCTCCAGGGTCCTAACTATCTCTGTACCAAAATTCATCAAAATCGGTTTTGCCATTTAGGCGTGAAGACGTAACAAACAAATAAACTCATTTTTGCTTTTATAATATTAGTAAGGATACAACATTAGCAAAACACGTGTTTTCTATTTTTATGTAAAGCATCTATGTACAAAATTTCATGACTATATCGTAAAAATTCACAGAGTTATAAACTTATTACTTTGCCTGGTTGTCCGCATAAATACATGGTCACCGGCCCATCCGGGCGTCTGAGGGGTTGTTTTACTCCACCCAGCTGAGTTCTGCCGCCAAATGGGCGCTATGACCTGCCGTAACCTGTGTCGTACTTAAAATCAGTAGTGTCCAACTTATGACCATTCAAATTAATGTAATCCATTCGGTTACCGATTCTGATCAAAATAGATTCAGATTTCGCCTAAACTAAAAATAATGTAGTATATTTCCTGCTGCTAACTACTCCTTGTTATAAATAACCCATTCTTTAACCGACAATAGCTCATAGCATTACTTAACTACGCCGCACTAACTGGTCGCCGCGATCATGTTACTAAGCCTTTAAGCCTGCTTACGATCTTACGTCACTAACTAATAGCGCCAGATAGATTACTTATCTAACTACTGAGTTTTATAGTGAGAAGATGAAGATAGTTCTGGGATGCTGTTGCGGAGCGGGAGATTGTGTCAGACTCTTACTGACTAAACGACCCACCCTGTTACTTCTAACCTTCACGCCGGGGCTCGAACGCCCTTTTGGATAACCCTGGCCCCAGTAGGCTTCGACCTGGCTGGGTCCCTGCTGTTGCTGACAGCTCCTTGAGGCGCGCGGGAACAGTGCGCGCCTTCGACGACTTAGGCTTGGTCCGGACAGTTACCGGACAGCCGGGCAGTGAGCTACCCATTGCTCACTGTCCGCAAACCCATGTAGATAACTTACAATTTCATAATAAGAAATAACAATAACATGAACAATTTAATGTTAAATATTTCTGAAACTTATTTACGATACCACGACAACCAGGAAAAATTGTAATATGCGGCTCTCTAGAGAAATCAAATGTTCCTAATAATAACATTATTTACTATATTGATTGATAGGCTCACGTATGAACACAATCACTTTCTTTTACATAGGCTTTATTTCACCGGGACACCATGGCGGCGCGACCAGTCGCCGCTACTAACAAAATGTATACAGCTCCATAGAGAGTTACTCACCTGGTGTCGAACTCGAACATGTGGCGACTCTGTTGTCTTTATGGTGTCTAGTTTGAAGACCATTACTAAAGTTACAATATAGTATACTAACTTTTTACCGCGACTTTGTTCGCGTACATAAAACATAGCCTATGTCACTCAGGAATAAAACAGCTTTCTATCTGTGAAAAAATTTTATCAATCAGACCAGTACTTCCAGAGATTACCTCCTACAAACAAAAAAAAAAAAACTTTAGCTCTTTATTATATTAGTGTAGATAATGCAAGTACACACACACACACACACACACACACACACACACACACACACACACACACACACAGATGCACAGATGTCCCGATATGAAAATCCGAAAAGAGTCGAGTATAGCACTCAAAAATGCCACCATTTTGCTTACTCAATACAATTACATTAAATTTTTAGTATAATTTTTAACAAATAGCTTTAAGACTGTTACTATCAATAAATATCACTACCAAAAAAAGTTAGTTTAAAAAAAAAACTAAAAAAACACGCTTTCATAGCATATCAAACTAAAAAGTGTAAAATAATTTTCAATATAGGAAGAAAATAATAATAATGAACGAAAAATATTAATATCATTGTATGTTATTATTATTTTCTTCCTATATTGAAAATTATTTTACACTTTTTAGTTTGATACGCTATGAAAGCGTGTTTTTTTAGTTTTTTTTTAACTATATTTTTATTTTTGACTAAAAAATAAACGGATTATTGTATTATCATCAGTCTTCGATGGGTGTGCAAAGTTTGAAAAAAATCTGTTCGCCCAAAGTTGGTCAAAATCGAGCTCAAAGGCGTTGGTTACAAACATACAGGTGAAGCTAATATAAGCGTGTTAAAAAAGCATCAAGCTCTCTTACTCGTCACAGTAAAAAACAGAACAAACTATGCAAACAGGAAAACGAATCTATCCAAAAAATACACAGTGATACAGCCTATAGCCCGGTGACGTCATCCGCAGATTACACATCTCCGAGCTTGTTGCTCGCATGACATACCGACCGACATTGAACGATTTATCTGATTGAGTAACGTTGTACGTATAATTCTATTCAAATTGTTTATTTATTTATCAAAACTTCAAATGCAATTCGTAATTTTATTTATTATAATTATTAATTTAGTGTGATTTTATGATTTTATGATCTAATGTTGATTGAAATAAATAAATAAAAATAAATTGATGCTTAAAAAAGCACTGTTTTTTTCCAGCAAGAGCTATATTTACTAAAGATGTGCCAGCCACTGTCGTAATCAACGATTTTTCGTTTCGTGTTTCGGCAAAGAGGGCAGTCCGGCTTCTTACTTTGTAAATATTTCTCAATAAAATGTGTACAGGAGGAATTCATGATCATTATCTACTTTAACGTCTCTCTTAACTACCTGTTTAGAAACAGGAAATCAATCAAATATCTCATTGAATACATAAAAGTACTGTAAGAAAAAACTGTGCAAGTGTGAGTTGGACTCGCTCTCTGAGAGTTCCGTACAAACATACCTATATAAATAGTGCAATAACCAAATGGAGTCTCAAAGATTATATATTCCGAATCATAAAAAGTTTTTTTTTATGACGTAACAACAAATATACAGTTTTCAGATTTATTTCTATACCTGTGCTATAAGACCTTGCTTTGTGCCAAATTTCAGGATTTAAGGTCAACGGGAAGTACTCTCTGAATTTTGATTCCTTTGAGAGTGTCGAAAGACTCGTTTTGTGTGACATAATTACGGCCTTTTATTTTCGTTAATTTAGAAGTTTGATTTTTCCACAGCTTCAAGTGACCGCAGACCTGAGGTTTTAATTTCAACTTGAACTTCCACGCGTTCCCGAAATAAAGGGTATTTACAGACAGACAGACATAAGGGTCCTTACCCTTACGTCAAGGTACGGAATCCTAAAAATGAAAATAGAAACACTTATGATTTCCGATAACAATATGGCTACGAGTATTCGTAGATGGTCTACGTCGTAGCTCCACCGGCTGCTACGGCGTAGCATACATTCTAAGATGTGGGATCAGCCCCCCTAGCCACCGTTGGCGCGGGCTTGCGGACAGTGAGCAATGGGTAGCTCGCTGTCGAGCTGTCCGGTAACTGTCCGGACCAAGCCCAAGTCGTCGACGGCGCGCACTGTTCCCGCGCGCTTCAAGGAGTTGTCAGCAACAGCAGGGGTCCAACCGGGTCGGAGCCTACTGGGGCCAGAGTTATTTGAAAGGGTGGTCGAGCCCTGGTATGAAGGCTAGAAGGAACAGGGTGGGTCGTTTAGTCAGTAAGAGTCTGACACTATCTCCCGCTCCGCCCAAGAGTGGGGGTTGTCATTGGATGATTTATCCCACCATAAAAAAAGCCCGCCTTGCCAAGTTACAACCATTTCATATCGAATTCCGTTCTCCAATCGGTAACGGCTCGGAGTCAGCAATTGTAGAAAAAGATAAGTTGGTAGCCATGTTGACGCGCCTGAGTCGGCCGCTCGTTCTACAATGTAGCGTTTGGATAGCAAAGGATGTAGCGTCGAATATTGTAGAAACGATAACAATTCATTCTATCATTTTGAACGATGTGAACTTGGCTACGAATTTTCTGTTCGTTTGTTCTGACCACGTGACTTAACTTGAGATGATGTCATTCCCATATATTTGATTAGTTTTCGACTAGCGTTAACGATTGCAGATTATCAACTTGGCTAGGGGTGCAGAGGGCTTAGCCATCTTGATAATTTACAATCGCCAACACTAGTAGAAAACTCTAAATATATGGGAATGACGTCATTCAACGTCAATTCACGTGGTCAGTGCAAAGTAATCGGAGGCGTTACTGATGTAAACGGCATTTACAGACAATTAGCAATTAGTATTATTTATCTACATATATGTATGTATTTAGAAATATATAAATATGTTAATCAGTTGTCTAGTACTCATAACACAAGCTCTGCTTAGCTTGGGACTAGACGGCGTTGTGTGATAATTGTGGAATATTATATTATATTATTTTGAAAATCTTATAGATCAACATAATATAAATGAAAAACAAGAGGATATTCCTTTGAAAGTTGTAAACTTGACCGAAATAGCTTTCAGTCGTGTAAGTTCCACGAAAAATATAAAAACGGCTTTAATAAAATCTTAATTCTGTTTGAAGTACAAAGTAGCCGGGGGCTATTACTGGTAAAGGCGTACTGTTTACCAGTAATGTTAGGCTATGAAATTTCGTATCCGAAAATGGATATAGAAATAATATATTACAGAAGGAGAGAAAAAAACTACATACATGGTTGGGGGTCCAGCAGGGTCGAAGCCTACTGGGCTGTTTAGGGGTGTGGGCTGGTGGGGTTAAAGGGTGCCTGTCCGTCTGTCACCAGGCTGTATCTCATGAACTGCGATAGGTAGACGTTGAAATTGTCACAGATGATGTTTTTCTGTTGCCGCCATAACAACAAATACTAAAAAAAAAAACAGAATAAAATAAATATTTAAATCATACAAAACATGTGATGTTTTTGCCGTTTTTTTTTGCTTCGGACGGTAAAACAGAAAAAAAACCGGCCAAGAGCGTGTCGGGCCACGCTCAGTGTAGGGTTCCGTAGTTTCCCGTCCGTCACAATAAGTGTACCCACTTATGAGTTTAAAAAAATGCTTGCTTATACGATTAAACTACAAACTTAGTCCAGAAATTATTTTGTACAACCTTTTTGTCTTTTTTGTAAAAAAACTGTTCTTTCCATCAAGTTCAAAATGATTTTCCTAGAAAGTCCTTATAAAGTTCTACTTTTCAGTTTTTTTTTTCATATTTTCTAAACTTATGGTTCAAAAGTTAGAGGGGGGATACACATTGTTTTTTTACTTTTGGAGCGATATTTCCGAAATTATTGACATTATCAAAAAATGATTTCAGTAAACCCCTATTCATTTTTAAATACCTATTCAACAATATACCACACGTTAGGGTTGAAATTTAAAAAAAACCCCTCCCACTTTACATATAGGGGGGCTACCCTAATAAAACATTTTTTTCCTATTTTTATTTTACCACTTTGTTGGCGTGATTGATATACATATTGGTACTAAATTTCAGCTTTCTAGGGCTAACGGTCACAGAGATTAAGCGAGGACGGACAGACAGGCAGACATGGCGAAACTATAAGGGTTCCTAGTTGACTACGGAACCCTAAAAAGACGTGTGGCACTCGGGGACTGCCGAGGTAAAACTATTGCATAGCATTTTTTATCAACTTATGCAATTATAATTATTTATTTATTTTATTTATGCAGTATTTTTCTTTCCTTTGTTTTTTTTTTCTTTGATATTAATTTAAGCTACACTTTTTGAGCGTGGTGACCGATAAGAAAACAAATGAGTGGGGGGTGTTAGGTTATTTTCATTACGGAATTTCTGGATTCGGTCTCCACGCTCAAGGTCCGCGATAGAAGCTATGCAATAGCTTAAAATATTTTAAATTGAACCACGTATTTTTTTGTGACATCATTAATATCCAAAAAGAGAAAAAGGTCGAATAAAAATAAAGCAAAAAAAATCAAACTTCAACCGACTTTGTTCTTTGAACTTGTTTTATTGGATGCTTCCGGACCCTTGGAAAAATGAGGGCCACAGTTAGAGGAAAAATTTTTGACGCTTTGTAAAAGTTATGTCAGTTATGTTGTTTCTTTTTATTGGGATTGAAATGTCTGTAGATGTTACGTTTTAAGGCCCAAACGCCCGAAAAGTGCCATAAAACTGTGACTTTCTGAACAACATTATCAACATTTGATTTTTTCGTGCTATTAATACTTTTGTCTAAAAAAAACATTTAACAATTTCGCAACTTTTCGCAACTTTTCCTTACTCCTTCGAAACGGCTTGGATCTTTAGAAACCTTTTTACACATAAAAATTGGTGGTTAAATATTCTTCAAAATGAACAAGGTATATGTAAATCAATCAATATTTCGCAAAGAAACTGGATTTAATGGTCAGCCGCGCGCTTTCCGGGCGCTGTTGGCCGCAAATAAATGCACAGATTTGCGTACTGCCGCCTAGGCGGGTGCGAGAGGTGCGTCCAATTAATTTTGGCCAGATGGTTCAAGGGACTATAAACCTTAACAAGTACTGGCTTGATAAAGCGTAACCATCCATCATTTTTTTTTTTCGATCATTTTTTTAGTATTATTTTGGGACCTCATGGAAGAAGACTAGACGTAGCTTAAGCACTAAAAGGGGATTACCCAAAATTTTACCACCATAGGCGCGGGACTGCGGACGGCGAGCAATGAGTAGCTAGCCGTCCAACCATCCAGTAAACCTCCGGACCGACCCAAGCCAATAGCGGTAATTTTCTTTTAGTAGTATTTTGGGACCACAATGAAGAAGACTAGATGTAGCTTGAGCACAAAGAGGAGATTATCCAAATCTTCCCTATAAGTGGACAAACCACCATAGGCGCGGGATTGCGGACGATGAGCAATGAGTAGCTCTCCGGCCGACCGTCTGATCGTCAAAACGGGACCCTATTACAAAGGCTCCAGTGTCCGTCTGTCTGTCAAGAGGCTGTACCTCAATAACCGTGATAACTAGACAGTTGAAATTTTCACAGCTTATTTCTATTGCCGCTATAACAACAAATACTAAATACTAAAAAAAGGTTACATATAACATTGTAATGTTATTACATTATACACTGTTAAATTTTAATCGTTTTAATCCCGTGGAGGGTCGATCCGGTACATGAAACACTATCGATTTGTACATATAAAATTAAAAAATAAAGTACCTACCTTTTTTTCAAAACTCGTATTAATTTACGCATGTACGAAATTTATTTCTTTATGAAAACGTCAGCTGAGCCAGTCCAATGACCCGTAGGTAGTTGTCGGCGTTGCGTACAAACTACCTACAGGTCATTGGACTCTCTACACGGGATTAAAATTTAGCGGTGTATAGATAATGATACTGAACACTTCGTACGCGAGTTCGACTCGCACTTTGGCTTTTTTTTTTTAAATAAAATATTAGTTTATCCTGTATTTACCTACCAGCTACATAATCACTATTTCGCCTATATAAAAACGATCTGACCACTTAACCAACTCAAGGGCGTAAGGGCCCCTGTCCCCGTAAATAGGTCAGTATGTCCTAGGTTTGTCGAAAACATATCGATACGTCAATGTATCGATATTTTTACTTCGGCATATCGATATTTTCAACCGACATATTTTGATCCGATACATCGATTTATTACCTATTTCATAATTAATTTATTAGCAGAATATTTAACCGAATTCAAAGCCGTAGAAAATAAGAACGAACGCCAAAAAATTACTGTATTGTCTATGATTAGTATGTTTTTACTTTTGTTACCAAACAAATGCTGGGTTGCCTGAAATAATAAATTCTTTAAAATATTAGAATATTGTTATTATTTTCATATATTAAAATAATGTATGTTTTGTTTAAAAATTACTATTAAAATGTAAATATCACGAAGTAGGTACTGTGTATGTTTTTGTGTAAAGAATTAAGAATTATTACTTATTGTTGAATTAAATAAATTATTATTTGAAAAGCGAAAGTCCCAGCAAGTTTGACCAATCGATATTTTTTCCTAAATATATCGGGGCCCATATTAATATTTTAATAAATGTCGATACATCGATATATTTCTCTTCACTGGCGACATCCCTAGTATGTCCCGCTAATCCCCGAGGACCACCGTGGGGTTGTAATTGTACGGCAGATTACAGACTCATTTCCAATGGCCTTCATCTATTTGTAACAGAAGCCTTGGATAATATTTGCAACCTGTATAATAAAACTAGCTTCTACCAGCGGCTTCGCCCATACTTGGGTCACACCTGATTTGGACTTAGAGTCGCGTCTTATGCACTCGTCGAGTCGAGGCTTCAAGGTCTTGAGCATCGACCCCGAGATGGCTGTTGGTTTTCTACCGGTCACATAGCCCAATTCTGCCTAGCCCGTTCCATCATCGCATAACCAGGCATACGGCGATGCACCCTCGATAGACATCCCACCTATTCATATGCTGAAAACGTTTCGAGAACATGTATTTTAATAGGGTAGTTTCCAGGGTCAAAATAAATACATTATGTTTAACCCGTATCTATTTTAGATTATAAAAAACCATTGGACACGTATGTTTTCTTTTTTCGATTAAACAAAAAATAACAAAGATATAGCCAATTAAAGTTACGTATGACGTCACCCCGTGCGAAAAAATGTAGCACGGCGTGACGTTACGTTACACGTAACTTTAATGAGCTATATCTTTGTCACTTTTGGTTTAATTTACCAATAAAAAATACGTGTCCTTTATTTTTGAATAATCTAAAAGACGGACTAATTACATTTTTTACAGCAATTAGCCTATTGTGCGTACAGCTAAGGGGAACAAAAGCTAAACTTTTTTTTGTAGGCGGTAATCTCTGAAAGTACTGGTAAGATTACTAAAAAAATTTCACTGATAAAAAGTTGCTTTATTCCTGAGTGACATAGGCTATTTTTTATGTACGCGGGTAAAGCCGCAGGCAAAAACTAGTCGTAAATAAAACTATCGGAACTCCGAAATAAGACATATCCGTAAATGTGAAGTGGAATTTCTTGCGGGAATCTTAGTTTCCTGATGGATACAACCCGGGAATCTTTAAGTCAAAAGTGAATAGGTTACTTCTAGGTAAGCGCACTCCATCGTCGCTTTCCATCAGGTGAGATAGCGGTCAAGCGCAAACCTATCAAGAATAAAAAAAGAATCCTAAAGCTACGCTGACCCATAAAAGTCAGTAAATTTCCCATAATTAAATAGTGCACATCATTACTTATCGCTACTCATTAAGTCACGGTGTCGGGAACCGTAAACATCTGTTGGAAGGCCTAATTAATTCAAATCGTAGGTTACTCGTGCCGACCGAAATAGATTTAGACGTAGGAGGGTTCATGGAGGATTCTTGTTTGTTTGCTATTTTTATAGAGAATATTGAGAAGGTGGAATTGTAAGAAATAGTTCAGACGTATATAGAATACCTGTACGTATTTACATATGTGGTACTACCTCAAACTATTAGCATTGCCTCTATTTCACATTACCATCATCTACAAAAATTCGATTTTTAACTAATTGTCTGGCCTGTTGGTCTAGTAGTAATTGGCATTGACTGCTAATGTAATGTAATAGGCCTGCTGTTGGTCTTGTGGTTAGTGAGCCTGACTGCTATGCCGGAGGTCGTGGGTTTGATTCTCATCCAGGACAATTGTTTTGTGTCTGAGTGTGTTCTGTATTAATGTACGTTTATCAGTTGTCTAGTACTCATTCAACACAAGCTCTGCTTAGCTTGAGACTAAATGGCGTTGTGCAATGCATTATTATTATAGTCTTTTAATGTTCCCACTGCTGGGACTTAGCCCTCCTCTCTCTAGGAGAGGGCCGCAATCCACCACGCGGGCTAGTGCTAGTATAAATTAATTTGGAAGTATAAAACGTATCTATATCCTTTCAAATAAAAAAAAAAGGATTTCGTAAATTTGTTTCTGAATAACGAAGAGTTACCGAAACATAAAAAAGAAATTACAAATAAATACAACCTGATTGAGAACCACCTTTTCTGAAGCCAGTTTTAAAAAGGCAACTTAAGCTAAAGAGGATTATCGTTGAGAGGTTTGTAAAAATATAACAAATGCTGAAGAAAAATAAATTTTAATATCAACATCGCTTGATTTATGTTGAATGGCACTTTGAATTGAGAGCAGTGCCGGGTCTTGGTTGAGGCCATGGTCCGGAGCGAGGAGGAGTGGCAGGCGGTCGCCGACTTCTGCGAAGCAGTAATGCTCGCAAAGGAGGAGGTCGAACGCATCAGACAACGGCGTTATCGCCGCCGCCGTCGCCGGGATTCTGATCCCGATTTCCTGTCAACGTAGATGCGGGCTTGCGGGCGGTGAGCAATGGGTAGCTCGCTGTCCGGCCGTCCGGTAACTGTCCGGACCAAGCCCAAGTCGTCGACGGCGCGCACTGTTCCCGCGCGCCTCAAGGAGTTGTCAGCAACAACAGGGGCCCAGCCGGGTCGAAGCCTACTGGGGCCAGGGTTATCCGAAAGGGCGCTCGAGCCCCGGTATGAAGGCTAGAAGGAACGGGGTGGGTCTTTTAGTCAGTAAGAGTCTGACTAAAAGACCCACACCAATGTCAATGCATTATTTTACCCACCATAAAAAAAAAAAAAAAAATTGTGAGCAGTGGTGGCCGAGTGGTAACGGCCCCGACTTACGAGTTGTATGTCGCGGGTTCAAACCCAGCCAGGCGCATTACTTTGTGTAATTTATTTCATCATCACTGCTCTCAAATCGGTGAAGGAAAACATCGTGAGCAAACCGACATACTTATCCTAGAACCAAAAATTCGAAGACATGTGACATTCACCAACCCGCACTGGGCTCGTGTGGTGGATTACGGCCCATTCCTTCTCCTAGAGTGGAGGAGGCTTGACTCACAGCAGTGGGACATTAAAAAGTTGATTATGCTATGATATTGTCGCGTGTGGAGACGCGAAAAAAAGGCTGTATCTTCAATTTTACTATTTTTATTGTTAGAAGATTTTTGTAGATGATGGTAATGTGAAATAGAGGCAATGCTAATAGTTTGAAGTAGTAATGCTAGCGAAAGTCCCGGCGACCAATGGTGCAGGCGTGTGGACGACGAGCAATGAGCAGGTCGCCGTCTGGTCTTCCGGTTATCGCCCGGACCAAGCCCGAGTGAAGTTAACTGATGATTATAATATTCACATAAAAAAAACCCTACTTTCAGACGTTAAACCTATTGGTATGAAATGAAGTGGAAACAAAAATATAAGTCGTACGCAAGAACCCTAAAATGGGAAGTATGCTTACTTAAGTATAACTTAATGTGCGAACAGCATTGACCTTTACTTAGCGTACACTTAAGTACACTCACCATCGGGCTTTCATTTAAATGGTATAAGTAAGTTAGATTTGTGTGTAGGTACACTTAAGGGCTAACGCTGCGTTAAGCGGGAACACGTGCAGACACCTGTCGGGTGACGTACCTAAGTAATATGCTATTCAGTATTCTCAGACCTTTTTTTGGTCTTGGTAATTCACCACGCGGGTCCAGTGCGGGTTGGTGGATGTCACACGTCTACGAATTTTCGGTTCTAGGACATGCCGGTTTCCCCACGATGTTTTCCTTGAACGTTTTGAGAGCAGTGGTGATGAAATATATTACAGAAAGTAATGCGCCTGGCTGGGTTCAGCCACCACTGCTAACCTCTGCTGCTGCTCTGCTGCTGTTGATCACATCACCTTTTTTTTTTTCAAAATTTTAAAAGTTAAATATTTTTGAAGTCTTGTTCTTTTTACTTAAAAGAAAATTAAACTTGTATTACTTCTCAAAACCCACGGCTACAAAAACTTCCCAAAGTTCTACTAACAATTCGACGAAGTGTAAATCTAATTATTTGAACTTGTACTGAAAATTCTTTTTAATGAGAAAATGCTTAACTTTCCTCTAAAATTCAGCGAGTATAGTTGTAGTAGAATTACATCCTTTTTTCTTTGAATAATATAAAGAATAGAAATATATTATAAAGACTTTTATTCGGTACAACAACAATATCGAGTCTTTTCAGGAAAAACATCGTAAGCGACAATTTGCATTTTTTGCGGGAACGAGTTTTCTCTACTTCCATAATTAAAAAGTATTTACGAAAATACCTATGTAGTAACAAATTTTCATTTCTGTTATGTGTATTAGATACTTTGAATTTAATTTAATTGTATAATACAAGGTGTAAGGGACAGCCCTCCACAAACTTTAAGGGCTTAGTAGACGAAACTGAATAACCTTCCACAAGATCTTTTTTCAGGAAACGAAAAAAAAAATCAGCCTGACCATACAAAACGATAAACTAGATTGGACAATTTTTATGGCGTGGCAGTTTTTTTTTTTTTTCTTTTATTCGGGCTTATTTGTTTATATGTGAAAGAGCACTTCTATTTCTCCATTATTCTGTGGCAATCAAAAGAATGTTATAGAGAACATTGTTCAACCTCAATGTCGGGCGATTAAAGGAAGTTTCTGTCCTTTGACCCGTGAGTTGCGACCGGGTCTTTGGGGACTACCTTGGGACTGATTTTGACAGAGTTTTATAAAGACAACTATTCCCTAGGCTGTTAAGATGGTACAAATCTTTTATATACAATATAATATTCCACAACTTCCTTTTAAATTTATAGCATTTGTCAAACCAAATGTCTCATGAGTCATGGTTTTATCGTTAGAGAACGTTGTTGATATTAAATTGGTAAAACTATATTTTACACCACCTGCTCGATAATGTCCATTTAAAGGTCATAAAATCATTCTGTCTCTAGGGATCTAATGTACGATGCGTTTGAAATAAGAATAGTATCGGTTGCCATGTTATGACGTCACGTCATAATGTCAAATCGCTAGAAATTGGGCAAAATTTAAGAACTGGATTCTATATTTAGTGGTGTGTATCTACGAGTGTGTATGCCAAATAAAATAGTTTTCTTTCTTTTTTTCTTAAACTTTTTTCGTTCACAGTTCGTAAATAAATTAAATTTAAAAAAATGACTTGTTATGCTCACCCTATTAATTCTTCAATTTGACAATATGACGTGACGTCACCACGTGGCAATCGATCCTATTCTTATTTAGAACGCATAACCGTATGGATCGTTCTCTAGGGATTAATGAGATTTGAATTTGGAACGTCTAAACCATTATTTTGGAACAAAAAAAACATAGTTGTTCGTTTCAAATCTAAAAACATGTCGAGTAATAGTTAACATTAACTTGTAAATAATAGTTATATTTCTGTAATTTAATACTTATTTAAATATACTTGTACCTATTGTTTTTTAACCATCTCACAGAAAGTGTAAAAAGTAGAGAATCCAACACGGAGGTAAAGCTGTCTTTGTCTTGGGCGGATTGCATTCCTCACACTTCACTCAGGTTTCTGTGTTAACTCGTCTCTCTCTTCTATTAATTAATTGTATACATCCTTCACTACGTTCGGGATTAAAACTGATTAGCAACCTTTGTTTCGTTCGGAATACAACATGCCACACTACTTTATCCCCTACTAGCTTTTCCCTCAGCTTCGCCCGCGTACATAAAAGATAACCTATGTCACTCAGGAATAAAGCAAAATTCCATCGGTGAAAAAATTTTAACAATCGGATTATTACTTTCAGAAATTACCTCCTACAAACAAAAAAAAACATACTTAAAAACAAACGTTACCTCTTTATATATTACCAGCGGCCCGTCCTGGCTTCGCACGGGCAATAAATATAGCCTATGTTACTAAGGGTGAAAGTAGCTTTCCAATGCTGAAAGAATTTTTGAAATCGGCACTGTAGCTTTTAAGTTTATTCATTACAAACATACACACAAAAATACAAATTTTCCCTATTTATAATATTAGTTTAGATTAGTGTAAAAGTGTAGATTTACATACTTAAGATCCTTAGTCTCCCTGTTTCCCCATCGTGACCGGTCTTGAGCTCTACGCTTCACCTCACTCCATGTCAGTCCGATGTCCGTCGCTTCTGCCAACACGATACATCGTCAGGTTTACCGAGGACGGCCACGCTTCCTTTTCCTTTGAGGATTCCAGCCCAATGCCTGTTAGATTCATGACTATTCAAAAGTGCCTGCAAATGGACTATTTAAAATAAATTATTTGATTTGAGCGGAATCCCTCCTAAAGACGGTAGCAGACCGAAAACTAAGCTATGCCAAAGCTAAACTAAGCAAGCTAGGCTAAGCTAAGCAAGCTAGAAATATATAGCGTGCACACTAAGAGCTAAGCCAAAGCTCAGTCAGTGTTGCGAAGTTCAATTAGATGGACAAGCGACGCTCGCCTTGAACATAATCGATGAAGAAAATTCCGATGATGAATACGCTACACACAGATTAAGAAGATTAATACTAACCTATTATTATTTAAAAAAGACATTCCAAACCTTGGATATACACAACTAACTTAGCTTCGCATATTTTAGTTAGTTCACATAGCTTAGTCCGCATAGTTTGCGGTTTGCACACAAGTATGGAAAACTGCGTCAGCTATGCAAGCTAAGCTGAACTAACTTAACTTAGCTCTTGGTCTGCAACTAACCGTGTGATCAATCCAATCAAATAGTTACATAATCTACTATTCAATCCATTATCTATGTGTTATTGTATTTTTCCCCAATCTATACATCTATACATATAAATGATCTTGCTAAGGAACTTGAAGGCTTCGAAGTTACGTAACTGTAACAGGATGCAAGTAAAAGCATTGCACAGTGGCACCGCAATATTGTTGAGATTGTTATTTTAACCGGGTCTGCCCAAGGAGAAACCGAGTTCATACCGCGTATTCCATCAATCCCGAACGATCTTCCTTTCGAATTCAAAAGACTACAATTTCCTTTGAAAGATTTACTTTACAATGACAATAAAGAAATCATAGGGCCACACTCTAAAAACGGCGATGCGCGCGGACGTAGTCGCGGGCAAAGTGCTAGACTATACATATAAATAAAATTGGATTGTCTGTTTGTAATATTTACTACATGCATATGAATATATATACGGTACATACACCAAAATAACATTTTTTACAATTTCTGTTTGTCTGTTTGTTCCGGCTAATCTCTGAAATGGCTGGACCGATTTTGACGGGACTTTTTTTGGCAGGTATCTGATGTAATAAGGAGTAACTTAGGCTACTTTTATTATAGAAATAATAAATTCAAAATCCTGTTGTCCACGCGAACGAAGTCGCGGGTATAGCTAGTAAATAAAATAAAAATACCTGTACCTATACCAATTGTATACTTGAACACCCTTAGCGACGGCGGTACCCCGAGCAACGACGGGCAGCCGTAGCCTGCGGCTGACACAAGCTATTTATAAACTTGTGATACTATGCTGTTATATTTCCGCCATATTTTATTCCTCTTTCTTCATTCATATTTGTGGAGTAAGTTTTCTACGTCGTACTGTTGGTAAGATGAGAAAAATCTAGTTGTAATGTATCAGTGATGTTAGCTCTTTAGAATTCCACGAATAAGAAGTGTTCTACTGAACGTAGGCCTCCTCCAAGTGTCGCCAAAATTACCGGTCTTATAACTTTCGCAACTTTTCGGTATTTAGTAATGGTTTAGAAAAAAAAAACACTGAAATTAACCAAGAATTTATGCTCTTCCCTGTCTTATTTACATTAACCCCTCGAGCGCCGATTGTACATACGTCTGTCTGTACAACTTGGGTGTCCTTGAAAAATGCTTAATGTGTTTATCATTTTTTTTTTACGAAAGTTATTTGTTCGAAAATTTTGTTTTTTTTTACATTTTCTTCTATATATATTATTGGTTTTTGTTAGAAAAATCCGAAAAAAGTTTTTTTTTTATTTTTTGTTTTTTTTTTTTGGTGATTTACGTAAACAGTGCAATTTTCCGGGTCAATGAACCTCTGGCGCTCGAGGGGTTAACAGAATTCTTAAAATAACTAGATGTGTGAACACAGAAAGAGTTAAATAAAAAAAAAACGTGTGGCACTTGGGGACTGCCGCGGTAAAGCTATTGCATAGCATTTTTATCAACTTAAGCAATTATAATTATTTATTTATTTTATTTATGCAGTATTTTTTTTTTCCTTTTTTTTTCTTTGATATTAATTGTTAGTTACACTTTCACACATTGAATTGAATTTTGATTGATTGTTCACTCATTTGTTTTCTTATCGGTCACCACGCTCAAAAAACAAATGAGTGGGGGGTGTTAGGTTATTTTCGTTACGGAATTTCTGGATTCGGTCTCCACGCTCAAGGCCCGCGATAGAAGCTATGCAATAGCTTAAAAATAATTAAACATATTACCGGGTAAAAAAAACCAATATGCTATTCTAGGACATGGTTTATTCATGTGCCAAATTTCTTCCAAATCCGTTCAGCCGTCCGAGCGTAGAGAAGTAATATTTCACAACAATCACACAACGCCGTCTAGTCCCAAGCTAAGTGGAACTTGATATGAGGACTAGACAACTGATAAACATACTTATATATTTCTAAATACATACATATTAAAGATAAAATTACACCCAGACACCATCGATCGTGACCGCACAAAAATTTGTCCCGGGTAGAAATCGAACCCACGATCTCCAACATAGCAGTCAGGGCTACCAACCACTAGACCAACAGGCCAGTCAAATTAATGGACAAACACACAAAAGCTAGAACTACATTAGACCGACGCACACGTGTCACACGCCTGATTTGTACGTCGCGTGGCGTGGATCAAGTGTAGCTCTACAAGTCTAGTTTCCATATAAAATGTATGGAGACCGACGCGCCCAGATCGGCGTGTGTGTCACACGTGTGCGCAGTGTAGTTCTAGCATAATACTTTCGTCTTTATTATATTAGTTTGACGAAACCTAACGAAATGTAAATGGAGATAGCAAACGCCCACTCGCACTAAATCGTATTAACTTAGTAATTTGGCCTTAATAGTATTCATGAGATGGTCTAAATCTGTCACCTCCATCGTTCACACCCAGGCAGTTGAGATCTAGCTGTTAGGAAATCTGAGTATAAATGATATTCATTTTGTAAATAGGTTTTAAAAAACACTTTTACACGTATTTTTTTTTTTACGTCAGTTTAAACTAGATGATGCTGGTGTTTCCTAGCTGACTACCCTTTTTTTTCGATGGGAAAAATCATCCTATGACAACCCCTGCTCTTGGGCGGAGCGGGAGATAGTGTCAGACTCTTACTGACAAAAAAAACCATCCCGTTCCTTCATACCGGGGCTCGAGCGCCCTTTCGGATAACCCTGGCCCCAGTAGGCTTCGACCCGGCTGGGCCCCTGCTGTTGCTGACAACTCCTTGAGGCGCGCGGGAACAGTGTAACTACCCTGAGAAGAAACACCGAAACAAACTCAGGGGTCAAAGTCTCTTTTAAAGTCCATACACTAAATATGTATTAGTCAAAATCGCACGAGAACCATGCAGAGTTGTCTGAGATGGTCTTTTGAAGAAAGAACCATACAGATTCGAGTGGACCTGTCCAGTCAGTGCAAGCATTTGTCAGTATTCGCAAAGCTCAACTCTAGACTGCTAAGGAGCTGAACGAGTTGACGAACAATACCAAGGAAAGGATATTTGGGGAGGCCGCAGAAAATACTCAAATTCCACAGATATATAAAAAGTACTGAAAAGAAAATTAAAAAGCAATCATCCTTGTTCTTACATTTACAATAAAAAAAGGAAATAGGTATGGAGTTTACAAAATATTTAGCAAAGTATTTACTTTGCTAAATATTTATGTAAAAAAATCAGTAAAAAAATAGGTATTACATATATTATTATTATGAAGATATTTATCCTCCTCACCGTCATTACAACTCGCTCGAATATGCTTGCTTGGAACTGTGTGGTACTCGGTTTAAAAAATACTATAACCAAATTACTTATATCACCAATAACCTCACTTTTCCCTACATAGTTAGCACATCCGATTTACTATTGCAAGTTCAAACAAACCCGCTTTAACTAAATACTAAAATATTTAACAGGAAAGTGTTCCAAGTCGTTCGTAAAGAATAATAAAATTATCTTCATTGCAATAATATAATTGAGTCTCAGCGTCCTCTGTCGCGTCTCTGCGTCATTCCGACGTCAAATTATCTTAACTAGTGGTTGCTATGGACCAACATCCCAGTTTTAGATAGCTATGGCACAAAATAGATGGGTACAGAAGTCAATATCATGTATTTTCTTCACTTTTCATACATACGTTCGGCGGTCGCGCTAGGGTCGGCGCCGTTTTGTCCGAGCGCGCCGAAACGCTACGATAAATACCTAATATTAACTGTAAAAATATTACATGGCCACAAAGTCATGGTTGCTTTCTCGACGCGTTGCCGGGGGCTGGGGAACATACCAACCTAACTGTTATATGTTAAATGAACCATCGATAAGTAAATAGGTCCCTATTTACCTCTCAGAAACAACTGGTACCTAACTTAAAAAACGATAATTTACTATTTAATGTTGATTTTAAATAATCCACTGATCAATCTTTAAGTCTAGATTGAATAGGTATCTTCTAGGTAGGCGCGTTCCATCGTCGACCGCATCGTCGCTTTTCATCAGGTGAGATAGCGGTCAAGCGCGAACCTATCAACAATAAAAAAAAAGTTATATTAACTGTTTTTTGTTGCTCCATTATTGCACAAAAAAGTTCACAAACGCGTATCTCAAGCGAGTGGTAGTCGCGCCCATACTGGTCCCAACCGGACCGAGATATCGTGTCCGTGAGCGTGTTATGTTTGCGTTGTTAAAAGAGTATCTATGGAGTTTCTTGCTTGTTCTTCTCTATGAGTCCGTTCCATCATCGGACCACAAGACGTACGGCGTTGCGCCACCGGTACATGGTGGACATCCCACCCATACGTACAAAGCGTTTTGGGAGTACATTCAATATGCGTACAGCTAACGAATAGAATTCCTTGCCAGAATCTGTCTTTCCTGATAGCTATAACCTAGGGGTCTTTAAGTCAAGAGTGAATAGATTGCTTCTAGAATTACACTGCGCATACATATGCCACACACGCCGCGGGCTTGCGGACAGTGAGCAATGGGTAGCTCGCTGTCCGGCCGTCCGGTAACTGTCCGGATCAAGCCCAAGTCGTCGACAGCGCGCACTGTTCCCGCACGCCTCAAGGAGTTGTCAGCAACAGCAGGGCCCCAGCTGGGTCGAAGCCTACTGGGGCCAGGGTTATCTGAAAGGGAATTCGAGCATCGGTATGAAGGCTAGTAGGAACGGGGTGGGCTTTTAGTCAGTAAGAGTCTGACACTATCTTCCGCTCCGCCGTAATAGGATGATTTTACCCACCATAAAAAAAAAAAATACCACACACGCCGGTCTGGGCGCGTCGGTCTCTATACATTTTGTATGGAAATGGATGGAAACTACCCTTGTAGAGCTACACTTGATCCTCGACGCGTATTTACAATATGTACATGGCTACAGCACAAGGGTGTGAAACTAGCCGCGTATAGATTGGAAATCACTTTTTAACTCAATAGTCGTCGTTGCGTACAAACTACCTACAGGTCATTGAACTCGCTGACGTTTTCTTAAAGAAATTAATTTCGTACATGCGTAAATTAATACGAGTTTTGAAAAAACAAGTTACTTTTTTTTTATTTTATCTTTACAAATCCATAGTGTTTCATGTACCGGATTGACCCTCCACGGGATTAAAACGATTCAATTTAGCGGTGTGTATTGTAAATACGCATCCTCGACACGCGACGTCGTTCTACATACAAAACAGGCGTGTTACACTTGTGTGGTCTAATGTAGTTCTAGCTTTATTGACGTATCAGTGTAGGATTTATTTTTACTGGCCTGTTAGTCTAGTCGAGGCTTTGACTGCTGTATTGGAAGACATGAGTTCGATTCCCACCAAAGACAAATGTTTGAGTGATGACGGTGTAAGGTGGGTTGGGGGAAGATCGGCATTGGGGTAAGAACGTATAAATCATTTATACCACTTATTTAGCTTTATTTTTAATGCCAGCCACATTGCTGGGCAAGGTGGGACATAATGACGCGGCAAACAATATGACTAGCATTAAGAACAAAGCTACATAAGTGGTATTTGGGGACCCCAACGCACTATATGATCATTCGTTCTGTGTCTGGGTGTAAATTTATTTATTTATTTATTACAACTTCATGCAAAACAAAGGTACAAAGGCGGACTTAATGCCTTAGGCATTCTCTACCAGTCAACCTAGGGTGGTGAAGAGAAAACATGGCAGGTGCATAAAAAAAAGAATAGTTTGATAAGAAAACAAGTGTACAAATATTTATATAATAAACATACTTAAATATTCAATATAATAATAATAATATAATATTTATCTATAATATGTATTTGTATGTATTTAGAAATACAACGATTATAAATTCTAGACTATCGTAAATACGCAGGTTCACTCTTAGTAAAAGTTTTCTTAAAAAAAAGAAGACAAATTGTCATTGTGTGATTAAAGCTCGGTCTAGACTACGCATAAACCATCCATGATGGCCAGTAATAAAAACCGGTCAAGTGCGAGTGTGACTTGCGCACCCAGGGTTCCGTAAAAACTTGCCAATGTAAATATTTTTTTTCCTGAGGCGATTCTCGAAGATTTTTCGGAATTACAAAACAGTAGGTAATTATTGTTATGAAATGTACTCGTATTACGGTTTTCAGACTTTTCCTACTAATACATTAATAAAAAAGACGTGTGGCACTCGGGGACTGCCGCGGTAAAGCTATTGCATAGCATTTTTATCAACTTATGCAATTATAATTATTTATTTATTTTACTTTGTGCAGTATTTTTTTCCCTTTGTTTTTTTTCTTTGATATTAATTCAAGTTACACTTTCACACATTGAATTGAATTTTGATTGATTGTTCACTCATTTGTTTTCTTATCGGTCACCACGCTCAAAAAACAAATGAGTGGGGGTTGTTAGGTTATTTTCGTTACGGAATTTCTGGATTCGGTCTCCACGCTCAAAGCAATAGCTTAAAAAAAATAATTAAATTGATTTTCTTTCTTTATTTTTGCCAACTAAACTACGGAACCCTAGCAACACCAAATAGTCGAGAAAGAATCTGCAATATCAACTGAAATCCCCATTCTGACGCATAATGTGTCACAGCTACGTCATATCATCTCAGAGGGGGGGAGGGGCAGACAATCCCACTCTTTTATTGATTCCTTGTTGATTGAGGTCGCTGGTCGACGCAATTTGTTGCCGGCTGTCAACAGGCGGGCTTGATTGATTTGACATTAATGGACTTACAACGATTAGAATTAATCGCTCTATTTAATGAGTATTGTTGTAAGGTACTTATGAAAGAATCTCTTTGGTATTTTTTTGTGAAATTCAATTTTTTTTCTATATTTCACCTAGTTATATGTGCATGCTGTGGTCTCCTGTAACTGAAGGAGCACACGTTGAAAGACCCCATGCCTAATGATTTATATTGTGTCTGTGTAACCTTTGTTGGAGATCCTAATAAATAAATAAATAAAAGAAAAGGGAGTTAGCGATAGTTTGACGGGTGACAAACTGACAAGACAGAATGGAAGAAAAAAACATGTTGCGCCGATCCCAAGTAATAATAAGAAGTTGTAAGGTACTTATGATTAAGATATTGTTTGGGTAAACGGGCATCTGCGGGATTGTCCCGGAGTTACCGAGGCCCTGGACGTAAGAGAGCGCAACAATATGCGCGGGAAAAACATGAATAGATTACGCCTTACTACGGACAACGCAACGTACAGTTGCCACAACGGATCTTGAGCGCTCGGCGTCAGAGTGGAGATCGCTTTGCGCATTCCATACATTAAATTAATATGAAAATAAAACACAGTTGGTGAAGTGAGTGAGATAAATCACAGGAGTGTGTTCCTAACATAATAATTTACTAAATACTTGTTTAATTTCCTCCCTCACCCGCTCCAGGTACCTTTAGGCAGTCGATAAAATCCCCGACCGAAACCCTCATTTGTTCCACTTGGCTTGCCTTCAGGACCAGGGTAAAGTGACATAGAGGCGAAAGGTTGTATGTTTTACCTTTTCACACTCAAACGACTGAAAGGATTTTTTTACAATTGCCGTCACGGATCTTGAGCGCTGGCTTCAAGTTGAGCAGAAGTCAAATATTCGGTCTCTTTAGTGGTGCGAAGTGAGACACGGGGACGGGGAGTGTCAGTGATTGGCTCGCCGCGCTATTGCGTCATAGACGTCACTCCTGATTCGTTCCCTGCGTTGCTGCATGTATCTAACTACGAAGACGATTGGCTCGCCAATTTATGGAATGCGCAAAGCGATCCCCACTCTGACGCCGAGCGCTCAAGATCCGTTTCCGCAATTGTATGACACCGTACCTCGAAAAGCGCATTGGGGGATTAAAACAGAATTCTAAAGGTGAAAAATATTATTTTGTACCACACAGTTTGTTCTAGGAAATCGTGTTTTATTAAAAAGTTTTCGGAAAACATTTTCATCATTCAGAATCTTAATTAAAATTTAAGATTTCTGTAGTTATAGCTTAATCAGCCTTTTTAATGTTCCCACTGCTTGGAATCAGGGGTGGGAATGGGCCGTAATCCACCACGCGAGCCCAGTGGTGAATGTCACATGTTTTCGAATTTTTGGTTCTAGGGCATGCCGATTTCCTCACGATGTTTTCCTTCACCGTTTTGAAAGCAGTGGTGATGAAATAATATACACAAAGTAATGCGCGTGGCTGAGTTTGAACCCGCGTAGATATATTTTTACCCGACTGCAAGAAGGGTTATGTTTGTCGCGCGTATCTTGTATGTTTTTTCAATATTTTTGTTCATTAGAAAGGGTCAAAGTTCACACAAAACAGCAGATTTCTAGAATTCTTTCCTGGATTAGTTTTACATTGTTTTGATATCAATAGAAACCTAGATGACATGCACTCAACTCTATGTTCACAAAATGTCTAGAGAAAGATCACGTAAAAGCAGCAATATCTCGGATTGGTCGCTCTTAAATTCAATAAAGAGCTCCCTATAAAAACATGCTTACACTCGGTAACTAAGCGAAACAGTGACGAACTAGACGACAATTACTGCGTTACCATGGCAACACACGAGACGCGACGACTTGCCAACCAACGTTAGTTATACCGGTTTATTATAATGTATTTAATGTCTTTGATTATAATCTAACAAGCTGTCCCCTGCAGTTCAACCAAGTCCTTGGCTCCATCCCTTATTTGGAAAAAAATTACGACTTATATGCTAATTGTTTCAGAATAAGCGGTACCCGCTCCGGATCCGTCAACCAATGTTTGTCTATGGGAGGACTGCTGCGGAGGCTGCTGAGGTCCTCTGAGTCTTACGTCAAAATATAAGAGAGAGAGAAAGAGAGAGAAGATCCTCCCACAGACAGACATTGGTAGACGGAGCCAGAGCGAGTACGGCTCCACAGTTGAGTTAAAGGCACGGGCCCACTGAAGCGCACGGTTAGGCTACGCAGCTTCGCTTTGTAAGAAAATGTATGTGGTTATGTCTACAGCAACCCACTGAGAGGCTACGCATGAATTGACGTCATTGATAGGAACATCGTGGCTTGCTCGAATAGGCGGTTACATAGCTGAACGCTGTCGACGTGGGTCTACGTTTCCACTGGAGTACACGAATATGACCCACGACTATGCACAGCTCACTTATCGCAGCGTAGTTTTCAGTCATACACCTTCCGCAGTGAAGCCCGTGTCCGTGGATTGCAGTGGCTCGTGCGTAGCCTCTCCGTTCGCCGTGCCACGCTATACATAGTCGTGGGTCTTCGTGTACCTACTTCAGTGGAAACGTAAACCCACTTTGTTAAACAAATTAATACGCCGCGTCCACAGCATGCGCCGCTGTGGGGCTGCGCCTTTATAATGCTGATAGTGCCAGAATAAGCTAGTTTGGAGCCTGTAGAAAATTCTACCAACGGGCTCCTAAATCTTCATAAACAACTAGTTGCTACCAGCCCCCCTAGCCAAGTTGCAACCGTTTCGCTTGGGTCGAACGCTTAGAGTTGACCTTGCCGCCAATTCTTTTGTTCTGACCACGTGACTGAGCGTTAAGACGACGTCATTCCCGTACATTTGAAGCTTTCTACAAGCGTTAACTATTGCAGATTAGCTTGGCTAGGGGTACAGGAGTTTTGCCCGCTTAAAAGTAGGTATCTTGATATAAACTGTAGAACCCCATATCAACCCTTCAAGAGCTGAATTTAGGAAAACCCTTAGTGCTCGCCTACGTCATAAAATTAAGCCCTAAGCAAAATTTCATGTTCCAAGTCCTTCTGCGAAGCAGTAATGCTAACAATATAAACTAGTGCCTACCCACCTAAATTTGTAGGTGTAATAGTTTCTGAGATTTCGTGACTAATCAGTGACTGGGATTTCGCTTTTACTTACATTTTAGAAGATTGTTGAACTAGATAACTGGTTATAAATTATAAGCTTATTTAGTAATCAAAAGAAAGATGCCTTTGATAACTAGATTACATGGAATCCTTTAAAAGCTACGCGCCGAGCTATTTAAAGACGGCCTTTGATTGAAGTCTGTTGAAGTCTGTATTCCTCGTAAATTAAACCCTTAATTAGAAGTCCGTTTGTAAAGACTTTGTGTTTAGATTCTTAAAGTGCTTTCGGAAATAGAAACTTCATTTCGCTACTAAATTTAAATTGAAGGAATTGAGGATTCGATATATTTTTGTTCGATATATTTCGGTTCTCGGAAAAGTTGAAAGGGAATCGTTTGTTTTGGTATGCCTATGTAAAGAGGAACAACATGCCATAGTGTCTCAAGACGAAAGTCCATGACCAGTGCGTGTTGCCAGTGATGACATATGGCTCCGAAACGTGGTCGCTCACAATCAAATGGGCCTCATCAGAAGGCTTAAAGTCACCCAAAGGGCAATGGAAAGCGCTATGCTCAGGGTCTCCTTGCGTGATCGAATCAGAAATGAAGATATCCGCAGGAGAACTAACGTTGCGGACATAGCACGAAGAATCGTCAAACTTAAGTGGCAATGGGCAGGGCATATTGCTCGCAGAACAGATGGCAGTTCGGGAGAAAGGTTCTGGAATGGTGACCGCGTACCGGTAGATGCAGCGTGGAAGGCCTTCTACAAGGTGGACCGATGACCTGGTGAAGGTTGCGGGAAACCGTCGACACTTGGTGGAGGTCTATGTCCAACAGTGGACGTATATCGGCTGAAATGATGATGATGTAAAGAAGAGGGATGAAACGGATGTTACTAAAAGAGTTATGAATATACCTTTTTTTTTTTTTTTTTTTTTTTATGGTGGGAAAAATCATGCATTGACATCCCCCGCCCTTGGGCGGAGCGGGAGATAGTGTCAGACTCTTACTGACTAAAAGACCCACCCCGTTCCTTCTAGCCTTCATACCGGGGCTCGAGCGCCCTTTCGGATAACCCTGGCCCCAGTAGGCTTCGACCCGGCTGGGTCCCTGCTGTTGCTGACAACTCCTTGAGGCGCGCGGGAACAGTGCGCGCCGTCGACGATTTGGGCTTGGTCCGGACAGTTACCGGACGGCCGGACAGCGAGCTACCCATTGCTCACTGTCCGCAAGCCCGCGTCTACGTTGGCCGGAAATCGGGATCAGAATCCCGGCGACGGCGGCGGCGATAACGCCGTTGCCTGATGCGTTCGGCCTCCTCCTTTGCGAGCATTACTGCTTCGCAGAAGTCGGCGACCGCCTGCCACTCCTCCTCGCTCCGGACCATGGCCTCAACCAAGGCCCGGCGCGAGAGGTCTCCGCCGCCGATCGCCCCCACGAGGGCACGGCGATGCTCCGCCCAAGCAGGGCACACCTCGACTGTGTGCTCCACCGTGTCCTCCGGGCGTTCCGCACAGTGGCGACACCCGGGCGTCACTTCCGCATGAATCCGGTGCAGGAAACTCCCGAACGAACCATGTCCGGTGAGGACCTGCGTCATGCGGAAGGTAAGGACGCCGTGAGGCCTTTCCAGCCACGCCTCAAAGAGGGGACTTACCGCCATGATTGTGGCGTGCCCAGTTATGAATATACCTACATGTGAATGGATGGAGAGGGAGGCCAAAGAATGGATTGATGGATTGTGTGAGGAGTGATATGAAAGTAAAAGGATTAACAGCGTGACAGGTGACAGCACAGGAAAACTAATGAGTATAAAAATAAGATCTTTGGGAAAGTTGTTTATAATCATAAGTACAATGAAGTGTATGATAAGTATCGGTCACTTCTTCTTATCGTATCAATGGCAAAACTAGTTAAATTCCTTGCCTGACCCAGAATTCGGCCACGGCAATGCCGTCCGCTGATACTGTCATTAGGTCCCTACGTGAGCAGGCAACAGGGCACGTGACGCAGGACTGAAGGTGGGACATGGTCTGCGGAGAGACGCCGCACAAACACTGAAGATCGGAACCATCCGTAAACCTCCACTTTTGGAGATTGTCTTTGCTGCGCCCAACCTGGGTGCGGACCCTTAAAGATGGAGCGTTGTCGGCAATATTGCCGTGAAGTGGGAATATTGCCCGAAGTATGAATATTGGTGGCAATTTCCAACGGCATATCTCCAGTCAACCTTTATAATAAATGTAATGAAATGACCTCCTTGGTAATGACATTTCATTTTTTTTATTTTTAAGCTGTGGATACGGGGTGACGTATGATTCAATGAGATGATGTTTAGATTTTTTTGTGCATTTAATTGATATAAAAAAACTTGTAGAGAGATAAATAAAGGGATATAATTGAGGAGGCGATATTAGTGAACTTTAAAGGTCGTTTCTTTTTTTTCAGGTGAGATAAATTTTAGTTAAACGATAATTGTTATAATGTAAAAGCGTGTTGAATAAAATAAAACTTTGTTTTCAGAGAAACAATTTGGTTTATTTCGAAAATCCTCAATAATATACCCTAAATAGATTTACCAATACTACGCAAAATCAGTATTACCCAGAGTATAAGCAATTTCATCTTCATTTCAACATTATTTCCGCTTGTCAATCGTCTGAAACCCCTCGCTATGTTGGATATAGTGAGGCAAAATTCCGAGAATATTCTCCTAGCGCGAATTTCGCTGTAAATAATAATCATACATTATTTTAGGGAGAACATATAGGAACCATTTTTTCTTTGATTATTTATATGGCAGAACAAGTTTTGCCATCTTTTGTGTTCAGGCAATTCCTGTCCATGCCAGGCAGCCAATTAATTTGGAAAACACTGTCGTTTTTGGTGCGATTTTCGATACTAAATATTTTGTATCGATAAATCGATGTATCGGATCAAAATATATCGGGTGAAAGTATCGATATATTGCCACAAAATATCGATGTGCCGAGTCACTGTTTTGGTGGATCGAGTTGACTCGAATCTTCTAATCCTGTATTCGAATCTTGACTCGATTTCGCGGTTCGAATCAAATACTCGAATTCTATGTGCAGTACTCGAGTGTTCTGTATATTGAGACTGAGTAAGAATCGATACGTGACGAGTGATGACCGATACGGTATAGAGTAAAAGTATCGATACCTCAATGGTATCTTTTCATCCCTAATCCCTAGGCAAAACAGTTTCGTTAAAGATGTGCGCCGTGTCGTAGACAAAACATTTTCGTTTTAGTTTTGAGACAGACTTTTCTATGTGCGACAATTCTGTCTACAGACTGTCTTAAGTATGCGCTCAGCCTTATCGAACTTCGCCGAAACGGCATGACGCATTTTATGGAATTTTTTGTGTAAATTGTACCGAGGCTATTTATTTTCTTTGATGTTTTACATGGTAGAGCAACTTTTGCCGGGTCAGCTAATAAATCAACGGGTCAGTTAATAATAATAAAATCAAATCAACAGAAATATTAAATTTTATCTATGTTTTTCGAAATTTCTCTGGCGAAAAAAGTATTAATGAATATTTTTATTCGGAAAAACATTCTCTGTGATTTCAGTTATAGATATTGTGATATCGAAAGGAGATCGCAAGAGTTTTTTTTTATGGCTTGTAAAATATACTTTTAAGGATTTTGTAATGAAATGTTGTATAGCGAGCTGAAAAAAATATAGTCCCGAGTGTTTTCTTTATAGATAGATCCCAAAACGAAGCCTACCGTAAGCTGAGCTACGACAATATCTAATGCCTTGATTACACGTACCGAGTAAACGGGCGAGACAGTGCCCGGATACTCGGTACGTATAAACCAAGCAGCGAGTGCTCGACCGAGCGCTTAACTCTACGGCCCGTATTAATAAACGATGCTCAACTCCGTTCTCAAGTGCGATATCATTTGATCCCCAATTATACGATGATAGAAGCTCAGACTTAAGTTTCGAGTTTCGTTTATTAATCTGACAACACTCGGCTGATGTAAACCTAAGCTGTGCTTGAGTTCAAACTTGAACTTGAGCTTAATCTTGTGAATCTCGTTTATTAATACGATGAAGCCCTCAAGCTTGGTATCAAGTACGAGATCATCTTGGGCTGAGGAACGCCTACATCACTGTCTCGGCCGAGAGCCATTTTACTGTCTCGCCCGTTTACTCGTTACGTGTGATCAAGGCATAATGTTTCCCTTTCAATCGTATCTACCCAAGTAAAAATGAAATATTTTCCTACGAATAAAATACAATCGTAATATTTGTAATGAACGCAGACGTTTATTTAAATGTAAAATAAACGATGTTTGTTAAACATAACATTTGTGGGTCTTCAATTATGAATGCGGGACCGTCTACAAATATCTGGTATTGAAACCTTTTGGTAAAGCGTTACGAGATATTTATCTTATAAGAAATATTATGTAGGTACAATTAAATCTGAGTAATTGGAAACTCAAAGGATCTAGGATATTTTATCGTTTATAGAGATGTTTCATTTACACTTTACAGATTCCCAAATGGCCAGTTTTAAAGTCTGTTTTATTTTTTTATTATTTTTTTTTATTAGTGTGTAGTGTACCTACTATGGCAAATCGAATTCCAAATAATCGATATTAATAAAAAAAACACATTTTAATCTTTGATTACCATCTTTTATAAATAAAATATATAAAATCATATATATAATACCATCTTTTAAAATTTAGGTACCCAACATTTTAAAATTTTGATTGAAATGCAATTGCACGGAGAAACTCTACATCACCTCTTCTGATTGGATGATTTTCCACCACATTCAAACATGACGATAACATATCCATCAATTTGTCGAAATAGGTAGCTACACGATTAACCACCCTATCCTTAATTGATTTAACGACCACACTTCCATTGGCACGATAAATGGCTTTGTTAAGTACCCGCCGTTTGATACGACTCATAAACTAATGGTTTCTTCAAGACATCTAACGGTGGTTCGACTCCGAATGGTCGGAACTTACGATTGATTTTATACCTCCGATTCCGATTCAGTTCCGATTCAGTTTTGATAAATAGTCTTTAAGTAGATAGTAATGGGCAGGGCACTTTGCTCGCAGGACAGAACCCCTAGCTAAATTAAGACCATTTCTTTTCGATTCTCTTGCTACGAAAGCCTTAAGTAGGCCACGCCTCCAATTTCTTTGTATTGACCACGTGACTGACCGTCGATATGACGTCAGAACAAAGGAATTGGAAGCGTGGCCAACTCGAGACGTTCGACGCAAGAGAATCTGAACGAAACGGTCGTTACTTGGCCAAGGGGGTAGTTGGTCGATGGGGACGAAAGGTTCTAAAGTTGCGAGTCGACAACGTACCGGAAGACACAGCGTTGAAAGGTCTCTCACAAGGTGTACTAATGAACTAGTGAGGGTCGTGGAAATCTGATGGTTGCGTGACGCACATGACCGTTCATTTTGGTGATTGTAGTGATGATGAAATGTTGTGTCAGAACTTACATCTATATATCTACTATATGACCCGGCCACGCGTTACCGTAGCTAAAGTTTTTGTTAGATTTACCATAGCAGCGCCATCTATTGATTACTTACTCAACCCAGTCGAAAGGTATCGACATCTGTTAGAATCATTTGGAGTTAACAGATAATTGTGACTCTCAAATAATAACAGACAAATAATTAGAAATAAATTAAAATTGTGACCATAATTTGAGATTTAAACTATCCTATCTCTCAAGTTGGATCGAACTGCACATGGTGTGCGAATTTTATTATAATCGGTTAAGTGGTTTAGGAGTCCATTGAGGACAAACATTGTGACACGAGATTTATATATATTAAGATACATATAAATAAAATTGGAGTGTCTGTTTGTAATATTGAAATAACTGCTTTTTACTACATGCATATGAATATATATACGGTACTTAGACTAAAATAACATTTTTTACAATTTTTATCTGTCTGTCTGTCTGTTTGTCCGGGCTAATCTCTAAAATGACTGGACCTATTTTGACGGGACTTTTCTTGGCAGGTAGCTGATATAATAAGGAGTATATACTTTTATTTTAGAAAAAAATAAATTCAAAATCCTGTAGTCCATGCGAACGAAGTCGCGGGCACAGCTAGTATTATTATATCGAAGTACAATCAAGTTTATACTTGTTGCACTGGGAGCCTCCCTCTTAAAGCCTTCCGTCGACTATTCTTTCACTTGTTATTTTGTTTCGTATTTCGCATGTTGTGAGTCCACGCTTCATATAGGGTCAACTCACACCGAAAGATTGGCGAAGGGCAGCGACCCGTTTACCGTTTATAGAATTCGCTGGAATTCCCGCGGTGCCGCGGGCATACGCGCGACTCGTTCGAGTTTCTCATGCGATAATAAGTATTATAGAAAAGAAAATAAAGTTAAAATTCATATGATACTGAAACTGCGCACCGCTTCGCTGCGCTTCGACGCTCTTTTGGTGTGAGTTGACCCTTATAGGTCGACTTTTCGTTTAGTTTTTATAGTGTTTCATTTGACGATTCTGCCTCCGAATCCGGTTTTGATTCCAATTCCGCGAAACCAAATTTAAAAACTCCAAATTCGGTTCCGATGTAACAATTTCCGTTACATCTAGGATTGCTAACCATACTTTATAATAACGTATCTTACTTTATTTTTGATAAATACACTTTCTACTTTTGCATAAAAAAAACTTTAATCTTTACTGTGATGCTGATAAAATGAAATACTAATGAATAATTATCTACTCAACTATTATCGATTCTTCTAATACGTTTCTAAAAATGTAAGGATACCTAATGATAATGAAACACTGTGAGTGTGCGCTAGAAGCACATAAATAAATGTCTTCAAAAGAAGAATCAGATACATAAATCAATTTTAAAAAATTCTTTTTCATTACTCATACTCTGAAAGTAGGTCTGAAGTTGCCTGAGGAGCGGGCTGAAAGTGATACTTTTCATCCCTAGGGAGTTTTACTTTACAACTGACAGCTGTCAAATTATAAAAAAAAAACTAGTTCCATCTTCACATTTCTATTGAACCATGTTCCAATTTTCCATACAGCCAGTCAATCACAGCACGATATAAAATTGAAATAACATAAAGACAAGTATTAATTAAATAATGTTATAGATTTATTTGTTCAACTATTTCTTTAAAATGCTTTATTTTTAAAAGATTACAATTAATTTCAAATTTTTCATTAATGAGGCTGAATAGCTGGCCGGCCGCAGAAAAAAAAAACAAAACAAAATGGCGGGAAAATGGCAATCAGTCGTTGGTTTTTTCGAGTTTTGTTTACGTTTTCGTACAACAGAGATTTGTATTTAACACGTTATGTTTATCAGATTAAAATAGTGATTTAACGCCTAATTTCATAAGAGAAGAGGCTAAAGCAGTAGTGGAATACCTTTTACCGCCTAAATCAGAAGAAAGATACCTACTTAAAATCATAGGTACGACGACTCAGGTTTTACAAACTTTTTATTTTATTTTTAGTTTCCTCGTATTCGTAATGAAAAGCACAGTGTTTACCTCGGGGTGAAAGTAACCCATTTAACCCCTCGAATTAGCGACCTCGCTTCGCTCGCCCGCCAACTCCTTCTCGGGACGAAATGAGTTACTTTCACCCCTAGTGTAACAATGTACTATTGTAGCCATTAAAAACTATGATGCGTTATTTTCCATCAAAAACATTTGGTGAAACAACTCTAGTTACATCCCTAGTATTTTCCAGCCGTTTATAGCCGGTTGCACATAATTTTAACGAAGACATTAACGTCCGTCAGTGCGGTGCAATTTGTCGGTTAACAGGTCTTGCTAACGTCAAATGATGAGCTTCATGAGTTTATGACGGTAAAGGCCGCACGCAGCTAGCATTTTTATTGAGCACTCAAGTCTTTTTACTATCTTCCTATTATTTTATGTCTCGGTTTGCGATTTACGTCAGAACGCTGTCCTTTGTAGATGGGACATGACATCCCCCGCTCTTGGTCGGAGCGGTAAATAGTGACATACTTTTACTGACTAAAAATCCACCCCTGTTCCTTCTTTGCTGTTGTTCCAGGGCCCGGGGATCTCTTTCGCATCTCCCATGGCCCCAGTAGGCTTCAAACCTGCTAGGCCCCGTGCGGACGCCTACTTTGCTAGCATTACTGCTTCGCAGAAGGAGGCGACCGCCTGCTACTCCTCCTCGCTCCAGACCATGGCAGAACCAAAGCCCAGTTCGTTAGAACGCTAACATACGTTACTCATAGAAAGTGTCATTTTACTGGAAGTTCTGTATTCAGACGGAAGAAACACCTGAATTCAGTACAGAGGGTGACACTATTGCGCGGAACGCCTGGAGGACACGGTGGAGCATACGGTGAAGGTGTGCCCGACTTGGGAAAAGCAGCGCCGTGGAGGTGGTCGGCGACCTCTCGCGCTGGGCCCATGTTCACACCATAGTCTAGAGCATGAGGAAATGGGATGCGGTCGCATCCTTCTGGCAGGCAGTAATGCTAGCGAAGGAGGCGGCCGCAAGAGTGAAGGAACGTACATCCTCACGGTCCAGCTACTGCGACAGATGACGCCCTGAGCGTCTGGAATCGTAGAGTGATCTCCAACCATTGTAAGCGCAAGCTTACAGACGACAAGTTATGGGTAGTTCTCCCTCCACTTGTCCTATAACAGGGGCCCAGCAAGGCCGGTGCCTGCAAGAAACATGGGAAAACGAATGAAAGGGATACTCGTGGTCCCAGAACGCAAAGTCATCTTCACACGAAAAAATCCCGCCAAATAAAACAAAATGGCTGACATTTTCTCAGAATAGACTCATACATTTTTGAAAATGGAACATAATCTTGAATCACACATTTGATATCCGATTCATCGAGTCACTAAAAATCGATAGATATAACCAGCCAGTACTAAAACACATGTTATTTACCACCATCAATATAACCCTCCAAGTAACTTATCGGCAGAATATGCAAAACCAGCGCAAAAAGCGCTTAACCCAGTACAAAAGCGGCTGTAAAGTATCTCAGTACATTTTAAATGCAAATCAGGTTGTGCAGCGAAGCGGAATTGTATCGAGGCGCTGTTTCAGCTTTATTTGAAGATGTATCAATATTCATAGAGTTGAAAGACCTTTACATTGACATTTTAGGAAAAACTTTGGTTCTTGAATGCTTAAGATGGATAGAAAGCATCTAAAATTGATACTTTTTGGAAGGAGTGCTAATGTTATAGGACCTTACTATTAGCTACTAAGGGTGAGTTGCACCATTTAACTATAACGATAACCAAACCATAACCAGCCGTAAAACGGCCGCCTATTGGTCAATTCGACGATTTGACAACTGTTAACGGCTTTGTTATCGTTCTGCCCCCGTTAGTAAAAAAGACGCATCTAAAAAATTTTCCAGATTTGATTTGAGCTTCATATTATTATTAAACCAAATTAAAGCTCATTATATTCGGCTTTATTTTCAACTTTTAATATGTAAATATTTAAATTTACTCAAAGACACCCAACGATTTCCCGTTTCATTCATTGAAACATTTTTTTCTCCATTTTTACTTTTTGTTAGATACGTCTTTTTAGCTATCAGCTTATCTTATCATTTAATGGTACCCATTATAGTTAAATGGTGCAACTCCCCCTAAGTCGCCGACGTCTGTTTGTCTGTCCGTGGCTTAGAGCTCTTACACATGAGCGGCATGTTGACAACGGCATAGGTAATTGCATTCTTCGACAAGGGGCGGTGGCAGCCATCGATACATTGGCGGCAGCAGTCGACATGTCAGTCGAAGCTGTTACCGCGTCAACGGCGGCCGTCAAGATTCCAACTTTGAAGATCTGCGGCAGCGGTCGTGTGTCAAGTGCACTCAAGTGTCACTATAGGTCGAAGGCGGTAGCTATCTCTGCCGTCCACAACATGCCGCTCGCAGTGGCGTAGCTACCAAAGGGCTAGACGGGGGGGAGCCCCAAAACCAAACTTCTTGTTGAACTAACATTTTCCCACCTTCGAAATCTAAAAAAAGAAGTTACAACACTACTTTAATTATGGTATTTCGTTTTATTCAGTAAAAGTCTGACACTCCCTCACGCTCCACCCAGAGCAGATATTCATTTGATGATTTCCCACGTAAGTAGTTTTTTTCCTTGCCCCTGGGTCTTTGGTCATCTAACTACGCCCCTGGCCGCTCGTGTGTATGAGGTAATCGCAAAATGTCTACCGGTCGTAAAATTTCTTCGTGTCTTTCTCATAATTCTTCTGTCACAGATCGCTTCTCAAATTATCATGTCAGTAATATAGAAAAAAAAAATCACGTTTCATAGCAGTTAACAGAAATAACTATAATATGCCTTAAAACGCGGGATGAGAAGGCATATAGATCCCAAACTAGAACCATAAAACTAGGAGTTCCACAAGGTAGTGTCTTGGGTCCCTTGCTCTTTCCAATTTACATTAATGATCTCCCTAGACACATAAAGCATCCCATGGTACTTTTTGCAGATGACAGCACTGTAATAATAAAATGTGACAGTCAAAATGACTATGAAAATGAAATTAATGAAATATTAAGAACTATAATTAAATGGTTAATTGATAACAATCTGAAAATAAATTTAGAAAAAACAAATATAATGCATTTTCACCAAAGAACTAAACCGAAAAGTATTAATGTAAATTATAACGGGCAGACAGTAGAATCTGTAACAAGCACAAAATTTCTAGGAATAAATATTGATTACAGACTTTCATGGACAAACCATATAGACAATCTCTGCAAAAGAATCAACAAATCCTCATTCGCTCTTTACAAGCTCTCCAAAATAGTTAACAAAGAAACGATTTTAACGGCCTATCACGGACTGGTGGCACCATTACTGAGGCATTACGGCATTATATTTTGGGGTAATTCGGTAGACAAGGAATTTATATTTAAAGCTCAAAAGAAGTGCATTAGAGCAATGTGCCAAATAAACAGTACAGTTGGTTGTCAACCTTACTTTAAAAATCTAAAAATTCTCACTTTGCCTTCCCTATACATCTACGAAGCAAGTATTTTTGTAAAATCAAATCCAAGCTACTATAAGACTGCTGTCAAAAGCCATTATCGAAAATTAAGGGATAAAAAAAGGTTAGAGGTACAAATACCCTATGGTAAAACGGCACTATTAAATAAAAGTATTTTATGCATGACATCATTAATATATAATAAATTGCCAGATGACATTAAATAGTTACCAATCCTCCAGTTTAAAAAGAAACTACATTCATTATTAATAGACAAATGTTATTATGATGTCAAAGATTACTTAAGTGATAAAAATATTGTATTCCAATGACAAGAAAGGAAAAATAAGTATAATTTTTTCCCACATATGTATGATAATATTGTGAATTGTAGTTGAATACTGTTTAAATTGCTTGTGTGTAATATTTATGTAAGAATACAATTTGAATTATGACTTATATGACTTGGAACTGAATTTTTATGTATTTATAATTAGGAATATTTTAATAATGTATCGAGACTAATATGACTAATTATGTTTTAATTTCTGATTTGTATTTTAATATTGTATGCCTCAACGGCGGGACATAGCTGAACTTATTTTAATTATTTAAGACCTGTATTTATTATGTATACCTATAGTCCACAATAAAGATGATTTGATTTGATTTAATTTGATTTGATAGTATTTACTATAAAAATAGATTCTTATATTTATTGTATGCTAAATTGTAGCGCCAGCGTATAATGACGAATACCAGTCTACGAAGCTACTCGTCCGTGAACAGCAGGCTTAAGTCCTATCCGCCTTGTCTTTTATCGTAACTAACTAATAAATAACCCAGTATAGGAAAGACAAATCAAATCAATTTTGGCCTTTCGGAGCTGTCAGTTTGCGAATCCTACTTGCTCGTTCAAACATTAATCATTATCCTTCGTCTATCGATGCGTCTAAATGATTATTACATAAGTCTCGTTTCCCTTCCAGGATGCGCACTACGAATGGAGTGAAACCGACATCCTATCCCACGGATTCAGTGGCCTAAGTCTCCACCGGCAAGACAGCCTCACCCAGCGTCCCCTGGCTGCCCTCAAGAGGACCGGCAGTAAAGGCAGTGCCTACAGTCTCCGCAGCATGAGGAAAGAGATGACGAAACCAACCACGCAAGTTGAGAGGCCTCCCACGATACCTGATGCCGGATTTGGGACCTTGGAGATAAAGCTGGCGTATGAGAATGCAAACTCGTCGCTAGCCGTGACGGTGCTAAGGGCTAGGGGCCTTATCGGCATGGACATGACGGGGCTCTCGGATCCGTTTTGTAGATTGGAAGTTTTGCCAAGAGGTGAGTTCATAGAAATTGATGGATATGCTTTTTTTTTTTTAATTGAGATAAACTAGTGCTTGACTGCGATCCCGCCTGATGGTAAGTAGCGATGCAATCTTTGATGGTGAGGCGCACTAGTTTATTAAGAGCCTATTCACTCTAGCCTTGAAGACACCCAAATTATAATCGCTTTTGGCGTTTATACGATGCTCCTATTTATATACCATGTTTAGTCTTACAATACAGTGCTATTCCTTCATTATACAAAGTGTAACAAATATGGATGGATAGTTGTATTTTAAACTAGCTGTGCCCGCGACTTCGTTCGCGTGGACTATAGGATTTTGATTTTTTTTTTAATAAAAGTATGCCTATGTTACTCCTTATTACATCAGCTACCTGCCAAAAAAAGTCCCGTCAAAATCGGTCCAGCCATTTCAGAGATTAGCCCGGACAAACAGACAGACAAAAATTTTAAAAAATGTTATTTTGGTTTATGTACCGTATGTATATTCATATGAATGTAGTAAAAAGCATTTATTTCTATGTTACAAACAGACACTCCAATTTTATTTCTATGTATAGATTTATAGATATTGAACTACTGCTTTTGTACATAGAAATGAACAACTTTCTCCACTCCGAAAAAAAAAAAGATTAATTCCTAATACTAATTTTGATTATTATATTGTGTTTTGTGTATGTACAGGAGTAATTCCTACCTAGTGTAGGACAACGTCTTATGTACTGTAAGACCATTTTTAGGGTTCCATACCTCAAAAGGAAAAAACGGAACCCTATAGAATTACTTTGTTGTCCGTCCGTCTGTCTGTCTGTCAAGAGCTATTATCTCGGGAATGCGTGAAGGTATCGAGTTGAAATAAAAACTTTATAGGTACTCAGGTCTGCGGTAAAATCATACTTGTAATTTAACGAGAAAAAATGATACTAAGGCTTATGTGGTAAAGACACCGACACTCTAGAGGAAAACAAGATTCATAGGGTATTTCCCGTAGACCCAGAATCGTAAAATGTGGCGTAAAGCAAGGTCTTATAACACAAGTATTGGATTAAGTCTGAAAACTGTTTTTACATCACAATTATATTTTTGCGATTCGGAAAAATCTTCCGAGACTTCATTCGGGAATTGAACAATACATAGATAAGTTTGTGCGGAACCCTCAAGGCGCGAGTCCGACTCGCACTTGCCCAATTTTTTTTATTTAGCTTTGACTTCCTCGAAGAAAGTTAGTCAGTTTCATGGGCAGTAGCTATCTAAAATATGACCATCCATTTTGGTTAGGTTAGATTATGTTACACCTTGTAAGTATTCCATTGTCCGGGCCTTGGTTGAGGCCATGGTCCGGAGCGAGGAGGAGTAGCAGGCGGTCGCCGACTTCTGCGAAGCAGTAATGCTCGCAAAGGAGGAGGCCGAACGCATCAGGCAACGGCGTTATCGCCGCCGCCGTCGCCTGGATGCTGATCCCGATTTCCGGCCAACGTAGACGCGGGCTTGCGGACAGTGAGCAATGGGTAGCTCGCTGTCCGGCCGTCCGGTAACTGTCCGGACCTAGCCCAAGTCGTCGACGGCGCGCACTGTTCCCGCGCGCCTCAAGGAGTTGTCAGCAACAGCCAGGGTTATCCGAAAGGGCGCTTGAGCCCCGGTATGAAGGCTAGAAGGAACGGGGTGGGTCTTTTAGTCAGTAAGAGTCTGACACTATCTCCCGCTCCGCCCAAGAGCGGGGGATGTCAATGCATGATTTTTCCCACAATAAAAAAAAAAGTATTCCATTGTCAGATGATTCCTATATTAATGGGCTTTAAAAGACGCTTTAAACTTTAAGTTTGTTAAGGGGTTACATCTCCTCAAGGAGTTGTCAGCAACAGCAGGGGCCCAGTTGGGTCGAAGTCTACTGGGGCCAGGGTTAGTTTCGAAAGACAGCTCGAGCCCCGGTATGAAGGCTAGAAGGAACGGGGTGGGTCTTTTAGTCAGTAAGTGTCTGACAATATCTCCCGGCCCGCCCAAGAGCGGGGGATATCATTGGATGATTTTTTCTTACCATAAAAAAAAAGAAAAAAAAAAGGTGTTTCATCTCAATGTAATCAGCTGGGAAACACCAGCCTCATCTAGTTCAAATTGACGAAAAAATTACGTGTAAATGAGTTATTCATAACCAATTTGCAAAAATAAATATAATTTATCAAACATCAAACACAGTGCTTCCATGAAGATATTTGCTCTGCAACCGGCGAGTGACGTGTAAATGTATTTGCTTCCCAAATAACATATTAATTACTAGGTTTTGCCCGCAGCTTCAACCGCGTTCATAAAATATAGCCTACTAGCTGTTGCCCGCGCGGCTTCGCTCTCGCTCTTCCCTACTCCACCCTACTATACCCTACTCTACCCTACTTTACCCTACTCTACTCTACCCTACCCTATCCTACTATTCCCTACTCTACCCTACTCTACCCTACCCTACCCTACTCTACCCTACTCTACACTTCTCTACACTACTCTACTCTAAACTACTCTACCCTACCAAACTTCACATAAACGATCTACAAATAGTCCGATCAAAGCCTAATCATTTGGTGGTTGGATAGGTGAGTGAGCCCGTTCAAGAGTTATAAAATTACAACGAAAAGTTGCATTGATTTTATAGATGTCACTCAGGCATAAAGAAGGTTATAGGTGAAAAAATTTGAGCAATTGGAGCAGTACTTTCAGAGATAACCTACTACAAACAAAAGAACGAACTTTACGTCTATCTAATACTAGCTTCTGCCAGCGGCTTCGCCCGCGAAAAAACGGCTTCTCTATACAAAATTTGGCCTCAGTTTCATCCCCATAGGGAGAATTTCGAAAAATCCGTTTTTAGCGGATATCTACACCCTATAATGAACCTACCTGCCAAATTTTAAGTTTGTAGGTGTTATATCTGAGATTTCGTGATTAATCAGTGAGTGGTAATTCGCTATTATATATCTACCTATATATAGAAGACTAGATTGTGCCAGCGGCGTCGCCCGCGTACATAATATATAGCCTATGTCACTCAGAAATGAAACGATTTTCTACCGGTGCAAAAATTTTAGCAATTGGACCAGAGATTACCTCTTACAAACATAAAACTTTACCTCTTTATTATATTAGTGTAGATTATATTATTTGATAGCTACTTGTCAAAGAGCTTCCTACTAAGAAGACTCTTCTGTTACTCTTCCAGAAGGATCCTACTCCAACAGACTACGCACGAAGACAGTCCACAAGACCAAGAACCCGGAGTTCAACGAAACGCTGCACTTCTTCGGCATCACAGAGTCAGACCTTGCCGTCAAGACACTGGAGATCGTACTGTTTGATGATGACAGGTACAGCCATTAATCAATTGATATAAACTAGTGCTTGATTAATATATTCTCTGATAGTGAGGCACACTAGTTATGGGCCTATTCACTCTTGCCTTGAAGACCATAGAAATAATGTTGAAGACAATAATTATAATAGGTACTAGCTGTGCCCGCGACTTCGTTCGCGTGGACTACAGGATTTTGAATTTGTTTTTTCTAAAACAAAAGTGGCGACCGAATCGCTCAATACCGAACTTGGTCGACTTTGGTCAAGTAGACAGACAAATATATTTCCAGTACATGTTGTGTAAAGTCATCGTTTTAAGGAGTCATTGCGAAATGAACGATGAATGGAATTCTGCTAGGAAGGTTTCTTTATCGAGAATTTTCTTAAGTAGGTACGAGTAAAAAGCGACGCAAAACACGTGTTGAACTAGACTGCCTTCAACTCCAAGTAAAGTGGAGCGCACCTACAACTTTCTTCAAATAGTCATAAGTGGTCCAAAACACAAAGAATGAAGATATAGCGTGGGTAGTAGCTAGCTGTCAACAGAGGCGGATTAGCCATGTAGCAAGAGTAGCAAATGCTTCGGGAATCCTGCACTTGAACACAAAATAAAATCTAGTCAAAGTATGTATATTGAGGTCTCAATACAGCTGATTATTTCATTGATAGCCAATTTTCTTTTTTTTTCCCCCCTTCTGCTACTTTATATAAATATATATGTAGGTATATTATATTAAATATATATGTATGTCTATTTTAGTTATATATATACATTTGCACCCTTATTTTTCTTAATAATCCATTTTTTTTGTTTTGTTGTTTTTTTTTGTGCACCTGCCATGTTTTACTCTTCACCACCCTAGGTTGACTGGTAGAGAATGCCTAAGGCATTAAGTCCGCCTTTGTACCTGTGCGTTGCATAAAGTTTTAATAAACAAATAACCTAGTGCTTGATTGCGATCCCACCTGGTGGTAAGTAGTGATGCAATCTCTGACGCTGAGGCGCACTAGTTTATGAAGAGCCTATTCACTCTAGCCTTTAAGACACCCAAATTATAATCGAACGGGAAGACCGGAGCAGGCAAATTGTTCCATCTCTTAGATTTCCCTCATTAGCACCTAATCTTAAAATCCACCGGGTTATTAGCGATTGACAATAAAAGAATCATAATTATACCTAGTACTAAACACATTTTTTAATTTTCCTTTTATTTTGGTGGGTGAACAGCGCGCACCGTCGACGACTTGGCATGATCCGGACAGTTACCGGACGGTCGGACTACGAGCTACCCATTGCTCGCCTACTGTAGCCGGAAATCGGGATCGGAATCCCGGCCGCGGCCAGTACTAAATAGGTCTACACAGGGGCTCTATGGTCGAATTTGCTACCCGCACTGCCGCCACTGGCAGTCAACGTAACTCTTATTTACAGAGGACAGAAGTAACTCTTAACTTGAACGAAAGTTTTTGAACGTGTCTGGAATTTCATGTGCCTTTAAGAGACCGATCTCAAGGCCCTTAAAAAGAAGCTGAAATACTCGTATTTTTTTGTAAATCTCATTATTGTTAAACTCGCGTTTGACCGCTGTCTCACCTGATGGTAAGCGATGAAGTAATTGACAATGGAGCACGCTTGCCTATATATTATATACCTATTTATCCGTAATGACTGTCGCAGTTGTTCAAATGACAGTCGGGACTAACGACTTTTTGCGATACACGGAGGAAGCTCAATGTGCCATGGATGGTCACCCATCCACAGACTGACCTCACCAAGCGTAGCTTAACCTCGAAGAAATTAGAATAATAAAAAATAAAAAAATATATTATTATAGAAATATTATTTTTATATGCTCTTGGGTACAATATCGACTGGTCTCCACACTGTCCTCACATATTGTAATAAGTATAAAATTAATCAATTATTGCAAAATCAAACATCTTTTTAAAGAGTCCTTTTACAGCAAAACTTTTTATGTCAAAATTTTATTTTGCATAACAACGGATAGCATAAACTTCATTTCGCAGAAAATCATTTCGCATACACTCATTTGTCATACATTCAAAACTCATAAATTTATTAGTCAGAATCATCTTTTGGCATAGGTAATTTTCATATCCATAATAATTAAAAAGCAGAACCATCATATAGCAGAAAATTCACAGTCTGAAACGTCTTAATTACAAAACTAAAAATTCAAAAAAGTCTTAAATATTGTCTTGGAGATTTTAAAAAGTGATGTACGTATGCTTCTCTACTATAAAAAACTTGCTTATGTGTAACAAAAATCTTTTCAATTTGCGCAGACATCTCATCTGGTGCCCGGCCACCTGTGTGCGCGATTTTTTAAAATGTACCCATACCAAATAATCGTATCTCTAAATAAATATTATGCTAAACAAAATTATGCGTAATATTAATTATGGCAAAGGTAATAATGCGAAACAAAGTTCTGCCATGATAAAAGTATGCCATTCTGAATTCGGTCACTTAATATTCTGCCAAACAATAGTATTATGCCTAAATATTTATGCTTCGAAAATATTTGATTAAATATAAGATTATGCCAAGTGTGTTATGCCAAATAAAAATCGGAGTATCAAGATTCTACCAAATAAAAGGATCCCCATTTTAAAAGAGCAACCGTGGAGTTTGTTTTTGTTGCGTTTCTTCTCCAGGAAACGACCAATTGGTACCGTGCGTGTTCTGACTTTTTAAAAGTACCCATGTAGGCCTATGTGAAATAAAAACATTTTGAATTGACTTTTGAAAGTTCGAACCGAACCTACAGCTATTATTTTTACCACGAGCTCCTATTTATTTACGGCGCGCACTGTTCTCGCGCGCCTCAAGGAGCCAGCAACAGCAGGGACCCAGCCGGGTCGAAGCCTACTGGGGCCAGGGTTATCCGAAAGGGAGCTCGAGCCCCGGTATGAAGGCTAGAAGGAACGGGATGGGTCTTTTAGTCAGTAAGAGTCTGACACTATCTCCCGTTCCCGTCCGTAAAATATAAATGACAAAATTGAAATTTTAAATATAAACAGCTATCTGAAGAAAAACTTGGATGTAAAAAATTATTGTGGTAACTGTTATCTCCTCATTACAAATTTCTACACACGAATAAATAAATCACAAAATAGATGCGATAACGGTTATAATCAAGGCTAGCGCTGAGAGTTTGTAGAGTCGTATGTAAATTTTCCAGATGAAATTCCATCGGTTATAGACAATATTTATCTAGGTTTCTACCTCGAGAACATTACAAATATTGTTATTTTTAATACAGGAAAAGCCAAATGGCATGTTTTGCCATTTACAGCCCTTTCACACGGCAGTCCAGTTTTGCAGGATCGGCTTTTTACGGTATCCTGCTAAACTGGACGCTGTGTTCACATGGCAGTTCAGTTTTGCAGGATTCAGTAAAAAGCTGGTCCCGCAAAACTAGACTGCCGTATGAACACGGTTGCATCCTGTTTTTTTTACCATTCCTACGCCGGTTATCAAGTGAAATGGACGTGAATACTTTCCTAATTTTCTATTGGTATTATCGGCGTCGGCAGCGAAATAGAAGATTATGGGTTCATCCTATTTTGACACAACGTTTGAATTTGGGTATTTTTCGGAATCTTATGAGCGATTTGAGAAGAGATGAGTCAAAATTTTTCAATTACTTTAGAATGAGTATGACCACATTTGACGACCTTTTAAAAAGGGTGAATGAAGATTTAAAAAAACGTGATACCAATATGAGAAAAAGCATCACACCTGAAGAAAAGTCTCCATTATCCCGCAAAAAACAGTGTCCAGCAAAAAACCGCACGCAAGAAGCCGTGTGAACACTGCTATTGAAACATTTGTGTGATTAAACGGGATCCCGCTTTTTACTGGACTTCAGATCCAGTTTCTAGTGACAAAACCGAACGGCACAATTCGACCGGATCGGTTTTTTGCAGGATCCCGCATGCGGGATGCTCGTGTGAACGCTAGCATATAAACACATTCGCCATCAAACGGGATCCTGCAGAAAACGGGATCCTGTTAAAAACTGGACTGCCGTGTGAAAGGACTGTTACGCTGTAAAAAAGTGCGAAATACAATTCGCTTAAATTTCTTTTTGTTTTTTTTTTTAAATAAAGTCTTAGAAACCTAGATAAATATTGTCATTGTATTGGAATCCGGCGAGAGCTAAAGGCACTGGATTGGAGAGACCGCCGAATTAGCTAATAAGAAAATATATTCCAACTCATAAAATTAGTTTTAAAAAACTGTTCTTCTGTTCCAGATACGGCTGCGATGAAATGGGCTCAGCAACAGTAGCCCTGCGAGAATGCACTAAGTCGCCGGCGCAACTGCGCCTGGCCCTGTCAGGGTCCTCCGGGTCGGAACCCACTGGCCCCAGGGTGCTGCTGGCCTTGTGCTACAGTACGAAACGACGGGCTCTGGTCGTGACCATCTGCAGAGGAGCTGACTTGCCTTCACAAGATAGCAATGGATATTCGGATCCGTTTGTTAAATTGTATGTCATCAGTTCTTTTTTTAAATAAGTAGATTTTTTTTCCGTTTTAGGCTTCTGTAACCAAAGGGTAAAACGAGACCCATTTACTAAGACTCGGCTGTCCGTCAGTCTGTCTGTCTGTCCGTCTGTATCCAGGTTATACCTCATAAACCATGATAGCTAGACAATTGAAATTTTACAAATGAAGTATTTCTGTTGCCGCTATAACAACAAATAGAACTAAAAACAGAATAAAATAAATATGAAAATATTTTTTTTTTGCTACGGACGGTATGTATTTTTAAATTCCATGCCACTTCAACTTGAACAAAGACTTAGATACTTGTGAGTTTAAAAAAAAAACTTTTTTGCTTGTGTGTTGAATAAAGTTTAGTGTGGCCAATCTCTCTGACTTGATAAAAGTTATGAACCGTAGAAAGGTACTTTGCCAACCAAATTCAGTTTACCTTACCTTGTGAATGTCGAATTTTTTTATGTTAAAATACTTGTTGTCCCTTACCTACTAATAATTATACCTTACCTACTTACTACAAAACTTTATAGGAACCCTATTTTATTTTAGATGGACCAAAGAGCCAGCTCTAACAATGGTTTGACAGCGAGGCATTGTTCATTGACAGCTGAGCATTGTCCACTGCTGTCAGTTTAATCCAGCTATATAAATATCTAAATATAGGACCTAATTAGGATGTTTTTCTTCCTTCACAGACATTTGGACCCAGACCCTTACCACAAGAAACACAAAACATCAATAAAATGGCGAAACCTAAACCCAGTGTGGAATGAAGAATTTCTTTTCGAAACCCGCCCAACCGAACTTTCCCGCCAAAATCTGACTTTGACAGTTTGGGATAAAGACTATGGCAAGCCAAACGACTTTTTAGGCAGTCTAGTATTAGGAGCAAGTTCAAAAGGACGAAGATTGAAACATTGGATGGACTGCATAAAATTTCCCGACCATCGTCACGAATCGTGGCATTCGCTAACTGATACACAACATCTATAATTATTTTTTGCTTAACTTTGCATGTAAATATTAGTTCACTGTAAAAATAACCAGTCTATGGTTCTGTTTTTCCTATTACGAATTCGTAAATACTGGTACAGTCAACTTCAGAAATATAATCAAATGGCAACTGTTTTTACATTCTATCACTGACACTGACAGTATATATGTAAATATTTATATTTTAAAGCTGAATACATGCGCAAATTAGCGTTACAAAAACCAGTAAATGAGTCCCAAAAGATTCAAAAAGTATTTTCTTAGAAAAAAAAAATTGAATAGAGAATAAAAATAAGGAAGAGAGCTTCAAAGCAAAAGGGTGCTTGATAATCTTGTAAAAAAAATAATTTATTAATATTTACCACTGTTCATTGACAAAGAAAATATTTGCTTCTGGATGTACTTAATTATGAAAATGGGCGCTCTTTTGCTTCCAAAATTGTTATGGGGTCTGTAAAAATTGTTAAAGTAGTATCAAGAATAAACTTGTGTACGGTGATAACAAAAAATATTTTACATAGAGATTAATTAACAAAGTTATTGTTCAAAACATAAATTGGCTTCCTGTTCTCAAACAAAAATGATAATAGTTCACCCTTTTAAACAGGGAAAATTAAACTTTAAATGTTATGTAGAGTTTAATAACAATGAATGTATACAACAATATAAAATAACGACATAGGTATGTATTTACTTAGTTAAGTTTGAATCCATTTTAGAATTAGGGTTAAAAGTTGTTGAAAGTAATTTCTGTGTATTTTTGTACTTTGCTGTTCCAATTTGTATGTGCCAAATGTATCTTTGAAGTTTATTAATTAAGCTGACGACTGCCTTTATAATGTGTACCTACCTAATACTGTGAAATAAACAATTTTCGAAAATAATAATTGCTTTTCATTTTGTAAAAAAAAAAAATCTTGATGTGTAAATAGTCTTTTATGAAATTAGGAATGTTCGTGATTAGTCTTTATTTGCCTTATAGTTTAATGGTGTTAGTCTTATTTAAATTTTATGTCCACATATTTATCTACACAGAATGAATCAATTGGTCAAATCAAGATTATGTACTAAATAAATCCGTACTGTACATGACTTTTATAAATAAAATCTAATACAATATTATAGTACTCGCGTAATTTTATAAAACTTAATACTTCTTATAAGTAGGTACCTCTATTATACTAAGCATGTTGTGACTAGCTGTACTACTAAAACAAATTAAACCCATTGGATTACAAATGTACAAACTTTGTGTAAATTAAAATTAAATTGATTATCGAAAACTTAAACCAATTCCATTTTAAATTATAAAAAAAATAACAACTAAAAACTAAATGTTGAATGTTTGCGAATAACGAAACGCACAACCCGAACGCAGTAACGAAACGTATAAAAAAAAGTTGTTTTGTGAACTTTTTTGACATGTAGGAAATCGTGAGAAAATCGTATTTTAATCAAAGTAGTGACTATAGCTTGTTGAATATAATCTAATTTTGTTAGTTATGTGTTAATTTAGTTGTATTACAGCATGGCGTTTCTGTGTCCAGTTAGAATTAGAAGGGGGAAGAAGAAGAAATGTAAGTATCGAGCTTTCATTGGGAACTTTTCAAGTCAATGACCTCAAACTTTCTATATAATTATAAATATATAAAACTAGTAATTTCATCCTGTTTCACCTGACAACCTGTATGCCCAATACCCTTGACCGTGAGAAACTTCAATTAGATATCGTAAAAAGCTGTCTAAATAAAAAAAAAAATAACCATAGATACAAAAGTTGTATGTATGATTCAGCCAACAACTTTTTGAAGTAATAACTTCTTTTATTTGTTCATCTGTTATGTATTCACAAGATTTAATTATTAAATCATGTTCTAGATTTAGCTTTACAACTTATTTTTATTTAATATTCAGTATCACTTTCCATTTATTCAATCAAAATCAAAACTAGATTTTTAAATGGCATGAATCTCTATATGAATAAAACGATTTAATAGCAAAAGATTGACCAGACACGCTATATTGATTGCAACATTATTGAAGTTTTATGACTCACAGACACTATTCTAATTTTTTTGCAATGTTTTGAATTGGTCACATTGGAATTGGACTAAATATTTCATACTTGATTCACAAAATCAAAAGTATTTAGGCATTCAAGCATAAAATAGGACAAAGTTTATCTAATATCTCTTTGTCTAGAAATCCTATTAAAAGTAGCATTTAAAATAAAACTGAATACTTAATAAAACTTTTTGTGACTAGACAAATTTCACTACTGTTATTTTGTATTATATGCATGACTGCGATCCCACCATGATGGTAAGTAGTGATGCAATTGTTGATGGTGAATTGAACTAGTTTATTAATTCATTAAACCCCAAGCGAACGCCAGCGTTCGCGCACCTATTGTCTTTCAATTGTGTCTGTAATTATCACAATTGAAAGGTTAAGAGCCCATTTACTCTATTCTTGAAGACACCTGAATTATAATGAGTAGAGAAGACCGCAGCAGGCATATTGTCCCAGTCATTCAAGAACTGGATAATAATTATGTAATTATTTCTCCCTCATTCCTAAAGACATCATTTCCATTCCAGCTAGCAGCGGTGATTCAGACAAAGACTTATCACGGCCTGGCTCAGGGCTTAGTCCGGGCATGGGACGTATCACAGGCTCGGCCAGCATTGAGACCCTTGTAAGGGTGGGCATTGAAAAGGAGCATGGATTGAGTCCCGACTCCAAGATGGTGGTGCTACATGACTTCGCTCCTTGCGTAGATGATGAGTTAGAGGTTAGATGACTTTTTGTTTCCACATTGAAGTGCTTAAAAAATTGGTTGGTCAGACTAAACATCACCAAACTATATGAAACACATGCTAATAACTGCTAATGTGTCTTACCAAATATAATAATGTTGTTCATAGTGAAGCTGTTTGTATTAAATTCATATAATACCAGCTTTCATGTAACTGACCAGCTACATCCAGGATTCCTTTGTAGATTATCCTTCAATAATCTTCAAGATGATCTTGATAACTAATATTTTACACTAACTTCTATTATATTGACTGGCCTGTTGGTCTAGTGGTTAGTGACCCTGACTGCTATGCCGGAGGTCGTGGGTTTGATTCCCACCCAAGACAAATGTTTGTGTGATGAGCACGATCATTTGTTCTGTGTCTGGGTGTAATTTATCTATAATATGTATGTATTTAGAAATATATAAGTATGTTTATCAGTTGTCTAGTACCCATAACACAAGCTCTGCTTAGCTTGGGACTAGACGACGCTGTGTGATAGTTGTGGAATATTATATTATATTAATTTGGAATTTCACCCCTAGATCTATTAACCCGTTGTGTGTCTAAACATGGATCCACGCGAGACAATAGCTTTTTAATTGTGACTCTAATTACGGCACACGAGAGGTTAAAGACTATTAATTTTGCACACAAGTACAATAAACATTTTTTGTATGTCATTGACTGGCCTGTTGGTCTAGTGGTTAGTGGCCATGACTGCTATGCCGGAGGTTGTGGGTTTGATTCCCACTCGAGACAAATGTTTATGTGATGAGCATGATCACTGTGTCTGGGTGTAATTTATCTATAATATGTATGTATTTAGAAGTATATTGTAAGTATGTTTATCAGTTGTCAAGTACTAAGTTTTCTAGTTAAAGATTTAATTTTAATTAGTCATAGAACATACAACATGAGAATGTATCCAATGTTTTATGTGCCATGTGAAACAATATTTGTATGCCCAGCAAGGCAACACATAGTGAAACGTTATTTTTTAACTAACACCATGATGTGCTATCATATAAACCTATGTGTAACAAATAAATATTTGACTTTGACTTTGACTCATAACACAAGCTCTGCTTAGCTTGGGACTAGACGTCACCATGATAGTTGTGGAATTGTATTATAAACTATAAAGCTTAAACTTAATATAACTTATCTTTTGGTACTGAACTAGTTTTAATATATTTGACTTGCTAGATCAACTTATTTTACTTGCCGTCTCATAGCTATACTATGTCGGCTTTAACTTACCAAAAGATTAGGCAGATGTTGTCACTTCAATACTAACTACAGATAGATTATTTTATCTCTTATTTCAGGTAAAACGTGGCCAAATAGTAAACGTATTGTATCGTGAGAATGACTGGGTGTACGTGATCGTGGCGGAGTCCCGGCGCGAGGGCTTCATCCCGCACTCGTACTGCGCGCCCTGCGAGCACCACGACCTCAAGAAGAAGCTGCCCCGGAGTCGCTCCCCCACTGACCTGCAGCATCGAGATGTTTCACAGTGAGTACTGAGATCTAAGTCATCACCGTATACTCACGCCGAGTTTGTGGACGACGAGCAATAGGTAGCCTGGTAACCGCTCGAAGCCCCAGTCGTAGAAGACGCGTAGTGTTTCACGCGCGCCTTAAGGAGATGTCAGCAAAACCATAGGGGCCCCAACAAAGTCGTAGCCCACTAGGCCCATGAGTTATGCGAAAGAGAACCCTGGGGTTTTGGGGTTTACCCCCATCAGAGTCAAGTCTGCATGTTCTCCCGCTCCATTCTAGAGCGGGATAAGTCATTGGATGACAAAAAAAAAGATCTAAACCATAAAACTCAATTTTGACAAATTCATATGTAATTTAATTGTATGCAACAGGCAAGAAACTTGCGTCGTGTAAATGAGCCTTTAGTCTCATGCAACTTTGGAAATCTTTTCTTTCATTTATCACTTCTGTCTGCGCGACTGCACATACCTGCAGGAAACAAACTAAAAACCCTATTTCTCCCGCCAGATTATCGGTATCGGACGGGGTGACAAACGACGGACACTCGGAGCTGGGCAGCGAGGGGGAGGCGTGCCCCTTCAGCAAGGACCCCTCCGGCCGCTACGTCGTGCTCTACACCTTCACGGCGCGCGACGAGAACGACGTCGACGTCGAACGCGGCGAGTTTGTCACCGGTAAGAGAATGACCTGGGCCTCAAGTCTACTATAAAAATAGCGTTGGAATGGTCTATCATTGACTTCATAATTGTTGATTTTGACATGTTTGGTAATCTAATAATATAATAGCGTCATTATGGCTTTCCAATGGTCAACCACTGACACTCCATTGAAAGAAGTGGCATAGAATTGTAATCTCGTATATATTGACAAATGAATGTCGGACGTATGCGGTGATCTGCTAAAACTTTGACAGTTCCTTTGATCAGTGATGTGCCATTAGAACGTTATTGTGCAGTCATTGCTTTTAATAAACTCGATATTGTCATTTTATGATAACTCTTACGAGACCATTGGATCATTATGGATTAGCAGATTACGAACTGTTAGCAAAATGACAATGGAATCGTGTTAGAATGACGAATTTATGAAAATAGCTGACTTGAGCCCCTGAAGAGACCAAGTATTTATGTCACAGGGATATCTTACAACAACTTCCTTCTTTTTATAACTGAGGATTCGAGGATTCTTGCGAGAGAGAGTCTCAGACTTATACAAACTTCACCAATAACAAGAGAGAGTCTCAGAGTTATACTAACATCACCAAGCAACAAGAAATATGTAACCAAGGTTTATGGAACTCATGATATAATTTAAAAAGAGTGTCCATGGAGTTTCTTGCATGTTCTTCTCCATAGCTTTGGAACATGCAATTTAGATTAACTTTTTTTTTGTTTTTGACTGACTGACTGACATTCTGACAATTCCAAAGTGTCTGTAATTGGTCTGTTTGAAATAAACGTTTATGTGTTCAATAGAATATTTAGACTAGTAAGGGATTCGGGTTTATAAATTAAACAACCAAATGATTATCATTAAATTATCAGAAAGCAGGTCAAAAATGACGTCTGGTCATTCTCTTTGATGGATTGAGAGTGACCACGACGTCAATACTTAACTTTATTTATTTAGGATCGCCAACATTACAGGCACTGGGAATTTACATAATCATTTTATATAACTATTCAAGTGCTGTAACACTTATAGACAATCACTACATTAATAAAGAACATTAGATTTTTAAACACATAAACATTAATGTGTATACCATGTCCGTACTTCATCAAAACCGAGAACTCATCTGTATTTCGTCAGTCGCCCTCTGCATTCCAGGGTAGCGATGACTCTAAAAATTTTATAGCCTATATCTAAGTTAGTCCTGTATCGTAGCCGCGTTCACACACATATAAACTCTCATACACTTATACACACACTACCCAGACCTAAAACAAAGAAAGAAAAGAAAGAAAACATGTTTATTTGGCACAAAATGAGCAAAACAAGTGTTGAAACATTAATTAATAGCTTAAATAAAATATAAAATTAAAAAAAATAAAAACAAACAGCAACAATGTGTCTCACGGTAGTGCCAAAAGGGTTCAGTTCAGCATACTGTCAAAGCCAACCGTAGCAGTTGCCTGACGCTGGTTTTCAACTGAACCTTTGAGTGTAGGTGAGTCTAACTGTCTGTAAGCCATACAAATATTGGTTCTGTGCCGAAATTGATCCCGTGGCGCTTAGCGCAGCAGTCAAACGCTCAACAACCAAAACATGCTGTCAAATTAATGCTAATACAAGGTGTAAGGGACATCCCTCCACAAACTTTAAGGGCTTGCTCAGTAGACGAAACTGAACCACCTTCCACAAGACTTTTTTCAGGAAACGAAAAAAAATGTCAGCCTCACCTTACAAAATTAAAAACTTGATTGGACAGTTTGTATGGAGAGGCCAATAGTTTTTTCGTATCCTGAAAAAAAAAATTGTGGTTTTTCAGTTTTGTCTACTGAGCAAGCCCTTAAAGTTTGTGGAGGGCTGTTCCTTACACCCTGTATATTAAAAAAATTGTGTGTTTCAGTTCTGAACAGGGAGGACCCAGACTGGTACTGGATCGTGCGCAGTGATGGCCAGGAAGGGTTCATACCCTCCGGCTTCGTCTACCCTGCTGTTGTTCAAGGTAATTCTGTCACTCAACACAGTCTACAGCTGACAACTACAATTAAAAGGGGTTTTCTAGGGTTATTTGTAAAACACTACCAACATATATATATATAACTTTTGTTCTCTGTGACTTTTTACAAAACATAATTCATTTACCAAAAACAAACCTCCAAGATTTCGTTGTTCTATTTTTTTAAATTTCAACTCTGTAAAATACAGAGTTATACCTACCAACGTCTGTATGACGCGACGCAAGCGCATCAAGCTCCCCCGCTGCCCGATCTCCGCTCCCCTCCGCTATTGTATTATCGCTTGCTTCGCATAGGCTTCGTAATATCCCATCGATCGCCGATTGTACATACGTCTGTACAACCAGGATGTCCTTGAAAAATGCTTAATTTTAGTGTTTTCCCCAAGTTGGTACGAAAGTTATTTGGCCGAAAATTTTGGTTTCTATACATATTCTATATATTTATTGTATATCTAATATAAAGTTTTTTTTTTGTTTATTTTTTTTTTTGGTGATTTACGTAAACAGTGCAATTTTCCGGGCAATGTTCAATTTAAATATTTTTATTTATGTATGAAAATATGATAAACTGAAATGATGATAATTTTTAAAAAGTCATAGAACAAAAGTTGTTGTTTATGATGCTAGTAACATAGTCCTGAGACGTTGCCAGTGTTTTCCAAATAATCCTGTATAATAAAAGCTTGTAAAAACAAAAAACATTGAATAATTTCTTTTTTTTATCTCAAAAGCAAACAAAACTATTGGAATGATAACTTTCAGCGACTCAACAAGACAACACACAGCCCATCCTATCGCCGCCGCCAACGAACCCCAACAACTCGTTGATGAACAACAAACTCAACAACAGCGCGCAGCCCCAAGACAGCGACGGACGATACCACGGCACCGAACTAGTCATGCTCTACGATTATAAGGTAATTTTTAACAGTACTATCTATACTTATATTATATATTATATTATTATGTAATATTATAAAGCGGAAGAGTTTGTTTGTTTGTTTGAACGCGCTAATCTCAGGAACTACTGGTCCGATTTGAAATTTTCTTTCACTGTTAGATAGCCCATTTAATGAGGAAGGTTATAGGCTATATAACATCACGCTACGACTAATAGGAGCGGAGCAGTAACCAATGATGCGGGTGAAACCGCAAGGTACAGCTAGTCTTTAATATGTTTAGTTTAGGGCCGCCTTGCGCATATTGCAGTCTACCGCTTTGTTTCTTTGCCCTTTTTGTCTCAGGGTAAGTATGCTGATTGATTTATTGATTGATTTTATTAAAAAACAATTTACATTGTGTACAAGTAGTATAATTGAGACTCAAAATAGATATGATTCATGGAGCGCTCATTTTAGAAACTAATAAATTAAATATTGAAAAAAAAAAACGTAATAAATAATAAGGCGAATCTGTTTGGGTAACTGGGGTAACTGGGTTCCTTTGTCTTACTAGAATTTATCACGTAAATATCACTGAATAAAAGAATATAAGATTTATATGTAGTATATACACCGCTAAATTTTGATCGTTTTTATCCTGTGGATCCGATACATGGAACACTATCGATTTGTAACGATAAAATTAAAAAATTAAGTACCTTTTTTTAAAAACTCGTCTTAACTTACGCACGTACGAAATTCATTTCTTTAAGAAAACGTCAGCTGAGCGAGTCCAATGACCTGTAGGTAGTAGTCGGCGTTGCGTATTAACTACCTAACTGGACCTATTTTGGTGCAGCCATGATGAGGCAGATATCAATGATATTTTTATTTATTTTTTCTGCTTCTTTTATTTTTGATGTGTTTATTGTATAGTATTGTGTTTAGGCCTCGTGATGTACCAAATAAATTATTTTTCTTTCTTTCTTTACCTACAGGTCATTGGACTCGCTTTTCGAGTGTGTGATGGGAAAAACAGTATGGGCATTACAGTAAAAAAAAATTAAGTCACAAAGATGACATTTATATGAATTATGGAACTCAGGGTAAACCCACTCGATTGCGGCTTACCCATCCTACATGCCTTTAACATGCATTACAGTTTCCCAATTTGCATACCAAAGGCACAAATATGCGTAAACTTAGTCTATAAATTACTTAAATTAAATTTAAGATCAGCTTATATCGTGACAAGACGTGACGTAGTGCGTACTTTAAAAAAAAAAAAAAAACAAAACGCACCACAAAAACAACGTGGCGAAGGCCCCGCAATTAAAAGATGTCCTTGCGCAGCGTATAACGTAACAACTGTCCTCTTAGCAAAGTTACGACCGATTCGTTTCGATTCTTTTACGTCGAATGCTTCGAGTTGGCCACGCATCCGATTCCTTTGTTTTGACCACGTGACTGAGCGTTGAGATGACGCCAGAACAAAGGAATTGGAGGCGTGGCCAACTAGAGGTGTTCCACGCAAGAGAATCGAAACGAAACGGTCGTAACTTGGCTAGGCCTTCTAGCCTTTTGGCACATTGTCTCGTCACGTGTGTGTACCCGTTAACCCTCTGGTCCCTTGCAGGCGCAGGCGCCGGACGACCTGTCGGTGAAGCGCGGCGAGTGGGTGTACGCGGACCTGACGCAGCAGACCGTGGAGGGCTGGCTGTGGGCGCACGCCCCCAAGTGTCGCCGCTCCGGCTTCATCCCCACCGCATACGCGCGCGCGCCGCACACCACCGCGCTCTGACTACCCTCCACTGGGACCGACTACTGCAGACCTACCGCGCCACTGAGGTGAGCACTGACCCAGCTGCCGAGTAACTAATACTTTACAAAATAAAACAACGCGATAACCCATGAGAGAAAACACAACAAAAACCCACGTACACAGTTCCACCAAAAAAAAAAAAAATCTGTGTACACGGCCCAAGCGACTCATTAACATGCGTTTACGTCATTCAACGTGTAATCGCTGAGCTCACGCATCACGATACCACAACAGCAACATTTCCTCATCATACCTGAGATGATGACTAAGGCCTACTCTCCAAGGACGCGTAGCTTCAAAGACGCGTATTCGTCGTGCCGTCATGTCGTTGCCGCTTCGTTGACAGTTACATAATTTTGTAAGCTGTGAGCAGGCAGCAGGTATACCACAGAACAGATGAAAAAAGTTAAAATGGGCGGGGCAGGCGTACCACAAAGTAGGGCAATGCTCATAGTTCAACTACCAATAACAAACTTGCGAGCTAAGTGTGCGTGGTCTGTTAGTTGCGTAATGCGCGTTCGTATTGGTTTATTACCTGTAGTGGAGTTAAAGGTTGTGAGACAACTGGCGACACTCGTTGTAGTACAATCGGAAAGTATTTCCTATCTAAAATTTTTCATCTTTTCTGTGAGATATACATCAAGCTTGTAATGACGTATACGCGTCCATGAAGCTACGCGTCCGTTGACAGTAGGCCTAGGACGAATCGTCCCTGTTAAGACAGCGACACACTTGTAGCTGGCAGAAAAGTATTCAAGCAATAGGCATATCACCTGTACCTCTACCATGACTTTAAAGCAATAGTATTTGTCGATACTCGATACCGACTACGAATATTTACGTATAGTTTTAAAGCAAATTTTGGTTCCGTAAGTGACCGCTAGAGGCGCTGTAAAATTTGCCATACAAAATATTTACATAGTATACGGTATTGAGTATCGACAAATACTATTGCTTGAAACTCATGGTACTGATTGATGAATGTCACTATGGTATTCAAGCTACTTGCATCTGTTAGTTACAGGCATGTGTATCGCTGCCTATACTCAATCTGTTTACGTAATTAACTAAATGTAAACAATCTTCACATGTCTTTAATTTAAAAAAAATGTCTAAAAATGTTTACAATTAGGTATTTAATAAAACCAATGTTAGGTAGAGTCTGTCTAATAAGTTAAACGACTTGGATAATTATTAGGATTTAATGAAATCTGATGTAGTCAACACGGGTTTAATAATCAAGGTTGATTAGGAGATAGATATCATTGTCTAATAACAGAAGAACCTTATAAAAAGCACCGAATATTTGTATTTTTTTAAATGATTAAATATTATACAAAATTGCCCAAGTCGGATGACTTATTAGACAGACTATAATTAACTAAATTTAAATAATCTTTGTATGTCTTTTGAATTAAAAAAAAAACGTAAGTATCAAGATTGTTTACGATTAATTAACTACCTAAAAAGATGGAGTTTAGTTAAATACTCCAGGATAGGAGGCTCAATACGAATTTTCGAATGTTTTTTTTAAAATGCAGTATCGGAATTTTGATCTTTAAAAATGATTAATTTCGCGGTTCACTATGCAGCAATCACCAAGTGGTAGGTTTATAAAAACACTGATTCAGGAGAGTGTTAATACTACAGTGCCAATTATGTCATGAAGTTTTCTGTTGCCTACAGTTTTAGACGCATTCTAAGAAGTGTCATGTTTATCAGCACTGTACCGAAGTGTGCATTAATTTAACGAAATGAATAGAGACGCATGAAATTGTTTGCAGCACTTAAGTACTGCAATTATGTATTGCACTGTAATACAAAAATAAAGGAAGCCTTGTTAGAAAACAATATTAGGAGAAATTAGTGAAAGTCCTAATCAAAGTTTGTTTCTAATCACCCCCCTGCGTTTCTATTCACCCCATTTAAGAATACAGTTTTGTAAAAAAAAATATTTATAGGTACCAAACAGAATAGCTGGACTATTTTTTATTGTTTGATCCTAAAATAAAATAAATAAAAAAAAAAAAACGAATCTCACAAAATTACTTGTACGGCTAACAAATAACTGCATGACGATTTTCAATGTATTTAACGACGTTAGAATTATAATACAGGCAGGCATGTTATGCAATCCCTTAGTCTACACAGTTATGTCTGTTTTTTCGGTGGCAATTCATCTAATGACTCCTCTAGAGCGCGAGGGATTGTCAGACTTTTACTGACCAAACCTCACCTTTGCTCCTTCAGTTTTCCTTAGCATTCTAGGACTCGGTAACTCTGGATGAATCCCGCATCACAAATATGTCTTGGCATTCTTTTAATCGCAAATTCTTGCCGAAAATCGTAAGATTTAATTAAGTTATGTGAAAAATCTAATAAACAATTGGTTTGGGAAAGCTACTTTTTATAACAAGTTAAACTACTATTCGCCTGTATTATAGTTAATCGCCTAAATCTTAGCCTAAAGCCATATTCTATGTAAATTATAGGACATAAGTTTCGTCTTCCTTATTTTTAAGTATTTCATTCCATTATTTTAATATTAAATCGCTATATATACTCGAAATGTCAACATTTATGTAAAATATACTCCGTCCAAATTTGACTGATTTTGACAATACGCTTTATACTTTTATATGAATATTTTTAATTATAAGATTTGTATGTAATTTGTACTTAATTACTTATTAATAAAAATGGTTTTAAACTATTTCTTATTGTTTAATTTTGACTACTAGCTTATGCCAATAGCTTCGTCCTTCGTTAAAGTGGGAAATGGTCCTTCTTCAAAGGACACCATGCAATAACTAAGGGGTCCTGGTGTTGCATCCTGAAGTTGACAGCATCATCGGTCAAGCTTTTCAAATGTTGCCACCGACTCGCCTAGTCTATGGACTTGTCCAATAACGGTAGACGGACTAAGTCTGGAGAGTAATATCAAAGCTACCTGATAAAAGAACTTTATAATCAAACAAACAGTTGAGAATCTTCCAAAGGAAGGTTATTAGTGTTCCAAGTGTAGTCTGTTTAATATTCAATGAGAATTTGAGATGCCTGAATTTTTGATTGACGTGAAAGTTACTCAAATTATAATGTTAAGTACAGTTATAGGCGCGAATATTGAGCGCCGGCTTCAAGTTGCGCAGAAGTCAAATATTCGGTCTCTTTAGTGGTGCGACGTGAGACGCAGGGGCGTGGAATGTCAGTGATTAGATCGCCGCGCCATCTTGTCATAGACGTCACTCGTGATTCGTTCCCTGCGCTTGCTGCATGTATCTAACAACGAAGACGATTGGCTCGCCAATGTATGGATTGCGCTAAGCGATCCCCATTCTGACGCCGAGCGCTCAAGATCCGTTGTGCCTACTGTAGCTTTGATAATTTTTTTATATATTTGAAAAAATATAAAGGGCCAGGGCACAAAACTGAACCCTGAGAGACTATTAGGTATTGAAGGGTAGTAAAGTTACTTACGCATTTATAAATTATTGTATGTTTGGATGCAGCAGTACCAACATGCAAGAATAAAACAAAAACTTTCCACTAACTATAATGTATATAATAATAAAATACAATAAAAACCAATTCAATTCTAAATTTCTAACACAGTATTCTTCTTCTTCTTCTTAGCTTTCTGTTTAATATCGTCTTTAATCTTCCAGTCATCGTACTGCTGTTGTACCTTCTTGATATCTTGCTCGGTAACCGTGACCGGCAGCTTCAGTTCAAGTTGTTCACTCCTTATTAACTTGAGGGCATCAAGTTTCTGCTGCAAGTAAGGTCCTTGTTGACTTTCGAGCAAGTTCCTGTATTCGGACAGTTTTTTGTTGCGAATATCGTCGCAGTGCATCTCGGTGAGTTTGCGGAGAGATTCCATTCGGGATAGCTTGTGGAAAGATCTGGAACATGGTATAAGACGGAATTGAACTTTGAAACTATATTAGAACTATAAGGTTTTTTTTTCCGATGGGAAAAATCATCTTATGACAACCCCCGCTCTTGGGCGGAGCGGGAGATAGTGTCAGACTCTTACTGACTAAAAAACCCATCCCGTTCCTTCAAGCCTTCATACCGGGGCTCGAGCGCCTATTCGGATAACCCTGGCCCCAGTAGGCTTCGACCCGGCTGGGTCCCTGCTGTTGCTGACAACTCCTTGAGGCGCGCGGGAACAGCGCGCGCCGTCGACGACTTGGGCTTGGTCCGGACTGTTACCGGACGGCCGGACAGCGAGCTACCCATTGCCCACTGTCCGCAAGCCCGCGTCTACGGTGGCTGGAAATCGGGATCGGAATCCCGGCGGCGGCGGCGAGAGCGCCGTTGCCTGATGCGGTCGGCCTCCTCCTTAGCGAGCATTACTGCTTCGCAGAAGTCGGCGACCGCCTGCCACTCCTCCTCGCTCCGGACCATGGCCTCGACCAAGGCCCGGCGCGAGAGGTCTCCGCCGCCGATCACCCCCACGAGGGCACGGCGATGCTCCGTCCAAGCAGGGCACACCGCGATTGTGTGCTCCACCGTGTCCTCCGGACGTTCCGAACTATAAGAAGGTGCTATCTTAGGAGTTACAGACAGTCCGCTCGGCAGAGCCTGCATGGAGGAGGACGAGACAGCAGCTCATCTGCTTTTAAACTGCCCTGTGGTCGCTGGATACAGAGCAAAGTACTTCGGATACCCAGGTAACCTTCGTGAAATGGTTAGCGACACCAAGGCGCTGCTGGCCTTTCTTGAGGAGCTGGGGTGGATCGAGTGACTCATTTGTCCCACCCGTACGCAAAATACGCGCTTTAGTCGTGGAGTTGCGGACAACAGCCCGTTGTCCCTATACCTATACCTAAGGTGCAAGTCTAGTGTGTGGAAAGTCTTTAGTAACGATGAAAGGTGTGAAGTCATCCATTGACTTCTCCTGCTCTAGGGCGAAGCGGGATCTGACTTTTACTGACTATTTCTTCAGTTGCTACGAGTAACTCTTTCAGAAGACGACTCACGATCCCAGTAGGCTTCGACCCTGCTGGGTTCCTACGAAGAGATTACTTACAGCTAAACGCTGACATCTCACTGAGGCGCGCGTGGATTACTAAGCGCCGTCGACGACTCGGGTTCATACCGAACACCTGGACGGAGGACTACCTATTGCTCGTCGTCCGTAAGCCAACGCCTTCGATGGTGTGATGTAGTTCAGATGTATAAATAGCACGAATTAATAGTTACAAAATATATATGTAGGTTTTGTCCATGTTCTATTAAATTAGCGAAAAACATACCATCTGCATTATTATTCAATGTTTTAATTTCAAGTAGCAAGTTGTAGATACTCACAGAGCCATCTGAACCGAAGTCTCAATATTGCAACAATTAAGCATAAATACTTACTCAGGATGTCCTTTATATTCAAGATTCAGTTTCTCTAGAAGCCATTCAAACTTCTTGTAGTCATATTGTCTCAAGAACTTCATTAACTTCTTTCTTCTGTCTATCTTCTCTTGTACAAGTTGCTGAGGAGGAAATGGAATGTTACTTGTATTTGAAATTAGAGATAGATATTATTAACCTTTCAATTGTGTTTTATTTTTCTCTACTATCACACAACGCCGTCTAGTCCCAAGCTAAGCAGAGCTTGTGTTATGGCTACTAGACAACTGATAAACATACTTAAATATTTCTAAATACATACATATTATAGATAAATTACACCCAGACACAGAACACATGATCATGCTCATCACATAAACATTTGTCCTGGGTGGGAATCGAACCCACGACCTCCGGCATAGCAGTCAGGGCCACTAACCACTAGACCAACAGGCCTGTCCTTAAACCTGGAAATTACAAACACAATAGAAAAACAATAGGTGCGTGAACGCCGGCGTTCGCTTGGGGTTTAATGAATTAAAGTGCCCTGTGGGGAGCCCCTTAAAAAGATATGCATCTACTCCTTTCCTGCCTGGCATGTATCTGCACCTTCTTTGAGTCCAAAAACAGTGATTCAGATGGCTAAACATTGGTTGGACCAGATTTGAAATAAATCGACACGAGAGAAGAAGAATTAAACATTTAACCAACACATAAGATTAAGAAAGCTTGGATAAGTAAAATTTGAATTCTTTTCTTTGTCTCACACCCCTGGCGGAGTGGTTGAGGTCATACATCGTCCGATAGGAGGTTGCAGCTATTGTAAGAATTCTCCATCCTTCTCTATTAATGGCACTATGTGTAAATTTGGTAAAGGAACACTCTTCATAGATGTTGTTCACGCACGCCTTGAGCCGCGCACACTATCACAAATTCACAACATAGACGATGGGCGACCGCGGGGGAGGCGCGGGCGCGGGAGCAAGCTACACGGACCGTCAGCTGGAAAGCGACGACACTGCGTCGACAGCGCGTTGTGCGGACTGGTCGTTTTACTAGGCTTATTTATACCTATATTATTGTACATTAGCAAATATAAACCAAGTTTTCTTATCAACATTATCATTATTACTGAAGAGCGCCTAATTCCTGACCTCACACAAGTACACATCACAAACAGATGTTTCAATGAAATGTATTCATCTGGTGAGTTGAGTGGCCATGAAAATGTTGGTCAGTTCTCTTCCTTATGCCACTAATCATGACAAAGAGCTTTTGTTGTGCGGATTACATATCCAAACATCTTAAACACACACGCACATCTCATCTTTCTTACAAATATATATTTTTTTTTAATTTGGTACCCCTTACCTTCATTTTCTTATTTCTAGCAAACTTATCCATGGTGTCTTGAAGATACCGAATCTGACCAGTGAGGAATGCAACTGTAAACAAATTAACAAAAATTAGTGAAATATGTGGCTATTGGAATATAACTAATGTTAGTGTGTGGAGTGTGTTCGGAACGAGATGGAGAGTGAGTCGGTGATGAGGAAGTTTAACATTAATAGGATAGATATGAGCGTCTTTCAGCGCGCTTTAGCTGATCCGTTATTGGTAATGGTGGAATGTTTTACCTGCTACTGCCACAGCTTCAACACCAACTCTCTCAGTAGCCAATATAGGAATTTATATTTACTAGGTTAATGTAAAGGAATGATGTTTATTATGGTTTAGTACAATGGGTTTGATATGTCCTACAAGGAACAATAAAACCCTAAATAATAAAAGAAATAAGCTATGTTATGTTATGATTAATTCATTAAACCCCCAAGCGAACACCGGCGTTCGCACACCTATTGTCTTTCTATTGTGTCTCTAATTACCACGCCTGAAAGGTTAATGAGTAACTAAAGCTCCATTTCATTTTCTTGCAGGAAGGGGGGCTATATTGGGGGGGAGAGGATATCTCTAAGATATTTTTGTTGTTATCCACCAAAGCCCCATAAAAGGATTACACTCCTTAATTCATTAAACCCCAAGCGAATGCCGGCGTTCGTGCACCTATTGTCTTTCTATTGTGTCTGTGATTTCCACGATTGAGAGGTTAAACTTCACACAAACAAAGTTGCAGGTAACAACCAGTTTTAAAATAAATTCTGTACTAAACTAAAAACAAAAATAATATCTTACTTTTAGTTTCCGCGGTACTGTGGTCATACTGGTGTCTCTTTACTCTGTCTATGAGCTCCTCTTTGACTAAACGGTTGTACTCCTTACGACCCAAGTGGGCCACTGAGAATATCTTTTTCACTGATTCTGAAGCACTGTAATGGAAAAGAATAATTTGGGCAGGGTTTACTTGTATAAATACAAAGGTTTTTTTTTTGTATGTAGGTGGAAGTACTGGTCCAATTCCTAATTTTATTGTAACGATAGAAAGCTGCTTTATTCCTGAGTGACATAGTCTATACTTTATGTATGCGGTCGAAGCCGCGGGCAAAACCTAGTTTTACTATAATTATTTGATCAAAATTAAATTTCTTTTACTTTAGCAAGTATTATATTACTACATCCTTGTGATATCCATTGCTGTTTTAACAACAAATGGAGACAAGTGTGAGTTACTCGTAAAATAAATTAATTTTAACGTGGATGAGAGAAACAACGAGACTTACTCTTTAATTTCCTCACTCAAAGCATAATCCTTGCCAATAGCGCTTTCAGGAATGGGAGGCAGGCCTTCCAAGTCGCCAGATTTCTCCGGTTTGTAAGCAGGCACATAATCTGGCCTTACCCATTTTACATTGACTGTATGTTTGATACCACGGGATTGAAGTACTGTACAAGCTAGTCGCCGCAACATCGCGACTAATTAAATGCTATTAAATAATAAATTATAATTGAATCTTAAAAATGTTTTTGCCACCACATAACCTCAAAAGACAAAACCTCAAAAACCAATTGATTTGACACTGACAGCCACTGTCACTGTTGACAGTCCGATTTTTTTTCGCTGTTCGCTCATGTTTCAAACTTTTTACTCAGCGATATTGGCATGATTTCAATACCAAATACTGGCAAAGTAGTTGCAATCAGCTCAATACACGAAAAAAAAAATCATTTTCTTTCACATCCTGTCTTTAACCAACTTAAAAAAGAAGGTTCTCAATTTAGTTGTCATTGACAAAGGCAGAACTGTTCAACTCTTAGATTAAATACCTATAGATATCGCCACCGCGTGGCCACACATGAGACAGCACTATAAAACTAATTCATTAAACCCCAAGCGAACGCCGGCGCAGCGTTCGCGCACCTATTGTCTTTCTATTGTGTTTGTAATTTCCACGATTGAAAGGTTAAAATTAGGTTATTACATAAACTTTTCCATAAATATCACCACAGAAATACACTTACTTAAAACTTAATTAAAGGAGTATATTTTTTCATGCATACATTAAAACTATTACTTTAATAAATTGCCGAAATTATTCTAAAGACAAAAATTTACTCGAGTTGACCTCAAAGTGACAGTGTTGTTTGGCTCACTTTTCAAAGTGAGCCAAGCAAAAAAGCGGCATGCCGAATGAGACAGAGAATGTTATGTTTTGTCTCAATTTTCTTACTTGTTTCGTATATACGCTTCTCACTTTCGCACTTCCATAGAGTCGCATGGCTTTATCTAGAGGTATATAATCTAAGCGTCAAACAATTAGTTTCCAATTTCGGCCACGCGCCAACTTATCTTGCGCTATTCTAGCTCTAATTTACTCACTGACTACTATTTATCACACTTTAAAGAGGTCAGTGAATTTACTGCAAAAAGTATAGATCAGAAACCGTCAAACAGGTTGAATTATAGAGACAAAATTTTGAAGGGGTATTTTCACTTTTAAATATTGCTTTCAGTACTACAAACAACAACTTGTACACCAAACAATGCATTTTGACGTCCTAGAAACCACTTACCACATCGACAAAACCAACTTATGACAAATAAAAGGTATTAAAATAAAACACAGCTTTCCGTGAACATTCATTTATTGCTTTGTGAGTATGAAACCACAACTTACAAAAAAAAAATAAGCAATATTTTGTACTAACATACCACTCCACATGACTGTACAAACTACTATAATATACGAATACATTTTTTTTATTTACATATTTAGAACAAAAAAAAAATATTAAGCCGGGTCCGCAGCGCTATTTTCGTGTTTGCTAACAGAATAACATTGTTTGTTAACCGAATAGGGGCGTGGCGTAACAGTTTTTGTTTGCCGAGACGAATGGATAACATGTTTGGATAACATGTTTTGTTAGAAAATTAACGCAGCGGACACGGTTTTATAATAAAGTAATAAACAATCCTGTTTTATTCACTGATTATATATTTTACAAACAATTTTGCAACATTTTGTGCAACTATGGCAGTGAGTGATATAACTAAGGATACTTTATTCCGAGTTTAATTTCCAAGACGTCTGAATAAATATTTAACTTTATATTTTTAAAACCGGCTTTTCAAAGCCTACCCTGTTTACAGCCAATTTTTTTTAAAGACAGGAAGTTCACAAAATTAAATTTTGTTTGATAACAAAGTTAAAAGAACTATAATAATGTGGAATGTAGCATATTTAAACAGAATGTAGATTTGAAATAAACTATTATAAGAACAATTTTAAATGAATGTCACTAGAGTTTAGTTTTAGGTTCAAATTCTGCTAAAATCTAATTAATAAAAAAGACGTTGATTTCTGCCTACAAAGAAACGAACGATATTTACTTAAATTACATAGGTCACTCTGTATTTGGCACCATGGTTAGATATATTATTTAAAGTAAAAAAAAGCTCGTGAATTTTGCCTCATTTAATTGAAATTCATAATTTCATGACTGGATTTTGTGAAACTTGTGCGTAACGACTTATAAACGCATAGGCGATACGTGTCGGCTTATGTGTCTTATTTTAGGCATTTTAGTAATGTGAATACTAAGATGTGCATTACTTGAATATTGTAAGTTCCTACAGTGAATACAAACGTTGTCAGATAGATAGATATCGCTGGCTGTCAGCGATAAGACCGCCATTGTACCCATAAATTTGTTTTTTTTTTACAATTTTGGACCACAATCAAGTTTATTCTATTCTAATCGCAAACAATTTGTGAACTCTACTAAAACCACAGCGTGAACTAAAATATAATATTATTTTTTTATTTCTATAAAAAACTTAGCAGAATTTGAGACCTACGTTTACCTAATCCACAAAACTACAGTTATAGAATAGACAATAGATAGATTTGCACACTGCTATTTTTAATTCATAAAATTACCCACATTTTTATCTCTAGGTTTGGATGAAATGCAAATTATTTTCGAGTAAACTTTTTGAGTAAGTTTGCCTCTAAAATTGTCTTTGAACAAAGCATTTTTTTATGCTTCTAAAGAAATGTTAGATGAGTATTTGAAGAGGTTCTTACTGCTATCCATTTCAGTATAAAAAGAAGTAAAAACAATGGGAAGATTCGAAGAGAAAACCTGAGTTCCAAATGAGATTTTCTGAGAGTAGAAAAGATCAAAATCGCAATAATCAGCATTTCACTAAACCAATGTGAACTATATCATTTAAAATTCAAAACATTTATATCAAACTGTAATTTAAAAACTGTCTACGTAGAAGGAATGCGAGCTCTGAAACCTTATACAATGAATTCATTCCTATTACATTTAAAAAATCCTTAATTTTAATACTGGACATCATTGATCTACTTATCATTAATCATCTTTTTTATAAACACGAGATACAAAAATGTCTTTCAATCGTAAATCCTTAATATTAATTGGGGCTAAGTTGTCTAGACATTAAGGGTCGAAGCACACGGGCTGCAGGAAGCTGGAAGCGCCCACAGACGTAGCTAAGGGGCGCGACGGTCGGTGGCTGATACTTCTTTAACTTATTTGCGCAGTATCATAATTAACTCTGGTTTGATTGCGCGTGTCGCATGTGGCGACATTTTGTTCCGGCGTTTAATAGCACACAAGATGCGAGCAGCGACGATTTGTAGGCGTGTGGCGGTCATCGGCATCAACTGTGTATCGGTTTATACACCGTTAAATTTTGATCGTTTTAATCCCGTGGAGGGTCGATCCGGTACATGAAACACAATCGATTTGTAAAGATAAAATTAAAAAAATTAAGATTAAACGTCAGCTGAGTGAGTTCAATGACCTGTAGGTAATTAGTACGCAACGCCGACTACTACCTACCGGTCATTGAACTCGCTCAGCTGACGTTTTCATAAAGACATTAATTTCGTACGTGCGTACATTAATACGAGTTAAAGGTACTTTATTTTTTAATTTTATCTTAACAAATCGATAGTGTTTCATGTACCGGATCAACCCCCCACCGGATTAAAGCGATCAAAATTTTACGGGGTATAAAATGTAAGATACACACAGGAAATGTGCGGGTAGCGGCGTTATGTAGTAGCCAGTGGCCCGTGTATGGCGACCCTTAGACGATACAAATATAAATTTTGTTATAAATTAATGCCTTCAATGGCTCGAAACAACGCTATTATCAAATTATTTTGTTTCCATGCCATTTTTCAATAAATAAACTTGAGAATATTTTTTTCTTATTTCCAAACATAACAACTGATCAATATTTATTTATTGAAAAGCATTATTTTATTACAAAACTTGTCTAAAATCGTCATAAAAAGACAACCTAGCTAGCCCCCTAATGCTTAAATACAGAGCGATAAACCATAATAATGTAAGTGAAAAATAAATAATAATAAACATAATTATAACTTAACGCACATTTGCGACAAGGATGACATAACTAAAAAAATTAGATTTAATAATATAAAATATATACAAAATATAATTTGACTCCATTAATATTTCGTTATAAATTGCATCGTAATTTTTGCAAACCAAACTTTAGTGGAAAGTAACCCGTTGCAAACACAACCTGGCAAAGTGGGGGATTATAGACCCATCCGACACCCAGTGCGAGTGCGGTGCTCCTGACCAGACGATGGCCCACTTTGGAGTACCCAAAGTGTCCCTACACCTGAACTTTGTAGGACCTTTAACCCGGGAATCTTTAAGTCTAGAGTGAATAGGTTTCTTCTAAGTAAGCGCGTTCCATCGTTGACCGCATCGTCGCTTTCCATCAGGTGAGATAGCGGTCAAGTGCGAACCTATCAACAATTAAAAAAATACCTAGAAACCAACCAATGGCAACCTGCTGGTACAAAAGCTTTGAGGGAAAGGAAACCCATCGATTCGAGAGAAGTGAACAGAAAATTATAATAAGGATATTGTTATTCAAACAAAATGCTCTCCTGTAAAATCTTGCTTTATCAGTTATGTCATTCTTATCACTAACGAGCAATATCTACCACTGTCTAGGTATTAATTAAACCTATTCACAGTAACGGGAGACTTTAAATTATATTAGGAACAGCACCAAACGTTATTTTTTGGAATCCATATAATCACAATAATATGAAATAAATAAATAACATATATTTTGGTATTTACTAAAACCAATCAACCAAGACTTTTTTGCTAACTGTTCTATTATTAAGGGTGTTTTTTTAATATCGTGCGAGATTACTCCGCACGCGTAACACCCGCAAATGTCAATTTCATACAAGTATTAATTGTACAATGCGTTCCAAATGAGAATAGGATCGATCGCCATGTTGTGACGTCAATTTACTGTCAAATCGAAGAAAGAAATTTTCACACATTAATTAATTTACGAAAAAATTAATTTATTTAAGAACTGTGAAGAATCCAGTTCTTCAATTTTACTCATCTCCGAGTTCTTCAAATTGTCCAAAATTTCTTCGATTTGACAGTATGACGAGACGTCAAAGCAAAGGAATCGGTCCTATTCTCATTTGGAACGCGTAGTAATGTGTAGAATACGCGCGCGGGACGCGTTTTCTTGCATTTCGGAAGGGGATTGCCCAGTCTCTAAGGTGTCCCAGGCCAAAGACGGACATCAAATATTACTATCAATGATTAAACTACTGTTTTTTCCATGAAGTTACTTTTTATTTACCACTTATTCTTTATTATAGTGGCGTTTATTTAGAACATTTTTTTATGGCAAAATTAATGGACAAAGTATTTTTTCTCTAGTCAATTGTCCTCTTATGGGCTCAAATGGGCAATCCCCTTTCCACATGCGGGATAAAATCAGCGCGATATATTTTTATTAAATACATCCCAACAAATATTTTACTAATAAGGTAAATAATTGTTTTCAAATTAAATGAGATATTCTAAGATTCTGGTGTAAAACTATCCGGTTTATTACCATTAAATACAATAAACAATGTTAAAATTGATGGTTAGACATTTCTTATTGGCGACATTCTTTTTTTTAACGACAACCACTTATCCGTGATATTTTTTAATTTTCTTTTATTTTAAGATACTAAAAATAATTCAAGGGCCTCAAATTGGATAATAATTATGATTGAGAACCAAGGTTATCGCCAAACATAAGTGGCAATGGACAGGGTTCATATCTCGCATAACAGTTGGTCGACACAGGAAGACGCAGCGTTGGCGCACACGACGACACGCACAGAATTGATCATTGTGGCGACACTTGGGGGAGGCATATGTCCAACATAGAACGTTTTTCGGCTGAAATGATGTTTTTTTTTAATGCGATTTCACAATTTATTGTATTGATCGGTTGTCGTCAGAAAAAAAAATCGTCCCATTGCCACAACACAACAAAAGGAATATATTTAATTAGCCACGTCTTCCAGTATTCTTATAAGCCCAACAATATTACGGGCCACTTGAGCACCTAAGTTAACCTAGTCACTCATTCATCTAACATCTGAATACTTAAACACATCTTACCGTTAAGTTGCTATATATGATGATAAGTTACATTAGAACTTTTGTCGCCATGTCGGACATTAATGACCACCAGTACATGTTTCATTCAAGCCATGTCGGACAATAGTGACCGCCAGTTAATGTTCCATTCAAGCCATATTGGTCAATGGTGACCACCAGTAAATATTTCATTTAGACCACATCGGTCAATGGTGACCGCTAGTGACTGTACTTTTGAGGCCACGTTGGACAATACCACCAGTTAATGTTCCATTCAAGCCATATCGGTCAATTGTGACTACCAGTAAATATTTCATTCAGACCACATCGGTCAATGGTGACCGCTATTGACTGTACTTTTGAGGCCACGTCGGACAAAAGTGACCACCAGTTAATTTTCCATTCAGGCCATATCGGTCAATGGTGACCACCAGTAAATATTTCATTCAGACCACATCGGTCAATGGTGACCGCTAGTGACTGTACTTTTGAGGCCACGTCGGACAAAAGTGACCACCAGTTAATGTTCCATTCAGGCCATATCGGTCAATGGTGACCACCAGTAAATATTTCATTCAGACCACATCGGTCAATGGTGACCGCTATTGCCTGTACTTTTGAGGCCACGTCGGATAATAGTAACCGCCAGTTAATTTTCCATTCAGGCCATATTGGTCAATGATGACCGTCCGGGCCACATTGGACAATATTGATCATCAGTAAAAATGTTCTATCAGGCTACGTCGGACAATGATAACCGCTTTTAAATGTCAATGAACTATAGTAACTCGCGACGTTAACGTCACGTCAGCGAAACGTTGGCGCTGCGCAGACGGTGGGGAATCGCCAACGTTTGAAAAACGCCAGTGGAATAGCGGCCTTTGACTTCTATCATCAAAAAAAAAAAGATATTATTTAAGTGTTCAGAGTTAGAGATAATGTATTGGTGTTACTACATCTATATATATTAGCTAATTATTTCATATATTACTCTAAGTATGTACATTATTGTTGTAAAGGCAAGAGCTATATAGGTCGGGCGATAGCTGTTTTACACTTATGAATGTAAGAAGTTGATATTGTTATTTTTCTGGGAATTTGAAACCTTTTTGTGAAAAGGAGCAATGATGGCGGCCTGCGGAATTGTTAGTTCTAACTGCTTACGGACGCGTAGCTTCGTAGACGCGTATTCCATCATTACACGCTCGGTGTACGCCTGCGTGAAGCTTACATACAAAACTGTGGCTTACTAACGCGTATAATTACCATCACGGATCTTGAGCGCTCGGCGTCAGAGTGGGGATCGCTTTGCGCACTCTATACATTGGCGAGCTAATCGTCGTTGTGGTTACATGCAGCAAGAGCAGGGAACGAATCAAGAGTGACGTCTATGATACGATGGCGCGGTGAGCCAATCACTGACACTCTCCGCCTCGCGTCTCACTTCGCATCACTAAAAAAGACCGAATATTTGACTTGTGCGCAACTTGAAGCCAGCGCTCAAGATCCGTGACGGCAATTGTATTCGTCATTTTACGGTTGGTGTACGCCTGCGTGACGGTTACGTACAAAACTATGGCCTATGTCCACGGACGTGAGGCGTCATCAAGCGTGTAATGACTATAACGCGTCATGAAGCTACGCGTCCGTGGCCTTAGATAACGTTACTGTGACCTTGGAATGCAAACGGTAACTGAAGGAACACAGGTGAGTTTAAGTCTGTATGAGACACTCCTTGTTGCTCCAACTACAGCGAGTTATTTAATGATTTCCTACCTCAAAAAAAGAACTCAAATTGTATGACTTTTGCCCCCAAACAAAAAGGTTTTCAACATTTCCGTTATAACTATTTTGCCTGACCATTTCATTATTTATAAATAACACTAAAAATTGCCCATAATAGCAACACCTTTGTCTGAATTTAAAATTGTAACACTGAGTTACAATGTTGCCAACATTTGATTTTGAGAGAAAAACATATTAACGCACCTTAAACGCATAGCCTAGTATATACAGCTAAATTATTGTGTATTATGTATCCACCGTTCTTTTAAAAATGGCGACGCTCTTTGGTAAGGCTTTAAAACCTCTTTTTTAACGAAGCATTTAAAAAAAAGTTCTACTATAGAAGCAAATTTTATCTATGGTTCTACAATATAGAAAAAAAAAATGGAGGAAATATTGTCTATAGGTCACCAGAGAGAGAATATTTATATTGTTTTTTTAGAAGAAAGCGTTATTATTGATTATTCCATAAAATGCCCAGTCATTTTGTGTAATAGTCAATGTAATTAACTAATATGTACACATTGTTATGATACATAACATGACGCCATTAGAACGGTAGAGAGATTGGTTGGTGCGCGGTAGGGTGCAGCGTGTAGCGTGTGTCACGTGCTGTAACGTGTGTTGCAACGTGCGCTGCAACACTTGCGGGCGCTACTACCGACGTCGGTGTGTGCGCTCGGGTGGCCGCCGCCGCGCTGGAAATACATTTATCTTTTAAAAAATTAGTTAGGAGTGGCCATTTAATAAGCCACAGATATCATATATAAATAAATTTGTTATTATGGGAGCATTAAAGTATTACGTAACTTAATTTGGGGGGAGGAAGTAGTTTTGTATCCCAAGTTTGTAGCGCAACAATACAAGGTGTAAAGGACAGCCCTCCACAAACTTTCAGGAAACGAAAACAAAATTCGGCCTCTCCGTACAAACTGTCCAATCAAGTTTATAATTTTCTATTGTGAGGCGGATTTTTTTTTTCGTTTCCTGAAAAAAATTCTTCTGGAAAGTTGTTCAGTTTCGTCTACTAAACAAGCCCTTAAAGTTTGTGGAGGACTGTCCCTTACACCTTGTATATGTTTTGCTGTCAAATACTACAAAAACATTACAATGTGTACTACACATGATATGGCTTAAAGGACTTAGTACACAAGTTAAAAACATTAACAAAAAACCGTTTCGATTCAAATATCGAATCTAGAGACAGTCTGACAGACAAAGAATGCTTGAAGAAGTTTCCACCGTAAACTGCAATATAAAGAACAGAATATCTTACCGATAGCTAGTGTCGGCGGGACGGTCGCTCGCGGCCCCTATTCCCTCTTCTTCCCCTTCTTCTTCCCGACGCGCTTGCTGTAGTTCTGCGCGAGCGCGTTCACGATGGACACCACGAAGTACACCACCATGGCCAGCACGAACTTCTCCAGGAGCATGGACAGCACAGAGCCTTGCGACTCCGTGCCCGCCTCGTTTTTGTGCAGACGAGCCTTCTGGTTGCGGAGGAACTCCAGTAGGGGAGCTTCGAGTTTCGGCCCGATGTACGGTATCCTTTCTACCCAGGAAAGGACTTGGCTGTAAAAAATTTAAATATATTAACATACAGGCAAATGTCAAAACGGTGAAGGAAAACATCGAGAGGAAACCGGCATGTCCTAGAACCAGAAATTCGAAGACATGTGACATTCACCAACCCGCACTGGGCCCGCGAGGTGGATTACGGCCCATTCCCTCTCCTAGAGAGGAGGCCTGAGTCCCAACAGTAGGAACATTAAAAAGGCTGGTGATGACAGTCAAATGTAAATAAATTAAAAATACAATTACAAAGTACAATATCTTTCAAATTTTCAATAAATTAACTACTTGGTTGCCTAAACTATTGCTATAATGAATCAATTAAATAATTCATTAATAACATAAACATTGATAATTAAAATTGGCTCTCATTAAAATAAATTGATTGGTCATTATTATTTTTTATAATTTATGTACACACATATACATTGAAGTAAGATACAACATTAAAAAATTGTACAAAGGTACTGCTTATTTCAAAAAGAAATTTCTTCCAGCAGACCTTCGAAAGGAGAGATCAGAAGATGTGTAGCAAATTGCGAGTAGAAGAGTTTGTGAAATCTTAAATTAAATAAAAACATTTAAAAAATAATTATATATATTTTTCAGCGAGCTACCCATTGCTCACTGTCCGCAAGCCCGCGCCTACGGTGGCTGGAAATCGGGATCGGAATCCCGGCAGCGGCGAGAGCGCTGTTGCCTGATGCGGTCGGCCTCCACCTTAGCGAGCATTACTGCTTCGCAGAGAAGTCGGCGACCGCCTGCCACTCCTCCTCGCTCCGGACCATGGCCTCATCTAACATTGAAAAACGGGCTGATGATGATGATGAATAATCAAGTGAAACTCACCCAACCAGCGTCTCATTGAAGGCGATGATGACGAACATCTTCTGTATGTGCATCTTGATGACAGCCTTGCCCAGCACGGTGGCGCCGAAGAATGTCCAGAAGGGCACGAGGAAGTGTCCGCACGTGAGCCCCGCTAGGTCGAACAGCGGGTTGGGCACCGACGCGCACGCCAGGATGCCCGCAAACCCTACCTTCTGGACCAGGTTTTGGACCATTTGTTTTGCTCTGGAAATTAAGTTTTAGTGCTTTTGATACAGTTAATCAATATAAGGTTATTTGTAAAACACTAAAAACCTTGCAGGACTGTATTACTAACATCATAAACAACAACTTTTGTTCTGATACTTTTTATAAAACATAATTCATTTACCAAAAACAAACCTTCAAGATTTCGTTGTTGTATCTACACATTTCAACTCTGTATTTTGCTATACCTACCTAGATACGTCTGTATAACGCGAAGCAAGCGCATCAAGCACACCCGCCACCCGATCGCCGCTCCCCTCCGCTATTGTACTATCGCTTGTTTCGCATAGACTTCGTAATATTTAGAACGTTCAATTTAAATATTTTTATTTTTGTATGAAATGTGATGAACAAAAATATGATACATTTTTAAAAGTCATAGAACAAAAGTTTTTGTTTATGATGTTAGTAACATAGTCCTGAGAGTAGAGTTGGGCCTCACTGATGTCTTCGCTTACGTCTAAATTAGTCCACGCTACGCTTCTGAACTTCTTTAATGGTGAAGTAACTTTTTTCTAAAAGTAATGATTTTAATCTTGCTACAAAAGGTACATGATGTGTTAAACACATGACGTCTAAATAAAAAGTTTAAAGTAAAATGGATTCCGGGTCATCGAACTTCTCAAAAGGTTGATCAGAACTTGTCCAGTAATAGCAATTTTTTGCTTTACAAACTTTTTATACAACGTAAACATTCATATTCAATGCCATTATTAATAATTAAGTTCTGTCTACAGCAATGATGTATGATGATTGTATGTAATGAATAGTTTCAAAATATTTATTTAATATGAGCTAGGTTTTGCCCACGACTTCGCTCGCGCAAATGTAATTTTAAACCATACAAATATAATTATGTTCCGTGCGGGAATCGAACCTTGAGGGTTGACTGTGCCGTCTAGGCCATCAAGTACAACGGCAGTTCGCCCCGGGCGGTTCCTAGACCCCACATCACGTATTACTTGCATCTCACCTGCCAGTTCTGGAGTCGTCGCTAGCAGCCAGTTCAGCCACTCCTCCACCAGACAGCCTGGCCGCCCGGGCCATGAAGTACGGCGGCAGTTCGCCCAGGGCGGTTCCTATGCCCCACATCATGGACTCAATGCGCACCTTCGACATTATGTTCCATATCGTCACCACGTTGTTCGGGTCGATTTGTGTGGGACATATTATGCTGGAAAAAGATGGAAAGAGATTATGATTCCACTTTTTTTTTCATCCCCGATTTCCCTCACAGATGCGCCCTGAAAAACCTGAGAGGCTGAACCAGTTTTTGGAGAAAATTGGGCTGGTTGGAATATTCCCATCAAAGGTTTTGGCCGTCATGACTCATGCACAATGTTTCTCTTACGACTAAGTGCGGAAACAACACTTAAACATAACATAACATCGACAACATCATCGCTTACCATCAGGTGAGATGGTGATCAAACGCGAGCCTAACAATAATAATAATACAATAATAATAATAAAATAATAATAATAACATACTAAACCATGCCCGATTTTATTGATAAAAAACTGTTGGTGGAATGTGGCCGACACAAGACAAGAGAAATATTCTTTTAAGGCTTATAGTCCCTTGAACCATCTGGCCGAAATTAAATGGTCACAACTCTCGTACCGGTCTAGGCGACAGTATGACTATCTGTGCATTTATTTGCGGCCAGCTGCGCCCGGACAGAGCCCCGCGGACTTTTAAATCCGTTTTCTTTGCGAAATATTGATTGATTTACATATGCTATGTTCACTTTGAAGAATATTTAACTACCAATTTTTATGTGTAAAAACGTTTCTAAAGATACATGCCGTTTCGAAGGAGTAGGAAAAAGTTGCGAATGTAAATTGTTGTATGTAATATTTTTTTTAGACAAAAGTATTAATCGCAAGAAAAAATCAAATGTTGACAATTTTGTTCATGAATATATAATAAACATATATTTATTTCAAACCTATTAACCTGGCCGTTACCGAGGAGTTGACTCCAGAAAGTCACTGTTTTAAGCCACTTTTCGGGCGCTTGGGCCTTAAAATCATTGAAATTGTCCGCAATGGATGTAGGAGCTTCTAATTGTAGTGAAGCAAAAGATTTATATTCATTTATAGAATTAGGAAAGTAAATTATTTTTTGTGATTAAAGCGTAGATAATTATAATAGTAGGTACGACGGGATTGACGTCGTCACATTAGTGCACGAAAATCCCTTAAATAAAAAAGATAAAAAAAAAAAAATTGCTCAATGAAATACAATAAACTCAATTTTTCCGACACCATTTATAATTTTACGTCAAAGTTCATCACATTCAACTTAGCACACTAGTACTCACTCATTAGGATAAGGCGGTTCAGGGAAGTTGAGTGCCCCACACTCGTACGCAGCTAACGTGACCCTCGCGATATGTGGCCCCAGGTACAGCAGGAACGTGTGTAACCCCGTGCCGAGGCCCACGGAACTGCACACGCCGAGGACCACCCACCAACCCCACCACGCTAAGCAGGATATTACTAACTGGAAGTGGATGAGGCACAGGATTATTCATTGTATTCTTCATCATACAGTGCAGTGATGGCCGAGTGTCAGCCATAGGAATCGCAGAGTAATTTTTGGTCAGTATATCTTTTTTTTTGGTGACAAAAATCATCCAATGACAACCCCCGCCCTTGGGCAGAGCGGGAGATAGTGTCAGACTCTTACTGACTAAAAACCCACCCCGTTCCTTCTAGCCTTCATACCGGGGCTCGAGCTCCCTTTTGGATAACTCTGGCCCCGGTAGGCTTCGACCCGGCTGGGCCCCTGCTGTTGCTGACAACTCCTTGAGGCGCGCGGGAACAGTGCGCGCTGTCGACGACTTGGGCTAGTTCCAGACAGTTACCGGACAGCGAGCTACCCATTGCTCACTGTCCGTAAGCCCGCACCTACGGTGGCCGGAAATCGGGATCTGAATTTCGGCGGCGGCGGCGAGAGCGCCTGACTGCCGTAGCTCGTTTGCTCGGGCTTTTGGACGTCAAGCAAGGGTTAGTTAGCCGTCTGCTAGTCCTAGACCAAGTCGCCGACGGAGCTTAGTGTTCCCCGCGCGCCTCAAAGAGATGTCAGCAAACCGTACAGGCCCAGCAGGACCAATGCCTGCTTGGGCTATGGGGAAGAGTATGAAAGGGATACGTCGTCGTACGGTCGATATTCGTGGCTTTAAAAAGCAATAGACAACTGAAGGCACAAAGGTGTGGTTTTAGTTAGTTATAGTCTGACGCTCCCTCTCGCTTCACACTTGAGCGGGAGAAGTTATTAAATGATTTCCCATTTTATAAATAAGCCGCAAGTACGATACTAGTAAAACGAAATGCGTTTGGGAATACATACATGCAATTCAGTTGTAAAAAAATTTACAGAAAAAATATTGAATAAAAGGCCTTTTTACTCAAGGTACAGTTGCCATCATCACATCATCAGTCAGTTGAACGGTTGCGCAGAAGTCAAATACTCGTTCTCTTTAGTAGTGCGAAGTGAGACGCGGGGGCGGGGAGTTTTAGTGATTGGCTCGCCGCGCCATCGCGTCATAGACGTCACTCCTAATTCGTTCCCTGCGTTGCTGCATGTATCTAACAACGAAGACGATTCGCTCGCCAATGTATGGAAGAAGCAAAGCGATCCCCACTCTAACGCCGAGCGCTCAAAATCCATTTTGCCAACTGTATGAGCGTTGATCTCCACGCATACAAAAGCGTTTAAAGATGCACAAAAAAGAAATGATATATTTACCTGTACATAAGGCTGATGTGGTCCGCTAACATAGTAAGACACAGTTGTGCCTAAAATTGCTATTAATATCGTTAGCGCCAACAATTTGTACGCTAATAACCTGAAACAATACACAATTGATTGATTGATTGATTGCGCTCGGTGTAGTGATTAGTGGCCCTGACTGCTATGCCGGAGGTCGTGGGTTCGATTCTCACCCAGGACAAATGTTTGTATGATGAGCATGATCATTTGTTCTGTGTCTGGGTGTAATTTATCTATAATATGTATGTATTTAGAAATATATAAGTACGTTTATCAGTTGTCCAGTACTCATAAAACAAGCTCTGCTTAGCTTGAGACTAGACAGCGTTGTGTGATAGTTGTGGAATCACTACATAGTATAAAACAAAGTCGCTTTCTCTGTCCCTATGTCCCTTTGTACGCTTAAATCTTTGAAACTACGCAACGGATTTTGATGCGGTTTTTTTTAATAGATAGAGTGATTCAAGAGGAAGGTTTATATGTATAATAACATCCATTAAATAGTGGAGAAGTACTGTTATTTTTGAGGTTTCTAATGTGATGTCGTAAATAATTAATTTTTTTCCGCTTACATTGCAAACGCAGGCTGAACCCTACGAGTTTTATCAAAATAATGTACTAAGTATTGTACACATTGAAAAGGTCTACAGAAAAGTCCGTGATGGTTTATGTCTATCTCTTATGGATAACCCACAATAACTTTTTTTTGTCATTTACTTTTTACGACAAATAATGGCTAATTTTCGAAGCGATTTTAACGAATACAGCATTAATCCTTAACCAATGAAATACCTTGAATACATTGTTTATTTAATATAGATCTATATGGCCCTTTACACCGTATGATTTAAGTGAATATTTTCGAAGATATTACAGATTAAAAAATTGCGGGACGTAGCGTTTGCGGCGGTACCGGCCGGCCGCCCGGTGCGGCAAGAGCATTGCACCCGTGCGAAGCCGGGGCGGGTCGCTAGTATATATATAATTATAAACTCACTGAAGCTGTCTAGAACAATTTGCCTGCTGCGGTCTTCCTATTCAATTTTAATTATTATTTATTTTTTGTTAATATCTACATTGTGCTCACATAATAGAAGCAACAAGAAATATGTAACCAAGATTATATGTAACTCATATGATTTAAAAGAGTACCCATGGAGTTTCTTGCACGTTCTTCTCCATAGAGATCTACGCTTTGGAACGTGCAATTTAGCTTCACTTTTTTTGGACTGACCGACATTTGACTATTCAAAAGTGCTTGCAAATGGTCTATTTGAAATAAATGCTTTTGATTTTTTATTGATTTATAATTAAGCTAGGCTAGAGTGAATAGGCTCTTAATAAACTAGTGCGTTTCACGCCCGGAGTGATTCTTTCGAACCCGTCACAGTGGCGTAGCCAGGTGACCAATGGCCCAGGGCCACACAATAGCCAGGGTCCAAAAATGTTTTCCGCATTAATGTGGAAAACAGTATTGCGTGTCTAAAAGCGGATTTTTATAAGTGTATTGTAAAAATACACCCCTACTTTTTGATTAGTACACAGAAAAATGGCGCTCTATCTGTACCCGTCACGTAGAAAAAACCGAAATCTTAAAATTGACCACAAAAAGGTAAATTCATCATAGAATCAATCAAACAACAATTGCTAGTAGAAAAAACTGCGGGCAGTGTTTTTCCTTAATAATTGTCACTTATTCATTCATTAATCAATAGCCTGCACAATATTTCCATAAATTGAGTGACATTTTAGGACATAAACCAACGCTAATAACTTTGCTGTTTATGAATATTATTTCTTGAGATTTTACTTCTAAAATAACAAGGGCTTTTCTAATAAGCCCTTTAAGTATGTGTACTAGTTAAAAAATAGTGTTGTATAATCGGTTTTGTTTACCTCTGGACTCCTGTAGAGATCAATATGACCAGTTCTTTGAAGAAATATTCCAAAGTGGTGAGGGGCCGCCTCCATAGCACCAGGCTTTCACTGTCCATTGGGGTAGGTTTGCTCCTGCTGCAACAAATATTACATTTATATGCCTATGTCTGAGTATGGTTTCCGCAACTAGACCTAGACCATGACGTTTAAAGTAAGATTGTTTTAATTTTGTTTCAATGTGGGTAAGAGACAGAGCTATACAGTCTAGCGCCATCTCTTACCCACACGGAAACAATATTAAAACAATCTTACTTTGAACGTTATGGTAACCCCGCTAGTCCTATGCGGACCATTGTACGTATACACTAGCTTCTGCCAGCGGCTTCGCTCGCGTGAAAATTGTGAATCTAAACCATTCCCAGATCCCCTTGAACACACACAAAAAATTTCATCAAAATCGGTCCAGTTTGAGAGAAGTTCAGTGACATACACACAGAAGAATTATATATATAAAGATTTATATGACTAAATAAGAATGGATGAAGAGCTGTATCTCAATAACTCTTTGCGGCACATTTTTTTAGAGGATAAATTGGAAATATTGGTGTTATTTTTGTCTAGTGGTTAGTGGCCCTGACTGTTATGCCGGAGGTCGTGAGTTCGATTCCCACCCAGGACAAATATTTGTGTGATGAGCATAATCATTTGTTCTGTGTCTAGGTGTAATTTATCTATAATATATTTAGAATTATATATGTAAGTTTATCAGTTGTTTAGTATTCAAAACACAAGCTCTGCTTAGCTTGGGATTAGACGGCGTGGTGTGATTGTTGTGGTATATTTTATTATTGTTTATACAAAAGATTACACGACTATGTACAAACATTCAAACAGTCTCGATAACCTGGCTAGTTTCAATGTTCTTCTTAGTTAATAGTTAATCGCAAATCGATTAGATTAGAGCTCTACTTCAATCTAATCGATTCGCGATACAAAAACTAGCATAAATAGTTTTAAAATGACCCTGGCCTGTAGTATCTGTGAATTAAACTCTAAACAGTATTAAACATTTTTAACCGATTTCAAAAAAGGAGAATGTTCTTCATTCGGTTGTATCTTTTATGTTTTTTATTTTATTTTATTTTAAAAATTGACACACCAACGACTCATTCACCGATTAAAGTTACAAATAAAAGAACATTACAAATACATATTATGGTGGATTTGTCACTTATAAGCGTGCACAGCACTTATACAATAATATAATTAAGACAAAAATAATTAAAAATTGCATTGGAATAAATTAAAATAAATTAAATTAAAAATTACATCGAGATGTCAGAGAGATAAATTATAAAAAAGATTAAATTGAGATCAGTTACATTATAAATATAAAAAAAAAGAATATTATACAATTACATAAACAGATAAAAATTAGATCAAATCAGAATACATTTATCTTAAATTAAAAAATTTTCTTCCAAATGTAATGGGAGAAATGGGATTTTTGATAGTAAAACATTATGTTTGTTATCTCAAAAAATATTTTTGGCTAACTGACGGATTTCATATCCATAAGCAATTGAACGAAACCCTACTTTCACGCAAGTGTAGGCGCTGGTAGAAGCTAATAAATAATAACCATGAAACTCTATGGTGGGAGCAGAGCTATTTTGACTTTTTTTCTTCTTCTTCCTGCCCTAACCTAACTTTTTTTTTTGTAGGTGGGAAAATCATCCAACGACTCCATCTCTGCGCTCTTGGGCGGGGCGGGAGATAGTGTCAGACTTTTACTGACTAAAAACCCACTCCTGTTCCTTGGTTGCCTTTCGTACGGAGTTGAATCTTCTTTTCAGAAACAGATACTTGGCCCCAGTAGGCTTCGACCCTGCTGGGCCCTACGGTTTGCTGACAACTCCTTGAGGCGTGGGTGGCGAACAATACGCGCCGTCGACGTCTTGGGCTCGGTCCGGACGGTTACTGATCGGTCGGACGGCGAGCTATCTTGCTCGCCGTCCATGGATGAATGTCGTGAATGAAATAAACCCCAAGCGAACGATGGCGTTCGCGCTGTCATTATCTTTCTATTGTGTCTCTAATCGACATGATTGAAAGGTTAATGTTTAGTTGACGTTGTAATATGACGATTACCCGCTGCTTAATTAAAAAACCGGCCAAGTGCGAGTCGGACTTACCCATGAAGGGTTCCGTAGCAGCAAGTAACATAATATAAAATTTCTTGTAGTTCGTTGTAACTTTGATCGATGTTTTAATAACAGTGAATTTTTTAGATTTATGACGTCTTAAAAATTTTCGTTGGCAGTTTGTATGATAATATTGTTACGCCACTAAACGTGAACACGCCATATCTCCGAGAAAATAACGAGTGGCACGTAATAATTAAAACGCATTGCTGTTCGAAAGGTCTAGAGTAGTTTTGCTTAGCTAGACTTAGAAAAATCTCGAAACATCCACAAGGTACCTACCTACCAAGGTACATGTAGTAATAGATATCATCTAACCGATAAGGGAAATTGTACTCTCCGACGTTAACAATAGAGTCGAAATTCGCATGAACGTGACTCTCATTATTACGAGAAATAAAAATGATTTATGACTTCGAGAAGCGATTCAATTGTTCTGGAATTCTGGATAGATCCGGGGACGTCGGTATCTAGAATTTTCTTGGCTCCGCATATAAATACGGGCCCCCGGCCGGAAGCGAGTCAGTTGTGATTTCGACTGCGATCAAGAGCGAACTACCCTAGTACTCGAAGTGATTTTTATCAACGACTAAAGCGATAGTGTAACGGTACTCTAGTGTTAATTGCGATTCGGATTATTGTTGACTGGACTAATTGTTATTGTTTGTGGTAAATAAAGTTCTCTCGTCAGTAAATCGGCATTTGATTACCCGCGTTCGTAACAACTGGTGTCAGAAGTGAAATGCCATTAACACCGAGAGACGACGAACAGCGACCACGAACAAGAAGGCAAATGGAGATGGATGCTGCGCGTCATCGTATGGAGGAGGAAGATCAGGCTGGTATGGTAGCAACAGAAGCTGCTGAGGCGCCAACAGGACCATCCTCGGAATTGAACCTCGCTGCGGTGTTGGCCGCCATGCAAGCTAGTATGGAAGCCGCTCGCCGCGAACAAGAGGCCAACCAGCGTAAGCTTCAGGACCTAATCGCAGCGAACCAGGAAGAAGCTCGCCGCGAACAGGAAGCCGCTCGCCGCGAACAGGAAGCCGCTCGCCGCGAACAGGAAGCCGCTCGCCGCGAACAGGAAGCCGCTCGCCGCGATCAGGAGGCTAAGCAGAACCTGATCCTCGATAAAATCGACCACGGCCTTGTCACGTTGGGTGAGAAGGTAAAGAATCTCACCTTGGAGGTCAAGGAGGTTTCCGCCCGAGCTGATAGCCTCGAAACAAGAATTGATGGCCACGAAGATCGCCTGCTGGACATCAACAAAAAAATCGTCAAGCTCGAAGCACGCGAACCCGTTGTTGTCGGCTCACCATCGCACACTCCCTGTGCATCCGCGGCAAAATTTGATGTGCCGCGTTTTGATGGCACGTCTTCCTGGACGGCATTTAAGTACCAATTCGAGACATTGGTCGAAACGAACCGCTGGGATGATAAGCAGTCTTTTGCGGCATTAACTTTGGCTCTACGATGGGACGCCCTGCTGGTCCTAGAGAACCTCCCTGCGGACGGCAGGACATTGGAGCGTCTCATGGAGGGACTGGACACTCGTTATGGAGACAAGCACATCGAGCACGTTTTCTGCGCGCAGTTACGCGAGAGAACGCAGAGGCCGAACGAGAGCCTCCAGCAATGGGGAGTCGAGGTTGAACGGCTAGTCCGGCGTGCGTACATGTCAATGACACCAGAGACGGTGGAAGTAAATCTGGTGCAACTCGGTGCAAGCATTCATCGACGGTCTACGGGATACTGAAGTCAGGGCTACGGTGCGACTTGGACACCACCAAACTCTAAAGAGTGCGATGGCTCACGCTTTGGAAGTGGAAGCCGTACGACAAGATTCACGCACGCACAGAGTTCGGGAAGTGGTGGTCTCGCCGTCAGTGCAAACACGTCAACGAGAAGTGGTAGCTGCTTCTTCGGCAAAGTCCCGCTATATGCCGACGTGTTACGGGTGTGGAGAAAAAGGGCACATTCGTACCGATTGCCCCAAGAGGAAGAGGGGGAGTGTGGACTCCGGAACTCAAGTTAACGAGGAGTCGTTAAACTAAATGTCGCCAGGGCCGCGGGGCGGGTGCTGGCTGGTCAACTGAAGGCCCCAACCATCACCATCAATCAAGTTCACAACGGAAATAGTTTGATCATAGAAGGGACGCTGAATCATCGTGCTTGCAATTTCACCGTTGACACGGGGGCGTCACGGACTGTTATAAGACCTGAGTTGCTGAAACGCACCATCTTGTGGCAAAGAGAGTCTCCATCCTGCCGACTTCAGACAGCAACCGGCCAGCCAGTCTCCGTCCTCGGTGAAACAGAAATTCAGTTCAAAATCGGTGATCAAGTGTATATCCATCCTGCGTTAATTGCGAATATTACCGAAGATTGCATACTGGGTCTCGACTTCTTGCGAAATAACCGATGTATTTTAGATATCGACAGGGGAGTATTGAAATTCCCAGATCAAGAAGTCTTCCTGCGAGGAATTACCTCATGTAACCTCTATTGTTTAAAGAATACTACACTGGCTCCGAGAACAGAAACTTTAGTCGAAGTAAAGTTTCCCAAGATAATCAGGCAAACAAGATGTGTTTTGGTAGAGGATATTGGCCGGCACCCGGAGCTCATCACGGCCAGAACATTAGTTATGACGACAGGGAAATCCAAGGTCAGGATTGTGAACCTTGGGAAAGAAGAGGTCCAACTGAAGAAAAACAGTGTTGTTGGGAGATGTGAAGAAGTTCAGTATCTACGTCAAATCAATAAATCTCCAGCAAAGGAAGACACTAACAAAGTCGAAACTGATCACATCCAGCAACTTCTGGAAAATTCTAAGAGCAACTTATCGACTTCGGAACTACAGCAAGCAAGGGAATTTCTGCTACGGTTTCGAGATATCTTTGCAACGGGAAAAGACTGCGGGAGAACAGGTCTCGTCAAGCATGAGATAGATACAGGTGATGCGAGACCAATTAAACAGAGACCGCGCCGCATACCCTGGGCTAAGGAATCTGAGGTAGCAGAAATGGTAAAGGACATGGCTGATAATGGAATAATTGAGCCTTCTACGAGTCCATGGTCTTCTCCAGTCGTTCTGGTGAAGAAGAAGGACGGCAGCACCAGATTCTGTGTGGACTACAGAATGCTGAATAATGTGACGAAGAAGGACAGTTATCCCTTACCAAGGATAGACGATACGCTGGATATGCTCAGTGGCATGAAGTGGTTTTCGACCATTGATTTGAAAAGTGGCTACTGGCAAGTGGAAATCAGCGAGAAAGATAAAGAAAAGACAGCGTTCAGTACGGGTATTGGCAGCGGCCTTTGGCAATTTAACGTCATGCCTTTTGGGTTATGCAACGCCCCAGCGACGTTTGAACGCCTCATGGAGAGAGTCATGGTGGGCCTTCTTGGTGACGTCTGTCTGGTATATTTGGATGACGTCATTATAATGGGTCGCACATTTAAGGAAAACCTGAGGAATATGGAGAAAGTGTTCACCAGGATACGAGGGGCTAACCTAAAACTAAGCCCAAAGAAGTGTGCCCTATTCAAGAAGGAGGTCAGCTACCTAGGACATGTTATTTCCGCCGACGGGGTGAGAACCGACCCTGAGAAGATAATAGCAGTCCAACAGTGGCCGGTTCCAAAGAACAAAACTGAAGTACGTGCATTTCTAGGATTGTGCACATACTACAGGCGGTTTGTCAAGAATTTTTCGGACATTGCAAAACCTTTACATCAGCTGACTGAGGTTAAACGAGATTTTATTTGGGACAAGGACTGTGAGTCAGCATTCGACGAGCTAAAGCAACGGCTATGTGAAGCGCCTATACTGGGGTATCCGAGCAGAGACGGAAGATTTGTCGTTGATACCGATGCCAGCAACACGGGAATTGGTGGAGTGTTGTCACAAGTGCAGGGCGACAGACAGGTCGTAATCGCTTACTTCAGTAAGGCACTTTCAAAGCCAGAAAGGAACTACTGCGTGACTCGACGAGAACTGCTGGCTGTGGTAAAAACCTTGCAGCATTTCCACAAGTACCTCATAGGAAGACAATTTACTTTGAGGACGGATCACGCTGCATTGAAATGGCTTCTACAATTTAAAAACCCTGAGGGCCAAGTTGCAAGATGGCTCGAGCAGCTGCAGGAATTTAACTTTGTGACAGAACATCGTAGTGGAAAAGGGCATAACAATGCTGACGCCCTGTCGCGACGTCCATGTAATGATGACTGCAGACCCTGCCAGCAGAATGAAGCCCGAGAACGCGTTAATTTAATTAGGGCTGAAGGCAACTTCAAGAAGTCCCAGGAAGAAGATGACGATATTCGACCTATACTGGACTGGAAGCGCAGCGGAACCAGGCCCCAGTGGAGTGAAGTATCGTCACATAGTCCCGTTACTAAGAGCTACTGGGCACAGTGGGACAGTTTAGTCCTAGAAAATGATGTGCTTTGTAGGAAATGGGAATCGAACGATGGCAAGGAGGTGACCACACAAGTGATAGTACCACGATGCGAAGTAGTCCCCCTGCTACAGGAAATACACGATGGTGCTTCTGGAGGACACCTGGGCATCAAGAAAACTCTACTGAAAGTGAGACAGCGGTATTACTGGCTCAATTGTAGAGATGACATAGAGCAATGGTGTCGGAAATGTACAGCGTGCGCATCTGTGAAAGGACCACAGACTAGGAGCAGGGGCAGGCTTCAGCTGTACAATGTGGGAACCCCATGGGAACGCATCGCTATCGACGTCGCTGGACCTTTTCCAGTTACAAATGACGGAAACAAGTACATAGTGGTGATCCAGGACTATTTCACAAAGTGGCCCGAAGTCTTCGCCATACCTAATCAGGAAGCGACAACAGTGGCGAAGAAGGTGGTCGAAGAAGTAGTATGTCGGTATGGCGCACCTTTGGAAATCCATTCCGATCAAGGCCGTAACTTCGAATCTGCGCTGTTCCAGGAAATGTGTACTCTTCTGGGAATTTATAAGACACGCACAACACCTGCGCATCCTCAGTCGGACGGAATGGTGGAAAGGTTTAACCAAACCCTGGAGAATCACCTGGCTAAGGTTGTCGACGACCATCAGAAGGACTGGGACCGGTATATTCCACTATTTCTGATGTCTTACCGATCGGCAGTGCATGATAGCACGGGACATACCCCAGCAAGAGTGAATTTCGGCAGAGAGATGAGACTCCCGGTCGATGCCATAACTGGCGTGCCACCTGACAAGACTAAGCCAGTTACAGATTACGTAAGTGACCTTCAAGATCAATTGGACGAAGTGCATAAACGAGTTCGTGAGAATAGCATGAACACCAGCGTAAAAATGAAAACTAGATACGACCGTAATGCCAATGCCAAGGGATTTGAGGAAGGTACACTGGTCTGGCTCCACAACCCGCTTCGACGGAAAGGGAAGTCGCCGAAACTCCAAGCTCGATGGGAGGGACCTTACACCGTGTTAAAAAGGATTAATGACGTGACCTACCGCATCAAGAAAGGGCTAAGAGGGAAACCCAAGGTTGTTCATGTGGATAGATTGGCGCCGTATCACGGATCTAATAATGCTCGGGACGAGCATGACTAAGAGGGGGGCACTGTTACGCCACTAAACGTGAACACGCCATATCTCCGAGAAAATAACGAGTGGCACGTAATAATTAAAACGCATTGCTGTTCGAAAGGTCTAGAGTAGTTTTGCTTAGCTAGACTTAGAAAAATCTCGAAACATCCACAAGGTACCTACCTACCAAGGTACATGTAGTAATAGATATCATCTAACCGATAAGGGAAATTGTACTCTCCGACGTTAACAATAGAGTCGAAATTCGCATGAACGTGACTCTCATTATTACGAGAAATAAAAATGATTTATGACTTCGAGAAGCGATTCAATTGTTCTGGAATTCTGGATAGATCCGGGGACGTCGGTATCTAGAATTTTCTTGGCTCCGCATATAAATACGGGCCCCCGGCCGGAAGCGAGTCAGTTGTGATTTCGACTGCGATCAAGAGCGAACTACCCTAGTACTCGAAGTGATTTTTATCAACGACTAAAGCGATAGTGTAACGGTACTCTAGTGTTAATTGCGATTCGGATTATTGTTGACTGGACTAATTTGTTATTGTTTGTGGTAAATAAAGTTCTCTCGTCAGTAAATCGGCATTTGATTACCCGCGTTCGTAACAATATCATGTATTTTTTTTAGTTTTATCATTCTTTTATTTTAGAAGTTAGAAGGGGGGGGGGGACATTTTACTACTTTGGAAGTGTCTCTCGCGCAAACTATTCAGTTTAGAAAAAAATATATTGGAAACCTCAATTTCCTTTTTCAAGACCTATCCATAGATGTGACATACGGTCGGGCAGACAGACAGACATGACGAATCTATAAGGGTTCCGTTTTTTGTCATATGGCTATGGAACCCTAAAAATGAGAAGTTTGATCACGTGGCCAATAAAGCAATGTGTGGCTTGACTTATAATTTTCTTATAACAAACGTCAAGTTTCAGATTACACATACTCGTCCATGGTGGTTACATAAAAGAAGTCTTCATTCCACCTGGCCTTTGGAACTAAAGGATAAGGCAATTTGTCGCAACAACACGACTTGTTTTCAGCGAAAAACCTGCTTGCGGTACACCAGAGAGTTATTTCTGGCCACTTTATAAAGGAAACCGTCTATTTTTGTGCAAGCCCTTATTTTAAAATCTGCTAGAGTGGCCCACCCCAGCTACGCATGAGTGCAAATCGTAAGGTGATAATTAAAGAGACTTCTTTTTAATAAAATAATTCGCCTTTAATATTCATTCCTTCCTTTTGCATTCAAGATCATCACCCTTTTTAGGGTTCCGTAGTCAACTAGGAACCCTTATAGTTTCGCCATGTCTGTCTGTCCGTCTGTCTGTCCGTCCTCGCTTAATCTCTGTGACCGTTAGCACTAGAAAGCTGAAATTTGGTACCAATATGTATATCAATCACGTCAACAAAGTGGTAAAATAAAAATTGGAAAAAAATGTTTTATTAGGGTAGCCCCCCTATATGTAGATAAGGAAGTGATTTTTTTTTTAATTTAACCCTAACGTGTGTTATATCGTTGGATAGGTATTTAAAAATGAATAGGGGTTTACTTAAATCATTTTTTGATAATGTCGATAATTTCGGAAATAATCGCTCCAAAAGTAAAAAACAATGTGTGGCCCCCTCTAACTTTTGAACCATAGGTTTAGAAAATATGAAAAAAATCTGAAAAGTAGGACTTTATAAGGACTTTCTAGGAAAATTATTTTGAACTTGATGGAAAGAACAGTTTTTGTACAAAAAAGACAAAAGGGTTCTACAAAATTATTTCTGGACTAAGTTTGTAGTATAATCGTATATGCAAGCATTTTTTAAACTCATAAGTAGGTACACTTATTGTGACGGACGGGAAACTACGGAACCCTACACTGAGCGTGGCCCGACACGCTCTTGGCCGGTTTTTTTTTAAAGATGGGCACCAGGGAACTGTTACAACAATCATCACGTGTGGCTTCTTCCTGCAACAACTTATTGAAGAACAAAGCTAACCACGTCTGTCCATCCTCTCGCAGCAACTTTCACACTTCAACTGGTATTCCATCTGAGACAATTGCCTTACCATTCTTCATTCCATTTATAGCTATTCTGACTTCATCAATACTAATCATTCACTGGTTTAAGTATATACTAGAATTCCTATTCGCCTTTAAAAATGTATCTACTTTGCCTTCGAAATCTCTAAGTCAGTCAACACTTTTAGACGATTAAAAGACCTTCCTGCACCTTGTTAATTTTTTTACTAGAGCTTGACTGCGATCCCACCTGATGGTAAGCAGTGATGCAATCGTTGATGGTGAGGCGCACTAGTTTAGAGCCTATTCACTCTTGCCTTAAAGACACCTAAATTATAATCTAACGGGAAGACGGCAGCAGGCAAATTTTTCCAGTCCCTTGATGTACGTGGTATAAACGACGAGGCGAAACGCTTGGTCCGGGCCATAAGCGTGGATACTCGCCGTTACTCCCCGTTCGTCGGCTTGTCCGATGGTAGAAGTAAGATGATGGAATCAAGTTATGTAATTCTTCCCAAAGTTTAATTTGGCAGGAAGAACTGGCTCAATCGAAACTATTTGAGAACACTTTCATAGTGCTTATCGCTAAGGAGTGGAATTCCCTACTGGAGTCTGAAATACCTGATAGCTACAATCTGGGGTAATTAGGGCAAGACTGGATATGTATAGGTTACTTCTAGATAAACTTGGTCCAACTTCGATCACATCGCTTACCATCAGGCGAGACAGTGATTAAACGCGAGCCTATCAATCATACTAATATTATATGAAAAATTGTGAGTGTATTTCGATGAAACTTGGTAGAAGGGTAGACCGGGTCTTACAATACTCGGCCTTATAATGCTCCCACTGTTGGGACTCAGGCCTCTCTAGGAGAGGGAATGGGCCATAATCCACCACGCAGGCCCAGTTCGGGTTGGAGAATGTCACATGTCTTCGAATTTTTGGTTTTAGAACATGCCGGTTTATTCACGATGTTTTCGTTCACCGTTTTGAGAGCAGTGGTGATGAAATAAATTACACAAAGTAAGGCGCCTGGCTAGGTTTGATCCCGCGACCACAAAGACAATTTGTAAGTCTGTGCCGTTACCACTCAGCCACTGTTGAGACTTTTGCCTTCAACATAACTGCGCACCGCCGACGGGAGTGAACGAGGGGTGCGGGGACAGCGGGGCATCAATCAGCTGGCCGGCGACGTCCGCCCGGCTCGTCGCGCGCCCCTCTTCGCACACCGACCGCCATCGCCAGTCAGCTGTCAAAAGCCCTGTCAATCCCAGACAAACGCCCGCGCTCGCGCATCCTAATTTCTTTTTATATATTTGTTCCGTAGACGCGACTTATCTTATTGTACAACCTAGGTACTTTCGTAAAATACAACCATCAATTTATACAGTCCACTGAGTTTTATTACTCTTCTTCGTGAACCAGCCACAGCATGCCCCAACATATGGTCCTTCGAGCCGGATATGAACCAGCGACCTTTACTACTGCTCATAAATATTGTGTCTTACAATAGCACATAGGACAATCTTTATCCCGGGAGAATGTCCCTTCGTTATCACGCAAGCCAAGCCGCTGCCAGTAGCTAGTAATAACAAAAAAGTAACACGTCTACTTGATTTACCTACCGCCTACAGCACCCAACGCTTTCATCGATCACCTGTCATGCGCCGCTATCCACACTAATTCAGAGAAAGCATGAAGATGGCCCATCAGTAGCCACTATGCCACTGGCCAGTTACCACTATCCACCGTTAATCTCAAAAACGGTATGGAACTTTCACTAATATTATAATCACTCGAGTAATTGGTAACCAAGCTAAGTAGCCGTGTGTTACGAATTAGAAATCATGGAGCTGGATTTTGAAACAAGTTTTTAAAGGCCTGGTTAGACTAGTATTGTACTTACACATTGGGTAACAGTTCTTTTTTTAAGTTTGATAAGGGGCTATGGTTAGCAGAGCAGTAATAGCCCAGTGGTATCAACGGCACCGACATACGAGCTGATTTTTTTTTTAATAATGATAGGCTTGCGTTTGACCACCATCTCACCTGATGGTAAGCGATGATGTGGTCGACGTTAAAACACGCTTGCCTAGAAGAATCCTATTCACTCTCGACTTAATGACTCCTAAGTTGTAGCTATCAGGAAACACAGATTCCGGCAGGGAATTCCACTCCTTGGCTGTACGCACAATAAATGTGTTCGCAAAACGTTTTGTGCGGTTGAGTGGGATGTCTACCATGTACCGGTGGCGCAACGCTGTACGTCGTGTGGTCCGATGATGGAACGGACTTGGCAGAATTAGATTGTGCAATTCAAGTGCACACTCCCCGTAATGTAAACGATAGAAAACCGACAGACTAGCAACTCGGCGGCGATGCTCAAGGCTTTGGAGCTTCGACTCTACAAGTGCATCATTGCTGATGATTCTCTTGGCTCGCTTCTCAATCGACTCCAGCGCATCAAGCTGGTATTTGGCAGATCCATCCCAAATATGAGAACGATACTCCATACACGATCGAACTTGGGCTTGATGTCGTGGGTTCAAACCCAATAAGGCGCTTTATCATGTTCCTGTGCATAAACGTCCATTGTTGGACATAGACTTCCCGCAAGTGTCGCTACAACGACCAGTCCTGCGCGTCTCCCATGCGTTTGATTCCCAGGACCTTCATCAGGTCATCAGTCCTTGTGGGAAACCTTTCATCACAGGCGTTTTACTTTGTGTAATTTACCCTTCCATCTCCTACTTATCATCACCACTGCTGTAAAACTTCGTGAGAAAACAGACTTGTTCAAGAACCAAAAATTCAAAGACATGTGACAGCTACACTATCAGCTCTGCGAATGTGAGGTGGATTACGGCCCATTCCCTGTCCAAGAGAGTAGATGTTAGTCCCAGCAGAGGGAACAATATAAAAGTTGATAATGTTATCAATATTTAAGGCCCAAGCGCCCGAAAAGTGCTTTAAAACATAGACATTCTGGAGCCTACTCCTCGATAACGGCCAGGTTAATAGGTTTGAAAAAAATATATGTTTATTATAGATTCATGAACAATATTATCAACATTTCATTTTTTCGTGCGATTTATACTTTTGTCTAAAAAAAAAATTACATACAACAACATCACATTCGCAACTTTTCCCTACTCCTTCGAAACGGCTTGGATCTTTAGAAACGTTTTTACATATAAAAATTGGTAGTTAATATTCTTCTAAGTGAACATTGCATAAGTAAATCAATAAATATTTCGCAAAGAAAATGGATTTAAAAGTCAGCGGAACTCTACTGTCGTACTGTTGCCTAGACGGGTACGAAAATTGTGACCATTTAATTTCGGCCAGATGGGTCAAGGGACTTTAAGCCTTAAAGACAGTAAATGAGACACCGCATTGGTACTTATCTAACGGAATACTCACAGAACATTATGACTAACTAAAATAATAAAATAGAAACAACAATCAACATCACTTTTCTGCCCTTGTTCCGTGTTATTTGGGGTTAGCGCAACAAGTTTGTTTTCTTCCATTCTGTCCTGTCAACTGAAACTTTTCTTTCATATTCATCTACGCTAATACAAGTATTATAAAGAGGGAAAATATGTATTTTTGAGTGTGTTTGTCACGAATAAACTCAAAAACTACTGTGCCGATTTCAAAAATTCTTTCACCATTGGAAAGCTACATTCACCCTGAATAACATAGCCTATATTTATTGTCCGTACGAAGCCGGGGCGGGCCGCTAGTCATTCATATTTTTTGGCCTCCCTCCCAATCCATACAAAATCCAACTCGCACTAAATAATTTCTCAGAAATCAGACTTTAAGACAGTTTCAAAATGGCATTTCCTAGTCCTATCTTTGTTGTAACATTTTTTTTTTTTCTCCTAACATATTGCTTTTGCAATATTTTTATTTAATTTTATATTATCTGACTCCAACCACATTAAATTCGTTAGTTTTTCTTTTTTGGTTGTTAACGTCTCATTTATTGACAGCTTTTTTTTTATAAAGCCTCTTTTTATAATGTAAATGGAAGAACACTGTAGACTCCACGAATTCTTAGATTACTTCATATTTTGACTCACTTTTTTTAAATGATTATTTTGATGATTTTATTGTTCTTTTGAGTACATTATAGACCGGTTTACACTGTTCTTAATACCTATTAATACTGTAATATGGAAATATTGTAACTACAACCACTTTTTTAAAAGAGTAACCATGGAGTTTCTTGCCGGTTCTTCTCCATAGGAAACGACCAATTTCGAACCGTGCACTAGCTTCTGACGTTTTATAAGTGCCCATGTAGGCCTATGTGAAATAAAAAACTTTTGACTTTGACTTTGACTAGTAATAGATAGTTAGGCTCTGTGAGATTTCACAATAACCTTTACTCCATCAAGTTAATACTGCGAACTATTTAGGGTCAGATTAATCAATAAAGCATAGGACAATGTTGCCACAGAGCTAGATCGCTGGCTGTTTACAACAGCTATAAAATAGACAGACTAGAAAGTCACTGTGTAACTAAGAATTCCACCGACGCAGATATGGAATAGCAATATTCTATAGTTTAACTAACATAGTTTATGACAAAAACAGAAGTTTCAGAGTAGTTACGAATTTTATGCTCCATCGTCGCCCACATCATCGCTTATCATTAGGTAAGATAAGGGTCAAACGCGAGCCTAACAATAACTAAAAAAAAATATAACATACCAAAAAAAGAAAAACAACACAGATTGATTTTTCCATCGACACGCCAATAAGAATACCTATAAGAACTAAGTATTATATCGTCCATGATCTAACGTCAGATAAACTTCAATGAATACTAAACAAACATCATTTACAACAATAATATTCACAACTCCAATAAATAAACGGACAGGGATGCTTCGAAACCTTTCAAACTGTTTACGAATAGTGCTGAAGTGAATTGCTGGCTTATGCTTTACGTTTCCTGTGCCCTTGGCTGTGAGTATCGTATTTATAACATGAGGAGTGAGGACGATCCGCGATGGACATCATTGTTTACTGTTTAAGTTATTGGAGTTCAGTGCCAAGAACTATCTGCTACCAAGGTTGCATACATATTACCTAGAAATGCTTATACAAATCAAGAATACTGCCCTATCAAGAATTCCACATCAGGTTGTATCAAAAGATGAAAATAAAGAAAAACTATTTGGCACACATAGATACACACACTGTAGAAATAAACATTTAGAAACTTATTTAACATTAAAAAAGAACACTTGAATGTACCAGTTTAGCAAAAATGCCAGAAAGAAAGATGGTCAAAGCGTAACCGAATCCAAAGGATCTCATACTAAGGATACTGCAGGATTGTTCGAGAGTTACCTTGGCCCTGAAACGTAACTGTCAATCATGGTCAACTGATGGAATACAGGTAAGTTATAGTCAGCAAAAGCCTGACATCCCTTTTCGCTGCACCCAAAGCTTCTTAAATTCTTTATTGTACATTTACACATTATACAAAGTAAGAAAGCCGATGTACACAGACGAGCTTAACCCAGAATTGGGTTTTCTTACAGCAAACCTTAATATCTCTTCAAGAAATTTTATAAAAGAGGATAACTTAAGAAATGCACAAAAAAAAACAGGTTATCTTATTTGAATTGAAACTTACAAACTAAAATAATTTACATAGATATGTGGCATAGCTTGATAGTTATTCGATAATTTGCCACCTCTGTATAACGCGTTACCTGTATCAGAAATCAGAAAACACTATTGTCAGAAGCTTCTTAGGCTTCTTAGTGAAATAAAAAACTTTTGACTTTGACTTTGCAAGCGTTTGTATCGAAAATGAATAAAATTTTAAAGAATTATCGAAACTATATAGTATTTTTTGAAGAACAAGTGACGAACGAGGTGGCATTGAAATGATGTGTAGTATGTAGAAAGTGTATTCTGAAATAATAGCTGAAAGAAAAAGACAGCGCCAAGTACACTAACCAAAGCCACAAAGCAACAAAAACAGAAGGATTCTCGAAGGAGAAGTATTTTTCTGATTGTCCAAGGACATTTTAATAGTCGAAGTGTCTATTGATACACACTACGATTACTAACACACACAAAATAACCGATAGTCGACCATTCTCATATCTCTCTAAGGTGCAAAATTATGACTGCATTGGATATGGGTCTCAAAGACGATGATGGAGGTATCATATTATCTATCATATCATATTCAGAAACGAAAGGTATGAAGCATGAGATATCTGCCTAGTCTTATGAAAACTAGGTATTTTGGGAAGTCGACTTCCACTTTAAGCGGACGCATAATATGAATATCAGTACCCTTGCCAAAACTAGTATCAGGCTTCAGGCCTGACTCATTTTGTACCAGTAAAGAACAGAATCTATTTTGAATATATCCAATTCTCTAATGCCTACTTAAATGTCCAAACTATCGTTAGGAGCTTCTAATTTATTAGAGTAGACTAACGAAGGGTAGTTATTGATGCATCTAATTTTGAATAGTGCTGTCTATAAATAGGATCTCACCCCTGACAAGGCGAGGTCATCCTTAGAAGTACGTGTGAATAATTAAAACATAATAATGCTAATGAGTTTATCCACGTGTTTGTAGGTTTTAATGTACCATCGAAGACACTTTCGCCTGACCACCGCTAAATTCATTTTTGCTTGCACTCGAAACGAAAACTTTGAAGGATTTGGTTTGGCACCGCGCCGCAGGATTCAAGCGAAAATTTATTTAAGTGATCAGGCAGAAATGACCGCGATGGTACACAAGGGCCTTATAAGGGATTTATAACTTTCTGTGAAATACGAGGTTAGGTATTCTCACAATACGTCAAACATTATTTCAGAGTTAAGGGATTCTTATAGAGCTGCAGAAATGTTCGAAAGAGACACCACAACTCTTGAACGCAATAGGCAACTAGAGCGCATCAATGATGGGTTTTAGTCACAAAAAACCTAACACTCCCGAGACTGAACCACAGCGAGAGAGATCCCGCTCCAACCTGCACTAGCTTCTGACGTTTCATAAGTCCCCATGTAGGCCTATAAAATATTTTGAATTTTTGAGCCAGAGTGGCAGAAGATATTTGAATTTTTATTAGAAAACAAAAGCTTTATGGAGTTATTCGATCGTCACCACACAAGAATTTGCTAATCATTTTCTCGATAAAATCAATTCTTAATTTAGAACAGTCATGGTAACAAAGTTGGCAATCGCGTGGATTCGAGGCATACTATCAAAAAGCTGAAACATCCAGTTCTGAATGCCTTAACAAGCCTCGATGATTAGATCTGCAAAATCTCTGGATTTCCTTAGGTACTACAGCTCTGTTATTTAAGATGAGACGGAGCCTAAAAGCAGGTTGCACATTGCCTCCAATACCAATTTTATTCGAATACTATGATTTAAAAGAGCGTTCGTGGAGTTTCTTGCTCTTTCTTCTCTAAAGTACGCTTTCAAATGTACAATTAGCATATTTTTTCTGACGGACTGACTTCTTGACAATACAAAAGTTCCTGTAAATCGTTTATTTGAAATAAATGGTTTGATTGATAGAATTCGGAAAAGATCTAGTGCGCAACCCTTCCTACAAGGTGAAAATGGCTACTTTGGACTGATATTTTCGGATTGTTAATGCTGTGAAGGATCCATTCAGAAAAAGCTTCGCGGCACGCGCGGAAGGGGCTCGTGATGCGAGAGCTCAGTGGTTCGACTGATGATTGGATCTTAGTAAAACTGGACTAGAAGAAAAACGAAGGACTATATGTCCTGGCTGCTTACCTGATCTCCTTAGGATGTGGGTGATGGAGTCCGTTGCGCGGGCGCTGCTCGGTGTCGGCCTGTACTGCGGCCGCCAGCTTGTAGTACCCGAGACGGGCGAGCTGAGACAACAGGACTATAGATTAGTGCATAATGTAGTTGAATTACTTTACAGGATGGAAATTATACGTACAGGGCTACTATGACGTCTTAAAACTATCATTATTCTACGAGAGACAGAGAACGGAGGTTGCAGAACGAATAGTACTATCCCTTTCTCCCACCGGTATCGTGATGACTTTAGGACTTCGCAGTTCTGCCCTAGGTTTGCAGTACAGAGCACGAAGACGCCTCGGCAGATAGCCGTATTGTCACACCCTCATTATACAAGTCAAGGGTGTCAGAATTTAACACACAATCCGGCGAAAATTTTTGATGGCTTGTTCTTCAAGATTTTTCACTAGTGTACAACACAATGACATATACAAAAGGTTTTGAATGGCAATTCATAACAGAAAAAAGTACTTAATGCAGTTTCAACGCCACGAAATACGAATTTTGTAAATCCTACCGTCTTCAGACGCTTTCGTACTCTGTGGTCTGCAGAACAATTGCATAAATCACTCGATTGTCAAATAGTTTTCTCAAGAACAGTACAACAATATTCATTGGATCGTCTGTTTGGAAATGTTTCTCGATTCTCGACTACTAAATCAACGCAATGAATCTTATTGAACTGAAAAAGACTATCAGAAGTGCGGTATGCGTATCTCGCACACTTTCATCCTGTATTTTATAGGAAGATGGCAATTTCGGAATAAATCATAGTTGGAAAACGAAACGTAATGGGCCGTGCGTGTGGTTGGTAATACTGATACAGTTATCACAGTGTTCCATGTACAAATAGGCCTGTGTAGACAAAACTGTGGTGTAGCTTGTGCGTGTGGTAGACCATAGCTCGCATTGAGAAGTGCGAATTAAAAAAAATAAAGATTGTTATAAAATAAGCCATGTTTTTATGTCTCCTTTAAGACTGTCCTAAAAGTGCAATCAAAATCATTTCACTAGGTCAAGATTACAGAGCTGTGGAATTAATGGAAAGAGTTACCGCAGCCCTGGATCTCCAAGGCCAACAAAAAAGCCACAGGTGGATTTTAGTCAGTAAAAGCTTGAAACTCCCTCTCGCTCGGAATTATTCGATGATGTCAGCCCTTGTCACGAGTATCAAACAAAATTTCAGTACTTAGATAACGCGAACATAGAGCATAGATAAAAATATTTGGGAATACATGAACGAATGGCATGGGCCTAATCTGGAGTTTAGTGTGCATGTGTGTACTACGCGTTACAAATGAGAATAGAACCGATTCCTATGTTTTAACGTCTCGTGAAGTCTTGTCGGACTGTCAAATCGAAGAAATTTTGACAAAATTTAAGAACTTAAGAGATGAGTAAAATTGAAGAACTGGATTCTGATTAAACTTTTTTCGTTCACAGTTCATAAAAAAATTAAATTTTTCGTAAATTAATTATTTTTTTAAATGTCTTTCCTCGATTTGACAGTAAATCGTGACGTCACAACATGGCGGTCAATCCTATTCTCATTTGGAACGCATTGGAATAGGGTTTTTTGAGGGTGGGAAATCAACAGATAACTTTTCCCACTCTGGGTAGAGCGAGAGGGACCATCTGACTTACTGGGTAAAACTCAACCGTATTCTTTTAGCTGTTTTTTTGCGTTCTAGAGCCGCGGAGATACGAACAATCCCTTAGCCATGGCAGAGAGGAAGAAGGCTAACACAGTCTCCTTCTTTCTACTAATTCAACCAGTTCTTATCCATACCACATTCGTTATCATCGTTATGCCATGAAAATAATGACTGACGGAAACCGCCAATTACGAGGTCGCGGTTACTATGCGCATGAGCATGCAAAGTTATAAACAATGCATTGTGCGACTGTGATTTAATCGGAGTTAATGACTATTGGTTAGTTTCTGAGGTAACTCTAACCGGAGTTTATTTTATTGTGTCAGTAGCTTTTAGTTTCATATCTTAATTTTTTTTTAAGTTGCAAAAACGAGTTGCGCCGACCCCAAATAAAATGGGACAAGGGCAGGAAGAAGAAGAAGTTCTAAGAAACACCTCTTATGTTTTTCAAAATTTCTAAATACATATACACCGCACTTAATAACACAAAAAAAAAATTGAAAAACCTAAACAGATATGCCAACAGTTTCATCGCGAGATATTTGCAAACCTGTCTAAAATTTCTAGAAAAACAAATTGCTCATACCTATCTTACAAAAACAGCAAAATCGACCTTTTCTAAAGCAAGTCGCAAGCGCGACTGCTGAGCGTGAGCTCCTGGGTTCGATTTCCAGTTCAGGCAATAAGTGCTATTGGGTTTTTCCATTAGGAATTACTCTGTAACTGCTCGGAGTTTGGAAGTTGTTGGTGACACCCCGGACTATGAGAGGTACAGAGAATGGATCAGTCTACGCACGCACTTGTCCACTATAATATAGTCTCCCGCGTACTTGGCAATCTCTGTTGATATTGGCCACCGTGATTGAAATTCAACCGGAAAGATTTTTTTTTTTTGAGTGAAGGCTTTGACAGACTGGCGCAACGAGATGAGACGTGTTTTCATAAAAATTAATCTGTAAATTAATTTTAGATCCACTTCAATGAAAACGCGTCGTCGTCATTATCATGTCTCGCCCGTCTGCAGAAGACTTTAAATAGCTCAATAGTTACCGAATGCTTATCATAGGCACGGTAATAATATGATATTATTACCGTGTCAAAAATGGAGCAACGATACTGATATTGATATAATTACCGTGACGATACCTTTAAAGTTCTTTTCGGACAAAGGCAGAGTCTAAATGACAGGTCACGACAGGTTTTTATTTGTTTTCCAGCCAAACTAATGATAATCTAGACAAGAAATAAAATCATTTATCATTTACAATGACATTTCCCGCCCTGGGCGAAGCGAAAGGGGTGTCAGACTTTTATTATCTAAAACCCACTAATGCTTCTTCTTTGTCACAACCCATGGCCTCAGTAGGCTTCGATAGTGCTGGATGAGGAGCGCGTGGATCACTACGCGCTGTCAACGACTGGGGCTCGGTCCGGACGTTACCGGACGGTTGGACGGCGACCTACCCATTGCTCGACGTCCGCCCGACTGAAATCCATCTAAGTGTTCCTTCAGTCCTCTTCTTCAACCCTTTGCGTACCAGAACCGACGTAGTTCTTTCGAACAATCTTATCTATGGGCAGTAGCGTAGCAAGGAGTGGGCGAAGTGGACCATTGACCACAGCCTAACAACAAAGGGGCCTCGCACAGGCGAGGGATCTTTAAAAATGACGTTTTTTTTTTATTTATTTTTTAATAATTGATAGGCTAGCATTTGGTCACTTTTTTACCTGATGGTAAGCGACAATGTTGTCAAACATTGCATTTCAACAGTAGCTGTCTTGTTTTCGAATTTATCTACACTAATATAATAAAAAAGTAAAGTTTGTTTTCTTGTTTTTATGTTTTTTTGTTTGTAGGAGGTAATCTCTGAAAGTAGTGGTCCGATTGCTAAAATTTTTTCACCGACAGAAAGCTGCTTTATTCCCGAATGGCATAGGCAATATTTTATGTACGCGGGCGAAGCCGCGGGCAAAAGCTCGTGTAAGAAATAGGCCACTCAGATGCGTCTTTGCCCACATCTAAATTAGTCTACTCTACGCCTCTGTCTATGGGGGCCTTATATTGAAACGAAATGCTAAAACTTTTCCAGTGTCAGCTGTTCTAATTTAAATATCGGTTATTTTGAAGCGGTAATGTACCAATTTTCATAAGTAAGGACAGCCTATACACATATTTATTTAGGCCACATTGAACCTTGGTGCTGAATAATCTATTTATAAGTATTAGTTCATTACTGTCCCTCGGTGAAGCAATCATGTATGAAATTGAAGTTGTCAACTATATCGTGGTTCTTGCGTCAATAACCGTCCTACGTAAATAGGTCGATGGCTTTGTTAGCATGTTATTAAAATTGATCTAGAAACATTATAATAAGAAGAACGAAAAACGGAAAACAAAAGAAACTTATGGAGCTAGTAAGATAGGTGCAGTGCCGTAATTAGGGCGGTGCCAGCTGTGCCCGGGCGGTCAGACATAGGGCGCTGTAGGGGCGCAAATATTTATATCTAGACTTTTTTGTTTGTATTCTACTTTTTTGTAGGGGCGCAGTTATAGAAGCGCGTACCGGGCGTATATAAGGCTAGTTCCGGTACTGCATAGGTGGTTTTAAGGCCAGAATCTACTCATATTGAACTTTTTTAAACCTCTAGAAATTCATAAATATAAAAGAGAACACCATGTAAAATGATTTGATTAAAATTGACTAAGTAATAGGACCAATTTAATTTTTTTTCTTCGGTATCGATTAATTCTCTTTGCCATCAATTAAAGTATAAAACCTATTTCTTTTCTTAAATGAGCTTTTCACGCACAAACATGAATTTACGTTAAAGTCACATCACAAACACAAAGTTAAATTGGAATTCGATCGAACGACCGCGACGGCAGAGAATTTATTAACAAACATTTCACATGGGTTTTGAGATGAGAACGTGCGATGCTGGAAAATGCTATATAACTACAATTACCGTCACGAATTTTGAGCGCTGGCTTCAAGTTGCGCAGAAGTCAAATATTCTTATTAAGGGCCAAGCGCCCGAAAAGTGCCATAAAATAGTGATTTTCTGAGGCCTACTCCTCCGTAACGGCTAGGTCAATTGGTTTTAAAAAAATATATGTTTATTATAGATTCATGAACAATAATATCAACATTTGATTTTTTCGTGCAATTAATAATTTTGTCAAAAAAAAAATTTTTAGCAATTTCGCAACTTTTCCCTACTCCTTCGAAACGGCTTGGACCTTTAGAAAAATTTTTACACATAAAAATTGGTGGTTAAATATTCTTCAAAGTGAACATTGCATAATATGTAAATCAATCAATATCTCGCAGAGAAAATGGCTTTAAAGCGCTTTCCGGGCACTGATGGCCGCAAATAAATGCACAGATTTGCGTACTGCCGCCTAGGCGAGTGCGAGAGTTGCATTCACATAATTTCGGCCAGATGGTTCAAGGAACTATACGCCTTAATACTCTGACGCCGAGCGCTCAAGATCTGTTTCGGCAATTGTACCTACTAGAATTTATAGCACAGCATAGCATAAACAATGTTTCCACTGCTGGAAGTCAAAGCTCCGCTCTAGAAGTAAAAGTAACAGTGCGAGTTGGTGAATGTCACGCGCGCGTCTTCGAATTTTTAATATTTGGTCATGTCAGTTTCTACACGATATTTTTCGTCACCGTTTTGAGACAAATAGTGATGAATTAATTCATTAAACCCCAAGCGAACGCGTTCGCGCACCTATTGTCTTTCAATTGTGTCTGTAATTATCACAATTGAAAGGTTAAATTACACAAAGTAATGCGCCTGACTGAATTTGAACCCACGATCTTACAACCCGTAGGTCGGGGTTGTTATCACTAGACCACTACTGCTCTTTCTACTATAATTTACTACACATACATACATTTGTAACTGAATAAGAATGACAACAAATCTTAGGATATTTTAAGGCAAGGATGATAATAAATAGTTTTAGTGCAAAAAACATGCAAAGATGACCAATGCAAAAAAATAACGAATAGTTAAAAATAAACAATAAATCACTCACACAACAAAAAAAAGTCAATTAAAAACAGCAGCATGTCATTAGTTTTTTTTTTCGTTGTGTATTCATCCAAATGACATCCCCCGCCGTTGGGCAGAGCGGGAGATAGTGTCAGAACTCTTACTGACTAAAAAAACCCACCCCGTTCCTTCTTGCCTTTCATACCGGGACCGAGAGCCTCCCTTTCGGAAAAAGACCCTAGCCCCAGTAAGCTTCGACCCAGCTGGGCCCCTACATCATTATTTAGTTTATAATTTTAATATACGATTTCTTGGTATTTTCATACAATTCAAAAAACTCACGAAATAATTTACGACTTTGAAGTACGAGCAATAAAATATGTCAGTCAGTAGTCTTATAAAAAGCCTTAATTACAAAATTTAAATGATACCTATCTCTTAGGTATTTTCTACCAGTCAACCAACGGTGTTGACCCTTGACTGGTAGAGAATGCCTAAGGTCCAAATAAAATGATTAACGATAAATTTTTCATTACTACTAGCGACAAGAAATAATTATGTATAATGTAGGTAACCAAGATCTAACTAATTTCATAATATGATTTAAAAGAGTGGCTATGGAGTTTCTTGCACGTTCTCATAAGAGATCTACTCTTTGAATCGTGCAATTTTGCTTCACTTTTTTTTGACTGATCGACATTTTGACAATTCAAAAATAAATGCCTGTAAATGGTTTATCTACACTAATATTATAAAGAGGTTAAGCTTGTTTTCTTGTTTGTAGGAGGTAATCTCTGAAAGTACTGGTCCGATTGCTAAAAATTTTTTATCGATTGAAAGCTGCTTTGTTCCTGAGTGACAAAGGCTATATTTTATGTACGCGGGTGAAGCTGCGGGCAAAAGCTAGTTTCTTATTTCTTAAAAGGGGTTATTATTACCAAAACGCGGACGACGTCGAAGGCGAAGTATTAGTAAACCAATCTATTTTACAATTTGGTCACTTACAAATTAAACCGCTCGCCCGTTGCTGGCTACACGTCCACTCTCCCGAGTTTCCGAGAAACCAATGTACAATACAATGGGGAGGAATGCCAATTGCAATTATTGCAATACTACAGATGCCAATTGCCAATACCGTACGGAACTAAAGTACCAACAGCCTGTGCCCTATCTATAGTACACAGAATGTCTTTGTTCGGAGTTTGTGATATTTAGAGAAATTCTAGTCCATTGCAGTCGTTATAGAGACGGCTGCTTTATTCCTGAGTGACAAAAGCTATTGTATTTTATGTACGTGGACAAAGCCGCGGGCAAAAGCTAGTAATATATAAAACGAAATTACCAGCATTGTAAACGTATAAGTAATCAAGTAAAGTTTTCATCCAGGGACTCTCACTCTCGAGAAAATCGAGACTTTCAGCGATTTCGTTGCAATATCGAGCCCAGATTGGTGTAACTCCAGTCTCGGGAACAACGATAAATACTTCAAATCGACAATGGCAAGTTATTCCTTGCATGAACTCAGTTTTGAGGCAATTTAGAGTGACAATCATATTCTTTTCCTTGCCCCTGTCGAAATAATAATTATTATCATAAAACTCGTCTCGTTTTCCCCGGGAATTTCGAGACTGGTGTGACTAGTGCAAGTAGAGGGACAAGTTTTCGGGACAGTTTCCACGTTCACCTATGTACAGTGAATCCAGTCGTAAACCGGGTCGATTGATTGGGTTCATCTCTTTGTTTATTTACTAGACAGAACACTGATTCTGGCACGGATTGTTTGTTGTTCTGCGTTCGTACGAGGCCAAACTTCGGAAAAGATCATTTGAATCTATTGTAAAGTAAATTATAATGACTGTTCAATTAGGTATGCAGTGTTAGGTATGTATAAATGAATTTACTGATATTGCATAAATTATTTTGAAGTGTCTGTAATATCATACATATATATTTTTTACTAATCGTTTAATTTAAGATTATATGTTTGTTTATCAATCACGCCAAATTCTTTCAAACTGTTTATCCCGTAGTACGTTCACTTGGGATAACTTCCAACTATTTACGAACAAGACCAAAACCTGGGGGCATGAGCTAGTAACGAACGAAAGTAGTTAGTACTACTACTGCTACTAAAATATCACCTGTTCAGTACATTAGGCAAACATTAATGTACTGAACAGCTGATTTTTTTTGCGATTTCAGGTTTGTTCCCATAGTAAAAGTTGTTGGTTATCATGAGCACAATCACGTGTTTAAGTATCGTACACTAATTACCAATCACCCTGTATAGAAAAAATAAAGTAAACATTTCTTAGACTAGACAAAAGCTGCTTTAAACATTAATAATTTAGTTTCTTCGATTAGTCGATCACATTTAGACAGTAATGATGAAACAAGCAGACACCCTAAGTGATTAGATTCAGCCTGTTGAGTCTATCGACCGTTTCCTCTGAAGACCTTGAACAGCCACATTTGTCATGCGAACATTTGTAATTTTCAATCATAAAACATTTTTTTTGGTAGGTGAGAAAATTATCCAATCTCCGCGTCCTTGGGCGGAACGGGAGATAGTGTCAGAATAAGAAACCGTTAAATTAATTTGAAAGATTTCATTCGAACTAACTTACAAATATTGCAAATAAAATACATAAATAGGTGTCTTCAAAGCTGGATTGAATAGGTTCTTATTAAACTAGTGCGCTTCATGGTTGCTTCATTGCTTACCATAAGGTGGGATCGCAATCATGCACTACTAAAAAAAACCGGCCAAGTGCGAGTCGGACTCGCCCATGAAGGGTTCCGAAGCAGCTAGTAACAATAAAAGTTCTTGTAATGTGTTGTAACTTCGATCGATGTTTTAACAATAGTGTATTTTTTTCGATTTATGACTCATTAAAAAAAAAACTACTTACTAGATTTCGTTCAAACCAATTTTCGTTGGTAGTTTTTATAGTCATGTACATCATATATTTTTTTTAGTTTTATCATTCTCTTATTTTAGAAGTTAGAGGGGGGGGGACACACATTTTACCACTTTGGAAGTGTCTCTCGGGCAAACTATTCAGTTTAGAGAATTCGATGAGAAAAATCATCTTATGACACCCCCCGCCCTTGGGCGGAGCGGGAGATAGTGTCAGACTCTTACTGACTAAAAAACCCATCCCGTTCCTTCAAGCCTTCATACCGGGGCTCGAGCGCCCTTTCCTCAACGGCTAAAATATTGTAAATTCACTAACTGATCTGGAAGATTTTTTTTTAAATTAATTATTGGCTTGCGTTTGACCACTATCTCACCTGATGGTAAGCGATGATGTGGTCAAAAAAAAAAAAAAGAATGCCGAAAACCAGGGAAATTCCTATTGAAAAACAGGCTCTGATTATAGCAAAGCACCAAATAAACATCAGCCATCGCAAAATCGCCACATAGTTAAAGATTGGCTCAACTACAGTTACACATACAGTACATATTTAGGTGTTATTTGTTAAAATATTTTAAAACATTCCACATATTACTGCAAAAAATTACTGGTCATCTATACTTTTTTTTTGTTTGTTTGTTTGTTTGTTTGAACGCGCTAATCTCTGGAACTACTGGTCCGATTTGAATGATTCTTTCAGTGTTGGGTAGTCCATTTATCGAGGAAGGCTATAGGCTATGTTTTTTTATGTTTCAAAATTAGGGATCCGTAATAAAATTGCTATTTTGTAACACAAGGTGTAAAATCGAAAACCTATTTTTGCGTGCGCTGCAAAAACTATTGACAATAGAACAAAATGATGTACTACGGGTTTGTAGATCCCATTAAGACCTACAAAAAAGTCCGCGAGAACATATATCTAGCTATCATGGTTTAATCACAATAACCGATTTTGTGTTCAAAATAATTATTAAATCGTCTGAAGAAAAAAAAACTACGTTAAATATGTATCGTAATATTAATCTTTATCGAAATTAAGCATTATGTTATCAAGAGTATTTGTGTAGAATTAAAATACTTTTTGTTTCATCTCAATCGGATATTTCGTTTAAAAGTTATCACGTGTGTAAGATGTTAAGAGTTGGTATCTATTAATGAGTTATGGGCGGCAATTATAGGCAATATTTTATCTCTGTATTTCCACGGAAACGAGAAAAACGCGGGTGAAACCGCGGGGCACAGCTAGTATAGAATATAAGGGTGCCCAAATACTTATGAACGGTAGTATATAATATATTGTTAGGTTATTGGTCTATTTGAAATAAATTTTCTGATTTCTCCCAAGCGTCGTTTGGCGAAAACGACCGATTCTTTGCGTCTCGCATCCATCGGATTCCTGCGACCGACACTAGGCCATCGGTCCACCTTGTGGGAGGCTTTACAACGCTGCGTCTTCCAGTACGTGGTTGCCGCTCCAGAACCATTCGGGCACGGAACAAACTCGTGTAAACATATAAGTATTTTCTAACTCATCTGTTCAATGTAATTACTCCGAATTCAGAATGACAAGTGCGTGACGTGTTCATTACAAGAAACATTATTATTTCGGCTTCTTTCCTCAACTGACTCAAATACACAAAAGAATTCCCAATTTCCTTTTAATTTCAAATATAAAGTGATGTTCTTTTATTGAGGAAGGAACATTGTGTTTTTTACAACAAAAAAAAAACTTTTTCTTTTAATGTTTTTTTAGTAGTGCCCATCCTTGTCCAATATAAATAGATTGAGTTGGGAGAATTATATTGAAAGCAGTTTTAATCGACGGTAGGTATTTTTTTAGGCGGTAAAATCTATCAACATCCCGCGGTCTTGTGCGGAGCGCGAGGGCGTGTCAGACTTTTACTGACTAAAAACCCACTCCTGTTCCTTCTTTGCTTTCGCCCCGGATTTTACGTTCATATTACCTATGGCCCCAGTAGGCTTCGACCTGGGGTCTACGGTTTGCTGACATCTTGAGACGCGTGTGGAACAGTAAACGCCGTCGACGACTTGGGCTCGGTCGCGACGGTTACCGAACGGTCGGACGGCGAGCTACCCATTGCTCGCCGTCTGCAAGCCCGTGCCTACGGTGGCCAGAAATCGGGATCAGGATCCAGCTAGGGTGAGAGCGCCGCTCCCTCGATCATAGCTTCCGACCGAGAGCACGTTTTAACTTTTTAACGTGTCGGTCAACTAATGATCTGTATTAATCATTCTTTTTGGAGAAACTTATCTTTCACCGCTTTATCTCGGGAACAAAGTCTGAAGCAATGAGCAATCTCTATCACAGGGCCAGTGAAACATTTGTAGGAGACTATAATATTTACTACGGAATATCGATAAGTACGGGATTTCCAACACGAAACACGTCTTTGAAACGTAAGTTAAACATTTTTTTTTTGTTTATAGGTTCGCGCTTGACCGCTATCTCACCTGATGGAAAGCGACGATGCGGTCGACGATGGAACGCGCTTACCTAGAAGAAAGCTATTCACTCTCGACTTAAAGATTAATTTAATGGGACTTCCACTGGGATATAGCCAACGTTATTGTCGTTCATAATACTCCTATAGAGGGTCATCAGTTTGGAGCTATACGGCTTCAGACCAATACACACGCCACCAGACCGACCACACCGCACATGAGGACCATACCTGACTTGTACGTAGAACGACGTCGCATGGCATGGATTTGGTCAAATGTAGTGTAACTCTACAATTCTAGTTTCCATATGAAATGTATGGAGACTGACGCTCCTCGATCGGAGTATTAGCACTCGTGTGCGCACTGAAGTTCTATCTTTATATAGCCAAGCTCCCAAACTAGACACCAAACAGACATCATAGTCGCCACACGTCCGAACTGTAGCCCGATTCACGTAATGAAAACTGTAACGATATCGTAGTAGTGATTTAGTCGTTTAGACCATATGCGTATTCACATCCATCAATCGAGTTTGAACCACACCGATTTTATAGTCGTTTGAAATTCGTCGATTAAAAATAACACCTGTATTACATTATCCTGGGAGAATACTTATTAATGTAATTGGCAATAAGTCGATAGATCGTGATGAATACCGCTTTTGGATAGGACTTCGATCGAACGACTATAAAACTTCAACGATATTTGGCTTGTTTGATTGTACGTGAATCAGGCTACTGGTCGTGCCACCAAATTGGTTACGCTACCAAACAGACACCAGATGAGTAACGCTCTATAGAGCTGACATTTTGTTGCCGCCATGGTGTCCCGGTGAAATAGAAGCTCATAAGCTATATTTCACATGTGTATCTCTTTAGCGTCTTCACTTCTTAGTGGTAGCTGTACGGATTTGGCAACTGGGTACACGGATTGACTTTGAAAAGACAGTAGGATATTTTTTTTATTCCGAGAGCATGGTTTTTCGGGATCATTTTCGACTTTCACGTGGGCGAGGCTACTATCAGATAACATTGTGACAGTACCTACGATAGATACCTTGAGTACCATTAACACGATAAGCTAATTTTTTGATTACGTTCCAAATAAGTACACAACTCTATTGATATTTATCGATAAGCTGATTTGGGTAAACTAAAAATATATTTGATTGATTTGAAGATTCATGTAAACTGATTACCTGACTGAAATAAACTAGTGTGCCTCATCATCAACGATTGCACCACTGCTTACCATTAGGTGGGATCGCAGTCTCCCGCTCCGCCCAAGAGCGGGGGTTGTCATTGGATGATTTCCACACCATAAAAAAGGTGGGATCGCAGTTAAGCATTAATTTTTATAAAAAAAAGTTTTTATACATAAAATGCATATAAGTACATACATGAATATATTTATGAATAGATTTTCAAATACGTACACGATATCATAGATAATATTCAAGATAGAGTTGTGTTTACAACATCAGCTGCGTTTGCGCAATCGATACGAAGCGTTGAGTCAAGCTGACTCGCTATACTTCTTGGTAATCGAATTAGTGACGTACACGTATGTTAACACGTTTGTAGAATGCGCCTACGCATGAAAATACGTGGCGCTATGAATGATAAGTGCGATGAGTATCTATGGTAAACGCCAGATAAAATTGCAATAAAGTGCATTGACCCTTCATTAATATTTTTTCGTAATTATGATTCGTTTTTCATTATAATCTATACGTATACATAAATAAAATTGGAGTGTCTGTTTGTAATATTTAAATAACTGGTTTTTACTACATGCATATGAATATATATATATGTATATACGGTACATACAGCAAGATAACATTTTTTACAATTTTTGTCTGTTTGTTTGTCCGGGCTAATCTCTGAATGGCTGGACCGATAACGACGGGACTTTTTTGGAAGGTAGCTGATGTAATAAGGAGTAACATAGGCTACTTTTATTTTAGAAAAAATAAATTCAAAATCCTGTAGTCCACAAGAATGAAGTCGCGGGCACAGCTAGTAATATAAATATAGCCCTTAATGTAAGTTATCAAGTTTTTAGCAAAAAGAAATGACTATTGTACCAGGGTGACATCAAGGACTGGATATTTTTATTTAGATTCGATCGTAGCAGTTATAGTCTTGTGACATTCACCAACACGCACTGGGCCCGCGTGGTGGATTACAGCCCATTCCCTCTCCTAGAGAAGAGGCCTGAGCCCCAGCGAGGGAAAATTAAAAAGGCTGATGATGATGTTGATGAGTTAGTCTTTGAATGTAGCGGCCAAGAGTGTTATATGAGCAGACAGGAGTTCACATCTGGTTTAAATTGTTCTTTAACATTTAAATTGTGGTTTGGCAATGTCCCCTTCTTGCTGTCTTGTACCAGTATAATTTTATTTTTAGAGTGAGATGAAATGAAGCCATCATTTTATCTTTTAAGTACCTGATTTTAGAAGAAGGTTACGATACTATTAGAAACCGATATTAAAGCTTTTTAACAAATATGCATATTTATTCAATTATGATAATAAGATGCTAGACTTCGAAACGGTTTTCAGAATACCGATGTTTGGCAGGAAAAATTCGTTGTGTACTTACATGATTTTCATTGTTTAATTTTAATTTAAGACCTTTTGAGTTATTGTAGTGTTTAAAGTTAGTGTATAATAGTGATCAACGCTGTGCTATACATACATATAAGACCCAATAACAATATCAGACCCTAAGAAAGTGCTATGGACTTTTATAAGTGCTAAAGTTCCTAATTTAAGTAAACAAAACCGTATAAAAATAAGTTTGAGTTAAAATACTTATTAGTCTTTTAGGCTGGATTGTTATCAATTATTAAGAAATTTATTCTTAATAATAAGGAAAAAGAATATAATAATTTTAATAAGAATAATTAATTATACAGCTTGTAAAATTGGTTTTAGTAGGGTACACAGAGATATGATGCGCTAAAAAGTCTGCCTGCCAAGATACGATGTGTTAAAAAAAATCTGCCTGCCAAGAGACGACGCGTTAAAAAAATCTGCCTGCCAAGATACGGTACACTAAAAAAATATTTGACTGCCAAGATACGGTGCACTAAAAAAATATTTGACTGCCAAGAGACGACGCGCTAAAAAATCTGTCTGCCAAGATACGGTCCACTAAAAAAAATTGTCTGCCAAGATACGATGCGCTAAAAAAATCTGCCTACCAAGATACGATGCGCTAAAAAAATCTGCCAGCCAAAATACGACGCGCTAAAAAAAATCTGCCTGCCAAGCTACGATGCGCTAAAAATCTGCCATCCTGTCTTGGAGTCTACTTCCAGTCTAACCGAATGCATGATCTGAGTACCAGTATTTAACATGGAAGGACTGCTTATCTGACTTTGGTAAGATTAGTGTATATTATTCTGGCTTCTTTCTTCCTATTCGTAACAACTGTCTAAGATCTACAAATGACAAGTGGGACATCAGTTTTTCTTTTAACTGGGAAATCATGCAATGCCCGCTCCAGCAGGCTAGCTGCAATCCGCTCTAGGGCGGAACGGGAGGGCGTGTCAGACTTTTACTGACTAAAGCCACACCTTTATTCCTTTAGTTACCATTTGCGTTCCACGGGTTTCCCAAACAACACTTGTATTGACAATACAAACGATTTTCCTCGTTACATTCGTAGAAATTCTTTGTTTTCTGTGTTCTTTATCACATGCGGAAACCGTAAGATAACAATGATTTAATTTTATATTTATTTTTGTCGATCCGTCTGGGATTAGCGAACCCACGCGAAATGTGCGTCCTTACGTTATTTACTTAGAAATGCGAAGTCTATAAACTAATATTAGAAAAATATTTTTTGTTCGTTTGTCTGTTTGTATGTTACGCATAGAATAACATAGCAAAATCAGCCTTTTAATGTTTTCACTGCTGGGACTATAGAAATATAAAAAAACTCTTATATCTATGGCTGTGACTCAGGCCTCCTCTCTAGGAGAGGGAATGGGGCGTAATCCACCACGCAGGCCCAGTGCGGATTGGTAAATGTCACATGTTTTAGAATTTTTGTTCTAGGGCATGCCGGATGTTTTCCTTCACCGTTTTTTGAGAGCAGTACAATGTTTACGATTTATTTTCTACCTTCATGCGGAAGCCGCTGGATAAACTGGTATTCTATAAAATGGGAGAGTGGATATCTGTAATAGGGTCGCTTGTATTAGAGTGTCTAAAGAGTCAAACAAATTGAACTGTTAGGGTGAAATGAAATCTGATGTAGTCAACACTGGTTCAATAATAGGTTGATTAAGAGATCTTGAGCTGGCACTAGTCTTCTCGATCTTTTCGTATGGCGATGAGATTTGGTCACTAAAAGCTGCAGACCGCAAACGCATCGACGCGTTTGAGATGTGCTGTGTGTGCTGGAGAAGGATGCGCCGCATCCCTTGGACAACTTTTCGGACCAAAGTATCCATTTTGCAAGAACTTAAAATCGCCTCACGGCTGTCGTCCGAGTGTCTTCGCAAGGTTCTGCAATACTTCGGTCACATTGCAAGAAAAGACGGTGGCAACCTCAAAAGGCTCATTGTGACCGGTAAAGTGGATGGGAAAAGGCCTCGCGGGCGCAGCCCAATACCTTGGTCCGACCAGATCCGCACCGCTCTTGACTCTACGATGTACAATGCCCTTCACACCGCCAGAGACAGAAACAGATGGAGGAATATCATAAAGGTTAAAGTGATGAAGCAGGGAGGTCACGACCCTCAGCATTGAGGAATACGACGCAAGGAGGGGGAAGAGATCTTGATCATTGTTTACTAATAAAAGAACTTTATAAAAAGTATCAAATAGAAATATTTTTTAAATGATTAAATATTATACAAAATTCCCAAATCGTTTGACTTTTTAGACAGACTATAGTACCTACTTAGTTGATCTTAGAAGTATGGGATAGTAAAACACTTTTTATACGGACTAAACCGCGGCTAGAAGATAGTTTAAAATATTCTCAACGTGGTTTGTGGTTTCTGTATTCTCCCAGACAGTGCGGCCTTGACAACCTTTAAAAGGAAACCTCTGTAGTCGCCACGTAGGATGGACTTGGATGACTCATTTATTTTTTAAAGTTACGTAATTAACGAACTAGGAACTTATTGAGATTTTAATAAGCCTTTGTTTCATTATGTTTGCCATGTTTTTGGTTTTTTATCTTATCTTTTGTCTGAATTTCCCACGGTCTCAAAAAACAAAAATTAAAAAAAAAGTCGTTAACTTGTCCATGGAACTACGGAATATTAAAGACATAATAATTTGCATAAAGAACAATTTGAACAATAACCCGCATAGAGAATATAATTTTTATCGACAATCTAATTTACGAGCATTTTATTGGCGTACACGGAAGCAGTGCGCCCTTCGAGTCAATCATAATGATGAAGCGTTTTTCATTGTACTCTCTTTTATCTAACAGTAGAACAGATAACATATAAATACATGATACAATTGAATTGAATTGAATCCTAGCATAAAAACTCACCTATTTGATCTCCTTCGTAATTCAAACTTCGAACAAAACACACGTGTACCATAAAGTGTTTTTTTTTAATCACAAACACGAGTAGCTGTCATAAGTATAAAAAATATATATTTAAAGTTAAATGTTCATTGTATAACTGTGAAGATAACTGGTTTATTACGACGTCGTGAGTGAAATGTCTGACATCACGCCACCGCCAAACCGAATTTCACTTTCAACGAACACTCTCTCTCATTTCACTATCGTTTGTAACAGTTCCGTTAAACTACAGTCGGAAAGAGTAATTTAAATCTTAAACTCGTAAAAAATATTAATAGGTAAACCAACAGGTGTTTTATTTAAAAAAAAAACACTTCTCTATGATATTATAACAGAAAAAAAAAGTTTTATTAAAGATCGTCTGTATAAAACTTTTCCCGCCACGAGTTATTTTAAATTGAGAACTTTTTTTTTAATTTTTCTTATCGACCGTCACAAGATGTGTGGTCGTTGTGCCAACACCAAGGAGACTGAACGAAACAATGGATTTAATCTCAGTTATAAATAATGTTTTATTTATATGCATAGTTCATTAAAATTCTGATTAATCAATAAAACTATTAATTATACATAATTAAGTTTTTCTGCGTTTGCTAGGAAAGTAGGTTACGATGTACTTTATTAAAAAAAAATGTGAGTTCGGTTAAAAAAGTAGTTAGTAAGCGTTTGGCCGCTACGTTTTCATCTGACCGTCTTTATTCTCATATGGCTGTCCTCCAAAAACCACAGCCAAAGAATAATCCACTTTAATCCAACGACATAACACCTCTAATTAAACACCCACAAAAACATAACATTGACTTTAAATTCTAACAAAGAAAGAATCTTCAGTCTTTACGTTGAGATATAGTACATAAATGTGACATTGATAATGGACTTTACGCCCTTGAAAATTAGACTTAAAATGAAGTGCGTTAATTAGTTTCCGGAAATAAACGAGCGGTGGCGTGATGATCGCGTGCGCTTGCGCAGGTCCACTGACCCGTATTCGTTGTATCGTTGTTTGTTATTGATTTAATACTTTGGGCAATGATATTGCAGTTTAATATATTACTAATTATTAATCTAATTTTTGTATACTTAAGTTGAAGCTAGAACTACATTAGACCGACGCACACGTAAAACGCTTGATTTGTACGTAGAACGATGTCGCGTGGCGTGGATCAAGTGTAGCTCTACAAGTCTAATCTATATTATAATATTATAAAGCGGAAAAGTTTGTTTGTTTGTTTGTTTGTTTGAACGCGCTAATCTTAGGAACTACTGGTCCAAATTAAAAAAAATTCTTTCCCTATTAGATAGCCCATTTAATGAGGAAGGTTATAGGCTACATAACATCACGCTACGATTAACAGGAGCGGAGCAGTAACCAAAGATGCGGGTGAAACCGCAGGGTACAGCTAGTATTCATATAAAACGTATGGAGTGGAGACCGACGCACCTACCTAGGTTGGCGTGTACCACACACGTGTGCGCAGTGTAGTTCTTGATTCTTAGCGTGTATGGACGGACATGGAGAGGACCTCCAGCCAGATCCAACCCTGAATGGTTTGTGTGAGAAGTAACCACAGAAAAAGTGGATTGTGTGTTGAGTGACAGCGTGACGGTTGACTGAGTGGAAGAAAAAAGTCAGTTGCGTTTACCTCAAGATTTTTTATTTATTTATTAAAAAAAATGGGTCAAAGGCAGGAAGATCATCATCAATTTCTTTACCCTTATCTCAATTTAGTTGGCGTCGACACAAGATGTCTTTTTCTTCATAAATATCTGTTATATTCTGTGTAAAAAGTCAAATGACTTGGGAATTTCTTATAATATTTAATCATTTGACTATATCACATTATATTTTGCCCTAATTATAGGCTAGTTGCCGTAAAAAAATTAATTAGTCCGTCTTTTAGATTATTCAAAAATAAGGGACACGTATTTTTTTATTTGTAAATTAAACCAAAAATGACAAAGATATAGCCCATTAAAGTTACGTGTAACGTCACATCTACGCCGTGCTGCATTTTTTGCATGGGGCGACGTCATGTCACACGTAACTTTAATGGGCTATATCTTTGTTATTTTTTTTTTATTGGAAAATAGAAAAAATAGTGTCCAATATTTTTTTTATAATCTAAAATACGGACTAAATAAAATTTTGACCCTGGAAACTACCGTATTACCCAAGTCGTTTGACTTTTTAGTCAGACTAGTCGTAGTCCCTTTTCCAGACATTAGAGTGCTTAGTGCGAGTTTGTTTTACATTAACTTGCGTTAATGTAAAACACGACACACGTTTATGACGTACGGAGCTCTGATTGGCTCACTCCAAGCTCTTGACCAATCAGAGAGCCAATCGCGGTAAACGTCTCAATTAAAGTCAAAGTCATAGTCAAAAGTTTTTTATTTCACATAGGCCTACATGGGCACTTACAAAACGTCAGAAGCTAGTGCACGGTTCGAAATTGGTCGTTTTCTATGGAGAAGAACCGGCAAGAAACTCCACTCCAATTCTCAAACAATTCGCACTCAGCGCACAGGGTAAGAAGATGATGACAGGATTTTTTTTTATGTTGTTTAGCCTCGCTAATACGTATTACGTACCTAAATAAATATTAGTTGCGTTAATCTTAGTCGAACTTTTTAATAGACTGGCGTGACAAGAAGCAGTACCTCTTCTTTCAACGTCTGAGACGACATCGTCTGGCATCGAATAGACGGACGCGACAGTTAAATATATGGCAACAACAGCTAGAACTGTTTCTTTTTGCAACATTAGTTTTAAAATAAAAATGGTATGAATTTTGGTAGAATGTTAAATAGGAAGCAGAGCCGAATTAAACCAGCGCAGTATCTGTAGTAAATTCTACCATGGGGCTCGCTCGAAGTCTTTTGTAAAATCCATTCTTAGCGGATGCCTACAACTATGAGGAACCTACCTGAAAAATTTAAAGTTTGCACGTGTTATAGTTTCTGAGATTTATTATATACTAGCTGTGCCCGCGACTTCGTTCGCGTAGACTACAGAATTTTGAATTCTTTTTTTCTAAAATAAAAGTAGAAGAAATATTTTGTCTTAAGATATAGTATCTTAGCCGTGTGCAGCGCCCCATAGTGAACTCCACTGCGGGTGACGTAACCTATGACAAACTAATTATTTGCGGTTGGTACAGTAATAGGGTCTAGGAATCGAACCGCAAAATTAAGTTGTTTTTTTTTATTTTATATACTTTTCTGTAATAAAAAGTACTCAGTGTGGTGCCCAGGATGTTAAAGAATAATTATACCAAGTTTAATCGTAATCGAACCGGTAGTTTTTGCGTGATGCCTGAACAAACAGACAGACAGACAAAAAATTATTTAATCACATTTTTGGGTTCGGTGTCGGTCTAGTAACACGCCGTGCCATTTATTTTTTTGATATTTTCAATGTATAGAATTTTCACTTCTACAGATTTATTATAAGTATAGATATAAAAGATTTTGCTGACTTAACGCTGAGGTGAGTAATTCGATTTGTATAATATCGATAGCAAAATAGCAAAAACTCATAACCAAAACATGAATGAGCACTGCGTTTTAGTTTTTTTTATTATTGCAGCATAAGTCGAGTTTCTACGCCTTTTGGCCTCGGAACAGTTTTTTTTTTTAATTCGAGTCACAAATAAACCATTTTTCATTCTTTCTTTTTTCAAATGACAACTGAAAAACACACACAACATAAAAAACTCTTCAACTTTCGTAACGGTGTCCAACAATATGCTTTATGTATTGTTTCCGTTATCAATTTAGCTACAATTGAATAATAGAAGCTTAGGCAACGTAGCGACAAGCACTTTGGTTAAACACGCGATATGTGAAGTATATAGCATGGAGGGAATGCTCGAAAACGTGGTCCTGAATCGCTAACGACACCTGAAGGAACACAGTTGGGTTTTAGTCAGTAAGACTGACACGCTCTCCCGTTCCAAACAGATTGTAAGTAGTTTTTACGTAAAGGATTGGCCAGAAGTGGCTAAGGCCAAAAAAGAGTGAAGGAACGGAAGGGAGGCATTTGCCATGCAGTGTGATACGACAGGCTCATAATAAATAACCAAAATAACAATTTTAACAAATATGAGCGTCACAGTTGTACTGATTAAACCGCTCCGCATTCCCTTTGTTCCAGGGCAGGGTAGTGACTCTTTCTAACAATACTGGAAAATATAATGTATCCTAAGCATTTTTCAGGTTTAGCGATGATTATACTTCACCATCTTTGTGGTTGTACCATACATCTTATCAATAAATTGATCTCTAAGATCTTAGTTTTGTTCTGGAATGAAATGGGCAAGTTGCTCTCATGGCCAAAGATATGGTAGCGAAATGCCGCGCCGCAACGCGACAAATCCCACTAATATTATGAATACAAAAGTTTGCGTGTATGTTTGTTGAGCTAGAACTACACTGCGCACACTTATGCCACGTAAGCCGATCTGTCGTTCTCCATACATTTTATATGGAACTAGACTTATACACCACAATTTTTTAATTAGTACACATACTTAAAGGGCTTACTAGAAAAGCCCTTGTTATTTAATAAGTAAAATCTCAATAAATAATATTCATAAACAGCAAAGTTATTAGCGTTGGTTTATGTCCCAAAATGTCACTCAATTTATGGAAATATTGTGCAGGCTATTGATCAATGAATGAATAAGTGACAATTATTAAGGAAAAACACTGCCCGCAGTATTTTCTACTAGCGATTGTTATGTATGATTGATTCTGTGATGAATTTACCTTTTTTTTATGGTGAGAAAAATCATGCATTGACATCCCCCGCCCTTGGGCGGAGCGGGAGATAGTGTCAGACTCTTACTGACTAAAAGACCCACCCCGTTCCTTCTAGCCTTCATACCGGGGCTCGAGCGCCCTTTCGGATAACCCTGGCCCCAGTAGGCTTCGACCCGGCTGGGTCCCTGCTGTTGCTGACAACTCCAGTGATGAATTTACCTTGTCGTGGTCAATTTAAGGATTTCGGTTTTTTCTACTTTTGACTACAAAAATATGATCAGTGACGGGTACAGATAGAGTCCCATTTTTTTTTGCACTAATTAAAAATGAATTAAACTAATTAAAAATGAAATGAATGATGAATTTACCTTGTCGTGGTCAATTTAAGGATTTCGGTTTTTTCTACTTTTGACTACAAAAATATGATCAGTGACGGGTACAGATAGAGTCCCATTTTTTTTGTGCACTAATTAAAAAGACTAGATCCACGCCACGCGACGTCTTTCTACGTATAAATCAGGCGTGTTACACGTGTGTATCGGTCTAATGTAGTTAGTTCTAGCTTTAGTCTATATTTTGAGATTAGAAGTCATCTTATGACTTTCCCGGTCTAGAGTGGAGCGGGAAGGCATGTCAGACTTTTACTGACTAAAACCACACGGTTATGACCGCGGGGGTGTTTTTTATCGTTCGGGCAGGACCGCTATCTCAACCGATGGAAAGCAACAGAGTTTATTTTTCAGAAATTCCCCGCGGATGGATTGAATATCTTTTTCAAACGCTTGATATGATCGCAATCAAAAGGAAGACGGAATAAATCGTACAATTCCGCAACGTGTCATTCCTTAACGTCACACGCTCGCATGAAATTCGATTATGTTGGAGATAAAAAGACAGTGTGTTCGAATTTGTAATTTTTTCTTTTTAGTGCGGGATTTGTGACGTTTCAACGTTTCCAAAGTATTTTTATATTTTTATTTCCATAAATTCTTCTATAAGTATATTTGCCAACTAACTGCTCCTAAATGGCTTGGGCGATTTAGATGAAATTTTGTGTGTATGTATAAGTATTCGGAACAAGAGTAAGGTAATACGATTTTAAAAAAATAGTTCAAATACTCTGCTGTTAGTTACCTAACAGTCACCAGGTCGCTAAAAATATCTAGATGAACAAATGCAGAAAACTAGCATGAAGAACTTATAGGGGCTTCTTAATGAGAGTTGAAATCGAATACCAGCTAAGTAATCATTATTTTCAGGGTCAACAGTAAATATTTGTTTTTAAAGAAAAAAGTGAGAATTTCCACTCTGACGCTTAATTAAATTCTTTGAATATTAATGAATGATAAATGATCTTTATTTTGCAAGTAGGTTTTATAAAAACACTTTTACACGTCAATTTTTTTTTTAATCAATTATCTAATGCTAGATGAGGCCGGTGTTTCCTACCTGACTACCCTGAGAAGAAACACCAAAACAAACTCAGGGGTCAAAGTCTCTTTTAAAGTCCATACAGCAAAACATGTAATGGTCAAATAATATAATGAAAGTATTAATGGCCTACTGGCTGCTCACAATATCAAGAAATTATTTTTTTGCGAAGAGCAGTAAATCTTTTTTTTCTTAATAAAAGTAGCCTAAGTTACTACCTACTCCAGTCCTTATAACACCAGCAAAAATCGGTATAGCCGTTTCGAAGACTACCAACAAATAATAGAGAAAAATGTTAAAAATTGCATTCTTGTTATAGGTAATAAATATTATTTCCAATGTAGTAAAGAATATTAAGTATTTTGATATCACAAACTAATGATTCAATTTTATTTATATGTACTTATTTTGTAGCTGCTAGCTGAAGCATAGAGTAAAGGCTATCAACATCAATTTCTTTGTAATTAGTGTTATTTTTATACAGTTCAAAGTAGACATAATATAACACCTTGGCAGAAGAGACGGAAGTCTGTTATCTATCTCTCGCAAGTTTACGCGGGAAAATGTACGTGTACACCAACATCAAACGATTTATTTTGGTGCAATAATCGATCGCTATAAATTCTAAGTGGTATTTGAGTAGAGAATATACGATACTTATCATCTATCGATAAACAAACCATTATTTATTCATTCTGTTTAGTTTCTTTTTTTAATCACCGAGACGAGCCATAAAGCACTTGAGTCTTGTTAATTTTTTTTTTTTATCGAATGTAATATCTCGCTCTTTTTGTTTATTTTCGGCCAGACTATCGAGCCTTGTATTCTCGTATAGCTTATGGATATAGACAGAGATAGGAGATAGGGAGGGTTACTTGACCATAATATTTAGTTGATAGTTGATTCTATAGTTTATATAATATACCTAATAGTAAGAACGTGAAGAGAAAACTTTATATATTTTAACCTTTTAACCCCTTCCGTCATCAGCAGTATCAGTATTACCATAAGAATGAGAAAGCGAGCAACCGTGTTCGTTGGAAGGAGTGGAGGGAGGCCTTTGCCCAGCAGTGGGATAGTGTGGGCTAACTATATAATAATTTAACCACTTTATTAGCCAGGGTCGTGTGTTTTCGACTAGTTACTCTATCTCATTTAGCTCTTCAATTCCTTTAGGTGACAGAAGAGCTGATGAGATCCATATCGACCGACCGACATTGATAGTGGGCTTGCGGACAGTGAGCATTGGGTACCTCGCTGTCCGACCGTCCGGTAACTGTCCGGACCAAGCCCAAGTCGTCGACGGCGAGCACTGTTCCCGCGCGCCTCAAGGAGTTGTCAGCAACAGCAGGGGGCCCAGCCGGGTCGAAGCCTACTGGGGTCAGGGATTTCCGAAAGGGAACTCGAGCCCCGGTATGAAGGCTTGAAGGAACGGGATGGGTTTTTTAGTCAGTAAGAGTCTGACACTATCTCCCGCTCCGCCCAAGAGCGGGGGTTGTCATTAGATGATTTTCCCCACCATAAAAAAAACCGACATAGGTAGTTAAAAAGTTAAATATTGAGCGCACGGAAGTCTCCCTGCGTCGTATTCCTCAATGCTGAGGGTCGTGACCTCCCTGCTTCATCACTTTAACCTTTATGATATTCCTCCATCTGTCTCTGTCTCTGGCGGTGTGAAGGGCATTGCATATCGTAGACTCAAGAGCGGTGCGGCAGTCTAAGATTTGTAGTTAAAGTTTATAGGGAGACAGATTTTTTTTTTTAAATTACGAATTAGATTCGAGTTCTGAACTTCTGACTACTGGGATAACCTAAATGTACGTAAACACGTCTGTCTTGAGTAAACAGTAAGTTTACTTAAACAATTATCTACTTGAAATGCAAACACAAGTGTCTTGTTGAAATTGGATAAATTCTTGCGCGAGACGAGTTGATAGGCCGGAGTAATGGTCTCGTGTTTATCTACGGAGCTCAGCAGTAAACTGGTGCATACATCATATGCACTTGTAGTGAGATGATTTATAATTTTATAAGTCACATTAACAATATTGACGACTGTGTTGATTGTTCTGCGTGCCAGAGGATCTTCGCCAAAGTGACGGCTGTTAGTGTCCATTTAGTAGTTTGTTGATTATAAAGTACCATATTATTTGGAATCAAATCGATTTATTACAAGTGTTGTACGTGCTTACAACACACATTATAGTGGTGTACGAAAGTAGGTACACAACCTGTATATTTACTTTTTTTCTTTTCATATTTGACATTTGTATTTTTTTATTGCCACTGTAAATCTTCTACCAATTAAAGATTAAAAATATAAACGTGGAAGTCACAGTCATTATCTTGAAAACTATTGCGCCTGACATTGTCTCTAAGGACAACGATAACAATTCGGCTGTTCATGATGTGTCTAAGCCATATCGTAGAGTAGGCCATTTCATAATATGGCCAAGGTTAGGATTGATTAGTGAGGTGGATATTTCATAAAGTGGTCAACCATTATGTGAAATGGCCGACTACTTCATGAAATAGCTAATTCTACGATATGGATACGATATATTCGTAATTTAATTTATTAAAATTTTCCTGTTTACTTTGTTTTTAAGTTCATGTAAGATAAATTACATATATTCGTACATGAGTACCGGAACCACGGATACGGACTATTAGTTGCAGTGCCGGACGCGGATAACGCAACTAATCATGCGATGTGTCATCGCCCTTAGTAACAACGTCAGACAATACGTGTTTAAAATATGTCCTTCCCAAGTAAAAGAAGTTATTGTAACTTTTTAACACATATTTTTTTATACAAATCATGCATTATCATTTTGTAGTGTAGATGAAACATCAGAATTGAAAGTAGATTTAATAAAATATATAGGTACACAATGTTTGAATACTACCTACACAATTAACAAGAAAAATATAAAAACTAGCGATGAAAAATGTGCAAAAAATAATTAACAATTACGCAAAAAAAAAAAACTGCAAAGCAACATAAATGATGCAACAATTTAAATTGTTACTAATTTTATTATATATATTTACAACTATCACAAATAAATTAGTGCAATAACATTTATAAAAATTGATTTTAGAGCAAAAAAAAAAACATTGATCACATCACTATTAATCTACAAGAATTAAAAAAATTAAAGCATCACATTACAACCGGCAAAAAAAAAGTAAAACGAAGCACAGACACAAACGCAAACAGCTTTATACCAGCTCATTTTTGTTGCCTGTAGCCCGCTGGCCCCGTTTCCTGCATTCGGCCCGGAGTTGTTCTTTATTCATAGCCGCTAATGCCTCAGGACTAAGGTTCTGACGGGTCCTTCCGTTGTCAGACACTGAGTTCTGACGGGGTATGACCACTGAATTGGCGTTATTACGAGCACGCCGCGTACCCGCCATATTCAATATATGTTTTATGATTCCTGTTTAATTATATATTGTGTTGTGTCTTCTACACTTTAATGTAATCCCTTGTCTTCTTGCCTTGCAGAATTGTGGAGAAATTGTTGATGTAATAAATACATGTTGTATTGTAAATATATATAATAAATCACTCATAATCATTAATATTACACGGTATTAAAATTCAAGTACATATAAATATTGAAACTAATAGTTACGTACTACGTAAAGTAAATTTGAACACAATTAATTACTGGGGTTTTTAAAAAGAAATAAATATAGAATTAATGATGAAGAAAGAAATAGTTTTAATAGATAATGGAAATAAAAACACTGAATAAACATTGCTGACTTTGAACTTTGACATGAATGGTCCCAGAAATGTTATGTATTAAAATGAAGATTATGTTGAACGAAATAATAAGATATTTCCATATTTCTACAATAATTACACTACCAGTTGATACTAACAGGTGATAATAAATATTTATTAAATAATAAAAAGTATAGGTAAGTATGATTTAATGGTGAAAACGCGCTAAGTTGGTAATTAAAATCAAAGTAATGCTAAGTATGCACGTAAATATTTGCATGAAACGGCAAAAATTACCCTCGTCACAATCTTATTGATTATTTATGTTCACTCGAGCGTAACATAATCGTATGTTGGGAAACATTCATTCATACATGGAGGGCATTTTCTAGCTGATCAAAAATAAAAAAGCCATTTTCAGCCCCTAAGAAATTAAGCGTAAATTTTAAAATATCGGAAAAATGTTTAGGGACAGTCAGCGAAAATTATAGGTAACATCTAACCTAACATAACATTTAAAAAATTGTACTCAAAATATACTCACATTCGCAGTAAATCAAGAACAGTTTGGTTAACGATTCTCAGTCTTTATTTCATTCAATTTGTGTTTATTTTATTAGAAACAATATTTTTCTCACACAATATCCTTTCGTGAAAAGCAAAATGTTGAAGTTTGAAAAATTGTTGCCACCACTACAGAAAAACTCCCATTATCAAGTTACGGCAAAAAATCAAAATCTGGAAAGTGGTTAGTGAATGTTTGCATCCTGAGAATAAAATATAAGAATCAACAACTAAATACTTTAATGTAAGATACAGCAAAAATGCGGCATTATTGAAAATATACTCAATCTTATTGCTGCTATTCTTATTTTCATAACCAACCATTTTAAAACCGCATAATTTACCCAGTTGCAATATAATATATTATATATGGTAATACTATTCCTAGTACTGACGTGTGTTTGTAAGTTGTCATTGGTTGTCATAGACAACATTAGTGCTGCGTCTATCTTTAGTTATAGAAAATAGTTGATTTTTATCGAGCAGGAAAAGTTTTGTTGTCATATTCTGATGTGTAGAAGTTCTTCTTCTTCCTCTTCTTCCTGCCTTTGTCCCATCTCACTTGGGGTCAGTGGTATACGTTTTTTTCTTCTATTCTGTCCTGTCACCCGTCACACTATCACTAACTTTCTTTTTTTTCATATCTATATAAAATATTTTGCTGTGGGCACTTTTTTCCGTGCGTGTTCCGCTTTCTTTGATTGATCTTCTTCTTAGTCGTAAACACTTGATAAAGTAGTCGTTGTCATGTCTTGGTCGAGTCCCGAACCACCACCTCTCTCGCGATACGACGCCATACAGCTCTGTGTTTGGCGGCTTAGGAACCTTCATTTACGCTGTAGTGTGTCACGGTTTTGATGAGGTCCGTCCATCATATCGGAGAGCGTCCACGAGATCTTTTGCCTTCGACTTTCCCTTGCGCCACCACACGTTCTATCGAGTCCTCATTACGAGTGATATTCCCGAATAACTTGAGAATTCGTATTTGCATAGACGACGATAACCTCTCTTTGATATTGAGTTCTTTCAGGATCAATATTGATTCGGTGTGCGGTCCATGGGATTCCAAGCATACGTCTCCAACACCACATTTCCAGTGCGTCAATCTTGCGATGGTCTCGCATCCTCAGCGTCCACGTCTCAGCTCCTTAAGCAAAAATTGGAAAGACCAAGTACTTCATCATTCGAACCTTTGTGTTTCTGCGATCTTTCAAAATTTTTGATAGTTTTTCCATTGATGATCTCGTTATGGCACAGCGTCTCCGGATTTTGTCTTCACAACCTCTATCGTTGGTGATCGTCGAGCCCAAGGATATGTAGCTCTTGCCCACCTCGCATCCCGCTCTACCTGTGACGTCTGGTTTGTTGTTGTTATCACGGTCCACAATCATCATTTTAGTCTTGTAGCGGTTGGTTGCGAGTCCAAAATCCAACGCTGTAGTTTCCAGATGGCCAAGAAGCGTCTCAATTTCGTCTCTACTTAACACTAGGAGAGTAGTGTCATCTGCATACCTTAGGTTTGATATTTTCCGACCTCCCACACATATTCCCTTGTCCCAGTCTTCGAGAACAATCTGCATAATGTACTCTGTGTATATGTTAAATAATAGAGGTGACAATATACAGCTCTGACTGCTAGCGTGGGATATGAGAGAAATTAGTCTATAGTTGCTGCACTTGTTGGTTGATTCCTTTAGAAGGACTGGAATAAATATAGAGTTCGATCAATCACTCGGCCAGACTCCAGTAACCCAAATTCGTTGACAGATGGTGTGCAGAATGTCTATGTCGATTTCCCCCGTGGCTTTTATTATTTCGATCGGGATCTCGTCGAAACCTGCAGCCTTATTCCGCTTAAGGTGTTTAATGGGTGCGCTCTTGCTCCAGCACTACATAATGGGTCGTTGTAATGTCGCTTGTCACGTCTTTGATGGACACTCTCCTTTTTTCTCCTCAATGTTCTCACACGTCTGAAAATAAAAATCAAATTATTTCGAAACAATAACACACAGATAAGTGCGTTATTTTTTATTTTTGTGGTATTCCTTAAAAATAACACACAAAACAACTAAATGCTGCTTAGCCTTTCGGATACCGTAATTAGAGACACAATAGAAAGACAATGAGAGAGAAAACGCCGCATTCGCTTGAGGTTTAATGATTTTAAACCAAATGCGTCTCCTAATAAACAATAGTTGAAAGTTGAAATGACTGTTAATTATTCAAAAACTAACATATAAATGAAATTTTCGTATCCAGCCATCAAATTTTCTCTGCAGATTTCTGATTAATTTTACTTTTTTACTCTTTTTTGTCTATCATCTTGAAGAGAAACCTCTTCGTTGAACTATTTATTCTTTTCTGCACACAATAAACGAAAATAAGTTTCACGTAAACACAAAATGGATGAAGTATGCAGCGTCAATAACATAATTTTGAAATTCCTTAAATACTGCCATGTCTATGATCTTTAATAAATAATTCGATGTCATCTTTCGACGGTCAGAGTCTGGCTCCCATCGATAGATAGTTGATGATTCAGTCAAATAGTCTGAAATTCACAACCCTATTTTTTTGACTCAAGAGTTTGACATTTCAGCTTTTTGACACTGACAGTGACAGGAAATGACAGCAAGACGGCTGATACATGTCGTTCGTTTGCTTCGGTAAATAAAAACACGAAATACGAGATCTACGTGTTGTGCAAACTAAAATAAAATTGTTACCTACGAGTTTTTACACTGAAATGGAAGATGAATGGTGATGATATTAACAATTATATTCCATCTCTTTTAAATCCGAGGGTTGTGAGAAAGTGTGATGGTGATATTTCTTTAACACAGGTATATTACATAGTGTATATGATCATCAGTAATTTCTAGAGGTAAAATAAACAAATATTAGGTGAAAGAGACTTAAAAAAAAATAAACGTAATTTTGTTGAAGTAACAACGAAAAATATTAGTCTTACCAAGGGTTATCCGGTTATCCAATTTATGAGTTGGAGGTCACACAACAACAAAATTGGGAAAAGCCCAGATAGATTAGTGCTAAATAAAGACCTTGAACTGTTTACCTTCAACTCACAAACAAATCAAATTAATCAAATCAAAAATATTTTATTTCACATAGGCCTACATGGGCACTTATAAAACGTCACAAGCTAGTGCACAGTAAATGATTAAAAAATATTGTAATAATAGTGGATATAAAGTAAATTTACTAGCAATGTTTGATTTGGTTACCATACTGCAGTAAAGAAAACAACTGGGGGCAACTTATTGATGAAAATTTTATTTGGATCACCTAAAGCATTTGATATCATTACAATATAGTTTAATTTTTTCACTGTCTGGTGTCATAAAAATGCCAAAAATGGTTTTAAAAATTTCTACAACAATACAGCTGAGTTTGTATTACATAATTAAAAACTTCTATACACAAAAAAATCTACTGGGCCTATGGGTGATGCGAAAGAGACCCCCAGGGGCCCCGATTTGAAATGCAACAAAGGTACAAGAGTGGGTTTTTAGTCAGTAAAAGTCTGACACTATCTCCCAGTACGCCTAAGGGCGAAGAGATGTCAGATTTTCCTACCTACAAAAAAAAATAATAATTTAGAAATATCAACCATTTGTACATGCTATATTTATTTAGTTTATCTTTTTTTTGTTTTCTTCATTAATTCATTAAACCCCAAGCGAACGCCGGCATTCGTGCACCCATTGTTTTTCTAGTGTGTAATTCTCACGATTGAAAGGTTAATAAAGGTTATGTCCATCCTGGATTGACAGATTCAGAAAAACTGTTTCCAGGTCATGCTGTGTTCAATTCTCCAGAGTTAAAACTAATTTTATTAATGAGTAACTATATCTGCAGCCAGTTGATCCAGAGACTTCAACTTCTAACCCTCATGCAAGGGATAGAAGTTATCCCAGGCATATTTTCTCGTCTGTCATTATGTCAAATTTTAAGAGAGAGAAGGAATGTCCTCCCACGACAGACTTTGGTCGACGGACGCAGAGCGGATATGGCTCCACAGTTGAGTTAATAAACGAACGTGATAAAAATGATTCTGTACTCTATTCAAAAATAAACAAACCTTTTTTACTGACCATTCAAACAATTTTGACCTCTATTCTGTGGACGTAAGGATGCCATTAAAAGCAACAAAGTGGTTACAATATCATCTATTTACTGCAGCCACCATTCGTCAATTTATTTAAGTGTAATTCTTTACAGAACTCGTTCGTAAGCCGTTCATCCTTGTCATTGAGAAGAAGTAATGGACTAAAACTGAAGCCAAAGCAACGGGTAAGTGAATAATAACTTAGTTAACGAAATTGAATAACTTTGATTTGGACTTTCATAACAAGGTCAAATATAGCCTGTGTTTTGGTTGGGAAAGTATCAAATAACCTCTCCCGCTCTGGGACAAGTGAGTGGGGAATGTGAGACATACTGCTCACTGCGGACTAAGGGTCAGCGTAAAAAAAGAGGAATAATTCTTGCGCGGTGTCCGGCATTTTCTGACGGATGGCGTACGTCGAAGATATGCTTCCCGCGTATCTTAGAGGACGCGCGAGCATTTTTTGTCAGATTTAAGCAAATATATAATACCTAACGCTTAAATCCCTACAGTTGAAACACCGACCCAACATCTGTTATGTCGCGTGATATGATGACATAGCCTTAAAAAAATGAGCTAACTGCATCATCAGACTTTGCGCTAGTCGGCTTAATGTTTCTACTTATTCAGTTCCAAACTTCCAACCTAGGTGTTTCGAAATGAACCAAATAAAAATAATAGTAAATTTGTATTTAAGATAAAATATTGTGTTATAAACCTTATTTCAGATTCACCCAATAAATAAGGAAAATTCACAAAATGTACAAAATTTGATATCACAGCATAATTTAACCAAAAAAACACCAACAATAAAACCAAAGGTCGACAGAGATAGCTTGGGTTCCTCAGCCATCGAAGATCTTCTGAGTGAAGCTAATAACTTAGATTCCTGCTCATTCAGCGTAGTTGAGGGTGTACCAACAACGAAACCTCTCAAAAGATTCTCACCATTAGTTTCTCTGTCCTCCCACACAGAATTAGACCAAAATGTAGACTCAAAGAGTGAAACTACCGTCATTTATAATGTTACCGATAAAGCTACAGTCTCCGTGTCCTTCGGTATTGAAAACTGCCAAAGTGTAGACATAAGTTCCAAAAAAAGTGCCATACAGAGGGTAAAAATCTCACAAAACAACGACAATACGTTGGTCGATTGTGAAATAGTCGAAGGTTCTCAAGCGAGCACGGAAGAGAGCGACCTCGATGAAAATATGAACGAACTCCATAGTCTCGATACTCCTAATCCACTAAAGAGGTCCGCAGTCACTGTCAACTTAGAAATTAAAAAGAAAAAACCGTCATCCACAGAGACAGCAGAAGATAAAGTTCTAATTTTAAACACAAGTGCCATCGAGAAGATATCCCATGTCATCGTTCAACCACCAAATTATAAATTAGTGAAAGGGAAAATTTTGGACGCGAGTAAATTCAAAAACGATCGTAAGAGAAACTCAGTGGTAGGTTTGAAAGTCAACAATGGAATTGTGCGCGGCAGCTTAAGACAAAAATCTATTGACAGTTTTTTCCCAAAACGTACGAATGTTTTAAATTTGAAAGTCTCGGAAGGGAGGAGTCTAGCGGACCCAGTGTCTGACGTGAATGCTCGAGTGAAGGAAGACGGTGATGAGGAAGGCATGAGTAGGAATTCGGGTATTGCAGATGCGATTAAAAGCGATAGAAATCGGAAGTTGTCCCACAAAGGGACTTCTAGGGTTGACAATGATTCGTCTAATAGATCGGCGAGGGTTCGCCTGTCCCCGAGGAAGGAAGGGAGTCGGACTCCGGAGGTTAAGACTTCGTGCTCATCGCCTCGGAAGCAGGACTGTCTAAGTTGCCACAGTCCAAGGAGGACGGTAGATTCGATACAGTTCAGTGTGCAGCCCAAATCTGTGTCTACAAAGAGATCTGTTTCTGTCAAAAATATACCGCACCATAAACTTGTCGCAGGTATGTTAAACATCATTTTTGTTGTCTTTGTCAATTAGCATGACTACACTAGCATTATAAAGAGGTAGATTGTTTTTTTTTTTTTGTAAGAGATAATCACTAAAAGTACTGGTCGGATTAGTAAATTTTTTTGACGAAATTAGAACCGGAATCGGAACTAATGAGCCTCGAGCTCTTAACGCGATTCATTTAACTAAACTGAATTGTTAAAGGAATGGCAGCTATATAAGGTATATAGCTCCATACTTGGTAAAGCCCTTGGTGATTATGTACATACCAGAAATGTCCTCGCACACGGGCCACAAAAAAAAAGCTAGAAGCGTCCACAAATAAAAGATAGAAGTGGCCGCAAAAAAAGCTGAAGCGCGCGACAGCTTGTGGCCAGAAGCTAGAAGCGGCTTTCTTTTTGTGGCCCGTGTGCGGGGGACACTTAATGCTCGTGGTAGAGCCTCAGTACTCTTAACTGAAATGTGTTCTATCTATTACATTACGGAAACCTGTATGATTTCTCAATATAAGTAGGTATGTCACAGCACTACACCCGATGTGTTCGTGAAAACATCGATTCATTCTTGTAAGGATGTTTTTAGGGCCATATTTCACCAGAACACCATGCTTGCATGCCAAACTAGACCATAAAAACACCACTCGCCACATGCCCGGGCTGGTAGCGCCACCAAATTAGTCCAAACGGACACCGAGTGAGTAACTCTAGAGCTGTATACCTACACTTTGTTGGTAGCGCTGACTGGTCGCGCCGCCATGGTGTCTCGATAAACTATAGCCCTTCATGTCATGGGGATTTCATCACGCATGCGGGATTGCCCGCCCCGCACGCATTCTGCAAGCGTATTCCCCGTACTACAATAAATACTTGTATGAAAAGGACATTTGCAGGGGTTACGCATGCGGAGCAAATCCGTATGCGTGATGAAATCCGTATAGCATAGCATAGTCGGCCTTATAATGTTCCCACTGCTGGGACAGTAAAATGTTGCTCGGCCGAAACAGTGATGTAAGCGAGTTGTAGAGATAAGCACTCGGCCAAGAGCACTGTCTCGCCCGTTAACTCGGTACGTGTGATCAAGGCATTACTCCTGGAATCTCAATCTTTCTTTGCAGGCACCCATTTCGCAGTTGATGCGTTTTCATACGGAGAGATCCCGAACGTGAAACACTACTTCCTGACGCATTTCCACTCGGACCATTATTCGGGTTTGAAGAAAGGCTTCAATAAATTGTTGTTTTGTTCGAAAATTACTGGTAAGTTCTATTTGTATGCTTCCTGTTTGTTATTTGCCAATTTTATGCGGTAATGGGTCGGTCTTTTAGTCCGTTGGGTTTGCAAGAAAATGCTTGAAGGCTGCGCTGACGTTCTTTGTAGTGTCACCAGTTTGGAGGTATGCGAAACAGAGAGGAAAGTTCCTCCGACCAGACGAGTGTTATGTTTGGTGGTCATCTGGTTCTATATGTTCAAATCGCGCAGAGATTTTTAATTGCGCGATGCTGGATTAGTTCTTATTTGACGACATAGATGTCGCTACACAAATAATAATGATATAATATCCATACATCTATACATATAAATAAAATTGGAGTGTCTGTTTGTAATATTGAAATAACTGCTTTTTACTACATGCATATGGATATATATACGGTACATACACCAAAATAACATTTTTTACAATTTTTGTCTGTCATTCTGTCCGTCTGTTTGTCCGGACTAATCTCTGAAATGGCTGGACCGATTTTGACGGGACTTTTTTTGGCAGGTCGCTGATGTAATAAGGAGTAACATGCTTGTGTTATGATAACTAGACAACTTATACATTTCTAAATACATACATATTATAGATAAACGGTTTGATTTACGGTTATGTCTTCAAATAAAGAAATGATCGTATGTTGCAGCGGATCTGTGTATATCGCGATTGGGCGTGTCTCCCAAGTGCATTCACATGATCAAGGTGGACGAGACCATCCGTGTCGACAATGTGGAGGTCACAGCGGTCGAGGCTAACCAGTAAGTTTCAATATGTAGCTTCATCATCATCATCATTTCAGCTGAAAGACGTCCACTGTAATGCCTTGATCACACGTACCGAGTAAACGGGCGAGACAGTGCTCTCGGCCGAATACTCGATACGTATAAACAAAGCGCCGTTTGCTCGGCGGAGTGCTGATCTCTACAACTCGCTTACGTCACTGTCTCGGCCGAGCAACATTTTACTGCCTCGCCCTTTTACTCGGTACGTGTGATCAAGGCATTAGACATAGGCCTCCTCAAAGCGTCGCCACTACCGGTCCTGTGCGTTTCGCGTATATCATGTAGCTTATTTAATTTAAATTATAGCTTAAAAACGAATGTGGTGTATTGCCAGATACTAGCTAGCCGTTTTTTTTTAATTGCTAGATGAGTAATTATATCTATATTTGCGTTCGCGGGCCTTCGAGGCGCGAGACCCCCTGAACCGCGGGGACGTAGGCGGTGGCCCCGTCGCCGATGCCTTACGCTGCCTCTGTACCAGACTGCCGGTTGGCTTGACAGCCGAGGGCTTAAGGCGTATAGTCCCTTGAACCATCTGGCCGAAATTATGTGAACGCAACTCTCACACTCGCCTAGGCGGCAGTGCGCAAATCTGTGCATTTATTTGCGGCCAGCAGCTCCCGGAAAGCGCTTTAAATCCATTTTCTCTGCGAGATATTGATTGATTTACTTATGCAATGTTCACTTTGAAGAATATTTAACCACCAATTTTATGTGTAAAAATGTTTCTAAAGGTCCAAGCCGTTTCGAAGGAGTAGGGAAAAGTTGCGAAAAGTTGGGAAATTGCTAAATATTTTATTTTGACAAAAGTATTAATTGCACGAAAAAATTAAATGTTGATATTATTGTTCATGAATGTATAATAAACATACATTTTTTTCAAACCAATTGACCAAGCCGTTACGGAGGAGTAGGCCTCAGAAAATCACTGTTTTATGGCACTTTTCGGGCGCTTGGCCCTTAAGTGTGTACATGAATTGTTAAATAAATAAATAATTATATCTATATTTGCGTTCGCGGGCCTTCGAGGCGCGAGACCCCCTGGACCGCGAGGACGTAGGCGGTGGCCCCCGTCGCCGATGCCTTACGCTGCCTCTGTACCAGATTGCCGGATGGCTTGACTGCCGAGGGCTTAGGGTTAACTCACACCGAAAGAGCGGCGAAGGGCAGCGCAGTTTCAGTGTCATATGAATTTTAACTTTATTTTCATTTCTATAATACTTATTATCGCATGAGAAACACGAACGAAAGAATTCCCCGGAATTCCTGCGGCGCCGCGGGCATCCGCGCGACTCGTTCGAGTTTCTCATGCGATAATAAGTATTATGGTAATGGTAATAAAGTTAAAATTCATATGAAACTGAAACTGCGCTCCGCTTCGCTGCCCTTCGCCGCTCTTTCGGTGTGAGTTGACCCTTAAGCGACTATTTATTGTGCTTTTAGCTGTCCCGGCGCCATAATGCTAGTGTTCACGCTGCCCAACGGCAAGACCATGTTGCACACGGGGGACTTCAGAGCCTCGCCCATCATGGAGTCCTACCCAATCTTCTGGAATAAGGACATACACACCATCTACTTGGACACCACGTGAGTTGTATTGTCTTATTTATTGTTATTTCTGAGACTTTAATATAATACGGCCAAACGCCAATTACATTCGTAAAAAGGCGGCCAAGTGCGAATCGGCCTCGTCCATGAAGGGTTCAGTAGCAGCCAGTAAAATAATATAAAAGTTCTTGTAGTTCGTTGTTTTTTAATTGAGTTGATTGAATGAAAGGTAAATTGCGGTTTACTATTTATGTCGTATTAAAAAAAAAAAAAAACTACTGACTAGATCTCGTTCAAACCGATTTTCGGTAGAGGTTTGCGTGGTAATGTACATGATATAATTTTTTGAAGTTTGCGCAAACTATTCAGTTTAGTAAAAAATTATATGAGAAAGCTCAATATCATTTTTGAAGACCTATCCATAGATACCACACAAAAAAAATTGTTGAGTTTCAGTTCTAAGTATGGGGGAGCCCTCAAAATGTATTGTTTTTTTTTTTTTTTTTTGTGTGAAAATCTTAATTCGGTTCACAGAATACATCTACTAACGAAGTTTCAATAGTACAGTTCTTATAGTTTTGGAAAAAAGTGGCTGTGAAATACGGACGGACAGACAGACAGACATGACGAATCCATAAGGGTTCCGTTTTTTGCCATTTGGCTACAGAACTCTAAAAAGACATGTTTTTGACATCAAATAAAAACAAAATAATAATGAAAATAATATAAGTACACGGCAGTCATACTAAAACCCAGTAGTAGTATTACTCGTATCCAAAACTTATATATTTATTTATTTAGTACATACTAAATACATACTTATACATACTAAAACCCAACCTGTATTTCATCAGTTGTTCTTTGCGTTCCGGGGCCACGGTAACTCTTTCAACTAACCCCGTAGCCCTAATATCCAGATGGATATTAGGGCTACGATAGCAAGATTTCGGTAGCAAGATTGCTAAGGTCTATTTTTCCACTTTAGATATTGCAACCCACGCTATGACTTTCCAACTCAAGAGCAAAGTCTAGAAATGGCTTTATACTTACTGCGACAGAAGAAAGTGGCACTCGAGAAGGTCGGGAAGAAGTTCTCGTCCGTTCTCATCGTGTGTGGGACTTACACTATCGGTGAGTGTGATACGTAGACTATACCTAAACAGCTTAGAGATGCACTATAAATACTGCGACATAAGAAAGTGGCACTAGAGAAGGTCGGCAAGAAGTTCTCGTCAGTTCTCATCGTGTGTGGGACTTACACTATTGGTGAGTGTGATACGTAGACTATACCTAAACAGTTTAAGAGATGCACTATACTTACTGCGACAGAAGAAAGTGGCACTCGAGAAGGTCGGCAAGAAATTCTCGTCAGTTTTCATCGTGTGTGGGACTTACACTATTGGTGAGTGTGATAGATAGACTATACCTAAACAGTTTAAGAGATGCACTATACATACTGCGACAGAAGAAAGTGGCACTCGAGAAGGTCGGCAAGAAGTTCTCGTCAGTTCTCATCGTGTGTGGGACTTACACTATTGGTGAGTGTGATACATAGACTATACCTAAACAGTTTAGAGATGCACTATACATTCTGCGACAGAAGAAAGTGGCCAAGTGACACTGCGAACACGATAAGCTCTGATGAGAACTGGAATAGGCTAAATGGGCGTCTTGTAAGTCGGCAAGAAGTTCTCTTCAGTGCTCATCGTGTTCGGCACTTACACTATCGGTGAATATTATTATTATTTAGGACGATCTTTTTCTTTATCGACAATCTATTAGTACAATAAAGAGTGACACATCAGGAGACTAGTGCCGTAACTAAGGCGGTGACAGCGGTGCCCAGGCACAAGGCGCAGATTCTGATGGCGCACAGAAGTGATCAAACCTAGGTCAAGTTGTTATAGTACAGGATACGGTTAAGAACGACCTTCATCGGTTTGTTTAATGGATGAAACCTATTTTATGATAAATTTAGTATATTAAATAATATAACGCGAGTGGGTTGCCTGAGAAATTCCTGGCCAAACAATTTTTATTTTTTTTTGTAAAATGCACCGGTGTGTTTAACGAATAAGTTTAATACTAACCGAAAGAGTGAAGCCTTTAGAACATAAAAATGTTGGGTTGCCTATTTGTTTCCTGGCATAGCTATGGGTTGCCAGGTATAAACAGGTATGCATAAACAGGTGTGTTTTTTTTTTGTATACAACAAATTCTATATCAAAATAAACGCTGTTTCATTACGAATACGATGTTATAGTGTTGTCTGCAAAAAAATTTGGTAGTCTGGCCAGGAATTTCTTAGGGTTAATACACTAAATTTATAATAAAATACGTTTCATCCATTAAACAGACCGGTGAAGGTCGTCCTTAATCGGATCTTAGACTATTATCATAGATTTCGTCAGGAGTATACTGTTTCCCATTGCCTCTCGCTCCGTAACATGACCTGAATCAGGACCGGACGCTTACATCACCATCTTCGATTGCCTCCACGAAGACACGGCACTGCTAACCGGAGCAAGCTTAAGCTCCTCATTTCCGAAAAAGACCTGACCCCACCCGGGCCTGGAACCTGGGGGGGGGGGGGGGGGGGGGGGCGCGGTGCGACCCTACATTAAGTGGATTAAACTTACTTAACACGAACTTTTTTGGAGGGGCAGTTTCATAAATTGCACTGCATGATTGATTTTTTATTTAGCTTTAAGGGCTGAAGTTGCGTAAAGCGGGCGCCTGCGCGGGTCCCCGCAACGGTGCACTTTTATATGGAACCGCGCAGGGGCCCCGCGCGGTTCTATGTTTTGTTCAGCCATAAGCCTCAGATACATTAGAAGACAAAATGTCCTTCAACATGACGCGCAACATTGTCAAATTATCCAACATCATGGCTCGTGTCACTTATGTGGATCATACGGGTAATGTGTCTGAGACCTAACTTGTGTCCTTCTCTCCAGGTAAAGAGAAGTTCTTCCTGGGCATGTCCCGGCGCGTGGGCTGCTCGGTGTGGGCGTGCCCGGAGAAGGACCGCGTGCTGCAGGCGGTGGAGGGGCGCAGCTTCGGGCACGCGCCGCCGCACTCGTGCCAGCTGCACGTCGTGCCCATGCGCGACCTCACGCACGAGGTACACTACTCTACACCCCACACTACACAACTGAATTATATCTCATACTACACAACTTTACAGTCAAAAACTAGACAGCAATAATACAGTCGGGCTGCGAAAAACGTGTGGGTTATAGTCTGTAAAAGTCTGACACTGCCTCCACCCAGAGGTGTGGATAGGCCGCTGGAGCGAAACTGTAGGAGAAACCTATCATTCAAATTAAATTTAAATAATAAACATTTATTTCAGATCATATTTTTTAATATCAAGGAATAATATCTTAAAAACTAATGTGTTACAGATATCGGCACGGATCTTGAGCGCTAACTTCAAGTTGCGCAGAAGTCAAATATTCGGTCTCTTTAGTGGAGCGACGTAAGACGCGAGGGCGGGGAGTGTCAGTGATTGGCTCGCCGCGCCATTGTGTCATAGACGTCACTCGTGATTTGTTATCTGCGCTTGCTGCATGTATCTAACAGTGACGATGATTGGCTCGCCAATGTATGGAATGCGCAAAGCGATCACCATTCTGACGCCGAGCGCTCAAGATGCGTGCCGGTACCTATATCTTTGCGGTGCGGCGCCGCATCGCATCCCCCTTCACTAACAGTGTAGTTGACTACAATATGAAACCGCACTCGTCTTTGTAGCATGGGGATCCCACTTATTTGCAAAGTACAAACACACTCGGTATACTTAGTGTTGGTGCGGCCAAGAACGCGAGAGTACGAAGGTTCATCTCTTCCTGATAAAAGGGTCCAAACATAAAGAAACAGATTACCGGTGCAGGCGAGTCTGTGCGGGTCGGTACCGATCGGTGCAGGTATAATTCTCCCGGGTGTTCTTATGCGCTCATTTATAAAGAAACATGTTTATACTTGGCCCCAACAGTACCCCGAGTGCATATCGGCCTATTATTTTTTTACTACTCTTTACTTATTGTTATTTGTCGTTCAGAAACTCCGCTGCTACCTGGACAGCCTGAAGGGCGCGTTCTCCGAGATCGTGGCGTTCAAGCCGAGCGGCTGGGAGAATGGCAAGTCTACGAGCGTCGAGCGAGATGCGGTCACCATACACGGTAACTTTATTAGTTAGTTAGCCCATTTATGTCCCACTGCTAGGCGAAGGCATCCATCTCCCTAGTCCACACACGACTGCTACAGCGGACCAGTAACTCCGGTAGTTATCCAGCTCATCTCATTTCAATATTTACAGGCATACCGTACAGCGAGCACTCGAGCTTCTCCGAGCTGATCCGCTTCGTGAAGTACCTGAAGCCCAAGCAGGTGATCCCCACCGTCGACATCACCGGCGGAGCGCGCGCTGTGCAGGTAACTTGTGCAACTTTCACGATTCTAACATCTCATGAAACTACCTCATAAGCCCTTTGTCCCCATTATGGGGACATCGATACGTCATAAATTTTCCTTACTGTTGACTCCATAACGTATGTACGGGCGAAAGCAACAGACAGCGATGTTTTTCAATTTGGCACTCCTTGTAATATGGCTAATTATATTACATACCTGTGACATACGAGTATTTACATTATTATAAATTAACAACGGCAGCGTGTGGGGACAGCGGGAATTAATTTTGTTAAATTCCCGTTGTCCCCGTTAAATGGTGACTCCAATTATGGGGATAACAAGCATACACAAAAACTAAAGTTCCATTTATTTATTTATTTAAAGCTTTATGCACTAAAAACTGTACAAAGGCGGACTTAATGCCTTAGGCATTATCTGCCAGTCGACCTTAGGGATTTATATCCTACTTACTCACATAATTTCAAGCATAAATGTTGTTACAGAGGTTTGGTTTCGATTTCGAGAGTTCCGGACTTCCGATTCCAATTTGCTACCAACATTTTGTAATTTATTACAGAAATACTTCCCATGTCCGCTGGTTCACAAGGAGGAGATCCAGTGCCAGAGCAAAGTGACGGACTTCTTCAGCATACAGAACCAACAGCAAGTGCCGGCCGTTACCTGAACCTCAGGTCAGTACTCATTAGGCACAACACTAATATTAGATTTATTACTAAATGAGGGCCAACACTAGTGATTGGTGTCATGGCGCGCGTAAAAGCGTTACTTTGTGTTATTAAAGAGAACTCAGTGAATTCAAATTCAATGTTTTATTCCACAAACATAACACTATTAATATAGATCGATCCAAACTTAAAGGCGGCTCTGAAGTTCCTTTTCGCCACCGGAATATTACACATAAAGAATAGAATAGAGTTTATCCGACGCAGGCACCACTATACAACGGCAACGACACAAGATAATAATAAAAACAATATAGAAATACAATACAGTTGCACTGATCATTGTTGTTGTATTGGTTGCGTTGTTGTTGGTACAGTACAATTCGACCCATCCGAAGAACAATGTTACATTTGAAATTTACTAGGTTTTCAGGAGAGCCATTCAAAGTTCACCCCATACTTAAGGGGTGAACTTTGAATGGCTCTCCTGAAAACCTAGTAAATTTCAAATGTAACATTGTTCTTCGGATGGGTCGAATTCACGAATGATGGCGGCCGTGAAGTTAGCATTTGCGAACGTTCGCGTATACTACACACTTCTCGCACACGCACGTCGCCGTTTGGTTCCTAAAACAGGTTACTGCGCAGCCTTCTGCGCAAACTTCACGGCCGCCATCATTCGTGAATTGTACTGTAAATAACACTAATTGTATTTTTTCCTCTTTTCAGATGTGTTCTGAATGAAATAACAGTAAGCAGCTATTTACTTCAACAGTCTGTGATTTTTGATATGATATTATTGTATACTAGGTTACTTTTTATAAAACGTTGATTGATTTCTATTAAAAATTATTGAGAACATGAATTTTTTTATTACAATACTGCACAAGTCTGAAATTGTTATCAAGTAAAACGGGGATGAAATAATTCAATTATTTATTTAGGATCATATTTATTTATTGGAATTATCGTTTTATATTTTTTTTACAGCGTTTTTTATCTGTCCAGTAAATGTCACCCAAAAGGAGGGAATAAAACTGTGCGATCTGCGTTTCATATACTCTTTGGTCGTTGGATGTGGCTACTCCAACAGATACTGGCTGGCATGGCATTGCTTGGCTTTAGCTTGTCATGGCATTGGCTTCGCTTGGCTTGGGCTGGGCTCATGGCGTGCTGTTACACAAGGGAACGTCTTCCCACCAGGATAATAAGTACCCCGTCCTCTTTTTCAAACCCTGGGGCCTTATCATGACATGTTAAAATGTAAAGCGTGTGAGCGAAAAAGAGTGATGGAGTTAACACCGTATGCAAAGCGTCTTTGACATCGACACGCAAAGGAGTACCATGGATCAGAGCTGAGCCCAAGTCGTCGACGGCGCGCACTGTTCCCGCGCGCCTCAAGGAGTAGCAACAGCAGGGGCTTAGCCGGGTCGAAGCCTACTGGGGCCAGGGTATATTTCCGAAAGAAAGGCTCGGCCTCTGTATGAAAGGCAAGAAGGAATCACTAATTATACGTTCCACTCATATCGCTCTATGTGCAACTTTCATAACGTACTCGATGGTGCATTTCCAATGACGCGGAGCTGGGCGGAGTGGAATAAGAGTTGTAGGTCGCGGGTTCGTACCTAGGTGAAGGGAAACATTGCGAGGAAACCGGCATGTCCTACCCTGTCCGCCACACGTCCGAGATGGTCGCACCACCGAATTGGTTGCGCATCCAAACGGAAACCAGGCGAGTAACTCTCTATAGAGTTGTATGCATTTAGTTGGTAGCGGCGACGAGTGGCGCCCCATGGTGTTTCGGTGAAATATAGCCCTTAATTTCGCTTTTATAGTAATAGTTTGAATTTTTGAACATAAGTAGGATAAAAATAAAACCACAATGACGATAAATCATAAATTTATTTCAACTTTATTAGTGTTTGACATGTTGTAGGTAGTTTAAACTTAAGCATTTCAATCGTCACAAACAACAAATTTCTTAATCTAACGCTTATGTAAGTGTGCTTTATAAAATTAAACATAAAAACAATTTAGTCCTTGGACAACAAGATGCGTTATAATTAATATTAGTACAGTTGCCATCACGGATCTTGAACGCTCGGCGTCAGAGTGGGGATCGCTTTGCGCATTCCGTACATTGGCGAGCCAATTGTCTTCGTTGTTAGATAGCAACGCAGTGAACGATTGAGGAGTGACGTCTATGACGCGACGGCGCGGCCAGCCGATCACTGACACTCCCCGCCCCCGCGTCGCACTTCGCACCACTAAAGAGACCGAATATTTGACTTCTGGATCCGTGATGGCAACTGTACTTCGAGCCTGAGCGTCGCCATTTTCTCTAACTATAGTGCTCGAATATATGAGTAGTCAAATGTTTCTTGCGTGATATTTAGCGACTTGGTGGATATTGAAGCAACAATTTGACTAAGTACAATAAAGTGAAATGTCTGGTTTCTGCGAATACCATTCCCGTGACTTAATAAAGCTTCAATTACACTAAAAACAAGGAAAACTAAAATCTGACTACAAAGCCATCTAGCGAGAAAATGGTGAACCTCAGGCATGTAACTTTCTCAATGAACTTTTTAATTCAGAAATCAGGGGTTAGTGGGCGTCAACTCCATTTTTTTTTTGGTTAATTACCCAAAGTGTAAAAACGCGGGCCCCTATTACAAAGACTCTACTGTCCGTCTGTTTGTCAACAGACTGTATAGTACAATTCACGAATGATGGCGGCCGTGAAGTTTGCGCAGAAGGCTGCGCAGTAACGTGTTTTAGGAACCAAACGGCGACGTGCGTGTGCGAGAAGAGTGTAGTATGCGCGAATGTTCGCAAAGGCTAACTTCACGGCCGCCATCATTCGTGAATTGTACTGTATCTCGGGACTGTGATAGCTAGACAGTTGAAATTTTCACAGATGATTTTTGATGAATTTCTGTTGACATTATAACAACAACAAATACTAAAAACAAAAAACTAAATTGAGTAAAAAATATTCTTTAGATAATGATACGGAACCATGCGCGAGTCCGTCTCGCATTTGGCCGGTTTTTTTTTTTGTAATAAAATAGAATCTATATACACATATTATTTATGTTCTAATCATACACATTCAAGTTCAGCGGATGCTCGCAGCTGTCAGCGCCGACGCAGACCCGCATGCGAGCCAGCACGAAGCTGTACCAGTGTTTAAGAGCTGGGAGCAAGGTGTCCAATGAGTTTACCAGCTCGTATGGATCGCGGGCCAAGTTGTAGACTTCGACAAAGTTCTGGAAAGAAAACGGAGATCGTTATCTATCATCATTATTCTAGAAAGAAAGACGTCCACTGCTGGATGTAAGACAAGAAAAGATAAGGGCTGACGCTGCGTTAAGCGATCGGCCGCGCGGTGCCATTCAAAAGTGATCCTGTGCGGCTCTTGGCTCGGGCACCCGTCGATAAAATTAAAAAATAAAATACCTTTTTTTCAAAACTCGTATTAATTTACGCATGTACGAAATTAATTTCTTTAACCCGACCCTCCACGGGCTTAAAACGACTAAAATTTAGCGGTGTATATACAGAGCCCCTTTGGACCTATGTCCGCCACTGAAAATCGCATCAAGATCCGTTGTGTGATAATAAAACGAAGTACATTTTTTTTTTATGGGGGGAAAAAATCATGCATTGACATCCCCCGCTCTTGGGCGGAGCGGGAGATAGTGTCAGACTCTTACTGACTAAAAGACCCACCCCGTTCCTTCTAGCCTTCATACCGGGGCTTGAGCGCCCTTTCGGATAACCCTGGCCCCAGTAGGCTTCGACCCGGCTGGGTCCCTGCTGTTGCTGACAACTCCTTGAGGCGCGCGGGAACAGTGCGCGCCGTAGTACATAATTTTAAAATATATACCGTTACCTCTTTATCGGAAAACTCGCAGTATTTCATGTTGACCCTGGGCGCGAAGTAGCGCAGACATGCGTACGTGTTATTGCGGGAGTCTTGGCACTTGCAGTCGTACTGAGGGTAGCACTCCTAGGATATATAGGATTATTAACAGAGGTCGGAATTAGGTAGTCATTCATGTACTTGCATCGAAATGTTGATATTAATATGGATCTTCCCGGGATTTGTAATGAAAAATCCCGTGTGGGCAACATTATTACAAATAAATACAGTTGCCATCACGGATCTTGAACATTGCGCAGAAGTCAAATATTCGAATTCTTTAGTGGTGCGAAGTGAGACGCGGGGGCGGGGAGTGTCGGTGATTGGCTGGCCGCGCCATCGCGTCATAGACGTCACTCCTCATTCGTTCACTGCGTTGCTGCATGTATCTAACAACGAAGACGATTGGCTCGCCAATGTATGGAATGCGCAAAGCGATCCCCACTCTGACGCAGAGCGTTCAAGATCCGTGATGGCAACTGTACTAAATAATTTTAATCAAATCAAAGCATTTATTTCAAATAGACCATTTACAGGCACTTTTGAATAGTCAAATGTCGGTCAGTCCAAGAAAAGTGAAGCTAAATTTTCCAAAGAGTAGGTCTCTATGGAGAAGAACGTGCAAGAAACTCAATATACTCACAGCTAATTGTTGGCCGTCATACTTCCACGGGCACTTCTCGTCCACGGAGCCATTTCGACCTTCGCCGTGATACTCCACCAGCATGTACCTAAAAAATATTGCTCTATACACCCCTACTTTTTAATAAGTACAAAAAAAATGGGGCTGTATTTGTACCCGTTACTGAACATATTTTTGTATTCAAAAGTACCACGAAAAAGTAAATTCATCATAGATTCAATCATACATAACATTGCTAGTAGAAAATACTGCGGGCAGTGTTTTTCCATTTTAATCGTCATTTATTCATTTATAATCAATAGCCTGCACAATATTTCCACAAATTGAGAGACATTTTGGGATAAACACAAACGCTAATAACTTTGCTGTTTATGAATATTATTTATTAAGACTTTACTTAAATAATAACAAGGACTTTTCTAATAAGCCCTTTAAGTATCTGTACTAATTAAAAATTAGTGGTGTATATTGTCAAGTGTCATTCTGCGGAATTATTTAAAAGGTTCATCGCTGTACAGTAAAATTGTTAATACCGTAAAATTTAAACAAACCTTTCTTCAATCTCTTCAATTTCATTTTCCTCATCTTCCTTCAACAAATCCAACGCCCTCCCATCCATATGTGCCGGCGGATCCAAGCCAGCCAGCCTGATGATGGTGGGAGCCAGGTCTACGTTCAGCACTGGCTGCGAACTTGTAGAGTTAGGCTTTATGCCGGGCCCCTTGATGAGGAGAGGCACCTTGATATCTGATTCATACGGCTGGCGCTTGTCGTACATTTGAGAAAATTGACCTGTGGATGGAGAAAGAATATTTTTAGGTAGATATGGTTTTTTTTAGAATCTGTATGTAATTTATGTTAGATTAGCTTTTGCCCGCAACTTCGCCCGCATACATAAAATATAGTCTATGTCACTCAGGAATAAAGCAGCTTTCAGTTGGTGAACAAAATTTTAGCAATCGGACCACTACTTTCTTACCTCTTAAAAACAAAACAAAAAAACTTTAAGTACCTCTTTATTATATTAGTGTGGAAAATGTAGAAAACCACTATAAAACGTAGGTACCTATTTCACATTTTTCAAAAACACAACTCCAAACCTTACTACAGTATGATTCACGAATGATGGCGGGCGTGAAGTTTGCGCAGAAGGCTGCGCAGTAACGTGTTTTAGGAACCAAATGGCGACGTGCGTGTGCGAGAAGAGTAGTATGCGCGAACGTTCGCAAATGCTAACTTCACGGCCGCCATCATTCGTGAATTGTACTGTACATGAGCGACATGTTCAAAGGTGCTCAATGGGCGTAATAAAAGAAACTCTTATGACTTACCCTCTTAAGACTTATGGTGCTTTTTGATTCGTTTTTGGCGTTACTAGTCCCAATAGGCTAATATATAGTCAAGATCACGTCCGTGCTACAAAATAGATAGCTACAATCTACATACAAAGCGCGCTCGAGCAACACACACATAGACACCGCTCACGGTCACGATATCTCGGTCGCGTCTCGGATCACTCGTCGAACAATTCCGGCTCAAACGATCATTAGTGTGCGTCCATCGAGCGTAGGTATATAGAGTGAAGTACATAATTTTTTTTTATGGTGGGACAAATCATCCAACGACAACTCCCGCTCTTGGGCGGAGCGGGAGATAGTGTCAGACTCTTACTGACTAAACGACCCACCCTGGTTCTTCTAGCCTTCATACCGGGGCTCGAGTTCCCTTTCGGATAACCCTGGCCCCAGTAAGCTTCGACCCGGCTGGGTCCCTGCTGTTGCTAACAACTCTTTGAGGCGCTCCGTCGACGACTTGGGCTTGGTCCGGACAGTTACCGGACGGCCGGACAGCGAGCTACCCATTGCTCACTGTCCGCAAGCCCGCGCCTACGGTGGCCGGAAATCGGGATCTCTCAGAATCCCGGCGGCGGCGGCGAGAACGCCGTTGCCTGATCCGGTCGGCCTCCTCCTTTGCTAGCATTACTGCTTCGCACGCGTCGGCTCGCGCCACTCCTCCTCGCTCCGGACCATGGCCTCAACCAAGGCCCGGCGCGTGAAGTACATACATGAGATTGTCTTCTGTACCTATCTATTATGTGTCCGTGCCGTGCAATTTATTATGAACATTAGGAGCTTCGTTAGTAAGTTTAAATTAGCATGTTTGCTTTCGTGTGAAATTTCTGTACTTGTTATTACTTATTCTGTGGTTGTAGTGACTCTTGTACACACATTTGGACGCTGGTTGACAACGTAGCAGAAAGGGAACTCCAAATAATAGATGTATTTCTTTATATATAATAATTTCTTTCACATAAGTTAATGTTTAAACATTTTTTAACACTGGTGTTGTTATACCAAAAAAATATTTTTAATAATTGAATGTTGGAGTTCCTACAACTTGAGGGAAGCTCAATGTTCAAAAGTGGACGTCTTTTGGCTGAAATGACAATCACGCGATGATACTTACCCACATGATATCCGTTGTCAGAAGTGAACAAGATGTAGGTGTTGTCCAACAAAGCCTGTCTCTCCAGCGTGCCCACTACGTCGGCCACCATCTCGTCGACAGCCAGCAGGCTTTCCCAGCGGCTGCGGTACACGCGGTCCAGCTCGGGTAGCGTGGATGCGGGGAGCGGGGAGGGAGGCATGCGCATTAGCCAGTGTTTGTCCTGCAATGTAACGAAAATTTCTGTTTTGTAGTCTACTCAATGGTGACACTCGGGTGTTTCTTCTGGTCGAATCCGAATCAATACCTCCGGAAACAAATTATGTCTGCTAAGGACCTGAGTCAGTTTTTTTAAGGTTGACCGCATCGTCGCTTTCCATCAGGTGAGATAGCGGTCAAGCGTGAACCTATCAAAAAAAGTAGAAAATCATCCAATGATTTCACCCGCTCTAAGGAGAAGCGGGATGGCTTGTCAGACTTTTACTGACCCAAGTGTCCTTCAGTTGCTATTAACGTTTGTTTACGCCTGCGTTAATATTAAGAAGTGCAGTGTGTGTGATTTTTTGTCTTTCCAAAAGACTAGGCGCTCGCGCCTAGTCTACATCTACTCTACATCTTTTTTTTGGTGTGTCAAATTTTTGTCATCCTTCGATCTATCTCGTGCTCCGCTTGTAATATTGTTAAAATTCAGTAAACCAAAATATATTACCATACCTCGATACGGAGTTTCATTGAAGTTCCATTGGACCCCCAACAACGTTCAACGACCACGAGTTTCTTTTTCAGAAAATCTCCGCGGCCTTAGCGGACATCGGCCCTGCTGGGCCCCTCAGGTTTGCAGACATCTCTTTGAGCGCGTGGATCGGAAAAGTACTTTTTTACACAAAAAAAAAAATCAACAGAAGACTTACCTCAGCAGCAATATTAAAGTTTGGATGTCTGACAGCGGTCACATTACTGAACGTGCCCTCATGTCTTGGAGCTGGAGTGAAGGGTTGATGCGGTGCCGGCGGAGCTAGCACCATCAGGAACGGCTCTTGTTCAGTCTGGTTCTCAATGTAACTGATGCCGAGTTCACGCTGTAATATACCAACAAATTTCATACAACTTGATAGGCACAACCTAGGGGTCTAAGCTTAGATTATACACCTCTAGATATAGCCATGTGACTCTATGGTAGTGCGAAAGTGAGAAGCATATATATTAAACAAGTAAGAAAATTGAGACAAAACATAACATTCACTGTCTCATTCGGCGTGCCGCTTTTTTGAAAACGCTTTTTCGCAAACAGATGCCTATCACTGTTACTTTGAGGTCAACTCGAGTCAATTTTTATGTCTTTAGAATAATTTCGGCAATTAAAGTAATAGTTTTAGTGTATGTATGACAAATAGACTCCTATAGTTAAGTTTTAAGTGTATTTCTGTGGTCATATTTATAGAAAAGTTTACGTAATAACCTCATTTTAGTGTTATAGTGCTGTCTCATGTACGGCCACGCGGTGGCTATATCTATAGGTATTTAATCTAAGGGTCTAAGTGTGTAAGTCAAGAATTAATTGGTTACTTAGGCAAGCACGCTCCATCGTCGAACCACATTATCGCTTACCATCATATTGATTTAAAGAAATAGCTAGGTATGCAGGATATATTATAGTTTACTTAGTTTGAGTGTGTGAGCAAAATATTTGCATTCTCTGTCCTTCTGTCACTCTTGCTTGATGACGTCAATCCGTCACGCCCGAGGAGAGAACGGTTTTTCATGCAATCCAAGCTGTAATGACGTCGAGTGATAATATGCTCTCTATTATAATCTATATCCATGCGCATATCGTACAAAAATAAACAGTTGAATAACCTATGTTTTTTAAACTGGTTGGTAAAGGTTATCACAACACAACTATACAAAATATGTAATTCACAGTCTATTGTGGTTTTAGAAAAATATATAGTTTAATTTAAGTAGGTATGTAACCATATTTTGAGGTGGGAAATCAACACATGACTTCTCCCGCTTTAGGGCGGAGCGGGAGGGCGTGTCAGACTATTACAGATTAAAACTTGTTAGATCGCCGATGCCCTAAGTAGAGGTCTGTACCCCACAGGGGGTGCGCTTATTTTTAAGTTTACTTTCAGTAAGTCCTAGCTGGGGACTAATTTTTATTAAGGCCCCCACAGGCTAGACCGTTTCAGCAGTCGATATCCTCATAGGTTCATTTGCGAGAGGCCACTTACAAAAAAATAAAGACTCTTGACAGACAGACAGAAAACAAAGCGATCCTATATGGGTTCCGTTTTTCCTTTTGAGGTACAGGTCCCTAAAAAGCTACAGCTAGATAGTTTACTTTTGCTATTGTTATTTTTATTTGTTATGAAACGCGCTACGTGTGTCGTAAACTCTTTTTAGGGTTCCGTAGCCAAATGGCAAAAAACGGAACCCTTATAGATTCGTCATGTCTGTCTGTCTGTCCGTCCGTATGTCACAGCCACTTTTTTCCGAAACTATAAGAGCTATACTGTTGAAACTTAGTAAGTAGATGTATTCTGTGAACCGCATTAAGATTTTCACACAAAAATAGAAAAAAGAGCAATAAATTTTGGGGGTCCCCATACTTAGAACTGAAACACAAAAAAATTTTTTTCATCAAACCCATACGTGTGGGGTATCTATGGATAGGTCTTCAAAAATGATATTGAGGTTTCTAATATCATTTTTTTCTAAATTGAATATTTTACGCGAGAGACACTTCCAAAGTCGTAAAATGTGTCCCCCCCCCCTATAACTTCTAAAATAAGAGAATGATAAAACTAAAAAAAAAATGTATGATGTACCATGTAAACTACCAACGAAAATTGGTTTGAACCAGATCTAGTAAGTAGTTTTTTTTTAATACGTCATAAATCTAAAAAATACACTATTATTAAAACATCGATCAAAGTTACAACGAACTACAAGAACTTTTATATTATGTTACTTGCTGCTACGGAACCCTCCATGGGCGAGTCCGACTCGCACTTGGCCGGTTTTTAGGGTTCCGTAGTCAACTAGGAACCCTTATAGTTTCGCCATGTCTGTCTGTCCGTCTGTCTGTCTGTCCGTCTGTCTGTCTGTCTGTCTGTCCGTCCTCGCTTAATCTCTGGGACCGTTAGCATTAAAAAGGTGAAATTTGGTACCAATATGTATATCAATCACGCCGACAAAGTGGTAAAATAAAAATTGGAAAAAAATGTTTTATTAGGGTAGCCCCCCTATATGTGAAGTGAGAAGTGATTTTTTTTTTAATTTCAACCTTAACGTGAGATATATCGTTGGATAGGTATTTAAAAACGAATAGGGGTTTACTAAAATCATTTTTTGATAATGTCAATAATTTCGGAAATAATCGCTCCAAAAGTAAAAAACAATGTGTCCCCCCCTCTAACTTTTGAACCATAAGTTTAGAAAATATGAAAAAAATCTGAAAAGTAGAACTTTATAAGAACTTTCTAGGAAAATTATTTCGAACTTGATGGAAAGAACAGTTTTTGTATAAAAAAAGACAAAAGGGTTCTACAAAATAATTTCTGGACTAAGTTTGTAGTATAATCGATATACGATTATTTATAAGCATTTTTTTAAACTCATAAGTGGGTAAGTACACTTATTGTGACGGACGGGAAACTACGGAACCCTACACTGAGCGTGGCCCGACACGCTCTTGGCCGGTATTTTTTTCTTTTTTTTATAAGTAGGTACTCACAATAACATCGGTCAGGTACTGGTCAGTGGATGCAGTGGGCACGCCGTTGTTAGAGATGGTGTAGTTGTAGTACACCGAGTTGCCAACCAGACCGTGCCACTCCGTCCAGCCGGGGGGCACCAGCTCTGGACCACCAGCGTCTTTGGCTCCATACTGCAAAAGAATTAAAAATATATATAAGGGTTCCTAGTTGACTACGGAACCCTAAAAAGACGGTAGGTACTTTGATATTGACTAAAAAATGCAACCGGTTGGTTATAATAATAAATATTCGAAGACATGTGACATCCACCAACCCGCACTGGGCTCGCGTGGTGGATTACGGCCCATTCCCTCTCCTAGAGAGGAGGCCTGAGTCCCAACAGTGGGAACGTTATAAGGCCGACTATTCTATGCTATGCTATCGAACAGAATAGTAAGATGTTCAGTGAAGGTGCTTCTTACGAACTCACGATGACAAACATAATATATCTAGCTTTAAGGTGAGTGTGACGTAGCATCACAGCGGGCCCTAAGAGTTGCCGCACACAGGCTACCGACCACAACCACAAAACGGCATATTTCCTGTAGATTTCATACATTTTATATGGATTCACCGCACACGGTAGACGTCGGTGGCTGCCACACGCTACAAATTGCCGCTACTCGCTTCTTGTAGCCCGAACTGGGCATCACTAACGGCCGTCACACGCCACTCGCGCATTGTAACTTTCTTTGTCAGAGTCCATTATGATACTGCGCATTTGAGTTAAAAGTAGCAGCCACTGGCTACAACAGGCTTGTGGCCGCTTCTAGCTTCTCGTGGCAGCGTTTGTGGCTGTGGCCTGTAGCCCATGTGCGGCACTTATATCATTATAATTTTTTTGACAGGCCTGTTGGTCTAGTGGTTAGTGACCCTGACTGCTATGCTATATATACAAGGTGTAAGGGACAGCCCTCCACAAACTTTAAGGGCATGCTCAGTAGACGAAACTGAACACCCTTCCACAAAAATTCTTTTCAGGCAACGAACAAAAAATTCGGCCTCTCCATACAAACTGTCCAATCAAGTTTATAATTTCCTATGGTGAGGCGGATTTTTTTTTTCGTTTCCGGAAAAAAAATTTTGTTGAAGGTTGTTCAGTTTCGTATACTGAGCAAGCCCTTACAGTTTGTGGAGGGCTGTCCCTTACACCTTGTATATGTCGTGGGTTCAATTCCCACCCAGGACATATGTTTGTATGATGAGCATAATCATTTGTTCTGTGTCTGGGTGTAATTTATCTAAAATATGTATGTATTTAGAAATATATAAGTATTGTTTATCAGTTGTTTTTCAAAGTCAAAGTCAAAAATATTTTTATTTCACATAGGCCTACATGGGCACTTATAAAACGTCAGAAGTTAGTGCACGGTTCCAAATTGGTCGTTTCCTATGGAGAAGAACCGGCAAGAAACTCCATGGTTACTCTTTTAAAAAAGTGGTTGTTTTACAATATTGATAAATGTTATGTAAGAACAGTGTAGACCAGTCAAATATTGTACACAAAAGCACAATCAAAATTTTCTCAGTAAAAAACAAAGTAAGTCGTAATAGGAAGTAGTCTAAGAGTTCGTGGAGTATACAGTGTTCTCACATTTACAATACAAAAAGAGGCTATATATATAAAAAAAGAAACAGGAATAATATAATAATTACAACTATCAATAAAATATTAACAAAATAAATTACTAAAAAATTTATGACAGTTGAAATAAAAATAAAAATATTGCAAAAGCAATGTGTCAGAGAAAAAAAAATGTATATATAATTATTAAAACAAAGGTGGAGCAGTTAATAGACAAAATATTGATGATTTACCAGGGGGCCACATGTGCAGAGGTAGTCATTGCCAAACAAGCGTGTCCTCGACATAGTCTTTAACCTTGTAATATGCTTTTTCGGTTAGGACACGCTTGATATGACTTTTGAATTTTCCCTCACTAAGTTCTGTTACCGCCTTTGGCAGCTTATTATAAAAGCGAATGCTGTTAACTAAGAATGACTTGCTAGTCTTAGCTAGTCTCCATTTGGGTAAGACAATTTCGTGTTTACTACGTGTATTTTTGTTGTGAAAATCGCTTCTGATTTTAAAGAGTCCTAAGTTTTTACGTACATACAAAATGCTTTCCAAGATGTAAAGAGAAGGCAGAGTAAGTATATCGATTTCTTTGAATTTATTTCTGAGGGACTCGCGAGGGCCCATTTTATAAATAGCCCGGATTGCTCTCTTTTGTAATATGAAGATTGAGTCTACGTCAGCTGCAGGTCCCCACAGTAAAATGCCATAAGACATAATACTGTGGAAATAAGCATAATAAACTAACCTAGCTGTGGCTACATCTGTCAATTGCCTTATTTTTCTTACTGCATATGCAGCTGAGCTTAGTCTTCCCGAGAGAGTTCTAATATGAGTACCCCACTGCAGTTTAGAATCGATAGTTATACCCAAAAACACTGTTTCTGTAATAACATCTAGTTTTTTGCTGTCAAGAATTAGATTGACGTCAACTTGAGGGACATTTGGCAATGAAAACTTTATACATTTAGTTTTAGTTGCATTTAATAAGAGATTATTAGCTGCAAACCATTTCGAAAGGACAGCCAGACTCTCGTTGACATGCGAGACATCCCCATCTTTTCTGTCTACTTTAAAAATAAGAGAGGTGTCATCAGCAAATAGAATTATATCGGATAAATTAGCCATCATGAAGGGAAGGTCATTAATATAAACTAAAAAAAGGAAAGGGCCCAGAATTGAACCTTGAGGCACGCCCATCTTTACTAAAGACCCCGAGGACGTCACCCCATTAATGGATACTTTTTGCTGCCTGTAAGATAAATAGGAAAAAACAAGATCAGCAGCTCGTCCACGAATTCCGTAATGATGTAATTTACAGATCAGAGTATTATGGTCAACACAGTCAAATGCTTTAGAGAGGTCACAGAATATGCCAATAGCATCCTGGGACTTCTCCCAGGATTCCAAAATGTGACTGATGAGTTTCACTCCTGCATCTGTTGTTGACCTTCCTTTCGTGAAACCAAACTGATGACTATGCAGAATCCCATTTAAATTAAAATGAGACAACATCTGGTCGAGCATGATCTTTTCATAGATTTTACTCAATGCTGGAAGCACAGATATTGGTCTATAATTAGAGGGATCGCTCTTACTACCTAATTTAAAAATTGGTACTACTTTACTGTGTTTCATTAAATCAGGGAACGTACCACTGTCTAAACACTGATTAAATATGCCTGTCAGGACAGGAGCAATTGTTTCAATAATTTCTCCAAGAATCTTAACGGATATACCCCATAAGTCTTCAGTGTTTTTTATGTTAAGACTTTTGAATGTTTTCATTATTGTATCCACAGAAATACGCTTAAATTCAAAGTTTGGTATATCCTTAGTGAAATGTTCTTTTAAAAAAGATTCAGCTAACAAAGACGAAGAAGGGAGAGATTTCGTAACTTCTATTGGGATGTTGGTGAAAAAGTTTTCGAACGTCTCAGCTACTTTTGACCTATCAGAGACGATTTTATTATCAATTTTTAGTGAGAATTCATTCCGATCTCGTTGGCTTGTCTTTCCAGTTTCTAAAAATAAAAGTAGTAAAATCTATGAAAAGATCATGCTCGACCAGATGTTGTCTCATTTTAATTTAAATGGGATTCTGCATAGTCATCAGTTTGGTTTCACGAAAGGAAGGTCAACAACAGATGCAGGAGTGAAACTCATCAGTCACATTTTGGAATCCTGGGAGAAGTCCCAGGATGCTATTGGCATATTCTGTGACCTCTCTAAAGCATTTGACTGTGTTGACCATAATACTCTGATCTGTAAATTACATCATTACGGAATTCGTGGACGAGCTGCTGATCTTGTTTTTTCCTATTTATCTTACAGGCAGCAAAAAGTATCCATTAATGGGGTGACGTCCTCGGGGTCTTTAGTAAAGATGGGCGTGCCTCAAGGTTCAATTCTGGGCCCTTTCCTTTTTTTAGTTTATATTAATGACCTTCCCTTCATGATGGCTAATTTATCCGATATAATTCTATTTGCTGATGACACCTCTCTTATTTTTAAAGTAGACAGAAAAGATGGGGATGTCTCGCATGTCAACGAGAGTCTGGCTGTCCTTTCGAAATGGTTTGCAGCTAATAATCTCTTATTAAATGCAACTAAAACTAAATGTATAAAGTTTTCATTGCCAAATGTCCCTCAAGTTGACGTCAATCTAATTCTTGACAGCAAAAAACTAGATGTTATTACAGAAACAGTGTTTTTGGGTATAACTATCGATTCTAAACTGCAGTGGGGTACTCATATTAGAACTCTCTCGGGAAGACTAAGCTCAGCTGCATATGCAGTAAGAAAAATAAGGCAATTGACAGATGTAGCCACAGCTAGGTTAGTTTATTATGCTTATTTCCACAGTATTATGTCTTATGGCATTTTACTGTGGGGACCTGCAGCTGACGTAGACTCAATCTTCATATTACAAAAGAGAGCAATCCGGGCTATTTATAAAATGGGCCCTCGCGAGTCCCTCAGAAATAAATTCAAAGAAATCGATATACTTACTCTGCCTTCTCTTTACATCTTGGAAAGCATTTTGTATGTACGTAAAAACTTAGGACTCTTTAAAATCAGAAGCGATTTTCACAACAAAAATACACGTAGTAAACACGAAATTGTCTTACCCAAATGGAGACTAGCTAAGACTAGCAAGTCATTCTTAGTTAACAGCATTCGCTTTTATAATAAGCTGCCAAAGGCGGTAACAGAACTTAGTGAGGGAAAATTCAAAAGTCATATCAAGCGTGTCCTAACCGAAAAAGCATATTACAAGGTTAAAGACTATGTCGAGGACACGCTTGTTTGGCAATGACTACCTCTGCACATGTGGCCCCCTGGTAAATCATCAATATTTTGTCTATTAACTGCTCCACCTTTGTTTTAATAATTATATATACATTTTTTTTTCTCTGACACATTGCTTTTGCAATATTTTTATTTTTATTTCAACTGTCATAAATTTTTTAGTAATTTATTTTGTTAATATTTTATTGATAGTTGTAATTATTATATTATTTCCTTGTTTATCACCTTCCAGACAGCTTTTATTTTATTATTAGAATTTCCAATTATCTTACTTATTGATTTAGATTTAGCTTGGGCACAGACTCTTTTGAATATCTTTGAATAGAGTCTAACATGGTTATGCAAATTAGGATCAGACGACAAGGATTTTTCATGATATAGCTGATATAAAGTGTCTCTGCTTTTTCTTATTCCAGCAGTAGCCCATTCATTAAATTTGGATTTATTACCGATTTGAACTTTTTTGACTGGACACGCCTTATTAAATTCTTGGCATACTGTAGTTTAGTATCCATAACACAAGCTCTGCTTAGCTTGGGACTAGACGGCGTTGTGTGATAATTGTGGAATATTATATTATTATTATTATATTATAATTAAATTATAATTTGAGTGTCTTCAAGGCAAGAGTGAATAGTCATAAACAAGTTCGCCTCACCATCAGAGATTGCATCACTGCTTACCATCAGGTGGGATCGATAGTCAGGCACTAGTTTATATCAATAAAAAAAATGATTTAAATATCGCACCATATGCTGAGTTAGACGCCTTTTTGGCCTCACAGTTATTTTTTATTAAATAATGTAAGTTACAGCTTGACTGCGATCCCACCTGATGGTAAGCAGTGATGCAATCGTTGATGGTGAGGAATTTTCTTTTTCCATTATGTATTTATTATTATGTGGCGACGCTTGGGGGAGGCCTATGTCCAACAGTGGACGTGTATCGGCTGAAATGATGATGATGATGAATATGTATTTTAAGTTTATACGTTGATGTAAGGAACGAATAAATATGTTATTTTTTCTTTCTTTCTAAGATGAAACCAGACCATACTTGGGTGGGTACGGTTCACTGGCCTATCCCTCCTCCCTATATACGTCAAGGGTCAGCATAAATGCCAGAAGCTGGTATGTGTCTGCCTACGCTTTCTGCAAATACTGCCGCGATTACGCATTACTCACCTCATTCAAATACTTGCCAGCATAGAAGGTCGCGTACCCAGCAGCCTGCAGCACTGTCGCGAAGGTATTATTCTGAATATTTTGGCGCCAATGCGTTCCGTAGCAACCTCCCCGTAGGCTGTTGTCGATGGTATAGTGGTTATGCTGGTACAGACCCGTGAGGATGCTCGCGCGACTTGGACAGCATATTGGAGAGGTTACGTACTGAAAAGGGTTACATTTCGTTTCAAATATGAATAGGATTGATTTTGCGCCATGTTGTGACGATGACGTCATAGATGTCAAATTCAAGAGGTGTGGGTAGGGTGAGCACACCAAGAATTTTTTAAATTAGGAATCATGAATGTAAAGTGATGGCTTGAAACACAGGTTTAAACTAACCTAGATCGGGCGGTCCGCTATCAAATATTGCAAGTAATTGCATCTTTAATTTTTTTTTTGTTTAACTATATTTTTAGGCACTGTAATTGTACGGAAAATCGTGTTTCTGTTGCTACAATTTGTCTTTTATCTGAAAATTGGATTGGGAAATAAATGGTTACTGTTTTTTGGTATCTAATTGATTGAAGGTGTATTGACGGTGCGGTTAGAGCAGCAGTTAAGCGACTAAGGGTCAGTACACACCGAGAAGCGACACGACGCTACGCAAAGAGCAACTCTAGATATAACTTTATATTTACTACACGAAAAGATTCGGAAAATTTCAGATAGATGGATCGCGGTGCATCCCTGCGTGTTGCAACGTATTTAGAATTCTCACATCACAATGAAATGTGTATTTTCTTGTGTAGTAAATAAAGTTATAATTTGAGTCGCTCCTCAACAGCGTCGTGTCTCGGTGTGAACTGACCCTACCTCTGCGTTGCGTGTCGTAAGTTCGATTCTTGCACGGAACAAATATTTGTATGGTAGGACATAATAGTTGTTGCGGGTCTGGATTATAGATGTAAGGCCGGTTTTAAACCAATTAAACCAACCTGTTTTAAACAAAAACAAAAAAAAAACCGTTTAAAACCAAAACAAACCATTTTTTTTTGTTTAAAACGATTGGTGTTGATGACAGTGTTTTTCATAATTATAATTACATTTTCTTGATTTGACCGAGCTAAGGATATAATCCCTAAACTAATGTATAAGGTTTTTTTTTAATGTGTGTACCTAACTGGTTTACTTCTACTTGGTCCGTCCGGCCAAACGTACCTAGGCTATTGATTTTCAATTAACTAATTAAAACGAAATATGACGTCAGATGCCAAAAAAATTCCCTTAACGAAATGTAAAACACAAATCTTTTATTTTTGTAGGCGTGTTATCAACCGTTTAAAACGGTTTATTTGGGGTTTAAAACATTTTAAACCGGTTGATTTACATCTATAGTCTGGATGTATTGTGTATGTAAGTTTACATGTTTGTGAATACACCCACACACAGGAGTGTGTTGGAAAAAAAGAATTAGACCTTCTCTCCATTCACGAGTTCCGAAAAGTTATTAGGTTCTACCCTACGGTTCGTTCGGACAGCGACTTGTATTTATACCTAAGTATATATAGGAGGCAAATAGCAGACCGACCTAGCGCCCATTATCTACCTGGCTTGCCAAATCTGTTTCCGAAAAAACAGCAATTAAGTATTTAATTTTCAAGGTCTGGGCAATTATGGCCAAATTTGACCATGACATCATATTGATGATATCTGAGGCGTGTGGGCTGAATTCAACGCGCCGTCGAATCGGGTTCGGTCCTTGCCAGATAGCGTGCTACGTACCTATTGCTCACTGTACGCATCTAATCGTCCTGCGATTCCTGGACGCATCTCCTGCGGCAACGGCTGAGGCGGGAGGATATCATCTTCCTCACAATTTTCGCTATTTCCATCCCTATTTATTTTTATTGCTTCACAAAAGGAGGTGACTGGTTCCTGTTTCTCCTTCGCGAGCCATGGCCTGAATCAGGGCAGGGCGCGCGGCGCGAGAGGTAGTCGCCGCCGCCGTTTGCCTCTACGACAAAGGACGAGGCGGTGCTCAATCCAAGCAGGGTAGTTTCCACCGTATGCTCCACCCTATCCTCCGGGCTGGAACTTCCTGAATGTCATTTCTAGTGAGGACGAGCGTGCATCAGGCGGAAAGTGAGAAAACCGTGGTGCCTCTCTAGCCATTTCTCAGAGGAAACTTACCATCGTGACACCGTGGCGTGCCCAAACGCGGAACGTTGTGCACCCGTGAAGGAGGGGTGGGTCGCCAGTAATATACCCTGTATGTTAGTTGGAAATGCCAAATACCTAGTGTTTAACCAGATACTAAGCGTATATAGACTCGATAATCATGGGATTTACGATTTTTATTGGCATACCAGTTATGGAACTGTGGTACGCCATTAGACATTGTAATATGAACCCTACCGCGCATATATCATTATGATGCTAACGATCTATTGTTCAGAGTTCGTAAGTATGTAATGTAGAGGTACCTACCTAGGTATAAAGACGTGTGCAGACACTACGACGAGATTCTAATAAAGGGTGATTGACGCTAATTACAAATTGCAATTAACTCGTTTCAGATCGTAGTAAAATAAGAGCATTATCATAAATAAACGGTGTTTACAAAAATTCAGTGACTTGAATTTTTTTAAACAATATTCTACCTCGAACCTGCGACCCGTAGTGCAACGGCCAATCACTCAACCACTGCGTTAACCATGCCGTCCATTTTTAAAATAATTGTACCTAGCAAATACCATTCTATAGTTTCTGCCTATCTCAATGGGCAAAAGGCATGAGCCTACTCCAGAGGTGCGTGGCCGGCTCGTCCATTGGCATTTGCCCAAAGCGGCAAAAACTGAGGGGCGGCAAAATTGACTTACCTATATCTTCCAACATAGTTATTATCCATCCACACCCAAATTGTCAGGTTGAGAACTTTATGTGCCACCTTCCAACAATATTGTGGAAATATTTAAGACGATTTATATGGTTTTGTATAAGCAAAGGGCGACAAAATTATCTTTGGCCGGAGCGTCTAAATAGCTAGATCGGACCCTTCTCTGAGATAGTTATCTAATTCATCATTAAACTTACCGAATTAGTGAAAGTGACGCCTTCATTCCCAATAAACCGTTGCACACTCGTCATTGGCGTCTGAAAACGAAAAAGAAATAAAACAACACTATCTTCCTAACTCATTTATTTGCACATTTCTATCACATCACTGTACTAACCATTCCGCCCAGTCCTACATCTTGATCGTCCGTCAATATCAACACGATATTTGGTTTCTTTTGTTGACAAACACCGACTCCGAAGAGTGTGAATAACATTAAATAATTTAACATTTTTTTAACTTATGAGAATATAATTTTATTGGAATAGTGATGGGTTTATTGTGGCATCGCCGGCATTATCTCGAGGCCGGAGCATTCACTCGCGATCACTACGCCGACTGCGAATATACCCACGCTCTTCACCAGTGACCTGCAGATTAAAAAAAAAAGTAAACATTAGGTACAGATAAAAAATTAAGCTACCATAACTTGTTTCTTTTTTTTTTATTTGTTGTGCTGTGGTTTATTTGGTGTTGGTTATCATTATTGGTTAGTTTATTTTGATACTACTTTTTTTTAATATTGTTTTAGAGTATAGTGATAAAACTGTTTATTTATTTGATCCATTAAAAGCATCTCTTGTTTCACACTTCCATAACAGAATAAATATTATTAAAAAAAAATTACCTTGTTTTATTTTTTTGAATATTTAATTTTATGTATTGATTATATTTTATATGCAATAAATAACATTATCTACATTCTGTAAGTGATTTTGGCTCAAATAAAATAAACTCAAACTGCTATTGAATTTGTTTTGCTACCATTACATAAATATCAAGTTTTTATACATGTTTTGTGTTTACATAACACTTTTAGATAAATGTGCCAATATATGATAAATTGTACTGCTCGGACTTGATATAGATTAACTAGGTATAACAAAGTATCATGAATTTATTTTTTAAGTATTTAACACTAGCAGTGGTCGCCGAGTGGTAACAGCCCCGACTTACGAGTTGTATGTCACGGGTTCAAACCATAGCCAGACGCATTACTTTGTGTTAATTAATTCATCACCACTGCTCTCAAAACAGTGAAGGAAAACATCGTGAGGAAACCGGCATGTTTGAGAACCAAAAATTGGAAGACATGTGACATCCACCAATCCCGCACTGGGCCCGCATGGTCGATTCAGGCCACAGCCCATTCCCTCTCATATAGAGGAGGCCTGAACCCTAACAGTGGAAATATTATAAGGCTGACTATGCTATGCTATTTGACACTAGATGCGCAGACTTCAACAACGCAGAACTAACGCAAAATTTCAACTTTGGTCATTTTATTTTTGCTACAGTAATATGGAGATATGGTAAACGAATGAAACTGGTGGGTAACTGATGATACAATATATTTATTATGTATTTCACATATTTTGGTGTACTTTACTAATCAACGCATAACAAAACTAGTGCAAAAGAACATAGATGCAGGTCAAAAATGGAATGCCTATGCTTCTAGAGGTAATGTTTAATTAACCTTTTGAATACCGTAATTAAAGCATTCTCTTGGGGTTTAATATATTCATTCACAGTACATGGTAGACTACCCTCTTTTTATTTTAAGTTCTTACTGTCCATCCAAAGGTCTGAAAAGTTGAAGGGAAGTTGTTTGTCTTGGTATAGTCGTGTAAAGAGGAGGGACGAAATGCATGTTACTAGAAGAGTTATGTTCATGCATAATATGGATGGAAGGAGAGGTAGATGGAGGCCAAAGAAAAGATGAAGGGATTGTGTGGAGAGAGATGAAAAAAGGGAGTTAACCCGTTGTATGGCCGGACATAATAACTTTTTAATTGTGTCTCTAATTACGGCATACGAAAGGTTAAAGATAGCATGACGGGTATTCTGGCGAATAGAATGGAAGAAAAACCTTTTAGCACTGGCCCCAAACAAATCACTTTAGAAAGAATAGCATTATCTGTTGTACCGCTACTTACATATACAAACATTTGTTTTTCTTTATATTGTCAACAAACAATTATAGATAATAATCAATGAAGAATGTCAATTGTTTACTAATGAAAATTTAAATGAATCTCACTTATTTGTGAGATATAATTAAAATTTGTACACACTTGTCACTGTATACGACATGCCTCTTGGGCAAAATCAAGTTATTTACTGTACATTCTGAATCGGGAAAACTATGCTTATGTAGTTATTTATATACGCTGCCCGTTTTCCTTATAGAGCGCCATGCGGTATTGTTCTCAAGTAGGGTATGCAATGAGTAAATAAGGTAAAGTTCAGTCAAATGATACAAAGCATACTAAAGTTATTAAGTACCAATTCTGATAGTCACTAGATATAAGGACTTATTTTATTAAACCCCAAGTGAATGCCGGCACTCATGCTGTCATTGTCTTTCTATTGGTCTCTAATTGGTACGATTGAAAGGTTAACCTTTTAAATACCGTAATTAGGGACACAATAGAAGGAAAATGAGAGGGTGAATGTCGGCATTCACTTTGAGTTAAACCTTTCAATCGTAAAAATTACAGACACAATAGAAAGACAATAGGTTCGCGAAAGCCGGCGTTCGCTTGGGGTTTAATGAATTAATTTACAAAAAAACAAACTTTACCTCTTTATTATATTAGACTGATAATAAAGAGGTAAAGTTTTTTTTTTTTTTTGGGGGGAGTTAATCCCTGGAAGTACTGGTTCGATTGCTGAAATTTTGTTACTGATAGAAAGCTGCCTTATTCCTGAGTGACATAGACTATATTTTATGTAAGGCAAAAGCTAGTGAATTAATAGTCCAACATTTATTATAGTCTAAACAAGATAAACTTGAATCCTTTTAAATGATGCTTCGATGTAAACAACTACCATATACTTTTGACCTTGCAAAAACAGTACTTATTATTTTACTTAAGTGCTGTAGCACTTCCAAAATAATATAATATAATAATAATATAATATTCCACAACTATCACACAGTGCCGTCTAGTCCCAAGCTAAGCAGAGCTTGTGTTATGGGTACTAGACAACTGATAAACATACTTATATATTTCTAAATACATACATATTATAGATAAATTACACCCAGACACAGAACAAATGATCGTGCTCATCACACAAACATTTGTCCTGGGTGGGAATCGAACCCACGACCTGCGGCATAGCAGTCAGGGTCACTAACCACTAGACCAACAGGCCTGTCAAAATAAAAGATTTAATTCTAGTTTTATGAACTAAAGGCTGCATAATAGGCTCTGCCACAAGAAAACAATCAATTTTATCATCGTACACATCTTCAGTACTAAATAGTGAATAGTTATACATATTTGTGGTATTAAAAATAAAACCAATAATGATTTTGAGTCGCAACTGGATACTATTTTTAAAAAATTCAATCAATCAATAAAATAACTATCAAAACGTTACTCACTCAATAATTTAGAACTATGTACTCCCTATCTATATATATCTTCTTTGCAAAGTTTGCAGCGTGATTAATTAGAGGAATCTAAGTTATTTAGCAAAACAGCGCAGAACACCACATTTTCAAAAGAGGTTATAGACTTGGTTTCAATTTCACTTACCACTTGAAAGGATCGTAGTAAAAGTCTTTCACGAATGATACAACACCCTTTTTGCCCATTATATATTTTATGAGACTGATGGTATAGTAAAATTTAACGTATTTACGTTAAAATTTCTCGATAAATGGAAAAATCGATGAACGGACTGAAACAAACGTGACAGTGACACGAAACTGACATTGACAGCTAGTCCGGTGTTGCAATTTTCATTTTTTTTTTCATTGTTGACAGGCTTTTTTTTAATGTTGATAGGTTCTTGCTTGACCGCTATCTCACCTGATTGAAAGCGATGTTGCAGTCGACTATGGAGCGGGCAATTTTCTGCAAGCATTTACTTACAAACCAGGAATCTTTAAATTGAGAGTGAATAGGTTTCTTTTATGTAAGCGCGTTCCATTGTCGACCGCATCGTCGTTTTCCATCAGGTGAGATAGCGGTCAAGCGTGAACCTATCAACAATAAAAAAAACACAAATAAAGTTATTTATAGAGTACCTATTATTTTTAGGGTTCCGTACCTCAGTTGGAAAAAATGGAACCTATTATTTTAGGATTACTTTGTTGCCAGTTTTTCAGTCTGTACGTGTGTCGGTGTATAAAGAATCGTTTTCTCAGGAACAAGTATAGGTTTTAAGCTGAAATTAATTTTAACTACGTGTAGGTACCTATATGTTACCTACTACATGGCACTACAACTAAGCTATTAGAATCTGTAAACTTATGTAAAATATCTAACCTAATAGTGAAAAGGGAAGCAGTAGAAAAACAAAAATACAATATTTATTATTATTATTATATTCTTTTCTTTTTTATTTATTATTTTGGACAGTTTTCAAAACCCAGTTAGTGTAGTGCGACACTTTTGTGTAAACGCCTGGAAAGTAGCGATGGCCACAGGAATAACCAAAAGACACAATGCCTACAACCAAGCCTTTGTAAAGTAATGGTCCTCCAGAATCCCCAAAGCATCCATCAGGGCCCCCGGCATCCACACGTCCTGCGCACATCATGGAGTCTTGAATGACCGCTCCGATAGTGTTGTATCGCATGGCGCATATCTTCTGGTCAACTGTGTACAGATTTGTGTGCTGCAGTTGTTCGGGCTGGGGGCCGTCTGGCTGCAACAAATATTTATATTTAATTTTAACTAATAGAATTTCAACGCCCTTTGGTGTTCACAGTCGTAAAGTACTTGACTTGTAGTGAGGTCACGCAATACAGTCTTAATATATATTATATCTGTAGAAGTTTTTAATTGTGCGCGCGTCACATAAAATTTACGAAATCGATATAGATCAATTTTATACATTAAATTGTGTATAGCTTGATATATTACTTAGGCCTTGTTTTATCGTTATCGGTTGACTATAACGAAATATATTAATTATACTACATTCATTGACTGTTATGTGGTAGCGGTGTATAAGTTCGCCAGGTCAGCTAGTGGCAAATAAATATGGTTACAAACTGACCTCTAAATTGATTTACAGTTTTTCCATAATTTCACGATGCTTGGATTTACAAAGAAGAATTTTACGGCCAAGTCCAAATAATTAACCTGCTTGGTAATGACAAAAAGCTTTGCCATAACGCTTAGCGTAGATGACCTGGTTTAACACACCTGACGCTCGGGGCCCACTCCGGAAGTGGCAGTACCGTTGCTGCTATCTGGCTGCGATAAGATAGTTTCCTATAGTAGAAATTATAATTAAAAATGCAGTCCATACCGTATACAGTAGAAATGTCTGAGGTGCCGTAAATAGCGGCTGATAATATTTGGCAAAAGAATAGCAGTCCTACGATAGTTTTAATGGGCATCATTGGGGGTTTTGATGGCGTTAAAAAAATACGTAATATTGTTCATTCTTTGCAGATATGCGGAACAGAGTGTCCTCTGACCAGACGGGTGTTATGCCTGATGGGCAACGGCCCTATAGATGATTTCGGGCTGTTCTAAAATATTCAAATCACGCGGACAACCGATGCCGGATTAGTTCTAATTTGATGTCCTAGATTTCGCTACAATTCCAAAGGTAGGTACTTTGCATTACCATCAAGGCTAAAGTGAATAGGGCCTTATTAACCTAGTGCGCCTCACCATCAACGATTGCATCACTGCTGACCATCAGATGGGATTGCAGTCAAGCACCAGTATCAATTAAAAAAATAAACAGGCTGTAAGGGACAGGTTTTTTTTATTTTAATTTTCAGGTTCTTCAAAAACGAAAAAAAATCAGCCTCTATACAAATTGTCCAATTAAGTTTATAATTTTTATTAAGTGTCAAGTGGCTTATTTTTTTTTTTTCGTTTCCTGAAATAAACTACTCACCATCAACGATTACATCATTGCGCCAAGTATCAAGCCATCGCAGTCAAGCACTAGTCAAATAACAATTTAAAAAAAAAATTGTGGAAGGTTGTTCAGTTTCGTCTACAGAGCAAGCTCTTTCAGTTTGCGGAACCTTGTCTCATGCGTACACCCTTATAGTTATCTTCTATTTAATAGAAGATATAAAATTAAAATACAAACCTTCAAAACTCCCCATCCAACGAGGGTGCAGAGAGAATCAGCATTGATTTCTACGCCCTGCTTTATAATAGTTCCTTGTCTCACATTGTTGTTAAAAGCGAATTGTCTCGCAACCACGACGATGGCAATGTCATGCGTGTAGAAGTAATTGTCGAAGCCTTTATGTGCTATTATGGTTTTTAAATTATGGAGCACCCCTCCTCCAGTGCGGTAGGTCGACCCGACGCGAATCTTCCAGTACTTCGTATGACTGTAACTGTGAATTAAAGATGATAGATTCTGTTAACATCTGAGACAAAGTAATCAAACAAATGTAGACGTAGCAGACGCTAAACTTGGTGATTGGACAACCTAAACAAGATATATCCTTGACCTTTGTCCCCACAAGGAAACAGCGGTTCTCTGACCAAGCAGAACACACTTCTACCGTGTGCTCCACCGTGTCCTCCGTGCGGTCCACACAGTGGTGATACTCAGGCGTTTCTTCCACACGAATCCAGTGTAGGAACTTCCCGAACTGTGGGTTGCAGATGGTGTTGGGATTCCGATAGGCAGTTAATAGATTTATCTAGCGATTACTGCATTAGTTTTGGTACTGAATAGCACAGGTATTGGTATAGGTTCCTAAATATTGCACAACACGCATCAGGTTCTTATGAACAAGGAGATTTTTATAAACTGAAAAAAATCAAATACTAGGATATCTTACTTCCTGCCAGTATTCTCATTGTATTGAAAGCAATGCGCCGCTGATAGCACGTGTCGTGACGTCAGAATAACTCCTGCGCAATGCTGCACGAAGTCCTGTGTCCCCCATGCGTCTAGCAGGAGTTGTGCCAGTACGGGGTAGCGGTCTATGTTCGTTGGAATACCTTGGATCACCCGGGTGAGTATGTTGTAGTTGTAGTACTGGGCGTTTGCTGAAACAATTAGTAGGTTTGAAAAATGAAGTGTCCCAGAGTGTCCCTGTTATTACCAGAGAATATCAGCAAATTTGACGGGACGTTCTAGGGCAATTAGAGGTGCAGAAATGTTTGAAAGCTTTACTTAGCTATGGAAAACAAAAGGCTTTAGTCGGTAGAAGACTGACAGTCTCTCTCGTTCCACACAGAGCGAGAGAAGATATTTGATTTTTATTTGATCACCTAAAAAAAACACAAGCGCATAATATTTGTACTGTTGTATTTAATATCGTTGGCAAAGTAAATGCTTGAAAACTGATAATGATCTATATTTCTAGGACCTATATGTACCATCAAAGACACTTCCGCCTGACCACCGCTAAACTCATTTTTGCTTGCACTCGAAACGAAAATTTCAAAGGGTTTGGTCTGGCGCCGCGCCGCAGGATTCCAGCGAAATTTTTTTGAAGTTACCAGACAGAAATGACCGCAATGGTACCTACCTTTTAAATTGTCGGTAGGTTCGCTCTTTACCGCTATCACACATGATGGAAAGCGACGATACGGTCGACGTAGGAACGCGCTTATCTATCTATGTAATTTATTTATCCCAATGCACGGCAAAAGCGTTTCTGTCCCTGTCTATACACATAGGTAGGTACCATTAAGATCTGCAATTAAGCTCATATTCTAATTATGACAAAGTAAGCCGACGATGTAGTCCTCTAAGTCATTAATTAGGTGATAAAATTACGTACACATGAGTTTTCAAGTCGTTAATAACATTATGAGAGATCGTTAATTCCAGTGTGCTTTAGCAGTAAATCGAGAAAGCCGTAAGCTTTCTTCAGAAAGTAAAAGTCTTTGAGATTATCTATGAGCGCTTTTCATTTCTGCTACATTAATTGGAGAAAGATACCTACATAAAATGGTTAACGGCAAACATCAGTGTATCAGTAACATTAATAACAGCTTTTTATATTTATTCAAAGTACAGAGGATATACAAGTATAACCTATAATTTCTATAAGTCGTTGTTTGTATATAAGATTTAGGCACATGTAGTGCCTTGTATCTACACTAGTATATTAATTAATATATTTTAGAGGTAAAGTTTGTTTCTTTTGTTTGTAGGAGGTAATTTCTGGAAGTAGGCTAGTAGGATTGCTAAAACTGCGACATATTTTAGAATTTTATTATAGAAATCGAACCTACTCGTAATGCGAATCGTAAGTTAGCAGTAGAACTTATTAAATCGACAAGATAAAACTTCTCGATATCGTAGGGTACCCTTATTGCAAAAACCAACTAAATGTATCAAGACTTTTGGATTATGTTCTAGTTTTATTATTATATTCGGTCTAATCAGTAGATTATTTACCTAGGTACTTTTTACCGAAGCCATCTTTGTAAATAAGTATCCTAGCTAATAATTAGTTTACCCAAAGATTCGTCTTGATAAGTCGCATATCGATAGCTATATTTAACTTAATTTGGGTCAAAAATTGCAGATAGCTGGTTTTTGTAATAAGGGTACAATCTCGCACTGGGTCTGCGTGGTGGATTACGGCCCATTCCCTGTTATAAAGAGGAGGCCTGAGCCCCAGCAGTGGGAATATTAAAAGGCTGATAATGCTATGCTAATGGTACCTATATGGATGCTTAGCTCTAGGCACCCGTATAGTCAGTACCTACTGTCAACCACAGCCTCCACATCACATTAAAAGCTGGGTGTACCCTTCTGACTTTTCTTAAGCTAGTGTCCTTTCTAGTCTACCTGCTCTCCCTGATACATTTCATGTTTACCTCCGGTATTTTCTATCTACCTACCTCTTAAGTTCAAGCGTATATCAATTGCAGAAAATAGGTCCTTACACAGTTACAAAAAAATTAATGAACTAATATAGCCTTGTATTCAAGTTAATAGCAAGCTCATCAGAGGACAAATCGTAATAAAACAAAAGCACAATCTCGTATAATAAATGTTCATTACTCACCTTGTAAAAAACACAAGCCCACTAATATGACAATATAAAGACGCATTTTTCTAAATATTTTGATACTTTAGCACAGTGTCACTTTACTCACATGAAGCCACTATTAGATACTGATCCGATGCAAACACAAGCCGATGTGATATTCTCGGGAGAGACTGAACATGAATTATGGTGAGCTTATTGTATACCACGATCAGTGATCTTGATACTAGAACAAAAATTTAGGAACTTTCTCTCTAGGATAAATATAGTTCGGTAACAAAACATCAGAGATGGTTTTATTTGGGAGTTGTAATTATCATCCATAAATCGACCTCACTCAGAGATCATACGCCTCTAATTTCTTGTGCCAATCTCATCCACATGTACTTGTTAAGGCAACATCCTCTGTCCCACGTGCATCTGCTCTTCTTCTTCCAATCACTACTGGACGCTACTCCATTACTGTCTTAGGTACTCGACCCTAGGGATGTGTACTGCATTTTTATGCCTATTACATTAGATAACAATTATTGAATTGTTACGAAATTACGTAGAAAACAAATTATTCCAATTACTTTTTTACGAATTACCAAAATTTTCTGAAAACTTTTGTGTGTTGTCAAGTGTTATCAGCTATGAACTTAGCCAAAATTGGCAATCATAAGTATTTATTGAACTTGTTAGGATTACTGCAAAAGAGAGTCAAGTATCAAGATCGTTTCGCGTTCGGTGTTACATGTGAAATGCAAATAGTGTCTCGCGGTACATTATGAACATCAATCATTTGGAGAGCAGTTGGTAGAAACTCTATAAGAAAATTAATCATTAAACAATTTGTTTAGTCGTTTATAAGTGGAACACAGTGGAATCATAGCAAAAAGTGATTAGACCGTGGTATTATATCTCAGTTAATTGATTTTTAAATGGTTAACTGTATTTTTAATGAGTTGAGGTAGGTGCCGAGTTTTTATACAAGTTATGTTAGAGGATAAATAGGTATGTTTGTAAGGCTATTATCACACTGCCACGCACAACGCTGCATGTTGCGTGACAACGCACTTACGCGCGTACTTGCGGGAGTGCAGATCTTCATCATCGTGCGGATTTTTTACGCACTCACGCGCGTAGGTGCGTTTTGTAAAATTCACGCAGCCACGCACTCATTTCATATAAAATCACACACGGCACTACGAGACTCAGTGTGCCATATCTTGCGTGTGGCCCCGCACACTCGCGCATCAGTGCGTGTTTCTCCGCAATTTAATTTATGAACTGTGAACGAAAAAATTTTAATCAGAATCCAATTCTTCAATTTTACTTATCTCTAAGTTCTTCAATTTTGCCAAAATTTCTTCGATATGACAGTACGACGAAACATCAAAACAGGAATCGGTCCTATTCTCATTTGGAACGCGTAGTAGGTGCGTGATCTGCATGAACGTGCGTGGATGCATTTTCGGTGTGTTGGACTGTGCGTGTTTTCTTTACAAACCGGGATACTTACAAGCAACGTAAACGCGTATAGTCCCTTGAACCATCTGACCGAAATTATGTGAACGCAACTCTCGCACTCGCCTTGGCGGCAGTACGCAAATCTATGCATTTATTTGCGGCCAACAGCGCCCGGAAAGCGCTTTATATCCATTTTCTCTGCTAGATATTGATTGATTTACTTATGCAATGTTCACTTTGAAGGATATTTAACCACCAATTTTTTGTGTAAAAATGTTTCTAAAGGTCTAAGCCCTTTCGAAGGAGTAGAGAAAAGTTGCGAAATTGCTAAATATTTTTTTTTACAAAAGTATTAATTGCACGAAAAAATCAAATGTTGATATTATTGTTCATGAATCTATAATAAACATATTTTTTTTTTTTAAACCAATTGACCTAGCCGTTACGGAGGAGTAGGCCTCAGAAAATCACTGTTTTATGGCACTTTTCGGGCGCTTGGCCCTTAAGACACGCATTCACGCGCTACGCTGCGTGGTAAGTTCGGTGCGAGCGGCAGTGTGATAACCGCTTAAAATAAGTAATTAGGTTTGGTGAAGATATTATTTTTAGCCAAGTTCAAAGGCGAATATTCGTACACTGAACTATAGTTGATTTGAATTTACAATTTCACCTACATTTTTTTAAGGGTGGAAATCATCCAATGACTTCTCCCACTCTGGGTGGCGCGGACGTGTGAGAATTTTACGGAATAAAACCAAACCTGTGTTCTTCAGTTGCCCTTTGTGTTCTTGGACTACGGGTTTCTTTTTCAGAAATTCCTCGAGGTCCTAGCTAGAGTACATCGGCTCTGTTGAGCCCCCACGGTTTGCTGACATCTCTTTGAGAAGCGCGTGGATCACTACACGCTGTTGACGACTCGGGTCCGTCCGATTCATAACCAGACGGTCGGACAGCGAGCTACTCATTGCTCGATCGTGGCTGGTAGTCAGGGTCGGAGTCACGGCGGGGTGATTTTTTTCACGGTGGGTAAATCATCTAATGATATACCTCGCTCTTGGGTGGAGCGGGAGATAGCGTCAGACTTTTACTAACTAAAAACCCACTCCTGTTCCTTCTTGCCTTTCGTACTGGGACCGAGCTTCCCTTTCGGATAACCCTGGCCCCAGTAGACTTCGACCCAGCTGGGCCCCTACTGCTGCTGACAACTCTTTGAGGCGCGCGGGAACAGTGTGCGCCGTCGACAATTTGGGCTCGGTCCGGACAGTTACCAGACGGTCGGACAGCGAGCTACCCATTGCTCGCCGTGCGCAAGCTCGCGCCTACGGTGGCCATAAATCGGGATCGGAATCTCGGCGGCGGCTGGGGCGCTGTGAGCGCCACCGCCGGGTGCGGTCGGAATCCTTCTTTGCTAGCATTACTGCTTCCCAGAAGGAGGCAACCACCTGCCACTCCCCGTCGCTCCGGACCATGGCCTGCACGAAGGCCCCGCGAGAGGTCTCTGCCACCGATTGCCCCTACGAGGGCACGGGATGCTCCGCCCAAGCAGGGCACACCTCGACTGTGTGTTCTACCGTCTCCTCCGGGCGTTCCGCACAGTGACGACACCCGGGCGTTACTTCCGCACGAATGCGGTGCAGGAACCTCCCGAACTTACCATGTCCGGTGAGAACCTGCATCACGCGAAAGGTGAGGACGCCGTGAAGTCTTTCCAGCCACGCCTCAAAGAGGAGTCTTACCGCCATAATTGTGGCATGCCCAACGGCGGGGTGATGTCAAATATGTATGCAGGTAATTTTTTGTTAGCTTATATTTCCAGACAACATTTTCCTGGTAATTTATACCTATAATGAAGTAAGTATTTTAGTGTTGTAAAATATACCTACGCAATCATTATATCAGGATGAAGGAGGAAGGGAGGGCTCGCGTAAGGCTGACGGAGGAGTCCAGGAGTGGGATAGAATTCGGTAAGTATGTAAAAAAACCTATTGACCCTATTGGTGGCCTAAATGGAGAAATAATGTTTTTAGAAATCAAACGACTGTAAAGTTTGCAATAATGATTTATATAATTGACCTTTTTTAACCTTTAACAATGTTTGCCTTAACTAATAACAAAAACTATATATACAAACAAACCAATATGTATTGTAAAAACCTACAGTGGTTGCAATGACCAATACATCTCGAATTCTTGACAGGTGGCGGGAAAAGGAACTAAATTCAAATGTGTCATTTCGATGACATTAGTGAACACAGCGCCACCCCGAACTACCAAGATATAATGGACTAACTAAACCTTATCGTATGATTCCTTTGCTTCTTATCGACGCTTGTATTTGGGTGTCTATGCTTGTATAATATTTTAAGACGCCTAATAATTTAATTACTTTCTGCATATCCCCATCAAAGAATGCTTTAGAAACCTGTTTCTGTAAACTTTTGATTTGAGCTTTATTTTCTTCATTTAATTCCATAATTTCTTTTTCTGTTTCTGCACTTTCTACTTCTTCATTCTTCTCCATAATTTTCATGAGGAACTCGTGATCAACTTCGGTTTTCTCTGGGATATCCTTGCCACGTAGACGCAGCATGTATATTCCTGAAAATAGAATTAATTATACAACACACTAGAAAGCTCGCTCCCACCCCTACAGCTTTTAGTTTCGAAATTTAGTGTATTTCGCACTAGTGCGGCAAAGTGCATGGTCAGGCCCCACCATTATTTATTATATTTAATGTCGGTCGCGGCTAACCCCTTATAAAATCCACGAGTAATTTCTGACAATAATTTGTTAGCATAGCGTATTCGCAACAAGAAAATTACGGGTCCCAAGAACAAAATCGTGTATGAAAAAATAATAAAATAGCGTGTATGGTGGTTATTTCCTTATTTATATAAAAAGACATTAATAAAATAAAAAAAAAATAGTACCATAGTAATATAGTTTTTACTATGCAGGTACCTACAATACGTAATAAAATACATGAGTAACCCTTTCATACATTATAGTCAGGATGTCGTTTTTAGTCAATTCTAAAAAGGAAAAACCTCACTCATTTATAAAAATAAATATGAAAATTCAAACGATTCTGATTAAATTTCAAATTAATTGATTAATATTTAAAAATAATATATAATCAGAGGTTTGCTTAAATATTAATGGTTTAATTTTAACCTCAGTATGAATACAACTTAACTGTGTAGTTGCAATGACGACTCACTATTTTCTTAATTCATGAAATCCCTAGCGAATGCCAACATTCATGCACCTGTTGTTTTTCGATTGTTTCTGTAATTATGATATTCGAAACGTTAAAACCAATAGGCCATATTTTGTCCAACAGTAGGGTAGAACAGGCTTCTTATTATTATAGTATTATCTTTCCTGATTACTGGGTAAAGGTTATATTTTTGAATAAGTAGTTGTTATACTTGAATGTAAATAAATAATTATTTACTACGCTCTAATGACTTGAGATAAGTACGGTAACATTATTTTTATTACTTCGTCTTACTGATAACTGCTATTTGGCATGTATGGTTGCAAGTTGAAGATCCTAAGTTCAGGCTAACAATGTTTGAACATATAGTTTTACTTTCCAAAATTAAGTAACTTGAAAACATCAAGGTGGTCCATTCAATTTCGATTATAATAAGAATAATTAAACATGAAAGTATGAAATTATTATGCCAAAAAATTTTTATTTTATAGACATTATTATGCCTACTAATCATATTTAAATCATCAAGATGACTGATTTATATTCAATACCATCCTCTCGGTTCTTCTTACCGAATTGTATACCTATTTCATGAAAAAGTAATTAAATAAGGTTACTTTGGTCCTAGACATAGGCTTCTCCCAAGTGTCAACACAGCAACCATCCATCGCATCCATTGGATTCCCGCAACCTTTATAGTCTCGTGGTCTGGATATGAACTTTTGATACAAAATGAAATAATTTATGTTCCCTTACCTCTGGTTAACGGTTCTAATAATGTTTTGTATGCTTCATTCACTAGTGAGGAGTATTTTTCGGAGATTTCTTGTTCCTTCTGGTCTCTGAAACATTACCATGGATAACATGTTAACCTTTCAATCGTGGAAATCACAGACACAATAGAAAGACAATAGGTGCGCGTACGCGTGCGCGGGTGCGTTCGCTTGGGGTTTAATGAATTAAAGTCAATTGAGAAATACAGCAAATATTTTTGATGACTGGAATTTGCATGAGAACTATTTAACAAAACAATCAAAAACTTAATCCAGCTTTTTGTCTTCCTATCAGATGGTTAGAAGTACAGGCTCATAATGAACTATTGCATCTCATCATCAACTATTGCATCAGCCCTACATTAAAATTTGAGTTTCGAGTTAACTGTAATGACGTCATTGGGTAATTACTCTACCCTAGCATTTTTTTTAATGCGAACGGAGTTCAACTGTCAATGACAAGCATATTGCCGCTTACTCCAACCTACCCTGCTCAAAGTTAGAGTTGTTGGGTTAACTCTAGGGTAGCTACTCGAGTTATAAAAGAACAACCCTGCGTTGCAACTCTACTCGACTCTGGTTATTTTTGAACGCAGCCCTGGTGGGATCGCAGTCAAGTACATCTATTTAAAAAAAAAAATTGAGTACCTGTTAGCAAACTTATCAGGATGTAAATACTTCTGTAATTCCTTATATTTCTTTGCTAATTCCGTCTCATCCAAGTCGTAGGATTCACTGACTCCCATAATTTTGAAATAATTATCTCCTTTGACTGGCTGTTGTAAGGCATTACAACTTCCACAGAACAAACCAGGCGCCTTCGTTTGAACATCTTTACCGCAAGACCAGCACGATGCAAGACGAATTTGTCTCAATAAACTTTGTTTTTTAAATTGGTTTAAAAATAAACTTCTTACACTCATGATTTTGAGGTTAATTTGTGTATTAAAAAGGCCTTGAAGTGGTTATGGTACTTATGTGATGTGAAACATTCGGTGAAGTCACGGTATGTACACAGTCGCTATATTCAAATGATTTTGGCTTATTATCAGATATATCAGTCAATAAAATATTTCTGATATTGACATATTTTTCGTTTCGTTTATAATTTGACATTGACAGACAATCAGCTGATTTGAAAACGTTTAGTTATTATGGTATAAGATGGGATTTTCTTGAAAGGAAAATCTGAAATGTAATTGTTGATTGTAAATCAGTAAGGCATTAATTTTGTTAGTTATTTTTTAAGCAGCTAAACAAATTGAATTAATGCGATCCTGGTTTTAAAGAAAAACAAAAACATTTTAGACGAAAAATAAATGATAGTTCCGTATGGAAAAAGTTACTTTTGCCTTTCGCCTTAATTGACATGTGGCTATTTGACAGTTGGTAAACAGCAAAACAGATTTGGTTTTACGACTGCGATATTTTTATTTTCATTTCGTGGAGGCGGAAAGAAGCTTTAACTATGGTGAATTATTTCAATATGGACGGTACCGAATCAACAAACTTTCAGAAGGAGATTTCAGGAATGATGCACGGTTTTGGAGATAATCCTAACCCAAATGCGGCCACCGTTGTTTTGGTTGAAAACATTGTTCAGCAACAACTGAAGTTTATGATACAAGAGGCCCATCAGAACTGCATCACAAGAGGAGGTAGAGCAATAACTAATTACGATATAATTTTCTTAATGAGAAAGAATATCAAGAAGTTAAAACGTCTGCACGATTACCAGTTAAAATTGGATCAAATTGACAAAAAGTGTATCTTGAACATCGGTACGCCTGCTGAGTCTATGATCGCAGGGCTGATAGAAGATGAAAAAGATCCTACAATCAGGAAGAGAAGGACCCATATTGACTGCATCAAGGAATTTGATGAATATGATGAAGTTAGTCAAATTAAGTTTGATTCCATAGATCACATACGGAAGGTACGAGCTGCTAAAATTACAGAGTCTATGACTTTTGAGAAGTATGAGGCGTACCATAAAGCTAGATGCGCATCGTTCCGTTCTGGTTATGGTATTGGCAAGGGCTTTGTAAAACTCGAACGCTGGTTGAATCCCGTGAAAGAATTCAAAATTACTCAAGCAGCGTTAGAAGTATTATGCTTCATTGCTTATGAAACTGTTGCAGAGATTGTCGACGGTGTATTCTTAGTACGGCAGGATGCTAAGAAAAAGAGCGGAGACCCGTTCAGCAAGTTTGAAGGGGGTCATTTCTGTAACCCAGTCAGTTTAAACAATGCAGTGTACATCAAGTCGGGTTACGAAGGTGTACCGGCTATAACTGTAGCAGAAGTGAGAGAGGTTTTGCGAAGATATTACACACCAAGGGTGGGAATGAATGGATTATTCTACAGAAATATGAGTTTGGATCTGCCGATCCGTTATTTAGCTTTTTAAATTTTAAGATTATAACCTTTTTATACTTTTTAGTATTACTTGTATATTGTTAAAATGAAGTAGGAGAGGAAACGGGTTTTCTACGGTATGTGTAGTACAAGAAATCAAGCTAGATTTAACTTCTCGAATGCTGTAATTAGAGACACAATTAAAAAGCCATTGTGTCTCATGTAGATCAGCGTTCCGGCAGTCAACGGGTTAAAGGATTGGCAAAACAAATGTAAAAGTTTCTACATATCAACAGAAGGCATACATAATAAAACTGGCCAAGTGTAATTCAACTCACTTACGAAGGGTTGCATAATACATTAAAATCAAGCAAAAAATGCCAACAAAATAATGTTTCCTTTATGTTTTTTTAAATTTTAATTTTCTTATTGTACTTTCTATGAAATTTTCAACTATCTACCTTTTACGGTACTTATATGAAAGACCAACAGACAGACAAGGAGGTATAGAAATAAGGTCTGGAAACTAATAAATTAAAAAATGCTGTCTAGTCATCTCAATCACAAATTGGTGGGGCAAGTTAAAATTTAGTGCCCAGAACTTTGTATCTTGGCTAATCCTAGAATTGTTTTTGAATACCTTTTAGATTAATAGTTAATAATTATAAATAGGTTTGGCTGCGCCTTTACCCAAAACATTATTCAATCATAATCTTAAATTCCATTAAAAAAGGTATTGTTAATAATAATCGTCTATAAATAGGCTACAAAAAGAATCGTATTTTTTAAGTGTCACTGCACATGCGCCTCATGTTAACGTTACCAATTTCACACTATAAGTATTGGTAAGTAATTTCATAATTTCAGTCATTTTAACGGTAACACGAGTAACAATACTTTGGTATCAAATTATAAAATAGCGTTGCCAATTAACGTTACAAGTATCGAAACTTTTATCGTTACTTAATGCATTGTTGTGCGACGCAGTATATCCCTTGAAACTTACCTATACTTTTTGACATTTTAATAGAACAAATGTTCCTAATTCCTATGTATAATGAAAAATATTGCTTCTTGGAAGTGTTTTTGAATACATAATCAAACTAATTTCTGCATTAATCTAGAGAAAACAAAGAGATTTAACAAAATAATGTTATTTAACGGTATTTTAGTAACGCGTTTGGTAACGTTATCAAGCCTTGGGCAATGGTTACTTTACTTTTACCGATAACATCATCGATAACGTTACTCAGTTTACCGGTAAAAGTTCACTAAAGTACCGTTACCAAGTATAACATTACCTCTACTAATAACGTTACCTTTGTACTATGAAGGTAATGATACCAAATTTTTAACGTTTTTCAAAGCCCTGCTCATGCCACAGCCACAAAAGCCGTCACGAGAAGCTAGAAGAGCCCCCGCACATTGAGCCACTAGTGGCGACCAAATTAGAACGACTAGTGGCCGCCACAAGTTGGGGATCCGTTTCTCTATACATTTTGTATGATACGACAAGCCTGTTGGTCTAGTGGTTAGTGGCCCTGACTGCTATACTGGAGGTCCTGGGTTCGATTCCCACCCAGGACAAATCTTTAATATATATAAGCATGATCATTTGTTCTGTGTCTGGGTGTAATTTATCTATAGTATGTATGTATTTAGAAATATATAAGTATGTTTATCAGTTGTCTAGTACTCATAACACAAGCTCTGCTTAGCTTGAGACTAGATGGCGTTGTGTGATAGTTGTGGAATATTATAATAAAAAAAGTATAGCATCGGTTTATAACGAGCGTTTGAGTGGCTGCGTCCGAGCCACAAGCTGGGAGTCGACCGCGCTCGCTGGTGGCTGCTACTTTTTTTTAACCTATTCGTGTAGTATTGCATTGAACTCTGTCGAAGAAGGTTTTAATGCGCGAGTGGCGTTTGACAGCGTTTAGTGGCCAGTTCGAGCCACAAGAATCTAGCAGCAGCGATTTATAGCGGCCACCGGCGTCTACCGTGTGCGGCGAATCCATATAAAATGTATGAAAACTACAGGAAAAAGGCCGGTGGCGGCGTTTTGTGGTTGTGGCCAGTGGCTCGTGTGTGGCGACCCTAGATCAGCTTAGTAAAAAAATTGTACTATTAGTATGTAATTGTTGAACTGATGTATAAGCATAGATTTAAAACTAAGTATAGGTACCTTACTAAGTCTGTAAGTGCAGTACGATTAAAATAACTCCCAAACTGAACTTAGGCGCTCGACCTATACCGACGCATACGCGAAAAAATACGGAATACACACTCGCCATATGATTTTCTGCGCAGCCAATTGTGCGAAGTTCGGAGTGGTCCAGATATTTCTACCGTACTGTATTAAAGTGTATTATTTAATAAATTAAAGATGATGATGAAATAAATGCGTTTCAATTTGCGCACTCTCCTCGTACATTTAGGCTAGAACTACCCAAGACCTACACACACGTACAATTCACGAATGATGGCGGCCGTGAAGTTTGCGCAGAAGGCTGCGCAGTAACGTGTTTTAGGAACCAAATAGCGACGTGCGTGTGCGAGAAGCGTGTAGTATGCGCGAACGTTCGCAAAGACTAACTTCACGGCCGCCATCATTCGTGAATTGTACTGTAACACGCCTGATTTGTACGTAGAACGACGTCGCGTGGCGTACATATATCAAATGTAGGTAGTTTCCATATAAAATGTATGAAGACCGACGCACCCAGATCGGCGTGCGTGGCACAAATGTAAGCAGTGTACTTCTACCTTTATACTAGAAGGTGTAAAGCCTTTGTGTGCAAAATTACGTGAGATTCTTTAATTCTTTATTGTACACCATGATAAATAACAAAATATGATCAGAGTTCATGCACATAGGCGAGCTTAACTCAAGGATGAGTTTTCTTCCAGGAAACCATTGAGTGATAGAGAGAAATCACAGTAGAGGGTAAGATCCAGTGCACATTAAAAAAAAATATTAATAATAATGTATTAGATAATATATTAGAAAAATATTAAAAAATATATCCTAAGCGGGGAACAAATGGGATTCAGAAAGAATAGAGGTATAAATTCAGCAGTTTACGATTTAATAAATATTATAATTAAGAATGTGGATAAAAAAATACCAATTTGCGCAATTCTGACGGACATGACGAGAGCATTTGACTGTGTTGATCATGAAATACTTATCAGCAAGTTAAATATTATAGGCATCAGAGGAAATGTACTTAATCTCATAAAATCATATCTTTCCAACCGTAAGCAATACACAGAAATAACTAAAATATGTTTTAAAAGCAGGCGCGAAACTAAATACTTGTCTGAGGAAAGAATTATTAGATTTGGCGTACCACAGGGCAGTGTGCTAGGACCTTTATTATTTCTACTTTATATCAATGACCTGCCCCGCTGCATTAACCATCCCATGGTCTTATTTGCTGACGATAGCACTGCTTTGATTAAATGTAATGACATAAAAATAAATGAACAGGACATAAATAATACTTTAGTTGACATTATACACTGGCTTGACCTAAATAATTTTATTATTAATATACCGAAGACTACTATAATGCAATTTTATCAGCGTAAGTTACCACAATCACTAAATCTACATTATAGTGGCCAAAAAGTAAACCAAGCACTGGTCGCAAAGTTTCTAGGAATAATGATAGATAGCCAACTAACCTGGAAGCCACAAGCAGAAGAAGTCTGTAAAAAACTAAGTTCAGCTGCGTATGTGCTTTTCAACTTATCTAAAAAAGTGAACATCGCCACAAGACTGGTCGCATACCATGGTTTAGTCGCGTCAATTTTGAGATTTGGGATAATATTTTGGGGAAATTGTGGTCTAAGAGAACAGGTATTCAAGGCTCAAAAACGATGTATTAGAGCAATGTGTAAACTGAAAGTAACAGATAGTTGTGCTCCTATATTTAAGTCCCTGAAATTACTTACCTTTCCGTCACTCTATATATTTGAAATTGCGGTTTTTGTGAAAACCAATTTGCATCTTTTTAGTACAGTGTCAGAAACTAAAAGGGGGCCAATAAGAACGCAGTACAAAAACATGCTACGTGTTGGTGGTCATAATACTGCCTTATTGAGGAAAAGTGTTTTGTGTATGGGCCCGACAATATATAATAAAATTCCCGATGAATTTAAAAATGTGACTATTACACTTTTTAAGAAGAAATTGTCAGCCTTATTAATTTCAAAATGTTACTATTCGATATACGAATTTCTAAATGATGATAATTTGACTTTTTGACACTTTGACATTATTATTATTATTTTTTGACATATTGTTTTGTGATTATTAATGACATAAATCTTGTATTATTATTATTATTTTTTGTAATTGACATATTGTTCTGTAATGATAAATGACATCAATTTATATAACGTTCATTTGACATAGTATTTTGCAATTATTACATGACATAAATTTATATAACTTTTATTTGACATATTTTTATTTTTTAAATTATTTTTTGACATTATTTGAATTTTACATATAACACGTAATTATTAAATACATTCATTTATATTTAAATACTAAATAAATTATAACCAGATGTTGTGTCCATTGATCTCAAAGTAAATAAAAACTTGTTTTGCATGCCTAGTTTAAGGTAGTTAGTAATGGATCCATGTATATTTCTCCCAGACATCTTTATTATTTACCTACTAACTGAGCAAATAAAAATATTATTATTATTATTATTCCATTTATTTATTATTCTGTACATATTATAGTATATTTTTAAATATTTCTTAAAAAAATAACATTAAAAAAACATTTAAAAAAAAATATAAAAAATAGTAGCCCACCGGTATCGGGAACACGGTCCAAGCTGCCGGTGGTCAGGGCTCCTGAGAGAGGAACCTCCGGAAAATACGCGCCGTGTCTAGGAGTACTGCCTTCTGGATCAAGCCCTTGATCCAACTGCCTAACGAGAGCCTCCGCAGATGTTGGTCGAGGCTCTTGGCAATTAAGCCATTGGCCGTCACGACTATCGGCACAATGATTGCTCTATCCACTTCCCACATGTCGACAACCTCGCGAGCCAAGTCAAGATATTTAGTTTATCTTTCTCGGCTTTCACGAGGTTCTCGTCATGAGGGACCGCTATATCAACAATCATTGTGCGACGCTCTAGTCGATCTATCACCACTATGTCAGGCTTATTGGCAACAATAGTCCTGTCAGTGATGATAGATCGATCCCAATATAACGTGATACTGCCATTGTCGAGAACTGAGTCGGGCACATACCTGTAGTACGGTACTTCTGATTCTACAAGATTGTATTTAAGAGCAAGTTGCTGGTGAATAATCCTGGCTACGAGGTTGTGTCTATGCAAATAGTCTCCGTTAGCCAGACGAGAACACCCAGAAATAATGTGTCGGATTGATTCTCCGGGCCGGTGGCATGCCCGACAGATGTCAACCGTACCATCCTTCACAATGTATTTCCGGTAATTGTTCGTCATCATAACTTCGTCCATAATTGCAAAGACAAAACCTTCGGTTTCCCCGAAGAGGTCACCGAAACGTAGCCAAGATACGGACGCTAATAGGTCTACATCGGGCCCATGTAAGGCCCGGTAAAAGCGTCCGTGAAGCTCCTTGCCCTGCCATACTTCCCTGCGGTCATTAGTATCCAGTACTAAAGGTTTGCGCCAGTTCTCGTTAGCTAAGGAGAGCGGGGTGAGGCCCTTGTCCACCGCCACCACATGTCGGTGCATACCCACGTCGACGGCTAGGAAATATTCCCTGAGACTGCATACCTCGCGGTTGTGCAGGGACTTAGCATTTAAGAAGCCACGACCCCCACACTTCCGCGGGATATACAGTCTCATCACCGATGACCGTGGGTGATGCATCCGATTTGCGGTAAGTAGTGTACGGACCCTCCTATCCAGGGCGTCAAGTTCTGTCTGAGTCCATTTGAGTATGCCGAAAGAATACATCAATACTGGCATGACCCAACCGTTGAAAGCGCGCACCTTGTTTCCGCCTGACAAAAGACTATTCAGTACTTTATTCAGGCGGCTAAAGAAGCGCTCCCTCAACGATTGTTTCACGTCATCAGTATTGATGCCTAACGCTTCCGACATACCCAAATACTTGTATGTTTCGGTTGAACTGAGGGATCTAAGGTGTATGGAATCCGAGAGTTGAATTCCCTCGGATTCCATAATCTCTCCTCGCTTTACATGTATGACTGCACATTTGTCCACACCAAAGTCCATCCTGATGGCACTACTGAAGGTTTCAGTTACCTTCAGTAGCTCCATCAGTTGCAAGTTGTTGGGGGCAAAGAGTTTCAGATCATCCATGTAAAGAAGGTGAGATATGACCTGACCGCCTCTTTTCAATCGGTAACCTAAGCCAGAACCCTCCAGCAGTGTGCTGAGAGGGTTCAAAGCCCGGCAAAACCACAGTGGACTCAGACTGTCACCCTGGAATATGCCACGCTCAATCCTTATCGGTTCGCTGTTCTCCCAAATCTGTCGACATCCCGGATAGTGAAGGACTGTTCTCCACTGCCCCATACATGACATCAGGAAGGTGCGCAAAGTTGCATCAACTTTATACAGTTCTAACACCCTCATGAGCCATGTATGAGGAACAGAGTCATAGGCCTTCTTATAATCTATCCAGCATGCCGACAGATTCTTTCGAGAACGTCGAACCTGTTGGCTAATGGCAATATCGATGAGGAGCAGCTCCTTAGTACCGCAGGACCCGTTCCTACATCCATTCTGAGAGACAGACATGATAGAATTTGTTTCAATATGACTATTGATTTTAGCTCTCAGAATGGATGTAAGAACTTTATAGACCGTCGGCAAACACGTAATCGGTCTATAATTTTTGGGTTCCGCAGTACTACCTGATTTATGGAGCAGGTGGGTTATTCCTGTTGTTAGAAACCGGGGCAGCGACCCTGACTCTAAGGCAGATTGGAACTGAGATGCCAAGCGAGCGTGCGAGCCTTGAAACCATTTGAGCCAGAAATTGTGCAGCCCGTCCGGCCCTGGAGATTTCCAGTTCGGTAACAGACGAACTGCACGGGCTACATCTTGGGGGCTGATGGTTATTGCCCCCATTTCTGGTATAAGGTCGCATGCGCGCTCGACCTCTCGAATCCAATCACCCTCGGTGTGACTGACAGGCGCCGACCAAATGCTGCGCCAAAATGAATACATGGCGTCATCATCCGGCAGGCGCGTATCAGTCACACCTTGGTCCGGTCGCTCCCAAGCCCTGTAAACCCACCTTTCGTTGCTTTGGAATGTACGATTCTGAGTGTACCGCTCCACTCGTCGCTTGTACCTACGAATACGGTTTGCCCATGCATAGATCTTATGCTTCAGGAAGTCGATACGCTCTGTGACGCAGGGCAGATAATCTCGAGGACTAATATCAGTCCCCGAGAATGCCCGCTTCACAAAACGCATCACCCTAGGGCGAGTGTTGCCCTCCCTGAAGCAGATAAGCTTGCCGATGAGTGCTCTAGCCTCACCGATACGCCGCTCTATCCTGCACTGCCAAGCAGGCACAGCTGGTCGTGTAGCTCTGTTACAATTAGGAAATTTAACGTGAGCTACACGACATGCTGCTACAGCCGCACAGTACAAGATCGAGTGGGTATCAGCGAGGTCTTCGCTGCTATCAAAAAAAATTGATAGCTGCGAATCTAAAGCACACACCAGCGCCCTATTTCTCTTGTGCATGGGCAAACGAGGTAGGTGAGGTCTAAGCTCCGGCGGTATGGAGCGGTATTCCCGAAATGCGTCTTCCAAAGCGCCCCTCAATCGTTCATTACATTGGGTACTCACAGATATTGCCGCGTCATCATTATTATTATTATTATTAGATAATATATTATTCATATATTAGATTATTATTATTAATAATATTATTGCACCCCCATAATTAAAGGTTGAATTTCCAAAAAAATCTTCTTAGTGCTTGCCTTTTTATGCTTTTTATGATGCTTGTGATGACCTACCAAAAAGGAAGCCTTGTGCAAACTTTCACATTCCTAGTCCCAGCAGTTTCTGGTGTGCGTTGATATGCCAGACAGTCTGTTTCTCCTTTTATAAGTATTATAGATTAATCTGGTGCCTAGTAATAAAAAGAAAGAAAAGAAAGAAAAGAAAGAAAAGAAAGAAAAGAAAGAAAAGAAAGAAAAGAAAGAAAAGAAAGAAAAGAAAGAAAAGAAAGAAAAGAAAGAAAAGAAAGAAATGAAAGAAAAGAAAGAAAAGAAAGTAAAGAAAGAAAAGAAAGAAAAGAAAGAAAAGAAAGAAAAGAAAGAAAGAAAAAGTGTTTATTAGCGGCAAACTAAAAAAAATTCGACTAAAGTAGCTCGTAAGTAAGATATGCGTCACATCCGCGCAAAACAGCTGGTGCTCAGCAAAATGCTGGGGCTCATGTAAGACAGAGCTCGTGTACCTTTAGTAGCTAGGTGAGGGCGAATTGGGCCCTCCACCCTAAGGCCCAGCTCACACCGCTGGAAGCGCGGCGGAGCGCAATTGAAGACAACAATTTAATATAAACCTTAACTACCTTGACATACGGTCTACAAAAGAATAAATTCGCATGCGGCGCTCGGAGCGCCTTCAAGCTACTACAAGAGCAAGCGCGCGAGTGCTCCAGTCGCCGCCATGCTGCTCTGCGCTCCGCTCCCTATCTCCGCGCGCGGCTGGCTGACGATCAAATGCCTCGATTCTTTTTCTTTTCCATTTCTCTTCTTCTTCTTCTTCTGCAAGCGCAGCAATAATAATCATGTCCCAGTCCACATCCATTACGAACGAGAGCGAGTTGTCTGTGCAAAGTATCGATCAGCACTAAATGACATGGCCATGCTCGGAGTAGCTGCGCGCCGCCGCGCTCCTCTGCGCTCAAAGGCTCTCAAAGTCTCTTGGCGCCGCTCGAAGCCCGCGGAATCCGCCCGCGCGTTTCAAGGAAATGCGCTCCGCCGCGCCTCCGCCGGGCCTATGGGGCCTCGCACAAGCGAGGGCTCTAAGAACGAAGGTTTTATAATTAATAGGCTCGCGTTTGACTACTATTTCCCCTGATGGGAAGCGACGAATCGACGATTTGGTCTAATACTGGGTTGCGACAGTCGCTGTCTCGTTTCCCAATTTATGAAAGAAAAAGACCTTACTGATGTACTTACCTTCGCCCCCGTCTAAATTATCTACGCTACGCCTCTGCCTACTTCAGTGACGTATAGGTACCGGCACGAATCTTGAGCGCTCGGCGTCAGAGTGGGGATCGCTTTGCGCATTCCATACATTGGCGAGCGAATCGTCGTTAGATACATGCAGCAAGCGGGAACGAATCACGAGTGAAGTCTATGACACGATGGCGCGGTGAACCAATCACTGACACTCCCCGCCCCCGCGTCTCACTTCGTACCACTAAATAGGCCCGATATTTGACTTCTGCGCAAGATTTGTGCCGGTACCTATACCCACCTATATTGAAGTACCTACCCAAAAACTTACACTAGGTACCTATGTCAATTATCCAACCAAAATAATGAAACAATAGGTCACGATACCCCTCGGGATTGATTGAGGTTCCCAATGAGGTGCGCATTTGGTTTTGATTACATATATTTTGATTACATTATGTCGGCTTCATTTATTAAAGGTTTCGGTAATCAATACCTATTACTTGCCTATTGTACATAAGCGAAGGATTATTTATACCTTATACTTAATTAAAATAAGAACAGCTTAAATATATATATATATTTTTTTTTCGTTGGGAAAAATCATCTTATGACAACCCCCGCTCTTGGGCGGAGCGGGAGATAGTGTCAGACTCTTACTGACTAAAAAACCCATCCCGTTCCTTCAAGCCTTCATACCGGGGCTCGAGCGCCCTTTCGGATAACCCTGGCCCCGGTAGGCTTCGACCCGGCTTGGCCCCTGCTGTTGCTGACAACTCCTTGAGGCGCGTGGGAACAGCGCGCGCCGTCGACGACTTGGGCTTGGTCCGGACAGTTACCGGACGGCCGGACAGCGAGCTACCCATTGCTCAGTCCGCAAGCCCGCGCCTACGGTGGCTGGAAATCGGGATCGGAATCCCGGCGGCGGCGAAAGCACCGTTGCCTGATGCGGTCGGCCTCCTCCTTAGCGAGCATTACTGCTTCGCAGAAGTCGGCGACCGCCTGCCACTCCTCCTCGCTCCGGACCATGGCCTCGACCAAGGCCCGGCACGAGTCATCATTTGCTGAAAAAATGTCCACAGTTGGACATAAGCCTCCACCAAGTGTCGCTACAAGGAACGTTCCTGTGCCTCTCGTCTCGCATCCATCAGGCTCCCGCGACTTTAACCAAGTTATCGATCCATTTTCTGGAAGGCTGGTCTTCCAAGTGTTTTCCAGCGAGCGGTTGCCATTACAGAAACTTTCAGCCCCATCGACCATCTGTTCTGCGAGCAATATGCCCTGCCCACTGCCACTTAAGTTTAGCGATGATTCTTCAGGCTATTTCAGCAACCTTGGTTCTCCTTGTAGATATCTTCATTCCTGATGCGATCACGCAAAGAAACTCCGAGTCTAGCCCTTTCCATGGCCCTTTGGGTGATTTTAAGCCTTCTGATGAGGCCTGATGAATTGTTCTATTCACCAGTAGGTAAATTAATTACAAGAATTAATTACCTACTCGTAAATTCAAACCTAATAGTTTTATTACAATTTTTTCATTTTCATACAGGTAACCATCGTGCCAAACGTAATAGCATAGTCGGCCTTATAATGTTACCACTGTTTGGATTCTGGCCTCCTCTCTAGGAGAGGGAACAAGCCGTAATCCACCACGCGGGCCCAGTGCGGGTTAGCAAACGTCACATATCTTCTATATTAAGCTAAGGTGTGCAATAAAGTTATAAATAATAATAATAATATTGCCGGTTTCCTCGTAATGTTTTCCTTCACCGTTTTGAGAGCAGTAGTGATGAAATAAATTAAACAAAGTAATGTACCTGACTGGGTTTGAACCTGCAACCTATAACTCGTAAGTCGGGGCCGTTATCATTCAGCCACCACTGCTCTCAAATGTAATGTAGTTCGGCTTTTAGTTGATAAAATGGCGGTTTTCCCCCATTAATGGAAAACCACAGGTCCGCCTTAATGCCTACTTAGTTGTGGTTCGAAGGTCAATTTTAATTTTCCGGTGTGAAAAGTTTTTAGGCTAAGTATGAACTGACAGGTGGTATGTTTAGCCTGGAAGAGTAGCCAGATGAATCGAACGATATATTCACCACACGTAAAGGGGTTGAGCAAGCCACCTAACAGTGTATTGCATAGCATAGTCGCCCTTATAAAGTTCCCACTGTTGGGAATCAGGCTTCCTCTCTAGGAGTGGGAATGGGCCGTAATCCACACTGGGCCCGGTGCGGGTTGGTGGATGTCACATGTCTTTGAATTTTTGGTTCTAGGACATGCCGCTTTCCTCACGAAGTTTTTCTTCACCGTTTTTGAGAGCAGTGGTGATAAAATAAATTTTATTACACAAAGTAATGCGCCTGACTGGGTTCGAACCTACAACTCGTAAGTCGGGGCTGTTACCACTCGGCCACCACTGCTTCATATTATTTTGCTTCTCCCTGCTCCGTATTATTCATAGATACTGACTGAATTAAAGGAATAACCAAGGTAGGTACTTAGTCTAGTTATTGATTGAGTAGAAAAATAAATAGTTGAATCGTTTCAACTAAAATAATGGATCTACGGAAGGAGACAAAGACGTATTCATGGATCTAAATCCAACACCCAACAACAACAACAACCAACAACAACAAACATAACAACACAACATCTACAACACACCTAGGTAAGTATCTAGATTTCGAAAACTAAAGCAGTACCTTCCAATGTCCGTGTTTTTTTTCAGTTTTGTATCGTACCTAAATATTAAATTATGTTGGTACCTACGACGGCAGTAAAAGTTTGTAGGTTCATAGAACTTTTTAATATCTGGGTCGTCTTTCTTCAAACCAAATTTTCTTCAAGTAGGTACCTATTATAATGCCAAGAGTTGGTAGATTTTAGTTATGTTTTTGTGTGGGTATGTTTGTTATCTTTTCATGCTCAAATGCCGAACAGATTTGGATGAATCTATAGTTTTTTTTTTAAGTGGAAAAATCATCAAATGACTTCTCTCTAAAGGCTTCGACCCTGCTGGGCCTCTACGGTTTGCTGACATCTTCTTGAGGCGCGCGTGGAACACTACGCGTCGTGGACGATTTGGACTTGGTGAGGACGGTTACAGGACGGTCGGACGTCGAGCTACATATTGCGCACCGTCTGCAAGCTATACTTAAAGGCTGTAATTTATAATAGGATGAGGCCAGTAGAATTTATAGTAGCTCTATAAAATCTTTCAAATTACTAGAACATACAGAAGCGACCTACCCTAAAACCCAGTATAAGGACCCAATTAAAATAAAACGAGCTCAATCACGCTGAACTTTATTAGTGCTTTTGACAGATTTTATTTTATGAACAAATAAAACTACAATAATGGCCAAGTCTATTTAAGATTTTACTTTGTGTGAATAAAGTGCGAAATAGACTATTATTCCTTAGATTGATCGCAAACTCGCAGCGGGATTCTGCACGGTTCTAAAATTATAATGTGTTACTATTTTTATTAAAATAAATAGTTAATATGTATTTTGTAAATAGGTTTTGAAAACACTATTACTCGTATCAATTAAAATTAAAATAAGTAAGTGATTATAACTCTTTTATCATTTATTGGTTAAAAAATATGTGAGCACCAGGTTAGCGTCCCAGATGGTCTTTTGAGGAAAGAATCAATCAAGATGCTGGCGACTGTACCAGGCCATTCAGAAAGTTAGCGAAAAAAGTTTTTATTAAATGTGTAAGGCACTGGCCACTAGTAAATATTTTGAAAACTGAAGTAAAAATATCATTGTACGAATTTTGAATTTCCTTCCACATTTTTTCGAGAGCCAAAGCAAGCTATCGAGAACATTTTCGTGCGAAGATCATTCAATGAATTCTCCCGCTATAGGATGGAGTGGGAGGGCGTTACAGACTGTTACTGACCACACCCACCTGTGTCCTTTATTGGGTAACTAAAGGACACAGGGTTTGCGCTCTAAGATCAGGGTTTCCTTTTCAGACATTTTCAGCGATTCTAGCAAGCATCGCTACTGCTAGGCTTCTACGGTTTTCTGATATATCTTTGAAGAGCACGTGAAACACAACGCGCTGTCAACGAGGTGAAATATCATAAAATAGTTCCCGACCCGTGTGCAGCGAGAGTTTCAGACTCTTATCACAAAATAGATAGGTACAGAAGTCAATCTACATACAAAACGCGCTCGAGCAACGCACACATAGACTCCACTCACGGACACGATCTCTCGGAGCCGGACCACTCGTCGAACAGTTCCGGCTCAAACGTTCATTAGTGTGCGTCCACCAAGCGTAATTATAATAAGTGAAGTACATGCATGAGACTGTCTTCTGTATCTATCAATTTTGTGCTTCCAGACTTATTGACCAGAACTGATCCGTGTTCCTTCAGCTGTTCTTTGCTTTCCAGTACTGCGGTGACTTTCATACTACTCCGCAGTCCAATTACAGTAAGACTACGCTAGCATACGCCTTAGCTTTTTGAGAGCGGTTGCTTGCAAATTTAATTTTCTCTAGCTGAGTTATAGCGTTCCTTATTGGATGTAGGAAGGCGCTCTGAATTAATAATAGCGTACGTATGCGAGTTATTTCCTGGAGGTAGTCAATACTTGCGCGTTACCGGTTGTCGGTGGCGTTCAGGGATTTGTAAGGGTTAGTGTTTGATGGTATCTTTAGTAATAAATCAAACGTACTGATGAGGCTTGGACTATATTTCTTGAGTCCAAAAAAACATGCATTATACTCACACTATGTAGAGCAAGCAATAGACGGGAAAATTATATATTATTAGAAATAAATATTTAATTCAGGAGTAGCAACACTACGACCATACACCACCTACAGAAGGCGGCTGGCGAGTCTTGTCTATCTTTTTTTGGCGGGAATCGCGGTGTGCGGAAGCTCCGCCCGAATAGTTAGCGATCGTCATTATTTCAAATATTTTATTTTGTTTGCCTTTTTCTCTCTAATTGTAATTTGTTTGGCCGAAAGCCAATAAAATCTTTTTATAAAAGTCATTTCGTGTTTCCATTTGTAACAATATTATTATTATTGATAAAAATGCTTAGACCCGGCATTTAGCCGGTTCTCCACAGCCTTAGCTACTTTTACCTTTTGATAAATATGATAATCTTAAAGAGTATCCATGGAGTTTCTTGCACGTTCTTCTCCATAGAGGTCTACGCTTTGGAACACGCAATTTAATTTCTTTTTTTTTGACTGACCGACATTTTGACAATTCAAAAGTGCCTGTAATTGATCTATTTGTAATAAACGTTTCTGATTTCTGTTTTTTACACGACTGTGCTAGGAGGAGAGTTATGTTGTGTGTGTGTTTCGAGCTAATTGGCTCGCCCTAGAGCCTAAATGTGGCTTGTGATTTTTAGCTTGAGACTGAAAAGTACCTACCGTCTTAGTTGTGAGAGTGACACTGAGTAACCTATACTAATATAATAAAGAGGTAAAGTTTATTTTTTTATTTTTTTTTTGTAGGAGGTTAATATTTCTGGAAGTACTGGTCCGATTACTAAATTTTTTTCACTAATAGAAAGTTGCTTTATTCTTGAGTGACATACGATATATTTTATGTACCTGTGTAATTGTAATTATTATTAATTGTAATTGTAATGTATAATTTTGCTTTCATAACGGATGTAGGGTAACAAAACAAAAGGAAAATTTTCCCAAAAGTAAGAACGGGATACTCGCATCCGGTCGGCAAAACGTCGCCATGTGTTGGTTGCCACGGTTACTTGTGGTTTTCTGTGTCCTTTTATCCGGCACCCGCCCTACAGTATGGTAGGGATACGAAATATTTGGAAAAGTCCGGCTTTACAGCATCGTTCATTTTGGACCAGCCGTGAGGTAGGTACCCCTATATACAATGTCATTTTTTGTAAAAATTGCAACTAATTAGAAAAAAAAATGATTACAAGCAATTGAATGATTTCCAATCTAAAAAAAAATACTTAAGCTTACACTAACTTAAGCTTTCAATAACTTAATCTTACACTAACTTAAGCTTACACTAACTTATAACGTATGTTCATGTCGTGTTCATTTTTAAGTAATTTTTGCACTGTTTACAGTATTATTATTATACAGACATTATTTTTGTTTACTATATATACTATAACTTAAAATAATAATTTGTACAAACGTGTAAAAAAGGCTGAAAAACTGGGAAAACTCATATGGCATCAAAAAATTCGTCCACATCGATATCAATGGGAAAAGTGACCAGAACGCTGGCAAGTTCAAGATCAAGTTTGAATATTTATAGTAATTAACTAAAGATTTTTTTTTTAAATTAAGAATGTCAACAAATGTAGGAGGTCAATGACTGTTGATCCAAGTTTATCTGGCGCATAAAAGTAGTTAGTAAGAACTTCAAAAATAAGGCCGTGTAATGTCTTTTGCTCACAAGAAATTGGAATCAACTAATGTTAAAACAATTAACATAAAATCAACTAACGTAAATCGAATCACAAGCAAAAAGTATTTAAAAAGAACAAAACATTTTGGTTTAAAATATGTAAAAGATAATTTAGATTTGACTGGATACGCAGATGCTGATTGGGCATCAGATAGCACAGATCGAAAATCGTACACTGGTTATATGTTTAAAATGTCAGGTAGTGTAGTTTCATATACGACGTCAGTATGCCACTACAGGGACCCAGCAGAATACCAGCGTCAGGTATATTTGCCTGACACATGCTAAGTTGGGCTCCCATTTGATGCATCCGTGAAGAACACACCGCACTATGCATTTTTTGTTTGTTTGTTTGCCACACAAAACTTTTAAGCTTTACTTTTTTTTTGGATTTTATTACTTTTTATGTTTTTATGTTTAATTTTTAACGTTTTTTTTATGTATGTAATTCAATGTATCTATATCTGTGATTGTTTATATTTTCTATTTATTTATTTTTTGTTAATTTATGTGTTTAGGTTTATGTTTGTAATTTTATTGTGCTTTTGTGTATTGTGTGTTAATTTTGTTGCATCAAATAAATGTTTTATCTATCTATCTTTCTATCATATGAATGTAAGAAACAGTCTGCAATAGCTTTGTCTGTCTAGTAAAGTAAATTAAAATGTGGTGTCTTGCTCCACTTGTTTTTTTTTTTAAAGATTACTTCAAAGAAAGTATATGTACCTTATTCTGATACGGGAGTGTGTTGTAATTGTATCAAAATAATAAATTGTACCACTAGCGCCACTCTGGTTTAGGCATGTTAACTACTTAGCTGTTTATTTATTTATTTAACACTTTATGCACATGGGTACAGAGGCGGACTTAATGCCTTAGGCATTCTCTTCCAGTCAACCTTTGGGTGATGCGGAGAAAAAGTAGTGGTAGGTGCAATAAAAGAGTGAGAAAAAGGCAAAAACAAGAATTTATATACTAATAGACCATAGAATAGATATACTAATAAACCATAGAATAAATATATACAACTACACAATATATACTCAAATTAATACACTACATAAATGCACTAAAATAGTCAAATAATTGGTCCAAATTTGAAATAAAAATCTTGTCTGTGCCAAGCACTTTCGTCGTTTTATTAAAAGGTTAATATATTATTAAAATTGCATGTAAATGGAATTATTTATTTTGATTCGTATTGTTGCATGGAATAAAAGGCTTTTTTTTATTTTATCTTTATTTATTTAAACATGGTTGTAGCAGCACTTTCCATGTAATATGTCCAGATTACTTTGGACATTGGCTCCTTTTCAGACTTTGGTAGCTTCGTTGCGCAGTGCGTATAAATTAGTACGGGAATATCCTTAGAGGTTTAGGTTGTCGCGTTGGGTATGTATAAGTTGCCCATCTGCCCGATAGTATCAGTTTGGGCGTAGTCGGCTTTGGTGTCCTGGGCCATAGAGTGACGGTTGGTATATCCATTGTATGTGACACAACAACCTCGCAGTGCTTATTACTTCTACCCTTTTCAATTTCATAGGAGTCGGCCAGATTATAATGTGAAGTATGTATATGTTGTAAAGTATGTATATGTTTGTTTTGTTTTCTTCTGTAGGAGAAAACAACACAAACATATACATACTTCACAATATAAACCCGTGTGATAGTCCTTACCCTCCAGCTGATGTAGATTAAGGACTATCACACGGGTTTATGTATAATGAATACCTTCGAGTTATATGGTGATTTTGTGTAATATTTGTTGTTTGTCTCTCTTCAAAAATAAATTCATGTTGCTTGCTCCCGAGTGATTGAATTGTCTTAAGAATCATTTTGTTATAGACAACACCATCTTCCGTGTGACATAGTTGAGTACCGTTCGAATTTAGTGAACGATTGATATGATAGAAATACTTAAATTCAATGGTGTTACTTAAAAACAATACTTTATCACTGTGACTCAAATTATAAAATGTTATGATTTGACATGTGTGATGTTTAGTGACACAGGATTTCAAGATGAGATTTGGGGCAGCAAGTTCAGTGACAGAGGTAAATTGAACCGGTAAGCATTCGTATATATTTGTGCAGTTGTAGAGCATGGTTTTGTCCTCGGGTTCATAGTTATCGAGGTACTCGTTTCTCCTGTTGTGTCTTTTCATCATTATGTAGTTAGACTCCTGGCCCTGAAAAATGCATTTATTCCTGATTATTTTTAAAATTATCTTCTAATGCGGGAAAATCTTTTTCCGTTCACATAAGTCGAGTTATAATCATAAGTTCTGTCAAAACTTTTTTTATATTTTTGCGTTGTTTACTCCTTTTGAAGTATCTACTCCTACGGATTGACACATGAGTGACTTACGGCGCGCACTGTTCCCGCGCGCCTCAAGGAGTTGTCAGCAGCTGCAGGGGCCCAGATGGGTCGAAGCCTACCGGCGCCAGGGTTAGTTTCGAAAGACAACTCGAGCCCTGGTATGAAGGCTTGAAGGAACGAGGTGGGTTTTTAGTCAGTAAGAGTCTGACACTAACTCCCGCTCCGCCCAAGAGCGGGGTTGTCATTGATGATTTTCCCACTAAAAAAAAACACACGATGTGACTTTATCAGCCCAAAACCTATTAGTTTTTTTAATTTTCCAAATCAAGTCAGATATATTTCGACAGATTTATAAGTAAAAGACCCAAAAAATAACATATAAAAAAAAAAAATATATATAACCGACTTCCAATTAAAAATTAAAAACTGCAAAATATTATTTTTTATTTTTAAATCTATCTCAAATAATGAAGTAACCAAATCAGAAACACTTGACATTAAAAAAAAAAGCGTTAACTCGCACGAATTAAAATGGCTTCGTGTAGGCAATTAAAAAAACTGAGCAAGTGCGAGTCGAACTTGCGCCCTGAGGGTTCCGTACGAACTTACTTATTACAGAACGAAGTCTCGGAAGATTTTTCCGAATCGCAAAAAAAAACAAAATTGTGACGTACCTACCATTAAGAGTTTAAAGATTTATTCCTATACTTATGCTATAAGATCTTGCTTTAGCTAGGGCTATACTACAGTTTGAATTAAATTTATGTCGATTGTAATTAATCTAAATTATAATGTCGCTTACTTTATACCTGAATAAAGAATTATTATTATTATTATTATAGGATTATGGGTCAACGGGAAGTACGCTAGGAATTTGCATTTCCTCGAGAGTGTTGAAATGTACGTTTTTTGCCATATTATCTTATAAGTTTGATTTTTTAAAGCTTCAAGAATCCGCAGATTTGAGTATATGGTTTTAATTTCAACTCGATACCTCCACGCGTTCCCGAGATAGAGTGTACTGACAGATAGACGGACAAACAGTTCTTTTTATTCCGTGAAAAAATCATCTAATGACATACCCCGTTCTTAGGCGAAACGTGAGATAGTGTCAAACTTTTACTGACTTTTTAGTCAGTAAAAGCCCACCGCGTTCCTTCGTGCCTTCATACCGGGGCTGGGCTGCCTTCCGGAGCTAACCCTGGCCCCAGCAGGCTTCGACCCAGCTGGGTCCCTACTGTTCCTGACAACTCCTTAAGGCGCGCGGGAACAGTGCGCGCCGTCAACGACTTGGGCTCGGTCCAGACAGTTACGGGACGGTCAGACAGCGAGCCGCCCATTGCTCGCCGTCCACAAGCCCACGCCTACTGTGGCCGGGAATCGGGATCGGTTGCGAAAGCGCCGTTGCCTGATGCGGTCGGCGTCCTCTTTTGCTAGCATTACTGCTTCATAAAAGGAGGCGACCGCCTGTCACTCGTCCTCGCTCTGATCCATGGCCTGTACCAAGGCCCGGCATGAGAGATCGGCGTCGCCGATCGCCCTCACGAGGGCACGGCGATGCTCTGCCCATGCAGGGCACACATCTACTGTGTGCTCTACCGTGTCCTCCGGACGTTCCGCACAGTGGCGACACCCGGGCGCCACTTCCGCATGAATCCGGTGCAGGAACCTCCCGAACTTACCACGTCCGGTTAGGACATGCGTCATGCGAAAGATGAGGACGCCGTGAGGTCTTTCCAGCCACGTATCAAAGAGAGGACTTACTGCCGTAATTGTGGCGTGCCCAGCGCTGAGTTATGATAGTCGATCAAGCCATTTCACCATGAGATCCTGTCGCAGCTCCGTCCGCCATGCCGCGATCTGTTGCGGCAGTGGACTTTCGCGCTGGCATTGTATCTCCACGCGCAAGTCCTGCATGTGTACAAGGACCGCTGTCTCCAGATCTTATGGTGGCAAGCCAGCAAGGAGGCTCACCGCTTCGCGGGAAACGGTGCGGTCTCCCCGCACTATCCGTATTGCCATTACCCTCTGGCAAGCGTTCAGCTGGGCCCTCGGTTGCTGATGTAGTGATGGCGCCCACACTAGCGCCCCATAAAGGGCCATGGACCGAACGATTCCCGCGTAGAGCCTCCGGCAGGAGCCGCTTGAGAGCAGCCCCAGTCCGGTTCAGTTTGGGAGTCAGACGTCGGAAATGCTCCACGTAATTCTACCATCTGTCGAAGACGAGTCGCGAGTTCCGAGGGCGGCGACCGTGAAAACACATAGCCTCGGGTTTGTGCAGCGCCACCTCGAGTCCCAACTCCTGGATCCTACCAATGACCATCGCAACCCCGCGTGTCGCTAGAGCGACCGCCGCCTGGTACGAGCTTCCCTGCGCTAGAACCAGCGTGTCGTCTGCGTAGCAGACCACACTGACCCCGTCAGGGAAAACGCCGCGTAGCACGTAGTCGTACCCGAAGTTCCACAAGGGTGGCCCTGGTACCGACCCCTGCGGAACACCGCACGACATCTTTCGACGTTTCCAGTTTCCCTGGTGATCGGGGTAGACAATGTACCTGTCCGACAGGTAAGCCTCGACCACTTGACAGAGGTATTCGGGCACCCGGTGGTACCGGAGTGCCCTCCGGATCGTACTCCAGGGCAGGGAATTGAAGGCGTTGGCAATGTCTAAGGACACTGCCACGGCGCACCTGCCCCGAGACACCGCATTACCCGGCGTGAGGGCTCGAACGCGCATGATGGCGTCCACCGTAGAGCGCATCCTGCGAAAGCCGAACTGTCCGTCTGATAGGCGCGCGACGAGGCGGTTTGCAATGACTCTCTTAAAGAGCTTGCCTACCTCGTCGAGCAGCACAATGTGTCGGTACGCGGACGGAGAGTCTGCAGGGCGCCCTGGCTTCGCTATGAGGACCAGTTTCCCCGTCTTCCAGCAAAGTGGGAACTGGCCCTTCTCCAGGCATGCGCTGAAGAGCCCTCGAAGAGACGATCAACAAAGATATCGGCAACGACTTATTTTTACGATATTTTCTGTTCGTAACTTACTGTTTCTGTTGTTAGGCCATAAGATACCCGTAGTTGTATGAAAAAGATAATACATAATAAAAAACTTTTTCCAAAAATAAAAAATAGAACCGACTTCAATGTTAAAAAAAACACTGAAAAGTACAAAATAACTTTAATTTCGGAAGTTGGTGTTTCAATAATAGTTTTGTCTTTCCGTTATTTAACACTGACTTCCGAAATTAAAGTTATTTTGTACTTTTCAGTGTTTTTTTAACATTGAAGTCGGTTGATTTTTTTTTTGTAAAAAGTTTTTTTATTAAATATTTTATCTTTTTCATACGACTACGGGTGTCATATGGCCTAAAAACAGAAACGGTAAGTTACAAACAGAAAATATCGCAAAAATAAGTCGTTGCCGATATCTTTGTTGATCATCTTGTACTTGTCCAGATATATAATTTCGAGTCAAGTCTTGTCTTATTTTAGTTGTTTTTTTTTAGGTGGGAATTTATTCAATGACTTCTCCCGCTCTTGGGCGGAGGCCGCGGGCGTATCAGACTGCAGACAGAGGCGTTTAAACATTGATAATAATAATAATGATTGAATTAAGCCACTGGCAAAAAAATGACCAAAAGATGACCGGTCAGAACACTGCTAGATATGTTGAATGAGGACCCCATTGTAGACTTGAGTCAAGAGCGATCCCCAGAAAATCCGTGTTCTCGACGAATTCGATTTTCTTTTTGTTCAACACTGAACAGGCTTTAGGATGAACTCCCTTATCCCATTCCTTCCCAAAAACCTCATATCCAAACCGCACAGCACCGCCTCTGACGGTGTAAGAAAAAACTTCCATTCGAATCCAACGCGCGCGGTTAACAATCTCTGAAAATACCGTGAAATATCGTCTGATAGTGCGTCCAAGATGATCCTGGATCCCAGCACCCAGTGAGTACCTGACCTCCAATTTGTTACCATCCTTTTAGCCTTTTTTTAGAAATTTTCATATCGCGTCACCCAACTCAGGCGCATATTCATATTTTTGGTCCATTTTGAGCACGAATACCTGTAGATTACAGTTTTTGCCGGCATTCTCAGGTTTAATTTCGAATGAAAACTCTGAGATTTGCTACAAAATTTATTATTTTAAAAGTATTATCCTGCAAAATTGTGTTGTCATATTCGCCGTGTAACCCATGCAGATTCGGAGGTCATCTTAATTTGGTCGGATTATAGTCACAGAAATTAATGTACTTTACGTAATTTGTTGTGGAAAACTTATTATCTATCACTATTCACGGTATTTATATACATACAATCATTATTACCTAACTATTTCACCTAAATCTGAACTTAAGTTCGTTCGTATTTCATACCTACTACTTACTTATTATTCGAACGAAGCAAAATGGAGGAAAGCAAATTAAAACTTCTTCAATCTCACCGCGAATATGTATATCGTGATATCCAAATCCTTTACGACTTATCAAAAACTATGTTCAAGATCGTTCAAAGGTATTGGCGCTCAAGGCGAGATATATATCAAAATTTTCTGTATTTTTCAATCCAAATCAATATCTTTTGAACAACTCATCGAAAGAACTTTACCATTTCAAAAATGTGTGCGATATGGGATTTGGTATATGTGGAATCCAGGAGGACCGCTGGCCTGAAGTTGCGGAAGCGAGTGTACGTGACCCACCGCCGCGCCACGCCCCTCCTATGATGACTACCACTTCACTGCGCTCATGATTAAAAGTAGCCGATTTTGAATGAACATTGCTCCATTGGTATAATTGCTGTAAGGCGTTCCAAATAAATAAATAATAAAAAAATAAACAAATACTTGAATACATTCAATTCACAAAAAAAAAAATCGTTTCGTTATGTAGTAACACACAAAGTTTGGAGTTAGCCATAAAACCTGACGCACGAGTGTGTCAAAAGTCTTTGAGTTCGTTTGACGATTTGTACTACGCCGTAATCAGTGCAGCGGCTGATCTGCAGATTACTGATAGGAGCGACAACGTCGACGGGCCGCCGCCTGCGACTTCCATGCAAACGGGACGTAACGTGCGGCTACCTAAGCTTGAGTTACCTAAATTCGACGGTAAAATTGAGAACTGGCAAGCATTCTATGATATTTATATTATTTATATCATTTTAATATATAACGAAGACCAGGCAACTGCTACGTAGTGGCCTGGCATCATGCTGAACTGGATCCATTTGGCGCAGCCGTGAGACATACCATGTAGATATCTTTAAGTTTAAGTTTCTATTCTATAATAATTGTTATCTCATTTTGTGTACCTATGTGCCAAATAAACGTATTTTCTTTCTTTCTATACCTATCTGGTGTAATGTCCTGTCAGGGTCATAAAGGTCAAGAATGTCTTTGTCGACCGATGTAGTTGCAGTTATTTTGCTGACAAAGACTTTAACATCAGGGACATAAGCAAGGTACATAAACATATCTATCTGCAGTGCCGTAAAATTCGTCAATAAGCTTCCAGCAAGATGTTATTAACTCAGCCTCGTTAACTGTGAGTGTTCAATTCACTTTTGATCCGACTTTAAGATCTAACTTTAGGTTAAAACCTGGCGTATAAATAAAACAATGTGTGTTTGGAGGAATGCGGAACAGAGAGAAAAGTCCCACATAACTCCGTTAGAAAGGCAGGATCCTCCGGCCAGACAGGGATTATGTCTGGTGGGCAACTGCCCGATAGATGATTTCGGTCTGTTCTATATGCTCTAATCGCATGGACAACTTTAATTGCGCGATGCAGGATTAGTCCTTATGTGACGCCATTAATGTCGCTAATGTGAAAGACGTAATGCAGTTTGCGTAATGAACGAAGCTGTGCGGCATTTTCTCGTCCAATATACCATAGTGTTCCAAGACGGAAGTCTGTGACCAGTGCGTGGAGTATTAGAAGGCTTAAAGACTCCTAAAGGTCAATGGAAAGGGCTTTGCTCGGAGTTTCCTTGCGCGATCGAATCAGGGATGAGGAGAACCAAAGTATCCAACATAGCACTAAGAATCGCCAAATTTAATTTGGCAATGGGCAGGACAATTTCTTGCTCGCAGAACAGATGGCCATTGGAGCCGGATGGTTATGGAGTGGCGACCGCATACGCATACAGATGCAGCGTTGAAAGGCCCCCTACAAGGTGGACCGATGACCTGGTAAGGGTTGCAAAAGAATCTGATGGATGCAAGACGCACAGGACCGTTTATTGTGGCGACACTTGGCGGAGGCCTATGTACAACAGTGGACATCTTTCGGCTGAAATGATGATGATGATTAACATACTAATACAGCATACACACAAACAGGCGGACTTAAGGCGTATAGTTCCATGAACCATCTGGCCGAAGTTATGTGAACGCAACTCTCGCACTCGCCTAGGCGGCAGTACGCTAATCTGTGCATTTATTGCAGCAGCGCCCGGAAAGCGCTTTAAGTCCATTTTCTCTGCGAGATATTGATTGATTTACATATACAATGTTCACTTTGAAGAATATTTAAACACCAATTTTTATGTGTAAAAATGTTTCTAAAGGTTCAAGCCGTTTCGAAGGAGTAGGGAAAAGTTGCGAAAAGTTGCGAAATTGCTAAATTTTTTTTTTGACAAAATTATTGATTGCACGAAAAAATCAAATGTTGATATTATTGTTCATGAATCTATAATAAACATATATTCTTTTCAAACCAATTGACCTAGCCGTTACGGAGGAGTAGGCCTCAGAAAATCACTGTTTTATGGCACTTTTCGGGCGCTTGGCCCTTAATGCCTTGTGGCATTAAGTCCGACTGTGTACCACTATTATACATGAAGTTTAAATAAATAATTGATGAATTACATACATACTAAAATGAATAAATAAATATTTAATTAAAATATTACAATACAAACAAAACTATACCTAAGTTTAACAATTCCATTAATTACTAAACTTACATAAATCCATTATCTAATAAAATAATAAAACAATACAACATAAACTTAAACAGATAGATTCAATTGAAACCCCTATTTACCTTTACGTTTCATTACGTACATTATATTTATAGATACGATTAGATTATGAATATTTCAGCAATTTTGTAAATTCATTCTGATTTTTTAGTTTGAGTTTTAATAGTCAATTCTAAGGTTGTCGTGTTGTGTGTGTTATACCCATAGATTTAAGTTTCTGTGAAATTGTTACTATTTTGGTGTACAATATAGTTTATTCTATTCTGTGTCTACAGTTCAGGTCGTCTAATTCATACTGCACGGTGTAACCCCGTGTATTTCGAGCTGAACATAAAATTTACGGGAGCCGGAGTGAAGCAATCAAAAGGTTTATGTTACCTATGACATTGTGAGCTTGTGACGATTGTAAGGTAGAAGCAGGGCCTTACCATGACTTGTTAAAATGTCAATCGTGCGATCGAGAAAGAGGAACAGAACTACACCCACTAAATATAGCACCATCGCTTAAAAAAAATTGGTCTTCGTGAACGTACGTGTTTGTTCGACATGTGCTTCTTCATAAAATCATGAGCGGTCAAAGTCAGTATTCCTACTTTTTTTTTTAATTGATATAAACTAGTACTTGGCTGCGATCCCACCTTATGGTAAGTAGCGATGCAATCTTTGATGGTGAGGCGCACTAGTTTATTAAGAGCCTATTTACTCTAGCCTTTAAGACACCCAAATTATAATCGGACGGGAAGACCACAGCAGGCAAACTGTTCCAGTCCTTCGACGTACGCGGTATAAACGACGAGGCGAAACGCTTAGTCCGGACCGTAGAGGTTTCAACAACGTAAGGGTGAATATTCGGGATCTTCTTTCTTCAGAATCTGTCTTTGAAGGTTCCTCGTATCTAGCATAGTCGGCCTTATAATGTTCCCACTGTTGGGACTCAAGCCTCATCTCTAGGGAATGGACCGCAATACACCATGTGGGCCCAGTGTGGGTTGGTGGGTGTCACATATCTTCGAATTTTTGATTCTGGTACATGTCGGTTTGCTCTCGATGTTTTCCTTCACCGTTTTGAAAGCAGTGGTAATGAAATAAATTACACAAAGTACACTTGGCTGGGTTTGAACCCGCGACCTACAACTCGTAAGTCCGGGCTGACCACTCGGTCATCGCTGCTCTATCCTCGAGGAAAACACGGAAATCTTTTTCATACTCTATCTATAAAATCTGGGACAACAGGCACCTCTCCGTAGAAGAGTCATTGACGAGTACCATATTATTATCCTTATTCTGAAAATGCCCGATCTAGACTTGTTCCACGATAAACCACGTGACTATAAGAAAAAAAAAAGACGTGTGGCACTCGGGTACTGCCGCGGTAAAGCTATTGCATAGCATTTTTATCAACTTATACAATTATAATTATTTATTTATTTTATTTATGCAGTATTTTTTTTCCTTCGTTTTTTTTTCTTTGATATTAATTGAATTTACACCTTTTGAGCGTGGTGACCGATAAGAAAACAAATGAGTGGGGGGTGTTAGGTTATTTTCGTTACGGAATTTCTGGATTCGGTCTCCACGTTCAAGGCCCGCGATAGAAGCTATGCAATAGCACAGATTACTGGCAATAGCTTAAAAAAGTCGAGAGCGTAAAGACCTATTCAATTCAATTATAATTATGTTACATAAAAACATATTAAATTATATTGTAATAATTAAATTGCAACATTTGTATTATATAATAAACAATTTTGACTAAAATTTTAATTTTATTGTTGTGTTTTCATACATTCATAAGAGCTATAAAATTGTAAACGTTATGTAGGCCCTCATTGTCACGTACATCAGACCATAGTAATGCAATTGTTTTTCAATAATGTTAAATGTAGGTGATGTGGCATTACTATAAAATTATAAATAAATAAACTTAGTTTAAGTAGTCAAAATGTGCTCGTGGTAGGGCCATAGTTTGAGACGTTTCAACTTTGCCAATGGAGATTTGTAAAGAAGAAATGCTTTCAAACTGAAATTGTTACAGTTTGTAGTGTTTACAGCCGAGTCTGAAGAGTTTCAGGATAAAATTGTTGGAGAATATACAGCAGTATATTCTCCACTCTTCTTAACAGAAGTTTATGTACATGATTTTATGTAACTTGCAATGTATGTATTTATGTTTGTTTGGGACGAATCTTCCAAATGGAATTTGGAACAGTTACCCTTAATGGATTGAGCTGAAACTTTGAATAGGTACCTAAATGTAACTTGGATGACAATGTACCAAGGCGATGGTCTGATGATTTAGTCGGATCGGACCAAAGAAATTACTGAGCGCACAAAGATAACCCCATCGTGATTGAGCTCTAATTTGGAAGGGTCATTATCAGTGTTATTGCGCGCGATATTAGTTTGTTGCAAAAGGAAAAATATTTTTCATTGAAAGCCAGTCATTCTATCATTATACCGATCGACGACCAATGGCTTAATAGCCCAAAGCAGTTTTTTTTCGGGGTAGAGTTCCTCTTTTATGTTTTTTTCCACTGTGGGTGGGGGGAGGGGCTGTCAGACTCTTGCTGACTAAAACGGTTTACTAATAATTAGCACAAATATATTGCCCTAATTTACATTGGCATAACAAAATTCAGCATAATGATTATTACACATAAAATTATTAGGCATAAAACTTTTGCCATAATGCTTGTTGCCATAAATACTACTAGCATAATAATAATAAAGCATAATTTTATAAAGTATAATGTTATAAACGCATAATGATGAAAACACAATGTTCTTTGGAATAAAACTAATAAACCCTAAAAAATGGGAAAGTAATATATGATATAAATACAAAATCTCTAACATTTACAAGATATAATAACTGAATCTACAATTTTATTTGATATAACGATCAGTTAGTATAATAAACGGTTGATATAATTTTATTATAACTAATTTTTGTAAACATAACATTCATTGAATATAAAATTGTTAGGTATACAACTCAGAAGATATAACACTTATTTAGTTTAATATGATAATAAACGCCTAGTTAAAAATACAGCTAGCTGTCTCTACTCTACTATTATAATGATACTGGAGAAAAATAATAACCCAATTGCAGCAACACCTACCGGGTCCAATTACATTCTCAAATCTTTCAGGGACCCACTTAAATATACACACAAAACTTAATCCAAATCTGTCAAGCCATTTAGGAGGAGTTAGGTGACCAACGCACGTACAGATGAACTATAACATTTTTGACAGGTCTTGGGCATAATACGATCCAGAAATATAAATGATATTAACCTATGTCACTTAGTGTGAGTTGCACCAATTCACTTTAATAATACCAATGCGTCATTAGCTGTCAAATATCTGGTTAAACGATACACGGATTGCATCAATTTAGTAATTATTAAAATGACGTCACAAATGACGATAAAATTAATTGATCAAATTTGTGCTAAATGCACAATGAAACACTAAAATGCTACAGTTAGTCCGCGTTCTCACTATATCGTAACTGTTAATTTAATGTCGGACAACTGTCATCTCTAGCTGTTCTCATTATAACGACTGTTTGTAGTGACAGTCGTAAGAAAGACCCAAGAGATCTTGTCACGCTAGTCTTTACATTTTTTTATCGTTTTACGGCTTATACCGAATTGGTTGAATTTTATAGAAACATATTCCATAAACATAATTGTCTATGGTACGTTTTTAGAAACAAAGAAGATACCAAATTAAAATAGTTCTTTATTCCTGGACTTCTTTTAAAGCAAAAATATTTTATAATAACTGTACTAAATTTCTCGGATCCGTCTATTAAGGCCCAAGCGCCCGAAAAGTGCCATAAAACAGTGACTTTCTGAAGCCTACTCCTCGGTAACGGCCAGGTTAATAGGTTTGAAAAAAATATAAGTTTATTATAGATTTATGAAAAACATTATCAACATTTGATTTTTTCGTGCTATTAATACTTTTGTCTAAAAAAAATATTCAGCAATTTCGCAACTTTTCCCTACTCCTTCGAAACGGCTTGGATCTTTAGAAACATTTTTACACACAAAAATTGGTGAGTAAATATTCTTCAAAGTGAACATTGCATATGTAAATCAATAAATTTTTCGCAAAGAAAATGGATTTAAAGGTCAACCGCGCGCTTTCCGGGCGCTGTTGGCCGTAAATAAATGCACAGATTTGCGTACTGCCACCTAGACGGGTGCGACAGATGCGTCCACATAATTTTAGCCAGATGGTTCAAGGGACTATAAGCCTTAACTGGAGTGAATGAAATATGAACTAAATAAATGCCAGGTGCGGCCATTATCACGTTAGGGCGATAAACTAGGACTAAACGTCCGATGGATGTCGTACAGCCTTACCTTGAACTCTAAGGCTCTAAAGCCCTACCACGAGTTCTGAACGCGGTCCATTTAACGACCTAAACTGAACTGTTAAAGGAATGGACCTATATAGGGTGTCATAACCACTGCTCTCAAAACAATGAAGGAATTAAAACGTCGTGGGGAAACCGGCATGCTCTAGGACAAAAAATTCGAAGACATGTGACATTCACCAAGCCGCACTGGGCCCGCGAGGTGGATTACGGCCCATTCCCTCTCCTAGAGAGGCCTGAGTCTCAGCAGTGGAAACATTAAAAAGGCTGATGATGATCCTCCATCCCGCTTTCTCGCACGCCTGATATTTAAACACGTCAAACCTCGAAACCTCTACGGTCCGGACTAAGCGTTTTGCTTCGTCGTTTATACCGCGTACGTCGAAGGACTGGAACAGTCTGCCTGCTGCGGTCTTCCCGTCCGATTATAATTTGGGAGTCTTCAAGGCTAGAGTGAATAGGCTCTTAATAAACTAGTGCGCGTCACTATCAAAGGTTGCATCGCTACTTACCATCAGGTGGGATCGCAGTCAAACTCTAGTTTATCTCAATTAAAAAAAAAAAAGTCATGGTAAGGCCTCGGATGATATGTTCTAGTTAGGTTGGGATACTCTAGTAGAGGACATATTAAAGTTATAAATATTTTAATAAATATAAATAGTAAGTATTCCGGAGTTTCTTACAGGGATACCGTAGTGCTGGAACGCAGAGAGCGCCTGAAAGACACAGGTGGCTTTTAATCAGTAAAATCATTTTCTGCACCAATAGCAGAATCGTCTCAAAACTTCTGTCCTTACTTTATAATAATATATATATATATATAAACGTAATAATGATAACGTAATATATATATATATTATAAAGGATAAATATTATATTAAATATACATACATACATATATATTTAAATATATATGTATGCATATATTGTGTTTTAAATATATGTACACTTTTTTACTAGTGTTTTCATAACAAAATTTTCTTTTTAAGCGCCTACCATATTTATAGTCTTTGCACCACCCTAGGTTGACTGGCAGAGAATGCCTAAGGCATTAAGTCTGCCTATGTATTTTGTGTTGCATGAAGATTAAATAAATAAAATTCACGACCCACTCCCCCCCTCCCCCAAAATACGAGTAAGAATGCACAATTTTACTATACATACATTAGCTACGCGCCTACGGCGTAGCTTCAAGCTACGGCGTAGCACTACGCTACGAACTCGCAGTGTCAGTATATTCACATCGCATCTTGTCTATTGGCATAATAAACGCCGTAATATAAAATTACAACTTATTGATTTTACAGCTATTATAAAAGAATCGATTACAATTAATTTAAATGAATGTCATGAAAATTAATGGTTTATTTAATCGATTATCTTTAATTGTCTTTAAAATACAAATCACAACAATCATTATTATCAATCAATTGTATCAGTGGTATGCAATGATTATATCACCACAATTTGTTGTTGTATGTCAATTTGATAAACGATTCGATTCTTTAAAAATTATACTGATTAATTATCGATACCACACTCACTAAATACAGATATACACATTGAACAAAATATTATATTTCTAATCGAATTATGAACCGCGCTGCGCTGCCAGCGTGGCCAAGCAAATCTCGCGCGTTCCGGCATCGCGTTGCCAGTCTGACCAAGAAAATCTCGCGCGTTCCCGTACTGCGCTGCCTGTCTGACCAAGCAAATCTCGCGCGTTCCCGTACTGCGCTGCCTGTCTGACCAAGCAAATCTCGCGCGTTCCCGTACTGCGCTGCCAGTCTGACCAAGCAAATCTCGCGCGTTCCCGTGCTGCGCTGCCTCTCTGACCAAGTAAATCTCGCGCGTTCCCGCGCTGCGTTGCCAGTCTGACCAAGCAAATCTCGCGCGTTCCCGTACTGCGCTGCCTCTCTGACCAAGTAAATCTCGCGCGTTCCCGCGCTGCGTTGCCAGTCTGACCAAGCGAATCTCGCGCGTTCCCGTACTGCGCTGCCTGTCTGACCAAGCGAATCTCGCGCGTTCCCGTACTGCGCTGCCTGTCTGACCAAGCGAATCTCGCGCGTTCCCGTACTGCGCTGCCTGTCTGACCAAGTAAATCTCGCGCGTTCCCGTACTGCGCTGCCAGTCTGACCAAGCAAATCTCGCGCGTTCCCGTACTGCGCTGCCTCTCTGACCAAGTAAATCTCGCGCGTTCCCGCGCTGCGTTGCCAGTCTGACCAAGCGAATCTCGCGCGTTCCCGTACTGCGCTGCCTGTCTGACCAAGCGAATCTCGCGCGTTCCCGTACTGCGCTGCCTGTCTGACCAAGCGAATCTCGTGCGTTCCCGTACTGCGCTGCCTGTCTGACCAAGCGAATCTCGCGCGTTCCCGTACTGCGCTGCCAGTCTGACTAAGCAAATCTCGCGCGTTCCCGCATCGCGTTGCCAGTCTGACTAAGCAAATCTCGCGCGTTCCCGTACTGCGCTGCCTGTCTGACCAAGCAAATCTCGCGCGTTCCCGTACTGCGCTGCCTGTCTGACCAAGCAAATCTCTCGCGTTCTCGTACTGCGCTGCCTGTCTGACCAAGCGAATCTCGCGCGTTCCCGTACTGCGCTGCCTGTCTGACCAAGCAAATCTCTCGCGTTCCCGTACTGCGCTGCCAGTCTGACTAAGCAAATCTCACGCGTTCCCGCATCGCGTTGCCAGTCTGACTAAGCAAATCTCGCGCGTTCCCGTACTGCGCTGCCTGTCTGACCAAGCAAATCTCGCGAGTTCCCGTACTGCGCTGCCTGTCTGACCAAGCAAATCTCGCGCGTTCCCGTACTGCGCTGCCAGTCTGACCAAGCAAATCTCGCGCGTTCCCGTACTGCGCTGCCTGTCTGACCAAGCAAATCTCGCGCGTTCCCGTACTGCGCTGCCTGTCTGACCAAGAACATCTCGCGCGTTCCCGTACTGCGCTGCCTGTCTGACCAAGCAAATCTCGCGCGTTCCCGTACTGCGCTGCCAGTTTGACCAAGCACTGAGCGTGTCTACATAATTATGTACATCGGTCGTCCCATACTTTGTACCGAATCCGATAGTTTCGGCTACGGAGCTCCATATAATACCTGCTATATGCTATATTCCTATTTAACTGTCATATAGATAATACCGCGATATCTACATGCATATATTTTTCCAACATCTCACCCACACTATGTCCACACTATACGATCCTTAATAAAAGCAGCTCTGTTGAAGAGGGTGCCGAAGGGTTATTTATTTTAGATTACCCGATAAGGGTAGTGTTATTTGTGAGAGAATCGATTGTAATAGTATAAACATGTACAGAGAAATGGAATGTAATCGTTGACCGAAGGAAATGAGATATCGGAGGCACACAATCTATTAAGGGCTTGCAGTTCGACAGACATTTTTAATGTTTATCATACAACCACTCTTAGATATTAATAAGGTGTTTTTTTTTATGGTGGCAAAATCATCTAATGACAACCCCTGCTCTTGGGCGGAGCGGGAAAAAGTGTCATACTCTTATTGTCTAAAAACCCACCCTGTTCCTTCGAGCCTTCATACCGGGGCTCGAGATATCTTTCGAAACTAACCCTGGCCGCAGTAGGCTTCGACCCAGCTGGGCCCCTGCTGTTGCTGACAACTTCTTGAGGCGAGCGGAAACAATGCGCGCCGTCACCGACTTGGGCACGGTCCGTACAGTAACCGGACGGTCGGACAGCGAGCTACCCATAGCTGGCCGTCCGCAAGCCCGCGATATAGGCGATAGGCGCGCGTGATATTGTATCTTGTGGATATTATTGTGGACAAAAGCCTATCTGTTGAAAATCAATTTGTTTTGTGTAAAACTAATTTAGTAAAGATCCTCTGAAAATCTGCTATTTTGCATGAACTATGACACTTCAAGATATAGGTACTCAAAAATTTTAAAAGTCAAAAAAATATAACTAATAAAAGAAGCTTTGCTAGTCAAGATAATGAATGACAATAATTTTTTTTCAAAAACTTTTAAGGGTTTAACCTTTCGTATGCCGTAATTAGAGACACAATTAAAAAGTTATTGTGTCCCGCGGGGATCCGCGTTCCGGACATACAACGGGTTAAGAAAACATGTATATCCTGGAATAAGTTTTGAGGCGGCTGCTGCAGGTGCAGAAAACCTCAAAGGGCATAAATATAATAACCTCATTGGAAATTACGTATTTGAGCCGTTTGGGGTTGGACTTGCGGACAGTGAGCAATGGGTAGCTCGCTGTCCGGCCGTCCGGTGACTGTCCAGACCAAGTCCAAGTCGTCGACGGCGTGTGCTGTTCCCGCGCGTCTCAAGGAGTTGTCAGCAACAGCAGGGGCCCAGCCGGGTCGAAGCCTACTGGGGCCAGGGTTATCCGAAAGGGCGCTCGAGCCCCGGTATGAAGGCTTGAAGGAACGGGATGGGTTTTTTAGTCAGTAAGAGTCTGACACTATCTCCCGCTCCGCCCAAGAGCGGGGGTTGTCATAAGATGATTTTTCCCATCGAAAAAAAAAAGCCGTTTGGGGTTGAAACACTAGGGCCATGGGGTCCGAGCGCTCATCGAGTTGTCCGGGATATCAGCATACAGTTGGTCGACTCTTCGCGTGACCAGAGGGCTGGACTCTTCTTCAGTCAACGAATCAGTATTGCCATCCGGGGTGGCAAAGCTGCCAGCGTTCTGGGCACTTTTCCTATTGACATCGATGTGGACGAATTTTTTGATGCCCTCTGAGTTTTCCGTTTCAGCCTTTTTGCTCGTTTGTACATATTATTATTTTAAGTTTGTATATTTATACCTAGTGATTATTTATTAGACCTAATTGAATTGAATTAAAAATTAAGTTTTGTTAAATATTCGAGTAATACACGGAATTACCGAATGCTAACAGAATTTTCAGGCGTTATCTTTCTTTTTTCGCGTTGCCTCTTCATCAAACATCGCAATGGATTGCGTTAGATGAAGCAACAAGCTTTGAAGCTATGCTCGATGCTGACGACAAGCGAGTGGAGAAGGAGCCTCTTAAATAAAAGTCAAACAGTGTTTGTTACCGAACTCCGAAAACACACTCCAAAATAGGTTAAGCCGTTTCCGAAACGGTTTAACCGAATTTTACAAAGCTTTTGTATATACAGGTTTATTTGTAAAACATTATAGTTTGTAGGACTGTATTACTAACATCATAAACCACAACTTTTGTTGTATGAGTTTTTACAAAACATAATTCATTTACCATATATTATTTATATCCTTTAAGATTTCGTTTTTCTATCTAAAACATTTCAACTCTGTATTTTGCTGTGCTTTAGGTAAGTACAGCAAAATACAAAGTTGAAATGTTTTAGATTAGATAGTCGACGCATTGGTATGATGCGTCGCAAGCGTATCAAGGACCCCCGCCGCCCAATCCCCGCTACCCTCCGCTATTGTCCTATCGCTTGCTTCGTATAGACTTCGTAATATTTAGAACATCAATTTGGTTTTTTTTTTGTATGAAAATCTGATGAACCAAAATAGTCATCATAACATAGTCCTGAGAGGTTGACTGTTTTTCAAATAACCCTGTACTTGGTAGGTCGTAGGCTACTTTTTATTTTTTTTCGATGGGAAAATCTATAAATAATAATAATAATGGGATAATCTATAATTATTTTAGATGTAATTAATTTTAAAATAGTACTAATTGTTGAACTTATGACAGCCCATATCATGTTCTGACAATTACTGTCTATTCTAGGTTGCCTGGAAGAGATCGCGGAATGCGATAAGGCCGCCCATTGTACGTGTTTTAGATATAAGTTTTTCTTTGTTATGTTTTGTATGTACAATAAAGTATATAATAAATCTATACATATAATAAAATCGTAGGAAAGTCAAAACTGTACATTGAATATTTTTTTAAAAGAATACTTGGGGCGTGATCTACAATCGATACCGAAGCCAAAAATATAGTTTTTAGAATTTTTGTCTGTTTGTCTGTTTGTGTGTTTGTCTGTATGTATGTCCGGGATAAACTCAAAAAGTACTGCATGGATTTACTTCAAATTTTGCATGAATATTACTAAGAGGTCGGGTCAACACATAGGCTACATATTATCACGCTATCACCTACGGGGGAGGAGCTGTGAATCTTTATTTTTCTCACGCATTCTGTGACTGCGTGTAATCTAACGACGCATATATAAATGTTGTTTTTGAGTAAGTCATGCTATTATCTAGCTTTACACTATAAAAACTACGTCATTAAAGTAACTTGGGCAGAGAAACATAGTTTAATGAATGTTAGTAGTATAAACACAATTTTAAAGCAGCGCCATCTATGAGATTTCATCAAAATCAAATCAAGTATAGGTTAACAGTTTTTGGAAATTAAACATTTAAATTTGATCATGTTGGCGAGGTTAGTAGTTAGTTATTCTTAAAATTCATAGATGGTAATGTGCATTTTCTTCATATTATAGTTCTTTTTGACAAATTCAAGTTCCAACAGAACCCTCAAAATCTTGAGCAGAGTTGAGGAAGACAATTAAAAAAAAATGCGGTGTTAGGTATTACATGGTGGCATTTCTCAGACTCTGTGAAGTCGACCAGTTTGCGAAATCCCTTACGTATGACGAGGTGCCTTCATATTACACGTACGACAAGCAAAGGGGTCTATTCAACCAACATCGACGAGGAGGTCCTGTGGAAGGTTTTCCGGGAATTTTCAAGGACACCGCATTGGGTAGGGTTTATACCGTGCATTCGAATAGTGGCGAATGCTATTTCCTGCGGTTGTTACATCACACTGTCCCAGGGTCAACGTCTTCCGCTTTTCTGAGGACATTTGATGGCGTGGCCCACTTACCGCGCAGCCTTTTGCCTAATTGGGATGACACCCTCGTGGAGGCAAGCGTCAGTGACAGTCCCAGCCACATGCGTCATCTACTTGCCGTCATCTTTGTGTTTTGTGGAGTCGCGAACCCGGTAGCTTTGTGAGAGAAGTAACGCCATCTTCTGTCTGAAGATTTTCTACGAGCTTTGAGGCATGCTACTAGAAACGAAGTAACTGATGAACGCGTGCTGAACACCTGTCTCAGTTCACTTCAAGATGTGGTCATTACTATCGGCGGCAATCCACTGATCGAATATGGGTTACCAACTCTCCAATCATCACCACATCAAGACCGTGGAAATCGGGAGTATAACGCTGAAACAAATTACGATCCGGGCGAAATAACCACCAAACGAAATTACCATGTCGCTTTGTTCTCTTGAGAGCAAAAACAAATTTATGACACCGTCCTTGAAAGCGTTGGGCAAAACCAGGGTAAAATGTTTTTCTTGGATGCTCCTGGTGGAACAGGAAAAACGTTTGTTACCACTGGCATACTTGCAGAGGTCAGGAGCCAAGGCAAAATTGCTATTGCTGTAGCGTCGTCAGGAATCGCTGCCACACTGCTTCCGGAAGGCAAGACAGCACATGCCATGTTAAAAATTGCCATCGATTTAGAGAGCGCTGCCTGTTTGTGGTGTGTCACGTAACAGCGATAAGGGACACGTGCTCAAGGACTGCTCTCTGATGATGAGTGTACGATGGCCAATAGGAAGGCAATTGAGGTCGTGGACAGAACCCTGCAGGACATCCGCAGGAACTAACATTTGATGGATGGTGTCACAATTCTGTTCAGTGGCGATTTCCGGCAAACACTTCCCGAGGTGACGCGGGGATCGAGGGCTGACGAGATGAATGCTTCGTCGAAACAATCTTCGTTGTGGTCACGAGTTCGTACACTGCGCTTGACCATTAATATGAGAGTTCGGCTCGGCGGCAATGCACGTGCTCAAGAATTCTCCGATGTCCTTCTAAGTCTTGACGAAGGCACTCTACCAGAAGAGAGAGGTGGATAGGTGGTACTTCCAGAGTCTCTCGGTAGAGTGGTATCCAGCTTAGAAAAACTCATTCGCTGTGTGTACGGGGACATCAGTCGTATACCGCACCAACAGAATTCTTGGGTGTGTGAGTGCGCCATTTTGACGCCCAAAAATGATCAGGCTGCAGCAATTAACGAATGCATTCTCTCGGAAATTGAGAAGAATGAAGTGGTCTACACCTCGATAAACACTGTTATCGAGCAAGATGATGCCACACGTTATTCCGTGGAATTTCTGAACTCCCTGTCAGCAAGAGGACTTCCGGCGCATACCATCATGCTGAAGGTCGGTGTCCCGATTATGCTTCGAAGTTGTGACGGGACCCGCCTCAAAGTCATCTCGCTCCACACAGACACACCATTGAGGCGGAAATTCTTACGGGTTGTGTGCGTCAGCGAGGCAGTATTTATACCACGCATTCCCCTCATACCCCATAACTTCCCGTTCCAGTTCAAGCGCGTACAGTTCCCCGTGTGTGTTTGCGTCGCGATGACCATCAATAAGTCGCAGGGGCAGACACTGTGGGCAGCGGGTGTCAACCTCAGGACGAGTTGCTTCTCACACGGGCAACTGTACGTCACTCGCTCCCGCTCCACCAGACCTGACTCTCTTTACATTTTGGCTTCTGGCAGTATCCGTACCAACGTAGTATATAGGGAAGTCTTGTAAGGTATGATACCTGTATACGTATTTTTACTCTTTTGTGTCCTGGAATGTATTCCTGCATTATTTCCTCTATTTCCTTCAGTCACATCTTATGACTGAACTCAGCAGGATTCCCATATAACTCTCTTCACTAGCTTCGTTTGCGAGAAAAACTTATATTATAATGCTATTTTAAAAGTTGTTTATTTATAATGCTATAGCGACACTGGCACCTTAGGTATTTTTAGTGCCATAGAGGCTTCACGCAGACGACGTCGCGGGCAGCAGCTAGTAAATAAATAAATAAAATCATTCAATGACAACCCCCGCTCTTGGGCGGATCGAGAGATACTGTCAGACTCTTACTGACTAAAAAACCCATCCCGTTCCTTCAAGCTACATACTGGGCCTCGAGCGCCCTTTTGGATAACCGTGGCGCCAGTAGGCTTCGACCTGGCTGGGCCCCTGCTGTTGCTGACAACTCCTTGAAGCGCGCGCCGTCGACAACTTGGGCTTGGTCCGGACAGTTACCGGACGGCCGGACAGCGAGCTACCCATTGCTCACTGTCCGCAAGCCCGCGCCTACGGTGGCCGGAAATCGTGTTCGGAATCCCGGTGGCGGCGAAAGCGCCGTTGCCTGATGCGGTCGGCCTACTCCTTTTACCCTCCTACTCTCACCTCCCTTTTTTTTCTATAATTTATACGACAGAACAACGTTTGCCAAGTCGGGTTTTCGAAATAAAAGGTGAATTGAAAGTGAGCCGAATCCAAGAGTATAAGCCGTATGAGGCAAAGTCAAAAATATTTAAAAGAATCCCAGGCCCGTTGCTGAAATCAAATTAGGAATCCCTCTAGGTGAGGCAGTGTCAGATTTTACTGACTATAACCCACCTGTGTTCCTACAGTTCCTTGTAACGTTCCAGTTAGTATTTCTTAGTACCCTATAAATATACATAAAGATTGCCTAAACCATTCAGGCATAAAACGGCTTTCTATTGGTGAAAAAAAAATAGCAATCGAACTAGTACTTCCAGAGATTACCTCCTACAAACAAAAAAAAAAGAAACTTTACCTCTTTATAATATCTGTGTAGAAAACCTCACATTATAACCATTACACAATACAGTCAATAACACCACACCACTCGACGCAGGAACTCATAAACTAAAGATGCAACGCCAGATTATCCTTTCGCTTCGAGAGGTTCAGACCGTCTCGAGCCCTCTTCAGTCCCTGAGAGCCATCTCGAGCCACTCCAGCCCCTCGAAGAGCCTCCGCCCCCAATCTTTACGATTAATTGAGAGGGCCAACGAAAACCTTGCTAAATTGCCTGTGGGAATGGTGTGTTAGTCGCGTATGGTAGCTTAGAGGTTTCATTCAATAACATAATATCTAGGTGGATAGAAGGCATGAATTTAGTATGGATGTATGATCTCACTAATAATGTAAACTCGAAAGTTTGTGAGGGGTGCGTGTGTGTTTGTTTGTTATTTCTTAATGCTAGAACGGAAATTGACGAAAAGAAAGGAAGAAAACTTGAATATTTGGCACACAATGAACAAACAAGTTAGTATTGAGAACTTAAACTAAAATATGTTTTTTTTTTGGTGGGGAAAATCGTCCAATGACAACCCCCGCTCTTGGGCGGAGCGAGAGTTGGTGTCAGACTCTTACTGACTAAAAAACCCACCCCGTTCCTTCAAGCTTTCATACCGGGGCTCGAGTTCCCTTTCGGATAGCCCTGGCCCCAGTAGGCTTCGACCCGGCTAGGCCCCTGCTGTAACTAAAATATGTTAAAGTTTGTTGTTCTCTTTTTTTCACAGGTATACCTACTGGAAGAAATTTCTTTAGAAATAAACATCACTTTTGTACCAATTTTTTTATTGTGTGCCAACATTAAATAAATAAAAATATAAATTAAAAAAATATCAAGTTCAATATATTCGATAAATAGCGGTTTAGTGTTTCACAGACTTCGATTTATTATTTATTCTTTATCACTTTGCATTAATTTTAATTATGTATATATTTTGCCTAATAATTAAGCTTTAAACATTCAAGCGTAAATTAAATTAATTTGTTGCTGACTGAATTATATTATACTCTAGCTAAGTAGTTATAGTTAGATACCATAATTATTATAATTATAGATATTATACGCTGTCCTTTTTTTTACGGGGAGAAATCATCAGTTACCACATACAATACACTTACATTTAAATCACACATACTCTCACACTTTCACCATCAATCACACACATACATATGTACCTATCTCACATAACAAATTAACTAACACTTTTCTTTGATTTTTTTTTTGTCTCTTTTTTATGTTTTCGCTATCAATATATTTGACTGACCTGTTGGTCTAGTGGTTAGTGGCCCTGCCCTGACTGCTATGCCGCAGGTCGTGGGTTCGATTCCCACCTAGGACAAATGTTTATGTGATGAGCATGATCATTTGTACTGTGTCTGGGTGTAATTTATCTATAATATGTATGTATTTAGAAATATATAAGTATGTTGATCAGTAGTCTAGTACTCATAACACAAGCTCTGCTTAGCTTGGGACTAGACGGCGCCGTTGTGTGATAGTATGTGTAGTTGTGGAATATTATATTTTGCCTTGAAACAGCTTACATCTGTAGTACACAACTAACTTTGTGTCCTATCCAGGTATTTTTTATTGTATTGGTTTTTAATAATAAATATTAATAATAATAATTCTTTATTTCAGGCTACTATGGCCCTTAAACACTATACATAAAATAATCTTAAAAATAATAAACCAATACATATGAATAACATCTACTTATTAATTAAACTATTGAACCATTGCACACGAAGTGACGGCGTCGTGTTCCGCTGCGAGGTCGGTATCCTTCCACGAAATCGTCGATACACGACACCTTTGAAGAGTTTCCATGGAGTTTCTTGCACGTTCTTCTCCATAGAGACCTACGCTTTGGAACGTGCAATTTAGCTTCACTTTCCTTGGACTGACCGACATTTGACTATTCAAAAGTGACTGCAAATGGTCTATTTGAAATAAATGCTTTGACTTTGACTTTCGGCCAAAACTCTCCTTATGCGCACATAATGTCGAAGGCACACTGACTTCTAAGAAACAGGTAAAAGCTGAAACGCAAACAACAGCTGAAGGAAACGCATCAGTTTTAGTCAGTAAAAGTCTCACACTACCGCACTTCATCCAGATCAGGAACAGTACTTGATGATTTCTCAAACAAAAAAAAATTGGTCTCCCATCCACAGACTAGCAAGTATAGCTTAATCCTGAAGATCGCACCGTGTCAATAAATTCAAACTCAACAGTAGATCAATATAAAATAACGAGTTGGGTATGAACGATGTAATAAATAAAAATTGCTGGTTTCCTGTGAAACCATGTACAAGCACCTTGTTACCAGCGGGTTTTCAGAGCCAATTGAGTGTACCGTATTGTAATCGAGGTCTAGGACTTACGTAGGTGATAGCTAGAAAAACTTTAAAGTAGGTGGTATAGGAAACTTGTCGAAAATGTTTAACAAGTAGATCAAAGAGCCTAGGGCAAATTTGTTTTATGTCAACGCGATTGCGCTGGTCACAACTTCTTCCAGCCACCGTAAGCGTGGTCTTGTGGACGGTGAACAATGGGTAGCTCACCGTCTGACCGTCCGGTAATGTGCCTAGCAGGGCTGAAGCCTATTGAGACCATGGGTTGTCCGAAAGGAAACCTCGCGGTCCTAGAATGTAAAGAGCAACTGATGGATATCTGACTTGCCCCTCCACTTCAACACAGACTGGAAGAAGTGATTGGATGATTGCCAGCTTTAAAAAAAAGTGGTCCCATCTTACGCAAAATTATTTCAAGGGAAAAAAGTATCCTATGTCCACGATAGAATAGAATAGAATAGCATAGACTTTATTGTACACCAAAAAGTAATACAGCTTATACAAAAACTTCAGTTTGTGAGTACAATTATGGCGGTCTTATCGCTGAAAGCGATATCTTCCAGACAACCTTAGGATGGATGGAGCTAAAAATAATACACAGGGTAGTCTGTGGTGTACTGCTAACTATATAAAACACAATACTCAATTATAAATACATATTGTTATATACATATAGGTAGTCTGCACGTGTGCAAATTTCAATCAAGCCCGTCAAGACGTTTAAGCGTACTTGGGTAACAAAAATGTCTGTGTACATCTACATAGACAAACATTCTCCTTTATATCATAGTGTGATTAACATTCCACATTCCACAACTATCAACACAACGCCGTCTAGTCTCAAGCTAAGCAGAGCTTGTGTTATGAGTACTAGACAACTGATAAACATACTTATATACTTCTAAATACATACGTATATAGATAAATTACACCCAGACACAGAACAAATGATCATGCTTATCACACAAACATTTGTTGATTGTATGAAAGAGAGAGAATGGTGCTTGATGTAGGCTTTTGGGTAAAAACTTATAAGACAATAAAGCTCCAGGCAAACTGAGCCGACGTATGCTACGCATTTTAATATCTAGACTCTTGAATTTGCGTGCAAACAGATAACTTAGAAACATACCTACTAGCACAGGCAACGCTGTCACACGCCTCCCACGTAAGTCGTAGATGTTATAATGCGTAGCATACATTGCATACGTGGGCTCAATTAGTCGCTAGATTAATAGTCATCAAATTAGATATAGGAATCAGGAATGCTGTCAGGTACCAAGTTAACAAACTGCCAAAAAACATACGAATAAAATAAAATAAAATGAAATGTAGACACAGATATTTCAGCACTCTCAGGGTTATTGAAATGCCAAAAATCAATCACAGGGGCCTGCCCTAATTGTACCTGTTAATTGGCAATCATTCCGCGCTGCCGCTGCGAGCCAACTTAAAAAAAAAATGGCTGAACATTTCTGCCTCTCGATATGATTAGCGCTGAGTGGGGCAAAAGAGGTTTTATAATTTTGAGATTGAGGAAATACGATTTTATCTGTTTTGAACAGGTAATATCCTCTTGTACAGGTAAATGTATTTTTTTTGATATACATACTAGCGGCTCGTCCCGGCTTCGCACGGTCAATAAATATAACCTATGTTACTCAAGGTGAATGTAGCTTTCCAATGGTGAAAGAATTTTTGAAATCGGCACCGTAGTTTAATCATTACAAACATACACACAAAAATATAAATTTTCCCCTTTTTTATAATATAAGTCTAGTTCTTTTATATAAAAAAAATACTTAAACAACTATAATTACAGTAAAACCAAAAGATAATAATAAAAACCCTGAACTAATTAAAACAAACTAGTCAAGTGCGAGGAAGCCTCACTTAAATATTTATTTTATTCTGTTTTTAGTATTTGCTGTTATAGTGAAAACAGAAATAGATCATCCGATAAAGAACTAGTCCGCGTTGACGTTGATGCGACTGATTTATTCACAGCTTCAAGGGCCTGCAGACCTGGGTAGCATAGCATAGTATAGTCGGCCTTATAATGTTCCCACTGTTGGGACTCAGGCCTCCTCCCTAGGAGAGGGAATGGGCTAATAATCCACCACGCGGGCCCAGTGCGGGTTGGTGGACCTGAGTATAAGGTCGTAATTTAAAAAGGGTGTTGACAGACAGACAGACAGACAACAAAGTTATTAATAAGAATTCCGTCCTCCTAAGGACTCCACGGAGCCCTTAAAAACGGTAAGAACATCACAGAGCATTCACATACGCGTCAAACAGAAAAGAGGTAAAAAATAAAACAAGTCAACCTTAAAATGACATCAATAACAGTACAAAAGGCAGTTATTTCAAAAATAAATTATTCATACCGCTGAGTTCTACAGCATTGTTATATTTTTCAAGTCCCACGGCATTCGAAATTATATTAAATTTCGTAGGTAGGTAGGTATTGTTTCCAAAGTTATTAGATTAAAGAAGCCATATCGTTTCGGTACGTCTGGGAGGCTGGTTCAACAAATAATGTATTGTTCGTACAATACAGTAAATAAAAACCTGGTATCCTTAATTGTATTTTATTTTTTGTGTAGGTGTATTTTGTTTCCTTAAAGGTACCCTGCCCATGGGTTGGCTTCCTAAAGGGTAACCTGCACCCCTAGCCCTAGTCTAAAACTAATCAAATTAATGAATTTATTTTATTTCTGACACAATCAGATCCATATAGTGTTCGTAACTTAAGAAAACGAAATGACATGAATACGAACGGAACGACATCATCTTAACGTGTCGTCGACGGCGCGCACTGTTCCCGCGCGCCTCAAGGAGTTATCAGCAAGAGCAGGGACCCAGCCGGGTCGAAGCCTACTGGGCCCAGGGTTATCCGAAAGGTCGCTCGAGCCCCGGTATGAAGGCTAGAAGGAACGGGGTGGATCTTTTAGTCAGTAAGAGTCTGACGCTATCTCCCGCTCCGACCAAGGGCGGGGATGTCAATGCATGATTTTTCCCACCATAAAAAAAACATCTCAACGTTAAGTCACGTGGTCAGAACAAACCAATCAGTAAGAAAAAACGTTGCCAAGTTCACATCGTTCAAAATGATAGAATGAATTTTTATCTTTGCTACAATATTCAACGCTACATCCGTTGTTATACAAACGCTACATTGTAGAACAAACGGCCTCAGGCATGTCAACATGGCTACCAACTTATCGTTTTCTACAATTTGGGCCAGGACCGTTCGCGATGGAGGCTTACTGTGGACGCCCTCTGCCCCATCTAGGGGACATAGGACATTAAGTCAAGTAAGTCAAATGGGTCTATGTCCAGCCACATCAACATTTAGCTTCTTTCCTCTTCCTTCGTGTCGATTTGACTCAAATCTTGTTCGACCAATGTAGTCACCTACCTAAGTATAGTCAAATACAGAGTTGAAATGTGTTACATAGAACAACAAAATCTTGAAAGTTTGTTTTTGGTATGTTTTGTAAAAAGTCATAAACAAAAGTTGTTGTTTATGATGTTAGTAATACAATCCAGCGAGGTTGTAAATGTTTTTTAAATAACCCTGTAAACGAAACTAACAATTTTGCAATAGTTGATCCTGAGCTCGATAGATGGCGTTGGAATCAAATTAGATCGCGGTACGATTGCTATAGATCATGAAGTGATCAAATTCTAAGATCTGGCCATGACATATAAATTAACAGTTCAAAATATTAGTAGAGAATGTTTCTGCTGCGGCGATCGGTATTATACAGGAGGTGGCGAATATCCTATAAAGGGGTCTACACTGGCACGCTGTTAATAATAATAATATTCCACAACTATCACACAACGCTGTCTAGTCCCTTGCTAAGCAGAGCTTGTATTATGGGTACTAGACAACTGATAAACATACTTATATATTTCTAAATACATACATATTATAGATAAATTACACCCAGACCCAGAACAAATGATCGTGCTCATCACACAAACATTTGTCCTGGGTGGGAATCGAACCCACGACTTCCGGCATAGCAGTCAGGGTCACTAACCACTAGACCAACAGGCCTGTCATATGTTTGCCATGGGTTACGGATACCTCATTATGCTAGATTGCTTCTGAATCGCGATTCAAGCAATTCAGCTTATCCCTTTGGGAAAAACCGACGAAAATAACTACTCAGAAATACAATATGCAACGCACAACGCAGAAACCAAGCATTCATCTCGCTAATCAAGCTCCATGAAAGGAAACAAGCATTTCTATATTTCATGTTACCTTAAGGGCCAAGCGCCCGAAAAGTGCCATAAAACAGTGATTTTCTGAGGCCTACTCCTCCATAACGGCTTGGTCAATTGGTTTGAAAAATATATATGTTTATTATAGATTCATGAACAATAATATCAACATTTGATTTTTTCGTGCAATTAATACTTTTGTCATAAAAAAATATTTAGCAATTTCGCAACTTTTTGCAACTTTTCCCTACTCCTTCGAAACGGCTAGGACCTTTAGAAACATTTTTACACATAAAAATTGGTGGATAAATATTCTTCAAAGTGAACATTGCATATGTAAATCAATCAATATCTCGCAGAGAAAATTGATTTAAAGCGCTTTCCGGGCGCTGCTGGCCGCAAATATATGCACAGATTTGCGTACTGCCGCCTAGGCGAGTGCGAGAGTTGCGTTCACATAATTTCGGCCAGATGGTTCAACGGACTATACGCCTTAACCACTACAGAGGTTACGAATGAGGAAACATTCCGACAACCAAATACGGTCATTGACACACTGACCTCTGAAAAGTAAACAAACGTAACATAAATAATATACACAATACATTTGAGTATACATACACTCTATCGGCATCCGTTATGTAACATAACGCAGCACACATTCCTACTGTAACACTTACAACAGAACCAAAAAACCTAACACAAACGGATATACACCTTAAACATAAGAAAAAAGAGGCATATTGTTTTTCGCGGCCGCATAATTAAGTTGGTACGCACGCAGCGCTTGGGATAAAGTAAAAAATATTCCAATTTCTGGAAACAGATTGCGGCTGAAGCTATCCCTTATAAATATATTAAAAAGGGAATTATTATGGGCAGCAGAAGGCCTGGCTGGTTAAACGTTGAAGGCGTAATAAATGAACGTACGAGGTCGTTGAACTCGAGTATGGTAAACATATTTTTTTGTGTTGCTGGGTGTTCTTAGTGGCCAGTTCTTAAAACTCTCTTCTCATGTCAAGGCATACCGACCTGTTAGGTTGAAAGTAGATTTAGTCAGGCCTACAGGATTGCCAAGGTTACGGGAGTGTTTGAAAGGGTCATTAGAGTGTCGTGCGGTTTCGATTACGTATGCGGGATGGCCCCGCATGCGTAACCCCCATAAATGTCCATTCCATACAAGTATTTATTGTAATGCATGGAATACGCTCGTGGCATGCGATTTCTTTGCATTTTGAAATTTTCTGCATGCGGAGCAAACCAGGGGGGTAGACGTGATGAAATCCGCACGATATTAAAAACACCCTGAAGAAATACAACAGGGTGTGTTTACAGAAAAAATCGACACTTCTCTAGCTCTTTGTTGAGAGTCTTCCCACACTCAAAAAAGACGTGCGCCTACTCCTTATCGAACGGCGAGTTACCTTTTACTCGCCGTCTGCAAGCCCAAAGCCCATGTGTATATTTGTTGGGAATCGCCCGGCGCATTGTTGGTGTGATGAGCACAATCATTAGTACTGTGCGTGGGTGTAATTTACCTGTAATAAGTACCTATGCGTTTAGAAATATTAAAAAAAAAACTGGGCAAGTGCGAGTCGGACTCACACACTGATGGTTCCGTGCAAACTAAAATTCCCGAATGGAGTCTCGAAGATTTTTCCGAATTGCATTTTTTTTTTGAGACTAATGTAACAACAAATTAATATTTTCAGATTTTTTCCTATATCTGTGCCTATAAGACCTTGCTTTTTTGCGACATAAACGGCCGTATCTTTTTTATTCGTTAACTTGGACTTTTGATTTTTTCACAGCTTGAAGGGACCGCAGATCTGAGTATATAGTTCTAATTTTAACTCAATATCTTTACGCGTTCTTGAGATAAATGGTCTTGACAGACAGACAGACGGACGGACAACAAACTGATCCTAAAAGGGTTCCGTTTTTCATTTTGAGGTACGGAACCCTAAAAAAGAAAAGAGGAAAAATAAGGGGGGTAAAGATTGTATCTATCTAACTATCTATGTACTTAAGTTTATTAGTTTTTGAAGGGTTCCCTTCGAAAGCAAAAAAGGCACTATAGTATACAACAAGTTTTTAATGAAAATCAATGTTTCATATATATAATCATCGTCGATATTTATCGTAGAGATATAATTAATAATCGTCAAGACGAATCATACAAGCCCAAAGACGATGGGGTTGTGTCGTTTAACTATCGAGTTCTTATGGCGACCATCCGGTTTTATTGTCAGATCAGCTAACAGAAATAAATACAAACATCGGGACAGGTGAAACTAAATAAAAGCTTGTAAAAGTAAGCCCTGTATTTTGGGAAGCCAATACTTTTATCGCACACTTATCGACACAAATAACTATCCTAATCTCAGTGGCACTACATACAACAATATCAATACACACGAACACGCCATATTTCCGCGACTCCGGCCAAAATGGAAGCGATAGCAATCATATTTTATGCATTATCCTCTCTCGCGACGAAGGCGACGTACCAAGAGAAATAAAACATATCTAGCGCCTGATCCAGGGATGGTGAACCAATGGGATGCGACTGGTTCGTTTGATCGGGGTATACATGGAAATAACATCGTCACTGTTTGAAGTAATGTACTGAGGAGGTTTCATTTTTTTGTTATCTTTTTTAACTGACTTCTGTCGCTCTTGGGTGGAGCGAGAGTATGTGTCAGACTTTTACTGACTAAACACATCCGTGTCCCTTCAGTAGCCTTTTGCAATCCAGGGCTTCGGTAACTCATTCGAAACGATTCCGCAGCTCGTTATTCCACAATTATCACACAACGCCGTCTAGTCTCAAGCTAAGCAGAGCTTGTGTTATGGATACTAGACAACTGATAAACATACTTATATATTTCTAATTACATACATAATATAGATAAATTACACCCAGACACAGAACACATGATTTTGCTCAACACACAAACATTTGTCCTGGGTGGGAATTGAACCCATGAACTCCGGCATAGCAGTCAGGGTCACTAACCATTAGACCAACAGGCCAGTCAAAAAAATTATATAATAAATACCGCGTCGCTGGTATTCTGTAATTTTCGCCGCACATGGGCTACAGGCCACAGCCACAAACGCTGCCACGAGAAGCTAGAAGCGGCCACAAGCCACTTGTAGCAGGTGGCTGCTACTTTTAACTCATATGCGCAGTATCATAATGGACTCTGACGAAGAAGGTTTAAACGCGCGAATGGCGTGTGACGACATTTAGTGATGACCAGTTCGAGCCACAAGAAGCGAGCAGTGGCGATTTGTAGCGTGTGGCAGCCACCGGCGTCAACCGTTAAAATGTATGAAATCTACAGGAAATATACCGGTGGCGGCGTTTTGTTGTTGTGGTCGGTGGCCTGTGTGACTGGCCTGTTGCCAACAGGCCAGTCTATGTTAGACAGTCAGCTATGATCCTACATACACTTTTTACTGTTTTTACGTACATACAATAATAAACATACATTTAAAAAATATTCCTCGCATATAAAATGTTTACGATCCCTGTGCCGAATGATAAATGTGATGACTCCAGGGGTGCTATTCTCTAAGAAAGCGCAGCGCTGGCACAGCGACGAGTCGTGAGCGCAATACATTGAATTAACAATCCAATGTAAAGGGGCATTGGGTTGTTAATTCAATGTACTGCGCTGACGACTCGTCGCTGTGCCAGCGCTGCGCTTTCTTAGAGAATAGCACCCCAGCACTTCATGGATGCGGCACAAAATAGGTCAAGTTCACATCATTATCTGATATTATATTATCTTTCTTTACGCTCATGCTTTATGCTCATGTATTATGATATACTAAAATATTGTGTCTTTAGTAATTTACTGTGATATATCACAGCACTTACTGTTCTGTTAAACTGTCTAAAGCAGTGTATCAATATCTTTATAGACGATTGACTCTGATCAGTATCCCCTCGAGCGCCGACTATACATACGTCTGTACAACTTGAATTACCTTGAAAAACGCTTAATTGTCCTTGAAGAGTGACACCCGGGTGTTTTTAGGGTTCCGTAGTCAACTAGGAACCTAGTTTCGCCATGTCTGTCTGTCCGTCCTCGCTTAATCTCTGTGACCGTTAGCACTAGAAAGCTGAAATTTGGTACCAATATGTATATCAATCACGCCGACAAAGTAGTAAAATAAAAATTGGAAAAAAAATGTTTTATTAGTGTAGCCCCCTATATGTAAAGTGGGAAGTGGTTTTTTTTTTTAATTTCACCCCTAACGTGTGTTATATTGTTGGATAGGTATCTAAATTTGGTGCAAGAATTAGGTGCAAGAATTACCATGTCTGGTGAGGATCTCTCCAGCCACTTCTCAAAGAGGGGACTTAACGCCATGATCAACTGTTCCGTTAAATTGTCTAAGGCAGTATATCAATAACTTATTACTCTTCTTTTCTTGTCAATTGACTACTGATCGATATTTACATTTTTATTGGCGATAACGACTGAACAATTGACAGTTTATCAAGAGTATCTCGGCTCAGGGTTGCTCTATCATTGGTGACGTTTAAATCTTGGAAGCTCAGGAGGTTACCTAATTGATTTATTAATTTGTGGGTGAAGCTTACTGGGGCCAGGGTTATCCGAAAGGGGCTCGAGCTCCGGTATGAAGGCTAGAAGGAACGGGGTGGGTCTTTTAGTCAGTAAGAGTCTGACACTATCTCCCGCTCCGCCCAGGGCGGGGGATGTCAATGCATGAACTTTTTGAAAAATTCCTGTGACTGTAGCAGGGGATCAGCTATGCTGCGGTTTTACTGACATCTCTTTGAGTCACGCGTTAAATATTACGCGCCACCGACGACTCAGGATTGGTCCTTACTGACGGCTAGCCGGTGAGCTACCTTTTGCTCATCGCAGGCCACTCCACGCCTGCAGCGGCCAGGTATCGCCCTGCGAGTCCCGATGCCCGCGCCCGGGAAAAAGCGCGCGCGAGGCGTGAGTGAGAAAGTCAATTCCTTCACGGTTGCGACCGTCTTTTTAGTCTGCTTACCATTTTCTTTCAATCTAGACCATGGCGTGAACCAGGCCCGAACGCGAGATGTTGCCACATTCTTTTTGAATATTGTTTGTTAAGATTTATGTGTAATTATTTGTAATCCCGATAAAAAATAAGACCCTTTAATTAAATAATAATAAAAAGGTAATCATATAGGTATGTATAGATACCCATAGTAATCTAAAAAAAAAATTTGTTGACCACTGTTTCCTCTATAATTTATGGCTGGATAACCAAACAAACCACACGTCAATTATAAGCGCATAATATGCTTTTATTATTACCAGCATGTGGTTAGTGCAGCGTTAATGCACTTTAATTAAACAAACGGTCAAACATATGTAGGACTAGCTGCAACCAGTGGGTTTGCCTGCGTGAAAGTAGAAAATTAACCGTAATGAACGATCCTTGTGCTCCTGATTACTTAAAACCATATTTTAAAGTGTTGGCCAGTTCTCATAATCTTAACCTTCGTGCATCCAAAAACGTGCTTCTTCAGATTCCTTTTCACTGTACTGGCTTTATGTTCAATTCTTACACTGTTTCCACCATAAAACTCTGGAATGTGCTTCCCCTAGACGTCAAAGAGCCAAAAGTAAATGTTCCTTCAAATGATAGACGATAGACAAAAGATTCCTCTTTTAAAAACAATAATCTCCCTCTCACCTTTTATGCCTCTTCTAATGTGTCTCCACTGTCATCAGTCATCATCTCCCACCTTGTGTGAGGCCTTTCAACGCAGCGTTTTCCGGTGCGCGGTCGTCGCTCCAGAACCTTTCGGTTACATCGACCATCTGTGCTGCGAGCAATGTCCCATGCCTACCAAGTTTGATGATTTTTTGAGCTATGTCGACAATATTGGTTCTTCTGCGGATATCTTAATTTCTTATTTAGCAAGGTCTTACAAAATATCAAGAACTGCAAACTGTACCTTCCACCTCCTTCCTCGACCTTACACGTGTCTCTCAAACACCAGTTTTAAAAAGTTGCTAAAAGTTTCCTTGAGACAATATTCTCGCCATTTCGACTGCCAAAGGCACTAGAGTGTCCATAATTTATGTGCAAGGCGTCGCCACGTCACGACGTCACGGGGACGTGACGGATTCTCACTATTTTCACAGTCGCACTATTTTTACGCTACCGACATGCAAAATTGGATAAGGCGGTGTGCACAGTGTCTAACAATATTGAATCATTATTAAGAACTAGTTCTACCATGTGGCTTCGCAAGAAATATCTCTTAACATTTATTCCGCATACATACAAAGGCTGGAACAATTTGCCTACTGCGGTCTTCCCGTCCCACTATAATACACCTATAACACAATATAGATAGGTACAAAGAAAAACTCATGTATGTACTTCACTTTTTATACCCACGCTCGGTGGACGCACACTAATGAGCGTTTGAGCCGGAACTGTTCGACGAGTGATCCGAGACGCGACCGAGATATCATGTCCGTGAGCGGAGTCTATGTGTGCGTTGCTCGAGCGCGCTTTGTATGTAGATTGACTTCTGTACCTATCTATTTTGTAACTGTAACGACTGTTAAAAATGTACGAATGATAACCTGGACCAAAAGCTTTTCAGTCAGACGTCAGAAATTCTGACCATCAATCTATCTAAGCTAAGTACAGCTAAGTACCCGTGTTTCACATGGACCGAATGCCTATCCATCAGATCACAACCCAGTTAATGGGTGCACATGATATATACACCGCAAAATTTTGATCGTTTTAATCCCGTGGACGGTCGATCCGGTACATGAAACACTATCGATTTGTAAAGATAAATTTAAAAAATAAAGTACCTTTTTTTAAAACTTGTAATAATTTACGCGTGTACGAAATTAATTTCTTTAAGAAAACGTCAGCTTAGAGTCCCATGACCTGTAGGTAGTAGTCGGCATTACGTATTAACTACCTACAGGTCATTGGACTCCCTCAGCTCGACCGGATCGACCCTCCACGGGATTAAAACGATCAAAATTTAACGGTGTATATATCATGTGCACCCAGTAACTGGGTGGTGATCTGATGGATAGGCAGTCGGTCCATGTGAAATACGGGTACTTAGCTGCATCTGGTTAGACTTTAACCTTTCGAATACCATAATTAGAGACACAATAGAAAGACAATAAGAGAGCGAACGCCGGTGTTCACTTGGGGATTAATGAGTTTTTATTTATTTATTTAACTATTTATGTACTCACATGGAAATACAAGAAAAGAGGAAGAAAACAGAAAAATAGTACAAAGGTGATGCTTATTTCTAATGAAATGTCTTCCAGCATACCTGCGACAGGAAAGTTGAAGAAAAAAAAATAAGAGAAGTAGACACCGTGTGTAAAAGTAAAAGGAAAATTTTACTTTTACATTTATTGGGGAAAATGGGATTAGCCAATTTATTGGGGAAAAGAATAGGGAGGTGATGATCAATTTTTTTTTTGTATAAATTTTATTCATCATCATCATTTCAGCCGAAGGACAACCATTGTTGGACGTAGACCTCTCCCAAGTGTCGCCACAACGGACGGTCCTGTGAAATATTTAAAATTCATTAAACCCCAAGCGAACGCCGGCTTTCGCGCACCTATTGTCTTTCTATTGTGTCTGTAATTTCCACGATTGAAAGGTTAAAAATTAATAGGGGATAATATACAATGTATTTGACAATGTAGCTCCCTCAATGACAGAAACCGCGGGATACAACTAGTATCAATATTAAAAGTTTGTTTTTCCTCATCAAACAAACAATTTAATTAATATCCATCCGTACGTTTGTCGTAAAACGCGACTAACTGTCGTTTTACACAAAACATCAACATAAAAACATGGTTGTAAACACTGTTTGTGTGTTGGTCCGTGCGTTTGCATCAAAAACATGTTGCATAATTTAATCCTACAACATAACTTGATGTTTATGAACGAGAGCTTGTGGTATAAAACATCGTTTTTGTGTTAAAGTGTTAAATAAAAACAAAATGATATCACAAAACTGATTGTCAAGTAAGGTGATGGAGGAAGTTTTTTCCACAATATATGGTAGTACAGCGTATTTTTCTTTGCTTGACGTATTTGGTAAACAAACAGGATTATAGAATTGGAGAGAAAAACAAATATAATCAAAATAAGTACATGTAGAGTATACTTTACCGCAAACGCATCGACGCCTTTGAGATGTGGTACTGGAGAAGGATGCTCCGTATCCCTTGGACACCATTTCAGACCTACAACGTATCCATTTTGCAAAAACTCAAAATCTCCTCACGGCTGTCGTCCTAATGTTTTCGCAAGGTTCTGCAATACTTTGGTCACATTGCAAGGAATGACGGTGGAAACTTCGAAAGGCTAATTGTGACCTGTAAAGTTGACGGGAAAAGGCCTCGCGGGCGCAGCCCAATACGTTGGTCCGACCAGATCCGCACCGCGCTTGACTCTACGATGTATAATGCACTTCACACCGCCAGAGACAGGAACAGATGGAGGAATATCATAAGGGTTAGAGTGATGAAGCAGGGAGGTTACGACCCTCAGCATGAGGAATACGACGCAAGGAAAAAGAGAGAATACTTTGTAACCGTTTTTCAGTATCCCGTAAGATTAGCAAATAGGACTGCGAGATTTAGCATGCTTAATATGGAGACGAAACATTTTTATGACATCGGTCTACTTTTAAGGTGGGAAATCATCCCATGACTTCTCCCGCTCTTGGGCGGAGCGAGGGCTGACCCTCGCTCCGCCAGAGTGTTTGTCCGTCATAGGGTTTGTTCCTTCTTTACCTTGCGTTCTAGGGCTCTAGGGATTCATTTTCACTTAACCCATAGCCCCAGTAGGCTTCGGTCCTACTGGATCCCAACGATTTGCTAAGGTAGAACGCGCGTGGAACACTACTCACCGTCGACGACTTGGGCTCGGTCCGGACGGTTACCGGATGACCGGACTGCGTGCTATTCATTGCTCGCCGTTCGCAAGCCTACGCCTACGGTGGCTGGATATCGGAATCGGGATCTCAGCGGTTGGGGCGTCAGGTCCGTCGCTTCGTGCTTACGGCCGCCTCCTTTGCTAGCATTATTGCTTCCAAGAAGGAGGCGTTCGCATGCCATTCCTTGTTGCTTCGGACTATGGCCTGTAACAGGGCCCGGCGCGAGCGGTCGTTGCCGCCAATCCTCTTCCTGCTTCGAGGATATGGTGGTGCTCTGCCCAAGCGGGGCACACCTCTACCGCATTTTTCACCTTGTCCTCCGAGCCGACCACACGATGGTGACACCCGGACATTTCTTTAAACGAGTGAAAGAGTAATTCGTCAGAAGGTACCGGAGCTGGAGGAGGAAGGTATCGTATGTGACAAGTATAAACACGCGTTGCTCACGCCCATCGCAGCCACTGTACATCAATCTCCGATATATCTTCCCGTCTGATTATAATTTAGGTGTCTTCAAGGCTAGAGTGAATAGGCTCTTAATAAACTAGTGCGCCTCACCATCAACGATTGCATCACTGCTTACATCTGCATCGGGCTTGATCGCAGTCAAGTACTAGTTTATAACAGATAAAAAAAAATCAGATTACAACTGTTCGGATTCGAAATCGGAATCAGAATCTCACCTCCGTAACATCACTACTGTAAACAGTTTCAAGAGAATCAAAGTAAAGTGAATCAAAATAAAATTGATTAAAGAAAGAAATTTCATAAAAAAGTTCAGCTTATTCTTTCAATCTCCAACTAGTAGACTCAAAAACTATTGTCATTTCAAACTTTTATTAGTCGCTCAATACGTATCACCAGCTTAAATGAATTCCATATTTTACAACTAGCATTTCGATTTCAAATGTCAGTTTTATCGATGACATTTGGACGTCACAAGATAGTAATTTAGTGAAAGTTAGCTGAGGAGTTGCTGGATAGATAGAATTACTGTCGATTTGGTATGTAGACGCGAAATGTTGGACGTGCCAGTCATAGTAAAATAGAAGTTATTTTTGTAGGTGGAGAAACTTGGTGCAGATTCACGAACCCTTCAATGTTATGTTAATGGAGCACGTTAGGAAAAGTACGTACTATGGCTTTTGTGTTTAAGCGAGTCAATAAAGGTTCTTGACACACTTTTATAATTATTACAAACTATCTATCGACTGGCCTGTTGGTCTAGTGGTTAGTGACCCTGACTGTTATGCCGGAGGTCGTGGGTTTGATTCCCACCCAGGACAAATGTTTGTGTGATGAGCAGAGTCATTTGTTCTGGGTGTAATTTATCTATAATATGTGTGTATTTAGAAATATATAACAATGTTTAACAGTACCCATAACACAAGCTCTGCATAGCTTGGGACTTGACGCCGTTGTGTGATAGTTGTGGAATATTTAAAAAAACTAGCTTTAGCCCGCGGCTTTGTCCGCATACATAAAGTATAGCCTATGTTACTCAGGAATAAAGCAGTTTTCTATCGGTGAAAAAATGTTCGCAGTCGCACAAGTACTTTCAGTGATTACGTCCTACAAACAAAAAAAAAATGTTAAAAAAAAGTGTAATATCAACCAACCAAGGTTATCGACATAGCCCGATAAATCATCAAACTTAAACAGCAATGAGCAGAGTACATTGCTCGCAGAACAGATGGCCGATGGGGACGAAAGGTTCTAGGGTTCGACCACGTACCGCAAGATGCAGCGTAGGAATGCCATCCACAAGGTGGCCCGATGACTTGGTGGAGGTCACGGGAATGCGATGCGATAACGAGAAAATTCTTCGACTTCGACACTGCAATGGGTTCTCATATGATTTGACCATTACATGTTTTGCTGTATGGACTTTAAAAGAGACTTTGACCCCTGAGTTTGTTTCGGTGTTTCTTCTCAGGGTAGTCAGCTAGGAAACACCGGCCTCATCTAGCATTATTTGACGAAAAAAAAAAATTGACGTGTAAAAGTGTTTTTATAAAACCTACTTGCAAAATAAAGATCATTTATCATTTATCATTATCATTTAATGTAAAACTTTGCCTTTTAGTTCCTATTGGCAGCGCATAGATGGCGCTACGGTACCGAAAAAAACCCCACCGCAAAAAACCACTGAAAAATTCGAAACTAGTGACTCTGGTGGAATTTATTTTATTTCATACATATATTAGACGCCATCAACCGGATCAGACTGAGAGAATTTTCCATTTTTATTTTGTGGTTGGGTTTTTTGACATTCTTCTTCTTCTTCTTCCTGCCCTTGTCCCATTTTATTTGGGGTCGGCGCAACACGTTTGTTTCTTCCATTTTGTCCTGTCACTCGTCACGACATTATTAACTTTTTATTTCTTAACTTTAATAGGTAATGCTTTTGAAACTTTTTATTTCTTAAATTTTAATAGGTAGGTAACGTTTTTGAAATCGTCTCCTCGAGCCTTTTATATTTATGCAACACATTACTCCTCATCATCACTCGTTCTATAAAAATTTGAAGTTGGTTACCATTTATACTATAAAATTACAGAATGTAGAAATAACATGGTAGAAACGATTTACATTTCATTCTATCATTTTAAATGATATGAACTTGGCTATGAATTTACTGACCACGTGACTTTGGCATTAAGATGATATCATTTTCATACATTTGATTAGTTTTTTACTAGCTTTTACGATTGTAGATCAACTTGGCTATGAGGTTTCTTTTTTCGGTGGGTAAAAATAACCCAAATGACATCCCCGCCCTTAACTTGGCTTAGAGTGCAGATTCTGTAAAAAGCTCGCCAACTCTAGTTATTCTATTTGCCACTAGATGGCGCACCATGTTTCATTGTCAAGAAATCAAATGCCGGATACGACATACATACATATCTTCCTGGCCTAGTTGGGTAAAAAATTACTACATGTTACTGGTAGGTTCAAACTAACAAACTTGCAAAACTGTATTACTATCATCATAAACAACAACTTTTGTTCTATGACTTTTAAAAATGCATCATATTCTAGTTCATCAGATTTAAAAAAAAAAAAAAAATTGAACCTTCTAAATATTACGAAGTCTAGACGGCAGGGGTGCTTGATGCGCTTAAGTCGCATCATACAGACGTAGATAGGTATAGCAAAATACATCCGAAATCTTGAAGATTTGTTTTTGGTAAATGTATGTTTTGTTTTGTAAAAAATCATAGAACAAAAGTTGTTGTTTATGATGTTAGTAACATAGTCCTGATGGGTTGCCAGTGTTTTACAAGTAATCCTGTATATATTTACAGTGCAATGAACTTTAAACACTGAAAAAAACAACTACATGTCTTTGACACAAATAGTATCAACAAAAAAAACATCTTGCAAGTTTCAGCACTTAAATTTTAAGTTACTTGGCTTGTCGCTACGGATTATTCAAATCACATGAGTTTTTGAAGAGGGCAACACTCTCGCTGGGACGATCTAACGTGGTGACACTAGTTATACAATGGCATATTATTCTGGCCAAGAAAAGATTTTTACGATTACTACGCGTTCCAAATGAGAATAGGACCGATTGCTATGTTTTGACGTCTCGTCGTACTGTCAAATCGAAAAAATTTTGGCAAAATTGAAGGACACAAAGATAAGTAAAATTGAAGAACTGGATTCTGATTAAATTTTTTTCGTTCACAGTTCGTAAATAAATAAAAATTTTCGTAAAATATTAATTTTTAAAATTTTCTTTTCTCAATTTGACAGTGAATTGTGACATCACAACATGGCGAGCGATCCTATTCTCATTTGGAACGCATTGTACATTTCTGTATGTATAATAATGTATTTAGAAATATATAAGTATACTATCACTTGTCTTGTACTCATAGAACAATCTCTGCTTAGTTTGAGACTAGATTGCGTTGTGCGAAAATTGTGTAATATTATTATTTTCTATATATTCAATTAATATCTACATGTATAAAATCTATTTTTAATTATAAAAAAAAAAACAATAAAAAAGCGGTATCAGGATTATTATTATTTAAATCATAAGTGGCTTTTTTATTGATAGGCTTCCGCTTGACCTCTATCCTATCTGCTACAGTGATGATACGTCAACCATGACGATGGAGCACGCTTGCCTAGAAGTAACGACTTAAAGACCCCTAGGTTGTAGCTATCAGGAAACGGACTCCGGCAGAGAATTCCACTTCTTAGCTGTACGTACAATAAATGTGTTCCCAAAAGAGTTTGTACGTATTACTGATATGTCTCTCATGTACGTATAGTTGTGTTTCAAAATAATTTACAGAAATAAATATCATCATCATCATCATTAATTTATTTCTTATTTACTGAATAGTTACATCAATGTGCTAAAAGCCTCTAAAATTAATGTAATAGGTAGCAATGAGATTAATCTTATTTCGCACACGCAAAAGATTTCTACGAGATCACTTTAATAAATTACATAGTACTTAAAGCTGTCGATAAGAGATTTATATTCAACTACACTAATAAGAAAATATATATCTATACTTTAAGTATAATCACACTAATAAAAAGGTGAAAGTTTGAGAGTATGTATGTTTGTATGTTTGTAGCGTGAAGAAGTATTCACTCTCGAACGGCTGAACAGATTTGAATGAAATTTGGCATAAGGGTGGACCATGTCTTAAAACAGAACATAGAAATAGGATACTTTTTATCCTGAAACCTTCCCTTAGTACCATTTTAGATTATCACATGGTCAAAGCCACTGGCAGCGGCTAGTATAGTTGTAACAATTAAACTATGATAATAAATAACTTGATGAGTTACAAACTGATAGTAACGCATATAGAAGTACTCATTAGGTACAAAACATTCATCTATATTGCCGTCAACGGTCGCAGTTCGGACGACTAGTCAACTAGTAGTTGTGCTGTGCCAGCCGAAACGTCACCTCTAATAAATATGATCTAGTAGTCGGAATTTCCAACTAGTCGGCCAATGTACGGCCTATCCATATTAAATCACATATTATACTTATAAGATCGGGATTATTATTTTTATATATATTTGACCAAGTTTTTTCATGAACACAGTGCCAATGTTAAGTCCTTTCACAAAATTTTTGCTTGCTTGCTTTCCATTTATTCATTCCTCATCACATTAAAAAATGGTATTTAACTAGCTGCTGCCAGCGCCTTTGCCTGCGTGAAAGTAGAAAGTTGCCCTAAGGGAACGCACTCCCGAAATAAAATTATCATATGTGTTAATCACCCAAATACGTTTTGGCGATCGAGCGTGAAGTAGTAGCATACATACACACAAACTATTGCCATTATAATACATATTAGCGTGATGAATTGACACTGACAAGTGATGCACAGGACCGGTCATTGTGGCGACGCTGGCCTTCCCCAAGCCTATGTCCAACAGTGGACGTCTTTAGCGGCCAATATGACAATGATGATGATAAATGGACACTAAAAGAGAACTAAGAGGATAATTGGCGATGATACACTCGTCGAGTCGAGGCTTCAAAGTCTTGAGCATCGACGCAGAGTTGCTAGCCTGTCGGTTTTCTACCGGTTGCATTTCGGGGAGTGTGCGTCGGAATTGCACAACCTAATTCCGCCTAGCCTGTTTCATCATCGGACTACCAGACGTACGGCTATGCGCCACCAGTATATGGTGGATATCCCACCAACACGCACAAAACGTTTTGGGAACACATTCATTGTGCGTGCGGCTAGGGAGTGGAATTCCTTGCCGGAGTCTGTGTTTCCTGATAGCTACAACCCGGGAATCTTTAAGTCGAGAGTGAATAGGTTTCTTTTAGGTAAGCGCGTTCCATCGTCGACCGCATCGTCGCTTTCCATCAGGTGAGATAGCGGTCAAGTGCGAACCTATCAACAATAAAAAAAAAAACTATTTTTTGAGATTAATTTAATTCTTAAAAAATAAAACGTACCAACTTATCACCCCACGCATTTAAGTAAGTATATATAAGGAATAATGGAAAGGTTTCCTTATTTTCGCTATTTACAGACTAATTTATGAAGAACTTTTTATTTGTTCTTGGATACATACCCTATAAATAAAACGCTAAATATTTTATAATCTATGCGGACGCCGGCGTTCGTTTGGTGTTTAACCGAATGGCGTTAAACACGCGCGTTCGCTTGGGGTAGACTAATTTAATTCTTAAAAAAAAATGTACCATACGTAGCGAACCACGTCGTAAAGTATAGTACGTACTAGCCATTATATATATTTTAGTACTTGTTTTTCTGTTGCTCATTAAATCCCGGCTAATCGCCAACTAGTTGTCGTAGCCAAATAGTCGGATCCCGTACTATTCGGCCCATCTCTACGAAATAAGTACCTATATGTAAGTTGAAAGTCGTCAACATGTCAAGTTTACATGAAAGTCAAAAGCATTGTAACTTATGTGACAACTTGGTTTACGAGTGCGTTGAAGAAACATTTGCTGGTTTGATGGATATACTCAAAGATAAGTTCAATGAACGTTTTGTATTTAGTGGATTTTCGTCTTTGAAAACCTTAATAGAAGCATAATCAGCCTTTTGATGTTCCAACTGCTGGGACTCGGGCCTTCTCTCTAGGAGAAAGAATGAGCCGTAATACACCACGCGGGCCTAGGGTAGGTTAGTGCATGTCATATAATTTCGAATGTTTGGTTCTTCGAGTAGAACATGTGTCTTCACGAGGTTTTCCTTCTCTGTTTTGAGGGCAAATTGATGTAATAAATTACACAAAGTAATGCGCCTGGCTGGCTTTGAACCCGCGACCTACAACTCGTAAGTCGGGGCCATTACCACTCGGCTACCACTGCTACTAAGTTCCATTAATCCTAAATTAATTATATGACTAAACGTGGATAGAAATATCATCAAATGTGGACGTGTAAACGATCTGGCCTGTTTTAAGTGGCCATATCATGAAATGCAGGGCACATTGCTCGCAGAACAGATGGCCGTTGGGGCTGAAAGTTTCTAGAATGGCAACTAGGTACGTACCGGAAGACGCAACGTTGGAAGGCGTCCCACAAGGCGGACCGATGAATTGGTAAGGGGCGCGGGAATCTGATGGATGGGAGGCACACAGGACCGGTCATTATGGTGTCCTACAGTGGTCTTTCAGCTGAAATGATGATGATGATGATTTTTTTTAAACGTTCATTACGTGTTTTTTTTGTAAAATCGTCCAATTCTCCCTCTCTAGATGTTCCATCGTTCGTTCTAAAATTTCCTACCAACGTTACCAATTATTTTAGTTTTACTATTAAAATTATACCCATTTTATCGAAACAACAGTAAACACAACACGAATACTTTCCCCAAACAAGCAACTAACTATAACAAGCCGCGCTCCGTGCAAACGAACACATTCCTACAGAAAAACGTACAAAACACACAAATAAATAATTAAATGAACAGCACACAACCCCGCTAACTCATCTCGTATCTGTATCTAACACATTTTCACTCCTCACTTTATCACTACGTCATATAATCGTGTTTATTAACGATTTTTAATTGCGAAATTCTTCAACCCCCGAGTTCCTTCGTGCAAGAAAGAGATAGCACCATCTCTGTCTGTCGGGAAACTTCGTGAATTTCAGCCAGTGTGCCGCCTTCAGGCTGTATGAGCGAACGCGTGTCGCGACAGATAAAAAAACCCGACTATTTCGAAATTCGAAGTGTTTGTGTGAGTGTACTGTGTAGTGTAAAGATTAAAATTAAAAAAAAAAAGTGGTTGTGATTGTATTTCAACTTTTTAAATCCGTGTAAATACTTGTTAGTGAATACTTTTTAGTGTATAACTTTTTATTAGTGTAAAGTTTGGTGTGTGTAGAATCGTGTTGTTACGTCCTATAGCAGGTAAGGCAAGGCCGTTTTTACCGTTTAGATATGTCAGGAATGTTAAGGTACAAAGTGATTTAAATATAGAATGGAGGGTCGACATGAATGTCTAAAAACGACATTGTTAGGTCTCTTGCGATTTTGTTGTCTGATGTTGTTTTATTTTATAAAAGTTGTTTTTGAAATTAAACATGTGCTAGGCATGGCAATGTTTTTATAATGTTGCGGTAGGTGTATAATGAACGTGAAATTTATAATTTATTAAATATAAGTCTCTAATTAAATTACTTAATTTTATCAAATAATGATTAAATACGATTTATAATAACGCGTCCAGACTTAACACAATTGCATTTAATTAACAGCTTATACACCAATAACATTAACACTAACTTTTTAAAACCAGCGATAAAAACACGAGAATAACCTTTTATTCTGTTTTAAACATTTGCATAAAAATATAAAGGAGCACTTTGATTAAAACCTTCGCGCTTACCAAAGGCTCGTGAAAAAGAAAAAAAAAAAGAAAAATAAAAAGGTTTTTTTGTGCGGCAAAGTAATTAATAGAATGTGTCAAGTGCGATGACTGGGCGATCTCCGAAACTGCCTGAGCGATGTTCCTCCACGATTAAGGCGTTATCTTGAAATTAGGGGCAAGTTTTGTGGGAACATTAGTTTTGTTATTAATATAGGATTAATTAAGATATAAATATTTATGTCTTATGATATCACAATTTATGGCTCAATATAAACATGAAATGTTGAATAAACAAAATAATTATATTTACTTGAAATATTACAAATAAAAAAGTTGACAAATATACATAAAGGATTCTGCTATATTTTACACGGTAGTTGAAAAGATTGTAGTAAGATAGTTTTGTTATTAATATAGGATTAATTAAGATATAAATATTTATGTCTTACGATATTGCAGTCTATATAAATGAACGCGAAATGTTGAATAGAATATGTATTTATTTGAAATAATAGGAATAAAATAAGTTGACAAATAAACTACTTGTATGAAGGATTTTAGCATTGTAGATAAAATAGTATTTATTTTAGTAAAATAGTTTTGTTATTATAGAAATAATTACGATGTAAATATTTCTGTCTTTCAATTTAAAATTTTATGGCTATATAAATAAACATGAAATGAATAGACTACATATTTATTTGAAAAAACTCTCATAAAATAAGTTGACAAATATGCATGAAGAATTTTTCTATGAACTACACAGTAATTTTACTGAAATAGCTAATCGCTTGTAAACATATTTCTTAGTAAAAACGACTGGAGGGATTTGACTAACTTATTTAATAGAATGAATGAAATATAAGCTTTTTAAGGATAAAATACTAGTAATAAGCATCTCAGAAAATTGAGGGATCTGGGAGAAAATGTAAGAGCTTTTTCCTATGAACATAAAATTTATATTGTACTCAGACAATTGGACTTGGTAGCTTCTATCAGTTTACTTAGTAAGAAATTAATTTAACCTTACTCTAAAATAAACAATGAGTCAGTTTTATTTTAAAATTAGAATAAAAGCTCCTTTCATCAGAGATTGAAAATTTAAAAAAAGAACGTGAATATTTTTTATTTTTTCGGCTGACAATGGCCAGTGCTAATGCCTTTTACAGACGTTTTAATTGATTACAAACTACTTTGAATAAAAGGACTTGTAAATTGAGAAACGAGACGTAAATTATGTTTGATTAAAACGAAATTAATGACAAAAGAAAAATTAAGTTAAATTTGAAGACTCGATTTTATGCTTTAAAAAAGATTCTTACTTGGAAATTATGAGTTTTTGTTTTGGTTCGTAAGATAGAATTTTTATTCAAGATTTTAATTAAAGAGGGTTCAAATAATAATAAAAAAAATTGAGGTAATTGTAGTTATAAAATAGACTTGTGTCGGAGCGATCTTACTACATTTCATATCTATTTTCACAGTGAAATCTTTTAATTAGAGTTCGATTTTCTAAAAAAAAAACTGTATTTTGAACTCACAAGATAGTAGCATGTATATTTTTCAAATGAAAAACAACCCACTGTATCCGTAAAATATGTCTGTCATCTCTTGGCAAGCACAAAATCAAAATACAAAGATGTCAGTGAACCAGCTTCATTCGTGTTTTGACTTGTTAATTTTGTTCTGGTTTGTACTAGACCCACATTTTATCAAACCCTAGATATTTCCTTTTGCGGGAATATTTTACTTGGCAAAGGAAAACGATCGGCCGACGATGATTTATGAGAGAAACAAGCCACTAACAAACACTTCTTCATTAAAAAGAAAAAAAATATATTTGAAAATGGAACGATCTTTAATTCTTAGCTAGGAGTTTGGTTAGATAGGATTGCTATTGGATACTGCGATGTAAAATTGGTGTAAATTTGTATCTCAAGTGTCGACACAGCTCGATAATATGTGAGATCATTGAAATTGACGCGATTTCGATTAATTAAGGTCAGAATTTTATTCTAGTATTGACTACATTAGCGAAGCTTACCGAGAAGGCTGACTCGAAATATTTCCTGCTAAATACTGCAAAAATCATTAAAGTGTGTCCGTATTGTAAAGGAACTCAGTGACTGTAACAAAAAAACTACTAAAATCTTTTATACTTGAGACTGGCTAACTGCATCGCAAATCGTGCAAAGACAAACTAAATAAAATCTTTACTGCAGTATCTACAGTATCTTTATACATAATTGAAACCTCCTTAGATTTCACGTAGAAAGGCTTTTCAAGCTTTTCAAAATTACTAAACCATATTTTCATACGGCGAACCTACTCGTAAATGATAAATAAATGACATTTATTTTGCAAATAGGTTTTTAAAAACACTTTGGTACTCGCAAATTTTTTCGTTAATTTAAACTAGAAGAGGCCAGTGCTTTCTAAATGATTAAAATGAAAAAAAAAAACGAAATAAAATCAGGGGTCAAGGTCTCTTTTAAAGTCTATCGTCCAGCAAACATGTAATGGTCAAATTATATGAGAACCATGCATATCGGTGTCTGAGATGGTCTTTTGCGGAAAAAACAACACAGATTTGAGTGGACCTGTCCAGGCGGTGCAAGCATTTGTTTTTTGTTGCATTTTTTTTAAACGCAAGCTAAAGCTCACCTCAGGACTCAAGGAGCTCAATGACTTGACGAACAATGCCGAAGAAAGGACATTTGAGTAGGCCGCATTAAGTACTCAAAACTGCCAGACATTACGTTAAAATTAAATAAAAGTAAAAGTAATCCATCAATCCCATTACCTCACATCGTATTAGAACACATTAATACGACTTAATGAATTTAAATGAAATTACGATTTGAATTTTATGTTATTAATTATTTTCTGGACAAACTTGGCCAGAGATAGACCCGACAGAGAAGTTTAGAAGGAGAAAGGGGAGGCCTTTGCCCAGCAGTGGGACACACAATAGGCTAAAAAATATATACATATATATTATATAAATAAAAACATATATATTATGAATTAATTGACACAACCAAGTACTTAATTTAATTATATTTTAATTAAATTATGTAAATTTATTTTTTAACAATAAATCTGTGTATCCACATTCATAATAATAAAAGTGATCCACTGAATGATAGATTTTGTTATCTCCTACAAAATGTTCTGTTCAAAACATTATGGAACAAAGTTTTCAACAAAGTAATATCACGGAACCCATGTGTTTTGATGGGTACAATTATTTCCTTCGCAATGAGGTCACAGTTTCTCTTGCGCCTACATTATATCAAACAATTTCTTTGGTCGGAACCTCCAGCGTTTTGTAGCTAGTTCATGGATATAAGTATATACCACAGTATTTATGATTTGTTGTAAATATCTTGCACGTTCTTCTACATAGACCGACATTTTGACAATTCAAAAGTGCCTGTAATTGATCTATTTGAAATTAACGTTTCTGATTTCTGAAAATAGAAATATTTTTTTGTGTGAGTGTTACTTTTTATTTATTTATTTTTTGTTTGGTGTTTGTCTTAAGTTTTTGTTGTATAATATGATTTTTTTTTGCGCCAAAATAAATACTTTCTTTCTTTCTTTCTTTCTTTGATTGTTCGTATGTTGTTGTTTGAAGTCAATGCTGTGTTTTTATTCATACTACTGTGGGAATGTTCATCAGTTACCGTAGCCTTAGAATGCAAAAGGGCAACTAAAGAAACACTGGTGCGCTACATTCACAGTACTCAGAGTGAAAGAAGTTATTCAATAATTTCCCCACCTTTTAATTCACGATAAAGCAAAATCCAACTTCAATTTCAACTCTTAATTAATGGCCTTTGTGGAAGAGACAACACAGTTTTGCCAATAACACTTGCGGACTGTTAATAAAGCAAAATACAAAAGTAGAAAATAATTAATCTGTCAGTCAGTGACAGTGACGAAAATGATAAGCTTTTTAATATATTCATTAGAAACAAAACAACAATACCCTTTTTGCAATTTAAAATACGTCTACAACAAACATTTTAAATGCGAAAGAAAGTAAGTTAGTTTATTAGCTCTTAAGGCGTATAGTCCCTTGAACCATTTGACCGAAATTATGTGAACGCAACTCTCGCACTCGCCTAGGCGGTAGTACGCAAATCTGTGCATTTATTTGCGGCCAGCAGCGCCCGGAAAGCGCTTTAAATCCATTTTCTCTGCGAGATATTGATTGATTTACATATGCAATGTTCACTTTGAAGGATATTTAACCACCAATTTTTATGTGTAAAAATGTTTCTAAAGGTCCAATCCGTTTCGAAGGAGTAGGGAAAAGTTGCGAAAAGTTGCGAAATTGCTAATTTTTTTTTTTGACAAAAGTATTAATAATAATAATTAATATAAAATATAATAAACATATTTTTTTCAAACCCATCGACCTAGCCGTTACGGAGGAGTAGGCCTCAGAAAATCACTGATTTATGGCACTTTTCGGGCGCTTGGCCCTTAACGTTTAAACTACTGAACCGATCATCATGAAATTTCGTTACAATAGATTGTCTGGGGTATAGAGAAAGATACAGAAAAATGTTCTGGTTTCCGAGGGAAAGAATAATAACTTTAGACTATCATAATTCAGGTTCAGGACGCTAGATGGCGCTACTATGTACTTGTTAATGCGAAGATAGCTCTGTCTGTCTGTTTGTTCCTGGCACATGGGCCGCCCATGTCTTGAAATAAAGTGATTCTTTAAGGATAATTCTCAACTTTCACTTTTCTCGCGAGCTAAGACACGAAATCTAATCTCAAATTTAAAATAATAGGAATAAAAGTATTCGTAGTAAAATAAGTGTTAAAGTTTTGTTACCATTTTGGTGTACAATAAAGTTTATTCTATTCTATTCTACAGAATCAGAATCATTTATTCGTAAACATAGATATACATACAAGATCTTAAAAAGTCTACATTTGCCTGTTGTATGTTTGAGATTTCAGTAAAACTAACCTTAGTGTTAGGATGTTTTCTTTATTTGTTTAAGCCTCGCACTTGACCACTATCTCACTTGATGAAAAACGATGATGTAGTTGAAGATGGAGCATACTTTTCTTTCAAATACTTTCCTTCATCGAAAATCAGTTAAACGTGCTATCTATCTTATAAAGTATTTCGTGTCATAATTCGTCGTCAATGAGAGAATAATTTAATTAAAAACACCTGTTTTTACCTGTATCTTTAGATTGAACGAGTTCAATCAAAACTAATTTATTTAAATGAGATTGAAAATGAGCAATTTTTACTTTGACTTTCTTTTACTTGTATTTTAAGGCATTTATTTTAGAGCTGTGGGAAGGTACCATCGCGGTAATTTCTGCCTGATCACTTAAAAAAAAATCGCTTGAATCCCGCGGCGCGGCGTCAAACCAAACCCTTTGAAGATTTCGTTTCGAGTGCAAGCAAAAATAAACTTAGCGGTGGTCAGACGGAAGTGTCTTCGATGGTATAGAGCAGCTGAAAAAATATTGATGGGTTTTAATCTGTAAAAGTCTGACGTCACTCTCTCTTGCCTCAATAGAAGCGAGAGAATAATTTGATGATTTCCTTCTCTAAATTAAAGACTTTATTCTTCGTGCGTTTCAAATAAATCTACTTGTTTCAATCGCTATGACTTCGGAAAATACTCTCGATTAATTTCAATAAAACAGAATATACTTTATTGTACAGTCCCAAGAAATAAGATACATTGATATTACATCTATCTAACTTCTGTCATTTAAGAAATACATATTATGTGTACAACAATTGGTTCTAAAGTAGGTACCTCTATTGATGGTTAGGTAATTAAAAACCATTTGTCGTACATTAATGTCTTGATTATTAGGAGTTAATTCGGAGGCTTTCTCCAAAGTATTTATGTTCACTAGGTCACGTTTTAGTTAGATAATGTATAGTATAAGGTATGATGGGACTGGCATACACGTCCGTGTAAAAGTCCCTAATAATAAATAGAGAGAAAAAAAAAAGTTAAAATAGATTGAAAATGTGGCAGTGTATGGTTGAATATCTGAAATGCTCCACCACGAGTTCTTAATGCGATCCATTTTACGACCTAAACTGAATTGGTAAAGGGATGGAGCTATATAATATATTTCACAACTATCACACAACGCCGTCTAGTCTCAAGCTAAGCAGAGCTTCTATTATGAGTATTAGACAACTGATAAACATACTTATATATTTCTAAATACATACATAATAAAGATAAATTACACCCAGACAGAACAAATGATCATGCTCATCACACAAACATTTGTTCTGGGCGGGAATCGAATCCACGACCTCCGGCATAGCAGTCAGGGGCCACTAACCACTAGACTAGCAGGCCTGTCATCATTCTTTTATGGTGTTCAGAATTGTATGGCTTCATTGATGGCCTTATGGCTGACAGCAATAGCTACATGATAATCTTCAGATGGATTGAAAGAACTTGAGATACAAAGAAAATAACAAGATAAAGCTGTCACTATGATTTATTCGAGTGGTGGACATATTCTTCGTACAGAACTTTGAATGTAGACATTACACTAATAGTATAAGGTCATTTGTGTGGATGCGCGTGTGTGTCTTTGCTTTTTTTCTTTCTATGTGGGACAGTTTGGTTGTCTTCAAGGCTAGAGTGAATAGGCTCTTAAGAAACTAGTGCGCCACACCATCAACGATTGCATCACTGCTTACCATCAGGCGGGATCGCAGTCAAGTAATAGTTTATAACAGATAAAAAAAAATCTTTATGCTTGAACGGCTGAACGGATTTGGATGTTTGGCACATGGGCAAACCATGTCCTGGATAGCATTTTTATCTCGGTTTTATTATTTCAAAGGAGTTGTCAGCTAACCGTAGGTGCCCAGCAAAGTAGAACAAGTTAAGGCAAGTCAGGGCTGGGTCTGCTTCTGAAAGGAAGATTCGACCCCTGTACGAAAGGCAACGAAGGAACAGGAGTGAGTTTTGATTTCCACCAACAAAAAACAAAAATCCTTTGGAATAATATTTTATTTTGTCGTGGTTGAAACAGTTAAAAGCAGTTAGATCATAAATGCTTCATTTTAGTACATTTATTGTTCTGGCATTTCAAAATATCATAACACGTTATAAAATATGGTTAATATGCTCGCGTTAGACTACTAACTCACCTGATGAGCTCGACGATGGAACACGCTTGTCTAGAGGTTCGTAACTTTTTTAAAATTACTGTTGACTAAAATAACACACACAGGCGTCTGCAGGGAATTCTTCTGTTTGCACTCCACATTTATAAAAATAATATGAAGAGGTAAAATTTCTAAGAATATAATAGAATTAACTAAGTAAGTTTATACACAGGGGGTATCTCCACCATTCCACAATTCACTAATCTGCATTGAGTCCGTTTGGTAGACTACTGCCTATTACTTCGCCTAGAGAGGAGGCCTTAGTCTCAGCAGTGGGAATGTTATAAGGATAATTTTACTGTTATAAAAATTCAGAATGAGTTCAATAGTTTCAGAGATTACCCGTAGGTAGCTAGATTAATGGAGAACAGGTGGGGCCGAATAATTCGATCCCAGCTAAGCATTTAAGCGCATTACTTTGTGTAATTTATTTCATCAATCTCAAAATGGTGAAGGAAGACATCGTGAGGAAACCAGCATGTCCTAGATCCAAAAATTCGATAACATGTGACATTCACCAACCCGCACTGGGCTCGCGTGGTGGATTACAGCCCATTCCCTCTCCTAGAGAGGAGGCCTGAGTCCCAGCAGTGGGAACATTAAAAAGGCTGATGATGATGATAAGCTAGATTACCTACAGGTAATCTCTGAAACTACTAGACTGATTCTGAAATATTTTCCACTAATATGTAACTGTACTATCGCTACTTTCATGCGAGCAAAGACGCTAGCGGAAGCTAGTTGATTATAAAAGTCCTAAAGCCAATTTTCGATGTACAATAAAGAATATTTAATCTATTTATCTATATTACAAGTCAGTGTACTCAGCTTAGCAACCCAGCACACATGACAATACAAATTAAGATTAATCTCTCGATCTATGGCGCTTCCCCAGAGGCCACACGTTACCTTGTATAACGGTATTACACTGTGTTACGATATTACAAGTTCATTTTGTGTTTGTGCCTTCATTTTATGGTTTACTATCTTTTGATCTACACTAATATTAAAAAGAGAGACGGTTTGTTTTTTTTTTTGGTTTTTAGAAGGTAATAATTGCGAAAATTTCGATTGCTAAAATTTTTCCACCGACTGAAAGCAACGTTTGTCTGCTGCGATCTTTCTGTCTGATTATAATTTAGGTGTCTTCAAGGCTAGAGTGAATAGGCTCTTAATAAACTAGTGCGCCGCACCATCAACGATTGCATCATTGGTTACCATCAGGCGGGATCGCAGTCAAGCACTGGTTTCATCATCATTATCATTTCAGCCTAAAGACATCCACTGTTGGACATAGGTCTCCCCCAAGCGTCGCCACAACGACCAGTCCATTCACCATCAACGATTGCATCACTGCTTACCATCAGGCGGGATCGCAGTCAAGTACTAGTTTATAACAGATAAAAAAAAACTTTATTCCTGAGTGACATAGACTCATTTGATCGATCATTTGTCCCGTGTAATTTATCTATAATATGTTAGTATGTTTTTGTACTACATTAGAGTAGATCTGGTAGCTTTATTAATTCATGAAACCCCAAGCGAACGCGCGTTCGCGCACCTATTGTCTTTCTATTGTGTCTGTAATTTCCACGATTGAAAGGTTAAATAATAATTAATTCGATACGTCTCTAACAACTGTTGACAGTTTGAGATAGTAACTTGTGTGTTGCATGTAGCAAGGTTTGTAAAGTGGGAAAGCGCGACACATGTTCCGGATGCGCAGGTCGCGCATGCAATTCTGTTTGCTTCCATACTGTATACCTGTGGGCGTAACGAAGTATTTATTTATCAGTTGTCTAGTACTCTTAGCACAAGCTCTCCTTAGTTCGGGACTACATAGCGTTGAGTATAAGTTGTGGAATATGAATTCATTAAACCCCAAGCGAGCGCCGGCGTTCGCTCTCTCATTGTCTTTATAAATGACTAGCGGCTCGTCTTAGCTTTGCACGGGCAATAAATATAGCCTATGTTACTCAGGGTAAACGTAGCTTCCCAATGGTGAAAGAATTTTTGAAATCGGCACAGTCGTTTTTGAGTTTATTCATTACAAACATACACACAAAAATACAAATTTTCCCTCTTTATAATATTAGTATATACATGTCTTACTTTTTGAATTACTTTTTTGATGACTAATGAAATGTCAGTTTATGTTTGCTGTATTTAATATTCATTAAAAACGTAGTATATTTCTTTTAAAATACATTATCTCAAGTCGTGAAACCTCAAGATAAGGAGGCTTCGTAATTAATAACAGCCATGTTAGACGATGGGAGTCAAACGCGAATTAAAGTGAAGCATTCACAGCGGCGAATACATTAACACGTCGTTTGTCCCTGTTACGTCGGAAGATGTGGCTACAAAGTATAATTGCAATGTTTCTGGGATAAATTGGAAGGGTTGAGAGTGGGTTTGTAAAGATGGGCTCGAAAGTAACAATATACGAAGTGGCATAAGATATTTTTGTTAATTGTTTTGTTTTTGCTAAGGATTCATGTAAAACCATGAATATACCTGTATAAATGATAAATGATACTTATTTTGCAAATAGGTTAAAAAAGAAAACATTTTTAAACGTCAATTTTATTTTCAGTCAGTTTTAACTTTATGAGGCCGGTGTTAGGAAACATTATTTGTTTCTTCTCAGTGTAGTCAGCTAGGAAGCTAACAAACAAACAAAACAAATAAAAAACACAATACAAACAAATAGAAACAAATTCAGGGGCGTTGTTGGGTGTTGGGCGTTTCAAAAGGCCTGATGTTATGTTATACTAGCTTTTGCCCGTGGCTTCACCCACGTACATAAAATATAGCCACCTCAGCTCAGCTTTCCATCGGTGAAATAATTTCAGCAATCGGACCAGTACTTTTAGAAATTACCTCCAAAAAACTAAAAAAAAACAAACTTTACATCTTTATATTATTAAGTGTAGATATATATGTCATGGCCAGATCTCAGAAATTTATCACTTTATGATATGGTCAATTAAAACTGCAAAACTTGCCAGGGCACCCACGCACTGCCGTGCCTCCTAATTGGAATCATTTAATTATTGATTCTGACCATTATTCAGGTTTCGCATATACAAAAAAAAAAATGTTCTATAAGATTACAATAACTTAAAAATCAATATCAAATATAACTATCAGCTTTAAATCTTTACGGATAAAATAATAAATATAAATTCCCCTTTAAATCTAATCTCAAATATGAACCATATTTCACAAACAAAAACTAGCCAAACGATTTCAAATCTCGTAGCAATCACTTGCCTACTAAATTGACGTAGCGATAACGTAGCGCTACGCTTTCGTAGCACGTCTACGAAAGTGCTACGACGGGTCATTTCGTAACGGCTGGGGATTATAATCGCTTGGAGCAGGGTAAGGGCTATTAGTTCAGTGGTATATGCCTATTAGGCGGAAGATATATAATATATACTATCACGCTTGTGGTTTTAGTGGCATGAGTAGAGATATAGTCGTTTCAGATTGTTTAGAGCAGTGAAAATGCTGGATGTGTATGTATTTAGACAGGCCTGTTGGCTTAGTGTTTAGTGGCCTTGACTGCTATACCTGATCCGATTCGAATCGAGGGCAAATGTTTGTGTGATGGGCATGATCGTTTGTTCTGTGTCTGGGTGTAAATCTACACTAATATAATAAAGAAGTAAAGTTTTGGAACGAAGTTCCTTATCGTGCGTTGTGAAAGGGGGCTAGACGGAAAAAATTCTCACGAAAAGTTGTAACGACACTTTTTGCTATAGTAAGCTATTGTAAGCCGTGCGGCGTGCGCATGTTTCTCTGTCTGTCTCTCTCTCTCTCTCTTATAGAAAGCAAGCCAGATATTTTCATTTCTATTTCACATTGAACAGTGTGGTGTTACGACGATTGTTTTTGTTGAGTGTATACAGGTTTTTTGTACTTAATATATAATAAAAAATGGAACTTCTTCCATCCGGGTGTCCCTTGACACCTCTCAACTTTTTTTTTTTTTGTAGGAAGTAATCTCTGGAAATAGTTTAATACTAGAAACCACAGTGGCTTCACCCGTGTGTAAATCTTCTACATGAAACAGGTAAAGTTTGCTTTTTTTGTTTGTAGGGGGTAATATCTGGAACTTACTGGTTCAAATGCTATTTATTTTTTCACCGATAGAAAGCTGCTTTATTCCCAAGTGACACTATGTTTTATGTAGGTACGCAGGCGAAGCTGCGGGCAAAAGTTAGTCTATAAATAAAGATTAATTAACTTACTAAGCATGGCATAATCAGCCTTACAATTTTCCCACTGCTGGGAATCATTCCTCCTCGCAGGAGAGGGAATAGGCCGTAATTCAACACGCGGGCCCAGTGTCATAGTCCGGGTTGGTGGATGTCATATTTATTCTTTATTCTAGGACATGTTGGTTTCCGCGCGCCTCAAGGAGTTGTCAGCAATAGCAGGGGCCCAGCCGGGTCGAAGCCTACTAGGGCCAGGGTTTTCTGAAAGGGCGCTCGAGCTCCGGTATGAAGGCTTGAAGGAACGGGATGGGTTTTTTAGTCAGTAAGAGTCTGACACTAGCACCCGCTTTGCCCAAGAGCGGGGTTTGTCATTGGATATAATTTTCCCCATTGATAAAAAAAAATGTTGGTTTCCTCACGACGTTTTCCTTCACCGTTTCGAGAGCAGTGGTGATGAAATAAATTACGCAATGTTTGGTTAGGTTTGAACCTGGACCTATAACTTGTAAGTCAGGGCCGTTACCACTGTGCCACCAGTGCTTCTCAGATTAATTAGAAGTCCTATATCTAACAGTGGACGTTTTTTGGCTGAAATAACGATGTGTCACTAACAGAGTTGTAAGTTTGTTTATTACTAACACTAAATGAGTGTCATGTGTGTGTGTGCAGAGGGAGGCCAAAGAAAAGGAAGTTAGTGATAGCATGACGAGTGACAGGGTAGAATGGAAGAAAAAAACGTGTTGTGCCGACCCCAAATAAGATGGGACAAGGGCAGGAAGAAGAAGACTAAATGAGTGTCATTGTTACTCGTAATAAAGAATATTATTATTATTATAGCATAGCATAATTAGCTTTATAATGTTCCCACTGTTGGGACTCAGGCCTCCTCTCTAGCAGAGAGAACGGGCCGTACTCCACCACGCGGGCCCAGTGCGTGTTTACGTTTGGTTCTAGGACATGCCGGTTTCCTCACGATGTTTTTCTTCACAATTTTGAGAGCAGTAATAATCAAATAATTACACAAAGTAATGCGCCTGGCAGGGTTTGAACCCGTGACCTACAACTCGTAAGTCGGGCCCGTTAACACTCGGCCACCACTGTTCACCACAGGCAAGTATACAATACATAATTTATTTATTTATTTACAATTTACTTATACAACATTACAGTCTAACTAAACTTATACGTTGTACAGAAACAAGAGAAAAAAAAATGTATATATACATTACCACTAATATAAAATAAAATAAAATATCCCACTAAACCAAATAAGACAACGTATACTTATTTTTCATCCATAATGATTTCAACATCACTCAAGCTAAACACCCAAGCTTATGTTAAAATTTTAAATCACAATTTCGCATTTGTAAACACGAACACACCTGTAAAGTTTGAAACGACATGATTAATTGATGGGCCAACAGCTCATTATTTATCATTATTTAAATTATGACTGAAGCTAAATGTATCGGAACATTTTTAGACAAATCACATGATGAATGAACTTTTAATATTGAATTTTTGAAGCTTTGATTTATTTTACGTCAGTTTAAAAGGTGTAAGATTTATTTATTATTTTGAAGTGAGAAGTTGTCAAATAACTTCGGCCACCCTGGGTGTTTATTTTTTGGGGTGTAAAAATCATTTAGATGACATTCCCCGCCCTTGGGTGGAGCGGGAGATAGTGTCAGACTCATACTGACTAAAAGCCCACCCCGTTCCTTCTAGCCTTCATACCGGGGCTCCAGTTCCCTTTCGGATAACCCTGGCCCCAGTAGGCTTCGACCCAGCTGGGCCCCTGCTGTTGCTGACAACTCCTTGAGGCACGCGGGAACAGTTCAGACAGTTACCGGACGGTCGGACAGCGAGCTACCCATTGCTCACTGTCCGCTAGCCCGAACTTCTCTCCCTCTGGGTGGAGAGAGCGGGGGTGTCAGGTTTTTACTGACTATAACCACACTTATGCCTTGATCACACGTACCGAGTAAAATGGCGAGACAGTAAAATGGTACTCGGCCGAGACAGTGACGTAAGCGAGTTGTAGAGATAAGTGATAAGCCGAACACTCGGCGCTGTGTTTACACGAACCGAGTACCTACTCAGCCGAGAGCACTGTCTCGCCCGTTCACTCGGTACGTGTGATCAAGGCATTATATTCTCTCTGTCCTTTGCGTTATAGGGCTACTGTTTTTTTTTTTAATATGGGGAATAGGCTCACGTTTCATTATGGATAGACTACTATCTTACCTGATGGTAAGCGATGATATGGTCGACGATGGAGCACACTTGCCTAGAAGCAACCTATTCACTCTTGGCCTAAAGACCCCTAGGTTATAGCTATCAGGAAACACAGACTCCGGCAGGGAATTCCACTCCTTAGCTGTATGCATTATGTGTTTCCAAAACGCTTTGTATGTATGGGTGATGTCCACCATTTTTTCCTTTCAGAAGTCGCCCCTGAGCTGCTACAGTTTTGTTGACGAGTTGCCCTTTGCTCGTCGTTCGCAAGCCCAAACCTCTGGTGGCTTGTAGTTGGGGTGGAAGTCCCGAGTATTAGATTTATTAACATTGGTCATTATTATTATTAATAATCTTCCAATCGAATAAATTCCAGTTAGGCTTATGAAAACGTCATAATTGACTTGATTAAATAGAAGAAAAAACCTTTTATTTCCTAAAATTTGGTAAGCAAACAATTAAACACAGTTTGCCGAAGATATTGTAACACAATTCTAATTAAATTATGCGAGAACATTTCACCGAATTAAGTATTCATGAGTTTGTAAAATTCTGTTCTTAAAAACGTGGCCCAAACTACTTCTTTTATCGCACTTAAGATTCTGTTTTTTTTTTAAATTTATGAGTCGCCATCTTGTTTGTTTTCATTAAAAACAAAACACACGGCCTTTGTGGAGTTTTTCGTGTAATTAGGTTGTGTTGTTACAATGCGAGTTGCGTGCACTGAATAAAGCTTTACTTTACTTTTAATTGCTACGAAGAAATTTATGTCTAAAATGTTTTCGTTTGAAATACCATCATTGAAATAACCTACGGTAATTTTCTGAAATTGACTATTGAGTGTTATACAAATTATTTTAATACATATGTACATAAAAAACTTAAATACTAAATAAACTATTTATACTAAAACCTAACTATGTACATAAATATAATACAAAATGACAAAGTACGCTCAGGCGTCAAAGTACTCCTCCACATCGCTGTCATCTGGAAATGTGCTCTGAAGACTGGCAGCATTGCCTATTGAGTGTTACGGTTTTTGAGAGCAGCGGTGGCGGAGCGGATTTTTTTATAATGGGAAAAATCATCCAATGACAACCCCCGCTCTTGGGTGGAGAGGGAGATAGTGCCAGACTCTTACTGACTAAAAGACCTTCTAGCCTTTACACCGGAGCTCGAGTTCCCTTTCGGATAACCCTGGCCCCCGTAGGCTTCGACCCGGCTGGGTCCCTGCTGAATGTCCAACTTACAAGTTGTAGGTCGCGGGTTCGAACTTTGCCAGGCGTATTATTTTGTGTATTACCACTGCTCTCAAAACGGCGAAGGAAAACATCGTGAGGAAACCGAGATACACTAGAAACAAAAAATCGAAGACATGTGACATTCACCAACCCGAATTGAGCCCGCGTGGTGTATTACGGTCCATTTTCTCTCCTAGAGGGGAGGCTTAAGTCCCATACAAAATTATGACGAGGTAAAGTTAGTAAGTTTATTTGTAGAAAGTAATCTCTGGAACGTGTGAGTAACACTAAGTTCTAAAATAAACACATCAACGAACTCATTACTTTCCTTACAGACAAATTAATGATTCATATTAAGGCTCCTAGTCACAATATCTACTTTAATAAAGATGCTTCATTTCCCCAACTCTCATAAAACGCAACATAGACCCCAAAATGAGCCCCAACATATATCACTATTCCACCCCCACTCAGCCCTATAAGTATACATTATACATCCCCAAAGACAACAGTAGCGGTACAATGACCCCATTACGTCAACAGGTAATGTCAAGCAAGCGGCAGATTACTTAAAACTAAAACTAACTTGTCTCTGAAAGTCTGGAAAGCCGAAACTCCAACATTTTGCGGCTGAGTCGCAAAAGAGATAGGTACAGAAGTCAATCTACATACAAAGCGCGCTCGAGCAACGCACACAAAGTCACCGCTCACGGACACTATATTTCGGGCCGGTTGGGACCAGTTCGAATGAGTGCCATCCACTTGAGATACACGTTTGGGAACTTTTTTGTGCGATACAGGAAAATAAAAAAATAAGTTATTATAACTATTCAGTGGACGGTGGTTTATATTCAGCCGGATGTTTTAAAGAGGTGTTGCTTGCTTGTAATTTGATGGGTTTTTTTTACGGTAATAAAGAACAATTAGGTAGGTAGGTACTACGCGTTCCAAATGAGAATAGGATCGATTCTCATGTCGTACTGTCAAATCGAAGACATTTTGGCAAAATTGAATAACTTAGAGACAAGTCAAATTGAAGCACTAGATTCTGATTAAACTTGTTTCGTTCACAGTTCATAAATAAATTAAAATTTTCGTAAATCAAGTAATGTTTAAAACGTCTTTCCTTGATTTGACAGTAAATCGTGACGTCACAACATGGCGGGCGATCCCATTCTCATTTGGAACGCATTGTAAGCGCTAGCACCTAGCACCGCGCCTAAAAAGCGAACATGTCTTTGTGGTCATGTAATATTTTTACAATTATTTATATTAGGTGTTTATCACTACGCCCCTGCGCACTCGGACAGAGCGGCGCCGACCCTTGCGCGACCGCCGAAGAGTGAAGTACATACAAGGGATTGACTTCTGCACCTATCTATTTTGCGGCAGAGTTGACAACCCCTGGTCCCATGTGTGTGTGTGTCTCGTTACAACTTCTAGGGTGATATTCAGGAGTTGTGAACGTTACGGTTGAGTTTTTAATACGGGTTTTGTTTAGAAATTGTCTCTCTGGGGGTAGATTTGTCACTGTCTGATAAGACAACGTGATAAAGAAAATAATATTAATGAAGATTCTTGCGAAAATAAATCGTGTTGAGTCAGTTTTAAATTCAGATTTACGTCAATACAAAATCAATTGTGACAATTTCATGATTGATCGTCACCGTGAACTTGAACGAAATGAACTAATACTTTTTCATGTCAAATTATAAAAAATATAGTTGAAAAAAAAACTAAAAAACACGCTTTCATAGCATATCAAACTAAAAAGTGTAAAATAATTTTCAATATAGGTAGAAAATAATAATAATGAACGAAAAATATTAATATCATTGTGAAAAAAGCGTGGGATGCTCGATTTACGAAAAATATGGCACAAAGCGCCCCACGCTTTTTTCACAATGTTATTAATATTTTTCGTTCATTATTATTATTTTCTACCTATATTGAAAATTATTTTACACTTTTTAGTTTGATATGCTATGAAAGCGTGTTTTTTAGTTTTTTTTTTTAACCATATTTTTATTTTTCACTAAAAAAAAAACGGATTATTATATTGTCATCAGTTTTTGATGGGTGTGCAAAGTTTGAAGAAAATCTGATCGCCCAAAGTTGGTCAAAATCGAGCTCAAAGGCGTTGGTTACAAACATACAGGTGAAGCTAATATAAGCGTGTTAAAAAGAACAGACCGAATACGGAATGACATGCTGCGTTCCATAACGGGAATAATAGACGTAGACGAAAAGATTGCCAGGCTCAACTGTGATTGGGTGGATAATGTCAGCCGCATGTACAGGGACCGCCAGGCAAGCGTCGCTCGTTACATAGTGGGTTTCCACAGAAGGAAAGGGTCGTTGAAGCCGACCTAGAAAGAAGTGGCGGGATGTTTTGAACGTGTACCGCGAGTTCTAGTTGGAGACGGTGCGGGAGAAGAAAATTTTGAATGAATTGGGGGAGACCTTTGCCCAGCCGTGGCACAGTAAGAACTAGTAAAAAAAAATCAAACATCTTCTCTTGCAGTAGATGGAGCGAGACGGTGTGTCAGACGTTTGCAGAAAATACTTGCCTTTGCCCCTTCGGTTGCCCTTAGCGTTCTTGGGCCGCGGTAACTTTTTCCAGTAATCCTATGGCCTAATCTTATTTCTCTGCAGTGAGAACGAAATAATCTGATTAAATAATATAATAATAATAACAGTTTACAATATTACGGCCTATTTCTTAAAGAAATTGTTTTTTTTATCTAAAAATATACTAACAAAATCTTTTATAAATTATGCGTGTGGCCACGGCATTATGCTGGGCTTTCGGCCGCTTTTTGAGCGGATGTGACGCATATTTTTCCTATAAAATGCTTGTAATTTGTAAGCTAAGTCTAAACATTGCGCCTTTTCCCCGTATTTCTTTCCTTCTTTCCTTCTTTCCTTCTTTCCTTCCTTCCTTCTTTCCTTCTTTCCTTCTTTCCTTCTTTATTTCTTTCTTTCTTCCTATACTTACATATTAGAAAAAAAAATGCTACAAAAACAGAATTTCAAGCATGACCTGGTAATGCCTACTCTATAAATACGGTCACCACTCACCTTACACCACGTAACGCAAACCTATACAAAACTTTGTACAACCGTAAGTAATACCGTCGACGAGTGTGTGTAAAGATAAATGAAAGTAACGTATATCAGGCGCCGGCTAATTCAATTAGCGATCGTTCCAGTACATGCCCGTGTTATTTATTGATGTTTTTATATTATTACGAGCATGATTATGTGGTATGAAACCAGTATTTCTCATAGTATCGTTAAATACAGTGTCATTTAAGGGGCCGGCGACGGATGAATTTCCATACAAACGTAATACCACGCTCATTTGCAGTTGGAGCATATTTCCAACATATTTTGATTATATTCGGTTATAGACAATATATATCTTGGTTCCTACGTCTTTCTTTTTTTAAAAAACAAAAACAAATTGAAGAGAATTGTATTTCGCACTTTTTACATCGTAAATGGTAATACATGCCATTTGGTTTTCGACGTAGGAACCTAGATATATATTGTCTATAACCGATTATCATCATAATATGTTGGAAATATGCTCCAACTGCAAATGAGCGTGGTATTACGTTTGTATGGAAATTCATCCGTCGCCGGCCCCTTAACGGTTTTTAATCATATTGTTGGTAGCATTTACGGTAACGGTATTGTTCTCTAAGCGATTATATAATATACAACCGTCTGAAATCAATTGGGGAATTGCTCTGTTTGCCAAAATACAGACTCTGCCTAGTTTACCTACAGATGCTACTATATTGTTTATGTATTTACTTACCGAACCACATATGTATGTATATTGTTGTAAAAGTTTTTTGGCAAATGAACATTATTATGATTATAGACTATTATTATTATAATTATCGGGCAGTGGCCTGGACCAGACACAAAATCCGCCTGACCGGAGGATCCTCACACTCGATGTTGCTATTGTTGAGTGTAGGGTCGTGGACTTGATTTGTATGAAAGGCAGACAGGTAGACATTGTCCTAGAATAGCACATAGGAACTGGTATAACGCGGGCGAAGGCACTGGTAGGAATTACAAGAATCAGTGGCGTAGCTAGGCGTGTGCGAAGTAGGCCCTCACCCACGGCCTTGCACACAAAGGGGCCTCGCATAAACGAGGGCTCTTTAAGAAAGAGGATTTTTCTATAATTGATAGGCTCGCGTTTGACCACTATTTCACTTAATAGTAAACGACGATGGGATCGTTCACTGGGTTGCGACAGTCGCTGTCTCGTTTTCGAAAGATTTATGAAAGAAAAAGGCTTCGCTGATATACCTTCGCCCACGTCTAAAATAATCCACGCTACGCTTCTGACTAGCATAATAAAATAAAGAAAAGAAAGAAAGAAAAAGAGTTTACTTGCGGCAAACATTGGGCTTAAAATAAAATAAAACAAATAACAAAAATGACTTATAACTGGCAAGAAAATAGATATTTCCACATGTGTACATAAATACTTAAATAAAATAAATAAATAAAAATAAGATTAAGGTTTCTGCTTTACATCATCGTTTTGAGCAACCTACTCATTAGCCCTTCCAAAGACTGTTTCTTAGGTCTTATTATTAGTTTCTAATCAAAGATTCCTGAAGAAATAAATAGTCTTAATAAACCATGCCAGCCCAATGTATCGTACTAATGAGTTTCTCTCCAACTTTCTGGCTAATACCACAGTTTTGTTTGCTTCATTAGTGATAAGAGGTCGAGGGGCTCAATAAGGCTTAATATTAATTATTTAGTGGCTATCTTTGGGGTGAGAAATCATCCGTTTGTCCTGGTTTGGTTTTTTTTCCGTTGGGAAAATGATCTAACATCCCCTACTCTTGGGCGGAGCGGGAGATAGTGTCAGACTCTTACTGACTAAAAACCTTCATACCGGGGCTGAGCTACCTTTCGGAGCTAACCCTGGCCCCAGTAGGCTTCGACCCGGCTGTTCCCCTGCTGTTGCTGACAACGCAGCACGGGAACAGTGCGCGCCGTTGACGCCTTGGGCTCGGTCCAGACAATTACCGGACGGTTGGACAGCGAGCTACCCATTGCTTGCTGTCCACAAGCCCGCGCCTACGGTGGCCGGAAATCAGGATCGGAATCCCGGCGGCGGTGAGAGCGCCCTTGCCTGATGCGGTCGGCCTCCTCCTTTGCTAGCATTACTGCTTCGCAGAAGGAGGCGACCGCGTGCCACTCCTTCTCGCTTCGGACCATGGCCTGAACCGAGGCCCGGCGCGACAGGTCTACGCCACCGATCGCCCCCACGAGGGTACGGCGATGCTCCGCTCATGTCCTGGTTTGGTCATGTGAAAAGACAAACATAATATGTTACTAAAAGAGTTCTGAATAAACAACCCGGGAATCTTTAAGTCAAGAGTGAACAGGTTTTTTTTTAGTTGAACGCGCTCCAGCGTCTACCGCATCGTCGCTTTCCGTCAGGTGAGATAGCGGTCAAGCGCGAACCTATCAACAATAAAAAAAAGACGTGTGGCACTCGGGGACTGCCGCGGTAAAGCTATTGCACACCCCCCACTCATTTGTTTTCTTATCGGTCACCACGCTCAAAAAACAAATGAGTTCGGGTGTTAGGTTAATTTCGTTACGGAATTTCTGGATTCGGTCTCCACGCTCAAGGCCCGCGATAGAAGCTATGCCTAAGAATAGATGGATACATTGTGTGAGGAACACAACAAAACGTGTTGCGTTGACCCCACAAGTAATATGGGCTAAAAGGCAGGAAGAAGAAGAAGAAGAAGGGGTAAGAACTGAGAAATCATCAAATAAGTTCTTCCGCTCGGGGTGAAGCGAGAGTGAGTGTTAGACTGTACAGACTAAAGCCTAACCAAATTTTTTCAGTTGACCTTTGCGTCCTCTTTTAGGTTACGATAAATCGGTCAAATAATTCTGAAGTACTGGCAGGGTTCAAACCCAGCCAGGCGCATTACTTTGTGTAATTTATTTCATCACCACTGCTCTCAAAACGTTGAAGGAAAACATTGTCAGGAAACCGGCATGTCCTAGACCAAAAATTCGAAGATATGTGACATTCGCCAACTCACGCAGGGCCCGCTTGGTGGATTACGGCCCAATCCATCTGCTAGAGAGGAGGCCTGAGTCCCAACAGTGAGAACATTAAAATGCTGATTATGCTAACGTTATGCTACTTGCATAGCAGGCTCAATAAGGCTCGTTGTAAGTTTGTATTCTATAGCAAGAAAAAAGAAACAAACCGAAGTCTATGGTTCACAAAATGGCGTCTATGCGCGAAAACAGATGTCAAAATTGTAAATGTCATTTGTGTTTTATTCAATTTACAATATCAAATTACGTTTTTATGTTTATTTTGAAGTCAGTCTCCCTGGAGATATCAAATGACATTTGAAGGGAGTTTCCAAATGAGACTGATTCAATAATAAAAGCCTGAATGTCATCTCAATTGTATGTGAAATATTTCGTAAATATAATTTATGTAAATTTGAAAAGCATTTTAAGAAAAAAACGAGGTATGCGAAATTTACTGGCGATATTAAAAAAAAAAACAAGTTATGATTCTTATTTAATTAATTTATTCAGAAATGAATTACTTATTTGTTTTTATTTTTTAGAAAAGTTTTTGTTAACATTTCTTGAAAATATCTCAATTCGTTTCAGACGTAAATTATAAAAGAGTTAAAGAATAAATAGGACAAAAGATTAATCAACGGACCAAAAATTGAATTTTTTTATCAAATTAATCAACAAAGAATTTTGATAAAAATGCTTTTGGCATTTCGTGGAAAATCTTAAAACCATTTTTACGTAATTATGTTCATATTAAATTTTTTAGGGTTATAGGATCCCTTATAGGATTACTTTGTTGTCCGTCCGTCTGTCTGTCTGTCAAGACCCTTTATCTCAAGAACGCGTGGCGGTATCGAGTTGAAATCAAAATCATACATTCAAGTCTGCGGTCCCCTCAAGCTGTGAAAAAATCAAACTTCTAAATTTAGGTGCGTTAATGTCGCAAAAAAACGTATATTTTGTTACTCTCAAACATCAAAATTCATAGGGTACCTACTTCCCGTTGACCCAGAATCCTGAAGTTTGGTACAAAGCAAGGTCTTATAGGACACGTATAGTAATAAATCTGAAAATAGTTTTGATGATATAGGTACTCGTATAAAAAAAATTTGTTGCAATTCGGAAAAATCTTCGAAAATCCATTCGGGAATTGAACTATTCACATAAGTAAGTTTGTATGGAACCCTCAGTGTGCGAGTCCGACTCACACTTGCCAAGTTTTTTTTTTTAAATTTCATCTCGATACCTCCACGCGTTCTTAAGATAACGGGTCTTGACAGACAGTCAGACATATGTACAACAAAGTGATCCTATTAGAGTTTCTTCGTTTTAAGGTACGAAACCCTAAAGAGGTACGATTTGCGCATACAAAAGTCTGATTAATATTGTTTCTTCGACACCATCAAAGTTTTGTACAAAGTAAAACGAAATTTTAGCGAATAAGATTCTCAAAACAATAAACTGAGCAGGAGCGTGCAAGTTACGGCTGAAAACCACCGCGTTTGTCACTTCACTGTACTTGGAAGGTGGTAGCGTCAGCAGAACAGTTATACTTTAGTACTTAATTTTATAACACACAGAAAATGATTAATGGCCGTTTAGAGGTACACGTATGTGGAACAGAGAATAAAGTTCCACACACATCCATTGTTATGTCTTATTCGAGGACCACAATGGCGATGACGACGACAATACTCCAGAGGTAGAGAGAAGAGTGGCGGTACGAAGGCTTAATGCCAAGAATATCAATAGGACCATCGGGTCAAGCCATCGGGCATGCCTGAGAAAGGGCTAGGTCAACTGATGGCTATATCCATCATCACCAGCCTTTTTAATGTTTCCACTGTAGGGACTTAAGCCTCCTCTCTAGGAGAGGGAATGGGCCGTATTCCACCACGCGGGCGGGTGAATGTCACATGTCTTCTTTTAGGTTCTAGGACATGCCATACCATGTAAGTCGGGACCGTTACCACTCGGCCACAACTGCTCTACTGGCTATGTCCTTCAGTGGATGTTTTTCGGCCTCCAAACGCACAGGGCCGGTCGCTATGGCTATACTTGGGGTATCGTCACAACGTCTGGTCCTGTATGGCTTCCATCCATCAGATTCCCGCGACCCTTACCAGTTCACTGGTCCGCCTAGTGGGTGGTAGTACCAACATTGTGTCTTCAGTATAGAGGTGCTACTTTAAAACCTTTTGCCCTTTGGGTGACTTTCAGCCTTCTATTGAGGCCCATTGTGGGCCCGTACGTGAAGTGGTTGGATAAAAATATTTGAACTTTTATTTTATTTGGGAAATAATCGAAGGTCATCAGTCTCTAGTATATGAATTTTACTGTAAATGGAAGTCTTCTCTAAACAGTGGCGTAACTATATTATCTGAGGCCTGTGGCAAATTCATTAGATGGGGCCTCCGATAAATCACGTTACGTTGTGATTTCATTTTCATTAATTTTTTTAAGCTATTGCATAGCTTCTATCGCGAGCCTTGAGCGTGGAGACCGAATCCAGAAATTCCGTAACGAAAATAACCAACATCCTCATTTGTTTTTTGAGCGTGGTGACCGATAAGAAAACAAATGAGTGAACAATCAATCAAAATTCAATTCAATGTGTGAAAGTGTAACGTCAATTAATTTCAAAAGAAAAAAAATACTGCATAAATAAAATTAATAATTATTATAATTGCATAAGTTGATAAAAATGCTATGCAATAGCTTTACCGCGGCAGTCCCCGAGTGCCACACGTCTTTTTTTTATATATATTTTGGCTTACTTCTTCTGAGCTCGCGGCCTCTGAGAACGGGGGCCCCGTCGGGCCTGGGGCCTATGGCATTTTGCCAGCCTTGCCACCCTATAGTTACGCCACTGCTTCTAAAACTCGTAGTGGGACCTATCACGGGTGTTAAAAATGCTTTCTTTTAGTTGAAAATATAATAGTGAAATAGCAACACCATTATATAACCCATAATAAATTAACTCTCTGACCTAGACTAAGTCTTAAAATGCTGCCAAATGATCCAGTAAACATTAAAATTGTGTTAATGAATTCTTTTTATCTTTTAAAACGTCACTTTTATCTTTCTGTTATCGCACTTGTGTTAGTGCTAATTTATTTACCGAATAGTTTTAGCTTTTACTTGAGAATTTCTTGGAATGCTGCCTTCGGTCTGATAAGTCTGATTAAATGTTGTTGAAACTTGGGCAGTTGGAGCTTGTGAAGTATTTATGTTTAGTGAATTAAATACCTGGTTGACTTATTGCTTAGGGCTAACGTTGCGTTAAGCAGGCACCCGCCCGGTCCCATACAAAAGTGTTCAATCGCGGTAAACAGCGCGGGCATTTGTTGTGTGGAGCCCGCACGGTAACACGCACAGACTTATTTAGTCAACATCGTTTTGTGATACGGGTCGCATGCACGGAGGAAAATATCTTTAGCTCTCTAAGTTCTTCATCGACATGACTGTATATATATGCACACCGTTAAAATTGAGATCGCGACACTGTGTAGGGACATAGTAGACTGCGTCCGGGTCTCGTTGCAGTCCCACAGAAACCGTCCGCGTCAATACGCGCGTGTTTTCCCGACGACTGTTCGTCGCGGGTGTCCGCTTGACGTGGCGTCGGCCCTTAGTGCGACTATTCTGACAAATAAAATGTTTTTTTTCTTTTTTTTTGTAAATAAGCTTCGTGCGCTTGAATCGAATGAGAGACGAGACGAGAGGATCATTGGTAAAGATGCACTTGCTGAGTTAAAATTTAAAAGTCTTGAACATTGACGCCGAGTTATTTAGGTATTTATTTGCTTATTAGGGAAAACAAACAATAACACATAGGGAATTACATAAAAAAGGCTTAACAATTATTTTACACATGTGATATCAACAACGTTCTCCACATATAAACATGAGACATTTGGTTTGACAATAATGCTGTTATTTGTTTTTTTTTTTTTAATAATGCGAAAAGTTACTATACAAAAAATAGAGCCGGCTTAATTATGTTGATTTTTTAACATGTTGAGTAACATTATTTTAAATTTCCTTTTAGGCTCAGAGAACAGATCTAGATCACTGAAATTTTTATTAAAATTGCTCGTAAGGCGATGAAGAGGGGCACGCAAGCCAGCATTTGTTCGACTTATACTAGTGGCAAATACAGGCCGTGCGCGCACCTCGCGTCCCTGGCAAATTCTGGGCACTACATAGCACAACTTGTTACTAATATTTAAACAATCATACCAGTTATTGCATAAGTCATACAGAAATGTAGTTTCAAGAAAAGTACGCCTTGTATTTAAAGAGAGCAGATTAAATTTTTTAAACAATATAAGAGAGATAACAACTTTTAAAACAACGATAATGCACAGACTTCAAAAATTTTTTTTGTACACTTTCTATAGACTCAATAATTTGCTGTAGTAGGGAGTTGCTAGTCTTTCGATTTTCTACCGGTTTCATTTCGAGGAGGTTGCATCGACATAGCTTAACATAATTCTGCCAAGCCTGTCTTTTCACATAGCTGAAAAATGACGAAGCAGGCAGTAACAATAGCAGTTACGGTTAGTACACTTTTTACAGTTATTTTTGTGTTAGACTAAATTTTAGGTGTCTTCAAGGCTAGAGTGAATAGGTTAAAAAATAAACTAGTGCGCCTCACCAATAACGATTCCATCACTGCTTACTATCAGGTGAGATCGCATTCAAGCACGAATTTATAAAAAAATCATCTGTTCTGTCTACTCCTTGGTAAAGGCCTCCTTCAACTTCTTACATCTTCCGCAAACCCACGCTTCCTCCAATTCCGACCAGTTTTTATAGTTCTTAAAAAAAGAAAAGTATTTACTTGTAACAGTTGTTCAACAAGAAAAAATGCCCTACTGCAGTTAAATGCTAAGTCATGCAATGTGCATACTAATTGTGGAAACTTAAATACAAGGCCTGTTGTCACGAACATTTACAGTATCTTATTAAAACTCACTAAACGTTACTAACTTGAAAAGATTCTTAGCACGTTTTTGACAATTAAACACAACTTATATTTTAATACTAGGTCATTACTTCGCTTGGTCAGCTTACCAGTGAACCTAATACCACAAAATAGATAGGTACAGAAGACAATCTCATGCATGTACTTCACTTTTTATACGTACGCTCGGTGGACGCACACTAATGAGCGTTTGAGCTGGAACTGTTCGACGAGTGATCAGAGGCGCGACCGAGATATCGTGTCCGTGAGCGGTGTCTATGTGTGCGTTGCTGGAGCGCGCTTTGTATGTAGATTGACTTCTGTACCTATATATTTTGTGTTAATACTGACTTCCGAACTTACTAACTTTAAAGTTGCATAGGTACTGGCCAACAGAGGAGGTCGCACGTACACGCGCGAGTGAGCCGCCGGGATCCCGATCCTGTTTCCCGGCCACCATATGCGTGGGCTTGCGAACGGTAAGCAATGGGTAGCTCGCCGTCCCACTGTCCGGTACCCGTTTGGATCGAGCCTAAGTTGTTGACACACGCGCTTTAAGGATATGTCAGCAACAGTAAGGGCCCAGCAGGGTCGAAGCCTACCAGGCTCATGAGTGATGCTAAAGAGAACCCTAAGGCCCTGGAACCAAGGCAAAGAAGGAACAGGAGTGGGTTTATAGTCAGCTTGACAACGTTGTGACTTTTTTTTTATTATATAAAAGATAAAAAAATAATAATATAAAAAATATTGTGGCTTTTTTTAAATTATATAAAAATATAATTTAAAAAAGCCACAATATTTTTTTTAAAACAATGTAATGTCCCAATGTACAAGAATGTTTTATTTTACTACTTACAAGTCATTAAATTAAAAAATAGCATATTTTTTCTGAAAAACGACCTACAAGGCTATTTTCTTTTTCTACTTACAAGTCATAATTCATAACTTTAATAAGCATCTGTCCCACTTCTTGCGGACGGTATACAAAAACAGCTAATTCACAACATTGCAGGGGACGTGACGACGTTACTGATGCATTCGTTTGTATGCTGACGGTACCGGAGGCTGTGCCGGTTACAGTTTGCAGACTGTACGAGATAGTTTTCAAGTAGGTACAAGTCTGTTCCATTTGTGCAATTAATATTTTAATTTGTTATTGATTTTGTTTTGGCTATTATAAATTTATTTATAGCCAAAAACGGAGGTCTTGTAGGACCATTTCTTTGTCCGTCTGTTTATTATTTATTTATTATTAGAACTTAATGCAACACAAATGTACAAAGGCGGACTGAATGCCTTAGGCATTCTCTACCAGTCAAATACCTGTCCGACTGTCCGTCTGTCCATCTGTCCGTCTGTCTGTCTGTCCGTCGTCGCCAGACGGTGAGCTATCATTGCTCGTCGTCCGCAAACTACGCTTACTGTGATTGGTAGTCGGAGTCAGGGTCTCAGCGGCAGGGGCATGAGGATGTCCAATCCTTCATTCGTGCGGCCGTCTCCTACGCTAGCATTACTGCTTCGCAGAAGGAGGCAACCATCACGCGTTGGGCCTCGCTCCGGATCATGGCTTGTACAAAGGCCCGGCACAAGAGGTCGCCACCGCACATTAACATAAGCCACGTAGTCTAACGCTACGTGCTAGGTAGGAGGTTCAAAGCGAATGCGATTATGAAGCGGTGACACGCGAATTAAATGCGATGCGGTGCGACGCGGCGGCTATGCCTTACGTGGACGCGATTCGTCTAAAAACACGACAACACCGCATCCAGTTCGCGCGATAATATCAAGCCAACTGATCGCGTTCGCTTCATTTCGCGCCGCTCCGCACCGCACTCTATGTGCGATTGGTTACATAAGCCACTTCAATACGTTTTGACTGTTTGTTGTTTTCCCGCCACGCCACACCGCTTCGCGTTCGTGTCTAGATCGCTCACGCAGGACGTCGCGTAACAAAACCACACCCATCTTGCTAAGCACAACCGTAAGCTCTTCAACAAAAACCGCTGTATTCAACGATTATAATCTAATGACGTCATAGCACCGGTTTGATAACCACAGACATAACGTAACATATAATATAAACATTACCATACAGAGTGACATAAACGTAAATATTAATAATGTACTTCAGAATAAGCTTACCTATATATTTAATACTAGCTTTTGCTCACGGTTTCTCACGCCTACATAAATATAGTACTATGTCACTCAGGAATGAAGCAGCTATCTATCGATGAAAAAATTTTAGCAATCGGACCAGTAGGTACTTCCAGCGATTACCCAAACTTTACGTCTTTATAATATTAGTGTAGATTAGAAGCCACAGCGGCTTCAACCGCGTGTAAATAGAAAATATATACACCTAGGTAAGGTTCAGGCTCGCCGTCCTTGCCGAACGGCGACCAACTCATTGTTCACTGTCCGCTAGCCCACACCTACTTCCCCAGTTTTGTAACATACTTTTGACTGGCCTGTTGGTCTAGTGGTTAGTGGCCCTGACTACTATGCCGGAGGTCGTGGATTCGATTCCCACCCAGGACAAATGTTTGTGTGATGAGCATAATCATTTGTTCTGTGTCTGAGTGTAATTTATCTATAATATGTATGTGATTAGAAATATATAAGTATGTTTATTAGTTGTCTAGTACCCATAACACAAGCTCTGTTTAGCTTGTGACTAGACGCCGTTGTGTGATAGTTGTGGAATATTATTATTATATATTATATATATTATACTACGAAGGAGTTTATAGCTAGCCTACACCTCAATCACAAGCTCTCTGTTCTCATTTACAAGCCTCTTCTAGACCCAGTCCTTCCATCATAGACATCATTCTTTACATTCCATCAAACGAGATCAAGATCCAAAGCGGAGAAGAATTCTGACGAATTAAACAATGATATATTAGCGTTGGGAGACCTCCTACAAGGTGGACCGATGACTTGATGACTGATGCGTGACGCACTGGATCGTTCATTGTGACGACACTTGGGGGAGGCCTGTGTCCAACAGTGGACGTCTTTCGGCTGAAAAGATAATGATGGTGATGATATGCTGACCTAGAAACACCTTTACCACTCGTGACCCAAAGAATTCCAGGTTAAAGCTTTAATAACAGAAAATAATTAAACATACGACACTCCGGCGAAGCCTGAAGCATATCTAGTATTATTATAATCACCAAACTACGCCTCTCATTCCACATTTAGGCCTTGTGCAGAGTGGACGTGCGTTGACTAGAGCGGGTGCGAGTGCGGTAGCGGATGCGATTATAATAATAATAATTTTTTTTTAATTTTTTTTTTTAAGAAATATTTAAAAATGTAAAATTATATGATAGAATGGAAAATAAAGGAGATAATAATAATATTCCGCCGTCTAGTCCCAAGCTAAGCAGAGCTTGTGTTATGGGTACTAGACAACTGATAAACATACTTATATATTTCTAAATACTTACATATTATGGATAAATTACACCCAGACACAGAACAAATGATCGTGTTCATCACACAAACATTTGTCCTGGGTGGGAATCGAACCCACGACCTCCGGCATAGCAGTCAGGGTCACTAACCACTAGACCAACAGGCCTGTCAATGTGATTATGTAGCTGGAGTGTATCGCGAGTTGTTATGATAGTGATTTAATTATTCATACGGAACGTTAAGATGCCGTGACGTCTTTCCAGATATTCTTCAGAGAGGAGACTAACCGCCATAATAATCGCGTGCCACACAAAGCCGCTGCGTCGCATTGAATTCGCGTGAACTGCAGAAGATCGCTTTCCAATCACAGTGGCGTATACCGCGTAAAAATACACCCCATTTTTTTAATTCGTCAAGAAAAAATAATAGGACTCTATCCGTATCCGTTCTGGATTATATTTGTGTAGTCAAAAAGTGGTAAATTCATAATTGAACCAATCATTCATAATAATTGCTTGTAGAAAATACTACGCAGTGATTTTTTTATATTACGATTGCCATTCAGTCATTCATAAATCCTGTAAAATATTTTGAAAAATTGGGTGTAATTCTGGGATATAAACAGACTCTAATAACTTTTTTGTTTACGACTATTATTTATTAAGACTTTACATAAATAATAACCAAACCTTTTCTGATAAACCCTTTAAGTATTTAGTTTAATAATAGTATTAATAAAAAATTAGCAGTATATAGGGTGACTGGTAATTAGTGTACGATACTTAAACACGTGATTGTGCTCATGATAACCAACAAGTTTTACTATGGGAACAAACCTGAAATCGCGAAAAAAATTCAGCTGTATTTATGTTTGCCTAATGTACTGAACAGCTGATATTTTTTCGCGATTTCGGTTTTGCTCCCATAATAAAAATTGTTTGTTATCATGAGTACAATCACGTGTTTAAGTATCGTACACTAATTGTCAGTCACCCTTTAGAGTCGCTTTAGTTTGGCTGCAAACAGCGGTTTAAATAGTTTGACAAATCGCTGTCGCTTTAGTACCCGCGCAAGCTCATCACTCTGTCCGGGGTCGTAGGATTAACTACGACGGGAGGTAAATGAAAATTATGATCTCACACATATATTAGATAGCTTTAGATAGGTATATACCTACAATGTTCTATTACGATATTAGCTAGTTTATTGAATTTCTAGTTTGCGGTATTGTTAATTAAAATCCGTAGGTTTTGATTGGGAATAATCTATTTTCAGTTGAAGTTATGAAAGGATGAAATTGGTTTTATTTGAAGGGTGTTATTTTTTGGGGTGGAAAATTTTCAAGCGAATTCTCTAGCTCTGGAGATTACAAGGAGTTCATAAAGCCCCATTACTCTGTGTTACTTTGCTTTATGCAAAATTTCAGGATTATGGGTCAACGGAAAGTACCCTTTTTTTTCCCCCGCTCTTGGGCGGAGCGGGAGATAGTGTCAGACTCTTACTGACTAAAAAACCCATCCCGTTCCTTCAAGCCTTCATACCGGGGCTCGAGCGCTCTTTCAGATAACCCTGGCTCCAGTAGGCTTCGACCCGGCTGGGTCTCTGCTGTTGCTGACAACTTCTTGAGGCGCGTGGGAACAGCGTGCGCCGTCGAGGACTTGGGCTTGGTCCGGACAGTTACCGGACGGTCGGACAGTGAGCTACCCAAGCCCGAAATTCTCTCCCTCTGGGTGGAGAGAGCAGGGGTGTCAGGTTTTTACTGACTATAACCACACTTATGCCTCGATAACACGTACCGAGTAAAAAGATGAGACAGTAAAATGTTACTCCAAGCCTAGAGTTTCGGTTCCCTTGATTTTCGATACATAGGGGTAGCTTTCTGTTTGTTCCTTTTGAGATACGGAACCCTAAAAATAGTTAATATCCAGTACCACAAGCAAGAGACCATTCCAGGCTTCTACGTTGCTCTTATCCAGCCTTGCTTTTAATATAACTGATATTGAGTCCCACGATATGCCATTAGATAACATAAAGAGTACTTCCTAATCCCCCTTAGCGGTAAATATAGTTACGCGACCCAACTTAGGGAAGTAGGTCATGGAGTATGCGACGTATGTATAGGATGTGACGTAAATGGTTGTTTGACATTGAACGCCTCATAGGTTCGAAAGTCGAAGCATCCTGTGACTAATAGTGTTATAACATTTGACACCTGATGGGTTTAGCGATGCATAATTAGAAAGGATTTAAAGGGCCCTGGGCCTCAAGTCTGCTATTACAATAGTGTCAGAATGGTTTATCATTGACTTCATAATTGTTGTAACTATAATTTTGACTGCTAATCGGCTTGTTGCCATCCTGATCTCCAAGGGGAGCGCATTCCACAGAGAAATAGCTTGAATAAAGAAGGAATAGTGAAGAAAATCAGTCATGATATGGCCAATTAAAACTGGCCAGATCATTATAAACGTTAAACTTTGATGATATGTCCATCCTCGGTTTAGCCTACTTTCTTTAGAACTTTCTTTATCATGGACATCCTACATCAACATTATGGCCAAACCAGGACTGACTTATTATCAAACGTTAACGTTTAAACGATCAGATGGCTTAGCCAAGTAACAACAATCGCTTAGTTATCTACAATCGTTAACGCTACTAACTAATATCGTCACCTCAACGTTCACTCGCGTGGTCTCGAGGCGTTTGACGCAAGAGAAAGAGAGAATCGAAACGAAACGGTCGTAAATTGACTAGGGGGGAGGGGGCAGTTTTACTTGGCCATATCATCAACATCATCAGCCTTTTTAATGTTTCCACTGCTGGGACTCAGGCCTTCTCTCTAGGAGAGGGAATGGGCCGTAATGCACCACACGAGCCCAGTGCGGGTTGGTGAATATTATACGTCTTCGAATTTTTTGTTCTAGGACATGCCGGCTTCCTCACGATGTTTTCTTTCACCGTTTTGAGAGTAGTGGTGATGAAATAAATTACACAAAGTAATGCGCTTGGCAGGGTTTGAACCCGCGCCCTACAACTCGTAACTCGTAAGTCGGCCATATCATGAAATGATCAATTTATATGATCGGGCCACTACATATGTATACATAGTAACGTTTGTGTTCAAGTTAAGAAATAATGCTTCACCATTGAACGAAAACAAAACTTCAATCCATAAATTTTCCAATAGTATTAAAATACTTTGTTTCTGTACTGAAACAATGTAAGTTTCTTGTTTGTCAGTTTCGTCATATTTCTATCGAAGTATGGAGCAGCCATCACTTGGTGACTCGGTGGCACGGAGAAAAATGGCGGCGCTTGTTAAAAATTGTACTCGTACGTTCGGAGTCTGAAACAAGGATGGGTTGTAAAGTGTTAAATTGTAAACACAATAAATTATGTGTCAAAGTTGTAAACAGGTGGTTTTCGTTTTTATTTTGGTGAAGGTATTATCATACTAATAATAAAAAGGTGAAAGTTTGTATGTTTTAATGGTTAAAACTTTATAAATTGCTGGCTTTATTCTGTATTACAACTATATTACATGGTACATAGACTCATACGTACAAATATTTTGGGGACGCATTTATTGTACGTACAACTAAGTACGACCCATTTAAGTGGAGCATTAACCAACCCGCACTGGGCCCGCGTGGTGGATTACGGACCATTCCCTCTCCTAGAGAGGAGGCCTGAGTCCCAGCAGTGGGAACATTAAAAAGGCTGATGATGATGATGATTAACCAAAGACGCGTGTAAATGAGTTCCATACTTACACACACATTTTTTATTATTTATAGGTTCACGCTTGATCACTCTCACCTGATGGAAAGACGATGGAGCACGCTTGCCTAAAAGTATCTTATTCACTCTTGACTTAAAGACCCCTAAGTTAACCCTTAAGTTTTTTTTTTGTCTATAATGATTTTGTGCGCCAAGATAAATAGTTTTCTTTCTTTTTTTTACCCAGGTCGTAGAAATCAGGAAACACAGACTCCGACAGGGAATTCCACAGCTTAGTGTAATGATCACATAAAAACTTTTGAAGTGTACTTTTTGATGAATCATTTTGTAAATCACGATTTCGTAGTACCTATTTCGAGAAAGATTACCAGCTGAAAACACTACTCTTCAATCAATACTACACTCAAAGTAGAAACCTTGAACGATTTCAGTCCGAAACACAAGACTATTAATCCCGATACGAATAATTCTTGGCAACTAGCTGCAAATCCGATCGTACTCGCCACAGAGCTTGAGAGGTTATAGCCGCCGGTGATAGAGATTTTTTAAATTGTTTCGACTACCTCCTTGGTCATACAATCTCTAAAAAAAACCTTCATATATTATCATTTCTACAATCGGACAATCCGACGTACAATGCGTTCCAAATGGGAATAGGATAGCCCGCCATGTTGTGACGTCACGTTTTACTGTCAAATCGAGGATAGAAATTTTGAAACATTAATTAATTAACGAATTTAATTTATTTATGAACTGTGAAGGAAAAAAGTTTAATCAGAATCCAGTTCTTCAATTTTACTCATCTCCAAGTACTACAGTTTTGCCAAAATTTCTTCGATTTGACAGTTCGACGTGACGTTAAACATAGGAATCGGTCCTATTCTCATTTGGCGAGTACGGCGAGTATTACCTTTATCCTTACTGCGTAGGTACATCCATTTGCCTGCTGCAGTCTTCCTGTCCGATTATAAGGCTAGAGTGAATAGGTTCAACGTTTGCATCACTGCTTACCAACAGGTGGGATCGCACTAGTTTATATCAATAAAAAAAAAAGTAATTTAATTTGACAAGAAGTCAAGAATACGTGCAAGAAATACCATGGACTCTTAAATGATGTTATGAGTAAAAAACATAATTATCATTATACAGGCAACGTTTCAACCCCTCTCCTGGAGGGGAGGCTTGAGTCCCAGCAGTGGGAACATTATAAGGTCGACGATGTCTGTTACGGTTCGAAGCCATATTTATGTCATCACTGGCAACACGCAAGGCATGACTTGCGTGAGTTTAATAAAATAAAGTCCTGTCCATTTGCCGTAGTTGTTACAGTTGCCAATACTATGCTTCCATGCTCTGTGGAACTCTCTCACCAATCACATTTCGATTAAAAATCCCTCTATTTGGCCCCGATCGCTTGGAGGTTCCAAGTTCAACACGCCACCGACTTTTTGTTTCCCATTCGATCATCGGTCCGCCGGTACTTTTCACTGTCAAAGTGAGACTTGTTACCGAAAATAGACGAGTTATAGCTCAAAGAGAAGATAGCTATGACATTTGCAATCGAGCTATGTTTTTTTTTTATTCGACTACAGCTAAGTCAATCATATTCGGTTATGAATTTAGCGGTTTGTAGGTATGTTCCTACCTAAATATGCGGTATGTTTATGGAAGAATGGATTACGAATGCAGGTTTTGGTCTAGCTCGGATGCAGATGCCTAATTCTATTATATTATAATAATATAGCGTATAAATCTGTTGTAATTCAGTAAATTAATTTAAACAAACTTGTATAATATATTAAAGCTTTATTTTTTATTGATTTATTAGAACGTTAAGCACTAGTAATAGAAACTACGTGTACAAAGGCGGACTTAATGTCTTAGACATTTTCTACAAGTCGATATACTGCTGCCGGAATGTAGGTGTAATTTTGCGACATGAATGTATACAGATAGACTGTAATCTACACTAATATTTATATTAATATTATAAAGAGGTAAAGTTTGTTTATATATGTTTTTGTTTGTAAGAAGTAATCTCTGAAAGTTCTGGTCTGATTGCTAAAATTTTTTCACACATAGAAAGCTCCTTTGTTTCTGAGTGACATAGGTTATAATTCATGTACGCTGGTAAGAAAGAAAGAAAGAGAGAAAACTATTTTATTTGGCATACACACTCGTAGATACACACAATGTAGTGACAACATGTAGACACCAGGCAAAACCGCGGGCAAAAGCTAGTAACGTAAAAATATCGGTTTTCTAAATTTTGACAGTACGGTTGGCGCAGTGGTTCACCAATTCGCTGCTGCGTTGTATGCCGCTAGTTCGATTCTCGCAAAAGCTAGTACTTTACACAATATAAATTTTCAGAATGGTCGATTCAGCAAACAAATGCCTTTATACGGACCACCTCACCGTTTTGGCCAACAATACGATATGGCGAACTTCGCTGACCTTCCAAAAGGAACAGACCATAAAGATAAACCACCTAGGTCATAAACGAAACCGTTTGGAAGCGGAACCAATGAGTTAAACGCCTCCCATTTGAAATTCGAATTGTAAAATTCGAAATTTAAAATTTGAAATTTACCGTTTATTGAATTCGATATTTTTGCGCGTGGATTGGCTTTTGTGGATTTCAAAATGGAGTCTTGCCCTCTTAGATTTCTTTTTCGATGTATTTATGATTCTTTTATTTATAACAATATCGGTTTCTTGGGTCGAGTTACGAGTATTTTAAAAGGAATTTCTGTTTTCAATGTTTCTTAATCTGCCATTAAAAAAATAACTTTAGTCGAATTCGTAGTGGTGTCAATTAGTCATTCTGACAGATATGGCGGGATGTGTAAGGCGGCTGCTAAAGGTGCAAAAAACCTCAGCGACTGTTGCGACCCAGTGTTGAATCGTCGCTTACCATCAGCTGAAATAGTGGTCAAACGCGAGTCTATCTACGTTTTTTTTTTTGGTTCGTAGGAGATAATGTCTGAAAGTATTGGTCCTATTGCTAAAATTTTTTTACCGACAGTAAGCTGCTTTATTCCTGAGTGATATGGCTATATTTTATGTACGCGGGAAAAGCCGCGGGAAAAAGCTAGTCAATTATGAAAAAACCTTCCTTCTTAAAGAGCCCTTGCTTGTGCGACGCTCCTTTGGCTGCCAGTTCGTACGTGAGGGCCCACTTCGCGATTTAAGGGATATCAACAAACATTTAGTTGACTCTTCAAGTGACCAGAAGGCTGGGCTTTTCTTGGGTCATCGAATAAGCATTACTGTTCAACATAGCAATGCTGCCAGCGTTCTGGTCGCTTTTCTATTGACAACAATGTAAATGAATTTAGGCTTATGTTAACTGAAGAGAGAATAATTGAAGAGCAGTGGTGGCCGAGTGGTAACGGCCCCGACTAGAGATGTGCCATTGCCGGCAATATTGTCCAAAGTGGAAATTTGACTTGGAATATTGCCATCAATATTCATACTTCGGGCCAAATTGGCGGCAATATTGCCACCAATGTTCCCACTTCTCGGCAATATTGCCGGCAACGGCACATCTCTAGCCCCGAGTTACGAGTTCTTCGGTTCAAACTATTTATCATCACTGCTCTCAAAACGGTGAAGGAAAACACAGTGAGAAAACCGACATGTCTTAGAACCAAAAATTCGAAGACAAGTGACATTTACCAACCTGCACTGGGTGGTGGATTACGGCCCATTCCCTCTCTTAGATAGGTGGCCTGAATCCCAGCAGTGGAAACATTAAAATACTGATTATGCTATTGGTATTTTAACTGATTAAAAAAAAAAAGATAAATGAAAATAGCTGGGTAAGCATAGGTATGCAAAGAAAAGATTTCTCATACCTGAACTGCAATGCAGTTTATGAGCAATGGGTAGCTCGCTGTCCGGCCGTCCGGTAACCGTCCGGACCAAGCCCAAGTCGTCGACGGCGCGCACTGTCCTCGCGCGCCTCAAGGAGTTGTCAGCAACAGCAGGGGCCCAGCCGGGTCGAAGCCTACTGGGGCCAGGGTTATCCGAAAGGGCGCTCGAGCCCCGGTACGAAGGCTAGAAGGAACGGGATGGGTTTTTTAGTCAGTAAGAGTCTGACACTATCTCCCGCTCCGCCCAAGGTCGGGGGATGTCATTGCATGATTTTTCCCATCGAAAAAAAAAAAACTGCAATGCAGTTTGAATGACTTTTAATTCATTAAACCCCAAGCGAACGCCGGCGTTCGCGCACCTATTGTCTTTCAATTGTGTCTGTAATTATCACGATCGAATGGTTAAAGTTTGTATATACGTAATATAAGTAACAAAGTCAGAGAAACTCTTCAGAGTTCAGACTTTACTGTCAAACATTATAAAACTACCAACATACGGATATAATATAATACCAACTTTATAACAGGGAAATAAAATACAATGTATAACTGGAACGGTACAGTCGCGATAGAAATAGAATCGTCAAGTTTTTTTTTTAATGTGGAATATCATCCAATTGCTTTTTCCGCCCTAGGGTGGCGTTGGAGTTTTTATCAGACTTTTACTGACTAGGTTCGTCACCTAAATGTTCTTTTATCTTTGTTTCTTATGTGACAGATTCTGCTTAACTTTTTTACACAAATACTTATGGCCTCTTCTCTATTAGAGGATAACTCTAATCCACGACGTTGCTTTTCTTGAGGAGGTCGTCAATTGGCTTTCCAACTCTAGGGTGGAACGAAAAGGTGTGTCAGACTTTTACTGGCTAAACCCATTAGTGTCTTTCAGTTGCCTTTTGCCTTTTAGAGCTACAGTCACTATTTCAAATTTTAATGTTAGAGTAGGGGTTAGTAACTCACTAGTCGAGGGTCGTATAAGTAATACTGACTGACATAAAGCAAAATATTGAGTGACATTCAGGTTTCTAAATAAAAATATTTATGTTTTTGACAATAATCTAAAATAATATATTTTATATTTTTTCGTAGAAACTTTTAAGTTAATGTTATCTAGTCATTAATAAAAAATATATTTTTTAATTTTATTATTGATAGTTACTCACTTGACCGCTGTCTCACCTGATAGAAAGCGACGATGCGGTCAACGATAGAGCGCGCTTACCTAGTAGTAAACTATTATTTCTTGACTTAAATATTTTTGTTATTTAGATTTTATTTTCAAGAGACTAAAATTGTAGTGTTTTTTTTTTGTCAGAGAAAATCGGCTCAATGCCTTAACTGGAAACAGTAAATATTGAATTTATAAAATGACGAAACTATAAACGTCACGACTGTACACACATATTTGAATTTAGAGCGCGGCCATCAATATTTTTGAACGAAAAACTTTCTAACGTTACAAAGCGTTCGTTCCAAATTCAAATTTGTATTCGTATCCGACGAATTGGTTTATGTTCCGTTCTATTGGAATACTTGAAGTGACTGACGGCTCTGATAGATCCCGGGTACACGATGGCCCATGCTGGTCGCACTTTACTATCGATTTTATTGTGTCTTTGTGCTACAAGGAAGTTTCTCTGTGAGTAAACATTTCTGAACTGTATTCTGTTTGTTTTATGCAGATTTTAAATTCAACGTTTTTAACGGCGTTGACATTTTGTTGATATCGAGAAATGCGAGGAAAGAATTATTTGATAGTCTGTCTAATAAGTCAACCGACTTGGGTAATTATTAGGGTAAAATGAAATCTGATGTAGTCAACGCTGGTTCAATAATCAAGATTGATTAAAAGATCTTGATCATTGTTTACTACTAGAAGAACCTTATAAAAAGTATCGAATATAAGTATTTTTTAAATAATTAAATGTTATACAAAATTCCCAAGTCGGTTGACTTTTTAGACAGACTATACTTACTTTATATATTTTTTTTAATTGACATAAACCAGTGCTTGACTGCGATCTCACCTGATGGTAAGCAAATAAAACATATGTTTATTTTAGATTCATGAACAACATTATTAACATACGATTTCTTCGTAAAACTAATACCACATCAGTGTTCTGAGCTAATAAAGCTTTGCAAAAAAAAAATCGACAACATGATATTTTTTCGCTGGTTTTCCCTACTCCTTTCAAACGGCTTTGAAAGCAAGAAAGATAAAAATTGCTTGTTAAGTGTTCTTCAGAATATACATAGCATATGTGAATCAATCAATATTTCGCAAAGAAAATGTATTTAATTAAAGTTAAGCAAGGCTCTATCTGGCCAGATGTTCAAAGGACTTATACGCCTGTCCCCGCACACGGGCCACAAAAAAACGCCGCTTCAAGCTTCTTTGGCTCGTGTGCGGCGGTGCCGCCACAAAAAAACGCTTGAAGCGGCTTCAAGCTCCTCCGGACACAAGAGGTGTCACGCGCTTCAGCTGTTTTTTGCGGCCGCTTCTAGCTTTTTTTTTGTGTCTGCTTCTAGCGTTTTATTGTGACAGCGTTTTTTTGAGGCCCGTGTGTGGAGACGCTTAAATGGCTCCTAAATAATATGCGTTACGTAACTGGTGCAAACTTCTGCTCGATAATTATATCGATAGCTTGACCTTAATAACTTCAACTGGAATAGGCACCAAGTGATTAAACATCTTATGAACCCACTCCTCACGAAGTCTTCAAGAGGAAAAGTTGTTCAACTATGTAGACCAATCGATCGGGAGGAAGGTTTTTAGGCAGGGCTCTTCAATTGAGCCGTTTTATTTTAAGGCCTGACCAATACGCGGTTCCCTCATTATATTTTATAACCGTTTCATTTTACTACCGTACCTGTTTCTGTCATAAAACCGTTGCGGTGTTCCGGTGTTTGTGTCTATTGGCAATAATGATATTTCTTTATTTATTACATCATCATCAACAGCCTTTTTAATTTTCCCACTGCTGGGACTCAGGCCTCCTCGCTAGGAGAAGGAATGGGCCGTTGGTGGATGATACATGTCTTCGAATTTTTGGGTCTAGGATATGCCGGTTTCCTCACGATGTTTTCTTTCACAGTTTCGAGAGCAGTGGTGATAAAATAAATTACACAAAGTAATGCGCCTGGCTGGGTTAGAACCTGCGACCTACAACTCGTAAGTCGGAGCCATTACCACTGGGCCACCACTGCTTTCTTATAAAATAAAAATATTACAATGACTATTATAGAAATGATAGTAATCGGTAGTCGATCGGGTTAACTATCGTTTGATTAGTATAACCCGCGTCACGACAAATACGATTCAGTAGACTTATGTGCTTGAAGCTTTAGACTCGTATTCAGCTTCAAGTATTTTTAATTTATCTTAGAACACTTGCAATGAGCAATGGGCCTCATCAGAAGACTTCAAGTCACCCAATGGAAAGGGCTATGCTCGGAGTTTCCTTGTGTGATCGAATCAGAAATGAAGATATCCACAGGAGAACTAAGGTTGCCGACGTAACACGAAGAATCGCCAAACTTAAGTGGCAATGGGTAAACATTGCTTGCAGAAAAGATGGTCTTTGGGGCCGAAAGGTTCTGGAGTAACGACCGCGTACCGGAAGGCATAGATGAGCTGGTAAGGGTTGCGAAAATCCGATGGATGCGAGACGCACAGGACCGTTCATTGTGGCGACACTTGGGGAGGCAAATGTTCAATAGTCCACTATTGAACATTTGCCTCCCCAAGTGTCGTCTTTCGGCTGAAATGATGACGCTCTGCACTCAAGCGCGCGTGTGCATGTTTCTCCGCATCTAGGCACGTGATCTGCATGAATGCGCGTGGATGCATTTTCGGTGTCTTACAGAAACGGAGATACTTACAAGCAACGTTAAAACACGCATTCACGCGCTACGCTGCGTGGTGCGTGCAGTCTGATAATCGCCTAAGTCGCGCGTCATCGCATCGCATATTTATACGTTACCGGAAAATTCCAGGATGCCCAGTGTGACGTCGCAGATTTTTACGACGCGACGTCGCAACGCAGTATAGGGGCCTCGCCCAACGAACCAGTTGCGCCGCGTTATTTCATATAGAAACCCTTAAAGTACTCACATGTAACAGATATGGGACCGTATAGAAGCCTTGAGGAAAAGGGAAACTTATTTCGTAAAAGTAACATAATATTCAGTAATAAATTCTAGTCGAGTTTGGTTGTCGTGGGCAGGAAAGAGTTTTATGTGCATTCATAAGTAATGGACTTACAATTGCTGAGTGCTTAAGTAGTTTATAAAGTGCAAAGGATAAGAATCAGGTCTGTTTTCCTCTTTAGCAGGATATTATTAAGAAACTTCTTCAAGGGGGAGTGATTATTTTCCCACCGAGAAAAATGGCACAGAAGGAACATAGAATCGGATTGTCCCTTCCTGGAACACTGGACTCGTATGCACAGCTGCAGATCTGGTGCAGCGTCCGTTTAGATTTTATGAATTGATTTTATTTTAATCTTTAATTTAATGAGCAATGTTATTAACATAGTTTTTAAGTGCTACTAACATAATGTGGTGACCACGTAGGTACCGGAAGACGCAGCGTTGGACGGCCTCCAAAGAGGTGGACCGATGACCTGGTCAGGGTCGCGAGAATCCGGTGGAAGCGTGACGCACAGGACTGGTCGTTGTGGCGACGCTTGGGAGAGGCCTATGTCCAACAGTGGACGTCTTTCGGCTGATATGATGGTGACTAACATAATATGGATGTAAGAATCTGATTAAAAAAAAAGACGTGTGGCACTCGGGGACTGCCGCGGTAAAGCTATTGCATAGCATTTTTTATCAACGTATGCAATAGACCTCGCCAACAGCTGCTTAACCCCACCCATCCAAAACAGACCTCGTCAACAGCTGCTTAACCCCGTCCATCCAAAACCAGACCTCGCCAACAGCTGCTTAACCCCACCCATCTAAAACTAGACCTCGCCAACAGCTGCTTAACCCCACCCATCCAAAACCAGACCTCGCTAACAGCTGCTTAACCCCACCTTTCCAAAATGAGACCTTGCCAACAGCTGCTTATCCCCACCCATCCAATACCAGACCTCGCCAACTGCTGCTTAACCTCTTCCATCCAAAACCAGACCTCACTAACAGCTGCTTAACCTCACCCATCCAAAACGCCGACAGCTGCTTTCACTCATTTGTTTTCTTATCGGTCACCACGCTCAAAAAACAAATGAGTGGGGGTTGTTAGGTTATTTTCGTTACGGGATTTCTGGATTCGGTCTCCACGCTCAAGGCCCGCGATAGAAGCTATGCAATAGCTTAAAAAAAAAACCAGTAAAACTCTGACAAGCCATCTCGCTCTATCCTAAAGTGTAAGACATCATTGCATGATTTCTCACCTAAAAAAATATACTAATTGGTGTAACATGCTTTCCAAGGCATAAAGTAGTTTCGATATACAATGATCGATCACCTAACCTAACCTTGACCTTTAAGGCCGACGATTACTTAGCCACAAGAGGCTGAACGAAACACATAACAATCACACTTAATTACAACAAAGATGTTACAATTATTTCCTTCGAATTCCTCCCTGTAGGGACGAACTAAGAAAGAACCACTCTTCCAGATTGCTAGCCTTAAGGATAAGCTACTGATAACAGCTCCCGATAAGGGAATTAAATTACTTTTGCGTAACACCAATTACTGTTTGGGTTAGAGGCGATAGTGTTCTGTTTGTGGATGTTTTAGCGTTGTTTATGTTTGATTTTGAGTTAATCTAAGTTGTTGAAATGAAATTGATTGAAAAACTTTTTTGAATGGACGGAGTGTCCTATATAGAATAGAATGCATTTGTTAGAATACTAAAGTTGTGTTGGGTACATATTAGAATGTCGATCATTAAAATACGTAAACGTAAAATGTCGACGTTCAAAACATAGAAAATTTTGATTGTACCATAATATCGAAAATTGTTATATCGAAGCTTAAAATGTCTAAAATTGCAATGCTGAGTCATAAAAATATCGATAGTCGTTTTACCTAAGTTCAAAACGGTGTGTGGTGATTTCGGGTTGTCGTATATGTTCAAATCGCGCGGAGAACTTTGATTGCGCGATACAGGATTTCGTACTTTCTTCGTAGTTCTTATGTGGCGCCATAGATGTCGCTACAACGGCAACATTTAATTCACCTAAGCTCAGGTACTAGGTACTCGTTAAAATATGTAAAACATTTTTATCTATTTTATTTTGAGAAGTAGCGCTCGCCAGCCGCTGCTGCGCTGCGGCACCGCTCGCTTCGCTCGCTCGGCTCGCGCGTGTTTGGTCACAGTTAAATCTGACCTAACCTATTTCACCCCATTTAAAATGACGAATCATACCTATGTACAATCTCCCTTAAAAATGTTTTCATCATTGTCTAATTGTTTAGTCGCAAGCAGATTTTAGGATCCATCACTTATACCACAAAGTAGATAGATACAGAAGTCAATCTCATGTATGTACTTCACATGAAAAGTAAAGTAAATAACGAAAAGCCTACGTTCAGCAATCGCGCTAGGGTTGGCGCCACTCTGTTCGAGCGCGCTCGAGCGCGGCGACAAACACCTAATTTATATTGTAAAAATATTACATGGCCACAAAGTCATGCCCATAACAACCTACCCAACTGTGTACAAACAAACTATCAAAGTTCAAGCAAATACCTACCTAATTACGTCTTAAAACTGATAGCTTAAAAAACGATAATTCAGCAATCAATGTTGAATTTAAAAAACCTATTCCCAGTCCATTAAACAGTTATAACTTCAGTTTTGCTCCATTACTTCACAAAAAGTTCACAGACGATGAGCCGAATTGCGTCGAGATATCGTGTCCGTGAGCGGTGTCTATGTGTGCGTTGCTCGAGCGCGATTTGTATGTAGATTGTCTTCTGTACCTATCTAGTCCATAACATAATAATTTTACCACCTATCATAATTTTACAAGATACCTCCTTAAGAGTTTGCAGAAAAAAAAAGCAAGTCTCATTCCTAATAAACGACAACTTATTCAAGAAAAAAAAAATGGCGTGAAGATATGACGACGTGCTGTTATAACCCAGGTAGGGGGAAGCTGGCGAGCTGCCAAGGCTTTGTACTCCGGAGTACGTTACGTACCAGTTCTCTATTGCTCCACAAACACACGTACAGACCTACTCATTATGTAGGTTGCTAAACGCTTTTATAAGTACTTAGTAGTTCTCATTTGTTTTATTTGACATTCATTTGTTTGGCTGTTGTAATTAGGAGACCCTTTTGGAAATCACACTAAACATATATGGTCGAAGTTTGTGAGAGTTTTTATTAGTATGTTTGTTAGTCCTTCACGCTGAAACTGCTGAAGAGATTTGAATGGAATTTGTCGTACGGGTAGAGTCTGTCTAATAAGTTAAACGACTTGGGTAATTATTAGGATTTAATTAAATCTGATGTAGTCAACACGGGTTCAATAATCAAGGTTGATTAAGAGATAGAGAACATTGTTTACTAACAGAAGAACCTTATAAAAAGTATCGAATATAAGTATTTTTTAAATGATTAAATATTATACAAAATTCCCAAGTCGGTTGACTCATTAGACAGACTATAGCTCATGTCTTGAATTAGTGTATACAATGCGATTCAAATAAGAATAATAACGTCAATGACCTCGATCTGTCAAACGTTACTTGAAAAGTACGGTTTGCAAAAACTTATAAATTGCGTATCAATAGGGTTTTTTCTTCATTTAACCGAGTCCTAGTTTAAATCTAAGGGCTATATTTCACCAGGATACCATAGCGGTGCAACTGGTCGCACCGCCCACTGTCCCGGTGAAATGTAGCCCTAAGCTTGACTTGATTCCACCATCGGACAAGCCGACGAACGGCAAGTATCCACCCTAATGTTGTTGAAACCTCTATGGTCCGGACAAAGCGTTTTGCCTCGTCGTTTATACCGCGTACATCGAGGGACTGGAACAATTTGCCTGCTGCGGTCTTCCCGTCTGATTATAATTTAGGTGTCTTTAAGGCAAGAGTAAATAGGCTCTTAATAAACTAGTGCGTCTCAACATCAACGATTGCATCACTGCTTACCATCAGGTGGAATCGCAGTCAAGCACTATGTCATCCAAGGTCACGGGATGTCATCCAAGGGCGGGGATGTCATCCTAGGGTGGGGGAAGTAATCCAAGGGCGGGGGATGGTCATTCGGATGATTTTTACCTACAAAAAAAAAACCAATAGGTGGCCTAATTTTAGAGGCAGCATTTTTTTTTAACTTTCAGTTACGGAATTCAAAGTGCAAATGCAAATAATATAAAAGCAACAATACTCTCAACCACTTCAATTATGAAAACCGCTTTTGACAAATATTTATTGTTGCATATACTGTGGTAGTATGACTGACTATTAAAATAATTGAACACATTATGATGCATGACCACACAACACAATATGAACACTGTATTTATAGAACCTTATTATGTTGGACCTGGAACATCTGTCCAGTATTTTCATGTAAAGAATCTTTGTAAAAAATTTCCTAACTTATGAAAAATCACAAAGTCTTAAGCCAGTTCTGGTACCTGGGCCTCAAATCTGCTATTACAATAGTGTCAGAATGGTCTATCATTGTTTTCATAATGGTTGATTTTGACAAGTTTTGGTAATCTGCTAATATAATGACGTCATTATGACTTTCCAATGTTCAACCACTGACAATCCATTGAAAGAAATGGCATAGAATGGTAATCTCGTACAAAATAATAAATCAATATCTGACGTATGCGGCAATCAACTAAAATTTTGACAGTTCTTTTGATCATTGAACTACATTAGAACGTCAGCGTGTGCAGTTATTACTTTTAAAAACCTCGATATTGTCATTTTACCACAACTCTATTGCGTGACCATTGACCGATCAATGATCGATCATTATGAATTAGCAGATTACGAACTTTTAGCAAAATGACAATGGGATCGTGTTGGGATGACGAATTTATAAAAATAGCAGATTTGGGCCCCTGGTTGGCAACATAAATACATGGTCACCGGGTCACCCAAGCGATTAAAGGGCTGGTAATAGAAAGAAGGACAGCGGAGTGATAGCAATAGGCTCTCGTTTTTACCCATTAGGTACAGAACCCTAAAAAATTGGCGAAAGACTGAGAACCACAAAAATAATCAATCAATAGGCGCGAATCCCAGCCACCATGGCTAACCTTAACTTACTTGTAACATGAAATGCTTTTAGGCTCTCGCACCGCCAAATAAATCATACACATTATGTTACTATGACCGTTGTCAGTACTATCGAGGTGGATGAAACAAATGGCTGATGGGGGAACGAATCGAATGTGTCGCTTGTATAGGAGTATTTGTATTATATTGAAGGGAGATGGTTTATTGTTTTTGATTGAATAGAACCTTGTGAGTATCAATGCGGTTTCGCCGGACTAATAATTGTATTAACTAGCTGTGCCCGCGACTTCGTTCGCGTGGACTACAGGATTTCGAATTTATTTTTTCTAAAATAAAAGTAGCCTATGTTGCTCCTTATTACATCAGCTACCTGCCAAAAAAAGTCCCATCAAAATCGGGCGGCTTATCCTTTTCAATTTGCATCTGTATATATTATTAATCTCATCACTCACTGGCTTATTTATGATTACGATTAATTGTAGTTCGCAGATTAGTTATACAATATATAATATGTTATTATTCTACTTAGGTATGTGATTGGTTTATGCTACGAGTATCAAGTCATCTACATATATTGCTTATGTATTATGCCTTCGAAGTATTCTAATAATGCTGAGGAATAGTACAATAACTATGAACAGAGCTATATGTTTCTATAGGCTTGTTTGAGCAGTGGTGGCCGGTTGGAAACAGTCCTGACTTACAAGTTGTAGGTCGCGGGTTCAAACTCAGGCGCATAGCTTTGTGTAATAAAATTCATCACCACTGCTCTCAAAACGGTGAAGGAAAACATCGTGAGGGAACGGGCATGCGGCATGTTTTTTTTTATGGTGGGAATTTCATCTAAGAACAAACCCCGTTCTTGGGCGTATCGGGAGATAGTATCAGACTCTTACTGACTAAAAACCCACCCCGTTTCTTCGTGCCTTCATACTAGGGCTAAACTATCTCTCGAAACTAACCCTGGCCCCAGTAGGCTCCGACCCAGCTGACAACTCCTTCAGAATTCGAAGACATGTGACATCCACCCACCCGCATTGGGCACGCGTGGTGGATTACGGCCCATTCTCTCTCCTAGAGAGGAGGCCTGATTTCAAACAGTGGGAATCTACACCATAGCCTTTCAAATAAATATAAAATATTAGTATGGATATGAATTGACAGGGCTAAGAATAAATCGATCGTATACCCGAAAAATGAAGATTATTTCAATATGGATACTTTAAAATAGTCTCCATGGGTCGAGGCGTGCTAGGGCCGATGTTTGCAAGGTCCAAAGAATTACGTGGCCTGAGAACGCGAAGGGGAACTAAAGAAACAGAAGTGGGTCTATGTCTATGTCTAGGTATGGTTTCCGCACTTAGTCCAATGCGGATCATTACGTGGGCCATGGCGGCCATAACCTTAGGTGGGCCTAGAGATGTGCCTTTGACGGTAATATTGCCAGCAAAATTCCCGCTTCAGGCAATATTGCCGACAACGCCACATCTCTAGGTGGCCTTATTCCAACTAGCTCACCTCTCTCCAAAAATAGATTAGGCCTCTCAGGTTTTTCAGGGCATCAATAAGGTAGTTTGGGGATTCTACGGTTCATGTGCGTATTTCAGTGCCACTTGTGCAGTATAGCATTACACACAAAAATATAAACTTCTTCATTGAATAGAGAGGATTCTCCGACCAGACGTATATTGTGTCTGGATTTGGGCATCTGCCCGATAGATGATTTTGAGCCGTTATATATATGTTCAAATCGTGTGCAGAACTAATTTCGCTATGAAAAATTTTGTAGTTTTTAGTTCTTAAGTGGCGTCATAGATGTCGCTACTGTCTGACAGTTTCTCTTGGTCCACCCAAAACAGCAGGAAGAGTTATTTAATGACATCCCACCTCATAAAATACGAGTAAAAGGTTGGGTTGTACCTACTGTTGTGGGTCTGTGCATTTTCAAACTGTAAATTTTAGTATGATCTCTCTAAAACACTTAGTGACTGTGGTAAATGATATGTATTTTGCAAATGGTGTTTTTAAAAACACTTTTACATGAAATTTTTTTCTTAAAGCCTTATTGAAACTTAAAACCAGAACAAGTATCAAGTACATTGAAGGTCATCCGTATGCCTTTTTTAATGAGTGGCATATGATATCATTGCGCTTTGGTAGGGTCGCCATATACAGGGTGTAAGGGACCGGTCTTTGTAAACTTTAAGGACTTGCTCAGTAGACGATTCTGAAAAACTTTCCAAGATATTTTTTTCTTTAAAAAAAAGGAAAAACAAAATCGGCCTCTCCTTATACACTGTCCAATCAATTTTACAATTTTGTTCTACTCTTTTCTGTCTTTACCCACATCTGGCCATTCCTTGAGGTAGGAGATAGGTACGGTATAATTTCGGCCAGCATTATGTTATCGCTAAAGACGCTCCTTTCAAACGGACGTTACTAAATTACGGGTTTGAAGCGGCTCAGGAATTCCCAACACTTGTAACTAAACTATGCCGAGGAAAACTTGCCAGTGTTTGTTTACGAAACCAGTCCCAAGTTTAGTAGGCAGAGGGAGGCAGAAGGGCAAAATTAAATAAGGAAAGTAGGAAGAAGAAAGAAGCAAGAACTGGCCAAATGCGAGTCGGATTGGCACACGAAGGGTACTTGACATAAATCTGTCTAAATACAGAAAGAAGAATTTAAATATATAACTTCATTGGCACCACATTTACTGTACCCTCTAGGACTCTACCCTTAGTCCCTCAGTGGAAAATTTATTAAACTAGGTATACCTATTTTTTGTCAGATAATAAAAAGCTGTCAATAAAGTTTCTTGCCTGTTCTTTTTCATAGAAATCTACGCTTTGGAACGTGTAATTTGGCTTAATTTTTTTATTTTCTGACAGACATTCTGACAATTCAAAAGTGCTTGTCATTGGTCTATATGAAATAAACGTTTTTTATTTCTGCTTTTAGTATTGTATTGTCTTGTAATAGTTAAATTAGCTAGTTTTTTTTTTTAAAGATGGTTGGATTGTGTGAGAAGTGATATGAAAGAAAAGGGAGTTAGTGATAGTTTGACGGGTGACAGGACAGAATGGAAGAAGAAAACGTGTGGCGCCGATAAGGGCAGGAAGAAGAAGATTCTTTATTAAATTCTTCTAGCGGCTTGCCCATGTGATAGTCCAAAATTATTCCCAGAGAACATATTTCCGGGATAAAAACTATACTATGCACTTTCCAGGGGTGCTATTCTCTAAGAAAGCGCAGCGCTGGCACAGCGACGAGTCGTCAGCGCAGTACATTGAATTAACGAGAATGATGATGAGAATAGCACCCCTGGACACTTGTCTAACCGTGTATCAAGTTTCATTCAATTCTATATTTTAAACGTTTGAATATGATGGAGCCTAAACACAAACTTTCATCATTCATCATTCACATACACACAAACTTTGATCTTTATTATATTAGCATGATTTATTTATTTGATAATTTTGTAATTAATTAATTACATGTAAATAATAATGCTCATTCAGGGGCTATTATTACCAAATTTATTCTCGGTGGAATGCAGATATGCGGCTGTATATTGATACCACTAAAATTATGATTTTAAAGTAAAAATTTAATATTTTGGCTGTTGATTACTCTCCTTTTGACTGTCAAGTGAATACCAGTGGTTTTAAAAACGGCCTCTGCATTTAATTGAAGTAAATAGTTAATTCCCTCACTTTTTTTTTTAAGTGTTCTGAACAGTCGAAATGACAAAAACGAAACAAAAAAAATAATGTTGGCTGTCATGGGACGCTATAGGAGCATCACGGCATGACAGTGTCACGCTGTTGTCGTCACGGCATTTGAATCAGTTTTACTGCTAAGGTGCGCCAATAGATATTTTACATTATAGCGACATCTATTTCGCCACAAAGGAACTATATTTGAAAATCATGCATCACGCAATTAGATATCTCAGAACAGGAAGGACAGACTGTAGTATAATACTTCTGTCTGTCTTTCAAGTATAAATACCGGGACGGATCTTGAGCGCTGGCTTCAAGTTGCGTAGAAGTCAAATATTCGCTCTCTTTAGTGGTGCGAAGTGAGACGCGGGGGCGGGGAGTGTCAGTGATTGGCTCGCCGCGCCATCGTGTCGTAGACGTCACTCGTGATTCGTTCCTGGCGCTTGCTGCATGTATCTAACAACGACGACGTATGGAATGTATGGAATGCGCAAAGTGATCCCCACTCTGACGTCGAGCGCTCAAGATTCGTGCCGGTACCTTTATCGGATAATTGCCCAGACTAGTCGGAGGATTCTCCCTTTTCAATGTAGATTTACGAGACCTTAAATCTATCCAGCATAAAAAATAGGCGTGTTCACCTGTACTAGAACGATCGGACGGCGAGCAATGGGTAGCTCGCCGTCCAGTCATCCGGTAACTGTTCGGACCGAGCCCAAGTCATCGACGGCGCATAGTGTTCCATCTTAAGGAGATGTCAGCGGTTATATGAAAGTGAACCTTGGGGCTCTGAAACGAATGCAAAGAAGGAACAGGAGTGGGTTTTGGTCAGTAAATGTTTCATACGTCCTCGCGCCTGCTCAAAAGTGGAAGAAATCATTAGATAATTTCCCACCTTAACCTTTCAATCGTGGAAATTACAGACACAATAGAAAGACAATAGGTGCGCGAACGCTGGCGTTCGCTTGGGGTTTAATGAATTTAAAAAAAAAGCACTAGAACGGATAAGTCAGCCAATTAAACCTTCTGAATGTAATATTTGGTGTGTTCAAAGGGAAGCACAGATAAACGCCTACGATTCCCAAACATTTATCTAGCATCCGATTCGGAATTCTGTTGTAAGCAGGATTTGGGTATCTGCTTTGTTACGCCTTATTGCTGTATTGCAGAATACACATTCTTTTGAATTATATGCTTTTACGTTATACAGGGTTGTAAACTGACAGGGTTATTCGTAAAACACTGGCAACTCAGGACTATGTTATTAACATCAAAAACAAGAACTTTTGTTTTATAACTTTTCAAAATTTATCATATCCTAGTTCATCAGATTTTCATACAAAACCGTCGAATGTCCTAAATATTACGGCGTCCTTACCTTCCGTATGACGCAGGTCCTCAACGGACATGGCACGTTCGGGAGGTTCCTGCATCGGATTCGTGCGGAAGTGACGCCCGGGTGTCGCCACTGTGCGGAATGCCCGGAGGACACGGTGGAGCACACAGTCGAGGTGTGCCCTGCTTGGTCGGAGCATCGCTGTGCCCTCGTGGGGGCGATCGGCGGCGGAGACCTCTCGCTCTGGGCCTTGGTCCAGGCCATGGTCCGGAGCGAGGAGGAGTGGCAGACGGCCGCCGACTTCGGCGAAGCAGTAATGCTCGCAAAGGAGGAGGCCGACTGCATCAGGCAACGGCGCCTCGCCGCCGCAGCCGGGATTCCGATCCCGATTATCGGCCACCGAAGGCGCGGGCTTGCGGACAGTGAGCAATGGGTAGCTCAATGTCCGGCCGTCCGGTAACTGTCCGGACCGAGCCCAAGTCGTCGACGGCGCGCACTGTTCCCGCGAGCCTCAAAGAGTTGTCAGCAACAGCAGGGGCCCAGCCGGATTGAAGCCTACTGGGGCCAGGGTTATCCGAAAGGGAAATCGAGCCCCGGTATGAAGGCTAGAAGGAATAGGTTGGGCTTTTAGTCAGTAAGAGTCTGACACCATCTCCCGCTCCGCCGAAGAGCGTGGGTTGTCAGTGGATGATATTTCCCACCATAAAAAAAGAAAAAATATATATTACGAAGCCTATGCGAAGCAAGCGATGACGGCGATGCTTGATGCGCTTGCGTCGCGTCACACAGACGTAGGTAGGTATAGCTAGCAGGGTTGAAATGTGTTAGATAGAACAACAAAATCTTGAGGATTTGTTTTTGGTTAATGAATTATGTTTTGTAAAAAGTCATAGAACAAAAGTTGTAGTTTATGATGTTAGTAATACAGTCCTGCATGATTGTTAGGGTTTTAAACAAATAACCGTGTATAGTCACAGTCTTCTTCTTCCTGCCCTTATCCCATATTACTTGGGGTCGGCGCAACACGTTTTCTTCTTTCATTCTGTCCTGTCACCCGTCAAACTATCACTAACTCCCTTTTCTTTCGTATTATTTCTCACACAATCCATCCATCTTTTTTTCGGCCTTCCTCTCTCTCTCTCCATCCATCTACATGTTATATTGCTATCGATGTAGACTCTAAAACCAAACAGTCAAAATTATAAAAAAAAAAAATACAAACATACGAATTGAGAACCTCCTCCTTTTTTTGAAGTCGGTTAAAAATCATCATCATCTCTTATGGACGACGAGCTCATGAATCGATAGGTCACCGTCAATTAGGTTACTGTCCAGACCAAGCCTAAATCGTCGACGACGGCGGTCCCAGCAGAGCTGAAGCCTGCTGGAGCCATAGGTTTACATCTGAAAGGAAAACCGGAATTTTGGAATGTTACTGTCCAGACAAAGCCTAAATCGTCAACGACGGCGGTCCAAGCAGGGCTGAAGCCTCCTGGAGCCATAGTTTTACATCTGAAAGGAAAACCGAAATTCTGGAATGCAAAGAGAAACTGAAGGAACTTAGGTGTGGTTTTAGTCAGTAGATGTCTGCCCACGTCCTCACGCTCCGCCCTAGAGCGAGAGTAGTCGTTACTCGTTAGATTGTATCCCAAGTTAAAAAAATTATCCTGCTCTTGTCACGTATTACTTAGGGTTGGCGCAACTCGTTTTTGCGTTTAACTGAGAATTTTCCATAACCTGAGCCAAAAGCGAGAGGTCGCAATCGCTGCCAATCGCCTCCTTATGGTCACAACGGTGCTCCACCCAAGTGAGGCAGACCTTAGCCGTTTGCTCCACCGAGTCCTCCGGTTTAAGCAATGGCAACATTTACTGCTAGACGTAGACCTCCCCCAAATGTCCCTGCATTGACCGGTCTTGTGTGTTTCGTATCCATCGAATTCCTGTGACTCCACCAGGTCGTCGGTCCAAACTATGGGAGATCTTCCAACACTACGTCTTCCGGTACGCGATCACTACTCCAGAACCTTTCGGTCCCAACGACTATCCGTTCTGAGAGCACTCACTGCGTTTTAGTTTCTTTGGGCTGTCAGTAACATTGATCTATTGTCTTGTATTAATGTATTTGTCACCTTATATCCCGCATACTGTAATCTTTCATCACAAATTATGTATGCCTATTTGTGGAATCAATTTCCATAGTCACATCAAATATTCCCGACCTCCTACGTTCTTATCCATTGTCTTACCAACCCATATAATTCTAAGTACTACCGATATTTGAATCATTAATCGCAACAGACACCAGCGAATTCTCCAGTGGCATAGCGAAACAAAAGCTTACCGCGTCCATTACTTATTTATCCAACTACCTCCCCACCTGTTTAATATTACAGAATTTTAGGGCCACTTCACACCGAAATGTGACGCTGCGTTACGCGCACTGTTTACCGGGTTGCGCGACGTAAATGTCATGATCATCATCATTGCAGTTGAAAGACGTGCCTTGCGCATGGGCCTCCCCTAAGCGTTGCCACAACGACCGGTCCTGTGCGTCTCAGATCCATCGGATACCCACGATCCTGACCAGGTCATTGGTCCACCTTGGGCCCTCCAAAGTAATTATCCGCCTATATTGTATGTATGGAAAAGGAACAAAAGGGGCCCAGCTTCCCGCGACGGATGCTCGCGCGGGTCACCTCAATAGAACGCTTCCGCTTACGGCACTCGCTTTACGCAGATTCAGACCTATAGGCCTCTCCCAAGTGCCACCATCACGACTGGTTCTGTGTGTCTCGCATCCATCAGATGTCAACCAGTGTCACCAGTGGTCATCGGTCAACATTCTAGAAGGCATTTTTTATAGTGGGAAATATCATCCAATGATTTTTTCCCACTATAAAAGTGGTCCCTGCTGTCGCTGACAACTCCTTGAGGCGCACGGGAAAAGTGCGCGCCGTCGACTACTTGGGCTTGTTCCGGACAGTTACCAGACGGCCGGACAGCGAGCTACCCATTGCTCATTGTCCGCAAGCCCGCGCCTACGGTGGCCGGAAATCGGGATCAGAATCCGGCGGCGGTGGCGAGAACGCCGTTTCCTGATACGGTCGGCCTCCTCTTTAGCGAGCATTACTGCTTCGCAGAAGTCGGCGTCCGCCTGCCACTCCTCCTCGCTCCGGACCATGACCTCAACCAAGACCTGGCGCGAGAGGTCTCCGCCGCCGAGGGCACGGCGATGATTCTAGAAGGCTTACCAACGCCGACTTTCGGTATGCGGCCGCTAATCATCAGGAATTTTCGGCCCCATCGACCATCTGTTCTGCGAGCAATGTGCCCAGTTTACCTTGTGAGGTTTCGCGAATTTGTCACAAAATTTTGCCTCTCCAGGTATCGCCACATCGCGTCGTCGCGTCGCCTCGCATCGTGGTATGAGCCGACCCTTACTCGTCGTTCTATATTAGGGATGCCATCTAAAAATGTATACGTTATGATAGTATGATTGTGAGAATTGCGGCGCGGGAATTGTATTCTATTGGTTTAATGGGTTTATATCTTTGTAAGGTCGGGAGGTGTAATCGATTGGTTTGTATTGTTTCTGAATGGGGCAAGTTTTAAGTGTGAATTTAGAGTTCTGGAAGAGTACATTTGAAAAGCTGCGAGATTTATCGAAAGAAATCACAGCGGTCTTGGAAAATCGTGCAAGGATTGTTGCATCCAGCCTATATTCTTCGGTTGCCATTCGCGTTTAAGGAGCACGGAATCCCTTTCAGAAAGCTATGCACTGGCAGGTCCCACAATACTCCTGCGGTGCCTTTTAAATCATCGCTCCTCTTTCGAAAGGGTTCCTTTACCGTCTTTTTCCTGTGTCATCATCATTGTGATCATCATTTAAGCCAAAAAAACGTCCACTATCGGACATAGGCCTCTCCCAAGTGTCGCCATAATGACCGGTTTTTTATTCCTGTGTATGAGTGTTTAATTAGAGAAGCTTGAAAAAATACCAACATGATTAGAATATAAAAATAGAATAGAATAGCATTTATTCGGTGCAAGCAACACAATATACAACAACATAAAAAATAATAAAAAAAGAGTACAGACATACAATACAGTTGCAGTGAATGTGCCTGAACCGAAAGGGTCACCAACTCAGCAATTGATGGGCGTCAAACACCCAGCGCTGATTTTCAGCTGGCACCCCGCAGTGACGCTGATTCCGACTCTTGAGTTAGGAATATAAATAAATCCTTACGTGGAAATCTCTGTAATATCCTTTGTTCTCTCTGATTCCTTTGCCATCCTTGTAAATACCTTCGTGGAGGAAGTCGAATAAATTAATACCGAGAAAGGTAAAAATCAAAGTCGATATCGATAGAATTGGAAGGAGGAGGAAAATATCACTCGAGGCCCTACCACGAGCTCTCGAGCTCATTTGATGACCTAAATTGAACTGTTAAAAGGATGTAGCTATGTCGCAGCCATCTGGTTAAATTAGCCATCCAATTGGACGCCTAGGGCGTTCGTTAAACGCCTCCATTCAATTGGATGCCTAGGCCGATAGTTGTTTGAACTAAAATCACTCAACGTTTAACAGCTTGGCGTATTGAATGATAGCCCTTTCGAAATGACTGATCAAGACTCAGCCGAGTGATTCAAATTTAGTTACGCTGTTTATTGATTTAATAATATTTCACTATTACTAGACACTAAGTAGTTTTATATAATTTATAAACTCATGGTTACCCTACTAAAATAAATGACTACACAACGTTCAGCCATCTGGTTAAACGTTGTGTAGTCATTGAATATAATAAATAATGTAGTCATAGAATGGGACAATTGGTTTCTTTCAAGCGGGCAAAGCTGGTTGATGTTAGTTAGTCAATAAATGTTTCCATTGAACGAAATCCGGTCGTCTTTTATTTCGATTTCACATCTCTTGTTTCTTCCTCAAGTTTTAAACCCTCCTGCTGAAGGGCGCGTTCGAGTCGACTACTCATCTTAATTATTTCTGTTCTAAATTCTTGTGACGATTTTTGAAGGCTGTCATCGAATGAGGATTTGAAGTAATGATTTCCGAGAAATACCGTTCTTAATAGGTACGGCAAATAAGTTTTCATTTTCGTGGAAGTTGGGGCTTAGTGTTCGGTAAGATTGGGACAGCGGGTGTGGAATGGGCGCGTGGTCGCACCGTCGACGACTCAGGCTCGGTCTGCTTAACGGACGGTTAGACGGCGAGTTACACATTGTTCGCCCTCCACAAGCCCACGCCTACCGTGGCTCATAATCGGGGCCGGGATCCCAGTGGCTAGAGCGTGAGGGCCCTTCGCTAGCATTAGTGTTTCGCAGACGGAGGCGATGGTGGAGGAGTAACATAAAATCTTGGTCCCAAATAAGAAATTGTATTACCCAATCATCAATCATTCGGTTTTGAATCCGTGACCTTGTGCATAAGAGTCAGCCTTAACTACAGCCCGACGATGGAACGCGCTTACCTAGAAGAAACCTATTCACTCTCGACTTAAAGATTCCCGAGTTGTAACTATCAGGAAACACAGACTCCGGTAAGGAATTCCACTCCCTAGCTGCACGCATTAAATTTTATTATATTTTTTTGAATATCAACATTTGTTTTGCGCTAAATAGTTTCTCATATGAGATACTATTTACTTTACACGAATTTATGGTGCTTTAAACGTGACAATACAAACTATTTTCGAGTATTCAATGTATCAACTTGTTTCGAGCGAGGTGCTATGTTAATGCGCACGGGTTGTACTACCATCACGACACGTTTTTGTTTTCTTTGCTACAACGAATTGTGAATAATTTCATTTCACAACAAGTATGTCAGTCTAATAGCACACAGACTGCAATTATATTTCCCAGCTTACAAGTACACATTCAGAAACCGCTGACAACTCGAAATAAAACCCCCGAATACAACCCAGAAAGTCAAACACGAAACACCTTACATTTTCTCACCTTATATTTTACATTGTAAAAGTAGGTTCCTCGTCAAACAGACATGTTTGAAGATATATGCCACACAAGTGCGGTATCTTGTCAAATAATGGAGGATTGAGCGCTTTATTGACACGGGAACATAGAGCCACAATACGGAGAAGTTACAGAAGATCTGTTTCATAAAATAAGTGTAAACGTACAGTTGCTATCACGGATCTTGAACGCTCGGCGTCAGAGTGGGGATCGCTTTGCGCATTCCATACATTGGCGAGCCAATCGTCTTCCTTGTTAGATACATGCAGCAACGCAGTGAACGAATGAGGAGTGACGTCTATGACGCGATGGCGCGGTCAGCCAATCACTGACACTCCCCGCCCCCGCGTTGCACTTTGCATCACTAAAGAGATCGAATATTTGACTTCTGCGCAAGTGTTCAAGATCCGTGATGGCAACTGTACGCACTCAATGACGCTTTTCACATACACTCAGTGTTCGAGCATATATTTTTTTTTATTATTATTGATAGACTCGTGTTTGACCACTATCTCACCTGATGGTAAAAATGTGATGATGTGGCCGACGATGGAGCACGCTTGCCTAGAAGTAACCTATTCACTCTTGACTTAAAGACCCCTAGATTGTAGTTATCAAGAAACACAGACTCCGGCAGGGAATTCCAATCCTTAGCTATACGCATAATGAATGTGTTTCCAAAACGCTTTGTACGAATGTATGTAAAATTAAATATATTTAAAACTGAATGCTAGTCTAAGTTCTTGGTCAAACTGGCAGCGCTGTGTGGGTAAAGTATCAAGTTATCAAGCAACACGCGTGTATACACGCGTGTTGCTTGGCCAGACTGGCAGCGTGATGCGAGGAACGGTGAGGGTTCAGGAACAGGGTTCCCTCTCGCCACTTGCGCACTCATTGTGACCTCTTGTATGAACAAGCTATGGCTAAACCACGCGCGTCCCGCGTTGAGCAACCCACACCGCGTGCCCACTATGGACCCTCAAATGAAGTTCTTATATTTGAGATAGCCGGGTCGCGCCCGCCTCGTACCTGCTCTTCCAGTCTGACCTGACACTAAAGGGCCGACTTTTGTTGTGGCGGGTTACACTAATAAAGCGCTATTTAAACCGATCCACTACTGATCAAAGAGACGGGAGGCTCATGTCTAGACGTGGATATCTTTCGGCTGAAAAGTTAATGAAGATTAGGATAACGCCTTAGACCTACTGGCCACGGACGCGTAGCTACACAGATGCCACCGGCACTTTGGTCTTGGTTTGTTGTTAAGTAGCATAGAGTTGGCCTTCTGTACCTACGTCCTCTTGTGTGTGATGTAACGTCGGAGATTTACGAACAAAGGTCTATTGGCTTCATGAATGTTGGTAATTAGCTCAGAATAGCTTGTCGTGTGGTAAGAGGAAATTAAGTGAGTTTGTTGACATTTCTGGTTAAAATTGTGTCCATTGATGCTTTGTTTGATCTAGATTTGAGGTGTGTTTGATGAGAGAAGTGAATGAATAGAGAAATGTGTTAGATTAGATACCCATAGGGCAATTTGGGCAACAAGTGTATGTCATATAAATAGTTTTTCTTCTTCTTCTTTTTTTCTTCTTCCATCATTTTATAACTCCATATTATTGTGACGATGACAACTGCCTCAATAGCCGAAAGCTTGACTGTGGAGCACGGGGTATTTAGTTCGATTAGACGGGCAACAAGTGCTATTGAGTTTTTCCAACTATAACAATGAAGCAGCCTGGACTTTGGAAAGGTAAATCAGCCTCTACGCCTGATCTCTCTAGTCGTCTCGGTTTGCCGTCCCATAAAGGAACGGAGATTTTTTTCTTATTTTAAGGGGGGAAACAATCCAACGACTTCTTCCTGCTCTGGGTGGAGTGGAAAAGCGTATCAGACCTGTGTCTTTTAGTTGCCCTTTGCATTCTAAGACCACGGGTTTCCTTTTTAGAAAATTAGAGCGTGCAAACCCAAGTAGGCCTTTAGGGTTTGCTGAAATCTCTTTGAGGAGCTTGTGGAACATTACGCACTGTAATTGTAATTGTATTACTTATTATAATAATGACAAAGTGTGCCATACAAAATCATCAGCCCATACACATTTATCTGGAAGAATACTCCCATACAACAATTCTATGCAATGCTACCCGAAAAGTTGTGCGATTTAATCCGACCGATGGCCGACAAATCCGACCGATGGCCGACAAAAAGCCCATTAAACGGGAGTCTCTTATCAAATTGAAAGACCTCCTTTTAACCCTTAATTTGGTTTTGTTGAGTATAGTTAACATAACAAATACAAAAATCTACAAGACTATTTTTCTTCTGTGGTTCTGTGCTTCTTATTCTAATAACACTTAGTATTTATTCTATTTGGTAGAAAAAAATAGTCTCTCTGTCTGACAATACTTTGCTTGACATTAGCGAGAAAAAATGGCAACTAGGCAACGCGCTCTGCGAGCTTTACAGGTAAATATTCATTTTTGTTGGTTTTCGGTCTGTTATTGATACGTACGTTATTTATTTCTATTTATATAATGTATAATCAATGTGATAAAATTATTTGCTATCTGTTTCTTACTTGGACAAGAACGCGAAAAGGTGGAGAACATGAGTGTTAAGTATACTCAACAAAATTCGGTAGTAAGTAATCTTGTGTGCACAGGGTATGTAGAGTATACTCAACAAATCTGCATGGTGAGATTTATTGCTATAATGGTACAAGGGTTTTATGTCTGCTTTTTCTGTGAATGTTTTTGGGAAAAGTTTCGCTTTGGCTAGAACGGATGACATGTATTATGTATAATTAAACTTTTTTCAATCTCAAATTTTTTCATTGCACTATTTTTACATTAAAAAATCAACTTTATTGCTTTATACTAAAGTTCAGTTTTGATTAAAACCTAAATAATTTTATGATATATTCATTTGGTTTTGGTTATTTTGTAAATATGCCTAACGCTGGGTTTTTTTTTGTTTGTGCAATACCTTTTGCATGTTATTTGTGTGTGTGGTGTTATTTTTGTTAGTTCCTTGCTTGGGTGCCTGCAAATATCTAAATTATTTTCAGAATTCAAGACCGAGGCATATTCTGGCCCTAGTACCGGAAGAGAACGCTCCTTCCGAAGTAAGTGGAGAATCAAGTTCCGAAAATGAAAAGGAATACATCTTCCCTTGCGGAGCTCAATCTTTTTGATTCCTCTGATGATGAACAACCTCCTAATGAATCTTTCTCACTTCTTGCGGATTTTAATCTTGAAGAAACATATTTTACTGAACAGCAACCTTTCAATGATGTGCCATCTATTAGTTCGTTGCCAACATTGTCTCCTATGTCAAACATACAGTCTATTACTACGTCATTCATTATCAATCAGGTAAGTGATTCTCCACAACAGTCTCCACAAATCTCAGCTTCTACACCACAAACAACACGGACTACAAGAGCACAACGTCGCAGACACAACACAGCCAATTTGACCGTACCTAGACCACCCCAACGTATAACTAAGAAAAAATTGAACTCAAGTTCAATTGGTCTAATGGACGTTTCCTTCATCGTGCTGATTTGGATCCTGATAGTTTTGAAAGCCCCCTTACCGATAATAAGAATGCATTGAATTATTTTACTGATTTTTTTTCCGAAGATCTTTTTGATACAATATGACAAAGTGTGTAATATGTATTCACTGCAGACGACAGGCCGATCAATAAATATAACTATTGAAGAGTTACGAAGCTTCTTAGCCATAAAAATTATGATGGGCATAGTATCTATGCCATCTTACTTAGATTATTGGTGTACCAATACGCCCTTTCCATTAGTCGCAGATATAATGCCCCTAAAAAGGTATCAAGTTATCCGAAGATATCTACACTTCGTGGATAATAATGAGGCAAATAGTGACCCATACTTTAAAATAAGGCCAATTATGGAAAAAAATCGTCAAAACTGCCTCAAAATCGAAGAAGAGTCTAGATTCAGCATCGATGAAATGGTTATTCCATACAAGGGCACCAAAGCAGGCAAGAAGCGTCAGTATAATCCTCGCAAGCCACGGAAATGGGGATTCAAAAACTTGGTTCGGGCTGGAGCTTCTGGGATAATATAAGACTTTTTTTATATGCTGGTAATGACACATTTGAAGAAACTAATTTTACTGCAAAAGAAGAAGGTTTGGGTTGGGGAGCAAAGGCAGTTTTGAAACTGTGTAAAACTGTACAGAAGAATTCTCGAAAAGGAATTAAAAAGGGTAAACCTTTAAAGAGTTTCGCCTCGAAATTTATAGAGCATTACTTGACAAAGGTAAAAACGTTGATAAAACAACAATCAAAGATTTGAACCCTGATGAAAAAATAAAAACCTAAGCGTCCTAGGCCTGTAGATGATATAAAGTACGACAATATCGACCATTTTTCTGAGCATGGTACAGAATATGGTCGATGTGCTTACTGTAAAAAAGGTTTTACTACCGTTTTTTGTCTAAAATGTAAGGTTAGGCTGTGTTTTGTTAAGGGCAGAAATTGTCACTTTAATTATCATCATAATTAACCATAATTATTACGTGTAAACATTTTCTTTAACAAATAATTCATTTTAGTATACCTTAATATTGTTTTATTTAAACTTACCGATGAGCCGGATTTGTTAAGTATACTCAACAGATCTACGTAACCATAATTCTCTAATGACCGAATTTTGTTAAGTATACTTAACGTGGTGTTTTCAGGAAACTGTTCAGGTAAGATTTTTTATTTTATTTTTCCCGTGTGTTTTGAAAGCATATGAACATAATATATTAACGCGAACTTTCTAAAATTATTTTTTTAGTCTTGCCAAATTAAGGGTTAAGTATGACCAAATCCCAGTACTATTTTTATTGATAAATGGAGCCAGGCTGAAGTATCACTCAGAAAAGGAAGGACGTTTATCAGAATATATTATTGGAAAACGTAATTTAGTGTTTTGGGAACGAACGCTTTTTGTACGCCATTTAGAAGTAGTCCCACGTTTTTGACAGGAAATCCCGAAGATTATGCAAGATTCCATTAAATTATGAAGGAACCTTTCAAGAGTTGTTCATGGTGTATTTTTAGACTTAAAAACAAGAGGGAATGCTTTTCAACCGTATTTAGGGTTCCGAACCTTAAAAAGAAAAACCGGCCAAGAGCGTGTCGGGCCACGCTCAGTGTAGGGTTCCGTAGTTTCCCGTCTGTCACAATAAGTGTACCCACTTATGAGTTTAAAAAAATGCTTTCATATACGATTATACTACAAACTTAGTCCAGAAATTATTTTGTAGAACCCTTTTGTCTTTTTTGTACAAAAATTGTTCTTTCCATCAGGTTCTAAATAATTTTCCTAGAAAGTCCTTATAAAGTTCTGCTTTTCAGATTTTTTTCATATTTTCTAAACTTATGGTTCAAAAGTTAGAGGGGGGGGACACTTTGTTTTTTACTGTTGGAGCGATTATTTCCGAAATTATTGACATTATCAAAAAATGGTTTTAGTAAACCCCTATTCATTTTTAAATACCTCTCCAAAAATATATCACACGTTAGGATTGAAATTAAAAAAAAATCACTTCATATAGGGGGACTACCATAAAACTTTTTTTTCCAATTTTTATTTCACCACTTTGTTGGCGTGATTGATATACATATTGGTACCAAATTTCAGCTTTCTAGTGCTAACGGTCACACAGATTAAGCGAGGACGGACAGACGGACAGACGGCCATGGCAAAACTATAAGGGTTCCTAGTTGACTACGGAACCCTAAAAACGGTACCCTCAAAGGATCACTTTGTTGTCCGTCCGTCAAACCGTTCGGGAATACATATTATACGAGTATAATATATGTTGTACGGAACCCTCAGGACGCGAGTCCGACTCTCACTTGCCCAGTTTTGTTGCCTTTCATACTAGGGCAGAGTTTTACTTTCAAAAGCACACCCTTGGCCCCAGTGGGCTTCAACCCTGCTGGGCCTGTACGGTTTGCTGACATCTCGATTTTGGCTCCGTCCGGATTGTTATCGGACGGTCGGACGGCGAACTATCCATTGTTTGCCGGGCTTGTGGACGGCGTTATAAAAAATAGGGATCAGGATCCCAGCGGCAGGCGTGTGAGGGCCGCCCCCTCGCGCGTGCATGTAAGTCTTCCTCTTTTGTTAGCATTACTGCTTCGGTGCATTTATGCATTCATCATCACCAGCCATTTTAATGTTCCCACTGTTGGGACTCAAGCCTCCTCTCTAGGAGAGGGAATGGGCCGTAATCTGTATCGGTACTGTTAGTAGTTTATGTCAACTTAATACAGTATCGTCTAGCATTCAAGCTACGCAAAAATCCTTTAATTTGTTTCTTCAAAACATTCAGGGTTTTTCTTCGAAACAATTAGAAATCGAATTATTTTTGGAAAAAACTAAGTTTGACATCATTTGTTTTACTGAGCATTGGTTAAAGGATTCTGAAATGCTAATTAATTATGATAATTATAATGTGGGCAGTTGTTTTAACCGCAAGTCAATGTTACGTGGGGGTTCACTAATCCTTATTAAAAATAGTATTAAATTTAAAACTCGTAAAGATATAGTTGCACTGTCCGTTGAACATAGCATTGAAGTGTCGTGTGTTGAGCTGGATAGGCATATCATAGTGTGCGTTTACAGGCCCCCTAATTATCAAAACTACTCTATTTTTGAGTCAGTCATGGACGATGTTATGGCTAAACTTTCAACTGGTAATAAACCAGTAATTATCTGCGGAGACTTTAATGTTAATATTTTAGAAATAATTCAGATAGCAGTAGATTATTAAATCTTTTCAAATCATTTAATTTATCAAATGTGTTTATTGAACCAACTCGAACAACGACAACTACTGCTACATTGTATCGATAATGTTTTTTGTTGCTGCAAGTATTTAGAAAAAGCCATTGTAAATTATCTGCCTTCTGATCATAGCGGCCTAATGGTAACATTTGAATCCAACTTACCAATACAACAAGTGCAGATACAATTCAGACCAATAACATCCGGTAAATTAAATAAATTTAATAGCACTATAACTAGCAGGTTGGGTGATTGGAACCTTGCAGAAAACAATGGTAATATTTTGTATAAAAATTTTTTTTCAGTAGTTCAAAAGGAGTTTAATCAGACGTTTGAGAAAAAAACTAAAACTATCTGCCCTAAGTTTAGATTTAGTGACTGGGCAACTAAAGGAATCAGAATAAGTAGGGAAAGACTTTTCGAGTTGTATGGCCTTAATCCTATTATTAACACTGAAACTTTTAATAAATATGTTACTACTTATTCTAAAATGTTTAAAAATACTTGTAAGGCAGCTAAGGCCTTATACATTAGCAACAAAGTTAAAACAGCAGATAATAAAATAAAAACAGTTTGGAATATTATAAATAATGAAACCAACAGAAACAAAAGAAATAATAATGATTACACATTGGAGGCTCATCATGGTCTCATTAGCGATAACAAACTAGTTGCAGAAGAATTTGTAAATTTCTTTACCAGTATACCAATTAAAACTACTGAAGCCCTAAATTCGTCGCCATCGCATGCTTTTGATTTATTACAGGCGAACGTTGCAGCCTGTTCAACTGAATTTAACTTTAAACATATAAACCCCATAACAGTAATAAAAGCTTTTAAAGAAATCAAGATTAAATTGACAGAAGATCGAGAACATGCCGGTTTCTTCACGATGCATTAGTCCATCTTTACTAGTGCATAAACTTTTATTAAATAATTAAAATGACAGTATACATGTAATGAAATGACCTCCTTGGAAATGACAACCAACCTCCTCCTTGGATTGGATTAGTGAACATTAAATGTCGTTCTTTGTTTTCAGAGAAACTATTTGTGGTTTATTTCGAAAATCCTCAATAATATATCTTATATACATACAGACAGTGTACATCAGTTTTGTCTTAATCTATTAATCATCCACATCCCAATTTACGGCCCCTTAAGTTAACAACCCCATAACTAATAAGGATGAACATAAATAATTGAATATATTAGTATCGACCGTAGTGAGGATATCCGCAGAAGAACCAAGGTTACCGACATAGCACGAAGAATCACCGAACTTAAGTAGCAATGGACAGGAGACATTGCACGCAGAAAAGATGGCCGTTGGCGCCGAAAGGTTTTGGAATGGCAACCACGTACCGGAAGACGTAGCGTTAGCAAGCCCCCGACAAGGTGGACCGATGACCTGGTAAGGGATGCGGGAATCCGATGGATGCGAGACTAACAGGGCCGTTCATTGTGGCGACATTTGGGGGAGGCTTATGTCCAACAGTAGACGACTTTTTGTTGATGATGATGATGACTGTAATGCGATTTGGGGTCTTATCAAGAGAGCGAGCGAGAAAGAAGGACGAAGCTATACCATATAGCATATAGCCATGGTCCGAAACGAGGACGAGTGGCAGGGGATCGCCTCTTTTTGCGAAGCAGTAATGCTAGTAAAAGAGGTGGCCGCATGCGTGAGGCAACGGCACTCACGCGTCAGCCACCGCCAGGATTTTGATCCCGATTTCCGGCCACCGTAGGCGCGAGCTTGCGAACGGCCAGCAATGAGTAGCTCGCCGTCCGACGGCTCCAGCAGGGTCGAAGCCTACTGAGGCCAAGGATCTTGTTCTTAAAGGAAAGTATGAAAAGCAACTAAGGTTTTTAATCAGTAAAAGTCAGACAATATCTGCCACTCAGCTCAAGAGCGGGGGATGTCATTGGATGATTTTACCACAAATATACCATATAACGATATCGCTCCATCCCTTTAGCAATTTAGTTTAGGTCGTCAAATAATATTCTACAATTTTCACACAACGCCATCTAGTCCCAAACTAATCAGAGCTTGTGGTATGAGTACTAGACAACTGATAAACATACTTATAAATATATTTCTATATACATATTACAGCTAAATTACACAAAGATACAGAACAAATGGTCGTGCTCATAACACAAACATTTGTCCAGAGTGGGAATCGATCGCACGACCTTCGGCATAGGAGTCAGGCCCACTGACTACTAGGCCAATAGGCCAGTCAAAATGGATCGCGTTAAGTGTTCGTGGTAAGGGCTCGATTTGTATTCAGAAGGTTACGTCTGCCAGACGTCAATTAGTGCAGTAATTGATAGATTCGTTGAGGATCCAATAACAAGAATCCTTACTTGTCGTATTTCTGTCACTACGTCAGTGGATGTGTGTTGTTTTGTTAACGACATGTCGTTTTAAGTTATGAAAATACGTTGTGAGATTTGGATAGGGTGTTTTTTATGATGCGAAATCATCTAATAACTTCTCCCACTCTAGGGTGAAGCGAGAGGGCGTGTTGGACTTTTACTGACTAAAACATCTATGTTCCTTCAGTTGCCTTTTGTGTTCTTTGACCACGAGTATCTCTTTCTCATATTTTTCCTCATGGCCCTAATAGACATCGATTTTACTGGGTTTCTACGGTTTGCAGACCTCTCTTTGAGGCGTGCGTGTTACACTTCGCACCGTCGACAACTCGGGTTCAGTCCTTTTAAGACGAGTGGACGGCGAAGCTACCCATTGGTCGTCATCCGCAAGCACGCACTTTCGGTTGCCCGAGATCACTTTGCGATTCTGTTTGTATTCAGAAGGTTACGTCTGCCAGACGTCAATTATCGATGTAATTGATAGATTCGTTGTGGATTCAATAACAAGAATCCTTATTGGTAATATTTCTGTCACTACGTCAGGGGGGGGAGTGTTGGTTATGAAAATAAGTTGTCAGTTTTAGATAGGGTGCTGTGTATTGTGGTGTGTACTTAAATATATATGTTTATATTACATGAAGCACTTTATAATACATTTTTATATAAAATTACGTCCAGACTATTGTTGACATCTCCAAGCAATCATGTTTCGAACATCGTCTATGCTTTTATAACATATAAACCTTAACAAGTATAACTATTAACTATCCTGCTAGTGTGCAAGCCATCAATATATGTGTGGCCTCTGCGGTCGTCAGAGTATTTAGTTTAATTTAAAGACAATATTGTGCAAATTCGACGGCACTACTACCGTAGTGGTTGAGCGAATGGTTGCTGCGCTGCGGGGCGGGGGTTCGGACTCAGCACGGAACATATATTATTATTGCCTACAAATAGGTGTTTTAGTTCTGGTGTTTTGTATACAAGGTGTAGGGGACAGCCCTCCACAAATTTTAAGGGCTTGCTCAGTAGACGAAACTGAACAACCTTCCACAAATTTTTTTTCAGGAAATAAAAAAAAAATTCGGCCTCGTCATACAAACTGTCCAATCAAGTTTATAATTTTCTATGGCGAGGCGGATTTTTTTTTTCGTTTCCTGAAAAAAAATTTTGTGGTAGGTTGTTTATTTATTTATTTATTTATTTATTTAGCCTTTATGCAACAAAAAGTACATAGGCGGACTTAATGTTGTTCAGTTTCATCTACTGAGCAAGCCCTTAAAGTTTGTGGAGGGCTGTCCCTTACACCTTGTATATGACTGTACGTGTATCCACGATTTTTCACAGTACGGCAACGAATTGAGTGAGACGAGATGTGGGAGGGAGTGGAGTTTACTCAGTTACCAAACACAGACCAAAACTTAACCCTCAAAATAGTTTGGAATTGATTGAAAATACACAACCTACTACTCGAGTGGTTCATTAACATGACATGCCAATTATAAGGGGTTGGGCTGACGTAAAGGCTGTTTGGTTTACACCGATAACATGACTAATGAAGGAATTTAATCAGGGCTAGAGTGAATAGGCCCTTAATAAACTAGTGCGTCTCACCATCAACGATTGCATCACTGCTTACCATCAGGTGGGATTGCAGTCAAGCAATAGCCTGTATAAATTAGTAAAAAAAAAAAATCTGCCACCTCATCTGCTTCTATATAACACTAGCTTTTGCCCGCGACTTCGCCCGCGTACATAAAATGTAGCTTATGTCACTCAGGAATAAAGCAGCTTTCTATCGGTGACAAAATTTTAGCAATCGGACCAGTTGTATACTCTCGAAGATTACCTCCTACAAACAAAAAACAAACTTTACCTCTTTATTATATTAGTGTAGATTTCAAAGAATGAGACAGAGGTGTGTTATATATTTTAACCAAATATTTCTAAAAACGTATTTATTTAGTTTAGCAGAAAGATGTTTTTTTTTACATTACGTTTCGCAATACTACCATCAAATGAGTTCTCTACTTTCTCTAGATCTCACACTGACTAAAACTCCATTACCTACTTCTGTTTTTCAGTTACCTTTTGTGTTTCAGGACAACAGTAACTCTTTAAAAAAAATCCGGGCCCAAGCGGGAATTGGTCTTTTTGGGCGCCTATAATTTTGCCTATCTCTTTTTTTGTAGGTGGAAAAATCATCCTCGCCCTTAGGCGGAGCGGGAGATAGTATCAGACTTTTACTGACTAAAAACCTACTCCTGTACCTTCATTGCTTTTCGTACCATGGCCGAATCTTCCTTTCAGAAGCAGACTCTTGGCCCCAGTAGGCTTCGACCCTGCTCGACACCTATGGTTTTCGGACATCTCTTTGAGGAGCGCATGGAACACTACTATGTTACTATTTCATAACAGAAAATTTTTAATTATTATAATTCCGTAAATAAATTCAAACGTAAACGCAAATCACATTTTAATTAATAGGTATATAGACCAGACACTGACCCGCAAAATGAAAAAATCCGTAAGTAAAATTGAATTAGGCGTTGTACCCTGAAGCATTCACCTTAAACTTTAAACGCACATTAGTCACCGACCGTCAACTGGCCCGCCATTAAGAGCTGCCAAGTCAAAGCAGTGCTCGACTGCTCTGTGTAGGTTCTCGCTTCAGACGCCATTCATACGAGATACAGTTGAGAGGCTAAAGTTTACTCAGTTGAGCTTAGTTTTTTTTTTTGTTTGAAGTATGGAAATGGCTGTTGAAACTGCAGAAGTGCTTATCTATAATAAGCATGAAACATAATCAACCTTTTTATTTTCCTACTGCTGGAATTCAGGACACCTCTCTTGGAGAGGCAATGGGCCTTATACACCACGCGGGCCCAGTGCGTGTTGGTGAATGACTGACGAAAACTTTAATTTTTGGTTCTTTTACACGCTATTGCTCTAAAAACGTGAAGAAAAATATCCGAAAGGCATGTTCTAGAACCAATAATTCGAAGACATGTAATATTCACCAACTCGCACTGGACCCAGGTGGTGGATTATAGTCCGTTCCCTAGGAGAGGGAGAGGAGGCTAGATTCCCAGTAACTGGAACATCAAAAGGTTGATTATCCTTATGCCAAAAAATACTTAGTCTGTCAAAAAAGTCAAACGATTTAGGTGATTTTTAGGGCAAAATGAAATCTGATGTAGTCAACACTGGTTCAATAATTAAGGGTGATTAAGATATCTTGATCATACTTTACTAATAGAAGAACCTTATAAAATGTATCGAATATAAGTATGTTATAAACGATTAAATATTATACAAAATTCCCAAGTCGTTTGACTTTATAGACAGACGTTCCGAAATCGTAAGATATGTTACTTTTTTTGGTTTACGATAAAGTTTATTCTATTCTATCGGGTGTAACACACCCAGGAATGTAACAGGATGCTGTAATATCAGCTATAATAAATTATCAGTGAAATGGGTACACAATGGAACATTGATAAACTCATACGGCCATATATTGGAAGTAGGCCAAAAAAGTTTAGGAATATGTGATGGCTGCCAACAAGCTCTTTCTACAAGCAATTTTATGACACGCTCAGAATAAGCAACTGCATACAGGGAAGGAATGAATTTAAACAAAAGACTACTGCTAAATTAATTTTAAGTTGAAGTTTTAAGCTTGTCAAAAAGTATAGTACTCGATGGAGGCTCGATTGAGATAAATAAAAACTATAACAAAAATCATATCAATGTGGGATGAAACGCATGTTACTAAAAGAGTTATGACTATACATGTAGATGGATTGATAGGGAGTGATATGAAAGAAAAAGGAGTTAGTGATAAAGTGACAGCTGACAGGAATGAAAAAAAAAGACGTGTGGCACTCGGGGACTGCCGCGGTAAAGCTATTACATAGCATTTTTATCAACTTATGCAATTATAATTATTTATTTACTTTATTTATGCAGTATTTTTTTCCTTTGTTTTTTTTTTCTTTGATAATAATTGAAGTTACACTTTCGCAAATTGATTTGAATTTTGATTGATTGTTCACTCATTTGTTTTCTAATCGGTCACCACGCTCAAAAAACAAATGAGTGGGGGGTGTTAGGTTATTTTCGTTACGGAATTTCTGGATTCGGTCTCCACGCTCAAGGCCCGCGATAGAAGCTATGCGATAGCATAAAAACGAGATGCCGGCGCAACATGTTTTTTTACCCCAAATGCTACGGGACAACGGCAGGAAGATGATTTATTTATTTATCTTCATACAACTGCTTTCATATGCCTCAACCTGATGTGACAGTGCCGTTACTATTTCTTTACCTATATCATCTATCTAGCTTTGGCCGCAGCTTCGCCCGCGTACATAATAATTATATGGCCATAAGGAATTTATTTTTAACGTTTGTAATTAATTTATTTGGATATTTTTTAATTTATTTATTTTGACACTAGTTTTAGCACGCGGCTTCGCCCATGCACGTAAAATATAGTCTATGCCACTCAGGAATAAAGCAGTTTTCCATCGGGGTAAAAATTTTATCAATCGGACCAGTACCTCCAGAGGTTAACTCCTACAAACAAAAACATAAAAACAGACTTTACCTCTTTATAATATTAGTGTAGATAAATAAACAAATGTGCCGGAATAGCTCATAAGATAATTTTTATCTCGGAAGTATATGTTCGTTTGAGAAAATTACACTACATTTTCACGGGCGACGCCGCAGTCAGAAGCTAGCAACTCATAGCTGCTTCTAACTATAGCCGACGGCGGCAGGTAAACTATTCATAAACTTCATGTCACTGAAAAGACCTCTTTCATGACCTGCGCGCTTTCTTACTCGCCAATTTATGATTAAAAAAAGTGGTCAAGTGCCAGTCACATGGCACACGAAGGGTTCTTTACTACAATGTTAAAATCGAATAAAAACGCCGATGAAATAACATTCATTTTATTTATATTTTTGTTATTTTATAGTGGCAGTAAAAAGTACACATCTGTGAAAATTTCAACTCTCTACCTTTTACGGTTTATGAGATACAGCCCGCCGACAGACAATATGGACAGACAGACAGACATAAGGACGGATAGCGGAGGCATAGTAATAGGGTCTCATTAGCACCTTCTGATACAGAACCCTAAAACTGAAAATTTAATGTAAAAGTCCTAATGAATCAGCATTTTTGTGTTTAAAAACACAATTCACCCGTTTTTTTCGTCTGTTACAAAAAAAAGGTTTGGTAAAAAAGGTTGTATTATTAAAAAAAAGACGGTGTATTCTTCAAAAGAGTCTCGAACATTCGTTTGCAGAAACATCGTGGACTTGACTAGGGAGGTACATGAGCATCATCGCAGTGCCTCTTTTGTGTTAGGAGCCTATTCAGTGAGGACGCGTTTTTACCCTACATCTAGGTAGATGTATGTTTTCAGGCAGTCTAAAGGTCGGAACACGTTTAAAGACTATTAAAATGAAGAGAAAATCGGGACAGAACGTTAAGCGGTCAGGAAATGTATTTATCGTGGCCAGATTTTTTGGGCCATTTATTGTGCGTACGTAGGGGTGGAATTCACTACTGGAGTCTGTGTTGCCTGATAGCTACAACCCGAGAATCTTTAAGTCAAGAGTGAATGGGTTACTTCTAGGTAAGCGCACTACATCGTCGACTGCATCGTCTCTTTCTAACAGGTGAGATCGCGGTAAAGGCATAACTTTCAAAAATAATAATAAGAAATTGGGCAAGTGCGAGTCGGACTCGCGCATTAAGGGTTCCGTGTAAACTACAATTCCCGAATGATTGATGATGAGATTTTTCCGAACAGCAAAAATATTTTTTTGTGACGTAGTTTACAACAAATTTACTGTTTTCAGATTTTTCCCTTAACCTGTGCTATACAAGCTAACTTTGTGCCAAACCGGATTCTGGGTCAACGAGGAGTACCCTATGAACTTCAATCTTTGAGAGTATCAAAATGTCCGTCTTGGCAGACAGAGAGACGGACGGACAGCAAAGTAATCCTATAAGGGTTCCGTTTTTTCCTTTTGAGGTACGGAACCCTAAAAATGATCTTAGAATTGATCACTTCATGATATTATGACCAAATAAAACTAGCTCGTTTAAACTTTAACATTTATTGATATGTCAATCCTCGTTTACCTATAATATCATTGATGTAGGATTACAATGATAATAAAGGGTCTATACTTCATCGGTTTAGGTAGTTAACTAAAGGTACAACTACTGGCACGGATCTTGAGCGGTGGCTTCAAGTTGTGCAGAAGTCAATAGGTTAGTATATATATTATTAATAAATCAATTTAGTCACTACTTACCATCAGGTGAGATCGGAGTCAAGCATTAGTTTATAATGATAAAAAAATATCTAAAATTTCACATTTCTTTTATCAGCGTCATCTCAAGCCGACGAACGGCGAGTATCCACCCTTATGTTGTTGAAACCTCTACGGTCCGGACCAAGCGTTTCACCTTGTCTTTTTTATCGCGTACATCAAGGGACTGGAACAATTTGCCTACTGCGGTCTTCCCGTCCGATTATAATTTAGGTGTCTTTAACGCAAGAGTGAATAGGCTCTTAATAAACTAGTGCGTTTCACCATCAACGATTGCATCACTGCCTACCATCAGGTGGGATCGCAGTCAAGCACTATTTTATATCAATTAAAAAAAATCTCTCTTGCCGATAAAGTACCAGGAATACAGTCGTATCTAGGCAGTACATTATTAACTGTATAAGACAATGCATGCACAACACACTGTCTTATTCTTGACGGAAACATCGCTTTGTGTTCAATGTTATCAAACAGTATGTATTGACGTTTCCGTTTCTGTATTCCTAGTATTTATGAGTTTGTTACAGGCGTATAGTACTTTGAAAAACCTTTTAGAAGTTGTGTGCGAGGTTGAAGTAATTCGAAAATAGACATAAATGTTTATTGAATCTGAAATGCCCATGCTGAAAACTAGCACTGTAGATGATTCGAATCGAGTCTCAAAGAATTTTTCAAAAAAGTATTTATTTTGCGATGTAACGACAAATTGACGCTTTCCATTTTCCTACACTAGTGCTATGAGAGGTTGCTCCTTGCCAAACTTCAGAACTCGAGGTCAACAGCTAGGTTTTGATTTCCTTGCTTCTGTCAAAATACGCGTCTGAGCGAAGCATCAACGCTTTATCTTGACTCAGAAGCTTGGTTTATTTACTGCTGCAAGGGGTTGTAGACTTCTGTTTTTGATGTTAATTTCAGCTTATTACCCCCACGCGTTCCTAAGACAAAGGGTTTTGACAGACAGACAGATGGACAGATGGACATTAAAGTGAACCTATAGGTTCATATAGGTTATAAGGGTTCCATTTTTATCTACTGAGGTTTGGAGTCCTGAAAAACAATCTTTCTAAAAAACCCACCAAATTATTTCTTAAACATGTTATATGGTCCTTTTAGGAGTTTGTTTTTAACGAACAAAGATTGGAGCTCCAAAAAACAATCGAAGTACAAAATCATAAAAATAATTCTTAATGACTTAAATCACACAAGCCTTACATTAAGATTAATCGCCTACTTAGCAAGCAATTCTAAGGACCTAGCCATTAAAAGATCCTTGACTCCCTGAGAGAGACCGAGGCAAAAGATAAGTAATTTTAATGTCCTCGATAGCTCCATAGGGCCCTATTCCACAAGTCTTGTGAGGAGCATGTTTAAACAAATTGCCCCAACGAGTCTCCTGGCCCCAAAGTTAAGATCATTTATGGCACAAACAAGGATAAGCTTCAAAGTCAATGTATTTGTTCCCGAAGATTTTGTTTAATAGCCGTTTAGAGATTGTTTTTTGTTTTCTTTTTTTGAATTTGAACTTCGATGTCTAGGGACTTTGGCTTCAAACCTCATTAGATAAGGAAGACATTTTTTTTTTCTTTTAAAGATGATCTTTTTGTGCTTTTTATAGCTGGCGTTTGATTACTACCGTACTAGATGAAAAGCAACGATGTGGTCCACGATAAAACATGATTGTCTAGAAGTAACTTATTCATTCTTGACTTAAAGATTCCCAGGTTGTAGCTATCAGGAAACGCAGAGTCCGGCAGGGGATTCCATTCCTTAGCTGTACGCACAATGAATGTGTTGGCTTTGTAATGTATTCACAAAGTTATATACAATCTCTTCTCCTCACTTCGTACTCATTACTGAGGGTTGAAAAGTTCCCGTTGGACCAGACTCTTACTGATGGTGTTTTGATATCTGTATCGGTCTTTAGCGTTATGTACTTATAATCTTCGAGGAAACTAGGTTGGGGTTGACGTCCAGTCCTGACGGGCGCGGCCGAATACCTCCATTTTATATGGACCCACTGTTTATATCAAAACTATACAACTCGATACTTGCTGGACAGACTGATGGTCAGACTCTCTGGTGTCCAACTGTCAAAGATCTACGACAGACAATGATGACCAGTGGCCTGTAGTGCAACGTGCTATTGGGTGTCCAGTATGGGGCCGACCTGATCTACCCATCTTTTTGGCGTCTTCGTTTGCTATCTACCATACCAGTTACAATGAGCTGTTCAAGGTTGTGGCAATTTTTCCTGGTTAGGTTTTTTTTGTTGGAAATCATCTAATGACACATCCCGCCCTTGGGAAGGGCGGAAAGGCGTGTCATACTTTTACTAAATATAACCCACTTCTAGTTCTTTGGTTGCCTTTCATACCAGGGCCGGGTTTTCCTTTCAGAAACAAACACTTGACCCTAGTAGGCTTTTTTATGTTGGGTAAAATCATCCAATGACAACCCCCGCTCTTGGGCGGAGCGGGAGATAGTGTTAGACTCTTACTGACTAAAAGCCCACCCCGTGCCTTCGTGCCTTTCGTACCGGGACCGAGCTTCCCTTTCGGATAACCCTGGTCCCAGAAGGCTTTAACCCGGCTGGCCCCTGCTGTTGCTGTCAGCTCCTTGAGGCGCGCGGGAACAGTGCGCGCCGTCGACGACTTGGGCTCGGTCCGGACAGCAAACCCATTGCCCGCAGTCCGCAAGCCCGCGCATACGGTGGCCGGAAATCGGGATCGGAATCCCGGCGGCAGCACCCCTAGGCTTCGATCCTGCTGGGCCCCTACTTGGGTAGGTATGTAGGTTTAAAACTCTAGTAGGTACTCTGTGTATACAGGTTGTTCATAGTCTAGGTCTTATGTTTAGTTCGCGTAATATTGACATGTTTGTGTGGTATCAAGAATTATCTAGCGGCAAATAATGGCGTTATTTAGACAGTCTAATTTGCGCAGTGGTTGAGATCCCCGCACGGAACAAATATTTGTATGGCCTACTGATTGTTGTTCCGGGTCTGAGAGTACGGTATGTGGGTCTTGTGTATGTGTGTTTACATGTTTATGAACGCGAACACAATCATATATATATATTATATTTACTCCTATATAGGGTAAATAGTGCGGGCAACGTGTTCTATCTCACTAATGTTCTAAAGCTGAGGTTTGTATGTGTATTGTGGATACTTGTTACTCCTACACTCTCAAATGGATTTGAATGGGCCGACTAGTAGACCATGTCCTGAAATAGCGCAGTAGATCTACGTACTTTTTATCCTGGGAAAATTTAATTGTATTTTAAATAATTTATAAACACAAGGAACAGAGGTGGCTTCTATGTTTTAAGCTTTTTCTACTTTTGGGTGAAGCAAAGAAAAATGGTGGTAAGTGCAATAAAATAAAATAATACGTATATACTCCAATTAATAATCTAATTGCACGAATATAGGTACTCAACAATTGAACCAAGTCGACAATCAGGAATCATTAACGCTGTGATGATACTGCAAACTTCTTTCGAATATGCTCGTGAATTTTAATTTTTAATGTTGATCGGTTTATTGCCATCCTGATCTTTTGGGGGAATATGTTTCCTTGGGATAAGTTTTTTTAATTTATCACAATAAAGTTGATGGCAAAAGCTAATATAAAAAAGATTCCTGCCGGAATCTATGTTTCCTGTTAACTACAATCTAGGGGTCTTTGAGTCAATAGTGAATAGATTACGATTAGGCAAGCATGCTCTGTCGAAGGCCACATCATCACTTACCACGATGAGATAGTGATCAAACACGAGCTTATCCATTCATCGCACTGACTCTGTTAGGTACCGGTCTGCTTACGTGAATCGGCGTCTCGAACCGTCGCTCGCCTTGATCTCGTGCTGTCGCTGCCAGCCCCTCTAGCCAAGTTACACCCGTTCTATTTTATTCTCTTAGGTCGAATGCTTGGTAATGGTCATGTGAAGAGGAGGGATGAAGCGCATATTGCTAAGAGAGTTCTGAGTATACATGTAGATGGATGGAAAGGGAGAGGAAGGCCGAAAAAAAGATGGATGGATTGTGTGAAAAGTGATATGAAAGAAAAGGGAATTAGTGATAGTTTGACGGGTGACAGGACAGAATGGAAGAAGAAAACGTGTTGCGCCGACCCCAAGTAATATAGGGTAAGGGCAGGAAGAAGAAGAAGAAGAGGTCGAATGCTTTAAGTTGGCCACACCTCCGATATCTTTGCTTAGACGTCATCTCAACGCTCAGTCACGTGGTCAGAACAAAAGAATTGGCGGTGTGGCCAACTCGAGGCGTTCGACACAAAAGAATAGAATAGATGTAACTTGGCTGATGGCGTAGCTCCTACTGCGCTAGCCGATCTCGATCTGACGCACGCAGACAAAAAGAATAGTTCAAACTATTTACTACTACAATCAACTGATTTTAGAAACAACTGAAGCGTGTCAAGATAACAAGAAAGAACGAAACGAAAAAGTCACTTCCCAAAATTTCCCAACAATAGAGGTCCACCATTTTCTTGTAAAATAAAATCTTTCACAAAAAAGCTAATCAATAAGACTTATAGTAAATCGTCAAAGTACCACGGAGGGTTGCTGAACAATGGCCGTTCGTCCTTCCTTCCTTAAGGAAATGAGGCTAGTAAGTCAACTGAGTGAGAATTGACCCTACGTGTTTGATATCGATGTGACAAGACCATTTTGTCGCTAGGCTAGTTTTGGGACAGTTACCTAACTCGGATCAAAGACGTATGTTTGTTGATCCAAATGATTTGGTTATTTCTGAAGATATGCTTCCTAGGTTATCCCTATATTTAAGGCGTATAATCCCTTGAACCATCTGACCGAAATTATGTAAACGCAACTCTCGCACTCACCTAGGCGGCAGTACGCAAATCTGTGCATTTATTTGCGGCCAGCAGCGCCCGGAAAGCGCTTTAAATCCATTTTCTCTGCGAGATATTTACTGATTTACATATGCAATGTTCACTTTGAAGAATATTTAACCACCAATTTTTATGTGTTAAAATGTTTCTAAAGGTCCAAGGCGTTTCGAAGGAGTAGGGAAAAGTTGCGAAAAGTTGCAAAATTGCTAAATATTTTTTTTTTACAAAAGTATTAATTGCACGAGAAAATCAAATGTTGATATTATTGTTCATGAATCTATAATAAACATATATTTTTTTTAAACCAATTGACTTAGCCGTTACGGAAGAGTAGGCCTCAGAAAATCACTGTTTTATGGCACTTTTCGGGCGCTTGGCCCTTAAGGTAAGTCGGTAAAAACGAAACCTTTATACAAAGTTATTTTTGTTTATGCGAAACCTGAATTATAGTTTGTTCAAAATCAGTAACTGAATCCAATCCAATAGCTTTTAGACCATGTTATATTTTTTTCCAAAATATTTAAAAAGGTCACTAGTTGGACACCACCGACACTAATTTGTAAGTACAACACAGGTCACGGTAGATCATAGCGGGCATCGGGGCTAGTAAACACTTGGGTGCAAGTGCAAAACAACCCCCCAGTCGCCTGGATTATGTATTTTCGTTGACATAACAAGTTTATAACTTTGTGATTTTTCATGATATCGTTATGAAATTTTGTATATTGGTTCTTTACATAATATTAGTTAAAGTTAGTGATAGCGTGACGAGTGACAGGACAAAATGGAAGAAACAAACGTGTTGCGCCGACCCCAAATAAAATGGGACAAGGGCAGGAAGAAGAAGAAGGTTCTTTACATAATATACTAAAACTAATGTTGTGTAGTATCCTGAGATACAAGTATTTATTTTACTTAGTTTTGGCGTCAAATGTTCATTTTATTTCCAATGATCAGTGTTTGTAAAACTATTGTATCACATGTCCATTATATATTGTTACTTTGTGTGTTGAATGTACAAAATATAGATTATTATTGTTATAGTAGGTATTACTAAACCCATATTTTTTTTATTCATTAACATCTCATTGGTGTAACGTAATAGAGCCGTAAAGGTGTTTTCCAAATTTTAATTCTAAGTACACAAAAAAAAAACTTTAGGTCTCTCTTTATTATAAAGAGGTAAAGTTTCTTTTTTTGTTTCTTTGTTTGTAGGAGGTGATCTTTGAAAGTACTGGTCCGATGCAAAAATTTTTGCATCGATATAAAACTGCTGTATTCCTGAGTGACATAGTCTATTTATTTTATGTGCGCAGGCAAAGCCGCGAGCAAAAGCTAGTGAATAAATAAAATTCAATTCTGGCCAGTAGTTCCTATGATTAGCACTGGATGTGTGACAAACAAATTCTTCAAGTTTATAATATTAGTATAGATTAAGTAGAAGGGATCATCGCGTCGGTGTCGCGGTAGACCACGAAGGAGATGGCGTGACGAACTTGATAGATTCCACCAGAACTGGCAAGAAGAAGCCCGGGCGCGCGAAATATGGAAGGAGTGGAGGGAGGCCTTTGCCCAGGAGTGGGACAGAACAGGCTAACAAAAAAAAAAGATAAAGTATTCTAAGGTTCTCTCATTTTAAACCACATAGTCTCACACACACAACACAACACAGCCTGCCTACCCCAAAATAGGATAAAGATTAACGAAGTTATTTTCAGTTCTTGTTGTTGTTTTTCGTTCTTTCTTCGAGAATTTTAATAAGAAAATTAGGTAATATTGTATCGTATGCAACGATCGCTTTTCTCGTTTCTTTCGCCACTTTGAAGTGCCGTTTGGTGCCAATAAGTGTTGTTTGGTACCGATAAGTATCGCTGTGGCTTGTTATCGGTATCGCTGTGATATTTGAATGGTAATGAGATTGAGGAAAAGCATAGAGTTAACTTCTCTCTCAGTAAATGCCATTCTTGTATGAAAGGGAACAAAAACACAAAAAGAAAAATCCATTTGTGAATTAACGCGCTCCAGATAAATCGATGAGTCTTATGTATGAAAGCCAATGTGCTAATTAACAACTTTTTATTAGAGGCTCTAAAAGTTTCAATTGGTCATATTTTTACAAGCTTGAATCTTCCTGCTTGTTAAAATATCAATTTGTAACTTTGAGACCCTCTTTTAAAAAGTTGTTAATTTGTACATTGGCCTTTATACATAGGACCCGTCGAAATATAGCGGTAATTGGTAAGGAAGATTTAATAAATAGAATTACATAAGTAAATTAAATATTAACGAATCTGATATTTATAAGGGGTTATTTGTAAAACACTGGCAACCTTTCAGGACTATGTTCCTAACCTCATAAACAACAACTTTATATATATGTACGAAATTAATTTCTTTAAGAAAACGTCAGCTGAGCGAGTTCAATGATCTGTAGGTAGTTTGTACGCAACGCCGACTATTATCTGCAGGTCATTAAACTCGCTCAGCTGACGTTTTCTTAAAGAAATTAATTTCGTACATGCGTAAATTAATGCGAGTTTTGAAAAAAAAGTACTTTATTTTTTAATTTTATCTTTACTAATCGATAGTGTTTCATGTACCGGATCGACCCTCCACGGGATTAAAACGATTTAAATTTAACGGTGTATATATAATATACATAATATTATACAAAAAAAAAAATACATTCAGATCCGAAGTACTCCTCCACATCGCTATTATGCGGAAGTGTACCCAGAAAACTATCAGCATTGCCACGTTGTAAGACAATGCCAATTCTTTGGGCGAAGAATGAACGCCAGCGTTCGCTTGGGGTTTAATGAATTAATTACGGATGATATGTCCAAACATTTTGAAGATTCTCAGTTGCACAATCGATGAAAGCCTTTGTTCGATGCGAAGCTTTTTCAGAGAGAAAACGTTAGTGTATTTTAACATCATTACTCTCAAAACAGTGCTTAAAAACCTTGTGAAGAAACGCACGAGTACCCTGAAAACTTTCACACAACACATAAAAGAAAAAAAAAAAAAGAAAAAGAAAAAAAAGAAAAGAAAGATTGCACTTGCACAATCACTTCTTCTTCCCATCCTTGATTATGCTGCTGCTAGCTATCTTGACCTTACACAAGAACAACTCGATAAACTTGAGCGGCTTCAAAACTTTTGCATAAGGTTCATATTTGGTTTGCGAAAATATGACCATGTTTCTGAATTTCGTGTGAGGCTCAAGTGGTTGCCAATTCGCCTTCGCCGGAATGCTCATATTCTTTCTCTTTTATATAATATACTCTTTTCTCCTTTTACCCCTCTTTACCTCAAGAATCGTTTTCAGTTTCTTTGCGACTCCCATTCTAAATCTCTTAGGTCATCAGATAACTTACGACTCAAGATGCCGGTGCATTCCACAACTTTCTTAGATAAATCATTTACTGTCCAGGCTACCCGTCTGTGGAATGCATTACCGGATGATATAAAACGCGCTCAATCGTTGCCTGCCTTCAAGAGACTTGTTAAGGATCACTACTTGTCGCTGTGATTTTTCGAAAGTCGTCCTTTCTTATGATTGCTCATATATTATTATTTGGTATGTATGTATTTATGTATTATATTGCATATTTATGTATCTGTGTATCTATCAATTATAATTATTTTACATGTAATTAATTTTAAATAGTACTAATTTTATTGTTGAACTTATGACAGCCCATATCATGTTCTGACAATTACTGTCTATTCTAGGTTGCCTGGAAGAGATCGCGGAATGCGATAAGGCCGCCCATTGTACGTGTTTTAGATATAAGTTTTCTTTGTTATGTTTTGTATGTACAATAAAGTATATAATAAATAATAATAAATAAATAATAAATAAATAAAAGGTTTCTTTTGAAAAAACAGCAACAATCACTTAAAAACAAACTTTTTGTTAAACAAAATGCACTTTTCTCTATTCGTACTGGATCAAAAGACATTGTATCTCGCTGTTATAAAGCATCGTTAACGGAAGTTTAGCTGTTAGGAGTAGAACGTAAACAAGACAGTTGATTACGACTGTTTGCTGCGGCTTTAAATGATCAAAGTTGAGAATAAGTTGGAAAGTCGAGAGATTTTCTGCGACTTTTTCTGATGTTTTTTTTTTTGTTGAGTTATGTTGAAGTTGTAAATTTGTGTTCGTATGGAGATTTTGTTGGTACCAGCTGTCATTTGTAGATCTTTGACATTCGTTCCGGGTGTCATTTGTAGGTTCGACAGCCGTTCCGGATGTCATTTGTAGGTTTTCAACAGTCGTCCCAGTTATCATTTGTAGAACTTTGACATTCGTCCAGGGTGTTATTTGTAAAACTTTGACAATCGTCCTGGGTTCTCATTTGTAGATCTTTGACAGTCATCCTGGGTATCATTTGTAGATCGTTTATAATCGTTCCTATCGTCATTTGTGGATTGTTGACAGTCGTCCCGGGTGTCATTTGTAGTTCTTTAACAGTCGTCCTTATTATTATTTGTAGATATTTGACAGTCGTCCCTGTTGTCATTTGACAAGCCTGTTGGTCTAGTGGTTAGTGACTTTGACTGCTATGCCGGAGGTCGTGGGTTCGGTTCCCACCTAGGACAAATGTTGGTGTAATGAGCACGATTATTTGTTCTGTGTCTGGGTGTAATTTATCTATAATATTTAGAAATATATAAGTATGTTTATCAGTTGTCTAGTACCCATAACACAAGCTCTGCTTAGCTTGGGACTAGAGGGCGTTGTGTGATAGTTGTGGAATATTATTATTATTTGTAGATCTTTGAGAATCGTTCCTATTTTCATTTGTAAATCTTTGACAGTCGTCCTTATTGTTATTTGTAGATATTAGACAGTCGTTCCTATTGTTATTTGTAGAATAGAATGGGATAGATTAATTTTTATTGTACACCAAAATAGTAACAATTTCTCAGAAACTTAATTCTATAGGTACAATGGCGGTCTTATAGCTAAAAGCGATATCTTCCAGACAGCCTTGGGCTGAAATATAAGAACTTAAACTAAAAAAAAACCGGCCAAGAGCGTGTCGGGCCACGCTCAGTGTAGGGTTCCGTAGTTTTCCATCCATCACAATAAGTGTACCCACTTATGAGTTTAAAAAAATGCTTGCCTATACGACTATACAACAAACTTAGTCCAGAAATTATTTTGTAGAACCTTTTTGTCTTTTTGTACAATAACTGTTCTTTCCATCAAGTTCAAAATAATTTTCCTAGAAAGTCCTTATAAAGTTCTACTTTTCAGATTTTTTTCATATTTTCTAAAGTTATGGTTCAAAAGTTAGAGGGGACGCATTGTTTTTTACTTTTGGAGCGACTATTACCGAAATTATTGACATTTTCAAAAAATGATTTTAGTAAACCCCTATTCATTTTTAAATACCTATCCAACGATATATCACACGTTAGGGTTGAAATTAAAAAAAAAATCACTTCCCACTTTACATATAGGGGGGCTACCCTAATAAAACATTTTTTTCCAATTTTTATTTTACCACTTTGTTAGCGTGATTGATATACATATTGGTACCAAATTTCAGCTTTCTAGTGCTAACGGTCACAGAGATTAAGCGAGGACGGACAGACAGACAGACAGACAGACGAACAGACAGACATGGCGAAACTATAAGGGTTCCTAGTTGACTTCGGAACCCTAAAAAGGGATAGTCTGCGGTGTACTGCAGATATTTGAGAGTGGTATATAATCATCATATTTATAAATCTTTGACAGAGGTCTCTGTTGTCATTTGTAGACATTTTACAGTTGTCCTAGATGTCAGAAATAGAGACACACCCTAACTTTAAACACGTAATAGACCAAACGCGTATTTAAGCCAAGGGCCCAAAACTTATTCATAAATCTAATAGCGTTTAAGAAAAATTCTTTTCACCCGAAAGGAATCGATTTCTTTTATAAAACCCTGCTTTTGTTCACGAGCTATACTTTGAAGAGAATAAGGCTTAATTATCGATACGATGAAGTAATTTCTATGCAAAAACTAAGCTCTATAAAGTATCCACAAGTGAGGTTTTTCCGCCCACGAGCTATTACTTATGCTGCTATCATCGGAGTTTTTTAATGTCTTTTCTCGCTCTGGGGTAGAGCAAGAGGGCGTGTTAGATTGTTAGTGAATAAAACCTACCTATGCTCCTTGAGAGCAGTGGTGGCCGAGTGGTAACGGCCCCGACTTACGAGTTGTAGGTCACGAGTTCAAACCCAGGCAGGCACATTACTTTGTGTAATTTATTTCATCACCACTGCTCTCAAAACAGTGAAGGAAAACATCGTGAGGAATCCGGCATGTCCTAGAACTAAAAAATTCGAAGTCATGTGACATCCACCAACTCACACTAGGCCCGCGTGTTAGATTACGGCCAATTCCTTCTCCTAGAGGGGAGTCCCAACAGTGGGAACATTATAAGGCCGATTATGCTATGCTATGCTCCTTCAGAAGACCTTTTTAAAATCGTTTCAGTAGTATTAGAGTTTATAAAAACATACTAATATTTTCTCTTTATTATATTAGTAAAGATTATACAGTTGCGGCCGTCTTCTTCTAAGCATTACTGTTTCGATGAAGAAGGCGACTGATTCACATAACCTCTTGCATACACCAAACATACGATGGTAACAATATGTTACTATAAAATACAAGTAATTTGTTATTGTGTGAACAAACGCAGTGTTCAATATTTGTTCCTAAAATCGGTCATTCATAGCTATCTTACCTTCAAATCAAATTTTTCGTCATCTGACCAAAAATCCGATTATAAAAACACGAAGGTAAAATCATTTATCGTATTTTTATTCCTCAACCGACTGTTTTGGCGTTAAATATTCCGGAAAAATACAAGAACGTAACAATAAGGAAAGATTGAAATTCCCAAAGGATTTCATTACGATTCATTTCGATTTCATTTAAAAACATTATTGTCAAATATTGACAATTCGCGTAAAATCCCGAAGTTGCTCGTAAATGGCATAAGTATTAAAAAAAAAACTTACCCAAGAGAAATAACTTCGTTCGGGACCGAATGAATATTTGAACGAATGAACAATATAATGGGAATCGATCAGATGTCGATGTGGTACTCTAATTTCGACAGATTGGAGGGTAGGCGAATAATTTATTATTTAAAAGTGAAATGCCAGTTGTAGTACTAATTATTTTGGATGCAAAGAGCCTTTTAATTAGTGTACCGTAATTATTTAGTAGTGTTCCAAAGTTTTGGTCTGTGCGAAAGTTCTTCTATCTATGATTAATTTATAGGAACATTGTGAATGATGAATGAGTATTTATTTAGTCTTTGTGACAAATCATCATTATCATACCTCTCGCGCTGGGCCTTGGTTGAGGCCATGGTCCACGGCGAGGAGGAGTGGCAGGCAGACGCCGACTTTTGCGAAGCAGTAATGTCGCAAAGGAGGAGGCCGACCGCATCAGGCAACGGCGTTCTCGCCGCCGCCGCCGGGATTCTGATCCCGATTTCCGGCCGCGCGAGAAGCGAGAAGCGGAAAGCGAGCAATGGGTAGCTCGCTTTCCGGCTGTCCGGTAACTGTCCGGATCAAGCCCAAGTCGTCGACGGCGCGCACTGTTCCCGCTCGCTTTAAGGAGTTGTCAGCAACAGCAGGGACCCAGCCAGGTCGAAGCCTACTGGGGCCGGAATTAGTTTCGCAAGAATACTCAGCCTCGGTATGAAGGCACGAAGGAACGGGGTGGGTTTTTAGTCAGTAAGAGCCTGACACTATCTCCTACTCCACCCAAAAGCAGGGGTATCATTATATGATTTTCCCACAATAACAAAAAAAAAACATCGCACAACTTAATAGTCTAAATGGCAGTTTCGCTCACATAAATGTGGTCCTCGTTTCCCTTTTAGCAGTGAACAACACTGATCTAGGTACTGTCTCTCGGCTTATTGTGAATTGAGAACCTAAAGTCTACATCATAATAAATCAGTTGCGTGGTATGGAGTAGTTTGTTGATTGCTCGTTACCACTAAATATATAGGTATAAAAGTCAAGACCATGTCCCACCTTCTGTCTTTCACCACATGCCCTTTGTTTACATAAAAATCTAATAACAGCATCAGCGGAGGCCATTACCGAAGCCGAACACTGAGCCATTCAAAAGATTTTATTGAGAAAATTTTCTATTTTTAACATCGACACGCTAAGAAAAAGAACTTTTCCGTCAGCAATAGCTCAACTGAATGTTAAAAACATAAAATAAACCTCAAGTAGAAGCATAAAAAGTCAACCCTAATAAAATCAAGTCATCTCTATTCAATCATGGCCTCTAAAAAACTTAAAGCTTAATAAACCCTTTACTACTCGTAACATAAAACCTTATTCTATAAACTATTTATAGAGAGAAATAAACATATCATTTTCACATTTAAAATTGCGTGCCGACCCTATGTTTTATGAGGGTCATCAAGAAAGCAGGTAATTGTGAATAAAAAATGGGTCGGGTTATACCTTAGGGATGGCCCAATCTGTTCTGTCTTATTATCGTAAAAACAGGGCGATCTAAAGGTCTTTAGTGCTCCAAAGGCGGTGCTTCGGGAGAAATTCGAGGACTCTTTCATGGTGATTTGAAAAAGGGAATCGTATATGTATACAGATTTCTACTTATATTTGAATGAATTCTAAGGACGGCTTGAGGAAAAGATTAGATGCCAATAATTGGAATGCGAAAGGACGAGGTTTTTTTATATTATTATATTCTTTCTTTTCATAAATGTCTATAAAGAAAGAAGGAAGGAAGAAAGAAGGAAAATTGCGTTTATTTGTGGATATTACGCCTTAAAATTAAGCAAGTCAGCCGCAGTTAAGCTCTGGTTTTATATAAAGTGTCAGACTTTAACCTACTGATTAAAAACCCACTCCTGTTCCTTCGTTGCCTTTTGTACCGAGGCTGAGCTATTTTTCGAAACTAACCTTGGCCTCAGTAGGCTTCGACCCAGTTGGGACTCCTTGAGGCACCGGGCCACTCGAGATACGTTTCCATGCGTGTTTCTATACGCTCTTACGTGATTATGATGATATTATACATCTTCCTCTAGATATTTTGCATACACAGATATCTTGTGGATATTATCTAGACTTCTAGGAAAATAAAAAAAAATTGTAAAACTAATCTAGGAATCATTAACAAAAACAAAAAGTACGCTGAATAGTGCCAAAAAAGAAACACTGTTTACTGGTTCTATATCAGCATCTATTTATCGCTAATCATTATTTTTTGGCTGAAATTATGAAGATTATGTTGACTAAGTATGCTTCTCCCGTGTGAAAGTACCACATGAGAGCGAGAGTGAGTGTGTGGTGAGTGTGTGTGAGTGGTTTCTCCATACCTTATTCATCCAATACCACTATTGTGGAAAATCTTTTCTTATTTTTTGTCGATATCATAAAAGGAACCTTCATACAAAAATCCAGCGTTCTAGGTTCTAGGTTTAGACTGGGCGTTGATGATTCTGTGATTGAGTTAGGACTTTGCTTTTTATATATAAATATATTAGTTATATATATATATAGACTTTCATTGTAATAATGGCTTTAAAACGTATATAACCATCTACTGGATTTTAAAAGAACGGGTTTCAAATAGAACCGGTCAACAACGAGCTCCGTTTTCAATTAAGTAATGTTTCATAAGGTGTCTTTTTCACTACAGAAATTCTGAAATAAGTCGAAACTAAATTGAATTTAAATCAAAATCTAAATTCAATTCTTTGTTGCATTATCAAATGTATTTTAAAAGATCTTAAAAATAGTTTAACAAGTGTACTTGGATTATAAGGGACACAACAATTTCATAGAGGTAAGTAGGTAGTAATACAAAATAAAGAAATACAGTTAAAAAAGAATGACAAATAAATGGAATGTATAAACCCAAAAATTAAATTTGTTCAAAAATGCATGTCAATAACATAGCAAGTAAAGTAGTAAATCTACACTAATATTATAAAGGGGTAAAGTTTGTTTTTTGGAGCAATCTCTGAAAGTATTGGACCGATTGGTTAATTTTTTTCACTGATATTAAGCTGCTTTATTCCTGAGTAACATTGGCTATATTTTATGTACGCGGGCGAAGCCACGTCCTTTGCACAGCAGCTATTGTCAAAATAAAATCATTACAAACGTCAAAATAAAAACATTACAAACGTCAAAATAAAATCATTACAAACGTCAAAATCAAATCATTACAAACGTCAAAATAAAATCATTGCCAATATCAAAATAAATCCATTTCAGATGTCAATAAAGAATAAGTTCGTCAAAAATTCAAAACAAATTCTAACTTTAAAAAGAAATAAACTACCGATCACGTAACAGAATCAAATTAGGCCTTTTTAACTAAAGAAAAAGGTGCCTGACACCGATTTTTAACCTCGATCAGGAGAGATTAAAATCCTTTAGGCCGCCAGCCAAGTCTCGGGATCTTAATAAGCACGTTGGAACTTATTATGCAGGCGACGAGACCCTGTCGGTATTAATTTCACATTATCTAGGGGTAATGGCTTATTAATATCTTGTTACTTGGCACTATTTATCTTTCTATCCTTTATTTCAAACTAGTTGCTGGCAGCTTCTTCGCCTGCGTAATAGAAGAAAATTATCCTACGGGAAAATGTTGTTACGGTAAAAAGTATATTTTGTACTATTCCAGAACATGGTCTACCAATGTACCAAGTTTCATCGAAATCCATTCAGCTATTTAAGTGTCCTGTTGGTTTAGTGTTTAGTGACCCTGACTGCTATGCCGGAGGCCGTGGGTTCGATTCCCACCCAGGACAAATGTTTTCGTGATGAGCATAATCATTTGTTCTGTGTCTGGGTGTAATTTAACGTAACTTTAATTTAATGTAACTTTATACATTTAGTTTTATTTGCATCTTTTACTAAATGCAAATAAAACTAAATGTATAAAGTTTTCATTACCGAATGTTCCTCAAGTTGGCGTCAATCTAATTCTTGATAGCAAAAAACTTGATTTAATTACAGAAACTGTGTTCTTAGGTATAACTGTAGATTCCAAACTGCAGTGGGGTGCTCATATTAGAACTCTCTCAGGTAGATTAAGCTCAGCGGCATATGCAGTAAGAAAAATAAGGCAGTTGACAGATGTCGCCACAGCTAGGTTAGTTTACTATGCCTATTTCCACAGTATTATGTCTTATGGCATTTTACTGTGGGGATCTGCAGCTGATGTAGACTCGATTTTCGTATTGCAAAAGAGAGCAATCAGGGCTATTTATAAAATGGGTACTCGCGAATCCCTCAGAAATAAATTCAAAGAAATCGATATATTGACACTGCCTTCTCTTTATATCTTAGAAAGTATTCTGTATGTCCGTAAAAACCTAGGAATTTTCAAAATTAGAAGCGATTTCCATAACATAAATACTTGTAGTAAACACGAAATTATATTACCCAAATGGAGATTAGCCAAGACCAGTAAGTCATTTTTAATAAATAGCATACGCTTTTATAACAAGCTACCAAAAGCGGTGACTGAACTTAGCGAAGGAAAGTTCAAAACTCATATTAAGCGTGTCTTAACCAAAAAAGCATATTACAAGGTTAAAGACTATGCCGAAGACACACTTGTTTGGCAATGACTACCTCTGCAACTTGTGGCCCCCTGGTAACTCATAATATTGTGTGTTATCTATTAACTGCTCCATCTTTGTTGTAACATTTTTTTTTTCTTTCTCCTAACACATTGCTTTTGCAATATTATTTTATATTATCTGACTCCAACCACATTAAACTCGTTAGTTTTTCTTTTTTGGTTGTTAACGTCTCATTTATTGAGAGTTTTTTTTTTAAATAGCCTCTTTTTATAATGTAAATGGAAGAACACTGTAGACTCCACGAATTCTTAGATTACTTCATATTTTGACTCACTTTTTTTAAATGATTATTTTGATGATTTTATTGTTCTTTTGAGTACAATATAGACCGGTTTACACTGTTCTTAAATAATACCTATTAATACTGTAATATGGAAATATTGTAACTACAACCACTTTTTTAAAAGAGTAACCATGGAGTTTCTTGCCGATTCTTCTCCATAGGAAACGACCAATTTCGAACCGTGCACTAGCTTCTGACGTTTTATAAGTGCCCATGTAGGCCTATGTGAAATAAAAAACTTTTGACTTGACTTTGAATTAATCTATAATATGTATGTATTTAGAAATATATAAGTATGTTTATCAGTTGTCTAGTACCCATAACACAAGCTCTGCTTAGCTTGGGACTAGACGGCGCTGTGTGATAGTTGTGGAATGTTATTATTATTATTCAAGTGTGAAGAAGTAACAAACACATACAGTCACTCACCTTTATATTCGTGTGGTACCTTCTTCCTAAGTATGTGGCTGAGAATGGTCGACGCCACCTTCTTCCCTCTGAATTCGAAACGGATACCTTTATGAACTTGTCATGTCTGGTGAGGACCTGTATCTTGTTGAAGGTGAGGACGCTGTGGCGTGTCTCCTGTCACTTATAGAGGTGATTTATTACCTTGATACTGGCGTGTCCAATGGTTGCCCTAACATAGTTGGCAAAATATTGTGTAGATTGATTAATCTTTTTTGCCCTTTGTTTTTAAGTGGGAAATAATTCAATCACTTCTCTCACCTGTAAGCGGAGTAGGCTTCAACCCTGCTGGGCCCTGACGCTCCTGGTTTTGCTGACATCTCCTTGAGGCGCGCTTGAAACAATACGCGCCGTCGATGACTTGGGCTCGGTCTGAACAGTTACCGGATGGCCGTACCGCGAGCTACCCATGGTTGGCTGTCCTTTGCCATGTCCGATGAGGACTTGCGGAAGATAAAGACGTCATGTAGCCTCTCCAGCCATTCAAAGAGGGGTCTTTTCACTTTGACTGTGGCAAGCCTAATGGTGGCTGACCCAAACATGGTTGGCATAATTTTGGGCAGTTTTTTTTTATTGATATAAACTAGTTCTTGGCTACGATCCCATCTGATGGTAAGCAGTGATGGATGCAATCGTTGATGATGTGGTGTACTAGTTTATAAAGAGCATATTCACTCTAGCCTTGATTGATCTTTTTGCCCTAAATTTGCATAAAATTTCGTGTTAAAAAAATATAAAATGTACCTATGAAGTTTAAATTGATGGAGTGCAGTATAAATTGATAGTAGCTACATTTCTTATAAAGTAAGGAACACTTTACGGACCACTGAACTGCGATGGGCGCGCTGCTAATGAACACGAACCGTTTATTAAGCTCAGCGTTTGGCAGTGTTGATGGAAATATCCGGGCGGTTTTTTATTCAGGTCTATGAGAAATGGAGTAGAATAATGATCTACTAATCAGGGGTTTTATTGTCATAGGTTCACTAGCAACTAACAAAAAGAATATATTTCTTTTTTAGCGAGTAGCACACATCGGTTATCCGCTACTGTTAAATTATAAATTTACTAGCTGTCTGCCCGCGACTTCGTCCGCGTGTACTTCAGTTTTCGCACTCTAAACGTGTTTTTCTGTAGGAATAAGATGTTTTTCCGGGATAAAAAGTAGCCTATGTTCTTTTCCATGTCAAAGGCTTTATGCATGCCAAATTTCATCCAAATCCGTTCAGCCGTTTTTGCGTGATTAAGTAATAAACATCCAAACATCCACATTTTTAATATTAGTTAGGACAAATTAATATTTAGATTTAAAGTATTTTTATAATTCTCCTTGCTGGCCTACTACCGTGTGATTTTGTTCACCTTGTAGGGTTCCTTTTATCGCTGATGCATCTTCCGTCTTTTATCGGTAGGAATGTGTTACGAACTATATCAAATAGTCGGATAATTCATAACACGTGTACAGCATCTGACATGATCCCTCTGAAATCGAATCACGCCCCTACAATTCAAACAGCGAATAATAAAAAAATAACAAACCACGCGCGAGATGTCATCCTCTACGTTAACACATTCAAAATAACAACATATAAAGTATATTTTTTCCTGTTATTTCGTCACAACAGAGATAAGTACAGAAGGTTGCTTTAGCATAGTTGGTCTTATAATGTTCCCACTGCTGGGACTCAGGCCTCCTCTGTAGGAGAGGGAATAGGCCGTAATCTACCACGCGGGCTCAGTGCGGGTTGGTGGATGTCACATGTCTTCAAATTTTTGGTTCTAGGAAATGACAGTGTCCTTAAGTTTTTTTTCACCGTTTTGAGAGCAGTGATGATGAAATAAATTGCACAAAGTAATGCGCCTGGCTGGGTTTGAACCCGTTACCTACAAACTCGTAAGTCGGGGCCACCACTGCTCTCTCAGGTAGAGAAGGCTGCTTTTTAGTAATATTTGGACTGATTCTTCTGGCTATGTCGTCAACCTTGGGTATCTGTCTACTTGGTTTCCTAACTACGGACGGTTTTTTCATTAAGGTGTCTTTCTGTTGCACTTTGCCTTCTAAGACCACAGATTCCTTTTTTAGAAAATCCCCTAGCTCCGCCCTGGTGGGCCCCTTCGGTTTTCTGACCTTTCTTTAAGGAACGCGTAGATCATTACGCACTGTTGACGACTTGGGCTTGGTCCGGTAGATTAGCGGATGGACCAAGCTCGCTTTTACCGTGGCTTGTAGGCGGGGTCGGGTTCTCAGCGGGTGGGGCGTGTATAGCCTGAAGAATCGCCAAACTAAGGTATCAGTGGGCAGGGCACATTACTCATAGATCGGATGGTTGATGGGGCTGAAAGGTTCTGTAGAGGCGACTTCGCACCGGAAAACGCAGCGTTAGAAGGCCTCTCACAAGGTGGACCGACGACCTGGTGAGAGTTGCGGGAATATGGTGGTTGCGATACGCACAGGACCGGTCGTTGTGACGATGACGTTTGGGGAGGTCTATGTCCAACAGTGGACGTCTTTCGGCTGTAATGATGATGATGATGAGAAATATGGGATGGGATAATATACGCAGCTTTACTATAGGATAAAGAAGGGGGCAAGGGGAAGAAAGGTATTGGATATCTATTGTAATGCGAGCGAGACCTTGACTACAGGAGAGATTTAATTTAATTTTTCGATTACGTTACCGAATTCTCCGCAAGATCTTTTGTTACAAGATAAAGGAGACAATTTATTGACGATCCAGAGACGGTTTTAAAATGTACGTCGTGATTATTATTTTCAAGATTTTTGCCACAGTATCAGAATTGAAACTCAAAATACTTTTTTCATAGAATTATGGGCACTTATAAAACGTCAGTAGTTTATAGTACATGGTTCCAATTGTTTGTTTCCTATGGAGTAGAACTGTCAAGAAACTCCTTGAAACTCTTTTAATAAAAATATTGTCTGAGTTTCAATAATAGGGTAGTGTCCAGGGTCAAAATAATTACATTTTATTTAGTCGGTATTTTAGATTATAAAAAAATATTGGATACGTATTTTTTCTTTTTTTCGATTAAACAAAAAATAACAAAGATATAGCCCATTAAAGTTACGTGTGACGTCACCCTTTGCGAAAAAGTGCAGCACGGCGTGACGTCACACGTAGCTTTAATCGGCTATGTCTTTGTCATTTTTGGTTTAATTTACAAATAAAAAAATAAGTGTCCCTTATTTTTGAATAATCTAAAAGACGGACTAATTATATTTTTACGGCTACGCCTATTCTGGTTTTCTTTGCTTCAATTAAGTCCGCTGTTACACATTTGTGATGCATGAACTTTTAATAAATAAATAAATACGTGCATTTAATTATTTTGATAGATTAGTGTGGATCCCTGACAAAATGGTTGCTTATCGACATTTCATCAACCTCATCTTTTCTTGGCGTCGTCCCATAGCACACTATCATTGGGTCTGCTAAGACTGTGTAATTCTACGCAAGAGCTGCCGCAGCCCTGGAACGCAAAGGGTAACTGAAGGAGCATGGATGTAGTTTAGTCAGATAAATTCTGATGGGAATGTCTCGCTCTACCCGGAGCGGAAGAAGTTTGATGATATGGGATATTATCATATAATTACTCGTTATTACTCTACTTTTTTTCTGCTTCTGAATTTTTCCTCATTTCATTGGCCTTTCGCTCTACTTGACCAATGATCTATTTAGTAATATGTTTTATCGCCTGTCCTCATACTAAGGCTAAAGCTATTCTTTTTCAATTTTGCTGCCACTGGTGCCACTTTCAAACTTTAGCAATTTATGGCAAAGTTAGGGTGTACCAAACTGACTCGTTTTTTATAGATTTTTGATGAATCCCACGCAAGAGACAAAAGTAGGAAGATGTGGTATATAGAACTAGTTTCTGCTAGCGATTTCGGTCGTGTTAAACTAGACAATTATCCCAACAGAACCTATCGGCCTTTGCCTTATTTCGTTCAAATCCCTTTAAAGGTTTGATCGTGAAAGAGTCACAAACTTACACACACACACACAGAGATATATACGTATATTCAAAGTCTCGGCATTTTACTATTAATGTGGAACACTATTCTTTTCTTTTTTTTTCGGGAGATAATTGTAAAAAAAGACTTCTGCCACTCTGGGTGGGGCGAGAGGGAGTGTAAGACTTCTACTGAATAAAACCAAGCCGATTTCTTTCAGTTACTAATTGCATTTCAGCGTCACGAGTACCTACACCTGAAGAATTCTCACAACTTTTACCTTATATCTTTAATGGTTCCATCAACCCCTTTACCACACCGGAAGTCAATGCCAAACCCACTATTAAGCTATTAAACGATGCAAGTTTAACGAAACATGTTCACCTCAATTGACAAGATGAAGTTACATCCGCTACCGCGAAATTACTGTCGCCGTTTGAACCAAACTTTAGTCTCTGTTGGAAGTTGCGCTGTCGGCCATGACGTGTGTTGACAGTGTTTTGTTTCAATGTATTCGAATGGAATTGGAAGCAAGAGAGAGTTAAAGTTTTTAATACTGTTACAATGGAAATTAGAATACCTACAATAAACTTTATTTTATAACAAAATAGTAATAAAACATTTACGTCAACTTAAGTCAGTCGTAGTCTATGTCGGTACAATATGGCGGTCTTATTATATGATAGCGATAGCTACTGTATAATTTCTTTTTTTTAGCCATTACTTTTTTATATATTTTTTTTTGTTGATAGTTTCGCGCATGCCTGCTATCTCACCTGATGGAAAGCGACTGTCTCACTGCTGGACCTCTAGACAACTAAAGAAAAAGAAAGGATAAATAAATTAAAATATTATAATAGAAAAACCTTAACCTTTCAATCGTGGAAATTACAGACACAATAGAAAGACAAAAGGTGCGAGTTCGCTTGGGGTTTAATGAATTAATAAAAAAAAAAAAAAACAAAAAGATATTACGGGTATATGTATAGTGTAAGCATTTACAATTTCTAACCAAGTTCATAAAAAGACGTTATAAATTTATTTAAATATTGTTTGTTACAAACTCCGTCATTTATACAGATTAGGATTGTATTTCTACATGAAAGGATCAGATTAGTTTTATTTTTATCAAAATTTAGTTGTGATGGAAAAAAAAATTCGTGATGAAATTGATGGAACTTTACAAATATTATAGTCATATTTGAGATAGACATTACAGTTATTTTGATATTTTCATTAAGCACGTATTTATCTGTAAGATTAGATTTTTCGCTTCAATTTACAAACCAAATAGGCATCAATACATATTCTCCATAAAGTGAGCTGTTTGCCAAAATGTGTAAAACTAATGGCTCGGATGCTCGAACAAAAATGGTTACAAAAAATAATTTCTGACTTATCTAGATTAATTTGTGAGCTTACCATACATCGTTACATAACTTTTAACTAGGCTGCTAGTCTAGAGATTATTCGTCGTGGGTGCAATTCCCATCCAAGTCTGATGAGTCAATCTGAAGACTCCATCCATTGTCTGATGAGCACGATCATTTGTTCTGTGTTCGGTGTAATAAGATAATTTATGTATTTCAAAATATATTAAGTTTTTCATTAGTTATCTCGTACTCACAGCACAAGCTCTGCTTGCTTTGAGATTAGATGGCGTTGTGTGATAGTTGTGGAATATTATTATTATTACGTAAGCTCAAGATTTAATGTTTAATTACAGAGACATAACGTTACAGTAAACAATAGTTATTAATTAACGTGACAAGGTGAGTTTAAATTACAATTTATTGAGACAGTAACTAACGCATGGTACTTGCTTAAACACTATCGTCGTTTGAACACAGATTTATATTCAAAGACACAATCTTAGTAAGTTTATCAATTGACAGTTATTATTCCTACTGTTATTATTTATTTATTTATACATTATGTACACTAGCGGTATATAGGCGGACTTAATGCCACAAGGCATTCTCTACCAGTCAATCTTTTGGAAAAAAAAATACTACACTGTGGTAGGTTTTTAAAGTGTGAAATAGTCAAATAACTTACCTACTTAGAAAAAAAAATCAAACTTTTAAGGATATAAACCCTCTTGTGTTCATTCACCTGCTAAAACACCTGTACAAAAAAGTTATAATCTTAGTTTCACTGCGTGGAGAAAAACTATTCCTTCTTACACACTGAAAAACCTTTACACATGGATAGATAGATGCATTTACTATTCCTATAACCTAACTGTAAGCCTTCCCATCACTCGCTTAAACATTGTTTTCATTTGAACATACCTTTATATTAAAACACATTACCATTCCAGTCAATTGACTGTCCATTAATTTATTACTACTAGTTATCAGTATTAATAAGAACTGCAGTACTAACACTTAATATTTGCATAAATACGAACGTAGCATAGACACAGCTTTACTTTAAGTTACAGTAACTCATGTTTATTACTTCCTGAAACATTGTCATTTCTTTAAACACAGTAAGCACTCAACTCAACTACTCGCCAATATATGAACACACAATCTTAATTTCCGGTACGAATTCTTCCTACTTACTTACCTATCTACTATCATCGCTTGAAAGACCTTAATATAAGAACATGAAACATTTATACCATTACTATCAACTGACTGAAACTAACTTTTACTACTTCCTAAAACACTATCGCCGTTTCAACACACCTATTCCAACACACAATCACCATTCCAGTAAAGTGACACTTACTCAATCCTATTACTCGCCTATATTTGAACACACGCTCTTAATTTCATACTTACTTACCTGTCTACTATCATCTTTTGAAAAGAGCTTAATATTGGAAGAGGAATAGTTAAGTAAGTAAACCTTACTACTCGCTTAAACCCTATCGTCGTTTGAATATACCTTTATATTCAAAGACACAATCACCATTCCAGTCAATTGACACTTACTCACCCCTGCTCGCTGAATACACTATCTCCGTCTGAACATAACTTTATATTTGAAGAGCAGGAACAAACAAGCGCTAGTGTATTAAATTTCAGTGAAGATTTAAGATTAGTGCTGCAATTTGTTGAATATATAGTAGTGTTCAGCCGATGATAGTGGAGTAACTTGCTTTGTTGTTGAATATTGCAGAGTTTAGTGTTAGCTATGTTTTCTTGCTGACAAAATGAGATCTTTATTGGCGTTGTAGAGTTAGTGCTCTATGAAATTGTATCTACAAGTAAACACATCATAAGATGCAGGAAAATTCTTATATTATATATCTTTATATTTATAATAATAATAATAAACTATATATAAACTAGATGTATAAAAATGTATGGACACACACGCCGGTAGCGAGAAGGAGCCATGTCCTTTTTTTATTTTATATGGAAAGTAATGACTGTCACTCTAAAGAGGAGTGAGACAGCGAGACGTGAGCGTGTCAGATTTTGCTGACTAAACCCCACATATATTCTTTCATTTACCCTTTGCTTGGGCCACACTAACTCTTTCAAATGTTCCCATCGCATCGTTCTACTGGGCTCCTTCAGTTACTGACATCTCTGCCAGCCTTACATGGAACATTAAATGCCGTCGACTCAAGCGATCCTTACTCGACGAATGGACGGTGAGCTATCCATTGTTCATCGTCCGAAAGCCTTCGCCTACAGTGATTGGAACCGCCCTGACTCCCGACGCCCGGGGCGTCCTTTGTGGTTCTACGCACCTGGCTTTTCTAAATAACGTCTCTAAAGGGATAATATTAATAGCGATCGATCCCTAATATCAAAATGTCACCCACCTCAACAGGCAAATGCCGAACCTATTACAAACTGAGTTTAACCTAACACCGTTTAGCTAAACCCAGATTAAACTTTCGTTAAGGAAGGCGCCGCCTAATAACTTGTATAGTTAGGACACGTCGTTAGATTCGACCTTTTTGAAGTTCGAGGCCTTAGAGAATCGATTTCCTGTAAGTTTGTTGGACTGAAGTATTTTGTGAAACTGAAACGATATTTTGTGGGAATTAATATTGAGTGGAAGTATTTAGAAGCAATATTAGGTACTGTATTGTTTTTTTTTTAAAGGTTTTCTACACCAAATTTTTTTTTTTTTTTTTTTTCTGAAAATACTGGTCCCGATATCAAAAATTTTTTCACCATTAGAAAGTTGCTTTATTCCTGTGTGACATAGGCTATATTTTATGTACACGGGCGAAGTTACGGGTCAAAGTTAGTTTATAATATTTATTGTTTTTTTAGGGTCACGGGTGCAAAACGTGAAAGGTTACAAAATACTTCTCATGCAAAATTCAGGCATTCGTCAACCTATGTCCATGTTGCATGCTCTGGATTTACTGGTCAGTGTTTTTTTTTTTTTTAATTAGGTTGCTAGTTGTTGTAAAACACGGTGGAGCATACGGTAGAGGGCAGAGCACTGCCGTGTTTTCGTGGGCGCTGGGTCCTGGTACATGCTATGGTCCAGAGCGAGGAGGAATGGCAGGTAGTCGCCTCCTTCTAAAAAGAAGTAACGCCAGCAAAGGAGGTGGCTCTACGCGCGAGGGAACGGCCCTCACGCCTTAGCAGCCGGGATCCCGCTCGAAGCCTACTGCTGCTCTGGGTTAAGTGAAAATGAACCCTGATGCCCTGGAACGAAGGCAAAGAAGAAACAAACGAGTAGGTTTTAGTCAGTAAAAGTCTGACACGCGATCCCGCTCCGCCCAAGGGCGGCAGATGTCATTAAATGATTTTCGACCTAAACATAAGTTATTATAAAAAATATATTTCTCTTTGTTGTGGTATTCCACAGCTGACACATTATTTAAAACATTAATATAATCATCAAAATCGGTTTACATTTGGTGAAGATATCTACACTAATATAAAAAAGAATTACCTCTTTTAAATTTTTAGTATAAAGAGGTAGCTTGTTTTTATGTTTTTGGTTTGTAGGAGTTAATCTCTGAAACTACTGGTCCAATTGCTAAAATTTTTTCACCAACAGAAAGCTGCTTTATTCCTGAGTAACATAGGCTATATTTTACATATGTACGCGGGCGAAACCGCGGGCAGAAGCTAGTCTGTTATAAACTAGTACTTGACTGCGATCCCGCCAGATGGTAAGCAGGTCATAAATACAATAAGGAGGTAAAGTTTGTTTATATGTTTGTAGTAGAAAATACCGTATTGAGAATAGTGGTCATGAAATAAATTATACAAAGTAAATGCGCCTGGCTGGGTTCGAACCCGGGGCCTACAACTCGCGACTTTGAAAAGGCATTTTTATTTTAGAAGATTCTCGTATCACTGGTCCGACAGCTAAAATTTTTTTCGACGTTAGAAAGCTGCTTTGTTCCTGAGTGATATGGGCTATATTTTATGTACGCAAGCAAAGTTACGGGCAAAAGCTAGTCCCTGAATAAAACGCTAAAAAATTAATATCAATAAATGAATAATTAAAACGGCTAGAGGACCAACACTATAGATAGAGGACCCCCAACTTTTTTGAAGTCGGATGAAAATAGCAGTGTACGGGGTGTAGGGTGTAGGTGTAGCTCGCTGTCCGGCCGTCCGGTAACTGTCCGGACCAAGCCCAAGTCGTCGACGGCGCGCAATGTTCCCGCGCGCCTCAAGGTGTTATCAGCAACAGCAGGGGCCCAGCCGGGTCGAAGCCTACTGGGGCCAGGGTTATCCGAAAGGGCGCTCGAGCCCCGGTATGAAGGCTAGAAGGAACGGGGTGGGTCTTTTAGTCAGTAAGAGTCTGACACTATCTCCCGCTCCGCCCAAGGGCGGGGGATGTCAATGCATGATTTTTCCCACCATAAAAAAAGGGTGTAGGGTGTGGGTGGTGTGTAAATAACAATACGATCAATAGTTAGGGTACACAGGGTTTATAAGCAATTAATGATATAAGTTTATTGTGCCTGTTATCGGCTATTTGTTTCTAGAACAAATGTTTTGTATTGAGTAACATTAATAACGCAAATAATCTCATTTCGGGCCATAAATCTTATTGTCTCAATAGATCCTAAATACAATGTGTTCTATGTTATTATCTTAACCCTAGTCTATCTTAGAATAGAGATTAATGACTGAAATTTGGTCTAGAAATAGGCCAATAAATGTAAATTCCATTTATAGGCACAGACATTTTTGAGAACACATTTATTGTGCGTACAGTTAAAGGCCAAGCGCACGAAAAGTGCCATAAAACAGTGATTTTCTGAGGCCTACTCCTCCGTAACGGCTAAGTCAATAATTTTGAAAAAAATATAAGTTTATTATAAATTCATGAACAATAAATATCAACATTTGATTTTTTCGTGCACTTAATACTTTTGTCAAAAAAAAAAAAAAAATATTTACCAATTTCGCAACTTTTCGCAACTCTTCCCTACATCTTCGAAACGGCTTGGACCTTTAGAAACATTTTTACACCTTAAAATTGGTGGTTAAATATTCTTAAAAGTGAACATTGCATATTGTAAATTAATCAATATCTCGCAGAGAAAATGGATTTAAAGCGCTTTCCGGGCGCTGCTGGCCGCAAATAAATGCACAGATTTGCGTACTGCCGCCTAGGCGAGTGCGAGAGTTGCGTTCACATAATTTCGGCCAGATGGTTCAAGGGACTATACACCTTAAGGAGTGGAATTCATTGCTGGAGAATGTTTTCTTACAGCTTCTTAATCTTGGATCTTTAAATTAAGAGTATGACAAAGTAAGTGGTGGTGCGCCTCACCATCAAAGATTGCATTGCTACTTACCATCAGGTGGGACCGCAGTCAAGCACTAGTTTAAATCAATTTAAAAAAAAGTTTAATGTAATATGACATAAGTCCCTATGATATATAAATATAAAGAGCGATTATGATGCGCTACTGGGGCTGTGTAGCCAGTTCCATTTCTGAACAGAACAAATATTTGTAAACTACAGATAGACAGTGACAGTGATAGATAGCGGGACCGTTCGGAAAAGTTATCGTGGCCCTAAAACGCAAGGAGTAAGAAAATTCTGATACAACCTCTCGCTTCACCCAGGGCGAGAGAAGTTATTTGATGATTTCCAACCCAAAAAAATATAGTTGATCCAGGTATCTTTGTTTATCTTACATGTTTGTGAATGCTCTTATTATATCTACATAATAATCATCATCATTTCAGCCGAAAGACATCTACTTTTAGACATAGGCCTTCCCCAAGTGTCACCATAAAGAACGGTCCTGTGCGTCTCACATCCGTCGGTTCCCGCAACTCCCACCAGGTCATCGGACTACCTTGTGGGAGGCCTTTCAACGCTGCGTTTTCCGGCCTTTCGGTCCCAATGACCATTTATTGTACCCTGCCCTTTGCCACTTAAGTCGCGATTTTTCGAGCTATGTCGGCAACCTTGATTCTTCTGTGGAAATCTTTTATCTATTGCCATTTTGGTGACTTTAAGCCTTCTGATGAGGCTCATTGTAAGTGACCACGTGTCAGAGCCATGAGTATATCATCACTAGCAATACGCACTGGTCTTAGACTTTCGTATGGAGACACCGTGGTACGTTGGAATCACTATACAGGAGTAACTAATAAACTAACACCAAGTGTGGATCAGAATGTATGAAAAAGCAAAAATCTATATGTTTAATAAAAGCGAAACATCAATAATCAAAATCTCAGAAACTATAACACCTACAAACTTAAAATTTGGCAGATAGGTTCTTTATAGGGTGAAGATATCCGCTAAGATTTTTCCGTAATCCCCTCTATAAGGAACTTGGGGAGGCTGTTTCCAACAGTGGACGTTTATCGGCTGAAACTGATGATGATGACTCCTTAAGGGGATGAAACTAGGGTCCAAAGTTTGTATGGAGAAACCGACATTCTCGCGGGTGAAGCCGCTGGCAAAAGCCAGTATGTCGATACAAATACGAAACACGAAATTAAAAGCAAAACTACGCCATTACTCGGTCAAAGTATTACAGAACAGTCTCGAAACAGAATTCAGACTATTATGTGAAATGCATGAAGCTGGCTTTGTTCGTGTGTAAGGGGACACGCTCAACATTCCACAATCCACATGTTGTGAGAATGAGAAGCATTCGTAACGTTAAAATGGGTTTTATTTTGGTATAATGAATAATGTTCCAACATGGCATAGCATAACTAGCCATATAATGTCCCCACTGCTGGAGTTCGAGGCCGAGACTCGAAGCCAGAAGGTGCAGAAACAATTATTTAAAAAGAATAAAAGTCAATGCTCTTTTTGATAGCTTTCCTTGTTTCTATATAATCTTTTACATTTCGGAGAGTGTGCAATGGATTACGTAATCTGATTCCGCCAAGTCCGTTCCATCATCGGACCGCTAGACATACAGCGGCGTAAAGCCACCGGTACATATTGGTAGATATCCCACCCATACCCACTAAGCGTTTTGGGAACACATTCATTGTGCGTACAGCCAAGTAGTAAAATTCCCGGAGTCTGTGTTTTCTGATAGCTACAAGCTACAACTTAGAGATCTTTAAGTCAGGAGTGAATAAGTTACTTCTAGGCAAGCGTGCTCCATCGTCGACTACGTCATCGCTTACCATCAGGTGGGATGGTGGTCAAACGCGACCCTAAAAATAATCTTAAAAAAAGGACCCGCTGTGACGCCATGAACATTTTTACAAAGTTTCAGTCCAAGACTAGCATAAGTATAATCAGCCTTAAAAAGTTCCCACTGCTGGGGCTAAAGAAGCATTAGCCCCAGCAGTGGGAACTTTATAACTTTAGGATAGGGGATGGGTTGTAATCCACCACGCGGGCTTGGTGGTGGATTACAACCCATTCCCTATTTGTTTTAGTTTGGTGTAGATCACATGTTTTTCTTCACAGTCTTAAAAGCAGTGGTGATGAATTAAATTACATAAAGTAATACACCGGGCTGGGATCTTCAACTCGTAAATCAGGACCACACACCAACATCACATGAACTGGCCTGTTGGTGTATATTTGAAGATTTACCAAACTCAGAAAAGGAAGGTTAACGGAAGGGCGAACGAACACAGACGTCTGTTATCTCTTGGTCTTGCTGAACACCAACACAAATGCATCCATTCATCATCTGTATTGTATGTCTGTACTTTTTTTATTGTTATTTTATGTTGTTGTGTATTGTGTTGCTTGCGCCGAATAAATGCTATTCTATTCTATCTCCTTAAACTTTTCCTAACTAGCTTGGGGCTGGCTTTCAGTCTAATCGGAGGCGGCTGAATACCCGTGTTTTACATGGAGCAACTGCCTATCAGACCTCCACAACCCATTTACTGGGCAACACTACTCCTTGGATAGATTGATGGTCAGACTTTCTGGCGTCTGTTTATCGACTGTCAAAGATCTACGAATGAAAATCGGGACAAATGGCTTTACGTACATTCCGAGGCACGGGGACAAATGGCCTAGATAATCTTAGAAAAGTAAATATGAATTGAAAGATTCCGGCCGTCCGGACCAAGTCCGAATCGCCAACGGCACATATAATGTTCCACGCGCGCTTTAATTCATTAAACTCCAAGCGTTCGCGGACCTATTGTCTTTCTATTGTGTCTGTAATTTCCACGATTGAAAGGTTAAAGAGATCCCAATTGCGGCCATGGGTTGTGCGAGAGAGAATCCTGAGGCTCCCGCTTCGCCATGCGGAAAAAGAAGTAGAAAAACATTGCATGAGAGAAAGGTGCCTTAACCTTTCAATTGTGATAATGACAGACACAATTGAAAGACAATAGGTGCGCGAACGCCGGCGTTCGCTTGGGGTTTAATGAATTAACATATCAAACACATCAACTGCTTACAAAATATCCTTCATAGAAATACATATTTTACATTTAAAATTTTCATGTTACACGGACATTTGTCAAAAGGTTTGTTGTTTTTAAATATTTCATTTGGAGGCATTTTCGTTTTATTTATAGGGTCTTTGACCTATTTACTGGGGAAAATGGATTAGGTGGGTAACTGGCTTATAGGCTCTGGTTTTTTTGTAAGTCATATGAATTTACTATGTTGATAGTTTCGTTGGTATAGTAGTTTTAATCTGTAGGTGATCTTGAGGCACGTTGACTGATTCTAGGCACAAAATAGATCGGTACAGAAGATAATCTCATGTATGTACTTTACTTTTTATACCTATGCTCGGTGGACGCACACTAATGAGCGCTTGAGCCGGAACTGTTCGACGAGTGGTCCGTGACGCTCCATGATATCGTGTCTGTGAGCGGTGTCTGTGTGTGCGTTGCTCGAGCGCGCTTTGTATGTAGATTGACTTCTGTACCTATTTATTTTGTGTTCTAGGGTTGCGGAAAGTGTTTTTGATTATGAAATACTTAGTCTGTCCGTCTCATCTACACTGTCTTTTTTTGAATATCTATTGTTACTATGATATGGAATGATCATCCATTTTTTTAAAGAGTAAGCTTGGAATTTCTTGCCAGTTTACCGGTTCTTTTTCATAGGAAACTACCAATTTGGATTTGTGCACTTCTGACGTTTTATAATTGCACATGTAGGCTTATGCAAGGGCTTATGTGAAATAAAAATAGTTGAATTTTGAAATGTAGTTCGGAAATCTTCGTGTGTGAGTCCGACTCACACTTTTGCCCGCGGCTTCACCCGCGTAGCCTATCTCACTTAGGAATAAGCAGCTTTCTAGCGGCTAAAAATTTTAACAATCGGACCAGTACTTGCAGAGATTACCTCAAACAAACAAAAAAAAAAAAACAAACTACCTCTATAATATAGCGAAGATACAGATGAAACTAAAAATACATAAATCAATCTTGCTGATGGATTTCTCCTAAGTATAGTCGTCTATATAATCGGAAGACGAGAAATAATATCATGTCGTTTATTTAGAAATATAATATTAGATTTGGGCAGAGGACAATATTTGATGGACTATTGTAAGGACAATCTTATTTGTTGTGACATTAAGCTGGATTAGTTCCATGCCTATTAAATTTCACTTACCAGTATTCCTATACTAGCTTCTGCCTGCGGCTTCGTTTGGGTGAAAGTAGAATATCGTTTCAACGGAATATACTTCTGGGATAAAAAGTAACTTATACATTTTTCTAAGTCTGAATTTCATCCAAATTCATTCGGCTATTTGAGAGTGATTTTTTTTGGGTGTAAAATCATCCGTGGAACATCGGGCACAAAATAGATAGGTACAGAAGACAATCTCATGTATGTACTTCACTTTTATACCTACGCTCGGTGGACGCAAACTAATGAGCGTTTGAGTCGAAACTGTTCAACGAGTGGTCCGAGACGCTCAGAGATATCGTGTCCGTGAGCGGTGTCTATGTGTGCGTTGCTCGAGCGCGCTTTGTATGTAGATTGACTTCTGTACCTATCTATTTTGTGCTACGGGCGTGCAGAGTGGGGACTCTGCTCGCCTAAAGAGTGATTCCAAGGGGGTCGGTGGTCCAGTAATCACGTGCTGCCGTGCACAAAGAGGCTCAGGAGACCGTTGTACAGTCTCCTCAAGGATGTGCTCTAACGGACGTTGCACAGGGGGGTGCCGGAGTGGTCTTTGAACCCGTTCCAGAATGGTTTTTTAACCCGAAGGCAGATCTATGTGGGACACAATGGCTTTTTAATTGTGTCTCTAATTACGGCATACGAAAAGTTAAGAGGTAACGGTGCCCTATGTGTTGATGTGTTGATGGTAATCACAGGGGTGGTTTTAGTGAGGTAAAAATGACACACTTCCCGGACGTATCCCCAAAGTTCGGGCGCCTTTTGAAGGTGACTTCTCGAAACTAATAAAAAAGATGTAAAATCATCCAATGATTTCTCCCGTTGGGATAAGCGAGACGGCGTGTCAGACTTTTACTGACTAAAAACCCGATTAATACAGCGACGTACTATCCATTGCTCACCGTCCTCAGACCTTTGCCTACGGTGGCTGGATATTGGGATCGAGATCCTGGCGGCTACGGCGTGAGGGCAGTTCCCTCACGCGTACAGCAGCCTAATTCGTTAGCATTATTGCTTCGTAGAAGAAGGCGACTGCCTACTATTACTCCTCGCTCCGGAACTTAGCCTGTCCCAGAGGCGCAAGAGGTCGCTGCCGCCAATTGCCTCCACGAGAACACGGCGATACTACCTCCTTCGTATGCTCCACCGTGTCCTCCGGGCAGTCTAAAGCCATTCTATAAGCGTAAACCTTCTCCTCAACCTGTTTCTTTATCCCGTGATCGTGTATTTCAACGGTTCCACAATGGTCCAGTTCTGCAGACAATAGAGGCACAAAACTGCATCAATTTTGCACCAAAGTATTCTCTAGGAACCAATTAGTATATGATTAAAACAGACACCGAACTTCACTTGAAAAATTTCCGCAAGCACCATTTTGATAATAATTTTCACTGATAAATTACCATTTTGTTCAAAGCCTCTTTTGATTAAATGCCCGGCTCAAAGCAAATGATTTTAAATGGCTGGCTTTTTCTAGCTTATAATTCGATCTAGCCTGAGCTACCTCATTACTGGGCGAAGACTTTCCACTATATAAAGAAAGAAAGAAAAAAAAAGACGTGTGGCACTCGGGGACTGCTGCGGTAAAGCTATTGCATAGCATTATATATCAAGTTATGCAATTATAATTATTTATTTATTTTATTTATGCAGTATTTTTTCCTTTGTTTTTTTTTCTTTGATATTAATTGAAGTTACACTTTCACACATTGAATTGAATTTTGATTGATTGTTCACTCATTTGTTTTCTTATCGGTCACCACGCTCAAAAAACAAATGAGTGGGGGGTGTTAGGTTATTTTCGTTACGGAATTTCTAGTTTCGGTCTCCACGCTCAAGGCTCGCGATAGAAGCTATGCAATAGCTTAAAAACGTTAATTCGTACCTCACACATAAGACACACCATATCCATAACCATAATCGGGTGATTCTTTGATTCCGAGATAGTGTCTCATTCATCTGGCCAAGTTTTTTCTTTACAATTTGATATTTTTATTTGCATATTAGATTTCCCCGAACATTTAATGTATCAAAGGCACTATTTTGCACCCATTGGCTTATGACACAAAATGTATAGGTATGAAAAGTAGGTCAGATGAATGAGACGATCTCTCGGTTGTACAGAGTCACCCAAATACCATATCTGCATATCTTCCATTGTTCCTTTTTTCCAATTGTTTTTTTTTTTCCAATTGTGCCTGAATTTGGACCATCCAAGGCGAGAAACAATTGTCAAAAAGTCTTGCTAATTCCTAAGGAAGACATCTAAGTCGTCTCACCATCTTCTTTAAAGCCTTCCGTAACCCGTCCAATTTTGATTTTACTCGACCTCTGCTTGATCAGCATACGGCAGACATGTCCAGCACTCTAGCCCAGTCACGCATATACTGGGCAACCTTCTAAGCAACGTCAACAATTTGTGTTTTAAAGTGCAGTGTGAAGTTTTGTATATTCTGTTGGTTTAAAACCAAGTATTGTGCTTCATAGTACCTTGGCAAACCTTGTGTTTAGACTGTTGGATGTTAGATAAAGACCAAGTTTGTGCATAGTGCACCTTGGGTCAGAATGAGAAGAATGCACATGTCCTTATCTTACACATAAGAGACTTTATTATATGTCTATAAATAGTATTCTCACTGACCAGAATGTTATGTGCAGCGTGTTTTTCCTTGTCTTGTACCTAGAAAGAACAATAAAATAAGGCATGTATTTAAACTTTCAATCGTGGAAATAACAGACACAATAGAAAGACAACAGGTGCGCGAACGCCGGCGTTCGCTTGGGGTTTAATGAATTAAATCGATATCTGTATATTCAGTTTTTTTTTCAAACAAAATATTTCTAAGTTAAACCAAAAACACTGACTTGCACACCAATTATACACCCTAAATAATCAAATTAAATATTCTGTCTAATGGTATTTGCATCTAACAATCACAGTAACAGTTCTAACCTAACCTAACCTAACCCACATCATGCATCGCTTCGTTCACTACTACTACTTTTTGATAATGGAAATTTTATTGTGGTGCACCTTTAGATATCAGTTCTAGAAATTCCGTAGTAAGATTATACAATTTAGAGTGCAAATTAGTATTTTTGATAAACAATTCTTATTTTAGTTTTATAAATCATATATCCTGTTTTTTGCACAGCATTCATTCTTCTGGTATACATTCAGTTAATTAGTGTGCTGAAAAATTATACAGATGTGCATTTAAAAATATTCCATAAAATAATGATTAATTAAATACTTTATGCACACTAAAGAACAGAGGCGGGCCTAATGCCTTAATTCTATCCGTCATCCTTTGGGCGATGCAGAGACAAATAGTGTTAGGTGTAATAAATGAGATAGAAAAAGGCAAAGACAAGAATAGACATACTAATAAGCCATAGGTTTAAAAAACTATAATTAGCTAAAAACAATTGGTCTAAATCAACATGCGGAAAACATTAACGCTATGATGATACTACTGCCAAGTTCTTACAAATTAGCTCACAAACTTTAGTTTTAAACGCTAATCGGTATAATTAATTTTATTTAAATATAAATTTCAGTAATACCGACGCTAACTACACAGATAATAATTCCCCATTTCTCTCAACAAAACCAAAACGTAGAAAATATAAATTACCGGGACATGAATCGTTAAGACAGTAAGGGTCATCGCATTGCGTAGGCGTGGCAGGAATTATGGCTCGAGATGACTTAGTGGAGAAACACTATGCCCACTGGGGAATTTGTTAGGGAGGGTAGTCTCTTCTTTATGATATTCTGTTATGATACATGATTATTACTTATTTCATTTTCAAGGAGAATCTGTTTCATGGAGAGGTTTCGTGGATTTTAGCGACTTCAAACTCGAAGCATTTATTTGAAGTTATAGGCACTTTATTTTTTTAACAATTCATGTATCTACGAGTAATAAACAGACAAGCTAAAAGACAAGTTTTTTAACTTGTCTGTGTGTCGAAGAAGGGATCTGTCGAAGTAGTGTTCTTCGAAGGTATGTGTTGTCGAAGGTTCTGTCGGATTAATGCTAGTAGAATATATGTTTGGCGAAGCAATGAGTGGTCGAACTACTGATTTTCGAAATTGAGACTGTATCGAAATAATTAACTGTCGAAATTCAGAATGGCAGTCGCCTGGTGGATAGGCCAAGAGAAAGGAAGCCGCTTGACGGAACTATATTTCATGACCGTAGTTATTCCAGGTATTCGGAAGCCTGAAGTCCGACACACGGTCAAACCGAATCTCAAAGCATTGCAGAGCAATAGGATTTGGAGGTCAGCTTACAGACGTTGTTCAAAGCTAAATATTCGCTTTACTGTTGATCTTTACATAAAACAATCTACATAGTAGCGGATAGTGAAACTATCACTATCCGCTTGTGTTTTGGGTCGATTCACTTCAGCTGTTAGCTGTTAAAATTTTTAATCCAAATTAAAAAAAAATGGGATTAAAAATTTTTAGGTGCTGCACCAAAAAAAAAAATACAAATAAAAAAGAAAAAACAAAATCTAATGAACTACTAATACTTCAAATCGATGTCACAGTAGCAGTTGAGCCCCGACTTACGAGTTGTAAGCCGCGGGTTCAAAACTTCAAACCCAGCCAGGCGTATTACTTTGTTGTAATTTATTTGATCACCACTGCTCTCAAAACGGTGAAGCAAAATAACGTGAGGAAACAGACATATCCTAGAACCAAAAATTCGAAGACATGTGACATTCATCAACCCGCACTGGGCCCGCGTGGTAGAATACCGCCTATTCCCTCTCCTAAAGAGGAGGCCTGAGTCCCAGCAGAACATTAAAAAGGCTGATTATGGTACCAATTGATGAAACTGTGGTCATAAATGCGTTAAACGTGGTCCCTTACAATGAGCTTCATCAGAAGCCTTAAGTAATATGCCAAAGTGAAGGGCTATTTTCAGAGTTTCCTTGTGTGATTGCATTAGGAATGAAGATATTCGCAGGAGAACCAAGGTTGCCGACATAACTCTAAAAATCACCAAGCTTAAGTGGCATATTACTCGCAGAACAAATGGTTTATAGGACTGAATGGATCTGGAGTGGTGACCGCGTACTGCAAGACGCAGCGTTAGATGGTATCCTAAAATGTAGACTGATAAAATCCGAAAGCTATTTTATTTCTGAGTAAAAAAAAAATCTGGCAATTGAAAAGAAGGATATCAAGTAAAAACAAAACTTAAAAAATTGTGTGACAATTTCAACGTTTTCAACTTGCAAAATCTAACTAGTTATTCCTATAAGGTAAATATTCTTTTGCTGATGCGTCCACCATTTATATCTACTGGATAGTTGCCAAGTAGGAAGGAAAAAGAACTGCTGGATAAGAAAACGGAATATACTGCCGTAATGTGTGTAGGTATGAATATTTTGGGAGATTACTTTCATGTAGTGTTGTCTAAATATTTTAACCTAGTTCGTGGGCTGTATTTTAGGGGCTTAATGTCTACTGAACATGTCTTTATATTGCTTCTACATATTGTGGTAGGAAATTTAAATACACGCTGTGTTTTGAAATTTAGGGATGCCTGTGTGTTGTTGGTTCAGGTAAGATCTCTTATCATATGTCAATCTTTATTTGTCCATAAATCACCATTTGTTCCTGTGAAATTACTCCTATACTATAAAAATGCTCAAATCTTTCGCCTTGACAGCTTTATAAAATTTTATCCATCAATATTCTTTGTTTTTATATTTATCATTATGATTGCTTACATATACGCTTTCAACATATCCGATGACAAGGAGTTAGACCAGTTCCTTATCAGCACCGGTTTACAAAGTAGCTATGGACCTTCCTCCCTCTACGTTTTTAACTTGATTTAGTATTTCTTATTTTTAAGGCTCTAAACTATTTTAAGGAGTACCGATGAAAGATATAAAACTTCTCTATCAATGCAAATATTGGACAACTTAAAAAAACTTGAATCTATAATTCTTTACAAATAGTAATAAATATAGTACGAGTATATCTGTTAGTAGTACACCACAAACTAGCTGCGTATCATTTCACCTTCCCTGGTCTAATCCATCCAAACTTTGTCTGTAAAAAATCTGTTTTAGCGATAACATCGTCCATTGTTACATTTTATTAATTTTAATCTCCAACTGTATTTTTATCATCATCATCTTTCTGCTTTTAGTCTATGTCACCTGTCACATTATCACTAACTCTCTTTTCTTTCATATCCCTTTTTTTTTATGGTGGGAAAAAATCATGCATTGACATCCCCCGCCCTTGGGCGGAGCGGGAGATAGTGTCAGACTCTTACTGACTAAAAGACCCACCCCAAAAATTAAAATTAAATTTTCACTAGCCATAATTATTAAAATAGAAATTCAAATTCTTAATATAATCAAACCATAAGATATAACATCACATGATATTATATATCTTACATTACAAAATAAATTTAATCTTACCCCTAAATTTATAAATAAAAATATTATTAAAAATAAAATTATTTGAACCATTCAAAATATATTTTTAATGAAACATAAAGGTATTATAAAAATTATTATAATTAAAAATTTTATCATTTTATTTATATAATTATATATATAACTATTATTATTTATAATAAATTAAATCTTTGAAAATAATCATTTCCATGAGTTCGAATTATAGAAACTAAAATTGATAATCCTAATTCATTAGGAATTTTTTCACAAACAGAAAAAACTAAAAATAATATTAACATATATATATCATAATCAATAAAAATTAAGTAAACTAATAAAAAAAAAAATTCTTAAAACAATAAATTCTAATCTAAGCAAAACAATTATTAAATGTTTATGCTTAGAAATAAAAATTAAATTTCCCACAATAAATATCAAAATAGAAATAATTCACATATTTAAAATTATCATTTGTTTTTATAGTTTAAAAAAATATTGGTCTTGTAAATCAAAGTTAAGTTATTTACTTTAAAAACTTCAAAGAAAAAGAATATCTTCATCAATAATCTCCAAAATTATTATTTTTATTAAACTATTCTTTGATTTGAAATTTTAAAATTAATTTTATCTTTTTTAATAATTATAATTTCTTTTTTTATATTATTCTTAAATAATCCTTTATCTATAGGTTCTTTCATATCACTTGTCACATAATCTATTCACCTTTAATAATAATATCCACACAACTATCACACAACGCCGTCTAGTCCCAAGCTAAGCAGAGCTTGTGTTATGGGTACTAGACAACTGATAAACATACTTATATATTTCTAAATACATACATATTATAGATAAATAGATAAATTACACCCAGACTCGGAACAAATGATCACGCTCATCACACAAACATTTGTCCTGGGTGGGAATCGAACCCACGACCTCCGGCATAGCAGTCAGGGTCACTAACCACTAGACCAACAGGCCAGTCTTTTTATTGGCCTCCCCTTCCATCCATATGTATATTCATAACACTTTTATTAACATGCGTACTATCTCTCCTCTTCACATGACCGGACCAAGACAAACGATGGTATTTTTGTATCTACACACACTGATACTATATATGTATATTTTTTATTATTATTATTTGATTAAAGGGCTTTGTCGCTTAGCGACCACATCGCTCAGTACAGAAAACAAAAACTTACAAACTACCTTAAGGCTAATTCAAACAATTGTTTGGCTTTATCGGACATTGGAGAAGAGAGGATTGCATTACAAATGGCAAATCATAAGTTTTATCGAGTCCAAAAACATTCATTCTTGTATTTTCGTTCTGGACACACTCCATCAAGATGTGGATCGATGATATTTTAAAGAGGTAAAGTTTTTTTTTGTTTGTTTTTAGGTTTTTTTTTTTGTAGAAAGTCTTCTCTTAAAAAAGTACTGGTCCGATTGCGAAATTTTTTCACCGATAGAAAACTGCTTTATTACCGAGTGACTGTGAATCTGACTGTATCTGACTGATTGGTGTGAGTGGCTATATTTTATATATGCGGGTAAAGCCGTGGGCAAAAGCTAGTAGTGTAATAAAAAAGAGTATATTCTCTATATATTATGTGATATGACAATCATAGTCAGCAAGATTGGCTGATTACGTAGGTACATAAGGACATTTATACTTGTCGTAATCTTTTCTCAATTCTTCGACAATTCGGCCGAAAACCACGCAATACATCACTACGCCGATGATTTGCTATCGAATAGAGTTCGTTATCGAAAAGTTCTGAATCAGGGACTGAAGTTCAATAACCTCCCGAAAGCCTTGAGGCAGTCAATAATAATAGCACAAAAACAGACTGAATATTTTTTATTGCGGTCATTATGGGAGCTAAGACAAATGCTGGCATTACGATGATGGATACTGTTTCTGTCTATTCTCCTAGTAATAATATCCGTGAATAAGTATAGCGATTATTTTACCTAAATACCCAGTAATGAATTAGGTGGCATCGTTTTGTTTGAGACAGTTCTGTATCCGATTGTATTGCGCAATACTGGTTGATTTCATTCTGAGTCTTGGGAATAATTTTTGGCTAAGATTTGGAAAGGATTTGTGTATTAATTTTGTACGCCGATTTTTCAATTCTTTACATATTATAAAACAAAGTGTGCATCTTTCTATCTGTATGAACGTAAAAAACCCAAAAACTTTAAACTACAAGAGAGTTACACGTTACACATTATGAGGTATGCGGAACGAGTAAAGTCTCACTTACCTCCTTTCAAAAAGGAGAATCCTCCGACCAGACAGGTGTTATGGTCTGGTGGGCAACTGCCAGATAGTTCATTTCTGGCTGTCATATGTATTCAAATCGCGTGGAGAACTGTGATTGTGCGTTGCAGGATTAGTTCTTATTTAGCGCCATAGATGTCGCTACAAGTTAAAATACTTATACATGTGGCTATTTTAAGCTACAAGTATAAAATATTTCTGGCTCAAATCCCATTCATAGTGTTATTAAACCATCATCACGTACATCATCAACACAGCTTATAAGCCGGCCTATACCATAATTTTCCAGCTAACCTGCTTCACGCGGGATAATTTACTAGTTAAACAGGCTCATTTTACGGATCAATGCATCCGCTGCGATAGCATCTCCCGTGGAGCAATTTTATACAGGGTGCTGTATTAATTACGTGTTCATTTTGTGGAAAATTCACTATTAAAAGTATTCGTTTTATTTTTGTCGGCGGATTCGTTCTAGATAATTATAAATCAGCCTGTATAGTTTGTCGCTTTATGTGGTATGGTTTATTGAAAGTTAATAGCGTATTTTTAGAGTATAGTAGTTGGTACTATGCGGCGGCAACCTCTCACGCTGAGCGCTAAGTTGAGGCCATAGTCCAGACCGAGACCAAGTCTTCGACAGCGCGTAGTGTTTCACGTGCTCCTCAAAGAGATATCAAAAAACCGTAGTAGGACAGAAAGATTCGGAAGTCCGATAATCTCTGTGGGATTATCTGAAAAGGAAACCCGTGGTCTTAGAACCGTGAGCCTCAAGGAGATGTCAGCAAGACCAATGGCTTTAAGGGGTTGTACGGTCATGCCGGATTGCCGTGTCATCGGATTATGAGACTAAATGGACAGAAAGAGCACTTGTGTACTTATAATATCTCCGACATGCTTGCTTGGCTAATCTGCGTTAAGATTGGCCACTTCTTCTTCTTCCTGCCCTTATCCCAAATTACTTGGGGTCGGCGCAACACGTATTTTTCTTCCATTCTGTCCTGTCATCCGTCACACTATCACTAACTCCCTTTTCTTTCATATTACTCCTCAAATCAATATTTTCTTTGGCCTCCCTCTCCCTCTCCATCCTTCTCCATGTATACTCAGATATTAAAAACACCCTTATACCGGGTTATTTGTAAAACACTAACAACCTTGCAGGACTGTATTACTAACATCATACACAACAACTTTTGTTCTATGACTTTTTACAAAATATAATTCATTTACCAAAAACAAACCTTCAAGATTTCGTTGTTCTATCTAACACATTTCAACTCTGTATTTTGCTGTACCTACCTACGTCTGTATGACGTGACGCAAGCGTATCAAGCACTCCCAATCCGTTCAAAAAAATAACCCTGTACCTATACCCCGTTAAATTTTGATCATTTTAATTCCGTGGAGGTTCGATCCGGTACATGAAACAATATCGATTTGTAAAGATAAAATTTAAAAATAAAGTACCTTTTACGAAATTCATTTCTTTAAGAAAACGTCATCTGAGCGAGTTCAATGACCTACAGGTTCTAATTACCTATATGTCTTTGAACTCGTTTTCTTAAACAAATTAATTTCGTATATGCTTAAATTAATACGAGTTTTAAAAAAAGGTACTTTATTTTTTAATTTTATCTTTACAAATTGATAGTGTTTCACGTACCGGATCGACCCTCCACGGGATTAAAACGATCAAAATTTAACGGTGTATATAAATAAATATCTGTAACCTCTTCCAAAACCGGTATAATACCTATTATTCTTATGTCCAATTTGTATTTAGATCTGTATTATCCGGCCTGTTCTTACTTATATACTTACTACTTACCTATTTATAGATCTCCACATCGTATTCATATCCTATTCTTACAAAAAAAGGAAACACCGGGTCACAACCACAAAATAGTTACAGAAGACAATCTACGTACAAAGCGCGCTCGAGCAACGCACACATAGACACCGCTCACGGACACGATATCTGGTCTCAATCGTCCGGTCATTCGTACAGTTCGGCGCAAGCAGGTATAAAAATTGAAGTACATACATGAGATTGACTTCTGAACCTATCTGTTTTGTGTATTTACATCTTATTCTCACAAAAAACGGAAACACCGGGTCACAACGTCAACATGGCATGACCTTTAAACCCCTCCTTTGTACATTTATCAATAGACATTGTGACAATGCATACAATGAAGTGATGTAGGTAAAAAGTATTGAGGGTAGAAGTGTCATCAGATGGTGACTTTGAATCACGTTAGGTATTGTGTTGAGATGTCATTGGTTTTGTGGCGTGACCACGCTGACAAATGAATAAAGGATGGACCATTTTTGTGGGCATTTTTGGTGGTAATTAGAGTGATGGGTAAGACTAGAAATGTGCTACAGATGTGCCGTTGCCGGTAATATGGAAATACTAGCTGTCCGCCCGCGACTTCGTCCGCGTGTACTTAGGTTACTGCACTCTAAACGTGTTTTCCCGTAGGAATAAGATGCTTTTTCAGGATAAAAAGTAGCCTATGTTCTTTTCCATATCAAAGGCTATATGCATGCCAAATTTCATCCAAATCCGTTCAGCCGTTTTTGCGTGATTAAAACAAACATCTACACTTTCACATTTATAATGTTAGTTAGGATTGCTGGCAATGTTACCACCAATATTCATACTTTGGGCAATATTTCCACCAATATTCCCACTTCACGGCAATATTGTCGGCAACGGCACATCTCTAGGTAAGACTACCTTGAAGAGCCGTAACTAAGCTTTTATACGCTTAGTGCAAACTTTTATAATTACGCCCCTTAAAGTTTTAATGTTACCTAGGTCTAAATTCTTCCCCGGTATGCAGGCTAGAAGGAACGGAGTGGGTCTTTTAGTCAGTAAGAGTCTGACACTATCTCCCGCTCCGCCTAAGAGCGGGGGATGTTATTGGATGATTTTTTCCCACCATAAAAAAAGGTCTAAATTCTTGTACATTTATTAATAGACGTTGTGACAATACATATAATAAAGTGATATAGGTAAAAAGTATTGAGGGTAGCAGTGTCATCAGATGGTGACTTTGAATCACGTTAGGCATTGTGTTGAGATGTCAGTACATTGGTTTTGTGGCGTGACCACGCTGACAAATGAATGAAGGATGGACCATTTTTGTGGGCGTTTTTTGGTGGCAATTAGAGTGACGCGTGAGAAGATTGAATGCGACTGTCGCAGCTCGTACCTATGTGTTACCGAAAGGAATGAACAATGGTTGACTGGAAGAGAATGCCTAAGGCATTAAGTCCGCCTCTGTACCCATGTGCATAAAGTGTTAAATAAATAAATGGTGTGAACGAATACAATATTTTTAATTACACTAAGATTTACTCTTGTATCGTGGATGCAATTTTTAGCAACCATATTTACTATTGTAAGTGTTTGGTGGCTAAAGTAAGCATTTTTTTTTCATTTCACATATATCACACAACGCCATCTAGTTTCAAGCTAGGCGCAGCTTGTGTTATGAGTACTAGACAGCTGATAAACATATCTATATAGGGTGACTGGTAATTAGTGACCGATACTTAAACACGTGATTGTACTCATGATTACAAACAATTTTCCCAAAGAAACTTTTTTTATACTTACATTTTTTTTGTCATGGATAATGTTTGTAATATATTGTTCTTAAGTTTGCGCTTTTTAAGGCAAATGAAAAGTTTTTCTTTCTTTCTTTTCATTCGTTTTATCACAATAACAAAACAGCTGTTTGAATTTGCGCATGCGCCTGCGACCGCAACCGCGAACCGCGTTTTTTTATTGTGATAAAACATAAAACTAAAGAGTAAAAAGAAAAGTTTAATCGGGAAAGCTGTTTGTAATCATGAATACAATCATGTGTTTAAGTATCGGTCACTAATTACCAGTCACCCTTTATATTTCTAAATACATATATACTTATTAGTGATAAATGACAACCAGACACAGAACAAATGATCAACATTTGCCCTGGGTGGGAATCAAACCTATGACCTCCGGCATAGCAGTCAGAGCCACTAACTACTAGACCAACAGGGCAGTCAAGCATGGGTGTAAAACTATAAATAAAAAATTTGCCATGAACTTCAGTCCTCCCACGTACTAATTTAACTTCTAAATTATTGCCAGCTGCAAAAATCTGTTTTTATTTTTCTCTTTTAGTCCGCCCACGGTCGGTCGTTATAAGTCAAACTTCGTCCAGTCCGAATAAGCCATTAAGTGTCCAAACAAAACAATATTATTTATGATAATATTTACGACGGTCGTAAAGTAAATATATATCGTAATTGTTTTATTATATTAATACTTCTTGCTTTGACCTCGATCGTATTTTTAAATTGACGTTTTCAAATAAGGAATTCAATTTATTGTAAGCTTTTTCAAGTATGCGTACATTTGTGAAAAATAAAAATTTATTGAAGTGTTTTACGTGATTCTATTTTATTTTTTCTAAAGTTGTGATTTATTTAAAAGAAAAGGGTTCCAACAGGACTCTATAAATATGCCTCAGCTGTCTCCGTCAGTCTGTTTATCTGCTTATTGACTGACTATATCTCATAAACCATAAGACTACATCTTAAGTTAAAATTTTCTCAGAACATGTTTTTTTTTTTTTTTTTTGACTCTATAACAATAAATATTAATGTGCAAAAAAGTATCAATAAAACTAAAGGGGGTTACAAGAAACTTTATTTTACCAATTTTTTTTTTACTTAATTTTGTAGTTAGAAACCCTTTGTGTGCGAATCCGACTTGCGCTTGACCATTCTTTCTTACATTTGGAAATATGCTTTTTCAGAAAACATAATACTTGTAATTTACTTTCTGTACAATTCTTGAAATTGAATTTTTTTTATAGTCTCAGCTGGTTATGTTTTCGATTTACAAATCCATCTGTCTTTGTTACCAATTACAAATTGAAGGTACTTAAAAACAAAATAGAAAAACTTTTAAACCAGCATTGTAAATATTTTTATTCAATAAAAAAATAAAATTGTCTTTTTTTTTACTTAAAACCTCAAATACATATTATTTGCATGAAGTCACCTTTGCGGTCCGGACTAATCGTCCAGGTCACCTCGCTACCTCTTTCCAGGTCGACCTTTTTTTTATGGTAGGAAAAAATCATCCAATGACATCCCCTAGTGTCAGACTCTTACTGCCTAAAAGATCCACCCCGTTCCTTCCAGCCTTCATAACGGTTCGAGCGCCCTTTCGGATAACCCTGGCCCCAGTAGGCTTCGACCCGGCTGGGTCCCTGCTGTTACTGACAACTCCTTGAGGCGCGCGGGAACAGTGCGCGCCGTCGACGACTTGGGCTTGGTCCGGACAGTTACCGGACGGCCGGACAGTGAGCTACCCATTGCTCACTGTCCGCAAGCCCGCGCCTATGGTGGCCGGAAATTGGGATTAGAATGCCGGCAGCGGCAGCGGCGAGAACGCCGTTCCCTGATGCGTTCGGCCTCCTCCTTTGCGAGCATTACTGTTTCGCAGAAGTCGGCGACCGCCTGCCACTCCTCCTCGCTCCGGACCATGGCCTCAACCAAAGCCCGGAGCGCGAGGTTTCCGCAGCCGATCGCCCCCACGAGGGCACAGCGATTCCCAGGTCGACCTGGCGGCGTCGTCCAACTTCAGGTTTTATAAAATTAATGTAGAAAAAATGAATTAGTCAAGTAACATAAAACTGGCAGTCATCAAAAAAATAATAACAAATAAATATTATTTGGTACATTTTTGATATACACAATTTTGCTGGCGTTTTGAAGCAGAAACTCTTCAGAGTCGTTTTCACGAGTATTGTTAGCAAGAAACGTTACAAAACATTAAATAAGGAGTTTAGTGGACCAAAGCATTAAGTTACGAAGGTAGCAAAAAAAGAAATGCGATAAGGAAATTACTCAACGGTTTTTCGTACAATTTTATGGATTTGGTGAAAAAGTTTTTAGTTTCAGTAATAAAATATGCTATATTTTGGGGGTTATGTTGCTAATATTATTCAAATTTTGTATTCTGGCAGAAATTTGGTTTATAAGTCATTTAATAAACTAGTTAGTGTAGAATAATTGCTTCGTTGACCGTGAGACCAACGAGGTTATCCGTTGGTCTCACTGATTGCAACCGTGCCTAATGAGCGCGAGGTCCTATGTTTGATTCTCAGGTCGGGCAAAAAGTGTAGTAGAACATTACCCTGTAGCAGCCCGGAGTTTGAAAGTTGGTATTGTGATACCTAGATAGTGGCAGGGCACATCGGATGTTCGATGAAACCGAAAGGTTCTAGAGTAGCGATCGCGCGGAAAACGCAGCGTTGGAAGGTCTTCCACAAGGTGGATCGACTACCTGGTGAGAGTTGCGGGAATGCGGTGGATGCAATACGGACAGGACCGATCGTTGTGGCGACGCTTGGGGGAGGCGTATGTCTAACAGTGGACGTCTTTTGATGATGATGATGACTTGAGATAAAGAATGAACGGCTTCAACATTTTCTAGTATGTAATTATTATTATAATTCTGTTTTGTTTCAATCATGGGAAATACTGACATCCCATTTACACCTACAAAACGTTTTGGGAACACATTCATTGTGCGTGCAGCTAAGGAGTGGAATTTCTTGTCGGAGTCTGTGTTACCTGATAGCTACTACCCGGGTACCTTTAAGCCGAGAGTGAATAAGTTTCTTCTAGGTAAGCGCGTTCTATCGTCGACCGCATCGTCGCTCTCTCCATCAGGTGAGATAGCGGTCAAGCGGTCGGTCAATAAAAAAAATATACACCGTTAAATTTTAATCGTATTAATCCCGTGGAGGGTCGATCCGGTACATGAAATACTATCGATTTGTAAAGATAAAATTAAAAAATTAAGTACCTTTTTCAAAACACTGGTATGTATTAATTTACGCATCTACGAAATTAATTTCTTTAAGTTCAATGACATCTAGGTAATAGTCGGCGTTGCTTACAAACAACTACTTAATTTTTTAATTTTATCTTTACAAATCGATAGTGTTTCATGTATCGGATCGACCCTCCACGGGATTAAAACGATTAAAATTTAGCGGTCTCACTTTTATATTTCATTGCAGTCATAGTCACCCTACTCCTTATCTACAATTTGTATGAAACATGAGCAGGTCAAAGCGTTCAATGGCTGACAAATGCCCCGTTTTTTTCGTCCCGATCTTCTTAATGTCCCTCCTACAAGTCGTTAGGCTTTTTTCAAATATTCGATTATAAGGGCCGGTGAACGTTAGCGATTTAGGCGTCGCGTCGCCAAGTCGCTAATTTGATTGCGGCTTTCAAGAATCTTTATTAAAGCATATTTTGATTGATGTAATTATCCTTGATTTTTATTAAAATAAGGCGCTTAACAAGAAATGGAAAAGTACTTCATTTAGACTTTTTGACGAGTGTTGAGATTTTTACGTCAACTGTTAAAATTGTTGTTTCAAATAAAAATTATGGTTTTGAGGAAAAAGGTGGTTTGAAGTGTAAAAATTTAATTTTATTAATTTTTTTTTTTGTTTTTGTAAAAGTAATTACCATCAAAACTTGATTTTTAGAGGGGAATTTTTTTTTGTGCTTCAAGATATTGGCCAGTAAAATAAATACGGGATTTTGATTAAATCGTTTACAATAATAATAATAGCCTTTATTAACAATCGAACATATGAACATATCAGCATATCACTTAACATATACAATTTATTTATTTTTCGTTAATATTTACTTTAACTGACACCGGTTTGGGAAAATTATCTTGTTTTCCAGTATAAGTCACCCCTAGAATTTACCAAGAAATGCGGTTTTGGGCTTGTTTTCTCCATGTGATGCCTGCTATTTGTGTAATATCCATTAGGAGTAAAAAGGATAAGTGGTCTAGGGATGTAACAGAGTGGTGCCCGTGACAAAATAAAAGAAAGAAGGGGAGACAACGTCGTAGATGACGATGGAGGACGATGTTACAAGAATTGTGTACAATGTAGGTACTTAAATATTTATAATGTACCCTAATAACCCGTTAGACATCTCGGCTCGTAGACCTATCCATCGCTGTCTATCAGACGTGATGAAATATTTGTATATTAACAAATCTAATCTAATTAGCCCGTTTTGGCCACGGCTTGACAAAAGCCACCCTCTTCCTTATCCACACACCTGTTTTCGGCCACTGTAGGCCAGTCCAGGAGATAGTATCAGACCTAATAAAGGTCTGATACTATCTCCCACTCCACCTAAAAACCCACTCCCGTTCCTTCGTAGTCCTAAACCCCACTTAAGAATAGCAGCTTTTCACGTATTATCTCTGATATTTTTTTTTTATGGTGGGAAAAAATCATGCATTGACATCCCCACCCTTGGGCGGAGCGGGAGATAGTGTCAGACTCTTACTGACTAAAAGACCCACCCCGTTCCTTCTAGCCTTCATACCGGGGCTCGAGCGCCCTTTCAGATAACCCTGGCCCCAGTAGGCTTCGACCTGGCTGGGTCCCTGCTGTTGCTGACCTTGAGGCGCGCGGGAATAGTGCGCGCCGTCGACGACTTGGGCTTGGTCCAGACAGTTACCGGACGGCCGGACAGTGATCTACCCATTGCTCACCGTCCACAAGCCCGCGCCTACGTGGACCGGAAATTAGGATCAGAATTCCGGCGGCGGCGGTGTCGATAATGCCGTTGCCTGATGCGTTCGGCCTCCTCCTCCCTCCTCCGAGCATTACTGCTTCGCAGAAGTCAGCGACCGCCTGCCACTCCTCCTCGCTCCGGACCATGGCCTCAACTAAGGCCCGACACGAGAAAAAAAAAACCTTGAATTAAAATAGATTTTAACTGCCATAAAAAGACTCATTAATTATTTTAATTAATCACTTTCTAAGGATAAATATTAAAATAGAAATTACGAAACCTGAGAAAATCAGTAATTTCCGGACAATACGGCTCTTGTGTAGAGTATTTTCGGGCGCCTTATCTTCCAAAGATAATTTGGTGGAAGGTACATCGACAAAGACTGTTTTCAGGCTATAATACATTTTTGTTAGTATTTTTAGGGTTCCGTACCTCGAAAAGAAAAAACGGAACCCTTATAGGATCACTTTGTTGTCCGTCCGTCTGTCTGTCTGTCTATCAAGACCCTTTATCTCGAGATTGCGTAGACTCGTAGAGGTATCGAGTTGAAATAAAAACCATATACTCAGGTCTGCGGTCCCTTCAAGCTGTGAAAAAAAAACTTCTAAGTCAATGAATAAAAAAGACACGGCCGTTTTTGTAATTTGGCACAATGCAAGATCTTTTAGCACAGGTATAGGAAAAAAACTGAAAACAGTAAATTTATTGTTACCTACCTATATCACAAAAAAAAATTGCAATTCGGAAAAACCTACATTCGGGAATTGTAGTTTGCACGGAACCCTCAGTGCGCGAGTCCAACTTGCGCTTGTCCAGTTTTTTTTTTAAGGTAAGGCAAATCGGGACGGCTTATCAGCCTTTCGCTGACTAAAACCATACCTATATTCCTTCTTTGCCTAGCATTTCTGGACTCCGGTTTCCCTTTCGGAAGCAAACCCATGGTCCCAGTAGGCTTCGACCCTGCTGGGCTCCTACGGTTTTGCTGACATCTCTTTGAGGCGCGCGCATGGAACACTACGCGCCGTCGATGACTCGCGCGTTTTTATTGTGATGGGATCTTGTTCGAGATACCAGGGTCTTTACATCGGAGCGAGGAGGAGTGGCAGGCGGTCGCCGACTTCTGCGAAGCAGTAATGCTTGCAAAGGAGGAGGCCGAACGCATCAGGCAACGGCGTTATCGCCGCCGCCGTCGCCGGGATTCTGATCCCGATTTCCGGCCAACGTAGACGCGGGCTTGCGGACAGTGAGCAATGGGTAGCTCGCTGTCCGGCCGTCCGGTAACCGTCGGGACCAAGCCCAAGTCGTCGACGGCGCGCACTGTTCCCGCGCGCCTCAAGGAGTTGTCAGCAACAGCAAGGACCCAGCCGGGTCGAAGCCTACTGGGGCCAGGGTTATCCGAAAGGGCGCTCGAGCCCCGGTATGAAGGCTAGAAGGAACGGGGTGGGTCTTTTAGTCAGTAAGAGTCTGACACTATCTCCCGCTCCGCCCAAGGGCGGGGGATGTCAATGCATGATTTTTCCCACCATAAAAAAAAAAGGGTCTTTACATAAAGTGAAATTATAGTATAATAGAACTCGGGTTATTAGCTGCGGGTTAAAGTCGGTTACAGAACGTAGCATAGAGCTTATATAACAGATTTTATCGAAGGCAGGTTCAAGACACGCATCAAACGCGTCTTTAACAAAAAAGCGTAATAATAAGTAATTAAAGACTACGTTGAAGACACGCTTGTTTGACAATGACTATTTTTGCACTTGTGGATTCTTTGGTAGCACATTGACTGCATTATCGTATAAATGTCAATTAACTGCTCCATCTTGGTTTTCATTTAATACTAAATATGTATATTTTATCTCTTTACGATATTGTTTTTGTAATGCTCTTACTTTATTTATAATACAACCATCTTAATTATATTAATTTCTTTAGTAATTTACTAATGCTAATATTTATAAGTTTATTTTTATATAGACCTTTTTTGTGAATATAACAATACCGTACATTCCACGAATTCATAGATTGTTTTCTCTTATCTATTAATAATGTAAAATCAATCATTCTAAAAGAGTAATCGTAGGTATAGTTTCTTACAGGTTCTTCTCGTTAGAAAACGATCAAATGGATCCGTGGACTAGCTTTTGATGTGTTATAAGTGCCCACGTATATTAAAAATAAAAATTATATTGAATTTATTGTATATTGAATAATACTTTTTTAGTTGGCCCTGAGGTATGACTCAGGTCTAAGCTCATTAACCAATAGAAATACATACAGTGTCCCTACTTAACCCGTTGTGTGTCCGGATCGTGGATCGCGAGACACAATAACTTTTTAATTGTGTCTTTAATTACGGCATACGAAAGGTTAAAACATGTTAATATAATATCATCTATATATTAATCCTCTTTTTGTTAACAGGTCTCATCTAAGAACTTTATTGGATCAGGTATGTTGAGCTTTTAAGAAGTTAGATTTAAAGAATTTTATTCTCATAAGAACAATTACAGTTCACTTAAAATGAGATACAAATAGCTTATACCTAAGTATTGAAATGTTCACTTCTGATGTGTTGGTGACATCATAGGTTGTATACATGTTTTTTAATTTTGATTTAAATATATTAATATTTTCACATTTCTTTAATTCTTCGGGTAAATCATTAAACAGCCGTGCTCCCTCAAACAGTATTGTTTTTTTGCCGTAATTAGTTCGAGCGCGTGTAGTCATTAGTTGAAACGAAGAAGTTCATTCATACATTAAGTAGGTATTTAAATACATAGTTGCAGTGCTAGATAAAGAAAGAAAACATGTTTATTCTGCCTGAATAGACGACAATTCGATTACAAAAATACTAAAACTAGTTTCCCTGTGTCAGGCATGTGTGTATCGGGCATAATGGTATTGCACCATATATCATACATAAATGGTGTAAGGGAAAGCCCTCCACAAACTTTAAGGGCTTGCTCAGTAGACGAAACTGAACCACCCACCATAATTTTTTCTTCAGGAAACGAAATAATAATTCAGCCTCTCCATACAAACTGTCCAGTGAAGTGAATAATTTTGTATGGTGAGGTGGATTTTTTTTTTCGTTTCCTGAAAATTTTTTTTTATGGTAGGTTGTTCAGTTTCTTCTACTGAGCAAGCCCTTTAAGTTTGTGGACGGCTGTCTCTTACACCTTGTATAGGTGATCTCTTGTCTCTTGAAAAAGTGCGGTATCTAGCCCCGCCACAATTATTATATTAGAATAGTGGCGTGACAAACCCTGAATCGGCAAGCCATATCTCAGAATATTTTACTACCAAATATGATGTATAAAAAGTTTTACTTATTATTTTCGACCGCGTTGAAAACCGTCGTTTGATTCACGTGGGAAATTTTCATTGCAATTTCTTAGCTCAAAAATCGCCTTATCTTTGATACAAACTTTACTCACAGTATCAAAATGTACTATAAACATTTTAAGTAAATCATATCATTTCAAAGAAAAAAAACATAGAAGGAAGATTTTTCTCCATATTTCTATCATAAATAACCCCAGGCCAAAAACCTTTATTATGTAACCCTAACTTAAACGCTTCGTTTAGGAATTCTGCGAACCCTTTTATAACAATTTCTATAGATACTAACGTATCCTTTTTAATCTAGACAGCCTTTAAAAGTAACTCACAAGTGGAACCAAGAGATTCCTGGAAATATAAGTTTATTTTTGTGGTATTTTGAATACAGTTTTGTGGAGGATTTTTTTATACATAGGATCGCATTTGATCACTATCTCACCTGATAGTAGGGGATGATGTGGCAACGAAATTTGAAAACGCGATTGCTACGCCATCTACCGAGCTTACTGGTTGTATTTTGAAGAATGAATAGGTTACTTCTAGGTAGGTACGCTCCATCGTCGACCGCATCGTCGTTTTCCATCTGGTGAAATAACGCTCAAGCGCGATCCTATCAACAAAAAAAAAATCATATCGATCAAGCTGTTTAGGGGAATTGTGGTGACAAACACGTGCAGCAGATTATCTAAATGTCTATATATTTTTTTCTGTTTGCATTGGATAGATAATGTAGTTTGTTAATTTATCATAAGAACACGTGACAACTTGGAAAGTTTAGGCGCGAATTAAATCAGATTTTTTATTTGAAAAAATTAACGACAACATTTTTTTAATATTTTTATTTTCGTAATAACTACCTTTTTAGGGTTCCGTAGCCATATGGCAAAAAACGGAACCCTTATAGATTCGTCATGTCTGTCTGTCTGTCTGTCTGTCTGTCTGTCTGTCTGTCTGTCTGTCCGTCCGTATGTCACAGCCACTTTTTTCCAAAACTATAAGAGCTATACTGTTGAAACTTTGTAAGTAGATGTATTCTGTGAACCGCATTAAGATTTTCACACAAAAATAGAAAAAAAGCAATAAATTTTGGGGGTCCCCATACATAGAACTGAAACTCAAAAATTTTTTTTTCATCAGACCCATGCGTGTGGGGTATCTATGGATAGGTCTTCAAAAATGATACTAAGGTTTCTAATATCATTTTTTTCTAAACTGAACAGTTTGCGCGAGAGACACTTCCAAAGTGGTAAAATGTGTGTCCCCCCCCCTCTAACTTCTAAAATAAGAGAATGATAAAACTAAAAAAAATATATGATGTACATTACTATAAAAACTACCAACAAAAATTGGTTTGAACGAAATCTAGCAAGTAGTTTTTTTTTAATGCGTCATAAATCGAAAAAAATACACTATTATTAAAACATCGATCAAAGTTACAACACATTACAAGAACTTTTATATTATGTTACTTGCTGCTACGGAACCCTTCATGGGCGAGTCCGACTCGCACTTGTTTATTACACTACTACCACACAACGCCGTCTAGTCCCAAGCTAAGCAGAGCTTGTGTTATAGGTACTAGACAACTGATAGAGATACTTATATATTTCTAAATATATATACTTATATATTATAGATAAATTACACCTAGACACACACAAACATTTGTCCTGAGTGGGAATTGAACCCACGACCTCCGGCATAACAGTCAGGGTCACTAACCACTAGACCAGCAGGCCAGTCAGCCAACAGTGTGCCAACAGACCTTTCATCTATAAAATAAAAACAGTCCTAAAATTTATCCTATCGACTTCGTGTGTCAACAGTAACATTTGAAAATTTCATTTCTAATAAACAAGTTTTCAATGAAAATTATTTTTTCATAGCAAGCTTTTATAGCGCGGTATATATAATTAATACTCATCAAGCATCCCAAAAAGCCCAAACGCGATAGGGTTATGTGGGTTATTATGACCATCTTCTGGTTCCATCATCAGATCAGCTCCATGTCGTAATAATTTTGCATTGTCATTTGTGTCAATGTCAATGTCATTTGCATGAGCTCAATCGGTAACCGGGAAGTGTTTAAGATTTGATTTATCATCACCATATCAGCTGAAAGATCTCCACTGTTGGACATAGGCCTCCCCCAAGCGTTGCTACAACGACCGGTCCTGTGCGTCACGCTCCATCGGATTCCTGCGACCCTGACCAGGTCATCGGTCCACCTTGTTGGAGGCCCTCCATCGCCGCGTCTTCTATTACGTGGTCGCCACTCCAGAACCTTTCATCCCCATCGACCATTTGTTCTGTGTGCAATGTGCCCTGTCCATTGCCACTTAAGTTTGGCGATTCTTCGAGCTATGTAGGTGACCTTGGTTCCCCTGCGGATATCTTCATTTCTGATGTGATCACGCAAGAAAACTCCGAGCATAAAGCTTTCCGTCGCCCTTTGAGTGACTTTGAGTCTTCTTATAAGCGACCAAGTTTCGGAGCCATATCATGTCATCACTGGAAACACGCACTAGTCACAGGCATTCGTCTTGAGATTTGATTAGATTTGATTACCGACAAACAAACATCGGGAAAAAGTTTACAACAAAGAACAAAATAACATACAAATTCACATCTTCACATCATGTTAAAGTATGTAAAAGGAAAAAGTATTTAGGTACTTATGGATCTCGTCGCTCTGCCAATGACATTAGGTGTTATCTGGACACGTAATGTGGCATGAATATCATACTACATGTGAGACTTGTCATGATATGTCGTCAAACGATGTGAGATTTGTCACATAAAGGTTACTATGACATTATGCTAACGATACCTACTTCTACTGTTGGCAAGTGTTATTTTTTTAAGCTATTGCATAGCTTCTATCGCGGGCCTTGAGCGTGGAGACCGAATCCAGAAATTCCGTAACGAAAATAACCTAACACCCCCCACTCATTTGTTTTCTTATCGGTCACAACGCTCAAAAAGTGTAACTTCAATTAATATCAAAGAAAAAAAACAAAGGAAGAAAAATACTGCATAAATAAAATAAATAAATTATTATAATTGCATAAGTTGATAAAATATGCTATGCAATAGCTTTACCGCGGCAGTCCCCGAGAGCCACACGTCTTTTTTTTTTAAGTCTGTCTAATAATTGGGTAATTAGGGTAAAATGAAATCTGATGTAGTCAACGCTGATTAAGAGATATTGATCATTGTTTACTACTAGAAGAACCTAATAAAAAGTATCGAATATTAGTATTTTTTAAATAATTAAATATTATACAAAATTCCCAAGTCGGTTGACTTTTTAGACAGACTGTACCTACACTATGGATTACTCCCGTATAGTGAGTGTGTTCATAAACATGTAAACTCACACAAGAAACCCAGACCCAAAACATCTATTTGTTAGGCATACATATATCTGTTTCGTGCAGGAATCAAACCCAAGATACTTAGTGTGGCGAACTATCGCTCAACCACTGCGCTAACCACGTTTTGATTAAAAATATACAGTTTTTATTTTGTTAAAAATAGTGTGTGTAATAAATAAATACATCACTATTTTGTTTTTAGTTTATTATTTAACATAATTAGTAGCCCAAAAGACAAACATTTAATTTAGTAATTTAGAAAACAACAGTAACTAAATAATCAAGGTACTAATTAACGCTGTTAATTTAAACTATACTGAAGCTAAACAAACAGTTATATTGTTACCAATCAAAGCTAACTGCTCATTAAAATGGCATAATTAGACTCCGTTAGGTATGTAATTTAACAGTTAATCAATGTATTATGCTGTAATGAATTGACACGTATTATTAATAGCAAGTTCTAAATACCTATCGCTCGCAATAAAAGGTTTCAATCGTAGCTGGTCTAAAACATAATTACAACATAATTTTTTTTATGGTGGAAAAAATCATGCATTGACATCCCCCGCCCTTGGGCGGAGCGAGAGATAGTGTCAGACTCTTACTGACTAAAAGACCCACCCCGTTCCTTCCAGCCTTCATACCGGAGCTCGAGCGCCCTTTCGGATAACCCTGGTCCCAGTAAGCTTCGACCCTGCTGGGTCCCTGCTGTTGCTGACAACTTCTTGAGGCGCGCGGGAACAGTGCGCAGTGCGCCTATGTACAACTACTGTGAATAAAGTTTAAATAAACAAAATTTTTTGCCTCCCACGTAAGTTGTAGTAATCCACAAAATGGTGATTTTGTGTTTTTCGCTCAAAAGTGTCTAATTATATGTAATCTATTTCTAAAATTAAAAAAGTCTAAAAAGCCTTACCGTTATAGGAACTATACTCGCATACTGTTTATGAAGATTCATTGAAAAGTGTGGTTATTATCTCAAAAAGTATCTTTGAAATGCTCTCCAGTAAAATTGTAGTTTTGGGGTTAAAACAACTTACGTGGGAGGCATCGAAATATTTTCTTTACATCCTGTATAAAATTACTTATTTCTGTCTATAAAAGCTTCTTCTTCTTCCTGCCCTTATCTCATATTACTTGGGGGTCAGCGCAACATGTTTTTTTCCTCCATTCTGTCCTGTCACCCGTCATACTATCACTAACTCCCTTTTCTTTCATATCACTTCTCACACAATCCATCCATCTTTTTTTCGGCCTTCCTCTCCCTCTCCATCCATTTACATGTATACTCAGAACTCTTGTCTGTCTATAAAAGCTCATCACGAAAAATAAACATCATAGGTAATATTTTGTAGACCCGGAAACCGAACCCACTTAACCATTTGACTAATGGAGCGGTTAACCGAAAGTGGGTAACCGGGAAAGCTACGTCAAAATGGTCGGCACATGGTTACGGCGCAAATTAGCATAAGCTGGAACATTCAATGTGTCAACAACTCGACAAATATGTGTATATCCCATTCATTTTATATTGGGAATGTTTGTAAAGATATACAAGACGTGTATAGTATTTTTATGTTTTTTATTTTTTTTAAGCTATTGCATAGCTTCTATCGCGGGCCTTGAGCGTGGAGACCGAATCCAGAAATTCTGTAACGAAAATAACCTAACACGCCCCACTCATTTGTTTTTTGAGCGTGGTGACCGATAAGAAAACAAATGAGTGAACAATCAATCAAAATTCAATTCAATGTGTGAAAGTGTAACTTCAATTAATATTAAAGAAAAAAAAACAAAGGAAAAAAATACTGCATAAATAAAATAAATAAATAATTATAATTGCATAAGTTGATAAAAATGCTATGCAATAGCTTTAGCGCGGCAGTCCCCGAGTGCCACACATATTTTTTAAGCTATTGCATAGCTTCTATCGCGGGCCTTGAGCGTGGAGACCGAATCCAGAAATTCCGTAACGAAAATAACCTAACACCCCCCACTCATTTGTTTCTTGAGCGTGGTGACCGATAAGAAAACAAATGAGTGAACAATCAATAGCAGCTGTTGGTGAGGTCTGGTTTTGGATGGCTGGGGTTAAGCAGCTGTTGGCGAGGGCTATTGCATAAGTTGATAAAAAATGCTATGCAATAGCTTTACTGCGGCAGTCCCCGACTGTCACACGTCTTTATTTTATTTTTGTTAGGTTCGCGCATGACCGCCATCTCACCTGATGGAAAGCGACGATGCGGTCAACGAAGGAACGCGCTTACCTAGAAGAAACCTTTTCACTCTCGACTTAAAGATTCCCGGGTCGTAGCTATCATGAAACACTGACTCTGACAAGGAATTCCACTCCTTAGCTGCACGCATAATGAATGTGTAAAGAATCTGTGTACAAAATTTCATAATTGTACCATGAACAATTTTAACGTTTTATAATTGTTATGTTACATGGTTGTTCATCATCATCCGGGCGACTAAGGGGTTGTTTTGCTCTCACACCCAGCTGTGCGTTGGCGCCTAATGCACGCTTAGACTTGCCGTGACCTGTGTTGCAATTGACAGTGAGTGTCGGTGACCACTCTCACTTTGGAAAAAAATATAGCATGGTGTAAAAAATATTGAAATAGATTCAGTTACATATTCTGAACAAACTATATTTATGTTTCGCTTATAGGTACCTACTAAAAATAATGTAGTACCTACAATTGCCAGAACGGATCTTGAGCGTTTGGCGTCAGAGTGGTGATCGCTTTGCGCATTCCATACATTGGCGAGCCAATCGTCTTCGTTGTTAGATACATGCAGCAACGCAGGGAACGAATCAGGAGTGACGTCTATGACGCGATGGCGCGGCGAACCAATGACTAACACTCCCCGCCCCCGCGTCTAACTTCGCACAACTAAAGAGACCGAGTATTTGACTTATGCGTAACCGCTCAAGATCCGTGATGGCAATCGTATGTATCATTTATGAACTTCCCCGCCTCGCTCGCCGCGCCACGCGCCTCTGAGACCGTCGTAAAGTGATTTAATGATTCAAAACCAAAAATAAGAAAAAGTAATATGTATACGAGTTCCCACTGTGAAATAAAATCAAACCTTACTATCAGGAAAAATCTCGGAGCATTATATCAATTCTCTAAAATAACCCAAAACGCTTTGATTCCGAAAATTTCCGATTCCTTTGAGCTTCTTCGGTAACACTACTCCTTGTTATTAGGTTAAAGGCTCTTCCTATCTCCGGCTCACCAGTAACGTTATCAATGAAGACTTTATTTATTTATTACGTTTCTTCTAGAAAGCGATGACTAATAATCCGATATTGTGGGCTCAATGTCAGGACCAATTTATTTCTCAAATTGATCCCTTTTCCAGTACTTACGATGGGCACTGTTATTCTTTTTTTGGCGGGGAAAGAGTGTTTTTTTTTGTTACGTAAATTGAATGCGATTTCCATGGCGCGGATTCGAATGGAAAGTTGCTGAGTGCAAAAATAAATTTACTTTGAATATGTTGCTGGAGTTTGAGAGATAAAACTCAAAGGTTGCTATAAAATTGATCTTATGGAGTTTTTATTCAAATTAAAAACAAAATGGCGACTCATGATCAATTTATGGTAACATTTCAAAAATATACTGAGTTAATTTCAACCATTTTATAAAAATATTCATTTCTGTTTTATACCTAAAAAAAACTGGGCAAGTGCGAGTCGGACTGACGCACTCGGGTTCCGAGCAAACTACAATTACCGAATGAAGTCTCGAAGATTTTTCCGAATTGCATTTTTTTTTTTTGATGAGCCAAATTTTATGATTCTGGGTTAACGGGAAGTACCCTATGAATTTCAATCTTTGAGAGTATCAAAATGTGCGTTTTTTTGCGACATAAACGACCGTTTTTTATTCGTTAACTTAGAAGTTTTATGAAGGGACCACAGACCTGAGTATATGGTTTTGATTTCAACTCGATACCTCCACGCTTTCTCGAGATAAAGGGTCTTGACAGACAGACAGACAGACAGACAGACGGGTGGACAGCAAAGTGATCCTATAAGGGTTCCGTTTTTTCCTTTTGAGGTACGAAAAAAAAAGGTACGAAATCCTAAAAACAATAAGTTAATTTTTTTTTATTTTGGTTACGTGACGATTAAATTAAGTGCGTTAAATAAGCAGAATTTCAAAAAAAGACACAAACTGAAATACAAAAACAATGCACAAAAAAACAACACAAAAAAATAAATAAAAAAATCAATAAAAAAATCAATACAAAAAAAAAACAATTCAAAAAGTAATAAACATGTATACTAATATTATAAAGAGGTTTCTTTTTATGTTTTTTTGTTTGTATGAGGTAATCTCTGAAAGTACTGGTCTGATTACGAAAAATTTTTCTCTGATCTAAAGCTGCTTTATTCCCGAGTGACATTACCTATAGGCTATATTTTATCAATGCGGGCGAAGCTGCGAACAAAGGCTAGTAAATAATAATACATAAAAAAAAAAAAATACATTAATAATATATAAATTAAAAGGATTATGCACTCTCCTTTCAATTTCTTCCTTCTATCAAATTAAGCCAATTAAAACCCACAGCTAGAAATCTCAAACACAATTCCCCTAGATATGATTCATAAATAAAATTGCTATGCACTTAACTAGATAGTAGGCCAGCTAAATATAAAAGTGGAAATTCTCAAGCAGTCCTCGTCGGCTCATTTCAATTTGCAACGTTCGTCTTGTAATTTGAGCTCCATACTTACCGCGATGAAATTATACAGAGTCGAGTAACTAGATGTGGCTAGAAGGGGTGAGCGTGGTTGGCGTTTAAGATTTGTTGGGAGTGAGCGTGGTTTTGGAGGTTTGAATTGTTGTTGGTAATTTGTACTTAGAGATTCGTCTACGAGAATGTAGGGTCAACTGGAAATCCCTTTCGAGTCAAAAAAAAATCTGTATAAGATCTAACATAATATTAGATATATATTTCTTAAAACTGAAATATGTACATCGAAAGACTGGAACTATTTCCCTGCTGCGGTCTTCCCATCAAATTATAATTTAGATGTCTTTAAGGCTACAGTGAATAGGCTTTTAATAATCTAGCGCGCCTCACCATCAAATATTGCATCACTGCTTACCATCAGGTGAGATCATAGTCTAATACTAGATTATGTAAAAAAAAAAAAAATAGAAAACTGAAATAAAATAGAACAAAAAGTAGCTGACCCAAATAAAGCCGTTAATTTGAATACAGAGATAATACAATATCAGACTGTAGCAGTGAACAATAACGTCTAAAAACCATTAATAGAATGTCCAGTATAGATTTTAAAACAAATAGTCTACCTGCTAAAATGTAGTAAAATATTCCATTTGCTAACTATCCAATTTAGCGCACACAGAGCGTCCCCAGAATCCCCGTTAATAACCATAATTTATTAAAATAGATCGCATTAGTAGTTTCCAAGTTATAATTACGTGAGGTGAGGTACGAGAGGTAACACAAAATAGAATAGATACAGAAAGTCAGCTTTACAGCGTTGGTTTTAGTATGTGCAAAACCCGAAACGTGTGTCTTGTATTTTTATCTAAAGAATCTTTTGACAACATTTTATAACCGTATCATGAAAAATCACCAAGCTATAAGCTTGTTATATTATCTGATCGTCCGCAAAAATACATGGTTACCGGGCCATCTGGGCGACTGACGATTCTAACGCTCGCTATGACCTGCTGTAACCTGTGTTGTACTTAATGTCAGTGGTGCCCAACTAGAGATCTTTATTAAATATTTTTTGGAAAAAAATATAACGTGGTGTAAAAAATATTGGAATGTTTGTATACAATAAGCGAAAATGCACGCACACATTGATATGTACAGCGAGTGTAAGTGCACTCGCGAGTGGCATTTGTTTGAGATCACTGTTCGTATGTGTCTTTGTGTGAGTTTGTCGGTTTTCTCCCGTTATACGACCTAACCTTCTGTATGTTTCTATTCTGTTTTATCCAATTTAATCACACTGCTCATATTTGATGTTGTTATTCGAGCAGTTTACAGTTCACGAGAATGATTTTATGTTGATTTTACTGCATACAATGGAATATACGGTTAGGAATATATCCCTAAGGGACAAGGTTATAGGTGAATAGTTGTATAACCATCATTTTGTTTGCGATGATATCACGTAATAGGGTTGCTACAGATAAGGCAGTTTGTGAGACAAAAATTGCTTCAATCGCAAAAGATGCGTCAGGACACGATTGAACAAATTCTTTTTGTTTTTTTTTTGTGTCTCTCAACTTTTTATTTGTATTTCTATATTTGTGAAATCTATGATTTATTTTGACAGTTCTTTATGAGATTCTGTTGTCAGATGTGAATTAAAAATTTGTTTCAACGTACTGATATTGCTGCAACATATTTTCACAAATTTTGTTTTGACATGCTTTTGACAAATGCCAAAATATATTAAAAAAGTCTTTGAAATTACTGATTTCAGTAATACCTATTCAAAGACTTTTTTAATATATATTTTTTATTGTTGATGTGCTTGCGATTGATTATTTTCACACCTGATGAAAAGGGACGAAGTTATAGATAATGGAGGGCAATTGCTTGAAAGTAACTTATTAGTTCTTGACTTAAAGATTCACAGATTGTAGCTATCAGTAAACATAGACTTCGGCAGGGAATTCCACTCCTTAGCTGTCCACAATGAATATAACCAAAACGTTATGCGTTTGGGTGGGATGTCCACCGTGAAACGGTGGTATATCATCGTACACCTGGTAGGTCGACGATAGGAAGGAATTGGCGGAATCAGGCTTTGCAACTCCTACACACTCCCCAAAAATCAACTGGTAGAAAACCGACAAGCTAGCAAAGCATCGATGCTCAAGACCTTGACTACAAGACTTTACCAAATTGTCTAAAACTAATTTTACCATTAGTGCCTCAATTCTCTCTTCTCCAAATTTTGTCTATAACATCTAACACAATTACCGTAAATCATATTATTTCGATTAAATAACATAGTTTTAGACTTAGTAAACTTCTACGCAGATAAAATCTTTAGAAGCTCCTCATAATTGACTTAGACCGAACTAAGTATGTTAGTACTGTGTATGAAGAACTTAATACTACCTACCAATTTAACTTTAACTTTGTATATAAGTTAATATAACCTGTTAAGACCTGATCAAAGGAAACTAGATACAGTGTAAGCAAATATTATCGTATTGAGTAAACCTTAGTTAGTGGGTTTAACTTAAGGGAACACACGAAGTTACTATCTCTATCATCTAAGAGAATTACTGATGACTACTAAGTTATTAAGTTAGACGCTTATGTACTGTTCCAAACAAACTTGTTACCTCCGGTTTCCGATAAGATATTATCGATGCGTCAAAAATTAGACGGATGGCAAGTGATGCAATTGGCTGTAGATTATTCATTTGGCCTATTACATAAATTTACACGCGGTTGAAAATATATCACATTAATATTATGACATTTTTTATCTGATAAACTGGGTTTACAAATTTCTGTGAGCATTAATTTTCTGTTTGATTTTTTTTTTAAATATATCATAATTATATATAGATCAAGTGCCCTACCACGACCTCTTAACGCGATCCGTTTGAGGGCCTAAAAGAACTGTTAAAGAGATAGAACTATATAGAGTAGGGGGTAGGGTAGGGTAGGGGCTATCTCTTTTTCTTGCTCGATGCTAGCCAGAGTAGAACACAGAGGGTAACGAAGGAACACACATTTATTGTACGTACAGCCAAGGAGTGAAATTCCCTGCCGGAGTCTGTGTTTTTTGATAGCTACAACTTAGGGGTCTTTAAGTCAAGAGTGAATAGGTTACTTCTAGACAAGCGTCGACTACATCCTCGCTTACAATCAGGTGAGATGGTGGTCAAACGCAAGTCTATCAATAATAAAAAAGGTGGTATTCAGCAAAATTTGACTCTCCTAGCTCCAATAAGAGAGGGAAGGGTAATTTTATTATTACCCACCCTCAATAAAAAGGGTAACGTACAATTATTAGCAGAGTAGTCAAGACTGTACTAAATAACGTAGGTTTATCCTCGTGTCAAATGTAACCAGATATTGTTTTCAAATATCGTGTGGGATTAGCTGTAACCTTTGTCTTACAATATTATGAGAAAATAAAACCGCCAGTTTTAATAAATTTATTGGCTCTTATTTCAGCTTTCAAATAAAATATAAACAGGGATGACAGTGAACCTCAAATTAACGTCACAATATTATTATATAGCAATTTTGTTTTAGGATTCCTTACACAAAGGGTAAAAATGGGGCCCGAATTATAAAACTCCACTATACACTTTCTCCAGAAACGAGGATTCGATGGAAAGACTTGTGGTCCACGGTCGTGTTGAAGGCAAGAGAACCCGCGGTCGATCTCCGACTCGTTGGATCGACCTCATTACCAGGGCTACGCAGTCGACATCAGTACAGTGTGCGCGTAATGCCAACAACCGCCAGAAATGGAAAGACATCGCTCGACATGCCGCAGCCTTGGAGGCAGACGACGGCAGCGCGCCGCAATCCTGTTCATCAACAGCCACGACCACTCTGACAAGAGTGCCCGACTAAGAAGATACGCTGTCTATCATCAGGCTTTATCTCACGAACCATGATAGCCAGACAGTTGAAATTTTCATTGATAATGTATTTTTGTTTCCTCTATAATGCCTAATACTAAAAAGGAAATAAAACTTAAAGTGGGGGCTGCCTTACAGCAAACGTAATTTGTTACGCTAAAAAAAAGTTTATAATATAGTGTTCTGTAGATTAGTACGGAACCCTTTGTGCCTAAGTCCGACTTGCACTGAGCTGGTTTTATTACAATACTAGCTTTTGCCCGCGACTTCGTTCGCGTGGAATAGTGACTTCCGGCAGCGGCGGCGAATTGATGCCGACTCTTGACCAATAGATGGCGCTGTATGTCCGGAATAAATTTTATTTTTTATTTTATTTCTTGTAATAAAAACTATCCTATGTCCTTTCTCAAGTTCCAAACTATGTCTGTACCAAATTTCACACAAATCGGTTCAGTAGTTTAGGCGTGAAGCAAAGACAGACAGACAGACAGACAGAGTTACTTTCGCATTTATAATATTAGTTTGGATTCTCTCAAATATAACGGAGTCAAATTATAATCGCTTGTAACATTATAGGAACCACAATAATATTGCTTATAATAAATTTGAGAATTTATTCGATATTTGGTTTTAGTAATTAATGTAATTCAAAGGTATTAGAGAACGGAAGAGGGAGGGCAAAGAAAATATGGATGAATTGTGTGAGAAGTGGTGGGTGACAGGACAGAATGAAAGAAAAAGCCAAGGGCAGGAAGATGATGATAATTCTGCCCAAACGTATATGCAAATAAAGCTTCTATGCAACTGAAATCGGTACACAATAAAAATAAGAAAAATTTCAAAAATGTTTGTCACGTCAAATTTAAAGCTAAACAAGATCAAGACTGTTTTTTTTTCACAGTTATTTAAAGCAACAAATAATTTCATGTACAGTATTGTTATTAAAAATTGTTAGAAAAAAACATTCCAGTGATCTTCATTATCTGCCTTAAAAATCTAAATTGTAATGACGGCAAGCAAGTTTGAAATAGTCCTCATAAGTTCCAATGCCTTAGGTGAGATTTTTGGAAATTCAGTCCAACTTTTTTTTGCGTCGGTATATCATTAGATAGCTCTTTCTACGCTAACTAGAGTGAGAGGGATTGTCCTGATTAAAACCCATCCATTTTCTTTCAATTATTTCTTGGCACCTTGTACAAATTCATCCTCTAAAGCCCCTAATATTGTCCATTTAGCAGTGGGGAATACCAGAGAGTATACGGCTTCAAACAGATAAATATCACATCGCTTTAGATGTCCCTAAACTCCCACATTAACAAAATCTGACTATCAAGATATAAACTGGATCAAACACAGTAAAACGGTCTTTCAATACGGCCCAAGGGGTTGTGGCAAATATATCGTAGGAGACAGATATATTAATAGTATTTGTAAAAGAGTCTGTGTAGAAAGGCTAGACTTTGCAAATATCGTACATATCTTCTTTGTCGTGACAATCCTAAGCCATAGATATGAAGTAACGAGGGTCGGTAATAGTGATTTTGTTATTTACTCTATTTTGATGTTTATTTGCTGTCGTATGTCATTATTTATATAAAATGCTAAGCCTAATGGACTATTTTCTATGTAGTTTTATTTCTAAAGATCTATAAGACTAGTTTAATGTATTTGGGTACTAATTTATGTTTCTTTTGACATAGACGCAGACAGGTTACTTTGAGACAGCAACAGTTACTTAAATAACACATTAAATTAAAGAAAAATTCACCCAAAAATTTGTTAATCTAAACAATTTGTAGGAACATATGTGGCGCCGCAAAAAACTAAAAAAAAAAATCGATCATCATGCAATTGGAGTTCTTGGCGCGATTTGAACTTGTACAACGGTAAAAAACACCTATCGGGCAGTTGCCCAGATCAGATGTAACATCAATCTGGTCAGAGGATCCTCCTTTGTCAAAGGAGATTTGCGGGTCTTTGCATTCTGCTCCGCATACTTCTAAAGTATTTGTTTTTTTTTTTTCTATTTTATTGGTTTAACAAACTACGTTGCAAACTTAAATATTAACTAAACTATAAATACTTTTATACTAAACCTAAATAAGTATATATAATACAATTTTTTTAAATTGAAAACCAGAAAAAAAATCTTAAAAAATGTCAGCCCGAAAATTAAACCCTTTCAACAGGCCTCATCCAGTAATGCGATTCAAACTTATCCGTGGCGCGCGTCGGTTGCGATAAAATTCTTTATGCATCTACCCTCGGAATCGTCTCAGGATCCAGTTTCATTACGTTAACGAAATTATTCAATTATGCTTTCCTCCTCTCGCTGCCCGTGAGACCTCGCCGAGGCTTCTCATTCATTTGAATTTGGCTTCTGATTATTTTTTATTACGTTCACGTTTTAAGTCTGCGTTTTGGGTTTAAGTTTCAGTTTTAAGGGTTGAGTTAGAACTGTTTATTGGTACGAAATAAGATGAATGATGCTGGTTATTTTTGAGTATTACTTAAATGAATGGAGGTATCCACGGAAGAACCCCGGTCAGGAAGAATCACCAAAGTTATATGGTAGAGGGCAGGGCACATTGTTCGTAGAACAGATGGTCGATGGGGCCGACAGAGCACACAGTCGAGGTGTGCCCTGCTTGGACGGAGCATCGCCGTGCCCTCGTGGGTGCGATCGGCGGCGGAGACCTCTCGCGCCGTGCCTTGGTTGAGGCCATGGTTCCGGACCATGGAGGAGGAGTGGCAGGCGGTCGACGACTTCTGCAAATCAGTAATGCTCGCAAAGGAGGAGGCCGAACGCATCAGGCAACGGCGTTATCGCCGCCGCCGCCGCCGCCGCCGCCGGAATTGTGATCCCGATTTCCGGCCACCGTAGGCGCGGGCTTGCGTACAGTGAGCAATGGGTAGCTCGCTGTCCGGCCGTCCGGTAACTGTCCGGACCAAGCCCAAGTCGTCGACGGCGCGCACTGTTGCCGCGCGTCTCAAGGAGTTGTCAGCAACAGCAGGGACCCAGCCGGGTCGAAGCCTACTGGAGCCAGGGTTATCCGAAAGGGCGCTCGAGTTCCGGTATGAAGGCTAGAAGGAACGGGGTGGGTCTTTTAATCAGTAAGAGTCTGACACTATCTCCCGCTCCGCCCAAGAGCAGGGGATATCAATGCATGATTTTTTCCCACAATAAAAAAAAAAGTGCCGACAAGTTTAGGAGTGATGATCAAGCATCGCGGAAGACGGAAGCGTTGGAAGGCCTCTCATAAGGGGGATCGGGGACTTGGTAAGAGTTGTGTCAATACGATGGATAAGAGATACACAAGACCGTTCATTATATTAATTTGGTTGTAAATGTTATCAAAGTGTTGTGTTGTGAGAGTTGAGGAAGACTGTCCTACTCACGGTAGGACAGTCTTCCTTTTAGTGCACACTAGTACGGAGGACAGTGTGAATCTATTCAAGGAACAAACAGCTTTGTCCAGGTATTGTTCATGCATCAATAATAATCGCTATGTTAGTTTGGTCGCTTTGCTATTCTGTATTGTATAGGTAATAATAAATAATAATAATCCTAACTATATATTATAAATGTGAAAGTGTGGATGTTTGAATATTTGTTACTTAACTCTTTGAATGCCGTAATTAGAGACACAATAGCAAGAGAATTGCTTATGTCAAACTGTGTAATATAAGACATTCAAAAGGTTAATCACGCAAAAGCGGCTGAACGAATTTGGATGAAATTTAGCATGCATATAGCCTTTGACATGGAAAAGAACATAGGCTACTTTTTATCCCGTAAAAATATTTTATTCCTACGGGAAAACACGTTTAGAGTGCGATAACCGAAGTACACGCGGACGAAGTCGCGAGCGGACAGCTAGTAATAAATAATAATCATTGTGGTGACACTTGGGGAGGCCTGTGTCCAGCATAGGACGTCTTTCAACAACAAAGTTAGGTTAGGTTAGTAAGTCATTGATGACCTGGTGAGGATACTGGATGCAAAAGGCTTAGAACTAGTTGATGTGGCGACGCATGAAAAAAGTCTACTTATATTAGAAATGGACGTCTTTCAACTAAAATCATGACAATTATTATTATGATTGTAGCTAGCCTGTATTCTGCAAAGGCCTCCCTGCATTTTTCAAAACGCTCACGGTTCCTCATTTTTTCATTCCAATTCTTAAGGAAGACATCCAGGTCGTCGCACCATCTCCTTCGTGGTCTGCCGCTGCCGCACACGTCACTGGAACAATTTTTTTTAAAACACAAACAACAAATTATCCTGCAAACGTAAAATTCGGAACTACTACTCGAAGTCCTCTCAACCTTAGTTCGGTCTTCGTTCAGAACTGTTATTAAGTTCTCATAGTGATTTAGTATTTTTCATAGTATTTATTCGTTTATTATTTTAGTATACATATGTATTTTATTATTATAGATAACTTATTTTATATTTTTCCATTTGAACTATTTGTTATGTATTTGTTTATTGTGCAAACCTACCACAGTGTTGTCTTTTTTAACCCAAAGGTTGACTGGTAGAGAATGCCTAGTGGCATTAAGTCCGCCTATGTGCCACTATTGCACATGAAGTTTAAATAAATCTATAATATAAAAATGAATCGCAAAATGTGTTGGTAAGCGCATAACTCAACAACGCCTGCACCGATTTCGCAATTTTTTTTTTGTGTTCGTTATTATGAGAAGGTTCTTATGGAAAAAAAAAAGAAAATTAGGGTAGTGTAGGGTAGAGTAGAGTAGTGTAGGGTAGTGTAGGGTAGTGTAGGGTAGTGTAGGGTAGTGTAGGGTAGTGTAGGGTAGTGTAGGGTAAAGTAAGGTAGAGGAGGGTAGAGTAGGGTAGGGTAGAGTAGAGTAGAGTAGGGTAGGGTAGAGTAGGGTAGAGTAGGGTAGAGTAGGGTAGAGTAGGGTAGAGTAGGGTAGAGTAGGGTAGAGTAGGGTAGAATAGGGTAGAATAGGGAAGAGTAGGGTAGAGTAGGGTAGAGTAGGGTAGAGTAGGGTACCTATAGTAGGCTGAAGTAGGGAAGAGCGGGAGCGAAGCCGCGCGGGCAAAAACCAGTAAATAAATAAATAAAACAATTATTTTAGATTGGTGTCACAAAACATTTCTATGTCATCCACATAACTACTATGAAGTTCTTTCAACTCTAGTAATTCTATTTTATAGCACCGAAAGAAAAAGCTGGGTAGCTTTATTTCAGCAGGAAAAATTTAGTTGGTTTGACTGTTCCTTTTGATCCAATTCAAGATAAAAGAGCCAAGTTTTCCCCAAATTATAATAATAAATACTGAATTTTCTGGGAGTAAAGTGAATCAGGGCAATGTAATAAAATGTCGAGCACCTACTGTAAACTTAAGTCTTTGGCAAATATTATCTGAACTCTTTCATGATATTTATCGAGACAGTGCAGTTTTATGATTAATCCTGTTTCGGGTTCCATATTCAAAAGTCATTTGTTTTTAAATTACTTGATTTTCGTATGTTTTCTAGTAAATAGTACCATGGAGTATATCTACACTAATATACTCGTAATAAAGAGGTAAAGTTTTTTTGTTTTGTTTATATAGTCTGTCTAATAAGTCAACCGACTTGGGAATTTTGTATAATATTTAATCATTTAAAAAATACTTATATTCGATACTTTTCATAAGGTTCTTCTGTTAGTATACAATGATCTCTATCTCTTAATCAACCTTGATTATTGAACCCGTGTTGACTACATCAGATTTCATTAAACCCTGATAATAACCCAAGTCGTTCAACTTATTAGACAGACTATATGAGGTAATCTCTAGAAGTCCTGTTGCTAAAAATTTTACCACCGATAGAAAGATGCTTTATTCTATAATAATAATAATAACTATAGTATAGTATAGTCAGGAGGTTCCTTTCTCTGGAGCCCGGACCGCCGGTAGCTTGGACCCTATTCCCGATACCGGTGGGACACTATTTTTTATATTTTTAAATGTTTTTTTTTTTAATATTTTTTTATTTTAAGGAATATTTAAAAATGTAATTAATATGTTAAAATAGATAATAAAGGAATAATTACTATAATAATAATTCTTATTATTTTTATTGGTGCCATAAATAAAGCGAAAATGCCTCCAAATTAATTATTTTAAAATAACAAACCTTTTGATAAATGTCCGTGTAACATGAAAATTTTAAACGTAAAATATATATTTCTTTGAAGGATATTTTGTAGGTGGCTGATGTGTTTGATGTGTCGTGATGGCTGTTACGATGGTCTAGTGGTTAAGGATCCTACATCTCATGCGATGTGAAATTTTAAATTCTAATGTACTTTTCTAAGATTATCTTTTTTTTTCGATGGGAAATATCATCCAATGACAGCCCCTGCTCGTGGGCGGAGCGGCAGATAGTGTCAGACTCTTAATGACTAAAAAACCCATTCCGTTCCTTCAAGTCTTCATACCGGGGCCCGAGCGCCCTTTCGGATAACCCTGGCCCCAATAGATTTCGACCCGGCTGGGCCCCTGCTGTTGCTGACAACTCCTTGAGACGCGCGGGAACAGTGCGCGCCGTCGACGACTTGGGCTTGGTCCGGACAGTTAGCGGACAGCCGGACAGCGACCTACCCATTGCTCACTGTCCGTAAGCCCTTCTAAGATTATCTTGAATATTATTGACAACCCGTGCTTCGGAAAAGCTCGTAAAGCATTTGGTCGCAGTTGTCGTTCGTAGATCTTTGACAGTCTTACCTACAGGTAGTCAGATCTCAGAAAGTCTGACAATCAGTCTATCCAAGGAGTATCATGTTGCCCAGTAACTAGGTAGTGAATGTCTGATGGGCAGTCGCCCCATGTAAAACAGGTATACAACCACATCTTGTTAGACTGAAAGTCGATGCCAGGCTAGTTGGAAAAATGCTAGGGAGGTGATGATGTTTTCTGGTTAATATTTGCCACTATCACCCTCATTTCTGTTTCTGAAATAAGTGGCAAAAAAGAGAGGTACATACATCACGCATACACCCCATTCTAATTTACCACAAAACACGCATGCCATTTCTACTGCTCTTTATAAAGTGTTGCTTTTGTTAGTTTTTGTCATTTTTAATTTGGCACGTCTTTTCTTTTTGTATTTTTTTAAATACAAAAAGAGCAGGTACATCTGGTAATTTAAAGTTTAAAGCTGTGGCGAAAGATAAATAACATTTATTTTGAACATCTGTTTTTTTTAAACCTTTATACGTCAATTTTTTCGTCAGTTTAAACTAGATGACGCCGGTTTTTTAGCTGGCTACCCTGAGAAGAAACACCGAAATAAACTCAGGAAAGTAAGTTGCAAACCACAGCAATTACTGTTGATATAAACGCATTGATATCAGAAATACATGAAGTAGATTGGTACAGAAGATCTTGACCTGAAGAAAATAGTACACTTATCGAGACCCTCAAAGAAATTACGAGTATTATACATAACTCATAAATTATGATGAAACTGGTCAGTAGATCATAACACGACTATAAACTTTAGCACGGGGACTAACCGTAAAACATAAAGTGCTTTAAGGAAGACTATTCATATGGTTATATGATCTTATCAATAAACTGGACCTCTCTTTCTGGATAAATAAAACTAAAAATGGGACATGTCTTTGACGTTAAACATATATGGCTTATCTTCTTCTCAATGAGAATAACTTAGGTGGCAGTAAAAATAATAACAGCACGCTTAGCCAAGTTGTAATTCTGCTATCGTTACGCTGTCGAAAAGTGATGAAACGTATGGGAATGACGTCATCTCAATGTAAAGTCGCGTGGTCAGAACAAACGAATAGACAATTCGTAGCCAAGTTCAAATCGTTCAAAATCGTTTCTAAAATATTTAACGCTACATCCTTTGTTATACAAACGCTACATTGTAGAACGAGCGGCCGACTCAGCCGCGTCAATATGGCTACCAACTTATCGTTTTCTACAATTGCTGTCACCGTAGCGTTACCGATTAGAGAACGGAATTCGATTGTAACTTGGCTAGGGGTGCAGGTAAGCCAAGTCAATTTCAATATCGCCATAAAGTTTCATCACCATTATCTTTCTGCCCTTGTCTCGCGTTATTTGGGGTCACCGCAACACTTCTTTTTCTTCCATTCTGTCCTGTCAACTGTCACGCTATCACTAACTCTCTTTTCTTTCATACCCTCATGACTTATCTTTCATACTTGGAGTATCCTTTGTTAATTTAAGCTACCTACTGTAGTGGTATTTAGGTGCACTCAATACAACAAGGCTTTTTCTACCAGTCAACCTTTGGGTTAAAAAGACTACACTGTGTTGGGTATAACAAAAAAGGATTAATATTTGGAATAGAATTGAGTATCCTTAAGATTAGTTGATGGATTAGATAGGCCTAGCCTTCTCTCTTGGAGAGGGAATGGGCCGTAAGCCACGACGCGGGCCCAGTGCGCGTTGATGGATGTTACATATGTTCCAATTTTTGGCTCCAGGACATGCCGTTTTTCTCACGTTTTCCTTCACCGTTTTGACAGCACTGGTGATGAAATAAATTCATCATTATTTCAGCCGAAAAATGTCTATTGCTGGACATAGGCTCCCCTAAGCGTCGCCACAACGACCTGTTTTGAACGTCTCGTGTCCATCGGATTTTTGCGACCTTCAAAAGGTCATCGGTCCAACTTGTGGGAGGCCATCCAACGCTGCGTTTTCTGATCAATAGTCGCCACTCCAGAACCTTCTGTCTGCGCGCAATGTGCCCTGCTCATTGCTGAAAATTAATAAAGGTATCCGCAGGAGAACCAATGTTGCTGACATAGCTCGAAAAATCGCCAAACTTAAGTGGCAATGGGCAGGGCACATTGCACGCAGACCAAAAATAAAATTGCACAAAGCCTAGCTGAGTTCGACCTCAATACCTACAACTTATAAGTTACCACTTGACCACCAATGCTAAGAGTTTAAATAAATAAAAAATAAAATAAAAATCTACCAGAACTTCTAAAAATCTCTGCATGTTTACTAGCGGTGTATACTTTTATTCGAGTATCGATCTTCGTGAAGGCGATTCTTTACGGTGTCGTGACTACACGCTGTTCAAAGTCACCCGGGTCACGGCGATGCTAGGGGTGGCACGCTTCACGTCGGGTTTAAAATGTTAAATATACGGAAAGAAAAATACATACATGAAATATTTGGCTGAACTTTTTGTATTAGAATATGTAATATTTTAAGCTACAGCAGCAGATAAGTATTAAGTTCCCCTTTTTTATGGTGGGTGGGGATATAGCGGGAGATAGTGTCAGACTCTTACTGACTAAAAGACCCACCCCGTTCGTTCTAGCATTCACCGACTCGAGCGCCCTTTCGGATAACCCTGGCCCCAGTAGGCTTCGACCCAGCTGGGTCCCTGCTGTTGCTGACAACTCCTTGAGGCTTATTAAGTGGGCTGACAATCTACCTTCTTTTATTAATTTTCAATATTAAGACTACATTGTCTAGTTGTTAGTAGTACCAACAACATCCGGTATAGCAGTCAGGGCCTGCTATACCGGAGGTTGTTGGTTCGATTCCCACCCAAAACAAAACAATGTTTGTGTGATAAAAAAAAAAATTAATGCTAAATATAGTTATTACAATCAAAATTGTTAGTTGATTGGATTTTACGCAAACATTCTATAGTTATAGTTTTAATTATTATTATTTATAACACCTGTCTCAGAGTTGTCACAAATCTTTTAAATTCTCGTCTTTTCTCTACTTTGATATGCCATGCCAATCAAGCTAAAGTTGAAAAACTGGCCAAGCGCGAGTCGGACTCACACATGAAGAGTTCCATATTAAAAACTGCTAAAAATACATTTGATGTACTGGCCTGTTGGTCTAGTGGTTAGTGACCCTGACTGCTATGCCGGAGGTCGTGGGTTCGATTCCCACCCAGGACAAATGTTTGTGTGATGAGCATAATCATTTGTTCTGTGTCTGGGTGTAATTTATCTATAATATGTATGTATTTAGAAACATATAAGTATGTTTATCAGTTGTCTAGTACCCATAACACAAGCTCTGTTTAGCTTGGGACTAGACGGCGTTGTGTGATAGTTGTGGAATATTATATTATATTATGTATAGATGCGCCACTTATTTTATTTTATTCTGTTAATAGCAGCAAAAGAAATATATAATCAGTGAAAATTTCAACTATCTATAGTTAGGCTGGGCTAGGCTGTATCTCATAAACTGTGATAGTTCAGCAGACAGATAGACGGTCATTGGAGGCTTAGTAATAGGGTCTCGTTTTACGTCTTTGGGTTTTTTTAGGTGGGAAATCATTCAATGACTTTTCTCGCTCTTGGGTGGAGCGGAAGGGCGTGTCAGACTTTTACTAACTAGCACTCGCTCCTATGTTTCTATTAGGTCTTCGTTCCATGGCCCCGGGGTTCACTTTTACACAATCCATGTTTTTATTTTTGGGTACGGAATCCTAATATTATATTATTATTATACTAGCTTTTGCCCGCGACTTCGTTCGCGTGGAATAGTGACTTCCGGCGTACTAAAAGTTGTATTATATTATATTTTCATACCTTTTTACTATTTATTTACATTTTTCCGATGAATTTTCAGTACTGAATTGATGCCGACTCTTGACCAATAGATGGCGCATACAGCGCCATCTATTGGTCAAGAGTCCGGAATAAATTTTATTTTTTATTTTATTTTTTGTAATAAAAACTATCCTATGTCCTTTCTCAAGTTCCATACTATGTCTGTACCAAATTTCACACAAATCGGTTCAGTAGTTTAAGCGTGAAGCAAAGACAGACAGACAGACAGAGTTACTTTCGCATTTATAATATTAGTTTGGATCTAGCCCATACTGTCCCACTGCTGAACAAAGGACTCCCTCCACTCCTTCCAATTTTCCCGGTTTTGAGCCACCTCTTTCTTTTTTCTTTTTTAATTCCCAAGGAAAACATCCAAGTCGTCCCCTGTGTGGTTCTTTCTTCAAAAGACCATCTCAGGCTCTATCTGCATGGTGTCATATGATTTGACCATTACATGTTTTGCTGTATGGACTTTAAAAGAGACTTTGACCCCTGAGAAAAAAAAATGACGTGTAAAAGTATTTTTATAAAACCTACTTGCAAAATAAAGATCATTTATCATTTATCCCGCCATCTCCTTCTTGGTCTGCCGCGGCCCCGTCGTGCGAGTTCAGGGCACCAATTTTGCGTTTTACTGGCCCACCGCTCGTTCGGCATGCGGCAGACATTGGAATCCTCAAGGAGTTGCCAGCAACAGCAGGGACCGAGCCGGGTCGAAGCCTACTGGGGCCAGGGTTATCCGAAAAGGCGCTCGAGCCCCGGTATGAAGGCAAGAAGGAACGGGGTGGGTGTTTAGTCAGTAAGAGTCTGACACTATCTCCCGCTCCGCCCAAGAGCGGGGGATGTCAATGCATGATTTTTTCCCACCATACAAAAAAAAAGACATTGGAATCCTAAACAGAAAAAAAATCACTTACAAGTTTACAACACTAAATATGTAATACAATCAGTATTAAAGTATCGATTAAACTTAGAGCTACTGTTCTTTACGTGACTCGTCGCCATTTCGTTGGGTCACAGTGACGACATATAGGGCTGACGACATTCAAATGATTTTATACAAATTAATTTGTTAGGGTTGAGCTTTTTGTTAAAATACCTAATGAATGTTTCTACCTCTAGTCCTTTTAGGCTTTGAAACCAGCAAATCTATGTAACCCAAAGGTTTCATTAGAAAGGCAACAATGGATAGATAATTTAACATAACTAAAAATGGCAGTGAAAATAGCTTTTACATAATATCTGGCAGTTTTGAGTACTTAACGTAACATACAAGTCATATCATTAAGCTCTTTTTTTAATTGATATAAACTAGTCATCACTATCATTTCAGCCGATACACGTCCACTGTTGGACATAAGCCTCCCCCAAGCGTCGCCACATCGAACGTTCCTGTGCGTCCCGCATCCATCGGTTTCCCGCTACCTTCACCAGGTCATCGGTCCACCTTATAGGAGACCTTCCAAATGCTGCGTCTTCCAGTACGCGGTCGCCACTCAAGAACCTTTCGGCCCCAACGGCCATCTGTTCTGCGAGCAATGTGCCCTGCCCATATGCCCACTAGTTTATATAATATAAACTAGTGCTTGACTGTAATCCCACCTGATGGTAAGTAGTGATGCAATAGTGGATGGTGAGGTGCACTAATTTGTTAAGAGCCTATTCACTCTAGCCTTGAAGAGACCTAAATTAATTTATAATTGAACGGGAAGACAGTAGCAGGCAAATTGTTCCAGTCTCCCGAAGTACGCGGTATAAACGACGAGCCAAAACGCTTGGTCCGGATCGTAGAGGTTTCAATAACGCAAGGGTGGATACTCGCCGAGTAGTCCTGAGTTGAGCTACACGAATACTGTCATTTTGTCAGTATGCTTGCACTGACTGGACTGGTCCACTCAAATTGATGTGGTTCTTTCCTCAAAAGACCACCTGAAACACCAGTTTGCTTGATTCTCCTATGATTTGACCTTTACGCGCATTGCGATTAAGACTTTTGTCTAAAAAAATATTTAGCAATTTACCCATTTTTCTTTAGATACTCTTTCGAAACAGCTTGGATCTTTAGAAACCTTTTTACACATAATAATTGGTTGTTAAATATTCTTCAAAGTGAACATAGCATATGTAAATCAAGCAATATTTTGCAAAGAAAATGAATTTAAAGGTCAGCGAAGCGCTATCCGGGCGCAGCTGGCCGTAATTTTTTTTTAATAATATTTCACAACTATTAAGTACACAACGCCGTCTAGTCTCAAGCTAAGCAGAGCTTGTATTATGAGTACTAGACAACTGATAACCATATTTATATATTTCTAAATACATACATATTATAGATAAATTACACCCAGACAAATTTGTTCAAATGATCACTAACACAAACATTTGTCCTGGGTGGGAATCGAATCCACGACCTCCGGCATAGCAGTCAGGACCACTAACCACTAGACCAACCGGCCTGTCGTAAATGCACAGATACTCACACTGCCGCTTAGGCAGGTACGATGAGTGCCGATTGAATGCTTCAATCTGTTTGACCAAGGTGACTTTTAGTGTCGTGACTTTGCAGAAGCCAGTCATGTCACGGTGACCACGCAGGATTGAAAGTCAGGGCTTTAAAATACATTAGTTACGTTACACACTGCAATTTTAATTTTAAAGTCTAGCAATGTATTTAGATTTGACGATGCGTGTAATGGCTTTACACATACTTACATTGTGAGGTAAATGGTTCTTGGTGAATTTAAATTTTTGTACACCTTTTGCGATTTGTAATTCAGTACTGGATTTTTCATCATCATCATCACCAGCCGTTTTAATGTTCCCACTGTTGGGACTCAAGCCTTCTCTCTAGGAGAGGGAATGGGCCGTAATCCACCACGCGGGCCCAGTGCGTGTTGGTGAATGTCTCATATCTTCGAATTTTTTGTTCAAGGACATGCCGGTTTCCTCAAGATGTTTTTCTACACCGTTTTGAGAGCAGTGGTGATGAAATAAATTACACAAAGTAATGCGCCTGGCTGGGTTTGAACCCGCAACCTAAAGCTCGTAAGTCGAGCCATTGCCACTCGGCCACCACTGCTCTCCTTTCCCATTTGCAGTAGTGACATATAGTCTACCTACAAGGTGAACCGATGATCTTGTGAAGATAGCGACAATTTGATGGATGCAAGACACACAGGGCCAGTCGTTGTGCTGACACTTGGGGGATATAGGCCTATCCTACAGTGAACGTCTACCACCTAAAATGATGATGATGATGGAGAATGATATGTATATACCGTTAAATTTTGACCGTTTTAATCCCGTGGAGGGTCGATCCGGTACATGAAACACTATCGATTTGTAAAGATAAAAACAATTTTGATGATCGTGCAAGCGAAGGCGAGTGATTCATAAATTAGAATCCTGAGCGTTAGCGAGAGAATCAAAAGAGCAGGTGAAAAATCTTTACACTCGAGTGCAACACGTAACTTTTCATCCCACCTCAGCGAGAAAATGACTAAATACAAAAAAAAAGTGCGTGACACGTATTCATTTTCTTCGCCGTAATGTTGGCAATATGGAAAAACAGTGTTGCTATATTTTTAGCAATGAAATTACTTAATAATGAGGAGATTAACTTATCTTTTGTTACTGTTAACTTATAATTTTCTTTTTCTTTTGGAAACTGTAAAAACTATTTTTGAATAAAGTATACTACTTTCTACACAGGACTTCAGAATAATTCATAGCTTTATTGGATGTGCACTCACAGAATGAAACCACAGATTGTCGAGTGCACTAGGAGCTGTCAGTGTTAATACTCAATCGAAGAGCAAAAATACTCTTTCCGAGATTGGGGGGATGAAAATATTTTTTTTTTCAAACTAGCCGCTGGCAGGACCTACGGCTTTACCCACATCACCGTAAAAAAACACATATCTGTCACTCAGTAATCAAGTATCATTTTACTGCTGAAAGAATTTTTAAAATCGTTTTTTGGTTTCTGAGTTTATTCATTACAACAAAAAATACAAACATGCCCAAAAGCACTTTCCTTTTTATATTATTAAGTATAGATTGTATAGATTAATTATATGCAAGCACTTTTGAATTGTTATGGAGTCAATCAGTCACCAATTACAAAACCAGCAAGACTAAGTAGAGTACTGTGGAAGTCAGATAAACACTCCCACCATGTAAAATACGGTAATACCCCTGTAGGCATAACATTTTCAGGCATAATATAGTTTGGGATAACGTATTTGGCATAATAATACATAAAATAATTTAGTCTAATATATTTTGGCTTAAGTTGGAGTTGCATAAATTTTAAAGGCATATTAGGTTAGGTTAGTAATGCTTTTTTTTTGTTTGAATTGATATAAACTAGTGCTTAACTGCGATCCCAAAAATTCCCCAAAAATTCTCAAAAAATATGCTTCATTATTACTATACTAGCAGTATTTATGGCAACAAGAATTATAGTAAAACATTTATGCTAAATAATATTATGCGTAATGATCATTATGCAGAATTTGGTTATGCTAATGTAAATTATGACAATATAGCATATATGCTTATCAATAGTAAACCTAAAATACTAGTAGTCAGAAGTATCTGGATAGACTGAAAACCGACCCGAGCAAACTTGGGAAAAACCTTGGCAGTCAGATTTATGTTAAAGCAAGGAAATACAAGCACACCATCTTGCTATAGCAAAGCAAAACTTATTGTAAGTCGGTAAAAATATAAATAACGCGAAGAACTCGGCTTAGAGGCGCGATGTAGGGCGTGTAAGGAAGGCGCTTCCAGGGAGATAGATGTACATAATTTATCAACAGCGTCGATAAAAGAAAACATGGCGTAACCTATAAAGCGTATTTCTCTTTACTTGTCCCATTTCGTAAACAAATATTAAGGAGTGAGCAGGCATTTTGATTTTGTAGTTATGACCGGTTAAGAAAAAATGGTTTATTTGAAGCTTCTTCTTCTGAGTCGGTACACTCTTGCCAGAGTGGTCGTGATCATCACTGTGAATCATGATAAGTGATCATCCTTGTAATGCGGCGCCATTCATCGCGGACTGCAGCTTTCTGGGTACATTCATAAACCGAGCACTTAGTTGCGGCCTTGATCTGGTCTGTCCATCTCATTGGTGATCTACCACGTGGCCTGGTGCCCTCAACTTTACCCTGCACTACAAGACGCTCTAAGGAGTCATTACTACATTATTTGAAGCAGTCATCATCAACATCGTTGAAATTTCAGACTAAAGATGTCTGCTAAGTGACGCCTGTACATCTTACTTTTTTATTTTTTATTGTTGATAGTTTTGCGTTTGACCGCTATCTCACCTGATGGAAAGCGATGATGCGGTCGACGATGGAGCGCGCTTACCTAAAAGTAACCAATTCACTCTTGACTTAAAGATTTCTGGCAATCAGGAAACACAGATTCCGGCAGGGAATTCTACTCCTTAGCTTTACGCACAATGAATGAAACTTGAACATGGTGAACATGCAAAAATATCCACACGTTCAATAGTTCAATATCTACCTACGTGTTTGTTTACCAAATGGAGTAAGTGAAGAAAAATATTCTATAGTTCCGTTATGAATAGGTTTTATGTAATATTTCGATGACGGGGGTAGCTTGGATGTTAGAATAATAGACGGTCAATTTTCTCCATATTTATTTAAGCCTCTGGCCTTTTCTATTTGCCTTCCTCGAATGAGCTAATAGTTTCTGTACTGGCTAATAATATGATTAATCATATTGAAACAATGTATGAATATGCCGTAGGTATTCGCTGAATGTTATTGGTATGGTGAATATAAATTTAATTAAGAAGACAATGAGCACTTACAAGGCCTCAGCAGAAGGCTTTTATGTCACTCAAGGCAATGCAAAGGGCTATGCTCGGAGTTTCCTTGCGTGATCATATCAGCAATGAATATATCCGCAGGAGAACCGAGGTTACAGACATAGCCCAAAGAATGGCTATACTTAAGTGGCAATGTGCAAGGCACATTGCTCGCAGAACAGACTGCTGTTGGAGCCGAAAGGTTCTGGAGTGGCTACTGCGTACCGGAACACGTAGCGTTAGTAGGCCTCCTACAAGGTGGACTGATGACCTGGAAGGTTGCGGGAAACCGATGGATTCGGGACGCACAGGATTGTTCATTGTGGCGACACTCGGGAGAGGCCTATGTCCAACAGTGGACATCTATCGGCTGAAATAATGACCGTTGTTGCAAGTTATGATAAACATCTTTTGAAAGGCCATATTACAAAAATAGGTTAATTTTATTGCATAGCAAGAAAATGTTCTTTATCTTATTGCGGTAGGACGTCACCCATATATGTTTGTAGATGAAGTTTTAGGGCATTAGTAGATACATAATTCGCCAGATCTAAGAAATGGATCACTTCATGCCATCTTAAAGTGACCAGATCGTTTTAAACGTTAAAGTATGATGATATTTATTATAATTCTTACCGTCTCGCATCGTGGTACCACAGCCACCATGTTACGACTCCCACTTTAAACCATTTCCTAAAATAAAAAACCCTGAAAATGACCACACATAACAACTACATTACTGGAGTCTAAATTTAACAATGTAAAGTGTATTTCCCAAAATTTCTCCCTTTGGCAACCCTAGTCTCGTGACCTACTTGTGTACATTGACTTCTGTGTCTACCAGCGCCGTTTGTGTCGGCGACACAGCGTGAAGGTGTCACTGCCTGTTTGCTCTTTTGTCTAGCTTTCAACTGAATGTACTGATGTATCGCTAGCATGTAGGTAGGTTGAAGTAGTGTGGGGGGCAATGTCGTTGGAAGTTTGGGCTGTAGTGCAATATGGAGTGCAGCTAGCCCATGCGTTATTTTGTAGTATTGTAGTGGTATAGTCAAAGTTGAGGATAGCAGCTGTTGCTTGCTGGACATTAAATTATGTTGTGATAATTATAAGCATGTAAATAAAGGTATTTCAAAGGACATGTCTTGTGTATCTACAAATATGAGTTCAGATACTTGTGAACGCATCTATGATACGAGTCATTCGTAGTGTGCGCAGCGTTTTTTTAATGTGGTTGGTAGGATTGTTTTTTTATTCGAGGTTGCCAACCATCCATGAATTATCTAGCATGAAGGCGTATCAGGCTGCGTGAAGGTGTCACTGCTTGTTTGCTCTTTTGTCTAGCTTTCAACTGAATGTACTGATGTATCGCTAGTATGTAGGTAGGTTGAAGTAGTGTGGGAGGCAATGTCGTTGGAAGTTTGGGCTGTAGTGCAATATGGAGTGCAGTTTACTACAAAATAACGCATGTGGCGTTATTTTGTAGTATTGTAGTGTTATAGCCAAAGTTGAGGATATCAGCTGCTGTCTGCTGGACTTTAATAAGTTATGTTATGATATAAGCATGTAAATAAAGGTATTTCAAAGGTCATGTCTTGTGTATGTACAAACATAAGTTCACATACTTGTGAACGCATCTATGACACGAGTCATTCGTAGTGTGCGAAGCGTTTTTTTAATGTGGTTGGTAGGATTCTTTTTTTATTCGAGATTGCCAACCATCCATGAATTATCTAGCATGAAGGCGTATCAGGCTGCGTGATGGTGTCACTGCCTGTTTGCTCTTTTGTCTAGCTTTCAACTGAATTTACTGATGTATCGCTAGTGTGTAGGTAGGTTGAAGTAGTGTGGGGGCAATGTCGTTGGAAGTTTGGGTTGTGGAGTGCAATATGGAGTGCAGTTACCCCATGCGTTATCAATTGCTAATGTAAGCATGTAGCAAATACCTGAAGGTATTTCAAAAGGTGTGCCTTGTGTATGTATACAGAAGTCATTCGTAGAGTGTGCAGTGTTTTTTTTTATGTGATTGGGTAAAAGTGTTGTTTTTTTAGGTGGAAAATCTTCCAATGGCTTCTAGTCTAGGGTGGTGCAAGAGGGTGTGTCTGGCTTTTACTGACTAAAACCACACCTGTGTCCTTTAGTGGTCCTTTGCGTTCTAGGATAGCTGCACATTGTAAGGTTGGGGTCGCGGCCGCTGGAGCGAGACCATGGGTAGAGGTGTAGGTGAGATACATAGAGGCGCCAGTTATGTGCCGTGCAAAGTGACAAAAAGTAGCATGATCAGATTTGAGATAGAAACTGAGTTGGTCAAAAAAAAAAAACAAAATCAATTTACGTGGACTGAGAATGGAACTCAGCCGCATTCGAAACCACTAAACCAATTTATGTGAGTTTACATGTTTGTAAACGCACTCTCAATGCAGGAGTCATTTCAAGAGTGGGACAACGTTTGTACAAAAAAAAAGTGTAAGCAAACATGCTCTGCCTTGTAAAATCCGTATCGTTACTGTATAAAAGTACATTTCGTTGTTCAACTACAAATAAAATGTAGCTGGAAATGGGTTGTCGTGAGAAGGCGATCGCGAAAGCCTTATAAATGCAGCAGCTCTAGTAATATCAAAGGCAAAGCTTCTTAGTATCAGAATTTCTAGTAAAAGACTAAAAGGTGGCGATTTGAAATATCATTTAAGTAGCGACGTGCCCTGGCCTTGCACAAGTTTTAAAAATCTTTAAATTTTCTCATGAATTACGATGTTCCATTAGTAATAACTGCGTGAAAATAATTTTTATTAATTTTGAGTTTATAACGAACAGTTACTATAGACATATATGCGACTAGCTGTGCCCGCGACTTCGTTCGCGAGGTCTACAGGATTTTGAATTTATTTTGTCTAAAATAAAAGTAGCCTATGTTACTCCTTATTACATCAGCTACCTGTCACATTCATATGCATGATGCATGTAGTAAAAAGCAGTTATTTCAATATTACAAACAGACACTCCAATGTATGTATAGATGTAGATGTATAGATGGGGGAATTCGTTGTACAATATGTAAGGAAATTTAAAAATAAGAGTTAAAATAATATTACAAATGAATAACGTTTTGCCAAAACCACACTGTTTCCTAATTGCTACCCCAGTATGCATCTGGGGGTATTTAAGTTAAGAGTGAATAAGCTTGTATTTCCTTCGTTCGTTTTTATGTAACATAGAACAGTTACGTAGGTAGGTAAGCGCCCGTAGGTAAACAGTTAACCGTTCCCGCACACGGGCCACAAAAAAACGCCGCACACGAGCCACAAAAAAGGCCGCCTCAAAATGAAGCTTCTCCGGACACAAGGTGTGTCGTGCACTTCATTCAGCTGTTTTTTTGCGGCCGCTTCTAGCTTTTTTTGTGGCCACTTCTAGCTTTTTTTGTGGCGGCGTTTTTTTGAGGCCCGTGTGCTGGGACAGTAATAATAAGATAGACACTGTTTGGCGAGTCGATCGCTCGCGCAGTCTTTGCGCTGCCGCTGCACCAGGCCGCGTGCTAATCTTGCGACAAGACGGTAACCCTAGCGCGACCGCCGAGCGCAGGTATAAATGTGAAGTTTTATTTATTTTATGTGAAGTTTTAAGATTTACTTCTGTACCTATCCATTTTGTGGCAATACGCATCTTCAGTTCCATTGGTTAACTTTCGTTTTACATAAATGCAAGTCACGCATTTTGACAAAAGCAAACCTCGAAGAAAGCCGTCTATAAATTTAAATAACAGTATTATTCACAAAAATACTACGCAACAATGGACGATGTTTCTGTAAATTGATTTGCCAATACCATTTTGTAATAATACAATGAGTTCTATTACAATGAGTTCAACGTGATATTCCTGCTTTTAGTAATCAATTGAATTGGCGCCAATGGCTTTGACAGGTGTCAGCCATTTTGGATGACAAAGGAATCGACGCATACAGCCACACTGACTGGGCAAATTCAAACAGGCCTGTAATCGTAGTTTGTTTATGGTTCAATAGTGTGGTATAGTCTGTCTAATAAGTCAACCGACTTGGGAATTTTGTATAATATTTAATCATTTAAAAAATATTTATATTCGATACTTTTTTTAAGGTTCTTCTGTTAGTTAACAATGATCTCTATCTCTTAATCAACCTTGATTATTGAACTCGTGTTGACTACATCAGATTTAATTAAATCCTAATAATTACCCAAGTCGTTAAACTTATTAGACAGACTCTAATACATTAAGGTTTTGTTGTAACTTGTTTGACCTATTTTTTTTTTGTGCGTATAAATGAATTGCCATTAAGTTATGGAAAATTACAAAAACGTATTTTCAATACCTACTTGGCAACTTGTTCTTATATTTCTGCTTTTAGGCACGCAATTTACTGGTTTTTGCACTTGTGTGGAAAAGTGCGCGAGCTCGCTTCGCCAAAATTTCATCCAAAAATCCCTAAAACTCTAAATCATTTCGTTGTTAATAGATATCATTTTAAAATTAAAATTAAAAAATTCGCTATGTATGATTCGCACATAGCGAATTTTCATACAATAGCAATTACACTCTATTACTACTTTATTTATAAAAACGGCAAAAAAATGATTTTTGCCGTTTTTATAGATAAAGTAGTAGTTTTTAATAAACGGCAAAAAATGATTTTTTTGCCGTTTAACAGCCCCCTTGAATGTTAATTTTATTCTGTTTTTTTTTTTTATATTTGTGTAGGTATACAGCGATAATAGAAATACATCATCTGTGAATTTCAACTGTCTAACTATCACGCTTCATGAGATATACCCCGGTGACAGATGGACAGACATATAGACGGACGGACAGCATAATAAATCCTTTTACTCTTTGGGTACGGAACTCTAAAATTGGCATTAATTAGTTACATTCACTTTTGTATTTATTTAACAGCCATTATTTTTCATTTAACTGAATGTCACAATACTATAACGTACAATTTGTCTTTTTATCGTCATCATTGCCTCATTTTACGTTTGCCACGTAAAAAGTTTATTGGTGTATCAAAATAGATCATTTATCCTTGATTATTTGCTTTTCACTTGCAGGTACCGTGCAATAAACTGAAAAAGATATATCGTAAAATCGTAATGGAAATATCATGCTGGCCATAAAATTTTGACCGTTGGAAAAAAATAAAACACGGTTTAAAAATCGTCTACATACGAACTCGAGCTACATTTCGATTTTATTGTTTGTTTTTATTTTATATAAATGTAACTCGTAAATTAGTCAGAAGTTAAATTAAAATTTTATAATATTTTCGTCTAGGTGGATGAGGGTGGTACAGGAAAATGGGGATCGGCACAACAAAAGAGTGGCTTATCTTTTAGCCTAGCAGTGGGAAAAAACGGGTTATGGATGATGAAAATTTTTTTTTCATGATCTATAAAATTGGTGCACTAGTTAATTAAGAGCCCATTCTCACCATCAACGATTGCGTCACTGCTTACTATCAAGTAAGATCGCAGTCATACACTAGTTTATATTGTAAAAAAACTTTTTACAAAAAAAAAAGAAAGAAAAAAATACAACCGACTTCAATGTAAAAAAAACACAGAAAAGTACAAAATAACTTTAATTTCGGAAGTCGGTGTAGTATAATAGTTTTGTCTCTTCGTTATTTTGTACTTTTCAGTGTTTTTTTTTTTACACTGAAGTCGGTTGTATTTTTTTTTTTGTAAGTAGTTTTTTACTTTACATTTTTTAGTTGTGGTACCACTAAAAAGTAACCTCACCTCAGTCAAACTTACTCATTCAATACCTTATAGCCAGAGTGCATCCGATAACGATTCTAATAATCCCAAACACGGTTAGATTACATTAATTTACCTTCCAGCTCCATCATCAAATCAGTTCGATACTTACCCTCCCCCTTTTCTTTCAGGCAGTCATCGACTACACGTGCACAAAAGCAATTTTACTTGTTACGACTGTACTGCTGTGATCCTATGAGGAGTTCTGTTCCATATCTTCGAAGATCATGATCAGATCATAACAATATTTCTATGGGACCAATTTGGAAGCATAACCTTCCAATCAAAAAATAATTTTCAAAATCGGTCCACAACTGACCGAGACATCGGTAAAAATACATGAAAAAAAAAACATACATTCAGTCAAACATAGAAACTCCTCCTTTTCGATGTCGGTTAAAAAAAAGTTAGTTAAATGTATTAATATTTAGTAAAAAACAGACTTGTATAATGGGAGAAATCGTCACGTCTAGTTAGAAAACGTGCTTACAGAGAGTACGTGAAGGCTTTGTATTTTTGTTTCATTATTTTGTATGAGTAGGCACAGCCTTAGCTAGCAGTAATATTAAAAAAAGATTTGTTTGTTACCTTTTAGTTTTTTGAGTGTGTCAGACTTTTGATAACAGTAATGATACAAGATGACATATGGCAGGTATATTTTACGTGGAGTCATTTTAGGTAGGTACACAGATGTTTCACAATAACACAATGTTATACTGTATTTTTTCAGACTTTTTTTCTTTCGGATAATTTCATTTTGTCTTAGTATTTCAATATAATATAATAAGATTTAAAAAAATAATAGGATAAAATTCACGACACTTCAGGTTGACTCTAAACCACAAATATTTTAATTAATATTCAAAACTTTATTGAATAAGTTTTAATGACTAATTAAGAGAATAGTACTGATAATAAATGGGGTTGGTGGGTCATTTAGTTCCCTTCAATGTGGTTAAGTTGAGTGCGGCTGATGCATGCGTCATGTTCGTGAACGGGTGCCGTCAGTTGATCATCTCTTAACTGTCATTGGCATATTTTATTATGTTTTAAAAAAACTCTTTCTTCATTATTTATTGACATTGTATTTCTTTATTATTTATTGACATTGTACTCAAATAATAGAAGCGACAAAAAATATGTAACCAATATATTTGTAACTCATAACATAATTTATAAGAGTGTAGTCCATGTAGTTTCTAGCACGTTCTTCTCCATAGAGATTTACGCTTTAGAACGTGCAACTTAGCTTAATTTTTTTTTTGACTGACTGGCATTTTGACAATTCAAAAGTGCCTGTTATAAAGTTTTTGATTTCTGAATAAAGTTGACACATGGGATGTGGATTCGGCGATCATTATACCAACCTATAGTAGTGTCAGGTAATGGCTTAATAGCCTGGAGCCTCGAATTACATTTTAGGAGGCTCTCGTTAGGCGGCTGGAGGCTTGATTTAGAAAGCTGTTCTTTGGGCATGACCATTGACGGCTGGTTGGACTTGGAACCTTTTCCGAAATGAATGTGTAGGTGAAATAATAATTATTCTTTTTTTTAAGCAACTAAGGCCAATAGACACAATAAAAAAAAATCTCAAAAATTATAAACAACAAAAGATTCGGCGACGCGGCCAACTAGAAGCGTTCGACACAAGCGAAGCGGTTGTAACTTGGCTCGGGGGGCTGTTTTGCTGAGAAATCGGTATCCATCAACGAAATCGTCGATACACGACACCCGGGCCAAAACATTACTTGAGAAAGATCTCCAAAAGACGCAACGCCGACTACTACCTACAGGTCATTGAACTCGCTCAGCTGATGTTTTCTTAAAGAAATTAATTTCATACATGCGTAAATTAAAACGATTTTTGAAAAAAAAGGTACTTTATTTTTAAATTTTATCTTCACAAATCGATAGTGTTGCATGTACCAAATCGACCCTCCACGGGATAAAAACGATTATAATTTAACGGTGTATATCTACACAATATACAAACAAAGGATACGTTTTTTTAAACTTCACGCTGATGGAGTAGTATTCCAGGTTTAGCTTCAACTAAAAAGCTAAACCCAACAGCTAAAACATCAAACAACGTTCAACGTTTGGTTCGCAACACTAGTTTACATTCAAAACAAAGTGTTTGGGAAGTTGAAAGGAAATCACCTAGAAATATCTGGCTTGCTGGAGACTTAAGTTTGGCTGCATCGTTTGAGTTCTCTCGTCTATACGTGTTTTGGGTTCCGATCAGGCAGATGGGATGTGCAAATACATAAGGCTAAGTAACATAACGAGCGAATCTCAATTGTATATCGGGTGGAATTTTGAGTGTTACGCCTATCATACTTTTATAATAAAACATTTTATAGAGGAATAATTTGTATTTTTTAACCGACTTCAAAAAGGAGGAGGTTCTATGATTGGTTGAATGTATTTTTTTTAATGTATGTTCACCGATATCTCAGCTAATTGTGAACTGATTTTAATTTTTTGATCGAAAGTTCCAAATTGGTTCCATAGAAATGTAATGATCTGATAAAAAACTTCACAGCACAACTGTCACATATAAAATTGCTTTGTTTAAAAAATACTAGGCCGATTTTTTAAAGACTTTCAAAAATAAATTTCTACTTTATCACTGAAAGATGTAGTGTATACATTTCCTACTTTCATGCTAGGGAAGCCGCTGGCTAAAACTAGCAATCTACACTAATAAAATACTGAGGTAAAGTTTGTATTTTTGTTTTTTTGTTTGGTGGACGTAATCTCTGAAAGTACTGGTCCGATTGCTAAAATTTTTTCACCGACAGGAAGCTGCTTTATTCCTGAGTGACATAGGTTATATTTTATGTACGCAGGCTAAGCCGCGGGCAAAAGCTAGCTTTTTTACTAATTTAACTTTGTCTTACTTTTTTTCACTCTTTATTTTTTTTTTGTTGTGATAAATGGTGGCGCAAAAGTGTATTTCATAATTTGAACTGGCTGCCTACGCAGGCTAAGCCGCGGGCAAAAGCCAGCTTTTTTACTAATTTAACTTTGTCTTACTTTTTTTCACTCTTTATTTTTTTTTTGTTGTGATAAATAGTGGCGCAAAAGTGTATTTCATAATTTGAACTGGCAGCCATTTTAACAGAAATTTATAAAATCATTGTTTCTGTTTTCATAAAAAGTTTATTTGAAAGTGACGACCATATTGACGACCTATATTAAGGAAAAATTTGCATGTTTATGTAATTTTGTAATTCCAACAAGGTGTAAGGTCTGCCTTAAACGTCATTTTCCTAAACGAAGTAATTACTTTAGGTACCTAGCGCTTTAAGCCGTGATTCCATTGTGTTGCCTGCTGCAAGATGGATAGTTTAAAGTTTAAATGTAACTTGCATGAAAGCTGCATGTTACATTGTTAGTCGTTATTGTGTAGCCGAAGTGCATGAGGTGTAGGGAGTTTCTTTGTTAATACATAAACTTGTATGCAAAAGTTGGGTAAAGGAAACTAGGCTTAGTTATTAAGCCGTGTTCTCATAATTATAATGAAGTTAGTTGTAGGTATACTGTAGGTGTTAGGTGCTGGACACGCCATAATTATGGCGTTAAGTCCTCTCTTTGAGGCGTGGCTTTAAAGATCACTAAATAAAGGTGTCATTCGAACCTCAGCTGCAGGCTGCGAATGCGGCGGCTGCACTAAGCCGGCTGCATGACTGGTTTTCTATGTAGTAGTATGGATTTTGGTGAAAACCATTCTGAACGCGGCTGCGGCCGAACGTGTTGCCGGCTGCGGATACAGGCAACGGCTGCGTGTCATGCGCGTGCTACCTGCATTCGCAGCCTGATTCTACAGTCTGCAGCCGAGGTTCGAATAGCATCTTAATTTTGCGTAAAACCTAATTTTAACAGGCACTAATCTAACTAAACGAAATAACTTCCCTGCCACAAACCCTTTCTGTTCCAATAAAGTATTGGTACGTATGAATATGATAATCAGTTCACCACATTCACTTTATCAGTTGGCAATAATATCAAAGGTGCTGCAAGTACTCTACATAACGAATGAAAAACCTAGACTAGTTATTTAGATATGCAATAATATCGAGTCTATATCAATGGGTATATCATCAATGCGGGTCCGGAGGATATCCAATCTGCCATCTAGCCTGCGATATCCCAATCGAACTGAATCCGATTAGCTGTCACGACTCACGGGTTATCGAGTCCGTCAATTCAATGTTCTTATTTTATTTAAAAGTTATTATTTAAAGTCGGCAGTTATATTTTCGAGTCGTTTGGAGTTGAAACTCTTGGGCTGTAGGGTCCAAGTGCTTAAGCTTATTAGAGAGTTACACAAACACCTAGTTGACACTTCGCGTGACCAGTATGAAATCATCCACTCTCTGCGCTTATGTAAACATTTTTTGTGTCCAGTTGCTTCCATTTATTACATACTCATGACCAGGGACTCAAACTGTAACCGTAATAATGTGTTTTAACACTGTTTTTTAAAACAGTTTTAACAGAAAAACACTTTTAAATGTAACAGATACAATAATGTTACCGAATCAAACTGTAACCTTTTATATGTGTTAGGGAGTGCTACCGAATCAAACTGTAACCTGTTTATATGTGTAATCAGTTTTAGTATAGCTTTAGTAAATTGTAACTTTGGCAACGCTGCGTTTACCTGTTACACTTATTAACACTGTTAACACTTTTAGTCCGCCTAGTAGTCTAATAGTAGGGGCCGAAAGGTTCTGGAGTGAGTGGAGAGAGAGTCTCCTACAAGGTGAACCGATGACCTGGTGAAGGTTGCGGGAAACCAATGGATGCGAAACCCACAGGAACGTTCGTTGTGGCGACGTTTGGGGGAGGCCTATGTCCAACAGTGGACGTATAACGGCTGAAATGATGATGATGATGAGATTGCCTGCCGGTTCATGCGAAGAACTGGTATACAGCCAGCCTCAACATAGTTCAGGAAAAACCAGGCATATAATTATGAACTTAATTTCCCACTACGAAATTTCTCACGAAAAAAATGCCATTAAAATTTTGCAACACCGCTGAAAAACCTCAGGCTTTGTAGTTTTTTTTTTCGTACTTATTACTGAGAGTCATCTAGAGGAGGAGGCAACTCAAGATCACTTCATTAGACCTCGTTCTCTTTATTTTACAGCCTCCATTAGCTTGGACAATATTTTCCACTCTTTAATTTTAGAGCTTAGTTTTTTTTTTTAATTTTAGTGCCATAGTAAATGGCCATAGATTAGGATTTGTTGTTTTAAAGAATAGGGTAGTTTCCAGGGTCCAAAATATTACATTTTATTTAGTCTGTATTTTAGATTATTAAAAAAATATTTTTTTCGATTAAACTAACAGAAATAACAAATATATAGCCGGGCTATATCTTTGTCATTTTTGGTTTAATTTACAAATAAAAAATATGTGTCCCTTATTTTTGTATAATCTTAAATACGGAATAATTACATTTTTTACGGCAACTAGCCTATGGAGTTAGAGTGAAAGATTTATGTTGAACTTGTAGCTTCTAGCATACATTCTTAACATACTCCCGTACATACTATGTATGTCTTTTGTCCTATTTCGGGATATGAGCTACCTGTGCCCCGAATTTCATCAAAATCCATTCAGCCGTTTGCATATGATGGACTAACAAACATACACATCTAATGATACACATACTAACATTCACCTTAGTTCATTAAACCCCTAGCGAACGCCGGCGTCCACGCATCTATTGTCTAACTCCCCCTCCTTGCGTCGTATTCCTCATTGCTGAGGGTCGTGACCTCCCTGCTTTATCACTTTAACCTTTATGATATTCCTCCATCTGTTTCTGTCTCTTGCGTCTTCTAGAGTCAAGAGCGGTGCGGATCTGGTCGGACCAACGTATTGGGCTGCGCCCGCGAGGCCTTTTCCCATCCACTTTACCTTATTGTCTTACTATTGTGTCTCAAATTGACGGTGTCTAAAAGAAGTGTCATAGAGAGCAGTGGTGGCCGAGTGGTAACGGCCCCGATTTACGAGTCGTAGATCGCGGGTTCGAACCCAGCCAGGCGCATTACTTTGTTTAATTTAATTCATCACCACTGCTCTCAAAACGGTGAAGGAAAACATCGTGAGGAAACCGGCATGTCCTAGAACCAAAAATTCGAAGACATGTGACATTCACTAACCCGCACTGGGCCTGCGTGGTGGATTACGGCCCATTCCCTCTCCGAGAGGAGGCCTGAGTCCCAGCAGTGGGAAAATTAAAAAAGCTGATGATGATGAAAAGTTTAATGATATTACTAGCTACTGCTAGGCATCGTCCGCGTGTTACTAGAAAATTATTCCAAAGGATATACTTACAGGACAAAAAGTATCATGTAGCTTGGTGCACAGGCGCACGATAGCCAGCCTGTCGGTATTTTACAGGATGAATTTTGGAGTGTGTGCTCCGGAATTGCATGATTTAATTCCGCTATTACCTATCTACTATCGGACAATCCGATATACGACGAGAATCCACCTTTACGTTACTGAAGCCTCTACGGTTTAGGCTAAGCGTCTCGCCTCGTCGTTTATACCGCGCACATGGCAGAATTAGAACAATTTGCCTGCAGCGGTCTATTAGAGTATCTTCAAGGCTAGAGTGAATAGAGTCTTCAAAAATTAGTGCGCCGCACCACCAACGATTGCAGCACTGCTTGTCATAAGCCCCGCTAGCCAAGTTACAACCGTATCGTGTCGAATTCCGTTCTAAAATCGGCAACGCTTCGGTGTCAGCAATTGTAGAAAACAATAAGTGGGCAGCCATGTTGACGCGCCTGAGTCGGCCGCTCGTTCTACAATTTAGCGTTTGTTTATCAAAGGATGTAGCGTTAAACGTTGTAGAAATTCATTCTATCATTTTGAACGATGTGAACTTGGCTACGAATTTTCTATTCGTTTGTTCCGACCACGCGACATTACGTTGAGACGACGTCATTCCCATACGTTTCATCACTTTTCTACAGCGTTAACGATTGCAGAATAACAACTTGGCTAACCGTGCAGGTGAGGCCGGAGTCAAGCACTAGTTTATATTATTTAAAAAAAGTCCAATGTGCTATTCCATGGTCCACCCGTGTACTAAGTTTTACTGTAATCCGTTCAACCGTTCGAGCGTGAAAAGTAACAAACACACACTCATAAACTTTCGCCTTCATTATATTAGTGTGATGACAAACTGGCGTTAACTTTGATTACTGCAACAATGAGTTTATTGTTTTGATTAAAAAAAAAAAGAAAAACAAACATAAACAAAAGATACCGCACCTTTTACATCTTCAAAGAGAACACAAAGTTATTTATTCTCAAGAGAACAACACAGTAATACTTGGACACGTTTCAGAACTAGAGTAAGTTTTCTAAGTGTTGAGCTAAAGTTCACAACAGGACTGTGGAGGTATTGACATGTCAATACTGTAAGAATACAGTGTCTTTTCTAGGTCTTATCACAATTATTCCCTACTGGCTATGGTGGTTTTTTTTTTTCACTACATCATACAACGCCATCTAGTCCCACGCTAAGGAGAGGTTGTGTTAAGAGTACTGGACAACTGATAAACATACTTATATATTTCTAAATACTTACATATTAAATATACACTAATATTATAAAGAGAGAAAATTTGTATTTTTGTGTATGTGTTTGTAATGAATAAACTCAAAAACTACTGAGCCGATTTCAAAAATTCTTTAACCATTAGAAAGCTACATTCACCCTGAGTAAGTTAGTTATAAATAAATTATTACACCCAGACATAGAACAAATGATTGTGCTCATCACACAAACGTTTGTCCTGCGTGGGAATCGACACCACGACCTACGACATAGCAGTCAGGGCCACTAACTACTAGACCAACAGGCCAGTCGCCTATTGAAATTGTATGTATAACTAAAATAATGTACACCCTTATACACCCTTTCTACGAAGCAGTAATTCTAGCGAAGGCCTCACGCGTGATGGATCGGACATCTTAGGCACTGAATTGTGGACGACATGCAATGTGTAGTTTGGCCGTCCACCCGTTCGTTGAGGATTGAGTTCGAGTAGTCAACAGCGTGTAGTCCGCGCGTGCCTCAAAGAGATGTCAGCAAAATAATAATAAAACCGTAGGGGCCTAACAGGGTCAAACCCTGGTAGGGTCATAGGGAATCTCTGAATATGAAACCCTAGAACGAATGTCGCGAGAAAAACAGTCAGACTGAAGTGGGAATGAGCTAGCGACGTTGAACAAATACACCCGGACAGATGAGCAAGGATTGTCGAGTGATAATCATGCGTCCACTCAGTACTGAAAGCCTAAGGAAGGTCGACGCTATTGAGGTAGACCGCAGCGAAAGTGGTGTGACGTGATCGTGCTAGCAGGACAAAGAAAAGATTTGAAATTTGCCCTAGATATAGAAGTTTGGGAGGAGAAAGTAGAGGCCGTTGCCCAGCTGTGGGACACAATGAATAAACCAAATTCCAACCAAATCTTTGAGTGTAAAAGAGTAACAAATACACACTCACAGATACACATACATACAAACGCTCGCTATTATAATATTAGTATGATTAACCTTTCCTAAATCAGCAAATCAAACAAAACACAGCATTATCGGAAATTCCCCGTTTCTAAGCGTCTTAAACTGAGCACGTTTAGTACTGTATCTACTGGTAATAAATTCACGATACGCGAATTTACGAGTACAAGCATAATGAGCCTCACCAATTTATGAGAAAATCAATACACATACGTCTTTCTTTTCATATACTTGACAAAGAAAAAAGCTTGTGACTTGAAAGGAAATGAGGATTGTTACGAGATTTTTTTTAAAAAAGAAATGTGAGGATTGAGCAAAGCAAAAAAGTTAATAAGAATTAGTACCGTGTGTCGAGAGAATGGATGAAAGGTTTTCAATAAAATGTTTTATAAGCTTGACACCGTGCTTCGTGCTTAAGCTTTACGTTCTTTGGTGTTGTCAAGGTCTGCTGTAATCTGTGGTTGATAAGGATTAGCATATCTATGGCGTTTTTTGCGAGGCTTCTTTGAAAAAAGTTCAAGTGGCTGTTTGCTGGTTTGCGGATGGTGAGTAAAGAGTAGCTTGCTGTCCGAACTTCCGGTAACTGTCCGGACCGAGCCCTAGTCGTCAACGGTGTGCACTGTTCCCGCGCGCCTTAAAAAGTTGTCAGCAACTGTAGAGGCCCTGCAGGGTTGAAGCCTACTGTGGTAAAGGGTCTGCTTCTGAAAGGAAGGCTCGGCCCCGGAATGAAAGGCAAGAAGAAACGGGGTGGGTTTTTTAGTCAGTAATAGTCTGACACTATCTCCCGCTCCGCCCAAGGGCGGGGGATGTCATTTGGATAATTTATAGCCACAGAAAAAAAAGTGGCTGTTTAATTTTTAGTTTTTTTTTTTTTTACAATGCATAGGCTCGCGTTTGACCATTATCTCACCTGATGGTAAGCGATGATTTGGCCGACGATTGAGCACGCTTGCCTAGAAGTAAAGGGCCTATTACATCAGTCGATATTCAGCGTGTGTAATGAGGGTCAGACTTTCTTACTCGGAATGAAAATTAAGATGAGTCTGAATCTCGTGTGCTGAATAATGCGCAGTGTAGTAGGCCCTTTAGTCATTCACACTTGACATAAAGACACCTAGGTTATAGCTATCCACTATATATATGACTGGTAATTAGTGTACGATACTTAAACACGTGATTGTGCTCATGCTAGCCAACAACTTTTTCTATGGGAACAAACCTGAAATCGCTAAAAAATCAGCTGTTCAGTACATTTATGTTTGCCTAATGTACTGAATGTATAGTCTGTCTAATAAGTCAAGACTTGGGAATTTTGTATAATATTTAATCATTTAAAATATACTTATATTCCATACTTTTATAAGGTTCTTCTGTAAGTAAACAATAATCTCTATCTCTTAACCTTTCAATGCAGACACAATTGAAAGACAATAGGTGCGCGAACGCCGGCGTTCGCTTGGGGTTTAATGAATTAATCAACCTTGATTATTGAACCAGTATTGACTACATTAAAATTCATTAAATCCTAATAATTACCCAAGTCGTTTAACTTATTAGACAGACTCTAGCTGATATTTCATACGAAGGCATGGCTTATAAGACTTAGTATCCAAATCAAAAACATTAAGAAAAAAAGTATACCTATGGAAATTATGAAAAGGAAATCCGTAGGCCTAGAACGCAAAGGGCAGGAAGAAAAGAAGGAACATAGGTGGCTAATTCTATACATTCTATATATAAATAAAATGGGAGTGTCTGTTTATAATATTGAAATAACTGCTTTTTACTACATGCATATGATAAGGTACATACACCAAAATATTTTTTTTACTATTTTTGTCTGTCTGTCTGTCTGTTTGTCCGGGCTAATCTCTGAAATGGCAGGACCGATTTTGACGGGACTTTTTTTGGCAGGTAGCTGATGTAGTAAGGAGTAACATAGCTACTTTTATTTTAGAAAAAATAAATTCAAAATCCTTTAGTCCACGCGAATGAAGTCTCGGGCACAGCTAGTATATACTCGTATTAATATTATGAAGCTGAAGAGTTTGTTGGTTTGGTTGAATGCGCTGATCTCAGGAAGTATTGGTTCGAGTTTGATAAAGTATTTTAGCGTTGGATAGTCCGTTTATCGAGAAGGTTTATAACCATACCTTCAATTTTAAATCTTCGTTGTCAAACAAACTAACCTTTCCTTAGTATTAGGACACGGATTGTCAAAAAAGCCAATTAGAAGTTTTAATTGGGTCTTAGCAATCTGGGTAAACGACGATGTTTTGGCAAATGAGGATTAGTTGGATAAAATATTTAAGTTTCAGTGGGTGGGCGCTCGAGCCCCAGTATGAAGGCTTGAAGGAACCGGATGGGTTTTTTAGTCAGTAAGAGTCTGACACTATCTCCCGCTCCACCCAAGAGCGGGGGTTGTCATAAGATGATTTTTCCCATCGAAAAAAAAAGTGGGTGGTGACCCAAAATCACCCTATTATTAAAAATAGCAAATGTTTGTGTGTATGGGTATTATTATTTGCGTAAGTATATGTTTGTGACTTTGCAAGATCAAACGACAGAAAGGATTTTGTACCGGATCACGATTTCCAATGTGTGTCTTCTCAGGGTAGTCAGATAGGAAACACCGGCCTCATCTAGCACAAACTGGCGAAAAAAAATTGACGTGTAAAAGTGTTTTTTAAACCTATTTACAAAATAAATATCATTTATCATTTACCATTTGTGTCTTGCAAGCCCTATTTATAAGGCATTTTTAGGGTACCGTAACTCAGAAAAACAAACTGGCCAAGTGCTAATTGGACTTGCGCCCTCAGGGTTCTGTACAAACTTACCTGTATGTAAATAGTTCGGAATGGAGTCTCGGCAGTTTTTCCGAATGGCAAACAAATAAAAAAAAAAATATTGTGACGTAAAAATTAAGCTACAGTTTTCAGCCTAGCCAAGTTACAACCGTTTCACTTGCATCGAACGCTTCGAGTTGGCTGCGTCGCCGAATCTTTTGTTCTGACCACGTGACTGAGCGTTGAGATGACCTCATTTCCGTTCATTTAAAGCTTTCTACTAGTGTTAACTATTGCAGATGAGCAACTTGGCTAGGGGTACTGATTTATTCCTATACTTGTGTTATAAGACCTTGCTGTATGCCAAATTTCAGGATTTGCAGGTTTCGCCACATACACCAAAGTATTTTTTTTCTCGTTACTTTACAAGTTTATTTTTTTTACAGCTTCAGAGCAAACTTGAGTATATGGTCTTAATTTCAAGTCGATACCTTCACGCGTTTCCGAGACAAATACTTACGTCTGCAGTCCATTTGTTTCTGCTATGCGTTAATATGTCAGTCGATTTGTTTCTTCAGGTATGTAGGTACGAGTATTATGTAATATAGGTGGTTTATTCAGAGAATATTCATCATCATCATCATATCAGCCGAAAGACGTCCACTGTTGGACATAGGCCTCCCCCAAGCGTCGCCACAACGACCGGTCCTGTGCATCACGCATCCGTCGGATTCCCGCGACCCTGAACAGGTCATCGGTCCACCTTGTTGGAGGCCGTCCAACGCTGCGTCTTCCGGTACGTGGTTGCCAATATTATGTAATATTATGAGAATATTATGTAATCACAACTAATCAATATCATAAAAAAAAATCTTCCATCCATATTTTTAAACGACCTCTTACCAATTTCGACCTGAGCGACAACGTAAATGAAAAAAAAAAGGGTAGAATTAATCTCGAATACCACGCTTAAGTATCTAATTGAATAATTTCGTTCAAAATGAAGTCGAGGGGCGAATCGTCTAAGGAAAATTAAAATGCTGCTGACGTGAAAAGTATAGAAGAAGTAATTGTATGAAAATTTTCCCTTTTTTCAACGTTTCTGGCATTTTCCGGGATTATGACCAAGGTCTGTTTTGATGGAGGGAACTGATTAAGCATTCATTAGAAAGCTACGAAGAAAAATTCTTTATGCACAAAATGAATTGTTTTTTCTGTAGAATTATTAACATTTCTGGAAAACGCAGCGTTTGAAGGCCTGAACAAGGTTAACCGATGACCTGCTGGGCTACCATGACGATCAAAGTAAGATTGCTTTATTTTTATTCTAGTGTGGGTAAGAGATAGCGCTACACAACCTGTATAGCTTAGCTTAAGCTCTGACACTCACGTACACACACATACATTTGCACCCTCATATTTACATTAACAGTAAATCACACATTAACTAAGCACTCACACTTACATCTTGGAATTAAAATAAAGTATAAATTGTCTTTTATGTAAGTACCTAATATTTAAGATTTAATTAAGTATCAAATTTCTGTCTTTTTTTGTTTAACTTAGCTTAAATATTTGCTTGCTGCGACATGTTAAACTCTGTCATAGCATACTAGCCGCGGGTGGGTCCTGGTGACTTGTAATACAGTTTGTTGTACATCCCTACATCAGGCACTAGTCCCTCACAAAGTTAGCTCTAAGATATAAGCAATGTTAAAAGCTAGCATAAGATAACTGTGTGAAGGGAAAATAAATAAATAAATAATTATTAATAAATTATAATTATTATAGCTCTGTCTCTTACCCACGTTGGAATAAGAATAAAAAAATCTTACTTTGAACTTTCAACTTTCAGTTGATGATTAACATTTGTCTTTTAATGGATGAAAACACAATGCCTTCGCATCGGCATCGTCAGAGATAGAATTAGATGGAAGAATATCGTAATAGTGCAAGTGATGAAACTGGGAGGTCACGACCCTCAGCATTGAGAAATATGACGCAAGGAGGAGGAGGAGGTCGAAAATGAAGTATTTATAAAATATATGTTAGTTCGAGGCGTCGATCATGTCAGGTAGTCGCCTCGTTCTGTGAAGCAGTAATGCTAGCGAAGGAGGTGGCCGCACACCTGAGTGAACGAATATACTCACGCCCCGACTTCCAGCCATCGTAGACGTGGACTTGCGAACGATGAGCAATGGATCTGGCTGTCTGGTAAAAGTCCGGATCGCAGTCGAGTCGTCGACGGCGCATAGTGTTACACGCGCGCATCAGATATGCCAGCAAATCCGTAGTGCCATAGCAGGGTTAAAGCCTACTGGGATCATGGGTTGACTTTCGAAAACGAACCCCGGGGTTTTGGAAAACAACATTATGACAGAACATAGATGTGGTCTTAGTCAGTAAAAGTCTGACACACCCTCCCGTTCCGCTAACTTGATTGGTGGAATTATTACGTTATGCAATTCCGCCGCACTCTCCGGAATTTGGAAAACAACGTAATTACAGAACATAGATGTGGTCTTAGTCAGCAAAAGTCTGACACAACCTCCCGCTCTGCCCCAGAACGAAACAATGATTGATATATCAACAAAGTTTAACGTTTTAAATGATCTGGCTTCTTCTCATCACGTTGTAACAATAAAATGCTGTCAAGCAGTGGTTACGTGATGTGCAGACACAGTTCGACTCCTGTTTTCATAGCAGAAACACGTGTTGTTACTGGTGGTTGCGTTGTGGCTGCAATGTGGTCGGTACCGTGAACGGGTGCCGTCCGTTGAGACTGGTCATCTCTTAGCTGCCAGTGGCTTAATTCAGTTTGTATCTTTTAATTATTTTTATTTTATTATACTACTACTACATTGTGCTTACACAATAGAAGCAACATGAAAATTTGTAACCAAGCATTATATGTAACACATAATATGATTTAAAAGAGTATCCATGGAGTTTCTTGCACGTTCTTCTCCATAGAGACCTACTGTTTGGAACGTGCAATTTAGCTTCACTTTTCTTGGACTGACCGACATTTGACTATTCAAAAGTGCCTGCAAATGGTCTATTTGAAATAAATGATTTTGATTTGATTATGATCGCACACACGGTCGATAACTACTGCAAAATGTGGCACGTCTGAATAGTCCTAATCATTTTCAATACGAAATATACGCCCGGCCACGTGGTGTGGTTGAGGTGTGGTTGTGATGCGTGTGAAGAAGCCCTTACTTGGCCAAGTGATCAGTTTCTAAGATCTGGCCATGACATATATACTGAAAGATAAGTGCAAACAAACTGAACCACCGCTCTAATACAGTCTACCAACACAAATGTTATAAAATCGGCTATTTCTTTGCAAAGTCCCTTTCAAACAAGAAGCTCAGATTTGATCCAACGCTCGCATCGGATTGAACTTCCAACGACATGTATCATTTGATCCGCTGAACAAAACATTTATATACATTCTGTGATGTATGTAGGTACGAGAGAAACGTCAATCAGTCGTGATTGATGTAGCAGACCAAGCGAGGGAGACAGAAGATTTATACCTCTCCCTTTCTGTCAGCCGAAAGAGGTCCTTTGGAAAACAAAGATTTGTTCATAACGACAGTGTCTAAGCTATCTTGAGCTTGTTGAGAGTCACAAGCCGATTTCTGGATATCCTAATTATATATGGGACTGTGGACGGCGAGCAATGGATAGCTTGCCGTCTGGTAAGGACGAAGCACGAGTCGTCGGTGCAATGATAGCTAATAGACGCCTTTAGGGCCTTTTTTTCCGGTGGAAAAATCATCCAATGACATCCTCCGCTCTTGGGCGGAGCAGAAAATAGTGTCAGATTTTTACTGACTAAACCCACTCCTGTACCTTCGTTGCCTTTCGTACCGGGGCTGAGCTATTTTTCGAAATTAACCCTGGCCCCAGTAGGCTTCGACCTAGTTGGGCTCCTGCGGTTGCTGACAACTCCTTGTGGCGTTCGCAATTTTTTATTGTTTTATATTTGCTGTTTTCCGCACTAGCGTGGAAGACAGCAAATTGTGCGCCTAAGAGTGATAGGATATTTTTTATTTGAGTAATCAAGTAATAGCTTCTCCTGCTCTAGGCTAAAGCGGAGAGCGTGATAGGACTGAGCGTGAGCTTGAGTGGATTAAAACCACACAATTATGTTTTATCAGTTGCTCTTTGCATTCCACAACCATGGTTGTTCCTTTCAGAAGTCAACACATAAGAAAGGTTTTTCGAGTAAGTGTATTGAAAAATACATTCCTAACTAAGATTATAGTGTTTCTTTTGACTTTGTTGTGGGTAAAACCCTAATTATTTATCCTGTCGCTGACGTTGTTTCCTACAATGCATTGAACCACGACATAGTTCCAGTAATATTTCGCTAATCCATCTCAATTATGAGCTGCCCATGTATCATCTTTCGCGGCAACCTGTTGAGTGGTTGATACGGTTACAAATCAACCAACATATGGCTATAATAATACCTACTAAACAATGACTTCTATATAAGAATAGGATCGATTTTTACCCGGCTACGGCAAAGCCAAAGGAGGGTTATGATTTTGACAGGCTATGTATGTGTCGCAGGGAAATGAGGATATCAGTACCCCTAGCCAAGTTGCTAATCTGCAATAGTTAACGCTTGTAGAAAGCTTCAAATGTATTTACAGGAATGACGTCGCCTCGACGCTCAGTCACTTGGTCAGAATAAAATAATTGGCGGCAAGGTCAACTCGAAGCGTTCGACACAAGCGAAACGTTTGTAACCCCCTAGTCAGGGGGGCAGGGATTTCACAAACTCTCTAGGGATACCACGAAATCCCGGTAGATGTCGAATTTTCTTGTTTGTTACGTCTTCTTACTAAAAGTATATAGTGATAATATGTTTTACTAAACTAAATACTTCGGGCCGAATTTCAGGATTCTAAGTCAACGGCAAGTACTTTATGAATTTTGATTCCCTTGAGAGTATCGAAATATACACTTTTTGATAAATAGATAGATATATAAAACATTCATTTGATGCAACAAAATTAACACAAAATACACAAAAGCACAATAAAATTACAAACATAAACCTAAACACATAAATTAACAAAAAATAAATAGTTAAATAGAAAATGTAAACAATCACAGATATAGATACATTGAATTACATACATAAAAAAAAAACGTTAAAAAATTTTGCGACACAAACCGCCATATTGTTTTTTTTTACTAACTCAGTAATTTGATTTTTGCACAGCTTCAAGGGACCGCAGACTTGAGTAGATAAATGGTTTTATTTTCAACTCGATACCTTTACGCTTTCCCGAGATAAAGGGTCTTGACAGTCAGACTAACAGACAGATGAACAACAAAGTGATTTCCGATAAGGGTTCCGTTTTTCATTTTGAGGTACGGAACTCTAAAAAATATACAGACGGTAAACTTTTTCAGACTTTGATAGGGACTTTAGTATCATCTGGGCTTCTTGCAATTAGTTTATAGATGGATGACCACTCTGTTCCCAGTGAAATTCATAATACAACGATCATTAAAGAAAAATATCAAGCAGCTTAATTACAGAACTTCTTTTACTGAATAATATTAATTTTTGATTTTAATTTATATTTGATGAATTCTCCATTGGATTGCAATCTGAAAGCGACAAAGATTTTGTTCATTCAACGGATTTGAAAAAGAAAAGTTGTTGTAAATGTTTGAAATTATAAGAAAGGGAACGGGAAGGGAAAGGGAACGTTGCCTGATATTTTCGGTTTTCTTCAAGTAAAATAAAATAGCCCGAAATCACACTAATATTATAAAAGCGATAGTTTATATTTATGTGTACACGTTTGTAACACCTTTTTTTCGATGGGAAAAATCATCTTATGACAACCCCCGCTCTTGGGCGGAGCGGAGGATAGTGTCAGACTCTTACTGACTAAAAAACCCATCCCGTTTCTTCAAGCCTTCATACCGGGGCTCGAGCGCCCTTTCGGATAACCCTGGCCCCTGTAGGCTTCGACCCGTCTGGGCTGTTGTTGCTGACAACTCCTTGAGGCGCGCCGGAACAGCGCGCGCCGTCGACGACTTGAGCTTGGTCCGGACAGTTACCGGACGGCCGGACAGCGAGCTACCCATTGCTCACTGTCCACGTTTGTAAAACCTTCAAAATGGAAGAAACAAACGTGTTGCGCCGACCCCGAATAAAATGGGACAAGGGCAGGAAGCCGAAGAAGAAGGAGTTTGTAACACCTTCTCTCTCAAACGTCTGAACGGCTTTACAGCGCGTATATGGTCTACTCGTATTCCAAAATGTAATATTCTTAAATAATAACTGAAATTGAAAAAAAAATACATTCTGCGAACATAGAACCTCTTTCTTTTTGAAGTCGAAAATGTAAAGATCCGCTATCTAGTCTGTCTAATAAGTCAACCGACTTAGAATTTTGTATAACATTAAATCATTTAAAAAATACTTAAATTCGAAACTTTTCATAAGGTTCTTCTGTTAGTAAACAATGATCTCTATCTCTTAATCAACCTTGATTATTGGATTTCATTAAATCCTAATAATTATCCAAGTCGTTTAACTTATTAGACAGACTCTAGATGTCGACTTTTATATCTTTAATTCCGTTTTTAGGTTTCCGTAGCCAAATGGCAAAAACGGAACCCTTATAGATTCGTTATGTCTGTCTGTCCGTCCGTATGTCATAGCCATTTTTTTCCGAAACTATAAGAGCTATACTGTTGAAACTTAGTAAGTAGATGTATTCTGTGAACCACTTTAAGATTTTTGTACAAAAATAGAAAATAAGCAATAAACTTTGGGGGCCACCATGCTTAGAACTAAAACTCAAAATTTTTTTTTCATTACACCCATACGTGTGAGTGGGGTATCTATGGATAGGTCTTCAAAAATGATATTGAGGTTTCTAATATTATTTTTTTTTCTAAATGGAATAGTTTACGCGAGAGACACTTCCAAGGTAGCAAAATGTGTCCCCCCCCCCTATAACTTCTAAAATCTAAAATTTGAACGAGATCTAGTAAGTAGTTTTTTTTAATACGTCATAAATCTAAAAAAATACACTATTATTAAAACATCGATCAAAGTTACCACGAACTACAAGAACTTTTATATTATGTTACTTGCTGCTACGGAACCCTCCATGGGCGAGTCCGACTCGCACTTGGCCGGTTTTTAAATTAAAAACGTCAATAAATGTAGGAGGGTCAATGACCATTATTCCATGTTTACCTGGCGCATGCGTTAATTGTGCACTGAGCATGAACACAACTCAATAATAACTACGTATGTATAACTACAACTCGGGAATTAGTTTGTGAACACTCGAACGAATTAGTGCACTTCTTGGCATCAAAAGTGCCAAAAAGTGTTAAAACATTAAACACCTTAAATGTTAATTTTTACTTATTGCATTTACGCTTTGCAAAACTTCAAGTGAAAGTGCTAAAGAATTTTCAGCTTAAACAACTTATTTGCTTAAGTAAAGTTGCATGAAAACAGCTGTACATCTAGTTTTAAATGAGATTCGTCAACAAGTTCACACAAGTGTTTAGACAAATGCATTTTACTAGTAAGTCTGGAAACTTTTGATTGAACACCTATTCAAGATTTTATATAAAATTTTCTTGTGGAATATTTCGGTATTTTTTCATATTTCTTAAGATGCCGACGACACCTCTAGCGCGGTTACTGTTGATGCAAATATGACAGTATAGTAAGAAGAAAAAAAGGACAAGTGCGAGTCGGACTTGCGCCCTGAGAGTACCGTATAAACTCACTTATGTAAATAGTTCAATTCCAGAAAGAAGTCTCGGAAGATTATCCGAATCGCCAAAAAATTTTATACCGTTATTGCTCGAAGAATGGCCGAACTTATGTGGCAATGGGCAGGGCACGTTGCTCAAAAGACAGATGACTGAAACATGGTCGTTAGGGCTCAAGGATTATGGAGTGAAGACGCAGCGTTAGAAAGTCTCTCACAGCAGGTGGACCGACGATCTAGCTCACTGTCCGGCCGTCCGGTAACTGTCAGGACCAAGCCCAAGTCGTCGACGGCGCGCACTGTTCCCGCGCGCCTCAAGGAGTTGTCAGCAACAGCAGGGACCCAGCCGGGTCGAAGCCTACTAGGGCCAGGGTTATCCGAAAAGGCGCTCGAGCCCCGGTAGGAAGGCTAGAAGAAACGGGGTGGGTCTTTTAGTCAGTAAGAGTCTGACACTATCTCCTGCTCCGCCCAAGGGCGGGGGATGTCAATGCGTGATTTTTCCCACCATAAAAAAAAGGTGGACCGACGATTTGGTGAGGGTTGGATGCGAAATGCACAGAATCGTTCATTGTGGTGACACTTAGAGGAGAGACTTATGTCCATGTAAAATATATTTGTAGTAAAAATCTTTAAACGATAAACTAATACTGCATTTTTACAGCCTCAGACTAAATACATTCTAAAAAAAATGCTTTTCTCCTGTCACCGCCTTAAGTTTAACGAAGTGTGGTCCCACTTTATAGACAGACTGCAGTCCACCCCTGGGGGATATAAAGGTAAATAGAGCACCTGAGCTCTAAAAATACAACCTAAAATGATCCTTGGAGGATCAACTTGACCTTAGATTGTAAAGGTCAAAATGGTTTGAGAAGATGTTGTAACTTAATTTAACAGAACATTTACATAGTATATTTTTTTTCTTCGATATTTTAAAAGTAGTCTAGTAGTAATGGTGGTTGTAGGTAAGAGATACTTTTTTTTTTGTTTTGTTGGGAAATCGTTCTTTGGACGCTATGATATTTTCCCGCTCTTGGTCAGAGCGCGAGTGCGTTTTATATTTATACTGACTAAAGCCCAGTCCTATGTTCTTTTTTTTGTCAAAAAATACAGCATAAATAAAATAAATAAGTAAATATAATTGCATAAGTTGATAAAAATGCTATGCAATAGCTTTACCGCAACAGTCCCCGAGTGCCACACGTCTTTTTTTTCCTTTGTTTTTTTTCTTTGATATTAATATTGAAGTTACACTTTCACACATTGAATTGAATTTTGATTGATTGTTCACTCATTTGTTTTCTTATCGGTCACCGCGCTCAAAAAACAAATGAGTGGGAGGTGTTAGGTTATTTTCGTTACGGAATTTCTGGATTCGGTCTCCACGCTCAAGGCCCGCGATAGAAGCTATGCAATAGCTTAAAACAATCCTAACAACAATGCATCTATATTTGCTTCACACAAAAGCAGGACTATAATTGACTTGTCAAATACATTGGAATGAAAATTGGTATTCTGTTTCGATGTTACGGTCGCTAACATAAAGTGGAAACAGTCCTCTTCGCTCTACCGGTTTCAGGCTTCATGTAGCGTTGCTGTGTTCCATTCTGAGAGGGTACCTGTGTAATTACAGGGTGGATGTGACGTTTCAGTCTTTGTCTTTAGGTACATAGCTACGATGGTTGTCGTATTGACACATTGATATATACATGACGGCACCAGGAGTGGTTGAGCGATATGACCGTCATCATTTTGATTCAGTGGTACTGGGTTCGTTTTGATGGGATTTTAATAACTATGCACTTATGTTTTTCGGTTGCTTATAATGTCAGTTTCACAGTTCGGGATTAGTTATAATGTCTCTTTATATACACGGGTTAAACGACAGTTTCATGTTAGAGGTGTGTACTGCCCTCGCATCTCGGGTCCCAGCCCCTTTAACATGACTCTGACCTCGTGACGTATAAAAAATGACGCCACTGCGTTACACCCTTTGGTAGGTACTATAATAATAAGAAAACAAAGACTCTATAGTTAAATCTAGGTCTCCACGACATATATATATATTATGTACCTACTACGCACTAGATTAGGCGTGCCGAAAACTCACTTCAGTCGACTCAGGTGTAATCTAGAAGTGTGCCAGTGCCGGCAATATTGTCGTGAAGTGGGAATATTGCCCGATGTATGAATATCGATGGCCACATTGCCACCAACGGCACATCTCTAGTGTAATCTCGACTGTATACCTTAAAAATAACACTATGTTGAACGAAACGCGTGAGTGCCACGAAATTCATGGTGCTTAAGATATTTTGGTCGCGAAAAAAGTACGCTCAAAGCTATAGTAGCGTTGCATGTTGAGTGCCGATTGTACACAGTTACACTAGAATGTAAGTCGTAGAATATAGTGTATTGACAAGAATATACAAAATACGAGTTGATGAAACTTGGTACATGAGTAGACAATATCCTGGATTATATAGCACGGATGGTATATAGGGTACTTATTATGGATTATATCCCTTGGGATAATTTTCTACTTTCAAGCATGAAAAACTAATGGCAGCAGATAGTCCATACTTTACCTAATATTATAAATGTGAAAGTAACTCTGTCTGTCTATCTGTCTGTCTGCTACGCTTTCATGGTTAAATTAGTCAACTGATTTTGATGAAATTTGGTACGGAGGAAGCATGAATTCCAAAAATGGACATAGGCTACTTTTTATCCGTCTTTGAATTCAACTTTACCTCCGGAATAACCAATATTCACGCGGGCAAAACTTTTGGCAGCAGCTACTTCAAAACTAGTAATGCTAGCAAAGGAGGAGGCAGACCGCATCAGGCAACGGCGCTTACGCCCCAGCCACCGCTGGGATTCCGATCCCAATTTCTGGCCACCGAAGGCGCGGGCTTGCGGACGCTGCAGGGTCGAAGCCTATTGGGGCTAAGGGTCTAGAAAGGAAAGGACGGACTTCCGAAAGTGAGCTCGACCCCGGCATGAAAGGCCACGGGGTGGGTTTTTTAGTCAGTAACAGTCTGACATTAACTCCCTCTCCGCCCAAGGGCGGGGGATGTCATTTGGATGATTTTTACCCAACGAAAAAAAACAAGCTACTTCAAACTAATTCTGCAAAGAAGACTTTAAATATATTTTTAGTTGGCTACAATGCTTAGGGTGAGTTGCACCATTTAACTATAACCATAACAAAGCCGTTAACAGTTGTCAAAACGAACTCACTCTTAGGGTGAGTTGCACCATTTATATATAACGATAACCAAACCATAACCAGCCGTGAAACGTGGTCAATTCGACGATTTGACAACTGTTAACGGCTTTGTTATCGTTATAGTTAAAGGGTGCAACTCACCCTTAGTATTTTATAAATTACTGGCCACTATTTCACTTCTAAAATTGTTACAAAAGGAAATTAAATTTCAGGCCTTAAGAGTTTGTATTTTATTATAAGAACATTAATTTAAAGTAAAACTTCAAGTTTAGATCTTTAATATTTCGAGACACGGGTGTCGGGTAAAGACTGGCATTGTATTTTTGGCTTAAGAAATAGGAGTACTTATTTCAACTTTGTAGTTGTTAACAAACTAAGGTTATTGGCATTTCAGTGGTTGTGACCTCTAAATAAAGAAAGAAAAAAAAAGGAAAAGAAAAATAGTTATTGGTGAGTCGCACAGAACCACAAAGAAATAAAAAAAAGTTAACTAAACTATAAATAACTTAAAATAAAAAATATAACATTAAAAAAAAATACAAAAAAAGACCCATCGCGTCCGGCTTTGGTTCAGGTCACAGTCAAGAGTGAGAGAAAAGGGGAAGCAGTCGTCTTCTTCTGCGAAGCAGTAATGCGACTTAAAAAGATGGCCGCAACTGTAACAGACCGAATATCCTCACGCCCCAGCTGCCGCCAAAGGAAAGGCTCCGAGCATCTGGAGTCACAGGACATCGAGCAATAGACTAGTTGCCGTAAAAAATGTAATTAGTCTGTCTTTTAGATTATTCAAAAATAACGGACACTTATTTTTTTATTTGTTAATTTAACCAAAAATGACAAAGATATAGCCCATTAAAGTTACGTGTAACATCACGCCGTGCTGCATTTTTTCCCACGGGGTGTGACGTCACACGTAACTTTAATGGGCTATAATATCTTTGTTATTTTTTGTTTAATCGAAAAAAGAAAAAAATACGTGTCCAATATTTTTTTTTATGATCTACAATACGGACTAAATAAAATTTAATTATTTTGACTCTGGAAACTACTCTCCAATGGCGCGTTATGTTCCTCAAGCGACTCAAAGAGATATCAGTAAGGCTGAAGGAGCCCTATAGTGGCGAAGTCTGTTAGTTTTGCGGGATCGTTTAAATGAGTGACCATGACACTAGAACGCTAAGAACAACTGAAAGAATTCGCTTCTCGGCAAGCTTCATTGAGATGGTAGCTACTATAGTAAAATTCTCAACTTTATTTAACTGAGAACTCGTCTGTTTCAACGATTACCACATGTTTTTTAGTCAAAACAATACCAATTTTATATCAAAATAATTATTAACTAACAATAAGAATCAAATTAGCGAACTTTATTAAAAACTAGCTTCTGCCCGCGACTTCGCCCGCGTTCATAAAATATATATATGTCACTCAAGAATAAAGCAGCTTTCTATAGGTGAAAAAATTTTAGCAATCAGACCAGTGGTACTTGCTGAGATTACCTCGTAGAAACAATAACAAACTTTTCTTCTTTCTTTATTAAATTAGTGTAGAAAAAAACCGTTAAAAAATTTTTTAGTCCGATAAAATTTGATAGTTCTAAATTTGTAAAAAAAATTGAAATGCTTAATATAACAAAGCAATATTTCGCATTTTTTCATGAACCTTTCATGGAACAATATTTACATTACATTGTAGTATTATATATTAGTTTCTAGCTTTTACCCGTGGCTTCTCCCGCTTACATAAAATACAGCCTGTCACTCAAGAATAAAGCAACATCCTATCGATGAAAAAAAAAAATGTTTGATATCAGATTAGTACTTTCAGATTGCCTCCTACAAAAAAATAAACAAACTTTACCTCTATAAAATATTAGGGTGAGTTGCACCATTTAACTATAACGATAAACAAACCATAACCAGCCGTGAAACGGCCGCCTATTGGTCAATTCGACGATTTGACAACTGTTAACGGCTTTGTATCGCTATAGTTAAATGGTACTCACCCTTAGTGTAGAAATCTAATTATAAATACGCGTTCTACTGTTTTACCTCGCACCGTCTCAGCTAACAAACCATTTTCTCGCTTCACTATTTTCAAATCCAGACTCCATTGTCCGCCATATTGAATCAGAGCGCCTTTGAAAAATGAAAGCAGCGTCTGTGGTGAGCAAAGACAATAAGTCCCGAACGAAATCAACAGTGTTCAAAGAGGTTCAAAAGATTCTTCCTCCTTTGATATGTCGTATTGAGTTTTAGAGTTGAGACAGGTACTAATACTGGCTTGTAAAATTATAATTGGAATTTATTTTGTTTTGAGATCAAAGGACAGTTTTGTAATGAACCTCAGTGAGTAAGGAGGCGGAATTTGAGTCTCTTAGAATGAGTCGCAGATTTTAGGCTAGGTTTGTAGACTCATTTTGCGTCGAGGGCAGGTTATGCCGCAGTGTTGAATATTGATAGGCTCGCGTTTGGCTACTATCTCACCTGATGGTAACCAACGATGTGGCTGACGATGAAACACGCTTGCCTAGAAGTAACCTTGTTGACTTAAAGTCACCTAAGTTATAGCTACCAGGACACACATGCTCCGAAAGAAAATTCCACTTCTTAGCTGCAATATGGCAAAACGTAAAGATAAGGAGAGATTCTTTCCTAGCAGTGAGACAGTTTAGAATTGTATAATAAATATATGCATTTAGAACGAAACAAAATGTCGCCCAACTTTTTCACGGATATCTTATCCAACAGACGAGAGTAAGACCAAATGTTTTTTAGAGAAATTATATTCTGAATAATAATATTATACTAATAATAAAGTAGCTGGTGTTCGTTTTTTTTTTATTTTAGTTGGTTTGAGTCCCGGGCGAGGCAAGCGAGTTTTAGAAAATCCTTGAATGCAGTTTTGTGTCTTTTAAAAAATAAAGGAATTTCTTCTAAAAAAAAAAATTGTAAAATGAGTCAATTTAAGGATTTAGGTCCCTCCAGGGCCCCGACTTATTTTTTCATACTGCAGATAAATAACACCCAGACACAGAGCAAACGATCGTGCTCATCACACAAACATTTGTCCTGCGTGAGAAACGAACCCGCGCACGCATCAGCATAGCAGTCAGGGTCACCTACCACTGGACTTACATGCCAGTCAGCTGCTTTACGCTGCAATATCGCTACTTACGCTTGACCGATCACAACATTTGATTTTGTCGCGTAATTTAAACTTTTCTCAAAAAAAAAAAAAAATAGCAAATTCGCAACTTTTCGCAATTTTTCCCTACTCCTTCGAAACGGCTTGGACCTTTAGAAACATTTTTACACATAAAAATCGGTGGTTAAATATTCTTCAAAGTGAACATTGCATATGTAAATCAATCAATATCTCGCAGAGAAAATGGATTTAAAGCGCTTTCCGGGCGCTGCTGGTCGCAAATAAATGCACAGATTTGCGTACTGCCGCCTAGGCGAGTGCGAGAGTTGCGTTCACATAATTTCGGCCAGATGGTTCAAGGGACTAAACGACTTAACTAAACATAGAACGGTTCCTTAACTGGAATGAAGTTAATTGGATTTGTAAAGTACAAGGCACTGTTACCGGCACCTTGAGGGAGTCTTTTTGATGGAACACTTTTTAATTTGTTCGTACCGCTGGGCCTCTGTTTTGTGTCGTTTTAAATCAATAAAGAGTTTCTTCGAGATTAAATTATAAGAATCGGCCTCACCATACAAAATGATAAACTTGATTGGACAATTTGTATGGAGAGGTCGATTTTTTTTTCGTTTCCTGAAAAAAAAAATTGTGGATGATTGTTCAGTTTCGTCTACTAAGCAAGCCCTTAAAGTTTGTGGAGGGCTGTCGCTTACACCTTTTATAATGTTCTTTGGAAGTTTGTACGGAGAGTAATTAAATGACTTTCGATATATATTTACTTTCGATAACGAATCACATTACGGTTGTTACTTATGCGTAAGCGCGCCTTTAAGTAGTCGTCGTTAAGGGCAGACTCAAGCCCGGGCACTGCGAACTCTACTGGGATACAAAATGCAGCGTAAGCGCCCCTTCATCACTCCTACACTTAAATAAAAAATGTTTTTTTTTTTTTATAAAAATAATTTCATATAATGTTATATATAAATTTTAAGTTTAGTTTTTGCGTTTTAGATTCTTTGTCCCTCTGTTCATTACGGTCCTTTAACACTTTGAGAGAAAAGGCTTGAGGCCTAGCAGTGGGAAGCTCCAGGCCTTAGTACAGGCCATGGTTCGAAGCAAGGAGGAGTGGCCAGTGAGAGTGCTCTAAGTGCCCATACTCCTGCACTTTGGAAGATTGAATGACAGCCATCGATGCAGTTAACGAAGCCATCTACTGGGCCCAAACGGTTTGACGAGTTTGCCATCAATTTGAAAAGAAGAAGCCTTCGAGAGATGCAAGGAAACCTATGTAAAATAATGGGAACATACTCGTGATTAGACTTTACCATCTTTAATTCACTTAACCAAAGTAGAATTTCGCTAAAGTGGTAATACTTATAATTTTAGGGATCCGTCATCATCATCACCAGCCTTTTTAATGTTCCCACTGCTGGGACTCAAGCCTCCTCTCTAGGAGAGGGAATGGGCCGTAATCCACCACGCGGGCCCAGTGCGTGTTGGTGAATGTGGGGTGGATGTTAGGGATCCGTACCTTAAAAAAAAAGTGGGACCCTTATAGGATCACTTTGTTGTTCGTATGTCTGTCTGTCAAGAGCCTTTATCTCGAGAACGCCTCGTCGGTCTGCGGTCCCTTGAAGCTGTGAAAAAAATCAAACTTCTGAATTTACACAATAAATATCATCATATCAGCCGATAGACGTCCACTGTTGGACATAGGCCTCCCTCAAGCGTCGCCACAACGACCGGTCCTGTACGTCACGCATTCATCGGATTCCCGCGACCCTAACCAAGTCATCGGTCCACCTTGTTGGAGGCCGTCTCCCGGTACGTAGTCGCCACTCCAGAACCTTTCGTCCCCATCGACCGTCAGCTCTGCGTGCAATGTGTCCTGCCCATTGCCACTTAAGTTTGGCGATTCTTCGAGCTATGTCGGTAACCTTGGTTCTACTGTGGATATCTTCATTTCTGATGTGATCAAGCAAGGAAACTCCAAGTATAGTCCTTTCTATCGCCCTTTGAGTGACTTTGAGTCTTCTTATGAAAAAAGGTACAAAAAATATACGACCTTTTTTTTGAGGTTGGGATTTCTTCAAATAGCGTTTTTAGATCTGTGTAGTGAGAGAATCAGACTTCTACAGACTTAAACCCACTCGTGCTTATTCATTCAACCAATTGTCCTTTGCACTCCAAGTTCGCAGTAACTCTTTCGTACAGACTCGCATCAAGCTACTCAGTTCTCCATCCTTATTCCACCGAACATTATTCTGAATCCAATTTCTTACATACAACTAAAAAAAAGGAGTCCAAATCTTTTAACTTTTCTTTGGTACAAATCTTTGGAAGCCATCCAGGCATCTGAGTACATTAAGCCGGCTTTGGATTTAGACTGTACGGATATGTCTCGTTGCTGCGATACCCTTGTATAGGAATGAAAGATTTTTTTTCCATTCAGATTGAAAAGTAAAGATACTTTGTTGGTAAGCAGCGATTTAAGTTAAGTCTACTCAAAGGAGTTGAATTCGACATTCTGAAATCGTAATAATTTTAGCCGAAAGACGTCTTTTGCACACAGATCTTCTGCAAGTGTCGCCACAATGCGTCTCGTATTCATCAGATTCCTGCGACAAATACTGAGTCTTCTGGTGCACTACAAAATATTTCGGCCATTTTAAAATGTTGCTACCCCTATCCAAGTTGATAATCACGAATCCTGTTTTCTGGGATAATCTGCGCTAATAGCTCAGTTACGTGGTCAGAACAAAAGAAACGGGGGCGTGGCCAACTCGAGACGTTTGACGCAAGAGAAACGGTTATAACTTTGCTAGGGGGCTGGTTATCTAAATTACAAAAAGCAAAGTAATTATTTTTACTAAACAAAACGGGTTTTAATAGCATTACAACTATATTAACACGTTTAGTGCGGTACGAGGTCTAATATACCTCGTATGTGTCTTCCTTACAGTGCGGCTAAGAAGAACATAGTCTTCTGTGCCGTGCAAAGCATGTTATTGTAGTGTAACTCCTGTTTCTTGCGTCGTATTCTTCAATACTGAGGATTGTGACCTCTCTGCTTCATAACTTTAACTTTTATGATATTCATGTATCTGTTTCTGTCTCTGGTGGTGTGAAGGGTATTATATATCGTAGATTCAAGAACAGTGCGGATCTGGTCGGACTAACGTATCGACATCTACTTTATCGGTCACAATGAGCCTTTCGAGTTTGCCTTTGTAGTGTAACTAGAATACTTTAATTACGTTTTTTTTTTTAATTTAGCCAAAAAATCTTTTAGTTTCTTTAACGTTACGGGGTCTAATATTCCCCTTACCACCATAATGATAGCTTTCAAATGAGGTCTTAAATGCCCGGTACCGCAGGAAAGGAAATAATACTAAAATGAGTGCTGTTGTCAATGTGTTAAAATAAAAGTTTTCTCGATTCCGTAAATAAAAAATGCAGCTCCATATTTCTAGGGACGCAAAGGTCAGAAAAAATCTGACAGTTATTTGATAGTATCCCAACTAAAAAAAATCACCAATTTCGTTCACAGATTGCAGCTCAATATGAACTAGCTCCACTTCAGAATAAACAAAAAAAAAGAACTCCCTTTCGCAATATTCAACCTCCAATCGCAAATAAAAAAAAAAACTAAAAAATACATCGATGCTCACCTTTTAAAAATCAACGTTCAACGATTTATCATTTCCATTCATCTGTTATGTAATCTTCTTTTGAAAAAAAAAATTGGCAGACTTGCAATTTTTAGCGTAAAAAAAAGACTATCAGTTCTTCCTTCCATGAAGAGTATAAAGCGGGTTGCTCACGGAAGGCAATCCGCAACTTTTGATTTGCGTAGTTGATTTTCTGTAAAGGAAATCGTTGCTTATTTGTATAAAATAAGTAGCGAGACCTTTTACAGAGAATCTGTAGCTTTAATCAGATGTGTTTTTTTTTCTTTCTTTCTTTTAGACCCAAATGTGTTTCATTCATCTTGACTTAATGTCCTACACCAAGATAGTATGCTATCCCAAGTGTATCTACAGTAGTCCGCTATCCAGAACTGTCTTAAATTCCACATTTCACCTCATTCCACATCACCCCTTGGGAGCAAGTGATGAACTGACATTCAATCAAATACCCATTAGATTAAAATCTTTTTGGACGTTGTGGCCAATCCATCTCGACTTGCGACGCTTGATCTGGCTCTTGTAACTTTCCAGCGATGCGACGGAGATCACGTTTTAGAAAGACTTAGATAATTATTGATTTCAAAAACAAAAACTAGTAAACCGTTAGCCATAAAGTAGTAAGTTTGGTTTCTTTATACATTTCTGCAAAAAATCACTTATCTAATATTTAACTTGACTAGTGGATGAATCTTTAAGTTTTAATTATTTATTATAATTATCATATAATTACATATTCTACAACTTTCACAAAACGCCGTCTAGTCGCAATCTATTTATTGATAAATCTTAGGCTCTTCTTCGTGTTTCATCCAGATTGGGAAAAGTTATTTGATGATTCTCACTCAAAAACAGACTGATATGAAATTATGAATGACTAGCAGCTTTTAATCTTTAAACAAAATTTTCCTATTATATAATACAACAAAAAACTAGATAGGTATCTAAAATAACTTACAAATTTTCAGTTGCTGATTTTCTATAGTATACACCCAGCCTTAGTACGGGCAATCCGGCTACGGATTTCCTAAGACGATATGCGTTGCTCCGAGCAATAAGTGTTGATAAGGAATAAGTACTTGCTCGGGAGCTGTCTGATAATATGGCCTTTTGTTTTCATGTCATTTGTTTTAAGGAGCATCAGCAGACGTTAGGGTACTTAAATGGAGGATTTAGGATCATTTAAAAATAAACAGGACAAATAAGTCAAAGGATAGGCCATTAAAGGAATATAAGAACATATTCTCATGTACCATCCACCCACTTCCACCTGACCACCTCTAAGTTCATTTTTGCTTGCACTCGGAACGAAAACTTCAAAGAGTTTCGAAATGAACATTTCGCTTGAATCCTGCGAAGCAAATATTTTTTTTAAGTTGCAGAAAAAACCGCGATGGTAGTTCCTGCTCGCCCATTTTACTTTTTTAACTTGAGACACAAATGACTTCTCCCACTGTGGGTGGAGTAAAAGGGAGTTACAGACTTTTACTCACTAAAACCCACAGTATTCTTTAAATGGGTAACTCCTTTAAATAATCCGTAGGCCTAGCAGGCGACGGCCCTAATTATCCCCCTCATTCTAGCTGACATCTCTTTGAAGCGTGTGTGCGACAAGACGCCGTCGACCCAAGCTTGAACCTTACCTGACGGCCGGATGGCGAGCTACTATGATAGCCGAAAATTATCCTGCAACTCCTGAAGGTCCGCGATTGTGGCATCTACAGTGAGGGTACCCTTTACCTATACTATGTATACCCTTGAGGCACATAATATGATTTTCCCTTATGCACTTTGTGAAAGACAGTTGCCTGTTTACTCATCATGGTCCCTGAGATACAACCTGCTGACAGGTGGACGGATGGATGGACGGACTAACAAACAGACAGACAACAGAGACACACAAATATTACTAGGGTTCCGTTTGTTATCTTTCACGGTACCCAAAAAAGTTCAAATAAGGTCAACGTATTAACAAGAATAGCGAAAACTTCTGCTCAAATATCGGAGTACAGCAAGCTAATGCTTAATTAACATTTTAAGCATACTTTTAAAAATCGCTCCAATCGCCTTTAGTATCTCTAAAATATTCCTAATACAATCTAAAATATTCCTACTATAGACAGGTCTGTTGGTCTAGTGGTAAGTGACCCTGACTGCTATGCAGGAGATCGTGGGTTCGATTCCCACCCTGGACAAATGTTTGTGTGATGAGCATAATCATTTGTTCCGTGTATGGGTGTAATTTACCTATAATATGTATCTTTTTAGAAATAAATAAGTATGTTTATCAGTCGTCTATCACCCATAACACAAGCTCTGCTTAGCTTGGGACTAGACGGCGTTGTGTGATAGTTGTGGAATATTATATTATATTATATTATATTCCTATTCAACTTAACATCGAAACACTTTGGAGTGCTTCCCTTGCAGGAAAAGGCGCCTATTCAAAAAAAGACAAAACAAAAAACAAAACCATCGTAGATATTTGAGTTAGATCTGTGTCGATCGCGTATTTTTAGATTCGCGACAGCGGTGCTTGCTGACTGTTAGAGTGCATCAGAAAAGTCAGGAAAATTATTATTACCTCGGACATTATAGTGAATCTGATGTAGTTATACTACCGGTTACGTTCATTGTACTGCTAATGAATGAAATTTCCTGCCGGATTCTGTTTCTTGATAGCTACTAGAGTGCATCAGAAAAGTTAGGGAAATTATGGCCTCTTGCATACAGTTTGATATAGTAGAAGAGAATAGAATAGAATGGAATAGAATAGAATAGAATAGAATAAACTTTATTGTACACCAAAAAGTAATATATAAAGGAATAATAAAAGTAGTAATGTAAGGAATATATTTATTTATTTAGGATCTCCAACAAAGGATGTACACAATATTTGTATCATATAATATTAGTGGTTCCAGTTAAAAATGTTATCTTTTCGGTATTTATTCATAGGAGACCACAGCATACACAAAAATAATTTAAACAATTAAGCTAACAAAAATAAAATTACAAATACAAATAAAAACATGAAGATTGAAAATTGATCTAATAATAATAATGATAAAATTAGAATTTTAATAACCAGAATTCAATGAAGTTATGTAACATTTTTTACTTTTTTATTCTAAAGTTCTAACGTAAATTGAAAATCAACCTTATCTTAGGGGGTTTATTTTGAAAAAAATATTTTTATTATTTATTAATTTATTTTAAATCTTTTTTTATGGTTTGTATATGTCACCGTAAAATTGTAAATACCGTTGGATTATAATCTATATCCCGAGATCGTAAGCTGTCCAAAGATTGTTAACCGTAACACACTGCTTACAATATAACGCATTATTTTCGGTAGATTATAATCTATCGAAGTGAAACTCATATAGATAGATCATAAAAAATAACTCGGTGCAATATTTCAGCATTCTAGGTCCAAGGGCTTAGGCTGGGCGTTGATGAGTCCTCGAGTGAGCCAAGAGTTTGATTTTTATAAATATACATATACAGATGTATAACGTAATACTTATGAAAAGCTTTTAGTTATATCAAAATCTCTTTGATAGATTTAATAACATAATGTGATTTTAATACATTTAATTGATAAATCAGTCATGGATTCATGATATTGCGTCGGAATAACATATATTTTTCTGTTATTCATGATTTCATTTATAATGGGACAACAATAAATTGTGTTTTACTTAGTAAAAGCAATTAAACCATTAGGCAGATTAACGTGATAACATTATCGGACGGTTGCAGGATTGATTGGAAACCGGAATGATCGTATGTTTTTCATTATCAACGTAGGACAGGCTTGTAGGAATTGTTTGACAAAGTACCATAGGGTTGATGTGAGTTATTTATTTACCTATCTAGTCTACACTAATATAATAAAGGGGTAAAGTTTGTTTTTATGTTTTTTTGTTTGTAGGAGGTAAAATCTCTGAAAGTACTGGTCTGATTGCTAAATTTTTTTCACTAATAGAATGCTCCTTTATTCTTGAGTGTAGGCTATATTTTATGTAATTATGCAGGCGAAGCAGCGGGCAAAAGCTATTATACAATATAAAGATATTTTTCATAATTATAACCAAATTCATAGTAGAATAAATATCACAATAATTATGTTAATTGTGTGGTATGTAGATTATGTGTTTAAAAAAACAACCAACCGATTTCAATATACTTGGAGATAAAATTAGTAATCTTTTTTATTTTTATATTGAAGTTGGTTGGTTTTTTTGTCGGTATTTTTATACATAGGTACTGTTAAAAAGTAAAAACGTTTTTATTTTCTAGCCTTTGCTTTAGATACTTTAAATGACAATGTCACGAAAAACATATAATTTGTAGTAATCAAGTAATCAATCATTAAATTTTTATAGTTATAGTGAAGGTTCTTAGTATAAATTTCAGAACTGAGACGAATATAAAATACAATAAGCCGAGCTCGAGGGCATGCCAAAGAAATATACAACCAAGTATATACTCTAAAAACATAACCTTCCTTCTGCTGCTGCAAAAAAAAAACAGACAAGATAGATCAAAAAAAAGAGTTGGACTATTAATATTAATTTATTTGAAAAAACCTTCCAACGTTTTCATAACATCAAGACAAAATATAAACACATAAAAAATTCTTTCAATCTGGCATAATTGAACTAAAACAAAAAACATGTCACACAAATAAACGATACAAAAACCTACATCATCCAAAAGTCACGACAGAGAAACAAATAATAAATAATTATTTTTGTCCCGTAACATGTTCATTATTTTACGTAAACATAAAACAGACAAAAGATACGGACTTAAACATTCATTCCTCATTTAAGACCAAACGGTTATAAAAATAAGTTGATTCCTTCGAATATTAGTTTAGGGTTCCACATTCAAATGGAAGGGTTTTTAATTATGTTCGGTTCTGTTTATATACTCGTAGAATGATGGTTTTCTAATGGTTGAAATTTCTTACACGTATTTTGTTTTACCATTTAAATATCTGGCCTAAAATTTGATAATTTTTAATTTTACACCTGGCGGAACCAAAATTAACACCGTAGGCGCGGGCTTGCGGACAGTAAACAATGGGTAGTTCTATGTCCGGCCGTCCGGTAACTGTCCGGATCAAGCCCAACTCGTCGACGGCGCGCACTGTTCCCGCGCGTTTCAAGGAGTTGTCAGCAACAGTAGGGACCCAGCCGGGTCGAAGCCTACTGGGGCCAGGGTTATCCGAAAGGGAACTCGAGCCCCGGTATGAAGGCTAAAAGGAACAGGGTGGGTTGTTTAGTCAGTCTGATACTATCTCCCGCTCTGTCCGAGAGCGGGGGTTGTCATTGGATGATTTTTCTTACCATAAAAAATGCGTAAAATTAAAAATGCGCGTTTGCGATATTTAATGTCGATTTTGACTGGCCTTTATGGATTTTTAATCGATCATACATAACACAGGTTGCGTTTTGGAGAGTGTGCGCAGGAATTACATGTCTTGATTTTGCCATCATTTTTCTACCATCGGACAACGGCGAGTGTCTACCCTTACGTTATTGAAACCCCCTACGGTCCGGACTAAGCGTCCTGCCTCATCGTTTGTACCGCTTAGGTATATCAAAGAACTGGAACAATTTGCCTGCTGCTGTCTTCCCGTCCGATTATAATTTTGATGTCTCCAAGACTAGAGTGCATAGGCTCTTAATAGTGCGCCTCACCACCAACGATTGCATCACTGCTTACCATCAGGTGGGATAGTAATCAAGCACTAATTTATATCAATTAAAAAGGAAAGTTTTTTCGACGAGCACTTCTCGCACTTACATTGTCTCTTATTGCTTTACTAGACTTACTTTTTTTATAATATTTAGGGTTCCATACCTCAAAAGGAAAAACGAAACCCTTATGGGATCACTTTCTTGTCCGTTCGTCTGTCTGTCTGTCTGTTTGTCAAGACCCTTTATCTCGAGAACGCGTGGACGTATCGAGTTAAAATTATAACCATAATTGTACTCAGGTCTGCGGTCCCTTCAAGCTGTGAAAAATTCATACTTCTAAGTTAACGAAAAAAAAAAGATACGGCCGTTTATGTCGCAAAACTATGTATATTTTGATACTCTGAAAGATCGAAATTCATAGAGTGCATTCATTGCTAGTTTTCAAAATAGTATGTATAAGTAAACTTATCGGTATGAAACAAAAAGATCATTAAACAATGTGAAAAATCTAAAAAAAAAACTTTGTTCTTACAGAGATTACTCTACTTAGAACCAATTTTTTTGAAAAAATGGGGACATAAAATATTTTTATTTACTTTCATAGTCTATAAACAGTAACTTAAAATGGTTATGTTAGTCAGCGGTGGCATAGTTTTTTTATAGTCAAAGATTTTATTACGCGATAAGTTCTGGTACAAGAAAAAAAATTTGGTTCTCTACAATAATAATTCGTTCAAATTATCCCTACTTTCAAACAACCAATCACTACAGAACCCAACGCTCTACACGAAAGCACACTTAACCGTTTCTTATTAAACTGAGGGCACTTTTTTCTTAACGTTTTCTCTTATCTTTATAAATCATTTTGCTTCGATGGTTGCATACAAAGAGGCTTAGCGAGCCCAGAGGACAGTTTCAATGACCTCGACCTTCAAAAACTATTTTTTCCATGTAAGTAGATTTTATAGATGACCTCATTTTTGGCGATGGACAAAATAGCTTGGAGCTTGTTATCTTAGAGCTGAGCAATTGAGGGTAAAAAAGAAGTGTTGGCTGAGAAAAGAGGCTGGGTCATTGACTTAGGGTAAGGATAGGGTGACGAGCTTATGCGGTTGCTAAAGCGCGCGCAATGTATCAAATATCGACGTATTTTTTTTTTTCATTAGGGAAATCATCCAATGACTTCTCCCGCTCTAGGGCAGAGTGAGAGGATTTGTCAGACTTTTACTGACTAAAATCGCACATTCACTGCCCGAGTCTGTGTTTCCTGATAGCTTCAACCTAGGGGTTTTTCAGTCAAGAGTGAATAGGTTACTTCTAGGCAAGCGTGCTCCATCGTCGGCCACATCATCACTTACCATCAGGTGAGATAGTGGTAAAAAAAAAGCAGGAACCTAACAACTACAAAATCAAGGCTCGAATCGCTCCCGCCTAATGTCCGCGTGTTTACTCAAAACACGGCTTTTGTCTTACTTATGCGTCATAGAAAATTTGGAATGAAACACGGTTTTGGTTTTAAAGATTTTATTTCAGCGATTTTTATTGAGTGCGACCTCTCGCCGTGATAAGGACGTGATCCTATTATAGCGAGAATTTCTTAAATCTAATTTATTGTCTTGAAAATTGATTTTTATCTTGCTGAATTTACAGTCACGGCTCAAAGTTACTTGATGACAGCTGAAAGAAATGTAATAGTTTTTTTTTTTCGACGACAATATTTGAAGAATCTACATTTGCAAAATGCGAATAGCTACGTTACTGATAGCAGTATCATATTTTTTGTTCTTGAGTTGAATTTTGCATTATGACTATCACTTTGCTCGAGTCTCTAAAAATGGGTCTAGCATTTTTATATAAAAAATCTATGGCCAAAATTGTATTACTGTATTGTGAAAAATCATAAAAATATAAGCTTATTATGTTACCGAGTAGTCCGCACAAATACATTGCCACCGGGCCATCTGGGTCTATGGTTTTGCTCACGCAATCAGCTGTGCGCTGGCCTAATCCTCGCTTAATCGCTACGACTGGTGTGTGTTGTACGTAATGTCGCTCGGTCTCCAAGTTGTGTCCTTTTTTATGTATTTTTGGGTAAAAATCTAAGATGGTGTAAAATCAATCGATTAAGTTATTGAGTCTGAACAAACTCTGTTCTGGTTTTGCCTATATAGGGTGACTGGTATATAATTAGTGACCGATACTTGTACACGTGATTGTACTCGTGATTACAAACAACTTTCTCAAAGAAACTTTCTTTTTATACTCATTAAAACAGCTATTCGCGCAAATTCGCGCGCGCGCGTTAGATGTCTCAGCATTACGCGACTAACATCGCGTAATGCTGTCTCATGTACCTTACCTACAGTAGTGATAGTAAACCAATCGGTGTATTTAATCAGTGTAGGTACCTACATATTTCGGTTAAATAATCCTAACTAATATTATAAATGTGAAAGTGTGTATGTTTGGATGTTTGTTACGTAATCACGCAAAAACGGCTGAACGGATTTCGATGAAGTTTGGCATGCATATAGCCTTTGACATGGAACAGAACAAAGGCTACCTCTTATCCCGATTCCTTGAGTTCCTAATGCCACGCGGGCGAAGCCGCGGGCAAAAGCCAAAGTAAGTTAAATATTGAGTATAAAAGAGTGTTTGGGAAAGTTGTACGTAGTCATGAGTACAATCATTTGTATAATTAATTATCGGTCACTAATTACCAGTCCAGTAAAAAATTAAGATATCCGCAGGAAAACTAAGGTTGCCGACATAGCACGAAGAATTGCCAAACTTATGTGGCAATGGGCAGGGCACATTGCTCGCAGAACAGATGGCCGTTGGGGCCGAAAGGTTCTGGAGTGGCGACCGCGTAGGCCTCCTACAAGGTGGACCGATGACCTGGTGAAGGTAGCGGGAACCGATGGATGCGGTACGCATAGGAACGTTTGATGTGGCGACGCTTGGGGGAGGCCTATGTCCAATAGTGGACGTGTATCTACTGAAATGATGATGATTATGATGAATTACCAGTCACCCTATATAAAAATAGTGTTTTATAAGAAGAAGATTACAATACTGTCATAAATAATATTTTTTTATTCTGTTATTACATGTCAATACAATACCTACTCTATCCTCTCTTTTTTGAATCTTTCAAAGTTTAATTTTCTATCTTAGATATATTTATTTTTTTATTTTTATATATACAGACACAATTGTATCTGTGTTTTTTTCTCCCCCCTTGTATATTTAATTTTTTTGCAGTAATTTTTAATAATTAATATTATATCTAGCATGGTGTAAGCTGTGCATATCTGTAATAGGCATGCATACCAGTGCCTTGTTTTTAATATTATTTTTACAAAATCATGTATGTAATGCTGTTGGTGTGCCGATAAATAAATAAATAAATACTGAAAAACTTCATTTTCATAAACAGATGACCGGTTCTGTTACCATTTTCAGATAATAATAATTTTCCTAGCGAAAAGTTTAAGTAATCATAAAATTAAAATGCAAATAACGCTTGAGAGGGTCGAAAATGAAATTAGTTTACTAAATTAATTTAGCATCGAGACACTTCGGGGAATGAAAGCTCTGGTGTTATGTTTCTTCCTTATTATAATAATTGTTAGTCTAACGGAATGTTTGTCTTTTTGTCTATTATTTATTTAAATTTGTTTTGCAAGTAACTAAGACTTAAGGGGCCGGCGACGGATGAATTGCCATACAAACGTAATACCACGCTCATTTGCAGTTGGAGCATATTTCCAACATATTATGATGATATTCGGTAATAGACAATATTTATCTAGGTTCTTACGTCTTTCTTAAAAAAAATAAAATAAAAGAAATTTAAGCGAATTTTATTTCGCACTTTTTTACGCGTGAATGGCAAAACATTTCATTTGGCTTTTCCTGTATTAAAAATAACAACATTTCTAATATTCTCAACGTAGGAATCTAGATAAATATTGTCTATAACCGAATATCATCATATCATCATAATATGTTAGAAATATGCTCCAACTGCAATTGAGCGTGGTATTACGTTTGTATGGAAATTCATCCGCCGCCGGCCCCTTAAAATGTTAATAACAATTCAAAGCATACTATTTCTTTTGAAATATCAAGAAGTTAGTCAGAAAAGTGATGCTAATTGCACAGTCCAAAGCGTAGATTTCTATGGAAAAATATGTGTAAAAATCGAAAATTATACATTTTACAAATATATGTAATTACTTATACATAACTTCTTTCCTCTCCTGGAGAGGAGGCGTGAGTCCCAGCAGTGAGAACATAGAAAAAGGATGATTATGACTTATATAAAAAGTCCTTATATACAAAATATATAATTATTTTTCGTCTTCGTAATCTTGTAATCACACATAGCTGCTAATTTATAGAAGATGTTATAGCAGAAAAAATGAATGAATGAATAATATATTTATTTGCATGAATATAGGCTTTGCCGCAGATAATATCTGGCCTAACCCATTATAGTATTAAACCAAGTACACTATGACCAGCATACTACGTACAGTAGGGTTTCAGGGCAATGAAAATTAATTTGTTGAGTGCATGCGATGGCAACGTCTGTAGCAGATGCTACGTCGTAGCAGATGCTACGCCGTAGCACTCAGCGTAGTACGAAACTACGAGTAAAATTATCTAATCGACATGATCACGACATTATTTATAGACTTGTAATGTTTTTATCTATGCTTTTTTTTAATGTTATACATTAATGCTTGTCTGTGATCCCACCTAATGGTAAGTCGTGATGCAATCGTGGATAGTGAATCGCACTAGTTTATTATGAGCTGATTCACTCGAGCTTTGAAGATACCTAAATTATAATCGGACTGGAATACCGCAGCAGGCAATTGCTCCAGTCCTTTGATGTACGCGGTAAAAACGACCAGGCAAAGCGCTTAGTCCGAACCGTAGGAGAGTTAACAATGGATACTTGTCACACGTCGGGTTTTCCGATAGTAAAAAGGTGATGGCGGAATAAGCGTCCATCGCACATGGGCCTCAAAAAAAAGCCGTCCCAAAAAAAATGATAGAAGCGACCACAAAAAAAGCTAGAAGCGGCCGCAAAACACAGCTGAAGCGCGTGACACCTTGTGTCCAGAGAAGCTTGAAGCAGCTTCAAGCGTGTTTTTAGTGGCGGCAACGCCACCACAAAAAAAGGCCGCCTCAAAAAGAAGCTTGAAGCGGCGTTTTTTTGTGGCCCGTATGCGAGGACAGTAAGTCATGTCATCCCAGCGTACACTTTTCAAAATATAAAATGAAAATGTTACATTGGTACAAGTCCGGTTTCGAACTCGAAACCTTATCTATGTGCGGTCAGGATACACCACCGACCTTTTACATCATCATCATCATCTTCCTGCCCTAGTCCCGTTTTATTTGGGGTCGGCGCAACACGTTTTTTTCTTCCATTCTGTCCTGTCACTCGTCACGCTATCACTAACTCCCTTTTCTTTCATATCGCTTCTCACACCGACCTTTTACATACAACAAAAAAATATATTTTCCCTATGTTATTCCCAAAAACTCGGATGATTTTAGAAAAATTCGGAGTAATATTTGAAAACAAAAGCGCGATAATTTTAACTGTGCCGCTAACATTGGCTTGTCATACACACGACCGGTATTTGGTATTCCAATTAACTTTTATTCAGGTCACCGTTTGACGGCCATCATGAATAAACTGCTTGTTTATTTTATTTTCTATTTACTCCTAGCTTATTTTTAGGGTTCAGTACCTCAAAATGAAAACACGGAACCCTTAGGATCTTTGTTGAATTTGAAATTTGTTGTCCGCCTGTCTGTCTGTCTGTCAAGACCGACAGACTGACGCGTGGAGGTATCGAGTTAAAATTAATATCTTATACTAATAAGATTGAAAGGTTAAGTGGCAATGGGCAGGGCAGGTTGCTCGCAGGACAAATGGCCGTTGGGCCGAATGATTCTGGAGTGGTGACCGCATACCAGAAAACGTAGCGTTGGAAGGCCTCCTGTAAGGCGAACCAATGACCTGGTGAAAGTTGCGGGAATCCGATGGATGCGGGACGCACAGAATCGTTCATTGTGGCTACACCTGGGGAGGCTTATGTGAAATGATGATTAATAAATCAATTTAATCAATCGTTCATAACAATTACTACCAGAAAATACTAAGCGCAGTGTTTTTTTTTTCATTTTTATCGACATTCATTCATTCATAATCAACAGCCTGTACAATACTTTCACAAATTGAATGACATTTTGCGATGACATTTGCTAATAACTTTGCTATTTATGAATATTATTTATTGAGTCTTTAATTTAATTATAACAAGACCTTTTCTAATAAGCTCTCTAAGTATTTATATTAATTAAAAATTAGTGGTATATAGTGTAAACTCAGCGTAGGGCGTAGTTAACTACTATTTTGCAATCAGATTCTAGCTTTAACATTTAATTAAAAAAAAAAACGGAATTTGTTTGTAGTACCTAATGTTTATTTTCATGAATTCTAATTAATTAAATACAAGATTTGACCGCAGGACCAAGGTTGGTCGTAGATGATAATCATCTACGACCAACCAACCAAAAGTATTTATATTTACTACTTATTAATACAGCGTTGTTATAGAAAAAATCAACCTTTAAATGTGTAGTTATGAAAAGTAATCTGGTAATCGTGATTGCAACTACACTTTGTTTTGTTCTTTTAGTTAGTAATCAAAATGTTTAACTACATTTTACGCTTTTTAGGTAATTTGGGTAACGATTTTTTAGGTAACGTTTCCCACTTGCAAAACTTAGACACACGTTTAAAATTACAGATAATCCGATATTTAAACAGTCATAGCCAGATTCAGATCCGCAACCTCATTCTCAAGAACCAAATCCCTAAACCTTCACTCGCAGCCTCCCTTATCATCAAGATAAACAGCCCCAATTAACTTTTATTTAATTGGCCCTGTCCTTCACGTGTCATTAGCCGAAGTAAGGCTGCGTTCACACCAAAACCATGTTGTATAAAAGGCCTCTTGATCGAAATGCACAAAAGCAAAAACTGGAACCCTTATTGGATTACCCTATAAGGTACTGCATTTCGGACAGAGTTCCGGCGGGATCTCATGGTGAAATAGCGTCAGCGACTATCGCAACCTAGTGCTGGGCATGCCACAATCAGCAACCGTAGGGGCCTAGCAGGATCGAAGCCTACTGGGGCCATGAGTCTAATTCCGAAAAAGAGGCTCGGCCCCGGTATGAAAGGCAAGAAGGAATGGGGTGGGTTTTTTTAACAGTAAGAGTCTGACACTATCTCTATTATACACTAATTTTACCTTAAAAAAAAACACCCTATAAGGTACTTTCCGTTGACCTAGAATCCTGCTATTTGGCATAAAGCAAGGTCTTATAACATAGGCATAAGGAATAACTCTGAACACAGTAAGTTTGTTGATACGTCAGGCGTTCTCACACACTTTTGAGCTGCCGGTGCAGTGTGTGTTTTTCGTTGCCCCAGACAAGTATTGGCCTACTATCCGAGCCCTGGCCCCCTAGCCAAGATACAATCGAATTCCGTTCTCTAATCGGTAACGCCTCGGTGACAGCAATTGTAGAAAACGATAAGTTAGTAGCCATGTTGACGCGCCTGAGTCGGCCGCTCGTTCTACAATATAGCGTTTGTATAACAAAGGATGTAGCGTTAAATATTGTAGAAACGATTTTGAACGATGTGAACTTGGCTACGAATTGTCTATTCGTTTGTTCTGACCACGCGACTCTACGTTGAGATGACGTCATTCCCATACGTTTCATCACTTTTCGACAGCGTTAACGATTGCAGAATAACAACTTGGCTAAAGCGTGCTGGTTCTATAATGAGCAGTGAGAGTAGAAAGAACAGCCCCCTAGCCAAATTACAATTGTTTCGTTAACTTGGCTAGGCTTGCAGGATAGAATAGAATATAATATTGTACTGGGGCTGCCCTGCTTCTGCAGCGCCTCGGGCATGATTGCGGAAGCGCGCACCGACTGTTTTCACACCACCATGTGCAAGTGGTGCGCGTCTTTTGGTGCGCAGGGTGCGGGGCAGCTCCAATACAGTTCTGACGATTGCCGGCAAATTTTGTCCTTATATCGGACATTGCTTTAGCAAACATATTGCTACAGCAATGTCCGGATACATCCGATAGTGTGAATTAGTCTTTTGTTGTGTATTTGAATTAAATTCTTTTTATTTTATTTTACCTCATAACTAGCTGTGCTCGCGACTGCGTTCGCGTGGACTACAGGATTTTGAATATATTTTCTAAAATAAAAATAGCCTATGTTACTCCTTATTACATCAGCCACCTGCCAAAAAAACTCCCGTCAAAATCGGTCAAATCATTTCAGAGATTAGCCCGGACAAACAGACAGACAGACAAAAATTATAAAAAATGTTATTTTGGTGTATGTACCGTATATATATTCATATGCATGTAATAAAAAGCAAATAATTTCAATATTACAAAAAGACACTCCAATTTTATTTATATGTATATATGCTACATTGGGCACGAACAACGCTACGTCAACAACACAAAAAAGTCGCTTAAACGAGCTTAAACCTTATCACGTAAAAATAAGTTTTAAAATTAGCTGGCCGAGTTGTACTGTGGTACCAAGGTGTAGTTTGGTCCGTTTTCGGTACTCTGGGGTCTGAGTGGTTAACGTCGGTTTGCATTAGCACCAGCTGCCTCTTCCAAAACTGGTGTGAACGGGGCTTTAGGGACGTACCAGACGTGCGTGTGACGCGCATCCGACCAGCGGTAACGCTTACGTGTTTACAGACCATTTGATTTGAATGTAGTGACGCGCAGTTATCTTGATTGCCCTTTATATTGGCTGCAATGGGATGTAAGGAATATTCATGGTGTAAGAGGTGTGGTGTACGGCTGCCCGTCGACTATGTACAGTGTTTTGGAAAATTAAAGAAGATAACTATGCCTTTGTGAAAGTTTTGTTTTTGTCTACCAGCGATAATGATTTACTAAAAGTCTTAAACAAAAAAATTAGCAAACGATGGCATAATTTTTATTTGGCCAATCTTATATGAAATTTTACTAAGCGATTTTTTTAACTTATGTGACGATATCAATTCCATCGCACTGTAAGATATAATTTCATCATCATTCATAACTTCAGCCGAAAGACGTCCACTATTGGACATAGGCATACCCCTAGTGTGACCAGGACGACCGATCTGGTGCATTTCACATCTATGGGTTTATTTTTTTCCCGGTTGGGAAATCATCTAATGACATCCCCCGCTCTTGGTCGGAGCGGGAGATAGTGTCAGACTTTTACTGACTAAAAACCTACTCCTGTCTCTTCTTTGCCTTTCGTACGTGAGCTATCTTTCAAACTAACCCTGGCCCCAGTAGACTTCGACCCAGCTGGGCCCCTTCTGTTGATGACAGCTCCTTGAGGCGCGCGGGAACAGTGCGTGCCGTCAACGACTTGGGCTCGGTCCGGACAGTTACTGGGCGGTTGGACAGCGAGCTACGGTGGCAGGCCAGCAAGGAGACTCTCCGCTTTGCGGGAAACCGTGCGGTAACCCCGCTCCATCCGTATTGCCATGACCCCCTAGCATGCGTTCAGCTGGGCTTTTGGCTGCGGACGCAGCGACGGTGCCCAGACTAGCGCCCCATAAAAAGCCATGGACCGAACGATTTCCGCGTAGAGCATCCGGCAGGAGGTGTCTGGACCCTCAAGGAGCCAGCTTGGCTTTGCTTTGGAGCCGCTTGAAACCAGCCCCATTCCGGTTTAGTTTGGAAGCCAGACGTAGGAAATGTTCCATGAAGATCCACCAGCTGTCAAGGACGAGTCCCAGGTACTTCATCGTCGACCCGACGCCGATGTGAACTCTTCCTACCGTTAATTGGGAACCCGATGGCGGCGCGTTAAGAGGGCCGTGGAAAGACATAGCCTTGGGCTTATGCAGCGCCACCCCGAGTCCCGACTGCTGGATCTTGTCAACGACTATCGCAACCCGGCGCGTCGCTAGATCGGCCGCCACCTGGTACGACTCTCCCTGTGCTAGAACCAGCGTGTTGTCTGCGTAGCAGATCACGCTGACCCTGTCAGGGAAGTCGCCGCGCAGCACGTAGTCGTGCCTGAAGTTCCACAAGGGTGGTCCTAGTACCAATCCCTGCGGAATACCGTACGACATCTTTCAGCGTCTCCACTCTCCCTGGTGACCGGGGTAGACTATGCGTCTATCGCAACCCTTACCAGATTATCGGTCCACCTTGTGGTAGGCTTTCTAACACTGCTTCTCACGGTACCTGATCACCACTTCAGAACCTTTATTGACTATCTGTTCTTATTGCAATGTGCTCTACCTACTTTCATTTCAGTTTGGCTAATATTTAGGCTATATGTGTTTAATAATACATACATTATATTATAGAACTGTCATACAAAGTTAGGGCATCCCTTTTGCACCTAATCCTGAAATAAAATGTGAGCCGCGTTCAAGTAACAGATGATTTTCTATAAACGTAACTCAATCGTGAAAATCTCATTCGACCTTTAAAAGGTAGATAGGCACCTGTAAGTAGATAAAGATTTTAAAGGTCATATTACAGGGATCTAGTTCAGCGAAAATGTATTTGATTTGGTTACCATGAATTTGGTTTTTGAACGGAATCACTCAATTCTGTACCATCTCAAATTTATACAGCTAGATTGTAGACAAATTGTGTATTTCTAATTGATTCTTTGTTTTTATGAGTTCTTAGTATTTGATTCAATAAAACTTGTTTTTTTAGGGTTCCGTACATCAAAAGGAAAAAACGCAACCTTTTTAGGATCACTTTCTTGTCCGTCCGTCTGTCTATCTGTCTGTCAAGACCCTTTATCTCGAGAACGCGTGGAGGTATCGAGTTGAAATTAAACCGTATACTCAGGTCTGCGGTCCCTTCAAGCTGTGAAAAATCAAACTTCTAAATTAACGAATAAAAAAGATACTGCTGTTTATGTCGCAAAAAAACGTATATTTTGATACTCTCAAAGATCGAAATTCATAGGGTCCTTCCTGTTGACCCAGAATCCTAAAATTTAGCACAAAGCAAGGTCTTATTTCATTTCATTTCATTTATTTATTCATTTAACAATATAAATTGTGTCTGAATGTTTTACAAAAAAAAAAAAATAGAAAATTAATAAATTGGTAATAGCTAAAACATTTACAATAAAATCAATTAATCAATAAAATTAAATAATAATCACAATTATAAAACAATGTCAACACACAATGAAATAATAATGTCACAAGTTCATTATGTCAACCACTAGTATTTTATAAAATAATAACAAAAATGAATAAAATTAATAATAATAATAACAGATAGTAAAATTTAAAATTCATCACTTGTCAAAAATCATCTAAATCAAAATCATTAAAATAGTTAAATATGTCATAATGTCATAGTGAAAAAAAAAATTATAACACAGTTATAGGAAAAAATCGGTATGTCTTTATTTCCTTGGAAGATGGGTAGGCCTTTAGTGTGGGACGCTACCTGTGTCGATACTCTTGCGCCATCCCATCTTCCTAGCTCATCGCGCTGTGCTGGTGCAGCCGCGACGGCTGCAGAGAACCTCAAGCGGCGGAAATATAACAGTCTCGTCGGCAGTTATATTTTTGAGCCGTTTGGGGTTGAAACTCTCGGGCCGTGAGGTCCGAGTGCTCATATGCTTTTTAAAGAATTGTCGAAACGCTTAATTGACGCTTCGCGTGACCCAAGGGCTGGCTTCTACCTCGGTCAGAGAATAAGCATTGCCATACAACGTGGCAATGCCGCCAGCCTTTTGGGCACACTCCCAGTCGACAGCAAAGCGGAGGAGTTTTATGACGTCATATTTAGCTGGGCATTTAGTGTATTATTTTTAATTATTTAAGTTATTGTTTAGTTTGTTTATTATTTCTTTGAAGTAGTTTAATTTTTTCAAACTTTAGTAAAATCGTCAACAGGTAATAAATAAAAAAAAACCTAAGTCACAAAAAAAAATGTAATTTGGAAAAATCTTCAAGACTCCATCCGGGAATTGTAATTTGCACGGAACTCTCAGTCTGTGAGTCCGACTCACCCAGGTTTTTTTTAATGCTCGCTGTGAAAACTGTCTCACCAGATAGTAAGATGATTTGGTCGACCTTAAAAAACGCTTGCATACCTATTCACTCTTGGCATAAAAATCCTCAGGTAGTAGCTATTTCTGTTTTATGAGTATTTCAATCTTCAATTTACAAAAAAAAATAGGCTCTCGATTGTCCACGGTGTCTCCTAGTCTGTGACGATGTGATCGACGATGGAGTATGCTTGCATAGAAGTAACCTATTAACTTTTGGCTTTAAAATCCCCTGGTTCTACATTAGCTTTATCCATTTTCTGCCAAACTCTGTGTCAGAGAATTTCACTCTTTAGCTGTACTTATTTTGACCACCTGCGTTAATTCAAATGTACTTTACTATACTGATATTGTCAAACTACTTTGGCATAAGATCTTGTCACTGGCAAGTCAAGTTTCAATTCAGAAGCCGGGCCTTGAAAACCTATAAATCCATTGACTATTAAAACACATTATTAATATTACACCCGCATGTGGACGAGACCCGCGTGTATCCCACACGCGGGTCTCGTCCACATGCGGGTGACAGGAAAAGGGCCCTAAGACACCCAGACTCGGAAAAACTATCTACCTTACAAATATTTGTTGTCGGCGAGAATCGAACCCAACAACAAGCAGCACCAACCAAGCAGTCATAGAAGTCAAAATACAATTCCAAAGTACCAACTGAAGCGCTTTATCAATTCTACATCGCAAAATCGCGTCGGCCATCTGACTTTTATCGATTCCACTTGATACGGGACATCGATTCAGTTTAATTCGAGTATTCGATTAGGCGAGAATCGATTTGGGTCAGGGTTGACGTTTGACCTTTGTGTTTTAGAGGTATCGGTGTCATTTCATGAGACTTGATAAATATTTATGTTTTCATCGTTATTTCTGACCGTGACTGTACGATGTTAAATATGGATGGGCTATACGTGTTTTCTGGATAATTGAGGCTGGGTTTTGTTAATTGATGGTTTAGGGACTTAGTTGGTGATATAATTAGCTTATAGCATGTTAATTTGGAAGAAATTGTGGCGCATATTCGCGGTTCAAACCCTTTCAGGCGCATTACTGTGTATAATTTATTTCATTACCACTGCTCTCTAAACGGTGAAGAAAAACATCGTGAGGAAACCGGCATGTCCTTTAACCAAAATTCGAAGACATGTGACATTCACCAACCCGAACTGGGCCCGCGTGGTGGGTTACGGTCGTAAGTAATAAATTTCATAAGTACAGCTTTCAAAATGGTGTAGGAAGACCTTGAGGGAAAAGATACTGGTATCCCACGTGGTGGATAATATTCGCTCTTCTAGAGAGGAGCCCTGAGTCCCGTCAGTAGGAATATTATTATAATAATAATATTATTATTGTTTAATTATACGAGTATGTTATATAATATATAAAAATCTCGTGTCACGGTGTTTGTTATCGAATTTCTCCGAAAGGGCTTGTTCGATTTTGGGTGTGTATCTAATAGTCTAAGATTCGGTTGCAGAATTATTGCGCTCATCGAGTATTTGCTAAAAACATTTTTTTTAAGAGAATATACACCGTTAAATTTTAGTCGTTTTAATCCCGTGGAGGATCGATCCGGTACATGAAACACTATCGATTTGTAAAGATAAAATTAAAAAATAAAATACATTTTTTTTAAAAACTCGTATTAATTTACGCATGTACAAAACTAATTTCTTTATGAAAACATTAGCTGAGCGAATTCAATGACCTATAAGTAGTAGTCGGCGTTGCGTACAAACTACCTACAGGTCATTGAATTCGCTTAGCTGAGGTTTTCTTAAAGAAATTAATTTCGTACTTGCGTTATTTAATACGAGTTTTGAAAAAAGGTACTTTATTTTTTTAATTTATGTTTACAAATCGATAGTGTTTCATGTACCGGATCGACCCTCCACGGGATTAAAACGATTAAAATTTGACTGTGTATATCTACCAGGCTGCCTATCAAAATGGTGGCCGCTAGTATTTTTAATTAAATTATTGTTACCGGCACGTATCTTCAACGCTGACTTCAAGTTGCGCAGAAGTCAAATATTCGGTCTCTTTAGTGGTACGAAGTGAGATGCGGGGGCGGTACTAACCGCCCGCGCGTTGCGTTGGCGCGAATCGCCATCGTGTCATAAACGTCAGTCGTGATTCGTTCCCTGCGCTTGTTGCGTGTATCTAACAACGACGACGATTGGTTTGCCAATGTATGGAATACGCAAAGCGATCCCCACTCTGACGCCGAGCGCTCAAGATTCGTGCCAGTATCTGAACTTTACGGACAGGGTTATCTGTAAAACACTGGTTACCTCTCACTAACATCACAAACAACTACTTTTGTGCTATGACTTTTATTTCCTAGCCATTACTGTCCCACTGCTGGTCAAAGGCCTCCCCATGACTTTTTACAAAACATAATTAATTTAACAAAAACTAACCTTCAAGATTTTGTTGTTCTATCTAACACATTTCAACTGTCTATTTTGCTATGCCTTCATATAAGCGCATTAAGCACCCCTGGCGCCGGATCCCCGCTCCCCTCCGCTACTCTACTAACGCTTGCTTCGCAAAGACTTCGTAATATTTAGAACGTTGAATTTAAATAGATTTATTCAAGTACTTTTTTATTTTTGTATGAAAATCTGATAAACTAAAATATGATAATTTTTTTAAACTCATAGAACAAAAGTTGTTGTTTATGATGTTAATAACATAGTCCTGAGAAGTTGCCAGTGTTTTACAGATAACCCTGTATAAAGACCCCTTTTTATGGTGGGAAAAATCATTCAATGACAACCCCCGCTCTTCGGCGAAGCAAGAGATAGTGTCAGACTCTTACTGACTAAAAGACCCACCCCGTTCCTTCTAGCTTTCATACCGGGGCTCGAGCTGGAAAAATCATAGTTGCCAGCGTTACGGAGAAACCGGTTTTAGCCAGTAAAAGTCTAACAAGCACTCTTGTTACCGTTCTAGAGTTGGAGATCTCATTTGATGATTTACCACAACTAAAAAAAAAATTGCAGTAGTGTTTTTGGTGCATCATTAAATGGCCTACTACGTTCTATCTGAAAAAAAACTCAATACAGTCACATCCTTTAAAACACAACAGATAAAACTCAAAATTAGAAGTTTAAATAAACAAAACAACAACGATTACTTCAAACACAGGATAGTATCGTAAAACTTTCTTTCACTAAGCTATCACGCATTTAACTAATGAGAGTTTAAATTTGTGCAAAAAGTGACAATTCAACTACCACAAAGTTAAGGGTGCTTTCCTAATGTCATGTATGAAAAAGAAAGAAAAGGAAAATAGAAAACAAAAATGTGACTCACAAAGAACAAAAGACGTAATAAAATAATTTATTTAGTTCATCATAAACAGAAACTAAATAAAATGACGACAAAAAACGACTTGTACAGTAGGCACAACGAATCTTGAGCGGTTGCGCAGTAGTCAAATATTCGTTCTCTTTAGTGGTGCGAAGTGAGACACGGGGGCGGTGATTGTCAGTGATTGGCTCGCCGCACTATCGCGTCATAGACTTCACTCCTCATTCGTTCCCTGCGTTGCTGCATGTATCTAACAACGAAGACGATTGGCTCGCCAATATATGGAATGCGCAAAGCGATCCCCATTCTGGCGCCGAGCGCTCAAGATCCGTTGTGCCTACTGTACGCGGTGAAAAGGCTCTATGTGTCCATTATGGCACTCTTACCTTAACTCAAACTAAAGGAAATGGAAAAAAAAAGCTGTAGTTATTAACTAAATAATGAAATACATGAACGTACACTCTAGGTAAATAAGCGGTGTGCTTAGACAAAATCCACCAATAGAATTACTATTGTACTAGCTTAGCATAACGTAGCTGCAGGAAAAGAGATAGCAGCATCGACCTTTTGCCCTGGTTCAGGCCCTGGTTCGGAGTTAGGTGCAATGGTAGGCGGTCGTCTCCTTCTGCGAAGCAGTAATGCTAACGAACCAGACGTCCACATGCATGAGGGAACGGACATCTACATGTCCCAGTCCTTCCTGATACTCCCTCTCGCACCAGGCCATGGCCTATACCAAGGCACTGCGCGAGAAATCGCTACCGCTGATTGCCCTCACAAGGACACGGCGGTGCTCTGTCTAAGCGGAGCACACCTAAACCAAATGCTCCACCATGTCTTCCAGGCGGGCCAAAATGAACTTGGGATGGTTAGATATTATGGTCAAAAGTTCACTTGGTATCCTTGCATCAACATCAACAAAATTGTGATTTATTCATTAACATTTTTACCGTAACATTTTGTAACTAACTGCAACATAACTCGACTCGCACAAAGGATCACTGAGTAAGACGTTCTTTTTACTCAACTAGAAACCTGACTTTCATTATACCATTTCCGCCCATTGCAAAATCATCAAACAGTTTCGGTATGAACAACCACATTATTTCGGTAGCGTCGCTAGGATATCCCATATATCCTACGTATATATTGAAAAGAAAATAAGCGTGCATGTAATAAATTAAGTAAAATGCATCTTTGTATTATAATAGTAAATATTTATTATAAATATGTACGTCCAACAATATAAAGTGTTGTACTAAATATTATAAAATGAGTAAGCATACCCTGTGTATCTGTTTATTTATTTATTAATTTATTATAATCTTTATTGTACACCAAATATACAAAAATACAGGACAAACATTTAAAAGAATAAGTGCACAATGGGCGGTCTTATCGCACAGGGCGATCTCTTACAGACAACCTTTGGATGGACTGAGAGAAAGGAGATAGATTAAGGGTTGTCAGTGTACAAACATCAGATATAATTCTAACAAGATACATTAACACAAATACATACATACCTACAATACAAAAAAAAAGATACTAATAAATATCAAATATATAGTTGAACCAGGAGAAGAAAAATATATCAAAGAGAAAGGTAATGCTCCTTCACCCATCTTTTTAAATGTTTGAGCACGCCTTACTTCTAAGGGTAACGCATTCCACAAACGTGCAGCTTGAATTGTGAAAGATTTGTCAACGAAGGTAGTGGAATGCGCGCGAATACTTAATTTTAGGTTTTCCGATGATCCGCCGATCGATCTGTTTAGGTACTTATTTCAGTAGTATTAAATACTTGTTATTATTATTAATATTTATATGCCACTTACTGTGGCAGAACACAGAGACACTATACAAATAATTGTAACACCTAAATTGTACCTGTGTGCACAAATAAACTATTTGTATTTTTATTTGGATTCTTCGTACCGCCCAGTTACCTCGCACATCTCAGCAAAAAACGCACCCTTAGTATTGTAAAATACTCACTTTTCGTTGGACCAGCTAGTTTTAGAATATATTTAACATTCTAATATTCGGTACGTGGTGCGAATGCTAATCGAGAAAATCGACTAGTTATGCGAATATTGTTGTGTTTGTTTTAATAATGTTTGTCGTTGTTTTAGAGATTGTAATCGTTTTCACTTTTATTTCAAAAGGGTTTTTAGAGAGTAACTTTAGCAAGCGTTGCTGTTTTAGTAAGTTTTGTTTGTGTGTTTGTTTGAAAAAGCTTGCGTTGCATTTTGATCAGAATGCAATTTTTTCTTCTGTTTGACTAGAACCATATTTTTTTTTTTCGATGGGAAAAATCATCTTATGACAACCCCCGCTCTTGGGCGGAGCGGGAGATAGTGTCAGACTCTTACTGACTAAAAAACCCATCCCGTTCCTTCAAACCTTCATACCGGGGCTCGAGCGCCCTTTCAGATAACCCTGGCCCCAGTAGGCTTCGACCCGGCTGGGCCCCTGCTGTTGCTGACAACTCCTTGAGGCGCGCGGGAACAGCGCGCGCCGTCGACTACTTGGACTTGGTCCGGACGGTTACCGGACGGCCGGACAGCGAGCTACCCATTGCTCGCTGTCCGCAAGCCCGCGCCTACAGTGGCTGGAAATCGGGATCGGAATCCCGGCGGTGGCGGCGAGAGCGCCGTTGCCTGATGCGGTCGGCCTCCTCCTTTGCGAGCATTACTGCTTCGCAGAAGTCGGCGACCGCCTGCCACTCCTCCTCGCTCCGGACCATGGCCTCGACCAAGGCCCAGCGCGAGAGGTCTCCGCCGCCGATCACCCCCAAGCAGGGCACACAGCGATTGTGTGCTCCACCGTTTCCTCCGGGCGTTCCGCACAGTGGCGACACCCGGGCGTCACTTCCGCTTTGATTCGGAAACTAGAACCATATTTGTCATTTTTTAATATTATGTAGAGGTATTCAAAACGCGACACTATAATTTTTACACCATGTTATACAAGGTGTAAGGGACAGCCCTCCACAAACTTTAAGGGCTTGCTCAGTAGACGAAACTGAGCAAAGTACCATAAAAAAAATTTAGGAAACGAAAAAAAAAATCCGCCCCACCATACAAAATTATTAACTTGATTGGACAGTTTGTATGGAGAGGCTGAATTTTTTTTTTGTTTCCTGAAAAATAAAATTATGGTGGGTTGTTCAGTTTTGTCTACTGAGCAAGCCCTTAAAGTTTGTGGAGGGCTGTCCCTTACACCTTGTATTTTTTCCCATAAATATTTATAAAAGGTCATAAGTTGGACACCACACTATACAACACAGGTCACGAAAGGTCGTAGTTGGCATTAGGCGCTGGCGCACATCTAGTTGCGGTGACAAAACAACTCCTCAGTCGGATGACCCGGTGACTATATATTTGTGCGGACAACATTACATAAAAATATTAGACACGTGTTTCGGGTTTGGCATATCCTAAAACTAATGTTGTATATTATAGCATAGTCACTTAAAATCAGAAAGCCCAGTGACTATGTATTTGTGTGGAAAACTAGGTAACATAACAAGCTTATGACTTTGTATTTTTTTTTCATGATACAGTTAGGTTTTGTATATAGATGGTTTTTTATGGTGGGAAAAATGACAACCCCCACTCTTGAGCGGAGCGGGAGATAGTGTCAGACTCGTACTGACTAAAAGCCCACACCGTTCCTTTTAGCCTTCATACCGGTGCTAGAGTTTCCTTTCGGATAACCCTGGCTCCAGTAGGCTTCAACCCTGCTGGGTCCCTGCTGTTGCTGACAACTCCTTGAGGCGCGCGAGAATGGTGCGCGCCGTCGACGACTTGGGCTTGGTCCGGATAGTTACCGGACGGCCGGACAGCGAGCTGCCCATTGCTCACTGTCCGCAAGCCCGCGCCTACGGTGGCCGGAAATCGGGATCGGAATCCCGGTGGCAGCGGCGAGAACGCCGTTGCCTGATGCGGTCGGCCTCCTCCTTTGCGAGCATTACTGCTTCGCTGTATATAGATGCTGTACATAAAAGTACTAGATACGCGTTTACGGCCTATTTCCTCTCCTGGAGAGAGGACGTCTAAGTCCCAGTAGCAGGAACATCAAAAACGCCATGTTATGCATTGCTACTAGATATGTGTTCCAGTTTTCACGTAGGTATACTAAAAGTAATTTTATATATAGATTTACCGAACCTAACTCGGCCATATAATAATTATAACTCCCATCCTACTCCATACTTAGACATATTACTGCCCCAAGTCTAACAATGGCACACAACTAATATGAAAGTCTATCTACCTATAACAACTGCCTAGGTTGAAAGTTCCGCTGCAGTAGCGTCTCATACTTGGGCACAGGTACGTAAACTTGAGACGTGCAAGTTGAGTGAAGCCTATAGATGTTATTGCGGAGAAGCCTTAAATGTGGCAGTATAAGGTTAGATTGGTTACATAACATTTTGATGAGAAACAGTGGTAGTAGACACTATGAGTTACTTACGTTACAGTTTCTGCCAGCCATTTTTTTATTGTTATAAATGAGTACTTGACTGCGATCCTACTTGATGGTAAGCAGTGATGCAATCGCACTTATTTGTTAAAAGCCGACCACGCTAGCCTTAAAGAATCTAAATTATAATCGGACGGGAAGACCACTGCAGGCAAATTATTCCAGTCCTTCGATGCACATAGTATATACGACGAGACGAAATGCCTAGTCATCCAGACAGATACAGAAGTGTCAACAACATAAGGGTGGACACTCACCGTACCTACGTCAGGTTGTCCGATGGTAGGAAGATGAAGGGGGTCAAGTTATGTAATTCCTACGTACACTCTCCAAAATGCATCCTGTAAAATACCGAAAGGCTGGATACCTACAAAAAAACTGTAGACACATTTTTAAATTTAAACGGTATAAAATTTTATTCTAACCAACCACGTAAGCTAAAATAAAACGTATTTCCCGGAAAATGTTTTGAAATATTCAAGTGAATGATGGAATTACCGAATGCCACCAGTGTTTTCGGGCGTCTCACTTTTTTTATACCGCACTCTTAACCAAAGTTGTTAAATTGTAACCAATTTTCTTTCAACAGATCTTTGCCAAAAACACTCAATCAAACGAACACTGATACCAATACCGATACCGATACCCAATTAGCACCAAGTTTTTTCCTCTTCATAAAACCGACAGGAAAATCAAGACACGCTAATTGGCTTGTCATAGTCCCCAACTGTGCTACCGTTACCGCCATTTTCGTGGCCTTACCGAAAAATTACGATCCTCTGAGTAGGGTTTCCAATCGTCAGGATTTGTTTGGATTTTCAGCGTGAACTTTTACTCTTGTTTTTAGTGTTGTACACACAAAAAAAAAAAAACAATGAAAAGTTAAATAAAAATACATATTAAAAACCCAATTGTCAGATTTTTTTTCTTATTATAACATAGCATGACATCAAGTCAAGTCAAGTCAAATTATTTTATTTCACATAGACTGGCCTCTTATAAAACGTCAGAAGCTAGCGCACGGTTCCAAATTGGTTGTTTCCTTTGGAGAAGAACCGGCAAGAAACTCCATGGTTACAAGAAGTGGTTGTTGTTACAATATTGATGGATATTATGTAAGAACAGTGTAGACCAGTCAATAGTGTACACAAAAGCACAATAAAAATAATCATAATAAAATAAGAAAGTCGTAATAGGAAGTAGTCTCAGAGTTCATGGATCTCATCAAGACTTATTTGTTACTTTTATTTTCTTCAATGTGTTTTAAATTGCATTAATAAATAATTTAAAAAATCGATCTAGTAGGTTTTGAGCTTATTCACTACAAGCAAAAATAAAAATCTTTACTCTTTATAATATTAGTACAGAAGTACAAATATCCAGTCTAAAATTGCGACATGGTAACCCAACCTTCGAGTTTTAATTGGTCCATTTGATTATTGGAACAAAGTTGTTAATTGGTGTCATATCTTTGAAGCTGCCTCTTCGTCTAAGTTGAGTTTGGACTAACTTTGGTCTGGAGAAAGTTATGTAGTTATAGGTATAGAAACTTAAAGGCTTCCTCAGTTAGGGGCGCTGCGGAAGTGTGACGAGATATTTTTTTTTTAATCTGATAGAACTTTTTTTTAATTGCGGAAAAATATAAGTTTTTCCTTTTGATCACTTAAATACGAACACAAACTTACTGCTCAAGTAATTTTTTTTTTATTTGAGACCAATTTCTGGTTGTTAAGCATTATTTGTGCCACCGGACTGCGAATATCCATTTCATACTTTTTCCCATAGCCCTTGCAGGCATTGGTCCTGCTGGGCCATTACTGTTTCGCTGACATCTCTTTGAGGCGCGTGTGCTACACTACGCGCCGTCGACCAGGGCTTGTTTCCTAACCTACGCAGCGAGCTAACTATGGTTTGCCGTCAGAAAGCCAGTGTCGAGTCGTCTGAGATTCCTGACACCTGGGGCGTTTTCGGCGGTTGGTAGGGCGATAGGCGTTGTCTCTCAGGCAACACACGGGAGAGCTAAAATTTGTAGCTGTATACAACATTGTTTGTAGTACGTATATGCAAACCCTGAATGCAATTTATTTCAGAATCGCTAACTAAATCGATTCCAATTTTTACACCATTTACCACAAGTTCGACACCACTGACATTAACTACAACACAGATTCCGGCAGGCTATAGCGGGAATTAGGAGCAAGCACACAGCTGGGAGCAAAACAGCTCCTGAGTTGCCCGGATGGCCCGGTGACTATGTATCTGTGTGGACAAGATAACAAAATAACTTAGTGAATTTTCATGATACAGTTATGATATTATGTACATAGATTCTTTAACGTGTTTCGGATTTCTCATAAATTAAAACTGATATTATAAAAAATGTGAAGTTTGTTTTTTTTTTTGTTTGTAGGAGATAGATAATCTCTGGAAGTACTGGTACGATTGCGAACATTTTTTCACTGATAGAAAGCTGATTTATTCCTAAATGACATAGTCTATATTTTATTTGCACGGGCGAAGCCGCGGGAAAAAGCTAGTGTTGTATATTATAGCATAGTCACTTAGAATCAGAATTATCGCAAACCACAATATAGTGTAAGCAACATTCTCGCAAGCACTACCAGTTACTAAACTCTACGTCAAAGCTAGATGATTTATAGACAAGACTTTAAGTTAGGAATAAACTTGTGATGTTATGATCGATGATACGTCACAGATGCTATCGAACAAGAGCGGCTGTTATTGTACTTAAGGTTCAATTTCCTCTGACAAAGGTTTTTGTAAAGCTTTGTATAATGTTGGTACATTTAATCTAAACGAAGATTGTAAAAAATATTGTGAAGCCATGTCGTTTGTCCGCCCGTAGGCCAGGGCTTGCGGACGGCGAGTATTGGGTAGATCGCTGGCCGACCGTCCGGTAACCGTCTGGACGAGCCACGCGCGCTTTAAGGAGATGTCCGCAAACCGTAGTGGCCAAGCAGGGTCAAAGCCTGGTTATCCGAAAGGGCGCTCGAGCCCCGGTATGAAGGCTAGAAGGAATGGGGTGGGTCTTTTAGTCAGTGAGAGTCTGACACTATCTCCCGTTCCGCCCAAGAGCGGGGGATGTCATTGCATGATTATTTCCCACCATAAAAAAGGGTCAAAGCCTATTGGGGCCACCGTCAGTGCAAAAGTGAACAATATTCTAATTTGTTATTAATTTTGTTACAGGTAACATCTGAGACTTTTGAAGCGTGAATCTGAAAATTACGAAAATAGTCGTAAGTAAGAAACTAGAAAATAAATCATAGTAATCCACAATTTGAGTTTGGTAAGACATGTTTCCAGGAAATTAAATAAATAGTATTTATAAATAGTAATTAGTACTCTAAAACATTATTTTTAGTTTAAGTGAAACCTGAATTTGTTAAAGTTTGTTTAGAATCAATAACTGAATAGATTCCAATAGTTTTTACACCATGTTATATTTTTTCCCAAAAATATTTTAAATGGTCACAAGTTGGACATTACCGACACTAAGTACAACACAGTCTACGGCAGGTTATAGCAATCATTAGTGTCAGCAAACAGCTGAATGCAAGTGCAAAAAAACCCTCAGTTGCCTGGATGGCCCGGTGACGACAATTTTTTGCAGACATAACAAGCTTATAACTGACTGGCCTGTTGGTCTAGTGGTTAGTGGCCCTGACTGCTATTCCAGAGGCTGTGGGTTCGATTCCCACCCAGGACAAATGTTTATGTGATGAGCATGATCACTTGTTCTGTGTCTGGGTGTAATTTATGTATAATATGTATGTATTTAGAAATATATAAGTATGTTTATCAATTGTCTAGTACCCATAACACAAGCTCTGCTTAGCTTGGGACTAGACGGCGTTGTGTGGTAGTTGTGGAATATTATTATTATTATTAACTTTGTGATTTTTCATGATACAGTTATGAAATTTTGTACATAGATCCTTTATATAAAAAAAATACTAGACACGTATTTCGGGTTTTGTATATACCAAAACTAATGTTTTATAGAAGGAGAAACCGACTGACTGATTATATCATCGCACAGCTGAAGCCACTGGGATTAGGAACGTGAAAAATCTGTTGAACGAATAGTAAAAAAGGTTTGTATAAATGTGTGATCTTGTTTCGAGCTAGCTATTGCCTACTGCTTTACTCGCGCACTGAAAATGTAGCCTATGCCACTCAGGAATAAAGCAGCTTACTATCTGTGAAAAAAATTTAACAGTCGGATCTGTACTTTCAGAGATTACTTTCTTCGTTACTTTCTGCAAAAAAAAAGAAACTACCTATTTACAATATTAATGTGGATTAGAGAGCTTAAGAGGAATGATGAGTAATAAGTAAGTATGAGAGTAAGGAGTAAGTAGTAATGAGTATATTAGAGTAAGTTTCAAAGTGGCACCAGTGATTGAAAAGTTGAAAGGAAATCGACATCAGAATCTACAAAAAAAAAACTTTACCTCTTTATATTATTAGTGTAGATAGAGTATACACACCCTTAAATTTTGATCGTTTTAATCCCGTGGAGTGTCGATCCGGTATATGAAACACTATCGATTTGTAATGATAAAATTAAAAAAATAAACTATCCTTTTTTTCAAAATTCGTATTAATTTACTGTACTGTACCTGTACTAAATTAATTTCTTTTTAAGAAAACGTCAGCTGAGCGAGTCCAATGATCTGTAGGTAGTTTGTACGCGACGCCGACTACTACCTACATGTCATTGGACTCGCTCAGCTGACGTATTCACGTTAAGTTTTTTTAATTGTGTTTAGTAATATTTATTTTCAACTTAAATCAACAAAATCTATACATAATAAAGTTAAATATTAAAAAAAAATATATCCTTAACTTAACTATACACACCAAAGGCTACTCCTTAGTAAAATATGGCGTCATAAAACTCCTCCTCATCGCTGTTGACTGGAAGTGTGCCCAAAAGGCTGGCGGCATTGACACATTTGACACGTTGAATGGCAATACTTTATCTCTGACCAAGGTAAAAACCAGCCGTTGGGTCACGCAAAGTGTCAACTAAGCGTTTGGACAGTTCTTAAAAAGCGTATGAGCACTCGGACCCCACGCCCCAAGAGTTTCAACCCCAAACGGCTCAAAAATATAACTGCCGACGAAAAATTGTAAGTACTACTGTGTGTACCTACTCGATATTCATCATAGTAACTAAACAGATTATCCATTAACACAAAAGTTTGACAATTTTAATCGCTTCTACAGTCACTTTTCTGTCAATTTACAATTAATTTGAATAAAACGTAAATGTGAAAGCCCTTTAAAATTTATATTAATTTAGTTTTGACCGCTTTAAGTGATAACTTTTGGGTTTGGTTATGTACACAAAATATTAAAGTGTTTGGTCTGGTTTTAATAGTAGACGTTTACTTATGAAGATTAGTTTATTAATCAGTTTATAATTCAGTAATAAACCTGGCGTATTTTTTTAAAATTAAATATTTTTTTTCAGAACAAAGAGATTTAACAAAAAGGTTTTAACTACATTGTCGCATTAGTGCATTATGGCAATTAAAAAGTCACAAAATTCAAAATATTTTATTTCATATAGGCCTACATGGGCACTTATAAAACATCAAAAGTTAGTGTACGGTTCCAAATTGGACGTTGCTATATATGGAGAAGAACCGGCAAAAAACTCCATGTTTACTCTTTTCTTTTTCTTTTTGTTGTTTGGTTACAAGCCTATACCTATATACTTGTACTCGTACATACCTAAGTGTAATGCAGTCATAGTCCTTTTCTGAGCAACACAATTGTTGGACAGAAGTAATGAGTACTCACTCATTACTTCTTTTCAACACACACTCATATCGAAACGATGACACCCGCAACGAACAAGGCTGTATCGCTTACAGTGCAATTTGAGTTACCACCAAAGGCGTGATTTGTAGAATAAGATACACGACAGTCTCGGAGAGGAAGCCAAAATTGTCACTCGAACGGTGGTTGCTGAAAACCAGCACCGTAGATGTCTGGATTAACCCAGAGTCACGGTATATGCTGAGCAACGGCCCATTCCTGCTTAGATGCGACGCACAACTTATAATTTTAGATTGTATTAGTATATAATTATGATTTTCTTTTAGTTTTAGTTACTCTTTCTTAGGTTAATTTTGTTTATGTTTGTCCCTGTTATGGCCGGCGTCAAAATGCAACAGATAATCTAGTAATCTAGACAACTCCTATGTCTATGGGACAGGATGAAATATTGTAAAGCTTGTTACACACATGGCCTGACAAGGGACTGGCTTTTATATTTTGTACTTTTGTATTATTGAGTTTTGTTATTTTTGCGTCTATATATAGGCGGAATAAACATATTTTCTTTCTTTCTTCTTCTTCTTCTTTTCGTGTCGTTGCTCTCAAAGTCTTTTGACCAATATTTGCCAACCTGTACAGCTCTATTGTTGGCCTTGTATAGATCGTGAAAACTGTAGGTCGTTACGCAGGATGGGCAGCATAGCAGGTGGCGCATGTCTTGTGGGGAGGCTCCACATTGGCACTGTGTTAGCGGTGGGTCGAGGAAACCCCATTTGGCCAGATTGTTTTTACAGCGGCCAACCTGGGTTCGCAGTCGATGTAAAGATTTCCAAATTGGCCACTGTAGTTCTTGTCCTTGTTCCAATGGAGTGATAAAAAGTGGAGGAGTTGGATGTTTCTGCCTCCGCAGCGTGCATCTCTCGTCTTCTGCACTGTCTTTCGAAGAGGTCGTAAATCGCTTAAAACTTTTACGGCTCTTTAAACGTGCAGGTATTAGTTGGTACACGACAGTAATAACAACGTATTTCTAGCATTGATGTATAGATTATTTTTTCAGTAAATATTATAATATTCCTGTAAATATAATTGGTTCATTTTGAAAAATGCCTGAATTAATGTTACAACCTTGTTCGATGCTGATGCCAATATATGAATGGATGGAGAGGAGAATGAGGCCAATGAAATGGTTCCATAAATCAATGTCTTCCATTAAAATGATATTAGAGGCTACTTATATTAATAGAGCTCCTTTAATTAAACAATAGTTGATTACTATAACCTAAAAGCAATCAATAAATAATAGGAACGAGCATGTAATGCTGCTATAATTAACATAGTTATTAATTATTAACGTTCGTTATTAATTTGTAACTGATATTTGAAGTGGCCTTGGCATCCACTTTTGTCGAGTTTCCAAAAAACTGTAGATTTCCGTTCATAAAGTCAAAGTCAAAGTCAAAAGTCAAAAATATTTTTATTTCACATAGGCCTACATGGGCACTTATAAAACGTCAGAAGTTAGTGCACGGTTCCAAATTGCATAGCATATTGCATTGCATAGCTAGAATAATATACCTTTGTTTATTTTAAGTAAACAAGTTTAAATGAGGCATTAAACTAAATTATGTAACAATCTCCTCCCAAAATGAGAGACGTCATTTGATGATTCTCTATCCCAAAGAACAGAGTAATCATTGGAAGTATTGAAATCTTTTTCTCCGCCTTCAGCCCATATCCCATATTATATAGATATCCTATGTTACTTGGGGTCATCGCAGCGCGTCTTTTTCTTCCATTCTGTCCTGTCACCCGTCACACTATCACTAATTCCATTTTCTTTCATATCACTCCTCACACACTCCATCCATCTTTTCTTTGAAATCAAAGTTCTGAAATTTGGACCACGTATTTACGTTCTAACTAGCTAAATGAATAAGCAAAATTGCTGCATGATCAAAAAAGTTACTGTACCAAATAAACATTCGTTGATCCAGCAGCTTAGAAACTTCAAACATAAAAACCCTATTGAAAACTATATCGTTCAGCTCCCGATATCATTTCAAATATTCAAATGAAAATATATATGAAAAAACACGACTCCAAAATCAATAGTTTCGTATCAATTTTTCATAGGCGTCACCTTTCAACGTTCGAATCGGTGAAATAAAAATTCAGGGCTTTGATGCTTGGTACCATATGACAGTTAGCATGGAAAACGTTTGCATAAAAACTGTGCAACGTAAATACGATGGCTGATCGGTATTTCGGCAGGTTTTTTGAGCGAGGAAGCTATGCCTATCATTTGGTATAGCTTGTTGACTTTAGGGTTTCATTTAGAACGGAGCTCATGTGTCGTGTGTTTGTTTTGCACCAATGAAGTATCAATCTCATCTGTCTGTATTTTTTAAACTATTGCATAGCTTCTATCGCGGGCCTTGAGTGTGGAGACCGAATCCAGAAATTCCGTAACGAAAATAACCTAACACCCCCCACTCATTTGTTGCTTATCAGTCACCACGCTCAAAAAGTGTAACTTCAATTAATTTCAAAGAAAAAAAAAACAAAGGAAAAAAAATACTGCATAAATAAAATAAATAAATAATTATAATTGCATAAGTTGATAAAAATGCTATGCAATAGCTTTACCGCGGCAGTCCCCGAGTGCCACATGTCTTTTTTTTTGTGTTGGTATATACTCATAGTAGTTTATTGGTAAGGGATTCTTACAAGTCAAATACTGATTCTTAAATTATATCTACTTAGTCAACAAGTGATTTAATACAATTTCAAATGATAAATAATGTCAAACATATAAAAAAAATACAAAATAAATAAACAAATAAATAAAAATCAAAATCACAAATTAAAATAAAATATAAATCATAAAAAAAAAAAACTTAAATATATATCCTTCCTCATGACTTCTCCCGCTGTATAATGAAGAAAGAGGGCGTGTTAGATTATGACTGACTAAAATTTTACCTCAGTTGACTTTGGCGTTGTAGGACCACGAGTGTCCTTTTCAGAAAATCTCTGCAGCCTTAATGGGTATCGACCCTGCTGGGTCCCTACAGATCTGTCAGTGTACAGTCTTAGTAGAGGAAACGATTAAGAATGACCTTCACCAGTGTGTTTAATGGATGGAACGTATTTTATGACAAATCTAGTATATTAAATAATATAATGCGGGCGGGTTGCCTAAGTAATACCTGGCCAAACTATTATTAATTAAAAATTGAAAATTGACTTTTTTTTTGGAAAATGCAACCGTTATTCATACCAGATTTTTGCAGACAACCCCATATCATCATATTCGTAATTATACAGCACCCACGTTATATTATTTTAATGTACTAAATTTGTTATGCCAATGTTATTTATTTAATATTTTTCCAATGGTTGTTTTATCAATGTTCGTATTTGATTATTTATTATTTTTTATTTTATTTTTTTTTGTTTCGATACCAATTAATTATATTGAACCTCCGTGAATGTGACCGTGGCATCACCGCGGGCCCTAACAGAATACCAGCGCTGCATTATTTATCTTTTTAAATATCGCAGCATATGCTGAGTTAGGCGCCCTTTTGGCCTTGCACAGATTTTAAAGTGTTTCTTTTTATTTTTATTATCAAATTCTACTGTATGTGTGAGGTACGAATAAAAGTTTTTTCTTCTTTCTTCTGAAAGTCTTGTTTTTAAGGTTGGGATTTCACCAAAGAATTTCTCTCGTTCTGGATGGAGTGAGGAGGGCTGAGTGTGATTGTTTTTTCTCCTTAATTCAAGACTCCTCGAACAACAGCTCAGAGGGTTGAAGGCCGCCCAAAGCTTTACTTACCATAATACTGTAGCGACATCTATGTCGACACACAGCAACTAAAAACTGCAAAATCCTGAAATCAACTATTTGTGGTCGGAGGGACCTGTCTTTTCAATGAAGATTTGCAGAACTTTACACTCTGTTTTGGTTGCCTCTAAAATACCTATTAATTATATACCTACATATTTTTATTCATGGAGATTACGGTAAAGAATCAAATTTTGCAATCATTATCCTCTTGAATCTTATTGCTTTTGTAATATTTTACAAATGAATAATTCAGTTGTCGAATCAAATCTCCAAAGTCTTGAGCGTCGAGTTGCTAGCATGTCGGATATCTATCAGAGTTGCATTCCGAGGAGTGGGCGTCGGAATTGCATAGTTTAATTCCGACATGCTCGTTCCGTCATCCGAATACTTGACATAAGGCGATACACCACAGGCGTAATGGTGGACGTTGCAACCATACGACCATCAAAACGTTTTGAGAATATTATCATTGTGCGTGATCAATTCGTAAGAAGTTGGTAGTAGTATCATTACAGCGATAATGTTTTTCAATTGTCGATTTGGACCAATTGTTTGACATATTAGTGTAGGTATGTGGTTTATTCATTTGAGTAAGTATATGTTTGTGGTTGGTTGGTTGGGTGGTTGGTTGTTGGTTGTGGTTCTTGTTGTTGTTGGTTGTTGTGGTGGTTGTAGTATATGGTGTTCTTTTTTTTTCGATTGGAAAAATCATCTTATGACAGCCCCCGCTCTTGGGCGGAGCGGGAGGTAGTGTCAGACTCTTACTGACTAAAAAACCCATTCCGTTCCTTCAAGCCTTCATACCGGGGCTCGAGCGCCCTTTCGGATAACCCTGGCCCCAGTAGGCTTCGACCCGGCTGGGTCCCTGCTGTTGCTGACACCTCCATGAGGTGCGCAGGAACAGCGCGCGCCGTAGTATATGGTGTTATTTCTGTGGTTTGTTAATAATAATAATAATAATAATAATAATAATAATAATAATATTTATTTCCAAAATAAAAATGGTGACAAAAAAACAAGTACATAATTCTTGGTACATAAATGAGGACACAGTAAATAACTACTGGCTCCCAAACTAGGTTTTAAGCCTGTGACTTGGGAGTCAGTTATATTCTCATTGAGATTAGGTACGTACTCAACAATAACTTTGCGTATTCACCAACAAGTTGGCATTTTTTTTTACGCTGTTGTGACAAACTTTGAAATTAAATATTAAAAATAAAAATGGTAAATAATAAACTGAGGAAAAGTGGTTGTGAGTAATGTGGAAGTGTTCGTAAACGTGTGTGTGTTTTGGTGTGTGAGTTGTAATGACGTATGTAAGTGAGTGTTCGGGTGATACCTACTTTAAGTTAGAAGTAATTTTTCTGTTTCGTCGTATGATTGTGTCAAAAGCCACCCTCGCAATGTGCTTTTGCAGTGATGAGAATTCAATTTGCGTATCTGGAGTATTTTATTGACTTTATTGTATAAAAGATAGCTAAGATACGCAAATTGACGTTTAGCAAAGGCTGTATTATGTCTCACCGGAGGAAAAACAATATCAGCGCGACGTTTGGAACACAAAAGGGGTGGTGCTTGTCGATGTTTTCTCAAAACGCATTGTAATACATACAATCCTCTAACCGATAGTACCTTGCAATCCCTATAAAGTTCCACTGTGGGGTACCTGAAAGGCTTGCAAAACATAACCTTGAGAACAGCTCTTTGAGCTCTCTCTAATTTCAGTAGGTGAGTTTTACAAGCTCCACCCCAGGCCGGTAAGCAATATAGGAAAAGGGACTGGCAAAGTGAAAAGTACACCAACATAAGAGTATCTTGGTCGGCCGATTCTCGAAGTTTTCTGAAGATATATATTAATTTTCGTGTACGAACTATTTGGCTATCTATGTGGTTATACCAACTTAAATTATTATCAATCAGCACGCCCAAGTACTTAATGCTAGGTGTAAGAGAAATAAGAGGACAGGAACAAGACGGATTGGAAAATCCAGGACAAGTGTGAGCTCGGACAGCAGGAGCAGTTTTGGGCTGACATATATTGGTTAAAGAGAAGGAGACTAACTTTGTTTTGTCAGAGTTCAAAGTAAGTAGGTTTTTAGACAGCCAAATCATAACAGCATTCATTGCCGTTTGAGCAAACCTTTCTGATTCTTCCCAGTCCTTACCATGTACAAGCAAAACTGTATCATCAGCGTATGTAAAGACAGAACAGTTAGTAAGAGGGATCTTACATAGATCGTTAATGTAGATGAGGAACAAAGTAGGACCCAAAATGCTTCCTTGCGGAACGCCATATTCAATCCCAGCTCTATCACTCATCACATCACCAATCTTAACATGCTGGTAACGGTTTCGCAAATAACTCGCAAAAACATCCAGCGCAATGCCACGAATTCCTATGCGTTCCAGTTTTGCTAAAAGTAGGGGCACAGAGACAGTGTCAAAAGCTTTCGAAATATCTAGGAAAACACCGAGACATTTCCGTTTACTGTCCATAAGCTTGGTTAGTTTTTCTGAAAACGCAATAACAGCATCCTCTGTTGCGATTCCAGCTCGGAAACCGTATTGGTTATCAGCAGTAATATTATTTGCTTGGAGGTAAGCGAGCAAACGGTTGTTCAGTATCTTCTCCAGAACCTTCGAAATGCTTGGCAAGATAGATATAGGTCTATAATTGCTAACACTACCTCTGTCCCCCCCCTTATGAATAGGATGAACCAAGGCAGTCTTAAAGGCATCTGGGAAAACACCGGTTGATATTGCGAGATTACAGATGTAAGTTATATAAGGGACTAAGACTTTGCGAGCCAATTTCAGAATATTTGTAGAAATACCATCAATTCCAGCAGCAGTACCAGATTTGAGATTAGTTATGATCCTCTCCACTTCAGAACTGTCTGTTTCCAAAATACTAATAGAATTACAAGGTGCTTCTAAATGAATGACAGATGTGGGAGATGTTGTATTGGAATCTTTCTGTTGAATGTTTGTAGCTAGGGTTTTTCCCAAACTTACAAAATAGCTGTTAACCCTATTTGCTGATTTATGTTCATCTGTATCAATGCGAAGGAGTTCTTTCGATGAAGATGGTACTGGTTTAGCATACGTTATAGTTTTTATTAGGTCCCAGGTAGCCTTAGAATTGTTTTTCCGTTTCAGAAATTCTGCTTTCTCATAATTTATTTTTAATTTCCGCAAAAGAGAATTACAAAAATTACGATACCGGGTGTATGTAATTTTTAAGATAGCATTTTCAGATTGTGTTCTTAGAGCTAGATGCATTTTGTCCCTATTTCGGATACAGCGTAGTAGACCAGGAGTGATCCACGGTTTGATGTTGCGGTTCTTTTTTGTAATATTAGAGATACGAGTGTGTTTATGTACTATTTGGGACATTGTGGACGTCAGAATGTCAGCCGCCTCGTTTACATCATTTGTGAGGAGAATTGGGGAAAAGTCTGCGTTTTCAATGTCTGTCTGTATGCTTGAGATGTCAACGATTTTAGCAGTGCAAGAAGGCTTGAACCTAGGCCCGTCCGTGTTGATGCTCAGAAACACGGGTAGATGGTCAGTTATAGGCGAGTCAATGACTATGGTTGTGCCTGGCTGTTTTGTTTTTAAAAGAACGTGATCTAAACAGTTATTTATTCTTGTAGGATATAAGTGTGCTGGTAATAGTCCGTGAGAGGCTGCAAAAGTAAGGTATACGTTTGAATGTCTGTCTTTGTTGTTTGGCTTAATATCAATGTTGATATCTCCAACTAAGGCTAGATGATGAAAGTTGGATAATGTTAGTAACAAGTTATCCAAACTGCTTAGGAAGTTGTCGATATTAGCATAGGAGGGGGATCTATACAAGGCCACTACAGCAACATTATCACCAACTCTGCACAGTAAGCAATTTGAGTCCAAAAACGCTGGTTCCGAAACAGTACAGTGCATTGAAGACTTTGTAAATATAACAACCCCATCATTCTGGTTTTGTATGTTTTTAGTGAAATGTACATTATAGCCACGCATACTGGGAATAATGGCAGTTTTAAGCCAACATTCTGTTAGAATTATTATATCACAATCTGTTTTGAATAGGTGTAAAAAAGCAATGAAACTATCAAAATTTTTATTGAGACTACGAATGTTAAGGTGTAAAATTGATATATGGTTTTTTGTTATATGAATTTTACCTGAGCATTCACCTACTGGAATTTTGTATGAATTTGAAACCTGGTAAGCATCCAGTTCCAGTTCAAGTGTATTTAATTGATTAGCCATTTAAAATTAAAATAATTCTAGCATAAAGTAATGCGACGGTGTTTGTGAAGCATAATTGATTGGTATACGACTGCGGCTTCAAATACTTACCAATTAATAATAATCGTTGTCGAGTAAGCGTGGTGAATAAGTGGTATGATTGTATTTGGCATATAATGGTGTAGAAGGGAATATGGGGAGTGGTGATAGATGTAGGTGATAACAATGTCCGAAAGACGGGTGAAGGTGTATAAATTAGTATGTGTGAATGCAGTAGCGTAACTGGGCGTGCGCGAAGTGGGCCCTCGCCCACAGCCCCGCACCCAAAAGGGCCTCGCGCAAGCGAAAACCTCTTATGAACGAGGGTTTTTTTATAATTGGTAGGCTCGCGTTTGACCACTATTTTAGCTGATGGTAAGCAATGATATCGTCGATCACTGAGTTGCGACAGTCGCATGAAAGAAAAAGGCCTAGCTGATGTACCCACGCCCATGTCCAAATTAGTCCACGCTACGCCACTGTGTGAGTGTAAGTAGTGGTTTGTGTTTAGAGAGTAAATGCATGAAAGTAAATAATAGGTATGTAATAGGTGGTGTAATGGCTTTGTATTATGGTTATCACAGAAAGTACAACCCGATAAAACACAGAAGCAAATAACAAAATAAACAATGACTGCCCTTAAAAAGCTAACTAAATAATCAGTATTGTAAAAAGATAAATTAAGTTGCATCGCATGTGTAACATTAGTAAGTTCTATCCATAGCAGTCACTGATTCACTTGTACACTGTCCCTATTCACTTGCACGGCGGCGCCGGCGGCTTGACTTTTTACTAGCGCAAGGTCTCTTAGTGTCTGCTCTGATTTGACAAGGATGCGTTTGGCTCCCTCCTGTTCACGCAAAAGAATGTTTCCATTATTCGTCCAACAGAACTTATATTTCATTTGCTTTGCAAATTCTCTTGCTTCAAAAAACAGTTTTCTTGAGCTGGCGGGGAGGTACTCTCCTACATAGATCGGCCGACGATCACCCTGTATGCCGATGCTTAATGTACTGAGCCGAGTTTCTTTTTGTTGTTTACTGTTGAAGCTGCGCACCGAAGTTAGCAGCGACTTTTTGGCCTGTACAGTGGTAAATTCGGCCACAACAGGCCGGGCTATATCAGGTTTGCCTGGGAGGCGATATACGTCTCGAATGTTGTTGCAGTCAAGAGGCTCACCAACAGTCTTGCTAATCCTAGTGACAACTGCAGCCAAGTCCACCGCAGATTCCTTGTCTTTGACGGGTACGTTACGAATCTCGACGCAAGATGGTCGCGAGAATTGCTGCAAGTCCTCGATTTTTGTCTCTAAGGAATTTATGCAGTTTCTATAAAATAGGTTTTCCTTTTTTAAGGCGCCAACTTGTATAATCAGGTCGTCATACTGATTGGTGATGAATGAGATGGTTTTTTCAATTTCTTGATTGGATTTTTGAATTGCCATATTTTGAGCTTTTAATTCGGCCATCTCTGCGACCAATTTTGAGAGACATGAACATTGTTCCTGTGAAAATTTTGAAAAGTGAGTTTGTTGGTCAGCCTTCCATGTATTGAGCATTTCAAGGATTTCCTGTTTGAAGTCTTGCAATTCGCTGCTTGGTGAAAAAGTTTGGCACGTACGTCTAGATCGGTCCGCTATATTTACATTTCCATAGGGGCTGCTTGATGTTTTTAGCGGAATATCCGAATCGGACATCGTTTGAATAATATTATTACTCGTATTTGGAGTGGCAGGAGGCGTCCGCTTCATGCGAGACATAATCAGGCAGCACACGTAAGGTAAGTTTTTATCAGCTCGTAGTTATACCCACAGTGCTACAAAAGTTACGAGCAGCGGCCGCGGCAAGAACGTCGTAACCGCCGTGGAGATCGCGGCGCTTACGCGTAAGTGTAAATCACAAGTATTGTTACTTGTAATGGGTAATATTATAATTGTTGTCAAAACTTCTTTTGTTAAATAGGTGTATTTCTCCCATAGATACATACAGTCACTGAGTATATGATAATCACTGAAGTTATATTAAGAATACTGCTAAAAACTAGTCACAAAAATAACTTTAGTGGTGAATTTCGAAATAAATTGTCGCGACGATAATTATTGAGATGTTGACCGCACGGTAGTCAAACACCGAAGTGAGTAGTGTTAGTATATTTATTTATGTATTTACCTACGACTTTTTTTCTCTGCATCACCCAAAGGTTGACTGGTGGAAAATGCCTAAGGCAGTCTACCTCTATACTTTTTGTGTGCAAAAAGCACTTACTAAATAAATAAATAGTGCTCAATAGTAAGCCTGTCAATGATGAAAACAAAATAAACAAACCAATCAACAACAACTTACGATCAAAAACCATCTCCAATATCATATCCCATTGACATTTGCTTAAAGAACCATTCACAGCGGAAATAATACCGCACAAGTACATCGGAACATCAGGGATATTGAGCGATTGCGTTCACAAAGCAATACGATTACTATGCGTATTCAATACTTACAATAAGTACTAACTTACGTCCCTATTCCGTGCATGGAATTCTTATTCTGAATGCGATTATTCGTTCAGGCAAGGCGTCAGAAATGTATGTATGAGTTATATAGGTACAGGATTTAGCGATTCGTGATCGGTGTAACTCGGATGCTTGAAATATGTGCGATTTTTTGATAAATGTTTTATCGTATTGAAAGATTCGTTTGTTGGTTTCGTAAAATATTGTTTTTGTAAGAAAATTATGGCTTCATTAATGTTTTACTCAGTATTACACTAAGCGATGCAATCTTTGATGGTGAGGCGCACTAGTTTATTAAGACCCTATTCACTCTAGCCTTGAAGACACCCAAATTATAATCGGACGGGAAGACCGCAGCAGGCAAACTGTTTCAGTCCTCCGACGTACGCGGTATAAACGACGAGGCGAAATGCTATGTCCGGACCGTAGAGGTTTCAACAACTTTTCTATAAGGTGGGATCGCAGTCAAGCACTAGTTTACCTCAATTAAAAAAAATATATATATTATAGAGGGTTATATGTAAAACACTAACTACGTTGCTGGACTGTATTACCAACATCATAAAAAACAACTTTTGTTCTATCTTTTAAAAAACATAATTCATTTACCTAAATCAAATAGAAATTGAAATCTTTATTTTGCTAATATGGGTAATACATATAGTTCTTAAGTTTACATTAGCTCAGCCACATTTTACCAATCGTCATGCAAAAATTTAAAATTATTCATATCAAAGCTTCAAGATTTCGTTGTTATATGTAACATATTTCTACTCCGTATGATTTTCATTGAAAACTTTTCAATTAAAATCATTTTTTAATAGCAAGCTTTTATAGCGCAATATAATCTATTTAATTAATACTCATGTAGACCATTCGAAAAAGCTTAAACACGGTAAGGTTATCTAAGTTCCTATGGCCACCTTCCAGATCCATCATCAGATCAGCTATTTAACATAATAATTTTGCATAGTCATCTGATTTACACATGCATGCAAAATTTTAGCTCAATCGGTAAACGGGAAGTGGTTCTTTAATTCACAAGATTTGATTACAGACAAACGCCACCATTGCTAAGTTTTGGGAATACATTCATTGTGCGTACAGCTAAGGAGTGGAATTCCCTGCCAGAGTCTGTGTTTCCTGATGGCTACATCCCAGGAATTTTTAAGTCAAGAGTGAATAGGTTTTTTCTTGGTAACCGCGTTCCATCGTCGACCGCATCGTCGCTTTCAGATGAGGCGGACCTATCAACAATAAAAAAAAGACACAAACATCGGAACAGATGAAACTAAATAAAAGCTTGTAAAAAAATGTAGTACACAATTATCTACACATACTATTTACTTCTGCTTTTAAAAACACAAGCGCGACAAAATATCGGAATTCCAAATCCAGGATTTAGAACACAATAAATTCAAACTCCATTCGTAAAACAATAGGTAACTAACAAAATGGAATACGATTGCAACTTTGTCATGGATCTGGCTAATACGGGTATCACTGAAATTGACGTTCGAACTCCAACGTGAGTTGAATCGACAATCGTCGCGCGTCATCGGGCCGACCGACTCGCTTTGTGTAGCTTTGATTTTTAGGATGAACGCTATGCGGGACGATATTTAGTCGAAATATAGCCACAGTGTATGTACAAATTAAGTGAAATATTAATTTTTGTGAATTGATTTAAACGCGTTTGGTAGACATGGTTGTTTAATTAGCAAATTATTCCTAGTTGAGTTGCAATGAATTTTGTTTTATATTGGCGACACAAGGTGGGTATGGACTGGATGATGGGACGGATGTTGGGGTAATAGGACACCAAAGAGAAACATTGTTCTATGGGGCTCAAATGGATGCCCATTCGCCAGAGAAGAAGTCTGCGCGCAATGACTACACTCTTCTCTCTGCTCAACTCTCCTACCCCTCCTTCTTAGAATCTTCGTTCTTCTAACAATCTCCTATTGCTCTGGCCCTCTCATACTTCTGATTTTGTTCATTCTTCCTTTCATATACAGTCCATACTTCTGTGAAATCCCTTTGTTCGCCTTTTTACCTGTGTGTTGCGGGTAGTTTTAATAAATAAATAAATAGATTTCAATAATAACTGTTTATTATCCTTTTCTTTATATTGGAAGGTGTGTTTTAGTAATATCACGTGAGACGTGTGCTCCTAAGCAAGGCTAATAGAATACAGTAACTGTAACCATACTAAGGATTTCAGTCAAGTGGTCTCGGGGATTCTATTGATTAAATATAATATTTATTCCTTAGAAAGAGAAAGACCATAGTGTTGAAGCAGGATGGATTTTTTTTTTGTTATATTCCAATAGCGGACGCTAAAGGTAAAACTACATGGGGCACAGGTGGGCCATGTACGTCAATGTGGGCACGTCGGTCTCCATATATTTGATATGGCAACTAGACTTATAGAGCTACATTAGACACACGTCTCGCGATGCCACGCAACGCGACTCTACGTAAAAATCAGGCGTGGTCCACGTGTGTATCAGTCTATTGTAATTTCCGCTTAATCCACGCCGTATCGTATAATTATAAATAGTCGTAGCAATATTATCGACAGATGATTATCGTATTTCGGCGATGAATAAAATAAATATTATACTACGTTTTGCCCGCGCGGCTTTGCTCCTGGTCTTTCCTACTCCACCCTACTACACCCAACTCTACCTTAATCCACCCTACTATACCCTACTCTACCCTACTCTACCTTACTCTAACCTACCCTACCCTACTCTTCTCTACCCTATTTCTACCCTACTTCATTTGTTACAAAAAATATGATAAATGGAGAACCGTTCGGACGATTTTGTGCAAACTTCACATAAACCATCTACTAAATAGTCCGAACAAAGCCTAAACATTTGGTTTGGATAGGTGAGCCCGTTCTTGAGTTGAAAAGTGGCATTGATTTTTATTATATAGATTATGTGTTCAATATTACGGTTGGATTGGAAACAACGTAACCTATGCTATAAGCATTTAATCAGCCTTATAATGTTTTTCTTCTGGGGCTCAGGCAGTCTCTTTTGGAGAGGGAATAGGCCGTAATTTTCTGCACGGCCAAGAGTTATTGGTGAATGTCACATACTTAAAAAAAATTTTTTTTTGAGCATGCTAAAACATCATTGGGAAATCCAACGATGTTTTCGTTCACCATTTTAAGAGCAGTGGTTGTATATGCATGCAGTCATAATCGTTACCACTAGGCCTGTTTACTGTAGTGTGGGGTAGACGTGGGCAATTTGATTTTTAAGAAGACCTCAGGTCACAGTAAAAAGCGTTTCAGTGTTCGAATTGTTCCAAATGATGCAATTAAAATATTACTGACGTTCCAATCTTTCGGAACACTAACATGTAACGGAACAGTGAGTCGGTTCAGTAAAGAGTTATACACGACTAGTGTTGGGTACGTATTTAAAATGTGTACTCAATAACTTATCCATTTTGTTGCCAGTACATATTCGAACATTAGTTTGAAGGTGGTAATACAATAGTTCTCTGATGGAACCCCTTGAGATCAATTAGTGTGGTAATCAACGGCTAATAGCGTGTGTAGTTTATGACATCTTGGCGATGGAGTTATGTTTGTGTTGTAGGCTATTTGTAACTTGCCTTGTACAATACTAGCAAATATCCACTGAGTACTTACTACGCAATTTCGGGCGTATAGCTACGTCCTATTTTCTCGTTCGCACGCTTGACATTTTAACACATCAATACATCATAGTAAGGCTTTTGAAACAAAATTAAGACCGCCTTCACACTAGCGTTTGTTCAGTGTAGATGTTCGATAAACGTATGCGTAGTGCAGACGCCGCGACAACGCGGCGCAGACGTCGCGTTGTTGCTGCGTTTCCTCTGGCGTCAATGGAACGATGCGCTGACGCGGCGCAGGTGTCGCGTTGTTGCCGTGTTTCTTCTGGAGTCAATTGAACGCCTACGCCGCGCTTTCGCGGCGTCTGCGCGGCTTATACGCCCTACGCTAGACAAACGCTGGTGTGAAGGCGCTCTAATCGGTTTATATGCTTCAATTGTTTTAGCAGTCTATAAGCTTGCCTGACCACTATGTTTAGTAATAGACAATCAACCGGCTTCAAATAGTTTTAAACGATCCCATTAACTTTCCGAGTCAAAAGAGGTTCAAAATGAGTTACCAGCAAAACTTGACCTCGTTTTGTAGGGAAAACGTACACGATATGTGGTCAGTTTTAACTAGTTTATAAAGCTTGATGTGTCGACGAGTGTACATACTGTACACAGTACCATTACAGGAGCACGTAAATGCTTCATACGATTTAAATCGAAATAGTTTTCATTGAGTACCTACATTTTCTCTTTTAACTGTTTGGTGGGTAAATTAAATTGGTAATTTATTGACGGAGATCTTGGAGTAAATTAAGTGTTAATGTGTGGACTGATTGATTCGCTTACCGATTTTATTTAAGTAAGTTTTAAATGTCTCAAATTAAAAAAAAAAATCTTTTATTATAACACTTACCCTAGTGCGACGTCAAAGTAGAATACTGCATACAAACTTTGGACCCTCGTTTCATTCCTTTAGGGGGTGAATTTTGGAAAAACCTCTAATAGTGCTTTTTATGGTGGGAAAATCATCCAATGACAATTCTTGCTCTTGGGCAGAGCGGGAGATAGTGTCAGACTCTTACTGACTAAACGACCTACCCCTTACCTTCAAGCCTTCATTCCGGGGCTCAAGCGCCCTTTCGGATAACCCTGGCCCCAGTAGGCTTCGACCCGGCTGGGCCCCTGCTGTTGCTGACAACTTCTTGAGGTGCGCGAGAACAGCGCGCGCCGTCGACGACTTGGGCTCGGTCCGGACAGTTACCGAACGGCCGGACAGCGAGCTACCCATTGCTCACTGTCCGCAAGCCCGCGCCTACGAACGATTGGGTTCATGCTGGTCCCGCGGTTGTCATTGAATGATTTTTCCCATCGAAAAAAAAAGCTGTTCCCGAGTTTTCGCGAGACTAATTAACAGCTATTCATTTTTAATAGACATAATATCGTCCATTTGCTGTCATAACTTTTTCATATGCAAAAGCTCATCGAGTTTCGCACAATGGTGTACGAATATAAAATGTATTTTAAAACAACGCGAGCTTCCCCAGAGTGCGGCGCGTGCACTAACTAGAATGAAGTTATTTCGATTTCAGCTCGACTATGTGACTCGATCAAATGTTTTGTGGTAGTCTGATTAACTAAATTGTTATTCTCTTTTCTTTTCGAGTTTTGGAAAAGCATTGTTAAATATTAATTGGGTTAAATGGGGTTACACTGCAGGTAACATATTTATATTAGTATCTTACACACAAAAAAACTAGTGACACAATCAATAATTATCAGAAATTTATTGAAATCTTCTTTTTGGCCGTTTCTCTCTCGCTCTCCGGAAGTCGTCAGAGTACGTGGCATAACTTCCCGGCCATGTTTGCTTGCTGTAGCCTGATTCACGTAAAATCAACCAAATATCGTTGAAGTTTTATAATCGTTTCATCGAAGTCCTATCCAAAAGCGGTATTCACGATCTATCAACTTATTTCCAGTTACATCAGTAAGTATTCTACCAGGATAATGTAATACAGACTTTTTTCTAAATCGACGAATTTCAAACGACTTTAAAATCGGTGTCGTTCAAACTCGACTGATGGATGTAAATACGAAAATGGTCTAAACGACTAAATCGCTACGATATCGTTACGGTTTTCATTATATGAATCGGGTTACTGGCCGCCAACAGCCGTTTTGATTTGGTCAGTCCATCGCATCGATGGTCTGCCACGCGATCTCGTTCCGTCCATCTGTCCTTGTATAACAAGGCGTTCGATGGAGTTACATTCACGTTGACAAATATGGCCAAAGGGTTTAACAACACGACTGCGCAGTAGCATAGACAAGCACTCTTTATTGCCTTATTAAGGCCCAAGCGCCCGAAAAGTGCCATAAAACAGTGACTTTCTGAAGCCTACTCCTCGGTAACGGCCAGGTTAATAGGTTTGAAAAAAAATATATGTTTATTATAGATTCATGAACAAAATTATCAACATTTGATTTTTTCGTGCTATTATTAGTTTTGTCTAAAAAAAAAATATTTAGCAATTTGGCAACTTTTCGCAACTTTTCCCTACTCCTTCGAAACGGCTTGGATCTTTAGAAACATTTTTACACATAAAAATTGGTGGTTAAATATTCTTCAAAGTGAACATTACTTATGTAAATTAATCAATATTTCGCAAAGAAAATGGATTTAAAGCGCTTTCCGGGTGCTGCTGGCCGCAAATAAATGCACAGATTTGCGTACTGGCGCCTAGGTGGGTGCGAGAGGTGCGTGCATATAATTTTGACCAGATAGTTCAAGGGACTATAAGCCTTAAATAGGTAATTCTTTTATCCTAAAACAATTAAGAACTCAGTTAAGTGGGAGGAAATGGGATAAAGTCACCGTCCTTTGCAATGCAGTAATGCTAGCGAAAGAGATGGCTACAATCGTGAGGTAACGAACATCCTCACGCCCCAGACACTGCCCCAGAAACGGTCAGATTGCGGGCCTCACCCTAGCCACCGTATGCACTGGTTTGCAGACGACAAGCAATGGGTAGCTCGCTGTCCTGCCGTCCAGTATCTGTTTTTCGTTCCACATCATTGATTTATTTCCCATCTTGAAAAAACTAAGCATAGTCGCATAGTCTTTCCTTTTCACTTCCCAGTCATCATCATCAGCCTTTTTAATGTTTCCGCTGCTGGGGCTCAAGCCTCCTCTCTGGGAGAAGGAATGGGCCGTAATCCAATACGTGGGCCCAGCGGTGGTTGGTGAATGTCCGGACTTGCGGACAGTGAGCAATGAGTAGCTCGCTGTCCGGCCGTCCGGTAACTGTCCGGACCAAGCCCAAGTCGTCGACGGCGCGCGCTGTTCCCGCGCGCCTCAAGGAGTTGTCAGCAACAGCAGGGGCCCAGCCGGGTCGAAGCCTGCTGGGGCCAGGGTTATCCGAAAGGGCGCTCGAGCCCCGGTATGAAGGCTTGAAGGAACGGGATGGGTTTTTTAGTCAGTAAGAGTCTTACACTAACTCCCGCTCCGCCCAAGAGCGGGGGTTGTCATAGGATGATTTTTCCCATCGGAAAAAACATGTCGAATTTTTAGTTCTAGGACATGCCGCGGTTTCCTTTCACAGTTTTTGAGAGCAGTGGTGATGAAATAAATTACTCAAAGTAATGCGCCTGGCTGGGTTCGTTACGTCCGAATCTTACTCTCAAATTAAAAAGAATAATTAAACAATAAAAATGCAGACCAGGCGCCCATATTAATTTTAAATGTCGTTGCAACTGTGAATTATTTATAGCGATCCGCTCAGATAATATCGACAGATGATATAATCAGCATAATGGATATTTTTCATACGGCAATCGCGTTCAAAGTTACCATATTTTGGCAGCGAATACATTAAATATTAAATTATGTGTTCTACATTTGTGCATTAACTGTATAATGGATGTATTGTATTGTATTCGGCTCTAGACATTATTGAGAGTGAAAAAATGGATTATTTTTCGACTTTTGACATTTAATATTATAATTTCTACGACCGAGCCCAAGTTGCCGACGACATGCACTGTTTCCGCGCGCTTTAAGGAGTTGTCAGCAGCAGCAGGGGCCCAGCTGGGTCGAAGCCTACTGGGGCCAGGGTATGCGAAAGGGAGCTCGGTCTCGGCACGAAAGGCCAGAAAGAACAGGAGTGGGTTTTTAATCAGTAAAGTCTGACACTATCTCCCGCTCCTCCCAAGAGCGGGGAATGTCATTAGATGTTTTTCCGACCGAAAAAAAAAAAACCATTACATCAAAATCTCCCTTACTTCCACTACACATCCGACCAAAAAAACAGCATCACTCCTTAACATTTACAACACAGCGCAATGCTCTATACAAGTTAGTCTTAAACTCTCATATCTCACTCCCGCGGGACTGCTACACTGTGTAATTGCCTCCGTACCTCCTTCGTACCTCCGGGAGGTCACGTAACTAAGATTTATGCGGTTGCTTATGCTTTGAGGTCCGAATTTCTGCTCGCAGTGTAATATGTTGGGGGTCAAGGTTAAGAAGGAGGGAAGACAGAAGGTTATAAGGGATATGTGTGTCATGATAGATATTATTGACTAGCATTTGCCCACGGCTTCAACAGCAAACATAAAATATATAATAGCCTATGTCACTCAGGACTACTATGTTTCGGCCGTTTTGCGCGGAGGAGACGCATATCTTCCCAATCAATTTATTGATGTTATGTTCTGTTACCTAGTTTTAAGATTGTGTCTTTAACGCCTAAATAAACTGTTATTCTTTCTTTCTTCTTTCAGGAATAAAGCAGCTTTCCATCGATGAAAACAAATTAACAATCGGACCAGTACTTTCAGAGATCACCTCCTACAAACATAAAAGTAAAAAAAACTTTACCTCTTTAAAATATTACTGTAGATAGCGTAGATGAGGATTTTGATATTTTGTTTTATAGATAGTCAGTCAAAAATGAAGCCTATTAGTATATTAATCTTCCAATGAAGAGACTCAAATTAAATTTTACCTTCGTTACTTGGTCCTTCGAGCCGGATTATTTTTGATGCCATGTTGAAAGTGTTATAATTACAACAATCGCCTAAGTGCTCTTTTCAAATTAGAAAATATCGCAATTTACCCCTGAATACAAAAGCTTAACAAGCATTAGTCCTATAAATAATTGAATGATGAAACTGAACTAAGTTGTAAGTTGAGCTCCACAGTAGGCGTGAGTTAGGTCTATCTGAAATAAAAACATTTACCGCCTTATTCCAAAACGGGATTTAAATGTCATGTAGGTCCTGGATTATTAAGGCCAAAGATAGGTTTTGAATTTGGAATTAAGGTATAAAAAATTAAGTTTATCACTAGTTTCTGAACATCTATGGTAGTAAAGTTAGACCGCCGAAATCTTAGTTTAATTATGATACCGAATTTGATACTAATATGTACATTATTATTTAAGATTAGCTATGATTTTGTTTGTTATTCCATATAAAAAACTGTTAAAAATAGATAATAATATGATAGCTTGATGGATCTGAAAAATTGAATATTGAAATTTTTCAAATACATGTATTTTTTATAATATTGAAATATAATTTTAATGATTGACACAAACAAGACCCGTTGCTAGGCAACCACACATTAGACATGCCACCACCCTTGTACTGAAGTTAGTACTAAGAACACGGTTAGAGTTTAAAGGCCAACGGCAGATCTCGTACCGCAATTTTTTTTAAATGTATTGTAATAGAATTTGTACCACTTATTAAGGCAGCCAAGCCATTTATTTTCTTATAATTGTTATATTTTTAAAGGTCCGAATTAATCAGAAATATCAATAAAAAGATTTGAATAAATAAACGTAATAAAATCGTAAACCAAACGCAGTTATGTTTTTAGAAGTTGCCATTGTAAAATAATACAAATATAATAAGTCGGAATAATAAACAATTACTTAGAAATGGGAAAAACAAGAAAAATAATTAAACACTTATGTATTATACCTAAGCAAGCATTGTTGCATAATAATTAATTAACGAAGAATTAAAGAAACGTTTCGTCATTTAATGTCTTTTTTAGTCACGGCAATTATTTATTGACAGCTGCATTTGTGCATCTGTCAATAGTGACAATTGCTTTGAAGTTTCAGTTCAGTACTTTGCTATTGTTTGGATTGTGGTTTGTTTCTGCATCTGAGCAATTTAGTGAATTATCTGGCTATTTTTACGTTGAGTTGAGCATCTGTTCCTCCGTACTCTATATCTTGATTATAGTTTCGCGAAAGGACGCTTTTTTAACTGTGCTGTGTGTTTATACGTGCCCCGCTAACATGTCGAGTTTGCAATGTATTAATTGCAACATTCGGTTGTCCCAAATAAGAAGGCATGCGTTATCCGATGAGGGCGAAGGTGTCGTCAACACTATCCGACTGTGGACATATCCTAGAGATGTAAGTTGTTTGCGAATAACATATTATTTCTTCTTTCTTTCTTTCTTTCTTCTTCATAAGAATAGGCCACTGAGGAACTCTCCTCACTGGTCCCATTGCGGCGGCTGGCGTTAGGATATTCGTTCCCTCATTCTTGCGGCCGTCCCATTCTTTAGTATTACTGCATCGCCGGAGGAGGTGATTGCATACCATTCCCTCTCACTCCGGACCATGGCGTGAATCAGGGCACGACGCGAGAGGTCGTCGCCGCCGACCGCCTCCTCCAGTACACGGCGGTGTTTCGCCCGAACGGGGCTGCTCGAAGCCTCTAATCACACTGCACTGCCAGTCACGCACAAAATAACCAGACTGACAGGGTGGCACGGGTCCAACTCAATAACACTTTATTATTTTTCTAGATAACACCTGCTGACCATATTTGCCATGCATGTTGGGAGCTAGCTTCTCATTCAACTGAGAGTATACCGAGAAGACGAGTTGGCCATCAAAGTATTTGTGTGGTGTGCGGACGATCCATACTGAGAATTAGTCGACGCAGGATTTTAATTGAAGGGGCAAATGAAGAACAGGAAAGATTGGCTCATATAGTTTCTACTTGGATCCAACCACGAGAGGTATAAAAACATGTACCTTCTATGAATATTTATGTCTTTATTTGAACTAAGAAATTGAATAATATAATTTTTTTCCTCTATTACCATGCATGTTTGAATGCAAACATTTCTTTATTTATGTTTTAGCTTCGTCCTGAAGATCAAGCTTGTGTGCCATGTTGGATGAGAGCTAGAAGAACAAGGATTGCTCCAATAGTTCAAAACATTCAACCACCTTCACCTGGTCATGTGGATGTTGATCATTCCATTTTAATGTGCGCTGTATGTGGTCAGAGTCTGTCCACCACAACATCACATGAAGAGTGGAATCCTGACAACATTTCACGTTTGTTGGTGCACCAGCAGGTATTATAATTGAGTTAATATTTTTATTGTAATTAGCTTATAAACACTTGCAATACAAAGGGCATTACTCTTATATGTTGCTAACTTTAGGACACTCCAGAGGTACAAACACCAAAACAATACTGGTCCTCTCATTGTCAAATGAGCGGTTCTCTACACCAATGAGCATAGTAACATAACATAGCTACTTGATAAAAGTTTTCTATAAGGTGGAGGAAACCGTTTGTTGAACCGTTCTTCAGCGTGGGTTGCTTAAATTCAATTAAGAATATTACTGCATCCGGTTTTTTGTTGTTTATGTTTTTTATGCTTGAACATGTTAGATACAACTTGTCTATCAAACTTGGTGCTTAATTTATAGTTTTACATAATAGAAGCAACAAGAATAGATGAAAGAATATGTAACCAAGATTAAATGTAACTCATAATACGATTTATAAGAGTGTCCGTGTTGGTTCTTGCATGTTATTCTCCATAGATTGACTGGCCTGTTGGTCTAGTGGTTAGTGACCCTGACAGCTATGCCGTAGGTTGTGGGTTCGATTCCCACCCAGGACAAATGTTTGTGTGATGAGCATAATCATTTGTTCTGTGTCTGGGTGTAATTTATGTATAATATGTATATATTTAGAAATATGTAAGTATGTTTATCAGTTGTCTAGTACCCATAACACAAGCTCTGCATAGCTTGGGACTAGAAGGCGTTGTGTGATAGTTTTAGAATATATTATTATATTATTATTATCGAGATCTATTTGGAACATGCAAATTGCTTTACATTTTTTGGACTGACCGACATTTGACTATTCTAAAGTGCCTGCAAATGGTCTATTTGAAATAAATGCATTTGACTTTGATTTTTTGATTGATTTTATCAATTTTACTAAAATGAAACTTAGTGTTTAATTTATATTCCATCAACGTATATTTTTATATCTATGGTCCACAATACCCAATACACAATATGACCGGTCATTACGGCGGCACTTGGGGGAGGCCTATGTCCAACAGTGGACGTCTTTCGGCTGAAATGATGACGATTATATTTATGGCTATCTCATGAAATTAATTATTTACAGATGTCATCGATGAATGAAGTTTGTGGAATTTGCTGGGACCACGCTCGGGATTTGAATTTTCAAGTTCCAGAAGAACCCCAAGAAAGACCCCAGCAAATTGTGTTGCCCAATATGAGGAGAGCGGCTGATACAGCAAGGCATTGCATTTTCCAAGAATGCAGGCAACCAGAAAGAAATGTTGTGCCTGAAGAAACTAGGCGAGAAGTGCTAATTAGGCATCAATATTTTATACCGAAAGGTGCCCGTATTTGTTCTCTGCATAAACAGGACGCAAATTATGAGGATCTATATACTGCTGAGTATAGCCTTGACAGCTTTACTTCTATTCAAATAGAAGAGATTATATTTATATTGATGGAGGGGCTTAATAACATCTCATATGAGAACATTCAAAATTACCCGGATAACCAAGTGCAGTACTTCATAGGCATAAGTAAACAACAACACGAACAAATATTACAAGCATTACCTAGGCTTAGAAATATGCAAAGGGGTAGTTTTGCATTAACAGCCTTATTGTGTAAATTAAGGACTGGAGATTCAGGAGACCGATTATCGTGCTTGTTTCAAGTACCAAGGAGAACCCTAGAAACATTAATTTCTGTAGCACGAAATATCATGATAACGGACTATGTTCCACAATTTCTAGGTTTTTCTCATATAAGAAGGGAGCAAGTGGCAGCAAGAAACTCATACATAGCTGATCACATTTTTGGTGAGCCTACTGCACCACCTGAACAAAAACCGGCCATAACAATAGCTGATGCAACTTATATATATACACAAAAAAGCGGTAATTACTTATTTCAAAAGGATACATATTCCCTCCATAAATATAGGAACTTGTTAAAACCATTTATCCTCTGTGCCTCTGATGGATATATCATAGATGTACGTGGACCATATAGTGCCACTACAAATGATGCAACAATCATGAACAATTTATTAAATGAAGTTGAATTTAATAATTTTTATAATGAAAATGATGTGTTCATATTAGATAGAGGTTTTCGTGACTGCATGGATAGTCTGCATGAGAAAGGGTACATAGGTCATATGCCTGAGACTAGAGAAGACGGCCAATCACAGCTGACCACTCTTGAAGCCAACAGATCACGCTGTGTAACAATAAACCGGTGGGTAGTAGAAGCTGTGAATGGCCGTTTTAAAAGAGATTTTAAAATATTTCGCCATGAATATTTTAATCGTGGTTGTCGCCACTTAATGACAGATTTTAAAATAGCTGCTGCTCTGCTGAATGCGTTTACTCCACCATTCGTAGACAATGTTCATGCAGAGCAATTTGTAGAAATAATAAATGAGCGCCTATTTTTAACCAACAACATAGCTGAGTTAGTTAGGCGACATAATTTAAACAGGCGAGGTTCCTGGTTTGAACCCATAGATGCGACAACCCTATCTTTTCCAAGGCTATCCATGGACGAATTGATATTATTTGCATGTGGTATCTACCAAATTCGCCAGGCTCGGTCATATGTGGGTGAGCATTTCCGCTTCCATGGAATCTATACGTTGGAGGTATCCCGAGAGAGGATAAATGGTTTAGAGGGAATAAACCCAATATTGCTTAGGGCTAAAATAAAATCCCGTCATACTTCTGCGAGAAATTATTTCGTATTTATAGTTGCAGAAACAAATATGAATGGTCGGGAAGCAATCCTAAGTTATTGTTGTAACTGCATGGTAGGGTTAAGGACAGTGGGATGCTGTTCTCATGTGATGAGTATCATTTGGTACTTAAGTTATGCTCGCCATGAGGGTATTACCCGACCTGCCCCCTTCTTAGATGAAGTTGTATTAAGAATACATGAATAAATGTACGTACAAAATCAAAATATTTTTTTTACTTACCTACCTACGCTCAAAAACCAATCAGAACTTCACCGTAATCAACAAATAGTAGAGGAAATTATCAAACTGTTACAATCTGCTGCTGGACAGAAGTTCCCACTAAGTACCTACCTATGTACGATGCTTATCTCAATCTACCTATGTCAGGGTAAGTAAAACACTAAAAGAACGACAAGTAATCTTAAACATTTACTAAATCATCAAAACAATGTGGATGTACCTACAAGTAACAATCTAAATTAGTACACTAGTACATAACCTTAAAAAAACAAAACTGGGTATAACTTTTATGTCCGAACCTTTAAAAATCTTAGATTTTAAACAGAGCTTGTTTATCATATTATCTACCAAATTATAACAAAAACATCCCAAAACACGAATTTTTTTAGCGGTACGAAACGCCCATACATTCCTGCCGTTCGCCTTTAATTTAGAGGTTTAACTTTAATAAGAACTTAAGTTTGAATACAAACTTGTCCTTCTTCCTCTCTCCTACCATACGCCATTCTTCCAAGATTTTGTTCAAGTCAGCACCCGCAATAAAAGTACCAAACGGGAATGAAGAATCCCCACAGTAACTAATCCGGCCGGTCCGGGAAACGTGTCGGAACCGTGTCGGAAAGACGGTTAATCCCCACTAGTGTACTGCCGGTTGTCAGTCGGATTACCCGACAAGTGTTCTTTAAAACCGTCAGTGAGATTCGGAATAAAATATGATGGGAGAAGATTTTTGTTTTGTGAGTGAGAGATGAAAACGATTTTTTTTATTAGGTATCCATATTACAGAAAAGAATTTATACTAATATTATAAAGATGAACGTTTGTGGGTGAGTGTGTATGTGTTTGTTATTTAATACGCTTTCTTTTGACGACGAAAACTAATGTTTGACTGCGATCTCACCTCACGGTGAAGCAGCGCTGCAATAATTTATTAAGAGCCCATTCACTCTAGCTTTAAAAACACCGGAATAAGAATCAGACGGGAAGACAGGAGCAGGCAAATTACAGTCCTACCACTTTTTATCATGAGACATTGAGACATTGTCTACACCGTTAAATTTTAATCGTTTTAATTCGTCCAATCCAATTTTTAAAAAGAGGTATTATATTTTTTAATTTTATCTTTACAAATGGATAGTGTTTCATGTACCGGATCGACCCTACACGGGTTTAAAACGATTAAAATTTAACGGTGTATATGTACACAAAATTTAAATCAAGCCACACACACACCACAAAGTTGCATAGGTACAATTAAATTAAATACTGTTTTAATATTGAGATTATTGATTAGGATACAAAGTTTCATAATTAAAAAATAATTGAAATCAATTCTGAACTCATTACTTTCAGGATGTGTTTATTTACACACTGTATAAATTATTACATCAATAACATCCAATATATCTATTTTTAGGAATCAGAAGTGCAGATATTAAACTACATACGTGACACACGACAAAAATAAACAATTCTATATTTTTAGTTAAAAGAACAAAATAACAACAATTCTAATTAATCTTATTCAGCACAAATAATTGATTATAAGTCTTACGGCCCTTGAGCGATGTTCCCGCCACGATAATAATGACACCTCAAAAAAATACGAGGGAAAAGTAGTGCGCGCGCAGCTGTCATAGACTACTATAGATGTCATTCCTTCGTTCCATCCTAACACGGCCTCTCCTGAAACCAAGTCGTCCTCGACTTGATCTTCTTGGGATGCACCCATAGTGAGATGCTGCAGGTGCGCCCATACTGCTCCTATTTCGGCGTCCAAGCTCAGCATGTATAGTCCTGACGGCTCAGGTACTGGCTCGTTGTCTCCAGTGTGATCTGGGTGGCTCTGAACCTCGTCAGTTTCATTATCTGAAAGAGTTTACCATGGCTATTCATACAGGTAACACGAATATTATGACTATTTAAAAATGCCAAGACTAGAACATGACAACCAATGATAAAAGATGATTAGCGTCCTAACCATCTTGCATCACTGTCTAATACTTTAGCATAGCGATTATCTATATGGGTGATAGATACCAATGTCCGGCGACACACGCCTTTGCAGGAAAATATACCGTTGGGCGACTAACGCCATTCATGGGCAACACATCCCATTGTTGGGCAACTAATGCCTTTGGGACAAATCCGTGTTGGGCGACTAACGCCATTGGGACAAACCCGTGATGGGCGACTAACGCCATTGGGACAAACCCGTATGTTGTGCAACTAACACCATTGGGACAAACCCGTATGTTGTGCGACTAACGCCATTGGGACAAACCCGTGTTGGGCGACTAACGCCATTGGGACAAACCCGTGTTGGGCGACTAACGCCATTGGGACAAACCCGTATGTTGTGCGACTAACGCCATTGGGACAAACCCTTGTTGGGCGACTAACGCCATTGGGACAAACCCGCATGTTGGGCGACTAACGCCATTGGGACAAACCCGTATGTTGGGCGACTAACGCCATTGGGACAAACCCGTGTTGGGCGACTAACGCCATTGGGACAAACCCGCATGTTGGGCGACTAACGCCATTGGGACAAACCCGTATGTTGGGCGACTAACGCCATTGATGGGGAACACGTCCCATTGTTGAACACATCCCGTAGCTAGGCGGCGCACGCTTTTGGGACCACACTCTATGTATTTCTTGTATTCACGTGGTGGGCATCTGGATCGATTGACTGAGGCATCCTGCTGATCTTGATTTATCTTCAGGAGTTCATTAGGGCGACTTGACAAATCTCCCGCAGAGATTCTCTATTGGCATCTGAAGTACTTGCGGCTAGGTCACGAACCTGTGATAATAGCTGAAGAAGAGGCGTCAGAGCCAATCATTAGATTTAAAGCTGAGGTTTGAGTGGTTTTCTGCTTACTGACATTTAATACCAGTTACAGATTCCAGAGCGTAGTTAACTACCTCCTGCCTGACATTTTTAGGGACTGGGGATTTTTTAAAGTTGCTATTTTACAAGAGCTCGGTCGTACCTGACCCAAGACTACCTAGATATTTACGTGACTTGTGTACAAATTAACGTTTCGCTGATTCCTATATTCCGACCGGTTCTTGGCGAAAGACTTTTCTTCTATATGCCCCTTTTTTAAAAAAAATGAGCACTGCGATTCGGATTTGTTAGCAACAGTGGTGTCATTGACTGAACTCTGTCTCCCGGATTTCACGGCAGACCTATCAGTGGATTCCCCGCGAGGCCTTTTGTTACAATTCTCTGATTGCATAAATAGCTCTTGGGTCCGCGGTCAGTGGATGAGTTCGAAGACGCTTGTTTATTTATCTCACTATTGCAAGAATCGGATTTAGCGTGGTTTGGTTTTACGTAAATCGAAAGGACCGAGACTAAGACGTCCGAAGCTAAGGTTGCATTTGCCGCGGCTGCCCTAATTTGTAGTTTATCGATACCACGTATAACTATCAGAGTTCGCAATTCATCGCTGAGACCCTTGACTACCCTTAAACGTAACAAAGTACGCCGCGCGTATTCGGCATACGTCGTAAATTTGTCAGATGTGTTCATCGTTTCAAATAAAATATTTGCTTCCGAGGGCAGAGGGGTTTAAATTTGTGCCTAAACTTGACCAAGTTCGATAATTGGTGACCCATTCGTTTAGCCAAACTTTAGCGTCACCCATATCGTAGGAAGCTACTCGCGACAAACATTCGTAGTCACTTCAACCGTTCGCAGTAACTGCGCGGTTCACTTCATCATACCATGCGTCAATATCGTGTCTGTTTGGATCAAAATTATACACGTAGTAGATATGCGGTCTAGTAGGCTACTACGATTTTATGGCTGCCGCAAGCATAGTTACAGTCGAAATCCATGGTTACAGTAGATGCTCCATCAGATCGGCGATCATTTGGATCGTTCTTACGAATGGTCGTTGAAAGACCCTCGGAGGCACGAACTCGTTGCGGAACATCGCTCAAGTTTACGGGACTACGAGAACGCAAAGTGACCTTGCGTCTGGTTCTGATGGTTCGCCATAGTGTGTGGTTTTTGAGATTTATGTAGTGTTGACGTTACATTAGTACTGGTATGCTCGATAGCGTTAAGCCTTGTCATAATATCACTGGGGGTATATTGTAACGAGTTATTGGTATGAAGCACGGATATCGTATGAAGCGTTACCATAGATATCTATGAGCGTTACCGATGAGCACCTTGCGCGCGAGGCTGTTAATGTAGATCGAGATCTAGAACGGCGGTGGTCACAAACATCACAGCGACGATAATACGAAGAATCATTGGAGTCACTACGTTCCCGACGGCGGCTCCGTCTAGATCTATGACGCGACCGATTTATGGTTTCACTGCTAGTGGACTCGTCTCGCGAAACACGTTGAGATCGACCTTGTGAACGACAAAGTTCATGATTTTTAGGCATGTTGAGCACAATAGTTTGATGTTACATCACACACACTTAACATATCAACAGCGAGAGAGATATTTTTGATATTTTGTTCTTTAAATGTTTTAGAAGTAATTTAGTGGGCAATTTAAGCGTCCTTTATCCCACTTCTGATTTTAGGAATCAGAAGTGCAGATATTAAACTACATACGTGACACACGACAAAAATAAACAATTCTATATTTTTAGTTAAAAGAACAAAATAACAACAATTCTAATTAATCTTATTCAGCACAAATAATTGATTATAAGTCTTACGGCCCTTGAGCGATGTTCCCGCCACGATAATAATGACACCTCAAAAAAATACGAGGGAAAAGTAGTGCGCGCGCAGCTGTCATAGACTACTATAGATGTCATTCCTTCGTTCCATCCTAACACTATATATTATACGAACAAAGTATTGTATTGGTTACCAATAATCCAAGCTCGCGCCAGGTTTGACGCCCCTGGCGTACATTCGAGCAATAATTCTAGATCGGCTATGTAGTCGAGTGCCTGGCATACACGGTGATTGACATTCAATTAATCTATGCACCACATTCCATATTCGTGTATAATACTGTGAGGATCTTGATAATAAGAGGTTGACTTAAGAGGAGATGTAAGATATATTCTTGTTAATACACACAACTTACAACTGCCCCCCTAGCCAAGTTACAACCAGTTTGTGTCAAATTCCGTTCTCTAATCGGTAACGCCTCGGTGACAGCAATTGTAGAAAACGATAAGTTGGTAGCCATGTTGACGCGCCTGAGTCGGCCGCTTATAAGCGACGCTTGAGGGAGGCCTATGTCCAACAGTGGACGTGTATCGGCTGAGATGATGATGATGATGATGAGTAAAACATAAAATCACACGAAATTTATTTAAAAAAATGACTATCATTAAGACTTTATGTAAGTCACCGGAAAATTGTTGACAGATGATGGTTGTTGGTTGTATGGTTGTCTTCATTAGATTGTATTTTATTATAATTTGACAATGAAAATAATAATTTTGATTAACCATAAATTCATCAATTTCCAACATGTCCGTGTTTATAGAATCAGGAAAAAAAATGTGTTGCAAAAGATAGTTTACAATTTCACGAGATATTTTACAATCTTACAGCGATTGCAATTTTCCGGTGACATATACATCCTATACCCAGAAAATGGACTCCACGTGTTTCATTTAATTTCGATCAACCATTGAGGCATGAACCTCCCAAGCTGGCAAGAACTTGCGTCAATTAAAAAGACAGAAAGCCGCGGCGCCTTTCTAGCCACTCCTCAAAGAGAGATAATATCCGCGATAGTGCCGTGCTCAGTTTAAGTACCAACTTACAACAAAAAACTTTTCCCAATGACAAAAACATATTGCATCCACGCTCCTTTGCTCCAAAACTTCACACGAGTCGGAACGCGACTGTAATTCTAATATAGTTATAAATTATATAGGCTCCATTTTATGGGCTATACAGTGATAAAGTTTCCGAGGCGGTGTAAACCTCGTATCTGGAGGAACAAGTTTTTACGTCACTTTGAAAGTGATAGTGTCACAGAGTTGTTGAGTGTCATGGAAAGATTTTGGATAGCTCTTATGGAAGGAATGTCATGTCTTTAAAGTATTTAGCAACAGCAAAACTTATTTTATGTACTTACGCAAGAAAATAAAGGCGTTGGCCAGGGACTCAAACTGTAACTATAATAATGTGTTTTAACACTGTTTTATAAAACAGTTTCAAATGTAACAGATACAATAATGTTACCAAATCAAACTGTAATCTTTTTTATGAGTTATGAAGTGCTACCGAATGAAACTGTAACCTGTTATAATTATGTGTTAATAAGTGTTAATATGAGTAACTGAAATAATCAGTTTTAGTATAGCTTTTGATATAAATAATTTCACAGTACCATAAATAAGTAAATTGTAACTTTGGCAATGCTGCGTTTACCTGTTACACTTATTAATACTGTTAACAATTTTACGAGTATGTCTGTTACATATCTGTATCAGATATACTCGTGAAATGGTTACGGTTACACTTTTTTAAGTATTTTGGGTTAACACATTGAAAAAACATATATAAGTGTTACATTTTTGATTCTATCAAATAGCACCGGGCCTATATTTTAAGTTACGACTCATTTCTTCTTCCAGAACAGAAACCTAACTACAAGTAGTGAACAGCTTTTTATACTCGTACAGGGTAATTTGAAAAACAATAACAACCTTGTAGGACTGCATTACTAACATCTTAAACAAGAACTTTTGTTCTATAACTTTTTAAAAAAACATCATACATTTACCAAAAACAAACCTTCAAGATTTTGTTGCCTACTGTCTAACACATTAAAAAATCTGACTCGTGTTTTTTTGCTCTTTGTGTGTCAGGGCCACGGTAACTCTTTCCAAAGCCTTCTTCTACTTTGTGTGGACCGTATCAGACTCTACTGACTAAAAATCAACCGTGCTTTTACCGCAGTAACTCTCAAATATTTCGGCATTTGAAACGTCAACCTGATTTCAATTTTTTTTTTTTTTTTATTATTATTGATAGGCTCGCGTTTGACCACCTGATGGTAAGTGATGATGTGGCCGACGATGAAGCACGCTTGCTCAAAATCACACAAAAATATGAGGAAATAGCCTTACGCAACCTCTTGCCCTCTAGAACATTACAAAAGTAGTCAATAAAACTCTCTAGATCATATTATTGCACATAAAAGCTTCTATTATTATACCCCATAAAATTAATATGTCCCGCGTTATACTAGGGAAATTGTGGCTCCTTACACATTTTTATTTCCCCACTTTTTATGACCCCTAACACTATAGTGAGATTTTCTTTTTATTGTTATTTTGCACCTTATTATGCCTTTCTATATGGGTTCATTAAAAGAGCTTTTAAAAGTTTGGTCTGAAATGTTTTAGCTAGATTTTTTTTTAATGAAAGTTCAGTGACTGTAAAAGAGCCTGTCCAGATAAGGCGTTTTACGCGTGAAACCATTCGCGCGTCTCAATTTCTCTTGCGTCCAGATACCGCATATTACGCGCGTTTCTTCGCTGGGAGGGATCCAGTCAGTTACAGACATGAACTTGGAAACAGCGGTTGTGTTGTGGCTTGCAAATCGTCGATGGAATGTTTCCATCGACGATATGCACATAAACACAAAACGCCGTAAACGAATAAAGCGAACTATAAAAAGGAAAAGGCAAAGGCCGCCCTCCAATGTCCCCGGTTTTGAAAAGTATAAAATAACTTTAATTTCGGAAGTCGGTGTTAAGTAACGAAGAGACCATTATTAAATTGGAGGGAGGCCTTTGCCCAGCAGTGGGACAGTATGGGCTAGATATAATAATAATATACTTTTCAGTTTTTTTTTTTTTATATTGAAGTCAAACCGACTAATTATATAATAATAAACGACAAGACGAATAATTTTTTTGTAATAGTTTTTTTTAATATCGTGTAGATTTCATCACGCATGCGGATTTGCTCACCCGCAATTGTCCTTAACATATAAGTATTCATTGTAATCTGGAGAATACGCACGCGGGACGCGTACTAGGCAGGGAAATCCTGGATACGTGATGAAATCCGCATAATATTAAAGCATCCTAAATAATTCGCTTGATTAGATATTTTGATGTAAAGTTGGTGTAATTTTGAATCTCAAATGTGTTCTCAGCTGGACAACATAAGGAATTATTGATTTTAAACAGGAAGTGTATCGATAAAATGGACTTGAGTATTAGTTAATGAATCCGAGAAGGCTGACTCAATACACTTAAATTGCTTTAAAATATTAGGATAAAATTATAATGTGTTAAATACGCATTCTGAAGGAAAACAAAGTCGTCGAGTCATAATCTTGAACATTGATGCCGAGTTGTTGGCCTGTCGGTGTTCTACCAGTTGCATTTTGGGTAGTTCGAAATCCTTTCCCTTTCCTAAGAGCTGTGGTGGCCGAGCGGTCATGTCCCCGGTTTACGAGTTGTAGGTCGCGGGTTCAAACCTAGCCAGGAGCGTTACTTTAAGTCATTTACTCCATCGCACTGCCCTCAAAACGGTTAAGGAAAACATCGATTCGAAGACATGTCACATCCACCAACCCGCACCGGGCCCGCTTGGTGGATTACGGCCCATTCACTCTCCTATAGAGGAGGCCTGAGTCCCAGCAGTGGGACCATTAAAAAGGCCGACTATGCTATGCTATGCAAACCCTTTCCATCGTAGAACATGGTGCCTATTGTGGCACCGTGGGGGCCCAGCAGGTTCGGAAGCTTATTGGAACCATAGGTGACTCTGGAACGAAGGCAGAGAAGGAATGTAGGAGTGGGTTTTAGTCAGTAGAAGTCTGACACGATCTCCTGCTGTTCTCAAAAGCGGGAGATGTCATTGGATAATTTACCACAATAAAAAAAAATCATCGGACCTTGAAACGAACGGCGACGCCCCACCAGTTTTAGTGACGTAAAAATCCACGTATTATGTTCAAAAAGGTTTATATCTACACTTAATATTGTAAAGGGGTAAAGTTTGTTTGTAGAAGGTAATCTCGGAAAATACTGGTCCAATTGCTTAAATTTTTTCACCGATAGCTTTATTCCTGAGTGACGTAGGCAATATTTTATGTGCGCGAGCGAAGCCGCGTTACACATAAAATTAATCTAACCGAAAATTAACCTCACTAAGTTCTACAGACCAAGTATACCTCTGTAGTCTAGCGCTTAATGTTCTCTATGGCTTTCAGTTACGTTTGCCAGACATTTAACGAATGCTACTTCAACTTCGTTTAGAATTAGGTTACGATGGTACAGTAATACTAACTCGGAGTGACACAAGTCCGATGAAGTTAATACTTGCAAGCGTACCTTGTTAATTGGTATCGTATGTCAGAATATTTGTGCGAAAGTTTGTATTATTGAGAACCAGATAAAACCTATTTCATCACCACTGCTCTAAAAACGGTGAAGGAAATCATTATGATGAAACTAGGAGGTATAGTCCCTTGTATATCTGGCTGGAGTTAGATGCACACTTACTCGTACTGCCGTCTGCGCCCGCATATAGCCCCGCTGATCTTTAAAAATGTCCACGATCCAAAAATTCGAAGACATCTGATATTCACTAACCCGCACTGGGCCCGCGTAGTGAATTATGGCTCATTCCCTCTCTTAGAAGTCTGAGAATCAGCAGTGGAAACAATAAAAAGATTGATTATGCTTATGCTTATAACCGATTTTTAAAGGGGAAGTTCTATATTTGATCCGCATGTTTTTATGTCGAACCAAAAGTTTTCGAAAAAGTCGTGATAATAACGCGTTTTTTTTTTTTAAACCGTTGATGTGTCCTTCATTACCCACTACTACCTACTTCTCCTTACTATTACTTCATTCGTGTGCAATAGTATAGAATAGTGCATAGATTAGTTGTTAGGTTTTTTAATATCTATTGGTATATTATTTTGAAAGATTATTATTTGTGTATTTTTCTAAGGGCCCTAGCGGTCTGATTACGTTCTAGGAACACAGGCTTCCTTTTCGGAAATTCCCCGCGACCGTAGCGGGCATAGGCCTTGCTTCTACTCTACTATTATGAGTGATGTGCCGTTGCCGGCCATATGGGAATATTGCTGGCAATATTGCTACCAATATTCATACTTCGGGCAATATTCCCGGCATGCAGTGGATAAACTCGCTAGAAGGAGTTCAAGCATGGCTGCAATGAGTCCCGAACCTATCATGCCACTTCCCTTCGGATATCTACGCAATCTGGTAAGAAAGCGCACCAAAGATCTACACCACAAACTATGGAGAGAACATGGTGAGTGCAGGCAGGCCAAGGAGGCACTTCCCTCCATCGATGGCCGTTTTACGAAAAAGGCCATACGACTAACCAAATTACAGTTACGCAAATTAACGACCATTACAATTGACCACGGGACCTTTAACAAACACCTTACTTTCTTAGGAGTTACAGACAGTCCTCTCTGCAGAGCCTGCATGGAGGAGGACAAGACAGCAGCTCATCTGCTTCTAAGCTGCCCTGTGGTCACTGGATACAGGGCAAAGTACTTCGGAAACTCAGGTAACCTTCGTGAAATGGTGAGCGACACCAAGGCGCTGCTGGCCTTTCTTGAGGAGCTGGGCTGGATCGAGTAACTCATTTGTCCCACCCGTACGCCAAATACGCGCTTTAGTCGTGAAGTTGCGGACAACAGCCCGTTGTACCTAATACCCAATACTTAATATTCCCGGCAATATTCCCACTTCACGGCAATATTGCCGGCAACGGCACATCACTAATATGATGCACTAGAAACAATACGCGCCATGTCGACGTCGATGACTCAACTCGGGCTGGGTACCGGACGACCGAACATCAAGCGGGCTACAACTATCCTAATTTAAAATGTAATATTAAGAATCCACAAATTCTTTACTCAGACATTCTTCAGCCTAAAACTTCAGACCACGACTACTATCTAATCCCTTTCAGTCTAAAATTAATCCTACCCTAAATAACTAGAAAATGAAAGGGTTATTTATTTATTTACCACATATTTGCCCAAATGAATCTCAGGGACGGGCACCAACTTCACGAGGTGGGAACTGCAAAAAATGCCGAGCTTCAATCCCTCTCGGCCTTGGTCGGCATTCCGATCATTTACGAACTTATGTAGGTATACAAATACCTGCGGGTTTCGGATTATAGAAATAAAGGATGCGGTAATTGGTTTATTTGAAAGTAACTAACTACATGCTAGGTAACACTCCACTAGTGCTATAGGTTAGGCCACAGAAAAGATAAGAGAGGTTAGAAAGGATATACTTTCCAATTTGTACTACAACGAGTGTCGCCGCTTGTCTCCAACCCTTTATCTGCACTACAGGCAATAAACCATTACGAACGCTTAATTTCGCAACTAACAGACCACGCACACTTAGATCGCAAGTTTTCTATTGGTAGTTGAACTATGAGCATTGCCCTACTTTGTGGCACGCCTGCCTCGCCCGCAAGGTCATTCTAACCAGGAGAAAAGAAGAGGTACTCCTTTTTTTAATATTCCACAACTATCACACAGCGCCGCCTAGTCCCAAGCTAAGCAAAGCTTGTGTTATGGGTACTAGACAAATGATAAACATACTTATATATTTCTAAATACATACATATTATAGATAAATTACACCCAGACACAGAACAAATGATCGTGCTCATCACACAAACATTTGTCCCGGGTGGGAATCGAACCCACGACCTCCGGCATAGTAGTCAGGGTCACTAACCACTACACACAATGTTACTTTTTATTTATTTTATTTTTTTTGTTTAGTGTTTGTCTTAAGTTTTTGTTGTATAATGTTTTTTTTTTTGCGCCAAAATAAATACTTTTCTTTCTTTCTTTCTTTACACCAACAGGCCTGTCAAGTCTCTGTTCTGTGGATTAGGCTATGTGGGTAACCACAGGGTATGTGGGTCCTGCGGATATTTTCATTTCTGATGTGATCACGCCAGGAAACCATAAAGTATAGCCCTTTCCATTGCTCTTTGGGGGATGGAAGTTCCGATATCCGCAAGCCCGTGTGGTTTTAGATCCTAGGACAGAAATCGCCAATTTTAATAGGTATGCAAAATTAATCCTAGTAACAAGCTCAAACTATAAATCCACTCAGAAATTTGTAAGTAGGGCAGTTAGTAAGTATTATTCGTACGTGAACTAGTAGTTAGAATATTGTGGGTAATAGTTGTGGTTGGAAACTATGTGTTGATTTACTGGGACTATGAGACTGTGGCACGGACGTATCTAGGTACAATCTACACTAATATTATAAAGAGGATTTTTTTTTTTTTTTTTGTAATGAATAAACACAAAAATTACTGTGCTGATTTCAAAAATTCTTTGCCCTTTAAAAAGCTACATTCACCCTGAGTAACATAGGCTATATTTATTGCCTGTGTGAAGTCGGGACGGGCCGATAGTAATATAATAAAGAGGTAAAGTGTAACTCTGGAAGTACTGGTCCGATTGCTAAAATTTTACACATATAGAAAGTTGCTTTACTTCTGAGTGACATAGGCTTATTTTATGTACGCAGCTTCGCTTGCCTACATAAAATCTATTGATAAATAAGCTGAAGTTTTTTTAACCGACTTCGAAAAGGAGGAGGTTCAATGTTCAGTCCAATGTATGTTTTTTTTTTATGTATGTTCACCGTTATCTCGGTCAATTGTGGACTGATTTTGAAAAATTATTTTTTGATTGATAGCTTATGCTTCCAAGTTGGTCCCATAGAAAGATAGTGGTGATCTGATTATTCACTTCTAAGATATGGCACAGAACTCCTCATAGGATTACAGCAGAACTGTCATAATAAGTAAAATTGCTTTGTTTACATGTGTTGTCGATGACTGACTGAAAGAAAAGAGGAAAGGGATGTATCGAACTGATCTGATGATGGAGACAGAAGGTATAATAATGTAATCGAACCGTATTTGGGATTATTAGAATCGTTATGAGATGCACTCTGGCTATAAAGTATTTAAGTTTGGCTGAGGGGTACTTTTTAGTGGTGGTACCATAACTATAAAGTGTAAAATAAAAAACTTTTTACAAAAAAAATATCGTCTTATCGGAAGTCGGTGTTAAATAACGAAGAGACCAAACTATTGTAGAAACACAATGCTTTTCAAAGTTTTTTAACATTGAAGTCGGGTATATTTATTTTTGTAAAAAGTTTTTTTTGAGGTGGGAAATCATCCGATGATAACCCCCGCTCTTGGGTGGGGCGGGAGATAGTGTCAGCCTCTTACTGACTAAAAAACCCACCCTGTTTCTTGAAGACTTCATACCGGGGCTCGAGTTCGCTTTCGGATAAACCTGGCCCCAGTAGGTTCCGACCCAGCTGGGCCCCTGTTGTTGCTGAAAAATCCTTGAGGTGCGCGGGAACAGTGTATGCTGTCGACGACTTGGGCTTGGTCCGAAAAGTTACCGGACGGCCGGACAGCGAGCTATCCATTGCTCACTGTCGGCCTCCTCCTTTGCGAGCATTACTGCTTCGCAGAAGTCGGCGACCGCCTGCCACCAAAAAAAAAATCGTAGTCACGGAAATAATCTAATGAAGGCAATGATTAGTTTGAATCTATTTTCAAACTAATCAATACCGTTAAGTTAATCCAATCAAGCCAGCCCTTTAGCTACAACTCTAACTTCAAATCCATAAATAAAACGAACTCGAAACTCTAAAACTTCCGAGTTCAGCATCAACCAGCGTTCCACTGCGACTAAATTAAGTTAGGTGTAGTGAAATTTATAGTACAGGAGCTAAGCTAACAAGTTAAGTGATGGTGCGTGCAGCTCTTAAAACTTCCTCTGCGGAGGTAACAGGATTATCTACTAGCTCTCCGACTATGTTTCTACGGATGCTCTTTAGTTCTGTTACAGGTCATGAGTTGATTTATGGGATTTCTGTGATTTTACTGTTCTTTATTGGTGTAATGGCATCCATGCACATGGGATTTTTTTTTATCTGGTATAAACCAGTGGTTGGCTGCAATTCCACCTGATAATAAACAGTGATGTAATTGTTGATGGTTTTTCGCACTAGTTTATAAAGAGCTTATTCACTCTAGCCTTGAAAATCAAAAATTCTGCGTCTCGGTATGATTGTTCTTCGCGCGATTATAACATATACAACTTTATGTATTTATTAATGAATAACAAAAATAGACTTGTCAATAATAGAAAACAAAACGTACCACAGTGTCCAGTGCGTATGATATACGGCTCTGAAACGTGCTCGTTTACAGTGTATCTCATCAGAAGACTAAGTCCCCAAAAGGCGATGAAGAGGGATGTGCTCGAAGTTCTTTTACGTGATCGGATCATAAATTAAGATAATCGCACTTAAGTGGCTCTGACTAGTGGGCAGGGCACATTGCTCGGAAAACATATGGTTAATGTGGCCAAACATATGGTGCGTAAACTTAGGTTGTGTGGTTAAGGTTCTAGAGTTGCGACCACGTATCGATAGGTTGCAGCATTAGAAAGCCTCCTACGAGGTGGATCGACGACCTAGTAAGGGACGAAACAAGAGATGGATCTAAGATCCACAGGACTCGCACTGTCCATGCCTATGTACGTTTTTCGGTGAAAATAATGATGCTGATTATGAGAAAACAGAAGTCTTGTCAGCCAAATCAACTCATTCATCTTTGCGTACATAATAAAGTGACAGCCTCGACACAAATATCTGGATACAACTTCATGTGTTAATTTGGAAATCCTACCCGAATCTAGGCGACAGATTGGCTTCACAAATTCAAATGCGTTAAGATTTGTGGATCTAACAAGCTTCATCTAAGATTCTCTGTGTCGTCGTTACTAATAATCCATCTTATATACAACAGAAATATAATAAATTATATTTATTATGCAAATTGGTTATAAATATATAAACTCATTTTGCAGAATTGAGTATTGAGAATCTGTTCCTTTTTTAAAGTCCGTTAAACAGTAACCTGCGGCAATCGGATTCTATCAGTAAGAGCATTATCTGTAATTGGATCAGCCTCCAGAGATTAACTTCTATAAGCTTATAAACAAACCAACAAATTATTTGGACTTTCTAAAACGTTTTATAAACACATTGATTGATATATTCTTATGTTGTTTATTGTAAATAACTTTACAAATTCTACATAGTAAGAAAGCCGATGTACACAGGCAAGCTTAACCCAAAATTGGGTTTTCTTACAGCAAATCTTAATATCTCTAAAAGAAAGTTTTATGAAAGAGGATAACTTAACAAAAGCACAAATAAAACAAGTTATTTTATTGAAACTTAAAAACTAAAATAATTTACATAGATATGTGTGCAGCACACAACACTTATAAACATACTACATAAATACAACAAATTATTTTTGTTTATGTTGTTCTCTGTTATGGCCGGCGTCACAGAGCATCTAAACAGACTGACAGACAATCAAAATGCCACAGATAAAATAACTGTTTATATGCTCTGTGCAGGTTACAAGGGCAATAGTGTTATGCCCGTTACACACATGGCCTGATAGGGATACTGGCTGTTATATTTTTTTTAATATTGCGTTGTTTTGTGCGTGTATTTAGGCGGAATAAACTTGTTTTCTTTCTTTCTTTCTAACAAATACAACCGATATATAGATGTACATGAGTCATGTTGACAGGAAATATTCCTTGGTATATCCCCTGAAGACGTCCAACGAAGGGCTAGCCCTTATTGAGTGTGGAAGAGAAATTCCAAAGGCGAACATCTCGAACAGTAAAAGAACCACTGTACCGACTAGAGGAATGGGGAAAATGATTGTGCGTACATGTAATGATGAGCCGCTTGCGAACGGCGCGCATGCATTTCGTGTATGGCTCGTTCGTACGAAGCACCTAAGCACAAACGCGCTTCTTACAAACATGAAATCCACGTGTTCAGTTCACATGTGGCGCATTCACTAGGTCTGAACGCTCCCTGACGGAGTGTGTGTTTCTTGGTACAGGTCGCGCGGTGAATTAAGATCGCTCGGCAAAAGTGGAAGGGGCATGCGCAGTATTCGATTCTAAGGTCTATTTGGTGAAGTGCGGGCGGGTGTGCGCCGACGGCGACACGTCATTGGTAGATCAGTCGCTCTTCAATTCCCGCGTTGCGTTCACGCGTCTCATTGGATACTTTTGTACTTGGGTATTGTTGCGTACAGCTTGTGTTATCGTATTAGTAATACGTAGTGGTAAAAAAAAAAAAGTTTTAAAACGGCAAACCAAAAAAATGGTTTACGACGTGAATTGTTACGTTAAGAAAGAAAGTAACGAAATTATAATATTTTATTTTAAATTTAATTTATAGTTTGTTACTAAGGTTCAAACATACGAAATTAAAAATAAAATCCTAACATACTAAGAATTTCTGTGCGCAATTGTACACATGCGCCGATTGACCCCACTACTTTCACCGAGCGACCTTAATTCATCGCGTGACCTGTAGTAACAACCTGGGTATTTTTAATTCATGAGTAAATTAGTTTCTTCTAGGTATTCTATAGTTGACGTAGGTGCTTGACTCCCTACACTGCACCTGATGGTAGCGCAGTGGTCACTGTGGTTGACGATGGAACATGCTAACACAAGTTTACTGAGACTTGACGTAAAAACCTTCAGGTTGTAAGCTACAGCCTAGGTGTTATTTTTGAGAGCTAATAATTTTATTGAACAGGTTGTAAAGTCCCACAACCCTTCTTAAAAAGGGAAGATCTTTCGACCAGATGAGTGTTATGTCTGGTTTGGGCAACTGCCCGATAGATGATTTCGGGTGGTTATATAATAATATGTTCAAATCGCGCGGAGAATTTTAATTGTGTGATACAGGATTGTGTAATTTATTTTATATGTGATGTCATGGATATCTGCAAATGAGCTTGGTATAACATTTGTATGGAAATTCACCCGTCGCCAGCCCCTTAAGCTTTTACTGACAAAAATTACACCTATTTACTTCAGTTCCCCTTTGCGTTTAAGACCACGGGTTTCCTTTTCAGAAGTCTGTGCGTATGGGTGCTGATAGTCACCAAATACCGGTAGTGCATTGCCGTACATCTAGTAGTCCAATGATCGAACGGACTTCGGGGAAAATTTTGCATTTCTGACCCGAATTTCACCCGCCTACGAACTACGAGTATATCGTAGTTCTTACATCAATTTTCACAGTAACAATATTTAGTTGTAGTTACAATCAGTAATATGTTTCACTTCATTGCACCCGCTTTCAACATATTATAGAATATTCTATTCATGTTCTTTTGTTTATATCATTCATTTTCACAGTTGATTTGAACTAACATTGTTTTATTTCAGTAAATAAATTGTCTTTTTAGCAATAGCAATACATTAACCTTTCAATCGTGGAAATTGCAGACACAATAGAAAGACAATTGGTGCACGAACGCCGGCGTTCGCTTGGGGTTTAATGATAAGAAGTAAATTTTTTAAAGCTTTTATAGTGCGGTATATAATTAATACTCATCAAGACTGTTCCAAAAAGCTCAAACACGTTAGGGCACCGTAGGCGCGGGCTTGCGGACAGTGAGCATTGGGTAGCTCGGTGTCTGGCGGTCCGGTAACTGTCCGGACCAAGCCCAAGTCGTCGACAGCGCACTGTTTCCGCGCGCGTCAAGGAGTTGTCAGCAACAGCAGGGGTCTTGGGGGGGTACCTACTTGGGGTCGGCGCAACACGTTTTCTTCTTCCATTCTGTCCTATCACCCGTCAAACTGTCACTAACTCCCTTTTCTTTCACATCACTTCTTACACAATCCATCCATCTTTTTTTCGGCCTTCCTCTCCCTCTCCATCCATCTACATGTATACTCAGAACTCTTTTAGTAATATGCACTTCATTAGCCCTCTTCAATTTCACCATTTTAAATATCACCGTGGAATCTGGAGGCAACAGTCCTTGCACACATCCAGTCCGGACCAAGCCCAAGTCGTCGACGGCGCGCACTGTTCCCGCGCGCCTCAAGGAGTTGTCAGCAACAGCAGGGGCCCAGCCGGGTCGAAGCCTACTGGGGCCAAGGTTACCCGAAAGGGCGCTCGAGCCCCGGCATGAAGGCTTGAAGGAACGGGATGAGTTTTTTAGTCAGTAAGAGCCTGACACTATCTCCCGCTTCGCCCAAGATTGGGGGTTGTCATAGGATGATTTTTCCCATCGGAAAAAAAATACACGATAGGGTTATCCGAGTTCCTGTGGCCACCTATCGGTTTCATCATCAGATTAGCTCCATGATACAATAATATTGTATTGTCATCTGATTTACACATGCATGCAAAATTTCCGCTCAATCAGTAACCGGGAAGTGGATCAAATTTAATTTGCAAGATTTGATTACAGACAAACATCGGGACAGCCCCCTAGCCAAGTTACAACCGTTTCGCTTGCGTCGAACGCTTCGCGCCGAATTCTTTTGTTCTGACTACGTAACTAAGCGTTGAGATGACGTCATTCCCGTAAATTTGAAGCTTTCTACTAGCGTTAACTATTGCAGATTAGCAACTTGGCTAGGGCACAGGTGAAACTAAATTAAAGTTTATAAAAAATACGAGTATTGGTGGTATAATCATATCTCGTAGCAAAATCCAGTGCACTACAGGTCATTCACCTTAAAAAAGCTGAGAGCATTTCAGTAATCAGAAGCCGACACCGACGATGGTTTATTAAAAAATCTGGCAAAGAGTGAGCCGGATTCTGAAGGTTCTGTATCTTGGCAGGAAAAATATTATACTGTAATTATTTTCTTTATCGTTAACTGCGAATGTGATTTTGAGCATAGCAAATTTTTTTAGTATGTATTTTACTGGACAACCGTATCATGATTGTACAGGATTGAGTCCTGGTTTAAAGGACGGTATCTATATATTATGTGTCAAATACAGTTCTTTACTTACAATTAAGTGAGTACTTGTTCTGCGATTTCGGCGGTCTCTCCAATCCTGTGCCCTTAGCTCTCGCCGGAACGCCCATACCGATCTGTTCCGACTTTCGGTACCTCGGGTCGCTCGTCCAAGGGGATGGTGAGGTAGCCCGGACGTAACACATCGGATCAACGCAGGATGGATGAAATGGCGACAGGTCACGGGAACAACTTGTGACCCACGGATGCCCCTCAAGTTGAAGGGTAAAATTTACAAGTCCGTGATAAGGCCTGTCATACTGTATGGATCAGAATGTTGGGCTGTGAAAAAGACAGATGAAAAAAGATTACATGTAGCGGAGATGAGAATGTTAAGATGGATGTGTGGTGTGACGAGAATGGATAAAGTGAGAAATGAGTACATTAGAGGAAGTTTGAAAGTGGCGCCAGTGACTGAAAGGTTGAAAGGAAATCGTTTGTCTTGGTATGGTCATGTAAAGAGGAGAGATGAAAAGCATGTAGCTGAAAGAGTTATGAATTTACATGTGGATGGATGGAGAGGTAGAGGGAGACCAAAGAAAAGATGGATGGATTGTGTGAGAAGTGATATGAAAGAAAAGGGAGTTAGTGATAGCGTGACGAGTGACAGGACAAAATGGAAGAAACAAACGTGTTGCGCCGACCCCAAATAAAATGGTACAAGGGCAGGAAGAAGAAGAAGAAGATGATGACTTACAATTAAGGTTGATTGGTAGACAATATCTAAGGCGTTGAAACCATCTATAAAGTGTTTTTAATAAGTGCATAAAGTTTTAATATCACCATTATCATCTTCCTGCACCAATCCCATATTATTTGGGGTCTGCACAACACATTTTCTTCTTCCATTCTCTCCTGTCACTCGTCACGCTATCACTAACTCCCTTTTCTCTCACATCACTTTTCACACAATCCATCTTTTTTTGGCCTCCCTCTCCCACCCCATCCATTTACATAATTACATACTCATAACTAAAATCAAATTTTAAGCATAAAGTTATCTATCTACACATATAATAAATCTAAACATAGATGTTTGTATTTGTCCGTGCATCACGTAAAATGTACGAATTCAATGTAGATAATTATTATACGTTCACATCGTGTGTAACGTGATATATTACTTAGGCTTTATTACATCGCAATCGGTTGACTATATCGAAAGATATATAGCTATACTACATTCATGGCCTGGTAGGCGGTACGGAGTACGCTAGTTCAGCTATAGTAATAAATAAATGAATAAAGACTGAAACCATTAAAGAAAGATGAACCATAATGGTTCCGTTTATAGCAAATTCGTGCGGAACCCTAAAAAAGATGAAAGCCTTTCGTCCTTCTCACGTATAATTAAAATAGCGGCTATTAAGGGAACTTGCTCTCACTCTATTTGATAGTGGGGTCGGTTAAAGAGCCTTTTGGGGAAACGAGAGAGTATTTTATTTAATTTGAAGACTGTTGTAGTATTTGGTTACTTCTTCAGCTGTCGAGTTTATTGGTTAAGAATTTATGACTGGCCTGTTGGTCTAGTGGTTAGTGACCTTGACTGCTATCCCGGAGGTCGTGGGTTCGATTCCCACCCAGGACAAATGTTTGTGTGATGAGCATTAATCATTTGTTCTGTGTCTGGGTGTAATTTATCTCGAATATGTATGTATTTAGAAATATACAAGGGTATTTATCAGTTGTCTAGTACCCATAACACAAGCTCTGCTTAGCTTGGGACTAGACGGCGTTGTGTGATAGTTGTGGAATATTATATTATGTTTAATTACCTTCTTTCAGTATCCTTCTCCGAATGAAAGTTAAAAATATTTCAAGTAATGAGTGCAGAGGTGGCCGAGTGGCAATGTCTCCGACTTACGAGTCGTAGGTCGCCAAGCGCATTACTTTGTGTAATTTATTTCATTACCACTGCTCCTAAAACGGTGAATGAAAATATCTTGAGTAAACCGGCATGTCATAGAACCAAAAATTCGAAGACATGTGACATTCACCAAGCTGTACTGGGCCTGCGTGGTGGCTTACGATTATAATATAGGTGTCTTCAAGGCTAGAATGAATAGGCTCCTAATAAACTAGTGCACCTCGCTATCAAAGATTACATCACTGCTTACCGCATCGCAGTCAAGCACAAGTATACACTACACTAAAAAATAAAATAAAAAAAAGACTTGTGGCACTCGGGGACTGCCACGGTAAAGCTATTGAATAGCATTTTTATCAACCTAAGCAATTATATATATTTATTATATTTATGCAGTATTATAAAATGAATTAAATTTAATGATTAATCATCAGATCAATGCAAAATAACGATAATGCAATATAAATGATAAAATAATCTAATGCAATTTAAATTAATTTAATTTTGTTATTAACCTTTAATTTTATGTAATTTTGTAATACCTGTACGTATGATTTTGTAACTGAAATGAGTCTTTGATACTTGAAATAAATAAATAAATAAATAATTTTTTTTTCTTTGTTTTTTTTCTTTGATATTAATTGAAGTTACACTTTCACACATTGAATTGAATTTTGATTAATTGTTCACTCATTTGTTTTCTTATCGGTCACCACGCTCTTAAAACAAATAAGTGTGGAGTGTTAGGTTATTTTCGTTACGGAATTTCTGGATTCGGTCTCCACGCTCAAGGCCCGCGATAGAAGCTATGCAATAGCTTAAAAAGAAAGAAAATGATTACTGTGATACCAAAATAAAGCTGTTTTGTTTGTATTTACAAACGGATCTTATTATCAGTAAGTTATTGAATAACAGTGATCTAATTGGTTGTTTTTTTTATTACAGGTAAACATCTGAAACTTTTGAAGCGTACAGCTGGAGGCTAAGAGAATATGTAAGAAATTAGAAAATAAATAAAACGTTAGACATTTTTATTTATAGTTTAGTTTTCAATAGTTTCAGCGTATATTTGAATTTATGACACTCGAATACTTCAAAAAAGACGTGTGCCACTCGGGGACTGCCGCGGTAAAGCTATTGCATAGCATTTTTTTTTAATTTTTTTATTTATGCAGAAATTTTTTTCCTTGGTTTTTTTTCTTTGATATTAATTGAAGTTACACTTTTTGAGCGTGGTGACCAATAAGAAAACAAATGATTGGAGGGTGTTAGGTTATGTTCGTTACGGAATTTCTGGATTCGGTCTCCACGCTCAAGGCCCGCGGTAGAAGCTATGCAATAGCTTAAAAAAAACGTTACAGTTGTAATCTTTATTCTCAAACGAGATAATTGATAAACAGTTAAATAAGTTACGTGTAACGTCACGCCGCCGTGCTGCATTTTTTCGCACGGGATGATGTCACACGTAACTTTAATTCATTACACCCTAAGCGAACGCCGGCGTTCGCGCACTTATTGTCTTTCTATTGTGTCTGTAAAATCCACGATTGAAAGGTGGGCTATATCTTTGTTATTTTTTGTTTAATCGAAAAAGAAAAAATACGTGTCCAATATTTTTTTATAATCGTAAAATACGGACTAAATGAAATGTAATTATTTTGATCCTGGAAACTACCCTAGTATGAAATTTTGTACATAGATTTATACATAAATAAAATACTAGTCACGTGTTTCGGGTTTTGCATATACTAGAACTAATATTGTAAATAAATTCAATAAGAACGATGTACTTTATTCCAAAGAAATCGTGTCACTGGTAAGAATCCAACCTCTTTAAGAAGCCCATTGTAAACCTCCTTCTATAAAATGAAGTCCTTTCAACGCTAAGACAGTAACTGAGCTGAACTGAACACAATACGCGCTTACAACACGTCTCACTAGACAACGGTCATTTATCTTGGCGCTCGCTTTTTTCGCTCGTTCGCTCGTTCCGCTCAAAAAACAACTGCCCATTTACTAAGGTTACTTCGTAGGGAAGTACTAGTTTTATGAAAATTCAGACGAGCCAAGATTTTTCCGTGTTGGACTATGATAATATTGTTTTAAGAGCTTAAATAAATACTTGGAATGGTATGTAAAATAATTGTTTATTTTTATTTCTCGTAAAGAGTTTTCCGAGAATAGTTTTAGGGCGCTTTCAATTTATTCAATTCAATTCAATTCATTTATTTCAGGCATCTAGGTCCATATACGTTTTACATACTTTAACATACTTTTAAGACAATAATAATACAATAAAATAACAATACAATAAAAATCGTTTAGCATTGCATAAGTAAATGTTAAAAATTAAAAATGTAATAAAATTATAAAATTAAAATTAAATTCATAAAGATTAAAATACACTAAAATTCATAATATTAAAATAGAAACAAAAAAAAAAAATACAATAAAATTACACTACTGCACAGACACCAGGATTAATAACGCCTGCTAAACGAACTTGCCTGGACATGTCTGCTGCAGCAAGGTAGCATGTAGGCACAGTCCAGCCTATCAGCAATCATCGCCAGGACTGTGATGGAGCTGGCCCGTACTCTGCGCATTTATGCATACCTACTGTAACCGGCCGGCTGCCGCACGTTTACCGCGCCGCAGCCGGCCGGTTGCAGTACGTTAGCAGACCAACACAAGCGCCTAAATTGAAAGCGTATCTAGCTGCCGTACGTTTGTATGCTAGCGATGCGCTATTCAATACCGAATTGAACACGTGATGCTTGTGACGTTGTCGTTCTGTTGTCGACCGTTCGCCGCACGGTTGCCGCACCGCGCGCTTTGTTTGAAACAAACGATCCTATGTACGCACGACTAACGCACAGATGGCGTTGCTTAGAACAAGGGCAGCATATATCCACTGTATGCTCCACCATGTCTTCTGGGCGGTCCGCACAATGGTAACACCCAGGCATTTTGCCCTCTTAATCCAAAACAGGCACCTTTTTTTATGGTGGGAAAAAATCATCCAATGACATCCCCCGCTCTTGGGCGGAGCGGGAGATAGTGTCAGACTCGTGTCAGACTTGTGGGCGAGGCAGGCGTGCCACAAAGTAGGGCAATGCTCATAGTTCAACTACCAATAGCAAACTTGCGATCTAAGTGTGCGTGGTCTGTTAGTTGCGGAATTAAGCGTTTTTTTTTTTATGGTGGGAAAAATCATGCATTGACATCCCCCGCCCTTGGGCGGAGCGGGAGATAGTGTCAGACTCTTACTGACTAAAAGACCCACCCCGTTCCTTCTAGCCTTCATACTGAGGCTCGAGCGCCCTTTCGGATAACCCTGGCCCCAGTAGGCTTCGACCCGGCTCTGGGTCCCTGCTGTTGCTGACAACTCCTTGAGGCGCGGGGGAACAGTGCGCGCCGTCGACGACTTGGGCTTGGTCTGGACAGTTACCGGACGGCCGAATAGCGAGCTACCCATTGCTCACTGTCCGCAAGCCAACGCCTACGGCGGCGGAAGCGAGAACGCCGTTGCCTCCTAAACTGGCCATGCATCCTAACTCACCAACTGTCGCAGCTCCACATCAGGAGTTGCAACAGTTGGTAAGGGAATCCTCCCTGCCGTGGTGTCTTCTAGTTATTTTGCATTCGTCACGATTGTGGCATACCCAGCGCTTGTTTGCGACAGTCGTTATCTCAATACCACCTTGAGATCCCGCTGGAACTCTGTTTGCCATGAAGCGATTTATTGTGGAACGAATTTTCGCCCCGGTGTTGTATCTCTATGTACAAGGACTGGCACGGGGGGACCGGGTGTCTTCCAGCAATGTATGTTATGCAAATTAATTCACTTCATATTGACATGCATATTGACTGATGTACAGCATATTAGCATAGTCTTAATCTGTTGCAAATTATGATTAAATGTAAACTGCATTCAGTTTTATACAAACACATATATATCAACACATTGGATTTCTCGTGGCTTGGCTTCTGTGGTCTATTTCAGAAGTGTGTGCCTGTTTTCCTAATGTGACCAATGATGTATGAATATTTATAAACTAGCCGTTGCAATATTAAATTCATGGCGTCATTAATTTTAAAATTTATTTTAATTTTGTTTTTTTTTTTAGCGGCAATAGAAATACATACATTGACAACAAATTCGTTTTACTTTTTCTTACTTTGACTGTCAATAGGACCTTATTACTAAATAGTAATAGGGTCCCATTTGGAGTTTTCAGACCCTAAAAACAAAAAAAAAGATGGTAATTAGTTCAGTACTTTCAGATATCTGTAAATAAAAAACTTCTACATTCTATTCTATTATATTTTTTATTTTTATTCTATTTTTTTATTTCTTTTATTAAATGGATAAACGAATAATAATATTCCACAACTATCACACAGCGCCGTCTAGTCCCAAGCTAAGCAGAGCTTGTGTTATGGGTACTAGACAACTGATAAACATACTTATATATTTCTAAAATACATATATATTATAGATAAATTACATCCAGACACAGAACAAATGATCGTGCTCATCACACAAACATTTGTCCTGGGTGGGAATCGAACCCACGACCTCCGGCATAGCAGTCAGGGTCACTAACTACTAGGCCAACAGGCCTGTCAATTGTTTTGTATTCTTCTTTTTATTTTCTTCTTCTTTATTCTTTTTGATTTTTGTGAATCAAAATAATGTTTCCTCAATATTATTAGTAGACCAGGTAGGTACGCAAGATTAACAGCTGCAACAATTATGGAAACAATGAAAGAGCGAACGCCGGTATTCACTTAAGGTTTAATGAATTAATATGTATACTCGTATAAGGGCTGAAAACCGTCATATTTTTGATCCGTGCCCTGAAAAACGTTTACAGAGTACCCCTATTCAGTGACGACTATTTTTTTAAACTCTTTTGCCTATTTGCACTTCAAATAAAAACAAATAGTACGGTTTTGTCTGTCTGTTTGTTCAAGCATTGCAACAAACTGGAGTTTTATATTTTTTCGGTTGAAAGTTTAGAGAGAGCAATTTAAAAAGTGTCAATCAAGGGATTGAGTGATAAAAATGTCAAGTATTTGTAAGCGAATTGACTTTTTGTCAAAGTGGAAAAGTTACAGTTCGGTTATGCGCAATTTAAACGCAATTTGTATAAAGCGTTTTGGAAACACATTCATTATGCGTACAGCTAAAGAGTGGAATTCCCTGCTGGAGTCTGTGTTTCCTGATAGCTACAACCTAGGGGTCTTTAAGTCGAGAGTGAATAGGTTACTTTTAGGCAAGCGTGCTCCATCGTCGGCCACATCATCACTTACCATCAGGTGAGATAGTGGTCAAACGCGAGCCTATCAATAATAATAAAAAAAAAGTTACGTTAAACGCAAGCTCTAACGTTTACGTTTGTGTGAATATTGTAAGCGCAGCTAATATAAAGAGTAGAATTCTATGCCAGTGTCTGTATTTCCAAATAGCTGCCATAATCTGGGAGTACTTACCTCAAAAGTGAATAAATAGGTGAGGTACTTCTAGACAAGCGAAATCCATCGTCGACCACACCGCAAGCCTATCAGATATTTAAATTTATATTATATTTGTAAAGAAATGACCTCCTTGGAAATGAAATTTCATTTTTATAAATTTTAAGCTGTGGATACGGGGTGACGTATGATTTAATGGCAGATGATGTTTAGATTATTTTGTGCATTTAATTGATCCACAGCTTAAAAATTAAAAAAATTAAATGTCATTTCGAAGGAGGTCATTTCAATACATATTTAAAATGTTTTTTTTTTCGATGGGAAAAATCATCCTATGACAGCCCCCGCTCTTGGGCGGAGCAGGAGATAGAGTCAAACTCTTATTGACTAAAAAAACCCATCCCGTTCCTTCAAGCCTTCATTCCGGGGCTCGAGCGCCCTTTCGGATAACCCTGGCCCCAGTAGGCTTCGACCGGGCTGGGCCCCTGCGTTTGCTGACAACTCCTTGAGGCGCGCGGGAACAGCGCGCGCCGTCGACGACTTGGGCTTGGTCCGGACTGGATGTGTGCAAGGACTGTTGCCTTCAGATCCGACGGTGATATTTAAAATGGTGAAATTGAAGAGGAGGGATGAAACGCATATTACTAAAAGAGTTCTGAGTATACATGTAGATGGATGGAGAGGGAGAGGAAGACCGAAAAAAAGATGGATGGATTGTGTGAGGAGTGATATAAAAGAAAAGGGAGTTAGTGATAGTTTGACGGGTGATAGGACAGAATGGAAGAAGAAAACGTGTTGCGCCGACCCCAAGTAATATGGGATAAGGGCAGGAAGAAGAAGAAGAAGATTTTAAATGGTGAAATTGTTTGTTTATTATGATTATAAAACGGACGCTAGAAGTAGGTTACATTACACTCGTATCCCGAAAATAGACAAGATTTTTGAGCAATACATAGAAAAACAATTGTATATCTAAAAAAAAACTACTGTAATCAAAGAATTTTTATAACGTTTTTCTTTCTTCGCGATAGAAACAGAAGTTCAAACAAATATCCAAAAAGCCAACAAAATAATTAAAAATATTTACATTCAATTTAAACATAAAGCGGTCAATCCACTTCTAAGCATCAAAGGCAACTAAAATTAGTTTACAAATATATTTGGGACCTTTTTGGAGCGGAGTTAGCGTGGGTGGGCCCTTAAATAACTATTCCGGTCCCTGAGCCACAACATGTAAGTTATTACCGGCTTAAGGTGGCGACGTATGCCACAAAATGTTAGAAAGTTTTTTTCTAAGCCAGGGATGTGGTCGTTTTATCTTTGCATAGAATTATGGCTGGAGAAAGGAGGTTTTAATGTTGAAACGTGGTTCGAATTTTGAAACGTCTGTATAAGTTTACTGGCATTATTTTACCGGTAAATAATTATGAATTAGAATTGTATTGACTCTATATTATGACATTGAATAACCATTTTGACTGGCCTGGTCTAGTGGTTAGTGACCCTGACTGCTATGCCAGAGGTCGTGGGTTCGATTGCCACCCAGGACAAATGTTTGTGTGATGAGCAAAATCATTTGTTCTGTGTCTGGGTGTAATTTATCTATAATATGTATGTATTTAGGAAATATATAAGTATGTTTATCAGTTGTCTAGTACCCATAACACAAGCTCTGCTTAGCTTGGGACTAGACGGCATTGTGTGATAGTTGTGGAATATTATTATTATATTATATTATTTACTAATAATTATAATTTGACTTGTAATTTAGGCAGTTGTGGTTGGGAGGTGGGCAATAGAGGCCGAGAAGTAACGGCCCGGCTACGAGTTGCAGGTCGCGGGTTCAGACCCAGCTAGACGCATTACTTTGTGTAATTTATTTCATCACCACTATCTTCAAAACGATTAAGGAAAACATCGTGACGAAACCTGAACCGACATGTTATATTCACCAAACCGCGCTGGGCCCGCGTAGTGAATCACGGCCCATTCCCTCACCTAGAGCGGAGGTTTGAGTCCCAGCAGTGGGAACGTTAAAAAGCTGATTATGTTATGCTATGCAATTGATACAACTAGCTTAATATCTATGTGGATTATACCTGAATGTACCAACTTTATAGCATGTTTAAAGACGTATCTTGAATAATATTTCATTTAATTATTGACTAGCTGCTGTTAGCGCATTTTGCCCACATGATACCTAGTAGATAATTATAGCAAGGAAACACGCTTTTGGGATAAAAAAGCCTATGTGCTAGTATAGGACATGGTCTACTTATGCACCAAGTTTCATTGAAATCCATTTAGCCCGCACTTCAAGCGTGAAGGAACAAAGATTGTAAAGTATTGTGGATTAAGCTCGCCTGTCCTATATTTTATTACCTGTAAAATTTGTGTACAATTAAAAGTATAAGAGCTTGAAACAGAAACATGCAATTACACTAACTTTTGAATTTATAATGTATATACAGGCTCTGTAGGCTTTGTCTAAAAAGCACGACATCGATATTAATCAGTCATTGACAAAATTAAAAAAAAAACAGTTAAATTATTATTTTGTAGTTAGTAACTAATTAACTACAAAATAATTTATTTAAATGATAGGTAGTTCTAGTTTAGTAGGTTCTAATATGTATTAGTCACTAGTGTAATTTCTTATTTTAGTTTCACATTGTACCTATAAATCTAAATATGTCTATCTATCTATAAACTTCAAATCGATGGCTTAGAGTGAAAACCTCGGATATGCAATTTTAGGTAATTTTATTTTATTACATTTCTGAAAAGAAAAGTTCGTAACGCACAATCTTGTATCACGCAAAATTTTGATTCGATACTTGTAGCGCCATCTACGATGTTGCATGCATATCTTGCTCAAATCAGTTTGGTGTGATCACGTCACAACGGCGCGGTAAAACAAGCGAAAAGAAATTAAAAACAAGAGAAACAAGCGTTTGAAATAAACCAATAGTTTTAAATATTTGAATGAAACATGTATAAGCACATAAAAATTGCATGATAATAAAGGTCTAATTTGGTTTTTTGTGCCTCCTGAAAAATTATACGAGGTATTCACTCCAAGCCATCGAAAATATGCTGTGGCCTCCTGTAATTGAGAGAGTGCACTAATTTAATTAAATTGTATGTGTACATCCGTTGTTGGAGGTCCTTACTTAATAATTAAATATAAATGATGTCATTTACATTATTGTAATATGCCAGAAAATTTTGAATTCTTATGCTGCAGAAACAATCTCACACCAACGAATTATAATACTAATAAACAACACTTATTCTCCGAGAGAAGCTAAAATAATCCGAGTTTATAGAAAATACAGAGAAAACAAAACAAGACAGAAAATCCATACACAAAACTGCCGATTTTGTCCTAACAACAATAATATCAGAGCCCAACAAAAACTCATTTAAATGTAAAAACTTGGGGTCCTAATTTGGAAATCATGTCATCAAGAGATTATCTTGGATTTTCCACTCTTTAGGCGACGCCGGCTGTATTTATAAGAGGATTACTGTTGTGATCCTGGTACTGACGACAAAAGAGATCAGTATGCAGGCTTCTAAATACACCTCTTTTTACCCAAATGTGTCGAGACACAAGCGGGGTAATTATTTCGTTTTGTTCATTAGCTAGATATATGGAATGCCTATTGTGTATAAGAGTTTATGTAGAGAGTAATTACTGTGAATATAGTTGATTAATATTTATGTTTTGGAGCTGCACATTTTCGTAAACTTAACGTATACTTAACTGTTTATTCTTAAGTGCTTTTATAGTAGTACATATTAAAAATATTGCTTACATTAAAAATGCACAAAATTTAACGGCGAGTTCAATTCAAGTTAAGTTGGTAAATGTGGACTAGCGAATTCAAAAACTTAGTTATTCAGTAAATATTTAAGGCTTTTTTAAATGGCTCAGCCATACTGATGGCAACGCTGTCGGTAAGCACTCACATACACCTTTTTTTTGGTTATGACTCTAGTTCCATATATGAAATTTGTAGCCAGCGGTTCATTTATGTTTGTGGTACTATACCTAACTATAGCCTACACACAAATCTCCTTTGTCGACTGTACTTTGAGATTTGCTCCCAAATAGCCAGGATACGAAGTTAGATGACAAAGTTTTGTGCTTTAGAAGATAATTAGGTGGTTCAGCAAGTAATGTGGTGGTGGGATTACTGAGTTAATGTCGAGGAACAGTCTTTACTGAAGTTTTTGGTAGATAGCTCCACACATGTACTTACGAGTAGTAATTAGCTTTCAATGGTCCTAATCTTAAAGTGCTTTGGATAAGGTCGCACTTTCAAACTGTGCTCATTGAGCTATTTTATAACTACGAATTATTATTATTACTTATGGGTTACTGTATCTTAGAACCCTAGGGTGTTGGACCTTTGAAAGGTGTATAAGGAGCCGAAACCAACTTGCAGAGGCCTCTTAGACGATTTTCGTGGAACATGGTACCAACCGACGATTATCCCTGTAGGTGCACCCAAGGACAACCCCTGATTGGTGAAAAAAATTGTTTTTCACCGCTAGATATGGAAAATAAAGATTATAAATTATTGGTATGTCCCTTCTCCTTCTATTGTGTGTAAACTTCATCTAAGTCAGTGGAATCCGGTGTCTATAAGAAAATGTGGACAGTACTGCTTAAGATCTTCACTCTAAAAAAAAGTAAAAGAAGAACTATGAATATGTGTATGTAAGTTTGATACTCCCTCATGCTCAATGGCTGAAACAGATTTTGAAACACGGATTGAACTATGTTCTGGAATTGCACATATGATACTTTTGAAATGACAAAAAAAAAAAGTTGACCAGGAATTTCTCAGACAACGTTATATTCTTTAATATACTAAATTTATCATAAAATACATTTCATCCATTAAACAAACCGGTGAAGGTCGTTCTTAACCGTATCCTCTACTATACTAAATATCGTTAGGTTTTGGAACTCTTCAGAACTCAAATTCAACTGAAAAGTTTTTAATTCTACTAGACTTCTTCTACTTATGTATTAAGCTATATGTTTACCGATAAAACCAGTAATTCACCGACCAATATTTTAGGCACTATCATATAATTGCCATTTATCAACCTAATACATTACGTACCTACAATAGTAAGTAGGTAAGCACTCATCGGATAAGAAAGAATGAGCTTAAAGGAACGACGCAAGAAAACCTTATAAATTGGACCACTTATGCTTTTATCTACTGGGGGATGGTAGGGGACATAAAAATCTTACATTTTTACTCCATCCGAGATGCAACCGTTCTATACATATGTAATGTACATAATATTCCTACTAACAGAATTTAGTAGATGAATTTTTATTCCGTGCTATATTTTATTACGCATTCACAACCCACTCCAGCATCATAGCATAAAGTATAAATCCACACTCATCTTCTAAAGAGGTAAAGTTTTTTATTTTTAATTTTTGGTTTTCAGGAGGTAATCTCTGAAAGTACCTAGCCAAGTTGCTAATCTGCAATAGTTAACGCTAGTAGGAAGCTTCAAATACGTACGTACGTAGTACGGGAATGACGTCATCTCAACGCTCAGTCACGTGGTCAGAACAATAAATTCAGCGACGCGGCCAACTCGAAGCGTTCGACACAAGCGAAACGGTTGTAACTTGGCTAGGGGGGCTGGTCCGGTTGCTAAAATTTTTTCACCGATAGAAAGTTTATTTATTCTTGAGAGACAGGCTATATTTTATGAACGCAGGCTAAGCTGTTGTCAAAAGCTATTGTGTTATATAATCAAATCTTTCTCTTGAATTCTTCAATCTAAAAAGGAAAACTCTATGAGAATCAGTTAAGTCTTTTTTGTGTTTATCGAGAAAAGAAGCTTCACTGAGGTACTGAGGCAATTAATACTACTGTAAAATTATCAGCACCATTTTAACGAGACTGTGCTAATTTCAATGAATTTAAAAGACAGATACTGGAGAGTGTGTGTGCGAATGCATTACTTGATTTCACCATCTCCTTTCTACCATCGGACAGTCCAACGTATGGCGAGTATTCACCCTTACGTTATTGAAATCTCTTCGGTCTGAACTAAGCATCTCACCTAGTCGTTTATACCGCATACATCGCAGAACTGGAATTACAATTTACCAAATATTTTCTTCTGATTAAAGTATTTATTATTATAGCGGCAACAGATTTACATAATGTGTGAAAAATTTCAACTGTCTAGCTATTGCGGTTTATGAGATACTGCCTAGTGACAGACAGACGAACAGTAAATTTTGAGTAAAAGGGTTCCTTTGGATACGAAACCCTAAAAATGTGATGCCACTGGCCATTTAGACAGTTCACTGTAAATAAAATTGCCATGAAAGTGTTTTAAAAGTTAAAATACTTAATCATGCATTTGCGGTACAAGCCATACGATTCTGATACCAAATGCTTTTTACCGAGAATCGATTTATACATCGAATAATTTATTTTATTTATTCTCGTTTCACTTTGCGGTTTTGCGATTCTGCCAAAATGCTTTTGGTTGATATATGGATGAATGGGACAGAAATGACATAGTAATGGTTGATCATGAAGGTAGACTAATGTGTTTTGGGGATATAATTTATCATTCGTAGTGGAAGAATCTTGAAGTTGTAAGCTGGAAAAGTAAAGTGTTTACAGTAGACGATTTGGATCTGAGAGAATCAGCTTCTCTCAGATCCAAATCCTACCCTAGACTAAACCCTAGTTTTTTTTTTAATGATATCTAGTTCATATAATAAAAAAAAAAGTTTGACTTCGATCTTACCTGATGGTAAGCAGTGATGCAATCGTTGATGGTGAGGTGTGTGGACTAGTTTATTAAGCGGAGATCTTTCGCGCCGGGCCTAGCCTCAAGGCTATGGTCCGGCGCGAAAGATTCCTATCCCGATTTCCAGCTACCGTAGGCGCGGGCTTGCGGACAGTGAGCAATGAGTAGCTCACTGTCCGACCATCCGGTAACTGACCGGACCAAGTCCAAGTCGTCGACGGCGCGCACTGTTCTCGCGCGCCTCAAAGAGCTGTTAGCAACAGCCCAGCGGCCCAGCTGATACAGATATCTAGTTTATATCATTTAGAAAAAAAGAATGCTTGACTGCGGTCTCACCTGATGGTAAGCAGTGCTGCAATCGTTGATAATGAGGTGTGTGGACTAGTTTATTAAGATCCTGTTCACTCTAGAGTGAATTGGCTCATGGATTTTGGAGATACCTAAATTATAATCGGACGGGAAGACTTCAGCATGCAAGTTGTGCCGAGTCTTTTGGTATACGATGCATTTCATGAGAATGGGATCGATTGCCCTGTTGTGACGTCACTTCATAATGGCAAATTGAAAAACTACTATTTATGAACTTTGAACGAAAAACGTTTGATCAGAATCCAGTTCTTCAATTTTGCATCCTCAGTTTTTAATACTCTACATACAAAACTTGCCATGACATAATCTAACGAGCTCAAATTTTTCCGAGGATCAATTTTAAGCTATTGCATAGCTTCTATCGCAGGCCTTGAGCGTGGAGACCGAATCCAGAAATTCCGTAACGAAAATAACCTAACACCCCCCACTCATTTATTTTCTTATCGTTCACCACGCTCAAAAATTGTAACTTCAATTAATATCAAAGAAAAAAAAAACAAAAGAAAAAAAATTACTGCATAAATAAAATAAATAAATAATTATAATTGCGTAAGTTGATAAAAAATGCTATGCAATAGCTTTACCGCGGCAGTCCCCGAGTGCCACACGTCTTTTTTCTTTTTTTTTCACTAATCTAACGGGCTGCCCTCGACGAAACCCGCCATATTAAAGGTTCATATGTAGTAGGAGTACATTACAAGGTGCAAGGTTTCTCCCCATATGATTTACCAACTCGCGTTGGATTAGAATGCAGTGAAAAATATTTATTGCCAGTATAAATGTTAACAAGAACTGATTTTGAAAGTTTTTTTACATACAATTAACGGTTGAATTGTTGAATTCACACCACCACAATTCGAAGCTTAAAATAAAAATTGAAAATAGAACAAAAGAACTGCATAAATCTGGCAGCCAATATATCATTCGATTACTACTGCTCCAAATTCAAAATGTGTTTGTACATAAAATACGAATCAGGGGAAGTAAACATACCTCCATCTCCTTCATACACATGAAATTCACGTTTGTGGGAAAGAGACAATTTTTAGCGTTCAGTGACTGTATGTAATGTCAAAAAGATGGGGAAAACATATTACTTCTGGGATCAGTACGCCGCTTATATATTGTTATTGGCAATTGAATATTATTTACCTACGGGGGAATGTTTTTTCTGCATACGTTACCCGTGTAGGATAGATGTATGTATCGTACCATAAAATTGGATATTGATATCTCCACTCCTAGTCAGTAGTCAATAACAAGATATTTGTAAATATTTCTGTACGTATACAGAAAAATTGGTTTTCATTTATTTTTCTAATTTTTTCTCAACTATATTAGGTTAGTTCCCAGTCTTTTTGGATTCAGTTGAATACTAGTATATTAAATGAAAGGACTACCTATGCGCAGGAGAACTAAGTTATAAACTTAGGACATAGCAATCGTCCAACTATGCGGCAAGGTTTTTGTTTCAACCACCATCACAACAACGCCGTCTAGTCCCAAGCTAAGCAGAGCTTGTGTTATGAGTACTAGACAACTGATAAACATACTTATATATTTCTAAATACATCCAATGCATATTACAAATAAATTTCACCCAGACACAGAACAAATAATCGTGCTCAACACACAAACATTTGTCCTGGGTGGGATTCGAACCCATTACCACTGGCTTATCAATTAGGGCCACTAACCACTAGATCAACAGGCCAGTCAGTATTAGCCCGTTGTATGTCTAAACGTGGACGCAATGGCTTTTTAATTGTGTCTCTAATTACTTACTATTCGAGAGGCTATCTTATTAAAACTCGAGAGGTTAATGACATTGTACAAAAATCTCTAAATAGTTTACTATCTGCTAAAATCACGGTACAGAATCTTCCCTGTATTGTAGACCTCTCTCTCTCAGTTCGTAACATCGCAATACCTGTTTCACACAGTGCAAAGTTAGAGCGATTTGTCCACACAAACTAATTTGTTTGTTCCCGTGTTTGAATCCCAGCGAGATATTATTATGTGTGCTTATGTTTAATGTGTGGAAATCGTGTGAAGGTGGTAAGGAAATGGGTTTATATAGGTATCATTTATTAAAAGAAGACTAACCACTGACTGACTTTGTATTAATGTTTCTTATGTATTATCTTTTTCTATTATTTTTGTGTGTACATAAATAGTTAAATAAATAAATAAATAAGAAGTGAGTGCTTGATTCTACTCAAAAATTTAGAGATTTTTTTTTTCTTTTTTGAGGTAGGAAAACATTAAAAATGTATTTTCCAGCTACAGGGCGGTGTGAGAGGATGTGTCAGATGTCTGCTGATTAAAATCTACCTGTGTCCTTCAGTTGCCTTTGGAATGGCCAAGGTCACTTTTTAAACGCTCTCGCAGTCCTAACAAGCGTCGGCCCCCTTTGTTTTTGATAAGATTTCTTTAAGATGTGCAAGGTATACTATGCGCCGTCGAGTTGAGTTAGACCATTACTAGATGGTCGGACGGTGAACTAAATATTGTGGTAAGAACAGATTTGAGAAATAAGTAGAAATGTTGCATGTTTTGGTTCTGGCTACGACGTAGCAAAGTCGGTGCTACGAATGCTTCGTAGCACCGACTTTGCTACGTCGTCGTAGCGTAGTGACTAGCGTAGCAACATTATTTGATTACAAGTGTAATTTTTAAAAGTGACAAGTTTACAATAACTTCAATAATTATTTCGACAACTGCTCTCTTCTTTTATCTCCGAGTGGTTCTGGCCTACTAACTGTTCGGACCGAACCCAAGTCCTCGGCGGTGCGTAGTGTTGGACGCGCGCCTCAAAAAGACATCACTAAAACCGTAGGGGTTTAAAACAGAGCCGAAGCCTACTGGGTTGGCTTCTGGAAGGAAACACAGGACAAAGAAGGAACACAGATATAGAATAGAATAGAATAGAATAGAATAGAATAGAATAGAATAGAATAGAATAGAATAGAATAGAATAGAATAGAATAGAATAGAATAGAATAGAATAGAATAGAATAGAATAGAATAGAATAGAATAGAATAGAATAGAATAGAATAGAATAGAATAGAATAGAATAGAATAGAATAGAATAGAATAGAATAGAATAGAATAGAATAGAATAGAATAGAATAGAATAGAATAGAATAGAATAGAATAGAATAGAATAGAATAGAATAGAATAGAATAGAATAAACTAGATATAGTTTTAGTCAGTAAAATTCTGACAAGCCATCCCTCTCCACCTTAGTGCGGGAAAATTCAATGGATGATTTACCACCTTAAAAAAATCACCAAGCGGTCGTTGAACCCTGTGTCTGTCCCGAATAAAAGTATTTCAATTCTATTCTTTACAAAGACCCTTTCAGACCACAAAACAATATTTAAAAATGTTATAATTTTTATAAAAGAGTTGTCTCTCAACTTGTACAGACTTTTTCATTTACCTAATTGTTCCTAAGCTCCTGTGAAGTAAGTACTTTGTTTATGCCTGCGGTGTTTTCAGTGTTATTTTTCTTTTGGTAGATTTTAAATTAAATAGTAGAAAGGACGTGTTGTTTAGAATCTGGTTTTTAAAAGGGTTTATTTGCTTTGTAGGTTTTTCTTTTTTAGTTAGAATTAATTTTGGTTAAGATTTTTAAAGTATTTATGATTCCTGGAATTTTAGGACTGTTTGTTATTCAAAGATTTTTCAAACCCAAAGGTTGACTAGTAGAGAATGCTTAGACCTAGAATTTTAGGATTGTTTGTTATTCAAAGCTAGTTTTTTTAAACTCAAAGGTTGACTAGTAAAGAATGCCTTGTTGCATTAAGTTCACCTACGTACCACTACTCTACATTAAGGGGCAGATATGATTTTTGATGATTTTTTATAATCACGTCAAAAAAAAACAATGATTGTGTCAAATTAGACTATTTGCCTAATAATTTGATATACAAATTATTTGGCAAATAAGCATTTACATTTTTTTTTATAGAACTTGTGATTTATTTTCAAAGCTATGTTTAACACAGACAATAATTTTTAACTATTTCTAAAAAAGAGAGAGATAAAATATCTCTTCGTTTTCCTTAAATTGGATGGACAGGACAGGACAGACATGGGTATCTGGTACCAGAACATTCCCGCGAGAAAAAAAAGGTTTTCTGACATTGTTTTCCTTAAATTAACGATTTAAAGTTATTTACGATTTAATCTAATCCTTGAAAAACTGGGTAAATGTGAGTCAGACTCGAGCATCCAGGTTTCTCGAATCAAGTTTCAAAGATTTATCGAATAAGAAAATAGTTTTTTTTCTTACTTTTTGAAAGTTTACAATTTTCAGAATTTTTCCCGATATTTGTGCCATAAGACCTACTTGGTCTTAAAAAGATTGAAATATGTTTTTTTTTTTCTAATTGAATTGAAATTGATTTTTTTTATTGAATTGAAAATTGAACCCGCAACAAGCTTTACGTCTTATTTCAAAATTCTAGGTCAACGAGAAATATTCTTGGTTTGCGTCAAAACATGCGTCTAGACGGTGCACAAATAAATAAAATAAAAATAAATAAATAAATAATAAATTTATTGCAAATAACGTTTACAAAAAAGGTACATTAAGCCAACAGTAATAAGGATATTCATACCTAAAAGTGATAATATTCATACCTAAAGTTCAGTGCCTAAAAACAGACTAAAACTAAAATATTATTAAAGGTGCAAATAATCATGGAAAGGTGCAAATAGCCTCGACTTTAGATTGATTTGACTTAAGAGTTTGATTTTTTCACTTCTGCTTGGCTTGCATTTTAACTTCATATCTCTACGCGCTCCTATGAAATTTTTTTTTTAACCAACGGAAGACAGACAGACAACTAATTTAGTAATAAGTCTCCATCTTCTTTACTCCATTACTACATTGCATGCAATCTACTGATAAAGAGATAAAGTTTGATTTTTGCTTGTAGGAGGTAATCTAAAAGAATTGGTCCGATTACTACATTTTTTTCATCGTTAGAAAGCTGCTTTATTCCCAAGTGACATAGGCTATATTTTATTATTGTAATTATATTCTTTATTGTACACCACATAAACAAAAAACAAAGGACAGACATTACTAAAAATAAGTGTACAGTGGGCGGTCTTATCGCATAGGGCACTTTCTTACGGATAAGCATTGGATGGATTGAAAGAAAGGAGAAAGATTTAGGGCCGTCAATGTACAACATCAGAAATAATACTAAAAAGAAATAACAACACAAATACATACATACAACACAAAAATATATACTATAGTAGTAGGTAACCATCAAATATGTAATTGAGCCAGGAGAAAAAAAAATCAAAGGGAAAGTTTTTATGTACGCCGACGAAGCCGCGAGCAAAAGCTAGTATCATATAAACATAAAGCACTAGCAATAGTAAATTGGCAACATCACATTAGAGAATTGAAAAAGTGACAATGCCAATTTAGGTCAGCCATACGCCAGCGACGTTGCCGGTTTTGTTAGGGGTTTGTTTACACGGGCAACTTATTTTGCTTACTCTGAAAATTGTTGGTAAATGTGATAATATCAAGCGTTTACTGGTAAGTAGAGTACTGTGGCGTGGGAGACGCAATAAAACACTTTATCTCTAACTTTAATTATTTATATTTTTAGAAGTCATAAATTAGATATTTCTATATATAATTATATTAATATTTTTCTTGTTGACAATTATCTATCATATTTTTATCTGTTCCTCTATTTTTCAATACCGTAAACCTTAAAAGATCCACTACGCGGCTAGTTTTAACTGCAACTAATATGTGACCTTCATAGTCATCACAGTACCGTCTGCCTATATGCTTATAGGATGATATTGAGCAACTTATTAAACAATGTTTTTTTTCAACCATTATTATCTAAGCAAAAAAAAAAAACTGTTAATTCGACACAGATAACGTAGAATCTAAACACTGGAAAGAAAAGGGTGGAAAGAGTGTTCTCATTAACAGGGGATAACAAGTGCTTGAATCCAAATAATAAATTTAAAAAAAAAACTATTTTGTTAGCCGTGTAAAACATGTGTGGGAGTACTTCGACGTTTAAGGCAGGGCACAAACGTGGATACTTTTGTGTCTTGTGTCAGATACAAGCTACCGATGAATATTTGATTTCTATAGAAACGACGTAAACGCCTTCTTTGTAAATATAGGCAAGGATCTTGCTGAAGGTATTGGGTACATGCATGACACCTGTTCTCCACGTTCTCCACCTAATTCTACCAACTGCTTGAGCTCTTTCGGACTCTTGGAAACAAATCCTGAAGAGATAGAGTCTACCATTAGATCCTTAAAGGCCAATGCTGCAGTAGGCTTTGACGGAATATCTACCACCATCATAAAAAGGTACTCCTCAATCCTTACCCCTATACTTTGCCATATTTTTAACCTTTGCTTTGTCAATGGAACTTTTCCTTCCTCTCTTAAAAAAGCTATAATTCATCCCATTTTTAAAGGAGGGGATCGCTCTTCTTTCACTAATTACCGCCCTATTGCAGTACTTCCAGCCCTTTCCAAGATCTTGGAACGTCTCATTAATAACAGACTGGTTGGGTATCTTGAATCCAGTAATTTACTGTCTAACAACCAATTTGCTTTCAGGAAGAATAAATCTACATCTGATGCAGCCTTGCAATTGTTGAATGTAATCGTTGATAAACTGAACCAGCGCAAAAAATGTCTCACACTTTTCATTGACCTTGCAAAGGCATTTGATACTGTTCCTATTCCCTGCCTTCTATCTAAGCTAGAATGTTTAGGCATACGCGGCACCCAACTCCAACTCTTTAAATCCTACCTCACAGACCGTAAACAGGTAGTTAAAATCGACAAATACCTGAGCGATGAGCTACCTATTTCGTACGGAGTGCCACAGGGCAGTGTTTTGGGTCCAACATTGTTTCTGGTGTTCATAAACGACCTTTGCAACTTGCAATTAAACTCAGGCAACTTAGTGTCTTTTGCTGATGATACAGCAATAACTTTTTATGAAGATTCCTGGAACAAATTACAAGCAACGGCTCAAACTGGTCTCAATCACTTATTTACATGGCTTACCTCTCATTCACTAACTCTTAACACTAGTAAAACTAAATTCATTACATTCTCTCTAAACTCTACAACACAACCTTCTATACCTATTATTCTCAAAGCTTACACCTGCCTAACTAATTCATCATCCTGCAACTGCCCTACTATAACCTCCACTGAAACGACTAAATACCTTGGTATCACTCTAGATAAACATCTCAATTTCAAAGCACATATCACTCGCCTCACCAGCCGGGTACGCAAACTAATTTATTTATTTAAAACACTTAGAAACGTCGCCAATCCCTCTGTAATACGCACTGTTTATCTTGCTATGTGCCAGTCAGTCCTCTCTTACTGCATTACCAGTTGGGGTGGAGCAGCTAAAACAATATTAAAACCTCTAGAAGTGGCACAAAGAGCCATCCTTAAGGTTGCTACCTTCCGGCCAATACTCTACCCAACTTTTGACCTTTATCAAAAGTGCAAGGTCCTTACGATTCGTCAATTATTCATTCTCTACACCATATTACATCAACACATCAAAACTCCTTTTACACAATCACAATCTTCTTCTAGACGAAAATACGAAATCTGCAAGGTACCATCCACACGCTTTGCCTTTACTAAACGTTTCTTTTATTACCTAGGTCCTTTCTTATACAATAAATTAAATAAAACAAACCCTATTCATCAGTCTCCTTATGACATTTGTAAAAAGCAGATAACACTCTTTCTAGCCAATAAAAACTACGATGACACTGAACTTCTGCTTACATCACTATCTTAGCGCTTTCCAAACTAACACTCCGTGTCTAAATTCAAACTAGCTATTTCTTACAACTGTTTACAACACACTCACACACGACACACACCTCACACTTCATACTCAACACACATCATACATACTTACACTAAACATATAAAACATACGTACAAACGCACATACTTACACTATTCATTAGAAGGCAAACTTAGATCATTATAATTGTAAATTTCATTATCTTAGGCAGTCTCTCTGTATTTCTAAATAACTGTATAAATGGGATCTTGGGCTGGCGAACCTTAATACAGGTTACTGTGTAACCTAGCTAGGACGCCAGGACACCTTTCTTGTACTTTTTAAATTGGTCATCTTTTTGTAAATTGATTAGACTGTACCTTATTTTTTGTGAAATAAACATATTATTATTATTATTATTATTATTATAGAACCAGTATGAAATCGTCCTTTCCCAGTTTATAAATAATTAAGTACGTATAATTTAATAAAAGTAGGAAATAAATATTTGCAAATTATAATTTAAAAATAGTTTCAATTACAATCTTGTCATTTGAGAACAGAACAAACAAAAAAATTTAAACTATAAGTACAATTAAATCAATAATCTCCGAAAAACCGAAGTTTTCTCCGTCAAGGCATAAAGAAAAAGAACCTAAGCACTGATCAGAATTTTAACACTTTTCGCCATATATCTATTAGTCAACTATCTCCAGCAACAGTTGCCGAGCAATAATCACCCAAACAATTGCCCGTATACCCACACCTCAAGGGTTACACACTACCGATCTTTGGCGAGTGGTTCAAGTGGAAGTAACTTGGGTTCAGCTGCTGATTGGATGACGTACCCTTGACGTACCCATAGGTACTTGCGTAAACGTATACTTAGATTGAGTTTATACGCGTGGTAAGCCAATTTATGCGCGTAAGCTGATATTTAGCATAAACTTTCAATCAATTTTCCCAGTCTTTTTCTAACTATTTAGGGGTATTTAAGTCAAGTCTAGGGAAGTGTACTGCATTGTCAACCACTACATAGCTTACCATCAGGTGAGATAGTGGTCAAATGCGAGTCTATGAATTATATATCATTTTTTTTAGGTGGGAAAATCATCCAATGACATCCTCCGCTTTTGAATGGAATAAAAGTTTCACGCGCCCTCCCGTGAAACTGTGAAACTTTTACTGACTAAAACCCACTCCTGTTCCATCGTTGCCTTTCATACCAGTGCTGAGTTTTCCTTTCAGAAACAAACCCTTGGCCCCAGTAGGCTTCGACCCTGCTGGGGCCCCACAGTTTGCTGACATCTCCTTAAGGTGCACGTGGAACAGTCCGTACCTTCCAACTATGTTGGGATCGGCTTTCAGCTTAACTGAATGTAACTTAAAACCTGTATTTTATTTGGAGCTACTACCTATATCCACAGCAGAACCAAGGTTACCGACATAGCTCGCAGAATCGCCAAACTTAAGTGGCTGTGGGCAGGGCACACATAGATCATCTGTTCTAAGAGTAATGCGGTCCCATAGGAACTGCAAGTTCTCGAATGGCAACTGCGCACCGGAAGACGCAGCGTTGGAAGGTCTCTCACAAGGTGGACCGATGACATATTTTTTTTTCGCGTTGTGTAAATCATCTAATGACATCCCCCGCTCTTGAGTGGGAGATAGTGTCAGACTTTTACTGACTAAAAACCCACTCCTGTTCCGTCTTGCCTTTCGTACCGGGACCTACCTTCTCTTTCGGATAACCCTGGGCCCCAGTTGACTTCGACCCTGCTGGGCCCCTGCTGCTGCTGACAACTCCTTGAGGCGCGCGGGAACAGTGCGCGCCGTCAACGACTTGGGCTTGGTCAGGACAGTTACCGGCCGGTCGGAGAGTGAGCTACCCATTGCTCGTTGTCCGCAAGCCCGCGCCTACGGTACCGATGACATGGCGAATGACGGAAATACGATGGATTACACAGTGACACGATCGTTCGTTGTGATGACATTTGAGGGAGGTCTACATCACACTGGCCGTCTTTCGACTGAAATGATGATGAGACTAGTCTGATATGATTGATTTAAAATAAATATTGTGGGGTTTTAATCAAGAATAGAACAAATTCTGAAATTCTTTATTATCGAACCAAAATTGATTAAAAGGTTTCGTGGAAATGGAATCACCTATTCGTGTAAGCACTTTATAACAACGTTATAATTTTTTGTTACTCGAGAAATACGATTTCGATAATAGGAATTTTGGTAACAATGTTATATAAGGGTAGTTGCCGTAAAAAGTGTAATTGGTCCATCTTTTAGATTATTCAAAAATAAGGGACATGTATTTTTTAGGGTTCCGTAGCCAAATGGCAACAAACGGAACCCTTATAGATTCGTCATGTCTGTCTGTCTGTCTGTCTGTCTGTCTGTCCGTCCGTCCGTATGTCACAGCCACTTTTTTCCGAAACTATAAGAGCTACACTGTTGAAACTTTGTAAGTAGATGTATTCTGTGAACCGCATTAAGATTTTCACACAAAAATAGAAAAAAAGCAATAAATTTTGGGGGTCCCCATACATAGAACTGAATCTCAAAATTTTTTTTTTCGTCAAGCCCATGCGTGTGGGATATCTATGGATAGGTCTTCAAAAATCATACAGAGGTTTCTAACATCATTTTTTTCTAAACTGAATAGTTTGCGCGAGAGACACTTCCAAAGTGGTAAAATGTGTGTCCCCCCCCCCCCCCTCTAACTTCTAAAATAAGAGAATGATAAAACTAAAAAAAATATATGATGTACATTACTATAAAAACAACCAACGAAAATTGGTTTGAACGAAATCTAGTAAGTAGTTTTTTTTAATGCATCATAAATCGAAAAAAATACACTATTATTAAAACATCGATCAAAGTTACAACACATTACAAGAACTTTTATATTATGTTACTTACTGCTACGGAACCCTTCATGGGCGAGTCCGACTCGCACTTGGCCGGTTTTTATTTGTAAATTAAACCAAAAATGACAAAGATATAGCCCAATAAATTTACGTCTGGTGTCACGCCGCGATGCATTTTTTTTTGTACGAGGTGACGTCACACGTAACTTTAAGGCTATATCTTTGTTATTTTTTGTTTAATTGAAAAAAGGAAAAATACGTGTCCAATATTTTTTTGTAATCTAAAATACGGACTAAATAAAATGTAATTATTTTGACCCTTGAAACTACCCTATTAGGTAGTTAAAGTTAATAAACCCCAAAAAAATAATAAAAATTCCAAAGGCAGATAAAATAATAATTTTTACCAGTAAAGAAATCTGTTGCAAACATAGATAAAATAATAATTTCAACACAGATTACTCAAAAAGTTTTCCCCCTTTTTTCCCGTTACGAACTAATAATGAATTTAAGGATTTAATCATAACCATCTTTTGGAAAAGTTTCATAATTCATTAGCCTTTTCCCTGTTTCCCCAACTGCCATACTGCGCAATCTCTCAACATAAATATCGAAATAATATTAAAAAAACCGGCCAAGAGCGTGTCGGGCCACGCTCAGTGTAGGGTTCCGTAGTTTCCCGTCCGTCACTATAAGTGTACCCACATAAGAGTTTAAAAAAATGCTTGCATATACGATTACACTACAAACTTAGTCCAGAAATTATTTTGTTGAACACTTTTGTCTTTTTTGTACAAAAACTGTTCTTCCCATCAAGTTAAAAATAATTTTCCTAGAAAGTCCTTATAAAGTTCTACTTTTCAGATTTTTTTCATATTTTCTAAACTTATGGTTCAAAAGTTAGAGGGGGGGGGACATTGTTTTTTACTTTTGGAGCGATTATTTCTGAAATTATTGACATTATCAAAAAATGATTTTAGTAAACCCCTATTCATTTTTAAATACCTATCCAACTATATATCACACGTTAGGGTTGAAATTAATTTTTTTTTCCAATTTTTATTTTACCACTTTGTCGGCGTGATCGATATACATATTGGTACCAAATTTTAGCTTTCTAGTGCTAACGGTCACAGAGACGTACGTAGCTATTAAAGTTTTTTTTTTTATATTTGTACTATAAGGCCTTGCTTCATGCCAAATTTCAGGATTCCAGGCCAACGGGAAGTACCCTGTAGGTTTTGATTTCGTAACGAGTGTCAAAATATGCGCCTAAACGGAGCATAAACGACCTTATCTTTAGATTCTATTGACTTAAAAGTTTGATTTTTTCACTGCTGCTTGGGGTGTACACCTGAGTATTTCATATTAATTTGAACTTCGCGAGTTCCCGAGAAAAACGCTCTGGACAGACGGTCAAACAGACTAACAGAGAGACAGACAACAAACTAATAATACAAGGATTCCGTTTTTGACGACTTGGTATAGAACCCTAAAAATGAGGATAAAAAATAACGTGAAAACAACAAAAAAATAACTGACAAACTTTGTATATGATATCCATAATATGCTGCGATACGTATCAAGATTAATGATCGGCGTACACTTTCTGAAAGTAGAGTGAAAGCGGGGAAATGTATCGAGATTATTATTCACGATGTTCGCCGTATTGTATCGGGATGGGTGCCATATTTTATTACGTATACAACGGAAAACGGGAAATTAATTTGAAGTATACCTGCTAATATTGCCATTTATTGAGATAGAGTGCTTGGAAATCATTTGTTATTAATTAAGTTAGTATCGATTAGATGTTATTGGCTCGTTGGTTAATTGGTCACATTAGATACTGTTGAGCGTGAGTTTTTGTCTTCGTCAAGTCGGGTAGACAATTTATATATTGTCTTGGCCAGATCTTAAAAGTCGTTACTTCATGATATGGCTAACTAAAACTCAAACATTTGATGATATATCAATCCTCGTTTCGCCATATCAGTGATGAAGGATTTCAACGTTAGTAAAAGGCTTATAGAAAGTTGGCCAAACTATGATTGAAATATCATCAAACTTTAACGTTTAAAATTATCTGGCCCGTTCTTCTTGGTAGTGTGCAAGCGAGCAGGTCCAGCAGTACCATAAAACGGTGACTTTCTGAAGCCTACTCCTCAGTAACGGCCAGGTTAATAGGTTTGAAAAAAATATGTGTTTATTATAAATTCATCACATTATCAACTGTTGATTTTTTCGTGTGAATGACACTTTTGTCTTAAAAATCTTAGTAACTTTTCCCTACTCCTTCGATACAGCTTGAATCTATAAAAACATTTTAGACATAAAAGACAATCAATATTTCGCGAAGAAAATAGATTTAGAGATCAGCGGAGCTCTATTTGGGCGCAGCTGGCCGCAATTAAATGCACAGATACTCGTACTGCCGGGTACGAGTGTTGTGTCCATTTAATTCCGGCCAGATGTTCAAGGGCCTATGATCTTCCTGTCCTTGTCCCGTTTTATTTGGGGTCAGCGCAACACGTTTTTACTTCCAAACTGTCCTGTCACTCGTCACGCTATCACTAACACCCTTTTCATTCATATCACTTCTCACACAATCGATCCTTTTTTTCTTTGGCCTCTTTCTCCCACTCCATTCATCCACATGTTCAAGGGACTATATGATACAGTAGACAATCTCATGTATGTACTCGTACTTCATTTTTTATACCTACGCTCGGTGGACGCACACTGATGAGCGTTTGAGCCGGAACTGTTCGACAAGCGGGCCGAGACGCTCCGAGATATCGTGTCCGTGAGCGGTGTCTATGTGTGCGTTGCTCGAGCGCACTTTGTATGTAGATTGACTTCTGTACCTTTATATTTTATCTTTTACCTTTATCTCTATCCTCACACACTACTTTGAAGTCCAACTTACAAGTATGTACACTGACCGTTGGATCGCAGCCCAATCTGCTGACCTAACGTGAACGCATTGATTGCCGCTCAATCAACTACTTCCGAGCCGAATGCAGCCGCCATCGTGATTGGCAATCTGTTGCTGTACGACTGAAATATGTGATGATTGCGAGTCTGATTTTTGGAAGTATATCATGAAAAATATTGGAAAAAAAAAAACGACTACGACACATGTATAACACATAACATTATAAAAAAATTGTAATTAATTGTGCAATGTACTTTTCTACTCGAAATATTATAATTTATTATATTATTTTGTCTTCTTGTGGAGGATTGTAATTAGCGATTTGAAAATATCACACATATTTCAATTATTTTGTTGGTCTGTAAGTCTTTAAAATGGAATGAATAAATAAATATATAATGGCGAAAGTTTTTATGCAACATTTATAACTGGACTAATTTTCACACCAATTAGACAATTAAGTTACAATCATAATTCAATCACTAATATTTAAAACTTATATATATTAATATGCTTATCTTAACCTAATGAAAAACTAACTTGAGAAATAAAAATAAAAGCCCTAAAAACTGAAAAACTAATCTAAAGTACGGCATCGTAAAACTCCTTATCAGTTCCGACAAAGAATAAGCATTGCCATTCAATGAGGCAATACTGCTACTCTAATATTTCAATTAAATGCCAGTAAGTAGTATTTTTTTGAGAAACTAGTAGTTATACTAATTGTAGGCAAATACTGCGAATCAACGGACGCAATACACTACACTTTTAGCGCATCGGGATGGGATTGGTATCTAGTATGCTCACATAAACATACTCGTGACGTAATCAAGATTTATCAATAACTAGCGGACCCGACAGACGTTGTCCTGTCTGAGTTATAAGATTGTCAAGCGCGCCTAAATTAGATAGTCGTCGTAGTTTTCTGAAATTTTATAATTTTCTTGATTATTTTCTTACTTTTTTCTTCTTTCATAAGAATCTGCTCTTGATAATAACAAACATAAGACGCGTGATTTATTAAAACTATATGTACATAAAACAAAAGTACAAAAGTGGATTTAAAGCCGTGATATGATCAAAGAAAATAGAGTTACCAGACACCGGTTCATCAATAGTAAAAAACTGAAGCTAATATCTCGAACTGCTGTTGAAAAATTACACACTCTTTGTTCGACCTAGAAATTGGACTCAGGTCCTCATTTTCTTAAATGATAAATGAAGAAAATACTAATGAATGAAGAGATTTTTCTTTACTGTAAAACCTTCTGCCAATAGTGTCTAGGATAAGATAGATAAATTGATAATATAATTAAGTCAAACTTAAAGACGCTTTAAAATGTACACACACACACACTTATAAATGAAATGGACAAATACAGTTATAAGAGTACAAAGGGACTGTTTATTTCAAATGATTTTTTTTCCAGCAGACCTACGATAAGAGAGTTGGATGAGAGGTAGACACAGTGTATACAAATGTGTAAAAATCTGTGGTACAAATACAATTTTTATTCAGGCTTGGAGTGTACTCCCCAAGAATAAATACACTAACTCTTTAAGAACACCGCAACTCCTTCGTCACTGCAGAAAGTAAACTATGTTTATATTAGAAGACCTCCCAGTCCTGCTTACCTCTTAACCTTAAAACAACAAACACTCATTGTCCCTTAAAGTAATATGTTTGTGCACAATAACCTCATATAAACGGTGGCACAAGTTTTGTCATCAAAACGTTTATAACTGTCTAGGGGCGTCAACTAAATGCCTATATGTTTATCCATCACGCAAACTAGGAATTTGCTGCGATGTTGCTCATTTTTTGTTTAAAATTAGTTAAAATCGCGCTTGATCGATAGCTTATCTGATGATAAGCGATGATGTGGGGTCGTGTGGTGACGATAGAGCACGCTTCATCATCATCATAGCATAGCATAATCGGCCTTATAATGTTCCCACTTTGGGACTCTTTAAGAGAGGGAATGGGCCAGAATCCACCATGCGGGCGCAATCCGGTTTATTGGATGTCACGGCATGTCTGAGGGTAGTGGTGATGAAATAATTTACACAAATTAATGCGCCTGGCTGGGTTTGAACCTAAAACTCGTAAGTTGGGGCCGTTAGCACTCGGCTACGACTGCTGCATTATCATCTTTACAGCTGAAAGACGTCCACTGTTGGGCATGGGCCTCTCCCAAGTGACGCCACATGAACCGATCCTGTGCGCTTCGCGTCTTCCGCTTTCCTGCGACTCTCACCAGATCATCGGTACAACTTGTTTGCGGTTTCCAGTGCGCGGTCGTCACTCTAGAACCTTTCGGCTGCATCGACCACTTGAGACCTTTTGAGAGCACTTTTGCGTAGATGTAACTTATTCATGCTTGACTCAAAGATCAACAAACAGCAAAATTGCTTGAGATTGAAAAAAAACATTATTTACTGCAGAGTTTTTTAACCACGTAAGCGCTCTTAACCAATTTCTAAAAACCTTCTTCAAATTCAAAGGAAAAGGGAGAAATTTTATTTATTGGTACTTCAACTTTTGCTAACTAATAATACCATTGGAAACTCATCCCATATAAAATAGATACGGTCTTTCCATCCTCTCAAATTACCAGGAAAACAGTAAACCTACCAATAAATAAAGCACTTGAATTAAATAGACAAACAGACGCACAATATCCAAGTGAATAGTTGACAAAAGGTCGCATCAACACTAAGAGAGTACTACCTACCTCCCATATATTACCTCAAGAGCCCGTGACGTCATTTACCCTCTCAAACGAATTGATACCTTGGGACCCAAATATTAAAGTGCTTTTTTGTTCGTGAGTACAATTTGAAAAGAAAAGACTCGTTTTGACAAGTGAAATCGTTTCGGAATCTAAAAGTGTAGTTTGTGTTAGGTAGGAAGATGAATAGGATGATGTCGGCCTAGGTTTTTTTCGCATAATCAGACTAAAATGTTCCCACTGCTGGGACATAGGCCTCATTTTTGTAAAAGGGTCCTGTAATGATCTGTAACCGACCATGTAATGAATGAATTGGTAGATATGTCACTTGCTTACAAAAGTTTGTTGCCTGGAATTGTGGAATTTTGGCTCTAGTGTAAACCGGTTTCATCACATTGTTGTTTTTTTTTAAGTTTTGAGACTTTCAATCAGCGATAATGATTGTAAAAATATAACAGCACGGTTAGTGTTGTACCGGGTCTGAGTCTGGGTGACATGTAAATTCGATCGGAGAGAACAAAGATTCCTTCAACAGGAATTAGAATGTACCATCAAATACACTCCGTCTGACCAGCACTAAGTTCATTTTTGCTTGCACTCGAGACGAAAACTTCAAAGGGTTTAGTTAGTCGTCGCGCTGCAGGATTCAAGCGAACATTATTTTTAGTGATCAGGCAGAAATTAGTACGATAGTACTTGTATCATTTAGACAAAGGAGCAATGGTAAACCAGGAGTAAGGGCTCCGGGCGATCAACGGTATTGATCTCTCGTGCCGGGCCTTAGCACAGACCATGGTCCGAAGCCAAGACCAGTTGACAAAAAAAATCACATGTCTAATATTTTAATTTCACACAGACCTACATGGGCATTTATGAAACGTTAGAAGCTAGTGCACAGTTTCAAATTGGTCGTTTCCTATGGAGAACAACCGGCAAGAAAGTCCATTGTATTGGTTTATCAATGCTTTGTTTGCGAAATTTGGCATGTTATTGTACTGACGACTATCATAATGGGGATGAACAAGGCATGTCCTTACGTCATCTGGAATATTTTTTGGCGTGTATAGGCGGCCTAACTTTTACGATCATTCTCGCAACTCGCTTTTAACCAAGCAATACAAGTTTTAGACCTTCGCCACTATTTCAAGATCGACTAGTGTTTAATTCAACGAATTCGTTTCTCACTGACTGTCACGTCTCACCCAAAGGGTTAGGTACAACTACTTTCTTATTTACGCTTTTAGTTTCGCAGCTCGTAAATAATTATACGTCTCAAGTGATTCGCTGGTAGAGGTCACATGAGAACTTTGCTAGCAAATAATTTAGTATGTCTGCATGTGTACGTCGTTTTGGATAAAGTGAGAAATGAGCATATTAGGGGAAGTTTGAAAGTGGTGCCAGTGACTGAAAAGTAGAAAAGGGAATCGTCTGTCTTGTGAAAAGGAAGGGTGAAACGCATGTTGCTAAAAAAATTAAGAGTTTACATGTGGATGGATGGAGGGGAAGAGGGAGGCCAAAAAAAAGATGAATGAATTGTGTGAGAAGCGATATGAAAGAAAAGGGAGTTAGTGATAGTGTGACGAGTGACAGGACAGAATGGAAGAAAAAAACGTGTCGCGCCGACCCCAAATAAAACGGGACTAGGGCAGGAAGATGATGGTGACATGTGTGTACGCCGTAGCTAGATCTTAGAAATTAATCACTACATGATATTGCCAAGTAAAACTGACAAGATCGTTTTAAACTGTAAAGTTTGATGATATGTCAATCCTTGTTTGGCTATTTTCTTAGACCTTTTATTATCAGAGAAATTTTAAATCAATTATATGGCCAAACGAGGATTGACATATATTATCATTAAATGTTGGCGTTTAAATGATCTGGACAGTTTCACTTGGCTTTATCATGAAGTGATCAATTTTAAGATCTGGCCACGACAATTATATGTATGTATTTGACACAGCAACCGGCCCACGCTTTTTTTTTTTTTTTTTTTTTCGATGGGAAAAATCATCTTATGACAACCCCCGCTCTTGGGCGGAGCGGGAGATAGTGTCAGACTCTTACTGACTAAAAAACCCATCCCGTTCCTTCAAGCCTTCATACCGGGGCTCGAGCGCCCTTTCGGATAACCCTGGCCCCAGTAGGCTTCGACCCGGCTGGGCCCCTGCTGTTGCTGACAACTCCTTGAGGCGCGCGGGAACAGCGCGCGCCGTCGACTACTTGAGCTTGGTCCGGACTGTTACCGGACGGCCGGACAGCGGGCTACCCATTGCCCACTGTCCGCAAGCCCGCGTCTACGGTGGCTGGAAATCGGGATCGGAATCCCGGCGGCGGCGGCGAGAGCGTCGTTGCCTGATGCGGTCGGCCTCCTCCTTAGCGAGCATTACTGCTTCGCAGAAGTCGGCGACCGCCTGCCACTCCTCCTCGCTCCGGACCATGGCCTCGACTAAGGCCCGGCGCGAGAGGTCTCCGCCGCCGATCACCCCCACGAGGACACGGCGATGCTCCGTCCAAGCAGGGCACACCGCGATTGTGTGCTCCACCGTGTCCTCCGGGCGTTCCGCACAGTGGCGACACCCGGGCGTCTCTTCCGCTTTGATTCGGAACAGGAACCTCCCGAACTTGCCATTTCCGGTGAGGACCTGTGTCATGCGGAAGGTAAGGACGCCGTGAGGTCTTTCCAGCCATGCCTCAAAGAGGGGACTTACCGCCATGATTGTGGCGTGCCCAAACCGGCCCACGCTGAAAACCAGCGCTGTGAGCTCAACGCATTATGCGTGAGGCCGCATTTTTATGCTGAGCGTTCGGCCGTTTTGCGCGGAGGAGACGCATATCTTCCCTATCTTGATGTTATGTTCTGTTTACCTATTTTTAAGTTTGCGTCTTTAACGCGTAAATAAACTGTTTTTCTTTCTTTTTATGTATATTTAGATAAGTAGAGAATAGTGACCTCGTGGTTACGCTTTTTTTAAATTGTTGATAGGCTCCTTGCGTTTAACCACTATCGCCCCTGATGGAAAGCGACAATGTAGTTGTAGGAGGAGTACGCTGGCCTAGAAGTAACCATTGAACTTGACTTAAAGATCTCCAGGACTCGGAAGATTTTCTCGAATCGCAAAAAAGTAATTTTGTGATGTAACTACACGGTTTTTAAATTATTGTTTTACTTGTGGTATAAGAATTTTCAGAGCAGTGGTGGCCGAGTGGTAACGGCCCCGACTTACGGATTGTAGGTCGCGGGTTCAAACCCAGCCAGGCGCATTATCTTGTGTTATTTATTTCATCACCACTGCTCTCAAAACGGTGAAGGAAAACATCGTGAGGAAACCGGCATGTCCTAGAACTAAAAATTCGAAGACATGTGACATTCACCACTGCACACACACGCACTGGGTCCGCGTGGTGGATTACGGCCCATTCCCTCTCCTAGAGAGGAGGCTTAAGTCTCAACAGTGGGAATATTAAAAAGGCTGGTGATGATGGTAAGAATTTGCTTCTTGTCAAATTTCAGGATACTAGGTCATCACAACCGGTAACAATAGTCTACTATCAGGTAACCAAATCAACATTGTAAGCAGTTCAAACGCAAAAACTACTTCCATTAAACACAAATGTACTTTAAATCAAGCCAACCACTAACCGACATCTGATTTACAGGTGTAAAAAGAAAAAGAAAGATGGCCGTTCAGTTGCCAACTCATTCAATCGTGAGTTGTTCCACCAGATTCCGTGTAGAATGTCTTCGATATTTTTTAGTGCCTTTAAGAAGATTCCCTCTTTTATGTATGTTTTATTAGGTACTTTTATTTAATGGTCACTGGAATTGTTACGATTTTGGAACGTGACGCAAGTATTTCTTTACAGGGTTATAGGAATGAGATCTGTCTTCAACGTAGTTATTCTGTCCGTTTTCATTGTTGAGAGGGACTTTTGAGTTATATCGTTTTATATAGTATGAGTTTAATATTCACTATCATCTTTTTGCCCCGTCCCGTGTTGTTTCATGTCACTAAAATTGTAATGTTTTTTCACGTGACGTAAGTATTTTTTTATAGATATAGGAATTAGATTTGTCTTCAACGTAGTCATTCAGTTAAGTCCGTCCTTAAAAAAGAAAGATCGTCCTTGAGAAATATTCTTGGGTGAATATTGTGTTCCATTACGAGATTCATATTCATCATCATCTTCTTGCCTTGTTCCGTGTTATTTCGCGTCACTAAAATTGTTATGATTTTAGCACATGACGTAAGTTTTCTTTATAGACATAGGAATCAGATTTTTCTTCAACGTAGTCTTTCAGTTAACTCCGTCTTCATTGTTGAGAAAGACTCTTGGTTGAATATTGTGTTACATTATGAGATTCATATTCATCATCATCTTGCTTTGTCCTGTGTTATTTTGCGTCACTGGAATTGTAACAATTTTGGGACGTAACGCAGGTATCTCTTTACAGGATTGTAGGAATAAGATCTGTCTTCAACGTAGTTATTCTGTTTTTATTAGTCCGTCTTCATTGTTGAGAGGGATTCTTAGGTGAATATTGTGTTACATTAGGAGATTAATATTCATCATCATCATCCTGTCTTGTCCCGTGTTATTTCGCGTCACTAGTATGATTTTGGAGCGTGACGCAAGTTTTTCTTTACTGGGTTATGGGAATTAGATCTGTCTTCAACGTAGTTATTTTGTTTTGGCCGTCTTCATTGTTGAGAGGGATTCTTGGGTGAACATCTGTTATTTTATCAGCATAAATTAAAAACTGTGCTGTCAACATTCTCATCTCTACTAAAAACAATCTTTTTTCATAGTACAGTTACGTATACAGTCCCCAAAACCTCATATTACATGCGGTTACCTTCTAAATAACTCACTCCATTTAATTTCCAATCAATTGATCATTGAATCCCCGACAGCTCGCATCAATAAATGCCACGACTTCGCCTTTGGTGCTATCTAATAAACCGTTCAGAGTTGGAACGAGAATTCTTTAAGCCTCTGAAACCGGTCCGGCTTCGGAACGATTCAATTAAGTGCCGGAACTGCCGGTTATAGGAGCGTATGTGTACTGGTGTTAGGAAGGAGGTGTTTGTGATATGTTACATGGATGCGATGACAAAGTATGTGGAAGGATGTTGCATGCATCTCATAGAATAAAGTGGCATTCTAGCGAAAAATGTCACAAAAAAAATGCCGTTTTATACACAAATAAAAAAAAATCAAATTGACATCATTTTTTTTTTTGTCGCTATTATTATTTTATATTATTTTTGACATTGAATTTACATATTTTATTGAAAAATGATAGTTTTTTGAGTTTGCATCTTACTACGCGTACCAAATGAGAATAGGACCGATTCCTATGTTTTGACGTTTTGTCGTACTGTCAAATGGAAGAAATTTTGGCAAAATTTGAAAAATTTAGAGATAAGTAAAATTGAAGAACTGGATTTTGATTAAACTTTTTTAGTTCACAGTTCATAAATAAATTAAACTTTTCGTGAATGAATTAATGTCTAAAAATTTCTTTCCTCGATTTGACAGTAAATCGTGGCGTCACAACATGGCGGGCGATCCTATTCTCATTTGGAACGCATTGTTGTTGTTGATGATAATGTGACATTTTTGCACACCTGATTGTGTTTAAATACGACGAACGTTGTTGAAACCTCTACTGTCGTCCCGTCCGATTATAATTTGGGTGTCTTCTACTTCTTCTTACTAGAGTGAATAGGCTCTTAATAAACTAGTGCGCCTCACCATCAAAGATTGCATCGCTACTTACCATCAGGTGGGATTGCAGTCAAGCACTAGTTTATCACAATTAAAAAAAAAGAACAATGTTTAAAACTGCCAGTAAACTTACTTTACTTTACTTTACAGCAACTTACTTTACTCATACTCTAGAAAAAATTATAAATATTATTTTTAACTTTTTATCACATTTGTATACTATGTAAGGCAGAATGTACATGGATCCTATTATATTATTAACAACTTATTTTATGTACCTACATTCTAAGCAAATAAACAATATTCTATTCTATGTACATTTTGAGTTCTCGATGAAAATTACTATAAATATATTTAAGCCTATAATACTTGAGCAGTTACTTGAATTAGCCTAAAGAGGTCCACTATAGAGGTAAGTCTTTTTGCTGACAAAAAAGGTCTTTTCGCTGAAATATCTGGAATTAGGCTTCCCCCAAGTAGCGTCGCGTCCTGTGCGTCTCGCATTCGTCGGAGTCACGGAATTCCAAAAAAACCGGGTTAGCAGCCCATTGTGGAAGTCTTTCCAACACTGCATCTTCCGGTACATGTATGCTACTCCAGAAAATTTCATCCCCATAAACCAATGTGGCCAAGAAGACTTGAAAGTCAACTTTGTAAGAAGCCTTTTTTTTGGTGGGAAAAATCATCCAATGACAACCCCCGCTCTTGGGCGGAGCGGGAGATAGTGTCAGACTCTTACTGACTAAAAGACCCACCCCGTTCCTTTTAGCCTTTATACCGAGGCTCGACATCCTTTCGGATAACCCGCAATGATGCGTCTTGATTTTTGCGATGCGTTTTTAATGTTACAATCTGTAATATCTTGATACAATTTGTAACATCAATTCGCCTTACATCAATTCGCTTCATCTGTTTATTACATTAGACGCGAACGCTCGTCAGTCAGGGAGGTATTATTGTAGTGTAATGCTCAAAGTCGAATCTATAATGTTACATTACACACGAATGCTCCCAGTAAGGGAGCACCTTTAAATTACTAACTCAAAATAAATTGTCTCAGAGATAAAATATGTCTACCTTTTATTACACAATACGTACCTAATGATTTGCTATCACACATTATTTCGAACATAACTGCCTACTGCTATAGAATAATAAAATAGTGTAGAAGAGACACACCTGTATTTTTTTATTGTACCTACTATTAAAGACACTTCCGCCTGACCACAGTTAAGTTCATTTTTGTTTGCACTCAAAACGAAAACTTGAAAGCTTTGGTTGCGTCGCAGGATTCACACGATTTTTAAAAAGTGATCAGGCAGTAATGACCGCTATGGTATTGAAGATACGAATGACTGAAATGGCAGTGGGCAGTGTACATTGCTCGTAAAATAGATGGTCGATGGGGTCGAAAGGTTTTAGATCTGGCCACCGCGCACCGGAATACGCAGCGTTGAAAGGTCTCCCACAAGGTGGACCGACGACCTGTTGAGAGTCGCGGGAATGCGGTGGATATGAGACGCATAGGATCGGTCGTTGTGGCGACACTTGGGGAAAGCCTTTGTCCAACCGTGGTCGTATTTAGGCTGAAATGATAATGATTTTGATACGGCGGTTTACCAGCGACTCATAAAGACTGAGAGGCATCCAGCTCTATACAATTATAGAAGAGGAGAGCTCACGAAATTTTTTACACTAGTGTGAAAAACTGTAAACTGCGTGCTAAAAAGCGGTAGCTAGTATTCAAGTAAGTGTAGTGAAAATATGTTTTCATTACAGTGGTGTCAACTGTGACATGGTTGTACAATGGAGCATTTTTGGCATCCTACCACTAATTATGGAGGAGGAGAGCTCACGAAATTTTTTACACTAGTGTGGAAAACTGTAAACTGCGTGCTTAAAAGCGGTAGCTAGAGTATTCAAGTAAGTGCAATGAAAATGTGTTTTCATTACAGTGTTGTCAACTGTGACATGATAATACAATGGAGCATTTTTGGCATCCTACCACCATTTATGGAGGAGGAGAGCTCACGAAATTTTTTACACTAGTGTGCTAGTATTCAAGTAAGTGTAGTGTATATATGTTTTCATTACAGTGTAGTCAACTGTGACATGAGAATACAATGGAGCAGTTTTGGCATCCTACCACCATTAATGGAGGAGGAGAGCTCACGAAATTTTTTACACTAGTGTGCTAGTATTCAAGTAAGTGTAGTGTATATATGTTTTCAATACAGTTTTGTCAACTGTGACATGATTGTACAATGGAGCATTTTTGGCATCCTACCACCATTTATGGAGGAGGAGAGCTCACGAAAATTTTTACACTAGTGTGCTAGTATTCAAGTAAGTGTAGTGTATACATGTTTTCATTACAGTGTTGTCAACTGTGACATGATAATACAATGGAGCATTTTTGGCATCCTACCACCAATTATGGAGGAGGAGAGCTCACGAAATTTTTTACACTAGTGTGCTAGTATTCAACTAAGTGTAGTGTATATATGTTTTCAATTTATATGCATTTGAATAAGTATCAGGTGGGATCGCAGTCAAGCACTAGTTTATATCAATTAAAAAAAAAAAGTATAGGAGAAGCATAAACAACAAAGATTTCATTTCTATTTATAAATTTTAAACAGAAATGAGAGTAAATCTTTGATGTTATATTTACATCTATTTGACGTAACAATGAGAATAATATACTTTGAAAGGCTTTTACGGTGAATTTAATGTCAAGTATACGAAGATTGTACTAAGATAAATCCTGAGAGGTAGGAATGAAACGAATTTGATGTGTGACGCTATAATTGTTCAGCTGTAAAATGAAATGTTGCTTTTTACGACTGTTTCTGAATAGGTTCTCAACCTTTTGGCTATAAATAGGATGGGAATTGGAACATGCGTGTGTAAGCCGCAATTAAGATGTATTAAAGGTATTTTTCTTTTGATTCTCTGATTATTTGAGTCGTTTACGTCGTGTATGAAGAGTTTGTACTAATGAGTAGGCCAATTCATCACTTTATATTGTGTCGAAAGGTCCGTATATATTTTTTTAGGTTGGAATTCATTCAATGACTTCACTCACTCTAGAGTGGAGCGGGAGGGCGTGTCAGACTTTTACTGACTAAAACCCATTTCTACATGTTCCTTATTTGCTGTCGTTCCAGGGCCCCAGGGTTCTCTGTCGCACAAATCATGGCCCTGGTAGGCTTGCACCAGGCAACGGCACTCTAGCCGCCTTCGGGATTCTGATACCGATTCCAGCCATCGTAGGCGCAGGCTTGCGAACAGCGAGCAATGAGTAGCTCGCTGTCCTACCATTCGGTAACTGTCCGGACCAAGCCCAAGTCGTCGACGGCGCGCACTATTCCTGCGCGCCTCAAGGAGTTCTCAGCAACAGCAGGGGCCCAGCCGGGTCGAAGCCTACTGGGGCCAGGGTTATTCGAAAGGGAACTCGAGCCCCGGTATGAAGGCTTGAAGGAACGGGATGGGTTTTTTAGTCAGTAAGAGTCTGACACTATCTCCCGCTCCGCCCAAGAGCGGGGGTTGTCATAGGATGATTTTTCCCATCGGAAAAAAAAAACCATGGCCTCAACCAAGGCCCGGCGCGAGAGGTCTCTGCCGCGTTCTCTGGAGCCCTGACAGCCGGTAGCTTGGACCTTGTTTCCAATATCAGTAGGATACTATCTACACTAATATAATAAACAGGTAAAGTTTGAATCTTTGTTTTTTTTATGTAGGAGGTAATCTCTGGAAGTACTGTTCCGATTGCTTAAATTTTCACCGATATAATGCTGCTTTATTCCTAAGTGACATAGGCTATATTTTTTGTGCGCGGGCGAAGTCGCGGGCAAAAGCTAGTTTATTATATTTTTAAATGTTTTGTTTAAAAAAGAATGTTTTTTATGTGTTTAAAATGAACAAAGGAAGTAATAATAAAAATAAAGTTTTTATGAAAAAACTCTGGCGAAATCACTGACAAAATTCTAGTTTCCTTCAAAGATATTTCGCCTCAGCAAAAGAAGATGACACAAAAGATTGCTTACATTCTTATTTATCTCACAATAGAAAGCAATCTCACACCTCCTTATACAATAAGTAATTTCCCAGCATTTCCGACCGCAAGAATATCACTTCCCCAAACGATTGACATAAACGAGAAAGGTAATTAATATTTACTCACCTACCCCTTCATTACTAAGACGTGATATTGTTGTTAATATTCTTGATGTAATGTAAATAACTAAATTGGTTTCGGGGTGGATTTGTATGCTTACGTTATCGTGTGTGATTATTACTAGCTTCCATGGCTTTACCCGTATGATAAAAGAAATATATATATATAAGATATATTATTGAGGATTTTCGAAATAAACTACAAATTGTTTCTCTGAAAAAAAAAAGATTTGTTTTATTCAACACGCTTTTACAGTATAACAATTATAGTTTAACTAAAATTACACTTTCATCTCACCTGAAAAGAAAGAAGCGACATTTAAAGTTCACTAATATCGCCTCCTCAATTATATCCCTTTATTTATCTCTCTACAAGTTTTATAACAATAAAATGCACAAAATAATCTAAACATTATCTGCCATTGAATCATACGTCACCCCGTATTCACAGCTTAAAAATTAAATTAATGAAATGTCATTTCCAAGGAGGTCATTTCATTACATATATTTATACATATCCATCGGTATCTCAGACACAGAAGTGTGTCCAACCGTTAATATGCATGCGCAGACCGTGCGTAGTAGAGTCACAGATTACTGAATAGTTAGTAGGGTTTGGGTCCCGGGACGTCTCGTGTCTCGAAGACTTGGGACTTTTATGTCGAGACTCGAGACGAGACAAGATAATCGATTTTTTTTAAACGTTCTGTTTAAAAAGATAATTCCCGGGACTTTGCTTGTAGACTGTGTCGTGTCTCGGGACTTTGAAATTGTCGGGAATTCCCACACCCTGGTGCGTAGTGTTATACGCGCGCCTTAAAGAGATGTCGGCAAACCTTGAGGGCTCAGCAGGGCCGATACCAGCTAAGGGCATGGGGAAAAGTAAGAAAAGGATACTCGAGGTCCTGGTTCGCGAAAGACAACTGAAGAAACATAGGTGATGTTTTAGTCAATACTAGTGTTTAACTGAACTTTTTAGTTTTTATTTAGTGACATCTATTGACCAAAGATGTATACCGGTCCCGCGTTGAGCAGTCTTAATACTGTTAAAAACCTACAGATGGAGTTTGTCAATTACGTCACTATCTTATAAGTCGCAAATGAGATTCTCCGCGATCTGGTTAGGTGTCTGGAAAACAACCTTGTCGACGAGAATAAAAACCGAATCAAGAGAATAAAAACAGAATTGATACAGAATTAAATATAGAATAAACAGTGATCCAACAGTTCTTCAACTAGTCTGACACAACCTCTCTCTCTACCCTAGAGCAGGAGAAGTCATTAGATGATTTCTCAACTTTAAAAAATCCTTTACCGCTTTTAGATACGCTATTTAATTTTTCTGCACTAGCGTGGAAAAGTCAGCGCTGTGAGCTCGCCCACACCACAATAAAATCATCGAATCGGATTTATCGTATTAGGCTGGGTGTCGCGCAGCCCTTATGAGTCTCCAAACAGCTTCCGTTTCTTAGATTCTTCATAAGTGTATTGAAAAACATTTGACACACGTGGAAATTTGTTACTGCAGCACTTGGCTCTATAGCACCCTCGCTTGCGGCTCGGGCAAATTTCACCTCAGTCAAGATGATAAACTTTTTCCACTTGGGCCAAAATGTACCTGCTTGTGTGTATAGTTTGGCCGTTATAAAAGGGTGTAATCCATCGATATATTTATATCTGAATATTACTAGTACCTATCAGCGGCATCACCCGCAGGTAAAACGAAAATCATCCCTCGGGAACGCACTATCAGGATACTAATCCAGATGATATATGTTCCAAGTCGTACATCCGTGATATTTGTTAAGCATATAATGTATACAATGTAAACATTATATGCTCATAAACTAAATGCATATCTACATGTATACCTACTATAAATGTATGCATGTAGTTTATTCAAGCTTGATTTTTCAATAGTCATATAACTATGTTATCTAAAGAATAAATATGGCAGTTTAGCATATCGATACCTCCAACGCTGAAACATATTTTTTGAGTAAACCATAAAAATTTTAAAATAAATAACATTAAATATTTCTTATTATATCCAGCGCCTGGTATAGTGATCTCAAATTGATTATTTATTACATAACTAGCTTTTGCCCGCGACTTCGTTCGCATGGAATAGTGACTTCCGGAAATTTCAGTACTGAATTGATGCCGACTCTTGACCAATAGATGGCGCTGTATGTCCGGAATAAATTTTATTTTTTTGCAATAAAAACTATCCTATTTCCTTTCTCAAGTTCCAAACTATGTCTGTACCAAATTTCACACAAATCGGTTCAGTAGTTTAGGCGTGAAGCAAAGACAGACAGACAGACAGAGTTTTTTTCGCATTTATAATATTAGTTTGGACTAGTTTGGATGTAATTACATCGATTAAGATTTTTCACAAAATTACTTGCTCAATTAAAAATTACAAAAACGCTTCTCCTGAAAAAAAAAAACACTTTTTACCTTACAACTCCATGCGTGGAAGACGTCGATATTTTCTATACAAAAAGCTATCAAACTGCCATTTTTATTTCTAAGTTAAAAAATAATCGGTTATTGAAAAATCCGCTCTAATTTCAGCATTTACGCCTACGATGACTGCAAATCGGGGTTGAGGTCCCAGCGGCTGGGGAGTGAGGTCGTCTATTTCATTTCGCATGTGGCCGCTTCCATCGCTACCATTACTGCTGCGCGAAGGAGGCGACTGCCTGCCATTCCTTCCCGCTCCGGACCATGATCTCTAATAGGGCTTAGCGCGTTAGGTCACCGCCGATGATCGCCCCCACGGCGTGTTGTGACACCGTACCATTGAAGTACCATAATACCAGTGAGCAATGGGTAGCTCACTGTCCGGACCAAGCCCAAGTCGTCGACGGCGCGCACTGTTCCCGCGCGCCTCAAGGAGTTGTCAGCAACAGCAGGGACCCAGCCGGGTCGAAGCTTACTGGGGCCAGCGTTATCCGAAAGGGTGCTCGAGCCCCGGTATGAAGGCTAGTAGGAACGGGGTGGGTCTTTTAGTCAGTAAGAGTCTGACACTAACTCCAGCTCCGCCCAAGAGCGGGGGTTGTCAATGCATGATTTTTTCCCACCATAAAAAAAAAAAACCATAATACGAGGACTGGCTAATATTTTATTTTCTATTGTAAACTAGTGCTTGACTGCAATCCCACCTGATGGTAAGCAGCGATGCAATCTTTGAAGGTGAGGCGCACTAGATTATTAAGAGCCTATTCACTCTAGCCTTGAAGAAACCCAAATTATAATCGGACGGGAAGACCGCAGCAGGCAAACTGTTCCATTTTTGTGGTCTAACTTGTCTGTTTTGATTTGAACCTAAGACCTTACATCTCGTAAGTCTGGGTCACTACCACTGAGCCACCACTGCTCCTTTTTAAAAACAATGAATATTCATAAACACATTATTCTTGAGTTTGATATTAAACAATATAATTCCCAAGAGCATCATATTTTTCATCACTACTATAAAGGTACGGCCACACAATTGTAATAAAACACGTGAGCACAGCATTTACTAAAATGGCATGATAAATTATTACACATCATATTAGGATAACAAATGACAAACGTGACATGTCACGTCTAGGACACCTTTGTGTGAACTCGGGTTTACTTTAGCTGAACTAGTAAGTATTACGTTTTAGTGTTGCTTTTAATGGATATAAAGATAATAATTTTGCAATTCTTGCAGGTCGTTTGTGTTATATCAAAAATGGGGATTGAACACGATCTTTTTCTGATATTATAATAAATGTATGATTTGACATGTTCACTGTATGGATTTAAAAAAGAGACTTTGACCTCTGAGTTGGTTTTGGTGTTTCTTCTCAGGGTAGTCTGCTAGAAAACACCAGCTTCATCTGGTTTAATTTACCAAAAAAGTTGACGTGAAAAGTGTCATTTGTCTTTATTTACAAAATTATCATCATTAATCATTTATCTATCATTTAAAATGATGTCCGTTTGCTTGTCTGTGTCAAGAGTCAATGTCCAAAGTAAGATTATGTGTAATTAAAAATCCAATGGATGCGAGACGCACGAAACCGTTCATTGTGGCAACACTTGGGGGAGGTCTATGTCCAACAGTGGACGTCTTTCGGCTGAGATGATGATTTAAAAAACCGGCCAAGAGCGTGTCGGGCCACGCTCAGTGTAGGGTTCCGTAGTTTTCCATCCATCACAAAAAGTGTACCCACTTATGAGTTTAAAAAAATGCTTGCCTATACGACTATACAACAAACTTAGTCCAGAAATTATTTTGTAGAACCTTTTTGTCTTTTTGTACAAAAACTGTTCTTTCCATCAAGTTCAAAATAATTTTCTTAGAAAGTCCTTATAAAGTTCTACTTTTCAGATTTTTTTCATATTATCTAAACTCATGGTTCAAAAGTTAGAGGGGGGGGACGCATTGTTTTTTACTTTTGGAGCGACTATTTCCGAAATTATTGACATTATCAAAAAATGATTTTAGTAGACCCCTATTCATTTTTAAATACCTATCCAACGATATATCACACGTTAGGGTTGAAATAAAAAAAAAAATCACTTCCCACTTTACATATAGGGGGGCTACCCTAATAAAACATCTTTTTCCAATTTTTATTTTACCACTTTGTTGGCGTGATTGATATACATATTGGTACCAAATTTCAGCTTTCTAGTGGTAACGGTCACAGAGATTAAGCGAGGACGGACAGACAGACAGACAGACGGACAAACAGACATGACGAAACTATAAGGACTCCTAGTTGACTACGGAACCCTAAAAACGGATGTTGCATTATTGTAATACGAATCGTAGTCAAATAGTACTACTGTATGTAAAATGACGGTGACTCACTACCTACTTATAAAGATGTTTAATTTCGAACCAAACCTTTTCCGTATTTAAAACTCTATTCTAAAAATAAACACCAAAACACGGTCATATATCTCTTTTCCAACTTCCCAAATATAATCATCAAAACCTACACATTACCTTCCTATGCACGTCACAAGAAGAGTTATTATCCAATGATTTATTACCGCTGTGACCTTCAACGTGTCACGTTGTGTCACGTTTGTGTGTATTGTGTGTCCTCGGCTTTACTTTAACCACTTCATAGAGTGTTGAATTAAGTGTTGTCATAAAAAGTGTCGGAGTTTTATTGTGTAGGGGATGAGAAGAGTGCAGTGTATACTGTGTGCAGTGGCGAGACGGATTAAATTGGGTTTGATTTATTATGTTTTTTTTTTTCATATAACTTTAAGAGGTAATTCAAATATAAAATCACAAAGCTTGGTTGGACCACTGAAGAGCAGTGGTATCAAAGTGGTAACAACCCCGACTTACGAGTTTAGGTTGCGGGTTAAACCCAGCCAGGCGCATCACTTTGTGTAATTTATTTCATCACCACTGCTCTCAAAACGGTAAACGAAAACATCGTGAGGAAACTGGCATGTTCTAGAATCAAAAATTCGAAGACATGACCATATTCATCAAACCGCACTGTGCCCGCGCGATGGATTACAGTCCGTCCGTTCCTTCTCCTAGAGAGGAGGCCTGAGTCCCAGTAGCGGGAACATTAAAAGGCTGATTATGCTATTATTATGATATGCTCTCACTATGGGTCGAGCAGGAGGAAGAGTCAGAGTTCTATTGACTAAAACCCACCGTATTTCTTCAGCTATCCTTTCTGTGAGGGCTACGATAACTCCTGCGAACAATTTGCCTGGTAAGCGTCGGCTCTAACTGGCCCCGTCAATTTTGCTGATATCGCTTTAAAGCGCGCTTGAAGCAAAACGCGCCATCAAACCCAGCTTGGTCTTTACTGCACGGTTAGGCAGCGGTCCGCAAACAAGCGCCTACGGTGGCCGGAAATCGCCCGGCAACCCCGACGCCACCGCCGCGGCGGTTAGGGCGTGAGGCTTATCTTCGCCTCATGGTTTCAGCCACCTCCTTTGCTCGCATTACTGCTTCGCTAAAGTAGGTGACCACTTCCAATTCCGTGAATATTACGATATTCATAAAATGGGAAACAGTTTAGATACGCCTAAATACCATGAATGATGGGCTGCTGAAATTGTCAAAAGAGTAACGCTGGAACGCAGGCAAATTTTTGTCACTAAAAGTATGGCATGCCCTCTTGCTCTTTCCAGAGCGAGAGAAGCTACTTAATGATTTCCCATCTCAAAAAAGATAAATAAAATGAATTGATCACACTAATTTCATAGTGGTGTAAAGGATATTGCCAATTTTAATACTAAAATAACTTCAATAAAGCTAAAACAAAAGAAAAAACATGTTTGTTTGTTTGTTTTTTTTTTTATTTCACAAAGGCCTACATGGGCACTTATAAAACGTTAGAAGCTAGTAGCTGTCTTCGCACACGGACTTCAAAAAAACGCCGCTTCACGCTTCATTTTGAGGCGGCCTTTTTTTGTGGCTCGTGTGCGGCGGTGCCGCCACAAAAAAACGCTTGAAGCGGCTTCAAGCTTCACCGGACACAAGAGGTGTCGCGAGCTTCAGCTGTTTTTTTGCGGCCGCTTCTAGCTTTTTTTTTTGTGGCCGCTTCTAGCTTTTTTTTGTGGTGGCGTTTTTTTGAGGCTTGTGTGCGGAGACAGTAAAGGTTCTAATTGGTCATTTTCAATGGAGAAAAAGCGGCAAAAATCTCCATGGTTACCCTTTTAAAAATGATTGATTTTATAATATGAATACACGGGCGAAGTCGTGGACCGGGTCGCATCTAGAATAACAGTAGATCCTATAGATCAATTTCCACGCTTAGATAAAATAAAAGCGAGTAAGCAAAATTAAAATCAGAGGCAACTGAAGCTTCGTATGTTTTGTATGTTTTTAACGAGCTGCCAACTTCCTCAATTTGCAAGTTTCAAAATCGTTTAATATTGTAACATCCTCATCATCATTATTTTGTCGTTATTCTAGTTTATTTGCGATTAGCTTTTACCAGCGGCTTTGCCCATATACATTGGTCTGGCTTTCTATTGATGAAAAAATATATAATAACCTAATGCGATCATTAAATGATATCATTCGGACACAAACAAAAGTACAAACTTTACCTCTTTATTTATGTCTCTAATTACGGTATTCGAAAGGTTAAGTGTAGATATCCCTTATTTATAACTAGCTACAGCCAATAACTTCACTTGCGTTAGTAGTATATTTTCCCAAGGGAACGTACTCCCAGGACAAAAAATATATTGTAAAATAGTGTGGTATTCCAGGCCACGCATTCTTACTTCTGCGAAGCAGTAATGCTCGCAAAGGAGGAGGCCGACCGCATTAGGCCACGGTGCTCTCGCCGCCGCCGCCGGAATTTCGATCCTAATTTCCGGCCATCGTAGGCGCGGGCTTGCGGACAGTGAGCAATGGGTAGCTAGCTGTCCGGCCGTCCGGTAGCTATCCGGACCAAGCCCAAGTCGTCTACGGCGCGCTCTGTTCCCGCGCGCCTCAAGGAATTGTCAGCAACAGCAGGGGCCCAGCCGGGTCGAAGCCTACTGGAGCCAGGGTTATCCGGAAGGGAACTCGAACCCGGTATGAAGGCTAGAAGGAACAGGATGGGCTTTTAGTCAGTAAGAGTCTGACACTATCTCCCGCTCCACCCAAGAGCGGGGGTTGTCATTGGATGATTTTTCCCACCATAAAAAAAGGACTTGCTCTACCCATGTACCAAATTTCATCGAAATACATTCAGTTGTTCGAGCTTGAGTAAGTAACAAGCATACACACTCACAAACATACGCCTTTATAATCTTAAGTATGATATAATGTGATTAACTGCCTCAGCGAAAAATGCTGAGACGGATGACTCGGTACATTTGTTGCCAAATACTGCAAAAACATTGGAATGCGTTACATCTGGCTTCTAATGGGAAACAAAGTGACTGTATTCAACTTTCTGCCCTTATCCCATATTACTTGGGCTCGGCACAATATGTTTTTTCTTCCATTCTATCCTGTCACGCTATCATTAAACCCCTTACATAATCCATCCGCCTTTTTTGGCGTCCATCTCCCTGTCTATCCATCCACTGTATATTCATTATTCGTGCGGAAGTGAGGCGTCACCATTGTGTGGACCGCCCGGAGGACACGGTGGAGCATACGGTAGACGTGCGCTTCGCCTAAGAAGAGCACTGCTCTGTCCTCGTGCGATCTCTCACGCCGGGCCTAGGTACAGGCCATCGTCTGCAACGAGAAGGAGTGGTAGGCGGTCGCCTCCTTCTGCGAAGCAGTATTGCTAGCAATAATGGCGGTTGCATGCACGAGGCAATCAATGGCCTTGGCCTTCACATGACAATACCAAAATAAACGATTCTCTTTCAACTTTCGCCTTTTTTGTGGCGCGCTCCAGCTTTTTTTTTTGCGGCATTTTTTTATGGCGGCTTTTTTTGTGGCCCGTGTGCTGGACACTTAAGTGCTCATTTCTCGCTTTATTTATTTTCAGTACTCCACTCAACCCATCAACATTATCATCTCCGTTACATGCAGTCTTTTTTCATCTATCTCTTTATAAGTCCAACATTCTGATCCATACAGCACCACAGGTTTTATCACAGGCTTGTAGAAAACAAAGTGACTGTCATCATCATCATTTCAGCCGGAAATGTCCAGTGTTGGACATAGGCCTCCCCCAAGTGTCGCCACAATTAACGATCCTGTGCGTCTCGCATCTGTCAGATTCCCGCAACCTTTATCAGGTCATCGGTCCACCTTGTAGGAGGCCTTCCAACGCTGTGTCTTCCAGAACGCAGTCGCCACTCTAGAACCTTTCGGTTCCAACGGCCATCTGTTCTGCGAGCAATGTGCCCTGCCCAATGACGCTTAAGTTTGGCAATTCTTAGTGCAAGTCGGCAACCTTAGATCTCCTGCGGAAACCTTCATTTCTGATTCGAGCCTTTGTATCTCCATATGCCTGTTACGTCCTTGTGTATAATAAATAATTGAAGAATTAATGATCACGCAAGGTAACTCCAAGCATAGCCCTTTCCATAGCAAGTGACTGTATTTTGTATCAAAAACTAAATTCTTTTTAAATTCGATATTAGCTAAATGCACAAATCGTGCAAAGCTAAATGGTAAAAACACCTGTGATTCTTTTTAATAAACTTCATAAATAAAAATAAACAAGTCTTATAATAAAAGAGACCTATCTTAAACCACAGAGTAAAAAAAAACACAACAGAACTTTCACCATTTCACAGCATGACAACGATCTCATACACTAAGTTTTCTCCCACACCCAGATCAATGCGAAAACTGCTCGCTAACTTTATACTAGAAAAGGTTCAAGTTGGAAATGTAAATTTACTTTAAAAGTGTGATATCACTTTACATGAAATTTATCATAGAACTTAGTTGAAAAATGACTAGAAGCTTCAACGTGAGTCTTTTAATATTGGATTGAGAGAAAACTTGGTCCAGCGAGCGATTGATGGCTCTGCTGTGGCTTGGTTATGTACAATGTTTATACTTAATAGGTTGCGATGGCCTTCTGGGGCCAGAGTTAGTTTTAAAAGATAGCTCGAGCCCTGGTATAAAGGCTAGAAGGAACGGGGTGGGTCTTTTAGTCAGTAAGAGTCTGACACTATCTCCAGCTCCGCCCTAGAGCCCATAAAAAAAAGGTCGCGATGGCGTTAGATCGTGTTAAATAATATTTTATTAAAAATACAACTTTTGTTAGTAACTATATTAATACTATTAAAAATAAGTAGGTATTTTTCAACATTAGGACCTGAACTGTTTCGAGAAAAAGAAGATACGGACGCGCCGTTTTTTTGCTCGCCTTGGCGAAGTCACTTTCGTGTCCCCTGGTTATAATCATATACAACAAATTCAAGCTTCGGCAAGATACTTTAAATCAAGCTTTCAATCAAGATACTTTTATAGAATTTAAAAACTAAAAATGTAATTCAAAAATATTGCTATAAATTATTTATTTTATTCACGTATTTATATTGCCAACTTTGTTTTAGTTAATATATTAAAAAAAAAAAACTAATTACTAAAACTAACCAATGATTGAGGTATTATGTGATGCAACAAAAATATTATTTACTGTTTTTTTTTGTTACCGTGTGGCAGCGTTTCATGGATTGTTATTATTCTAGTTTTTTGTTTCTTTTTTAACATTTGTATTTTTTAATTTCATTTTGATACTTATTGTATATTTTTGTCACATATTTTTCAATTAAAATAAGTTTATTAAGTTTTGTTAACGTCAAATAAAATCTGGTTTGAAAACTCTACAGTCAAACTGTATTTTAATAGAAAAATATAGTAGTTTTAAAGCATTATTGTGTTAGGTTTACCTGCTCTAATATTTTATAAAACATGTTTATTATAAAAAGAGCACAAAAAGGAAATCAATAAATATAATTTTAGGTTTCTTTTTTTTTATGTTGGGTTAATAATTATTTTTGATTTCACGATCAGAACTTGACGATATAAAAATAAATTAATTAATCTTTCAGTATGAATTTGACTCAAGGCACGTAGCAGACCATTCAATCGCTCAGCCCCTGTTACATCCAGCCCTTCAAGTTAATGAGATAAAAGCTCCCAATCAAATTGCGATTATGAAATCTCAAGATCAAACGAGCCTGTCTTTGGAATTGAAGGTTTACAAAATCATCGACATCAAAGGACCAGCTAGAATGTTGTGACATTTAATCTTTTCTGACATCCTGATGGCCTGGCGAGTCTAACGATTGCAAAGGTCAGAGATCAATTGAAGGAATTGTAACATGAAGAAAGAGCAAAATGAGAAGTTTACTTTGTGCCCTTGGTCATTGGAGATGGCATTTGTAGATCATGTCAGAAGAAATAGTAGAACAAGTTTTTAATTGCGACCGAGGCGAAATTTGTCCGAGCCGTAGGCGAGGGTATTATGGGTTTTCATACCGTTGCAGTAACAAACACTTGTAACAAACAACGTATTTTTAATAATTTACGAAGAAATAAATAAACGGTGGTTGACGCGTTACTGGTGGGAGTCGCGTAGTACCCAGCCAGATATGATAAATAAAATAAATTGTGCACTAGTTTCTGCACTAGGGCGGGAAACTAGCGCAGGAAACAGTAAGTATACGTGCCTAAAAGCGGGAATAAGAATGCGGTTTCGAGTAAGTGTATTGATATTATTACTTACCAGTAACTACCATTATTTTGACTTTTTGATTCGATATGCAGTTAGGACAGAAATTGATTAATAAGGATCTATACCGAAACCTTATAACCTTAATACCAGGTGATGTGGTGACAGAGAACTTATGATTGGTCGATTTGGTGTCTCTCGAGGGAAGCCTTCGTTTAGCCATGGACGTGTACCGGTTGAACTGATGATGGATAATAACGATTATAAAACAATGTTTGTTTATTCGTTGTATGCTAACCCTTTTAACGCCAGTCTAATATATGATACAAAATAATCAGATAAAAAAAATATGTCAACATTTGTCGTTTTCGTTGTTCATTTTAAATTATTTCATTTCATTTCACTTCATTTTATTTTGAAAAAAACATTACACTTATTAGTACGTATTCAAAACCAAATCAATGTGATAACCATAAAATTTTTCACGTATTAACTTGATCGAAATTGTTATATCGTTAACCCCTTGTTAACGAAGTTAAAGATAAACATAGCTATATAAAATGGATCAAAGGATCCAGATTTCATCAAAGTATTATTATTAGAAGGAAAAGCTAGCAACAAGATATCTAGTACAAATAGCAAGAATACTTTTTATCTTGAATTGGTTTAATGTAATAAAGAACAACAGAGCTACTGAGTTTATTTTTTGTAGTCTTTTAAATTAGTCTTCTTTTTGTATAGTCTTAGGTACCTACGCAGTAGTTTTCTTGAGTGATTAGTTTTTTTTTCTAAAAATGTCTTTCGTAATCAATTATTTTTGTTATTTATTTTTGTTTTACTGTCGTTAGATCTTCATACCTTCTATATGTTTTTTATAGTATTTGGCAGAAAATATATTGAGCCAGCTTTGTTGAGAATGTTGAGATGGATGTGTGGTGTGACGAGAATGGATAAAGTGAGAAATGAGTATATTAGAGGAAGTTTGAAAGTGGTGCCAGTCACTGAAAAGTTAAAAGGAAATTGGTTGTCTTGGTATGGTCATGTGAAGAGGAGGGATGAAGCGCATTTTACTAAAAGAAATCTGAGTATACATGTAGATGGATGGAGAGGGAGAGGAAGGCCGAAAAAAAGATGGATGGATTGTGTGAGATGTGATATGAAAGAAAAGGGAGTTAGTGATAGTTTGACGGGTCACAGGACAGAACGGAAGAAGAAAACATGTTGCGCCGACCCCAAGTAATAATCCCACATTACTGGGGTCGGCTAGAAGAAGAAGAAAGAAAGATATTGAGCCAGCTTTCTTGGCAAGCTTCGTTGATGTGCCTATGCCATTTTGTAAAGATCGCGGCTGTTTCAATGATTCCACATATTGCCCAGTTGTACTGATACTAAAGATATAGAACTACTACAATATCCACTATGAATCAATCAATCAACGAATCAGCATTGGCAGCTGGCAGCATTGCCACGATAGATAACAATTATCTATCGTGGCAATGCTGCCAGCGTTCTGGGCACTTTTCCCATTGACATCGATGTGTATGAATTTTTTGAGTTCTTTTTCTACCCATTTGTTCATATTGTATAAATTGGCATTGTAATTGGCTCAATGTTTCCTATACTGTTGTTATTTATTTGTTATAGTTGTTGGTTCTCCTATCATTAAATAAATAAATTATTATTTTCATTTGTTATTTTTTATTGATATAAACTAGTGCTTGACTGCGATCCCACTTGATGGTAGCAGTGATGCAATCGTTGATGTTGAAGCGCATTACTTTATTAAGAGCCTATTCAATTTAGCCTTGAAGACACCTAAATTATAATCGTAATTATGGAGTTTGTATATTTGTAATCTAACTTTTCCCCGCGGCTTCGCTCGCGTATATAATATATACAGCATAAGTCACTCAAGAATAAAGCAGCTTTTTATCGGTGCTAATTTTTTTGCAATCAGACCAGTACTTTCAGAGATTACCTCCTACAAACAAAAAAGAACGTATGAACAAAAAAAAAAACTCCCTTTTTATTATATTAAGGACCGATTTTTCAATCGCCAGATAATTTTAATCTGAAGAATATGTTTGTCATTTTGAGAGCTTTTGTATAGAAAATATGTCAACCTGCCATATTTATTCCTCAGATAGAAGTTAACTGATGATCGAAAAATCGGCCCTAAGTGTACATGTAGATAATAATTATAATATAATATAATATTCCACAACTATCACACAGCGCTGTCTAGTCCCAAGCTAAGCAGAGCTTGTGATATGAGTACTGGACAACTGATAAACATACTTAGATATTTCTAAATACATACATATTATAGATAAATTAACACCGTCACTGAATTTCACTAGAAAAAATCTCTTTAAAAACCTCGCTACTGCGTCTCCTACGAAAACAAAGACATAATATAAATGTTTGGTCATGTTTTTCGGATCACATAAGCATAATTTAATTCAAACATGGCGCGTGTTTCAGTACTAAAACTCAACCTTGCATAAATATAAGCTCTTGTTATAGAAAATTCAATTCAGTTCATGTCAGCATGTTGTCGACAGATTAGTTTTTGTTGCCACCGAGCCTTTATTGATAGGAACACGTTTTCATAGGCAGCATACTTTTATTTATTTTTAAGCTATTGGATAGCTTCTATCGCGGGCCTTGAGCGTGGAGACCGAATCCAGAAATTCCGTAACGAAAATAACCTAACACCCCCCACTCATTTGTTTTCTTATTGGTCACCACGCTCAAAAAGTGTAACTTCAATTAATATCAAAGAAAAAAAAAAAAAGAAAAACAAGTACTGCATAAATAAAATAAATAAATATATATACCGCGCCATAGCTTTACCGCGGCAGTCCCCGAGCGCCACACATCTTTTTTAAAGTACTTTTATATGTCGGCAGAGGATGCCGATTTTCGTTGAAGCTCTTTCAAAGACTCTGGTTTGTGTCCGATGGCTTGGTATCGAGCAATAAACAGACTATTTCGGATTACACAAGTAAACAACTGATTTGTTATGATGCAAACTTTAGGTTTTCACTTCAAATGACGAGCCGTGAGACAGTCCCCGAGACTAAAAGTTGCACGTGACTAGATATTGCACGTCGCTCGGCTGCCGATAGAGGAATGAGCCGGGCCCAATTAATTGAAATTCTTTTAGTGTTGGGTAGCCTATTTATTGAAGAAGATTATAAGCGATAGAATATCATGCTACATGCTACAACTCATGGGAGTGGCGCAGTAACTGAAGTTGCGTGTAAACCCGAAATTAGCTAGTGTAAAATACAGCGTGATCTGGTGAGACAAGAAACCGACTGACCTCAGCCAAAAGACATCCATTCCAGGTCATAACCAAGTGACGCTACAACGATCAATCCTATGTGTCTCACGTGCATGAGATTTCAAAGACACTCATAGGTCACCAATCTACGTTGTAGGAAACTTTCCAATGCTGCGTCTTCCGATACGCGGAGGTCACAACTCCAAAACCAGTCAGCCCCATCGACCATGTCTTACCTAATGCCACATTTTATCGATTCTATAGACTAAGTGAAATGCGAAATGTCATGTTTAACATGGCCTTGGTTGAGGCTATGGTCCGGAGCGAGGAGGAGTGGCAGGTGGTCGCCGACTTCTGCGAAGCACTAATGCTCGCAAAGGAGGAGGCCGAACGCATCAAGCAACGGCGTTATCGCCGCCGCCGGGATTCTGATCCCGATTTCCGTCCAACGTGGGCGCGGGCTTGAGGACAGTGAGCAATGGGTAGGTCTCTGTCCGGCCGTCCGGTAACTGTCCGGACCAAGCCCAAGTCGTCGACGGCGCGCACTGTTCCCGCGCGCTTCAAGGAGTTGTCAGCAACAGCAGGGACCCAGCCGGGTCGAAGCCTACTGGGGCCAGGGTTATCCGAAAGGGCGCTCGAGCCCCGGTATGAAGGCTAGAAGGAACGGGGTGGGTCTTTTAGTCAGTAAGAGTCTGACACTATCTCCCGCTCCACCCAAGGGCGGGGGATGTCAATGCATGATTTTTCCCAGAATAAAAAAGGTAATAAATAACATAATTATTATTCTGTGTGTATCGTCAATAGGATTTGACTATGTTTAGTGCCCCCTAGTCATATACTTGACAAGGTTTTGACATCGAACGGAAAGCAAACAAGGGCGCCCCTATAACGTGTTGTTGATGGATGGACGTTGTTCCACGTAAGGTTTATGAGGGCGTGACGATAAATGTTAGAGTGAAATAATATTACTACGGTGTTTTCTTTGACATATCATTATCAGAAGGTTGACTATCGATGTTTGAGAGAATAAAACGGTAGAGGTCAATTATATTACAAAAGGTCATTGCGACAAGCAAAAAAAAAAATTAATGAGTAATCGAATTAATTTTGACATTATGTAATATTTCTTTTTGACATTTTATTACTTACTTTTATTAGTTTAATTTTAATTTAATTATTTTTTTACATTTTATTATTTTATTTTAAAAGCATAGTTTTAATTCAATTGTCTTTTTTTGAAATTTGTAATTCAATTTATTTAATTGACATAATAGAAGAAGAATTGCATATTGAATAAGAGGCGGAATATAAAAATTGCATGCTGAATAAGTATCGTCAACCAGAGCACGATTTAAGAGCTTCTTAATTCATCCAACGCAATGTTTGATACATATCGCGAAAAAAGAGAGATAAAACTTGCGTTATGAATGCCAACATTCAGTATTTCTGTCACTTACTTGAATATTAAAAACTTGTCAAAGGCTTATTCATGTTTTTTTTTTTTAATTAAAAGTTTTTGGAAAACAATTGCATGTCAGAATTTTGACTAAATTTTAAGCATGAATAATGAGTAAAGGTTTATGTAGATATATTTTTTTGATTTATGAGTACCTTACAATATGTTGCGCCAAAGTTCACGTAAAATAGTAGATTTTCAGAGGTATTATACTGGATTAGTTTTTATACAAATTTAGGCTTGGTTTTAATAGAAACATAAATATTATTCCCAAGATATCTGTATTTCAAAAATCATCTAGAGTAAGATGTGTATTAGGTAATGTCAAAATCACGTCAGAGAGGTTGTATGAAAATGTACTTCAGGTTTTAATGTCTGATAGCAAACAAGTTTTTAATGAAAATATTTTTTTTATAACAAGCTTTTATGGCTATAATTATTTAATTAATACTCATCAAGACGAATCATACGAGCCCAAACTCGATGGGGTTGTGTCGTTTAACTACCAAGTTCCTATAGCCACCTTCCGGTTCCATAATCAGATCAGCTCTATGTCATAATAATTTTGCATTGTCATCTGATTTATATATGCATGCACAATTTTAGCTCAAACGGTAACCAGAAAGTCGATCAAATTTAATTTGGAAGATTTGATTACAGACAAACATCGGGACAGGTAAAACTAAATAAAAGCTTGTAATAATAAAATACAAAATTCCACATCCCAATAAAAGGGCTAAAGAAATTTACCACGCGGAAGTACATTCACTGACTCATGTCGTTATTCAAATTTCAGTACACTACTTTACGATATATACCAAGTTCTAGCAATGAGGAAAAAAAATATATACCGCACGGAAGGATATTCAAAAAGAGCCAACTTAAGAAATCTATTATGCTGATCAATACATACGAATATTCGCGGATTCAAGCATAATTGCTTTTAACCTCTTTTCAAAGGTTTTCAAAGGCCGTTTGACTGCCAATACGTGTTGTGGGGTTCACAAAACGCTGCGTAATCAAGATAAGTGGGACCCCAAGGGTTACGGAACCCCGCATTCGAAGGGGCCTTTAATTTGTTTCATGTAATAAACTTTATTGAAGTTTGTTTCATTTCTCTTTTTACTGTTGATTGGGAAGTATTTCTTTTTTAGGAATGTGAGTTACGGTTAGGGTTTATCTAGATTGAATCTAGACGTGAATGTTGTCAATAACTAAATTTTCTTTTGCTTTATTTTATATACATCGCTAAATTTTAATCGTTTTAATCCCGTGGAGGGTCGATCCGATAAAATTAAAAAATAAAGTAACTTTTTTTCAAAATTCGTATTCATTTACGCTACGAAATTAATTTCTTTAAGAAAACGTCAGCTGAGCGAGTTCAATGACCTGTAGGTAGTTTGTACGCAACACCGACTATTACCTGCAGGTCATTGAACTCGCTCAGCTGACGTTTAGTTTAGTTTAGATCGTCAAATGGATCGCGTTAAGAGCTTGTGGTAGGGTGTTTGTTCCGTGACAAACTTGGAACATGTTTTACGAATATCCAATTCATTAATATCGGTAGTCATATTCACTGAATGATACCCAGGAGGGTTGGAGTTACACTAACGTATAACAACTGTTGTTATGTTAACACGTTTGTTGGTCCCTAAGGGATATGTAGAGATATGTTGACGAGTGCTTGTATGACAATGTCCAATCACGTCTATAAATTTTTATATTTTGTACCCTTGTTGCAAAAAAACAACTGTCTGCATTTTTGTATTATTATGTAATATTATTTACCTTTTGCCGAAGCCATCTTGGTAGATAAGTGTCATAAGTAAGTGTCCTAGTTAATAACCAGTTTTACCTGCAGATTCGTCTTGATGAGACAAATCGATAGCTATAATTAACTTAATTTGGGTAAAAATGCAGATAGTTGGTTTTTAGGGTTCCATAGTCAACTAGGAACCTTTATAGATTCGCCATGTCTGTCTGTCCGTCCGTCCGCGGATAATCTCAGTGACCGGTTAGCAATAGAAAGCTGAAATTTGGTACCAATATGTATATCAATCAAGCTGACCAAGCGGTAAAATAAAAAGTAGAAAAAAACGTTTTATTAGGGTACCTCCCCTACACGTTAAGTGATTTTTTTTTTCATTTCAATCCTATAATTATATTGTTCGATCGGTATTTAAAAATGAATAAAGGTTTACTTAAATCATCTTTTGATATTGTTTATATTTTCGGAAATAATCGCTCCAAAAGTAAAAAGAAATTTATCCTCCCCCCCTCTTTTGAACCATAACTTTAGAAAATATGAAAAAAATCTCAAAAGTTTATACAGACTTTCTAAGAAAATTATTTTGAACTTGATCGGTTGAACATTTTTTGTATTTTAAGAACGGTATGTATTTTGTGAATTTTTTTGGTTTTAAGATCTTATAAAAACCCCATGAGACACTTTGTTGCATTTTGGTAGATTAGCGTAAGTGATAAAATACTAAAACACCTGTAATATGCTTTAAGATAATGTGGCAAAACAATAACCCTAGGTGAGATGGTTAAATTTACCAATTCTTACTTCAAACGAAGCGATTAGAGATACAGGGTTTTAAAGAAAAGGTAGGGGAATTGTTCATTCATCTAAGGAGAAGTAAGTGATTTGATGAGTGTCCACCTATAAAAAAAAGATGTTATTATAAATAAAAAATTCATGCTATTTAACCATTTTTGAGAGCATTCAAGTAGGTACACATAATTTTTATATTGTTATAAAAAACTGTTATATTCGAAGACACGTGACATTCACCAACACGCACTGGACCCGCGTGGTGGATTACGGCCCATTCCCTCTCCTAGAGAGGAGGCTTGAGTACCAACAGTGGGAACATTAAAAAGGCTGGTGATGACAAAAAACTGGGCAAGTACGAGTCGGACTCGCGCCCTGAAGGTTCTGTATAAACTTACCTATGTAAAAAGTTCTATTCCGGAATGGAGCCCCAGAAGATTTTGCCGAAACGCTAAAAAAAAAGAAAAAGTTGCGACGTAACAACAAATTTATAGTTTTCAGATTTATTCCTATACTTGTGCTATAAGACCTTACTTTATGCCAAATTCTGATTGCTTTGTGTCAACGGGAAGTACCCTATGAATTTTGATTTCCTCGAAACGAAAATGAGTGTCGAAATATACATTTTTTGCTACATAAACCTTTACGCGTTCCCGAGATAAAGGATCTTGACAGAACGACAGACGGACAGATGGACGTATGGACGGACAACAAAGTGATTCTATAAGGATTCCGATTTTTCCTTTTGAGGTGCGAAACCTTAAAATCGATACTTTGTTAGAAATCAATAACAAAAATAAACTAAAACGAAAAATCCTAATTGAAATTTTGTACCTATTTACCTTCTTTGAAGCTTAATAGTATTTTTAATTCCAAAGGTTCAAATGGCTCTTGTTACTAACGATTCAATTACATCAGACCCAATATTGGATCCAGGCTAATTATTTCAGTTTTTCGAAAAGAAAACCCCGCCAATCAGACTCAGAGCAACTAAATTAATTAAATAAAATCTACAACGTATGATCACTTTCTGTTCAAAAGGTAATTTTTTTTTTTTCTTAATCAAATAGGTCAATATTATACGATTGTATTACTCGATGCCCTCTAAATATATAATACTAGCTTTTCCCGCGGCTTCGCCCACGTGGCATTAGGTTCTTAAGGAACCGGGATAAAAGGTAGCCTATGTTCTTTTCCATGTCAAAGGGTATGTGTATGCCAAATTTCATCCAAATCCGTTCAGCCGTTTTTTGCGTGATTAAGTAACAAACATTCAAACATCCAAATACTTCTGCCTACTTTCACATTTATAATATTAGTTAGGATTGCAATTATAGTCTGTAAAATAAATAATAGATCCTAGTATATAGTAAATAATACTTTAGAATTTATCCTTAATACCTTAAATAGTGATATCAAATATACTACGTTTGTTTTACACGTTTGATTAGATAACAATTTCTAATTTATTCTTCAATCCGTGAAACATGAGCTTTAATAGAATCTGATGCTCTCTAATCTACGCTTGCTCTGATTATTCAATTTCAAGTACTAGTAGATTTTCGACAATACATCTTTATGTGCACTTTTCACTGTGCGCACAGCTAAGTTGGCAATCTTATTAACATCTTTATGATTGAAATTGATTTCATTCAGACGTGTGCGAATTGATTCGTTAATATTCATGGGAAGCTAGAGAGTTAGATCAGCGTTGTTCGAGATAATAAATCTGCTAATAGGTATTAAGGAAGCTGCGGTTGCTCTTATGTAGAATATTTAAGCTCTTCTCATATTGAATCTCGTAAAATGGAGTTGTTAGTGCAGTAAATGTAAAGAACTGAAAGCTAAAGTAGTGGTATTCTGCTCAATAGATTTGACTAAAATAAATAATGTAAATCATTAGGTAAGTAATACTGAAACCTGGTATAACAATGAAAAAGTAATAATAGGTATTCTTCTTTACTCTTGTAATATTACTTACGATGCGATAAACACTGAACATTCGTTGCACTTATGTTTAGGATAGATGTCATCATTGCCATATCGAAACTCATAACGACACCCATGGTACAAAATCGAGGCCCGTTATAGATAATGGCAAACATTATAAGGATATTTTCAATAACCGAACACGCTCCTACTTTTCCAAATTCCACGAAACTGTCATAAAAACGTAATCCCAGCCAATATATGAACATAATGCTTCAAATTCTTCCCTGAATTGGCTCGATAAAACCCGAAATTAACCCAAAGATATAGCTGAAATAAAATCTCATTCAAATCGGGCCCCATTTGCTATCTTTGCAATAATGAGCATTACATAATGCTATATCGACAGTATAAATCCATTTGACGTATGAATAGATTTAAAGATAATTAAGGATGCCTTCATACGAAATATTGCCTCAGTTAAAGCGGCTAAATTAAAATATTCAAAAGGCTTTAAACCGATGCCAGGCAAACTGGGCGAGGGTGTGATTCCATTGGAGAACGGAGCGAGGAGGGTATTTGATTTTGTTTAGGTTTTTGTGTAAAAGGAAAATTCTATAAGCAGGGTAAGCAGGGTTTTGATTATCTTCGGCTTAATGGTGTGCACTGAGTCAAGTAAAATGCGAAAATTTGATGTTTTGAATAATATTTGTTTATTACTGGTGACACTTTATAAACCAGCGTGATAATATTGTTTTATCATGCAACAGTATTTTTTTTCGTGCAACAGTCATTGTAAAATATATCATCCAGATAAACGAGGTTTGTAAATATGATTTATTTTTGGTGAAATATTGAAATGCATGAGCCTTTTCTAGATATGTGTATTTTAAACCGTTAAATATTTATGCCAAAACTTTACGTATTTTAGAGAGTCACACAAATAGACTAAATAATTATCTGCACGATCATAATTAAATTACCAGTACCTGGTAGAAAGTGGTCGTTACATCCAAAATATTTCACTATGTAGCTTGTGCTTATTTTCTACGGCATTTCACGTACGTTTGATAAATTCTAATAGACGATATCAAATATTCTATCCAACACGTAACTCATGTGGGTGTAAAGTAAAATTGATGTCCTCATATGAGTGGCTCTGACACTTTGCAAAGATTTTATGTTCTTTTCACAGGTCATCTGTCTGATGCAAAATTTAGGTGAGTTAAGTGATTCTGGTTTTATTATGCAATTGGTTGGCGCAATAATTGAGAAACTGGTGAATGCGCTGCTAGAGATTGTATGATTCCCGTATGGTACAAATATTTGTCTGGTCTACAGATTGCTGTTCCGGGTCTGGGTATCTTGTGTAACATGCATACATGCCCCAATCGGGAAAGTGGGCCTACTTGCAAAACTAAGACATTTAATATATATCTTAAAATTAAAGTTCGATGCTTATTTGAGCCGATCTGATTAGTATTATAAGTATAACGGCGATGTATACTACAAACAATGATGAAGTTGAACTTGCGTCGTATAGTTTACGTAATTATAAATGAACGTCTTATTTTTGCAACTGGGACACAATACCGACTGGGGCACGTATGCCTGGTCTACCCTGAGTGAGATTTCTGGTTTCTGGATAAACCCACGATATAACAGTATCTCTTAGTGAGGGACAAATTTAAAAAAAAAATCGTTATGCTATATTATTCAAAAATTTTACCTAAAGCTGTAGCTTTTCGTATATACCATATTCTAGAAAATAGTAACTTATTAACTTTTAGATTAAATATGGTCAGTCTGAATTTTGCTCTAATTACTAATATTATATTCAGTATGTTTGGCACCAGTGCGGTAATTATTGCCATTAATCAGCAGTCAATGATCCAGAAAACATAAGCACTTGCACAAATTGAAAACGGAAACATCGAATTGTAATTTGTAACAACACAATAATCTTGATCATTAAACCAGCATGTCAAATTGAATAATATAAATACATGAGGACCGTGTACAAAGTAACAAATTTAACTCCTAATCCAGAAATACACATCTGCCATCCTTGTTATTTAGACTGTTTTGACGTTTGTTGGAAAAGGATAGGGAATCGCTCTCGAAAACAACGGAATCGAGGTCTGAAACCGTTTCCACTTCCCCGTCTCGCCCCAGATTAAAATACAAATTTACTCATTGAAAACGTTTTACAGGCAGATTACCTCCGTATTTATTTCCTGCTTGTGTGTCGGTAACATGTCGTTTCTAAGCTTTGTTCGTTTTGTTAACTAAATAATGGGTTCTGGTTGTCTAGAATTGTAAACCAAATTTTGTATTGTTTTGGGTATTGGCTCATAAGTTGCAATAATTAAAGCGTCGGCAGAAATTTTGGATTTTTTTAACTTTTGGAATCATTAAAACTATATAACAGTATTTAATAAAATTTAAAACTGCAAAGGTACAAAGTACGTTTTGCTAATAAATCCAATTCCCACAAAACTGGTATAAATATAGTGAAAAATTTTAAAAGTTGTTAATTCTTAATATGAAATCCGTTCCGGAAAGAATTTTGCGTATAACAAATCAAGTTGTAAGAAATTCTTATCGCTTATAAAATATTTAGATCAAAATAGATTGAACATTCACGAGAAATTTCTGCTATCAGAATATTGTAACGAAGTTTATACTTTGCTTATAACATGTATATCAGCAACGAGACTAATCAAATTATTATTACGCGTCTTTCCCCTCCTCCCCAGTATAAAAACCTCTGGGAAAAACAGTGTCAGTATTCCGAGCTCTTTTTTTCTACGGTTTTTATGAAAAATTCTCGTCTATCCTCATGGGTGTCTTAAGAGATGACTGAGGAGTTACACAAGGAGAATTTGCCGTAAAGTTGTGTTTAATCAAAATTTAATCAGAATGTGGTATTGTAGTAACGTGCTTGTGATTATGTATTGGGTCTAATGGCTTACTTTACGAAGACTAGGTTAGATTAAGTAAATGTAGCATTAACGAATTCTTGATTAGATTTTTAATGTTTACAAGTGTGTACAACATTAAAAATGGTAGGAATATGAAGCTATAAAATATTTTAGTGTAATTTTATTCAATTTTTTGTTTAAATTTCTTTTCAAAGAAAAAAAAAACCTACATTCAATTGAATTTTATTCCCCCTAACTGGAGTAACAGAAACATAAAAAAAACTAGATTTTTCCCTACCCGTTTCTTCAAAACATTTCTTCAGCGAATCTTCACCCGTCGAAACGGCTGAGCCATCCGAACTTGATTAAATTTAAGATTTTGATAGCTCCATAAAAAGGGGAACTGCTCCTCATGATCATAACCGGTAGACACACGGGTGGAATTACTGCTGTCATTTGCATACGTTAATACTGTCCTGGATATTGTCCAAAAGGAGAAGGATTAGGGTATTTGACATAATTTGGGTTTATAGACTGACCTTATTATGACATGTTGATCTTGGGTTTATAGAGAACTTAATATTATGTTAATAAATTTATTGGCAATAATGAATCTGTTAGGTAGTATGTAAACTGCGATGTCACGCAATAGATCTAAAAAAAAAAAAAATGACACACTTCAGTCCTACAGAAAATACTGAAAGAATTTGATAGAGGACAAAAGCAGAAGCCATTGCTGAACAAAAATATAAGAAGCTAATGAATTAGAAATCTAAGTCATGGCTAGTAATTGGTAAGTAATGGTTATATTCAATACACTTAATAGATATTTAATATCACCTTCGTAACGTTTAAGTATTTAAAGGTGAAAGAATTTTTTTTTGGTAATAATTTTTATATTACTACCCACTATTTCTACTGCCACTTATTGTGTCTCATATTTAGTACTAATTTACTACGCCCATTGATTAAATTTGTATTCTCACTTGTGTCATAAATATCTAAAACCATAGATTTCAAATTGAGAGTTAATCTCTGCATGGCCCCACTGGGCTATGCAAACGGTGATGTTTGTGTTCCTGACTAATATTTTATTTACAAGGAGAAATTGCATATCTGACCGCTTAGCAAAAGTTTGATAGCCTAGCTTCTGTAACAATTGCCAGAGTACTACAAAAAAACAGCCAAGATCGTAAGTTAGCTTCCAAAATTACGGGAGTGTTCAAGTTCCTGCAGTCCTTGAACGCAAAGGACAATAGATAGAACACTGGAGATTTTAGTATGGACCGGTCTGTTTGGGGTGTCGTGGCACCCAAAGCGGGAGCAGTCATTTGATGATTAAAAAAAAAGAAAACAAACCGTAAGACTAACATATACCGGATTACAAACCACCTCGCCGCACGTTCTTTAAAATGTACCTGAATATTACTATTTTACATGGAACAACAAGCCGATTTTATATTCAAAGTGATAAACAGCCTTATCTTTCTGTCTGGCTTCTGGCTATCTCTAGAGACTGGTAATGATTATAGAGTCACAGGGACAACGGTATAACGTATTTTCTGGGTTTCGGTTTAAAATGAATGCGCTCCCATCCCCACATAGACCGCAAAAAGTTTAGGCAGCTTTATAATCCTGATCGATCGGCCTGTGCCACCGTTACGTAGCTTTGAACCTTCAAACCTGAGATGAAAAAATATCCTCCAAATGATGACAAAACTTGGATTTCAGGTAACTTACTTACTCCAAGTTGTAAAAAGTATTTCAGAATATTTTCTCGCTCAGTTTGATTCGCGTGTTTTTGTCAGATTTGTTCAATGTTTTTCATGATTTTTTTTTCACCTGGAGACGAAAATATTTTTTGGTGGGTAGTTTTGTACGTAGGTAGGTATATTTTCGGATCTACTTATTGGATTATACAGGTTCGTCCCTATTCTGATGTTGATTTGGTAAAATTGGTTAGAAGGGTGTAAAAGTTTCAGTTAATCCGAGGTTGTTAGGTCTCGTTTGATGATCTGCTAACAGATCATAAGCGGTAGGATTTATATTATGAGCTGCTTAATTACGAAAGTTCAGGATCCGCCTAGTTTTAAGTTTTGCAAACTATGTGGGTATTGATCTCTAGCTTATTAAGATGCTTATAAATAACTTAAGCATACTTGTGGAATCTTCTTCTGCTTCAGTCCCTTCATCGAATTCGTCGACAGTTTCAACGCTTATCACAATGCCTTTATTAATTTTAGTTTTTGGCAAAAGACAGTAAACACAATTAAAAAAATGTAGTGGTGTATATGTATATGTACAGTGTATGTTTATACTAAAACGCACTATTCTGTCATCAAGAAGAAAAATGAACTCTTATTAATTCCAAGGTCATTAACAAATAAATACAGAAGAAAATAAATACAAATTTCTTAAAAAACCAGCCAGCCTACTTTTCAGCCAGACAGATAACACTTTTTTTTTTACTAATTTAAACCAGTGCTTGACTGCAATTCTACCTGATAGTAAGCAACCATACAAGCCTTTGATAGTGAGGCGCACTAGCTCATTAAGAACCTATATATTTATTAAAGTACTTTATGCAAGGAACTTCCAAAAATAGATGAAAATCTTAACTTAAAACTCATTCAAATGCAGATATGACTATAACCCGTAACATTACCCCACCATTTCGTAATTAAAATTAAGGATTTCACCACCTACAAGTGTTAATGAGCCATTTTATGTTACACAATGTTGTTCTCATTCACATCTTAGGTTTAAGCACCCATTAAGGTTCATAGACGTGTGTTTATATAGAACATTCTTACACTTAGAACCGCTTTTACGGAGATAAGGAAGGAAATAAAGAGACAAGAGTTTAAGACAGGTTTAGTTAGATCAAAATCTGTGTTATTAGTTTAACTGATCATGGCTCCAAGCATACAAGCCTGGGGGATATTAGGCTTAGCTGAAGAGACCAAAACACAACGTTCAATAAAATGAATGTTTGAAGTTACAAAACATGCAACTGGAGAACTAGTAATTCATACACTTACTAGTCCACCAGTGCAAACTCACTGCCGCCTTGGGTGACTGCTTAACTTATTCAGAATTCATCCTGACATTTTCTTTATTCTTTTCGTGTTACCTGACAACTACTGGCTCAAATTATATAGTAGATAGGTATATAAGCAGCTCCGCTTTTCGCCTCTTTGAGACCCTAGAATTGGATACTGATAGTTACGCTAGGAGCGCATTAAGATAAAACTTAAGGATAACATTACACTTATGGTTATTATGTGTGCGACTTTTTTTATTGTTAAAGGTTCGCGCTTGACCGCTATCTCACTTGATGGAAAGTGACGATGCGGTCGACGATGAAACGCGCTTACCTAGAAAAAACCTATTCACTCTCGACTTAAAGATTCCCGGGTTGTAGCTATCAGGAAACACAGACTCCGGCAAGGAATTCTACTCCCTAGTTGCACGCACAATGAATGTGTTCCCAAAACGTTTTGTGCGTGTAGGTGGGATATCCACCATATACCGGTGGCGCATAGCCGTACGTCTGGTAGTCCGATGATGGAATGGGCTAGGCGGAATTAGGTTATGCAATTCCGACGCACACACCCCGAAATGCAACCGGTAGAAAACCGACAGGCTACAAACTATGCGTCGATGCTCAAGACTTTGAAGCCTCGGATTTGCATTGGCACTATTTCTTTACAAGACCGCTATCTCACCTAATGGAAAGCGACGATGTAGTCGACTATGGAGCATGCTTGCCTAGTAATAACCTGCTTGACTTGAATTACATATTGCAGCTATCAGGAAACAAAGACTTTGGCAAGGAATTCCGCTTCTTAGCTGTACACATAAGGAATGTATTCTCAAAACGTTTTATGCGTATAGATGTGAAATCTATCCACTTGTAGTGCAACACCGTACGTCTGGTGGTCTGTTTACCCGTGTCTGAGAACAGTTAAAAATACCCTATTTTGGCAGATTGCTTCCACAGGGACCAACCTGAGTCCACAATTGATTAAGAGATTTCCAGATTGTCTCAGCCTAAGCCGTTACGCTGAAAGTGGAAAGTAATTTATGTACACTAACCTGACCCAAGTATACGTGACATTAATTAAATCAACCTCAAAATAACCACGGTCACATATACCTCTCAATGTTGCCAACAGCAACATTGAGAGCAGCAGTGTTGCCAGCCAACATTTAATTTTAATGAGCTTTAAAAGGGTCCGCCCTCAACTTAATTAGTTAAAGCTTATCTACAGACAACTTCGCCTTGTGCATGTTAATGTAACACAGTCGTAGCACATACGGAACCTTTTACTTGAGGACGTGACTTTTTAAGTAAGTGGTTTTAAAGTTTTTACTTACAAGTAACCAAATTTTGGTCTGTTTGAGAGTATGTTTTGTACATTATATTAAAAGTCTACAAGTACTTAGTTTGGAAGGATATTTTTAAGTAATTCTTTTTACAAGCTGCTCTGTGGACCTAAGATTTAAAAGCTAAGACAGTTTTTCATTAAGCGGCCGGCGACGGATTAATTTCCATACAAACGTAATACCACGCTCATTTGCAGTTGGAGCATATTTCCAACATATTATGATAACATTCGGTTATACACAATATTTATTTGGGTTCCTACGTATTTCTTAAAAAAAAAAAAACAAAAAGAAATTTAAGCGAATTGTATTTCGCACTTTTTTTACAGCGTAAATGGCAAAACATGCCATTTGGCTTTTCCAGTATTAAAAATAACAATATTTTTAATATTCTCGACGTAGGAACCTAGATAAATATTGTCTATAATCGAATATCATCATAATATGTTGGAAATATGCTCCATCTGCAAATGAGCGTGGTATTACTTTTGTATGGAAATTCATCCGTCGCCGGCCGCTTAAGGCAGTTATCAAAAACTATGTGGCTTTTGGTTTCGACGCACTGGAACCAACCTTCCAACACACACATTGCACACATTACGACATACATCTCGATGCATTCAAAAACATTGATCTCCAATCTCCAGAAGGTACCTGTAAAGATTCAAAATAGATTCTAGTGTCGCTTTATCAGAGGCGTCAGTTTTTTTACTGACTAAACCCCACCTAAGTTCTTTAATTTAGTTTTTTAAGGCCACAGTAATTCTTTCAAACGTTACCTCAACTCCAGAAGTACTTCTTACACACATGCTACTATCAGCAGAAGTAACAATAAGACACGACAAACTCAGATAAACTTCTCCTAAGGAACGACATGACAATCTAACATTCGCAACATCAAATTAAACCATAAGCGTACACTAACCACACTGCCTTACACTTAGTGAGCCAGGAATTTATCTACCTCGATTTAATTAAAGGTGGGTATAATTTACAGAGCAAGGAACTACCGCACTGGCAGCGACTAAAGACGAGAAGACTTATAATATTCATGCCTTATTGTTACTTCATTGTGTGTATCTACGAGTGTTTATGCCAAATAAATAGTTTTCTTTTTTTCTTTTCTTTCCTTATTTATATAACATTATTTTTAGTATATGCGAAACCTGAATGTTGTTTGTTCAGAATAAGTTACTGAATGGATTCTAATAGTTTTTACACCATGTTATATTTTTGCCAGTAATATTTAAAAAGGTCACAAGCTGGATACCACCGACTCGAAATACAAGCTTGCAGCTAGCTTGTACTTCGAGTCGGTGGCAAGTACAAAACAACCCCTTATTCGCCTGAATGACCCGGTGACTATTTGTATTTTTGCTGACATAACAAGCTCATAACTTAGTGATTTTCATGATACAGTTATGAAATTTTGTACATACTCGTAGATTCTTTACATAAAAATATTACAACACACACTAAAAATAAGGTTGTATAGGAAACTCAATCCTTTAGTTTATTAATTAAGTTGCATGTGATAAGGCCCTTCCTACAATAAATGGACAGTCCAATGCAGTTGCGTGAAAGTTACTAGCATGTAAAAGTGAGGTCCACATACGCAGCATGGTGATAACGAAGTAATGACAATTATCACTGAAACCAATAACAGTTTCATGACATTTATAAAACTAATACTGTATTTGTAAGGTTTCTTGCTGTCTGAACCATGGTTAGGATTGTCAGAGACTTTCAATTTGTATCGAGAGCCATTGATAGGGCTCCAATACGACCGATGCCTACTAGGATTGCGGAAACGTATGAAAGTGTTCCCGTGGCTCTGGTACGTAAAAGTGAAGATATTGCTGAATAAGGTGAATGTTCCCTACGCCCTCTTGCTCAGTACCACGAACACATTGAAGTACTGGAACAAATTTCCTGCAACGGTCTTCCCATCTTATAATTTCGTGTCTTCAAGGTTAGAGTGAATAGGCTCTTAATAAAGTAGTGTGCCTCTCCACCAACGCTTGCATCATTGCTTACCATCAGCCTCTATCATCTTTCTTTCTTTTTTGCTTTTTGGACTTGGTGTTACTCTGCTCTAGCGGAGTAGACTTCCACCAGCTCCACCGTATAAAACCGCTCAAAATTCACATTTGTTTGTTTTTTATGGAAAGTTTTACCAACGCCGGGTCTAGCAGCCACTGATGTGTCTCAGCAGTCTGTGGTATAATTAGAAGGAATGGCCCAGGGGTTGAAAATTAAAGCGCATAGGTGAACGACGTCAATGTACTAGCAGGAATTTCGTAATTTATGTCGAGAGGATTCGTGTTCTGGTATTTGGGTGTTTGCCGTTTGGTCCTTGTGATTTAGGAGTTGTTCCGTCATCTTATGACTGTAGGTACAAATTGTTATTGTCAGGAATAATATTTGTTTATATTTTTTTATTAGGATAAAAAAAAATAGTATCTTCTGTCTCTATTTTTTAATTTAAAATAAGATTTGTCAATACGTCATCTACAACATTGCCTACATGTTAACTAAAAGTTTAAAAAAAGAAAAGGACTAGTGGTAAATTGAGAAGTTAAATTATACAAGAACATACATATATACCTACTGCAGCAACGTTCGGGTTAAAAAAGACAATAGTATTTTTTTGACCCAAAGGCTGCAGTAGTAAGTTGACTGATAGAGAATGCCTTGTTGCATTAACTCCGTTTATGTTCAAATAAACATAAAATCTAAACAAATACATATAAATAAACATATATTGAAAAGATGCTGTCATTGCTTAGGATGACTGATGCGGTCGACCTCCTCTTTTGCGAGCATTACTGCTTCGCAGAAGTCGGCAACCGCTTGCTCCACATCAAAGTGAAAGAAATTCTCGGATGATTTAAATAAATCATTGCTTTTTATTTAATTTTTTTATAGTTTTTCTTTTATTTTTAGGTTATTTTTATTTATGTTGGTCTCTGTTATGGCCGGCGTCAAAATGCCACAGATAACATAGACAACTCCGTTGTCTACAGTTACAAGGTGCAATATTGTCATGACCGATACACACATAGTCTAACAGGGATACTGACTTTTGTATTTTGTAATACTGTGTTGATTTGTGCGTCTATTTAGGCGGAATAAACAGGTTTTCTTTTTCTTAATTTCCCTCCTCAAAATAACTGAGAGTTTCACCGCATTATCCGACTGATCCGACTGATGGTAAACAGTGTTTCTAAATTCCATTTCCCATCGTACCCCAAAAGAAAACATACCGAAAATATAACTTAAAACATATAAACAAATTACACTTACGTGCCCAAGCCGGCTGCAGAAAAAAACTCAGCGGATTGTAGATAAAAATAAATTAAATAAGGCTTACGGTAATCCTAGGTTGAACACACACGTTACTAATACATACACATATGTGTGTGGCGTTTCCACATACAGTTTGTTGTGGGTTGTGTTCTTGTGAAACATGTGATCATATTGTGTTCACGGCTTATCTGTGCAGAAGTTATTTTTGTTTTTGTATTGTATGTTTTTTTTTTCAGATTATATCAGCTTTTCTGTATTGTAAGGTGAAGATTATCCAACAAAAAAAAAAACCTTCAAACTGATTGTTTGTTTTCTTCTTTAATGTCATATAAATAGATATTTGTTTTTATAATGTGTACCTATTATATGTGTTTAATGTGAACTTGATTGCGACCGCCTGATAGTAATCGTTGATGTAATCTTTGACGGTGAATTGTCCTAGTTTATTTTGATCCTGTTCACTTCCTGTGGTCACTGGCTCTAGCCTTGAGCGTTCAAAGTTTTTGGTCTTTGTTCCTTCTTAGGTAATTGTAAAACACTGTATTATTCTTATCAAGGACTAGTGTAAAATTTCCTTGCTTTTGACTATCCATATCGATTTTAAATATATAGAATTGACAGTCGGAACTCACGTGCTTTCTGACGCATGGAGATCAATGGCACTTTTTGCCCGACTCGGTAATCGAACTCAGAAAGAAACCCACGCTCATCAGTTGCACTTGCGACTACGAGATCAACAAGATTCTGTAACTAGCTTCTTCTTCTTCTTCTTCCTGCCCTTATCCCATATTACTTGGGGTCGGCCAAACACGTTTTCTTCTTCCATTCTCTAACCAGCTATCAATCATAATAAAATTTTCGTCAATCGCCTTTAAATATAAATCTATTTCGGTGTTTAGGAAGGCAGATTTAGCGCGCAAAGTCTTTATCAAGTTTTGTAAAACTTTGATAACTTTCAGATTATTTGAAATATTACTTTCATGTCCGTCTTTGAGAGACCATTAAATGAGTTATTTAGATTTGAGGCCATTACCAACATTTACGTTTAATTACTAAGTAAATAAATATTTAATTTTGTTGAAATTATTCTCTGATTGTTTTTTAATTACATCTCTCCGGGTCTTTGAAAGCTTATTAAATGTTTTAACCTGACTGTTTGCTACGTGAATGTTGAAAATGTTTCCTCACGACCATGAACTAATATATATACTACCGGGATTCTATCTAGGCCATGAACGTGTTCATTCCACAGAACTGTGGGAATCTAAGCTTTCGGTCAGTTGTTTTAGAAAAAAGTGACAGTATAAGCACTTAACCAAAGCAATAGATTTTCTTTTTACGACCTAACAGTTAAAGATCAAAACGCTGAAATTAAATATTTCGTACAAGACGTGCATCGCAATTCAAGTGGGTGATAAATTTTCTTTAAAGTTTGGAGACATAAACATTTTAATGGTACTAATGCTCGTTATAAAAGAGCCAGTGCGAGGTTGTATTACCACTTTAACCGGTTTATATTCAGAATTGCTTTTTTTTTTTTTTAAGTAAGACTACGGTCCGGACTAAGCGTTTTGCCTCGTCGTATATAACGCGTTCGTCGAAGGACTGGAACAGTTTGCCTGCTGCGGTCTTACCGTTCGATTATAATTTGGGTGTCTTCAAGGCTAGAGTTAATAGGCTTTTAATAAACTAGTGCGCCTCACCACCAAAGATCGCATCGCTACTTACCATCAGGTGGGATCGCAGTCAAGCACTAGTTTATACCAATAAAACAAAAAACAAATCATCAAGTGACTTTGGCAAAACGAGAAACAGTTAAATTTACTAAGTAAAAACCAAAGTGTTCATTTGCCTTTTGCGAGGAATTATGGTAACTCAATCGAAAAGTCCAGCCCTGGCAGGTAACGCCCTAACTGGTACTGGGATTGGTCCTAACCAGCGACAAGCAAGCTATCCATTGCTCGCCATCGGCAGGCTCGTGCCGGAATTGCTCTGTGACTCCTGAGATGTCTTCGGTGGGAACTGGGAACATCTACTTAGAATTGCCATGACTAGAATACTTTAAAGTTTAAATAAAGATGGCTGTAAGAAAAAAAAAATTACTTGATGCTATCACCTTCCTCTAAAGACATCTAAGATTTTTGGTCTTGATTAATTATTTCTTTGGAAAATTACTTTTTATTTTTGTTGAGACGTTCATGATTATCTACTAGCCAACTTGGGCTCAGCCCTCTCTATTCTTGTATACATTTTCTACAGATTATTTTCATGTTAGTAACATAGTATCTCACCTCTTTTCTCGAAACATAGCATGATTATAATCAGCCTTATAACATTCCCACTGCTGGGACTCAGGCCTCCTCTTTAGAAGAGAGAATGGGTCGTAATCTACCGCTCGGGCCCAGTGCAGGTTGGTGGATGTCAAGTGTGTTTGAATTTTTGATTCCAAGGCATGCCGGTTTCCTCACGATGTTTTCCTTCACCGTTTTGAGAGCAGTGATGAGATAAATTACACAACGTAATGTGCCTGGCTGGGTTTGAACCCGTGACCTACAACTCGTAAGTTAAGGCTATCACCACTCTGCCACCACTGCTCTCTACAAAGGCTGAACTTTAGAATCCATCAAAACCTTTGATTGATATCTACCGCCTACTTTTCGCCTTCCAGACATGTTACTCAAGTCTGTTTGGCTACGAATGCAAAGCCCTCGGGTAGACATTTGATGTTGACGACGGTATCGAATTCTTAAAGTAAACTTAGCTTATATTTTATTTACTGAAAGTCATACGAAATCGAGAGTGAGTAGGTTTCTTCTAGGTAAGCGCGTTCCATCGTCAACCGCATCGTAGCTTTCCATCAGGTGACATAGCGGTCAAGCGCGAAACTATCAACAATAAATATAATATATTTTCCCCCTAGAACGTTTATTCTTTTTCCTTTTCAAGTTACTAGAAAAATTCGCAAGGTAAACTAATTTAGCGACATAATCTAAAAAAAATCCATTCTCAAGTGGCAGAAAGCATGGGATTCGCAGTAGGCTACTGATGGTTGATGAGCTGAAAGGTACAAAACCGACTGGGCGTCGAAAACATCTTTTATGGCTTAAAAATAGTTGTTTCAGATCTGGAATTCTTGTGTACATAATCTGTCATCTTTGTGAACGCACTCACGGTAGTGAAAGGCAGTATTAAATGAAAACGAAATTAAGAAACAAAAATAAACCACTTTTTTTTTAATTTTGAAGAAATAATTAATCTACTTTTAACAGGAGTATAAGGTAAATACTAAGCCAGAAGAATAACTGTCACCGCAAATAGGCCACATGCCACAACCATGAACGCCGCCACGAGAAGCTAGACGCGGCCACAAAGGAAGCTGAAGCGACAGTCACTTGTGGCCGCTAGCTGTTACTTTTTTTAACTTATCATCATAATGGACTCTGACGAAGATGCGCGAGTGCCGTCTGACGGCATTTAGTGGCCGGTTCGGACCACAAAAAGCGAGCAGCGGTGATTTATAGAATCTGACGGCCACCGGCGTCAACCGTATTCGGCGAATAATATAAAATGTATGAAATCTACAAGAAATAAGCCGGTGGCGACGTTTTCTGGTTGTGGCTAGTGGCCCATGTACGGCGACCCTAAGAACTGAACTTGCAAGTAAAACTACAATTAAGAGCTTCTCGTAATAGCTTTATGACATTAGAGCTTTTACCGAGTTCTGGAATTAATGCATCTTCTTTTCTTTTATAAATTTTTATTACCTTTAATAGTATCACTATGGATAAAGTGATACCATCAAAGGTAATAGAAATTAGAATTTCATATACATTTTATTTAATTATCTCCCGACATTCAAAGAAATAGAACAGTTAACTCTATCATTTTATGCTTTGAACTATCACACTGCTACTTATTATAATTTACCTTATATTTAATTCATTGAAAGAATGGTTATACACTGTATTACTCTGGCTATAAAGCCAGAGAAAAACATCCTTGCGCTCCGCCCAATAGCTGGAGATGTCATTGGATGATTTCACCTTCTAAAAAAAGACACAAATAGTTATTTGTTATGCAAGAGTGAAAAGTTGCTTTTTAACCACGTGCTCAATGTTGATGACCGAGCCAGCGAAGGATGAGAGCAAAAATTAGAATCCTGAGCGTTAGCGAGAGAATCAAAAGAACACGAGGTGAAAAATCTTTGCAGTCGAGTGCAACACGTAACTTTTCATCCCACCTCAGCAAGGAAACAACTAAATGCAAAAAAAGTAGGTACACCAAGGAGGTTCTGAGTCTGAGTTTTTAACAAATTAAAAAAAAAGTTGTGTGACGAATTTGGTACCATGGAGGTAGAAGTAAATAAGTTTAATGATGTTTTGAATTCATAAACATAGTGTTGCACGCGATGTTCTAAATTTAATTTACTTCATCTCTCAAGAGAATAAAACAAACTACTTTTATTCTCCGATATCGAAGAGCAAAAATACTCTTTCCGAGATGTTGGGATGAAAATGATTTTTTTTAACTTTTTAATAAAATACATATATAATAAAACCTGTTTTATTTATTTCGGTTTTCTTTGTATAAAATTCCATAGATCAATGTAACAACCAATCAAAATACTCTATAAACTTCCGAAAACCGTCTCTAAGATTATTTCTCAGTTGAAACCAGCGAGATTACAAACACCGTTGCTTGAACCAACAATATATCACCCGACTTGTTATACTCGTATAAGCAAGAAACAGGAATTTAATTTACCCGGTATAAGGTTTAATGTAGTTACGGTTACCGGTAACTTATCCCGGTAATGACTTTTGGGAGTCTATAAAGGGTACACGGAAGGTGAAATTGCAAGGGGTATGTTATATTGTGTCGTAGTGCAGGGAGATGATATTAGTCGTGGTTGTTGGAGTCAAAGTTAGTACCTAGTTATTGATGAATGTTGAGTGAAAGTTATAGAAGGCGTGAGATAACCGTAGAATAAAGTACAATGCGTTCTAAATGAGAGTAGGATCGCCCGCCATGTTGTGACGTCACGATTTACTGTCAAGTCGAGGAAAGAAATTTTTAAAGATTCATTAATTTACGAAAAATTTTATTTCATTTATGACCTGTGAACTAAAAAGGTTTAGTCAGAATCCAGTTCTTCAATTTTACTCATCTCTAAGTTCTTCGATTTGACAGTACGACGAGACGTCGAAACTTAGGAATCGGTCCTATTCTCATTTGGAACGCTTAGTACATTGAACTTTTCCTAATATCTCTGCCCGCTCAGCCCAAGGACGGGTCAGACATTTACTGATTTGAAACCTACTCCTGTTCCTTCTTTGCCTTCGTTTCAGGGCCCAGAGGTTCTCTTTCGCACAAGCCATGGTCCCAGTAGGCATTGACACTTTTTTTTTTATCATATAAACTAGTAATTGACTGCGATCCCGCCTGATGGTAAGCAGTGATGCAATCGTTGATGGTGAGGCGCACTAGTTTATTAAGAGCCTATTCACTCTAGCCTTGAAGACACCCAAATTATAATCGGACGGGAAGACCGCAGCAGGCAGACTGTTCCAGTCCTTCGAAGTACGCGGTGTAAATGACGAGGCGAAACGCTTAGTCCGGACCGTAGATGTTTCAACAACGTAAGGGTGGATACTCGCCGTGCGTCGGTTTGTCCGATGATAGAAATGTGATGGCGGAATCAAGTCATGCAGTTCCTGAACACACTCTCCAAAATGCAATCTGTAAAACACCGAAAGGCTGGCTACCCTACGCCTGTGCTCAAGGCTTTGAAGATTGGACTTAACCAAATCTGGATCACCAATCAGCCTCTTCGCACGCCTTTCCACCGAGTCCAAAGCTGCCAGGTGGCACTTTGCAGCACCAGCCCATATGTGGCTGCAGTACTCCACACACGATCGGACCTGTGCTTTGTATAAAATTAAAAGCTGTCTCGGTGTGAAGTACCGCCGGACTTTTGCGAGAACGCCTAGTTTCCTAGCAGCTACTTTGGCTTTGGACTCAATGAACCGCCCAAAATTGAGGTCGGAGGAAATTTCGACACCCAAGAGCTGAAGGCGGTCGGTACAATCCAAAAATACATTCTGAAAAGTAGGAGCCGAGGTGAACGGGCTCCTTTTGGCGGCCTGCTGAGCGGCTACAGTTTTGCTGACATATCCTTGAGGTGCGCATGAAAAACTGCGCGCCTTCGATGACTTGGGCTCGGTGCGAACTGTTACTGGTTGGTCAGACAGCTACTAAAGAAGAAAGAAAGAAAAACATTTTATTTGCCGGAAAGGCCAAAAATTATTTACAAATTATAAGTACATTTGAAGAAAAGAATGCGCCACTTCCGAGCAAAAAGGCCGAACGCTCAGCATAATGCCAAGACCATAACGCTAAAAGTGGCGAGTCTATGGCGCTGGTTTTCAGCGTGGGCCGATAACAGTGTAGACAAAGACGTCGGCATGGTGCTATGTGCCAAAACTCACTTTCATTACTTATATTGCTCGCCGTCCGCATCACTCAACTATACGCCAACTGCGTTGAACCGTTAGTATTAATGTGCAAAGGGTTCAAAAATATAATTACCAACAAGGTTATTAAATTTACAACTTCATGCAACACAAAAGGTACAAAGGCGGACTTAATGCCTTAGGCATTCTCTACCAGTCAACCTAGGAAGGTGAAGAGAAAACATGGCAGGTGCATAAAAAAAAAGAATAGTTTGATAATAAAACAAGTGTACAAATATTTATATTATAAACATACTTAAATATTCAATATAATATAAACCCACAGATATAGATACAAATATATATAATTTATATAAGGTATATGAAAGGTATTTTGTGACTACTCCGCTATTTGTGTTGAAAATGAAGCCGCAACTTCCGCTTAAATGCATACCGACTGCCACCACCGCGACTTGAGGTTCTCCACAGTTTCAGCGGCAGCACCGGTACAGCACGACGAACTAAGAACATTAGATGTCGCCAGAGTATTATCTACACTACTTTTTTTTTTATTTGTAGGAGGTAATCTCTGAAAGTACTGGTCCGATTGCTAAATTTTTTCACCGATTCACTAAAATATGAAGCAGCTTTCTGCTTTATTCCTGAGTGATATAAAAGCCATATTTTAAGTACGCAGGCGAAACCGCGAGAAAAAGTTAGTAAGAAATTTATTGTAAATAATAAAAACGAAAGTTTAGGCAGCTACTGGGTTATTCATAAACATAAATTCTTTATTCAGGTTGAAATATAACCATCAGTCCGCTTAATAAAAATATAACAGTAGATACAGGACTTAATGGTGAATAAAATAATAAATTTAATGTCTAACGACAACTCGTAAAAGAGAGGTTAAATAACTAGGTTTTGTCATTATCTATTTTATTATTTTCATACCCTACCTTTTTTATATTTTCCTTTTTTTGTTTACGGCCTCTACTTTCCGGAATTAAAACCTGGAATTTATGAATACGCATTACTTATTCAAAATGACAACGAGAGTGAATGGGTTCATGAGCTAGTGTGGCTCGCCGTCAGAGATAGCATCCCTGCTTACCATCAGGTGGGATCAAAGTCACGCACTATATAGTTTACTAGCTTTTGCCCGCGACTTCGCCCGCGTATATAAAATATAACCTATGTTACTCAGGAATAAAGTAGCTTTCTATCGGTGAAAATTTTAGAAATCGAACCAGTACTTCCAGAAATTACCTACTGCAACCAAAAAACAAACCTCTTTATCTGACTCTCTCTCGTTTCACCCATTTGATGATTTCAGTTTGCTACTCTTAAAACTGTGAAAGAAAATATTGAGAGGGAACCTGCTTGTCTCAGAACCAAAAATTCGAGCAAATGTGACGTCCACCAGTTTACTTAAGCGGGTGGTGGATTGCGTCGATTATCCTATCCTAGAGAGAAGATCTGAGTTCCAGCAGTGGGAACATTATAAGCCCATGTGTTTTGACTGGCCTGTTGGTCTAGTGTTTAGTGACTGCTATGCCGGAGGTCGTGGGTTCGATTCCCACCCAGGACAAATGTTTGTGTGACGAGCATACTCATTTGTTCTGTGTCTGGTTGTAATTTATCTATGATATGTATATATTTAGAAATATATAAGTATGTTTATCAGTTGTCTAGTACCCATAACACAAGCTCGGGACTAAACGGCGTTGTGTGATAATTATTATTGTGGAATAATTGTGGAATATGTTATAACTTATGCAGAGCTATACACACATCCAGGGCAGTACTGAAAAACCGCACTAAAGATGTAGAGTTGGGCTAATGTGTTTGAAATGCAGGCAAATGGAAACTGGTCTCGGTTTAACATTAGATAAATATGTTGAGCACGTTCATACGTACGTCTGTGCCATTAAACTGTTGCTTGCTAGAGCGTCTTACGTAATATTATTCAATACCAGGCCAGAATGTTTTTATATTATTAATATTTCAAAAAGATACAATGAAACAAAACGAATTAAGGTAGGCAGGCACATAACAGTAGGCTTCTGAACACATCATGACTGAGAGGGACTATATTGGAGAAGTGATTTGTCCAATAAAAAGTCTTTTATAGAGTAGCACTTGTCTACTAACAGATCATGGAGACTCTTTTAATTTATTTCATTTTCGTAATTATTCTGATAGGACCCGGAATATTATTCAAGATGCGTGTAGCCACACAAAAGATACTTACAAGAATAATATGAGTCTTATTAGTCTATTCTTGGGCCTAGGTAACTCATTTGAACATTCCTGCAGCTGTTCAGTTGCATTTAGGACCACCAGGCGTACGGCGATGCGCCACTGGTACATGGTGGACATCCCACCTACACGCACAAAACGTTTTGGGAACACATTCATTGTGCGTACAGCTAAGGAGTGGAATTCCTTGCCGGTATCTGTGTTTTCTGATGGCTAAAACTCGAGAATTTTTAAGTCAAGATAAATAAGTTACTTCCAGGTGAGCGCGGTCCATCGTCGACCGCATCGTTGCTTTCCATCAGGTCAGATAGCGGTCAAGCGCGAAACTATCAACAACAAAAGAAAAGACCAAAATTTTTTCTGACAATTATTCATAAGACCACTTTGTAATAAATCAATTCCTGACATAACAAAATCTTCCTCTCAGTTCATCCTATTGAGGATCAGTTCTATATGACACCTATCCTACACGTCAGACAAGTAAATCAAATTCTCCAAATGGAATAACCCAATAAAATAACATACCAACCTAAAAGAGATGTCTGAAACACATTACCGAATTCTCAAAACGTTGGAACGTGTCCCATATTAAGGTCCTAGCCCCCGAGCAGTACCATAGAAGAGTGATTTTCTGAAGCTTACTCCTCGGTAACGGCTGGGTCAAAAGGTGTGAAAAAAATATATGTCAATTAACTTCTGCCAGTGGCTTTGCCCGCATGACAGTCGGTTCCCCCATACAAATTTTAGGCCGTTTCATTCTCTTGGGGGGTTAATTTAGGAAAATCCGTTCACAGCGGATACCTAGTTGCCAAATTTTAAGTTTATAGGTATTTATCGTTTCTGAGATTTCGTGATTAATCAGCGAGTGGTATTTCGTTATATATATATATATATATATATATATAGATTATCGATTCATGTACCTACAACATTATCAACGTATATTTTTTTTCGTATAACTAATATTATAACTAAAAACAAAAAATATGAAACGATATATTTTCGTTTATTTAACCTACTCCTTTCAAACGGCTTCATCATCATCATTACAGCCGACAAACGTCTACTGTTGGACATAGGCCTCCCCCAAACGTCACCACAACGACCGATCCTGTGCGTCTCGCATCCACCGCATTCTCGCTACTCACCAATTCGTCGGTCGAGGCCTTCCAATGCTGTGTTTTCCGGTGCACAGTCGCCTCTCTAGAACCTTTCGGTGCCATCAACCGTTTACTTTGACGGATGGTTCACTTTAGTTTGACGATTCTTCTAATTTAGTACGAGTATACATATATTGACAGGCCTGTTGGTCTAGTGGTTAGTGACCCTGACTGTTATGCCGGAGGTCGTGGGTTCGATTCCCACCCAGGACAAATGTTTGTGTGATGAGCACGATCATTTGTTCTGTGTCTGGGTGTAATTTATCTATAATATGTATGTATTTAGAAATATATATGTATGTTTATCAGTTGTCTAGTACCCATAACACAAGCTCTGCTTAGCTTGGGACTAGACGGCGCTGTGTGATAGTTGTGGAATATATTATATATTATATTATAGTATGAGTGCATTTAACTGCCAGATGTTCAGGGGACTATACGCCTTAAGATCGGTAGCACAGAATTGAGTGGCATTTGTCGCGTGTGCTCAATCATGGGGAAAAGCCTGTTAGCATCGCGGTTTGCGGTACCTCGGAAGCCTACCCGCCTTCATGGCGTAATGAAAGCCTCTGTGGCAAGTTTAAATTTATATAAAAGCATTCGTGTGAAGCGAAAATAAATTCAATTTATTGCGTATTTTGTTATACGTGGTTTTGTGTTAAGTGGGTTGGTTTGTGATTTCGTTCGCGTGAGTTTTAGAGGTCCTTATAATAAAATGATAAATGATATTTATTTTGAAAATAGGTTTTTAAAACACTTAACTTCGTCAATTTAAACTAGATGAGACCAGTATTTTCTAGCTGACTACCCCGAGAAGAAACACCAAAACAAACTCAGGTGTCAAAGGCAGCAAACATGTAATGATCGAAACATAGTCATGCATATTAGAGTCTGAGGTGGTCTTTTGAAGAAATAACCTTACCTAGAATGTATGAATGGCTATTTTAGGTTTTGGTATATCAGAATTCTGTTAGGACCTTTAATAACATCAGTGTACCAATCAAACGTACAACGAGTATCCACACGTACATTGTTAACACTTCTACGATCCAGACCAAGCGTTTTGCCCCGTCGTTTATATCGCGTATATCGAAAGACTGGAACTATTTGCCTGCTGCGGTCTTCCCATCCGATTATACGAGTATTTTAGGTGTCTTCAAGGCTAGAGTGAACTCTTAATAAACTAGTGCACCTCACAATCAACGATTGCATCACTGCTTACCATCAGGTCAGGTGGGATCGTAATTAAGTACTATTTTGTATTAATTAAAATAAGTGCATGCGTGGTTATTTTAGGTTTTTGTGTACCAGAATCCTATAAATAATTTCAATAAGATTCGTTTTTTATCTACATATTAATTAGTAATCTTGCGCTTGAACATTATCTCATTTGACGACTAGCGAAGATTTGATCGATGATGGAACTCGCTTGCCTAGAAGTAACCTGTTCAGATTCATACTTAAAGACCACTAGGTTTTGACGATCAGGAAACCCTGACTCCAGCAGGAAGTTTTATTCAGTTTGGCTATTTATGTAAATTACTGTCCACCTGCCGGATAAGGACCAAGCCGTCGTTGTCGACAGCGCGTAGTGTTCCACGCGCGTTTTAAAGATATGTTAGCCCCTCTAGCCAAGTTACAAACGTTTCGCTTGCGTCGAACGCCTCGAGTTGGCCACGCCCCCGACTCTTTTTTTTTTTTTTTTTTTTATTTATTTATAAAAACAAAGGTTTTCCTTTAGTTTACAAAAAGGCACACAATTAGACCCCTGGGGTCTGTCTCAGCGTGCCACAACCTGACAATTAGTCAACGCGCTATAAACTTTCAAGGTCCAATTGACTCGATATAGTAATCCTTCAACTTACGCTTTATGTTTTTGGTATTAAATGAGCATCTGATGTCTACAGGTATCTGATTTATTAGATTAGGTATTGAATAAGAAGCTGTACGCTTGCCATAAAAGTTATTTTTGCGTGGCACTTGAAGGAGCTTAGATTTAGCCTGCCGTGTGTTCACGTCATTTTTTAGTGGTATTTGAATATCGCTATTATCAAAATGTTCAATGAGGAATAGATACTCAGCGCGCGCTTGAACAGGTAATACTTTGCAGTGTTTAAATAACCCAATGTAATTGTCTCGGTATTTATTTTTAACATATTTTGGTACTACGAGTTTCAGTATACGGGTTTGTATATTATGAATTTTATCGAGGTAAGATTTAAATGTGCGCCCATAGCTTGTAAGTCCATAAGATATTATCGACTCTGCAAGAGCCGTATACATATGAATAAGGGTTCTGTATGGTATATTGCGTTTTATAATAGAAAATTTGGCGAGTATGGCGCGTAATTTACCGCATACTGATTCCACCTGGTAGCTCCAGTTGAATCGGTCGTCAATGATTACTCCCAGATAGGTATGATATGGGACTTGCTCTATCGTTGCACAGTTGCAGTCTGAAAAGTTTTTATGCAGGCAATCATGACTATGGGCTATGATTTGAAATGGTTGAGAGGTATTTATATGACTCGAGTGTACGTGTATTACTTTAGTTTTTTGTGGATTCAGAACAAGTCCCATGTCATGTGCCCATTTAGTCATAGACGTAAAATCTTTTTGCAAACATTCGGCGGCCTTATTTAGGTTCTCATTTGCAGAAAGTATACATGTGTCATCAGCATACTGATAGAGGGAACACTGTGTTATTATATTTTCTAGGTCATTCACGTATGCTAAATAGTGGAGCGGACCAGACACTGATCCTTGCGCTGTGCCTTTTGTCACGTATACAGGTCTGCTCAGGCTGGGCCCGATTTTAACATGATAACTCCGTCCACGAAGATATTCTTTGCACCACTCTAGTAGCTTCCCTCTTATACCAGAGTTTTCGAGTGTTTTTATTAGTATATTGTGCCTAAGTGTGTCAAAAGCCTTGCTAAAATCTATAAATATAAGTATAACATGCTTTTTTTCATTTAAGTGGTTGTTAACTTCATCAGTAAAAATAGAAAGTAGCTGAGCTGTAGATTTCTTACTCTGAAAACCATATTGGGCTTTGGAAATTATGTCATTGGCTCTATAAAAGGTGTGTATTTGGTCACATATAAATTTTTCGATTATTTTATTTATGGCAGGCAATATTGTTATGGGTCTATAATTAGCAAAGTCGTTGAATTTACCTTTTTTATGAATAGGCCTAACAATACCTGTTTTTAACTCTGATGGATATTTACCCTGTTGAATACTTGCATTAATTAACTTCACTATAGCATGCACAATTTTGTCTCCTATCATTTTAATGTCCATAATTCTTATTGTGTCATATCCAGCTGATTTATTAGTATTCAGATTATTAATGATTTTAAAAATTTTATTTGCTGTAGCTTTTTTAAAATATATTGATTTGTCTTGTGATTTCATAAAGCTACTTTCCTCCAACAAGGGTCTGTCACACCCAGGCACAATATCCGATACACTAGTTTCAAATTCCTTTGCAAAGTCATTAGCGATTCTCAATACAGTATTTGAATCGTTTAAAAAAGCATTCGTTATCACCTCATCTACAGACTTGACTATTTTCCCGGTGAGTTTATTTAATATTTCCCACAATTTTTTTGGATTATTTTTGTTTCCTGCTATTTCATCTCTGTAATATTTACTTTTAGTGTTTAATATTAATTTATTTACTTTATTTCTCGTTTTATTGTATAGTAACTTAAGTGTTTTATTATCTGGGTCATTTTTCCATTTGATGAATAATTTGTCTCTTTTGGTGCAACTTTTCACTATTTTATTATTAATCCACTTTTCACAATTTCTTTTGCTTAGATTATTTATCCTTTTAGTGTATTTGCATTCATTATAACACTTGATAAAGTTTTCTTTTATGTACTTATAAATATCATTTGCGCAATCTAACTCATTTATCATGCCCCAATCGATGTTAGCTAAGTGCGTTTTTAGTTTTTTATTATCAATAGACTCTATTAACTTTAAATCCCCAACTTCAGGAAAAGATGCGAGCGTGACAATTGTCATGCGATGGTCGGCCAAGACAGTCCCCAGAGCAGCTGAGTAAAGGTCATCAATGCGAGACCTCACGAAAATATGATCAATACACGTTTTAGTGACTATGTTACCTTTGGACTCAACTCGTGTAAAGTCTGAGATCGCACATTCAAGCCCGCACTCAGCAAGTTTACTCAAATAATAACAGTTTACATTATTGGTAGTTTTAAGGTCCATATTTATATCGCCTAACAAAATAAGATCGCTTTTCTTAACATGATCAACATTAATAATACTGGACAGTTCATTAACAAACAGATGTTTACTTTCTTTTGGTGGTCTATACACTGCACACATATAAATAATGTGTTTTTGCTGGGTCGTTAATTTACCTAGTATACATTCACAATGTTTAGTTTGCGTCTTTATCGGTTGAAACTTATGCTTATTACTCACATATATAATAATCCCTCCACCTTTTCTGCTTTTACGTAGGATACTATGCAGTGTATAGCCATCCAATTGATACATAGATACAATTTGTTCCGAAATCCCCACTTCCATGAGTACCACAATATCTATTCTTGTTTTAGCAGAGATTAAACAGTTAGTAAGATCAGCAAAATTTTTTATCAGCGACCGAATATTGACATGCACTACATTTAAATTATTTGTATTTTTCGGTAGTTTACTAATGTAGGTAGGTAAATCAATGCAATCAAATTGTTCCTTAATATCACTAAATACAGCCATGATACTTACTATTAAACATGAACATTTGTTTTTTTTTTTATATTTATACATTTATACATAATATATTTATTACCTACTCGCTGCTACGCGATTTATTTTTGTTAAGATGTTTTATGTCGTCCTCACATCTAATCGTAAATATCTTGTCTTTTCCGTTATTATCGACCTCTCCTTTCTTTACCAGTACCTTTCCATTTTGAAACCATATGTATTTAAAATCCTGTCGTAGTTGTTGTTTAGCCATCCACATAAGTTTTCTGTTTACTTGTGATAACGCAAATCGCACGTATATTTTAACCGGCGCTTGATTGCTAGGTACGTTTGACAATATATCAGCTGTTGTAAGATTAAATTGCTTAGCGGAGCGTATCCAGCCTTCCACGTCTTTATAGTTCCCTAGTTCTAACTGCATGACGTCTAGGTTCTGGTGTGTATTCGGACGTTTTACGCTTTTTATCACGGACTTGTCTATGCTCATTTTTTCAGCAATTTTATCTGAGATTTGCAACAGATTTTCGTTTTTTATGAAAGGGATTCCGGTTATTTCAATAATGTTATTCAATTTATCTTGATCTGATTCATTTAAGCGTTGTTCTAAAGAAGAGATTTTAATTTCGTAGTGAGTGATTTTATTACAAAGATAATTATTTTTGTTTTCCATATCTTTCAACTTTTGTTTCATCATCTTAATCGATTCCACAAAATCATCTATCTTCCCAGTACAGAATTCGATAGAGGACTGTAAGGGCTCAAGTTCTTTTTGAACTATTTTTTGAACTTCCTTGGAAATGTTTGTTAACAGTTGTTTCATGTCTATCGGAAAGTTAGACGATGTGATCGGCAATGAAGTTGGTTCGTCAGTCTCATCATCGTCTTCTTCTGGGACTATAAAAGATTTCCTTACAGGAGCATGACGGTGACACTCGCTGCAAGTCCATTCAAGGGTTTCCGAGTTACGAATAGCTAGTATTTTCTTTTGTTTGCAGATTATGAACTTGGCTAGGGGTACAGTACCCCCCCCCCCCAAGTTGCTAATCTGCAATAGTTAACGCTAGTAGGAATTTTCAAATGTACGGGTATGACATCATCTCTACGCTCAATCACGTGGTCAGAACAAAAGATTCGGCGACGCTGCCAACTCGAAGCGTTTGACGCAAGCGAAACGGTTGAAACTTGGCTAGAGGGGTAGTAAATCGTAGGGGCCCAGGAGAACTGATACCCCCTAAGGCTACGGGGGAATCCTACAAAGAAAACTCGTGGTCTTAGACCACAAAGAACAACTGAAGAAACTTATGTGAGTTTTAAGAAGTGAAAATATGATACACCATCTCGTTCTACTCTAAAGTTGGAGAAAATATTAAACGATATACCTTCTCCAAAAAAAAAATAGTTTTAGTCTTTCAAACTTCGAACGACAGCCCTATCATCGATACACTGTCGTTCCAATAAACAGCCCACATATTTCTAAAAATAAGTGTAGTTAATATCGGGATTAGTCGCAGCTGCGGGCCCCCAGCATTTGTTTGTTCCTAGTGACAGATCTGGTCATCCGTAACCATCTTGTGTAATCAATTTGGCTACTCTGTCCTCGACAACCGACCAACTATCACAGACCTCTGAGATCCTTACCAAAATCCCCCTCTTCGAAGTAAAATGAAGGCGATGAGAGGGGGCGAGAAGGTCAAGATAGCTGGACTATTTGCGGAATGACCGGGCTGTACGTGTTTTTGGCTTCCTTCATTTTTGTAACGATGTTTGTTCAAGCTCTACTCGATATTGGGGGTAAAACAAACAGATACGGGAGGCTACACTAGCGGTTTGACCAATCGAGTTAGTAGTATCGGTTTCTATTTTGGTCAAAAGATTTTTTTGGGACTTTTTGCGCTCTAGATTTTTTTGGCCGTGAGTGTATTCTTATGTTCAGAATCAATTTTAAAATTGAGTAAAGATTTTTAATGAATTTACTTTGAATATACAACATTATTTTTAGTTGCGAAACCTAAATATTATAGTTTGTATAGAATCAGTAACTGAATAGATTTCAGTAGTTTTTAACCGACTTCGAAAAAGAGGAGGGTCTATATTCAGCTGAAAGTATATAACGGACATGAAACCAGAGTAAAAAGACGGCCAGTCTTTTTTTTCTCGATGGAAAAAGTCATCCAATGACAACTCCCTGTTCTTGGGCGGAGCGGGAGATAGTGTCAGACTCTTACTGACTACAAAACCCATCCCGTTCCTTCAAGCCTTCATACCGGGGCTCGAGCGCCCTTTCGGATAACCCTGGCCCTAGTAGGCTTCGACCCGGCTGGGCCCCTGCTGACCTGGCTGTGCCCCTGCTGACCCGGCTGGGCCCCTGTTGACCCGGCTGGGCCCCTGCTGATCCGGCTGGGCCCCTGCTGACGGCCAGTCTTCAACTCCATAGCATATTTTTTCCTCTCAAACCAGCAAAAGTCCTACAAAACCAGGTGTTAAAAAAAGCACGCAGACATTATATTTTACCGAACTGGCTGTCCAGCGCTACAATTAACAGGCATACCCAATCTTCGACCTTTTTCATTCATTTATATTCCCTTCATACCTGGGTAACGAGAATTAATTTGAGCCTACCGTTTTTTGTACCCAACGAAGCCTAAAAATGTATGTACGATGTTCGTTGTTAGTACAGACGATGTCCTACGTTAGGGTGCGTTCACATCAGCGTTTTGACGCCGTGCTCGCGTGGTTTTGTGGACTAATAATATATTTATTTAACCACTAGCTTTTACCCGTTGCTTCCCCCGCCTATATAAATTATAGCCTATGTTACTTATGATTAAAGTGAAGCGGTTTTTTAGCGCTGAATTTTTTTTGCAATCAGACCAGTAGCCCGATTCACAATGAAAACCGTAAAGATATCGTAGCAATTTAGTCGTTTAGACCATTTCCGTATTCACATCTATCAATCGAGTTTGAACGACACCGATTTAAAAGTTGTTTGAAATTCGTCGATTTAAAAAAAAAACTGTACCTATTACATTATCCTGGTAGAATACTTATTAATGTAACTGGAAATAAGTCAATAGATCGTGAATACCGCTTTTGCATAGGACTTCGATCGAACGACTATAAAACTTCAACGATATTTGGCTTGTTTGATTTTACGTGAATCAGGATGCAGTAATTTCAGAAAATTTACCAACTACAGTAGAAAAAAATCTTTACCTCTTTAGATAAACATACAGTGCTTCCGTGGTTTAGACAAATTGTCACTAAACATTTGAAATTCGGCTAGTGCACGGTGTGAGATTGATGAGTCATGGGAAAAAATCGGTCAGAGAGACTCTAATAGGAAATCCTAGTCACAACTCAACACGCAAGATGACACAATTTTCAAGAAAAAACAGCAAATATCCCCCAATTTCAAATTTTGTTGAGAGGACGCAACACGCACATAACAGTCATTAGACGGTCATTGAGTAATCGCGGGGTTCTCATAGAATGTCATTCCTTCTATGGTACCCAGATAGCTCAGTCCTTCTCACTTACACAAGGGGCGATAGGCATGTACAGGAAAGGGATGGATATAGGAAATGTAACAATCAGCCGGAACGATTATGTAGGCACCACTGCCAAATCTAATGAATCATTCGCTATCAAAACTATGGAGCTTGAAATACAGTTTAGTATTGGCTTTCAAAAATATATCATAGTTTTTGCTGCAAATTCTGTACAAGCTTCATTTATAATGTTGTTGGCTGCTATGTGAAACTAACCAATAACATTAAACTGTCAGCAAATTCCACTACAAATTAAAAGCGAACAACTTCTTGCACACAGAACATAGTGGAATCATATACATGCGCTTATAAAAGTTTTCATTTTTTTGACCCAAATGTGAACGCAGCCTAACAAGGGGTCAACAATATAAAGCTGTGCGTACAATATAGCACATGTATGCGACTGCCCGACACATTTCTGCGTCATTGGTGCGTCCCTCCCGTATTTTTCTAGCCGCATGACAACCCTGCTACATTATCTTTACATCTGTTATATACGCTTGTTTGAAGGGACAGGGTTGTCAACGTTAGATGGACATGACTTAATTAAAAAATGACATTATTATTTTTGTGGAACTGTGAGTTTACCTGTAAAATTATGTTTTGCTTACAAGTTGTAGAGGAAAATTAGTTTGAATGTGTGACGCAACATCACTAAGCGAAAGATGACCTTAACTAGGTCACCTACAATTATGAATAGTGCGACTATTTTTATTTATGAAATACTAGCGTCTGCCAGTAGGTTCGCCTGCGTGAAAGTAGAAAATTGTCTCAAGAGATATACCAAGTATGCTCTTTAAAGGCAGGGTTTTTCCGTGCGAAAAATATTATTAAAAGAACCGTTAAACGGGGTGAATAGAAACGCAAGGGTAAATAGAAATCAAATTTTGGTTTGGTTGTTCACTTTGATTCCATTATTGTCGGCTTCTAACAAAGCATCGACATTTTAGAATAAACTATTCATTAATAAATTAATATAGTTCAATGCTGTAAAAACTATTCATATATTATGAAAACACACTTTGAAGTTTTGCTTCTATTTACCCCTGAGTTTCTTTTCACCTCTTTTGACTGAACACAAAATGTACCAACCATGTAGCAAATTGTAGAAATTGGTACCATTAGAATGGTCTTTTAAACCTAGTTTAAATTGACATCAAGTCTAAAATCAATACAAAATTACCCATTGTACTTTCTTTCACTATTTGAACATTAACAAACATTTTCACGCAAATAAACATTCATCAGCATCATTATCTTTTCAGCCAATATATGTCCACTGTTAGACATGAACCTCCCCCAAGTGTCGCCACAACGAACGATCCTGTGCGTCTCGCATTCATCGATTTCTCGCAACCTTCACCAGGTCAGCGCAGCGTTCGAAGGCCTCCTACAAGGTGAACTGATTGTAGGAGGCCTTCCAACGCTACGTCTTCCGGTACGCGGTCGCCACTCAAGAACCTTTCGGCCCCAACGGCCATCTGGTCTGCGAGCAATGTGCCCTGCCCATAAACAATAAACATTCACCTTTTTAATATGAATATTAAAGACTTATAGACTTTACACTGTAATATGAAATGGACCGAACTAGTGTAAAATAAGTCGAGAAACCATCGCTCATTTTATAATAATGTTGACCAACTCTTCCAGCTCAGTTTGCGCAAGAAGGTCGCGGTCGGTTTCCTGTGCTACGAGATAAGACTGAATATCAATATTTTACTTCGAACCTCCACAATTCAATTACTGGGCACGGTATTCGGAAAAGCACATAGTTTTCAGAATTCCAGGCTTTTGATTTCCTGGCTGAGTTGGATGATGAACCAGTATTCATATACATTTTAATTAGCACTAGTTTCTGTCAACAACATCGCTTGCGTGAATGTAGGGTTCACCATACAAAAATTGGACTCCGTTTTCATCCCCTAAGGGGGTAATCTTTATTCTTCTAATTGTAATTTAATTTTTTATTTGGAGTATATTAATGGTATGTATTACACAATCCAGTTACGCACATTTTATATACTTTTCAACCTCAATTAAACCTGCAAAACTTGCACCAGGGGTAGTCAACCCTATCGTCATGTCGTCGAGTTGTTTTCGCAACCGTCCACAGTATCCCGATGGGATCAACCACTGAATGTAACATTTAAACTTCAAACGACTGGAAAATTACCGATTAATAAAGTTAATTTAAACTTATGTTTGGTTATTTTGTTAATTGGCGAGTTTCTGAGTTCAGGGCTACGGGTTTATCATCAGATATCAGTTTATTTTAAGAGTTAGAAGAGGCTTTGGAAGTTTTTGGAAAGGCTATTTATAAAGTTTGAGTCAGAAGTGGATAAGATTAATGTTGATGGTGGGTGGGGCAATTTAAAGTGTAAATATAAGACACTAGCTTTTGCCCGCGACTTCTTGACTTTCCATTCAAGAATAAAGAAGCTTTCTATCAGTGAAAAAAGTTATAGCAATCGGATCAAAACTTCCAGAGATTACCTCCTACAAACAAACTTTACCTCTATTATATTAGTGCAAGAAGTGTAGATTGGCAAGATTGTTCTTGTTTTTCCAGTAGTGTTTTTTTTATTGATGTAGGTATTATAAACTAGTGCTTGACGACTCTTCCAACTGATGGTAAGCAGCGATGTAATCGTTGATGGTGAGGCGTACTAGTTTATCAAGAGCATATTCATTCTTGCCTTGAAGCTACCTAAATTATAATTGGCCGGGAAGACCGTAGCAGGCAAATCGTTTCAGCCTGATGATTTCGGAGGAATTATCAAGCCCTTCACAAAGTCCTGAAATGACCTGAAATTAAAACCTTTGTAGCACTTCCCATTGACCTAGAATTCTGAAAGTCAAGAAGCAAGGTCTTAAAGCTGTCTTAAAGCTTGTTTTTAGAGGTTTCAAGTACTTGTGTACAGGAAAACCTCTAAAAACAGTAAACTAGTAGTTACTTCACAAAATAATTAAGTCTTAACGATTTTGGAAATCTTCGTATGTTTGTACAGAGACTTTTGTGCAATCTCGCTCTAGACCGAAGTTTTTTTTTGTGTCATATTTATTTTTATTATTATTGATGGTAAGCGATAATGTGGACCGACGATGGAGCACGCTTGCTTAGAAGTAACCTATTCACTCCTGACTTAAAGACACCTGGGGTGTCTTTAAGTCAGGAGTTTTTCTAAGGTGGGAAAATCATCTAATAACAACCCCCGCTCTTGGGCGAAGCGGGAGATAGTGTCAGACTCTTACTGGCTAAAAACCCACCCCGATCCTTCGTATCTTCATACCGGGGCTCGAGCTACTCTTTCGAAACTAACCCTGGCCCCAGTAGGCTTCGACCCAGCTGGGCCCCTGCTGTTGCTGACAACTCCTTGAGGCGCGCGGGAACAGTGCGCGCCGTCGACGACTTGGGCTCGGTCCAGACATTTACCGGATGGTCGGACAGCGAGCTACTCATTGCTCACTGTCCGCAAGCCCGCGCCTACGGTGGCTGGAAATCGGGATCGGAATTCCGGCGGCGGCGAGAGCGCCGTGGCCTGATGCGGTCGGCCTCCTCCTTTGCAACTATTACAGCTTCGTAGAAGGGGGCGACCGCCTGCCACTCCAAGACACCTGGGTTTTAGCTATCAGGAAACAGACAAAAGTTCTTTAGTAAACAAGGCGTTTAATATACGTAGTATCTAAAACTATGTAAGTACCACTCAAGACTCTCCATAACCACCAGCGTCCTCTTACAATATACCTATAATATTATGTTACCAAGTAAATGTGTAGAGTCTGGACGTAATTCGATTGTCATACTGATGTCCCCTTTGAAGTGGTTCCTCGCAGGATGTACTAACGAACAAGCGTACAGGGACTTTCGAACGGTAATGTTGTTATAAAATGTACAGGAAATTGTAAATTATTGACTTTAATACACTGTAACCAATTTTGTAACCTATGGTGGTTTTAGGTGTTGATTAGTAATAATAATGCCAAATGTAAAATTGTGTCGTTTAAATGAATGGTGTATGTAAAAAAAAAAGTGTTCCAACAATAAAAAAAAATAAGAAATTAAGAACTCGGGCGCCATGTTTTAACACCAGGTTAACCAGGATAACTAGATCGGACCATTAATCTGCCGGTGGGGATAATAATAATAATTTATTTTATTTATTAGGAAATTTTTCCTATATTATAAAAAAAAAAACACTAGAATTAAATACAATTTACATATATAAGCACATATATAATCATATAGATTATATTAAAATTCAAGTCATATTCCTTTTTATGTCAAAATAAAATTATAAAAATTAATTAAATCCAATTATTATTCTTTTAATAAAAACAAAAAAATTAATTAAATTAAAACACAATAAAAATATTTATATTGCCACTACATGAACCATGCAACAATTGTTAATGTAATGACAGTCAAATCTCTCAGCCAACATCCTCAGGATGGTGTTGGATCTGGCACGGACCCTGCGCACTAAGGATGTGCACCATTTCCGTATGGCAAATAAATAACACTTTCAAATAAATTAATAACAGTTATCAAACAAATCAACCCAGTGCGACAAAGTTATCAAAAAAAAAAAAAACAATAAAAATTTCATGTCAATTTGATTGAATTCGTAACATTTCCAAAAAACCTTAATAATAATTAATAAATTAACCAATATAATAAAATTAATATAACATCCAATTTCTCATAAAAAGTGTTAATGTCAATTTGGATACCAATTTCTATGTCAATTTTAATATCAATTTAAATGTCAATTTCAATGTCACAATAAATTATTATTATAAATTTCCATTTTTATTTATCTCTCAGTGAACATGAGAATATATCAATGTTACATGTCTTCGAATTTTTTGTTCTAGGACATGCCAGTTTCCTCACGAATTTTCATCACCACTGCTCTCAAAACGGTGAAGGAAAACAACCTCACTGACTTATAAATACTTTAGCTACATTAACAACCCAAACTACTGACCTAATTCTAACAACTATGTAAACCAATCCTATAAATCAGACATTCCTACTGGAACTTCTGTCTATTGTACACTCTCAACCTATCCTCTCCTATTATTATAAGTTACCGCTTAAACACTATTAACAAAATATCGTTAGTTCGTTAAGCAATAGAGAAAACGGTGAAGCTTGAAAGTCGTTTTAAACTAGGTTCGTAATGCAATTGTTAGTTTTGAAAGTCGGTGTTGAATGGAAGTCGGACTTTATAAATTTTGTTACACAATATTTCTAGATGCGAGTGATAACGAACTTTAATCAAATTTGGTCTTTTGAACAATTTATTGGAACTGGGTTAGCAATGAACTATTGAAATAAGAAAGAATGGATAGAAATTAAGAATTTCGGGTGATTTTGCCATAAATGTAAGGAAGTTTGTCACCTGTAATTATGAAGTACCACCCACCTTTACTGGGGCCAAGGGTTTGCTTCTGAAAGAAAGACTTGGCCTGGTATGAAAGACACCTAAGAAACAGGATAGATTTTTGAGGAATTTATTAAATAACCTTTTTAATGTGGACACTGGACAATGTATTAATTTTTTTAAATGATCATATTTTTGCATCTATTTCATTGTCTCTTTTTTTATTATTAAATAATAAGTATGAAACAGTTGATTTTCGAGTTTGTCTGCTTATGCACTATCTCTTCCTGTTTGATACTGGTTTCATTAATTTAAAGAGTAACAAAGAAATAAAGAAAGCATGTTTATTTTGCACAACTTAAATTATGCATAAAAATAAATAACAATTAAATATATAAAAAGAACACAAAGGCGTTTTACGCCTTATGTCTTTAGTTTTCTGTGAATTTAAACCCGTAGAAAGCCGGGGTGGATTGCTAGTCCACGCTAATATTATAAATATTTTCTTTTTGGTTGGTTTTACGCGGGTGAAGTCGCTGGCTGAGGCCAGTTTACACTATAAGATTATAAATAGAATAAGTTTGATTTTTTGTTCAGGTATAGGAGGTAATTTCTAAAATTACTGGTCCGATTGTTAAAGTTTTTTCACCGATAAAAAGCTGCTTTATTACTGAGTGGCATAGGCTACATTTTATGTACATGGGCGAAGCTGCGGGCAAAAACTAGTCTTCTACACAAAAATAATGAAGTGATAAAGTTTTTTTTTTTGTTTGTAGGAGGTAATCTCTAAAAGTACTGGTTCGATTGTTGAAATCGTTTCACCGATAGAAAGCTGCTTTATTACTGAGTGCCAGGCTATATTTTATGTACACGGACGAAGCTGCGGGCAAAAGCTAGTCTTATATAAACAAGAAAGATAAACTTTTCATATCTGTTCCAATCAACAATCAACCCATATCTCCAAGTACCAACCCATCAAGTAATGGAATGAAATTACGCAGGTACGTGTAGCCCGAACCATTTTTGGAACACGTACAAAAATCCGACATTCATGAAGCATTTCCGACAGGCATGTTCCGACACGGGTATCAATCATCAGTTTTTTTTTTTATTTGCGAAGGAAATTCATACGCATTCATCATTCGAATGTCGTGAATGTTTATGGCAGGTGATAAAGGTGGTTTTTATTTTTCTGCGCGGTTTTTTTAAGGTTCATGGTGTTTTCAATTGGCGGCTTTTTCATGGTTGGTGGAATGGTTAAGCGATTAGCAGCTACATTGGAGGTCACGGATTCAAGTTTTACACGTTGTATTCATAGACAAAAACAGATGGAGGAATATCATAAAGGTTAAAGTGATGAAGCAGGGAGGTCACGACCCTCAGCATTGAGGAGTACGACGCAAGGAGGGGGGATTCATAGACAAAACACTCAGATACAGAAATATTATGGGAATCGAACCTGGCAAATGCAGAGCAACAAATAATCGCTCTACAACTGCGTTGTTTGAATTTCTTCAACTGACTTCTATTTCAATTGATTGAAAGTTTTCTACATTTGATGACCGTCTTGATATTCTCAAGAAATAATAAGTGTAGGTATAGTGTTTCTTTTTAGGGTTCCGTAGCCAAATGGCAAAAAACGGAATCCTTATAGATTCGTCATGTCTGTCTGTCTGTCTGTCCGTCCGTATGTCACAGCCACTTTTTTCCGAAACTATAAGAGCTATACTGTTGAAACTTAGTGAGTAGATGTATTCTGTAAACCGCATTAAGAATTTTACACAAAAATAGAAAAAGAAAGCGAAAGAAACTGTTGGCCGCAAATAAATGCACAGATTTGCGTACTGCCGCCTAGGCGGGTGCGAGAGGTGCGTCCACATAATTTTGGCCAGATGATTCAAGGGGCTATAAGCCTTAATATGGAATCATTCGTATGAGACTCTGTCCACGATACACTACTTACTTCTACCGTATGTGTAAAGTACGAATAAACGTTTTTCTTTCTTTCTTTAAAGATATTACGGAATGTAAAGAAAAATAACCCGTCGACCCATAAACAAGTCCGGAACACTCTTTCTGAAATGCGATAGGTACCAAGGGACTTGCTACCCTCAATCCATCCATATTACATCCAGGGGCATGTTTGACGGCTGTTAGGGCTGGTCAGCGCCGGTTGTTCCACCCCCGAGACGCTCAATGTCCCAGTTAATTATGAAACAATTAGGATTTCGTTGGTACATCCCTGAGGCTTTGTGCTGACTGTTTTTCCCGGTATTTCGGTGCGGATGATATTTTTGCTTTGTTTTTGGTACTTCCTGTATTTAATTTCGTATTCTCGTATTTTTCATCTAGAACTAATATTATAAAGAGGTAACATTTTTAAGTTGCAGTCAATCAAGTTATTATAATAGACAGCAAGAGACATCTACACGAATATTATAAAGAGGGAATGTTTGTATTTTAGTGTGTGTGTGTGTATGTTTGTAACGAATAAACTCAAAAAATAATGTGCCGATTTCAAAAATTCTTTCACCATTGGAAAGCTACATTCACCCTGAGTAACATAGGCTATATTTATTGCCCGTGCGAAGTCAGAACGGGCTGTTAATCTACTATAAATAAAACAATCCTTCATAATCACTAATATAATAAAGAGGTAAAGTCAGTTTTTTTTTGTTTTTAGGAACTTCTCTCTAAAAGTACTAGTCCGTTTTCTAAAGTTACGTGGTACGTGGTCGCCATTCCAGAACTTTTTTAACTATCGCGCCGACAAAGCCACTGGAAGAAGCTAGTAAACTATGCTTAAATAAAATACCTACTTATCTTTGTCTATGCTTGCTGTGTTTTTTTTTTAATAATTTACTTTCTGATAATTGTGTTTTAGAAGAATTTCACTTCTTAAATCTTCTGTTCGGCTTCCATCTTTCGCCTAGTCTTTAGTTTAAAATATAACAAAGACATAGTCCTTTACGATATTACTGTTCCTTAAATTATTATTTTATGTTTTTTCTTTTCTCATTTATCTATGAGAATAAAAATGGTAGGGCCTCAACTCTCTCGATTTACCTACACTTATTTACTTCGCATATATTTTAGTTAAGGATTGTACGTTGAACTGTAAAAGAATTATGTCCTAACATTTTTCATGCACCTTAACACCATTTCCCAAGCGCCCGATCACATTTACTCCGACTAAAATCAATTTGACATATCCGAACGCGAGAAAGGAAGTGACGTCACCCGTCACCAATGGCCATCAATCAAAACATGACAAAGTAGACGCATCTATCTGATGCTACTTAATGACCTTTGAGCTGTGATTTTTTGCAAAAATGCTCTCGCTATCTCTCTTCCTCTACACCAATTTTCCGTGTGAATAAAAGAGATGGATAGTGTTTTGTCAGTTCGGCGGAGTGAAGCTAACAGAGTTGCCCGAAGTGATGTTCTTTTTTTTAATTTATCGGATTCTTTTTGTTGGGTTTTCTCTAATCGTAGATGTCCGTTGTCATAATCGCTTTGGTTGTCTTTTGTTTGTTTTTTTTTTGGAGTAAAAGGCGTTTAGTCTTTATTGCTGGGGCAGCGATAAGGGGTCGCGCGTCTTATTTTTTACTGGGCGTTAAAATTGTCACAGAGAGATTTGTTAGAGAGAGACTATTGTAAACTTAGTGTTTGTCATTTAGGTATTATGTTTTTGTTCAAACTAGAGATCCATTATGTTAGATACAGTAGTGTAGTTAGCAAATATTTCCTACATGATCCACGTGATTAACAATCCAGGCGGCAATATATATCTATAACTTGATGAAATATAATCTAATATATAAAATTCTCGTGTCACAGTTTTCGTTGCCATACTCCTCCGAAACGGCTTGACCGATTCTCATGAAATTTTGTGAGCATATTGAGTAGGTCTGAGAATCAGCCAACATCTATTTTTCATACCCTTTAGTGATAAAAAAAAATATTTATATGGCAAAATAACGTTTGCCGGGTCAGCTAGTAATCATATAAAATGATAAAATTTCTTTCCAGTTTAAATATTTACAAAATTAGACAGTCTCAAGTGGATTGTGCCTTATTGTAAAATTTAAACAAAAATTCTCTCTTTTAAATACAGGAACTTAGAAGGAATCCTGAAGAAACGCAGGTGGATTTAAACGAAAATCTGACATTCTCTTTCACTTAATCCAGAGCGAGAGAAGCTATTTAACAATTTCTTGCGTAAAAAAATAAATAAAGTCAGAGTTGTCTTCGTAGAAATAGTTGTTTATAATTATAAAATAAATTGCAATAATTTTCATTTGGTATTTGGTAATCTTTACATTTAATCCAGATGGACGGCTAGATAATATAAATGGGCCATCAGAAAACGATGCACATCTGGACTAGATAGATTTTAATGTTAAATAATTTGAGTTTTGTTAGGCACATTATCATGACATTTATCAATATCGATGGTTGAAAGGCAAAATGATCTAAGCGACATTGAGTTAACTTTACAAAAGTAAACTCTAAGAATTTTAAGTAAATCACTCTTTTGGAAAGGTTAATCAATATCGCTTCGATCATTTTGCCTTTCAACCATCGATATGTTAATTTATAACGCGAGTAAGAAACTGCTGATTCAATACATTTTATTATATTATGTCTATTCATGTTGTTTTGTTGTTTTTATTTGACGTGCTGAACTGTCCTCTCATTAATATCGCAATATTTTTTTTTTGTTTTTGAAATTTTTCACTTATGTATTGTTGTAAGTTTTTTATTTTGACATTTTATTCTGACATGATTTTGATTATTATTGTTTTTTATGACATTGTTTTCATTATTATTCTTATTATTTTTACATTATTTTCATTATTATTATTACTTTTTCATTACTTTTATGATTATTATGTTAATGTTTTTGAATTATTATTAATGTGTGCCTATAATTTATATGTGTGGTGATAGACTGTAAGTGTAAATTGAAAATAAATAAATAAATAATAAAAAATATTCATTATTTTTATGTTAAAAAGTATTCATGCTGTTTCTTCCCATTTCATCTCCTTAGGACGAGAAATTAGATTATTTTTGTATTTTTTTTCTATTTCTTTACCATTAAGCTGCACCTACCATATTATGTTTCTGCACCACCCTAAGGTCGACTAGTAGAAAATGACTAAGGCACTAAGTCCGTTTTTGTACAGTGTCTATTTACTAGTGATAATAATTTTAGTAAATAACAGTGCACTCGCTTTTGACTTTGTATAAGTGCCCATGTAAACCGATGTGACATAATATCTTGAAACGTACGGAACCTTTTGTCAACAAGTTCAATGATCCGCACGTGTTACCACGTAACTATAAACTTTTGTAAACTTATATGAAAAAGCAACGGCGTCTTTTTAGTTTGGTAAAAATTGCTATTGAAGAAGCTTCATTGAGCTTTCTGTGAACTTTCTACACTTCTGGTATATGTTATTTTTTTTTACATCAAATAGTCGTATACAAAAATGTCATTCTTAACATAATTATTCTTTCCTTACGATAGACCTATATTGCCGTCAATGTAAAATTGAGAACATTAACGTTACTTATAGAAAGACGCATTAAAATTTATGTGTCTGTTTGTAATATTGAAATAACCGCTTTTTATAACATGCATATGAATATATTATACACCGTTAAATTTTAATCGTTTTAATCCCATTGAGGGTCGATCCGGTTCACTATCAATTTGTAAAGATAAAATTAAAAAATAAAGTACCTCTTTTTCAAAACTCGTATTAATTTACGCATTTTTATATCATTGTGTGTACCTGTGTGCCAAATAAACGTATTTTCTTTCTTTCTTTCTTCTTTCTTCATGCACGAAATTAATTTCTTTAAGTAAAAGTCAGCTGAGGGAGTTCAATGACCTGTAGGTACTTTGTACGCAACGCCGACTATTAACTACAGGTCATTGAACTCGCTCAGCTGATGTTTTCTTAAAGATACTAATTTCGTACATGCGTGAATTAATACGAGTTTTGAAAAAGAAGTACTTTATTTTTTAATTTTGTCTGTCTGTCTGTCTGTTTGTTCCGGCTAATCTCTGAAATGGCTGGACCGATTTTGACGGGACTTTTTTGGCAGGTAACTAATGTAATAAGAAGTAACTTGGGCTACTTTTATTTTAGAAAAAATAAATACCTGTAGTCCACGCGAACGAAGTCGCGGGCACAGCAGCTAGTTCTTACATTTTTCGTGTTTCTTTCTATAGTGGATCCTTGTTAACACTTCACGTCACCGTTTTGCTTTTACTTAAGACAGAGAATAAGCATTGCCATACACACACATTACCACGATGGTAATGTCGCCAGCCTTATGGACAAATTACCAGTCGATAGTGATGCGGAGGAGTTTTCAGACGCCATACTTATTAATCATGCTTCCCTCGAGTGTCCACAACGAACGGTCCTGTGCGTCTTACATCCACCGAATCCCAGCAACCCTGAGCAGGTCATCGGTTCACCCTGTAGGAAGCTTTCTAACGCTAATTCTTCCGACCAGTGGTCCGGTCCTGCAGCGGATGATCTAGTCGAAGCTTACTGTGGCCAAGGGTCTGCGCCGAAAGGGAGGCTCGACCTCAGTATGAAAGGCAACGAAGGAACGGGGCAGATTATTTTTTTTTAAACCATTTATGTACACACAAAAATAACAGAAAAAGATAATACATAAGAAACATTAGTACAAAGGTACTGCTTATTTCCAAAGAAGTTTCTTCCAGCACACCTGAGAAAGGAGAAATCAAAAAGAAATGTAGACAATAGTGTGTAAGAAGCAAAACAAGAATGTGTGAAGTCTTAATCCAAAGTATCCTATAATTAAATATAAAAATAATATATAACTTCTACTATAAATATATATTAAATAATTAACAACGTAATACATACAATATATAAATAAATATCACAGTTGAGAGGAAAGATAGTGCTTTTAATCAGTAAGAGTCTGAAAAAATATTTCATCTTCCAGTTCACACACAACATTAAGGTGTATAGTTCCTTGAACCATCTGGCCGAAATTATGTGAACGCAACTCTCGCACTCGCCTAGGCGGCAGTACGCAAATCTGTGCATTTATTTGCGGCCAGCACCGCTCGGAAAGCGCTTTAAATCCATTTTCTCTGCGAGATATTGATTGATTTACATATGCAATGTTCACTTTGAAGAATATTTAACCACCAATTTTTATGTGTAAAAATGTTTCTAAAGGTCCAAGCCGTTTTGAAGGAGTAGGGAAAAGTTGCGAAAAGTTGCGAAACTTCTAATTTTTTTTTTTTGACGAAAGTATTAATTGCACGAAAAAATCAAATGTTGATATTATTGTTCATGAATCTATAATAAACATATATTTTTTTCAAACCAATTGACCAAGCCGTTACGGAGGAGTAGGCCTCAGAAAATCACTGTTTTATGGCACTTAGTAAGTTAAATAATAAGATTCCCTACCCTACCTCAAATAATATTTCAACAAGCAAACTTGTAAGCCAAACAACCCACATTCACAAATACACATAGAACCATACAAAATGGGCCACGCTGTTCGAGATCTTGGCTGAAACTTGGGAATTGGGCGCGTGACAATGGCTCGATGTCCCAACTTGTATATTTCTCTCATATTTTACTTTGTAAATGTTTCGCTTTTGTTTTTAGTGCACTGTACTGTTTTTTTTGGCCGAATGTGCCTGTGTGCGACGTGGAATTTATTGTTATGGGTCTCGTATGGTGGTTTAAAGCTGGAGGATTCGATGGTGCGTTGCTTTTTGGATCATATTTGGTTGCTTTGTTATGGGTTTTAATGTTAGTTTACTTTGTTATTTTCGTTCTGTTCGATAATCTATTCATAATAAATTATGATGACATTATCGGTAAGGAAAATTTTGATGTTTGTTCAGCCATTAAAGTTCTAACCAAATATGCTGCCTATGATTTTTGTTTTGTGTTCATTTTCTAGGGTTCAACGGTAAAACTTTGATGTCTAAAAACCGGTTTTAAATCAAAATATTTTTTTCATTGCAAGCTTTTATAGCGCGGTATATACCTATATATATACAATTAATATTCGTCAAGATCATTCTAAAAAGCTCAAACACAGTAGGGTTATCTACTCAGATGGCCGCCTTTCAGTTCCATAATCAGATCAACTCCCTGTCATAATAATTTTACATTGTCGTCTGATTTACACATGCATGCAAAATTTCAGCTTAATTGGTAACCGGGAAGTGGATTTTTAATTTGCAAGATTTGATTACAGACATAAAAACATCGGGACAAGTAAAACTAAGTAAAAGTTTGAAAAATGTAAAAAAAAACTAAAAACAATTTAAAATAATTATTGCATCGAAAAACTTGGATGTATCGCTGTCAATACGTGTGTTCAAAAGTCTAGCGGTACTGTCAATTTGTATGGCAATGCGTATTTAAGCTAAAAGACAGACTTCAAATGGTGGTATCAACAAGAGGTTTAGATATATATCTTATACAATTTGTTACAAACGGGACCTCACAATCCAAGAGTTTCAACCCTGAATAACTCGAAAATATAACTACCGACAAGGTTGTTATATTTCCGCCACTTGGCTTCACATATGCATCGGTAGCATCCAAAGCACAACGAGCCAGGAAGATGGGATGGCGCAAGAGTATCAAAACAACTAGCGTCCCTAGAAATAAAGTGTTTGTATACACCGTTAAATTTTAGTCGTTTTAATCCCGTGGTGGGTCGATCCGGTACATGAAACACTATCGATTTGTAAAGATAAAATTGAAAAATAAAGTACCTTTTTTTTCAAAACTCGTATTGATTTACGCGTGTACGAAATTAATTTCTTTAAGAAAACGTCAGCTGAGCGAGTTCAATGACCTGTAGGTAGTTTGTACGCAACGCCGACTACTACCTATAAGTCATTGAACTCGCTTACCCGCTCGCGTGTATAAGTAAATATTTGGAGGTATGTGGCACAGAGAGTAAATTTCCACAAAATCCTCAAAAAAGGTACCGTTGATAAAGGAGGATCCTCCGACCAGACAAGTGTTATGTCTGCTGAACAACTGCCCGATAGATAATTTTGGACTGTTCTATAAGTTCAAATCGCGCGGAGAACTTTAAGTGTGCGATGCAGGATTAGTTATGTGACACGTAAACATATAAAAATGAAATAAACAAATGCAGACAGAAGAACACATAGGTTCTGCTTATTTTAAATTAAATTTCTTCCAGCAGACCTGTGACAGGAGAGTTAGATGTGAGTGTTATATTAGGGTCTATTTAGGCGGAATAAACATGTTTTCTTACTTTCTTTCTTTCATTTCTATATAGATACAGTGTGTTGTTTACTTAAGTTGGAAACCACTTAATTATTACAACAGAGTAATTATAATTGATTAAAGCTAAAGAGGATTTCAGTTCACAAAATCTATATATACAGGGTATAAGAGACAGCCCTTTATAAATTTTAAGGGTTGGCTCAGTAGACAAAACTGAACTTCAACAAGTTTTTTTTTTCAGGAAACGAAAAGCAAATCGGCCTCTCCATACAAACTGTCCAATCAAGTTTTTAATTTTGTATGGTGAGGCTGATTTTTGTGTTCGTTTCCTGTACAAAAGTCTTGTGGAAGGTTGTTCAGTTTCGTCTACTGAGCAAGCCTTTAAAGCTTGGGGAGGGCTATCCCGTGCACCCTGTATAAAATCTAAATACCATTCACTGATTAATCACGAAATCTCAGAATCTGTAATACTTACAAACTAGAAATTAGGCAGGTACATTCCTTATAGGGTGTAGATATCTACTAAGAACGGATTTTCCGAAATTCATTCCCTAAGGGGATGAAACAAGGGTCCAAAGTTTGTATGGAGAAACTGACTTTCACGTGAGCAAAGCCGCTGTTAGAAGCTAGTACTTTAATAACACTTGTCTACGTACATATTTAAACCTACATCAAATTCATCATCATCATTATATCAGCTGAAAGATGTCCACTGTTGGACATAGGGTTCCCCCAAGTGTCGCCACAACGACCGGTCCTGTGCGTCACGCATCCGTCGGATTCCCGCGACCCTGACCAGGTCATCGGTCCACCTTGTTGGAGGACTTTCAACGTTGCGTCTTCTGGTACATCAAATAAAATAAACCAAAAACGCTCCCCATAATAGAATACGATTGATTGAAAACGAACAACTACAATGAATTTGTGCAAGAAAATACATTCTCGTATTCAATGGCGCTTACAGTTTAAATATGAAATTTTGCAAAGGAAGTCCTTATTGAGGCAATATTTACTTGTTACAGGTACTGGCGAGGGGCCAACGATCCACGTTTAATAAGTGACCGACTTTATCACTAGCCAGTTTGTGAGGACGTTTTCGTGTGCGGTAAGTGTGGCCTGAAGTGTATTAGCATGTTGGTGTTTGATGAAAAATAAAACAAGAGAAACAAAAAAAAATACAGTCGACTTCCAAAACTAAAGTAATCTTAATCTTTAAGAAAAATAATTTTATTTTGGCGACTTCCCAAAATAAAATTATTTTTCTGAAAGATTATTATTATATTGTTTCTGTTTTTTAGTCATTGTGTTGTTTTTTCGTAAAAAGCGTTCTTTATTTTATTTTACACTTTTTAGCTGTCTCAATCTACTATCAACTAATCTTAAATTGTGTGTAAGTCCTATTGAAAAGTATTTATTTAACCCTGACACTTACTTTACCTATTTTTGTCTAAGGAGTGTCTCAATTCGATCATAATTCCTAGTATTTAATTTATATGCTTACACAATACTTAACTAACTATAATTATGTATATACCTACCTACTAGATACTTAAAAAAAATACTAATTACAACAAAACAATAAAAAAAATTATCGAAAAACTCATCTGCATAACACAGAATTCTGGCGGTCGCACTTTATAGCAATGCTTATCCTCTGTCGAAGATAAAACCAGCCTTTTGATCACGTGAATTTTAACAAGGCATTGTCTTTATACAAATTTATGAGTACGCTCGGAAATATAACGGTAAACATTCGGTGAGACCAAAAATTTTCATTTACAAAAAATAGTGGTACTTATTCCATATTAATATGTTAATAATATGAAATTCTTAGTATTTCATATTATTAACTTTCCTCTACTCATTAACAACAAACCTAATGGCCAAATTTGTTACGGGAAACTAGTGCTTTCGACCTAGGTTTCCAACAATTTACACTCAAACAATAAGGTGCCAGCGCTATATTGCCCAATCCGATAGTAAACCTGGCACAATACGTTCGGCCATTAATTATTTAGTTCCCACGTTGTTTAGTTCTAACGCTAAATTCGATTAAGTGCATGTTTTCAGTTTGCACAAGCTTAAACTACAGCTCTTAGTGTGTAATAAAACCACCAAGAACTAAAATACGGACGGTGAATCTTGGGTGAAATGTAGCCTTGCAGAATGAGACACCTTTAAGCTCCTCACCTACGCCGATTTATAGCAGCGATGGAAACGCGCGACAGCATCGCTACTAACGCGCTTTAATCGTATTTGCAACGCGCCAAAGCATCGCAACTGTGTCAATGCAAACGTGCAACCGTTTTGGATGTCAACGGGGAGGAAACAAAGGGAGAGTTGCGCGTAATTGAAACAATCCACAAAAATTTCATCGATGCGAACGCGCGACCGCTTCGCTACAAAAAGTTGCCATGGGCGAAGCGTCTTACATTTAAACTGCACGGTACTGTCGCTGAACTAAGGTGGTAATGAGAATTTTTATTGTTCAGTCACCAGCAGTAAGATATTATGTAACACTGTCACATTTTCTTTCAAGCTTAACATTTTCCGTTCAAGAAATAAGTGTACGACACTTTATTTTTCATTATTCACAGACATGTGATTTAGAACTAATTGTAAAAGCTAGTGTTTTGGCAACAACAACGAAAATTATCCTATGGAAACGTAATGGATCCTATATTGACAATTGTAAATCTTAAAATATTTTCTCTGGATTATTAGAGCGAGAAGTCTTTTTGTGACTAAGTATAATAAGCTACATATGTCCTTCAGTTGCTCTATACGTTCTAGAGCTCACTATTCCCGCAGTCCTCTCAAGCTATCGGCTGGGTTCTTTCAGTTTTGATGACATCTTTCTTAGGCGTGTAGTTTTTCCTTCCCATGGTCTACCTGTGTTTCAATTACTTTCCTTATCAGCTCAATCTGTTAAGGCATACTTGAATAAAGTACATAGATACTACTTACATCACCGACATTCTTACTTACCATGATTACCTGAACGTATCGTGGTAACTACCAAGGTGAGCAGACAATAAGCATTACAATACTTGAAGCCCAGAATAAAGGTGTTTTTCCTGCCAAAGATGCGCGAGGATTAGTAGCGGCGCTGTAAAAATGTGCGACCACATGAGCAAGAGCTTTGGTGAAGAACCAACGCCAATAGTATTTTTTTTTTTTTTTTTAATTGAGATAAACTAGTGCTTGACTGCGATCCCACCTGATGGTAAGTAGCGATGCAACCTTTGATAGTGAGGCGCACTAGTTTATTATTTAGCTAAATGAAGCTATGCTCACACATTTTTCGCAGTTATTCTTCGGTAGCGGTGCTGCGAAAATGTGTCCCAGTGTCCATCAATGCTTGCAATCGCATGTTGCGAGGATATGTGTGATGTATAGCTAAATGGTGCAAGTAAGCGTAGTGGATCCAATTCGTGCTGGTCCAGCTCCACTACCACTAGAGCGTACTAATTAGTTGATTAGTTGGAAACTAATATTATTATTATTTAATTTGAAAGACACAATTGCATTGTATAATGTAGAAGCACTTTTTCCAAGTTTGTGAATGTGAAGCACCATGGAGCATTTTTATTAGGTTACAACTTTTTTTTTGACATTACGAGCATGGCAGTTGAGAGTTTGTCATGCTCACTCAAATGTCTCGCTGTTGGTGGCACGTGTTATTGGGTCGTTCAGTTCCCTTCAAAATGGTTGAGCTGAGTGGGGCTGATGCACGCGTCATGCTCGTGAACGGGTGCCGTCAGATGGGACTGGTCATCTCTTAGCTGCCAGTGGCTTAATTCAGTTTCTATCTTTTAATTATTTTACATTTTTATTTCACTATCGACATTGTGCTCACATGATAGAAGCAACAAGTAATATGTAACCAAGCATTATATGTAACACATATATGATTTAAAAGAGTGTCCATGGAGTTTCTTGCACGTTCTTCTCCATAGAGACCTACTCTTTGGAACGTGCAATTTAGCTTCACTTTTCTTGGACTGACCGACATTTGACTATTCAAAAGTGCCTGTAAATGGTCTATTTGAAATAAATGCTTTGATTTGATTTGATTTGATCAGCTATGCACGGGTGCCTGTTCCTCGCTGGCATTCTTCAGTAGCAGTACTGTGAAAATGAGTGACAGTTACCATCAATGCTTGCACTTGCGCATGGCAAAGATTTGTAGGAAACTGTATGTAGCTGAGTGGAGTGAGTGAGCGTAGTTGACTCAGTTCATGTTTTAGCGAATTTACAAATTTCTCGGGTTACCTTCGTTCAGATCCATCGGACCCATCTCTCACCTTTTGCATGTAAAAATTTTCACTCTTCGAGCCCTTTTTCCTCAAGAACTAAGCTAACCCTGCCCTGAATGGTACCTACAAAACAAAAAGTTTGATTCCTTTTAGTCTACCCACTAGTTCTAAGACTTCTGCTGTAGTTAGATCTAAGGCCATCTCAAAGTTCACGTGGCGGTGAAGTCTGTGATTGCGATCTAAAGCAAATTTATGGAAGATGGAGGTGATGAGTTTTATTTTCGGGTGACGGTGTGAAGTTGCTATTTTGATGTATCAGGGTACTTTTATTCCAGTCCCAAACTTTGATCTCATAAGTCCAAATTGACATTATAATATGCTAGTATCTATCTACTAATATCTTCTTCTGATTGGTAAATAGGATTTTCTGCCGAGTCTTAGGAAAATGGAGAAATCTCATTGCTCATTTTTTTCCTCGCTTGCTGCCTCGCTACCTCGTGAATCTTTAGTGGAAAACCAACCTAAAGGCTCGGCTAATCCGATTACTTGTATTAATGAAGACCTTTTAAATACATAACGTTATTTTAGTGATCTCGGCCAATTTGGTTTCGTTCATTCTCTAGGGAGAGTCTTTGTTCAATTAAGTAGTGATTACATTCTTTCTTAAAGTATCTTAGTGATAATTGTTTTGATAGTAATTTTGGATAAGTGGAGTCTAGCAAAATTCTGCTAGAAATGTATTTTTATGTGACCTTTCAACATTATTTTAGTTTAAGCGAAACATGAATATAGTTTGTTCAAAATCAGTACTGTGTGCCAGCTGAAAATCAGCGCTGGGTGTTTGACGCCCAGCAATTGCTGAGATGGTGACCCTTTCGGTTCAGGCACAGTCACTGCAACTTGTATTGTATGTCTGTACTCTTTTTTTTATTATTATTTTACGTTGTTGTATATTGTGTTGCTTGCGCCGAATAAATGCTATTATATTCTATTCTTCTATTCAGTAAGTATCTGAATGGATTCCAATAGTTTTTATACCATGTTATATTTTTTCCCTAAAATATTTAACAAGGTTGGACACCACCGGCACTAAGCACAATAGAGGTATCAGATTAGACATTAGGCGCTAGCAAACAGCTGGGTGTAAGCTCAAAACAACCCCTCAGTCGCTTAGCAGGCCGGTGGATATGTATTTTTGCTGATATAACAAAGGTCATAGCGGGCTTCTAGCACTAGTAAACAGCTGGGTGTAAGCTCAAAACAACCCCTCAGTCGCTTGGGTAGCCCGGTGGATATGTATTTTTGCTGATATATAACAAGCTTATAACTTTGTGGTTTTCCATTTTACAGTCTGTTATGAAATTTTGTACTTCGATTCTTTACATAAAAAACTAGACACGTGTTTCGGGTTTTGAATATACTAAAATTAATGTTATTTATTATAGTCACTTGAACATCTAGCCGGAGTTAAATGCACACATACTCGTACTGCTACATGCCGCTTGCGCCGGCATATATCCCTGCTGACGTTTAAAACCATTTTCTTTGCAAAATATTGATTGATTTACATACTATGTACATACTGAAGAACACTTAACCGTTTTTAGGGTTCCGTAGCCAAATGGCAAAAAACGGAACCCTTATAGATTCGTCATGTCTGTCTGTCTGTCTGTCTGTCTGTCTGTCTGTCTGTCCGTCCGTCCGTATGTCACAGCCACTTTTTTCCTAAACTATAAGAGATATACTGTTGAAACTTTGTAAGTAGATGTATTCTGTGAACCGCATTAAGATTTTCACACAAAAATAGAAAAAAAGCAATAAATTTTGGGGGTCTCCATACATAGAACTGAAACCTAAAATATTTTTTTTTCATCAAACCCATGCGAGTGGGGTATCTATGGATAGGTCTTCAAAAATGATACTGAGGTTTCTAATATCATTTTTTTCTAAACTGAATAGTTTGCGTGAGAGACACTTCCAAAGTGGTAAAATGTGTGTCCCCCCCCCTCTAACTTCTAAAATAAGAGAATGATAAAACTAAAAAAAATATATGATGTACATTACTATAAAAACTACCAACGAAAATTGGTTTGAACGAAATCTAGCAAGTAGTTTTTTTTTAATGCGTCATAAATCGAAAAAAATACACTATTATTAAAACATCGATCAAAGTTACAACACATTACAAGAACTTTTATATTATGTTACTTGCTGCTACGGAACCCTTCATGGGCGAGTCCGACTCGCACTTGGCCGGTTTTTTTTTTGTGTAAACATATTTCTAAAGATCAAAGCTGTTTGAAAAGAGTAGAGAAAACAAGTAAAACAAGCTTTTAATGATTTTTTTTTTTTGGATAGCTTTTATAGCTCGGTATACCTATTTAATTCATACTCATCAAGACGAATCATACGAGCCCAAACTTGATGGGGTTGTGATGTTTAACTACCAAGTTCCTATAGCCACCTTTCGGCTCCATCATCAGATCAGCTCTTTGTCATAATAATTTTGCATTCTCATCTGTTTTACACATGCCTGCAAATTTTGAGCTCAATCGGTAACCGGGAAGTAGGTCAAATTGAATTTACAAGATTTGATCACAGACAAACATCGGGACGGGTAAAACTAAATAAAAGCTTGTATAAATATCATGTTGTTCAATTTTTTTTTTGACAAATCTTTTAGTCATACGAAAGAATTATAAGTTGGTAATGTTGTCTAAGAATCTGTAATAAATACATTTTTTTTAAACCTATTGCACCCGTTACAGAGGCCTACATAGTCGTTACAGAGGAGTAGGCTTCAGAAGATCACTGTTTTGAGACACTGCTCGGGTGCTAGGGCCTTAAGTGTATGTTAACCGAAATTTCATTCTATTTGGGATCCCTCTTAATGTCATTTCATACGATATATACAGTAGTGTTGATACAAGGTTGATTGACTGACTGAGTCAAACAAGTTTCATCGATACTAGTGTAGTTAACTGCTTGATAGAGGCTTCCTTAATCGCCTTTAGCAACGTGATTGTAATGAAACACAATTACTGTGTTTCATTACATATAAGAATTTCTTTTCTCTTTTAAGGTCCAGCACTATAAAAAACTAACAAATAAAATAATCCTTTGTCCCATCTCTACAAATCCGAAAAAAAAAGAACACAAATGCAATTCTCCGACTCCCAGAGCGCCTTACTTAATCCAACAGCGATACTAAAATAAAATAATTAAAAATCTGAATAAAAGAAGAAAGATTAAATTAAAAGACTTTGTAGCTTCAACAAGCTCCTACAAGGCATTTGAAAATGGCAGCCGTTGCCAACAACGGGTCTGGTAAAAACAAGGACGCAATACGAATATTTTATTAGGAGTCAAATTTAGCTTGCATTAATGTAAGAACCTTTTTAGCTGGCTTGATTGTGTGGAACAAGTGTAATAATAATTAACTTCTTAATTAGGTATAGCATGTTTCAGTACCTTTTTTGGGTCATTTCTCATCAAGTTCTCTTACAAACTGCAGTCTTCCCATCCGATTATATTATTTGGGTGTCTTCAAGTGAAGGTTAGAATGAATAGGCTCTTAACCCCTTGAGCACCGATTGTACATACGTCTGTACAACTTGGATGTCCTTGGAAAATGCTTAATTTTCGTGTTTTCCCCAAGTTTGTGTAAAAGTTATTTGGCCGAAAATTTTGGTTTCTATACATATTCTTCTAAATGTACATTTATATTATATTATTTGTTTTTACTAGAAATATCCAAAAAAAGTTTTTTTTTATGTATTTGTTATTTTTTTGGTGATTTACGTAAACAGTGCTACGTTCTGGGTCAATGAATCCCTGGCGCTCGAGGGAAAAAAAAACTTTTAACTCTTTTTTCTCAAAGTATGATCGACATGATCACACTTAGTGAAGGTCGCGGGAATACAGTAGTAAATTGGTCATGTGAAGAGGAGGGATGAAGCGCATATTACTAAAAGAGTTCTGAGTATACATGTAGATGGATGGAGAGGGAAAGGAACGCCGAAAAAAAGATTGTTGGATTGTATGAGAAGTGATATGACAGAAAAGGGAGTTAGTGAAAGTTTGACGGGTGATAGGACAGAATGGAAGAAGAAAACGTGTTGCGCCGACCCCAAGTAATAGGGGATAAGGGCAGGAAGAAGAAGAAGAAAAAGAAGTTTATCAATAAAGAAGAATACATGTCATAACTAGGATCAATGGTGGCCGTGTGGTAATGGCTCTGACTTACGAGTTGTAGGTCGCGGGTTAAAACCCTGCCAGGCGCATTACTTTGTGTAATTTACTTCATCACCACTGCTCTCAAAATGGTGACGGAATATATCGTGATGAAACCGGCATGTCCTACAACCAAAAATTCGATGTGACATTCACCAACCCGTACTGGGCCCGCGTAGTGGATTTCGGTCCATTCCTTCTCTTAGAGAGTAGACCTGAGTACTAGCAGTGAAAACTTTAAAAGTTCACTGCTTTGCAGCATGTATCTAACAACGAAGACGATTGGCTCGCCAATGTATGGAATGCGCAAAGCGATCCCCATCGACGCCGAGCGTTCAAGCGTTCTGTGATGGTAACTGTAACGTATGTCTGACAGTATGAGTACTTTATGCAGAGTCGTTGGGCTCTTTAGTAGTTCTGAGTTGAGCAACAAGAATATTGCTAAATACTTGCACTGACTGGACAGGTTCACTCATTTCTGTGTGGTTCTTTCAGCAAAAGACTATCTTCGACTTAAATCTGCATGGTGCTATGATTTGACCGTTACATGTTTATTGTATGGATTTAAAAAAATACTTTGACCTCTTTTTTTTAGGTGGGAAAATCATCTAATGACATCTCCCGCCCTTGGGCGGAGCGAGAGGGCTTGTCAGACTTTTACTGACTAAAAACCCATTCCTGTTGCTTTAAATTTGGCGTTTGTAAGCTAGTAAACAGTACTGGTCTCAAATGTTAATCTGCATGGTACTCATATGGTTTGACCATTACATGTTTGCTGTAGGTATAAACTTTATAAAATAATTTGACCTTTATGTTGGTGGAGGAGGCCGACCGCATCAGGCAACGGCGCTCTCGCCGCCGCCGCCGGGATTCCGATCCCGATTTCCAGCCACCGTAGGCGCGGGCTTGCGGACAGTGAGCAATGGGTAGCTCGCTGTCCGGCCGTCCGATAACAGTCCGGACCAAGCCTAAGTCGTCGACGGCGCGCGCTCAAGGAGCTGTCAGCAACAGCAGGGGCCCAGCCGGGTCGAAGCCTACTGGGGTCAGGGTTATCCGAAAGGGCGCTCAAGCCCCGGTATGAAGGCTTGAAGGAACGGGATGGGTTTTTTAGTCAGTAAGAGTCTGACACTATCTCCCGCTCCACCCAAGAGCGGGGGTTGTCATAAGATGATTTTTCACATCGAAAAAAAAAAAAACCTTTATGTTGGTTTTGATGTTTCTTCTCAGTATAGTCGGCTAGGAAACACTGGCCTCATCTAGTTTAAATTGGGAAACACCGGCCCCATGCAATAAATAAAAAAAAAATTACGTGTGCAAGCGTTTTTAGTCAGTAAGAGTCTGACACTATCTCCCGCTCCACCCAAGAGCGGGGGTTGTCATAAGATGATTTTTCACATCGAAAAAAAAAAAAACCTTTATGTTGGTTTTGATGTTTCTTCTCAGTATAGTCGGCTAGGAAACACTGGCCTCATCTAGTTTAAATTGGGAAACACCGGCCCCATGCAATAAATAAAAAAAAAATTACGTGTGCAAGCGTTTTTAAAATCTATTTGGAATATAAATATCATTCATCATTATTATTGTTTTAACTGGTTTTTCTCCAAAAGCAAAGACATTAAATATCCACAAGAAATGACCTATTGAAACCATGCACTACTTTCTGACATTATATTTTACAATTGCTGATTTGTAGACAAAAGTGAAATAAAAATATTTTGAATTTTAAAGTCTGACACGCATCACGCAGAGTGGAAAGTAATATAATGATTTCTTACCGAGAATAAAACAACACAACAAAAAGACTTATAGAAAACATTAAAAGAAAATAAACTAAAATCGCGGAAAATATCCGATTCACAATCAGGGTTAACACGATAAGTAAACAGTTTAGAAAAAGGAGAAACGCAAAAGAAATACTGAGAAAAGGAAATGTATAAGCGTATTCCGTCGCTCAGAATTTTTTCCCTTTTGAGTGAAACCCGAGGTTGAGGCCGAGTTTTTTCAACGTTTTTTTTTTTTATCGACATTGTAATAATATAGTAAAAATCACGTTTTTATTTACGCTTAGTCGGAATAGAACTCCCTGACAAGGATTTCGGCAATTTCGAAAAATGTTATATTATAGTTGCACAAGGATTTTTGCGTGGCAATGCCGCCGGTCTTTTGGGCACATTACCAGTCGATAGCGATGTGGAAGAGTTTTGTGACGCCATATTATAGTTTGATTTTAGTTAGTTGTAATTAGCGTAGCGTTTTTTTTTTTATTTACTGTTATTAATAAATAATCAATTACTCCATTAAAATAAAAAAAGGATTTTATTTGGAAAAGTTTATTTATTCTATAAACCTACTAGTTTTTGCTGCGTCTTTAGTAGCTCGTATGAATTTAAGAATTTTTCCAAGAGAAAACTGGCCTGGTAAGAGTCGCGGAAATCCGAAAAATGCGAGACGCACAGGACCGGTCATTATGGCGACACTTGGGGGAGGTCATTGTCCAAAAGTGAACCTCTTTTGCTGAAATGATGATGTTAATAATAATAACGATAAGAATCTCGAGAAAGATAAACAAATTAAGTATATTGACTTGGCTTGCGAGGTTATCGACATGTGGGATGTGGATTCGGCAATCATTGTACCGATTATCGTGTCGGGCTATGGCTTAATAGCCAAGAGCCTTGACCAACCTTAGGAGGCTTGCGTTAGGCGACCGGATCAAGGGCCTGATTCTTTTTTATTTACTGTTTTTTTTTCTTTTATGTTTGTCTCTGTTGAGGCCGGCGTCAAAAGAGTATGGACAACCTAGACTACTGTATTATCTACGGTCATAATATTATGCAACACAGTTATACTCGATCTACACATGACCTGACAGGAAAACTGGATTTTGTATTTTTGTAACTAATAATAATTGAGCGTTTATTCAGGCAGAACAAACATGTCATGTTTTCTTTCTATTTTTCTCTCCTTGTGGACAAATAAGCAGACTGAGTGTATTCTCATTAGCAGATGGAACAACCCATTTTCATAATAAAACCCTGGGCTCGCATTTCTCAATTCCCAAACTGGTAACAAGAGTTCCCATTACATACATATACATAAAGTCAATTAATGTAACTAATATAGGTCTCAAGTACGTTCTATTATACCCAATGTACGTACAAATTAATGTTAAGGCTTTAATTGTTATGTTTAATGCTAAACTCTTGGAACAAACTTTGTTCTGATCTTATCTCTGTGTGTGTTTAGGTTTTCCAAACACCTTTTCTTTGTTTAAGTGTTTCGGGACGTAATGACCCGATAAAAGGCCCAAAGCGAAAAGTTTCAACAGGCCAATTCGTATCTCTCATGAGGAAACAGTTAGCTGGGCATTTTCACATTAAAGGAAAAAATTAAAACAATTGGTCGACTGATAGATTAAGTTTGAAAACAATAAGGGTAACTTACTGACTGCGCCAGATTTGATTTTTTTTTGGGGAACTCATTTGATCCTATCCAATTACTTCCTTTGCCTTATTTGTTTCAGACTTTTACTAACTAAAATCCTATTCCCGTTTCCCTTAACTCCGTTATCTATGGTTACAAGGTGCAATACAGTTATGTCCGATAAACATAGGGCCTGACAGGGAAGATGGTTTTTCTATTTATTTGACTATTACATGTTTTGCTGAATGGACTTTAAAAGAGACTTTGACCCCTGAGTTTGATTCGGTGTTTCTTCTCAGGGTAGTCAGCTAAGAAACACCGGCCTCATCTAGATTTAATTGACGAAAAAAAAGACGTGTTTTTATAAAACCTACTCGCAAAATAAAGATTATTTATGTATTATTGTGATGATTTGTGCATCTATTTAAGCGGAATAAACATGTTTTCTTTCGTTCTTCTTTCTATGTTTCTTCTTTGCCACCAGTGTCTCGGGGTCCTCTTTCACACAACCCTTGGCCTCAATAGGCTTCGGCGTGGAAGGCTTCGGCGAATTACTACGCGATGTCCATGACTCGGGCTCAGTTCGACGGTTATTCGGCTAGATGCCGAGCAACTCATTGCTCGTACGCTGTACTGTGGTGGTTTTTGGCTTAGATACTAAGTCTTTTAAGCCATGTCTTCGTAATAAGACTGGCCTGTTGGTCTAATGGTTAGTGACCCTGACTGCTATGCCGGAGGTCGTGGGTTCGATTCCCACCCAGGACAAAATGTTTATGTGATGAGCATAATCATTTGTTTTGTGTCTGGGTGTAATTTATCTATAATATGTATATATTTAGAAATATATAAGTATGTTTATCAGTTGTCTGCTTAGCTTGGGACTAGACGGCTTTGTGTGATAATTGTGGAATATTATATTATAATGCGGGTGCAACATTCTATTTTTTTTTGTAGTATTTGACAGTAAATGTATTGAAAGAAAGAAAGAAAAATAATTTATTGAATCAACCTTCTCGCCAAACTTCATTTAGGTAGCCAAAACTACGATTTTCTCAGCTTCATTGAACTGAGATCACGCCTATTTCAATGATGCAGAGATATTGTCCAGTTGCGTAGACACTTGAGATACAAAACATCAATTTTACATCACAATATACATTTGGAATCAAATTGCGAATCATTAGAATAGCCACTGAACTTTAGTCAAAGAAATCCCACCAAACAATCCCTAAATAATCTATACATCTTCTTCTTCTTCTTCCTGCCCTTATCCCATATTACTTGGGGTCGGCGCAACACGTTTTTTTCTTCCATTCTATTCTGTCACCTGTCATAATATCACTAACTCCCTTTTCTCTCATATCACTTCTCACACAATCCATCCATCTTTTTTTCGGCCTTCCTCTCCCTCTCCATCCATCTACATGTATACTCAGAACTCTTTTAGTAATATGCGCTTCATCCCTCCTCTTCACATGACCATACCAAAACAACAAATAATCTATACATCTATACTACATATAAATAAAATTTGAGTGTCTGTTTGTAATATTGAAATAACTGCTTTTTACTACATGTATATGTGGGTATATAATATATACGGTACATACACCAAAATAACATTTTGTACAATTTTTGTCTGTCGGTCTCTTTGTCCGGGCTAATCTCTGAATTTTTTTGGCAGTAGCTGATATAATAAAGAGTAACATTGACTACTTTTATTTTAGAAAAAATAAATTCAAAATCCTGTACTCCACGCGAATGAAGTCGCGGGCACAGCTGGTATGTAATATAATTTCTTCGACCAACATCACCCAGTTATATTTCGAGCTTGCGGACGGTGAGCTATGGGTAGCTCGCTGTCCGACCGTCCGGTAACTGTCTGGACCATGCCGTACGACCTGGCGCGCACTGATCCCTTGCGCCTCAATGAGTTGTTAGCAACAGCAAGAACCTAGCTGGGTCGAAGCCTACTGGAGCCAGGGTTAGTTTCGAAAGATAGGTATAAAGGCTTGAACGAACGGGGTAGGTTTTTAGACAGTAAAAGTATGACACTATCTCCTGCTCCGCCCAAGAGCGGGAGTTGTCATTAGAATAGAATAGAATAAACTTTATTGTACACCAAAAATAACACGGCTTATACAAAAACTTTAAATTAATGGGTACAATGACGGTCTTATTAGATGATTTTCCCACCATAAAAAAACCCAGTTACATTTAAGTTTTCTTGAGGAGTAAAGTAATTTACCGTTGGCAACATTAAATGCGTTTACATTAAAAGCATCGTGAGTGCTAAATGGAATGTAAAATTAACTAATGAATTAGGTTTAGTGGCGAAGTGCGGTAACACTGGGAATGTCGCAGGAAATTATGAAATTCTTGTTTATTTATTAGCGTAAATCGAACTTATAATGTCCCCACTGCTGAGACTCCTTTCTAAGATTAGAAATGGGCCGTTACAAGCGGAGGCACTGTGTGGGTTGGTAGACGTCATTATGTCTTCAAATTTTTGGGTTGATGGTCGACGTAATTCTTATTTATTTATTTGCATAACAAGCATATAATCGGCCTTATAATGTTGTCATGACCAGAGCCGGGCGAATAAATAATAAAAGCCTATGTCACTCAGAAATAAAGCAGCTTTCTATCGGTAAAAGAATTTTAGCATTCGGACTAGTAGCAGGACAAAAAAAAAAACCGGCCAAGTGCGAGTCGGACTCGCCCATGAAGGGTTCTGTAGCAGCAAGTAACATAATATAAAAGTTCTTGTAATGTGTTGTAACTTTGATGGATGTTTTAATAATAGTGTATTTTTTTCGATTTATGACGCATTAAAAAAAACACTACTTACTAGATTTCGTTCAAACCAATTTTCGTTGGTAGTTGTTATAGTAATGTACATCATATATTTTTTTTAGTTTTATCATTCTCTTATCTTAGAAGTTAGAGGGGGGGGACACACATTTTACCACTTTGGAAGTGTCTCTCGCGCAAACAGTTTAGAAAAAAATGATATTAGAAACCTCAGTATCATTTTTGAAGACCTATCCATAGATACCCCACACGCATGGATTTGATGAAAAAAAAATTTTTGGGTTTCAGTTCTATGTATGGGGACCCCCAAAATTTATTGCTTTTTTTCTATTTTTGTGTGAAAATCTTAATGCGGTTCACAGAATACATCTACTTACAAAGTTTCAACAGTATAGCTCTTATAGTTTCGGAAAAAAGTGGCTGTGACATACGGACGGACAGACAGACGGACAGACAGACAGACAGACAGACAGACAGACAGACAGACAGACATGACGAATCTATAAGGGTTCCGTTTTTTGCCATTTGGCTACGGAACCTTAAAAACGAAACAAACTTTACCTCTTCATTATAAGTGTAGAATGGCAATGATGCTCTTGTGAAGTCAAAACTCCAAAGTCTTGAGCATCGACGCGGAGTTGCTAGCCTGTCTGTTAACTATCGTGCACTAGCTTCTGACGTTTTATAAGTGCCCATGTAGGCCTATGTGAAATAAAATATTTTTGACTTGACTTGATTACACTTCGGGGAGTGTGCACTAAAGTAACACAATTTAATTCCGCCAATTCCATTCCATCATCGGACCACAAGACGTACGGCGTTGCGCCACCGGTACATGGTGGACATCCCACCTATAGGTACGTAAAATGCGTTTTGAGAGTACATTCATTATGCGTACAGCTAAAAAATGGAATTCTCTGCCGGAGTCTGTGATTCCTGATAGCTTTAACTTAGGGGTCTTTACGTCAAGAGTTGGGCACGCCACAATCATGGCGGTAAGTCCCCTCTTTGAGGCGTGGCTGGAAAGGCCTCACAGCGTCCTTACCTTCCGCATGACGCAGGTCCTCACCGGACATGGTTCGTTCGGGAGTTTCCTGCACCGGATTCATGCGGAAGTGACGCCCGGGTGTCGCCACTGTGCGGAACGCCCGGAGGACACGGTGGAGCACACAGTCGAGGTGTGCCCTGCTTGGGCGGAGCATCGCCGTGCCCTCGTGGGGGCGATCGGCGGCGGAGACCTCTCGCGCCGGGCCTTGGTTGAGGCCATGGTCCGGAGCGAGGAGGAGTGGCAGGCGGTCGCCGACTTCTGCGAAGCAGTAATGCTTGCAAAGGAGGAGGCCGAACGCATCAGGCAACGGCGTTATCGCCGCCGCCGCCGTCGCCGGGATTCTGATCCCGATTTCCGGCCAACGTAGACGCGGGCTTGCGGACAGTGAGCAATGGGTAGCTCGCTGTCCGGCCGTCCGGTAACTGTCCGGACCAAGCCCAAGTCGTCGACGGCGCGCACTGTTCCCGCGCGCCTCAAGGAGTTGTCAGCAACAGCAGGGACCCAGCCGGGTCGAAGCCTACTGGGGCCAGGGTTATCCGAAAGGGCGCTCGAGCCCCGGTATGAAGGCTAGAAGGAACGGGGTGGGTCTTTTAGTCAGTAAGAGTCTGACACTATCTCCCGCTCCGCCCAAGGGCGGGGGATGTCAATGCATGATTTTTCCCACCATAAAAAAAAAAAAAAAAAAAAACTTCAAGAGTGAATAGATTGCTTCTAGGCAAGCGTGTTCCATCGTCGGCCACATCATCGCTTACCATCAGGTGAGATTGTGGTCAAACGCGAGCCTATCCCTTATAAAATAGAATTCTAGATAGTTGTAAGTTAACAATAGAACTCTAGATAGTTGTAAGTTACTTTATGTTACTAAAACACTATCGACTAAATATTTGCATGCCATCATTAAATGGCGGGATGCGTCTTTGCACTAGTCTCTTTTATGTAACATCTTTTGTACCTACCACATTTTACGCAAATAAACGATATTATTATTATTATAAAAAAAAAAAACAAATAAGGCATTTATTGTTGATTCACTCAGAGCACAACAAAATATGTCCATGCTGTTCATTAGGTATGAAGTATATACACGAGGACATAATCGGGATTATTTCGCAATACGCGTCCTCCTGAATAAGGAAGATATAAACACTAACTACCAATGTTTTAATCCGATAATACTTGTACGCTGAATAACCATAAGTACCCTATAGTCGTTGAACATGATATGACCAAACTTTAACCACATAACCGAACTCAATGAGACGACATACTGAAACCTTGTAATAATTAAGGCTAGATTCCAAACTAGGACCACAGAATAGATAGAAACAGAAGGCTGGTTCCATATAGTAAGCCAAAACGCAGATACGCTTTGCAAGCAGTGAGTGCAAACATACCTGCTCCTGACTAGAGATGGTAAGTTGATATCGATTAATCAAAGCATTGATTTCATATGACAAGATAATCGATTTTTGAAATCGATAAGACACTTGAAATCGACATTCAATTTTTTTTCTAGCAGAATGCATTTTTATCATATAAAAAAAACGGCAAAGTGCGAGTCGGACTAGCCCATGAAGGGTTCCGTAGCAGCTAGTAACATAATATAAAAGTTCTTGTAATGTGTAGTAACTTTGATCGATGTTTTAATAATAGTGTATTTTTTTTCGATTTATGACGCATTAAAAAAAAACCACTTACTAGATTTCGTTCAAACCAATTTTCGTTGGCAGTTTTTATAGTAATGTACATCTTATATTTTTTGTAGTTTTATCATTCTCTTATTTTAGAAGTTAAAGGGGGGGGGGGGGGACACATTTTATCACTTTGGAAGTGTCTCTCGGGCAAACTATTCAGTTTAGAAAAAAATGATATTAAAAACCTCCGTATCATTTTTGAAGACCTATCCATAGATACCCCACACGTATGGGTTTGATGACAAAAAAAAAATTGAGTTTCAGTTCTAAGTATTATATATATTGCTTTTTTTCTATTATTGTGTGAAAATCTTAATGCGGTTCACAGAATACATCTACTTACAAAGTTTCAACAGTATAGCTCTTATAGTTTCGGAAAAAAGTGACTGTGACATACGGACGGACAGACAGACAGACAGACATGACGAATCTATAAGAGTTCCGTTTTTTGCCATTTGGCTACGGAACTCTAAAAAGCAGGGAGCACATAATTAGGCCTGCTTTTTCAAACCAGTCTACGTGCTACGCGTCCAGATCATCCCGCGACCTCTTTCTAGGCCGACCTCGACGGCACTTTACTTCAGTAGGGACCCACTGTGTGGCGACGCTCGCCCAGCGGTCCCTATGCATGCGGCTGACATGATCCGCCCAGTCCCATTTCTTTTAGGTTATTTTAATCCACGCATATAGAAATAAAAACCCCAACGAGGGCCCGCCGTGGATCATACCATACCCAAGCCATTTTTGAATTGGTTCTTCATAATTTATAGTCATTTAAGACAGACAGTACAGCTAAACGTTGATAATCACCGCTTTGTAGTTCATATCACCACCATAATCCAGTTGAACGGGGTATAGTCGCATTACATTACAGTTTTCGATGCGGCGTGGGCACGCCAACGTGTAATACGGCGTATTAAACGATACGGTTGTGACACACACGACTGTGTTCGTTCGAAATACGAAACCTACGAATTTATATCTGAACCAGATCATAACCCTTTGAATGATCTACTCACTGATTAGGCTCTGGACATCAGATAGGTAGTTACATTGAGCTGCTTATCTGATTTGCAGAGTATATCCCGAACGCATTAAGGGCCAAGCGCCCGAAAAGTGCCATAAAACAGTGATTTTCTGAGGCCTACTCCTCCGTAATGGCTAGGTCAATTGGTTTGAAAAAAATATATGTTTATTATAGATTCATGAACAATAATATCAACATTTGATCTTTTCGTGCAATTAATACTTTTGTCAAAAAAAAATAATTTGCAATTTCGTAACTTTTCACAACTTTTCCCTACTCCTTCGAAACGGCTTGGACCTTTAGAACATTTTTACACATAAAAATTGGTGGTTAAATATTCTTCAAAGTGAACATTGCATATGTAAATCAGTCAATATCTCGCAGAGAAAATGGATTTAAAGCGCTTTCCGGGCGCTGCTGGCCGCAAATAAATGCACAGATTTGCGTACCGCCGCCTAGGTGAGTGCGACAGTTGCGTTCACATAATTTCGGTCAGATGGTTCAAGGGACTATACGCCTTAACATGGCACCTGACTCGAAAACCGTTGCAACATTGAATACTCGAAAATAGTTTGTATTGTCATGTTTAAAGCATCGTAAATTCATAAAGTAAGTAGAAAAACTCATAAGAAACTACTCGGCGCAAAATAAATGTTGATACCTATTCAAAAAACTAAAATAAAATTCAATGCACTCAATACTTCAAACGTCATTCATCAGGTCATTATTCAGAATAGAATAGAATAAACTTTACTGTAAACCAAAAAGTAACATAACTTATACAGTCATAAACTTAAATCTATGGGTACAATGAAATATGGCTCGATATCGACAATAGGCCTCATTTGAATGCTTAAAGTCACCCAAAAAGCAATGGAAACGGCCATGCTCGAGATTTTCTTGCGTGATCGAATCAGAAATTAAGGGCCAAGCGCCCAAAAAGTGCCATAAAACAATGGTTTTCTGAGGCCTACTCCTCCGTAACGGCTAGGTCAATTGGTTTGAAAAAAATATATGTTTATTATAGATTCATGAACAATAATATCAACATTTGATTTTTTCATGCAATTAATACTTTTGACAAAAAAAATAATAATTTAGCAATTTCGCAACTTTTCGCAACTTTTCCCTACTCCTTCGAAACGGCTTGGACCTTTAGAAACATTTTTACACATAAAAATTGGTGGTTTAATATTCTTCAAAGTGAACATTCCATATGTAAATCAATCGATCTCGCAGAGAAAATGGATTTAAAGCGCTTTCCGTGCGCTGCTGGCCGCAAATAAATGCACAGATTTGCGTACTGCCGCCTAGGCTAGTGCGAGCGTTGCGTTCACATAATTTCGGCCAGATGGTTCAAGGGACTATACGCCTTAAGATATCAGCAGGAGAACTAAGGTTGCCGACAGCTCGAAGAATCGCCAAACCAAATGAGAAGGGCATATTGTTCGTAGAACATATGGCTGTTGGGGCGCAAAGGTTCTGGAGTACCTACGCGACCGCGTGCCGAAAGACGCAATGTTGGCAGGCTTCGTGCAAGGTGGACCGGTGAAGGTTGTGAGCATTCGACGGATGTGAGATGCACAGGATCGTTCATTGTGGCGACACTTGGGGAGGCCTATGTCCAACAGTGGACGTCTATCGGCTGAAACGCTGATGATGATAATTGGTATTATAGCTACGTTCACTTAGAATGAAAGTTGACCCCAACATGGTTTCGGCAGAGACCTCTCATGCCGGGCCTTGATTGACGCATGGTTCGGAGCGAGGAGGAGTGGCAGGCGCGAGCCGACGCGTGCGAAGCCGTAATGCTCGCAAAGGAGGAGGCCGACCGCATCAGGCGACGGCGTTCGCGCCGCCGCCGCCGGGATTCTGATCCCGATTTCCGGCCACCTTAGGCGCGGGCTTGCGGACAGTGAGCAATGGGTATCTCGCTGTCCAGCCGTCCGGTAACTCTCTGGACCAAGCCCAAGTCGTCGATGGCGCGCACTGTTCCCGCGCGCCTCAAGGAGTTGTCAGCAACAGCAGGGACCCAGTCGGGTCGAAGCCTACTGGGGCCAGGGTTCACCGAAAGGGAACTCGAGCCCCGGTATGAAGGCTAGAAGGGACAGGGTTAGTCGTTTAGTCAGTGAGAGTCTGACGCTATCTCCCGCTCCGCCCTAGAGCGGGGGTTGTCATTGGATGATTTTTCCCACCATAAAAAAAAACCAATATGGTTTGTGCTAAATCTATGTGGATGATGAAAGAACTGGCCTTCTGCACCTATCTCTTTAATTCCAGAACAGTGTTCCACACGTCTAATTGAAACCTCAGACGGTATCTAATGCGATACACCTTAATGGGATTAACCAATTAAACTAGTTTTCAGCTGGAATGGGAGACGAAGAGAATACAGGGGTGTCGAGGTGTTACGTTTGCGCTTTTAATTTTGTTTAATGTGTCTTACTTAGCTTTATAGTTTGTTACCATTAGCTCGCTTTTGTTGGCACTGGATGTTCTCCTTTAAAAATTAGTTCTTTTGCTTGTAATGTTCTTGCGTTCGGTGTTCCAGTTCTGAGCCAAAGCTATCTTTTTGTATTATGTTTGTATTGTAATGTTATACCTTTTTTTTCTCAGTGATAAATGACTTTCCACTTTGAGTGAAGAGAGAGGGAGAGTCAGATCTTTCTTATTATTATTATTATTTAGAAGATAAGGGGCTATGCATCACCCATAGTGTAGGGGATGTAGTCACTGCGACCTAAAAGATCTATTGTGACTCGCCACCTTGTTAGAGTAACTCTTTTAGCCCGTAGGCTTCCAAGAAATTTAGAATACTCCTAGCTTTTAGAGTTTTAATCTCCTCCGGGCGAATAATGTGTTGGCTCAGATGGACACTGCGTTTGTGGATAAGGGGCCCGCATTCACACAAGAGGTGCTTAGGCGTCTCCTTCTTCTGATTGCAGTACCGGCAAACATCAGATTTTTCTTGATTAAAACTCACCTATGTTTCTTCATGTAACTCTTCAAATAATTCCGTTATCTAGACAGGAATCGGCCATATCGTCCCATCAATGTTGATAACTTCCCGCCAAGCCACCATAGTGCGCATAACTGAATACCAGATACTCGCAGTTCTAACACTAAGTATTTTTTTTTGCTGTCAAGAATGTTACGTGTTAGATTTCCTAATCGAATGACGTACATTCGATTGGAAATCAAACACGAAGATTTAAAACAATGACGACGCGACATTTAATATATAAAAAAAAAAAAAACAAACAATATGTATGTCAGCACTGACCTCTACTATTAACCACAATAATTGTAATTATTTCACAAATCACCAAAAAGCGTAAAAATGTCCTTCGAAAAAAACGCTCAATTTCACACAAATCTATAAAACCGTTTGAGCATGAAGAACAGTAAGGGCGAGACAGTAAAATGTTGCTTGGCCGAGACAGTGATGTAATCGAGTTGTAGAGATAAGAGCTCGGCCGAGCACTCGGCACTGTATTTACACGTACCGAGTACTCGGCCGAGAGCACTGTCTTGTCCGTTTACTCGGTACGTGTGATCAGGGCATAAGACATACAATGCGTTCCAAATGAGAATAGGATCGCCCGCCATGTTGTGACATCACGATTTACTGTCAAATCTAGGAAAGAAATTTTTTAACATTAATTAATTTACGAAAAATTTAATTTATTTATGAACTGTGAATGAAAAAAGTTTAATCAGAATCCAGTTTTTCAATTTTACTCATCTCTATATTCTTCAATTTTGCCAAAATTTCTTGGATTTGACAGTACGACGAGACGTCAAAACATAGGAATCGGTCCTATTCTCATTTGGAACGTGTAGTACATACAGTTATACAGTCAAAAAACATTTGCCTTTACAAAGTGCTTATTACTTAAACCTCAAACTTACACTACCTACTAGTCGCTTAAAATGCCATTTTTCAATATCAAATTTCTCCTATCAAAACTTAAACCCCGGATTGTAATTATCGACACATTCCTCTCAGCAAACGGAATATATAAGTTGCAGAAAATTAGAAAACTTGGATTAATTTCAGGTGCTTCCATTCCAGGTATCAGAAGTATGAAAAACTTTTCAGGAACGAAACGAGAGCGATAGTATAACGAACAAGGAAGTTTGGAAAAGAAAATTGTTGAGTAAATAAATTGTGTTTGGCATTTTTATTATTTGAAACTATTGAAGAATGTTTAGGGTCAAGAGTGAATAGCTAGGTTCCTTTTACACATCATTTGCTATATCATCGCTTACTATCTTTTTTTTTATCTGTTATAAACTAGCACTTGACTGCGATCCCGCCTGAAGGTAAGCAGTGATGCAATCGTTGATGGTGAGGCGCACTAGTTTATTATTATTATTATTATTATTATTATTATATATCTTTATTGCACACCTTAACTTATTAAAGAATAATAATTAACAAAAATAAGTGTACAATAGGCGGTCTTATTGCACAGGGCAATTTCTACCAGACAACCTTTGGATGGACAGAAATGGAAGGAACAAGATTTCGGGTTGAAAGTGTACAACAACTTATAGAAACAATGTGAAAATAAATAAATAAATAAAATATAATACATAAATAAAAAGCCAAATAATAAACTAATAAATATAAAATATACTAACAATTAGAAAGGAGAAGAAGAACTAAAGTGATAGATAATGCTCCTTCACCATTTTTTTGAACGTTGGTAGCGTTTGGGCTCGCCTCACTTCTATGGGTAATGCATTCCACAAACGAGCTGCTTGTATCGTGAAGGATTTATCAAAGAACGAAGTGGAATGCATATGAATACTAAGTTTTAGACTTTCCGATGACCTCAAGGACCTAGAATGTGTGTCACAGAGAAACTGAAAGCGTTCTTTAAGATAAAAAGGAGTAGAAGGATTAAAGAGTACATTGTAAAGCAAAGAAAGTATGTGAGCATTCCGGCGAAGGCGAATAGGAAGCCATTTGAGCTGAGTACGGAATTCAGAAACATGGTCATACTTGCGCAAGCCAAATATAAACCTGATTCAGAGATTTTGAAGTCGCTCAAGCTTATCCAATTGGTCTTGGTTGAGATCAAGATAGCTGGCATCAGCATAGTCCAAGATTGGGAGAAGAAGAGATTGTGCTATCGCAATTTTAGTAGTGATGGGAAGAAAATTGCGAAGGCGCCTCAAGGAGCCCGCCGAAGCAAACAGTTTACGACTAACTTCCTGCAGTTGCTTAGTCCAGGAAAGAGTGCTGTCGATATAAATCCCCAAGTTCTTCACCATGTGAGTTAGAGGAATTATGGTGTTGTTGAAATAAACCTGGGGAAGTGTCGACCAATCTACCTTACATACAGTTCGAGAACTACCAACAACAATCACCTGCGTCTTGGTTGGATTGATCCTCAGCCCAAACTCAGTGCTCCAGTCACCTATACGATTCAGATCTGTATTAATAGTCTCAATGGCATCACACAGCTTATCGAGAGGAGATTGTGTGTATATTTGAAGATCATCCGCATACAGGTGGTAGAAAGAAGAAAGTCGTTGAGTGATAGCATTAATAAAAAGTGCGAAAAGTAGAGGAGATAAAACGCCACCCTGCGGCACACCGGCAGTTGTGTTACACCAAGAAGAAAAAGTTTCTTCAATGCAAACACGCTGCCGACGACCAAACAGGTAACTCTTAAACCAGTCTATTACCGAAGGAGATATGTTAAAAGAGCAAAGGATGCCAAGCAAAATGTCGAAGTCAACAGTATTAAAAGCATTGCTAAAGTCAAGCAGAGCAAGTACTGTTAACTTCCCCATATCCATGCCTGACCTGATATCATCCGTGATATGCACGAGTGCTGAGGTAGTGCTGTGTCCAGGTCGAAAACCAGATTGAAAAGGATTTAATAGATTGTGCCTGGAAAGGAACGTGCTAAGTTGTTGGTGGACAAGCTTTTCAAGGACTTTGGATAGGAATGGAAGAATAGAAATAGGACGATAGTCGGAAAAGGAAGCCGGATGAGATTTTTTAGGCAAAGGAATAAGTTGAGCATCCTTCCAAGCTTGTGGAAAGACACTACTGGAAATAGAGAAGTTCAGGATGTAACGGATGACAGGAAGAATGTTATCAAGGATGGGGATGATCATCTTCCTACTGACACAGTCACTACCAACAGCGTTAGATGTAATCGATAAAATAGTCCTTTTAACATCACAAGCGGTGAATTGACTTACGACAAAAGGGGAATAATCAGGTAACGGAAGGTTCGAAAGATGACTTAGTGTAGTTGCTTTGGTGGCCCTATCTAATATGGGCGAAGTAGAGAAATGACTATTGAGTAAGTTGAAGTCTAAGTCTTTAGGAATTGAGTCATGAGACTTTTTTCCGATACCTAATGATTTAAGAAAATTCCAGACCTTAGCTGGATCACCATTCTGAACTGAAGTATGAATGTGTTGGCGTTTTGCATTTCTACACACCTTGTTGCAGTGGTTTCTAATCGAGACATATTTATCCCTGTTGACGTCGTTAGGCCGAATTTTAAACTTAAATTTTGCAGCTGCTTTTTTATGAAGTAGAAGTTTAATTTCATTAGTCAGCCACGGCGCTGGAACATGCTTGACTCTCACAGCCCGAATAGGTGCATGCGTGTCATATAACTGAATCAGGGTAGAAGTTAAGATTTCAACTTGCTCGTCAACTGACGAGGATGAAAACAAAGGCGTCCAGTCAATGCTGCTAGCATCCTCCCGAAGACGATCAATGTTCATCCCATCAAAATTGCGAAGCATAAGAGTTTTGGACTTATGCTTGGGTGGTCGGATTTTATAGGAAACGAAAATTAGATCATGATAGGAAAAAGCGTCAGCTGAACATTGACCATGTTTAGCGACGTGATTGAGAGAAGAAACAAAAATAAGATCAAGAAGTGAAGGAACAGAGTTAGGAAAATGGTGAGTAGCACCAAGATCAAGAATGGAAAGATTAGTAGATTCAATAATGTGACGAAGAGAAGTAGAACGGGAATCTTTTTTGAGGAGACATGTATTAAAATCGCCCATTATAATGCTTTGACTGTAAGAAGGAACTAAAGCTTCTAAAATGCGTTCGAAAGAAGAGAAAAAATTTATCCGAAGAGAAGGGCAGTAGTAGACCCCAAGGAGAATCTTAGTATGGTTTAGTTCAACTTCCAGGAATAAATGTTCACCGGCACTCGGCGGGGGCGGCTGTGCGGACATGCTAACAATTGAAAAAGGAATATAATTACGAATATAAATAGCCACTCCACCACCACCACCGACAGCGCGGTCATTCCTGATGAGTTGAAAACCTGGAAGAGAGTAAGCTGAAGAAGGAAGACAGGGCTTTAGCCATGACTCCGAAACAAGTATTGCGTGGACATTCTTACAGTCAAAACTAGCCAGCATATCGGGGAAATGAGCCGGAATGCTCTGGGCATTTATGTGGACTACATTAAAGTTCCCAGAGACATCGGAAAATAATGAAACCAGAGTGTCGGCTAAACAAGGAACACTCACAAAGCTTTCATCATCACTTTTTAACGAATAAAAACTATCAGTATCACTACCACAGCCAGGGCTGGGCATTAATATATAAATAAATAAAAATAAAAAAAATAAAAAATATATATAAAACAAAGCGCTAAAAATACGCAACTGACTACGCAACTAAAGTTAAAGTCCACCCGCCAGTTGTGCTTTACATAAAGTTTAAAAAGAAAATAACAAATAATTATTTTAATAGGTTTTGTAGTCCAGGTACATACAAGAAGTGAACAAAATACAAATTAGACCGTGTAATGGAGCGAAATTAAAATGACGTTAACGTGAAGTGACAGTGACAGCTAGTGACAGTGACATTATTGGTAACATTGAGTTGACATACACACGTAAACAGAAACAATAAAAGTAGAAAAGATACGGTACTCAAATAAACTTATATAAAAAATAGGAAGGTGCGAAGTATTAAAAATAAAAGATATACCTAATGCAACCTACAAAATAAGGAAACACAGTACCTGGACCAAATGAAATTAAAACCAATGAGGACATAATTTCCTGGCTACAGCGCGTTTGGCTTTAGTAGCAGCGACTTTTCCCACGGCGACTGACTGGACGACGCCGGCCTCCGACTGTTCTGACTGGGCGGCTATCTGCTCCGGTTGCTTCGCGATCTTATTGAGGTCGGCTAAGGAAGTCACTCGATGCCGCGTTCCTTTTGGATCAAGGACGAACACAGTACCTTGAGTAGTCCAGCACTGCGTCACCCCGAATCTGTCCCGCGCTGCCATGAAGACGTTGTGCCTGGCTTTTGTGAGGAACTCTGATATTGTGATACCAGAGCCCTTCAGCTTCGTTTTACCAAACCATAATTTATCCCGGAGAGCCACATCATTGAGTTTGAAGAGGATTGGTCTGGGTTTGTGTTTTGTGCTGCGCCCCATCCTGTGACACCGCTTGATATCAGATGTAGCTAAGTCAAGCCCGAGACGCTGTTTCACTACTTGAGCCACCACCTGTGCTGTATCCTCATCTTGTACTTCAGACACTCCGTGCAACAACAGGATTTTTCGCCTTCCACGCGTCTCCATATTGTCCAAGCTTTGTGCTAATATGCCAACCTGCTCTTGGAGAGAAGCGAGCGCCTGAACAATAAACGCCCGGAAAGTACCAAACTCAGCGGCCAAACCTGAAGTAGTTACTGTTGCGGCACTGGGAGACTTCTGCAGCTCCTTCTCAAACTCTGACATTCTCAGAGTAAACAAATTGGTCATATCAGCAATAGAGCGGTTGATTGCCTCCATTGTGATTGTATTAAATTATTAAAATAATTATGTTTTAGTACTGAAAACACTTTACTGGCAGGTAGCAATATTTAACTTTCAATAAGTAACATTAATATATAAAACTGATTACTATAAATATTTTAAATATAAATAATTAATAGAGCAATAAAATTAAGCTGTTTCACTTGTGACTACCCGCGATTTTTTAGTTTATTAAGAGCCTATTCACTCTAGCCTTGAAGACACCCAAATTATAATCGGACGGGAAGTCCGCAGCAGGCAGACTGTTCCAGTCCTTCGAAGTACGCGGTATAAATGACGAGGCGAAACGCTTAGTCCGGACCGTAGATGTTTCAACAACGTAAGGGTGGATACTCGCCGTGCGTCGGTTTGCCCGATTATAGAAATGAGATGGCGGATCAAGTCATGCAATTCCTGCGCACACTCTCCAAAATGCAATCTGTAAAACACCGAAAGGCTAGCTACCCTACGCCTGTGCTCAAGGCTTTGAAGATTGGACTTAACCAAATCTGGATCACCAATCAGCCTCTTCGCACGCCTTTCCATCTGGTGAGAATCTCACCTACAGTAATATAAAGGTGATAAGTTTATGGATGATCCGATGACCATGTATTTGTGTGCACAGCCAGGTAGCATAGCGAGCTTAAAACTTTGTGATTTTTCATGATACCGTTATGAAATTTTGTACATAGATACTTTACATAAAAAATAATTGACACGATTTTCGGATTTTGTATAAACTCATTTACATTTACAACAAACACGTACAAAAAGATCTTTGGGCAAAATATTAATACATCGTTTACACTTCGGGGAGTGTGTACTAGAGTTACACTATTTAATTCCGCCAAATCCATTCCATCATCGGACCACAAGACGTACGGCGTTGCGCCACCGGTACATGGTGGACATTCCATCTATACGTACAAAGCGTTTCGGGAGTACGTTCATTATGCGTGGAGTGGAATTCTCTGCCAGAGTCTGTGTTTCCTGATAGCTATAACCTAGGGGTCTTTAAGTCAAGAATGAATAGGTTGCTTCTAGGCAAGCGTGCTCCATCGTCGGCCACATCATCGCTTACCATCAGGTGAGATTGTGGTCAAACGCGAGCCTATCCATTATAAAAAAAAAACATGTTCATTCACATCAACACTCAATGAAAAAAAAAAACTACACAGAACACTGGCTATAATAATCAAGATCTAGAATTACCAGTCTGAGCTAACTTAAAAGGAAGAGAAATTCGGTTTGAACATCAGTAAACCTGAGAGACATGAGTGCACCAGTTTCCACCAGACCAGTCGACCAGCACACGTAAATAGCACTCGACTCAAATTACAAACGGGTAAGTGGTTTTGATCCAATGTTAATCAGTATTGCGGTTTGCAAAATAGCGCTAAGTTTTGGTCGATTTGAATTTAATTCAACTAATGTTGCGATGATTAAATGGCATTTCAATTAGGTTATTGAACATGGATTTGGCATTAGGTAGTTCAGTGAAATGACGATTCAGTGTTAATTTTAAATGTTAAATATTTAATATAATATAGAGGTAAAGTTTGTTTTTTTGTTTGCTAATCTCTGGAAGTACTGGGGTGCTATTCTCTAAGAAAACAGCCTTAAGCGCAGCCCTGGCCGTAGCGACGAAATCCAAAAAAGTGCATTGGATAAACAACCCAATGTCCCTTTACATTGGATTGTTAATTCAATGTACTGCGCTCACGACTCGTCGCTGTGCCAGCGCTGCACTCAAGGCTGTTTCTTAGAGAATAGCACCCCTGGTCTGATTGCAAAAATTTTCACCGATAGAAAGCTGATTTATTCCTGAGTGACATAGGTTATTACACGGGCGAAGCCGTGGGTAAAAGCTAGTGTTAAATAAAAAATCTTATTAATCGGTTTACTTTTGTCAGAGTGGTCGTGGCCATCACTGTGAGTCACGATGAGTTATGATCTTGGTAACACCCACGGCACCATTCGTCGTGGAACTGCAGCTTTCCGGCTAACATTCGTAAATCGAGCGCTTATGATCCCTAAATTGTTCCCTAAACGTTGAAATGACGTCAAAACAAAGAAAACGGAGACGTGGCCGACTCGAGGCGATCGACAAAAGAGAATCAAAACGAAACGGTCTTAACTTGACTAAGCCTACTAGTCTGTCCATTTCATTGGTGATCTACCACGTAGCCTAGTGCCTTCAATTATTCCTTACACATCGATACGCTCTATGAAGTCATTACCACGACGAGATTCATGGCCATAGAAGACCAAAATGCGTGCCTGTACTGCGGTTTATAAGCGCTATCAGATGTTCCTTTAAAAAAAAAAAAAAAAAACAAAAAAAACCCGATCAGGTGAAAAAAAGGGTCTGAAGTGGTTACGCGTATTCTTTAACCTTTCAAAAACCGTCAATTTGAGACACAATAGTAAGACAATAGATGCGCGATTCGCTTGGGGTTTAATGAATTAAATAAACCGGTGTCGCATTCATCTTTCAAGCAATCCAGCAAAATATTTTAGACCCAAAATGTTTGCAAAAAACGAAAAAAATTGTTCTTAGGTCCAAAGAAACCAAAGAAGAATCCTAAGAGAGATACATAAATTTAAGGAAACCCAATTAAAACCAAAAAGGGTACTATTATGTTCCTTAATTTGTTTCGGTCCGCATGCACCACGTAAAACTGCATTGTACACAAATCGTCCTTAAATGAGACGGGAACTGTATTGGAAACCAATGTTATACTGGGATTTATAGTTATACGAGTATATTTAAACCAAATGAAACACTGGTAATACTGTAGTTTAAATTGTAGACACGTACTGCTGCAAGCGGGGTTAGCGGATCTTGTGTTGAAAAGCAAGTCAAAGCGTCTATACTTTTGACAAATTTCAATATCTCCTCCATACTTTTGTCTCATTTATATAACCCTTACGCATAAAGTCGAAAATTCATTTTTGGAATAAAATTGTATTTAAAAAAACATAAAATAAAAGGCGTGCATGAAGATTTTTTTATTTTTTATTATCATCATTATTTCAGCTGAAAGACGTTTACTGTTGGACAGAGGGCTCCCCCAAGCGTCGCCACAACGACCGATCCTGTGCGTCTCGCAAGACCTTCCAATACTTCGTCTTGGGGTGGCTTGGCCTTTTTTTTATGGTGGGAAAAATCATGCCTTGACATCTCCCGCCCTTGGGCGGAGCGGGAGATAGTGTCAGACTCTTACTGACTAACAGACCCACCCCGTTCCTTCTAGCCTTCATACCGGGGCTCGAGCGACCTTTCGGATAACCCTGGCCCCAGTAGGCTTCGACCCGGCTGGGTCCCTGCTGTTACTGACTCCTTGATGCGCGCGGGAACAGTGCGCGCCGTCGACGACTTGGGCTTGGTCCGGACAGTTACTGGGTACTTGGCCCCATCGACCATTTGTTCTGCGAGCAATTTGCTATGCCCATAAGAGCTATTTTGTATAATATAATATATCTCTACTAAAGCAATAAAATATGCATTATTACATTCCTAAAATGTCCTCTTAAATTACTCTACCAACATTATTTTTAGTTTATGCGAAACCTGAATATAATTTGTTCAGAATCAGTAACTGAATGGATTCCAATAGTTTTTACACCATATTATATTTTTTCCTAAAAATATTTAAAGAGTTCACAAGTTGAACACCCCTGACACTTAGTACAGGTCACGGTCATAGCGGGCAATTGGAACCCGTGATGGCCCGGTGACTATGTATTTTTGCTGACATTACAAGCTTATAATTTTGTGATTTTTCGTAATAGAGTTATGAAATTTTGTACATAGATTCTTTATATAAAAATACCAAACATATGTTTCGAGTTTCGAATATACTAAAACTAATTACTAAAGTTCAGTAATTTTTGAGTTTATCGCAAACAGACAAACAGACTAATAGACTTGGTGGGTTTTTTTTGTGATAAGTAAGGAAGTATAAGGATTGCAGCGCTTCTATTTTCTACTGAACTCCAAAATCGTAGTTAATAGTGACTGCACTAAAATTGTAAGGTATTGCTTACAAGAAACTTATTTCGTTGCAGCTGCAACTTCAACTTCTTAAATCCAGACTTTATCCTTCTCTCTAAAATCGTTGGAACGGAATGTTTCAACTTAGCGATAGACGGGTTCAATTGTTAACAAGTTCGAAGAAATAACTATACAGCTTACAAGCTTTGTTAGAAAGTACTTTAAAAAAAAACATTGTCCCATACTAGGAATCACTTCTGTTGGGTAAATATGTAAAATTAATACAATCAGACTTGAAACAACTATACCCCTCGCCAAGTTGATTATCTGTAATCGTTAACGCTAGTCGAAAAAGAATCAAATGTTTACGAAAGACATAATCTCAACGTTAAATCACGTGATCAGAACAAACGGATAGAAAATTCGTAGCCAAGTTTTTTTTTTGATGGGAAAAATCATCTTATGACAACCCCCGCTCTTGGGCGGAGTGGGAGATAGTGTCAGACTCTTACTGACTAAAAAACCCATCCCGTTCCTTCAAGCCTTCATACCGGGGCTCGAGCGCCCTTTCGGATAACCCTGGCCACATCGTTCAAAATGATAGAATGAAATATTATCGTTTCTACAATGTTCAACGCTACGTCCTTTGTTATACAAACGCTACAATATAGATGAGCGGCCGACACAGGTAAACCAACATGGCTGAACTTATCGTTTTCTACAATTGCTCGATGCGGGAATCGATATGCACGGCAGCACCCATCAAGGAACAAAGTTCTGATAAGCTCCATCTTAAAAGGCTGATAAGCTCCTCTCTGGAGCAGGATAAATCATTGAATGATTTACCACCTCAAAAGTGGTAATGGCACGGTCACGTCCATCCAATCCAAAGGGCCCGTAGAACCTATGCTTACTTAGAATTACAGTGGTCCTTAATCGCAAAGGACAAATCACAGAACAGAAGTAGTTGGTGAGTCGTGAGTAGTAGAAGGTGCATAAAGAAAGAAATAAATAAAAGTATTTATGTTTGCGTACAAAAAATTGTGACCGGTAAAGTGGATGGGAAAAGGCCTCGCGGGCGCAGCCCAATACGTTGGTCCGACCAGATCCGCATCGCTCTTGACTCTACGATGTACAATGCCTTTCACACCGCCAGAGACAGAAACAGATGAAAGAACATCATAAAGGCTAAAGTGATGAAGCAGGGAGGTCACGACCCTCAGCATTGAGGAATACGACGCAAGGAGGAGGAGGACAAAAAATTGTAGACAACAAAAACTCAAAACAAACACAAAACAAAAAAATAGTAACATTGTATATCACATTTTATCCATAGTGGTCCACCCACACCTCAAAAAGATGTCAGGGCAGCCCAGCAGGAACAAAGCCCGCTAAGGCCACGGACGGCCTGTCTGCTGGAAGAAATTTCGTTAGAAATAGGACCTTTGCACTCTTTTATCCTTATTTGTTCTTTTCGATTTTAAGTGTGTGTGTGTTCCTAAATAAATAAATGAAATTTTCTGAAGAGGCAACCTGAAGCCCTAGAATGCAAAGGATACTGGTGTGATTTTAGTTAGTAAAGGTCTGACACGCCCTCTCACACCACACTCGAGTGAAACAACTCATTTCGTTGTTTCCCCTCACAAAAAAAAGTCTGTGAAGTGAACTGAAATCAGAACCTACATTTCAACCTTCAAACTCAACAATTAAGACCATTAGGCTTTTAAAAACTTCAGCTGACCTATAAACCAACCAAACATAAATCAGAAAAGTTCACCGGCCTCTTACATCACAATGAAAAAAAAAAAAAGAAAATCCAATTTTTCAGACTTTCCTCTTGAATATAAATCGGCTCTAATTTAATAAGAAACACAGGTCTGGACAGGTTCATCATATTAATTACGAAGTTAATTAGCAAGGAAGTTTATCTCTTTAAACCTTTGTAAAAATAAATCATTTTAATAGTCTGACATAGTCGCGGTCATAGTAGCGGAGGGTCGCGGGAATCCGATGGATGCGTGACGCACAAAGCCGGTCGTTGTGGCGACGCTTGGGGGAGGCCTATGTCCAACAGTGGACGTCTTTCGGCTGATATGATGATGACGATGAGTCTGACATGGCATGGAGATATTTTATTGCATGAGAGACTCGCTGTAAGTGTGAATACAGATGCAAGATTTCTGGAAAACTAAGAATTTCCATATATTTGAGATGACAGGGCTTTGTTTTAGATGGGAAATAATCCAATTACTTCTTTCAATCTTGGGCGGAGCGGGAAATTGTCTGACTTTTACTGACTGTCTGATTTTTTCTTCTTTGCCAGCTTTCCAAGGACCCGGGGTTCTCTTTCCCACAAGGCAGGGCTTTTAGGCAGTTAGGGTTTGACTCTGCTGGGCCCCTTAACGTTTTGCTGACATCTCCTTGAGGCACACTTGAACTACGCGCTGTAGACGACTTAAGCTCAGTTGGGACGGCGAGCTACCCATTGCTGACCGTACTTAAGCCTACGCTACGATCACAGGGTAACGTACTAGCACAAAAATTTTAAGAGACAGAAGTAAATCTCAGCGGTCGCGTTAGGGTTGTCAACATTGGCTTATGCATATAAAACTGTCGTGGTAGTGACATTCGTATGTAGTTGTATGATTTATGAATGAGAATAAAATTTAGGTAAACTTGTTAAAATTATACTTACCTCTGCGAAACAACTGGTATCTGTTTAATCATGAATTTTAAACAACCATCCACCAAACAGTTGTAATATCATTTTTTAGTTGCTTCATTTTATTACAAAAAAGAAAACAACCAGAATTACTTAAGAAAAACGCTCAAACCCTGCAATAATAAAAGCTAACATCTAACTTTGACATCTCAACAGATGTCTACCGCCACTTTTTATGTCTCTTTGTAAAAACATCCCCCTCTACACCACTATATCTCAACGTTAATACTTGGCCTCAAAATAACAGCAAGTCTAAAATTAATCCTGTAAAAAACTTGGCAACTCAGACCAAGGCAAGTTTCATAAAATAAATGACAGTATCATGCATAGTAAATATCTGCTCATAATTCTTGCACTAAAACCGGAATTTTTTAGTGTTATTAAGATGAGTTAAGGGGAAAAACTTGGCTCGTTAGATTAAACATGATTGGTTAAGCCAATTAGTTATGTAAGAGAAAAGAGGGTGATAAAGTAACCATAATGTAGTAATTAATTTAAAACCATGAAACAGTATAATTAATTATATTTGTGTAAAATGAAGTGCATGAAAGAATTGACTTATTCTCGAGCCATGTGACGGAATTAGCAAGAGTTTTATTGAAGGTTATTTCTTATATTTAAATATTAGGTAAAAATAGAAAATGTTAGGTATTAAGTCTGATGTTATTTACTGGGTTAAGTTTATATTTTTATTATTATTATTTTTTATTTTCATAGTTGTATTATAGTTGATTTTAGATAAGTGTTAGTCATAAGATAATTGATTTGTTCCCATTGTTAAAACCAATATTGTATTGGGTCCAACCTGTAAAGATAGTGTGTGTTTTTAAGAAATAAATAAATATTTATCAATTAAATACTTAGTGCACTTATAAGTACAGAGACGGACTTAATGCTGTAGGCATTTTCTTCCACTCAACTTTTGGGTGATGCAGAAAAAAAATAGTGGTAGTTTGGGTATGGTTATGATGGTGCAGCATAGCATAGCATAGATGGATTTATAATATTCCCACTGCTGGGACTCAGGCCTCATCTCTAGAAGAGGAAATGGGCCGTAATCCACCACGCGGGCCCCGTTATGGCGATGATGGATGGTAGTATAATATTATATCGGTGAAGCCAATGAATGAATGAGTCAAAGCGATACTGACGTCATATTACAACACAAAGTGTCGAAGAGACACTGATGCCATCGGAACTCAACTTGCGGCGAATATCCACCTATACATTGTTGAAACTTCTTTATACCGCGTACATCGAAGGACTGGAAATGATAATTTTGGTGGCTTCAAGGCTAGAGTTAGAGTGAATAGGCTCTTAATAAACAAGTCACCATCAACGATTGCATTACTGCTTACCGTCTGGTGGAATTGCAGTCAAGCGCTAGTTTATATCAATTAAAAAAAAAAGCGCTTTGCGTTCAGTCACTTTGATATCTCTTACAGAAATCCAATGATCAACTTGTGCTTCAAGTTTCCTTTGAGCCATTTCTGAGTAAAGTGGCAAAAAACATAACATTAATACATATTTTCAACATTTTCCACCACTTTAGTTCAAGACCTCGAAAGTCCATACACTCATACATTCAAGTCCTAACTTAAACTTAACTTAGCGAAGTTACAGCAGGTGCATGGCACTGCAGACATTCAGGTGTTAAGTTTAAATATCTGAGTAGTTAAGTAGTATTAAGTTACATAACGTAATAGTCTGCTTGGAGAATGGTGGTGCATTGAGATATGGAGAGATGCGAGGTGGGGAATAACGTTCAGAATTTGCTCTGTTTAATCGCACGATTGTGAATTATTTGAAATAATGCCAACCCCCCAAATTCCAATAGCTACATGTGTTACTAGCCTTTGCCCACGACTTCACCCGCGTATAAACAGGAATTAAGCAAAGTATAGCCTTTGTCATTCAGGAATAAAGCAGCTTACTATCGATAAAAAAAAAATCATAGCAATCGGTAGATACTTTCAGAGATTACCTCCTATAAACAAAAAAATAAACTTTACTTCTTAGTTTTATTAGATAACGTTGGATACGTAATTGTCAGCTAACTTAAAGTTGTTATGGTACCAATTTCCAAATCTTAGTCCCTTCAAAGTAATTATTTAATTAAAAAGTTAGTTTTGCCAATAACTAAGCAATGCTATTATACAAGGTGTAAGGGACAGCCCTTCGCAAACTTTAAGGGCTTGCTCAGTAGACAAAATTGAACAACCATCCAAAACACTTTTTTTCAGTAAACCATATACATACAAGATTATAAACTTGATTGAACAGTTTGTATGGCGAGGCCGATTTTTTTTTCCGTTTCTTGAAAAAAAAATTTGTGGAAGATTGTTCAGTTTCATCTACTGAGCAAGCCCTTAAAGTTTGCAGAGGGCTGTCCCCTACACCCTTTATATAATATATTCCATTTCTTTGTTTTATAAACGCAGTGTGTAAATACTGTAGCGTTTAAGAGGTCGCATGCTGATTAGAGGTTGCAAACTGGCAAGGTTATTTTACTTTTAAGGTTTATGTTTAAAAAGCATAGGATTCAAATAAGTTAACGTATTGTTTTTTTAATTAATTAAACCCCAAGCGAACGCTGGCGTTCGCACACCTATTGTCTTTCTATTGTGTCTGTAATTTCGACGATTGGAAGGTTAAATGATATAAACTAGTGCTTGACTGCGATCCAACCCGATGGTAAGCAGTGATGCAATCTCTGATGGTGAGGCGCACTAGTTTATGAGCCTACTGACTCTTGCCTTGAAGACACTCAAATTATAATCGGACGGGAAGACCACAGCAGACAGATTGTTCCAGTCCTTCAACATACGCGGTATGAACGACAAATCGAACCGACACGGTATGAAATATTTTAATACTTCTGGCAATACAAAAATACTAATGTAACTAGAAACCTTTTATTTGCCTCTCCACCCATCACAATTCTAACCTACAGTTATAAACTGTGTCGTTGGTAAGGCTTTTTATAAATATTACAGCACTCGTACAAGCCTATCCATAATTTTTAAAACCCGTCTCAAACTTCCTCTCCAACCAATACGCACACAAATCAATAACTATCAACACAATACGGCTGCAAACCAACACAATACATAAAGCATGGAACATAATTGCAACTGTTTCATTTTGCACAGTTTGCACCAGTCGCAAACATGAGCGTTTTGTTTGTGGTCGTCGAGTTAAATATGTATTGATAAAGGACTGTTTATATTAGTACGGACGGTGGACAAAGTTGTGCGGATTGGAAATGTGTTTTTGCTAAGTTGTCAATGAGTAAATATCGTGTTTTCATTATCTGATACGGTTTGCTGTTATGTTGTTTGAGTCCGTTTTAACAATTCTAGATTATGTGTTTGTTTATTTTAATTGAAGGGAAATTCAAATGATAATTGGTATTTAATTTTTGAAATACTGTCAGTTAGAAACACAATAGAGAGACAATGACAGCGAGAATGCCGACGTTTACTTGCATTACAATGAATTTAAAAAAATACACACACACAGATACACACATACAGTTTGCCTGCTGTGGTCTTCCCGTCCGATTATAATTTGGGTGTCTTCAAGGCTAGAGTGAATAGGCTCTTAATAAACTAGTGCGCCTCACCGCCAAAAATTGCATCGCTACTTACCATCAGGTGGGATCGCAGTCAAGCACTAGTTTAAATCAATTAAAAAAAAAGAAAAAAAAACTGGTCAAGTGCTTGTCGGGCTTGTGCACCGAGGTTTAATACAAAGTTACATAAGTCGAAGTTAACCTTTCAATCGTGGAAATTACAGACACAATAGAAAGACAATAGGTGCGCTTGGGTTTAATGAATTAAATTACATACCTGTGTAAATAGTTCAATTCCCGAATCGAGTTTCTTAGATGTTTTCGAGTAGCAAAAAAAGTAATTTCTTGTGACGTAATTAACTACTATACAGTTTTCTGAATTTTTCCGATATTTGTACTATGAAACCTTGATTCTTAATTCTTTATTGTACACCATGATAGATAACAAAATATGTGGACATCAGAGAGTTCATGTACATAGGCATAGGCCTTGCTGTTAATTCTTCACACTAAAGCGGCTGGCTGAAAGGATTTCAATTAAAGCTATATGTGTAGATCATGTCCTGAAATAACCCAGGATATTTTTTATCTTAGGAGTATGTTTGCACCTTGGCTTAATTTTCTAGTTTCATGCAGGCGAAGTCACTGGCAGTTACTAGTGAACGATAAATAAAAATGCAATACATATTGTTGCCGCTCGTTTTGAAAACTGATTGCGTTTGGTCGCTATTAATTTCTGGTATTTTTACTCTGGAGAATATGGGCATAACGTGTGTCATTATGAACAAAATGTTTGATTTTTTGGCCTGTAACAGACCAAAGCCAACTAGATAAATAAAAGAAAGAAAGAAAGAAAGAAAACACGTTTATTTGGCATATAAAACACATAATGAAATATCAATTATGGAAACACATAATTTCAAAAATACATACACATTGTGTGTCTTACGGCTGCGCCAAATAGGTCCAGTTCAGCATAGTGCCAGGCCACTACGTAGCAGTTGCCTGACGCTGGTTTTCAACTAAACCTTAGTATGAGTCTACGGATGCTAATCAGTTTGTTAGCTGTGAGGTAAATAAATATATGTATATTAATGAGTGTAGGTATAAATAAAAATTAGTGTTTAGTAAATTATAAATAACAGGTGTTTAGAGATAGATATATATACATGTATATATGTAACAGGAAAAAAGAACACATAAGTGCGAAGAATAAAAAACTAATCATCAAAACTAGACGTAAATTCCGGTCCTAAGCAATTGAATATACTGTAGTTCGTGCTGCATAACAATTATCATTATACCAAAATAAATGTGACTATTCATTAGAAAGCTAAATATTGGTGGTGAGGAAGTCTTTGCCTTCCGCGCAAAACGCAGCATTGCAAGGCCTCCTACAAGGTGGTCCGATGACCTGGTGAAGGTTGCGGGTTTCCGATGGATGGGACGCACAGGATCGTGCATTGTGGCAACACTTGGGGTAGGCCTATGTCCAATAGTGGGCGTCTGTCGGCTGAGATGATGAAGCCTTAAAATAGATACCAAACTCTGCCTTGGAAGTCTACGCATGTCTGGCTCTTGACCCGTTTTGATTCTTAAACAAATTTATTTAGACACAAATCGTAAACTCTTACCTCTTGCTCTAGATAGAGAACAAATTTATTTAGTCACACATCATAAACCAACCCACCTTTCCTTTTCCCATGGAGAAAGGCAGAACCTACAGTAGCCATTTCCTATAATCCTGACATACTCATCCTTATCGTACATGATATAAGCTCCTTATTCTTCACGTAGATTGTCACATCTTAATTTTTTTGGTCTAATGAATCACTAGTTTGTAATGATGTACTGTAGCAGAGCTTCATTAATTTTTTTCTTTACGGTCCGTACCGCCTTTGATTCCTTTGTTCTGACCACGTGACTTAACATTGAGATAATATCATTCCCATGCATTTGAAGTTTTCTACTAGCGTTAACGATAGTAGATTATCAACTTGGTTAAGCTCTCAGATGTTACTTGGATATACTGTAACAGAGCTACATTGATTTCTTGACCTGAATGTTCACCACTTAGTACTAATGTTATTATATTGGGGCTAAATTAATTTATTGGCCCAATACTTCTTTACTTTGTACATATACTGTACTGCAGGGTTCACACAATATCACACAATAATATCCCACAACTATCACACAACGCCGTCTAGTCCCAAGCTAAGCAAAGCTTGTGTTATGGGTACTAGACAACTGATAAACATACTTATATATTTCTAAATACATACATATTATAGGTAAATTACACCCAAACACAGAACAAATGATCGTGCTCATCACACAAACATTTGTCCTGGGTGGGAATCGAACCCATGACCTCCGGCATGGCAGTCAGGGTCACTAACCACTAGACCAACAGGCCAGCAGGGTTATAAAGCAGACCTGCAATAGTTAGAACCTCTTCATTTAGAAAAACCTCACCTGGGGTACAGTCCACCATTGTGCCCCGCGCTATAGAACCCTATGGCCGGTCAATCTTCATTCCTACCTCGCTGCATATTGTATGTAACCGCTGACCGTGCAACCATGCGACCATTGAATACCACAAAATGTAAAAACAAAAGGATAGGATAGAGTAAAACTTTATTGTAGGTATCTACACTCAAATTGTTATAAAACCTTTTATACGTGAACTGAATTGGTTTGATAGGGGTCGTATTGCTTCTTTTTTCAGTAGGAATTCATTAAATAACTTCTCTCACTCTTAAGGCTTATAGTCCCTTGAACCATCTGGCCAAAATTATGTGGACGCACCTCTCGCGACCGGCTAGGCGGCAGTACGCAAATCTATGCATTTATTTGCGGCCAACAGCGCCCGGAAAGCGCGCGGCTGACCTTTAAATCCATTTTCTTTGCGAAATATTAATCGATTTACATATGCAATGTTCACTTTGAAGAATATTTAACCACCAGTTGAGCTTTGCGATTACTGACTAACGCTTACACTAACTGGACAGGTCCACTCAAATTGGTATGGTTCTTCTTCAAAATACCATCTCGGACAAATCTTTAGTTCTCATGTGATTTGTCCGTTATTTATTTACTGTATGGACTTTAAAAGAGACTTTGACCACAGAGTTTGTTTCGGTGTTTCTTCTCAGGGTAGTCAGATACGAAACACCGGCCTCATCTAGTTTTTACTGACGAAAAAAAATGAACGCGTAAAAGTGTTTTTTAAACCTATTTATATATATATTTTTATATATATATTTTTTTTATTATTTATTTATTATATTCTTTATTGTATACCTTACAAACAAAAATACAGGAGAAACATTTAAAAAAATAAATGTACAATGGGCAGTCTTATCATACAGGGCATACCTAAACATTCTTAAAAAAATTGTGTGGGTCAGTGGCTGCGCGAAAAATAATGTACAGTAGATATACGAAAAAGTCCAAGCAAGGGCAAAATTGCTAAGAAAATGATACAAGGAATATTAATTTGAAAAAAAAGTGTTTTACCTGATTCCAGTTTTTCGCAGCACAGCTTTTGTGCCAGCATTTATTCGCGTAGAACAGGCACAAAAGTTAATTTGAATACTCCAATACGTTCGAACTCCTTTTGATCGATTCGAAATTGTTCGAATTTCGAAAACGATATTAATTGAAACCCAAAAGTTATTGCACCTTCGCAATGGGAAGTAATTGAATTAATTGGTTTCAAAATGATTTTCATTTTGATCGTTTTATTGATTGTAACTGATGTTTGAGTTTGATGAGTTTTTGAAAGTGATTTGTCCATATGGCGTTTATAGAACTTTAATCTTTACACAGTCATCAAGTAGACAGTGAGTTTAATTATAATATCGTAAAGTACTGGGGATGTTTTCAATGGCTGAGTTTGAGAATGACAACGCCAAATTTGTGATTGAAATATTTTTAATAAAATTATATTCATTTATTCCGAATAGACTTATGATTTTAGATATTATGATTAGTTAGAATAATCGTAACTCAGTAATACAATACATATCCGCGGAATAATGTGTATGCGAAAGATTTACCGCGGCGAACAAAGGTGAGTTATAGTCAGATAAAGGTTGACGCTCTCTCTCACTTCATCTGGAGCAGGAGAACTTATTTGATGTATTTCCACTCAAAAACAACAACAACAAAAAACAACTACTAAAATAGCAACTAGTATAATAAAGTGTTGTGTTGCTCCACATCGGTGCCACTGTGGTGAAGGTTTCGACAGCCTCGGACACCATGGCTTGTCCTGTTGCAGGAGCGCAGGCCGCATACCACGACACGCTAATATCAACGACATTATTCGTCGAGCTCTTGTCACCGCCGGCGTACCTGCCGTATTAGAACCAAATGGTTTGGTACGTGACGATGGGAAGAGACCAGATGGTATGACGTTGGTACCGTGGAAGGTGGGCAGGCCTCTGGTGTGGGACGCAACCTGTGTCGACACCCTTACGCCATCCCATATTCCAAGTACGGCAGGCTGTGCTGGCGCTGCCGCTGCAGCTGCTGAGACCCTTAAACGGCGCAAATACCTTATTGGTAATTACAGTTTTGAGCCGTTTGGGGTCGAAACACTTGGTTCGTGGGGTCCGAGTGCGCGTCTCCTTTTCAAGGAAATTTCACGCCGACTGATCGACACTTCACGTGACCAGAGGGCTGGCTCGTTCTTCGCCCAAAGAATTAGCATTGCCATTCAACGTGGCAATACTGCCAGTCTTCTGGGCACATTTCCGGATGACAGCGATGTGGAGGGGTACTTTAACGCCTGAGCGTACTTTGTCATTTTGTATTACATTTATGTACATAGTTAGGTTTTAGTATAAATAGTTTATTTAGCATTTAAGTTTTTTTATGTACGTATGTATTTTATATATATAAAGGATAAAATATAGAAAATAATAATAATATCAACAATAAAAAAAACGACATCCATTGGATCACCTAATTGATATAAAAGGTGTAAGAGACAGCCCACCACAAACTTTAAGGGCTTGCTCAGTAGACGAACTCTCGTCTTGCAAAAGATTTGAATTGCAAAAGCTTTTCAAATCAAATCAAAATCGTATTTATTTAACATTGGCCTAGATAGGCACTCACAAAACGTCAATAGCTAGTGCACGTTCTAACTGGTCGTTTCCTATGGAAAATAACCGAAAAGAAAAACCATGATTACTCTTTAAAAATAAATAATTTTACAATATGTCCACAGACAGTGTATACCAGTCCCCATTGCACCCAAAAGTAACAACAAGCAGAACAAAATAATAATAAATAAATAAAAACTGGATTGAAATAGAAAGTAATCTACGAATCCATGGAGTTTGCAGTATTTCCACATTCACATTTAAAAAAAGTGGCTATATAAAATTGAAAGGAGAAAAGAAAGAAGAAAGAAATCTATTTTATTTGGCATACACACTCGTAGATATACACAATATAGTAATGTAGACACTAATAATTATATAAAAAAGAGACAACTGACAGTGTGTAATAAAAATAAGCCTACCAATAGATGTTTACAATAATAAATCCTATTAAAGTTAAAGTAAGAAGTTCAAAAATATAGAAAAATAACATTAAGTAGGTACTACAACTATAGCTCGCTATCCGGCAGTCCAGTAACTGTCCGGATCAAGCCCAAGTCGTCGACGGCGCGCACTGTTTCCGCGCGCCTCAAGGAGTTGTCAGCAACAGCAGGGACCCAGCCAGGTCGAAGCCTACTACGGGTTATCCAAAAAGGAACTCCAGCCCCGGTATGAAGGTTAGAAGGAACGGGGAGGGTCTTTTAGTCAGTAAGAGTTTGACACTATCTCCCGCCCCGCCCAAGAGCGGGGGTTGTCATTGCATGATTTTTCCAACCATAAAAAAAGGTACTAAAACTATATCATAAAAAAAAAACATAATTAGGTACATTAAAATAAAAATGGAATAGTTAATAGATGTTTTCACGATAATGCAATTAATTAGTTACCAGGAAAGCAACGTGTGCAGGAGCAATGATTGATAACCAAGCGTATCTTCAACGTAATTTCTAATCTTGTAAAACGCTTTTTTGGTAAAGACACGCTTGATGTGGTCTTTGAACTTTCCCTCGCTAAGTTTTGTAACCGACTTTGGCAGTTTGTTATAAAAGCGTAGGCTGTTTATGAAGAATGACTTGCTTGTCTCAGCTAATCTCCATTTGGGTAATTTAATACAATTCCATGTATACGCATATTTATATAATGGAAATTGCTTCTAATTTTGAAAAGTCCTAAGTTTTTACGAAGTACGAACCTACAAGATACTAAGTTATACAGTAAAGATAGAGATCGATTTATTTAAATATGTTTCTAAAAGATTTGCCCAATTTATAAATAGCTCGGATTGCTCTCTTTTGCAATATGAAAACTGACTTTACATCATGTGCAGGTTCATACAACTAAATGCCATAAGACATAAAACTGTGAAAGGCAAAGTATAGCAAGCTAATTTCTACGAAACACTTTATTTTAAAACCTTCTAAAAACCAAGAACAGCAAAAATCACAAGCGAAAGCAAACCTCAAAACTTTCCGTGTTCCGTACACTGAAGTACATGTCAACACACAAGTGTTTCACAGTAATTGATACATGTTTCAATTGTGCGCGACTGTCCCGCGGGAGTCAAGATTGTGGGACACGTTAATTGGTTGTTCAGATCGCATTGTACCTGGTTGCGGTTGGTTTTATTCCGAACGGAATTGGTATTCGAAGGCGGAATTGGATGGTTTTTATTCTTCGGGGAGTAATTTTAAATGTTTAAAGTGCATTAACGTTCGATTTTTTCGAATTGAGAGTAATGAGGTAGCTTTTTATTGCTTTTGTGCATAATACTTTTCTTTGTGATTGTAATAAATGAATTTTCGCAGTTGCATTGTAGACATCTCACCCACACGTACAAATACAATAATATAAATACAAATCAAGGAATATGTTCCCAATACGTCCGTTTTGGGAACATATTCATTGTATGTATGGCTAAGGAGTGGAATTCCCAGCCGGACTCTGTGTTTCCTGATTGATAGGACGCCATATAAAACTCCGTTTTCCGGCAGGTGGTAACCACTTCAGAATCTTTCGTTTCCATCGACCAAAGGTTCTTCGACCAATGTATCCTGCCAATTAATTTAGGCGATTCTTCAGAAATTCAATTTGCAACTAAAGATACAGGTCTGGGTCGAAGCCTACTGGGGCCAGGGTTAATTGCGAAATATAACTCAGCCCCAGTATGAAGATACGAAGGAACGGGGTGGGTTTTTAGTCAGTAAGAGTCTACACTATTTTCCACTCAGCTCAAGAGCGGGGGATGTCATTAGATGATTTTCCCACCAAAAAACAAAAGATATAGGTGGGTTTTTGTCATTAACCTTTCGTATGTCGTAATTAGAGACACAATTAAAAAGTTATTGTGTCTCGCGTGGATCCACGTTCCGGACACACGAAAGGTTAAAAGTGACTCTCTTTCTCCATCCAGACCAAGAGAAATTGTTTGACGATTTTTCACACTGAAGAATATAATATAAAAGGGAATTCAAAGGATAAAGACCGAATAACACTTTGCTCAACTCAGGAATCAAAACTTCGTATAATATTATCACTACTAGATGAACAAGGCAGAAAAAGCAAAATCTATACTGGAACTACAAAAAAAGTTCCTGAACCTCAATACGTTAGGTGATTACTATCAATAACCACATAACCTGGCCAAGTACCCAAGGAAACCGTACCGCTAATACCCGGTATATAGACCAGATAGTTGCGGTACATTCAATTATCGGTATGCATGCAGTTTCGCACTACTGATCTGTAAGTGGTTTTGCATAACAAATTGAGGTCATCATTGGCTACTACATCGCTTTGAAGGTAAAATGAGGATCTGTTTATGCTTGAAAATTAGTCTATTTTAATGGGAAGAAAACAATTATTGGTATTGTTTTGTATGTTTGGATATTTGTTCATTTATCGCGGCTTAGCTACGGATTTCGGTGAAATTTGTAGACCTCAGCCAGGATATTTAAAAAAAAATATCATGAATTCAAAAGCTCTCCTTACTAGCTTGCCATCCAGCCGTTCGCCGAATGTCCGGACCGGACCCGAGTCTTCGGCAGCGCGCAGTGTTCCACGGGCGATTCAAAAAGATGGCAGGAAAACTGTAAGGGCCCAGCCTGCAAGGCCAAAGCTTACTGAATGAATGTGATACTCGTGATCTTGGGACGCAAAGAGCAATTGAAGAAACAAGAGAACAACAAAAGAAAAAAGAATGAAGCAATTGCTTTTAATAACCCGCTGGAAAAAGAAAAAAAAGAAACAAGAAGTTCAAAGATCAAGTCTTTGAAATTCTTGTGAATATGAAATGTCTAGGAAATGGCTATATAAAGCCTACATCATAAAATCGCGAAGTAAAGAATACATCAATCTAGGCATACATTAATTCAGAGATAAGTGCCAGAAAGTGTAAGTGGTACAACAATAGTGAAAAGCGTAACCATTATCTTGAAGTTCAATGCCCTCAGAATAAACTAATTAATCTTATTCATAATATTCATAAATCATCTGAGACACAAGATTCTCCGTACATTAGCATTCTACAGAAAATATATAATATACAAATGAAATATTTCATTTTCGTTCGTCTTAAATTCATTTTTAATTACAGTTTAATCTGTGGCATCTTTGCGTCTAAGTCGAGTCACATTAATTAACATTTGAAAATTATTTCTCGAGCTTCAAGTAAAAATGTTGACGGTACGAAATATTTATGAGACATTTTTCAAGGTCAAATATTGTTGCCACATTTTTTGTAACTGAATTTTAGAAAGAGGAGGTATTTTGTTGAATTGCTTACTATCAGGTGAGATAGTAAAGCAGTGGTGGTCCAGTAAAGACTTAGGGACCTATTAAACTGCGCTGAATATTGCGTGCGATATTCCTACTCGTACTATTTTTCATTCATACAAAGACAGTCTAACCCCTATTACACTGCACGATACGTCGAACCATAGACCAAACGAGTCTGAATAACGCGTAGTGTAATAGGTCCTCTACGTGTAATAGTAGACCGCGGGTTCCAACTTAGCCAAGCACATTATTGCATGTAATTTTTTTATTCATCACCACTACTTAAGAAAACGGTAAAGGAAAACATCGTGAGTCGAAAACGTCGTTAAAACTAATAGTCTTTATTCAACCATATAATTATATTGTTCATATTGTGCACAATAAATCAAAATAATGATAGTAAAATGACTGTAGCAAGAGCCTCCAGAGTTGTTAGTCAAGACTCAGTCGTAAAATCGTATATGTTAGCAAATTCAATAAATAGTACTAAAGCCAGCTTGACAACAAGACGAATGGCTGTGTAACATATACGCATTGACAGTCTGGCGTGACGTTCGAAGTTAGTCAAGCAGTAAAAAAAAAGTGTTTAGGACCCCAAGAGCTCTCTTGATCTTTGGACTTTGTGCGGACAACAAATGCTTAGGAACTGTCTTTCGGATGACATGACCATCAAAAGAAAGAAAAGAAAAATAGTTTATTTTCGTCAAACATGAGGCATTCCTTAAAAAATAAAAATAAATAACAATAATGACTTATAAGTGGTAGCATATATGTACGTCATATGCGCGCAAAACAGTCAGCGCTCAGCAAAATACTGTGGCTCGTGTAAGACAGCACTAGCACTCAGATGTCGACAACCTCGCGAGCTAAACCAATATACTTGATTTACTTATCTTTCTCGGCTTTCACGAAATTTTTTTTGGAAATGCTATGAATGAACGAAATTGTTGTAAAGAGGCTTTCATCTAAAGCTCCATAAAACATTCAAATCTAGGTGTCAAATCCAACGAAATTATAAATCCTATCTCACCCAAGATATTAGATGCACAACTGTTATCCGGCCGCAGAGGCACGAAGGTGGCATACTAATGTGTCGGAAATCGTTAGACTAACACTTTGAATAGTCACTCCACTTTGACCCACGGCCATGACTGGAAACTTAATCATTATACGGTAAATAGGTCACCAGGTTACACAGTGACGATGTAGGGATAATCGTGATTTAAATTCATGAAGGAATTGCAGGTGTGGAGTTTTTTGGACGGTTGGGTTGATGGTTGAGTGAGATACGATATAGACTGTTTCAAAAAAGTATTGGCTTTAGGTTTCATGTTGGTTTACGAATGCTGTAATGATGGCAAAAGCAAAATGTTAAAATCAATGTTGAAAATACGTATAATTTAAAACCCGTTTCATCATGCTTCACCAGTACATAGTGGACATCTCACCCATACTCACAAAACGTTTTCACATTCATTATGCGTGGGATGAATTCCCTGCTGGAAAATGTGTTTCCTAATAGTTAATACTTGAGCATAAAGGCAGACAAGCGGCAGCAACAACAAAAGCAGTAGTCATAAGTGCATAAAAATTGGTCAATAGGACATGTACTTTGGAGTGATGGATCCTTTAAATTTTTAAAACTTTATCAGTTAATCTATCTAGCCTTTTCTTAACCATATTGGGGTCGGCTTCCAACCAAATCTGATGGAACTGAATACCAGTATTTTACATGAAGTTGCTAGTTGTGGACTTCCAGAACAAAGTACCTGAATTATACAATAATCTCTTGGCAAGACTGGCATCATATTTTCTGACTATCCGTAACGACTGTCAAGCTTCGATAAATGAGAGCCAGGACTAGTTTAACATGTGTTCAGATGCACTGAGGGAATTTGGCATATAATACGATAATGATAACCTTTAAATCACATTTATTCGTCAGTCAAAATAATCACCAACAAGATAGTTGACCAAATGCCAAAATATCTCAACTTACACCGTAACCTAACCACGCATGACCAAACATATACATAGGTAACATAGCACATTTAAAGGCCCCCACATCTTGTTTAATCTACCCATGGTACAGTCACGTGCACAATTCCTCACACATGTCGATGACAACACGTACCGCCGACGAAGATTCCGGCCTTTTCTACAACCCTTATGATTGAGGGACCAGATTTAATGGGATTAAAACTGAACCAACTTCGGCAAGTGGTCGTGATAATATACAGTCGTTTTGAAGTTAATTACACTTGCTAGAACTGATGTAACTTGAGGATTAGGTAAATAGATTTAGTTGTTTTGTTGTTTGGGAAATATTTAGGCGTGGGTTCAAATTTAGTATACCTTTTGAATGTAAGTATCCATCCAAGTACTTTCATATCATTGGTATTTGTGAAGAAATAATTATAATGGTAGAATAGAATAGAATCAAATAGGAAAGAATACAAAAGAGTAATTTTTTTGGGTAATACAATACAATAATACAATACAACGGCAACAATACAAAATAACAATATAAATAAGAATAGATTAGTACCTATTACTTTAAAAGGAAAAAAAAAATAACGCAGCTATTCTCTGAGAAATAATGATAATTTCCAATAGATTGTGGACGTTAACTCAAAAATCTCGCCTAAGACTTCCTTTCTGTAAGAAAGGAAATACTTTACAAAATATTGAGCATTCTACTATCTTCCGACAAAGAACGGAACTAGTAACAAAACACGAGAGAGAAAATAAACAATTCAACTTCAACTCGATTTGAAGTAACAAACAAAACACTAAATAAGGTTAACGTTGACAATCAAGAATCAAAAACTATTGTTCACTCCAATATAAAAATCAGGGGTAACTGAATGAATGTAGTCACGCGCATTTGAAAGCATTGAAAATACACTTTGTATGCTAATATTGATGTTATCGTGAGGAAACTATTTGAGATAACGCAAAAAGTGCCGACTACGACGTTCAACTTTAAAAGTCAGAATTTTATTGAAGCAAACTATTCTATTTACTAGTTATTCAATTCGTAGTGGAATGTTTAAAAAATGTAAAAATACGACGTTATTTTGTAGTGAGTGCAAACTACATTCTTTGGATATTGGACCTGAAACGAGGATATCAGCAAGTATTCTTGTACAAATTTTAATGTTGAAATTGTTGTAGAGAGCTTGCTATAATGTTTTCATTCTAAAAAAAATGAAAAAAAAAAAGTAACTTTTTAGAGAAAAGTCTTCAAAATCAAAATATCCAACCAAAAAGACCTATCAATTCCACAACATTGTTTATTACTTATCTGGATGATATATTGTATTTGTGAAGCATAGAACCATTTAGAAAAGGCTGTCTTCGTTAGCCCTGGAACGAAGCCAAGCGTAACGAAAAATAATATTCATTTTGCTTAATTATTTTACATGAAGTAACTCTAGTACATAAAGACTTAATGGGAGCGAAATTGCTTCAAGTAAATCTAAAGAGTTAAAACGAAGTTCTACGTCCATTTTAATTTAAAATCCGGAACTAACTTTGAGAATGGAAGAAAAATACGGAATGCATCAGTTCCTTACTCTAAGAGAATCAGATTACAAGCAGCTTACTTCATAGATATACGCACTGGGATTCAGTCGCTAATTGACCAGAAATGCAATGTTCAAAGGTATTAGGAACATACATGCAATGCTAATTGGCTCAAACGATATCATGCGTGAAACTTGGGAAGCTTGAATACATATAGGACGACTATCTCGCTCTCACACGATAAGCCTTCGCAGATGTATACAGATCTCAAATCTCGAAGACATATACAATTCCCTCAGTTCAATTCATAATCACAGTCGATTGCCGTTTCCGTTTAGAATAATCCCCTGACGGTTTTCTAGCTCGCGTCTACGTAATAACCCCCCGAGTGTACAACTTTTAGCGAGATTAACAAAGTTGGCACCCCTCATTGCGGACCGGGATCTCGGAAAACATAAATTGTGATGAAATTTGAAAATAAAAATAGGCCCAGAGAAAATTTAAGGCTAAACTGGTCTGAATTGTTTAAAGGCAGTTTTGTGCTCGATCAATTTAAGGTTCAGTAAAACTCGTGTGGATTTCTTTAGGTTGTTTTAATTTAGAAAATTCTGGAGTTCAAGGAAGTCAAATATGTTAGAGGCTGTTTTACTTATGTTTGTGATAAGTTTAGTGTTCCGTTGTTTTAAAGATGGTTTTGTTAATGAAAATGTTGAAACGGTAGATCAATTTCGGAATTTTATAAAATAAAATTGAGCTTAGTATATGTGATAATTGCAAGCAATCTCTTTTAGTCGAAAGTTGCCCACTGTTGGAAACAAGTTTCTCCTAAGTGATGCCACAACGAAAGGTCCTGCGCGTTTTGCATTTATCTGTTTTCCGTAACCTTTTAATGTTAACTTTTTTTTAATTATGCTGACAGTCACAACTCCAAATTCTGTCATTCTCATCAATCATCTGTTCTGCGAGCAATATATATCGCCTCTATACATTACAAGCAATATCCTGGAAACATTTAAGTTTTACTAAATCTCCTATACAACCAATTGCGTCCGTAACTTAGCCACTGTCAATACAATTTTCGTAGCACGGAGAGAGAAATCTTCTTCTGAAAGATCATGCATGTAATACAATTAAGAATGTGATGTATGCAAAAGATAAATTCAATAGAGTCTGTCTAATAAATTAAACGACTTGGGTAATTATTAGGATTAAATTAAATCTGATGTACTCAACACGAGTTCAATAATCAAGGTTGATTAAGAGATAGAGACCATTGTTAACTAACAGAAGAACCTTAAAAAACGTATCAAATAAAAGTATTTTTTAAATGATTAAATATTATACAAAATTCCCAAGTCGGTTGACTTATTAGACAGACTATACAAGAGGTTCTCTTCCTACATGTCCACAATAAACATTGCTACTAGTAAATTTATATTTCTGTTCGCAATTGAAGTTCCAAAAGACTAGTTAACTAAGTTGCAGCGAGCACCAACTTTCCAACTCACTATCACTCGGTACAACGAATATAAAACAGTTAAGGCTGTAACATTAATTGGTAACGCGGTATATTAATTAAGAACCCGGTTTAATAAGACAGTTGACTAACTTGTTACAAAGTTTCTATTTCGCGAGTTATTCGACCAATAAAGGTCTAAAGTTTGCTGAAATTAAATTTTCGCGTCGTTTGTTATTCGGTCGGTTTTAGTTTAGTATCATTGGAGTCCTTCGGGGCTTTTAGAGCTCTTACCAGACTTCCAAAGTCCTGTAGGACTGAGTAGGTACTTTAAAAGTATTCTACTGATATTACAGTAGATAGGAATTTTGAAATGTCAGTTTTGACAAAGGCTTGTTTTTTTTTTTTGCGGTGGGAAAATCATTTAATGACACCCCCGCTTTTGGGCGGAGCGGGAGACAGTGTCAGACTCTTACTTACTAAAAACCCACTCCTGTTCTTTTTTGCCTTTCCCAACGGGACCGAGCTTCCCTTTCGGATAACCCGAGTAGGCTTCGACCCAACTGGGCCCTTGCTGTAGCTGACCACTCCTTGAGGCTCGCGGGAACAGTGCGCGCCGTCAACGACTTGGGCTCGGTCCGGACAGTTGCCGGACGGTCGGACAGCGAGCTACCCATTGCTTGCCGTCCGCAAGCCCGCGCCTACTCGGTGGCCGGAAATCGGGATCGGAATCCCGGCGGCGGTGAGAGCGCCGTTGCTTGATACGGTTGGCCTCCTTCTTTGCTAGCATTACTGGTTCGCAGAAGGAGGTGACTCGACTGCCTGCCACTCCTCCTCGCTCTGGACCATCCGGACCATGGCTTGTACCAAGGTCCGTCGCGAGAGATCGCCGCCACCGATCGCCCTCACAAAGGCTTGTTTCAGAATAAAACACGTTCTAGAAAAATAATCTTAATTATTGCAGATTTTTTGGATGTTGTCTTTTGGTTTAATATTACGAGCTCAACATTAAGCTGATTAATATTCAACCCATCATATGTCAATGTATTCATATGTACTTCTCTAAGTTTATCTAGGACAATACCGAAACCCCGTGTCTCGGAATGTAAAGCCCCCAGTCCCGATCCCAGTTGTTTTTCGTAAATCTTTTACAGTTGCTATGGATAGGTGTTCAGACGCTGGAAAGTCTGATCACTAGTGTATCCAAAAAGTATTGTGTTGCCTAACAACTGGCGGAGGTCAGACAATCAGTCGTTCCATGTAAAACAAGGGTATTCAGCTGTATCTGGTTAGATTTGAAACCGAACCCAAGCTAGTCAGAAAAAGGTCAGAAAGAAGATGACTTTGACAGGACTGTGTCAGTTTTGTTTAAATAAATTCAACCAAACCTTAGCTGAAGTATGAAACAAATAAAGGATGACATACAAAAACTACATTCAAAGTTACCAAAAACCCATCAAAACATTCCCCTTTTACCTACCAACGAAAAACTTGCGTACCCAAACATCAAAGCAGGCCATTTGGGATCAATTTACTAATATGTCTGCGGTAACAAACTTCGACGATCCATTCACCATCAAATTGATTAAGCACATAGGATAATGGAGGGGGATCCATCTTGCTCCAGTAAATAGTTGAGAGATGGCCACTTCAACACTTTGAAACTTATGGGATTAATCGTTGATGCCTTAAGCCTTTGCCAAGAAATTTGTTACTACAAGAATTGTTCTAAGTTGATGATGGAAATATTTGAGACTACAATTAAAAGGTGGTCGAGGAATATTGAATTGTAGAGGTCAAATAGGCTGTCGCAAAATTTTGATACCATTAAAATCTGACCAAAATAAAGATAAGAAAGGTTAGGCAAATGATAATGATAAATGTAAAAGGCTGCAAAGTTTGTATGGTGAGACATCTGAAAAAAAGGACAATATCTGTGTTCTAATACCCAACATGACGGTTATTCATTTAAAAAAAAATGAATATAAAAATAAATGCCTGCTTCAATGAAAAAGTGTTTTATAACCTATAACGCGATATGTTAAAAGGTATAAAGACTATTTAACCAATTCTCTTTAAACATGGAATACTTTACAATAACTTAACCTGTACGTCTGGCTTCTATCGGATTTCCGCGACCCTCACCAGGTCATCGGTCTACCTTGTTGAAGGTCACTGCATACAGGCACTGTAGTAGAACCTTTCGGCCCCATCGACCACCTGTACTGCGAGCAATATACTCTATTGCTACTTAAGCTCAAGTAAATCTTCAGGCTATGGCTTTAACGTTGGTTTTCCTGCGGATGTCTTCATTCTTGATTCGATAGCAAAAGGAAACTCAAGCGTAGCCTTCTCCATTGCTCTTTAGGTGACTTTAAGCCTTCTGATGAGACCCATTGTGAGTGTCCACGTTTCGTAGTCATATATCATCACTGGCAACCCGCACTTTAGCTTGCTTTGTTGATATTGTGTTTTGGCAACACTTCTAGGAGACTATATGTCCAATAGTGGACTAATTTTATCTGAAATGACAATGACGATAGATCACTTTAATAATAATCGTCTATATGTAATAGAATAGAATAGTATTTATTCGTATAATAAAGAGGTAGCCCAATTTGTGAAAACCTCAAGGTACAATGAAAAGCTTAAAGGTAATAAAATATGTAAATTAGAAACGTTTCAATGTAGCTGATTAAACAGAATAAGCAAACGTGAAACAAAAACGTAATTACCAAAATGGTGACACACAGGATTACATATTAATTGTGTGCAAAGAAATTAATGAGCCAACGAAATTAACAGAGCGTTGCAGTTAACGAGGTTTTGGGAAATAAGTCTGGTAAAATTGTGTATGTGGGGATGAAGAATGAAATATAATAGGTAGAATATCTCAACTGCAAAAAGATCAGTAACACAATTAAAATAATTAAAAATTAAAACTGTAGCTTAGGATGAACATTAACATTAGGTGCTAAAATTGTGAATTATATACTGAGTCTGGCCTCAAATACTATTATAACAAAAAACATAATAATTTACAAAATTTCAGCCAAAAGTCGACCTTCGGCTAGAATTATGATGATGATGCCTGACGATAAAATAAACTTCTAAGAATATTGACACAAAACATCGGATTACGGCCTGATTTACCTTGTCTCTGGAATTACCTAGTACAACGCTATAAGAAGACCTATTTTTACAGAACCAATAAATTACTCTAATACAGTATCTGAATAATAAATAAGTAATACAAGTTTTTCTACCATGATTAAAAATGAAAGAACATTTTGATCCTTTGAAATATTAAGTATCCAGTATATTATTGCCTCAGAGTAAATATTATAAGAGGTAAATATTTGATCTTATGTAAACAAGAATCTGGGTTGTATTATTAAAATTGGTTTTAGAAATTCGAAATAAAATTGTAAATATGTATTATATTTATCTTGAACCCACGCCTTCTATAAAATTCAAAGACTGTTTTACTGAAATAAATATACAGAAAATATTCACCAAAAAACAAAAGTCTATAAAAAAAAAAAAGAATAGCTGTTCGTTAGTCCCGCTAATACTCGAGAACGACTGAACCGATTGGATTGAGTTTGGCCTTGATTATATTTATGATAGTCCAGAAAAAGTTTGAACTGTGAGAAAATCTAGAAAAATCACAAAAAAAGAAAATCTATTACAACGCCATCTCTAATTAAAATGTCATTTTGAAATGAATTATGCTGGTTCTGGTAATGCCTGTAGATGGCGTTATCCTAAAAGGACTATTACGGAGTTTGCTGGATCAGCTAATAAATATATAGTTTTAAAATATTGCCCCACATTAGGAATTACTCTTGTATTGTGGGTGCGTTTACAATAATAAAAACTCGCATACCTACACAAGGCACTCAGGCCCGGAGCAACTATCGGCGGACTATACAAATACTTGTGCCATGGAACCGAACCTGCAATACGCAGCATAGCTGGCTGTAAATCGCTTAACCATGGCGTCAACCATCTATCGATCTGGCACTGGCAATTCTTAGGTAAAAAATCCTTGAGAAAAAATTCTCAAACCCCAAGCGCGTAATTTAGTTGAACACTAATATTATTAAAAGTCCACGTAGATTATTAAAATTTTGAGGGTTTATTTATTGTTTATGTATCTAAGAATGTAAATAAGAAATTCTTCATAAGGTAGTCTGTAAATTTCGAAAATAAGCAACCTTTTATTTATACCTATTTAATGCTTGGGGACTCAGGGGGCATTAACATTATAATAGAGGTACAGTTTTTTGGTAGCGGCCTCATCCGCTTGAAAGTAAGTTTCTTCATGTAAAATTTGGACCCATTCATTCAATCCAACATTTGGATTTCATTACCTTAACTCACTCCGAATTTTGGAAAACCCTCGTGCTCGCCTATGTTGTAAAAAACCGGCCAAGAGCGTGTCGGGCCACGCTCAGTGTAGAGTTCCGTAGTTTCCCGTCCGTCACAATAAGTGTACCCACTTATGAGTTTAAAAAAAATGCTTGCATATACGATTATACTACAAACTTAGTCCAGAATTATTTTGTACAAGCTTTTTGTACAAAAACTGTTCTTTCCATCAAGTTCAAAATGATTTTCCTAGAAAGTCCTTATAAAGTTCTACTTTTCAGATTTTTTTCAAGTTTTCTAAACTTATGGTTCAAAAGTTAGAGGGGACACACACACATTGTTTTTTACTTTTGGAGCGATTATTTCCAAAATTATTGACATTATTAAAAAATGATTGAAGTATATCACACATTAGGGTTGAAATTAAAAAAAAAATCACTTCCCACTTTACACATAGGGGGGCTACCCTAATAAAACATTTTTTTCCAATTTTTATTTTACCACTTTGTTGGCGTGATTGATATACATATTGTTACCAAATTTCAGTTTTCTAGTGCTAACGGTCACAGAGATTAAGCGAGGACGGACAGACAGACGGACAGACAGACATGGCGAAACTATAAGGGTTCCTAGTTGACTACGGAACCCTAAAAAGGTTTCCCATTGTGCAAAATTTCACGCTCCTAGTCGCAGCAGTTTCGGCTGTGCTTTGATATGTTAGTCAGTTAGTTTCTCTATTCTTATAAATAAAATTCTCGTCTCAATGTTCGTTCCCGTACTCCTCCGAAACGGCTTGATCGATTCTCAGGAATTTTGTGAGCATATTGAGTAGGTCTGAGAATCAGCCAACATCTATTTTTCATACCCCTTAGTGATAAAAAAAATAAATAAAAATAAAATTATTTAAATGGCAAAACAACGTTTGCCGGGTCAGCTAGTTTTATATTAAAGATCATATTGAGTCTAATAATACAAAGCTCTGATAATATAATATAATGGCAATATTAATATAAATACATAATAATTATACAATGTAATGATGACATAATGAAGTTAAATTGAATTACTAATAATAAATATTGAAAATATAAATTAATACATAACATAATATAATTAATTAATACAATGTTGACATATCTAATACTTATAATGAATTGATAGTACTAATCTATACTAAATTAATACATTAATAGTGGAAATGTAATGGATAATTTAGTGCCTAATATGTACTAATTGTCTGAAATCAAAAGATTTTTTTTAAAGCAATATCTAGAAAAATCTTTTGAACTTGAAGGAAAAAATCATTGAGCTTGTCGACCGCTCCCGTGAACCGGTAAACATGTGCAGCTGCCATAGTGTGGTTCAACTCTATTTTACGGAGCTCAACAACCCGTCGCACGACGCCACCAGATTTGCATGATATTTGCGTAAGCGAAATAAAAATACACATCTAGCCAGACAGTTGTGGTCTCACGTATTCAATCTAGTCACTAGACTAGATATTAGTTCGAGGACATGTTTTTAGTTTATTTTTGGAGGGGTGGGAAATTATTAGCTCACCGTCCGGCCGTCCGGTAACTGTCTGGACTAAGCCCAAGTCGTCGACGGCGCGCACTGTTCCCGCGCGCCTCAAGGAGTTGTCAGCAACAGCAGGGACCCAGTTAGGTCGAAGCCTACTGGGGCCGGGGTTATCCGAAAGGGAGCTCGAGCTCCGGTATGAAGGCTAGAAGGAAGGGGGTGGGTGTTTTAGTCAGTAAGAGTCTGACATTATCTCCCGCTCCGCCCAAGAGTGGGAGTTGTCATTGAATGATTTTTTCCCACCATAAAAAAGGGGTGGGAATTCATCTTCTGACTTTTACCATGCTTCACCGGCTCTAGAGAGAGTCACAAACATGCGGTTTCCTTTTCAGAAATTCCCTGTGGCTCTAGCACCTATCAGCTCCGACATTTCTTTCATCATCTCAGCTGCCGCAGCAGGAAATGCCCTGAGCGTCGGGAGTCGAAGATCGGTCCCCAGTCACTGTAAGCGCGGTCTTGCAGACGACACGCAATGATTAGCTTGCCATCTGGATCGTGCCCAAATTGTGGATGGCAAGTAGTGTTCTACGCGCTCCTTAATATGTCAGGAAAACAGTTCGGGCCTTTTTTTGGTGTAGAAAATCATCCCATGACAACCCCCTCTTAGGCAGAGCGGGAGATAGTGTCAGACTCTTACTGACTAAAAACCCCACCCCGTTCCTTCAAGCCTTCATATCGGGGCTCAAGTTCCCTTTCGGATAACCCTGGCTTCGACCCAGCTGGGCCCCTGCTGTTGCTGACAACTCCTTGAGGCGCGTGGGAACAGTGCGCGCCGTCGACGACTTGGGCTTGGTCCGGGCAGTTACCGGACGGCCGGACATCGAGCTACCCATTGCTCTCTGTCCACAAGCCCGCGCCTACGGTGGCTGGAAATCGGGATCGGAATCCCGGCGGCCTGATGCAGTCGGCCGCCTCCTTATCGGGCATTACTGCTTCGCAGAAGTCGGCGACCGCCTGCCACTTCTCCTCGCTCCGGGCCATGGCCTCAACCAAGGCCCAGTGCGAGAGGTCTCCACCGAAAACAGTTCGGGCCCAGCAGGGCCGATACCCACTATGGCCGCGGGGAATTTCTGACAGGACACAGTTGTAATTTTAGTCAATAAAAATCTGACATGCCTTCTTGTTCCACCCTGGAGCAGAAGAAGGCATCGGCTGATTTCCCACTTCAAAAAAAGCCATTTACCCACAATGGGATATTTTCATTTTTCCATTGTCTCAGTCAGGTTTTTGTGAACCAGTTGTAAATATGTTTCATATTCAGAAAGCTTTAACGAATTCTACTGTTACTTACGATAGTAGTTTTTGAATTAGTTAAAACTATACTGAATAATACATTTGGTTTTGGAACCAACCTGCTTAGTAAGTTATAATACTGAAACTGGATCAAAGCTGAATTTCTAATAAGGTTTCTTCTCATATTTTTATAAGATTTCGGAGGAAAATGTTTTTGATATACTCGTACGTAGGTACAAGTTTTATTACATATTTTATTTATTTAACGTCGAGAAATTTTCTTAATATCAATCTTGATGTTTAATTTTCAATGCTGCCATATCAAATTTCGGTATGTTGTAATAACATTTTTAATTTAGATTGTATTTTGAAAAAGACTCCCTCCCCACCCCTGAGTTTGGGTTGGGGTATACCCTTTTGGGCAATAGTACCTAATTCTTATTCCTTCTCGCATTGTTCCATGGCCTGCACCAGGGTTGGACGCAAGATTTCCTCCCTGCCATTGACACCTTACCTGACCTTCTACCTACGGTAGCCGGGAGTCATCCTGTGACACTCATTATTGTCGTCGTTTTAATATATCTGTTGTTTGCGATGTTTCTGTCTATTATTTACGAGACCCAAAAAAAGAGAGTCAGAGCCAAAATATTTCAATTTAATTGTAAAAACCTAATAGACTGTCTAGTTGATCTAGTGAAAAAATCAAACCAGCCTGCAGCCTGCTATGCCAGAGGTCGTAAGTTCGGTTCCCACTCAGAACTAATGTTTGTGTAATGAACATGATCATGTTTTTTGTGTCTGGGTGTAATTTATCAATAACATGTATGTATTTCGAAATATATAAGTATGTTTATTAGTTGTCTAGTACTCATAACACAAGCTCTGCTTAGTTTGGGTGACAGTTGCGGTATATTATTATTACTTTTTTGGTCATCTACCCAATTCTTCTTGAGCTTTTTATTACTACCAACTTTTGCAGAAACAAATATAGTTCCCATTCCCTTATCAACTCCCACTACAGTTACTCGTACATTTCTATCAACCAATACACCAGCTGACTAGGTAGGTACAAATAGCTGTCCAACTGATTGATGGACGACCTCAGTTGGGTCCCATGTCCCTAAAACTTTTTGTTTACCGAACTGGGCCCCAAGTTGTTCAAGTTCTACTTTGTGAGAACCAGTGATGTAAATCGATGGTGTGATAAATATATTTTTGGTGAGAAAGTGTAGCGTCATTGGGATTTAAGGTACTACTATTTATTAGGTTCAGCATTTGCAGTCGAGGCTCGGTAGCACATGCATGCAATCGCTGCCACATTCGGTATGTTTTCACAGAAATCCATACTATGTAGAAAACCAGTCATGTAGCTGCAGCCGGTTTCATGCTGCTACCGTATGTGCCACCTGCATCCGCAACTTGCAGCCGAGATCGGAATGGTTTTGAACTTTTTGTAATCATTTCCTGTTTAACTGTTGGTAATATTGCACACAAAGAAGTAGCTCACAAAGGCGACAAGCCGATTTTACTTTGTTATTCACTAAAAGTCTAACACTCCTATTCATTTTTAAATACCTATCCAACAATATATCACACGTTATGGTTGAAATAAAAATAAAAATCACTTCCCCCTTTACATATAGGGGGGCTACCCTAATAAAAAAAAAATCCCATTTTTATTTTACCACTTTATCGGCGTGATTGATATACATTTTGGTACCAAATTTCAGCTTTCTAGTGCTAACGGTCACAGAGATTAAGCGAGGACGGACAGACAGACAGACGGACAGAGACATAACGAAACTATTAGGGTTCCTAGTTGATTACGGAACCTTAAAAAGAAAGCGCAAATTCTCAGATGGCGATTAAAGTTCACTCTCCGAAAAGTATCAGGTACAGGTCGACGGCACGTTGTTTTCCACGCGTGTCTCAAAGAGATGACAGCAAATAGACGGGACCCGCTAGGGCCGATGCGTGCAAGGGCTAAGGGAACGTTACAAAGCGTTACTGTGGCCCTGGATCACAAAAGGCAATTGAAGGAATACTGGTGGGTTTTTGTGTCAGGAATGCCTTGATCACACGTACCGAGTAAATGGGCGAGACAGTACTCTCGGCCGAGTACTCGGTACGTGTAAACACAGCATCGAGCGCTCGGCCTACCATTTATCTCTACAACTCACTTACATCAGTGTCTCGGCCGAGCAACATTTTACTGTCGCGCCCTTTTACTCGGTACGTGTGATCAAGGGATAGTCTGACACTACCACTCGCCGGAACGCGAGATAATATTTGATGATTTCTCAACGAAAACAAAAGAAAAATAGTAGATAAAGTGTTGGGCACGTAGAAATAGTTTATAATGAGAATTGCTGGAGCTTTTATTTATTTTTGTATCTTAGTCTCTTTATTTAATCCAGGTGGCCGGTTTAATACAGAAATGGGTTATGAAAATGATGCACAACTAGACATTAGTATATATATTTATTTTATTGTATTACTTTTTAATAGAACATTGCCCTACACTAGAAAATACTCTTGTATTGTTGGTGTGTTCACAAACATGTAAAAAAGGATATCAATATGATTGCATATTTACAAAACTATATAAAAACTAGCTAACTAGCTAAAAATCAATTAATGGTAATAATATATCTTTAGCATTTAAAAATTCGTTTATTTCAGGTAAAAACCCATGTTAGAGAACTCAATAGGAATACAATTTATTTGGTTAAACACGATAGCAAATGACAATAAAGACATCCATTTAAAAAAATCTAGCCAACCGTTTACGATGAATCAAAACCTAAGTAATATATCAAGTTACACACAATTTTAATGTACAAAAGTAATCTACGTACTATTTTGTACATTTTACGTGATGCATAGCATATACCAGGTGTAAGGGACAGCCCTTCACAAACTTTAAGGGCTTTCTCAGTAGACGAAACTGAACAACCTTCCTCAAAAATTTTTTTCAGGTAACGATAAAAAAAATCGGCCTCGCCATACAAATTGTCTAATCAAGTTTATCATTTTGTATGGCGAAGCTGATTTTTTTTTTCGTTTCCTGAAAAAAAATCTTGTGGAAGGTGGTTCAGTTTCGTCTACTGAGCAAGCCCTTAAAGTTTGTGTAGGGCTGTCCCTTACACCTTGTATACTATAATCAGCCCTTTAATGTTCCCACTGTTGGGACTCAGGCTTCCTCTCTAGGAGAGGGAATGGGCCATAATCCACCACGCCGGCCCAAGGCGGGTTTGTGGACGTCACATGTCTTCGAATTTTTTGGTTCTAGAACACAATGTTTTTCTTCTTTATTTTGAGAACAGTGGTCAAGAAATAAATTACACAAAGAAATGCGCCTGGCTAGGTTTGAACACGTAACCTACAACTCGTAAGTCGGAGCCGTTACCACTCGGCCACCACTGCTCCGTGATGAGCTCATAACTAAAAGCTTCCACATTTTTTTTTTATTTTTGATAAGTTCGCGCTTGACCGCTATCTCACCTGATGGAGAGCGACGATGCGGTCGACGATGGAACGCGCTTACCTAGAAGAAACCTTTTCACTCTCGACTTAAAGATTCCCGGGTTGTAGCTATAAGGAAACACAGAGTCCGGCAAGGAATTCCACTCTCTAGCTGCACGCACAATGAATGTGTTCCCAAAACATTTTGTGCGTGTAGGTGGGATATCCACCATGTACCGGTGGCGCATAGCCGTACGTCTGTTAGTTCGATGATGGAACGGGATATTTATTCCATATGTATAGATAGACTTTCCATAGATATACTTTCAAAACTAGCACAATCATATACAGCAACAAAACATCAAAAATAAACAAGAAAGTAGAGAACACGTCACAATCCATACAATTCGTGCAACGTAACGTCTATTTGAACTTCGAACATCAATCGTAAGGGTCGCTGCATACTAGAACGTGACGTGACCGGTCCAAGTTCGAACCGGACCGGTTCTCTAAACTTTTGTTTTGCTGAGATTTCACCCGTTTTTTGCCGAATCGGACGGCGGCACGTACAACACAATATGGAGTGAAACTTTTAGCGAATACATACGTCTAGATGTGGATGGACTTTAAGCTATGTGTTTTCTTTTGTGCCTTGCTTTTTTGATCTCTTTTCTTGGTATAATGTTTCTTTTTTATTACTATACTAGACTCTCCCGAGAGATGATACGAGAGAGATTCAATTTAATTCATTAAACCCCAAGCAAACGCCGGCCTTCGCGCACCTATTGTCTTTCTATTGTGTCTGTAATTTCCACGATTGAAAGGTTAATTGATTTCATAATAAAAAGGATGGCCGCTATGACTAATCTCAAACAAAATGCTTATAGATAGGTAGGTATACTCAATCTGTTTAGGTAGGTAACTAAACGTAAACAATCTTGATATGTCTTTTTATATAAAACAAATCGTTTAAAAGACATGCAAAGATTATTTAAATTTACTTAAGGCGTATAGTCCCTTGAACCATCTGACCGAAATTATGTGAACGCAACTCTCGCACTCGCCTAGGCGGCAGTACGCAAATCTGTGCATTTATTTGCGGCCAGCTGCGCCCGGAAAGCGCTTTAAATCCATTTTCTTTGCGAGATATTGATTGATTTACATATGCAATGTTCACTTTGAAGGATATTTAACCACCAATTTTTATGTGTAAAAATGTTTCTAAAGGTCCAAGCCGTTTCGAAGGAGTAGGGAAAAGTTCCGAAAAGTTGCGAAATTGCTAAATTTTTTTTTTTTTGACAAAAGTATTAATTGCACGAAAAAATCAAATGTTGGTATTATTGTTCATGAATCTATAATAAACATAATTTTTTTTTCAAACCAATTGACCTAGCCGTTACGGAGGAGTAGGCCTCAGAAAATCACTGTTTTATGGCACTTTTCGGGCGCTTGGCCTTTAATTTCCTAACATCGATTTAGGTAAATACCTAATTGTTAACCTTTTTGGATACAATATTTAGACATTTTTTTAGATAAAAGACATGTTAAGATTATTCCCTATCTATAAAAGTATCAGCTTGATGCTCTGGAGTCGATTGAGAGGCGAGCCAAGAGGATCATCGGTGATGATGCGCTTGTTGACTCAAAGCTCCAAAGCCTTGAGCATCGACGCCGAGTTGCTGGCCTGGCGGTTTTCTATCGATTACACTTCGGTGAGTGTGCGTTGGAATTGCACAATTTAATTCCGCCAAGTCCGTTCCATCATCGGACCACTAGACGTACGGCGTTGCGCCATCGGTACATGGTGGATATCCCACCCATTCGTACAAAGCGTTTTGGAAACACATTCATTATGCGTACAGCTAAAGAGTGGAATTCCCTGCCGGAGTCTGTGTTTCCTGATAGCTACAACCTAGGGGTCTTTAAGTCGAGAGTGAATAGGTTACTTCTAGGCAAGCGTGCTCCATCGTCGGCCACATCATCACTTACCATCAGGTGAGATAGTGGTCAAACGCGAGCCTATCAATAATAATAAAAAAAAAAAAAACGTTTTGTTTGAGCTTAATCATAGTGGTCTTCCTTTTTTTTTGGTAGGAAACCAATTGAATTATAAAAATTCAGTGATTCTTCTCTCTTCTCTCGCTCTGGGTAAAGCGAGGAGCAGAGTCAGATTTTTACTTACTAAAACCCATCTCTGTTCCTGCAGTTACCCTATCTCTATTATTTCTTCCTCTGGACTAGGTTATTTAATGGTGTATGTTTTTCAAGACAGTAAAAAAAAATGAGTTTCATGATAGATAATTACCTCGTCGTATAAGACGTAATGTTTTTATTTCTTTAAATGACTTTTAAATGTCCCTGCACAAGGACTTCAAAAAAAACGCCGCTTCAAGCTACATTTTGAGGCGGCCTTTTTTTGTGGTTCGTGTGTGGCGTTGCGGCCACAAAAAACGCTTGAAGCGGCTTCAAGCTTCACCGGACACAAGAGGTGTCGCGCGCTTCTGCTGTTTTTTGCGGCCGTTTCTAGCTTTTTTTTGTGGCCGCTTCTAGCTTTTTTTTGTGGCGGCGTTTTTTTGAGGCTCGTGTAAAGTAAAACGCAACTGCGAAAACTGCCACTGCCAAATGGTAGCTTTTTTTTTTTTTCGATGGGAAAAATCATCTTATGACAACCCCCGCTCTTGGGCGGAGCGGGAGATAGTGTCAGACTCTTACTGACTAAAAAACCCATCCCGTTCCTTCAAGCCAAATGGTAGCTGGGTATGTATGATTGATATTCGCCTATTGAATAAAACATGTTGCATAGCACTTTTTACCCCGAGTCTCAAGAAAGGTTATTATATTATATTCATAATAAAATAAAAAAGAACAAATATTTCAATTACATATTACTTATAGAAACATCATAATTGAAATGTATAAGTAATAAAGTAATAAGAAATTAATTAAATTAATATACCTAATACATTCCACAATTATCACACAGCGCCGTCTAGTCCCAAGCTAAGCAAAGCTTGTGTTATGGGTACTAGACAACTGATAAACATACTTATATATTTCTAAATACATACATATTATAGATAAATTACACTCAGACACAGAACAATTGATCGTGCTCATCACACAAACATTTGTCCTGGGTGGGAATCGAACCCACGACCACTCAGGGTCACTAACCACGACACCAATTGTACTGTGTTGATCACCTTATGATATTGTATGAATTTAATTGAATGATATATTAATTAAATTTATTGCATTGGTTAATTCATTTTATTGTTTTGCTATTAATTGAATGGTAATGGAATGAATTGATTTGTAATGATAGCTGTATGTATGTTTATTATCTATACATATAAATAAAATTGGAGTGTCTGTTTGTAATATTGAAAAAACCGCTTTTTACCACATGCATTATGAATATATATACGTTACATACACAAAAATATTTTTTTTTTAATTTTTGTCTCTCTGTCTATTTTTTCCGGCTAATCTCTGAAATGGCTGGACCGATTTTGACGGGACTTTTATTGGCAGATAGCTGTTGTAATAAGGAGTAACTTAGGCTACTTTTATTTAAAAAAATCTTTTATTTTAGAAAAAATAAAAACAAAATCCTGTAGTCCACGCGAACGAATTCGCGGGCACAGCTAGTTATGCATAAAAGCGAAATACCTCTCACTGATTAATTACGAAATCTCAGAAACTATAACACCTACAAACTTAAAATTTGGCAGGTAGGTTCCTTATAAGGTGTAAACATCCACTAAGAGCTTGGGGTCCAAACTTTGTATGGAGAAACTAAATTTCAAGTGGGCAAAGCCACTGGCAAAAGCTAGTACCTTAATGTTAATAAAATTAAGGTCATTTACCTCTATTCAATACGTTACACAATCTATAGGAACAGTAGACTGGTTTGTATAGTTTTGGTCATATTAATAAATGAGTTCCTATCAAGGTTTGAGCCTAGAATTAATTAGCAGATTCCAACCCCTATCAAGGGTCTACGCATATATTGCGGTTATATAGTTATAGTTGAAAATTATAAAGCTAGTAGGTATTTACAAATTTACGAATAGAATTTTGTTCGTATCGTGGTAAAGATTAGATAGGCAGTTGCTCCATGTACTATCATGGATACTGCAGTCCAGCTGCATCTGGATGGACTGGAACATAGTTGAAAAAAATTGTAGTATCAATAATTGCCTCCCCCAAAAAAAGTACTATATCTTTGGGCACACCATAATCATGGCGGTAACTCCCCACTTTGAGGAGTTACTGGAGCGGCATCATGGTGTCCTCACCTTTCGCATGACGCAGGTCCTCACTGGATATGAACCTGCGTCTGATTTAGGCAGAAAAAACGATAGGGTGTCACCATTGGTAAACTACCCGGAGGACATGGTGGATTAAACAGAGAAGATGTGCCCCTTTAGGCGGAACTCTTTCTCTTCGTGGAGTGATTAGGTGTAGTGACCTAGAAGCCGATGTGTACGACTGAGCTCGTAGTCAATAAAAATATGAAACTCCCACTCTGCCTTAGAACGGGAGAAGTTTTCATATTCAGAAATAATAAAACTCATTTGTTTCACCTTGAACGAGAGGAGTAATTTGATAAAACTAATCCAAACATAACAATAATTGAGAAAAGTCCGAATAGTTCAATGAGATATTAATTTATTACTTCTAAGTTAATTATTAGGTATATATACAAACTTAAAATAATAATATGTACAAACGAGTAAAAAAGGCTGAATAACGGGGAAAACTCAGAGGGCATCAAAAAATTCGTCCACATCGATGTCAATGGGAAAAGTGCCCAGAAAGCTAGCAGCCTTGCCACACTGGATGGCAATGCTGATTCGTTGACTGAAAAAAAGCCCAGCCCTCTGGTCACGCGAAGAGTCGACCAACTGTTTGCTGATATCCCGAACAACTAGATGAGCGCTCGGACCCCATGGCCGATTACATGGCATAGTGTTTCAACTCCAAACGGCTCAAAGTCATAACTTCCAATGAGGTTATTATATTTACGCCGTTTGAGATTTTTTGCACCTGCAGCAGCCGCAGCAGCACAGCTCGCCGTACTCAGAACATGGGATGGCGCAAGGGTGTCGACACATGCTGCATTCCACAACAAAGGTCTACCCAATTTCAAAGGCATTATAGTCATCCCATCTGACCTCTTCCCATCGTCACATAATAATAGTTCAATTGATTCGATTTTTATTCTGAACTTTAGTACTTGCTAGCTTTCATCAGTTCCTTTGTACGCATCTTTCAAAGAAGCCTCTGTATACTAAAATCTAAACTAATAAAAACAGGAGGATAGAACAAAAAACATCCCCTTTTTACTGGCGAAAGATTTCCTTTGTTCCTAACATTACCTGAGCAGCCCCTAACGGTCATGAATTATGTATTGCGCTTGAAGGTACAATGACTTCAGGCTTTTATTTATCATCATTCATTAGGCTGATGTGGGTATCTGCCCAGTTAGACTGTATGGGAGTGATCATATACATGTTGTTATGAGAATGTGAAAAACTTCAGAGAAATATGACCAGGAAAAACAATTTTGATAGCGCATTCGGCCTTATAATGTTTCCACTGTTGGAACTTAGGCGTCCTCTCTGGGAGAGGGAATGGGCCGTTATCCACCACGCGGGCCACAGGTTGGTGGAGGTCAAATGTCTTCGAATTTTTGGTTCTAAGACATGCTGGATTCCTCACAATGTTTTCCTTCACCGTTTTTGAGAGCAGTGGTGATTAAGATTCAGATTTGGATTTAGATTCAGATTCGTTTATTCATTGTAAAACATAGGTTCAAGTTTTTATTTAATACATTGAGGGCGCTATGTTTTGCCTCTAGGGCGTACAAAGTAGTAATACATGCAATATATATATCGCGATTTTGGCTTTGCTCCCATGATAAAAATTTTTTGTTAATATGAGCACAATCACGTGTTTAAGTATCGTACACTAATTGCCAGACCCTATATATCTAACATGCCTCATTTCACATCTTCTTGATTCCAGGTCCAGTTTCAAACAATGTGCTCGCACAAGACCGTGTTATAAGTTGTATAAAAATCCAATTGAAATACTAGACTGTGTAACAGGTAGGTCTTGCATGTAGGCAATGGCACCTCGTTTCGTTCAGATGAAGTGTAATTTACTGGAAGAGTGAAATGAGTTGTTAGTAAGAGAGATTTATATCAAATTTTTATTGTTAATTTTAGAATAGGCTAGTGGCCGTAAAAAATGTAATTAGTCCGTCTTTTAGATTATTAAAAAATAACGTTACGCCGTGCTGCATTTTTTCGCCCGGGGTGACGTCACACGTAATTTTAATGGACTATATCTTTGTTATTTTTTTGTTTAATCGAAAAAAAGAAAAAATACGTGTCCAATATTTTTTTATCATCTAAAATACAGACTAAATAAAATGTAATTATTTTGACCCAGGACACTACCCTATTAGGTGTATAGCAGAAAGAGTTCATTTAAGACAACTGCAGGACCTAAACTATATTTTCAAAGTTTTTTTTTGTTGATATATACTAAGATAGGTGCCAGATAAACGTAAAATAACGGTCATTGACCCTCCTAATTTATTAACATTCTTAATTTCAAAAATGGAAATATTGACATAAAGCTACACATTTCATGACAAAATTAAAATACATATACTTAACATAAACCGAATAAACTAACAAATAATAAGAATGATTGCATGTATTATATTAGACCAATTTTTGCTTGCGAACGGCGAGCAATGGGTGTCCGACCGTCCGGTAACTGTCCGGACCGATCCAAAGTCGCCGACGACGGCGCTCCCTTTCCAGCGCGCCTCGAGGGTTTGTCTGCAACCTAGCTGGGTCGAAGTCTACTGAGGCCAGGGTTTAGCTTCGAAAGGGAAGTTCGACCCCGGTATGAAAGGTAAGAAGGAACGGGGCGGGTTTTTAGTCAGTAAGAGTCTGACATTATCTCCCGCTCCGCTCAAGAGCGGATGATGTCATTTGGATTATTTTTACCCACCAAAAAAAAAAAACCGATACAAGTAATTTTAAGAAGTATTTTCAAAATTTTTATTTTTTCCTCTCAAACAAAAAATAATTTAAGAAACGTTCATTCGGCTCCCATACATCATAATTATTCTCCACATACCGTTCACGTAGATAATATTAATGTCTTGAGGTGCCCCCGGCTGGTCTTAGTACTGATTTAGTGATACCATTGATCAAATGGCCCGGGTTCACCTCAGCGGCTAATGAATTATACATTAGTAATATTAAATAGGATCTTATGTCTGGTAGGTCTGGCTTTGTCTTAATAATGATCAAGTACTTGAATAGGTATATAATGTACTTCGTGACTTCAACAACGTGATAATTGATATATTATCCCAATAGTCTTCTTCTTCCTGCTCTTATCCCATATTACTTGGGATCGGCGCAACATGTTTTTTTCTTCCATTTTGTCCTGTCACCCGTCAAATTTTCGCTAACTCCCTTTTCTTTCATATCACTCCTCACACAAACCATCCATCTTTTATTCGGTCTTATTAAATATGCGCTTCATCTCTCCTTTTCACATGACCATACCAAGACAACCTTTTAACTTTTCAGTCACTAGCGCCACTTTCAAACTTCCTCTAATATACTCATTTCTCACTTTATCCACTCTCGTCACACCACATATCTATCTCAACATTCCCATCTCAAGTTGTGAGAACTATCTTATACCAAGTCGGTTAATTTATTCAGTCCGTTCTTAAGGGATCTTGATGACCTAGATTGACTTGGCAATCGGACTAAACAATCGTTACATTGACGTATTAACGTATCGTATTACGTATGAAGCACAGAAGCGTTCATTGCAGCGACATTTGGTGGAGGCTTATGTCCAACAGTGGACGTCTTACGGCTGAAATGATGATGATGATGATGATTAACGTATTACTTGTAATATACTCGTACATGCGATTGCCGATTGAAGTCAATTCTAATGTGAAGATAAACAAACAAATGAAATCAGAAAGTTTATTTCAATTAGAGCGAGTTGCACCATTTAACTATAACGATAACAAAGCCGTTAAAACAGTTGTCAAATCGTCGAATTGACCAATAGGCGGCCGTTTCAAGGCCGGTTATGGTTTGGTTATCGTTATAGTTAAATGGTGCAACTCACCCTTAGATCATTTAAATAAAGGCACTTTTGAGTTGTCAAAATGATGGTTAGTAAAAAATAAATAAGTTAAATAGCACGTTCTAATGCGTAGCTCTTTAAGACGAAGAACGTGCAAAAAACTCCATGAGCTCAGTGTTCTCAGATCATATAAAGCTACAAATAATCTTGGCTACAAATTTTTTATCGCTTATATTTTTATCATTTACGGCTGGTTCAATTAATATTAAAAATGTTCAAATGTTTACATGTTTCAACTGGTTCAATCAATAGATTCTACATAAAATATTTTTATTTCTAAAGGATTTAAAACCTTTTTACGCTAAGCGGTGAATTTTAGGCAGAATCGGCAAAGCTACAACGTTACAACTCGTTTATAAAAGTTACTGAGGCATAAATCTCGATTTAAAACTGTTTTCGAGTTAAGATTATTTTTGAATGTGAAGGTTAAATTGAGATTTATTTGATACAATACACGCCAATACTACTTTGGTGAAAGAAGAAGAAAAAAACTTAGTGAAGAAAAAAACATAGTCTACTTTAGAAATAAGTAAGTATGTCTAAACTTAATATTAAAAAAAAAAACACTATCGATTAGGGTCTTAGAGACGCGCGGCGCGGGGAGCGGTGCGGCATTAAGTGGAGCGTTTTCACAATGAGCGGCTTCTAGTGGCCTGCTTCGAATATTTTCATACTTTAATATAACCGTTCGCCACCCCGCGCTTAGCCACCGCTCACCAGTCTGCCGGTTCTGCCAATAAGGTTGTGAGTGGGCGGGAAAACATGGACCAGACGGTCCTAATCTACCGTTCCAATAAAGGTCACCTTGGTTGGAGTTTGGTTTATGTGGTTGGATTGTGTTGTGGCTACACGAATTTGGCCTAGTGGTTAGTAGCCCCTGACTGCTATGCAAGAGGTCGTGGGTTCGATTCCCCCCCAGGACAAATGTTTTTGTGATGAGCACGATCATTTGTTCTGTGTCTGGGTGTAATTTATCTATTTAGAAATATATAAGTAAGTTTATTGGTTGTCTAGTACTCATAACACAAGCTCTGCTTAGCTTGAGACTAGACGGCGTTGTGTGATAGTTGTGGAATATTATTATTATTATTATTTGATCCACGCGCCAACACGTTCGCAAATCAATCATTGCGGTTGGGAAAACGCTCCCCCCAACCAAAGGCGTTGAAGGTTATAACTGCTGTCTACACGGATTGAATCTAGCAGGGTCACCCCTGTTAGGACGCTGGATTGCAACCGTTTGGTCCATGCATTGTGTGTCTCTCGGCTGCACCAAATAGGTTTAGTTCAACCAGAAAAAAAATGCGGAAATGCCAGACAACTTTTTTTTTGTGTATGTATTTACTTTCTTCAGGCATTATGATTATAGGGTGATCAATCCAAAAAATTCTTTGTCATAACTCGAATTGAGACAAAAACAAAAAAAAAAAAAACATGTTCATTTTCAAAATTCAATTCCAATTTGTTTTTTTTATTAATTTGGACTGAAAATGTTGTGACTATTATTATGATTTATTTTAATTTGTGATTTGACTTCTATTTATTTGTTTTCTTGAATTGTGGTTTTGTTTGTTTGTCATTCTAGGGGTGGGTTGCACCATTTAACTATAACGATAACAAAGCCGTTGACAGTTGTCAAATCGTCGAATTGACCAATAGTTGGCCGTTTCACGGCTGGTTATGGTTTGGTTATCGTTATAGTTAAATGGCGCAACTCACCCTAAATTATTTGCCATTGTAATGTAATCATTTTGTTAATGTAATTTGAAAATTCTTTATATAATTTGTCGAATCCCTTACCAATAAATTGCTATGATTTTGACTATCAATTTTTACAGCTAACAAAATGTCTCTATGTTTTTCTTCGAACATCATTAGTTGCAGCAAACTATTCAAGCAGGAAATTATCTCCAGCATGGCCCATTATATACACGACCCACAACCATATTCCCCAACTACCTTTTCGAACTGCTGACGTTTTTCTTTTCCAAATCAACATGTATTATATGTGTTAGCACTTTTTCATTTTTAACCCTTAGCGTAAGGATAATGGTATTTTTATATTTATGGCAACATAAATCATCAAGAGTTATCCGTGCTTTGTATTTATATTTTATTTTTTGTATTGGTAACACTTTTTGTTATGAGATTACGTGCCTATGTGTCTGAATGTGTTCTCAAATAAATATACTACTATAGATGAGACTTTTGATCAAAATGCACTTTAGTTTACAATTCCATTTTGGATATTTACACGGATACGATATGTTTTTTTTAAGCTATTGCATAGCTTCTATCGCGGGCCTTGAGCGTGGAGACCGAATCCAGAACTTCCGTAACGAAAATAACCTAACACCCCCCACTCATTTGTTTTTTGAGCGTGGTGACCGATAAGAAAACAAATGAGTGAACAATCAATCAAAATTCAATTCAATGTGTGAAAGTGTAACTTCAATTAATATCAAAGAAAAAAAAAAACAAAGGAAAAAAATACTGCATAAATAAAATAAATAAATATTTATAATTTCATAAGTTGATAAAAATGCTATGCAATAGCTTTACCGCGGCAGTCCCCGAGTGCAACACGTCTTTTTTTTTATTGTGGTGTGGAATCAACCTCTCCCGTTCTAGAATGGAGTGTCAAATCATGTCAGACTTTGACCGACTACAAGCACACGTGTGGGCTTTAGCTAAGGTTCATCTTCTTTATAATAAAAAAATTGAAATGAAAAAATGTTTACTGAATAATGTTTTATTTGTCCTTAAATAAAAAATCTCTCTCCTGCCATCTCTTCCGCCTTCGGTTCCGACTCCGCTTTTGATTCCAGCTCCGATTCCGATAAATTAAATTTAAAAACTCCGACTCCGCTTTCGGTTCCGATGTAATTAACTCCGTAACATCCCTGCAGTAGGTATCATCATCATTATTTCAGCCGAGACATGGTCTGTTATTGTATGCCCACTGTTGGACACACCACAACAGACCGATCCAGTGCGTCTCGCATCCGTCAGATTCCTGCAACCCTCACTAGGTCTACCTTATGGGGCTTACCCACAGTGTAACGTCACATCAGAACCTTTCAGCTCTGTACACAATCTGTTTTGCAAGCAATGTACCCTTCCCAATGCAAAGAAAGAAAGTTTATTTACGCGTTAAAGACGTAATCTTAAAACTAGGTAACAGAACATAAACATAACATCAAATGATAGTGAAGATATGCGTCTCCTCCGCGCAAAACGGCCGAACGCTCAGCATAAAGCTGCAGCCTCACGCATAATGCGTTGAGCTCACAGCGCTGATTTTCAGCGTAGGCCGGTCGCTGTGTCGACATATAGACGCTGGAACGGTGCTGTTAATAAAAGGAACTAAAAATTAGTACGGAAAAGTTATAAATAAAAATTAAAATAAATAGATAAAGTGACAAATACAATTTTAAAAAGCTTTATAAATAATTACCTTAAAAATAATGCCTTGCTCTCTTTAACTTTGTATTTATCCATTGTGCTGTATCTATCCCGAATAAGATTTTTTATTCTCTATTCTGAACTCCGAAAATCACTGCCTTCGCTGAGATTAAAACAGTTTTCCTATTAAATTCCTCGCCGAAACAATATTCCCTACAGATTCGTGTCAGCAACTTTTTCGGCTTTATCCTAAAATTGTAGCCTAAAATACAGGCTAGGCATCAATCTTGCAAAAAGTGATTTATCGTTTAACACGGTTTGAATGAAGATAAATTAACTGTTTGTATGTACTGTCAGGGTAATTGTTTATTGCGGTATAATTGGACTTAACTGGTGAAGTAAGCAATGATATAGCATAGCACAGACGGCCTTATAATGTTCCCACTGCTGGGACTCAAGCCGCCTCTCTCTAAGAGAGGAAATGAGCCGTAATCCACCACGCGGACCCATTGCGGGTTAGTGAATGTCACACGTTTTAGAATTTTTGGTTCTAGGATATGTTGGTTTCCTCACGATGTTTTTCTCCACCGTTTTGAGAGCAGTCGTGATGAAATAAACTACACAAAGTATTGTAAGTCGGGGCCGTTACCACTCGGCCACCACAGTTCTATAAACAACTAGCTTTTGCCCGCGGCTTTGCCTGCGTGGCATTAGGTACTTAAGGAAGCGGGATAAAAGGTAGCCTATGTTCTTTTTCATGTTAAAGGCTATATGCATGCCAAATTTCATCCAAATCCGTTCAGCCGTTTTTCCGTGATTAATTAACAAACATCCAAACATCCACACTTTCACATTTACAATATGATAATAGTATCGTTTATTTATAAAAAAAGTGAATACAACTGTACTGGCCCGCTGGTTTAGTGATTGGTGGCCCTAACTGCTATGTCCAGCATATTGTTGGGTCGATTCCTCCTCAAGACTTAAGGTTTCTTTGATGAGCACGATAATTCGTCCTGTCTCTGGGTGTAATTTATGTTTAATATATCTATTAAGAAATGTACAAGTATGTTTATAAGCTGTCCAATACTCATTTATTATGCATAGGCTGCGTTTGATCACTAACTCACCAGATGGTAAGCGATGATGTGGCCGACTATGGAGCACGCTCGCCTGGATGTAACCTATTCACTCTTTTCTAAGACTAGGACCCCCAGGTGGAAGCTATCAGAAGAGAACACAGACTCCGGCAGGGTCGCCTCCTCCTGTGAAGCAGTAATGCTAGCAAAGGAGGAAGCCGCACGAGTGAGGCAACGGCGTTCACACTCCAGCCGCCACCGGGAATCCGATACCGATTTCCGGCCACCATAGGCGCGGGCTTGCGGGTAATCGGCCGGGCAAAGTCCAAGACGTCGCGCGCCTCAAGGACATGTCAACAAACAGTAGCCCAGCAGGGTCGAAGCCAACTGGGGCCAAAGGTCTGCTTTTGAAAGGAAAATTCGGCCCCAGTACGAAAAGCAACGAAGGAACAGGATTTTGATTTTAGTCAGTAAAAGTCTGGCACTATCTTCCGATCCGCCCAAGAACGGGGGATGTTATTGGGTGATTTTCACACCTAAACAAATATAAAAATTCATGGTAAGCTATAATGTGGCCGACGATGGAGCACGCTGCCTATAGTATTATTAATTATTTTATTTCAAGCGTGCTCTCATAAAAGGGTTGGTAACAAAATATACTTAAAAACTATGTTAGTAGCCATAAAATTCCAGTTCTAGACATCATTATTACAATTCAATATTCCTATCTAAAGTAATAAATTTTATAATTTCAATCAAAACATATCAAAAACTACACAAATAAAACTATTATATAAATTAAAATACTTTAGGTATCTTACTTAAATTAAATTTAAATTAAATTAATTAGATTTAATCATCATCAAAATTACATTCAATCAATAAAAGTGAAATAAAATAGAATATTCTCTCTATTAATCTTTATTCCTAATAAAATGCGCATCCACTTGTTTCGGAAGAGGCAGTCCAACCTAGTGGCAATAATATAGTAACTTATTCACTCTTGACTTAAAAACCCCTAGGTTATACTGCCCTGGTAATCGATATAGCAGTAAGTCAAAAAAGGCGGTTTCGAGAAAACGACACGCAAATATTTTTGTTACAATTTTAGCGTTTGTGATAAAACTATACACTCGATTTCTATGTTCTATATGTCAAAAGAAAGGGAAAAATGTATTTTTTACAGTAGAATAATATTGTTTTAAAATCTTTCTCGAAACCTCCTTTTTTGACTTACTGCTATATCGATTACCAGGGCAGTATAACTATCAGGAAACACAAACTCCGTCAAGAAAAATCAATATTTCCGACCCCATTTCAAGCTATGTGACATCGTTAAACCAACACCATTTATCTCATTAACTCAATAAGAGCAAATGTTACTTTGTTGCTTTCAACTCAACATACGAAATTGGATCTAGCTTTTCAACTGATGTGGCTCAACAAAGATGCCTACCGACTTTTGACTCAACAAAACGCTAGACAAGGTTCCTCGATGAGTTTTGAAAAGTAAAGTTTTCGTGTGAGTTAGTATGGTACATTGTTTTAATTAGGAGTGATAATGATAATTTGATTTTCTTAACATACTTAATAATGTAAAAGGTTTCTTGTAAGTGTTTACATAATCCGTGAGAATTATACGCACATTCATACACCGTGTCTTTGACATCGACGCACAAACGTGCCATGGATCCAGTACATGATTCTGGACCCCTCAGTGGTTTTTTATTTTATTTTGGTGGGTAAAAATCATCCAAATGACATCCTCGCCCTTGGGCAGAGCGAAAGATAGTGTCAGACATATCGGAGCTTAGCTGTTTTTCGAAGCTAACCCTGGCCCCAGTAGGCTTCGACCCAGCTGGGCTCCAGCTGTTACTGACAACTCCTTAAGGCGCGCGGGAACAGTGCGCAGCGTCGCCGACTTGGGCTCGGTCCGGACAGTTACCAATGGACAACGAGCTATCCATTGCTTTGCTTCCGCAAGCCCGTGCCTGCGGTGGCTGGAAATCGGGATCGGAATCCCGGCGGTGGCTGGAGCGCCGTGAGCGCCAAAGCGTCATGCGGTTGGCCTCCTCCTTTGCTAGCATTACTGCTTCGCAGAAGGAGGCAACTGCCTGCTACTCCTCCTGACACCCCGTGGTGGAATTTTTCGTCGATTTTACCACCCTGGGTTAACTAGTAGAGAATGCTTTAAGCATTAAGGCCACCTTTGTACCTTTGTGTTGCATGAAGTCTTGAATAAATAAATAACGAGTATGAGGAGAATAAATATCTTCATACTATAATAGTATCATATTATGCATAAGAAACTGTATGGTATTGTGTTTAAAAAAAAATATCACGTCATTACCTATATCACCAATATATCTCCCTTTATCTTACATTTAAAAATACAAGAAAGCAAATAATGTTGTGGCTCCTACAAGGTGGACCGATGACCTGGTAAAGGTTGCGGGAAACCGATGGATGCGAGACGCACTGGAACGTTCGTTGTGGCGACGCTAGGGGGAGGCCTATGTCCAACAGTGGACGTATATCGGCTGAAATGATAATGATGATGAAATTGTGTTCACCCGTATGTTTGTTACTCATTCACGCATAAACGGCTTACCCGACTGGATGAAAATCGGTACCTACGCTGATAGACCCTGTCCTTCTTTTTCTTCTCGGGTCGATTTGACTCAATTTTGTCAAACCAATATTTGGCCACCTGGACAGCTGACCCTGTCCTGAAAAAGGAGGGTTCTTTTAATTCCTGAAACTATGTTCCCTTGGGATAATTTTCTACTTTCAGGTTGGCAAAACCGATAGCATAAACTAATCTACACTAATGTAATAAAGAGGTAAAGTTTGTTTGTTTGAGGTAATCTTTGGAAGTAGGTACTGGTCCGATTGCTAAAATTCTTTCACCAATAGAAACCTGCTATATTCCTTAGTGACATAGGCTATATTTTATGTACGCAGGCGAAGCTGCTAGCAAAAGCTAGTATACTATAATTTTGAAGGTACGCATCCTTCGAGCGCGAATCCAACTCGTACTTACCCAGTTTTTGCGATTATTGTCAGACCCAACTTCAGATTAGCCAATATTAATGTGAAACGACTAATTGGGAGGTTTGACCTTGACCTCCTTTTTTGTATGGTCGGTAAAGTTTGAAGACTTTAGGGAGAGTTTTTGTCTATATAAGCTTGATACGTTTGGGAAGCCTCTTGAAGAAGTAACTTGGTAACATTTTGATCAGCGTTCTGGATGAGGAAAACGAAGTTTTGAGTGGTATGAAATTCGCCTTTAAACCAAGAGTGAAAGGCAAGCGTGCTCTATTGTCGACCACATCATCGCCTACCGTCAGGTGAGATAGTGGTCAAATGCTGGGCTATCAATAATAATAAAAAATCTGTAGAAGCTGCTGTAGCTGAAGGATCTCTAACCACAAAACAGAACGATTATTTATTATTATATATTTAATGCTTTATACTCACAAAAGTACAGAGGCGGACTTAATGCCTTAGGCATTTTTTATTACCAGTACGATCAAGTGTCAGGAAGATACTTGTAATGTCTTAACAATGGCAATGTCCCCAATGCTGCGGCCTTCTCTCTAGGAGAGTGAATTGACCGTAATACACTACGCGGGCCAGTGCGTTTTCGTAGATGTCACATGTCTTAAAATTTTTGGTTTTATATATTTTAAACCTTTCGCCGTTTTGAGAGCAGTGCTTTACACAAAGTAATGCGCCTGGCTGGGTTTGAAACCATAACCTACAATTTAAAAGTCTGGGCAGTTACCACTTTTTATTTTTTTATACTTGAAAATCATTCAATGATATCCCCCACTCTTAGGCAGATCGAAAGACAGTGGCAAATTTTTACCGACTAATTCATTAAACATTAAGCGAACGCCCGCGTTCGCGCATCTATTGTGTCTCAAATTGACGGTATCTGAAAGCCTAAAAACCCACTCCTGTTCCGTCGTTGCCTTTCGTACCGGAGCAAAATCTCCCTTTCAGAAACAGATCCTTGGCCTCAGTAGGCTTCGACCCTGCTAGGACCCTACGTTTGCTGAGAACTCCTTGAAGCACGCGTGAAACAATACGCGCCGTCGACGTCTTGGGCTCTTGTGTCCTGACGTTTACCGAACGGTAGGAAGGTGCTACCCATTGCTCACCGTCCGCGACCTATGGTGGCTGGAAATTGGAATCAAAACCGGTGGCTGGTGCGTGAGGCAATCGCCTCTTCCTTTGCTAGCATCACGGGCACTGAGCCACTACTACGCCACAAGCTCTTCAAACAAAAATAATTCCATTAGCCATGCAAAAATCACAGCACTTAACAAAAAAAAAGCTGATCAATTTTGCTTCTAAACCAAGCGCTCCCAATCTTTAAAAGTTTTTCTTTTCACCATTTTCTCTCTACTCGAAGATCACGTTAGCAACGTCATTATTTCAATGAGTCTCAGTTTTTCGGCCGACTTGTTATGAAGGGACGGTTCGAATCTACCGTCTTTAAGCTGCGAAACGAAAATGATTTCCAACAGAATTTATTGGACATTAATGACGGGGATTTTTGATAAATTATTTTGAGAGATACTTTTTTTTAATTAGTGCTTGACTGCAATCCCATTTGATGATAAGCAATGATGCAATCACAGAAAATATGAAAAGGGTTAGAAAGGAAATACTTTCCGATTTGTACTGTAATAAGTGTCGCCGCTTGTCTCACACCCTTTTACTCCACTACAAGGAATAAACCATAACAGACCACGCACACTTAGATAGCAAGTTTTTTTTTTTATAATGGATAGGCTCGCGTTTGACCACAATCTCACCTGATGGTAAGCGATGATATGGACGACGATGGAACACGCTTGCCTAGAAGCAATCTATTCACTCTTGACTTAAAGACCCCTAGGTTATAGTTATCAGGAAACACAGACTCCGACAGGGAATTCCATTCCTTAACTGTACGCATAATGAATGCACTCCCAAAACGCTTTGTACGTATAGGTGGGATGTCCACCATGTACCGGTGGCGCAACGCCGTACGTCTTGTGGTCCGTCCGTTTGCTATTGCTAGTTGAAATATGAGCATTTTGACAGAGCTTTGTGGCACACCTGCGCTGCCTTCAAGGCCAACCTCTTTCATTAGTTCTGTGTATGCAATCGTTGATGGTAAAACGCACTAGTTTAATTTGCCAAAGACAAACACTCTAACCTTTAAGACACCTAAACTATAATCGACAGGAAGACCGCAGCAGGCATATTGTTCCAGTCCTTTCTTGTACGCGGTATAAATGACGAGGCGAAACGCTTATTCCGGACCGTAGCGGTTTTTTTTTGATAGGTTAAAATCATCCAAATGACCTCCCGTGCCCTGGTTTAACACATAAGACCATCATTGTACCCATAGATGTAAGTTATTCTAAAAGTTTAGTTACTGTTTTCGTGTACCATAACATAAAGTCTATTCTATTCTATTCTATTCTATTCTATTCTATCCTATCCTATTCTATTCTATTCTATTCTATTCTATTCTATTCTATTCTATTCTATTCTATTCTATTCTATTCTATTCTATTCTATTCTATTCTATTCTATTCTATTCTATTCTATTCTATTCTATTCTATTCTATTCTATGGGATAGTTTTTATCTCAGGACATATATTCCTTTGGGAGAATTTTCTACTTCTTTTTTTTCCGCGTAGTCGTAGGCAGTAACAACTATTGTAACTATTCAATAATATACTAACCAACAACAAATTATTTCCAATAACTACAGCTAATCGAAATTAATTCCATCATGTACTCTTTAACATAATATTCTGTAACAAGTAAAATTAATATTTCCAGCAAATTCGTTTTCAATTTGATTGAAAATTCAATTATCCGGTTCAGTAACCAGTTAATGGGTTACATTGCAATGAATATCATTTTCCAATTTGCTAATGGATTTTATTATTATTTTTTTATTTTTTAAATAAACATTTCAGGAAAAAAAAATGGCGTGGAAAAATGACATTCTTTAGAATCATTTTTTAAATTTTTAAATCACAATATATTTTATTGTACACCAAAATAGTAACAATTTTACAGAAACTTAATTCTATGGGTACAATGGTGGTCTAATTAAAAAATTCTTTCACCTTCCTGCTGGAGAAAGAGTTTCTAAAATCTATCTTTACTAGACTTTTTGAGTTTATTCACTACAGACAAAAATATATATATTTTTTCTTTATAATATTAATATAGATTGCGATTCCATTTACACACGTGTAAAGTACCAAACTATTGTGATATCGAAAGGAGATCGCATGAGTTGTTTTTTTTATATAACCAACAACCTGGCTTGTAAAATAAAATTCGAAGAATTATGCTGTTCTAGAATAGGTTTGAAAGTTGGTAGAAAAAAGAATGTCTGTTGTTTTTTCAGTGTTGAAGTAATTTTTGTAAGTAAGTTTGTAACTAATTGACTCTAATTAAAAACTCTAAATTACGTACACCAAACAACTTTTTTGCATCGCTATCAACTAGTAATTTTATTTTACAATTTTATTTTATCATTTACAATGAAATAGTAACTGCTTCATTTTATTTTCAAATAAACAGAACGATTGAACATGTAAAGTGGTCACGAGATAAACCCCATAAATATTCTATCGTGACAATTCTTTTTTAAAGCAACCAAATGAACAACAGTGTATGAAATATTTACCTCACAATAACTTATTCACAAAATATAAAACATTTTAACACAAAAAAGGCCACAAATATATTGTTTGACATTTCGAAAATAAGTTTTAAACTACAAAATATACGGGATAGAGTCACGTCGCAGTTTAAAAGTGAGCAATCAAAATGTATTGAGCTAGAGTGTTCCATTTTTAAACGGTATCGCTCACTTGCGTTTGATTTTTTGACATTTGGAAAATAGGTTATTTAAATTACGAAATATACGGGACAGAGTCACGTCACAGTTTAAAAGTGAGCAATCAAAATGTATTGAGCTACAGTGTTCCATTTTCAAACGGTATCGCAAATTTGCTTTTAGAAGTGATTTCGTTAGTTTTTAATTATTTATATTTTTTAGAAAAAAGATGCTTTATTTTAGACAAGGAATAATTTACTCCTGTGCGGAATTGTTCGAAGGAACAATAAAAGAAGGAAGTAATATGGGATAAAGACAGGAAGAAAAGGAAGAATTGTTCGAAGGAATTATGGTGGGCATACAATATAAAGAGCAATTGAAAAACCGGTCAAGTGCGAGTCGGACTCGCCCATGGAAGGTTGAGTAGCGGCAAGTAACAGAATATAAAAGTTCTTGTAGTTCGTTGTAATTTTGATCGATGTTTAAATAATAGTGTATTTTTTTAGATTTATGACGTATTAAAAAAATACTACCTCACACGTATGGGTACGATGAAAAAAATTTTTTTGAGTTTCAGTTCTAAGTATGGTTCCCCAAAATTTATTGCTCTTTTTCAATTTTTGTGTAAAAATCTTAAAGCATTTCACAGAATACATCTACTTACTAAGTTTCAACAGTATAGCTCTTATAGTTTCTGAAAAAAGTGGCTGTGACATACGGACGGACAGACAGACAGACATCATGAATCTATAAGGGTTCCGTTTTTTGCCATTTGGCTACGGAACCCTAAAAATACAGATGGTCTCTGTCTACCCAGAGATTAAGGAGTTAATGATTATTCTTGACATATTTACTCGATAAGAAGTGGCGAATTGATTACTTACTGAGGAATAACAACCGAATAGTTGTTGAACAAAGACTACGACAATCGAATTACAGTTTGTTTATACAACCCGTTTGTATTGCGAATTAGAATTTTTTATTGGCTGGTTTAAACAGTTTAAAATTTTAAGTATTTCTCTTTCGGTACCAATTTTTTAGCTTTGTTGCCAAAAAATGAAAACTTAAAAATTTGCCTTATCTATTATGAAGTGGTAAAGTTTGGCTTTTTGTTTGTAGGAGATAATCTCTAAAAGTATTGGTCCGATTCATAACGTTAAAATATTGAAAACTATATACCTAAATAATACCAGCACTCTAGACTAATATTTATAACAAGCACAGACACTAAGATACTTCGCAGGAATTCCATTGGAAAATTGAAGCCTTGGACAATAGAACGAAATAAGGCAACAAATGGACGAAGCGATCAGTTCAGTCGATAGACGCCGAGGATGCTTTTTGTATGAACCGATCCTATAGTGCAGTAGTGACGCAATCTGTTTGGAAATAGGGATGATAAAATTGTGCAGTTTCTTTTGAGATCGGCAAATATTAGAAAACTTTACTAGGTATTGGAGATAGTGTTATCAAAGAGATTTATCGGCTATGTATAACTAGTAAGTTTAATAAAACACAAGTCAGTGTTTTTTTTTTATAGTAACAGCCTGGGGAGCATTAAGTCAAAACTGAATAGGTTACTTCTAGGCAAGCGTGCTCCATCGTCAATTACATCATCGCTTACCATCAGGTGAGATCATTGATTACATTCATAGACCACACCATCATATTTAGTGTATGGCCTTTAACCTTTCAATCGTTATAATTACAGACACAATTGAAAGACAATACCTAGGTGCGCGAACGCCGGCGTTCGCTTGGGGTTTAATGAATTAAAAGAGACTTTGACCCCTGCGTTTGTTTCGGTGTTTCTTCTCAGGGTAGTCAGCTAGGAAACACCGGCCCCATCTAGCTTAAACTGACGTAAAAAATTGACGTGTAAAAGTGTTGTTTAAAAACCATTTTTTTTTATTTTTTTATTAGCCATTACTGTCGAGGTCGCCCTAGAAAGAGGTGGCGAGATGATCTAAACGCGTATCACGAGAACTGGCTAGTGACGACGCGAGAGAAGAATGTCTGGAAGGACTTGGGGGAGGCCTTTGCCCAGCAGTGGGACAGTAATGGCTAATAAAAAAAACGATTTAAAAAATAAATATCATTTGTCGCTTTCCATAAGGTGAGACAGTCGTCAAGAGCGAGCCTATCTATAGTCAAAAAACCAGCCTAGTGCGAGTTGGACTCGCGCACAAAGGGTTCAGCACCATCATCTATAAAAACGGCAAAAAATCATGTTTATTGTATGCCCCCTTAAATATTTATTTTATTCTGTTTTTTTAGTATTTGTTGTTATAACGGCAACAGAAATACCTACTTCATCTGTGAAAATTTCAACTATCTATCGTGGTTCATGAGATACAGCCTGGTGACAGACCAACAGATGGACAGACGAAACAGATAGCGGAGTCTTAGAAATAAGGTCCATTTGGGTACCCAACCCTAAAAGAGACGTTAAGAGGCCGACGACAGATGAATTTCCATACAAACGTAATACCACGCTCATTTGCAGTTGGAGCATATTTCCAGCATATTATGATGATATTCGATTATAGACAACATTTATCTAGGTTCCTACGTCTTTCTTTAAAAAAAAAAAACAAATAGAAATTTAAGCGAATTGTATTTCGTACCTACTTTTTTACAGCGTAAATGGTAAAACATGCCATTTGGCTCTTTCTGTATTAAAAATAACAATATTTCTAATATTCTCGACGTAGGAACCTAGATAAATATTGTCTATAACCGAATATCATCATAATATGTTGAAAATATGCTCCAACTGCAAATGAGCGTGGTATTACGTTTGTATGGAAATTCATCTGTCGCCGGCCTCTTAAGCTACTTCTAATTTTAAAACAAAAAAACGCTTGCGGGCAAAATCTAGTTACCTACATAAACGGCTAAAATCAAAATGGCCGCCACGGTGCGACTGAACTAATCTCACAATTTGCCCACTTAATGAGCCGCTCCGTTTTAAATTACCCTCGCTAATTAATTTAGAGTGTAATTATTTAAGTTTCTACACCCTTGTATTATTCGTATTCATAATTTATTGTGGGTCTGAAATCAAATCATTTAATTTTACACAAAGGTATGCAAATACATGTCTGTTTACTTAGTCTTTTGCTTTTCAACTGGATACTAATATTTTACATAGAGAAGTCACTCTATGTACCTACTCGTAAAATATTGCAAACCAATAATAATAAGATTTTATTTTGAAGGTCAGATAGGCAGTAGCTTATCTGACCTCCAAAGCCAAATTGGGTACACAATATCCTCTGTACCTTTTTTTTTCGGTGGCTAAAATCATACAATGGCAACCCCCGCTCTTGGGCAGAGTGGGAGCTAGTGTCAGATTCTTACTGACTAAAAAACCCACCCCGTTCCTTCAAGCCTTCATAACGGGGCTCGAGTTCCCTTTCGAATAACCCTGTCCCCAGTAGGCTTCGACCCGGCTGGGCCACTGCTGTTGCTGACAACCCCTTGAGGCGCGCGGAAACAGTCCGCGCCGTCGACGACTTGAGCTTGGTCCGGACAGTTACCGGACGGCCAGACAGCGAGCTATCCATTGCTCACTGTCCGCAAGCCCATATCCTCTGTACCTGGCTTCTAAATATTCGTAACTGACTGTCAAATATCTACAATTGATGACAAAGACACATGTGCTTATGTAGGGTTTGAACTGGAGAAATCTTGGTGAAAGGATTAGTCAGCTAGCTAAATCAATCTGGCCAAATGGGGCTTCCTTGAACTATCTCTTACACAGTGTCAGTGCGAAGCCGCTGCACAAGACATGCGTCACCTGCTATGCTGCATAACCACCTACACTTTTCAGAATCTATACGAGGTCAATAATAGAGCTGTAATAATAGAGGGAGGCCAAAGAAAAGATGGATGGACTGTGTGAAAAGCGATATGAAAGAAAAGGGAGGAACAGGACAGAATGGAAGAAAAAAACGTGTTGCGCCGACCCCAAATAAAACGGGACTAGGGCAGGAAGATGATGACACGTTGGCAATGACTGGTTAGAAAAAAAAATAGTTTGAGAACATTGACACGAAAAAAAGAAGATCCCCTCTTCTTCTTTTCCTCTCTCAAGAAATACTTCTTAGGGTGAGTTGCACCATTTAACGATAACGATAACAAAGCAGTTAATAGTTGTCAAATCGTCGAATTGCCCAATAGGCGGCCGTTTCACGGCTGGTTATGATTTGGTTTTCGTTATAGTTAAATGGTGCAACTCAACCTTACAATTTCTAAAAATACACCGCACTGAAATACATGAAAAAAAAAAAGAAAAACCTAAATAGATATGCCAATAGTTTCAACGCGAGCTATTGGCATGTCGAGAAAACACTTTCTATTACGACAAACACTTCAACTGAAATTCAGCACAAATATCAAACTCAGCCTGAGTTCGATATTTTTGCTGAATATCCCAAAATAGTCATTTCGTAAGAGGAAAATCCAATAACTTACGTCTGACCTTTGAATCGAGGCACCTTCGGCAATTGCAGTTTAGGTAGAAGCCTTAGGGCACTTTCAATTTATGCGTACTGCAACCGGCCGGCTTCCGTACGTTTACCGTGCCGGTAGCAGTATGTTAGCAGTCCGAGAACAGGCGCATAAATTGAAAACGTATCTGGCTACCGTGCGTTTGTATGCCAGTGATACGCTATTCAACACTGCACTATTCAATACCGAATGGATCACGTGGTGCTTATGACTTTGCCGCCCTGTTTTCGACCGTTCGCCGCACAGTTGTTGCACCGCGCGTTTTGTTTGAGAAATACGATCATCCATAAGTAATAATATATGACCAACGCACCGCAACCGCACGGCAACAGGACGTCAAAAGACGCATAAATTGATAGCGTCCTTAGGTTCAGACTTCAGTGTCCTGACTTTTGGCAGCTTTTCAGGAGCAAAGAGGTTTTTTAAAATAATATTTCCTTAGAATGCTGACTGAGTGTTTTACGTTACAAAATATGGCCACTCACGCCGTACGTTCAGGTCATGGTCTGGAGCTGCAGCTAAGGCCTCTCTTTCTGTGAAGTTGGAAACGGACATTTACATGATATTACCTGATAGTAAGCAATGATACAATCGATGATAGTAAGGCGTACTAGTTTATTAAGACCCTATTCTTTCTAGCTTTGAAGACACCTAGATTATAATCGAACGGGTAGACCGCTAATGGTAAATTCTACCAATCCTTCAATGTGCGTGGTAGAAACGATGAAGCGAAATGCTTAGTCTGGACCGTAGATATGTTAACAACGCAAAGGTGAACACTCACCCTACGTCGGATTGTTTGGTAACAGAAAGATGATGCGGGAACCAAGTCATGTAATTCCTGCACATTCGTTCCAAAATGCATGCTATGAAATACCGAAAAACTGACTGCCTGCCTATGCTCCAGGCTATAAAGATTGTATTGACCAAATTTGGATCGTCAATCAGCTTCTTTGTACGCCCTTCCATTCAGTCTAAATTTGGCAAATAACGGCTTCAACCGGCTCACATACTCCTCAAAAACTTATAGGCACAGCATGACTCCTAAATCTCAAGTAGACGATCACAAAAACATTGCCCAACCCTCATCGTGCTAACTTACATATAACTACACACTGTCTTTGGGTCCAAACGACCCTCCCCGATTTAATTGTCCAACTTCCTGACTTTATGCACTTGGCTTTTAATGGCAGTCGACGGGTTAAAATCTTGATCGTTAAGATCGAGGTGTAGTGAGCGCGGGTTATGGATTAAAAAAAGTTTATGACTGAGTTCCGATGAAATATTTTTTAGGGTACCTCCAAAGGAAAAAACAGAAACCCTTATAGGATCACTTTGTTGTTGTTTGTTTCTGCGGATTCTTGAAGCTGTAAAAAAAATCAAACTTTTGAATTAACGAGAAAATTAGATACTTAGGTTTATGTAGCAAAAAACGTACATTTTGACACTCTCGAGGAAATCAAAAATCATAGGATGCTTCCTGTTGGCTAAAATTTGGTTTAAAATTAGAATAAATCTGAAAACTGTTTTGTTGCCACGGCACAATTTTTTCTTGCGATCCGGAAATCCATTCCGAAATTGAACTCTTTACATAGTTAAGTTTGTACGGAATCCTCAGGTCACGAGCCGACTCGCACTTGCGAAGTTTTTTCTCTTTGAAAATCTATTTTCTTTTCAGCTACAATTTCTTATTATATTAATAATATTATGTTACCAAGATAGTTGTGTGCTCAAAATAATGGCTCTTTTCTATTTGGTGAGAAAATGACGCGTTGTAAACGATGTGCTGTTCAAATGAGTCTTTTATAGTGAAGACAACAAATTGGAAAACGAAGCGTGGCTCAGTAAACACTCTGGTTCGGATGAAATATAATTTGATAACAGCTGCCAACGACTTCGACCGTATCATAGTAGAAAATTAATCTCATAGGAACTTATTTCCAGGATGAAAATGATTTTATATGCTATTCCAGGACTTGGTACCTACCATCTTCATCCTCAGCCTTTTTTAATGTTCCCACTGTTGGGTCTTAAACCTCCTCTCATGGAGTCTTCTCAGTTAAAGACAGCTATGTCGTCACAACATCACGCAAAGTCGATCCTGTCCTTATTGTATATTATCTCAACCTGAGTACAACGAGATAAAACCAAAGTAATCATAAGGATTTTTTTAACACAGAATATTATAATACTACCTCTCTTAATAATCACATGGATTTTTTAAACACAGAATATATAATACTACCTCTCTTAGTAATTGCCAGTAAGTTACACACATTTGTATCATGACCATTCACGGCTCATTTAACGCGGAATGTGAAAACTTGGCATCAGTAAAGAAGGTAGTAGTCCAATTATTACATTCGCGTACATTTCCCAAGCCAAGTTGAAAACTTTTTTGTGTAGGAATGGAGATTTGTACGAAATGTTATTTTTAGGGTATTGCCCTCTAAATTTTGACGTTAAGAAAGTTATAAGGTATCACAATAATATAACAAAGGTGGCGAAGGTGGCCAAAGTTTGTATCTATGTGTATATGATACGTTCTCCACACAAGGGTAGTTCCAGACCATGTCCTGGAATAAGGTAGAGGATACTTTTTATCTTGAGATTATGTTACATTGATCTACTATGCAGCACGCTTGCCTAGAACTACCCTTTTCACTCTTTATTTAAAGATCTCTAAGTTGTAGCAAACAAGAAACACAAACTCCGACGACGAATTCCTTAACTCAACAGTACGGACAACAAGCTGTGTTCGCAAAACGCATATGGCTGTCTGGGATGTCCACCATGAGCCGGTGGTGCCTTGCCATACATCTGGTCAGGCTAGTCACATCGACTTCTTTACTGTATGCGCAACGAATATGTTCCCATAACATCTTGTGCGTATGGGTGGGATGTCCATATGTTCAGGTTACGCATAGCCGTACCTCTAGTGGCAGTAAGGGTCTGGCTGGTAGCATCTAGAGCTTGTTGAGTCTCTTGGCAAATAGCAAACTGAAGCAAACATTCTAAAATATTCGTAATCAGCCGTAATGTGCGCTTAACAGCTCGTCGAGTCATCGGTGTCCATCTGCCCTTTTTTCAGAAACTTTTCATAATCAGCCTTTTGATGTTCCCACTGCTGTGGGACTCAGGCAGGCCTCCTCTCTAGCAGAGGGAATGGGCCATAATTCAGCACGCGGGTCCAGTACGAGTTGGTGGATGTATGTAACATCCACCAACTCGTCGATCGACCTTTGAGTTTTTAGTTCTAAGTTATGCCGGTTTCCTCACGATGTTTTTCTTTCCCATTATGAGAGCAGTGGTAATGAAATAGATTACACATAGTAATGCGCCTGCCTGGGTTTGAAACCGCGACTTACAACTCATAAATCAGGGCCGTTCCCACTCGACCACCACTGCGTTCTACTGATACTTTTGCGCTTATCTTAAAAACCTTCACAGACTTTTTCATTCCTGAACAGAATCTTGAAAAATCCTCTCTCTCTCAGTATATTCCACCCTAAAGACGTGTTCAAATACGAAGAGACATTAAGATTCGGGCGAAAACTTGAAGTTTTATAGCAGAATTATTTTAATGAACTGCGGTAATTACATACATTGTAACCGAACCGCTTCATAAAACAAATAAGCGCTTTAAATGAAGAGTTTCAGGGTGTTACACGCCATGAAAGAGGTTGAAGACTGTTATTATTATAATTATGGAGATACTTTAAAGGTATTTATTGCTTAAGTAGGCCATGGCGTGTTACAGGAGTTCGTGTTATTTAAAAATACATAGATATATTTTCATGTTCACTGAGTGAGTTAACATAAATTGTATTTTAGTCTTTTTTTTTAAGTTTAATAATAGTTTATTTGGTATTTAAGTTTTTTATGGACATATTTATTAAAATAATTTGTATACTTAAAATACTTAGATATAATAATAAAAATAAGTCCTATTAATTGAAATATACAACCTTACTATTAGTATATGTAAAACCTGAAACACTTATCTAGTATTTTTATATAAAGAATCTATGTACAAAATTTCGAAACCGTAACATGAAAAGTCGCAAAGTTATATCACCAAAAATACATAGTCATCGGGCCATCAAGGCGACTGAGGGGTTGTTTTGCACTTGCGTCCAGCTGTTTACTGGCTCCTAATGCCCACTAGGACATGCCGTGACCTTTCTTCTTTCCTCTTTCTTTTTCTATTCTATTTTATATTAAAATAAACTATGCAAGTGCTATTTTTACTTAGGTAAGGTTACAAAATTATCATAAACTCACTTTGAAGTTACACATACTCAAAATACATGACATCATTATATTAAAGATCTATACTAATATTATAAAGAGGTAAAATTTGTAAGTTTGTATGTAGGGGGTAATCTCTGGAAGTAGGCACTGGTACAATTGCAAAAATTTATTTACTGATAGAAAGCTGCTTTATTCCTGAGTGACATAGGTTATATTTTATGTACGCGGACGAAGTCGCGGGAAAAAGCTAGTAACTTATATATTTATTAAAAGTATTTCCTCTAAGGAATAAGAAAAGAGTTATTCTTGAGAAAAATAGTCAATTAGAGACAAAAATAGACTAAAGTGCTTCACGTTTTCGATATCACGTAGAAAATGGAGCCATTCTCAAAGAAAAACAGGAAAAATCGCTACAAGAAACGATTAGGTTAATATTGAAACTGATAATCGATTCTATAAGTGAACAACAAATATTTTAGGCTTCGTACAGAGTGTAAAGCGGTAGCGGACGCGGTGGCGGACGCGATTAAAATCTTGTGGTTGCCTAGAACCTATTAATACTAATTAACATATAAAACTGCATCATGCAACACTACAAAACTTAATTTTCATTTTATTGTTAGTGTTGCCTACTGAGAATAAAATTAAGGGGCCGGCGACGGATGAATTTCCATAAAAACGTAATACCACGCTCATTTGCAGTTCGAGAATATTTCCAACATATTGTGATGATGTTTGGTTATTCCGGTTAATAATTAGGCTCTTAATAATTAGTGCGCCTCACCACCAACGATTGCATCACTGCTTACCATCAGGTGGGATCGCAGTCAGGCGCTGGTTTATTTCAACTAAAAAAAGAACACAAACCGCTCATGACACATCTTACCCGCCCCAGCTCATCACCCTAGCCAAACCCTTAATCTATTTAAGTAAACTGGAGACGAAGCGTTGAATTTAACAGACACTGTTCAGTACAATGGGGCAATTGTGCTGGACTACAGGTAGCAATCAGCGCCCACTGTGTTAGTGCGAGCAATTTGGGACCTCAAGACGATATGCCCCGTGACGGCTCTGTATTCGATAACCGTTTAGGAATTGGTTAAGCGGCTCGCTGGCTAAACGGGCTTGGTTAATAGTTGAATGGCTGTTCGTGTATTATATAATCAGAAATATAGACAGATAAGACAGGTGAAGGAAACCGGCATATTCTAGAACTAAAGATTTGTGACATATCGTTACCCTCCCTGCTAACTGTCCTAACTAGCAATTGATATTTTTCCAGGGCAACCGTTTTTCGGACGAGGGTTAAAATCATGTTCCTGTAGTTGCGTAATCTGTAGCTTTATTAATTAATTAATATTTTTTTTTATATTGCTCTTGGCTTATTCTTTAAGTTAGTAGTGGCCCTAATGGCCTAAGGTTCGAAGTTAGTGAGGATAATTTTCCTTCCTTTTGCACTTATGCAAAATAAAATACGTGATTATCTTCTAAACAGTAAACGACATAGATACGACGATTCGAGAGAACTTATTCGAAATAATGTTATAAACAAATGGTAATATCAGTGCAGATACGCCAGTTATAGGAGATAAGACAGTTAACGGGGAGGGCGACGATACCTATGTATGTATCTAGCAACCCATACCGGGCCCGCGTAGTGGACTAGGGCCCATTCCCTCTCCTAGAGAGAAGGTTTGAGTCCCAGGAGCGGGAAAATTGAAAGGCTGAATATGCTATGCTAGATAGGACAGGCATTATTAAAGTTTACGGTTAGATAGCTACAAACTAGTGATTTTTAAGTCAAGAATGCATCAGTCACTTCTAGGCATGCTTACTATCAGGTGAGATAGTGGTCAGACGTGAGCGTATTCATAATAAAAATGGGAAGAAAAGGGCTGAGCGGGTTGGCACATAGTTTTGATTGCCGTATTGATTAATAAAGTATTTATTTAAAAATACAAACATCCGAATTGAGAATCTCCTCCTTTTCTAGAAGTCGGTTAAAAAGAAATAAAAAATATTAGTGTTGATACCAAGTCAACGTTTTGAAAAATCTATTTACAATTTTTAGGACTTGAAAAATTGCCAAAACAAATAAATACAAAACGAAATTCAACACCGCAACGTAATCAAAAAATCGTAATACAAAAATCAACCACCATTTTTTTAAAACGCCTTCAAAAGCAGTTTTCCTCAATGCCAACACGGCAAGCGTAAACAATATTAAAAACAAAAAAAAAAGTAAAAAACGATTTCATAATCGTGCCAGAGGAAAGACAAAACAAATTTTTTGGAGCCAAAAGTATGTGATAATATTTTTGTCCAAGAGTTTTTAAGCTTGGAGCACTGTGTTTTGGTGCGACAGAATTATGAGCCCTAGCTCGGTTTCGGTGACAACACCCTTAATCCTGTATTTTATGACCCACTGCAACGTTTGGTATACATAAGGTTAGGATACACTTGGGCTCATACCAGAAAGGAACAGAAGTCCATCTCATATATGTACTGAAGTACTTATTTGAGATAGAAACAGAAATCTATCTACTTATATGAGATAGGAACAGAAGTCTATCTCATATATGTACTGAAGTACTTATATGAGATAGACTTCTGTTCATAGGACCGCCGAGCGCTCGGCGGTAACGCTATGGTCGGCGTCACTTTGCGGCGCGCTCCCGTTCACGATGGCGGCGGCTGCACGGGCGGCTGGCTCGGCGATCAGTTCCTATCTTAACTGTCTATAATTAGATTATTGAACATATGGTTACAATTGTTCACTTACTTGGTTCGGGGCTGGAGACTGAGCCCTTATCTACTTACGTAACTGTGCTGTGTTTAATTAAAATGAACCAACAAAATGCAAGCATATACCTACAACCCTGTCTAAAATACCTGGTAGCTTAAAAAACGATAATTAACCATTTAAGGGGCCTATTAAAAATAATAATATTTCTAATATTCTCGACGTAGGAACCTAGATAAATATTGTCTATTACCGAACATCATCATAATATGTTGGAAATATGCTCCAACTGCAAATGAGCGTGGTATTACGTTTGTATGGAAATTCATCCGTCGCCGGCACCTTAATCCTATCTTGTCCTGTATCTTTTTTGTTCATGCGGTGAATAAAATAAATAAATAAATAATGTTGAATTTAAACAACAGTCTACCTTTCGAATGTCTTCAGTTACACTGTCCGACATAAGGCTATTGTCTTTCTATTGTGTCTCTAATTACGACATTAAAAGAGTTAAACAGTTATAATATATTTTATTTTATTTTTTTATTGTTGTACAAAAAAGTTCACAGACGCGTGTCCCAAGCGGGTGGTACTCCAGCTCGCAATGGTTTCAACCGGTCCGAGATATTGTGTTCGTGAGCGGTGTCTATGTGTGCGTTGCTCGAGTGCACTTTGTATGTAGATTGACTTCTGTACCTATCTCTCTATTGTGACTTGTGGGTGTGGAAATTTTACTTTGAAAGTAAATCGTGTCGGTTGGCTAGTGATGTGTCGCAGCTGCTACCAGGTCATTTGTGGTAGTCAAATTACTATTTCAGCGTGTTTCTTTAAATACTGTCACATTTTAAATATTCTTAGAATTCTCTTCAAAAATACCAAGTGTTAGTTTTGTTCATCACTGTTGGACATAGGCTTCCTCCAAGAATCGCCACAATGAACGGTCCTGTAAGTCCCGCATCCATCGGATCCCCGCAAGGGTTGCCAGTTCATGGGTCCACTTAGTAGGAGGCCTTCCAACGCTACGTCTTTCGCTATGTGGTCACCATTCCACAACTTTTCGGCCCCAACAGCCATCTGTTCTGCGAGCAATGTGCCTGTGCCCGCTCCTTGCCACTTAAGTTTGGCGATTCTTCGTGCTACGTCGGCAACCTTCTTCTGCGTTAGTTTTGTTACATGAGGTTAATATTAGTGCGTGACTTCGCTGACTGCATTTGCTTGATTTAAATATTAATAGTATTACAAACAGCACTTCAGCATATACGAACTAGCTTTTACCAGCGGCATCGCTCGTGTAAATGTAGAAAATTATCCCAAGAATATCTACTCTCGAGATAAAAAGCATCGTACTCGTATCTACCTACTTTACTATTCCACGACATGGTCCATCCATGAGCCAAATTTTAACCAAAACAGTTCAAACGTTTTAGCATAAAGTAGTGGCAAACATACATACTCACGTTCATAGATATATATATTCATAATAAATATATATACATATTATAACACTAGCGGCTGCCAGCGACTTCGCCACCGTGATAGTAAAAAAATATCATAAGAGAACATATTTATAAACTTTTGCCTTTTTATAATTAGTTTGATGTATTGGGCCACCGTAGGTTCAAGCTTGCTCCAATAAGAACAGGCGTACCATTAGGTAGACGGCGCATCGTGTATCAGCCGTGCCTCGATATCCGTGGCCGAGCCTCAAAGAGATGTCAGCAAAATAGACGGGGCCCATTAAGACTGATACCTGCCAAGGCTGATGATGGCAATGAAAGAAAGAAAAGTATATTTGGCACATAACTTACTCAACAACCAACAAAATGATTTGAGAATGAAAATGACTTCAAACAAATTAAAAAAACTGGGCAAGTGCGAGTGTCGCATCGTGTTTGTTGTATGGGAGCCCCCTTAAATATTTATTTTATTTTGTTTTTAGTATTTTGTTGTTGTTTTTCTTCTTCTCTTTGAGTCGATGGTCTCAAACTATACTTTTTCTGTACAATACTTGTTGTTATAGTGGGAATAGAAATACATAATTTGTGAAAATATCAACTGTCTAGCTATGAGATACAGCCTGGTGACACACAAACGGACATACAACAAAGTCTTAGTAATAGGGCCCCATTTTTACTCTTAGGGTACGAAACCCTAAAAATGATTTGATAATTGCAAAAATATATTCTCAGATTGTTGTGAAACTAGCAAGGAAAAGCCGATATTTTACCGTATTTCAGAGTTGATCCTATAGTAAAAGTTTTTCATATTCATATCCAGTTTCTACACTGAAAGAATGCCAATAAATCAAAAGTCACCCTGTATATTATCTCCTCTCGTATGTTCGTTCGTTCTAGCCATATTTCGAGCCTCCTTTGTTTTTTAAACTGTGGCCGCTTTTATGAAAGCGTAGGAAAATAAACTGAAACTGCTTAGATTTTATAATAAAATCACGAGTTATGAGATCGCGTGAAAAAAGAAATGGGTAATATTGTTACGGTGTAAAAAATATTTAACGTGTACGGGTATTTTGTATGCTTTATGTTTTGATAGTCTTCGGTTTTATTTTTTTTTATATTTAACTAGACATTTTCAAGGCTCTCCGATCTTGTATTTTTCGCTACAATAACTATAAAATCAAATTATAACACAATATACTTTTGTTTTACATAAACAAAACACAAATACTACAAACAAACAAATACTTTTGTTTTACCCATAGATTTAAGTTTGTGTTTATGTCACTTTTCGGTGTATAATAAAGTTACTGTATTTTAACAAGAAATTTCCCGGTGTTTAAAAAACAAAATTATTGAATTTTTCAATATAAATAGATATCGACGGTTGAAAGGCAAAATGATCTAAGCGACATTAAGTAAACTTTACAAAAGTGAACTCAAATATTTCACTTTAGTAATTTTGCCTTTCAACTGTCGATATGAGACAGGGACAAAGTAGCTGTTTGCGACAGCGTATGTGAATCATATAGGTGTCGTGGCTAGATCTTAGAATTGATCACCTCATGATAAGACCAGCCATTTCAATTCTGCTATTTCAACTAAAAGCTTGATTATTTCATGATATGGTCAAACATAGCTGATCACCAGTAGAGCCTACTATTTCTCTATGTGTTTCAGTTTTCTACTACAAAATATGCTTTTGTTTCATCAAAAATACTAAAAGTGCACTAAATATGTTTTTCTGTGTGGTTTAAAAAACACGAAGTAGATGGCGGGGTCTGTGTTTGCTCACTTTGCTCGCTCACTAGACCCCGCCATCTCCTTCTAACCTAACTTGTCCAAGTCGAGGTTCACCAAGCCCCTCGATAATTGCAAAAAGGTAATTAATGAGTATTTTTTTGTGATTTTTGATGCACAGAAAACCTACATTAATGATATAGCCAGATGGGGATGGACATATCATCAAACGTTAACATTCAAACAATTTGGTCAGTTTTATTTGCCCAAATCATTCTAATATTTTGTCACGACATAGCTTTAATTCAAAATAATAATTTTCTGCATTGTTTTACGAGTATTAAACATGTTCATCATCATCAGCCTTTTAATGTTCACACTGCTGGAACTCAGGCCTCCTCTCTAGGAGAGGGAATGGGCCGCAATCCACCACGCGGGCCCAGAGCGGGTTGGTGGATGTAACATGTCTTCGAATTTTTGGTTCTAGGACATACCGATGTTTTCCTTCACCGTTTTTGAGAGCAGTGGTGATGAAATAAATTACACAAAGTAATGCGCCTGACAGAGTTTGAACTCGCGACCTACAACTCGTAAGTCAGAGCCATTACCACTCGGCCACCTCTGCTCTCCTAAAAATAACACTATTAAACATGTTATTATCCTTTATTCCAGGTACACCTGAAGGCCCTCTTCACGTGGTATGACACCACAAACTTGAACACAAAGGTAAATTCACATGAACTTAATTCGTTCTAAAATTTAATATTTTAGCAAATAATATCATCGTCCGTTGAAACGTGTTTCGTGAATCGTATTGCATTAAAGTTGTGGAATATATCTGGTAACACGAAATGTTATACTAAAATTAAATGTTACAGTAACATCCGATTCTCTTGCATAGAATAGCGAAATACAACCTGGAATTATTTAGACTTGTACGTATTCGTTTGAGAACAATGTTTTCAGCCCGAATTATTCATTATGAACTATTCGATTTCCTATAAAGCAGGTTTCAGTCCCAGCAGTGGGAACATTATGAGTTGATCACCGCGTGACATGATTTTGGTATCAGTTTAATTGTTGTTTCTTACACATTCTTCTCCATAGAGATCTACGCTTTGGAATGTGCAATTAGCATTTTTTTTTTATTGACTGACTGATTTAATGAATATTCAAAAGTAGGTATATAAATAGTTTATTTGAAGTACATGCTTTGATTTTTGATTCCGAAAACCTGAGTCATCAAAAAAAATCCGCACCCTGCTGTGCGCAGACGCCTAATGTCCGTTATGACCTGCCGCGACCTGTTATGTACTTAGTATCGTACGTAGGTGCATGGTGTCCCACAGTCCCACTTGTGACCTTTTCTAAATATTTTTGGGAAAATTAAAACACAGTGTAAAAATTATTAGAATCAAATGGATTTGGAACAAACTATACATATTTAGGTTTCGTCTATATAGGTACTAAAACTAATGTTCTATATCTACTTTAAAAAGTATGAAATGAATTGCAATGGAATTACCATTGCAATTCATTTTATTTTACTGATAAACAAAATTTTATAACATGAAATGTGTCTAATTTTGGGCTACCAACCTACCCTTTGCTACAAATATATTATGTTGTAATGATCACATTTATAATAATTTAACAAATATAATTTATTTATTGACCAGTGTAGCGGCAAAATAAATAATTGAATACAAATATAGTAATTTAAATAAATAGTTACTGTTACCCATAGAAACATCTAGTTCCAATATATTTTATTTTATATGATAAAATATTACCGGCATGTGTGCGCAATTTCATTCCAACATGTAATAATACTTTAGAAACTATTTTGAAATGCAATATCATAATGAAAATATTTACGTTATTTTGTCGGGTGTTCATATATATTTTATTTAAAACATCCAGTGGTTTTCAGAGCAACCATTGAAATGTTAAAAAGTTTAATGTATACTAGCGACCCGCCCCAGCTTCGCACGGGTGCAATGCTTTTGCCGCACCGGGCGGCCGGCCGGTACCGCCGCAAACGCTACGTCCCGCAATTTTTAAATCTGTAAATCTTCGAAAATATTCACTTAAATCATACGGTGTAAAGGGCCATATAGATCTATATTAAATGAACAATGTATTCAAGGTATTTAATTGGTTAAGGATTAATGCTGTATTCGTTAAATTCGCTTCGAAAATTAGCCATTATTTGTCGTAAAAAGTAAATGACAAAAAAAAGTTATTGTGGGTTATCCATAAGAGATAGACATATACCATCACGGACTTTTCTGTAGACCTTTTCAATGTGTACAATACTTAGTACATTATTTTGATAAAACTCGTAGGGTTCAGCCTGCGTTTGCAATGTAAGCGGAAAAAATGTAATTATTTACGACATCACAATAGAAACCTGAAAAATAACAGTACTTCTCCACTATTTAATGGATGTTATTATACATATAAACCTTCCTCTTGAATCACTCTATCTATTAAAAAAAACCGCATCAAAATCCGTTGCGTAGTTTCAAAGATTTAAGCATACAAAGGGACATAGGGACAGAGAAAGCGACTTTGTTTTATACTATGTAGTGATTATATGAATTTTAATCGTAGGTTTATAAAACTTGTGAAAATCAGTTAAATTAAATTCTTTATTTACTCTCATATCATCATATCAGCCGAAGGAGCTCCACGGTTGGACATAGACCTTCCGCAAAGGTCGCCACATCGAACTGTGCCCAGTGCATCTCGAGTACACCGCATTCCTATGACCCTCACCAGGTCAGCGGTCCACCTTGTGGGAAGCCTTCCAACGCTGTGTTTTCCGGTGCGCGATCGCCGCTCTAGAACTTTTCGACCACACGTTCTACGAGTAATGTTCCTGCCACTTAAGTTCAGCGATTTTCAGGCTATGTCAACGACTTTCATTCTCCTACGGATATATTCATTCCTGATGCGATCACGCAAGGAAACTCCAAACATAGCCCATTCCATTGCCCTTCGGGTGATTGTAGGCCTTCTGATGAGGCTCATTGTAAGCCACTATGTTTCAGGGCCATAATGTCATCACTGGCATCACGCACTAACAGACTTTCGTCTTGAGACACTGTGGTATGAGAAAAGATGAACAATTCTAGTAAAATTAACAAGTAACTTAACCTTACCTTTGCTTTCGAATACCGTAAAGTATAGATACAATAGAAAGAATAGAATAAACTTTAATATACATCAAAATAGTAACAATGACAGCGTGATGACGGCGTTCGCTTGGGGCACAAACGAGATAAGTTCACAAGACAATCTCATGTATGTACTTCACTTTTTATACCTACGCTCGGTTGGCTCACACTAATGAGCGTTTGAGCCGGAATTGTTCGACGAGTGATCTGAGACGCGACCTAGACATTGTGTCTGTGAGCGGTGTCTTTGTGTGTGTTGCTCGAGTGCGCTTTATATGTAGATTGACTTCTGTACAATATATATTTTGTAATTGGGGTTAAATGAAATAAATATACCTTCTTTTACAGAATAATGCTTTAAAAAACTTTATTTTTTTAATATTCAATTAAAAATCACAACAGTCGCATGTCTTTAAGTTACCATTGGAATAAAAATAGCTACTTGATTGTTAAAATGGCGGGAGAAGTTATACAAAACGCTTGCGAATTCCATAAGTTAAATCGACAACTTTAGATCACGTCGATTACAAGTTAAATTGTGTCAGACTACCCACATTCTCATTACAACTCGCATTTTTTATTACCCAAAAGATTACCTTTTGTATCAAAATATACCGTTTCCAACAACACATCATATTCATGTTCCGTTTCACTCTCAGACGTATATACCAACTTTGATTGACAAACACATTTATTTCATGTACCGTATCCCCATTGTTTCTCATTTATCTTTTTTCTTTTCTTTAATAAAAATGCAGTGGTATAAAAGGTAGGCCTCTATTACATTTATTTATATTTTCCTTTAGCCTTATTTTTTTATGAGGAAATGGTTCGTATGTGGGAGATTAAATATTTAGAATCCTTCTTCCTGTTTTGTTCAGCAGTGAAGTTTGATTAGTAGAAGTACTTTTCAGGAGATAAAATTCACAAATTTTGGTCTTGTATTCTATTTTTACTGATAAGCTGAAATTAGACTACGGCGCATTTTTTTATATAGTAATATAATATAATAATATAATATAATATTCCACAACTATCACACAACGCCATCTAGTCCCAAGCTAAGCTGAGCTTGTGTTATGGGTACTAGACAACTGATAAACATACTTATATATTTCTAAATACATACATATATAGATAAATTACACCCAGACACAGCACAAATGATCGTGCTCATCACACAAACATTTGTCCTGGGTGGGAATCGAACCCAGCAGTCAGGGTCAATAACCACTAGACCAACAGGCCTGTCTAGTAAACCAGTGCTTGACTGCGATCCCACCTGATGGTAAGCAGAGATGCAATCGTTGATAAGGCACACTAGTTTATTAAGAGCCTGTTCAGTCTAGCTTAGAAGTCCGCAGCAGGTAAATTTTTCAAGTTTTTCGATGTGCGTCTAGAAGTTTCAACAACGTCAGGTATCGATAGAACGGAATCAAGTTATGCAATGCCCGTATTTTTGTTTATCTTAGTACGAAACTATGTTCAGCAATGTGACATTCCTCGATTAAAGGCCTTCTTTTTAAAAGCCAAGTCACTCAATAAAAAAACATATTATTAAAAATTTGTTGTATATTTTTAATATGTTTTTTTTTAGTGATGAATTTTATTATTTAGAAAGAAGAAAGAAAGAAAGAAAAAGTGTTTATTCACGTCAAACATGACGCATACCATAACAAAATAAAAAATAATATCGACTAAAAGAAGCACGTAAGTAAGAAATGCGTCACATCCGCGCAAAACGGTCAGCGCTCAGCAAAATGCTGGGGCTCATGTAAAACAGAGCCACAGCGCTGATTTTCAGCACCAACCGTCGTCGACGATAAGACGCCGATCGGTCAGCAAGGATTTATTCTACTTGCAATCGATTAAAAAATAAACAAATTAAAACATAAAATAACAATAACCTTAATTATACATTTAGTTCTTATATAGTGATTCAGTAGTGGTATATGGCGGATCTACATAAACCTCTACATAAAAACAACGTTATCTTGTCCTGATATTTTCAAAGCTAGAGTGAATAGTATCCTAATAAACTAGATCGCTTTACCTTCAACAATTGATAGGTAACAACTGTAAATTAAATTACCTTATACTTTTTATAAATTTACAAGTAAAAAATAAATGATATACCATAATCGTGACATTCCCTGTTCTTTGACTGCATTCTTCAAAATATCAAAAATAAAAGATATAGGTACTATAATCGTGATGTTCCCTGTTCTTTGACTGCATTCTACAAAATATCAAAAATAAAAGATATACCATAATCGTGACATTCCTTGCTCTTTCCCTGCATTATGCAAAATATCAAACCATTCCTACTAGCTAGATATCTATCTGGCAGCCTGTCTACGATTTGAATGCCCCTCAGGCTAAATTAGATACATTGCATCGACGTCTACCGTCTAGACCTGTAGGCGATGCATTTGATATTCTGATCGAAACATCGGTTCACTCCTAAAAATAAAAATCCATGCTTGATATTTACGGTGGTGCTCCGCCCAAATGGGGCACACCTCCACCGTGTTCTCCATGCGATCTGCAGAATAGTGAAAACTGGGCGTCTCTTCCCGAACTGACAGGAACCTCTTGAACTGACCATGTCTGGTGAGAACATGTGACACCGCTTACTGCTATAATTATGGCGAGCCCAATATAAGTGAAGTTGGTGAGTTAAAGAAAAATTACATCAGTATTTATTTAGTTTTATTTTTGAATTGAGTGTTGTCTACGTCTTAAGTCCAACTTAAATGTCTTTTGACAAATTTTAAGGCAAAAGTAGAGTTTGAAAAGTACTCAACTTCAAATGCTCAATTCAAAATTAAACACTCATTTCTAAAACTAATTTGTAAAAGACACAAGTGTTTCCGTTTTTCTTAATTTAAATTTATTAATTAAATAATTTTCAAGTGGCTTTTATCAGAATGTTGAAGTGTAAATTCTTAAAATTGGTTCGTCGAAGATACCAGTTCCTTGAAAAGTCTGAAAAGCGTTCACAAAATATTCAAAAGCCAGATTGATTGAATAGCTACGAGCGAGTTTGTACAGACAACAAAGTAGATAAGTTACCAGGGACGTTATATATAGTAGAAGTGTTCATGGAAACCGACTGACAAGATCATCATCATCTCAGCCGATAGACGTCCACTGTTGGACCTTTCCCAGGTGTCGCCATAATGACCGTTCCTGTGCGTCTTGAATCCTTGAGGGAGGCCATCTGCATCTTTCGGTATGTAGTCGCCGCTCCAGAAATTTTCAGCCCCATCGACCATTTGTTTTGCAAACAATCTTGCCAACTATTACTTAAATGTGACGATTTTTCGGGTTAAGTCGGTAACTTTGGTTCTCCTAAATGATAACAAATTCTTGTAATTAAAATTCATTCATATCTGCCCATACGTTCCCAAAAACCCGACCCTGACTGAGCCAGACCCGACCGACGACCCTGATTACTTATCTATTTTGCTGACTGTACTTACAAATGAATAACCGGTAAAAGGATTTGAAATTGATCCAATTACTTTATTGTTGGTATCCCTTTTAAGGATCCGTCAAGCTCAACCTTTTAAATCAATTATCTTCTTATAGTAACCTAGTTATTGCCGGCAGCCTATAACCTTTCAATCGTGGAAATTACAGTCACAATAGAAAGACAATAGGTGTGCGAACGCCGGCGTTCGCTTTGGGTTTAATGAAAAATGCAGATACCAAATCCTGTGTCTTAAAGGGTAATCAGATGGTTGCCAACCAAGGTGACCATGCTAGTTTCAATCCATGTAGACAGCAGTTGTAAACCATGACCTTCAACGCCCTTGGTTGGAAGGCGCGTTTTCCCAACCACCGAACGTGTTGGCGCGTGGTTTACGTCCTTGTATTTATTTATTGTTTTACTTTAACAAAAACGGTTAAATGATAAATGATCTTTATTTTGAAAGTCGGTTTTATAAAAACACTTTTACACGTCAATTTTTTTTTTTCGTCAATTAAAGCTAGATGTGGCCGGTGTTTACTAGCTGACTGCCCTGAGAAGAAACACCGAAACAAACTCGGGGTCGAAGTGTCTTTTAAATTCCATACAGCAAAACATCGGCTATCCAATTAGATTAGGTAAAGACATTTTTTTTTTCACATCACAGTCAGGGTGCGTGTCCAAAAAAGTGTTGAGCGCAGAAAGAGTGCGAGGGACAGAATACTGGGCTCAACGGTGTAGTAACTGGGCAAAACAATGTAGCCGCAACACAAACTTAGGTCACCTTGGTTGGAACGCTAGTTTGCTGGTCTGGTCACCTTTTTGGATTAAGTTAACGGTGGTGCCCTAGGGGTCACGGTAACGACTTACTTTTTGTAATTTATTTTATCATCACTGCTCTTAAAACGTTGAAAGAAATCCTCTTTGGGAAACCGACATGGTATAGAACCAATAATTCGATGACATAATGACATTAACCGACTCGCACCAAGCCCCCGTGGTGGATTACGGCCATTCTCTATTCTAGAGAAGTGGCTTGAGTCCCAGCTGTGGGCACATTAAAAGGCTTTTAGGTGTTTGGAGTACAATAATAAAGTTTATTCTATTCTGTCCCCCGCTCCCTGTCGTGTCAGACTTTGATAGACTAAAACTACTCTTATGTTATTCAGTTGCATTGTTTGCATTCTAAGATGACGGGTTTCCTTTTCAGAAAATCTCCGTGACCCAGCGGGTGCACCTTTTCTCAGACCTATCAAATATATATAAAAAAATATAAATCGGCCAAGCTATTTTGAACAATCGAACTAATAACAAAAACTGTGAAACAAAATTCTTTTATTTTAATAATGTTCCATCCATTCCCTTCTACCACTCTGGGTGGAGACTAGTGCCCTGATTAACGTAAAATCAAACAAGCCAAATATCGTTGAAGTTTTATAGTCGTCCGATCGAAGTCCTATCCAAAAGCGGTATTCACGTGTTCCTTGATCGGGATTAGATAGAACGACAACTCAACTGGCTCGAAACTAAACGATATATCGATAACATATTTCCAGTTACATTAATAAGTATTCTACCAGGATAATGTAACAAATGTTTTTTTTTTATTGACTCTGACTTTATTTAATTTTTTTAATCGACTCTGACCAAACGACTTTAAAATCGGTGTCGTTCAAACTCGATTGATGGATGTGAATACGGAAACGGTTTAAACGACTAAATAGCTTAGATATCGTTACGGTTTTGATTACGTGAATCGGGCTACAGAGCGGTAGAAGGAAATGGATGGTTTCCCACCAAAAAAAAGGGTATTTTACCCTTCTACTTCCCACCCCGCATTTTTTGCTTTGAATCGATTGAAACTTTACATTTTTACTAGCTAACCCGGCAAACGTTGTTTTATCATATAAACTAGTGCGCCTCACCATCAACGATTGCATCACTGCTTACCATCGGCCCCAAGTCTGCTATTTTTATAAATTCGTCATTCCAACACGATCCCATTGTCATTTTGCTAAAAGTTTGTAATCTGCTAATTCATAATGATCGATCATTGATCGGTCAGTGGTCTTTTAATAGAATTGTGGTAGAATAATAATTTCGAGAATATTAAAACCAATAACTGCACAATAACGTTCTAATGGTCAAACACTGATCAAATAAACTTTCAAAGTTTTAGCAGATACCGCAAACGTCAAATATTCATTTGTCAATATGTACGAGATTACCATTTTCAGCCACTTTTTTCAATGGAGTGTCAGTGGTTGACCATTGGAAAGTCATAATGACGCCATTATATTAGTAGATTACCAAACTTGTCAAAATCGACAATTATGACATCAATGATAGACCATTCTGACACTATTGTTATAGCAGACTTGAGACCCGGTGGGATCGCAGTCAAGCACTAGTTTATAAAAATTTAAAAATAAATAAATTGTAATTTACCTTTCATCTGTTTGAACATAAAGGTGCAATAGACACACTTACATACCCTTCAGTTATATAAAAGTTATTTGTACTTTTAGACACTGTCTACACGTGTGCAAAGTTTCATTCATAATCTTTCAGTAAACAGACTTAATTTTACATTTGTAATATTACAAGTAGGATTTTCAAAACCTTGTGTACACAAAGATACAGATTAAAATAATCATTTTAATCCAAACCTTTGTTGGAATGTTCTTTGTGATAACAAAGAACATTTCTGTGTCAAAGAAGAGACTGTGGTTTATTTCGTCGCTCATTACACATGATGAAAGCACAACTCAACATACTTCTTAATCAAATAAACTTTGACGAAAATGTTTGGTTTCTAATCGTACCACGTGTCACAAGAGTCAGGTGTCGAGAATCTCAGAGCAATAACCAGCAACTGTCCGCGGGCTTGCGGACACCGACTTATGGGTAGCTTGCTGTCCAGCCGTCCGGTAAAGACGGCGCATACTCGTGGTGTTCCACGCGCGCTTCAAAAAGCAAATACTTTCCGACTACCCTACACTTTTTGATTACTTCTCTTTACATAGTAATTAAGTCAAAATTTGAACTGTACGGTACCAATAATGTTTGTAAGTTAATTTTTAAGTTCTCATGTAAGTGAATTGTAAATTCTTATGGTAAAGTAAAGATATCTCAAACCTCAAACCTCAAAAAGGTAGCATCTACGGTTATGCTACCTTTTTGAGGTTTGAGGTTTGAGATATCTTTACTTACGAGCCCAGTATTGCCGATGCCTGTAAGGGTCGAGGAAATTTTTGAAAGAGTTGCCATGATCCTGGAACGCGCAGAACAATTGAAAGACACAGGATGGTTTTGATCAGTAAAATCTGAAATTATTATCAAGTATATATTTACTACTTCTTGGAGTAGTGAAAATCAAACTTATAACTTAAAAAAAATTGGTTTCTAAAAATCCTAATCTGTTTTAATAATTGTTATGGAATATTATAATTGTATTTTTATATTATATAAAAAGTAGATTCCTGATTCACTGACTCATTAAAGCTCAGCTCAAATCCTTGAATTTAAAACGACGAAATTTTGCACTAAGGTTTATTATGATGTATGAAACGGGGTTTCAAAGTTGGTATGGAGACTCCTACTTACACCCGAGCGAAAGCGCTTGTCAAAGCTAGTCTTCAAATAAACGAGTTTGTATAACAAAGGGACAGTGGCCTTGTTCCTTGCTCACCAGAAAGGCCTCTATCCACGTTTGCATAAAACAACACTCTTTCAACTCTGCCCATCAACTTTCAGCGCGCGTTCTCGCTTCACCTAGCACCCGTAACTCAGGTGCTGTCCCACCGCCGACGGTTAGCGACAAGCGGAAATAACCTCTTGATACAGTGACTAGTAAAAGTATTGGAATGCGCCACTCAAACAAGGTATAACATCCCTCTTATCGCTGGGACCCCAACCCAATTTACAGTCACCAGTTGTAGTTATTTGCCGTGTGGCCATCGGTCATCGGTCGATCGGTAATCGTCCAACATCATCATCATATCAGCCGAAAGGCGTCCATTGTTGGACATAGGCCTCCCCCAAGCGTCGCCACAACGACGGGTCCTGTGCATCACGCATCCATCGGATTCCCGCGTCCCTGACCAGGTCATCGGTCCAACTTGTTGGAGGCCGTCTAACGCTGCGTCTTCCGGTACGTGGTTGCTACTCCAGAACCTTTCGTCCCCATCGACCAGCTGTTCTGCGTGCAATGTGCCCTGCCCATTGCCACTTAAGTTAACGTCCGGAGCGTCTCAAAGAGTGGCATCAAAATCGTAGGGTCCCGGCAGGGCCGAAAAATTCTTTTTCTTGGTCCTTTTAGAAGGAAACCCATGGGGATATATTTCCAAAAAGGAAACCCGGCAAAGATAATTAGAAATTCTTACATAGGTATGATTAGTAGCAGTTAGACACGCACTCCTGCTCCGCCTTAGACCGGGAGACTTCGTTGGATGTTTTGCTACCTTAAAAAAAAACCTTTATTCGCAAAAAGTTTTTGAACACATTCTTTGTGCATATGAGTGGAATTTCCTGCCAGAGTTTTTGTTTTATGATACCTACAAATTGAGGGGGGTCATAAAAGTAAATAGGTGTTTTCTGTGGTCGAACATGCAGGTGAGATACTACAGGAATAACGAATAATATTTATTTTATGTAACAAACATCTTTTTTTTATGGTGGGAAAAAATCATCCAATGACAACCCCCGCTTTTGGGTGGAGCGGGAGATAGTGTCAGACTCTTACTGACTAAAAAACCCACCCCGTTCCTTCTAGCCTTCATACCGGGGCTCGAGCTCCCTTTCGGATAACCCGATATCTAGGATATATTTTGAGATACAAATTAAAAGTAAAATACAATCTTATGCGCATCTGTGTCATACTAATCAAGTCCGAATCTCATCATCATCATCATTTCAGCCTAAAACCATTCACTGCTGGACATAGGCTTTTTTTTATAATGGATAGGCTCGCGTTTGACCACAATCTCACCTGATGGTAAGCGATGATGTGGCCGACGATGGAGCACGCTTGCCTAGAAGCAATCTATTTACTCTTGACTTAAAGACCCCTAGGTTATAGCTATCAGGAAACACAGACTCCGGCAGGGAATTCCATTCCTTAGCTGTACGCATAATGAATGTACTCCCAAAACGCTTTCCCCAAGCATCGCAACAACAACCGTTTCTATGCATCACGTATCAATCAAAATCACATGCCCATCACTACGTCATCGGTCCATCTAGTGTAAGGACTTCAGTTGTTGCGCCTTCTGGTTCGCCGTCGACGTTCCTGAACCTTTCGGACCCATCGATCCAATGTTCTAAGAGTGTCCCCACAAAGAACGGTCCTATGCGGCTCACATCTATCGGATCCCCGAAACCCTCACCATGTCATCGTATTTGTGTTAGGATACCACAATTTTCTCAGCACCAATAAGAAAATGTTTTTACCCATTCAGTCAACTTCTTTTTTAGGTCATTTCAGTGAAATATCAACACGCTTCGTCGTTCTCAACAAAAATGGATGTTTTCCTGTTTTTATTTTTGCGCAACATTTTATAGTAAACAACCAAACAAAAATAAAATATTTTTCTCAACAAAAATAAAACCTCTTTTAAAAACAGCATTAAAATTGGTTAGATACAGCAATTAGCGTTTAAAAACTGATAAGAGGAAGAGCATGGCGGGTCTGTGTTCACTCGCTTCGCTCGCTCATTAGAACCCGCCATCCCTTTCTAACCTAACCTTTCTGAGTCGGGATACATCGTAATTATTGTAAAATTTGTATTTTTAATGAAGAATAAGAATGTCGATAAAAAAAAAAACATTTTTTTTTTTCAAGCATTTTACTAAACCGGAAGCAAACACCGGCGTTTGCTCTCCCATTGTCTTTCTATAGTATCTCTAATTACGGTATTCGAAAGGTTAATAATATAATATTCCACAACTATCACACAACGCCGTCTAGTACGTAGTAAGTAGTCGCTTCCTCGTCCTCAGTGGGACAGCTTCCTAAGTTTTATATAAATTTCAGGGCGCAATTTTATTACGAACCCAACGGTACATATGTAGTGGGATGAATAATGGAAAGTCTAAGACACATATTGGATTCGACGCACCTAAAGTATTGAATTCGTGGAGGAATAGGTGTAGTTTTGTCTTTCAATAATGTTTTCTTTTTATTGGGCTGCGAAATTGGTCCTTAGTGGCACGGTAACGGATCGGAATGGGACGTTCTGTTGATTTCCTTTAGGAGTAAGGTTTTTAATGTTAATTAGGAAGTGTCGCTAAAGGGAAATTGAAGGAGATACAAATATTGTAAGGAATTGCCAAAATATATAGAGGTTTATTTGTAAAACACTAACGAACTGTATTAGTAACGTCATTAATAACAACTTTTGTTCCCTGACTTTTTACAAAACATAATTCATTTACCAAAAACAAACCTTCAAGATTTCGTTGTTCAATCTAACACATTTCAACTCTGTATTTTGCTATACTTTTTGTAAAAAATTTCGTACATGCGTAAATTAATACGAGTTTTAAAAAACAGGTACTTTATTTTTAATTTCATCTTTACAAATCGATAGTGTTTCATGTACCGGATCGACCATCCACGGGATTAAAACGATCAAAATTTAGCGGTGTATATATAGATAACTGAAGGATATGGATGAGTCTGGCGCAACCTCTCGCTCCACCCTAGAGCAGGAGAAGTCATATGGATGATATCACACGCACTACACTAAATCCCAGGATCCCACGAACCATGGAGCATCGTCAGTCATTCAATTCTGTAACATTTAAACTCTATTCTTAAATATCGTATCACCAACTTTCCTCTTTATAAAACACTAGCTTTTGCCCGCAGCTTCACCCGCGTATATTAAATATAGCCTATATCACTCAGGAATGAATTTCTTCACCGTTTTGCGTCTGGTAGGGTTTGAACTCGCGACCTACAACTCGTAAATCGGAGCCATTACCACTCGGCCAACACTGCTCTAAGAAGGTGGACAGTTCAAATGAATTAATTTAAATTTAAACTTAAATGTCACAAACGTTTATTATAATAAAATCACCATTCTTTCCTGTAATAGAGCACAATATACATAAATACATATATTGTGCTTCTATTACAAAGTGTACTCTAAAACAACCTTTTTCAACTTCTGTCTAATGCTGTTGCGAATAGAGTATAATTATTGCCAAAAGGTTTTTTATTACTTAGAACTAGAAGGCTCCTTAACTGTATCATTAAATTCAAACAAAATTATTCTTGCGTCTTCAAAATTTCATGACGCCGAACTCAAAATACTCTCTCTAAAACCGAAAAACACGTCTTGACATAATTCCATAATAGCACTTCTATATAAAAGCATATTGCTTACGGTGTTCTGGACAGAATTCTGTACGAAATTCTCGAATGTTCCCCACAAAAGCTTCTAGAAACATTAATAATGTCGAAATAGCTTTTAAGATTACGCTAACTTTGGAAATGTTTTAAGTACTAATAAACCAAGTAATTTAACTAGCAACAAATCTTCGAAGAAGTCTGTACTATTTAATTTGCTCTGTACCTCAATTTATCGTTGGGTCCTCACTAAGGATAAATAGTCCTACAACAAGAATAGGTATTACTCAAAAAGGAAACTTGAAGTAACTTTGTGTGACCTTAAGATAGCTTAAGTTCGACATGTAGGCTACCAAGCTTTTTGAAATAGCACATTCTAATCTGATTTCGACGCTTAGGGGAGGCCTAAGTCCAACAGTGGTTGTATTTCGGCTGAAATTATGACGATGAACCTGAATGACATAAATGCTATGTAATCACAATATAGCATTTATGTCATTTTGGGCAATTCACATTCGATTCTGAAATGTGTGTAAAGAATTCAAATTCGAATGGTACCATTCAGAAATAAGATTGTTTAGATTATCCAGAAGCACTTCTTAGATTATTATTAAATCTAGACCAATTTTTTTCGCTCCATTTCTTTCACAGTTTGCTTTGGGCCAATTCGTGCCACTTCTTAAGGAAGACATTTAAGTCGACTTGCTGTAGATATTTCCAGCTCAGTCCTACTTAAGCCAAATTAGTTATTATTTATATTTCAGACATATTCTAAAACTTTGCAATCAATTTAATACTTCCTACCATAGATCGCAACATACGAATGGGGGTTTGCGAACCACTAGGCACACAAAACAGAATCCGACGATCTGAATAGCAAACAAACAACATGTAACATCGTTAGCGCACACAGCAACTGGAACGATTTGTGAATCGTCGCGACATATCGTGATGGATTGAGGAATGGCTCTCATGGTACTGTATTTTTTCTTTGTACGGCTTTAGATTGGTACACTGTGTTTTTGCACTTGAAAGTACACTCGGCGCAGTTTGGGTAATCAGATCTGTTTTACGATTTGTAATTTTATTTCTACTTCCTCTACGATTACTTTTTTTTGCGGTGGGAAATCATCCAAGGACTTATCCCGCTCTAGATTAAAGCAAAATAATGTATCAAATTTTTACTGACTAAAACGTCACCTGTGTCGTTGCTGCTTAGTTGCCCTGTGAGTTCTAAGATCAAAATTCTTACTGGTCCTAGGAGTCATTGGCTCTGCTGTGCCCCTATGGTTTTGCTGACATCTCATTGAGGCGCGCGTTCGTCAATACGTGCCATTGACTACTCGGACTCGGTTTCCTGGCGACGCACGACGCCTGAGGTGTCTTCCGTGGTGGGACCAGACGGGCGGACGGTTGGGGTTTCCTTGCGACGCACGATGCCTGGGGTATCTCCCGTGGTTGGGCTAGGGCGTGAGAATGGCCGTTCTCTCACCTTTGCGGCCATGTCCTTACAAGTAATACTACACCCTTTTTATAATATTAGTGTGATTACTTAATCACACTAATATTATAAATGCAAAAGTTGGAATGTATGTGTGTGAATGTTTATTACTCCGTCACAACTCGACGCCTCTAAATCGTAGGGGCCCCTTATTATTGACACGGTTGATGAGTCAGTAACTACGCCCCTGAATTTCAAGTTCCATTTCACATGCGATGAAGCCTTTTTCAGCTGTTTAATAACCACATAAAACCTTGATTAGTACCCTTGCTAAAGTTATTGTACTTTTTGACCACGTACGCGAGCCTTTTACATATCCCCTGTCCTCAAAACAGAATATAAATTAAACAATATAATCAAATTTAGGATTTGTTCCAACAGAATGTCGGGAGGTTGACACAAGAACCTTAGTCCCTCGTCTGACCGCGGCCTTGTTTCAGCTACCTACGCAGGAAAATACTAAAGCCGGATACAGACTGATGTATTTTTTTCGATGTTTGTAAATGTGAGAAAATTATACACATTAATAACAATATAACATTTACTATTAAATGTAAGTCATATATCTGTACTTTGATTTTCTAAAGTAATACCAATCTTTTTGCAGTGATGCTGTATATACGATATAATAAAAAAGCACAATATCTTGACACCTAAAGAAGTTGTTAACTTGAAAAACTTTTTGAGATACCACAATTATTTATAATAAAATGTACCAATATTTTTAAAATTGCATGAACTGCCACAGACAAAACAAAAATTAATATATATAAAGAACTAGTATAGAAAGTAAAGATGCTACATTTTGACGGTACCATGTAGCGAAAGTGCGTGGTAAGAAAATGTCAGCTGAGCGAGTTCAATGACCTGTTGAAAAAAAGTTACTTTATTTTTCAATATTATCTTTACAAATCAATAGTGTTTCATGTACCAGATCCCTCCACGGGATTAAAACGATTAAAATTAAACGGAGTACTTATACACTAATATTATAAAGAGATAAAGTTTTTTTTTTTTTTGTTTTTACGAAATAATCTCTGGAAGTACGTGTCCCAATTAAAATATTTTTCATTCTTTTTTTAGGGTTCCGTAGTCAACTAGGAACCCTTATAGTTTCGCCATGTCCGTCTGTCCGTCCTCGCTTAATCTCTGTGACCGTTAGCACTAGAAAGCTGAAATTTGGTACCAATATGTATATCAATCACGCCGACAAAGTGGTAAAATAAAAATAGAAAAAAAATGTTTTATTAGGGTAGCCCCCCTATATGTGAAGTGGGAAGTGATTTTTTTTTTAATTTCAACCCTAACGTGTGATATATTGTTGGATAGGTATTTAAAAATGAATACGGGTTTACCAAAATCATTTTTTGTTAATGTCAATAATTTCAGAAATAATCGCTCCAAAAGTAAAAAACAATGTGTCCCCCCCCTCTAACTTTTGAATCATAAGTTTAGAAAATATGAAAAAAATCTAAAAAGTAGAAAGAACTTTATAAGGACTTTCTAGGAAAATCATTTTGAACTTGATGGAATGAACAGTTTTTGTACAAAAAGACAAAAAGGTTCTACAAAATAATTTCTGGACTAAGTTTGTAGTATAATCGTATATGCAACTATTTTTTTTAAACTCATAAGTGGGTACACTTATTGTGACGGACGGGAAACTATGGAACCCTACACTGAGCGTGGCCCGACACGCTCTTGGTCGGTTTTTTTTTCTTTTCTAAATACGTCTTTCATGTTACCTTGCTTGTTACATTACACCAGTCTATGCCCGCCCAACTTTAAACGGATGTCAGGAACTTTTGACGAGTCGTTGTCACCTTTTTCGCATAGTTAGTTTAGAATGGGAGTATTAGACCGTTTACGTGTCGTTATCACCTTTTCCGCACATTATTTCGTTAACCAGCTTATAGGGACAGTAGAAATGTATCCCAGGGGTATTGGGAGGTATGCGGAAAGATGTAAAGGCCGTTTTGCTTGGACGTGGCGCATATTTTCTTATTACTATTATTTTCTGTTTTATTTTTTTTGTTTTAATTATTTTATTTCTTTTTTATAATATAATGTATTATGTTGGTCTTTAGTGTGCGTCTCTTCCGGGCAAATAAAATTTTTTCTTTCTTTCTTTTTTTTTCCCACATAAGCGGTTTAATACAAGTTTTGAAAAAGAGGTACTTTATTTTTATCTTTACAAATCGATAATGTTTCATGTACCGGATCGACCCTCCACGGGATTAAAACGATTAAAATTTAACGGTGTATATTATTAACATGTTTATAACATTATTTCGAATAAGTTCTCTCTAATCGTCGTAACTGTGTCGTTTACCATTTAGATGTTAATCACGTATTTTGTTTTGCGTAAGTGCAAAAGGAGGGAAAAATATCCTCACTACCTTCGAACCTTAAAGCTTTAGGGCCACTACTAACTTAAAGAAAAAGCCAAGAGCAATATAAAAAATTATTAATTCATTACTAAAGCTATAGCTGATGCAGCTACAGGAACATGATTATAACGCCCGAACGAAAAACGATTGCCCTGGAAAAATATCAATTGCTGTTTAGGACAGTTAGCACGGAGGGTGACGATATACTCGCTATACACAACTACTCCAGTCAGCCGCCGGATGGATACTGCCTCGTGTCAAATCCATTACGTCATATTGTAATGAGACTACCCTCACAGCTAAAGCTTCATTCAAACTGAAGCGAATTCCGCACGGTACGCGTTTGAGACAGAGACAGACAGTTTGAGAGGCTAAGCGAGCGAGCGAATCGCACGAGGTCACGTCCCGCGTACCGCGCGGGATTCGCTCCAGTTTGACTGTAGCTTAAGGCGTATAGTCCCTTGAACCATCTGGCCGAAATTATGTGAACGCAACTCTCGCACTCGCCTAGGCGGCAGTACGCAAATCTGTGCATTTATTTGCGGCCAGCAGCGCCCAGAAAGCGCTTTAAATCCATTTTCTTGCGAGATATTGATTGATTTATATATGCAATGTTCACTTTAAAGAATATTTAACCACCCATTTTTGTGTGTAAAAATGTTTCTAAAGGTCCAAGCCGTTTCGAAGGAGTAGGGAAAAGTTGCGAAAAGTTGCGAAATTGCTAAATATTTTTTTTTGACAAAAGTATTGATTGCACGAAAAAATCAAATGTTGATATTATTGTTCATGAATCTATAATAAACATATATTTTTTTCAAACCAATTGACCTAGCCGTTAAGGAGGAGTAGGCCTCAGAAAATCACTGTTTTATGGCACTTTTCGGGCGCTTGGCCCTTAATACACCACAGATCCTATGGGAAGATACTCCTGAGATAAAAAGTATCCTATGTGCTGTTCCAGGAAATAGTGTACTCGTATGCCGAGTTACATTGGAATCTTTTTAGCTCTTCAAATAATATGAAGAAGTAAAACACACACAAACTTTTGGCTATTAATATTTTTGATAACAAGGCCCAATTCGACGGGTGCAAAGTAAAAAAAGTATCTAAAAAAAAAGTTAAAGTATGTAAGTAAGTTAAAGTATCTAAAATTTTGCGATTTCGTGATAGTTACAGTAACTTAATAAAAAATTATATTCTATGACATGGCAAATGGTCTTTTAAGTCTCAACAATGAAGAAATAATAGTTCTTTTTAGGGTTCCGTAGTCAATTAAGAACCCTTATAGTTTCGCCATATCTTTCTGTCCGTCTGTCTGTCTGTCCGTCCTCGCTTAATCTCTGTGACCGTTAGGCCTAGAAAGCTCCGGGGTTCTGTCCCCACGTTGGTGCGGATGCGGTGTGAATCAGTGGTGGACATCTCGTTCGCCAGCCCCGCTCTGTCGCCGCGTGTCGTCGACTGGCGCGTTATGGAGGAGGTGGAGACGTACTCCGACCACCAGTACATCCGGTTGGACGTCTCCGCCGAAACCTCGGCCGCGCCGGTCCGACGGAGCCCTTGCGGTCCGCGGTGGGCGCTTAGACAGATGGACCGGGAGCTCCTCCTGGAAGCCGCGACGGTACAGGCCTGGGTGCAAGCACCGGACAGGCCTGTCGACATAGACGTCGAGGCGGAGTGGTTCCGGGAGGCCATGTCGCAAATCTGCGACACGGCAATGCCCCGAGTCCGTCCAGGGCGAGCTAAGCGCCAGGTGTGCTGGTGGTCGCCGGAGATTGCTGCACTGCGCAACGCATGCAGTCACGCGCGGCGCCGGTACGCCAGACACTGCAGGCGCCGCATCCGCCCGCCGGATGCGGAGGCCAGAGAGGCGGAGCTGTATGAGGGATACAGAGCGGCAATTTTGAAATTTGATGGAAAGAACAGTTTTTGTACAAAAAAGATAAAAGGGTTCTACAAAATAATTTCTGGACTAAGTTTGTAGTATAATCGTATATGCAAGCATTTTTTTAAACTCATAAGTGGGTACAGTTATTGTGACGAACGGGAAACTACGGAACCCTACACTGAGCGTGGCCCGACATGCTCTTGGCCGTTTTTTTTTTCAATTACTAAATAATTGCTTATTATTCACTTATTATTACTAACTATCAGAAAATCGAAAAATTGGACATGACTTTTCTTTACTTTGCACCCGTCGAATTAATTTCTGTAGACCACTTGACCAAATAAATATTTCAGTTTACACAAAATTACTTTAAACCCCAGAGGATATTAACTACAAACAGACACACATCTCCTTTATTTACAACGCCAGCATAAAAACCCAGTGAGCCCAACAATGAATTCTAACTCAGTATTAACTCAAGCAGAACGTGGACAAAAACCCCGGACTTTGGGCCTAACCGCGACAGTAGGACACATGAAACATGGAAGTAAAGTTTTGTGTATAGAAGTTTCATGTAAATAAGGGTGCTTTTTGAATACCAGTTTTCTTGTTACATGAACTATAAAGGAGGTAGTTATGAGTAACAAGTCAGTATGTTTAAAGGTAGCCATACCTGACAAGTTTGCCCGTACAGTTAAGTTAAGGTAGCCATACACGTTAGGGTGTAACTAGGAGGAGTGGCAGGCGGTCACCTCCTTCTGCGAAGCAGTACTAGCAAAGGAGGAGGCCGACCGCATTAGTTAACGGCGCTCACAGCGCCCCAGCCGTCGCTGGGATTCTGATCCCGATTTCCGGCCATCGTGGGCGCGGGCTTGCGAACGGCGAGCAATGAGAAGCTCGCTGTCCGACCGTCCAGTAACTGTCCTGACTGAGCCCAAGCTGTCGACGGTGCGCGCTGTTGCCGCGCGCCTCAAGGAGTTGTCAGCAACCGTTGGGGCCCAGCTGGGTCGAAGCCTACTGGAGCTAGGGTCTATTTCCGAAAGGGACGCTCGGCCCCGGTACGAAAGGCAAGAAAGAACGAGTTGGGTTTCTTTTATACATTAAGAGTCTGACACTATTTCCTGCTACACCCAAGGGCGGGGGGGGGGGATGTTATTTGGATGATTTTTACCCATCGAAAAAAAAGGAAAAAAAAACCTCCTTTGGCTTTACCACGGTGGGGTAAAAAAATACAGTTATTTACAATCCTTTTGGGACCGTTAGAAATTTAATTTATTATCATGAAAACGCAGAACTCTGCTTCTGAAACACCTAAAAACAAGTAATTGCGTAATTTATTGCGTCCGTCATAATAATATATTCTCAGCTTTTTATTGAGATATTTATTTTCCAAATTATCTAAATAAACTGGTCTATAACGATAACTTCATATTAAGAACTTTTTATTCACATTGGTACTAAAACCATATACATTTTTACTCAAATAAAACTTAAAAATGCTTAAAGACAGTATTATCTCTTCTAGCATCCGTATTTACCTACATATCGCTGAAATCATATACATGAAGAATGGACGGAGCAATTCCGTCAGAATTAACTAGGTACTCTGTAACAAGAGACAGAATGATTGTGCGGTGAATAAGCTCTCTTTTTCTTTAGGTCGTATGAGGTCTTAAAAAGGTTACACATTCTTCTTCTTGATTCTTCTACTGCTTGGTTTTGTAATTTTTTGTCTATTTATTTTTCTGAGTACATCAAATAAATGTTTTGTCTATCTATCTAAATATTCTACAAAAATAACTGCTAAATCGCTCTCTTTACCTTATATGCACTAGATATTATTCACTTTATAGGCACTATAGAGACAATTTCTGTATTTTAAGGAGCGCTCGCGTAACGTTTTCAACAAGTACATTAAATTTTCCTCGAATTTATCATTTTGACGAAATTTTAACATTGTTTTACAAAACTATTTTGAGTTCAGTCATACGTAACAGAAACAACAGAACTTCTCTAGATCTTCGTTATTCCTAGAAAAATCCAGAAAAAGTTTTTTATTTTATTTTTTATTGATTTTACGTAAAAACGCGCAATTACGAAACCTTTAAACGCGCTTGGGGTTCTTATAATGTGAACGCGTTTTAGTGCGAGAACAAGAATTCTGGAAAGAGAGAATTCAGTCCATTCTCTACATCTGTGGTTAAAACAATCTGAGTTTAAATCTGCTAGCTCCCGGACTACCGGTTTTGCTCCAAATAAGTTTTTCCTTGTTTTAGTAATTTAGAATGAAAGGAAACGAGTAAAATCTAACACAACAAAGACATAGAACTGTCTTGCGGTCTTATTTCATTGTTTTGTGCTACTTTTCTAGTGTTTTAAAGAAAGTAATGTGATTAAAGGAAAGTGACGTAGACCTGTTGATGTAACTGCGTTTGAGGAACCCATTTTTTAATATAAGTGGATTTTTTACGGCTTAAATGATGATGATGAAATCTATATAAAAGCGAAATACTAATCACTTACAAACTTAAAATTTGACAAGTTGGTTTCTCATACAGTGTAGACATCCTAAAAGAAAGGATATAACGATACTCCACCTCTGAGGGGTTCCCGCGCGCCTCAAGGAGTTGTCAGCAACAGCAGGGGCCCAGCCGGGTCGAAGCCTACTGGGGCAAGGGTTATCCGAAAGGGAACTCGAGCCCCGGTATGAAGGCTTGAAGGAACGGGGTGGTTTTAAGTAGTAAGTTTAGTCAGTAAGAGTCTGACACTATATCTATAGCGGGGGTTGTCATTGGATGAAATTCCTCAACGAAAAAAAAAAATCATTTGGGGGAGGACTTTTTTTTTATGGTGGGAAAAAATCATGCATTGACATTCCCTGCTCTTGGGCGGAGCGAGAGATTGTGTCAGACTCTTACTGACTAAAAGACCCACCCCGTTCCTTCTAGCTTTCATACAGGGGCTCGAGTTCCCTTTCGGATAACCCTGCCCCCAAGTTCGCTTTCGGATAACCCTGGCCCTAGTAGGCTTCGACCCGGCTGGGCCCCTGCTGTTGCTGAAAACTCCTTGAGGCGCGCGGGAACGCCGTCGTCATCCCCCAAGTGTCACCATAATGACCGGTCTTGTGCGTCTCAAATCTGTCGGATTTCTACGACCTTCACCAGGTCATCGGTCCACCTAGTGGGAAGCCGTCCAACATTGCGTCTTCCGGTATGTAGTCGCCATTCCAGAACCTTTCATCCCGATCGACCGTCTGTTCAACGACCAGTCCTGTTACAATTTAATTGAATATTCTTCTGGGCAAGTATCGCCACCCGGTGGGTTCCTACAAACGGTAAGCGCCATCGAGGTCGTCCTAGAAAGAGGTGGCGCGATGATCTAGACGCGAATTACGAGAACTGGTTAGAGATGGCGCGAGAGAAGAACGTCTGGAAGGACTTGGGGGAGGCCTTTGCCCAGCAGTGGGACAGTATTGGCTATTAAAAAAAAAAAAAATCTTATAAAATTATTTTGGTAACTATTCTTTGTAACAACGATAGATTACTATAAACAAAGCCTTTAGATTAAATAAATGATTGTGAAGGTAACAAACAATGTTCAGTACAAAATTAAATCAGAAATGTTTTATTTGACGAATACTGAATACGACAGCTGTAAATTATAAGTGGTTATGATTTTTTATTTGGTGTTTCATTTAAATATAATTTTATTTTTATAAACAGGAACAACAAAAACCCACATTATAAAACATTGATTTAGTAAAATACAAAACAATACTAACTATATAACATACTATATAACAATACTAGCTTTTGCCCGCGGCTTCGCCCGCGTGGCATTAGGTACTTAAGGAATCGGGATAAAAGGTAGCCTATGTTCTTTTCCATGTCAAAGGCTATATGTATACCAAATTTCATCCGAATCCGTTTAGCCGTTTTTGCGTTATTAGGTAACAAACATCCAAACATCCACACTTTCACATTTATAATATTAGTTAGGATTCCTACGCACAACTCTACAGTTGTCAGATTAGCTATAACACAAATAAAAACTAGGATATGAAAATGAAAAAAGTTTACATAAAGGCTGATCTAAGAAAAACTGGCCAAGTGCGGACTTGCACATGAAGAGTTCCGTACTGCAATATTAATATCGAGCAAAAAACGGCAAAAAAATTACGTTTGTTGTATGGGAGCCCCCTTATATATTTATTTTATTTTAATTTAATTATTATTTTTAAAGTGAACGCACAACTAAATATTCTGTGAATAGTTCAAGCGTCTATTTGTTACTGTTAATTATATCGAGCCAAAAACAGCAAAAAATCACGTTTGTTTCATTCACTTAAATATTTTTTTTAGATTCAACAGTCTATGTCGGGTAGCTTTCGCGGTTCATGACATATAGAATAGAATAGAATAGAATAGAAAAACTTTTATTCGGTACAGACACAGCACAACGGTTACATTAATACACAAACTAAATAAAAGTACAAAGCACGCCGAGCGTGCCCGCACCGAAAGGGTGACCACCTCAGCATTTGCTGGACGTAAGACACCCAGCGCTGGTTTTCAGTTGGCACCCCGCAGATACATATGTACAGCTTGGTGACAGACAGACGGACAGTGAAGTCTTAGCAGTAGGATCCCGTGTTTACTCTTTGGGTACGGAACCTTAGAAATTAGGCCTCCTTTCTAGGAGAGGAAACCCTAAATAAAAAAAATACAAAGTTGATTGATAGTAGATCTCGCATAACTTTTTTTGGGTGAAGTAATATTACAACTTAGAGGCCAAAACTGTTCATTTATTTTTCTCTAAAAAGCTAAAACCCACAAAAAACCTTCCAGTCCGCAGTTATCAATTTCTTTTACACTTGGGACGCCACGATACGAAGGCATGAAACCAATCTAAAGATGAAGTATACGCGGTAAGGTCAGTGATTGATAGTGGGGCCCTCTATCGTGAACCTCTAGGAAATTTATGCCGGCCTGGTACCGAATAATTATACGCACCATACTGTTTTATTTGTTGAACTGTGAAATTGGACTGAATTGTACTGAAGTTAAAATTATGATAGGTTTTTTTTTTTTGTATCTAGAATAAATATAATATGATAGCTTTGACTTTTTATATTTCTTATTATTTATTTATTTTATAATTTATATACACACGTATACACATCATGACACATTATTATGATACACTAGCATTTTCCCGCGACATTATAGCTAAAATAGATTAATTATAGCACTCAGAAATAAAGCAGCTTTCTATCAGTGAAAAATTTTAGCAATCGAATAAAAGCTTTCAGAGACTACATACTACAAAAAAAATACCTCTTTTTAATATTATTAGTGTCGATGATTTTGATGAGTCTTTCAGTAAGCGATTACACGAGGAGACCCTTATCAGGAACTACTGAAAAATGACAGTCTGGTACCAAAAACACGTTAAGTCTGTTTCATCAGCTTACCTATGAAACTGGGCAAAATTAGGTTACAATACAGCCATTGTTTTTGATGTTAAATAAATCTAGAATATTCTAGGAAATATTTTAATATTGAATGTTAGTTCGTATAATTTATGCGTAGTGGTTTTGATTTCACAGACTATCTTACAAGAGGTAATGGATAACGGAGTCTATCGGAAACCTCCTGAAGATTTATGCTATTCTGGTAACGAACAATTATACGCATAATTCCCTTTTGTTGGTTTACCTGTGAAATCGGCTAAATTATTGAGGTTAAAATTACATTGGCATTTGTTTTGGGAGTAGAATTTTGAGTTTAGAATCTGAAATATCGTGTTACTACAAGCTTCTATGTTAAAAAGCACTGAAAAGTATAAAATAACTTTAATTTCGGAAGTCGGTGTTAAATAACGAAGAGACAAAACTATTATAGATACACCGACTTCCGAAATTAAAGTTATTTTATATTTTTCAGTGTTTTTTAACATTGAAGTCGGTTATTTTATTTTTTTATATTTTTTTTTTGTAAAAAGTTTTTTTAACATTTTTTCTTTAGCGTTGGAAGGCCTCCTGCAAGGTGGACCGGTGACCTGGCTAAGGGTGCAATAATCTGATGGATGCGGGGACGCACAGGATCGTTGATTGTGGCCAACAGTGGATGTCTTTAGGCTGAAATGATGATGATGATATTTTTTATTGTACCTTACATAACCAAAAATACAGGACAAACATTATTAAAAATAAGTGTACAATAGGCGGTCTTATCGCACAGGGCAATTTCTTGCACAAGTCAACCTTTGGATGGACTAAAAGAAAGGATATAGATTCCTTGGCAACAAGCCGATTTTATTTTAAGGTGAAGGCACGTGAGCATTTTCGCAAGATGTTGGTAGAATCATCACCGAGCTAATTGGTTGGATTTGTTTTCTCACAACAGTATTGTTTTTCTTATATGTATGTATCTAAGTATGTATTTACTATTGTATATATTTGTTTCTCTTCTGTTTTGTCTCTTTATTAAGTTGCACCTGCCATGTTTTGTTTCTGCACCACCCTAAGGTCGACTGGCAGATAATGCCTAAGGCATTAAGTCCGCCTTTGTACAGTTTTTTGTGCATAAAGCTTTAAATAAATAAATAAATAAATTCCTCCTTAGATACACACATCTAAAATTGGTGAAAATTTACTTCTGTAATCCTCATTTATTGTTTACACAACGCTATCCCTACTTTATCCAGGATCTCTTAGAGCTATTTTTATTTTTCTCATCGAATATTTGCTGACAATTCTAAGCATTTATTTGCCATTGTCGGGACCTTGACTGGGGTCTAATAGGACCTTCATGCAAAGTTTAGGCTTAGTGGAGCTTACCCGTTTTTTTTATTAGACAAAAGGTTGCAAGGATCTGTGAAAAGGGTAGGTGGTGGTTTTGGTTTGTTTTTTCTTTTTCTGTTCTTTTGATTAGTTACGTAGTGTCGCATGTAAGAGACTATTATAATTATTTTATATGAATTGTTTTTTTTTAATTATTGTGATTTAAATTTATTCAATTTTGCTTACTGAATTTATACAATTTCGGAATTTTTATTTATCGAGTGGTGGGATTTTAATTTTTTAATGTTTTAACTTGTTATTATATTTTTATATGTTTTTTGATTATCTAGAAATGCAATGTTTAACATTTTTTTAAATTATTTTTATTGACTAGCTGGTGCTCAAGCCTTTTTCCACATTACATTAAACAGCACAATGCTATTAATTTGGTCAAATTAAAAAAAAAAAAGTTTTTTTTTGCCTGCAAATGTATTTTTTTTACTTTACTTAACTGCAACTACTACTTAATGTTTACGTGTTACGTATGTGTGTGTGTGTGTGTCTTGTTGTTGTGTGTGTTGTTGTGTTGTGTTGTCGTTGTTGTTGTTTATATATTAAAGTTTTTTTTTACTGTGTTTTTTTTTCACTTATAATATTATAAAAAGGGAACATTTGTATATTTGTATATTTGTATTTAAGCCTTAAAAACTACTGTGAGCAAAGAGGTTAGAAGACTTTAAAACTTTTGAAGGCCTTCTACAAGGTAGACCGATGACCTGGTGAGTGTCACGAGAATCCGATAGATATAACAGAAAATACAAAATCAAAAAAATAATTTCAAAAAGAAAATACAATCCCTTTAATATACCTAAAGTTTTTTTAAAATTATAATACCAACCCAATCCGAAGATATCTGAAGTCAAAGTAACCTGTTTTAAAAAATACCAATTTATATAGCTAAGGGAGAATGAACTTTGAAATATATTAGGCATATATGGGATAACTAAATACAGATATTTCAAAACCAAATTCCCATTTTCTATGTACCTAATTTTCTTTTCTGGAGCCAATCGAATCGCCAACAATAGTTCGTTATTTACTTATATTATTGGAAGGTTTTTCCGTTTAATTATAATTTACTTGATAGCAATAGTATTCTTTGGTACACCATTTGTACCAAAGAGTACTATTGTCTGATTTTTCCACTCAAAAATTTATATTGGCTTGATAAAAAATTTTCACAATAGTATTCTGGTTGCTAGTCATAATTTTTTTAGTACAGGACGATTTGTACTCGCAATGACAGGTATAGTATAGGTATCTGTAGTCAAATATTTGTGTATGTTTTATACCTTTACGCTCAAATGATCAGCGATTTTTTTTTAATTGATAGATATTAGTTTGTTCTTGAATGCGATCCCTCTTAATGGTAAGCAATGATGCAAACGTTGATGGTTAAGCGCACTTGTTTATTAAGAGCCAAATTCACTCTTTTTTTAGGTGACAAATCAGAGATAGTCTCAGACTTTTCTAACTAAAAACCCACTGCTGTTTCTTCGTTGCCTTTCGTACTGGGGCAGAATCTTCCTTTCAGAAGCAGATTCTTGGCGTCGTCTGGACGGTGAGCTACCCATTGCTCACGCTACGCAAGGCCGCGCATTCGGTGCCCGGAAATCGGGATCGGAATCCCGGCGTCTCAGGTGCGACTCGGTGCGAGGCAGTACGATTAAGCTAGAAAAAAAAGAGTGTCAAAAAAAGAATTCCTTTCTATTTTAAACCTGTTAAAAAGAGGAACAAGTCCAAAATATTTGTAACTCTCCGCTTGCAAATCCTATTATGCAAATATGTCAAAGCCGCTTATATCGATCGCCTGATATTGGCTTTTGATTTGCAAACATTTGCCTCCCGTTTTTAAACGAGCATCGAATTCTGTTAGCTGTCCCTTTTTATCGTTTACGAAAAGAGCGAGACAGCATTAGGACCTTCGGATCTGTTCGATTCTTTATTTGAAAGTTACGGTTTTCTTTTGTTTGTGCCTTGTTTATCTTCAATTCTTTTGTTAAGTAAAAAAGTATATGCGTAAGCTTACTGTGAAATTGCTACCTTATTTTTTTGATATCATACTGAAACATAAACAATTGCTGTAATTGTATTTGTCTGTTTACTGTTAGTTATTTCGTAACATAACATCACGCCAGTACACGAGCTTCAAGTTTTTGTTGGTGTATTTTTTTTTTTCGGTTTTAATACAGTAGTACGCGATCTTTCGTGCCCGACTCACACTTGGTTAGTTTGCAATATTTCTAATCCCTAATTGTAGAGCAGTGGTGGCCCATTGAAATCGGTCTCGATTTACAAGTATCAAGATCGCGAGTTTAAACTCAGTTAGGCGCATAACTTAGTGTAATTTATTTCATCATCACTGCTCTCAAAATGGTGAAGGAAAACATTGTGAGGAAACCGGCATGTCCTAGAACCAAAAATTCGATGACTTGTGCCATCCACCAATCCGCACTGGGCCCGCGTGGTGGATTACAGCCCATTCTCTCTCCAAGAAAGAAGGCCTGAGTCCCAGCAATAGGAACATTATAAGCTAATTATGCTTAGGTATACTCTTCTTCTTAGTCGTACACTCCTGGGGGAGTGGTTGTGGTCATGGATTGTCTAGTAGTTTGGTTGCGGCTTTTGCGAAACTTCTCCCTCCATCTCTCTCTATTCGTGACATTGTGCATTCATGTGCATGTAGTGCATGCTTGTACTATAGTATCATCATATCAGTCGAAAGACGTCCACTGTTGGACATAGGCCTCCCCCAAGCGGCGCCACAACGACCAGTCCTATGCGTCATGTATCCATCGGGTCCCTGTATACCTGACCAGTACCTCTACCATGAGTTTAAAGCAATAGCATTTGTCGATACTCGATACCGACTACGCAAATATTTTGTATGGCAAATTTTGGTTCCGTAAGTGACCGCTAGAGGCGCTGTAAAATTTGCAATACAAAATATTTACGTAGTCGGTATCGAGTATCGACAAATACTATTGCTTTAAACTCATGGTAGAGGTGCAGGTCATCAGTTCACCTTGTGACTATAGAAAATTAATAATATAGCATTTTTGATTTTGTTACAAATCAAACGTGTGGCCTGTTAAATGTTTAATTTATTATAACTGTCCGAAAAATCTATTTATTAACCAGCAGAAAACTTCATTCATATACCTGCGGGAGACAAATCACAAAAAAAAAAACCGCCTAAAAAATCTATTTGATCAGCACAAAACCTCGTAGGTTACCTACGAGAAACCACCCCCCCTAGCCAAGTTACAGCCAGTTTGTGTCGAATTCCGTTCTCTAATCGGTAACGCTTCGGTGACAGCAATTGTAGAAAACGATAAGTTGGTAGTCATGTTTACGCCCCTGAGTCGGCCGCTCGTTCTACAATGTAGCATTTGTCTAAACAAAGGATGTATCGTTAAACATTGTAGAAACGATTTTGAACGATGTGAACTTGGCTACGAATTGTCTATTCGTGTGTTCTGACCACGCGACTCTACGTTGAGATGACGTCATTCCCATACGTTTCATCGCTTTTCGACAGCGTTATCGATTGCAGAATAAACACTTGGCTAAGCGTGCTGTTAAGAGGCTGCTTTTCCACTCGGTTATCATAAACATCGAGCATGGTTTAAAAGCTTGTTGCTTTATCTAACGCAATCCAACGCGATGTTTGACGAAAAGGCAACGTGAAAAAAGAGTGATAATACCTGAATACTGTGTTGACATTCAGTAATTCCGTGATTTAATCGAAAATTTTACAAAACTTGTTCCAGGAAATACGTGTTTTTTTTTTAGCCTTTAATTTTTTAAAAAAACATTGTCATTATTTAGAATCTTGATAAAATTTGCTAGTCTTGTATTGTAGTACTTTTTTAACTTTTTTTTTTCATTTTTGAGTAAATTAAATTATGAATTGTCAAAGTTCACGCAAAATAGTAGATTTTCGGAGGTCTTCTAACTGCATTAGTTTTACACAAATTTGTAAATTGATTTTCATAGAAGCCTAGATAATATCCACAAGATACTGTGTTTTCAAAAATATCTAATGAAAAATGTGTAATGACGATATAATCGCGTAAGAGCGGTTGTATGAAAAACAGTGAAAATGTGTGTCGAGATGCATCCCCTTAAAAACAAAACACAAAATTGATTCCAAAACCACACTAGTCGCGTCGCGGCACCCAGCTATGTGCTGCGTTCGAACATGTACGAGTACACACGAATAGACTTTTGTTCCATAACATTTGAGGTCAAAGGCAGAACGGTGTCGACAGTACTGTATTGTAAAGTTGTTGCTTTATTTTTAAAGTTCTTTCAGTCCGTTTTGGTTTGATGATGAAAACAGCGCTCCGGATCAAGTGTGGGTGTTGCATACCTGTACCATGCGGTGCCAGTTTTTTACCCTTCCACCACGTACTCTAACGGCTCGATATGCCCCTACAGCCCATACGCTCAATCGCTGAACGCCCTGACTGCTCAAGAACCTATATTTGACATATTTTAGTTCGTAAAAAATAATGGACTCACAATCAAAGATTCTCAATTTTATAATTAGATACCAAAAATGTCAAACATTATATTTATTTATCAATTGCTTGCTATACTTACAATATGCACCAAATCGCATAGCAATCCAACAAACCCACAATTAAGGGCCTGCGCTCATTTGAGACCAGACATCTTAGACAGACTTGTCTAAAAGGTCTCAGACAAGTCTATAACGTCCTAAACAAAACCATTTTTTGAGACGTTTTAAACAAAACAAAACAATTTCGATATATCGATATTTTATCAACAGCCCTAACGCCCCGTGTCTTAGACAAAACTGTTTTTTTTGACAGATAAGTCTGTCTAAGAAGTCTTGTCTCAAGTGAGCGTAGGCCCTTAATTGTTGGTTTGTTAGCTTGCTATGCGATTTGGTACATATTGTAAGTATATCAAGCAATTGATATTGTACATAAAATGTTTGAGATATTTGGTATCTAATTTTAAAATTGAGAATCTTTGAGTGTGAGTCCTTTATTTCCTTCAGTAAATAAAAAAAGAACTATCAAATCAGATAAAACTAACGAGCTAGCCCCTTATGATGTACGGGCATATATTTCATTCCAGACCATTGACACCCACGCTAGCGCGAAAGTGTTAAGATGTTACATCGGGATGCCTAACAAGTAGGAAAATTCATTCTTTCATAAATCTAAGAAAGAAAGAAAGAAAAGTTTATTTTTATCACGTGTCAGATAGTTTTAATGGAGCTTTGAGTATGAAGTTTATAGTTTTGTGGGTTATTATGTGATTGTTTGGAGAGATTTATTACGTGTTTAAATGTAAAATGGCGAATGAATTCTTAGTCAAACTACCATACTAATATTACAAAGGTTCGTGAATGTGAATTTTGTCGGTGTGTTTATGTTTATAAAAAAACTTAAAAATGAATACATATATTTACAAAGGTACGGCTTGTCACGGAAAATATCCATATCTATGTGCTGAGTAAGCAAAGAATTGAGAAGTGTGATTGCTCGTGCTGTGAAAGAAAAAGAAAGAAAGAAAAAATTTTACTGGTCGGAAAAGCGCAAAAGCATTAACAAATGCGGCGGCTTATCGCATGCGTACTCCCCAGTAGGTGCCAGTGGCGCAGAAAACAGTTTTCTCCGTCAACGAGGCCCCTCCACGTTTTCACCTCCTACCAGGAATTGGCTCCACGTCATGACCATGTTTATCCACTAATTTGTACCGAGTCCACATGGTAGATTACAGCCCATTTCCTCACCTAGAGAGAGAATGGGTCGAATCCCAGCAGTAGGAATTATAAGGCTGATTGAGATGAAAAATCTTTCTACTCGTACATATCTAATTCAGCCTCTCTTTCTAATTGATTTTCGAGCAAGCTACTCATCTGTTAGTTAATATTTCACATAAAGTCTGAATCCAATACCTAACACAGCGTACCTTCATAAAATAGCAGAAAATCCGACGCTGCGCTATCCCAAATCCCATGTGTAAACCGCCTTACTAAAGTAATATAAATCACAGGTTTATGAGCTGATCCACAAGAAGCAACTAATTAACTTATTATAAAGTGTAGTTAATAAATTTTAACTTTTTGTTGCTTATTACTGAGTAGGGTTGATACCTGTTTAAAGTGATTTAGTATGATGACTGGCCGTTTTTGATCATTAATTCTGCCGAATGACGTCTCGGTAATCATATTTCAAAACTAGATGAAGTTGGAGTAAGTCGACGATGCGTGGTTTTCCACGCGCAACTCAAGGACTGCAACTGTAGGCATTCAGCAGCGTCAAAGCCTACTGGTATCATGGGTGATGCGAAAGAGATCCCCGGGCCCTGACACAATGGCCCCGAAACAGCAGTGGGTTTTTAATCAGTAAAAGTATGACACAAGAGCGGGGGATGTAATTAGATGATATATCCATATAAAAAAAAGAAGAAGTTGGTGTACCGGATTACTTTAAAAGTTCAAGTATTTTATTAGCCTGTCGTTTATACATTAAGACTATCTATGTTTATTGCAAGGTGGTAAATAATCTAATGACTTCTGGTGGTCTTCGCCGGTTGGTGCATTACCCCTGACATACATTGCAACAATCTCAAACACATCCTTTCCCATACGGCTTAACCAGACATTATACCGGAACGCGACCGATCGTTTAGCGGCATAACTTGGTCTGGTGGGTAGCAACTCTCAAGCAGTCAGCCTGTGCTATGGCTACCACTACTTTTATTGCTTGTTTGAAATTACTCAGTGGACACATGTACGGTGGTTACGGACCAAATAGATAATGAAATACTGAAAAATCTTAAAATATCTAATGACCAGAATTTTCAATTTAGCGTGGGTTTTGCGAACCATGTAAAAATACTTAGTATTTCAAGTACCTAAATCAAACGTTAGTAATCTGTTAAAGAACATTTGTATAAATAAATCATTCTTGGTCGACTGATTACTAGCAATCAATACTTTATTCAGATGTACATTTAATTGAGTGAGAACCCTAAAACCTAAAGCGGCTTTACCTAAGTTTCCAGTAGCCAATTTAATTTTAAACGTATCCATTAAACCTCTATTTTACGTTTTTGCTCGAATTTAACAGTATTTATATCACCACTATTTTATCCAGTATTAGCCGCAGTGGATTATAATCTTTGTCCTCTGTTAGAACTTATACCTTCTGTTGCGTTGGATTTCCATTTCACCTGATGGAGCATGCTTGTTTAGAAGTAACCTATCAAGAAACATAGATACCGACAGGAAATTCCACTTCTTAGCATGCGCACTATGAATGGGTTACCAAAACTGTTTGTGCGTATGGATATGCGTAAGATGTTCATCATGTAATAGAGCATCGCCGTACGTTAGATGATCCGATGATGGAACGGACTTGGTGGAGTGAAATTATGCATTTCAGACGCACACTCCCCAAACTGCATTGATATCAACTTGGTGTCGATGCTTAAGACCTCTGAGTTTCGATGCAACGAGTGTATCTGTAAAACTTATGATACTACATAGGAAATAAAGTTCAAAATCCTGCATTAGATTTCAGCTCGGTATTAGAGCTCTCTGCGTGAATAAATCTTATACAACAGTCCGAAATCAAATATCAGACAGATGCTCGGACCAAACAACACCCGTCTGGTTGGAGGATGCTCCCATACCTCTAACAATCTATGCAGATGATCACCTAACCTCGCCTAAGCGTAGTTTCTGATTCCTGTGGCCTGTACCAGAGAAGCCATGCTCTGCCTAAATATGAGTGTCCCCAACTCATTGTGGATCACTGGTATAATTTGTTTTTCTTCTAGCCGTTGCTGTCCCACTGCTGGGCTTCCCCCAAGTCCTTCCAAACTTTCTTTTCCTGCTCCGTCTCAAACCAGTCCTCGCGGTACGCGTCCAGATCATCTCGCCACCTCTTTGTAGGCCGACCTCGACGGCGCTTTACTTCAGTAGGGACCCACTGTGTGGCGACGCTCGCTCAGTAGTCACTATGCATGCGGCTGACATGACCCGCCCAGTCCCATTTGAGCCTGATAGCCTTTTTGCCCACGTCTATGATACCCGTTATGGAGCACAACGTGTCGTTTCGTATTCGGTCTGTATTTTTAGGGTTCCGTAGCCAAATAGCAAAAAACGGAACCCTTATAGATTCGTCATGTCTTTCTGTCTATCTGCCTGTCTGTCTGTCTGTCCGTCCGTATGTCACAGCCACTTTTTTCCGAAACTATAAGAGCCTACTGATAAGAGTTTACTGTTGAAACGTAGTAAGTAGATGTATTCTATAAACCGCTTTAAGATTTTAATACAAAAATAGAAAAAAGGTAATAAATTTTGGGGGTCCCCATACTTAGAACTGAAACTCAAAACTTTTTTTTTCATCAAATCCATACGTGTGGGGTATCTATGGATAGGTCTTTAAAAATGATATTTAGGTTTGCAACATAATTTTTTTCTAAATTGAATAGTTTACGCGAGAGACACTTCCAAAGTGGTAAAATGTGTCCCCCCCTCTCTAACTTCTAAAATAAGAGAATGATAAAATTAAAAAAAATATATGATGCACATTAGCATGTAAACTACCAACGAAAATTGGTTTGAACGAGATCTAATAAGTAGTTTTTTTTTTAATGAGAGATGAGATGAGATAAGATTTAAGAGCAAATCTAAAAAAAAAATACGCTATTATTAAAATCAAATCGATCAAAGTTACAATGAACTACAAGAACTTTTATATTACGTTACATGCTGCTACGGAACCCTCCATGGGCGAGTCCGACTCGCACTTGGCCGGTTTTTCTTTTTGGTATAATGTTATCACACTAAAATTATAAAGACAAAATTTTGTATGTTGTTGTATGTTTGGTGCCTTGCCTACTGCTGGAAGCTAGTATAGAATACACATTTGTTTGCCCTAAGCATATTTCAATATTTATTACTCCTTCTGTAACGGATAAAATTGATTATTGCGAATCATTTCACGCGGTTGTTTTGGGCATATTTCACTGTTCTGGCATTATGAATAATGGCCTGTCAATCGGTTTTACCACAACACGTACAAACTTGGACATAATAACGATAAAAAATTATGAGATGGGGCTTTCGCGACGCACTTAAATATTTTATTACTATTTCCAACCACTTTTTTGTCAATATTAGATTCCCTAAAATTTAAGGCCTCAAATCAATCCTCACACTTTGATGGAGTGAGAGGGAGTGTCAAAACTTTTACTGAAATCCGCATTTTTTTTTTGAAGGTGACCTTAACCAATGAATTTCTCGCTCTAGGGTAGAGCCGAAATTCCGTGTCTGACTTTTAATGATGTAAACCCACCTGTATTCCTTCAGATGTCCTTTGAACTTTTACAAACAGTCTCGCAGCCCTTAGGCAAGGGCCTTAGTAAGTCCACTTTTCGTCAATCAAGACTAAATCTATTATAATATGGAGCAGCTTTTTGTCATGATCTTTTTTAAATTAATTTCGTTTTGTTTCCCTTATATCTGTATGTGCATATATCGCTAATTGGTGATCCAGATTTGGTTAAGCCCAACGTTCAAAAGCCTTGAGCACAGGCGTAGAGTAGCCAGCCTTTCAGTGTTTTACTGGATGCATTTTGGAGGGCGTGCGCAGGAATTGCATGTCTTGATTCCGCCATCAACAGAACAGGAACAGTTTGCCTGCTGCGGTCTTCCCGTCCGATTATAATTTGGGTGTCCGTCCTCTTAATAAACTACTGCGCCTCACCATCAAAGATTTCATCGTTACTTACCATCAGGTGGGATCGCAGTCAAGCACTAGTTTATCTCAATTTAAAAAAAAAAAAAAAACAGTGAAAGGTTCAATGTGTGTGTTTTTTGTAGGTATATCATGTTACCCCTTCACGCTTAAAGAACACAATTGATTTATATGAAAATTAAATCTAAACGGGTAAAGTTTGGGGCATACTTCATACCAGGGCGTTCGAGCCCCGGTATGAAGGCTTGAAGGAACGGGATGAGTTTTTTAGTCAGTAAGAGTCTGACACTATCTCCCGCTCCGCAAAATCGAGAATAAGAGTTAATCTCTGAAAGTACTGGTCCGATCGCTAAAATTTTTTCACCTATAGAAAGCTGCTTTATTCCCAAGTAGCATAGGCTATATAATTTATGCACGCGGGTGAAGCCGCGGGAAAAAGGCAAATTTTTAATAAGACAATTTTTTCTAGAAATACGTTCTGTAAGGATAGTTTTCGATTATCACGCGGACGAAGAAGTGGGCTAGTAAATTAATAAGTAAATCTAAAGATGAGATTCCGCTTCGCATACGTTTTCACTTGTAATTTCAGGAACACATAATTCTCGGAAAGCTTTACCCCAATTGAATTTGATATTTAACCATTCGATCGTGATAATTACAGACACAATTGAAAGACAATAGGTGCGCGAACGCCGGCGTTCGCTTGGGGTTTAATGAATTAATAGTATTTTAGGAGTTGTAGATCATGGGTTCAAACCCAACCAAGTGCATTACTTTCTGTAATTTATTTCATCACCCAATCGGTGAAGGAAAACATTGTGAAAAAACCGAAGTGACCTAGAATCAAAAATTCGAAGACATGTGACATCCACTAATCCGCACTGGGCCCGCGTGGTGGATTACGGCCCAACCTAGAGAGGAGGCATGAATCTCAGAAGTAGTAACATTATAAGGCCGACTATACTATGCTATTGTTCTTGGTTTTTTCATCTCCGGAAAAAAATAAACCCAGTCTTCAACCCTGTAATTAAGAAAGTAATTCGGATAAATTCTATTCAAAATTAAATTTACTTTTCAAAATGTAAACCGAATATTTGATCATATTCTATTCAACTTAACCTGTTACTCTAACTGTAGGTGTTGGAAACCAAATCCAAAACTGTGGCAACTGAAAAGTGGTTAATTAGGTGCAAAAATCAACAGTCGCCGGCGACTGCGACAACTTACGATCGTAGAAGGCCCATTTTGCACAAACAGTTTGCACATTTCAGTTGAAAGCCGTATTTACTACGAAGTATTTATTATGTTACTTACATAGTATGTTACTTGATCAATATTTACCTATATTAGTAGCAAAATTAAATGTTCAATTTACCCAAAAGCTATGAAAGCCATGTGCATAAAAAAACCATACCCTGATTATTTATTTTCGTAAAAAATTTAGTTAATTCAGTTTCCAATTATGGCAATTTATTTGCAGTCCTTAATCAGCCATAATCTTGATTAGATAAAACAAAGTCAATTATTTCGTTGGTATACCTATATCTTGGTAACTTATACTAGGAAGTACTTATATAAGCAGACACTTAATAAATTCATCAACATATTCTCGCCGTTGTTCTTTGAACGCTGGGCTGGGGGGGAGCTTAGTTTAATATAAAATCAAGCCATATGTTGGAGATAAAACCTTCTTGCAAGCTTCCTAAATTATATGAAAAAATATGACACTTCTATTTGTCACTTGTCTTCACTTGTTTTTTGTAAAATATATTGTTCACACCGAAAATTATTAAAAACTAATTTGCATTGAGCATCCAGTCATTGATTTTCATCAGAATACCCATAATTCTCGCACATGGTCCTTCGAGCCGGATGAAATATAATTAAGAAGATCAGCGATTATTTTCAAGAAAAAGAATAGAGACTGACTTCCACGCTGAATGGAGGTTCATGAGTTCACTGCTGGAGAACTGGATTGATTTCAAGCAAGTTAGTTAGTGGTGTACAGTTATAATTACGCTAATATCGTCACCCAACACTCAGGTAGTATATATAAGTAGTCATACTAAGGTCAGTACTATTTTATTAAATTACCAATTATATTGTGTTTGAGTAAAATCATTAGGTACTTTGTTGCATTGTGATTAGTATTTTATTCAACAGCAATGTTAAGTTTAAACTCATACTTTTAACAGTATAGTTAGCTATTTTGCTACATTATTAAACTTACATTATATTAAGCTGTAACTAATTACATAACTACTTAACAGTGGTATTAATTTTTAACAAGTATCTTGACATAATAAAAATATTTGAGTGTTAGATATTAGTACAAGTCATTGTTATAAATTATAGTTAGCAGTCAGAAAGGGCATAGACTACAGCTAGGCGTATAATTATTGAAATTATATTGTTGTTTTAATTTTTATATTCCTGTATCAATGCCAGGTTGACAACACTCGTCTCCCAGAATGTCTGAGGAAAAGGATTTAATTAAGAAGCGAGGCAGCTTCAAAGGTCGCTTGACTAGTTTCCTCAATTTTCTGGACTCATTCAAGGACAAGGAGCTATCTAGCTGTGATGTGTCCGAGTTGCAGTTGCGCATGGGCAAGATAGAGGCGTTGTATGAGCAGTATGATGAGGTACAGTTACGTCTAGAATGCATTGTTGACGACATCAACTTACAATATTCTCAGCGTTCCGAGTTTGAGTCTATTTATTATAAAACCTTATCTAGAGCCCAGAATATTCTGACTGACTACAATAAAGATAATAAATCGATGGAAAGTTGTAAAAGTACTCGTGTTAGCATAAAGCAGCCGGTTAAATTGCCAACGATTCAGTTACCAAAGTTTAGCGGATTATATTGTAATTGGCTTGAATTCCGCGACACCTTTACTAGCCTAATTCATTGTAATGATGACATAGACGCAATCAATAAGTTTCACTACTTGCGAGCATCACTTGAGGGAACAGCTGCTATAGTTATCAAATCCATTGAGTTTTCTTCAAGTAATTACTCTGTGGCATGGTCATTGTTATGTGATCGGTTTGACAACAAAAGATTACTGGTTCAGAATCATATAAGTTCATTATTTACTATTGAATCAATTACAAAAGAATCTTCTGTTGCCATTAAGAATTTGATCGATCAGTTAAATAAAGACTTGCGAGCTTTAGAGTCATTAGGGGAGCCTGTGAAACACTGGGATACACTTTTAATCTACATTGTCACACGAAAACTTGATCAAAAAACCTATCGTGAGTGGGAGGAGTGCAAAGGTAGGATAGACAAGGATGGCTTAATCACGTTTAACGCATTTATGCAATTCTTACGCAATCGAGCCGACCTCATCGAGACCCTGGAACTCCCCCGCAATCATTATTCGCAATCACCAGGTAAATCAGGTCCTAAGATCAAGTCAATGGTAGCACAATCTCCTATCAATTCTAGCACTGACTCAGCTTCTAAACCTTGTCCTAAATGTAATAACAACGATCACACATTAAATAATTGTCCACAGTTTCTCGCATTGAGTAACGATGACCGTCTCAAATCATTACCTAGTTATAAGGTATGTTTTAACTGTTTTCGTTCCGGACACTATGCTAACAAATGTAAAAAACCAGGCTGCAAACTATGCAAACGTAGGCACAACACATTAGTTCACGTACATTCTAATGGCACTGTATCGAATACACCTAGTGGTAATTCGATGAATAACTTGTCTGCTACGACTGAAACGAATAACGTAGCTTTATCCGCAAACATTGCATCTCCGTGTGGTCATACGCAACGAGATGTGTTGTTATCAACCGCTTTGATCAAATTAAGAGACCACAATGGGTGTGTGCATCTCGCTCGTGCGGTGCTCGATAGTGGTAGCACGTCTTCACTCATAACAGATAGGTTGTGCAATAAACTTAACTTAAAAACTAGCCAGGTAGATAGATCAATCCTTGGAATCAATAACGTCACTTCGCACGTAGGTAAAATATGTCGGGTTAAGGGTACGCCATTAGATGATAGCTTTGTATTCGAACTAAATTGTTTTGTTCTTCCGTTCATTACGAGTAGTGTTCCGTGTCGTCAGATAAATATTTCTGATTTCGACTTACCCTCGAATATTACTTTAGCTGATCCTACTTTTTATAACCCTGCCGATGTTGATATTTTAATCGGCGCTGATCTTTTTTGGGATTTGTTAGGATCTCAAAGACTAAAGTTAGGTACCGGGAAACCAATATTATGTGAAACCCGTCTAGGATGGATAGTTTCCGGTCCAATTACTCAGAATACTATCTCACTGCTGACGAATGACGTAAAGTGCAATATGTCTAAAATGGTTGCCGACAGCGATGGTGACTGGGAAAACCTCAAGTCAGAATTGACAAAGTTTTGGCAATTAGAGGAGGTGAATGCGAAGTCTTCCAATTCTTATATGCCTGAAGAGAAATTGTGTGAAGACAATTTCGTTACAAATACGACACGATTGTCTGATGGTCGTTTTTGTGTTCGCATCCCCCTTAAGAAAGATCCTTCAATTTTAGGAAATTCTTTAATAAAGCCACACATTGTTTACATTCTTTAGAGCGTAAATTAAAGGTTAAGACGAACTTTAGTAGAATGTATCATGACTTTTTGTCAGAATACGAGTTACTTGGTCATATGACAAAAATTAATAAACCTAATTTATGTTTGGGTTATTTTATTCCACATATGGGAGTTTTACGCGAGTCGAGTACCACGACCAAACTTCGTGTTGTTTTCAACGCTAGTGCTTCTACTTCGACGGGAGTGTCCTCTAATGACCTACAGATGGTTGGGCCAACCGTACAGGACGGTCTATTGTCTATACTTCTTCGCTTTAGAGTCCACAAGTATGTTTTATCTGCGGATGTGGAGAAGATGTATAGACAAATAGTCGTCCACCCGTCGGACAGATATTTACAACAGATTGTTTGGCGTGATAATGTTAGTGATCCTATTAATGTTTATCAATTAAACACCGTCACGTACGGTACGGCCAGTGCGCCATTCCTTGCGACACGATGCCTTAAACAAGTAGGACTCGACTGTAGGAACCCTAAGATATCGGAAATCATCCAACATGACTTCTATGTCGACGACTTGCTGACCGGAGGGGATGACTTAGATGAAGTAAAGTTCATTCGCACTGAAGTCACCAAAGCGCTTGCGTCGGCATGTATGCCATTGAGAAAGTGGAAGTCAAATGATTCTCAATTATTGTCGAATGCTGTCCCTGCGTCATACGATTTGAACATTGGACAAAATGAGCCAGAAAAGTTGCTTGGTCTCTGTTGGCATATCGGCACTGATGAGATAGGGTTTCCTATAGGTCTGACTAAATCTTCGACTAGGTACACAAAGCGTGACTTGTTATCCGTTATTGCGCGAATCTTTGATCCCTTAGGTCTGTTAGGTCCTATTGTTATTACTATGAAGATCTTGCTACAGAAAATGTGGTTAGATAAATTATCATGGGATCAACCATTACCTAATGAGATTTGTAAACAATGGGAGATTATTATTAAATCTTTACCTCTTTTAAATCATGTTCGCATTCCGCGACTTGTAGTCTGCAATTCATTTACGGAGTTAGAACTCCATATTTTCACAGACGCGTCTGAGTCCGCGTACGGTGCTTGCGTCTACATTCGCAGTGTTAATGCTAAGGGTGAGTACATGGCTCGCTTGTTAATGGCAAAGAGTCGAGTTGCTCCCATCAAGCCTACGACAATTCCGCGACTGGAGTTATGTGGTGCGGTAGTCGGTTCTCGTCTTCACGAGAAGGTGATGAGCTCACTTCGAGTGAAGATCAGTCGGGTTTATTGTTGGACTGATTCAACCATTGTCTTGGGATGGTTACAGATGATGCCTACCAGACTTCAGCCCTTTGTGCGCAACCGCGTTGCTGAGGTTTTGGATAAGTCGGGTAACTGTACTTGGAGGCACGTCCCAACAGATCAAAATCCAGCAGACCTAATATCTCGTGGCATGGATATTAGTGATCTGCAGGAGTCAGACCTGTGGTGGAAAGGACCAGATTTTTTAAAACTAGATTCGTCTGAATGGCCTTCTCAAATTACGAGCCCAGGACTACAATCGTTACCGGAGACTCGACCTAAAATCATATTACATGTTGTAAACGATTCGAAACCTGAAGTTTTAATTGATTTTAGGCGTTATTCCAATTACACACGGCTCGTACGATCTGTTGCCTACGTATTACGATTTATTAAGTCATGTAGAAAGCATTACCCTAAAACCAAATACTTGTCACATGATGAGGTACAAGATGCACTAACTCTTGTCATTATTAAGAGTCAGATTCAGTCATTTTCTGAATACCAATTATTTTTGAACAAAAAGAGTTTACCTAAAAAGAGCGCCCTTCTAAAGTTTAATGTTTATTTAGACGATAATAATGTAATGCGAGTAGGAGGACGTCTCGATAACTCTAATTTTGCTTATAGTAAGAAACACCCTATTTTATTACAGTCCACTCATGATTTCACTAAACTATTATTTAATTTTGAGCATAAAAGGCTGATGCATGCTGGCCCACAATTATTATTAGCTTCCATTAGGGAAACTTATTGGCCAATAGGAGGTCGCAAGTTGGCGAAAGCCTGTTATCATAAGTGTGTTTTGTGTCACCATATGAAGGGTAAGGTTGTAGCTCCCTTAATGGGTAACTTACCACGAGAACGCCTTCGTCCAGGTTATCCCTTTGAAAGCACAGGCGTTGATTACGCTGGCCCTATTATGTGTGCTAGTCGCCAGGGCCGTGGATGTAGGTTAGTAAAGGTGTATGTCGCTATTTTTATTTGTTTCACAACCAAGGCCATTCATTTGGAGCTCGTTGGTGATTTAACTAGCAATAGTTATTTACTGGCTTTGTATCGGTTTATTTCTCGGAGAGGTAAACCTGCTGATATTTTTTCCGATAACGGTACCTCATTTGTCGGTGCATACAACGACCTTTCCAAATTTTTAAAATTAAATAGTTTGTCCTTGGGTGAAAGTGCAGTAAACGACGGAATAAGGTTCCATTTTATTCCCGCCTACACCCCACATTTCGGTGGACTCTGGGAGGCGGGTGTCAAGTCAGCAAAGTATCACCTTCAGAGAGTGTTGGGAAATTGTAACTTGACTTTTGAGGAGCTGTACACCACACTAACCAAGATTGAAGCCATCTTGAACTCTCGTCCATTGACGCCGTTGTCTTCAGATCCTGCAGATTATACTCCGCTCACGCCAGGACATTTTCTTGTGGGACGGCCACTTACTTCTTTGCCGCAACCTGATTACCAGGATAGCTCTGCCAATTATCTGTCTCGTTACCAGAGGATCGAGCAGCTTCGCCAGCATTTCTGGAGCAGATGGAGCAAGGAGTATGTTGCAGAATTGCAACAACGCTCCAAATGGCGTTCCTGCAAGGATGGCTTGATGCTGAACTCCTTGGTGGTGATCAAGGAAGACGATCTTCCTCCGTTGAAGTGGAGACTTGGACGGATCGTGGCTGTTCATCCAGGAACGGATGGTATCGCCCGTGTAGCTGACATTCGGACGTCTACTGGAGTCGTTCGACGGGCATTCAACCGAATCTGCCCTTTGCCTGTGTCTTCAGAATCTGGTTGAAACCATTGGTTTCAACGCCCGGGGAAATGTTGGAGATAAAACCTTCTTGCAAGCTTCCTAAATTATATGAAAAAATATGACACTTCTATTTGTCACTTGTCTTCACTTGTTTTTTGTAAAATATATTGTTCACACCGAAAATTATTAAAAACTAATTTGCATTGAGCATCCAGTCATTGATTTTCATCAGAATACCCATAATTCTCGCACACCATACATGCAACTGTTTTATGATGCAAAGAAAATACAGTGGGTAGCTTGGACCTTCTGTGCCGTTTCTGTCTTACATTTTATTACCCAACGATGAGATTTAAATTTCATGCCAGCAAACGTGTCAGTGTTGACTTATGAAAAGTTGTCTAACCCATATTTAAAGCGATTAAATTTAACTTTTTTTTTAATACTATATTCGGCTGTTTGTTTAGGATACACCGTTTTTAAGTAAACGGTGTATGTTTATCTTGTAAAAGGACTAAAGTTTATGTTTGCGCGATTTTGTTTTTGTAAAAAAAACATTCAATCGAACCTCCTTTTTTTGGGAATTGGTTACAAATTGAGCTTTTATTGCTTATGAGATTAATGATTGATGAGATTTCTTAACGATGTGCCAGTTTTGAGCGTGTCCTAGAATAAAACCAATTTAAAATAAGGGACACCCACTAACTCGCACCGCGCCCTTGATGAACGACGGGTTTTCTCTTCTAAGTTGTGGGAAGATCGTGAGATTGAGTATGTATATAAGTATGTATGAGGTACATATACCTGTCATCACCGAGTAAACACCTATCATTAAACATGAGTCTTGATCCGAAGCGAGGAGTATTGGCAGGTGGTCACCTCCTTCTGCGAAGCACTAATGCTAGCGAAGACTGCGGCCGCACGCGTGAGGGGATAGACTACCTCATGCCCCAGCTGCGGGGATCTCAACCCCGATTTCCAGTCTACCAGACCGTCCAGTAACCATACAGACCACGTCCGAGTCGTTTACGGTTAGTGTAAAACCATAGGAGGCCAGCAGTGTTGAAGCCTACTGGGACCATGATTTGACTTCCGAACGGGTTAACCCCAGGGATGAAATGTTCTGAAATGCAAAGGGCAAAAAAGGAACATAGGTATAGTTTTAGTTATTAAAAATCTGAGTTTATTCATGATAAGCATAAAATATATTGTTATAATTTATATTGGCGTAACGAAATTGAGCATAATGATCATTACGCATAATATTGTTAAGCATAGATGTTTTGCCATAATGCTTGTTGTCATAATTACTGCTACTTCGCACTTTTCATGCCCTTCCTTCTTTGTTTCTCTAGGGCATTACTGACACCCGGTGCTTCTCAAAGTACGTTATAAACCTAACCGAACCTAACCTTTGTATTATGCCAAAGTATTATTATGCAGCAGTATTATTATGCTAATAAAAGTTATGAGAAAACGTTATGCCAAACTACATTATGCCTTAAAATTTTATGCTAACAGGGGTATTACCAAAAATCTGACACGCCCCACTCTATCCTATTTCCCTCTTTAAAAAAACATAATATTAGTTTCTGTAAACGATGATATTGTATTTTCGCTATTCATTATGCTTCACAAAAGAACATTAATGAACTAATAAATCAGCCGTCTAGGTACTTTTTTTATAATTCTTTTATCACAAAATTCTGCCAGTCAAACTGGGCACTAAAAATATCGCTTTTCCAACCAACTTTAAACTATCTTAAATGTAAAACTAAGCCAGTTTTAAAAATACGGGTATCCCAGCCAATATTTTAGGCCAAAGCTGTATAAACGACTTCATAAAATAGGTGCTGTGTCGATAATGTGATAGCAAATTGAAAATTTTATAGAATAACACTTTAAACTTCTAACCTAACTTTGCATACAATTTTACATGCTGTGCATACTGGTAGTGCTTAGTTTTGTATTTATTTTCCGTAAAGTTCAAATAGTTCTTGTATAGTTTGTTTTTTTCATGTATCGAGGAAAACTATGTAGGAACTAACTTCTGTTTTAGTGAAATATTAGTCGATCAAGTCCAGCAACATTGCAGTAGAGTCCAAAGTGAGTGATGTATAATTATTTGTCTTTATATATTCCGTTTTTTGGGTGGTAAATCTACATAATATGACAATAATAACTGACTGATTGATATTCAATACACAATCGAAACTAATGGGTCTAGGACTGGGAAATTCGCACAAAATTTACTTATATGACGTAGACGAATTCACTTAGAGTAGATTTTTCACCCCCTTTTTAGGGATAAAAAGGGGGTCCAAAGTTTGTCAAAAATCTACTTTAGAAACCTCCCTCCTTTTTTATGGTGGGAAAAATCATCCAATGACAACCCCCGCTCTTGGGCGGAGCGGGAGATAGTGTCAGAATGTTACTGACTAAAAACCTACCCCATTCCTTCTAGCCTTCATACCGGGGCTCGAGTTCCCTTTCGGATAACCCTGGCCCCAGTAGGCTTCGACCTGGCTGGGTTCCTGCTGTTGCTGACAACTCCTTGGGCTTGGTCTGGACAGTTACAGGAAACCTCAGCCCCTAAGGCGATGATACAGAGTCCAAAGTTTGTATGGAGAAGGCAACTTCCACGTTAGCGAAACCGACAGAACTTTCGACGGCGCGCACTGTTCCCGCACGCCTCAAGGCTCTAGTTCGGAAAAGGAGGCTCGGCCCCGGTAAGAAAGGCAACGAAGGAACAGGGTCGGTTTTTTTCTAAGTATAGAATATAGAATATCGAACATACAAAATCATGCCACTAAACGATCCTCTATGTTCCTGCTCTATAGCTATTTTTGTGTCCGATGTTTCGAGATTAGCGACTTGACGACAATTGCCGAAACGGATCTTGAGCGCTCGGCGTCAGAGTGGGGATCGCTTTGCGCATTCCATACATTGGTAAGTCGTGTCGAACAAATGCATCTATCTGACAACGAAGAATCGTCTTCATTGTTAGATACATGCAGCAACGCAGGGAACGAATCAGGAGTGACGTCTAAGACGCGATGGCGCGGCGAGCCAATTAGTGACACTCCCTGCCGCCGCGTCTCACTTCGCACCACTAAAGAGACCGAATATTTGACTTCTGCGCAACTTGAAGCCAGCGGCAGTTGTATTACTGACTAAAACTCCACTCGTGTGTTTTCAGTTACCCTTTATGTTACAGGGCCACGGTGATTCTTTAGAACTTCGTCTTTATATTCCTGCACGATAGAATTTCAGATTTTGTTGTTTTTAAACTTCGACTTTCCATGACATTGTTGGTAAGCGCAGAAGTCGCTATGGTTGCACGAATCGGATGTATAACAATGTACAATATACGTAGAACTTAAGCACTTTATTATTATAAAATGTATAAGATTTAAGTGCCGTAACGATCGCTTTACTGGATGTAATAATAATGACATAATAATTTATCAGGGCTGTGGATTTTACGACAGTCACATTAGTCTTAGAACGCAAAAGGCAAGTAAAGAAACACAAATTTAGCTCCATAACTGGACAGAGTACCATTTATGAAAATAAGAAGAAAAAAGACTACTACTACACTAGTACCCCCACTGCTAAACTACTACTACTACTTACTTATTTAAAAATAAGTAAATTACATATTAAGTTTTATTTATGAAATAATACATCAAACCAATGTGTAACTAACACCATTATTCACAACTAACATTCTACGATGTATAGGCATTTTGCCTATACACATGTTAGTTTGAAAGAAATGAGGTTAAAAAAACCGGCCAAGTGCGAGTCGGACTCGCCCATGAAGGGTTCCGTAGCAGCATGTAACATAATATAAAAGTTCTTGTAATTTGTTGTAACTTTGATCGATGTTTTAATTCATTAAACCCCAAGCGAACGCCGGCGTTCGCGCACCTATTGTCTTTCAATTGTGTCTGTCATTATCACGATTGAAACTTTAACTTTAACTTTGATCGATGTTTTAATAATAGTGTATTTTTTTCGATTTATGACGCATTAAAAAAAACTACTTACTAGATTTCGTTCAAACCAATTTTCGTTGGTAGTTTTTATAGTATTGTACATCATATATTTTTTTTAGTTTTTTCATTCTCGTATCTTAGAAGTTAGAGGGGGGGGGGACACACATTTTACCACTTTGGAAGTGTCTCTCGCGCAAACTATTCAGTTTAGAAAAAAATGATATTAGAAACCTCAGTATCATTTTTGAAGACCTATCCATAGATACCCCACACGCATGGGTTTGATGAAAAAAAAAATTTTTGAGTTTCAGTTCTATGTATGGGGACCCCCAAAATTTATTGCTTTTTTTCTATTTTTGTGTGAAAGTCTTAATGCGGTTCACAGAATACATCTACTTACAAAGTTTCAACAGTATAGCTCTTATAGTTTCGGAAAAAAGTGGCTGTGACATACGGACGGACGGACAGACAGACAGACAGACAGACAGACAGACAGACAGACAGACAGACAGACAGACAGACAGACATGACGAATCTATAAGGGTTCCGTTTTTTGCCATTTGGCTACGGAACCCTAAAAAGACGTGTGGCACTCGGGGACTACCGCGGTAAAGCATTTTTATCAACTTATGCAATTATAATTATTTATTTATTTTATTTATGCAGTATTTTTTTTCCTTTGTTTTTTTTATTTGATATTAATTGAAGTGTGTAACTTCACACATTGAATTGAATTTTGATTGATTTTTCACTCATTTGTTTTCTTATCGGTCACCACGCTCAAAAAACAAATGAGTGGGGGGGGGGGTGTTAGGTTATTTTCGTTACAGAATTTCTGGATTCGGTCTCCACGCTCAAGGCCCGCGATTGAAGCTATGCAATAGCTTAAAAATTCCATCAATGAAATGATAAAAGATCTTTATTTTGCAAGTAGGTTTTATAAAAACACTTTTACACGTCAAGTTTTTTTTCCGTCAATTAAAACTAGATGAGGCCGGTGTTTCCTAGCTGACTACCCTGAGAAGAAACACCGAAACAAACTCAGGGTTCAAAGTCTCTTTTAAAGTCCATACAGCAACACATGTAAAGGTCAAATCATTTAAGAACCATGCTGATGAGCAATGATGATGATGATGATGAATTTCATCATCATCATCATTTCAGCTGAAAGACATCCACTGTTAGACCTTAGTTTCTCCAAATGTCGCCACAACGAACCTATGCGTGCTGGATGCAAGCATCTATCGCATTCCCACGACTCTCACTATGTCTTCAGTCTGCCTTCTGAAAGGCCTTTCAACGCTGCGTCTTCCGGTACATGGTCGCCACTCCAGAACCTTTCAAGCCCATTGATTGGTATTGCGAATAATGACCAACTCAGTTGGTACTTAGTTTTGAGTAATCAGAGCAATACTTCCAGAAATTGACACCTAATAAACAAACAGACAATTTATAGAGTACAATAAAATTACAAGCAAAACAAGACAATCAACCGAACCAACCAATAACAATCTTTTCACTGGCTTCTGTCAGCATTTTTGTCGCATAAATATTACTAAAACTGCTATAAATAATACTACTGGAAAAAAAGTATTCTGTGTCCAAACCAACTAGACCAAAACAAAGAAACCAAGGTTTCGTGAACCAAATTTTATTGAAAGCTGTGTGACCGTTAGTTAGACGGTGAAGGAGTGACGAACACAAATAAAAATACATTAAAAAAGTTGCCTCTATAATTTAGTGTGATACTGAGGACAGAGAGCTGGCTAGTTCTTTGCTTACATAATTTACGTATACATTGCCATTTAACGTAGCAATGCTGCCAGTCTTCTAGGTACGGTTTCGAAGTACAGCTACCTACATGTCGTAGTATTTCAACGAGTGTGTTTTGGTTTTTGTATATAAGTTGTTTAGTATGATTAGTTTAATATGTTAATGAATAACTTTCTTATAAACAGTGTTATAAATATAATTGCCCCATTTTGCAAGGTATTTTATTTTGAAAGTGGTAATGTGACCGTTAGAGGGTGAAGGAGTGACAAACAACCTCTATAATTTATTGTGATACTGAAGACAGAGAGCTGGCTAGTTCTTTGCTTAAATTTACAACAATTTACATTGCCATTTAACGTAGCAATGCTGCCAGTCTTATAGGTACGATTTCGAAGTACAGCTACCTACATGTCGTAGTATTTTAACGAGTGTGTTTTGGTTTTTGTATATAAGTTGTTTAATATGATTAGTTTAATATGAATAATATGTTAATGAATAGTTTATTATGAACAGTGTTATAAATATAATTGCCCCATTTTGCAAGGTATTTTATTTTGAAAGTGGTAACCAATTAATGTTATCTGTACATACATTTTTATTTGGTTTGTATAAATAAACTAATCTGATTGAATAATTGAAAGTAGTATTATTGTAATTGAAAACGACACCACTCAATTTTACACTCTTCAAATTAACATCTGTTTAAAATTTTACACCCAAATTAATGTTACAATTTGTTAATAAACCAATGAAATATATCAGTGAATACCTCAAGTCTTCGGTTGAAATTAATTACTAATAAAATTAACAATTCTACCGTCGACTTAATAAAGCGGCCTACAAACTTAGGTAAGTAATATTTTAAGTGGTATTCCAAGCAATTTGTTACGGGTATTAAGTACACCGCTTTTTATTGCTTTCTCCGTCTGTTTATAACATTTTGTTAGGGTCCATTTGTTTAAGAAGATTTCCACATTTTTTAACAGTGATATTTCTGTTCTTTGGACTGTTAGTAAACTGCTTAAAATATTTTAGGAACTCATTTAAGAATAAAAAATAAATTATGAAAATATTAACTTGAAAAAAAAAAAACACTCCTAAATAGCTGTGCAGGATAGTGGACGCACTCACACAGGTAAACGAAAAAAGATTTGGAACCGTGCACTAGCTTCTGTCGTTTTATATGTGCCATTGTAGGCATTATGTGAATTTTAAATTTTTGAATTTATATATATATATATTTTTAATTTTGAAAGATTGCCACCGCCCATTGCTTTTCCTAAACGGGGCACACCTCCACCTATGCTCCACCGTATCCTCCGGGTGGTACAGGCCATCCAAATCATTGAGCACCTTGCAGACCCATTTATAATTTTTTAAATATAAATGCCTCATGAAGATGACCGTTACGGAGGTGGTGTAACACATAAGGCCAGAGATTACCCAAAATAGAGGGGTTTGGCAGAAGAACGGGGACGTTTTTACCCAGCATAACAGCATAGTTAAGGTAGACGGCAGATAACCGTGAAATAACGGGCATTCTAGGCCCTCCTACATTTATTGACATTCTTAGCATCACCGCACACGGGCCTCAAAAAAACGCTGCTACAAAAAAACGCTAGAAGCGGCCGTAAGAAACAGCTGAAGCGCGCTACACCTCTTGTTTCTGGAGAAGCTTGAAGTTGCTTCAAGCGTGTTATTGCGGCGGCACCGCCGCATACGGGCCACAAAAAAGGCCGCCTCAAAAAGAAGCTTGAAGCGGCGTTTTTCTGTGGCCCGTGTGCAGGGACAGTAAATTTCAAAAACGGAAATAAAGACATAAAACTGTCTTGAATCGACTTGTATCGTGATTACATGATCTAGTAATGAGAAGCAATTCATTGTTTGTTTTTCGAGTACCTACGCAGAGATATTAGGAAGAGGTCAATGTACGTTATTCCACAGTTATCTGGCGCCTTCTATAAACAACGGCTACTAGCTTTTGCCCGCAGCTTCGCCTGCGAACATAAATTATAGCCTATGTCTCTCAGGAGTAAAGCAACTTTTAATCAATAAAAAAGTATTAGCAATCGGACTAACACTTTCAGAGATTATCTCTAACAAACAAAAAAAAACTTTACCTTTTTATTATATTAAGTGTAGATAAAAAAATAGTGCTTCAAAGAATCTGTGACAATAATTATAAGAGAATAGGCTAGTTGCCGTAAAAAATGTAATTAGTCCGTCTTTTAGATTATTCAAAAATAAGGGACACGTATTTTTTTATTTGTAAATTAAACCAAAAATTACAAAAGATATAGCCGATTAAAGTTACGTGTGACGTCACGCCGTGCTTCATTTTTTCGCACGGGGTGAGCTATATCTTTGTTGTTTTTTGTTTAATCGAAAAAAGAAAAAAAATGTATCCAATATTTTTTTATAATCTAAAATACGAACTAAATAAAACGTAATTATTTTGTCCCTGGAAACTACCCTATTGTAGTAAGTCAATTTCGACAGCACAAAATTCGTCACGTACCTACACCTTCTCAATTAAAAGGCGTGAATATATCCGGATCGTTTCATTCACCTCATCTGCATGCGGTGGCTTGATTACCGCGAACTTGATAGTATTACTTGTAATCAAACGTAATTAGGTTTAGCTCATTGTGGCTCCTACGTTGCTAGTTACCGTAGTACTCGCAGTTTGAATAGTGATAGTTACTGGTACAGAGGCGCTACCACGAGCTCTACTTAACGTCCTAACTAAATGGGAAAAAGAATGGAGCTGTAAAAGGTGTAAGGGACAGCCCTCCACAAACTTTAAGGGCTTGCTCAGTAGACGAAGCTGAACCGCCTTCCAGAAAATTTTTTTTCAGGAAACGAAAAAAAAAACAGCCTCACCATATAAAATGATTCTTGAAATTGATTGGACAACTTGTATGGCGAAAAAAATAGAATGCATCCATCTTTCTCGTTCGTACGATTGACATTTTAAAAAGTCGTGGTAAAGCCCAAAAGATTTATTTATTTACTAGCTGTGCCCGCGACTCCGTTCGCGTGAACTACAGGATTTTGAATATATTTTTTGTAAAATAAAAGTAGCTTATGTTACTCCTTATTACATCAGCTACCTGTCCAGTCCCGTCAAAATCGGTCCAGCCATATCAGAGATTAGCCCGGACAAACAGACAGACAGACAAAAATTAAAAAAAATGTTATTTTGATGTATGTACCGTATATATATTCATATGCATGAAGTAAAACGCAGTCATTTCAATATTACAAACAGACACTCCAATTTTATTTATATTTATGTATAGAACATGTATAGATGTATAGATTTACCCTTAATGCAACAAAAGGTACAACTTAATGTTTTAGGCATTTTCTACCAGTCAACCAAGAGTAGTGGAGAAACGATATGGCAGGTGCATAAAAAAAGAAAGTATTACAAAATTATATAGATATAAAGCTAAAACAAAAAAAAAATCGACTTGTTATTGGACAAGTGCATTGTGGTGCAATCACAAGAGTAGAAAATTTTTAGGCTCAACTCTTTATTCTTATGGTTAACTAGCTTTTTCCCGCGACTTCGTCCGCGTACAAAAAATATAGCCTATGTCACTCAGGAATAAAGCAGCTTTCTATCAGTGAAAAAATTTTAGCCATCGGACCAGCCCCCCTAGCCAAGTTACAACCGTTTCGCTTGCGTCGAACGCTTCGAGTTGGCCGCGTCGCCGAATCTTTTGTTTTGACCACGTGACTGAGCGTTAAGATGACGTCATTCCCGTACATTTGAAGCTTTCTACTAGCGTTAATTATTGCAGACTTGCAACTTGGCTAGAGTTATATCCTTCAAACAAAAAAACAAACTTTACCTCTCTATTATATTAGTGTAGGTAAGTTCATGTTTAACCATTATCTTACCTATTGGTAAGCGATGATGTGGTCAACGATGGAGCACGCTTACCTACCTAGAAGTAACCTATTCACTCTTAACTTAAAGAAGGTTGTAGCGATCAGGAAACACAGACGCAGAGTTATCTCTATTTTTCTCATGATTATTTAATGGAGGATCCATTATTTAGGACATTTTGAAGTAACTATTGCACTAGTTTAACCTTTCAATCGTGAGAATTACAGACACAATAGAAAGACAATAGGTGCGCGAACGCCGGCGTTCACTTGGGCTTAATAAATTAATTATTTTATTAATATTAATTCTTTGACATTTATTTACAAATATGTCTTGACATTCTCATTGAATACATGGAGGATGTAAGGACATATTGAAGTAACTATTGCACTAATTTAATTATTTTATTAATTTTAATTCTTTGACATTTACTTACAAATATATCTTGACATTCTCATTTAAAACATGACATTCACATTCACATTTTGATTAAACTATTGACATTACTATTTTTCATTGTGAATTTACAAAACAGTGCACGAATTTAAATTAATTTACTTCATTATTTAAATTATTGCATTTTGACATTATTATGAAACAAATGACATTTTAAACTTAAATTTTTCAAATGACTATATTTTCAACTTTCATTTTGTGTTTCTCTGTTATTGGCTATGGTGAAATGAAATAAACTAAATCGTCCAATCAATTTTAAATAATATTATTGCAAGAAAATGTTTTTATAACAATAAAGCTTGTGATTTGCATGCCTCAAGGTTTAATATGGTTGGACTGTGCTATATTTCAATATCTTTATGTAATTACCCATATTAGCAAATAAACGATTATGATTATGATTATGATTTGCGCGTTGACGCATCTCGTTTAAAATATATTAAGCTATGAAAAATTTAATCATATGTCTTCATGGAAGTATCTCGGGCAGCATAAACGAAACCCTTTTATTTTATTACGCGTTCCTGAATAAAGATTCAGGAACGCGTAGAGATATTCAAATAGTTTTTACACCATGTTATATTTTTTTCTAAAAATATTTGAAAAGGTCACAATTTGGACACCGCCGCCACTAAGTACAATACAGGTCACGGCAGGTCATAGTAGGCATTAGGCGCCAGCAAACAGCTGGGCGCAAAAACAAAACAACCTCTCAGTCGCCTTGATGGTCTGGTGACTATGTATTTTTGCTGACATACCAAGCTTTAACTTTGTGATTTATCATGATCCTGCCCTTGTCCCATTTTATTTGGGGTCGGCGCAACACGTTTGTTTCTTCCATTTTGTCCTGTCACTCGTCACGCTATCACTAACTCCCTTTTCTTTCATATCACTTCTCACACAATCCATCCATCTTTTCTTTGGTCTCCCTCTACCTCTCCATCCATCCACATGTAAATTCATAACTCTTTTAGCTACATGCTTTTCATCTCTCCTCTTTACATGACCATACCAAGACAAACGATTTCCTTTCAACCTTTCAGTCACTGGCGCCACTTTAAAACTTCCCCTAATATACTCATTTCTCACTTTATCCATTCGGTATATCATATCCATGATACGGTTTTGAAATTTTGTACATAGATTCTTTACCTACATTAAAATAATAGACAGGTGTTTCAGGTTTTACATATACCTACCAAAACTAAGGTTGTATATGTTGGTTAGTCTTCCCGCATTCAAATCGATATAAACATTTCATCAAATTGATTCGAACAATCGAGAACTGTTGTTAATTGGATTAAACATACCCCTTGTTGGTTCATTCGTTACTCCACTATAATCCAGTTAGTACCGTGCGGTGTCGGAGTTTAATACATTCGACTATTGAACAGTTCTTGAGATGTATGTGTGGGGGCACGGTAGACGAGAATTTGAGTAAGGGGAACCTAGAATGGCCTAGATGTGTACCTAAAGCAATTTTGAGTAAGGACTTGGGCCTGGATCGAGCGCGGTGTTGGAACTTGAGAAGTGAAGTGTTTGCTTGCAGGAGAGTTGTGAATTTGGGTCTTAGATATTGGGTGTACCTATTGAGAATTGTATGTGGAAACTAGGATGTATATTTTGAAGGAACAAACAATTGTTTCAGCCTTAGTTGTTAAGGCTTTGTTGATCTATCTTTGAACTAGCTGCTGCCAGCGGCTTAGCTTGCGTGAAAGTAGGAAATTGTTTCAAAGGAAGTTACTCCTGGAATAAAAAAGTATAAAGCTAATAAACGCTATTTTTTGTGCTAAATTATCAACACTAATATAATAAATAAATAAAAAATTGTTTTTATTTTTTTTGTTTGTAGAACGTAATCTTTGGAGTTATTGGTCCGATTGCTAAAATTTTTTCACCAATATAAAGTTGCTTTATTTCTGAATAACATAGGCAATATTTTATGTACGCGGGCGAAGCTGGAAGCAAAAGCTAGTAATAAATAAAACACTTTTTGAGTTTATCTTGTACAGACAGACAAACAAACATGGACCTGTAAAAAAAACTGGTGGTTCAAACTGGAGATGTAAGGAAGAGCCATTTAGGTACTACTTCTTTCATCTTTCACCACCCTTTGTAATAAAACTGAATAGAAGATTATTGTGTAGGTAATTTACTTCATCATCATTGCTGTATAAACATCGTGAGGAAACCGGCATGTTCTAGAACCAAAAATTAAAAGTTATTTGACATCTACCAATCCGTGGATCCGTCCCAGTAATAGGAATATAATAATGCTGTTTATCCTTATCTGTATGGAAGATTATTCTAGCATATAGTTTAGCATAATAAGCCGTATAATGTTCCAACTGTTGGGACTTAAGCCTCATCTCTAGGAGAGGGAATGGGCCGTAATCTACCACGCGGGCTCAGTGCCGGTTGGTGGATGATACATCATCGAATATTTGATTTTAGGAGACATCGTGAGGAAACCGGTACGTGTTTTCCTTCACCGTTTTGAGAGCAGTGGTGATGAAATCCACCGTAGGCACAAAGCCCAAGTCGTCCACGGCTCGCAGTGTCCTCACGCGCCTCAAGGAGTTGTCAGCAACAGCAGGGACCCAGCCGGGTCGAAGCCTACTGGGGCCAGGTTTATCCGAAAGGGAGCTCGAGCCCCGGTATGAAGGCTAGAAGGAACGGGGTAGGTCTTTTAGTCAGTAAGAGTCTGACACTATCTCCCGCTCCGCCCTGGAGCGGGGGTTGTTATTGGATGAATATCTCAATCTTGTATCATCAATATTGTAAAACAACCACTTTTTTAAAAGAGTAACCATGTAGTTTCTTACCGGTTCTTCTCCATAGGAAACGACTAATTTGGAACCGTGCACTAGCTTCTGACGTTTTATAAGTGCCCATGTATGCCTATGTAAAATAAAATATTTTTGATTTGATGTTTTTCCTACCAAAAAAAAAGTGGTGATGAAATAAATTACACAAAGTAAAGGGTTTCAACCCGTGACTTAAAAGTAAGTCGGGACTGTTACTACTAGGTTCTGATATGATAAAAAAAAATCTATCGCCACATAATACAAGATAACTCCAAGCCAAATACAGTTTTACCAGAGCCATTATCTTAAAAACAAAAGGAAAGCTTAAAATCCACAATTTGACGTCGAAACCAGTAATTTGCAGTCGTAAGCATTTACCCGAAAACGCTCGCAACGGATTTGGGCGAAAAAAAGTACGAAATTTTCGCCCATCCACGACGTAAAACCGCACAATTTGGAAACTGTGCGTTGGTTTAAAAAAGCACAGCTTAATTAAAGCTTTTAGCTGCATTTTGGAGCGATTGAATGGAGTCATTATTTTGAAAGAAACAAGTGAACGGTCATAGGTACCACGTACATCGAAGGACTGGAATAATTTACCTGCTGAGGTGTTCCCGTCCGATTATAATTTAGATGTTTTCAAGACTAGAGTGAATAGACTCTTATAAACAAATGCATCTCACATCAACGATTGCATCACTGCTTACCATCAGGTGGGATCGCATTCAAATACTAGTTTATCTACACTTCTACACTAATGTAATAAAGAGGTAAAGTACGCGGGCGAATCCGCTGGCAAAAACTAGTTATCAATAAAAAAAAAAATGTTGTCGAAATCAAATATAAGTTTTTTTTTTGAGAAAGGAAGTCAAGTATTGGCAACTTATTAAAACTATTTTTTCTTTAACTTAACCTATATTTTCCCACATTTGAACAAAGGCTAGCTCCAAATTTTTCCAAGTATTTTGTTCTCGAGTCACATTAAACCAGGCCTTTACAGACGTCCAGGCCGTCACGACACCTCTTCTCAGGTCGTTACTGGCGGTGTCGTCCATCCTCTGGCTCCCACTATCGTCATAATTTCAGCCGAAAGACGTCCACTATTGGACGTAGACCTCCCCCAAGTGTCGCTAAAACGACCGATCTTGTTTGTCTCACATCCTTCAAATTCCCTCGACCTTTACCAAGTCATCGGTCGTCCTTGGGGGAGAACTAATATGCGGAGAAAAAAATAAAAAAAACATAAGATAATCTACTGAGTAGACCCACTGAAATCTTTTATAATAATGATATACAGAAAACACTCTCAATTTAGGTTTAGTTGAAAAAAAAAGGAAAAATAATGGCAAGCGTCCTCTATCGTCGGCCACATCATCGCTTTCCATCAGGTGGCACAGTGGTCCTACTGGGGCCAGGGTTATCCGAAAAGGAGCTCGAGCTCCGGTATGAAGGCTAGAAAGAACGGGGTGGGTCTTTTCGTCAGTAAGAGTCTGACACGCTCCGCCCAAGAGCGGGGGATGTCATTGGATGATTTATCCCACCATAAAAAAGGTGGCACAGTGGTCAAATGCGAGCCTATTCATAATAAAAAATAAATAACAATAAGTTTTTTTTTCATCAATGAATGACATTACCTGAATTTTTAATTTGTAAATTAACAATCTATTCCAGAGGAGTAAAGGCTTATTTACTAGTAATATAAAATATATGTTTTTTAAAACAATAGCCCTCATCTTTCTATATTAATCACTACAGAAACACGATATTTATCGTTCTAGAAATAATGTTGATTAATTAAATTATAGTTTACTTCATAACCTCTGACAATGGAATTAATTCAGTCGGGATTAATTTAATTTTGAATTATTTGAACGCTGAATAAAAATATTGGTATTATAAACTCTCTTACTCTAATAATATTTTAATTAAAATAAAACTAATAGTTTTTGAAATTTACCTAAATTATGTAAGTCAGAAGTTTTTTAATAAAAAGTAGATTCATAGACGCGTATTTGTCATTATACGCTTGATATACGTCTGCTCACAGCTTACATTATAAAACTACTATTGTCCATGGCTTCGCCCGAATACTTACATAAAATATAGCCTACTAGCTTTTGCCCGTTCGGCTTTGCTCCCGCTCTTCCCTACTCCACCCTACTCTACCCTACTCTACACTACTCTACACTACTCTACACTACTATACTCTACCCTACTCTACCCTACCCTATACTACTGTACCCTACTCTACACTACTCTACACTACTCTACTCTACCCTACTCTACCCTACCAAACTTCACATAAACCATCTACTAAATAGTCCGAACAAAGCCTAAACATTTGGTTTTGATAGGTGAGCCCGTTCTTGAGTTATAAAATTACAACAAAAAGTGGCATTGATTTTTATATATATATTGGTTTTTGCTCGCGCGGCTTTGCTCCCGCTCTTCCCTACTTCAGCCTACTATACCCTACTGTACCCTACTCTACCCTACCCTACTATACCCTACTCTACCCTACTCTACCCTACCCTACTCTACTCTACATATTGATTGGCATTGATTTTTATATATATATAGATGTCACTCAAAACTAAAGCAGCTTTCTATCGATGAATAAAATTTAAACCACACCAGACCAGTAGGTATTTTCAAAGATCCTACAGAAACATAAAAATAATGACGTCTTTATAAGACTGTTTGATTTTTGACGTCGTCATGATCGATGTCGGTAACCTTGGGTTTTCTTGAGGATAACCAAGGTTACCAATTTAAAGCCAGAAGAATCACCAAACCTAAGTGGCTGTGGGCAGGGCACATTACTCGAAGAACAAATGGTCGATGGGGATGAAATGGTCTGTAGTGGCGACCACGTACCGAAAGTCACAGCGTTAGCCAGGGTTAGTTTCGAGAGATAGCTCAGGCCTGGTATGAAGGCACGAAGAAACGGGGTGGTGTTTTTAGTCAGTAAGAGTCTGACACTATCTTCCGCTCCGCCCAAGAGCGGAGGATGTCACTAGATGATTTTTCCACCATAAAAAAAGATGATGATGATTTTTTTTTTCAATCTAATAAATTTAGGGACTTTTTGTCACAGTACGACCATACCAGCCCCATCGGAACCTAATACAAGTCAAGCTACTTAAGTAAACTTTATCAACTATGAGGGTTCAAAACCTTACTCACTATTTTATAAACAGAGAGTGATGAGTGATGAGTTTATTCATATGTTCAAAAGCTATTTTATAAACTAAACAGCCCTTTAAATTATTTTCAGGGTAAATTGGTATAATAAAATCAGTAAGGCAGTGTATTTAATCATTTCTAAAAGTTTACCAAAAACTTCTCTCCAGACTGTTAAAGCCTGTTTAATGAACGGCTCTCATAATTAATTTATTCTTACTGAGGAAGAGGTAAATGAGCTACATAGAATTAAAGACGATTTTGTGTCAGAAGCTGATTTTGATAGAATTTCCGTGAATAGAAGTTTATTTTATTAGTAGCTTCTGCCAGCGGCTTCGCGCGCGTTTGTCAGTTTATTTATTTATTACTTATTTAACCTAGCGTTTTTTGTATTGCCTAACAGTCAATTGTATGGCATAATATAGTATAGCAAAGTCGGCTTTATAATGGTCTTTACAGCCAGGTGAAACAGCATCTTTGCAATAAGCAGCATGGCTTTCGCACAAAGGTCAGTCAACTCTAATCTGCTGACACTAGTTGACTCTATTTCCTCCAGTCTTGATCGCGGACGCCAGGTCAATGTTCTATATTTTGATTTCCGAAAGGCTTTTGATAGAGTTAACGATGACGTCCTACTATCAAAACTCAGTGCGACAGGCGTTGCTCCAGGACTTCTACGGCTTCTTGCAGACTATTGACGAGATCGACAGCAATTTGTAAGACTAGTACTATACGAGTCACTTCCGTATCACACTTGTTCAGGAGTAAGCCAGGGTTCGGTGCTTGGTCCTCTCCTCTTTATTTTGATGGTCAATGACCTACCTGGCGTTATTAAAAATGCTAAATGCCTCTTATACGCCGATGACTTAAAACTTTTTTACGAAATAAAGTCCAAGGCTAATTGCTTGGCCCTGCAAGCTGATATAGACTCAGTGTAGTTTGGATAACCAAATGGACTTTAATACCTCAAAGTGTTATGTAATGAGTTTTGGTCGAATGCGGTGCCCATTATATTTCAGATATCAACTTGATAACGATCTTATTGCAAGAACTGATGCTATGAAAGACCTGCGAGTCACATTTGACCAGAAACTCACCTTTCACAACCCTATAACATCTAGATCACTTGTGTCGCGTCATATAGACGTAGCAAAATACATAATTGAAATGAGTTAGATAGAACAACGAATTGTTGAAGAATTGATTTTGTAAATGAATTATGTTTTGTAAAAAGTCACAGAACCAAAGTTGCTGTTTATGTTGTCAGTAATACAGTTCTGCTAGGTTGGTGTTTTAAGAATAACCCTGCAGATTATTATTTATTCGATAATTTTATTTTAAATAGTCCTACTTGGGCAATTACAAAACGTCAGAAGCTAGCACACGGTTCTAGATACAAAGCATTAATAATTATTCTATTTTCAGGACTAGACAAAGGTTTTACCAAACTTAACTTTGCGACCTTTATCAAGACTCCGTCTTAATTCCCTAATCAGAGTTCAGCCCTCACAGTACCTAAGTCATCTTTGGTGTGTCTCAGGATTTAATCGCAGTGTGTACCCCGCCTTACTTAACTATGACCTACTAGCTGCAAGGATTAATGTACCTACGAGCTACGTCTGGAGGCGGGCCTTGTGTGTGTACGGAGTTGGAGCCCTTTTTACAAGCTTTTATTTAGTTTCACCTGTCCCGATGTTTGTCTGTCATCAAATCTTGCTAAATAAATTTGACCCACTTTCCGGTTACCGATTGGGCTGAAATTTTGCACACATGTGCAACACAACCCTATCGACTTTGGGCTTATTATTATTTGTTACTTCTTCATGCTTATACCCATGAACGGATTTAGATAAAATTTGACACAGGTAGATTGTGTCCCAAAAAAGGACATCATCATCATCTTCCTGCCCTAGCCCCGTTTTATTTGGGGTCGGCGCAACACGTTGTTTTCTTCCATTCTGTCCTGTCACTCGTCACGCTATCACTAACTCCCTTTTCTTTTAAATCGCTTCTCACACAATCCATCCATCTTTTCTTTGGCCTCCCTCTTCCCCTCCATCCATCCACATGTAAACTCAAATTTTTTTTAGCAACATGCGTTTCGTCCCTCCTTTTCACATGACCATACCAAAAAAGGACATTAGTAAAAAATAATAATAGTAAATAAATAACATTTTTTCATCCCGGTAGCATGTTTCCTTGGGATAATTTGTTGCTCTCACGGGTGCGAAGCCAAATCAGATTATCACACTGCCAAGCACCACATAGCCACACGTCACGTGTTTTAACGTTGCTTGTAAGTAGTATCTCCGTCTGTGTAGAAAACACGCACAGTCCAACCACAAAATAGATAGATACAGAAGACAATCTCATGTATGTACTTCACTTTTTATTCCAACGCTCGGTGGACGCACACTATGAGCGTTTGAGCCGGAACTGTTCGACGAGTGATCCGAGATGCGACCGAAACATCATGTCTGTGAGCGGTGTCTATGTGTGCGTTGCTCGAGCGCGCTTTGTATGTAGATTGACTTCTGTACCTATTTATTTTGTGGTCCAACATATAGAAAATACATCCACGCGCGTCCATGCAGATCGCGCCTAAAAGTGCAGATATATGCACACAAACGCGGGAATGCGGGGTGATACGCAAGGTATGGCACACTGAGTCTCGTAGTGACGTGCGTGATTTTGTAGGAAATGAGTCAGAGCCTGCGTGAATCTACAAAACGCATCTACGAGCGTGAGTGCGTAAACAAACCCATGATGCTGATCTGCATTCCCGCAAGTACGCGCGAAGGTGCGTTCACACGCAACATGCAGCGTGATGCAGGGCTGTTTGATAATCACCTAAGCTAGTAGGTACAACGTCATTTCTTTTCATCAATCAGCAACCATCACTTCACTTCACCCCAAAAACTTAAACCCCGCTCTCCCCAAGTCTGTACACACACGTACCGCAAACCCGTCTAATCGGAATACTGCCATAAGGCCGGGTTAACGAGACGTAGCCATTTTTGCCCGACCTCCCCGTCTTGATTAAAACACGGAATTGAGTTGTAGGACATAAGATCAATGCTTCATCGGAACAATGCCCCGAAATGTATTAGGATTTACCCACTTTCCTCATCTTTCACTCATTTCTCTGATTAGTGAGATTGGAAACTGTAATCTGAGACTTTGGAGAAAACTTTTATGTATTTGGAAGAAGTACTTTAGTCTGATAAAGAAAATTCTAGATTTCTTGGTAACGTTTGAAGTTTCTGTGTACCTCTTTATGTTTAACTAACTGACTTGACGAACTTCGTACTGCCTAAGAGTGATGTTAATATCGTGTGATTTTGATCACGCATGCGGGATGGCTCCTCACGTGTAACCCCCGTAAATGTACATTTCATACAAATATTTATTGTTTTTTGTATTTTGGAATTTTCTGCATGCGGAGCAAATCCGCACAATGTTAAAAACACCCTTCTTCTTCTTCCTGCCCTTGTCTCATCTTATTTGGGGTCGGCGTAATACGTTGTTTTCTTCCATTCTACCCTGTCACTCGTCATGCTATCACTAACTTCCTTTTCTTTCATATCATTCTTCACGCAATCCATCCATCTTTTCTTTGGCCTCCCTCTCACTCTCCACCCATCCACATGTATACTCATAACTCTTTTGGTAACATGCATTTCATCCCTCCTCTTTACATGACCATACCAAGACAAACGATTTCCCTTCAGCTTGTCAGTCACTGATGCCACTTTTACCCTAACAGTCAATTAATGTAGTTATATCTTTCGATACAGTTAACGGATTGCGATGAAACAAAGCTTAAGTAAAATATCAAGTTACAGACAATTTTAATGTATAAAAGTTATTTACATCGCTTTCGTACATTTTTCGTGAAACGCGCACAACTAAAAACTTCTACAGATTTATTTTATCAAGAGATAGATAGATTGATGGTTTTCGCTTGTAGTATGATTGATGTGGCCTGGAAGCATGTCAGTCTATGTAAAAAATGTTGTTTGACTATTCCTACATTAAGAATTATGTTTGTTAACATAAAGGACGTTCCTTTGATTATAGCTACAACCTAAGGGTCTTTAAATCAACAGTAAATACATATATACTTCGTTGTAAGCGTGCTCCAACGTCGACCGCACCGTCGCTTTTCATCTAATGAGATAGTGGTCAAGCGTGAGCCTATCATATCTAAATTTCATTAACCACAAGGTGGACCGACGACCTGGTGAGGGTTGCAGGAATCCGATGGATGCGAGATGCACAGAGCCGGTCAATATGGGTACATTTGGGGGAGGCCTATATCCAACAATGGACGTCTTTCGGCTGAAATGATGATGATCAAAACTCAGTCTAGTCGTTTCGCAGATAAATCGAAACAAACAGACAGACAGACCAAAATTTTTAAGACGCAAGCTTTTTTGTTATTGGTCCTGAATTACAACTTTTGTAAGCATTTAATAAAAAAAAAAAATCATAAGTACAGTTACAGTAGGAGCTTAAAATTAACCTTTCAATCGTGGAAATTACAGACACAATAGAAAGACAATAGGTGCGCGAACGCCGGCGTTCGCTTGGGGTTTAATGAATAAGGCTTAAAATATATTGATGTATAGACTAGCTTCAGCCAGCAGCTACGCCCGTGTTATTTTAGTAGGTATTGTAGTAGGTTTCTTCATACCAACATACTTTGGACCTTCGCTTCATCCCTTTCCCCTCCTCCTTGCGTCGTATTCCTCAATGCTGAGGGTCGTGACCTCCCTGCTTCATCACTTTAATTTTTATGGTGACACTGTAATTTTTCGGTTTATTCCTGTCTCTGGCGGTGTGAAGGGCCTTGTATACTGTGGAGTCAAGAGCGGTGCGGATCTGATCAGACCAACGTATTGGCCTGAACCCGCGAGGCCTTTTTCCATCTCCTTTGCCAGTCACGATTAGCCTTTCGAGGTTTTCATCCCTTTATGTGGAGAATTTTGGGGAATACTCTCCTAAGAGAATAGTGACGTAGGCAAGCACCAATGCTCACCTACGTCATATGAGGAAACTTTGTGCACAATGATTTCTGGTCCATTGGGACTAAAGTATCAACTTTCAGCTGTGCGTTGTTATAATATGACAGTCTGCCAGATTCTCCTTATACTCGTATACAACACTAACTTTTGCCCGTAGCTTCGCTCGCGTAGGTACATGACATATGGCTTATGTCACTCAGGAATAGAACAGCTTACTTTTGATAAAAAAATTTCAGCAATCGCACCAGTACTTTCAGAGATTACTTCCTACAAACAAAACAAGCATAAAAACAAACTTTACCTCTTTATTATAATAGGTAACACGCGTTTATTATTTTTATGTAAACAATCTCTGTACAAAATTTGATAACTGTATCATGAAAAAGCTTATCATCACAGCAAAAATACATAGTCAGCGCGCCATCCAGGAGACTGAGGGATTGTTTTGCACTTACACCCAGCTGTTGGCTGGCACCTAATTCCCGCTAGACCTGCCGTGACCTGTGTTGGACTTAGTATTGGTGTTGTCCAACTTGTGTCCTTTTTAAATATATTTGGGAAAAAAATATAACATGGTTTAAAAACGATTGGAATACATTCAGTTACTGATTCTGAACACAATATTCAGTTTGAATTTGCTGAGCGAGTCTAATGACCAGTGGGTAGTAGCCGGCGTTACGTAAAAACTACCTACAGGTCATTTGGTTTGCTCAGATGACGGTTTCTTAAAGTAATTAATTTCGTACATGCGTAAATTAATACGAGTTTTGAAAAAAAAAAAAACTTTATTTTTTAACTTTATCTTTACTAATCGATAGTGTTTCATGTATCGGATCGAGACCTCTCGAGCCGGGCTTTGGTCGAGGCCATGGGGCGGAGCGAGGAGGAGTGGCAGGCGGTCGCCGACTTCTGCGAAGCAGTAATGCTCGCTAAGGAGGAGGCCGACCGCATCAGGCAACGGCGCTCTCCCCACCGCCGCCGGGATTCCGATCCCGATTTCCAGCCACCGTAGGCGCGGGCTTGCGGACAGTGAGCAATGGGTAGCTCGCTGTCCGGCCGTCCGGTAACTGTCCGGACCAAGCTCAAGTCGTCGACGGCGCGCGCTGTTCCCGCGCGCCTCAAGGAGTTGTCAGTAACAGCAGGGGCCCAGTCGGGTCGAAGCCTACTGGGGCCAGGGTTATCCGAAAGGGCGCTCGAGCCCCGGTATGAAGGCTTGAAGGAACGGGATGGGTTTTTTAGTCAGTAAGAGTCTGACACTATCTCCCGCTCCGCCTAAGAGCGGGGGTTGTCATAAGGTGATTTTTCCCATCGAAAAAAAAAAAAACCTTCCACGGGATTAAAACGATTAAAATTTAATTGTATAGTTTACAAAATGTTACGCATTACGCAAAGCATTGGCGCAAAGCATTCATATCTAAAACAAACCAAAAATAGAATATAGAATGACATCTACTTGACATTTTGTTTCTCATCATTTCTCATTCAAACATCTACAGGGATCCTAGGAATGATGACATCATTTTCCTCTATTGTTTACACAATACGATTCAAATTCCTATGAACTATAAACATTCTTGTGTCTACAATTGTTTGGATCTCAAATACGCTGTAATAGCGGTCTGTTTGTGGGATTATGACCTTTGTGGCACGTATGGTGATTCTATTACGGTGGGATTAGGACCATGTTTGATGCAAAGGCTTACTATTATTTTACTTGGCTTTTCCGCAATATTCTCATCATTAAGGCAGTGACAGTAGTTCTTCGAATTATACCACTTGTTTTTTTATATAAACCTGAAACACCTGTATTTTTACCCGACTGCAAGAAGGGTTATGTTTTTCGCACGTATCTTGTATGTTTTTAAGTATGTAATATTCTTTATTACCTCATATCTTCCAAACTGCTGAACAGATTTTTATGTCGTTAGATTCGTCTTGATAACCCAAGTGTTCTTAGATAGGTGACGTTTTAAAAAAAACAACATATCGACTGTGAGATGCTATATCGTAAAAAAAAAACTTTTTTTTTAATACTGCAATATGGGTGTCAAATTAAAGGGCTTTTCATGAGGATTTCAAAATGGTATGTCACGCTCATATTAAAAAAAGTACAACAGGAAATCTATGTTATTTATTTTGTACTGAGGCGAATGCCTAGGTCGGTTTTTGGACTTTATAGTGATTTTACGTCTAAAATATTGTGAATAAATAGTGATATTATAATAGTAACTAAGAAGTGTAAAATAAAAAATATATTTAAGAAATAAAAAAAACCGGCTGCGTAAAAAAATACTTAAAATTAAGACTGAAAAGAAAAATAAACAAGTTCAGTCCACAGTTTAGGAGATTGATGTAAGGGTATTTTACGCAAAACGTAATAATGTACCTTACGCTAATTCATACTTCTAGTATCGATATGAAACGTTAAAAAAGTGTTTATTCTGAATATCCTTGAAGTTTAGAAACTATCAATCATAATTTCGTTGCCCTGTTTATCCTCGTCAACCATAATAGTAACTGATGATTAATAAACTTAAATCATGCGTCTACAGATCATGAGTGGCTTAAATCCATGGCTTAGATTCAAATCCGGGCAGAAATGGTTTTTCAAAATAAAGAAAGAATACATGTTTATTTTGCCCAATAAAATACAATAGACGCACAATAATATACAACAATCTGTTTGGCCAATGTGATCCGGGCATAACTGAATTGCACTGTAGATACTAGACAGAACCCAGTATTCTAAGTCTCAGGTTGTCTACAGCTTAGTCTGTGGTTGTCTATTGTTTATTGCATCCAGCCATGACAGTATCTCTTACTAATCTGTGACCAGAAGACAAAATAGTTGTATTATGCAAAATTAAACTCCCTACTAATAAAATATCTCCAATATCTACTCTCATCATAATTTGCTCTACACTGCGAAGCATCTTTCCAGCCAAGCTTTTCTCAAACGATCCTCAGAATTAATATAAGTTTTACAATATATTATTGGGCTCGTCCATCTGTCCGTCCATTTCCTACGCTGGCCGCCATTTCCTGCAAGCGTCTCGGTCGTACATCAAACGTCTGCGTATGAATGAGACAAATCGGACACTGAGATTATCTGATATTTCACGGTACGTTTGTTTTATTTATGAAAAATGCAAGGATAAATGCAGTCATCTATAAGATGTCACATCCCTTTCGAATTGACGATTTTTATAGCGATTTTTTGACATTTCAGTCTCAAGACGAATTTTCTGTTATCAGTTACGATTGTTTACATTTTAAAATACATATACAGAATTGACCATGGAATATTACAGTTGCACACGTCACTTTATAAATTTTGAACTTGATGTAAATTTTAAGGTAAAAAGTTCTGTCAAAATCATCGATAGTTAATTTTTTTGAGGAAAAAAAAAACGTTGCTTTACACTAAGAGTTACTCCTGTATACGTACGGGTCCATTTATAAACTCACATACTCAAGAAACTCAGATTCGGAAAAATTATCATTTTGCAGGCCATATAAATATTTGTTCCGTGCACGAATCGAAACCGTGACAAGAAGTGCGATTGTCATTTACTCAACCACTGCACCAACCATGCCGTCAAAAATTAAGTTTACCAATTTTTTTTTTTTTAATGAATCAACGTCTTTGATCACTCAACTATATTTTCGATTAAAAAAAAATTGATTGAATTGAATTATTTAAAAAATAATTTATGTGAAAAAAAAACTCAATACACAGTCTTATTAGATCGGATAAAATGTCTATATAGTCATACTATATCAAGAAAAAACAGAGTTCTGAATATATCTATCTATCTAGCTATTTACTTTGTCAAATTTATACTCCACGTAAGACAGTCTTGTCTGGTCAACCGTTTTACGATATTCGGGATGTTGGACATTGTGATCTATAAATTGTCCGATGGACCTGCGTTTAGCTCTGAAATGCCAATTGTTATAATATCAGGATTGTGTTCAACGGGTCAGTTTAGTAGCAATTGTTAACCGTAACGACCGAATATTGTGGAGTAACTGTTTCTGACGGGTACAACTTCGGCGTTATTATGATGGAGTGGGTTACCTTAGTAAAAGATTTTACAGTATTAAGGCGCGGTAAGCAGCAAATCTTTTGCGTTTGATTTTAGTTGAATCTCGTGTCCGCTAATATGAAGGATATTTCGCAGTTTTATAATATTTAAAAAAAAATACAACGATGTGTTGAAATATTTTTACATGTGTTTTTAGTTGGTTAAATTTCCATTTTCATAGTTACAAATAAAATAATAGTTATCACTCAAAATATTGAGTTTTTCGAGACGAAAAATTGTTTTCGTGTACTTTCTTGCGATTTTTTTTTTCAGAATCCTGGATTATTTTTAGAAAATGTTTTTGCCCAAGTCTTTTACCTATACATTAGACTATACACTGAATTTTTTTTTGGGCTTGTACTATGTAGCAATATGGCTAACTTTGCAACGAAAAAGAGGACGTTTTTACGGTGCCCCTGTATGGGTAGCGCCTTAAGACGAAGAACTACATTGCTATACTGATATTTTAAGAGGAAAGTTTTGTATGTTTGTATTTTTGTCTCTTATGATTACAGTCCAATACTACTTAATCGATTTTTAAATTTTTTCACCGTTTGAATGCTCTACATTATTCGCGATAATATATTTTTAAAATAAATTCGAAGTTATATTTAATACTAGCTTTTACCAATGGCTTCACCCTGCGTAAAAGTAGAAAATGCTATGTTATTCAATAATAAACTGGCATTTTACCAAAGATTTTTTTTTTTAAATGCTGTCCAGTACTTTTTGAGTCAATTCATTTATTCAATACAAACTTATAAAAATACAAAGAAGTTTCCTCTTTATAATATTAGTAGAAATAGAAAACATGAAAATGTAGTATCACAGTGTTGGTTTGAACTACTTTGATTTTTATGATTTTATTTTATTTATTTTTTTACACTTGGTACTTTTGAGAATTGGTTGTAGGCCATTTTTTCCATCGTATTCGACCACTTCTTTTCTTTGATAATTTATATAGCAGAATAATGTTTGCCTAATCGACTAGTAAACCTTGAATAAATCGCTTTACATTAAGTATTCCCTACTCAAATGAGATTAATTAGCATTCTTTTCAGTAAATATTTGTAATCAACTTATATTTTCCCGTTCCTCTAAGGTCGCCGCAAACAGGCCACCGACCACAACTACAAAACGCCGCCACCGGCATATTTCCTGTAGGTTTCATACATTTTATATCAATTCGCCGCACACGGTTGACGCAGGTGGCCGCCACACGCTTCAAATCGCCGCTGCTCGGTTTTATGGCCCTAACCGGCCACTAAACGCTGACGCAAAACCCCGTCACACGCCATTCATGCATTTTTTTTTTTTAATGATTGATAGGCTCGCGTTTGACCACAATCTCACCTGATGGTAAGCGATGATGTGGCCGACGATGGAGCACGCTTGCCTAGAAGCAATCTATTCACTCTTTATATCTATTTATATTTATTTACATCTTTACGTCAGAGTCTATTAAAATACTTCGCGTATGAGGTAAAAAACAGTAGCAGGTATCGGCCACAAGTGGCTGTCGCGCGCTTTAGCTTCTTTTGTGGCCGCTTCTAGCTTCTCATGGCGGCATTTGTGGTTGTGGTATGTGGCCCATGTGTGGTGACACTTAATTAAACCAACGTAATTTTTTTTAATTATAATTGATAGGCTCGCGTTTGACCACTATCTCACCTAATGGTAAGTGATGATGTTGCCGACGATGGAGCACGCTTGCACCTACCGCTTGCCTTGCTCTTGTAACTAGATACAAAAACTCTAAGGGTGAGTTGCACCATTTAACTATAACGATAACCAAACCATAACCAGCCGTGAAACGGCCGCCTATTGGTCAGTTCGACGATTTGACAACTGTTAACGGCTTTGTTATGGTTATAGTTAAATGGTGCAACTCACCCTAAATAAAATGAACAGGCATAAACATGAAACAAAAGAATCCTTACAACCTCAAACCACAATCTAATTAGCTAGTAATTACCTTTTTGCTAGTGAAACAAACGAGCATCGGCTGGCTAAAATCGAACAGAAATAGTAGAATGGAGAGAGTAACGAGGACGAGATACTCGTAGACCGTGAAAATTAACTGTAGGTATTTTTAAAATTCGCTTAGTTTGGCCTGCCTATTATGATTAACTGTAGATAGTTTATTTTTTTAATTGAAAAAAAAAAGACGTGTGGCACTTGGGGACTGCCACGGTAAAGCTATTGCATAACATTTTTATCAACTAATGCAATTATAATTATTTATTTATTTTATTTATGCAGTATTGTTTTTACTTTGTTTTTTTTTCTTTGATATTAATTGAAGTTACACTTTCACACATTGAATTGAATTTCGATTGATTGTTCACTCATTTGTTTTCTTATCGGTCACCACGCTCAAAAAACAAATGAGTGGGGGGGTATTAGGTTATTTTCGTTACGGAATTTCTGGATTCGGTCTCCACGCTCAAGGCCCGCGATAGAAGCTATGCAATAGCTTAAAAAAAAATGCAAAAGAAACCTAGCACAAAATAGATAGGTACAGAATACAATCTCATGTATTTACTTCACTTTTTATAGCTACGTTCGGTGGACGCACACTAATGAGCGTTCGAGCCGGAACTGTTCGACGAGTGGTCCGAGACGCTCCGAGATATCGTGTCCGTGAGCGGTGTCTATCCGCGCGTTGACTTATTTACCTATGTATTTTGTGCTCCTAGTCCCAGTAATTTTGATTGTGCATTGATGTCAGTCAGTCAGTTAGTTAGTTAGTTTGATGTTAGTCTATATACTACTACTACTATGTGACTGTATATATATATACAGATAAATAGATTGTATTCTGAAAAATAGCACCTAGAACTTTTTAACCCTTGAATATGTACCCTTGGGATAATTTTACTACTTTCACGAGCAAAACCGCTACTACAAACAAGTATTTCATAAAAGAACAAGTCAGCTGTTGCAAGACTAATGTGTACATGTTACTAAGTGGCGGCACCTTTAATCCTCTTTAATGAAAGTCGTATATCTTCCCGACTACACTAGCGATACGCCCCGGCTTCGCACGGAAGCAATTTAATAATATATGGCGTGATTTACGTACGACTATTACCTAAGACAACCATAATCTTACCCTAAGAAGTTCTTTTAATTAATGTAAATACCACAACATAATTACTTTGTACTCGTAGTTTAAAAAAAATATATTTCAGCATTTAAACATGAGATGGCCCAGGTGTCGAAAGTCACTGGGTGAAGGTGCGGGCTTGCGGACGACGAGCTATAGGTAACTCGCTATCCGGCCGTCCGTAAGGACTGAGCCTGAGTCGTCGGCGCGTATTGTGCGCACCTGAAAGAGATGTCAACCAAACCGTAGGGGCTTGGAGGGTCAATGCCCGCTAGAGCCACGGTGAATTTCTGCCTACTAGGGCTGTGTTAGAGTCAGCGCAGACAGAGAGAAATAATTCTCGCGCGATCTCGGGCGTTTTCTGACGGATGGCGTATGTTGAAGATACGCTGCTAAAGATCTTCGAGGACGCGCGAGCATTTTTTGTCAGGTTTAATAGTAGAGGAAACGGTTAAGAACGACCTACACCGGTTTATTTAATGGATGAAACGTATTTTATGATAAATTTAGTATATTAAATAATATAACGCGGGTGGGTTGACTGACAAATTACTGGCCAAAATTTTTTTCTTTTTCCAAAAATGCACCGGTGTGTTTAACGAATAAATTTAATACTAACCGAAAGAGTGAAGTGCCTTTAGAACATAAAAATGTTGGGTTGCCTATTTGTTTCCTGGTAAAACTATGGGTTGCCAGGTATAAACAGGTATGTATAAACAGGTGTGTTTATTTTATTATACAACAAATTCGATATCAAAATAAACGCTGTTTCATTACGAATACCTACGATGTTATAGTGTTGTCTGCAAAAAAATCTGGTATGATTTTTGAGTGCCTTAATAAAATCTTCACCGCTGCGCTGCTCTCTGTCTGCGCTGACCTTACTGAGGTCTTGGAATGCAAAGGGAAAGTGAAAGATAAATCTGGGTTGTAATCCACAAAGTCTGTCATACTGGCTCCACTTTAGAGCGAGTCAATGGATGATATAAAAAAAAACACTAGTTAAAAGGATTGAAATATGATTTTACATTTTCTAATTGGTATGTATGAAGGTGTGCATTATTGCAGTTACATATTGTATATTGTAAGTGTTATTTAAAGACAATGAATTTTATGATCGGTGCAGTGGTAACGGCCCCGACTAGTCTACTAGTCGTAGTTCATGGTTTCAAACCCAGCTAGGCGCATTACTTTGAGTAATTTATTTCATCACCACTGCTCTCAAAACGGTGAAGAAAAACAGGCATGACCAAGAACAAAAAAATTGGCAACATGTGATATCCACCAACCCGCACTGGGCCCCCGTGGTGGATAACGACTCATTCCGTCTCCTAGAGAGGTAGTCTGAGTCCTAGCACTGGGAACTTTAAACACCCTGATTATGCTTATGTTATGCTTAATTAATTAAAATCATCCTTAATCAACTCAAATACTGAGCTAAATTCTCCAGAATGTCCACTGAATTTATTGCAACACCTCCTCAAAGGAGCCATCAGTACACATTGTGTCCATACACTAGCAAGCTGCAAATAATGTTCCATCTGCTCTAGTGCACATATGGTTCAATATTACCACCTAAATGCATTCAGGTGTAGTAAATATAAGATTACTTCGACCGCCGTCGCCTTGGCTATTTGGGATTTGCATACAACTCGTACAATTTTGGTCACTTAGTCGACCAAATAGTTTGCAAGTAAGTGTTTAAAAGGCAGATTTCTGTTGTACATTATTTGTTTTTTATTGGATTTTAACCTTTTGACTGCTTGCGTCGAATCGGTCATGTGTTTGCAACTGGGTAATCTACATCGTTTAGTTCTTCAATATCCATAGGTGATAGAAGAGCTTTTTTTATGGTGGGAAAAAATCATGCATTAACATCCCCCGCTCTTGGGCGGAGCGGGAGATAGTGTCAGACTCTTACTGACTAAAAGACCCACCCCGTTCCTTCTAGCCTTCATACCGGGGTTCGAACGCCCTTTCGGATAACCCTGGTCCCAGTAGGCTTTAACCCGGCTGGGTCACTGCTGTTGCTGACAACTCCTTGAGGTGCGTGGGAACAGTGCGCGCCGTCGACGACTTGGGCTTTGTCCGGGCAGTCACCGGACAGCCGGCCAGTGAGCTACCCATTGCTCACTGTCCGCAAGCCCGCGCCTACGTTGACCGTAAATCGGGATCAGAATCCCGGCGGCGGCGGCGGCGATAACGCCGTTGCCTGAGAGCTGACGGGATGTAGTATTTAAATGGGGGCTTTGTCAGATATAACCAACGTATGCGTTCAAAAGATGAATTAATAAGAAATAATTATAGAGACACAAAGGAAATAGTTTCTTACTTAAACTTTGTACATTGAAAAAATAATATTGGTTTGGCTCGCAAGGTTGTCGACGTGTGGGATGAGGAATCGGCGATCATTGTACCAATAGTCGTGTCAGCCAATGGCTTAATAGTCTAGAGCATCGACCAACACTCTCGTTAGGCGACCGGATCAAGGGCTCAAGGGCTTGATTCAGAAAGCAGTACTTCTGGACACCTCATATTTTAAGAAGGTTCATTTCTCTGGAGCTGTGATCGCCGGAAGGTTGGACCTTGCTCCCGACACCGTTGGGATACTATTATTTTTTTAAATGTTTTTTTCAATTGTTATTTTAAATAAAAAAATATTTAAAAAGGTATCTGATAAGTTTAAATGATACATATTATTATAGACATAATAATTAATATTAGACTTAAAATTATAACGGTAAAAGTTTGTGAGAATACGCTTGAACGGCAAATCGGATTTCGATGTAATTTGATCCATGGGTAGTCCTTGTCTTGGAATAACACACAAGAGTATGTTCCCTTCGGATATTTTTTTATCACTCAGGTGAAGCCTCGGGCAGCAGTTAGTAATTATTACAAAGTTGAAAATTTTGTTTGTACGTATGTTTATTGCAAATGTAAACTACGTCCCAAAATGGCACGTAAATATTATACTTTTTATGCTGATAACTAGAACCAAAAATTTGAAGACAGTCGTGTAACATTCGACTGGCCTGTTGGTCTAGTGGTTAGTGGCCCTAACTGCTATGCCGGAGGTCGTGGGCTAGTTTCCCACCCAGGACAGATGTTTATGTGATGAGCATGATCATTTGTTCTGTGTCTGGGTGTAATTTATCTATAATATGTATGTATTTAGAAATATATAAGTATGCTTATCAGTTGTCTAGTATCCATAACACAAGCTCTGCCTAGCTTGGGACTAACCGGCGTTGTGTGGAAGTTGTGGGAAAAAAAAATGTATAGATAAGAATATTATATTATTCACCAACCCGCACTGGGCTTACGCGGTGGATTACGGCCCATTCCCTCTCCTAGAGAGGAAGCCTGAGTTCCAGCAGAGGGAACATTTAAAAAAAGGCTGATGATGATAATGATGATCCCGATAATATGCATATACGATTGGTATCTAGAAAGACAGACTCCGGCAGGAAATTCCATACTTAAAATTAAAACTATCTCTAGACTCTTACCGAAACACTGCACAAAACCACTTCCATAAACATAAGTTGCTCACATCGTACATTTCCACGTAATTTTCTCTCAGCCACACCACGTATGCCTGTAATATTGCTTGCGTCGCATTCAGGTACTTGGGCGGTAAATAAAAGATTATGTGGTGGCTACATTTTCAGCCACGTAGCCACATAGCCACGTAGCCTCGTAGCCAATTTTGGGATGTGCAGTTTCTAAGCGGTATCTTCAAGCTCGTTATAGCTTTAAACATACTAAGCAGGTTGTTTGGTTAAGTTTGTGAAACGTTTAAGAAAGTATGCGAAGGTTTTCACTTGAATATGGAGTATTCCTACTTGGTGTAGGCAAATATTGCGAAGTAAAGTTTAAATTTATGAACAAAACGTACTTATATTTAAAATACAATTTTCAATACACTTACTGTTTTTCAAACTAGTGCGAAAAAGTGAGCGAGCTTACCCCCGCCACTTCTTTCTTCTCGGGTCTTTTAGTCAGTAAGAGTCTGACACTATCTCCCGCTCCGCCCAAGAGCGAGGGATGTCAATGTATGATTTTTTCCCACCATAAAAAAAAAACCCGCCACAATTTATTGCATTTATCGTTTCAGGCTGGGCGCTAAGCAACCCCTATTTTTTATATCTTCGTAAGTATATTAAAAAGCGTAGTTTGATACATATGGAATTTTCACTACAGCGCTCAATTCTATAACACCCTCGCCGACGGCTTGGGCAAAGTCTGCCCCGACCGCAATGACGAATTTTCTTCCCCCGTACTAAAATGTACTATTTTTGTATGTCTACGCCGCGTCGAATGGTGGCACAATATAGCAACAAAATAACCTAGATATGGTTGCCAGCGATAAGATCGTGGATATCGGGGGTCGCAGAATGAACCTTGGCCTCTATAAGCGCGGACTTGCGGACGGCGAGCAATGGGTAGCTCACCCGTCCGATAAAGACCGAGCCTGATTCATCGACGACGCTTATTGTTCCACATACCCGTCATAGAAATGTCAGTAAACTGTAATGATCTAGCAGGGCCGGTCTGGGGCCAGGGTTATCCAAAAGGGAACTCGAGCCCCGGTATGAAGGCTAAAAGGAACGGGGTGGGTTTTTAGTCAGTAAGAGTCTGACACTATCTCCCGCTCCAGCCAAGAGCGGGGGTTGTCATTGGATGATTTATCCCACTATAAAAAAAAAACCGGCCAAGTGCGAGTCGGACTCGCTCATGGAGGGTTCCGCGGCAGCAAGTAACACAATATAAAGTTCGTTGTAACTTTGATCGATGTTTTAATAATAGTGTGTTTTTTTAGATTTATGCCGTATTAAAAAAAAACTACTTACTAGATCTCGTTCAAACCAATTTTCGTTGGTAGTTTACATAGTAATGTATATCATATATTTTTTTCAGTTTTATCATTCTCTTATTTTAGAAGTTACAGGGGGGGACACATTTTACCGCTTTGGAAGTGTCTCTCGCGCAAACTATTCAATTTAGAAAAAAATTATATTAGAAACCTCAATATCATTTTTGAAGACCTATCCATTGATACCCCACACGTATGGGTTTGATGAAAAAAAAAATTTCAGTTTCAGTGCTAAGTATGGGGACCCCCAAAATTTAGTGCTTTTTTTCTATTTTTGAGTGAAAATCTTAAAGCGGTTCACAGAATACATCTACTTACTAAGTTTCAATAGTATAGCTCTTATAGTTTCCGAAAAAAGTGGCTGTGACATACGGACGGACAGACAGACATGACGAATCTATAAGGGTTCCGTTTTTTGCCATTTGGCTACGGAACCCTAAAAATACGGCTATGGAACTCGAAGTCCCAAATCGCAAAGGGCACCAACCCCAAAATATCTACTTAAGTAGGCCTACTATAGTACCATGAAAGCCTCAACCATTACAAGACTGCTCTACCAACTCCCATACAAGTAACTTAGAAGTTTTAATAGTCACTCTAACTTAAAACTTAGTCTAAACTTAAAACTTAGCGATGATAGCCACCAGTTTGTTTACTTAAATATTGTTATTATCTTTAAATTTATCTCAGTTAGTTTGTTTGTGCCAAGTTGTTATCTGTACCTAGTTCAGACGTCCCCCACATTAGGCGTGCGCGTTTCTCAGGCGTGTGCGCGACGCGGACGCCGCATGCACTCTTCGAGCGCATTGCATACGTCATAATGAAGAGTAACTGTTTTGGGATCAGTAGCAGGCAAAGGGGTAAGAATGCGACGCGAGCGCCGCGTGCTAACTCTTCACTCACGCTGCAGGACAGCAAAATGTACGCTCACGCGGCGCGCTCGCGGCGCTTGCGCTACTAACACGACCGAGGAATGCGGATGCCTAATGTAGGGTTAGCCTTAATTCATGAAACCCCGGCATTCGCGCACCTATTGTCTTTCTATTGTGTCTGTGATTTCCACGATAGCGCCACTGTAGCGAGCATTATAAGTTAGTGATCTTTACGAACGATTGCGCACAGACGCGTTTTGTTCTCCCAACCCTTCACCCTTACAAAGTGGTTTACTTTATACGTCCACATCCTCTACATTAGTTAAGTACTGCAATGTAAGATTAGAACAGTTACTTTACTAGTGCACTCCTTCACTAATAAAGGTGACGTGACAAGAGATTTTAACTTATTAGATTTCCAGTAGAAAGTAGAACTCAACATACTCATATACTAAAACTGAAAACCCACATATGTGAGAACAGAAAACACCTGCCTCCACACGTGTACTGCCCAAAACCAGCAAAGTACATTAACCAAAAGTACTTCACACACACAGGAAGACCGAAAACCTCACACTTCATTACCCCGCTCGTAACGAAATAATCTCAAACTCGTGTGAACTTACAGAATTTATAATATCTGCCAAACTTCGGGTAACTGGCTTAGACTAAAATATTTTACCTGCTCAGCGCTAGACCCTTTAAAATTTGCATTAATTATACATTAGAAATTTTAAATGACATAATTAAAGCTTTGGACAGACGGACGGTTTTATAGTTCGGTTTTACGACTTTTTTAGGCTGTATTCCTACAGTCTGGTTTGGTTAGAATTATATTACTTTAAAAACTTATCTATTCAGCGGCCATTTTTGGGATAGTACGTTTTATTTATTCTTTTTATCTGTGGCGGTGAATGTTTTTTTTTATTTTTGCTGTTTTTAATATGACCTAAATGTGTTTTTTCTTTACGTTACAGGTACAGATAATTTTGCGGCATTCATCAATGGGGCAAGTAGTTGTCTAGGCTTTTTTGGTTATTATACAAAGAGAACAGAAATATAATGACAGCTGACACTGACAGTTGATTTTGACATAAGTACTGTCATTGAATGTTGCCATTACATAAAACTAATGTTGCCATCCAAATAAACTGAATGTTATTTCCAACACAGGCAAGTCCATTACAGTAGGCGACAACTTCATAGTTTACCTACAAAAAGCAACACACAAAAAAACATATACTCCTAGAACAACGTCCTTTACGTAATATACTTCTTAAAACCATTCGTCTTAAGTAAAACATGTGTTACCGTCTGCGGAACACTTTTCTGGCAAAAACCCTGACGCTTCAAGATAACGATATCTAAAAGACTTCCACTATTAATTCTCCTTTATATATGGGGATGAAAAACAATGTTACATGTGCTTATGGCGCAAGTTTTTTGGGGTTTGAGGCAAAATAATGAAAATCGCGAGGATCGAACTTTGAGACCAGCCTTTCGAATATCCTGATTAGAGACACAATAGAAAAACAATGAGGTTTAATGCATTAAGCAATATTGGTCAAGTTCAGTCAACACACGGGTGACTATTCATTAGTTATCCCAGTGAAATATAGTCTTAAGCTACCAAACTAGACACCCCACACATTCGAGCTGGTCGCACCACCAAATTGGCGCAACCAAACGGACTCCAGTACCCCTAGCCAAGTTGCTTATCAATAGTTAACGCTTGTAGAAAGCTTCAAATGTACGGGAATGACGTCGTCTTAACGCTCAGTCACGTGGTCAGAACAAAAGAATTGGCGGCAAGGTCAACTCGAAGCGTTCGGCGCAAGCGAAACGGTTGTAACTTGGCTAGGGGGGCAGGTGAGTAAACCTCTATAGATTTTTCGCTGTATATATTTGAGAGCTGTATATATTTTGTTGTTGCTCTTAAAACGGCGAAGGAAAACATCGTGAGGAAACCGGCATGTCCTAGAACCAAAAATACGAAGACATGTGAAGTTCACCAACACGCACTAAGCCCACATGGTGGATTGCGGCCCATTCCCTCTCCTAGAGAGGAGGCCTGAGTCCCAACAGTGGGAACATTTAAAAAGGCTGATGATGATGATGATGAATGAAAGTCGCGAGGAGCGAACTTTACGATTAAGCATTGGTTGTCAAGGTCGGTTCATACGAAGGTGACCAGTGTGACTTATTAGATGTCATATTGAGACTACTAAACACCTCAGAAAGCACTTCAAACTGTTGTTTCTGGACGACAGGATTGTTTGAACAAGTTACAATGCCATGGAATGAAAAAAGCAATTAAAAGGAAACAAAATCAGCCAAAAAAATATTGTAATGTAGACTTTTACCGAAAAGTCTGACACTTCAGACAGACAGACAGGGAGGGAGGAGCCATTGAAATCTTTGAGCCGTCAGAAAGTTTTAGTCTTTCCAAGGCTAGCAACTTGATGTTGATTTCATTTGATTTGATGATCTTCTTGGCTTATTTCTCAGATCACTGGGTTTTGCAGGTTGTTAGATTAGATCACTTGATTCGGTTAGATTGCCAACTCCATTGTTAGCAAAAGGTTTGACAGACAATGGTCTACAATCTTTAATTTATTTGTAAAAGTAGAAAAAAAAAAAAAAAACATTAAAAGCAAAACATTTATAGTCATTAAATATAGGGTGACTGGGGTAATTAGTGTACGATACTTAAACACGTGATTGTGCTCATGATAACCAACAACTTTTAATATGGGAACAAACCTGCAACCCCATTTTGTGTCCAGGCAATCCCTGTCCATTCAAGGTTGCCTGGAAGAAATCGCCTAGTGCGATAAGGCCGCCAATTGTGTTTTTTTATTATATGGTTTCCTTTTTGTTAATTCATAATCTTGATGTGCAATAAAGTAAATATAAATAAATAAATAAATAATAAACCTGAAATCGCGAAAAAAAATCAGCTGTTCAGTACATTTATGTTTGCCTAATGTACTGAACAGCTGATAGTTTTTTTCGCGATTTTGGCTTTGCTCTCATAATAAAAATTATTTGTTATCATAAGCACAATCACGTATTTAAGTATCGTACACTAATTGCCAGTCACCCTATATAGTAGTCGGCAGAAATATAAGAACAAAAAATTGCAAAATAACTTGTACACAAAGTTTAACTGCCACTTTGCTTTTTGCATTTTTGCATTGCATTACTTCTCAATCTTATTGTAGTGAAAAAAAAATAATCACTTTCTGACCAAGAAAATACTAGTTAAGAACAGATCTGTATCATTTAACTGCTATTTTCTGTTCAGCATTTAATTCTAAATTGAACATCTTATAAGTTAGAAACTGGCCATTCCACTAAAATTCAATGACGTCATAAAGAGCAAAAATACTTCATGGCCACTTGTACAAAACAGTATAAAAAGTGGATGCCCCCCTTCCCCTTTCACGCTGTAATACATAGGTAAGCGAGACACAAACATATTTATCGACACCCACAAAGTGCTATAACGACTTAGGGCGTTTTATACCCGTGTGACAAATGAACCTTTTAACGTTGTATGTAGCGGTATGGCCGCATTCTCACGGTACGACGAACGTATAGAATATGGGCTGGTAATGTGTAATTTGAGATGAGAATGCTCAGTTCTAAACGGTATGTCCGATAAGGTATTGTTACGCTTTAAGCAGAACGCTTCTTCTTCGCATTTCGTGTCGATTCGACTTATATCCGACTAATGTGTAACCGTGTGTCCGAACAGTGGTGGCTGAGTGGTAAAAACCCTGAGTTATGAGTTGTAAGTCGCAGGTTCAAACCCAGCCAGACGCTTTCGTCATCGCCATCATCATATCAGCTAAAAGAAGTCCATTGTTGAACATAGGCCTCCCCCAAGCGTCGCCGCAACGAACGTTCCTGTGCGTCTGGTATCTATCGGTTTCCCGCAACCTTCACCAAGTCATCGGTCCACCTTGTAGGAGGCCTTCGAACGCAGCGTCTTCCGGTACTCTGTTGCCACTCCAGAACCATTCAGTTTAAACGGCCATCTTTTTTTTTTTTTTTTTTTTTTATGGTGGGAAAAAATCATGCATTGACATCCCCCGCTCTTGGGCGGAGCGGGAGATAGTGTCAGACTCTTACTGACTAAAAGACCCACCCCGTTCCTTCTAGCCTTCACACCGGGGCTTGAGCGCCCTTTCGGATAACCCTGGCCCCAGTAGGCTTCGACCCGGCTGGGTCCCTGCTGTTGCTGACAACTCCTTGAGGCGCGCGGGAACAGTGCGCGCCGTCGACGACTTGGGCTTGGTCCGGACAGTTACCGGACGGCCGGACAGCGAGCTACACATTGCTCACTGTCCGCAAGCCCCCGTCTACGTTGGCCGGAAATCGGGATCAGAATCCAGGCGACGGTGGTGGCGATAACGCCGTTGCCTGATCCCATCCCACGCCACGCCGTTGCGTGGCCATCTGATCTGCTAGCAATGTGCCCATTCTCACTTAAGTTACAGCCAGGCGAATTACTTTGTGTAATTTATTTCATCACCACTGATCTTAAAACGGTCAAGAAAAACATCGTGAGGAAACCGGTCTGTCCTAGAAGCAAAAATTCGAAGACATGTGACAGTCACCAGCCCGCGATGTGGATTACGGACCATTCCCTCCTGGCCCCAGGCCTGAATTCCAGTAGTGGGAATATTTAAACGCTGATTATACTAGTATTTAACCTGGATGACTCTGCCATTGGCCTCATTTGCATGGTAGAAGGCCATGCGTGAAAAGTGAGACATATCCGGTGAAGGGGCCTCACATTGGCAGTATTTGGGATGTGTAAAGGATTTTGGTCAGATTACTTCTGTAGCAGTCTTGAGTCCGCAATTGGTTCAAAGTTTTCCAGATTGGCTGGCTTATAAAGTTTGGAGGTGTGAGATATCTATTTCTTTACAGTCCGCGTATCTGATCAGCAGGCCTAGCTAAGTTTCCTCCTTCTACAATTGGTAACGCCTCCGATTCCTTTATTCTTCTAACCACGTGACCTAACGTTGAGATCATGTCGTTTCCATACATTTGGAGTTTTCTACTAGCTTTAACGATTGTAAATTATCAACTTGGCTTAGCCCTATTCTTTGAGGAAATCGTAAGTCTTAGAAAACTTTACTTTCCCAAGTACAACGCTATACACTATACATATGGCATATAATTAGAGCCATGAACAGTTAGATTTAGGAGAATTTTTAGACAGTAATTTGACAAGATAAAAAAAAACGAAATGTCCAATTTTAGTCAATATCATTTGTTTTGACTTAATAATGCTCCCATTTACTAAAAATGAAATAATCTAAGAATATTAACTCACTACTACCTGATATGTATCGTCTTTTAAATGTTTTCTCTTTTCAAGTTTAACATGAGATATATTAGACAACGTTGCTTTTTTAATGGTTGATAAAAAAAAACTGAATTCTACCAGAGTTATATTGTCAACACTTCCCATTTAAAACGTTCGGCCATTCGACCGTTTTTGTGTATTGTGACCGTTTAGTCATGGGGACTTGTGATGGATTGTTAAAATTTTTCATAATGTTTACTGGAATTTTGTCACAACGGAACTAAATAATAATTCCACGACGTGGTATCAGAGGTCGACGAACTATCAGGCAGTTTCTCGGACCAGAAACAACGCTCGTCTGGTGGAGAATCCTCTTTTTTTAATAGAGCTTTCGAGATTTTTCACCTTAATTCGCATATCTGTATAATATAATTTTTATGAATATAGGTACCGATGATCCCACTCTCAGTGTAGCAGCGTTGACTAAAATAAATACTTTTGTATCGACATCTGTGGCACCACATAAGGACAGCCTGAAACCATCCATCGGGCAGTTGCCTACACCAGACATAAAACCCATCTGGTCGAAAGATCTTTCTTTTTCAAAGAAGTATTGCGAGACTTTACACTTTGTTCCATATAGGTACCTCCAAATATTTATTTCAAGGCTGCTCAAAATAAATAACTTCTAAAAAAAACGTGTTGTTTTTCGCATACATTGGTATAGTATCATTTAATATGCATGCCACCTATATTGCTAAAGCTTAAATCCAAGCATCATGTAAACCGGGCTTTATCATGCTCACGTATTTTTTCCAAACGTTTCCCGGCCTCCGCCATTTTGTTTTGTTTGTTCAGCGAATTATGTGAAAGTGCGTTGTTTATACAATGTGTGCGTGCATTTTGAGTGTTTGAGTAAACAGGGGTTTTTAACTTTTTACTTTTACTCGTTTTGAAGCTGGCCAAATTTTTTTCACTTTTTTTTTAACCTAAGTGGCAATGGGCAGGGTACATTGCACGCAGAACAGATGGTCGATGGGGACGAAAGGTTCTGGAGTGGCGACCACATACTGGAAGACGCAGCGTTAGAAGGCCTGACAAGGTGGACCGACGCCTTGGTCAGGGTCGCGGGAATCCGATGGATGCGAGATGCACAGGACCGGTCGTTGTGGCGACGCTTGGGGGAGGCCTATAGCTAACAGTGGACGTCTTCCGGCTGATATGATGATGATTAATTTTTTTTCGCAATTTATTTGTTCACAATCGTAGAAGTACCTAACCAACCAACCAGCCCGCACTGGGCCCGCGTGGTGGATTACGGCCCATTCCCTCTCCTAGAGAGGAGGCCTGAGTTCCAGCAGTGAGAACATATAAGGCCGACTATGCTATGACTATGTTAATCGTGGAAGTAATGCCTAACCCAAGTTAAGCAGAGCCTGTGTTATGGGTACTAGACCACTGATAAACATACTTATATATTTCTAAATACATACATATTATAGATAAATTACACCCAGACACAGAAGAAATGATTATGCTCATCACACAAACATTTGTCCTGGGTGGGAATCGAACCCACGACCTCTGGCATAGCAGTCAGGGTCACTAACCACTAGGTCAACAGGCCGGTCAAAAAGATTTCATAGAAACCCTGTCAATATCCTTTGATTTGAGCGTTTTTGATTGTTTAGGACAACTCAGAAACAATCATCAAATTACAAAGGCCAGAAAAATAATTGAAACTCGATTTTTTTTTCAAAATTAATTTTATTGTCTTTCATTCCGCCTGCGGAAATCATTCACGCGTTATGACGTTGTCAGTTTTATAGGACAATATTTTGTTTTTATCACACAATAGAGTACTTTGATTTGTGTGGGCTCCGTTATTTAATTTTTATGTCTAATTGGAAAAATCTGGGAATAAAATCTGTGAAAGGCTCAACAATTCATTAAACTTTGTTTTTAAAACAAAAGAAGGTTAAGCCCATGTTTGATTCTATTGAACAAAGGTCGATAAAGTAACTCTATAAGTTACTAGCTTTTGCCCGCGGCTTCGTTCCCGCTCTACCCTACTCCACTCTACTATACCTTACTCTATCCTACTATACCCTATTCCATCCTATTCTACCCTATTTTACCCTACTCTACCCTACTCTACCCTACTTTACCCTAATCTACCCTACTCTACCCTACTCTACCCTACTCTACCCTACTCTACCCTACTCTACCCTACTGTACCCTACTCTACCTTTCTCTACCCTTCTCTACCCTTCTCTACCCTACTCTACCCTACACTAACGTACTCTACTCTACACTACCCAAATTTTCATTTTTTTTCCCCCAAGAACCTTCTCCTTACAATAACAAACACAACAAAAAGTAATTAGCGAAATCGGTTCAGCTGTTCTCGAGATTAGCGCTTAACAACATATTTAGCGATTCATTTTTATACTATAGATGGGAGCGGGGTTCACGGTAGTGTGTGTTCATGTGCGGCGCAGGCGCGGCTGCGTGTTATTATTTCCTTATAAGCCCCTGGCCGCATGGTTGGCGGTTTTGTGTAGGAAATGAAGGACATAAAATTATGCCCTTGGTAGATGTATTTGTGAAGTCTAGGGCCAAGGGTTTAGGTAGGGCGTTAATTAATCTGTGAATGAGTCAGGACCCATTTGTATGGCAGGCGGTCGCCGACTGGCAGGCGGTCGCCGACTTGGCAGGCGGTCCCCGACTTCTGCGAAGCAGTAATGCTCGCAAATTAGGAGGCCGAATGCATCAGGCAACGGCGTTATCGCCGCCGCCGCCGCCAGGATTCTGATCCCGATTTCCGGCCCCCGTAGGCGCGGGCTTGCGGACAGTGAGCAATGGGTAGGTCACTGTCCGGCCGTCCGGTAACTGTCCGTACCAAGCCCAAGTCGTCGACGGCGCGCACTGTTCCCGCGCGCCTCAAGGAGTTGTCAGCAACAGCAGGGACCCAGCCGGGTCGAAGCCTACTGGGGCCAGGGTTATCCGAAAGGGCGCTCGAGGAATGTAGGCTAGAAGGAACGGGGTGGATCTTTTAGTCAGTAAGAGTCTGACACTATCTCCCGCTCCGCCCAAGGGCGGGGGATGTCAATGCATGATTTTTTCCCACCATATTTAAAAAAAAACCATTTGTAAAGTTAGATAAAGTATTGTTTATTTTTATATGTATATACTAGCTTCTGCCAGTAGTTTCAGAGTCATTGATGGCGCGTAGTGTTCCACGCGGGCTTCAAAAACAGCATACCATAGGAGGCAACCGTGCCGGGCTCCTACGAAGCTTATTGGGGCCATAGGTTGGCGTTTCAAACGCAAGACAACAAAGTAACATAGGAGTGGGTTTTAGACAGTAAAAGTCGGACACGCTTCGTCCTAGAGCGAGAAGTCACTAGATGATTTCACACCTAAAAAAATGCAGTGCGAACATTATTATGTTTATGCATGCAAAAACAGTTTTTTTTTTTCACATAAAACGAAATTGCGACAGTATTTCACCTTTTCAAATTCCAAGTCTTAGCTTTGTGCATTATAACAAATATCAATTAGATGCTTAGAAGCGCTTTAAATAAATAGATAAAACCGCACACCCTATCGGTGTGGGGTTTTCCGTTTTATCTATTTATTTAATCTTCATGTTAATATAAGTACAAAGGCGGACTTAATTCATTAAACCCTAAGCGAATGCCGGCATTCGCGCACCTATTGTCTTTCGATTGTGTCTGTAATTTCCACGATTGAAAGGTTAATACTTTAGGCATTTACTACCAGTCAACTTAGGGCGGTGGAGAGACATATGGCATAAAAATATGCATAAAAAAAAAAGAAAATAGTTCCACAACTTCCACTTAAATACCGACTCGTGGCTGTTCTGATATCGAGACGAAGTGAATTCCACAGAAGGATGGACTGTAAATAGAAGGAAGAATGATCAAACTCAGAAGTATGGGAAGGACAGAATAGTAGCAGATAAGTAGCAGCAAAGCAGAAACTTATCGCTTAGCCAGTCGATTATTAAGCATGTAAATGATATACATTATCTCAATAACCAGCCATCGAGAGGAACCCGAAATGTCCTAGAACCAAAAATTTGAAAACATGTGACATCCACCAACCCGTATTGAGCCGGCGTGATGAATTACGGCCCATTCCCTCTCCAAGAGAGGAGGCCGAGTCCCAGCTGTGGGAAAATTATAAGGCGGATTATATGCTATGACCAGCTGCTGTCGCCAAATCTTTGTTCTCCACCGCATCGGCCATTCTGCCCGAATATCCATTTGCTCAATAATCAAAAAGGTAGCGTAAACCAAAACAAATAAGGTCCACAGACAGACGCGGACATAAAAAGTCCTATATGTGCGAGTAAACACGATTAAATCGAGGACCGCCGGGGACAAAGAGTTGACGCGGTCTTACGCGATTTTTTTTGGAGTTTCCGTTTTTTAAATAGATTAGATATATAGATTGGATTTTATCAAAGTTAGCGGCTCTTCTGAACATTATTTTTCTGAAGGTTATCGTCACACCCCAGTTGCTGAGTCCGTGACGAGCTACGGGTAGCTCTCCGTCCGGCCGTCCGATAACCGTTCAGACCCAGCCTGAGTCGTCGACGACGCGGAGCATAGAAATATAAAAAACACATCTATGACGCATAGCCCAAAACCGTAGGGGCCCAGCAGAGCCGAAGCCTACTGGAGTCATGGCTTGACTTTTGAACCCTAGAAAAAGACAAGAGGTTAAGTTGTTTTTTTTTTTTGTAACAGATAATCTCTAAAAAAAATTAGCAACCGGCCCAGTACCAGTACTATGACTACTATGACTATGACTATTATTAGTGGCTAAATTTTATTTACGCGAGCGAAACCGTAGGCAAAAGCTAGTATTATACAAAGTTAAGATTAAACTACAGCACTATTAACATAAATACATTCAAACAAATCTCATAAACAAATCAACACAACCTCTCCATATTACATGTAAATGGAGATTCATTTATTTAATACAGAAACACATTGTTTTCAATTCAATTCAACTGTCTTCGCAGTAAGACAGCTATGCAAATTCCACTTCAGTTAGTCGGATTATGTTCTGTGTCATTTTGTTCTCTCGCAAGTAGGGGTAGCTCGCTCAGTAAAGTAACAAGTTTTCCATTGTGAGATGCCAGAATAAGGTTTATCTTCTGAGGTATTAGTTTTATTTCTTGGCTTACTTTTAGCTGCAATTTACTGCAGATTTTGCATTTAGTTTTTAGGGTTCCGTAGCCAAATGGCAAAAAACGGTACCCTTATAGATTCGTCATGTCTGTCTGTCTGTCTGTCCGTCCGTATGTCACAGCCTCTTTTTTCCGAAACTATAAGAGCTATACTGTTGAAACTTTGTAAGTAGATGTATTCTGTGAACCGCATTAAGATTTTTACACAAAAATAGAAAAAAAGCAATAAATTTTGGGGGTCCCCATACATAGAACTGAAACTCAATTTTTTTTTTCATCAAACCCATGCGTGTGGGATATCTATGGATAGGTCTTCAAAAATGATACTGAGGTTTCTTATTTCATTTTTTCTAAACTGAATAGTTTGCGCGAGAGACACTTCCAAAGTGGTAAAATGTGTCCCCCCCCCCCTCTAACTTCTAAGATAAGAGAATGATAAAACTAAAAAAAATATATGATGTACATTACTATAAAAACTACCAACGAAAATTGGTTTGAACGAAGTCCAGTAAGTAGTTTTTTTTTTAATGCGTCATAAACCGAAAAAATACACTATTATTAAAACATCGATCAAAGTTACAACACATTACAAGAACTTTTATATTATGTTACTTGCTGCTACGGAACCCTTCATGGGCGAGTCCGACTCGCACTTGGCCGGTTTTTGGATTATATATTGCTTCGTTTGATAAATGATATTTATTTTGCAAATAGGTTTTAAAGAAAAACAAATTTAGGTGCACTTAATTTTTTTTGTCAGTTTAAATTAAGGAGTAAAGGACTTTTTACTTGGGCCGGAAATCTGAGAATTTTAATCATCCAATATCTGTAAGCATACAATTAATGTTGGTCTGTGCGACAGTACTGATGCCTTCATGATGTGTGGGGTTGGAGTAAAAAGCTTCAAAATTGCTATCCGTAGAAACGTCTCAATTTTACTAGAACTGAATATCAAAGGCTTCGATCTGGTCACATTCCATCGAGGAAGTTTATGTTTCTCATGGGTATCACAGATTCACCTAATTGTGTAAAATGCGGAATAATTGAGGACGTACAACATATTCTGGTGGAGTGTGAGCGGGGCGGACGCCTCAGAAGAAATATGTTTAGCACTTTTTTGTTAGATATCGGTATTTGCAACAACATTTTAGCTAAGCCTACGTCAGACGAGGCAAGAGTTTTATACAACATTTATCACAATCATCTAAAATAAACCAAAACACTAAATTTGGCTATGATGAAGCGACATGGACAAAATTGTGACAAAGCTCCGTAATAAAGATTAAAAAAAATTTATCAAAACTGAGCTGTCGACTACCTGCATGCACAGAGTATTAGAGTTTTTTGGCCACATTGCCAGGAAAATGGCCTAAACCTCGAACAGCTCATCAGTACTAACATTAAGGGCCAAGCGCCCGAAAAGTGCTATAAAATAGTGATTTTCTGAGGCCTACTCCTCCGTAACGTCGAGGTCAATTGGTTTGAAAAAAATATATGTTTATTATAGATTCATGAACAATAATATCAACATTTGATTTTTTCTTGCAATGAATACTTTTGTCAAAAAAAAATATTTAGCAATTTTGCAACTTTTCGCAACTTTTCCCTACTCCTTCGAAACGGCTTGTACCTTTAGAAACATTTTTACACATAAAAATTGGTGGTTAAATAGTCTTCAAAGTGAACATTGCATATGTAAATCAATCAATATCTCGCAAAGAAAATGGGTTTAAAGCGCTTTCCGGGCACTGCTGGCCGCAAATAAATGCACAGATTGGCGTACTGCCGCCTAGACGAGTGCGAGAGTTGCGTTCACATAATTTCGGCCAGATGGTTCAAGGAACTATACGCCTTAATAGCAAACGTCTAGAAGCCACAGCCCAAAAAAATGGGTGGATCAGGTTTACTCCTGGATACCCAATCGCATCTCTCACTCCATGACGCCAAAAACCGAACAGATAGCGAGACACCATTTCTATAGAAAGTTAATCCAGCGGGAACTTTACGACCCTCAGTAATGAGGAATAAGACTCCAGAAGGAAGGTGATGTACAATATGCATACAGCCAGAGAAAAAGAAAAAGACATGAATATAACTCATTGTCAGTAAAGAAGTACTAGTATAAAAAGGTATAGCTGGTGAAGTGCACTGGGAACGCGACCTATTTATAAATGGAAGGAGATATTATTAAGAAAGGCTTTGTGTGAAAGCTATAGAATATTTATTTATTTATTATAAGCACATACAATTGTTTTAACAGGTATACCTAAGGTTACAAAAGTAGTCGCAAAATAGCCTAGCACTCAGAGATGCTACCCACAAACTGAAGCACGCTTAGCCAAGTTGTTATTCTGTAATCGTTAATGCTGTCAAAAAGTGATGGAACGTATGGGAATGACGTTATCTCAACGTAAAGTCGCGTGGTCAGAACAGCCGAATAGACAATTCGTAGCCAAGTTCACATCGTTAAAAATCGTTTCTACAATGTTTAACGCTACATCCTTTTTTACCGATTAGAGACCGGAATTCGACACAAACTGGTTGTAACTTGGCTAGGGGGCAGATATCCATTAGTGCAATGTTCATATACGTATTACTTTTTATTACAAATTGTCACTAAAAATCAACTTAGAATGCGTAATAAAGCAGACTCAACCATGAGTAACTGGCGATAGAAAGAACATTATTTGCAAAAAGTAAGAACTAAAACCTTTTATAAAAAGAAAAATCCAAATTTATTTACAAGCAAAACATCCTAAGCATACGCCAAAGAAAGGATAAACGCGTCTATATAAAAATAAATGAACAATCACTCAAGTTAGAATAGACCAATATCCACATTGAAAAGGTCGCTAGACCTTCATAAACATTCCGATTACTACCCTCCCCTTTAGAAGTTTATATATATGTATGATTTATCAAACATATGCCGTTATTGTACACGAGAAGTTTCGCCAAGTTCGATAAATTATCGAATTTGAATTTGATATAACTCACTCCTCGAAATGGCAGATCGTGCGTATTGGACGGGGTTTCCTTTGGCAGTTTAGGGATAAGGATTGATATCTCTGTCTCTCTCCATCCTATGGTATATTATGTCATCATGTTCCGGCGGTTTGTGGTCCCGCTTCTGAAACTCTGAATTATTTGACCTGAAAATCAATCTTATTTTATATCAGTACCCGCCAGTGGCTTCAACTGTGTAAATGTATAAAATGATCCCAAAAGAAAATACTTTTTGGGATAAAAGTATCTTGTTTCATCAACCCGTGAGCAAAATTTTATCCAAAACCATTCAGCCTTTTAAGAGTGAATAAGCTCATAAACTAGTGCGCCTCCCCATCAGAGATGGCATCATTGTTTACCATCAGGTGGGATTGCAGTCAAGCACTAGTTTTTATCAATAAAAAAAATATATTTAAACTTGAAGGTTTTTATTTAAATGGAAAAAAAAACATGACACTACGTGCATTTAGTGCATTTAAACTGTTAAAAATTTAGAATATAGTCACTTTAATTTCCATTTGAATACGGATGTAACGCATTCTTATATTTTTTAAGTATTTGGTAGCAAATGTATCACCTTGTATGAGGCCTCAGGCCTTCCAACGCTGCATCTGACGCGGTCAGCATTCCAGAACTTATCGGCTCTAACGGCCATCTATTTTTTGAGCAATATGCCCTGCCCATTGCCACTTAAGTTTGGCGATGACCTAGTAAGAATTGCGTAAATCCAATGAATGGGAGAAGCACAGAATAGTTCGTTGTGGCGACACTTGTGGGAGGCTCATGTCCAACAGTGGGCATCTCTTGCCTGAAATTATAAGGATTATGAAATGTATTATAGTTAGACGTCTTGGCATGCTTAGCTAATGTAGTCATTGTCACAATTAAATTCTTAACTCCATTTTAGCGAAAGATCACGTTTGTTTTAATGATTCCACTTATTATCTAGTTGTGCAGATGATCATGGTGTAAAACCAAACCAATAATTGACCACACAACCACCAATAATTGAAAGATGGCTGTTGGGGCCGAAAGGTTTTTGAATGGCTACCACGTACAGGATGACGTAGCGTTGGAAGGCCTGGGTGGACCGATGACCTGGTAAGGGTTGCGGGGATCCGATGAATGCGAGACGCCTAGGACCGTTCACTGTGGCGACACTTGGGGGAAGCCTATGTCCAACAGTGGACGTGTTTTGGCTGAAATGATGATGATGATGATTAATTGACCACAATATTTTATAGGAAACAATTTACGAATAATTAAAACTTCAAAAGTCACTGAACTTTAATCGAAAAAAAAAACCTAAAAACCATTTGTGCAACATAACATTAAAAAACCCTTACGTTGTTGAAACATCTACGGTCCGAACTAAGCGTTTCGCCACGTCATTTATACCGCGTACTTCGAAGGATTGGAACAGTTTGCCTGCTGCGGTCTTTCCATCTGATTATAATTTGGGTGTCTTCAAGGCTAGAGTGAATAGGTTCAGGAAACTAGTGCGTCTCATCATCAACGATTGCATCACTGCTTACCATCAGGCGGGATCGCAGTCAAGTACTAGTTTATAAAAGATAAAAAAAAAAACTATTTACATTGTCAGCTACGTAGATACTGCGTCAATACTTTCAGTTAACCACAAAGTTCTCACAAACAAACTATCTGAACTCAGTGATACGAAAACCCTTCAAAAGTGTCAAGCTGGAGTCGGTAACAGAAGCCACAGTTAGAATTAATGACTCGTCACAAACTACCGCCGCCACCGTATAGAACTAACCTATTATTTACTTTGGTACCGTAAAAGTGGGGCCGGGATAATTCTATGGGATCCGTAATCGAGTTTCCGATAGTCTTCTGTTTACTGTTATTGCGAAAACAAATTACTAGGCTGTTGTATTCTTGTCAGCTAATACTATCACCATACCTATTTTGACTGGCCTGTTGGTCTAATGGTTAGTGGTCGTGACTGCTATGCCGGAGGTCGTGAGTTCGATTCCCACCCAGGATAAATCTTTGTGTGATAAGTACGATCATTTTGTTCTGTTTCTGGGTATAATTTATTTATATAGTATGTATTAAGAAATATATCATAAATAATAATAATATTCCACAACTATCATACAACGTCGTCTAGTTCCAAGCTAATCAGAGCTTATGTTATGAGAACTAGACAACTGATAAACATACTTATATATTTTTAAATAAATACAATAGGTAAGGTACAATAAGTATGTTTATCAGTTGTCTAGTTCTCATAACATAAGCTCTGATTAGCTTGGAACTGGACGACGTTGTGTTATAGTTGTGGAATATTATTATTTACATTCGTGTTCCATAATTAATGGATTAAGCTGATCTAAATGTAAAACGTCATCGAAACCCCGACTCCGACTACTAGCCGCTTTGGGCTTGGGTTTGCGGATGAGGAGTAATGGGTAGCTCATCGTCCAGTAACCGTCCGGACCAGCCCGGAGAAAAGTGGTTTAAAGCTCAAAGAAATGTAACCAAAACCGTAGGGGCCTAGTAGAGTCGAAGCCTACTGGAGCCATGGGTTGATTTCTGAAAGGGAAACCCAGAGTCCTGGAACTCAAGGCAAAGAAGAAACATAGGTGTATTTTTAGTCAGTAAACATCTGACACTCCCTCCCGATCCACCACAGAGCGGGAGAAGTCATTGAATTTTTCCCTACCATAAAAAATAAAGTAATTCCTGTTGACGTTTTGGGAACACATTTATTGTGCGTTAGCCAAGGAGTGGAATTCCCTGCCGGAGTCGGTGTTTCCTGACAGCTACAACTTAGGGGTCTTTATGTCAAGAGTGAATAGGTTACTTCTAGGCAAGCGTGCTCCATCGTCGGCCACATCATCGCTTGCCATCAGGTGAGATGGTGGTCAAACGCAAGTCTGTCAATAATAATAATAATAAAAAAAAACCTAGAATCCTAAGCATGAAGCAATGTTACATAGCATATAAAAGTATAGGAATAAATCAAAAAACTGCTTTTTACTTAGTTCAGAAAAATCTTCAAGACTCGATTCGAGAATTGAATTATTAACTTAGGTTTTCTCGAAACTCTTAGTGCGACAGTTCAACTCAGACTTGCCCAGTTTTTTGACAACATCATACAAAAACTGCAATAATTGGGCGGAGAACATACAAGCGAAAAGACAACATACTGATCTTATTAATAACGCTAAACATTTCCCCAAGTTCCCTTAAGCAAAACTGTCTTTATTAAGGAAAAAGGCCAGGATTAAGAAAAGGACCTAATTCTGAAAATAGCACCCATAAAATATATCAAGCAACAAATAGAAACATAGGATCTGGGCCTATTTAGATGGTCTTATTTATTACATTTTAGGTGCCTAGATGCCGTTCTGCGTTCGTAATTAGAATTTTCACAAAAAGGTTTTATGTAGACGGACTGCAAATAGTTGCTCTTTCAAACTGCTTTTTCATTGGTTAAAAATACATCGCCACGCGCCGTGGAAGAAATTGTTACATAAGATGTTTTTCAAAAACGGCGTTAGTTCGGTTTTTTAGGCACTCTAATAATAAGCGGGCCGCTTGCTCTGGGTATCGAAAGGCATAACTCCCATTTTGCCATTTTTTTTTTGTGACAGCCTACTTGAGCACGCAGTTTATTAATCGCTTATCATAAAAGTAATTGCAGATTTCATGTTTTCTGAAAAAGCGGGGAATTACGGGGAATAGGTACTAGTCCACTAGTGAAATAACTAAAAACTACAGAGGACAAATAATATAATAACGTCGTAAATACTAATAATAGAATTTCCAGCAGCATAGTTCTCTTTGAGTGAAATGTTTACCGGTATAAATGCATTCGGGAATTCTATAGAGAGACGGTGCATTAGATTCTATGCGCACCTCAAAGAGGTATCAGTACAATGGACGGAGCCCACTAGAGACGATGCCTGCTAAGACCAGGATTATTCACTAGAGTTACTGAGGCGAAAGAGCGCAGATGGATTTTAGACAGTACAAGTAAGATATTGCCTCACGCTCCACCCAGAAATGGAAAAGATATTTGATGATTGCCTACCACAAAACAAACTTTAACTACAAATATCTTTCGCTAATGACGTGTAAAAGTGTTTTATTGACGTGTAAAAGTGTTTTTATAAAACCTAATTGCAAAAAAAAAAGATATACGGTTAGATAGCATGCCTACTAGACAGAAAAAGTTATCTAAATGTTCTGAGAGCCGTGGTGTCCGAGTGGTAACGGCAACGACTCATGAATTGCAGGTCGCGGCTTCAAATCTAGCCTGACGCATTACTTTGTGTAGTTTATTTCATCACCACTGCTCTCAAAACGGTGAATGAAGATATCGTGAGGAAACCGGCATGTCCTAGAACCAAAAATTCGAAGACATGTGACCTTCACCAATACGCACTGGGCCCGCGTGGTGGATTACGGCCTCCTTCTCCTAAAGAGGAGGTCTGAGTCCCAGCAGAGTGGCAACATTAAAAGGCTGATTAGCTAAATGTTCTGATCCCCAAACAAATAAGAATGTGAGCAAGCGAATGACAGCCTGCATTTTTCGTACATACTTTGGAAAATCATCGCAAACCGCAAGTTGCCTAGCCGTTGCGATCAACACCCACACCACAAAAAGTCGCCAGTCTACCGCCAACCGCTTAGGCGACACCATTTGTCTGTTATTTGTTACCATCGGCCGAACCCTTTTCCGTGCCATTTGTTCGGACCCATTCACTGATCGCAACGATACATTTAACCAGAGATTAACTGCCCGATTTGTTTACTGGAGTATCGAGGGATTTATTAAACGTTCGTTAGTTTTTAACATTGTATTTTGGCGGATTATGACTACCTTGGTTTTTGGCGTCGAAGGCCTGGTAAAATTTGGTACAACATAATGTATGCGATTTGCTGGCCTAAAAGTGGTACCACAAAAGCAACATTCTAGGGGCAAAGAATGATTGACCTGCCAGTTAATTACTTGATTTATTTTTTAACTTTTATTAGAGGATTCTAAGCTGTTTACAACTAATAAAAGTCCATAACTAACAATATAAATATTCAAACTGGCTTTTGCCTGCGGCTTCGCTTGTGTACATATATAGCCTATGCCAATCAGGAATAAAACCGCTTTCTGTTGGTGAAAAATGTTAGCAACAGGGTCAGTAATTTCAGAGATATTAGCAGGTGAGTTTTTTTTGAGAACCTTGTGAATCTGGGCTCGCGAGTTGGATTACGACCTGATCCCTCTCTTGGAGAAAAGGTTTGAGTCCCAGCAGTGGGAAGTTAGGTTATGATGCTGATCATATATTATACAGTCGCTTTAAGTTGTCTGAAACGATTTGACGACTAACACTTGTCTGAAAATGTTTAATATTTCGACTACCTTATTTAAAAACACAACAGTAAGACGATGAGAGAGCGAACCGGGCGTTTGCTTGGGGTTCAATAATCTATACATATAAATAAAATTGGAATGTCTGTTTGTAATATTGAAATAACTGCTTTTTACTACATGCATATGAATATATGCATGAATATAATACGGTACACACACCAAAATAATATTTTTTTACAATTTTTGTCTATCTGTTTGCCCAAGCTAATTTCTGAAATGGCTGGACCGATTTTGATGGGACTTTTTTGGCAGGTAGCTGATGTAATAAGGAGTAACATAGACTACTTTTATTTAAGACAAAATAAATTAAAAATCCTGTAGTCCACGCAAACGAAGTCGCGGGCACAGCTAGTTTAAACTAAACTTCACATAAACATCGCTATCAGTGCCGTCAGCATCAAAATCTTTATTCTCACTAAAACATTAAAGTACCGTCTTAATGTCAGTTTTAACGACTAACACAAGCGTTATGAAGCATATAGGGAACTATTCAAATAAAAACTGTTTGGAACTTCTAGTCTCTGAAGTGTTTCTATGAGTTTTACATGTCAATTAAAGTCGATAAAAGCTTTCAAATTTATGCTGGTTTTTAGTCGTTTGAAAATAACTTTTGGTTCTTGAAAAGTGTGACTAGATTTACAGGCAGTGAAAAAAGTACTAGAAATTATACATCCCTACTTTTTAATTAGTACATAAAAAAATGGCGCTCTATCTGTACCCGTCACTGATCATATTTTTGTAGTCAAAAGTAGAAAAAACCGAAAAAAGTAGAAAAAATTTATGACGAAAAGGTAAATTCATCACAGAATCAATCATACATAACAATTGCTAGTAGAAAATACTGCGGGCAGTGTTTTTCCTTAATATTGACACTTATTTTTCCTTAATATTGACACTTATTCATTCATTAATCAATATTTCATTGCACAATATTTCCATGAATGGAGTGACGTTTTGGGATATAAACCAATGCTAATAACTTTGCTGTTTATGAATATTATTTATTGATATTTTACTTATAAAATAACAAGGGCTTTTCTAGTAAGCCCTTTAAGTAGGTATGTGTACTAACTTAAAATATGTGATGTATAGAAGTAGAAACCATAGGCTTTATTACTTAATACAATTTATTTAGCAAAAAAAAAAATTGCGTCAGTTAACTAATTACTTTCATAAAAATCCCTTACCTACAAAAAATACAAATTTTCGCTTAAAATTTTCTTCCTGATAAGGCTTGATATATCTGCTGGCTCTTGACCAACCAATCAGTAATAAGTGGAATGTCAAACAGTTGCGATGATTGAAACTCGATTAATTACATCACTGATCGTGAATGTGAATCCGTATCCCTGTTTATTTTTTTATTTTACTTTTTAATTGAGGTAAACTAGTGCTTGACTGCGATCCCACCTGATGGTAAGAAGCGATGCAATCTTTGATGTTGAGGCGCACTAGTTTATTAAGAGCCTATTTGCCTTGAAGACACCCAAACTATAATCGGACGGGAAGACCGCAGCAGCTGTTTTATTTATTATTGATACGCTCACGTTTGACCACTATCTCACCTGATGGTAAGCGAAGATGAGTTCGACGATGAAGCACGCTTGCTTAGAAGTAACCTACTCATTCTTACCTTTAACCCTAGAATACTAATCTGCGTCGAAACGACTCGCACTGCACATATTATCTGTCTATAACGGATGCGCGTATCGTCTCGATACTTCATGTCAACTCAGCTGCTGGTCAGACGTTTACAAGAGTACGATCATCGACACACACATTATTTATGTGTGTGTCGAAAAGACTCATGATTAGTGAATTCGTTTGTAAAATATGATTAGTATTCTAGTGTCAATACCCCCTCTTTGACGCTATGAGGAACAGATTCTGGCCAAGAATTTCATTCCTTAGCCGTACGCACAACAAATATGTTCCCAAAACCGTTTTGTACGTACGGGATGTTCATCGTCAAAAATTTCGTTTCACTTTACGATGATTCTTGACTATAATGTTATATCTATAAAATGAAAATACAAATTGGGGAGTATGTTAACATACTCTATATAAAAAAATATAACTAGAAAAATGTAAACTGAAACTGAGATTTGCATAAAAAAACGTATTCTTTTTTTATGAAAACATCAAATTTCAGTTTTAAGAGATAGAATATATTAAATATTATCGAGCATGTTTGCTTGGAGCGTTTTGAGGAGAGATTAAGTTTTACAAGTAAACCAGTAAATAAAACATAGTCTGCGAAATTATCTACGACACAGGCTACAGGCAAGATTTATACATTTTTTTTTTGTATAATGTTGTTATTATTTGACTTTTTTCTTGAAGCAAAAATATTATCGCAACATAAAACCAAATAGAAAACCTATTGGTTTTATGTTGAAATAATATTTTATATAAACATGTTTGAGTACAAAATGTTTTAGGAACACATTCATCGTGCGTACTTCTTCTTCTTCCTGCCCTTGTCCCATTTTATTTCGTGTCGGTGCAACACGTTTTTTTCTTCCATTCTGTCCTGTCACTCGGCACGCTATCACTAACTCGTGCGTACAGCTAAGAAGTTAAAATCCCTGTCGGAGTTTTCTGATAGCTACCACATGGTGGATTGCGGCCCATTCCTTCTTCTAGAGAGGAACAATAAGTTACGGCAGTAGGATCATTATAATGCTTTAATTTTGGTGGGAAAATCATCCAATGACATTCCTCACTCTTGGGCGGAGCGGAAGATAGTGTCAGACTCTTACTGACTAAAAACCCACCCCGTCGACACTATTATAATGCTTATCATACTATCACCATGTCATGGTAAAGCGCGAGTTTAACAATAATAATAAAAAAAAAACCTATAAGAAGATTATCTACTTTGCACTGTCTATAGACATATGAACTTAAATAACTTTTCAAAGAATCTGAAAACAGTTTTTAGGAAAACAATTTTTACACTTACAAGAATATACATGCATAGGTAAATAAAAGGTAAATAATTAGATCAGCTGGCTGAGTGGTAACGGCCCCGACTAACGAGTTGTAGGTAACGGGTTTAAACCCTGCCAGACGCATTACTTTGTGTAATTTATTTCATCACCACTGCTCTCAAAACGGTAAAGGAAACTATCGTGAAGTAACCGGCATGTCCTAGAACCAAAATATTCCAAGATAGGTGACATTCACCAACCCGCGCTGAGTCCGGGTGGTAGATTACGGCCTACTCCCAGTGAGAATAGGCTGATTATGCTATGTATCTTTTTCTGTTTTATAAAAAAAACTCATTCAATAGGGTTAGGTAAACTGAGAGTTTAAATGAGTATAATTCCGTAAATAAATATGTGTTACAGTCACAAATCATATTTCGATCAACATACAACCTGCTCATGCTCAAATCTGTATGGTTCTTTCTACAAAAGACCATCTCAGAGTAATCTACATGGTTCTCATGTGATTTGACCATTACTGTATTGTCCGGTCAATTTAGACACTTTAAAAGAGACGACCCATGAGTTTTTTTCGGTGTTTCTTCTCAGGATAGTCAGCTACAAAATACCGGCCCCATCTAGTTTAGACTGAGGAAAAAACTTGATGTGTTAAAAGTGTTTTCAAACCTACATACAAATAAAAAATAATAAAGTGAAAAACTTACTGTCCCCGCACACGGGCCACAAAAAAACGCCAATTTAGGCTTCATTTTGAGGTGGCCTTTTTTTGTGGCTCGTGTGCGGTGGTGCCACCGCAAAAAAAAAGCGTGAAACGGCTTCAAGCGTCTCCAGACACAAGGTGTCGCGCGCTTCAGCTGTTTTTTGCGGCCGCTTCTAACTTTTTTTTGTGGCCGCTTCTGGCGTTTTTTTGTGTTAGCGTTTTTTTGTGGCGGCGTTTTTTTTTGTTTTTTTTTTTTTATTATCTGTTATAAACTAGTACTTGACTGCGATCCCGCCTGATGGTAAGCAGTGATGCAATCGTTGATAGTGAGGCGCACTAGTTTATTAAGAGCCTATTCACTCTAGCCTTGAAGACACCCAAATTATAATCAGACGGGAAGACCGCAGCAGGCAAACTGTTCCAGTCCTTTGATGTACGCGGTATAAATGACGAGGCGAAACGCTTAGTCCGGACCGTAGGTGTTTCAACAACGTAAGGGTGGATACTTGGCGTGCGTCGGCTTGTCCGATGGTAAAATTGAGATGGCGGAATCAAGACATGCAATTCCTGCGCACACTCTCCAAAATTTTTAGAGGCCCGTGTGTGGGGACGCATAAGGAAATTTGAATTTCGCGGACCAACATGCCGCTTTCACCTGAACTGAGGCTTTACCATGACGTGTTAAAATGTCAACCGTGCGAGCGAGAAAGAAGGATGGAACTATACACCCTATATGACGCAAAAAAAAACGTATGTTTTGATACTCTCAAAGATTGAAATTCATAGGGTACTTCCCGTTGACCCAGAATCCTGAAATTTGACACAAATCAAGGTCTTATAGCACAGGTAAAGAAATAAATCTGAAAACAGTAAATTAGTTGTTGCCTACATCACCAAAGAAATATGCTTTTTTTGCAATTCGAAAAAATCTTTAAGACTCCATTCGGGAATAGTATTTTGCACAGAAAACTCGGTGCGCGAGTCTGACTCGAACTTGCCCTGTTTTTTATTTATACGTTTGATGTTGGACCGCTGCCGCACGTTTACCGTGCCACAGCCGGCCGGTTGCAGTACGTTAGCAGTCCGACAACAAGCGCCTAAATTGAAAACGTATCTGGGTGCCACGCATTTGTATGCCAGTGATGCGCTATTCAACACCACACTACTCGACGCCGAATTGAATACGTGGACCTTTTGACTTAAGGTCTTGTTGTTGACCGTTCACGGTACCGACGCCGCACCGTTGCCGCACTGTGCGCTTTGTATAAACAAAATATCCTCGTCTGTACCCAGTACAACCTAAGTTTGTGGCACATACTCTTACTGACTAAAAGATCCCCCCGTTCCTTCTAGCCTTCATACCGGGGCTCGAGCGCCCTTTCGGATAACCCTGGCCCCAGTAGGCTTCGACCCCGCTGGGTTCCTGCTGTTGCTGACAACTCCTTGAGGCGCGCGGGAACAGTGCGCGCCGTCGACGACTTGGGCTTGGTTCGGACGGTTACCGGACGGCCGGACAGCCAGCTACCCATTGCTCACTGTCCGCAAGCCCGCGTCTACGTTGGCCGGAAATCGGGATTTCCGGCGACGGCGGCGGCGATAACGCCGTTGCCTGATGCGTTCGGCTTCCTCCTTTGCGAGCATTACTGCTTCGCAGAAGTCGGCGACCGCCTGCCACTCCTCCTCGCTCCGGACCATGGCCTTAACCAAGGCCCGGCGCGAGAGGTCTTCGGCACATGGGCTACCGGCCACAACCACAAAACGTCGCCACTGACATTATTCCCTATAGTGCTCATACATTTTATATGGTTTTGCCACACACGGTTGATGCCAGTGGCCGCCACGCGCTATAAATAGCCACTGCTCGCTTCATGTGGCCCACACTGACCACTAAACGCCAATACAAAACTCCATTACATGCCTATCGCGCATTTAAACCTTTTTCGTTAGAGTCCATTATAATATAGCGCGTATAGGTTAAAAAAAGTAGCAGCTGCCGACCACAAGTGGCTGTCGCTCGTTTTAGTTTTCTTTGTGACCGCTTTTGACTTATTATGGCGGCGTTTGTGGCTGTGGCCAGTAGCCTATCATATGTGCGGAGACACTAACGTACAGCAAAAACGAATAAATAGAAAGAAAGAAACAAGAAAGAAAGAAAAAAGAAAGAAAGAAAAAACGTTTATTTGTGCCTCACACAATAATATAAACTAAAAATACACAAAAAAGCACCCTAAATCGTCAAATATGTCGCGTTAGGAGCCTGTAGTAGGGATTCTGAGCCCGTAAAACAACGACCAACCACGCAAAAAAAATACAGAAGCAAACCAACATTTTGTTAAACTACCATTGTCTAGTAACAATGCCTTGCCCTGGTTTACAAACATAATGTCTTATACACCTGAATGCGAATGCCTGTTTCTTTTGTACAAATCTATTCACACAACTTACAGATGTACCCTTGTTACAAATATGTGCATCATTGTGTAGTCAGTAAAGGCGAGAATCGCGTGACGGTTAATGGAGTTTTTTTGTTGGTTATGCCCTTTTGTTGTGGGTAACAGCTTTTTGGTAGGCCATTTTTTGGTGGTTGAAGTTGAATGTTGAGTGTTGTTTTTGGAAAAACAAAGGTGATGACATGCAACGACGCTCCTTGACTGCACAGGTGTCACTCATAAACGCATGCAAAACCTAGGATCCCTAAATTCCCTTACAGGCACCCTAAAAATCCGGGAGAACTAATCTGTATTTGGACAGAGGTGGGCTGGTTGGAATAAGTTCACCAAAGGTTTGGGCGCCCTTGCTCACGCTCAATGATTACATCGGACTAAGTGTAGAAACGAGACTTCGATAGACAGATAGATGGACGTACGGCGCTGTGCCTTGGTTAAGGCCATGGTCCGGAGCGAGGAGGAGTGGTAGGCGGTCGCCGACTTCTGCGAAGCAGTAATGCACGCAAAGGAGGAGGCCGACCGCATAAGGCAACGGCGCTCTCGCCACGCTGCCGGGATTCCGATTCCGATTTCCGGCCACCATAGACGCGGGCTTGCGGACAGTGAGCAATGGGTAGCTCGCTATCCGGCCGTCCGGTAACTGTCCGGACCAAGCCCAAGTCGTCGACGGCGCGCACTGTTCCCGCGCGCCTCAAGAAGTTGCAGCAGGGGCCCAGCCGGGTCGAAGCCTACTGGGGCCAGGGTTATCCGAAAGGGAACTCAGGTATGAAGGCTAGAAGAAACGGGGTGTGCTTTTAGTCAGTAAGAGTCTGACACTATCTCCCGCTCCGCCTAAGAGTTGGGGTTGTCATTGGAAGATTTTTCCCACCATAAAAACAGAGGTGGACATTCTAACCATACACTCAAACTGTTTTAGGAACATATTCATTGTGTGCACTGCTAAGAAGTAAAATTCTCTTTTGAAATCTGTTTTTCTTGATAGCTACAGCGTGGTGGATTGCAGCCCATTCCCTCTCCTGGAGGCGGCCCGAATTCCAGCAGTAGGTACATTATAAAGCTGTTTGCCAAAGGCCTTTTTCAAGTGTCACCACATCCAACGGTCTTGAGCGTCTCTCATCCATCGGATTCTCACGACTCTTACCAGGTCATTAGTCCGTCTTGTGGGAAGCCTTCCAACGCTGACTTTTCCAGTACGCATTCCCCTCTATGCTTTTATGCAACATCCTTTGCGACAAATATTGAGGACCACAAAATCTGAAAAAAGCAGATCCCCTCAAATCCTTAGTTAATACAAAACCATTAACAAAATGAGTATTACGAGCGAAAGAGAAATAAAATGAAATGTAATCTCTTTCGTTTCGGCAGTTAAAAGTGAAACGTCGTCTAATCTAACGCCTTGAAAACATGGTTTAAGAAGCATTACTTTGTAAGAGGAATGTTTTAAATCTTGGTTTAAGATTTTAAGATTAAGGAGCGATAAGGCTTACGTTGGTTATGCTCTTTTGTTTTTAGCTGTGTTTTTAGGATTTCGTACCCAAATTAAAAGGGGACCCTTATAGTTAAAATTCCGCTGTCAGTCTGTCTGTCACTAGGCTGTACCTTGTGAACCGTGGTTGCTAGACAGTTGACATTTTCAGATATGATGTATTCCAGTCGCCGTTGTGAAAACAAAGTAGTAATGAAAACCGAATCTTACTAATATTACAGACGCGAAAATTTTTATGTAAGGATGTTTGTTGGCCTTTCACGCAAAAATTACTGAAAGGATTTCGATGAAACTTGGTACAAAGGTAGACCATGTCCATGACCATGACCAAAAACCATTCAGAGGCAAGAGGCAGGCAAGAGTGAATAAGCTCATAAAGTAGTGTGCCTTGCCATCAGAGGTTGCATCACTGCTTACTATCAGGTAGGTTCGCAGTCAAGCGCTAGTTCATTTAATAAAAAAAAAATATGCGATAGATTGCGTTTTTTTTTTTATTGAGATAAACTAGTACTTGACTGCGATCCCACCTGATGGTAAGTAGCGATGCAACCTTTGATAGTACGGCGCACTAGTTTATTAAGAGCCGATTCACTCTAGCCTTGAAGACACCCTAATTATAATCGGACGGGAAGACCGCAGCAGGCAGACTGTTCCAGTCCTTCGACGTACGCGGTATAAACGATGAGGCAAAACACTTAGTCCGGACCGTAGAGGTAGATAGCGATGATTTGGTCGATGATTGAATTTACCTATTCAGAGGTTTTTTTATTAAGCTGTGTCTATAGTTAAGCCCTTCATAAAGGCGCTATTTAAGGAAACACCACTCATACCTATTTCTATTCCTAAACAGCGCTTCGGTGTTCTGTATAAATGGGAGATGGTACCAGTGTAATTACAGGCATACGAGGTATTTCAGCTTTGTCTTCGAAATGCTATGCCGAATGGAAATGCATTTACAATGCTTCAGTTACACACATAGTTGAATTGCAATGAAATGTAGGTTACAACGTAATGGTTACATTAAATCAAGCACACGTCGTGAAAGACGAACTGCGTGCAGCAAAACTTGGCAGTTATATCTAGACAGTTTATTTATATTGTAGAGATGCAAGAGGAATAGTAGAATAGAATTTGTATATTAAGTTTTTTGAGGCTGTTTTTTTGGCGAGCAAAATCCAGCAAATGACATCCCCCGCCCTTAGGTGGAGCGGAAGATAGTTTCAGACTCTTACTGACAAAAAAACCCACGCCGTTCCTTCTTGCCTTTCGTACCGGAGCCTGGCCCCAGTAGTCTTCCCAATCTTACACTATTACAAAAATATGTAAATAAATAATTAGTTTATTTAATATTATTTCAATCAAAACAGCATTAATTAATGGAAATCATATAAAATGGGAATAATTTCCCACCAGATTTACCAAAGTACATTATTTTCGGAAATACGTTAAATAATTTTATTACCGCCGTCAAAATAATTAAATGAAAATGATTACCTTAATAATGGCATTTTGGGACATTAATTTAATTTTATTTGCAGCCTGTTTTACTACCAGATTACTTATCTGGCGGATTTACCCTGTTTTCGTTTTTGGATTAATCTGTATAAGAGTGTTTTTTAACACTCCATCTACTACAATTTTTTTTCTTACGTTTGTCCCAAATGCCAATTTATTGAAATAATTGCGACAAGACATTTAAATTAAAAACGACATAATTGAATTTGAGATATCAACAGGAGAACCAAGACTATAAACATGATCCGAAGAATCGCTAAATTTAAGTGGCAATGGACCGGGCAGGCCACATAGCTCACAGAACAGATGGTCGAGGGGGCTGAAAGGTTCTGGCTGGAGTGGTAACTGCGTACCAGAAAAACAACTTTGGACACCCACAAGGCAGCCTGATGACCAGCGTCCCTAGCCAAGTTACAACGTTTCCAATTCTCTTGCGTCAAACGCCTCGAGTTGGCCGTGCTCCCGATTTTTTTGTTCTGACCACGTGTCTGAGCGTTGAGTTGACGTTGACGATTGCAGATTGGCTAAGGGTACTGGTGTTTTTTGCGAGACTTCGATCCACGCACTCCCGGGCGTCACGCATCCATTGACGACGCAAGACCCTTCGTTCTTTGTGGCTACGCTTGGGCAAAGCTTAGGTCTATAAAGAGATGTGTTTTGGATGGAATAATGAAAATGGAAGACACACCGAATGTTAAACTACTGTTCATACCATCCTCCTTCAAAATTTTTAAATTTAACTGATATAGTGCCACTAATGTGTATTGGGTGCATGCCAAATCGAATGGCAAGGGTGAGCTCGCATATTTTTTGTTTCTTTTTGCAAGTTTAGCTTCGATCCGCCATTTTATGTACGGCAGGAATATTGTTATCTTTAAACTTTATTACTTATGGATGAATAAAATTTCCAAGCTGCATTATATTTCCAAGGAAAGAAATCACTGCCAGACATATTGGATTGAAAGTATATTGGATCCCAGTCCAATATACCTTGTGGTTTAGTGGTCATTGGCTGTGATTGCTATACCGGAGATTGTTGGTTCGATTCCCATCCAGGACAAATGTTTGTGCGATTAGCATGAGCATTTTGTTTTACGTCTGATTGTAATTTATCTTTATTGTGTATGTATTTAGAAATATATAAGTATGTTTATCAGTTGTCTAGTACTCATTGCACAAGCTTTGCTTAGTTTGAGACTAGATGACATTGTGTGAACGTTGGGGAATATAATTATTATAATTAAGAGCCGATTAAATCTTTCGACATTCGTTGGTTTCAAATGTGTACACTGAAAGCTAGTATAAATTATCATTACTTATTTGTTACTAAATTCCAAACAGTTGATTATTAAAAACCTACTTACTTATTTTGTTTTTTTTTTTTTGTAATGAACTAAATTATTTAATTCTTTATTGTGGATCAGAAATCTATAATTATATAATTACTACTTTGGTACGCCATAGCGCCCTGAATGTACTAAATAAGAACTTCTTTTTGACGTGACAACGTCTTAAATTAGGTTGCGGCTGGGAGTCACTTATGAAAAAGTGTAACGCTCGGTAACGTTACGATGAGTCACCGAACGAGAGAGAGGCCCGCCGAATGCCTTGCGTCTCTCTCCCACTCAACTATGATCGGTCTGCCGCGCGCGCAGCACTAGAGAATTAGGCGCATTGAATCGGCGCATGGACGTTGTCACGTAAAATCTTCGCCCGTAAAACCGACTTTACAGGCAACCATTTTTTTTATCTGTTCTAAACTTGACTGCGATCCCACCTGATGGTAAGCAGTGATGCAATCGTTGATGGTGAGGCGCACTAGTTTATTAAGAGCCTATTCACTCTAGCCTTGAAGACACATAAATTATAATCAGACGGGAAGACCGCAGCAGGCAAACTGTTCCAGTCCTTCGATGTACGCGGTATAAATGACGAGACGAAACGCTTAGTCCGGACCGTAGATGTTTCAACAACGTAAGGGTAATAAACCTACCTATGTTTTACGATGAATAAATTACTCTGAATCTTACAGTACAAAATAAAAGGCAAACCGATCCTTTGACAAAGTAATGAAAACATGACGTCGGCAAAGTTTTTTTTTTTTCATTAAAAAGTTCCAAGTTGCTATGTCATCGGTGTGTGGTGACGTCACTGGGTTCGGATCCAAAAAAGTTTTGTTTATTCGTCAGTGTTGCGAGAAGTCTAAGAAATGTTCCATCTATGAAATACTACTACGTAACATCAAAGACATTTCCACCTGACCACCGCTAAGTATGGGCACGCCACTGTGGGTACTATGACTAGGTATATCCCCTACACTATGGGTGATGTATAGCCCCTTATGTTCTAAGTAATTATGAAATAATAATGGGCACGCCACAATTATGGCGGTGAGTCCCCTCTTTGAGGCGTGGCTGGACCGACCTCACGGCGTCCTCACCTTCCGCATGACGCAGGTTCTCACTGGACATGGTAAGTTCGGGAGGTTCCTGCACCGGATTCGTATGGAAGTGACGCCTGGCTGTCGCCACTTTGCGGAACGCCCGGAGGACACGGTGGCTCCACTGTATGCTTATACAGTAGAGATGTGTCCAGCTTGGGTAGAGCATCACCGTGCCCTCGTGGGGGCGATCGGTGGCGGCGATCTCTCACGCCGGGGCTTGGTACAGGCCATGGTCCGGAGCGAGCAAAGGGTAGCTTGCTGTTGAACCGTCCGATAACTGTCCGGACCGAGCCCAAGTCGTCGACGGCGCGCACTGTTCCTGCGCGCCGCAGGGAGTTGTCAGCAACCGCAGGGGCCCAACTGGGTTGAAGCCTACTGAGGCCAGGGTTAATTTCGAAAGATAGCTCGAGCCCCGGTACGAAAGGTAACGAAGGAACAGGAGTAGGTTTTTAGTCTGTAAAAGTCTTACACTATCTCCCACTCCGCCCAAGAGCGGGGAATGTCATTAGATGATTTTGATTTGGAAAAATAAAACCACCGCTAAGTTCATTATTGCTTGAACTCGAAACGAAAACTTCAACGGGTTTGGTTTGGTGATACGCCGGAAGATTCAAGCGAATTTTTTTTAAGTGATCAGGGAATAACGACCATTATGCTACGATTCTTTTTATCATACGATTTTTTTTTTGTTTATGGATAAGCTCACTTTTGACCACTATCTCACCTGAACTTAAGCGAGGGAGGATGTGGCCAACGATGGATCATGCTTGCATAGAAGCAACTTATCCACTCTTGACTCCTGAAAGACCCCTAAGTTATGGCTTAGGCCTCTGCATTGTTTTGATTAAATAGTGATTTTCTGCAAAACATCTAATAAGAATATTTATTATTACCAGCAAAATATCCGATTGGGTTCCAATCCCAGAACGAACAAAAACAATTTTTTTTATATTTACCGTTTGTAACATAATATAACCCTAGATTTCCCAAAGGGTTCGGCTGAGTTATAAATATGGTACATATACTCACCCTTTGCCAGGTATATTAGGCTGCCGAATTCTTTAAAGGACTTTCAGTGGCTCTAGAACGTAGGGCAACTGAAAAACCTGTGTGTGTTTTAGTCAGTAAAAGTCTGACATTTTTCTCGTTCCAACCAGAGCGGAAAATCAAAGTTCTTTAACGATTTCCAACTTACAAACTAGTAATAGTACTAGTAATTTTCTAGGGCCATAACCAGAGTGCAACTGAGGACTCCCTCCCCTCCTTGCGTCGTATTCCTCAATGCTGAGGGTCGTGACCCCCCTGTTTCATCACTCTATCTCTTATGATATTCCTCCATCTGTTCCTGTCTCTGGCGACTGTCTGGCAACTGAGGACTATGAGATGAAAAATCCAATTATAATTTTACAGTTTTTTCTCAGTCCCTTTCCTAGAGAGGAGGCCTGAATCCCAACAGTGGAAACATTATAAGGCTGATGCTTATACTTTTTGTAGTGTAATTGTTATCATCGTTACGGTAATTATTTCTACCGAAAGACGTCTGCTGTTGAACACAGGAATCCTTTGAAAGTCACCACAGGTCCACCTTGTGAAAGGACTTCCAACGCTGCCTCTTACGGTACGCGGTCGTCAAATCAAATCAAATCAAAGCATTTATTTCAAATAGACCATTTACGGGTACTTTTGAATAGTCAAATGTCGGTCAGTCCAAGAAAAGTGAAGCTAAATTGCACGTTCCAAAGAGTAAGTCTCTATGGAGAAGAACGTGCAGGAAACTCCATGGACACTCTTTTAAATCACATTATGTGTTACATATAATGCTTGGTTACATAATACTTGTTGCTTCTATCATGTGAGCACAATGTCGATAATGAAATAAAAATGTAAAATAATTAAAAGATAGAAACTGAATTAAGCCACTGGCAGCTAAGAGATGACCAGTCCCATCTGACGGCACCCGTTCACGAGCATGACGCGTGCATCAGCCCCACTCAGCTCAAACATTTTGAAGGGAACTGAACGACCCAATAACACGTGCCACCAACAGCGAGACATTTGAGTGAGCATGACAAACTCTCACTCACTTAAGCTTTAACAAAGGCAAACAAAGAACAAGAATAGATTTTTAGTCAATATAAGTCTGAAACTCTCTCGCTCCACCTGAGAGCGCGAAATGTCGTTGGATCATTTTCCCACCTAAAAAAATAAATAACGACGACCCAGTTCTGCGAGCAATATGCCCAGGGGCCCAAGTCTGCTATCATTCCAACACGATCACAGTGTCATTTTGCTAAAAGTTCGAGCTAATTCATAATGATCGATCATTGATCGGTCAGTGGTGTCGTAATAGAGTTGTGGTAGAATGATAATATCGAGCATATTAAAACCAATAACTGCACAATAACGTTCTAACGGTAGAACACTGATCAAATAAACTGTCAAAGTTTTAGCAGATTACCGCATACGTAAAATATTCATTTGTCAATATGTACGAGAACTTCTTTCAATGGAGTGTCAGTGGTTGACCATTGGAAAGTCATAATGACGCCATTACATTAGTAGAACACCAAACTTGTCAAAATCGACAATTATGACATCAATGATAGACCATTTTGACACTATTGTAATAGCAGACTTGAGGCCCAGACCACTGCCACATAAGTAAGTTTGATGGTTCTTCAGACTATATTGGTAAGCTGGGTTCTTCTGTAAGTATCTCTATGATTCTGATTCGACCAAGCAAGGAAACTTAAGGAAATTGTCACGTTTTTGTAAAATAAACTTTTCTTCAAAGGTATTATAATCTTAGCGTAACATAATTTATATTTCAATGGCTATTCCCCGCGCCGTAGAACATTACGAGAAATGTTTCTACAAAATAAATCTCTACGAATGCAAAAGCAGGAAAGAACAAGATATGCAGTCGCAATTTCTGCCTCTACCTTCATAGTTTAAAATCATAAATGTAGAAAACTTGCTCTTCACTTATTTTAGACTGAAAAGTCTTTTATTTTACAATTGCTACACTCTATATACAAATATAAAAAATAACTGTAATCTGTGTACATACAAAAGCAAAATCTTGACTCGTCAATGCCTATGTCAATGTCTATGTCCCTTAAAACCGTAAACGCCCAGCAGGGTCGAAACCTACTGGGGCCGAAGGTCTGCTTCTGAAAGGAAGGAACAAGAGTGGGTTTTTAGTCAGTAAAAGTCTGATACTATCTCTCAGTTCGCCCAAGTGCGCGGAGATGTCTTTGAACGACTTTCCCAACTAAAAATAAATAAATAAATAATTTGCATTGAGAAACCTACTCTCACGTAGGTGGACCCACTGTCAGAGGTTAGTTACATATTAGATACACAAAACAAAAAAATAAAATAAGAAACCTTAACTAATTAACTTAACCTAGGCCAAGTAGTCTATTTAGTACGTGTTGTTTAGTTATGTCAGAGTAAATCAGAGCACAAACAGCAGGGCACATAGCAATAATAATAATAATAATAATAATAATCTTTATTCAGGTCAAAGTACCCATCTTCACAAAAATATATCAAAACAAAAAATTAAATTAATCAATACATTAAATTAAAATAATCAAAACAAGGTCATTAAGAAAAACATTACAAATTAAAATCAATATAAATTAAAATCAATATAAATTAAAATCAATACAAATTAAAATCAAATTAAATAAATTAAAAAAAAAAAACAAGATAAATCAAATGACAATGATGGCAATGTGCCATGTTTTTTGTTTCGGTTTAGTGCCCTGTCCAGGCAGGGCACACCTCCAGCCTATGCTTTACCGTGTCCTCTGGCTGGTCGTCATAATAGTAAGACCCGGGCATTTATTCTACCTGAATCAGGCACAGGAATCTCCCGAACTTATCATGTCCGGCGACAACTCTAGCGGAAAGTGAGGACACCGTGACGCCTCTTTACCCACATCTTCAAAAGAGGGGACTTACCGCCATAATTATGGCATACTCAATCCATTTGCCCTGCTGTTTGTTTTGATTTGGTGCTCTGTCTAAGCGGGGCACATCTCCAGCCTATTCTCCACCGTGTAATTTGGCTAGTCGTCATAACGGTAACACCCGGGCATTTATTCCACCTGAATCAGGAACAGGAATCTTCTGAACTTATCATGTCCGGCGAGAACAGGCCTCAAGCGGAAAGTGAGAACGCCGCCCTTGACGCCTGTTTACCCACATCTTAAAAAGAGGGGACTTACTGCCATAATTAGAAACAAAACCAAGAAAGAAAAGTATTTATTTTGGCGCACAAAATGTTGTAGACCACAAAAACTTAAGACAAACACAAAAAAAAAAAATGTAACATTGTATGTTACACATTTACATAATTATGGCATACTCAATCCCGGTGGTATGTTCCCGTGAGATAAAATAACCAAACTTCACATGGGTGAAGTCACTGGCAGACTGAACTTATCATATCACAATTTTCTTATGAAAACACTTTTAAAATATCCATTTTCCACGACCATTTATTTTGTTATTTCAATAAATAGTAACAGTTTTAACGCACTGAAAAAGGCATTTAATAAAGCTTGAATTTTTGCTTTATAACCAATAAACGTTGCCTCGGTGAATAACTCGTTTCATAAGGTGGTAAATAATTGACTTTCAAGTAATTTAAAAATATATTTACAGAACTCAGAAACATTTTGCACTTAATGTTTCCATAATAAATAAAAATAAAAATCCTATGCTGTGTGCCGAAAAGTGATTTTTTTTTTTCAACATTAACCCATTTCTATTTTTTCTTCGCTACTATGAAATGTGTAACATATACTTGTCATGAGGAATGGCTGGAGAGGCATCCTGACCAAACATAGTAAGTTCGGGTATTCCTACCATTGTGTGGATCGCCTGAAGTACACGGTAGAACATACAGAGAAGGTATGCCCCGTTGGGTGGAGCACCGCCGTGTCCTCGTGGTGGCGATTGGCAGTAGTGACCTCTCGCACAGAGTCCTGGTTCAGGCCATGGTCTGGAACGAGTGTGAATGGCGGGCAGTTGCCTCTTTCTTTAAAGCAGTAATGCTAGTGAATCAAGGGTTATCATCACGCTCCAGCCACCGCAACGTCGACCCCGACTATCCTTAATGGTAGACGCGGGCTTGTAGATGACAAGCAATGGGCAGCTCGCGTTAAGACCTAATGACGGTCAACCCATAGATTTAAGTTTGCGTACCTCAAAGAGATGTCCACAAGATTGACAGGCCCAGTTAAGGCTGCGGCTTGTTCGACATACTTACCATGGGCCTTACAAAGGGCAAATGAACGAAGACGGGTGTGGGTTTTAGTCAGTAAAAGTGTCACGCCTTCTCGCTCCACTCAGAAGCCGGAGAAGTTATTTTCCATTTATCCACCACAAAAAAAGGTATCTTCTCTAAATTTAATTTTATTCTGGCATTTTATGGTTTCATTTATTTTGGTATTTTTGTTACACTGCTTTATCAATGTTTACTGACTATCATGTAGGTACGCATAAACTTATGTTTTGACTAATAAAATTATCTACACTAAATATAGAGGTAAAGTTTATTTTTTTGTTTGATCCAGGTAATCTCTGAAAGTACTGATCCGATTGGTAAAATTTTTTCGCCGATAAAAAGTTGCTTTATTCCTGAGTGATATAGACTTTATGAACGAGGAAGAAGCCGCGGACAAGAGCTAGTTATCTATAAATTCGCTTTCACTTCAAATACTCAATCTCAAGCCCCATAACATAAATGAAGGTATAACCTTATCAGGTATTCTGTCGTTTGCTGTCGATTAGCAATTAAACTCCCCAACGATGAGGACGGTACGTACCTAACGATTAAATCGTGATCGTGGACTGACTGACTAATTTTGGGGCTACTCGTGGCTATTTGCGAAGACGTTGGTATTAGCTGCGTTAGCTTTTATGGAGATTTGGGAATTTAAGAGGCTGATGGCCAATTCTGGAAAAAAATCAGTGTGAACATTTAGGTCAGTTTAAAGTGATTTGTTATTTCACCATTTTTTTTTATTTTGGAATCTTCAAATAACTTCTTCCGCTCTGGGTGGAGCAAGAAAATGTGTCAGACTTTCACTGACAAAAGTGCACGCATTTCCGAAACCCCATCGGGCCCGAAGCTCCCAGCAGGACTGAAGCCTCCAGCAGGACAGTGACTATTTCTAACAATTCCACAGCATTTCGCATAAGTATAAATAATCTGGCTTCGAATGTTCCCACTGTTGGGACTCAGGCACGGCCGTAGTTAGGGGGCGGGGGGAGGGGCATTGTGGGGCATTGCCTTACCTTGAAATCGCAATGCCCCCCACCTTTCTCTGACTCAGACATGGATCTGTACTTACATCCAAATCTGGAAGTTCAACCATCTTGTTTTTTTGGGCTTGCGGACAGTGAGCAATGGGTAGCTCGCTGTCCGGCCGTCCGGTAACTGTCCGGACCAATCTCAAGTTGCTGACGGCGCGCGCTGTTCCCGCGCGCCTCAAGGAGTTGTCAGTAACAGCAGGGACCCAGCCGGGTCGAAGCCTACTGGGGCCAGGGTTATCCGAAAGGGCGCTCGAGCCCCGGTATGAAGGCTTGAAGGAACGGGATGGGTTTTTTAGTCAGTAACAGTCTGACACTATCTATCGCTCCGCTCAAGAGCGGGGGTTGTCATAATTCCCATAGAAAAAAAAAAGTCATCTTGTTTACTTGTTCTTCATCGTTGAGGATTGAATTGATCCATGATCTGAAAGAAAGAAAGAAAGAAAAACATTATTTACTACATTTTTATATTAAAAAAAAGAAATAAAACAATAAAAACAAAAAAAAATACAACAGTAAATAATAGTAATAAGAAAATATGCGCCACATCCGAGCAAAACGGCCGCACACTCAGCATAATGCTGTGTTCACATAAAATATAAAATAAATAAATACAAGACAGATAGACAGAGAGACAGAGACAGAGAGACAGAGACAGAGAGACAGAGAGACAGAGAGACAGAGAGACAGAGACAAAGAGACAGAGACAGAGAGACAGAGACAGAGAGACAGAGACAGAGAGACAGAGAGACAGAGACAGAGAGACAGAGACAGAGAGACAGAGACAGAGAGACAGAGACAGAGAGACAGAGACAGAGAGACAGAGACAGAGAGACAGAGACAGAGAGACAGAGACAGAGAGACAGAGACAGAGAGACAGAGACAGAGAGACAGAGACAGAGAGACAGAGACAGAGAGACAGAGACAGAGAGACAGAGACAGAGAGACAGAGACAGAGAGACAGAGACAGAGAGACAGAGACAGAGAGACAGAGACAGAGAGACAGAGACAGAGAGACAGAGACAGAGAGACAGAGAGACAGAGAGACAGAGACAGAGAGACAGAGACAGAGACAGAGAGACAGTGACAGAGAGACAGAGACAGAGAGACAGAGACAGAGAGACAGAGAGACAGAGAGACAGAGACAGAGAGACAGAGACAGAGAGACAGAGAGACAGAGACAGAAAGACAGAGACAGAGAGACAGAGACAGAGAGACAGAGACAGAGAGACAGAGACAGAGAGACAGAGACAGAGATCTACGCTCATGCCTTGTTACATTTTTTTTGTCAACGTTTAGCCTTAGCTTTAGCTTGATTATTAAATGTACATCAATGATCTGGTGATTGATTTAGGAGTCCGTGCTTCAAGGGCAAATCAATTACAAATTTTTACTTCCGCCCTACCTGTAACCAATGTCGCGCTACCTCAAATTCGATACTAGCTACAGTCCTGGACTCAGGCCTCCTGTCTTGAGAGGGACCACAACTGTTCCTACTCCCCTTATACCTTAACACACTAACACACTCATATCTGTGCGATGAGGCTGTAAAACCGGGATAAATAAAACTCAAATTGTTTGCACAGCTTTCTGCAAAATAGGATATGAATTTAAATAATTGTAATCCGCTTGAAATCAGTAGAGATTAAAGTGACGTCGACATTTAAATGAAAATCACTTTTTAATTGTTGGGTTGTGAAGTTCAGCATGCATAACGCATTTATTGACTTATGTATAAAAGTTTAATGTTTTGCCTTTACTGTATATATATATATTATATTATATTTTGTTCATTAAGTGGCCGGCGACGGATGAATTTCCATACAAACAAAACACCAGGCTCATTTGCAGTTGGAGCATATTTCCATCATATTATGATGATATTCGGTTATAGACAATATTTATCTAGGTTCCTACGTCTTTCTTTTTTAAAAAAACAAAAAGAAATCTAAGCGATTTGTATTTCGCACTTTTTTACAGCGTAAATGGCAAAACATGCCATTTGGCATTTCCTGTTTTAAAAATAACAATATTTCTAATATTCTCGACGTGGGAACCTAAATAAACATTGTCTATAACCGAATATCATCATAATATGTTGGAAATATGCTCCAACTGCAAATGAGCGTGGTATTACGTTTATATGGAAATTCATCCGTCGCCGGCCCCTTAACGAACCAAGGGTTTTAAAAGACTATTGTATATTATTAGTAGTATCTTCTTGGATGCATCAACTTACATTCTAGAGATAGACTAGCACGTTCGTGGAAACCATTTGTCAAAATACTGAAAAGTTAAAACAAAAGATCGCTGCATTGGCATTATTTTGTCTAACAAAATTATTAAAACATGCGCTATGATAGCCTTAGAGGATACTTTTTTCGCGACTAAAATGTCTTAAGCGCTATGAATTTCTTAGCATGTACGCGTTTCGTTCAACATAGTGTAATGATCAAGGTGTACAGTTGCCGTCACGGATCTTGAACGGTTGCGCAGAAGTCAAATATTCGGTCTCTTAATGGTGCGAAGTAAGACGCGGGGGCGGGGAGTGTCAATGATTGGCTCGCCGTCACGTCGTAGACGTCACTCCTGATTCGTTCCCTGCGTTGCTGCATGTATCTAACAACGGAGACGATTGGCTCGCCAATGTATGGAATGCGCAAAGCGATCCCAACTCTGACGCCGTGCTCAAGATCCGTTTTGGCAATTGTTCGGACTACATTACACCTGAGTCGACTGAAGTAGACATTCGGAACGCCTAATCTAATGCGTACCTAGTACATATATAGCGATGCTTGGGTGTTATAAGAATTTTTTAAATTGTTCACTTTGCCAAGATTTATCAAAAGAGTTACTGCGGCCCTAGATCTACGGGGTCGTGGTAGCTTGACGGGGTCGCAGTAACTTGACCAGGACTACTACAAAGTCGGGTGACCAACCAGGACTGCACAACTGAAAAAACATAGGCGGGTTTTAGTCAGTAAAAGTGTGAAAATCCCTCTTGCTCTACATTGACTGGGTGTTAGACTTCGACTGACTGAAATCACACCTATTTCCATCACTTGCCCTTTGCGTTCTAGCGCTACAGATTTCTCTTTCGGAAGTCAATTCATGACCGCAGTAGGTGTCGGCCATTCTGGGTCCACGCTAAATTTTTTTTCCACAGCTTCCAACGCCGGTTAGTCCCAAGCTAGGCAGAGCTTGTGTTATGGGTACTAGACAACTGATAAACATACTTACAGAATTCTAAATACATACATATTATAGATAAATTACACCCAGACACAAAACAATAAATGATCGTGCACATCACAAAAACATTTGTTTTGGGTGGGAATCGAACTCACGACTTCCGGCATAGCAGTCAGGGTCACTAACCACTAGACCAACATGCACACTACACGCCCTCGACGACTCAGGTTCGGTCTGGGTGGTTACCGGACGGTTGGACGGCGAGCAATTCATTGCTTGTTGGCTGCAAGCACATGCATACGGTGTTCAAAACTGGATGGAGTTAACACAGTTCCAGCTCCTTACATAACGAAATTAGAGATTTTGGAAAATTTATCCTCTAGAGGGTATTTTTTTTTTATTGATATAAACTAGTGCTTGACTGCGATCCCGCCTGATGGTAAGCAGCGATGCAATCTCTGATGGTGAGGCGTAATAGTTTATAAACCTATTTTCTCTTGCCTTGAAGACACTCAAATTATAATCGGACGAGAAGACTGGAGTCGGCAGATTGCTCCAGTCCTTCGAGTCAGTTCAGTACGCGGTTTGCTGGAATACGATCGAAGTTCTCATCTAAAATGTGGCTTATAAATTATAACTGTGTCTGGGGACAAGACACGAGAAATCTGTCCATCCTGTCCATCCAAATTACTTGCGAGAAGAACTTGCACGAAGTATATTTCAAGTTTCAGGAAAACAAAATTGGAAAGACCGCAAGTTGTTACGAGTTCATTTCTTATTCATCAAACGGCATTCAAGAACTTTAGGAAGAGTCTCAAATTAACAAAAACCGTTAAACCGAACTGTATCATCAAAAATATTAAACGCTTAGATAAAATATCATATAATCTTTGATCTTAACGCGGTTCAAAAATAATAAGCAACAACATTTAAACTGTAAACTTTCCTTAACCCTACAGTTTACTTGGAAAATCTTTGCTTCCTCTTGCATTAAAACTTTATCAATCCAAAAGGTACCTTACTCTCAAGTCTTAAGACACAACATTAATTGGATGAAACAAAGTCTTTTATGTACATTTTCAGTTGCTACTAGGAAGAAGGTTCTTGAGCGTATAATAATAAATCTTATTACGCGGATATAAGATACAAATTGGGTTGGTGATTTGATTTTATGTGCTCGCGGTGCTTGCGCGAGGAATAGAGTTTTATAATGAGGGATGTGTTACAAGTCGAAACGAAATTGTTGCACTGGATGCAAGACTGTGTGTTTTGCAAACAGAAGTGGTTTTCACAGTGTTAGGACACTGTTATTTACAGAGAATTCTAAGTCTTCAAGACAAAGATGGACAGTCTAATGGTCTTTACATAGGAGTCCAGTTACTTGGATGGTTTTTGCAAAGTGAATTTGAGAAATCGTAAGCGCGTTTGCAGTTCTGATTAGTTGAAATGTGTTTCAGCTTCATTTCTTGGGAGTTGAAATTTCCTTAGACCTACATTTTGGGCTGTTCTTTGAATCCAAAGCCAAAGAAGCTGCTAGGAAACTAAGCGTTCTTGCTAATGGTTTGGCGATAGTTCACACCACGACAGCTTCTAATATTAAAGCACAAGTCCGATCGTGTGTGGAGTACTGCAGTCCCATGTGGGCTGGTGCTGCAAAATGCCATTTAACAGCTTTAAATTCGGTGGAAAAGCGTGCGAAGAGGCTAATTGGCTAATTGGTGACACAGATTTGGTTAAATCCAACTTATAAAGCCTCGAGCACAGGCGGAGTGTAGCAATCCTTTCGGCATTTTACAAGACGCATTTCGGAGAGTGTGCGCGAGCATTGCATGACTTGATTTCGTTATCTCCTTTCTACTATCAGACAACCCGACTTACGGCGAGTATCCACCCTTACGTTGTTGAAATTTATATGTTTCGGACTAAGCTTTTTGCTACGTCGTCGTCAATTCGAGCAGATTTCGAACCGTTCGAAATAAAATTTCATTTTTTTGGTCTAACAAATCATAATGAAAGCAGTGGTGGCCGAGTGGTAACGGCCCTTGAGTTGTAGATCACGAGTTCAAACTTAGCCAGATGCATTACTTTGTGTAATTTATTTCATTACCACTGCTCTCAAAACGGTGAAGGAAAACATCATGAGGAAACCGGCATGTCCTAGATCCAAAAATTCAAAGACAATTAGTGACATCCATCAACCCGCACTGGGCCTGCGTGGTGGATTACGGCCCATTGCCTGACAGTTGGGACACATACATCCTTTATAGGAGCTATAAAGGATGTATGTGTCCCAACTGTTAGAACATTATAAAGCCGATTATACTATTATCATCATTTCAACCGATAGACGTCAACTGTTGGACATAGGCTTCCCCCAAGCGTCGCCACGATCTTTTGCGTCTCGCATCCATCGGATTCCCGCAACCTTCACCAGGTCATCGGTCCACCTTGTAGGAAGCTGCGTCTTCCGGTACGCGGTCGCCACTCCAGAACCTTTCGGCCCCAACGGCCATCCGTTCTGCAAGTAATTTGCCGTGCCCATTGCCAGTATTATTATGCTAAATATTAAAAGGTTTTAAATATCTATTTTAGAATCATAATTATAACTTTTCTTTTACTTCAAAGTATCACGAACCGTCTTTTACGGTCGTATTTTTGACCTCGAGCGTCTAAACTAGGTCGCAGCTAAACCACATAATCCTGTGGCTCTGGATTCGAGTGACTGCTCTCAAGCTAATACTCTCTTAACATGTCACGCGCGAGTATTTAAAAATAATTAGGTGTTCTAATTAAATGTTGGAAATGAGTACAAAAATGAGAAGATATAATTTAATTTTGCAGCTTTTGCAGACAGACCTCACTAACTTGATTCAAAGTATTTAAGAACATGATCTACGGGTATGCCAAATTTTTAAATCCTTTTAACAATTCCAGTGTATATATTTTACGTTTATAGTATTTATTTATTTATTTATTATATTCTTTATTGTACACCGCATGAACAAAAAAGATACAGGACAAACATTATTCAAAATAAGTGCACAATGGGCGGTTTTATCGCACAGGGCGATCTCTTACAGAAAACCTTTGGATGGACTGCAAGAGAGGAGAAAGATTAGGGCTGTCAGTGCACATCAGAAATAATACTAATATAAAATAACAACACAAATACATACATACATTACAAAAAATATAATAATATATTATATAAATAAGTATTAGTGTGGTATTGCGAATTAAGGACGGCTTTTTTATTAATAAGACTAGTTGAATGATCTGATTCGCGAAACTCAGCGATTATTTTGATTTCATCTTTCTACTATTTCAAAATAGCCTTTTTAACGATCTGGGATTTATACTAGACAATGTCTTCTACCAAGCATTGCCATATCTACTAACAGTATTTTTTTTTGTATGGTATGCATAGTAGGCCTTATAATGTTCCCACTGTTGGGACTCAGGCCTCCTCTCTAAGACGGGAAATTTGCCGTTTCTATCACGCGGCCCCAGAGCGAGATGGAGCAAATTTTTGGTTTTGATGATTTCTTTCGCCATTTTGAGAGCAGTGTTGATGAAATAAATTACACAAAGTAATGCACCTGGCTGGGTTTGAACCCGCGACCTACAACTCGTAAGTCGGGGTCGTTACCACTCGGCTACCACTGCCCTTAGTATTTTTTTTTATTGCAGATAAAATACACAAGAATTATTAAAGAAAAGAACATAAAAATAAAATAACATCTTTTTATTTCAGACACTTAGTCCATATTAGGCTTAAATTATCCATTACATTTTCACTATTTTTACTTTTTAAATTAAAAAAATACTTATGTTAATAATTTCTTAATAAACCGTCACAAAATTGTATCCGTGTGTAGATATCAATACCGATACGCTACCAGTGTAGCGCGTTAATGCCTATATTACTTCCCTACTATTAGGATATATTTTTTTTATTTCATTAAACCCCAAGCGAACCGGCGTTCGCGCACCTATTGTCTTTCTATTGTGTCTGTAATTTCCACGATTGAGAGGAGAATACTATCTATATGCATGTAAATAAAAATTCAGTGCTTAATTTATTTTATTTATTTAGCAATTTATGTACAAACAATGATATAAGAACAGAAGAAGGAAACAGAACAATAATTTATTGCAAATAATACACATATCATATACACAGAGAGAAAACACTTTTATACATTTGAAGTGCAAAATGTTGTTAAACTCTGGTACCCTAATTAAGACTCAACTTGTGTTAAAAGTACCAGAGCCCTCGTTCTTATTGATCTATTACAAACATATTTGTTTTGCATCTGAGTGGAGTATGTTCACGTAAGAATAGTACAAAGGTGATGCTTATTTCTAAAGGAATCTCTTCCAGCATACCTGCGAAAGGAAAATTGGAAAAAAAAGAGATGCAGACACTGTGTGTAAAAGTAAATGGAAAATGAGTACATACAAAAACACATAATTAACAATGAAGTTAAATTATGATTGTAACATAATTTTCTATTTGGGGCGTTTTAAAGTGTGCATTATTCCATTTACATGTTGTTTATATGATATAGTTTAGGTTTTTACACAAAATATGTGCTTACTATATTTCACTGTTAAAAACTTAACTATCGAACAATACAAGCAAAAAAAAAAATATTGGTACTTCAAAATATATTTATATTGTGAAATTGTAAAAACATTTCGAGGCTTACAATTTATCGCTTGTAAACAAAACGAGATTTAAATTAAAAGTCTTTCGCCCTATTTGTTCGTCAGATAAAATAGTCTGTTTATGATATTTTAATAAAATGATAGATTGAGTGGAAAGTTTGATAGATTGAGTGGAAAGTTGAGCTGGATTTATTCGTTGAATGCAAGATAATTCTTTTCATATCAATTGAATGTCGTAAAAATAAGGTCTAGAATAATTTATTTACGATAAGAAAAATTCAGTTCATTTTTCGGATTACTTTTGTGATTTATTATGTTTATTGATTTAACGGCACAGTTAGCTCCGTGGTTGAGCGATTGATTATGCTGCGTGCAGTTGGTTCGATTTCAGATCGATAAAAAATATTTCAAAAAAAAAATATAATACACTAACAGAATTTTTCAGTCCATTCATAAGTTGATAATATAATATTCCACACAACTATCACACAACGCCGTCTAGTCCCTAGCTAAGCAGAGTTTGTGTTATGAGTACTAGACAACTGAAAACATACTTATATATTTCTAAATACGTACATATTATAGATAGATTGCACCCAGACACAAAACAAATGATCATGCTCATCACACAAACATTTGTTCTGGGGGGGGAATCGAACCCATGAATTTCAGCATAGCAGTCAGGGTCACTAACTCGTCTTGTATATGTGAGTTTATATGTTTGTGGACGCACTCATGATACAGGAATAATTCCTATTATAAGGCCAAAACCTTAAAAAACTGAGCAAGTGTGAGTCGAACTCGCGTACTAAGGGGTTCCGTTCGAACTACAATTCCCGAATGGAGTCTCGAGGATTTTTCCTAATTGCAAATTTTGTTTTTATTTTTAACCTATGAATTTCGAACTTTGAGAGTATAAAAACATACTTTTTTTGCGACATAAACGGCCGTATCTTTTTTATTCGTCAACTTAGAAGTTTTATTTCTTTTTTTCACAGCTTTAAGGGACCGCAAACCTGAGTAAATGATTTTAATTTCAACTCGATACCTCCACGCGTTCTCGAGATAAAGAGTCTTGACAGACAGACAGAATGACGGACGGACAACAACGTGATTCAATAAGGGTTCCATTTTTTTCTTTTGAGGTACGAAACCCTGAAAAGAAAGAAAAATTATAATCGAGTTTAGCTGTTACCTACGACCTAGATGCCTACCGCGGGGACTGGTTTGAGGTAGCTCAAGAAAAGGATACCTGGAAGAAGTTGGGGAGGCCTTTGCCCAGCAGTGGGGCAGTATAGGCTATTAAAAAGAAAAAAAAGAAAGCTGTTACAGTAAAACTAGTTGCTGCTAGCAGTATCACTCGTATGTTAGTAGAAAATTACCCCAAGAAAAGATACTCTTGGGATAATAAGGTGTCCTTTGGGCTATTTCTGGATATGGTATTTCTGTGTATCAAGTTTTATTTCAATCTGTCTAGCCGTTCGAACGTAAAGAAGTCGCAAAAAAGGCAACTGAACGAATACTGTGAATTTTAGTCAGTACAAGTTTTAAACTTCCTCCTTTCACGTAAAAAAGATAGGCACCAAAAAAAACATAAGGTATAGAGATATTGGGTTATATAGAAGCATGGAAGACAAAATGGCTGTTTGATGGAGGAGTGATACACAAGAAACAGGTATAGGCGTGGGTGACATACCGTGACGGTTGACAGGACAGAATGGAAGAAGAAACGTGTTGAGCCGGCAGAGAGTACAACAAGCGCGGGAAGCTGTTGAAAGAACTACGGAAGCATAAATGTCAGTTCGATCGTTCCAATTTCAAATTAGTTGGATGTAAGCAAGATAATGTTGTAGTGGAAGACTGTAGTAGGAAGAAGTGTAGTATACACTTACAGCCGCCAAATGGACTGTATAAGGAAAAAACAAGGTGTTAATGGTCAGTAAAAGTCTGACAGACTCCCTCCTTTATCTCAGAGTGGAGAACATAGAAGTGTACATAACATAATTAGCCTTATAATGTTTCAACATCTAGAACTCAAGCCTTTTTTCTAGGAGAGGCTATGGGCCGTAATTCACAACGCAGCCCCAGTGCTGAGTTGGTGAATGTCACTTGTCTTCAAATTTTTGGATCTAAGATATGCCAGTGTCTTAACGATATTTTCCTTTACCGTTTTAAGAGCTGTGGTGATTAAATTAATTACAAAAAGTAATGCACTTCGCTGAATCCGTGACCTACGTTGTCTTATGTGAGGATTTCTAAAAGCATAAAATATCGATGATCTCACATTCGATAAGCTCTAAATCTCTCTTTGCTTAAACGCTCATGATATGCTAATGTCTTCTAAGGCCCTCAGTAAACAATCCATACTTACTTCGAATTTATTTCTATGTGAACATCGACCTCCTGATCACAGGGTTTCGATAAAATAACGGAGACAGATTACAAAGTACCTCATCTTCGAAAAGGAAATTAGATTTCAAGCGTGCCCTTTCTGAAATAATATTTTAATTTAAAACATTATTTAGGAACTGGAATCGACAAGTGGATTATTATCTAATGATTGAATTCGATTTCTATGGATTTATTTAATTACCTGTTTTAAGTAGTGACCTTTTTTGAAACTTCTTTTGTTTTGATATTTTTCTCCTTTGCATCTAGAATTCTGACGCTTCTGATATGAGGTGCTTTAACAAGCCTAGCCAATTTACGATTGTTTCTTAATTTTGACGTCATCTCAATGCTCAGTTACGTGGTCAGAACAAAGGAATCGGAGGTGTGGCTGACTCGAGGCGATCGACGAAAAAAAATCGAAACGTTTGTAACTTGGCTGTTGGCTTGGCTTGGCAATCTGTTCCATATAGTAACAGATTGCTGTCCTAAAAGGACTAGGTGTTATACTTCATAGTTTAGGATGAGAACATCTAAGGATATGTAACGAAAAAAAAAAGTAACTTTCACATCAATGGGTACTGTCCGCTGAGTTGGCAGCTACAATCAAAGTTTGGAAGACTTAGTTCCAAATAGGTACGTGTCTTTAACTACAACCATATAACGCCATCACCAATCTATTTCCTTGCGTTTTCATGTATATAATATACACACACCGCACACGACGACGCCAGTGGTCGCCACACGTTACAAATCGTCATTTCTCGCTTCTTGTGGTACCGACCCTTATACGCCAACATAGAAGGTCCACGGGTGGTGCAAAAGTGAATACCCTGAAACGGAGGCAAAGAAGGAACAGGAGTGGGTCTTATAATAAAATTCTGATATGCCCTCTGGCTCCACTCATGGCCAGCAGTTGATATTGAATGATTTTCCCACCTAAAAAAAAAAAAAAAACAGAACGACACACGCCACTCATGCTATGTCCCACCCCTCTTTTTCATCATTTCAGTTGACGATTTTGAATCAAAGGCAACGCACGAACGTGTTCCTTGTTAGCGTTGATTGGAATAATGGATATAGAATTATTTATATCAGAAATTCAATTGTGTCATGCATGAGTAAGTATTAATTACAGAACAGATGAAAGAAATTAGAATGGAAAGAGAAAAGTGGTACAAATCGGAAAGTGTTTCCTTTCTTACCTCTTTCAAATTTTATGTGGTATTAATCTTCACTGATGACGTCCTTATTGGCGCTGTGCAAATATTAACTGACTATGGTTATTTTTGGCACAAGAACACTGCATGAGTGGCATCAAGAATTCGAGGAAAGTCAAAATTCGCAATTTTTTTAAAAGATGAAGCACTCTACGCTTTCTCATTTCCAAATTATAAGCATCAATTTATGCCCGAACAAAACCCTCAAAGAAACGAATTTCCCATTTAAAACCACATGAAAGGAAAATGTCATACACGTGTAGGAAATTAGTATAGAAGTAATATCCGCTTTGTAGCGTATATATGGATTATTCTAAGATACTCATATTAGCACCGAATATACAGTAGAGTTATATATTAATCAGGGGGCGCGGTAGTGCCCCCACCGAGGCAAGCAAAAAAGTGGCACGGCCGTAACATTCTTTTCTCAAAACAGTTCAGGCCATTTTCGATCCTCTGTATCTTCGTTTTGTAAGAAACTGGAAGCCTGACCTTTTTGCCGTGCCCTCGTAAGGGCGGTCGGCGGCGGCTATCTCTCGCGCCGGGCCTTGGTACAGGCCATGGTCTGGAGCGAGGAGGAGTGGCAGGCGGTCGCCTCCTTCTGCGAAGCAGTAATGCAAGCAAAGGAGGAGGCCGACCGCATCAGGCAACCCTAAAGCGCCCTAGCCGCCGCCGAGACTCCGATCCCAATTTCCGACCGTCCGGTAACTGTCCGAACTGAGATCAAGTCGTTGATGGCGTGCACTGATCCCGTGCGCCTCAAGGAGTTGTCAGCAACCGCAGGGGCCCTGGGTACTTTAGTATACTCCTTACGTCGTCTTCCTTAATGCTGAGGGTCGTGACCTGTGAAAGCAGGAGCTTTATCACTTCAACCTTTATGATGTTCCTCCATCTGTTTCTGTCTCTCGCGGTGTGAAGGGCATTGTACATCGTAGAGTCAAGAGCGGTGCGGATCTGGTCGGACCAACGTATTAGGCTGCGCCCGCGAGGCCTTTTTCCGAACTTTACTGGGTTGTTTTTGAAAGATAGCTCGAGCCATGGTATGAAGGCTTGAAGGAACGGGGTGGGTTTTTAGTCAGTAAGAGTCTGACACTATTTCCTGCTCCGTATAAGAGCGGGGATTGTCATTTATGATTATCCCACCATAAAAAAAACCCTTTAGAGGGAGAAGTTATTTTAGATTTTTCACGTAAAAAAGGCTTAGTTTCAGTAAGCCAATATCCTGAAAAACCATTTCACCCCGCCATAATTTTAAAGTAAAAATAATAAGAGCCAACATCTTACGCTTCTGTAGGACCATCAAATAAAAACCCAGTAGAATGGAACAATTTTAGATGTAACATTTATTTTTGGTATAATTTAAAAATTCTTAGTTCCAACGGACGGACGGACGAGCGTGTTGACAAGCCGTCTCGGCCGGATTTCGTGTTCCGGAAAATCTGCGGAGGGTTGGCAGCGTAAGTCATAAGCTTATTGACTGCTAACTTTATTCTGTCGGCCAGTATTCCTGTTATTATTTTTATTTTTGTTATTCTTCCATGACAATAACATTTTTGTTTCTGTACTATTTTATTTTTTATTTTTTAAACACTGTCGTTTTATTTAGTGACAGTTTTTTTTTACTTTATGACATTTAATTTAGTAATCATTATAATTTGGAATTTTATTCCAAATAGAGATTGCAGTTTATCTTATTGATTTAATTGCTTTCTCTGTATATATCTACTAACATAGTTTTAAGTAAACATTGTTACTAACCCTTCTAAGAGTGCAAACTTGAAATAAAGTGATGTTATTATTATTTATTTATTTATTATATAATAAACTTTTTTGTACACCATTATATATACAAAAAAAGGAAACTCAAACACAGACGTACTTACAATGGGCGGCCTTATCTTCAAATAGAATATAAGGCCTTGCTTGCGTTCAAATTTTGTACCACTAACTGAATATGGACGTTGTCCGAAATAAAAGTTATTATTATATTATTATTATTATTAAATAGATTATCGCAAGTGAACATATACAAAATATTGCCGAGATAAAAAATGTTCCTTATACGCTATTTTAGGAGACTGTTAACCCATGTGCCAACATACATTCAAATTCGTTCAGACGTTCGAAAGTGAAGGAATACTGTATGTATTCCTTCACACAGCATGATCAGCCTTTTAATGTTCCCACCGCTGGGACTCAGGCCTCCTCTCTAGAACAGGGAAAAGGGCCGTAATTCACCACTAAGCGGGTTCAGTGCTAATTGGTGAATGTCACATGCCTTCGATTTTTAATTCTAGGACATGCCGGTTTCCTCACGACGTTTACCTTCACCGCACTCAAAAGAGCAGTGGTGATGAAATAAATTACACAATTGCGTAAGGAAAGGCGCCTGACATACACACGTAATTAAATTAAATTAAACTTTTTGCCTTTGCATAGTGTGATATAGCACTGATTATAATTTAGGCCGCTTTAGGCGATAATCCTTGTTGGACGGCCTCCAACAAGGTGGACCGATGACCTGGTCAAGGTCGAGGGAATCCGATGGATGCGTGACGCACAGGACCAATCGTTGTGGCGACGCTTGGGGGAGGCCTATGTCCAACAGTGGACGTCTTTCGGCTAATATGATGATGATGATGATGATGAGGTGAAAATCACACTGCCACGCATTGTAAGTATCTCCGTTTGTATAGAAAACATGCACAGTTCACCACACCGAAAATGCATCCACGCACATTCATGCAGATCACGCGCTTACATGCGGAGAAACGCATACCGGCGCGTGGGTGCAACATAAAAAAAAGTATACCAAAAACACAAAAGTGTATTAACAAAACATTTTTAATCGCAACAGCTTATAACTGGGACACCAGAGCAATGACTGCATATTTTTACAAAAGTCTTTTTCCTCAGATTAATTTTCGCAAATTGTTTTTCATTTCTCTTATAGTTCTTACAAGATATTACGTTACACTGTCCGAATGGCGCGTGACTTCTCGTTTTCTTGGTAAGCAAGCTTATCTCGAGGACTAGTTTGGCATACTAGCTGAATAACTACAGTTTTTAGGAAACAAGAAACAAACGAAATTATGGGAATTACTTTTTGTTTGGTAGCGAAATTATGAAATAACACTACACGACTTGAGTGGAGCAAGATGATTGTCTGGCTGACTTATACAGACTAAAACCCATCAGTCTTTCTTCCGTAGACTTTTATGTTCTAGGACTGAGGCAAGGACGGACAGACAGACAGACAAACAAATGGACAAACGGACAGATAAACAAATAAACAAACGGATAGGCTGGCAGACGCACAGATGGACAGACGCACAGACGGATAGGCTGGCAGACGCACAGACGGATAGACGAAGAGACGGACAGGCAGGCAGGCCGACAGACTAACAGACGGACAGGCGGACAGGTGGATAGACTAACAGACAGATAGATGAACAGACGGACAGACAGACAGACGGACAGACCGACAGACAGACAAACGGAGCGACAGAAAAAAAAATGACCTACAAGGGATCCGTTTTTGCTAACTGAGGTCACTGAACACTAAAAAATTAATAGTTGGTACATCATCGCCCCAAAAAGGCAACATTTGATTTATTATCCAGTAATTTATAGTCGACCTCTTTTGCAAGGCCTTATTATACAGGATGAATTTTTTCTAGTAGGCGTGAATAGCCAAATCCGGAATAACGAAAAATACTCAAACAAGTCTCAAGGCCCTTTGATGAATACGAGTAATAAGACCACGTCATTAGAACTTTAAATTTTTTTTTTTTTTTTATTTGTTATTTTTTTTTTATGGTATGCGTCATGTTTGACGTGAATAAACACTTTTTCATTCTTTCTTTCTTTTCTTTTCTTTGATTATGCCTAACAATGAAAAATAAACACCAACGGTCACCTGAATAATATTTCTACTATACTCATCACCATCATATCAGCCGAAAGACGTCCACTGTTGGACATAGGCCTCCCCTAAGCGTCGTCACAACGACCGGTCCTGTTCGTTACGCATCCATCGGATTTCCGCGACCCTGACCAAGTCATCGGTCCACCTTGTTGAAGGCCTTCCAAAGCTGCGTTTTCCAGTACGCGGTCGGCACTCCGGAATCTTTTGTCCCTATCTACCATCTGTTCTGCGTGCAATGTGTCCTGCCGATTCTTCGAGCCATGTCGGTAACCATGGTTCTCCTGCGGATAATTTCACTGATGACTTATGGCTCCGAAACGTGGTCGCTTGCAATGGGCCTCATAAGCAGACTCAAGGTCACCTAAAGGGCAATGAATAGGCTATGTTTCCTTGCGTGATCACATCAGAAATTAAGATTTGTATAATAACATAGTTTAATAAGTTGTGATGATACCAACAAATTATATGGTTTTTAATTCTGATATATAAAGACTAGTTTCTCCCAGCAGCTTCGCCTGCCTGAAAGTACGTTTCTCTATACAAACTATGGACACCCGTTTTCCGTCTTTAGGAGAAGTCAAAGTCAAAAACATTTATTTCAAATAGACCAGTTGCAGGCACTTTTGAATAATGAAATGTCGGTCAGTCCAAGAAAAGTGAAGGTAAATTGCATATCCAAAGCGTAGATCTCTTTGGAGAAGAACGTGCAAGAAACTCCGTGGACACTTATTTTTAAACTTATAGTTACATAGATCTTGGCTACATATTTCTTGTCTTTTCTAATATGTGAGCACAATGTAGATACATAAGAATAATAAATATTATTTTATTAAAAAAAAAGTTAATTAAAAATAGAAACCGAATTAAGCCACGTGCAGCTAAGAGATGACCAGTCTCAACCGATGGCACCCATTCATGGGACACGTGCATCAGCCCCACTCAGCTCAACCATTTTGAAGGGAACCGAATGTCCCAATAACACGTGCCACCATCAGCAAGCAATGATGAGTTTTTAGAAAAGTTTCCTTAGTGGTCGCTTACGTCATGAAATAAACCTCTATGTGCAAACGCATTCCTAGTCCCAGTAGTTTGGGCTGTGTCTTGATATATCAGTCAGTCTGTTTCTCCATTTATTTAAAATAATAAGTTAATACAATATTATCACTACTTATAATATTTTTATCAACATTTTTCTTGTATTTCTACGTTGTAATTTATTCAGATAAAAACATTGCTGTGTAATAAGATATGCAAGTGATCAAACTTCCTTCGACTTGTTTAGTGGCGAGCTTAGAACGGAAAACTTTAAAATTGTGTTCTTTTATTTCTTTCCCCTTTTTTATTAAAAATTTCTCGCGGTTGTAACTTCCTTTGACGTTCGAGAAAAAGTCTAACTCGATGAACTGATGACAAACTTCTTGTGTCCTTAAAATGTTCAATTTTTATATTTAGATATTTCCACGAAGATTCTATATAGTAAAATGGGGTGAATAGAGACTTAGTTAACGAGTATTTTCTCGAAATTTGAATATTTTTTGCAGCATGTAACTATAACAATTTTTTAATGAATGGTTATTTTAAAAAATCGATGCTGTGTTAGAGGCCGATATCAAAGTATCAAAGTGCAAAACCAAACCAAAGTTTTGTCTTTATTCACCCCTAAGTCTCTATTTACCCCGTTTTATGGTACCTCTATTTTTATAACTTAAATAGAGTACTAAAATTAAATTTTAAATTTTTATAATGTCTATAAAAATACTACACGATGACTTTCTCGAAAAATTATGTAATGGAACATCAAGTCAAGATTTATTTTTAAAGATTAGATCTTTTTGAGATAAAATGTTGAGAAATCAAGATGGACGATTCGGTGAAATTGTAGAATCAAAGTCAAAATATATTAAACAGAAACCGTCCTTTCGAATGTCTTAAGTTACACTGTCCGACATAAGGTAATTGTTCTTCTATTGTGTCTCTAATTACGACATTCAAAGAGTTAAGTGCGCAATTACCCATCGAACTTTCCATAGAAACTTACTTATGTAAATAGTTCGTTTCCCAAATCGAGTCACAATTTCTTTCGGAATTGCAAGAATGTTATTAGTTTGTGATTTTTTGTGACTAACATAAAATCATTTTCAATCCCTTCCCTTTACTTGTACTAAAGGGCCTAGCTTTTTGCTTTTCCGCATTCTAGGTCACTAATACGCACTAGTAGTTATACGTTAGGAGTCAAAATATCGAAACAAATTGATTTTGTTAACCAAGGATTAACAGACTTATAAATTTGCTATTAATTTTAGTTTAATATCAATTCTAAGGAGTGGAATTCCGTGCCGGAATCTGTGTTTCCTGATAGCTACAACTTAGGAGTCTTTAAGTCGAGAGTAAATAGGTTTCTTCTAGGCAAGCGTGCTTCATCGTCGACCACATCATCGCTTGCCATCAGGTGAGATGGTGGTCAAACGCAAGCCTATCAATTATAAAAAAAAATCTCTACGCATCCCTGAGACAAATGGGTTTTGACAGACAGACTGATAGACAGAAAGACGGACGACAAAGTGATCATATAAAGATTCGGTTTTTGTCAACTTAGGCTACGGAACCGTACTAAAGAAAATCGACAAAATTTTAACATACAAAACAACTCACAGCAAATTCGCTCTATGATAATACGGTCAGCCGAAAAAGCAGTGGACACATACTTGTCGACAAAGGGCAAACACAAAAAAGGGACCAAGCCCAGATCTCACAGCTTACTCCATTTCACGAAGTATGTTATTTAGAAATGTTCTCGAAAAACCTCAGAAACCCACACAATAAAACAGATGGATCGTAGCAAATTGTTATTGTATTCACTACGGTATGGAAACGAGGGGAATAAAAATAATCGAACAGGGAATTATTTTGCGGGCGGTTGGTTTTGAACCTCGATACAGATGTTTGGGAATAGGCATTAAAGGAAATCTTGTTTCGGTTCGGTCTTCATTTTTAGGTCGCAGAGTAATACTTTTAATCAAAGATGTTTAAAAACATACAAATGTCTTTTTTCAGTGTAGCATATAGTCAAATAAATTCACACGCTCTGAATAAAGAGAGAGAGTGTTAACCTAAGCGTCCTCTGCGTCAGGATTGGAGCGTACGGAGCGAAAGGATTCGATGTTTTGTATTGATTTTGTTCTTACAGCATTACAGCAAAAAAACTCTAATGAGACCATAATACAACTACCTACTATAAGGGCAAATAGTCTTACAAAGTGCGTCCATTGCAACACTTACAGACGTTAAAAAGTGTGTTATAAGAGTAAAAAATTATAGTATAAGGATTCTTGTAGATCAAATTTTGCTAGTTGGGCACTCACATAAGTAGGCCATTGTCTGATCAGAAGCACCGCAATCGCACTGGGTATCGGAAGGGTCTATAATAAATAATCTCCCATTTTGCCAGGCTATATTTGCAACGACCTATCTGAATGCACATTCTATTGATTGCTTTCCATACAGGTCACTGCAAACCGCGTCTACGTCAAAATTGCTTCCAAAAGATCCTTTCGAACCTCGGCTGTAGGCTGCGGATGCAGGCTCCAAATGCATGTAGTACACGTATGACACGAAGCCGTTACTTGCATCCGCAGCCGGGAGTGATCCCGAGGCTGCACGTACCGCCAGTCACAGATCTGTGATTCAATCCAGTAATGCTACTGGCTCCAAATAGCGATTACATCAGGACTTGTCTAAACAGGTTGGAGTGACGTAACCACGTGCGCATTGACTTGCGGCCGCAGTACTACTGATTTGCGGCTGCATGTCGCCGCAGTAATCGCAGCCGAAGCCCGGCAGCACGTGCGGCCGCTGCCGCGTTCGGAATGGTTTTCACAAAAATGTATACTACTACATAGAAAACCAGTCGTGTAGCTGCAGCCGGCTTCGTGCTGCCGCCGCATGTGCTGCCTGCATCCGCAGCCTGACTCCGAGGTTTGACACCTTCAAAGAAATATTAGTTCATACATAAAAGTATCCAAAAATTGTCATTATTACTCGACCCATAAGTAACAATTTAACACTCGCCTTCAACTATATTAAACTAATATTTGATCTGTTTTTGTTTCAGGTCGAGAACGGACCATCACAGGGGTAAGGAAAAGTTTCATCCCTTTGTCTGGACCCCAAAAATAACAGTATCGATTGCAGTATCCTTATCTGACACCCAATCCCGTCACCCATAGGCATGAAGAATGGACTGAGCTTGTCTTATTCAAATATTTTGTGAGAACGCGCTGAAATGGGAGAGACATTGAAGGACTGGAACAATTTCCCTGCTGCGGACTTCCTGTCCTATTATAATTTGGGTGTCCTTTAAGGCTAGAGTAAATAGGCTCTTAATAAACTAGTGCGCCTCATCATCAACGATTGCATATGCTTACCATCATGTGGGGTCTCAGTCAAGTTTATTATATCAGATAAAAAAGAGAGACAAAACGATCCTGCTGATAGAGGTTTTCTATCAGCGACAGTATGTGTTAGTATGATTATCGAAAATTCCGAAGGTTTGAAATTGATATACGTTAACGAAATGGTCGATCTCTTACATTTTGATTTTTTTAATATAGTTATCGCTATAGTTAATAAACTGTTACTATCTGATTAAATATTTTATAAGATAGTTACATAACAAACTTGTAGAGTCACCTTCATGAGTGCGACCTTCAGAAAAAAAGTCAATTATTGATCACAAGTCACAGTCTTTTTCTACAAGTAGGATTTTTGAAGGCGTTTATTACTCAGTCCATACTCTACGTCTGTCACAAGTCAAGGACGATTGGTGCCATTTTTTTTCCAGTATCCTAAAAAGGGTTTGGTGGTTGATCAACTTTAAGTCTCTTGTGGATAAAAAGACTCTTTTTTTGGTTTAATTTGGATTATAGATTCGGTTCGACTAAAGGAAATAAATGACTTTTAGTGGAGAATTTCTGTTGGGGAATGATTCCCAGGGTAAAGAAAAGAAGAATGCCCGTCTCTCGTACCATAATGCGTCACAAGTATTTTTATCAAAAATAATGTCTTATTTATGTGTACGATGTACTAAATTTTGACCACTTTTATTATCCTGGTAAAAAAAGATTAATTACGGGATAAACACTAATTTTCTAGAAAATATATTAGCATGGCATATAAATAAAGTTCAATCAATCTTATAATATTCCTACTGCTGAGAGACTCAGGCCTAGGAATGGTAAATTTTTGGTTCTCTGCCATGCCAGATTCCAAACGATGATTTCGTTCACCGTTTTGAGAGCAGTGGTGATGAAATAAATTGCATACAGTAATGCGGTTACTTGGGTTTGTAAGTCGGGGCCTTTATCATTGGGTCATTATTGCCTTTGAGTGGAAATTATGGTAATATTAATCTGAGAAATGATCAAACAATATTAAATAATATTGATGAAATAAATTTTCAACAGCGACTGGCATTGCTTGACGTTTATTCGATTGGTATACCTTATAATAATAATAAAAAGTATTCCTTCCTCTATATGTTTTATTATTAAAAGTTATTTTTAAAATAACTTGACTGTGAGCCTACCTGATGGTAAGCATCGATTGCGTAATAGTTTATCAAGAGTTTATTCATTCCAGCCATGAAGACACATAAATTAAAATCGGACTGGAAAACTGCAGCAGGCAATTTGTTCTAGTTCTTATTAGAAAACGGTAGTAGCAGGCAGGGAATAAATAAGTAGATATTTGTACCAGTTTGGTACAAATATCTACTTTTTTTATAAAAGGCCTTTACAAATACTTGTCAGCGAGTTCCCGCATGAAAGAGGAAAATATGTAGCCTATGTCACTCATATAACTTCATGTACAGTAGTGATACATAGGCGGACTTAATGCAACAAGGCATTCTCTACCAGTCAGCCTTTGGGTCCTACTGGGGCCAGGGTTATCCGAAAGGGCGCTCGAGCTCTGATATAAAGGCTAGAAGGAACGGGGTGGGTCTTTTAGTCAGTAAGAGTCAGTAAGATTTTTTCAACCATAAAAAAGTCAACCTTTGGGTTAAAAAAGACAACACTGTGGTAGGTTTGCACAATAAACAAATAACAGAAACTTCAAACGGAAAAATTTAAAATAAGTTATTTATAATAATGAAATACATATAGATTTGATCGCTCTGCCACGCGGTCGCACCAAGCTGATAGCCAACGTCCCATTCTCGAGGGCAGTGCGCACGCTGAACCAGGTTGCTGATAAAGTTGATATATTCTCATGTTCACTGAGTGAGTTCGCAAAAGTTACGTTACACTTATTATGTTATAATGAAAATATATAATAATAATTTATTGTGACATTGAAATTGAAATTGACATTGATATTGACATTGAAATTGACATTGAAATTGATTTTTAATTTATATTAAAATTGACGTAGAAATTGATATTCAAATTGACATCGACATTGACATTATCATTTTGCGAGAAATTGTATGTTATATTAATTTTATTATATTGGTTAATTTATTAATTATTATTATTATTGTTTTTTTTTTTAGTAAATGTTTGAATTTAATCAAATTGACATGAAATTCTTATTGTTTATTTATTATTATTATTTTTTATGACAACTTTGTCGCACTGGGTTGATTTGTTTCCTGTCTGTTATTTATGTATTTGAAAGTGTTATTTATTTGTTTGAAGTGGAATTGGATTTACCTAATCACTTTGAAATTAAAATTGTAATTAATAATTGTTGACTACACTATCGCATTGGATTTGTCTGTAATGATAGGTGTATGTAAGTCTAATAAATAAATAAAAAAAATAAAAAATAAAATAAATATATATTCAGGTATGCATAAACTAAAAATAATGTTGTATATTTCATAAAAATGACTTATAAACATAGGCTTTTGTAGAAGATATTGCGGTGAAAACCAAAATTTTTGTACTTATGTGAAGTTAACTTAACTAGAATATATCTTAACAAATCCCAAAAATAACATTAAATTTTGTTACAATATATTTTGATACATCGTTACGTTATTAGTATCTACTTGTATAAAAACACGGAAACAACTTATACGTTTCGTTAAATTATGTTCAAAATCAGACAACTTTTCTGTGCCAAAGTTAGGAATATTACTCTCCAGTCCTCCCTTAATAACAGGAGATAAACGAAATATTGAAAATACCGTTGAAAAAAGTTGCCAACTTGAGAGTGCAAAAGGCGAGATCTTTGCTCACTTCACCAGGAGTTTGTCACTGATTTGAATAACAAGAGAAACCTTTTTTCTTTGGCCCCCCTCACACCCTGCAAGGGGGCGAAAGAATTAAGGCACGGGATGTATGGGCACAAAATAGATAGGTACAGAAGTCAATGTACTTCACTTTTCATACCAACGCTAGGTGATCGAGCTAGAGACAGCGCGTTGTGCCGAACTGTACGAGTGCAACCGGGTGATTGAGCCGAGATATCGTGTCCGTGAGCGGTGTCTATGTGTGCGTTGTTTGAGCCTGCTTTGTATGTAGATTGTCTTCTGTACCTGTATATTTCGTGGTATGGGTGTATAGGAGTCAACAAAGGTGATATAAAGTGACAAGGGTCGTCAGATACAGTTGAAGTTTTCATTGGGTGAGGAAATTTATGGATGGATATGACTGAAACATGATTTAATCTATACATCTATACATATAAATAAAATTGGAGTGTCTGTTTGTAACATTGAACTAACTGCTTTTTTTTACATGCATACGGTACATACACTAAAATAACATTTTTTACAATTTTTGTCTGTCTGTCTGTTTGTCCGGTTTAATCTCTGAAATGCCTGGACCGATTTTGACAGACATTTTATGGCAGGTAGCTGATGTAATAAGGAGTAACATAGGCTACTTTTATTTTAGAAAAAATAAATTCAAAATCCTGTAGTCCACGCGAACGAAGTCGCGGGCACAGCTAGTTCATAATAAATAAACCACACTCACTAATAAAATTAATATTTATTGATTTGCATCTACTAGTTCAGCAGTAGTTACCTCTCAAGTGGGACCTGATACTAGTCATAGTTTAGTGCGAGAAGGAATGGCAAGTGGTCACCTTCTTCTGCGAAGCAATAATACTAGCAAAGGAGGAAGCCATATTCGTGATGCCGGTAGGACCCTGAGCCTGATTTCCAGCCACAAAAGATGTGGCTTGCAGATAGCTTGCCTTTCGGACGTCATTTAAAAATTTCGGGTTGACTTTCAAAAGAAAAATCCGTAGTCCTGGAACGCATCATCATCAGCCTTTTTAATGTTCCCACTGCTGGGACTCAGGCCTCCTCTCTAGGAGAGGGAATGGGCCGTAATTCACCACGCGGGCCCTGTGCGGGTTGGTGAATATCACTTGTCTTTAAATTTTTGGTTCTATGATATGCTGGTTTCCTTACGATATTTTCCTTCACCGTTTTGAGAGCAGTGGTGATGAAATAAATTACACAAAGTATACGCTTGGCTGGGTTTGAACTCGCGACCTAGAACTCGTAAGTCGGGGCTATTACCACTCGGCCACTCGGATACTGCCTGTCCTGGAACGCAAAAGTAAAAGAAAATAAGTGTGTTTCAGTCAGTCAAAGTCTGAGACATCCTCCCGCTTTGCCCTTGAGCAGGAAAATTCATTAGATGATTTCCCACCTTAAAAAAAATGCACCCATTGGTTTCCATGAAAACTTCAACTACACATGTTTGACGACTCTAGTTACCTATCTCCTTTATTGACTGTACCTACATAGCAGATTCACGAGCTTAAGTTTATTGCGATGGCAATCTTTATTATATTTTTATTACTGACTAGTTTCTGCCAGTCGTTTTGCCTGCGTAAAGGTTGGTTTTTACATGCAAACTTTGGAGTCCATTTATTTTTCATCCCTTTAGGTTTATTTTTTAGATAAACCTTATAAATTAAAGGAACCTCTGTGCTTAGCGTTCTAGAACCAAGAGTTTGTGTTAAGCGCTGATGAATCAATACTTTGTCGTTTATACGTAACTTTACATAGGATTGCGCTTGACAATTATTTACCTGATTGTAAACGAAATTGTGTTCGACGATTAAATACGCTTGCATATAAATAATCTATTCATTTTCGACTACAATAATATTTGAAAGAGGTATAGTTTTTTTTTTTTTTTTTTATAGGAGCTCACTCAGAAAGTACTGGACCGGTTGCTTAAATTTTTTCACCGATAGAAGGATAGCTGTTTTATTTCTGAGTGGCTTAGGCTGTATTTTATGTACATGAGCGAAGCCGCGAGGAAAAACTAGTCATTTAATCATCATTATCACCAGTCTTTTTAATGTTCCCACTGTTGGGACTCAAGCCTCCTCTCTAGAAGAGGGAATGGGCCGTTATCCACCACGCGGGCCCAGTGCGTGTTGGTGAATGTCACATGTCTTCGAATTTTTTGTTCTAGAACATGCCGGTTTTCTATAAGTAAGAAAGATTATAAAGAGTGGCAGTCATTAAAATCATAATCTTATCCACTAGCTCAAAACCATTTTATTGGTTTCATAAACACCGTAAACATTGAAATTAATGTTCATTGTAAACGAAATCTGTTTGCCTTAACAAATTGTCTTCGTAATTTATTTAATAGATTTCTAGGGATTATTAATGAGCTATTCATTCTTAATGATGTCAAATAAATTGGGTCACTTAAAAGCGCGTCGTATCGTCGAGTCGTTTTCTTAAGTATTTAAGAAGGCAAGAGAAATTTTAGTATATCTATTATAGGCTATGATTTTATTTATTTATTAACACTTCATGTAACATAAAAGTACATAGGCGGACTTAATGCCTTAGGCATTCTCTACCAGTCTACCTAAGGTGGTGAAGAAAAAACATGGCAAGTGCATAAAAAAATAAAAACAAATAAATAATTATTACGAAAAAACAGGGTTCAAAATTATTTGATCACCCAGTAAAACGAAAGTCAATATGTAAACTTTTTTTTCTTAATTTGTTTAGGAGCTTTTAAATACTGTTCATGCCAGTTCCATTATTAAATACTAAATGTAGATACCTAACCTTTTTAAGGTAAACAATATCAAGATTGTTTAATTAAAACTGGGTTATAAATCATCTTGGCTTCATCTGAAAATGGCTTTGTTTGGACTTTAGAACGTACATCTAATTTGTTTAGCTATTTTACTTCTTTCCACTTTTTTCTAACACAATCAGATAAAATATGTTGTACATCTTCTACCTTCTTCATGAGGTAGGCAAATACTTAAGTCGTCGACGGCGCGCACTGTTCCCGCGCGCTTCAAGGAGTTGTCAGCAACAGCAGGGACCCAGCCGGGTCGAAGCCTACTGGGGCCAGGGTTATCCGAAAGGGAGCTCAAGCCCCGGTATGAAGGCTAGAAGGAACGGGTTGGGTCTTTTAGTCAGTAAGAGTCTGACACTATCTCCCGCTTCGCCCAAGAGCGGGGGATGTCATTGGATGATTTTTTCGCACCGTAAAAAAAAGGCAGGCCAGTACTTACAGCGGCATGTGTCCAGAACGAAGTCTTAATCCTATGTAACTTTATATATTATATCCAAAAACATTACACCTCTACACATAGCTAAAATTCAATTCACTTTCGAACCTAAAAATTCAATTTTTTCCAATCCATCAGGAATCCATTAAACTGCTCTCAACCATTTTATTGCTTGAAAACTATGAATATTTAAAATCAATGAACTCCACGGCCGTATGTCAACAAGTGATAACAAAAACCAATGTCATCAATAAAAAATGTGAAAATGTTTTTACAACAGGTCAAGCCCGAGTTGGACTTGGCGACTAAGGGTTTCACACCACAAAATAGACCCCGATTAGGGTCACCATAGGCGTGGGCTTACGGAAAACGAGCAATGGGTAGCTTAGAGTATGGCTGTTTTTTATTCTTCATGCACTCAAGAATATAAAGGCGGACTTAGGTAGGGGTCTCGGAAGTTGGTACCATATACGCACCAGCATGAGGATCCAGTACCTCACGCGTGCGGCCGTCTTATGATTATGGCGTGCCTGGAGATGTGCCGTTGGTGGTACATTTCTAGACGTGCCCCTAATAAAAAATATTAAAGTAATTTTCTGAACGTTTGTGTTCATTACAATATAAATATATAACCGTTTAAACAAACAAAACAACGAACAAGCCAACAACCTAGGTTTAATAAACGACCTCATTTTCTCCTTTACATACGGATCCCCAAAAATCGACGCCTCATGACAGTACCGAAAAAAGACCGACATTTTTTCCTTAAAAAAACCCCACCTTTTCAACACGTTCTACAATCATGTTATGTTCATAAATCCAGTGTCTATGTCGGTAAAACAGCGGAAAACTGTGGTCCAACCGTTGTTTCATGTTGAAAACCGCGCACTGAGTAATAAATTCTGTTTTTGCCACTTTTTGGAGCTAAGGCTACTACAAACAGCCGTGACGGTTCAGTGGGATCACGTAATTTTATAAAGAAATAAGTCTTTGATTCTTTTATTATTAAATGCATACACTAAAGGCCTAGCTAAATATGACATCATAAAACTCCTCCGCATCGCTGTCTACTGGAAGTGTGCCTATAAGGCTGGCGGCATTGCCACGTTGTATGGAAATTAAATTTATCCTGTTTTGATCGTGGTGGTTTTCGCAGTGTGCTTGTCTGTCAGTAGCTTAACTTAAGAGCCGGTTGTACTTACTGAGTATTTTCTATGAATTCCGCCCGAGCCTATAACGGGAATTATTCAAATACAATATTAACTCCAATTAATGTTTGTAAGTTGCTGTTTTGTTGATTTTTCGTCACTCGTAGTAAGTCGCTCACTTACTAATATACTATCACCTAAATTAATTATTTTTACCATTTAAAACTTTAATTTACTGTCACTCGTTTAAATACTACCCTTATATACATACAATATCCTAACTATTGAATATTATAGCTTAATAGATATACACACTGAAAATAATATTATGAGGGGAGATCTAAACTACTATACAATTACTTAAATGTAAAATCTCTTGTAAATATGTCGCTGGTGTTCCTAATAATAAAGAAACAAATTATCACTTTGTCAGGGCCAGACTTAATCGTAACATCAACATAAAAAATATTTGTTGAAGTTATATAAGCATCATACAAAGTAAAACAAACAAGTTTTAATGATTTTTCTAGTAATTAATGTTCCAGATTTTTTGTTTGGAACTAGGGCTCTGTGTGGATCTAGTTAAAAACATTCCTAACTCCGGCTTTGATTAATTGTTTTATAACGATTCTCCGAATTCCTTGGTTTAAATAAAAATTATCCCAGAACAATTTTTCAAAGAAAGGAAAGAAAAGAAAGAAAAAAAATAAGAAAGGAAAGAAGGGAAAAAAGAAAAAAGAAAGGAAAAAATAAAGGAATGAATGAAAGAAAAGAAAATAAATAAAGAAAGAAAATAATAACAAAGGAAAGAAAGGAAAAAATAAAGAAAAGAAAGTAAATAAAGGAAAGAAAGGAACAAAAGGAAAGAAGGAAGGCTCCATGAAGTGGACCGATTATGCGTGAGTGTCGCGGGAATCCGATGGACTTAAGACGATCAGGAGCGTTAGTTTTGGCGACATTTGAGGGAGGCCTATCTATATACATCAGTGAACAACACCCGACTTTCAGCTAATAATGGTGAATATTATAAAAACAAAATCAGTATTTGTCTGTGAGTGTGTATGATTTTTAGTGCTTAATGCCCAAATGGTTGGTCGGATTTGGACGAAATTCGGCCAACGGGCAGACCATGACTTGTAACAGGACGTAGAATTCTTTTCAGTCCGGGAGAAAAATTTCTAAATATAATTTCTTACTTTCGCTGGTTGATGCTGAATCCACTTATTGTCCAATCGTGTATGTAGACACTTGAAATATAAAACAACATCAATTTAACATCAGAATATTCACTAGGAGTCAATTTGTGAGTAATTAAAATAGGCCTTAACAACACATAAACAAAATTCCGCCTAACATAAATCTATTAAATAAAATTCTCTCAGTTATTCATTCATATGATTTCACATCTACGGTCCGGACTAAGCGTTTCACCTCGTCATTTATACCGCGTACATCAAAGGACTGGAACAGTTTGCCTGCTGCGGTCTTCCCGTCTGATTATAATTTGGTTGTCTTCAAGGCTAGAGTGAATAGGCTCTTAATAAACTAGTGCGCCTCATCATCAACGATTGCATCACTGCTTACCATCAGGCGGGATCGCTGTCAAGTACAAGTTTATAACAGATAAAAAAAACCTTATTTTTTAACACAAACAATAGAAAACAAGAAACTCAACTTTTTATTTTCAATTTTCGAAGCTGTTAGAGGGCACATCATTTCGAAAGAGTCGTTACAGAGTATCCTATCGATTTACGGGAGGTTCCTTGCCTCCAATATCCTTCTAATATTCCAAACGTTGAAGTCGGTGAATTTGGACGTTTGTTCTTTTCTCCCATCTCGACTGCTGAAGGAACCTAAATGACGATTGAAGCCACTGCTAATGCTTTATTTATTTAACAAAAAAAAAAAAAAAAACAGCAACACACATATTTGTTAAATAAAAACAAAGGTAAAGAACATTTTTATAAAAAAATCTCTTCCAGCTTCCTTTTCTTTTTTCTTTCTTCTTCACAGGTATGAGAGAAGAGATGAAAAAACAATGTAGACGCCATGTGTAAGAGATATAGGAAAAATAAGTACAAAAAAAAAAAACTAATATTAAATTTGTAATTTAAAGATACCATCGGTTTACTATCGATTACACTTCGGTGAGTGTGCGTTGGAATTGCACAATTTAATTCCGCCAAGTCCGTTCCATCATCGGACCACTAGACGTAGGGCGTTGCGCCATCGGTACATGGTGGATATCCCACCCACAAAGCGTTTTTGAAACACATTCATTATGCGTACAAAGCGTTTTGGAAACAAATTCATTATGCGTACAGCTAAAGAGTGGAATTCCCTGCCGGAGTCTGTGTTCCTGATAGCTACAACCTAGGGGCTTTAAGTCAGGAGTGAATAGGTTACTTCTAGGCAAGCGTGCTCCATCGTCGGCCACATCATCACTTACCATCAGGTGTCGATGATAGTGGTCAAACGCGAGACTATCAATAATAATAAAAAAATCTTAATTATGCACGTATTATATAAAAATAAATGTCACAATAATGCATTAGAAATCACAATGTTCTTTTTTTGAAGCCACCGAATCAACTCTCCGCTTTGGTTGTCAAGAAGCATCAAAATTCTGACTAAAATTTACCTGCGTTTCTGTATGTTTTCGGACAATTCCAATATTATCATAGTCTGCCACGAAAATCATAAGACTGTAATTTACAGAAAATCGTAATCTCCTTTTATTATATGTATATCTACTCAACAATATCCATTGTCACTGTCAAGTAGACAAATTTTTAATTAAAATGAGGCAATGAGCCTCAATAAAAGGCTTAAAGTAACCCTAAAGGCAATGGAAAGGGCTATGCTTTTCATTGCGTGTTTCATTGCGTGCTCGCAAGAGAAATGAAGATATCCATAGGAGAACCAAGGGTACCGACACATCCCAAAAAATCGTAGATGGCAGGACACATTGCTCGCAGAACAGATAATAGATGAGGACAAATGTCTTGTTTGGGCTGTTTAGGTAACCTTGAGTCTCATTTAGGTATCTTATCTCGAAGAGATAAATTCTGACTTTTACACAAGCGAAGCCACTGAAAAAAGCTAACAACTAATATTGAACTTAACAATCAAGATACCCGGAAGATTTCGTAGGAAAGACGCCATCAGTTACGCCAGAGCACCCGGTCACGATAATGAACCGTCCCGAATCTGGACATCAATCTTATCACGGATTTCTTCATTCCATTCGATTCCTGTTTTTAATCGAGTTGATTTATAGATACGTTTTTTGAAATCAATAGTGTTGGGGAACGGTTTTTCGGGAGTTAAGTGGTACGTTGATTAATGAAAGTTTGTTAAAATATAGATGGGTCAAATGAAATGGTTTTGTGACGGAAACGTTACAAGCAAAGCCTTGAAGAATGTGAAAATAAGAAAGAAAAGGCATGATGAGATAGTTATGCTTTTGTAGATACATATTGTGATGACCTGAATAAATTTTGGGGCGTAGATTCCTATAATGTAATGGCGATGAAGATAAATGTAATTTACAATATTTCTGTATTTAAAATTTTCAGTATTCCTTCCATCCAAAACTGACCATACCATATGGATCCCGGGTGTCGCCACTGTGCGGAACACCCGGAGGACACGGTGGAGCACACAATCGCGGTATGCCCTGCTTGGGTGGAGCATCGCCGTGCCCTCGTGGGGGTGATCGGCGGCGGAGACCTCTCGCGCCGGGCCTTGGTCGAGGCTATGGTCCGGAACGAGGAGGAGTGGCAGGCGGTCGCCGACTTCTGCGAAGCAGTAATGCTCGCTAAGGAGGAGGCCGACCGCATCAGGCAACGGCGCTCTCGCCGCCGCCGGGATTCCGATCCCGATTTCCAGCCACCGTAGGCGCGGGCTTGCGGACAGTGAGCAATGGGTAGCTCGCTGTCCGGCCGTCCGGTAACTGTCCGGACCAAGCCCAAGTCGTCGACGGCGCGCGCTGTTCCCGCGCGCCTTAAGGAGTTGTCAGCAACAGCAGGGACCCAGCCGGGTCGAAGCCTACTGGGGCCAGGGTTATCCGAAAGGGCGCTCGAGCCCCGGTATGAAGGCTTGAAGGAACGGGATGGGTTTTTTAGTCAGTAAGAGTCTGACACTATCTCCCGCTCCGCCCAAGAGCGGGGGTTGTCATAAGATGATTTTTCCCATCGAAAAAAAAAAAAAAAAAATCTTCTCTTGCATAGGAAAATACCGATATCCTATCTAAATATAGGACAGAAGCTGCATTGTTTACTTCCCTAAGTTAACAAGTAGAGCAAGCTCAAAATAAACCACGAATAAACTATAGCAAAAACTCAATGAGCCAGACTTCAAGTTCGCCATTAAATCTTCAACTTCTGCATATTTTATTTCTTTGAAGTTCCAAGACAAACAAAAACCAACTAGTTCAAGAAATCGTCTATTTTTTGTTTGTTTATCATACCCCGTTTGACCGAAAGTTTTCGAGTGAATGGTCGACTCGCCAAGTTCTACTCTGACTTTGGCATAAAAATAAATTATTCGAAAACTCAGTGCACCGTCTCAAAGAGTATGCAGAGTTGGCTCTAGTTTTTGTGGAGTATGATTGCAGCCTCGGCTTATACATCTTAGAGTTTTATTTGTATGGTAATCTATTCCAACGGTATTATGAAGTCAAGAGAGTAAGAATATTTTTTGTTGATTTTTTTGAAGACAAGGTGTACTTGGACCCAGTCATTTAAACCAGTAGTCAAGAAACTACTTAATCAAAAGATGACGTAAAAGGATTATTCCGCATCCCTGGAATGCAAAAAGCGACTGAAGGAACACAAGTGGGTTTAAGTCGGTAAAAGTCTGACAATCCTTCTCGCTCCACCCACAGCGGAGAAGTTATTTGACGATTTCTTACCATCAAAAAGAAAGGAGCGCTATTTTCAAATAAGTAAATTGTTTTTCTACATAACGGATGCATGTCACGGCTTGAAAAAAAATCAAAAAACTATAATCCTCCTCCTCTATGCGTCCTCGTCGCGCTTCATCACTTTAACCTTTATGATATTCCTCCATCTGTTTCTATCCCAGACGGTGTGAAGAGAATTGTATATCGTAGATCTGGTCGGACTTTACCGGTCACAATGAGACTAAAACAATTTACCTTCCGCATGACGCAGGTCCTCACCGGACATGGTTCGTTCGGGAGTTTCCTGCACCGGATTCATGCGGAAGTGACGCCCGGGTGTCGCCACTGTGCGGAACGCCCGGAGGACACGGTGGAGCACACAGTCGAGGTGTGCCCTGCTTGGGCGGAGCATCGCCGTGCCCTCGTGGGGGCGATCGGCGGCGGAGACCTCTCGCGCCGGGCCTTGGTTGAGGCCATGGTCCGGAGCGAGGAGGAGTGGCAGGCGGTCGCCGACTTCTGCGAAGCAGTAATGCTCGCAAAGGAGGAGGCCGAACGCATCAGGCAACGGCGTTATCGCCGCCGCCGTCGCCGGGATTCTGATCCCGATTTCCGGCCAACGTAGACGCGGGCTTGCGGACAGTGAGCAATGGGTAGCTCGCTGTCCGGCCGTCCGGTAACTGTCCGGACCAAGCCCAAGTCGTCAACGGCGCGCACTGTTCCCGCGCGCCTCAAGGAGTTGTCAGCAACAGCAGGGACCCAGCCGGGTCGAAGCCTACTGGGGCCAGGGTTATCCGAAAGGGCGCTCGAGCCCCGGTATGAAGGCTAGAAGGAACGGGGTGGGTCTTTTAGTCAGTAAGAGTCTGACACTATCTCCCGCTCCGCCCAAGGGCGGGGGATGTCAATGCATGATTTTTCCCACCATAAAAAAAAAAAAAAAAAAAGACTAAAACAATAAAAAACTAAAATAGAAGAGATAAAACAATAAGGTCAAAAAGAGAAGGAAAAACGTCCACTGTTGGACATAGACCTCCCCCAAGCTTCGCCACAACGACCGATCCTGTGCGTCTCGCATCCACCGCATTCCTGCGGCTCTTACCAGGTCGTTAGTCCACCTTGTGAGTGGCCTTCCAACACTGTGTTTTCCACGGACGCCACCCTACAACCTTTCAGCCCCATAGAACATCCGTTCTACAAGCAATGTGCCCTGCCCACTGCCACTTCAGTTAGGCGATTCTTAGGGCTATGTCGGTGCCCTTGGTTTTCCTGTGAACACGCCTTTCTGCTCCTCCCTAAAGCGGAAAAGTCATTAGTTATTACCTCACCTCAAAGAAAGACATATTGAGTTTTAAAAGAAACAACTTTCTAGTACATTATTGCTATCAATCACAATAATGTGACAGTCTCTTTTGGAAGCTGATTCGTCATTTAGCACTCGCTCGTATTTCTCCACATTATCAACACAAAATCACGCAACAAACTCAAAAGTACCTTCCCAAAACATTTACACAACACAACAAGGCCGACGAAAGGGAAAATTCAATTGTTCGCGGTAGCTCGCACCTTTTCAAGTTTTCCAATTAGGTGGCACTGTGTCTCGGGTTGAACAACATTTAACTCATAACCACGATAATGCGGCCAACATCTGGGGCACTCAATAATGCTGTGTCTGATATGAAGAAGCTTGTCCTTCGATGGCCATTTCTTGAAACTTGGTATTCGCTTTCGTTGTGTGTTTGTTAAGTTATATTTACTTATCTATATTGTTTTAGTTTTGGTCTTCTAATAGAGGGATATTTGTTTGATATGGGTAAAGTTTGGTGGTTTGGAAATGGATAGTAGGTTTAAAACTTGAATGATCATGAGAGTATTATAAATAGAAGACTAGTAGAAACAAAACGCGCGGTTAAAATCACTGGTAGAATACCAGTGATTTTAACCGCGTCGTTTTAGAACTGTCCCCTATTATAGGTACACTAGCTTTTGCCCGCGGCTTCGCCCGCGTATATAAAAGACCTTCCCTCTTTCTCCCTCTTCCCTCTTTCTCCCCCTTTTTCACTTTTTTTAATAAAAAAATTAGACTATGTCCGTCTCCAGGGTCCCAACTATCTCTGTACCAAAATTCATCAAAATCTTTTTGCCATTTAGTAGGCGTGAAGACGTAACAAACAAACTCACTTTCGCTTTTATAATATTAGTAAAGATTATAGCCCACATGTATTTCTCATGTATATAAAATCCAGTTGTGTTATTCTAGAATCGAGGTGATTAGTCTTTTGGCATCAAACGACATGCTATATACAGGTGGGTGTTCATCTAAATCTGTTTAATTTTGATTGAAAAGTAATTTCTAATCAATAACAAATATTCTTACCCTTTCGAATGCCCTAATAAGAAACACAATTGAAAGACAATGAGAGAGCAAACGCCAGCGTTCGCTTGGGGTTTAATGAAGGCATAAGTATTACAAATATTTCAACAACAACAAAAAAATACACCAGTAAATTGTCCCGATAAAGGAAACCAATTAATATTGTAACAGTTAAAGTTGTGCGGTTGTTTGTGATAACAGGTTGTAAAATCAACACGTTTGTGGTTGTAGGACGTGAAAACAGCCACAGTGTAATCAGAAATGAGATTTAAATCATAAGCTAACTAGCTGTATCGCCTTCGTAAGGCCGCGTTTCCACTGTGTCGTGACGACAGATAATCGTATAGTTTTTAGTGTCGTGGTTTACACAAATATACACCGCTAAATTTTAATCGTTTTAATCCCGTGGAGGGTCGATCCGATACATAAAACACTATCGATTTGTAAAGATAAAATTAAAAAATAAAGTACCGTTTTTTCAAAAATCGTATTAATTTACGCATGTACGAAATTAATTTCTTTAAGAAAACGTCAGCTAAGCGAGTTCAATGACCTGTATGTAATACTTGGCGTCGCGTAGAAACTACAACTACCGGATCGACCCTCCACGGGATTAAAACGATTAAAATTTAGCGGTGTATAACCTTATTTTTAGTATATGCATAACCTGTCTACCATGTAAAGATTCTTTGTACAAACAAAACTGTATTGTGAAAAATCACAGTTATAAGCTTGTTATGTCAGCAAAAATACATAGTCACTGGGCCATCCAGGCGACTGAAGGGTTGTTTTGCAATTTCACCCAGCTGTTTGATGGTGCATAACAGCTGCTTATGACCTGTCGTGACCTGTGTTGTGCTTAGGCCGGTGATGACCAACTTGTGACCTTTTTAAATATTTTTCGGAAAAAATATAACATTCTTCTTCATGAAATATTCAATTCTCAACAAACTAATATAGGTTTCGCATATACTCAAAATAATGTTGTGCATTTAAATGAAGGTATTCACATATAAGACAATACGATTAACTGTAGTCTACGATATTTTTGCGTTGACAACAGATTGTCATGTAGTTAGAAGGCACGACAGTCGTAAAACCATAAAAAATGTCAAGTCTAAACCAGGACATTAAATTATGTGTCGTTGTTGCCACTATATACTGTGGCTATGACATACTGTTGTTATAATGGGATCAACTACAAACGATACTCATCCCATGATAAATAATTAACCATTACGACATAGTGGAAACGCGGCCTAAAAGTAGTCGTAAAAAAAAAAAAAATTATTACCAAATAACTTCTGACTGACCTTCTTTCGAAAAAAGTCCGCCAAAAATGCCTTAGTCTGATAGTCACAGTCAAAGACAAACAGTTTAAAAAAAAACTCGTCAACCATACCCTTAAACCTATATTTCGCCAGAACAGCATGTTGCGCCGTCATGGTGTTCCGGTGAAATATAGCTCTAGGTTACCAAACTAGACACCATAATATAGACACTAAAATCACCGCACGTCCGAGCTGCAGGCTTACTCTTGAGTTCAATTCCGATCGGTCGACATTGAAATTGTGACGTTTCGTACCCTTGAATTCAATGTGTCCCGCCCATTGCCACTTAAGTTTGGCGATTCTTCGAGCTACGTCGGTTACCTTGGTTCTCCTGCGGATATCTTCATTTCTGATGTGATCACGCAAGGAAACTCCAAGCATAGCCCTTTCCATCGCCCTTTGGGTGCCGCAGAACGGATGGTCGATGGGGACGAAAGGTTCTGGAGTGGCGACCACGTACCGGAAGACGCAGCGTTGGACGGCCTCCAACAAGGTGGACCGATGACCTGGTCAGGGTCGCGGGAACCCGATGGATGCGTGACGCACAGGACCGGTCGTTGTGGCGACGCTTGGGGGAGGCCTATGTCCAACAGTGGACGTCTTTCGGCTGATATGATGATGATGATGATGTACCCTTGAATTCAACGCTAGCGCCAAATTGGTTCAAAATTGCGTGACTATTTTGAGAACTAAGTGAAATCGTATATGTTGATAATACTGTTTTCAAGAATACCAAATCACGTAACGTCAAAATTGACATTGCAATCGGATTGACTTTAGATTGAAATTGAAATTAATTTGGAGAGTAAACCTGCTGGTCGCAACACTAAATTGGTCGTGCAACCGAACGGACACCAGGTGGGTAACTCTATATAGAGATGTTGTTGGTAGCGGCGACTGTTCATGCCGCCATATTGTCGCGGTAAAATGTAGCCCTTAGTTTAAATACTGTAAAAAATTTAAGCAACAGCCTTCGATTTTATCTGTTTATAAACTGATCACAAGATATTTCACTCAAAGGGTACAATGATACCCTATTATATATACTAATACTCCGCTGTCTGGCTGTATCTCATGAACCGTGACAGCTTGAGAGTAGAAATTTTCACAGATCATTTATTTCTGTTGACAATAACAATAAATATACTAAAAACAGAATAAAATAAAGTGCGTTGGGATAAGATCGGCATTGGGGTAAGACCGTATAAATATAAATTATACCACTTATTTAGCTTTATTTTTAATGCTAGTCATATTGCGTGCCGCGTCATTAGTATAAATATAAATTATCCACTTATTTAGCTTTATTTTTAATGCTAGTCATATTGCGTGCCGCGTCATTATGTTCCACCTTGTCCAGCAATGTAACTGGCATTAAAAATAAAGCTAAATAAGTGGTATATTGATTTATACGTTTTTACCCCAATGCCGATCTTCCCCCAACCCACCTAAAATTTTGAAATGGGGGACCCCATCAACAAACGTAACATTTTTGCCATTTTTTGCAAACGGACCGATTCGCACTTGGCCAGTCTTTTTTGCTTTATTTTTAATAAGAAGTTTCTGTCCAATTATATTTTCTAACGCTGGCCACTTATCTTAACAATACTCTACCTAACCATAAAATAAATTAAAAGAAAGTCCACTCACCCACTTCTAAAAATACAGACTTTTAAAAACAGGTTTGATGAAAGCCCAAACAAAAGACGATCCATCTGAAAACCGTCCTCCCATACAAAGAAAACCCGTATAGCGATGTATATATACTCGATTAGTAAAGTCTTTCATAAAAACCCGGTACCCAGAACCGAGATATTAAGACCAGGATATTAAAGGGCGAGCAAAAACGTCGACTCATAATGACCTTGTGTTTCTTCAATCAATAAACCAGTTTCCTTTTTCTTTTCTAAGTTCCCTTATTAACTCTTTTGGAAGAGATGCTGATATTTAAATTTTATGTTTTTGAAGTTTTCTTACTGTTTTTAGGTCAGTGGTCAATGTGATAAGATTTTTTTTCTAGCATCACTGTGTCTGTATTTATGCCTGTATATTAGCATAAGGTTCGAATGTCACTATTGGTTTAATATATATATAAATACACTTATTAGGTTGTTACAACCATCATATGGTTTATGGGTAATGCTCTGAATCATGGTAGCTCACAATGGGTCTCATAAAAAAGCTTAAAATCACCCAATGTACATTGCGAGGAGGAGTGGCAGGCGGTCGCCGACTTCTGCGAAGCAGTAATGCTCGCTAAGGAGGAGGCCGACCGCATCAGGCAACGGCGCTCTCGCCGCCACCGCCGGGATTCCGATCCCGATTTCCAGCCACCGTAGGCGCGGGCTTGTGGACAGTGAGCAATGGGTAGCTCGCTGACCGGCCGTCCAGTAACAGTCCGGACCAAGCCCAAGTCGTCGACGGCGCGCGCTGTTCCCGCGCGTCTCAAGGAGTTGTCAGCAACAGCAGGGACCCAGCCGGGTCGAAGCCTACTGGGGCCAGGGTTATCCGAAAGGGCGCTCGAGCCCCAGTATGAAGGCTTGAAGGAACGGGATGGGTTTTTTAGTCAGTAAGAGTCTGATACTATCTCCCACTCCGCCCAAGAGCGGGGTTTGTCATAAGATGATTTTTCCAATCGAAAAAAAAAAACCCAATGTACATTGGCCCAGTAGAAAAGGCTTTGTTTGGAGAATCCTTGCATGATCAAATCAGAAATAAAGATTTCTGCAGCAGAACCAAAGCAACCGACATAGAAGTATTTATTTATTAGGATTGCCGACATTACAGGCCCTGGGAATTTACACTTTAATTTTATATAATTATTCAAGTGCTGCAATACTTATAGACAATCCATAGAACCCTAAACGTGTTTTGTTAATAACGTCTTGGTTTTCAAAGTTTCAGCATTAAGAGCGGGGGTAAAACGCAAAATTTGAAAAATTATCTTTTATGTATTACTAGCTTTTGCCCGCGGCTTCGCCCGCGTGGCATTAGGTACTTAAGGAATCGGGATAAAAGGTAGCCTATATTCTTTTCCATGTCAAAGGCTATATGCATGCCAAATTTCATCCAAATCCGTTAAGCCCTTTTTGCGTGATTAAGTAACAAACATCAAAACATCCACACTTTCACATTTATAGTATTAGTTAGGAAGTTAGGATTAACTAACTAAAGTAGCTGCTAGGAAGCTGGGCGTTCTTGCAAAGGTCCGGCGGTACTTCACACCGGGACAGCTTTTGATGTTATACAAAGCACAGGTCCGTTCGTGTGTGGAGTACTGCAGTCACATATGGGCTGGTGCTGCAAAATGCCACCTGGCAGCTTCGGACTCGGTGGAAAGGCGTGCAAAGAGGCTTGGTGATCCAGATTTGGTTAAGTCCAACCTTCAAAGCCTTGAGCATAGGCGTAGAGAAGCCAGCCTTTCGGTGTTTTACAGGATGCATTTTGGAGAGTGTGCGCAGGAATTGCATGACTTGATTCCGCCATCGCAATTCTACCATCGGACAACCCGACGTACGGCGAATATTCACCCTTACGTTGTTGAAACCTCTACGGTCGGGACTAAGCGTTTCGCCTCGTCGTTTATACCGCGTACGTCGAAGGACTGGAACAGTCTGCCTGCTGCGGTCTTCCCGTCCGATTATAATTTGGGTGTCTTCAAGGCTAGAGTGAATAGGCTCTTAATAAACTAGTGCGCCTCACGATCAAAGATTGCATCGCTACTTACCAAAAGGTGGGATCGCAGTCAAGCACTAGTTTATCTGAATTAAAAAAAAAAAACTCTTTGAATGCCGTAATTAGAGACACAATATAAAGACAATTGCTTATGTCGAACTGTGTAACATAAGACATTCAAAAGGTTAAACAGATTAATTGTGACATAGCGTTTAGTTTTGATGACAGACGCACAACTAAAAAGATTTAAAAATAAAAAAAAATGTAATACCCCAAATTGTATCATAGCCGAAATTCACACCTCAAAAACATTTTCCCCTAAAAAACTGAAAACGTCCAGCTTATACCTAGCCAACAAAATGTAATCTGCGTTTAATCTGCAAGTCTAAGTCGCAATTTACTTGTCAAAGGGCGGTCCGCGGCGGCCGCCGGCAAATTGCTACCCTGATAGCCGGACGCAGACCCAGTGGCGAATGGACAGGGGAATCTATGTTGACAGGGGACTTATGAGATTTTGATACCGTTGTTCTTGTATAGTAGTTTTGTGACAAGAAAAGTGTGAAGTCTGAATATTGCCATATAGCAATATTTTTGAAAAAACTTATATAAAAGAAATTTGAATTGATTATTTGAAAGATGACGTTGTGGTGTGGCTTATTTTTGTAGTGAGAAATCGTAAAATGACTTCCCTAGCTCTGGGTGGAGCGAGAAGGTGTGTCAGACTTTTACTGACTAAAACCATAACCTGTGTTTTTCATTAGCGTTCTACGGTCATGGTAACTATAGCTGAATTAGGTAAGTAAATGTTGATAAGTAAATGATAGCTGAGAAGTAAATGGTTATTGAGGCGACAGCTGATAAACTTAATCTCACTATCACATCACACTAATATATAATCGGTTGTCTTTAAAAAATCGCTTTTAGCGATAAGACCACCCATTGTGGCACCCTATTAATTTATATATAAATTAAGTTTCTTATGTAACTGCTTTATTTTTGGTGTACAATAAAGAATTTATCTATCGATCTATCTCGTAAAGACGAAAGTTTGTGAGTGTGTGTGTGTATGTTTATAACTCTATCTTGCATGAAATATAATAAAACTAGATACTATTAACTAATTAAAAGGTATTATTCAGATGATTGGTAGACCATATCCTAAAATAGCTCATAGGATACTTTTTTATCTTTTATTTCATAATAATCCCTTATTACCTATAATAATTCCCATTAACCTTTCATCAACATCATCATCATTATTTCAGCCAAAAGACATCCACTGTTGGACATAGGCCTCCCCAAGCGCCACAATGACCGATACAGTGCGTCTCTCATCCACCGCATTACCGCAACTCTTACCAGATCGTCGGTCCACCTTGTAGAAGGCCTTCAAAAGCTGCGTTTTCCGGTGCGCGATCGCCACTCTAGAACCTTCCATCCCCATCGACCATCCGTTCTACGAGCAATAAGCCCTGTTCACTGCCACTTTAGTTTGGCAATTCAGGCTTACCTTTTTAACCATTCGAATACCTTAATTGGAGACACCATAAAAAGCCAATGAGAGACCAAACGCCTGTGTTTGCTTGGAGTTTAATGAACTAAACTGCGAACCGCTCTATCCGTTCTTAAGTCTATGAGTTATGAAAATAGCTAGGGGCTCTCTGGGGCACGAGACTAATATCCTCGTACACGAATGTGTTAAATGAATTAACTCTACCATTAATATATGTTTAAATATTTACATTTATGCATGTTTTATGAAATGATAACAGAATATTTTGATAGGAATTTATGAGAGTGTAGCCCAGCTGAAGATATAGGTGAAACTACGCATCATCACCATCACTATCCTTTTTATTGTTCCCACTGCTGGGACTCAGGCTTCCTCTCTAGGAGAGGGAATGAGCCGTAATACACCACCTGGGCCCAGTGCGGGTTGGAAAACTACGCGATATCATCTAATCCAACGTGCCACAGCGTCTTAAGACGAAAGTCTAAGACCGTGGATGACATATAGCTCCAAAACATGGCCGCTTACAATAGGCCTCATCAGAAGACTTGAATATAATGAAAAGGCCTATATTCGGAGTTTTCTTGCGTGATCGCATCAGATATGATGATATCCGCAGGAAAACAAAAGTTACCGACACTGAAGAAACGCTAAACTTAAGTGTAAGTGACAGTGGGCAGGGTACATGGCCTGCAGAACAGATCGTCGCTCTCCATCAGGTGAGACAGCGGTCAAGCGCGAACCTATCAACAATAATAAAAAATATATGTATAGTCGATAGGGCCGAAAAGTTCTGGAGTGGCGACCACGTACCGGGAGATGGAGCATTGGAAGGCCTCCTACAAGGTGGATGGATGACAAAATTACCTGGTGAGGTTCGCGGGAGTCGGATGGATGTGAGACGTACAGGACCGGTCGTTATGGCGACACTTGGGGAGGCCTATATCCAACACTAGATGAATGATGGTGAGACTGTAACTTAGTATATACGGTTTCAACATTTGATGAAACTTTTGGGTTAGTGGCAAAGCGATTGGCTGCTGCTTCACTGCGCTTTTGCAGATTCAGTTCCCGCACAACACAAAATTTATATGGCAGATAGCTGTTTTAAATCTGGATCTGCACCCATAATACAGAACAAATCTCTAGCTTGAATTTCTAGGTATATCTAAATAATACTATAATATTAGTTGGAGTCGTCGATTTGCCTGCCAAGATAACGGGCTCCTTCTGATCAACAGAAGATTTACCGCAGCTACTGAAGGAATGCAGGTGTAAATCTTTGATACGCTTTCTTGCTCTACCCAGAGCAAAAAGGTCGAGCTTAAGTCATCGATGGCATATGTTTAAAGCGTCTCAAAGAAGTGTCAGCAAAAGCATAGGTACCTAGCAGTGCCAAAGCCTACTGAGGCCATAAGTTGACATTTGAAAAAGAAACCTGCGGTCCTAGACGGCAAAGATGCAACTGAGGAACACAGGTATGGTTTTAGCCAGTAAAAGACTGACACTCCACCCTAGAGAGGCAGAAGTAATTGGGTGATTTTCCAACTCAAAACAACAGCTACTGATTAACGTATTTCGTCCCACACACTCAAAGTACAATTTCAAATTAGATCCTGTTATATTAAACGTTGAAGATTTAGATCAAAAGGATGACGAAATGAAACCGCGTAATTGTGCAAACCTTAGGAGCAAACTTTGTTGTAAAGAGCTAACAAATTTGAGAGTGTTTCTGTTAATGTATGTCTGTGTGTTTGTTTGAGATGAGCTTTAGAAACGTTGGATTTATCCTGCTTAAATCTTTTCTGAGTTTGTTTCGGTTTCTTTAAGATTCATTTAGTATATCTTTTATAGGAAACACCGACCTCATCTCCAAAAAATAATTAACTAAAATTACTTGTAAAACTGTTATTTATAAGCCTACTAGCTATTGCCCGCAGCTTCATCCGCATACATAAAATATAACTGTAACGACTATCAAATATCTACGGACTTATCTAGCTTAAACTGAAGAAAAAAAAAATTGACGTGTAAGTGTTTTTTAAACCTATTTGCAAAATAAATATCATTTATCATTTACGAATGACAACCGACACCAAGGGCTTTATGTATTTTTTTAAGGCATGCAGCGTTAGAAATATTCTAGGTAATCTTAAAAAAGGACAAATGCATTGAAAAATTTAGATTAGATTAGAGAAGTGATTGTCCAGTTTCGAATTCGCAACCACATGCATGAGAATCGGGCGCCTTAACAACTAGGACATCACAAAATTCTTCGGGTTGACAGTAAACTCTTTGCATTGTTTGGGCACAGTAGGCGGATGCGTTAACTGCATCTTCTGATCTCGCTTTCACTAAATAAGACAAATAGCAAATTCATCCCGAACATTTAATGCAAAAAAAATCGTTCATTTCATATAAAAACGATTTCATTTCAACATCTCATATAAACCCGATTGCATTTTCCGCTTCCCAATCGAATTTTTATCGTTCCATAATAGATCTTTCATTTCAGTTCGTTTTAACTACGACGAAAGTCGTAAAAATACACCCAAAACATTTCTTTAATCCAGAAAATGCTTTCCAACAAGATATATGTGTTTTACTGAATTTTCAAACCGTTTTTCCTTTTAAACGATGATTTGGATATGAAATACGGGTTGGAACGATTTATTTTTCCGCTTGGATGAAGTTGTACGTAAATAGAATTTGGTAGAGATACTTTTTAGTTAGTTTGAGGTAATGTTTTGTCGACAAAATGATTTATGTATAAAAATTATGGTGGAAATTAGATTTTTTCCGACGAAGAGGTAAATTAACTTTTTTTCTGGGTAGGAAATATAGAGAGAAATGAGTTATTTTCAAATAACTCCTTTCTTTCTGGGTGGAACGAAAAAGATTGTTAGACTTTTAATGACTACAATTTTCCTTTGTTTTTCAGTACCCACCCATTTGTGTTTCAGGTAACTTGATATGACTCTCTGACTGAATATACTAGCATCATCATCACCAGCCTTTTTAATGTTCCCACTGTAGGGACCCAAGCCTCTCTAGGAGATGGAATGGGCCGTAATCTACCATGTGGGCCCAGTGCGTGTTGGTGAATGTCTCATATCTTTGAATCTTTGGTTCTAGGACATGCTGATATCCTCACGATGTTTTCCTTCACCGTTTTGAGAGCAGTGGTGATGAAATAAATTTCACAAAGTAATACGCCTGGGTTCGAACACGCGAGCTACAACTCGTAAGTCGAGGCCGTTACCACTTGGCCACCACTGCTCTTATGATAGCCCTAAATAGAGGTAGATTTAGGTGGATTTGGAAAAAAAATGAGTAAATAGGTTACTTCTATACCAACGTATTATCTATCACCAGCCAGATCAACACGTACCATCAGAAAAAAGGAGTCAAACATGTGCCTACTAACATACAAAAAAAACACCATTTCACGTACCTGATTTTTTTGGATTTAGAAGTAAAACATAACAAGAAACAATTAACATATTCAAAAAAAAAAAAACAAAACAACATGTTGAAAAAAAAACCCTAAAATGTTCTCTAACATTTTACAAGAGTTCTGTGATTTTAACTGTTCAGCTTTATCCCGTTTCAATGATTGCCTTTCCAATAAAAAATCCAGATTTGCATATGTGATCATAGGGTCGGATTGTCGGATGGTGAGTACAAATGCATTATTACGCTTTTAGCGAATACGGAAAAGAATTAAGAGGTATAGAGGCTCGATTTTATTTATGGTGCCAGATTAACAGTGTGAAATGATTAACTCCTATGTTGGACTTAAATTAAATTAGTCTTAAGACTTCGTTCGGGGCACTATCCATCAGCGAAGTTTGCATTCCTCCTGAAGAAAGCTGATTCGCCAAATTGCAGAGAATGTAATCAGATTGAGGACATGCAACATTTGCTGATGGATTGTGTCCGGAACAGGAGTGAAAAGGAGTCACTATTGAGGGAATTAGGCTGTGACTAATCCAGTCAATTTTATCTCGACCAACTTCAGATGATGCCAAAAAGTTATGTCAGTTAATAACAGCCCTTCATTAGCGTCTTTCATCGTTAGCATAAAGTGTTATAAAAATAAACACAATATTATTATAGTTTCTGTAATTAAAAGCAATAAGATTAAGCTATGTTAAAAGGTACGATGGGGTTGGTATATCTGGTTAGATATAATCCCAAAAAAAAGAGAGAAAAAAAATGTTTAATTTCGAGAAACAGGTCAACCATCGAATCAGACTCGGCTTAGTATCGTTTCAAAAACTGAACGGCATCTTTTCGTCTCACATACCATAATATTCTTCTTAGCGTATTGAAGGCAAAACTAGTTAAATTCCTTGCCTAGCCCAGAGTTAGGCCACGGCAATGCCGTTCGCTGATGCTACCATTAGGTCCCTACGTGAGCCGGTAACAGCGCACGTGATGCAGGACAAAAGGTGGGACATGGTCTGTGGAGAGACGCCGCACAAACACTGAAGATCGAAACCATCCGAGAACCCCCACCTGTGGAGACTGTCTTTGCTGCGCCCAAACTGGGTGCGGAGTCTGTTTGGACTTTTCCAAGCTGGCCATGGCAACTCGTGTCCAGGAGAGAGGATCTCGTTCTATGTATAATAATCTAAAGGACCAAAGATCAGTGCGTGTTGATAGCGCAGTAACGTAGTCGCTAGCAAATGGGCCCCATCAGAAGGTTTCATCATTATTATTACAGCTTAAAGATGTCCATTATTGGACTTAAACCTCCCTCAAGTGTCACCACAACAACCTATCCTGTGCGCCCCGCATTCATTGGATTCCCGTGACCCTTAAAAGTCACCCATCGGCCAATAAGAAGCGTGTGCTCAAAGTTTTTTTTTTTTGTTAGGCTCGTGTTTGACCACTATCTCACCTGATGGTATGTGATGATATGGCCGACGATGGAGCACGCTTGCCTAGAAGTAACCTATTCACTCTCGACTTAAAGACCCCTAGGTTGTAGCTATCAGGAAACACAGACTCCGGCAGGGAATTCCACTCTTTAGCTGTACGCATAATGAATGTGTTTCCAAAACGCTTTGTACGAATGGGTGGGATATCCACCATGTACCGATGACGCAACGCCGTACGTCTAGTGGTCTGATGATGGAACGGACTTGGCGGAATTAAATTGTGCAATTCCAACGTTAACTTATTTACATTAAAAGATAACTTGCTTGAATTAGAAATGAAGATATCTGCAGGATAACTAAGGTTACTGTCTGAATAAATTCGGATGACACCCTATATTATTTTTCTATTACTTAAGGCTAGACTTACAACAACTGTACCGGAACAATCGCATCCAATGTAACTGTAAAACACTGATTCGTAAGCCAGAGGTCTCACTTAATGGAGGTGGGGTCCTAATATTAGAAGACACCTTCCACCACCGTCTTAATCACAAAATAGATAGGTAGAGAAGTCAATCTCATTGATGTACTTCACTTTTTATACATACGCTAGGCGATCGCGCTAGGGTCAGTGCGTTGCGCCGAACTGTATGAGTGCGACCGGGCGAATGAGTCAAGATATCGTGTCCGTGAGCGGAGTCTATGTGTGCGTTGCTCGAGCGCGCTTTGTATGTAGATTGTCTCCTGTACCTATCTATTTTGTTTCTTAATTTTGTAAACTTTCAGTTTTAACAATTATACCTTATAGCTAAATAGGCTAGTGACCGTAAAAAATGTAATTAGTCCGTCTTTTAGATAATTCAAAAATAATAATAATAATAATAATAAACGTTTATTTCAGACGTTTCCATCCATAGGTACAAAACACTATTTAAACAACACATACAGTATTAATACAACACACAACGATTACAAAAATAAATAAACATAGTTTACAATACACAAACAAAAAGAAACACATACAAAAAAAAGAAACAAAATAAAAACATACAAAAACTACACACATTTTGTGCAGTGAGGGGGAATCGCCCAGTGCTCACCGTGCAGCGTGCAAGCGTATCCAGTGGTGCAGCAGTGGAGAGTCCCACCTGTCCGCAAACACGTTCACAATATGATTGCTACTGGCCCTAACACGGCTGAGCAGTGACGCACATTGCTTCCTAATAAGGGCATGAAAGCCATCAGTGTGCGCTTCTGCAAACATGGTGGAGGCACTGCAGAACCGTGGTAGCCCCAGCAACATCCTAAACGCGTTATTGTATTGAACACGTAAGGCGCTATATGCTCCCAGTGTGTAGTTAACCCACAGACTGCACGTGTAAAGTGATTGGCAGTAAGACTTAAAAAGAGTAACTTTCACTTGATTACTGCCATGTGCAAACCTGCGGGCCAACATATTACACCGGACAGCCAACGCCCTACGTGCTCTCTCAATGTCTGCGTTATCTCTAAGGTCTTCGGAAACCCAATGGCCCAGATACTTAAACTGTGTGACTCTGTTTAAAGTGGTACCCGCCAAGGTGACTGAGGGTACAGTCAAATAACTTTTACCGCGCCCTTTAAAAACTAGCATTTCACTTTTCAATAAGGGACATGTATTTTTTATTTGTAAATTAAACCAAAAATGTCAAAGATATAGCCCTTAAAGTTACGTGTAACATCACGCCGTGCTACATTTTTCGCACGGGGTGACATCACACGTAATTGTAATGGGCTATATCTTTGTTATTTTTTGTTTAATCGAAAAAGAAAAAATCTGTGTCCAATATTTTTTTATAATCTAAAATTCGAACTAAATAAAATGTAATTATTTTGACGCTTGACCCTATTGTTTCAATAAAGTTATTATTATAATACCAGTATCTTATAAAATAGCACCGAGGATGTATAAAAATATGTTTTCTTGGGAACTTTTTCTAAATCCATATCAGTAAAACCACTCACAACACAGCAAAAAATTAGTAACATAATTTTAAAAATGTTACCATGCTTAAGCTACGTTCAAATATCCAGTCATAGTTTCAATTGACAAGTGAGCTGTCATTTACAGAGATCGATTAGCATCAAACGCTTATCTCTTGTGACCTTTGACCTCGCCCAACCTCATTACACTCCATGCCTACCCATTATCTAGTTTACAGATATTAATATTCGCCAATCAAACTGTCTCATCTGTTTATCGTCAAGTGCCTGAAGCTATTACATCAATGTGGGTGTTCAGTAACTTGTAATTATATGAGAAACTAGCGGCCCGTCTCGGCTTTGCGTGGGCAATAAATATAGCCTATGTCATTCAAGGTGAATGTAGCTTTCCAATGGTGAAAGAATTTTTGAAATCGGTACAGTAGTTTTTGAGACTATTCATAACATGTGTATGTTACAAACAAAACTAAAATTTTTCCCTCTTTATAATTTTATAATAATAGTTGGGACTAAATTAAAAGCGGCCTTTTTGATGTAAATTTTCATACAACAGCTCTTACGTCATTATGATGTTCTTCTTCTTCTTCCTGCCCTTGTCCCGTTTTATTTGGGGTCGGCGCATTATGTCATTATTATATAGATATTTTGAATACACAGCTATCTTGTGGATATTTAGTTATTAGAAACATAGTCAGAATAGGTGATAGACTACGTAGTAAATACTTAATGATACTCGTATCTTGCTTATTAAATTCTCATAAATATAAAATCCTATTTTGGCTCTTTTCTCTAAAGTTTGCTATAATTATTCATTTTCTTTTATAATACATATATAACGGCCCTGACTTACGAGTTGCAGGTCGCGGGTTCAAACCCAGCAAGGCGCATTACTTTGTGTAATTTATTTCATCACCACCGCTATCAAAACAGTAAAGGAAAACATCGTGAGGAAACCGGCATGTCCTAGAACCAAAAATTCGAAGACATGTGACATCCACGAACCCGCATTGGCCCCGCGTGGTGGATTACGGCCCATTCCTTTTCCTAGAGAAGAGGCCTGAGTCCCAGCAGTGGGAAAAATAATGAAAAAATAAAATTGAAAAAAGGCTGATTATGCTAATAATATATAATAAATCTTTTGTCAACTCAACTTTAATTAATTTATTTCACATAGTCCACCGCTATATTTAACAAAAATTGAAGCTTAGATATCCAACTCCTTCAATTGGCTGACGAATTCCCAGAATATCCGATACATTTCATTCATCAATATTAAATGTACCTTCAGTTCTTACTGAAAGTACATTTCCTTCCATTCATTCGTTCAATCGTTCATATTTCAGTTTTCGTATTGAATTCGTTCCCCAGTGTGCTTGTTAGTAAATTCAACAATTCTTGAACAAAGATTTCATTTATTGATTACTAGCTTTAGCCCGCGGCTTTGCTTGCTTAAATTTAGACAGATGTTGATAGTCAATTCATTTTGTTACGAGATACAAGATAGTGGGTTGATACAATTGGATTAGGTATTTAATTTAGGACGTTGATTGATTCCGGTGGAGGTGAAATAAGAAGAAAAGTTGTTATTTATAATGTTAGTAACATAGTCTTGAGAGGTTAATAATAAATAATAATAATATTCCACAACTACCACACAACGCCGTCTAGTCCCAAGCTAAGCAGAGCTTGTGTTATGGGTACTAGACATCTGATAAACATATTTATATACATACATATTATAGATAAATTACACCCAGACACAGAACAAATGATCATGCTCATCACATAAACATTTGTCCTGGGTGGGAATCGAACCCACGACCTCCGGCATAGCAGGCAGGGCACCAACCACTAGACCAACAGGCCTGTGGTTGCAAGTGTTTTACGAATAACCCTGTATTTAGATAAAAATCATAATTTGAAAGGCATGCAGCGCCATCTAGCATCTTAAGGCAAATATAACCAACAATATATATTGTTCTTTACCACAGGAACAATTCACACATTTTTTTTAATGAAAGTTAGCCTTTATGAAAGGTATGATCTTTTTCTAGACGAATATTATAAAGAAATAAAGTTTTTTTTTTTCGTTTGTATGAAGTAATCTCTGGAAGTACTGATTTGATTGCTAATTTTTTTTCACCAATATAAAGTTGCTTTATTCCTGAGTGACATAAGCTATATTTTATGTACAGAAGCGAATCCATTGGGAAAAACTTGTTTGTTATATTTATAATATCTCCGACAACGTAACCAAAATTTTCAACGTTTAATTGCCCAATTAAGATTATATCTTCGTTTTGATTTTTTAACTTTTTATCGCTATCTCCAACAAATCACGGCTCTTGTAAAATAGGCCTTGAGAGCAAAACTACGAGAAAAACTAGTTTATTTTTAATGAAGTAACAAAGATACAAAATGAGACGTCATCGTAGACAAAAGCTAGACACTAACTAATGATACTCCACTCCAAATTCTATTTCACTCAAGGCTAAGACCTTGTACTTCCAGGAATACGGGTACCTATTCAAAAACACTATTTGCAATTTGAATAGAGGCATTAATTAAAATTATTTTCTACTCATTATCTTTAGCCAAAGACTTTGCATGACAGTATACAATTTTTTAAGGAAACATACTCCTGGAGTAAAAAGTATCCTATTCCCTTTAACTATATTTTAGATTTTGCCCTCGGCTTCACACGTGAACATAAGATATAGCCAATGTCACTTAGGAATAAAGCAGCTTTCTACCGGTGAAAAGATTTCGGACCAGCACTTCCAGAGAGAATTTTGCAAAAAGTTTCCGTTTATGACACAGGCGAGTACTGAAAAATAGTGTTGATATAAAAGAAAAAACTGACTGACTGACACATCAACACACAGCCAACACTACTAGGACTAGGAGAGTAAAGTTTTGCAAAAAGTTTCCGTTTATGACACAGGCCAGCACTGAAAGATAGTGTAGATATAAAAGAAAAAACTGACTGACTGACACATCAACACACAGCCGAAACTACTAGGACTAGGAGAGTAAAATTTGGCAAAAAGTTTCCGTTTATGACACAGACGAGCACTGAAAGATAGTGTAGATATAAAAGAAAAAACTGACTGACTGACACATCAACACACAGCCGAAACTACTAGGACTAGGAGAGTAAAATTTGGCAAAAGGTTTCTGTTTATGACACAGGCGAGCACTGAAAAATAGTGTAGATATAAAAGAAAAAACTGACTGACTGACACATCAACACACAGCCGAAACTACTAGGACTAGGAGAGTAAAATTTGCCAAAAAGTTTCCGTTTATGACACAGGCGAGCACTGAAAGATAGTGTAGATATAAAAGAAAAAACTGACTGACTGACACATCAACACACAGCCGAAACTACTAGGACTAGGAGAGTAAAATTTTGCAAAAAGTTTCCGTTTATGACACAGGCGAGCACTGAAAGATAGTGTAGATATAAAAGAAAAAAAACTGACTGACTGACACATCAACACACAGCCGAAACTACTAGGACTAGGAGAGTGAAATTTTGCAAAAAGTTTCCGTTTATGACACAGGCGAGCACTGAAAGATAGTGTAGATATAAAAGAAAAAACTGACTGACTGACACATCAACACACACCCGAAACTAGACTAGTTTTTAGTCAACTAGGACTAGGAGAGTAAAATGTTGCTGTTGGGCATAGACTAAATATTATATGCTATAATGACATTATTAATTTTTATAGTTATTTTTAAGTATCAATATGAAGGTATTACTTTTATTTATTTGTGTAGCCGATCAATGTTCTACATAATTATATTGGATCAGCTTTTGCTTCTCCAATGCTGCAGGTAGAACGGTAGGCTGCCTTACAATGTCAACAAACTCTGATTACTAATCTGTCTACATAGCTCGCTGAGGAACCTGGAATCACCTTTGATCACGCTTTGGGAGCAGTGTATACTCGAAATTGTTTATTTTACTTGTTAATTGATGATGGCATAGTGTAGAATAAATGATTCATAAGCAAAGACAATGTTTCTGACAAGGCAGTAGACGGTTTTTTTGTGTACGTAGATTGATGTTAGCTTAGAATAGAAAACTTTTTTATGTATTTGGGACAAAAATAAACACGAGAAAGTTCTTTTGTAATTAATAATATAAATGATAGTCAATATTGTAAGTAATATAATATTATAGTTAATAATTTTTTTTTTTTTTTTGTCATGGATACTAAGTCTTTTAAGCTGTCTTCGTACAAATAGTTCATTTGTTTACTATTTGAATATACCTAGATGTACACATGTTTTTGAGGTACCTATTTAACAGCAAATGTGTCAACCTGCCCCACAAACTCCGTTGAAGTGGCGAAAACTACAATATAATTCTCAGCTCTATTTTACCGAAATCGCGCCTATTTCAATGTTGCCATGTGTTGCCCAGTTGTACAGACTCTTGTGATATAAAACTTCATCAATTTTCAAACTATATCACGTTATTCACTAGAAATCAAATAGCGAACAATTAAAACAGTCACTGAACTTCACATAAAGAAATACCGCCAAAAATTTTACATAATTAATCAATTTTGACAAGCCTGTTAGTCTAGTGGTTAGTGACCCTAACTGCTATGCCGGAGGTCGTGGGTTCAATTCCCACCCCGGACAAATCTTTGTGTGATGAGCATGATTATTTGTTCTGTGTCTGGGTGTAATTTATCTATAGTATTTATTTATTTTGAAATATAAGTATGTTTATCAGTTGTCTAGTACTCATAACACAAGCTCTGCTTAGCTTGAGACTAGATGGCGTTGTGTGATAGTTGTGGAACGTGGAATTTTTTTAATAAACCTCAAATATCAGCGATAAATTCATCACCCACTACTACTCAAGAACCATTAACCGAAGAATTAAACTTTATAAATGTCAACATCAATTACAAATATTATTATTGATACTCAGCTTAATACGCCAACGCCATTTTTGAAGCAAATTTTCTATGTTTATTTAAAGATCCGATTTAATATCAGTAAAAGAATTTTCAATATCGACACGTAATTTGCTGCTAAAAAAATATCTGAAGTTTTCTTTATAAAATTATTTTTCTTTATTAAGACAAGAATGTATCGATTTTTCCTCATTAGGGACTTTTAGAACAACTTACTTGTTACAATTAAAATTTAACTTAATTAATGAGTTTGCAAATTGTTTTGTGGTCACTTTATCAAATTGAAAAAAGAAAATTAATGTTTCTATTTCAAACCAATTTTTATATAAAAAGAAATATGTATTTTTTCGAGCTTAAAGGAGGTCTTGGCAATCAATACATAGTGTAACTTTGTCAGTGATAAAAAAATCATAATATGACAGTCCAGTTTAAGAAAAGGATAGTGATATTTATCATATATATCTCCATCTCTCTCGCAAATTAGAATGATTGTAATTTTAGGACACCAGGGCCTCAAGTCTGCTATTACAATAGTCTCAGAAGGGTCTATCATTGATTTCATAATTTTTGATTTTGACAAGTTTTGGTAATCTACTAATATAATGGCGTCATTATGACTTTTCGATGGTCAACCACTGACACTCCATTGAAAGAAATGGCATAGATTGGTAATCTCGTGCATAATGACAAATGACTAGCTGACTTACGCGGTAATCTGCAAAAATTGTAACAGTTCCCTTGATCAGTGACCTACCATTACGATACGACGTCATTGCGCTATTAGTGCTTCTAATAAGCTCTATATTGTCATTCTACCACAATTCTATTACAAGACCATTGACCGATCAATGATCGATCATTAAGAATTAGCAGATTAGTTACAAACTTTTAGCAAAATGACAATGGGATCGTGTTGGAATGACGAATTTATAAAAATAGCAGACTTAGGCCCCTGGACTCGGTAAAGATTGCTCTTTGCAAATCAATTGTCTTTTAGCTAAAAAAAATTATTCATCATTATTTCAGCCGAAAGACGTCTACTGTTGAACATAGGCCTACCCCAAGCGTCATCACAACGACCGGTCCTTTGCGTCTTGCACCCACCGCATTCCCGCGACTACCAGGTCATCCGTATGCGAGGCCTTCCTATAATGATGCGTTTTGCATGATCACCATCTAGCCTTCGTGGGAGCAATCGACGGCGGAGACCTCTCACCTTGACGGCGGAGGCCTTGGTTGAGGCCATGGTTCGGAGCGAGGAGGAGTGGCAGGTGGTCGCCGACTTCTGCGAAGCAGTAATGCTCGCTAAGGAGGAGGCCGGCCGCATCAGGCAACAGTTATGCGGCCGTCGACGGCCTCAAGAAGTTGTCATAAAAAAAAATCTAGAACCTTTCGTCTTCATCGAACATCCATTCTACGAGCAATGTGCCCTGTATGTCGGCGACCTTGGTTCTCCTGCGGATATCTTCATTTCTGATCTGATCACGCAAAGAAACTCCAAACATAGCCCTTTCCATTGCCATTTCGATGACTTTAAGTGAAAGTTAAATGAAGATGAATGTATGAATGATGATGAATTATGATGATGGATGATGATGATTGTGATGTGTCAATGATGTGATGATGGAATGGATGGTCATTGGTTGGTGTGTGATGGTGTGATGTGTGTTTGAGTGATGTGTTTATGTTATTAGCCCGATTATATGGCCATTGTAAAAAGTATTGGCACATAAAAATTATATAACACAAATATTTTTGTTACAGAAATTAACAGAAATTATATTGATTTAGACAGATTTAAACGCCAGCCTTAGCACTAATTTTAATTTAGACAAAATAAATAGAATTCCATTATGTTTCATGAAACATTTAGTGTTAATTGTATTTATTTAGCTGTCACTGTCACTTTTTGCTTGCCTTGGTGGGGGCACTATCGTGCGGGGGCACAGTGTACACCCACCAAGTGTGTAATTCTATATTCAATTTTAGGAGGTTATCTACCCGTGTTCCAAATATCGTTCAAATCCATTCAGTCGATCTTGAAAAAGTAACAAACATACAAGTATACAAACTATAGCCATAATAGTAATATTATGGTTACAAGAGGACAAATATTTTCATGTAATAATTACTGAACTAAACTTTAAGTTAAGCTCGCCTATGTACATGAACTTTGCTATCCACTTATATTTTGTTGTTATAGTGTACAATAAGGAATTAAAGAAAGAATTAAAGACTGATTTATACTGCTTAATCGCTCAAAAAAGGTTCTTTATAATAAACCAATAACAGCCAAATCTTTGAATAATAATATATAAAACCACTGCAAGAATGCAATGGCTGAGTTCCTGCGGACATTTCTCTTCTTGACAAGGGTAGAGAAAGGTAGGATTACAGGGGAGATTAGGGATTTATATAAGGGTATACATTTAATAAGGGATTTAATTGCCATTGAAGAATGTCGTGAATTTATGTGTTCTATGGCGGTGTGCGTTGAAAAGTCAATGACGTGATTGCATTCGTGTTATTTGTTATATCATGTGATTTTATCATTACGTGTTTACTGTGTGGGCTTTAAAAGAAACTTTGACCCCTGAGTTTGTTTCGGTGTTTCAACTTAGGGTAGTCAGATAGGAAAGACCGGCCTCATCTAATAAACTAGTACGCCTCACCATCAACGATTGCATGATTGCTTACCATCAGGCGGGATCGCAGTCAAGTACTAGTTTGAAACAGATAAAAAAAAAACTGACAAAAAAATTGGTATTGGCATGTAAAAGTAAGTGTTTTTAAAAAACCTATTTGCAAAATTAATATCATTTACTTTTGATGAATCGCGTTAGCGTTTTAATTTTTTCTTTTTATGTATACTGTCCTTTACTAGGCATTACTTCTGTGTCGTGGATGCCTTTACAAACAGTGCTTTCAGAAATACAAAAACTCACATAGTATGTAAGTTTAGGTAACCTATACTAGACATACTATCTGTAACTATACATATGTAGGCAATAAAATCCAACCCATACGCACCAAACTTTTCCGGAATGCATTCACTGTGCGTACAGGTAAGGAATGGAGTTCCCTGCCGGAGTCTGTGTTTCCTGATAGCTATAACTTACGTGTCTTTTAGTTACGAGTGAATAGATTCTAGACTTCTAAGCTAGCGTGCTCTATTGTCGACCACATCATCGCTCATTAACAGGTGAGAAAGTGGTTAAACATGAACCTGTACATAATAATAGATCGCCCCGTGCGATAAGGCCCATTGTACACTTATTTTGAATAATGTTTGTCCTGTATCTTTTTTGTTCATGCAGTGTACAATAAGGAATATAATAAATAAATAAATAATAAAAAATACAGGCAAGTGCATTGAGGGTTCCATAAAAACTTACCTAAAACAGTACAATTCTCAAATTGAGTTACGATGATTTTTCTAAATCGCACAAATAGTTTCTTTGACCTTGCTTTATCCCAAATTCCAGGATTCTATTGATACACGGAACCCTAGAAACGTATTTACTTTCTTGTAAACATTAAATTGGGATAAGATGAACAGAGAGAGTTGTATTGAATAAAATTATACTGATTATAAATCTGTAAATAAAAAGAATTCGAATTTCACGTCCTGCCCTTACACTTCCTCCTATAAATCTAGCATATTTTTCTGCTTTTATAATATCTAGATTCTTTATTTAAATCAAGTCGGTTATTAACCTACTTTTCTTAAAAAAACACCCCGTATTTACAGACTTTCTTTTCAATTCTGATTTCAAATTGAATAAAAACAAAGATTGTGTACGTAACATACTCAATTTCAATTTACGTTTTTCGCAGAAATCCAGAAAAAGCCTCGCTGTCATAATAAAAACGGAAATCCAAGACAGACGTTCAAATATATTCCTACACTTATGTTATTGACAAGCTAATCGAATCCTTTCCTATGTTTACCCATCAGATTGACAGTTGTCATATATTTCCCATCGTTGATTTTGAAGTGGTAGGGAAGGAACTATATTTAAGGGTGTAAAAATGACATATTTATTTATATTTTAGTTGCAAGTAATGGTGGCACAGTGGCACTAATAATAATAAACATTTTATTTTCAAGCATCGGAGACCCTTTGAAAAATTACATAAAATAATCGTAAACAGCAATAAACTAATACATATTATTATAAAAAATAAAACTTATTAAATGTAATGTAGTTGGCATCGTATAATTGCACTGCGTGGTGTCGCATAACCGTCCTCAAAAACGTCAATATACGACACCTTTCGGCCAGAGTCCTCTTTTAAAAAAGACTGTGTAAGTTGGTCCTGACTGTTGAGCCCTAATTTACGGGTGGTAGGTATAAATTCGGATTCAAACCTTACTCTGTGTAATTTATTTCAACACTACTGCTCTAAAAACGGTGAAGGAAAACATCGTGAGAAAGACAGTCCAAGAACTAAAAATTCCAAGACTTATGACATCCACTAGAGCTGGTGGATTACGGCCTATAATATTAGCAGCTGATCCGGTGTACCGGACCTTCAAGAACGCCAAGTTTCTTAGCAGCTACCTGAGCTTTGGACTCAATTCCGAGTTTTTTGAAGCTAAAGCCCACTACAATCGACTCCGTCCGCATAGCAATAGAATAGAAAAATTGATTTAAACAATTTTACGGAATAATATATAATATACTTATTTCATAAAAAGAGGTAAAGTCTAAACAGTTATGTTAGAATAGACCTGCTCCTAGCTTTGCCCACGTAAATAGAATATAGCCTATGTCACTCAGGAATAAAACAACTTTCTATCGGTGAAAAATTTTTAGGAATTTTTTCAATTGGACTAGTACATCCTACAAAAAAAAAAACATAAACCAACTTTACCTGCTTACAATATTGTAGATGACCAATAAAATTTATATTACAACAAACGAAATTTAATAACATTTTTTACTAATGGAAATCTGAAACCTGAGAATACATGAAAAAGCCAGATATTGCTTCAAAAAATATAGTCAAATATTCACAAAATTTTTGAATGAATCCCTCACAAAATGAAACATTTAAAAAACTCGCATGTTTCTCTTCAAACATCCTCCTTCACGAGCTTATGAAATTCAGTGAAAAAATCATCTCAATTTCTCGTGTATGTTAAATTAATTTCCTGAAAATGATCCAGTACGTGTCAGTGACATGATATACATAATTTAAACACACGGTAGTGTGTCAGCCAAGTCCGTGAACCAAAAGTGCTACACGCAAGACAAATGTGAGTTAAATAATTATATTATTATAAGAACCATTTCGACCCATATCTGACCAACTTACAGTTTAAAATCTGATCTCATTTGCCATTATACCGTTCACCACTTTAACTTATAACTTCTTACACCTTCTATCTCTAAGCCCTGGTACGAAGGCAACGAAAGAAGGGGGTGGGCTTTTAGTCAGTAAAAGTCTGACACTATCTCCCGCTCCGCACAAGAGCGGGGGTTGTCATTGGATGATTTGTTTGATAAAAAAAAACACCTCGAGTCGTATTGGTATTACTTGTTACTGAAGGTTATGAAATTCTTGTTGGATTACCTTCTTTCTTCTTATATAACGAGATACTGATAGCACAAAATAGATAGGTACAAAGGATAATCTACACACAAAGCGCGCTTGAGCAACGGACACATAGATACCTTTCACGGACACGATATCTCGGCTCAATTGCCCGGTCGCACTTGTCCAGTTCGGCGCAACGCACTGACCCTAGCGCAATTGCCTAGCGTTGGTATAAAAAGAAAAGTACATACATGAGATTGACTTCTGTACCTTCTGTTTCTTTTATTTCCTATGTCAATCGGAAATATACAAGTGACAAAGGAAATTGAAAAGTTGTGTAGATTACGTCACAAAATATATAGATACAGAAGTCAATATATGATGTCCTTTCTCTTGAGATGCTTTACGTAGCTACGCATCGTGAGCTGTGCTGCTAACGTATTTGGGTGCTTCTTTAGCTTCTTCCGGTATTTCAAGGTCACGTTTTGGATTTCCTCCTACGATAAATTTGGGCATTTTCAGATGTTTGTGAATTTCCTGATTTTGTGATTACGTGTAGTAAGATTATGTTGGAAATAAACCAAACAGAAATAATCATATTAATCATTACTTGGTAAGTGGGCACATGTCATAAACACAGAAGAATATAAGTGAAAACTTGCCAAGTCACACTATTGGATGACAAATAATATGACAAATTTTCTTAGGCAACTAAAGAGCATTGTGCGTGACAGGAGCTATGATTTAAGGGACTTTGAACTGAATATATCTTACAGTTAGTTCTCTTTGTTTTTTCAGCGAATCCTTTAAAGACAACTTGGCTATTTTTACATTTTGTTTTTAGTGGAATAAAATATTACAATTTTGTACTTCGTAAGGTTAATTAATGAGAAGATGTAATTTTATCACTTGAAGTAGGTAAGGCTCAGACCTCATTTATACCTTCGGTATAATTTTATCACAAAGTTAAAAGTTCTAAACATTACCGACTGCTGAATTTTTTTGCAGAAGGTGGGAAATATTCAAATGATATCTCTCGCTCGAAACAGAGCTTTGAAAATGAGAATTGTTCTTTGAGTTATCCTTTGCATTCTATGGCTGCTGTAACTCTTTTCTACAACTACAATTTGCTTTGTCGCTATTATTTCTTTAATAAACTTGTAAGATATCTACATTTTATAAATTATAAAAACACTTTGCTTATGCCCGTGGCTTTGCCCGCGTACATAAAATATAGTCTATGTCACTCAAAAATAAAGCAGCATTCTATCAGTGAACAAAAAAATTTAGCAATCGGACTAGTAATTTCAGGGATTACCTCCTACAAACCAAAGAAACAAAGAAACAAACTTTACCTCTTTATAATATTTTATTCTTTATTTATTTTTAATTTGTTATTGTACTCGTATATGATGATGAATCGGTTATTCAATTTTGTTCTCTAATATAGGTTTTTACCTGAAATAAATATTTTGTTTTTTTTAAATATTAGTTTATGTAAACTATTTTTTTTTTATTGAATAATAAAACATCTAGACATCGACAGACACGTAGCATATTTTACTTAAATAAACTCTTGCACCAGGGTTTTTCTGTTAATTTATTATCAGTATTCATGTTCTTTGCTCTGAAATATTCGTACTGAAGCACAATCCTTTGAGAAAGGATTTTATATCCTGAATCTATGTTGTAATTGAATTCCAGCTTGATGTAAAAATAGAATGGAATGAAGCTTTCATGTTACTGGTCCTGATTCTTTTAGGCAACGAATAGATAAAAAAAATGTTTGTATGTAATAGTTCAAGTTTGGTTACAACTCTATTCCTTCTGATCATCATCGTCATGATCAGTTTAGCCGAAAGACGTCCACTGTTGGACATAGGCCTCCCCCAAGTGTCGCCACAATTGACGGCCCTGAGCATCCCGTATTCATTCGATAAACAAATCGATCATAATGTGATGATATACAACATTCGTTTTAGTTTAAACGAAACCCGAAACAAGGTGTCTAGTACTCGTACTTTAAGTAAAGAATTTGATTGACTTTAGTCTTAGGAATTTCTTAGACAACCCACCCTTTCCTTCTTCCTGCCCTTGTCCCATCTTATTTGGGGTCGGCGCAACACGTTTTTTTCTTCCATTCTGTCCTGTCACTCGTCACGCTATCACTAACTCCCTTTTCTTTCATATCACTTCTCACACAAACCATCCATCTTTTCTTTGGCCTCCCTCTCCCTCTCCATCCATCCACATGTAAATTCATAACTCTTTTAGCAACATGCTTTTCATCTTTCCTCTTTACATGACCATACCAAGACAAAAGATTTCCTTTCAACCTTTCAGTCACTGGCGCCACTTTCAAACTTCCCCTAATATACTCATTTCTCACTTTATCCATTCTCGTCACACCACACATCCATCTTAACATTCTCATCTCCGCTACATGCAATCTTTTTTCATCCGTCTTTTTCACAGCTTGGGCTGTTCTTCATTCTGATCCATACAGTATGACAGGCCTTATCTTAGGCAACCCACCCGCGTTATATTATTTAATATACTAGATTTGTCATAAAATACGTTTGATCTGTCAAACAGATCGGTGAAGCTCGTTCTTAATCGTATCCTCTACTAGAATAAGTATACGATGAAAAATCACGAAGTCACACAGTTGCCATAACGGATCTTGAGCGATGGCGCAGAAGTCAAATATTCGGTCTCTTTAGTGGTGCGAAGTGAGACGCGGGGGCGGGAAGTGTCAGTGATTGGCTCGCCGCGTCATCGCGTCATAGACGTCACTCCTCATTCATTTCCTGCGATGCTGCATGTATCTAACAACGAAAACGATTTGCTCGCCAATGTATGGAATGCGCAAAGCGATCCCCACTCTGGCGCCGAGCGGTCAAGATCCGTTGTGCCTACTGTAAGCTTGGTATGATAATATAATAATATAATATAATATAACATAATATTCCACAACTATCACACAATGCAGTCTAGTCCCAAGCTAAGCAGAGCTTGTGTTATGGGTACTAGACAACTGATAAACATACTTATATATTTCTAAATACATACATATTATAGATAAAATACACCCAGAGACAAATGATTATGCTCATCACACAAACATTTGTCCTGGGTGGGAATCGAACCCACGACCTCTGGCATAGCAGTCAGGGTCACTAACCACTAGACCAACAGGCCAGTCAATAATAATAATTGGTTGGCCGCAAAAATACGTGCTCACCGCTCCACCCGGGTGACTGGAAGGTGGTTTACTCCCGCATCCAGCTGTGCGCTAGTGTCTAATGTCTGCTATAACCTGCCACGCTGTGACCTGTATTGTACTTAGTGTCCGGTGTCCAACTTATGACCTTTTTTAAATATTTTTGGGAAAAAATATAAATAATTGGAACCGATTTAGTTACTGATTCAGAACAAACTATATTTAAGTTTTGCATATTATACTGAAAATAATGTTGTATACTACAGTATTACTACTTTTGTAACTGTTACTATTTTTTTTTTGTTTTTTTTTTATATTCCACTACTATCACATAGCGCCATCTAGTTCCAAGCTAAGCAGAGCTTGTGTTAAGACAACTGATAAACATACTTAATATTTCTAAATACATACATATTATAGATAAATTACACCCGGACACAGAACAAATGATCGTGCTCATCACACTAAAATTTGTCCTGGGTGGGAATCGAACCCATGACCTCCGGCATAGCAGTCAGGGTCGCTAACCACTAGACCAACAGGCCTGTCATTCTTTAGTATATTTGTACATAACAATACTAAAGGAAATAGTAACAGTTCTAAAATAGAATCTATTTATTAATTCTGATCGAGAAACAGTAATAATATATCTTCCGTTTTATAGCTCAAATTAAACTCAGTATAGTACAAAAGTTGGCATTTTGCCAGAAAATAGGTACCTCTAATATCTGTTATTACTGTTACAAATGTAGTCTTAACTGTTTTTGTTAGCAAACTAACTTTTTTTCCTTTTTTATGATAATAACTATCTACAAGTTTAATATTCTTCTTTTACCGGCCTGCCTTTTGTCTATTATTTTATTTGTTGTTCGGTTATTTGAAACACAGTTATACCGAGAAGAATTGCACAGTTAGAGTCTGTCTAATAAGTTAAACCACTTGGGTAATTATTAGGATTTAATGAAATCTGATGTAGTCAACACGGGTTCAATAATCAAGGTTGATTAAGAGACAGAGATCATTGTTTACTAACAGAAGAACCTTATTAAATTTATCGAATATAAGTATTTTTTAAATGATTAAATATTATACAAAATTCTCAAGTCGGTTGACTTATTAGACAGACTATTGATTTATTATTTTGTCAAAGTATTATAGCACAACAGGGCTGCTAGATTAGTTGCCGCACCTCAAGAAACATTGTGGGTTTTAGGCATTAAAATTCTGACAACTCTCTTGCTCCACCCAGAGCAGGAGAGGTATTTTATGCTCGCTAAGGAGGAGGCCGATCGCATCAGGCAACGGCGCTCTCGCCGCCGCCGCCGGGATTCCGATCCCGATTTCCAGCCACCGTAGATGCGGGCTTGCGGACAGTGGGCATTGGGTAGCTCGCTGTCCGGCCGTCCGGTAACAGTCCGGACCAAGCCCAAGTCATCGACGGCGCGCGCTGTTCCCGCGCGCCTCAAGGAGTTGTCAGCAACAGCAGGGGCCCAGCCGGGTCGAAGCCTACTGGGGCCAGGGTTATCCGAAAGGGCGCTCGAGCCCCGGTATGAAGGCTTGAAGGAACGGGATGGGTTTTTTAGTCAGTAAGAGTCTGACACTATCTCCCGCTCCGCCCAAGAGCGGGGGTTGTCATAAGATGATTTTTCCCATCGAAAAAAAAAAAAAGCAGGAGAGGTATTTTGTTGACTTTTTACAGAAATAAAAATCTCTAAGATTATTGCCAGAGCTGCGAGATTGTTGAAAGAATGATCCTGGAACGAAAATGGTAGTTGAAAAACAGGAGTGGATTTTAGTCAGCCCTGCTGAGCGTCTTCAGGTTACTGGCATCTCTTTGAGATACGCGTAGAACACCAAATGCGGTCAACAACTTAGGCTCAGTCTGGACGGCGAGCTACCCATTACTTGTCATCCACAAACCCATACATACGGTGGCTGGTAGTTGGAGTCAGGGTCTCAGCGGCTAGGGCGTGACGATGTCCGTTTCCACATACGTGTGACCATCTCTTTTGCTAGAATTACTGTTGCCGTAGCCAAGTTACAACCATTTCGTTTTGATTCTCTAGTGTCGAACGGCCACACCTACGATTCCTTTGTTATGACCACTTCTTCTTCTTCTCGTGTCGAAGTTTTCAATCTATACTTATGACCACGTGACTAAGTGTTGAGATGACGTCAGAGTAAAGGAAGTGTAGGCGTAGCCAACTTGAGGCGTTAAACACAAGAGAATAGAAAAGAAATGGTTCTAACTTGGCTTGGTGAGCAGCTTAGAAATAAGAGACAAAAACTACGGCTCATTTCCCCTCGCTGCGGACTGTTGATATAAATCGTTTATAATTTTATCTCCCAATTTAAAGGTTAGAACCGCAAAATGCCACTTTTTATCAGCTCTTCGGAGTATCATTTGTTTTAAAAACCACAGAAAAGCTTAAAGCTACCACAAAAAACATACACGAAAAGGTGTGAAGGGAATCCAAAGTTATTATCACAACCTAAATGGGTTTCAACAACGAAAACAGTTTCAACAAAGTTAGAACTTATTATTAATGACACAAACTTTATTTTCCTTTATCAAATTGCTTTCTGCGACAGTAAATTATACCTCCCTATTGAGAATCGCTAACAGTTGAGATTTACAGACTCCGGATATTTTTACCTGAGTATTTTTAGTCCTAAGAATTTTTCATTGTCAGAAAATGTGAATTCTATGCTATTATGTTTGAGAACAAATTCTTTGTAGGATAGTTTTGTAGACGTCATTTATAATAAGACGGCGTAGCGTAGGTTGTTACAATGATTAAATATTCAGGTGAACAGTAATCAATATCATGAATTTTTTTTTTAATTAGGAGATTCATCCAATGACTTCTCTAAAAACCGCACCTATATTTCTTCTTTGCTTTGTGTCTTAGGACCCCGGAGTTTCTTTTTGTACTACCCATGACCCCATTAAGTTTCGGCCTATCATTAATATAGTAAAGAGGTAAAGTTTTTTTTTTTGTTTTTAACCGATAAGATATTTTTTTTTACTGATAGAAAGCTGCTTTATTGCTAAGTGACATAGGCTATTTATTTTATGTATGCGGGTGAAGCTGCAGGCAAAAGCTAGTTGTTATTATAAAGGCAAAAGTTTGTAAAAGTTATTATTATTATTATGATGTCATAAAATTGCAAAAACGTAAATAATGCCTATGATTAAGGAAAAGACTTATGGGAAGAATTCAAATAATTGTATTTTAGGCTGTTTGCTAATCATCATTGTAGTTATAACTAATGTTGATTGGCTGGTTCCATCCAATCAACTTTGTAGTATATCTTTCTACCTTTGTGCGTCTACCGTCTTCTACGAGTTTTCTTTTTGTTCATAACTTTCTGTTCCTACATAAATATTATATGTATGCATATACTTACGAACTCGTAGGCATTTATCTAATCCAAAACAACAACTGTTAGGATGAAGCTCCGTAGAACCTTAAAAAAACGCATTTAATGCTGGAAGAACAGTTAAATATTATACTGAATTTTACATTCTCTGTAACAAAGTGAAGTAACGGAACCAAACGAAGTTAAAGGTAGATAAATAGACAGACTTGAAAAAATTGGAATTAAAACAAAATGTTTTTGCCTTTTTATAGTCGCGGCATAAAATTATGGTCTTCAATTCGGGCTTTACGTTAACTGTGCATTTTCTACATACATGCATTTATTCATAACAGACCCAACCATTTATAAAGTACTTGAGTACTTTATAATAAGCAAGAAGAAAAAACAGAAATATGAAAAAAAGAATGCCTCTGCGATTAAATTCAATGATACTCGTGCAAAGGGTAAAGAAAAAATAATAAATCCAATGCTAAGAGGATGATTAATATCTGGCGTCTCCCTAGTCTTATCGAGACGGGGTACTCTTATTTACTGCCTACTCTAGATGTAAGGATGCTGGAAGTGACGTTGAGTTGATTTTATTTACTCTTGCTTATAATATGGGCCACGGAATTTTCGGCGACATTTTTTCGAATGAAGTTTATTGACTGTTTCTGTGATGTAAATTTGGTCTCATTCTGCATCTCAATGCAACTATTCAAAAAAAAAAAAACGCGATCTCTTTAAAATGGTGATTTTTGTTCCAAGTAAGTGACCACCTCTGCGAAGCTTCCCGAAAAGGCTGACTCGATACATTTGCTGCCAAATACTGCAAAAATATTAGAATATGTTACATAAGCATTCTAATAGAAAACAGAGTGAATATGCCATATCAAAAACGAAATGCTTTCTAAAATTGACGCTGGTTATATGCACAAGCCGTGTGACACAGACTCACTTCCCTTTCATATGGTTCACAACTTATTTCTCTTTCTTTTTCTCTTTTCTTTAGCCTGTAGCGACATCTATGGCGCCACATAAGTACTACGAAGAAAATACGAAATCCTGCATCGCGCAATCAAAGTTCTCCGCTCGATTTGAACATATACGACAGCCCGAAATCATCTATTGGGCAGTAGCCCACTAGACTATGACACCTGTCTGATCGGAGGATCCTCCCATTTCAACGGAGGTTTGCGCGACTTTACTCTCTGTTCCGCATACCTCCAAAAGCCTCTCTCCAACTACATTATAATTATTCTCTCTTTACAACTACTTAAATGTACAGTTCGCTGGTGGGAAACTAATCAATCATTTTCCTTAACTTACATCTATAATATATTATGTACTTTGTGCCTTATTCCTTCGTCCTTACTAAACCATGTTTATAAAACTGAAACACTTCCAGTAAATAAATTGAGTAATATATTATTTATATCGTAATAGTTCATGAAAGAAATTGTTCAGAATACAGAAGTGGCCTTAAACGATAAAAAAAGTTGAGCATTTGTTATCATAAAGTAATCATGGAGCTTTTGCCTGTTTGTTGGAATGGAAACGACGCTGTTGATATAAGGAATGCGAATCATTATAAACATGGATTTACCTTTAATGATCATCATGATATTTTCCCTAATTAGGTAGAAAGTGGTTGGTGTTGTCGTCTGTTTTTGTATATTTAGTGATTTGTTGTTGTTTTATGTGTGTAAATAATTATGATTATAGCAGTTACTATTTGGATGCAATAAATAGCTGTTATATCATACAAGTTAAAATAAAAACCCTAATTTTTTTTTATAATACTGAAGTATTATACAAAAATGGTATGCATAAATCCAAAACTCCTCCATTAATAAACCCACTGCAAATTCATTAAAAAACTCCTCACCAGCCAACACCAAATAATCAAAAAACATTATTCACAGAGCCAAATTCTAAAAGGCCATTCCTTAAACCTTGTTAAACAACTTTAAAAACGCCACAAAACAAATTTGCTCCGAACAGGTAACTTTTGTTCAGCTGCCATTAAATTGAGGACGCGAGAATTTTCATAATTAACAATTTGCAAGACCAACTTCGGTGCCAATCCATCAATTTTCTACTGAGTTTGAAAACCAATTATGTGGCAGAAAGACTTGGTTTGTTAAAGTCGGAATGTTTCAGAGTCCGTACCTTTGTTCTGCAACGCTATGGTTCTAATGTACTGAATAAGTTGTGAACACTGAATTAAGTTTACGTATTTGCATTGCATGAGGTTTCTTTTGAAGTCGATTTTTCTCCTACTGACGCCTGTGTAAACTTTGAGTTCAGTTTGGGACCGAAAGTTTTCCATCTTGGCGTTTTCATTGTCTAAAACTAGGGTAGAACCACTCACGGTCCAAGTACTCCGTGGGCTTACAAACAATTACTTATACTTCTAGTTATAATGCATTATTTATACTGTAGAGAAATTTATAGCAAATAAATATTAAACAAATGATAGCTGAATTGTGTAAAAGGTTATGATTACTACGAATGAATATAAGGACTATGAAATTATAAAACTAGTTAAGCCAACGTCAATTCAATTACATAACAGCAGAATGAGGAGAAAATACTTAATTTAACTACACTAAATATAACCAAATTGAATCTGATTACACTACATTTAAGTTTAAAAGTTAAATAGTAAACAACATTCAATAAAATGTGCAGAAGCAATAACTTATTATAATATCCAAATCCAACACGTAACTGCCAATTTTAATACCATTCCGTTCCGACCCAACAATTGACCATGACCCTTAAAAATAAAGGGTTAAACCAGGATTTATTACCATAAATCAAATAGGTAATCTCAATGCTTCCCGCGATATAAATCTAAATATTGAATATGTCGACCCGAAAAGGAAAAGTAAAATATTCATGGAAAAATTTTAGCCTTTCGATTGTGCTGTGGTGTGTTAGGTATCGAATTATTTGATCTAGATTAAAATAAAGATTTATACGATACAGAGAAATATTTTTACAACTTTCAGACGGGCTAGAATATTGACGGAATATGCCAAGTATTGAAAATTTGAATGATTGATGAAAAGAAGCGTGAACTCTAGTAGTATCATAGGGATGAATATTGAGACTAAATTTTAGGTTAATATTAACCAAAAATTGTCAAATCCCGTACCCAGCATACAAATATTAAATGGCAGACACCAATCCTATTCTCACCGTAACTAAAAAACGATGAAATTGAACGTTTCCTAAAATAATGAATAGGTTCACTGACATGTAAACTTAAAGACCCAAAACAACTATCTGTAGCCCATAAAAATATTTCTTTTGATTGAGAATCCAACTCAGGACACGCAGCATAGAAGAAAATCACTCAACCACTGCGCCAACCGTGCCGTCGTAATGGACTTAGGCAATGGTTATTACCAAATATTAATGGGAAAATGGATAGCCTAGCCCCAGTTGTGTGTGCATTATACCTACATGAATGTGTCGACAGTAAGTTATTACTAGATCCTGTGACAGGAAGATATATAGCACAAACTGTTTCTACTGCAACAAGTGTTAAGTCTTGTTCTCTGTTTTATCCAGTTTATCTAGACGACCTTTTCGTTTAGTTCTTGATAATTTATAATAGTACTTAACTTGCATTTGTCTGTTTCCATTTTCCTTGTACTATTTTAAAAATCACCCAAGACCTATCTCCTACGTCTGATAAAACATTTAACTCATCGATATTTCAGACTACTTGATTAAACTAAAGAAAAATCGTTGTCCTAACATATCTCTTTTAGAAGATCAAATGACTTGTAAAATTATCATAAATGTTGAATAAACCCAAGTGGCTTCGTATGACTAAGAAATATGTTATAGCATATTGCAATTTGGAACCAGACACTGCAGCAATTTCAAACCTCAATAAATTCACATAAAACGCCACAGTTTAATAACAAAAAAGCCTTCAAAATCATATATTAGAACATGAATAAAAATTGCAATAAGCCCCCACGATATATCTAGAAGATCGCCAACAAAATATACACCCTTCCCGCTATAAGTTTATTTAACGCCTTTACCGTTCGAGGGAAACTATCCCCTGGCTTTAAAGTAATAGAGTGGAAATTGGTATAACAGTTTCGCAACTCCATTTCCCGAGTCATTATTCTTTTTCACTGTTGTATTACAAGTACAAAGGCTCTCTGAGCGATGGCTACGAAACATTCGAGATGTTTCGTTAGTCGCAACATTTAATATGTGACGTGATACATCGGTATGGGCGGAAAGAAATGCTGGTAGACGGGGTACAGTGTTGTTGAGTATTTGTACTTTCCCTATTACAATATTGTAGTGGGTTTAGGTTTCAGAGTCAGCCTTGAAATTTGGTTTTATGTTGTTAAATTCGACTCAAGCAGATCAATTACTTTATTAGATTTTTATTTAAGTCAACATTAATGTCAAGACTTCTATTTTATACAATATTTTATTTTGACTAGCGGTTATGGAATTTCTGGTGTATTCATCTCTATATGGCAACTAGATTTATTTTGAAAAGAGAACGAGACTTCTTATTTGTTTAAAACTAATTGACTTAAACACTACATTTTGAACCCTTGTACGATGTCTTGTTCACGTCGAATTCGAAAATCAATTATTTGAACAAAAATAATACTGTATCTGTTACTATGCTACAAATCATTGATGATGACCATGTGTAAACAATTAGACCACAATACATGAGAAAACACAACAAACCAATAATGTAAACCATTTTTTACATAACGTTTAATTTTCTATAAATTGTATTTATTCAAACAATAAGCAGAGAAATAAAAAATACAAAAAAGTTTTATATCAAGATATATACAATATCACTGAAATAAACTTCAGTCTTATTTGTAATACTCTCTGAAACTGTGTAGCTCGCCACTATTTCACGTCAAATTAATGTTCCATTATTTTATTTAGTAGGATGAATTTGGCGAGATTTCGTTTTAAAAAAGGTATTTCGTTTTCACTGTTTTATGTCAGACAGAGACCTTGGACAATATTCGTTTAGCGGACCAAATAAATAGACCAGTAAGTCATTGTTTAGTATGCTCTATCACCGACCGCATTGACGCTTAAATTATAGACAAAAAAAACAGTCAAAAGTTCAATGAAATTATGATTAAAATACATATTACAGATGTCGTCGTAGAACAGTTTTAAAAACATCGAATATTAAAAATATTTTCGTCTTTAAGAATGCTCATTCTTGGTCTATATTCTTAAATAGTAACTACAATAATCAAATTGAAAGGCAAAATTTTATATTTAGTTTACACATTTACGTACAAATTATATCTACAAAAACTTAATAAGTCTGAGTAAAAATACGACAGCGTTTAAAATGTTCTTCTTAGTAAAATTTAGAAAGACTATATGTTAAAATTATCAAATATAAATTTTCTGTAAAACAATATTCTAACAGCTGTTTAGTTTGTACAAGTAATTGAAGTTTCTCAAAAAATAAAGACACAGAGTTAAGTAATTTCCAATCAAATCGCAAAAAATGTCGCAGACAACAGCTGCACAATACATGGTCGCACTGAACTCGTTTGAACGCGACTGTTCAGTGCCATCGGGCAAGTTTTCCACTTAGCCACCAATCAGACGGACTCGGTCCAACGGTTCTTTGTGACGATACGTTTATGGCGGGGGACACACTGCTGGGAAATTGGCCGATAGTTTTTTTGTTGGTCTTGAGTTTTTTTTTTGTAGCAACATATCTACCAATTTTGAGGGGTTCTTGGTTAAAAGTAATAGCAGTACTGGTCGATATTCAAGGTTAAGTTTGCTTAGATCGGTCCATAGATTTGTGAACATGCATTACGCATCAAGACCCTTTCGTGTTTCGGAAAGCATCTTGAACTGTTAATCCCGATTATCATTTGAAGATTTCAGACAGTCGTTGAGCCAGAAAATCTGATAGCCAGTTTTATCAAGGGCTGTAGTATTACTCTTTTACTAGATTGTGAACATCACATAAGGAGTTGATGCATCAGGCAACGGCGCTCTCGCCGCCGCCGGGATTCCGATCCCGATTTACAGCCACCGTAGGCACGGGCTTGCGGACAGTGAGAAATGGGTAACTCGCTGTCCGGCCGTCCGGTAACTGTCCGGACCAAGCCCAAGTCGTCGACGGCGCGCGCTGTTCCGTGCGCCTCAAGGAGTTGTCAGCAACAGCAGGGGCCCAGCCGGGTCGAAGCCTACTGGGGCCAGGGTTATCCGAAAGGGCGCTCGAGGCCCGGTATGAAGGCTCGAAGGAACAGGATGAGTTTTTTAGTCAGTAAGAGTCTAACACTATCTCTCGCTCCGCCCAAGAGCGGGGGTTGTCATAAGATGATTTTTCCGATAGAAAAAAAAAATGCATGTAAAACGATGATTGATAATTTGTTAAGTAGCTGAGTACAGTACAGTGAAACAAGTGTTTAGTTACAATCAAAATTTAGAATCTTGATTTCATTTGACATATTTTTTTTTAATCATGAATCTCATATTGGTGGTGTCTAGTCAAAAAGATATTAATTAAATGCCCAAACAAAATCAACTATTAAAGCTAAAACAAATAATTGCATGTCAACCGGTTACCAAAGCCGAACTACCTACAGAATCGCTTCTAATCCCAGCTCCCAACGTAAACAGATCTTAACACGTCCAAAGGCTGCTTTGGCTTTGAGCTGCGTCCAGTCACTGCAACAAATCGGTTTAGCTAGTCAGCACGCAAGCTGCCATTGGACGTAACGTGACTCCGAAATCTATCCTTTCATTTGATTCGAATGGACGTGACGAATCGAGCTTACTAGCTTACTTTTGGATGGCTGTGTGGTGTTGCAACGATTAGCTGTGCTTAAGATATATTTCAATAAAGTTTCCTGAGCTAAGATGGAGTTCCCACTCCATCGAGCGTATCAGACTTTACAGACTAAAAACACATCCGTGTTTCAAAGAAGAATCTTTACGCTGCTGGACCCCGAGTTTCAGAATCAGTAACGTTTATTACAAATAGACCAATTACAGGAACTTTTGTGTGTTAAAATTTTGGTCAGTCAAAAAGTGAAGCTAAATTGCACGTTTCAAAGCGAAGATACTTGTGGAGAAGAACGTGCAAGAAACTCCATGTACACTCTTTTGAAACATAATGAGTTACATAAATCTTGGTTTCATATTTCTATAAGCTACTAATACGTGAGCACAATGTAGAAACTTAAGTGATAATCATTATAAAAAAAAAATGAAATTGAATTAAGCCACTGGCAGCTAAGAGTTGACCAGTCTGAACTGATGGCACCCGTTCACGAGCATGACGCGTGCATCAGCTAACTGTTTTGAACAGAATCGAATAATGTAATAACACATGCCACCATCAGCGAGACATATGAGTGAGCATGACAAAATTTCCCTTTCAAAAGTAGACCTATGGCCCTGTTGGGCTAAGGGCCTCTTAGCTCTTAGCCCTTAAAACGCTTAAGCCCTTAAGCCTTAAGCCTTTTAAGCCCTTGGTTTTACTGAATTTCAAGGCACGCGTGGAACACTACGCGCCGTCAATGACGGAAGTATCAATATCCTTTAAAGACTACTAAAGACAGTATTAAGTATGATTCTCATTACACCTTTGTCTGGTTTGCCAATAATATGAATTTGTACAATATTTGCCAATAAGTAAAAACATTCGCTACATACAAAACAGCAGTATGTCACAAACGCAGAGACAAAGTTGTACCCGGGCGCTTCAAAACTTCCACGTTTTTGTCCTATTTTGTTTTGCTACAAGCATTTTTTAAAAACGCAATGAAAAAGTTAAAAGCAAAAGAACTTTTGGTATTTGCGATTTTTCTGCTTTTAAAGTTGATTTAATCGTATTTTGGCGAACCTAAGCTAACACACATAATTGCAAAAATAGAGTTAAAAGTGAACCTAAACTAAAGTGATCAAAAAGAACTCGAGGAATTTCAACATTCGTGTTTCATCTGTAGATCAGTGCGTGTTGCCAGTGATGATATTATATGACTTTGAAAAGTGGTCATTCACGATAGGCCTCATGAGAAGAGTTGAAGTCACCCAAATGAAAATAGAAAGGGTTATGTTCTGAGCTTCCTTGCATGATCGAATCTGGATTATAGATTTCCGCAGGTGAACCAAATGAATCGCCAAAAAGTGGCATTGGGTAGGCCGCATCGCTCGCAGAACAGATGGTCAATGAAGGTATATTATAAAACAAGAGTAAATTAAATTCATACACGCCGGGCGCCCGAAAAACTAGCATTATACGAGTGATACGGTATTTTATTAAAAGGTATTCAAAATCGTGACTTTTCATGTTAACAAAAAATACACATTGATACAAAAAAATATTATAATAATAAATGAACGCCTATCAATAAGGACCCTCGCCCACAGCGACTTTTTGTAGCGTTGCTGTAGCGCGTTCGCATCGATAATCGCGATGCTGTTGCGTTAGTAGCACGTTGGATTTTTTTCTATAACACTCACAAATGCGACTAACGCACGTTACTAATGAAGCTGTCGCGTGCTTACGAAAAGTCGTCGTGGGCAAGGGGCCTAAAGGACCGAAATCTGTTTGATAAAAAAAAAATTTCATTGGATTCACTCGTATTTTGAGTCAAAGCCCGGGGGACCTTTGACTCAAAAATAAACATTTTGTAGCGACGCAGTAGCAATATTGTCGCGCGTTCGCATCAATACAGTTGCGATGTAGCCGCTAGCTGTTTGCCCTCGCCCACACCACGATTCTCAATCGCGATGCAAACGCGATTCAGTAACAAAAATCAAGTTTTTACAAATAGAATATTTTACTCACGCGCCACCCTCCCTCCGTTTTCTACCTGATGTCCGTCACAAGGTCCAACACAACACCGTCGCGCGTTAGTAACGTGTTATTATCGCTTCTTTAGCGTGTGGCAAATTCAACTAACGCGCGTCAGTAGCAACATCGCGCGTTTACAAAACGCGTGACACCATCGCGACAAAAATTCGTCGTGGGTGACCGGCCTAAAGCAACGAAATCCATTTAAGAAAAAAAAAGCATTTTCATTGAATTCACTCGTATTTATTCGTAAACATTTTTATCAATATTTTGTCAACAAACGTTTGAAGTGTCGAATGGTTGTCAAATCCGGTCTCGGAAATGTATTCAGTTTGATCGAATTCTGATGGTTTTTATCCAGGGATTACATTGATTTTTACTTGTCAACTGTTGAATCGAAATATATCGCGTTTGCTTGATTTACTTATATTATATCTTTAGAAGCGACCGCGTAACGTAAGCTCCTTGAAGGGTCTGCCAAAAAGTTTATAGATGAGCTGATGAAGACCACAAAGTGGATTGTTAGGTTGGCTTACGGACATGGAAAAGGAGGTGGCCGGAAGTGCACGCGACGCAAAGCCGCCGGCCACCATAGGTGCGCTCATACAAACACTTGTTCCATACGGGAATTACACTTGCGACATGAAGCGTGCTTCTAAGTAAGCGTGCTTTATCGTAGGTCTCACCATTGCTTACCATCAGATAAGATAGTGGTCAAACGCGAAACTGTACACAGTGAAAATAAAAACCTCAGCATCCAACCGCTCAACCTTTGCGCCAACCGAGCCGTCATTTGTAATCACACCTGCGACAACAATTATTAATATTCTACTCTAAACGATTTACTTGACTTAGCGAAGTCGTCTGTTCAACAACGCGACAGCCATCATGTCGCGTTCCATCTGTCAATGTCACGCGGAATTATGCAACGTTGCCAAACATGTCGACGTCACGTGTTGCGCGTCAATTGTTGCTGAATTTGACTTTACATTACTGTCTATTTGTGGATCGACCTTTATTTATGACCTTTCAGGAGTGGCAATATATGTAGTGTATGTAGTAAACGTGTAAGGACTTTTTGTTTTGGGAAATCTTTGCGAAATTTCTGTTCAGAGGCTTGCGTTTAACTCCTCGCGCGCGAGAAGGTTTCTTTGTTACGTGATTGTGCGTTTTTACGTAAATAACCAAAAAAAAAACTTAAACAAGAAAAATAAAGATATAGAACCAAAAATTTTTGGCCAAAATATTTTCGTACAAAACGACGATTAAGTGTTTTTCAAGGTCATTCAAGTTATATAAATGTACAATCGGCGCGCGGCGCCCCAGTGTCTCATCCGATATTAGGTAAGCGAAGATGTGGTCTACAATTGAGCACGCTTGTCTAGAACTAACTTATTCACTCTTGACTTAAAGACACTTAGATAGCTATCAGGAAACACAAACTTCGGCAGGAAAATCCACTTTTGGCAAAAAAAATATTTAGCAATTTCGCAACTTTTCCCTACTCCTTCGAAACGGCTTGGATGTTTAGAAATATTTTTACGCATAAAAATTGGTGGTTAAATATTCTAAAAAGTGAACATTGCATTTGTAAATCAATCAATATTTTGCACATAGAATGAATTTAAAGGTCAGCCACGCGCTTTCCGCTGGGCGCTGTTGGCCGCAAACAAATGCACAGATTTGCGTACTGCCGCCTAGGCGGGTGCGAGAGGTGCGTCTACATAATTTTGGCCAGATGGTTCAAGGGACTATAAGCCTTAGCGGCTGACCTTTCAAATATTGTCAATTAGAGACTCAATAGAATGACAAAAGCAGCGCGAACCGTACGTTTGGGGTTTTATGAATTAAAGGGTTAAATAAATAAATCTTATGTTCGCAAATCATGACAAAGAAGAAAGATTTCAGAGTTAAAAGTTGTTCACATTCAAGGCTAATTTTATTCCACGAAAGATTGCTAATTAATTAAAAGGCACTTTTACTACAAATAAAACAGCACTTTATTACCTTCCATACAAAGTCACAATTCTATTGTTCTCAGCTTTAAAGTTCATCCTTATATCGCAATGTAAATCAGCCTTCTGCACTAACCATACAATGTTACCAACATAATATTTTTAATGTTCGACTTTATGTGCGTCCCTCAGAGCATCGCTTTAAATTTTTTATCGTTTCGCTATCAGATATGCAATAAATGTTGCGTTTTTCGTAAAATGGCCTGAATTTATGTTGGCACGATTGTGTTGTTGTTGTGTATTTGTTTTTAATCGTCGTTGTTTGAGTTTGAGTATGAGAGTCGAAGCCTACTGGGGCCAGGGTTATCCGAAAGGGCGCTCGAGCCCCGGTATGAAGGCTTGAAGGAACGGGATGGGTTTTTTAGTCAGTAAGAGTCTGACACTATCTCCCGCTCCGCCCAAGAGCGGGAGTTGTCATAAGATGATTTTCCCATCGAAAAAAAAAAGTATGGGGGAGTCAGTATGGAGTCCCTGTACACTCATCTTCCAGGGTTTATATGAGGTCAATCAAACGTTAAAGCTTTTTTTTTCTTTTTTTTAGGGATTTTGTCAACATGACGATGTTGCCCGTAATTCACAACCTCTTTACAGGATTTATATGAGGCCAATCAAGTGTTAAAGCTTTTTTTTTATCTATATTCAAAATTCAAAAAAAAAAAAATGAAATTTTTTTTTTTTCACATAGGCCTACAAGGGCACTTATAAAACGTCAGAATCTAGTGCACAAATTGGTCGTTTTCTGTGGAGAAGAACCGGCAAGAAACTCCATGGTTACTCCTTTTATCAAGACGACGTTGCCCCGAAATTCTAATTATAATATGACTTTTAAGGCTAGCTACAACTTGAATCACTAAAAACTTATAAATCTAAACTAAGTGTTGGAAGCATCTTCCAGCCGTTATTGGGTAATGTCCCCACTCCGTAAATGTGACATGTATAATTCACACATCTGTCTGGCCCCTTCTGAAAATGGGAAGGACAAGAAGCTGCGACAGATACTTGGGGGCTTGCGTATAATATAGAGATATTGTAGTGCCTGCCTCAAAACACCTGTCGCCACTGAGTTCAAATGTTAAAAGTTTTATAAGTCAGATAAAATTTAATTCGAGGTTATCGACACAAAAAAAAAAATTTGAATGAAAGAAGTTAAACATAGATAAATATAAAGAAGTTAAATATATAAGTATGTTTATCAGTTGTCTAGTACCCATAACACAAGCTCTGCTTAGCTTGGGACTAGACGGCGTTGTGTGATAGTTGTGGAATTATTATTATTATTATTATTATAGATAAGTCTCCTACAAATTTTTCGAAAATACTGGTCTTTTCCTGATGTTGCTAAACCCGAATGGAATTGAAGGTGAACTGTTAGGGAAAACCAAACCGATTGATCAAAAAACCTCATAAAAGATGACTTTACTAGTGAAAAAAAAGTTAATAATCCAGAAAAAAACTGAAATCTGCAGTAAAAATATAAAATCTCCAGTAAAAATGATGTTGCTAAAGAGATGTTGCTAAACCCGAATGGAATTGAAGGTGAACTACTAGGTAAAACCAAGCAGATTGATCAAAAAACCTCATAAAAGACGACTTGACTTGTGAAAAAAAAAAGTTGATAATCCAGAAAAAATCTAAAATCTGCAGTTAAAATATAAAATCTCCAGTAAAAATCTAAAATCTCTAGTAAAAATCTAAAATCTCCAGTAAAAATTTATTGGTAAATTCATGAAAGATGACTTGATAATCCAATAAAAATCTAATACAGGAAAAGTTTTTAACCAGTGCGCAAATTTTGTCATGATAAACTTGAATATATTTTAATAAACACGTATTTTTTATTTTGATATGTGTTAATAGTAAAAAATAAAGTTATCGCTTACGAGACTTATTTACATAGAAATTTATTTTATGGTCGCTTGCCAGTCGGGCGCCCGGTTGACCGACTCACGCGTCGACTGGTCGCCCGACCGGCAAGCTGTATCAGCTGAGTTGTAGGTAAGTACTTATGTGCGATCGCTCGATGCGACGGCGCCGACGTAAGTACCTACGCGGTGCGGTTACTGACCGCAATTTCGTGCTACTTTTTAAGTTTAGGTAATTCCAATTTTTCCTTCATACTTTCATGGGCTTAGGACCATCAAAATGCAGAAAATAAATCAAGTAATAATTTTTACATTCAAATTAAAACATTTATGTATGATAATTACTCATGATAAAATTTGAATTGAAAAAATTGCATTCTGGCGTATTTAAAAAATTGGAATCAACTACCTATTTACAACAATGTCCAATCAAAAAGAACCTAACACACTAAGATTGTTTATAATTTCTTACCTCTACATTTCGTTAATCACAGTATTTAAGGTATTGTTCGAAGTGACCTCCTCCTTTTTCCAGGCATAAACGTGCACGTTTAAAATAAGTTTGCATTTAGTTTGTTTAGGACACTAGTATCACTTTTCACTTCATTGAAAGCGTTATTTATTTTTTGTTTGCCAGTCGAGGTCTGCCAGACCCTAGTGCATGCCTCGGGGTTCTGAACTGGCCGTGATCAAGCAGCCTTTGATTTGCTGCAAGAATTGTCCTTTCATTAGGTACCGTAGGATTACGGATCCCTTGGGCTCGCATACGAGGTACGCTCTCCCTCTCATATCTTCTTCGTGCTGCTCGTAAATTTTCGTGGCTAAGTAGATACACTCGCACCATTTCGTAGTATTCGCGGTGAGTAAAGTTCGACATCGTGACGACACGAGTACGCGGCACACACGCGCGCAGGGATGAATATGAGCGAACGTCCGAACCCCGCTTCCGCAAGTGACGTACTGCAGATCCGCACATCAAAGGCCGCCGCCGGCGCCGCATACCCCCGCCCCCTTCCCCCCGCACCCCCGTCTCGTACAACGGGCGGCGCGGCGGCCAGCACGTTTTCATTCATAGTATTTAATAGTATTACGATTAAATTATGTCCATGTTATGCTTATTTCAAAATGGGACAAGGTGGAAAAATGTGAAAAAAAAAGTTATAAACTAAAAATGGAAATGTGTTCTATTTAAGGCTCGACCGAGATGGGTTTTTCGTTCTCGGCCGAGACCGAGACCGAGACCGAGAATAAAATAATATCTCGGCCGAGACCGAGAGCCGAGAACGAGAATAGAAAAAGCGTGAAATTTTTTTTTTTATACTGTTTGCTTTTTAATACACTACTAATTGTTTAACAAAATTAATTGTTTTAATAATCAAAGTTAAATAACATTATATTATAACATAAAAAAAGCAATTTTTCGGCATTTTCGCCCTTCAAAGAATGTCGTCTCTCGTCATACAATTGTCCAGGTTTGCTAAAAAGTTGTTCACTTGCTACGCTAGTAGGCGGCGCAGATAAAAACTTATTTGCTGCGGGCTTAAGCACCTTATAAGGCGACGAAAACCAATACTCAAAAATATTAGCATTTCTTTGCAGTCTTGGCTCTCTAAGAAAGCTTTCTAGCGCTATTTCGATCACAGAGCTTGAACTGTATTCGTCATTGGTCATTGGCTCGTCTTCCAACTCTATCGAATCATGAGCTGCCCATAAGTTGAATTGACTTGTTGCAGCCATGTTTGACGAGTTAGTTGAAGATGCCCATGTCGTCTCACGAGAATCTGATCCTACATTTTCATTAAGAGTGAGAGTCTCGATAATATGAAGTTTGGCTGAGTTAACTTCGCTTTCAGTTAGATATTTAGTTTTAAACCGTGGATCGATCAGTGTTGCAGTAACTAGTGGCAAACAACTTTTAACAAATGAAAACCGCTGATTAAGTGCATCCAGTAGCTTGCTCTTCATCGTCTCTGCGTGATTTCCAATTTCATTATCATCTTCCTGGTCATTAAAGGACTGAATGTTTTGTGTTGGCGCCAATTTTCCATTCAACATTGCCACCAACGGTATTACCACTGAAACACAGGACGAGTCGGAAGAGATATCCAACGTGGCTTGGTAAAAGCATTGCAAAACGTTCACTATATCTTTCATGAAATTCCATTCATCACTGTTAATTTCTAGTATGCCTCCTTTTTCAATACGGTATAGGTTCAAAGCATTTTTTTGCTCAAGCAGTCGTTCCATCATTAAGTAGGTACTATTCCACCGAGTTTCGACATCTTGAAAAAGCGCATGCTCCGGTAAATTTAAGGTTTTTTGAAAGGTACTTAAATGTCTTCGAGCTTGTTCACTCCTGTGAAAATGACATTTTTTTATCAGCGTTTCAACTTCTGCAACCGAAAAAATGGCATCATTTTCAGCAAAAAACATACGCATAACGTCACAAAACCCTATCTATCTGTAATATATATTTAATTTACTTATATTTATAAAAACAACTTACCCGCTTTATATTCCACCGCAAAACTATAAGTAATGATCTTGCTTTCACCAAACCAGTGTAATTAATCAATTTACAAGTATCAACAACAAGTAATCACAGCAAGTAGCAACACAACACTTAAAAGAACTTATTAAATTTTTATTTACTGTGTTAAAACAAACTTCCACTCATTACTATTGTAAACATAAACAATTACAAATACTGCTCGAATGGGGCGAAAGCGGCCGGCCGCAGTTCGCCAGCCGGGACTTCAACCAATCACAATTCAGCTCTCTCACGCACTTACACCAATCGACTATGCGCTGCGGCGCGTTGCCACGCGCGGTAAAATTTGAATGCCGATCCGAACAATGTTACAATCTCGGTCATGACCGAGAATCTCGGCTATAATTAGCCGAGAACCGAGACAAGTTTCTCGGTTGGATTTGTAGCCGAGAATGCCGAGACCGAGACCGAGACCGAGATCTCGGTCGAGCCTTAGTTCTATTACTTACACTGAGCCACCAAAAAAAAATTACGCAGTGGTTAAAAACTTTTCCTGTATATTACCTCATAAATTTCGTGAATGGTTGTCTATCAATGGACATAATTATGACCATAATGTCCAGCAACACGTTTCAGATGAAAATATCATTTTGAATCTTAAAAAAAACATTACTTGTTTGTATTTATCCTTGTCAAGGATTTTTCTGTTTTATAATTTTAATAAAAATCTAAATTATGTATGTACGTTGCAAGGTAATTCAGCCAGCACGAAATTCGTACTAATCGGTTGTATGAATATGTAAAGACAGATTATAAACGCGAAATGAGTTTGCAAATAGATCAAAGAGCCAGCTTAAATTGAAATTCACAAAAAAATAACACTGCTTTCATTTGAAAATGGCCAGTATTTTTGTAACAAATTTCTGAGGGTTTGAGAATCACACTTACATTATGAAAGCAAACATTTGTGCGTGCATGTGTGTGTTAGTTTATCAATTCTTCATGTTTAAACAGATTTAAATGAAATTGGGCATATGAGTAAGGCCATGTTCTGTAATTCACCACTAGTACTTCATCATCAGCCTTTTTAATGTAAGTCCACTGCTGGGACTCAGGCCTTCTCTCTAGGAGAGGGAATGGGCCGTAATCCACCACGCAGGCCCGGTGCGGGTTGGTGAATGTAACATCACGATGTTTTTCTTCACCGCTTAGAGAGCAGTGGTAATAAAATAAATTGCACAAAGATAATAGATATTAAGATAAGATCAATCTATAATATAAAAATGAATCGCAAAATGTGTTGGTAAGCGCATAACTCAACAACGCCTGGACCGATTTCGCTAATTTTTTTTTTGTTGTGCTCGTTATTATGAGGAGAAGGTTGTTATGGAAAAAAAAATGATAATTAGGGTAGTGTAGGGTAGAGTAGGGTAGTGTAGGGTAGTGTAGGGTAGAGTAAGGTAGAGGAGGGTAGAGTAGGGTAGAGTAGGGTAGGGTAGAGTAGGGTAGAGTAGGGTAGAGTAGGGTAGAGTAGGGTAGAGTAGGGTAGATGAGGGTAGAGTAGGGTAGAGTAGAGTAGGGTAGGGTAGAGTAGGGTAGAGTAGGGTAGAGTAGGGTAGAGTAGGGTAGAGTAGGGTAGAGTAGGGTAGAGTAGGGTAGAGTAGAGTAGAGTAGGGAAGAGTAGAGTAGAGTAGGGTATGGTAGAGTAAGGTTGTGTAGGGTATAGTAGGGTAGAGTAGGGTATAGTAGGCTGAGGTAGGGAAGAGCGGGAGCGAAGCCGCACGGGTGCAGCTAGTTTAAGTTAAATTTATAATCACAAAGAACAAATACAGTAAGGCCCTGGCTCCTGTGCTAGGTGGAACACCTGTGTTACAGGAATCAGTGTCTCCTCCCAATTATTTAGAGCAAAAAATGCATTAAAAGTTGAATTAAATACATTATCTTACAAAAAACTTAAAATATAAATATTTAGTGAACGTTTTTCGACTAAAATTATGGTGATATTCGTAGAATGAATATATATTGTAAGGAACCGTTTATTCAATTTTTATCTAATACTAGACTATTTCTAGGATATAAAGCTAAAGATATTAACTGTTATAGTAAGCGGCCATTTATAAATATGTCTCATTCCAAATGTCTAGTTTCTGAAATATTGCCAGAATAACTTTACTGTAATAACGAAGATTTGTACTCCATTCGTCATATGACGTGTTGAAATATAGTGTTCAGGGGACAAACTCAAGAGTTTAACGTCATAAAGTAAGATTATGTCATATTAACTTGAAAGAAGCTATATAGAGCATTTGAAATATGGATCTTTCAATCAACAGCTCAGGATAGTTCATTGTGCGACACTTAGGGGAGGTCTATATCCAACAGTGGACGTATATTGGCTGAAATCATGATGATGAATCAACAGCTTTCAAGCAGCCTATAAACTACTTAGAATCATATCTGGTTTGAAAGGAATTGCAATTTTTCTGGAAAAGAATACAAAAAAAAGAAAACAAAAGAAGTACAAAAATATCGAACCCCTATGCTAAGGCTTACTAAAAACTTAACAGAAGCAGATAGTTATTCCTATTCAAAAGAATAGCAATAAAATAACAGTATGTATTAGGTATACGGTTAATTAGCTCACTGTCCGGCCGTCCGGTAACTGTCCTGACCAAGCCCAAGTCGTCGACGACGCGCACTGTTACCGCGCGCCTCAAGGAGTTGTCAGCAACAGCAGGGGCCCAGCCGGGTCGAAGCCTACTGGGGCCAGGGTTATCCGAAAGGGCGCTCGAGACCCCTTAATGAAGGCTAGAAGGAACGGGGTGGGTCTTTTAGTCAGTAAGAGTCTGATACTATCTCCTGCTCTGCCCAAGGGCGGGGGATGTCAATGCATGATTTTTTCCCACCATAAAAAAAAGGTATACTGTTAATTCTTTTGAATATACAGTATTGGAATTTCATATTACGTTGTTGAAACCTCTACGGTTCGGACCAAGCAATTCTCCTCGTCGTTTATACCGCGTACATCGAAGGGCTGGAACAATTTGCATGCTGCGGTCTTTCCGTCCAATTATATTAAAGGTGTCTTTAAGGATAGAGTGAATAAGCTCTTAATAAACAAGTGCGCCTCACCATCAACGATGCATCACTATTTACCATCAGGTGGGAGCGCAGTCAAGCACTACTTTATATCAATTGAAAAAATAAAATTTCAGATCTCTTTTTTTTAAAGAAGAGAAATACAACCAATCCCAACAAGAGTCATAAACAATCAATTACCAACATCACGACAAAATAAACCGATTGGAATAAACAGCAAACTATTGCAAAACTCCGTATAAATACTAGAAACGGCATTCGGAAGTTTTTATCGAAGATAAACAGTTTACAAGGGAACATCGTAACAGCAACATTTTTATTTTACGATTGGCCTTTACCCAAAGCTATGAGACGATGCCCATTCAACTGTATCACTTTTATGTCATGACACTTATTCATCTACACATTTTTCATTGGCTAAGAAAACTTCATGATAAATGAAAAATGGATCGTCATTGACATGATTGTCTGATTTTATTTCATCATCAATCTTTTGCCCTTGTACCAATTTATTTGGGGTTCCTATTACTTGTTATCTTTATTCATAGTAATAAGTCTCATTACATTTTTATTTAACGAAAGTAGTAACAGTTATTGTAGACGATGGAGCGTTCTCCATAGTCGACTTACTGGCTTATAAGTAATAATAATAATAATAATAGTAATCGGCAATCATTGTGCCGATAGTCGTGACGGCCAATGGCTTAATTGCCAAGAGCCTCGATCAACATCTGCGGAGGCTCTCGTTAGGCAGCTGGATCAAGGGCTTGATCCAGAAGGCAGTACTCCTAGACACGGCGCGTATTGTCCGGAGATTCCTCTCTCAGGAGCCCTGACCACCGGCAGCTTGGACCGTGTTCCCGATGCCGGTGGGCTACTATTTTTTATATTTTTAAATGTTTTTTTAATGTTATTTTTTTAAGAAATATTTAAAAATATACTATAATATGTACATAATAATAAATAAATGGAATAATAATAAGCCCCCTAAACAACCACACGTCCTGATTGACCATCTAATCACGTGGGGGGCGGACACACGAATAAGAAATTACTGGCGTGGCTAACGTGGCTCTGGAAACCCATCCAACATGGAGACTAGATCAATGAGATTACGTATAGGACCGCTACCCGAGGGCAATCGTCGGGGCACACCTGGGGCCGATGCTGGGTGTCACAGCATACGACCCATCGGCGGTGGGGGACTGAGCAGGCGGGTTCTCCCCGACAAAAATACTACAGCCGAACCCACAGACAGACTAGACAATAGGGAGGAAAGTAGAGCAGTTACATCCGCCTTAGATGTTTCGCAGGCGGCATCAGCTACTCAGCCAGCGACCACCAAAGCGGGAAAACCCAGAGTGCGCATGAAATGGACTGAAGATATGAACATATTCATCATGCGTACTTATTTTCATGTTACAAAACTTGAAGAGGACAGAACTATGTACTGTACACAATTATTTGAAAAATTTAAATTACAATACCCAGAAATAAATGTAACTGAACAAAGAGTAGCAGACCAAAGAAGGGTCATTATCAGAAACAAATTGTTATCGGATGACACTTTAGGTAGAATTAGATTTGAAATAGCAGAACAATTGAAGAAAGAAGAAGAGGAAAGAATAAACCTTACACAACACTTTAACACTAATAATAACACCTCCCTGGAACTCGACACGAGTCTCAGGACTGAATATTTTGTTACAGATTCAAGTGGCTCTACAACACAAAACTGCACCCAAGCTATTTTAAATAATTCCACAATAGTTGAGACACAAAATAATACTGATTTTGATTCATCATTAGTAGAAACATTAAGTAATGAATTAGAATCCAATATGCTAAAATATAATGGAATTGATCCTACTCGTAGACCGTTACTACCAAAAATGAGACCATCTCGCAAGTTATCCGATATAATTAATATTTTTAATCAAAAAATTATACCTTCGAGGCTTATATCTCTAGAAAATTTAAGTGACACACACTCATTAATTTATTGCGTAGCTATCTCAATTGCAAATTACTTTAAATTAAAAATAAATACGGACAGAAGTTTTAAAAGTAACAGATTAACAAATGACCCACCTTGGCAAAAAAGATTAGAATCAGATATAGAGCAATTGAGAAAAGATATAAATAGGCTAACACAGTACAAAAACGGTAATACATCAAGTAAACTTGGAAAAAAAGTCAAACAGATTATCAATAATACTAAACAACACAGTACACATGAAAACTTTAACAAACGAATAGAAGATCATTTAGACACATTAAAACAAAAACTTCTTGTTAAGAGCCATAGGCTAGCACGATATAAAAAAGCAAAATTAAGAAAAGATAATAATATATTATTTAAAGTAAGTGAAAAACAATTTTATAGAAAACTTAAAGGAAATGATACGAGAATCCTAAACCCTCCATCTCAAGAAGCTCTAAAAGAATTCTGGCAAGGGATCTGGTCAGACAGTACGGAACATAATAAAGAAGCTAAATGGATACAAGAGGAAGTACGTAGATCAGAAACTATAAACGAAATGCCTTTTGAAGATATAGATGCGCTTGAAATAAATACAATTATAAATAAAACGCATAACTGGAAAGCAGCAGGAGTAGATGGTATACACAATTTTTGGATAAAAAGACTTCATTCACTTCATAAAACGATAGCGGAACAAGTAAGTGATATTCTAAAAGGCAATCAGAATATTCCGGAATTTTTGACTAAAGGAATCACATATATGCTCCCAAAATCTAATAGAACACAGGATCCTTCACAGTACAGACCTATTACTTGCTTACCAACTTTATATAAAATCATTACATCTTGTATTACACATAGAATCATTAAACACGCTGAAAAATATAACATTTTAACAGAAGAACAGAAAGGCTGTAGGCGCGGGCATATGGGTTGTAAAGAGCAATTAATCATAGACTCCACTATTCTAAAATATGTTCAGAGATCTAGAAAAAACTTATACGTAGCATACATAGATTATAAAAAAGCATTCGACAGTGTCCCGCATTCTTGGTTGATAGAAATATTAAGTATTTATAAAATTAATCCTTTAATAATAAATTTTCTCAAGAGTACTATGAGATCCTGGAGAACTACGCTTAAATTACAAACTGAAACCGAAAACATAACCGTAGATGAAGTAACGATTAAAAAAGGTATTTTTCAAGGGGACTCATTAAGCCCTCTATGGTTTTGTTTGGCCCTAAATCCACTCTCCCGATCATTAATAGATTCTAAGTTAGGCTTTGATATTAAAAATGGTAGGTCAATATTACACCAAATTACACATTTATTATATATGGATGATTTAAAAATTTATGCTAATAAAAATTCAAATTTACACGATCTATTAAATATTACAACTACATTTTCGAAAGATATAAGAATGGATTTTGGACTAGACAAATGCCGAAAACTAAACATAGAGAAAGGTAAGATTGTAGGAGGAAACTATTTGACAGATACCAATGAAACAATAGAAGCAATTAAAGACGAAGAACTGTATAAATATTTAGGGTATAATCAAGCTCGACTTTTAGAACATAAAGCCATTAAAGATAAACTTAAAAAAGAATACAATAGTAGAATACATTCGTTATGTAAAATGCACCTATCTAGTAAAAATTTATTCAAATCAATTAATACTTACGCGGTACCAATACTTACTTATTCTTTCGGGGTAATAAAATGGTCTAACACAGAATTACATAGTCTCGAAGTAAAAACAAGAACTATGCTGACTCAACACAGATACCACCACCCGAAATCTGCGATAGAAAGAGTTATATTACCCAGAAAAGAAGGCGGAAGAGGATTAATCGAAATTTCAATTAATCGAAAAAACAATTTTTCAGGCGAAAGAAAATTACTAGTAATTTACATAAAACAATAATAGATATAGATAAACATTATACACCATTAAACCTTAGCAATGATGATAATATTGAGACGGTAAATAAAGTGCAACATATAGAAGAGATAAATAGAAAATGGAGGCAAAAAGAGTTACATGGGAGACATCCCAATGATTTACAACAATCGCATATAGATAAAGAAGCTTCCAACAAATGGCTAGAACTAAGTGGGTTGTTCCCTGAAACAGAAGGGTTTATGTTGGCTATTCAGGACCAAGTCATTAATACCAAAAATTACAGAAAATTTATAATAAAAGATAAAACAGTAAGGAATGATTTATGCAGAAAATGTCACAGTAAACCTGAAACAATACAACACATCACGGGTGCTTGTATGACATTGACACAGAACGATTATACTCACCGACATAATCAACTGGTTAACATCGTACACCAAAAACTCGCTACAAAACTTAAACTCATGCAAGACCCATACACACCATATTATAAATATTCACCAAGAGCGGTATTAGAAAATCAATCTTACAAAATATATTACGACCGCACTATAATTACAGATCACACTATATATAACAACAGACCCGATATAACACTTGTTGATAAAGAAAACAAACATGCATATATAATTGATATAGCAGTCCCAAACACTAATAACATACAAAAAACTATCACGGAAAAAATTAGGAAGTACACAGAATTACAAGAGGAAATCACTAGAGTCTGGAAAATGAATAGAGTCACAATAGTCCCAATAATAATATCAACAACAGGTGTTATTCCAAAACAAATACTTAATAGTTTCAATGTTCTCAACCTATCAAAATACACATATCTAACACTACAAAAAGCGGCTATTTTGAATACTTGTCGTATAGTTAGAAATTTTTTACAACTGGACTTAGATAATAATATAAATCCAGTACAAAGTCTTTTACCATCTTAAATTCAATTATTAGGATCTCACCTTGGTTCACACCCGTGAGGTTCCGATAGAACACCAGGTATTAGCCTGAGAAAAATTGCCCAAAAAACCATAATAATAATATTGCACAACTATCACACAGCGCCGTCTAGTCCCAAGCTAAGCAGAGCTTGTGTTATGGGTACTAGACAACTGATAAACATACTTATATATTTCTAAATACATACATATTATAGATAAATCCACCCAGACACAGAACAAATGATCGTGCTCATCACACAAACATTTGTCCTGGGTGGGAATCGAACCCACGACCTCCGGCATAGCAGTCAGGGTCACTAACCACTAGACCAACAGGCCTGTCAAGCATAAGTAGCTTATTCACTCTTAACTTAAAGACAGCAAGCTAGGACCTAGACTATAGCTTTCACGAGTCGTAGACTCCTGCGAAATATCCCAGTTTTTAGTATTATTAGTCAGAATCTCTGTAGTCATCTCTTTTTTTAAAGCCTCTTTTCTTTTTTTTTGTTTTGATCTATCTCATAATCATATGATATACAGGTCCTTACCATGGTATATAGCGTTATTTACCAACTAAATTATTGTGATCAGATCAGTAGGTTCTCCTACATAAAATTTTTTGTTCAATTACATCTAGTTAACGGAAAGCTGGATACGTTTATGGAGTTAGTAAAAGTATCTATGTACACTATGTACTTTGCATGAGTATTACGTTACAGATTTGAGAGAAGAATTTTAAAAAGTCATTACTTGGTTGTTGAGTTTGTCGTGTTACTATTAATCGCGTAAACAGCTGCTAAGAATGAACTCTTACAAATTTATGGTTATATCGCTGCGAATTGACAAAAAATATCTTAGTCTAACACTCGTATTTATATAAAAGTACCTCTTTACTTAAGTTTAGAAGTCTTAATTACAAAATCTCATTCTATAGTAGAGTAACACTCGTTACTTATTTGAGAAAATGCTCAAATAACATTCGACGCTAGGCAGTTGTTGTTTTTGTTTGTTGGCAATCCAACTTAAAAACAATTTCTTAACTATAGAATACAAATCCAGACGTACGGCGATGCGCCACCGGTACATGGTGGATATGCCATCTACACGCACAAAACGTTTTGGGAACACATTCATTGTGCGTGCAGCTAGGGAGTGGAATTCCTTGCCGTAGTCTGTGTTTCCTGATAGCTATAACCCGGGAATCTTTAAGTAGAGAGTGAATAGGTTTCTTCTAGGTAAGCGAGTTGCAACGTCGACCGTATCGTCTCTTTCCATCAGGTGAGATAGCGGTCAAGCGCGAACCTATAAACAATAAAAAAAAACACAAATCGTTGCTTAAGTAGTTAATTTTACTTGTTTCTAAATACGGGTGGTAAACTAGAGCAATATGGTGCTAAACTCACCCATGCATAAATTGAAAATCTCACACGAGATAACAAAATACTGAGCCATTCACAAAATAGGGTTTCCTATTATACACACTGGAAAATCAGAAAAGAAACAACAAAAACCGCAAAAAGCACAGCTTGACAATAAAACAGTAAACAACAGAGCAAAACGATTAATTACATCGGCCGTTCGTGTAAGGGACAATGAAAAAATGTATGTCTTGGACGCGACAGTTAGGTTGGTACAAATTTATAGCAGTAACCAAACAATGGTTGGTTGGTATGACCTACACCTGCTTTTGTCGTCCAAATATTTTTGTTCTGACTTGTTTTGCTTTATTCTGTATGGTGCGTGAAAATACTGCACGATATTTTCGGAGCCACCATTTTTTGAGTGCGTAGTATGGTTGAATTTATGAACTATGTTTTTTGAAGCCGCAAAAACATAACGTTGATGTTTCGTATGGTGGAATCAAGTTATTGCCGCTTATGGACAATGCCATACTGCGTTTTTTGATTGTTGTGAATCGTAGAGGGTGGTTTAAAACTCATTGCTATTTGTTATAGCTCTTGTTGAATAGATTGCTGACTATCATCTCCTAGAACAGTAACTATTTACAGGAGATGTGATCCTGATTTCCGGCCACCGTAGGCGCGGGCTTGCGGACAGTGAGCAATGGGTAGCTCGCTGTCCGGCCGTCCGGTAACTGTCCGGACCAAGCCCAAGTCGTCAACGGCGCGCACTGTTCCCGTGCGCCTCAAGGAGTTGTCAGCAACAGCAGGGACCCAGCCGGGTCGAAGCCTACTGGGGCCAGGGTTATCCGAAAGGGCGCTCGAGACCCGGTATGAAGGCTAGAAGGAACGGGGTGGGTCTTTTAGTCAGTAAGAGTCTGACACTATCTCCCGCTCCGCCCAAGAGCGGGGGATGTCAATGCATGATTTTTTCCCACCATAAAAAAGTAACTATTTACAAATTAATTTTATAAATTTATAACTACTTCCGGTGATCTCTAGATGATCAGCTTACTTATCAATTTATCTGATTTGCTGATCTTTTATGCTTACTTCAACCATAGTGTCATAGTAGGCTAGTTTATAACTCTACTTTTATACACACTTCATTGGTTTCGCGATTGCGTAACAGATTTATCACCATAGATTTTGGCCTTCCTATAGCCGAACCCAAATCGGCAGCGGAGCGTAGTATTCCACGTGTACCTCAAAAAGTTTTCAGCAAAACTGTTGTCCAGAAAGCTCGAAACCAACAGGGGGTTTACTTCTGAAAGGGAAACCCGTGGTCTTGAAACGCAAGGACAAAGAAGAAACATAGTTGTTGTTTTAGTCAGTAAAATACTGACACGCCCATCCGCTCCGCTTTAGGGTAGGAGATTCATTGGAAGATTTCCTAACTTAAATAAAAGGTTGATTCTGACTCCACTTTTACAAAGACTTCATTGATATCTTAACTCTTTGAATGCTGTAATTAGAGACACAATAGAAAGACAATTGCTTATGTCGAACTGTGTAACATAAGACATTCAAAAGGTTAATTGCATTTTGGAGTCTGTGATTCCGCCATCTCATTTCTACCATCGGATAACTGGACGTATGGCGAATATCCACCCTTACGTTATTGAAACCTGTACAGTCCGGACTAAGCATTTCCTAGCCTCGTTATTTATACCACGTACGTCGAAGGACTGGAACAATTTGCCTGCTGCGGATTTCCTGTCTAATTATATCTATGTGTCTTCAAGGCTAGAGTGAATAGGCTCTTAATAAACTAGTGCGCCTCACCATCAGAGATTGCATCACTGCTTACCATGAGGTGGGATCGCAGTCAACCACTAGTTTATAACTATAAAAAAATGTGTATCATTGACGGATTTATTAGACAAAATAAACGATCAAGGAACCACATAAATGTTTTCAAAAAAGGCTGCTCATCTTTTCGACACGGAGGAGGCAACATGTGCCCGCGCGAGGACTCGACATTCACACCCTAGCCGCCGGGATCCCGATCCCTAATTTTCGGCCACTGAAGGCGCAGGCTTGCGGATCGAGCTCAAGCCATCGACGGCGCGTACTGTTCCACGCTAACGTCAGATGTCGGCAAACCGTAGGGGCTCAGCAGGGGCCAAGCCTATTGGAGCCAAGAGTCTGCTTCTGATTGGAAGACTCGGGCCTGGTATGAAAGTCAACGAAGAAACAGCAGTGGGTTTTTAGTCAGTAAAATTCTGACAGACCCACTCAAGAGCGGGGGATATCATTGAATGATTTTCCCACCAAAATAATATTTTCGACGCAGTCCACTGAGAAACCACAAATATATTTTTAATCTCATTCAACCGATTTTCCCGTATTCATTATTTATCTTTTGTAGGGCAACGCGTTATTCTCGACTTAATTTAATAATGTTCCCGCAAACAGTTTTTTTTATGATTTCGTTCTGTTTTGTTTTGATTAGAAATGTTTATTTTTAGGGTAAATACGGAAAACATACAGTTTGCTAAATTTATTGTTACAGGTTTGGAACCCCAGGCTAAATTGAAAAAAAAAAGTATGTTTACGCCAATTCAGAAATTAAACAGAATTAGGAAAGGTTCTGATCTGTCTCTCTTCAGTTTGATATGAAATGAAGTTAATGTATTTTTTTTATTGCTGATAGGTTTGCGCTATATTAATACATGCTACTTCTTTTTAGGGTTCCGTACCCAAAGGGTCCTCCGTCCATCTGTCCGTCTGTCTCAAAAACCGCGAAAGCTAGACAGTTGAAATTTTCACAAATAATGTATTTCTGTTGCCGCTATGACAACAAATAGTAAATCAAAATAAAATAAATATTTAAGTTGGCTCCCATACAACAAAAGCGATTTTTTTTTTGCTGAATTTTTTAAGGACAGTATGGAATCCTTCGTTCGTGAGTCCAACTCGCTCTCGATTATAGTATCGACATAAAACTTAACACATCATAATGAACTATAGTGTATGTACTGTTTTGACACAAGCTTTCTTTTTGTGAGAAGTCACGACTTAATCCACGACTGCGTACAGTTTGCAGTCACCACGACACTTAGACGCAACGGGCACATGAAAGAATACGGGTGGATTTTAGTCAGTAAAAGTCTAAACAGGAGAAGACCAATAAAAAAAAGAAAGCCAAGCCTGTGTCCTCGGCGCGTTATGTTTCACGCGCGCCTCAAAGAAATGTTAGTAAACCTATAGGGACCAGTTAGGCCCACGCTTGCCAGAGCAGCAGATTGTAGGTTTTAGTCAGTATAAACTTCCCATGGTCGTGGTCGCTCACAATGGGCCTCATCAGAAGACTTAAAGTCACCCAAAGAGCAATGGAAAGGGCTATGCTTGGAGTTTTCTTGCGTGATCGAGTCAGAAATGAAGATATCCGCAGGAGAACCAAGTTTGCCAACATAGCACGAAGAATTGCCAAACTTAAGTGGCAATCGGCAGGGCACATTGCTCGCAGAACAGATGGCCGTAGGCGCCGAAAGGTTCTGGAGTGGCAACCTCGTACCGCTAAACGCAGCGTTGGGAGGCTTCCTACAAGGTGGACCGATGACCTGGTGAAGGTAGCGAGAATCCGATGGATGCGGGACGCACATGATCGTTCGTTGTGGCGACGCTTGGGAGAGGCCTATGTCCAACAGTGGACGTCTATCGAATGAAATAATGATGATGATCAAACCTCCCATTCTCGATCCGAACAGAACGGAAATAGGAATATGATTTCCCACCGAAATAAAAAATGAGGGAGAAGTTCTTCAATGATTTGGCCGCTGCAGCCTTTCCATCCAATTATAATTTAGGCGTCTTTAAGCCTAGAGTTAATAGGCTCTTAATGAAATAGTGTGCCAACGTTTGCCCCTCTAATTACCATCAGGTGGGATCGCAGTCAAATACTAGTTTATATATATATTTTTTTTACCGCAGTTCTCTAAAAATAAGGGTATAATGCATGTTGTTGATTGTCTTTGATTGTTTCTGGAATTCGATGGTTCTTTATAATTTTTTTTGTCACTGACGACTCCTTTACTTCAGTTAACTTGGATCCCCAAACTTTAGTACAATAAGATCTATCTCCCTGACTCCTGTTTGTGAAAAAAATAATGGTTGAAGTACTTATCTACAAAGATATTTCTCCTAACTTTCAGCCTCCAACAGTTTCAAATTAGTAACTGTCGTGGAATACAATACTATCTTCCCACAAAAGAACGTATCTTACTATATCTAGTTACAATATAACTTATTTCTTTTCTATTGTAGTTTATTTCTTTTATAAATGACTGAAGATAATATGTTCAGGATTTTTCTTTTTTCTTGTACTATATTTGAATGAAACCTCTCAGAATGATTTGTTGAGATCTGTGAGTGAAAATGGCTGAAAAGACTGAGTTTTGAGTGATTTGTTTGTTTGTTTTTTTTTATTACGTGATGAATTGGAGAAATTGGGAATGACGATATTTCAAGAACGTAAAGAAATAAAATTGTTGATTAAAAAATTATAAACTGTCTTTTGTATTGCTAAGGTAGGTGCCAGATAACTATAGAATAGTCATTGCTCTCATACATTTGTTGACATTCATAATTTAAAAAAAACCGGCCAAGTGCGAGTCGGACTCGCCCATGGAGGGTTCCGTAGCAGCAAGTAACATAACACAACAGTTATCGTAATTCGTTGTAAATTTGATCGATGTTTTAACCTTTCAATTGTGATAATTACAGACACAATTGAAAGACAATGCGCGAACGCCGGCGTTCGCTTGGGGTTAAATGAATTAATAAAACTGTATTTTTTTTACTTTTATCATTCTCTTATTTTAAAAGTTAGAGGGGGGGAGGGACACATTTTACCACTTTGGAAGTGTCTCTCGCGTACTATTTAGAAAAAAATGATATTAGAAACTCAATATCATTTTTGAAGACCCATCCATAGACACCCCACAATTATGAGCTGAAAAAAAAATTTTTGAGTATTAGTTCTAAGTATGGGGACCCCCAAAATTTATTGCTTCTTTTCTATTTTTGTATAAAAATCTTAATGCGGTTCACAGAATACATCTACTTACAAAGTTTCAACAGTATGGCTCTTATAGTTTCGGAAAAAAGTGGCTATGGCTTACGGACGGACAGACGGACAGACAGACAACATGACGAATCTACAAGGGTTCCGTTTTTTCCATTTGGCTATGGAACCCTAAAAAGGAAATAAAGACTTAGCTGTCTTGAATCGACATGTATCGTGATCTTTTACATGATCTAGTAATGAAAAGCAATTCATTGTTTGTTTTTCGGGTACCTACGCAGAGATATTAGGAAGAGGTCAATGTACTTTATTCCATTGCACGGTTATCTGTTGCCTTCTATACATTAAAACAACCCAAGCGACCTTCCTTCTTGTTTTAAGAAAATCCAATTGTGGATTAAGCTCGCTTGTGTACATTTCCTGTACTATTTTTCATTCACTGTTTAATTTGTATTCATTAAAGAAAATAAGAATATGAGATTTTAAGCTATTGCATAGCTTCTATCGCGGGCCTTGAGCGTGGAGACCGAATCCAGAAATTCCGTAACGAAAATAACCTAACACCCCCCACTCGTTTGTTTTTTGAGCGTGGTGACCGATATGAAAACAAATGAATGAACAATCAATCAAAATTCAATTCAATGTGTGAAAGTGTAACTTCAATTATTAATATCAAAGAAAAAAAACAAAGGAGAAAAAAATACTGCATAAATAAAATAAATAAATAATTATAATTGCATAAGTTGATATAAAATCTATGCAATAGCTTTACCGCGGCAGTCCCCGAGTGCCACACGTCTTTTTTTTATTACGTAAAGCTTGCGTTTGGCTATTAGCTAACCTGAGGGTAAGCGATGATATGACCGACGACGGAGAACACTTGTAAGTAATCTAAAAATTTGGACAGGCCAGTTGGTCTAGTGGTTAGTGACCCTGACTGCTATGTCGGAGGTCGTGGGTTCGATTCCCACCCAGGACAAATGTTTGTGTGATGAGCACGATCATTTGTTCTGTGTATGGGTGTAATTTATCTATAATATATATGTATTTAAAAAAATATAAGTATGTTTATCAGTTGTGTAGTACCCACAACACAAGCTCTGCTTAGCTTGGGACTAGACAGCGTTTTGTGATAGTTGTGGAATATTATATTATAAATCTATTCACTCTTGAACATTGGTAAAAATTGCTTATTTTCGATGTTCATTCATTTTAATAGGCTCCTAATAAACTACTACGTCTAACTTTTGCATCACTGTTTACCATCAGGTAGGATCGCAGTCCAGCAGTTCATATCAACAAAAAACTGGGCAAGTGCGAGTCGAACTCCTGCCCTGAGGGTTCCGTACAAACTTACCTTAACAATAAATTTTCGGATTTATGGTTTATGTTTTTTTTACCTGTATTATAAGACCTTGCTTTATGCAAAATTGCAGGTTTCTGGGGCAACGGGAAGTGCCCTAGAATTTTGGTTAACTTGAGTGTCAAAATAAACGATTTTTGATCCATGAATGGTCATATCTTTGTCTGTTAACAGCTTTAAGGTAGCGCAGACCTGAGTAGCAAAATACCATAGCATAATTAGCCTTTCAGTCTATATTTTCATCAGCTAATAAATATTCAGGTAATATATAGGCGTTCTATACAAAGCAGAGTTTCAACTCAGCAATGTTCTAATGATCGTAACAAAAACTGACGTAGCCTATTTCTGTTTTCAGCGTTTCTAGGAACCAAATACAAAGGACTATCGTATTAGGCAATTTATAATGAAAATGTTTAAACGCTTATATGATTGGTGCTTAGTTGACGACAATAGACACGTCCCTAATTACAGCGAAATATGCGTGTACCATAGGTACTCATCCGCTTAAATTTTCGTGATTAATGATGTTGTCTATCTATTTATTATCAGTTGTCACTATTTCAACCTTATAATAGGCGAATATTTTTGTTACTTGTTCACGCTGAAATAACTGAATAATTTTGGTTAATATTTGTCATGTGCTAAATCTTTTTATCTTCATCTGATCTTGGAATCACTTTCTTTTTTTTCACGCAATAGAAATCTTTAATTGCGATGCGATTTCGGCGGTCTCTCCAACCCTGTGCCTTTAGCTCTCGCCGGAACGCCCATACCAATCTGTTCCGACTTTCGGTACCTCGGGTCACTCGTCCAAGAGGATGGTGAGGTAGACCGAGATGTAACACGTCGGATCAACGCAGGATGGATGAAATGGCGACAGGTCACGGGAACAACTTGTGACCCACGGATGCCCCTCAAGTTGAAGGGTAAAATTTACAAGTCCGTCATAAGACCTGTCATACTGTATGGATCAGAATGTTGGGCTGTGAAAAAGAAGGATGAAAAAAGATTGCATGTAGCGGAGATGAGAATGTTGAGATGGATGTGTGGTGTGACGAGAATGGATAAAGTGAGAAATGAGTATATTAGAGGAAGTTTGAAAGTGGCGCCAGTGACTGAAAAGTTGAAAGGTAATCGGTTGTCTTGGTATGGTCATGTGAAGAGGAGGGATGAAGCGCATATAACTAAGAGAGTTCTGAGTATACATGTAGATGGATGGAGAGGGAGAGGAAGGCCGAAAAAAAGATGGATGGATTGTGTGAAAAGTGATATGAAAGAAAAGGGAATTAGTGATAGTTTGACGGGTGACAGGACAGAATGGAAGAAGAAAACGTGTTGCGCCGACCCCAAGTAATATGGGATAAGGGCAGGAAGAAGAAGAAGAAGAAATCTTTAATTACATTTAATGGAGATGATAGTGTGTGTGTGTGTGCATGTTGATATAATGAACACACAACACGATAATAGGATGTTTGTAAAAATTATAGCTTTTAAAGGTTAAAAAAAATTTTAATTCTTACAATTATATATTAAAATATTATTTCTTTTATTTTTTTTTTTACATTACATAATATTTACATTTTTAAATAAAAAAAATATTATTTAATTATTTTATTGTCATGATACTCTTTTACGCTAAAACAACGGAATAGGTTATATATAAGTAGTCAATTATAAAGGAGGAATTGTGGGAAATACGCTAGTGGGACCACGGGTGACAGCTAGCAACCTTGCCAGCAAGTAGTTAAATAACCTTTGAAAAAACAACATTCTCTAAAGAATATACCGTTTTAACATCACTGAAATGAGCACAAACACAAAGTTTTGGTGTAGCATTTAGTTCAACGCATACGTTCTATTAAAGTGATATATTGTGCAAGACAGTTTAAATATTACTCGACCACAAGGTGGGGTACCAGTTACAGCAAATTTTATGAAAAAAAAAAAACAACGAGCGTCAGATAGAAGGGAAAAAGGGAAAGTACAAGAAGAAATGAGATTTAAAATATTTGAATATCGTGGAGTAGTGGACTTTTCACCTCACTTCGCCATATGATAAAAAAGGCAGACAGAATCCTTTCGTTTCACATAATTGTTCTATTCTAAGTCTGTCTCTATAAACGCTATAAACTTAAAAAATACTAAACGAATTTTCAAGCACTTTTTATCGTTTATCAGATTCCCACAACCTAACCAGGTCATCGGTATACCTTGTTGAGGCCGTCCGACGCTACGTCATCCGGTACGCGGTCACTATTCCAGCCCCCCAGGCTTTTTTTATGGTGGAAAAAAATCATGCAATGACATCCCCCGCTTATGTGCGGAGCGGGAGATAATAATAATATGTTTATTGAGGGTAAAATTTGGTAAAATGGTTACATAAAATCTTAAGAGTAATTACAAAGGTAAATGCTATGTTATGTGCCTGTACTAGGATAAACCTGTATCACAGGCGGTAGAAGCTCTTATAATGTAGTTTTTTCGGACAATCCTATTGATAACAATATTTAAAACGTCTATAAGTAGTGAAAAATATAATTAAATTATTTATAATATTATATACCTAGTTTACTTAAACATTAAAGGTCACAATATGTTATTTTGTATTCTTAAACTGTTTCTTGCACTTGCATTTTGCGTCAGCAGAATTAGTAATTGGGTTAATAATGTCTCTTACTGACTAAAAGCCACCCCGTTCCTTCTACCCTTCATACCGGAGCTCGAGCGCCCTTTCGAATAACCCTGGCCCCAGTACGCTTCGACCCGGCTGGGTCCCTGCTGTTGCTGACAACTCCTTGAGCCGCGCGGGAACAGTCCGCGCCGTCGACGACTTGGCTTGGTCCAGACAGTTATCGGACGCTCGGACAGCGAGCTAAGAGTCCCTCTGACAAAGTTAGTATAAAATACGAATTAAATCTGACACAGAAACCCCACCCTTACTTTACCACAGCGGAATCACATTAGTTAATTAAATCCTTAGTTATTTGTAACATTTTATGCAGTCCTGTGGTTTTATTTTAGTTGGGAAAGAAAATAAATAACGGAAGGAAAGGTTGAATTTGAATACGGAATTCATTATTTTCTTGTTGTTTTTAAAGGAAGACTGAGTCAGTTTACTTTTTACGAAGTGTGATAATATTGTTGTGTGCTGAAATCATACACTTTAATCACAGTTATATAAATACTCAAAACATTTTTTTAAATTTTAAAATAAGTTTTCCCGGAATGCAATTAATACTGGTATCACCACATTTCATTCCATTCATGAATTCTGTATAACAACTTTTTTTAAATTTTAAAGTGAGTTTTCTGGGAATGCAGTCAATACTGTTGTTTATTTCCAAGTCCATATTCATAGAAATGACAAAATAATATAAAGTTAAAAAATAAATAGCAATCTGAAAGTTTTTACCAATGAGTTTTCCGGGAATGCAATTAATACTGTTATTTATTTCTCACTCCATTTCATGGAAATGACAAAAAAGTGTAAAGTTAAATAATAAATAACAATCTGAAAGTTTTTACAAATAGAGAACAGTTTAAAAAAAAAAGATCTTTCATGATCTATTGTAGTTTTGTCTGCCATTTTTACCACTGAATTTTCAAAATTATACATTTAAGTTTAGCGATCCCTCGGACCCGATCTCTTGAGAATTCTTGTTCTTCATCTCCGGCTTGCCTTTATTGGCCGGTCGTAGTGAACACTGACGAGGAACAGAGCTCCCACCTCTCTCTTGCCTTTATTGGCTGGCTTGAGTGGAAATTTGCAAGAGCAAACGCGCTCGGGAGAAGGATGTATAATCCAGTTAGGTGCTGGTAGGGATCTTGACCGTACTTCCGGGATTGTCCTGATAGCCGTGGCATACCTCTCCTTTCCTCAAGCACATCAGGATATGTTGCCCTCTTGTTGCTACGTCACTTCGTGCTAGCAACCAGTTGATTATTTTTATTATTATATATTCTTTATTGTACACCACATATTTAAAAAAAATACAGGACAAACATTCCTACCATAACATTACTATCGTCATCTTTTAAAGAAATCTCGGTATTTTGACAAGTTCCCACATCCTTAGATGATTCATGGAAACTAACGAATGTGTGATAATACTAAGATTAATTTTGAGTTTTGTTATTTACGTGTGTTGGTTGAAGGAGGATAAATTAAATTTTGGAGTCTGTAAATAAAGTCAATATGCCCAAGTAATTAGCTTTCTTACATTCTGCACGTGAACATGTATTCTAATCACGAGGGGAAGAAAAGGACTGACCCCTAAACTAATGTGTAAGAAATATTGCCTTTTGAATATCTGGTATTTTCACTACTTGTAGTCCCTACAACTAACAATATAATTTGCTACACTTTATCACAAAAACAAACTAAAAGCCTCAAGATATCGACTCGATACAGCGCGTTTGACGTCGCAGATTACGCAGCTGCACTTTAAGATAAGAAGTAATCCTGTGTACTAGCTCCAAGTCTATATGCCTTCGGAGACAGTATAGACACAAAATAGATAGGTACAGATGACAATCTCACGTATGTTCTTCACTTTTTATACTACGCTCGATTGACGCACACTAATGAGCGTTTGAGCCGGAACTGTTCGACGAGTGGGCCGAGGCGCTCCGAGATATCGTTTTCGGAAACAGACCCTGGCCCCAGTAGGCATGGAACATGGTCCGAGGGGAGAAGCCGCACGAACACTGAAAGTTGGAACTGTCCAAGAACTTCCATTTGTGGAGATTATCTTTGCTGCGCGCAACCTGGGTTCGGAGTCTGAACTCTTGTCCAGGGCCTCAAGTCTGCTATTACAATAGTGTCAGAATGGTCTATCATTGATGTCACAATTGTTGATTTTGACAAGTTTGGTAATCTACTAATATAATGGCGTCACTATGACTTTCCAATGGTCAACCACTGACACTCCATTGAAAGAAGTAGCATAGAATGGTAATCTGTAATTGTGTAAAATGCGGAATAATTGAGGACGTACAACATATTCTGGTGGAGTGTGAGCGGGGCGAACGCCTTAGGAGAAATATGTTTAGCACTTTAAATTTGTTAGATATCGGTATTTGTAACAACATTTTAGCTAAACCTACGTCAGACGAGGCAAGAGTTTTATACAACATTTATTACAATCATATAAAATAAATCAAAACACAAAATTTGGCTATGATGGAGCGACATGGTCAAAATTGTGACAAAGCTCCTTAATAAAGATTAAAAAAAAAAAAATGGTAATCTCGTACATATTGACAAATGAATTATTTGATCAGTGTTTTACCTTTAGAACGTTATTGTGCAGTTATTGGTTTTAATATGCTCGAAATTATCATTCTACCACAATTCTATTACAAGACCATTGACCGATCAATGATCGATCATTATGAATTAGCAGATTACAAACTTTTAGCAAAATGACAATGGGATCGTGTTGAAATGACGAATTTATAAAAATAGCAGACTTGGGGCCCAGGAGAGAGGTTTTCTGACAATCCAGATTAAATGAATCTTTACTCTAGATTGTACATAGCTTACCTGAAGAAAGACACAAACATATCGATTCGCACCGTTTATCACTGCAACACAGTTTCCTTCGATACTATGATTTATAAGCACCTTCCAATACAAACGATGCTCCATAAATTTTCCTCACCCCCCCTAACGTCGTGAAGTTTTATTACCAGTAAACTTGCAATACCTGTGAGAAAAATGAATTTGTGTTGTTTTACTTTGTAGGATGCATGCAGGGGAATAAAGAGCGGCGATTAAAAATTGTGCTAAGGGAATATGCGTGGTTAGGTTTACGGCTTTATTGGTTTTCTTTCATGACGGTCTTTCTTGGTTATGGCTTAGGATATTTATTGGTTTTTTATACGTATCCAATACGTGGTTAATACTTTTTGTACACTTATATTATAAAGAGATAATTTTTTTTTTTTGTTTGTAAAATGTATTTTCTGAAAGTACTGGTCCGATTGCTAAATATTTGCTTTATTTCTGAGTGCTCGAGGTTTCATCACGTGATCGAACCAGGAATAAAGGTATCTGCTAGAAGTCCAAGGTCATCGACATTATCTGGAAAAAATATAGAGTCAGTGAGCAGTAGCCCTGAGCAGTAGCCATATTCATGTAATGAAAACCGTAACGATATCGTAGTGATTTAGTCGTTTAGACCGATTCCGTATTCACGTCCATCAATCCAGTTTGAACGACACCGATTTTATAGTCGTTAGATATTCGTCGATTTAAAAAAAAAAAACATCTTTATTACATTATCCTGGTGGTAAAAAACTTATTAATGTAACTGGAAATAAGTCGATAGATCGTGAATACCGCTTTTGGATAGGACTTCGATCGAACGACAATAAAACTTCAACGATATTTGGCTTGTTTGATTTTACGTGAATCAGGCTGGGGCATATGCTCACAAAAATAATGGTCAATGACAAAGAAAGGTTCTACAGTGGCAACCACGTACTGGAAGAAACACTAGCATCATCATTTTAGCCGAAACGCCTATTGATAGCTAATTGATTGCTAGATATAGGCCTCCAAAAATTTCACTATAACAACTAGTCCCGTGAGTTTCGTGTCCATCGTACTATCACGATGCTCATAAGTTCATCAGTCCCATCTTGTAGTGGGTCTCCTAACACTGCATCGTCCAGTACATAGCCGCGATAACTCAGAAGTTAAAAATGTTTTTCAATGTCAATACCCGTACCGCTTCCCACGCCCGCGTGCCCAATATGGACACCCAAATTAAGTTCTTATGTTTGAGAATGCTGCTCCACGCACGCTCCGCACCCGCTCTTCCATTCTGGCCAAATACTTAGTAGGTAAGCAAAAGTCTAACACTCACTCTTGCTCTACAGAGCGAAAGAAGTGGTTTGAAAACTACCATTTTCAACAAAAAAAAAAAAAAAAACTCAGTATTCACATGATTATGGTTAAAAATATGTCTAAATTTGTGAGTTTCAAACCATTTTCCAACGCAAAGTTCGAAGATGTAAAGTCAAGTAAACCTCACACAAACGCTAGATCTTCTAAAAGTTAGTAAAAGCGTAACAGTTCTACTCCAACAATTCACAACTTCTGGCACTTTGACCGTAACACTGTGGGATTCCGCAAATTTTCTACGTGTGACAAACTTTTCAAGAAAATTTGCCTTTTCATAGACCTTTCAGGTTGAACTTTTGTAAGTAAATGTACCTTCGTATGAAGTGGTTATGTACTGCAAAAAGGGGTTATTGTACTGTTAAATATGATGGACAGATGTCGCACGTTTAGAATGAAAGTGACCTAACTCAAAAATTACAATTTGAGGAAAATGGGCTAGATATTCTTTAAAGTGATTTTACTTTATTTTTGCGAAATACAATTGTGTGTAAAAAAAATATTACAGATAAGTATAATAGTTACAGTGTATGTGTTACGGATTATTGACTTTTTATGTTGTTGATGGTAGGGGTAATTTTTTTTTTTTTGTTAATTAAATTATAATTATAAAACCTTTTGTTGATACGTCCAAGGCGATGTCATAACTAAAACTTTAAGTCTTATATACATGGTTATTAAATTAAATAAGATTGTATATTACAAATCTAGACCTTTTTCAATAATATTAGAGGCAGTTTAAACAATAAAAAAAATAATTAATCAATGTAGGTACATATTGTACCTACATCACCATGATAGGTCATATTTTGTTCGATATGACTTGGAATTAAAAAATCAAATAAACTTTACATAAACCGTACTTAGGTCAAACTTATTCTCAAAAAAAATATATCAATAGTTTTTTTTTGTGTTTTGCAATTTTTGTAATAAAGCTTTTAATAATTGGGCTCTTTTTCCCCGCAAAATTTTTGCATGTTACTCGTAGTTTATAGCAAAATCAAAAATTACAAGAATTTTGGGTTAGGGTACTTTCATCGGTAATGATGTGCGGTTCTCTGCTCAAAATTTTGGTAAAGTTTTAACGTAAGAACCGTTAGATATGAGACATAAAGTTAATTTTGATCGTTGGAAATCTTTCAAGGGTTCAAAGTAGTTATGACTATGAACGATGCGATGGCGACGCTTGGGGGAGGCCTATGTCCAACAGTAGACGTCTTTCGGCTGGAATGATGATGATGTTGACTATGAACAACTTGTACTCTGAAATATAAAATACCTAGGTATCTCAAAAAAATTATCTGAGGTGTTTGTTTTTCTTACTAAGACAAAAAAAAAACTCAAATATTTCCTGTTTCGTAGAACCCTCAAATAAAAAAAATATATAATATACTATACTTATTTTAACTTATTAAGATATTGACTACCATAAAATTATATATAAATATATAGTATTGAATTTCGAAAATACCTATCCCATTTTGCCTCACCAGAGGAAATAATTAAGAAGACTGGTCACAATATTGGCACCTTTTTGCCCCATTTTTTCATTTTGTTGGTAGGTACTTATTATACTCACGAAAACGAGCATTTTACCCCAGTGGGGTTAGCACATAATTGGTGGGGCAAAATAGAACAATACAGAAAATAATTCTCACTCTTAAAAACCCCTAAAACCCCAACATTTGAGGACAACTCGCTGGCCAGTTTTTACGATGTTGTCTAAGGACGGGGTAACAATATAATTTAGAAACACCAAGGTATCACAGTTTACTTAATAGCCATAAAGACGTCCTTTTACGATGGTCTCCAAGCGGTTTATGAGTCGCTTTAAGTAAGTTTAGCTTCGTGTTACTTAATCATGAATGTAGTATTCTGACGTAGACGATGTTTGCGTCAAATGAAAGTGTGGTCACCATTAATTTGTTTTTAATTATTTATTTATTTTATTCTTTATTGTACACCGCATGAACAAAAAAAGATACAGGACAAACATTATTCAAAATAAGTGTACAATGGGCGGCCTTATCGCACAGGGCGATCTCTTACAGACAACCTGTTTTTGTAATGTTTGTGAGGCAAAGCATATTATAATAGTGCCTTAACAACACATTGTAGCGACATCTATGACGTCACATAAGAACTAATCCTGCATCGCGCAATCAAAGTCGTCCGAACGATTTGAATATATACAACAGCCCAAAATCGTCTATAGGGCAGACACCACCAGATAAAACACCTGTCTGGTCGAGGGATCCTCCCTTTTCAACGGAGGTATGAGGGACTTTACTCTCTGTTGACCAACAACTGAATGAAAACAACAACAACAACAAACACAACACACGACTAAAATAATTCATTTCTCCACTACCATCACTATCCACTGCTGGAACTTTGGCTTCCTCTCTAGGAGGAGGATTGGGCTAAAATCCACCATGCGGGCCCAGTGAGGATCGATGGCTGTCACATTCTCGATTTTTTGGCTTAGGACATCACCATTTTTTCCTTCACCTTTTTAAGAGCAGTGGTAATTAAATAAATTAAGCAAATGTGACTAGCTGGGTTTGAACGCGCGACTTACAATTCTTAAGTCAAGGCGGTAACTAGTTACTTGAGAGGCATGGTTAGATATAAAAATTGATAGGAATGATGCTTTTTTTCACTCTAGCTTCGCACGGGTGTTAGGAATCTATGTTAAATTTTCGTCATTTCTCTAAAATATTATTTCAAAACATATTTTTTAATACAAACATGTACCTCCCTTCATTCACGCGAATGTCAACTCTATTATTAATTGTGGAAGGTACGAATTCCCTTATCTTTGTACGTACCTAATCTTCGTGTTTTAATCAAAGACTACGATTTGACAATACGAATGTTGCATGTTTTTTCCATTTCATAAATAGTGAGGTACCGCAACCGATACTAACCAAAAAACCGAAAAAGTTTCGTAAGAATAATTTCGTTTTTTATGCAACTAATTATGATCAGCTTTTGTATTTCCTGAAAGTAATTTGGTAGACGTAAATACTCATAAAATAAATTATAATTTAAGGTTAAGAATTGAAAGACTAGCTAAAGCTGCGTTATTTTATTTTTTCGTCTCGATTTGGTTATGACGAAAATATATAACTATTCAAGCTAATATTTTTGCTGAAATATTATTATAACTTAACGAATATATAGGTACTATTAATAATGACTTCGGTTTGAAAACTAATAATAAATAATTGTAAAAACATACCTAAGTCGTGTACTATTTTCGTGCGGGTCGCTTAAAAATTGTAGCAATAAAAACGAATTATGTGTTTTTTTTTTTTTTTTTTTTTTTTTTTTTTCGATGGGAAAAATCATCTTATGACAACCCCCGCTCTTGGGCGGAGCGGGAGATAGTGTCAGACTCTTACTGACTAAAAAACCCATCCCGTTCCTTCAAGCCTTCATACCGGGGCTCGAGCGCCCTTTCGGATAACCCTGGCCCCAGTAGGCTTCGACCCGGCTGGGCCCCTGCTGTTGCTGACAACTCCTTGAGGCGCGCGGGAACAGCGCGCGCCGTCGACGACTTGGGCTTGGTCCGGACTGTTACCGGACGGCCGGACAGCGAGCTACCCATTGCTCACTGTCCGCAAGCCCGCGCCTACGGTGGCTGGAAATCGGGATCGGAATCCCGGCGGCGGCGGCGGCGAGAGCGCCGTTGCCTGATGCGGTCGGCCTCCTCCTTAGCGAGCATTACTGCTTCGCAGAAGTCGGCGACCGCCTGCCACTCCTCCTCGCTCCGGACCATGGCCTCGACCAAGGCCCGGCGCGAGAGGTCTCCGCCGCCGATCACCCCCACGAGGGCACGGCGATGCTCCGTCCAAGCAGGGCACACCGCGATTGTGTGCTCCACCGTGTCCTCCGGGCGTTCCGCACAGTGGCGACACCCGGGCGTCACTTCCGCTTTAATTCGGAACAGGAACCTCCCGAACTTGCCATTTCCGGTGAGGACCTGTGTCATGCGGAAGGTAAGGACGCCGTGAGGTCTTTCCAGCCACGCCTCAAAGAGGGGACTTATCGCCATAATTGTGGCGTGCCCAGCACTGGGTTGCGATAGTCGCTGACGCCATTCCACCATGAGATCCCGCCGGAGCTCTGTCCGCCATGCCGCGACCTGTCGCGGCAGAGGACTTTCACCCCGGCGTTGCATCTCCACGCGCATGTCGTGCATGTGTGCAAGGACTGTTGCCTCCAGATCCCACGGTGGTAGGCCAGCCAGAAGGCTCGCCGCTTCGCGGGAAATCATGCGGTATCCCCGCACCATCCGAATTGCCATGACCCTCTGGCAGGCGTTCAGAATGGCCGCCGGTCGCTTTTGCAGCGATGGCGCCCACACCGGCGCCCCGTAGAGGGCCATGGACCGAACGATCCCCGCGTAGAGCCTCCGGCAGGAGGCGTCTGGACCCCCAAGGTTGGGCAGGAGCCGCTTGAGAGCGGCCCCAGTCCGGTTGAGTTTGGGAGCCAGACGTCGGAAATGCTCCACGAAATTCCACCGGCTGTCGAGGACGAGTCCCAGGTACTTCATCGTTGACCCGACACCGATGTGAACTCCTCCTACCGTTAGTTGGGAACTCATTGGCGGCGCGTTCCGAGAGCGGCGACCGTGAAAGCACATCGCCTCGGACTTGTGAAGCGCCACCTCGAGTCCCAACTCCTGGATCCTATCAACGACCATCGCAACCCCGCGTGTCGCTAGAGCGACCGCCGCCTGGTACGACTCTCCCTGCGCTAGAACCAGCGTGTCGTCTGCGTAGCAGACCACGCTGACCCCGTCAGGGAGGTCGCCCCGCAGCACGTAATCGTACCCGATGTTCCACAAGGGTGGCCCTAGTACCGACCCCTGCGGAACACCGCACGACATCTCCCGACGTTTCCAGTCTCCCTGGTGACCGGGGTAGACAATATACCTGTCCGACAGGTAGGCCTCGACTACTCGACAGAGGTATTCGGGCACCCGGTGGTACCGGAGTGCCCTCCGGATCGTACTCCAGGGCAGGGAATTGAAAGCGTTGGCAATGTCCAAGGACACTGCCACGACACACCTACCCTGGGACACCGCATCCCCCGTCGTGAGGGCTCGCACGCGCATGATGGCGTCCACCGTCGAGCGCATCCTGCGAAAGCCGAACTGTCCGTCCGAAAGGTCCGGCCCCACCCGTGAAAGGCGCGCGACGAGGCGGCTCGCGATCACTCTTTCAAAGAGCTTGCCCACCTCGTCGAGCAGCACAATGGGCCGGTACGCGGACGGAGAGTCCGCAGGGCGCCCTGGCTTTGCGATGAGGACCAGTTTCCCTGTCTTCCAGCGAAGTGGGAACTGGCCCCTCTCCAAACATGCGCTGAAGAGCCCTCTTAGTCGAGGCCCGAGAGCCTCCATGGCCAGGACCCAGGCTTTCCCAGGCAAGCCATCGGGTCCTGGGGCGGCGTTCTTGGCACTCAGCCTTTGCACCGCCACTCTCATCTCTACCTCGGTCACCTCTGGAGCATTGTCGTCGTCGTCGCTATTGCGGTCCGCGTCAGACACCGCTGGCGGAGGCGGAGCCATGGGCGGGGGGGAGTGTTCCCCTCGCGCAGGGAACAGAGCGCTTACCACACCCTCAACGAGTTGGGGCCGGAGACTCTGAGTCAACGGGGGAGCCCAGGGGCGCAGTTTCTCTCGTACCAATTTGTACGGGCGCCCCCACGGGTCCGCGTTCAGAGACCCCAGCCACACGTTGCGGGCCTCGAGTTTGGCCCGCTTAATCTCCGCTCGGAGGGTGTGTTTTGCCTCTCTGTAACCCTCGTACAGCTCCGCCTCTCTGGCCTCCGCATCCGGCGAGCGGATGCGGCGCCTGCAGTATCTGGCGTACCGGCGTCGCGCGTGATTGCACGTGTTGCGCAGTGCAGCGATCTCCGGCGACCACCAGTACACCTGGCGCTTAGCACGTCCTGGACGGACTCGGGGCATTGCCGCATCGCAAATTTGCGACATGGCCTCCCGGAACCACTCCGCCTCGACGTCGATGTCGACAGGCCTGTCCGGTGCTTGCACCCAGGCCTGTACCGTCGCGGCTTCCAGGAGGAGCTCCCGGTCCATCTGCTTAAGCGCCCACCGCGGACCGCAAGGGCTCTGTCGGACCGGCGTGGCCGAGGTTTCGGCGGAGACGTCCAACCGGATGTACCGGTGGTCGGAGTACGTCTCCACCTCCTCCATAACGCGCCAGTCGACGACACGTGGCAACAGAGCGGGGCTGGCGAACGAAAGGTCCACCACTGATTCACCCCGCCTCCGCACCAACGTGGGGACAGAACCCCGGTTCAGGACGACCAGGCCCAGCTCCAAGGCCCAGTCCTCCACCATCCGACCCCGTGTGTTCGTGCGCCGGGAACCCCAAGCCGTGTTCCAGGCGTTGAAGTCCCCGCAAACGACCACGGGGAGGGTACCAAACCCAGCGACGACGGCACTTAGCTCCATAAGGGAGACATGGAGTTCGTCGGGAGTTCTGGTCGGGGACAGGTAGACGCCTACCACTGCAATGTCCCCGACCCGTGCTGCCACGCAACCCCGTCCCCTCGCAACAGCCTCGAGGGGCGGGGTACCGGCGGCGGCCGACGGAATTAGCGTCACCGAGCCGTCTAGGTCCTGAACCCAGCGGGGATGGACGTAGTACGGCTCGGAGACGACGGCGACATTGATCGACCACTGCGCCATGCTCTGGAGCAACAGATCCTGAGCGGGGGCGCAGTGGTTGATGTTCGCCTGGAGGAGACGTAATGGTGTCGTTATTGACATTCCATTACAGTCTCCTCCTGAGCCCCCTGTGAGGGCACTGTCACGGCGGGAGCGGCGGCGACAGCGGCGGCAGCCAAGGTGGTGGCTGCGGCGGTGAGGACGTCAGGGTGGATGGGCCTGATCTTGCCCTTGGCCTTGGCGGGGGGATCGCAGGACCTGCCCCCAGCCCGGTGGTCGGCCGGCTTGCCTGCAGCCGCACATGCGTAGCAGTGCGGCTTTGCACGGCATTCAACTGCCTTGTGCCCGGGCTGTCCGCACTGGTGGCAGCGGTCACTGCGGTCCTCTGCGGCGCAATAGGCCCCCACGTGGTGCCCCACGTGGCAGCGGTAGCACCGCAGAGGTTTGGGTTCCAGCATCTTGACTTGGGCTGAAACCCAACCCACCAATAGCCTTCGGCCCTCGGTCGTGATGGCCTTGGCCGCCGACACGGGGCAGCTCACTGTAACGGCTCGCATGCCCGTGCTGTCAGCGCGGATGGTGCCCGCCCGGACCTGATCGGTCGTGCACCCTCCCGCTCTGACGATGGCGGCCACCACTTCCTCCACCCTAACGGAGTCGTCCAGACCCATAATGCGCATGTCGATGCACTTGGTGGGTCTGGACACTCGGGCTTCCTCGACATCTAAGGACGCCCTAATCCTTTCGGCCAGGGCGTCAGCGAGCTCTCCGCTGTCTGCCCCAGGGACCTCCAACATTCGGGCCCCGGTCGCGGTACGCCTCATTCGGAAGCCCCTGGAGGCTCCGAACTCGTCGAGGTGGCCCACCACCGCCTGTTTCGCCTTCGCCATGACTACATCGTAGTTCACGCCCTTCTTTTCCGCAGCTGGCTGTAGTGTGATCACTACAGCTGCGGAAGTCGGGGCGCGAAGACGAGCAGCCATGGCCCGCTTCTTGCGTTCCTGTCGCCGTCTGCGCTTTTTGGCCGCCCTTGCCGCCTTGCTCGCCTTCTTCTTGGCGCCGACGACCGTCCACTCGGCGCCAGCCGAGGGGTCTTCGGGCGGAGAAGGCGGCAGGCGCGACCTAGTCGCCGCCGCGGCGGGAGGACCCGCCGGTTTGGTGGCAGCCGCCACCCTGCTCTTTGAGGGAGGGGCAGGCTTCCCCAGCCGCTGCTGTTGCTTGGCCGCCGGGACCGGCCCCGCAGGCCCCGACGCCGCAGCCACGCGACCTGCTTGCCCCGAGGGGCCAGCCCTGGGTTTTGCAGCCGTCGTGGCCGCGGCGACGGTGGCATACGACGCCGTCCTCTTCTGGCCGGAAGCCGCGAGAGGGGGTCGCAGGACGATGCCCTCCAGGACGGAAAGCTGGCGCTGGATGTGCCCCTGAAACTGCTGCTGCTGCTGCTGTTGCTGCTCCCTAAAGGCAGCCAGCTCCTGCCGCAGCAGAGACACCACCTCCTCACTATCCCCCTGGGGCGAGGGCCGGGATCGGCCCTGCTCCTCCCTGCTCCTCCCTTCGGGACGAGAGGCCTGGAGAGTGGCCACGGCTGCCTCGAGTCGGCCAAACCTCCCGCTAAGGGTGCGCTCGTAGGGCTCGAAGACGAGCCCCAGCGCCTCCTCAATCGCAGTGTTGGCCAGCTCGATGGAGCGTTTTTTGGCCACCCTCTCCCTCTTATTAGCCACACTCGTGATGGCGGCTGCCACGACCGCTCTGAACTTGGCCATCGCCTCCTCCATTCCTTCTGGCAAGTCCTCAGGAATCTTCGGTACCAAGGCGCTGGCCTGGCGTCCCTCACTGGCGGTCTCAGTGGGGAGCCCTCTCCCTCTGCCCGACTTTCGGGCCGCACCCCGCCCCGACGACGAGATTTTCCGGGCAGGTCCCGTCTCGTCGTCGGACGCGGAGCGCATGGCGCGCATGAACGCCCTCCTTCCGTTGGATGTGGATTCTTCCACCTCCATCGAAAGGAGGGGCCCCCGCACCTCCTCCTCCACCTCCTTCCCGTCTGAGTTGAGTGAAGACGCGGCATCTGAGTCCGAAGCCGCGTCTTCACTCACCCCTCTGAGGCCGAACCTACGCCCGGCCTCCACCGGCGTCGCGGACGTGCTGGGAACTGGTCCCAGGGACTCCGCGCTGCCGAATCGTGAGCCACCCTGGCTCTGTGCGTCCACGGAGGACGGAACAGGGTCCGAAGACCCGAGGCGATGATTGCCCCCCCCAGAATACGAGGGGCGGCCCGAGCTCTGCTCGGGGAGGGATTCTCCTGCACGCAGGTACCCTCCTGGGGTAGTTAATTTTTCATCATTCGCGCTCATGGTGGTGCTGGACACAGCTTTGCCTTTTTGTTTTAAATGGGGTGGGGTCCCCATTGCACGTTCGCCATCCAGGTCATGTCTGCTGAGCAGACACGTATCGGAGGCGAACCCTATCTCCCCGACATCGCTATCCAGAAGGCGCCAACAGCTGTTGTGCCAGCGCTTCTGGACAGCGCACCCTCCGGGCGGTCCGACTGGACTCCGCCGTATGTTCCACTTGGTCTGGTCTCTCGCTTGAGGCCTTCCGGCATGAGTAGCTCTACCGGCATAGCCCTCAAGGTCACTGAGACACGCAAGCCCCACCACGACGACAACGTGGGAACACAGTTGGTGGGGAAACGAATTATGTGTCGGTTTCTTACAATGTAGACTTTTGTATTTAGAGCTTAACGACCAATGAGGATAACTTTTTTAATTCTAAAAATGTGGGTCTAAGTTTATTCATGCAGTCCAGTTGACTATGAACCTGTCTAGGTTGCAGTAAATAAAACTTTTGGTGGGTTAAAGCCACTGCCTTAATTCTCGTTAGTCATACAGAACATTTATAGGGTCATCAGGACTGTCACTTTCATTAGGCTTGAATATATTGGCAAGATGGGCTGCAAATACTTCAGCTATCGAGTCCACAGCCAAGGTAGCTGCTAGATAACTCGGCGTTCTTGCAAAGGTCCGGCAGTTTTTAAGAGCTCACGAAGCGGTTTTTAACCACGCCTGCCGTGGTAGAGGAAACAGCTGTTTTATTTTTAAAGTCACCTGAGTTTTGAGTGGATTTTTAGCCGTCGCAGTTGTAATTATCGCTTGCAAGCTTGGTGGGTTGGGCACGCCACAATTATGGCGGTAGGTCCCCTCTTTGAGGCGTGGCTGGAAAGAACTCACGGCGTTCTCGCCTTCCACATGACTCAGGTTCTCACCGGACACGGTAAGTTCAGGAGATACCTGCACCGAACTCGTGCGGAAGTGACGCCCGGGCGTCGCCTCTGTGTAGACCACCCGGAGGACACGATGGAATATACGATAGAGGTGTGCCTGGCTTGGACAGAGCATCACCGTGTCTATGTGGGGGCGATCGGTGGCGGCAATCTCTTGTGCTGGGTCTTGGTACAGGCCATGGTCTGGAGCGAGGAGGAGTGGCAGGCGGACGCCTCCTTCTGCGAAGCAGTAATGCTAGCAAAGGAGGAGGCCGACCGTACTAAGCAACGGCAGTCATATCCCAGCCGCTGCCGGGATTCCGATCTGAAGATTTGATCCGGACTGAGCCCAAGACGTCGACGGCGCAAACTGTTCCTGAGCGCCTCAAGGAGTTATCACCAGAAAAAGCTTGGTGGGTGAAAATCGAAAGACGGGCATTTAATTATCAGTCGAGCTCTGAACCGCCATGGACACACACCAGAAACGAGCTGTTGCGTTATACTTATTTCACAGAAGAATTAAAAACAGCTTTACAACAGCTTTAAAAACGGCTTTTATGGCTCTGGATGCATCGGATTTCCCTGCCCGCTGAAGGCAACTGTGGGCGCTAACCGACCTCAAAGCGTGCGGGCGTTACCCACCGAGGCTGCGGGTGACCGAAGCTTACGCGATTCTACTAGTTCCTTGCCATTGCAGTGGGAGCCGCAAACAACTGCGCACACCACTAATTCTTAACATATATATCTCTAGCATTCTACAGAAGTGAAAACCGCTTCGTGAGTTCTTAGCCTAAGTAAAAGGCGGAGTGTAAAAAAATACGGTAATATTTTTTATTATTTTAGTTTTCAATTCATATTAGACTTTATATAAACACACACATACAGTATCTTAGTCCTATTTTCCATAAAGGTTCTAATGATAAAAAACCGGTATGAAAAATCGAATTTGGAGACATCACTTTTACTAAAAATCTGGCAACATATTTTCAGAAATTGACATTTGCACATGTCAAATCATAGTCTTTGATTAAAAAATGAACGGTACCTAGTAAACCTTATTTAATAATAATAGTGGTATGTACCTACCTATGGCCTAGGCCTGGGCACGTAACTCCGTTCTGGAAGCTTTGCACAGCAATGCGTTTTAATTATTTGAAGCTACTCTTGATTTCTTCGATGTAACGATGTACATCTCCAAACCAATTTAGTTTAGTCTAACACAGTGACAGCGGTCTTATATCTCGTTATGCTGACTGTTCTCAGGTAACTGTACTTCAGTTTCTGAATGCCTTTGATGCCTTTGATCTAAATAAATGTGCTACTGTTCCGTCTCTGAAATGTCATTGAACAATCCGATAGGAATGACAACTTGACACATGTAATTTGATAACAGTTAATTGAACCAAAGTCGGTTGTTATCAACTTTTGTAATATATGTTAAGTAGAGGTATCAGAATCAGTTATGTATAATTAACTGTCAATGTAATCTAATCTGAACCAATATCTTGATGTTTTCATGTCGATAGTAAACTCTTGAAATGATTTGCCCAATACTTATTAGTTACGTTAATGAAGCATCATTCAGATTCAGATTTATTTATTTGTAAACATACATAGAATAGGTCGTAATCCACCACGCGGGCCCAGTGCGGGTTGGTAAATGTCACGTGTCTTCAAAATTTTGGTTCTAGGACATGCCAGACTCACGATGTTTTACTTCTCCATTTTTGAGAGCAGTAGTAATGAAATAATGTATAAAAAACACATATAGGTATAGGTAATAATAAAAATCATTGCGAAGCACTCTGTCTGTAATTGACGACTGGCCTGTTGGTCTAGTGGTTAGTGACCCTGACTGCCGGAGGTCGTGGATTCGATTCCCACCCAGGACAAATGTTTGTGTGATGAGCAGGATCATTTGTTCTGTGTCTGGGTGTAATTTATCTATAATATGTATGTATTTAGAAATATATATGTATGTTTATCAGTTGTCTAGTACCCATAACACAAGCTCTGCTTATCTTGGGACTAGACGGCGTTGTGTGATAGTTGTGGAATATTATTATTATATTATTAATTATGTTTTCGACCTTGGATTTTTCATTCCAAAAAGGCTTTGCTATTGTAGTGAAGCCGGGGAAAAAAACGGCTAACATAAGCAGGAACACATCGTAATATGAAAGCCACATTGTCCGCCTATGATATACGACCATCATTTTCGCACAAAGACTCCATTTTAACGAATTACGTATAATTAACCGCAGTCCATTTGTTGGTCCATCAATCATTCTCGATATATTTTCGTTTCAATACAATGGCGGCGTTTCCGGTTTCCTGTTACAGCCATTTTGTCCGCAATTTGGAAAATGGGAGATCGGAGATTGGGGTTCTCGCTTTGTTTGCTTTCTGGTCTCAAAATGTTCATGATTAGGTGATTGGACTCGAGTCCTTTAGCTTATCGAGCAGAAAAAATAAAAGAAAATTTAAATGTAGAACGCATCCACTGAGGAAATTAATGGAGAAATGATTTAATATCCGTTTGACTTCGTAAAATTTATTTTATTCACCACTGCTCCCAAAACGGTGAAAGAAAACATCGTGAGGAAACTGACTTGTCCTGGAACCAAAAATTCGAAGACATGTGTCATTTTGGGTTATAGATATACTAGCTTTGACACGCGGCTTCGCCTGCGTGAAAAAATTGTCTACGTCCGTCTCCAGAGTCCCAACTATCTCTGTACCGAAATTCATCAAAATCAGATTTGCCATTTAGGCGTAAAGACGAACAAACAAACAAACTCACTTTCGCTTTTATAATATTATAGTAAGGATTACATCCCGACAGAAAAATTGATCGTGCTCATAACACAAACATTTGTCCAGGGTGGGGATTGAACCCACGGCTTTCAGCATAGCAGTCAGGGCTACTAACCACTAGAGCAATTACTGGCCAGTAAATTTTGAAAAAAGGTGATTCAAATGAAAACCCTAAATCACCTTCAAATTCAAAGAAAATCTGCAACACGCTTTATAAAACAGCCTGACCTTTGGTTAGTTTTTGACCGCGTCTTCGCCTGGGTACCTACATAAAATATAGCCTATGTCACTCAGGAATAAAGCAGCTTTCTGTCAGTGAAAAAATAGCAATCGGACCAGTACTTTCAGATATTACCTCCTACAAACAAAAAACAAACTTTACGTCTTTATTTTCTATTAACTACTCGTAGCACCTTGCATGTTAAAAAAAAAATACAACTATCATTATTTATGCTAAATAAAAATAAAAGCCCAAAAGAAAACCAAGAGAACATCTTACTAAAAAACACGCCAAGCAAATACCCGTGTCAAAATAACCCTAAAATTATACGAACTCTCATAATATGTATGTTCATCGAAAAATCTCCCAAGTTGCTAATGAAGCTTGCAGGTTTATTCGAATAATTAGCATAAAATTAGATGACATGTAATACTGCACGCGTTTGATAAATGGCGGGCGACGCCTGGGGGCGCTGAGATATTAAATTAATTTAACTTTGTTTTGTGAGACACCTGGGTTTGCTTGGCATTAATATGTAATATTTTAGTAGAGAGAGAGATTTCTTGTAGGTTTGGATTATATATAAAACGGTTATGATGGAAAATGTATATATTTTAACTTAATACCGTCTTATATATTTTATGAATTATATGATACCTTTTAGCTGAACTGTCAAATAATAACTCCATCTACTTCATTACCAAAACCAGAAAAAAACATTCTTAAATTATATCAATGGCGTGGTATTTTCATTATTTTTTTCCATATTTTTTCACCGTGTAAACCTTGTCTAGACTATCACAAATATTTCAAAACCTAAAGTAGCTAAATTTTAGCTAATTTTCTTATCGAACTTTTTTTAGACTAACGAACAGTTATTCATTTTTACCCCTATCTCACCTGATGATAAGCAATGATGCGGTCAACGATGGACCTCGCTTCCCTCTTGAGAATAATAAAGATGCTTGTGTTGTTTTGTGGAACTAAAGAGTTTTTTGGCCAAGAGTGGGACCCAATTTCAGACTGGCATTTTTTTCTTAATAATTTTAAAGCTGTATCATCTTCAATGGTATAGTATACTAATTGACCAGGCGGTTGGCGCAGTGACTGAGCAATTGGCTGGTGCATTGAATGTCGTTAGTTCAATTTCCGCACTATGTTTCAAAAAGTTTCCGTGACCTTAAAACGCAAATGGCAACCCGCACCGGGCCAATAAAAAAGTGGATTACAGCCCATTCCTTCTCCTGAAGCCTAAGTTCCAGCAGTGGTAACACTATAAGACTGATTACGCTACCTCACCTCTACTTTCAGATCAAAACCACACTCTAATATCCTTACCCAAACAAAATACCTACCAACAGACTGACGAACATTTTGCTACAACCGCTTTAAACCTAAGACCGGTATACAAAGGAGACCAAAATGTGTCTCGCAATGGATCCCTTTGTTAGCAAAAAGATGATAACTCAGCACCGCTAATGTATGATATTTGTCATGAACACAACAACATTATACGTATGTTGTGTCTAAATTAATTTTCCTACGTTTACTGTTAGAAGTTTTTGATATAATATAGGCACTAGATTTATTATAAAATATTTTATATCAGTAAATTAAATCAATGCTTACAATTACCTATCGATATATAATTCTTTACCTCAGAGGTAAACTACAGTATGTGCCTAAAAGTGTAGCGACATCTATGGCGCCACATAAGAACTACGAAGAAAGTACGAAATCCTGTATCGCGCAATCAAAGTTCTCCGCGCGATTTGAACATATACGACAACCCGAAATTATCTATCGGGCAGTCACCCACCAGACTATAACACCTGTCTGGCCGGAGGATCCTCCCTTTTCAACGGAGGTTTGCGGGACTTTACTCTCTGTTCCGCCTACTTCCAAAAAAGTAAATTTTACAGGAGAGGCAAAAACGCGCGGATAGAAACTAAATGTATTTTCTATCCGCACTTTGACATAGTTGCTTTAAAGATATTGAAACATACTCAATTGTATTTTTTATAATTATTAGATGGAATTATTATGTATTACACATAATTACAATAAAGTTTAGAATAACAGTGCGAGTAAAGCTGAGGAGTAAACAATCTTATCATCATTTAAAGTCCTATACCCGATATGTTTTTGTAATATACGATTGGATATTTCTCTTCCTAGATGTCGTAGGACTTGATGTCCTATACCATTACGTAGAACTAGTTCTTACGATTATAACAGTGCAAAAAAAAAGACGTGTGTCTATTAATAACATATTTATCAACTTATGCAATTATAATTATTTATTTATTTTATTTATGCAGTATATTTTTTCCTTTGTTTCTTTTTTCTTTGATATTAATTGAAGTTACACTTTCACACATTGAATTGAATTTTAATTGATTGTTCACTCATTTGTTTTCTTATCGATCACCACGCTAAAAAAAACAAATGAGTGGGGGGTGTTAGGTTATTTTCGTTACGGAATTTCTGGATTCGGTCTCCACGCTCAAGGCCCGCGATAGAAGCTATGCAATAATAATGCGTGGCGTTGTAGTGCGTCGGGAATGTTTGCCGCGGCTCACACGGATGGCTTTCATGCCATCATGCGTAAGAAAGCGTTCTCCTTACTGCAACGTTTGCGCAACAGTCGTAACAGCATCCTGAAAATGATTGCTGATAGGCCGGATTGCCCCATCCAGAGACACTGGGTGGAATTAGCTATAGGTTACTAACAATGCTAATATAGTATATAAGCACTTTCTGTTACTAATACACTAACAATTTATGGACTATTGGGTCTGAAATAAAGAAATTTTAATTTTTTAATAGCTTAAAAACATATTTTCAAAAAATTGGAGTTACTATACCTCAGAGGTACAGAATTATGTACTACGCACTAGATTAGGTGTTCCGAACACTCACTTCAGTCGATTCAGGTGTAATGTCGTCTGTACACCTTGAACATTACACTATGTTGAACAAACGTGTAAGTGCCACGAAATTCAAGGCGTTTAGGACATAATGGTTTTAATAGTTCTTTTAGACGACATAATGCCAATGTAGCGCTGCAGCAAACTTTTGTTTTGACTTTTCAGTATTTTGACAAATATTTTCTTCATTACCATACAGTAATTTGCGTGAAAGTTAATAGTACATCAGTATCACTTGGGTTATTTTTAAAATAAATAAAGAAACTCTTGAATTTATCATTTTAACGTTTTATTCATACCATTTGTAGAAATAACTTCATGTGATTTTTTGTAAATAAAATAATTGATATTTCGATGTCAAAAACATAAAAGAGTTAGTCGGGGTTTGTGTCAACGAGCTGTCGAATACAATAATTGTGTTTCAATTGATTTAAATTGAAAAAGGTTATTGTTGAAAACTTTACAGACTGTTTATTTTGATGGATTAATACAAAATTTATATTGTTAAGTAATTTTACGTAGTATGAACTGTTTACACAGTAGTATCAACACAAAGAAATGTTTCAAATTGATTTCAGAAATAATTCGAAAAATAATTGCTTTAAGTCTTTTTGTATTATATTTTTCTCTTTTTTTTAATAACATTAACTTGATTAACTACTTTTTGGAAATAAAAATGAAATATTACATTAACTTAATTAACTACTTTTTGAACCAAAAAGTAGTTAATTAATAAAGTTTTTTTTTTTGTTTATATTTATGTTGTTTTTTTTTGTTTTACTATTTATTTTGATAATTATAATATGCTCTCATAGTAATAATAATTTATTTTGTGAACCTATGAGGTTAGTAACAAATATACTTATCGTATGTTAGTACTTAATTACTAATCGCGACAATGTACGGTCCAGCAATGCCCTCACAACTGGGCCGGGCTTTCTTGCCTTCCAACCACAACACGTAGAATGCTGTTGGGGCTGCCACGGAGTCTGTTCAGCAATGAGCCCGCTTTCTTTCTAAGCACAGCCTCAAAATCATCAGTGCGTGCCTCCACAAACATTGTTGACGCACTACATGCAGGCAGACGCAACAGCGCCCTAAATGCATTATTGTCCTGGATGCGCAGAACATTGTAGGACTTTTGGGTGTAATTAAAACACCAACACACAAATAATGTGGTGTAAAATAAAGGTTGCTATTTTTACTAACAAGAAAATTCATAGGGAATGTCATTCTCATATATTTGAAGTTTTCTACTAGCGTTAACAATTGTAAATTACCAACTTGGACATGCCCACTGGTCAGTAATCGAAAAGAAAAAAGTTTTGACAGAACTCATGGCTCTACTAGATACTTGGGTGGAGCATCGCCGCACACTGGGACGGGTGCCCATACAACGTAATGCTCAAAACTCGATTTTCAAAATGAGGATATTTCAAAAAATAAACTATGTTGGAGTAGACTTAAGAATGTGTTACATCATTTGTACAAATACTAAATCAGTAACTGCTATCTGGTGTTCAGTGCATCAGCTCAAAGTTTACTTTATACCCATGTCATTAATTATCCGATAGCGTTCGTGAGTTTGTAGAGAATATTAAAACATTTATTTTTGCAAGTAATCGTCATATTTAATTGAAATACATCATGACTGCAACTAAGCAAGGTGTGGTTATTACGGTTATGGACAGCAGGGGTTCAGCTGGGGCCTGGGTTATCCGAAAGGGAACTTGAGCCCCGGTATGAAGGCTAGAAGGAACAGGGTAGGTTTTTTAGTCAGTAAGAGTCTGACATTATCTTCCGCTCCGCCAAAGAGCGGGGGTTGTCATTGCATGATTTTTCCTACCATAAAAAAACTCTACTAGATTGAAGTAGTACTTTCTCTTGGTACAATTTCAACTTACAGACGGATAAAACCACTGACAAATCCAGTTACCTCCTATAAATCTTCTCAAAGGAAACACTATCAAATTCAAAGAAAACCAAAAGAAATCTAGTAAATCCTCTTACACCTAAACCAACACATATATTTTGTTTACCAGCTGCGTCGGTACCAGTTACCACTTATTACTAGGAAAAGCTGCCATAGTAAATAACCTAATAACACAAGACCCTTCTCAAGATTTCGACAGCAGTAGAATCGAAATAACACTAAAGGAAATATCAACATATCAAAGATTTTTGCGATAAAAATATCGAAAATATAAACGGCTTTTTTTTGGTGTCGAAAATATTGGTATTGTTGAAGATATCTTTGTATTTTTGTTGAGGTTAAAGTCTTATAACGTAGAGTTAACGAGTGGAATCTGCGATTCCTAATAGATACAATCTAGTTGTGTTTAAGTCAAGAGTAAAAGGGTAGGTTACTTCCAGGCAAGCGTATTGTCAAACATATTGCGTATTGTCAAACATATTGTCGGTTACCATCAGGTGAGATAGTGGTCAACTATGAGAGAATACTACTACTTTTGGCCTTGCACAGATTTTAAAGTGTTTCCTATTATTTATATTATCGGATTCTACTGTATGTGTGAGGTACGAATAAAAGTTTTTTCTTTCTTTCTTTCTTTCTTTCTTTCTTTACTTTGTATAATTTATTTCATCACTCAAAACGGTGAAAGAAAATATCGTGAGGAAACCGGCATGTCCTAGAACCAAAAATTTGAAGACATGTGACATTCACCAACCCGCATTGGGCCCGCGTGGAGGATTACAGCCCATTCCATCTAATAGAGAGGAGACCTGAGTCCTGGCAGTGGGAACATTAAAAAAAGCTGATGGTGATGATGAAAGAAAAAAGTGAACCCCTTTCAATGGTCAGAATTTTACTTACTATAATCCACCAGTAGTTCTTTAGTTGCGTTTCAAGGCCACTGTAGCTTTTTTGAGCAACCCAAAAGCCTTGATCCTGCAGCCACCATTAATATAAAATTACTTTTAATATAGTTGAGTATCAAGTAACAGTTCCCAAAATATCCACGAAACGTTTTGGGAACACATTCATTCTTCGTACAGCTAAAGAGTAGATTTCCCTGCTGGAGTCTGTACTTTCTGATGGCCATAACCTGGGAATCTTTAAGTCAAGAACGAAAAACTTATTTGTAGGTAAGCGTGCTCCATCGACGACTGCATCGTCGCTTTCCATCAGGTAAGATAGCGGTCAAGCGCAAACCTATCAACAATAAAAAACAGACCCCCTTAACTGTTCTTTCATCTCAAATATAAGCTAATACTAAATGAAAACCATCAAATTCCCAGCTTTAATCATTTTCCCAACCCGACCATCGGCCGTTTATACACCAGAGGCTTCCGTGCCAACATGTCGTTAGCGTATATTGGCCTTTAATGAGCCGCACATATTGTACCCAGCCTACAATTGACTACACACTCGCGGCCAGTCGTTAAAAACCAGTTTGCACCGGATTTCACAGGTTTTCACTAGTTTAAACTAGTTTTACACCTGCGTACTGTAAAATCTTTATTGTCAATTAAATCATTCGAAATTTAAATGGTTGTTTTAGTACTTATAGTTTTGAAAGTTTTGTTTTGTTTTTTTTTTTTGGTTTGAATGTAAATGTAAAATAGTTTTTCTATTCATGTTACTTGTATACTGAGCTAGAATTTTAATGTTTGAGAGGAAATGTGTGATAGAAGCAAGTGTGAATGCTACATTGAATATTATAAGGCAGTGAAAACATGGACTGTGTTTTAACATATGAAGAATGAGTAAGCAACTCTAATGTTATAAAGATGAAAGTTGGTACTACGTATTTCATGTAGTATGTATAAGTTTTTTGTTTGTTTCTTTTCATCTCTCAAACGGTTGAACGGATTTGGATGATATTTCGATATATATATTCGAGGATATATATGGAAAAATCTTGTAATAACGAATGTATCCTCTGCGTCTCGCATTCGTCGGTTTCCCGCTACTCTTACCAGATCATCGGTCCACCTTGCAGGAGGCCTCCCAACGCTGCGTCTTCAAGTACGCGGTAACTACTCCAGAACCTTTCGCCTCCAAAGACCATTTGTTTTGCGAGCAATATGCCCTGCCCATTGCCACTTAAGTTTGGCAATTCTTCGTGCTATGTCGGGAACTATAGTTCTCCTACAGATGTCTTCATTTTTTATACGATCACGCAAGGAAACTCCGAGCATAGCTCTCAGTAGAGCATAGTTCATTGTGGCAACACTTGGGGGAGGCGTATGTTCAACAGTGGACGTATATCGGCTGAAATGATGATCATGATGAAGAATGTGTAATGTTCACCTTTCATGCGGGCGAAGTCGCTGGTAATAACTAGTGTTGGTATAATTTATAATCAATCAGTGGCAAAAAGATTAGTAATTGCTGTGAGTGATTAATACACAAGAATTATGCTGTCAAAGTCCCGTCTATATTTAGTGAGAGTTTAATACAATTCAAGGTTGAATCACAAGAAAATTATTCAGTATCGATTCGCATGTTTTCTATTGTAGGAAGCAATTTTGTATAAAATATTTCAGATTTTATAATAATACTGGCTTTTGCCCGCAGCTTTACCTTTGTACATAAAATATAGCCTATGTCACTCAGGAATACAGCAGCTTTCTATCAGAAAAAAAAATTAGCAATCGAACCAGTATTTCCAGAGATTATCTCCTAAAAAAAAAAACTTCACCCCTTTATTTAGAAGTGTAGACGGGTGACGGGGACCATCACCGGACACTGCACACTGGATAAGCACCTCCACACAATAGGCATCACAGACAGCCAGCAGAAATACGCACACGAACCATGGGATCCCCGAATTCCCTTATAGATGCCCTGAAAAACCTGAGAGGCCTAATCTGCTTTTGGAGAGAGGTGGGCTGGTTGGAATAAGCCCACCCAAGGTTATGGCCGCTATGGCCCACGTACAATGGTCCGCATAGGACTAAGTGCGGAAACCATACTCAGACATACACATAGAAGTGTAGTTGAATGGATGCCGTAAAATTGTCAAACTTTAGTAGCAGTGGGCTGGGTATATAGCTGATGACCTGGTAAGAGTCAAAGAAATTCAAATTCAAGTCAAAGAAACCTACTGGGGCCAAGGATCTGCTTCTGAAAGGAAGATTTGACCCGATACGAAAGGCAACAAAGGAACAGGAGAGATTTTTGTCAGTAAATATTTGACACTATCTCCCGCTCCGCCCAAGAGCTACAAAAAAAGATACTTAGGGAAGGCCTACACCCAATAATGGATGTCTGACAGCTGAAATGATAATGATGAATTAATGATCATAAATATTATGATTAGCCGCACTGGGTCTGCGTGGTGGATTACGGCCCATTCCGTCTCTCTAGGAGACGGCCTGAGTCCCAACAGTTGGAACATTATAAGGCCGATTATGCTATGCTATGATTAGGCTTAGGGTTACATAGATAGATACTAATGTTTCCCTTAGATTTGAATGTACAAGAAATTAATATAATATAATATTCCACAACAATCACACAACGCCGTCTAGTCCCAAGCTAAGCAGAGCTTGTGTTATGGGTACTAGACAACTGATAAACATACTTATATATTTCTAAATACATACATATTATAGATAAATTACACCCAGACACAGAACAAATGATTAAGCTCATCACACAAACACTTGTCCTGGGCGGAATCGAACCCACGTCCTGCGGCTTAGCAGTCAGGGTCACTAACCACTAGACCAATAGGCCAGTCATTAAATTGTGGTTTCACAAGTCGCTAGCTACAATTCGTGAAACGAGTCTGTAAATGTCTAATCATGGTGCTTTAATTCATTAAACCCCAAGCGAACGCCGGCGTTCGCGCACCTATTGTCTTTCAATTGTGTCTGTCATTATCACGATTGAAAGGTTAAGAGGTAATAAAATTGCACTTTAAAGTGGCGAGTTAATAGCTCAATCGTTTGTTGTAAACATAGAGTGGGTATGCCTTCGGCTACTTCAAGTTGTGAGGATAAAATGGAAGAAAAATCATGTTGCGCCGACCCCAAGTAATATGGAATAAGGGAAAGAAGAAGCAGAAGAACGCTGGTTTTTTTTTTGTTGGTGAGAAATTCATCCAATAACATTTTTACACCCTTGAGCGGAGCGGAGATAGTGTCAGTCTTTTACTGACTAAAAACCCACCTCTGTTCCTTCGTTGCCATTCGTACCGGGGCCGAATCTTCCTTTCAGAAGTAGACTTTTGGCCCCAATGGGCTACGACCCTGCTGGGCCTCTACGGTTTGCTGACGATTCGTTGAAGCGCGCGTGGGGAAATACGTGCCATTGACGTCTTGAGCTCGGCCCGGACGGTTACCGGACGATCGGATGGCGAGCACAAACAGACAAATTGTTTGATGATATCCTATAAGAAAGAAAAAAAAAGACCAATAATAATTTAACAAGATCTATGCTGGATAGATGCCTGTTACATTCTGCTTAAGTTTACTTTAACAACGCAGTCATCAAACCATTTTGCCTACTATTTCAAATCTCAAGTAATGTCAGCCCCAGTTACACCAAAACATAGTATCACGAATATTTTTCGCACTCTTCACCGGTACGGTTTTTCCCATACAGTGCGGAAATCGTCCATCGATACGCCAATATTTTAGCCCGTGTTCATAAGGTGAGAACGTGTGAAACAGCTTGAGGGGGAAATATCTAAATATTTATGTTAGTAGCTGCTCTATTATGGCTTAGGGAGAAACCGTGTGGAAAATCTTTTTCCTGATTACATGCATATGGAAAAGTTCGATGTCTAATATTATATAAAAATCTCGTGTCACAGTGTTTATATTAAACACATCCGAAACGACTTGACTGATTTTTAAGAATAGAATAAACTTTATTTGTACACCAAAATAGTAACATTTTTTTTTTTTTTATTATTGATTGGCTCGCGTTTGACCACTATCTCACCTGATGGTAAGTGATGATGTGGCCGACGATGGAGCACGCTTGCCTAGAAGTTCAGTTCATTAAACTATGTTTCTCTGCCCAAGTTACTTTAATGGCGTAGTTTTTATAGTGTAAAGCTAGATAATAGCATGACTTACTCAAAAACAACATTTAAATATGCGTCCTTATATTACACCCTGTCACAGAATGCGTAAGAAAAATAAAGATTCACAGCTCCTCCCCCGTAGGTGATAGCATGATAATATGTAGCCTATATGTTGACCCGACCTCTTAGTAATATTCATGCAAAATTTGAAGTAAATCCATGCAGTACTTTTTGAGTTTATCCCGGACATACATACAGACAAACAGATAAACAGACAAAAATTCTAAAAACTATATTTTTGGCTTCGGTATCAATTGTAGATCACGCCCCAAGTATTATTTTAAAAAAATATTCAATGTACAGTTTTGACTTTTCAACGATTTTATTATATGTATAGATTATACCCAGAAACAGAACAAATGATCATACTCATTACACTAACGTTTGTCCTGCCTTGGCATCGAATCCACGATCTCCGGTATAGCAGTCAAAGCCACTAACCACTAGAACAACATACCAGTCCAGAAATAATCAAATTGCTCCCTCCATGATAATGATACCTTATTATCCAACAACATTTTTCGTATTACGTGAATACTCCGTAAAATATAAGATGGCTTGCCCTGCGGGATACTAAACAACGTTGCAGCTTCTCTTAAATGTCCTCTAACTGTCCTCTAAAGTGACGTGACGCGGGACGTTGCACGTCAAGTTGCAGGACATTTGTCCAATCTTCACTTCGGTCATGTATAACGTTGAAAACAAACACAAACACACATACCAACATCAAAATTCGAAGTCACGCAGCCGTACACAATCTAACTCACTCACACATATGAGTTTTATTTGCGAAATCGTTCCCATTCACGCAAAAAATAGACCTTAAACAGGGTGAGGAGATGCGCGATTCCTAAGGCGGGAGCGGAGTATAAGACTCTAGGTTTATATAATATAATAGCTTCTCTATTAGTTTAACGGTGGTTACGCCTGAGTCAAAAATATATATTGTCAAGTGGTGTACCTAAAGAATTAAGATACCAAACTACAAATACATCGCAGTATCTACTTAAAATCAATTTCTACAGCCACTGAACTTCACTCGAAAAAATCGTTTATCGCTCCCGCCATAGCATTCGCTCGTGACTCTGGCAGAAACCATAGGCTTGATTCCAGGTGAACGCTTAGTGACTGAGGCGGGGGCGATTAGGAAGCCGTAGAACGTTGTAAGCTATTGAAGAGGGCAGTAGAAGCTAGACGCGTTTCCTCATTTTAAAAAAGACCAATCCTTCTGACTGAATTGCGATCGCGGTGGCCAATTTCAATAAATATCTTTGCCAAGTATGCAGAAAATATATTAAAGAGCATAAGCAAAAACATACATACAGGCATAATACAGGTCCAATCTCCATTCCTTTACTCATAAAGTGTGATGGTACCTACCATAATCTGACATCAGGGCAGAGACCAGATAAACAGCCTTAGGTGCTATCCGAGCCACGCGGGTGTGACACCAGAAACTTCCAAACTCCGGGCTGCTACAGAGTAATCTATACATATAAATAAAATTGGAGTGTCTGTTTGTTATATTGAAATAACTGCCTTTTACTACATGCATATGACTATAATACGGTATATACACCAACATTTTTTTTTTATATTTTTGTATGTCTGTCTGTCTATTCCTGAAATGGCTGGTCCGATTTTAACGGGACTTTTTTGGCAGGTAGCTGATTTAATAAGGAGTAACATAGGCTACTTTCATTTTAGAAAAATAAATTCAAAATCCTGTAGTCCACGCGAACGAAGTCGCGGGCACAGCTAGTTAGCCTAATAAAAATATACAATAGTAATTTTGCCTCAAACCCCAAGTTAAGCAGTTATGTTAGCTATTACTATGAGACCAATTGGATGTTTAACCAAAATTAAGCTTGATCATCACAACATTAGTTTTAGGATATGCAATACCTGTAAGTGTGTTTTATTATTATGTAAAGTCTAGATAAGTACACAAAATTATAAGCTTGTTGTGTTACCAAGTTGACCACACAGATACACAGTCACCTAGTCATCTGGGCGACTGAGGAGTGATTTTGCTACCGCACCCAGCTATGACCTGCCGTGGCTTGTATTGTACTTGAATTTATTTAAGTATTTTTGTGAAAAATATAACTTAGTGTAAAAATGATTAAAATCAATTTAGTTACTAATTCTGAACCAACTATATTCGAGTTTCGTATATTACTAAAATTAATGTTGTATAATGATTTATTCATTAGACTTTTCTAAGTAAGCTGTTAATTTAGTTGCATAATAAAGAAATAAAAGGCTTGGCGTAAAGAACGTACTTGAGTTCAAAGCGTTAAAACAATAGAAGATCGCCAGCCATTGTCAATTCATTATATAACTAGACTTGTCGCTATCGCGCTATCTTCTCACCCTAATCGATCCCTTATATTCCTCGTCCAAAGGAACGTACGTGGTCTGAAAGCGAATTTATTAGAAACAAAAAACTTGAGGTTTTCATCTATCAGTACAGAAACGTTTGAAACTTATGTGAATTATGTGCATATGCTTACCTTGGATCAAATAAATGGAGCACAAAAATATCGAATGCTTTATTATTTATATTATTTGGGTGGGTTGGACAGACCCCTTTGTTTAAATAAAGTATATTAGAATTTATATTCAGCTTGTATTTTCTTTGTTATTTAGAAAGAAGCATATCAGTGAAGTCGACCGGCCATGACATCTGTTTTAAATAAAAGTACGTGACAAGTTTCTGTTTGCAGTACTATGAATATATTACGAAGACCCCAGGGATCTATAAGGTCTGCGGGAACATTTGAATGTGTCATGGCTCTGGAATGCAAAAAGCAACTGAAGGACAAATATAGGTTTTTTTTTCTGAATTCAGTATTCTTTAATTCAATTCAATTGATATATTATATAATAAATATAATAACCTTATTGGAAGTCATGTGTTTGAGCCGTTTGGTGCTGAAACAATAGGGCCATGGAGTCCGAGCGCTCATCGAGTTGTTCGGGATATCAGCAAACAGTTGGTCGAGTCTTCGCGTGACCAGAGGGCTGGACTCTTCTTTAGTCAACGAATCAGTATTGCCACCCAGCGTGGCAATGCTGCCAACGTTCTGGGCACTTTTCCTGTTGACATCGATGTGGGTGAATTTTTTGATGCCCTCTGAGTTTTCCCCGTTTTTCAGCCTTTTTTACTCGTTTGTGCATATTATTATTTTAAGTTTGTATATATATACCTAGTGATTATTTATAGGGTTTAGTTAATAAAATCTTGACACGCCCTCTTGCACCATTACTCGGAAAAACTCATTTGAAGTTTTCCCTCCCCAAAAAAAGAAAGAAAATACGATTTTTATCGATATGTATTTCTAATTCAAAATTAATAAATTGATTTATTGAAATAAGCGTATTTGTATAAGCATGCTTTGATATCATTACTGATGTGCTAACAACATAATACCTTGATTACCTTACTAACATTTTGCCAAAAATTGGAATAACTAATTTCTTAAAAAAAACATTACTTAATTTCAGAGCTTGAATTATGATTTCAACTTAATTTTATAATTAGGGTGTAATATAATTAGGGTGAATATTAAGGCATATAGTTACACGTTGTTTATGTTTGCAAAATAAATAGTCCAAATGCAAAATTATTTATTTGATTAGCAAAAAAAATTGCAGCAGTATTTTATAATCTAAGATTTTAAGTCACCTTGATATGGTATGCCTTAACTCGTCAGGTTAGGTTGATAATGAGCAAATCAAAATTATTTTTAGATTTTGGAAAGCCACAGCCTCTCCTCAATTTATAATAATATTCCACAAGTTCCACATAACGCTATCTAGTCGCAAACTAAACAGAGCTTGTCTTATGAGTACTAGGTGATTGATAAACTTACTTATATCTTTCTAAGCATATACATATTATAGACAATATTTCGGCTAGGCAAATAATATGACGTGTCGTAGTAATTATCGATCTAAGTTAGTTATCTGGCTGTTTTATTGAATAACTGAATACAATAGTGGGCTGCAAAAAATCCATTATGTCTACCAATTAAACATGTCTTCTTTTATTTAAAAAACAAATTTCTGATTTCACAACATCTATAATTACTTATTTACATTTTCAACATTACTGAGCCGAAATTTGGACTCATTTAACTACGAAAAATCTAAATATAAAAAAACAACTTGTAGCGACATCTATGGCGCCACATAAAAATTACGAAGAAAATACAAAATCCTGCATCGCGCAAGTAAAATTCTCCGCGCGATTAGAGTATTTACGATAGCTCGAAATCAGCTATCAGGTGGGTAACTACCCACCAGACATAACACCCGTCTGGTCGGATTCGAGGATCCTCCCTTGTCAACGGAGGTTTGCGGGACTTTACTGTCTGTTCCGTTTTCCTCTAAACACTCAATAATTTTGCGAATTGGTATGCCAAAGATAAAATTTTATACACAAACAAGCAAGTGATTTATCATGATTGTACTGTTCGTGCACTTAACTTGATATCGGCTCACTGCCTAACTCGCCGCACGCGCGTCCGTCCAGCTTCGTGGTTCCAGGCAAAATGAGTGAGGGAGGGGGAGCACGCCCCGCTCCCCCACCATACTATAGCGCGCGGCGTGTACGCATGAGACGACAGGACTATATATTATAATCTACAAACACTACAATGACTATAGAAATATTTCATTTGTAAGTCAAGTCTAACTAGACTTAGTCTAGAATAATAAAAACTATAATAACAAAAAAATCAATTTCTCCAGCAAAAAGTTTAGCATTCTTTAAAAATGAAAGCCGAAAGTTTTCAACAGATTCTGTACCCCGACCCTTTGTAAGTGAAAAACTTTTTAGTACCTTTAAGATTTGGTACAACAAAGACTATGATTTCACTAGTTTCTACAATGGCTTCGTCCGGAATATTAATAAAATATCCTGTGGAATCGTATTTCTAAGGTGTCATGGAAGTAGGGGCCCAGCTGGGTCGAAGTCTACCGGGGCCAGGGTTAGTTTCGAAAGACAGCTCGTGGCCCGGTTGAAGGCTTGAAGGAACGGTGTGGGTTTTTAGTCAGTAAGAGTCTGACACTATCTCCCGCTTCACTCAAGAGCGGGGGTTGTCGTTGATGATTTTCCCACCATAAAAAAAAGATGTCATTGTGGCCTAATGGCTAAGGACCCGCCTCTCATGCATAAACGTAGCCATACACTCTAGGGTATACTTGACAGATTTACCTGTAGCGACATATATGGCGCCACATAAGAACTACGAAGAAAGTACGAAATCCTGCATCGCGCAATCAAAGTTCTCCGCGCGATTTGAACTTATATGACAGCCCGAAATCATCTATCGGGCACTAGCCCATCAGATTGTAACACCTGTCTGGTCGGAGGATTATAACAGGTTAAAAAAAAAAAACCGGCCAAGAGCGTGTCGGGCCACGCTCAGTGTTGGTTTCCGTAGTTTCCCGACCGTCACAATAAGTGTACCCACTTATGAGTTTAAAACAATGCTTGCATATACGATTATACTACAAACTTAGTCCAAGAATTATTTTGTAGAACCATTTGTCTTTTTTGTACAAAAACTGTTCTTTCCATCAAGTTCAAAATATCTGCCAGGTAAGCTTGTACGGAAACCTGCAGTTTTGCAACATACACGCTCAGGTTTACTTGTACAACATACCTTTACAGGCAAACTTATCAGGCATATTCTTGCGTGTATGTCGGGGATAAGGTTGCGGGTTCTAAGCGAGGCAAGTAGATACTAATGTGAATTTCTCGCTTGTCACTTATGCACTTTTGTAAGTTTATCAAGGATATTACTGACACCCCTTACCGATGTCTACACACTATGAGAAACCTATTTGCCCAATTTCAAGTTTGTACGAACACCTATACACACAGAAACTTTAACAATAGTTTTTGAGATTTCGTGATTAATCAGTGAGTGCCAATGTGATTTTATATACATAGATTTTAAAACACTTTTCTCTTTTCATATTTAACACACGCATAAACCCATTAGCGAAAAAAAACAAACCGAATTCAATATAACCAATTTCTTACAAAAAAAAAAATCCATCGCACATCAGATAAGTTGTTTTGAGATACCCACACAAGAGGGTATCGAACGGTCATTAATCATGCCTTTAAGTCTATACCTCTTCATTTGTCACCAATTTCCCTCACCCCTCTGAGTAGGGTTGCCACTTTAAGACAGTACATTGAAAAAAAAAAAATGGAAAATAATGGTCTTTGAATTAATAATTGACTTCTTGGCAAACATATTCCAGTATCTATCTAAAATCGTTAACTACGACGTCAAATAGTGGTCAAACGCGAACTTATAAAAGTTAAAATAAACGAAACGCTCAAGATAGAACTACACTGCTTACATGTGTGCCACACACTCCGATCTGGATACGTCGGTCTCCATATATTTTACTAGCTGTGCCCCGCCGTTTCACCCGCATTTTTCTCGTTTCCATGGTACCAACTCTTAACATCTTACACACGTGATAACTTTTAAACGAAATATCCGATTGAGATGAAACAAAAAATATTTTACTTCTACATAAATACTCTTGATAACATAATGCTTAATTCGATAAAAATTAATATTACGATACATATTTAACGTAGTTTTTTTTCTTCAGACGATTTAATAATTATTTTGAACACAAAATCGGTTATTGTGATTGAACCATTATAGCTAGATATATGTTCTCGCGGACTTTTTTGTAGGTCTTAATAGGATCTACAAACCCGTAGTATATCATTTTGTTCTATTGTCAATAGTTATTGCAGCGCACCCAAAAATAGGTTTTCGATTTTACACCTTGTGTTACAAAATAGCAATTTTATTACGGATCCCTAATTTTGAAGAATCATTCAAATCGGTTTAGTAGTTCCAGAGATTAGCGCGTTCAAACAAACAAACAAACAAACACTGCAGCTTTATAATATTAATATAATAATTATATAGTTTCCATATAATTATTATATATAATACTAGCGACCCGCCCCGGCTTCGCACGGGTGCAATGCTGATACTAAATACACTACAGAAAAACTGTGAACGTTGTATATAAAAACATAGCGGCCCGCTCCGGCTTCGCAGGCACGCTCTTGCCGCACCGGGCGGCCGGCCGGTACCGCCGCAAACGCTACGTCCCGCAATTTTTAAATCTGTAATATCTTCGAAAATATTCACTTAAATCATACGGTGTAAAGGGCCATATAGATCTATATTAAATGAACAATGTATTCAAGGTATTTAATTGGTTAAGGATTAATGCTGTATTGGTTAAAATCACTTCGAAAATTAGCCATTATTTGTCGTAAAAAGTAAATGACAAAAAAAAGTTATTGTGGGTTATCCATAAGAGATAGACATATACCATAACGGACTTTTCTGTAGACCTTTTCAATGTGTACAATACTTAGTACATTATTTTGATAAAACTCGTAGGGTTCAGCCTGCGTTTGCAATGTAAGCGGAAAAAATGTAATTATTTACGACATCACATTAGAAACCTCAAAAATAACAGTACTTCTCCACTATTTAATGGATGTTATTATACTTAAAAACCTTCCTCTTGAATCACTCTATCTATTAAAAAAAAAACGCATCAAAATCCGTTGCGTAGTTTCAAAGATTTAAGCATACAAAGGGACATAGGGACAGAGAAAGCGACTTTGTTTTATACTATGTAGTGATAGTAATAATAATTATATGGAAACTAGACTTGTAGACCTACACTTAATCCATACCAGGTGACGCCACGCGATGTAGTTTTACGTATAAATAAGGCATGTTACACGTGTTCGTGCTAGCTTAAATGCCTCTCTTAGAACGGGCGAAGTCATTAGATTTCGTACCTCCCAAAACTAAAACACATATACTTACATATTTGTTATTGTTTTACTGTTTTACAGGGATACTGTACCCTTTCTAGTTGCTATGTTTTTTTATATCATAGTACAATCATAATTATATAATAAATTAAAATTTTACCGAGTCAATCAATAATGTTTCTCAATAAATTGACAATGCCTAAAAGCTTTGTGAGCAACAGAAGAACATGACACGATAATCGACGACGATGTCATGCTGTGTAAATCGAAATAGAGATTTAAAAAAAAAAAACTACTTATTTTTTATATTTGATAGAAAGTACGGCTGGCAACCCTACCCCTGAAAGACTTTGAAAAATGACTACCCACTTAAGTAGTAGGGGGTGGTTATCGGCTTAAATGTTCCCGTATTGCGGTACCCAGTAATAAATAGAAAAGTTATGGGATGGAGAAATAGATTTGTGTAAATAAATTCATATAGATGTTGACACAAATTCTAAAATCTTTTTCTAGAAAATTTTAATACTAGAGATGAATTAAAGCGTGAGTATTATTGTTGTGAACTAATGTACACTTCTATTATAATAAATATTATTCAATTTCTTGGTTGAGATTGGATTGACTCCATTATAATTTTTTTTTTGAGGACTTCACTCTCCAAAAATGTGTTAAAAGTCAAGTCTCAATCAGAAGACGCAGAAAACTTCATTCAAAGATTGAAGTTATTTGCAAAAAATACATCAGTCTAGACTTTTAAATTATTATTATCAAGTCGATGTTGACTTGCTTTAAAATTGGTAATTCCAAGAATTGGGATATTACCAATATTAGAGCAAGTCTAGTTCTATTCAAATTAAATTCAGTCGGTGTTTGTATAGACTGAACTCATTCTGATTTTCGAAGAATTTGAATAACCGTTAATGTTATTATGTCTTATCGTATATGTTAGGATCTTTACGGTATGTTAGTTCACCACGATTATATTTTTCGGGATTTATTACAATAACAGTTAAATTATACAAATAAATTACAAAAATATTTAGTTTCAATAGAAATTTAGAATTTGACCCCTTCAAATATTATTATTTACACTTAATATGAAATGTTATTAATAATATTGGTTACATAATTTTCAGCGTACGATTATAGGTACTTAATAACCGGTGATGTTTGTTTCAATATGCTTTGATACCAGCTGACGTAACCTGTCAACGCCAATCATCAATCGATATTGACTGACGTTCAATTAATTTTGTTTGCGTCCAACAAACATGGTTCTAGAATCATTAAAAATTCACGAAGCTACATAAATTTAAAGCTGCCATAAATTTGAAACTACATCTCTCATTCTGTTTAGAAGATTTCCACGGATAAACTAACTAAGCCGATTTTGATGAGATAGAAAAGGTTCCCGGATAAGGGCGAAGGAATACATTTTAAATGTATATACAATTTATTTTTTGCTCCTTTCCTAACCTTACCTTTGATAGGTACCTACATTTTTTATTTGATATTTAATCGCATTTTCTTTCTTGTTACAGATGAGCCGATATAATGTCGTCAGCCGAAGGTAGAACGTAACACACAAAAATGGATATAGATCATGTAGTATTGGACAAAGAAGCAATCAGCCGATTCGAACAGTACACATTGGCAAAGCCCTCGCTAAATGGAGGGATCCCTTTGGACCGATGCCAAGATGCAGACTCCATGGTATCTAATAGCAGAAAAAAAGCACAAACATCACGTCAAAAAGTTGTTTGCTGCTTTTGTCTCAAAACTACTAAGTATAGAAGAAAACAATTCATTATCGGTTCCCTCACTAACGTTGTAATATTCGTCGTACTGTTAGCGTACACTTTTTTGGGATCATTCATTTTTCTTGCCATAGAAGGCGGTGCAGAAGTCCCAGCCAGGCCGAGAATACTTCCAGATAGACAGAAACTTAGTCATAGAGATACAAATAATACTCACAGAAAGACAGACGAGGAATCTGATTATGGGAATCTAACTTTGTCAGCAAATTACTTTTGGGACGCCAGAAGCAGAGCAGTTGAAAATATTTGGGAGATAACAGTGTCTCTAAATATTTTGTATAGAGAAAATTGGACACGGTTGGCTGCACAGGAGATTCTGAAGTTTCAAAACGAGCTTGTACAAAGGGTAACTACCGAAATGGCGTCACAGTATGGTGTCAGTTACAGAGAGATGGCGCTTGGTGAATTTGGGAGTGACCTGACGAACCATTATGAGGAGCACGAATGGAATTTGGCGCTTGCGTTTTTCTACTCGCTCACTGTTTTAACAACAATAGGTAAGAATTTTTTGCACTTTGTTTTAAAATTTTAGAAGTAATTCCGGGCTAGAGTACTTACTTTTATTCTACAGGCAGACAATGACCAAAGTAAAGTGTTAGTGGAAGTAGTATAAGCAGAATAACCATGGCAAATTCAGCACAACTAACAACGTGTTTTAAATAACTTGAACTGTGTTGAGTTTGAGATAACTACTAGTCTTGTGTAGTGAATATATTTTTTATGAACGCGACTACAATTCCCACCGCGTGGATTTTCTGAAAACGAAACTCGTAGCTTCATAACGCAAAGGGCAAATTAAAGATACAGGTGTAGTTTTAGTCAGTAAAAGTCTGACACGCCCTCCATCATTGGACGATTTGCGGGCTTGTGAACAGTGAGCAATGGGTAGCTCGCAGTCCAGGTCCGGTAACTGTCCGGACCAAGCCCAAGTTGTCGACGACGCGTACTGTTCCCGTGCGCCTCAAGGAGTTGTCAGCAACAGCAGGGACCCAGCCGGCTCGAAGCCTACTGGGGCCAGGGTTAGCTTCGAAAGACAGCTCGAGCCCCGGTATGAAAGCTTGAAGGAATGGGGTGGGTTTTTATTCAGTAGGAGTCTGACAGTATCTCCCGCTCCACCCAAGAGCGGGCGTCATTAATGTTTTTCCCACCATAAAAAAAATCATTGTATGACTACCTGCCTGTGGGTAAGGCATACCTACAGGAGTAAACGTTGTCGAGTCATCGACAGCGTTTAGTGTTCCACGCGCCCTCCAAGAAGATTTCGGCAAAACCGTAGGGGCCATGGATTGTGTGAAAGAAAGATTGTGTAGGTTTTTATTCAGTAAAAACCTATCCCACCCTAGAGCAAGACAAATCATTGGATTAAAACTTAGCATGGACACTTGTTTAAAACAAATTGAATTTCATTGAAACATTCACTAATAGTAGTGTGTAAGGATCACTCACATCCTAAAATTGTGATTTGAAATCATAATCAAAATATTAATAGTTCATTTTCATCTACAGGTTACGGCAACATCGCACCAAGAACAATCCTCGGTAAAGGCGTTACTATCATCTACGCCCTGGTCGGTATACCCCTTACTCTGGTCTACCTATCGAGCGTCGGGTCCCTGCTCTCCAAGATGGCAAGAAGCGTCTTCAGCCGAGCCCTCTGCTGTTGCCTCTGCTCAAACTGCGGCTATTGCTGCTACGACGAACGAAGAATGGCAGAGAAAGAACGCAGAATGAAGCTCAAAAGACAACAAGAAGAAATGCTTAACAGTCAAAACACTAGCAAAACACCTACAGAAGAATGCTACGTTTTAAAACCAGACAGTCAAAAAGATCTGTCGCTTTCAGAAAGACCAACTACAAGTACAGCTAAAGATGATATCATCAGTTGGCCAGACACGGATTCTAAACTCTCTATGCATGGTCTTAGCATACTAGCTCCCGTTCTGTTATGTCTAACAGCAATATTTATATACATAGTTATTGGAGCAGTAGTTCTGTTCAAAATAGACAATTTGGGTATCATAGATGGTTTCTATTTCTGTTTCATGGCATTAAGCACTATTGGGTTTGGTAATATTGTTCCTGGTATGACTTATACTACGATAAATGGTGTTAGGTACTACACTATTAAATCTACTACTCTGTGGTTTTGTTCTGCGTATACCCTTACAGGTTTGGCATTAACAGCTATGTGTTTTGGCGTGATTCACGACGAAATTATTTATAGGATAAAGCATCAACAAAAACAGTGGTCCCAAAAAGGTAACACAGTCAACGATGGAGTCAATATAAACGATCCGTTTTACATGAATTCCTGACAAATGTACAGTAAAAGTAAGTCAGAAAATCTGTACAGCATTATGGAAGATAGTTCTTTAGAGCGTAACAGAATCGAAATTGACAATAGAGAAGTAGTTCTTAGTGTAGATGATATATCGGCAGCCGCGGACCCCAACGCAGAATTTCCACCACCGCCACCCGAAGAAGAAATTGTTGCAATAGTAACCAAGAAAGAGCCTAAAGGTTTCGGCAATATGGTAGCATACAATGCGTTACCAGAAATGTTGGAACATGTTAACACATAATCTAAAAAGACTTGAGGTTTTTGATTCTTTTATTTTCTATTCTTTTATTCCGGCTGTGAATAATAATTCTTAGTTTATAAAATTTTATGGAATATCATAATGGTCTTTGTCGAATTTACTTTTGTCAACTGTAATTATGTAAATAGTATTGTAAATATTGTAATTAGTTAGTTATAGAAACTGATGTCTGACATCTTTTATCGGATCTATTTGTCAACTGTTAATATCAAGGTAATTGTAATGATTTTCATGTGAATAGTTTCTTTGTAAAATATGAGTTTAATAAAAAAATTGAAAACTGTATTGTTGAATTTTATTTTACTAATCTTGCAACACAGCGATGCCTCCTACGCATAAAGTCGTAACTTATGTATGTTTGAATAACATTTTATTGTGATAAAATAACATAAATATTATTTATTCTTGTTACATTCAGCGTCTTGTACTCTGAATTGATTTATTTTGATTATTAATGCAAAAACATTGGTTGTATTTCATGAATTATTCAACAACAAACAAACAAAACCAAAGACGAACTCTCCTAAAAAATCCATATTTTACCTTACGACCTTATGCGTAGGATATAAAGATATGGGGAAACAAAAACATTTTAAAAAAATACTAAAGTACTCAAAAATAATGATATTCCTGTGCATATACGAGGTGTAAGGAACAGCCCTCCACAAACTTTAAAGGCTTGCTCAGTAGACGAAACTGAACCACCTTCCACAATTATTTTTTTTCGGGAAAGGAAATAAAATCAGCCTCACCATACAAAATGATAAACTTGATTGGACAATTTGTATAGCGAGGCCGATTTTTTTTTTGGAGTTTGTGGAGGTCTGTCCCTTACACCTTGTATTAACAGTAACTATGTACTTTCCGTAAATTAGAAGAGGCTTATGTCCAGAATTTGAGAGCTTAATGCTGTTGAAATAAAATCTTTATTTGGGCGTTTCTAAGAACCTAATCAATGATGAAGAACCTAATAAAATGACTGATTATGACTATGGTTATAAGGATATGATTATATTAGTCATCAAGTCATACATTTAAAAGGTTTCAAGTAAATTTTTCGAGAGTATATCATAACATATGCCATTGCTTGATATAGCACGACTCTTGGCGGTAGCAGAGCACAATTGCTTCACTTCGGAATCCACAATTAAAGTAGTAAGTATAGCAAAAGTATGAAAACAACGGCTAATAAAACAGATAAACATGAAACAAGAAAAATATAACACTCTGGTAGGCAGTCGTAGCTAATAAATGTTTTTTGTTTGTTTCCAATACTTACGCATTATTTTTTTTTATTTCCCACAGAATTAATATTCTTGTTTGTGCCTGTCGAATTTTGAAAAATTACAGAAACAAGGTTTTGATCTTAGCCGTGGTAGCACGAACCATTCTCCTTCCTAAAGAGGAGGCCTAAGTCTTGTAGTGGGAACATTATAAAGCAGATCATGTTAATATGTGCGGGTGTAACAGGCAATTATGAGATGTTGTTAAGAAGACCTACATTGTCTTGTAATTTAATCACAACTTTAAATATAACAGTCCCTAATGGCTGTAAAACTAGCTTTATTTCATGCTGTACTCGTTTGCTAAATTGACATAATAATCCTGATACCAAAACATGCTTAAGGAGCCTCTGTTTATTTTCTTTGATCATCATATTATTTCAGGCAAAAGACTATCACTAATAGACACAGGGTTAATGACCGATCTTGTGTGTCTCGCATCCATTGAGCCACATACAGACATCGCGAGGCGTGCGTCGCGAATGGTTTTTCACGGTACATTTATGCGTGCGTCCCGAACGAAACATGCTCAAGCTGAGCACGCAAGCCACCACGCACGGTGTTTGTCAGAAGAAAATGCAAACAACACCTGTCCGTCTACACGGAGCGCATGACTCGTACTGAGGCAGCATTCGCAACGATTGTATGACGCGAATGCTCTCTGTGAGCACACACGTCCACACAGCCCGAGGCATGCGAGACGAACCATTCGTGACGCACGACTCGCAATGTCTGTACGGCGACTTAAGATTCTCGCAACCCTCACCAGGTTGTCGGTACCAACGTTGTGTATTCCAGTACGCGGTGGCCACTCCAGAACCTTTTGGCCCCATCAAACATCTATTCTGCCATCAATGTGGCTGCTGTTAATAAAATAGAATCGCCAATGTCAACCACTTCAGTTTCGTTTACGTAATTTAAGCACGAGGGTTGTAAGTACTCGGAACCTGGCCTTTCTGAACATCATCGTCGTCTAATCTATAGCATAGCATAGTTGGCCTTCAAATGTTACCACTGTTGGGACTCAGGCATCCTCTTTAGGAGAGGGAAAGGGCCGTAAATCACCACGCGGACCCAGTGCTATTCTATGATTGAACTAAAATAAATTCCTGATTTTACGGTTCAATATTCTTCACTACATTTTCTTTTAAATCACAACGCTTTAAAATAATGGTCTCCAAAATTATTCAGAGATCTTCGCAGATTACTAAAACATTTGGCAAGGGAGTCGATAGCTGCAACCGACACAGGTGGATCATAAAGGCTCGTACTTTCTTGGCACCGAACCTTAGTAACCCAATCGATAGTTTGGGAGTAATAAAAATAAACGCCAGCATTACATAAGATAATCGCCAAAGGGTTGAAAGTGAAGAAGACAAATAGCAAAGTGTAATGAAATAGATGACCCTTTTTTGTGTCTTGTTCATTTTGTTTATTGCTTTTGTATTATGATTTTACGGCACTAGATTTTAGGTTACAAGTTTTTTTTTTAAGCGCGTTCTTTCGTCGACCGCATTGTCGCTTTTCATCAGGTGAGATAACGGTCGAGCGCGAACCTATCGACAGTAAAAAAAGGCTCGTGTGTGTTGTTGAAGGTACTATCATTGTTCGCATCAAATGCGTGATCATGTTGGATGATATCTCCGGCAGCTGAGGCAGCGGGGGCGGAGCAGGCGATAAATGCATGGCAGATAGTGACCAGAGTGACTGAGCGTTGAGATGACGTCAGAACAAATAACCATTTATTTTCAGGCATCGGACGCCCATAGAAAAAATACATAAAATAATCTTATCTTTATATATTTAATTCTTCTGTGAGTGTGTATGTCACTGAACTTCTCTCAAACGACTGGACCAATTTTGATGAAATTTTTTGTGTGTGTTCAAGGGGATCTGGGAATGGTTTAGATTCACAATTTTGTCCGCTGGACAATGTTTTTTTAATTAATTTTTAATTTATTAGTAGTTGTTGATTTTGGAATGTTTTACATTTGATCCGACAGACGGCGCTACCATCGCAGTGTCAAATTTTAAATAATATTCGAATTTTAATTTTAGTCTGTCCCGACAGTTAGCGCTGCGATCAAATTAAAAAAAAGTTTTGTTATCATTGTAGACACGACAACGTCTGTCGGGTCCGCTAGTAAAATAATAAACCAATACATATACAACAGAACAACTGAATCGGAGGAGTGACTAACTCAAAGGGTTTAACTTGACTAGGACATCAGCGTTGCGTCTTCTTGATTCAATAGCTTCAGAGGCGCTTGCATCCCTCAATAGACACCTCACTGTATCGTTACTTACTTCACGCCATTATTCAAATTCGATTGGATGATGGTTCGATTCCAACCCAGGACAAATGTTTGTGTGATAAACATGATAATTTGTTCTGTGTCTGAGTGTAACTTATCTGTTATTATGAATGTATTTAAAAATATGTAAATATGTTTACCAGCTTGTCTAGTACTTATAATACAAGCTCTAAAAGTCTCAAGTATTCATTCACCCTGAATAATCATTATACATCTTTGCGCAACTCTTCAGACATGATAATTTAAATTAAAAAACTCGGAATTTTCTCCTGTAGTTCTCTAATAATGCTAAATTCTAAAATGACTACAAGTCCAAAGATCTGTTTAAGATAAAATGCATTATTATAAATGAGTATGGATAATATTATATACGTCAATCGCACCACCATCTCAATTCACATGGTTTTTGTTTACGTTCGTTTAAAAAGACTACTGGACCTGAAGCGTTGTCACTCTTGGAATGCATAAAAAAAGAAAAAGATGTGCAAAAACACGATGCTAGCTTTAAGGAGCATTTTAGCTAAAATCTATAGATATGATTTTAAAATTGAAATTTCTAAACGATAAAACGTTACTTGTAGAATAATTTAAAAAATAGAATGTTCACAGACATTTAAGTCCAATTTAAAATCGTTAAAAGTAATTTTTAGAGGCATCTTCTTAATTTTTTTTCATATGTTTTGAACACACTATCTAACATTATCCTGAAGAAATACATTAATTCTGCTGATTTTGTTTGCTGCAGTGGATCGTTATCGTCTATCGTTGGCTGTAGGCCTCCTTCAAGTGACGTCACAATAAACAATCCTGTGAGTCTTGCATCCATCGGATCCCCGCAACCTTTACCAAGTCATTGAATGGATCATAAATATACTATTACTACTACAGGATTTTGAATTTAGTTTTTTCTAACATAAAAGCCTATTATACATATAGTTACTCCTTATTACATTAGCAACCTACCAAAAAAGGTCCCGTCAAAATCGGTCCAGTCATTTCAGAGATTAGCCCGAACAAAGCGACAGACAAAAATTGAAAATAAAATTATTTTGGTGTATGTACCGTGTATGTATTCATATGCATGGAGTAAAAAGCGGTTATTTCAATATTACAAAAAGGCACTACAATTTTATTTATATGTATAGATAAAACTCCGAATTTTCTCCTGTAGTTCTCTAATAATACTAAATTCTAAAATGACTACAAGTCCAAAGATCTTTTTTAGATAAAATGCATTATTAAAAATGAGTGTGGATAATATTATCTATTCAGAAACTTCACCTGATGCTACCTGCTCACTGCGAGAGCATACGATATTGAAAGTGTTAATAAATAAAAGAGGAAAATCTAAGAAATATACGTAGATTTTCTCCGAACAACTTTTCCTCTGTACTAGTATTTTGCTTACATTTTCTAGTACACACTTGGCACAGCTATTTTGTTTCAGTCGCTAACCGAAGAGATTCAATATGTTTGGTAAAGATTGAATCTACCCCGTGGAGTCTTGTTAGAACGGTACATTCTGGGTTATTTTACATAAGTGAAGATTTTTCTCGTTAGCCCTTTTTCTGGCTAGATTGTCCTTTTTGTATTTTGTTAGTGTTAGCGTTTTTCTGCGTTGTTTTCAAGTAATCTATGTGGAAACATATCTGGGTTTTCTGTTTCACGATATCAGTGTTTTCGCGTACTCAATGCTGAATACAGCTTTACTTTTTATTGTTCATCGCTCTAATCCAGGGTTTTTCAACCTGTGGGTCGCGACCCCCAGAGGGGTCGCACAGCCTCTCCAAGGGGGTCGCGAAGCTTTTATAGTGGAGTTGCTAAAGGTTGGGAAAGCTACAGCAGTAAAAAAGAAACAATAACATTTAATAAGAAAAATGTTTTTTTTTATTTATTTATATATTTATTTATTATTTTGTATTTATCCGAACCGAAAAATTAATAAATGTATTGGATTCAATATTAGTTACAAAAAAAAAACAACGGGTCAGTCACGATATATTTCTTCATACTAAAAGGGCCGCGGGATGAATAAGGTTGAAAAACCCTGCTTTGATCTATTGATTTCGCACTAATATTATAAAGGCCAAAGAAAGTTTGTTAGTATGCCTGTGTGTTACTTCTTCACTCGAACGGTTTTTTGGGTTTGAGTCATCGTAGTGAAAGGATTAGTCAGCTAGACTCTACGTTACCGAGCGCTAGCTGTTCACGGTGCACCGGGCGTTTAGAATCGTGTTACGATGTTTTTAACGCCGCTCGGGGAGGCTCCTTTCATGCACCCCTGGAGCTTCTTTACAGGATATGTGTCACCTCCCTACGTGCACCCTCCTTGACTTAAACAAAGCCAACGACAGAGCTGTCCAGGTGGCTTATAAATATTAGTCGGACAAAATTTATGTCAAATTGATACGAGAGGAAGAACAAGAAGAAGAAGACTCGAACGTTTGTACGGATTTGGAAACTTGGCACACAGGTAGACAATGTCTTGGAATAGTATATAGGATACTCATTATTCTAGGAATATGTCCTCTTGGGACAGTTTTCTACTTTACCGCAGGCAAAGCCTCTGGCAGGAAGTTTGACAAGTTTATAAATAAAAGGTGTAAGGGACAGCCCTCCGCAAACTTTAAGGGCTTTTTCAGTAGACGAAACTGAACAACCTTCCACAAGATTTTTTTTCAGGAAACGAAAAAAAAATTAGTCTCACCATACAAAATGATAAATTTGTTTGGACAATTTGTATGGCGAAGCCGATTTTTTTTTTCGTTTCCTGAAATAAAGTCTTGTGGAAGGTTGTTCAGTTTTTTCTACTGAGCAAGCCCTTTAAGTTTGCGGAGGGCTGTCCCTTACACCTTGTGTATTAGCTTTTCCAGCTTAACAATGTTTTAGGTTAGAAAGGGTCACTAGGAGATAAAATGGGTCTTAAGCCATCACGTAAGTCTACAGCACGTTGGTAAATGTAACTGTCTTTAAACTTTTTGTTAAGAAAATACAGCTGGGTTTGAACCCTAGTTTATAAATTGTTTTTCCGGCTACCGAAGGCGCGGGCTTGCGAATGCCGAGCAATGGATAGTGCGCCGTTCGACCATCCAGTATTTGTTCAGACAGAGCTCAAGATGTCGATGGCGCAAACTGCTCCACGCGACGAGATGTCAGCCGTAGGGGCCCAGCAGGGTCAAAGCCTACTGGGGCCAAAGGTTTGTTTCAGAAAGGAAAACCCGGCCCTGGGATGACAAGCAACGAAGGAACAAGAGTGGATTTTAGTCAGTAAAAATCTGACCCAAGAGCGGTCCGCCCAAGAGCGGGAGATGCCATTAGATGGCTTTCCCACCTAAAATCAAAATCATACAAATTGTTACTATTATCACTGGGTCACCGCTGTTCCCCAATTTATTTCTATAAACAAACCATTATCATTATTTTGTGAAAGTCAAATAAACACAATACATACTTATGTAGGTACATACATATTATATTTATAGAGATACCAATCAGTTAAATTGATCACATCGATTTGATATTTTTATCCTTTTCGATTCAACGAAAGATAATTTTACCGACAATGTAGGTTTATAAGTACCTAACAAGTCCTATCAAAACACAAGAGGCGATATTACTAGTGTAGGTACCAGATATTCATAAGATAAGGTATTCTACTTGTACTTTTTGTCAAAGTAATGATACGACAATATTCGTCTTAAACCAAATTGGTTCATGATATCTGAGAAAAAAGGTAAATTATTAGATATTATTATCACTATATTATTACGACCGCGATGAGGCACATTATGGTCGCTCACAATGGGCCTCATCAGAAGACTTAAAGTCCCCCAAAGGGCAATGGAAAGGGCTATGGCCGGAGTTTCCTTGCATGATCGAATCAGAAATGACGATATCCGGAAGAGAACCAAGGTTACCAACACAACACGAAGACTACTCAAACTTAAGTGGCAATGGGCAGGCCACACTGCTCGCAGAACAGATGGTTGGGGTCGAAAGGTTCTGGAGTGGCGACCGCGTACCGGTCCGGAAGACACAGCGTTTGAAGGCCTACTACAAGGTGGACCTAAGGTGGAGATAACCTGGTAAAGGTTGCGGGAATCCGATGGATGCGAGACGCACATGATTGTTCATTGTGGTGAAATTGGGGGAGGCCTATGTCCAACAGTGGACGTCATACAAACAGTTGTCCTGAGTTGGAATCGAACCATCAACCACCATCCAATCGAATTTGAATAATGGCGAGAAGTAAGTAACGATACAAGGAGGTGTAGATTGAGGGGTGCAAGCCCCTCTGAAGTTATTGAATCGGGAAGACGCCGTTCTGCTCTCCTAGTTGCTCTTCTCTTTCGTTGTGACGACACTTGGGGAAGGCTTAAGTCCAATAGTGCATGTCTATGATGATGATAATTATTATGAGTCTATTGTGTTCCATTGCCGAGCAAGGGTCTGCCTACCATTCTTCTACTCATCTCTATCCTTAGCTACTTGTGGCCAGTCCTTCAGGTAGGAGTCCAAATCTTTGCACCAACTCCTTCTGGGACTTCCGTTTCGTCGGCTCCCATTGCTCGGGATCCAGTAAGTGGTTAGTTACTCAATATTATCGCTACATGTCGCAGATGTGACGTGCGCAGTTCCATTTCAGTTCGGCAAATAGTAGATATAAAGAAAAAAAAAAAGGAAAAACGGAACCCTTATAGGATCACTTGGTTGTCCGTCTGTTTATCTGTCTGTTGGTCAAGACCCTTCAAATCATAGGAACCTGTTGACCTGGTATCTTGAAATGAAGCAAGATCTCATAGCACAAGTAGAGGAAAAAATCTGAAAACTGTTTTAAAGTTACGTCAAAAAAAAGATTTTTTGCTATTCGGAAATATCATCGTAACTCAATTCGGGAATTGAACGGTTTTCGTTTGTACTTTTGTACGGAACCCTCAGAGCGCGAGTCCGACTCGCACCTGGTTTTTTGATTTTGCAATCTTAGTTTTTGAAACTGCCGAAAAAAAATAGTTTTCTAGAATCAAACTTACAACACAAAGCGTAGTAATATTAACTACCTGACATGATATGACAACATAAATTGTTTAATGTTTTATTTTCTAAATTGTTGATTTAGTTAACTCTAGTTTTATGGTAAGTTGTTCAGTTTCGTCAACTGAGCAAGCCCTTAAAGTTTGTGGAGGCCTGTCCCTTACACCTTGTATATATGTACATATATATATTTAATTGTTTTGAATTCTAAGGTTCTCTTATTGTATCCTCATATTTGTACATATTGTGTCCTATAGTTAAAACACAAAAAAAAAAAACGTATTAATTTCGGATGTTCACTGGCTTCTAAAGTACAGGTACATTAACCTAGTTTAGAAGTCAGGGATTTATTTTAGGATTATTTATTATTGGTTTTCATACTTTGTTGGTTAATATTGAGAAAAAAAAATGGTTGATACGTCTTTAACTCGTTGAGGTTACTATTATCTTCACTGGAAGAGTTCTAGGTTTCTTCAGTTACCAAGAGGAAATATGAATGGAGTAGGAGGGTGTCAAGAACAGTCGGAGTTGGAGTATCAGTACTCTCTCTTGGTCCGTTCAGAGTAAGTAAGACAGTAAGTACTTAATCATTTATTGCGCAAGAAATTATAAGCCATAATATCAGTAATTAAACATTAAAATGAGAGTGGCTATTTCACATTAATAAGATCACTGTCCTTCAAAATAAGAGACAATCCTGTATCTTGAAGAATAGTACATTTACCAATGCGTTTGATACAGTTACATAAACTACAATAAAGTGAACGTAGGCAAGTAATAACATGTCATCCCGCACAACAGCGATTTTGAGAAAACGACTCGATCAACGTCTCAGTATAAACAGTTATGTTATCAGTCTGATGTCAATAGTACAATAAGATATATGATTATGCAATTTAGGTTGTGCTGAATTATGGGCAGTGTTCTTGTTTTGTAAGTGTATACTCTTATTATAAATAAAGTCAAAGTCAAAAGTTTTTTATTTCACATAGGCCTACATGGGCACTTATAAAACGTCAGAAGCTAGTGCACGGTTCGAAATAGCGTTTCCAATGGAGAAGAACCAGCAAGAAACCCCATGGTTACTCTTTTAAAAAAATGGTTGTAGTTACAATATTTCCATATTACAGTATTAATAGGTATTATTTAAGAACAATGTAAACCGGTCTATATTGTATTCTTTTGAGTACACTATAAAATCATCAAAATAATCTTTTAAAAAAAGTGAGTCAAAATTTGAAGTAATCTAAGAATTCGTGGAGTCTACAGTGTTCTTCTATTTACATAATAAAATTTAGTTAAAATAACTATATTGAAAAACTAAAATAATACAGTGAAAAGTAAAGATTGTTATTATTTGAAAACTTAAATGCATGTATGTATGTCGATTTATGTTATTGACTGTACACATTGATATTTATTTGCAAATTGTTTTTTATCTAAGCAGGAACGTACCTGCATATAAAATATGTTTGTTAAACTGTTTTTATTAGAATAAAAAAAGTCTTAATTAATTCAATAATGTAATAAAATAAAACAATCATTATGATAATGATATTGACATTGAGGTAATAAACTTATTTTAATAGCAGACTATATTTTTAAGACACAAATCCAGTCTTTTTGGCAGGTCTCTATTTTTAGTGTGTTAGAAATAAAACAAGATTTATCTTGATAAAATTATACAAGGCAAAAAAGCTGGAAATCCTTGCAAAGGTCAGACTTAACGTCAATACTTCACGTCGGAACAGCTGCTCCAATTTTATCAAGCGCAAGTTTGATAGTGTATGGAGTATCGTTCTCATCTTTGGGATGGATCGGCCCGATACCAGCTTGATGCGCTTGAGGCAATTGAAAGGCGAGCCAGAAGGATAGTTGGCGATGATATACTCGTCGAGTTGAGGCTTAAAGTCTTGAGGATGGACGCCGAGTTGCTAGCCGGTCGGTTTTCTACCGGTTGCATTTCGGAGAGTGTGCGCCGGAATTGCATAACCTTATTCCGCCTAGCCCGGTCCATCATCCGACTACCAGACATACGGCGATGCCCCACCAGTACATAGAGGACATCCCACCTACACGCACTAAACGTTTTGGGAACATATTCATTGTACGTGCAGCTAAGGAGTGGAATTCCCTGCCGGAGTCTGTGTTTCCTGATAGCTACAACCCGAGAATCTTTAAGTCGAGAGTGAATAGGTTTCTCCTAAAAAAGCGCGTTTCATCGTCGGCCGCATCGTCGCTTTCCATCAGGTGAGAAGGCGGTCAAGTGCGAGCCTATCAACAATAAAAAAAAGGTAATTTATAAATCACTAACAAATTTGCAGAACTGTTCTTTCTGTGTTCTTTTTTTTAAGACTTTTTACAAAACTTAATACATTTACCACATTTCAACTCTGTATTTTGCTATACTCACTTACGTCTGTATGATGCGACGAAAGCGCATCAAGCACCTTCGCCACTTATTTCAACTCCCTTCTGCTATTGTACTATTGCTTGCTTCGCATAGACTTCGTAGTATTTAGAGCATTCAATTAAAGCTTTTTTTTTTTAATTATGATATTTTTTTATTTGTTTATGATGTTATTATCATAGTCCTGAGAGGTTGCTAGTGTTTTACAAATAACCCTTTATAAAACATTATTTTTAGTATATTAGGTGAAACCTGAATATAGTTTGTTCAGAATCAGTAACGAAATCGATTCCTATATTTCTTATAAAAATATTTAAAAAAAGTGGTGGGGTGTTTTTTTTTTTTCGATGGGAAAAATCATCTTATAACAACCCCCGCTCTTGGGCGGGGCGGGAGATAGTGTCAGACTCTTACTGACTAAAAACCCATCCCGTTCCTTCTAGCCTTCATACCGGGGCTCGAGCGCCCTTTCGGATAACCCTGGCCCCAGTAGGCTTCGACCCGGCTGGGCCCCTGCTGTTGCTGACAACTCCTTGAGGTGCGCGGGAACAGCGCGCGCCATCGACGACTTGGGCTTGGTCCGAACGGTTAGCGGACGGCCGGACAGCGAGCTACCCATTGCTCACTGTCCGCAAGCCCGCGCCTACGGAAAGTGGTGGGGTTCAACTTGTGATAAATTGGACACCACCGATACTAAGTGAAAAACAAAAGTCATAGCGGGCATTGGATGCCAGCAAACAACTGGGTGCAAGTGCAAAACCCTCCCTCAGTCGTCTGGATGGCTCAGTGACTATGTATTTTTCCTGACATAACAAGCTTATAATTTTGTGATTTTTCATGATATGTATGTTTAGTTATGAAATTTTGTACTAAGATTCTTTACATAAATATTCTAGACTAGAGAAAATTAATGTTGTATATCTTTTATAAATAATAACAGACGGAACACAAGGTGATTGGCCTGTGGAATATAAAATACTCTATGATCACGTATTTTAAAATCATGTCTTCATCATTATCCAAATCATTTACAAAAAAAAAGATCTATTTATAAATTTAAATTTTTATATATAATAGGTTTGAAATTTTAATATAGATCTTTTTTAGTGCATGTATTATAATTTTGTGCTTTGTAATGGGATAATAAAACTAAATTTAAAAAAGTATTAGTTTAATACTTTTTTAGTAATATTTGTATGGCAAAATTTATTGAAATATTAAAAAATTTAATTAACTCATCGAATGCCGTAATTAGAGACACAATAAAAAGACAATTGCTTATTTCGAACTGTGTAACTTAAGACATTCAAAAGGTTAATATCTATGTTAATAAGTGAAATAATCCTTTATTATTACGCAACTAAGGCCCATAGATAAATTACACAAATAATCTTACAAAATCTTCTAAACTAATACATATAAAAGAAACTAAAACAAATTTATTAATGCTATAAACTGAAGACTATGTCCTTTATTTAAACAAAGTTATTAATATACATGGATACAATACAATGTTCCTTAGAGGACTAAACGCGGAAACCATACTCAGACATAGATATACATGGATAAAGATAAGTTTTAACACAGGCAAAAACCCATCCACAAAAAAGCTACTAAAAAGTTTGTATCAAGTCACTTTGTGCATTCTGATGCAGTTGATGGAATTAATCAAACTCCCTGGCCCCTCGGGGCATGTTTTGGAAAAATAAAATCTAATAGTACAGATCCAAGGTTTATTGTAGCTTGCAAATCTCACCATGCCATATAAGTAGAGATTATTATGAACAAGTATTTAGCATAGCGAAGCATAATTAAGTGTGAATGTCACATGTCTTCATTTTTTTTGTTCTAGAACATGTTTCCTCAGAATGTTTTCTTTTACTATTTTCTAATAAGAAATCATTGGCAATGTGAAAGGGTATTCGGCCCTAGGTAATGATTTGATCTAAACTACTCGTATGTAAAATTTCATTTGCCCTTTTTTTTGTGGTGGGAAAAATCATCCAAAGACAACACCCGCTCTTAGGCGGAGCGGGAGATAGTGTCAGACTCTCTGTGGATTTTTTTAGCAACGGTTTTATATTTTCTCGACAGTAGCACTTCAAGACATAGTTTAGAAATAAATAGGAATTAAGTAGACATATATTCATTGCGATTCAGTGCGAATGGAAAGAGAGCACTTTATTATGGTGGCCTACGTAACCAACACACGCACGTTGGTGCGGTGCGGCTATAAGCGAAGCGAAGCAATCCTGGTTTGAAATTTTTGTGCAAACACTTGGGGCTATATTTTACCGGGACACTATGGCCGCCATGGTGTCCCGGTGAAATATAGCCCTAAGCTACCAAACAAGACACCATACAGCCACCAGAGTCGCCACATGTCCAAGCTGGTTGCGCCACCAAATTGGTTGCGCCACGAAACGTCACTGTCTATAGAGCTGTATACATTTTGTTGGTTGCGGCGATTGGTCGCGCCGCCATGGTGTCACGGTGAAATATAGCCCTCGCAATGCCTGTACCACAAGAGTTTGCGTGAAAATATCTTTTCTTGTTTTATACAAATAGTGGTCAGAGCTGCGACAAAACCGCCGCATTGCTTACAATTTGTTTACCTAAACAGCATAATATCACTTTGCAACTGTAATTGCAACGAATCGCCTACGAAAAAAGCAGTGGGTGGCCAATTGGTAATGGCCCCTACTTAAAAGTTTGTAAATTGTGGGTTCAAATCCAGTCACGCGCATCACTTTGTGTAATTTATTTCATCACCACTGCTCTCAAAATGGTAAAAGAAAACATTGTAAGAAAACTGGCATGTCCTGGAACCAAAAATTCGAAGACATGGTGATATTCACCAACCCGCACTGGGCTCGCGTGGGCTTATCGACACGAATATTGAGCGCTTGGGGTCAGAGTGGGGATCGTTTTGCTTTGTTTTTGTTAAATACATGAAGCAAGCGCAGGTAACGAATCACGAGTGACGTCTATGACACGATGGGGCACGGCGAGCCAATCACTGACATTCCCCGCCCCCGCGTCTCACGTCGCACCGCTAAAGAGACCGAATATTTGACTTCTGCGCAACTTGAAGCCAGCACTAAATATTTGTGCCGATAACTATAGATTACGACCCATTGCCTCTCCTAGAGAGGAGGCCTGAGTCCCAGCAGTGGGAACATTATAAGGCTGATTTTGCTTATGCTTATGCCCACGAAGAATACCAACGCCATGTTATGTACAGACATTCAAAGATATAATATATAATATGTATATAATAATATTCCACACAACTATCACACAACGCCGTCTAGTCCCAAGCTAAGCAGAGCTTGTGTTATGGGTACTAGACAAACTGATAAACATACATATATATTTCTAAATACATACATATTATAGATAAATTACACCCAGACACAGAACAAATGATCATGCTCATCACACAAACATTTGTCCTGGGTGGGAATCGAACCCACGACTTCCGGCATAGCAGTCAGGGTCACTAACCACTAGACCAACAGGCCAGTCAATATAATTATCTTCATTGTAGTTAGTGACGTAAAAGGTCACAAAACTAGTAATTAGCAACAACATGTAACAAGACCGTGGTTTATAATCATTTTAATTATATTTTAATGAATCAACAACTTCTTTTTATGATTTCAGAAATGATTTTAATGAGATGTGATACAATTACTTTTGTTACAGTGTCTCAGTAACAATCTAGAATAAATAGCAGTAAGACAGGCCTTTGACCTATGACGTATACGGATGTAATTTGATTGGGTTACCTTATTATTACGAGTATAATGTCTTAATGCGTTCCATGTTTGTGATGCACCTAATGTAGGTATAATATATCGATATACGAGACTTTAGACTACATCTATAATTAGTTAGTCGTCGGCCGGATAGTGGTCAAACACGAGCCTATCAATAATAAAAAAAAAAAAATAATTAGTGAATTGCTTATTTATTAGTTCACATTAATTCGTAAAAAGTGTTTTGGAAACACATTCAATATGCGTACAGCTAAGGAGTGGAATTCCCTGCCGGGGTCTGTGTTTCCTGATAACTACAACCTAGGGGTCTTGAAGTCAAGAGTGAATAGGTTACTTCTAGAAAGAAAGAAAAAGTGTTTATTCGCGACAAACATGACGCATACCATAACAAAATAAAAACAATATGGACTAAAAGTAGCACGTAAGATATGCGTCACATCCGCGCAAAACGGCCAGCGCTCAGCAAAATGCTGGGGCTCATGAAAAACAGAGCCACAGCGCTGATTTTCAGCACCAGCCGTCGTCGACGATGAGACGCCGATCGGTCAGCAATGATTGCAAACAATTAAAATAATAAACAAATTAAAACTTAAAATAACAAAAAATCCAACAATAACCCTAATTATACATTAAACATAAAATAAAGATAAAAAAAAGTTGAATAACAAACTTACTTAAAGAACTAGTCGATTATTCTAGGCAAGCGCGTTCCATCATCGGCCACATCATCACTTACCATTAGGTGAGATAGTGGTCAAACGCACGCCTATCAATAATAAGCTTAATATTTATTTTATTTCTGGCAGAATGTAATTTTTTTTCCGGATGTAACGTACTTTTTAGAGCAGTGATCACCGAGTGGTAATGGCTCCGATTAAGAGCAGTGGTGGCTAAGTTGTAATAGATCCAACTTACAAGTTGAAGGTTGTGGGTTTCTTTTATGGTGGGAAAATCATCAATGACAGCTCCCGCTCTTGGGCGTAGCGGGAGATGGTGTCAGACTCTTACTGACTAAAAACCCACCCCGTTTTTTCAAGCCTTCGTACCGGGGCTCGAACTATCTTTCGAAACTAACCTTGGCCCCAGTAGGCTTCGACCCAGCTGGGCCCCTGCTATTGCTGACAACTCCTTGAGGCACACAGGAACGGAGCGCGCCATTGACAACTTGTACTCGGTCCGGACAGTTACCGGACGGTCGGACAGCGAGCCTCCCAATGCTCGTTATCCGCAAGTTCGCGCCTACTGTGGCCGGAAATCGGGATCGGAATCCCGGTGGTGGCGAGAGCGCCGTTGCCTGATGCTGTCGGCCTCCTCCTTTGCAACCCGATGGTGGCGCGTTCCGAGGGCCGTGAAAACACATAGCCTCGAATTTGTGCAGCGGCCACCATGAGTCCCAACTCCTGGATCCTACCAACGACTATCGCAACCCCGCGTGTCGCTAGAGCGACCGCCGCCCGGTATGACTCTTCCTGCGCTAGAACGTTGTCGCCGCGCAGCATGTAGTCGTGCCCGATGTTCCACAAGGGTAGTCCTAGTACCGACCCCTGCCGAACACCGCACGACATCTCTCGACGTTTCCAGTCTCCCAGGTGACTGAGGTAGACTATATACCTGTCCAACAGGTAGGCCTCGACCACTCAACAGAGGTATTCGGGCCGCTGGTGCTACTGAAGTGCCCTCCGGATCGTACTCCAGGGCCGGGAATTGAAGGCGTTGGCAATGTCCAAGGACACTGCCATGACACACCTACCCTGGGACACCGAATCTCCCATCGTGAGGGCTCGCACGCCCATGAAGGTGCTCCACCATGAAGCGCATCCTGGGAATGCCGAACTAACCGTCCGAAAAGTCCCCACCCAAGTTAGGCGCGCGACGAGGCGGTTTGCAATTACTCTTTCAAAGAGCTTGCTCACCTCGTTGAGCAGCATAATGAGCCGGTACGTGGACGGAGAGTCCGCAGGGCACCCTTGCTTCGCGATGAGGACCAGTTTTCCCGTCTTCCAGCGAAGTGGGAACTGGCCCCTCTCCAAGCATGTGCTGAAGAACCCTCTTAGTCGAGGCCCGAGAGCCTCCATGGCTAGGACTAGGTTGCGGGTTCGAACCCAGCCAGGCGCATTACTTTGTGTAATTGATTGTGTGTATTTATTGTGCATTAGGCCCGTGTGGTATATTTTGGCGAATTTCCTCTCGTAGAGAGGATGCCTGAGTCCAAGTAGTGGGAACATTAAAAAGGCTGATGATGGTGATGATGAACCAACACCATTAGATACTTAATTCATTTTGCCCAACCTTCTTTCATAATCTTTATTATTGGCAAATATTTTCAATAATTTATCACAATTAAATTAATCTACTTTCAAACATCTAAACGATCCAGGTAAACCCATGTAATCTTCGTTGAATTTTACCGCAAGCCGTTTTGTTTCATCTGAACAAGCTTTGTTCATCATTTTCATATACTCCACATGCTCTTCTGAACTTATTGCTTCCATCCATTCCTCTGAAACAAAATAATATTTTATAAAAATCATAATTAAAACGAAATAAAATGTTTTATTTCAGTACTTTGATAAGATGTTCATCTTCAACATCAACTCTTAAGAAAAATGCCATAAAACAGTGATTTTCTGAGGCCTACTCCTCCGTAACGGCTGGGTCAATTGGTTTGAAAAAATTATATGTTTATTAAAGATTCATGAACAATAATATCAACATTTGATTTCTTCGTGCAATTAATACTTTTTTGTAAAAAAAAAAAAAATAGCAATTTCGCAACTTTTCGCAACTTTTCCCTACTCCTTCGTGGCTGGACTGACTGAATGGCTTGGACCTTTAGAAATATTCCTCAAAGTGAACATTGCATAATTAAATCAATCAATATCTCGCAGAGAAAATGGATTTAAAGCACTTTCCGGGCGCTGCTGGCCGCAAATAAATGCACAGATTTACAGATTTGCGTACTGCGTGCAAACTGTCAATAGACCATCAAACGCTGGAAAGTATTTAGAGTAAATTAACAGTAAAATAAATATAAAATATCTCAATACCTTAAAGTTCAAAATACATAAAAGAAGTGCAAGAACAAACTTTATTTTATTAATTTCAATGAATTTGCGTAGTTTAAATATAAGAGTACACACAAAAGAAAGAAGACATTTGACCGCGGTTGGACGAGGAATATGATTAAGAATGATTTCATGAAAAGAAAAGCGGATAACGTGTTTAGCTTTTGGTCTCGGCTGGCATTTTAAATTTTTGACAATAACTATGGGTAGAATAGTTAAAAATCTGGCACTAGTTTTGCTAAAAAATATCATGTTCCTCCGTGGCCGAGACAGCTGCTTTTATAAAATAGGTCCTACTATTCAGCTTCATTTGATTATTGGTAGCACAATTTTAATACAATCTAAATTGCCATCAATGCGCTCATCAAAGGCATACTATAATCATATAAATCAAAGAGTTAAACTAGACGTAGATTGAGATAAAAGAAGACTAAGTCTTAAGATTTTTGCAACCTTATGCATTGAAAAATATTTTTTTTTTTTTTTTTTTATCTGTTATAAACTAGTACTTGACTGCGATCCCGCCTGATGGTAAGCAGTGATGCAATCGTTGATGGTGAGGCGCACTAGTTTATTAAGAGCCTATTCACTCTAGCCTTGAAGACACCCAAATTATAATCGGACGGGAAGACCGCAGCAGGCAGACTGTTCCAGTCCTTCGAAGTACGCGGTATAAATGACGAGGCGAAACGCTTAGTCCGGACCGTAGATGTTTCAACAACGTAAGGGTGGATACTCGCCGTGCGGCGGTTTGTCCGATGATAGAAATGTGATGGCGGAATCAAGTCATGCAGTTCCTGCGCACACTCTCCAAAATGCAATCTGTAAAACACCGAAAGGCTGGCTACCCTACGCCTGTGCTCAAGGCTTTGAAGATTGGACTTAACCAAATCTGGATCACCAATCAGCCTCTTCGCACGCCTTTCCACCGAGTCCAAAGCTGCCAGGTGGCACTTTGCAGCACCAGCCCATATGTGGCTACAGTACTCCACACACGATCGGACCTGTGCTTTGTATAAAATTAAAAGCTGTCTCGGTGTGAAGTACCGCCGGACTTTTGCGAGAACGCCTAGTTTCCTAGCAGCTACTTTGGCTTTGGACTCAATGAACCGCCCAAAATTGAGGTCGGAGGAAATTTCGACACCCAAGAGCTGAAGGCGGTCGGTACAATCCAAAGATACATTCTGAAAAGTAGGAGCCGAGGTGAACGGGCTCCTTTTGGCGGTGAACAGACACGCCTGTGTTTTGGCGGCGTTGAATCCCACCAGATTGGTTTCGCCCCACTTGGAGACTGCCTGAAGCGAGGTATTCGTACGCTCTACCATAGCCTCTCGTTCGGACCGGATTTGCTCTTTACTAGCCCGAGCACCTGGCAGGTATCTCTCTACAACTGTGCTATCATCTGCATACCCATATATACCGGGCATCAGCAGATCATTAATATGCAGCAGGAAAAGAGTTGCAGAGAGCACTGACCCCTGAGGAACTCCGGCATTAGTCGTCATGGGCTCTGATGAGCATCCATCGACAACAACTCGAAGAGACCGTTCTCTCAGGAAGTCTTTTACCCAGTTAATCAGACCAGGAGAAATGCCGTATGCTGGAAGCTTACTCAAGAGGCTAGCATGCCATACCCTGTCGAAGGCCTTCGAGACATCTAAGGAGACAGCAATTGCTTCCCCATTCTTCTCGAGGGCCTCGCCCCACAAGTGGGTGGCATACACTAGTAGGTTTCTAATTCCTTGTTTCTATACCTAACATAGGCTGTACTTAGTCTTTCAGCAAACTTGTTACTTCTTCATCTTGCTCTTATCCCACATTACTTTGGGTCGGCACAACACGTCTTTTTCTTCCATTTTACCTATCAACCGTCACACTATCACTAACCCCCTTTTCTTTCATATCACTCCTCACACAAGCCATCAATTTTTCTTTGGCCTCCCTCTTCTTCTCCATCCATCTACATGAATACTAAGAACCTTTTTAGTGACATGCGTTTCATCCCTCCCCTTTACACGACCATACCAAGACAAACGATTGCCTTTCAACTTTTCAGTCACTGGCGCCACTTTCAAACTTCTTCTAATATACTCATATCTTGTGACCATAACATTTCAATTAAAGTTGATTGATACGTTACCTTGTAATTTTTTAATAGACCTCTCGTTTCCACCGTACTCAACCGGCAGAATTTCTTTCGGTACTACTTTATGTAAATCCTCAGTAGTTGCTTGAACTTGTATTCTATTACCGATCTTTTCGCTTAAAATAAGTTTAACAGTATTTACAAGTAGTTCAATAGCTTTTGAATCGGTAAGCATTTGTATTTTTTTCAATCTTGCACTGTAGCCTTCCTGAAAAAAAAATTGTTTTTCAAAATTATTCCAAGGAATAAAAAATTAGTTTAGTTACCTCCGGGGATAAAAGTTTCCAACTTTCTATTCTTGGATAAAGAAATAGATGATAATTTCGAGCCAAATCCCAACAGCCGCTAAACCACGAAGCGCACACATTTATACTCGTAATATTCTCATGGATTGCTACCTACTTTGTTACTAATAGATACGATAAAATGGAAGCTTTCTTAATTATGTAGTTTTATTCAGTTAATGCTTTACAATGTACTTATTTTGTAAATTATCAACTGGTTAATTGTTGAAATGCAGATTCATATTGATAAAAGCGTTGAATGAAATCAACATAAAATGTTATATATAAACAGGAATTCGATTTGCAATGTGAATAATTTTTTTCTCAGGTCTGCTTAGACACAGTTTTATGATTTGGCTTTATTGACTCGCTTAATATTTTTTTCTGAGATGATTTAAGTGTATGGTACGTGGTAAAGGTAAATCAAAAATCGATGTAAAATTCAATAATACTTACGATCATTATAGTTAAAAACTGCTGTAATTCAACTGTGTTTATTTTAGACATTACTTCAAATAAATTAAGTTCACTAAAGTCGATTATAACTATAAAACCATTGACGTAATCGTGTGCTTTAATGTATTCGATGAGCTGAAAAAAAAAATTCAAATCAAAACAAAACACAATGCAGTTTTGTACAAACTTAATATTATTGCCATATTAAAAACTGCATAGAATACGTCATCGTAGGGATGATGAGCTCATTTTCTGTACACATCATTATCTTCTTACCTTTGTCTCATATTACTTGGAGAAGGCGCAACACGTTTTTTCTTCCATTCTGTCCTGTCACCCGTCACGTTACCACTAACATCCTTTTTTTAATAACAATCCATACGCAATCCAACCATTTTTTCTTTGGTCCCTCTTTCACTCTCAATCCATCAACATGTATAGTAATTCTTTTAGTAACATCTATATCAACCCTTCTTTCCAAATGACCATAACAAACAAACCCCTTACCCCTTACCCTTTTAAGTTTTCAATCAATAGACCCACTTTTCAACTTCCTCTAATATACAAATTGCAAAAGTAGTTACTGTGATTGATTGCATCCCAACATGTTGTAAAATTGGAATTCCAGAAGAATGCCAACAAAATACTGAGTAAGCGAGCAAACATGACCCACCGCTGTACCATTCCTTTGATATCTACCACTTCACTTGCTCACCATGGAAATTAGCAGAATTATTCTATACTTCATATTTATGTGCTTCATTCGTGTTTTTACTGCAAGGCGTTTCGATGTGACAGTAATCGGATAAATAGAATCCTTCCTTCTAAAATCTTCCTTTTTCAAGTTTTATTATCTTCCAGCAATAAATTCTTAAATAATTTTGCTTCCTCTGCACTGTTTCGAGTGAGACAATTTAATGTGTACTTACAATTATATGGTACTGATAATACTGCATGAAACTCTCAGTTGTGAAGTTCTTGTTGTTGATTTTGACTATTATCACCCTGCAATAGTCCTCTGTTATATTTGGTAGAGGTATCGCCCAACTGCAAGAAAATATTGTCGTTACCACATAGGACAAATAAGAAAAAAACAATGAGACCGAATGAAGTTTTTTTTACGATAAAATATAGCTTTATATGTACATGTTCATTTACTAGTTTACCCTTAGTTAAAAACATGCTTAGCTCCGATATTTGAAAGAGTCTTTAGTGAGTAAAAACTTTACTTTACTCAAATACCTACCTACTGAATGAATTATCATTCGCATGCAGAAGAAATAGTCTTTTTCTTTAAATAGTATGCAAAAGCTGGTATTTGGTAACAAATTATTTCCAAAACCTACTGCGGAACACTTGTTGTGGCATTATTTTAGTAACTAATCAAAGCAATTCAATTTACCATTCTAACCAGCCTTTTCCCAATTGCGTTAGAGTCAGCTTCCAGTCTTAGGGTGAGTTGCACCATTTACCTATAACGATAACTAAACCATATCCAGCCGTGAAATGGCCGCCTATTGGTCAATTCGACGATTTGACAACTGTTAACGGCTTTGTTACCGTTATAGTTAAATGGAGCATCTCGCCCTAAGTCTGTATTTTGTTATTATATATTATTATAGCCACCCTTTGTTGTCCCACTGCTGTCTGTATCTTATTTTGTTTTGTTTTCCTACAAATTTTTATTGGAACTCCCATTACTTACGCTATTTCCATAATTTCTTTCAACTCTGCCTTAGCATTGACTTTTGAGAAGAACTTAGGCATCAGCGTCTTCATCGTGCACAATCTATCTATCAGCTTCTTAGACTTTTCTACAGAACCTTTGCAGGATATCAAAGTTCTGTCCAAGTAATTTTTACCTAAAATATTAGAAATTGAACCTTTATTCATGTACGTGCCTGTGTAATTTTGATTTTTATAGCTTTAGTAAATTATTTGAAATTTGACGGCACTTAATATTTAGATTAAATCTGATTATGGAAATGATATATTCGGATATTTTGATAACATTTTAATAACTATTTTATTTATGTATTTATTATCAAAAGTTACATAAGGTACCCAAAACATGAAATTTGAACACAATTGATGAATTGAAGATATACCATTTCGGTTCGAACTTTAAACCTTTTTTCTGCAGTATCCATATAAGCCTACTAGCGTGATCTTATGTAATGAAATGATGTTAACAATAAACAAATGTGCAGCCGCAGGAATTCAGAAAGATTTTTTATCATTTGTTGAAGTGTCTCATGGTCTATCTCCAAAGTTCTTTATCAGATCTATACCAAATTCAAATGGAACCATCTGCAAACAAAATTCTCCCAAACAAAACTGGTTCATCAAAATTGTTTTTTATTTGACAAACATTCTCTCTGAATAAGATAAAAAAAAAAAATGACTTAAAAACTTCGTCCTTTGAAGCTCTGTAAGAAAGTTAAACAAAATTCGAAACTGTAGTGTCTGTTGCGTGTAATGCATTAATTTATAAATATGTGACATGGCCATCGCATCTGGTTAGTCTGTCTTATTTTCGGGAGCCTTAACACATCCATATTAGTACTTACCAAAATCCTTTTTGATAATATGATCCTCTTTTTGAATCCATTCCTCCAAAATTTTGATAGCTTCTTCAAGTCTTCCTGTATCGTTCAAATTATAAATTTTCCTTATATTTTCCATAGCACCTGGAGGTAGTTTCAAAAGTTGATTTTCCGGTATCGACTCCATTTTGTTTTCCTTTTTTTAAACAGTCCTTTATTTCTAAAATTTATTTAAACATAATAAAATGTGTATTTTTGAATATTTCAATACACTTATATAACTTTTTATAAAGTATCAAATAAGGATAAATTGTTTTAAACGCACATTTAAATGTGTTACGTCTAGCCGGTTAACATAAAACTGGGTGTAACATTAACCTGTCGCGTGTATTTATAACTTGATACTATTTAATTAAGCCTGTTTAGGCATAATAACATTGTTAACTTGTATGTATGTGTCCAAGTAATTTATTTTTGTACAGTGTCTCAAATAAAGTTTATATTTTTGCGAGCCGATTAAATAAAAAATAATATGACCATAAAAAAATATGTTTATTAATTATTAAAGTAAGTTCTTTGGGAATTTAAGCCTTAAAAATAAAAACATTCAGATACCTGATACCTTCACGTTCACGGTACTTATTTACTCGTACTACAAATTTGCTAATGACGGCTTGACAGTTCGATTCTGTGATGCTTATCATTTCGTTACAAATATATATATATTTTAATTACGCTATTTTTTAATTAATTAAACAGGTTGTTTTTTAGTTGTGTAAACCTACCACAGAATAAACTTATGGCGGTTAAATCAGGTCTGCGTGAAGGCCACTTTATGTCGATTCTCCTTGAGATCAATTTACCAGGGAAAAGTTTGCTTGTTTCTGATAGAGACGTACTGGATGTGTGCGACGTTGTGCCACGCTTCAAAAATTCGGCTTTTATATAGACTAGTTTTGGTTGAACCGGTCTTTTCAAACTTGTAATTTTTTTAAATTTATTTACATTCTCATTCTAAGGATACTAGCTAGGAGTTAATAACATTAATTTTCATTTAATATTATTTTTCTACTTTTAATGTATAAAAATCTCGTGTCACAGTGTTTGTTATCGAATTCCTCCGAAATAGCTTGACCAACTTTTATGGATTTTTTATGTATTTTTCGTAGGTCTCCGAGTAGATCGTAGGTAATTTTTTACCCTCTTACCCATAGTCTGTCTAAAAAGTCAAACGACTTGTGTATTTATGAAGCACATGAAAAATCTGTATGGCAACGGGAATTTTAGTTGTCATACACTTGTTTCTTGAGATGATGATGAGTTCTACAACTGATGTTGATTATAATATGGCTAAAAATGATAAACCAATAAGCGGAGTAGAATATTTACAATCAGATTTTTCTTTCTATTGCAGATTTATGTTAAATGACACTATTATATCTTTGCAAATCTATCCTACTTTTTAAATAAGAATATCAATAAAGAGGCTCAAATATGTATGTTCTGAACGAAAATCTTTTGCACTTTTTATTGTTGAAAAGTCTCCTTATAATATTAAATCATTAAAAAAAATATATTCAATAATTTTTAGAAGGTTCTCCTATTAGTAAACAATGATCAAGATATCTTAATCAAATTTGATTATTGAACTAGTGTTGACTACATTAGTTTTCATTTTACTCTAAATATTACCCTACTCTTTTGACTTTTTACACAGACTATACAAGTCTGGGTTTTTTCTTTAATAATTAGTATTGCCGATGAGGGTAAAACAACGTTTATAAGCGTTTACCTACTAATATATCTATGTATCGAGGAACTGGAACAACCTGCCTGCTGCGGTCTTCCCGTCTATTTATTATTTAGGTTTCTTCAAAACAAGACTGAATAGGCTCTTAATAAACTAGTGCGCCTCACCATCAACGATTGCATCACTGCTTACCATCAGGTGGGATCGCAGTCAAGCACTAATTTATATCAATTAGAATAATAAGTATACAGCGTTATTTGTAAAACACTAGCAACCTTGCAGGAATGTATTACTAACATCATAAACGAAAACTTTTGTTCTATGACTTTTTAAACATTAATATGAAAAATAAACCTTCAAGACTTCGTTGTTATATCTGTCAAATTTCAACTCTACATTTTGCTGTCTACCTACTTACGGCTCCCATGCACAGTTTTCGTAATAATCGTAAGCAAGCTTCCAAAACATTGTAATTAAACCTAGCTAGCATTCACACCAATTCCGTGTACTCGACATTAGAATATTAATACACCAACATGTAAAGAAGCGCACTGCCGAATTTCGCTACAAGAACACGTATGACGCGACGTAAGCGCATCAATGCGACTGACCGACTAGTGAGGGCCGCCCATAAATAGGTCACGTTTATGTTCAGCTACCCTCCACTATTGTACTTCGCATAGACTTCGTAATATTTAGAACGTTCAATTTAAATAATCTTATTTTTGTATGAAAATCTGATGAACCAAAATAAGATATTTTTTTTTAATTCATAGAACAAAAGTTGTTGTTTATGATGTTCTAAACTGGCACCTAAGAGGTTCTAATGCTAGTGTTTTACAAATAACCCCGTATAACACTACCGGCAGATGTCTTGCCAGGAAATTGGCTTTTCATTAGAAAAAGAAAATTAAGAACTTGTTTGACACGCCACATACCCGGTTCAATTGTATTTTCAAACCAACCCACTCAAAGACGCACACAAAGTTTTATTTAAATCAGTCAATCCATTTAAGAGGAGTTAGGTAACAACTACACGTACAGATATATTAAAAATAGGTACTAATTATTTTATCGTTGACCGTGTTGCGTGCGTCTTTTCTCACGCTCAAATATTTTATTATATTAATGATTTACGTCAATTTAACAAACTACAGCAGTTTAAGTCTGTATCTACGTATTTAATTAAGTATAATTACGAATATTGTTCACTTTAGTTGCGTAATAATCTAGAAAAAAACCACGATTACTGGCAAAGGAAGTGTCCAAGACAGACAAGGTTGAGGATACTCGTGTGTATGTAAATCATTTCAACATTTCGGCTGATTATAATTAGGTAGTATCTCTGGTTATGCGAATTAAGTAGGACCGGTTTTTGATAATTTATGAAACATGGTTAAAGAAAGAAGCCGGTCTGTCAATGATATAGTACTCGGTCACACTAGCAGCACGGTGCGGATAGCGGCGAAATTTGCTTGACCCAGACTGGCAGAGCGGTGAGGGGGCGGTTCGAATGTAGAGTCAAGAGTTGATACTCATCGCTCGCGCTCTTACTGTGGCCACTTGTTTGAGTGACCTATGGTGTGAGTTGCTTCCGCGTTTACCGCGTTGGACAACTCGCGTCGACACTCAAATGAAGTTCTTATGTTAGACATTGCCGCGCCGCGCCCGCTCCGTTTTCTCAGTCTGATCGAACACTTACAGTGTTGTAAGCCGTCGAAAAGTTAAGACTTATCCAGAACCGAAACCGGAATAGTCTGTCTACGGCAAAAAGTTCTGGAGGTCAATTGTCAAATCCGTCTCGGTTAGGCAGAGTTCGGTAAGCCGCATGGACGCCGCTGCCGCTGTATTTTTTCATCCAACACACCTCAGTAACTCAAGACAAAAGTTTATCAGCAGTGTGTGTTGCCAGTGATGACTACTCACCTTAGGAGATGAAACGCACACACACTATAGGAGAAGTTATCTAAAATAGCCTTCGTTATTGCCCTATAGACTTCTCTCAAGGGCAGTGGCAAAGGCTATTTTCGAAATTTCCTTAAGAGATTGAATCTGGAATGAAGATATCCGCAGGTGAATCAAAGTAATGCCTTGATCACATGGACCGAGTAAACCGGCGAGACAGTGCTCTCGGCGAAGTACTCGGTACGTGTAAACACAGCGCCCAGTCCTCGGCCGAGCGCTTATCTCTACAACTCGCTTACATCACTGTCTCGGCCGTGTAACATTTTACTGTCTCGCCCTTTTACTCGGTACGTGTGATCAAGGTATTATAGATACTTTCACTGTTGGAGTTTGTTTTTCCTGACAGCTACAACTTAGGGGTCTTTAAGTCAAGATCGAATAGGTTACGTCTAGTCAAGCGTGTTCCATCGGCGGCCACATCATAGTGGTACAACACGAGGCTATCCATAATAAAAAAAGCCAGAAGTCTCGCCAAATATCCCGACAACCGCAATAAAGGCTTAAGAACGGCCAGAAATGGGTTTATGGGACGAGGACCAAGCCTACAAAAATCAACGACGCGTGTTGACTTTGACAGCTCTTTAATTTATTAAACCCCAAACGAACGCCAGCGTTCACTCTGTCATTGTCTTTCTATTATGTGTCTAATTACGGTATTCTTAAGTTTAAATTTTAAAAAATACAACCGAATTTAGAACTCACTCCTTTTATTCAAATTTAGTTAAAAACCAATAAATTAATAAGAATATTATGATATAAATATAAAAATGTATGTATTTATAAGTAGAAAACAAAAAATAATCGATCGCATTAGGTCACCCTGTACCTGTAATGATAGTTGTATGTTGGAAATAAATGATAAAAATGTAATTTTTTTTATATATTTTTTTGTTTTCTAAATTGAGTGTGTCTCGATTGATCTTTACCCCGAAAAATACTCGATTACTGCGAGATTAGACCGCGGATGTAAAGTAAAAACTCGTATTTTTGTTCTTAGATAGAAGTATTATTTTTTTGTTCTGAGATAGAAGTATTAATTTTTTTGTTCTTAGATAGATGAATTAATTGAATCAAATAGAATAGAATAGAATTAAATTTATTATACACCAAAATAGTAGTATTTTACAGAAACTCAAATCTATGGGTACATTATAGCAGTCTTACCGCTGACAGCGATTAAACTTATTGTATCAATAAATCTTTCAGTTACCGTACACTTACTTATGCTATATCAAAATGACGAGAAAACTGGTACATAGGTAATCCAAAGATTTTATACATCTCTAGTAGGAAATATAAAATCTTTGAGGTAATCTAAATTACTGTTAGAAAAAGGTAAAGTTAGTAAGTTTCTGTCCAAAGTTAGCAATTTACTAAAAAAACTGGGCAAGTGCGAGTTGGACTCGCGCACTGAAGGTTCCGTGCAAACTGCAATTCCTGAATGGAGTCTCGAATATTTTTTCGAATTTCGAATAGCAATTTTATTTTTGTGATGTGGGTAACAATAAATTAACTGTTTTCGGATTTTTTGGTTGGTGGTTTTAATTTCGAATTGATACCTCCACGCGTTCTCGAGATAAACGGTCTTGACAGACAGACAGACAGACAGACAGACGGACGAACAACAAAGTAATCCTATAAGGGTTACGTTTTTTCCTTATGAGGTACGGAACCCTAAAAATACTTATCACTTTAAACATAATCATTTATACACTAAATAACAAAAACCCATAAGAACTAATTAAACTTAATCTAAAGTATGGCGCAAAGAAATTCTTTTGCATCGCTGTCGACTGGTAAATATGTACCCAAAAGACTGTAGCTGAACCCAAAATTATGTCTGAATAATGTTGTTTTATAAAATGTATTGTTATATGTACACATAATTTTAAATAAAATGTATTATGTTTGTTTTATTATAATTCTAGAGTGTTGGCATTGTCTACTACAATATTTACCATTTTATTTCAATAAAATTTACTTGTTTTACATAACTATTTCTAAATGTAAGTAAATAAGTAAACTTACACACAAAATCTTGAGTTAATAACCTTGAAAATTGACATAAGTATGATATGAGTACAAACACAATTCAGTGTCGTGAATACGTTTTCGGTGCCAAAAAAAAAATAGTTATCCTTCGGAGTAAAATGTACGCTAACAAATTCACGCGAAAATATTTAGTAGAAGAAAATTTGTATTGCTGAATCTCTTTTGCCCTTTTTATTATCATCAAATACTATTTATTATCATTAAATAATTTATTAAAACATTAATCTACACTCAAACATCTAAATGATCCAGGTATGCCCATATATTCTTCGTTGAATTTTCCCTCAAGTCGTTTTGTTTCATCTGTGCCAGCTTTGTTCATCATATTCATATACTCCACATGCTTTTCTGAACTTATCTCTTCCACCCATTCCGCTGTAATTAGGAATTATCAGTTATTAGAATTAACCTTTTGAATGTCTTATGTTACACAGTTCGACATAAGCAATTGTCTTTCTATTGTGTCTCTAATTACGGCATTCAAAGAGTTAATATCACTTGTTTATTTAAATGTTTCAAAAGCACGTAGGTGTTGGTATCGGCTGTCATTTATAGATCTTTGACAGTAGACTTTAGTGAAAAAATTAGACCTTGCTTGGTGACCAAGCATTAGTGTTCCTCAGTTGAGAAAATCACATAGATAATATAGATATATAGGTGATAGATATCGTTTTTTATAAAATAATAAACAAACCTGCCTTCATTATGACACAAAGCAGATCTATTTTGACTTAAAAAAGTATTTCAACTGTATAGATAACGATGTCATTATCATCATCATTTCAGCCAATATACGTCCACTGTTGGACATAGGCCTTCCCCAACCTCCCCCAAGTGTCGCCACAATGCACGACCCTGTGCGTCTTGCATCCATCGGATTCCCGCAACCTTCACAAGGTGGAGATAACGACATGCTTGAAGACAAATTGGCATTGACTAGTTTCTCTGCATCTTTAATGAAATTCTTCACGAACTATATATATGGCCAAAAGTAATTATGTCACATTGAAAGGTACTAATTCGGATCACTGCTTTGTTAATTGTAGCATAGGGCAGGGAACTAACTTTGGGCCTCTACTCTTTTCAATATTAGTAAATGAGCTAAACACATGTGTGAAATATTCAGTAGTGTTGCTACTCATATATGCTGATGACGTTAAAGTCAATATTTCGATAGTTAAAGCTCAGCTTGACATCAACCTGTTTGATTTTTGAAGCATCAAAAACCTTAATATAAGAAAAAAAGTATTATCTTTTATTTCGGAACTACTTTCCATAATAAATTCCAAGGCTTTTCTAGTTACACATCACTCTCTGTTATTTTATGGGATTCATCAACTACTAGCTTCTTCATACGCCTTTCTTTAGTGTCCCTATCTCATTGATAGCATATTCCAATTTTTTTCGTTTGGAATCGTTTCATGCTGCCAGTACCTACCTAGGCTGTATTTTGTCTTTCATTAAGATAATATATGTAAGATTTTAATTAAGTAAATTACAGCGTTACCATGTATTTTTTCAGCAGATCTCTCGTTTCCACCGTACTCAACCGGTAAAACTTCTTTCGGCACTACTTTATGTAAATCTTCGAAGGTTGGTTGGACGTGCATTCTCTTACCGATCTTTTCATTTACTACATGCTTAACAGTGTTTATTAATAGATTAATGAGTTTTGACTCTGTTAGCATATGTATGCTTATTAATCGTGCACCGTAGCCTTTCTGAAAGAAATTTATATACATTTTATTAGTTTCTACCAGAAAAATATTCTAAGGGACACTTCCACTTTCAACTTTATCACTTCCGGGATAAAATGCTTTCAATAAGACATCGAATGCTTTTTATCCAAAATGAAGAGCAAACAGACAGACAAACACAGTTACTTTCGCGTTTATAATATTAAAATGGATTGCTACTTCATTGCTTATAGAATCAATTTTGTAAATTTGCGAAAAAACCTTCTAAATTATGAAGTAGAAATTAATTAATTTAATTGATAAAATAGTCTACATTATGCTCATTAAGCTCTGAGTTATTGTAACGTATTTTTTTTATATTATTTAAATGAAATAACATAATTGAAATATATATAGAAACATGAACATAGAATGCAGGTCGCTGGCTGTTCGTTGTAACATGCTGGCCCGCAGGTTTGCAAGGCGTACGAAATCAGTAAAGATCACGCTTTTTAAAGCATTTTCTCAATCTTTTTACACCTGCAGCCTATGGGTCGGGTATTCGCAGCGGGCATACAGCGACCTGCGTGTCCAATATAACAATGCACCCAGGGTACTGTTGGGGCTGCCGTGGCGTTGCAGTGCATCAGGGATGTTTGTTGAGGCACAGGTTGATGGCTTTACCGCCATAATCAGGAAGAGATGCGCCTCCCTATCCGCTCGCGTTCGTGGCAGCACCAACACTATACTGAGTGTTTTTGCAGATAGGCGGGAGTCCCCCATGCTGCAAAGATGGATGCGCCTTCATGCCATAGTCTAGTTGTGTGTATAATTATTTTGTGAAACCTACTAACACTAGTTTTTAAGATATTGTTACTAACAACATATGGACCTCGTCCGAAATAAATGTTTTATTATTATTATTTTTATTTAATAACATAAATGTTTTTTTAAAAAGAAGATAGACATAAACTAAAATACCACAAGCACCATAATTTATGTAGTAACTGTGTATAAATAGTTAAAATCTGAGTTTGTATTTTTATTTCCATTGTTTAAATTTCACATTTTTTTTTTTGTTTTTTGTAAGTCAAATGGCATTGTTTTCCTCTCTACCGCACACAATGCGTCACAGAAATGACTTAGCGTACCGATTTTATTTTATTTTTTATTCCATTCAGTGGCGTTAACATATTTTGGATGGAAATGATAGAAATATTATAAAACTACAAAAATAAACTATGCAACAATATTATTTTCATTTTTTTTATTGACTCCTACCATAGAAATAATTTAAAAACCGAGCAAGTGCGAGTCAGACTCGCGCATTGAGGGTTCCGTGCAAACTACAATTCCCGAATGGAGTCTCGAAGATTTTTTTCGAATAACAATTTTTTTTAGAGACGTAGGTAACTACAAATTTACTATTTTCAGATTTTTTTCTATATTTTTGCTGTAAGACTTTGTATTGCGCCAAATTTCAGGATTCTGAGTCAACGGGAAGTACCCTATGAATTTCGATCTTTGAGAGCGTTTAAGTCGCAAAAAAACGTATATTTTGATACATGTTTGTTTTATTGCGACATAAACGACCGTATCTTTTTTATTCGTTAACTTAGAAGTTAGATTTTTTTACAGCTTGAAGGGACCGCAGACTTGAAGATATGGTTTTAATTTCAACTCGATGCCTCATCGCGTTCTCTAGATGAAGGGTCTTGACAGACAGACAGACAGACGGACGGACAACAAAGTTATAGGACCGTTATAGGATCCTATAAGGGTTCCATTTTTCCTTTTAAGGTAAGGTAACCCTAAAAATCACATCAAAGTCAATAAGCGGGTAAAATAGAGTGAAAGAAACAAACTTCAAAGGGTATTTTATCGATATTTAAATATTTTTTTGCAGCATTTAATGATATCAATTTATCAATGAATTGTTATTCTAAAAGTTGATGGTGTGTTAGCGCCCATAATCTATACATCTATACATATAAATAAAATTTGGAGTGTTTGTTTGTAATATTGAAATAACCGCTTTTTACTACATGCATATGAATATCGGTACCTACATACACCAAAATAACATTTTGAACAATTTTTGTCTGTCTGTTTGTCCGGGCTATTCTCTGAAATAGCTGAACCGATTTTGACGGGACTTTTATCGGCACGTAGCTGATGTAATAAGGAGTAACCTAGGCTACTTCTATTTTAGAAAAAATAAATTCAAAATCCTATAGTCCACGCGAACGAAGTCGCGAGCACAGCTAGTATAGTATAATAGTGAAAAACCAAACCAAAGTTTTGTTTCTATCCACCCCTGAGTTTCTATTTATTTATTTATTAGAACTTCATGCAACACAAATGTACAAAGGTGGTTTATTCACCCCGTTTTACGGCATACTTACGATCAATATAGATAAAAACTGCTGCAACTCAACTGTGTTCCATTTAGTCAAAAGTTCAAATAAATTAACGTCTCTAAAGTCGTATATAACTATAAAACCATTGACGTAATCGTGTGCTTTGATGTATTCAACGCTCTGAAATAAAAAATGAAATTAATTATTTATTTCATTGTTTTCTTCATCCTCTCCTTACCCCATATTACTTGGGGTCGTAATTAATACTTATTATAACACAATATTTCTATACACAATGCAGTTTTTATACAAAACTAAAACGAATTGTAGATTTAAAATCAAGATACAGATTGAGTTTGCTATTAGTGTCCCTTTTTAGGGTTCCGTAGCCAAATGGCAAAAAACGGAACCCTTATAGATTCGTCATGTCTGTCTGTCTGTCTGTCTGTCTGTCTGTCTGTCTGTCTGTCTGTCTGTCCGTCCGTCCGTATGTCACAGCCACTTTTTTCCGAAACTATAAGAGCTATACTGTTGAAACTTTGTAAGTAGATGTATTCTGTGAACCGCATTAAGATTTTCACACATAAATAGAAAAAAAGCAATAAATTTTGGGGGTCCCCATACATAGAACTGAAACTCAAAAATTTTTTTTTCCTCAAACCCATGCGTGTGGGGTATCTATGGATAGGTCTTCAAAATGATACTGAGGTTTCTAATATCATTTTTTTCTAAACTGAATAGTTTGCGCGAGAGACACTTCCAAAGTGGTAAAATGTGTCCCCCCCCCCCCTCTAACTTCTAAGATAAGAGAATGATAAAACTAAAAAAAAAATATGATGTACATTACTATAAAAACTACCAACGAAAATTGGTTTGAACGAAATCCAGTAAGTAGTTTTTTTTTTAATGCGTCATAAACCGAAAAAAATACACTATTATTAAAACATCGATCAAAGTTACAACACATTACAAGAACTTTTATATTATGTTACTTGCTGCTACGGAACCCTTCATGGGCGAGTCCGACTCGCACTTGGCCGTTTTTTTTATACTGTTCATATTTGTTACAAACCAATCTGTAAAAATCATCCAATGACAACCCCCGCTCTTGGGCGGAGCGGGAGATAGTGTCAGACTTTTACTGACTAAAATCTCACCCCGTTCCTTCGTGCCTTTCGTACCGAGACCGAGCTTCCCTTTCGGATAACCCTGGCCTCAGTAGCACTTCGATCCGGCTGGGCCCCTGCTGTTGCTGACAGCTCCTTGAGGCGCACGGGAACAGTGCACGCCGTCGACGACTTGGGCTCGGCCCAGACAGTTACTGGACGGTCGGACAGCAAGCTATGCATTGCTCGCCGTCCGAAAGCCCGCGCCTATGGTGGCCGGAAATCGAAATCGGAATCCTGTGTCGGTGGCTCGGGCGCTTTGAGCGCCGCCGTTGCCTGATGCGGTCGGCTTCCTCCTTTGCTAGCATTACTGCTTCGCAGAAGGAGGTGACCACCTCTCCTCCTCGCTCCGGACCATGGCCTGTACCAAGGCCCGGCGCGAGAGATCGCCACCACCGATCGCCCTCACGAAGGCACGGCGATGCTCTGCCCAAGTGGGAAACCTCTACTGTGTACTTTACCGTGTCCTCTGGGCGTTCCGCACAGTGGCGATACCCGGGCGTTACTTCCGTACGGATTCGGTGCAGGAACCTCCCGAACTTGCCATGTCCGGTGAGAACCTGTGTCATGCAGAAGGTGAGGACGGTGTCAGGTCTTTCCAGCCACGCCTCAAAGTGGGGACTCACCGCCATAATTATGGCGTGTCCAGCACTGGATTGCAATAGTCGCTGACGCCAAGGCGACTTTTGCGCTTGCGCCAGTATTTGCTGGCGCCTAATGCCCGTTATGAACCGCCGTGACCTGTTTCGTACTAAGTGTTGGTGGTGTTCAACTTGGGACCTTTTATAAATATTTTTGGGCAAAAATATGGCGTAAAAAGTATTGGAATCCATTAAGTTACTGATTCTGAAGAAACTATATTCGGTTTTTGCAAACACTAAAAATAACATTGATATAAAAACTGACAGTTATGTCAGTTTTGACATCAAATAGTCGGTTATATTGAACAAATTTAAAAAAAAAATAATATCTGCGATATAGAATTAGGTAAATGTAGATCCCGGAGGAACATTATTTATGATGATTTGACTATTTTAATGTCTACCATTCTTCTCGAACATATAAGCAGATGCTATGCTTGGGCTCCATTTTTTTTTTGTCATTATTGCAATGCATTTCGATGTCAGTAAACGAAAAAATAAATGCTTTCCTTTTAAAATCACTTGCAACAGTCAATAAATTCGAATTGACAAAAAAAATAAATAGTGAATAGGCTCTTAGACTAGTGCGCCTCACCATCAGAGATTGCACCACTGCTTACCATCAGATGGGATCGCAGTCACGCACTAGTTTATATCAATTAAAAAAAAAGTTCTGATACCAAAAACTACTAACCATTCGTATTTTTTTGAAACCATAGATACTTATTTCCATTCCGAACAAATACCCAACCATTTTAACTGTCGGCTCAATCAAACCAAATCAAAATAAATTAATATTAATTTTAAAAAATACACTCATTTTTGTTTGGATTAATATTAAAAAATACCACTGAGTATTATTTGCTGGTATCAAAATGGAATAAATTGAAAAAAATACAAGTTGTATTAGTTTTTGGTATTAGACCAGAATAAATTAAACTGCCTCTTTAACGTAGTATAAAGAAAAATGAAATGTGTACTAACGATTAAGACGTACTGATAGAATTGCATAAAACTTTCAGTTGTGAAGTCCTTGTTGGTGAATTTGAGCATTAATACCCGGCAATAGTCCTCTAGAGTTATTGGTAGAGGTATCACCATCCTGCAAGAAAATATTTTTACTACATTGAACGAAAAAATCCACTAAAGCTGGAGTTATTTTTATTCGACTCCTGCAATGCCAAAATCATATAGGGATATACAAAGCCGAAATCATATTCAGGAGGGCCTGAATATGATTTTGGCTTTGTATAGATGTATGTTCATCTTTTCTCTCATAGCTCTCCCCATAGAACTCGACATTTGAGGTAACGTTAGAACCGTCTTAATCCTCCGCTGAATATATGCTACGTGACGTATCACAAAACTCGATGTGGCGCTTTCTAGCGGACTAAGAGTAATGTGTTAAAAAATAAAAATGCAGATAAATACGCTGTGTTTCGTATCATTTGAAAGGGCTTCACTTGTACATTTCCATAATATTGTTCAAATTTAAAGTAACGCCCTAAAGCGGACAAAAAGTAATGTGTTCAAAAAATATTACCATAAATACACCGTATTTGACATCATTTTAAGAAGCTCCATTGGTACTTATAAAATAATTTCATCAAAATTTTGACTTGGAGCTGTATTTGTAACGTAATATCTATTTATCGACATTGTGCTCACATGGTAGAAGCAACAAGTAATATGTAACCAAGCATTATAATTATGTAATACAAAATATGATTTAGAAGAGTGTCCATAGAGTTTAATGTGCAATTTAGCTTCACTTTTCTTGGACTGACCGATATTTGACTATTCAAAAGTGCCTGTAAATGGTCTATTTGAAATAAATGCTTTGACTTTGACTCAGTTGAGAGGCTACGCAGCTGTTTTATTGCACCACAGATAAACATAAGATTTATGTTAATTACCTAGTTCTCAATTTGACAATTTAGCTTTTACAAGTATAAAAGCACAGTGATTTAATACCAAAATGTTATTAATAAAAAAAGTAAAAAAACAAAACCTACGACAAAAAAAAACGACGCTGAAAAATTATGAAACATTGATTTTTTGATTTTCAGGATGCTAGATGCTATGCTGCAGAACAAAAAGAAAAACTGTAATCACACGTTATTAAAATGTTTCGGTTGGTACCTGTAACGTGTGACTGCGGCTTTTCTTTTTATTGCAGCGTCGATTTTTTTTTCGTTATAAAAGTTATTACTATTTCACTGTAATTGACATTTATTTGCATCCGAATTTTCTTCTTAGTGTATCAATTGCAAAATTAGTTAAATTCCTTCCCTGACCCAGAATTCGACCACGAAAATGCCGTCCGCTGATGCTGTCATTAGGTCCCTACGTGAGCAGGTCACAAGGCAATGATGCAGGACGGAAGGAAGACATCCGAATTATATCATTGAATAATGTCATTACTATTAGTAAAAAGCATTATTTTGTTAACTAGTCATTATATACTCAGTTAAACTAATTAATATGATTAACGTTCTCCCAACTACATTCGCTTCCAGTCTAAATAGATTATCTGCATCTCAGATTAATATTTTCTAGAAATCTTTATTAGTATTTCCGTTACTTACGCTATCTCCAGAATGTGTTGCAGCTCCACCTTAACATTAACTTTCGAGAAGAACTTAGGCAACAGCGTCTTCATCGTACACAATCTATCTATCAGCTTCTTAGACTTTTCTACAGAACCTTTGCATGATATCAGAGTTCTCTCCAAGTAATCCTTACCTAAAACATTAGAAATTAAATTGTAATTAATTTACACAAAAAATACAGTGTACTATGATTTTCATAGAATTTATAAATTACTTTAAATTTTCAAAATTTTAAGTCCTGTATTGTAATAAATGTTTTCTGCCCGCATAAAAATGAGTTGATTGATATCGTGAAGGTGAGGACATTTACACGCTCCAGCCATTACTGGAGGAGACGTCCAAGGCATTGGGAGTCGCAAAAAGCGTGCGCAAACATTGCCTGTATTTAAAAAGCTTGTGAAGGATCATTACTTGACACGTAATCATGGCTTCGTTTCTTCGCCGAAACTTTTGCTTATATGTATTTTGTATGTATGTATTTTTGTATTTATTTTAGTATTAAGGATTTATTAAGTTTTGTTAACTTTTATATTTGCACTAAGTGCAACCCCATTTTGTGTCCAGGCAATCTCTGTCCATTCTAGGTTGCCTGGAAGAAATCGCCTGGTGCGATAAGGCCGCCAATTGTGTGTTTTTTATTATATGGTTTCTCTTTGTATTCTTATTATCTTGATGTGCAATAAAGAATATCTATATAAATAAAGAAATAAAGATTTCCGGCGACCACTCTCAGATAGCGATCATAAGTGGCTTGACGTCTGGCTGTCATCATTGCATTCCTTGCACGCCTCATAAAGCTGTCAGCAAATTACTGTAACCCAATAGAGCCGCTTTTCACTAGAGCTGTAAATGTTTTAAAGAGTTACCGTGACCTTGGAACGTGAAGGGAAATTGAAGTTATTCAGATGGGTTTTAGTCAATAAAATTCTAACATACCTGGATCTCAGGCCCCAAGTCCCAGGTTCTTATCAGACGGAGAGAAATAATTATTTGATGGTTTTACCACCTCAAAAAAATAGGAGTACTTACCAAAATCTTTTTTGATAAAATGATTCTGTTTTAAAATCCACTCCTCCAAAATTCTTACGGCTTCTTCAATTCTTCCTGCTTTATCCAAATCATAGATTTTTCTTATATTTTCCATAGCATCCGGAGGTAGTTTCAAAAAACGATTTTCTGGTATCGAATCCATTTTGTTTCCTCTCTTTTTCAAAATAGATGTTTTATTTCGAAATGCTCTTTATCAAACTATTTTTGGATTTGTTGAAATATTTTAATGCACTTATTGAGTTTTAATTAAGTACAAACATTTTTTTAACCGCTCATATACTCGTAGACGCGTTATTTGAAACCAGTTTACAAAAGACTGGTCGTAACATTTACTGGTTGGGTGTTTTTATATTTTTTAACCCGTTTTTATTAACCTGTTTAAATTATTCACAAGTACAGTCAGCATCATAATCTTTAGTAACAGTATGGCTCAATGTGTCACTATGTGCAAAACTCTACAATGACTGTGACAATTCAAACTTTCCCTTTCAATCTTTCTTTCAATCGTGGAAATTACAGACACAATAGAAAGACAATAGGTGCGTGAACGCCAGCGTTCGCTTGGGGTTTAATGAATTAAATGCAAGGAAGAAGGTAAACGTCTAAGTTCGCAGTTTGGAGTTGATGACAATAAACATGTATTGTTATTTATTCCTAAAAAAAAAAATAATAAATATTTTATCGCTAACTGTACTGATTAAATTTAGCTCCATCTTTTTTTGTGGTCATAATTTTGATTTATTAAATCATATAGTGTGGTTCTAGTGCAGTTCATTGAGTGTTTTAATACTGTTTGTTTTTTTTTTTTTGCGTTATTACCTGGACCAAAAAAAATGAGGGCTGGTGAAGACAATGAAAATCAAAGAAATAGTAGAAATCTAAACAAAAAGCACAACATGTAAATACTAGCTGACTTCGCAAATATTGGTCTGGTATATAAAATATCTAAGAAAAAAATGGGAGGTGGGTACAGAAGGTTAAAAATTAGCTTACGACCTATTCTCATACCTATCAAATATATAATACACCAAATTTTAATAAAACAAACTTTATACAAAGTCAAAAAAACAACCGACATCACTAAAACCATCAAAATAACTTTAATTTCGAAAGTCGGTGTTTCTCGGTATTGTTGGTTTCTTATTTAACACCAAATATCCGAAGCGCATCTCCAGACAATTCAAATAAGCCCAAACACGGCTAGGATACATTGATTAATTACGGAGTTCCAGTGCCTATCTTCCGGCTCCATCATCATTATCAAATCACTTCGATGATACCATTTTCAACATAATTATTCAGAAGTATTCATTTATTTGTATTTTAATGGGCACTTAACTATGTTCATTGTTGCGTTGGCTATTTCTGGTCTTCTTCACCAGTTCCACTTTTTTTTTATGGTGGGAAAAAATCATGCATTGACATCCCCCGCTCTTGGGCGGAGCGGGAGATAGTGTCCCACCCCGTTCCTTCTAACCTTCATACCGGGGCTTGAGCACCCTTTTCAACGCGGCTGGGTCCCTGCTGTTGCTGACAACACCTTGAGGCGCGCGGGAACAGCGCGGACAGTTACCGAACGGCCGGATAGCGAGCTACCCATTGCTCACTGTCCGCAAGCCCGCGCCTACGGTGGCCGGAAATCGGGATCAGAGTCCCGGCGGCGGCGGCGGCGGCGATAACGCCGTTGCCTGATGCGTTCGGCCTCCTCCTTTGCGAGCATTATTGCTTCGCAGAAGTCGGCGACCGCCTGCCACTCCTCCTCGCTCCGGACCATGGCCTCAACCAAGGCTCGGCGCGAGAGGTCTCCGCCGCCGATCGCCCCCACGAGGGCACGGTGATGCTCCGCCCAAGCAGGGCACACTTCGACTGTGTGCTCCACCGTGTCCTCCGGGCATTCCGCACAGTGGCGACACCCGGGCGTCGCTTCCGCACGAATCCAGTGCAGGAACCTCCCGAAAGAACCAACCAGTTCCACTTCATCAAATGTCACTGTTTGACCACTCGATGAAAATACCAAAATAACTATATAGTTGCTTATAATATTTGAGGAGTTTCCTCGATTCCTCCTAGATCCCATCATCAAAACTGAATTTTGAAAAGAATGGGACCAATCTGGAAGCATTTCATGTGAGGGAAAAAAATTGCAAATCGATCCATAAACGGCGGAGTTCTGAGGTAACAAACAAAAAAAACGAATTGAAACCTCATCCTTTTTTTGGAAATCAGTTAAATCGTTTCAGAGTAGTTTGCAACAAACACTATGACATGAGATTTTTATATATTAGCTTTTGCCCGCGGCTTCGCCTACGAACGTATTCGTAGTGGTTTCGGCTGTACGTCAAAATGTTAGTCAGTCAGTTTCTCTTTTTATGTAACTAGATGAATCATAGACAGTAGGTGCGCAACTTCCTCATGAAGTTTGTGGAGTGATGAACAAATCTTTTATATATAAGTAAAGCTATCGCCAATTTTAATGAATAAGTTTATTTATTTATAACTTTTTTGCCACCTTAGCTTATTACAGGATAAACATTTACAAAAGAATAAGTGTACAATAGGCGGTCTTATTACACAAGGCAATTTCTACCAGACAACCTTTGGAAAATAAATAATTAAATAATTAATAAATTGTAATTTTATGGTGTATGCGCTAATCTGTGATGTCACAAGCTACACCTTGTTGATGTCTTTTGAGCAATTGCAATTTGAGTGAGATGTATGATTTGGTTTATTATGACAGAAAAAATAATCTCATCTCTATAATCCAGACTGGAGAATTAAGTTCTATCTCTTACAACAGCAAAATTGATAATAATGTTATTTTAACACTAAAAATTACTCACATTGTAAACGCCTGATAAAATGAAGATGGCAATTAGTACCACTATGCAAATAATATTAATTTTCTAAAACACACACAAAAAAATAAATCAATGAATGATTAAAAAAAGTTTTTTTTTAAGGCTGGAAGTGATACACCACTGATTATAATATTTTGACACAGAATTATATAAAAGAATAAAATATAATTGTGTAAATTATCACCAATTGATGTACAACAAATAATACATGGAGGCCGAGCGGGCTATTACATCATTTTTTACATGTTTAAAGGTGCTCCCTTTTTTTTTCTATTTTTTATGGTGGGAAAAATCATGCATTGACATCCCCCGCCCTTGGGCGGAGCGGGAGATAGTGTCAGACTCTTACTGACTAAAAGACCCACCCCGTTCCTTCCAGCCTTCATACCGGGGCTCGAGCGCCCTTTCGGATAACCCTCACCAGGAGCATTCGCGTGTAATAAAAAATTATAGATTAGACTTTGAGTATTAAATTAGCTTTTAATTGATTCCATAATAATAATAAATAATTTATTATCAGGCATCTTGGCACATAGATATATACCTTATAGACTAACATATATATAGAGTAAATACAAGACGAAGACGAAGTGGATTAATGTATGGCGAATGGATGTTACAAGTTGTATCAATTACACATTGTATCATTACAAGGTGCGCATTGTAACGCTCTGTTCTCCTCCTTCACTGAAGTAATACTCAAATATGTAACGTTACATTACACGCGAATGCACCTTTACATATACAACACTAACTTTTAAATTAGTACAAATACTTAAAGGGATTATTAGAAAAGCCCTTGTTATTATTTAAGTAAAGTCTCAATAAATAATATTCATAAACAGCAAAGTTATTAGCGTTTGTGTTTATCCCAAAATGTCTCTCAATTTATGGAAATATTGTGCAGGCTAATGATTATGAATGAATAAAGGACGATTAAAATGGAAAAACACTTCCCGCAGTATTTTCTACTAGCAATTGTTATGTATGATTGAATCTATAATGAATTTACCTTTTCTTGGTCAATTTTAGGATTTCGGTTTTTTTCTACTTTTGAATACAAAAATATGATCAGTAACGGGTACAGATACAGCCCCATTTTTTTGTGTACTAATTAAAATGTAGGGGTGTATACATATTTCTAAGCACATAACTAATTGTAATTTATTTTCTCAACTGCAGTGCATTGAGTTTTTATATGCAAATATGAGTTATTGTCATAAAAAAATGTTATACGTTTTACCACTTTAGGTTCAAAAATACAATCCTGAATGCTAACTTTCAAATTTTTTATTCATCTTATTTTAGTTAAAATAAACTTTTGCAAAAATATTTATGCTTTCAGACTTGAGATCTTTGTAATTATCAATTTTCTTTTAACATTTTTGTATAATCAAATACAGGTTTTCAAAGATTTAAAACAAAAATTAATCTACACTCAAATATCTAAATGATCCAGGCATGCCCATGTATTCTTCATTAAATTTGCCTTTAGGCCGTTTTGTTTCATCTGTGCCAGCTTTGTTCATCATTTTCATATACTCCACATGATTTTTTGAACTCAATTCTTCTACCCATTCCGCTGCAATGAGAAAATTATTAAATTAGTACGATATCATTTTTTCTATTGCCTGGAACGATTGTTAAGTTATTATTCTATTGTGGTTGTGGTACGTGTGAAGAAGCCTTTAGGCTGTGCTTTGACTTTTTGTAAGTTAATAAATACATTGAAGAAAATTATTGCGTTACCATGCATTTTATTAATAGATCTCTCGTTCCCACCATACTCAACCGGCAAAATGTCTTTTGACACAACTTTGTGTAAACCTTCGAGGGTTGATTGGACATGTATTCTGTTACCAATCTTTTCGCTTAGCAAATGCTTAATAGTCTTTATGATTATTTCTATGGCTTTTGAATCTGTTAGCACTAGTATATTTTTCAATCTCGCACCAAATCCTTTCTGAAAGATAATGTTTAACATGATTACCAGAAAAATCATTCCAAAGGGTCATGATCGCGGGTCAAAATCTATGTCTTGTAACAAGATATGGTCTATCCGTTTAGGCACCAAGTTTTATTCAAATCCGTTCAACCATGAAGATGTAACAGATTTTAAGATAAACAGAAATAATTGCACATTTGTATTATTAGAATAGATCATGTCTTCGTTACTTGTGGAAACAATTTTGTATACGAGTATTAAGATGCTGATAGACCTGAGCATTTACTTGTAACAGAACATTGAGCATTCGATGTTTTTAAATTTGTTGAATTGAACAATGAGCCGAGTCAAGCATAGAGCCAAACTCTCTACTACGAACATTTTCATGAGCATTCTAGAGAACGAATAATTCCAAGCAAAACTGTCCTTCGCTAGAATGCTCGGCAGAATGCTTGACAGAATGTACGCAAGAACGATTAATAGAATACTCGCTAAAACGTTTTCTGTAATGTAACATTCGCAAGAATACTCATTACAAGTGAATACTTTAACAGAGTACAGAGGATGCTTTGCATTGTAAGTAATGTTGCATATGCTAAGCACGTAGGTTATGTTTCTTAAAAGTTCTGTTTGCCAGCTTTACTTTTCTTTATCAGTTTTACTGCATCAAATAATAAAATGTAATTTTTGATCAAACACTTGATTTTTTTAAATTAAAATGTTGAAATTACTAAAAGCCTAAGATATAAGAAATTATCTGAATTCCTCAAACAAATTCAGAATTTAAGAGAACATAATCTTTTTCAATAAAAAAAATAATTTTATAAATCGATTCAAAATGACAGAGTACTGATATTTTAAGCTGGTGTTAAGCGATGATGTGGTTGACGATGGAGCAAATTAACAATACTTACGATTAGAATAGATGCAAACTGCTGAAACTCCACTGAATTCATTTTAGACATAAGTTCGAATAGATTAAGATCTCTGAAGTCATTTATTCCTATAAAACCATTGACATAATCGTGTGCTTTGATGTATTCAGTGAGCTGAAAAAGAAACAGTAATAGTTAAAAAATAATGCATTTTTAAATTCATAACAATGTAGGTAGATGGAGAGGGAGAGGAAGGCCGAAGAAAAGATGGATGGATTGTGTGAGGAGTGATATGAAAGAAAAAGAGTTAGCGATAGTTCGACGTGTGACAGGACAGAATGGAAGAAAAAAACATGTTGCGCTGACCCCAAGTAATATGGGATAAGGGCAGGAAGAAGAAGAAGAAGACATCTGTTTTGTCATCATCATCATATATGTACTTCATAAAAGGATTGTCATGTTTAAAATCAAGATTTGTCATAGCTTGAGGATTGTGTGTACATAATTAACATTTTTTACATAAGAATGCTCATTTTATTTTCATAATTTTTCATACTTATTATATGCCAACCATTACTTTTCTTCCACATATTTAAAAGGTCACGATCATTCTACCTATGATACTATTCCCATATAAAAGCTCTTACGTAATTATGACATTATTAATAATCTTCCTTTAAATATTTTGGAAACAGATATCTTGCGGTTGTTATCTACAGATAATTTTATGTAAGCGTGTCTTAACCGGAAATGCGTATTATAAGATTGAAGACTATACCGAAGACACGCTTGTTTGGCAATGTGCAATATTTTTAAATTATTTAGACTTCAACTACCTTAAATTCGTTAGTAATTTATTCTGTTAATATTTCATTTATTGACAGTTGTAATTATTTATAATTTTTTGCTTTTTTAAATAGCTTTTTTTTATAATGTGAATGTGATAACACTGAAAACTCCACAACTTCTTAGATTACTCCTTATTACGGCACATTTTTTTATTGTGCTTTTGGGTAATTGTACCCAAAAGCAAAATCATTAACTGGTCTACACTGTTCTTACATAATGTGGATGTTAATATTGTAATATGGAAATATAAAACCGCTTTTTTTAAAAGAGTAACCATGGAGTTTCTTGCCAGTTCTTCTCCATAGGAAACGACTAATTTGGAACCCTGCACTGGCTTCTAACGTTTTATACGTACCCATGTAGGCTTATGTGAAATAAAAATATTTAGATTTTTTTTCTAAACATTGTGTTAGATTGCATTTGATTGCTTTGGATTGTATTGGATTACGTTGGACTGCGTTGGATGAAACATCAAGCAACTTACTTGCTTGCGGACCGTGAGCAACAAGTAGCTCGCCGTATGGTCGTCCAGCAAAACCTTCAAGACTCAGCAGGGTTGGAAAAAGTATACAGCACTTATTGAAAAACTGTGACAGATATGTCAGTTTTATATTCAAGGCAGTCTGGTCGGAATTATAGGTAATAAACAATAGAATGTATACTAACGATTACACAGTACTGAAAATATTGCATAAAACTATCATTTGTAAAGTCCGTGGTGTTAAATTTGATTATTAGTACCCTGTAATAGTCCTCAGTTGTTATTGGTAGGGGTACCACGCACCTGCAATATAATTTATCACTTTATAAAGATTCTTAATTTTGTCACTCACTGACTGACCGATCATCAAAAGTTTAAGGCAGTTCTAGTAGACATATAATATAATATAATAGAATAGAAATACTTTTATTCGGTACAGACACAGCTAAAAGTACAAAGTACGTCGAGCGTGCCCGCACCGAAAGGGTGACCACCTCAGCATTTGCTGGACGTTAGACACCCAGCGCTGGTTTTCAGTTGGCACCCCGCAGTGACGCACGGACTAGGATATACTCGTATGAAGCATAAAAGCTTCAAAAGAGTACAATTAGTGTTTAGTATATAAATAAAAAAAAAACTAAAACATCTAGCAATTTCGGTTCAGTATTCTAGATAGGTACACCAACTGATAAAAGTGTATTTATATTATTTTTAATTATTTAAGTTTATTTTATCTCTATATAATACAGTTTAATTACTACACTAGGTATATATATACAAATTTAAAATTATAATAGGTACAGACCTCTGAAAAACGGGGAAAATTCAGAGGGCATCAAAAAATTCGTCCACATCGATGTCAATGGGAAAAGTGCCCAGAACCCTGGCAGCTGTATTAAACTGTATTATATAGAGATAATAAAATGTATATATGTATGTAAATAAAACCCCTACCTTAAAATACAAAAAAAATGCTCTAAAAAAGAAAGTTTATGTTATTGTTTAACTAATTTAAGTATTTTTCGAATAATAAATAATACTGCATAAATAACTTTGTAATCCCATATAAATATTATAGTATTACAAAGTTACATTTACAGTGAATGAACCTACAAATGAAAATGAATGAATGTGAATGGACATCAAGTCCCTTAACTACGGACTGAATGAATTAACCGACTTGGTCACTGCGCGTTGATCTCACAACTTTAACGGAAGAAGAACTGAGTTACCTTGGTTTTTTCTACAAATTGTGTTTTTATGGCATACATATTATAGCTACTTAGACTTTTTTTTTTATTAGAAATGAAAATTTAGAAAAATAAGAGTCCACATCAGCTTGATTCTACACAAGTAGGTACTCGTGTTATATAATATTATAACACGAGTACCTACTTGTGTAGAATCAAGCTGATGTGGACTAAGTGAAATTGATTGATTAAATTGAATAAATTTATTAAAAACGAAAATTATCTTCCAAAATAACTCGAAATATTATGCAAGCGCTGTTACAAAATTGACTGCCAGGATTTTATTTAACCATAATTTTACAAATGCATTGGAAAAAATTTCTCGAATGGTAATTTTAGCTTAACTAATTATTTTGACTAACCTTCTAAAAACTTTGTTGGAATCGGTTTCTTGACTAACCCGATGTATCTCAGCATAATCTTTTTTACAGAATTTTCTAATTAATGTCCCGTTACTTACGTCATCTTCAGAATGTTATGCAGCTCCACTTTGACGTTGACCTTCGAAAAGAAATTAGGCATCAACGTCTTCATCGTGCACAATCTATCTATCTGCTTCTTAGACTTTTCTACAGAACCTTTGCATGATATCAAAGTTCTCTCCAAGTAATCCTTACCTAAAACATTAAAAATTTAATTTTACAAATTCTACTATACAAACACTCATATTTGATTACAATTTTGATGATTTTTGAAAAAAATTAAAATTAGAAAAAATCGAAATCCTGGATTGTGAAATGTTCGCCCGTTATGGTTTGAAGCGTGAGGATGCAAGCAAAGGAGTTAACTGAAACCTTGTAGGTGAGGATGTCTTCACCCCCTAGATACCACTGTAGGAGACGTCCCAGGCATCCAAAGTTGCAAAATAATTCCTGGTAACTACTCTCAGATGGCGATCATGCTTGGCGATGATAGTTTGTTGTCTGGCTGTCCGATAAGAACCGAACCTGATTCGATGGCACATTACTTTCCATACACGCCTCTTAAAGATTACGGATAGCCCAGTAGTATCGATACCCGCTGGGGCTGTGAAATGTTCGAAGAAGTAACCGCGACCCTCGACCGCGAAGATCAATTGAAGAAAGAAAGATGGGTTTTAGAAAGTAAAAATTTAACAGACCCAAGTCCGAGTGCCCAGTTCCTAAGTCCTCTCCAGACGGGGAGAAAATATTTGATAACTTTAAAAAAATATTAGGAGTACTTACCAAAATCCTTTTTGATAATGTGATCCTGTTTTAGAATCCACTCCTCTAAAATTCTTACAGCTTCTTCAATTCTTCCTGCTTTATCTAAGTTATAATTTTTTTTTTAATATTCTCCTTACCACCCGGATGTAGTTTCAAAAGACGACTTTCTGGTATCCACTCCATTTTGTTTTCTTTCTTTATCAAAATAGATGTTTAATTACAAAAAGCTATTAATAACAATTATTAGCTATTATTTAATTTATTTTTACCACTCTTAAACTCGTAGACGTGCTATTTGCAACTAATTTACAAAAGACTGGTCGCAACATTTACCGGTCGGATCTATTTATAATTTTTAATATACTATATTTTTTTATTTCCTTAAAATAGTTATGCACAAGTACAATCAGCATCATAATCTTTAGAAACAAAAACGTATGGCTAAAAGTCATGGCAGATTCTCGAACAAATTTTTGCTGGCATATTTTTTTGGCGTCTAGTGATAAAAATATACAATTGTGTATAGATTAAATTTCCAAATAATTTTGTCTCAGACATTAATAAATTAATAGACTCAGTGTATCATAGATTTTAAGTTGAAGAGATTACGTATATTATGTCAATAACTACTACGTATCTCTATAAGAATTTAAAAAATAAATTTTCAAATATTATGATATGTCAAATATTATGTTTTCATTTTCTTGTGAATCCAATCATCCAGCATAATTACATCACTATGCTGGATGGCAGCTAAAATGTCATAATGCCATGCATTTTTTTGGTTATGTGATTTACAATGTATTGTAGTGACAATGTCATTTTAGCCAGTATATTCTAAGCACAAACAGTTATTTTTATTTTTATGTTTACTATCTAATTCAGAAATGTATTTCCTAAGTATTTATAAATAAAGCCAAGCATATTATGTTACTTGACCAAGATTTATATTAGTAATAACATTAAAAGATTAATTTAGTCAAAAGTCATGAAGTCAAGCCAACAAAAAAAAAAAACTATAAAATAATATAATATTCCACAACTATCACACAACGCCGTCTAGTCCAAAGCTATGCAGAGCTTGTATTATGGGTACTAGACAACTGATAAACATACTTATATATTTTTAAATACATATTATAGATAAATTACACCCAGACACAGAACAAATGATTATGCTCATCACACAAACATTTGTCCTGGGTGGGAATCGAACCCACGACCTCCGGCATAGCAGTCAGGGTCACTAACCGCTAGACCAACAGGCCAGTCGAACACGCCAGTCGATCGAACTAAACCAAGATTATTTATTTTCGATAAAAATATAGTCAATTCAGTTTCCAATTATTACATTTTTTTGCAGTCCTTAAACTAGCTATAATCTTGATTTGATAAAACTAAGTCAATTATTTCGTTAATATATATCATAGTAACTAATGTAGACACTCAATTATTTCGTCAACAATTTCCTCGTTGCTGTTCATTGCATGATTCTACAATGACTGAACTAATTGAAGTTAACTTTTTTTTAAACATACATATGTTTGAACGTAAAAACCTAAGTTCGTAGTTTGTAGTTGATGACTATAACTTTGATGTGTTTTGTGTGTTTTCATTCTTAAAAATATTTTTGTTTTTTTTTTTTTTGGTGACAATTCGGACACCATTAAACTGTACCAATTAAATTCTGCTCTGTCTTTTTTCATAGTCAATGTTTTAATTTTTAAATCTATATTGTTTTTATCTATATAACAAATTAAGAAAATCGTTTATGTGTATCTATGTAGTTGATTAAGTATTTTAATATTGTTTATGTTTTGGTGTAATTACCGGTACAAAAACCACGAGGACCGGTAAAGACAATGAAAATCAAAGAAATAATATGATCCTAAACAAAAAACAGATCATGTAAATACTAGCTGACTGGGCAAATGTTATTCTGCTAAATAAAATATCAAAGAAAAAAATAAGAGGTGGGAATAGAATGTTAAAATCTAGCGACCTATTCTGGAACTTACTAAATATACACCAATGTCATAAAAATTGATTTAACCGTTTTAAGGGAGTTTGATAACAAAAACTAAATGGCATGAGATTTTAAACAGTGTTAATTTGAATCCAATTCATAAGTATGAAATAATACCTATGAAATTGCCGTTTTTAAAAACGGGTTGCTTTGAAGTATTATATTTTTGGATTGATTTGGTTATAATGAGAATAAACTTTATAAGTACGTGGTTCTTTTTTAGAAATAAGTTATTTATTGGTTTCTTTGTGTATTTCCTGTAATATGCCTCGATGTAAGAGACGAAATTGAGAGTAGACGATGTCGTTACCACAAGGAGCTAATAGTGGTTAGTTATCGGCACGGTTACACCGGAAAGATAGAGCCGGGTGAAATTGGCTGCAATTAGCGGAAAGTCTGGCAGTGATATTCGAAAAAACGACTTGTGACAGGAGCACACAGTAGAGGTGTGCCCCGCTTGGGCAGAGCATCGCCATGTCCTCGTGAGGGCGATTGGCGGCGGCGATCTCTCGCATCGGGCCTTGGTATAGGCCATGGTCCGGAGTGAAGAGAAGTGGCAGGTGGTCGCCGACTTCTACGAAGGGCATGAAGGAACGGGGTGGGCTTTTAGTCAGTAAGAGTCTGACACTATCTCCCGCTCCGCCCAAGAGCGGGGCTTGTCATTGGATGATTTTTCCCACTATAAAAAAACACAGGAGCCAAATATAATTCAACTTTAGCTCACACTCGAATTTCTTCATTTCACATTTCGTATAAATATCACATTTCCACCTTCATTCCTTGACAATATTAATCTTACAAGAAATTCGCGTGTGGCGCCATTTTTTACTTTGACGTCATCAGTCGAAAAGTTCACGAGCTGTCACAAAAAAATGACAGAAGATCTGAAAGTTGATAGTGATAAATTAAGAATGTATTTATTTGACGGCGTAATGTTACTTTTTTCTTTAAGGCGCTTGGTACCCCAAATTGTCATTTTTTAATTAGAATTTCTCTTATGAGATAATAAATAAAATTTTGAATTTGCTGCTTTACAAGTAAATTAAAAATATTTAGTTATGATAATAGTTCAAAATTTAGGGTATTAAAAAAAAAATGTACATGATTAGGTCGTCCTCCCTCAGCCAGCATCCAGTGAATGATGATCTTCACTCATCTCTCGCCCCGGGACAAAATTTATGTATATTTTTTTTATTTTTTTTTTATATCGCTGGACAAGATTTCGTTAGAAATAAGCATCACTTTCACCATAGTCATAAACACAATCACATAAATGTGTTTTTTGTTTTGTTATTGGTAGAGTTATTATGTTTTTCTATTTTTTATAACATTCTATAACTAGGTATTTAAAATTTCAATCATTCACTTCATCGTTTCCTTGCGTGATCACATCAGAAATGAAGATATCCGCAGGAGAACCAAAGGTTACCGACATAGCTCGATGAATCGCCAAGCTTAGGTGGCAGTGGACAGGGTACATTGCACGCAGAACAGATGGTCAATGGGGATAAAAGGTTCTGGAAGGCTTCCAACAAGGTAGGCCGATGACCTGGTCAGGTTCACGGGAATCTGATGGATGTGTGGCGCACAGGTCCAGTCCGAGGACCACACGACCTTATTGCATGACTTGATTCCGCCATCTTATTTGTACCATCTGCATCGGACAACCCGACGGACGCCAAGTATCCACCCGTACTTTGATGAAACCTCCACGGTCCGGAGCATTTTGCTTCGTCGTTTAGACCGCGCACATCGAAGGACTGGAATAATTTGCCTGCTGTGGTCTTCACGTCAGATTATAATTTGGGTGTCTTCAAGGCTAAGGTGAATAGGCTCTTAATAAACTAGTGTGCCTCTTTATCATCGATTGCATTACTGCTTACCATCAGGTGCCATGGGATCGCAGTCAAGCACTAGTTCATATCAGATAAAAAAAAAAAATTGTGATGAGGACAAAATTTATTTATTATTGTTATTTATTGCTTTGTAGGTACTCATGTAAAATAAAGACATAAATACCACCACCAAATAAAGACATAACTTCTCTGAGAAATCCCTTCAGAAAATATATGCGACTCGTCACGTTACCAAAATGCCTTAACAAAAGGGATGAATACAGACTGTCTTTTATCCCTGGGGATGAGTTTAGCAAAATATTTAAGGTGCCTGATGAAGTTTCTCTATTTATGACACCTGCTTGAGAGTTGGTAATTGAGTGCTTTTCGTAGGATATCCTATGAGGTTGCTGAGTAATTACAATTGGGAAATAGTCGAGTTGTATGTTTGGTTTCCAAGGTAAAAATTATTTACCAAATATTACCTAGATATTTTTAAGTCAAGAGTAATCCAAGGTTCAAATAGAATCTACTTTTTCGAGATTGATGATAATGGTTCTGAAACTTGGTGGTTTACAATGAGCCTCATTAGAAAGCGGCTTAAAGTCGAGCTTAAAGTCACCCAAAAGGCATTAAAAAAAATCTTTTTCGAATTTCCTAGAATGATTGCTACAGAGATGAAGGTATCCGCAGGAGGAATAAAGTTGCCAACACAGGCCGTAGATTCGCCGAACGGCAGCAGCTCTCGTAGAACAAAATGGTCGATTGGACCAAAAAGTTCTGGAGTTTCGACCACATACCTACCTAAAGACGCAGCTTTGAACGACCTTCCAGAAGGTGAACCGATGACCTGGTGAGGGTCGTGGGAATCTAATGAAAGCGAGATGCACAAAACCAGTTCTGGAGGTCTTGGAGGGCAAATTCCGACAATGAACGTTTGTCAGCTGAAATGATGATGATGAAACCTATACTTATATGCAAACCTACTTCATCGTCAATCACATCAACGCTTACCATCAGGTGAGGTGGTGGTCTATCGTAAAAAAATATTTTTTAAGGCTGTCTATCTAGCCAATGTTTTACAGAACTTATTGCATTGCAGAAAATGTTTTTTTTTTTACTTACACGCTCAATGGTTTCTTTTGTTCACAATCTCAAAGAATGACCTGTCTACAACTGAGCACGCATGCCTCTAAATTACTTATTCACTCTTGTCTCAAAGACTTTTACGATGTAGCAGAAACATAGACTCTGATTTCTTTGAAATTCTGCTCATTATCTATACGAACGAATGAAAATGTCCTTAAAATCTTTTGGTAATACTTTTCGTGAACGCAGCAAAATTTGAAAAACACTTGCATTGGTTCTTGTGTTGCAAAACTTATTATAGGTACATTGACAAGATTATCTGATATATATACATATATACATATATATATACATCGTTCTAAACTATAAAAATAATGTGAAGTGATGGCCGAGTGATAAATGCCCCGACTTACGAGTTGCAGATCACGGATTCTTTCAAACCCAGCCAGGCGCTTACTTTGTGTAATTTATTTCATCACCACTGCTCTCAATAAGAAGAAGTAAAACATCGTGAGGAAACCGGCATGTCCTGGAACCAAAAATTCGAAGACGTGTTATATTTACCAAACCCCACTGGGCCCGCGTGGTGAATTATGGCCCATTCCGTCTCTTAGAGACGAGATCTCAGTCCCAGCAGTGGAAACATTAAAAGGCTGACTACTAGGCTATGAACTACAAAAATAAACACAATCTAACAGAGTGTCAATTACCGGTTTAAACCAACACCGAGGGTTACAATCGAAGGTTTACTTTGCAGCTAACGGCTAGACGATCGATAAGACAGCCGGTGTCAGCTTAGGCAATGTTGATTGTAGCTAAACAAGGTGTAGGTAATCGATTGTGGAGTCGGAATTGTTTAAAAAGTCAGTGCGGTTCTGGGACGCAAAGGGAAATTGAAAGAGCATTGGTGGATTGTAGTGACTAAAATTTGACACACCTTTTCTCTCACACACTCCTGGAGTGGGAGAAGTTGTTTAATGATTTTTTTTTTCCCGAAAAAAAAGGTCAATCTGATGTATTTGTAGTGTCTAGATTATAAAATTATCACAGTCCGGTCAATTTTAACATCCGAGGTTGCAAAAATTCGCAGCCGGCTGAAAATTGGTAAGATTGTTCAAACCAGCATCATAAATGAAATTTAAGAGTCGCGAAAGACGACATGTGAATAATTTTTAAAAAGTAACTTTACCATTACCATAAATAATTATCTTTAATTTTTTATGTATCTACAAAATTGAGTTCCTTCTATTAGTAAACACGCATCGAAATCCACATCTATCTTTTTATCTGTAGATACACAGACAAAGGTGGTTACTGAATTTGTTTTATACATATTGTTTTAGACGAAGAAAGACAAAGATACATCCGACCTAAAAAACTCTCAGAAAAACACACCTTACCTTCGGTAGTACCCTTCCATTATGAATAAACATGGCTATTTTTCGCGACTACCTGACGTTGAATATTGTCTAGACAGTTTGTTTTTATCCCTGTCAGCCCCACATGTCGACAACAGCTCGGTGATATATTTGTTTTTCATATTCCACTGATATTTCTTGCTGGCTCTGATTTGGATAGACGATTTTTGGGGAGCAGGTTGTACGGTACTTGTGTCAATGATTGAGTTTCGGAATGGGTCCAGTTCTTCTTTCAAATATTATAAAATGTGAATCTTTTTAGATTTTTGGTTGATAAATATAACTTCAACGTGTACTACTGAATCGATTTCAACTATTTTTTAAATTAAGTAATTTTTATCTGAAAATATTCGCACGGTCGGACCACGAGCTACCCATTGCTCGCTGTACGCAACTCCGCGCTTTCCGTAAGCGGAAATCGGAATGGATATCCTGGCGGCGGCTGGTGCGTGAGGACTGTTGTCTCATGCGTACGGCCTCCTCCTTTGCTAGCATTATTGCTTCGCAGAATTGCTTCGCTTCCTTGCTTCGGACCACCTGTACCAAGGCCCAGCCCAAAAAATTGTTGCCGCCGATCACCCCCATGAGTACTCGGGGGTGCTCTGCCTAAGTGCGGTACACCTCTAATGAATGTTCCAACACGATGGTGAGGATGATGAGTTTTTAGATGGTGATACCTGGGCGTCACTTCCGCACGAATCCGGTGCAGGAACCTCCCGAACTGACCATGTTCGGTGAGAAACTGCGTCATGTGGAAGGTGGAAGGACAACGTAAAGTTTTCCAGTCACTTATCAAAGAGGGAACTTACCGCCATAATTTTGGCGTGCCTAGTGTTAAGGTGTTTAGGACAGGCCAGTTCGTAGGACAACTTCAAGACGCATTGCTTATGCACAATTAAAAAATTTGACACATATTTTTGGCATAATCAGTAACTTCCCACTATTGATATTTTATTAGATCTGGTTGTGGTCGGGTCAGGAATCGTGATCCCCAGCCCGACCACAATCATACTCCTATTACTCAAAAAGTATAAGGCACAAATTCCTGGGATAAGTGGCACAATAAAACACAATTAAAATAACCAAATCTCCGTTCCATGTTCTGGTCGGGTCAGGAATCACAACACATGAAAACTACAAAACAACACCATTATGCTTTCTGAGTGTTGACGGTGTTGCCGCGCTACAACCGTTTATCCAGTATGTTCGTCGACGTAGAAATTGATGGCAGTCATGTCATCATGCGCAAGCGATACGCCTCCATCATGCGAAGGGCACGCATCAGCCCCAAAATCATCCTGAAAACAATACCTAGCGTACAGGTTTGACAGCCCAGATTGTAGTATTGGGTACGCCTACAGACCCTTATAGCATCTTCTTCTTCTTCTTCCTGCCCTTGTCCCATTTTATTTGGGGTCGGCGCAACACGTTTTTTTCTTCCATTTTGTCCTGTCACTCGTCACGCTATCACTAACTCCTTTTCTTTCATATCACTACATATAAAAAGAACACTACTGCTTCTGTAAACACTAACAATAGTTTCTACGTTATACGTATACATATACTAACCAACTATGAACTTGGGACTGAATTATAAGTTTTTTATATTCACAAAGATCGACCGATGATTCAGTGTTATTATTTTAACCACCAGTTACTCAATATGTTTATTCGGATTAATTAATTTAAACTCGTCTTATTGAAGGAACAATATTTACTGTTTCTACAGTAAAGCTGGCGATAGAGTTTTGTTATTCGCAAACTTTCCCTTTGTCTTTTTAATTAGTTTCCAAGCGATAATTTAATGTAATGGCTGCAACTAAACAAAGGGATTTATTTATGTGAGTAATTTTATATTTCGCGCCTTTTTTTATGGGTTTTGTTTGAGCACAGAAGTTTTGTGTAATTTTTTGTTTTGTTTTATTATCCAAGGTTCTTTGTCCAATACGAGTATAAAGGTTGTCTTTTTGATAATTTGATTATTTACGTAAAGTTTAATTATGCTATTATATTATAGCATAATTAAACTTTTAATATTCTTTATTCACTATATTTTTTATTCACTGCTGGGACTCAGGCCTCCTCTCTCTATGAGAAGGAATAGGCCGTAATCCGCCACGCGGGCCCATTGCGGGTTGATGAATTTTTGGTTCTAGGATATGCCGGTTTCCTCACGATGTTTTCCTTCACCGTTTTGCGAACAGTAGTGATGAAATAAATTATATCGGGTGATTCATTTGGAGTTACTTTTTCCAAAACTAAAAAAAATATGAATAAAACAAATTTATCGGGTAATCTTTATTATAATACAAAAGAACCATTCCTTACATTTACTTTATAGAGAATTTTTCTTTCAAATGTTGTCCGTAACTGCGATTAAGGTGGTCCATTATGGAGTTCCAGTTTTCGATGACCCGACCGAGCATTTCCAGTGGTATTTGGCGAATAACGCGAGTAATGTTGGCTTCCAGTTGATTAATCGTACGCGGCTTATCCATATAAACTTTGGACTTTACATAACCCCACAGAAAAAAGTCTAAGGGTGTGATATCACAGGATCTAGGCGGCCAACTGACTGGTCCGAAACGCGAAATTAACTGTTCACCAAATTTTTTCGCAACAAAGCCATGGTTTCACGTGCTGTGTGGCAAGTGGCGCCGTTAAAAACCCGTTACAAAGCAATGAACCTGGATTTGATCCTTTGCAAGTAGAGTATTTAAAAAAAAATATCTTTTTTTAATTGTGTTTCAATGCATTGGCTATTGGACATTCTGTCGTTGAGACGAACTTTCATCCTCTTTCAATATATAAAAAAGCAACTTCAGTTGGACCACAAACTTTCTTAGAACCATGTGGACAGGCCTGTTGGTCTAGTGGTTAGTGACCCTGACTGCTATGTTGGAGGTCGTGGGTTCGATTCCCACCCAGGACAAATGTTTGTGTGATGAGCACGATCATTTGTTCTGTGTCTGGGTGTAATTTATCTATAATATGTGTGTATTTAGAAATATATAAGTATGTTTATCAGTTGTCTAGTACCCATAACACAAGCTCTGCATAGCTTGGGACAAGACGGCGCTGTGTGATAGTTGTGGAATATTATTATTATATTGTTATTTGATAATAAAGATATATTGAACATTGAAAATGTCTGTAGGCATATAGGCTATCAGAACACGTCTAGAGAACTTCACAATATCAAACAAACGACTCATCCACATTCTAGACAATACTATCTATCCATTAAAGGAAGCTATTTCCAACAATAGACCGTATTTATTACTATGAAACAATAAACTGAAGCCAGAACTGCGAATAATGAAAATCAAATGGCTATTGTTTTCAAGTTCGAGTATAAATTAACCATTAATAGTACACAATGGAGGCATTTTATGGTATTTACGAGCAGTTTACCAGCTCAAAACTGTCGTCAAAAGGCTTGAAGGGATATTTTTATGATTTAAACGTCTGTCCGTTAAATTTGGAATGAACGTGAAATGTTAGATTATGCCATGTTTATACATCTATACATATAAATAAAATTGGAGTGTCTGTTTTTAATATTGAAATAACTGCTTTTTACTACATGCACATACATACATACACCAAAATAATATATTTTTTTTAATTTTTGTCTGTCTGTATGTTTGTTTGTCCGGGCTAATCTCTGAAATGGCTGGATTTCGATTTTGACGAGACTTTTTTGGCAGATAGCTGATGTAATAAGAATAAAAATAAATTCAAAATCCTGTAATCCACGCGAACGAAGTCGCGGGCACAGCTAGTCTGATCTAAAATCTGAACATAAAACAGCGAATTTACTATTAAATGTACTTTAATTTCTGTGGAAGACTTTTTTTTTCGCTGGGTAAAAATGATCCAAATGAAAAGTATCATGAAAAATCACAAAGTTATAAGCTAGTTATGTCAGCAAAAATACATAGTCACCGGGCCATCCAGGTGACTGACGGGTTGTTTTGAACTTGCAATCAGATGTTTGTTAGCGCCTAATCCCCGCTATGACCTGCCGTGACCTGTTGTATTTAGTATCGGAGGTATCCAACTAGTAACTTTTTTGAATATTTTTGGCTAAAGATATATGTATAACATGGTGCAAAAACTATTGGAATCAATTCAGTTACTAATTCTGAACAAACTACGAGTATATTCTGGTTTCGCTCGTATAATTAGAGACATTAGAAAGACAATGACAGCGTGAACGACGGCATTTGCTTGGGGTTTAGTGAATTAAACTAAAAATAATGTTGTTTATGTGCCAAATAAAATGTTTTTTCGTTCCTTCAATCTATGTGGGTAACACCTGGGCCTAAGTCTGCTATTTTTATAAATTCGACATTCCAACACGATACCATGGTTTTTTTTTTTTTTTTTTTTTTTTTTTTTCGATGGGAAAAATCATCTTATGACAACCCCCGCTCTTGGGCGGAGCGGGAGATAGTGTCAGACTCTTACTGACTAAAAAACCCATCCCGTTCCTTCAAGCCTTCATACCGGGGCTCGAGCGCCCTTTCGGATAACCCTGGCCCCAGTAGGCTTCGACCCGGCTGGGTCCCTGCTGTTGCTGACAACTCCTTGAGGCGCGCGGGAACAGCGCGCGCCGTCGACGACTTGGGCTTGGTCCGGACAGTTACCGGACGGCCGGACAGCGAGCTACCCATTGCACACTGTCCGCAAGCCCGCGCCTACGGTGGCTGGAAATCGGGATCGGAATCCCGGCGGCGGTGAGAACGCCGTTGCCTGATGCGGTCGGCCTCCTCCTTAGCGAGCATTACTGCTTCGCAGAAGTCGGCGACCGCCTGCCACTCCTCCTCGCTCCGGACCATGGCCTCGACCAAGGCCCGGCGCGAGAGGTCTCCGCCGCCGATCACCCCCACGAGGGCACGGCGATGCTCCACCCAAGCAGGGCACACCGCGATTGTGTGCTCCACCGTGTCCTCCGGGTGTTCCGCACAGTGGCGACACCCGGGCGTCACTTCCGCTTTAATTCGGAACAGGAACCTCCCGAACTTGCCATTTCCGGTGAGGACCTGTGTCATGCGGAAGGTAAGGACGCCGTGAGGTCTTTCCAGCCACGCCTCAAAGAGGGGACTTATCGCCATAATTGTGGCGTGCCCAGCACTGGGTTGCGATAGTCGCTGACGCCATTCCACCATGAGATCCCGCCGGAGCTCTGTCCGCCATGCCGCGACCTGTCGCGGCAGAGGACTTTCACCCCGGCGTTGCATCTCCACGCGCATGTCGTGCATGTGTGCAAGGACTGTTGCCTCCAGATCCCACGGTGGTAGGCCAGCCAGAAGGCTCGCCGCTTCGCGGGAAATCGTGCGGTATCCCCGCACCATCCGAATTGCCATGACCCTCTGGCAGGCGTTAAGTATGGCCGCCGGTTGCTTTTTCAGCAACGGCGCCCACACCGGCGCCCCGTAGAGGGCCATGGACCGAACGATCCCCGCGTAGAGCCTCCGGCAGGAGGCATCTGGACCCCCAAGGTTGGGCAGGAGCCGCTTGAGCGCAGCCCCAGTCCGGTTCAGTTTGGGAGCCAGACGTCGGAAATGCTCCACGAAATTCCACCGGCTGTCGAGGACGAGTCCCAGGTACTTCATCGTCGACCCGACACCGATGTGAACTCCTCCTACCGTTAGTTGGGAACTCATTGGCGGCGCGTTCCGAGAGCGGCGACCGTGAAAACACATCGCCTCGGACTTGTGCAGCGCCACCTCGAGTCCCAACTCCTGGATCCTATCAACGACTATCGCAACCCCGCGTGTCGCTAGAGCGACCGCCGCCTGGTACGACTCTCCCTGCGCTAGAACCAGCGTGTCGTCTGCGTAGCAAACCACGCTGACCCCGTCAGGGAGGTCGCCCCGCAGCACGTAATCGTACCCGATGTTCCACAAGGGTGGCCCTAGTACCGACCCCTGCGGAACACCGCACGACATCTCCCGACGTTTCCAGTCTCCCTGGTGACCGGGGTAGACAATGTACCTGTCCGACAGGTAGGCCTCGACTACTCGACAGAGGTATTCGGGCACCCGGTGGTACCGGAGTGCCCTCCGGATCGTACTCCAAGGCAGGGAATTGAAAGCGTTGGCAATGTCCAAAGACACTGCCACGACACACCTACCCTGGGACACCGCATCCCCCGTCGTGAGGGCTCGCACGCGCATGATGGCGTCCACCGTCGAGCGCATCCTGCGAAAGCCGAACTGTCCGTCCGAAAGGTCCGGCCCCACCCGTGAAAGGCGCGCGACGAGGCGGCTCGCAATCACTCTTTCAAAGAGCTTGCCCACCTCGTCGAGCAGCACAATGGGCCGGTACGCGGACGGAGAGTCCGCAGGGCGCCCTGGCTTCGCGATGAGGACCAGTTTCCCCGTCTTCCAGCGAAGTGGGAACTGGCCCCTCTCCAAGCATGCGCTGAAGAGCCCTCTCAGTCGAGGCCCGAGAGCCTCCATGGCCAGGACCCAGGCTTTCCCAGGCAAGCCATCGGGTCCTGGGGCGGCGTTCTTGGCACTCAGCCTTTGCACCGCCACTCTCATCTCTACCTCGGTCACCTCTGGAGCATTATCGTCGTCGTCGCTATTGCGGTCCGCGTCAGACACCGCTGGCGGAGGCGGAGCCATGGGCGGGGGGGAGTGTTCCCCTCGCGCAGGGAACAGAGCGCTTACCACACCCTCCACGAGTTCGGGCCGGAGACTCCGAGTCAGCGGGGGAGCCCAGGGGCGCAGTTTCTCCCGTACCAATTTGTACGGGCGCCCCCACGGGTCCGCGTTCAGAGACCCCAGCCACACGTCGCGGGCCTCGAGTTTGGCCCGCTTAATCTCCGCTCGGAGGGTGTGTTTTGCCTCTCTGTAACCTTCGTACAGCTCCGCCTCTCTGGCCTCCGCATCCGGCGGGCGGATGCGGCGCCTGCAGTATCTGGCGTACCGGCGTCGCGCGTGATTGCACGTGTTGCGCAGTGCAGCGATTTCCGGCGACCACCAGTACACCTGGCGCTTAGCACGTCCTGGACGGACTCGGGGCATTGCCGCATCGCAAATTTGCGACATGGCCTCCCGGAACCACTCCGCCTCGACGTCGATATCGACAGGCCTGTCCGGTGCTTGCACCCAGGCCTGAACCGTCGCGGCTTCCAGGAGGAGCTCCCGGTCCATCTGCTTAAGCGCCCACCGCGGACCGCAAGGGCTCTGTCGGACCGGCGCGGCCGAGGTTTCGGCGGAGACGTCCAACCGGATGTACCGGTGGTCGGAGTACGTCTCCACCTCCTCCATAACGCGCCAGTCAACGACACGCGGCGACAGAGCGGGGCTGGCGAACGAAAGGTCCACCACTGATTCACCCCGCCCCCGCACCAACGTGGGGACAGAACCCCGGTTCAGGACGACCAGGCCCAGCTCCAAGGCCCAGTCCTCCACCATCCGACCCCGTGTGTTCGTGCGCCGGGAACCCCAAGCCGTATTCCAGGCGTTGAAGTCCCCGCAAACGACCACGGGGAGGGTACCAAACCCAGCGACGACGGCACTTAGCTCCATAAGGGAGACATGGAGTTCGTCGGGAGTTCTGGTCGGGGACAGGTAGACGCCTACCACTGCAATGTCCCCGACCCGTGCTGCCACGCAACCCCGTCCCCTCGCAACAGCCTCGAGGGGCGGGGTACCGGCGGCGGCCGACGAAATTAGCATCACCGAGCCGTCTAGGTCCTGAACCCAGCGGGGATGGACGTAGTACGGCTCGGAGACGACGGCGACATTGATCGACCACTGCGCCATGCTCTGGAGCAACAGATCCTGAGCGGGGGCGCAGTGGTTGATGTTCGCCTGGAGGAGACGTAATGGTGTCGTTATTGACATTCCATTACAGTCTCCTCCCGAGCCCCCTGTGAGGGCACCGCTGCGGCGGGAGCGGCGGCGACAGCGGCGGCAGCCAAGACGGTGGCTGCTGCGGTGAGGGTGTCAGGGTGGATGAGCCTGACTTTGCCCTTGGCCTTGGCGGGGGGGTCGCAGGACCTGCCCCCAGCCCGGTGGTCGGCCGGCTTGCCTGCAGCCGCACATGCGTAGCAATGCGGCTTTGCACGGCATTCAACGGCCTTGTGCCCGGGCTGTCCGCACTGGTGGCAGCGGTCACTGCGGTCCTCTGCGGCGCAATAGGCACCCACGTGGTGCCCCACGTGACAGCGGTAGCACCGCAGAGGTCTGGGCTCCAGCAGCTTTACCTGGGCCGAAACCCAGCCCACCAACAGCCTTCGGCCCTCGGCCGTGATGGCCTTGGCCGCCGACACGGGGCAGCTCACCGTGACGGCTCGCATGCCCGTGCCGTCAGCGCGGATGGTGCCCGCCCGGACCTGATCGTTCGTGCACCCTCCCGCTTTGACGATGGCGGCCACCACCTCTTCCACCCTGACAGAGTCGTCCAGACCCATTATGCGCATGTCCATGCTTTTGGTGGGTCTGGACACTCGGGCCTCCTCGACGTCCAGGGACGCCCTGATCCTTTCAGCCAGGGCGTCGGCGAGCTCTCCGCTGTCTGCCCCAGGGACCTCCAACATTCGGGCCCCGGTTGCGGTACGCCTCATTCGGAAGCCCCCGGAGGCTCCGAACTCGTCGAGGTGGCCCACCACCGCCTGTTTCGCCTTCGCCATGACTACATCGTAGTTCACGCCCTTCTTTTCCGCATCTGGCTGCAGTGTGATCACTACAGCTGCGGAAGTTGGGGCGCGAAGACGAGCAGCCATGGCCCGCTTCTTGCGCTCCTGTCGCCGCCTGCGCTTTTTGGCCGCCCTTGCCGCCTTACTCGCCTTCTTCTTGGCGCCGACGACCGTCCACTCGGCGCCAGCCGAGGGGTCTTCGGGCGGAGAAGGCGGCAGGCGCGACCTAGTCGCCGCCGCGGCGGGAGGACCCGCCGGTTTGGTGGCAGCCACCACCCTGCTCTTCGGGGGAGGGACAGGCTTCCCCTGCCGTTGCTGCTGCTTGACCGCCGGGGCCGGCTTTGCAGGCTCTGACGCCGCGGCCACACGCCTGGCTTGCCCCGTTGGGCCTGCCTTAGATGCTGCAGTCGTCGTGGCCGCGGCGACAGCGGCATACGACGCCGTCTTCTTCTGGCCGGAGGCCGCGAGAGGGGGGCGCAGAACAATGCCCTCCAGGACGGAGAGCTGGCGCTGGATGTGCCCCTGGAACTGCTGCTGCTGCTGCTGCTGTTGCTCCCTGAAGGCAGCCAGCTCTTGCCGCAGCAGAGACACAACGTCGCTTTCCACCTGGGGCGAGGGCCGGGATCGGCCCTGCTCCTGCCTGCACCCCTCTTCGGGACGAGAACCCTGGAGAGCGGCCACAGCCTCCTCGAGCCGGCCAAACCTCCCGCTGAGGGTGCGCTCGTAGGGCTCAAAAACGATCCCCAGCGCCTCCTCAATCGAGGTGTTGGCCAGCTCAATAGATCGCTTTTTGGCCACCCTCTCCCTCTTGTTGGCCACGCTCGTGATTGCGGCTGCCACTACCTCCCGAAACTTTGCCAGCGCCTCCACCATCCCTTCTGGCAAGTCCTGAGGGATCTTCGGCACTAAGGCGCTGGCCTGGCGTCCCTTGCTGACAATCTCGGCGGGGAGCCCTCTTCCTATGCCCGTTTTTCGGGCTGCGCCCCGCCCCGAGGACGAGATTTTCCGGGCAGGTCCCGTCTCGTCGTCGGATGCAGAGCGCAAGGCGCGCATGAACGCCCTCCTTCTGTTGGATGTGGATTCCTCCACTTCCATCAAAAGGAGGGGCTGCCGCATCTCCTCCTCCACCTCCTTCCCGTCTGAAGTGAGTGAAGACGCGGCATCTGAATCCGACGCCGCGCCTTCACTCACCTCTCTAAGGCCAAACCTACGCCCGGCCTCCACCGGCGTCGCGGACGTGCTGGGAACTGGTCCCAGGGACTCCGCGCTACCGAAATGTGAGCCACCCTGGCTCTCTGCGTCCACAGGGGACGGTATAGGGTCCTGAGACCCGAGGCTCCTTCTTCTGGACTGCGCGTCGGACTCCGACCGCGCGTCACTCTCATGTTGGGGTTTTTTAAACATATTATTCATATTTGATCCCACGAGTACAAACTTTATTTACCTGCTCAAATTTAGTGGTTCGCACTAGAGACTAATTTAGCTACCCATTAGTCAAGCTAACAACCTCCCTCACGGTGCGCCGCCGCTTGGAGGTTTGGGGTAATTTTTTATAGAGGTTGTCTTCCTCGCGGCCCGGGCGGTTAAGCCAAGACCCTCGTTCCCATCAAAAGTCAGAAACATGACCTTGGACAATCTTTGGGGCTACGAGACTAACGGTGGCAAAAGGAGGAGCAAGCCTTCCTCCTGCCTGCCCGGCGGCAGTGTGAGTGCACACCGAGCCCGCTCTTACTTCGCCACTGTGCCCTCTGCTATAGCAGAGGGGCACGCGTTGAAGTGTTCCGACAGACAGAACATTCGCAGACGGCCATCGAGGCCCCTTAGGTAGCAATACCCAAGGGGGTCGTTGGCCGCCTCCCAGGGTGCACCGTCCCGCAGACTGGCCTTCGCTCCGGACGTATCCGCAAGCGAACTACAGCCTGCGGGCACTCGTGGAGGTTTTCTGTCGTGGCACCCCAACACGATACCATGGTCATTTTGCTAAAACTTTGTAATCTGCTAATTCATAATGATCGATCATTGATCGGTCAATGGTCTTGTAATATAATTGTGGTGTAATGACAATATCGAGCTCATTAAAATTACTAATTGCGCAATGACGTCGTAATGGTAGGTCACTGATCAAAGGAACTGTCAAAATTTTTGCAGATTACCATATTCATTTGTCATTATGTACGAGATTACCATTCTGTGCCATTTCTTCCAATGGAGTGTCAGTGGTTGACCATCAGTTGTCATAATGACGTCATTATATTAGTAGATTACCAAACTTGTCAAAATCGACAATTATGAAATCAATGATTGACCATTCTAACACTATTGTAATAGCAGACTTTAGGCCTAGTTCTTTTCCAGACCATTTCCTTATATCATTTCTATATAACTCACTCTACAACATGATTGATTTCTCTCTTTTAATAAAATCAATCTATAAGATATACACCCCATAATTTTCTCTCTATCCAGCGAAACATAACCAATGTATTCTCAACCTACCTCTAACAAAATAAATGGAAGATTACAGGGGAATATTGAAAAGGCATTTTGTTAGACCCAATGTGTGGTGAAGCGTGCATATTGTAATCATAATAGATATCAGCTCCTGGGCTAAGATACGATCTCTTTGACTACATACCCGTTATATTAGAGTGGGCTGTTATTTGTTGTAGAGGACACTTTATCTTTATTCTTTTATTCTTTATTATACACTATAAACACAAAAAACAAGTGGATAGCAAAGTTCATGTACATAGGCGAGCTTAACTCAAAGTTGAGTTTTCTTCCAGCAAACCATTGAGCGATAGAGAGAGATGACAATAGAGGGTAGAGTCCAGTGTACAATTTTAAAATTGGAAATATTAAGAATAAAATAATAATACATAAACAAATATACCTACGTACATAAACACACACATATTTTATATACTATATATATATATATATATGCTATGTCATTGTGAAAGGAAATGCTCTTTAATTTTCCTCTTGAAGACATCTAAAGAAGGGCTGTCACGTAAGTACTTTTTCGTTGTTATTTTGTTTTTGATAGGTAGATAGGCAAAATTGAAAAGAAATGGCATGCTTAATACTCGTAAAAAACGTAGTATCTATAACACTGTATGATTTTGAATAGCAATTTTTCGAACATATTGTAGTTAAATATAGCTAAAAGAATTAAAGTTAAGATACAGTTGCCATCATGGATTTTGAACACTTGCGTAGAAGTCAAATATTCGGTCACTTTAGTGGTGTGAAGTGCGACGCAGGGGCGGGGAGTGTTAAGGCCTACGCAGACCGGGGTGGCATGGCAAGGGGTCGAGTGGCAACGGCCCCGACTTACAAGTTGTAGGGTCCAGATCCAAACCCAACGAGGCACATTACTTTATGTAATTTATTTCATCACCACTGAGCAGTAACGATGAAATAAATTGCACAAAGCTCAAAACGGTGAAGGAAAACATTGTGAGGAAACGTCAATATGTCCTAGATCCAAAAATTCGAAGAAACGTGACATCCACTAATGCGCACTGGTCTCGCGTGGTGGATTACGGTCTATTCCCTCTCCTAGAGAAGAGGTCTGAGTCCCAGCAGTGGGAATATTTTTAATATTAATATGAATATGCCTATGCTTCTGCTTGTTCCGACATCTCCTTCGCGGTTTGTTGCAACTTACTCAAGAATTTTCAGAGCATGAGTCCTAAATAATATTATTATATTTCCACCAATATTTTTTACCACCAAATAAATCGTAACGCTTTCATTATTGTAAGACCGACATATATTAAACCGAGACATAAAACCCAATATATATATTGCTATAATAAGAACTATAAGAAAAAACCTTTTCCTTTAACACGTTGTTAAATATAAAATACTCATATTTATTCATGAAAGTATACTGAGTAACATATTCGGAGGTGATTGAAAATTATTACGGTACACCCGGCCAAGTAGTGGATCGAGGTATTGTGTATTAGAAAATAAAATATTAAGGGGCAATCTTTGTTTGAAGGTATATGGCAAAATAGTGGAGGGTATTATTATTTATTGGAAAATTTGATGGGGTACATTCGTGGGCTATGAAAATTCTACGGGATTATTTGGTAGAGTTACCACGGCCTTGGATCTTAAAAATGAGACTGAAAGAACAGAGGTTGGTTTCAGTCAGTATAATTTTGATAACAATATTTTTTTTTTGCGTACAGCCAAGGAGTGGAATTTCCTGCCGGAGTTTGAGTTTCCTGATAGCTACAATTTGGGGGTATTTAAGTTAAGATTTAATTGATTATTTCTAGGCAAGCGTGCTCCATTATCGACCATATCATCGTTTACCGTCAGTTATTATGGTGGACAAACGCGAACCTATCAATAATAAAAATTAAAAAAAAAATCAGGTCAAAATACCCATTTTCACAATTATAAGATGTTAAACGTAAATAACATAAAATAATCAAACCTAATGCACTAAAACCTAAACAATTAAAAAAGTCAGTTTTAATTTAAAAAAAAATACATAAATAAAAATCAAAATAAATAGTAATAATAATTTTGACACTCTCTACCAAACCCAAAAAAACGGTTACAGATATTGATACTGATGTCCGATCATAATTTTGATTAATCTGCGCTATGCGGGATTATTTTGGATATATTTTTTAGAGTTTTAACGGTAAGGTTTGCAATGATAGGGAAAAACTAGAATATTTACAAATTATATCAGCCAATTTAAACGTTTTTATGGCAACCCAGTTACCCAATATGAAAAAATTGAGAGCTGTTAGACCTTGCTACCATACCTACATTAGTAGTACCTGTCTCCTTAACCTACAGTATCAGCAACCTAGCCAATATCTAGCCAGTAACCAAAGCAATATCAATATCCTGAGATTTGACCCGTTCGGCCGTCAGATTCTCGGGCCCCTTATGACCCGTTATCGAACATAATAGAGATTCATGGTAATATGGCTGTGAACCTTCAGATACCTACTTATAAGTAATGTATGGAGGGTAAACGCACGCCTCGGTATGAAGGCTTAAGGGAACGGGGTGGGTTTTTTTAATCAGTAAGAGTCTGACACTATCTCCCGCTCCGCCCAAGAGCAGGGGTTGTCATTGGATGATTTTCCCCACCGAAAAAAAGGCCCAAGTTTGCTATTTTTATACATTCGTCATTCCAATTATCTAACTTTTAGCAAAATGACACTGTGATCGTACATTGTCATTTTGCTAAAAGTTCGTAATCTGTTAAGTCATAATGATCGATCATTAACCAGTCAGTGGTATCGTAATAGAGTTGTGGTAGAATGATAATATCGAGCTTATTAACCTTTCAATCGTGGAAATCACAGACACAAGGTGCGCGAACGCCGGCGTTCGCTTGGGGTTTAATGAATTAAAACCAATAACTGCATAATGACGTTCTAATGGTAGAACACTGACCAAATAAACTGTCAAAGTTTTAGCAAATTACCGCATACATTAAATATTCATTTATCAATATGTACGAGATTACTATTCTATGCTACTTCTTTCAATGGAGTGTCAGTGGTTGACCATTGGAAAGTAATAATGACGCCATTATATTAGTAGATTACCAAACTTGTCAAAATTGACAATTATGATATCAATGATACACCATTCTGACACTATTGTAATAGCAGACTTGAGGTCCAGGGTGGAAGGCCTTCCAATACTACGATTGTAGAAACTTTGCTTTAGTGAACTGCATTTATTTATTTATTTATTTATATATACTTTATTGCACATCAAGATTATAAATTTACAAAAAGAAAACCATATAATAAAAAACACACAATTGGCGTCCTCATCGCTCTAGGCGATTTCTTAAATGAACAGGGATTGCCTGGACACAAAATGGTTTAGTTCTTGTGGTAACAGATAAACAATATACCTACAGTACAGAGTAAAATAATCTACAATCTACAGTAAAATGGGTTGAATAGAGACAAAACTTTAAAGGGTATTTTTTCGATATTTGAATATTTTTTGCAGCATTTAACTAAATCAATTTTTTGAGTTGTTATTCTAAAAAAATCGATGCTTTGTTAGAGGCCGATAGTATGGTTTTAAAGTGAAAAACCAAACCAAAGTTTTGTCTCTATTCACCCCGTTTTACGGTATATCTACAATAAAGAGGTAAGTAAAGTTTGTTTTTTTTTGTTTGTAGGAGGTAATATCTGGAAGTATCATCAGGCGGGATCGCAGTCAAGTACTAGTTTATAACAGATAAAAAAAAAGTACTGGTCCGATTGCTAAAAATTTTTACCAATAGAAAGCTGCTTTATTTCTGAATGACAAAGGCTATATTTTATGTGCGTGGGCGAAACCGCGAGCAAAAGCTAGTAAATATATAAAATTGTGACATTCCCTGTTCCTTGCCTGTACCCTTCATATATGTACTTCAGATACGTTTCCATTGCATTACCAGTCAATCGCTTCAACACATTAAGGCCCAAGCGCCAGAAAAGTGCCATAAAACAGTGACTTTCTGAAGCCTACTCCTCTGTAACCAGGCCAGGTTTATAGGTTTGAAAAAATATATGTTTATTATAGATTCATGAACCACATTATCAACATTTGATTTTTTCGTGCTATTAATACTTTTGTCTAAAATAAATATTTAGCAATCTCGCAACTTTTCGTAACTTTTCCCTACTCCTCCGAAACGTCTTGGACCTTTATAAACATTTTACACATAAAAATTGGTGGTTAAATATTCTTCAAAGTGAACATTGTATATGTAAATCAATCAATATTTCGCAAAGAAAATGGAATTAAAGCGCTTTCCGGGCGCTGCTGGCCGCAAATAAATGCACAGATTTGCGTACTGCCGCCCAGGCGAATGCGATAGTTGCGTACACATAAATTTCGGTCAGATGGTTCAAGGGACTATAAGCCTTAATTCATTAAACCCCAAGCGAACGCCGGCGTTCGCGCACCTATTGTCTTTCAATTGTGTCTGTCATTATCACAATTGAAAGGTTAAGACGCGTTCAGACATCGCAAGGCGTGCGTCGCGAATGCTTCGTCTCTCATGCCTCGGGCTGTGTATAAGGATTTAGGATTACTGCTGCATTGCTTAACTCATCAAATGCCGTAATTAGAGATACAATAGAAAGACAATTGCTTATGTCGGATTGTCTAACTTAAGACATTCAAAAGGTTCCGTTATAATATGTTTAATTAATAAATATTATTTCTCGTAAAAAAAAAAATGGTTATTGTTGGTTATCCCTAAGAGATAGATAGAATTACATACATAAAAACAGACAGCAAAAAGCGACTTTCTTTTATACTATGTAGTGATGTCATTAGATATCGATACTAATCTTATTTAGGGAGATAGAATATACAATATGACAATTATCTAAAGAATTATAAATCATGAATTTTGTTCAAGTTTGACGGTAAATACTTACTAAACTTTCTTGGTCATATATTATGTGTGCATGAAAGCGATATAAACTTGAACTACTTAAACTTACCAAAGTCGATCAAGGGCACAGAGCAAAACTAAGTTTATTACCGCATAAGAGACAATATGAGGAAAATCTTCGCCGCTAAATCTACGACTAAGGGACAAAGTTAATAATGGGATGTCGCTTTCGACTAGTAGGATCAGTTGTTAACTATTAATATCAGTATACTAAAGAGAGGCTTGTATTTGAAGTTAAGCAACACTTACTGAGGTTAGTTCATGGATTGGTGAAAATTTATTCATCATCATCATCATCATCAGCCTTTTTAATGTTCCCACTGCTGGGACTCAGGCCTCCTCTATAGGAGAGGAAAAATTTATTATAAAACCTTATTTTTAGTTTATGCAAAAGCCGAAAGACGTGTCTAGTATTTTAGGTAAAGAATCTGTGTACAAATTTCATAACACGTATTAACATAATTTCACTCTATTTACCAATGTTATATATTTATTATTTTTTCAATGGTTGTTTTATTAATGTTCGTATTTAATTATTATTATTTTTTTTGTTTCGATACCAATTAATTTATTGAACCTCCGTGAATGTGACCGTGGCATCACCGCGGGCCCTAACAGAATACCAGTGCTGCGTTATTTATCTTTTTAAATTTCGCAGCATATGCTGAGTTAGGCGCACTTTTGGCCTTGTACAGATTTTAAAGTTTTTATTATTATTATTATCGAATTGTACTGTATGTGTGAGGTACGAATAAAAGTTGTTTCTTTCTTTCTTTCTTTCTTTCTTTCAACTGTATCATGAAAAATCACAAAGTTATAAGCTTGTTATGTCAGCAAAAAGACATAGTCACCGGGCCTTTCAGGTGACTGAGGGGTTGTTTTGTACTTGCACCCAACTGTTTACTAACGCCTAATGCCCGAATCTGATTCTGAACAAACTAAATTCAGGTTTCGCATAACTTAAAAGTGTTTATAACAGAAAATACTGAGACTTTTTTGTGGTATTTAAAAAACTCCATTAAACTCTTTTGTAAAACTCCCTTTCCAGCCCTTTCCCTACTTGCTCAGTCACTTTATTTATATCCAACCATTCATCTATTCAACTGCGTCTTATTAGACTAGATGCCAAACCCAAAATAATGATGAAGCTGTAGCGAGATCTATGGCGCCACATAAGAACTACGAAGAAAGTACGAAATCCTGCATCGCGCAATCAAAGTTCTCCGCGCGATTTGAACATATACGACAGCCCGAAATCATCTATAGGGCAGTCGTCCACCAGACTATAACAGCTGTCTGGTCAGAGGATCCTCCCTTTTCAACGGAGGTTTGTGGGACTTTACTCTCTGTTGTGTTCTGTTCTGTGTGTTGTTGTGTTGTTGTGTTTGTGATGGAGTGTTTATGTGTGTGTGTGTGTTTGTTGTGTTGATGCTGGTTTCATAAAACTGTTGTCGAAAACTTGAACTAAAATAAACTTTAAGGCGCTACGCGGCTGCGGCTGCACATGCTGCCAAGTCTCAGCTGCGAGCGCAGCAGTAGCCTGCAGCCGAATGTTATCACAGAAATCCATTTTACTGCATAGAAATCGGCGTCGTGCAGCCGCCAAAAGTGCTGCCTGCAGTCGAACTTCGAACAGAACTTTTCTTCACAAAAAAATATTATATTTGTATCAACTTTTTTGCTAATAGCTACGAGTACAAATTATCGCAAGGTAACATACTCTCTAGCGTTATACTCCAGGTCATGGTATGCCCGTGATCCAAATTTCATCAAAATCCGTTCAACTGTTTGAGCTTAAAGGAACGCACACAGACATACAATCATTGGCATTTATAACATTAGTGTGATTTTTACATCCTCCGTCTTACTCTTCCCACTTATTATTCGAAGCCCACTTTTCTACATAAATGATTTCGGTCACTATCTTGGGTAGATATTTTCCTCTATTTTCAGAAAGGTAGGGTGGAAATATCGAAGACAAAATCGGAGTAACCATACCAATGTAAGAATTTCCGATTGAATGTTTTCATATATGTTCTATGAATGTTAAAATAGTTGAGAATTGTCGGGGGATTCCGTTTACTTGGTGTTGGTTAATAATAAACTGTTTGTATGATAGTAGCAGAGTAATTTAAAAAATATATAATTTATTTAATGAGATAACTGAAATTCATCTTATAAATTAATATGTACTAGTAAGCAGCGACTTTGTCCGCTGTACTAATTTTTACATAAGTGGACAATCGTGTCTATTAGCTATGGCACTCAGGATGCTGTGGCGACTTCCAGGCAGCCGACTGATGAAAGAAGCTGCCTTTTTGTGGAGGATTTTGAGGAGCTTCTGGCTAAAATAATAACAGCGCGAATTGATCTTCAAAGTTAAGAGAGCCCTTCGCAAGCCGTCTATCATCACCTTGAGTATAGTTTAAAGGCTTGTTGTTACATTAAACGCAATGTTTGATAAAGAGACAACGAGCAAACTAGATAACGCCTGAACGTTCTGTTGGCATTTGGTAATTCCATCGCTTATTGGAATGTTTGTTACAGAAATTAAGTGCTTTTTTTATAAACCTTAAATTTTTTTAGAAAATATTTTCGCAATTCTAAATCTCGATTAATATGATTAATTGTATTTTCTTAACTTTTCTGTTTATGAGTAAGTTAAAATGGAAACCTAAATAATATCCACAAGGTTGTTTCCAAAATATATAAAGAAAGAAAACGGCAAATAACGGCATAATCACGTAAGAGCGGTTGTATGAAAATGTATCTCGGGTTGGACGCTCTTAATCGTTTATGGAGGTGATGACCTTCTTAAAAGATACCGAGACTCTCCCGTGCCTTAGAAAGCTCGTTGAGTTTTTGATCTGAGTGATAATTTGTAGTCCGTTGACAGTCAGTAGAGATAGTCTGTATCCAGACAATCTAACACTAGTAGTACACCTTCAGAGCCGGGTCTTGGTACAGGCCATGGTCCGAAGCGAAGATGTGTGGCCGGCGGTCGCCTTCTTCTGCAAAACAGTAATGCTAGCAAAGGAGGCGGCACGGCGTACGTGCACGCGCGAGGAAGCGGCGTTCACTCCCCAGCCACAGGATCCCGATTCCGATTTCCGGCCACCACAGTCGCGGGCGTGCACACGGCGAGCAATGGATAGGTCGTCGTCCGATCGTCCTGTAACTGTCTGGACCGAACTCAAGTCATCGACGACGCGTACTGTTCCACGCGCGCATAAAGAATATGTTAGCAAACCGTAGGGGCCCAGCAGGGTCGAAGCCTACTGCGGCCAAGGGTCTGCTTCTAAAAGGAAGACAGCCCTGGTACGAAAAGCAATGAAGAAACAGGAGTGGATTTTTAGTCATTAAAATCTCATACACCATCTTAGGCTATAAAAGAGTATTAACTTGGGAATTCACACTCAAATTATAAAAAAATAAGTTTGTAATTTTAATCTGATGCTTTAGGGCTAAAAACTTTATTAAATTATTCACTTCTTCGTTGGACACATATGAAGTTAATATTTAAAAATTATTGCAACTACATTTTTTGTTTACGGAGTTTCGCATAAATTAAGGTTCCGAAAAATTTGTATCATTTCCTACTACCTTCAATACACTAAATTTGTCTAATCTGACTTTGACTTTAACATCTACTTGAAAGCGTTTTAAGAGTTGTGCAATATCATCATCTTTATCAGATTCAGAGCCATCTAAGTCTTCTTTCTCTTTATGTTCAGAGTCCTCGGGTTGTGCAGTAGTAGTTTCTTTGGAAGGACTATCTTCAGTGACAGTAGAGGTAGGTGTTGAAAAAGAAGTGGTAGTTAAGGTGGGGGTGGTTATGCTGGGGTTAGTCGAAGTGGGGATGGTGGCGGTTGTAGTGGTATTAGCCGTAACGGTATCGTTTACATGTCCATCACCTTCTTGCAGTTTTTCAAAGTCAATACCCGTCACTTCTTCAAACCATGTCAAGAAAATTCCAGGCCGGATGAAACCTGATAGGAAAAAAATTACTAGCATGTAGTATTTGATTGCCTATGAATGATTCTAAAAAGATCACTATGACGAATCAATATTACCAGAAGGCAAGCCAGACTCGCAGCGATTACTTGTTCCAGGAAAAAAGTAAGCGACGCCTATGAGTGTTGGAACCCCATCGGAGCCAACATGCACTAGTGGACCACCATTGTCACCCTGGAATAAAAACAAGTACAAAGTGCTATAACTGCAAAAAGTATATGCGTTGCTGAATTTACAAGGAATCTTTTGGCATATGTAAGAGGTGTATCTCCCGCATGTATTTCTTTTCGTAACATCGAATCTACATCTACACTTTTTGTTTCACATTTTTTGTTTAAAGGAGGTAATCTCTGAAAGTATTGATCCAATTGCTAAAATTTTTTCACTGATAAAAAGCTGCTTTGTTCTTGAGTGACATAGTCTATACGTTTTATGTATCATCAAAGAAACTTTTGGCTGACCAGTGCTAAATTATTTTGCTTGCACTCGAAACGTAAACTTTAAAGGGGTTTGACGCCGCACTGCAAGATTCAAGTAAATTTTAAGTAATCAGGCAGAAATATACGCGCTAGTATGCGGTCGAAGCCGCAGGAAAAAGCTGGTAGTTACATAAAAACGAGGATTCTAAGTCTAAAACCTTACAAAGCAAGCATTCTGTGACGTGACATTGTAGTATTGTGCGCAGACGGTGTTCCCAATTTTGATCATAGCATATCTTCTTTGACACGCGTCGTCGGAGATCGCCCTTAGGTACACCCATCTTAGTACATCAGAATTAGAACCTATAATGTAATAATATTTATTTAAAAGACTACATTGGTCCAAAGTTTAGGAACAACTTATGAACTAAAGGGTTAGTAACACTTAAAAAACTCAAAAAGCTTAAATTACTGCCGCACCAGCAATTGCAACCAGTGATTAATCACTGGCGCATCATGCTTATCGGCTAAGGTTCGAAGAATACTATTTGAGGCTGCCTCGTTGCTAAGCAGGTCTTAGATCTGCTTAGAAACGAGGCAGCCTTCTTTCTCATTACAGCGTGGAAATCATTCACACGCACTAACGAAAACATGCCCGATGCACTGCAGTATCTAAGCCCCAACAGCACCCTGAAACTATTATAGTAATGTTTAAGATATTGAAACGAGTTATTTTGTAGTTGGAAGATTTTTCCATAATTTCTTTATTCCATAGAATAAATACATATTTTCAGCTTTTGAACTCTGTTGATTTATTTCTATTGAAAGGCAAAAAAATTCTAGGATTATCAGTTTAAAAAAGTACATTTTAATAGAAGTGGAGAAAGTTTATCATTAGGACTGAATCGAAATTCACCCGCAGGTAAGGGTGTTACGAAGCTGAGTTGCTGTAAGAACTCAACGTGAATCAAACAACGTATTTCAATTCACTTGGGAAGAAATGAATAAACGGAAAGAGATAATTATAATAAATAGTGACGATTGCGAGCTCGAACACTTTTCTACACTACAGCAGAAAACATTATAACTGGTAGGGATAATAGTGGGCTTTCGATTAAGTGTATTGAAAAAGTACTTACCGAAAGTCTCTGTTCTGCCATGTCCACTAACGTATACCTGCTGGCCATCGTAGTCACGGTTCGAGTCAGCTTTTGACTGTATCCGGATTGGTTGCACCAACCCTGAGTGAAATAGTGTTTAAAGCATCAATTAAAATATACATATAGGTATAATTTACAATAGTCAACCTATCTCAGAATGGCTATAAACGGTACAAAATATACTGATGCTCACAATCTAATTGTATTACAATCTGTATCGAAGAGAGATCAGATGCAGGAGTAACAGCTTAACGTGTTTTTAAGACACGGGGCTAGCACACGGAATAACTTATATTTAAAAAGAATTCATTTATATTAGCTAACGTATATATACATAAGTTCACATTAATTTGAACAATAATTTTTGCTCTGAATGATATTCAGAACACTGTTTGCGGTGCTCCGAACCCTCTGTAGCAACGAAACAGAAGGTTTACGCCTGATTATTGCGAAGTTATCAACGCCCGAATCAGCGAAAATTCTCGAAGCGCTGCAAAAACCCTTGGGGCATATTCGTTGATTCGTATGAGAAGAAACACCTTAAAAATTTTGTGTGCCATTCTACGACATGATTTACCTATCCGCCAAATTTTGCCTTAATATTATTAAGCCAATCACATGCCTGTAGCTTGCACAAAAATATGCAAGCTGCTTGCATGCCAGTGAACTATACAAATTCTTATTGATGGACGTCACCATGGCATGCGTGCTACTTGCATACTTTTGTGCAAGCTACGTGCATGAATTTTTATCTAGAGTGATGTCAAAACTTTACTTACTAGTATAGACAACAGGGCGTTGCAACTTCATAAGAGAAATATCAAAAGGCTGCAAATTTGAAGACTGGTTGTTGTACTGAGGATGATTGTACCATTCCCTGGTCTCGAATATGTACTCCGGGTTGGTGAGAGACACTAAGCCAGCGCGAACTATTGCAAGAATACGGCTGTAAAGGAAAAAAGGTTTAGCTCAACAACAATGTTCCAACAAATTAATTATTATGGGTCAGTATATCTCAGAACCTTTAGTACTGAAGCCGAAACGAGCGTGTCACCAACCGACAATTATTTCTGTACACGCTATACAAAAACGTATTCTAGGACAATCCCTGGTTGGTGAAAAGTATCGCGACACACATAGAAAATATATTGTATTATTATTTTTAATTTTCTAACAAAAGACATGATCGTCTCGTCATATTTTTGGCCCTAATATTTGTAACTTGCCTGACAGTACAAAACGCAGACGTGATGATCCATTCTTTGGACACAATGGAGCCACCGCATTGGCGTAAACCACCAGTAGGGTTTACCATACGTAATGCAGCATGGTGAGGGAGCTGGCCTGGTTGTGCCTCCCACCCTGATATTATACGCGACGACGATGAAGATACCACTGGAGGATCTGGCAAGGATTACATAAGGCAATTAAAAAAAAAAATGTGTGCTATTTTCATAAGTATCGTAATATCCAATTCCATGTCATGGTCATGGAGGTCGAATAAGCAACCACTCAATGTAAAATATTTGTATTATTGATATTCTGATTCTTTATAATTTTAGTAGTCATGTAGCACAAAAATATCAACTATTGAGTATTTATGACATTGTAATATAATTATATTATTTATTTTTTATTCGTATTTATAATGTTTATTTTATTTTTTGCATTGCTCTACAAGCAATTAATGTAACATCTCTAATGACATTATAGTAAGTACCCAAATAATAAAGATATGAATATGAAAAGTTCAGAATATTGTAGTGTTTCATTAGTGAAGTTCATAGTATTACTGACCAGGTTTGATTTCATTTTCGATGACTTCTGCTTCCACGCTTTTGGATTGCGCGGACTATAATAATAAAATAGAATTAAATCAACTTTATTGCACACCAAAAAAGTTAAAATAAAAATGTTTCATGTATGAAAATAACAAATACTGAAAAGTGAAGAAATATGTTTATGCATAAAAAAAGTGAATGAAACCTTGTCTTATATGTCCAAATTAGTCATTTAAAAAAGAAGATGAGGATTTTTTTTATATGCCAGAGGAAAATTAAAAGAAGTATTTTGTGCATAAAAAAATCGGACAGAGCAAAAACACAAATATTACAGATGCAAACTAAATTAACGGATGTAAAGCAAAAAATAAAATGACTGGATTGAAACTAGGCAGGAAATCTCTATAGATTAGAGTGGACGAAATGGACTGGATGAAAGAAATCCATTAGACAGTAAAAAAAATATATGTATATAATATATATATATATCTATATTTCTCAAAATTGGTTGACCAAGCTGGGTGCAGAAAGCGCGCAATAGATAGAAGAGCATGGAGCAATTTAAGGGAAATCAACGCCGTAGATGCGAATAGTGGTCGAGATGATAAACCAGAGCAGAACAAACAAACGAAGGAATGAGATTATGTAAAATAAATTGAGAGGAACAGCAGAAGATTATATTTATTTTGTAATGTTTTTCAAACCGAATTAAGTTTTCTAAACAATTATAAGTAGTGGAATAAATACTAAATAATACATTTATTTTATTTTATGAACTTAAGACAGACAAGGCAGCCTTAGCTTTTAATACCAGGACGTTAGGTTAAACAAGGGCCTAGAGCTATGGGATTCTTCATAAAGTACTATAATTGAAACTGAGAAAATAGCATAGGTAAGTTTTACTCAGTAAAAATCTGTCGCTTCTCCTCACTTTACCAAAAGCAGGAGAGGTTATTTGCTGAGTTTCCGCAAAAAAAATAAAAATAAGAAAGAGAACAGTCGCGACCGATAATCTAGATTTACTTCAACTTTTTGATGTGATGCAAAGGCGAGATGCACTTTTACGAATAAGGCTTCATTTAAGATGATGTTTTTAACTATTAAAACATAAACATTTATTCAAGGATTGATTTTCTTTGTATATGCTAGATTTGCACATTTTGCCAGTGATGAATTTATTAAACATTTCGTTTTTATAATATCATATTATCCGATGGGAACTAATTAGTAAATTATTAAAACAGACAATAAGCTCCAAATAAAACAAATACTCGATTAAGAAGAACCAAATGACAACTTTACCTGAAGTATAGTCAGCAAGAATAAAAACCATCCCGATTTCAGCAACATCTTGTTACTGAAAATTTTTGACTATTTTGGTAAAAGTTTAACTGTTCTATTTTTATAGAGATTCGACATATCGTAATTGATTTATAAAAGTTACATGATAAGATAAAATAAAATACACGAGTGTTAACAGCTGTTGTTGATTTTTTTTTTTTATCTTTTGATAACGATTATCTGATTTTGAATTTGTGAAATGACTAATTCTACCGGTGACTTTGTCAGCGTTGAATTAGTATTTTCCGCTATAATAAATTACAGTTTGTATGCTACTCAAATTCCGTTTTCGTTTCTAAAGTTATCTAAGACATTACTTCACCCCGTACTATGTAAAGGACGTAAAAGCCATTAGTCCTGGCTGTTTTATGTAGATCTTTGACAGTTGTTACAGGTAATTGTATGCCAGAAAGTCTGACCGGATCAGACCATCTAAGAAGTATCGTGTTGTTCTGTAACTGGGTTATGAAGTTTCGACAGGCAATTGTCTATCAAAACAAATGGAACAATTGCTCAAAACACGGGAATTCAGCTGCATGAGGTTAGGCTGAAAGCCGACACCAAGCTAGTTAGAAGAAAGGCTAGGAAGATGACGATGTTACGTACTCCGATGTAGAAGATACATTACTGTAAAGTAACAATAATAATCATTTTGTTTCAGGTAAACAGTACTTCTATCATAAATACCTTATAGATTAACATATACATATATATTGAATTATTTAGTTAGTAATTATGATCTAAAACTATGATAGTAACACTAATTCACTTCACGTCTTGGTGCTGTTCTATGGTATTTGCCCGCGGAAGCAACGGAACACCACGCCTAGTGGCCAAAAGTCTTCTATCATAATAAGGTGCAGAAAACAGTTCGGTACTTACTTACGCTTTAAAATTGACCTTCCGGTGTGACTCCAGCAACTTCACCCTCCGTGTGTACGTCAACTTTTGGCGTATATATTCAGCGTAAATCTTTTACTATTACGCATATACTTTAATGCATTTGAATGAAATGCGTTCTGTCGTTTGAGCGTGAAGGAATTACAAAAAAAGGTTGTCTGTAAGAGATCGCCCTGTGCGATAAGACCGCCCATTGTGCACTTATTCTTTTAAATGTTTGTCCTGTATTTTTGTTTATTTGGTGTACAATAAAGATTATAATAAATAATAAATAAATAAATACAGTCAAACTCTAGACTTTATATTATTTATGTTATTACCTGACATGTTTTTCAGATAGTGTTGCGATGGTTTTTTACTTGTGATTATTAAAAATATGAATTAGATATAATATTATAAATGAAATTATAGCTGTAAATATGTTTATGAGCATTTATATAAATGTGCCTTGTTAGTTTATTTAAATCATATTAATATTAAATAAAATATTTAGAGGTTACAATATAATTTTGATGCAAAAACATGCCCAGAATTTATTGGCTTTTAACACCGTTTCGATACCTTTGCTCGTAAACAAGTTGAATTAGATTACTGTTCGGGGTATAAATACCCCATAAAAAATGGGGTACCTCAAAGATTGTACTAAGCAAGTCAGAATTCTAGAACATAGGGAAAAGTCTTATTTACAATTGGTGTACCACAGGGTAGCAGCCTTGGTCCAAGTCTCTTCCTGATCTACATTAATAATCTGTGACAGCTAGCTTTACATCTGCTGATGACACAGTACTCGTATTTAATGGAAAGATTTGGGATGAGATTCGTCAAACCTCTATCTACTCATATTGCACCGCCGTGCCCTCGCCATGGTCTGGAGTGAGGAGGAGTGGCAGGCGGTCGCCTCCTTCTGCGAAGCAGTAATGTTAGCAAAGGACAAGGCCGCACGCGTGTGGCAGCGGTCCTCACGCCCCAGCCGCTGCCGAGATTCTGAAACCAATTTCCGGCCAACGTAAGCGCGGGCTTGCGGGGTAGGTTTTTTAGTCAGTTAAATTCTGACACTATCTTCCGTTCCGATGTCATTGGATGATTTTTAGCCACCGAAAAAAAAGAACCGTAATTCGAGGCTTGCCTTATTTAAATCTGCGAGCAAGTTAACCAGTTAACAGTTTGAACTTTTACCCGTTTTAGTTATAAATATTAGAATTTACCTCGAAATCTAAGGTCTTACCATTGATTCCAGTATTGGACATCGACGCTGAGTTTCTAGCCTGAAGGTTTTCTATCGTCTAAATTTCAGAGAGTGTGCATTGGAATTGCACAATTTAATCCCACCAAGTTCGTTCCATCATCGGACCGTATTACGACACCGGTCAGCCATACGTACAAAGCGTTTTGGGAACACATTCATTAACTCTTTGAATGCCGTAATTAGAGACACAATAGAAAGACAATTGCTTATGTCGAACTGTGTAACATAAGACATTCAAAAGGTTAAACGTACAGCTAAGGAGTGGAATTCCCAGCCGGAGTCTGTTTCTTGATAGCTACAATCTAGGGATCTTTAAGTCAAGAGTGAATAGGTTACTTTTAATTAAGCGTGCTTTATCTTCGGCCATGTTATCACTATCAGGTTTGATAACGGTCAAACGACTGACAACACGAGCCTAAACATAATAAAAAAAAAATAGATAAAATTTTTGAAACAACATAGATACACGATAAAAAAAAATCCCCGTACATTACGTTTGTGTCGGAAATAATTGTAAAAGTTTTGATAAACATAATTTATCTAAATAGATCTAATTGTATGATAGTATATAATGATAAATACGTATTATTTAAGATAAGTATCAAATTGTCTTGACTGATTTCCAATGAGTCATGCTTATCGATATTATAATGAATTAAGGGTCCCATTGTATTACTTATTATCTTGGTGTACAATAAACTGAATGATTATAATTAATTAAGTTTATCAGTATATTATGAATAATTATGTTTACTAATATCTGTTGAATTATATTTATTGGTCTTTCTTGATATAGTATCATTTGTAGGAAGTTCTGATAAGAGTTTAAGGTAGAACCACCAAATTTTTCATGAAATACAATAATGTTACTTCACTTGGTAATTGACGCTGGGTCATAAAACCCGAGATTACTTACCGATTACCGAGATTGTAAGTACGCAAAGCAGCACCATGACTTTAAAATGTGTAATAATTTAAAGTTACACTTAAAATTCTCTATCTGTTACCACCCTTAAGCCAAAGAGCGGTGCTATGGTGGTTTTTTGTTTTTTGATGCCACGGTAAATACCCGATTTTTTTATCGATCTGTCTAAGCAGTATTTTTTACTATCAATAGATATAAAATGATTTATATGTAATTCAATGTTATAGCTTGTTTGTCCGTGAGATCACTGGCGTTGCTGGATGCATCACATTGATCCATCCAGCAATCATAGTAACTGCTTGTGTTGATTTTCAGTATCTTTGTATTTGAATTTAATATAAAACGTATGGTTTGAGGATCAAGTTATTATAAAAAAGAAAGACATTACGCTAACTTAGACTATAAGAAAATTATATAGTAGAGGATTCTTAATCGGCACTAACAAGGGCAATCAGATGATGAGATTATAAAAATTATATAATGTTTGTTTATTTATTATTATTATGCACTCAGTTATATAAAATTTGTTGATAAATCGAAAATAAATATTTTATTCACGGAGTTTCACATAAAATAAGGTTTCCAAACACTTGTGTCATTTCTTACCACCCGTGTGACATTGTATTTGTTTAATCTGAAATTAACTTTAACATCCACTTGCAGGCGTTTTAAGAGTTGCACCATATCACTATCTTCATCAGATTCAGAACTATTTGAGTCTTCTTCTTTCTCTTTATCTTCAGAGTCCTCTGCTTGTGCAGTAGTAGTTTCTTCGGGAAAATCCTCAGGATCAGTGGACACTTCCACTGGGGGTGTAAGAAATGGTGGTTGAAGGGAGATTGGTCGCATCAGGAATGGTGATTGTTGTTGAATTAGGGTTGTTAGTAGTGGGTGAGGTGGGTGTTGTAATGGTTATAGGGGTGGGGTTAGTAGTGGTAATTGAGGTAGGGTTAGTGGATGTGGGGATTTAGGTAGTTGACAAAGTGAGGTTAGTGGTAGTGGGTGAGGTGGGGTCAGTGAAGGTGGGTGTTGTGATTGTTATTGGGGTGGGATTAGTGGTGGTACTTGAGATAGGGTTAGTGGATGTGGGGGTTGTGATAGTTGTTGAAGTGATGTTAGTGGATGTAATGGGGGCTGGGGTAGGAGGTATTAATGGGTCTGGGGGTTGTGGTGGTTGTAGTTATTATTGGAGCGGAGTTGGTGGATGTAGGTGTGATTGAGGTTGGAGGAGTATCAATACCCATCACTTCTTCTAACCATGGCAGGAAAGGCCCTGGCCGGGTATAAGCTGGAAGATTTAAATGTATTCAGTTAAATATAACTCGAAAAGGATAACTAAAAAGAATCAATCAATTTGATGCTATTACTGGTAGGCAAACCAGTTTCATGTTCCAGTCCTATAAGAGTTAGAACACTGTCAGAGCCAACATGCACTAGTGGGCCACCATTGTCACCCTGGAATGGAATTTAATGTCATTATTGTCTTCAGTTCTTTGTAAAAAATATATATATATACATACCAAATTGAAAAGGCAGAATCGATCCGATGAATGCGAGACGCACAAGAACGGTTTTTGTGGCAATACTTGGGGGAAGCCCATGACCAACCGTGAACTATTTTGGCTAAAATGAAGATGCCGATAAGCAGAATCGGAATTTCATTTTCATCATCATGCACAACCCAACTTTGTCTTTCGCTAAATAATTTAAGCCCCTCTTTTCTTGTGCAAATCCTCCCGTTTCTCCATTTTTACTATCACCAGTAGGGCCGACCATGCAAAGGGGTGCGTGGTGAGGGTGATTTGTTACTTTTAACATAATATCATTGTTTTAAATAGCGGGGCCTTAATATGATGCCCTGAGGCACTCCATAACCAACATGTCGTAAAATCGAAGATTCGTTGGTATTTAGTTTTGGGATAGATTTATAGGTTTTCCAAAGTTCTGTTTTCTTTGCTATCTTAAAATATTAAAAGACAGATAAGATAATAATCAAAAAAGATAACCCGTATCTACACGTGTTTGTGCCATTAAAATTCGTAAAATGTTATGATTAACATAACTTATCTAAATAAATCTAATTAGGTTCCTACATAATAATTATAAATGATAAGATGAAACGGAAATGATTGATTGATATCTAATTAATTATGTTGATTGTTGATTCAAATGCTCTTCCCTGTTGTATCACAACAGCATATCAGTTAAAAAGTTTATTAAGTGATTTCTTAACTCATTAATGAAGTAAAAACAAGTTAGCTATCTTTAAACTATTTAATGTCACTGGGTCATAACGACCAGGTATGATCAATTTTGCCCAAGTATTTATATGTTTTTTTTTTACAATCATGATTCATAAGTGATAACTTTTTATCTCAAATTATTTGAGGTCAGCACAGCAATTTTTCTCTTTTCTTGTTTCACTTCACTCTCATCTCGATTGTCAGTTCTTTTCTTAACGTATCCTTTTTCTTTTAATCCTCTCAAACATAACTAGTTTGCCTTTATTGAACCTATGTAGCTGGAAATAAGTATGATTTTAATATAATCTAATAACTTATATACACACAGACAGCTATTATTGATAAATTAAGCAGACAACTAATAAATCCCACCCGTCATGCCTATTTTAAAAAAATAGTGCGGCTGATTTTTTTACGCGTCTTAAAAAAAGTGTTGTGGAAGGTTGTTCAGTTTCGTCTACTGAGCAAGCCCTTAAAGTTTGTAGAGGGGTGTCCCTTACACTATGTATAGGGCACTGATTCTTATCTTATAATTAAATATTTTTATTTCTACCAGGTTTCTACCGTCCAGGAGCTTTCTTACAATGGTTCCAAATAGTGACAGGTGTTGACTTTGAAAATCTACAAAAAAAGATAAAAATGATACTACTGTGGCTGACACCATCACTACGACCATCTCCACTTCTACCCTCATTACGATCACCACTGACTCTGACCCTTTTTTATGGTGGGAATAAATTATCCAATGACAACCCCCGCTCTTGGGCGGAGCGGGAGATAGTGTCAGACTCTTACTGACTAAAAGATCCACCCCGTTCTTTCTAGCCTTCATACCGGGACTCGAGCTGTCTTTTGAAATTAACCCTGGCCCCAGTAGGCTTCGACCCAGATGGGTCCCTGCTGTTGCTGACAACTCCTTGAGGCACGTGGAAACTGAGCGCGCCTACGGTGGCCGGAAATCGGGATCAGAATCCCGGCGGTGACTGACTCTTACCCTCAGGATCTAGAAGAATTTACTACTGAAGATAATACTACTCTACCTCCAAAGGATACGGAACAAAACGTAAACGTAACCTAACTCTTGAACCGCCGCACAGTGAATGTCAATGTGAAGGTGGCAAAAAATATAAAACAAGGAAAAACAAAGTAACCAGGAAAAGATACAGAATGTTTTTAAACATTGATTTCATTTAAATAAAAATTATAATAATCCATATATATATATTATAGTAGGATTTTATAAATAATAAAACTGAGTTTATTTTAATATTTTATTCACTAGATAACTCATCCTTTTTCCTATCTAAGTCATACCTTCACTGTATGTCAAATGATTTTCATTTTCATGATCTCCTACTATTATCATCTTCACGATAAAAAAAAATTAACATTATAAGATGGCTGGAGATATAAAAAATAGTTGGTATTTTTTTACATCTACACAATCTAGCTAAAACCAAGCATGTTTAAAAATAACATAAATTAATGAAACACATTCAATTCAGATTCAAGGAGCTTTAGGGAGCTTCAATCCCACAGATTTGTCTGTCTATAGCAATTCTGTGGATCGATAAAGGCATCAAACTTATAACATAGGTAGCTTTGTGCACGACGTCGTCGTTGGTGTCGACTTATATTTACAGTGAATCCTTTATTTTAAGTCCTATTGCAGAAGAAATTTCTATCATCCGACAATCCGACGTATAGCAAGTGTCCATCCTTACTTTGTTGATAACTCTACATTCCAGACGGGGATAAAAAATACCCGTATCACAATGTTTTATTTCATTCTCAACACTGGGTTAATTTAAGTTATCGGAACATTGATTAGATGTTAATCGTCATTATAACAATCAGTACTATTTGTTATATATACTAATAGCAATTATTAGAAGGTAGCTTCGTTTACATAATATTTTCATTTTCCAAGAAGATGTTTAAGAAACTGGGTTTATTTCTGTTCGTATTGACTATTCTTCAGGTAAAGTTATTTAATATTATTATTATTCCTAGTAATGTTTGTTCCACTGAAAGGTTTTGCTTTTTTCTGCTTTTTCGTCGACAAGTTCTGAGTTCTTGCCTATAACAGGTAAAGCTCATCCACTACTCACCCACATCGATACATCATTTTTTTTTTTTTTTGACAATCTAATATATTATATGCGTTCATCATCTTCGAGTCTGTATCCCGTGTTAATAGGGGTCGGTAAAATACGTGTTTTTCTTCCATTGAATCCTGTTATTCGTCACGCTATCACTAAACTCCTTTATCTTTCATATCACTCCTCACATAATCATCCATCTTTTCTTTAGCTTCTCTCTCCCTCTCTGTGAGTCCACATGTTTTCTCATAATTATTTTAGTACCTAACAAGCGTTTCATCGCCTCCTCTTCAAAATACTATACCGACATGACACAAATGATTCTTTTTCAATTTTTCAGTCACTAGCGCCACTTTCAAATTTCCTCTGGTACAGGTGGGTACTGATTTCTCACTTTATCCATTTTCATCTCATCATACATCCATCTCAATATTCTCACTTCCACTACATGCCATTTTGTTTGTTTGTCTTTTTCACTGCCCAGCATTCTAATGCACAAAGTATGGCAGGTCTTTAAGTTCTCCATAATTATGGTAAGTCCCCTCTTTGAGGAGTGGTTTGAAAGACGTCACGGCGTTCTCACCTTTTTCATGACGCAGGTCTTCACCCGAAGGACACGGTAGAGCATACAGTGGAAGTGTGCCTCATTTTGGTGGAGCACCGCCGTGTCCTCGCGGGGGTGATCACCCCTCACGTCAGGTTCTGGTACAGGCCATGATCCAGAACGAGGACGAATAGCAGGTGGTAATGCTAACCCCCCCCGATCCTGATTTCCAGCCAGCGTAAGCGTGGACTTGCGGACGACGAGCATCAAGCAATGGGTAGCTCGACGTCTAGCCGTCCAGTAACCATCTGGACCGAGCCAGAGTCGTTAGCAAAACCGTAGGGGCCTAACAAGTTCAAAGCCTACTAACTGGGACCATCGTTTGGTAGGGCAGCCCGGCCGTTTGAAGCAAAGTGTTGTAGAAGGCAAGGCACAGAAGAAACATAAGATTGATATTAGCCAGTAATAGTAGTCATTAGATGATAAACCACTAAAAAATGGCAGGTCTTATCACGGACATGTATATTTAAATTGAAGAGACTTCATGGGTCACATGTTGGTAAAGATCTGTTGCCATTTTATACTTCCTGAGTTATAAGAACAATAAATTCTTTGAAGAGTCATCATAAAAAGAAATGAGAAGTAAAAAGTCAACCGACCAGAGGACTGACATCGTTAGTTCTGTAAGGTTGTCACTTGCTTTAATTTTTTATTTTTTATTTTGCAGGTTACCGCACGATACAAAAACGTGGAACGAAACATCCACCCTGGTAAGCTTAGATAGCATTAAGCCAGGTATCTAAATTTAAGTACACAAAATCAACATTCTAACACCACTATCATATTATGATATTGTTTGCACAGAGTCCGCGGAGGTATCATCGTCCTCGTCACGTGTAATAAGTGGATGGACCGCTAAGCCTGGTCAACATCCTCACCATGCTGCTCTTAGTATGTTAAACTCTATCGGTAATGTACAATTATGTGGTGGTTCAATTATCTCCAAGGAATGGGTTGTCACTGCTGCGCCTTGTACAGTCGGGTAAATAACTTATCAAACAAAAGCTATCTTCAAATGCAGAGTTACTTTCTAATTAGAATATTTTAATGTTCTAAATTTTCTTTTCATCTTCAGCTGCGTTCTTGCGTTGGTTCGCGTAGGTGTGGTATCCATCAATGATTATAACCCAAAGAACATCTTTGAGACCACTGAATGGTACAACCATCCTATGTTCAACAATCGCTCTACTAGTTTTGAGTTACAGTCGCACGGTGTCGCACTAGTAAAGCTGCAACGCCCTCTGGTTTACACCAGTAAGTTCATAATAGACGTTAATTATCTCCAAAAGTCCTAAGTACAATTTTTTTTGAAATTGATCAAATTATAGCCCGGAAAATAATCAAAATGCCTTTATTTAATAAACAATACTTTTAATATGATGTACTACTAATTATTGTTCTTCTTAATGAAAACATGTTAGTTCTGATACGAAGCTTTTACTCAGGGTTTGTGCAACGGATCCGGATACAGTCTAGTGCTGACGCGTACCACAATTATGATGCCAGCCTGGTATACAGTAGTGGATATCGCAGAATATCATCTATACAGGGTAGGTGTTTTCTTATTTATTAGATGTTAACTTAAAATTATGTATCTACTACATAGCCTATGAAGTTGCGCTAATATAAACGGGACAATTTAAGCTGTAATAACTTTGAATTCACTTGAAAATATAAGATTATTTTATTTTTTATTCTATTTCCATATAATTTTTTTTTTTTTTTTTTGGTTTAGCACTCCATAATATTTATTTAAATGAAACCTAAAAAAAAAAATAAGGTAGCTTATTAGATACTAAAACTTCACATACAGACCCTTTAACAAATAAATTAGTTGCGTATCTGAAACTTTGTAATATAACAAACTTCAACTGCCATAATTGGACGTCACAACTAATTTACCACTCAAAGATTGAAAACCAATTCGCCATTATTTTAAATCAGCGTAATTTTCTTATAATAATTTAGATACTGCTTCTGACATGCTGAGATGGATATTCCTATGGGCATTCGACGAAACTTGGTGTCGGAGCTTAAGACCAGGCATCGTACACAACACCACTATCTGCGCACGATACCACGACGCACCGTTGGTTACTTGCTATGTAAGATTTAAGAATTAAGGTCTTTATTTGAATAATGTGCGAAATGTAACTTTTCGGGTCTACTCAAAAATCGCCGTGCCCTCGTGGGGGCGATCGGCGGCGGAGACCTCTCGCGCCGGGCCTTGGTTGAGGCCATGGTCCGGAGCGAGGAGGAGTGGCAGGCGGTCGCCGACTTCTGCGAAGCAGTAATGCTCGCAAAGGAGGAGGCCGAACGCATCAGGCAACGGCGTTATCGCCGCCGCCGTCGCCGGGATTCTGATCCCGATTTCCGGCCAACGTAGACGCGGGCTTGCGGACAGTGAGCAATGGGTAGCTCACTGTCAAAAAAAAAAGGGTCATCTCGAAAAAGAACAAAGCATAGTAAAGTCAGCATTATAATGTTCTCACTATTGGGGCTTAGGCCTCCTCTCTAGGAGATGGAATGGGCGGTAATACACCACGCGGGCCCAGTGCGGGTTGATGGATGTCACATGTCTTCGAATGTTTGGTTCTAGGACATGCCCATTTTCTCACGTTGTTTTCCTTCACCGTTTTGAGGTCAGTGGTGATGAAATAAATTACACAATGTAATGCACCTGGCTGGGTTTGAACCCGTGACCTAGAACTCGTAAGTCGGAGCCGTTACCATTTAGCCACCACTGCTCTCCCAAAATGCAGTATCTAAATCTAAGTTTGCCTATGCTTTATTCCAGGATAATCTTGGCGGCCCATTGGTAATTGTTGAGTCTGATGGCGTTCCAACACTCATAGGAGTCAGTTATTTTATGCCTGATACTTTTACTGGCTGTGTCTCAGGCAATATCACAGGTAAATCGTAATCATAATAATCATGTAAGTTCGGGAGGTTCCTGCACCGGATTCGTACGGAAGTGACGCTCGGGGGCGCCACTGAGCGGAACGCCCGAAGGACACGGTGGAGCACACAGTAGAGGTGTGCCCGCTTGGGCAGAGCATCGCCATGCCCTCGTGAGGGCGATCGGCGGCGGCGATCTCTCGCGCCAAGCCTTGGTACAGGCTATGGTCCGCAGCTAGGAGGAGTGGCAGGCGGTCGACCCCCTCTGCGAAGCAGTAATGCTAGCAAAGGAAGAGGCCGACCGCATTAGGCAAAATCACTCACAGCACCCCAGCCGCTGCCGGGATTCCGATCCTGATTTCCGGCCACTCCGACCGACGAAATATAATAACGTAATTAATATGTCAAAGTGTCGTTTAAGAACTCATTTAAATTATAGTAACAAACAAATCTTTAATTTTTTTCCTTAATCCGGTTAAGTCCATCTCTCTCACAGAACACAGGAATCATACAGTAATCTCTCTAATAGATTTTAGAATTGTATTATAAATTTATGGGGTTCTGCGATATGCTTTTCCGCATAAGAGCGATATAGGGTACGCGTAAAATTACTTCTGTCACATTTACTATTAGCATAGGAGAGAAATTTTTATTATTAGAAAGAAAAATGTAAAGAAATATTTGTGTTATTTCTTACTTTAATATTACAATAGATAGTACCTAGGAGCTAATTGCGAGTTTTATAATCACTATAAAATATTGTGTTGTTCTTAAGGGTAAATGTTAGCTTGATAGTCGTATTCAAAACATAATATAGCTAATTCAATTACATTTATTTATTAAAAACCGGACTAATATACATACATACAATCTTCAAATTTAATTAAAAATTGTTATATTTTTTAGATTTTTCTATGAACAACATTTTAAATCGCTAAAATGCTCATATTTTGCAAGGAGGTATTTGGTTTTTGCACATCTTTTTCTTTTGTCTAAACGTGACGCTAGTCCGGTATAAGTCCTCCTAAGTAGGTTTACGAGAATAAAAAGATATACAACATAATATTTGGTTATTGATCACAACTTAATGTTACTTGTCATTTTATAAAATACATTTATTGTTACCAGGTTTCTACCGAACAGGATTTTTTTTACCTTGGTTCAAAGAAGTAACAGGTATTGACTTCGAAAATCTACAAGAAGAAGATGATGACGATACCACTGTAGCTGACACCACAACAACGACCGTCCCCAGCACCACTACTGACTCTGTGGGCCTGGATCCGGAAGATTGTACTCCGAAAGATTATACTACTCTACCATCAGAGGACACTGAAGAAAATGAAGAAGAAGAAGGCCCAGATAGTTCACGACTTCTGAAACATCGCGAAGCAAATGTAAAAGTCAAGGTGTTAACAAATATTCAACAAATGTAACTAAAAAAAAAGAAAACTGGAAACGATACAAGTAATTTATTGAAAAAGGCAACAACTTGCAACGGTGAATAAATGTATTTTATTGTATTGTAGAAATTTTAAGTAATAAAGCAGAGTAACTATTTTTTTTAGGTTCTATCAATTTTTTTTTCTATTCCCGCACTTATTGCCAAATAACTTTATGTTGACTTATCTGCTATTAACAATGCCTAATATAAATAATGAATACAGATTTTAAAAAATAAAAGGTGGCTGTTGATATGATAAAGTGGCCTTTGATCAACGCCATACTCTTTTTACGGGCTATGCAATTTGTATCAAGCCCAAAGTAGGTACTTTTGTTGGGTGTGGAAATCAACGAATCTCAGCGAGTTTGACCGATTTGAAACAAAAATTTCATTATTATTAATATTTTTAAGTGGTTTTTCGGACTAAACTTTTTAAAGCAGATCTTGGACAGTCGGAATGAAAAAAAATTAGATAAGGTTATATTATTTAAATCAAAGCATGGGAATTGTTGGAAAAATATAAAGTTTGGTATACAGATACAATAGTATTTTTTTAAATGATTTTCAAACTGTTACAAATAAAACTTAGGTAAGAAATACACTAGGTACAAAAAACACAAATAGTAAAGGAAGAACTAGCTGCTAAACAACCTAGATTAGTCAATCGCTCTAGGCCACTGCCGGTTCATGACAACGCAAGACTACACACTGCACCACAAACAACACACAGACCTTGCTCTAACAGATTACCATTTTTTCAGAAATTTGGACAACTTCATAAGAGGAAAAAAATTCAACTTCGATGCGGCAGTCCAAACCGCGTTCAAAGAGTTTATTGATTGTCGCTCCCATGATTTTTTTAGTGAAGGGATCAACGAACTACCTGTGACATGGCAAAAGTGCATAGATAACAACGATGAATACTTTGATTAATTCAATTAATTTTACAAAAAAAAAAAAATGGCTTTAATGACAAAATGCCAATTTCATATTTAAGTACCTACAATAATAAATAAATGTTGTTATCTTTACCATCCGTAACGTATACATTTTTTAAGAAATTGTTGTTCATTCACTTCAAATCTATGTTCTAGCGGTGATTTTTTAAATCAATGATACATCCTACTACACCTGCTAAATTATACAAATAATCGTTTAAAAATCCATTGGAAAGCTTTTTTGGACATTTCAAAGAACCAGTTCTGGTATTTATACAAATACCTAGATTAGTTCAAGGAAATGACCAAATTGTTTTTATTTTAACATTCTCCGATATTTGTTTAATTCACTTAAGAAATTGATCAAATCTCAATTTTTGTCATATGCTTGCGACCCACGTATGACTGTTGCCAGCACCGTCTCCTTTTATATTAGTCTGAACTCTGCACTTGTAAAATAATTTTCTCTTTTATTATCTGCTGCCATCAGCGGTATAGTGTCGTCGACGGCGCGCGCTGTTCCCGCTCGCCTCAAGGAGTTGTCAGCAACAGTAGGGGCCCAACCGGGTCGAAGCCTACTGGGGTCAGGGTTATCCAAAAGGGCGCTCGAGCCCCCGTATGAAGGCTTGAAGGAACGGGATGGGTTTTTTAGTCAGTAAGAGTCTGACACTATCTCCCGCTCCGTCCAAGAGCGGGGGTTGTCATAGGATGATTTTTCACATCGAAAAAAAAAGCGATATAGTAACCAATTCAGATTTTAAAACAAATAAAGTTAAACAATAGTAGCCACTAAAGCGGACATGTCAAAACTTTTGATCAACGCCATGTTCTTATTACGTGCTATGAAACTTTTATCAAACAAAAACATACCATATTAGGTGTAGAAGTCAAAGCTGCTAGCTTTGAACTACAAAAAAAAAATTGCAAAGTAGATTATACTGACTTCGACGACTTGTAGAGACAATGCTTATCTGCTGTTGGTAGTCAAGAAGTTACTTAGTTTACAAATATTCTTTTTTTATTTTTTTTTTATTTTTATTTTTTTTAATATTTTATATGTTTTATTATATTTTCGATTATAGATTATGCCGACGCCTGCTACCTGGATGCTTCTGAGGAGCTTTTAAACAAGCTTGAGCGATTACAAAACTTATGCATTCGGTTTGTTTTTGGTTTACGAAAATATGACCATGTCTCTCATTTTCGCAAGGAACTCAAGTGGCTCCCTATTCGTCTTCGCAGGAATACTCGGATTTTATGTCTTCTTTTTAATATCTTACACAACCCATCTTATCCCTCCTACCTTCGTGATCGTTTTTCCTACGCTCGTCCTAGTGACGCGCCCTGCAGATCACACCTCAGATCCCTTCTTAAATCCCCTCCCCATAAATCCAGTTACTACTCCTATTCTTTCTGTGTCCATGCCGTGAGGTTGTGGAACTCACTTCCACCTAGCATTCGAGATTTAAAATCGATCTCGCTTTTTAAAAATCGATTAAAAGAGCACTATCTTTCCTCTCAATTGTGATATTTATTTATATATTGTATGTATTATGTATAGTATATATTTATAGCTGTAGGTATATATTATTTTTAGGTATATATAATTATATATGACTTTGGATTAAGACTTCACACATTCTTCTTTTGCTTCCTACACACTATGGTCTACATTTCTTTTTGATTTCTCCTTTCGCAGGTCTGCTGGAAGAAATTTCTTTGGAAATAAGCAGTACCTTTGTACTAACGTCTCTTATGTATTAAGTGTCTGTTTCTGTTATTTTTGTGTGTACATAAATTGTGAAATAAATAAATAAATAAATATTCCAGGCTGCAGCATTAGATTAAAGTACCACAAGTATTATAGTGTAAAACATACCGTTGCACGGTATTCCAATGTTCCAATTAACAAAGAACATAAAATTAGTAAACATTATGTGTATGATGATTGTAGACCACTTTAACAGTCAAATAAGAAATTATTAGCATTAGCATATGTTTTTAAAAATACATGCCAAAACAATTATAGCTAATATTCAGCCTGATTAGACATGTCATCAAATTTTAATAATAATACACATTTGACACACACAGATCTGTCTCTCTCTTTGTGTGTATATGAAGTTACCTATTCTGTCAATATACAGACTTGAGGCGTCATACTTTACACCTGAGGTAAAAGAGTACATAGGCGAGTCGATATAGCCTGTTTTATATGAATGTAATCCTCACAGAATTCGTATTTGCGGTGATAGGAAAAATAAACCTATAAGATTAGTCCTTTTGAAAACAATTTGCTTCACTCTAATCAATTCACTCGTCATGGCAACGTGTAAGAAAACCTCTATTAATGTCAATAAATGACCACTTATAACTATAAAAGGCGTAAGGCACAGCCCTCCACAGACTTTAAGGGCTTGCTCAGTAGACGAAACTGAACAACCTTCCACAATTTTTGTTTTTCAGGAAACCAAAAAAAAGCAGCCTCGCCATACAAAATGATAAACTTGATTGGACAATTTGTATGGCGAGGCCGATTTTTTTTTCGTTTCCTTTAAAAAAAATTGTGGAAGGTTGTTCAGTTTCGTATACTGAGCAAGCCCTTAAAGTTTGTGGAGGGCTGTCCCTTACACCTTGTATATTTAATTGAGTCGAGCATCGATATATATGTACTCCACTCCGATCACGATGGCTAAGGCGTGGGAATGTGCTTACCCTAATGATTGCAGCCGTCACTTTTCGCTTCGCAGTAGAATGCGACCGCATCTCATTTCCACTCGCTCAGACCATCGCCTAAAACTGGGCACAGCGCAAGAAGTCGCCGCCGCTGATACAATGCTGCATGATGTGGGCGAAAAATATCCTTAAGTGGCAGCGTTGATATTAGTTCGTTTGCAGCCCTGGGTTAACATAAGAAATTAATTTATCTGGACACTTTATTAAAGATGTTAATCTTAATAATTACTATCAGTACCATATCATATATTTTGATATAAATTCGATAGGCGTTTGTTAAAAGGCAAATGGTTTAACATATTTTTCATATTCAAACAAGATGTTCAAGAAGTCGGGCTTATTTGTTTTCGTGTTGGCTATTCTTCAGGTAATGTTATATAAAATACTTTTTAAGCTTTTCTTATTTGATAAATTTAATCCATATAATATTATATTCTTTATTTCATTTTTTTTTTATACGTAATACGTTTTTTTTTTTTTTTATAAATACCAATGTATTCTCTTAGTCTTGATCTTTGGTAGACCGACTAGATTTTAGTCTTAGAGCTATATTTTACCGAGATACCATGGTGGCGTGACCAGTCGCCGCTACTTACAAAATGTACCTATACAGATCCATAGAGGGTTACTCACCTGGTGTTCGTTTGGTTGCGCAAACAATTCTGGTGGCGCCGACCAGCTCGAACGTGTGGCGGCTCAAGTGTCTGTATGGTATCTAGTTTGGTAATATTATATTAACCAGTCGATTTCGCAACACCATACATTATAGCGGGTGTGGCTCAAAATGCTGACTTACTTAAATGTGAGTAGGCAAAATATTTTCCGTAAGCCTGTCAAACAGTAGGCCAAAGAAGTATACAGTAACTGTTTTGAGACAGTGACAGGGGTTCGAGGCAAGTAAGGAAGAAGATGGCGGAAGACAGATTGGACAGATTTCGCCAAAATTACGAAGAAGGTATAGTCCTCCGAAAGTTGGAAGGAGTGGAGGGAGCCATTTGTTTAAGAGTGGAACATATCAGAAAAAGTAGTCGGAGAGTTGTCATAAAGAGGATCAAAGAGGAAAAAGTCAACCATCTAGATGACTGATACCGTTAAAATAATAAGGATTTTTACTAAACTTTTTTACTTTTCAGGTATTTGCGCGATACAAAAACGTGGAACCAGATCTTATCGATAATGAAATTAATCTGTCTGCCTATCCTGGTAAGTCTAAATGTAATTTACACAGGAAATTAGGTAACTTTTAAGAACGAGAAAATAACATTTTAACTATGATGTTGGTCACCTAGAATCCAAAGAGGTATTATCGTCCTCGTCGCGCATATCATCAGGGTGGGAGGCACTGCCGGGCCAACACCCTCACCATGCTGTCCTTGATACGGTGAACTCTACTGGTACTTTGCGTTTGTGTGGTGGCTCAATTATATCCAAGGAATGGATCGTCACTGCTGCACGTTGTGTCATCTCGTAAGTAACTTAACTAACTTTAAATACAGAGTTAATGTTTAATTAGAATATTTTGACATCCTTCATACTCTTTTTCTCTCCAGCTGCATCCTTGCAATTGTTCGCGTAGGTGTGGTGTCCATCAATGACTACAACCCAGAGAACCAGTTCTTGACCACGGAATGGTACAGTCATCCAAACTTCAACAACCTTTCTGGTGTAACTTTTCAGTCGCACGGTGTTGCACTTGTAAAGCTTCAGCGCCCTCTTGTTTATACTAGTAAGTACCCAATTTATGCGATACAAAGTACTGAATTTTTTTATGTACTTAGTTTATTTGAAAAATATAGTCCAATTCTTATTAAATAGCTAAAAGGTGAGTTGCATTTTTAACAACCATAAATTGTTATTCTTAACAATTGGATTTTACACAGAGTCGTTTAACAAGTGACGTACAAACTTTTACATGGACCGATAAATGCGTTGCCCTGGGCATTTTTTGTGATTTTTCCAAGGTCTTAGATTGTATCCTACATAAAATTTTAATCAGGATACTACACCGTTATGGGATCTGGAACTTTTTGCTGGATCTTTTTACGTCTTATCTTAGTGACAGGATTCAGACAATTGACATAAACGGAAAAAATCACCAGGGCTTGCAGTAACAACAGAGTTCCCCTAGGGCTAATTCTGGACCCACTTTTATTTCTTATTTATATACAGACAATGGGTACTTTGACTGGACCGGTCCACTCAAATCTGTATAGTAATTCTTTCTTCAAAAGATATTCTTAGATACTGAACTGCATGGTTTTCATACAATTTGATCATTACATATTTACTGTGTGAACTATTCTCCTCCTTGCGTCGTTTATCCTCAATACTGAGAGTCGTGACCTACGTAACAGACTCCTGCCACAGGCTCTTTAGAAGAGACTAAACTTTGTTTTGGTGTTTTTTCTCTTAGTCAGCTAGATAACAGCGGCCTCATCTAGTTTAAAAGGGTTTTTTTTTAATATTAGTTGCAAAATAAATACTATTTATCATTAAATTAATGAGCAGCGGTGGGCAAGCTAGGTCATGGCACCAACTTACAAAAATTTTAGGTCACACACCTATCCGAACTTTGCATAATTAATTTTATCACCACTGCTCTAAAAAAAATGCAGGAATACATCGAGAAGAATTGGGCATATCGTGGAACCAAAAAAAATCAAAGACATAATTATGACAACATCTATCAATACGCAATAGGTCCCAATGGATGATTTGCGATTCATTCCCCCTCCCAGAGAGGAGGCCTGAGTCTTAACAGTGGGGATGTTATAACGGTGATAATGTTTATGCTATAAGAGTGCATAACATCAGTATCAATCATTGTGCTTTTTAATGAAGATCTTATGATAATTCTGATGTGATATTTTTATTCAGACTTGGTAAAACGGATCCGGCTACAGTCGAGTGCTGACGCGCATCGCGACTATGATGGCCAGCAGGTGTACGCTAGTGGGCATGGCAGGACATCAAATACAGGTCGGTATTTTTTGGTTTTGGTACTTATACATCTTAACCAAGGTTATTTGTAAAACACTGGCAACCCCTCAGGACTATTTTACTAACATCATAAGCAACAACTTTTGTTCTATGATTTTTTAAATGTATAATATTTTAGTTCATCAGATTTTCATACAAAAATATAAAAAAAAATAAACTGAACTTTCTAAATATTAAGAAGTCTATGCAAAGCAAGCGATAGTACGAGTATAATAGTGGAGGCACAAAATATATAGGTACAGAAATCAGTCTACATACAAAGCGCGCTCGAGAACGCACACAAAGACACCGCTCACAGACACGATGTATCGGTCGCGTCTCGGATCACTCGTCCCACAATTTCGGCTCAATCGCTCATTAGTGTGCGACCACCGAGCGTAGGTATAAAAATTGAAGTACATACATGAGATTGTCTTCTGTACCTACCTATCTATTTTGTGGTGGAATTGCGAGGAGCGAGCGGCGGGAGTGCTTGCATCGCGTCATTGAGACGTACAGGTGGGTATAGCAAAATACAGTGTCAAAATGTGTTAGACAGAACAACGAAATCTTCGAGGCTTGTTTTTGGTAAATGAATTATGTTTTGTAAAAAGGCAAAGAACAAAAGTTGTTGTTTATCATGTTAGTGATACAGCCCTGCAAGGCTGTTAGTGTTTAAGTAACTCTGTACATGTAAGATAAAAAACTGACTCATTAAAATATCAAAGCACAGCTAAGCTACCTATTATGGTGTGACATTAAGAAGAATTTTTGAAAATTACAGTGGTATCATCATCATCTTCCTGCCCTTGTCTCATTTTATTTGGGGTCGGTGCAATTATATTTACAATAACGTAATTCAATTGACACAGTGGTATAAAAGAAAAATATTGTTTGAAGAATCTTATACCTTAGGCATTTTATTTGAAACTTAGCAAAAAGTGTGACCTAAAAAGTTTTTTGTAAACGACCCCAGTACCTACGGAATAGAATTGATTAAGATTCTCAATATTTTTTTTTGCTATATTTCAAAATGTGGCAAAAAAATAAATAGAAATACTTTTATTTGGAACAGACACAACACAACATTTACAAACACAAACTCAAAAGAACAAAGTATAAAATGCTCCGAGCGTGCGCCCATCGAAAAAGTGTCACCTCAGCATTTGCTGGGCGTCACACACCCAGCGCTGGTTTTCAGTTGGTACCCAACAGTAAATCAAATCTAAACGAGTAATAAAGAATATCTTAACAAGTTTTTTAAAACTGCCCTCAAAGAACGGGTTACTTAATTTAAGCAAAAATACTATTTCATACTCTTTCACTTTGTAAACTTGAAACTTGTCAAATAAATATTCATCCAAATATAGACAATTTTTTCATAATTCATTTTTTTTATATAAATAAACTAGTGCTTGACTAAGATCCCACCGGATCGCAAGCAGTAATGCAATCGTTGATGGTGAGGCGCTCTATTTTATTGATGGAAAGTTGAGCTTGTTCAGTCTAGCCTTGAAGATATCCAAATTATAATCGTACGAAAAGACCATAACAGGTAAATTTTTCCAGCCCTTTTACGTACGCGATAAACGACGAGGCAAAACACTTAGTCTGGATTGTAGATGTTTCAACAACATAAGGGTGGGTTGGGTCGTCCAATGGTAGAAAGAAGATGGCAGGATCATGTCATGCAATTCCCGCGCACACTCTCCAAAATGCAGTCTGTAAAAGACCGAAAGGCTGGCTACCCTACGTCTGTACTCATGATTCTGTAGATTGGACTTAACCAAATCCGGATCACCAATTAACTTCTTCGCACGCCTTTCCACTGAGTCCAAAGCTGCTGTGGCTTCTTGCACACATGATCGTACTTGTGCTTTGTACAACTTTAAAAGTTGTCCTAGTATGAAATACTGGCGGACCTTTGCAAGAACGATGAATTTTTTAACAGCTACTTTGGCTCAATGAACCGCCCAAAATTAACGTATGAGGAAATTCCTACTTCCAAGAGCTGAAAGCGGTCGAGTATAATCGGCATAATTAATCCCATTATTGTTTTTTTTTACCCAAAGACTGAAAGGCATTTTGCTTTTTTTTAATTAGCTGTTTTTTGTTTGGTTTTAGGTTCCATATCTGTCGAGTTGAGATGGGTATACTTACGGGCTATGTCTAACAGTGCATGTCAGAATGCATATACCAATGGCGTGTTTAATACCACCATCTGCGCACAATACTTCAACGTTACATCGCAGTCGACTTGCCATGTAAGGTTTGACGATTAAAGTCTTCTTTTAAAATTTACTTCGAATGTAACTTGTCGTTGTATGTTTCTACTTGAAAAAGTGCATGTATTAAGTGCAGCTATTACTTTGTCTGCATTTAACTAAGCTTAATTTCAGGATGATCTTGGTGGTCCACTGGTGCATGTAGAATCTGATGGTGTTCCAACACTCATAGGAGTCTCCTACTTTTTTCCCGGAGGAGGTTGTGAATCTGGCCGACCTTCTGGTATGTATATACACTTATAATATTAAAATTGTATTTTAATATTATAAGTTTAACACAAAAGTTATTTTGTTGAAAATACTAACCATTTGCGTTATTTATCAGATGGTACTGTTACTCGTGTTATAATAAAATATATTTACTTCTATCAGGCTACTACCGTCCAGGAGCTTTCATACAGTGGTTCGAAGAAGTAACAGGCATTGACTTTGAAAATCTACAAGAAGATGAGAATGATACTACTGTGGCTGACACCACCACTGCGACTGTCCCCACTGCTATCACTACCCCTACGACTACTGCCACTCCTACCACTACAACCAGCGTTGCCATAGACTTTACTCCAGAAGATGAAGATAACACTACTCTACCTCCAAAAGACGCTGAAGAAGAAGAAGAGGAAGAAAACCCAGACAGCTCCCAACTATCAAAACGCCGCTCAGTGAATGTCAATGTCAAGGTGCTAACAAATATAAATCAAAAATAATGAGATATAGAACACAAGAAAAAAGTGTTTTCAAAAATTGATTTAATAAAAAAGTTATCAACTTATTAAAAATGGTAAACCCGTGTATTAAATATAAAATTTTCTAGTAATAAAGCAGAGTTTATTTTGAGGTTGTATTTGTTACTGTCACCCTTACCGTCTTCTTTTTATAGTCTGAACCCTGCACTTATTATATTTTTTTTTTCTTTATTATTATATGCCATCATCAACGGCAACCAATACCCATTTTAATACAAAAAATCAAACGGCAGTGATTGTGTATATGATTTTCTTTGCTTTTTCGTGTCCATAGACTAAGCATTTTTTTTTATCTTTTTTGACAACCTGTACAACTCTATTTTTGGCTTCGTATAAATTCCAAATAGTGCAAATGGTTGTGTATTATAGGCAGCTTCATATCAGGTAATACTAAACACATTTACAGCCACTGCCTTAAATCAACACCATTTGTTCTTATTACGTACTATACAACTTTTATCAAATTCAACGTAGTACGAGTATTATTGAGCATGGAAATCAACGTTGCTAGCTTTGAACCACTGAAATGATTATTACAGTACAGACAGCATTTTTTAACCGATTTCAATAAAAAGAAGGAGATTCTGAATTTGGTTATATATTTTACGTATGTTATCTCAAAACTCAGTCGTATATGGAAATTTTATCGATTGCAATTTATTTTTTTCGCCTAAAAGGATATACATGCTTCCAAAATCCCAATTTTTTTATTTAGTTCTGATTGTGGGATCCATAAGAAATCAAAAGAACTCCTCAAATATTATAGGCAGCAAAATAGTGATTTTGGTACTTTCATCAAGAACACAAGCATCTACAGTCAAAAAGTAACATTTAATGAAGTGGATTTGACTAAGATGAAGAACACCAGAAATAGCCAATAGAGCCTCACACTCGCATAGATAATATTATATCACAATGAAGATAGTTAATCAATTATGACAATACAAATATCGCTTGTCTCATTTTTCATTCAATGGCGCCGTATCATACAGCTGGCGAGTTTAGTAGAAGAATGCAAAACGAAATTGAGATAATTATTATTTAATGATTAAATTTTTATCTTCCCAGAACAGTTAAAAATAGCGAAAGTTATACCCGTATATAAAAAAAAGCAGTACGAATACCCGAGTACTCTTTGCTACCGGTTCTGTCAAAAATATTGGAAAAAATTATTAAAAATCGACTTCTTTCTCACTTGCACGCGAATAGAATGCTAAACAAAAGTCAGTTCGGTTACCAAAAAGGTGTAGGCACTTCAGACGCCATATTATATACCTTACTTGACGATGTAATAGAAAAAATAAATAATAAAATGAGAGTAGCAGGGCTTTCCCTCGACTTAAGTTCCGCATTTGACACTATAGACCACAAATTACTTCTTAAAAAATGATGCATTATGGGATTAGGGACTTGAAATGGGTGGCTTGAAATTATTCTCATCATAACTGAAAAACAAAAAAATGTATGTAGAAATTCACTAAATACAAAATGACTACAAAAAAAGTTTACAAATCACGGACAGTAAACACGACTACGGGTGTTCTGCAAAGCTCGATATTAGGACCAATTTTATTTATATTGTTTATTAATTACTTAATCAATTACACGAATACTATTTTGCCTGACATTGATATAGTGTTTTTTGCAGATGACACAAATGCCATAATAGTGACTAAAGACATGAATAAATCAAAATAAATGGTACATAACGCATTACAAGCATTTTACGCGAACAGTAAAAACTCTTTATTAATTAATACCGCAAAAACCAAAGTACTATTCATTAGAAACACAGCCCGAAATAAGGACAATTTAGATGTTGTTTTAAATGATGACAAAATAATTGTTATCGTGAAAGAAGTTAAATTTTTAGGGATCCATATAGATAAACTGCTAAATTGAAAAACTGAAATAAATGTGATAAAAAAAAAAACAAGAAGTCCTCACGCCGGTAGGTCATAAAATAATAATACTCAGTATCGGTCGCTATATAGTAATGTAATGATAAAATAGGTTCCTTCACTGAATGGGTCATAAAGTAATAATAGCGTCGATCTATTTGTATTTTACCGACTTATCAGTGTACGAATGCCTATCTGTTTGTTGGGAACGCTATAATTATTGCGGGAAGTCCCCTCTTTAAGGAGCAGCTGGAAAGAAAACACGACGTTCTCATCTTTCACATGACGCAGGTTCTCACTGGAAATGGTAAGTTCAAGAGATTCCTGCACCGGATTTGAGCAGAGGAAACGCCCGGGTATCACCGTTAGGAGCATAGGTAGAGGTATGCCCCGCTTAGACAGAGCACCGCCGTGTCCTCGTGGGGGCGATCGGTGGCAACGACCTCTCGCGCCAGGCTGTTACAGGTCCGCTGTCCGGAGTTAAGACAAATGGTCGCCTTCCTCTGCAAAGCAGTAATAGTAGTAAGGGCCCAACGATTTCCAGCCACCGCAGACGTAGACTTACGCACGACGAGCAATGGGTTCGTCGTCCGTCCGGTAACCGTCCAGACCGAGCCCAAGTCGTCGACGGCACGTACTGTTACACGCGCGCTCTTGCTCATTCCAAGAGCAAGAGATGTTTTAAGATGTTTTTCCCACCTAAAAAAAAACAGCCACAGAGATGCTGTTGCCGTTTTTTTTATTGTTATTTTCTTCCTTTGTTTCTTTTATTTTAAATTATATTTGTTTATTTTAATAGAGCTTGTGATAATTTATTACTTTTTGTATTAAGAAATAATAACATTGTAGAATGTAGATTCAGTTTCTTTGTGAATGTGAAGACATTAAGTACCATGTAGCATTTGTATTACCGAGCATGGTAGTTGAGAATTTGTCATGTTCACTCAAATCTCTAGCTGATGGTGGCACGTGTCATTCACAGACTTTCATAATGGTTGAGCTGATTATCCGAAAGGGCGCTCGAGCCCCGGTATGAAGGCTTGAAGGAACGGGATGGGTTTTTTAGTCAGTAAGAGTCTGACACTATCTCCCGCTCCGCCCAAGAGCGGGGGTTGTCATAAGATGATTTTTCCCATCGAAAAAAAAAAAAAAAAAAAAAAAAAAAAAGCTGAGTGGGGCTGATGCACGCGTTATGGCCGTATATTTATTAATTCTTATGAAGATAATTGCGTTCATTCTATTCGACTCACTCACCATGGCAACAGCTTCCTTGCCAAGTTACAACCGTTTCTATTTTATTCTCTTGTGTTCAACGCCTCGGGTTGGTAACGCCTCCGATTCCTTTGTTCTGACGTCATCTTAACGCTCAGTCACGTGGTCAAGAGAATCAGTTGTAACTTGGCTAGGACGGCAGTTAAAAAAAATATGGATTAATATTAAAAAAAAAAAAAAAACTAGCTATAACTGTGATTGAGTCAAGTATGGAAAGTGACTTAGAATACAAGTGTAAGCTAAGTATAGAAAACGCCTATTTTTACATAAATGCGATCCCTTTTGCGTTCTCTTTGCGTTCTCTTTGCGTTCCAGGACCACAATATTCTTTTCGGTTTTCTAATGGCCCTAGCAGACCGCATCCAGTTCCCTCTCGCTCCGGACCCTGGCCTGGACCAAAACATGAGGCGGTCGCCACCTCTGATACGAAACTATGTGATTTTGTACAAAAAAAAAATACCCGTCGTAGTGCTGAGTTAACTTAAGTAAGAAATTTATGTGGACACTTTATTCGATGTTAATCTCAACAATTACTATCAGCACCTACCTAATCATACATTTTGATATAATTTAGATAGGCGTTTAGCATAAAAGGCAACTTGTTTAACATATATTTCATTCTCAAACAAGATGTTCAAGAAGTCGGGCTTATTTGTTTTCGTGTTGACTATTCTTCAGGTAAAGTTATTTATAATTCTTTTTAATCTATTATTTTTCATAAAAGGGACTCCAATGCGCATAGCCTCCCTCTGCTTTTTAGCGCACGATGTCCTTAGTTCCTACCTAAAAGTTTCAAGCATATCTTTCGACCTTCAATGACTTCTCAAGTTTGTACATTTTTCGGGACCCATATCCGTTCATCAAATTTTAAGATCAAATACTATGTATGAGTAATAGTATGGATAAAATGATCTAGACTGCTTCTCGGTGTCGATATCTTTAGCATTAGTAGGTAGTTCTGTCTATCCGATTTAATTCCCGAATGGCGTTGCAATTCAGCAGATGAGGATAGATGCAATTTTTTTTTCGCTTGTTATCTTAGACAAGAAGTGAAAAGGTTCTTACTTCTCTTCAGCTGATCCTTCGACGTGCGCAAATGTGGTGATATATGTGTAGTGGCAAGGAGTATTACATTCTATTCTATATCGTAACATTAACATGTGTCGAAGCTTGACCTTGGTTTGGCGCATAGTGTCATCACTTCGCTTCATTCCGGGCATGCTTTAACATTCGTATGCGCAAAGCAAATTACGTGAGTTTAAAGAAGAAAGCCCTCAACAACGCGTAATGTGCAGGCTCGGTTTGACCACAGTCAGTCAATCGTGTCCAAACTTACTTAATAACCAGCAGATGGATTTTGGTTCCTGACAAAATCAGTCAAATTAAACTTTTGCCGTCTCTTACAACCACTACTACTAAAACGTTGCTACATAGGTACTATGAGACCATTGAACTGATTGGCCAGACTGATGAATATGGTGAAGACTACATTCATGACATAGAGAGTATAAAAGCAGACAATAAATCACAACCTGTTAAGGAATAGCTTTTCTTAAAAAAAATATATATAAAAAAGAAAAATTAAACAAAAACGTTGAAACGTTAAATTGGAACCGTTTGAAAAAATCCATGTAGCTACGATCTATTCAATTGAATTGCCCATGGGTAAAATAGCTAAAAAAAAAACCTAGTCTTGCCCTGAGGACAGACTTGATTAACTAGAAGACCATACTTGGTGTTTTTCAATGGGCAATGAAGCGCAGTACAATAAATATAATATAATATAATATAATATAATATAATATAATATAATATAATATAATATAATATAATATAATATAATATAATATAATATAATATAATATAATATAATATATTCCACATCTATCACACAACACAGTCTAGTTTCAAGCTAAGCAGAGCTTGTGTTATGAGTACTAGACAACTGATAAACATACTTATATATTTCTAAATACATACATATTATAGATAAATTACACCCAAACACAGAACGTGCTCATCACGCAAACATTTGTCCTGGGTGGGAATTGAACCCACGACCTCCAGCTTAGCAGTCAGGGCCACTAACTACTAGACCAACAGCCCAGTCAAAAAATGACCTATCGATTTTGGAACACCATAGAACAGTTAACACACAATTTATAGGCAGAATAGCTGATGTGGTTTAAAAAGCTAACTTACTTAAATGAAACTGGGCAGACATATTCGAAAGTAGTATACAGTTGGTGGCATGTTTGAACCAGGAAGGAGGTGGTAAAACGAATTCGACAGATTTTGCCAGAACTGCAAGAAGAAGGTGAAATTATTATTAAATTGTTATTCGTACTTTTCAGGTATCCGCGCGATACAAAAGTGTGGAACCAGACCTTATCGACAATGTTCCTGGTAAGTCCAAATGGCGTATAAATAACATAATTTTTAGTATAAAATGCGAAACCTGAATATGTTATATTCAGTTTTTATTCAGTAACAGAATTGTTTACACCATGCTATATTTTTTCCCAAATATTATATTTAAAAAGGTATAAAGTTGGACACAACAAACATTAAGTACAACGCAGGTCACGGCAGGCCATAGCGGGTATTAGGTGCCAGAAAACAGCTGGGTGCAAAAACAAACCAACTCCTCAGTAGCCTGGATGGCCCGGTGACTATGATTTTTTGCTGACATAACAAGCTTATAACTTTGTGATTTTTCAAGATACAGTCATGAAATTTTGTACATAGATTCTTAACATAAAAATACTGGACACGTGATTTGGGTTTCGTATATACTAAAACTAATGTTATATAGGTAACTACACTTGTGAGCAACCAAATCGATGAACAAGATGAAACGGTTGCGAGGGGTTCATATAGAGTAGTTTGTGCTTCAACTTGTAGATACCATTAGTGAGCACATTTTCTTATGCATCCAATCGTATTACGGAAAAAAGTACTAAATTATTTTTTGTAATAATGATAATAATTTATAAAACTGATATATAGTGGTGGTGGACCAAAGCGAGAGGCGTGCAATGATTGTTGACTTATCCGTTTCGCATGACGAGAACCTCGTGAAAGCCGAGAAAGATAAGCAAATGGATTATATTGACTTGGCTCGCAAGGTTATCGAAATGTGGGAAGTGGATTCAGTAATTATTGTACCAGTGTGTCGACCAGCACCTTAAGAGTCTCTCGTTAGGCGACTGGATCAAGGGCTTGATTCAGAAAGCGGTAATCCTGGACACGACTCGTATAGTCCGGAGGTTCCTTTCTTTGGAGTTCTGACCACCGGTAGCTTGGACCCTGTTCCCGATACCGGTGGGACACAATTTTAATCTTAAAATAATTCATATGTATGTTTAGTGAATAAACGAAAATAAAAATTTTAAGCTAAATTTCCGCTGCAGTTATATCTTTCTTTTTAAAAGTTCAGCACTTTTTAAAGAAAACATCTACAAGTGCGCTCTTGTACGTTGAGTCGATTTGGTTGCTCGCGTGTTAATAAGGACCTAAAAACAATATTTTAACATCGCTATGATATTGGTTACTCAGAATCCGTGGATGTATCATCGTCCTCGTCGCGTATAGTGTCAGGGTGGGAGGCACAGCCAGGGCAGCTCCCTCATCATGCTTCCCTTCATGTGGTGAACTCTACTGGTGTATCTATACGTCTGTGTGGTGGTTCAATTGTATCCAAGGAATGGATCGTCACTATTGCTCGCTGTGTTATCATGTAAGTAATTTACCGTAGAGTTGAAAAACCCACATTAAACAATCTTTACTTTGTTTATTAATTTTAATTTAATCTAATTCAGTTTTTTTTTTTCATTCTGTTTTTGCAATTATGGTAATTTTTATTAAATTTGTAGCTTTATATTTATTTATTTTTATTTCTGTATACTTGATTGATTTCCTTTGATTTCCTTCCTACACCTTCTCTGTATATTGTACTGTATCATACGGAAGTTATTAATCAGTCTCTACGTAGTGATAATTAGTCCTGGGCCACCAAGATACAGGCTGTGCCTAGTTAGGGCCTACGGCCATCTCTGATGTATTTTCTATTTATTTTCTTCATATTTGTATATTTTTCTATATCAAGCGTGTGTGTGCTAATAAAATATAAAAAAAATAAAATAAAATGATATTAGAATATTTAGACGTTCTTAGTGCTCTTTTTCTTTCTAGCTCCGACCTTATAATTGTTCGTGTTGGTGTGGTATCCATCAATGACAACAACCCAGAGAACATGTACTTGACCTCAGAATGGTACATCCATCCAAACTTCGACCCCCTATCCAGTGTATCTTTTCAGTCGCACGGTGTTGCACTTGTAAAGCTGCAGCGCCCTCTTGTTTATTCTAGTAAGTAGGCACACAATTTTATGAGATATAAAGTATTGACTATGTTTTTTATTGCCAATTTATGTACTTTACTTATATTCCAATTTATGAGATTTTATTATTTATTTTTATTTATTATTATTCATTTGCCTGGAAAAACTTACATTGTTTTTGATACATTATTAAAATGAATCTTAAAAATTAACATGCAATACAACAACAAAAAAAATAACACATGATAAGAAAGTAATATTAAGTCATTACTCGTATAATGAGTACAAGTTTTTTTTCAGAGCTTTATATAAAGAAATGTAGTGTATTAAAATTTTTTTAATCCAATGGCAGTTTAGTAAACATTATTACAGCTTGGTAATCATGATTATGCTTGGCAATGTTTTTATTTTTAAAATCCTTTTTACGAGTATTTTCCCTGAATCTGATCCTCAGACTCGTATTCATGGCCATATTTAAAAAAAAAATAAGTAACAACATTAGTACATATGTATAACTTGGGCAATGTTCACGTAATCCACAAACGCTAAGCACAGGTCAAATTATAAGGTTTACGGTGCCGAAGCCTTTCCAATCGTTGTATTATATTTTTATTTACTACTAGAAACATTACTGGCATATTTCAAATTACAAGACTTTCAGATAATTCTAATGGGATTTTTTGTGTTTGTGTGTGTTTATTTATAAATATTTATAGGTACATTTATAATGATAATTAAGAGTATTCTTTTTTACTTTTTAATTATTTTTTTTTTTTTTTGTATATTCTAATGTGACGTTTTTACTCAGGGTTGATAAAACCGATCCGGCTACAGTCAAGTGCTGACGCGGACCGAGAATACGATGGCGAGCAAGTGTACGTTAGTGGGCATGGCAGAACAGCAACTACAGGTCGGTATTTCGAATGAAACAGCGGACAAGACCTCTCTACATCTTACACTAATATAATAAAGAGGTAAAGTTTTTTTTTTTGTTTGTATGAGGTAATCTCTGAAAGTAGTGGTCCGATTGCGAAATTCTTTTCGCCGAAAGAAAGCTGCTATATTTTATGTACGTGGGTGAAACTGCCCGCTAGTTATTTATAGTACACTAATAATAAAACCATTTTAGGCTTCTAAATGGATAATCATATTATTTTATTTATTTTATTTTTATTTTATTTGGGTGGCTTACAGCTGACAATACAAGATAAGCGATAAAATAGATCACGATGAGCCATTTACAAGCCTCCACATATAGTATGGAAGTATTGTGGAAAGTTACAGTTAGGAAGTAATTGAGATATACAAAGTTTGGTAGCAAGATAATATAGAAGACAATAATGTAATGCAATTACAAAACATTGCTTTTGGACATACCTATATTTATGGATGCTAAGCTGCTTGTAAAGAGATCAACTGGGGTGTGTTCTTTGACTAAATTGTTAAATGCTTTTGCTGCGTGAATCAAATAAGAGTTACTACGGTAGACTGTGCGTGAATGAGGAGCGTGAAGAAGATTTCTATTATCTTATTTACGTTGTTAGAGACTGCTGCACTTCCGCACATAGTGACATGACGCGCGATAAATCATAACAGATGATTCTGTTTTTTGAAAAGGTTTTTTAAGAAAATTATTCTGACTATCACCTAAAATTAAAAAAACGAATAAACAAGTATCATTGATCATTGACCAAGGATCGGGTTTGTATATGATCATTTATTTAAGTAAGTCATAATAACCATCTGAAATAAGTTATTATTCTGAAGAAGGAAAACCAATATGATACGTTTATAAAAAAGCTTATATATTATACTACTCGATCATAATTAAATATGAATTTTGCAGGTCTCAGTTATTGTAAAAAGTTAAGAAGTATTTCAGTAAAAATAGAACGCACATTCGCTATTAATACGTTCCTAGAATTATCTATTAAACACATTAAGTTTTGGTTACGATTTTAACACCAGCTTTACGCAATAAAATATACAACATAATTTTTGGTATATGAAAAATTTGAAAATAGTTTGTTCAGAATCAGTAGGGAACTGGATCGATTCCAATAATTTTAACACCATACAATTTTTTTTTTTTAATATTTAAAAAGAGTCACAAGTTGGACATTTGTGTAGTATACTCAAATAAATAGGCGCTTTCATCCTACTTAAGTCAGATTTGAGAGGCGAGATGGTGGACAAACGCGAGCCTATCGTAAAAAAAAAGATTTCTATTAAATTTTTAATTATTTTTTACCCAGGCTCCATACATATCATATTTATCTCCTTTTGTCGATATAGAAAACTGCACCATTTTTAGGATTCCGTAGTCAACTAGGAACCCTTATAGTTTCGCCATGTCTGTCTGTCCGTCTGTCTGTCTGTCTGTCTGCCTGTCCGTCTGTCCGTCTGTCCGTCCTCGCTTAATCTCTGTGACCGTTAGCACTAGAAAGCTGAAATTTGATACCAATATGTATATCAATCACGCCGACAAAGTGGTAAAATAAATATTGGAAAAATTTGTTTTATTAGGGTAGCCCCCCCTTTTCTTTTATGGTGGAAAAAATCATGCATTGACATCCCCCGCCCTTGGGCGGAGTGAGAGATAGTGTCAGACTCTTACTGACTAAAACCCACCACCCATACATAAGAGTGGTAGTAAGAGTGATGCTAAAAATTATCGCCCCATTTCCAAATTATGCATCTTTGCTAAGATACTGGAAAAAATCGTATATACACAAGTTTATGAGAGTATCTCACCAACTTTGATCACGGAGCAGCATGGTTTTGTAAGCAAGCGGTCAACTTTATCTAATCTGCTGTCTTTCACAGAGTTTACGACGTCTAGCATGGATGCTGGTGGACAGGTCGATGCAATTTTTACTGATTATAGTAAAGCGTTTGACCGAATCGACCACAAAATATTACTACAGAAGTTACTCCAAGCTGGCATCCATGGAGACTTATATCGGTGGTTTGTTTCGTACATTGAAAATCGATCGCAAGCAGTGGTTCTGAATGGGTTCCGTTCTAAATGGAGCATCGTCCCGTCTGGGGTACCGCAGGGTTCTTTGCTTGGGCCCCTTCTTTTTAACATATTTATAAATGATGTCACTCAATGCATTAAATACTCACAATTACTCCTTTATGCTGACGACATGAAAATTTTCAAAAAAATTACCAGCTTTGAAGACTGTCAGCTTCTCCAAAATGATTTAGATAGTTTCGAACAATATTGTTTAATCAATAAATTAGACTTAAATGTCAAAAAATGTTTTTTTATAACCTTTACTCGTAAAGTCAAAATTATTAAATTTAAATATTTTATCAATAGACATGAGTTAGAACAAGTAGACTCAGTACGGGACCTAGGTGTCATTCACGACTCCAAGCTAACTTATGAAAGACATGTAGGTCATATTGTCAAAAAAGGCTTCGTCTTGAGAGCCAGCTCTCAGTTTTCAAACTTGAAAGTACTTAAAATTCTTTATTGCTCTTTGGTGCGCAGCGTTCTTGAGTATTGTTCCCAAGTGTGGAATCCTCTCTACAATGTTTATATAGATAGAATTGAATCCATTCAACGTAGGTTCCTGAAACACTTGCAAAGTAAAAATAAGTCTAAAACATATGACCCCAATTATGAGGCGAGATGTCGAAGACACCATATCTTACCATTGTACCAAAGAAGAAAGTTTTCGGATATTGCGTGCCTTGTTAAAATCGCGCAGAATCACATTGACTCACCGGATTTACTATCTCGAGTCAAACTTAAAGTCCCGAATAGAATGACGAGACGTAAAGCATGTGTGGACGTGCCTCAGAGTTCTTCAAACTACAGGCAGAATTCATTTTTTGTGAGGTCCGCTAGAGAATTTAATAAACTTGTTGACTTTCCTGAACTGGATTTGTTTAATTCAAAGCCACGCGTTTTCAACAGAACATTAACGAAATCATGGTTTGGTTCTCTGACTTCAACATAATTTAGTTATTAAATATACTTACCCCAAATTTCACTTTTTTAAATTTTCAAATTTTGCTTAGTGTTAGGTTATTTACATTACCTGTTATATCACTAAAGATTGATAACAAGCTTTCTAGATGTTTAAATGCGGAAACATGTAAATGGTATTCAGTTGTTTATATCTGTTTCTACTCTGTATGAATACACTGTATGTTTTCCTAATAAAATAAAATAAAATAAAATAAAATAAAAGACCCACCCCCTTCCTTCTAGTCTTCATACCGGGGCTCAAGCGCCCTTTCGGATAACCCTGGCCCCAGTAGGCTTCGACCCGGCTGGATCCCTGCTGTTGCTGACAACTCCTTGAGGCGCGCGGGAACAATCCTCCTCTCTCCGGACCATGGTCTCAACCAAGGCCCGGCGTGAGAGGTCTCTGCCGCCGATCTCACGAGGGCACGGCGATGCTCCGCCCAAGCAGGGCACACCTCGACTGTGTGCTCCACCGTGTCCTCCGGGCGTTCCGCACAGTGGCGACACCCGGGCGTCACTTCCGCATGAATCGAGTGCAGGAATCTCCCGAACGAACCATGTCCGGTGAGTACCTGCGTCATGCGGAAGGTAAGGACGCCGTGAGGTCTTTCCAGCCACGCCTCAAAGAGGGAACTTACCACCATGATTGTGGCGTGCCCAGCACTGAGTTGCGATAGTCGTTGACGCCATTTCACCATGAGATCCCAACGGAGCTCTGTCCGCCATGCCGTGACCTGTCACGGCAGCGGACTTTCACCCCGGCGTTGCATCTCAACGCGCATATCGTGCATGCGTGCAAGGACTGTTGCCTCCAGATCCCACGGTGGTAGGCCAGCCAGAAGGCTCGCCGCTTCGCGGGAGACCGTGCAGTATCCCCGCACCATCCTTATCGCCATGACCCTCTGGCAGGCGTTCAGTATGGCCGCCGGTTGCTTTTTCAGCGACGGCGCCCACACCGGCGCCCCGTAGAGGGCCATGGACCGAACGATCCCCGCCCAGAGCCTCCGGCAGGAGGCGTCTGGACCGCCAAGGTTGGGCAGGAGCCGCTTGAGCGCAGCCCCAGCCCGGTTGAGTTTGGGAGCCAGACGTCGGAAATGCTCCACGAAATTCCACCGGCTGTCGAGGACGAGTCCCAGGTACTTCATCGTCGACCCGACACCGATGTGAACTCCTCCTACCGTTAGTTGGGAACTCAATGGCGGTGCGTTCCGAGACCTGAGGCATGTTTAACGACATTAAGTTTAGGCTGTATGAGATTATGTAGATCCTTCCTTCGCGTTTTAATTCTGATTTGCCTCTGTTCTTCAGTCTCAAATTTACAAATATTTTTAACAAAATGACTAAGTAGGACCAGAATATAAATGCACGGTACTGTAAGAATGTGCAGTTTTTTGAAGTGTTCTCTACAAGATTCAGTTTGTTCAATTCGAAGCATAGTTCTCAAGGCTCTTTTTTGCATAATGAAAGCAGCATTAATGTTGTATTGATAGCTGTTGCCCCAGAACTTTATGCTATACCTTAGTCTAGACTCTATTAAAGCAAAATATACCATTCTGAGGTGTGCAATGGTTAATTCATCTCTAAGACTCCTGAGAGCATAGCAAGCACTACTCATAGTGTTGGTGACCACTTCCAATTCCTTCTTCCAATTTAAAACTGCATCTATTTGTACCCCCAAAAATTTAACATTGTCTACAGTATCCAATTTATTTCCCAAGAAATGTATGTTGACGGTATCATTGTTCTTTGCGGTCGATTTAAATAATAAACATTGCGTCTTTTTTAGATTTAGTTTCAAATCATTCATAGTGAACCATTTCTCTAGAGCATTTAAAACAAAATCAATTTTCAATTGGTTGTTTAGTAGATGGTTTACGTGAGATAGTAGAGGTAGTAGGAGTAGGGTAGAGTAGGGTAGTGTAGGATAGAGTAGGATAGAATAGGGTATTAGTAGGGTGGAGTAGGGAAGAGCGGCAGCGAAGCCGCGCGGGCAAAAGCTAGCTATAAAATAAAATAACTTCAACTGGTATAATCAACCTCATTACTGTTTTTGTACCCAAAGAATGACAAGACTGACAGCCACATTATTATTGTTTCAAATTGCTACTTTTTTATTTTGTTTTAGGTACTATCTCTCCCGTGCTACGATGGGTATACTTACAGGCTATCTCCAACGCTGAATGTCGAAGATCATATAACACTGGTGTCTTCGATACCACAATCTGCGCACGATTTTTCAATGTTTCATCACAGTCTACTTGCCATGTAAGGTTTGAGGATTAATGTCCTCATTTGAAAAATACTACTTCTTAAAAGGCAATCGGTTGTTTTTACTCGAAAGAATGCAAGGTGTAGTATATTATTGCTTTATCTGCATTTAACTAACCTTAATTTCAGGATGATCGTGGTGGTCCACTGGTCCATGTAGAATCTGATGGCATTCCAACACTCATAGGAGTATCCTACTTTTTTCCTGACACAAGATGTGAATCTGGCCGGCCTTCCGGTAATATTTTACTTAAACAATGCAATAGCTAACAATATTAATAATCACAAAAATGAAAAGAACGTAGCAACGAAAGTTTCTTTTATTTTTAGAAGGTACTATTACGCGTCCTATAATAATTATTTTTTTCTATCAGGTTACTACCGTCCAGGATTTTTCTTATCATGGTTCAAAGAAGTAACAGGCATTGACTTCGAAAATCTACAAGAAGAAGACGAAAATGATACTACTGTGGCTGACACCACCACTGTGACCGTCCCCACTGACGTCACTACTCCCACTACTACTGACTCTGATGACCAGGATCTAGATGAATTTACTCCCGAAGATAATACTACTCCAAAGGATACTGAAGAAAAAGAAGAGGATGAAAACCCAGACATCGCCAAACCCTCGAAATGTGGCACAGTGAATGTCAATGTTACGGTGTTAACAAATGTGCAACAAACGCAATGAGATACAGAAAGCAGGAAAAGATAAAAGTGTTTTTTTTTTTATACATTCGAATTTAATATTTATCAACTTAATAAATAAAAAACTCAACCTTAACTTATTGTCTAATGACTTTAACTTTATCTTCTGATATAAAATTAACAAAGACAATTTTGACAGCAAATATAGATTTCGTGGTCAGATCTTAAAATTGATCACTCATAATGTGACCTACTATTCAATGAAATGGTTGAGTTTCATGATAGTTACAGCTTATTAAAACTAAGTACATCGTGTTAATCTTAACATTTGATTATTATATCAATCCATGTTTGGCTATATCAATAATATCCATAGTGATAAATGCTTGAATAAAGTGGACCCTTATTACTGTAAAATTTCTTTATTTCAAGTGACATGACTCAAATATACAATCACAACACTACAACATACACACATAAACACAAATAGACACAACGACACTTAACTACACGAAAAAATATGCCAACTGGAGCATTTCCGAATATCTGGGCAATCCAGTGTGCTGGCGATTATCACCAAGACGATGTTGGCGCTACCCTTCACTCTGCACATCAGGGACACGCACCGTTTGAGCGTCATCGCGTAAAAACAATTAGTTGTAGTTGTAGTGACCTTATAGATATACACCATGACAGTTTAAAACAAATCTGCAAAGTAATTATTGAGCATTATTCTTATAATCAGTAAAATCTGTTCCAATTTATTTTCGTATGTTTTAATTGTATCTCAATCAATTTGTAATGTAATCTAGATTGTAACTTAGTTCATTTTAATGGTTATTAATTTATTTTGATTTTATGTTAGTTCATTTTAAATGTAAATGAATGAGTTATATATTATTCTCAAATTAATTATTTTTAATTGTAAGCAAATTTAATTTATCATTATTATTTATCAGTGTGCTGTGAATTACTGTGCCAAAACTTAATTTATTTAATTTAATTCCTAATCAATCTGTTTGTAACTTGATTTTTAATTTTATACTTTTGATTTAATTGTTGTGTTCAAATTTCATAATACTTATTAATGTCCTATTTTTTTTGTTTTTTTTGTGATTATTTAAGATTATTATGTATAACCATATAAATTGGATGTGGTGTTAGCCTATAATTAATTGCTACACTAATCAATGAAATTCCAAAAAAAATATTTAATTGTAAATGTATTGTGTAAGCAGTTGTTGGCTGACCAAATAAATAAATAAAATAAATAAATAAATAAGCAAACGACTCGGCGAACATATCCGAGGAGCTGCAGTGGCGAGGCAGCTTCAGTAACATACCACATTAAATACGTTGTTTTAAAAAGACATTTAAAAATTTTAAAAAATAGTATCTCACTGGTGGTATTAAGAACAAGGTCCAAATAGACCGGCGGTCAGGGCTTTAGAGAAAGGAACTTCCTAACTAACGAGCCGTGTTCAAGAGTAGCATTTAATCTAACTACTTAACGCGAGTCTTCATAGATGTTGGTTGAGGGTCTTGGATATTAATAATTCATATCTTATGTTGACAATTTTTTAACTCATTGGTATAGGAAAAATTACATAAAACATTTGATGCTGATTCAGTATACAATAAATTAAACTCTGTGCCCTAAACTAGATTATCCAGTGTCTTAAGGGACAGAAAGCTTAAACCATTGGCTGAAACGACTTTCGGTACAATGATCACTGACTTCACATCACAAATGTCTCGGCTTTTACGAGGTTCTCGTTATGCGAAACGGATATGTGAACAATCAATGCATGCCTCTCACTTCGGTCCACCACCCCTATATCAGGATTATTGGCTAGAATAGTTCTGTTAGTGATGATGGACCGATTCCAGTACAACGTAACATCGCCATTATCGAAAACTGGGTCGGGCACATTACCTGTATTACGGTATTTCCAATTCCACTAGTGGGTCCTTCAGAGCGAGTTGCTGATCGATAATTCTAGCTACAAGTTAGTCTCTATGCAAGTATTCTCCGTTAACTAGACGAGAACAATCAGAAATAATGTGGAGCATTGATTCACCCTGTCGGTGACACGTGTCAATCGTGCCGTCCTTCATAATAAATTGCTGGTAGTAGTATTTCATGGTATTCGTCATGATAACTTCGTCCGTAATTGCACATATAGAAACCCTGGTTGAAGAAACTTGGGTTTCCCCAAAGAGGTCACCGACGCGCATCTAGGCTACGGTTGCTTTTGAGTCTATACGGGTCCATGAAAGACCAGGAAAAAGTGTTCATGAAATTTCTTACTCTGCCATAACTCCCTGCGATCCTTGCTGTGAAGCACTATTGGTTTGAGCTAGTTCTCGTTGGCCAAGCAGAGCGCGGTGAGTTCTTTTCCATTGCCACTACATCAAAATGCATACCCCCATCGGCAGCTAGGAACTATTCCCGGAGACTGCGTATCCCGTGATTGTGGAGGGTCTTAGCATTTAGCTTTAGCTTTTTTCTAAATTTGAAGCTTCTATGTCTGCTAATAGCGCCTTAGAGTTTTGATGATCGCTCAGTCAGTGAGTGAGAAAATTAAGAAATTTTTGACTAGTTAAGTTAATTAAGAAATATTTGACTAGTTAGAAATTTTTGTCTTTTTTTAGAGATTTTACTTATTACTAACAGTCACTAACGTCTTCTTCTTTTAATAGTCAAGTAGTCAGGGATGTTATAATTAAAGGGCACGGTAGTGCCCCCACCAAAGCAAGCAAAAAAGTGGCACAGCCGTAATATCATTTTCTCGAAACATTTCAGGCCATTTTCTATCACCTATAACTTTGTTTTGTATGAAACTAGAAGCTCAGGCTTCTAGTTTCATATAAAACAAAGTTACTTTGAATAACCAAACAGGTGTTGTATAAACAGTGAATTTAAAATTTCATTCAATTTGGAGTAGTAGTTTAAGAATTATAACTAGTCAAAAATTTCTTAATTTTCTCACTCACTGACTGACCGATCATCAAAACTTTAAAGCACTACTAGCAGACATAGAAGCTTATTATTATTATTATTTTGCAATTTTGGTGCAGTTTTCTAGATACTCCCACTGCATAAATAACTTTGTAATCCAATATGAATGCACAGGTTTACAAAGTTACATTTTAGTGAATTAATCAGTGTACCTATATTTTTATAATATAAATGAATGTATAAAAAGAAATGTGATGCCATCAAAATCATAATTTTGTAAAAAGATCCAAGCTTGCAAATCAGTTCTACCGAAAAAAATTGGTTAGATCCATTTAAAATATTCCAAGCCGGTTAATTTATTCAGTTCGTAGTCAAGAGACCCTGATGACCTAAATTGACTTGGCAGTCTCAACCTTGGCAATGGCCGCTTATCAGAACGTAGTCTTCTGGGTTGGCTCAGTGTCTCAGTGACCTTCGCTTTTGTGCATAGCAGGAGCAGCAGACTTTGGGCATATAGGCCCTTGAATATCTATCTAGCCAAAGGTAAATAAGGTAACAAAGTACCAGGAGTGGGTTTTTAGTCAATAAAAGTCTGACACACCCTCACTCACTACCCATGAGTGGGAGATGTTTTTGCATAATTTTTCTACCTAAAAAAAAAACTGCAGCAGGCGAACAATTCCAGTCCTTCGTATAAACGACGAGGTGAAAATGCTTAGTCCGGACCATAGACGTGTCAACAATGCAAGGATGGATACATGCCGTACGTTTCAGCGCACAGTTTCCGAAATAGATGTTGCGATTCGATCCAGGTGTTAATTTTGGGAGAAGATTGAAAAAAAAATATAGACTTTTTTTTATGGTGGGAAAAAATCGTGCATTGATATCCCCCGCCCTTGGGCGGAGTGGGAGATAGTGTCAGACTCTTACTGACTAAAAGACCCACCCTGTTCCTTCTAGCCTTCATACCGGGGCTCGAGCGCCCTTTCGGATTACCCTGGCCCTAGTAGGCTTCGACCCGGCTGGGTCCCTGCTATTGCCGACTCCATGAGGCGCGCGGGAACAGTGCGCGCCGTCGACGACTTGGGCTTGGTCCGGACAGTTACCGGACGGACGGACAGTCAGCTACCCATTGCTCACTGTCCGCAAGCCCGCGCCTACGTTGGCCGGAAATCGGGACCAGAATCCCGGCGGCGGCGGCGGCGATAACGCCATTGCCTGATGCGTTCGTCCTCCTCCTTTGCGAGCATTACTGCTTCGCAGACGTCGGCGACCGCCTGCCACTCCTCCTCGCTCCAGACCATGGCCTCAACCTCCGGTTAATGTAAAAATGTATATTAGTAAATTAAAAAAGTATGATGCTGTGCCCGAAAAGGGTCTACTATGATGCATATCTCTAAGCCTGATTAGTACCAACTTACCAACATTGTAGATGCAAATAAATGAATATGAATATGAACGATGTAAAAAACTACAAAAAAACTGTGCAAACTCGCAGTTTGACTATTTGGCTTTGAGTAAGCTTTCATACGGAAACACATTCTATAGAATACAGAAAGGCAGATTACCCCACACCTATGCTGCAGGCTTGGTAGATTGGTCTCAACTAAATATGGATTACCCATAAGCCTTTTCGCATGCGTCTCCACTGAGTCCAAAGCCACTAGAAGGCATTTGTTTATGTGATGAGCACGATCATTTGTTCTGTGTCTGGGTGTAATTTATCTATAATATTTATGTATTTAGAAATATATAAGTATGTTTATCAGTTGTCTAGTATACCCATAACACAAGCTCTGCTTAGCTTGGGACTAGACGGCGGTGTGTGGTAGTTGTGGAATATTATTGTGGAATATATTTAGCAGCACAAGTCCATATGTGGCTACTCCACACACGATCCTACATGCTCTAGCCTTGAATATACTCAAAGTATAATTGGATGGTAAATGCCTGTATACACCTATAAAAATGATTCTTTTCGAAGTTTTATTTTGATTAACTTCAACATTCCTGTTCGTCACGATTTACGGCATATATGTAGTTGATAATATTTCACCTATGAAATTAGCGGTTTTTTAAAACAGGTAACTTTGAAGTGTAAGTAACAATCTTCGGATTAACTTGGAATTATAATTTTCACACAAACTTTGTATTAAAAGCACGACTACGCAAGGAGGACCATTCTTATAGTGATATTACTTATTTATTGTTTTTTTTTTTTTAATATTTCAGTATCTATAAAACGCAAATTTCATAGGAAAGAACCTAATATGTATTTAAATACATGAACAAAACATTTGACTTATATACTCTTATATTACTCAAATATGATTTTCATGAAAAAAAGGAAGAACATTTTTGATTACAACAAAATCAAAAATGGTTTTTATATAAAGATTTAGGATAAAATATTTGAACCTTAGCACATACAGGTACTTGAAAAACAAACATTAATAAGAATAATGATGATATTAGCTGAAATACAGGAACAGTAGTCCGGCTGATTTCATCTGCATCTTTAATTCTCTATTGCCTTTCTATTGTGTCTGTAATTTCCACGACTGAAAGGTTAATGCCACTGACAATTTTTCACAACTAGTTCGGAAATAGAAGAATTTGATGCATTTTCATAATAAGATTGTAATCAAAATTAATTATAAATTTCACTTAATGATTTTGAAGATAATAATTTGATCCTTTGATTAGGAACGTTAATTTGATTTTATGATTTGATTAGAAAACGAACAAACCAGTCAAATGCCAAAATAATGAGACAAATTTTAGAGCAGAGTCAGTTGAGGCTGTGAAGAGATATATAAAACATCCCACCATTATTACAAAAACATCTCGAATTATCCATACACTTTTCGCAAGACTGAAGGTAAAATTGAAGCAATTCATGGGCTCTATCGAATTCTCTAAAATGTTATTTACTATTCATTTTAAAACATGTAGGTATATCTAAGTAAGAATAATCAAGGTTTAATATTTTACGTAACTGCACTCTACAAAAATTAAAGCATCTAAAGTTTCTTTGTAGAAGATGGTTCAGTGGTTTTGGATTAGTTTTTTTTTAACTTTAGGTTATTTGTAATTGACTAAATACACACACACACACGCACACATAATATGTACTTCACTTACATTTTCGACTTGTATTCGTAATATTTGCACTACAATAATAATAATAATTGCCCGAAGTAGTAGTAGTATCTCTTCGTCCAATACACCAAAGTCTCTTAAGATTTTCATACGCCATGTCGCTCACAATAGAACTCATCAGAAGACTTAAAGTTACCCAAAGGGCAACGGCGAGGATCGCTGAAATTTGATGGATGTGAAATGCACAGGACTGGTCATCATGGTGACTTGGGAGAGAAAGTTATGTCCAACAGTGTATTGTTACAACAACACAATACAATAAACCAATGCATTTCTAGGTATCATGTGAACGCACAGTTCAATGTGTTCTACCAATTAACATGCCAAATTTTAGTCACAAAGACACTGTGAATTCGGCACGATTGGCTGCTACACTGCATTTGTTTGGACTACAGATATATCTTTATTATAATTATGTTCCCGGTTCGAGTGTCTTGTGTAAGTGATTGTCTATATGTTTGTGCACGCCTATAGCAAGAAGCGAGGTTTTTTTTTTAAATAAACAGAAATATGAAATTATTGTCACTTCTGCTGCATAATATGTAGTAGATTGTGTATACATTTACTTGATATTAATTTCAAAATAATTTCTTAGGATTAAAGAAAAATACTGACGCCATTGTATTTAATATCCATAAAATCTGTTCTTCCACTCCGATCAACTGAACCGACCAACTAGTTATTCCGATTGGAACTATATGTTCATATTTGTTTTGTCACTTTGAGTACACAACTTTTACGCGGGTACATCAAACAAAGATTGATTCGTATCTGTACATCTTTCAGTCAAAAGAATTAATAAAACTTTTATTTATCTTGATAGATAATTACGTAGGAACTAATGATTAAAAACGATAAGATTGATCTGATTTTGATTGATTGATATTTTATTATTAACATTGATAAATGATTTAAATGCTCTTTCTTGTTGTATAAATATATCGGTTAAAAATTTTGGTAAGTGTAATGTCAACTCATTCGTAAAGTAAAATAATGAGATAACTATCTACAAATTGGGAAAACCCTCGCGCGCGTGCGTGTATTATTATTATGGAATTGCGGGTTTTTACGTAAATCACCACAAAAAATTTTTTTTTTTTTAGATTTTCCTAAAAAAACCAAATACATAGAAACCAAAATTTTTGGCCAAATAAAATTTCGTACAAACGTGTGTTTATAAAACGACTATTAAACGTATTTCAAGGTCATTTAAATTGTACAGACATATGTACAAACGGCACTCGAAGGGATCAAGCCACTGGGTCATAATGACCTGCGATGATTACAACTAGGTTTGGAAAAAAACAGTGCATCCTGTTAGTGAACGTAAAATTAGTTTACGTTCACCAACAGGATGCGAGTTTGTTGAGAGGCAAACAGCTGTCAATGGTTTTTTTGGTGCAAAAAAAAAATGACAATGAAATGTCAAGGGGTCATTATGACCCACCCATAGGATAAAACAGCCGTACGTTCTCCAGTCAGTAATGAGTCTTACTTGCCAAACTAACACACGCAATTAAAATTACATAAACTATACAACGTAAGTTAAACTGCATTGTACAGTTTACATCGCCGTCATAATATCTATAACATGTACATATTTAGAAATATATAAGTATGTTTATAAGTTGTCTAGTCCCATAACACAAGCTCTGCTTAGCTTGGGACTAGACGGCATTGTGTGATAGTTTCGAAATATTATTATTATTATTTATTATTATACTTATAAACTAACCAGATTGGTTCAAATAGGCACCAAATATTGTATACGACCGATTTGTACCGATTGGGATATGTATGCTTGGTTTACCATATAGGTTTTTTGTTGTCACAGATTCTTTAAAAAAATCAATAACAACTAAGCGTCCCCGCACATGGGCCTCAAAAAAACGCCGCCACAAAAAAAAAACGCTAAAAGTGGCTACAAAAAAAAAACAGCTGAAGTGCGCAACACCTTGTGTCCGGAGAAGCTTGAAGCCGCTTCAGCGTTTTTTTTTGTGGTGGCACCGCAACACACACTGCATGCACTGCATTAGACGCTGCATGTTAAACATAAACAGGTCCAAATAGCGCAAGCAGTGCAACAAGCCCAAGTGGTTAAAAGGATCCTCTTGCATGTCTCCCTATATCACATATGTATGTATACACAGCCTTTAGTCAAAATGACATGGCCGGAATTAGTAGGGAGCTGTGCCCAAACTAAAAATATTCCATTACACAGACAAACGGTACGTCGTAATAAAGCTTAAGAGTACGGCTTTACAGTAGTTTAATTTTTATGATCAGAGATAGAGCGAGAGACACTATAAATAAGATGTAAAAAAAAAACGCCTCATCATTTTGAATAGCAATGATTGACATCAATACAACAATGATCTACAATAACAGTGACAGTAAGTTAGTATGAGAACGCCTTTAATTTTATGAAAATGTTCGAAACACTATCAGTGATACATATTGATAGAGGCTAGTGAAGAATGAGTCAAAAATCAAAATACCAAATAAAACGTATTTACATTGATGAACAAGATATGTTGGTAATACATAGTCACTTTCAAACATCGACATTAATTGCAATATCGAAGAAGAACTCCAATATACAATTAGACATGCAATAAAACACTAAAAACATAACACTTGAATTTTTATTTAGTCCTATAAATAAGTAAGTACAGACACTTGCTTAAATATATTTATTTCTTAATATTATAACACATCATCACTACAATAATTACTCAGACAAGACACATTGAATGTTTTTATCCTCCCTTAAATCTCGAAAGGAAAAACTAGATGGCTTCGAAGATATGTTATCAGGGAATGAGGCTGATGCCGTTATATTTGCTTGATTAGCAACTGGTGTAATTGAAGGTAGTTTAGGTAATCCAGATTCATTTTCCTGTAGTTCTTCAAACTGTTTATGTATATCAGCCAATGTATTTTGTAGTTATGGTGTTAAAGTTCTTACAATATGCTCTCATATTCGATTGGAGGCCACAGTTCATATCAGGTACATTGACTTCGTGAGCGTCAGAATCCAAATCGTAAACAAACTAATCCAATATGCACAGCAGAATATAAATATTAAAAGCGTAAAGGAAAGTCCAATAAAGGATAGCATGGAGCCAAGTTTAAAAATCAAATACAATTACGAAAACACAAAACACTAATATGTTGTAAGAATGACGCAAGGCAAGACTGACACATACAGTTTGTTTTGACAGTTTAGTTTAAAGAGCGCAGAAATGTCAAAATAATTTTAGGACGTTTGGGTGCACGCTCTTGAAAATATTGTGGATTCATTATGTGTACCGTGAGTAACATCAAAACGCGCGGCGGCTCGAAAAGTGGTGTCCAGTTAACTTTTTAACTTCTGCAATACAATTTTAGTATTTACAAGTATTTTATATTTTTAGTCTGACCTTCAGGCGTGTTACTACAGATAAGAACACTTTCTGTCTTAGGCGTGTACCGAAACGTAAATGCAATTTGTATCGATTTATCCTCATCCTCCATGGTTGCTATGAAACAAAACGACTCAAAAACCATTAACATACTTATTTTTTTTGGATTTTTTCTCGCCACTTCTAGAGAAATGGATTGTTGCGACTTATTTTTATTTATTTTAGAAGTAATTTTTATATAATAAATAATTAATGGAACGTATAGTTGATTTTTGGGCAGGATCCGGCCATGTACTCCATCCGGCCATGTAGATCCAGAAATAATGTTTCACCATTGGCGGTGTTAGTTAAATTAATGTTAAGAATGTTTTTATTAAATTTATTTTTAATGAAAATCATAACAATAGGAAATAAACAAAATTAAAATTACGCGAAATATTGACTTTTTTATACCTATGATACCGTGGGTATAAAATACCCATAACGTAATGTAGTGGTGTTATTATACGTTTGCCTTTAGCACTAAATTAACTTATCTATTAAATCGAGAGACAATCACTTGATATCAAATACACAAATCATAATTACATATTCTAATTATAAATTTTAATGGACGTGGTTATATGGTAGCGTTGTGTACATACATTTTCATTTCCTAACAAGATGTTCAAGAAATTGGGCTTATTTATTTTCGTCTTCACTATTCTTCAGGTAAACTCATTTATTGCTGTTTGTAGTACATTTTTAGAAGGTTTTAGTTTTCTTTCGAATATTTTTTTTATTACTGTCCCACTGCTAGGTAAAGACCTCCCCAAGTCCTTCAAAACTTTCTTCTCTCACGCCGTCTTCAACCAGTCCTCGCGGTACGCGCCCAAATCATCCCACCATCTCCTTCTAGGCCAGACTCGACGGCGTTTTGCTTCTGTAGGAACCAACTGAGTAACGGCGCTTACCTAGCGGTCCCTCTGCATGCGGCTGACATGACCCGCCCAATCCCATTTGAGCTTGGCAGCTTTTTTACCCATGTCTATTATAGCTGTTATGGATATACTTACTCAAAGTATAACCGGTGTGAGCACTGTAGCCTATTTTTTTTCTACATTCTACAAATATCTAAGTAACGTCTTACGTTTATATTCCATAATTCTTTAAAAAAAAAAACACTTTTTTTTCTATCAAACAATTTTATGACAAATTCAATTCTCATGAAAAGTTGCTATATAAGGTGACTGACATCACATCGTTAAGCCAATAAGAATTTTACTTACATGTTGTCATACTTGAACTTTGCAGGTATCCGCTCGATATAAAAATGTGGAACCAGATCTTCTTAAGAATGAAAACAACCCCGGTGAGCATAAATGACATTTCATCATCATTATCATTCAGCCGAAAGACGTCCACTGTTGGAGATGGGCCTTCCCTGGTCGCCATAATAACCGGTCCGCATCCATCGGATACCCGCGCCCCTCATCAGGTCATCGGTCCACGTTATGGGAGCCCTATCTAACGCTGCGTCTTCCGGTACGTGATCGCCATTCCAGAACCTTTAATTGTCATCAACTATCTGTTCCGTGAACAATCTGCCCGCCACTGCCACTTAAGTTTGGCGACTCTTTGGGTTATGTCTGTAACCTTGATTCTCCTGTGAATATCTTCATTTTTTGATAAATGACATTTACATAATTAAATTATTAGAATTGCAATTATTATATCACTCTGATGTTTGACACCCAGAATCCAGGGAGGTATCATCGCCTGCGTTGCGTATAGTATCCGGGTGGGATGCATTGCCAGGCCAGCATCCTCACCATGCTGCCCTTCGTATGGTGAACAGTGCTGGTAGCGTGGCCCGTTGTGGGGGCTCTGTAATTGCCAAGGAATGGGTTGTCTCTTCCGCAAACTGTATTGCCAAGTAAGTTTCGCAGAATCAAAAAACTGTTTTCAATTAACTGCGCTGCGTAATCTTAAATATTTTCTATTTTCTTTTTAGTCGGATTTTTATAGTGGTTCGTGCAGGCGTGGTGTCACTTTTAAACCCGGAATACGTTTTTGAGACTACGCAATGGTTTACTCATCCTCTATATAATAACCTTGTGACAAGTCGTCAGACAAACAACATCGGACTCGTGAAACTGGAGCGCCCTGTTGTTTATACCAGTGAGTTTAAATCAGTAAAATACAAAAATTATAAAAATGTTTAGTGTAATTTCTTCACTCTACATAACAAAATTTTGATTCAGTCCTATTGATGCTTAACTAGAGTTCATAATAATTATGTTGTAATTTCTCCATTTAGGGCTGCTGAAATCGATCCGAATACAATCAAGTGCTGACGCGTATCGTAGCTACGAAAACGAACAAGTGTATACTAGTGGTCATGGCAGAACTTGGACCAATGGTCGGTATCTCCTAAAAAATAATTTTATTCGGTTTAATAATTCGCTAAAAATGTCTACATGACCGTTGTTTTACTAAAACGTTGTTTTTTTTTAATATTGTAGGTCCATTAAGTGATGTGCTACAATGGGTATACCTGCGGGTGATCTCAAACAGTCAGTGTATGAGGACATATACAGGCAACATCATCGTTAACACAACCATCTGCGCACAATTCTTCAACGTTACCTCACAGTCTACTTGCCTAGTAAGTTTGGGGCTTACGTACGTTACGTAATTATTTATTTAAATCATGTTTAGAATTTAAATATACATCCTGTCAGAGAGTGGCCAGTAGTTTAGCAAAAATTATACAACTAGCTTGTTATTTTTAACATTCATTTCATCATTTCGTTGATCTCATCATCGTTTTTCATCAGGTAGGATGGTAGCCAAACAAAATACAATAAGTACACATCTACGAACAAATTTTAATTAAAGTTACAGTCATTTGTATTACCTAAGGGATTAACAGCGTCTATAGATGGTGTAAGGGACAGCCCTCCACAAACTTTAAGGGCTTGCTCAGTAGACGAAACTGAACAACCCACCATAAAATTATTTTTAAGGAAACGAAAAAAAAAATCAACCTCTCCTTGCAAACTATCCAATCAAGTTAATAATTTCTATGGTAAGGTGGATTTTTTTTTTCGTTTCCTGAAAAAAGTTTTTATGGTAGGTTGTTCAGTTTCGTCTACTGAGCAAGCCCCTAAAGTTTGTGGAGGGCTGTCCTTTACACTTTCTATATCAGCTTAGATCTGTCTATATACGAATAATTTAATGCCTATTTTATGCAGGTGCGAAACGATAAGTTTGCCGGATTTATAAGGACATTATATTAACAAAAATTTATTTCTTTTTATTTGTATTAGAATGACAATGGTGGTCCGCTAGTACATGTTGGTTCCGGAGGTGTTCCAACCCTCATCGGTGTCACTTCGTTCGTTACTACCACTAACTGTCACAGTGGTTTGCCTATTGGTAATATTTTAATTTACTTTATATTAACAGATTCATTGATTTAGTTTTGTCGTTACTTTTAAGACTGATTTAAATCAAAATATATTTTTTTACCAGCTTTTACTCGACCGGGGGCATATTTGGCATGGTTTGAAGAAGTAACAGGTATAGATTTCGAAAATTTACAAGAAGACGTAGACGATACTACAACAAGTAGCTACACCACAATTGAATCTGATGAACAGACAACAAAAGATTTTGCTCCTTCTGATGTACCAACACCAGAAGATTCAACAACTGAAGGTAATACAACTCCTCCGGATGGAAATACAACTAAACCTCCAGGAGAAGATGTAGATGACGATAAAGATGACTCAGACAGCTCAGAATCTAATGAAGATGACGATATGGTGCAACTTATGAAACGTCTCGTAGTTAATGTCAAAGTCAAGGTAGCACTTAATAAATATAATGTGACAAAGGAAGTTGGAAAGGATATAGGTGTTTTGAAACATTGAATTTAGTTTAAAACGTGGTCATCTTGCTTAACATGATTAATTCACGTATTTTATTGTATACACAATACACATGCAATATGCTTATGTAATAGTTTTAATAAATAACAAAGTAAAGTTAATTTTAAGTTTTATTTATTGATACCTACCGATTTATTGATACCATAGTCTTCTTGATATCCTGTTTTTATTGCAAATGACTTCAGTATATCGTAAAAATATGAAAATCAATTCAGATTTTAAAACAAACAAAGTCCAAATAAGGTTACTGAAAATATCGACTCGATATCAACTAGTGACTTCTGCCGCTCTAGGGTGGAGCAGGAGGGCGTTTCAGACTTTTACTAACTAAAATCACAGCTAGCCCATACAGCCATATGAAGTAGCGGTTACGACTTAAGTCGACATTTATTGTGTCGTAACGGAATTTATTTGTAACATTGTTCCGTAGCGTAACGTCGCCGTGTCGACTTGTGAGTCGACACCGTTTCGAAAAGTGGGGAATAATCGTAACAGAATAACAGTAACTTTCAGTCACATTGTGACGTCGCCGTGTCGACACGTCGCGACTGGTCGCGACTTTTATGCCCTCACTTGCATCGTACATTCAATCATTCATTTTTTCGTTGCGTTCATTCTATACTTGTCAATTTTTATTGTAATTCGTTCGTTTTTGTGAATGTCATCATAGACATAAATCTTCGCCGCCATCAGAAAAAAATGAAAGTATTTATTTACGTATTTCTGTGATAAATGCATCATAGTCGATCGAAAATCATCTGCGAAATTAAATGTATCGTGTAGTTTGATGTCACTTTAATAAATTAACCGATGCGCCCTTCTGATTTAATAAAATACTTAAAATATTTTTTGTTAATGTGGTTGTTTTCAATTAAAAAATATCGTATTTCCAAGCATTGCAGAAGATTTTATTGATACGGCCTATATAAATTTAACCAAAATATATTCTAGAATACTATAATAATAATATAAATTGTGTAAAATGATGTGGATAATTTTGTATCTACTTGAAAGATGAAACCCAACACAATGTTTCGTAACTGTGTTTACATGTTTCGGCAATATGTTAAGTTACGTTACAGTGTGACTGTTTTAACAAAATGGAGTTTTATTATTTTATGTTTGCAGTGGTTCTCAACATGCTGTAAAGTTAGTTTTATCAAAAAATTTAACTAGTGAGGAAGTAACTGCCGTGCCTGAAGGATGGGTCGTAGGAACATACCTATACTGGCCTCGTGCACTTAAAATAAACTTTCAAAAATCGTAGCTTATGACGTGGGAAATATGGTCCTACGAGTGTTTCTCAAATAATCCTGTATATTATAATATTTTTTCAATAAAACTTGCTTTGGTGCTTTGGTTGCTTATGACTCATAGTTAAAAAATAAGTAAATAAATCAGGTAGTAAGACTGATCCCTCTAATTAGAGCTCTGCTATAATTATAGAGCAATATTTGTGCTTCCAGCATTGAGTAAAATCTATGAAAAAAAACATGGTCGACCAGATGTTATCCCACTTTAATTAGAATAGGATTTTGCATAGTCATCAGTTTGGCTACACGAAAGGAATGTCAACGACGGATGCAGGACTGAAACTTATCAGTCACATTTTAGAATCCTGGAAGAAGTCCCAGGATGATATTAGCATATTCTGTGACCTCTCAAAAGCATTTTACTGTGTTGACTCTACTATACTCTGATCTGTAAATTACATCATTAAGGAATTCGTAGACGAGCTGCTGATCTTGTTTTTTTCAATTTATCCTACAGGTAGCAAAAAGTATCCATAAATGGGGTGACGTAGTCGGGGTCTTTAATAAGGATAGGCGTGCCTCAGGGTTCAATTCTTGGCCCTTTCCTTTTTCTAGTAGTTTATATTAATGACCTTCCTTACATGATGAATAATTTATCAGATATAATTCTATCTGATGACACTTCTCTTATTTCTAAAGTGGATAGAAAAGATACGGATGTCTTGCGTATCAACGAAAGTCTGGCTGTTCTTTCGAAATGGTTTGCAGCTATTAATCTCTTACTAAATGCAAATAAAACTAAATGTATAAAGTTTTCATTACCGAATGAAGAAAAATAAGGCAGTTGACAGATGTCGCCACAGCTAGATTAGTTTACTATGCCTGTTTCCACAGTTTTATGTCTTATGGCATTTTATTGTGGGGATCTGCAGCTGATGTAGACTCAATTTTCATATTGCAAAAGAGAGCAATCAGGGCTATTTATAAAATGGGTACTCGCAAGTCCCTCAGAAATAAATTCAAAGAAATCGATATATTGTCACTGCCTTCTCTTTATATCTTAGAAAGTGTTTTGTATGTCCGTAAAAACCTAGAACTTTTCAAAATTAGAAGCGATTTTCATAACATAAATACTCGTTGTAAACACGAAATTATATTACTCCAATGTAGATTAGTCAAGACCAATAAGTCATTTTTAGTAAATGGCCTACGCTTTTATAACAAGCTACCAAAAGCGGTGACTGAACTCAGCGAAGGAAAGTTCAAAACACATATTAAGCGTGTCTTAACCAAAAAAGCATATTACAAGGTTACAGACTATGTCGAAGACACGCTTGTTTGGCAATGACTGCCTCTGCATTTGTGGCCCCCTGGTAACTCATAATATTGTGTAAATGTATCTATTAACTGCTCCATCTTTTTTGTAACCAATTTTTTTTTTCTAACACATTGTTTTTGCAAAATTTTTATATTATCTGACTCCAACCACCTTAAACTCGTTAGGTAGTTATTTTGTTAACATCTCATTTATTGACAGATGTAATTATTTAAAAAAAATTTAGCTTTTTTTATATAGCCTCTTTTTATAATGTAAATGGAAAGACACTGTAGACTCCACGAATTCTTAGATTACTTCATATTTGACTCACTTTTTTAAAACGATTATTTTTATTGTGCTTTTGAATACAATATAGACCGGTTTACACTGTTCTTAAATAATATCCATTAATACGCGCACTAACTTTTTGATGTTTTATAAGTGCCCATGTAGGCAGTGAAATAAAAAACTTTTGAATTTGAATTTTGAAAATATCAATAATTTTATTAAATACAATAGCACACTTTGAGAACCCCGGTTGTTTTCTGTTTGGTCAAATCCAACACTACAGTATCGTAACTGTTACTACACTTGTGTAACTCCAAAAAATACTGTAGTTTAGTTTCGACATTGTGTCGACAATTTAACTTTAATATTTACACAGGAATTCAAAGTAAACACAATGTGTCGTAAATAATTTAAGAAAAAAATTGTCGTAACTTGTTGACACAGATACAACACTTATTTACTGTAACATTTTTCAGTACAAAGTGTTGATATCGTTCCTACACGCTGTAACCAAAATCCGCATCGTTATTAAGTTTAGTAACAGTTACGACATTGTTACCTTGTCTTGCTAATCTGTGACTATTTGAGAATTTTGCGACCGAAAATGATTGTATGGGAGGTTTTTTCAGTTGTCTTTTGTGTTCCAGAATCATGAGCATGTCTTTTGCCCTAGGAGGAATTGACCCACATCGAAACTAGTTGCTCATCGAGAGGAATTGATTGAACCCAAAAATGTTTGTCTGCCAAAAATGTCCCTTATCTCGGAAAAGAGTGGACGTATTGAGTAAACAAAATAACTTGGCAAGTGCGAGTCGGACTCGCGCACTGAGGGTTCCGTGCTAATTACAACTCCCAACTCATTTTTCCGAATTGCAATTTCTTTTTTGTAACAACAAATTTACTGCTTCCAGATTATTTTCCTATACCTGTGCTATAAGAATTTGCATTGTGCCAAAGAGGATTCTGGGTCAACAGGAAGTACCCTATGAATTTCGATCTTTGAAAGTATAAAAATATACATATTTTGCAGCATTAACGTCCGTATCTTTTTTATTCGTTAACTTAGAAGTTTGATTTTTTCACAGCTTTAAAAGGGACTGCAGACTTGAGTAGGTATATGGTTTTAATTTCAACTGGATACTTTCACGCCTTCTCGAGATAAAGGGTCTTGATAGACAGACAGACAGACGAACGGACAACAAAGTGATCCAATAAAGATTTCGTTTTTTCCTTTTGAGGTATGGAACCCTCCGGGCCTTGGTTGAGGCCATGGTCCGGAGCGAGGAGGAGTGGCAGGCGGTCGCCGACTTCTGCGAAGCAGTAATGCTCGCAGGCCGAACGCATCAGGCAACGGCGTTATCGCCGCCGCCGTCGCCGGGATTCTGATCCCGATTTCCGGCCAACGTAGACTCGGGTTTGCGGACAGTGAGCAATGGGTAGCTCGCTGTCCGGCCGTCCGGTAACTGTCCGGACCAAGCCCAAGTCGTCGACGGCGCGCAGTTTCCGCGCGCCTCAAGGAGTTGTCAGCAACAGCAGGGACCCAGCCGGGTCGAAGCCTACTGGGGCCAGGGTTATCCGAAAGGGCGCTCGAGCCCCGGTATGAAGGCTAGAAGGAACGGGGTGGGTCTTTTAGTCAGTAAGAGTCTGACACTATCTCCCACTCCGCCCAAGGGCGGGGGATGTCAATGCATGATTTTTCCCACCATAAAAAAAAAGGTATGGAACCCTAAAAACCATATACTTAAGTTTGTGGTTTTTTGAAGCTGTGTAACATAAACATATACATATGTATACATAGAGACGGATCAATCTTTTTTTGATTTGCCGCCCAGTATATGCAGGAATGTGTTTATTAATGTGATGTTTCTTCGGGTATTAGTATAAAAATGTCAGTTTTGGACTCTTGTAATTTCAAATTCTGTTAAAATGCTGTAAAAGCGCATGCTGCATACTATGGTATTCCAGTGTCAATGTTTGTTAAGCTCTTTTCACTGCTGGCTTACCTTCTTTAATAGAGACTAGCGGTTTGAAACTCGCGCCATAACCTCTCGTGCGCCGTAATTAGAGACACAATTAAAAAGCCATTGTGTCTCGCGTGGATCCACGTTTAGACACACAATGGTTCCGTAAAAACTCACCTATGTCATCATCATCAGCCTTTTTAATGTTCCCACTGCTGGGACTCCTCTCTAGGAGAGGGAACGGGCCATAATCCACCACGTGGGCCCAGTGCGAATTAGTGTATGTTACATGTCTTCGAATCTTTGGTTCTAGGACGGGGTTTTCTCGCAATGTTTTCCTTCACCGTTTTGACAACAGTGGTGATGAAACAAATTACACAAAATAATGCACCTGGTAGGGTTTGAACCCATGACCTACAATTCGTAAGTCGGAGTTATTACCACTCGGCCACTACTGCTCTCTTACTACTAAACTTAGCTATGAGTTAGAGTAAGAGTTTAATTCCGGATTGTAGTCTCGAAGTTTTACCCAAATGGTAAAAACAAAAAAATAGTGATTAAGGCCTTGTTTTATGCAAAATTTCAGGATTCTGGGTCAACGGAAAGTAGTCTAGAGTTTTGGTTCCCTTGAGCGTCAAAATATACGTTTTTTGCGACATAAACGGCCATATCTTTTTTTTGTTCGTTATTTTAGAAGTTTGATTTTTTCACAGCTTGAAGGGACCGCAGATCTGAGTATATGGCTTTAATTTCAACTTGATACCTTCAGGCGTTCTCGAGATAAAGGGTCTTGACAGACAGACAGACGGACGAACAACAAAGTGATCCTATAAGGGTTCCGTTTTTCCTTTTGAGGTACGGAACCCTAAAAACACTGAAAAGTACAAAATAACTTTAATTTCGGAAAACGGTTTGTCTCTTAGTTATTTAACAACGACTTCCGAATGATGACGTGGATAAAATTACCCATATCATAATAATTATTATTTACAGAGTTATTAACATTATTTAGCCTTTACGACTAAATTAACTTACGTTAGAAGGAGACGGCAGTGCTCCGCTCAATCAGGGCAGACCTCTGCCGTATGCTACAGCGTGTTACGAGTCATCTGCACTAGGATGTTACATGTGTGTGTTTTGTCGCCGTATCCAAAACACGATTTTTTACGAGGTTTCCCCGTAAAATTGTATTCAGTGAGGACCTACGTCAGGGAGAAAGGGAGGATGCCGATGTCCACTTAATCACTCTTCAAAGAGGGGACTTACCGCCAAGATTGTGGTGTGCCCAGAAGATTATGAACTTAAAGCTTAAGTGATATAAATGAAGGTATACCTACAGATAAATATTATTGCGGAACTGATAATACGGGAAAGATTACTACAATCTTTAATTTTGTGGTGACTACAGACGTGACATACAATTATTGCACACAATTGTATTTTTGCTTCTTTTTTACCCGACTGTGCACCACACAGGAGGGTGATTTCCAACTTATTTTGTATGTGCCTTATATTTTAGTAAATTATTTTATTTTCTTTCTTTCTTTATTTCGAGATTTTTCTTTCTTCTTTTTTTTCCTTTACATACGTATAGATAGGAGTGACGACGTTTGCTTCCGTATTTAACGAAAATCTCTATCCTCCCAGCGCAATTATTAGATGAGGGAACAAAAAGAAGTTGCTTTGGGCTTACCCACCACATCTAGGTTTTTTTTTCGATGGGAAAAATCATCTTATGACAACCCCCGCTCTTGGGCGGAGCGGCAGATAGCGTCAGACTCTTACTGACAAAAAAAACCCATCCCGTTCCTTCAAACCTTCATACCGGGGCTCGAGCGCTCTTTCGGATAACCCTGGCCCCAGTAGGCTTCAACCCGGCTGGGCCCCTGCTGTTGCTGACAACTCATTGAGGCGCGCGGGAACAGCGCTGCGCCGTCGACGACTTGGGCTTAGTCCGGAAAGTTACTGGACGGCCGGACAGCGAGCTACTCAATACTCACTGTCCGCAAGCCCGCGCCTACGGTGGCCGGAAATCAGGAACGGAATCCCGGCGGCGGCGAGAGCGCCGTTGCCTGATGCGGTCGGCCTCCTCCTTAGCGAACATTACTGCTTCGCAGAAGTCGGCGACCGCCTGCCACTCCTCTTCGCTCCGGACCATGGTCTCGACCAAGGCCCGGCGCGAGAGGTCTCCGCCGCCGATCACCCCCAGGAGGGCACGGCGATGTCCGCCCAAGCAGGGCACACTGTAATTGTGTGCTCCACCGTATCCTCCGGGCGTCACCAGATCTAAGTGGGTAAGGTAGATATGATCAAGCAGTTCAAATCGTAATTCGTAAACTTTCGCCATGGCAATCGCTGAGGTGTGAGAGGGCGCGTTGTTTTTGGGAAACAGGATTTTCTTGCCACTGCCCCTCAAGTTTAGCAACTCTTCGGGCTATGTCGGCGACCTTGGCTCTCCTGCGGATATCTTCATACCTGATGCGATCGCACAAGGAAACCCTATGCGGTTTTGCGTTCCCTTTGGATGACTGTGAGCCTTCTGATGAGGCCCATAGTAAGCGACCATGTTTCAGTGCCATATGTCATCACTGGCTACACGCACTGTCATAGACTTTCGTCTTGGATATACTGTGGTACGTTTGACGACAAAATACCGCGCAAACAAGGGGTCGTTATGTAACTTAATTTTGATTTCTGAGCTTGAATCTCAAAGTATTCACTTGTAAAAATATTGATGGATATAATTTTTGACGAATAAAACATAGAAATTATAATTTTTGGGAGCACAAATTCGATGCAATTTATTATGTTAGTCCTTAGTCATTTTTATGAAGATCCTTCTCCTCCTTGCGTCATATTCCTCATTGCTGAGGTACGTGACCTCCCTGCTTCATCACTCTAACCCTTATGATATTCCTCCATCTGTGCCTGTCTCTGGCGGTATGAAGAACATTGTACATCTTACATAGAGTCAAGAGTAGTGCGTACCAACGTATTGGGCTGCGCCAGCGAGGCCTTTTCCCGTCCATTTTACCGATCACAATTAGAATTTCGAGGTTGCCACCGTCTTTCCTTGCAATGTGACCGAAGTATTGCAGAACCTTGCGAAGACACTCGGACAACAGCCGTGAGAAGATTTTGAGTTGTTGCAAAATGGATTCAGACCAACGCGAAACGCTGTCCAAGGGATACGGAGCATCCTTCTCCAGCACCACATCTCAAAAGCGTCGATACGTTTGCGGTCTGCAGCCTTTAGCGACTAAGTCTCAGTCCTATACGAAAAGATCGAGAAAACTAGTGTCCGTACCAGTTTAATTATGAAGATCAGACGAGCGCCATTTCTGTTTTTCTATTCTATGTCACTGAAGACTGCCTTGTTTACGCAAATAAATTAGATATCCATTCCGGATATTATCGAAAGTGCAATCTTTTAAAAAAAATACTTATTTATTTATCTTATCGTCATTGCATAGACATCTATAACAATAAATATATTACATTCGTCGATAACTGGCTTTCCTGGAGATTAAATTACATTATAACAATAGTTTCTAACTCGAATTTAAATTACCAGTAGCGTAGAAGATGTTAACGAAGTTAGGCTTGTTTTTATTCCTGCTGGGTGTTCTTCAGGTAATATTATTTGGTTATGCTTAGTTGCTTTAGTCATTTTTAGCCCTCTCCTAGAGAAAAGACCAGAGTTCTATCAGTAGGAATGTTATAAAACTGAATAGGTACCTACGCTATTTTTTTGCTTGTAGCCTTAGTTAAAATAAAATAATAAATAAATAATAATAATAAACGATAAACGTTATTTGCTATATATTAATTTTAAAAATAAAACTTAAACCTAAACGTATTATTTCAAAGTATTGCAATTTCCGCATCTTTTTTCAATGCATTTGTATATGCTAGTCCTAGTATAAATAACTTACTTTTAAGTGACATTATCTACAATTTCGTCGCCTTCATTTGGATTAATTCAATAATAATGACGGATTACTTAAAAGTGTAGTTAAAATATACGAATATAATTATTAAGTATTCAAATCAATTTATAATTAGATTTAATATAGTAAGAGCAATAAAAAATATTTAAGCAAATAAATTATTAATAATCATCACCATTCCAGCCAATAAAACGTTCACGACTGAACATAGGCGTCCCCCAAGTATCGCCTCAATGCCCAGTCCAGTGTGTCTCAAATCCATCATATTCCCTTAAGAGGCCTTCTAACGCTGTCTTTTTTGGTACGCGTAAGCCACTCCACAGCCTTTCGACCCCATCTACCATATGTTCTGCGAACATTGCTCGCAGAACATCTCTCATCTCTATCAACCCTACCCAATTTTGTGTTTGACGATTTTTCGGACTTTGTCGGTATCCTGGTTCTCCTGCGTATATCTTCATTTCTGATTCGATTGCCCTTAGAGTAGCTTTAGGCCTTCTTGTGAGGCCTATTGTGAGCAACCACGTTTAATAACAATAATTTCATCACTAGTAACAATACACAAATCTGTCACAGATTTTTAGTTCAAAACCTAAGCGTGGTTGCCATAATCTACCCATTCCTCGCTGTCCACAAGCCCGCGCTAACGGTAGCTAGAAACCGAAGTCGGAATCTTGACGGCTGGTGCGCTAGGAGCGTTTCCTCATGCGTGCGGTCGCCTCCTTCGTTAGCATTTTAATTTGAAAGACACAATAGCATTGCATAATGTAGAAGCACTTTTTTCAAATTTGTGAATGTGAAGCACAATTGGTCATTTTTTTTAGGTTACATCTTTTTTTTTTGACATTACGAGCGTGGCAGTTGAGAGTGATGCTCACTCAAATGTCTCGCTGTTGGTGGCACGTGTTATTGGGTCGTTCAGTTCCCTTCAAAATGGTTGAGCTGAGTGGGGCTGATGCACGCGTCATGCTCTGCGACTGGTCATTTGTTCGCTGCCAGTGGCTTAATTCAGTTTCTATCTTTTAATTATTTTACATTTTTATTTCATTATCGACATTGTGCTCACATGATAGAAGCAACAAGTAATATATAACCAAGCATTATATGTAACACATAATATGATTTAAAAGAGTGTCCATGGAGTTTCTTGCACGTTCTTCTCCATAGAGACCTACTCTTTGGAACGTGCAATTTAGCTTCACTTTTCTTGGACTGACCGACATTTGACTATTCAAAAGTGCCTGTAAATGATCTATTTGAAATAAATGCTTTGATTTTGATTTGATTGATTACTGCTTCGTAGAAAGAGGCGGCTGCCTGCCATTCCTCCTCGCTCTGGACCATGGCCAGTAACAGGGCCCGGCGAGACGTAGTTATCACCGATCGCCCCTACGAGGACACGGCGGTGCTCTGCCAGCGGGGCACACCTCAACCGTATGCTCCATCATGACCTCTGGGCGATCCACACAATGGTGACACCGATGCGCATTTTTTTACACGAATCCGGTACAGGAATCTTCCGAACTTACCATGTTTGGTGGGGACCTGTGTCATGCAGAAGGTAAGGAAGCCATGACAAACATGGCATGGTTTCCTCAAAGACTACCGCCATAATTACGCGTGCCTATGTTGGAATGGTCTAAAACCATCTTCACGTTTATTTATTTATGTATCCTTTATTGTACACCAAGATAATAAATTACACATTTGAGCCTTACATTTAGAACATAGAATTGGCGGCCTTATCGTATTCCACGATCTCTTCGAGGCAACCTAGTATGAAAAGAGATTGACTGGACATAAAATGGGGTTGCACATGGTGCATTATAAAACAAGCTTAACAATTATTGGTCACGAAAAAAAAAAAAAACAAAGTACTATACTTAACACTAAAATATATACTTAATACATACATACCTACTAAATAAATTTTAAAGGCAAGAAAACAAGTGACAACTACAATTAACACAGCTAAAAACGAAACAAGATAACAAGGACAAGTAATATTCCTTCACACGTGTTTTGAATATTTGTAGTGACTGCGCGCGTTTTATTGAATCTGGCAGAGCATTCCAGAGACGAGTGGCCTGGACAGTAAAGGACTTGTCCAAAAACGTTGTGGAATGCATCGACATTTTGAGTCTCAAGTTATCTGATGACCTAAAAGATTTCGAATGCAAATCACAAAGAAATTCAAACCGTTTCTCAAGATAAAGAGGGGTGAAAGGGGAAAATAGCACATTATACAAGAGGGATAGAATATGAGCATTTCGGCGAAGGCGGATTGGCAACTACTTGAGCTTAACCCGGAACTCGGAAACATGATCATATTTGCGTAAACGCTCAAGTTTATCTAGTTGTACTTCAGTGAGGTCAAGATAGCTGGCATCAGCATAATCAAGGATGGGAAGAAGAAGAGATTGAGCAAGCGCAATCTTGGTGGCAGTTGGTAGAAAATTACGCAGTCTTCGCAAAGATGAAGCAGATGCGAATAATTTACGACTAACTTCCTGTAGCTGGGCAGTCCACGAGAAATTCGTATCGATAAATATCCCCAAGTTCTTAACTTTCTCACTGATGGGAATTATGGAATGGTCAAAAGAAACTCGGGGAAGAGTCGTGCAATTAATCTTAGAGACCGTCCTAGAAATGCCTACTACAATAACCTGCGTCTTTAGGGGATTCACCGTGAGTCCATACCTCTGTCAGGTATAAAAAACATCATTTTATGTAGTTTTTTATACCTATTTTTTAAATAATTCTTCTGCATGTTTATCACCTATTCCCTCCCATACGGTTTGACCGATAAATACATGATATGGATGAAACTAAAAAAAATTAAGTAAAAATGGAACCGCAATCGGGTACTCAATTCTTTTCTGACGAAAATCAGCTTTTAGACACAATGCCTGTCAAGACCGCTAGTAGATTTATAATAATAACTGTTTAAATGTGTTCTTTGTACAACAAATCACTTATACTTTGCAGATATCTGCTGAATACAAAAGCTTAGTGCAAAGCGCGGCATCCATTGAGAATGAAATCAACCCCGGTAAGAAAAGTTAATTACTTACTTATTACTATTAAACTATTGTTAGTAAAAAAAATATAGTTTCACTAAAGAAAACAACTCGAAAGAATAGCATAAGTACCATTTAGGACAAAGGTACCCAGTAAAATAAGAAATGAAATATAATAATAATGACATTATGATGTCTTGTTCACTTAGAAAATGCAGTACCAACATTGTCATCGTCACGTATAATATCAGGGTGGGCGGCACAGCCTGGTCAGCATCCTCACCATGCATACCTTCGTCTGATAAGATCTAATGGTGCTATTGTCACTTGTGGAGGCTCCATTGTGTCGAGAGAATGGATCATTACTTCAGCAAGTTGTACTGTCCGGTAAGTCACATCAACTTAGGATGAAACTGCTTTTATAATACTAACTTTTGGCCTGCGGCTACAATACCGTCAACTGACTTTTTACCTACCCTACCCTACCCTACTCTTCCTATCCCACCCTACCATATGCAACTAACTAACCATACTTACTCTCCTACCGACCTACGTAGGAGAGTAAAGTAGTAGGTTAGTTACGTAGGGTAAGTAGCGCAGAGTAGTTAGGTATGGTAAGTACCCTACCTAACTACTCTGCGCTACTTACAACTCTATCTACTTCTACCTTACCTACAACCTACCTACTTACCTACCCCAGCTACCTACCTAAATAGGTAGGTACTTACCAAATTAAACAAAAAAAGAATTATTAAAACTGGCCCAGCCGTTCTCATGTGGTCTATGACCGTAAAAAGTAGGGGTTAATTTTTTTATATAGATGGAATTTTCATCTTTGTTGGTGGTCTTGAATACCATATTTCTCATTCAGGGGTGTATCAGCTCTGGTCCGAGCGGGTGGAATATCTCTTTCCTATATGGAGTACAACTCTGAGACTACTACGTGGTATATCCATCCAAGATACAACCAGGGTAGTTCAAATGTGCAAGCAAATGACATATCACTTGTGAAGTTACAACGCCCTTTTGTTTACACCAGTACGTATATCTTTAGTTTTATTACACATAATAATCTAATTTTAATTACTAAGTTATTTTTTGTTAGCCAATACTCAATATCTTTTTACTCAGCCAAGTCATTCCAATACTATTATTCAACCTGTATATTATTTAAAATTTAATTGAATTTTAATAAAAATTAAATTGAATTAAATTGATGCAACAACTTGTGTACTTAGGACTTCTACAACCAATCCGAGTACAATCGCGTGCTAACGCGTTTCGTAACTATGATGGCCAAGTGGTCTACACAAGCGGACATGGTGTAACATCAAACTCAAATTCTGGTTAGTATTCTAATAATTATTTATTTCAGATTTCTCTATATGGATTGTTAGTAACACGAAAATATGTAAAGCTAATGTTAGTAAAAAAAAAAAAAAATGAGACAAGCATGGCAAACTAAAACACAGATTTTAGGAGAATCCGACACCAGAACGCTCTCGCTGCGTGCAGTCGTATCCAGAGCTCAAGCATCGTAGAATCCCAATGATCCGCCAATACGATCAAGATGCTGTTGAAACTAGCTCTCATGTGAGTTAGGGTCAAGGTGCAACCTTTACACATGATTGTCGCACAACTGTCGACATTGAACTCAGCAAACATGCTGTAGCACTACAGTACCGCGGTAGTCCCATGAGCATCCTGAATGCACAGTATATGTATAACAATTATACTGCACCCGCAGATCACAACAACATTTAAAAAAATGGTAAAGGAATAAAATATATATCAAAGAGAAAGGTAATGCTTACCTTTCTCTTTGATATATATTTTTCTTCTCCTGGTTTAACTATATACAATGTTACTTTTTAGTCGTTTTAATCCCGTGGAGGGTCGAACCGGTGCATGAAACACTTTCGATTTGTAAAGATAAAATTAAAAATTAAAATACTTTTTTTTAATAACTCGAACCAATTCTCGCATAAATGAATAAATAATGCAAACCATTAGTAAACACCATTCCCCAATAACAATAATAATGCGTACACCTAGTCAACGTGGACTCACTAAAATAGCCAATCCTAGATCAAACACGCCTCTAAACCCTATTTGATTGGCCATGCGACGCGGCGCGCGACCCGTATACCCCGCCCTCCCCGCGCGCTAAGTGCACCGCGTGAGTGACACGTCATGGAATAATTCAGTTTCCCTCAAGACGTCATAGGTGTGGTATCGTCGCGCGAAAATAATGGCCTCTCGGAATTATGTGTATTCGAACCTGGAGTTGGTGACGAAAGCGCGAGTCTTTGCGAAAAGTTTTTACAAAGTCAAAGTCAAAGTCAAAAGTTTTTTATTTCACATAGGCCTTACACTGACACTTAAGAATAAAACGTCAGAAACTAGTGCACGGTTCGAAATTGGTCGTTTCCTATGGAGAAGAACCGGCAAGAAACTCCATGGTTACTCTTTTAAAAAAGTGGTTGTAGTTACAATATTTCCAAATTACAATATTAATAGGTATTATTTAAGAACAGTGTTAACCGGTCTATATTGTACTCAAAAGAACAATAAAATCATCAATATAATTATTTCATTTAAAAAAAGTGAGTCAAAATATGAAGTAATCTAAGAATTTGTGGAGTCTACAGTGTTCTTCCATTTACATTATAAAAAGAGGCTATATATAAAAAAAGCTGTCAATAAATGAGACGTTATCAACCAAAAAAGAAAAACTAACGAATTTAATGTGGTTGGAGTCAGATAATATAAAATAAAATAAAAATATTGCAAAAGCAATGTGTTAGAAGAATGTGCCAAACCAGCTTTCTTTGTGTTAAACGTGCAAGATTATGTATCTTTTGTTTTTGATTTTTTTTACAAATTTAAACGAACTTCCTGAAGTGAAGTTCTATTGTAATTATACAAAGGTCTTAGTCCAAGATATTTCCTATACATAGTCTCACAATCGTTGCATTGTGTGCTGCGAACATTTAGGGGAAGCGAAAAGCCTCGTATTCAAAACGGAAATAACGCAATCTACTGTCAATACTATGTATGTAAGTCTTTTCAGAGCATTAATAGGTACATAGAATTATGATTTCGACTTCCGTCATAGCAGTCAAGGCCAATCACCAAACCAACAAGCCAATCATTTTTATTATTATTTTACATGGAACGACTGTCTGTCTGAGCTCCATAACCCAATGTCTGGATTACACGATACCCCTTGGCAAGACTGTTGTCAGATTTTTTTGACTGTAAAGACAGTCAAAGATCTACAAAGTACAGTTTTATTTAGCCATAAATTATAATTAAAATATACTAATTAGCACCACCTTTACAGCCACATTATAGTATTTTTTATGCTCAGCATAATTATTGTTCTCTTTATGTTTTAGCTTCCATTGTCGACGTGCTTAGATGGGTATATCTTCGAGCAATCTCCAACACAGCCTGCATTTGGAACTACTTTAATTTCGGAATCATTTTTAATACCACCATCTGCGCACGATTCTTCAACGTCACCTCACAGTCTCTTTGCAGAGTAAGATTTTTTAAAATTGCACTTTTCAAATATAATTATAGAATTCATTATGCAAGCTTCTGAGTTTTGAAAGTAGTAGAATCTGTAGACTAATAATAATAATAATAAAAACGTGAAATTTAATAATAAAAGGAGACAAGGGAGGTTGTTTGTAATATTTATAAAAGAAGGAAAAGAATAAAATAAGCAAATAACGATGTTAAGTTCTCTTAAAGCGATACTTCCCAATAACTCGATAATAAGCACAGTTTTCAAGAAAAATCAAAATAGCGATAATGCGTTTTTGATTTAGGGCATAATTCCTAATTTCAAGAATTTGTTGCACTAAATATTATGTGAAATAATAGCACGCTGAAATCGGTTGCTTATGAATAGAAATATTTTTTAATTATAATGTAACGCTCCACGACGACAAATAAATGATTGAACTCACGGCATTTATTTCTACTCTAATTGTAAGCTAATAAATGAAAACTGCATGAAAATCCATTCAGTAGTTTTTGAATTCATCGCGAACATGTAGACAGGCAGATACGGTGGGGACATATTACAAAGTCATATACGCATATATAGTCATAGACGCTATCAATTTCTATGTCTCATTTTTTTTTGTTATTTATTGTTTACTCTAATTATTTTCTTGTTACCAGGGTGACAGTGGTGCTCCACTGGTACATATTGCGGTGGATGGCATTCCAACCCTAATCGGCGTTGGGTCTTTTTGGTCAAATAATTGTGCGCTTAACCAGCCCAGTGGTAATATTGACGTTTCTTTCATAATTATTGAATCATTCTTTGTTGTAAACTTAAGAGTTTAAATAATTTAAATAATAAGTAATTTAAATTATTTTTGGTATCATAAGTAATATTATAAATAAGGACAATTGTTTATTATTCGGTGTGATGATACTATAAGAAGCACTGACCCAAAAAATTACAACACTGATTTCTTTAATAGAAGACAACACTGTTACTAAGAGCAATAGGTTTAACTTAATTTGGTAAAGTACACAATTTTGTAGGGTTTACTAAGAGATCTGAAAATGAGCATATTTGTAATAAAATGTGTTAATATTATTAGGTTACACTCGTCCGGGAGCTTACTTATCATGGTTTGAAGAAGTGACGGGAATCGATTATGAAAATCTACATGAAGAAGAAGAAACTACTACCACCACTAGCACTTCTACTATCACTACCACCTCCACTTCTACTACCACCACATCAACAGAAGAAAATACTACAACATCATCGACTACTACTACAGAACCAGCTGGTTCATCTCCTGAAGAAGATGCTACAACCACAACGACTACTATTACAGAACTAGACACTACTACAGAACCAACTGATTCTCTTCCTGAAGAAAGTACTACAACATCCACGACTACTACTACTACTACAGAATTAGTTGTTTCATCTCCTGAAGAAGATACTACGACCACAACGATTACTACTACAGAATTAGACACTACAACAGGACCAACTGATTCTCTTCCTGAAGAAATTACTACAATATCCACGACTACTACTACTACAGGATCAGTTGTTTCATCTCCTGAAGAAGATACTACGACCACAACGACTACTACTACAGAATTAGACACTACAAAAGGACCAACTGATTCACTTCCTGAAGAAAGTACTACAACATCTACGACTACTACTACAGAACCAGCTGGTTCATTTCCTGAAGCAGATACTACGACCTCAACGACTATTACTACAGAATTAGACACTACAACAGAACCAACTGATTCACTTCCTGAAGAAAGTACTACAACATCCACGACTACTACTACTACTACAGAATCAGCTGTTTCATCTCCTGAAGAAGATACTATGACCACAACGACTACTACTACAGAATTAGACACTACAACAGGATCAACTGATTCGCTTCCTGAAGAAAGTACTACAACATCTACGACTACTACTACAGAACCAACTGGTACATTTCCTGAAGCAGATACTACGACCTCAACGACTATTACTACAGAATTAGACACTACAACAGAACCAACTGATTCACATCCTGAAGAAAGTACTACGACATCCACGACTACTACTACAGAATTAGACACTACAACAGAACCAACTGATTTGCTTCCTGAAGAAAGTACTGTGACATCCACGACTACTACTACAGAACCAGATAGTTCATCTCCCGAAGAAGATACTACGACATCAACAACTACTACTACAGAACCCGCTGGTTCATCTCCTGAAGAAGATACTACGACATCAAAGACTACTACTACAGAATCAACAGGTTCTTCTGCCGAAGAAGATATTCCGACATCAACAACTATTACTACAGAATTAGACACTACGGCAAAACCAACTGATTTGCCTCCTAAAGAAAGTACTACGACGTCAACAACTACTACTATGGAATCAACAAGTACATCTCCCGAAGAAAACACTATGATATCAACGACTACTACTACAGAATCAGCCGATTCAACGCCTGAAGGAGATAATACGACTACTATGACTACTACTACAGAACCAGTTGATTCATCTTCCGAAGAAGATACTACGACATCAACCATTACTACTGCCGAACCAGATACCACTAAAGAACTAGATACTACTGCACAACCAGACGTTACTGAAATACCAGATGATGATTCTTCTGAAGATGAAGAAAATAAACCAGAACCACCAGAAAACTCTGAAGAAACAGGTGAAGACAAAGACGAAGAAGAAGAAGAAGTAGGAGAAGACGAAGAAGAAGAAGAGGACTCAGACAGCTCAGAATCCAATGAAGATGACGAAATAGGACAACTCCTAAAACGCCTTGAAGTGAAAGTTAAAGTTAAAGTCAGTCTTAACAAATTTAAGAAAAAGAATGAAACAAGAAAGGTCAAACATATTAGCCATCATTTATTTGATGGAGTGAAATAAAAATAATGTTCTTAAGTTTTGGTCCATTATATAATTCATTAAACCCCAAGCGAACGCCGGCGTACGCGCACCTATTGTCTTTCAATTGTGTCTGTAATTATCACAATTGAAAGGATAAATCAATAAATATTTTGAAATCTTTTCTGTTTTAAAGTTGTACTTTAGTTATTGAGCGATAAAGGTAATAAATAAATTTGCTGTGAATGGAAAAATAAAGTACTTAAAATTTTTTTAGTAGTGTTTTGTATAACTGTCAATTTTGTTCACAAAAAAAATAAATATTTAAAAAATAAACTGATCAATGTGAATATGATTTTCTTCATTATTCGAAATACCAAAATTGTCCACGAAAATTAGTCCTAATTGGTAAATTCACATTTGAATCAATCAGTCATAAAATTGCTTCTAGAAAATACAACGCGCTTTTTCATTGTTTTTTATTTATAATCAATATCCTGTACAATATTTCTAAAAATTGAGTGACATTTGAAAATATTTAAACGAAAGCTCATAACTTTTTTTGTGAACATTGTTTATTGAGACTTTACTTAACTAATAACAAGAGCTTTTCTAATAAGTCCTTTATGTGTTTGTACTAATTCAAAGTTAGTGGTATATGTAAGCATAATATTGTTGACATAATAATCATGTATTGACTAAAATAGGTACCTCAGAGATATAATAACCATATTCTATCGCGACCAATCAGCAGTCACCAACTGAATTAGTAAAACATCGTTAAAAGAAAATGTTAAATAACGCAGACCATTGTCGTATGGATAGCACTTTTACAACTAAGTGGTACCGTTTGGAACCACTAGATAAACGAGGTATAAATTTTGATCCATAGCCTATGTCTAAAATGCTAAAAACTCTGCATTTTTTCTACTAAAAACATTTTTTACCTATTTTCATGTGTGTTTTCTTGTAAACGAAGATTTTTTTCTCTATATAGTTGACCTTTTTCAATGAGACTGCAAAGTGCCCTAGAGTTTTCTTTAGGGTAGCAAACTTAGGATGTTGAACAAAAATGGGTGAGAAGTTTATTTATTTACTAAATTGCGTCAGCAGCTTTACCTGCTTAGAAGTAGAGAATACATATTATATGCCTATTTCATTCAGTGATAAAATAGCATTCTGCTGCAAAAAGAACTTCAAAAAAACGATTCAGACACAAAGTATTTTTGTGTTTTGCCAAAACACAAAAATACAAGTCTTCCCTTTTCAGGTTTCCATACCCAAAGGGTAAAACCTAAACCTACTACTAAGAATCTGTTGTCCATTCGTCTGTCTGCCACCAGGCAATACCTAACTTTGCATTTAAATTTAGCAGCCAAACCAATCATTTATCTACAAAATATCCTTATCAAAATTATTTCAATCCAAATCGTCCTTCCTTCATCCGGAACCGATTTCTAATTACCCCTTGTACATACTTACATAGAAGCCGTTACCACCATCAGGTATCAAGTTACATAGTAATCTCAAACCGGAACATAAGCAGAGCGTTGATTAAACAGCCCCGTTGGATCGGGGGACTTGGGCCATGAAATAGACTGGTACAGAAGATTCACACAACATTAAAGGAATTCGCACGTCTACAGACCAGAATACTCACGCCATAATTATGGCGGTAAGTCTCCTCTTTGTTGAGAGGTTGGAAAGACCTCACGGCGTCCTCATATTTCGTATGACGCAAGTCCTCACTGGACATTTTAAGTCCGGGAGGTTCTTGCACCAGATTCTTGTGGAAGAAACGCCCGGGTATCACCCATTGTTGTACAATGGAGCATCGATGGAGGTATGTCTAGTTTGGGTAAAGCACCGCCATGTCATCAAGGGGTTGATCAGTGGCAACGACCTCTGGTCCTGGGCCGTGGTACATAGAAACGAGTAGGAATGGCAAGAAGTCACCTCCTAATACGAAGCAATAATGCAAGCGACAGCCGCTGGGATTTCGCAGCCCGATTCCAGCCACCCCGTGTGCGCGTGGACTTGCGGAAGACGAGCAATGGGTAGCTCGTCGCCCGGTCGTATAAAGGAAACCTCCGTTGTTATGTTTCGCATTTGGAATGTTGTGAATCGTTTATTTTTACCAAAGTTTTGATTAGTTTTAGCATCTTACTGCTTTTGTCCACTACAAAAACCTGTCATGAAAGTATGACAGATTTTGTTTGTATTGGTATTTGGTTGCAGTGTCTGCTTTGTGGTTTAAATTAGACTCTCCGAAATTTACCAATTTAATTAACAATCGTTGACAAGATATGTATAAAGAGACAACGATACAGTTGAAGACCTATGACTGCATAACATTATCAAATAATTTAGTGTTTTTATACCAGTTTGAGGAAGTAGCAAGCGTCTATCAGATGCAGCGTAGACTTCAAATCTAGTTGCCAACAGAACCGGTTAATGTGAAGGTCTATGTCCAGCAGTATATAAATTCTGCCTAAAACAATGAATATTATACACATATAATATCCAAAAACCTCAGTAGATTTGTGTTGGTAAATTATGGAATATTCTTTTTCACTAAGAGATAGTTTCTTCATACCCAGGAGCGGCAAAGATTGTGATTAAGGCATTAAATTTTATAACATTCGTTTTCAGTTCAATTACTAGCGGCTGGTTTATACAGTACGCAGCTACTTACCCATACTGCTACTACTACACTTACTACTATACTTTCGTACGCCATTGTACCCATAGATATAAGTTATTTTAAAAGTTTTGTTACTGTTTTGGTGTATAATACAGTTTATTCTATTCTATTTTACTCGTGTTGCTTAGTCAAATGCCAGTAGCTCGGCTCGCCTTAGCTTTTTTCACAATGATAGTAGCTGTCAGTGTTTAAGCAAGTTAATCGGGTCGAGATGATGCGAAAAAAAAACGAGTTCTACTCTCTGTCCGGCTGGCATTGGCAAGCTACTGCTGAATGCGTCCAAACGATCCGAGCCGCTGCCATGTAAGTACAAATTGCTGTCAGGCGAGCAGGCAAGTGAAAACAAAAAATGTTAAAGTAACTCACATGCAAGCTACTTGTAAGTGGCGCCAAACAGTGCAAGTTACTGCAGTGCAGCTACTCGGCTTGCTTTATCATATACTAGCGCACTGTGTAAATCAGCCATAAGACATGTCATTACTATCAAGAATCCACGATGTAAAAACGATAGTGCTATTCGTCCTACAGCTCCGTCTTTCTCTCACAGTAGAACCACAATTACTAAAAAACAACAAAAAAAAAAACCACAAATTAAACTAACAAACACAAGGAAGGCAAGGCTTACAAATTAAGCTGCATTACAAAGCACAACCTCAAAAGTATGGCTAACAAATACCTAACTAAAAAGTCAAATGCCTAGGGTAATAAAAAAGGGTAAAATGCAATCTGATGTAGTCAACACTAGTTCAATAATCAAGGCTGATTGAGAGTTCTTGATCATTGTTTACTAAGAGAACAACCTAATAAAACCTATCGAATATAAGTATTTTTTAAATGATTTATTATTATTAGGGAACTTTTTAAGAATAAAAATAAAAGAAGAGATTTTTGTTTAGAATATACCTCTATTTTAGTCTCTATAATGATACTCTTATCACAAAAATAGGATACATTTGCGAAGATATGTATATGTGTCATAAGTAAGTATAAAGTACCTAATAATATAAATATGGAATTGTAAGAGAAATCTGATTCTAATTATTCTACTCTGCTAATTAATTTATCACCGTCAGTCATACGATCAACATCTGTTGTAGAACTATCATCGTCTCAAGAAACAAGTGAATGATATCTAAAATTTGCATAGCCAAGAACAGATTTATTATTTTCTTCAAAAATTCCTAAGTCTTGACTTTTTAGACAGACTCTACATACGAGTATGTTGTCAGTTCTTGTATAGAGTTGGCCTTCTGTAAATATCTATTCTAAGTATCTTAGACCTTCCCTTGGGAAATTACAACGGCATGAAGCCTTACCACGTAAATATGTGTGTCCTACTAATAGTTTACAGTTTCTGTTTGACTTTTTTTTAAGAAATAGTTGATGGTTATCGACATAGTAAAGTAAATCAATTCTTATCGTGTTAGAAACATTAAGTGTGTGATTGTTAAACACTATAATTTTTTTAATCAATATTAATCTTCAAATAAGAGCAGCGGCCCCGACTTACGTCGTAGGTCGGTTGTAGGTCGCGGGTTCAATCCCAGCCAGGCGCATCACTTTGTGTAATTTATTTCATCATCACTGTTTGTGTAATTTGTTTCATCACACTCTCAAAACGGTGAAGGAAAACATTGTGAGAAATAATGATAAGGAGAGGCCTATGCCCAGCTTTGGGGTAAGTCAGACTGTAGATATCAATGACTAGGAATAAAATTTTAGTAATTCATTTAATTTTAATCCTTGATTTAAATTACATGGTTATTTGTAAAACACAGGCAACCTTTCAGAAATACGTTACGAACATTAAAAACAATAACTTTTGTTTTATGAATTTTTACAAAACATAATTTATTTACCAAAAGCAAACCTTCAAGATTTCGTTGTTATAATATATCTAACATATTTCAACTCTGTATTTTGCTTTACCTACCTAAATCTGTATGACGCGACGCTATTAATATAGTTCGACGTATTTTTTTTAAGCTATTGCATAGCTTCTGTCGCGGGCCTTGAGCGTGGAGACCGAATCCAGAAATTCCGTAATTAAATTAACCTAACACCCCCCACTCATTTGTTTTTTGAGCGTGGTGACCGATAAGAAAACAAATGAGTGAACTATCAATCAAAATTCAATGCAATGTGTGAAAGTGTAACTTCAATTAATATCAAAGAAAAAAAAAAACAAAGGAAAAAAAATACTGCATAAATAAAATAAATAAACAATTATAATTGCATAAGTTGATAAAAATGCTATGCAATAGCTTTACCGCGGCAGTCCCCGAGTGTCACACATCTTTTTTTTAAATTTTATTTCATATTACGGTAGATGAGTAGTACCCGGCTAAAAATATTTTTTCATGGGTTCACATTTGATCACTACCTAACCTGATGATAAGCATTAATGGTCGACGATGGTGCATCTTTGCCTAGAAGAAACCACTTCATTCTTGACTTACAGACCTCTAGATTGTAGGCACAGGCTCTGGTAGAGAATTTAACTTCTTATCTGAATGCATAATAAATGTGTTCTAAAAATTTTATGTTTATAATTTAAAGTAATACGAGTATAAATTCTCTGGAATGGAGGATTCTGACGTTAAAAATATCTGTTTATTAAAACTACAAACATAGTACTTGAACAGAGCATTCTTTTTATGAACACAATCACCTCTTAGTAGTAAATAGCGTCTATACTTAGTCCTGTTTAGTGCAGTTTAACTGTTAGTGAGTCTATTTAGTTTACTTTAGTGTAGTATTAAAAGATAGTTGTATTTATACTGGAGTATTAAGTGGACGTTGACGCTGGTATGGAGACTTTAACACTAAAACAAATGTACATTTTGATGTCTTATTAAAATAATAAATAAAGAAAATGGTGGGATATGAAAATTGTAAGTAGTTTATTGCCTCACTGAGATCATTAAGCATTATACTGAGGTGCTCTTTATTCTCAGCCATGACTGTTTGCTACATCTATTTTTTTATGTTTTTTAATTTATTTGTTACTAGCTTTTACCCGCGGCTTTGCCCGCGAACATAAACTACAGCCTATGAAACAAGAATAAAGCGGCTTTTTATCGGTGGAAATTTTTTATCAATCGGACCAGCACTTTCAAAGATTACAACAAAAAAAACAAATATTACGTCTTTAGAATAATAATAGTGTAGATTAATAAGAAAAAAAAAATCTGTCGGATCATGTTATTTAATTTAGTTGTTTATCTCACTGGTTATTTTCGTGAAAAGCTAATTATTTAGCTAAACAGTGTTTCCAAAAACAGGATTCAAAAACAAAAAGGCGTTCAACCTACACATTGTCTGGAGCTTATTACCACTTATAAATGGCAATGAAAGAAATCCAATAAGGTTTGGAGGTGTAAAAACATCCGGAACTCACCCTTAGCAGTAGGGTGACTAGACTTGCCGGGGATCTGGGATTATGCGAAAGGGCAACCGTGCCGCAGTTCTGGATTAAAAAAGAGCAACTGGAGCAATACGGGTGAGTTTGAGTGAGTAAAAGACTGACACTCTCTTTCGCTCGAACTAGTGTGGGAGTTATCTGATAACCAAAAATAATTTATTGACTTTCCATTAAAATTGTACTTACCTGCCATATCATTCTGTCTCTGCACCAACCAAAGTTTGATTAGAACAAAACCAGGCGTTAAGTACACCTGTATATTGTGTTATTTACTTAACCATGTTTTAATAAATAAAACTAGGTCAATTCGCAAAAGAATTTGCTATATAATAATAAATAATAACTAGCCTCTGCCAGCGACTTTGTCCACTTAAAAGTTTTATCCATACAAACTTTTACTCCGTTTCATCCTATTCGGGGATGAATTCAGGAAAATCCTTCCTTATAAATTATAAAAGGAACTTTTTTACCCTGCGCAAAATTTCAGTTTTCTATGTTGATGAGTGCGTGAGCCAGGAACTTTGTCTTTCATATATTTTTTATTTTTTATTAATGATAGGCTTGCGTTTGACCACTATCTATTCACTATTTATTCACTATATATTCTTAAATTGGCCATTTAAAAGTTTAAAACAAAAATTTTAATATATGAGGAGGATCGCAACATTATTCTTTGGATAAAAAGTATCCTATGTGCTTTTAGAGGATATCTTGTTTAAACGCGAAGAAGAAACCAACATACACGCACAAATACGTAAAAACTGTCACCTTTATAATATTAGTCTTCTTTTTAATATTGATAAGCTCGCGTTTGACCACTATCTCAGCTGATGGTATAAGTGATGATATGGCCGACAATGGAGCACGCTTGCCTGGCAAAAGCCTATTCACTCTTGACTTACTTACATACCCCAAGATTGTATCTATCAGGAAACACAGACTCCGGCAGGGAATTCCACTCCTTACCTGTAGTCAATCTTAATGTAATCTCAACTTTAAAATAGTAGTTTCCAGAAATAATATCCTAAATACTCAACTGAATTTTTTGGCCACCCTACCCACCATCGTTGTGATATGTAAACTGTTGACAATGCATAAGCTGTTGAAAACACATTCCTTGAGAAATATCACGGGAACTTTGCCTAGCTGTTTTATAATAATATGTATAACTAAGTATTATGTTATATACTTACATACCTATATAATGACGTAATATTTTGCCAGTGACTTTTTGCGAGGATATTTTCACAAAAATTTTGGATTTCATTAGAGGAGACTATTGAAAAACTGACTTGTCATTAGGTATTAGTTTTTTAAAAATTTCTATTCATTTTGATAGTACAAATTTTATTGTGCCAAGGTACATTATTGATCAAAGGAGCCAAGTTTCAAATTTATTTACCACCAAATAAAAATCCTGCATACAATCTTTATGACTTCTTAAATAGTTCTATTGGGGGTAATTCTGACCACTAATAACGAAAACCTTTATTATTTACTTTAAATCATAATTTGTGTTAACTTTTAATTATTTTCAAATATGGATTTTGCATACAAAGGAAATTCCCCTTTTTCACTACAACAAAGGTTGAATTTTTTAACTTCTTTTTCTTAATGCTCGCCTATGTCACAATAAGAAGCCTTGTACAACAATTCATGTTCCTAATCCCAAAATTTTTGGCTTGTGCGTTGATGTGTCAGAATAGAAAAGAATAGAATAGAATAAACTTTATTGTACACCAAAAAAGTAACAACAACAATAGACACAGTTGTATGTTTCTCTTTTGTTCTCTTGATATGCGGGGAAGAGATTTCATCTGCGGATCTCGTACTATTTTTTAATAACATTTATTTTTATATTAGATTTCTCTGATATAGGTAAGTGAAAACTTATCCACAGAATTTACTATAACATTAAAACTCCTAAACAAATCGTCAGATTTGAATTTCAAAGAATGAATTTCTTTATATAATGTTATGTCTAAACTTGCTGAGTTTCAGCTAGATTTATAAATTTTAAAAATATAATGGCATATACCATTGTATTTGAAAGTTATAAGCTTATTTTTATAGTTAAAATCCTCCTTCACTTACCCAACTGTGAAACTGCGAACTAACCAACTCTGACACAATCTAAAGCAGACTATTATTTATAAGAACTAACAGCACTTAGTTCGACGGTGGACGCCATCATGCGCATGCGAGCCCTCACGACGGGGGATGCGGTGTCCCAGGGGAGGTGTGTCGTGGCAGTGTCCTTGGACATTGCCAACGCTTTCAATTCCCTGCCCTGGAGTACGATCCGGAGGGCACTCCGGTACCACCGGGTGCCCGAATACCTCTGTCGAGTAGTCGAGGCCTACCTGTCGGACAGGTATATTGTCTACCCCGGTCACCAGGGATACTGGAAACGTCGGGAGATGTCGTGCGGTGTTCTGCAGGGGTCGGTACTAGGGCCACCCTTGTGGAACATCGGATACGATTACGTGCTGCGGGGCGACCTCCCTGACGGGGTCAGCGTGGTCTGCTACGCAGACAACACGCTGGTTCTAGCGCATGGAGAGTCGTACCAGGCGGCGGTCGCTCTAGGGACACGCGGGGTTGCGATGGTCGTTGATAGGATCCAGGAGTTGGGACTCGAGGTGGCGCTTCACAAGTCCGAGGCGATGTGCTTTCACGGTCGCCGCTCTCGGAACGCGCCGCCAATGAGTTCCCAACTAACGGTAGGAGGAGTTCACATCGGTGTCGGGTCGACGATGAAGTACCTGGGACTCGTCCTCGATAGCCTTTGGAATTTCGTGGAGCATTTCCGACGTCTGGCTCCCAAACTCAACCGGACTGGGGCCGCTCTCAAGCGGCTCCTGCCCAACCTTGGGGGTCCAGACGCCTCCTGCCGGAGGCTCTACGCGGGGATCGTTCGGTCCATGGCCCTCTACGGGGCGCTGGTGTGGGCGCCGTCGCTGCAAAAGCGACCGGCGGCCATTCTGAACGCCTGCCAGAGGGTCATGGCAATTCGGATGGTGCGGGGATACCGCACGATTTCCCGCGAAGCGGAGAGCCTTATGGCTGGCCTACCACCGTGGGATCTGGAGGCAACAGTCCTTGCACACATGCACGACATGCGCGTGGAGATGCAACGCCGGGGTGAAAGTCCTCTGCCGCGACAGGTCGCGGCATGGCGGACAGAGCTTCGGCGGGATCTCATGGTGGAATGGCGTCAGCGACTATCGCAACCCCGTCATGGGCACGCCACAATTATGGCGATAAGTCCCCTCTTTGAGGCGTGGCTGGAAAGACCTCACGGCGTCCTTACCTTCCGCATGACACAGGTCCTCACCGGAAATGGCAAGTTCGGGAGGTTCCTGTTCCGAATCAAAGCGGAAGTGACGCCCGGGTGTCGCCACTGTGCGGAACGCCCGGAGGACACGGTGGAGCACACAATCGCGGTGTGCCCTGCTTGGACGGAGCATCGCCGTGTCCTCGTGGGGGTGATCGGCGGCGGAGACCTCTCGCGCCGGGCCTTGGTCGAGGCCATGGTCCGGAGCGAGGAGGAGTGGCAGGCGGTCGCCGACTTCTGCGAAGCAGTAATGCTTGCTAAGGAGGAGGCCGACCGTATCAGGCAACGGCGCTCTCGCCGCCGCCGCCGGGATTCTGATCCCGATTTCCAGCCACCGTAGGCGCGGGCTTGCGGACAGTGAGCAATGGTTAGCTCGCTGTCCGGCCGTCCGGTAACAGTCCGGACCAAGCCCAAGTCGTCGACGGCGCGCGCTGTTCCCGCGCGCCTCAAGGAGTTGTCAGCAACAGCAGGGGCCCAGCCGGGTCGAAGCCTACTGGGGCCAGGGTTATCCGAAAGGGCGCTCGAGCCCCGGTATGAAGGCTTGAAGGAACGGGATGGGTTTTTTAGTCAGTAAGAGTCTGACACTATCTCCCGCTCCACCCAAGAGCGGGGGTTGTCATAAGATGATTCTTCCCATCGAAAAAAAAAAAAAAAACAGCACCTAGTTAATTTAGAGATGGGAGTCTATACTTCATAATATATATATTATAATTTATATGTGTGGTGTAAACTGTAAGTGTAAATAGGCAATAAATAAATAAATAAAAAATAAAAAATAAAATTTTGCTCGTAGAAGTCGATGGGGCCGATAGATTCTAGAGTGGAGACTACGAAGTGGAAGACGCTGCATTGTAAAACTCCTAGCAAGATTGACCAACGATTTGGTCATGCGAGACACACAGGACTTTGTTATGGCGACACTTGGGGGAGGCCCATGTCTAACAGTGGACGACTCTCGGCTAAAAGGATGATGATGAGAGTCTATGTCTTGATAGAACAAGAAGATGGTTTCGAAAACCACGCCAGACGAGTTGTTGAGTTGATCTCGATGGTTGTAAGCAGGAAAAAGGTAAGATGCGATAGAAAGACATGCTCAATTAAAGTATGCGGAACGCCCGGAGGATACGGTGGAGCACACAGTCGAGGTGTGCCCTGATGGGGCGGAGCATCGCCGTGCCCTCGTGGGGGCGATCGGCGGCGAAGACCTCTCGCGCCGGGCCTTGGTTGAGGCCTTGGTCCGGAGCGAGGAGGAGTGGCAGGCAATCGCCGACTTCTGCGAAGCAGTAATACTCGCAAAGGAGGAGGCCGAACGCATCAGGCAACGGCGTTATCGCAACCGCCGCCGCCGCCGGGATTCTGATCCCGATTTCCGGCCACCGTAGGCGTCGGTTTGCGGACAGTGAGCAATGGGTAGCTCACTGTCCGGCCGTCCGGTAACTGTCCGGACCAAGCCCAAGTCATCGACGGCACGCACTGTTCCCGCGCGCCTCAAGGAGTTGTCAGCAACAGCAGGAACCCAGCCGGGTCGAAGCCTACTGGGGCCAGGGTTATCCGGAAGGGCGCTCGAGCCCCGGTATGAAGGCTAGAAGGAACGGGGTGGGTCTTTTAGTCAGTAAGAGTCTGACACTATCTCCCGCTCCGCCCAAGAGCGGGGAATGTCAATGCATGATTTTTTCACACCATAAAAAAAAGGTATACTAAAGTTTTGCACTGAAAACAATAAAATATCAGTATAACTGAGTTTGCAGCTGTACTTTCAATTGTTCAATGCTAACAACTTTAGTTTTCACAATCAACAATAGCACCGGTACAAGTGGCATGGTACGTAAGAACTTGTTGATCGAAGGCTGCCTCACCGCACGTGTGCATATTTTCATCAGTAGTAGACCTTTATCGGACTGAGTTTGTTAACCGCATTCTAAAAAAGGAGAAGGTTCCCAATTCATGTGTTTGTTTTTTTTTTATAGTATGTTCGCGAAAAGTTTAAAAGTTAAAAAAAAATCTTTTTGTTTTGGAAAGAGTATATTTCCCTAATGGTCCACATTCACTAAATCGAGATCTGATGATGGAATCTTGGCGAAATTGAGAGAATTCCTCAAATATTATAGGCAACCATATAGTTCTTTTGAAATTTTTATCATTATAACATTTGATGAAGTGGAACTGGTGAAGAAGACCAGAAATGGCCAACGGAAGTTTATAACTACTCACACAAATATCTTAATGAACATAGTTATGCGACTACGATAATACAAATAAATGAATGGTTCCGAATAGGTATGTTGAAAATGGTATCATCGAAGTGACCTGATGATGATTATGGAGCCGGGAGACAGGCACCGGAACTCCATAATGAATCAATGTATCCTAGCTGTGTTTGGGCTTATTAGAATTGTTATGAAATGCACTTTGGCTATAAGGTACTATCGAACTGATCTGATGATGATGATGGAGCCGAAAGGTAGACACGGAAACTTCATAATAAAACAATGTATCCTAGTAGGGTTTGAGTTATTTGGAATTGTCATGTGAAAAAAGCAGTTTGGCTGTAAGTGTATTGCAACTAAAAAGTGTGAAATAAAAAACTTTTCACAAAAAAAAAATAACCGACTTAACGAAAAATACACTAAAACCATCAAAATAATTTTAATTTCGAAAGTCGGTGTTAAATAAGGAACAAACAATATCGAGAAACACCGACTTCCGAAATTAATTGATGGTTTTAGTGTTTTTTTTTTCGTGAAGTCCTTTATTTTTTTTTATAAAAAGTTTTTTTTTTTAAATCTGTCGATAAATTAATGTTGTAAAATGGAAGTATTATAGAAACAATATTTTTTTAAAAGTAATCGTGGAGTTTCTTTCTGGTTCTTCTCCATAGGAATTGACCATGCTTTTTAAATTATTTAGAAAGAGTCATTTGACAACAAGTAACAGGTCAGTACTACAATAGAAACAGGAAGACGGTGACGACTGTACTTAATGAAATGTCTAAATAAGCTTTGCATAATTGTTTATTAAAACTTATTATTAATACATGGATTAATGATATTTAGTAAGATGATTATATTTTTAAAATAAAATCAATGTTTCGAAATACTTGTATTTGTCACATTATATTTGTTTAATGCCACCTTGACTTTTACTTTCACTTCGAGTCGTTTCATGAGTTGTACCATATCATCATCTTCATTTGATTCTGAGCTGTCTGATTCTTCCTCTTCTTTTTCTTCACTGTCTTTTGGAGGTAGAGTAGTATTATCTTCGGGAGTAAAATCATCTGGATCTACATCATCAGGCTCAGGGGTGGAGCTGAAGGTGGCAGTTTCGGAAGTAGTAGTAGTTGTGGGGATAGTTGTAGTATCAGCCACGGTGGTATCGTCTTCATCTTCTTCTTGTAGATTTTCAAAGTCAATACCTGTTACTTCTTCATACCATGCTAAGCTAGGACCTGGACGTTCGAAACCTGGTAGACAAATTTACCCGATAAATAAATGTTTTTTTTTTTTAAAGTTAGTGCAATGTTAAAATAAATAATTACCAGTAGGCAAGCCTATGTGGCAGCCTCCCCTGTGAAAAAATTGGGAGACCCCTATGAGTATTGGAACGCCATCGTCGCTAACATGCACTAGTGGTCCACCAATATCACCCTGGAAAGAAGCTTAGGTATTATTATTCTCTTTATTTTTCATTAAAATTATTATATAATTAATATATATATATAATATATATATTATAAATAAATTAATAAGATATGTTCTTAAAAAAAAAAAATAATGAAAAATTGTATTCCACCGATATCGGCAACAGGGTCCAAGCTACCGACGATCAGGCCTCCAGAGAAAGGAACCTCCTAACAATACGAGCCGTGTCCAGAAGTAGCGCTCTCTGAATCAAATCCTTGATCCAGTCGGCTAACGTCGAGGTTCTTGGCTATTAAGCCATTGGCAGACACGACTATCGGTACAATGATCGCTGAGTCCACATCCCAAATGTCGACAACCTCGTGAGCCAAGTCAGTGTACTTGATGTGTTTATCTTTCTCGGCTTTCACGAAGTTTTCGTCATGCGGAACGGATATGTTAACAATATTATTATTATTGATAGACTAATGTTTAACCGCTATCCCACTGGATTGAGTTGTAAGACAGCTAAAAGGTAGAGGTTACCTACTATATCTTGCACTATACAAGGTATAGTAGTACTTACACACGTCTGTAGGAAATTTATTTGGCTTAGAATTTTAGTTTCTAGACTTTTGTTTTTCCTAGAATAATCCAGAAAAACGTTTTTTTTTTTTTTGTTAATTATGTAAAAACGGAAATTTTCCAGGTCATTAACCCCCAGGCGCTTGAGGAGTTAATAGAACCGTAAAGTTATATTATAAATATTATCAAAAGTGGATTTCAATCCTCAAACCTTACATAGCAATTAGACTGTGATGTGACATTGTAATATCGTGCGCAGATGGTGGTGTTATGGAGAGACGCATATGTATTTTGACACTCACTTCTGGAGATTGCTCGTAAGTATACCCATCTCAACAAGTCAGTGTTGGAACCTATAACATAATAAGAAAAAGCTAATTAAAAAAAAAAAAAAAGTAACCATAAAATTATTTATTATTTTTCAGATAGAGATAGAGAAGTCCATAATTGGTTAGAATTTAGTATACATGTTACCGGCAATCTGTAGAATTCAGATATTCTGCAGTACTGGGTGTTTATAATATGTAGTAATGAGACAACCAAGATAATACCAACCTGTAGATGATGTCATTCCATGCCCACTAGTGTAGACCTGCTGTCCGTCGTAATTGCGATACGCGTCAGCACTCGACTGTAGCTGGATCCGTTTCACCAACCCTAAGAAAAAACGACAAAATGTACATAAGATCCTCATCAATAAGTCATAGTCATTTATTCATGAACAAATAATTTGTATCTGAATTACACATAATCAATTACAAAATTACATTTTAAAAAACAAAAAAAAAAGTAAAAATGTCAAGAATTTAAGAATAATAAATTTAAATTACATTAATAAATCAAACATGGTCAAAATTTAAAATAAATTTCAATAAAGTACTATGATTGGTGCTCATATTATTTAGGTACGAGTATATATTTTTTATATTGATAACGATTGCATCACTGCTTACCATCAGGTGGGATCGCAGTCAAGTACCAGTTCATAACAGATAAAAAAATGCTATAAGCTAGTGCTTGACTGCTATCCTATCTGATACGCGCACTAGTTTATTATTAGTATATTCACTCTAGAATAAGACACCTAAGTTATAATCTGACGGGAAGATTACAGCAGGCAAATTCTTCCAATCCTTGTACGCAGTATAGGGTAGTGTCCAGGGTCAAAATAACTACATTTTATTTAGTCCGTATTTTAGATTATAAAAAAAATTTGGACACGTATTTTTCTTTTTTCGATTAAACAAAAATTAACAAAGATGTAGCCCATTAAAGTTACGTGTGACGTCACCCCGTGCGAAAAAATGTGGCACGGCGTAACGTCACACGTAACTTTAATGGGCTATAATATCTTTGTAATTTTTTGTTTAATTTACAAATAAAAAAAATACGTATCCCTTATTTTTGAAGAATTTAAAAGACGAACTAATTACATTTTTTACGGCCACTAGCCTATTATCAAAGAGGCGAAACGCTTACTTCAGACCGAATATACCTATACTTAATATTTGATTACGCTTGAAATGGCTATTTATATACCACATTATTTTTAGTTTACACGAAACCTGTATATAGTTGGTTCAGAATCAGTAACTAAATGGATAGTTTACACCATGTTATATTTTTACCAAAAATATTTAAAAGGTCACAAGTTGGACACCACCGACACTAAGCACAACACAGGTCACATAGCGGGTGGTAGGCGCCATCAAACAACTGGGTGCAAAAACAAAACAACCCCTCAGTCGCATGGCTGACCCGGCGACCTTGTACTTTTGCTGACATAACAAGCTTAAAACTTTGAAATTTTTCATAAAACTGTTTTGAATTATACAAAGATATTTTAAATAAAAATACAGCACAGGTGGTTTAGACTGAACATGGATAAAATTGAAGTCAAGATAAACAACATGGTGCAACTCCGAGTGTAGAGACTTCAATCTTGATAGTAATCAAGATCGGAGTCTCTGTACACTCGGAGTTGTGGACGATTACGTCTACCTCGGACAAATAGTCCAATGGGGTAGATCTAATTTCGAGAAAGAGGTCAACCGTCAAAAGCGACTCGGCTGGGCGGCGTTCGGGAAGCTGCGCGCTATCTTTTTATCCAATGTGTCACTGTGTGTTATACACAGTGTCTCAAGATGACCAGTGCCATATGTCATCACTGGCTACAAGCCAGTGATGAAATATGGTTCCGAAACGTGGTCGCTCACAATGGGCCTCATCAGAAGGCTTAAAATCACCCAAAAGGCAGTGGATGGGCTGTTTGGAGTTTTCTTGCATGACCGAATCAGAAATGAAGATATCCACAGGAAAACCAAGGTTGCTGACATAGCACGAAGAATTTCCAAACTTAAACAGCAATGGCGGGGCACATTGCTTGCAGAACAGACCGGTCCTACAAGGTAGACCAATGAGCTGGTGAAACTTGCAGGATTCCGATGAATGAACGCACAGGATTTTTCATTGTGGCGGCATTTGGAGGAGGCCTATGTCCAACAGTGGACGTCTTTAGGCTGAAATTATGATGATGATAAGACAGGGGTTTAGGTTTTGCATATACTCAAAATAAGGTTGCATACGTATACTCGTAGAAAATATAAGTACTTACTAGTGTAAACGAGAGGCCGCTGAAGCTTTATAAGTGTAGTACTAAACCTCTGTATAACTATTGAGGGGTTAAAACTCGGATGGTTGTACCATTCAGAAGTCTCGAAGATGTTCTCTGGATTATTATCACTGATGGATACCACACCTACACGAACCACCACAAGAACCAAGCTGAAAAGGAAAATATGGTTGTATTTATTTATTTATACCTAGCCCATACTGTCCCACTGCTGGGCAAAGGCTTCCCTCCATTTCTTCCAATGTTACCGGTTTTGAGCCAGCCAGGGTTTAGAATGCTTAAATATTCTAATTAAAAAGTTAAAAGTAAATCTGCATTTGAAATTGGCCTTTTCAGCTCTATGATTACTTATTTTATATTTAATTTTAAAAATATTTTTTTTATAATTTATTATTTATCTGATAATGGTGATGATGTGCTGTGAATTATGAAATGAGTTAATACTGTACCAAAATTTAATCATTTTATTTTAATTTGTATTTGTTTTTAACTCAATTTCTAATTTTTCCTTGGGTCTTTTATTTTCGAGGATTCCTTTCCAAATTTTGTTGAGGAAAACATTCAAAATTGTAATGAGGTTTCGGCAAGATTGCTTGAAATTAATATGTATTCGGCTATCAGCTTAATTCGTTTTTGTTGTCTTGGCTTATCAATTTTAAATTTGGCCATGAACGATCGAGCTTGAACTAAAGCTAGCCTTTCAATCAGTATGGGAGGCCTCGGCGCGCGGCGTCAGTAAAAATTACCAGTATCAGTTTACCAGATTTTATATCTTTAGCTTATGGCACTGAAAAATTAATCAGGAACATATCTTCCTCACTGATTGATTTTGATGCGTGCTTCACCGATGCTATACACGCTTGGAAACTAGCTTGCCTGAATTCCAAACAGCCCGACGATTTTTCTTCCCAAAGACGGTGAAATGAGCCGCTATGTAAAGTAGCCCAAGAAAACCTGTTGGCAACAACTGTGACTATTGCGGAGTGTGCGCGCCTGCTAGCTGTGGGAGAGTAGGAGTCGGGTCTCTGGCTTCATGTATTACCGTCGTCAAACAAAGGAATCTTGTTCGACGATACTACCTTCCGCCTCACTGCTTCTCTACGTCTTATCGGTCCTTATTGCTCTCTGCTGTGGAGATATTGTCAACAGCCTCGGACACCACGGTCTGTCATGCAGCCAAAGTGCGGGTTGCATAGCGCGGCACGTGAATATCAAAGACATCATCCGAGGCGCATCCGGAACGGTATATCTTTATTTCCATGGAAAGTGGGTAGGCCATTAGTGGGTGATGCTACTTGTGTCTATACGACATATACTAGAATACTTTTATACTATCTTATCTTCTTAGCTCATCGTGCTGTGCTGGTGCTGCCGCAGCGGTTGCAGAGAACCTCAAGTGGCAGAAATATAATAACCTTGTTAGTAATTATATTTTCGAGTCGTTTAGGGTTGGAACTCTCGGATCATGGAGTTCAAGTGCTCATAAACTATTTAAAAAACTTTCAAAACTCCTTGTTGACACTTTGCGTGGCCCAAGGGCTGGCTTTTACTTCGGACAAAGGATAAGCTTTGCCATTCAGCGAGACAATACCGCCAGTCTTTTGGGTACATTAACAGTCGACAGCAATGTGGAGGTGTTGTTTGACTCCGTACGTGTTTTAGATTGCTTTTTTAGTCCTTTAAGACATTTATTTTTGTTTTGTGAATTAATTTTAATTAGGTTAAGTTCAAGCATATTATTATGAATGTGGTAGTTGTGTATTAAAATGAAAATATTAATAATTTCAAATTTTATCTCTTAATTTTATTTTAAAGTGTTGTATTGACCTATTTTTTGATAATTTAATAATAATAATAATATTCCACAACTATCACACAACGCCGTCTAGTCCCAAGCTAAGCAGAGCTTGTGTTATGGGTACTAGACAACTGATAAACATACTTATATATTTCTAAATACATACATATTATAGATAAATTACACCCAGACACAGAACAAATGATTGTGCTCATCACACAAACATTTGTCCTGGGTGGGAATCGAACCCACGACCTCCAGCATAGCAGTCAGGGTCACTAACCACTAGACCAACAGGCCAGTCATTTTGTTGTTTAGTTTTTATTTAGATAAAGTATAAATTTGAATAAATGATTATGTATAACGAAAAAAATGTGCATGTGGTGTTAGCTTATACTACATTATTTTTACTTCGTGCCAAACTTAAATATAGTTTGTTCACGATCAGTAACTAAATAGAAACCAATAGTTTTTACACGTCGTCTTTGAGGTGAATGTTTTCGTTATGTAGGTATCAGTTTTGTAGATTCGTATTAATATTTTATATTAAGCTTGTTTTTTTACTTTTTATAGCTCTTGCAATTTATGTAAATTCACTTTTTATCTTCTAATTTTGTCAATAAGCACAGTTTACTATGAGATGTCACTATCGTTTGATTTCACTTACTATTGTTTGATTCCTTTTCACTGATGGACTTTCAAAATAAGTATATTGATCATCATTATTTTATTCACTAATGTTTTCTACTTTCAAAATAAGTATATTGTTCATCATTATTTTATTCACTAATGTTTTCTACTTTCAAAATAAGTATATTGTTCATCATTATTTTATTCACTAATGTTTTCTACTTTCAAAATAAGTAGATTGATCATCATTATTTTATTCACTAATGTTTTCTACTTTCAAAATAAGTATATTGTTTATCATTATTTTATTCACTAAGTAAAACACAAGTCACGATAGGTTCTAGGCGCTATCAAACAGCTGTGTGCAAGTGCAAAACAACTCCTCAGTCAACTGGATGATGATATTATTGCTGATATAAGATACTTTGTGGTTTTTCCTGATACAGTTATGATATTTTGTGCATAGATTCTTTACATAAAAATACTAGACACGTGTTTCGGGTTTCGCATATAATTAAGATTGTATAATTTATTGCTACACTAATCAATGAAGTTCCGAAGTAATACACAATGTCAATTGTAAAAAAAAAAAAATTACCTGTTAGTGCAATGACCAGTAGTGAGGACCCATTCCTTGGAGATAACTGAACCACCACATACAAGCACACCACCATTAGATGCCATCATACGAAGGGCAGCATGGTGAGGATGTTGACCTGGCTGTGCCAACCATCCCGATACAATACGCGACGAGGACGATGATACCTCAGCGGGGTCTGGGTAAATAATAATATTATTAATATTGTTTTTAAATTATTAATGGCATGACTTTAGTTTTAGTTACTTGTGTTAATACCATTTGTAGGATCACCGGTGTTGATGACGGGTTCCACGCTTTTGTATCGCGCGGATACCTGTAAAATATGAATTCATGATAAAAAGTCTATTTTGTTAGCCTAATTAACTTCTACAAAGAATAAGTATTGAATTTAAAAATCGAAATGATGCTCAGTTAATTTCAATACTACTTGAATGGTAGACGGGATCGCCAGTAACGGTAGGATAGATTTACATCGGCGTCGAATCGACGATGAAGTACCTAGGACTCATTCTCAACAGCTAGTAGAACTTTGTGGAGCAGTTTCGACGTCTGACTAGCAGTACTGCAAGCAAAGGAGGTGGTCAAACCCGTGAGGCGGAGACGTCTTGCCTTCCGCTGGAGATGCTCTGGGCATTGGGAGTCGCAAGACAATTACGGCCATCGTGAGTGTGGATTTGCAGACGGTGAGCCATGGATAGCTCGGTGTTTGACCGTCTAGTAATTACCAAGCCTGGGAAGATACGCGCTTTAAAGAGATGTCAGTATCATTGATTATTCCAGATATGGTCGTCGCCTGCCAGGGCCTGCCCTTGTAAAAAAGAGCAACTGAAGGAATTCTGTGGGTTTTAGTCCATAAAAGTCTGATATTTCATCCAACTCCATCCAGAGTGGAAATAGTTATTTGATGACTTCAATGAATTTACATAAGTACCCGAGTCATAGCAAAACCACTGAAGGTTTCAGGGTTTTTTTTTTTTTTTATTCCACAATTATCACACAGCGCCGTCTAGTCCCAAGCTAAGCAGAGCTTGTGTTATGGGTACTAGACAACTGATAAACATACTAATATGTTTCTAAATACATAGGTACATATTATAGATAAATTACACCCAGACAGAACAAATGATCGTGCTCATCACACAAACATTTGTCGTGGGTGGAAATCGAACCCATGAGCTCCGGCATAGCAGTCAGCCACTAACCACTAGACCAACAGGCCAGTCGAGGTACAAACATGAGAAAAAGGAATAGAACCTTCACCCAAAGTAACCCAAAGGTATGATTGGTAGAGAATGCCTTAAGGCATTGAGTCTGCCTTTGCACTCTTTTTGTGCATTAAGAATAAAATACATAAATAAACCTTGTTGAGAAAAAAGCGGTACTAAGAACACCATAAGTTAAAGTGCCCATTTTGAGTGCATTTAGTAATTAAAAAACTCTTACAAATGTTATTAGGAATAAATAATTTTACCTGGAAAATAGTCAACACAAAAATAAATAATTGTGATTTCTTGAACATCTTGATTGAAAATGAAAATGTTTGTAAACGAAACTATTTTATATCAAACGCCATTTTAATACTTATAAACAAATGTAATTACTTTAAATTGAGGTTAACATCAAATAAATGTTCAGATAAAGAACTTAACCCTATAATGTGTAAGGCTTGCTTTATAATATGAATACGTATTGTTCGAAAATTATTGCAAAACTGACCCGTTCGTTCAAAGAATAAGGCTATCATCTTTTTCTCTTGACTTCTGACTTTAGGCGCGGGCTTGTGGATGGCGAGCAATGGGTAGCTCCGCGCGTCCGGTAAGCGTACGGACCGAGCTCAAGCCGTCGACAGCGCGTACTGTTCCACGCGCCTCAAGGATATGTCAGCAAACCGCAAGGGCCCAGCAGGGTCGTAGAATACTGGGGCCAAAGGTCTGCCTCTGAAAGGAAGACTCAGCCCTGGAGAGAAAGGCAACGAAGGAGACACATCCTCTCGCTCTGCCCAAGAGCGGGGGCTGTAAAAAAATGGGGGTGTAGCTAAGATCAATTTTTTGTCTGTTTAACGCGGTAAAATAACTACTGTTTACAAATATTTTTATTTTTTACAAGTTCTATAGCAAGGTAGTTATAAAATTTTAATCAATAAAATATTGCATGATAATTCCAGTAAGCCAAGCCACGGTTAGGACTTGTTACAACAGTTCTACTGTAATCCTATGAGGAGTTTTGTTCTATATATTTTTTGAAGTTCATTATCACCTTTCGAATAAAAAAATATATACAGCCGAAGATAAAACATCCTTCCTTTCAAAGTCGGTTAAAAATAATAATGTCAGATAGCCTTGTGAGAACACGATAGAGTAAGAAAAGTACTGGCAATTGAGATGAGAGCGAATTAGAATGTATGAAAGAATTAAAAAATGCGTAAATGGGTTAAGGAATGAAGGAGTTTCGCAATCGTGGCTTATAAATGATAATCGTAAAAAGAAAACATAACTATTTGGGCTCAATATTGGTCATCCGGTCGTCATGACCCAGTAACATTAACCAGTTTATTTTATTTTTACTCCATGAATAGGTTAAAAATACACTTAATAAAGAAAGTTATAACACACAAGATGTTGTAATACGACAAGGAAGAACATGAAAATTAGCAATCAACATAATTAATTAGATATCAATTAATCAAAACCCTTTCATCTTATCTTTTATAATCATTATGTTGTGACCCAATTCGATCTATTTAGATAAGTTACGTGTATCAAAAATTTTACGAATTTAAACGACAAAAACACGTACAAATACGAGTTATCTATTTTGAGGTATAGGTTCAATATTTTAGTATTTTTTTTTTAAAGGAAAGGAAAAGGTTTGGTACTTTTTTATCGTTCCAAATTAAGTCCGAAATATTATAACATCTGTAGATTTTTTGGTTGTGCGCATTGACTACGATATAAAATGCAGCATTGGTAATAATTTGATATTGACAGAGTTTATTATGTAGTCCAACAATTATTTAAACAAAATATATTGACTAAGGAACAAAAATGTTTCGGAAAATAAAACTATTAGGATGGCCATCAACAAATGCTCAAAAAAAAAAATACAATTTAAACAACGTTAATTACGAATTTTGATAAAAGAATTATGTGTGCTCTATCCATTATGATTTGCCTCAAGCTTTTGGCTATGTAGGTCATAATAATTTGCTCAAAAAATTGGATAGCTACGGCATTACAGATAATGTGCCCAATGGAATCGTCAAAATATTCATCCAATAAATTCTAGTATTAAATGCCAACGACTGTACAAGTCTACTTAGAACTATTATACATGGAGTGCCCTAGGGCAGCATATTAGGCCCCCCTCAGTTTATAATATTATGTATAAATTATATACCAAAAGTAACCGATCATTCTATGTCACTATTTCCGATATCAGCACAGTAACCATAAGTAACACAAACGTTCAAAACCAAAACAATGAAATTACTAAGAAAATAACTCCTGTTGTAAAATGGTTAGATAATAATAATCTGAAAGCGAATATTGAAAAACCAAATTGATGATATTTTCCCAACTTTCAATTTCTGTATATGAGTTGAATACGACAGTAAAATAATAATTTACAGAAATATATTTTAATTGTTAGAATTATCAATAGATTAAAAATAAAATTGGAAATAAAATACGAAAGAGGTAAAAGAATTAGCAAATCTGGCTATGGACTTAAGCAAGCACTCAGTAATAAGTAATGTTCAGTATTAAGACATGCTGTTATATTTGGGGGAATTCAACTAATAGGGTCCCTTTTTTCAACACACTTGCTCAAAAAATTACTACTAATTTTGCTGCAATAGTTAGTTTTATTGGTTTTATCCTATGTGTGTATCGAATATAAAATTATTTCAGTGCGTATAATAAAATTGCTTTCTATACTACTGGGCTGATTTTTTTCTTTTCAGTGTTTAATTTCAGTGTTTAGTTACTAATTACGTTCTCGGGTTGTTTTTAAGGTTCCGTAGTCAACTAGGAACCCTTATAGTTTCGCCATGTCTGTCTGTCCGTCCTCGCTTAATCTCTGTGACCGTTAGCACTAGAAAGCTGAAGATTGGTACCAATATGTATATCAATCACGCCGAGAAAGTGATAAAATAAAAATTGGAAAAAAATGTTTTATTAGGGTAGCCCCCCTATATGTAAAGTAAGAAGTGTTTTTTTTTTAATTTCAACCCTAACGTGTGATATATTGTTGGATAGGTATTTAAAAATGAGTAGGGGTTTACTGAAATCATTTATTGATAATGTCAATAATTTCGGATATAATTGCTCCAAAAGTAAAAAACAATGGGGGACACATTGTTTTTTACTTTTGGAGCCCCCCCTCTAACTTTTGAACCATACATCGAACCATAAGTTTAGAAGATATGAAAAAAATCTGAAAAGTAGAACTTTATAAGGACTTTCTAGGAAAATCATTTTGAACTTGATGGAAAGAACAGTTTTTGTACAAAAAAGACAAGAAGGTTGTACAAAATAATTTCTGGACTAAGTTTGTAGTATAATCGTATATGCAAGCATTTTTTTACACTCATAAGTTGGTACACTCACTGTGACGGACGGGAAACTACGGAACCCTACACTGAGCGATTTTCATGTGAGATTGGACTGGATATGTCTCGCATGACATGAGCTGTCAGCTAAAAGAGCCACTTATTGGGTCCTCTTAAATTCTTGGCGACACTGTGGCACACCAACACAAAGGTGAAGAGATGAACTTGACTCTTTCAAATACAGTCTTAGATTGAATATCCGCTTTTAAAGGGAAAATTGGCAGACATTGCGGTTGAGAATACTGAAAAAATATGTTACAATAATTCTCTCTATGAACCTCAGTGACAGTGCAGCTACACCGTTATTGATTCAACGATTTGAGATTTCGAAGCGATCAAATATGGTTTTAGAAATCAGAAACTTTATTTCAAACTAGCTTTTGCCCGCGGCTTTGCTGCCTACATTTTTTTTTACAGTACATTATAAATATTGTCAAAATATCGGTCATACAAAAAAAGTGAAGCTTTATATGATTTCAACTCAACACGGCGACTTTAACTTAATTGTGTATGAAGTCACTGCTTCAGCCGCTGCCATATTGAGTTTGACTCGCACTTAACCAATTTTTTTTTTGTTAAAACAATACCTTTGTTCAAAAAACTTGAGGATAGCGTCAATAAACTTTATTCCCTAGCTACTTAGCACTTTGTTTGAACTTTGTTAAAGTAAAAGCACAGATTATGTTTTAAAAGATTATTTCTTTAGAATCTTTTGCTTAGCCGCCGTTCTTATTACAGAGGATTTCTTTTAACGAACTTTTGAACTTAAAGATTAGGCTCTCGTTAAAAGAATTGCTATCAAACGTAGCAAAATGGAAGGTATTGAATATAAAAGAGTTTCAGTCAAATATTTTTTAAAATAAAATTGAAACAAAATAATTTATTTAGAAAAATAATTATAATTTAACAAGACAATTTAAATTGCTTATCATCAGTTGAAAGAAGTAGTCGTGAATAAAGGCAAGTCTTTTTTTATGATAGACTCGAGTTTGACCACTATCTCACCTGATGGTTAGCGAAGATGTGGCCGAGAATGGAACACGCTTGCCTAGAAGTAACCTATTCACTCTTGACTTAAAGAGTTAGTCTATCAATATTAATAATAAAAAAACATAAGCTTAAACGTGGTTACTAAAAAAGTTTTGAGTATAAATGGAAGAGGTGGAAGGGGAGAAGAAAGTCAAAGAAAAGATAGATTATGTGAGAAGTGATATGAAAGGAAGGGAATCAATCAGCATGTTAGCTGACGAGATAGAATAGAAGAAAAAACCGTGTTGTTTCGACCCCAAATAAAACGGGACAAGGGCAAGAAGATGATGATAATATATTATCTACACTAGTATAATAAAGAGGTAAAGTTTGTTTTTTTAGGGTTCCGTAGTCAACTAGAAACCCTTATAGTTTCGCCATGTCTGTCTGTCCGTCTGTCTGTCTGTCCTCGCTTAATCTCTGTGACCGTTAGCTCTAGAAAGCTGAAATTTGGTACCAATATGTATATCAATCACGCCGACAAAGTGGTAAAATAAAAATTGGAAATAAATGTTTTATTAGGGTAGCCCCCCTATGTGTAAAGTGAGAAGTGATTTTTTTTTATTTCAACCCTAACGTGTGATATATTGTTGGATAGGTATTTAAAAATGAATAGGGGTCTACTAAAAACATTTTTTGATAATGTCAATAATTTCGGAAATAATCAATACCAAAAGTAAAAAACAATGTGTCCCCCCCCCTCTAACTTTTGAACCATAAGTTTAGAAAATATGAAAAAAATCTGAAATTAGAACTTTATAAGGACTTTCTAGGAAAATTATTTTGAACTTGATGGAAAGAACAGTTTTGTACAAAAAAGACAAAAAGGTTGTACAAAATAATTTCTGGACTAAGTTTGTAGTATAATCGTATATGCAAGCATTTTTTTAAACTCATAAGTGGGTACACTTGTTGTGACGGACGGGAAACTACGGAACCCTACACTGAGCGTGGCCTTCACGCTCTTGGCCGGTTTTTTTTTTGTTTGTATGAGGTAATCATTGCAAGCACTGGTCCGATTGCTAAATTTTTTTCACCGTTAAAAAACTGCTTTATTTCTGAGTGCGGGCGAAGTCGCTGGTAAGCTACAAGCTAGTATCCAATATTAATTTATCTAATCCGGGAATCGAACTGAACGCTTCATGCTTAACTGTAACGTGTAACACTGTTCCTAAGAGAACGCAGTATTTATCAATAGAGAAAACTTACAGTTCAATTTGAATTCCAACTTACAATAAATTGCAAATGCAAAAAACTACAGAACTACAGATTGAGCGCACCATTAACAAATTACTTACTGCCATTAGGTACTTATTCACCCAGACTGTGAAATGCACAAACATTAAATTTTTCTTCAACCCAAGACAAATATGAACCCTTCAAATTCCTCGACGGGTTAAGCGGCCAAATTACAGAGACCATTGCAGTCCTTACATTCAGAACTTTTTTAATACATCTCGTAGTTTTCAGGGTTCATTGTATGTTGGACGAAGTTTTCAAACTTGGCCTCTTGTCTTGCAAACTCCTGGTGCATTTAACGAGATAACTTTGTCAGATGGGGAAGACGGGCAAAAAGACATTTAAGTACTTCATTATACTGGCCATCTCATATAGCTACCGTGGTTTAAAATTGAGATTCAAATTAAGATAGATATTTCCTTCCTACAAAATTGAACTAATTAATTTAATAAAGGACCTACGTTTGATATTTAGGTGCTTCATTTTAGGGTGAATTTCGAAAGGTGTTTTGTTAGGGTTAAGGAAAAATATTGAGTAAATTATATTTTCAGTATGTTTATTGAAGCCGTTTCGTATTTATTCATCATCATCATTTCAGCCAAAGGACGTCCACTGTTGGACTTAGGCTTTCCACAAGCATTTTTTACATTTTGAAATTTTCTACATGTACACCAATTCCGCATGCGTGATAAAATCAATATTGATGATTTTTTATCTAGAAATAGAGTCAGTAAGACTCTTTTTTATTATTACTATTTTTTATTGTGGTATATTGTGTTGCTTGCGCCGAATAAATGCTATTCTATTCTATTTAAGTTTCTATCTATTTGGGAACTTGAGCACATACGAAGTTTATTTATTTATCTCCCCTACAAAATAATTTGTGCACAACATCGACAGATGCGAAGTTTTATAAATAAGATATGTGAAAACTTTCCGGTTTAATAAAACGCTTTCTTCGTAGACAGTTTGACATGGGATCTGAGAAGTTAGGAATAGGGTTGACACCTGGCTTATTTATATATATTTATTATGTACAAGCTGATTCGACAAACTTTGAACTGCCTATGGGGTACATTTTACCGCGCTGTCTGGCCGTCCGGTAACTGTCCGGACCAAGCCCAAGTCGTCGACGGCGCGCACTGTTCCCGCGCGCCTCAAGGAGTTGTCAGCAACAGCAGGGACCCAGCCGGGTCGAAGCCTACCGGGGCCAGGGTTATCCGAAAGGGCGCTCGAGCCCCGGTATGAAGGCTAGAAGGAACGGGGTGGGTCTTTCAGTCAGTAAGAGTCTGATACTATCTCCCGCTCCGCCCAAGGGTGGGGGATGTCAATGCATGATTTTTCCCACCATAAAAAATTAAAAAAAGGGTATATTTTACCGGGACACCATGGCAGCGTGACCAGTTGCGCAGCCATGGTGTCCCAGTGAAATATAGCCCTAAGCTACCAAACTAGACATCATACGGATATTAGAGTCACCACACGTCCGAGCTGGTCGCCCCACCAATTGGTTGCGCAACCAGACGGATACCAGGTGAGTAACTCTCTATTGAGCTGTATACATTTTGTTGGTTTTTATCGTGATATTTTCAGATTTTCTCACTGATTAACCCTTTGTGTGTCCGGAACGTGGATCCACGCGAGACACAATAACTTTTTATTTGCGTATCTAATTACGGCATACGAAAGGTTAAACCTTTTCTGGACTATCACGAATATTTCAAGGTCAAAATGAACCCAATTGGTCCGGCCGTTCTCAAATTTTAGCAAGACTAACAAACAGTTATTCATTTTTATTAAAATAGATATGCTCCCGTTTGACCACTTCATCAACTGATGGTAAGCGATGATGTGGCCGGCGATGGAGCACGCTTGCCTAGAAGTAACCTATTCACTATAATTCTTCTTTAATTCTTTATTGTACCCATGATAAATAACAAACACTCAATCCACTCTTCTTCTTTTTCTTCTTCACTCTTGAATTAAAGACCCTACGTTGAATCTATAAGCCACTTCTTAGCTTTATGGATAAATCAATAATAACTAATACTATGAAAATCATCGGTAATGATTATTACTAAAAAGTCAATTTTGCTAAAATTGATCGTTTAGCCATTCGAGCATTAGAGCACAAAATAGGTACAGAAGACAAACTCATGTATGTGTTTCACTTTTTATACCTACGCTCGGTGGACGCACACTAATGAGCGTTTGAGCCGGAACTGTCCGACGAACGGGCCGAGGCGCTCCGAGATATCTTGTCCATGAGCGGTGTCTATGTGAGCGTTGCTCGAGCGCGCTTTGTATGTAGATTGACTTCTATACCTATATATTTTGTGACTAGAGCAACGATTTATCATAAGAGGCAACCCTGGTTACAAATTCCCCTTATTTCAGTACTCGAAATATTTGTAATATACTTCTTTAAATAAGTTTTGAAACTACGATGACAGTTTTATAGGAAATTGTCGCAGCCGAGCTCATTCCGACAATATTTTCAGGTGAATTGATACATCTATTATTTATTTAACAATTTCAGGATCCAATAATGCTTTATTTACTTTGTTGTTGAAGTAACATTAATGTATGGAGGTCTTTAAGTCAAGAGTGAATAGATTGCTTCTTGGCAAGCGTGTTCCATCGTCGGCCACATCATTGCTTACCATCAAGTGAGATAGTGGTCAAACGTGAGTCTATCATAAGAAATGCTTGCATTTATTTACAACTACTTTTTGCAACTGATGATAAGCAATTTAAATTGTCTTGTTAAATTATAATTAACTTTCTACATAAATTATTTTGTTGCATTTTCACTTCTTAAAATATTTAAACGAACATTATAAAAAAATGTATTTTGTAAATTATATCATTATGCTTGTTTTAATAGACAACCTAGACTACCGAGTTGTCTATGGTTCAAGTCAGTTATGCCCGGTCCACACATGACTTGATAGGGCAACAAATTTTTGTTTTATTTTTTCCTTTTTTGTAGTTATTTGTGTGTCTATACGGGCAGAATAAACATGTTTTCTAAAATCAAAATCAAAATCAATCAAAATCATTTATTTCAAATAGACCATTTGTAGGCACTTTTGAATACTCAAATGTCGGTCAGTCCAAGAAAAGTGAAGCTAATTTTTTTCTTTCTGTCCTAAATATAGTCTAATAATTTAGAATGTTTAAGCAGTAGGCGTCATGGTATACCTTAGTCAGAAAGGGTTGAATACTGACGACTAATAGAGAAAAAGAAATGATAATTATTTATTTTGCAAACTACACTATATACATACATGTTATGTGTAACTGTCCGGTTCAAGCTCAAGTCGTCGACGGCGCGCACTGTTCACGCGCGCCTACAGGAGTTGTCAGCAACAGCAGGGGCCCAGCGGGGTCAAAGCCTACTGGGGCCAGGGTTATCCGAAAGGGAAATCGAGCCCCGGTATGAAGGCTTGAAGGAACGGGGTGGGTTTTTAGTCAGTAAGAGTGTGACACTAAAAAAAAAACATGTGTAAATTTAATTGCAGTGTCTTCTTTTAGATCGGAAATCAACTAATTGTCTTCTCCCGTTCGTATGCGGAGCGTGAGGACGTGTCAAACTTTTACTAACTATAATTCACTCCTATGTTCTTTCTTTGTCTTGCGTTCTGGAGCCTTGGGGTTCACTTTCACTTAACTCATGGTTACCGGACGGTCGGACGACGAGTTACCCACTGCTCGCCATCTACAAGCCCACGCCTATGGTAGCTGGAAATCAGGGTCAAGATTCTGGCGGCCAAAATGTGAGAATATCTGTTTCCTCACGCGTGTGACCGCTTCGTTCGCTTGCATTACTGCTTCACAGAAGAAGAAGACCTCCGGCCGGAGTGGCAGGAAGTTTGGATCATGACCCGTACCAGGGCCCAGCGCAGGAGGTCACTGCTGCTGATTACTCGCATACAAAGACACGGTGGTACTCCACCCAAGCGGGGCACATCTGCACCGTATGCGCCACCATGTCCACCGGCGGTCCGCACAATGGCGACACCCAGGCGTTTCTCCCGCAGAAACCAAACTTAACATGCCCGGTTAGGACTTACGTTGGAAAACCAAGAAAACGATATTGCCCGAAGAATCTCCGAACTTAAGTGACTGTGAGCAGGACACGTTGCTCGCAGTACAGGTAGTCGATAGAGTGTAGCAACTTTTTGTAGTATCGACCTTTTTTTTTTTTCGATGGGAAAAATGATCTTATGACAACTCCCGCTCTTGGGCGGAGCGGGAGATAGTGTTAGACTCTTACTGACTAAAAAACCCATCCCGTTCCTTCAAGCCTTCATACCGGGGCTCGAGCGCCCTTTCGGATAACCCTGGCCCCAGTAGGCTTCGACCCAGCTGGGCCCCTGCTGTTGCTGACAACTCCTTGAGGCGCGCGGGAACAACGCGCGCCGTCAACGACTTGGGCTTGGTCCGGACTGTTACTGGACGGCCGGACAACGAGCTACCCATTGCTCACTGTCCGCAAGCCCGCGCATACGGTGGCTGGAAATCGGGATCGGAATCCCGGCGGCGGTGGCGAGAGCGCCGTTGCCTGATGCGGTCGGCTTCCTCCTTTGTTGTAGTATCGACCTCCAATTAGGTGGACAGATGTTTTGGTGGGGGTTGTAGGTATCCGATGAATTCGAGATTCACAGGACCGGTCCTTGTGGTGATGATTGGTCTTCTGGTTCGTCTTCGGCTGAAATGATGATATTGAAAAAAAAAATATTCAGATATAAAATGCTAGTAAACAGATTGAAGTTCTGACTCTTAAGTTAAATTAGAGGAACTTAGCACAGTTTACAGTTTCTTCCTGAACATTCGATGAGTTTAAAAAATATTTCCATCATCCTAGTCTTTTTAATCTTGTCCCGTCTTATTTGGGGCTTGCGCAACACTTTTTTTCAATAAAAAAACAACCATTTCCTTAAAAATAACATTTTACTACAATAGAAAATTATAATGTAGTAAAATTGGACTTGGGCCGAAAGGTTTTGGAGTGGCGACCGCATACCGGAAGACGCAGTGTTGGAAGCCCTCCTACAAGGTGGACCGACGACCTGGTGAAGGTAGCAGGAAACCGATGGATGCGGGACGCACAGGAACGTTCGATGTGGCGACGCTTGGGGGAGGCCTATGTCCAACAGTGGACGTGTATCGGCTGAAATGATGAATGATGAAAATTGGACTTGAAAACACAAATTGAAATATGTTAATAAATAAGGACAATAACATTTTTTCTTTAGAACGTTATAATTATTATAACGTTCTAAAGAAAAAATGACACAGATTTTCAGAAACATTTAGACGCCTACACAAGCATTTAAAAATCGTACATAAAAACCTGTAGCTTCATTACAACCATGTCATACCAAAAGAGCGTAAGTTCACGACATGACAAAGTGTTCCACGCACTCAATCACCCCAAGTATAATGACGTAGAAAAAGGTTTTGTTCCGTACCTTGGGCACTTGAAAAATAATAATTACTGCCAAGCACTGCCGTTGTACGAAGATAAGAGTTCTTCTCTACGGAATAATGAGAGTCTTGCTTGCAAGGAGGGTCAAGGGTCGAAAAAACATTTGAAATCGCTGTAAGTCGAGGTGTTTTTGTGCATGACTGTACTTTGTGGAAATGGTTTTGTTTAGTAAACGTTTAGAATGGAAATAAATATTTAAACATTGGAGCAATTCGTAATCTTGTAGCGACATCTATGATGCCGAATTGGAACTAAAACCATAAAACCCTACATTGTTGTATTATAGTTCATATGATTCGAACGTATACAATAGTTGAAAATCTAGTCTTGGAAACTACCCTGGGCAAGCCACAATTATGGCAGTACGTCCCCTCTTCGAGGCGTGGCTGGGAAGACCTCACGACCTTCCGTATGACGCAGGTCCTCACCAGACATGGCGCGTTCGGGAGGTTCCTGCTCCGGACGGTGGAAGTGACGCCCGGGTGTCGCCACCGTGCGGAATGCCCGGAGGATACGGTGGAGCACACAATCGAGGTGTGGCCTGCTTGGGCGAAGCATCGCCGTGCCCTCGTGGTGGCGACCGGTGGCGGAGACCTCTCGCGCCGGGCCATGGTCTGGAGCGAGGAAGAGTCGCAGGCGGTCGCCGACTTCTGCGAAGCAGTAATGCTCGCAAAGGAGGACCCGAGCGCATCAGGCAACAGCGCTCTCGCCACCGCCGGGCTTCCGATCCCGATTTCCGACCACCATAAGCGCGGGCTTGCGGAATGTGAGCAATGGGTAGCTTGCTGTCTGGCCGTTCGGTAACTGTCCAGCCCAAGTCGTCGATGGCACGCAATGTTCCCACGCGCCTCAAGCAGTTATCAACAACAGCAGGAGCCCAGCCAGGGTTATCCGAAAGGGAACTCGAGCCCTGGTATGAAGGCTAGAAGGAATGGGGTGGGCTTTTAGTCAGTAAGAGTCTGACACTATCTCCCGCTCCGCTCAAGAGCGTGGTTTGTTTTTTCCCACCATATTTTTGCCACCATAAAAAAAAATAGTCTTGGAAACTACCCAAGAGTAGATTTCAGACTTGTACCCAGACCAGACACAACAACCGTCTGGTCGCAGAATTCTCCCTTTTCAACGGAAGTTTATAGGACTGCAACCTGTTCCGCTTCTTATTAACTGTTACTTCAATTTTATTCTTCAAGATACAGGATTGATCCTCAGTTTGAAAGGGAGTGGTCTAACCAGTACAAAACTAGCTACTGCTAGTGGCAATGGTCCCAAGGGAGCATTTTTCTAAGATATAAAGTATCCTATGTGCTAATCCAACACATGGTCTACCCGTCTACCAAGTTTCATCGATCAATTCAACCTTTCGAACGTGCAGAAGTAAGGAACCTAATAATACACAGATGGTATGATGTGGGTGCCGTGGAAGGTGGGTAGGCCTCTGGTGTGGGACGCAACCTGTGTCGACACCCTTTGCGCCATTCCATATTCTCCATATTCTAAGTTCGGCGGGCTGTGCCGGCGGCCCGGCGCTGCCACTGCGGCTTTGACTATCAAACGACGCAAACACCTTATTGGTAATTATAGTTTTGAGCCGTTTGGGGTCGAAATGCTTAGGTCATGGGGCCAGAGTGCGCGTCTTCAAGTAAATTTCACGTCGTCTGATCGACACTGCGTGACCAGAGGGCTGGCTCGTTCTTCGCCTAAAGAATTAGCGATGCCAGTTAATGTGGCAATGCTGTCAGCCTTCTGGGCACATTTCCAGATGACAGCAATATGGAGGAGTACTTCGACGCCTGAGTGTATTTTGTGTTTTTGTACTTTATATACTTAGTTTTGTACTTTTATACTAAACCTAGTATAAAAGTATTTATAGTCCTCATTATGACTATATAAATATACACACACACACTTACAGACTTTTGCTTCTACAATATTAAGTCTGATAAATAAGAAGACAAAGTACTCACTTACTCCAAATCACAATACATTCTACTTTTTCTTCCTTCTGAAGATAAGCATGTAAACATATCACTTTTAAACACCCGAATAAGCTGACTTTATGTAACCCACTTCAGCATCTTCACTTATATACAACCCTTTAAGCATCTAGTTTAAAAATCAACCGTATGTTTAAAAACTCAAGGTGGATTTTTCTTTGCAAGCAAAGATATTTTTAATATTCATACAGCGAGACACATCTTGGGCCTCCTGGCTTCAAGTAATTTAGAGTCTATTGTCATATAATTGTATTACGTGGCTCGAATGCGGAGGGATGTGAGAAAATTATATTTTCTAATAAACATCAGCGTTAATTATGGATGGAGAGGAGAAAATATGAAGAAGTAGGTTCTGTATGCGGTGATACCTGTATCTTAGTGAAATATTATACAACAAAACTTTTAGTTTATGCGAAACCTGTATATAGTTCGTTCAGAATCAGTAACTGAATGGATTTCAATAGTTTTTACACCATTTTATATTTTTTCCCAAAAATATTTGAAAAGGCCACAAGTTGGACATTACCGACACTAAATACAACACAGGTCACGGTAGGTCATAGCGGATATTAAGAGCCAGTAAACAGCTGGGTGCAAGTGCAATACCACCCCTCAGTCGCCTGGATGGTCCGGTGACTATGTATTTTTGCTGACATAACAAGCTAATAAGCTGACATAATAAGCTAGCTTTGTGATTTTTCATACTACAGATATGAAATTTTGTACTTAGATTAATGAATCTAAAAACTTAAGTTACTAGATATTTGTTTCTTGTTTCGCATATTTTATACCAAATGTTGTATGTTATCCTAAGGGAACAAATATAATAATAATATTTTCAATTATCTTATAGTACCTAGGTAAATAATCTTTAAAGTAGGAAAATTAAATCAATAAGAGTATATTTTATTTATTTATTTATTTATATATACTATCAATCACATCATGTTTAAAAATTTACAAAAATTAACCATATAACTATTGTTAATTATCATCACTTATTTTGTTTTTAATATAATAACCAATGAAAGAGTAGGGCAATGAAAACGGCTATGCTTAAAAATTTTTGCATGATCGTATCAGTACTGAAAATATTTGCAGAAGAACCAAGGTTGCTGATATAGCCTGAAAAATTGCCTGAAATGGCACTGGGCATGGCACATTGTTCACAGAACAGATGGACAATGAGGAAGAAAGACTCGCCGGGCCTTGGTTGAGGCCATGGTCCGTAGCGAGGAGGAGTTGCAGGCGGTCGCCGACTTCTGCGAAGCAGTAATGCTCGCAAAGGAGGAGGCCGAACGCATCAGGCAACGGCGTTATCGCCGCCACCGTCGCCGGGATTCTGATCCCGATTTACGGCCAACGTAGACGCGGGCTTGCGGACGGTGAGCAATGGGTAACTCGCTGTCCGGCCGTCCGGTAACTGTCCGGACCAAGCCCAAGTCGTCGACGGCGCGCACTGTTCCCGCGCGCCTCAAGGAGTTGTCAGCAACAGCAGGGACCCAGCCCGGTCGAAGCCTACTGGGGCCAGGGTTATCCGAAAGGGCGCTCGAGCCCCGGTATGAAGGCTAGAAGGAACGGGGTGGGTCTTTTAGTCAGTAAGAGTCTGACACTATCTCCCGCTCCGCCCAAGGGCGGTGGATGTCAATGCATGATTTTTCCCACAATAAAAAAAAACCGGCCAAGTGCGAGTCGGACTCGCCCATGAAGGGTTCCGTAGCAGCAAGTAACATAATATAAAAGTTCTTGTAATGTGTTGTAACTTTAATTGATGTTTTAATAATAGTGTATTTTTTTCGATTTATGACACATTAAAAAAAAAACTACTTACTAGATTTCGTTCAAACCAATTTTCGTTGGTAGTTTTTATAGTAATGTACATCATATATTTTTTTTAGTTTTATCATTCCCTTATTTTAGAAGTTAGAGGGGGGGGGACACACATTTTACCACTTTGGAAGTGTCTCTCGCGCAAACTATTCAGTTTAGAAAAAAATGATATTAGAAACCTCAGTATCATTTTTGAAGACCTATCTATAGATACCCCACACGCATGAGTTTGATGAAAAAAAAAATTTTGAGTTTCAGTTCTATGTATGGGGACCCCCAAAATTTATTGCTTTTTTTCTATTTTTGTGTGAAAATCTTAATGCGGTTCACAGAATACATCTACTTACAAATTTTCAATAGTATAACTCTTATAGTTTCGGAAAAAAGTGGCTGTGACATACGGACGGACAGACAGACAGACAGACAGACAGACAGACAGACAGACAGACAGACATGACGAATCTATAAGGGTTCCGTTTTTTGCCATTTGGCTACGGAACCCTAAAAAAGGAAAAAAGAGTCTGGAGTGGGGATCACGTGTCGAAAAACGCAGCGTTGCAAGCCCTCCGACTAGATGGACCGGTGACCTGTCCAGACACACATATTCATACGGCTATTTATCTTAAGGTTACATACTCCCGAGATGAAAGTACTTACTCTGACCTTTTCCAAATTCTTTACACAAAAATTCATGAAGATTCAGCATTTTTATAATTAAAACGTAACAAACAAATAGAATTACTTTCGTGTTTATAATATTAGTATGCCTAATATTGTTCTGTATAATATTGTTACAGAATACTTGAGTTTATCTTACTTTTATTTAGTCTTAGTAAAATTTTCTTCGTTTTTAATTAAGGGTGACTTTAAGTAACTAATAGGTCGAATCGTGCCGGTCCTCAGTTGTAATTAGTGTGTTTTTTAAATAAAGCACGTAGACCATTAAGTTATTATCAGACTCATCTTCATAAATATTATAAAGCACAAGAGTTTCTTTTACTACAAGCTGAAGAACTGGTTCGAATTGAAAATATATTTCAGTGTTTTTTTTTTTGTTTTGGTGGGTAAAAAGCATCCAGATGACATCCCCGGCCCTTGGGCGAAGCGGGAGATATTATCAGACTCTTACGGACTAAAAAACCCTACGGACTGAAAAGTTGAAAGGTAATCGGTTGTCTTGGTATGGTCATGTGAAGCGGAGGGATGAAGCGCATATTACTAAAAGAGTTCTGAGTATACATGTAGATGGATGGAGAGGGAGAGGAAGGCCGAAAAAAAAGATGGATGGATTGTGTGAGAAGTGATATGAAAGAAAAGGGAGTTAGTGATAGTTTGACGGGTGACAGGACAGAATGGAAGAAGAAAACGTGTTGCGCCGACCCCAAGTAATATGGGATAAGGGCAGGAAGAAGAAGAAGACGGACTAAAAAACCCACCTCGTTCATTCGTGGTCTGTCATACCGGGGCCGAGCCTCCCTATCGAAAACAGACACTTGGCCCTAGTAGGCTTCGATCCTTCGGGGCCGCTACGGTTTATTTTAGTGTTGGATTTTTTGAGAGTATTCGTTTATATAAATAACAGTAGGAACTTACGGACGGACATATAAACGCACAGCCGGAAATGTAGAAACTAGGAGCATAAAATTTTGCACATAGTTTTTTTATTATGACGTAGAATTGAATAGAATAGAATAGAATAAACCAAAATAGTAACAATTTCACAGAAACAAACCTATGTGCACAATGGCGTCTCGTCTTATCACTGAAAGCGATGCCTTCCAGACAACGTTGGGATGGAATATAAGAACTTAAACTAAAAAAGAGGGTAGGCTGCGGTGTACTTCAAGCAATATAAATCAAGGGACACATTAATTAATTAAACCCCAAGCGAACGCCGGCGTTCGCTTGGGGTTTAATGAATTAAGGGGAAAAATAATAATAATATGCAAGCACATATATACATATATAAATTTAAACAAGATATATATATATATATATATCATGTGTTACAATTAAATGGAAGCGAAAAAAAAAGTATAGAATAAAGATTAGTGATGGAAAAAATTAAATTCACGACTTAGGAGAGAACTAAGAGGAGATTTTCTAAAATTGACATCCTAAGGGAATGAATCGGTGATCTAAAGTTTGTATGGAAGAATCGATTCTTCTATCTCTTCTTCTATCACGCGGACGAAGTAGCTAGTCATCGCAGAACTTCTCTTGTTACTTTGTCTGTGTTTTTATTTATTTTATATAAATCTATTGGCACACCACACCGTTGCCGATTTCCTAATTAGTCGATATTGTTACCGGCCTACGCTGAAAACCAGCACTTTGGACTCGTTGCATTTTTGCGTGTGCACACAGCATTATGCTGAGCGTACGACGTGGCGCATATTTTCTTATTACTATTTTTGTTATATATTTTTTATTACAGTTAATCTTAAGTGTGAGGCCTCTTTCGGGCGAATAAAACGTTCTTCTTTCTTTCTTGCTCTGGTGGAGGGGGAAAAGGTGTCAAAGTTTTTTTTTCTGTTATATACTAGTAGGTACTTAACTTCGATCCCGCCTGATGGTTTTTTACTGTCTAAGTCCACCCATGTACCACACATGATACTCAGATATGCTTTAACATTAGAAACAGTATTAACGTAAAATTACATTCCGCCCATGTACCACCGCGGTCATTTCTGCCTGATCACTTAAAAAAAAATCACTTGGATCCTGCAGCGCCGCGCCAAACCAAACCTTTGAAGTTTTCGTTTAGAGTGCAAGCAAAAATGAACTTAGTGGTGGCCAGGCGGAAGTGTCCATGATGGTATTTACCTTCTGGTGCCTATTGTGAATCAGAGCCACAGTAAAAACTTTCAAACACAGCCAATTTTACTGCACCTTTACTTAAGTTCATCAAAACTCACCAGCATAATGCACCAACAGTTTCAACAAACATGTTACCAAAACTTGCATACCTGGCCTTTGATCAGAACTCACGACAAAGCGCTCACCACCTATTATTAGAACACCGTGCTCGATATGCTGATAAAGTTACTCCCAAGTTTCTTGTCTTAAATTAATTTCACACTCGGTAAGTTGTCGGCCTCCTTCGGAAAATTTACTGCTTCCACTGTTTTCTTGTTTCGGTGTTTGAAATTATTGCAGCGGAAGCCATATTGTGTTTTAGTGTGACGATGATTTCAGGAGAAGTATTTAATTCAATGACTTATGTCTTGTTGTAATATAGAATTAAGAGAAAACTACAGGATTATTTATTTCTTTGGGAAAACAAACAGTTACACATAGTTGCTAAAAATGAAATCCTTAGTATTTTTAGTTTGTAGTGTAGGTATGTGTAACCCACAATGTTATCCATATGTTATTTTTTTTTTTAAACAAGAACTAACATTTTATGTCCAGTCAATCTCTTTCCATACCAGGTTGCCTGGAAGAGATCGCGGAATGCGATAAGGCCGCCAATTGTATATTTTAAATATAAGGCTCAAATTTGTAATTTATTATCTTGGTGTACAATAAAGGATATATAAATAAATAATAAATAAATAACTGGGCAGGCCAGTGAATTTACATTCTGAAATTATTTAACGGACAGTTGCCCGGATCAAACACAGCACCCGTCTGGTTAGAAGAGGTTCCTTTTCAATGAAGGTTTGATGGAGTTTTACACTCTGTTCCGTATACCTCTAAATTTTTATTTAATTATTTGCAAAGGCATACCAACAACTTATTTCCAATATAATTTCAACAATATAATAATAACATTTATGAGATGACCCTATGTAAAATAGTTACATACTCAACATAGTAGGTCTCAATCAAAAGTACCCAAACCAGCTAGCAGGGCGGGCAGCTTACTATCCCAAAAATATTTGCGGCGGAAAAAATAACATCTTTGACCAAAATAGTCAGCCATAAGTAATTACACGTAATGAAGAGCAGCCCCCGCACTCTACAAACCCTCCAGACTACATCTAATCTGTTTATAGTCTCTCTACATGACTTGTGATAAAAAATATAAATAAAAAAGATCATAAACTTAAAAATATGATTTTTATAAAATTATAAACATTAAAATATGATATTTATAAAATAATAAACATTAAAATATGATTTTTATAAAATAATAAACATTGAAATACGATTTTTATAAAACAATATCTATAGAAATTGCACTTGCATTTTCTATGAAACTTAACAAGAACTTGAAAACAAAACCAATCATCTGAGCGATAATTATCTTCTTATAAAACAAAAACGAACCAAGCTCAAATATTGAATTCCTTTCAAAATAACTCTTTACAATTTAAACTTCGACATTGGCACAAGTTGCAAGAGGAGCAATATGAATCAATAGTTTTCAAGAGTCCCTGGAATCAGTTCTTGCGTTTCAAATATTCTTGCAATGATATTTTCTTCATTGTTTATTAAATTTAGTTCTGAACTTTTGAAACGATCAATATGTTTAGAGTTCTCTTATCTAATATTAGCTTCTTATCTAGTACACGTTTTTTTTTTTTTTTTTTTTTTTTCGATGGGAAAAATCATCTTATGACAACCCCCGCTCTTGGGCGGAGCGGGAGATAGTGTCAGACTCTTACTGACTAAAAAACCCATCCCGTTCCTTCAAGCCTTCATACCGGGGCTCGAGCGCCCTTTCGGATAACCCTGGTCCCAGTAGGCTTTGACCCGGCTGGGTCCCTGCTGTTGCTGACAACTCCTTGAGGCGCGCGGGAACAGCGCGCGCCGTCGACGACTTGGGCTTGGTCCGGACAGTTACCGGACGGCCGGACAGCGAGCTACCCATTGCACACTGTCCGCAAGCCCGCGCCTACGGTGGCTGGAAATCGGGATCGGAATCCCGGCGGCGGCGAGAGCGCCGTTGCCTGATGCGGTCGGCCTCCTCCTTAGCGAGCATTACTGCTTCGCAGAAGTCGGCGACCGCCTGCCACTCCTCCTCGCTCCGGACCATGGCCTCGACCAAGGCCCGGCGCGAGAGGTCTCCGCCGCCGATCACCCCCACGAGGGCACGGCGATGCTCCACCCAAGCAGGGCACACCGCGATTGTGTGCTCCACCGTGTCCTCCGGGTGTTCCGCACAGTGGCGACACCCGGGCGTCACTTCCGCTTTAATTCGGAACAGGAACCTCCCGAACTTGCCATTTCCGGTGAGGACCTGTGTCATGCGGAAGGTAAGGACGCCGTGAGGTCTTTCCAGCCACGCCTCAAAGAGGGGACTTATCGCCATAATTGTGGCGTGCCCAGCACTGGGTTGCGATAGTCGCTGACGCCATTCCACCATGAGATCCCGCCGGAGCTCTGTCCGCCATGCCGCGACCTGTCGCGGCAGAGGACTTTCACCCCGGCGTATCTAGTACACGTGAAACCTGAAATACGTGTCTAGTATATTAACCGACTTCGCAAAGGAGGAGGTTCTATGTTCGGCTGAATGTATGTTTTTTTTTTGGTTCTTTTTATGTATGTTCACCGATATCTCGGTCAATTGTTGACCGATTTTGAAAATTTTTTTTTATTGAAAGGTTATGCTTCCAAGTTGGTCCCATAGAAATATTGTTATGATTTGATCATGAACTTCGAAGATATGGAACAGAACTCCTCATAGAATTACAGGAAAACTGTGATTACCTACAGGTAAAGTTGCTTTGTTTACAAGTGTAGTCAATAACTGACTGTCAGAAAAGGGGGGGGGGGATGTATCGAACTGATCTGATGATGAAGCCAGAAGGAAAAAAAAATTAATGTAATCTAACCGTGTTTGGGATTATTAAAATCGTTATGAGATGCACTGTGGCTATAAGTTATTTAATTTTGTCTGAGGGATACTTTTTAGTGGAGGTACCATAACTAAAAAGTGTAAAATAAAAAACTTTTTACAAAAAAAAAATAACCGACTTCACGAAGAGACAAAACTATTATAGAAACATTGACTTCCAAAATAAAAGTTATTTTATATTTTTCAGTGTTTTTCAACATTGAAGTCGGTTATTTTTTTTTATTTTTTTTTGTAAAAATGTTTTTAGGTAAAGAATCTTTGTACAAAATTTCATAACTGTACGATGAAAAATTACGAAGTTATAAGCTTTTCATGTTACCTGTTTGGCCGCACAAGTACATGATCACCGGGCCACCCGGGTGACTAAGGGATCGTTTTACTTTCGTATCCAGCTGTGCGTAAGCGTCTTATACTCGCTATGACCTGCCGTGACCTGTGTTGTATTTAGTGTTGGTGATGTCCAACTTGTGACCTTTTTTAAATATTTTTGGAAAAAAATATAACGTGGTTTAAAAATTATTGGGATTGATTCAGTTACTGATTCTGAACAAACTGTGCTAAGATTTTGCATGTACCTACTAAAAATAATGTTGTATACGTAAAAAATGAAACCCTATTTACTTTGGTCACGTTATGCATGAAAGATTAGGTTAGGTTATTTTGGTCTGCATGTGGTGATTTTTATGCCGCTACAACTAGTTTTTGTAGACTCAAAATCTGCGATGAATACGTTTAATTTATTCGTTAACTTAGAAATTTGATTTTTTCACAGCTTGAAAGGACTGCAGATTTGAGTATATCGTTTTAATTTCAACTCGATACCTTCACGCGTTCTCAAGATAAAGGGTTTTGACAGACCGACAGACAGACGGACGGACAACAAAGTGAACCTATAAGGGTTCCGTCTTTTTCATTTTGGGGTACAGAACCCTAAAAACAATGTTATTCTATCTATAAAACTCCGCTTTATCTCAAAGCTAAACACAAAATTACATTAAATCACCTTGTTTCATGCCCACCGGCCGATTAAACCTTAAATACTTTAAACAAAATTATTAATAGGTCTCACCCCACCATTTAAGAGGAGATACGGTCATAAACTTTTTTTTTCTACCGTTTAACACTTGAGACACGAATTTATTACAATTTTTTATCCCTTTACGGTGCTTCGAGTTGTAATTAGCATAAAACGTTTATCCCTTATAATTTTGCTTACGTTTTTTTCTTGGTTATGTCTAGAAAATTTTATTTGACGCTTGGTTTTTATTGAAAAAAAAGTGTAATTGACATTTTATAATTACGTTTCTGAGAAAAGTTGAACTGAAAGCAGTTTTTTTTTTATAGTTGAAAAGCTCCGATTTTTCCTTTCAAATTGTTTTTTTTTTCAAGTGCTAAATGATTAAATAGAAATTAATAAATAGTTATATTTTGCCAGCAGTTTCGTAACCGTGAAAGTAGAAAAATATTCTAAGAGAATATATACCCGGGATAAGGATAAAATATCATTAAAAAATCATCATCATCATCATTATAAATTACTAGTTTCTGCCAGCGGCTCCGCTCGCATTAATGTCGATTTCTCCATACAAACTGTTTTCACTCCGAATTTCGCAAAATACCTGCATATTTTTAAATTTTAGATTTTTTTTTTACAAAATTTTGTGATTAATCAGTGTGTGGTTTTTCGCTTTTCTGTTTATATAGATTGGCATTAATTCATTAAACCCCAAGCGTGTTATGTTTATGGAATAAAACATTAGATTTGAGTTCACTGAGTTTAATAACACAAAGTAACATGCTTTCTGTGCGACATCAAGCTAACACAAGTAAGGACGCCATGACACCAAGCACTAGTGTTGTCCCTCGTATAGTACAAATCTAATATTAGTGTTGTGCCTAATCAACATACACAACATCCCCCGTTTTTATCTATATAACTTATCATATAGTTAAGTCTTTACAAATCAATCAACCTATTGGGCTTTCTAACAACCCTTCCACTCCTAGTGGTGTAATTATTGTTATTTTCTAAATTATTGGATGTCCCATTATTATCTGATTCTAAATCCCTGTTAACCCCTATGTTTTTATTTTCTTCTAAATCTTTGCTATTAATTAAACCCCTTTCATTTGCATTATCATCCCACAAAGTTTCCCTTTTAACAAATTGTTCATTATTACTGTTTTTAATATGTTTCTTATTTCTAATTACAAAATTTCCCTCATTGTTCTTTACTGAATATGACCTATATCCTACCTTTTTTATTATCTTTCCCCCTTTCCATTCCTTGTTTGGAAAATCTTGTATAACAACATTCTGTCCTTCCTTAAACTCTTTTCTATACTTTGCTGTCCTATTATAATTATTTTGGGACTTGTATTTAATGTCATTCATTTTCCTCTTAGCGTCTGTTGGTATACAAGGTTTTAACACATTTTTTGTACATGGCAAATTAGTACGCAGTAGTCTATTCATTAACAATTCAGATGGGGTGTATTCTAATCCTGCTACAGGTGTAGTTCTGTAGTGTAGCATTGCCACATTGAAATCAGTATTACTATCTTTACATTTACGCATAATACTTTTAACAATTCCTACAGCCTTTTCTGCCATTCCGTTAGACTGAGGATATCTAGGACTTGACTTTAACAACTCTATTTCCCAATTATTAGCAAATTGTTTGAATTTGTAACTGTTGAAAGGCATATTATCGCTCATTATATATTTAGGTATACCATGTGTTGTGAAAATCTCTTTACATTTCTTAATGACTTCTTCTGCTGTTTTATTATACAAGTATTTAACTTCAATCCACTTAGAAAAATAATCAATTACAACCAAATAGTCTTTTCCTGCATAATAACATATATCCATGGCAACCTTTATGAACGGAAGATCAGGGAACTCATGTGACATAAGTGGTTCTTTGATATTACAAGCTCTATATTTTTCACAAGACTTACAGTCCAAAACAAATTTTTCTATGTCACTAGACATACCTGTCCAATACATCACTTTCCTAGCCCTTTTTTTACATTTTACTATGCCTGCATGCCCTTCATGTAACTTATTTAACATTTCTTTTATCATCTGTTTAGGTATTATTATTCTATCTTTGTAATATAATATGTTATTTTTACATGTAATATCATCTTTTAATTTTTTAAAACTTTTAACTGTTTATCCTGTAACATTTTATCATTATTTGGCCATCCTACTTCACAAAAAGTTAAAACTTCTTTTAAACATGAATCTAACTTTGTTTCAGTTTGAAATTGTTGCAATTTTATTTCAGAAATAAGTAAATTACACTCTAACCCATATACTACTTCTTGCTCAATAGTATGTACTAATTCTTTTAAAGATGGTTCCTCTTTAGCATTTTCTTGTATAAAATTTCTTGACAAATAGTCAGCTACAAACATCTTTTCACCTGGCACATATTTAATGGTGAAATTATATTTTAAAAGTTTTAAAACCATCCTTTGCAATCTTGCTGATATCTTACTTAAATCTTTATTAACTATAGTGACTAAAGGCTTATGATCCGTTTCAATTATAATTTCCCTACCATACACAAACTGGTGGTATTTTTCCATGGAAGCACAAATAGCAAACAACTCTTTTTCTATTGGTGCCCATCTAGTTTGACTTTCAGTGTAACATCTAGAGTAAAAAGAAATTGGCTTTCCTTCCTGTAACAAACAAGCACCTAAACCTGATTTTGAACTATCCGTTTGTAATGTTATAGTCCCTGTTTTCTTTAATATGGCTAATGTAGGAGTACAACTTAACTTCTTTTTTATCTCTTCAAATGCTTGTTTCTGTCCTACATCCCAGTTCCATTCAACATCCTTTTTTAATAAATCTCTTAATGGTTCAGTAGTTTTAGTATACTGCGGAATAAACTTACTCAAATAATTGCACATACCTAAGAATTTTTGCAATTGCTTAATATTCTTTGGTTCCTCTAACCTTTGAATAGCTTAGTTATGAATTGTTCTATGGTGACGCCTTCACCTTGTCTACTCATGAGAAAATCGTACATGTTGATGGTAAGAGCTTTTCTAGGCTCCACATAGTCATCAAACAATTTTAATACTGACTTGAGATCGAGATTCTCGTGTTTTCTTGCAGTGTTGTAGACGGTCACAGCTTCTTCGCCCGCACAACTCAAGAATAATGCTATTTTTCTCGTCTCTGGCGCTGTTGATAAACCTACAGCTTCTAGGTATAGCTCGAACATCTGCCTAAATACGCGCCAATTGCATTCGCGCCCACTGAGAATAAGATTACGCGGTGGCTTCATTCCCTCCATTTTGTTGCGGTTACGTAAATTTCCTCACACTTAGTTTTCTGTTTTAGTAGTTTTACGTACTTTTTCATTTATTTTTATACTTGGTTTTACACCTGACACCATGTTATGTTTATGGAATAAAACATTAGATTTGAGTTCACTGAGTTTAATAACACAAAGTAACATGCTTTCTGTGCGACATCAAGCTAACACAAGTAAGGACGCCATGACACCAAGCACTAGTGTTGTCCCTCGTATAGTACAAATCTAATATTAGTGTTGTGCCTAATCAACATACACAACAAAGCGAGCGCCAGCGTTCGCGCACCTATTGTCTTTCTATTGTGTCTGAAATTTCTACGATTGAAAGTTTAAAATTCAAGTACAATGTCAAAAGGTGTAATTAATTTTAGACATGATTCTAAATTATCCTAACTGCTATTCCCTGATATGGTCTACTCGTGTCTCAAATATACAAATGCGTTCAACCGTTTCAGCGTAAAAGATGAACAAATATATACACACACTAGCTTTTGCCCACGGCTTTGCCCTTGTACATAAAATATAGCCTATGTCACTCAGGAATAAAGCTGCTTTCTATTGGTGAAAAAATTGTAATAACTGGACCAGTACTTTCAGAGATTACCTCCGACAAACAAAAAAATAAACAAAAACAAACTTTACCTCTTTATAATATTACTAGCTTTTGCCCGCGCGGCTTCGCACCCGCTCTTCCCTACTCTACCCTACCCTAATTTTCATTTTTTTTTTCCATAAGAACCTTCTCCTCACAATAACGAATAAAATAAATAAAGAATTAGCGAAATTTACGCGTTCACACGTGATGGCGTGACCAAGGAAATAAGGACTCATTTTTATATATATAGATTAGTGTAGATAATAATAATATTCCACAACTATCACACAACGCCGTCTAGTCCCAAGCTAAGCAGAGCTTGTGTTACGGGTACTAGACAACTGATAAACATACTTATATATTTCTAAATACATATGTATTATAGATAAATTATACTCAGACACAGAACAAATGATCATGCTCATCACATAAACATTTTTCCTGGGTAGGGATCGAACCCACGACCTCCGGCATAGCAGTCAGGGCCACTAACGACTAGACCAACAGGCCAGTCAAAAATAAAGACATACTTACAAACTTTTGCATTTTATAATGTTAGTATGATAACTCAATTTCAAACAAAGATGATGCTTGAAACTTTTTCAGTGGGTTATATCGTCATCATCATCTTCCTGCCCTTGTCTGTCACGTTTTTTTCTTCCATTCTATCCTGTCACTCGTCACACTATCACTAACTCCCTTTTATTTCATATCTCTTCTCACACAATCCATCCATCTTTTCTTTGGCCTCCTTCTCCCTCTTCATTCACTTTTCAGTGGGTTATATAAAATGTGTAAACCGTTGTAAATTCATAATGGGAGCAATAAAATGTACCTTTTATTATCTAATTAAACAAAGGGATTAAGCGGTAATTTTAACGCCTGACGATATTCCATTATGTCTAATTATAATAAATAAGATGTACCTAACATTGCATAGTGGGCCTTACAATGTTCCCACTGTTGGGACTCAGGAGACTCCTCGGAGGGCCGTAATCCACCACGCGGGCCCAGTACGGGTTGGTGGATATCGAATGTCTTCGAATTTTTGGTTCTAGGACATGCCGGTTTCCTCACGATGTTTTTCTTCGCCGTTTCGAGAGCAGTGGTGATGAAATAAATAACACAAAGTAAAGCGCCTGGAAGACGCAGCGTTGGAATGCCTCCTACAAGGTGGACCGATGACCTGGTGAAGGTAGCGGGAAACCGATGGATGCGGGACGCACAGGAACGTTCGATGTGGCGACGCTTGGAGGAGGCCTATGTCCAACAGTGGACGTGTATCGGCTGAAATGATGATGATTATGATGAATGCGCCTGGCTGAGTTTGAAACTGCGACCTACAACTCGTAAGTCGGGGCCGTTAAAAGTTATTTTGGTGAGAAATCACCTAGTGGCTTCTAACGCTCTAGGGCGAAGCGAAAGGACATGTCAGACTTTTGCTTGACTAAACCACACCTATGTTCCTTCTTTGTCTTTTCGTTCCAAGAAGACGGGTTTCCTTTAAGTAGTGAACCCATGGCCCTGCAGTAAGTCTAGGTTTAAAACTATATCGCCTCATTTTTTTTTATAAAAAACATAGCTTTTTCTGCCATATGGAGTATGCGGGTTGAGTATACCGAAAATTACAGTTTATTTTTTTGTTAAGTTTGCCAATAAATGCTTTTAGTTTCTTTAAACGTGTCAGGGTTTATCACAGTGATAGTTTTCAAACGGAAAAAAAACATTTGAGCCTCGCACAGGACATCTATATTTATAAATAAAATTGGAGAGTGGCGCCAGTGACTGAAAGGTTGAAAGGAAATCGTTTGTCTTGGTATGGTCATGTAAAGAGGAGAGATGAAAAGCATGTAGCTAAAAGAGTTATGAATTTACATGTGGATGGATGGTGAGGTAGAGGGAGACCAAAGAAAAGATGGATGGATTGTGTGAGAAGTGAAATGAAAGAAAAGGGAGTTAGTGATAGCGTGACGAGTGACAGGACAAAATGGAAGAAACAAACGTGTTGCGCCGACCCCAAATAAAATGGGACAAGGGCAGGAAGAAGAAGAAGAAGGAGTGTCTGTTTGTAATTTTGGAATAACCTGCATATGAATATATATACAGTACATACACCAAAATAACATTTTTTTTCTGTCTTTTTGTCTGTCTGTTTGTTCCGGTTAATCTCTGAAATGGCTGGTCCGATTTTGATTGGACTTTTTTTTGGCAGGTAGCTGATGTATTAGCTAAGGCTACTTTTATTTAAAAAAAAATTCAAAATCCTTGTAGTCCACGCGAACTAAGTAGCAGGCACATCTACTTAAACAATAAAATAAAAAGTTACTACATATAGGTAAGTAAAAGTAATTAACGCAGGTTTTTTATTTTATTTTACTGTAAGTATAGTTATATATATATATATATATATATATATGTATAAATGTGATAATGGCAAGTGCTAAAAATAAAAAAAAAACAATAATGAGTGCCACTATCAATGAGTCAAACTTAGCAGACTGAAATAAGAGCGCTGCAAACCGGGGCTAACATAATACAGTGGAGTATACGGTATAAGACATTTATTTCATAAAAAGAATAATAATTCACTTAATATGAAATTTTTTTAAGTTATTCTTAGGTATTAAATACGTTGACATGAGAAATGTTGGTAGATAGAATAGAATAGAATAGACTTTATTGTACACCAAAAAGTAACACAGCTTGTACAAAAACTTCAATTTGTGGTCAATTGCGGTCTTATCGCTGAAAGCGATATCTTCCAGACAACTTTAGGATGGATAAGAGCTTAAAATAATACACGGGGTAGTCTGTGGTGTACTGGTAACTATATAAAACGCAATACTCAATTATAAATACATAATTATATACATACATATTATAATAAGTTACACAATTTATTTAGTAAAAAGGGTAGAAAAAAAGAGTAAAGTAGGGTTGGTGGAAGAAATTAAATTATGTAGAATTAGTATAGTATTAGAGAGAAAGGAAATGGTTTTTTACTAGATTACTATTATTGATTGTAGTTACTCAATTAAACTAGTAAGTATTATTTAAACACAAAAATTCTGCACTATCACGCGGGCAACGAGAAAAAAAAAAGTACAAATTTTGTTGTATTAAAGTACTCATTTGTATTGTTTCTTAAACGCAAGACGATAGCAATTATTAATTAAATTGTATTCAACTTTTTGTATATAATTTGTTAATTTGAGCTTTTTAATTATACTTATTGGATTATATATAAGTTTTTTTATATTAATTTTCTTGATTGATGATTGGATTGTTCTTATTATGTACCTATATTTTGATGTGAAAAAAATAAGCAGAATCCTTAACCTTAAACTTCTTGACCTGCAAGTAACCGCACAATATAGTCATAACATACTATGGGAAACCACATGCTATCCTCATAAATTAAGCAAGCACTCAACTAACTAGCTTAGTTAACTCAACTCAAACGAAGTTTTGTAATCATAGTTAAAGCTATGTTGGTTGTCTGGAGATAATCTTTAAAGTAAAGTTTAAGTTAAAATTAACCTTAAAAGGATAATATTAAACAAAAGTATTTTAAATTTATGCGAAACCTAAGTATAGTTTGCTCAAAATCGGTAGCTGAATGGATTCCAAAATTTTTACACCGTGTTATGTGTTTCTTCTGAAGTATTTTTGGAAATACAACCTCTAGGAGAAACAAAAGGGGGAGTCAAAATATCAATTCTTGTACCAATATACTTAAAGCTTAACACAAATAGTAACCCAAGAAAATAATAAAGGTTGTCATTAATTATGTTCAAGGACCCCAGCGGCTGGGACATGAGGAAGTCAGTTTCCTCATGTGTGCAGCAAAGTGCTAATAATTAAAAAAATAAATATAAAACTTTAAATATTATCTTAAAAACCAATTAACTTAAATCTTTTTAAAATAATAGCCAAAAGGAACATCAAAACAATAAAAAAGGAGCACAATAAGACTCCCATCTTCCACTGAGATAGCTATCAAAGTGCTCCTAAAAATTTTCAAACAATAATAAATTTTGTTCTTCACAAATTCAAACCCCTTTTTATTCGAGTACCTGTAGAAATGTTTTCGAGCGAATCTTTATTACAGAACATTATCTTAATTAGTAAAGAGGTGTAAATTCTGCCTTAAGGCTGTTTCATAATGATCAAGTTTTCGCTGAAAATTGAATTGATTTTCATTATGTTTTAAACTTCGTAATGTAATAATTTTAAGGGTGGATTTGGAGGGTGGATTTTGCGAATCAATTTCGATTGTGTGATTATGGAATTGTATTATTTATGTATTTATTTTAATAAGTCCCACTCAGTCATAAAAGTTACAAACAGCCTACTTTGCAGCGCCTGCATGTAAAAAAATGAGACGCTTATCTGATTTTAAATTGCCCATTGGTAGCTGCATACAGGGCAAAATTCTTCGGAATCCCTGAAGAGGAAACCTCCCTACGTGGAATGTGAGGATGATAGTGACTAACATCAAGATGCTACTGGTCTTGCTTGAGTAACTGGGGTGGATCAAATGACACATTTGTCTCATCCGTACGCAAAATACGCAATTACGCACTTCAGTCGTGGAGTTTCGGACACCAGCCCAACACAACAGGACAATACAATGTATTTATTTGAATATGTAAGATTGCGTTCGAAATTCCGACCACTGCAAGGGCAACCGAACAACATGGATGCGTTTCAATCGGTAGAAGCCTGATACTTCTTCTTGCCCCATTTAGTAATGGAATAGTTATTTGACTCACCATCAAATGACTGCTCCCACTCCGGGTAGAGTGAGAGGGAGTATCAGATTGTTACAGACTAAACCGATTTTTAATTTGAAATTTTATTCTAGTGACCATATTAATTTAATTTATTGTTTTGATCATTTTACTGACATTGTAATTGTAATTTATGACATTTTGAACTAGTGTAATTTTTTTTTTGTGTGTAATTGGATTTAATACTCATGCAGTATAATTTAACTCTTTGAATGCCGTAATTAGAGACACAATAGAAAGACAATTGCTTATGCCGAACTGTGTAACTTAAGACATTCAAAAGGTTAAGGACAATTAGTGTACGATAAGTTTAAGTACCGTACATTAATTGCAAGTCACCGCTCACTGATTAATCACAAAATCTCAGAAACTATGACACCTACAAACTTAAAATTCGGCAGGTAGGTTTTTTAAAAAGTGTAGGCATTCTTTAAGAACGAATTTTACGAAACTCTACCTCTAATAAGATGAAAACGGGGGTCCAAAGTATGTATGGAAAAATCTACTTTCACGCGGGCGGAGCCGCTGGCAGATGCTAGTTTTATACATTTTATTGAATACCAAATAGTCAACTAGGTAATCCATGTGGCTAAGTTTCTACACGTGCCTCAAAAAGATATCAGCAAAACAGTACATGCCCAGCAGGGCCACAAGGAATTTCTAAAAGATATACCGTGGCAAAGGTGAACTGAAGGGCACAGGCGGGTTTTAATTTAAGGTGGGTTATTGGATTTTTTTTTTCATTAACTCTGAAACCAAGAATCTAGCACCTAATTTTTGACTCATAAGTAGTTAATCTCATGATAAATAACCTAACGTTACCACACACAGTATTTTTTTTTTTTTAAATAAAATCTTTTTAACAAAACAAAAAAAGAAACGTCCTTATGCAATCAACCTTACCGGCCTATAGTCGCTTATTGTTGGCTATACGAAAAAAAACTCGCAACAATAAAAATTTTCGCTGGCAATCCTTTTGTTTTTTTTTTCTACGCCGGGCGCGATATAACTTTTTCTTGCTGAGATACAAAAGTTACATTAGAATTGAATTAGCGAAGTTTGGTTCGGAACAATGCTTGAATTTTATTTTTTAAGTAACTTTTTGGGTATTATGTTTGTTTATAAAATTGAGGAATACATACCTATATACCTAAAGCTGCGGAAAGGGAGCGGTCAACCCGAGAAAAAATTTCATAGAACCGCTCTTACGTGGTTATGACGTTTTTCCTGAACTCGTTGCAAATTTAGCATTACGCACAAACCTAATGGGATTACGTGAGCGACCAATATTAAGTGTACCTTTCGCATCGACTAATTATATGAAAAATGTCTTTTCAATTAGGAGTGCATTTGATTTTAATAGACTTTCTAGGGAACTTGATATCGACTTGTTCTGCACCAGTGTGGCGTCCTTGCGGCGGTAAATAGCACAGACATTTTTTGTTACCTAAGTGGCTTCTCTCATTCGCTGCTTCGAGAAGCAATGGAAAAAAAAAAAATTAATTGTGATATGTACTTTCCATCACGATATATTTCTTAAAATTTTTTTTTGTCTACATGTGGAGGCTTGTAATTAGCGATTTGAAAATATCATACTTTTTGCATCACTTATTTTGTTAGTCTGTAAGCCTTCTTTAAAATGGAATAAATAAATTACACATTATTCACCAGATATTTGGAAACACAGATATCTTGTAGATATTTTCTAGGTTTTAATTGAAATTAAAAACATCAAGAATACCATTATCATCATCATCTTCCTGCCCTAGTCCCGTTTTATTTGGGGTCGGTGCAACACGTCTTTTTCTTCCATTCTGTCCTGTCACTCGTCACGCTATCACTAACTCCCTTTTCATTCATATCGCTTCTCACACAATCCATCTATCAAGAGTAATACCTAAATTAGGGTGAGAGATGACATATTATTCATGGTGATACATCTTGCCATTCCCTTAACACTACTCAAAGATTAAGCTAGAAATACATTAACCTTTCAATCGTGGAAATTACAGACACAATAGAAAGAAAATAGGTGCGCTTGGGGTTTAATGAATTAAACCGACGCACATGTGTAACACGCCTGATTTGTACTCGTATATAGAACGACGTTGCGTGACGTCGCATGATGTGGATCAAGTGTAGCTCTCTCTACAAGTCTAGTTTCCACATAAAATGTATGAAGACCAACGCGCCCAGATCGGTGTGACACATGTGTGCACAATGTAGTTCTAGCTTTAATCGTACAGCCTACTACAAGTCAACGATACGATAATTTTCAAATCACTACATGCTTAAAATTGACCCGCTTTTAGGAGCCACAATTCTCCCTTCAAAACCTAAATGAAATCACTATATTTTTGCTCGGATCATAGCGACTGAATTTCCAAATCAAAAAAATCTGCTAGTGCTCTTCGCTTTTCGTAACACTGCAATGAAAATATTCTCAATGCAGACACTAGCTTTCAGTTTTCTTTATTCCTTTTCCGTTTAGATTTTTTTTTATTTCCTCAGACTGAAAAATAATCTATATTTCAGTGCACATTTAAAAGGGTTTGCGCAAACGCAGAGAGTTTTGTGGCTTGTATCGAATCAAAGCCATTGATAAAAGTTATTCTCGTATATGCTGACTTGCGTCTTACTTCTATGGCTAACTGCTAGTTTTTTGGTTGACAATTCATCAAATGATTTTTCACGCTGTAGGTTAATTCACTAAACCCTAAGCAAACGCCGGCGCACAAAATAGAACACAACACAATCTTAACAGAAGACAATCTTATGTATGTACTTCACTTTTTATACCTACGCTCTGTGGACGCACACTAATGAGCGTTTGAGCCGGAATTTTTCGACAATGATCCGAGACGTGACCGAGACATCGTGTCTGTGAGCGGTGTCTATGTGTGCGTTGCTTGAGCGCGCTTTGTATGTAGACTGACTTCTGTACTTTATTTTGTAGCCAGCGTTTGCGCATATACCGTCAATTTAAGACACGCTCTTGACTCTACGATGTACAGTGCCCTTCACACCACCAGAGACAGGAACAGTAGGAGGAATATCATAAGGTTTAGAGTGATGAAGCAGGGAGGTCACGACCTTCAGCGTTGATGAATACGCCGACGCAAGGAGGAGTAAGACAATAGTATCTTACTATTGTGTCTCAAATTGACGGTATCTCAAAGTTAAAACCGAGTTGATTGAGTTGAAGGCTACTGTAATTTTTTCAAACTTTTCTCCAGCAACTGCTCGCTTTCTTCCCTTCCTAGTTTGTCAAGATCTATTTTGTTTTTTGTTCTAAAATAAATATCTTACTTTAATGACCCAATTCAAATATTTTATCTTTTTTACTATAAAGAAAACTGATACTCTCAATGAATCCAAGACTACAAGTCAGATTTTAACTACTTAATCAATCTTTCACGAGTGTGTATAATAAACACTTATGATCTAACAATAACATAATGTATTATTAAAAACATCTGTGTATAACCTATGCCCACAATTGCCGTACCCTCGTGGCGGTGATCGGCGGCGGAGACCTCTCGCGCCGGGCCTTGGTTGAGGCCATGGTTCGGAGCGAGGAGGAGTGGCAGGCGGTCTTCGACTTCTGCGAAGCAGTAATGCTCGCTAAGGAGGAGGCCGACCGCATCAGGCAACGGCGCTCTCGCCGCCGCCGGGATTCCGATCCCGATTTCCAGCCACCGTAGGCGCGGGCTTGCGGACAGTGAGCAATGGGTAGCTCACAGTCAGGCCGTCCGGTAACTGCCCAGACCAAGCCCAAGTCGTCAATGGCGCGTACTGTTCCCGCGCGCCTCAAGGAGTTGTCAGCAACAGCAGGGGCCCAGCCGGCTCGAAGCCTACTGGGGCTGGGGTTATCCGAAAGAGCGCTCGAGCCCCAGTATGAAGGCTTGAAGAATCGAGATAGGTTTTTTACTCAGTAAAAGTCTGACACTATCTCCCGTTCCGCCCAAGAGCGGGGGTTGTCATTGGATGATTTTTCCCATCGAAAAAAAAACCTATGCCCACAATAAAAACATTCTACGATCGGGATTCCGTTGGCTGGGGCATGAGGGCTGTTCCCTCATGTGTGCGGCCACCTCCTATGCTAGCATTACTACTTCGCAAAAGAAGGTGACCGCATGCCACTCTTCCTCGCTTCGGACCATGGCCTCAACCAAGGCCCAGCGCGAGAGGTCTCCGCCGCCGATCACCGCGGAAGATCGTTGCCGCCGATCACCTCCACGAGAACATGGCGTTACTCTGCCTAGGTGGAGCACACTTCTACCGTATGCTCCACCAAGTCCAGCGGGCTGTCCACAAAGTGGTAACACCCGGGCGATTCTTCCGCACGAACCCGGTGCAGGAATAATATTTTAAAAATTATAACTTGTGAAAGTTTCTTAATTTTGTCACTTGCTGACTGATCCTATTCAGGCCGTACTTTAGGAAGGAGAGGAGCTTGATGACCTAGATTGACTTGGCAATCACATGTATGTCACAAGTAATACGTTTTATATTAAATTAGATTGTTTAGTAGGGATCTAATATTATATTAAATCGAAATCGTAATTCCCGCAACGGCTGGGGTTTGAGGGGCGTTGCCTTACGCGTGCAGCCTCGTCCTTTGCTAGCGTCACTGGTTTGCAGAAGGAGGTGACCGCCTGCCACTCCTACTGGCTTCGGACCATGGCCTGAACCAAGGCAAGGTACGAGAGATCCCTGTCACCGAACGGTCACGCATAAAAGTATAATTGCAGATAATACAGAACAACGTGTCTGTCTCGTGGGTCAACAGGTTGGATACTAAAATAAACTTTATACGCAAATGAAACCGAGGTCTCAGCTGATAATACTTTGAGTAGCTCACCGTCCAACCATCCGGTAATCATCGGCCGAGATGTTAACAGCGCGTATTATTCCACGTGAACCTTAAAGAGTTATCCTGTCAGTAAACCGGGCCCATCAGGGTCGAAGCCTACTGGGGCCAATGATCTGTTTCTGTAAGAAAGATTCGGTCCCGGTACGAAAGGCAACGAAGGATTAAGAGTGGGTTTTCAGTCAGTAAAAGTCTGACATTATCTCCCACTTCACCCAAAAGTGGGGACGTCATTGGATGATTTTACCACCTTAAAAAAGCTCGTAATACAGTATTTTACTTAAATACTTTTCTCTTGTACCTACAGTTTTTCATCAAACAAACGCTATAACAAATAATCCTAAGTAAACCTATGTTAATTATGATACGGGAGGCTACAAACTGATTGTGGTCCTTTCACCGTTTGTCCTTCATTACAATATAATCCCTTTTGTTAAATCATTCTATAAAATATGTAATGATGAGGTTGCGGACTCGAAACAGGGTCTCGAGTACTAATGTGAATTTTTCAATTCAAATTAGACACCGCTCACGGACACGATACCTCTGTACCCCTAGCCAAACCGATCATCTGCAATATAATATAATATAATATTCCACAACTATCACACAGCGCCGTCTAGTCCCAAGCTAAGCAGAGCTTGTGTTATGGGTACTAGACAACTGATAAACATACTTATATATTTCTAAATACATACATATTATAGATATATTTTTTATTTATTTATATAAACTAGTGCTTGACTGCGATCCCACCTGATGGTAAGCAGTGATGCAATCGTTGATGGTGAGGCGCACTAGTTTATTAAGAGCCTATTCACTCTAGCCTAAAGTAGAAGTAGTTAAATTACACCCAGACACAGAACAAATGATCATACTCATCACACAAACATTTGTCCTGGGTGGGAATCGAACCCACGACCTGCGGCATAGCAGTCAGGGCCACTAACCACTAGACCAACAGGCCAGTCAAATGTTTAACGCTAGTAGAAAACTTCAAATGTACGGAAATGACGTTATCTTAATGCTCAGTCACGTGGGCAGAACAAAAGAATCGGGAGCATGGCCAACTCAATGCGTTCGACGCAAGAGAAACGGTTGTAACTTGGCTTAGCTGAATTGAACAGCCCCCGCTGTTCAATTCAGCTCAATGCGAGCTCAAGTGCTATCCGTTTGAGGCACGCATAGACTGTGAATTATTATTTATTTTTTGTTTTTTAACAAAACCACAAGTTATTTGTACTATTTATTGGACAGTTGTTCAAATTCAATATTAAATGATGAATTAGCGTATTTTAAGTAATGCCAGTTGTTTCAGAGAATATGTAGGTATTTGCATGGATTTCGATGGTTCGTTTTAATGTAACACAGAATAGTTTAGTAGGTAGGTAGATAAGCGTCCTTAGGCGTTTTAACTATTTAGTTAAGATAGGAACTGTTCGATGAGCCAGCCGCCCGCGCAGCAGCCGCGCTGGCGCCGCCGCTGCACCTGGACACGCGCATTTTGCGACAGGACTTTTTTTTTATGGTGGGAAAAAAAATATCCAATGACAACCCGCTTGGGCGGAGCGGGAGATAGTGTCAGACTCTTACTGACTAAAAGACCCACCCCGTTCCTTCTAGCCTTCATACCGGGGCATCGGCCTCAGTAGGCTTCGATCCGGCTGGGTCCCTGCTGTTGCTGACAAATCCTTGAGGCGAACGGGAACAGTGCGCACCATCGACGACTTGGTCTTGGTCCGGACAGTAACCGGACGGCTGGACAGTGAGCTACCCATTGCTCACTGTCTTTGCGACAGGACTGCAACCCTAGTGCAGCCGTTGAGTATAGGTATGAAAATAAAAATATACCTAGTTTAAAAAAAAAAAACTAAAAAAACACGCTTTCATAGCATATCAAATTAAAAAGTGTAAAATAATTTTCAATATAGGTAGAAACTAAAAATAATAATGAGCGAAAAATAGTAATATCATTGTGGGAAAAGCGTGGGGTACTCGATTTACGAAAAAATATTGCACAAAGCGCCCCGCTACGATATCGTTACGGTTTTCATTACGTGAATCGAGCTACAGATTGTCATTCGTAGATCTATGACAATCGTTACAGGTAGTCACATGACAGAAATTTTGACCATCAGGCTATTCGAGGAGTGTTGCCCAGTAACTGAGTGGTGGAGGTTTGATAGGGAGTCGCTCCCTATCAAACAGGAATTCAGCTGCATCCAGTTAGACTGGACCCGACCCCAAGTTAGTTGGGAAAAGATTTGAGTGTCAATTCTGTAAAATATGTTAGCAAACTGTTTTTCGGCTAGCCTGAGGTAATTTTCTGCGGTTTTGTACCCATACTCCATTGAAATTTAGCCTATGGTATTCAGCAGTTTTTTTTAAGGTGGAAAATCATCCAATGACTTCTTTTGTTCTTGGGTAGAGCGGGTAAGCTTTTTCAGGGACTCAGGGTACATTTTCGCACAACCCCTGGCCTTAGTAGGCTTAGACCTTGCTGGGCCCCTACAGTTTGCTGACATCTCTTTGAGGCGCTGGGAACAATATAACGCTGTCAACGACTCGTGCTAGGTTCAGACGGTTACCGGACGGCCGGACGGTAGCTCACCGTCTGCAAGCCTACGCCTACGGCGGCCAGAAATCGGGATCGGGATCCTGGCGGTTAGGGGCGCGAGAGCCGTTCCTTCACTTGTGTGGCCACTTGCTTCCTAGGGAAGAAAGTGGCAGGACACATTGCTCGCAAAACAGATGGCCATTGGAGCCGAAAGGACGCAGCGTTGGAAGGCCTCGTACAAGGTGGACCAATGACCTGGTGAAGATTGTGATGCGAGACGCACAGGAACCATTCGTTGTGGCTTGCGGGAGGCCTATGCAAAATAGTGGACATATATCGGCTGAAATGATGATGATGATGATGATGAATAAAGAAGCCGCACATTATTGCTTCACAGAAGGAGGCGACCACCTGCCATTCCTCCTCGCTTCAGACCACGGCCAGCACCAAGGATGGCATTCAGTGTTAGTGTAAGTTTGTATTGGGGTAATATATTTTGAGATAAATCACACCTTTAGAAAAAAACACAAAAGAAGCTATTAATATTGAAAAAAAAACACATTGTATTAACAAACCATTCGATACTACCATCTCTACCAAGGACCAATTCTGAAAAGGATTCATATTTTTATCCAACTGGGTGAGTATCTAAAAACTCGTTTTCCGGTAAAGTGTGCAGGAGTGGAATTCCTTTGCCGGAGTCTGTGTGTCCTGATATTGTCCGTACGATTAAAGAATGGTTTTGGCGTAAAGTGAAAACAACATTAAAGTTTTTAAGTAGCAACCCAACCTAGACATCCGTCAAATGCCAAACGTCATATCATATTGACATGAGTTTGTTTATCATGTTATTTTATTGAGATTTTTAATCGAAATCTTAAGAAATGTGATAAAAAATTCCACTGAGCCACAGGGGAAATAATATTTAATATATTACAGTTTTGCCAAAGATAACAAGTGGCTAATCACACCATTTTTGGTTCGTAGCACATTTATTTTAATGTTTTTAGACTTCCTAGGTAAACTCCGGTCCCTGTTATCTCCAAATGTATATAAATTAAATGGAAATTCATTTAAACATGGTGATATTTGTTTATTTTGTTTTGGTCAATGTTTTCGATAGCTAGTATAAAGAGTGTTGATACTTTTAATTTGCAATGCGTTTCGACTAACTTAGAATATTTCTTTTCAGGCTTGAGTAAGGATACAGTAACTAAAATAAAAAAGTGCGAGTCGGACTCGCGCACTGAGGATTCCGTACAAATTTACCTATGAAATCAATTCCCGAATTGAGTTACGAAGATTTTTATATCTTCGTAACTCTATAACGATCTTATTATACGATATCATTCTCGCAAAAACTTGTAAACAGATGATTTTAATGATAAACGTTGCAATTCGGTAAGCAAGTTCAGCTAGTAGGATATTTTTTATTACAGGATGAAGGCGCTGGAAGAAGCTAGTCTAACATAGTTTCAAAATATCAAGATGTAACAGTCGCACTATAATAACGTCACAATGTTGCTCACATAACAAAAACGATACCTATTTATCTACAGCAGCGCCCTCAAATCCCACGACTGTTTAATTTCCGCACAAACAATAGCTACAACAAAGAGGTCATTAAGTCAAGAGTGAATAGGTTACTTCTAGGTAACCGTGTTCCATCGATGGCCACATCATTGCTTACTTAAGTGAGATAGTGGTCAAACGCGAGCTAACCCATAATAAAAAAGTTTTTTTTTTCTAAATTATGGCGAAACCAAAACAAAATATATTGCTTAGTAAATCCCCACGATCCTACAGATAGATGCAACAAGCGAGTCCATTTTATGCCTGGTAATACTAGATATATTTCATTTTATGGTTAATTAATTTAATTGTACACCAGATAGTTGAATTCGACGCGGATGAAAGTCGCAAGCAGAAGCTAATATTTGTACTGCAGAAACAGACTGATCATACAATGATATCACCTCACATCTTACTAATTTTAATTAATACATTTTAAATAAGAACAAGAACTAAAGACATTTTTTGAATTTTCACCTCAGAATAATGGAACTTCACCCCTATCGGACACTGTTCTAGGATTGTTCTAGTGACCCACTAGCACGTGCATTGAACATATGTCTAACGCCAATATTTATGTCCAGCAAAAACAGTAGTGCCAAGAATACCAATTCCTGAGGAGCATTAATATATCCTTTTTATTGGACAAACACCCCTTAATAACCACTTGGATGAACCGACCTCTTGAAAATTCTGTGATGCAATCACACAGCCCATTGGATAGACAGTAGAAAGGAACCTTTTTTTTTTTAATCTTTATTTGAATTAAAGAGGGTTTGATCAGACATGATCATGCCACCTTCATAGGCCTTACAATAGAAATTAATTAAAATTAGGTTACATTCTACGTTTAATTGCTAGTTTGACAAATTTGTAGATAGTCCTTGCTTCATCGGATAGAGGACGAGCCAGGACCAAATTACATAATTATGCCCATTTCCCGCAGATTTAAATAATATTTGACCATTAAGTTGACCTTTTCAGTCTCATTCCGGGCACATTCGGCCACTACATGGTACACATCTTCAACTACGTCACACTCAGTACAATTTGGTGAGTTAGATTTACCCATCAGAAAAGCGAATTTGTTTAGTGGGATGTGCCCGGAGCGAAGCCTTAGGGCAGTTACAACTTCTGTTCTCGACAAAACTGACTCGGTAAACCATGGTGAACGTGGCAGGCAAGGCTGTATGGTCTTATACCAGATATCTTTGCATAAGACCTCTCGTCAAAATAATCCCTCCACATCTCTGTTCACTTATCCCTGACCAAATACAAACAGTCCGTAAATAAGGGTAAGCAGTTGAATGGTATTCCATTAAAACTGGCTTCCCTGGCCATGCGATTAGCCTTCTCATTTCCTACTATGCCCACATGTGAAGGCACCCATTGTATTTTAACTATTTTATTTGTAGTCCTTAGTTTACGGAGCGATTGCAAAATGTTATATAGGCTATCGGTGTGCCTCGAAAATTCGAGTTGCATCGAGCCAGATGGTGAATAGCACTCTTGGAATCTGTCAAAATTACGTATTTTCCAGCCATAAATGAGTCAATATAAGAAATTGCCTCTGCTATGGCTATCAACTCCGTATACATAATGGAAATTTTTGCGTTAATCATCAGTTGGATGGAACTATTTGTTTGAGGATCGTACAATGCCAAACCACTGCTGCCGTCTTGGTTTTTTGAACCATCCGTGTATAGCTGATAAAAATCTGCATAAGTATCTGCCAAAAATTCAGTGCAAACCTGTTGCAATTCGCCAGGTTTATATTTGTATTTCGGTTTGCAAATGGTTTTGCTATCTGGTAGAAAGGAACCTTACCAATAAGGCTTCCAAGCCAGACCCTGTTGAAAGCTTTCAAGATATTAAAGGAAACGGCAAGCGTTTCCCCATGCTTCGTAATTTGATGGATGCGAGATACACAGGAAGATAGGATCGGTATTTGTGGCGTTACTTGGGGGAGGCCTATGTCCACAAGTGAACGTCTTTTGGTATGAAATGATGACGACGTAGGCAACTACTACGGACGGCCATTCTCTGGAAGAGTCCAACCTTGGAACATTTTTGCAATAATAAAATTGTATTATTGCCATTTGGCAATAACAGTCATAACTAAATTTTTCTCGCAGTCAAAAAAGTATGACACTCATTCCCTATTTTTTTTTAGTATTTGCTTCGCCTTAAATAAGTATGTAGGTGTAATTTTTCAGTAATTGCGAAAAACATACAAAAAAGTGAATTATAATTTATGTGAGAATATTAATTTATTTGTTCGCATTCATTTATTTGATATTTAAGAATGTATAAGAAATTTAAATTCATTTTGAAATTATTTCAAGCTGTACACATACCTATTAGTGTAGGTAATGATATCTTTTTAGTATAAAAGACGTGAGAAGTATCTCTTAAAGTAAGTGCTGTTTTGACCCTCACAAAAATGAATACAATAACGTTTTGTGTCGCTGCTTTTTGGTAAGTTTTAACTTTTTCTACGACTTTTTATAAATACGTGTATATTGTCTTATTAGCTTTTCAAGGAGCTATTTGGCGCTAATAGACAAACATATAATCACCTGTTGGTTGGACATAGGCCTCCCTAAGCGTCGCCAAAATGATTAGTCCTGTTCGTCTCGCGTTAGTCCGACAGAACAAATTTCACCAACACACACCTTTCTACAAAGTGAACCGATGACTTGGTAAGGGTTGTAGGAATCCAAAGGATGCGAGAAGCATAAAACCGTTCATTGTGGCGAAACTTGGAGGAGGTTTATGGACAACAGTGTGGATATCTTTCGGCTGAAATGATGATAACTTGTAATAATTCACTCGCTATATATCATCTGAACTTGGTTTAAACTGAGTGTAAGTCAATTAAAAATTTAATACCGTAGAAGTCTAGAAATATTTATTATTATCTAATCTAAACTTTTTACAGCACGATACAAACAATTTTATGCGATGATAAACTGGTGGTAGAAGTGGAGCAAGGCTATCTGCAGGGTATAGAACAGGAAGCAATCACCAAAGACTTTAAGTTCTTAAGTTTCTTCAACATCCCCTATGCCAAGCCACCTATTGGACCGCTAAGATTTAAGGTAAAAACCACAAACTTTTTCTATTGTTCCTATTAGGAACAATGAACGATAGAGATCAGTCAAGATATATCAGAAAATACCAGTAAACAATAGTGGTATTTTTTTTTTAATTTAACAGGTTGCTTGAGGACGCCATCTGCAACCTTCCGAATATCAAAAATTGGTCTAAATCCTTTGAAATCTTACTATGCCCAACTTAGTCTGAAGTAGTCATTATTGGTAGTAGATTTATGCTCACCCAACAGTAGTAAATTATTCGGAGCCCATATTATACTTGAAAAGTGGTTTTTTATTACTTTTCGTGTAAAAACTATCCTGTTTTGAAAGGTTTATTTTGCCCTATTCACATTTGTCAGTCTTTAAAATGTCTCCAAAAATTCTTACTGCTTTTCATTCACTTGTTTAATTTCTTTTTCTACTTCTAATATATCCTTAACCAACTCGACCGTCTGCAAAACTTGTGCATCTGTTTCATTTTTAAATACGACCATTTATTATAGTTCCAAATCAGAAAAAAATTGGTTACCCATTCGGCTTTGGAGATGTGTCCATATACTGTCTCTTTTCTATATTTCCTGCACAGTTTCTATTAAATTTAACTGTTTACCTTTGTCAACGCTTGGAACACCCCGTGAGTGGTAAACCCTGTTGCACAGTCACTTCTCTTCTATTTCTAACGTCGCTTTGTTTTGAACGCACGATATATCTAAACAGCAATATCATAGTCTTGACAATGTGTTATACGAATAGTTTATTGCATTTTCTTTTCTTTTAATGAATGGTTCATTTTGCATTATTGATTCTATTTACGTGTTATAGTTTTTTTTTTACCCGAAACTAAATTTTTGAAAAGTTATACATAAAAGTTATACATTGTATAACTTTCTCATTTTCCGGTTGAAAAATCACTTGAATTAATTTGATTTGATTAGCTTTGCAATAATAGTACTTCGATTTTTAGGGTTCCGTAGTCAACTAGGAACCCTTATAGTTTCGCCATGTCTGTCTGTCTGTCTGTCCGTCCTCGCTTAATCTCTGGGACCGTTAGCACTAGAAAGCTGAAATTTGGTACCAATATGTATATCAATCACGCCGACAAAGTGGTAAAATAAAAATTGGATAAAAATGTTTTAATAGGGTAGCCCCCCTATATGTAAAGTAGGAAATGATTTTTTTTTTAATTTCAACCCTAACGTGTGATATATTGTTGGATAGGTATTTAATAATGAATAGGGGTTTACTAAAATCATTATTTTGATAATGTCAATAATTTCGGAAATAATCGCAAAAAAAAAACAAAAAACAATGTGTCCTCCCCTCTAACTTTTGAACCATAAGTTTAGAAAATATGAAAAAAAAACTGACAATTAGAACTTTATAAGGACCTTCTAGGAAAATTATTTTGAACTTGATGGAAAGAACAGTTTTTGTACAAAAAAGACAAAAAGGTTCTACAAAATAATTTCTGGACTAAGTTTGTAGTATAATCGTATATGCAAGCATTTTTTTAATCTCATTAGTGGGGGACGGGAAACTACGGAACTCTACACTGAGCGTGGTCCGACACGCTCTTGGCCGGTTTTTTTTTTTATAGTTCGAGTTATTATTATGACATAACAAATATTTTATTATTCTTTTACAGGCGCCTGAAAAGCCTGAAAAATGGGAAGGCTTGAGAGATGCCACCACACAGGGTCCCATGTGCCCGCAGTACAATCCCTTATCTGACGTTTACAACAAGGGCAGTGAAGACTGTTTAACTTGTGAAGTGCATACTCCTGATACTTCGAAAAAATTACCTGTCTTAATCTTCTTGCCCGGATTCGCATACTTTTTTGATGCAGATGTTGTTGGGCTATATGGTCCCGATTTTCTGGTCCAAAATATGGTAGTAGTAACATGTAACTACAGAAAAGATGCACTTGGTTTTCTTAATCTTGGCACTAAAGATGTACCCGGAAATGCTGCAATGAAAGACCAGGTTGCGGCAATGAAATGGGTGAAAAATAATATTCATGTCTTTGGAGGCGATCCAAATAAAGTCACATTAGCGGGAATGAGTTCAGGTTCATCTTCAATTTATCATCACATGATGTCACCGATGTCCACTGGTTTATTTCATAGAGCTTTACTGATGAGTGGTGTACCTTCTTGCGACGCTATATATCCAGAAAACGATGTTATGAAAAAGTCATATAACCTAGGCGCACAGCTTGGTATGGAAACAGAAGATGGAGACCAAATGCTAGAATACCTTCAAGAAGTCCCCTATGAAAAGTTTATAAATACGAGTTATGCTTTGGCTATGGGAGAGAAAATAACAAATCAGTTGTTTAAAAAAATGACCTCATTCGTACCAGTTGTAGAGGAAGACTTTGGTCAAGAGATGTTCATAACGGAAGATCCTATCAAATCTTTAGATAAAGCTCCTTTGAATAATGTCGAGCTCATGATAGGATACTCTGACATGGAAGCTCTTATTGTCGTTGATCAATACAATGATTACATGATTGACCTCGCTAAAGAAAATCCAGAAATGTTAGTTCCCTACAAGGTTTTGAGAACAAATCCACCTAATGTTTATGAAATAGCAGACACCATTAAAGATCACTATTACCCTAACCAAGAAGTCAGTGTTGAAAATATAGAACCATTTGTTAAAATGAGCAGTTTTTCGAGTATGATATACGATACAATGCTATTTACCAAAAAAGTTTCTAAGTTTATTGATGATGTATATTTATTTGAATTCGATAGTTTTTCAACAAGAAACATATACGGCGTGGAAGGTCTCAAATATGGAATAAAGGGATGTGCCCATTCTGATATGCTTGCATACATGTTCCCTCTTACTCCACTCAACATGACCATCGACGTCAATAGCAAGGAATATAAAATGATAAAACAATTCGTGGACCGTGTGTCAGACTTTGTTTTATATGGGTATGTATGCTTTCGTTCTAGCCCACGCGTTACAAAATATTATTTTGTGTAAAATTGTTGTATTTGTAATACGTATTCTCTAGAAGATAAACTAGTCTAGTGGTAAAGGGACGCTACAAAACAGATAGGATGTTTTATTGTATAATATCTTACGGCAACATGCAAATCAAAGTTGCTGGTTCATTAAGAATATTATCAAATGCGTAAATAAAAATTTCAAATATTTTTATTTCACAAAGGCCTACATGGGCACTTATAAAATGTCAAAAGCTAGTGCACGGTTCCAAATTGGTCGTTTTCTATGAGGAAGAGTTGGCAAGAAGCTACATGAAGCTTACTCTTAAAAAAATGTTTTTCTTACAATATTTCCATATTGCAGTATTAGTAAATATTAACTGCGTAAGGACGTACACCAGTCAATATTGTACTCAAAAGTACAATAAAAATAATCATAATAAAAAAGTGAGTCGAAATAGGAAGTAGAAAAATATAAATAATTACAACTATCAATAATTAACAAAATAAATTACTAACAAAATGGTGATCAGGGTCTAAAAATATAAAAAAAAAAAATTGCAAAAGTAATGTGCTAGAAAAAAATAATATAAGAAACATGGGTTTATATCAGCTCCACATTAAAATACCATAAGATATAATACTGTGAAATAAAATGATATGCAAGTAAACTAACCAACTTAACATGGTGAATTACGGCCTATTCCCTCTCCTAGAGAGGAGGCCTGAGTCCTAACAGTAGGAACATTATAAGGCCAACTATACTTTGCTATGCTAAACAAACCTAGCCTAACTAACCTACATTTGTCAATTGCCTTTTACTCTTACTGCATATGCGGCTGAGTTTGATCTACCTGAAAAACTTCAAATGAGCGCCCCACTGCAGTTTAGAATCGATAGTTACTTAAGAACACAGTTCCCGTAATAGCATCAAGTTTGTTCCCGTCAAGAATTAGATTGGCGCGAACTTGATGGGACATTTGGTAATGAGAGATTTAAAAGAACAACCTTTTGACTTTTGTTGATATGCATGTCATCCGCCTTTTACCTAATTTCTTTAAAAACTAAGGGAAATTTCATCAGCAAATAGTATTATATCGAATAAATTACCCATCATGATAGAAAGGTCATTATATGAACTGGAAAAAGGAAAGAGCCAAGAATTGAACCCTGAGACACGCCCATCTTTCTGACCAAAAATATATAATACTAGCTTTTGCCCGCGGCTTCGCCCGCGTACATAATATATAGCTTATTTCACTTAGAAATAAAGTAGTTTTCTATCGGTGAACAAATTTTAGCAATCGAACTAGTTTTTGAATTTTTTTTAGATATTCAGAGATTACCTCCTACGAACAAAAAACATAAAACCAAGTATTAATATTAAATATTATAGTATAGATAATTAAATATTCCACAATTTTTCCACAACGCCGTCTAGTCTCAAGCTAAGCAGAGCTTGTGTTATGAGTATTGATAAACATACTTATATATTTCTAAATACATGCATATAATACTCGTATTATAGATAGATTACACCCCAAAACCAAACAAATGATTATACTCATCACACAAACATTTGTTCTGGGTGAGAATCGAACCCAAGATCTACGGTATAGCAGTCAGAGCCACTAACTACTAGTCCAACAGGCCAGTCAAATCTTCCGTTTGTATTACTACGTATATGTTATTAAACTGAGAGAGAAATCAATAGCGTGTTGTGGTCCCAGTTTGGGCAATTAGTATATATTTAATGTCTTTGGGCAATTACTATATTAAATGTTACTCGTTTGTATTACAGTAAGCCATCACACAGTGCGAACATATCTTGGCCTAAGTTCACATTGGAGCACATGGATTACATGGAGTTCACCGACACAACAACGGTGAAGCAAAATCCTCATAGTGAAGAAATTAAGTTCTGGGATGGGATCTATAAAGATATACTAATATAGATCTAATTTTTTGAATCAAAAATGCAGAAAAATGTTTGTAATGCAATTTCATTGACAGACAAACTAGAAATAAATATATAATTATGTAATACTATTTGATGTATATATCCATAAATTAAACAGGAATATTAAAAAAGTATATAATTTTATTAACTTCGGGACAACTTAACTTATATTCTATACATTTTATTGTCATTTCATACAGACTTAACAGAGTAAATATGTATATTATGTACTTAAACCTGATGTAATTTTTCTATCGTAAAATTTAATTTAACGTATCTTGAGGTTGAATTATGTATTTTTAATAGATTTTAAAATTGTTTGGCTACAAAGTTTTGCATTAAAAATAAAAAGATTCGACAGTTTACTATTTTCTTTTTATTGCTACCAAAAGCCCTCTATATTTTGTGCTAGCATATTATGTTGTAAAAAATATACTATAACCTATGTCACTCAGAAATAAAACGGTTTTCTATCATCGGATATTACCACCTACGAACAAAAAACATAAAAACCAACTTTAGCTCTTTAAAATATTATTATTGATTTAATATTTTTGATTTAAAACAATGCAAGTATACATACATATAATAGTCTGGTGCCAGGGGTTTTAACCACTGATTTTTTTACGATGGTTTTTTTTGTTGATAAACTATTGTATACCTATTTTTAAAGTTATCTTTTTAAATTTCATCTACAATAAAAAAAGGTTTTGATGATTTTAATGCCTTTCACGGGATTAATAGTAAAAAAGCCAGAAATATAACTAACAAAATGTAAGTTGGTATGATGTGGGTGAGTAAGATAGATACACCTTTTTTTATGGTGGGATAAAATCATCCAATGACAACTCCCGCTCTTGGGTGGAGCGGGAGATAGTGTCAGACTCTTACTGGCTAAAAGACCCACCCCGTTCCTTCTAGCCTTCATACCGAGGCTCGAGCGCTCTTTCGGATAACTCTGGCCCCAGTAAGTTTCGACCCGGCTGGGTCCCTCCTGTTGCTGACAACTCCTTGAGGCGCGCGGGAACGGTACGTGCCGTCGACGACTTGGGCTTGGTCCGGACAGTTACCGGACGGCCGGACAGCGAGATACCCATTGCTCACTGTCCGCAAGCTGTCCGAAATAAGGATCAGTATCCCGGCGCCGGCGGCGGCGGCGATAACACCGTTGCCTGATGCGTTCGGCCTCCTCCTTTGCGAGCATTACTGCTTCGCAGAAGTCGGCGACCGCCTGCCACTCCTCCTCGCTCCGGACCATGACCTCAACCAAGGTAGGGAGATGTCTCCGCCGCCGATCGCCCCCACGAGGGCATGGCGATGCTCCGCCCAAGCAGGGCACACCTCGACTGCGTACTCCACCGTGTCCTCCGGGCGTTCCGCATAGTGGCGACACCAGGGCGTTACTTCCGCACGAATCCGGTGCAGGAAACTTCCGAACAAACCATGTCCGGTGAGGACCTGCGTCTTACGGAAGGTAAGGACGCCGTGAGGTCTTTCCAGCCACGCCTCAAAGAGGGGACTTACCGCCATGATTGTGGCGTGCCCAGCACTGGATTGCAATAGTCGTTGACGCCATTTAACCATGAGATCCTTCCGGAGCTCTGTCCACCATGCTGTGACCTGCCGCGGCAGCGGACTTTCACCCCGGCGTTGCATCTCTACGCGCATATCGTGCATGTGTGCAAGGACTGTTGCCTCCAGATCCCACGGTGGTACATGTACGTGTACATTTTAACATATTGTAATTAATTTATTTTTGAGTTTTAATAGCTACTAACATAGTTTTAAGTTAATATTGTTACCAACCATTCTATGAGTGTAAACTTGAAATAAAGTAATTATATTATAAAGAATTTGTAGCTTCATCCGCATTTTGTTAATACATTGTTGCGTCTAGTGGATTCTAAAAGATCTAATCCCACATACATATATTAAATCCGTTTGTCTCAACTTGCTGAACTTTATGTAGGACATGAATACATCATGCTCAAGAACGCATACCTTAGTACTTGTAAAATCATACAATGTTTCAAATTGCGAACTCCTACGCAAATCGCTATGGATAGCTAGCGATGTAATGAATAAGTAAAATGCCTACATCCTACGTACCTCAAAGAATTTACAGGAATAAAACACAAAGGAGGCTCATATCGTAGTTCTGTAAAAACCTTCTTAACATAATTTCATAAGGAAAGAAGATTAGATGGAAAACTTAGATTAATAATTTTTTGTTGATTTTCATGGAAATCTGAATAAAAATAGCATTAGAGGATAAAGCATAAATATTTGATATCAGGAAATTTGATAGAGAGAGAGAAAGATAGCGTCAAACTCTTACTGACTAAAAAACTCACCCCGTTCCTTCAAGTCTTCATACTGGGGCTCGAGTTCCCTTTCGAATAACCCTCTAAGGCTTCGACCTGGCTGGGCCTGCTGTTGCTTCCAACTCCTTGAGGCGCACGGTTATAGTACGCACCGTCGACGACTTGGGCTCGGTCCGGACGGTTACCGGACGGTCGGACAGCGAGCTACCCGTTGCTCGCCGTCCGTAAGCCCGCGCCTACGGTGTCCGGAAATCGCGATCGGAATCCCGGTTGTGGCTGGGGCCGTTGCCTTATGCGGTTGGCCTACTCTTCTACTAGCATTACTGCTTCGCAGAAGGAGGCGACCTCCAGCCACTTCTCCTCACTTCGGACCATGGCCTGTACCAAGGCCCGTCACGTGAGATTGCCGCCGCCGATCGCCCCCCGCCTGGTATGGTTTGGGATTGTTTCCTTAGTAAAACCATCCCTGTAATGTAGAACAAGGAAAGGGAATCGTTACCTCTTCAAGTATCGTAATCTCTTCTGTGCGACACCTGTTAAAGCACATCCTTGAGGAGACTGTAAAGGCGTGTCTTATAAGAAAAGGTTGAAATTAGGTAAAGTTAAACGTGTACTTACACCGATTTCATACGGCGAAACAATAAAGTGGATAAGCTTCAAGCCAAAGATTAATTTTAAAGAGCAGAATTTTTATGACGCTATTAGAAATATAGCATAAAAAAATTGTTTCTGCAATAATGACGAGAATGAAGAAGTGTAAAAATTTGTTAATCTTAACTCAATTGACATAGATATATCTTTTTTTAATGAAAAATACTAATAAAACTTTATTACCCCGGGAAGATACATAATTATTAATATCAACATTTTGATGCAAGTACATGAATAACTCTAGCTAATTCCGACCCTTGCCTAGCTACGCACATCATAATTTATGCTGAAAGGAGTTCACTGCTGGACATAAGAATCCTCCAAGTGTCGCCATAAAGTATGGTCCTATGCGTCTTGCATTCATCGGATTCCCGCGTCCCTCATTAGGTTATCGGTGTACCTTGTAGGAGGACTGTTTACGCTTCGTCGTTCGGTGGGTGGTCGCCACTTCAAAACCTTTTATTCCTATCGACCATCAGTTCTGCAAAGAATATGCCCTGCCCAATGTTGCCGTTGGTTTTCAGACTCCTTTTTCAAATGGAAGCATCCCTCTCACGATCCATCTTGGTGGCAATTGATATGAAGTGTGACGAGTAAAATTCTCGTTTTGTAATTGGAATCCATCAATATTATTTCAACCAAAATCTCTGTTCTGTATGTCTTTAAGCTGTGACAGTTTTATCCTTAGTTCTGCTGATTTTTTTTTTATTTTGTTTGTATCCCGTAAGAAAACTCATAGCCAGTCTCAAATTGTACTTATCTACGTTCCTAACTTATGTAAACTAAAAACAAAAGTAAACTTTTCAACAGCAGCGACACATACAAAAATACGCGATTAACTCCTCCGAGAGATTGCCAGATGTAGGCACAAAGTGAGGTACTTCACTCATGAATAAACCATTTTGTCGCGTCTGTTTTGAGGTCACCTCGACGCTCGTCTATGTTTTTTTCGTCCGAATTGAAGAGGCTTGAATAGTTTTGTTTAAACTGGCTTGAAAAATAACAAACATAAATAGAATGATGATAATGTGTGCAAGGATTGCATGGCTTGATTCCACCATCTCATTTCTACCATCGGACAAACCAACGAACGGTGAAAATCCAACTTTACGTTGTTGAAATCTCTACGATCCAACGAACGATACGAACGTTTTTGTTCGTCACTTATACCACGTCATGTATATCGAGGGACTGGAACAATTTGCCTGCTGCGGTCTTCCCAACTGATTATAATTTAGGTGTCTATATATGGAATAGAGAAATGTGGACTGTAGCTGATTTTAGATGGAGAAAGAGTGTGTTCTGTAGGAAGCGGGTTTCACTTCACCCAATTAAGAAACAATGGTTGGCGAATTAAGTTAGGAACGTACCTTATTAGCCTTCTCGTTGCGCTTCACGGAGTACTTCGGAGGTCTACAGCAGTTCCTGACGTTAACCACTTATCTCACAACACGGTTATGTCCATTGTTCCTATAATTATCGATTTACTGGCAAGCACACAAAACGCGCCTGGTTACACTTCACACAGAACGGAAGAGAACTGTGAAAAAACGGTAGAGGGCGCTGGCGCAGCGCAGCCCCCCATTGGCCACATCCTGGCGTATCAGGTCGCTCCGTAACCATCGCCCATTATGCAGAGCACTATATAATAGGCTCGTATAAAACCCATGATAGAATAAACTAGTGCGCCTCACCATCAACGGTTGCATCACTACCTACTTACCATCGGGTGGGATCGCAGTCAATTTCTCCTTTTATATATAGAGTTATTTGTAAAACACTGGCAACCTCTCGGACTATGATACTGACATCATAAACAATAACTTTATTTGTATGAATTTTAAAAATTTATCATGTTTTAGTTCATCAGATTTTCATGCAAAAATAAAAATATTTGAATTGAACCTTCAATTTTTAGAAGGTTCAATTCAAATATTTTTATTTACGAAGTCTATGCGAAGCAAGTGATAGTAAAATAGTGGAAGGGTATAGTGATCGGGTGGCAGAGTGGTGCATGATGCGCTTGCATCCCATCTTATTGGTAGGTATAGCAAAATACAGAGTTGAAATGTGTTAGATGGATCAACGAAGTTTTGAAGGTTTGTTTATAGTAAATGTATTATGTTTTGTATGAAGTCACAGAACAAAAGTTGTTGTTTATGATGTTAGACAGTCTTGCAAGGTTGTTAGTGTATTACAAATAAAGTCAAAATCAGTATCTCTCTTAGCCTTGAGATTCCTCAACAGTCGTCATAATAATAAATTCTATGCTTCTCACGTTCGTAATTCTTCTGGCAATTTTCTTATATCTAATCTCTTTTTCTGCAGTCTACTTATTGAATATACATTACTTCTACTGCAGAAAACTGGTTAGTTATATTGCTACAGAGTTCATCACTATTTCAGCCAAAAAACTTTCCTATGTACCTCAAAAAACATAAATAATAGATAATTCTAATTCACAACTTTTACACAACATCATCAACACCTAATCTAAGCTGAGCTTTAGACAACTGATAAACATACTTCTATATTTTTAAATACATACACATTATAGATAAATTACACCCAGACACAGATTAAAATGGGAAATGAACTCACGACCTCAGGTATAGCAGAAAGGGCAACAGATCAGGGGCCCAAGTCAACTATTTTTATAAATTCGTCATTCCAACACGATCACATTGTCATTTTGCTAAAAGTTTGTAATCTGCTAATTCATAATGATCAATCATTGACCGGTCAGTGGTATCGCAATAGAGTTGTGGTAGAATGATAATATCGAGCATATTAAAATCAATAACTGCACAATAACGTTCTAATGGTAGACCACTGATCAAATAAATTGTCAAAGTTTTAGCAGATTACCGCATACGTCAAATATTCATTTGTCAATATGTACGAGATAGACCAACACGCTGGTCGAAAGTCACTTGTTCGTTTAAAATATATGTAAAAAAAACGAAATTTATTTACTCACCAGTCTATAAAGTAAAGCCAAGAAAGCATCACTGTCAAAATCTTAAACCTAATAAAGATTCATCCCCTAATCTCATTATTATTTTTTCCATCATCACAAAACCTCCAAAACTCATGACAAACATATCCCCAAGCTACAATACTAATAAGCGCTCCTAAAAATATATATTCAGTATTAAATATTTTTGCTTACACCATCCTTGGGAACTTCTGAATACATTATGGGGTTGAAAGGGGCAAAAAACACAAATATTTTACAAGCTCGGTTTCTCGTGTCTTTGCAGTTCTCGAATAAATTGAATCGTGTCAGAATGTTTTTTTTCGGGCGTCAATTTTGAAAATGATCTGTATGTAAAGGGGCGTTGCGTATATGCTATAAAAGTTAGGCTGTACTCTAAAATTTTGTCGTTTTTTTTTAGGTCTAAAAGGGATTTTGATTGAATACCTACTTAGAGATTTTGTTTGAGAATAATTCATGTTGTATTCTTTAAAGACAATAAAAATATTCCGTTACAAAAAGATTCTCTAAAATTCAAAAATATTATTATTTATGATTGTCACGCGCATTTAATGCGCATGTTAATTGCATGCGCGAATTAATCCCGTATCATTTTTATAGAAATGACATGGGATTCATTAAAAATATGGCATATATTGCTAATAACTCCTGCTGGTACTTTGCTTTGTATAATTTGCTTCAGAAGGTTACTGAAAGAGAACGTTGTGAGAAAACCGCCATATTCTAGAACCTAAAATTTAAAGACGTATGTGCTGAATACATCACCTTACTCTGAGCCTGCGTGGTGGATTACGGTCCATTCCCTCTCTTAAAGAGGAAGCTTGAGTCCCAGCAATAGGAATATTATAAAGCTAATTATTCAATGCTATAATACTGAACACAGACTCTATTAAATTTACAAAAAATACGACTTGTAGTAATCCTTCTTCACATTTACTTAACGAAATACGAACTAAAAAAGTGTACATTGATAAAAAGTACAAGCATTATGTACTAGACACCACAAAGCGTCTGAAAATAATTAGATTTGCATAGAAAGCGTTGCTTTTCAGAATGCATATTTTTGGGTGAATTACGGACCATACATTTATGCTTTTACCTGTATTATCCATTTTTATTTTTATTCCCATTTCTACCATTATAATTTTAAATATGTCGAAATAGCTGAAATATCTTTGAGTAATGCGTATTATATGAAAAATAATGATATATTAACTGTAGATTTTTAGAGCATATTCTCGAGTAGTTTTTTAATATTTTTATTTATGTAATTTTTTTTACGTCAAATTCGAGAGAGAGGCGCGCTAGGAGGATCATTGACAATGATGCACTCGTTGAGTCAAGGCTTCAAAGTCTTGAGCACTGACAGTTAATAGCCTGTTGGTTTTCTACCGGTTGCATTTCAGAGAGAGTGCGTCGGAATTAGGTTAAATTCTGCCTAACCCGTTCCGTCACCGTACTACCAGGCATACGACGATGAGCCACCGGTACACGGTGGACATCCCACCTATACGCACAAAACGTTTTGGGAAAACATTCATCGTGCAAACAGCTAAGTAGTAGAATTCCTTATTGGAATCTGTATTTCCTGATAGCTACAACCCGGGAATTTCTAAGTCAAGACTGAATAGGTTACTTCTAGGTAAGCGTGCTCCATCGTCGACCACATAGTTGGTTTTCATCAGGTTAGATAGCGGTCAAGCACGAACCTACCAATAATAACAAACGATTCTTAATTATAGACATAACCAAAACTTACCTTCAACCAATAAATTGTAGTGGTTGGTTGATGGCAGTTTGTGGTTGTAGATACAACAACAAAATAAAACACGTAATTCCCACTGACACATAAAAGTTGAATTTACATATTTCCAGTTCAAAATTGTTCCCACACATTGTAGGCACTGGTAAATTTATTCCTATAGATAGATGAACTAGGAGGAACACGGAATAATTTATCTGCTCTTTGCTTTGAATCTTTCCCTTTGAATGATAGATTGGTCACGCATGAGACCGCATAGAATGAAATAGACCCCAGTGTGAGGAGGTTGAAAGGCAACCCTAATTTGAAGATAGTGCCTGCTGAAAAAGTAATAGCAAAGTAGAGGGAGTCATTGATGCTATACGAATTTTAACACCAAAGAAATATTCGGAGGATAACACAATTTGTATTACATTATATATTTATATTTATGTTAATAACAACCTTATCAAGGTGTTACTCAGTGACCGAGTTGTTGAAACCGAATATACAGTGGCTCAATTACAATTTTAATTTATTTATTAAATTATTTTTCCACACAAAATTACAAAAGCGGATTTAATGCCTTAGGAATTTTCTACCAATCAAAATTTGGGTGTAGTAGAGAAAAATATATGTAAAATATGTAAATAATAAACCTACAAATAAACCATAAAATAATTCATCGAATAAATTAATAAACTGAATATACGAATAAATTCAAACAATGGATACAAATAAATTATATCAATCCAGTTTTTTTAGTCTAACTAAGCCTAGATCATCTTGTTCAACCCATTTGACATGACTTTCTAAAAATGCATTAAAATTAACTTAAAAGTAATAGTGACTTGAGTCTTCCAAGTGTTTGTTACTTTTAAGTTTTTTTTTTTAAGTAATTCAATTTTCATAAAACCCCAAGCAAACGCGGTTTTTGCTGTTATTGTCTTTCTATTGTATCTCTAATTGACAGTATTCGAAAGGTTAATACTAAATAGTAACAGTATTTGGCATTATAATAAAAACAATCTTTGTTAAAGTCTAAGCACAGAAAACATTAAACACTTCAACTCCATAAATGTGTTAAATTTTTAAAACATCAAAACGAAAATCCCACGTTAATACTTCTTTTAAAAGCAAGAGTACAAAATGGCTTCCGTAAAAGACCAACTAATCTACTGCTGATAAGTGTTACAAATATAATAAAACCTCACACGAGAGCTAACGTGAAAAATTTTTCACGTCGCATGAGACTTCAGTATAAAATTGGATAGCAAACGCAATTTGTACATCGGTAAGATGAAAACGACGACACTTCATTTTTCGCAAATGAAAATATGTATATATAGTAAAAATGGGAATTTAAAATGGGGTTTCGGCTTAAACCGGTATGTACGAGTATTATGGCTCACTCATTTTGGCAGCTGTGGTTTTTGAGAGACTGGGTTTCTAGGAAATTTAATTAATGTTTGGTATTTCCAGAATGGTACTTTTCCAGATAATTTTTTTATTGTTGATAGTTTCGTGCTTGACCGCTGCAAACATTTTAGTGTCAATTTGGTAAAGTTTGTTCTTTCACTACCTATGACAAAGCGCTAGCACGATCATCTCAATACGTATGTAGTACTCGTATAACATCGTGCTACATGGGAAACCTGTTTCCCATGTAGCACGATGTTATACGAGTCAATCAATCTAAATAAATGGATCAAACCTAAATAAATGGAATAAAGGCTAGCCAGAAGATTTTAATGACTGAAAAACCACAATATAATGATGTAAAAAAAACTTATGTCAGCTCTAAGGTTAGAAGATGATTCAGTCAGAAATATACGGAACTGTACAATATACCTAGAACTCTAAGATACTCGTAACATTTCCATCCAGAGCTGGAGCTAGGCTTTTCCGACTTTGCTAAATAATATAATTTAAGAATCTAATAACTTGTAAGCATGTCCATCATTGACAGTAAATACATTTTATTTCTTGCTACACCAAAGGACCCCTGAACTTTTTTTTGGATTAAAAATAGCACATTAGACTCCACGATCACGAATCTCTCCATCAGTGACAGAATTTTTGGATTATGATCAGTAGTTCAGATGCCAGCATGTGAAAATCTTAATAGATTTCTTCTGCCACTGATCAGGCGCAGGGTGTGTCAGACTCTTACTGACTAAAACCACACATGGTTCTGCAGCTGCCCTCAACGGAGGCGCTTGAGTGCTTGCACATTTCATTACCCTCCCCCATCCAGGTGTTGATCTGTATAATGGAGTCCGTCACCCTCTGTGGTTGTATACGACCACAATTCTCTGTCTTGGGCATTTCACTGTTCAGGATTACCTGAACAGTGAAACGTCCAAGACAGATTGTGATCGATTGTGGTGGTATAAAGCCCATTAAGGCTTTCTAAGTTTTTTACCTGTAGGCCTACCTTAAGGCGGTCGGAGAATGTTTCGCATCCTCCGGTAGTTCGACGGCTGGCCCCAGAATTTTGCTGAGCGCTGGCCGTTTTGCGCAAATGTGATATTGTTATTTTAATTATTGGTTGCATGTGCAATGTTTGGCGCAATTAAACTCTTTTTCTTAGTTTTGTTATTCTTTCTGGCGCCCTATGGGTCTGCTACGGTTAAGGAGGACGATTTTATTCTTTTGCTACCTTTCCACCGCCCCTTTTATGACATTGTCCTACAGAAATACAATTATCCAGGTTAAATAGTACACAAAAACCATAAGAAATCGTAATGGTCTGAGTTTCAGCGCGGTAACTTCTAAACATTACTTTGCAGCTATCCGCTAAATTAAGCTCAAGCCAACATCAAAACTGGATCTCACAATACGACTACCCGTTTTGTATTTACAACTATTCGGTATTGCCAGAATATTTTGATAATGGCCGCTGAAGCAACTTCATTTGCAAGCTTTGAGAGCCACCACTAAATATACCAATGTCTAGATAATTTGGGTCCCGAATTAGAAATTCTCTTGGTCAGTAACCGCTAAGGTCTGTTAAATACGTATTAGAGAAGTGTTTATGGCTTTTAGAGCGGCTCAGACCGTTGTTAATAATTTATTTTAGTGAAAAGATATATTCTGGGTGTGAATTATTTGTACCCCGGTTTTCGCCGCAAAATGGTTAATGGAATTTTGTGCAATTTTGAATCGCTTTTATGAAAGACAGCGTTGCATAACACATCTCTCTCAAATAGAAAGCGAGTAACAGAGACTGTATCTTCAATTAGATTATAGATAGATTAAGGTGTAGATTATTTAAGCTATAAGGAACATCAATTTTAGGTTAAGCTCGCCTTTGTATATCAGCTGTCTTAACGTATAAGTACATATTGTAAAAGTTATGTACAATAAAGAATATAAGAATTAACTCTTTGAATGTCGTAATTAGAAACACAATAGAAAGACAATTACCTTATGTCGGACAGTGTAACTTAAGACATTCGAAAGGTTAATTTTAGAAATACGAAGGACCAAAATATTGGAGCTGGTTTGGCTTTTTTGGCTTGAATGGTACTAGCGTTTTATTCTGTTTGTTTCTAAGGCATAAATGTTTAGATAGTAAATTGTAAATCCTTAATTGGCTGTAACATTAGTTTATCTTTAAGTAAAATTTTTGTAAAAGAGCTGTGGATTTTGTGAATAAATAAAAACAAAATCTAATTGTTTTTGACATGCCTATTTCCTCACAATGGCCCAAATCCGTTCGGGGCACATAAGTTTCTGTTTGCATAATTGACGGCCCTGCTAAAGTTCACCTCTGTTAAGACTGCGGAATTGGTCGAAAGAGTCACCATGGCTTTGGAACGCAAAGGCCAATCTTCCGAAACCCATGGTCTTGGAACGCAATGGTAAATAAGGAACATTGATATGGTTAAAGTCTGACACGCCCTCTCGTTCCACGTCAGGAGAAATTATAGAAGTGAAAACTTCTTTAGCGGCGTTGAGTACTTTTTCTGTAATGGGTATAAAATCTTAAACTCGCGTCAGGACACGTGACCTGATCGAAAAAGCGTAAGATGGATGAAAGTTGATTTTTCGGAGAGATAAACTTTTTAATGTAAAATAATTGTAATAGTTTTAAAGTGTTAAATTTTTAATGTAATATAAATTGTCATGTTTGTGTACGATAGCGCAATAAATGAATATTATATGTATTCTACCACATAAATGATAGTACTTTTATACTAATAAAGCAATTGGTGCAAAATTATTCCCTAACCATTCCAAAATATCAAACATGCTCAACGTTAATAATCAAGTTTTCACTTCTGCCGGCACTCCCGGAGTGCAACCCGTCTTTTTTTTTTTTATTATTGTAGGCTCGCATTTGCTCACTATGTCACCTGAACTACACGATAGAGTAACCTTTTGGGTGATTTCCCACCTTATAAAAACGTTAATGAAAGTCTGACATTCCTTTTCTTTATCATTAAAATAAAAAAACCTAAAGAAGTTTAAGACACTTACAATCGTATAAAATAACAGCAAAAAATCTCCGACTAGCACTTATATAGAAGCAAACAGACTTGTAATCATATGCAAGCACAGAGGCATGAAGATCAAACGGTTCTGTTTAGCGAACCCACATAATGGTACTAGTAGCAATCAGATTAGTGCTTCCATTCTCAATGCGTATCCAAATGTCCATTACACTATGGGTATCCAATTGCAATGTCTAGCAGAGTCACTGAAAACTTTACTAACTTTTAATTCACTTCCATCAAACTACAATGTACCTTATTTTCAGAGCGTCAAGAGTAATGGTGACTGCAAAATAAATTTAAAACTTTGTCCATTCAATTAAGATGGAAGTGAACTTTAAAGTGGTAGAAATAAGGGTGATAATTGCGTGTATCCTACAGGAAGCTTTGACGTCTATTATTGTGGATTTTGCAGCTGATACTGTTGCAGTCAGTTAGGTTGAGAATTAGCTTGAATATCGTTTGAAGACTGCTGTAATATTGTGTTTAACATAGTAAATGCTGAACGTTTTATTAATAGGAGTTTTAGCTTTTACGATTCCGTACTTTGATGGGCGAAAATGGAACCCTTATAGGATCACTTTGTTGTCCATCTGTTTAGACCCATTTTCTCAGGAATACGTGGAGGTATTAAACTGGATTAAGTTTCACATTCTCAGGCTTGCTAACTCTTTCGAGCAACAAAAAAACATCATACTTCTATAAAATAGGGGTCATATTTCTATATGGGTATGATTTTTTTATTTTATTATAGATAAATATAATCAACGTAATCTAAAGTTATGGCCGTTTAATACTCCATGTATGGCACATATTTTGATGCTCGTAAAGCAATTAAAACCTATAAAACACTTTAGGGTCACCCAGAATCATAAAAATTGCCCAAAAGCAATGCCATGTAGCATATAAGAAAAGAAAAAAAAATCGTAAATTTATGGTTACCTACTGTGACATCCCAAAATATTTTTTTTTTTTGCAATTATAATTTTGTACAGAACTATTGAGCATTGATGGGCGAATTTGAGTAAAATTGACCGATTTTTCGGAACGTTAGATTTATGACAAATTAACAATTTATCATTAAGTAAATTGTCAGTGCTACAGGTACCAGCACGAATCTTGAGCGCTCGGCGTCTGAGTGGGAATCACTTTGCGCATTCCACACATTGGCGAGCCAATCGTTATCGTTGTTAGATACATGCAGCAAGTGCAGGGAAGTGAATCACGAGTGACGTCTATGACGCAATGGCGCGGCGATTTAATCTCTGACACTCTCCGCCCCCGCGTCTTACTTCGTACCTTTAAAGAGACCGAATATTTGACTTCTGGGCAACTTGAAGTCAGCGCTCAAGGTCCGTGCTGGTATCTGTAGGTGTGGGTAGTTTTATTGCACAAATTACCAGCACCATTATAGGTCCATTGTCATAACTGCGGGATTGTCTTAAAATAGCGGGGTCAGTAAAAGACCGAAAATCCCATTCGTTCCACCTAGAGCAGGACAAGTTATTTAATAATAATAATAATAGTTTTATTTCAGACTTAAAAATCCTTATAGTGTTAGTAATATAAAAAAAATAAAATAAAATCTTATTGCCTAGTGTTGGTAAAAATTAATCTTTGCACAAACTTATAAATTATCGGAGAGGTGAAGCTCTCAGCTATGGTTCTCAGGAGGATCGGATCGAATTTAATGAGGCAGCACCTCAAAAAAACTTTAAAAATAATACAACCGACTTTGTTGTAAAAAAAAACACTAACAAGACATACACTCTCAAATATATTAGTGTAAAGATTATAATAATAATTAAGTCTAATGTGAAGTAATAATTTAGTTTCAAGGTGTCGTTTTACACTACACTAATGTAAACACTATCTCACACGCCTTTACGACATAAGACACTGATATTTCCGTTAGCTACTTCCGATCCGATAATTAGAGCTTTAGACAGCTTAGGTCAACAAGTTTTACAATTAACTAGCATCTACCCACGTCTTTGCTCGCGTACATAATAGCCTACGTAATTCAGGTATGAATACCAGCTTTCTATCGGTGAAAACATTTTCGCAGCCAGACTCGGAGATTAGCTCCTATGGACAAAAATACAAACTTTATCTTTTTGTAAGTAGTATAGATTTATACTACTTAAAAGTTCACACTCATACCATACATTAATTTTATTGGAATAGTACTCGTAATATTACTGATTGACATGTAGTTTATTTCCGAGAGCTCGAGCCCCAGTATGAAGGCTAGAAGGAACGGGGTTGGTCGTTTAGTCAGTAAGAGTCTGACGCTATCTCCCGCTCCGCCCAAGAGCGGGGGTTGTCATTGGATGATTTTTCCCACCACAAAAAAGCACTAGTCAGTTTATAGCACACTCTATAAATAATCCAACACTCGGCCCCAATGCGGGTAGTTAGATGATACTTGTCTTCAAAATTTTGGTTCTAGGACATGCCGGTTTCCTCATGATGTTTTTCTTCACCGTTTTGAGAGCAGCGGTGATGAAATAAATTCAAACTCAGTCAGAAATAATGATGCTTAATTATTTCTTGTGTTAAAAAGCTGCCAAGGAGCATAGTAATTGGGTAATAGGTAAGAGTCCCCACGCTGTGTGTCCCTGCAAATGTGAGGCACTGTCAATTGCAGTCTAGAAAAAGCGATATACGCTCAAAGGTTAAAAAGTTGTAGTTATCTAAATTTTTCTATCCGTAAGCATCTTTTTCCTGAATGAATAAATAAAACAACAAAAAATAATGAGTGAAATGAGTCCAGCGATTCACTGAAGTGTTCAAGGGAAATAAAGTCCTAACTTTGTCTTATCTAAAAACTAACTTTTCTTCAGATGAAAAAAAACCGAGCCTGATTATAACACTACCTACCGGGTCCAATCAAGCAATCAAGAATCACTGAAACACACAAAATTATAGTCTGTCTAAGAAGTCTTGAGAATTTTTAAAGGAAATAAAAATCTGTCGTTGGCAACGCGAATTTTAGCTGACATTCACTTGTTTCTTAAGATGATTATAGTTCAATAATAGAGATCATAATGGTTAGTGATTTTTTTTTATGGTGGGGAAAGTCATCCAATGACAACCCCCGCTCTTGAGCGGAGCGGGAGATAGTGTCAGCCATGATGAATCAATGAGCGGAGTAGAATATTTAGAATCAGATTTCTTTTACGTTTCCACGTTTATGTTATTAGTTTAAACTCACTAATGTGAATATTATATCTTTGCAAATGTATCTTAATTTTGTAATAAAAAGATCAACTTAAGAGACTAAAATAGGCAAACCCTAAACGAAAATCTTTAGTATTTTTTATTGTCAAAAAGTCGCCTCTTAATATTAAATCATTAAAAAATAGTTATATTCGATACTTTTTTTATTATTCTTCTATTAACTGTAAACCATGATCAAGACCCTTAATCAACCATGATTATTGAACCTATGCTGACTACATCTGATTTAATTTTACCCCAATTACTACATTTAAACACACGTACAGAAGAATGATGTATATAAAGAAGATATAGACAATATGTCTACCGCCAATACTCCATACAGCTTCTAAACTAACCGATACGATTAACGGCATCTATTAGCCAATCTATCATACTCAAACTAATTAGTGATGTTACGGTAACTGCAGTTTGTCAATTAATTAGTATATAATAAGGTAATGAGTCTTCCCGTCAATTAGCTGGTAGGAAGCTATTAAGTAGGTACTTATCAAAGATGTTATGACTGGTTACGAACAGGAATGGTTTTTTATCGGGATCTAATGAATGAATGTCCTCACTCCTGAGACAGCAGGACCACATTCCGACTTCCAGCTATTGTGGGCTTGCCGTTCAGCCGTTCCGTAACCTTTTGGATCAATCTCGAGTCATCAACGGCGTGTAGAGTTCCACGCCCGCGTCAAAGTATTGAAATCAAAACCGTAGGGTTCCAGAAAGACCGAAACCCGAACTGGGAAACCTGTGATCCTGGAACAAGAAAAGCCGCAATATCAATCTCTACTTCAAAAAAAATGTCGATGGTCAATAGTAATCACGAAACTTCTAAAACAGATTCGGTTATAGTTACTAATATATTGTTATATTTTATTTGTTTATTATGGATAGGCTCGCGTTTGACTATTCTCTCACCTGATGGTAAGCGATGATGATACCGACGATGAATCACGCTTGCTTAAAAGCAATCTAGCAACTATCAAGAAACGCAGATTCCGGCAGGGAATTCCACTTCTTAGCTGTAAGCATAATGAATGTGTTTGAAGTTCGGTGTATCGAATATCCGATTGTTTCTATTATGGTTGCCGAGCTTTATAACATTTCTGGTACATATATTTATTAGTAATCGCTTAAGAGTGCAGTCTACCTTTTATAACTTTATATCAGTTTTTGTTGGCAAACTAAAAAGACCAAAAGACCTTTAAGGAAACTAAAACCTTGAAACTTTTGTTGTATGTAATCCCAGGAGAAGGTTATCGAGTTTCTATTTTTTATTTTTTATTTGTAACCAGTTTCTGCCAGCAGTTTTACCCACAAGAAACTATACCAAGGGAAAATACTTCTGGGATACTAAATATCCTTGATTCCATTCTAGTTCATGCGCGGTCAATATGTGTGCCGAATTTCATTTCATCTTTTTTGAGCAAAATGCATTTGAGCAAAATGCAGTATCCAACATACACACTCACGCATGTGGGCTTGTGGGCGACCAACAATAGGTAGATCGCCATTCAGACGCCCGGTTACCGTCCAGATCGAGTCCGAGTCGTCAACTGTGCGTAGTTCCACGCGTACCTCAAAGAAATGTTTTTAGAAGAGGGACTGGGCCGTAATCCACCACGCGGACTCAGTGCGAGTTGGTGAATGTCACATGTCTTCGAATTTTTAGTTCTGCGACATGCCGGTTTCCTCACGGTGTTTTTTTTTCATCGTTTTTGAGAGCAGTGGTGTACACCTAACTTTGATAAAACCCGGGACCAACAACTCGTAAGTCGGGGTCAATACCACTCGGCAGAGCTCAAAATATAAAACAGGTATAAAATCTAAGATCATTGAAATACTTAGTCTAGAAATGCCAAGATAATCCAAAAAAAAATATATTATGTCGTTTGCAAATCAAGCAGTATAGTTTAGTCCTCAGCATTAAAGATTTGCAGTTTTTTTTTTAAATATAATCGCGTATCACTATTTTTTTCCTTGAATGTCACTTTATTATACACGGTGTCTACTTCTCTTTTTTCTTCAACTTTCTTGTCGTAGGTATGCTGGAAGAGATTTCGTTAGAAATAAGCATCAACTTTGTACTATTTTATCTGTTTCCTTCCTCTTTTCTTGTATTTCCATGTGTGTACATAAATAGTTAAATAAATAAATAATATTTATACTTTACCATTGTTACAAGTATTTTCTTAAACATAGTACTTATAACAAAACTGCGTGTTGGTAACAGTAGCTTCATTTTTTACTGACTTCAAAGTGAAGGAGGTTCAATTTTGGTTGAATTTGTTATTTAGGTTTTGTTTACCGATTTTTCAGTCATCATTTCTAGTGATTGGTGCCTGCATCTTGAAGATCGGAGTTGCGCTATCATTAAATTAAAATACAAGTTTTCTGTGGTTTATGGTAAAGTAAAATAGAAATAAATAGAAGACAAAACAATCAGTACTTAGTAATGGGGTAAAACAAAAGAGTGTGCGTGTTAGAGGTGAAAATGTGTAGGTATAAAGGATGTAAAGGACAGCCCTCCACAAACTTTAAGGGCTTGCTCAGTAGACGAAACTGAACAACCTTCTACAATTTTTTTTTTCAGGAAATGAAAAAAAAAATCGGCCTCTCCATACAAACTGTCCAATCAAGTTTATAATTTTTATGGTAAGGCGGATTTCTTTTTTCATTTCCTGAAAAAAAGTGTTAGGGAAGGTTGCTCAGTTTCGTCTAAGGGCTGTCCCTTACACCTTGTGTTTATGGGTCTAAATATGTGTTGTGTGTATTATATTTACATTTTTTCTATACATTGTAAATATATACAATCCACCCGACCGAATTGAGATTACGGCGGTCAATCTCAAAAAAAAATTACACTAAAACTACATTAGACCGATACAGACGTATAACACGCCTGATTTGTACGTAGATTGACGTGGCGTGGCGTGGATCAAGTATAGCTCTACAAGTCTAATTTCCATCTATTTATGAGGACCGACGTTTTTTTTTTTTGAATGGAAAAATCATCTTATGACAACCCCCGCTCTTGGGCGGAGCGGGAGATAGTGTCAGACTCTTACTGACTAACTCATCCCGTTCCTTCAAGCCTTCATACCGGGGCTCGAGCGCCCTTTCGGATAACCCTGGCCCCAGTAGGCTTCGACCCGGCTGGGCCCCTGCTGTTGCTGACAACTCCTTGAGCGCGCGCCGTCGACGACTTGGGCTTGGTCCGGACGGTTACCGGATGGCCGGACAGCGAGCTACCCATTGCTCACTGTCCGCAAGCCCGCGCCTACGGTGGCTGGAAATCGGGATCGGAATCCCGGCGGCGGCGGCGAGAGCGCCGTTGCCTGATGCGGTCGGCTTCCTCCTTTGCGAGCATTACTGCTTCGCAGAAGTCTGCGACCGCCTGCCACTCCTCCTCGCTCCGGACCATGGCCTCGACCAAGGCCCGGCGCGAGAGGTCTCCGCCGCCGATCACCCCCACGAGGGAGGACCGACGTGCCCAAATCGGCGTGTGTTACACACGTGTGTGAAGTGTAGTTCTAGCTTTAGCCAAGTACGCAGGAAATATTATGGTGTACAAGTACGTGCGGAAAACACAGCACTCTCTGTTCCTTTACTGTTATAGTCCAAACGGAAGGCAATCCGACACGAACAAAAGTTAAATTAAATCTACTTAATTTAGTATACCTCCTACAACGTGGGCTGATCGATATCGAGTAGCGACGGATACTATTGCTTTAAGCTCATGGTAGAAGTACTGCTAAGGGTTGCCGGAATCCGATTAATACGAGACGCACAGGACTGTTTATTGTGGCGACACTTTGGGGAGGAACACTTGTTATGTCCAACAGTGGACGTGATGATGTCGATGAATTTAGTAAATGGACCCCATTTCGGGCATAGATAGACCTCTTTCAATCTATTTTATTCTAATTTAATTGGCGAATAGCCATTTTCTGGTAAAATAAAAGCAATAAATGAATAAATTTTGACAAAAACCGAACACAATGATAAAAAAAAGTGATAAGCGGTTCTGTATTAAAAACTTATTTTACATAATTACACATAGAGACGCTGCCTAAAGCTACTAAAATTTCCGCGTCGCAAAAAAATAAAAATATGTATGTAGGATCTTGACCTGGCTGACAGAAATCAAACACTTGTAATTAATGCTTATTAGCATGCATGAACTGGTTTTTTAATAAAATATTTACCTATTAAGATATATGTATCAAAATATATGTACATAACTAATTTAATTATTGACTAAGTATAAGCATTTTAATCTAATTATTGTACATTATGTATACTAAATAAGAAATAAAAATTAAAAATGTCATGACGCCAAAATGTCGGATTTCTTTGTGCAAATCTGACATTTTGTTGCAACAATATTTTCCGGGTAATTTAAAAATGTAATACAAGAAATTATAATATTCCACATCTGTGTCTACATCACGTCAAAACATTTAACTTTATTTCACATACCAACGACTAGTGTAGAATCCTACTGTGTACTTCTGGTGATGCTTGTAGCACCAGTACCACTCCGCTCTTCCTCGACCAGCAACCGGCCTGTCAGCTCCTGCAGTTTCTGCTTCTCTTCTGGCATACTCTCCCAGGCAGAAACGAAATGCTTGTATTCATCTGGTAGTGTCATGAGTATCTTCGTAATGAACATACTTTCAGACACCTGCTCTCCTACTGCTGTTAGCTGAGTCACACACTCTTCAATGAAGACTATAAACATAGCTATGGGGTCCTCATATTTTATACTGAAAAACTTCTGTTGTATCAGGTGAACACCGACCTTCGTAGATGGTTCAAATATCGTGGTCAGCTTCTTCCACATGTCCGCACTGCTAGTACACGATATTTAATATCTCATTACTGCTCTTGGGCTTTAATTTCCTTTACATCCCACAAATCTTGTGCTTTTCTTTCTACTTTAGGCATTGCTTCCGTGCCTTGTATGTTTTTTCTAGCAACTTCTTCGCACAAAGAACAATCATTGTTTGAAAACTCCGCGCTTGCCAATTACGATCTTTGAATTTGATTTTTTATTTGAAAAGCCTCTTTCAGTAGACTCTGTTTTACACTCATTATTCAGTAGACTCCATTTTATTCGTAAGGGTAAGGAAAAGCATCGACAATCAGTAGTGTCAGTGATGACATTGCACTCTGATAACGTTTCTCGGACTACAATAACCATCAAAATCTGTGATGAATCTAGTTTAACATTATTTTAGTTTTTGCTAGTTAAATTAATTTTTGATTATTATCCGATGGATGCGAGACACACAGGACCGTTCATTGTGACGACACTTGGGGGAGGCCTATGTTTGGAACATTGGACGTCTTTGGACTGAAATGATGATAATTATTTTATTAATTAATATTAATTTATCTAAAACTAATAATGAAAGCATAAAAAAAATTCGCAGCCTAAATTAAAATTAATGACATGATATATACTATAGATGTAAGTTAAAAAGCCATTTCATAAGAAGAACAGAAAAAAGATACAAACAACATTGCGCAACAAAAAATTTAACACCACCACATTAGGTTGTGAAATCGTATTCGACAACGAAATTAAATAAAAAACGCAAAAAATGATGATTGAAATAGACCAATAAGGCGCTCATAACGATTGTTTGTCAGATACTATGCGAGACATACCAAAAGACCTTGAAAAAAAATATTAAAAAAAACTTATTTTAATTCAATAAAATAAACTAGTTTTTGATAGTAGCCTGTAACGTGAGAACGCTGGAAAAAAAACACACATCTCCTATATAGGTACATATCTCCCTAGCCTTTTCCCAGCAATGTTTTTTTCTTTATTTACGAGGGAAAATCATCTAAATGACAACATCCGTCCTTAGACGGAGCAGGAGATGGTGTCAGACTTTTACTGACTGAAAACACACTGTTCCTTATTTGCCATTGTTCCGGGGATTTCTTTCGCATCACCCATGAGTCCAGTAGGCTTCGCGCCTGCTGGGCCCCTGAAGGTTGCTGACAACTCCTTGAGGCGTGCGTGGAACACTATGCACCGTCAACGACTTGGGATTGGAATTCCCTGAATTCTTCTTTTCTTCTTTTATGGTAGGATGAATGTGTTTCGAATATGTTTTTTTATAATTCGTAAGATGTAGGAAGAGCCTGTTTCATATATTTCCGGTATAACTATTTTTTTTTTAAAGGCGGCAAATAATAACTGTTAGCCTATTTTTTTATTTTTATAAATTCACTTCTCATTAAAAATAACAAAAGATTCTGTCGAGGACGTACCTTACCTGTTTAAAAATTTAACCTTGTTCTATGAAAAAAATCTAAAAAAGGAAATAAACCACATCAAAATATTCCAAAGCGGTCACTTAATATGAACATGAGTAATTTTAATGAACTTATTTTGTAAATTTATAACAATAAAATTCTAATGGCATTTAAGCCTTAAAGGCCGATTCTAGATACTGTAACCACAGAAGCAGGCAGTTGACTATAAATAACACATTTTAAATCTTAAAGAATCTAGAGCAGTGGTGGCCAAGTGGTAACGGCCCCGACTTACGAGTTGTAGATCGCGAGTTCAAACCCAGCCAGGCGCATTACTTTGTGTAATTTAATTCATCACCACTGCTCTCAAAACGGTGAAATAAAACATCGTGACGAAACTGGCATGTCCTAGAACCAAAAATTCGAAGACACGTGACATTCACAAACCCGAACCGGGCCTGCGTGGTGGATTACAGCTCATTCCCTCTCCCAGAGAGTAGGCCTGGGTCCCAACAGTGGGAACATTATAAAGATCGACTATGCTATGCTAAATCTTGAAGATATTTCGCTAATCTCCATGACGTAGAACAGAAATCTATTTATATAAAAATCAATGCCTTTTTATTTTGTAATTTTATAACTCAAGAACGGGCTCACCTATCCAAACCAAATGTTTAGGCTTTATTCGGACTATTTAGTAGATGGTTTATGTGAAGTTTGGTAGTGTAGAGTAGAGTAGTGTAGAGTAGAGTAGAGTAGGATAGGGTAGATTAGAGTAGGGAAAAAAAAGGATAGAGTAGGGTATAGTAGGGTGGAGTATGGAAGAGCGGGAGCGAAGTCGCGCTGGCAAAAGCTAGTAGGAACATAAATTAGTAAAGAGTTTTCACTGGCATGAAAGTAAAAAATTGTCACAAGGTTATAATATATGTACCTTGCTGGGACAAAAACTATGCAGCTATTCCAGGACATGGTCTTTTTAGGGTTTCGTACCTCACAAGAAAAAAGTGGAACCCTTATCGGGTTACTTCGCTGTCCGTCTGTCTGTCTGTCTGTTTGTCAAGACCGTATTTCGGAAACTCAGAGAAGTTTCGGAGAGAAATTCAAACCATTTTCTCAAGTCTTCGGTCCCTTGAATCTGTGACAATATCAAACTTCTGAGTTAACAAAAAATAAAAATACAACTGGTTATGTCGCAAAAAAAAAACGTATATTTCGACTCTCTCAAGGGAATTAACATTCATAGGGTAATACCCGTTGACCAAGAATTCAGGAATTTAGGTTTCATATAATAATTATACTAAAAAATCGTTCGCTTTCTCATTATCTTTCGATTGTGTCTCTTATTACGATAATCGAAAGTTTAAATAAAATATTAAGTTTTTTAATCTCACCATAAAGCATATCAATGTAGAATAAATTACAAAAATCAGATAAAAACAAAATAACTTGGGTACGAATAATACAAATGGACACGGCTGGCTTATTATTTAGTCTTAAAAGTATCCATAATTTATTTTATGAGCGACTGACAAAAGAACATCACTGTGTGCACACAGAACTTTATGAACTCAAGAGTACAGAGGCGGACGCCTTAATGTATTTTCTACCAGTCAACTTTTGAGTCACGCAGTGATAATTTGTGGTAGGTGCAATATTAAGCGTTATAACAATTATAACATTCTTATTCGTATTTTTAACCGACTTTGAAAAGGAGGAGGTTCTATGTTCGGCTGAATGTATGTTTTTTTTATGTATCTTGTATATGCATATACAATAGATAATATGGATATTGAGTATATTTATATGTTTTTTTTATGTATCTTGTATATATGCATATATATAATATGGATATTGAGTGTATTTATACTTTCAGTGTGAATAATGATGATGATGACAATAAGGTAATTATCACCATCATCATTGCCCACTGGCGCTTAAGTTTGGCGATTCTTCGAGCTATGTCGGTGGTACCTTGGTTCTGCTGCGGATATCTTCAATCCTGATGCGATTACGCACGGAAACTCCGAGCATTTCCATTGCCCTTTAGGAGACTGTAAGCTTTCTGATGCGGCCCATTGTAAGCGACCACGTCATGCAATGCTTTCGTCTTGAGACACTGCGGTATGTTAGATGACAAAGCGCAACTTCCTGAACGCTGCCCAGCCGACCGGATTCGACGATTTTACCGAACTGGCTTTTCTGTCCCAGGTAATAACTTCGAGTGTAGAGTCTCCGATTTTTATCGGAGTGAGTAATAATCAGTAATAATAGACTTGCTGAACTAGTTTGGTTTTACCTACTCCACTTATGACCAATATATAATTTAACCTTTGCAAACCAAAAGAATGCGGGTAAATTGTTTCATTCTAGTTATTTTAAACCAACGTGTAAAAAAAATGCAATGTTTCTTTTATTTTAAAGACATTGGCTGATGGACAGAAATAAGGTGAAGTTTTACCATTTTATATGTCGTGGTTTCCCAAAGAGAGCCGTGAGGCACCTATTTTAACATTTATCTAATTTTTTTTTCTAGTAATTTTGTTTCTTTTAAAGTGTATAAATGCTAAATAAAGAAAATAATTATGTTTCTTTTATTTATTTATTTATTAATAAACATGTTTTCTTTTTATGGCCTTGCTATCAGGACTAGTTTTGGAGTTAAATATAATCTTCGAAAAATAGTGACACATTTTCAAGACAATATCTTTTACCAAAAAGAAACAATAAATAAGATTAGATTTAGAGTAAACTACGACAAAGCTTATATTTATTTATTTATTTAGGATCTCCAACAAAGGATGTTATATGGCAAAACCTTAAAAACTTACTTTCACGCGGGCAAAGCCGCGGGCAGAAGCTAGTCACAGTGAATTCATTCGATACTATGAACTTGTTATTATCTTCTATACATCTATACATATAAAAAAATTGGAATGTCTGTTTGTAATAATGAAATATATATATATATAAATAACGCCGGCGTTCGCGCACCTATTGTCTTTCAATTGTGTCTGTAATTATCACAATTGAAAGGTTAAACATTAAACTTAAACCTAAAACCTAAAAAGCAACTACCTACTGACTGCACTCCGAACAGCAGGAGCCGGCGACGCGGTAGGCCCAGAAGGAGATGGTGTGACGATTTGGACTCCTACCTTGGCCAGAAGTGGCTAAGGACAGAAAAGAGTGGAATGACGGAAGGGAGTCCTTTGCCCTGCAGTGGGTCACAACGTGCTCACAATAATAATAATAATAAATCCTTTACAATTGACATGCTTAAATGAATAGTACGATACATAATTCCCCAAGTTCATCCACACTCATCGAATACAATGGCTGTGAGATGTGGGATCAATTGCTAATCGTTAGACAATAGGACCGTTTGTGACCTCTGCTCTGGCCATAACCATAGACTAAGTATGCAGATGCGACATTTTCGTTCCGAACGTGTGCATAATTTTATTTGAATGTTATACCTGATATTGTACTTTTTATTTCTACACTATCGCAATGGGTTTTGTCATGTAAAGAGGAGGGATGAAATGCATTATACCAAAAGAGTTATGTTAGTAGTTAAATACGAGTACATTCATATATAGATAAATTACACTCAGACACAGAACAAATGATCATGCTCATCACACAAACATTTGTCCTAGGTGGGAATCGAACTCTCTATACTGGATGGGAATCATCCACTAGACCAACAGGCCAGTCAGATGTTTTTCCGTCTTAAAAAAGACTTTTTAGAGTACTATTTTATTTATTTATTTAATCTTCATGCAACAAAAGGTACAAAGGCGGACTTAATGCCATTTCTGCAGTCTTCTTGATCTATGCTTCTGGTCCGGTCATAACTCATGAATGGCACGCCCAAACCGGCAAGGGTCATTCTTGGTACTGAATTGTTTCGTTTATATCTATGTTTATGTATCTTCTATTGTTTTGGTGTATTCCTCGTAGTTCCTGCGATTGATGGGTTTTGATATTATAAATTGTGGTTCGTGGAGAAGAATGATTATAATTGCGTGAGCAATAATCATTCTTCTTTACAAATTATGATAGTCGCGTAAATATCGCCATGTTTGCGCGGTTTAGTTGAATGATTGCTAACAAAATTAAAAAATCAAAATCAAAAATATTTTTATTTCACATAGGCCTACATGGGCACTTATAATTCGTCAGTAGCTAGTGCACGGTTCCAAATTGGTCGTTTTCTATGGAGAAGAACCGGCAAGAAACTCCATGGTTACTCTTTTAAAAAAGTGGTTGTTTTACAATATTGATAGATATTATGTAAGAACAGTGTAGACCAGTCAAATAATGTGCACAAAAGCACAATAAAAAATTTCTCAGTAAAAAACAAAGTAAGTCGTAATAGGAAGTAGTCTAAGAGTTCGTGGAGTGTACAGTGTTCTCACATTCACAATACAAAAAGAGGCTATATAAAAAAAACAACTTGGAATTTGGCTGGTGCGTCATGCGGGATTGACAAGTTGTATGAAAAGATAGGTCAAAATTCTATAGAGTACTCTACGTGAGCTCAATATCACGCTGATAGGACAAACGATTGTGCGGTATTACGACAAACAATTGTGTGACTACAGCTGGAACTACACTGCGCACACGTGTGCCACACACGTCTATCTGTAGCCGTGTAGATTCACGTAATCAAAACCGTAACGATATCGTAGCGATTTAGTCGTTTAGACCATTTCCGAATTCACATCCATCAATCGAGTGTTAACGACACCGATTTTAGTGTCGTTTGGTCGAACAGTCGATTAAAAAAATAATAATCTGTATTAAATTATCATAGTAGAATACTTTTTAATGGAACTGGAAATAAGTCGTTTAGTTTCGAGCCAGTTGAGTGGTCGTTCTATCCAATCCCGATTAAGGAACACGTGAATACCGCTTTTGGGTAGGACTTCGATCTAACGACTATAAAACTTCAACGATATTTGACTGGTTTGTGTCAGGTTACTGGGCGCTTTGGTCTCCATACATTTTATATGGAAACTAGACTTATAGAGCTACACTTGGTCCACGCCATGCGACGTCGTTCAACGTACAAATCAGGCATGTTACACGTCCATTACACTTTTTTCTAGATCAACATTCTGATACATACAGTTATACAATTAAGTATTAAAAATAACTATTAAAAAAAAATATCAAATAAATAAATGTGTGGCTTTACAAGTTCAGATCAAAGATAAATTCTTACGTATGTAAAAAAAAAACATTGATACTAATGAGGGTCACACAAAAAATAAATGCACAGCATGGATAAATTATTACGTACACATTGGGTGCAAGATTACCAACCGTTGTTGTCCTCTTTCGGAATATTCAAGGACGAATCACACAAAAATGAAATGATATAATAAAATAGTCAGAATTCTGTATATCATAATTAATTTAAGTACATATCACATTACTTACACTTAATCAATTTGAGCTGTTGGAACTTAAGCCTTCTCTTTAGATCACAATGACATTAGTGCCTCATCGTTTATACCGCAAATATGGAAGGATTGAAACGATTTTTCTGCAGCGGTCTTCCTGTCCGGTTATAATTTAGATAACCGTTGACCATTGCCTTTGACCTTTATTTCCATAAGACGTTTTCACAATTTTACTGAAGTCCCTGACTCCTGTGCTAGGTGATAAACCCGTGGTACAGAAGCCAATGCCTTCTCTCTGGAGAATTACAATTATATCTTATGCAATTTATGTGAATACATATAAAAATAAAATTAAATAAAAACGAAAATAAAAACAAAAAGTTGTAAGTGAGTGTGCTGGTGAGTTAGTATGTGCATGGTGAGTGAATGTATGTCGTGAATGAATATGTGTGGTGAGTGAGTGTGTACAAAGAGTTATCGAAAATGTAAAGGAAGAATTTAATTAGGAATGTAAGAAGGAGAATATAAATATAGGACAGTTTCACCGAAGTACTTCTACGATCTGCTTTGTGTCTTTGTAACTGAACGGCATTAGCCTTTTTTTTTTTTATGGTGGGAAAAATCATGCATTGACATCCCCCGCCCTTGGGCGGGGCGGGAGATAGTGTCAGACTCTTACTGACTAAAAGACCCACCCCGTTCCTTCTAGCCTTCATACCGGGGCTCGAGCGCCCTTTCGGATAACCCTGGCCCCAGTAGGCTTCGACCCGGCTGGGGTCCCTGCTGTTGCTGACAACTCCTTGAGGCGCGCGGGAACAGTGCGCGCCGTCGACGACTTGGGCTTGGTCCGGACAGTTACCGGACGGCCGGACAGCGAGCTACCCATTGCTCACTGTCCGCATGCCCGCGTCTACGTTGGCCGGAAATCGGGATCAGAATCCCGGCGACGGCGGCGGCGATAACGCCGTTGCCTGATGCGTTCGGCCTCCTCCTTTGCAAGCATTACTGCTTCGCAGAAGTCGGCGACCGCCTGCCACTCCTCCTCGCTCTGGACCATGGCCTCAACCAAGGCCCGGCGCGAGAGGTCTCCGCCGCCGATCGCCCCTACGAGGGCACGGCGATGCTCCGCCCAAGCAGGGCACACCTCGACTGTGTGCTCCACCGTGTCCTCCGGGCGTTCCGCACAGTGGCGACACCCGGGCGTCACTTCCGCATGAATCCGGTGTAGGAAGCTCCCGAACGAACCATGTCCGGTGAGGACCTGCGTCATGCGGAAGGTAAGGACGCCGTGAGGCCTTTCCAGCCACGCCTCAAAGTGGGGACTTACCGCCATGATTGTGGCGTGCCCAGCACTGGGTTGCGATAGTCGTTGACGCCATTTCACCATGAGATCCCGCCGGAGCTCTGTCCGCCATGCCGTGACCTGTCGCGGCAGCGGACTTTCACCCCGGCGTTGCATCTCCACGCGCATATCGTGCATGTGTGCAAGGACTGTTGCCTCCAGATCCCACGGTGGTAGGCCAGCCAGAAGGCTCGCCGCTTCGCGGGAGACCGTGCAGTATCCCCGCACCATCCTTATCGCCATGACCCTCTGGCAGGCGTTCAGTATGGCCGCCGGTTGCTTTTTCAGCGACGGCGCCCACACCGAACGGCATTAGCCTGGCTTAAGGCACTGTTTGACCTTATGGACAGTGAGTTTATATATTGTCAGCTTCTTATTTATTTTGTTGTAAATCAGCGAGCTCTGCGCACATAAGTCCCGTCGCGCAAGTGCAGTGCGACACGGAACGGACTTACAGACTAGGAAACCAATTCGCCGGTTCCCATCTAGCGGTGTCATGGAGTGGCGACGCAAGACGAAGATGCCTTCAAGAACTTCACGAGTAGAGTGAATCAGCTCTTAATAAACTAGTGTGATCAACGATTGCGTCACTGCTTACCACCTGGTGGGATCGCTGTCAAGCACCAGTATACCTATAACTTAAAAAAAAGCTTTTTGTTTTTTTTTTTTTTTAACTTACCAAGGTGTCCTTAATACATTTCCCTTCAACGTTATGAGAGCATTGGTAATGAAATAAAATAGACAAAGAAAAAACGAAATCCATATAATTTGTCTAACCTGCAGAAGCAGGTAACCTCTTCTTCTTCCTGCCCTTATCCCATATTACTTGGGATCGGTTCAACACGGTTTTTTCTTCTTTTCTATTCCGTTACCCGTCCCACTGTCACAGTCTTTTTTCTTTCATATCAGTCTTCACACAATCTATCCATCTTTTCTTCGGCCTTCTTATCCCTCTCCATCTACATTCATGTATACTCAGAACTCTTTTAATAACATGCGTTTCATCCCTCCTTTTCACATTACCAGAAACAGGTATAATATCTAAAAAATTAATAACGTGCACCCACAATATTTTTTGTAACCATTAGTTTCAATCTATAATTCAATCACTAAGCAAAGGCTATAATTTATCTAGATTCATACTATAGCGGTAAAATTACAGTTATTTAAACGGTATTAAATTGAATTTAAGATTTTTTTAGCACCACTACCATTGTTTACAGTCAACGATTTGACATTTGTAATTATATCTAGAATTTAACACCATCATTTTTATAATAGTAATGCATGCAAATAGGTAATATTTGTGCAAAATGGAAAATAAAAAATGACAATCTCAAATGCCGTGAAATTTTGACTGGGAATGTCAAAAAACTTTATTACTACAAAATAATATTTAGTTTTAAATATTTACAAAAAAATATCAAACTAATGACATATAGATATTTTTTAAATCAATCAAAAATTATTTATAGTTTACAGGTGGTTTAGTTCTCATAATACAAAAGCATTAGATTCACTGCAACATACCCGTAAGGTGTACTTTAGTCACACTTTCAGATACCGTCAATTTGTGACACAATAATATGACAATAGATACGCGAACGCTGGCATTCGCTTGAGATTTGATGAATTAAAATCGATATCATTAATATTGTTATAAAATTATTAGTTAAGTCACTGTCTACACTAATATTTACAAAGAGGTAAAGCTTTGTTTTTTTTTTTTTGGAATTTTGTTTGTGAGGCAAAAAAAAAACAAAATTCCAAAAAAAACATGTTTTTTTTTTAATTTTGACTGACCTGTTGGTCTAGTGGTTAGTGACCCTGACTGCTATGCCGGAGGTCGTGGGTTCGATTCCCACCCAGGACAAATGTTTGTGTGATGAGCACGATCATTTGTTCTGTGTCTGGGTGTAATTTATCTATAACATGTATGTATTTCAAAATATATAAGTATGTTTATCAGTTGTCTAGTACCCATAACACAAGCTCTGCTTAGCTTGGGACTAGACGGCGTTGTGTGATAGTTGTGGAAAAAAAAAACCCCGGTTGGTGGGAAACTATTGAAAAAAAATATTTATGTAATTCGTTGATTTTGGTAAGTTAAAGTGAACTTGAAATCAAGAACTATGTAACGACTATGGGCTCTAGCTGAATAATGTTGATAATTTAAACAGCGATAAAAAGGCAGAGGGTTAAGTAACCCTCTGCCTTTTTACACACTCAATGAATGGACCCCTGATACGGGTTGCTAAGAGGAACTGAGTACATTCATTGTTTTATAATACAATTCATATAACTTTAGTGTCTTAAAGACACTGAAGGCAAGAGTGAATAGCCTTATAAACTAGTGTGCCTCATTATCAGGTGGGATTGCAGTCAAGCACTAGTTTTTGTAAATTAAAAAAGAAATACAATTAAATATATGAACTTCGCATACTGGTAAATCAACAATGTGTTGCGTGCATAAAATGACGATACTTGAAAAAAAAAATCAACATATATCAGTCTCCTAACCTTGAAGTGATGGAAACCACAAATGTTTGGGACTTTTTGTAATGACTCATCAGCTATTCACTTCACCTATTAGTTAAGCGGGTTCCAAAATCGTTTCATGCGGTTTTATAAGTCAATTAAGTTTTTTTTTCATTTAAATTTAAATAGATATATTAGCTCTCTTTGTTAAGAACTGATCACATACTAACCGCATTAAAATAAATATGGGTGATATTTAAACTTGTTGATAAATTTACCTATAGTTGTCACATTATAACTTTTGTTGCCCTATGATGAGTTTTCTGAGAGTTCATTTTTTTCCGTGGCTTGCATACTACTTTAGATCACAAAAAAATAAACTTTCAAAAAAAAAAAAAAAAAAAATGATAAAAAAATATTGTCTTTCGTAAATTACTAAGTAAATTATTGTGGTTATAATTAACTGTTAATAAATTAAGTAAATAAAATAAAAAAATATAGAACTTAAAAATGTGTAATGCGTTAAACGGAACTTTTGGCAATAGTGATTGACACTACTCGACGACACACTAATCGACTAAATCGGATCAGCCAGAAAAAAGTAATAGAAAAAACTCAAAAAATTATAACAGAGGACTGGAATAAATATATCCGGATCGACCGAAAATCATTGCGGTTAGTGTAAGAAGATTCCGATTCCGATATGGATATATAAGTTCAAATCAAGAGTCAAGTTCTGACATTGAATAATAAATAAATTATTATTTTAAACTGAGTGCACTTTATTTACCACTAGCCGTCCCCCGCGTTAGGTTTTTAGTTTTTGTCGGGTTTTTTGGTTTACTGTAAAATTTCTTCAAAATCCGTAGACTAATTCTTGCGTGAAAGAGTAACAAACATCCACACACACATAACTTTCACATTTATCATCTATAAATCTAAAATCGGTAATCCGATTCCATTTTCTTTGCCAATTGATTCGTTATTGAAAAAAATCGTTTAAATTTCGTTAGGTCACATCACTATAATTGTCAGACAAGAACCGTCAGGGAACTCATCATAGGAGAAAAAAACTATAGTATTTAGCTAAATTGAGTTAGTCTGGATGCCAACCCTCAGAATAATGTGGAAGAAAAAATATTAACAGGGAAAAATAGGAAATTGAAACAATGATTTAGATATTAATTTTAATATTTTCATAGTTTAGTTTAATATTAGTAGTTTAATATTAGTGTAGTTTAATATTATATTATAGTAATTTTAATATATTCATATAGAAAAAGACTTAAGGTTTTTTATATTATAAAATACCTTAAGTCTTTTTTTCAGTTAATCAATAGTTGGTAATGTTAGATAGGAGTAGACTTAAGAAAGTCACTGTTTTATGCTACTTTTTAGGCCCTTGGACTTGCTTGAAGATCGTTTTAGCCAACAAAACAATGCTTTAAATTCCTTCGTACGTAGCTCTCAAAAGGATTAAAAATATTTCTTAATGCGTTCGAAACTCGTGCGTGTGTAAATTTTTATCCAAACTCATTTTACCGATCTAATTTTAGTCTCCCGTAAACCAGTTTAATGAAAAGCAAAACCGGTAATAAAAGAGATACCCTTGAATCTGATGGATACAGATAAAAATGTGGTATAAAAATAGCCTGCTATGTCTGCGATTGAACACACTGCAGGAATACTTTTTTATAAAGCTTTTCAAACTTATCAAGGCATTTGATCTTTGGGTGTACTATCGTCTATACAACCATACGTAATTTGGTAATGCTACTCTAAACAGCAACATTTTCTCATCCAACATATCACAGTGTAAAATACGAAACTCTATGACCAATGCGTATTGCCAGTGATGACATATAGCCCCGAAAAGTGGCGTTTATTAACGACCGGTTACAAAGAGCCTCATGAAAAGGCTTAGAGTCACACAACGGACAATAGAAAGGGCTATGTGCTCGGAGTTTCTTTGCGTGATCATATCAAGAATGTAGATATCCGGAGGATAACCAAGTTCACCAACTTAGATGAGAAGAATCGGTAAACTTAAATAGCAGTGGATAGGGTACATAAATGATTGCGTAACAGGTAGCCTTCGGGAATAGAAGATTCTAGAGTGGCGACCGCATATTAAAATACGAAGTATTGGGCAGCCTCCAACAAGGACTTGGTGAGGGTTGCGAGCACAGAATAGATGAACGAAATGTTGCGAGAATCCGATGGATGCAAGACGCACAGAACCGGTCATCGTGATGACATTTGGAAACAGTCAGTTCATTTGTCCAACAGTGGAAGTCTTTCGACTGCAATGACAATGATGATGACAACTTTGAACAATAATATTTTATCACCAGCTTTTGCAAGAGGTTTCTTTAAACAAAATTTGAATCCCTGTTGTCTTTTTGGGGATGAATTTTAAAACATCTATTCATATTTTTTGTAAACAACATAATTATTTATGAGGAATTTCTGCAATAAATTTCAGCGTTTTAGGTCCAAGGGTTTCAATTGGGCGTTGATAAGTTAGTGAGTTAGTCAAAACTTTACCAAATACATATGCATAATTAGATTCGTACCTATAAATCTTTTCCTATAAAGTTTTTCAGACGAGTCATTTATCGTTTTTTGTCTCTTGATCTTCGGATCTACCATCATCGACTCAACGATAAATAATGAGGCACCACCATATTCCACATTATTATTTCATCATTTACTTTGACCTTGCAAATATTAGGAAAAACCGTATTGCTCACGTTATTTTTTTAGTTCAGGTTTTCTCCTTGTACAAAAAATAATAATGGCAATAGCTAATACCGAGGCTGCATAAACATACAGATACAAAGGAGGCCTGTGACCTCATCTATGGACAAAAGCTCCCTCTAATCGTATATAAGAAGAAGTGGGCTGCAATTCACTACGCAGGTCCAGTGCTGATTGGTAAAGATCACAATCTCTCCGAAAAAATATAAAGTAATTAATCTCAAATTTCGATTCTGGGGGCCTGGTGACCTAACGGGTTTTGTAAAAAACTTAGTTCAGGCACCAGTTTTCACACAAATCAATTTTAGGCTTTTGATTTTAGACTGTTTAAACTGATTAATTTCTCTGTAATTTGTGAAAAGAAAATAAACAAATAATTATTATAAAGAGTCATCTTTGACGTCATCATGTGTATAATGGAAATTTTTGGTTAAAAACAAAATTTTATCATTCTAACTTTAGTTGGTCATATACAAGTTCATTGTATGGCAGAACCGGTAAAAAAGCCTTCAACCTTAAAATTTTAAGTGTGCAATGGAAATTTTCTTCGGAAATTCTAATTTTAGTTGACTTTACACAAGATCGTTGTATGGTAAAACCGGTAAAAAGGGTACTCTTAAAGCCGATCGATGAATGTGAATAATAATATCATAAAAACCTTTGTTACTGTTCATCATATTTTTTTTTTTATCATTAGATACATTTATTACTGATAAGTTTTCAGTAACAGCTTGTCCTTCTACAAAGAACTTCCACAAAGATTTTTACATATCTTTATCTCTTGCGAATTTGATCCATTCTGGACCAGCAACTCTTTAGAAGTCATCTTCCAAACATTTTATTTGTTAACCGTTATATTTTTTTGCCATCTTTGGGGTACCACCCGCTTGGGCGGAGCATCACCGTGCCCTCGTGGGGGCGATCAGCGGCGGAGACCTCTCGCGCCGGGCCTTGGTTGAGGCCAAGGCCGCCGCCGGGATTCTGATCCCGATTTCCGGCCACCGTAGACGCGGGCTTGTGGACAGTGAGCAATGGGTAGCTCGCTGTCCGGCCATCCGGTAACTGTCCGGACCAAGCTTAAGTCGTCCGCGCGCCTAAAAAGTTATCAGCAACAGCAGGGACCCAGCCGGGTCGAAGCCTACTGGGGCCAGGGTTATCTAAAAGGGAGCTCGAACCCCGGTATGAAGGCTAGAAGGAACGGGGTGGGTATTTGAGTCAGTAAGAGTCTGACACTATCTCCCGCTCCGCCCGAGAGCGGGGGATGTCATTGGATAATTTTTTCCCACCATACAAAAGGGTACACCCTGATTTTTTTTTGTCCACTTCTCAGTTTTCTTTCTCAACATCCTGTCCATTTCCATTTTGTGTTTTACATACAACAAGTATGTCACATCTTTAAATTTGGTTATAATTGTGGTTTAAATATAGTTGGCTGTATTACGCACGCCGGAGCACGCGGCTGCAGGGGATGTACTTTCCTACAAATTTTTTCAGACATAATTATTATTTCTCTTTGATCTATTCAACCAAAATAAACTAGCTACCGCAACGTCCAACTATTTTGTTATATTTTATCATCAAGTTTAACCTAGTGGATGTTAGGGAAACCGGATTATTTACTACCTTTTTTGGTTTATATTTTGCTCCTAGAAACATTGCCATCCTACTTGAAACATGCAGTCAAGAGAGGTCATTACCACGAGTTTTTATATATACTTGATCACGTTAACGCAAACATCAGTGTGTTTCAAAACTAGTTAAACACTGCTGCGCTGTCTGGTGCAAATACAGTGAAACACAATCGTTCCATATTTATTAATGATATCCAACAAAGGAAGTACACAATATTTTTATGTTATAATTATAATTACTGGTTCATGTATCTATTTAGTGTAATCTTTCACTTATAGGAGGCTACAGCATGTACAAAAATAATTTAAACAACTAAGCTATCAAAAATAAAATTGCGAACACAATAAAAACCTAAAACCTGTAAATTAAAAAAAATCGAAAATTGATTGAATAATGGTTGATTCCATAAGATTTGATATAAACAAAATGTTTACTGTAACACGATTATGTAAAAAGTGAAGCCCGTGCTAAAGCCTCTTATAGTTGAAATATATACTCTCAGAATATGATTATGTTATTGAATATTTCTAATTAAATAACAACAAATGAAATCACAGCACATATATACGGCGATTATGGCTGTTACCTTTTGATCTACCGGTTTATGGAAGTCCCTTGTTTTTTATGGTAGACGTATATTTTGATGTAGAGAAAAAAAACCAAATCACGCGATCAAAAGAGTTTTTAATGTAAAGACAAAAAACCGGCCAAGTGCGAGTCAGACTCGCCCATGGAGGGTTCCGCAGCAGCAAGTTACATAATATAAATAACATTCCGAAAGGTGTTGTAATTGCCGTCTTAGGAATGTCGTCTGGATTAACCGGGATTTGATTGTAAGCACGGATCAGATCAATTTTGCTGAAGACTGTAGCAGTTGGGCTCGTAGCTGTGTTGCTTGCCAGCGTTCGAAGATTTCTCGGCGTACTCGATCACCAGTACACGTTTTTGTTCCTCCGTCGAGCAGATTCAGCCATGTACACATTGATCTCATAGGACCTTTACCAATGTCACACGATTTCAAGTATTGCCTTACAGCAGTGGACAGGTTTACACGATGGCCAGAGGTCTTGCCACTCTATGACATCAAAGCTGATACAGTGGCTTCCGCCTTTGTCACCGGCTGGATATCACGCTTTGGCTGTCCCGAGAAAATAACTACGGATCGAGGTAAACAGTTTGAGGCACAGTTGTTTCGCGAACTTTCCAAATTAATCGGATTCCGTCACATACAGACGACCGCATATCATCCAGCTGCTAATGGAATTGTTGAAAGATTCCACAGTCAATTGAAATCAGCTATAAAATGTCATGCCAACGACAATTGGTACGAAGTTCTTCCGTTAGTTCTACTAGGAATACGTTCGGCTTACAAGGAGGATATAGGCTCTTCATCAGCAGAGTTTGTATATGGAGAAACATTGCGCTTACCAGGAGCATTTTTCCATAGTTCTCCCGCAGAAGTGGTGGACTACCATAACTTTCTTTCTCGTCTAAGAGATAATATGCGCAAGATAAAACCAACACCAGTACCACGGCATGGTTCATCTCCAATTTTTATAAGTAAAGATTTGTTATCATCAACACAAGTATTTGTTCGTCAGGACGCTGTACGGAAACCATTCCAGACACCGTACACTGGCCCATATAACGTCATAGAACGAGGCGAAAAATATTTCAAGTTCTTGTAGTTCGTTATAACTTTGATCGATGTTTTAGAAATAGCGTATTTTTTTAGATTCTGTCGTATTAAAAAAAAATACTTACTAGATCTCGTTCAAATCAATTTTCGTTGGTAGTTTACATAGTAATGTACATCATATATTTTTTTTAGTTTTATTATTCTCTTATTTTAGAAGTTAGAGGGGGGGGGGGGGCACATTTTACCACTTTGGAAGTGTCTCTCGCGTAAACTATTCAATTTAGAAAAAAAATATATTAGAAACCTCAATACCATTTTTGAAGACCTATCCATAGATACCATGGGTTTTGATGAAAAAGAAATTTTGAGTTTCAGTTCTAAGTATGATCTCCCGCTCTGCCCAAGGGCGGGGGATGTCAATGCATGATTTTTCCCACCATAAAAAAAAAAAAAAAGTTCTAAGTATGGGAACCACCAAAATTTATAGCTTTTTTTCTATTTTTGTGTAAAAATCTTAAAGCGGTTCACAGAATACATATACTTAGTAAGTTTCAACAGTATAGCTCTTATAGTTTCGGAAAAAAGTGACTGTAACATACGGACGGACATACAGACAGACATGACGAATCTATAAGGGTTCCATTTTTTGCCATTTGGCTACGGAACCCTAAAAAGAGTTTCGTGATGAGAACAGCCATGGAAGACGGATAAGTGTGAAGTTTAATGAAGCGTGAGAGTGATCATCATCATGAGTTTTGGGGGAATTTTTTGAATGAAGTTCAGTAGCTTTTTTAATTGTTCACGTGTTTTCTAGTGGATATTAATATTATTTATTAAAAACACGTGATACCTAAATGCCTGCACGTGTAAGTTTTTTTTAACACATGCTATTGGTGGTAAACACTCATAATAATATGTGTAAAAACAGTATACGTATAAAATATTCCAGACGAATGAAATTGTTTCGTGGTGAAGTGCATTACTAGGTTGTTAAAGAGTGAACCAAGGACAGAGCCTTGATGAAGCCCAATTCCTAAGTCAAATTTTCTGTTACCTTCGCAGGTTTCTTGACTCTAATATAAACATTAGGATACATTATCTTGGATTAGTGTATGTATATATCTGGCAGATGTTGAGCTTTTAATGCTTGCTGCACTTATTTCTGGGGTACTCTATTAAAAGTCTTCTACAAGTCAATGAAGATATGGTGCAGATATTTTTATTACGACGATGTTTTTTTTGCAATAACTCAAAGAGCATGTATAGCATTTCTGGTCCCTCTCAAAATGTTATTAACATTTATCCTTAATTGTATATTTTTCATGATCCACTTTAAAAAAATACAGAAGAAGTTTAAAATTAATGAAATATAACAGCCGCAAAGGCAGTTTTACCACTAAAAGTGTTTTTTACAAACAATTTTTGGATAGATTTAATAAAGATGTCATTTATTTTTGTCAAAATTATCGCTTGAGAGGGATGTTTTAATACTATTTGCAAAACAAAACGCAAAAAAGAACAATTATCAAACATATGTGAAGAAACTTAATAACAAAATTTTGTAATAATAAAAAGATGTACACTGTACAAGCGTGATGTTTTGTATTGTATAATATGTTAAGTCAGTGATTACACAAAAAAGCTTTACTATTCATACTAATTACAGTAAGAATAGCTTTTTTTTAAACAAGGTTTTTGCGCAATATTAATGAGTTGCAATATTAAGAAGCACGTGGTAAGTATTTATTGATTATGTATTGGTACGTCTTACAGTTGACTTAGCTAAAATTTCTAAGAATTAAGCTCATCGTGTGCATGTTGAAACTTATTTTAGCCGCACGCGATCTTAAACCATTTCTTACTTGTTCTATGGAATATCTCCTAATGAGTGTAATAAACGCTTCAAACGTGTAAATTGTTACATCTGTAGCGCTCTAACAAATGATTTACGCTATCGCTAAATTAATTGAGTTTATTCATCAAAATCTATTTGTATTTAGGAATTTCATTAACGTAATACCAAGTTATTGAGTGATCTAGATTTTTTTTGTAATGTTTGCGGTAATTCGTTGAAACACAGTTAAAAAACAAGATAAATCGTGGGTTTCATTCGTGATATTACTCTCAAGTTCTGATAAGAAATTGAGAAATTGGCTGTCTGACCGTCATTTGAAAAGAAAAAACAAAACTTCAACTGTAAACAGTAAAGTGATGCATATATTTTTTTTTATTGTGGTGGTATATGTTCATTTATTACTATATCCACAAAAGACCTGAGCTAACCAAGAAATAAAATTAGTGATGCTAATTTTCACTGTGAATGTTTTTAATGCTCGCATAAAATCAGTTCAACCTATTTCATGCACTTATAAAAGTTGATATTTCGTTGACCAGTGTTATCAACAAAAGCATTTTAGTGTACTTAATGCGCACATGATGTTTTATTTAATATTTTTTTCTCGGTATTAACGATTGGCTTAAATTCAAATTTTATGTTTTATGGCATATAATTTGCCATGTGAATTATGTGTTATTGCAATGTGAAATATGGTATTTTTAGATTGTGTACTATACACAAATAACTAATACTTAAAAAGTTTCTGTTACTGGCTTTATCGGCGTAAAAGTATGAAATATATGTCACTCTGTGATGAAGTAGCATTGTTTCTACTGGTGGTTTTATTATTTTCTTTAATTACATTTTTTTTTAACAGTTTGTAACAACTGGTGACCTGGTGTGAGTTGTCCATTTCCATTTTAGTGTTTTACATACAACAAGTATGACACATCTTTAAATTTGGTTATAATTGTGGTTTAAATATAGTCGGCTGTATTACGCACGCTGATGCAAGCGGCTGCAGGGGATGTATTTTTCTACAAAGTTTTTCAGACATAATTATTATTTCTTGTTGATCGTTTTTTGTCGTTTGATCTTCAGGTAATGATCTACTCAACCAAAATATAATAGCTACTGCCACGTCCAACTATTTTGTTATATTTTATCATCCAGTTTAACCTAGTGATTAAGTAGCATGGGTTCTACTGTTGATTTTTTTTTTTTTTTAACTCTTTGTTACAACTGGTGACCTGGTGTGAGTTGCGAGAACACTATGGATACGAAACACGTAGGACTATTTGATGTGGCGACACTTTTAACTGTCCAACAGTCGCCTTGCGGCTAAAACGATGATGATGGAAAAATTATGGACCCATATAAAATTATTATTTTTTACTCTTTTTTATTTAAAGGTTTTAAGTACACTAGTTCCATCTTCGGACCACTAGACGTACAGCGTTGCGCCACCGGCACATGGTAGTATCTCAACTATAATCCACCCGACTGAATTTTGACAACGGTGGCCGATTTTAATAGAGGTTAGTCAAGTACACAGGAGATAATACAACAATATATAATAAATGCTTTTATTTCAGACCATTTGACGATTTCTGATTACCATTGCAATTATTGCCAAAATTAATCGATATGTAAATCTCTAAATCCAGAAAATGAAAGTAAGTGGTTCTGATTCAGCTTGCTAAAGACCTCAACAAACAATCATAGACATTACAAGTTAAGGGTCTATTACATTACGCTGAATAACGAGTGTGATATTCAGACGCAACTTATTTTTCTTCCCGAGTAAGACAGTCTGACCCTTATTGCACTATGCGATACGTCGAACCATAGACTAGATAATGTCGAAACATAGACTAAAACGGTCTGAATAACGCATAGTGTTATAAATAAAATGAAAAAACTTGTAAAAAGATTAACTTGTTTAGGTTTTGTAAAGAATTTCAAATCCGTTTTTTGACTATTTGATTTTTCAATTGAAATTAAAAAAAAAAGAAAGAAAAATACGTTACGTACGTCACACAATCGTATGTACTTTTTTTTGTTATTAATAGGCAAGCGTTTGACCACCATCTTACCTGATGATAAGCGATGATATGGCCGACGATGGAGCACGCTTGCCTAGAAGTAACCTATTCACTCTTGACTTAGAGACCCCTAAGTTATAGCTATCAGGAAACACAAACTCAGGCAGGGAAGTCTAGTCTTTAGCTGTACGCACAATAAATGTTTCCCAAAACGCTTTGTAAATATGTGGAATGTCTTCGTAAAGTACTCAAGTATCCTTTGGTGATAAAATAAATAACTGAATCATTTACCTCAACAATGTAAAATTTGCAATTTTTATAGTTTTCCGGATTACTCATTGTTATTATTTTATAAATAATAAAAAAGTAAGGAAATATTATGCTCAAAGATTAGGTACAGTTGGTGCAGGAAATACTATCATTTTTAATATATTTTTCCTTGTTGATTAATATTTTCAATATCATTCGTTTCATTGAATTTTACTACGGTTTTGAAATTACAATACGGATGTGTTCAATTTTAATTGACCGTTTTTTTTTTTGAAGTTGATAAATTTAAATTTTGAAAAACGAAAACTGTTTTGTAGTAATGCAGTTTGTTAATAGGAAATAATTTCTGTAAGTCTTAATCCTATACTATCGATACATTCTGAAACAATTCAGGATTTTTGTAGAACAATCCACAAATATGTTACAGAAAAGCAAAAAAATGTTACAGAAAAGCAAAAAAAAAGTACAGTCTTGATAAAACAATCACCACTAAATTTATTCAAAATTGTGAAGTCATGCAAGAAGAACTTACATAGGTTGCCGTCAGCTCAAAGAAGTTTGCATCAGGCAACGGTGATCTCGCCGCCGCCGCCGGGATTCAGATCCTGATTTCCAGCCACCGTAGGCGCGGGCTTAAGGACAGTGAGCTAAGGTTAGCTCGCTGTTCGTCCGGTAACTGCCTGGACCACGCCCAAGTCGTCGACGACACGCACTGTTCCCGCGCGCCTCAAGGAGTTGCCAGCAATAGCAGGGACCCAGCCAGGTCGAAGCCTACTGGGGCCAGGGTTATTCGAAAGGGAACTCGAGCCCCGGTATGAAGGCTAGAAGGAACAGAGTGGGTCGTTTAGGCAGTAAGAGTCTGACACTATCTCCCGCTCTGCCCAAGAGTGGGGGTTGTCATTGGATGATTTTTCCCACCATAAAAACAGAGCTCAATGAAGTTTGGTACTTAAGTATGGTAAGGCAGGCAAGACACGTTGCTTGTAGAGCGGATGGTCGATGGGGCTGTAAGGTTTTGGAGTTTCAATCGCGTACCAAAAAATGCAGCGCTGGTAAACAAGGTGGACTAATGCCGACCACCTGGTGAGATTCTCGAGTGTGCGATGCAACCGCACATTGCGTAAATGTACTCCCAGCAACACCTCATTCATCATTAGTTAAGGTCCTGGACTCAACACACGTATCAAGTGAACAATCAGTAAAATACGTACGGTGATAAATCCGATCATCTTCTTAGTCGTTCAAGCCGGATTTTGGTCTTCGAGCATTTGATTCAAAAATGACAAGTGCCTTGTTCAATAACTCTAAACCCTGTAGTGCTACTAGCAAGACATTAGCACCATCTGAAGTATGTACGGTTCAACCACACATTGCGTAAATGCACGCTCATCATAATTACATTGTTTTTAATTTACACACATTTTGTTCACATTCGGACCGCGTCATAGCAACCCTCATCCATCATTAGCTAAGGTCGTAAGATCGTACTCAATACACGTATTAAATTAATTATATAGTTTTACTTAATATCATTCATCCCTATCGATCAGTATCAATCAGTAAAAGACTTACGGTGGCAATCCGGACATCGAGAGTTTGATGAAGACCGGAGGGCTCCGCCAAGTTTATAATCTATAATCGTTAAGACTAGAGGAAAACTTCAAATGTATGAAATCGTCTCAGCGCTCAGTCACGTGGTCAAAACAAAGGAATGGGGGGCGTGGACGATTTGAGGCAATCGACGTAAAAGAATCGAAATGAAACGGTCGTGACTTGGCTAGGCTTGCTGTGGTTATGGCAACACCAACACCCAAAAAACTTTTAGAGACATCAAACACGGCACTTGTCGTTTTTGAGTTAAATATTCCACTGATAGAAGTTTCGATAGTCGGTGATATTTTTGATAGTCACTGATAGCAAATGCTCGAAGGACCAAAAAGATCCGGCTCGATGGACCAAAAAGTTACTAAAAGATAGGTATGCTGAATGATATTAAATAAGACTATGTAATTCAGGGGAGGTCTATGTCTAGCATTGAATTAGGTATTAAAGTAGTGGAGGTATGTGTGACTATAGCATGACCAAATAAATCTACGTATTATGATAATCAAAATAATTTATTAGATTTATTATAACTTCAAATGAGCAAAGAGTAACTTAATTATTAATTTAATATCTTTCTAGCGTTACAATTTTTTTAAGTATCCCAGTAAGTAGATGCTAGGTACATTGGAATTACTTATTAAGGTGTTACCGGACCGTGCGTGGAATGCACCGCGCGCAGTTCACACCATTAGGTTCATATAGCTTTTTATAGCTGTAATTGTATGTTTGGCACACGGTATAATCATGTCATGGATCATGGACATTGCCAACGTCTTCAATTCCCTGCCCTGGAGTACGATCCGGACGGCACTCCGGTACCACCGGGTGCCCGACTACCTCTGTGGAGTGGTCGAGGCCTACCTGTCGGACCGGTATATAGTCTACCCCGGTCACCAGGGAGACTGGAAACGTCGAGAGATGTCGTGCGGTGTTCCGCAGGTCGGTAATAGGGGCACCCTTGTAGAACATCGGGTACGACTACGTGCTACGCGGCGACTTCCCTGACGGGGTCAGAGTGGTTTGCTACGCAGACGATACGCTGGTTCTAGCGCAGGGAAGGTCGTACCGTCTAGAGAGACGCGGGTTTGAGATAGTCGTTAGTAGGATCCAGGAGTTGGGACTTGAGGTGGCGCTGCACAAATCTGAGGCTGTGTGACTCTCGGAACGCGTTGCCATCGGGTTCCCAACTAACGACAGGAGGAGTTCACATCGGAGTCGGGTCGACGATGAAGTACCGTCCTCGACAGCCGGTGGAATTTCGGGGAGCATTTCCGATGTCTGGCTCCCAAACTCAACCGGACTGGGGCTACGCTCAAGCGGCTCCTGCCCAACTTTAGAAGTCCAGATGCCTGCTGCCGGAGGTTCTACGCGGGGACCGTTCGGTCCATGGCCCTCTACGGGGCGCCAGTGAAGGCGCCGTCTTTGCAAACGCGAACGACGGCCATGTTGAACGCCTGCTGGGTCATGGCAATAAGGATAGTGCGGGGATACCGCACGATTTCCCTGATTTCAACAGTCTACTATTAACTGGGCCTTGGTTGAAGCCATGGTCCGGAGCGAGGAGGAGTGGCAGGCGGTCGCCGATTTCTGTTCCGTTCTCGCCGCCGCCACCACCGTGATTCGATCCCGATTTCCAGCCACGGTAGGCGCGGGCTTGCGGACAGTGAGCTATGAGTAGCTCGCTGTCCGGCCGTCCGGTAACTGTCCACACCAAGCCTAAGTCTTCGACGGCGCGCACTGTTCCCGCGCGCCTCAAGGAGTTGTCAGCAACAGCGGGGACCCAGCTGGGTCGAAGCCTACTGGGGCCAAGGTTAGTTTCGAAAGACAGCTCGAGCTCCGGTATGAAGGCTAGAAGGAACAAGGTGGGTCTTTTAGTCAGTAAGAGTCTGACACTTCTCCCGCTCCGCCCAAAAGCGGGGGTTGTCATTGGATGATTTTTTTCCACCATAAAAAAAAATGTCATGGATCATGAGAAACTTTCATCCCGGAAATACCTAAGTTCCCTTATTTATTAACACCTCGTGCAAAATATAAGTGCAAAAGCAGACTTAATTTATGAAACTAGAAACTCAAAACCTAAAAACTAAAAACCTCAGGTTTAATGAATTAAGTCAGGTTCTTGAAAAGAAAACAAGGGTACAAATGTAAACATCATCATCATTTTCCTGCTTTTGTCCCGTTTTATTTGGGGTCACCGCAACACGTGTTTTTCTTCCATTCTGTCCTGTCACTCGTTACGCTATCACTAACTCCCTTTTTTTCATGTCTCTCCATAATTTTTATTAGTAAAGTAAACAAAAGCATACATAGATAATTTTCTACTTTAATGCATGCTGATCCTATAGTACCCCCGCTTCACTGGTGTGGTCATAAATACTTAAACAATATTTTCATCGAGAACTCAAGAAACTTACATACTGTCATTAGATGCACTTTAACTAGGTAAACCGGAACGGTGGGTACGGGAATTCCACAATAAAAACATGTATCTCAGACCTGTTTTGGTTTATTGGAGTCCCACGACAATTCCAGATGTAGGTATCTACTCTAGTCTGGCTACAAGTGGTTGTAATATTTATATCACACTAATATTATGAAAACGAGTGAGTGTGTCAATTTTAATGACACGGTAAGAACATACATGGAATAGCAAATAGAATACTTATTATTGATAGAACAACGCAAAAATAACTCAGGATTGAATATGTATTAGTACAATAAATATTTAGTAAAAGAATATACATTACAATAGGTTTGACAATAAAGATGAAAAGGGGTGTAACTAAATACTGACGCACAAAGTTCGAAGATACGTGAGAATTCGGGAATACTTCGCCTATGAACCTTTCCACTACACCATTGCACAGCGGAAAGCATAGCTCTTCGAACATAGAACCCTTAATCCCAGTAACTAGATTGACAGTTGACTATCGACAGTTTCGATTTTCCATTTTCCCAGTTTTTAAATCTGGAATTGAAAATACTAGAACTCCAAGCTAATCTCGGTACTTTTTGAAGAGAAACATGGAACTCTTCACAGCTTATAAGATTACTTATCGGAGGATTTTGATGAAGGAAAAAGAAAAAAGGTACTGTAATAAGAGGACAAGGGATTGTGTTAACAGGATAGGTAGTGCCTTTATGTTCTGGTATTCCTAGTACAACCTATCATATTTTGCCTGTTAGGGTTTATTTGGAAAAGGTAAGTAATCATCCAGTGTCACGGTATATGCTGAGCAACTGCCTTTTCTTGCTAAGATGCGTCGCACAACATGGATTCTAAGATTTTGTTGTTAGAATTACAATTTTCCTTTTATATTTGGTTTATTTTTATGTATTTTTTGTTTAATTGTTTATGTATGAAAACGAACTGTGTTTGTCTACGTTCGTATGGAGCAATATAGTTGTGCCTGATACACCAGTTTCCCTGTAAGACCATGTGGTATGGAAACTGGTTTTTGTATTATTGTAACGAATTGTGCGTCTACTCAGGCAGAAAAAACATGTCATTTTTTCTGTCTTCCTTTCTTCAGTGACCTCTCTTGCTCTAAAGCAAAGCAGAAGGATATGTCAGACTTTAATGTTACTTCTGTGCTTTGCGTTCCAGGACTCCAGCTTTCCCTTCCACCCATTGCCCTAGTAGGCTTCGACCCTGCTGTGGGACTCAGCGGGGCCGCAGCCTACTAGAGCCAAGGGTGTATTTTTGAAACGCTTGCGGTTTTGCTGATATCACTTAAGTCGCGCGTGAATCAAACTATGCGTAGTTACCGGACAAGCGGACGGCGAGCTACCCGTTGCTCATCGTCGTTAGCAAGGCCATGCCTACGGTGACTGGAAATTGGGGTCACGATCCCGGCAGCCGGGGCGTGAGTACGTTCGTTCCCTCACGCGTGTGGCCGCGCCTTTCGTTAGCATTACTGTTGTGCAGAAGGAGGTGACCGCCTGCCATGTGACTCACTACGGCCACTGATCACCCCCACGAGGACACTGCCATGCACCTACTAAGTGAAGCACGCCTTTACTGTACCTGCTAGGGTTACGGATAACGTGCACAAACCTGTACCACTAGCCAAATTGCTACTCCGCAATAGTTAACGCTTCCAGAAAGCTACAAATGTACGGGAATGACGCGTCTTAACGTCAGCCACGGGGTCAGAACAAAAGAATTGGCGGCAAGGTTAACTCGAAGCGTTTGGCACGAAACGGTTGTAACTTGGCTATGGGGGCTTCTTCATCATCGTTTTCTATCAGATGTTAGTGGTCTAACGTGAGCTGATCAATAGAAAAAAAAAAACAGAAATACTGAATACATTTTTTACTGAACAGTTTTTTCACCCGGCTTTAAATATATCGTAATTTTAATTAGCGTATCATACAGAGTATTTTTTTATAAAACTCAACAGGTGCTTTGCCGATATTGTTACAGTATTATATGATATAATATTGGCCTTGTTTTTTTTTACTCATTTAATTATGCATTGTTTGAATTGGTATAAAACTGGAAATAAATATTAAACTTATTAAATAATAAATGTTATATCCTTGGATTGTGATGAATTTTCTCTCAGTTATCTGATTAAAAAAAAAATATTCTCGTTTATTTTTGTATCGGTATGTATATTATCTCATCATCATCATCCTTTTTAATGATCCCACTGCTGGGACTCAGGCCTCTTCTCTAGGAGAGGGAATGGGCCGTAATCCACCACGGCCCACTGCGGGTTGGTGAATGTCACATGTCTTCGAATTTCAAGGACATGCCAGTTTCCTCAAGATGTATTCGTTCACCGTTTTGAGAGCTGTGGTAATTAAACTAATTACACAAATTAATGTGCCTGGGGTTTGAACCTGCTACCTACAACTCGTAAGTCGGAGCAATTACCACTCGGCCACCACTGCTCTCCGTATATTATCTACAATAGTGTAATAAAAAGGTAAAGTTTGTTTTTTTGTTTATAGAAAGAAGGTAATCTCTGAAAGTACTGATCTGTTTGCAAGAATTGTTTCACTAATAGAAAGCTGCTTTATTTCTGAGTGACATAGGCTATATTTTATGTACGCAGGTAAAGCCGCGGGCAAAAGCTAGTCGAATATAAAATAAAGATGCGGGTGGCCGCCACACTTTACAAATCGCCGCTGCTCGTGTCTTGTGGCCCGAATCGGCCACTAAACACCGTCATACACCACTCGCACATTTAAACCTTCTTCACTAAAATCCATTATGATACTGCGCGAATGGGTTAAAAAGGTAGCAGCCAAAGGCCACAAATTACGGTCGCGCGCAAGCTTCCCTGTGGCCGTTTCTATACGTAGCTTCTCGTAACGTTTGAAGCTTTGGCATGTGGCTCATGTGTGGCGACACTAATGTGGACTACTTTTTTTTTGGTCTAGAATAATATAGGCTTTTTTTTAGTGTGGGAATAAATCATGCATTGATATCCCCTGCTCTTGGGCGGAGCGGGAGATAGTGTCAGACTATTACTGACTAAAAGACCCACCCCGTTCCTTCTAGCCTTCATACCGGAGCTCGAGCGCCCTTTCGAATAACCCCTTGCTCCAGTAGGCTTCGACCCGGCTGGGTCCCTGCTGTTGCTGACAACTCCTTGAGGCGCGCAGAACAGTGCGCGCCGTGCTTGACTGCGATCCCATCTAATGGTAAACAGTGATGCAATCGTTCATAGTGAAGCGCATATCAAAATAAAGGACTCGAGGAGACGATTTCATAAGTATTACTCATTAAAACGTAAGATATAGAAAAGTAAATACTGAACAAAAAACCTGATCGCAAAAAAAACTGCTAATAAGTTCGAAAGAAGCCACTTAAATAGTCTCAAGCAGTTCATGCAGGATTTATTTTAATTCAATCATAAATTAGTCGCTATCTTAATTAATCGTCTATTGTAAATGTTTGCTGTATGGACTTTTTTTTTCGGCGTGTAAAAAATATCGAAATTAGGGGGGATCCCTTGAGCAGAGCGGGGAGATGATGTCAGACTTTTACTGACTAAAAAACCCACCCCGTTCCTTTGTTGCCTTGTATACCAAGTCCGAGCCTTCCTTTCAGAAGCAGACCCTTAGCCCCAGTAGGCTTCGACCCTGTTAGGCCACTACGGTTACTGACAACTCCTTGAGGCGCGCGGGAACAGCAGGCACAGTCGACGACTAGGGCTCAGTCTTAATGGTCTGCTCGCCGTCTGCAAGCCCGCGCTGTATAGACTTTTTTCTTAGAATAGTCAGCAAAGAAATACCAGACACACCTAGGCTAAACTGATAAAAAAATTTACGTGTATTTTGATAAATTTTATTTATCAACTTTTTTAATGCTGTCTACTTTTATTGATAGGACCATCCTTACCCCAAAAGTATTAGACTTACAAATAGGTAGCTATGATCAGGATTCCAGTATAAGGATTGCAAAGGTCAGAGGGGAACTCATTCTATTTAAAACACTGACATTTAGCTATATTAGGCGGTCTTATCTTTAAACATATCATTATCATAGTCTTAAAAACTATTATAAAGACGCGTATTGAGTTTGGGAATGTGTATGTTGGTTCATGCTCGAAAGGTTGAACGAATTTGGATGAAATTGTACACAAGGTAAATAGTGCACAGGTAGATCATATCGTGGAACATATAAAATGTTTTGAAAGAGTGATTGAGAGGCGAGCCAGGAGGATCATTGGCAATGTGGTAATGATTCACTCGCCGAGTCGAGGCTCAAAGTCTTGAGCATCGATACCGAGTTGCTAGCCTGTCGGTTTTCTACCGGTTGCATTTCGGGAAGTGTACTCCGGAACTGCATAGCCTGGCGTACGGCGATGCACCACTTGATACATGGTAGATATCCCACCTATGCACTAAACGTTTTGGGAACACACTCGTTGTACGTACAGCAAATGAGAGGAATTCCCTGTCGGAGTCTGTGTTTCCTGGTGGTTACAACCCGGGAATTTTTAAGTGAAGAGTGAATTGGGTACTTTTAGGTAAGCGCGCCCCATCGTCGACCACATCGTCGCTTTCTATCAGGCTTGTATTTGATCAATACTTCACCTGATGGATGATCGCGAAAGCAATGTTCTTATCGACGATGGAGCTCGCTTGCTTAGAAATGACCTATTCACTCTCTTAAGACCCCTAAGTTGTATCTATCAGGAAATACTGACTCCGACGTGAAATTCCCTATTTCACTCCTTAGCTGTACATACAATAAATGTGTTCCCAAATTGTATGTATGGTTGGGATGTCCACCATGTATCGGTGGCACAACGCCGTACGTCTGTGATATGGTCCGATGATGGAACGGACTTTGCAAATTAAGTTTGTAATCCCAGTTAATGGTTAGCCTGCCTCCCTAAACTGTACCCAAAAATAAATAAAAAAAAACAAACTTTATATTTCAAAAACTTGTTTTACTAAAATAATAAGAGCTATATTTAGAAGTAGTCGCAAGAACTGGGTATCTTAAAGGGCCTTTACATTATTACGAATGTATAAAAATAAAATACGATTCATAATGTGGTGTAACTTTTTTAGAGTTGCTTCTCATCTTCGCTCGACACAGATCCTCACTGGACCTAGTAAGTCCTGGAGCTCCTTATTCCGGATTCTGGCGGAAAAAATGCTCGGGTGTCGCCATTGTGTAGATCGTCTAGATGACTCGGTGGATTTGCTGTACCGTCCAAGTCTGCCCCGCAGTTACCGGGAGTCACTTAAGTCGCAGGTTATCGGACGATGAGCTTGGTTAGCACGCTTTTTAGCCGTCCAATAACCGTCCGGACCGACGCCAAAGTCGTCGACGGTAAGCCTCAAAAAGATGTCAAAACAACCGTAGGGGCCCAACAGGGCCGAAGCCTACTGTGGTCATGGGTCAACTTCTGAAAGGGAAACACGTGGTCCTAGAACGCAAAAGATATTTAAAGGAACTAAGACGTGGTTTTAGTCAGTAAAAGTCTGACACGCCTTCTTGCTCCACCCTAGATTAGGAAAAGACATGAGATAATAATAAATGTAGAAGCACTTTTTTCAAGTTTGTGAATGTGAAGCACCATGGAGCATTTTTATTAGGTTACAACTTTTTTTTTTTTAAATTACGAGAATGGCAGTTGAGAGTTTGTCATGCTCAGTCAAATGTCTCGCTGTTGGTGGCACGTGTTATTGGGTCGTTCAGTTCCCTTCAAAATGGTTGAGCTGAGTGGGGCTGATGCACGTGTCATGCTCGTGAACGGGTGCGGTCAGATGGGACTGGGCATCTCGTAGCTGGCATTGGCTTACAATTCAGTTTCTATCTTTTAATTATTTAACATTTTTATTTCATTATCGACATTGTGCTCACATGATAGAAGGAAAGGAAGGATAGAAGCAACAAGTAATATGTAACTAAGCATTATATGTAACACATAATATGATTTAAAAGAGTGTCCATGGAGTTTCTTGCACGTTCTTCTCCATAGAGACCTACTCTTTGGAACGTGCAATTTAGCTTCACTTTTCTTGGACTGACCGACATTTGACTATACAAAAGTGCCTGTAAATGGTATATTTGAAATAAATGCTTTGATTTGATTTAATTTGATAATTTCTTACCTTAAAAAAAATATACATATATTATAGAAATCAGAAACGTTTATTTCAAATAGACCAATTACGTACCCGTAATTGGTCTATTTGAATTGTCAAAAAGTCGGTCAGTCAAAAAAATAATTAAAGCTAAATTGTACGTTCCAAAGCGTGGATCTTTATAAAGAAGAACGTGCAAGAAACTCCTAGATTAATCTCTTAACATACTAGTGCGCTTCACTATCAACGACTGCATAACGGCTTTCCATGAATCGGTGAGATTACAGTCAAGGACTGGTTTGTATCGTTTAAATATATATGTGTATATCAAAAGGCTTTGCTCGTTTTCCTGTTAGCACCGCCAAACACTAAGAGACTTACGCATACCCTTGTTGCTCAACAGTCCCGTGTAGTGCTTCAGCCGAGGCACTATAGTCAATTTGTGAATTGTCACTTGGATCAGTGTTTAAGTCAGGTAAACACTTCACAAGACGAACCTAACTAAAAGTACAATTAAGATACAAAATTAAATTTTAGTCGACGACTTATTGAGTCGCGTGAACAAAAAAATGCGATGTTTGTTAACTACAATTTAGTTAAATTACATAGATTTTATGCTCTTCCCCAATAAGTAAATATACATTTAAGTGTAGCTAATATATTATAACTAATTTAAATAAAACACAAGACGGATTTTTTCTTGCTTAGAAAATGGCCAAACGTGATTTTCTAGTCAAACTACTAAAGAAATTTTTATGGACCTTAATTATATTGATAATGTAAATTCTAACATAATAATTATAAATTTCACATTTAAATTTTATATATAAACTCTTTGGTTATATAATGTAATCACTTTATACATAAATGAAGATCTGGTAGAACGCATTTACATTATGTAAAACCTTTATCAAATACTGGCTTCGTTATAAATAGTTTTTATGTATTTATTAGTTATTTAGTATGCGATTAGTATTTTATTTATTTAGTGTTTGTCTTTTTTGTGTTGATAGCTACAAGCCCCGACCAACACTTCAACAAGCCCCTATGTGGCGATAGGATAAAGTGTGATTCAGAAAGTGGTACTTGTTAGGCATCGTCCTAATAGAACGCGAATGCGTGATCATCGTAGATTCGCGCGAATTATACTCGTACGAACGCGCGATCAAACATATTGAACTCGAATAGGTGTGCTAACTGACAATCGCACGACGCTGTTGCGCGACTAAAATGTTTGTAAATCTATTCGCGTGAACTTAGTTTGTACGCACGCGCGATCAAACATTCAAATTCAAATAGGTGTCCTAAGTGAAATTCGTGCGATTATTGTAAAATAAAATATCGGCTATTGTGACGGCATTCAAACATTTCCCGGCAGCAAAAATTGAGCGTGACTGACATCCATGGTTGTTGGTTTCGACCGTGCCTCTGCCCCAAACTACGGTCGCTTGCTGAGCGAGCGAACGAGGTCTAAGGCAGGCAAGCGAGCCTCGCTCGTGTCGTCAATTCGCGCGATGATTAATAGGACACCCAGTTTTTGCCATCGCGCGAACCTGCGATGGTCGCATCGATTACTCGCGCGATGATCGCGTATTCGCTTTCTATTAGGTCGATACCTAAGTCACTTCACTTCCCTAAGGATTCGAGTTATAAATGAAGCCAATTCTTGTCAAAGCGAGTACAAAAGATATTTAGTTGTCGAAACCATAGAGCTAATGCGTGGAAAATCTTAATAGCGCGATTCAGAAAAACATACAACGCCATCTATCGAACGATGTGGATGCTCGCAATCAAACAGTACTCCTGAACACGTCTCGCATTGTGAAAAGGGAATCCTGTTCCCAATACCAGTATAAAAAAATTTCAAGTACTATAAAAATAGTAACCATTTTACTACTTGAAATTTTGTTACATTTAAAAACATATGTTAACAAAACATTATAATAAGTTACATAAATCAGGCATGCAAACGCTAATAAAATAAAATAACTTTCAAAATATTAGTAAAGTGTACGCAATAATACTTGTCGCAGTAAGAACCATATTTTTTCTCTTCTCCTAAAAATAATACATCCAAACATGTAATATTTTTACAACACAGTCTTGTAATCACCAAAGGATTTAATTATTTTTATTAAGCGAAAAAAAAAACAGCCCTGCACTCGAAATTATCAATTGTACAACCTTGTTGTCAATTATCGGATAGGATAGCATATATCCTTTTTTTTTTGAGGTGTGAAATTATTAAATACCTCCTTCTACTCTGGATGAGGAGTGTATTTTTTTTTTACACTTTACACTAGTGTACCTTTTTTTTTTGATGGAAAAATCATCTTATGACAACCCCCGCTCTTGAGTGGAGCGGGAGATAGTATCAGACTCTTACTGACTAAAAAACCCTTCCCGTTCCTTCAAGCCTTCATACCGGGGCTCGAGTGCCTTTTCGGATAACCCTGGCCCCAGTAGGCTTCGACCCAGCTGGGCCCCTGCTGTTGCTGATAACACCTTGAGGCGCGCGGGAACGGCGCGCGCCGTCGACGACTTGGGCTTGGTCCGGACAGTTACCGGACGGCCGGACAGCGAGCTACCCATTGCTCACTGTCCGCAAGCCCACGCCTACGGTGGCTGGGAATCAGGATCGGAATCCCAGCGGCGGCGAGGGCGCCGTTGCCTGATGCGGTCGGCCTCCCTCTTAGCGAGAATTACTGCTTCGCAGAAGTCGGCAACCGCCTGCCACTCCTCCTCGCTCCGGACCATGGCCTCGACCAAGGCCCGGCGCGAGAGGTCTCCGCCGCCAACACTAGTGTACCTTCAGTTGCTCTTTACGTTCCAGAGACGTATCTCGTTTAAACAAATTCTAAACCCTAGTTAACTATTCATAAGTAGTCTAACTAAAAACGTGTCCAATAGCATTGTACCTTTTTTTTATTACTATTATTGATAGGCTCGCGTTTGACCACCATCTCACTTGAAGGTAAGTGATGATGTAGTCGACGACGACTTTGTCTTTATAAAGGGGAATAAGATTCGTTATTTTTATTTCTTTCTTTCCTGTTTTCTTTTATTCATATCAGGTAGCACTTAGAATAGAATAGAAATACTTTTATTCGGTACAGATACAGCACAACGGTTATATACACAAAGTAAACAAGATCAAAGTACAAAGTGCTGGTCACTTTTGTCACGTCATAGATACTTTTCACTAACACTGTTTTTCTTTTTATTAGGTACTATAATGACTTTGTAAATCCAGCGCAATTATACCGTACGTGTGTGTAATAATAATTATGCAATAAATCTTCCTGATCTTTAAGTAATATTATAATTATGGCAAATAATTATTGAGTGCTTAAGTGTCCCTTCTAGAAATAAAATGTGACGCAAAATCTTTACCTATTGAACACTGGGTCGCAAACATTCCGGGTCGCTAAATAAAACTATTGTAGTTTCTTAAATATTAAGACTAGCTTCTGCCAGCGGCTTCGCCCACGTGAATTTTGGTTTCTCTATATAAAATTTGGACCCCCTTTAGGGGTGAATTAATAAATGATAATAGTTGATTTCTACGCCCTATAAGAAACCTATCAAATTTTAAGTTTGTAGGTGTTATTGTTTCCGAGATTTCGTGATTAATCAGTGAGTGGTAGTTTGATTTTATAGTGATATATAATAGAAAATGGCTCATGTATTTAACTGTTGTAAGTTGTAAATGATTGGTAACATGTGACATGTGATGTAACATGTTTTATATACTAAGTAGATTATGTATCGTAAAAAATGTTTTTTCATTATATGTACTTCCTCTAAGTGCCCGTTTAAATTCAATAAGTCGATGTGATATGCTGTAAAAAAACTTGTTCATGTTTTTTTACGACGGTTTGAAGGCAAAATGATCAAACCGAAATTGAATAAACTTTAAAAAAGCGAATTCAAAATTTAAAATTTAAATTACTCTTTTCTAGAGTTTTTATTCTTTATTATTAGTACCTAATATATACATAACAAAACTTAACCTTTCAATCGTGGAAATTACAGACACAATAGGAAGACAATAAGGTGCGCGTTCGCTTGGGGTTTAATGAATTAAATATTTAACTGAACTATTTGTACTAAAACTATGTACTTAAAAATAATACAAAATGACAAAGTACACTTAGGCGTCAAAGTACTTCTCCACATCGCTGTCATCCGGAAATGTGCCCAGAAGACTGGCAGCATTGCCACGTTGAATGGCAATGCTAATTCTTTGGGCGATGACCGAAACTTTGCATGACCAGAGAGCTGGGTCATGCAAAGTTTCGATCAGTCGGCGTGAAATTTCTTTAAACTTACTAGGACCCCATAAACCTAGCGTTTCGACCTCAAATGGCTCATAACTGTAGTTACCGTCGTTATTATTCTTCCATTCATTAAATTTTGTAAGGTTACTGGAGCTGAATAGCGTTCTCTAATACATCTTTCAAGTTTGTTCTATGGGGTATAAGTCTGAGTAGCGAGCTGGCCATTCCATGTAGGAAATAACGACGTCTTAAATACCTCTATACACATTGACGTCGATGGCCATTCGACGTCCATTTTTTAGCTTATCGCTCACGATGAGTCGATCTTCTTATCTAGTTGTGCTTCTTGGTTTACCACTTTCTGGTCTCATGATGTTTATGCCAGTTTCTTAAAATCACTGAAGCATTTTTGGACCGTAGAGAAAGATATTCCTACTGTCCTAACAGTACTATACTGGCATTTTTCCTCTTGTATCATTATAATTATTCGTGTACATTTTTCAAATGTTGCGATCTGACATACCATTGTATACTGTGACAAAACCAAAAAAAACGAATGTAATGACAGCTTGGTTTAAAACAAATGCGGATGAAACTATTTTTCCTGTTTTTGATTTTTAATACATCTATTTTTTGTAAGCTGTAACTTCTTTTGAGACTAATAATAAGTATATATTTTCTTAATGATAGTTTTTTTTAATTCTTTTTTTATTATGTGCTTTTTTAATTTATGTAAATATTTGATAGCTTGAAAAAATGAATAAAAAAAGAAATATAAGTAAAAAAAATATCTAATACAAGTGTAAATAACTTTCAGATATAATGCAGTTTTTTTTGTGACTCGTTTTTTTTACGGCCCAATGTACAGTTATAAGAAGAATGGAAGAAGTTGAACAGAATTAGTCTCGATACGAAGGCAGGATATCGTCTCGAAACCAATTAATCTGGTGATAAGATTAAACCAAACAACATTATTCCACAAAATCATAATATTTTTATTTTTTTACTATCATTATAATCAGTTTTGCTCGAAATAAAGATTTTATTATTATTAAAAAAAAAAAACATTAAGTGAGTGAAATATAAACGTTTGCAATTTTAAAACAGATTTTTTTTTTCAAAATAATATAAAAAGTAATGTTATCAAAAAACTTATACGAAAATTGACAAAAGTATTTCTATAAATAGAAACCGTTGCAAAAAGTTTTTGGTTTTTACGCAGGGCGCTCAATATAATGAATCGGACGGAGGCTGTGTGGAACAGACTTTGTCCGGTTGTGTAGCAAGAACCAAGTGTTTAGTGAGCGTTTGTGAGAAAAATAAATCAGTGCAAAATGACTATCGGAGACGGAACTGTTGTGAGTTTTTATTTTTTTTTTAACTTTTTTGTTATTATTTTTTCATGTTGTTTTTAGAGAAAAAGAAATAAAGTTAATGTATTTAATATGCTTAGCTATATAATAATAAGTTTACATAGAAAAAAAATCAAATTGATAAATTAATCATTACTTTTTTCTAGTATAGTAGTAGTATAGTGGACGAGTAACGTTGAGATTTGTTTTTAACATTTTTTTTTTTTTTTTTAACCCAATATATCATTATAGCATTTATTTTGAATATTATTAATTTATTGTGCACGTCTACAACAGTGTATTATTTAAGTTGTTTTTTTTTATTCAACTTTTTTGCTTATTTTATTTTTATTGATTTAAACTAGTATCTATTAGTAGTGACTGCAATCCCACGTGATGGTAAGCCGTAATGCAATCGCTAACGGTAAGGCGCAGTAGTAAAAATGCTAGTGTTTTTGAATAAAATATTATATTATAATACAATTTAGGTAATATACATTTAAATACTAAACAAATATGTTATTTAGAAAAAGACGATTAGTACAAAGAAGACCAAATGATTGCAGTTGCGTGTTTTACATTAATAACAATAATGATTTATGTTTCCTCAACAATTACAATACAAAAACTAGACATTGTTTTATGTAACTAGAAGCATTTTCTTCCTTAATATTTTCTTGAAAAGGTTGTAATTTTTGTTTACTTATTAAAACTTGATACATTGTAAACAATATAAATATTAAATTTGTACTGTGGTATGTGAATGCATATGCAAATGAAAGGTTTCATGTTAAAGAATCATGGCGAAGTCTCGAACAAAATTTTGTTGGCAAATTTTTTTAGCGTCTTGTAATGAAAAAAAAAATATACAAAAGTATACAGATTAAATTTGTAAATAATTTTGTCTCAGATATTACTAGTAATAGATACCAAGTAATAATGATAATCCAGTTTAAAGTTGGTGAGAGACCCTCTGAAGGTACTCCATAAGAATTTTAAAAACGCATTTTTGAATGAAAGACAAGATTTTATGTCAAATGTTATGTTATTCTTTCTCTATATCTTTAGGCTGGATGGCTGTTGAAATGTCTAATTCCATGCTTTTTCTGGTGATGTGATTCCCGAATTGCATTTGTTGTTGTGACAACATCATATATTGTGTTATTTTAACTACTATATTCTAAGCACAAACAGTTATTTTTATTTCTATGTTTATTATTTAACCTTTCAATCGTGGAAATTACAGTCACAATAGAAAGACAATAGGTGCGCGAACGCCGGCTTCGCTTGGGGTTTAATGAATATGCGGAAATGTATTTCCAAAATATTTATTATCAATACATAAAACATGGCGTATTATGTTACTTGACCAAAATTTATATTAGTAGCAACATTAAACGTTAAATTCGCCCAAAAGCCATGAAAGCCATGAGCATAAAAAAAACTAAGCCATAATTATTTGTTTTCGTAAAAAAATTGTCAATTCAGTTTCCAATTATGACGATCCATAGCGTGGCCATAATTTTGATTCGATAAAACAAAGTCAATTATATCGTTGGTTTAATTCAATAATGTTTCTATGCCTGAAATAAACGATAAATAAATATATCATGGTAACTTATACAAGGAAGTACTTATATAAGCAGACACTTAATATTTTCATCAAAAATTTCCTCGCCATTGTTCTTTAATTTTAACTATTATTATATTGTATAAAGCACTTTAAAATGTATTTTAATATAAAAAACTACGTCTAGACTTTTTGTGACATCTCCGTAAAACCGGTTAAAACCACATTTAATATTTCCTTATCAAAAATTTAAGGCAAAACTTAAAAAAGTACTGTTAGCAAAAAAAAGAGTTCGACTAAAATACTGTAACATTTCTTTAAAGAACCTTAGTTTTAGTAAGTATATACAAAATCCGAAACACGTATTTGGAATTTTTACGTAAATAATCTATGTACATAATTTCATAACTGTATAATGAAAAATCACAAAGTTATATTTTTTATTTTATTTTATTCTATTCAAAATTTGCTAACAGTATACATGCTACAAAATTCTGCCAAACAGTAAAATAGTTTGTCGGCAGTAAGTTTGTTATATCAGCAAAAATAGATAGTCACCGAGCCATCCAAGCAACTGAGGCATTTTGCATTTGCACACAGCTTATTACTGGAGTCTAATGCACGCCATGATGTGCCGAGGCCTATGTTGTACTTAGGATCAGTGGTGCTCAATTTGTGACTTAGTTAAATATTTTTGGGAAAAAATATAACATGGTGTAAAAACTATTGGAATCCATTCCGTTACTGATTCTGAAAAAACTATATTCAGGCTTCACATTGACTAAAAATAACGTTGCATTTTTCACAGTATAAAAACTTCAACTACTCATTGAATGCGGACAAACTGCTCACCGTCAAAGATGGCGACCTGGACGTTTTGCTTAAAGTGTACAACATTAACCAAAAGGCGTTGGAGGAGATGATCAAGAATATACGGGAGTGGTATGAAAAGCAGCCACATTTGCCCCAGGGACAATTACGTGAGTACTCTTTCATTACATTGATTCACAACCGTAGCAAGGGCACATTGCTCGCAAAACAGATGGTCGATGGGGACGAAAGGTTCTGGAATGGCGACCTCGTACCAGATGACGCAGCATTAGAAGGCCTCCCTACAAGGTAGATCGATGACCTAGTGAATGAAATCAATTCAAAAGCATTTATTTAATAAATAGTTTTCTTTCTTTCTTTATTTATTTCAAATAGACCATTTGCAGGCACTTTTGAATAGTCAAATGTCGGTCAGTCCAAAAAAAAAAGTAAAGCTAATTTGCACGTTCCAATGCGTAGATTTCTATGGAGAAGAATGTGCAAGAAACTCCATGAACCTCTGTTGTACTTAATGTCGATGGTTTCCAACTCGAGACCCGTTTATATATTTTTGGGTAAAAATATAACATGGTGTCAAAACTATTGAAATCCATTTAGTTACTGATTCGGATATATTAAAAAAAAATGTTCTATACGTATAGTTGAACCATTGCATACTATTATCTTTTCACACAGATTTACTTAGCAACTTTGGTTGGTTTACTAAGATTATGTTGTTTATTCGTTCTATTATCGCCTTGTCATACGAGAATATGCGATCAGGTATTATAGGTACATATCTACTAACACCTACGCAGTATTAACCTTTTCAAGACTATGAATATTTTACTTGTATAAAAACGTGGTATATTTGTAGCTATGTAACAGTGTTGCGATCTTATTGGTTTTGCCTTTTGCTAGTATGCCTATATTTTTTTAAAACAAAAAAGAAATTAGAAAATAATAGATTATTATGTTAAAAAATAATAATAAAAAATGTTTTGTTTATACAGAGACTTTTGTTTCTACAGTAATAATAAATTATAATGAGGTAAAGTTCGTTTTTTTTTATTTCTTTGTAGGTATGGGACCGATTGCTAAAAAAATTTCATCGTTAACTGCTTTATTCCTGATTGACATAGGCTATGTTTTATGTACGTGGAAAAAAGATAGTTTTAAATATATAAACGGTTCTGATTATTGTTCTTCTTTCTAAAAAATGGTTTTAAAAAAATTCTTGCACACGATTGGCTTCTGTCGAGTCTGATAGTATTTCTAAAGCATCCAAGGATCCACTCAAATATATTTACAAAATTAGGTTCATATAAACCGGTCAAGCCATTTATGAGAAGTTGATGACAAACATAAGTACGTACAGAATAATTATAGGTATAAAGATGTATAAATTCTTAATCATCCCATCACTATCGGGAACAGGGTCCAAGTTACTGGCTGTCAGAGCTCCAGAAAAATAAATCGCTTTCTGAATCAAGCCCTCAAGAAAACTACCCAACAAGAGCCTCTTAAGGTGTTGGTCGAGGCAAATATCGGTACAATAATGATCGCCGATTCCACATCCCACATGTCAACAACCTCACGAACGAAATCAAAACACATAATTTTGTAACTTACTCGGTAATGACTAAGATCTCGTCAGGCGTAAGGTTTTAAACCGTCACGCACCATGCATTCACTAGGTAGTGTACAAACTTATTAAAAATCTTCACAATGTCTATCTTTTTTATATCCATTGCACAAGTTCAATTATACACTACTAAATTTTAATTAGTATAAATACTTAAAGGACTTATTACAAAAGCTCTTGTTATTATTCAAGTAAAATCTCAATAAATAATATTCATAAGCAGCCAAGTTATTTGAAAGAAAGAAAAATAATTATTTGGTACAGCACAAGGCCCAAACACAAAAAAAAAAAAAACAAAAACACGTATAAAAAGTAAAAAAAAAATGCATTTATTTATATCCTAAAATGTCACACAATTTATGGAAATATTGTAGAAGCTATTATTAATGAATAAACAACGAACAAAATGAAAAAAAAAACACTGCGCGTAGTATTTTCTAGTAGCAATTGTCATGATTGATTGAATGAATTATGAATGGACTAAATATGACAAATTTTCATGGACAATTTTGGCATTCCTTTTTTTCACTACTGACTACAAAAGTAATCTCACCTCATTTTTTGTATTGATAAAGAAATAGGGGTGGATAAACAATAATCAAAAGAATCAATAACCGTATTTATTAATACAAAAGATCACATTTTAAAATTAATAATCAATGACCCATTTTTATAACTTTGATAATTATCAAACATCTTGGTCCATAGAGCCCTAACAGACTAATACAAATATGACATAAAGTAAATACAATTGTTTATTTTAAATTAATAATACTTAGGACTTTGTTAGTATAGTCTGTCTAAAAAGTCAAACAAAGGGATTTTTTTAAGAAAATAAAAAATCTGTTGTTGGCAAATATTTAATACTTTTTATTAGGTACTTCTATTAGTAAACAATGATCAAGATCAACCTTGATTATTGAACCAGTGTTGAGTACATCAGATTTCATTTATTGTAATAATTATTATCCAAGTCGTTTAACTTTTTAGACAGACTCTAACACTTCAAAGCAATTTAATAAATAAATAAATATATTCACAACATCAGGTATCCATCGAAATATAATATATGTACTACAGTGTAGAATCTTCATAATTACGTCAACAAAAGGATAAGATAAAAACAGTTTTTTTTCTTTTAAAATAATTTATTATAAATAAATAAAACATGTCATGAAAACATGGGAGCTCGCCGTTTGTACATACATACCAGACGGCTTGGTGAGGACTAAGCTAGGCGACGGCGATATGTCAGCAAAACTATAGGACCTCGAAGGGCTAATACTCGCTAAAGCCTCGGCAAATTCTTGAAAAGAAAATTCATGGTCCTAAAACCCAAATGGCTACTGAAGAAATATAGGCTGGTTTTTAATCAGAAAAAACTCACTTTCAAAAAAATATTAAAATACCTAAATAGTAGATTCTAAAGGCATAAACTAAATGACAACTGCTACCCTAAGAGGCTTAACGAAACATGAAAATTCAGGATTCAATTTAAAGTTTTTTTTTTTTTGTGGTGTAAAATCAATAAATTATCTTTTGGGCTCTGGTTGTAGCGAGAGGGAGTATTAGACTTTTACTGACAAGCCCACCTCTGTACCTTCAGTTGCTATTTGTATTCCAGGGTCACGGGAACTCTTTCGAACAATCTTGCAGAATTCGTTTTTTTTTATTATTATTGATAGGCTCGCGTTTGACAAGATTTGAAAGCTTAACAAATTATTTAAATCTTCCATATTAAGCCGAATTTGGTCTCGTCTCTTCACATAAAGAACCAGTCGAAGGCGTTCATTGAACTGTAAAAAACAATAACTAAAAACTGGTCAGAAAAGGGCTAGTCGCAGGATATACACCTCGTTCATAATGTCAGCCAACTATACTATTTTAATTCGACCAGTCACTGCCAGCAAAGGCTTATTTACATCAGTAAGGGTTATTTTCATCAGGATAAAGATATTGCATTGCAGGACTGTATTACTAGTCAATCCAAAGGTTGTCTGTAAGACATCGCCCTCTGCGATTAGACCGCCCATTGTGCACTTATTCTTTTAAATGTTTGTCATGTATTTTGTTTATTTGGTGTGCAATAAAGATTATAATAATAATAATAACTACTGTTTTTATATTTTTAAATGTTTTTTTTTATATATATATTAAAAATATCAAAAATATGTAATATAAGAAAAATAAAGGAAATAATAATAATAAAGGTAGGTTAAATAATAAATATTTAATAGTTTTAATGTTCTCGACCTATCAGAATACACATATCTAATACTACAAAAAGCGGCTATTTTGAACACTTGTCGTATAGTTAGAATTTTTTTACATCTGGACTCAAAGTCTTTTACCATCTTAAATTCAATTATTAGGATCTCACCTTGGTTCACACCCGTGAGGTTCCGATAGAACACCAGGTATTAGCCTGAGAAAAATTGCCCAGAAAACCATAATAATAATAATACTATTTTTTTATGTTATTTTATGAAGAAATATTAAAAAATATGATAAATATGTATATTATAATAAATGAAATGAATAATACTAACTGACTTTTTACAAAACCTAATCCATTTACCAAAAACAAACCTTCAAGATTTCGTTGTTTTATCTATCATATTTTAACCTTGTACTATGTTAAGCCTATCTACATCTGTATGACACGAAGTAAGCATATCAAGCACCCCCACCACCCGTACTCCACTACCCTCCGCAATTGTTCTGTCGCCTGCTTTGCATAGACTTCGTAATATTTAGAACGTTCAATTTAAATATTTTTATTTATGTATGAAAATGTAATGAATTAAAATATGATACATTTTTTAAAGTCATAGAACAAAAGTTGTTATTTATGAGTTTAGTAACATAGTCTTGAGAGCTTGACAGGGTTTTACAAATAACCATGTATTCGTAAAATACTGTTTTCATTGATCTTGAGTGTCAAGAAATAAATAAAAAAAAAAAGTTTCTCATGTAATTTTTATTTTTGGTGTACAATAAAGAATAAATCTATCTATCTATAAGGCACCAGGCACTCGTGCATGAGATTCAAAACTAAGCAAATTGATATTTCCCCATAAATTAACATTTGTATGTGAATTTATCAGTTCACAGTACACGTGTCTTTATTTTCTTCATTTCTAAGTTTATTTAGGCCATTACTGACTCCACGTGCCTCGGAAAGCACGTAAATTCGTTGATCCCAGTTGTCATTCGTAGGTTACAGATCCTGGTTTTCATCCCGAAGACTGAACGCCAACCCCAATAAATTTGAAAGGGACTAGGATTTTCTTAGCCTTTGATCGATTTATTTATTTAGCCCTTATTAATAAAAATCTAGATATAAGTGAATCTCTATTTTCTTGGTTCACGTCATCATGCGTGAACGGCTGGACTAATTTTATTTTTGTTGCGTTTGCGCAAAAAAAAGTTGTTAGCGCAAAAAATGAAACAATTTCAGAAAACCAAGACGACTGTTCAATCTTTGCGCGTTTGAAAGTTCGATCGTTTGACAGTTTACATGTTTGACAGATCGCGCGTTTTAGAGTTCCTATCTAAGATAGGATAACGTCTGTCAAATCAGCTGGTACTTGATATTTATGTGCATGCTAATTTAATTTGAACCTTTATTTAAACCAGTTCTGTGAACGAATGATAGATAAAACGCAGTAATACCACAGATATTATAAAGTTAAAGATCAGAAATAAGAAAGCATTTTTTAAATTAGGTAACAATTTTGATATTTTTAAGGGACTTTCACAATTTCTTCATAGTCGCAATCTGTTAATACCTCGAATTACCATTTTATGTTTGAAAAATCATTAAATAAATTCTTCTACTCTTTGGAGCAAAGGGGTGTGTAGACTATTACTGAATCAAACTCGTAAGTTAACGAGAAAAAAAAATACTTCGGTTTATGTGGCAAAAAACGTACATTTTGGCACTCTTGAGGAAATCAAAATATATAAGGTACTTTCCGTATACCCAGAATCCTGAAATTTGGCATAAAGCAAGGTTTTATATCACAAGTATAGGAAAAAATATGAAAACTGTAAAGGATCATGGCGAAGTCCCGAAAGAAAATTTTGTTGGCATATTTTTTAGCGTCTTGTGCTGAAAAATATACAAAATCATACAGATTAATCTGTATATTTGTAAACAATTTAGTCTTAGACATTACTATTAATAGATACCAAGTAATAAAGATAGTCCAGTTTAAAGTTGGTGAGATTATTTATATTATGTCTAATAATACTAGTACCTACGTAGCTCCTTAGGAATTAAAAAGGCATTTTTGAACGAACGACAAGATGTCATGTCTGGCTGTTGCAATGTCAACACCATCCAGCCTAAAGACAGAGAAAAATCTCTCTTTTTGGTGATGTGATTCTCGATATTGTATTTATTGTTGTGACTATGTCATATTGTGTCATGTTAGCCACTATATTCTAAGCACAAACAGTTATTTTTATTTTTATGTTTATTATTTAATGCGGAAATGTATTTCCGAAGTATTTATTATCAATACATAAAGCATAGCATATTATGATACTTGACCAAGATTTACATTAGTAGCAACATTAAACGTTTAATTTACCCAAAAGCCATGAAAGCCATGAGCATAAAAAAACTAAGCCATGATTATTTATTTTCGTAAAAAATCTAGTCAATTCAGTTTCCAATTATGACGATTTATTGATGTCCAGACTGGCCTATAACCTTGATTAGATAAAACAGAGTCAATTATTTCGTTGTTGTATTCATGGTAGCTTATAGAAGGAAGTACTTATATAAGCAGACACTGTCTTTATAAATTCATTAAAATTTCCTCGCCGTTGTTCTTTCTGGTTACGTCACATTTATTTTTTTTTGCGATTCGGTAAAATCTTCCGAGTCTCCATTCCGTAATTGATCTATTTAAAGAGGTAACTTTGTACAGAACCCTCAGTGTCTGGTTTTTTAATATGAACCTTCTGAAGCTATAACGCGCCATTGACATTGTTAAATGAACAAGGGTACGGACATCAACCGGCTCGTACTAAAAATAGAATTTTACGTTCTTTAAATAGCGCATATAAATGTAGAATAATATATTTTTTTGAATAGGTACTGGACTAGTTTAAAAAAAAAAAACTGTGCAAGTGCGAGTCGCACTCACGCACTGTGGGTTCCGTACAAACTTTCCTATGTAAATAGTTCGATTTCCAAATGGGGTCTCGAAGATTTTTTCGAATCGATTTTTTTTGTGATGTAACAAAAAAATTACTGTTTTTAGTTTTATTCTCATACCTGTGCTATAAGACTTTGCCTTTGGCCTATGAATTCTGATTATTTGTGTGTCGACATAAGCGGCAGTATCTTCATTTTCGTTAACTTAGAAATTTCATTTTTTCACACCTTCCAGAAACCGCACACCCTGAGTATATGTTTTTAATTATTTTGTCCTCTATAACTCTACGCATTCCGGAGATAAAGAGTCTTGACAGACTGACAGACGGACAACAAAGTGATCCTACAAGGTTTTTTTTTTTATTAAGTAAAAAAAAAACCTTGTAGAAGAAAATCATCCTAATGAGCCTATACGGATTCCGTTTTTTTTTTTAGGGACGGAACCTTAAAAGCAAGTAATTTATATATAAATTAATCTATACATATAAATAAAATAGTGTCTGTTTATAATATTGAAATAACCGCTTTCTACTACACGCCTAAGAAAATATATACGGTACATACAACTAAATATATTTTTATTTAATTTTTGTCTATCTGTCTGTCGTTCTGTCTGTTTGTCCGGGCTAATCTCTGAAATTTTCTGGCAGGTAGCTGATGTAATAAGGAGTTAAATAGGCTACTTTTGTTTTAGAAAAAAATAAATTCAAAATCCTGTAGTCCACGCGAACGAAGTCGCGGGCACAGCTAGTAATAAATATTTTTATCACTGTATAATTATGTGTGTTTTGCTTGGCGTCTTTCTGCTCACTTGTGTTTATAATTTATTCAAAATCAAATAACTTGAAGTCCATTTGAATATCAACACTCATTATCTTATAAAATATAGTATTATTACTGACACTATGTTTGATAGTGCGGTAGTCATTTATGTCAGTAATAAAAATCATAACTTTATTCATAATTTATAAATTATTATGTTATGATTTTTATATTGTTGTGAGCTCTATACTTAGTTACTTATCTATTTATAAATTGTATATAAATAAGTAACTTTTTATAGAACTATATTTAATATTCCACTACAAGTTTCTATGGCTTTTATAATAAACTAGCTTTTGCCTGCAGCTTCACTCGTGCGAATAAAGCAGTTTTCTATCGGTGAAATATTTTCAGCAATTGGACCAGTACTTTCTGAAATAACCTCCAACAAACCAAAAACACATAAAAAAAAACTTTACCTCTTTATAATAATAGCTGATTTGATTTGATTTTTTATTTAAATTTAATGTTCTCATTTAAGTGATAATTATGTTTTAATGGAAATAAAGATATTTTTAATCCGAGCTGGACTACGTATTTATGGATGGATAATGTATTTATTTTTTCTAAAATATTATTTTATGATTTCACTGTTTTTATTTTAATTTCATTTAATTCTGTTTTCAATTTAATATGAGACTTTATGTACTTACTGGATATGGATAATAAATCATTTTTATTTTATTTGTTTGGTTTACAAACAAAAAAAAAATAGTCCGATTCGATCGAAACCCACGAGTTAATCATTCGATTTTAAGGCAAACTATAACGGTCTCAAATAACGTTAATATGTGATATGAATAACTCATTATCATAAGTTATAATATTATAATTCCATCATTGGTTAACTTTGGCAAATTAAGATATATATTTAACTAAAAGGTGAATAACCGACTGTACCTAAATCACATTAATATTATAAAGGCAAAGGTTTATGCCCGAAGAAACGCCAAACTCGAGTGGCACTCCCACTTGAGTTTGTACACATACGTCGCAGAACAGATGATCGTTGGGGGCAAAAGGTTCTGGAGTGGTGACCATGTAACGAAAGTGTTGGAACGCCTCCCACTGTCCTGCAGTTTCACAGGCAAGATTGAAGCGTGATGATAAACAGCGTACTTAAAGAAGACTATCAGTTCGAACTATAAACTCAAATGTATTTTTTCAAATTTTGCTGGTAATCCCAAAAATAAATGCATCACCATCATCCTTTTTAATGTTCCTACTGCTGGGACTCAGGCCTCCTCTCCAGGAAAGGAAACGGGCGGTAATCCACCACGCGGGTCCAAGGTTGGTGAATGTCACATGTCTTCGATTTTTTTGTTCTAGGACATGCCGGTGTCCTCTCGATGTTTTCCTTCACTGTTTTGAGAGCAGTGGCAATGAAATAAATTACCTGGCAGGGTTTAAACTCGCGACATTCAACTCGTAAGTCGGAGTTGCCACTCAGCCAACACTGCTCTCTAAAATAAATGCATTCAAACAAAAAAAAAAGTTACTATATTAATTTAGATTTTCAAAGCGATAGCATTCTAACCTTATGTATTTGAACTCTAATTACAACAGTTTAACAATCCTCTACTTATAAATAGATTAAATCATTTATAAGTAGAGGACACAGGAAATACGTGATTAAAGCATAATTAGTACTTAGATCTAGAAGCAAGTAAATATCCTCTTGTTACACCGAGGCTAGAATAATTTGTAATTAGCATTAAACACTTGGATAATGTTCTGAAGTGATCTTGTTTTTTTTTTATTCTTTAATTACTAAGGCAAAGTCGGAGACTTAATTATGTAATGAGTCATCATTTATCGTCCGCTTGAAATAAAAATCATCGCCATTGTTCAAAACCTTAACCAAAAACCCGCTACTATCCATAATAATCTATATATATAAAAGAAAGTCGTGTTAGTTACACCACTTATAACTCAAGAACGGCTGAACCGATTTGGCTGAAAATTGGTGGGAAGGTAGCTAAGAACCAGGAGAAGGACATAGGATACTTTTTTTTTAGGGCAGAATAGAGTAGAGTAGGGTAGAGTAGAGTAGGGTAGAGTAGGGTAGGGTAGAGTAGGGTAGAGTAGGGTAGGGTAGAGTAGGGTAGAGTAGGGTAGAGTAGAGTAGAGTAGAGTAGGGTAGAGTAGGATAGAGTAGGGTAGAGTAGGATAGAGTAGGGTAGAGTAGAGTAGAGTAGGGTAGGGTAGAGTAGGGTAGAGTAGGGTATAGTAGGCTGAAGTAGGGAAGAGCGGGAGCGAAGCCGCGGGCAAAAGCTAGTATACATATATAATACAGGCTATCATAGCCTAGCAAGAAGAACAGAACGTCACCTACTTGATTTTCAGAAATGTAAGACTACCCACTTTGTGAAAAATTTAAAATGTACTGCAATCTGATTTTATGTATAAATAAAGAATATTATTATTATTAAAATTGCTAAACATATTTTCATACAGCGTTTACAGACCCAATGGACTTCCTTGATAAATAAACTATACGTCACTAAAATACTAGACAGAGCGTAACAACTGTAACATCTTATTATATAAATGATCTCTGGGATCAATGACTTAGGTGTTCACAGAAGCACGAAGTAGTTTCGGTATTATAATTATACACCTCTATTTTTTAATCAGTACAAACAAAAACCGGCCAAGAGCGTGTCGGGCCACGCTCAGTGCAGGGTTCCGTAGTTTCCCGTCCGTCACAATAAGTGTACCTACCCACTTATGAGTTTAAAAAAATGCTTGCTACGATTATACTACAAACTTAGTCCAGAAATTATTTTGTAGAACCCTTTGACTTTTTTGTACAAAAACTGTTCTTTCGATCAAGTTCAAAATAGTTTTCATAGAAAGTCCTTATAAAGTTCTACTTTTCGGATTTTTTTCATATTTTTTAAACTTATGGTTCAAAAGTTAGAGGGGGGACACACATTATTTTTTACTTTTGTAGCGATTATTTCCGAAATTATTGACATTATCAAAAAATGATTATAGTTAAACCCTATTCATTTTTAAATACCTACCCAACAATATATCACACATTAGGTTTGAAATTAAAAAAAAAATCATTTCCCACTTTACCTATAGGGAGGCTACTCTAATCAAAAATTTTTTTCCAATTTTTATTTTACCAATTTGTCGGTGTGATTGATATACATATTGGTACCAAATTTCAGCTTTCTAGTGCTAACGGTCACAGAGATTAAGCGAGGACGGACGAACGGACAGACAGACATGGCGAAACTATAAGGGTTCCTAGTTTACTACGGAACCCTAAAAATGGGGCTCTGGCTCTATCCGTACCCGTTACTGATCATATTGTTGTAGTCTAAAAAAGAATACTACGCGCAGTGTTTTTTCATTTCGATCGTCATTTTTTCATTCATAATCAATAGCCTGTACAATATGCCCATAAATTGAGTGACACATTTTAGGATATAAACAAACACTAATAACTTTGCTGTTTATGAATATTATTTATTGAGACTTAAATAATAACAAGACTTTTTCTTAAAAGCCTCTTAAGTATTTGTTTGAATTAAAAAATTGTGGTGTATAATGGCCTTGAAGATGAACTGCGTAAATATGAGCAATCATTATGTTTTTCTATTCATTATTTCCGCTCCAATTAAGAATACAAAACATACTTAGCAGTTTTTGTCTATACAAGTATATTTTGGTTGTCTCATATGTATAAGTAGTTACACGTGTAACTAAGTAGAATAATTAATGAAAATACATATCTACCATGTTAATTAAACACTGTATGGCAATTTAATGGTACGGAAATCCTGTGTTTTGTTGTTTGTTGACTTATAAACAAAAATTTAGAGTAATTAAAACAGATAAATGAAACCAAAAAATAATAATTGAACACTTGTTTTTTTTTAGAAACAAAATTTTTTAAAATTTTTAAGAACAAAATTGACACACACTTGTGTGTGTTGTATTGTTGTGTTAATGTTACTTTTTATTTATTTATTTTTTGTTTGGTGTTTGTCTTAAGTTTTTGTAGTCTACAATGTTTTTTTTTTTGCGCCAAAATAAATACTTTTTCCTTTTTTTTTTTAAATTATCTAATACAAAAATCTCGTTTATTACAGTGGTTGTTATCGAACTTATAAACGGATTGATCGATTTTATGATTTATTTGTGTATTTGTGTATGTATGTTTTGTGTGTTTGTGTCGAGAATATTAGAAATATTGTTATTTTTAATACAGGAAAAGCCAAATGGCATGTTTTGCCATTTACGCTATAAAAAAGTGCGGAATACAATTCGCTTAAATATTTTTTTTTTTTTAAAGAAAGACGTAGGAACCTAGATAAATATTGTCTATAACCGAATATCATCATAATATGTTGGAAATATGCTCCAATGCAGTTGCTATTACGTTTGTATGGAAATTCATCCGTCGCCGGCCCTTTAAACTCTTAGTTACATGTGTAAGTATTGCTTTGTCTTTTCAATTAAAACGCTTGTCACAGATGGCCTTGTGTTATGATCAATATATTTTGCACGCAATATCTACAATGCGGACACTGCCATAATGTTGAAATTGGTTTGATTTCGTCAGACCTTTGTTATCGGTTACCAATCGCCACTTATTATATCGATTGAAATACAGTGTTTTCCATTTAATTTACGATGACTAACGTCATAGTAAATGTAAATGGAATAACTGGATTTAAAAGCAAGTTATTGGTAGGCAACAATTACGGTATCTTAACCACTCCGGTTTTTTCTATTATAATGTTTGGTTAAAGCAAAGACTGGATATAATATGCTTAGAGTTTTCCAGCGTGATCGGATCACAAATGAAGATATCCGCAGTAGAGCCAAGGTTACCGACATAGCTTGAAATATCGACAAACATAAGTGGCAATGGCACATTGCTCGCAAAACAGATAGTCGATGGGTCTGAAAGGTTTTAAAATGACGACCATGTACCGAAGACAGCGTACGAAAACCCCGCACAAGAGGGTCCAACGAACTGGGGAGGGTCACGGGAGTGCGATGGATGCGAGACCGGTTGCGGTTGTTGCTGCAACATTTTAAGGAAACCTATGTTCGTAGTTAGCATCTTTCGGCTGAAATAATGATACCATGATAGACTGTTAAGACGGCCCCTCCCTACCGTCTTGTCAACCTGAGCATGGCTTGAAAGCTTTTGGTTTCAAACGCAATATTTGTTAAAAAGGTAACGAAAAAGGAGACAAAACCTGACTGCTCTATTGACATTCGGTAATTCCGTCATTCAATCGAATATTTCACAAAACTTGTTTACAGAAATATGTGTACTTTTTTTTTAATAAGTACGTTTAAAACTTTTTGGAGAAACAACTTTAGTCAACATTTTGATTAAATGTGAGGATACCCCTGTCCCTTGACACCTCAGTAGTTTTTTTTTTATCATTGTTAGGCTTGCGTTTGACCACTATCACACCTGAAGATGAATGTATCTGGGGTTGGACGCTCTTAACTGGAAGGCAAATTGAACCAGTTAGCTGCGACATACATACAAAGAATTGTTCCGGATCCAGTTTATAATCCAGTTTTGCCTTTAATCTCATAGTCTGTTAACCACAAAGGGAAAACCCAATGTGGCATTTTTTTATTAAAATAACACTGCTTGAGTCATCTGTTAATGATTATGACGCTCACAGAAAAAGTGAGTGGAATAATTGCTGTAGCAAGACAATATTGTTTGAAATCTTGTTGAAGTAAATAAATTTTATCTACTTGTTAGCCATCATAACAGATAAAACTTAGTGTCATCTTAAAAACATGTTTAAGTATGTGCTAGTATTTTCCTGCTCTGCGGAACTCAGATTATAGTCACTACACTATGTTTATAAGTTAAGCAAGCCTTGATGAAGTCAGAATCATGATAAGTGACCGTCTTAATATATCTAGACATCCACCGCTGTCATTTGATACCATTAGATTAATGACTTTCGAAATGTCATTATTATAATATAATGTTATTTCCTATATTCATTTAACTACGCATACTTATTATATTTTTCAAATATTTGTTAAAAACCAATCCAATAAAAGAATATTTAAAGTATTAAAAAATAATAGACGTTTCGGGAGCAGGATCGCTGGGAGATGGGAATCTCATCACAATGCGAGTTATATCGAGGAGTACTGCCTTTTGCATCAAATCCTTGATCCAACGCAATGGTTGCCCTAATACGTGGTCCTGTTCCTTATGTGGATGACCTCGAGTGCTAAGTTGAAATATTCTTTTGGCTTTTTTTTACAGCTGTAGCGAGGTTTTTATCATGTAAGATGGTGATGTGAACTATCATTGTACAGTGCGCTAATTGGTCCGTCACTCACTACTACTTTCGTCTGACTCAAAGCCGTCGGGGTTAACTAGACCTCGGGCCTTAGTTGAGACCATGGTCCGGAGCAAGGAGGAGTGGCAGGCGGTCGCCTACTTCTGCGAAGCAGTAATGCTTGCAAAGGAGGAGGCCGAACGCATCAGGCAACGGCGCTCTTGCCGCCCCTTCCGGGATCCCAATTCCGATTTCCGGCCACCGAAGGCGCGGGCTTACGGACAGTGAGCAATGGGTAGCTTGCTGTCCGACCGTCCGGTAACAGTCCGGACCGAGCCCAAATCGTCAACGGCGCGCACTGTTCCCGCGCGCTTCAAGGAGTTGTCTGCAACAGCAGGGGCCCAGCCGGGTCGAAGTCTACTGGGGCCAGGGTTATTCGAAAGGGAACTCGAGCCCCGGTATGAAGGCTAGAAGGAACTGGGTGGGCTTTTAGTCAGTAAGAGACACTATCTGCCGCTCCGCCCAAGAGTGGGGATTGTCATTGGATGATTTTTCCTACCATAAAAAAAAAGTGTAAATAGACCGTTCACAGTATAACATGACATGGTTCCATCGTAGAGCAATAGTCTCTCCATTAAATTTACCTTTTTGAGGGTTTGAACCCCAAACGGCTTAAACACATAACTTCCGATCAGGTTATTATATTAACGCTCTTTAAGATTTTCTGCACTTGCAACAGCCATCTCAGAAGATGAGATGGTGCAAGAGTGTCGACCATAGAAATGACATATATTACATCACACACTAAAGGCTTACATGACATCCAGGGCATTATGATAATTCTGACTGGCATCATTCCATCGTCACGTGCCAAGCCGTGAGTTCTAAAACAATTGGCCCGTGGCGGTGAGAAAAACTCGGCAGAAGATGTCATTAATGCTGGCATGCCATGCTATCCGATCAGCGGAGCGGAACAGTATTCATTTAAAGATCTCCTTTTAGCTTTTCATGGGTCGATTTCTGATGCCTATGAGCCAATTAGTACTTTTGTTAATTCACAGTATTTTCTTCTAATAACGAGTAACTGCAACTGAATCAAAGTGATGTTCCTAGATATATTTATTTTTTTAATTATTAAAAAAAATTGATTAAAAATAGATCCGTGAATGTGAAGTACCATGGAGCATTTTTATTAGGTTACAACTTTTTTTGACTTTACGAGTGTGGCAGTTAAGAGTAAGTCACGCTCACTAAAATGGTTTGCTGTTGGTGGAACGTGTGGGTCATTCAATTACCTTCAAAATGGTTGAGCTGAGTGAGGCTGATACAAGCGTCATGCTTGTGAACGGTGCCGTCAGTTGAGACTTAGTCATCTCTTGACTGCCAGTGGCTTAATTCAATTTCTATCTTTTAATTATTTTTTTTCTATCTATGTTGTGCACACATATTATGTAATAGAAGGAAAAAAAATGTAACCAAGATTATAGGTACCTAACTCATAGTATGATTTAAACGGAGTTTCTTGCACGTTCTTCTGCTTAAAGATCCACGCTTTAGAACATGCAATTCAGCTTCATTTTTTTTGGACTGACCGACATTTGACTATTCAAAAGTGCCTGCAAATGGTCTATTTGAAATAAATTCTTTTGATTTGAGTTTGATTTTTGGTTAAAATGATCTCGGAGTTATATTGAAACTTGCGAAAAATAGTCAAATTTTAATCTAGTAATCTACATCTGCCATAATCATTACTACTTTTGATACTTATCTGTCTTTTTCTCTATTCCAGATGACCAAATGATTATCGGCCACCTAAAAACGCGAGGTTTCAGCGTGGAACAATGTAAGGAGAAGATTGACAACTACTTCTCCGCCAGGGTGAAAATGCCTGACATCTTGATAGGCAGAGAACCAATTTCTCCTCTCATGGATAAATATTTAAAGGAAGGATACTGGATCATACCTCCTATGAGGACTAAGGAAAATCATCGGATTATTATGTTCAGGTAAGCAGATTAAAAGATATTATGTATATGGAAACTCTGAAAAATATTCATGTCTGGACAGTTCTATCTGGAGCTGAACTGACTGCTCGAAAATTCCCAATGTTTGAGATTGACCACACGATCACAACAAACATCCACTACTGAACGTCATAAAACACAATAGCCTTTTTTTCTACTATCAAATCTAACAATACGTAAACACATCCTAAATAATAATAATAGTATATAATATTCCATAACTGTCATATAACGTCGTCTAGTCCCAAGCTAAGCAGAACCTGTGTTATGAATACTAGGCAACTGATGAACATACTTATATATTTCTAAATACATACATAATTATAGATTGATTACACTCAAGCAAGGAGACTCAAGTAAAGCTCTCTCGCTGAGGACGCCCATTGTGAGCAAATACATCTCATAATCATATGAGTATCACTGGCAACCAGCATTAGTCATTGGACATTTCGATAGTGAATGTCAATGTCGTGTACACTTGACTTTCCGACAATCGTTATAATCATAGTCGTCAATAGAATACTCTGTGTCTAAAACAGGAAAGATACATGTCATGTTTAAAGGGGTGCATAAAACTAATTTTTATACAGAATACTGACCAGTACCTATAGCCAAGTTGATAAACTGCAATCGTTAAATTTAGCAGAAAACTTCAAATGTACAGAAATGACCTCACCTCAACTCTCAGTCACGTGGTCAGAACAAAAGAAACAGGGACGTGGTCATTGACGCGTTCGACGCAAACAAAACTGTTGTACTTAAAAAATCTTGTTTAATCCTTTGTATTTATGCCAAATAATCTAGGGGTATTTAAGGCAAGAGTAAATAAGTTACTTTTAGCCCGTGCCCCACCGTCGACCACCTTTTTGCTTACCATTAGAAAAGATAATAAGCCAAGTACGAGTGGTGAAATCTATATCAGTCTACTCCCCACCCGATCCCTGCCCTAGAGGCACTAGACGGGTATGGCGATACAGGTCAGCAGATTGGGATGGCATGCGATCTTTGTTCGAATGTTTTCCTTGGCAGCCTACTTGCTTTTCTTCGGGAGATCCGTCGTTGTACGCGGATGCTGTGACAGATGTGTTGTGGCGGGGGATGAAGTACTATATTCCATTCTCCGATGTAGCCATGTCTGGCCGAGCTCGCCCTTGGTTTGGTACGGAGTGTGATCGCGCTAACGTGCTCAAGCACGCAGCATATCAGGCATGGGCCGATGCTCGTATGTACAAGACGAATGACGTAAGCCAGAAGAAGAGAGCTTTCAACAGAGCTGCCAAGTCTTGCAAGAAGGTGATGCGGAGGTCTCGGTTTGACCACATTAGCCGCATAGGGAACAAACTAGTTTCATACCCTGCGGGTGGTAAGGCGTTTTGGTCCCTGGCTAAGTCGGTTGAATCGAACTTCTGCCGCCCCTCACTACCACCACTGCTGAAACCCGACGGATCGCTGGCACATAGCGCTAAAGAGAAAGCCAATATGTTTGCCTCACTCTTCGCGGAATCTTTGCGTCCAGATCCAGGTAACCTGCGGCTCCCTATGCGATACGAGTATGTCGGATATCCGCTTCCATCAGAAGGACGTCCGTATGGTGCTACGTAACCTTGAAGTGAACAAGGCTAGTGGTCCAGACGGGATACCAGCAATTGTTCTGAGAACGTGTGCGCCTGAACTGTCTCCGATCCTGACACGCCTATTTAGGCTTTCATTTGAGGCTGGAAAAGTGCCGATTGCATGGATGCAATCTAACGTACAGCCCGTGCCCAAGAAGGGGAGTCAGGCTGACCCAGCTAACTACTGACCAATCTCAGTAACGTCCATTCTCTGGAAGACCATGGAACGTGTACTCAACACTATGCTCCTGGCATATCTAGAAGCTAATGATATCCTAATTGACCGTCAATACGGCTTTCGCCGAAATCGGTCAACTGGAGATCTTCTAGCGTATGCCATCCACATCTGGAGTGAGGCCATCGAGAAGCACGGGGAAGCGCTTGCCGTTTCCCTCGATATCTCGAAGGCTTTTGATTGGGTTTGGTACGAAAGCCTTATTAGTAAGCTTCCATCTTTCGGTTTACCCGCTGGATTATGTGCTTGGATGGCAGACTTCCTAAGTAACCAGTCCATCCGAGTGATTATCGATGGCTGCTCGTCCGGTCAAATGGCTGTTAATGCCGGGGTCCCTCAGGGGTCAATACTCTCGGCAACATTATTCTTGCTGCACACAAACGATCTGCTCAAGCCCGGTACCTTTGGGTATGCAGATGATAGCACCGTTGCCAAGAGTTACATATCCAACGCGCGAGCTAGTGCGTCACAGATCCAGACGTAAGGCTATCCGCCACCGGTACATGTTGGATATCCCACCTACACGCACAAAACATTTTGGGAACACATTCATTGTGCATGCAGCTAGAGAGTGGAATTCCTAGCCGGAGTTTGTATTTCCTGATAGCTACTACCTTCCCGGTTCTTAAGTCTAGAGTAAATAGGTTTCTTCTAGGTAAGCGCGTTCTATCGTCGACCGCATCACCGCTCTCCATCAGGTGAGATAGCGATCAAGCGCGAACCTATCAACAATAAAAAAAAACGAGCCTAATAAAAAATTAATATAAAAAACAACATATTTTTGGTTTTTCTTGCGCAATCTACTTCTTTAAATTTCTGTTATAGCCGACGAGAAAAATAGTGCCTACTTAGTTTTTCGTAATAAAGAAAAATCTCATTGATCGTCCAAAAGTTGCGGATACAAATTGGCAGTGTCACTATTTCAACTCTCCTAGTTCGGAGTAACTGTGATGTGTTACAATGCCACATTCAACACCATCAGCCTTTTTTAATGTTCCCACTGCTAGGACTCAGGCCTTTTCTCTACCACACTCTCTCTTCTCTTTGATTACAATGCCATATTACAGAAATGCTATTTTATACGGTAAAATAATGGTTCAGGTGACAACATACATTAGTACGAAGTGAATCAATTTGAAAGTTCTTGTAATACGTTGTACGAGTCCACAGATTTTTGAGAGGCAACATCGCATCGTAGTTTTTAGTTTGGGCCCTTGTAGTGTTTGAGCTGTAGTCTCAAGCATAGTGGCATGATGTATTTGACACCTGTCAAGGGCCATCTGGCAATCGACTGGAGCAGTTGTGTAGTGCGAAAATGTGTAAGTGTGTTTGGTGAGCCAATAGTAGTAACGATGGGTCGTGCGAGGGGGAACTTCGCAGGAGAACGTTATGTCTCAGCTTAGTAAAGACTTGAAGGATCGCAACATCTCCGTAAAGACCAAAACCAAACTTGTACGGACACTAGTTTTCTCGATCTTTTCGTATGACTTTGTCGCTAAAAGCTGCAGACCGCAAACGCATCGACGCCTTTGAGATGTGGTGCTGGAAAAGGATGCTTCGCATCCCTTCGACAGCATTTCGGACCAACGTATCCATTTTGCAAGAACTTAAAATCGCCTTACGGCTGTCATCCGAGTGTCTTCGCAAGGTTCTGTAATACTTCGGTCACATTGCAAGAAAAGACGGTAGCAACCTCAAAAGGCTCATTGTAACCGGTAAAGTAGAAAGGAAAAGGCCTCGCGGGCGCAGCCCGATACGTTGTTCCGACCAGATCCGCACCGCTCTTGACTCTACGATGTACAATGCCCTTCACACCGCCAGAGACAGAAACAGATAGAGTAATATCATAAACGTTAAAGTGATGAAGCAGGGACAATGATGAACAGGTCACAACCCTCAGCATTGAAGAATACGCAAGGAGGGGAGTTTGGTGAGCCGCATGAGCAGTACAATACAGCCAAAAATCACCATCTGTATTATTATTGTTTTTCATCAAAACAACCTCTAAAACTCTAATTAAATTCCGTGATTTACTCGAATATTTTACAAAACTTGTTCTAGTAAACAAAAAAAAACGAATACTCTCCAAAAATCTAAATTCAAAAAAATAACGGTCAGAATCACAATGCAGTTTCAATTTGTAACGGAACCCTTGCGATGGGGAAATGTGTTCAAATATTTAGAACTGCCTAGCAAAGCTGTTTACATGCTGCCAACGCTGTCAGAGGTAGACTCGTGAAAATTTTAGCAAACGTACGAAGAACGTCGGGACTGTTATATTTCTTGATTTTGTGGGACGTAACTGTTTCTGAATAATGCTTGATGGGACTGTAGCGTTTGTGTGAATTATTGTTTTGTGTCAGTGATAGTGAAATTTTGAGGCCGCTGCAAATATAACTTGGTGAAATAGAGTTTTATATTAGGATACTCAATGTGAGTACGGTGCTCCTTTTCAAAACTTGACTCACACGTTAGAATACCCCAACTGCCCATACACCTGTATTTTTTAGGATTTGATGACTGCCACTAATGCTGATATTAAGGTGCCACGTCAATACTTATCCCAAACAGTTTAAAGAGCTAACCATTTGAAAAGAAGAAAAAGCGTATCGGGATAATTTACTGTTATTAGTAATTTAGTCATTTGTTGCGTTATGCATAAAATAATTAATGTGTAATTTTAAAAATTATTTTGAATGCACAGCTTCACGAAATCTTTCGTGAGTAAATAAAATAATAATGCATTTGTATATATATATAGCCTGTTAAGGCTGTAAAATATTGATAAGATTTTTTGTTTATTTGAAAAGAGTTATTGTTGGCTGTGGAACATAAATGAGAATTGAAAGGACACAGGTTTTGTTAAGTAAAAACCTGACTCTCTTTCTTGCTGCTCCCATGGAGGAGGAGTTGTATATTGTATATGACTTGCAAACACAAATCTTACGTTCTTCGATCTTATATCCACTTATGACAAACTTACAAAAATGTATAGTCTATTTACTTTTTTTTTTCTAAATTATTTATACACACTGCATCTACATCTCTCATCCAAAATCTCGCAGTTCTCCTGGAAGAAATTTCGTCACAAATAACCAGGATCTTTGTATTCTTCCATCTGTATTTGTTATTTTTGATTTTAAGTGTTCCAAAGCAAAAAAAAAAATGAAATTTTTTGAAAGTTTTACAATATTTAATGTCACCATCTTCTCTTCCAGGATAGTGAACCCAGACATGACAGTGCTCGATGTCGCCAAGCTAGGCTTCCTGATGGGCGACTACCGGCTTTTCAACGAGACCACGCAAGGAGACCACTGGATCTTTGACTTCAGCAATGCTACTCTCAGCCATGCTATGCAGTTCACACCTATCATGATTAGCAAGATTTATTACCATATAACAGTAAGTTTTTTTTTTTTTTAATATACTATAACTATGTTCTATACAACCCTAATTTTTAATTAGTACAAATATTTCAAGGGCTTATTAGAAAAAGTATTGTTATTATTTAAGCCAAGTCTCAATAAATAATTTTCACAAACAGTAAAGTTATTGGCGTTTGTTTATATCCCAAAATGTCACTCAAATTATGGAAATATTGTTCAAGTTAGATTACGAATTAATAAATGACGATCAAAATGGAAAAACACTGTGCGTAGTATTTTCTATCAGCATATAAATTTAGCAATTATGACAAATTTTTGTGGACAATATTGGGATTTTGTTTTTTTTTTTACTTTCAAGAACGCAAATATTTTCTGTAATGGGTACGGAAACAGCCCCATTTTTTTGTACTTGTCAGAAAATAATGGTGTATATTATCATCATCATCTTCATTAGCCTTTTTTAATGTTCCCACTGTTGGGACTCAGGCCTCCTCTCTAGGAGAGGGAATGGGCCGTAATTCACCACGCGGGCTCAGAGTGGTTTGGTGAATGTCACATGTCTTCGAATTTTTTGTTCTAGGACATGCCGGTTTCCTCATGATGTTTTCCTTCACTGCTCTCAAAACGGTGTATATTATACATAGGTATAATGATAATTTATCCGCGCTGTTTCATTGTATAAAAGGCTCTCCATACAGAGTGAATTTCTCTCCTAAAGGTTTATTTCCAAAAACCCCTTTATAGTGTTGCACAATACTATAAAAAGAAGCTTTGTGCAATATTTCACCTTTCTGGTCCCGTTAGTTACGGCAGAGCGGCGTTGATATATCAATCACTCAGTTTCTCCTTTTATATGTTATCAACATAACCTTTTAACAGTAACTAAAAGTATAGGCGTGGCCCACTTGCAAAGAAAAATCTAATTTTTTTTTAGATCATTCAGATCGTATTCACAAAAAAGTGCCTCTTAAACTAATTAATAAGAATAACCAAACTTAAGTGGCAGTGGGCACATTGCTCAAAGAACAGATAGTCAATGGGAATTTTTTAACTAAACTTGCCTTTACACGTCATGTTTTTTTCTTAACAGTCATGCTACGCCATCAAGATTAAAGGCCTACATCTTATCAACGTGCCTTCCTTCGGCTACTCAATCTTGGCCCTTTTTAAGAAAATCATGAAAGCCAAACATGTGGAGAGACTGCATCTGTACGATGGTTTTGACAAGATATTCAAGGTGTTGCCTAAAGAAGTGTTCCCTGCTGATCTCGGTGGCACTGCTAAAATGACTGTACAAGATATTTCTGGTAAGATTTTTTTTTTTTTTCATTACTGATACTCCGTGCCTTAAAAGTCACAGAGTCAGACAGTCATTACAGGTAACCGGACTCCAGAAAGTCTGACTATCAGTCCATCTAAGGAGTATCGTGTTGCCCAATAACTGTACCCCTAGCCAAGTTGATAATCAGCAATCGTTAACGGTAGTAGAAAACTTCAAATGTACGGAAATGACGTCATCTCAACGCTCAGTCGCGTGATCAGAACAAAAGAATCAGGGGCCAAGTCGAGGCGTACGACGCAAAAGATACGGTTGTAACTTGGCTAGGAGGGCAGAGTTGTGGAGGTCTGTTAAGCATTCGCTTCAAGTAAAACATGGATATTCAGCCGCATCCGGTTAGACTGGAAACTGATCCCAAGCTAGTTGAGAAAAGGTAACGAGACGATGTCCATCGACCAATAAGAATCCAATAAGGAGATGGAGTAAAAAGACTTTGACTATTCAAAAGTGTCTGCAAATAGTCTATTTGAAATATTCTTTTGATTTTGATTGTTGAAAGCAAAGGGCAACTGAAGGAACACAACTGGTTTTCAGTCAATAACAGTCTGACTTTCTCTTGCTCCTCTTACTTTTTAATTTAACATGTCATAGGAATTCATTAAGATTTTAAATGTTATAAAACAGAATTTCTTAAATAAAATTAGAATACCGTTTAGCCAACATCATGTCTGAAACTTGGTGTTTAATAACCTAACCAATCAATATCATAGTCTAGCATATCAGCCTTATAATGTTCCCATTGCTGGGACTCTAGTCTCCTAGAGAGGATCTAGGAGATGGAATGAGCCATAATCCAATGCGAGCGATGGATGTCTCATGTCTTCGATTTTTTTGGTTCTAGGACATGTAGCACACAAATCAAAATGTAAATTATGTTAATAGGTTTATGTTATTTCTTTTGCAGATATGTGGTATGAAACCATACAATCTGACACCTGGAGAGAGTTCTATGCAAACCAAGATAAGCACTTCCACGTCGATGAATCAAAAAGGACAATACCATCAAAGATATCTGACGCGTTCGGAGTCGAAGGTTCCTTCAGAAAATTACAATTAGATTAATTATTAAGAACTGAAGATGCTTGTCTTGTTACTATAGAGAATAATGGTGAGAGGTATGCACTCACTAGTTTTGACTATAAGAGAGACTATATGAATAAGGTGTAAAAATCCCTGGCAAAGTCTGTGTATAGTCTTTAAGAGATTCCTTTTCCACTCGCCTATTATCAATTTCGAGCATGGTTTAAAAGCTTGTTACTTCATCTAAGGCAATCCAATGCGATGTTTGATGAAAAGGCAATGCAAAAAAAAGAGAGAACGCCTGAACGATGTTAGCATTCGATGATTCCGTAATTAACTCGAAAATTTCACAAAACTTGTTCCAGGAAATACGTGTTTTTTTTTTAAAGCCTTCAAACTTTTTGGAGAATATTGCCGTCATTCAAAATCTTGATTAACCTTTCATATGCCATAATTAAAGACACAATTAAAAAGTTATTGTGTCCCGCGTGGATCCGCGTTCCGGCCATACAACGGGTTAAATTTGCAAGACTTCAAAATTATGAAGTATCAAAAATCATGCAAAATAGTAGATTTTCAGAGCTCTTTACTGGATTAGTTTTACAAAAATTTATAAATTAATTTCAATAGAAGCCTAGATTATATCCACAAGATATATATCTAATGAAAATTGTATAATAACGTCATAATAACGTAAGGGCGGTTGTAAAAAAAAATACACACACAGTGAAAATTTATGTCCAGTTGCATGCCCTTAACTCAAGAACATTTCTAGATAAGCGCTGTTACTTGAGATAGTGGTTAAACGCAAACCTATTAATAAAAAGTAAGGTTTAAATTCCATTAAAGCCATGATTCACAGTAGTCCAGAGCAATGCTAAGCAAGTGTAGTATAGCTTTACATCAAAATGTTTGGCGGGATTGTCCACTGCTACTTACGATTTCGCTACGCACAAATGCGTAGCTGGCTAACAAATGAACTGCACAACCAAGATAGCTTAAGGGGCGGCCTGAAGGATGTAAACCAACGCCCCAACCAAGGTGACCTTGCTAGTTTCAATCCGTGTAGACAGCAGTTGTAGTCCATGACTTTCAACGCTCTTGGTTGGGAGGCGCGTTGCCCCAACCACCGAACGTGTTGGCGTGTGATTTACATCCATTTAGTCGCAACACAAACCAAACACAAACCAAGGTCACCTTGGTTCATGTGTTTGGTTTGTGATAGTTTGCATCCATCTGGTTACCTCATTACCATAGCTAGTATATCCTGTATAGCTATGGAAGGTCGAATTTTATTCATATCCAGTTGTTCTGACCTCTTTCTTCCTCCTCCTCTTGAGTCGTTCACTCTTGACGGAGTGGTCGTGGTTGATGATATTGCATTTTCATTTGGCGAGTGAGGCCTGAACTCTTTACTCCAAGATAATTATTGGTTTTGTTCAAGGAATGTTATTTTTCAATAGGAAGGTATTGAATCGGCGAAATCATCGGTTTTTTGTTTCATTTGTTTGGCCTTAACTGCGGGGACAGTTAAGGCCTCAAAAAACGCCGCCACAAAAATATGCTAGAAGCGGCCGCAAAAAACAGATAAAGCGCGCGACACTTCTTGTGTAAAGGTAAATTTATGGCAGCACCGCCGCACACGAGCCACAAAAAAAGGCCGCCTCAAAATATAGCTTGAAGCGGCGTTTTTTTAAAACCCGTGTGCGTGGACAGTTAGTGTCATATAGCAGGCTATATTGTACCTTAAACCGTATACTGTGTGTGCATACCTTTAAAAAAGACTTAATTATAGTTTTAGACTTTAGTAGTAATTTCAAATTAAGAGGGGGTGATGATTGTATTCGTAATAAAAATATAATAGGTCCGAATCGACTGTTATTATTGCATGATTAGTTTCTTAATTCTTATACAATAATATTATAAGATTAAAAAAACCCCGACTCAAATAGAAAATTAAAGAAAATTGTATCTAATATCCATTTCGATACAATGAAATGAATAATGAAAAAAATCGCATCAAAATCAATTCATTCGTTTAGGAAGTGTGATGCTATGAACAAACATACAGACAGACACGTCAAACTTATAACACCCCTATTTCCCGTTGGGGGTTAAAAAATAAATAATAGTACAATCTTTAGTGATAATTTCAATGACAGAAAATAATAATAAAATGCTTGTACAGAAAAATATAAAACACAATTAAATACGTAAATTTTAGAAGCAATGTATTTTTTTACAAAATACCAAAGCTTTTGTTTACCTAAGATTTGATATTAGAATGAAATTTAATAAACACTCTTCAAAATCACTTAACTCAAACTTAAATATTTAAGTAATGTTAAGAAGGGTTGAAATGAATTACATTAATGACAGATCGTGCCGATTAAGAACTTATTCATTTACTTAGTACTTAAGTCAACGAGAAACTTAATAAGCCCACTAAGAGTTGCTCAAATATTTTAGTAAAATTACGTCTATCAATATTTGTTTTATATGTTTTATATATTGACTTATCATGCTATCAGCCTTCGTAGACTATACTCGTACTCTGTTACCCGTACTACCTAAAAACAAACACCCCACCTAACCTAAGAAAAAGTAATTTCTTCGTTGGAACGAAGAAATGACTTTTTCAATACACTTACTCGAAAACCTGTTCATATCCGCTTTTAGGCACGCAATTTACTGTTTTTCGCATTAGTATGGAGAAGTGTGCGTGCTCATTTCCGCCACCACTATATTTAATTTATTGTATCAGGCTGCTAAGGGGGTATTTTATTTGTCTTTGTAAAAGTATTGGAGAAAGTCGTTTGACACACATAGAAAGTCATAACACCCTCTCCTATGGCTCGGGCGAATACCGGTTCGGTCGCATTTTTGTAAGTGACTGATATTCAAATGTCTTGAAACCAATTAACCTCCGGCGAATGAGTCAATAGTGATTACTTTTAGACAAGCTTACAACGTCGACCACATCATCGCTTATCATGCTATTCTGTAAGAAAACTGCCTTGAGTGCAGTGCTGGCCGCAGCGACGAAATCCAAATAGGTATATAGGATTAACAATCCAATGGACTTATATACTCGTATTGTATTGTTAATTCAATGTACTGCGCTCTCGATTCGTCGCTGCGAGCGACGTTGTGCTCAAGACTGGTTAGAGAACAAGTGAGATTATACCGGTCAATTGCAAGCCTAACAATAATAAAAATCAGTAGTTGGTTGTATATTTATACAAACAATATCTGTAAATATTAAGCACTTATTTTATTTGTAAATAAGTGATTTGTGAAAGTAATGTATAATATTTTTTATTATAATCTGGAACAACATTAAAAAAAAAAACATTAAATTAGCTGCATATGAATATACCTATGAATATTATTAACTTTTCTTATGATTTGTATTTTATTTTAATTTGTGATTTTGACTTCTATTTATTTGTTTGTTTATTTTGTATTTTCTTTTATATGTTTGACATTATTTATCATTTGACATTGTATTTAATCACTTGTTGACTAAGTAGATATAATGTAAGAATCTGTATTTGACTTGTAAGAATCCTTTACCAATAAACTACTATGACTATGACTATGACTATGCGTGATATTTGAAATAAATTTAAGTTAAATTGCCTTGTGTGTTTTTTTTTTAATTTTTTTTTACCATTCCCTAATTATTGAGTAAGAATAAAATACTGTTTTTTTTTTTATTAAATTGTATTCATTTTAATTATTAATGACAATAATATTTAAAAATATACATCTTAACTATAAAATTAATAATTATATAGAAACTTAAAATAATTATATGCACAAAAGGGTAAAAAAAATTATTGAGTACCGAACGCGGCGGATGCATCCGCCGCGTTCGGTACTCGACAAATTTATGGTCAGCCAGTACTATGAATTTTATCTTTATGTGTATCTAAGTAAAGTTGAGTATAAAATGAAACAACTTGGTACTAGATACTGAACTAATTTTTATTCTCATATTGAACTTTATTAGCAGGACCCTAACCAGATGGTGGAGAATCTTAATAGCGACTTCTAATTTGACTGTCAACGCCATCTAGTTAGGAATCCGTAACTAATACATTTTTGAACTTAAATCGCGTTCTAAACAAAATAATTAAAAAAATAAAAAATCCCGACTGCGTATAAAAATACTTTAAATAAAAACTGAAAAGAAAAATAAACAAGTTCAGTCCACAGTTCAGCAACAGTCGGGACCCACATTAGATAGAATGATTTTAGTCTAGATTATTTTAATGAGTCCCGACTGTTCATCGTAACTAATGTCATTATATATTGTTACTGTGTGTGTTGAATGTACAAATAAAGATATTATTGTTATTTTTATACATTTATTTATTTCAGGACCATGAGGTCCTGGACCTTTGGAAAGCATATGAGGAGCCGAAACCAACTCGCAGAGGCCCTTTTAGCTACTTCTAATGGAACGTGGTACCAACCGGCGATTATCCCTGTTTGCGCTATGCTAGTGCATCCAAGGACAACCCCCGGTTGAAAGGAAACTATTGCAACATGTGAAAAACTAATATAAGGCTATGGTTTTTGGAGTCTTAAGTGGACTGGTTACCAGAAACTATGTTAAGACTATGGCCCCCGCCTAAACAATGTTTTTAATTTCCATCGATAAAAAGGCAAGGGGTGACTTGCACCCTCAAAAAATGGGCCCCCAAAATGGTCGCTAGCACGAAGTGACGTAGGAACAAGAGAGCAACATATCCTGATGTGCTTGAGGAGTGGAGAGGTATACCACGGCTATCAGGACAATCCCGGAAGTACGGTCAAGATCCCTACCAGTACCTTACTGGATTATACATCGTCCCGAGCGCATTTGCTCTTGCGAATCTCCACTCAAGCCAGTCAGTAAAGGTAAGAGAGAGGTGGGAGCTGGCTCCGAAACATGGTCGCTTACAATGGGCCTCATAAGAAGATTTAGTCACCCAAAAGGCAATGGAAAGGGCTATGATCGGAGTTTCCTTATATGATCACAACAGAAATGAAGATATCCGCAGGAGAGCCAAGGTTACTGACATAGCTCAAAGAATCGACGGCAGTGGGCAGGGCACATTGTACGCAGAACAGATGGTAGATGGGGATGCAAGATTCTGGAGTGGTAATCGCGTACCGGAAGACGTAGCATTGGAAGGCCTCCCACCAAATAGACCAATGACCTGGTCAGGGTCGTGGGAATCCGATGAATGTGAGACGAACAGGACCAGTTGTTGTGGCGATGCTTGGGAGAGTTGAACATAGGCCTATGTTCAACAGTGGACGTGTTTCGGCTGAAATTATGATGATGAGACATGGCAAATAATAATTAAAACTTTACAATTATTGAATAAACAGCAATGTTTTTTAATACCCACTAAATATACCATCATCTTCCTACCCTTTTCCTATAAAGCCTTTTTTACGTGGGAAAATCGTCTATTGACATCTCCCGCTCTTAAGAGCGCTTAAGCGGAGCGGGATGTATCAGACTTTTACTGACCTAAAACCCAATCCTGTTCCATCGTTGCCTTTCATACTACGTTCGAGTCTATCTTTCAGAAGCAGACCCTTGGTCCCAGGCTTTGACTCTACTGGAACTATACGGTTGACATCTCTTTGAGGTGTGCGTGGAACAGGGGATACCTACGTCAGTGCGAAAGCCGTATCATCGAAGTGTGTTACTTCGAAAATTTTTCAACGATATCTCTATACTGCGACGCCTTGTTAAGTCGACTTTTTGTTACTGCGATGGTTCGTTACATCGAAAAACTTTACTGCGAACGATTTTAAAACGAAAACATCATACTGCGAAGCCTTGTTCAATAGATGTCTTGTTACTACGATGATAATTATGTTACTTAGGAATAGTTAACTTTTAATTTCGACAAAAAGTCGACTTAACAAGGCGTCGCAGTATAGAGATATTGTTGAAAAGTTTTCGAAGAAGCAAACTTTGGTGATACGGCTTTTGCACTGACGTAGGTATCCCGTGGAACAGTAAGCGCCGTCGACGACTTCGGCTCGGTCCGGATGGTTACTGGACAGTCATTCGGCGAGCTCCCCTTGCTTCGCTGTCCGCAGTAGGGTAGGGTAGTAGACTATACGCCTAACATTGCGACAGCTTCGCCGCTTTTGAAGGGTAAACCAGCCATTAGTGCCCATATAGGTAACGTGCTCCACTTGCCAAACTAAGACATGTATTTAAAATTACATAAACTATAAATAATACGTAAACTTTTATTTTATTGTTTGCATCGCTGTCATACTTATAGAGCAACTAGATCAGCTCAAATAAGCACCAAAATTCAATTACGTGTTTTACTGTCCCCGCACACGGGCCACAAAAAAACGCCGCTTCAAGCTTCTTTTTGAGGTGGCCCTTTTTTGTGGCTCGTGTCCGACGATGCCGCCACAAAAAAAAAACGCTTCAAGCGGCTTCAAGCTTCTCCGGACACAAGAGGTGACGCGCGCTTCAGCTGTTTTTTTTTGCGGCCGCTTCTACTTGTAGCTTTATTTGTGGCCGCTTGTAGCGTTTTTTTGAGGCCCGTTTGCGGGGGACAGTTAGTTTTGCAAGTTTGGCACATTACTGACTGACCATATATGCCTGGTTGACCATATAGGTTTCAAATAAATAAGCGGTTACTTACAAATTCAATATAATTAATAACTTAACAATTACATATAATTATACACCATATCCAAACAAAGTTAATCAAAGTCTAATTTTCTGAAGGATCCAGCCAGGAATTCCTCGTTGATTTCAGAGTTTGGTCGTTTCTTCTCATTGGACACCATGTTCATTGCGTTCAAAAGGAACTGTTTTGTGTTCGTACTTCTTATTTCTTTTTCGTATATATCTGAAATAGTAAAAAAGCATGCGTTAAAAATAATTTGCAAAGGCGTTTTTCTCTGGTGGCTCCAATTATATTTAAGTGTGTGTTAATGTATCTTATTAGTAATATTTTCTGATATTTGTAAACTGACAACCGTAAATCTATCTCTTTTCTTTCAGTCCATCCAAAGGTTGTCTGTAAGAGATCGCCCTGTACGATACGACCGCCCATAGTACACTTATTTTTTTTAATGTTTGTCCTGTATTTTTGTTTATGTAGTGTACAATAAAGATTAATGAGTGCTAGGTAACCTTAAAACTACTTAAATTACCTATACAAAGTTATTTGTAAAACAGTGGCAACCTCTCAGGACTATTTATTAATAACATCGTATTCAACAACTTTTGTTCTATGACTTTTAAAAATTTATAATATTTTAGTTCATCAAATTTTCATACAAAAATAAAAAAAAAATAAAAAAATGGAACGTTAAGTCTAAATATTACGAAGCCTATACAAATCAAGCGATAATACAATAGCGGAGGGGAGCAGGGATTGGGTGGTGGGAGGCTTGATGCGCTTGCATCGCTTCATACAGACGTAGGTAGGTACAGCAAAATACAGAGTTGAAATGTGTTTGATAGAACAACGAAATTTTGGAGGTTAGTTTTTAGTAAATGAATTGATTATGTTTTGTAGAAAATAGAACAAATGTTGTTCTTTATCATGTTAGTAGCCCAGAGTAGAACAGTCTTGCAAAGTTGTTAGTGTATGACAAATAACCCAGTATATTTGAAGGTGGAAAATTTTTAAATATATTTTCCCACTCTGGGTGGAGTAAGAGAGTGTCAGATTTTTAAAGCAAGTCTTTAAAAATATTGTTCTCGTGGTGTGTGTGTGTGTTTTGCGTGTGTGTTACGTTTGTGTTTAAGTGCTGAAATTTGCCCCTTTTCCGGCAAATAAAATGTTTTTCTTTCTTTCTGTCTTTTTATTGGAACAAGTTTCGTAAAACTGACTAACCGAATACCATCGAAGCATTCAGGCGTCCTCTCTTTTTTCATGTTACCTCTTTAGCAAACATTGCATTGGATGAAATAACTAACTTTAAAGCAATACGTTGCTAATAGACGAATTCAAAACGTGTTTTCTACAATCGATATACCCTATTCGCGTTAAGAATAGGCATTTGAAGAAACCTTTTTTACTGTCTTTTCAACCGATTTTGACTTCTATTTTGTAGGCATAAGAATGCCATTAAACGCAAAAAAGTGTTTACAGTACCAACTATTTACTGCAGCCGCCATTTGTCATGCCGCTAACGTAATAAAAGTCAAAATCCGTCGAACAGACCGTAAGAAAAGGTTTTCATAAATGTCTAATGTTATTTTGAAGAATGTATAGGTAGTTTTAGATATTACAACTGTCAAATGTTTAAACTTATATTTTTAGTCATTCATTAAACTCACGAATAAACTCATGAGTATATAAGAGGAAGTTTCAAAGTGGCACCAGTGACTGAAAAGTTGAAAGGTAACCGGTTGTCTTGGCATGGTCCTGTGAAGAGGAGAGATGAAGTGGATATTGCTAAAGGAGTTCTGAGTATAAATGTATGTTGTATGTTTGTGTGGATGGAGAGAGAGAGGAAGGCCGAAGAAAAGATGGATGGATTGTGTGAGGAGTGATATGAAAGAAAAGGGAGCTAGTGATAGTTTGACGGGTGACAGGACAGAATGGAAGAAAAAAAACGTGTTGCGTCGACCCCAAGTAATACGGGATAAAGGCAGGAAGAAGAAGAAGAATTAAACTCACTTTTGAACTCAGCCAAACTCGGCTGTTCTCCACCGTAATCTTTCGGCAAATATCTCTTGGGTACACTCATATGCAAGTCATCTAGACTCTCATGTACCACAACTCGGTCAATAATCTTTGGACTGAAGAACTGTCTCATGAAGCTGATGACGTGTTGAAGTAGACTGGTTGCATTGAGGACGTGAATGGAGTGGATTCGGAGACCAAGACCATCCTGGAAGTGGATAATTATATTTATTGTACACCATTTAATATACAAAAAAAAAAAACTTAATACAGTGTTGACTCTCGTTAATTGAAACTTGCGATAATTCGAACCTTTCTATAATTCAAAGTTATCACGAGTTCCTTAGATCTCTTATATTTCGAACTAAATCAATACATTTTTGTGCACTTGGTAATACACAAAAATTTGCGAACGAAAATATCTTCGCTATGTAACAAAAGGACGCGTTAGTTCGAACTCATCGTCGTTCAGCACTCGACAATTCAAAGGTATAGAGAAAGAGAGAGAAAGATTGCAGAACTTGCAGAGGTATGTAAGTTAATTTTGAGACAAGTTCAAACATGTATCTTTGCATACGAGCCTTTGTTTTTGTAATGCTTAGTTTAACACAAACTTCCGCACGAATTGGTTTATTTAGTTAAATTTCAATTCGAACCATTATTTTTCGAACTATTTGATATTTCGAACACTCGATAATATTTTAAGAGTCCCTCGGATTTCAAATTAACGAGAGTTGACTGTATATAAGTTATCATCTATTTTAGTTCATCAGATATTCATACAGAAATAAAAATAAATATTTAAATTGAAAGTTCTAAATATTACGAAGTCTATATGAAGCATTGCGGAGGAGAGTAAGGGAACCTTGATGCGCTTGCGTCGCGTCATACAGGCATGGGTAGAGTAAAATACAGAGTAGTGACAAATTGGGAGAATAGTAGGTTTAACTTACATGAAACAAATGAGCTGACTTTTGCATTAAAGTAGGATTTAATCTAAGCAGATGCGCGAAGGTAGCATGCTTCATGTCCAAGATCCAGATGTCACCCAAGAAGTAATCATATTTCATTCTGATATCTGCAAGCTGGAATAAGATAGAAACACATAAAAATTAGTTGTACACCGTTAAATTTTGATCATTTTAATCCCGTGGAGGGTCGATCCGGTACATGAAACACCATCGATTTGTAAAGATAAAATTAAAACATAAAGTACTCTTTTTTCTAAATTCTTATTAATTAACGCATGTACGAAATTAATTTCTTTAAGAAAACGTCAGCTGAGCGAGTCCAATGACCTGTAGGGAGTATTCGGCGTTGCGTACAAACTAGAAAAGGTACTTTATTTTTTAATTTTATCTTTACAAATCGATAGTGTTTCATGTACCGGATCGATACGGGATTAAAACGATCAAAATTTAGCGGTGTATACAAAGAGGAGGCCTGAGTCCCAGCAGTGGGAAATTAAAAGGCTGATTATGCTATTTATGCTAGTTATATACAACATTAGTTTTAGTATATGTAAAACCCGAAACAGTACGTGTCTACTCGTATGTTTGATCCTATCGGTAGCGTCATACCGATTGGACGACAGGTTTGACCGTGTATGGCTGGCATCATACTGATTGGACGACAGGTTTGAACGTGTAAGGCATAACACTCCATTCCATTCTAGAGCGGAAGAAGTCATTGGATGATTTCCCACCTCAAAAAAATCCAGTCCAATCGGTAAGACGCTACACGTTTGATCAAACTCATCAGGACCATGCTAAAAAGCTCAAACAATTTTTTTTTTCATGCGGCTGTACCTATCGCTAGTTTATTACAGTAGATATAGTAGGTACATACATTGCAAGTTAAAAAAAAATAATAATAAAGCGTGTAATAAATGACAAACAAATATCATACCATAAAAGTATTTCTAAGGAAAGCTTCACAAGAAAAGACGCTCGGATCTGGGTTCCCAAATTTGATGATACTGACCCTATGGCCTTTGAAAATCTTCGGTATCGAAATCTGCATGCTGTAAATGAAAAAAAAAAAAACAGGTCAGAAATTGCAGTAAAGAAATATCTTAATACAAAAATGGATAAAGAATTAACAGGCACTTTGCTTCAGGGTAGAAGAAATATAAAAAAAAAGATATAAAATAGAAATGACAGGTCAACTAGCAATTCAATACAATTCATTTATGGAAAACTAATTTAAATATTTTTGAGAAAAATTTTACATGCTGTAAAATCTAATTAGCCACTAATTCTGAACAAACTAGTTAGGTTTTCCATAAACTAAAAATAATGTTGTATACGAAATTATGGTTAGTATAATTAATCATTAAGTTATTTACGTGTGTAAAACTAGTTTTTCCTGCGTCACACTTAAGTCTTGACTCTTTCAAGTTTTCCAGAAAAATCAAAATTGCGCTTGTTTTTTGTTGTATCAGTAAGACTGTTGGTGTTTTTTTATGATTCTCACTAACCTACCGACAAATTAACTAACAATTGTACCTAATTATAAACTCCAAACCTTAAACTGGTAAAATTAAAACTGTAATGACGCAAGTGCTTCTATGGCACAGTGTTCAAACTTGCTTAATGATACCAAAAAACATGAACTAACGTAATAAATTAATTTGGAAATTAATTAACATTACCATTGACGTTGTTACCATTGTTTCAAATGTGAACAGTAATAAAGATTTTAAGTTTTTCTCCGTCGCAAAGAAGTTTTCGAGATTACTTGTAAAGATAAAAAATACATTTAAGTTTTGCGTTTACTGAAATAATTGGAATAACAACAACTAAGCGATTACAATACGGCCAACGTAACTTGGCGAGCCTGAACTTAGTAGTGCAGTCGCCAAAGAGAGTTGAGTGTACAAAATATGAGGACCGCCTTCTGTGAATAATTTTAGACTAAGAAAAGCATGCAGATCTGAACGTTGCCAGGAGGTATATTGGTCCATTTTTTTTTCACGTCCTATAACAGCAAGTAAATTGACTGAACAAATGCTAAAAATTATTTTATTTAAGTAACAATATCTAATTGTTTCATAAGATTAAATATGTCTATAGGAAGTAAACTAAAAAAAAGTCAGTTGGACTCGCGCACTGAGGGTTTCGTATAAATTCACACATGAAAACAGGGCCCTAAGTCTGCTATTACAACAGTGTCAGAATGGTCTACCATTGATGTCATAATTGTCGATTTTTACAATTTCTGTAATCACTACATAGTATAAAACAAAGTCGCTTTCTCTGTCCCTATGTCCCTTTGTATGCTTAAATCTTTGAAACTACGCAACGTATTTTGATGCGGTTTTTTTTTAATAGATAGAGTTATTCAAGAGGAAGGTTTATATGTATAATAACATCCATTAAATAGTGGAGAAGTACTGTTATTTTTGAGGTTTCTAATGTGATGTCGTAAATAATTTCATTTTTTCCGCTTACATTGCAAACGCAGGCTGAACCCTACGAGTTTTATCAAAATAATGTACTAAGTTTACACATTGAAAAGGTCTACAGAAAAGTCCGTGATGGTATATGTCTATCTCTTATGGATAACCCACAATAACTTTTTTTTGTCATTTACTTTTTACGACAAATAATGGCTAATTTTCGAAGCGATTTTAACCAATACAGCATTAATCCTTAACCAATTAAATACCTTGAATACATTGTTCATTTAATATAGATCTATATGGCCCTTTACACCGTATGATTTAAGTGAATATTTTCGAAGATATTACAGATTTAAAAATTGCGGGACGTAGCGTTCGCGGCGGTACCGGCCGGCCGCCCGGTGCGGCAAGAGCATTGCACCCGTGCGAAGCCGGGGCGGGTCGCTAGTTTACTAATATAATGGCGTCATTATGACTTTCCAATGATCAACCACTGACACTCTATTGAAAGAAGTGGCATAGAATAGTAATCTCGTACATATTGCCAAATGAATATTTGACGTATGCGGTAATCTGCTAAAACTTTGACAGTTTATTAGATCAATGTTCTACTATTAGAACGTTATTGTGCAGTTATTGATTTTAATAAGCCCGATATTATCATTCTATCACAACTCTATTACGATACCACTGACCGATCAATGATCGATCATTATGAATTAGCAGATTACAACTTTTAGCAAAATGACAATGTGATCGTGTTGGAATGACGAATTTAAATAAATAGCAGACTTGGGCCCCAGTTGAATTCTCGAATTGAGTTACGAAGATTTTTTCGAATCGCCAGAATAGTTTTTTTTTTTTGATGTAATGACAAATTGACAGTTTTCAGAGTTTTACCTATATTAGTGCTATAAGACCTTGGTTCATGTCAAATTTCACAGTTTTAGGTCAAAGGGTCACCCTATAAATTTCACGCATACTCAACTGACTCACTTTGGCGCCTGCTCTACATGGCAAACGAAGTCAGAGAGAAAGCAATGCGCAGAGCCTATTTTCGGGCTCGCCAAGTTACGTTAGCCATATTGTACTACGCTTTTTTACTTGCAAAATCAACAAATGGAGAATCAGTTAGCTATAATCAGCTGTGTTTTGACTGGCCTGTTGGTCCAGTGATTAGTGGCCCTGACTGCTATGCCGGAGGTTGTGGGCTCGAGACACCCAGGACAAATGTGTGTGATGAGCACGATCTTTTGTTGTGTCTGGGCGTAATTCATCTATAATATTATGTATGCATTTAGAAATATACACCGCTAAATTTTGATTGTTTTAATCCCGTGGAGGGTTGATGGGGTACATGAAACACTATCGATTTGTAAACATAAAATTAAAAAATAAAGTACCTTTTTTCAAAACTCAATTAATTTACGCATTTACGAAATAAATTTCTTTAAGAAAACGTCAGCTGAGCGAGTCCAATGACCTTTAGGTAGTAGTCGGTGTTGCGTACAAACTACATACAGGTCATTGAACTCGCTCAGCTGACGAATCATTATTATCATTATCATCAGCCATTTTAATATTCCCACAGCTGGGACTCAGGCCTCCTCTCTTGGAGAGAAAATAGGCCGTAATGCACCACGCGGGCCCAGTGCGGGTTGGTGAATGAATTTTTGGTATGCTAAAACGGTGAAGGAAAACATCGTGAAGAAACCTCACAATGTTTTCCTTCACCGTTTTGAGAGCAGTGGTAATGAAATAAATTACACAAAGTAGCCTGGCAAGGTTTGAACCCGAGAACTACAATTCTTAAGTCGGAACTATTACCACTCGGCCACCACTGCTTTCAAACATGACGTGGTCAATTAATTTTGCCGTTTCAACACACGTTGTATCTAGAATTTTGCTTTGTCTAGAGGTCAACGGCCTTCCGAGGGTAATTATGACGTAAATATTATACGAACAGCCGGTCTTCAAACCAATATCATGGAGGAGAAAGTTCATATGTTTATGTGTGTGTTTCTCTGTTACTCCAAACAGCTGATTGGTTGTGAATTAAAATTGACAAAAAGGGGAGACCAAATTTTTAAATTGCACAGACAATATCTTTTTCAACTTAAAGATTTTTTTTTTATTATTTTGTAATTTTTACGCAAGTAAAGCCGATGGATGCGGGACGCACTGGAACGTTCGATATGGCGACGCTTGGGTGAGACCTATGTCCAACAGTGGACGTGCATCGGCTGAAATGATGATGATGATGATGATGAAAGCCGCTGGCAGAAGCTAGTATCACTACATGTAAACTGACTAAATATTGATTTGTTTAGTGACGTTACGGTCATTTATTTATTATTTATTCTATGGGAAGTTGTTGACCGTATTGCTTAGTTTTATTTCCGTGTTTTCTTACATGATAACTTGTAAATGTTAATATTTATCGTAGTATAGTGACATTTGAATATGGATGTGACATATTCTAATGTTTCTGTAGTACTTGGCTTGGCTTTTATCTTTACAAATCGATAGTGTTTCATGTACCGGATCGACCCTCCACGGGATTAAAACGATTAAAATTTAGCGGTGTATATCGAGTCAGGCTTCTTGGAAAATTATTCTTCCGTTCTGCGCAAGCGCAGGAGAGTGTTAGACTTGTACTGACTAAAACCCACTTATGTTCTTTCATTTGCTTTTGCGTTCCGTTGGCCACTGTAACTCTTTCGAACAATTCTCCTCATGCGGAGCCGCAGGCTAGCATTAGACGGTTTTTGTCTATAACTTGATGAACATTTAATCCCAATATTGCTGTTCAAACCAAAAAACTGTAAGAACGGCAATTTGTATTGTTGATAATCGAAGCTCATAAAAGTTGTTTATATCTCAAGACTCTCTTTGCATGTTTAAAATACATTCTGTTTATACTGTTACGTACGTGGGTAATTAAATGCCGATTTACTAACAGAGAACTTTATTCACCACAAACAATAACAAATTGGTCCAGTCAATAATATTCCGAATCGCAATTAACACTAGAGTACCGTTACACTATCGCTTAGGTTGTTAGGTAAAATACGGTCGATTCACGGAGCCATAAATTATTTTTATTGCACAATGTACTAGGAGTAGCCTTCACGCGAATTTCAACTCTATTGTTAATACCGGAGAGTGCCATTTCCCTTATCCACCTACATACCTGCCTACTATTATTATTTGAATAACAATAGGGGTAGATACTTATGGTAGATATTTCAAGATTTTTCTAGGTACCTCCATTCTAGATCTTTCGAACAGCAATGCGTTTTAATAGTTGAGTGCTACTTGTAATTTTCTCGAAGATATGGCGTATTCAAGTTTATTGGCGTAACAATACCAATATCTCGTTGCTAACCGTGGCTTTGCCCACGTGAAAGTAGGTGATTGTCCCAAGGGAACATATTCCTGAGATATCGATTTCCTAAGTGTTATTCCAGACATTGGCCTACCAGTGTGCCAAATTTCATCCAATTCCGTTCAGCTGTTCAAGCGTGTAAGAGTAACAAACACACATATAGGCATACGAACCCCCACAAACTTTTGCCTTTGTAATATTTATTTATTTATTTATATTAGTGCGATAGTGTTAATATCTATAGTCTTGTTAGAAATATCTGCCACTTCATCGACTGCTTTATTTTAAAGGTCGTCATGTCCATAATATTTTATAACATAATCAGCCTAAAGCCTCAGATAAACTAAGGGACAAACTCTCCCCCAACATGACGGACAAGTTGTCAAATTGTCCAGCAACATGTCCCGCGTCACGAGAATGCTTCGTGAAATATTGGGGGGCCAGTTGTGAGACACTGTGCAACGTTTCAGCCTCACATAAATTAAGCGTTGAAGATGTTGGGGAACATTTTGTCCCCTAATGTATCTAGAAGAAAGATAGAATACATATTTATTTTGCCCAAATAGACTCACAATTAAATTTCAACAATCTGTCGGGGCATGTAAATCGGGCATAACTGTGTTATACCATAGACACTAGACAGAACACAGTTTCCTAAGTCCCAGGATGTTTACAGCTTAGTCTGTGGTTGCCTATTATCCATTGCACCCAGCCATGAAGGGGTAGCCAAATGAATGTAAACCCACGTCTCAACCAAGGTGACCTTGCTAATTTCAATCCGTGTAGACAGCAGTTGTAAACTATGACCTTCAACGCTCTTGATTGGGTGGCGCGTTTTCCCAACCACCAAACGTGTTTGCGTATGGTTTACATCCATAAAGCCACAACACAAACCAAACACACAAACCAAGGTCACCTTGGAATCGAAACGCTAGTTTGCAACCGTGTAGCCAACTCTTAACGGACAAGTCGTTCCGGTAAGAGAGAAGTTTATCTCTTCAGTTTCATCTTGTTCTGTAGCAATATCGCCTTGCGTTTACACTTGACTTACAATCGGTCGTCGTGGCCATTACCAGTGGGTGAATACTGCTCTGCTATTTTGTTATTGGAGCAAATTGCAACCCAACTAGCAGGATTCACCAACCGTAACGCAGTTACGATTGCAGCTTGTTATAATTATAGTATACGACGAAACTGCCATTATTTACAGCCTGTTTTTTATTTGCCATTTATTAATAGTTTTGCAAACAAGTCGACTGTCTGACCTCTGAATCATTATTGATATTGTACGTCTTCAGGCAAAAGAGCTAAATTAATAGGCATATCCACTTAAACTGTTAAATCTTGAATAACAGTTACATTCTTCCGTCATAAATACTGCCTTGACACCTGTGATCTAAATGAACATCGCGTTTTCAAATTAAAGTCAAGTTCTAACACGAAAATTTGCGATCAAAAAATCAAAAACAGACACGGAATATACTTAGCAAATAAATGTTTCTAACATCACCCATCATCCCGAATCACGTTATAAGGCTTTTTTTGGATATTAGCGAAAGTGATTACAGAAATGTGAATAGAAGAATAGAAATAGGGAGTCTAAAGAAAATAAGAATGGATTATGTGGAGAGTGACATGAAAGAGAAGAAAAGAGCGTAAGAACAGAATGGATAAAAAAAACATATGGCACTGACCCCAAATAAAACGGGTAGGATAATGATAGATTACTATTGCAATACACGCGACTACAGTAGAAATAACGGTTCTTGTAACATTACTTACTATGCAGTCCACAAATCTTCGGAGTCTGATAGTACTTTTTCCCTGTTCTGTATTATCTCTGGTGCCAGCAGTCTGTATTTGTAGAAGTTGTCTATTCTCCGCTTTGCCTTCTCCATTGACCCTTTTGTGACGATCAGCATTCTTTCCACATAATCTCTATCTGAAAGAAAGATTATATAGGTACTTTAATATTTGAACTTGGTAGCCTTACCCATCGATTACCACCATCTGGGTAGCATCAATCAATTCAAAATTCAAATGTTTTTATTTCACTTAAACCTAGAGCTAGCGCAAGATAAGTTGGAGCGTGGCCGAAATTGGAAACTAATCGTTTGACGTTTATGTCATGTGTCAGTAGAATATGTTATGTTCTGTGTTTTTTTTATTGTTTCCAAAGTAAATAGTCGTAATTATTATACCAAAAGTGGTTACAAGTGCTAGTAGGGGATCTTGAAAGTCAAACGTGTATGTTAAGAGAAATGAGAAATATTGGGCCTACAGTACTATTTTCCAAAATTAGACCCATTTGTCGAATAATTTTTCGGGTGACCATCACAATAAAATTTCCCTAAATATGCGTACCCGAACGTTACCTAGCAAGTCTACAAAAGTTTGTTGAAAATGAACTGCTACTATGTGCTTAAATCTTAGTCAAGTGACTATCATGACGATATGAATTCTGCAAACTTCATCCATGAAAGAATAAATAGTGCCAAATCTAAAACGAAATTGTATTTTATTAATGGTTAATGCATCATACCACTGCACATAAATAAACAAAGCCCCAACTAGAGAAAATACAAAAGTGAAGGCGTTACTGTAATGCCAGAAGAATGACAATGTACCTATCTCTACTATGATCTCAAAATGGACAAATTAACAATTGACTCATCTGACTCTTCTGATAAAGACTAGCGTAGAATACGGGTGCTAAAGGTGCTGATTAATTTATTAAGATTTTCAATAAAAGATTTACAAAGTTCTCACGATTTTTTTTAAATATTAAAGGTAAAAATTAAACAAATCAATTCTTTAAATTACACTGTAAAAGATATGTGTTAATGTAAGAGCGTTTTTAATCAAATTAAGAAAAATAGATTTGTTAGGCTGGCAACATTAAGCACGCTCTCAACTACGCGCCAAGTTATCTTGCTCGCGCTCTACATGGGCACTTATAAAACGTCAGATTGAATGAAACGTCAATCAACCAATTATTTTGGGACGTCTGTCAGTCCAACTGGATGTAGTCGATGACCTGGTCATGCGAGACGCTAAGGACCACTAGTCGTGGCTATACTTGGGGTGGCTTAGGCGATTATCACACTGCCACGCGTCATGCTGCATGTTGCGAGTCAACGCACTTAAACGTGTACTTGCGGAAGTGCAGATTTACATCAGCGTCCGAGTTTTTTACGCACTCACGCGCGTAATTGCGTTTTGCAAATTCACGCAGGCTCTGACTCATTTCATACAAAATCGCGCAAGGCACTACGAGAATCGAAATCGTTCGTGTCGCCCCGAAACCACGCGCGTGCGCGCTCTTTTCTCCGCTTGTAGGCGCGTGATCTGTAAGAACGTGCGTAGATACATTTTCGGTGGCACAACAAGCACAGTTTAACGACTGTGCTTGTTTTCTATACAAACGGAGATACTTACAAGCAACGTTAAAACACGCACTCACGCGCTACGCTGCGTAGTGCGTTTGATAATCGCCTTATGTACAACAGTGTACGTCTTTTGGTTGAAATGGTGATGATGATAGATGTGGCGATTATCAGTATTTTACATGGAGTGGGTATCCACAACTCAGTGACAGAGCTTAACGGTGCACTTTGTTAAGACCGTTAATACAAAATAGATAGGTACAAAAGTCAATCTACATATAAAGCGCGCTCGAGCAACGCACACATAGACATCTCTCACAGACACGACGTTTCGGTTGCGTCTCGGCTCACTCGTCGAACAGTTCCGGTTCAAACGCTCATTAATATGCGTCCACCGAGCGTAGGTATAAAAAAGTGAAGTACATACATGACATTGTCTTCTGTACCTATCTGTTTTATGCCGTTATCCAGGCTTTTGACCTTCTGACAAGCCAGGTTTGAAATTTAATTATACGCAATATGGAGGTAGTTTTATTTTTTTCTTTTAGTTTCACACGGTATGTGTATTGAACCAGTATCAAATTAAAAAAAAATACACACAGCCGAACGTATAACCCGCTCCTTTTAGAAGTCGGTTAAAAATTATTAAAATCGGTCGGTTAAATTATTTTTCTGCCGTATTCTATAGTATTTACTGTAAAATACTGTCCAGTTAATTACCTCGGCAAGCTTTGCTGAGGTAATCAATTACTGTAATATTATAAAGGTTTTTTTTCGGTGGGTATAAATCATCCAGATGATGTCCCCCGCCCTTGGGCGGAGCGGAAGATAGTGTCAGACTTTTACTGACTAAAAAACCCACCCGGTTCCTTCGTTGCCTTTTATACCGGGGCCGAGTCTTCCTTTCAGAAATAGACCCTTGGCTCCAGTAGGCCTCGACCCTGCTGGGCCCCTACAGTTGCTGACAACTTCTTGAGGCGCCTGGGAACAGTACGCGCCATCGAAAACCAGGGCTCGGTCCGGACGGTTACCGGACGGTCGAACAGCGAGCTATCCATAGCTCACCGTGGCCGAAAACCGGGATGGGAATCTCGGCGGCGGCTGGGGCGTGAGCGCCGTTGCCTGATGTGGTCAGACTCCTCCTTTGCTAGCATTACTGTTTCGCAGAAGGAGACGACCGCCTGCCATTCCTCCGCGCTCCGAACCATGGCCTGTATGAAGGCCTGGCACGAGAGATAGCCGCCGCTGATCGCCCGCACAAGGACACGGCGATGTTCTGCCTAAGCGGGGCAAACCTCTATCAATATTATAAAAGTTATTTGTTTGTATAATGTACGGCTTAACGGATTTAAATGAAATTTGACCATGAAAAACCACACACAGATGCACAGATTATATATATTATTACGCTTGTTTTAATAGACAACCTAGACAACCAAGTTGTCTATGGTTCAAATCAGTTAGGCCTGGTCTACACTTGACGTTAAGGCAACTAATTTTTATTTTGTTTTTCTTTTACTAATTTTTATTTTGTGTTATGTCTTTATGGGCAGAATAAAAATATTTTCTTTCTTTCTTTTAAAAAGACCATTACCTGAAATAGCACACAGAGTGCTTTTTATCTCCGGGATATTTATATTTTCTATTCTCTAATTCATTTATATTGAGATCTCGCTAATTTAAATGATTGTACACATCAATCACATTATCTACAAAGAATCAACTAGCGAATAATTAAAATGGAAATTAAGATTTAAAAACTACAATTAATCTCACTAATTACTATCAGCATTTACGCAAATGAATTAATTATGAAAAATATAATAATAATAATAAAATATATTTTATTTATCCAAGTACACACAGACATAGTTGGGTGTTCTTCACAAAAATTGTACGTAACGGATATGAAACAGATATGAAAATATATTGGGTATTACAGAAAAAGTTACAGATATGAATTCTAAGGACTAGTGCACAGAGCTAAGCTTTCATAAAATTATATCTAATAAATAAAATTAATTTGTCACAGTATTTGTAACAAAACTCCTCCAAACTGGCTTGAATGAATGGTTTATGAAATCTTGTGTGTGATCTATTAATCCCGTCAAATCAAACCTAAAAATAGGGGTAAGGTTACAATAATTCGCACCCAGCTAAAAATTGGTAGGATTGTTCAAAACACCGTCATAAATGTAATCTAAATAGTCCTTATCAATCCGACACCTGGAAAAAAATATTCGGGGCAAAGGTATAACGAGTTTTTCGCGATTTTCAAGTTTTATCATATTTGCTCAGATTATGTAAAAAAATGTCTTAATACTTTTTTTCTAAGAGCCATTGTTTTTGAGATAATTGTGACGATTCAAAAAGTTAAAAGAGGTATGTAATCGTCATAATTATGCAAACGTTTTTACTCCACCTTTAAGGTTGTGTGCCTTAATCGGATCTTAGACTGTTATTATTAAGTCACGGTTTAGTTGTGTGCCAAATTTTATTCACACCTGTTCAGTCGTTTGAGCGTAAAAGAGTAACAAACATATCTAAAACATTAGTTTTAGTATATGCGAAATCCAAAACAGGTGTCTAGTATTTTATGTAAAAGATCTATGTACAAAATTTCATAACTGTATCATGAAAAATCACAATGTTATAAGCTTGTTACACACAAACACAAAAATACATAGTCACCGGGCCATCCAAGCGACTGAAAGGTTATTTTGCGATTGCACCTAGCTGTTTGTTTGCGCCTAATGCCCGCTATGACCTGTTTTTTTATTAAGTGTTGGTAGTGTTTAACTTTTGACCTTTTTAAATATTTTTGGAAAAAAAAATATAATATGGTGTAAAAACTATTGGAATCCATTCAATTAATGATTCTGAACAGACGACATTCTGGTTTCACCTTAACTAAAAATAACAGTGGTAATGACATATAATATTACATAGTGTGAATATGCAGAAGTGCATTTTGACTTACGAAATTGCTTCACCTTTGTAACGCACGCCACATATTAATGACTCTCTGTTTTGATTTCTTTAACCTTCACCGCTTTGTTAATATTACTACTGCAAATGTGCGATGTTTTGTAATATTTTTAGGCATCAATGAAACTGTGTTCAATCATCTGTTTTCAATAATAAGTTCATATAATAGTAAAAGTTTAAATATCGCAGTATTTACTGGCATATCGCAGTGTTGACTGGCCTGTTGGTCTAGTGGTTAATGACCCTGACTGCTATACCAGAGGTCGTAGGTTCGATTCCCACCCAGGACAAATGTTTGTGTGATGAGCATGATCATTTGTTCTGTGTCTGGGTGTAATTTATCTATAATATGTATGTATTTAGAAATGTAATCCTATGAGGAGTTCTGTTCTATATCTTCGAAGTTCACGATAAAAAAAAAAATATTTAGAAATATATAAGTATGTTTATCAGTTGTCTAGTACTCATAACACAAGCTCTGCTTAGCTTGAGACTAGACGGCGTTGTGTGATAGTTGTGGAATATTATATTATATAATTATATTTAGGCGCCTTTTTGGCGTCACACAGATTTTTATTTTCATTTTCTATTATGTATTTTTAGTTTTTTAAAATATAAAAAACCGTCCACTCCAACTTCTTTATTATATATACGGTTACAATTTTATAAGTGTATACGAATGTGTATTACAAGTGTTTATATAAGTGCATAAATGTATTTCAAGTGTCACGTATTTACCGTTAGTGTTTTTTTTTTATTTAAGATTTTCAGAGTGGTCACTATTGTGAGAAGCCATTCATTTACTTCGCGTAGAGTTCGCGAGTGGTTCTGCATTGAATTCGCGGTAATGGTAGAATTTTGTGTTGGTCGTTGAATATGAGGAGTAATAAAGCTGTAAGACCTACCGATTGTTTTACGGCATCGTACCTTCTACTTGCACTTTAGTTACAAGGCCCAGGTCATCGACGGCAACTGTTTTCCGAGCGCCTCAGGGAGTTGTCAGCAACTGTAGAGACCCAGCAGGGTTGAAGCCTACTGGGGCCAAGGGTCTAGTTCCGAAAGGGGAGCTTAGCCCCGGCATAAAAGTCAACGAAGAGACGGGGTGGGTTTTTTAGTCAGTAAGTGTCTGACACTATCTCTCGCTCCGTCAGAGGGTGGGGGATGTCATTTAAATGATTTATACCCACCGAAAAAAAACCAAAGTCTGTTTTCATACCTATTCCAGCCTCAACCAAATGCGGCTGCTTATTAAACCAATCAACGATTGCGTCCACATCCTCTTCTATGGTACTCTCCTTCAATCCCAGTTCTTTCCTGATTTCCTGCACATCTTCCTTGGTATAAGGAAACATCGGATGCATGCCGTCTTCCGACATCTGTAATAAGAAGAAAATAAATTTAAGTTGTTATATTTACCACCAGTTTATTTACTGCACTGCTCTGATGTTGCTAGGGGTTGGCGAAAGAAATTGTTTTATTTTTTTTATTTGTGAGACTTGCACTTGACCACTATCTCACGCAAAAGACACAAACGACGATGTGGTCGACGATGGAACATGCTTGCCCAGAAGGATCCATTATAGGTTTAACCGGTTGTCCAACTGTCTATCTGTCAAAACGCTTTATCTTGGAAACACGTAAATATTTCAGGTTCTAATTACACCATATACTCATGTCTGCGATTGCTTGAAGCTGTGTAAAAATAATCAAACTTCTGAGTAAGCGAAAAAAAAAGATACAGCCGTTTATGTCGCAAAAAATGTATATTTCGACACTCCAAATGGAATGAAAATTCTCAAGGTACTTCCCTTAGGCCTAGAACCTTGAAATTTGTCATGAAGCAAGATCTTATAGCACAAGTATAGGAAAAAACTGAAAACTGTATATTCGAAGTTATGTTACAAAAAACCCAAAACATTTTTCCCATCCGGAATAATCTTCGTAATTCAATTCGGGAATTTAACTGTTTTCATAGGTAACTTTGTACGGTACCCTGGTCCGATTCGCTCTTGCACGGTTTTTTATAACTCCGATTTATAAATCTATTAACATACAGATATTAGTTTGTAAAATTATCATATTATGTCATAATATGATATGACATTGATCTTTCAAATGATGCAAAAATCAAACCTGATCTTGACTTCAAACACGTGAATGCTATTGCAAAATTTCGAAAGGCAGCCCAAGATTACAAAGGTAAACAACGTGAACTTGAAACTGTATCTATACCCTATTCGCGTTAAGATTAGACATATAAAGAAACCTTTTTACTGTCTGTTCAACCGATTTTAACTTCTACTTCGAAGGCATAAGGATGGAATTAAAATCAAAAATGTGTTTTCAATACCAGCTAATTACTGCAACCTCCATTGGTCATGCCACCAACGTAATAAGAGTCAAAATCGGTTGAACGGACAGTAATAAAAGGTTTTCATAAATGTCTAATATTATTTTGAACAGAGTACCTTCATATTTATTACTAGAAATTGTTGTGATTAATTATATTTCATAAGTAGTATATATTTTTTATATCGTCCGTGTATAGTCAATCATCTCAAAATCTCGCCTATCTTATTTAAGTTCATCTAAATTGACTGGCCTGTTGCTCTATTAGTTAGTGGCCCTGACTGCAATGCTGTACGTCGTGGATTCGATTCCCAAACAGGAAAAAATGTTTGTGTGATGAGCACGATCATTTTTTCTGCGTCTGGGTGTAATTTATTTATAATATGTATGTAGGTATGTAGAAATATATAAGTATGTTTGTCAGTTGCCTAGTACTGATAACACAAGTTTTGTTTAGCTTGAAACAAGACGACGTTGTGTGTTAGTTGTGAAATATTATTATTATTACTTAAGCTAATTTGCGGCTAAGTGGCGAGCGAAGAGGATCATGGGTGATGATGCGCTTGTTGAGTCAAAGCTCCAAAGCCTTGAGCATCGACGCCGAGTTGCTGGCCTGACGGTTTTCTATCGATTACACTTCGGTGAGTGTGCGTTGGAATTGCAAAATTTAATTCCGCCAAGTCCGTTCCATCATCGGACCACTAGACGTACGGCGTTGCGCCATCGGTACATGGTGGATATCCCACTCATTCGTACAAAGCGTTTTGGAAACACATTATGCGTACAGCTAAAGAGTGGAATTCCCTGCCGGAGTCTGTGTATCCAGATAGCTATAACCTAGGGGTCTTTAAGTCAAGAGGGAATAGGTTACTTCTAGGCAAGCATGCTCCATCGTCGGTAACATCAACACTTACCATCAGGTGAGATAGTGGTCAAACGCGAGCCTATCAATAATAAAAAAAAATGTAACGACAGAAAAAATTGAAACAAGATTTCAGATAATTTTGTTTCCATTTTAGACATATCTTTATTATTATACTGTATACAAACTTGATATGTCTTTTTATTCAAAACTAACTGTGCCCGCGACTTCATTCGCGTGGACTATAGGATTTTGAATTCATTTTTTCTACAATAAAAGTAGTCTGTGTTACTCCTTATTACATCAGCTACCTGCCAAAAAAAGTCCCGTCAAAATCGGTCCAGCCATTTAAGAGATTAGCCCAGACAAACAGACAGACAGACAAAAATTGTAAAAAATGTTATTTTGGTGTATGTACTGTATATATATATATATATATAAATACAAAAAAAGTAATAATAATAATAATCTGTAAATTTATATATAAACATATACGAGAATTTAAGCAGTTATTTCAATATTACAAATAGACACTCCAATTTTATTTATAATTATGTATAGATGTTTGTAAATATTTTTAGACATTTTTGTATAAAAGGCAGGTTAAGATTATTTAATTCGAAAGATAGCTGAAGCCCCGATACGAAGGCAACGAAGGAACAGAGTGGGCTTTTATTCAGTAAGAGTCTGACACTATCTCCCGCTTCGCCCAAGAGCGGGGGTTGTCATTGGATGATTTTTCCCACCATAAAAAATAAGGTTTATATTGTTTACATTTAATTAAATACCTAAATATATGAAGTATAGATCCTCATTGATCTTGTGGTCGCATGCTTGTGGAGCTTGGAGTCCGGGGTTTGATTCCCAGGTCGAACTAAAAGTGTTTTTGATTTTGCTACAACGAATTACTCGGTAGCAGCTCGGAGTTTGGAAGTTATTAGCGTGACATTCCCGTGGCTAGGCTGTTGGTCCTGCTTCTGATCTCTTTTCAACCATTTTTTTTTTCGCGGTTGCAAAGTCGTCTTATGACATCCCCCGCTCTTGGGCGGAGCGGAAGGTAGTGTCAGACTTTTACTGACTAAAAACCCACTCCTGTTCCTTTGTTGCCTTTCGACTGCCCCGTGTGCGTCGTCGGCGACTTGGCCTCGGTCCAGACAGTTACCGCACGGACAGTGAGCTACCCTTTGCTCGCCGGCAACAGCGCTCACAGCACCCCAGCCGCCGCCGGAATTCCGATCCCGATTTCCAGTTGGTCATGTAGTCAATTTTAATAATATAATTTTTCTTGATGTTTTCTTTTGTATTTGTTGATTTCCAGAGGTTTAAAAAAGTTCAAAATTAGTAGGACCTGGCCTCAAGAGGGTCCTTCCCGATCCATCTATCGTCAACGTGAGTATGATTTTGTTTCATCTGACACAATCCAACGCAATAACTAATATTACCAAGAGAAAAGATATGAATCTTTGTACAAAAATGCAAAATATCGGTCGGGGTAGTTACAAATGGCTCAATACTGCTCTATTATATGCATACCTTGATTTAGGACAAACTGGAAATTGAGTATCTTCTGAAAATGACAGTCACTCAAGAGAGACTTCACTCGAACGAATACCAACACTAAGTACACCAAGTAAAATAAACGTGAAATTTCTCACTACTACAAAATTTGCGATTCATTCATGCAAGTTTAAATTTTTAACAGAATTTTATTCTTGTTTACGAATAATGTATTACAAGAACGACACTGTACTAAAGACGTACGCGCTCTCACTTATAAAATTCGACCTAAACTGATACAGATATATACGTATATCTTTTTACTACGCGCTCACCTGATAATATTGAGTAACAATAATGCATTCAGCGATGGAGCGCGCTTGAATAAAGATGAGGAGCCCATTTGGTTGCGATTGCGAAAGAAGAACGCATAAGGATTCGTTTGTGAACTTAAAGGTAGAGAAAAAGAATTGATTGGCTTCAAAAATACTGGTCGGTTACACAATTTTGAATTTAGAATATAATTCTCTGACTAACCCCTATTAGGTAACAGTTTTCGAAACACAAATAGTAGTCAAATTCTTCAATTCGATATTCAAATATTTTTTTATTTAAAATATTAAAATAGATTAGAGAGCATTAGGTCCTTTTGAACTTGGCTGGCCTGTTGGTCTAGTGGTTAGTGGCCCTGACTGCTATGCCGAAGGTCGTGGGTTCGATTCCCACCCAGGACAAATATTTGTGTGATGAGCGTAATCATTTGTTATGTGTCTGGGTGTAATTTATCTATAATATGTATGTATTTAGAAATATATAAGTATGTTTATCAGTTGTCTAGTACCCATAACACAAGCTCTGCTTAGCTTGGAACTAGACGGCGTTGTGTGATAGTTGTGGAATATTATATTATTATTATAAACTTGAAAATAAAATAGAGGTTATTTTAGCTCCTAAACCGAGGTATTACTAATAATATTAATTAAATGCCCAACCGAGATATTACTTAAAACATTACTTAAATGCCCTTTTTTGCAAATCTGTCAAAGAACAACTCCTTCGGAGCGAAAGATATAGTATAAAAATATCAAGGTAAAACACGGCCGGACCGGACGCCGGACGGGACGAGAACCTATCGATAACTTGCGATCCGACCGTCCAGTTACCATCTCGACAGAGCCAATGTCACCGACAACGCGTAGTGTCGCACACACGCCTCTAAAGTATGTGCCCAGCAGGCCCTGTGTCCTAGAACGCAAAGGACAACAGGTGTGGTTTTAAATTAGTCAAAAAATAAGAGTCGTTTTGACATTTGAGAAAAACCCTAGAACGTAACTTGGAGAGAAATTGAAAGAATTAATATTTAGGAGTCCGGTGTAGTAGTAGCTATTTTTGCTATGTTAGTAGTAGCTTCGCTATACTTTTTTTACATCCCCCGCCCTTGGGTGGAGCGGGAGATAGTGTCAGACTCTTACTGACTAAAAGACCCACTCCGTTCCTTCTAGCCTTCATACCGGGGCTCGAGCGTCCTTGCGGATAACCCTGGCCCCAGTAGGCTTCGACCGGGCTGTTGCTGACAACTCCTTAAGGCGCGCGGGAACAGTGCGCGCCGTCGACGACTTGGGCTTGGTCCGGACAGTTACCGGACGGCCGGACAGTGAGCTACACTATATTGAACAAGCCGCTAGGTAGTAAAAATACCAATGTCAAAAACGGCTTTTTTTTAAACTACGAGCAGAAATTCATTGAATAATTTCCTAACTCAATGAAAAAGACGAACAATTTGCATATTGTTGTTATAAGCTTGACATGGGCAGTGGTTGCCGAGTGATAATGGCCCCGATTTACGAGTTGTAGGTCGCGGATTCAAACTCAACCAGGTGCATTACTTTGTGTAATTTATTTCATCACCATTACTTTCAAAATGGTGAAAGAAAACATTGTGAGGAAAGCAGCCTGTCCTAAAACAAAAAATTGGAAGATGCGTGACACCCACTAAACCACACTGGACCCACGTGGTGGATTACGGTCTATTCCCACTCAAGAGTAGACCTGAGTCAGACACACACACACACATACACATACACACACACAGTGGGAATATTCTAAGGCCGACTATGCTATGCTATGGCTAAGCTAGACATAAATTGACTACAGTTTAATACGAGTTTATTTTTATTGATAAATATTGCATCTCAAGAGCAATGTCAAGTGACAATTTATTAAAAGGTTAACAATTCCACCCATTGCCAAAAAACATCATTTTATCAAGGATTGTAACAAGGTGTTTCCTATATTTTCTAGTATTATAATAAATATTTAAGTGTTACATAGAGGTGTGTCGAATATTACGTAAATCACACTAATCTACACTAATATAATAAAAAGGTAAGTTCGTTTTTTTTTTCTTTTTTTTTTTAATGAGAGAAACTCTAGAAGTATTGGTTCGTTTGCTAAAAAATTTTCATCAATAGAAAGCTGCTTTATTCCTGAGTGACATAAGTTATATTTTATGTCCGTGAGCGAAGCTGCGGGCAAAAACTAGTATTATATAACCTTATTTTTAGTTTATGCGAAACCTAAACTAAGTGCAATACAGGTCACGGCAGGTCATAGTGGGCATTAGACACCAGCAAACAGCTAAGTCTAAGTGCAAAACCATTTCTCAGCCGCCCGGATGGCCCGGTAACTATGTATTTTTGCTGACATAACAAGCTTATAACTTTGTGATTTTTCATGTTACATTTATGAAATTTTATACATAGATTCTTTACATAAACATATTAGCTAAGTGTTTCAGGTTTCACATATATTAAAAATTAATGTCGTTTAAGCGAAAGTTTGTTTTTATATTTGTTACTGCAACACACTTGAATGAATGAATGGATTTCGATGATGAAACTTGGTACCAAAGTTACTTCCGTCTCACCACCGCTAAGTTCATTTTTGCTTGCACTCGAATCGTAAATTTCAAAGGGTTTGGTTTGGTGCCGCGCCGCAAGATTGAAGCGAATTTTTTTTAAAGTGATCAGGCAGAAATTACCGCGATGTTACCTACAGGAATTGACGGTGTTCTAGAATAGCTTGGATACTTTTTACTCCGAGAGTATGTACACTTAATATGACTATCAGTTATCGCGGGAGCGACGCAGAAAGCTACGTGGTTGAAAAGCTGATAAGGTAAACAAAACAAGAAATTTTTAAAATTTAATTTATTTATGAACTGTTAACGAAAAAAGTTTAATTAGAGTCCAGTTCTTCAATTTTGTTCATCTCTGAGTTCTTTAATTGCCCAATTTCTTGCGATTTGACAGTATGACGTGACGTCAAAACATGGCATCGATTCTATTCTTACTTCGAACACATTGTACTAAAATATAACGGGTATTCAGCATGCAGCACCAGGGACCCAGCCGGGTCGAAGCCTACTGGGGCCAGGGTTATCCGAAAGGGCGCTCGAGCCCCGGTATGAAGGCTTGAAGGAACGGGATGGGTTTTTTAGTCAGTAAGAGTCTGACACTATCTCCCGCTCCGCCCAAGAGCGGGGGTTGTCATAAGATGATTTTTCCCATCGAAAAAAAAAAGCATGCACTTTCGATAAACTATCTGCCACATAATATCTGTTGCCGTTCGGTGTAAAACCAACAACATTAATTTATTTAACGAACACATGACAAACTTTCTTTTTGTTTGCAAGCCAACCTGTAGTGGAAACCTGTTGCTGGTGATTTTTTTATACAAAAACGATGAACAACTTTTTCTTTTTTTTTGTGATGCCCAAAACAACTAATGCTCTCAATTACTAGTTACTTATATGAGACTAGCTTTTACTCGTGGTTTCACTTGCGTACAAAAAATATAGCCTATGTCATACAGGAATAAAGCAGCTTTCTATTGGGCCCACTACAAACAAAAAACCAAACTTTTACCTCTTTATAATATTAGTGTAGATCCAGTGTATTATAATGTAGGACAATTAAAATAAAAAAAAGACGTGTGGCACTCGGGGACTGCCGCGGCAATGCTATTGCATAGCATTTTTATCAACTTATGCAAGTATAATTATTTATTTATTTTATTTATGCAGTATTTTTTTTCCTTTGTTTTTTTTTTCTTTGATATTAATTGAAGTTACACTTTCACACATTGAATTGAATTATGATTGATTGTTCACTCATTTGTTTTCTTATCGGTCACCACGCTCAAAAAACAAATGAGTGAACAATCAATCAAAATTCAATTCAATGTGTGAAAGTGTAACTTCAATTAATATCAAAGAAAAAAAAAACAAAGGAAAAAAAATACTGCATAAATAAAATAACTTTATTTAACTTTATTTAATCATTGCTACAGGTATTTCCTTAAACATTATTACAATGGCCCCCAAACTAGGCGGTGCCTGTATCTTGGGGACCGGAGTTGCGTTATCGTTAAATTAAAATACAGGTTTCTTTTCGGATTACCTATCTAAAAATAAAGTAAGAAAAAAAAATAGGAGACAAAATAATTTACAAAATAATCATTACAAGAGTGTGCGTGTTAGAGGTGTACGGTTGAAGGTGTGTGTATGTTTGTGGGTCGTTACACGTGTTATACTCATATTACTATTGATTTTGGTAACTGTTTAGCACAAAATGTTTGTTATTAGTTGATGATATCCTCAGTTTCATCGTACGAGAGGGAGATCAGCATTTTTTTCAACATTTTCTTACATAATCGGTCGCTTAAACCTTTGATGTCATGGGATTTAATGATTTGGTTATAGACATGAGTGTGAGAGTAAGAAGGACACCGTCTAGTCAAAAGACTTTTTGCGTTTGGAAGTGGAACGTAGAGAACGCGTTTTGATATAAGATTTTGATAATCAGGACGATTTTTTACAGCTTTGTGTGTTCGTAGTGTTGCACTTAGGATGAATAATTGGTGCACTCGGAGAACAGGGAATACATTATAAAGCAGGTCGGTTGGAAATCTGAAAGGCTTTTTTAGCATTACTTTAATAACAGCTTTTTGGGCCCTTTCTATTTCTATTAATGTAGTTTTACCAGCACTACCCCAGACGGAGATTCCGTACTGGAGCACTGATTGGCGAAGCCCAAGATAAATCATACGAAGAGTTTTAGGAGGAGTGCAGTCACGTAACTTTTTCATAATATAAATAAGTTTCCTGAAAACAGCCGAGAGTTGGTGTATATGTGGTTTAAAAGAGATATTTTCGTCTAATATGATTCCAAGGTATCTATGAGAAGAGCTGCGATCTATACAGATACAGGAACAGTCTATTAATGGAGGATTAAGATTACTACAGCATGTGTGGAACTTGAGTGCCAAATGTTGTGGAGGTCTGGAAGCACTAGTTTTGTAAAAGGTGATAAGCTTGGTTTTTTTATGTTAAGGGTAAGAAGGTTTTTGTCAAGTACTTTAGCAATCTTAAGCAAACCGGTTTCAGCAAGATGGTATACCTGGTCCCAGGTTTTGGCGTGAAATAAAATTGCCGTGTCGTCTGCGTATGATATAATTTCGGCATTACTTATTGAAGAATTAAGTATATCGTTCATGTAAAAAGCAAAGAGAGTTGGGCCAAGTGTGCTGCCTTGAGGGATTCCGAAGCTTATTGGCAGTAAGTAACTTGAATTGTTGCCTACTTTTACTAGTTGTTGGCGATTTGAAAGGTAAGATTTAAACCATTCAAGCGCGATACCTCTTATTCCTATTCCTTCTAACTTCGATAGGAGGAGATCAATGGAGATTGTATCGAACGCTTTGGCTAAGTCTAAGAAAACTCCCAAGGCGTGCTCTCCGTTTTCAATAAAAGTGGCTACAGAATCAGTTAATAATGTTACAGCATCCTCGGTTGATTTGCCTGTCCTAAAGCCAAACTGTCTTTCTGATATAAAATTGTTGTTTTCTAAATAGTTGACTAGGCGGTTGTTGACCACTTTTTCTAGCAATTTTGATAATATACTTAAGAGTGCTATAGGACGATAATTTTCTGGTAGTTCTGTGGAACCAGTTTTATAGATAGGACGAACACACGCAACCTTCCAGCGGTCAGGGAAGATACCATTTTCCATACTTAGGTTAAATATGTGAGTAAGGGGTTTTAATAGTGATTTTTTTAGAAATATAATAAGGCGGGCAGTAATTCCATCAAGTCCAGGAGCGCTGTCAATTTTCAATCGATCTATGAGTTTTTCAATTTCTGTTTCGTCAGTCGCTCGAAAGAAGAAAGAGTTCAGAGGGGTTTCACTTGGTCTGTAATTATTGGCTAGGGATTCTTGTGTTTCAGATAACCGTGATAGTATAATATCTGAGAGATTTTTACCTATCGAGGTAAAATACGCGTTGCACTTATTGAGAGATTTGTCAGGATCTTGTGCATTGTTTAGTAATTTAGAAGAGTCATCTTTTGTTGTGGTTGGATTGTAAATATGTTTGATTGTGTTCCAAAGTTTTTTTGGATCGTTTCGGTTTTTATTTATGAGTTCACTGTTGTAATTAGTTTTTAGTTGGTGAAGCAAGTTGTTACAGAAGTTTTTGTACCTGGTGTACACTAGGCGTCGCATTTCATCGTTCGGATGAGATCTCAAATCTAAATGAAGTTTATCGCGATGTCTTATACACCTCATTAGGCCATGTGTTATCCAAGGTTTAATTTTATATTTACTACGACTGATATGTATTGTACGGGAATTTTTGGAAACTGAGTTTGAAAGTATATTAATTAAAGAGTTTACGGAAGTGTTGGTACAATTTGTGTTTAGTACTTCTGACCAATCCATATTGCTTAGTTCTGCAGCAACTGCTACTTCATCAATTACATATTTACTTCGGGGTCTAGATGGTTTCTTTGAGTTTTCTTCTTGTGCTATGGTAGCCATAACAATGTCATGATCCGTAATTGATGATTTGCCAATGACACCTACTGATTTTAAGCTTGTTTTTATAAAAATGTGATCAAGACAAGTGCGCCCTCTTGTAGGTTCAGTGATCGCTGGCAAAAGACCATGGGTGGCTAAGAGACACAAATATTCAATATTTTTGCTATTTGTAGTATTATAGATGTCAATGTTAAGGTCTCCTGTTAATATGATTGTTGGATAGTTTTTTAAAAATGTTAAATGTGTTAGGTTATTTTCGTTACGGAATTTCTGGATTCGGTCTCCACGCTCAAGGCCCGCGATAGAAGCTATTGCATAGCTTAAAAATATTTACATGCTAGTTATTTTGTTAATGAAATGTCAAACGTCAATAAATAATCCGGCCCTGATCGTTCCCGGTGCAAAACTGCCTAACACTCGCCGCGTTACCTCGATGAATAGCGATAGCCATCCTTTGCACCAAGAACGACTCGGACCGGGTGGTTAAAATTAAATTAAAAATTGAGTTGATTACGAATATGCTAAAGACACATTGATAGAGTAAGACTCACTAATTGAATGTCCCTGTTTTATCCACTTGAATCTATAAAATAACATTTCCCCAAGGTTTATCCCAACTAGCTTGGAGTCGGTTTCCAGTTTAACCAGTGGCGGCTATCCGCGTTTTACACGCAGCGACATCCTATCAGACCTCCACAATCCATTGCAGTTACTGGATAACGCAACACTCCTCGGATAGCCTAACGGTTTTTTTTTTATGGTTGGAAAATCATCTAATGACAACCCCCGTTCTTAGGCGGAGCGGGAGATAGTGTTAGACTCTTACTGACTAAAAACCCACCTCGCTCCTTCGAGTCTTCATACCGGAGCTGAGCTACTCTTTCTCTTGCTTCAGTAGGCTTCAACCCAGCTGGACCCTTGCTGTTGCTAACAACTCCTTGAGGCGCGCGGGAACAGTGCGGCCGTCGACGACTTGGGCTCGGTCCGGAAAAATACCAGACGGTCGGACAGCGAGCTACCTATTGCTCGCCGTCCGCAAGCCCGCGCCTCCCGTGGCCGGGAATCGGGATCGGAATCCCGGCGGCAGCGAAAGCGCCGTTGCCTGATGCGGTGGGCCTCCTTCTTTGCTAGCATTACTGCTTCGCGAGGGCCTCACTCGCCAAATGAAAATGCAATATTATCAGTCACGACCACTCTGTCAAGAGTGAAGAACTAAGGAGGAGGAGGAGGAGGACTGCTTCGCTTAAGGAGGCGACCGCCTGCCACTCCTCCTCGCTTCGGACCAAAGCCTGCACCAAATCCAGCGTGGTGGTCAGACTTTCTGATGTTTGACTACATATAACATAAATGGCACCAGGCAACTCATGGCAACCAGGACCAAGGACATTAAGTGCTTTCCGAGGCACGGGGTGTCAGTAATGCCCTAGGTAGACTAAGAAAAGTACGTAAGTATAAAATGAAAAATTCGTATTAGTACTTGCCTGGTTCCGAACTCGCCACTTCATGCATGAAAAGTGAGTTCCATAACCACTGGGCTATCACTACGACTGGTTTCGAACTCGCCACTTCATGCATGAAAAGCGGGTTCCATAACCACTGGGCTATCACTACGACTGGTTTTGAACTCGCCACTTCATGCATGAAAAGCGGGTTCCATAACCACTGGGATATCACTACGACTGGTTTCGAACTCGGCCACTTCATGCATGAAAAGCGGGTTCTATAACCACTGGGCTATCACTACGACTGGTTTTGAACTCGCCACTTCATGCATGAAAAGCGGGTTCCATAACCACTGGGCTATCACTACGACTGGTTTCGAACTCGCCACTTCATGCATGAAAAGCGGGTTCCATAACCACTGGGCTATCACTACGACTGGTTTCGAACTCGCCACTTCATGCATGAAAAGCGGGTTCCATAACCACTGGGCTATCACTACGACTGGTTTCGAACTCGCCACTTCATGCATGAAAAGCGGGTTCCATAACCACTGGGCTATCACTACGACTGGTTTCGAACTCGCCACTTCATGCATGAAAAGCGGGTTCCATAACCACTGGGCTATCACTACGACTGGTTTCGAACTCGCCATTTCATGCATGAAAAGCGGGTTCCATAACCACTGGGCTATCACTACGAGTGGTTTCGAACTCGCCACTTCATGCATGAAAAGCGGGTTCCAACGACTGGTTTCGAACTCGCCACTTCATGCATGAAAAGCGGGTTCCATAACCACTGGGCTATCACTACGACTGGTTTCGAACTCGCCACTTCATGCATGAAAAGCGGGTTCTATAACCACTGGGCTATCACTACGACTGGTTTCGAACTCGCCACTTCATGCATGAAAAGCGGGTTCCATAACCACTGGGCTATCACTACGACTGGTTTTGAACTCGCCACTTCATGCATGAAAAGCGGGTTCCATAACCACTGGGCTATCACTACGACTGGTTTCGAACTCGGCCACTTTATGCATGAAAAGCGGGTTCTATAACCACTGGGCTATCACTACGACTGGTTTTGAACTCGCCACTTCATGCATGAAAAGCGGGTTCCATAACCACTGGGCTATCACTACGACTGGTTTCGAACTCGCCACTTCATGCATGAAAAGCGGGTTCCATAACCACTGGGCTATCACTACGACTGGTTTCGAACTCGCCACTTCATGCATGAAAAGCGGGTTCCATAACCACTGGGCTATCACTACGACTGGTTTCGAACTCGCCACTTCATGCATGAAAAGCGGGTTCCATAACCACTGGGCTATCACTACTACTGGTTTCGAACTCGCCACTTCATGCATGAAAAGCGGGTTCCATAACCACTGGGCTATCACTACGACTGGTTTCGAACTCGCCATTTCATGCATGAAAAGCGGGTTCCATAACCACTGGGCTATCACTACGACTGGTTTCGAACTCGCCACTTCATGCATGAAAAGCGGGTTCCAACGACTGGTTTCGAACTCGCCACTTCATGCATGAAAAGCGGGTTCCATAACCACTGGGCTATCACTACGACTGGTTTCGAACTCGCCACTTCATGCATGAAAAGCGGGTTCCATAACCACTGGGCTATCACTACGACTGGTTTCGAACTCGCCACTTCATGCATGAAAAGCGGGTTCCATAACCACTGGGCTATCACTACGAATGGTTTCGAACTCGCCACTTCATGCATGAAAAGCGGGTTCCATAATCACTGGGCTATCACTACGAATGGTTTCGAACTCGCCACTTCATGCATGAAAAGCGGGTTCCATAACCACTGGGCTATCACTACGAATGGTTTCGAACTCGCCACTTCATGCATGAAAAGCGGGTTCCATAACCACTGGGCCATCACTACGATTTCATGGCTTTATGGCGTTTGTCAATTTTACAAGTGTAGTTAGTATCTTTCTCTTTTTTTGTTCTTTAATTATTTTTTTTGCTACCTGAACCTGGATTCGATGAATCCTATGTATAAGGGCTAATGTGAAAATTATCGACTTTTAAATAGAAGCTCTCAAAGTTTCAATTTGATATATATTTTACAAGTTTGTTAAAAAATGTATCAAATTGAAACCTAGAAAGCAAGATAATGTTACAAGCTTGTAAAAATATATCAAATTGAAGCTTTTGGAGCCTGTATTGAAAAATTATCAATTTTCATATTGGCCCTTATACATAGAACCCGACGATATTTGCACGATTCTGATCTGATTAAACAATGACCTTTTATTTCACATTTATCTGCAACCAAAGTGCGGATCTAAAGTTTTATTTTATCTAGTTTTACTGTTAATGTGGATACCGGTATCCTAAATTAATTTAACGAACTTTCGAATGAAACAAACGCCTTGAAGTCTTGCATAATTAATATGTTTTTACTCGTATTTTCTAGTTATACTGACGAGTGTAATGTGATGTACGGATCCCAAGTAAGATCCCTGCTGTTTTATCACAATTGAAACTGTTTTGCAACCATAGTAACCATAAAAGAATACAAAATAATATAGAATATACTCACGTACATCCTGTATCAAAGTCATCAGTTATAAAATATCAATTATTATTAGTTAATATTCTTTCTTTAAATTATTTTATTTATTCAATTTATGAATTGTGATAATATTTTACGATACACAACATTTAATTAATTAAAACCTAATTTGTTTCGATTGATTCTGCGGAAAAATAATGGTAATCTACCTTGCTAAATTTTGAACCTTTTACTTTAATTTTAGGGTTTAATTTACTTACAATAATTAATTTATAGGTATTTATATATTAAAATAACAGTTAAGAGACATTGCGATTGCGACTTATAAATTTATTTTACCAAAAAATGAATTTATCAGATCAGACTATACTTGGTTTAATTTCTGTTCTAAATTTAATTCTTTATTTATTTTTTGCACCATTTAAAACTCATAACCTAAATTAAAACTAAAAAACCAATACTTACATTTAATAATCACTGAAAACTCCCCACAGCACTTAATAATTTAATAAATACTTTTTATCTGTTCAAAACCACTGCCTCACCGAACTTTTGAAATAATATTAATGTATTGTAAAAAAAAATCAGAACCATAAAAGTTAGTATTATTTTTAATTATTTGTAAGACGTCCAAAGCAAAGGACACACAGTCAACGTTTGGCACGCCGACGTAACTGTTTATATGTAAATATGAAGCGTGCGAAAAATCGACCTCGAAGGATATTTGCTTTAAATAAAAGCTTCATTATGTATAATTGTTATATTTTTTAAAAATAAAAGACTAAAATTTACATTATAATTATTAATAAATCATCGTGTCTTTTCGTTCATTTTAAAAGAAAATAAAATAAGTGTTATAATGATTAACCACGTTTTTTTTTTATTGTTTATCAAAACACAATGGATCACAATGTCAGGACATTTTGTTTATTAATTTTCACACACATTGCGCTGCGTCTTGACTTGGACAAGACCAACTATATCTTCACCAAATGTTAAGAGATTTATTTCGTTTTTTTTTTTTTTTCGAAAGTGTACATTTATCAAGTCGTCTCATTTTTTTTCGGTTATTATTTAATTAAAAACTTCAGGGATAGACCATCAAACTCTTCAATAAATGATAACCAACCTTTCAGGATTACTGTAATTACAATTTTTTTTTAAGTTTTGGACATATTATGGGACATAATTATTGTCCCCCAAGATGACGCTGTCAAATTATTTGCAGTGAATGCTTTGTAAAATTGGGGGCAAGTTGCGGGACACTGGGTAGTGTTGCAGCATTACGTAGAATAGAATAAACTTTTTTGTACACAAAAAAAGTAACCATAAACTTAATCTGTGGGTACAATGGCAGTCTTATCGCTGACAGCGATGTCTACCAGACAACCTTAGGATGGATTGTAAGAACTTAAAATAATTCAGGGGGTAGTCTGCGGTGTACTGTTAACAAATTAATCAATCTCTATATAAAACACAATATATAACTATAAATATATGTATGTATGTCGCAGGCAAATGAATGGCTTGATTTTTAAATTTAGTTTCGTGAAACGACATGACGTCAATTATCAGTGACGATAAATCGGTGCTTTGTCATTTCACTAGATATGTACACATTACATATTAGATCGTAGATTTAGCGTTGTGTAGATATCATGTTGGGAAGCTCGCTGTTCGACCGTCTGGTGACCGAGCCCAAGTCGTCGACGGCGCGCACTGTTTCCGGGCGTCTCAGGGCGTTGTCAGCAACGGCAGGGGCCCAGTTGAGTAGCTCTGCCCCGGTATGAAAGGCAAGAAGGAACGGGGCGGATTTTTTAGTCAGTAAGAGTCTGACACTATCTCCCGCTCCGCCTAAGAGCGGGGAGGTCATTAGATGATTTTCCCACCGAAAAAAAAAGGTTGGGAAACACCTTTAACGTCACGGGCGGGGTCTAAGCAGACCTCACGCGTTGTTTTTAACGGTATTTTGTCAAATTGGCAAGCAACGATCTTAGTACGCCGCAGAAGCTCTCAACGGATGAACATACGTCGCGCTTACGCTAAGGTAAACCCATTTTTTACTTATATGGGGATACCTGTGGACCACACCCGTGATTTTACGTAGTATTTTTTTCACAATATACATAATTTTTAATTTGTCTCTTTTTCAGAATTAACGTTATCTAATGGTAATAATGAGTCTACCGCCTATCAGAGAACGCCTTTCCAGAAATTCTAAAGAATTTTAGTGACTGACAAAGAATAATAATGAAATTGAGGCGTTGTCTTTTTTTTTGTTTTTTCGTTTATTTTTATTATTCCATAAGATTACGTGATTATCACTTATATTTAATTAGACATTTATATTTACGTCAGCCAGATCGTGGGTATTTTGTAAAATTTTAGTTCATTAATTATGAAAGTAAAAGTAAACCACGTACGCGCCGTTTCTTTTTTAAAAGCTTCTAACTGACAAAAATATTTATTATATTAAGAAAAATAAGTATTTATCTTAAATATTAAAATGTCTTTTTTATAAAATCCCAATCACTATTTAAAATGAATGTAAAATTCTGGAGATAAATGCATTTTTCATATGGGGATACCTCTGGACCCCACCCGTGACGGAACGTTAGCAAAAAGTGCGCGTGTACTTAAAGGTTAAGAATCTGAGGCATCATATTATTATGGTCTCAACAAATATGTAAAGTTCACACTAATGTACCCTTTTTTATCACTTACCCTAATAACACCATGTTATTAGAGTTATCAATACAAGCATTTTTTTTTTATGGACAGTTTTGATTTTTATTTTATAAGGCCGTGAGTAATGGGACTGTCATAACTTAGATATATTTGAATTCTTTTTAAAATAATGTTTTAATTTGTAAATTCTAGGTACTTCGTCAATTCCACAAATTACCCACTATAAAGTTGTCACAAAAAAATATATAACCAACTTTATTACAGAAATAATCATACATATAATAAGTTTTTGCTGTTTTGAAGCGAAACAATGAAATCAGCAATTAGTGGTTTTATTTTGAGACGAATATTTACAATGATTAATTAAACAGGTTTTAGTTAATGATTAGTATCTTATAAAACAAGAGATCAGTACAAAATGAATAAAAACTGCACGTTTTTAAAAAGAAAATTAAGTTTTATTCCTTTTTTCTTAATTTTTAGGGATCACTTTTGTCGTCTGTCTGTCTGTCTGCCAAGACCGTTTATGTCGGAAACGCGTAGAGGTGTCAAGTTGAAATTAATTAAGTAAAAATTAAACCATATACTCAAATCTGCACTCCCTTGAAGCTGTGTCAATTTCAAATTTACAATAGACGAACGAAAAAGATACGGCTGTTTATTTCGGAAAAAAAAGTTTAGTTCGACACTTTCAAGGGAATTAAAATTCTGGTTACGGTTTTTTTGTGATTCGGAAAAATCTTCGAGACTCCATTTGGGAATTGAACTATTTATCTAACATATCGTCTTCTTTTTTTATTTATCTATAGGTAAGTTTATACGGAACCCTCAGTGCGCGAGTCTGACTCGCACTTGTCCAGTTTTTTTTTTTAATAAACATAAGCGATATTAAAAAAAAAACATACTCAGAATAACTCCTGTATTGTAGGTGAGTTAACAAACATAAACTCACATAGATACACGAGACATCAAGACCCAGAACACCCACTTGGGCTTGCGGACGTCGAGCAATGGGTAGCTCGGCGTCCGGCCATCCCGTAATTGACTGGACCGAGCCCAGTCGTTAACAGCGCGTAGTGATCCACGCGCTCCTTAAAGAGATATCATCAAAGATATATCTCATAGTTTGAAAACGGGATTTCGAACTATGGGATATGTTTTTGAAACTGTTGAACAAAATTTACCGAAACTTTCACTGGGGTATAGTTAATTTTATAATTAGTAACTTAAGCTACTTTGTATTTTATCTATTCATCTAAGATCTAGCTGCAGAATAAGTGTGCTCATCGAGTATTTACTCAAAACTTATTTTTAAGCATATTAGGAAGATATTTAGCTAGTATTTTTAATTAAATTATTGTTATTTGCCTTTTCCAAAAAAAATTCATTCACTTGTTTTTTAAATAAAATATCGCAAAATTGACGATAACATGTTAAATAAAAGAGCGTGAAAACTCACAGTTGCCGTAATTGTGCACTTGGTTTTTAGCAAATACTCGATGAGCGCATTAACTCTGCAGCCGATTCTTAGACTATCATGTTATAAGGAGTCCTACTACTATTCACTACTACTACTACTACCACTTTTCATATTCCCACGAGAACGGAATATCAAACTTTCGAGACTTTCACTGGGGTAAATGAATTAAAAATAATAAATTAAAACTTTCATTTATACCGCGTACTTCGAAGGACTGGAACAGTCTGCCTGCTGCGGTTTTCCCGTCCGATTATAATTTGGTTGTCTTCAAGGCTAGAGTGAATAGGCTCTTAATAAACTAGTGCGCCTCACTATCAACGATTGCATCACTGCTTACCATCAGGCGGGATTGCAGTCAAGTACTAGTTTATAACAGATAAAAAAAAAGGTATTGCTAATATTATAATGAGTAACTTAAGCTATTTTTTATTTTTCTACGTGTAGAAAAAAAAATACATTTGACATTTTGTAACTTTATAACACAAGGTTGCTATAAATTAATTTACATCAATTATTTCTCAAAAACTAAGTTTAAACTATCTCCGAGTATAGACAAGAGTTATATCTTTTCAGTGTTAACCATAAGGAAAAGTATTGTTTTTTCCTCATACCAGTCACTAAGTATCAAAACCTTTCACCAAAACTATAATTGTTGCAAAAATAGTTACGTATATCAATAGGGAAAGGTCAATCTTTTATCTATTGAGGTATTTTGGCTGCGTATGTATAATAATGCTAAAAATAGCTACGAGGTGACAATAATTTTTTTTTTTTTTTGAAAAAAGAAATATCCGAACCCTTATAGGATCGCTTTATTGTTCGTTAGTCTGTCTGTCTGTCAAGACCTTTTATTCCAGGAACACATGAAGATATCGACTTGAAAAATTGGGAAAAAGTCCGAGTTGCGTTTGACTACTATTTCCCTTGATGGAAAGCAAAAAGGCCGACGATGGAATACGCTTGCTTTAAAGTAATTTATACACTGGAGTCGATCGAGAGGCGAGCCAAGAGAATCATCGGCAATGATGCACTTGTAGAGTCGAAACTCCAAAGCCTTGAGCATCGCCGCCGAGTTGCTAGTCTGTCGGTTTTCTATCGTTTATATTTCCGGGAGTGTGCACTGGAATTGCACAATCTAATTCCGCCAAGTCCGTTCCATCATCGGACCACACGACGTACAGCGTTTCGCCACGGGTACATGGTAGACATCCCACCTTTATGTACAAAGCGTATTGGGAATACATTTATTATGCGTACAGCTCAAGAGTGGAATACCCTACCGCTGCTCTTTAAGTCAAGAGTTTTTTTTTAATTATTATTGATAGGCTTGCGTTTGACCACCATCTCACCTGATGGTATGCGATGATGTGGTCGACGATGGAGCACGCTTGCCTAGAAGTAACCTATTCACTCTTGACTTAAAGAACCATAAGTTGTAGCTATCAGGAAACACAGACTCCGGCAGGGAATTCCACTCCTTAGCTGTACGCATAATAAATGTATTCCTAATACGCTTTGTACATAATGGTGGATGGACACCATGCACCCATAGCGCAACGCCGTACGTCTAGTGGTCCGATGATGGGACTGACTTGGCGGAATTAAATTATGCAAAGCACACTCCCCGAAATGTAAACGATAGAAAACTGACACGCTAGCAACTCGGCGTCGAAGCTCAAGACTGGAGTTTTTTTTATTGATATAAACTAGTGCTTCACTGTGATCTTACCTAATGGTAAGCAGCGATGCAATTGTTGATGGTGAGGCGCACTAGTTTATTAAGAGCCCTATAACATAAAATAAACAATAGCATTTTTGCGAATTCACTCGAACTACATGTAACTATGTCGATATTTACGTGAAGCTCGTTAATAATTCAAATTGCACGGGTCAATGGGGTTTTGGCAAGAAGATTGATCCTTGCAACTGGCACGGTAGTTGAGAAAAAGGAAGACAGACTCATTTCATTTTCAAATATCTTTATTAAACATAAAACTTAACAAAAAAATGTACTTACCCTAAGAGACATTTTTTTTTTTTTTTCGATGGGAAAAATCATCTTATGACAACCCCCGCTCTTGGGCGGAGCGGGAGATAGTGTCAGACTCTTACTGACTAAAAAACCCATCCCGTTCCTTCAAGCCTTCATACCGGGGCTCGAGCGCCCTTTCGGATAACCCTGGCCCCAGTAGGCTTCGACCCGGCTGGGCCCCTGCTGTTGCTGACAGCTCCTTGAGGCGCGCGGGAACAGCGCGCGCCGTCGACGACTTGGGCTTGGTCCGGACTGTTACCGGACGGCCGGACAGCGAGCTACCCATTGCTCACTGTCCTCAAGCCCGCGCCTACGGTGGCAGGAAATCGGGATCGGAATCCCGGCGGCGGCGGCGAGAGCGCCGTTGCCTGATGCGGTCGGCCTCCTCCTTAGCGAGCATTACTGCTTCGCAGAAGTCGGCGACCGCCTGCCACTCCTCCTCGCTCCGGACCATGGCCTCGACCAAGGCCCGGCGCGAGAGGTCTCCGCCGCCGATCACCCCCACGAGGGCACGGCGATGCTCCGTCCAAGCAGGGCACACCGCGATTGTGTGCTCCACCGTGTCCTCCGGGCGTTCCGCACAGTGGCGACACCCGGGCGTCACTTCCGCTTTAATTCGGAACAGGAACCTCCCGAACTTGCCATTTCCGGTGAGGACCTGTGTCATGCGGAAGGTAAGGACGCCGTGAGGTCTTTCCAGCCACGCCTCAAAGAGGGGACTTATCGCCATAATTGTGGCGTGCCCATGACGGGGTTGCGATAGTCGCTGACGCCATTCCACCATGAGATCCCGCCGGAGCTCTGTCCGCCATGCCGCGACCTGTCGCGGCAGAGGACTTTCACCCCGGCGTTGCATCTCCACGCGCATGTCGTGCATGTGTGCAAGGACTGTTGCCTCCAGATTCCACGGTGGTAGGCCAGCCAGAAGGCTCGCCGCTTCGCGGGAAATCGTGCGGGATCCCCGCACCATCCGAATTGCCATGACCCTCTGGCAGGCGTTCAGAATGGCCGCCGGTCGCTTTTGCAGCGATGGCGCCCACACCGGCGCCCCGTAGAGGGCCATGGACCGAACGATCCCCGCGTAGAGCCTCCGGCAGGAGGACCCTAAGAGACATCAACACTTATATCTAAACACTTTCTCAGGCTAATAAGAAAAAAAAAAAAAAAGATTATTTTTGAGCACTGTTGAACCTAGCTACAAATTACAATTTCAATGACATTTATGCAAATTATTTTGTTAACTTATAATTTTGCTAATTACTTGAGGGTGTGACGAAAACAATTATAATAATATATCTAAAATAAGCGTGTTAAAAAGTTAAGGCTTATAGTCCCTTGAACTATCTGGCCGAAATTATGTGGACGCACCTCTCGCACCCGCCTAGGCGGCAGTAAGCAAATCTGTGCATTTATTTGCGGCCAGCACCGCCCGGAAAGCGCTTTAACTCCATTTTCTCGTTCACTTTGAAGAATATTTAACCACCAATTTTTATGTGTAAAACTGTTTGTATATATCCAAGCCGTTTCGAAGGAGTAGGGAAAAGTTGCGAAAAGTTGCGAAATTGCTAAATATTTATTTTAGACAAAAGTATTAATAACACGAAAAAATCAACTGTTGATAATGTTGTTCATGAATCTTTAATAAACACATATTTTTTTCAAACCTATTAACCTGGCCGTTACCGAGTAGTAGCTCACCATAGCGCCATATAAACCATCGCCCTCTGTGGCAAGTTTTCTAGAAGTATGTTATGGATCCCATCATAACTAGCAGATTTACGGGATTTGAGCTTTGTCAGTCTTTTACGAATCTCAGAAGGCCTCACAGGCTTTATAAGACCAGGCGAGACGTTAAATTCACTTATTACTGACATGAAGTTTGATGATGATGACCTCGTCTTGAAGTTACGGGCCACAAGTCCAGTTTGTGGTAAGGCTTATATTCATACTAAACGCATTTGCTAGGGCGTTACATTGCTCAGTTATGCTAGCCGTTAGGGACCCATCTGACATTTTGAGAGGGGGTATGTTAGAAGATCTAGGCTTGAGGGATTTAGTTAGACGCCAAATATCTTGACTGGGGTTATCGACTTTTGCCAGTTTAGCATTCCATAAATTATCAAGATAATTTTGAATATTTGAATTTATGTATGATTGTAACAAATTTATGTTGCTACGATTAAGCCTTCTAAGGTAACCATTAGGCAGCTTGAGTTCAGTACGACGTAAATAGATTTTTTTTTTTTTTATAGCGGATTAAACCTTTAACAAATCGAGGAAGTTTGGTAGGGGTATCGCTAAATGCAGTAGTCGTAGACGGTATGTGAGAGTTTCTAGCATCAATAATACTTTGTTGAAAATGAACAATGGCATCATCAATTTCTTTTTTCGTTTTAAATGTTTTAGAATTAAGCATAACGTTCTGATTGAGGTGGAAACAATACTGACTCCAATTTGCGCAGTTAATTCATTAAACCCCAAGCGAACGCCGGCGTTCGCGCACCTATTGTCTTTCTATTGTGTCTGTAATTTCCACGATTGAAAGGTACTTAAAATATCGAGTATTAGCCTTACGACACAATGTACCACCAATGGTAAAGAATAGTGGATAATGGTTAGACGACAAGACAATTATCGTTTCCACGTCACTAATGCGAGGTAGACAGACTAAAAGTACTGTTAACAACGATTGCAATAAATGTTCGCTTGTGTAACATAAGTACTGCGTTGTTTTTCTTTCTAAATACTTCGCAACTCATTTGTAATACCTACATAATTACTAATAAGGATGCGAAATTCTATCGCTCCACATTTTTTTTTCGTATCCACCAGCATATTCTAGATGGCGTCATACAGAATGCGTAGCGCGGTTTAGTTGCGAAATTTATCGCCTTTGCTTTAATTTTTATGTGACTTAGGATTTAAACTTGCGTGTATGTTAACGTATTATTTATTTATTCATGTGGGTACCTATGCATTTTTCTCTATTTGTTTTTATTTTTAATAACGTTTAAAGGTAAAGTATTTTTTTTAATGGTATAAACCAGAGCTTGACTGCGATTCCACCTGATGGCAAGCAGTGATGCAGTCGTTGATGGATGGGCACGCTAAAATTATGGCGGTAAGTCCCCTCTTTGATGCGTGGCTGGAAAGACCTCACGGCGTCCTTACCTTCCGCATCACACAGGTCTTCACCGGACATGGCAATTGCGGAAGGTTCCTATTCCGGATTAAAGCGGAAGAGACGCCCGGGTGTCGCCACTGTGCGGAACGTCCGGAGGATACGGTGTAGCACACAGCCAAGGTGTGCCCTGCTTGGGCGGAGCATCGCCGTACCCTCGTGGGGGTGATCGGCAGCGGAGAGCTCTCGCGCCGGGCCTTGGTTGAGGGCATGGTCCGGAGCGAGGAGGAGTGGCAGGTGGTTGCCGACTTCTGCGAAGCAGTAATGCTCGCTAAGGAGGAGGCCAATCACATCAGGCAACGGCGCTCTCGCCGCCGCCGGGATTCCGATCCCGATTTCCAGCCACCATAAGCGCGGGCTTGCGGACAGTGAGCAATGGGTAGCTCGCTGTCCGGCCGTCCGGTAACTGTCCGGACCAAGCCCAAGTCGTCGACGGCACGCACTGTTCTCGCGCGCCTCAAGGAGTTATCAGCAACAGAAGGGACCCAGCCGGGTCGAAGCCTACTGCCGCCAGTGTTATCCGAAAGGCAACTCGAGCCCGGGTATGAAGGCTTGAAGGAACGGGGTGGGTTTTTTAGTCAGTAAGAGTCTGACACTATCTTCCGCTCCGCCCAAGAGCAGGGGTTGTCATTGGATGATTTACCCCAACGAAAAAAAAAGTCGTTGATGGTGAGGCGCACTAGTTTATTAAGAGCCTATTCACTTTAGCCTTGAAAACACCTAAATTATAATTGGACAGGAAGACCGCAGCCTGCAAATAGACTACTTAAAAAAATGGTTTAAAAAAATTAATAACATTATTATTAATATTTTTTTACATATTTATTTGCGTTTTCACGTTGCTTATTTCGGTGATATGGTAGTACCAACCGTACTGTGTAATAAAAATACACTGTTGTAAACTGAATGTTACGGCCCGCGGCTCCTCTTACGTAAATTAGTACTTCACACCATATTCTTTCAGTCTTAATGGGTTGGCCGCACGGTTGCAAACTAGCGTTCCAACGAAGGTGACCTTGGCTTGTATGTTTGGTTTGTGTTGCGACTACATGGATTTAATCCACGCGCCAACACGTTCAGTGGTTGGGAAAACGCACCTCCTAATCAACGGCGTTGAAGATCCTGGATTACAACTGCTGTCTACACGGATTGCAACTAGCAAGGTCACCTTAGTTGGGAAGTTGAATTAAAATCATGTGGTCACCATTTTATGGAGATGCGCGGATGCCTGTGCGTGTTCCCGCTTAACGCAGTGTTGTATTGTAATTTTAAATATAAATGAAAAAATACTTAAATAAATAAATAGTTGGGCGCAGGCTACTGACCTCCAATGTTTAAAAAAAAAAAGATGTGTGGCTCTCAGGGACTGCCGCGGTACAGCTATTGCATAGCATTTTCATCAACTTATGCAATTATAATTATTTATTTATTTTATTTATGCAGTATTTTTTTCCTTTGTTTTTTATTTGATATTAATTGAAGTTACACTTTCACACATTGAATTGAATTTTGATTGATTGTTCAGTCATTTGTTTTCTTACCGGTCACCATGCTCAAAAAACAAATGGGTAGGGGGTGTTAGGTTATTTTCGTTACGGAATTTCTGGATTCGGTCTCCACGCTCAAGGCCCGCGATAGAAGCTATGCAATAGCTTAAAAAACATATGATCAACATCATCATCATCATCATTTCAGCCGATATACGTCCATTGTTGGACATAGGCTTCCTCCTAGTGTCGTCACAGTGAACGATCCGGTGCATTTCGTATCCATCGGTTTCCCGCAACCTTCACCAGGCCATCGGTCCACCATGTAGGAGGTCTATCATATCCTTGCAAGATATGATAATAATAATATTCCACAACAATCACACAAGGCTGTCTAGTCTCAAACTAAGCAGAGCTATTATTATGAGTCTTAAAAAACTGATAAACATACCACTACTAACCAATATACTATATTATTGACCTCAATTTCTGATTCAAGTTCAATTGTAAGGCCAAGTACATTAATACTAATTTATATATATCGTCACCCTTGAGTCCATGACCTTATAGTCTAAAATTTAATTGATCGCAATATTTTGCAACAATATTGTTTGAATTAATCAATGTCCGGTGTTTGAGTTGTTAACCTTAGATACTTCCTTAAATTTTGCATATGACTGATGTAAAATTATAGATAATCTAAACGTTTTTACAATTTAAAAAAAATCATCAACGTCCTTGCCTAGTTTACTGCCAGGGATGTTATATTAATCTGGCTACGGATCTGAATATAGGAAAGAATATCATGCTGGTTTCTTAAAAAACATTAGTATTAGTATATTGCAAAACCCGAAACACGTATATAGATTTTTTATGTAAAGAATCTACATATGTACAAATATAACTGTATCATGAAAAATCATAAAGTTATAAGCTTGTTATGTCAGCAAAAATTAACATTATCATTCAGCCGAAAGATCTTCACTGGAGAAAATATGCTATTTTACGTGAACTATGGTCCTCTAGAATGTATTCATATATTCAAAACATAAAAAAGTACATAAATAGAGCCCTGCTCATTGAATCGAGATTCTGAATCGCAAAAAAAATTCTGAATAGCTTTTAGGGGTTTAAAAAAAAAGTTCTTCCTGGATCAAGTTTTGTTAAATAATCGAGTAAATCATGGAATTACCGAATCCCAACAGAGTTTTAGCGTTACCTCTCTTTTGACGTGACAACGTCTTAAATTAGGTTGCGGCTGGGAGTCACTTATGAAAAAGTGTAACGCTCGGTAACGTTACGATGAGTCACCGAACGAGAGAGAGGCCCGCCGAATGCCTTGCGTCTCTCTCCCACTCAACTATTTTCATTCAATTCCTTGTTCCTATTGTGCAATTTAATTATATTCATATCAATAAATATTCTACCGAGAAAAAGACGTTGTCACGTAAAATCTTCGCCCGTAAAACCGACTTTACAGGCAACCATTTTTTTTAACAATACCTCCTCATCAAACCCATTGGATTTCGTTAGATGTAGCAACAAGCTTTTAATCCATGCTCGATTTTGACGATAGGCGGGTGAAAAAGCCTTCATAACGGATTTAGCTACAACTAGATTTGTAATCATCAAAATATATTTTTATACATTTTAATTTTTATCACACTTATCATCAGGATCAATTTTAGTCAAAAGACATTAATTACTGATAGACAGGTGCTCCCCCTAGTGTCGCCATTATGATCGGTCCTGTGCTGAATTTTGGGTCTGTGCCTGTGGCTGGCTGTGTATGTGTGTGGCTATGATAGACTATCTGAAGACAATAAATATCCTTTCAAACAAAAGAAGAATAATTAAAATTGGCTAAAATTAAGTGAAAAAATCACTCAACAAAAAAGCAATATTCAGTCGACTTGATATATCTCATCCTTATTTGAAGTCGGATAAAAAAATCACATGACATGACAAAAACGTTGTTTACTGAAACTAAGAAAATGGTCCCTAATTAACGTTTTTAAATAATAAATTATATAGCATCTTCTAGAAGTGACAAATTATTTCAAAGTTACGGAAATATACCATTGATACGAAAAAAATTAAACGCTTTGTATTGAAAATAATGGACTTGAAAAAATTACATAAGGCAATAAGCCAGCACCGCATTCAAAACTGTTTTAAGCGTTAAAATTGCCTAATGATAAATGTTTTACTGTTTGACAAAAAACTTGCTTTTGTGTTATCTCCATGGCGGTGACCTTAGCAAAATATAATAATAAAAATAATGTTTTACAACTATCACACAACGCCGTCTAGTCCCTAGTATTAAATAACTGATAAACATGCTTATATATTCTTAAATACATATACCTCCTAAATACATATCCACGCGCAGATCGCGCATGCGTGTAAGGACTGTTGCCTCTAAATCTCACACAATAATGACAATGTACCTGTCCGACAGGTAGGCCTCGATTACATGACAGAGGTAGTCGGGCACCCGGTGATACCGGAGTGACCTTCTAATGCTACTCCAGTGCAGGGAATTAAAGGCGTTGGCGATGTCCAAAGACACCAACAAGATCCACCTGCCCTGGGACAACGTATCCCCCGTCTTAAGGGCTCGCACGCGCATTCACCGTAGAGCGCGCTCTGTGAAAGCCGAACTGGCCATCCAAAAGATCCAGCCCCACCCGTGCTAAGTGCGCAACGAGGCGGTCTGCATTTATTCTTTCAAAGAGCTTGCCCACCTTTTCGAGCAGCACGATGGTCTGGTACGCGGACGGTGAGTCTGCAGGGTGCCCCGCCTTCACGATGAGGACTAGGTCCCCCATTCCAGAAAAGTGGGAACATGCGTTATAGAGCCCTCATAGTCGAGGCCCGAGTTCCTCCATATCCAGGACCCAGGCTTTTCCAGGCAGGCCATTGGGTCCTGGGATTCAAAAGTGCCTGTAATTGATCTGTTTGTAACAAAGATTTAATATATCCTAAATATCAAATTATCAAATTAAATTCTGGTTATCAAAGTCTGTAATTACGTGAGAATTCATTAAGAAGAGGTTTTTTCTGAGTCAACAATGTTTAGATATATTTCCTTAATAATAATGTTATCTATACCAGACGCTGTAATTAATCCAACGTCAAATAGCTTCAGCTTTGTGTAATGTGAGAGAGAGTGTCAGACTTTTATCGACTAAACTCCACTGTATCCTTCAGTTATTCTCGAGCCACAAGGGCCCGAGAACAGAAAGGGTAACTCTTTCAAACGTTCTTATAAAACCCTTTGCCTACATTTTAAAGCAGACATTCCACTCCTTAGCTGTACACTTAATGAATGTGCTCCAAAACGTAAGGTAAGTAATGCAAATCTGACGCACATTCCCCGAAATGCAGCCGGTAGAAAACAGACAAGCTGTCAACTCGGTTTCAATGCACAAGACTTTAAAGCTTCGACTCGACGAGTGCATCATTGCCAATGATCCTCCTGGCTCGCCTATCAATTGCCTCAAGTGCAATCCTTTTGTATAAATTTTATTTCAAAAACGTTTCCCGTTTTCTTCAATTCGACCCTGCCAATTGTCACTCTTTTAGTGGCTCTTTCATTTTCATTTCAACTCAAGATCACGTCAGGGACACCAATTTAGACAGTTGCACAACAGGATGTGAAGGCCAACCTGCACTGGGCTCGCGTGGTGGATTACGGCTCATTCCCTCTCCTAGAGAGGTAGCCTGAGTCCAAGTAGTGGGAACATTAAAAAGGCTGATGATGATGATGATAATAATGTGAAGGCCCATATCCTTATTGATTTGACGTGTATTGTATCTTATCTAGGGCTGTTCGCTATGCAAAATTTTGAAGGAATTTTAATTTAGTTTTTTTTAGGTGAGAAAATCATCGAATGACATCCCCGCTCTTGGGCGGAACTTGAAACAGTTTCACTCCTATTCCTTTTTTGCCATTATTCCAGGGCCCCGAGATCTCTTTCGCGTCACCCATGGTCCCAGTAGGCTTCAATCTTGCTGGGCTCCTACTAATATGATTTTGTTAAGTAAGCTTCGCATATGTACAGGAGTACATAAAACTATTATACACAGTTACAGTACACCCTATTCGCTTTAAGAATAGAAATTTAAAGAAACGTTTTCTACTGTCTGTTCAACCGATATTAACTTCTATTTCGTATGCATAAGAATGGCATTAAAAGGAATAAAGTGGTTACAATACGAACTATTTACCACAACCGCCATTTGTCATGCTACCAACGTAATAAAAGTCAAAATCGGTGAAAGGGACAGTAATATTTTTTTAAAATAAATATTTATTTTGAACAGATTTTAGATAATATCATTGATAAAAAGACCACCTCGAATGTTTTTAATTATACTATACATACCTAAATATTGCAAAACATTATAATTACGAATAGACTATTATTTTTTGCTGTTCATCTTCAAATAATATATTATTATATTCTGTTTGAAATAGCTGCAAAGAGTCGAAACGGTCAGAGTTTGCGTCATTGTATAGTCATAAAATGATCATTGCATCGTCACAGCGTTTGTTCGGGAAATGTCTACGCTGGGCAATGGACATAAGCTGTATTAATTTGATTTTTATAGTTTCGTACCTCAAAAGGAAAAACGGGACCCCTTATAGGATTAGTTGACAAAGGTTCATGACAGACAGACAGATATATTAATATAATATAATATTCCGAAACTATCACACAACATTGTCTAGTCCCAAGCAGAGCTTGTGTTATGGGTACTAGACAACTGATAAAAATACTTATATATTTCTAAATATAAATAAGTATTATAGATAAATTACACCCTGACACAGAACAAATAATCATGCTCATCACACGAAAAATTGTTCTGGGTGGGAAACGAAGCCACGACCTCCGGCATAGCAGTAAGGGCCACTAACCACTTAGGCCAACAGGCCAGTCAAAAGATGACGACGGACAAACGAAAGATGGACGGACGGATGGATTCTTGAAGCTGTAAAAAAATCAAACTAGTAAGTTAAGGAGAAATAATTTTCAATATAGGTAGAAAATAATAATAATGAACGAAAAATATTGATATCATTGTGAAAAAAGCGTGGGCTGCTCGATTTAGGTACGAAAAATATGGCACAAAGAAAAATAATATTTTTCGTTCATTATTATTATTTTCTACCTATATTGAAAATTATTTTACACTTTTTAGTTTGATGCCGTGAAAGCGTGTTTTTTTTTTAGTTTTTTTGAACAAAATTTTTATTTTTGACTAAAAAAAACAGATTTTTGTATTGTCATCAGTCTTTGATGGGTGTGCAAAGTTTGAAGAAAATCTGATCGCCCAAAGTTGGTCAAAATCGAGCTCAAACGCGTTGGTTACAAACATACAGGTGAAGCTAATGTAAGCGTGTTAAAAAATATACTCGTACTTTTGTTTATATGGCAAAAAAAGTACATTTCGCCACTCTCGAGGAAATCAAAGTTTAAAGACTACTTTACGTTGTTCTAGAATCCTGAAATTTGGCATAAATGATTTATTTATTTATTTATTTATTTATTTAAACTTCATGTACAATAGTGGTACATAGGCGGACTTAATGCCACAAGGCATTCTCTACCAGTCAACCTTTGGGTTAAAAAAGACAACACTGTGGTAGGTTTGCACAATAAACAAATACATAATAACAAATAGTTCAAATGGAAAAATGTAAACTAAGTTATTTATAATAATAAAATACATACATATGCTAAAATAATAAACTAATAAATACTATGAAAAATATGAAATCACTATGAGAACTTAATAACAATACTGGACGAAGACCGAACTAGAGTTGAGAGGACTTCAAGTAGTAGTTCCGAATTTTACGTTTAAAGGATAATTTACTTTCAGCTTTTTTGATGTCAAGGGGAAGCACATTCCAGAGTTTTATGGCGGAAACAGCGTAAGAATTGGACATAAAGCCAGTACGGTGAGAAGGAATATGAAGAAGCATGTTTTTGGATGCACGAAGGTTAAGATGATGAGAACTGCCCAACACTTTAAAATATTGTTTTAAATAATCAGGAGCACAAGGATCGTTCATTATGGTGAAGAGCGTGCAGAGGGATCTGAGGGATCTCCTCTGACGGATAGGCAGCCATTTAAGCTGAGAACGGAAGGAAGAAATGTGATCATATTTACGAAGGCCAAATATGAAACGAATGCATTTATTGAGAAGTCGATCCAATTTGTTTAGAAGTTCTTGGGATAGATCAGAGTAACAAACATCAGCATAGTCAATTATAGGCAACACAAGCGACTGGACCAAAGTAGTTTTAGTGCTTGACGGTAGGAAATTTTTGAATCTATAGAGAGACCGCAGCGTGAAGGTGACTCTCTGGCTAACCTGAGCAATCTGTTTATTCCAGTTTAACCTATCGTCAATATATAAACCTAGGTCTTTAACATGAGGTGAGAGAGGAATTACTGAAAATGATGTGAAATGATGTGATGGCGCCGATTTTTTTTTTATAACAGAACTTTTTATGAGATAATATTATTTATTTATTTATTTATAACTTTATTGCACACCTTAGCTTAATACAGGATAAACATTTACAAAAGATTATGTGTACAATAGGCGGTCTTATTGCGCAAGGCAATTTCTACCAGACAACCTTTGGATGGTCTGAACGAAAGGAAAAAGATTTGGGGCTGTCAGTGTACAACATAAATATTATAGTGTAATATTATTTTGCATAACTTTAATATCGCTGAAAATCGTTTGACATACACTCATTAGGTATATTATTTTATCAACAGTCCTAGCGCCCCATGTCATAAACAAAACAGTTTTATCGCAGAAGTCGTAGACAAGTCTGTCTAAGACGTTTTGTCTCATGTGTGTGCAGGCTCTAAATTGTCAAAACTTGCATTGCTACTATTTACCTCTACTGTGTGCGCTGTTGCTTAGACTTTATGTTATCTGTCAGAAAATGGATAACTTAAAATTTTATTCATCTACTTACATTTCAACCAAAAGACGTCCATTATTGGATTTAGACCTCCCCAAGCAGGGACTTAAAAACACCTTCATAAGGGTACAGAATTATAAGTGTTACATGTTGAATTGGTAACAGTATCAAATATGTAACACTTATAAATGTGTTTTCAATGTGTTAACCCAAAACACTTTGAAAAGTGTAACCGTAACATATCTGTAACAGATATAAAAGTGTTAATAGTGTAAATAAATGTAACAGGCAAACGCAGAGTTGCCAAATTTACAATGTATTTATTTATCGTACTGTGCAATTACTTATACTAAAACTAATTATTTCCGTTACACATATTTATACTTATCAATACATATAACAGGTTACAGTTTGATTCGGCAAAACTTATGAACACATATAAAAGGTTGCAGTTTGATTCAGTAACATTCTTGTATCTGTTACATTTAAAAGTAGGTACTTTTCTGTTAAAACTGCTTTAAAAAACAGTGTTAAAACACATTATTACGGCTACAGTTTGAGTCCCTGTCCCCAAGTGTTGCCATGACGACCAGTTCTGTCCATCTCACATCCATCGGATTCCTGTGACCCTCAACAGCTTAACAATCTACATATGAGAGGCCATCCAATGCTACGTCTTCCGGTACGAACACATAGTTAGTTGTTTCTTTTTTTTATATAATTAGTGTCGACATCTTGTATCTACGAGTGTGTATGCCAAATAAAATAGTTTTCTTTCTTTCTTAACGTGGTCACTACTCCTGAACCTTTCGTCCCCATCGACTACTGTTGCCTTGTCCACTGCCACTTGAATTTGGCGATTTGCGTTGATTTGAAGTTGCGGCTTCATTTTCAACACAAATAGCGGAGTAGTTTCAAAAATCCTTTCGTTACCTTATATAAATTATATATATTTGTATATATATGTAGGTTTATATTATATTGAATATTTAAGTATGTTTATTATATAAATATTTGTATACTTGTTTTCTTATCAAACTATTCTTTTTTTTTATGCACCTGCCATGTTTTCTCTTCACCACCCTAGGTTGACTGGTAGAGAATGCCTAAGGCATTAAGTCCGCCTTTGTACCTTTGTGTTGCATGAAGTTGTAATAAATAAATAAATAAATAATTTTTCCGCAGGACAGCCAAGGTTACCGATATATTGCCAAGTTTTATTAAGGAGGTAGATTATAATCACATACAAATTATTAATTCCTACAAATAAATAATGTGAAGTTATATGTGAGAAATACAAAGAAAAACTGAAACAATACAATCTTGATATCGCTTAATGTTCTCTGAGGTGAAATGACTTATGGAAAACGTTTGATTGAAATTCTTTTTCTTTTATTAATTTTGTGCAACTGCACTCTTGACCGCGTTCTTGAAACTGCTGAACGTGAGATTGTCTAGGACTATTAAGACTGAAGTATTCATAACTCCACCACTGATTGAGGATTGGAGCTTTTTAACGTAAAACTCATAAGTATGTTTTTTTTTTATCTGTTATAAACTTGTACTTGACTGCGATCCCGCCTGATGGTAAGCAGTGATGCAATCGTTGATGGTGAGGCGCACTAGTTTCACTCTAGCCTTGAAGATACCCAAATTATAATCGGACGGGAAGACCGCAGCAGGCAGACTGTTCCAGTCCTTCGAAGTACGCGGTATAAATGACGAGGCGAAACGCTTAGTCCGGACCGTAGATGTTTCAACAACGTAAGGGTGGATACTCGCCGTGCGTCGGTTTGTCCGATGATATAAATGTGATGGCGGAATCAAGTCATGCAGTTCCTGCGCACACTCTCCAAAATGCAATCTATAAAACACCGAAAGGCTGTCTACCCTACGCCTGTGCTCAAGGCTTTGAAGATGATTGCTAGGTCGGGTGAAATTTTATTGTTTTTTTTTTTCACCAGTAATTTCGCAGAAACAGATAGTTTGGCGGGAAGTAATATTATGTTAAGACTAAAAAAGTCGATGATTGAGAGCGTCCCTAATGGCGTGTGCATTATCGTCCCCGCACTAGGATGTTTAACATTCTAACAGGAAATTGCACGCTCTTTTCAGTTTTTCACACTTTGTGAATACACTCATATCACACTGTAGAGACTTTTTTTTATATTTGAAAAATCATCTTATGCCAACCCCCGCTCTTGGGTGGAGCGGGAGATAGTGTCAGACTCTTACTGACTAAAAGACCCACCCCGTTCCTTCTAGCCTTCATACGGATAACCCTGGCCCCAGTAGGCTTCGACCCGGCTGGGTCCCTGCTGTTGCTAACAACTCCTTGAGGCGCGCGGGAACAGTGCGCGCCGTCGACGACTTGGGCTTGGTCCGGACAGTTACCGGACGGCCGGACAGCGAGCTACCCATTGCTCACTGTCCGCAAGCCCGCGCCTACGGTTGCTGGAAATCGGGATCGGAATCCCGGCGGCGGCTAGAGCGTCGTTGCCTAATGCGGTCGGCCTCCTCCTTAGCGAGTATTACTGCTTCGCAGAAGTCAGCGACAGCCTGTCACTCCTCCTCGCTCCGGACCATGGCCTCGACTAAGGCCCGGACACTGTAGAGACTCACTAGACCAGCCTGTAGGTCTAGTGCGGAAGGTAAGAATGCCGTGTTGTCAAGTAAGTAAGTAGTTCTTAAAGAAGGGACTTACCGCCATAATTATGGCGTGCCCAAGATCTTGACTTGATGACTATTTTCAAATAAAAAAAAAACCGAATAGTTCAAGATGTTTTTGAGTAATCGGACAACATACATAGATACATACATAAAAATAGCCTGATGAATTGAGATCTTCCTTTTTTTGTTGTAGATAGGTTCTCGCTTGACCGCTTGAAGCCACATCAAGCGTTTTTTTGTGACGTCACCGCCGCAGAAAAGCCATAAAAAAGGCCGCCTCAAAATGGATGTACGGGTTTTATCGATGGGATATCTCCTGCTTTACCAGACAACGACCGCTAAGGCCATGCTAAACCGAAATAAAGTAGAGGATACGATTAAAAACGACCTTTACGATACGTTTCATCCATTAAACAGACCGGCTTTTTTATAGATGAAACTTATTTTATGACAAATCTAGTGTATTAAATAATATAACGCGCGTGGGTTGCCTTAGAAATTCCTGGCCAAACTATTATTAAAAATTAATTAAAAATAGGGAAAAATATTAAGGAAAAATGCACAACCGTTATTCATGCCAGTTTTTTTGCAGACAACCCTATATAATCGTTTTCGTAACGGAACAGTATTTATTTTGATATACAATGTATTTATTAAACAAGTAGGTTTTAATACTACACTAGTATTGACATATACCTGTTTATGCCTGGTAACCAAAAGTTATGCCAGAAAAAAATTGGGAAACCCAACGTTTTTATTTTTATTTATTTATTTATTTCTTAAAAACACACACTATCTTTACAGGTTGGACCCAATACAATAGTGGTTTTAACAATGGGAACAAATCAATTATCTTATTACTAACACTTATCTAAAATCAACTATAATACAACTATGAAAATACAATATATTATATTCTGAAGGCTTCATACTTTCAGTTAGTATTAAATTTATTCGTTATACACCGGAGCATTTTTTTAAAAAAAAAGTTTGGCTAGGAATTTCTCAGGCATCCCACTCGCGTTATATTATTTAATATACTAAAGTCATAAAGTACGTTTCATCCATTAAACAGACCGGTGAAGGTCGTTCTGAATCGGATCTTAGACTATAACTAGCTGATGCGGCAAACTTCTAATCCTTTTAGTTAAGCTGTGAAAGGATAACGCCATCTTCGTTTCGTTACCAGAACCAGCGTAATTCATTTCAAAATGACATTTTAATCACAGATGGCGTTGTATTCAATTTTTTTTTCATCAGTTTTTTCCATATTATTTTCTAACCGATAACCTTCCCTAGACTTCCATGAATATTTCAAAACAAAAATTAGCCAAATCGGTGCAATCGTTCTCGAGTTATATCGAAACTAACAGAATTTCAATTTATTTTTATTTACATAGATTACAGTTATGCTGGATGGGCGTGCTATAGGTACCTATATCAAGCTGCATGTATTACATGGAGGTTGAAAAACCATCCTCATTAGATCGCCTGAATATGAACGTATTCGTTCTATTTGTTTTTGTGGTGACCAACTAACATTTAAGTAAAGTTTATACTAACTCACTATGGCCTTGATGCCGTTTTTTTTTATTTTTAGGGTTCCGTAGCCAAATGGCAAAAAACGGAACCCTTATAGATTCGTCATGTCTGTCTGTCTGTCTGTCTGTCTGTCTGTCTGTCTGTCTGTCTGTCTGTCCGTCCGTATGTCACAGCCACTTTTTTCCGAAACTATAAGAGCTATACTGTTGAAACTTTGTAAGTAGATGTATTCTGTGAACCGCATTAAGATTTTCATACAAAAATAGAAAAAAAGCAATAAATTTTGGGGGTCCCCATACTTAGAACTGAAACTCAAAATTTTTTTTTCCATCAAACCCATACGTGTGGGGTATCTATGGATAGGTCTTCAAAAATGATACTGAGGTTTCTGATATCATTTTTTTCTAAACTGAATAGTTTGCCCGAGAGACACTTCCAAAGTGATAAAATGTGTGTCCCCCCCCCCTCTAACTTCTAAAATAAGAGAATGATAAAACTAAAAAAAATATATGATGTACATTACTATAAAAACTACCAACGAAAATTGGTTTGAACGAAATCTAGTAAGTAGTTTTTTTTTAATGCGTCATAAATCGAAAAAAATACACTATTATTAAAACATCGATCAAAGTTACAACACATTACAAGAACTTTTATATTATGTTACTAGCTGCTACGGAACCCTTCATGGGCGAGTCCGACTCGCACTTGGCCGGTTTTTTATAGAGGTATCGGACAACATAATCAATAAAATTATTTTCAGTGTAAAGCATATTTGAATGAACACAATATAATTATTTAGTTACATTTTTATGAGATAGAGATGTGGAAGCAGTGGTAGACAAGTGGTATCGGCCCCGACTTACAAGTTGTCGCGCAGCCGGATACGATAAGTACAATAAATTGTGACGGAGACGAGCTCGCGCAAACTGTTTTCTGTGCTAGTGTGGAAAACAATAAATTACAAACTTAAAATGGGTAGGGGTAACAGAGGGTTTTCGAATGAGCGTATTGAAATGTTATTTAATGATTTACCACATTCGAAAATAAGAAATAAAAATTATTGCCATATTAAAATAAAATCGCCGCATATATACTAATTAATCTACGCATAAAGTCTTGAAAGATCCAGGCATGCCAGAATATTCCTCGTTGAATTTACAGGATTGTCTGCAGGATTCGTCTGTAGAAGCGTTTTCCATATTCTTCACGGTTGCTATGTGTTCATCTGTGCTCATTTCTTTAAAGTCCATGTCTGGGGAAAAAAATTTTTCGTTAATAAGTAAATGACAATCAGCATAATAAATCAAATCAAATCAAAATAATTTATTTCAAATAGACCATTTGCAGGCACTTTTGAATAGTCAAATGTCGGTCAGTCCAAGAAAAGTGAAGCTAAATTGCACGTTCCAAAGAATACGTCTCTACGGAGAAGAACGTGCAAGAAACTCCATGGACACTCTTTTAAATCATATTATGTGTTACATATAATGCTTGGTTACAAATTTTCATGTATCAAATATTTAGGTCACTGAAAGTTGAACCAAGTTCGAGTTGGACTGGCGCATGAAAGGTTCCGCACCGTCCGTAGCACAAAACGGCAAAAAATCATGTTTGTCGTATAAGAGTCTCACTTGAATACTTTTTTTTTCTGTTTTTATTATTTTTAGGATTCAGTACCTCAAAAGAAAAGAACAGAACTCTTATAGGATCATTTTGTTGTCCGTCTGCCTGTCGATCTGTCTGTCTATCACTCGTGGAGGTATCGAATTGAAATTAAAACCATACACTCAGGCCAGCAGTAACTTGAAGCTGATTAAGTCAACGAAAAAAAAGACGTGTGGCACTCGGGGACTGCCGCGGTAAAGCCATTGCATAGCATTTTTTATCAACTTATGCAATTATAATTATTTATTTATTTTATTTATGCTGTATTTTTTTCCTTTGTTTTTTTTTTCTCTGATATTAATTGAAGTTACACTTTTTGAGCATGGTGACCGATAAGAAAACCAATGAGTGGGGGGTGTTAGGTTATTTTCGTTACGGAATTTCTGGATTCGGTCTCCACGCTCAAGGCCCGCGATAGAAGCTATGCAATAGCTTAAAAAAATTAGGTTGTTTATGTCGCAAAAACCGTGCATTTCAACACTATCAAGTGTATCAAAATTCATAGGGTTCATTCTTTTTTTTTACTAACTTGGAAGTTTGATTTTTTCACAGTTTCTTGAGACCGCAGACTTGAGTATATGGTTTTAATTTCAACTCAACAGACGAACAACAAGGTGATCCTATAAGGGTTCAGTTTTCTTTTTTTGGGAAACGGAACCCTAAAAAAGACTTCCAGACTGAAGTCTCAATAAGGTGGATGATTGTGGATAGACGACACCGTCTTTTTTTCGGAGTGAAAATCCTCTCGAATTTTTCAGCCCTAGGATGGGTGGAAGAGTCTTTCAGGCTCGTATTGACTAAAGCTATTTCAGTGTCAGTCCTTCGCATATTTTCATCTAGAGCTACGCTTAGGCTGACCTAAAAAAAAGAAGCGAGACGATCTAGACGCCTACCGCAAAGTATGGTTCAAGAAAATACAATGAAAGATTTAGGTAGGATTTAGATTGGCATTGCAGAGCATAGTCAGCCTGATAATGTTACCACTGTTGTGACTCAGGCCTCCTATCTAGGAGAGGGAATGGGCCGTAATCCACTACACGGGCCCAGTGCGCGTCGGTGAATGTCATGTGTCTTCGAATATTTGGTACTAGGATGCTTCCTTACGACTTTTTCCTTCACCGTTTTGAGATCAGTGATGATGAAATAAATTAAACAAAGTAATGCGCCTGGCTGAGTTTGAACCAGCAGTGGTGGTCAAGTAACAAAAAGATTGCTTGACAATAAATTTCAGGCACTTTGAAAGTTTGTCGAAGTTTGTGAGAAATCATAAAACATACCACTACTACTTATAATAAATGCCAATGTATAGATAAAATACCAATAAATTAATATTATGAAAAGAAGAAATACAAAAAGATATTAAAATGACATTTTTTTTTAAATTCTATCTTGCTGTTAAATGTTGATACAACTATCAGTATCGCCTAACATATTTGATATTGCAAAAACCTTTTCCTGAGTAATTGTGACTACTTTTTATTTAGTCGTACATTGAAATAGGGCAAGCTTTATTTTAAAATACTGAAGAACTGTATTTCGGTCTAAAAGTCTAAATAAACACTATTTATAAGATGGTTTTTACTATTGTAAAACTACGTGTCCTCCTTAGTTACACCCATGTGTTTATAATGGTATTTTTTTTTTTCTTGTATTTATTGAGGGATGACAAACAGATACAACATAAAGATAAACAACACTTTAAGTATGTCGTAATGTTGCAGCCAACTGCATTATCTACAGATTAAACATAGCTGTAATACATTGATTGCCACTAAATGGACATTATTGCATATTTATCTAATATTAATGACTCAATTGCAATTAAACTTTTTTTATAATATTTGTTTTAAACTTAAATTTAGAACATGCAAATATATCAGTGTCAATAAAATTCAGGTTGTAAGATTCCGACATTCTATAGATCGAGCAGGGTAATCCAGAATTTTTTCGGCATGCATTTAGCGCGAGCAAAGTTCCTGCACGAACATTACGAGACACTGAATAACACAGCCTATTCGTGACATCAATGGCATCAAAGTAGTTGTCGACAATATCATACAAAACAGTGGCTTCCAAGTATTTGCGTCGGTCCACCAAGCTCATAAGCTTGTATTTGCCCAATAATTGGCAGTATGATAGAGAGGTGCTACTTCTACAACACCTATAGCATTATAGGTGCCATAGAAGTAGGACCTACTATGCATATAGTACGGAGGAATTTGGGTTGGACTTTCTCTACTGCAGCAATGTACTTCTTGTAAAAGGAATTCCAATTGAGAACGTCATCCGTTCTCAATTGGAATTGGCGTCTTATGTAGGTACAAATAAGTCGAGGTACGTTTAAATTGCAAGATCTCATCGTGAAACCATACATTTTAAATGCTTTGTTGTATTGCTCCACTTTTGTGGTTTGTAGCGTGTTTTATTGCTTTAAGACCTTTCCCGATAAATCTGTCTGGTTGTCAGTCTATCCATCTATTAGCGGTTTATGTCTCATAAATTTTAATAGCTAGATTGTTGTAATATTCATTGAATTTGCCACTTTAAAACTACACAAATTAAAATAACATTCAAAATAAAAGAGGATTTCCATACAAGAAACCTTATTTTATCGGCGTTTTTTGCTGAATTTTAAAATTGAAAGACTCATTTAAGTGCAAGTTCGACAAGCACTTATCCAGTTTTATTTTTATGCAAACTAATGATAAGTTTTTAAGATTAGCACGTTCAAACAAACAAATAAACTGTTCAGCTTTATAAGATTATAGAAAGTGCCAGATAACCATGGAAAAAAATAAATTGACCTTTTCCTACATATGAGTATAATATCTTTTTTTTTTTAATTGATATAAACTAGTGCTTGACTGCGATCCCATCTGATGATAAGTAGCGATGAAATCTTTGATGGTGAGGCACACTAGTTTATTAAGAGCCTATTCACTCTAGCTTTGAAGACACCCAAATTGTAATCGGACGAGAAGACCGCAGCAGGCATGTATATTGAATATAATACATAAAAATAATCTCTGCAGTACCTATGTACCAAAAAAACAAACAATGAACTGCTCTTCATTACTAGATCATGTTAAAGATCACACAGTTTTAAGTCTTTATTTCCGTTTTTTAAATTAAGAATGTTCCACAGTTATCTGGCGCCTACCTTAGATATCTAAATATCTCACCAGTCAATTCTTTCATTGATTTTTCATTGCCACCCAAGTCTTTCGGGAGATGCTCTCGAGGTATATGGTCATACAATGACTCAACACTGTTATGCACGACTAATCTCTGGGCCAATTTAGCGCTGAGAGCTTGTTTGAAGACCAGAAGGATCGTGTCGAAGAATTTTGAACCACTGATTAGATGAATTTTCTTCATTCTTTGACCTAGAGCTTCCTGTAAAGAAAAAAATAACAATAAATTCTAGTTTAAGAGCCAAAGAGTAATGTTTTGTCCAAAAACTGGATTGTAAAGGTTAAAGAGTTTATGATCATCATCATTTCTGCCAAAAGACGTCCACTGTCGGAATAAGGCCTCCCGGGATCAAGCGTCGCCATTACGATCGGTCCTTTGTGACTCGCAACCACGTACTGGAAGACGTAGCGTAGGAAATTCTCCCTAAAATGTAGACCGATGATCTGGTGAGAACCACGGGAATAAAAAAAAAAACAAGTGATAAATGTAAATTATTTATTTTGTTTTTCATCAGTTTAAACTTGATGAGGCCGGTGTATCCTAGCCCTGAGAAGAAACACCGAAACACACAAAGGGATCGGTCTCTTTTAAAGTCTGTACAGTAAACATGTAATGGTCAAATCGTATGAGAACCATGCAGATTAGTGTCTCAGATAGTCTTATGAAGAAAGAACCACATACATTTGAGCGGACCTGTCCAGGCAGTGCAGTGCAAGCATTTGTCAGTATTCTTGTAGCTCAAACTTAGGACTACTAAGGAGTTCAACGACTTGACAAACAATACCAAAGGAAATTTGGGTAGGCCGCATCAAATATTCAAAACTGCCAGACCTCATGTTAAAATTACAGGAAAGAAAAAGTAATTATCCACATAGTCCTCACATTCATAATAAAAAAACATTGACAACAAAATTACTTAGTTATTTGGAGGTATGCGGAACAGAGAGTAAAGTCCCGCAAACCTCTTTTGAAAAGGGAGGATCTTCCGACCAGACAGGTGTTATAGTCTGATGGGCGACTGCCCGATAGATGATTTCGGGCTGTCGTATATGTTCAAATCGCGCGGAGAACTTTGATTGCGCGATGCAGGATTTCGTATTTTCTTCGTAGTTCTTATGTGGCGCCATAGATGTCGCTACAGTTATTTTATTTTATGTCAATACTGGTTTTATTGCATGCGATTTCTTTTGAGGTGTAAAATCATCCAATGCTATGTTTTCCGGTACGCGGTCGCCATTCCAGAACCTTTCGACCCGAACGCCCAAATGTTATGCGAGCAAGGCACATTGCTCGCAGTCAGTCAGAATAATGATTCGATATGGGTTCGTTTTTTGCCGACTTAGTTACACAATCCATGAGACAATTTAAGAATACTTACAACAATCAAAGTTAGTGCTTTGTGTATGGTAATGGGATTCAGTTTCTTCACCGTTCCCATTGTGATGTTTCTGCTGTCACCCACTAGTTCATACCCATTGCAGTAATCGTGTTGTAGCATGTACTGACCCATCTGAAAAATTAAAAGTTTTCAATGAAGGGGTAGTTTTGAAAACGAATATCTTTATTATTTACTGGGTGACCAGACGGTTGCAAATCGACGTCCCAACCAAGGTGACCTTTTTTATGTTGGGAAAAATCATGCATTGACATCCCCCGCCTTTGGGCGGAGCGGGAGATAGTGTCAGACTCTTACTGACTAAAAGACCCACCCCGTTCCTTCTAGCCTTCATACCGGGGCTCGAGCGCCCTTTCAGATAACCCTGGCCCCAGTAGACTTCGACCCGGCTGGGTCCCTGCTGTTGCTGACAACTCCTTGAGGCGCGCGGGAACAGTGCGCGCCGTCGACGACTTGGGCTTGGTCCGGACAGTTACCGGACGGCCGGACAGCGACCTACCCATTGCTCACTGTCCGCAAGCCCGCTACGTTGGCCGGAAATCGGGATCAGAATCCCGGCGACGGCGGCGGCGATAATGCCGTTGCCTGATGCGTTCGGCCTCCTCCTTTGCGAAACCAAGGTGACCTTGCTAGTTTCAATCCGTGTAGACAGCAGTTGTAAACCATGACCATCAACGCCCTTGATTGGGAGGCGCGTTTTCCCAACCACCGATCGTGTTGGCGCATGGTTTACATCCATGTAGCCGCAACACAAACCAAACACATATTGGAACACTAGTTTGCAACCATCTGGTCACCACAATAAAGTCAAATTTTCAAGAACCTCTTTTATTTATTTATTTTGTTTCAGGTACTATCTGCACTAACAGTTGAAACCAATACGTGCTGAGAGTCATTATTATATTAAAATATAACAAAAAAAAAAAAAAGAATAAAATAAATCACATAATCATTATTATTATCATCATCATTAAAATTATCATTATATTATGAATGCAGGTCCAAAATTAATTTTTGGACCTGCACCTTTATTTGAAAATTAAAATAATTAAAACTCAATATTACAAATTATAAAAACAAACACAACAATAAAAGATAAAAATATAGTTTAAAAAAAACACGCTTTCATAGCATATCAAACTAAAACGTGTTAAATAAATGAACGAAAAATATTAATATCATTGTGAAAAAAGCGTGGGGCGCTTTGTGCCATATTTTTCGTAATCGATTTATCGCTCGCTACTCTTGCTTCCGCCAGGATTCCGATCCCGATGGCGCGGGCTTGCGGACAGTGAGCAATAAGTAGCTCGCTGTCCGACCGTCAGGTAACTGTCGTATGCCAGCAACAGCAGGGAGCAGATAGGTCGAAGCCTACCGGGGCCAGGGTTAGTTTCGAAAAACAGCTCAAGCCCCGGTATCAAGGCTTGAAGAAACAAGTGGGGTTTTAGGCAGTAAAAGTCTGATACTGTGTCCCGCCCCTCCCAAGAGCGGGGGTTGTCATTGATGATTTTCACACCAAAAAAAAATATTTATATATTTTAATATTTAAATATTTATATATTTTTTTTATCTGTTATATACTAGTACTAGTAGTATAGTGTAGTAGTATATTGGTCGTTTCCTATGGATCAGTCTTATCACACAGGGAAATTATTTATTGTAGTTTTTTATTTTATTTTACTTACCACGATTAAATATCTGTAATAGGACACTAGTTCAAATCTGCCATCGTCCTCTCCAGTTAATGTTGATATTACCACCCGGTAATTGTCAGACGATGGTTTTGGCAGGAGGCATGTATAACTAGAAGTAAAATAATATAAATGTATGAGCGATGCTTATTTAACTAAGTTTTGTTAACAAGATTTTTTTTATTAAAGTCTATGTGTTAGATATTGAAGAAATAATAATAAACAACTCAGTAATATATTTTTATGACAATAATATTAATAGGAACACATTTATTATGCGTACAGCCAAGGAGTGGACCCTACCCTCTATTGTCATCTCTCTCTATCGCTCAATGGTTTGCTGGAAGAAAACTCAACTTTGAGTTAAGCTCGCCTATGTACATGAACTTTGCTATCCACTTATTTTTTGTGTTTATAGTGTACAATAAAGAATAAAGGAATAAAGGAGTGGAATTCCCTGCCGGAGCCTGTGTTTCCTGAGAGCTACAACTTAGAGGTATTTTAGTCAAGAGTGAATAGGCTACTTCTAGGCAAGCGTGCTCCATCGTCGACCACATTATCGCTTACCATCAGGTGAGATGGTGGTCAAAAGCAAGCCTATCAATAATAAAAAAAATTATAGATATTATTTTGAAAGCTTTATTCCTGAGTGAAAAGCCGCGGGCAAAAGCTAGTTTTATTATATAAAACAAAAGTTTCTATGTACTTGGACATGTGTGTATATTTTTATTACTTTTTCACTCTAAAACAGCTGAATAGATTTAGATGAAACTTGGTAAACAGGTAGATCAAGTCCCGTGCTTTTTCAGGAAAACACATCTAGTCCGGTAGTCTTATTATTTTCATCGGATGCACAGTGCTTTAGAAGCCGTCAAAATCGGAAATAACTAAGTTAATACCCTGAGTCTTTGGCGTTTCATATTTCAAATGCAAAAATAAAACTCCCATGTGCGCAATTTACTTCTTTTATAAGAAAAAAAATGTAAAAGTTGGTAATTTTTGAACGAAAATTGCTTTAGAAAAAACAATTTTTTTGTATACACATTTTTTTTCTTCCACTATAAATTATTTCCGCAATTGTATTCCATATTGAATAGTACTTTGGTATAGCTGTTATACACAGTATTTTTTTCTATAGCAAATCCGGTCTAGTACCGGAGATTTTCATTTTTTTTTTATTAGCGCCTAAATAAATCTTCACAGCAAGTTTTATCTATGCTTTAAAAGTCACAATTTTAAAAATCCACAGCTTCACATTTTCCTAACATTTTCGCGGACACTATCTCGTTGAAGATTATAAAATTCTCCTTGAAAATCTTAAAACTCTTAAACCATTTTAAGTAGTATTTTAATAGGTAATTTTTGTAGGTATCATACATCTCTTACTAAGTACTTAATATCTTTTTAGGGATATTACACAAATAAGAGGATTAACTAGTCAGATAGACAAAAAATTATCTTTACAAATCGATAGTGTTTCGTGTACCGGATCGACCTTCCACGGGATTAAAACCATCAAAATTTAACGATGTATAATTTTGATAGATTGTCTACATAATAGTTAGTCTACGTAGTGTTAAATTATTTCTTATTTCTTGCATACAATCCTCTATCTTTCAAATTTTATACACGGTGTCTATACTTTTTTTTTCGAACTCTTCTTTTGCATAGACATAATTATGTATACTGAAATAATACATACTCATATTACACCCAAAATTGGAAGAACTCTAGACTGTACAAATATTTCTTCTGTGCGTAGCAGACAATCATGACGTACATAATAATTGTTTAACAACATTAGTTTTAGTAAGTATATGCGAAACCCGAAACACTTGTTTAGTATTTTTATATAAGGAATCTATGTACAAAATTTCAAAACTGTATCATGAAAAATCACAAAGATATAAGCTTGTTATGTCAGCAAAAATGGTTTACTAATGATTGGCATAAAACATATTGCCATTATTTACATTGGCATAACAAAATTCAGCATAATGATCATTATGCATAAAATTATTAGGCATAAAACTTTTGCCATAATGCTTGTTACCATAAATACTGCAAATAATAATAAAGAATAATTTTATAAAGCATAATGTTATAAACGCATAATGATAAAAACACGTCATAATGTTCTTTGGAATAAAACTTATAAATCCTAAAAGATAACTCCAAACGGTAAGTTGTAGACATTATTTTACCTTACTGATTATTATTGGGGGTTCATGATGGATTTCCTACTCCTACTACATATAAAAAAAAACCTAACTTAACCCAGTAAAAAATAATACGTCGCCACAAAAACATCGCGTAAAGATCAATTCTTGGCCTAAAGATCAATTATTGGCTACATTCATATAATTGTGACTTTTTATAGCTCATGATTTATTAGACGAATTTAAATATTATGTCTTTAAAATTTATGCAACTCCAATTTAAGCCAAAACATATTAGACTAAATGATAGTTATGATAACCTATGCATTATGCCAAAGTACTATTATGCTAAAAAAGTTAAGCGAAAACGTTATGCCAAACAATATTATGCTTAAAAATTGTAAGCCAACAAGGATATGACCAGCAAAAATACATAGTCACCTGGCCATCTAGGCAACTGAGGGATGCACCCGTCTGTTTGCTGGCGCCTAATGCCCGCTATGACCTGTGTTGTCCAACTTGTGATATTCTTGGGCATAAATATAACATGGTGTAAAAACAATTGTAATCCATTCACTTCCTGATTCATCATGAACAAATTATATTCAGGTTTCGCATTTACTAAAAATTATGTTTTATATTTCATAATAACTAAATAAATAAAAAATATGTATTTACCTAATATTCAAAAGTGGCTGAAATTCATTCCTTATGTCATAGTTCTGTAAGAACTCAGGCATCAAACTAGTGAAGGTGCACAGTTTGTCAAAGCGCTGCTTAGCTCTTTCAATAGATCCCTTACTATAGATGAGGTACCGCTCCAAGAAGTCTCTATCTGCAATTAAAATCGTTAGTCCATTAACCAATTAAGAGTCCGCCCAAGAGTGGGGGGATCATTGGATGACAACCAAAAAAAAAATCCATTTGGTAAGTGCTGGCTATTATGACAATTGACTGAGATATCGGTGACCATACAAAAAAAAAACATACATTCGGTCGAAAATAGAACCTCCTCCTTTTCGAAATCGGTTAAAAATTATAATTTTAAGTGATTTATTTATTCAACTATTTCTTTAAAATACTTTATTTTTAAAAGATTACAATTAATTTCTAATTTTCGTTAATAAGGCTGAATAGCTGGCAAGCCACAGAAAAAAAAAACAAAATGGTGGGAAAGGGGCAATCAGTTGATGGTTTTTTCGAGTTTTATTTACAAATACAAATACAAAAACAAAACGTTTATTTGTGCACACAGGTACAATTGAGTTGTTACAAAAGTTTTTAAATATGTAGGTATCTCTGTGTCCTGCCACAGTAAGCGGCATACAAATATTAATAAAATAAGTATTGTTGCTCCTACTGAACAATATTGACTAAGTAGGTACACATGTTACTATTGAATAGTCACTATAATAAGGACTAATAACAATCTTTTAAATAATCGAGATGGTATTGCTTCATACATGAATGTTTAATATTTACAACATTTAGAAAATAACATTGCACGTTTTTTTAAATGCTTTTTATTCTATACTAATATAATTTAAATTGCTTATTACCTATAAACGGGTCACCTATTTATATAATTATTATCTATTTACAATCTAATATTATTTACAAAATGTATATTTACTTTGCTTATTAGTTCTTTCATTATTATTATTGCTCAACCTTCTAGTTATATACTATTTACATGACATGTTGTCTTAAAATATAGATACCTTATCTTCTTAACAAAACTTTCTTCTTTACATTTCCATACAGCGGAGATTTGTATTAAGATAAGTTCATCAGATTAAAATAGTGATTTAATAACGCCTAATTTCATAAGAGACGAGGCTAAAGCAGTATTAGTGGATGTGCTTTTACCGCCTAAATCAGAAGAAAGATACCTACCTAAAATCGTGGTACGACGACTTAGGTTTTACAAATGTTTTATTTCATTCTTACTTTCCTTGTATTCGTAATGAAAAGCACAGTGTTTACCTCGGGGTGAAAGTAACATTTAGTCCCTCAAATTAGTGAACTTGCTACGAGACACTTTCACCCCTAGGGTAACAATGTACTATTCTTACTCTAATCTTATTCTTATCGTTACAAAATTAATTAGCTCCTTTTGTCAAGTAAAATAGTAGCCATAGTAGTTTATTGATAAGAGATTCTTACAAGTCATATGTCATACGGAATGTTTGTGTTTGTTTTGATGCTTTTTTGTGTGTTTAGGGTTCCGTATGTCAAAAGGAAAAAACGGAACCCTTACAGGATCACTTTGTTGTCTCCGTCTGCTTGTCTGTTTGTCTGTCAAGACCCCTTATCTCGAGAATGCATGGAGGTATCGAACCCTCAGTGCGCGAGTCCGATTCGCACTTGCCCAGTTTTTTTTTTGTTTGTTTTACTAAAACTCGCTAGAAACTAGACGTAGTAGTTTATAATATTATATTACTTTACTGTTGGACAGGTGGACCAATGACCTTGTTAGGGTCGTTCAAATCCGATGCATGCAAGACGCACAGAACCGGTCGTTATGATTACATTGATTACCCTTGGTTGTGGTATATATCCAACAGTGCACGTCTGCAAGGCAAGCATATTATAAGTTGGACGATTATATTCAATATAAAAATTCTTGGCTCAATGCTGGTCCAGCTCCACTACCACTAGGGCGTACTAATTAGTTGATTAGTTGGAAACTAATATTATTATTTTTTAATTTGAAAAACACAATTGCATTGTATAATGTAGAAGCACTTTTTCCATGTTTGTGAATGTGAAGCACCATGGAGCATTTTTAATAGGTTACAACTTTTTTTTTTTTGACATTACGAGCATGACAGTTGAGAGTTTGTCATGCTCACTCAAATGTATCGCTGTTGGTGGCACGTGTTATTGGGTGGTTCAGTTCCCTTCAAAATGGTTGAGCTGAGAGGGGCTGAAGCACGCGTCATGCTCACGAGCATGACGGGTGCCGTCAGATGGGATTGGTCATCCCTTAGCTGCCAGTGGCTTAATTCAGTTTCTATCTTTTAATTATTTTACATTTTTATTTCATTATCGACATTGTGCTCACATGATAGAAGCAACAAGTAATATGTAACCAAGCATTATTATGTAATACATAATATGATTTAAAAGAGTGGCCATGGAGTTTCTTGCACGTTCTTTTCCATAGAGACCTACTCTTTGGAACGTGCAATTTAGCTTCACTTTTCTTGGACTGACCGACATTTGACTATTCAAAAATGCCTGTAAATGGTCTATTTGAAATAAATGCTTTGATTTGATTTGATTTGATGCTGTGATAATAACTTTATCAGTATGTGACCCTTGATAGTACAGGCGGGTACTTATATATGTATTATTAATACTGCTATTTACAAATAGCATTATAAGAGACACTTATTCGGTTATTAATGATAATGACAAACGCTTACGAACAATATTACGTAATTTTTTTTTTGTTTTTTTGGGTTGGCCGCACGTTTGCAAACTAGCGTTCCAACCAAGGTAACCTTGGTTTGTATGTTCGTTTTCTGTTGTGGCTATATGGATGTAATCCACGCTCAAACCCGTTCGGTGGTCGGGAAAACGCGCTTCCCAACAACAGGCATTGAAGGTCATTGCTCATTCAGATTGAGTCGTAATCGCGGATGTCACATTTATCTTATTTTATTTATTTATTTATTTTATTTTACAATTTATGTACACACAAATATACTGAGGAGGATAAAATTAATAAAAAACTTTGTACAAAGGTACTGCTTATTTCAAAAATAGAAATTTCTTCCAGCAGACCTGCGAAAGGAGAAATTACAAGAGATGTAGACAGTAGTGTGCAGAAATGAGAAAGAAGAGTTAGTGAAATCTTAAATTAAACCAATAAATACTTATATAACTATATATAACTTATACTAAAAATAAATACATAATATTTATATATATATATATATATATACGATTATCAAGCAAGAGAGGAAAGATAGTGCTCTTTTAATTTAGTCTTAAAGAGTGAGATCGTTTTCAAATCACGAATGCTAGGCGGAAGTGAGTTCCACAACCTTACTGCTTCTTAGTTCCTTCTTAGTTTTTTTCTTCAAGGGTATTTAGTTTCTTTACGATGTTTTCCTTCATTGTTTTGTGAGCAATAGTGATAGCGATAAGTAAAGTGACGTACAAAGTTTGAACCCGCGACCTGCATACAACTCGTAAGTCCAGGCCGTTACCACAGGGCCACAACTTTTTTTTTTTTACTGTGGGAAAAAATCATCCAATTATTACAATGATGATGCCCCGCTCTTGGGTGGAGCGGGATATAGTGTCAGACTCTTACTGACTAAAAGAACCACCCCGTTCCTTCTAGCCTTCATACCCGGGCTCGAGTTCCCTTTCGGATAACCCTGGCCCCAGCAGGCTTCGACCCGGTTGGGTCCCTGCTGTTGCTGACAACTCCTTGAGGCGCGCGGGAACAGTGCGCGCCGTTGACGACTTGGGCTTGGTCCAAACAGTTACCGGACTGCCGGATAGCGAGCTTAATGTCCGCAAGCTCGCGCCTACGGTGGCCGGAAATCGGGATCATAATCCCAGCGGCGACGGCGAGAATGCCATTGCCTGATGCGGTTTGCGTCCTCCTTAGCGGGCATAACTGTTTTGCAGAAGTCGGTGACCGCCTGACATTCCTCCTCGCTCCGGACCATGGCCTCAACCAAGGCCCGGCGCGAGAGGTCTCTGCCGTCGATCGCCCTTACGAGAGCACGGCGATGCTCCGCCCAAGCAGGGCACACCTCGACTGTGTGCTCCACCGTGTCCTTCGGGCGTTCCGCACAGTAGCGACACACGGGCGTCTCTTCCGCTCGAAACCGGAACAGGTACCTCCCGAACGTGCGATGTCCGGTAAGGATCTGTGTCATGCGAAAGGTAAGAACGCCGTGAGGTCTTTCTAGCCATGCCTCAAAGAGGGGACTTACCACCACAATTGCTGCGTGCCCACCACTGGGTTGCGATAGTCGCTGACGCCACTTCACCATGAGATCCCGCTGGAGCTCTGTCCGCCTTCCATGACCTGTCGGGACAGCGGACTTGCATCTCCAAGCGCATATCGTGCATGTGTGCAAGGACTGTTGCCTCCAGATTCCACGGTGCTAGGCCAGGCTCGCCGCTTCGCGGGAAATCGTGCGGTATCCCCGCACCATCTGGCAGACCCTCTGGCAGGCGTTCAGCATGTTCGCCGGTCGCTTTTGCAGCGACGGCGCCCACACCGGTGCCCCGTAGAGGGCCATATGGACCGAACGATCCCCGCGTAGAGCCTCCGGCAGGAGGCATCTGGACCCCCAAAGTTGGGCAGGAGCCGCTTGAGCGCAGCCCCAGGCCGGTTGAGTTTGGAAGCCAGACGTCGGAAATGCTCCCCGAAATTCCACTGGCTATCGAGGACGAGTCCCAGGTACTTCATCGTCGACCCGACACCGATGTGAACTCCTCCTACCGTTAGTTGAGAACCCTATGGCGGCGCGTTCCGAGGGCCGTGAAAGCATATAGCCTCGGATATATGCAGCGCCACCTCGAGTCCCAACTCCTGGATCCTTCAAACGAACATCGCAACCCCGCGTGTTGCTAGAGCGACCACCGCCCGGTACGATCTTCCCTGCGCTAGAAACAGCGTGTCGTCTGCGTAGCAAACCACGCTGACCCCGTCAGGTAAGTGACCGCGTAGCACGTAGTCATACCCGATGTTCCACAACGGTGGCCCTAGTACCGACCTCTGCGGAACACTGCACGACATCTCACGACGTTTCCAGTCTCCATGGTGACCGGGGTAGACTATAAATCTCTCTGACAGATAGGCCTCGACCACACTGGGCCACCACTGCTGTCTAGTGCTTAGTGTTGTTTTGTACATTTTTTTGTTATTAGTCCTTTTTAGGGTTCCGTAGCCAAATGACAAAAACGGAACCCTTAAGGATACGTCATGTCTGTCTGTCTGTCTGTCCATCCGTATATCACAGCCACTTTTTTCCGAAACTATAAAAACTAAACTGTTGAAAATCTTAGTGCGGTTCATAGAATACATCTACTTAATGTATTCTATAAACCGCATTAAGATTTTCACACAAAAATAGAAAAAAGCAAGAAAATCTTAGGGGTTCCCCATACTTATAACTGCAACTCAATTTTTTTTTTTTTAGCGGGCCCATACCTTTGTAGTATTTATAGCTAGGTCTTCAAAAATGATATTGAGGTTTCTAATATATTTTTTTTCAAAACTGAAAAGTGGACACAATCTCGCGCTCCGCCCAAGAGCGGGGGTTGTCATTAGATGATATTTCCCACCATAAAAAAAGCCATAGGCGAGTGTCCACGATTCTAATGTCGCGCTACTTACAATATACACATGACCTAATTTTTCATATGTTTTACATAATTCGTGAAACAGGAACAATATGGAATTCGAACGAAATTAATTCAAAATGCAAAAATACTTTATAAAGTACTGTACACTTCTCTGCAGCCATTTGAATTATAAGTCAAAATTAGTTCGCTGAATGTTCGCAAGTGGCGCTTCGAATAGCCACAAAAAATTTGCTGTCAAACTAGCTTCTCTAACACATTGCTTTTACAATTTTTTTTTTTTATATTATCTGACTCCAACCACATTAAATTCGTTAGTTTTTCTTTTTTTGGTTGTTAACGTCTCATTTACTGACAGTTGTAATTATTATTATTTTTTCTACCTTTTTTTTTATATAGGCTTTTTTTATAATGTAAATGGAAGAACACTGTAGACTCCATGAATTCCTAGATGACCTCAAATTTTGACTCACTTTTTTTAAATGATTATTTTTATTGTGCTTTTGAGTACAATATAGACCGGTTTACACTGTTCTTAAATTATACCTTTTAATACTGTTATATGGAAATATTTTTTTTTAAAGAGTAGGAAACGACCAATTTCGAACCGTGCACTAGCTTCTGACGTTTTATAAGTGCCCATGTAGGCCTATGTGAAATAAAAAACTTTGACTTTGACTTTGGAACAAAATGGAGCAGCCTGTCCAGTGCGTTACAGTAGAAATCCGTGACCCATGCATATTGCAGAAGGGAAAAACCGCTAATTTAAAATAAATTCTACCTTACCTGTGAAGCCGGTCACAAGTTTCCTTATAAAGAAAAAGTTGAGCAAATGTGAGTTGAACTCGCGCCCTGAGGGTTCCGTATAAACTTACCTATTGAAATAAATAGTTCAATAAAATTCCGGAATGTAGTCTCGGTAGATTTTTCCGAACCCCAAAAAATAAAAAACAGTACCGTAATAACAAATTCACAGTTTTCAGATTTATTCCTATACTTGTGCTCTAAGACTTTGCTTTATATCAAATTTCAGGATTCTGGGTCAACGGGTAACACCCTATGAATTTTGGTTTCCTCGAGAGTACCGAAATTAACGTTTTTTACCATATAAACCGAAGTATTTTTTTTTTCTCATTACTCTTAACGTTTTACAAGTTTGATTTTTTACAGCTTCAAGAGTCCGCAGACTTGAGTGGTTTTAAAATCAACTCGATACCTTCACACGTTCCCGAGATAAAGGGTCTTGAGAGACAAACAGACGGACGGATAGACGGCCAACAAAGTGATTCTAAAAGGGTTCCGTTTTTTCCTTTTGAGGTACCTACGGACCTCTAATATACGAGTAGGTAGTGTGTCAGGGTCGTTCTACGGACGGGTAAAACTTATGCACATGGCCATTTATTGCGGTCAGTTTATTATAATAAAGAACTTAATGCAATATCAGTAATTGCCTTTGATTTGCACAAAAACTTGTATAATTTATGACATGATTTTAAGAAATACAATGCTGTTGACGTCGCACAAAGAGATTCAAAGGTTCAAGATCCAAAGCATTTTATTTCAAATAAACCATTTGTATGCACTTTCCAAATATCAATAAGTCAGTCAGAAATAATGATGCTACTTGCACATTCCAAAGCGTAGATCTCTATGGAGAAGAATGTGCAAGAGACTCCATGGACACCATTCAATTCCATTTGCAGGCCATACAAACATGAGTTCCGTGGAGAAATAGAACCTGCTACACAATATCAATCCTTTAAGGCCCAAGCGGCCGAAAAGTGCCACAAAACAGTGACTTTCTGAAGCCTACTACTCGGTAACGCCCAGGTTAATAGGTTTGGAAAAAAATTATATTTATAGATCCATGAACAACATTATCCACTTTTGATTTTTTCGTGCGATTAATACATTTGTCTAAAAAAATATTTAGCGGATTTCGCAACTTTTCCTTACTCCTTCGAAACGGCTTGGATCTTCAGTATTAGTAACATTTTTACACATAAAAATTGGTGGCTAAATGTTCTTCAAAGTGAACATTGCATATAGCAAGCGTCTCCGCACACAGGCCTTAAAAAAAACGGTGCCACAAAAAAAAGCTAGAAGCGGCTGCAAAAAACAGCTGAAGCGCGCGACACCTCTTGTGTCCGGAGAAGCTTGAAGCCGCTTGAAGCTTTTTTTGTGGCGGCACTCCGCACACGGGCCACAATAAAAGGCCGCCTCAAAAAGAAGCTTGAAGCGGTGTTTTTTTATGGCCCGTGTGCGGTGACAGTTAATCAATCAATCTTTCGCAAAGAAAATGCATTTATAGGTTAACTGCGCACTATCCGGGCGCAACTAGCCACAATTAAATGCAAGAATTAGTATACTGCCGCTTAGGCGGGTACGAGAGTTGTGTCCATTTAATTTCGTCCAGATGGTTCAAGGGACTGTAAGCCTTAACAAAGCAAGAACCGTGCCGTTAGAAAATCTTAATGCAAACCTTTAACAACAGTTTGCCAGAACAGAATAGAATAAACTTTACTATACACGAAAATAGTAACAAAACTATATATCTACAAAATGACCTTAAAATGAACTATAAGAACTTAATATAAAAAAAAAACTTGGCAAGTGCGAGTCGGACTCGCGCATTGAGTGTTCCGTGCAAACTACAATTCCCGAAAGGAGTCGCGAAGATTTTTCCGAATTGCAATTTTTTTTTTTGTGACGTAGGTAACAACAAATTTATTGGTTTCAGATTTTTTTCTATACTTGTGCTATAAGACCTTGCTTTGTGTCAAATTTCAGAATTCTGGGTCAACAGGAAGGACCCTATGAATTTCGATCTTTGAGAGAATCAAAATATACGTTTTTTTGCGACATAAACGGCCGTGTCTTTTTTATTCGTTAACATAGAAGTTTGATTTTTCACAGCTTAAAGGGACCGCAGATTTGAGTAAATGAGTAAATTGAGTAAATAATTCGATACCTCCACGCGTTCTCGAGAAAAGATCTTGAAAGACAGACAGATAGACAGAGAGACAGAGGGATGGACAACAAAGTGATCCTGTAAGGGTTCCGTTTTTTTCCTTTTGAGGTACGAAACCCTAAAAGAGGATAGTCTGCGGTGTATTGCAAATTAACTAGGGGGCATGGTCGTGCCCCCGCCAAGGTGAGCAAAAAATGTGTCACGGTATCTTTTTCTCGAAACAGTTCAGGCCATTTTTGACCCCCTATAGCTTCGTTGTGTATATTATTATTATTTCTTTTTATTATTATTTCTTTATTGTCAAGCAACTAAGGCCCATAGATAAAATACATAATATTATAATCTTATAAACAAAATAAACTAATACATATTAAATTGTCACAAACAATATAAACTAAAAATATAAAATACTTGTAAATACAACAATTGTATTGCAGAAGTTAAAAACTTAACTGGACACCACTTTTCGAGCCGCCGCGCGTTTTTATGGTACTCACGGTACACATTATGAATCCACAATATTTTCAAGAGCGTGCACCCAAACACCCTAAAATTATTTTGAGGTTTCTGCGCTCTAAACTAAACTGTCATAACAAACTGTAAGTGTCAGTCTTGGGTTGCGTCGTTCTTACAACATATTACTGTTTTGTGTTTTCGTAACTGTATTTGATTTTTAAACTTGGCTCCATGCTATCCTTTATCGGACTTTCCTTTACGCTTTTAATATTTATATTCTGCTGTGCATATTGGGTCGGTTTGTTTACGATTTGGATTCTGACGCTCACGAAGTCAATGTGCCTAAACTGAACTGTGGCCTCCAATCGAATATGATATATTTTAAGATATTGTAAGAACTTTAACACCATAACTACAAAATACATTGGCTGATATACATAAACAGGTTGAAGAACTACAGGAAAATGAATCCGGATTGCCTAAGCTGCCTTCAAGTCCGCCAGTTGCTAATCAAGCAAATATAACGGCATCAGCCTCATTCCTTGATAAAATATCTTCGAAGCTATCTAGTTCTTCTTTTCGAGATTGATAGTGGATGAAAACATTAAATGTGTCTTGTCTGAGGAATTATTGCAGTGATGAGGTGTTAAAATATTAAGAAATAAATATATTTAAGCAAATGTCTATAATACTTACTTATTTATATGACTAAATAAAAAATCAAGTGTTATGTTTTTAGTGTTTTATTGCATGTCTAATTGTATATTTTTTGCTAATTCACCTGAATATTCAAAAAATATCTGTTAGACGACGAGCTCTTTTTCGATATTGCGGCTTGTTAATGTCGAGTTTTGAAAGTGACTTTGTATGTATTATTATTATGGTCATCAATGTAAATACGTTTTACTTGGTATTTTGATTTTTGACTCATTCTTCACTAGCCTCTATGAATATGTATCACTGAAAGTGTTTCGTACATTTTCAAAGAATCAAAGGCGTTCTCATACTAACTTACTGTCACTGTCACTGTTATTGTAGATCATTGTTGTGTTGAAGTTAATCATTCCTATTCAAAATGATTAGGCGTTTTTTTTTTAAAGCTTATTTATAGTGTCTCTCGCTCAATCTCTGATCATAAAACTTAAACTACTGTAAAGCCGTACCCTTAAGCTTTAATACGACGTACCGTTGGTCTGTGTATAGAAATATTTTTATTTTAGGCACAGCTTCCTACTAATTCCGGCCATGTCATTTAAGTTTCCGTACAAACTGTGTTACTTTTTGGTGTACAATAAAGTTTTATTCTATTATATTCTATTCTCAGTTCTTCTACCGTACAAAGTTGTGTAAAATACTAAAACGGTATATTTGTTCTGTCCCTACTTGAGGGACCTTTTGCAATATCTTGTAGTATTTTTTTTTTATGTTTTAAAAATATATATTAACTTGGCAATCGGACTAAATAATCTAATTTAATATAATATGTATTACTTGTGTTCGTAATACATTTTGTTTTCATGCGATTGCAAAGTATTATTTAAAAATATGTTTATTTAACACATAAAGGATTTGTAATAGGTATTGATATTATGGTCATTATATATAAGAGATGTTACAAAAGAGGGGCCTTTTTCAAGCACAGACTGAATAAATTAAACGACTTGGTATTGCATGGATCTCACAACTTTTTACGGTAGACGAACTCAGTTGCGAGCCTTGGTTTTTTTACAAGTTATGTTTTTGATGGCATGAAGTATTCCTGATCTAGTTGCGCTTACAACTGTTACACTAACTGAGCTTCTAGACAAAATAACACTTGAATATAAGTAGAAATCTACAATCTCATACCAATCGATTCGCCCTACCTAAATATCGTGAAGTAATTGACTTCTCAACATTTACAAATTAATTAAATATTAAATGAAATTACCGTGATTCAATTATTACTTAATTAAATTTTAACATTTAATACAAATCAAATTATAATAAAGTTAATATTATGTCTACTGTTTAACATTCTAACAGCGTTCCCGCAAGTAAGAGGGAGTTTTAAGGTTAAAACTCCCTCTTACTTGCGGGAACGTTTTTCCTTCTCTCGTCCTTCTGATGCTCCCTGCAGGGCGCATCGTAGATTTCTCCTCCCCATTCCACCGATTTCTATTCCTACTTCTTCACTTTTCACGCTGTACGTTTGTGGAACTCACTACTGCCTGACATTAGGGGTTGCCAAACTCTTACAGTTTTCAAAAAGTTCTGGGGTGAAAGAACACTATTTTTCTATTTCGTCATAGTTGCTTATTAGTGTGCATTTATAATTATGTAATATATATATATGTATTTTTTGCGATATTTACTTTATGTATGTATATACTTATTTATGATAGTATTTATTTATATTGTAGGTATATTCTTATAATATTTTTTTTGTTTGTTTCTTTTTTCTTTCACTTTTACACATGATGTCTACATCTCTTTTTTCCAATTCTCCTTTCGCGGGTATGCTGGAAGAGATTTCTTTAGAAATAAGCATCACCTATGTACCTATTTTCTGTTTCCTTCTTCTTTCCTTATATAAGTTAAGTGTGTACATGAATTGTTTAATAAATAAATAAAAATAAAATAAAGTTACTAATTAAGTTTGAGTTTTCAAATAAAAATATTATTTAAAGTTTACACTAAATCGTTGTTGTAGTTGTACACACGGGTACATGTTAATTACTTGGCATCATCATCAGCCTTTTTAATGTTCCCACTGTTGGGACTCGAGCTTCCTCTCTAGGAGAGAGAATGGGCCGTAATCTACCACGCGGACCCAGTGTGGGTTGGTGAATGTCATATGTCTTCGAATTTTTGGTTATTACTTGGCGTATTATTGTATAATTACTTATGTACATGTCCACTTACAATCAAACAATTTGCGCCAGAAGAGAGTTCTTCAAAATACAGGATTGATTTCTATTTTAAGAGCATAAAGGCTCAAAATACGTTTTCTTACAACCGCTCAGTGAATTTGACGTTATTACACGTCTTTCTCACATTATGATTTTTTTTTTAGGAGGTAATCTCTGGAAGTACTGGTCCGATTACTAAAATTTTATCACCGATAAAAAGCTGCTTTATTTCAGAGTAACATAGGCTATATTTTATGTACGCGGGCGAAGACGCTTGCAAAAGCTAGTATTAGATATCTATGTAGTATGTTTCTATTGAAATCAAAATATAAAGTATAAAAATGGATTATTTTTATTGAACAAAGCATAAAACAATACAGTAAAGACCTCTGAATATGCGCTTTTGCGTAAACTTTGGTTCTTTATAAAGTAAGTACTCAGTAATTAGAAACATAAAACATATCTGTAGCATTTTATCGTAATTTTGAATGAGGAAACTTTAAAAAAAAAAAATTAAACGTATTACCTGAAACAAGTTTTGTGAAATATTCAAGTGAATGGCGAAATTATCGAATGGCCACATGGCGTTCAGATTTACCTTTCTTTTTTTTTCATTGCCTCTTGATAAAACATTGCGTTAGATTGTGTTGAATGAATCAACAAATTTTTAAACGTTACTCAGGTTGAGGATAGACAAGTCAGGAAAGGGCTCTTAAAATGCAGTGTTCAAATAATCACTCTCACTTCTGAAGTTTCATCAGTGATGGTACATATAGGATTTTTTTTTTGCAATAGGAGTACATGATGTAATGACATTCAAGGGTGAATAAAGACCAAACTTCGAAGAGTATTATCAAATTATTTTAATCTTATTTATGAGATTTAACCATGTATTCAAATTTGATAAATTATAATTGAAAAAAATCAATGGCTTTTAAAAAACTATACAGTCTGATGTCAAAGCGAAACATTTAATCACTCTTATTCACCCTGCTTGATGGAACTCACTTTTTTTGAATTGATATAAAATGTATATGTATGTATGTATGTATTTATTATTGTATATATTTGTTTCTCTTCTGTTTTGCCTATATATTAAGTTGCACCTGCCATGTTATGTTTCTGCACCACCCTAAGGTCGACTGGCAGATAATGCCTAAGGCATTAAGTCCACCTTTGTACAGTTTTTTTATGCATAAAGCTTTAAATAAATAAATAAAATAGAGCTTGACTGCGGTGGGACCTGATGGTAAGCAGTGATGCAATCTCTGATGGTGAGGCAACCAGGTTGTGAGCCTACTCGCTCTTGTCTTGAAGACACTCAAATTATAATCGAACGGGAAGACCGCAGCAGGCCAATTGTTCTAGTACTTCGACACACGTGGTATACACGACAAGGCAAAACGTTAAGTCTGGACCGTAAAGTTGTAAAAAGAAAAAACTTACCAAATTCCTTTCGTCGAAAATGTGGCTGCTTACTAATCCAATCCTGAAAGTGATCAATATCCTGCTTCAATTTATTCAAGTCATCGTAACCAAAACAGGTCCGAACAGTCATCAACTGATTATCATTAAACTCTAAAATCGGACACGGCTTAATTTCCTCCATAATTATATTTTATGTACTGTCGCAAAGAAGTTCGAGCACTGTATGAAGTGAAGGAAAAATGATCAGCGAGTTTTATAGTTTGTAATTTTATTACCTACGTAAAGATGCCTTGACGACGAGGATTTATTTTTTATGATCGCAGTGTGTCGATTATGCTAGAAATGATGATACAAATTATTTTTTGAAGATTTAATTCGTGTTTCAAACCTGATTGGGTAGTGGATATATGTATAGGGTTATTTGTTACACATTTTAGGTAAGCGCGTTCCATCGTCGACCGCATCGTCGCTTTCCATCAGGTGAGATAGCGGTCAAGCGCGAACCTATAAACAATAAAAAAATTTAATGTGTTACTTACAGGACTCTGTTACTAACATCACCAAATTAAATAACAACTTTTGTTCTATGACTTTTTACATATAAAACACTAGTTATATATTGCCCACGCGGCTTCGCCCCCGCTTTTCCCTACTCCACCCTACTATACCCTACTCTACTCAACCCTACTCTACCCTACCCTACTCTACCCTACTATACACTACTCTACCCTACTCAACGCTGCCCAACGCTACTCTACCCTATTCTACCCTACCCTACCCTACCCTACTTTACCCTACTCTACCTTACTCTACCCTACACTACCTTAATTTTCATTTTTTTTTATAAGAACCTTCTCCTGACAATAACAAACACCACCATATAAGAATTAGCGAAATCAGTCCAGCCGTTCACGCGTGATGGCGTAACCAAGGGAAATAGGGATTTATTTTATATATTTACTAGCTGTGCCCGCGACTTCGTTCGCGTGGATATCGGAACTTAACAAACTATTTTTAGTGCGAAGTACGGTTGGTGGATACCGATACAAATAAAATATATTTTATTTATTGTAGTGCTTTTTTATATTTTCAATATTAGCTGTGGAACCATCTGGAGCGTACAAAAAAACTGACTGGGAATTGCACTAGTTTGAAAGAGAAAGGAAAGTTGTTAGTTGTTATTCTTGGAATAAAAACAATATCACCGTGGCGCCGCAACCAGTTATATTTCAGCTTCGATTATGTTTTGTTGCAGATTCATGATTTTGAGCCGAGTGCCGTTATAAAGTTTGGGAGGCCATAAATTTTTGAAGGAGAATTATTAGTACACCGATTTTTAAAACTAAGTATATTGTGGGCTGGAAGTACAAATTCTACCGGGTAGTGCGTGGCGTCATCGTCGAGGTGTATTCTCTACTATTCCCGGACATATAAGTTAATATTTGTAAATTAATTGCCGCAGCTTAGTCATTGCGGGGAGTCAAAATAGCTCGTTGACATATTCAAAAACCGGCTTGATTTCCAATGTTTGTGCAATCTCCGTACACAGAAGAAATTAGCTCCTGTTGTAATGTAACTCAAGAACAGAGATTATTAACCACAATAACTTTTTCTATCTTTTTGTACGGGGTATAGATACGAGCACGGATCTTGAGCGCTGGCTTCAAGTTGCGCAGAAGTCAAATATTCCGTCTCTTTAGTGGTGCGACGTGAGACGCGAGGGCGGGGAATGTCAGTGATTGGTCATCGTGTCATAGACGTCACTCGTGATTCTTTCCCTGCGCTTGCTGCATGTATCTACCAACGACGACGATTTGCTCGCCAATGTATGGAATACGCTAAGCGATCCCTCATCCGGTAACTGTCCGGACCAAGCCCAAGTCGTCGACGGCGCACACTGTTCCCGCGCGCCTCAAGGAGTTGTAGCCACAGCAGGGACCCAGCCGGGTCGAGGCTACTGGGGTCAGGGTTATCCGAAAGGGCGCTCGAGCCCCAGTATGAAGGCTAGAAGGAACGGGGTGGGTCTCTTAGTCAGTGAGCGGGGGATGTCAATGCATGATTTTTTCCCACCATAAAAAAAGCGATCCCTCAAGATCCATGCCTTTAACTATATGTGCCATCGCCTATATATAATTCAACAATTTACAATAACTCAAACTTTCATAATGAGAATGAAGTTGAAGACCAACAAAATATAAAACTAGAAGTAAATAAATCTACTTGACTCAAATTGCAAGATACAATTTACTTCGCACTTCAATATTTAGACCGAATCCAACTAAATCTTTTTATCTAGTAATCTAGTAAAACGAATAAACGAACGTTTTACGATGTTATCAAGTCAAGACCTTTTAAAGGCAAACCTTTTCAAAGACAGAACTGCAAAGACACCTACAAAGCTCAATGATGCTAGTAGACACGGGCGAAGCTAATTCTTTCAAGGAAAACCTTAACACCGATTTAGAAAATGACGTCACACGCCAACGCCATCTATCGAATATCTATATTCAATACTGCACGCAGTTGATCTCTAGGTATTGTCCAGTATAAGTTTGATACATGGCGCTGTTTCAATATTTTGTTTCGGAAAGACTATTATAATTTTATTAATTTACATTTTTTTTTATTATAAGGTATGAACTGATTGCGATGAAACAAAAAACTTAATATGACTACAATTTACGCACAATTTATTGTTAATATATAAAAGTTATGTGAAAATGGGACCAAGTGTACATAACCCTAATTTCATTTCTGGAAAACTTTAAATTCAAATATCTTTTGATAGATTGAACCGATTGCAATAAAACAAAAACTAAATGTTACTTCAAGTTACGCTCAATCCTTGTGTATAAAAGTTATCTACATTGCTTTTGCACACACACAGGTTCCTTTCTCTGGAGCCCTGACTGCCGGAAGCTAGGACTCTGTTATTTCATTTTTTTTTTTGGGAATATTAAAAAATAAAATAAATATGGGTACAAATTAAATAAAGGAAATAATAATATAGCCATTTATTATATAACCCTTGATATTTACACTTTAAATGTTGTCAGTATTTTTTTTTCTTATATTTGAACTTAATTGTTGTTATATGAATCTGTTTTATCTAGGTTATGGACCTCATTTTGGGCATAGGTTTCCCCCAACCTTTTGCCCCTTTTCCTGCCCTTGACAGAAGGTAGAAGACATTAGGGAGGCAGTGGAGAGATATAGACAGCTATATCTCTATCCAGTCACTCCCCACTGCCTCCTTGACGGGCACGCCACAATCATGGCGGTAAGTCCCCTCTTTGAGGCATGGCTGGAAAGACCTCACGGCGTCCTTACCTTCCGCATGACGCAGGTACTCACCGGACATGGTTCGTTCGGGAGTTTCCTGCACTCAATTCATGCGGAAGTGACGCCCGGGTGTCGACACTGTGCGGAACGCCCGGAGCATACAGTCGAGGTGTGCCCTGCTTGGGCGGAGCATCGCCGTGCCCTCGTGGGGGCGATCGGCGGAGGAGACCTCTCGCGCCGGGCCTTGGTTGAAGCCATGGTCCGGAGCGAGGAGGAGTGGCAGGCGGTCGCCGACTTCTGCGAAGCAGTAATGCTCGCAAAGGAGGAAGCCGAACGCATCAGGCAACGGCGTTATCGCCGCCGCCGCCGCCGGGATTCTGAAAGAAGGAGTTGTCAGCAGGGACCCAGCCGGGTCGAAGCCTACTGGCGCAAGGGTTATACGAAAGGGTGCTCGAGCCCCGGTATGAAGGCTAAAAGGAACGAGGTGGGTCTTTTAGTCAGTAAGAGTCTGACACTATCTCCCGCTCCGCCCAAGGGCGGGGGATGTCAATGCATGATTTCCCACCATAAAAAAAAGAAAAAAAAACTGTCTCCTTGATGTCGATTGCCCATAAACCAGCAACCTAGAGCAAACAAAAGGGGAGCTAGCGTCACTCCCAGTACAAAATAGTAGTTTATGTGACTAGGGGATAAAGCAGTGTCTTTAAGTCGCGGGCGGAACGAAACGAAGGCTGCTGATTTTAATCCCGAACGAAAGTGAGGGATTTATAAAATTAACTCCCGAGCATTGCGAGGGAGTTAATAAAGAAACCTGAGTGAAGTGAGGAATTTAAGCCGCCCAAGACAAAGACAGCTTTATCCCCGTGTTGCATACTCTACTTTTTACACCATCTGTGAGATAATCAAAAGACAATTTGGTCGACCAAATCAATTAGAAATATAAGTATTTTATTTACAAGTTCATCAAACAAACAAAATTCACTACTCCAAGATTCTGGTTTCAATTTTCTATAATGCTCCCGTGTCGTCAGTACCTACGCACGTTTTATTCTATTTTCTTTTTTTTGTTAGTGGCCAGTTTGAATCATAATGATTACATACCTACTCTTTGGTTTGAATTTCGAGTCAACTTGTTCGATGCGCCTACATTTTAATTTACAATGTTGACGATTCTTGATGTTCCAAATTCAAATCTCATTATTCCCTAGGGATCGGCCATACTGCATTATCTCCCTAGGCATATAATGACTTGCTTTAAGTGAGGTTTGTATGACGTGTAAAACGACATTATCGAGCAGGTGGTGTAAAAAGATTATTTTAATAATAATATAATCCTCCATTTTAATAAACCGATATGAATAAAAACTGCATAGTTTTGTTTACATTGGACAAATATGCTAAAATAATAAGAAAAATGATGGTTTGTAGGTCAACACTGTTTACTGGAATTTTGAGTCAGCAGTAAGCGTTACACGGAAGTCAGGCCTTGAGCTAGGCGCCTTCATAATCGATAGAGTCAAATATATATCTAACTATATTCCGCTATTTTTATAGCACAACACTTAGCGTCTCCCGTTTTATGGTTGCAGGACTTTTTGAAACGAGAGCAAGTTGCACATTTCGGTGACGCCGCTTTCTTTGCACATTCGGACATCGAGTGTCCTGTCTCACCGCAGTGGCCGCACGTCGAGTTGACTTCTCTACAGGTTTTTTCTGCATGTCCATATTTCTGGCATTTGTAGCTACTCGTAAACAGGGTGAAGTCCCTGACAGGGCAGGAAGTCCAATTTATGAAAATCATTGTCTGGGAAATTAGAGCTCTTCGTAGTTACAAGTATGCGAATCTTTCTTCCCCGATTTGTGACTTAACTTAACCATGGTCAAAAAAGAATCAATGGAAATCATTGGAAACTTTCCGGCTAAATTCTGTTCGTAAATACACCTGAAGACTTTAGTTTTGGGCAAAGAGGACGGCACTCCTACAACTACTATCCGGGGTTTGGGTTTACTGAGTTCGTCAGCGGTAAGGCCAGATTCAGACTGCAGGACTGCGTGCTTAATTTTATCCGCGTCATCTTTCGTCTCCGTACTAATTATGTCGCCTCCATTTTTAGTCTTATTAGACACCACGTATATGCAGCTTGACTTGATTTGGTCGTAAATATCATCTTTTGCACGAGGAATTTTGCTTCGTCACTGGACTTTAATTTGTTTTTGGGATATATGGCCACGGAGTTTAAATTGGTTGGTCGAACGAAATCATTTGTCCCCTTTTCACCATGTCGGCAAACGAAAAAGTACCAGAGTCCATAGATCGTTTTCGTGAGGTCCAATATGTAGTCTGTCAAGTTGCACTTTTTCATCAGATCTTCAATGAGGATGCGCTCTTGGATAGCTTTCTGCTTTAAGGATTGATATAGGACTGCCATCTGTGAGGTGCCAGACCCTATTTTACGGCACAGGGTTGAAATTTTCAATTTCTGCTCTGAGTTGAGTTTGCCATCCGAGGCAATAGAACAAACCTCGTTTAAATGTTGGTCAATGATTGACGTCCATCTTTGTACCTCGGTTGTTGAAACAGGTTCAATTAAGACATCAGATTGGGTTGGATTTTGCGTCATCGTCTTCGCTGGAGATGCAGAGAGATTCGCTCGATCTCTTGAGAAGGGGCTGTTGTCCATTTTATTTATAACTAGTTCATTTATTCTAAGTTTCAATTGTGTTTACTATCCAAAAGACTAGGCAAATTTATGCAAAAAAAGGTCACTGATATTATTTTATAAAATTAAATATTGCAACCGAGCACGTCTGTATGCTAAAAGTGCTAATATGGCTATCAAATAAAAGTAGCTTTATTTACTCCTTAAGACATCAGCTACCTATCAGTGAAAATACCGTCCAAATCATTTCAGCTGTTTCGGAGATTAGCCGAAATAGACAGACAAATATGTTTTCAAATGTATTTAAATGATAAATTATATTTATTTTGCAGGTTTAAAAAACACTTAAGTACACGTCAATTTTTTTTTATGTGTAAATGTCAAGATAAATTGACTAATTATGATTGTACAAAATATTAAAGATTTATGTATACAATATTTTTTTTCACTGCAGGACAAAGTCCATTATTTGACTTTTTTTCTGTTCTTAACATTTGGCCGGTATTTTAAGTAGGAGTCCAGTCCAACTCATCGTGTCATCTCTTTCTGTACTATCGCGGTCATTTCTGTCTGATCACTTAAAAATATTCGCTTGAAACCTGAGGCGCGGTGCCAAACCAAACCCTTTGAAGTTTTTGTTTCGAGGGCAAGCAAAAATGAACTTAGTGGTAGTTAGGCGGAAGTATCCTTGATGGTGCACATTACCCGTTCCTGTTGTTAGGAATCCAGTCAATCATAATCAGCCTTTTAATGTTCCCACTGCTGGGACCCAGACATCCTCTTTAGGTGAGGGAATGGGCCGTAATCCACCACGCGGGCTCAGTGTTGGTGGTATTAATATATAATTTTCTATTACAATCATCTCTTAAAAACTGAAGTAGCTATTATTGAATCCACTAAAAACTGTTCAAAATAGTCGCCTGGATGGACCGGTGATTATGTATTTTTGCTGCAATAACAAGCTTATAACTTTGTTATTTTCCATGAAACAGTGATGAAATTTGTACATAGATTTTAGACATAAAAATACTAAACATGTGTTTTAAGTTTCACATATCGATGGTCATAAGTTGACAACTCGTAACCTACATTTTTTTGCAAAATTAATAAAGAACATCATTTTTTTTTTAATTAAGCGCCAAATCATTCCATTGATAACTCGTAATGCACAAAAAATATTCTCGAACAATTATATCAACAACCCACAAAGAAAAAGTATCAACTTGAGCTCACTAGTGCATGAGTTACATCGTGTCAACGCAAAATGCACTTCGCAATAACAGAGCAAGATTATCTAAATGAGCTTTTTTTTTTTTTTTTTTTTTTTTTTTCGATGGGAAAAATCATCTTATGACAACCCCCGCTCTTGGGCGGAGCGGGAGATAGTGTCAGACTCTTACATGTAACTCATAATATTATTTAAAAAGTGTGTCCATGGAGTTTCTTCCACGTTCTTCTCCATCGAGATCTACGCTTTGGAACGTGCAATTTAGCTTCACTCTTTTTGGACTTACCAATATTTGACTATTCAAAAGTGCCTGCAAAAGGTCTATTTGTAATAAACGATTTTGATTTAAGGTATTTTTTTATTTTTTGCGGCAGATGAAGGAAAATGTGTTGTCTAGCCATCTTGAATGTTCTGTGAAAGTATGTCCAATTAGCTACGTGATATGATTTCCAATTCTGAAGTCATATTTGTAACAAAACCTATCATTATTTAGAGTGATGGTTGTGCACCTATAAAAATGGAATGCAGTAATAGTACTATTTAAGCTCTAATACTGCTCTATCAACTTTGCAGCTGTGAATTATGTGGTTATTTACCACTAATAATTAGAACCTTTTTTTTTATGGTGGGAAAAAATCATGCATTGACATCCCCCGCTCTTGGGCGGAGCGGGAGATAGTGTCAGACTCTTACTGACTAAAAGACCCACCCCGTTCCTTCTAGCCTTCATACCGGGGCTCGAGCGCCCTTTCGGATAACCCTGGCCCCAGTAGGCTTCGACCCGGCTGGGTCCCTGCTGTTGCTGACAACTCCTTGAGGCGCGCGGAAACAGTGCACGCCGTCGACGACTTGGGCTTGGTCCGGACAGTTGCCGGACGGCCGGACAGCGAGCTACCCATTTCTCACTGTCCGCAAGCCCGCGCCTACGGTGGCCGGAAATCGGGATCAGAATCCCTGCGGAATAATTAGAACCTGGGCATACGCAGATGGAAGTGGATAACACAAGTTTTCTACGAAACATTTTTTTGCCAAATATGCTAAGAAACCTTGGTTCTCCTGTGGATATCTTCATTTCCGATGTAATCACGCAAGGAAACTTCAAGCATAACCTTTTCTTATGCCTTTTGGTTGACTTTAAGCCTACTGATGACGCACATTGTGAGTGACCACGTTTCGGAGTCATATGTCACTGGCAACACGCACTGGTCATAGAATTTCGTCTTGAGACACTAGTGTATTGAACAAGAAGATACCGCGTAGTTTCCGAAACGCTCCCCAGAGCTTCTACCGGCCATACAAAACCTATTTGTTGTATTTATGGAAAGAAAAAAAAGAAACAGAAAGGAAAGACAAACATTTATTTGCCGCAAAGGCCAAAAAGTATTTACAAATTATACGTTTAAAAAAAAGAATGCACCACTTTCGAGCAGAACGGCTGCTGCGAGCTGCTGTGAGGACCTCGCCAACTCCACATCTGCTGACTCTCTTCGACGTTTTATTTGTGCTATATCTCCTTTAGTTTTAATTGTTATTGCGGAAATAGACAAACTCTTCGAAGCGCATTTTTTTTTATTTTTTTTACTTGATTTTGTGTTTCTATGTGTGGTGCTATAAATAGTTTAACTAATACGACTTTGTTTTATTTATAATTCAAAGTTAGACAGACTGTCACATTGAAATGATCCGAGATTTCGCATTACTTCTGTATTATCAATCTTAGAATGGTTGACCGAATGATAGAATGAACGACTGAATGATGAAATGATTTGAATCAATGTATTTGACAGTTGCTGTCATGTATTTGACAGTTGCTATCATGTATTTGACAGATGCTGTTATTTTTCACTTGCGTGATAGAAAAATTAACCTTATGGAACATAATCCCAGGATAAAAAGTATTTTATGTGTTATTATAGCACATGGTCTACCTGTGTACCAAGTTTTATCGAAATCCGTTGAATAGTTTTTGCGTGAAAGAGTAACAAACATCCATGCATCTATCCATCCATACAAAATTTCACGTTTATAATATTCGTATAGATTTGTAATTGTCTACTAATTTACTTAAATTCCAAAAGTACGAATAAATTAATTTATATTTATATTATTTTATTATCCTTATCTATGCATTGCATACACGTGCCAAAATATAAATAATCAAGGTTAGGCAGCCGATAATTGCATTGTAGTGTTAAAGTGGCGAATCTAACTTAATCAATTAGAAAATTACTTCATGGTAATGGACGGTCCATTACCATGAAGTAATTAATTTTTATACTTCAAGATTATAGAAAATAACTGTCGTCGGAGTCATATACATATAACATACAACACTCTATATACGAGATATAGGGTGACTGGTAATAATTAGTGACCGATATTTATATACGTTATTGTACTCATGACTACAAACATCATTCACAAATTAACTTTTTTTTTATACTTATTACTTTTATCACAAGAACAAAACAGCTGTTCGCGCAAATTCGCGCACGTGCCTGCGTCCTCTCAGCTGTTAGCTGCGTAACGCCTTTGGATTACGCCGGATTGAGCCCCCGTGGTGGATAACGGCCCATTGCTTTTCCTAGAGAGGAGGCCTGAGTCCCAGCAGTGGGGAACATTAAAAAGGTTGATGATGAAGATGATGACTCGTATGCAAGCATAACTCCTACCGTGGCTGGAAATCTGAATCGGGATCTCGGTGGCTGGGGTGTGAGAGCCGTCCCCACGGCTGGGACTCAGGCCTTCTCTTTAAGCAGTGCCAAATTAAGCAGGCGCGGGGCCTATAGCAAATCCACCGACGGCCACCTGCTTAGGCCGAGATAGATGAAATAAAATATTTTGAAAAAAGGATTTCGCAAAGATAAATTATTTTTTTTCGATCATTTATTACCAAGCCATTTTAATATGGGATAAATAAAATATTATTTAATCAAAATGATACTGATTTTCGTTACTTTCACTTTTTAACAATGTTGCCAAATTTGTCAATGCCAATAAGGATCACTAATCGATAATAATCGATAAATCGAATTATTATAAAAATAGAAAACAAAATAATGAAAATGAATCAATCTTTCTTCTATAGATTAGGTTTCAAAAACTTTTAAAATGAGGACTTAATCATATTATCTATCATCATTTCTAAAAACGTCATAAAACGAATTGATCAACGAATCGATTTGATAGTCATTATACTTTTTTATTATACAGGCAACATCGTAAAACTCGTATCAATGTGACATCAAACGTCAAACAAAAACCATCGCTTCGTTTGGCTTTGAACTTGCGATAGTGGATATTCTATTTTGTTTGTTGTTTTCGTGTGCTTTTGTCTACAATAAAGTCTAAATATTTTTTTAAATAGACCATAAGAGCACTGACAGCTTGTAAGAATAACTTATAAAGAAGCAGAAAGGATAGTTTTGTGCAAACTAATAATACCCTATTTTTTCCCATATTGTAATTCTATATATAGTTTTTTTTATTTTAAATAGTAATAATATAGAAATGATATAATGCAATAATCGTTGCTGTACGGTGAGGCCCAACTTTGTATGAACATTCGCCCATCTTCTTTAAAAAGTGTGCCACTTTTGTGACAGACCCATTACTTGATTAAGCTTAGTGAAATAGAAATCTACCGCAGGAAAACTAAGGTTGCCGACATAGCACAAAGAATTGTCAAACTTAAATGGCAATGGGTAGAGCACATTGCTCGCAGAACAGATGGCCGTTGGGGCTAAAGGTTTTGGAGTAGCGACTGCGTACCGGAGACGCAGCGTTGGAAGGCCTCTTACAAGGTGGACCGATGACCTAGTGAAGGTAGCGGGAAACCGATGGATGCGGGACGCACAGGAACGTTCGATGTGGCGACGTTTGGGGGAGGCCTATGTCCAACAGTGGACGTGTATCGGCTGAAAGGATGAAGAAAGAGAAGAATGTAGCATATTTTCAAGACCTAGAGAAGAAGCATAACACTCAGCCAAGTGTAGCAAAACTATTTTCGGCAGCTGCTAAGCAAGATGACGACGGACTTCGAGCTTCGTAAAATTTGTTTTTGTTAATTGCTCAAAAAGGTAAACCACACAACACCAGAGAAGAGTTAATTTAACCAGCAATAAAAGGGTAATAACTACTGTGCTTCATAAACCGGCCGCAGATATTATCCGAAAAATTCATTAGAGTAATAATTCTGTGCAAAGACGAATTGATGAAATGGCTGAAAACATTGAAGGATCATTGTGCAATCATCTATAATAATAATAATAATAATAATAATAATACATTGTGAAGGATGGTACGGTTGACATCTGTCGGGCATGCCACCGGCCCGGAGAATCAATCCGACACATTATTTCTGGGTGTTCTCGTCTGGCTAACGGAGACTATTTGCATAGACACAACCTCGTAGCCAGGATTATTCACCAGCAACTTGCTCTTAAATACAATCTTGTAGAATCAGAAGTACCGTACTACAGGTATGTGCCCGACCCAGTTCTCGACAATGGCAGTATCACGTTATATTGGGATCGATCTATCATCACTGACAGGACTATTGTTGCCAATAAGCCTGACATAGTGGTGATAGATCGACTAGAGCGTCGCACAATGATTGTTGATATAGCGGTCCCTCATGATGAGAACCTCGTGAAAGCCGAGAAAGATAAACAAACTAAATATCTTGACTTGGCTCGCGAGGTTGTCGACATGTGGGAAGTGGATAGAGCAATCATTGTGCCGATAGTCGTGACGGCCAATGGCTTAATTGCCAAGAGCCTCGATCAACATCTGCGGAGGCTCTCGTTAGGCAGCTGGATCAAGGGCTTGATCCAGAAGGCAGTACTCCTAGACACGGCGCGTATTGTCCGGAGATTCCTCTCTCAGGAGCCCTGACCACCGGCAGCTTGGACCGTGTTCCCGATGCCGGTGGGCTACTATTTTTTATATTTTTAAATGTTTTTTTAATGTTATTTTTTTAAGAAATATTTAAAAATATACTATAATATGTACATAATAATAAATAAATGGAATAATAATAATAATAAATCGTTTATTTATCGTTTATCTGAAGACTAGTCAATTCTCAATTCAGCTCGATGAATCCACTTTACCTACTAATGGAGCATTGTTGCTGTCTTACGTGAGGTTTATTAAAGATGGCAAAATATGTGAAGAATTACTGTTTGCTAGAAATTTAGAGACCGAACAAAAGGCGAAACCATATTCAATACATTGGAAAAGTTTTTTGATGATAAAGATATTCCCTTGAAAAATATTATATCAGTTGCTACGGATTGCGCTCTGGCTATGACAAGGTGCCATAAAGGCTTCACAGCGTACTTAAAAAATAAAATTCCAGATATCCTTCCTGTACATTGCGTTATTCAAAGACAACATTTGATTGCTAGAAACTTAGTGAACTACTATTTCAATAACTGCAATTATGTCATCAAAGCAGTCAATAAAATCCGTAACAGCTCTTTGAATGATAGATTATTTCATCAGCTTTGTGTTACTAATGACGAAGATTCCAACCGTTTGTTGCTTCATACTGAGGTTGGTTGGCTACCACCGGGTGCCCGAATACCTCTGTCGAGTAGTCGAGGCCTATCTGTCGGAGAGACTTATAGTCTACCCCGGTCACCAGGGAGACTGGAAACGTCGAGAGATGTCGTGCGGTGTTCCGCAGGGGTCGGTACTAGGGCCACCCTTGTGGAACATCGGGTACGACTACGTGCTGCGCGGCGACTTCCCTAACGGGGTCAGCGTGGTTTGCTACGCAGACGACACGCTGGTCTTAGCGCGGGGAGAGTCGTATCAGGCGGCGGTCGCTCTAGCGACACGCGGGGTTGCGATGGTCGTTGATCGGATCCAGGAGTTGGGACTCAAGGTGGCCGTGAAAACACATCGCCTCGGATTTGTGACTTCACAAATCCGAGGCGATGTGTTTTCACGGTCGCCGGTCTCGGAACGCGCCGCCATCGGGTTCCCAACTAACGGTAGGAGGAGTTCACATCGGTGTCGGGTCGACGATGAAGTACTTGGGACTCGTCCTCGACAGCCGGTGGAATTTCGTGGAGCATTTCCGACGTCTGGCTCCCAAACTCAGCCGGGCTGGGGCTGCGCTCAAGCGGCTCCTGCCCAACCTTGGGGGTCCATACGCCTCCTGCTGGAGGCTCTACGCGGGGATCGTTCGGTCCATGGCCCTCTACGGGGCGCCGGTGTGGGCGCCGTCGCTGAAAAAGCAACCGGCGGCCATACTGAACGCCTGCCAGAGGGTCATGGCCATAAGGATGGTGCGGGGATACTGCACGGTTTCCCGCGAAGCGGCGAGCCTTCTGGCTGGCCTACCACCGTGGGATCTGGAGGCAACAGTCCTTGCACACATGCACGATATGCGCGTGGAGATGCAACGCCGGGGTGAAAGTCCGCTGCCGCGACAGGTTACGGCATGGCGGACAGAGCTCCGGCGGGATCTCATGGTGAAATGGCGTCAACGACTATCGCAACCCAGTGCTGGGCACGCCACAATCATGGCGGTAAGTCCCCTCTTTGAGGCGTGGCTGGAAAGGCCTCACGGCGTCCTTACCTTCCGCATGACGCAGGTCCTCACAGGCGGTCGCCGACTTCTGCGAAGCAGTAATGCTTGCAAAGGAGGAGGCCGAACGCATCAGGCAACGGCGTTATCGCCGCCGCCGTCGCCGGGATTCTGATCCCGATTTCCGGCCAACGTAGACGCGGGCTTGCGGACAGTGAGCAATGGGTAGCTCGCTGTCCGGCCGTCCGGTAACTGTCTGGACCAAGCCCAAGTCGTCGACGGCGCGCACTGTTCCCGCGCGCCTCAAGTAGTTGTCAGCAACAGCAGGGACCCCAGCCGGGTCGAAGCCTACTGGGGCCAGGGTTATCCGAAAGGGCGCTCGAGCCCCGGTATGAAGGCTAGAAGGAACGGGGTGGGTCTTTTAGTCAGTAAGAGTCTGACACTATCTCCCGCTCCGCCCAAGGGCGGGGGATGTCAATGCATGATTTTTCCAACCATAAAAAAAAAAAAATAATAAAAAAAAATAAAAAAGATTGGTTGGCTATCAAGAGGCAATTGTCTGACTCGATTTTACAACCTGTTTGACTCTGTGATAGAGTTCCTGGAAACTAAAGATACAGAATTGCGCAACAAGCTCATCATAAAATGATATAGCTTAGATGAGAGACCTGTATAAATTGTTCAACGATATGAATCTCCAACTGCAAGGCGATGAACTAAGTTTAATTAAAACAAAAAATTTCGTTGCTGCTTTCACAGCCAAACTGCTTCAACACAAAAAGAATATGGGCCGGACGTAAGTTTCAAAATTTTCCGAATTTATCAGTATCCTGCAGTAACGACAACTTGTTTGCCTACTGCCAACATTTGGAAAACCTCCACATTGACTTCACCGAACGATACCAGGACATTTTGAACTTGGGAATACGAGACTGGGTGTTAGATCCGTTTCCAAATGTCAACACAGCAATGTCACCTCAGCTGGAAGAAGAACTTCTAGAATTGACAACAAACGAGGAAAGAAAAATTAAGTTCAAAAATGGCTATGGCGAGTTGCGGCTATCCTTGAGTAAATTGGAACCTGATATCATCAAACTTATTAAACAGCATCAGATTCATCCTTCATATTAGTTTTTATATAAGAATCGATAATGTTTGTTTTATTTTGAATAAAAGATACTCTGTCTGAATACTATAAAGTTGCGTTTCAATAATAATTCTCATTGACTGGTGTAGTCCGTAAGAGTTATCTTGATACCTGAGCGCCGTTGTGCGTACTACCTACTGTGCCCAGGTCTCAAGTTAACTCTTGCGGATTGTAGTAAAAGTCTCTTTTAGAATGAATATTTAATCTTCGCTAGTATAGCTCACAACAATTAATCAATTTAATTGGAAGTTATAGTGGTTTTTAAGTAGGTGTAAAAATGGGGGCGCAAAAAAATAATTTATTCTCAAAGTGGGCAGTAGACAAAATAAGTTTAGGAACCCCTGCACTAGACCAAGAGGCCAGTCAAATTTTATGTTCCTTCAGCCTTCAGTCAGTTTATGTTCCTTCGTTGCCTTGCATTCCAGAGCCGGGTTTATCTTTCAGAAGCGAACCCTATTGAGCTCGTACGATTTTGCTGATATTTTGAAGCGCGCATGGAGTACTACACGCTGGCGCCGTCAACGACTTGGGCTCGATCCTGACAGTAGCGAACACGGCGTCGTAGGATATAAAATAAAGTGCCGCGCTTGGGTGGAGCACCGGGCTCCACCCAAGCGCGGCACTTTATTTTATTCGTGCGTTTATGTTAATGAGCACAGTGAAACTATTGTACAACGTACGGCGAGTATCCACCCTTACGTTGAAACCTCTACGGTCTGGACTAGACGTATCGCCTTGTGGTTTATACCGCATACATCGAAGGACTGGAACAATTTGCCTGCTGCGGCCTTCTTGTCTGATTATAATTCGGGTGTCTTTAAGGCTAGAGTGACTAGGCTCGTAATCCAAACTAATATTATAAATGCGAAAGTAACTCTGTCTGTCTGTCTGTCTGTCTTTGCTTCACGCCTAAACTACTGAACCGATTTGTGTGAAATTTGGTACAGACATAGTTTGGAACTTGAGAAAGAACATAGGATAGTTTTTATTACAAAAAATAAAATAAAATAAAAAATAAAATTTATTCCGGACATACAGCGCCATCTATTGGTCAAGAGTCGGCATCAATTCGCCGCCGCTGCCGGAAGTCACTATTCCACGCGAACGAAGTCGCGGGCAAAAGCTTGTAAATAATAAAGTAAGAAAAAAAAAACATTTTATTTGCCGGGAAGGCCAAAAAGTATTTACAAATTATAAGTACATTTAAAGAAAAGAATGCGCCACTTCCGAGCAAAACGGCCGAACGCTCAGCACCATGCCAAAACCATAACGCTAAAAGCGGCGAGTCTATGGCGCTAGTTTTCAGCTTGGGCCGATAACAGTGTAGACAAAGACGTCGGTACGGTGCTGTACTCAAAAAAATTAACTCCAATACAATAAATTAATTAACTATGTTAAACTAGTGCGCCTCACCATCAATTATTGCATCACTGCTCACCATCAGGTGGGATCGCAGTGAAGCACTAGTTTAAACCAGAAAAAAAAAAAACTATTTTTAGACAGACAATAAAACTCTAAGTTAATAAACTAATTATTCATAATTGGTTCCGTATTCATCTACAATTAATTATAGCATTGTTCATGTTTCTAAACAATCACTGCGTTGTAATTGGTTTCAGATCGATTAAACATGAAGCTATTTGTAATGTCAGTTAAAAAAGAGCTGATTATAGTGGGAGTTATAGTCTCAGTAGAGTTTTTAAGATAAGATAAGATCATTTATTTGAAAAAAAAAACATGCGTATGTTAAGGAGGTTTTCTGCAAAGAAACGTCAAAGATAATAAACAATTATAAAATTAATTCGCTTTTGGTTTGTTCGCAAAGATCCACGAGTCTCGAGAATTTTTCTCAAAAAATTAAAGATCGATCACTAGCTCCCAATGAATCCACGTTATTTTAAAATATTAAATATTTTACTTCCTTACGAGTCCATGAAATTGTTTGCCACAGTCAACAGTCATAGCTTTTATAAGGTATAAATGTTTATTATTTTTACAAAATAGAAGACAATTAATATTTTTAGGAATTTCATACCCTTATTGCGTACTGCGTTGGTGTTCACCAACTATCTGCATTTTTACCGAAATTAAGTTAATTATAGCTATCGATTCGACTCATTAACTCTTTGAATGCCGTAATTAGAGACACAATAGAAAGACAATTGCTTATGTCGAACTGTGTAACATAAGACATTCAAAAGGTTAAGTCGAATCTGCAAGGAAAACTTGTTATTAGCTTATTTACCAAGATGGGTTTGGCGAAAATTAACTAACCTACAGAATTGATCGAATATAATAATATAATAACATAATAATACAAAAACGCGGATAGTTGGTTTTTACAATAAGGGTGCAAAATGCAGTACTTAAATGAAATGGTAAACACTTCATGCGTACCTACATATCTCCAAATAGGTGAACGGTCAGATCCATGAAAAAAAAAGGTTTATAACGATTACATTAATAATTCTTACTATAAAATAGACTTTGCAATAAACATCACAGTTTCATAATCAATAATCGTAGTTAGTAACTGCGTATTTTTTTCCCCAAGGCTTACAAACTGATTATGACAGAGAAGAAGTGGTTTTTACTGACTGAATTGATGTCAAAGTCAAAGTCAAAAGCGTTTATTTCAAATAAACCATTTGCAGGCACTTTTGAATAATCAAATGTCGGTCAGTCCAAGAAAAGTGAACTAAATTACACGTTACAAAGCGTAGGTCTCTATGGAGAAGAACGTGCAAGAAACTCCATGGACACTCTTTTTAATCATATTATGTGTTACATATGATGCTTGGTTACATATTAATTGTTGCTTCTATAATGTGAGCGCAATGTAGATAATAAAATAAAAATGTAAAATAATTAAAAGATAGAAACTGAATTAAGCCACTAGCAGCTAAGAGATGACCAGTCTCATCTGACGGCACCCGTTCACGAGCATGACACGTACATCGGCCGGGTGGATCTCCTCAAAACAATATTCTTGACAAAAATAATTAAGATTTTCTAAACCTCGCGGCAAAACTTCTATTTAAGGCTAGATTTACAGATATATCAAATAATATATAGATATAGTATATTGTAATGAAGGCACCCCAAGCAGACCATTAATTTTAGATATTTTTCAAAATCATTAAAAAACGTTGCTGATAATGTCACATTATGAGAATAATGACGTTCTTGTAAAAAATAATGACGCAATGTTGCCGACAATGAGTAGAAAAAGTATTATAAATATGGAGATGAATTTACATGTGACTATTTTAGGTATTATTTTGTTATGATATTATGATATGAACAAGGAAAATAAAATGCAGTATTATAAAATAAAATAAAAATCTTCTTATACTGATTCTTTGGTCTCCTGATTGGTTATTCGGATATTCTAACGATAACAGAGTTTAATGAATTAGGAAAAGTTCTACTTACGCTATACATAACATTAAAAAAACAGACCTAGAGAGATAATAAATTATTCTTAAATACGTTTTAGGCCACTAAAATAAACCCTGATTGCATCTAAAAATGCTATTTACTCTCCTTAAAGAGTTCAACGATCTCTGAACTAATCAGACTTTTATCCTCTGATAAATTTTTGTTAAAATCTTAACCATAATATTTTTTGACAAAACATTTAAATTAACATTTGGCAAAAACAGCTTCTAAAGCAAAAGGTAACTAAAAATATTTTATATAATAAGCTCCATAATTAACAACGATGACCACAAAACAATTGAACCTTAAAAACGATATTCTAATAACAGTTTTATAAGAAGACAATGATCAACAAAAGCCTTCAACCAATTAGGCTCAGCCCCTCTCCTGCAATGCCCTGACAATTCAATCAAAACTTACACTATTATTATGTTATACACTATTACGTTATTGTTATTCATTGTTTTTTTTTTTAATTTTTTTTTTTGGGTTATTTTCTTATTTTGTTATTCTGTCGGTGTCACATCCAATGAAATATCCGACAATTTAACCGCTTTTTTAGTCATAACCCTTGAGGTCGAAGGTTCTGATTGAAGTTTGAGAGTTTCAGCTTTTTCTATATTTTTTGGCACACCATTGAAATTGGCATGGTGCCCAAGATGGTATCCGTGAACACAGATTTGTGAAGCGGAGCGTTCAAAGCAACTCATTGTTCTCATGGTTATCTTTTTTATTGATTTCTCCCACAACACCTGGTGCACGGAAAATGTGCCCTTAAGGGGTTTGATGTTATTGGGAATCAAGTTACTTTTTGTGTTATATCTTGTTCTTAAATTTTTTTAACAATATTGAGCTGTCCGTTTTCAACGCGTCCCTTAATCAGATTTTAGAATTGGTCGAATGTACCCACATCTTCACCGTAGAGAACCATTTGATCTGCTGTTCTTTTCAATGTAGCTCCAACACCATCTGGGGTACCCTTGCCGTGGCCAGCTTCAGAATAGTTCCACGTAATTTTATTTAACTCCGAGAAATCGTTATAAATTTGGGTGATTATGTAGAGCATGGTCTTATTTCTATATTGCGATGATGGTGAGTCCGACAAAAAAATGGATTGTGTCAATTAAGGGGGTTCAATCTCATTACTTCTTCGATTGATCGAGGCTCCAGATGAACCCATATCGATAGAGCGTTGTGCGTTAAACAATCACTTATTGTACATATTGATGTAGGGGTTACAGTTCCAGTATCAAAATTATGGGCATATGCAACAGCAGTGTATAACGAAACCTGTTGTCTGCTGCTACCGAAGTGAAAAGACTGTACTGCTTCGGCATATTTCAAAGCGTAATTTTCGGAGAAGTCTACATGAGTCAGACATTCTTGAATGTTCAGGTTTTCTATTAGATTTTTGATAGTTTTGTATTGGCCAACTATTTTGTAAATGTGCTCAAGAAATATTATTAAATCATGCTCCAGCTTTGCAACTGCTTCCATTAAACGGCTTGTTACACTCTTTTTCTCCAAAATTACTTGCTTTTTTTTGTGCCGTTTTTAAGAATTATATTTTTACTTACCTTGACCCATTGAAAATAAGTTACATTTTTATTTTAAAAAGCATTATTTTAATCTAGATGATTACTTCAGCAGGCGTCACACTTTATTTGCAAGCATTTGGTATTCCTAAAATCACAGCATAATTTAGAAAGCACCTGATTACTGTTTTTCTCATTTATTATTAAAGCTTTATGCATACTGGTTATAAGTAATTCCATATTGACATGGACAGCACACTGACATGTTTCTCTATTTTTTTTTTTTGGAAAAATCTCCCAAAACGGTCGGCGTTTACAAAACAAATGAGTAACTTACTCTCAATTTTGTCTCTGAACATAATTCTTTATAAAGCTCTTTTAGAGGTAGGCATAAATATCTTTTTCGTTGGCGAACTCTATTGCGTATGATAAATTCCTTTTTACCAGCGGTAATAACTCTGTTTGCATCATCTGTGTAAAACTTTATTATGCGTTCCATCATAGGAGTTTCCTTTTCGTCTGATTTATTGCTATGGTCACTCTCTGATTGCGACTCTTCACTCAAATCTTGACGGCAGGTCTCTGCTTGCATCTTTTTCAATTATATCTTAAGTCTCTGGATATATTTATTTACGTTGTGATTTGTGTTTTTTTGGTATGCTGCTTTAATTTGCAGTATTTTTTTTCGTTTTTTCAGCTTTGTGTAACGAACCCTTCTGATTTCTGCTCGAATGTGTGGGCAACGATGCAAAGGATCATCAACTTTGTTAATGGTGGCTTCAGTATCTAGATAACTGATACTGATACTGCTCAAATCGCGCGACGTCCATTCACACACTGTATCACATTCAATACACTGAATTGTTTATGTCACGAAATGTTGGAAACTATATCCAGGCGACACGCCAAATATCGTCGATTTTTAAAGTAATATTTAAATATCATTATTTTGTGTGAATTAAAGCTCAAAATGGCTTCGATAGCATCTTTATCATTTATTTTAAGTAATGGAATAAAAATGTTTGACTTTAAATTTCTTTAGTGTTGATGAGTATTATAGTATATAATAATGAGACATAAATTTTGGCTCTCTGAAATATTCACCCAGCCCCATTCAGCTCAACCATTTTGAAGGGAACTGAATGACCCAATAACACGTGCCACCAACAGCGAGACATTTGAGCGAGCATGACGAACTCTCAACTGCCATGCTCGTAACATTTACAACAATAATTTTTTTCTTGAACTCAGTGGGAAAAGAAGAACAATAGAATCATAGACCTCTGGGAACAACCCTTTGCTCTTATTCAAATATATTGGTGTCGGCCTCCAGTCTATTTGGGCGGTGCAAAGCAACGTCAGCAAATTCGTAGACAAGCGACCGTAGATAGAAATTTCTGAAAGTGAAACTGTGGTTCTGGAGCGCAAAGGGAACTTGAAAAACACAGGTGGAATTTGGACAGAAAAACAAACTTTTCCTGTCCAAATTCCAACACGCCTTCTCACTCAATCTTAGAGCGAGATAAGTCATTTGATGATTTCTCAAAAAAAAAAAAAATCTATTCTAATACATTGATTAATATAGCTAATTATATCTAGTAGAGAAATATTGACGTCTTGTAACGACTTGTGGATGCTGATGATAATAGTTTTAATTTATTTGTAATTATCACGCAAAGCGCATCTACTATGAAGTACGTACCACACATGTATCGAGCAAATTATCGTAGTTCTGGCCATTCAGAAAAGAAGATGAACTTGTGGAAACCAGCACCTATTAAACCGTCACTTTGAGTGGCAAATGGGTAAAGGTTCACACTGCGCACACGTGTCCCATGTAAGTCTAGGCAAAAAAAAAACATTTGAAAATTTAAAAACAGTAGCCCACCGTAATAATATTATTTAAATTTGTATATCCGTTTAGTAGTTTAGTAGTTATGTAAATCTGCTTTGGCAATATATATTTTTTTAATTATACCGACTTCAACTGCCTTTTTGTAAGTAATTTATTTTGTTAACATTTTATTAATGGTTGTAATTATTTATATTTTTCCAGCTTTTTTTTATATAGCCTCTTTTTTGTAATTTGAATGTGAAAACACTGTATACTCCACGAATTCTTAGATTACTTCCTATGACGACTAACTTTTTTATTATTATTTTTATTGTGCTTTTGTGTACAATATTAACTGCTTTACACTGTTCTTACATAATTAATATCTATCAATATTGTAATATCAACCACTTTTTTTAAAAGAGTAACCATGGAGTTTCTTGTCGGGTCTTTTCCATAGGAAACAAACAATTTGGAACCGTGCACTAGCTTCTGACGTTTTCTAAGTGCCCATATAGGCTTATGTGAAATAAAACATTTTGACTTTGACTACATTTTTAAATAATTATTTAAAAAAAAACAAATTTAAAAATATAAAAAATTGTATCCATATAATATCAAGAGCCCAAGCTACCGGCGGTCAGGACTCCTGAAAGAGGAATCTCTTAACTATGCGTTTCGTGTCCAGGAGTACTGCTTTCTGGATTAGGCTCTTGATCCAGCTACCTAACGAGAGCTTCCTTAGATATTATTCGAGGCTCTTGGCTCTTAATAGCCAAGAGCAATGATTGGCCGTAAAGACTATCAACACAATGATTGTTCTAACCACTGCCCATATGTCGACAATCTCGCGAACTAAGTATATTTAGTTTGTTTACCTTTCTCAGCTTTCACGAGTTTCTAGTCATGAGGGACTGCTCCGGGCCGGTGACATTCCCTACAGTGTCAACCATACCATCCTTCACAATGTATTATTTATTATTATAGTTTATTCATGTATTATATAAATATAAATTATATTTTTAAATAAAAAAAAACATTCATAGAGGGAGAGGGAGGCCATAGAAAAGATGGATGGATGGTGTCGGAAGTGACATGAAAAAAAAGAGAGTGATAGCGTGACAAGTGACAGGACAGAATGAAGTCGTTTTTCCATCTTCTCATTAGATGATCCAGTTTTCTGCCGTCATCTCTTAGCTATCTTGGGTTATTTGCTCAAGGTCGTCATAATCATTGTGGTAACCGGTAACCGGTCCCCTTTTTACAGAGTGTATAGAAAGATGTCATGACGTCCTCACCTTCCGCATAACGCAGGTTCTCACCAGATATGGTAAGTACGGGAGGTCGCTTTGTTGAAAAGGATATATATATATATATATATATATATATATATATATATATATATATATATATATATATATATATAAATATATATATTAATTAATATAAACTGGTGCTTATCAAGACCCTTTATCTCAAAACACGTGGATGTATCGAGTTCTTTTTTATTTTTATTTTTTATTGGTGGGAAAAATCATCCAATGACAACCCCCGCTCCTGACTCTTCTTTTTTTTTGTCGAAATTATTAATCGCACGAAAAAAAACTATAGTTAATAATGTTATTCATGAATACATACATATATTTTTTTCAAACATATTAACCTGATCGTTACCGAGGAGTAGGCTTCAGAAAGTCACTGTTTCTTCAGAAAGTCACTGTTTTACTAACTAAAACCACTAGCAAGCATCGGCCTTGCTGGGCTTCAAGGTTTGCTGACATCTCTGTGAGAAGCACGTGGCGCTCTCGACGACTTGGACTCGGTAAGGTCGATCACCGGACAGCTAGTTGGCGAACTACCTCCTCACCATCCGCAAGACTTTATCTAACTTTGCTAGTAGTAGAGATCAGGGTCTCGGCGGCTGGGGTATGAGGATGTCCGTTCCTTCACGCGTGCGGCCGTCTCTTAACTGCTTCGCAGAAGAAAATGACTGTCTGCTATTACTCCTCGCTAGGATATTAGAATGGGAAGATAATAAAACAACATTTTTTAAATTTCCGAACCCATTTAATCCAAACTTAAAGTTCTAAAGGTCCCAGGCATCCCCATATATTCTTCGTTGAATTTGTCCACTTTTCTCTTTGATTCATCTGTGCGAGCCTTGTTCATCTCTCTCATGAGATTTTGATGTGATTCGGATGATATTGTTTTTACTAGATTTTCTGGAAATAAAATAAAATTTATTTAAATGGTAATTGTCGTTCTCTTGTCATTATTCTACTTTATTTGTTTTTGCACGTATAATTTTTTTATACAGGAGCTGGTCTTAATGATGAAGCCACTCTTTTTTACGTGATGTAATTAATGTTTGAAGTCTATGCATGTGACTACGTCAAGCAAGCCCAAAAACTGCCAATTCACTTTTGGTTTGAAGGCTAACTAGTTTTTAGTACCTGGTGGACATCTTACCTATACGCACAAATCGTTTTCGGAGCACATTTATTGTGCGTATAGCCAAGGAGTGAAGTACTGCCGGGGTCTGTAATTCCTGATAGCTACGACTTAGGGGTCTTCAAGTTAACAGTGAATAGGTTACTTCTAGGTAAGCATGCTCCATCGGCGACTACATTATTGTTTACCATCAAGTGAGAATGATGGTGGTCAAACTTAAGTCTATAGATAATAAAAAAAAAAGAAAACACACGCTGGCAGAGAGTTTCCAAGCCCAATATTTTGCGCAATTTATACATGGTGGACGCTGGCACGGACAAAATTGTCTATGTCTGTGTCTATCGATCGCACGGCGGTGATCAGGAAACAACTCGAATGTTTGTCCACCGATAAGGCTCTGCATCGGCACCCTGATGCGCAGCTCGTCGCTCTGGGTAACTTTAATACCTGTCACCAAGACTGGCTTTTCCTGTACCAGAAGACCGACCATGCTGGGAGAGAAGTGCGAAACTTTGCGGTATCGATGGGCCTGTCCCAGCTGGTGAAGCAAGCGACTAGGGTACCTGATGTAGCTGGTCATACTGTCAACTTTCTGGACCTTCTGCTGACCACCGACCCAGACAGATGTATCGTAACAGTTTCTTCATCACTTGGAACTTCAGATCACCGTCTGTTAAAGTCTGTATCGTCTTTCTCTCCATTTGACTGCGACTCTCGTGGTAAACGGCGAATGTGGCGATACAAGTCAGCAGATGGGGATGAGATACGTCACTTTTTTGCGTCTTATCCTTGTCAGTGGGTCTGCTTCTCTTGTAAATATCCATCGAGGTGTGCGGATGCTGTGTCCGATGAAGCGTTGAAAATTCCGGAAAGAAACAATTGTTTCTTTCAATGAAAAAAACAAATTGTGTTTTTTTCCGTTTTTTTTTTTAGTCAAGTCCAATCTTCAAAGCCTTGAGCACAGGCGTAGGGTAGCCAGCCTTTTAGGTGTTTTACAGATAGCATTTTGGAGAGTGTGGGCAGGAATTGCATGACTTTGATTCCGCCATCTCATTTCTACCATCGGACAAACTGACGCACGGCAAGTATCCACCATTACGTTGTTGAAACATCTACGGTCCGGACTAAGCATTTCGCCTCGTCATTTATATCGCGTACATCGAAGGACTGGAACAGTTTGCCTGCTGCGGTCTTTCCGTCTGATTATAATTTAGGTGTCTTCAAGGCTAGGAATAGGCTCTTAATAAACTAGTGCGCCTCACCATCAACGATTGCATCACTGCTTACCATCAGGCGGGATCGCAGTCAAGTACTAGTTTATAACAGATAAAAAAAATGCTGCACCTTCCCAAATCATACCAGTACGACTAATCCTGTGAGTCTCGCATCCATAAGATTCTCGCGACTCTCACTCGGTTGTCAATTTACCTTGTAGGAGGCCTTCTAATGCTGGGTCTAATACACGAGGAATGTGCCCTGCCCATGGTCACTTAAGTTTGGCAATTCTTAGTTTGGCCTCTTTTTTAATAAGAGTAGTTCTTATCAGAAACTAAGTAACAAGTTGCTATTACATAATAGTATATAAGACGCCTTTGTTTGCATATCCTAATTTGCTTTATCTGGAATGGAGTTTCCGAATGTTTTCTTTCAATCTCTCTGCGCATTTGTTTTTCTTTTATTTTCAAGCATGCTACTATTAGTAGCATTGTATAGTCGCCTTTATAATATTCCCACTGTTGGCACTTAGGCCTCCTTTCTAGAAGTGGGAATGAGCCGTAATCCACCGCGCGGGCCCAGTGAAGGTTGGTGGATGTCACGTCTTAAAATTTTTGGTTCTAGGACATGCCGGTTTCCTCACAATGTTTTCCTTCATCGTTTTGACAGCAGTGGTGATGAAAAATAAAATACACAAAGCAATGCGCCTGGCTGGCATTGAGCCCGGCCCGCGACGTACAACTCGTAAGTCGGGGCCGTTACCACTCTGCCACCACTGCTCCTTCCCTGGATCTAGGTGAAGCGAGAAGGACTGGTAGGTTTCTACTGATTAAAATTCACCTCATCCTTTAGTTGCTAACCACGATAGAGTCCTGCAACCTTGGAAGATAATGTAGGAGTAACAACAAAGATAGTATAAAAGATAGCTAACTCACCATGTAAAATCTCAATTGATTGCTCTTTCCCACCATATTCTACAGGTAAAATATCTACCGGCACAAACTCTTTCAAACCTTCAATAGTTGTCGCCACATGTATCCTGCTGGATATTTTCGATGAGAAAAACGGTTTCACAATTTTGACGAAGCCATCAATAAATTTTGAGCTAGTCAGGAATATTATCCCTTTTATTTTTGTGCCATAACCTTCCTGTAAAATTAAAATATCGTTGAATTCACAAGAAAAGTATCGAATTTTGATCAAACTCGGCTTAAGACGATTTTTAACTATTCTGTTTCATTATATTTTAATTTTTTTGTTTTGAATTGTTCATAGTTCTATACTTCTATTTGAATAATTTGAAATTTGAATTATTATTTTGTTATTACATTTAAGTGACTTTGTCAATCTTAATCTTAATATTCCAGAATTTAAATTTTTGAGATTAAATTTTTTGGTTAAATATTTTTTTTCAGTTACTCAACATTCTATTTTTATTGTTTAATTTTTCATAAGTATTGTAACTTGTTAGATTTTTGTTTATATAATTTTAAATTTATTATTTTTTTGTTTTCTACACAGTCTTATTACTGTTAATAGAGTGAAAAAATATATTAATTGATGACTTATTGCTCACCGTAATAACAGGTAGAAACTGCTGCAATTCGACTAGGTTTATCTTCGACAGAACATCTGCTGTACTCGTATCATATATATCATTGATAAGTGTAAAACCGCGGCAGAAATCAGTGTTTTTTAAATATTCTGCAACCTGAAAAAAATATTATGATCTTAAAAGAAAAATAAACGGAAAATTATGGATTTCAAGAGATATTTTTTAGTATTCTACAGTTTTACAAAAAAAATACATTGTGATTTATTTTTATCTCACATATACTTGGTATAAAAAATAAGTAGAAAATATATTTGACATAAATATTTACTTTGCTAAATATTTTGTAAACTATTAATTTCCTTAGATTATTGTAAATGTGAGGACTATGTTGATTGTTTTTTCTTTTCTATTCAGTAATTTTAACGTATGTCTGGCAATTTGAGTAGTTTCTGCGGCCTACTCAAATGTCCTTTCTTTGGTATTGTTCGTCAAGTCGTGGAGCTCCTTAGTAGTCCTAAGTTGAGCTTTTCGAATACTGACAAATGCTTACACTGATTGGACAGGTCCACTCAAATCTTTCTTCAAAAGACCATCTCAGACAAATCTGCATAGTTCTCATGTGATTTGACCATTACATATTTACTGTATGGACTTTAAAAGAGACTTTGACCCCTGAGTTTGTTTCGGTGTTTCTTCTCAGGGTAGTCAGATAGGAAACACCGGCCTTATCTAGCATAAACTTACGAAAAAAAAATTGACGTGTAAAAATGTTTTTTAAACCTATTTACAAAATAAATATCATTTATCCCAAAGGAACATAAATAAAATAAAAAGTATGTACATAAAAACAAATAACTGGACTAATAAAATATTCATATGATGAACCATTGCGGTAATTTCTGCCTGAACACTTAAAAAAAATTCGCTTGAATCCTGAAGTGTGGCGCCAAACCAGACCCTTTGAAGGTACATCATCACCATTATTTCAGCCAATAGACGTCCACTGTTGGACATAGGCCTCCCTCAACTGTCGCCACAATCAACGATCCTGTGCATCCCGCATTCATCGGATTCCCACAACCTTCACCAGGTCATCAGTCCACCTTGTAGGAAGCCAACGTTGCGTTTTCTGGTACGTACATAAGGTAATATTTTAGGCGTACAGCGTTGCACCACCGGTACATGGTAGACATCCCACCCATACGCACAAAACGTTTTACGAACACATTTATTGTGCGTACAGCCAAGGAGTGGAATTCCCTGCCGGAATCTTTGTTTCCTGATAGCTACAACTTAGGAGTCTTTAAGTCGAGTGAATAGGTTTCTTCTAGGCAAGCGTGCTTCATCGTCGACCACATCATTGCTTACCATCAGGTGAGATAGTGGTCAAACGCAAGCCTATCATTAATAAAAAAAAAGGCAAATATTGGTCACAAACACATTTTACTCACCACTACAAATAGTTTGAAAAGTAAAGTATAGTCGTTTTGTTTGACATCCGCATTATTCTTGACCCTGATAATTATCACCCTGTGATATTCTTTGGTAAGAGTTGGCACCAATGCGAAGAGCCTTGGAAAAGAAAACTAATTAATATGGTGACAAGAACAGGCAGCACACATAGTGAAGCACACACAATAATATAATAATAATAATAATAATATTTTGCAATAGTTTCCTTTCAACCGGGGGTTGTCCTTGGATGCACTAGCATGCGCATACAGGGATAATCGCCGGTTGGTACCACGTTCCATTAGAAGCAGCTAAAAAGGCCTCTGCGAGTTGGTTTCGGCTCCTCGTATGCCTTCCAAAGGTCCAGGACCTCATGGTCCTGAGATAAATAAAAGTATAAAAATAATAATAATATTCTACCACTACCACACAACACCGTCTAGTCCCAAGCTAAGCAGGGCTCGTGTTATGGGTACTAGACAACTGATAAACATACTTATATATTTCTAAATACATACATATTATAGATAAATTACACCCAGACACAGAACCAATGATCATGCTCATCACATAAACATTTTTCCTGGGTGGGACTCGAACCCACGATCTCCGGCATAACAGTCAGGGCCACTAACCACTAGACCAACAGACCAGTTAAAACTACACAACTAACTGACTTTTAGTTCAAATGTATTACGTTAATCATATTTATAACTATTATTTTAATGTACGAGTAATTCTATGATCCAATGTTGATTGATATAAATAAATATATAGTGGAGATAATTATGTCTAACTCTAAGAGATGAATAAAAATAGGTAGTACTAGCTTTTATCCGCAACTTTTTCCGCATAAAATAAAATATAGCCGGTGTCAATCAAGAATAAAGCAACTTTCTATCGATGAAAAAATTTTCGCAATAGGACCAGTACTTTCAGAGATTACCTCCTACAAACAAAAACTAGGTAAGCGCGTTCCATTGTCGACCGCATCGTCGCTTTCCATCAGGTGAGATAGTGGTCAAGCGCAAACCTATCAACAATAAAAAAAAATAACGAACTTTACCTAACGATATGGTCGTTTTTTTTTTTAGGCTGTCCTGTAACCTATCAAAGTGGGGAGGACTATGTAATATTTTTACTAACTATGTAATATACATTGGATAGATATGTAAGGAGAGGTCACAAAAAAAGAAATACTTTTTTGCGATTCCGAAAAAAATTCGCGACTCCATTTGAGAATTGAACTATTACTAACCATAACTAGTATATACTAATAATAACCGTATACTTAGGTAAGTTTGTAAGGAACCCTTTGTTCACGAGTGCGACTCGTTCTAACCAATTTTTTTTTATATTCTTAAACTACGTGTGTTTTTTTTTTTAACATAACTAGGAACATAATTAGGAACAGATGGTGTTGTGTGTGTTTTTTTGTAACATAAACGGCCGTATCTTTTTTTTTGTATTCCTTAACTTGGATGTTTGATTTTTTTACTGCTTTAAGGGACTGCAGACCTGAGCACGAGTATATGGTATTCATTTCAACTCAATACCACTGCTCGTTCCCGAGAAAAAAGGCTTGACAGACCGACTGACAGACCGGCAGACAGACGGACGGACAACAACGTGATCCTATAAGAGTTTCGGTTTTTCCGTCTGAGGTACAGAACCCTAAAAATAATCATTGAAGTCGGTTAATATTTAGCGAATGTAGGCAACAAATTTTTTCCAAATGTATATTGTATTAATAGATTTAAGTTGGCAATATTTACGCGCGAACACCAACTGCCATTTGATTTTGTTTCGCGCGCATTTAGGTATCTGTGACAAGTCTGACAGTGAGTCAATTAACCTAGCCTTCGATGGTTTAGACGATCTCAATGACCTTGTGGAACAGCAATTTTTGTTCGAGTCCATCGATATCACAGAAGTGTCGTGTGATTATTAACTTACCAACATTTAACGCTTATAGGTATGTATTTAGCGCTTTAACGCTTACCAACATTTATTTCATTTTGTTTAATAAAATAAAATAAACGTTTGGAGTGCGTGCGGAACGTCTTCGGTAGCGAAGTGTTCCGGACCTTTCACCACCGCTCGGCCACTTTCCGATGTTTCACGACAGCAGCCGAAGATTCCCGAGTGGCCGAAGGCGCCGACAGGAATTCATTATTACTAAATTAATTATCAACTCACCCATTGTTCAAAACTCGTGTAACATCACTTTCAAGAACATTTGTTATTTCAAAATACTTCGGCATCAGCGTCCTTAAAGTGCATATTTTGTCTATTTGTTTCTTAGCTCTTTCTAGTGATCCTTTACTAGTGATTAAAGATTTCTCAATATAGGGTTTACCTGTAATTGATATAAGGAAAAGATGTTAATTTCAATCTCTAAGCTAATTGTTATTATATTCTTAGAAAACCAAAGAGGTTAAAAGCCAGAAGTGTAATTGGTTCCATTAGAAAAATATTGCACTAATAATTTTTTTAATAACACTTTACGTCACGTGTACCTCAGAAAGGGTGAGCAGAGGTGTAGGTATATATCTATACATCTATAGAAATATTATTGTTTTTTTTTTTGTTTTTATGTTTTTTTGTTTGATAAGCAAAAGGGAAAAATGTACTGAGGAAGACAACGAGAAAGTGGTAGTGTGTCCCATTTTTAAGTTTATATTTAACTAGGGTAATAAATTTGCTGTTAACTACAATATTCCAGTCAATGATAATAGACCGATCCCAGTCAAAGTGATAGAACCATTTTCGTTGGAACTGGGTAAGTGGTAATTGGTTGAACCTACCTAGATAGGCAGTACAGCAGTATCTTCACGCTATTTTCCTTTAGCGGTTCGTGTTTGCATTTAAATCATCATCATTACAATCGAAATACGTCAACTTTTCGACATAGGCCTCCCCCAGGTGTCGCCACAATTAACGGTTTGTTACTCAAAAACTTATAAACGGATGAATTTAATGATAACGTTGCAATAATATAGCTTATAACTTATATTTTTGCTAAGTTTCATCACGTGAGCAAGTTCAATAAAGAGGCTACTAATATTATAAATGCAAAAGTTTGTGAAGATGGATGGAGGTACTCGTATGTATGGATGTGTCGCGCAAAAACTGCTAGACAGATAAACTTGATCATAAACATTGCAATAATATAGCACTTATGCTATAACTTTGCAGTTTCATTAGGTGAGCAAATTCAGTCAATAGGATAATTTTTATTATAGAGTGAAGCCCCTGAAAGAAGCTAGTCTAACATAGTTTCAAAATATCAAGATTTAACAGTCGCACTCTATTGACGTCACAACGTTGCTTACATAACAAAAACGATATTTATCTACAGCAGCACCCTCAAATCCCACGATAGTTTACTTTCCGCACAGACTCTTCTATTACGACTATTATATAGAATTCCGGATTACATACCAAACTACTACCGACTACTATTACTAGAATGTATCAGTACATATTATTAAAATAAATATTTATATTAGCCTGGAAACTTGAAATGCTCACGGTTTTATTTTAACCAGTTTAACTAAAGCTAAGCTAGCTATCTATAATTAGATTTTTTCACCTAGAAATACTTAACTAGACATACATAATAAAAAACCGGCCAAGTGCGAGTCGGACTCGCCCATGAAGGGTTCCGTAGCAGCAAGTAACATAATATAAAAGTTCTTGTAATGTGTTGTAACTTTGATCGATGTTTTAATAATAGTGTATTTTTTTCGGTTTATGACGCATTAAAAAAAAAACTACTCACTGGATTTCGTTCAAACCAATTTCCGTTGGTAGTTTTTATAGTAATGTACATCATATATTTTTTTTAGTTTTATCATTCTCTTATCTTGGAAGTTAGAGGGGGGGGGACACACATTTTACCACTTTGGAAGTGTCTCTCGCGCAAACTATTCAGTTTAGAAAAAAATGATATTAGAAACCTCAGTATCATTTTTGAAGACCTATCCATAGATACCACACACGCATGGGTTTGATGAAAAAAAAAATTTTGAGTTTCAGTTCTATGTATGGAGACCCCCAAAATTTATTGCTTTTTTTTCTATTTTTGTGTGAAAATCTTAATGCGGTTCACAGAATACATCTACTTACAAAGTTTCAACAGTATAGCTCTTATAGTTTCGGAAAAAAGTGGCTGTGACATACGGACGGACGGACAGACAGACAGACAGACAGACAGACAGACAGACAGACAGACAGACAGACAGACAGACATGACGAATCTATAAGGGTTCCGTTTTTTGCCATTTGGCTACGGAACCCTAAAAACGATAAAACCATCAACTCCAAATTATATATTAACTTTTTTTTCTGAACACCGGTTTTTAATGTACTTACATATTTGCAACTTATGTAATAAAAAAGACTATTAAATATAGTGTATTCCGATACTGTTTATTGCACAGGACGATTTTGGACATTTACTTTTGTTACTGTCACATTATTATTATTATTATATTACTGAGTATTCTTACGTTACGTATACTGATATTTTCAGGTTAATCCACGTTTCTGAGAAAAAGGGTCTTAATAGATCTTTTATTGCCGATTGAAGTTCAGATCCAACAATCAGCTTGCAGCCAGTTAACATTTTTTTTTGGTAGGAGATTTGACAACACATTAACTGAAAAAGCCATCAATAATTAAAATAAAATAAAGTAAAAAAATAATAATAAAAATAGTAAAAAAATATTGCATTTGAAATAATTATTTTAGTCTCTTATATGCGACACTGTATGCAACTTGTCTGTCACAGCAGTGTCGCAAATAAGGACAGTCCAACCTGCTCGCTACATTTTCAGAACTGTATTGGAGCTGGCCCGCACCAAAATAAGTAAATTGCTCTACGCTTATATTTATTATAATTATAATAAGACCTTAAACGTCTTGTAAATGGTAGTGTAAATGGACTTTAGTCCGCTTAAACGTTGTTCCATGACACTAAGTCACATAATCACAGTTATATTGCCTTGCAAAATATCGCGTACATAGTGGGTAGGTAATAATATTATAGTCACATATTGCATGTTTTCATGTCATTACTAACTGGCTCATTCAAGTAGTTTTACCCTAATGACCTATACTAAGAGAGCCATGTACCTATTTTAAAAATTAAAAATTTTATTCCGAGATTAAAAATTTTGTTAATGACACTGAATGAAAGGGAAGGTTTCTCATTATCATCATCTTTCTGCCCTAGTCCCGTTTTATTTGGGTTCGGCGCAACACGTTTTTTTCTTCCATTCTGTCCTGTCACTCGTGACGCTGCTATCACGAACTCACTTTTCTTCCATATCGCTTCTCACACATGCATCTTTTCTTTGGCCCCCTCTTTTGTGTTTGGTCCCTCTTTCTATTGATCAATAAATTACCCATAAACCTAAATATTGTGTAACCAATTTATAATGGTCTGTGTTTTTAGGGGTCCGTAGTCAACTAGGAACCCTTATAGTTTCGCCATGTCTGTCTGTCCGTCTGTCTGTCTGTCCGTCCTCGCTTAATCTCTGTGACTGTTAGCACTAGAAATACACTAAAATTTGGTACCAATATGTATATCAATCACGCCGACAAAGTGGTAAAATAAAAATTGAAAAAAAAAATGTTTTATTAGGGTAGCCCCCCTATATGTAAAGTGAGAAGTGATTTTTTTTTTAATTTCATCCCTAACGTGTGATATATTATTGGATAGGTATTTAAAATTGAATAGGGGTTTACTACGATAATTTTTTGATAATGTCAATAATTTCGGAAATTATCGCTCCAAAGGTAAAAAACAATGTGTCCCCCCCCCTTCTAACTTTTGAACCATAAGTTTAGAAAATATGAAAAAAATCTGAAAAGTAGAACTTTATAAGGTAAATTATTTTGAACTTGATGGAAAAAACAGTTTTGTAAAAAGACAAAAAGATTGTGCAAAATAATTTCTGGACTAAGTTTGTAGTATAATCGTATATACAAGCATTTTTTTTAACTTCGTTTACATATTTTATTATCCTGAACGTAACTTCTTTCAAACAAAAAAAGCATTATTAAAATCGGTTCTCGCAATCCAAAATTACCACCGAAAACTTCTTCTGGTACCTATGTATTAATTAGTAACCCAATTCACCGAGAGATGGCATTGTACTTTGGGTTATTACGCGTTCGGATTTTTCCTGAGTTGATGGGGTCGGGTATTATCGAATTGTTCGGTTGATCTCTCCTTGGCATTGATGGTATCATCTTATAACTACATAAAACTTCTATCAGGAACATGCTAAGGCCATTTAGAACAAAACTAAAATTCATTTTTTTAACGCTATCCATCAAAATGTTAAGGTAAAAACCAGTTCATAAATGGTTCGATAGATGGCGTTGCGTAATGACGTCATCTTTTTAAAAATCGATGTTAAGATTTTTCTTGCTTTCATGACCTCCCGTGGTAAAAAATCGTTGCTTCTTAAATATATTCGTAATTTTACGAGTGCACAATCGCTGAAATTTCTACTACTTGCATACTGTTCTAATTATCACCGTTTTTTGTGGGCCCGTTTTTAGGGTTCCATATTAATTACAGTTTCATACTTAGTATGTCAACGTAAGAAATAGCCTTTTTTAAACCCAAAAGTGGGAACACTTATTATGACGGACGGGAAACTGCGGAACCCTACACTGAGCGTGGCCCAACACGCTTTTGGTCGGTTTTAATTAAGTTTAGTATTCGAAAATTAGTAATAATAATAATAAAAAAAAGATCATTCAATGTAATAAAACATATTTTACAAACCTGGAAAATAATCGTGTAAAATTTATAATAAATTAATAACACACGTATTACAAAATTAGGAAATAATCGTAGTACACAAAAAACTAAAATTTTAAAAACTTATTTTACAGTTTGGTAGACATATTTTTGGTGTAAATGATGTCGCCATACAAATACACGCTATTTCATTATCATCTCACGTGATGGTAAGCAGTGATGAAATCGTTGATGGTGAGGCGTGCTACATAGTTATTATGAGCCTATTCACTTCAGACTTATTTGCATTCTGGGTATTCCTGGATCTCATCGCGAAGCCAGGGCGCCCTGCGGACTCTCCGTCCGCGTACCGGCCCATTGTGCTGCTCGACGAGGTAGGCAAGCTGTTTGAGAGAGTCATTGCAAACCGCCTCGTCGGGCGCCTAACACGGGTGGGGCCGGACCTTTCGGACGGACAGTTCGGCTTTCGCAGGATGCGCTCTACGGTGGACGCCATCATGCGCGTGCGAGCCCTCAAGACGGGGGATGCGGTGTCCCGGGGCAGGTGTGTCGTGGCAGTGTCCTTGGACATTGCCAACGCCTTCAATTCCCTGCCATGGAGTACGATCGGGAGGGCACTCCGGTACCACCGGGTGCCCGAATACCTCTGTCAAGTGGTCGAGGCTTACCTGTCGGACAGGTACATTGTCTACCCCGGTCACCAGGGAGACTGGAAACGTCGAGAGATGTCGTGCGGTGTTCCGCTGGTGTCGGTACTAGGGCCACCCTTGTGGAACATCGGGTACGACTACGTGCTGCGCGGCGTTCCCTGACGGGGTCAGCGTGGTTTGCTACGCAGACGACACGCTGGTTCTAGCGCAGGGAGAGTCGTACCAGGCGGCGGTCGCTCTAGCGACACGCGGGGTTGTGATGGTCGTTGATAGGATCCAGGAGTTGGGACTCGAGGTGGCGCTTCACAAATCCAAGGCAATGTGTTTCCACGGTCGCCGCTCTCGGAACGCGCCGCTATTGAGTTCCTAACTAACAGCAGGGACCCAGCCGGGTCGAAGCCTACTGGGGCCAGGGTTATCTGGAAGGGCGCTCGAGCCCCGGTATGAAGGCAAGAAGGAACGGGGTGGGTCTTTTAGTCAGTAAGAGTCTGACACTATCTTCCGCTCCGCCCAAGGGCGGGGGATGTCAATGCATGATTTTTCCCACCATAAAAAAAGATAATTTTCGATCCCCTAAAACTTCGATGTCTATAAAACCAGAAGCCTGAATTTGATGACTTGGCAATCGCATGTTTATCACAATTACAAGTAATACGTATTATATGAAATTAGATTGTTTAGTCCCCCAAGTGTCGCCACAATGCGCGATCCTGTGCGTCCCGCATTCATCGGATTCCCGCAACCATCGGTCCACCTTGTAGGAGGCCTTCCAACGCTGCGATTTCGTTACGCGGTCGCTACTCCAGAACCATTCGGCCCCAACGGCCATCTATGCATTCTGTTCTGTATTTTAGTATATTTCGATAATTTGTATTATTCAGCAAATTTTTTTTAATCAAGTAAGTTATTTGACAATTTTGTTGGAGATCTGTTGCTAAGCTAATTTAATAATCATTACACCGGAAGGCTGTCTAAGAAAAATGATGTGTCATACGTAGTATTATGTGTTTTTGTACCAAGTGCTCACTAGCAATAAACCTTGACTCGTTCGAATTAAACCCAGTCGACTTAGACATTGTTGTAACTGGCAACAGGAAATCCATAGGCTTTACACAATGAGTTTCTATGATGGTCATAAGTTCGAAACCTTTGGGATTGACCGTGTGACAAAGTATGTAGTAGAAGAAGAAGAAAGAAGAAAAGTTTTTATTTTGGCGCACAAAACATAGTAAACAACAAAAACTTAAGACAAACACAAAAAAATATATATATATAAATAAAATAAAAAGTAACATTGTATATCACACGCTTGCGCCAAAAAAGGTCCAGTTCAGCGAAATGCCAGACAACTACGAGGTAGTTGTCTGACGCTGGTTTTCAACTGATCCTTATTTGGAGTGAACGGTTAAAATAGAATTGATTAGTAATAGCGCATTTCACTGATGTCTATACATCTAAATAAAAATGTCTAGCTATCGTGGTTGTTGAGATACAGCCTGGTGACAGACCGACGGACAGACGGACTGACAGCGAAGTCTTAGTAATAGGGTTCCATTTTTACCATTTGGGTACGGAACCTTAAAAATAAATAATGAAACTAACGAATGGCTCGTTAGTTTCACTAAAACTTGACAACAACTGGATCGTTTCAGCTAATTTTGGTCTTGAAATATTTATGATAGTTTAGAGAAGGTTTAAAGGTGAGAAAAATGCAATAAATCACAAAAATAACCAAACACAACGCCATCTCTAACTAACATGACATTTTAAGGGGCCGGCGACAGATGAATTTCCATACAAACGTACGTAATACTACGCTCATTTGCAGTTGGAGCATATTTCCAACACATTATGATGATATTCGGTTATAGACAATATTTATCTAGGCTCCTACGTCGAGAATATTAGAAATAATGTTGTTTTTAATACAGGAAAAACCAAATGGCATGTTTTGCCATTTACGCTGTAAAAAACTGCGAAATACAATTCGCTTAAATTTCTATTTATTTTTTTTAAAAAGAAAGACGTGTGGACCTAGATAAATATTGTCTATAACCGAATATCATCATAATATGTTGGAATTATGCTCTAACTGCAAATGAGCGTGGTATTACGTTTGTATGGAAATTCATCCGTCGCCGGCAACTTAAACTGAATTATGCTGGTTCTGGTAATGCCAGTGGATGACGTTATGCTTTGACAGCTTAGCTAAGAGGACTATTAAGCAGTACGAAGTTAGCTGGGTCAGCTAGTTACAGTATTGATTTGACAGGCCTGTTGGTCTAGTGGTTAGTGGCTCTGACTACTATGCCGGAGATTATGGGTTCGATCCCCACCCAGGACCAATGTTTGAGTGAGCAGAGTAATTTTTTCTGTGTCTGGGTGTAATTTATTCTATTATATGTATGTATTTAGAAATTTATAAGTATGTTTATCAGTTGTCTAGTACTCATAACACAAGCTCTGCTTAGCTTGGGACTAGACGACGTTGTGTGATAGTTGTGAAAAATAAAAAAAGTATCGTATACTAGCTTTTTCCCGCAGCTTTGCCTGCATACATAAAATATAGCTTATGTCATTCAAGAATAAAGCAGCTTTCAATTGGTGACAAAATTTTAGCAATCGGACTAGTACTTTCAGAGATTATCTCCTAAAAATAACTAAAAAAAAAACTTTATATTTATAATATTATTAGCGGACCGTCCCGGCTTTGAACGGGAAATAAATATAGCCTATGTTACTCAGGGTGAATGTATTTTTGATTTGCTGTATGAAGTTTTTTTTTTTTAAGTCATAGAAGTTGTTGTTTATGGTGTTAGCAATGCAGTTCTGACAAGTTGTTAGTGTTTTATAAATGTATCATGGTTAGAAAAAAAAAATTGTTAAGTCAGTTACTCATAGTAGTACAGTTTTGAGTCGACTTTCATTATCAATATCGTAATAACCACTGTTGCATCTTTCACGTACTTAATAATTTTAAGATATTATTTCAATTTTAAAGTCAAATATTTATTAATATTTGTGTCGCGTATCTTTGTATAATTTTTTAATTCAAATGCAATCCGTTAATTTTATTTATATATTAATTTAATGTAATTTTATTTTTAATATGCATCAGTTAACTTTTACTTACATTTCTAAAAAATATTATTCTAAATAGCTTGGTAAGTACTTACTATAATCTTTCTTTATTAAGTGTTCTTGCGATTTTATCCATTCGTCTACAATGGCTATTGCTTGTTCTCTATTTGCTTCATCGTCAAAATTATATTCTTTTCTTATTTGTTCTACCACTTCTGGTCCAAATCTTATAAGTTTATTTTCTGGTTCTGCTATGATATCCATTTTGAAATTCTTGATATTTGCACTATCAAAATAACGTTCTGTATAAAAATATTAAAAAATGCTGCTTCTACCACTTCTGAAATCAACAAAAAATATAAATTTAAAGTAAGTGATTACTTCGTTTAAAATACATTTATTTATAAAAAATGCTGTGTGCCATTATTATATATATGCCAGTCAATATTTAACATAATTTTATATATAACAGACATTTTAATCGACGTATTTTAAGATAAAACTTTTAAATGGCATAGTAATACTTTTAAAGATCACAAATGAAACAAACTAAATAAAATACAACTTCTTTAGAAAAACATCGATGTCAAAAACTAGGATGATAATAATATTATTATTGAAATTTAATTCACATTTTCTCCCTTTTTTTTACTAAAACTCTACACTTAAACTGTTATGTTACACTTTATTAAAATTAATATTGTACACGAAAATGAATAAAAAAAATCTGTAATAATAATATAATTATTGACAGCAACCAACCTTGTAATGTTGACGAGTCCAGTGACCAACTGACTCAGCACTAGACCTACTGACGTAAAAAGATACATTACCGCTATTATTAAATAAATATAAGACAGCTATGGACTAGGCGACCCTGACGCAACTTTAAATCGCTTTAAGTGGAGTGCGATTATTTTAATTGAGTACTGACTCAATTTTTTAACATTTGTTTGTATATAAATGTGAATTCATCCAAAACAGCTAATAGATTTTTTAAATTTTTATTTTCTTTTTTTCATTTTCTCATTGTACACTATTTCTTTTTTTAGAAATTTTGTTTTAGTTCTGTGATAAGTTAGGGTCTGCAATAAAGAAATAAATAAAAATTATTATATAAAGTTAGTAGTGGTGGTGTGCTGTTATTTGTTTGTTAGTTAGTTCCTTTTAAATCTGGTGAAAGAAGAAACATATTAAAATGTGATGTGAATGCCTTAATGGCACATTTTAATATGTTAATATGTTGTAACGAGTACTCAAAAGACATAGCAGGATATTCCCATCACGCTCCTAATCTTCCTCAAACTAATATTTGCAATGCTAACTGCTGTGTCAATACATGGGTCCGACCAGATCTGCACCGCTCTTGACTTGACGGCTCACAATGCCCTTTGCACCGCCAAAGACAGAAACAGATGGAAAAATTATCATGAAAGTTAAAGCAGGGAAGTCATGACCTTCAGTATTTTAATAAAACGCAAGGAGGAAGGAATCAAAATTGCTGTTTCATTCAACAACCAATTTTGATGCTGTTTTCAGAAAAAGATTTCATATTAATTTTAATTATTTAGTGTAAAATACTGTACAAAAATAAGCACAGGCAAATGCCCAATCAACAGCTTCAGCTATTGCAGCTAAAGCTTCAGATCAAGTAGGAGACAAAACGTCCCCCAACTCGACATGTAACGTTCAATCCAATCAAGCTGTCCAGTATGGCGTAACTTGCCCCCCAATGTTGTAAGTACTATATATTCTCGAGACACTGAACATGTTGTGGGACAATTCGACATTGTTGCGCTCATGTTGAAGGACATTATGCCACTAGTGTATCTGAACCTTTGATAACAAAGCGATAACATTTTTGTAGAATGGAATGTACCACTGGAGAGAATAGTCTACATTCATATTATAAAGAGGTAGTTTGATTTCTTTTACTTGTTTGTAGGGGGTAATCTCAGAAAGTATTAGTCCGATTGCTATAATCTTTTCACCGATTGCAAGCTGCTTTGTTGCTGAGGTTATATTTTATGTATACCCAACTATCAAATATTGGGTAAATAACAGATTGGCTGAAATGGGAGTCTGCTGGACATGCCGCACGGATACACTCGAACACAGGATTGTCACTAATTGGACATCTGAGGAAGGTCGAAATCAACTGCTTGACAATCTTTAAACATAATTTTTTTTTTTTTTAATAGCCTATTAGCCTATACTGTCCCACTGCTGGGCAAAGGCCTCCCCCAACTTCTTCCAGGTATCCTTTTCTTGAGCTACCTCGAACCAGTCCCCGCGGTAGGCATCTAGGTCGTCTGGCCACCTCTTCCTAGGTCGACCTCGGCGGCGTCGTCCATCTTCCACTTTGTGGAAACTCTTGCCCAACGGTCAGAGTGCATGCGACTGATGTGACCCGCCCAATCCCATTTTAACCTGGCAGCCTTTTTTCCTACATCTATATTACCCGTCTTTTGACGTAGCGTGGTGTTCCTCATTCTGTCGGCTCTTTTGACACCCAGAATGCTGCGTTCCATTGCTCGTTGGCAAACGCCAAGGCGAAACTTTTGCGACTCGGTGATCGACCATGTCTGGGCACCGTAGGTTAGGACGGGCAGGATACACATGTCGAACTCTTAGCGATGTATGGCTTTCTAGTGCTATTTTAACCAAATGTGTATCTAAACTTCTGAAATGTCTTCTAAAGCTCCTCTTAACTTCTTTATCTATTGTTCTGTATTCTGTTGTTCCTATTTTTGGATAGATTTTGATCGCTTGCCTAAGCGGACGTGTCTTTTGTTTTGCTTATAATGTGTTATAATTAAATAATTACCTTTAAAACTATTATTGAAATTACATAATATGCAGCCTAAGCATTTCAACATAGAATGTGTCACGAGTTTATATTTGTAGAAAGTGTTTTTGTATCTTATATTATCAATGGACTAATTCTTAGATTATTCTGTAGATTAGTGATATTGTGATTGGATATGGCTAATTCAGCTTCTAACTCGTTTGGCCGTAGCCAATTGCTGCAGCGTAGTCCCCCGCCGACACCAACGGAACGAGCTCAGCCCTCAACCCTAACTCCCCCAGCACCCTTAAACATGAGATACCCTCTGAAGTGCTACCCACGTCGGAGATCCAAAAATGGACGAATACAATCGAGACCATCATAAAGTGAGGTGTGTAGTATAGTAGCGGAGGGAAAAATGAACTCGGAACAGAAGATCCGTGTGGCTGGTTTATGTCGTAAGGTGACTAATGGGACATCCCAGATGGCTGTCCTGTATCAGGCCTTGACGCATAAAACTGTCCAGGCGTTCTCCACAATTGAGCATTTAAAAAATCAGCAAGGTGTGGCGAATTCATATCAGCAATATAAAGAGGTCGTAGAACGCAAACTGAAGCCCGCAAAAAGTACTTCCTTCGCGAATATTGTCAAGAAAGGTACTGGCAACTATATCCGCCCTGCAAATTTAAGCTCTGTTGTTATTTGTCCGAACGATAAATCTAAAACCAGCGACGACACTAAATCCCTAGTCCAGAAAATCATCTCTCCCGAAGAACTTAAATTTCATGTTCGCGGCGTTACAAAAGTGCGAAATGGAGGACTCATCATCAGAACGGACAAGAAAGCAGATATAGAGAAACTACGTAAATCTGAGAAACTAGTTTCCTCAGGCCTAGTATATATAGTAGTAGCCTACAGTAAACGCCGTCCCTTTCTGAGAAAATGCCAAACACAACCCGTGAGTCCCTCTTGGCAACAATAAAATTAAGCCACAAATCAGGTAAGAAAAATACCTGCAATTATATTCTAGAGTTACCAGCGAATATCAGGAGAATACTTATTGACCAAGGGCGAATTTTCATTAATTGGACGTCTTGCCCCGTGAGAGACTTCACGATAGTGACCAGGTGTTTTAATTGTCAGCAATTCGAACATGTAGCTAAGTATTGCCGAGAAACTAGCACGACTTGTAACCACTGTGGAGAAACAGGTCATTCCTTTAAGGATTGCAGCAATAAGAACGCTCCCCCAAAATGTGCGACGTGCAAGCGCTTCAAGCGCAAATGTGACCATCAAACAGGTGATGTTAGTTGCCCAGCACGCATATTTGCTGAGGAAAACTATATTAATTCATTCTATAGATTATGAGGGCGCCTAAGAGCGCTACAGATTTAGATTTGTTTTAGAATAGAATAGAATAGTTTTATTTTTATCTTTTAAATAGTAACTGTAATTATGATCAATAACTTGCTTTATGATTTAGATAGTTTTTCTGTGTCTGATACTAGAATATGTAATGTTAAGGACTGTAAGCGTTTTATCCCTGCTGTAAATAAAGCATTTACCGTACTCACCCAAAATATTCGAGGCATAAACAAAAATATGAATGGTTTTGAAGTAATATTACAGAATATTGGCATAAACTGTGATATAATCGTCCTGACAGAATGTTGGTTGTCCAACCAAACACTCAATTTGCCACCCCTAGATGGCTATTCTACCCACAAAACCAATAAACAAATCAACCAAAATGATGGCTTAGTAGAGTATATCTAGAAAAATCTGAAAGCAACCGTAGAGGAACGAATAGTTCAGGATAGGGCATGCAATATCGGAAGGTTCTCAATTCCGGAACTGGAGAGCTAATTCCGGAATTCCGGAACTGGTTCCGGAGTTGATATCTTTTTCATTTTTTTTTCATTTTTGTTTATAATTGTGTCATTGTCTTCTCTCGATACAGGTAAATACAAAAAAAAAAAAAATGTTTCAAATCAAACAAAGTTTGAAATAAATCAGTCTTTTAATCATTTTGAGATAAAAATTACTTCATTAAACCTCAATCGAACGCCAGTGTTCGCGCATCTATCGTCTAAATATTGTGCCTTAAATTGACGGTATCTGCAAGGTTAAACATGGTCATCATTTTCCCTTAAAACTCTAATTAGACAGACGTTCTTAAAATTGTAAAATTAGCAAGGTTTATTTAAAACAAAATAGAATCAAGAATAAAACATATACTAGAAGGAGAAAGAGACTTATTGATAGTGATTAATTGAGATCAATCAAATTAGTTTCTGTGAAATTGTTACTATTTTGGTGTACAATAAAGTTTTTTTTTTTGCTGCGCTGTATCGAACTAGTGTATGCGCGCACAAACAAACAAGAACGAACGAGTTTCATCTTCATCGGATTCAACTATATCGCAATGTTTACGTTTTTTTGAAAATATAGTCATTTTTGACGAGATAAACGACTACACGAGCTGCTGATTACTTTTAATACTGAGCTAAGCAAAGCGCAGCACAGCTTGATGTTGATTGTTAAAAAAACGTAGCTTAAGAAATACAGCACAGCACAGCGCAGTACAGCGCAGCATAGCTGGATGTTGATTTGTCACCCTTAATTGTTGTCACATGGAGTTAAAATAAAAATATCGTCGGCGAATAACAAGCATGGCTCATTGATGTGGTCAGGGAGATCGTTGATATAAATAAGGAACAGCAGACAACCTATCACAGTTCCTTGTGGTATTGATGCGTTTACGGGTATGTTTTGAGATCGGACTAATTTAATTTCTCGTGTTATGCTATTGTAATATTCAATTTCTACGACTTGTTCTCTGTTCTTTAAGTACGAGGTGAACAGATCATGACTTTTCCGGCGGATGCCAATGTTATACAACTTATTCAGTAATATATCAAATTGAACTTTATCATACGCTTTCGTCATATCTAATAACAATCCTGTTGCGTATTTTTTATTATTAACGTTTTGTGCTATCGTCACCTATATAAGCAAAGAAGCGGTTGAATGTGTTGGCTACTATTGTGTTTTGTAATTCCTGTAAAATAAATTTATTGTTTTCCTTAAGATGTGTAATTATTAGTTCGCTCATACTCTGTATTGTTAGTTGAGTATGCGTATCAGTCATGGTTTTTAAATCGTCGACTTTTGTAGGTATAGTATCGCCTAAAAAGCTCAGGTCGTCAGAACAAGTTGTCACTAGTAGGATTTGTTACTTTTTTCCTCAAAGTGATATTAGCTTCCTCAGGCGGTGTGGTTAGGTAACTGAATTCGGTGCCTCTTGGTGTACGTATAGGGGTGTCTGTGTTTCCAGTCTTGGGTATTTTACAGATACATGTCTGGCACTTCCAAGTATTTTTATTCTCTAGAGTCATCTTTTTGGTATAGTAATCTTTAGTGACACCGGCACATTCCAGGTCGTATCTGCATTTGCTAAGCACACAAATAAGATTTTCTCTTATGGGTAGCTTATGTTTACAACCAGCGCATACAGGTGTGGATGACATTTTGTTAAAATAGCTGTGTAGATAGGTAAGCCAAAAGTTTATTTACTTTAAAAGTAAGTAGCGACCTCTAGTGTGACACTTCAGCCTCACACTAAAGCCTCTTGATTGATTTTAAGATGCTTAGTTTAAGTCTATTTCGGTAGATGGCGCTGTTTTATAGTATTTGGAGAAGATGACTATCACCTTTTGAGGATTTTGTTTTTTTTTTTCTTTTGTGTTATTTATGTACCACAAAAGAAACCTTACCTTATCGTAGGTTTCTTTCTTCTTCTTCTATTGTGTAGTCGTTTTTATCTTCCTGCCAGTTCAGTTCTCGCACTGTTGTTTGTATTTTTTTTAAACTGAAGATCTGTTACAGTTTCTCACTATTATTGTTCATTTGTAGATCACTGAGTAGGTTTTTCTCACGCTTTTCAATGTCACACACCACATACAGCTTAAGCATTTGAATGAGTACTTTTTCTTCTATATTTAATCACGTAAACTAATATTTTGTGAATTAATCTCTCCCATAATATAATATATATAATATAAATGATTTTGCTTTTAATTTTGTTGTTTTTACTATCGCGATCAATAAAGTCTATAAATAAAAAATACCAGCCGGACCTACAATCAATCCTTTGCTTGTAATAATGAGTTAAAGTAGATAATATTATAAAAACTTTGGTGCTATCCCTAATAATAATAGGATGGTATTTAAAAGTACTTAAATTTATTCCCATTTCATTTACCTAATTTTGCCTGTGTTCCACCAAATATACTGAATGTGCACCAAAATATGTTCATTAAAATATGTCATAACGAGCATCTATTTAACAACGGTTGCAAATTTGTAAAAATAGTAATACACCTAATTTTAAAAACAAGCATTTATTTTTTTAGTTTTACTTCAGATAATGCACTGCAAAATGTATTTGAATCAAACACCAATTAATGTCCAATGTAGCTTTATTAATAAAAAATGAACACATTAAAAAATGTAATACTTACTAAAAATGTTTTTTTAATACTCTAACCTAACCTAACCTAACCTAAGTAACATTCAGGAATATTTGGTGCACGATCAGTATTTTTCGAGGAAGAATAAAATAGTTATTGTTACAATAGAATATTTGCAGCGCACAACAATAAAAAAGTGTTATATCATGGTGTTAATTTGGAATTTGTTTGATGTAACATATTTTGTTGGCCGAGTAGTTTAATTATAGTAAAACAATTAAACGGGTTTAAGATCAATATTTTAGAAATGCATACATAGATGTACCTTTAGATTTTTGGTGAACACAAAAATATTATCCATAATAATATGGCCACCTACTGTAAATGGAACTATTTATTTTGATTCGTATTGTTGCTCGGAATTAAAAGGCTTTTAAGGGTAGCCAAATGGCAAAAAACGGAACCCTTATAGATTCCTCATGTATGTCTGTCTGTCTGTCTGTCCGTCCGTCCGTATGTCACAGCCACTTTTTTCCGAAACTATAAGAGCTATACTGTTGAATTTTAGTAAGTAGATGTATTCTGTGAACCGCATTAAGATTTTCACACAAAATTAGAAAAAAAAAGCAATAAATTTTGGGGGTCCTTGATATATATATATTTGGGGGGGATACTTGAACTGAAACTCAAAATTTTTTTTTTCATCAAACCCCCCATGGTTTGATGAAAAAAAAAATTTTAATATCTATGGATAGGTCTTCAAAAATGATATTGAGGTTCCAAATAGCTTTTTTTTCTAAATTGTCATAGTTTACTTCCAAAGTGGGAAAATGAGTGTCCCCCCCCTGTAACTTCTAAAATAAGAGAATGATAAAACTAAAAAAAATATATGATGTACCATACCATGCAAACTACCAACGAAAATTGGTTTGAACGAGATCTAGTAAGTAGTTTTTTTAATACGTCATAAATCTAAAAAAATACACTATTATTTATTTTATCTTTATTTATTTCAATTTGATAGCAACAAGTATTATGTAACCAAGCATTATATGTAACACATAATATGATTTAAAAGAGTGTCCATGGAGTTTCTTGCACGTTCTTCTCCATAGAGACCTACTCTTTGGAACGTGCAATTTAGCTTCACTTTTCTTGGACTGACCGACATTTGACTATTCAAAAGTGCCTGTAAATGGTCTATTTGAAATAAATGCTTTGATTTGATTGCAGCAGCACTACCCATGTAATATGACCAGATTACCTTGGACATTGGCTCCTTTTCAGACTTTGGTGGGATCGTTGCGCAGTGCGTATAAATTATTACAGGAGTCCTTAGACCTTTATGGAGCCTTGAACGTTTTGTTCGACGGGTCGGGTATGTATATGTATAATTTTCCCATCTGCCCGAGAGTAGTCGGCTTTTGTGTCCTGGGCCATAGAGTGACGGTTGGTGCAATATGTATATGGTTGTGTTGTTTTTTCCTACTGGAGTAGCTTCCTTTACTGGTTTTTACATGATTGACTTCACCAGGCTCCATAAAAGCCTTGAACGTTTTGTTCGACGGGTCGGGTATGTATAATTTTCCCATCTGCTTGAGAGTAGGTTGCTTTTGTGTATTGTAACTGGGCCATAGAGTGGCGGTTGGTGCAATATGTATATGTTTGTGTTGTTTTTTCCTACTGGAGTATCTTCCTTTACTGGTTGTTACATGATTGATTTTACCAACCCAACCTAATTTAAGTAACACGCTGTCACCCTTATCGTGCTTGTGATGGGGGGAAGTAGGGAGGGGAGGTTCGGTTGTGGTTGTCGTAGTTGTGGTGGTGGTTGTAGTGGTCGTGTTTGTAGTTTTTGTCGTTGTTGTTGTAGTTGTAGTTGTAACTGTAGTCGTTGGCGGGATTGGCGTAAACATGATATAATGTATCATACCCCGGGGTGGTCTTGAAGCTGGAATCGATTTAGGCATATAATACGTCTGGTTACCTTTGGTTTGAAATCTGATTATGCTACAATTAAATATTTTCTTTTCCCATGTCACACACACTGGTTTTGTACAATCTAAGTCACGACGAGGTTTTACACACGGGTCTTCTACGAAAGGGTCATAGAAAGTAATATTATGATCTCTTCGTCTTTCATAGTGATTTTGTATAATATTTGTTTCTTCGCTCTCCTCACAAATAAATTCATCTTGCTCGCTCCCAACTGATTGATTTTTCATAGGAACTATTTTGTTATAGGCAACACCATCTTCCGTGTGACATAACTGAGTACCGTTCGAATTTAGTAAACAATTGATATGATAGAAGGACTTAAATTTGATGGTGTTACTTAAAAACAATACTTTATCACTGTGATTCAAATTATGAAATCTTGTGATTTGACACGTGTAATTCTTAGTGAAACAAGATTTCAAGATGAGATTTGGGGCAGTAAATTCAGTGACAGAGGTAAATTGAACCGGTAAGCAATCGTATATATTTGTGCAGTTGTAGAGCATAGTTTTGTCCTCGGGTTCATAGTTATCGAGGTACTCGTTTCTCCTGTTGTATCTTTCCATCATTACGTAGTTAGAGTCCTGGCCCTGAAAAAATGCATGAATCCCTGATTATTATTGATTCTATGTAAATTGATTGAACAAATGCTTAGAATCATTTTATTATTGGTTTAATTAACGATATCTAATTGTTTCTTATGATTAAGTATGTCTATAGGAAGTCAACTAAAAAAAAAACCAGCAAAGAGCGTGTCGGGCCACGCTCAGTATAGGGTTCCGTAGTTTCCCGTCCGTCACAACAAGTGTACCCACTTATGAGTTAAAAAAAATGCTTGTATATACGATTATACTACAAACTTAGTCCAGAAATTATTTTGCACAACCTTTTTGTCTTTTTTGTACAAAACTGTTCTTTCCATCATGTTAAAAATGATTTTCCTAGAAAGTCCTTATAAAGTGCTGCTTTTCAGATTTTTTTCATATTTTCTAAACTTATGGTTCAAAAGTTAGAAGGGGGGGGGGGGACACGTTGTTTTTTACCTTTGGAGCGATAATTTCCGAAATTATTGACATTATCAAAAAATTATCGTAGTAAACCCCTATTCATTTTTAAATATATCACACGTTAGGGTTGAAATTAAAAAAAAATCACTTCCCACTTTACATATAGGGGGGCTACCCTAATAAAACATTTCTTTCCAATTTTTATTTTACCACTTTGTCGGCGTGATTGATATACATATTGGTACCAAATTTCAGCTTTCTAGTGCTAATGGTCACAGAAATTAAGCGAGGACAGACAGACGGACAGACAGACATGGCGAAACTATATGGGTTCCTAATTGACTACGGAACCCTAAAAAAGTGAGTCGGACTCGCGCACTGAGGGTTCGCAAATTGAGTTACGAAGATTTTTACGAATCACAGCTCAACGGGAAGTAACCTATAAATTTTGATTCCCTTAGGGTTGTCGAAATACACGCCTTTTTTCGACATAAACGGCCGTATCTTTTTTATTCGTTAATTTAGAAGCTTGATTTTTTCACAGCTTCATGGATACAGTTTTAATTTCAACGCGATCCTATGAAAACTGTTTAATTCCCGAATTGATTCACGAAGATTTATCCGAATCGCACACAAAGATTTTTTTTGTAACGTAACCATAAATTTACAGTTTTCAGATTTTTTTCTATACTTGTGCTAGACCTTGCTTCATGCTAAATTTCAGAATTCTAGGTCAACGGAAAGTACCCTATGAATTTGGATTCCTCTGAGGGTGTCAAAAAAACGTTTTTTTCGCAACAAACTGCCGTATCTTTTTTTTCGTTAACCCAGAAGTTTCATTTTTTCTCGGCTTCAAGGGACGTTAGACTGAAGAATAAATTTCACCGCTATACCTCCACTCGTTCCCGAGATAAAGGCTCTTGACAGACAGGCAGGCAGGCTGAAAAGTAACTTTTAAGTATTTAATATTGTTTTTATGAACAATTCATGTTTTATTTTTAACTTTACCGTTTTTAGGGTTCCATACCTCAAAAAGCAAAAACGGAACACTTGTAGGATCACTTTGTTGTCCGTCTGTCTGGCTGTCTGTTTGTCAAAGCCCATTATTTAAGACAAAAAAGAAGGAAAGAAGAAAAAATTAAAAAGAAAAGAAGAAAAAGGAAGGAGAAGGTGAAATTAAAAGTCTATTCTCAAATCTATGGTCCCTTGAAGCCGAGAAAAAATCAAACTTCTGGGTTAACCAAAAAAAAAAGATATGGCCGTTTATGTTGCGAAAAACGTGTATTTTGACACCATCAAAGGAATCATAATTCGTAGGGTACTTCCCATTGGCCTAGAATCTTAAAATTTAGCATGAAGTAAGGTCTTATAACACAAGTATAGAAAAAAATCTGAAAACTGTAAATTTATGGTTACGTCACAAAAAAAAACTTTCTTTACGATTCGGGTAAATCTTCGTAAATCAATTCGGGAATTGAACAGTTTTCACAGAATTGCGTTGAAATTAAAATTGTATCTTCAAATCTGTGGTTTTTTGAAGCTATGAAAAAATCAAGCTTCCAAGTTAACGAAAAAAAAGATACGGCCGTTATGTCGCAAAAAAGCGTGTATTTCGATACCAATAAGGGAATCAAAATTTATAGGGAAGTACCCTATAAATTTTGATTCCCTTGAGCTAGAATTCTGAAATTCGGCATGAAGCAGTCTCATAGCACTAATATAGGTAAACCAGTTGCACGTGTTTAGATATAAGTTTTTCTTTGTATGTACCTACGATAAAGCATATAATAAATAAATAAATAAAATTCTGAAAACTGTAAATTTGTCATTATGTTACAAAAAAAAAAAACTTTTCTTGTGATTCGGAAAAATCTTCGTAACTTTTGGGAATTGAACTATTTTCATGTGTAAATTAGTACGGAACCCTCAGTATGCGAGTCCGACACCCCTTTTGTTAGTTAACTTCCTTTAGATATATTTAATCATAAGAAACAATAAGGGTGAGTTACACCATTTAACTATAACGATAACCAAACCTTTACCAGCCGTGAAACGGCCGCCTATTTGTCAATTCGACGATTTGACAACTGTTAACGGCTTTGTTATCGGTATAGTTAAATGGTGCAACTCACCACTAGTTTGATTAGAAACAGTAATTATAGTTAAATTGTATTAAGCAAGTAGAATCAGAAACTGAATATAGATTTTGGCTCAAAAATTTGCTGGAGTTACCAAGAGAAAATAAAAATTTTACGAAACCTTGCCAAGTTTTGTAAGTTAGTATTTAGTGAAGAAGTGGTAAACCAAACTAAAATGTTTTTTTCTAATGAGCAGAATTATGGTCAGTTTCAAGCAGAAATGATAACTGGTAATACTTAAGGTGTAACTTATGTGAATATGCTTACGACAAATTAATGCTTATAAACGGATAGCATATAAGTAAAAGCGCTGTAGATAGGAATTTAAACACTCGGTATTTATGATAAATCTAGTAGGAATTGAGCCAAAGCATCAAATTGTAGACGAGGATATGTATTTATTATACATCTTCAATTCCTGTGACGTGTGCACACTGTAGCAGAGACTGATTCCATAGATAGAGAACACAATGATATTTATTTTACAAGTAGGAAAAAATATTACTATTACATGACCATAACTAGTTCTCGTGGTCAACACTGAAATCGAAGCCGGTTCCTAAGATGATTATGATACAATGAATGATTTAAATAGAGCTAAATATAACATCGTAATTTATTCGGTTAAGGGAAGATAGATTGAAGACCCATACACTAGAGTAGAGGATCAATTTCAAGGTTTCAAATTAAAATAAAGTTTGACAAACAGTGCGATCCGATATTCATTATTAGAACCTTTACTTGATACGAAATCGCGCACAAAACGCGGCCTTAGATTTAGGAGATATATTAGTACAATTAAGCCCTTAGAGACCCTCTAGCTAAAGAATCACTTTTATCCTAAATGCTTAAATTTCTGTTTTATATTATGCTTTCGAATAACGAATGTAATGAACTCTGACTAAACGAGACACCACACAACATATTGCAACATGGTGGCTACAGATTAGTGAGTTTCGTTTAACCATTGAGAGTGTAAGATCTAGGACGCGTATGTCGAAATTAAGATGAATCCTCTGTTTCTGTTTATAGTATTGAGACGAGAATTGACTATCAACAATATAAATATCAACTTTTCGAATACTGTGACGAGGGACACAACAGAAAGACAATGAGAGAGCGAACGCCGGCATTTGCTTGGGGTTTAATGAATCGGATCTAGATTTCAAATTCTTATGGCTGAACCCGATAAAAAACCTAATGACATGAAGTGAATTCAGTGTACGTAAATAATGAAGACTACACTTTCGAACAAAAAGCTGATCAATTATACTTTATACTTACAGACAGTCTCACATAATTGACATTGACCAATGGATTTGAGTAATTAAGTGTTGATTATAAAACATATTTGACAGTAGTCTAATATCTTGAATAATGGTGAAATCATGGATTTCTTTTAGATACTTTACCCACTATCAAGAGCTTTTGCGATAGTCATGGTGTTGACCTTGTTCTTAACGATAATCTTGTCTTAGGTTGACCGCGGTTTTGCTAAAATGTATAAACACTATTTTAAATCCCCTAGCAAAATAAAATGATTGCTGACTATGACGAACATCAATGAATCATATGAGACTGCCACAAAACTACTAGGAGCAGAGATACTTTAAATGATAAACATTACGAAGTAAAATAAAAGTTTAAGATATTTATGAGGTGAGCACCAATATTTGGGTTAGACTAGTAAAAAGATACTTTCGTTACCAGTAAAATCCCTGCTACTACCTTTTTTTATGGTGGGAAAAAATCATGCATTGACATCCCCTGCCCTTAAGCGGAGCGGGAGATAGTGTCAGACTCTTACTGACTAAAAGACCCACCCCGTTCCTTCTAGCCTTCATACCGGGGCTCGAGCGCCCTTTCGGATAACCCTGGCCCCAGTAGGTTTCGTGCCGGCTGGGTCCCTGCTGTTGCTGACAACTCCTTGAGGCGCGCGGGAACAGTGCGCGCCGTCGACAACTTAAGCTTGGTCCGGACAGTTACCGGACGGCCGGACAGTGAGCTACCCATTGCTCACTGTCCGCAAGCCCGCGCCTATGTTGGCCGGAAATCGGGATCAGAATCCCGGCGGCGGCGGTGGCGATAACGCCGTTGCCTGATGCGTTCGGCCTCCTCCTTTGCGAGCATTACTGCTCCGCAGAAGTCGGCGACCGCCTGCCACTCCTCCTCGCACCAGACCATGGCCTCAACCAAGGCCCGACGCGAGAGGTCTCCGCCGCCATGGACTGAACGATCCCCGCATAGAGCCTCCGGCAGGAGGCATCTGGACCCCCAAGGTTGGGCAGGAGCCGCTTGAGCGCAGCCCCAGCCCGGTTGACTTTAGGAGCCAGACGTCGGAAATGCTCCACGAAATTCCACCGGCTGTCGAGGACGAGTCCCAGGTACTTCATCGTAGACCCGACACCGATGTGAACTCTTCCTACCGTTAGTTGGGAACTCATTGGCGGCGCGTTCCGAGAGCGGCGACCGTGAAAACACATCGCCTCGGATTTGTGAAGCGCCACCTCGAGTCCCAACTCCTGGATCCTATCAACGACCATCGTAACCCCGCGTGTCGCTAGAGCGACCGCCGCCTGGTACGACTTTCCCTGCGCTAGAACCAGCGTGTCGTCTGCGTAGCAAACCACGCTGACCCCGTCAGGGAAGTCGCCGCGCAGCACGTAGTCGTACCCGATGTTCCACAAGGGTGGCCCTAGTACCGACCCACAGCATAGGTGGTTTAATAAAGATTAGTAGATCTGATTGCAATTATGAGGGTAAAATTGATTAGCCTCATTTTAAAATCCATAGATCCATTGAAAACAAAAAACAAAAAGTTTTAAGTATAAAATTACTGGAATTACCGGTTTTGGCAAACTGAGGACATTTAAAGATTTTATTAGTACGCAATTTGACTATTAACGATAATTTGTTTCTTTGAAAATAGTGATAAAGTGTTATATTATTCGTTTTGTTGCATTAAAATTGGCTTGATAACATTTACAAGATATTTTGATACGATTTCAAATGGTTGCAGTTTATAATCAGTCCATCTATTGACTTAAAGTTCACGCCCTCTTTCCCCACTTTTGTAACGTGGACGGAACTGTCAAACAAAATAAGTTTGCCCGGACACGAGTCAGTTGGTTGTTGGCTGTGGAATTGTAAGGTTTAAAGCCGTGTATATCTGTACAAGTATTTTGCTAGAATAAACAGTGTTGCTATCGAGTTATAGTGTTTTTCTTTGAACTGGAAAGATTACAACAGAATTCTACAATAGATTACACTGTGGCCCTTTAGTAGTAGTGACGATGTTGGCTATAATTTGTGTAACTAAATTGCCTATATTGACAAAGAACTCGCTGATTCTGTTTAATAAATAATAAATAAAATAAAAAGCCTTTTATTTCTTGCATTACAAGTACGAAAGTAAAAATAAGAATATGTTGTTAAAATTATTTACAATATGGTTGGGAATCCAAATTGATTGATCCAAACGCTAATTATGTGCAAGAACCCCTCTTCAGACAAAGGTGAAGGCCTCCTCTAAAGAATTCCATTTGTCTCTATCTTGGGCTATTTGCGTCCAGCTGGGCCCAGCAATTTTTATAATTTCGTCTGCTCATCTCGATAGTGGTCTACCTTTGGGACGTTTGCCGTGTGGGCCCTTCTACTTTGTTACCCTGCTAGTCCATCTGTCATCCTCTAGCCTCGCTACATGACCTGCCCACTTCCATTTTAATTTTTTAGCATAACTTAAGGCATCTTTTGCTTTGGTGATTTTTTTGTGTGACGAATTTTTTGTATTTTTTAATATTAAGCATGCTTCGTTCCATTCCGCGCTGGCAGGTGATGATTTTGTTTTTGATTTTGGATGTATACTTCCAAGTTTGACACGCGTAGGTTAGGCATGGTAGGAGGCATGACGTCATAACTTTTGTTTCGATATTTATTGGCATGTTGCTTTTAAATATTTCGCTTAAGGACCAGTACTTATTCCAAGTATTTTGAGCTTTTCGTTCTACTTCTTGTTCATTCTGTTTTCTGTCGAAGCCAATTTGTTTTCCAAGATAAATTTATTTTTCTGTATATTTTAATGTCTCTTTGTCTACTGATATTTTTCTGTTTATGCTGTTGGACATGACCATTGTTTTGGAAAGATTCATTTTCAGTCCTACACGTTTACTGGCTGCGTTTAGTGCACCAAGCATGGCTTGGAGTTGAATGCTAGACTCTGATAAGAGAACTAAGTCGTCTGCGAAACGCAGGTGACTTAAATATTTGCCATTAATGTTGAGTCCTGCTTTTTCCCAATTCATTTTTTTTTATTATTGACTCTAGAATAGATATAAATAGTTTTGGGGATAACGGGATTCACTCCTCTTTCAATGGAAAATGTAGGGCCAGTAGTTTCTAGTTTTATTTTGGCTTTGCTACTTTTGTAAATATTTCTGATTATTTCAATATACTTATGTTCAACTTCCTGAGCCTGTAAAGCCGTTCATATACTAGAGTGTGACACAGTATCGAAAGCTTTTTTGTAGTCAATGTACGCGATGTAGAGCGCTCTTTGCATTTCCTGGTATCTTTCCATTATTAGTTCTAGTGTATGTATGTGATCGATTGTCGAAAAGCTCTTTCGAAAACCTGCTTGTTCTATCGGTTGCTTTGCTTCTAATGTAATGATTCTGTTTACCGATTTTTTAATGTCAAGCGAGTCACTTAAAAGTTCACGAGGTGGTCGATTTTTGACGCTGGTGTTTGTAATAGATTTTGTCGCTTTACACGTTACCTTTAGGTTATTTTGGCTTGTAGAAATTCTTCCCTCTCAAATGTTCTCTTTAATTTCATTATTAGGGTACTGGAATTTTTTTTATACCAAGTATATGATATTTTGAGGATAGAGTCCTCAGGCTTTTTCTTAACCCCTGAGACCCAAAGCATGCGTATAAATACGGATTCACTATCCATTCTGTCGCGGTTGTTTTTACATCGAATTAGGCCAGTTCTCATCCATAGTTTCAAAACTCTGCATTTTTTATTTGTTCTGGTAATTCGAGTATGATTAGTAATCACAAACATAAATTGCGTCCGTTGCGTCACAAGGTTCAGTTGAAAACCAGCGTCAGGCACTAGTTGTCTGGCATTCATGCTGAACTGGACCTATTTTGGTGCAGCCATGAGGCACACAACAACTGTATGTTTTTTTATTTATTTTTTTATTGCTCTTTTTGATTCTTTTACTTTTGATACGTGTTTTTGCTTGGGCCTTGTGCTGTACCAAATAAATTATTTTTCTTTCTTTCTTTCTTTATTTCACACACTGTATAGTGTTAATTAAAAGACTAGTTTCTTGATTGGCGTTTGAACAAGTTCACAAGTTAACAAGTTAAGATGGGGCTGAAGTCAATGGTATTCAGTTCCTCACGAATTGTACTGCGTAGAGATCTGCTGATGCCCGGCATCTATGGATATGCAGATGATAGCACAGTTGTTGAGAGATACTTGCCTAGTGCTCGGGCTAGTAACGAGGTAATCCGGTCTTAAAGAGAGGCTATGGTAGAGCGTACAAATATCTCACTTCAGGCAGTCTCCAAGTGGGGTAAAGTCAATCTGGTAGGATTTAACGCCTCCAAAACACAAGCGTGTCTGTTCACCGCCAAAAGGAGCCCGTTCACCTTGACTCCTACTTTTCAGAATTTATTCCTGGAGTACACCGACCGCCTTCAGCTCTTGGGGGTTGAAATTCCCTCAAACCTTAACTTTGGGCGGTTTATTGAGTCCAAAGCCAAGGTAGCTGCTAGGAAACTGGGCGTTCTTGCAAAGGTCCGGCGGTACTTTACACCGGGACAGCTTCTAATGCTATACAAAGTACAAATCCGTTCGTGTATGGAGTACTGCAGCCACATATGGGCTGGTGCTGCAAAATGCTCTGAAAGGACTCTGTGGATAGGCTTGCGAAGGAACTAATTGGTGATCCAGGTCTGGTTGAGTCTAATTTACAAAGTCTTGAACTCAGGCGAAGGATAGCCAGCCTTTCGGTATTTTACAGGATTACATTACATGACTTGATTCCATTATCTCACTTCTACCATCGGACAAGCCAACGAACGGCGAGTATCCACCCTAATTTTGTTGAAACCTCTACGGTCCGGACCAAGCGTTTCGCCTCGTCGACTGGAACAATTTGCCTGCTGCGGTCTTCCCGTCTGATTATAATTAAGGTGTATTTAAGGCAAGAGTGAATAGGCTCTTAATAAATTAGTGAGCCTCACCATCAACGATTGCATCACTGCTTACCATCAGGTGGGATCGCAGTCAAGCACTAGTTTATATCAATTAAAAAAAAAAGGTTGAGCAGTGGCCATAGTATCCAACTCATTGGAAATTTGATTTAAATTAGCCACAGTTTACTGGTAATTTTGAGTACATAACACAGAGAGAAGAGTTCATTGAATCCAAAGCCTAGGTAGCTGCTAGGAAACTCGGTGTTCTTGCAAAAGTCCGGCGGAACTTCAAACCAGGGCAGCTTTTAATGTTATATACAGCACAGGTCCAATCGTGTGTGATATACTGCAGCCACGTATGAGCTGGTGCTGCAAAATGCCACCAGCAGCTTTGGATTCAGTAAAAAGGCGTGTGAAGAGGCTGATTGATGATCCCGATTTGATTAAGTCCAATCTTCAAAGTCTTGGCACAAGTATAGGGTAGCCAGCCTTTCAGTGTTTCACCGGTTGCATTTTTTCACCGATTGAAAGTCGTTTTATTTCAGAGTGGCATAGAAACACATAAATGTTAAATAAGCGTTCGAAGCTGCGGGCAAAAGTTAGTATTGTATACCCCGAGAGTATGTGCCCATGAGATACTTTCGGTCAATAAGTACTATAATACCTGTTTTGTTTCTTGAGCCGGAACCGATATACAGGTCACATTCTGAATGAAAATCTGCAAAACAACAAAACATTGAAAAAATAAAGTATTGAATTTAAAACGAGATGGATAACTCGCATTAAGCCAAATTTATAATATTTTGCATGCCATTGTGCCATATATACACTCACTTACAAAAGTCGATAGGAATTCTTAAAACGTATTCGTTTGACGTTTAGTTTGACTTACGACCTTTTATTTTCAAGTTTCGCCAACAAATGATTGAAATTCACAATTTCATCAACTTAGCATAAGTCAAGATGGCCCAGTGGTATAGGCACACAGATTGAAGCGCAAATCAGTGTGCCGCAAGTTCAAATCCCACGCAATTATTGACTTTTTGTAAGTTCTTACCCGATTGGAAGTTATGTATTTGCATTACATATATTAAATTATTCTTTAACTTGTTCACACATTTCTTAGAGTTAGAAAGGTAGATCACAAAAAAACTAAATAAAGAATTAGATTTCTGCGAGGTAGACATGAGTTTTAACTTGACCGAAATGAACTGTCGTTTGGTTTTAGTTGTTGGTTAGTGACGTGTGGTTGACAGTATTGTAATATTCGCAAAATGCAGGCTAATATTAGTATTGAAGTGAGGGCGACTATCATTGGGCTGCATAAAAGTGGTTTTAATAAAACACAAATATCTGAAGAAACCGGACTGAATGTGAGTATAATAGCTATTAATGAATTGTAACTTTATTACAAATTAATCTTCTAATTAAAACGTATGCCATTTATGAATCCATTCATCGTATCTATAAGAGGTTTAGAAGAGAAATACGTAAATCGTTGGGTTTATTGGATTGGTTATTGGATTAATAAATGCAGTTTTATTTTAAAATTATATTCAATAATTATGATTATTAACATTTTATATAATGAAAATGAAGTGAAGTAGGTATAGCTGCCTAATATATATATTTTTTTTATTTTAGAAAAATACTGTAAATCTTTGGCTAAAAAGATATGAGGAAGAAGGTAGCCTTGCTAGTCGAAAGAGAAGTGGGAGACCGAAGCTTATTAGCGAGGCGCAGCGACAACATATGGTGGACGTATACGAAACGAATGGTTTCGCACCAACGAGACATTTTGCGGAATTATATGACACCTCGATGGATACTGTTCGCCGTGCACTTCACGCTGAAGGCGTGCATCACAGAAAACCTGCTAAAAAGCCGTACTTGACAGAGAGGCACAAACAAGAACGATTACGTTTCGCACTAAATGTTTAATGTTAACTAAACTAAAGGGCCTACCATTTTATTTTAACATAATATATCTGTGATTATTCGTTAACAAACACTGTATTATATTGTGTTTACTTTCGTTTAAAACAGCTATATCTTTTAATTTGTGCCATCGCCTCATCTTAAGAATGCAGTGAACTCGCTATCAATTTTGTTGACAATAATCATGAGTCTATTTTGTTTTTTATTCTTCTACCCGCACTGTTATAACATAATATTATAGTTCATTTTATTTTGCTCATCTAATTGACGATTATCTTGTGAGAACTAAAGTTCTTTTAACAGAAATTGAGGTTTAGTTTCAATCTTCTTTTCGTCAAGAAAATGAACAATTAAGCTATGACCTCAATACATTAATTGTGACGTTACACAAAAATAAAATGTTTACAAAGTCTAAATCATAAATCACTTTTCAATAAATAACTGGATATAAACAATTACCTATATTTTATTTTATTAAAATTTGAATATCCGTTCATTGTTACGTTATTCATAATATGAATGGTCTAAGTGGGTATACTTCCAACAAACAATCTTACGCGTAACATAGATAACGGTTACAAGATAACTTTTTGCTATTCGACGTCACAATTCTCATAAATGTTTAATTTGTAAATATAAAGCATAAACATTTTTATTAAACACGTCTTTTTATTTCCACCTTACAACATCGAAAAGATGTAACAACTAAATAATTGCAAATTACGAATGTGATTCTTCTTGTGGTTAATAGATCACATTCGTAATTTGCAACTATTTAGTGCAAAAAATGCAATAGTATTTTTCATAGAAATTTAAAAAAATGACTATATCAATATAGATTGGGAATTTTCAAAGTAAGAAATAACTGCAACGGACTGACCATGATTTGAACTCGGGTTACGTGATTTGCGAATCCAACACTTAGTTCACACGGCTACCAGCACATGACGTATTTGCGCGAATTTTATCAATGCTATGGTAAGAACAGAAAAATAATAATGTTTTGCTCAGTGCGACGACAGTTCCTTAGTGTGTGTTATCTGTGGAATGTGGATACTCATACATGCGCACACATACGCATCGCGCTCGCTCGGTTCATAGCAATGTAATCTTTAACGTTCCTATGGACTTTTGTCTCCTTACTGTACATAAGAGTTTCAGTTTGAAATTTATTCGCTCTTTTCTAGTCAATGAACGGATGTGAGCAACTGTTATTGGTCTGGATTGGAAAAGTAACTTTCACCTGATGTAGCAGCTTGACCTGGTATCAAACATGCCCATAACCTCCGCTTTGGGCGGAAGCTATGGACATGTCAGCGGGAGAAATCAATAAATAATTTCCCACTTAAAAAAAAAACTAAAATAAGACTTGCAGCCCTGATTCCAAATAATATCAGAAAAGTCAAAGATGATCAACGAAGATATCAGCAACGACTTATTTTTGCGATATTTTCTGTTTGTAACTTACCGTTTCTGTTATTAGGCCGTATGATACCCGTAGTTGTATGAAAAAGATAATATATAAAAAATACATGTTTGGTCTCTGTCTGTATGAGGTAAAACATACAAATGAATATTTACGGATAGGCCATAAATATGTGTACATAATATAATATTGCGAGTAAGACGATATCTGCGCTCCGGTCCATTGATATTTAATGGAAAAACAAATGAAAAACGTCTTGATAAAAAATATGCAATGGACTTTTTTATTGATTTCAATTAATTGGAGGTTTTGTGTTTGTTAGGAGGTTTTATTACAATCTATGTCGTTAGGTATCAACATTGTCTAGATGGGGCGCCAGGATATTGGTGATGCTGCTGTGCATCAACATCAGTTTATTTTATAGTATTTCTTTTAGTAAAATAGTCTCTCCTTGCCCATCTATTAGGATTTTTTTCTTTCTTGAACTCCATAAAGTACGTGGAAGAATAAATATAGTTAGAGCAAATGGTTACCTATTTTCAAGCAATGGTATCGAAGAAGCATATATATGAATAAATAAGAAAGAGGTAATGAAAAAATGATAAAAAAACATTTATTTCTTTTGAATTTTTTAAATGTTGTTCTGTAATACCTCAAAAAGAATAAAAAAGAACCCTTATAGGATCACTTAGTTATCGGTCCGTTCACCCATCTGTCTGTCAAGAATTTTTATCTTGGGAACGCGTGGAGGAGGAGTTGAAATTAAAACCATTTACTCAGGTCTGCGGACTCTTCCCAACTAACATTTTGGTGTTAAGAATTAGTGGTAAGAGAGCTGTTTAAGAGATTTTTTATAACCCAGGGTCTTATATAGGCACTATTATTTGGTGATATAGCACGTTTTAACTGTCTTATAACCCTGATTTGGGCCCACAATTTTAGAGCTTAAAAAGTGACTTAATAGTTATAGAGTAGAGATAAATGAGTGACAATAAAGAGCTAGACTAGTGCTATTGAAGCAGTGCTTACTGCTTTAAATGTATTGTAAGCTATACGCAGGTTACACCTGCAAGCTAAGGTAGTAATATAGTTATAAAATCCACTCTAATAACTTTTTTGGTACCATATTAGTGCTTCTTCGATACAGTACATACCTTGAGAATATATTGTAGGTATTTTTGCTACAGTCAATAGTGTTAAAATATTTAGCAATACGCATAGTCACAAATTCATCTCCGATTTAGTGGATAAAGAGTCTTCTAGTGTTTGAATGATTATACATTTAATAAAATAGGTAAGTTAATATTTTTTTTTTTGAAGTGAAAACTTCTTTAGCGGCGTTGAGCACTTTTTCTGTAATGGGTATAAAATCTTAAACTCGCGTCAGGACACGTGACCTGATCGAAAAAGCGTAAGACGGATGGAGAGTAGACAGCTATCCCCTCTCTACGGCGCGGCGAAAATGTATGCCTGGGCCTACTGTTTCAAATATATAGATATATATAAATATATATATATTTCAACGTTAATAATCAAGTTTTCACTTCTGCCGGCACTCCCGGAGTGCAACCCGTCTTTTTTTTTTAATTTTGGATGTTATAATTATCAAAAGTTACTGCGATGGTAAGTTTTTCGTAACAAGTTATATATTTTTTCATCTCAATTTTTAAGCGCCTCAAAATTAAACCGCTTTTGGTGATATACGTGGAAAAAAATTACTACCTTACTTTTTTTTTCATATCTATTATGTTGAATACTGTCAAACATTCCTGGCACCCATACATCAAAACTTTATGCTCGAGAAGCAAAAGCTTATTTATCTGTTTAAGGAACTATAACACTTGTGCTTAAATTAACCAGAGCTAATGAGCAGCATTGAGAGTATTTCTGTTTGCTTTGCGTCCAAGAACCCCGGGATTCCCTTTCGGACAACCCATAGTCCCAGTAGGCGTCGGTCTCCTTGAAGCACGCGTGGAACACTACGTGCCGACGACGACTCGGGTTATACCCGGGCGGTTACTGGACGGCCAGACGACGAGCTACATATTGTTCATCTTCCACAAGTCCTCACTGTGCAGCAACTATTTATTTTGCGTTTACTCTCATGCTATCATTCCATGCTTCCAGTACCTATGTGTATGGACGAAGGTACGGTCACGCAATATAAGTATTTAGGTATATCGACAACGTTAATTTTATCATATAATATCCGTTAAATTAAAGAGTTGGTCACATATAAAAATAATTTTAAACATCCATTTATAATATTTATTTATTATTTATGGTTTTACTGCCATCACAAAACGCACATTTAGTAAAAATCATGAAAGACAGAATAATATTTATACATACAAAGGTAATTTAATAGAGAATAAAAAAAAACTTAAAAAATCACTACATTTTAATTTAAATAATTAATTAATCATAAAATATCTTGTTCCTATAAAATCTATTGCGATTTACATTTAAATAATAATATTCTAAAACTTTCACACATCGCCATTTGTAAGTGCAATAACTGAAAAGTTGGACTGAACAATTCTTTCTTAGGGCCTCCGGCAGGAGGCGTCTGGACCCCAAAGGTTGGGCAGGAGCCGCTTGTGAGCAGCCCCAGTCCAGTTTAGTCAGAAGTCGAAAATGCTCTACGAAGTTCCACCAACTGTCAAGGACGAGTCATATTCGGTTTTCATTTGCTATAGGTAATGATTTATTTTCTTAAGAAATTTTAGTCACTCACGCGCAGACACCAATTTGCTATGAGTACAAAATAGAAACAGTGCCGATGCAACGGGTGTTACAAGTACGAGATCTAGGTGTATTCATCACTTTAGAACTCACATATTGTTAAAATATATAAGAAGGCGTACCGCATACATGAACCTAGGCGTCATATTGAGGCAATCGAATAGGTTTACCAATATTACTACGCTCAAGGTGATGTATGACGTACTATTCTACTAGTCAGGAGCCATCTTGAACACGGTGCGGTTTTTTTTTCCCATCCCGTTCCTTCAAGCCTTCATACCGGGGCTCGAGCGCCCTTTCGGATAACCCTGGCCCCAGTAGGCTTCGACCCGGCTGGGCCCCTGCTGTTGCTGACAACTCCTTGAGGCGCGCGGGAACAGCGCGCGCCGTCGACGACTTGGGCTTGGTCCGGACGGTTACCAGACGGCCGGACAGCGAGCTACCCATTGCTCACTGTCCGCAAGCCCACGCCTACGGTGGCTGGAAATCGGGATCGGAATCCCGGCGGCGGCAGCGAGAGCGCCGTTGCCTGATGCGGTCGGCCTCCTCCTTAGCGAGCATTACTGCTTCGCGGAAGTCGGCGACCGCCTGCCACTCCTAACACGGTGCGGTCATTTAGGCACTGCACGAAGAGAAATACGGAGCGGCTTCAAAACAAAACGAGACACTTGTGTTGCAAATAGTATGGAGTATATCTATTCGAACCACTAATATACCCTACACTATCTGTATTGGGTATGATAGGGTATAATGAGCTCAGGGTGCGTCGGGAATTCAGTCTCGTCGGGTATATAGTGAAGCTTCTGTGGGGCACAGTACATAATCCGGGAGTGCTGCGTCACCTAAATCTCAACGTGCTAGAGCGGTACGTGTGGAGGCGGCGAGCCCTCAACTCTTTCGGTAGCCAGAACCAACCTGCTGGCGATAACGCCTCTCACCAAAACAATTCGTTTTGTGAATGAAGTTCATGAGCGACTGGATGTATTCTCGAGTACTTTGAGTGAATTCGCAAAAGTTTTTATTAAATATAGTTAGGTACGTGTAAGACGATGCAAGTATTATTAACCGACTTCGAAAAAGAGGAGGTGCTATGTTCGGCTGAATGTATGTTTTTTTTATGTATGTTCACCTATATCTCGGTCAATTGTGGACCGATTTTGAAAATTCTTTTTTTGATTGAAAGGTTATGCTTCCAAGTTGGTCTCATTGAAATATTGCTATGATTTGATCATGAACTTCGAAGATATGGACAGAACTCCTCATAGGATCACAGCAGAACAGTCGTAACAGGTAAAATTGCATTGTTTATACGTGTAGTTGATGACTGGCTGAAGGAAAAGGGGGAGGGGATGTATCGTACTCATCTGATGGTGAAGCCAGAAAGTAAATTAATGTAATCTTACCGTGTTTGAGATTGTTAGAATCGTTATGTGATGCTCTCTGTTTTAGTGGTGGTACCATAACTAAAAAGTGTAAACCAAAAAACTTTTTACAAAAAAAAAAAAATACAACCGACTACAATGTTAAAAAAATACTGAAAGTACAAAATAACTTTAATTTCGGAAGTCGGTGTTAAATAACGTGTAAGGGCAGAAACCTTTACATATAATGTTGAATGTTATAAATGAAAAGATGTTAATGTTCTATGAATAATGTTTAATAAAACACTTCAATAATCTAATGTTACTTAAAAAATATTAAAATAAATGTTCTATAATTTAAATGTTAATAAGATGTTAAAATGTTATGAGAGTTTGGTGCCAAACGCACATGTCTACGTGACGATACAGCAAACCTACTTTTACCCGATTTGCAGTAATTACTAACTAGGTCCGAGTCCAATGTACGGATGCTGACCGTACATAACGAAGAGACAAAACTATTTTTCTAATTTTCTTTCTCTCTTTTTTGTATCATAAAATACATAGAATACAGTTTTTTAATAATTTATTACAATTTAATCTACACTCAGACCTCTAAATGATCCAGGCATACCCATATATTCTTCGTTGAATTTCCCTTCGTGTCGTTTTGTTTCATCTGTGCCAGCTTTGTTCATTATTTTCATATACTCGACATGCTTTTCAGAACTTAGTTCTTCCACCCATTCTGCTGTAATTGAAAAAAAATATTAATAGAACAACATCATAATGTTTTATTTTATTGTCTTAGAAAGCCCATTATCCTTTTGCTTTCGGCTATGTTTTTGACAGTCGTTATCGGTAAATAGGAGTAAGAAAATCTAACACCAATCATACAAAGGAGAAATGACTTCTTAATTTTAACATAATAGTTCCGCCTTAATAGTTCCGTACACACTTACCGTGTGTACGGAACTATTAAGGCTTGAGTCCGACTCGCATTTGCCCGTTTTTTTACACATTGAAGTCGATTGTATTTTTTTTTTTGTAAAACGTTTTTATATCTAAAAAAGTTTAATAAACGTAAGATTTTTAATTATTATAACTTAATGTTTTACCATGCAATTTTTCAATAGACCTCTCATTTCCACCATACTCAAGTGGCAAAAGTTCTTTCGGTACTACTTTATGTAAATCTTCGAGGGTTGGTTGGAAGTGTATTCTGTTGCCAATCTTCTCGCTTAAAAAAAGCTTCATTGTCTTCATTAGCAGTTCTATGGCTAATGAGTCTGTTAATAAATGTATACTTTTTAATCTTGCACCGTAGCCTTCCTGAAAGAAACATTACGATTTACTAGCTTCCACCAGAAATAATTTTATGAGAACATATTACAGAACAAATACAGATAGAAGAGCACAAAACTACTGCTTGTTTCAAATGATTTTTTTTTCCAGCCTTTAAATTTTTCATCCAAGACTGCTGTCGGACGGCTCCGACAGAAGACTTGGATGAGAAATTTAGACAGAGTGTACCCAAATAAGTTACAAAAATAAAAATAAACTACTACTTAATTATACCTGTAGTATCTAAATTAAAATCATGTAATACATATCATATGTATTATATGATTTGTTATACAACATTAGTGTTGGCATATGCGAAACCTGATATACGTGTCTCATGAAAAATCAAAAAGTTATAAGCTTGTTATGTCAGCAAAAGTACATAGTCACCGGGCTACCCAGGCGACTTAGGGGTTTTTTTTTTTTTTCGATGGGAAATATCATCTTATGACAACCCCCGCTCTTGGGCGGAGCGGGAGATAGTGTTAGACTCTTACTGACTAAAAAACCCATCCTGTTCCTTCAAGCCTTCATACCGGGGCTCGAGCGTCCTTTCGGATAACCCTGGCCCCAGTAGGCTCCGACCCGGCTGGGCCCCTGCTGTTGCTGACAACTCCTTGAGGCGCGCGGGAACAGCGCGCGCCGTCGACGACTTGGGCTTGGTCCGGACTGTTACCGGACGGCCGGACAGCGAGCTACCCATTGCTCACTGTCCGCAAGCCCGCGCCTACGGTGGCTGGAAATCGGGATCGGAATCCCGGCGGCGGCGGCGAGGGCGCCGTTGCCTGATGCGGTCGGCCTCCTCCTTAGCGAGCATTACTGCTTCGCAGAAGTCGGCGACCGCCTGCCACTCCTCCTCGCTCCGGACCATGGCCTCGACCAAGGCCCGGCGCGAGAGGTCTCCGCGGCCGATCACCCCCACGAGGGCACGGCGATGCTCCGTCCAAGCAGGGCACACCGCGATTGTGTGCTCCACCGTGTCTTCCGGGCGTTCCGCACAGTGGCGACACCCGGGCGTCACTTCCGCTTTAATTCGGAACAGGAACCTCCCGAACTTGCCATTTCCGGTGAGGACCTGTGTCATGCGGAAGGTAAGGACGCCGTGAGGTCTTTCCAGCCACGCCTCAAAGAGGGGACTTATCGCCATAATTGTGGCGTGCCCAGGCGACTGAGGAGTGATTTTGCACTGGCACTTAGCTGGTTGCTAGCGCCTAATGCTCAATATGACCTGCCGTGACCTGTGTTGTACTTAGTGTTAGCAGTGTCCAACTGGTGACCTTTTTTACACATAGTTCCAAGTGGTGAAGAAACTGTGACGATACATCTGTTTGGATCGGCAGTCCGCAGTAACAGCAGACAATTGGCAGTATGTCAGGTACCCTTGTCGCTTGGTTTTTTTTTGCTTAATTTCGCGCTTCTGTCCCAGTGTGTCGGCCCTCTGATACAGGAAAAGCGAGTCTTTGTGGCAGGCGTTAAATTCCCCCAGAGCAACAAACTGCGCATCGGAATACCGATGCAGAGCCACATCGGCGGCCTCACTGTATGATACATCATTAATCAAGCACTAGTTTATATCATTTTAAAAAAATGGACCATACAAATATGAACAAACGGCTTTGATCTAACTCTCGAGTTCATAAAAAAGAGGCGTGAGATAATTCTGCAGTCTTCAGACGATACGAGCAGATATCGTATATTATTGAATGCGGGTCTCAAAGAATCTGAAACGCAACCTTCGCCGCTTTAATACCGGGAAGATTAAGGACAAGATATTGGGAAGAACCAGCTAACAAAACTAAAGACTGACGTCATATCCGTTAAATCGGAACTTCTAAGAGAGATCGAGGTATTTTATGGACAGTTATACACTAATGAATAGATATCACTAAAATCAATGCAAATCTAACATAGCATAGCATTATCAGCTTTTTATGTTTACATTGCTGAGACGCAGGCCTCTTCTCTAGGAGAAGGAATGGCCCGTATTCCATCACGCGGGCCCAGTGCGGTTTGCTGAATGCCACATGTCTTCGAATTCTAAGACATGTTGGTTTTCTCACGTTGTTTTCCATCACCGTTTTGAGAGCAGTAGTGATGAAATAAATTACACAAAGTATTGCGTCTAGCTGGGTTTGAATCCGCGACTTTCAACTCGTAAGTCGGGGCAGTTACCTTTCGGCCATCATCACGCTATAATGAATCGATCTAAACGATCGACGTCAGCCTGTTTGAGATTAGGATGGCTCTGAATCAGCTAAAAAATAACAAGGTGTCAGGAGAGGCCAGAATCACAGCTAAACTCCTAAAGGCAGGTGGAAAACCGGTTCTTTAGGCCATCCATAAGCTATTTGATTCCGTCATAGGGGAGGGAAAACGCTCCAGAACAAGATGGATTCCGAAAAGGCTTTAGCACCGTGGACCGCATAGATACGCTGTGACAGGTTATACAGAAGATTGAGGAGTATAATCAACCTCTCTATTTAGCGCAATGAAGGACACCTTCAAGGTTTTGGAATGGAATAATATCGATGAAAATCTTTGATTAGTGCGTGTTACTTTTGAGGACATATGGCTCCAAAACGTGGTCGCAAAGGGGTAACGAAAAGGAGTTTCTCTGCGTGATCACATCAGAAATGAAGATATCCGCAGGGAAACCAAGGTTATTGACTTAGATCAAAGGATCGCCAAACTTAAGTGACAATAGGCAGGGCACATTGTACGCAGAGCAGATGATCGATGGAACGAAAGGTTAAGGTGACCACGTTTTTTTTTAAATTATTTATAGGCTTGCGTTTGACCACCATCTCACCTGATGGTAAGCGACGATGTGGTCGATGATGGAGCACGTTTGCCTAGAAGTAACCTATTCACACTTGACTTAAAGGAAACACAGACTCCGGCAGGTAATTCCACTCCTTGGTTGTACGCAAAATAAGTGTGTTCTCAAAACGCTTTTTGCGTATAAGTGGGATGTCTACCATGTACCGGTAGCGCAACGCCGTCTTGTAGTCCGATGATGAAACGGACTTGTACGTAATATAAGACGCAGCATTGGAAAGCTTTCCACAAAGTGGACCGACGACCTGGTGAAGATCGCAGGACTCCGTTAGGTAAGAGATGCATAAGTTCGGTCGTTATGGCGACGCTTGGGGGGAGGCCTATGTCCAACAGTGGACGTCTTTCGGCTGAAATTGTGATAATAATGATTAACTGAAATCAATTCAGTAGCCGATTTTGTACATACTACTTTCAGGTTGTTATTTTTGTATGCTACATATTGTAAAATTTGCGCCTGTAATATTTGAATAGTTCTCTAAATTTTTGGGAATTACGAATACCATCCTCTAAACAAAGTTTCATAAAATTAAGACCTTTTTGAAAGGAATCTACAAATTTTCAATTCGATCCATAAATGGCGGATATGAGATACATAATATTAAAAAAGTACAACCGAATTGAAAACCGTTTCCTTTTACGAATCCAGTTACAAATCGAAGTAAAAATCAATACAGGTACTCACAGTTAAAATAGTCGAAAACTGCTGTAACTCAACGTGGTTCATTTTAGATATAAAATCCATTAAATTGGCATCACTGAAATCTTCTATTATTATATAACCATTGACGTAATCGTGTGTTTTGATATATTCAGAGAGCTGAAAAACAAACGAACACAATAGAAAATAAATATTTTTCAAACTGAAGGCCAAAGAAAGAAAAGGAAAGAAAGAAAAAGTGTTAGTAGTGATGTGTGTGTTGTCGGTGTGTGACAAGACACGAGTGCCTATTTTATGGTCATGATTATTAAAAAATTTTATTTATTATTATTTACTTTTCATCTATAGATGTTTAGCATAAACAAAATAATTGTGGCAGTGTGTGATTATGTCAGTTTTGAAAATGATTGGCTATATTTAATAGGGTTTAGCATGTCAATTTGTTTTGGGTTGCGATGTGCCTTGTCTCTACTTCTCTTTTAGTATCAACCCTTTCTGTAACTGTAATATTTTTTACCAAAAAAATTATCGATGTTTTCCTTTCTTTGCGCTTTTCATAAAAGAAAAAAGTGGGCAAGGGCGACTCGGACTCGTGCACTGAAGGTTCCGCGCCAAGGGTTCCGTGCAAACTATAATTCCCGAATGGAGTCTCGAAGATTTTTCCGAATTGCATTTTTTTTTTGTGGTTTAAGTGACAACAAATTTTCTGTTTTCAGAGTTCTCCCTATATTTGTGCTGTACGACCTTGCTTTGTGCCAAATATCAGGATTCTGGGTCAATAGGAAGTACTCTATGCATTTCGATCTTAGAAAGTTTCAAAATATACGTTTTTTTGCGACATAAACAGCCGTATCTGTTTTGTTAACTTAGAAGTTTCATTTTTTCACAGCTTGAAAGAACCGCAGACTTCAGTGTATGGTTTTAATTTCAACTGGATACTTTACGCGTTCTTGAGATAAAGGATCTTGCCAGACAGACAGACAGACGGACGGAAAACAAAGTGATCCTATAAGGGTTCTGTTTTTTCCTTTTGAGGTACGGAAACCGAAAAATGGATATACTAACGATTACAGTGTACTGAAAATATTGCATAAAACTCTCCGTTGTGAAGTTCTTATTGTGGATTTTTATAATTTCTACCCTGTAATAGTCTTCTGTTATAATTGGTAGAGGTATCACCCACCTGTAATAAAAATATATTGTAAACACTTTAAACGATTTTGAGAAAACAAAAACAAAGACATTTTTTTAGGTGGGAAAATCATCCAAATGACATCCCCACTCTAAAAAAAAGTCGAAGAAACTTAAAAAAATTAAAATCGCGATTGGTATTTCAGTAGAATATATGAACGCAAAAATCAAGTGAAATTATTATTCATTCATTTGTAAATACAATTGAATTGTCTAAACAATTTAATTGTCAATTGAATTGTTTAAACAAATGAATGAATAGGATAGGATTAAAAAAATGCGCTCATTTTTTAAAATTACTTCCTCGTACATGTGAATTCAATTTTTTTTCCTATTGTTGGTCATTTATCCAGTCTTCCCTGCATTCCAAATTGCGATATGATTTTATCCAGCATAGCAAATCCAACCTAATTTAATAGTCACAAAATATTTAGTTAGTCCGATTCGCGATATTATCACTTTTATCGCAATTTGGAACGCAGGGCTTATTTGTCATTCTAATTATTATCTGGCATCTCAGTTTAACCAATTCAACTACTCGTATGTTACTTTCTCGAGTCGAAATGGATCACCGCAGCTTATTTTTTTTTAGAAACTTTGTTAGCCCTTCTGTTACTTACACTAATTCCAGCATATGTTGCAGTTCTACCTTAACATTGACCTTCGAAAAGAACTTTGGTAGCAGCGTCTTCATCGTACATAATCTATCTATCTGCTTCTTAGACTTTTCTACCGAACCTTTGCACGATGTTAAAATTCTCTCCAAGTAATCCTTACCTAAAACATCAGTAATAAATTTTATGAGACAAAACATTAATAAAAATAATAATATAATTTTATGTTTTATTTAAAAATATAAAATTTAAATATGTGTAGAAAATAAACAAAGGATAATAATTTAAAAATTCAAATTGTAAAATAAAAAAACAATATATATAAACGTAAATTGTAAAAAAGAAATGTAATAAAAAGTACAATTGAAAAATGAAAAAAAAAAATAAGGTAAAAAACTAGAACAATTTATTATGGAGTGTACTGGAACAGGGCAATCCCATGCCTTTTTATCCTTAACAGTGCAAAAAGATAGTTTTAAAACACACTTTCATAACAAATCAAACTAAGAAGTGTACAATAATTTTCAATATAGGTAGAAAATAATCATAATGAACGAAAAATATTAATATTACTGTGATACATGCATCATATATATATCGCATACTTATTATTTTCATGAATAATCAAACGTATCAATTCCGTTTAAGTGGCGTATAGCTAGGGTGAAGAGCTTAAATTTTTTTAAATATGGCCTTCCTAGTTTTGCCATCTTTCGTTGGTCAGAGTCTAACACATAAATATTAAGATAACAATTAATTGACGATCGTTATGTTTTGAATTAAAGGTATAAAATTCGAATCATTCCAATTAATGTTGTACTTGTTTTTCATGTAAAATCCCATAAAAAACAACGAGTATAAGTATAATAATATGGAAATAACAAAGTGAAAATCTTTACAAATCTCAAAACTATACCATATTCACATAAATAACATGAAGCACTTGAATTAGAATATTATATTGAAAATATTTTAAAAAGCAAAGCGCAAAATTCTTTTTTGGCGAAAAGACAACCATTTAAGCTCTTACAACTTACGAGAAGTACGGGTTGGACTTACAACTTCAGTGTTCCTACAACTTCCTACAACAACCGAGTTGTAAGTCGTGGGTTCGAACCCGGGCTTTGTGTAATTTATTTCAACACCACTACTATTATAACGGTGAAGGAAAACATCGTGAGGAAACTGGCATGTCCTAGGACCAAAAATTCGAAGACATGTGACATCCACCAACCCGCACTGAGGCCATTCCCTCTCCCAGAGAGGAGACCTGCGTTCCAGCAGTGGGAACATTAAAAAGGCTGATGTTGATGAATAGTATAAGTGTACTTACTAAAGTCCTTTTTAATAATGTGATCCTGTTTTTGAATCCACTCCTCCAAAATTTTGATAGCTTCTTCAACTCTTCCCTCTTTATCCAAATTATGGATTTTTCTTACATTCTCCATAGCACCAGGAGGTAGTTTCAAAAGACGATTTTCTGGTATTGACTCCATTTTGTTTTTTTTTATTTTTTTAAATACAATTTAAAAACACTTAAATTATTTTTAATTTAACTGATTACGATTTCTTACAATTATGAACTTAGGTTTTACTACATGCTAAGATGGCTAACGAGTTTAGTACTGGTACTGACAATTACCTTCCATGTGTATTTATTTGACATTTGTCTTTTTTTTATATGATACGTAAGTATTATGTTTGCACGGAAGTACAGTCAGCATCAAAATTGTTTTTTTTTTTTTTTATATAAACTTTGGCTAGTACCTGATGGTGGTTTAATATATTAAATACTTACTAAAATAGGTGCCAGTTAACCGTGAAATAACGGTCATTGACCCTCCTACATTTATTGAAATTCTTACTTAAAAAGACTTAAAGCTGTCTTCAATCACCGAGACTATGTGAAGTTTACTTGATCTAGTAATGGCAATCTGATATCTAGGCAGAGATATTAGAAAAAGGTCAATGTATTTTATTCCACAGATAACTGGCGCCTTGTACAGCTGCTGCCAGTGGCTTTAAGTGTTGGCCACACGGTCACAAACTAGCTTTCTAACCAAGGTGACCTTGGTTTGTGTGTTTGGTTTGTATTGCGGCTACATTAATGAAAACCACGTGCCAACACGTTCGGTGGTTGAAAAAACGCGCCCTACAACCAAAGGCGTTGATGGTCATAGTTTACAACTGCTGTCTTCATGGATTGCAACTAGCAAGTTCACCTTGGTTGGGACGTTGCTGCAACCATCTGGTCACCCCTTTACGAGTGTGATAGTAGGAAATTGTCCTATGAGCTATTCCAGGATATGGCCGAGTCACCCACGTCCGTAATAGAATACCCGAAGCAAGTCCCTACACGTGGTCTCCGGGGGGTGATAATCAGGTGACACTAAATGGTGATAGCTTTCGACCGTTGGCTTGCGACCACTGAGCAAAGACATATCAGCCAACGGCCTGGCCGTATTCTGGCCCGATGGACATTCCCAGGGGGCTTGGGCGTCTGTGCGGAACGCCCGGAGGACACGGTGGAGCACACAGTCGAGGTGTGCCCTGCTTGGGCGGAGCATCGCCGTGCCCTCGTGGGGGCGATCGGCAGCGGAGACCTCTCGCGCCGGGCCTTGGTTGAGGCCATGGTCCGGAGCGAGGAGGAGTGGCAGGCGGTCGCCGACTTCTGCGAAGCAGTAAAGCTCGCAAAGGAGGAGGCCGAACGCATCAGGCAACGGCGTTATCGCCGCCGCCGTCGCCGGGATTCTGATCCCGATTTCCGGTCAACGTAGACGCGGGCTTGCGGACAGTGAGCAATGGGTAGCTCACTGTCCGGCCGTCCGGTAACTGTCCGGACCAAGCCCAAGTCGTCGACGGCGCGCACTGTTCCTGCGCGCCTCAAGGAATTGTCAGCAACAGCAGGGGCCCAGCCGGGTCGAAGCCTACTTGGGCCAGGGTTATCCGAAAGGGCGCTCGAGTCCCGGTATGAAGGCTAGAAGGAACGGGGTAGGTCTTTTAGTCAGTAAGAGTCTGACACTATCTCCTGCTCCGCCAAAGAGCGGGGGTTATCATTAGATGATTATTCCTATCATTCATTGACAACCCCCGCCCAAGGGCGGGGGATGTCAATGAATGATTTATTCCCACCATAAAAAAGGGTGCTTCGGCGTCCCTGCAGTCTCCAGACTAGTCCCCCAACGATTTCGTCCTTTCAGTGCGTGCCTAAAGGTTGGCTGCGTGGAACTTCATTTCACTTCCTTCTCCTCTCCTCCCTTCACTCGAATAAAAATTAAAAGGATAAAGAGAAGTTAACGGCTCTGCACTCCCTCTTTCACAAAGTGAACCTCAATAACGTAATATGAGGTCTGCACTTCAATATCTCCGTAGTCCACCAACACCTGGAGACTGAAAAACCAGCTCTCTTCTTCCTTTCGGAGACGCAGATCAGGTATCTATCCGATGTATCAAAGGTTTACCTTGGAGCACAATTTTAAACCACGTAGTGTGGGTGTATGTATTTATGTACGCCTGAGACGACATCTGCTATCGGCGTCTCCGTAACCTTGAGAACTCCTGTTTCTCGATGCTTTGGACTTTGGTGGACACAAGCTTGAATAAAATTCGCTATACCTACCAGCTATCTACGCTACACTTGTGTCTACCGCTCGTACAGGGAAGATCAGGAGGCATCCAGGCTCACAACATCTGAGTGAGACGGCGGATGCGGCTCTACAGCGGTACCCTTCTGCCCAATTAGTGTTACTAGGGGATTTTAATGCCCACCACCAAGAGTGGCTTTTCCCGTACCAGTCCACAGACTACGCTGGTCGAGAGATAAGTGATTGGATCGCGGACTTCTTGAGGAATCAATCCATCCGAGTGGTTTTTGATGGCTGCTCGTCCGGTCAAATGGATATTAATGCCGGGGTCCCTTAGACGTCAGTGCTCTCGGCAACACTGTTTTTGCTGCACATAAATTACTTACTTAAGCCCGGTGTATTTGGGTATGCAGACGACAGCACTGTTGTTGAAAGATGTGCCTGACGAGGTAGTAAGTCACAGCCTCGTCCTTAAAGGCGCTCTCCGATTAGGGCGATGCCAATCTGGTCAAGTTCAATGCAGCTAAAACCAAGGCGTCTCTATTTCCGCTTAACGGAGTTAATTTCACCCAGCTAAATCTTTCCGGGGTTTGACCGTGCCAAAAACCGACCACCTTGAGCTTTTTGGAGTTACTTTGTCATCTACTCTCAATTTCGGCTCATAAATCGAGGCAAGACATCGCTCTCAGCGATAAAACCGCCAATGATCACCATGAAGACAGTCGTTGTATCTCCACGTGTTGTCATCGTGCTGCCGTCTAATGTCCACAACTCAATGTCCAAAGCACTTATTTTGTGTATGGATGGTATGAATAAGTCATCCACTTGAACCTAGCTCCTCAAGAAAGGCCAACGGCACCGTATTACTGGCTATCTCACGGAAGGTACTTCCTCGTATCCTTCTTTTGCTGTGACCGACAGGGTTCATGATTGTTTCTTTTGCCGTAGAGACACTTTTACAGTAGGGTGTTTTGTAAACTTACCACAGAAACTGTAAGAACTTGAAGTGCCAAAAATATTAATAACTTTGTTGGTAGTTATATTATTGGTGTCTAAGCTATTGGTGTTTCAATGCTTTTGACGATGGGGTCTGAGTACTTCATGTCTTATGTATTACACAACACACGGTGAGTATGTTGTGTTAAACATAAAACATAAAGTACACAAAAGTTTCATATCTAATAGAACAGAATAGAATAAACTTACTAATCTTAATAAGGAAATATTGTGAAATGAAGCTTTTTTTTACAAGAGTATTCCATGACTTATTGCCGGTTTTCCATTGGAGTCTTGCACTAGCTTCTGATGTTTTGTAAGTGACCATGTTGGCTTATATCAAATAAAATGGTATTGAGTTTAAGCGTACGGTTGAGACTTTCAGAACATTTTTTTTTTTGGCGGCGGCGGCGGCAGCGATAACGCCGTTGCCTGATGCGTTCGGCCTCCTCCTTTGCGAGCATTACCGCTTCGCAGAAGTCGGCGACCGCCTGCCACTCCTTCTCGCTCCGGACCATGGCCTCAACCAAGGCCCGGCGCGAGAGGTCTCCGCCGCCGATCGCCCCCACGAGGGCACGGCGATGCTCCGCCCAAGCAGGGCACACCTCGACTGTGTGCTCCACCGTGTCCTCCGGGCATTCCGCACAGTGGCGACACCTGGGCGTCACTTCCGCACGAATCCGGTGCAGGAAACTCCCAAACGAACCATGTCCGGTAAGGACTTGCGTCATGCGGAAGGTAAGGACGCCGTGAGGTCTTTCCAGCTACGCCTCAAAGAGGGGACTTACCGGCTCAAAGAGGGAACTTACCGAGACTTTCAGAACCTAAGTGCTGACTTCTGTCTTAGCCAGAAGAGCATTGCCATACAACGAGACTATGCCTCTAATCAATTGGGTCCATTGTTATTTGCATTTTATGTGTAGTAGTTTAGAGTCTAGATTTACTTGTGTTCAGTTGATGTAGATAAATACGTTTGATGTTATTTAATATTTATACTTTGAAGCCTATATCTATATATTGTATTCATTACTTTGTAGTTGACCGTACTGAATAAAATTAGTTCCATCTTTTCTCACACTCAAGGATTTCGTTTGTTAAATCATATCTTGTTTGTTTTTTTTTATCTTTTATTACTATCTCATCTCGTGGGGTGGAGTTGTTGCTAGCGTCCATAGGATTTACCGCCTTATCCTAGGCTCACCCTACACATTCCCTCTGGGTGGTGCTAAACGAGCAACAACGCCGAGCAACGGGCGGTGGTAAATAACTTGTCAATGGCTTCCACCAGCCAAGAGGCATTAAATACCCTCTAAACATAGTGTCTATTGTACCCTGGGAAAGTACCATTAGATTATCTCCCAAACCCCCTTTTTTATATGAAATATCGAAGAATATGGAATGTGATTTGTGTTGTGATCCGACTAACGCCCGGCGCTCACCAGTATCCGGAGTGTGAAATTGACTACCGAAGACACCACTGAAGCGAGTGACCAGGCTTCTGTGACTGTAAATGCTACTGGAAACAGAAAAATACTAGTGCAGCAGGTATTTCACCCAGGCCTGTTTGTGAGAGCTCAAAGAACATCCATGAGCAACATATCAAACTCCGACAGCGAAGATTGCTGCCATGATCCAGAGAATGGCAATATCATTAAACCTCCAATCTGGCAAAGAGTTCCAATGCAAAAAATTCCAAAGTGGCGGAAAGAAACGGATTCACCCGATAAATTCCTAATAAAACCACCCAAAGATACCAAATGCTATAGGATTGTTATTCGGAACCTGCACCATACTACACCGTTAAGTTTTGTAAAAGAGGCCCTCGAAGAAACTGGGAATACGGTTTCAGGTGAAATAATAAATGCTAGATATGGACCTGAAAATAAACCTACGTCAACATTTTTTGTAAACTTGATATCAGGCCCCAACAATAAAGCATCAAAGGATATAAAAGTTATCTATCACCAAACCGTGGTTATAGAAGATTCTAGGAAAAGAACATCTGTAGTACAATGCCAAAGATGTCAGCAGTATGGGCACATAAAGAACTATTGTATGAAACCCTATCGCTGCGTAAAATGCGCTGAAGCACATATAACTTGCGGAAGTTTGCACGAAAATTGACCGTAACTCGCCAGCCACGTGTGCTTTGAGCTTAGGACCACATCCAGCTAACTACAGAGGTTACGAGGTATATAAAAAATACTGGCCAGAAAAACCCTCCTGCCACTACCGTCTAGACATAAAAGAGAAGAACCTACAGTACCAAAGACCGTCGAGATTACCCACCCTCTAGCCGACAATACTGTTGAATCCAACAGTAAGGCAACTGACTAACTGAGGAGCAGTTTAATGGGTTCTTTGAGTGTCTAGGTCCTCGATTCATTGCTGGAGGCGATTGGAACGCCAACAATCTACACTGGGGCTCTAGGTTAATAACGGCCAGAGGCAGAGGTCTGAAAAGCAGCGTTGATAAAGACCTTTTGACTAATATCTCAACACCAGAACCGACACATTGGCCCACCGACTCAGACCTCCAGACGTTCTGGACTTTTCATAGTGAAGGGATTGTCGCGTCTCTTTTTCAAAGTTGAGTCGAGCCTTGATAGATCGCCTAACCATATTCATGTGATACTTACAGTGAGTACTAATATGCTCACCCAGGAAAGACGACCTTCATTGTACAATAAGAACACTGACTGGGGCGCCGCTCGTGAAATAATAAATAAAGAACTGAGTCTACCTGTAGCCCAGAAAAGTGAAGAAATAGACACAGCAAAAGCTAAATTCACTATGACTGTTCAATCGGCCTGTTGGAAATGTTCTTCGGAAAGTTCTAACCTTACACGAATGAAAAACATTATTCCAGGAAACATAAAACAATAAATTCTAGAAAAAAGGAGGCTTCGAAGAGTATGGCAAACTAGCAGACACCCAAGTGATAAAACTGCTCTCAATAAGGCATTTAAGGAACCGAAAACAACTATTACTAAATCCAATGATGACTCAATGGAGGCTCTTTTGGAATCGCTGAGTGCTATTAACTACTCACTTTAGCGTGCTTGCAAATCTCGAAATAAACCTTCAGATTCTAAGCCGCCAATTTGGTTACACAACAACCAATGGACAAGAACGAAGCAGGAAAAATCTAGTGCCAATAAATCAGTCTGTTCACCTGTATCGATGCCTAATAATCAACTTCCACATTTTTTCCACATTTTTAGACTGTAGACTCACATGGAGGAAACACATGGAGAAAAAAAGGGACGAAATTGACCTAAAATACAGAAAACTACACTGGCTACTTGCAAGAAACTCCAAGTTATCCCTGGACAACAAACTTCTTATTTATAAGACCATCAAACCTATCTGGACATACGAGATCGAACTATGGGGTTCAGCATGTGACTCCAGTATAAATATAACACAAAGGGTTCAAAATTACATAACAAAACAAATCTCTAACTCGCCGTGGTTTCTGCGGATTTCTGAAATACGCGAACATTTAGAGATAATGACAGTCAAGGAAGAGATTAGATCATCCTGCTCCAAGTACAAAGCACGTCTTGCAATTCATCCCAACAAACTAGCAGTGCAGTTGACAATTCCAGAATTATTGCGAAGACTGAAAAGGAGGCTTATTTTGGAAACAGCTGCACATGATTGAATATAGAGATTTTCCCATGGGGTCCCCCCATGGGAAAATCTCTCTTATTGCTCTGCAAGTCATATATTAATTTCATCACAATAACATCTGCTTATAGTTAGAAGACTCATTGCAAGATAATGACAAAAAAAAATCTCACCTCGTGGTAAGCGATGACTTAGTCGAAGATAGAACACACTTGCCTAGATATAACCTAATCAGTCTTTCGTCAATCGTGTCATCAAATTGTATAGTTGCATGAGTGTAACGGCGCGTAGTGTTTCATGCGTGCCACAATAAGATGTCACCAAATAGTAGGAGCCCAGCAGGGTCAAAGCCTACTGGGACCGTGGGTTTGCTTCTGAAAAAAAAAACTCGGCCCTGGAATAAAAGGCAACGAAGATACTAGGAATGAGTTTTAGTCAGTAAAAGTCTGATACGCCCTGGGCGGGAGATATCATTGAATGATTTCCCACGTTAAACAAAAAAACGCGTATGTAGGTTATTATTTTATTATATAAGATAATTAATGAGATTGTATTCAATTCAATTCTTGTTATTAAACATTAACAAAACATTTAACATTCTCACGGAAAAATAAATTGTAGAAAAGTGCTCATAAAACTAACAAAAAAACTATCGAACAAAAATTAAAAACCTGGTTTGATTAGATAGTCAGCAGACTGAAGTCTTGAATATTTTCTGATATTTAATAAAATACAGTTAGATCGCAAGGATCGGTTCTATGACTGGATCGAATGGCAGTGGACTGAGTACATTGCTTGCAGATCAGTTGGTCGATGAGGGGCCGAAACTGCGTGCCAGAAGATAGTTTCTTTTTTTAACCTTTCAATCGTGGAAATTACAGTTACAATGGGTGCGCGAACGCCGGCGTTCGTGCACTCTTTGTCTTTCTATTGTGTCTGATATAAAATAGTGGTTGACTGTGATCCCACCTGATGCAATCTCTGATGGTGAGGCGCACTAGTTCATGAGACTTCACTCTTGCCTTGAAGACACTCAAATTACTATATAATCGAATGGGAAGACCGCAGCAGGCAGATTAGTCAGTGGTCTCGAGGTGGTGGTGGACATGATATCGAGATTAGAGTGAAGTCCTCGTATGTTTGAGAGGTGCACATGGAACGAGAGGGCGGCATCCACTGTATTCATTTCTTTTTACCTCTTTCATTTTTTAAATTAGGAGTGAATGGGGTTGGTGGAAGATGGCAGTTGAGCGAGGTGATACGATGTCAAACCCAACAACACAACCAGAGTTGCTGCGCTAATGGAGGGTTGATCTGGAGACTGTGGAGACGTCCAAACCACCCAAAGATCGCCATCGGGTCCTCTCGCTCGGTCGCCAACCGGCACGATGGGGCCACCCTGGGATTTTTCGCAGTTGGCAGGGCAGCCTTTCGTGTGTGGCTGGCACACTACTTGGGCCCCCAACTATTTGCGATCGACCAGCGGAGCACGGTGCTTTGGATCCCGCTACCCTCCACGATTAAACCTCTGACACAAACGCAAATGGTGCATCGTACCCAGCGTAAATCGCAACACAACTGCTCAGACCCATCCCCCACCATACGGCTTCACCAGACAACATGGCCGGAACACGATGGATCGCTTGGTAACCTTTAACCCGTTGTATGCCGGAACGCAGATCTACGCGAGACACAATGGCTTTTTAATTGTCTCTAATTACGGCATAAGAGAGGTAAAGCTGGTAGCCGATGCAATGGCCTATCACACTATTTACTGATCGTGTTGGCAGGCTACCTATAAGACAGACAGAGAACTTGCTTGGCTATGGCAAAACACGACCAAATTAATTCAGTTTTAGTCAATAATAAAATAAAGACTAAAAAACGCTAAATATTTGACAGTTCCTATTGATCTACCCAGACCGGGACAAGTTATTTGAATAACTTTCAAAGAAATGAAATAATTCGCAGTCGCGTTTTCAACGACTTCAACAGCACGGCTAAAAATTATAATGATTAATATGATTTATAATCTTTTACAAAAATAGACGGTAAAAATATTAAGTTAGCCTTGATCATAAATCGTATTATCTATTTTTATTAAAACAAGTATCGTAACTATTTACGTCACATTCAAAATAGGTAACACAATAGAACAAAAAAACTTAAAATGGTAATTAAGCCTACCAATTAATTTGTATACACGTCATGGATGTAAGTATGTGAATTCTACTAACAGCCAACTACAATAAACAATTATAGTATAATAGGAGAATTAGTTAAATGTTCTCGAAACTCACTCGACCAACCAACTGACCATAACCAACTAGTGATGTGGACTTGTCGCATTATTTAATATGAGGTTTTATGCTGAGCATTCAGCCGTTTTTTCTTTAACTTAAAATTATAAAAAATATGTTATGGCACATTGCTCACATACCAGATTGTTGATAGAGCCGAAAGGCACTAAAAGACAGAAAGAAAATGTTTATTTGGCACACAATGAACAAAACAAGTATTAAAAAAATACTTAAAACTTAAGTAATATTAAAAAAGTAAAATAAAATAAAAACAAACATCAATAGCAGTTCAGCATACTGTCAGACAACCGTAGCAGTTGCCTGACGCTGGTTTTCAACTGAACCTTTGAGTGTACCTACACTCAAAGTTTAGTTAAAAACCAGCGAGTCACAGCAGCAGCAGCAGCCTGAATCACAGATGAGAATCAACTTTTGAATATATATATATATATACAAGGTGTAAGGGACAGCCCTATACAAACTTTAAGAGCTTGCTCATTAGATGAAACTGAACAACCTACCATAAAAATTTTTTTCAGGAAACGAAAAAAGAATCCGCCTCAGCGTACAAAATTATTAACTTGATTGGACAGTTTGTGTGGAGAGGCAGAATTTTTTTTTCGTTTTAAACTTTAAATAGGTCTAAGTTACATTCAAGGTAACCGCCAATGGTCTTATTGTAAAAAGCTTCGACGACCATCTGTCGAAGCTGTCGTTGCGCGGTTTGATCAAGGGCCAGATACAGAAGGCAGTACTTCTCGATTTGGCTCGCATTGTGAGGAAGTTCCTGTCTCTGTCCTGTTCCTGCCCTAACCACCGGTAGCTTGGACCCTGCTTCCGACATCGGTGGACTACTGTTTTTATATTTTTAAATATTTTTTTTTTATATAAATATTTGTTTTAAAAAATATTTAAAAATATCATATTAAAATAATATCATATTTTAAAAAATATTTAAAAATAACAATTAACATGCTGTTTCAGGGACAGGGGTGTAAAAAAAAATGGACCAATATGCCTCCTGGCAACATCCAGAATCATAATCGGCAGGCTTTTCTGAGCCCGAAACCACTCAAGAAGGCGTTCCTCATATTTCGCATACTCAACTCCCTTTGGCGCCTCCTCTATTAGTCCTTATGTGTATTCTTAATTAATTTTGTAGTTAAGAGACTGAAATATATTCTAAATGGAAAGCTTTGCATTTTTTTATCGTTGAAAATTCTCCTAGTCTAATAATAAATCATTATAAAAAAATACTTATATTCGATACGTTTCTTAAGGATCTATTTGTAAACAATGATCAAGACTGATTAAGAGTAATCAACCAGTGTGACCTACTTCAGATTTCATTAAACCTTTATAATTACCCAAGTCGTTTATATTTCTAGACTACCTAGGTATATGTATTTTTTTTTCTACATGAGGCATGAAGAATGTTGATACTTTTAATTTATAATGCGTTTCGACTTTTCAGGTTTGAGAAACTGGATAAGTGTGAGTCGGACTCACGCACTAAGGGTTCTGTACACCAATGGAAACAGTTCAGTTCTCGAATTGAGTTACGAAGATTTTTCCGAATCGAAAAAAAAAGTTGAAGTTGTTATTTGTTTTTTTCTTTTAAATATTTGTGTGTATATAAATAAATAAATAAAGTTTATTTTGTGACGTAGGTAGTGTTTTGTGAGAGCAGTGGTGTTTGGTGACTCAGACTTACGAGTTGTAGGTCGCGGGTTTGAACTAGTCAGGCGCATTACTTTGTGTAATTTATTTCTTACCACTGAACTGTACTATACTGTACTGAACTATTGCGGTGTAAGTGCAATAATATAAATGATAGAAACATACTGAGCGAGTGGCGCAATAATGATGACCCAGGTAAACGCACTGTACAGTACAATTCACGAATGATGGCGGCCGTGAAGTTAGCCTTTGCGGACGTTCGCGCATACTACACTCTTCTCGCACACGCACGTCGCCATTTGGTTCCTAAAACACGTTACTGCGCAGCATTATGCGCAAACTTCACGGCCGCCATCATTCGTAATGTGTACTGTACGGTGGTTGACCCGTACAAATTTCAACTCGATACTCCACACGTTACTGATATCAATCTTATCAGACAGATGGACAACAAATTCATAAAAAAGATCCTATAAGGGTTCCGTTTTGTACTTTTGAGGTACGCAATTTCGTGTTTATATAAACAATTATAACTTGGAGATAATATCGACATCGAAAAAAGCGGGTAGGAAGCCCCGCAAGAGGGCGTATTTATTATCGTTTTTATTGTTTCGAACTACGTTTTACTCAATTATAAGTAAATATTTACATCGATACAGGATAATTAGGAGTACTCCAATTTTACCCCTGCATTTCTGGCCAGAATTGATTAATAATTTGGAAATCGATCCGATGGTGTTGTGAATTCCGAAGATTTTGTCGAAGCTGCTGGTCTTGTCGAAGAATCATCATAATCTTGTGTTTTCTAGTCAAGAAAATGCGAAATAAAAGTGGTGCTGTGAATGAATAAGTGGATTACAGACACACAGAACAGGGGGTTACTTTGTAAAAAGTAAAATATCCCCAGCTCGGACCCACTTTTAGCGCCATCTAGTCTCCGATCCTAGTATCACTTCGCCCGTGACTTGTCGTTCAATACTGGATCGATGTACGAGGCCGAGATTTGCGTTGCGACCACCAGATGAACCAGATTCACTTTGAATTTGCCACACTCAAGCTCGTCAGGTTTCCAGTAGGGGACAGCAGAGGGCAGCTCTCTCCATAGCGAATAGCGAATTTATTTTTAAAACCCACTTTTGTTGTAATTTATTTTATTTCTGCTCCTATTACTTATTAATGGGTAGACAAACAATATGATATTATTACGGTGATAGGTAGTGATATTCTTTTTGATGTGATGTATTTTTATACATCAATTTGGTGATATATTTTTTTTCAATTATTGGTATTATTATTAATTATTTTAAAACAAAATAAATCAATTTCATTAAAAAATTTGATTGATTACAGTTCTATAAAAAAACGTCAATTATTTTTTTTTTCATTTTATATATTTATTAAAAGTAATTAATTATACTACCACATATCAGTAGCAAACCACAATTGGTGACCCCGACGTGATGCCAAAGCCCATGGGTGCGGCCCTGAGACCCTGCGTGTCGGAGTTTGCGCACCTCCTTTATTTATTATTTATTTATTTATTTAAACTTCATGTACAGTAGTGGTACGGAAAATAATAATAATAATAAGTTATTTATATATTATATATAATAAAATACACAAATATGCTAAACTAATAAACTAATAAATACTATAATAAATATCTAATCTTAAAGAGAACTTAATAAAAATTCTGACGAAGAACAAACTAAGGTTGGGAGGACTTCAAGTAGTAGTTCCGAACTTTACGTTTGAAGGAAAATTTACTTTCGGCTTTTTTTTTTCTTTTTGGTCCGAACAACCCGGACTGTGGTTTGCGCAGATGGTAGCTCAGTTTGCGCTCGCCATTATAACCGCTGACGCAACCAAGTTTTATCATGTTATCGGCGTGTTGGATCACCAGTACGTCACGGAGGTGAAAGATATTATTAACAACCCTCCTTCGATAGAAAAATACGAAAAATTGAAAACATAACTAATCAAGCGGTTATCGGCCTCACAAGAGCGAAAGGTCAAGCAGCTACTGATGCACGAGGAGCTGGGCGATCGGAAGCCGTCCCAGTTTTTCAGGTACCTGCAGCATTTAGCAGGCCCAGCAGTGCCTGAGGAATTTTTGAAAACGCTGTGGTCTAACCGCCTGCCGACCAACGTTCAGACGATCGTGGCATCGAAAATGGATATTGTGGTTTGCTACAGATATAGTGGTCGCCGACACATTATCCCGCATCGAAGAGGTACGTGTTCCTAAAGGAATCGACTATCATTTCATTTATTTATTTGCATACCATAATGTGATTAAAGATGTTACAATAGGCTTAGAGCTAAGGAACATTTATGGACCCTGTAAGGGCACAGCAACATAGGTAAAAATTAAATCATTAAATAAAATTAAAATAATCAAATAATACATCAAAATTAAATTAAATATCAAAATCAAACAGAATATCAAAATAGAATTAAAATAATCAAAGAAAATAATCAATATCAAACATTAAAATAATAAACAATGTCAAACCTACAATTAACTCAAATAATCAAAATGAAACATTAATCAAATTAATATACATCACATTAATAAATAACGTTAAACTTATAATCAAATTAAAATCAAATAAAATTCCTTTGTAACAAAAATAATAAACAATGTCAAATTTATAATAAAATTAATATTGGTAAAGTCAAAACATTAAAATCAAAATAAAATAATCAAATAATACAACAAAATTAGATAAAATATCAAAATCATACTAAGAGTTTCAAATAGTTTCAAATAAAGCTATCAAAATCAAACATTACACAAATAAAATAATCAAAATCAAAAGTTAATTAAATTATTATGTGTACATCAAAATAATAATTACAGTAAAAACTTATAATCAAATTAAAATAATCAAGTAAATTTATATATAACAAAATAATAAACAATGTCAGTATAATAATAAAATTAAAATAGGTAAATGTAGAAATAATTTTCATTTAAATAGTTAAAATTTATTGCAATTCCAGTTTATCATTCATACATTCATTTATGTTATAGTAGCTTTTGTTTAATAGGAATAGCTTTAATTTATTAGTAAATAATTATATTATATCTATATAGAAGACTTATTTTAAAAAATCTCGCGTAAATTTTAATTTGCATAAAAATCCATGACACAGCAATAGCTTAAATTCAGCAATAGGTAAACACAGACTCAGTACGTTATCATATATTATGCCCGCACGTACAATCGATATCTATGGTATTGACAAAATGATGTATGTTGGAGCGTTAGGCGTCGGTCTGTGATTGACTAATTATATATTCTTAATGCACTATTTATATGTATTACACACATAAATATAAATTCACGAATTTTATATGTATTATATCTCTTCTTCTTCTTTATTTAATCTATTTTGATAGACTATTATTATATATTACATCTTCTCGTCCAACATACCACAGTGTCTCAAGACGAAAGTCTTTAACCAGTGCGTGTTGCCAGTGATGACGTATGGCTCCGAAACGTGGTCGCTCACAATGGGCTTCATCAGAAGGCTTAAAGTCACCCAAAGAGCGATGGAAAGGGCTATGCTCGGGGTTTCCCTGCTGATCGAATAAAAAATGAAGAGATCCGCAGGAAAACTAAGGTTGCCGACATAGCACAAAGAATTGCCAAACTTAAGTGGCAATGGGCAGGGCATATTGCTCGCAGAACGGATGGCCGTTGGGGCCGAAAGGTTTTGGAGTGGCGACCGCGTACCGGAAGACGCAGTGTTGGAAGGCCTCCTACAAGGTGGACCGATGACCTGGTGAAGGTGGCAGGAAACCGATGGATGCGGGACGCACAGGAACGTTCGATGTGGCGACGCTTGGGGGAGGCCTATGTCCAACAGTGGACGTGTATCGGCTGAAATGATGATGATGATGATGATGATGATTATTATATAACATCCGTAAATATGTTCGTGACATCACAGCACCCTAACAGAATATCAGCGCTGCGTTATTTATCGTTTTAAATAACGTAGCATATGCCGAGTTAGGTGCCTTTTTGGCCTCGCACTGATTATATCTTTCTTTTTTCTTTTCATTGTGTATTTTTAGTTTATATGATTGTGTGAGGCACGAATAAACGTATTTTCTTTCTTTCTTTTATATCGACTGTCCCATCACTATATCCTCCGTGACGTATCATGACGATAGCACGGTAATAATATTATAACGATAGCTCGCTTACTAGACAACGCGCCTCGCTCGGTCGGTTTAGATATTTTTGCGGAACTACCCGCTAGTTACATTAGATTGTATATTACTAGCAGATTTTAATAATTCAATAACAGCATTTAAAACCCAAAAAAAAAAATATTATATGGGTCCAGTCTGTGGTTTGCTACTGATATGTGGTAGTATAATTAATTACTTTTAATAAATATTGAAAATGAAAAAAAAAAATTGACGTTTTTTATAGAACTGTAATCAATCAAATTTTTTAATGACGTTGATTTATTTTATTTCACTATCCGGCCAGTAGGTTGTGCTACAATATTCCCCTGCTTAGACCGCTACTGCGGGCGGTATCTGATTGGGAAGTGCACCCGACGGCCGGACTTCGTCTTCTTTTCTTGCGGTTCTGCAGTAGCGGGGAGTGGAGCCGTTAGTACAAGAGCTGGCGGTGAATCGTCTGCTTCTTGAGTGAAGTATGCAGGCTTGAGTCTGTCTATGCTCACGGTGACCTCTTTACACGATCTCGATCGAATAACATACCAATCAAAGCCTATATCCCGCAAGGAAGCGTAATTGGGTGTTTCCTATTTCTTCTCTTGTTTATATAAATGACCTTCCAAACCATATCAAAGAACCCTGCGTTTTGTTTGCAGACGATATATCGATAATAGCCCCATATGACTCCAATACCAACCTTAATGATAAATTAAACTCCATACTTGACGATACCACTAATTGGATGACGGAACATAACCTGGAAATAAATTATACTAAAACCAAAATAATGACATTCTACCCTCGACTAAAAACACCATTAGACATAAATTGTAGTTATAAAGACACTAAACTAGAAACTGTTAGTAAGTTTACTTTACTAGGCTTGAACATAGATTCACATGTAGATTGGAAGTCTCATGTCCAAAAATTAAGGACGAAGTTATCTAGATTCACATAACACTCCGCGAAATCAAAAAAACTACAGACCTTATAACAGCACTGATAACGTATTACGCGTACGCTTATTCATGGCTCAAGTATGGTATCATCTTGTGGGGTAATAGTACCGACGCGCCCGCATTATTTACCATACAAAAAAAGCTTATGAGAATTCTAGTCAACATAGATGAAACTGACAGTTGTAAGCCTCACTGGAACTGAAAGTTTTGACCTTACCTTGTCTTTATAAATTTGAAATCTGTAAATTCGTACGCAAATATCCCGAATTATACACAAAAAGAGAAGATATACAAAACAGATTTACTCTAAGACATAAAAACATACTAAACATTCCAACTTCACGACTTAAAATGCATTCGTCAAGTACATATGTAATGTCAATAAAGATATAATTATAATAAGCTACCAGAACAATTGAAGAATATAAGAGAGGATACTTCAGTCGGCTGTGTAATTTTTTAAGGTTAGTACAAATAGGTGTATTATATGACATTTTTAGGGCTTTATTTTGGATAGTTTGAAGTTTATTATACTTAGTACCTGTTATACTAGACAGAAGCAGCGTAAGTTGAGAATGGTCCAGTCAATGTAGAATAAATACTTAATTTGGTTGATTTATTCCGTTTTAATACCACTCATCTAATACCACTGGTATTTGTATGAAACCGTGTTAATTGTCTATTTCGAATGGATACCATTGCTCCAACTAATACTAAAAGAAATTCAAGTATCTAAAGTACAGTCAGACAAAATGCTTTGTATAAGATCTTTAATTGAAATCAAATCCAAAAAAACGTATTTATTTAACAAATATCAAGTTTAAAGTAAAAAGTATTTTTTTTTTTAATTATAAATTGTGTACTGCAAACCTGCTCTAAACAACAAAAAGCCACCATTTTTTTTATGCAAGTCAAGGTTTCTGTTTTCCCCCAAGACGTTGAGGGTTGATTATAGCTTCCTCAGACATATCTAAAAAAAGTGATTAGTTAATGAAAGTTTTTGTATATTACGATGGTATAAAAATATTAGGAAACCAAAATTTCATTAGGTTTGACTTGAGCTGACTGTACTAAATTCAAGTACCTGGTATGGGTTTGTACATTATAAATTATTTAAAGAGTAGGCTCCGTTCAGAATAAGTAATTAAGTTGCGTTCAAACAAATACCAATGGTATTAGATGGGTGGTATTAAAACGGAACAAATAATTTGGTTAAGGGATTTTCACAACAGATTTTCGATTTATAATAGGTTTTAGTGAGTTGATGGCCTTTACACCTTTGCTCATAATAAGTTCTTTTCTTTGTTTTTGTTCCAGTTAAGCTGTAATTGTGCGTTTTCTGGTAAACAGACTTCTGCTTTGTCGAATTCAGTTTAAGTTTCCAGGTTTTAAAGTAAGAGCTGAGCAGTTTCAGTGAATATTGTAGCAGCCAATGTTTTTGTCTGTCTTGAATGTTGCCGTATCGTCAGCATAAATGGCAAGTTGTGTGTGGGCTTCAAAGTCAAAATATTTTATTTCACATAGGCCTACATGGGCACTTATAAAACGTCAGAAGCTAGTGCACGGTTCCAAATTGGTCGTTTTCTATGGAGAGGAACCGGCAAGAAACTCCATGGTTACTCTTTTAAAAAAAGTGATTGTTGTTACAATATTGATGGATATTATGTAAGAACAGTGTAGACCAGTAAATATTGTACACAATAGCACAATAAAAATAATCATAATAAAAAAGTAAATCGTAATAGGAAGTAGTTTATGGGTTCGTGGAGTATACAGTGTTCTCACATTCACATTACGAAAAAGAGGCTTTATAAAAAATAAAAAAATCAGGAATAATATATATAATTACAACTATCAATAAAATGTTAACAAAATAAATTACTTACAAATTTAAGACAGTTGAAGTCTAAGTAATAAAAAAATATTGCAAAAGCAATGTGTTAGAGAAGAAAAAAAAAATTTATATATAATTATTAAAACAGAGGTTAATAGACACATAATTATTGATTATTTAACAGGGGGCCACATGTGCAGAGTTAGTCATTGCCAAACAAGCGTGTCTACGACATAGTATTTAGCTTTGTAATATGCTTTTTCTGTTAGAACACGCTTAATGTATGTTTGCTTGTTTAGGGATATCATTCAGGTACAGTACAAAGCCATATGGACCCACAAACGAGCCCTGGGGAATACCGGCTGGGATTATCTTAGGTGCAGAGAGGTCATTTCCTACATATATGGAGAAAGATTGATCCCGCAAATAATTTTGGATGAGTTTTACTAGACAGAGAGGTACTTTATATCTAATTAATTTGTGCAGTAGGAAATAAAATTTCTGCGATGTTAACTACTTAAAACAACAATTGTTACAAAATCTAGTCATTAAAATAAATAAAAAAGGAACCATTTGTTCATTATAAAAAGCGGTAGTCTTTAAAAATAAGCTTAATCTAAACTTAGAGCCCTAAAGGATCCAGGCATCCCGATATATTGTTCATTAAAGTTGCTTGCTTGTCTGCACGATTCATCAGTCTTCGCCTGATACATCATATTGAAGTATTCTACAAAATCTTTGGAAGTCAGCCTTTTTAGCCATTCATCTGAAACAAATAACATGTGGGCATTAAACGTATGATTACGTATTGCAATTATATTCATTAACACAGTATTATAAACTGTTTTATGTTCCAAAATAAATCTTTTTATATAATATTATCAACAACCCTTTCTTGAAAATACCTATCGAATCCATAATATATATGTCGCTAGCAAAATTCTTGTTGTTACGCTTAAGGATACGTTACCCTCTGGTCACGTATCCTTAAGTGCTTGAGGAGTGGAGATTTATACTATGGCTATCAAGACAATTCAGGAAGTACGACCAAGATCCTTATCAACTCCTTACTGGATACATTATTTTTCCGAGCACGCTTACTCTTGGGTATCTCCACTCAAGTCAGCCAACCAGCATAAAGACAAGAGAGAGGTGGGAGTTCTGTTCATTTTTAGTGTTCACTACGGCTGGCCAATAAAGGGAAGCCGGAGATGAGGAACCAGAACTTCCCAATAGATCGGGTCCGTAGGATCGCTAATGCCCAATAGATCGGGTCCGTAGGATCGCTAATGCCCAACAGTTTGTCACAAAACTGCCCTGTGGATTGTATCTCTCTTATTCTAACCCCTTACCCTTTGAATGTTATGCCAAAGCAAAGGCTACCGATATATATCTAGCTAGGGTTTATTGGACCGCGTAGACATAAGGTTATTATTATTATCAATGCTAAATAGCAACAATTACAGAGCATTTAAATCTCGAAATGCATCTGAACTCATCATTAGACTCTCAAAACACAAACAATTTTTCAAAGATGTCCATTGACGAATTGCCAAAATATTTGAAATTAACTTCGTGACCTAACACAGACACATAACAAACCTTTACATATTTGACCAACTTTTGCCCTTTTGGTGAAAAAATTCAGCAATCTGACCAGTACTTTTAGAAATTACCTCCTACAAACAAAAAAACCAACTACCTCTATATAGAGGTTATCCGTCATTATCATATATTATCCGTCGTTGTAACTGAATCAGTTTGTCTCTTTCCTCTTCAAAAAAACATTTCAACAAAAACAGAAACATACCACTTAACTCTTGTAAGGACTTTTCCTTGCCTCCATATTCTTCAGGTAAGATGTCTTTCGGCAAAATCTCGTATATGGTGTCAATGTTTTTGTGCAGATGTATTCTTCCTGCTAGTTTTGAGCTTAAGACTTGTTTAAGTAATCCAAGAAGAGCATCAATCATTTTGGATGCCGTTATTAAATGTATCTGTTTTATTCTCATGCCATAACCTTCCTACAACATAATTTAAGTAAAGATTAAAAGGTGCAGTTATTATTGGAACGTTTTTATCATGAAAACTTTTTCAATCTTACCGTCATCAGTGTGAGAATTTGTCTAAGTTCCATAGGAGTGCATTTGGTGATAAATGTCAGTATGTTTGCATTTCTAAAGTCTAGAATTATAACAAGGCCACTGTTGTAATCATTTATTCTAACGTATTCACATATCTGAAAAAAAGCATATCTAGTGTATAAACGTAATTAGCCTTTTAACACACCACTAACATTTAATTAGTACAAAATACTTAAAAGGCTTATTAGAAAAGGTCTAGTTATTATTTATAAAGTCTCAATAAATAATATTCATATACAAAAGAGTTATTAGAGTTTATTTATATCCAAAAATGTTACTCAATTTATGGAAATATTGTACGTATATTATTAATGAACGGTGATCAAAATGCAATTGGTATGAATGATTGATTCAAATTATGACAAATCGTGGACGATTTTGGGATTTTGTCATAATCGGTAAATTCATAATTGAATTATAAATCATTCATGCTTTTTTTTTTCTTTTTACTACACAAACATGGTCAGTAATGGGTACGGTGTGGGTTGGTAGATGTTATATGGTTATAATTTCAACTCGATACGTCCACGCGTTCTCGAGATAAAGGGTCTTGACAGATGGACAGACAGACAGACGGACGGACAACAAAGTGATCCTATAAACCTTCTCTCTTCTTCTTCCTTTTGAGGTACGGAACCCTAAAAAACGCGGCACACTCTTGACTGAAAAACCCCAACATAAATGAAAAATGAATTAACCAGTGAAATAGTAAATAAATAACTTACCACAGTCATATATCTATAAAAACTATGAATATCCGAGGATTGATATTCGTCTGATTTCACGTTAAAAAGAGACACCCTGTAGTGTTCCTTTGTCATTTTGGGAAGAAACCCGTAGCGTCTGAAAAAAGAAATGTAAACATTTACATCCATACTAATATTATATAGAGGAAAAATTTGTATTTTTGTGTGTATCTTTGTAATGAATAAACTCAAAAACTGCTGGGCCAATTTAAAAAATTCTTTCACCATTGGAAAGCTACATTTACCTTGAATGACAGGCTATATTTATTGCCCGTGCGAAGCCGGGACGGGCCGCTAGTTTACATTGAAATTAGGAATGGTTACATACTATGAGTGTAAACTCATCAGAAGCGAGTATGAGCCTTATCAGAAGGCTTAAGGCCCAAGTGCCCGAAAAGTGCCCTATAATAATGACTTTCTGAAACCTTACTCCTCGGTAACGTCCAGTTTAATAAGTTTGAAAAAAATATATGTTGCTTATATATTCATAAACAACATTATCAACTATTGATGTTTTCTTGTAATTAATACTTTTACATAAAAAAAATATTGAGCAATTTCGCAAATTTTTCCTATTCCTTCTATATGGCTTGGATTTTTAAAAATATCTTTGCACATAAAAATTGGTGATTAAACATTCTTCAACATATGGAAATCAATCAGTATTTCTTAAAGACAAATCGATTTAAAATTCAGCGGAACCACAAAATATGTAGGTACAGAAGTCAATCTACACACTAAGCGCGCTCGAGCAACGCACACAAAGACACCGCTCACAGACACGATGTCTCGGTCGCGTGTCGGATCACTCGTCGAATAATTACGACTCAAACGCTCATTAGTGTGCGTCCACCGAGCGGAGTTATAAAAAGTGAAGTACATACATGAGATTGTCTTCTATACCTATCTATTTGTGGCGGAGCTCTATTCGGATGCAGCTGGCCGCAATTAAATGCACAGATATAATATGCGTACTGCCGCCTAGGGAGGTACGACTATTCAGAGGGATACGCAAAACTACGATCAGTCATATTCCGAGGAATTAAGACGGGAAATAAATAAAAAAATGAAGAGCGCTGACAATGAAATCGAAAACCTTAACTATGAAAATACTAAGCTCAAAAAGATTACACAGGAACAACAACGACAAATAGAATTATTGAAAACCATTACCTCCACTACCCCGCATCGCAATAATAAGTCATTTCCTATCTCAAAACGAATGCTAAGCATGAGAGTAAACACGCCCCGTCATTCTCCTCTAAGACTAGCTAAAAGTAGATAGGTGCATAAGAAGCCCAAACTTGCATACAACTCAGCACTAAATATTCGAATGCAATTCGGATATTCAGTCGAAAAGCCATTATGATTTTGAAAATAGAAGGTGCAGCAAAACACACTGTGCTATGAAATGGAAGGTCTAACAGTTCTAACTCGAAACAAAAAGCATAGAGTAATTATCCTCGGTGATGGACAAGGTCGGGGTCTACGCAGCATCTTGCAAAACCTACTTGGATCCGAATACGACGTGTTTTCCTACCTTAGGCCAGGTGCTGTACTGAGTAAGATCTTAGAATACCCAAGAATGAAATCAGTACACTTACAAGAAGCGACTACGTGACTACGTGTATCGGGAGGATGCTGTGATAAGAACCCTTATGATGTCGACATAAATCTACTTCGCTGGTTATCGTCAACTGCAAATACTAATGTGATTATAAGTGAAGTACCTAGTAACAAGTTCTTAAAGGAATCAAAACTTAACTATTTATTACGATTTATGTGTAAGAAATATAAAAATGTAATGTTCATAGACATGAATTAAGCTAGGTTTCTACCAAGTAGACGCAATTATGTACTTAATCTTGCAAAGTCTTTAGTAAAAGAAATATTGTGTATTCATTACCACTTCAAAGCATTGCAATACGAACAGATGTGTCAATTTAAAAGTAAAAAAATCTTTTGAAAGTAAATGTGTGCAAGTAAACTTAAGTTCTGAAGACAATTTAATAAATAGAATTAATACAGACTGTATAAATGAATTAAGTAACGATGAATCAGAATGTACCAAAACCGAAAACACAAACTCAAATAATTTATTTCGTTTATAGATTTGACACTATTTTCCATCAAAACATTAATGGATTACTTAATAAAGCTGATATGTTTTCCGTTTGCATTAACGAGTTAGCTGCACAGAACAATGCTCTTGACATATTATGTATCACTGAACACAACATGATGGATGGTGATGAAGTATATCTTGCAATTCCAAACTATAAACTTGCATCTTATTATATGAGAGATAGCAGATACGGAGGCTCTTGTATTTAATTAAAAATAACATTATATACAGAATTCTTCACAAAATTATCAATCAGCAACACAATAGAATGTTCTGCTATCGAGATATTGGAACGTCAAATAATTATTTTATGCATATACAGGCCGCCAAACAACAACGCCGACTCTATAAACAGCTTTCTCACAACTTTCCATAAAATATTAAAAAAAGTTAGGCTCAAACGGGAAAAAGATTGTAATTTGCGGTGACTTCAACATAGATACTTTAAAAAATACAAAACTTTCCACTGAATTCGTTGAACTGTTGACTAGATATAATTTAGAACTAAAATTCAAACAAATAACACGATTCGCTAGGCTAACAGTCGGCCTTTCCTGACATATTCACGTCTCGTGAAGACAATATTATAAAAGTTTGTTCAAAATATTGATTCATCAAATATTCTTACTACACTAGAAAACAAAAAAAAAATCAAATAAATACAACAACAATAAGTAACAGAAAAAAATAATAATTCATATTTAAACAATACTGGATATCAATTTTACTTAATATTTGTTTCAAACTTAAAATATCTAACAATAAATATCACAAAACTAAATCATCTTGGCACGAAACCTCTTAATATTTTCGTGTGTTCTCAAAATCACATGGTGTGAGGGGTAATGTGTACAAACTCATAGAATCATACCTTAGCAACAGACAACAATTCACAGAAGTAAGGAGGTTAAATCCCATTACTAAAATGGAAGTAATAAATACTTCTGAATCCAGAACTTCTAAATTTGGCGTTCCTCAAGGAACCATTGTGGGTCCTTTATTATTCCTTGTTTTTAAATCAAATCAAATCAAAACATTTATTTCAAATAGACCATTTACAGGCACTTTTGAATATTCAAATGTCGGTCAGTCCAAGAAAAGTGAAGCTAAATTGAAGTGAAGTTTATATAAATGACATGCCTTCGGTCAGAAATCATGACATTACACTATTTGCTCATGATAGCACTGTTTTATTTGTTAATGATAACACAATTGACTTAGAATCTGACATTAACCGAACAATATTATCAATAATAGAATGGCTTGAAATAAATAATTTAATGATTAACATTGACAAAACAAAAATAATGAATTTTAAAATACGAACTCAATGCACGGGTAATTTAAAAATAAGTTACCTAGATAGTGACATTGAAGACACTGAAGTAACAAAATTTCTAGGGTTTTGACAAGAAACTTAATTGGAAACTTCATATTGACCATGTATGCAAAAAGCTGGGACAGTTTAAATACGCACTTCACAGATTAGGGCAAATAGCAAATCAGGCTACTTTACTAACAGCCTACCATGGTTACGTTAGCTCTATCCTAAGATATGGCGTAATTTTCTGGGGCAACAGTACAGATAAAGAGGGCGCTTTCATTGCTCAAAAACGCTGCATTAGAGCCATATTTAATTTATGCGAAACTGACTCCTGTAAGCGGTTTTTTAAAAAGACAAACGTACTCACACTGCCTTGACATGTATAATTACTACACGCGTATAAGACGTAACGAAAAATTGCGTACAGTAACTAGTAAGACTCATATTATGCATGAAAGTATCTTTTGTATGGCTACACACATCTGTAATAATATTCCGGGGCCTATTGGAATAGTAACGGAAACGAAAAAAAATTAAAAAGAGTCTCCATGATCTGTTAGTAGACAAGTGCTACTACTCTATAAAAGACTTTTTATTGGACAAATCACTTCAATATAGACCCTCTCAGTCATGATGTGTTCAGTAGCCTACTGTTGTGCCTGCTTACCTTAATTCGTTTTGTTTGATTGTATCGTTTTTATTTTTATGTAAAATATTAATAATTTGTAAAAATACTGTACTTACCCATATTCTTAAATGACTATTGTATGCCCAAGAGCGGGACGTAGCTGATCTATTTAATTTATTTAAGATCTGTATTATGTAGCAACCTATGATCCACAATAAAGATATAGAACATTGACTATTATGTCCATTTAATTTCGGCCAGATTTTCTAGGGACTTTAAGCCTTAAAGTCACCCAAAGTGCAATGAAAAGGCGACAATTCTTCTCACTCCACCCAGAGTGAGAGGAGTTATTTGATAGTTTCTCACGTCTAACCTGTTTATACCTACCCTTAGCGTTTTGTATGATAATGCAGGTATAGTAGAGGATAGATTAAGAACGACCTTCACCGGTTTGTTTAATAGATGAAACGTATTTTATGACAAATTTTCAATTTTTAATTAATAATAGTTTGGCCAGGAATTTCGTAGGCAACCCACCCGCGTTATATTATTTAATTAGCAGCCCTTCCCGGCTTCGCACGGACAATAAAGCCTATGTGACTAAGGGTGAATGTAGCTTTCTAATGGTGTAAGAATTTTTGAAATCGGCAGTGCAGTTTTTGAGTTTATTCGTTACATACAAAAATACAAATTATTTTTCTTTATAATATTAGTATAGATTAGAGATGCGCCGAATAGTGGCTTCACCGAATAACCGAATACCGAATAGTATTCGGTTCAATCTTTACCGAACCGGATATTCGGCCGAATTATTCGGTTTACCATTTCACTGCATTCCCGCGTAAACAGGATCAAACGAATTAACAGAATTAATTTCAGTTTTAATGAAAATTATGAACTGGTAAGAAGAAAGCTTTTTCTAGAAGCGATTCAAAGAAGCGACCCTGATGCTGAAAGCTCAAGCAAAGATGAAGCTACAAAGTCAAACAAAGGAAGACCTTCACAAAATGTTTCAAATTTTTTAGAGGAATCTCATGTGACATTTTGGAAGTGTTATGAAGAACTTGCCTCGACGAATCCTGTCATTTCGGAAGATCCTAAAAGCCCAATCGCTGTGGAATTGGACAGTTATGAAGCTGAAAGTTTACTACCAAGAAGAGCCAGAGCCCTTTTGATTGGTGAGCAAAATATGCACATTTAGCTAATTTAGCTAGAGTGTTTCTATGTGCTCCTGCTAGTAGTGTGTACAGTGAACGATTATTTTCGGAAGCAGGGAACCTGTATGAAGAAAAACGTAATAGACTCTTGCCGGAGAGGGCCGAGAGCTTGGTGTTTCTGCACCATAATTTACCATTAATAAATTATAAATATTAGAATATGTATGTTCCTCTTTGTATATGTTCTACTTTATTTCTGACCTCTATTATATATTTCTTATTTTATATTCTTAGTTATCATTTTATAAGGTATCTCTATTACAGTGTCTATTGATTAATATTTTAATTTATAATAATTTGCCACGTAAATGTGTTCGTTTAAAATTTAAAATGTTGATCTGAGTTTGAAAAATAAAAGTTTATATTAATATGAATTTAAAAAAAGTATGGATGTCATGTTAATTTTTTAAGTTTCGAAATAAATATTAAAATGAATATAGAGCTAGGGCTTAAAAATAAACGTTGAATTAAGTTTTAAAATGAATGTTAACGTTATAGGTCAAGAAATAAATATGTGGACTTAGGGTGTTAAAATAAATGTTGCTTTCAAGTTTGATTGCTTTCATTCAGGTATTAGCTTTTTAACACATTCTTCACAAGTTTTATTTAACTTATAATAAACATATCTTACATAAGAAGCTTGTCTTTCAGTTTTATTCCATGTCATGTACCAGGAAAATTAAAATACTCAAACCGAATATATTAGGCACTAAAACCGTATAATTCGGCCGAATACAAATAGTGGCAAAAATGCCGAATACGCCGAATACCGAATACCAAACGAATATTCGACGCATCTCTAGTATAGATATACTAAATTTGTTATAAAATACGTTTCATCCACTAAACAGACCGGTGAAGGTCGTTCTTAATCGGATCTTAGACTAGGAAGATCATTCACTACGACCCATTACCACGGTTATGTATAAGTACTCGTTCACGTTAACTCGCGGGCGCGGTGGCGGGCGCGGTCACGAAATATCAAACATATGGCTTAATATCGAAGTGTTCACGTACGAAACGCACGTGCGGTCTAAGTAGCGGGCATGCTAGCGAGTGGCGCGCGCGGCGAGCTCGCGGCTGTATCAAACGCTTGAAATGTTTGTGTCTGTTCACGTCGAACTAGCGGAGGAGCGCGCGATCCACCCGCGTCGTCAGTAAGTTCAAATGGTATAAACTTGTCGCCAGGCGGGTGTGACGCGCAAACGCCTGGCGGCCAATGTGAACACGAATTCGCCATGTTTTCGCGACCGCACTAGCCACCGCGTCCGCGCGTTTCAACGTGAACAAGTACTAACGTGGCTACAGGTTGAGGAGACCTGGGGGGCAATCGCGCTATTTTTTTTTCAACTCAATCGCAACCGAACCGCTACCATAACACAACTTTTTGACCGTTTCGTATCGCGCTAAAATTTTGACAGCAAGTTGAGACGCACCGCGATCGTAACTGGAACGTTATCGTTGTCAAATGTAAAAGTTGATAGGAGGCTACTTTTTTACGATCGTTACTGGATCGTTGGAGTGTTTTGTCTTGGTTTTGAAGTGATTCTGAGTGAAAATCTTCCAAAAATACAACATTACCATGTACGCCTACATAGATTTATTGGAGAAATCTCATGAATACGATGTAGCGGTGGCTCGAGCCGAAATTAAAAGGAAAAACTTAAAAGCTAGACTTAGTTGTGATTTGTTGTGATTCATACAGTGATCGACAGTTTGTAAAGAGATATAGACTCACGAAAGAATTAACCCGTGAACTAATTTCCAAGCAGACTCCTCATGTGCCACCCGTCCTACGTTCTGATGCTTTGGATGTTGAAACTAAGGTAAGGAGTGTAGGGGCAGATTTTGTGATGATTCCTCTAAAGTCATAAACAGCATTATCATAACCAGAATTGTATTGTTATAATTTTGTTCTTTCCTGTCAGTGCTAGTTCATATCCTTATTGTTTTTTTTTTCAGATATGTGATTCTAATTTAAATATATTATGTGTGGGTGCAAGTTCCCCTGGGTCCACACATGATAGTGTTGTTTGGGCCAACTATCCACTATATAGAAAGACTCCTCATTAATCATGGAGAAAATTTACATCTTTTAGGTATGTTTAAATTGAGTTTAATTTATGTTGCAATCTTCTGATTCATTGTGTAAATATTGTTTTAAGACTCTTTAATTTATTTTTGGTTATTGCAGGAGATTCAGGGTACCCTTTGAGACCGATAATGATGACACCCATCTCGGAACCAAGGCCGGATACTCCGGAACGATATAACCAAAGCTTGCTCTTGACGGCCAGAAGTCTTGTTGAATGCTGGTAGGTATGCTTTGAATATCATACCATTATTATAATAATTGATATAATTTGTGTTTGAAATAAATAAATAATAATAAAAGGATTTGTCCTTGCAGGTGCTTATTGGTTGATAGACATTACACTCCAGTAACTGCTGTGAGAATAGTGAATTAATGCTGTGTTCTGCACACAAGGCTTATATCCCCTACACCCCTAACAGCAGAAGAAGCAGCTCATGAGCGACAGCTGACAGAGGGCGTTGGTCATGGTGTCAGGCAAGAGCAGTGACCGGACACTCATGCTCTTAGCGAGTTGGAGCTTGGATGCACACAACAGTGGGCGCTCATTCAACGTTAATGGACCAACCCAACCAACCAATTATCTTAATCAATTCTACTTTTATAATTGACATACTATCCTATTGTTGTCCATGTATGCATTAAAAAGGTGCATTGTAAAAATATTATATCAACATGGTTTCAAAATTTGTGTTATGATGACACTTTGTGGCTGGTGTAGGTTAATTAGTTTTAAGTTTTTTTAACATTGAAATGGTTTTTAAATAGTTCTTATGTGTTTTATATAAGTATTCTTAGCAAATATTAACATAAATAATAAAATAATTTAAATCATAAGACACTTGAGGTACAGGCAGGTTAGATCATTATTATTGTTTTGTTTTAAGGCTGCAATTATTGTCTAAACTTGCATGTTATTCCCCTTAATTATTATTCTATATTCAATTCCATTTTTCATACTGTTTGTGAATAAAGGCTATTTGTATTTCTAACGCCTCGTCATTTTATTTTCAAACGTAAACATTATCACATAACAGCTCGTCGTCTATCGTCACTCGTCCAAGAGCAAGGTCTTGATAAGCTCCAGAAACTGCACCATCAGTAAGTCTAAATGTTTATTTACGTAAAATCTTGCTAACTTCTTCAAAAGTTCAAGTACATACCGCACTTTTAGCTGTCAAAACTAGAGGTGCACACGTCAAAATTTATTACTAAACGCTCGGATATTCACAAACTAAAAGGGCATCACTAACGATTGACGTTACGCAACGGTCCAACTTTGGTTTACGTTCGTGAACGTTTGAACTTTTAGCGCGATACCAAAATCCCGATCAGCTGAATCGAAACCTAACCACTGCCGCAATCGAACCGTAACTTTGTCGTAAACGTTTGAAATTAGCGCGATTGCCCTCCTGCCTGGATTTTGGTATCGCGCTAAAAGTTCAAACGTTCACGAACGTAAACCAAAGTTGGACCGTTGCGTAACGTCAATCGTTAGTGATGCCCTTTTAGTTTGTGAATATCCGAGCGTTTAGTAATAAATTTTGATGTGTGCACCTCTAGTTTTGACAGCTAAAAGTGCGGTATGTACTTGAACTTTTGAAGAGGTTAGCAAGATTTTACGTAAATAAACATTCAGACTTACTGATGGTGCAGTTTCTGGAGCTTATCAAGACCTTGCTCTTGGACGAGTGACGAGAGACGACGAGCTGTTATGTGATAATGATTATGTTTGAAAATATAATTAAAATAAAATGACGAGGCGTTAGAAATACAAATAGCCTTTATTCACAAACAGTACGAAAAATGGAATTGAATATAGAATAATAATTAAGGGGAATAACATGCAAGTTTAGACAATAATTGCAGCCTTAAAACAAAACAATAATAATGATCTAACCTGCCTGTACCTCAGTCCTCAAGTGTCTTATGATTTAAATTATTTTAATATTTATGTTAATATTTGCTAAGAATACTTATATAAAACACATAAGAACTATTTAAAAACCATTTCAATGTTAAACAAACTTAAAACTAATTAACCTACACCAGCCACGAAGTGTCATCATAACACAAATTTTGAAACCATGTTGATATAACATTTTTACAATGCACCTTTTTAATGCATACATGGACAACAATAGGATAGTATGTTAATTATAAAAGTAGAATTGATTAAGATAATTGGTTTCTCCTATTAGTCCATTAACGTTGAATGAGCGCCCACTGTTGTGTGCATCCAAGCTCCAACTCGTTAAGAGCATGAGTGCCCGGTCACTGCTCTTGCCTGACACCATGACCAACACCCTCTGTGAGCTGTCGCTCACGAGCTGCTTCTTCTGTTGTTAGGGGTGTGTAGGGGATATAAGCCTTGTGTGCTATATTATGCAGAACACAGCATTCATTCACTATTTTCACAGCAGTTACTGGAGTGTAATGCAGCTGTCTATTAACCAATAAGCACCTGCAAGGACAAATCCTTTTATTATTATTTATTTATTTAAAACACAAATTATATCAATTATTATAATAATGGTATGATATTCAAAGCATACCTACCAGCATTCAACAAGACTTCTGGCCGTCAAGAGCAAGCTTTGGTTATATCGTTCCAGAGTATCCGGCCTTGGTTCCGAGATGGGTGTCATCATTATCGGTCTCAAAGGGTACCCTGAATCTCCTGCAATAACCAAAAATAAATTAAAGAGTCTTAAAACAATATTTACACAATGAATCAGAGGATTGCTACATAAATTAAACTCAATTTAAACATACCTAAAAGATATAAATTTTCTCCATGATTATTGAGGAATCTTTCTAAATAATGGATAGTTGGCCCAAACAACACTATCATGTGTGGACACAGGGGAACTTGTATCCACACATAATATATTTAAATTAGAATCACATATCTGAAAAAAAAAATACAATAAGGATATTGACTTGCACTGACAGGAAATAACAAAATTATAACAATTATATGGTTATGATAATGCTGTTTATGACTTTAGAGGAATCATCACAAATTCTGAACCTACACTCCTTACCTTAGTTTCAACATCCAAAGCATCAGAACGTAGGACGGGTGGCACATGAGGAGTCTGCTTGGAAATTAGTTCACGGGTTAATTTTCGTGAGTCTATATCTCTTTACAAACTGTCGATCACTGTATGAATCACAACAAATCACAAGTAAGTCTAGCTTTTAAGTTTTTCCTTTTAATTTCGGCTCGAGCCACCGCTACATCGTATTCATGAGATTTCTCCAATAAATCTGTGTTGGCGTACATGGTAATGTTGTATTTTTGGAAGATTTTCACTCAGAATCACTTCAAAACAAAGACAAAACACTCTAACGATCCAGTAACGATCGTAAAAAAGTAGCCTCCTATCAACTTTTACATTTGACAGCGATAACGGTCCAGTTACGATCGCGGTGCGTCTCAACTTGCTGTCAAAATTTTAGCGCGATACGAAACGGTCAAAAAGTTGTGATATGGTAGCGGTTCGGTTGCGATTGAGTTGAAAAAAAATAGCGCGATTGCCCCCCTGAGGAGCTTGCGACTGGCAAATAAAAGCTGTTTAAGCCTCCAAAAAATAAAGTAGTCGAAAAAATACTTACACAAATTTATCTAAGGTTTCGAACTGTTTTTTAGACACCGGACCAGGATATAACTCAGGCATTAAAGTTTTGAAGGTACACAATTTGTCGATCCTTTGTTTGGCTCGTTCTACCATCCCTTTGGCGTTGATAAGTGTCCTTTCAAGGTAATCTCGAGCTGAAATTAGTATTTTTTTTTTTTATTTAGGTATAAAAAAAAATCAATTGTGTACCATAGGAATCTTTTTTGTCACGTCATATACATGAGAGTAGGAAATGTAAATAATTATAAACAAAATTACAAAACAATTCAAAATGTGATATTTTCTGACAAAGAGAAATCAGTACTATATGGACAATGGATGGATGGATAAAGAGGGAGAAGGAGGCCAAAGAAAAGATGGAGAGACTGTGTGAGAAGTGATATGAAAAAAAGGGAGTTAGTAATAGCGTGACGGGTGACAGGATAGAATGGTTAAAAAAGACTTGTTGCGCCGACCCAAAATGTGTATGAATGTTGGATCAATGAATTTGGATGAAACTTCTTTAAACCAAAAATGACAAAGATATAGCCCATTAAAGTTACGTGTAACGTCACGCCGTGCTGCACTCCCCCTCTCTCTTACGTTGGTGTTTTTGTTTGGATTATTATTATTAGATATTCTGATTTTAATTGAAATCATAAAAATATTTTTTGTATCAAACTTAACCTTGAAATTTGATAAAGAAAGAAAGAAAAAACTTTTATTCGTACCTCACACATATAGTAGAATTGGATTAATAATAATAAAAAAAAGAAAACTTTAAAACCTGTGCAAGGCCAAAAGGGCGCTTAACTCAGCATATGCTGCGAAATTTAAAAAGCTAAATAACGCAGCGCTGGTATTCTGTTAAGACCCGCGGTGATGCCACATGAAATTTAATAACTTGCAAATAAACGTTATATAAAAAAAAAAACAATTCTGCATTTTGCATAAGTACCTACTTAGATGAATTCAGCAGTTACAAGCTTGATACAAAAAACCCATAGTTTAGTACTAGCTTCTCTATTTAAACAAAACTCAAATATCTAGACATTCAACATACATGACCTAGTTAATAGATAGAATAAAACAAAAGTTTCATCATCATCATCAACTCATATGCGTCCCCACCGCTGCGGCACGGGCCTCCCTTAACGATGTGAGGGTAAAAAAAAAAACAAAAGTTTGCTTAACAATAATTTATTACAATCCCGGTTTACAATAATTATGATTGTTTGATAAACTTGCACGCCCAACTTCATCCTGGCTGTGAGGCCATACGCCTCTTATTCCATGTCATCATTATCACTGACACTTTCAGTTTCCGAATCACTTATCACTTCTATAATGAACGGTTTATCCAAATACACATCATGCTTGAAATATTCTGCTTGTAAGTTGCGAACATGATTGCAATGCTGAGCCCACTCACTAACCGTTATACTTTCAAAAGCTTCTTGAACTAGGCGGAGAATCTCCGAATTTCTGTGGTCAATATTTACATCAGCAACTTTTCTTTTCATCGAGCTCCATATTAATTCGATGGGATTGAGATCACAAAGATAGGTAGGTAAGTACAAGCATTTGTGTCCATTTAAAAGAGAAAAATCCGAAACACGCATTTAGTACTTTTATGTTAAAAATCTACAAAATTTCATGACTATATCAGGAAAATCACCAAGTTATAAGCTTGTTATGTCAGCAAAACTATATAGTCACCGAGCTATCCAGGCGACTGAGAGGTTATTTTGCTTTACTTTTGTTTTACCGTTAAACGTCTGTTTTTTTTTTATTATTATTAATAAGCTCACGCTTGACCATTACCTTACCTTAAGGTAAGCGACAATGTGATTGACAGTAGAGCGCTCTTGCCTAGACGTAACCTATTCGCTCTTGACTTAAAGACCTCTAGGTAGTTGCTATCAGGAAACATAGAATCTGGCAGGGAATTCACACCTTAGCCGCTTATAAAATAATTACAAATGACTACAGTGCAGCACGCTTGCCTAAACGTAATCTATTCACTATTTACTTAAAGAACCCTAGGTCGTAAGCCTGAAAGTTTGGTAAGCAGTTTTATCAAAAGACTTCGTGTTAGTCATTGGGTTTCATAGGCCATATTGGTAGTCGTTCCGTATAAAATACCAGTATTTAACTATATTTAAGTAAACCCAGATACGTATCTTGGGAAAAAAACTAAGTAACGCGATGCTGAAACGCAAAGGGCAACAGAACGATCACAGGTGGGTTTAATAAAAGTCTCTCACTCCACCCAGAAAGGAAGGCTTTATCACTGATTCCCTAGCTAAAGAAGAACCAATGTATGAGTTTTTGAAATTCATTTGAAATTCATCGGGTATGATTATTTCAATGTCACTTTTCTCAACTGTCAACCTCTGTTTACTTTTCTTGTTTGAGAATTTTTTTTCTTATTTACGAATTTTATGAAAAATACTTAAAAAGTAGTCAAAATTACAAAATACGATTAGCATTTCAGCAAGAATGTGGTAATGATTGGTAACTACGAAAACTCTTATTAATGTGAAGTAGCTTAGACATATCAGTGACGGTATAAATGTTGTCTAGATGACTTTTTCCTGGAAATAAAAAAATGGCCATGTTGAGCCATAGGAATAAAATAGATGGCAGAAAGTAATTTAAAAGTTACTTTATCTTCTCAAGGCTATTCCCGATACGCGACTACTAGACATACATATATGTATAAAAAAACTGTTTGAATAAAAAATGGGCTACATTAATTTTTTTTATTATTTCTTATCACAATATTATTGAGATAACCTATGACTGTTTATGTTTAGTCTGGTTTATTATCATCACATTGTTTTAGTGTTAAGCAAAATAACCTCTCAGTCGCCTGGATAGCTCGGTGACTATATAGTTTTGCTGACATAACAAGCTTATAACTTGGTGATTTTTCCTGATATAGTTATGAAATTTTGTAGATTTTTTGCATAAAAATACTAGACGCATGTTTCGGAATTTTCTTTTTACACAACATTACTTTTGGTACAATTATTTGTAGGTATATTTTTTATTTTCAGGAAAAAGTCATCTAGGCAACATTTATACCGTCATTGATATGTCTATTGTTGGCGATCGCTGTGCTGGCGAGGCTGAGGGTGATCGACAGGCGGCGACGGCGTTGGAATGCTAGGTGACGTCACGGGATCGGCATGGCAGTTCAAGTGCTCGGGCTGCGCAACCCCGAGACTCGACAAAAAACATCCGTTAACCTCTTGACTTAAGCATGGGAACTGTAGCAAGACCCAGTGCTTCCATCAAATATTAAGATGTTATTTGTGCAGTGTTAAACTAACCTTTGTATAGAACAGTCATTGTAATTTGTACATGTTAATATAGTATTGGTCATGTCCCAAGTCGTTTTACTATACAGTTAAAGTATTAGCTTATATCAGAAGTGGCATAAGACACCCCACACACAGTTTGAGTAAATAGCCGTCGGATAAATAAATAATTAATTATTATCAATATCTAAAACGTATAAAATATCCATGCTGGTGATCAAGATTTAGCAGCAGCAGTACGGCGAGGAGTCAGCTCGTCGGCAAAGGAAACAGGTATCACGTAAGGTTGATACCGCAAACTGTGAGTAAAAACTTGTATTTTATTGTTACACTAAAGTGTATTACGATTAGATAGTGATTAGCCAATATGGAAATGGAAAGATGGCAAACCTAAGCCTGATTACAGTTTCATATTCGTTGAAAAAAAATATATTATCTAATAAAGACCGTTTAAGCCGCCACAACAAATACAGTTGGTTTTTGTGTAACAAGATAAAAAGAAGAAGAAACAAGAAGAATATATTGTTTCCTTTAAGACTACCTACACATTTTGAACGATTGTAAAATACAGAGACCGTTCATGTTTGAAAATTTAGAGAAGTATCTTTTGATTGAACTAGATATAATGATGATTATTAACTTAATAGCATTCTTTAGAGTAGTTTATTTAAATAAGTTGAATTGAATAATTTATTAATATCTAATTGCATTATTATGAAAATTGTATTCCATTATTAAACTGAACTGAAGACTGCCTAATTAGTATTTGAATTGAAGAATAGTATTTAATTATTGAATATTACGTTTATTAATTGAAATGGGCAATTATACAAATAATCAAACGTGTTCACTCAAAGTAAAATTTTAATGGAGTGAGCCCTGGCACCCATAACACAAGTTCATGCTTGGGTGTCGTTAATCTGTGTTAGATTGCAGCTTTATTGGAAACAATATCTTTGTGTAAAAACTGTGGATAATAAAAACAATATTATTATTTATTATAGTTATCGATTAGTAGAGTATACGTACTAATCGTAACACTACTGTTGGCGCAAAATTTTGTTGAAATGTTTGTTTGATTAGAATAGACTTTATGCATTTTCAATTGATCGAAAACCTACAAGTGGTCTATTTATAGAATCAGGACAGGCCGAAGCGAGCAAAAATGGTTTTAACGTATAATAATGTGTATAATATGTTGTAAATAATAGTATGTATAATATGTTGTCTTTGGTGGCAAAGTTTATAAATAAACATTCTGTGGTCGCCGATGGATGATCCCAAAGAAATGCATTTGGGAAAATAAAGGTTCACACGACGATCAGACAAAAACTCTTGTTGATGCAATAGCAATATTCATATAAAGATAAATAGTCACATGTTAAAAAATAAGAAGATCTAAAGTTAATGATAAATATATAAATCAATACCTACCACTACGAGAGAACGTAAAGCAATTGGTTAAGTTCTTGGTCTAAAAGTATTACATTATTTGATACAAGAGTCAGATCATAATGTTAGTGAAAACTGAATTAAATAACAAGAAAAAAAAAATCTCGTCTTCAAAATTGGTTAGTAAAGGAAAAGTTGGTTCTTATCTAACACACTTTTGCTTAAAAGTAAGAGTTGGCTGTTGTATCGTTTCTGTTGGACACTTACTTATCCCGTTGTTACTGGGAAGTTGGATGAAAAACCTTAACTGTTACATGAGTTATTGTATATTTGATGACAGTTATAATAACATGAAACACCCTAGTATATAAATTATGTAGATGATTGGGAGATAATTTCACTTCATTCATATCTACCCGTGTTGGCGATAAACGTACGGTGAGATTTATGTAAGCGTTTATACGAGTTAAAATAAAATACTTTGAGTAATTATAAATGTGACATCACATATATCAAAGTCAAATATTATATATTTGTTACACAATGGCATAATGTTATGGCACTACATGGTGTCAGTTCTAGAATTTCGTCTCCCAATGTGTTTGCCTGTCTATACATGAGTGTTTTACAAGTGGGAGATTCTAATTTGGAAAAGTTTAGAATGCTCAAGTGAGGCGAGATGCCCTTTGAGTTCATGAGGTTCCTGGTAGATTTCATACAATTAGTAGAGGCGTGTGCCCTTTGAGTGTATGAGGTTCCGGGGGGGACATGTTTCACTTAGTTGAGGTATTTTCCCGTTGAGTGCAACTGGTCTCTGGACACCTATAGTCAGGAGGTTCCTGGTAGACTTCATACAATTAGTAGAGGCGTGTGCCCTTTGAGTGTATGAGGTTCCGGGGGGGACATGTTTCACTTAGTTGAGGTATTTTCCCGTTGAGTGCAACTGGTCCCTGGACACCTATCGTCAGGAGGTTCCTGGTAGACTTCATACAATTAGTAGAGGTGTGTGCCCTTTGAGTGTATGAGGTTCCGGGGGGGACATGTTTCACTTAGTTGAGGTATTTTCCCGTTGAGTGCAACTGGTCCCTGGACACCTATAGTCAGGAGGTTCCTGGTAGACTTCATACAATTAGTAGAGGCGTGTGCCCTTTGAGTGTATGAGGTTCCGGGGGGGGACATGTTTCACTTAGTTGAGGTATTTTCCCGTTGAGTGCAACTGGTTCCTGGATACCTACGATACCGATGATTTAATAACTTTTAATCTGACCGACACTGATAAAATAATACGAAATAAAAGATGACAATAAAGATCCCAGAACACCCAACACGCAACCGATGTAGATATATGCAGCAGGTAAACTAATAGGTGGTCAATAAATGTGTTTCAGCATGTTATCTGAACTCGTGGGGTACCTGGAGGGCCAGGCACCTTGCAGGACGGCCGTGTTGGCGATCGCTGTGCTGGCGAGGCTGAGGGTGATCGACAGGCGGCGACGGCGTTGGAATGCTGGGTGACGTCACGGGATCGGCATGGCAGTTCAAGTGCTCGGGCTGCGCAACCCCGAGACTCGACAAAAAACATCCGTTAACCTCTTGACTTAAGCATGGGAACTGTAGCAAGACCCAGTGCTTCCATCAAATATTAAGATGTTATTTGTGCAGTGTTAAACTAACCTTTGTATAGAACAGTCATTGTAATTTGTACATGTTAATATAGTATTGGTCATGTCCCAAGTCGTTTTACTATACAGTTAAAGTATTAGCTTATACTATGCTACTTCACATTAATAAGAGTTTTCGTAGTTGCCAATCATTACCACATTCTTGCTGAAATGCTCATCGCATTTTGTAATTTTGACTACTTTTTAAGTATTTTTCATATAATTCGTAAATAAGAATTTTTTTTCTCAAACAATAAAAGTAAACAGAGGTTGACAGTTGAGTAAAGTGACATAGAAATAATCATACGACTCGCCCATGGAGGTTTCCGTAGCAGCAAGTAACATAATATAAAAGTTTTTGTAGTTCGTTGTAACTTTGATCGATGTTTTAATAATACTGTATTTTTTTAGATTTATGACGTATTAAAACAAAACTACTTACTAGATCTCGTTCAAACTAATTTTCGTTGGTAGTTTGCATGGTAATGTACATCATATTTTTTTAAATAGAATTTAAAGCTTTTTTTCTATTTTAGTGTGAAAATCCTAATGCGGTTTACAGAATACATCTACTTACTAAGTTTCAACAGTATAGCTCTTATAGTTTCGGAAAAAAGTGGCTGCGACATACGGACGGACAGACAGACAGACAGACAGATATGACGAATCTATAAGGGTTCCGTTTTTTGCCATTTGGCTACGGAACCCTAAAAAGAACCCTTCAAATTATAATAAATATATGTATATACTTACAAAAATCCTTCTTAATGAAATGCTGTTGCTTTTTGACCCAATCCTCCAGAATATCCACGGCCTCATCAATTCTGCCAGGCTTCTCCAAATTTACATCTTTTCTAACATATTCTAAGGTGTCAGGGTGAAATTCCAGGATTTTATCTTTGAGCACTGATGCCATTTTAGGCTCCCACTCGAGTGGGTGTTGGAAATGAACTGAAGGAGATAATAACGTTTATAGGTTTTTATGTAACTTTATAAAAAAAATCTTGATTAAGTACCTTATAAACTGGTTTGGTTCCGTCAGCCGGTTATGATTCATAGATTTCTACTTGCGTCAACAAAGTAAGTAGATAATTTTTTACATAAATAATTTTTTATCAATTTTTTTAAAGTTCTGTCTTTCTATACAATATGTAACTGGAAAAATGCACCCAAATAACAATTAACATAGGAAATAATAATAATAACATCAGCCCCCAAAATGTAGCTCGTGCTATCCGTCTATTGCTTAACTGGAAAACTTCACGGCTGGACGGGCTGCACAACTTCTGCCTGAAGTGGTTTCAAAGGTCGCACACTCACTTGTCATCCCAATTTCAGTCTGCCTTAAAGTCAGGATTGCTGCCCTAGTTTCTAACGACAGGCATAACCCACCTGCTCCTTAAATAGGGGTAGTGCTGCGAAGCCTAAAACTTACAGACCGATCACATGTTTGCCGACGGTCTATAAAGTTTCTTACATTCATCCTGAGAGTCAAAATTAACAGTCATATTCAGACAAACTCCATCATGTCTGCTTCTCAAAACAGCTGATGTAGGAACGGGTCCCATAGTATTAAGGAGTTGTTTCTCATTGATGTTGCCATTAGCTAACAGGGTCATCCTTTTCGAAGAGATCTGTCGACATGTTGGTTAGATTATAAGAAGGTCTATAATAATAATAATCCTTTATTATCAGGCATCTTAGGCCCATAGGTAAAATACAAACATAATCTTACAAAATGATAAACTAATACATAAAAAGATAAAAAATATATGTCAGTCCCGTAGTACTTGGCTAATGAAGGTGCTGGAGCTGAATAAAGTTGGAACTCTTCACATCTTTCCAATGTCAGCCGATCTGGTGTCGAGCGTAGCATATTCCAGGGTGATAGTCTGGGTTCAATGTGGTTTTGCCTAGTTTTGAGCTCTCAAATAAACGTTTTTCTTTCTTTCTTTTTCTTTTCTTTCTTTTCTCAGCACTCTGCTGGAGGGTTCCGGCTTGGGCTACCAGTTGAGAAGAGCTGTTCAGATTATATCTCGCCTTCTTAACATGGATGATCTAAAATTTTTTGTCTCCAATAACATGATACTGAAGCTAACTGCTACCTTCAGTAGTGCCATCAGGATGGCACTTGGTTTGGACAAATTTGCAGTCATACATGCAGGTATAATTCTCCCGTATGTTCTGATGCGTTCATTTATAAAGAAACAGGTTTATACTAGTCGTTACCGACTGCCTGAACCGAGTCATACGGGTTTAGGCATTGGCTAGTGTTTACCTATTTCTATATGTGGTTTGACTGGTACCTATCTGTACCGACCCTTACCGTATCGCGGCCGAAACTCTGTGGAATAACCAGCCCCCCTAGCCAAGTTACAACCGTTTCGCTTGCGCCGAACGCTTCGTGTTGGCCGCGCCGACAATTCTTTTGTTCTGACAACGTAACTGAGCGCTGAGATGACGTCATTCCCGTACATTTAAAACTTTCTGCTAGCGTTAATGATTGCAGATTAGCAACTTGGCTAGGGGTACAGATGTCAATCGACTTAAGCCGTCTCCAATCATCTATTCAACTCCATTCAGTGTGTAAGGAACTTAACGTACTCATATTAAAAACCAACGAAACTATTAGACTCCGTGATTACTTGGAATAAATTAGCATATTATAATTTACGATAGGCCACAATAACAACGGGTTACGTATAAAAACTGCGATATCTCAGAAACGATGTCATATCATAATATCGTGTTTTTTTTTTTATAAGTCGCTAGGCTGGCTAAGTGTTGAAATGTCTTAATTCCATGCTTTTCTTCTGATGGTGTTGCTATATTCAAATTCAATGACTGGTCTGTTGGTCTAGTGGTTAGTAACCCTGACTGCTATGCCGGAGATCATGGGTTCGATTCCCACCCAGGACAAATGTTTGTGTGATGAGCATAATCATTTGTTCTGTGTCTGGGTGTAATTTATCTATTATATGTATGTATTTAAAAATATATAAGTATGTTTATTAGTTGTCTAGTACCCATAACACAAGCTCTGCTTAGCTTGGGCGTTGTGTGATAGTTGTGGAGTTGTGGACTATTATATTATATTGTTGATATTGTTAAATGAAAATGTCATAGGTGTTAATATAACCACAATACCTATTCTGAGCACAAACAGTCATTTTTATTTCCATGTTTATTATCTAATGAAAGAAAAGAAAAGAAAGAAAACATGCAAGTAATGCGGAAATATATTTCCTATGTATATTAATGCAATACATAAAGCAAAGCCTATTTATGTTATTTGATCAAGATATATATTAGTGCCAACATTAAAAGTGCAGTTTAACCAAAAGTTTCCAACATCAAGCTAGCATAAAAATAAGTAGGCCTAATAATAAATATTATCGTGAAAAATCTTGTCAATTCAGTTTCCAATTATGACGATTTTTTGTTTGTCGACATCTAGTCTGGCTATTAGATTAGCATGATTTGATAAAACTTAGTAAAATGTTTCACATCATCATCATCATCATCATCATATCAGCCGAAAGACGTCCACTGTTGGACATAGGCCTCGCCCAAGCGTCGCCACAACGACCGGTCCTATGCATCACGCATCCATCGGATTCTCGCGACCCTGACCAGGTCATCGGTCCACCTTGTTGGAGGCCGTCCAAAGCTGCGTCTTCCGGTACGTGGTCGCCACTCCAGAAACTTTCGTCCCCATCGACCATCCGTTCTGCGTGCAATGTGTCCTGCCCATTGCCACTTAAGATTGGCGATTCTTCGAGCTACGTCGGTAACCTTGGTTCTCCTGCGGATATCTTCATTTCTGATGTGATCACGCAAGGAAACTCCAAGCATAGCCCTTTCCATCGCCCGTTGGGTGACTTTGAGTCTTCTTATGAGGCCCATTGTAAGTGACCACGTTTCGGAGCCATAAGTCATCACTGGCAACACGCACTGGTCATAGACTTTCGTCTTGAGACACTGTGGTATGTTGGACGAGAAGACACCGCCCAGCCGAGTCGGATTCGACGATTGACCTCTTTCTCGAAGTTAGACCTACCCAACTGGACCGTCTGTCCCAGGTAAACGTAATCGTCCACGACTTCGAGTGTACAGTCTCCGATCTTAATAGGAGGAATACAAAATATTTCCCAGGTATATGTTATCATGGTGACATAATGTAGACAATTAATAATTTCATCCGCCGTTGCTCTTTAAAATTGTAAAACAAACGTTTATTGCCTTTTTATTTAGAAAGAAGAAAGAAAAAAGAAACGAAAACTATTTTATTTGGCATACACACTATTTATAACCAAGCTGTCATTACAAGCAATTCGTGGATTGCAATTGGTCACAGTATTGAATACAATACAATAGTATTATTGTATTGTATATCAGGCTGCTGTCCATGATTTCTTGTCTAAAGCGTATTGGTCAAAGTATCAACTGTGGTACAAGAAGGAAGTAGTCAGCATAGTATTGCTTTCGAGTAGAAAATATCTTTATCTGTTTATTTATTATTTATTTTATTTTCCAAATTTCTTATTTTACATTGTAGATTTTTTTTTTGCCATACAGCGAAAACCTTTCAGGGTTTATCTGTGTAATGGCGCAATAAGTCATAATGTATACGTATATATATAGTGTATATATAATAATGCCTACAATAATTAAAATAAAATAATTAAATTTTTAGTAGCAAGCCGGAATTTTTATAGCTCAATGTATTTTCATTTCCTATTATCAGAAGGGGTTTCGTAACATTTAACGTATGTAGTGCGTTCGCATCGAAATAGTCGCGACGCTGTAGCACGTTGGTATTTTTTTCTCTAGCGCTTTGTCGCGCTTACGAAACGCGCAACAGCATCATAATTTCTTTTTTTATATTATTTTTAAATAACCCTTTATCTATAGGTTTAAGAATTTTAATTCAAACCTTATTAACTTGCTTATTAACCGATATATTAATTAAAACGATTGATTTGCATATATTTTATTTCTTACCTTCTTAGGAGGATTATTAGTTTTATTTATTTATATATCAAGAATAGCCTCATATGAAATATTTAAATTCATAATTAACATTAAAAAAAAAAAATATTTTATTAATTTTAATAATAATCACTCAATTCATATATATATAAATAATTTATCATGAATGAATTTATCTATAAACTTAGACATAAATAACTTAAATCAATTAATTTTATTTATTAATAATGAAAATAAAATTAATTTAAGTAAATTAATTTAACCTTAGACATCTTTTTCTGTAGACATTTCTAAATTGATATATCAGCGATTTAGACTATTCAAAAATTCAAAGTAGCAAAGTAGTTCCTACATATCTACGATGGGTTGGCTTATTAGCATTATCTGCTTTCTGAGACTTAGGGGACCTGCAGGTAGTACTCTGCCCTGGTAATCGATATAGCAGTAAGTCAAAAAAAGCGGTTTCGAGAAAACGACGTGCAAATATTTTTGTTGCAATTTTAGCGTTTGTGATAAAACTATACACTCGATTTTTATGTTCTATATGTCAAAAGAAAGGGAAAAATGTGTTTTTTACAGTAGAATTATTATTCTTCGCGAAAAAAAAAGGCGGTTCAAAAAAGGCGGTTTCCGCCTTTTTTGACTTACTGCTATATCGATTACCAGGGCAGTACTGTCCGCTGTAGGCGTCGCACGTATTGTTGTAGGATCCCTCCAGATTGCAGTTGCTCGTCTCAGAGCCGGTGCCGGAGAAGTAACCGTCCTCGCACTTGTCACAGTTCCTCCCGATGACATGCGGGTGGTAGGAACAGAAGCTGGTTAGCCCGTAACACTGAGGAGGACCCTCGGCACTCCAGCGTGCCCGCTTCGTGGCACTGTGGGGCCAGGGTTAGTTTCGAAAGACAGCTCGAGCCCCGATATGAAGGCTAGAAGGAACGGGGTGGGCTTTTTAGCCAGTAAGAGTCTGACTCTATCTCCCGCTCCGCCCAAGAGCGGGGGTTGTCATTAGATGATTATTCCTACCATAAAAAAGTGGGGCCTAGTCAAAGTAACATTTTCATTAACGGTAATTAAATTCGATAGCTCTAAAATGTATGGAACAGACATAAACCTTCAAACCGTCACGTGATAGAGCGTTTTCGATTGCTAATTGCTAGACAATGTCAAATTGTAATACAAACATAAACGATATTCTCATACAAATGCCTAGACAAATGTCACTTTCGTAAATCGAATTCGATGAGATTTCGTAACATTCGTTCGACTGCTTAGTGTACTCTTTGACTCAGTAGAAAAGCAAAGCAATATGGCTGTTGTTAGTCAGCTGGTGGTGTTATTTGTATCAAGTGTGCTTGTTTCTTGTCTTTTGTCGTTGTTTTAAGCTATTGCATAGCTTCTATCGCGGGCCTTGAGCGTGGAGACCGAATCCAGAAATTCCGTAACGAAAATAACCTAACACCTCCCACTCATTTGTTTTTTGAGCGTGGTGACCGATAAGAAAACAAATGAGTGAACAATCAATCAAAATTCAATTCAATGTGTGAAAGTGTAACTTCAATTAATATCAAAGAAAAAAAAAACAAAGGAAGAAAAATACTGCCTATATAAAATAAATAAATAATTATAATTGCATAAGTTGATAAAAATGCTATGCAATAGCTTTACCGCTGCAATCCCCAAGTGCCACATGTCTTTTTTTTAATAAATGCACACATTGCATTTACTACGGGCAACACATAGTGAAAGTGTTGTGGTTGAGGCTTCAGAAAAGATACAATTACCGGCAAAAATGTAAAGAGTGAAAAGTATGACAGAGTTATTATTCATGGAGAATTTTCAATTGAACAAGAGCCGATTCTGGCAGCTTTGTAACGATTGACGTGTTCACACTTCAACAAAAAAGTTAAGCAATAGGTATGTCGGAAAATTAAGAAATTATGATTATTAACATACATAGCTGTTCAATTGCTACCTTTTTCCATTTTTCTGTCATTTTATTAACCAATCCAATTTAATATTGTTATCAACACACACTACTAACGTAAGACGCTCAGATTTAAATCGCCCTTGAGGTCCACTAGACGTTAGGATTACGTCATTGTTTACATTAAGCATATTCATGTGATATAAATTGAATCAAGTTCATGGTCACGTTGTTTTATTTCGAATGAACACTTCGATTCGACTTAGACTTACCGTTATTTTGGTTGATGTGACGTTGTCTGCCATTTTATAGTCGACATCGCTAAGGCAAAATCGAACTTCAAAGTGACGTCGGCACGGAGTGAATGCCTCTTGGCTAGGACCCTTGTCTGCTTTCGATAGGAATATGCATTTTCAGTTTCTTTAATTGAAAGGTTATGCTAGTTTACTTCACCCTTTTTAAAAGTCAGTGATGATTAAATAAATTGGTTTGAACCCACGACGTAAAACCTGCCGGGCCTCTTGCTCCTCGTACGTTGCGACCGACACCACTGAGCCACTAATGATAAATACATGGCAATCCCTTACGTTTTGAAGTTTTTCTACCATAGACGACGATCAAATTAGGTTTAGGCTTTACGAGACGCCCGGACCATCATCATGGTTTGCGACCAACCACAACCTGTGGTGGAAAAATTACACTGCAACTTCCAACATCCTGATGTCTGGACATGCCACAATTATGGCAAGTCTCCTCTTTGAGGCGTGGCTGGAAAAATCTCCCGGCGTCCTCACCTTCCGCATGACGCAGGTTCTTACCATACGAAATTTCGGGAGGCACACACATAAACAACAACTTTTGTTCAAAGACTTTTTACAAACCATGTTACATTTACAAACAAACCTTCAAGATTTCGTTGTGCTCAACCTACGCCTCCCGCACGCGAACCCCGCTCCTCTCCGCTATTGTACTATCGCTTTCTTCGCATAGACTTAATTCTATATATGTACTATAATTCTATTTCAGAGGTTGTACACTTTCTTTCCCTACATCTACCCCAACAACTTCCTTTTGGGGATGGTGGGTTTTAACTCGTTAGAGTCACCTCTAACGAGTTAAAACCCACAATCCCCAAAAGGAAATTGTTGAAGGGGTTTCGATTATTCGCTATATCAATCGACTCAATCGACTATATCGCACAAACGAATACCATGGATATAGTCTGTCTAATAAGTCAACCGACTTGGGAATTTAGTTACATATTTAATCATTTAAAAAATACAAATATTCTGTGCTTTTTATAAGGTTCTTCTGTTAGTAAACATTGATCTCTATCTCTTAATCAACCTAGATTATTGAACCCGTGTTGACTACATCAGATTTTATTAAATCCTAATAATTACCCAAGTCGTTTAACTTATTAGACAGACTCTACAGTACATGATTTTGGACCCCCAGTGGAGGAATTTTTGACGTGCTTGGTCGGTTTTTTCAGATGTTGTGTGACGTTTTATCTAAGCCAAAAATAAAAAATAATCGAGCGTAACTGTCAAGCTGTCAATGACATTTCTTTCAGTTGACAAATATTTTTTTTTTATGGTGGTAAAAAATCATCCAATGTCAACCCCCGCTCTTGGGTGGAGCGGAAGATAGTGTCAGACTCTTACTGACTAAAAGATCCACCCCGTTCTTTCTAGCCTTCATACCGGGGCTCGAGGTCCCTTTCGGATAAGCCTGGCCCCAGTAGGCTTCGACCCGGCTGGGTCCCTGTTGTTGCTGACAACTCCTTGAGCAGTTGACAAGTATGACAGTTGACAAGTTTATGTTTTCGCCCTTGGGAGAAATAATTATGCTACAAATTATTATGAACGCGAAAGTTTGTATGTTTGTTACTCTCTCACGCTACATATATCTAAACCCGAAACCAAAATACGTGCATGTGCAGTCATTTGGCTTCGGTTCGAGATAAGTCCGACTGCTTTTCGTCTAGCTTAACATTCTTTATTGTTTCTTAAATGCTCCTTTCTTAACACAGGATCGCTTTTGATTTTAGCTTCTCTTATTCTTTCCAGCAACCTCTTTCTATCTTTTTTCTCATCCTCCTTTAGTTTTGGCCTTGGATTCTTAAACAAAATTAATGTTATATAATGTTGTCTTTTTATGTATTTATCATTTTGTTATTTATTATTAATTACTTACTATTTTTTGAACTAGAAAATACTTATTTTCTAGAGAAACCTTTAATGCGTTCAATTGCTCCACCTCACCTTTATTATCTCTCTCAGATCTCTCCTAATGATACTCCCCCATCTTTTGGAAGAAATGTGCCAAATTAACCGGCATACTCTACGTCAATTTTTAACGTAGCCATGGATGACCGAGCTTAGGCTCAGGCTACCCTTCCTATCCATATGAGTGGCTTTGGCGTCCGCAAAATTACTAATATTAGTTTTGCCTTTACACATCGGTTCACGTCACTGAGAAATTAATCAGAAATATCCTATCTTCTTCACTGATTTTAATGTGCCGTAATTCGTCAAGGCTATTAATGCCTGCAGATTCGCTTGCTCGAATTCTAATCCGCCCGATAAATCATTATCCTAAAGATGGTGGAATGAGCCGCTCTGCAAAGTACTTCAGGAAATTCTGTTTGAAACATCTACTGCTCCTGCGGAGTGCGCGCCTGCTGGCTGTGAGAGAGTGGGAGTCGGGTCACTGGCTTCACGCACTACCGTCGTCGAACATAGGCATCTTGCTCGATGATATTATAATTCTTTCCGTCTCGCTGCTTCCTTACGTCTAGGCACTCTATGCTGTTCTTTTCATCGTTGCTGGTGTGGCGAAGTTGTCAACAGCCTCGGACACCACGGTCTGTCATGCAGCCGAAGTGCAGGTCGTATAGCGCGACACGCGAATATCAACTACAACACCAGATGCGCTCTTGGCACTGTCGGTGTTCCGGCCGTATTAGAACCTCTTGCCCTGGCATGCGACGATGTCAAAAGACCGGACGGCATGTCGTTATTCCCCTGAAAGATGGGTAGGGCTTTAGTACGGGACGCTATTTGTGTCGATATTCTCTCGTCTTCCCAACTTCCTAGCTCGTCGTGTGCTGGTGTTGCCGCTGCGACTGCGGAGAACATCAAGCGGCGAAAATATAACAACCTTATTGAAAGTTATATTTTTGAACCGTTTGGGGTTGAAACTCTCGGATTGTGGGGTCCGAGTACTCACCGAAACGTCTATTTGACACTTCGCGTAACCCAAGGCTGGCTTTTATCTCAAATAGAAAATAAACATTGCCATACAGCGTGGCAAGTCTTTTGTCTCACATTAACAATCGACAGCGATGTGGAAGAGATTTTTGAAGCTATATTATAGTTTGATTTTAGTTAGTTGTAATTAGCGTAGGGTTTTTATTTTTTTTATTTTACTCTATTTATAGTCAGTTAACTATTTTTAAATGTAAATTATTACTTTTTAATTTTTCTCATTTTATCCAAATTATATTATTTAAATAATTTACAATGTCATAATACAATTAAAATTAAATACAAAATGTCATAAATAAATAAACCGTCAAACATCATTAAATAACCCGCCCCTGATCATTCCCGGTGCAAAAGTGCCCATGACACTCGCCGCATTTCCCCGCTGGATTGCGTTAGCCAATCTTTGCACCAAGAAAGACCCGGACCGGGAGTCACCTGTTGCCTCCCCGAGCCTACGGCCCAAATCCCCCACAAAACACTTTGCCTCCGCACTCCAACTGCCCAGAGTCTCCACAGCAACCGGCACAAAATGGTAAATCTGCTCCAAGGAAGCGTACTTCAGCCTTTTTTTAGAGCAGGCGTCTTCAGCGGCGGCAGAAGCCCCAAATTTAATTAATAAAAATATAATATGTATGTGCTCTTTGGAGGTTTATATTATCGTCTCTATTCTCTTGTCTCCTTTTGAACATTTGTTCCAATCTTATTGTCCTGTGTTTTTTCAGTGACAACTGACATTAATCAAGTATTCTAACCAGCTTTGATTAATTCTTAGTTTACTATGCAGACTCTGTTATTAAAGTCAAATTAGATGCAGAAGGTCGGTCGGAGGTCAAAAGGATCGAAGTCCTTATTATTGTATCATGGTAAATGATAGATGAAAGAATTATAAATCTGACATTTTATTACATGTAGTTGATATCTATTCTACTATTATACAGCTGAAAATTTTGTTTGTTTGTGTAAACGTGCTAATCTCAACAAATATTAGTTCGAATTTAAAAATAATTTTAGTGTGTATAGCCCATGTATCGAAGAAGGCTGACAGTAGTGGAGAAATAATCAAATACGTGAATAATACTGCGAGGAAAAGGCTAGCATCTAATATTAGGATAAAAGGAATAACATTGATTGATTGAACGTTAAGCAAGCCATATTACGAGTACATTACAGCGATGTTTTTCAATACGGCCCGCCAACTTTTATGGCGATATCGGCGATATTGTTCTCGAAAAATTTAAGTTTGAACATTAGTTCCCAATGAGTCCCCGTGATTTGAAAATATTAAATATTTTCTTTCTTTACGAGTCTATGAGAATGTTTGGTACAGTCAACAACAGCTTTGTATAAATAGGTATAAATGTTTATTATTTCAATTTCTATAAAATAGAAGATATATAATAAGATTTTTATTTCATAAACGCAGTTGAAACGGTAACCTTACTACATGCGTGACTCCAAAGAGGTGAATGGTCATAACAATAAAAAAAAATAGATTTTTAACAACTACAGTAACTAAATAATTTTTATCTTACACTAAAATAAACTTTGCATTATAAAACACAGTTTTTAAATTACAATAGTAAATCAAAATAATCGTAGTTAGTAACTATTTATTTTTCCAATGGTTTACAAACTAATTTAGACAGACGAAAATAGTAGGGGTGACACTAACCTACTTAGTGCCTCGAATTAGCGACTTCGCTACGCTCGGCCACCAACTTTCTTCTCGGGACGAAATAGGTTACTTCCACCCCGAGGTAAACACTGTGCTTTTCATTACGTTGTGTTCGTAAAGTAAAAATAAAATAAAAAGTTTGTAAAACATGAGTCGTCGTACCTATGATTCTATGCATTAATATAATATACCTAATACTTCTTCTTTATTCACTACACTATAAACACAAAAAATAAGTGGATAGCAAAGTTGAGTTTTCTTCCTGCAAACCATTGAGCGATAGAGCTTCTTCTGATTTAGGTGGTAAAAGGTTCCACTACTGCTTTAGCCTCTTTTCTTATGAAATTAGGCGTTAAATCGCTATTTTAATCTGATGAACTTATCGTGTTAATACAAATCTCCGCTGTACGGAAATGTAAACAAAACTCGAAAAAACCAACCTGCCTTCCACTTTCCTGCCATTTTGTTTTTTTTTTTTTTCGGTGACCGGCCAGCTATTCAGCTTAATTAATGAAAAATTAGAAATTAATTTTAATCTTTTAAAAATAAAGTATTTTAAAGAAATAGTTGAACAAATAATTCACTTAAAAATATACTATTATTTAATTAGTACTCATCTTTAAGTTGTTTCAATTTTATATCGCGCTGTGATTGACTGGCTGTATGGAAAATTGGAACATGGTTCAATAGAAATGTGAAGATAGAATTAGTTTTTTTTTTTTCAATAATTTGACTGCTGTCAGTCGAAAGTATAAATCCCTAGGGATGAAAAGTGTTTCAACCCGCTCCTCAGGCAACTTCAGATCTACTTTCAGAGTATGAGTAATGAAAATGGATTTTACCGACTGTACCTTGGACAAATCCCGTGGTTTAATTAATTTAAAAACACAAAAGCAAGATTTTTTGTTTATGGACTCGGTGAGAAATGAAGAAAAATAGAGTCATGGACGTCTAGACTGAGAACAACATAATTATGAACTAATGCATACGTCAAAGTAGTCCTCTGCATTTCTGTCATCTGGACACGACGGAAAATAAATGTATCCAGAAGAATGGTGCCATTGTCACGTTGAATGGAAATGTTAACTCTTTTTCTTTTATTATATAATTTTAAGCTATTGCATAGCTTCTATCGCGGGCCTTGAGCGTGGAGACCGAATCCAGAAATTCCGTAACGAAAATAACCTAACACCCCCACTCACTTGTTTTTTGAGCGTGGTGAACGATAAGAAAACAAATGAGTGAACAATCAATCAAAATTCAATTCAATGTGTGAAAGTGTAACTTCAATTAATATCAAAGGAAAAAAAATACTGCATAAATAAAATATATAAATAATTATAATTGCATAAGTTGATAAAAATGCTATTTAATAGCTTTACCGCGGCAGTCTCCGAGTGCCACACGTCTTTTTTTAATTCTTCATTCGTATTATTAATGTTTGTAATTATTTCCATTATAAATTAATTTCATTGGGTTTTTTTTCGTGTTGTCTTTTGCAGCGAATAATTATTGTTTTATCTATCTTTGAGAAAAAAAAAACGAGACAGCTAATAACATTTATGATCAAAGTTCACTTAAACACAAAAACAATAATCTCTTTATAACATTAGATATCCTGTACAATTTTAGAATGCAGTTTTTTTACAACTCAAAAATTAATTAACTTAGGGGTGGCCAACTTACTGTGATGTAAATAAGGTTATGATAAGATATTCTTTATTTGTTTAAACGTTGTATACATACATGATGTCAAAATTACAATTTAAATGTCACAATTACTATTTACATGTCAAAATTACAATATAAATGTCACAATTACTATATAAATGTCAAAATTATAATATAAATGTCAAAAATTACTATTTAGATGTCAAATTTACAATATAAATGTCACAATTATCGAATAAATGTCAAAATTACAATATAAATGTCAATATTACAATAAAATCTCAAAATACTAAGGATACAAATGTAAAAATTATAAGATAATGTCAATATTACAAGAACTATGCCAAAATCGCAATCACAATCATTAGTGTCAGGATAAAAAAAAAAAAAATTCAAAAAATTTTCCTCGGCTAGAAATTCGGAGACACTATAATATGCTCTTTGCAAAAGGAATGCTTTCAATGGACGTTTGAGTGCACTACTATTTAACTCTTTCCATCGTTTAGGCAATACGTTAAATATAGTAGGAGCCATGCAGACGATGCTCTTGCGCATTAGAGCCGTTTTGCTGGATAGATGCGCAGAATTGTCATATCTCTTCTGTTACGTGGTGCAGCGTCTTCTAGACGTGGGAACAATTTGGGTTTGTTTTTACAAACATTACGGTTTCCAGAATGTACAAAAAGGGAAGTGATAATATTTTGTATTTTTAGGGTTCCGTAGCCAAATGGCAAAAAACGGAACCCTTATAGATTCGTCATGTCTGTCTGTCTGTCTGTCTGTCTGTCTGTCTGTCTGTCTGTCCGTCCGTATGTCACAGCCACTTTTTTCCGAAACTATAAGAGCTATACTGTTGAAACTTTGTAAGTAAATGTATTCTGTTAACCGCATTAATATTATTACATAAAAATAGAAAAAAAGCAATAAATTTTGGGGGTCCCCATACTTAAAACAGAAACTCGAAATTTTTTTTTTCATCAAACCCATACGTGTGGGGTATCTATGGATAGGTCTCTAAAAATGATACTGAGGTTTCTAATATCATTTTTTTCTAAACTGAATAGTTTGCGCGAGAGACACTCCCAAAGTGGTAAAATGAGTGTCCCCCCCCCTCTAACTTCTAAAATAAGAGAATGATAAAACTAAAAAAAATATATGATATACATTACTATAAAAACTACCAACGAAAATTGGTTTGAACGAGATCTAGTAAGTAGTTTTTTTTTAATGCGTCATAAATCGAAAAAAAATACACTATTAATAAAACATCGATCAAAGTTATAACACATTACAAGAACTTTTATATTATGTTACTTGCTGCTACGGAACCCTTCATGGGCGAGTCCGACTCGCACTTGGCCGGTTTTTTAAAATAGTGATTGCATGTATCAACCGTTTTTAACACAAACATAGATCTAATACATCTCTTTTGGGCCTTGAATGCAGTGTAAGCGTCGATAGAATTTCCCCAAAATATAATGCCGTCGCTTAGGTGAGACGCAGCTATACCATGGTAGGCTGTAATCAAGGCGTCTGCATTCACTACTGCAGCTAGAGAGTGCAATGCAAATGCAGAACTACATTTTTTTTTTACAAAGTTACCATATATGCGATTTCCAATCGAGTCTTTTATCAATCATTAGTCTAAGGAATTTAGTATTATTTATGATTTCAATAGTTTTATTATCCATATTTAGGTCCATATTTTCTATAATCAAACGTTGGCTAAAATGTATGATTTTTGTTTTATCCAAATTATTTTTTAAATTATTGTCATTTAACTATTTTACTATTGATGTAAAATAGTTAAAAAAGAATTACCAATGTCAAGTTTATATTGAATCATGTCACTGTTATAACTAGAAATTGCCACCGTGCTGTCATCTGCAAATAAAGTCATAGGGTTTGAAATTGATTTTGATACGTCATTTATGTATAGTGTGAAAAGTAGAGGTTCTAATACACTTCCTTGTGGAACACCAAAAGTAATGAGACGTTCCTCTGATACGTGTGGACTAATTTTCGTTTTTTGTTTTCTATTACTTAAATAAGATTCAAATAGATTAAGGACATTACCTTTAATACCATATTTGTCAAGTTTTTTAATTAAGTTGTCATGATTTACATGGTCAAATGCTTGAGTCATATTGCAGAAGATAGCACATACAGGTATTTTTTATCTATTTTTGTCAATACAAAGAAAGAGAGTGTGTATAAAGTCATAAATTGCCATATTTATAGTTTTATTTTTACGAAACCTTTTTGCTCATTAAATAATTTTTTTTTCTATGTAGCCATTTAATTTCTTTTGAATGAATTTTTCAAATATTTTAGAGAAGACAGGAATCAGAGAAATAGGCCTGTAGTATTTCATAAGCTCTCTATCTTCCTTTTTAAATAATGGCTTAACGATGGCTATCTTTAGTGCGTCAGGAAACTTACCCGCCATAATACTCAAATTTATAATATGAGATAAATGGTGACATATTTCAGACGCTACTGCTTTTACTATTTTCGTTGAGATGCCATCGTAGCCCACGCTATTAGTGTTTTTTAAATTCATTATAATTTTATGTGTTGTGGTGTACAGGGTGCCATAAACATGGAGTTTTTGTTATTAAAGACTTAATAATAAAACTAAATTACTAGACGGTAATTTAGTTTTATTATTAGACTGTATTGGTTGTATTTTCTCAATATAAAAAACTTTATATAAAAAAAAAAATAACCGACTACACTAAAAACACTTAAACGATCAAAATAATTTTAATTTCGGAAGTCGGTGTTTTCGTTATTGTTTGTGTATTTAACACCGACTTCCGAAATTAAAAGTATTTTTAGTGAAGTCGGTTAACTTTTATTTCACACTTATTATTGTTACGCTGACATCAACACTCAACTTTGGGCCATACATCGAAGGAAAGGCTCAACTGGCTACAAAAAAGCTGGGAATACTCGCAAAGGTCAGACAGTACTTCACGCCGGAACAGCTGCTGAAACTTTATCAAGCTCAAGTTCGATCGTGTATTGAGTATTGCTCTCATCTTTGGGATGGATCTGCCCGATACCAGCTTGATGCACATGAGGCAATTGAGAGGCGAGCCAGAAGCACAATTGGCGATGATACGCTCGTCTAGTCGAGGCTTCAAAGTCTTGAGCATCGACGCAGAGTTGCTAGCCTGTCGGTTTTCTACCGGTTGCATTTCGGAGAGTGTGCATCGGAATTGAATAATCTAATTCCGCCTAGCCCGTTCCATCATCGGACTACCAGACGTAAGGCTATGCGCCAGCGGTAGATGTGGATATCCCACCTACACGCACAAAACGTTTTGGGAACATTTCATAATGCGTGCAGCTAGGGAGTGGAATTCCTTGCCGGAGTCTGTGTTTCGTTGCATGACCGAAAGTACGTTTTTCCGAGTCTACCACCAACGTATATTTATCTTTCTGAGATAACCTGTGTGTGCCTCACATAACTTTTACTGAACCTACGTTCACTTAGTTTCGTTTTTCCATTTGACTACCTTACCTTCTATCTCTTTTTGGTGGAACTGTTGTATGAATGTGACCTGTAACGCGTTTATTTTTCTTCTTCTTGTGTACTTTGGACGTTTACTCATTTTCCTCTACACACTTTTCATACACATCCTACAGGTTAAATATAACATTTTGAAAAGGTCCCCCAGATAAAAGAAACAGAGAGTTTGTTGTCCAAACATCCAGTAACCGTCTGGACTAAGCCCAAGATATCGAACGGCGCGTACTGTTCCTCAAGAAGATGTCAGCAAACCGTGGGTCTAGCAGGGTCGAAGCCTTACTGGGGCCATAGGTTCACTTCTGAAAGAAAAACCCGGCTCTGGAATGAAAAGCAACGAAGGAACTAGGAGTAGGTTTTAGTCAGTAAAAGTCTGGTACGCTTTTCCGCACCGCCAAAGTGCAGGGAATATTCATATTATCTGGATGATTTTTACCCATGGAAAAAAAAAACTACTGGGTGTATTTCTATTACTGTATTTTGGGTACTTAAGTAACAAAAGCAATGCAAAACTGCAAGACTAAAAAGAAAACAATATTAATCTGACTGACAATCAAACAATGATTTTCTATAAAAATAGATACTATTTTATTTAATTTCACTGCATAACATTCGATGTGAGCAGTGAAATTTTTTCCTCTTCCATTTACATTTATTATTTACATAATTGGACTATTTATACTTATACAGGAATATTTATAAAACACTAACAACCTTACAGGACTGCATTACTAACATCATGAACAACAAATTTGTTAATATGACTTTTTACAAAAAATAATTCATTTACTAAAAACAAAACTTCAAGATTTCGTTGTTTTATCTAAGACGTTTCAACTCTGTATTTTGCTATCCCTACCTACGTCAGTATGACGCGGCACAAGATACCTACTCCCTTCCGCTATTGTACTATCGCTTGCTTCGCATAGACTTCGTAATATTTAGAACACTCAATTTCAATATTTTTATTTTTGTATGAAAACTAATAAATTATAATAAATTTTAAAAGTCATAGAACAAAAGTTATTGGTTGTCAGTGTTTTACAAATAACCCCCTGTTTATAGTTTATTTATAGGATACTTTACCTACGAAATGGCCGTTTTTATAAATTACTAGCTGTGCCCGCGACTTTGTTCGCGTGGGATTTTGAATTTTTTTTTTCTATAATAATAGAAGCTTAAGTTACTCCTGATTACATCAGCTCCCTGCCAATAAAAGTCCGTCAACATCAGTCCAGCCATTTTAGAGATTAGCCGAAACAAACAGACAGAAAAAAATTGTAAAAAAATATTCTGGTGTATGTACCGTATATTATATTGTTGCGTACGTGAGTAATCAAATGCCGATTTACTAACAGAGACTCGCTTCCGGTCTGGGGCTCGTATTTATATGCGGAGCGAAGAAAATTCTAGATACCGACATCTCAAGATCGATCCAGAACAATAGGGTCGCTTCGCGGAGCCATAAATTATTTTTATTGCACGATATACTAAGAGTCACTTTCATGCGATTTTCAACTCTATTGTTAATGGCGGAGAATACCATTTCCCTTATCGGTAGATAGATACCTAACTACAAGTGGTTCCTACTTTGTGGATGTTTTGAGATTTTTCTAAGCCTGGCTACGTACAACCATTCTAGATCTTTCGAACCGCAATGTGTTTCGTGATAGTCATTATTTTCTTGGAGATATGGCGTGTTCACGTTTAATGGCGTAACAATATTCATATTATGCTTGTAGTAAAAAACGGTTATTTCAATATTACAAACAGACACTCCAATTTTATTTATATGCATAGATAGATATATAAACGGGTTGCTTTAAAGTGTTATTTATATCTTTGGACTGACTTGGAATTATAAGTTTAAATAAACTTTATATTAAAAGTACGTTGTTCTTTTTTATTAATGTTTTATCGCTTTTTTTTTGCGTTTGGTATTTTGTGTAATATTGCTGTATTCATAACCATGAAAGCTAATAGTTTCAACGTAGAATTTATGCATTTCAAAGGGCACGCAATATCAACGGCAATTTCCTAAGTAAACACGTATTATATTGTTATCTATAAAATAATCACTAGGTTGTACTACATTTCACAACATGCAAATAGTAAGATTTTGTATTATTTTTTTAATAACAGTAAGTACTGATACTAAAGTGACGACCATGTACCGGAAAATACAGCGTTGAAAAGCCCCGTCATGGTGAGACCAACCAGGGTCTCAAGTCTGCTATTAAAATAATGTCAGAATGGTCTATCATTGATGTCATAATTGTCGATTTTGCCAAGTTTGGTAATCTACTAATATAATGGCGTCATTATAATTTTCCAATGGTCAACCACTGATACTCCATTGAAAGAAGTGGCATAGAATAGTTATCTCGTACATATTGACAAATACATATTTGACGTATGCGGTAATCTGCTAAAACTTTGACAGTTTATTTGATCAGTGTTCTACCATTAGAACGTATTATCAATGTACCACAACTCTATTACGATACCACTGACCGGTCAATGATCGATCATTATAAATTAACAGATTACGAACTTTTGGAAAAATGAAAATGTGATTGTGTTGGAATGACGAATTTATAAAAATAGCAGACTTGGGCCCCTGGTGAGTGGTGCGGAATTCCAATGGATGCGAGAAGCACAGAACCGATTTTTATAGCGATACGTGAGGGAAGCCTCTGTCCAACAGTGGTCGTCTTCCGGTTTTTTTTTTTATGTTGCAAAATCATCAATGATTACCCCCGCTCTTGGGCGGAGCGGGAGATAGAGTCAGACTCTTACTGACTAAAAACCCACTCCTTTCCTTCAAGCCTTCATACCGGCGCTCGAGCTGTCTTTCGAAACTAAACCTGGCCCCGGTAAGCTTCGACCCAGTTGGGCCCCTGCTGTTGCTAACAACTCCGCCCGCGGGAACAGTGCGTGCCGTCGAAGACTTGGGCTCGGTCCGGAGAGTTACCGGACGGTCGGACAACGAGCTACCCATTGCTCGCTGTCCACAAGCCCGCGCCTACGGTGGCCGGAAATCGGGATCTAATCCTGGTGGCGGTGAGAGCGCCGTTGCCTGATGCGGTCAGCCTCCTCCTTTGCGAGCATTACTGCTCCGCAGAAGTCGGCAATCGCCTGCCACTCCTACCGTCTTCCGGTTGACATGATGCTGATCAATATTTCGGCTCAAAGACTAGCCACTGTTGGTCATAAGCCTCTCCCAAGCTTCGCCACAACGACCGGTTCTGTGCGTCCCGCATTCACTGGATTTCCGCCACCATCACAAGGTCATCCGTCCACTTTTTGGGAGGCCTACCAATGCTGCGTCTTCCGTTAGGTACGTGGTCGCAACTCCAGAAGAGCTTTTGTTAAATTAGCCTTTAATTATACCTGTACCTACATTCATCAAAATAAGTAGGAAATCTCTTATTACATACTTGGATAGGTAGGAAAATGAAAATTCTCCCTGAAGAGTGTTGAAAAGTTTTAAATTCACGCCGTCATGGTAAACCCCTATGGCTATCTTTAACCTAGAAATTGACAGTTTTCTTTTAAATATTTAATCTACACTCAAAGCCCTGAAGGAACCAGGCATGCCAACATAATGTTCATTGAATTTATCAGATTGTCTGCAAGATTCGTCTGTGTTTGCTTTGTTCATCTTGGCCATGTAGTTCAAAAACTCCTTAGAACCGATGGCTTCTAACCAGTCTTCTGAAATGGAAAATAATGGTTAAAAACATATTTACCCTTTATGAATCCTGCCCCCCTAGCCAAGTTACAACCATATCGGGTCGATTCCCGATAATGTAAGGCCTTGGTATTAGCAAGAATTCCGTTCTCCAATCGGTAACGCCTCGGTGTTAACAATTGTTGAAAACGATAAGTTAGTAGCTATTTTAACAAGCTATCATTTTAGCAAGCAAGCCACATTGTAACAAACTTGGTGTAATGTTTGGGTCACCAAGATACAGGCTGCGCCTAGTTTGGGACCCATTGCTAACTTTACATGGTGATTGCTTAGTTTTAATGTGTCATGGTGTAACGCAATAATGTGAAACTGTGAATGTTAAATATAAATTATTATTATTTTGACGAGCCTGAGTCGGCCGCTCGTTCTACAATGTAGCGTTTGTATAACGTAATGTAGCGGTGAACATTATAGAAACGATAACAATTCTTTCATTTTGAACGTGGTGAACTTGGCTAAAAAATTTCTATTCGTTTGTTCTGACCACGTGATTTAACTTTGAGATGATGTCTTTCCTAAACATTTGATTAGTTTTCGACTAGCGTTAACGATTGCAGATTATTTTCATCTTGGCTAGGGGTGCTATTGAGATCAATTTCGAATATTATTGGATGCTGTTTAAAATCTAACCGCCTTAACCCCTGAGACCCCAAGCACCTAAATGATAAAAAATACGTTCTTGCGCTTTTTATTGACTTCTCACGTGCCTTTGACACACTCATTCACAACCAGCTAGTTGATAAATTAGATGACTGCGGAGTACGTGGTCCATTACTCAACTGGTGTAAAAATTATCTTCAAAATCGAACCTTTACTGTAAAAGTTGATAACATCTGTAGTGTGCGCATGGCTGTAACTGAGGGAACAGCTCAGGGTTCAGTATTAGGCCCCTTGCATTTCTTATCGTATGTAAATGATATGAACAACTGCATCACAAACAGTACATGCTATCAGTTTGCGGATGACACTTGCCTTGTTATTGCAGATAGAAATCCTAAAACAGCATGCGAACGCTTACAGCTCGATCTGGATGCTTTAACAAGGTGGTGTCACGATGCTGGCTTAGTACTTAACGCAAGCAAAACTAAATTATTGGTCATTAAATCTCCATACATTCAAAAATTACCCGTGCAGAACTTAATAGCCCATGACCATGACTGCTTGCATACAGTCAATGCGATCAACTGTAACTGTCCGCAAATAGATGTTGTCAGTAAACAAACATATCTGGGAGTAATTATAGACGACAAGTTTAACTGGAGTTATCACATAGAACGTGTTTGCGATAAACTTCGACAATTTCTTGCTATTATGACCATACTAAAAAACCGTCTGCCCTTCAAAGTGAAGATAATGCTTTATTACGCTATGGCAGAATCATACATCCAGTATGGCCTTAGTAGCTATGGTCGTACCTATAAAACCTATCTTGACAGCATTTACAAAATACAACTACAAATTTTAAAAACAATAGTTTCTCCTAAAATTAGAAATCAATTTTACGATAGCATAAATGGTCTCTTTAAACACTGTAATGTCCTACCAGTTCATACTCAAATAAATTTTCTGTTATTAAAAGAACAATTTTTCAATGAAAATTTAATGAACAAAATCGAACATCCTGTATGCACTCGGGCAGTTTCTGAGAATAGGCTTCGTACACAGCGCGCCAACAACACGTATGGCGAGCGAACTTGCGGGTATATTGTGCCGCGACTTATTAATGGCCTACCCTCAGAAATAAAAAGAAATATTACACCTAAAACTATCAAATGTAAACTTAAGCAATATTACTTAAGTATTGTCTAAGAATGTTTTTTCTACTTATTTACAAAAAGTTTTTTATAAATTAATATCGAAAATAACGTACACGTATAAAATTGAAAACTCAATTTGTTTCGATGTTGAGATGGATTCATGATAGCACAAGTTTAAACCTTAGTGGTTTTTTGGTTGCTATTTAACCTAAATAATCTTGTAATCTTTTGTATAAATGATAATAAATAAAAAAAAAAAAAAAAAAAAAAAAATTATATAGGTCAAAATACGGAAAAAATTGTCTGGTTGCTTATTTTCGAAATTTACAGACTACTTTATGAAGAATTTCTTATTTATATTCTTAGATACATAACCAATAAATAAAACGCTCCAAATTTGAATAATTTACGCGGACTTTAAATTTAATAATCCTAGTGTTCAATCGAATGGCGCGAAATCACGCGCACACGAGTTACTGACTCAATACTGTCAATAATAACGCTTAAGGTAACAAGCGTAGTGAAATAAGTAGGTAGTACAAATTGTTTAATCAAATAATCAATTGGAGAACGAAGTTATATTCCCCTTATCTTACGCTTAGGCGTATACTTATACAGGATTATGTTACTAATATCAAGTCACAACAACTTTTGTTCTGACTTTTAAAATGTATCACATTTTAGTTCATTAGATTTTCATACAAATTGTTGATGTTCATATAAGAAATTTTTGGACACCTAATTAAAATGAAGCTACTTATGGAGGATTTGCTATATAGTTATCAAGTGCAAAAATGGATCATAGATCCGTTTTTATTTTTGTTTGTTTGCAATCTGTTATATCTCTTAAATTTGCATCTTTTTTTTGGCAAATAAGATGTTTTTCATTCTTTTTCTTTCATTTGATGGTTTGGATGTTTTCATAAAACTTAATACAGAAGGAGTAAACTTACTATTCATTTCTAACAAAGGTTTCTCTTGACCACCGTAGTCACTAGACAGTATCTCTTTAGGAAGGTAGTCAGATAGTGTTTCTTGAGATTTATGTAGATGTATCCTATCAGCTAGCTTTGCACTGAAAACTTGCTTCAGCAGAGTTATTAGCGTGTCCACCATTTTGGAAGATGAGATCACGTGTATGCCTTTTATTCTGCAGCCGTAGCCTTCCTGAAAAGGTAAAAAATAATTTTTAGTAGATTCTCATTATACTAGCTTCCACCAGCAGCTTCACTCGCGTGAAAGTAGAGGTAGATTCGTAAAATCCGTTCTTACTACACTGTATAAGGAACCTAGAGTTTGACCATCGAAAGAAGACAACGAATTATTTATCAAACATTATGTATGGCAGCATTTAAAAAAATTAAGAACTGTCAAAATTGTTTTCCTGACGTTTCGTACATAAGTCATTGTTTGTTTACATACGTGTATCTTATACTACTCATTTTGCTTAAAATAATGCCATAAACAATCACGAGTTCGATGGAAAGGCTACTATTTAATATGATGGACAAATTTAAAGACGCAAAAAGTGAATTAAATAAAAAAACATGCAGATAAAATGCAACGGTTGGATACAACAATATCATTTCTAGGTTGTTTTTTTTTAAATTTCTATTATAAAAACTTGATACTTTTTGAATCTTTAATAATTGTAATATTACTCACACGGTGAATTATAATCTTTAAGTGGTTTGGACAATGAGTAGACGAAACTCCTAATAATGAAAACAGTAAAGGACATGGAAAGTTGTATATATCATATGCGCGCTATCCAGCAAAGTAGCGGCGGACCTTTGAACGATATTATATTCCATACATAATAACATCAATCGGCTATCCAAATTAATAAAAAAAATCCATAACACAAAATTTGTTTTATTCAAATTTAAAGATTCCAGGGAAGTGTTTATTGGAAGATCCACTGGCTCCACAACATTGATATTTATTTACTCTCCACAAATGATTGGACCTGAGCTTTGTTTAACATTCTATATTGTCATGGTGTGAAGCGCCATCAGTGCCGGATTAAACTGACGCGGAGTCTATTGCTAATTCGACCAAGGGCCCCCCTACTACTAATCAATTAATTTAGTAGTAAGATACTATTTATTTATTTATAAAAGGTCAAACCAACAGCTTCTGTGTACAGCATTTACAAGTATAAATAATAATTGGCCTAATTCTTACACAGTCGCCAATTACAGGTTAACCAGCATTCGCAAAATAAGACATGTTATAACTAGGGCTTTCAAATACCGGATTTTTTCAATACCGGTATCAATACCGGTATTAGAATATTCAATACCGTGATCACGTGATCACGGTATTGAACTCAAGTTTTTTTTTTTTTTATATTAGTGCTTGACTGTTATACCTTCTCATAAGAACTTTAATTAGGACATTAATAAAGCCATTTAAATACGTATTTTTGTTTTCAAATCAGTCTTTATTCTCTCTTAACTGTTCTAATAAGGTTCTACTAAGCATGGCGCTGCCGTACCTATTGTTTACTGGCTGATACATTCGATACGTACCTATACTGCTCTTAAAATTCAGCAAGCATCAAGACTCGTGTCTTTCTTATTAATATAAGAATATTTCCTATGTATTTATTGTACCAAACTACCATTAAATGTATAATTTTGAATTGTTACTTTGTACACGTGGTAGTCAATAAGTACTAATTAGGCAAAATTAATAATAATTGAAGTTAGAAAACAAGGCCACATTCAAACCGCTGAAATATTAAATTTTTACTATTTAATTGTAGATCTAACGGATAACGTTAAAGTAAAAAAGACATTAATCTAAGTGGAAAATGTCACAAGTTTAGTTTAGATGCTTCTATCTGTTGTGAATTCATGACTCGTCAACGGTTTTTACAAAAAAAAAAAATACGATTGTGGGATCCGTTGAGAATTGATACAAACTATAGGTGTACCATGTTGCTCGTCAAGATCACAAACTTATCAAAAATACACAATGACCAAGTTCACATGCACATGTTACCCGGGCGCTTTTGAAATACTGACTAACAAAACAATAACGTCGTAAAGAGCCTATTGCACTACGCGTTATTCAGACCGTTTTAGTCTATGGTTCTGATAAATGATCTTTATTTTGCAAGTAGGTTTTATAAAAAACACTTTTACACGTCATTTTTTTTTTCTCGTTAATTAAAACTTGATGACGCCGGTGTTTCCTAGCTCAAACAGCAAACTCAGGGGTCAAAATCTCTTTTAAAGTCCATACAGCAAAACATGTAGTGGTCAAATCATATTATTATGAGAACCATGTAGATTGAGCCTGAGATGGTCTTTTGTAGAAAGAACCACACAGTTTTAAGTGGACCTGTCCAGTCAGTGCAAGCATTTGTCAGTATGCGTGTAGTTCAACTCAGGACTACTAAGGAGCTCAACGACTGGACGAACAATGCCAAAGAAAGTGAAAACATTTGGGTAGACTGCATCAAATACTCAAAACTGCCAGACATCATGTGAAAATAAAAAAGAAAAGAGTAATCCACATAGTTCTTACATTCACAATAATATTTACAAAAGTGTAAATACTGCAAATTGTAAGAAAAAAGTATCGCATAGCGTAACAGGAGTCAGACTGTCTTGTGCTGAATAACGCGCAGTGTAATAGGCCCTTTAGGCTCGCTCGACTCAGAAACAGGTCTAGGCGAGGTGCGGGCGGGAGAGCTGGAGATAAGAGTTGGCGCTTAATACAAGTGTCAGAATAATATTACATCGTAATTTATATTAATAATACAATTTCTTGCTATTTATTACAACAAAACGCAATAATTTACATTAAGGATTGTAATACCGTAATCACGGTATTGGCGAGTCAATACCGTGATTGAAAAAATACCAAAATATATCCGTGATCACGGTATTACGGGATCCCGTAATACCGGTATTGAAAGCCCTAGTTATAACTCAAAGTAATCACAATAATCATAACAATCACAATAATCATAATAATCATGACAATCATAATAATCAAAATTACCAAAATAAACAAAATAATCAAAATAATCAACGTAATCAAAATAATCAACGTAATCAAAATAATCAACGTAATCATAAAAAAAAAATCAGAATAATCAATAAGGTCAAAATAATCAAAATAATCATAATAATCAAAATAATCAAAATAATCAAAACAATTAAAATAGTCAGAATAATAATAAAAAAAAGTCAAATAGTAATAAATCACAATAAAAAATATACAATCATCACTCATGCACTATGTTAATTGACAAGTTGTGTTCCCCGGTACTCCAGTACTCTGGTTCTAAAGACTTTTAAGGAGTCGTGGAAAATATCAACCTCAGGTACGGATTTTACGAAGGAGTTCATCTCTCTACATAGTCGGTTTATTGGCGAGTTAATGCCGATATTCGTCCTACATGGAGAAGTATAAAAGACATTGGTAACTGGAAATCTAGGTATGTTGTAAGGAACTTTTATCCCAATCTGCTCAACCAGCTTTAGGCAATCCAATCTATTATTTAACAATTTGTAGAGAAACGTCAGATCCTGTGTGACTCGTCGATCACGCAGAGAGTTCATGTTGAAGCACCGAACACGCTGTTCATACGGACACCTGGGAGATATTTTACCGGAGGTATATGCTAAGTGTTTTGTGAAAGCCCTCTGGATACTTTCGAGTCTTTGCGACTACATAGTGAGGACTCCACACCACGCTAGCAAATTCTAAGTGGCTTCGAACTAATGCATTGAACAACACGATTCTAGTTCTTACCAACTTAAAACCTTTTGTACTTCTCTTAAGAAATCTAAGTAGCCGAGCTGATTTAGTGACGATGCTATCAACATGACTTCTGAAATTGAGTTTATCGTCCATGATGACGCCAAGATCACGGATTTCATTCACTGACTCTAAATTCACTCCGTTTATATTATACGAAACAGCTCTGGTATCCTTTTTTTTCCTACTAAATCGTATGTGGCTACATTTTTTTACATTGAGTTTCATGCCGTTCAGGATACACCAACGCTCAATCCTATCTATATCTTCTTGTATAAGAGTTGGGTCCTCACCTGTACTGATAGTTCTATAAATTTTAAGATCATCTGCAAACATTAAATATTTACAATTACGAATTACATTGGTTATGTCGTTTATGAATAGCGAGAATAAAATTGGGGCTAGGTGAGAACCCTGGGGAACTCCTGAGTCAGCATAGTACGGATACGATTGATAACCGTTCACGACAAGAATTTGAGATCGACGAGCCAGATATGATGAGAACCAGTTAAATAGTGAGCCATGTATACCATTGTATTCCGACTTCGATAACAGAAGAGAATGGTCAACCTTATCGAACGCACTGGTAAAGTCCGTGTAGATGGCATCTACTTCTAATCTTTTATCAAGAGCAAGGGCAACATCCGACACAAACTCAACCAGATTGGTTTCCACACTACGACCAGCTTTAAATCCATGTTGGCTTGGGGAAATAATTTTATCGATATGTCGAGTGATGACTGGGCAGACAAGAGACTCGAAGATTTTTGAGAAGCACGATAAAATTGAGATGGGACGATAGTTTTTAACGTCAGCAGGATCTCCCTTTTTAAAAAACAGGGACGATTCTGGCGTTTTTCCATACCTCAGGAAAAATTCCTTCCTTGAGAGAGGAATTAAAGATAATCTGCAATGGCAAGGATAGAACATGACTACAGCGCCTAATGAATGATGGCGGTATAGAATCTGGTCCTGGACCCTTCGAAGCATCTATCTGTTTCAGTTTTTTCAGTACTTGTTCTTCCGTTAATTTAATAGAGCTCAGATTCTCTGGTATTGTCAGCGTAGTACTACCAACACCAGGAAAACTATAGGTAGTATTAGTAGAGGGAGCCGACTAAAAACGGATACAAACTGATCAGCAGACAGGTTTGCAATTTCAGGCCCAGTACTAGCCACCCGATCATTCATAACCATATCGGCAGGAATGCAAGATTCTCCACGTCGTTTATTCTTTATGAACCGCCAGAATGGTTTAGGATTTTTGGGAATATCGTTCTCGATTTTCCGTTTATAATCACTGTAGCAGTTGTTTATTAGAGTATGACAGCGACCTCGGAGTACTTCAAAGGTGAGCCTGTCTCGGGGATTGTTATATTTAAGATATTTTTGTCTATATTTCTCTTTTTCGGACAAAGACCTAATAAGCGAGTCAGTGAACCAAGAGGGATATTTAGATTTTTTCTTTGTATATTGAGGCACAAACTTGTCGATAGCACGTTGTAAAACTCTGTAGAAGATATCCACCTTTTCATTAACATTAACACATTTAAGGAATGACTCGCACCAATCAATATTCCTAAGAAAAACAATTATTTGTACATAGTTAGCTTTAAAAAAATTATAACCGGATCGATGTTTAGATTTTAACTGCTTTACGTTAGAAAATGGAATTGAGACAAGTAAGTTAGGGTGATAGGAATCAAGTTTACTCAACAGGTCATCAGGTTTACTCACTACTACATCTGATATGTTGCTCAAGACTAAATCCAGAGTCCTAGAGTCAGTATTAAGAACACCATTACATTGATGCAGTTCATTAACTGACATGAAGTCCACCAACGAATAACCCAATGAAGTCTCATAGTTTGAAGGTGAAAGATGCAAGTCATTGTCTTTTCTATTCCAATCTACAAAACCCAAGTTAAAGTCCCCGAGAATCACAACATCGTCGACATTATTTATCACGTTATTGACCTTGTTTAAAAAGTACTGTAGAGTGTCCAGTTTGACAGGCGGGGGCATGTAGACAACACAAAGCGCAACCTTCTTAATACAGTTATTAACAATTAACTCTATTGATAGCCATAAATCTTCCAAATTGCTCTCCCAGTTTTCAAGTCTGACAGATTTAATTTTACTACTTACGGCAACCATGACCCCACCTCCATCTTTTTTGGAAACCTTAGAACTTGATCTATCTCTACGATAGACCACGTACCGTGAATCAATGAACTCTCCGTTTGAAATGTTAGGATTCAGCCAAGATTCGGTAAATACTATCACATCATAACTAGTCAGCGAAATATTTTTTAAAATATCTTCAGTCTTAGTTCTCATTCCACGAACATTTTGATAGTAAATGTCAAGCATTGCTAATACAGTTAACACCAAGAACAATTTACAAAATTATACATCTATAAATCTAGATTGCAGCGTCAGTCATTTTCATTAGTTTAAGACTATCCTCATTGCGAATGAAGATAGGCTTTGAATAAATATCCTTACGGACAAAAATTCTTCCGTTACGTATCCAGACAAATTTGTATGACATCTCCTTAGCCAGTTTTCGCGTTACCGCATGTAATTGCTTGCTAGATGGGCATAAATGTTCACTTACAAAAATGGGCACACGGTTACCCTTAATACCTAAGTGACACGAGTTCAATTTGTCCGAAGGTTGTTTTCTATTGAAGTCTCCTACAGCAGCTAACAGATTGTCATGTTGCCGGGGGCTGCGCAGCTTAGCAACGACAGTGCGTGGGCGGCTACTCTCCTTATTCAGTTTGGCCACTCTTGTGATTTGCATGATGTCATTGTCTCCAATATCACAACTTGTTACGTTAGCAATTTTTTGTAAGGTTTTAATTAAGTTTTCTGACTTATCTTCAGGCAGACCATTAATTTCTATGTTGCTTTCACGCATGTTTTGTTCAATAATATTGACCCGAGTGGTGAGTTCTTTAACACTCAGCTGAAGGTTATTATTATCATGACGCAGTTGATTAATTAAGGCGTCCTTTTCATTAAAGTGTTTCTTAAATTCTTCAAAGTGCTGATTAAAAAATTCGAAAGAGATTTTTAACTCGGATATTTCACCTTTTATATCTTTGAAAGATGATTTTAAAGCCGCGGCCAACTCTTCTTTAATAATATCTCTAAGCGTACTTTCGCTGAACCATTGATCCTGTTTACCTTCGATTGACCTGGAGTGACTACTTTTCTTCCTTATAGTCACATTCGCGTCAGGTGGACTATTTTGGGAGGCAACAATTTTAGGGCTCGGTAGTTGTTTCCGAGCAGGTGAGTGACGAAGACTCGCAGCACTGTTGGTCGGGCGCACAGGTGTATTAGTGTTGTCAGCTTTTAACTGTTTGCAGCAGCATTTCGGACACTTCCAGGTGCTTTTGTACTCTTGATCCATCAGATAAAAGACGAAATACTAATTAATTTAGTACTTTTGGAAAACCTAGATGATGATCGTTTTTTCCCCGAATGATTAGAATTTTGCTTAGGACGTTTTAGGTTTTCTTCTGACTAGAAATCCAGAATTAAGGAGTCTTTTCGATGATGATGGTGGAGCCTTTGTGAATTTACATAGAAAAGCGGTAAAGTTAAGATTTACTAATAGGATGCAACATTTATTTTTCTTTGAAGAGGTCAGATTTAGCCAATTTTTAATTGGAGTTATCTTTCTGATGGATTGATCTCAACCAACATCGATAGTCATCATCATTTCAGCTAAAAGGCTTCTATTGCTAGACTAAGGTTTTTCCTATGTCACCACAACGGCCGGTCCTGTTTAACACGCCTCCATAGAATTCACGTGAACCTTACTACATAAAAGATTATCGGTACCCTTGTTGCGAGGCGTTTCAACAGTTTTGCTAATAAAGCAATAATTAATTAACTTCTAAATTTTCTTCTCAAGTGTGTCAAAAAACGTCGTATGATACACGTGAATATTGGCGATTACCGTCCTCGGCTCTTTTAACACATTGCTTTTGCAATATTTTTTTATATTATCTGATTCCAACCACATCACATCACAACCGTTTTTCTTTTTTGGTATTTATTGACAGTTGTAATTATTATTATTTTTCTAGCCTTTTTTTATATAGACTCTTTTTATAATGTAAATGGAAGAACGCTGTAGACTCTACGAATTCTTAGATTACTTCATATTTTGACTCACCTTTTTAAATGATTATTTTCATTGTGCTTTTGAGTACAATTTAAACCGGTTTACACTGTTCTTAAATAATACCTATTAATACTGTAATATGGAAATATTGTAAGCACAACAATTTTTTTAAAAGAGTAACCATGGAGTTTCTTGCCAGTTCTTCTCCATAGAAAATTACCAATTTCGAACCGTGCACTAGCTTCTTACGTTTTAAAAGTGCCCATATAGGCCTATGTGAAATAAAATAATAATAAATGATAGCTCTGTTGTGGAATACAAAAAGGTACCCACATAATACAGGAGTAATTCCTAGAGAGCTGAGAGGGGCAACGACAACAAAAAAGCATGACCTGATCCAACCTCATCGGTTCATCGGAATGCATTTTGTTGCTATAATTTTTTACGCAGTCGTTTGTTTATTAGCATAGATTTAAAATTTTTACTTGCCTCAAAACATGTAACCATTTATAAGATATATTTTTATTCGTTTTTATTGAAATTTTGATATGGCTTTAGTACTATTCCTAAAGATATAACAATGGAAGAGATCGCGGAATGCGATAAGGCCGCCCATTGCAAGTTTTTTAGATATATGTTTTTTTTTGTTATGTGTGTATGTAACCGCAATAAAGTGGACAATAAATAATAATATATAAATGGTTAAGATTTTTTTACTGATCGATAAAAACCGACTTTTTTATAGTGGTGAAGAATTATCAAATGATATGCAATCATTTGATGATTCCCACTCTCTGATTGATTCTCTCTGTCTTTCTACTACAAGTGGAGGAATCACTTGTGGTAGAGCAAGCAAGAGAACCACTCGTGGAGAAGCTATATAGAGAACCACTGGTGGATAATAGTGGATCTTCAGGGCAATTTTTCGTTGATCCGGATCACTCTGGGTCTTACTGAATAGCTAGTTATTTATTGCTTGTTACCCGCAAACGCATGATAAAGTATATCTTAATCTGCTGAGTATAGAGTTTATATTTGAGCATAAGATTTTCAGTGGTCAGATAGGGTTTATACAACCTTAGTTTTATTATAGGGCGATACCCGAAACACGTGTCTAGTATTTTTATGTAAAGAATCTAAGTATTATTTCATAACTGTATCATGAAAAATCACAAAGTTATAAGCTTGTAATGTCAGCTAAAATACATAGTCACCGGGCCATCCAGGCGACTGAGGGGTTGTTTTGCACTTGCACCCAGCTATTCCTAAAACCTGACTTTACCGGTGTTGTACTTAGTGTCGGTGGTAACTTGTATAGAGAATGCTTGTGCAGACTCTGTTTTTTCCAATCATCGATTATGGCGATGTGTGCTACTATGACCTGAATGCTGATCTCCTCAATAAACTTGACCGTCTTCTAAATTACTGCATTCGATTTGTTTTCAATCTTCGAAAATATATATATATATATAGTCGTTTCTAAAGTAGTTGCCCATACGTCAGCGCAGAGAGCAAAGGGCGCTCACCACCTTATTTTCGTTTCTTGATTCTCCTAATTCCCCCAGTTATTTAGCCCTTCACTTTCAATACATTTGCGCCAACCACAATAGAAGTCTGCGCTCATCTCATAACCGCCTTCTCCATTGTCCCACTCATCGTACTGACTTTCTTCACTATTCCTTCTTTATTCAAGCTATTTCTTTGTGGAATAGGCTTCCCCAAGAGATCAGGATGGCAACAGGCAGATTTACATTCAAAATCAAAGTTCGCGAGTTGATTCGTAAAAAGTTGGCAGTAGTTTCGATTATTTGACTATTTTAGTGCATGTATGTAGTGTATTAATTTGAGTATATATTGTATAGTTATGTATATTTATTCTATGGTTTATTGGTATATCTATTCTATAGTCTATTAGTATATCAATTCTTGTATTTGCCTTTTTCTCACTCTTTTATTGCACCTACCACTAAGTTTTTCTCCGCATCACCCAAAGGTTGACTGGAAGAGAGTGCCTAAGGCATTAAGTCGGCCTTTGTACCCATGTGCATAAAGTGTTAAATAAACAAATAAACTTGTGTTAAATATTTTTGGAAAAAAATATAACATGGCGTAAAAACTATTGCAAATCGATTCAGTTACTGATTCTAAACTAACTGTACTCAGGCTTCGCATAAACTAAAAATAATGTTGTATAAACAAAAAACTTCGTGTATATTTGAGTAAAAGTGACTTGTGTTCTTTTTTTTTAATGGAAATTCCACGGAACGGTTTGTTAATTGATAAAATATTGAATTACATACTTACAGTCATCAAAGTGACGATTTGTCTAAGCTCCAAAGGGTTAACCTTAGTGACAAACGATAAGATATTTATTTGGGTGTAGTCCAATACGATGTGGAAACCGGTGCAATATTCAACTCTCATGAAGTATTCGCTAAGCTGAAAAGATAAAAAATATTTGTGTTAATAAAATAATAATAACCCTATCGGAAGTTATATGTTTCAGCCATTTGGGGTTGAAACACCAGGGCCAGAGCGAACCTGGAAACGAGTGCTATCATTTGGAATCCTTATGAAAATAAGTATACTAAGATGTTGGAAAAAATGCAAAACAAATTTACTCGGTACTTATACATGAGGCAATATGGTGTATACTCTTTCTATCCACTTATGTATCCAACTTTCTTCGTTATAGGGATGTTTGGTTACTATAAGTTGGAAGTAAGACGCAACCTAAAGTCAAATCCTAGTTAAAATCCAGAACGAGCTTACTAAAAGTGGGTTATCGAAATCCTAATTAAACGACTTAATTAGTAAGTGAGCGACTAAATTAATAAGTAAGCGACTAAATTAGTAAGTGAGCGACTAGAAATAAAATTGAGGGTTTTACATAACAAACTACTAAAAAGTTAACTTTAATAAATGTTTTCACCATTGTCTAATTAGCCAGTCGCAAGTAGATTCATCATTTTGAACTGGGTAAAATAGGTTAGGTTACGTTAGAACTGTGACCTACCGCGCGCGTGAACCGAGCGAGCGGAGCGAGTGGTGCCGCGGCAGCGGCCGGTGAACGCCACGACCAAGTTGCTCACAGATTTTATTTTACCATTTTCTAATTAGCCGGGTTTTCGCAATATCTCGTGACATACATAATATATAAATATCGATATTTAGGACATTCGGTTGACTTTATTTTTAATTAAAAGATAAAATGCCGCTCAGAATTAATAAATGATTTGCTAAATATTGAAAAAAATGCAGGACGTAACGTTACACTGAAACAAATATAAGGTCGCTCAAATATTATGAAGCTTCTCATTTTGTATTTTAGGTAACTCAAATTAAAGTTTATAAGTCGTTGTTCTGTTGATTTCTCGTCACTTGCAGTCAGTCGCTCACTTATTATTTCTGTAACCCAAAATAATTATTTTTGTGACTTAAAATTTTAATTTACAGTCACTCGTTAAATACTATCCTTTATAAAACACTAACAACCTTGCAGGACTGCATTACTAACATCATAAACAACGACTTTTGTTCTATGACTTTTTACAAAACATATTATTTCACTTACCAACAACAAAGGTTGTCTGTAAGAGATCGCCCTGTGCGATGAGGCCGCCCATTGTACACTTATTTTTAATAATGTTTGTCCTGTATATTTTGTACAATAAAGAATATAATAAATAATAAATAAATAATAAACCTTCAAGATTTATCTGTTCACCTATCTAACACATTTCAACCCTGTATTTTGCTATATCTACTTACGTCTATATGACGTGACACTAGCGCTTCAAGCACCCCCACCGTCCAATCTCCGCTCCCCTCCGCTATTGTACTATCGCTTGTTTCGAATAGACTTTTTTTATGGTGGGAAAAAATCATGCTTTGACATCCCCCGCTCTTGGGCGGAGCGGGAGATAGTGTCAGACTCTTACTGACTAAAAAACCCACCCCGTTCCTTCTAGCCTTCATACCGGGGCTCAAGCGCCCTTTCGGATAACCCTGACCCCAGTAGGCTTCGACCCGGCTGGGACGCTGTTGCTGACAACTCCTTGAGGCGCGCGGACAGTGCGCGCCGTCGACGACTTGGGCTTGGTCCGGATAGTTACCGGACGGCTAGCATAGACTTAGATCATTCAATTTAAATATTTGTATTTTTTATGAAAATCTAATCCACTAAAATATGATACATTTTTAAAAGTCATGGAACAAAAGTTGTTGTTTATGATGTAAGTGATATAGGTTTTCAGTGTTTTACAAATAAGCCTATATATTTCATTTTTGTGGATTATTTTAGCTATAGTGCAAATAATATGGAGCAATAGAGTTGGTTTGATGATGCAACCAAACGGAGATCATTAGGAACTCCTTAACAAAACAAAATAGCATCATCGCATTTGTGCGCATTGTTGCCAGTACCCTATAGAAGTTTCTTTTTAAATAATATTATTTATAATTACCATAATAAGGTACTTGTAGAAATTCAAGAAAAATCCGGAATCAAAATTTTCTGAAACTAGTTTGACGATGAATACTCTGTGATGTTGAGGAGTCATCTCAGGCATATGTGCGGCATGGCTGTAATGGAAAAAAAATAATGAGAAGAAAACTAACAATATTGTGTTCAAATTATACAGCTAAAGTAGAGGATATCTGAGTGCGGTGCTCATGACCAGATATGGCCAACTTATTGGAGTGCCCAGTGTCCTACACCGGCACTTTGGAGTACCTATAAAACCGGCCAAGAGCGTGTCGGGCCACACTCAGTGTAGGGCTCCACATTTTCCCGTCCATCAAGTGTCCGGCTTAAAGCAAAAAAAAGCCCAAAGTTCAGCGCCATCTCTCGGGAAATATTCTTGCGCCATAAGTGAAGCCTGCCCTTTTAACTGGATTTAAATGTTTTTTCATCTGAAAATAAAGCAGTATTCCAGTCTAAATCTAAATAATCACGTGCAAAACGTAATCGTTCTTGTTTGTGCCTGTCTGTCAAGTACGGCTTTTTAACAGGTTTTCTGTCATGCACGCCTTCAGCGTGAAGTGCACGGCGAACAGTATCCATCGAGGTGTCATATAGTTCCGCAAAATGTCTCGTTGGTGCGAAACCATTCGTTTCGTATACGTCCACCATATGTCGACGGTGGAAGTATACGAAACGAATGATTTACCCAGCTGATGAGTTAGCAGAATTTCCGTTTGTCCAGGACAATTGTCCTATTCACCGAGTGAGTACTGTGCGTGAGTGGTTTCACAATCACCCGGAAGTAATTGTTATTCCATGGCCAGCGCAATCACCCGACCTCAACCACCACCAGTCCCACCTTTGGGACTCGTGGAATGAGAGGTCTACGGAACAAATAAAAACCCATTGCGTGTAATCAACCCACTGCGGTAATATTGTTGGGTCCATGCGCAAACGTCTACTTGACTGTATCGAAAATAATGGGGGTTATACAAAATATTAAGTTTTAGTAAAATCAGTCGGTGTAACCAAATGTTTAGAAGGCCATTTTATTTTAACATATCCGTGATTATTCGGTAACAAACACTGTATTATATTGTGTTTACTTTCGTTTAAAACAGCTATATCTTTTATCTTGTTCCATCGCCTTATCTTAAGAATGCAGTGAACTCGCTATCAATTTTGTTGACAAAAATCATGATTCTATTTTGTTTTTTATTCTTCTATCCGCACTGTTCTAACATAATAGTTCAATTTATTTTTCTCATCTAATTGAAGATTTTCTTGTGAGAACTAAAGTTCTGTTAACATAAATTGAGGTTTAGTCTGGTTTGGTTTTTATCTTCTTTTCGTCAAGAAAATGAACAATTACGCTATGACCTCAATACATTCATTGTGACGTTACATAAAAATAAAATGTTTACAAAGTCTAAATCATAATTATATCACTTTTCAATAAATAACTGGATATGAACAATTATATTTTATTTTATTAAAATTTTAATATGCTTTCATTGTTACTTTACTCATATTATGAATAGTCTAAGTGGGTATACTTCCAACAAACAATCTTACACGTAACATAGATAACGGTTACAAGATAACTTTTTTGTCTAGGTAACAATTTGACGTCACAATTCTCATAAATGTTTAATTTGTAAATCTAAAGAATAAACATTTTTATTAAACACGTCTTTTTATTTCCACCTTATAACATCGAAAAGATGTAACAACTTAATAATTGCAAATTACGAATATGATTCTTCTTGTGGATAATAGATCATATTCGTAATTTGCAACTATTTAGTGCAAATAATGCAATAGTATCTTTCATAGAAATATAAAAAAACAACTATATTAATATAAATGTTGGGAATTTTCAAAGTAAGAAATAACCGCAACGGATCGACCATCATTTGAACTCGGGCTACGTTATTTGCGAATCCAACACTTAGTTCATACGGCTACCAGCACTTGACATATTTGCGCACATTTTATCAATGCAATGGTAAGAATAAATCGCCTCTGTGACTGTGTGATATATAGCATATTCAATGGCACAGAAAAATAATAATGATGTTTTTAAGCTCAGTATGACGACAGTTCCTTAGTGTGTGTTATCTGTGGAATGTGGATACTCATACATGAGCACACATACGCACGGAAGTATCGTGCTCACTCGGTTCGTAGCAATGTAATCTTTAGCGTTCTTAAGGGCTTTTGCGGCCTCGCTGTACATATGTTTTTATTTATATTTAATAGTATAAACATTGCTTAACTACGATCCCATCTGATGGTAAGAAGTGATGCAATCGTTGATGGTGAAACGCATCAATTTATTAAGAGCCTATTCAATCTAGCCTTGAAGACACCATGTATGTTACAACATCGCAACATAGAATAAATTACATTTTATAGACAATATAACAACTAAATAAAATAATATTATAAAGTGGTAAAATGTAGTAGTGTTTTATGTTTTTTTTTTGTTTGTAGGAGGTAATGTCTGGAAGTACTGTAGCCTGATTCACGTAAAATCAAACAAGCCAAATATCGTTGAAGTTTTATAGTCGTTCGATTGAAGTCTTCTCCAAAAGCAGTATTCACAATCTATCGACTTATTTACAGTTACATTAATAATTATTCTACCAGGAAAATGTAATACAGATTTTTTTTTTTAAATCGACGAATTTCAAACGACTTTAAAATCGGTGTCGTTCAAACTCGATTGATGGATGTGAATACGGAAATGGTCTAAACGAGTAAATCGCTACGATATCGTTACGGATGAAATGAAAACATTACGTGAATCGAGCTACTGGTCCGATTGCAAAATTTTTTTTTACCTATAGAAGGCGGCTTTATTTCCGAATGATATAAGCTATTTTTATGGATGAGGCCAAAGCCACGGGCAAAAGCTAGTATTATAAAAAGTAGACTCACATAATTTTCTGAAGTGGTTCCAAATCTTTTTTGACATCGATGTCATTGAAAAATTCTGGCATAAGTGTTTTGAACGTGCACAGCTTATCTAGCTTCTCTTTCGCTCTTTCCACCAATCCTTTAGCAGTGACCAGGGTCCTTTCCAGGTAATCTCGGGCTGTAATGAGATTTTAACCATTGATTGAATTAGTATTGAGACTGAAAAAAGGTCAGTGTTAATTAAGACCTGAAATCAATTGCAGGTCCTTTCTAATCTCTCCTGGGCAGAGCACCGCCATGTCCTCGTGGGGGTGCCCCACGGCAGCAATCTCTCGCGCCTGGCCTTGATACAGGCCATGATCCATACCCATGGCTATAGGAGGAGTGGCAGGCAGTCGCCTCCTTCTGCGAAGTAGTATGGCTAGCAAAAGAGGCGGCTGCATACGTGGGGCCCGATTTACGACAACGGTACTCGCGGGCTCGCGGATGGTGAGCAATGGGTAACTCGCCGTCCGACCGTCCGATAACCGTCCGGACCGAGCCTAAGTCGTCGACGGCACGTAGTGCTACACACGCGCCCCAAGGAGTTGTCATCAACCGTACGGGTCCAGCAGGGTCAAAGCCTAGCGGTGCCATGGGTGGTGTGCAAGAGAACCCCGGGGCCTTGGAACAATGGCAAAGAAGGAAAAAGTGTGGGTTTTTGGCCAGTAAAAGTCTGACACTATTTCTTGCTCCGCCGAAGAGCGGGAGATTTTCCCACATAAAAATAAAGTCCTTTACTACTGGTACATTTTTTATATTTGCTTTTCTATTCATGTACACTAGTGATTGACTGCGATCTCATTTGATAGTTGACAGTGATCATCATCACCACCTCGTGAGCTCTTGAGCTTTTTGATACATATTTAAATAGGAATTATGTTAAGTTAGCGCTAAGGCTCACTTTGCATCAGTAAACCTAATTGTGAGGTATGCAATAAAATTGAAGATTTACAGCATTTGCTGATGGAATGTGCTAGGAACAAAGATGAAAGGTAATCTCTGGCTCGAGAATTTAATTTTAATATGTGGGATGTTGGACTTAAACAAAATAATTTGGCATACCCTAAGTCTAAAAGAACTAAACGCATAATTTGTGAGTTAAACCACGAGTTATGCGTTTAGTGTATAGTTTATATTTTAGTAATTACAGAAGTTAAGGCAGTAAATCCCTTTCTATTTTATAATATAAGAGTACGTTTATGATTATGTGTGTAAATAGACTATAAACAATGGGGTTGACGTATTCGTGTGGATAAAAACCCCTTAATAATAAAGAATAAAAATAAAAAACAACCTTCACCATCTGATGATATAGTGCAGTTATAATATGAGCCTGTTTACTGTAACCTTGAAGACACCTAAGTTATAATCGGACGTGAAGACCGCTGCAAACAAATTATTCCAGTCCTTTGTACGTGGTATAAAAGAAAGAAAAGAAAGAAAGAAAGAAAAGTATTTATTTTGGTGCAAAAAAACATTTTAGACAACAAAAACTTAAGACAAACATAAAACAAAAAAAAATAATAATAAAAAAGTAACATTGTCTGTCACACGTTTGCGCCAAAAAAGGTCCAGTTCAGCGAAATGCCTTTCAACTGAACCTTATTTGGAGTGAACAGATAAAAAGAAATTTAAAAATAGTGTCAACACTACATTACATTAGGGTTAACACGTAGTTAGGGTATAAACGTTCACACTTGCAAGAATACAAGACAGAGCTGAGTGCTACCTTTAATTGGTTAGTTCCACCATACTCCAAAACCCATTGTTCTCAAAATTGTAATGTTCTTAGAGTGATTCCATCGCGCTCCAAGAAATTTTAAGTGCAGATATTAAATACTAGCCCGCAACTAGTAATAGTTTGACGGGTGACAGGACAGAATGGAAGAAGAAAACGTGTTGTGAAGACCCTAAGTAATATGGGATAAGGCCAGGAAAAAGAAGACTTCGCCCGCGTACATAAAATATTGCCTATGTCACTCAAGAATAAAGCCGCTTTCTATCGGTGAAAAATTTTTTGCTATCGGACCAGTGGTTCCAGAGATTACCTCTTACAAACAAAAATACTAACTTTACCTCTTTATTATATTATGTACATCAGAACGAAAAATGCATATGGAATACAAATGGTCATCATGATCATTATCATTTCAGCCAAAAGACGTTCACTTTTAGACATAGGCCTCTCCCATGTGTCACCAAAATGACCGGTCCAGTAGCCTGATTGACGTAAAATCAAACAAGCCAAATATCGTCTAAGTTTTATAGTCGTTCGATCGAAGTCCTATCCAAAATCGGTAATCACGATCTATCAACTTATTTCCAGTTACATTACTATGTATTCTACCAGGATAATGTAATACAGATTTTTTTTTAAATCGATGTTTTTCAAACGACTTTAAAATCGGTGTCGTTCAAACTCGATTGATGGATGTGAATACGGATATGGTCTAAACGACTAAATCGCTACGATATCGTTACGGTTTTCATTACGTGAATCGGGCTACTGAGCGTTCACATCCATCGGATTCCAGCGACTCTCACTAGATCATCGGTCTAACTTGCAAGAGGCCTTCCAGCGCTGTGGCTTTACGTTGGCGCCACTCTATAACTTTTAGGCTTCATTGAACACCCGTTCAATGAGCTATGTGCTCGTTCAGTGACATCGTGAGGAAACCGGCGGGCCCTAGAACCAAAATTCGAAGACATGTGACGTACACCAACCAGCACTGGGCCCGCATTCCCTCTCCCTATAAAGGAGTCCTGAGTCTCAGCAGTGGGAACATTAAAAAGGCTGATGATGATGACAATCCGTTCTATGACCAATGTGTCTTGCCTTAAGGGCCAAGCGCCCGAAAAGTGCCATAAAACAGTGATTTTCCGAGGCCTACTCCTCCGTAACGGCTAATTCAATTGGTTTGAAAAAAATATATGTTTATCAAAGATTCATGAACAATAATATCAACATTTGATTTTTTCGTGCAATTAATACTTTTGTCAAAAAGAAATATTTAGCAATTTCGCAACTTTTCCCTACTCCTTCGAAACGGCTTGGACCTTTAGGAACATTTTTACACATAAAAATTGGTGATTAAATATTCTTCAAAGTGAACATTGCATATGTAAATCAATCAATATCTCGCAGAGAAAATGGATATAAAGCGCTTTCCGGGTGCTGCTGGCCGCAAGTAAATGCACAGATTTGCGTACTGCCGCCTAGGCGAGTGCGAGAGTTGCGTTCACATATTTTCGGCCAGATGGTTCAAGGGACTATACACCTTAAGTCTGTCATATTGTTTTCACAAAGACACATTCAACAATACTTTTTTCTTAAAAGCAACGAAAGAACTCCGACCTTCAAATTAGATAAGTTTTTCTAAATCAAGAATATAAATCACAACAAATCATATTCTACACTAATATAATATAGAGGTAATGTTTGTGTTTTTATTATTTTTGTTTGTAGGAAATAATCTTCGAAACTGTTGGTCCGATTGCAAAAAATAGCATCTTTTTAGGGTTCCGTAGCCAAATGGCAAAAAACGGAACCCTTATAGATTCGTCATGTCTGTCTGTCTGTCTGTCTATCTGTCTGTCCGTCCGTATGTCACAGGCACTTTTTTCCGAAACTATAAGAGCTATACTGTTGAAACTTTGTAAGTAGATGTATTCTGTGAACCGCATTAAGATTTTCACACAAAAATTGAAAAAAAGCAATAAATTTTGGGGGTCTCCATACATAGAACTGAAACTCAAACATTTTTTTTTCATCAAACCCATACGTGTGGGGTATCTATGGATAGGTCTTCAAAAATGATACTAAGGTATCTAATATCATTTTTTTCTAAACTGAATAGTTTGCGCGAGAGACACTTCCAAAGTGGTAAAATGTGTGTCCCCCCCCCCCCCCTCTAACTTCTGAGATAAGAGAATGATAAAACTAAAAAAAATATATGATGTACATTACTATAAAAACTGCCAACGAAAATTGGTTTGAACGAAATCCAGTAAGTAGTTTTTTTTTTAATGCGTCATAAACCGAAAAAAATACACTATTATTAAAACATCGATCAAAGTTACAACACATTACAAGAACTTTTATATTATGTTACTTGTTTTTATTTTTTCATCGTCGCTTACCATCAGGTGAGATAGTGGTCAAACGCAAGCCTATCATTAATAATAATAAAAAAAAGTCCTGCTTTATTCCTGAGTGGCATAGTTTATATTTCATACGCGAGCCAAGCCACAGGGAAAAGCTAGTCAACAATGAATGAATTAATGATATATTTTTTTTCATGAATATAGGTATTTTACAAGTTCTTAAAATTTAGTGGGGTCACACTATATTTGGCATTTCAGCCGTACAAATATTTAGATTTTACATCTTTAGTATGCAGTATGTACACATTTCTCATTAAAAATCTCTAATTTTATCATTTAAATTTAAATAACAATTTAACAACGTGGTAATGCTGCCAGTCTTCTGGGTACATTCCCGGATGACAGCGATGTGGAGGAGTACTTCGACGCCTGAGTGCACTTTGTGTTTTTTTGTATTTTATTTATATACGTTAGGTATTTATTTAGGTTTTAGTATAAATAGTTTAAGTTTGTTTGTTTATTTAACAACAAATTAAAACTAAACACTAAATAATTAAAAAACAAATCATTTTTAATAAAAATTATTCCATGTCAACAAAAATAATTAAAATAAAATAAAAAACAATAATAGTAATGCAAAATTATGCAAATGTTTAAATATTAAAGTAATGTCATAATAAATTATAAAAAAAAAATTACATACAATAAAAAAGGGAAAACCACTCCACACCAGCTCCAGAACTGAGATGTCTACTATATGCTGGTTGGGCATTGCCGTAAGTCTGGTTGACATATTATGATAGAAATAATAATATAATATAATATAATATTCCACTACTATCACACAACGCCGTCTAGTCCCAAGCTAAGCAGAGCTTGTGTTATGGCTACTAGACAACTGATAAACATACTTATATATTTCTAAATACATACATAATTATTATAGATAAATTACACCCAGACACAGAACAAATGATTGTGCTCATCACACAAACATTTGTCCTGGGTGGGAATCGAACCCACGACCTCCGGCATAGCAGTCAGGGTCACTAACCACTAGACCAACAGGCCAGTCCAAATGAAAGGAGGAAGCGCGATTCCATGTTGCAAAGGGAAATGAAGGAAAACCTTGTAAAAAAAATACGAATAAGAACAGTGGCATAATATTTACTTCCTCAAAGCAAGGTCAACTGCATTTTGCTTTTAAAATTACAAGATACTTGAAAATATATTTTACTTACAAGAGTTATCTAGATTACCTCGACAACGATTAAATTAAAAGTAGTTAAATTGTTACCTTCGACCTCAAAACAACAATATATTTATAATGCTCCTTGCCCTTAATTATACAGTATCTATATTTTAGTTTACGTATATTATTATCCTTTATTTTTCATTTTAACATATTATTTTACATTTTTAAACATTTCTTAAAAAAAAATTAAAAAAAAAACATTTAAAAAAATATAAAAAATATTATTATTATTATTATAGCCTTTATTAATTTCTTAATATAATTTAACATTTTATTAAATTAATATTTTTATAATTTGATTAAAATAAAGAATTTACAAATTCAACAATTATTAACATTCACATAAAAAAAGAAAACCAACAAATAAATACTTAACTTAATATAAAACATTCTTAGTTTACCTAAATACAGTGTTATTTGTAAAACACTAATAACCTTGCAGGACTGTATTACTAACGTTATAAACAACAACTTCTGTTCTAAGACTTTTTACAAAGCATAACACATTTACCAAAAATACACCATCAAGATTTTGTTGTTCTATCTAACACATTCCTACGTCTATATGATGCATCTAGCAACCCCGCTGCCCGACCCCCGCTCCCCTCGCTATTGTACTATAGCTTGCTTCGCATAGACTTCGAAGTATATAGAATGTTCTAATAAAATATTTTTATTTTTGTCTGAACATCTAATGAACTAAACTACACCGTAGGCGCGAGCTTGCGGAAGGCAAGCAATGGGTAGCTCGCTGTCCGAACGTCCGGTAACGGCCCGGACCAAGCAAGTCGTCGTAGGCCTCGCTGGGTCGAAACCTACTGGTGCAAAAGGTCTGTTTCCAAAAAGAAGGCTCGGCCCGGTATAAAAGGCAACGAAGAAACGGGGTGGGTTTTTTAGTCAGTAAGAATCTGATACTATCTCCCGCTCCGCCCAAGGGCGGGGGATCTGGATGATTTTTACACAAACAAAAAAAAACCTGATAGTAAGTAGTACTGCAATCGTTGATGGTGAGCCGCACTAGTTTATTAAGAGCCTATTCACTTTATCCTTGAAAATATCTAAATTATAAATCCAGACCGCAACACTGTAAGCAAACAAATTATTCCAATCCTTCGATATATACGCGCTATAAACGACGAGGTGAAACGCTCCTTATTGGTTAGATTTGTGCCAAATAAATCGACGCCATAAAGCAATATTATTGTAAAGTTTCATCAATATCACCCGATATTAGTTTTGCATAGAAACGTTATAATATTTTAATAGTAGTAATATACACACACACATACATACACAGTTTCAATTTTGTAATATTAGTATCAGTATAACTAACAACTGAAAACGCTTCTTTTTCATACATTCGTTCTTATGCGATTATGACGTTATTACATATTTTTCGTTAGATATCTTAAGAATACATTATCTTGAGAATATAGTCCAGACTTCTATTGAAACAAATTTTTGTAAAACTAATCTAGTAAAGAGTTCTGAAAAACTGCTATTTTATGTGAACTTTGGCCCTTTATATTGTATAAAGGGCCAAAGTTCATGCAAAATTGCAAATTTTTGGAGGTATTTTACTGGATTGATGAAATGAAAGATTTTCCTTACAAAAAAGAAAAAGAGTTTATTTACGTCAAACATGACGCATACCATAATAAAATAAGTAACAATATCGACTAAAAGTAGCACGTAGGTAAGATAAAGGACATCATTCATTTCGTACCCAAAAAAAAATGCCGGCCAGAAAAAAATAATACTAGATTCTTAAGCAAAATAATGTCCTGAAGATATTCTACTATTACATGAGTCGTCTACAATAATCCCCTGGCTGCTATTTGACTTTGAAAATACAAAAAGTAGTTCTTTTCCTATAATGTTTGGAGCATTGACAAACAACCTAGCTACTTACTACCTGCTACATATTGTGTTATCTCGTACGGCCGTAGGTACCGAAATATTTTGATTTCCCTTCAGCCACTTTGGAAACCAGTAATTGGAAACCAGTTTCGAAAACAGAAATATTTTTCGTTAATGGAAACCCCATTTCCAATAAAGAAATATTTTTCGGTTTTCGAAACTGGTTTCCAACACAGAGGGTTGGATCTTCTTTCGAAAATCTTCGAAATATAGCTCTTATTCAAACATTACAGTAAAATATAGTATATGGGTAGTTGTTTAAAATACATGATGTGTACAGTTGCAAAATAAATAACTGATATTTTAATCAAATCTTTATAATTATAATAATATCATACACTTAAAAAAAATCTACATAATGAAAAAGGAGAAATGATTTCTATACAATGTCCAACTGTTATTTTTCCTTCATATAGTAGTTGTATGGATGTCTTGATTTCGTTATTAATTTCCATATAATTATCACTTCTCTTAATTTTTTACTTTGTAAAACCTTTTCGTTTAACCTCTTTGTTTGCAAAACAAATTTTGAGTACGAAAAGAATACACATTAAGTTATTAGTGTCTTACATATTGTAAAAATGATTTATTTAATAACAAAGAAACACATAGTAAATAAATCGTACATATTTTTTTTTTGTCTATGGCCGCCATTTTAAGACGCGCTGGTTTTGGCGCGATTTTTTCGAATGAAGTTTAGTGACTGTATTAATTAAATTAAATTAAATACTACAAAATCATTACAAAATGTTCTTATTCCATTGCAGATTTTTACAAAATGTTACATGCGTATTCTATTGTCACTACGTAAGACATTATTGCAAAAACTTTTTACGCAAAAAAACATAAACATAAGAATAGGCAGTATGATCAAAATATATGTACTTTAGCCTTCCCCTAAGGGTAAATAAAAAAATTTGCGCGCGCATATAATAACAGATTTTTACCGCCATATCACAAAATATTACTAGTTTTACTTAATTTTCTTATAATTTTCGTATAATAAGTTCGAGAAGTGGTTACTTTCTTAAAACTTTATTAAAATGAGTACAGTAATAGAATTCATTTCTACAAAAAGAGGTGGGGTAGCTGCATTGTTCAGTGGTCGAAAATATCACAGGAAAAAAATATATACTACAGGTAATTCGTTTTGGTACTGTGACAAGTATAAAATTGGCTGCAAAGGAAATTTCACTTTGAATAATAAAAATGAGATTATTAAACAAAAACCCCACGTTTCTTTCTGTGAAGCGAATATTACAAAAACCATATTTACGAAACAATTAGATAAACTAAAAGCTAAAGTTAGTACAAATTTTGAGTCTGTAAAAAAACAATATGAAGATATGATATCTGTCATGGATAATGCAGGAATTAGTATAGATAATGATCTACCAAGATTTGAGAACGTGAAAAGCAGCCTGTATAATGAACGCAATAAAGTATTGGGTGCAGCAAAATTGAGATTTAAATTGCCAAGTGATGTAGTTGTACCCAAAAAGTTTCGACATATGGTTTTAGCTGATTATGTGGACGACGAAAATCGAATATTATTATTTTGTTCTAAAAATGTACGACATACCTATTATTTATAAATTTAAACATATTTTATGTGATGGCACTTTCAAGTCTTGCCCGCAATCTTTTAAGCAATTATACTCAATACATGGATATGACGAAAAAACACAATCGGTTATACCACTAATTTTTGCCGCGCTAGAAAATAAAAAAAGCAAACGTATGAATTATTATTCAGTATGATTAAATCCCAGTTTCCATCTTGGACACCCGAAGAAGTAACATTAGACTTTGAGAGAGCAGCGATGCAAGGCATTCAAAATGTCTTCCCTAGAATTGAAATAAAATTGTGCTATTACCATTATAACAGATCACTAATAAGGAAGGCAAAAAAACTCAATTCGCCTGTCAAGAAAAGACACGTAGCACGCTGTGCAGGTTTAGCCCGTCTACCTGCGTCTTATATAGACAAAGGATTTAAATATATTATGGAAAAAAGCCCCAAAGGTATTGAAATTGAAAACTTTAATAAATATTTTAAGAAACAATGGTTTGATCAGATCGCTTTTTCAAAAGTTTGTTGCTGTAGCGAAGAACAAATAAGGACCACAAATAATCTCGAAGGATGGCATTCAAAAATAAATCGATACATTGGCCGTCGACAGCCTACACTAGCAAATGTACTGGATGTTTTAAAAAATGAAGTACATATAAGTAAGAAAAAAACTAAGAGAAGTGAAAATTATATGGAAATTGATAGGGAAATCAAGACATCCGTACAACTACTGTGTGAAGGAAAAATAACAGTTGGACACTGTATAGAAATCATTTCTCCTTTTTCATTTTTTTTCTAATACAGTTTTTCATTATGTAGATTTTTTTTAAGTGTATGATATTATTATAATTATAAAGATTTGATTAAAATTTCAGTTATTTATTTTGCAACTGTACACATCATGTATTTTAAACAATGATTTTTGACATTTAATGGTGGGTTTTCACACTTTTTTACATAGATTTTAATAAAAAATATATAAGACTAACACACAAACGAGCAACTTTAATGAAGGTCTTTTTTTTATATTTAGCAATTGGTATTCCGATTATTATTCATTATATTTCAGTTTCGGCTACCTATTTTTTTACACTCAAAATGTATCCTCCAGAAAATAATAATTAAATAATCCACGTCGAAACTTATCACACAAAATATTTTAACTATTCCATGTTTAATTGAAGAATTATTTATTTATTATAAAAGAGACTTAAACCTCTAAGTTTCTTTCGGTGTTTTTTCCCAGGATGATCTGCTAGGAAACATTGGTCTCATCTAGATCGACTTGACGCGTATTTCACTGTTATTCAAAAACACTTTGCAAAATAAACATCAATAGTAATGATTATTATCAAGAAGTTTATGATTCCCCATAAGATTTAAAGTTAAAAATAAAATATTAAATAAACATAGTTTTATCCCTGTCTTTGCACCCTTCACTTATCGGAATAAAAGTATAGATTTTCATCAATTAAATAATTTTTGGTTAGATAATTACTTCAAAAGTGTAATACATAAATAAGCTAAAAAAAAATTGCAACTTACAGAAATCCTTTTTCACAAAATGCGGCTGCATTTGCACCCAATTCTCCAAAATATCTACAGCTTCACTGATTCTTCCCGGTTTCTCCAAATTAAGCTCTTTCCTCACAACTACCAACGTATCCGGTCGGAATTTTAACATTTTATCGTCTTTTAAACACTCCATTTTTATTTTTAATACAATGTTACAAACCGCACTCTCAAACTGTTAACTAAAAACTGAACGAAAAGTAGAATTTTATTTACTTTTATTGACAGATTAAGTATCTTTAAGCTCGCTTGCTATCCATGTGACTAAGGATCATACCAGACGAAATACTTAAAGTCGCTGCAATACTGATAATCGGTAGCTTAACTGGATCTATCAAAAGAGAACGTAAAACAACACGTATTGAGTCGACAAATCGTCATCCACCATGAATGTCCCTTCACCAATGTTTTTCTCAAGTTCAAGTTAAGTACATATTTCCATTTTTGTCTACTTCAAATGATCGATTGAGACAGAATGATTTTAAAAATATTTTAGTTTTGTGAACGATTTATTTGCAAATTTATATTATTATATTGTTATTATTTATTTATTATTGTTTTTTTTTTTTGGTTTATTTTGTATTTGTTCAGTTGATGCACGTGATCAATCTGTCTAGCTGTTTTATAAATATTAGTGATTTATTCGGTTGGAATTTATGATGGATGCGAGACGCACAGGATTGTTAATTGTGGCGACACTTGGGGGAGGCCCATGTCTAGCAATGGACTTATATCGGCTGAAATGATGATGAATTCATCCAATAATTCAGGGCCATATTTCACCGAGACACAGTGGCGGCACGACTGGTCGCGCCGCCATGTTGTCCTGTTGAAATACTAACTACCAAACTAAACACCATACAGACACCAGAGTCGCCACACGTCTGAGCTGGTCTCGCCACCAAATTGGTTGCGCAACCAAACGGACTCCAGGTAAGTAACTCTCTATAAAGCTGTATATATTTTGTTGGTAGCGGCGACTGGTCGGGCCGCCATGGTGTTTTGGTAAAATAGCCCATAGTGTCAAACTTTTATTGACTAAACCCTCCCATATGCTGGGTACCATGGCTTTCCTATCAAAAACTCCCTGTGACAATATCAGGCCCTTACGTAACGGTTTTACTGATGCTTTTTAGGCGCACATTGAACACTACTTGCTGTTGACTACTAGACCTTGGTCCGTATTGTGACCGGACGCGGGCCTCAAGGAGTTGTCAGCAACAGCAGGGACCCAGCCGGGTCGAAGCCTACTGGGGCCAGGGTTATCCGAAAGGGCGCTCGAGCCCCGATATGAAGGCTAGAGGGAACGGGGTGGGTATTTTAGTCAGTAAGAGTCTGACACTATCTCCCGCTCCGCCCAAGGGCGGGGGATGTCAATGCGTGATTGTTACCACCATAAAAAAAAAAAATTGTGACCGGACGACCAGAAAGTGAGCCATTGGTTGTTGCCCGTAATTCTGCACTTACGGTAGCCGGGGTTCACCTTGCTACTCTGAAAACAACTTGTGTTTGTGTTTTAACTGAAGTATCTTTTTTTCCCATTACCTTACAAGTTTGATTTTTTTACATCTTCAAGAGTCCGCAGACCTGGGCCTCAAGTCTGCTATTACAATAGTGTCAGAATGGTCTATCATTGATATCATAATAGTTGATTTTGACAAGTTTTGGTAATGTACTAATATAATGGCGTCATTATGACTTTCCGGTAGTCAACCACTGGCACTCCATTGAAAGAAATGGAATAGAATCATAATCTCGTACATAATGACAAATGAATATCTGACATATTATTATGCAGTAATCTGCTAAAAATTGAACACGACTAGCTTCTACCAACGGCTTTGCCCGTGTGTTAATAGCAATTATGTAAAAAAAGAAAGAAAAAGAACGAAAAATCTTTTAATCGTACCTCACACATACAGTAGAATTCGAATCATACAAAAAACATAACTAAAATCTGTGCAAGGCCAAAAGGGCGCCTAACTCAGCTTATGCTGCGATATTCAAAAAGATAAATAACGAAGCGCTGGTTTTATTCTATTAGGGTCCGCGGTGATGCCACGGTCACATTCACGGAGGTTCAATAAATTAATAAGTATCAAAACAAAATAATTAAAATACGAACATTGATAAAACAAACATTGGAAAAATAATAAACATATAACATTAGTAAATAGCGTGAATTTGTGTTAATACGTGTTATGTGTTAGGTATTTAACCTATGTCAATCAATAATAAAATAATAAATAGAATTCTACAAGAGAAACAATTTATAGTCAGTAAGAGTCTGACTATCTCCCGCTCCGCCCAAGAGCGGGGGTTGTCATTGGATGTTTTTTTCCCATCGAGAAAAAAAAACAGTTCCTAGTAAGGGTTGTGGGAATCGTAATAAGTATGTGTGATGCACTCTAGCCAAAGTGCGTACCGGTTTGGGCCAAAAGGTCAAAACTCAAGGACAAATAAAAAGGAAAATCAAAGGAAGTCATTGCCTTATGTGTGATAAGAAACTCAAAATAATAATACTTCCGATCCCCGCAAGGGTCACAAAGGACATTTTTAACAAGGATGCTGTGGACCTAGAACGTAAAGTAGGCTTGTAGAATAAATATCGATACATCGATTTATCGATATTTTCAATTCGATAGATCGATATTTTTGGGCGATATATTTTATAACGATACATCGACATCAAATGTCCAAGATTGAAATTGTATCAGAAACGATTTTTTTTTGGTTTTTATTTGGTCGACTCAATTTGCTGCTTAACTGCTTTTTAATTTGGTACTTACGTTGGTTTTTAAGTTGGCAACATTGTTTTTATGTCAACGCTTACAGCCGAACACATAAATCAAAGAGGTTTTCTTACGTCTGTTTCAGTTAATAAATAATTAATATTTTTTATCGTTTTTCTCGATTTATTAAAAATGATGTCTATTGATTTAGTACTTATCTAGTAATGTACCTACCTAAGATGACTGAAGTAGATTAGGCCATTTTTTTTCGTATTGTACCGATATATTGATATTTTAAAATAAAAATATCGATATCGAAATTGATATTTTCAAAAATATCGATTTCGATAAGTATCGATACTTTATTGCACATCTGACACCCCTAACGTAAAGGCCAGATGAAGGACATAGGTAGGTTTTGTCAGTAGAAGACTGACACGGTCTTTCGTTTCATCCTCATCATCATCGTCATCATATCAGCCGAAAGACGTCCACTGTTGACATAGACATAGGACTGTGAACATAGGCCTTCCCCAAGCGTCGCCACAACGACCGGTACTCTATCCGTTTCACCCTAGAGTGAAAGAATTCATTGATTAATTTCTCACTAAAAAATAAATTAAACCAGATGTAGAGCTAATTATCAGTATTTAACAAGGATTGCCCACATTAGACCTTTTTTTTAACTTGCTTTTATAAGTTTCTTTATTACCTGTATGTTTGTTTGTATCAACGCCTTTAAGCTCGATTTTGGCCAACATTGGGCTCGATTTTCTTTTAACTTTGCACACCCATCAAAGACTGATAACAATGCAATAATCCTTTATCCTATGACCTTGACCTCAAGGGCACGACCTGACTTCAAGGTCAAATGTAAAAAAGGTTGGGAATTGCCTGGGACACCAAAAGGTCAAAGACCTTGTTTGATATGCTATGAAAGCGTATTTTTTAGTTTTTTTTTAATACAATATTTATTTCTTTCTGTGTTGATGGATTGTTTTTTTTCCGACTAGTATTTGACAACCTGTACAGCTCTGTCATTGACCTCGTATAGAGCCTATAAGGTTGTTGTATAGGATGGGTAGCATACGAACCCACACCAACTAATCTGACCGCAACAAACAACCCAGTAATAAGTTAAAAAGTTACTCCTTGAGTGAATCGACTTTATCAAAAACACGTGCTTACGTACAAAGAATTCAAAAGCGGTCGACATGTGATGGAAGATTTGCCTCGCTCTGGTAGGCCATCAACCTCTGCAACTAAAGTTAACAACGCAAAAGTGAAGGAAATAGTGACTGAAAATCCTCATTCAAGTTTGAGAGAGATAGCCGCCGAACTTTATGTATCTCACGAGTCGATCCGCACTATTTTAACTAATCATTTCTCTATGAAACATGTTGCCGCTTGGCTAGTCCCAAAAGACTTAAATTTTCTCCAAAAACTCAATCGCATGAGAGTCGCTGAGGACATGCTAGAACGAGTCAATTCCGACCCAAAATTCATGAAATGCATTGTTACTGGCGACGAGACGTGGGTTTACGAGTTTGACATTCAAACAAGTCAACAAGTTTCAGAGTGGCGCCTTCCAACTGAACCAAAACCGAAAAAACCACGCCAATGTCGACCAAAAGTGAAAGTCATGTTGACGGTTTTCTTTGACTATCGCGGTGTTGTGCACTCGGAATTCTCACCGGAACGTCAAACGGTAAATAAAGAATATTGTTTGAGTATTATGCGGCATATAAGAGAACAAATTCGACGAAAAAGGTCAGATTTGTGGAAAGAAAATTCTTGGATTTTGCACCACGATAATGCGCCTTTGCACAAGGCCAATATTGTGAACGAATTTTTGACCAAATACTCAAAAAATACCATCGAGCAGCCACCGACTGGAGCCATATCTGGCGAATATCGCCAGATATGACTCCAGTCGACTTCTATCTTTTTCCTAAATTCAAATTACCACTTCGTGGCACCCGTTTTCAATCTGTAGAAGACATAAAGGAGAATTCGCGGCGAGAACTGTACTCAATTTCGGAAACAGCGTTTAAAAAATGTTTTGATGATTGGATTATTCGTTGGCGTAAGTGTGTCGTTTCTGAAGGGGCGTACTTTGAAGGAGATAAAGTAAATTTGGATGAATAACAAACATTTTGTGTATTGTTGATCTTTTACCGGTACTTTCTTGATAGAGTATGTTTTGGTTTCTGACTTTCCGTAACAACTGTCTAAGATTTATAAATTACAGCCGAGACCAATGACTTAACATGCTTTACAAGGCACGAAGGAATCTTAATACCTTAACATCGTCATCTACAAATCGACCTTACTAAGTGTTTCTTAACCTTGAAGTTTAACTTGTTTGGTTGTTATTACTCTTCGCGACGACCTCTACACTAAAGTACTTAATCCATCATCAGAAGGTTTAAAGTCACCCAAAGGGCAGTAGAAAGGGCTATGCTCGGAGTTCCCTTACGTAATCTCATCCGAAATAAAGATATCCGCAGAAGAACCAATTTTACTGACATGGCCCATAGAATAACCAAATTTAAGGCTTATAGTCTCCTAAACATCTGGCTGGAATTAAATGGACACAATACTCGTACCTGCCAGTACGAGTATCTATGCATTTAATTGCAGCCAGCTGCGCCCGGATAGAGCCCCGCTGATCTTAAAATCAATTTTCTTTGCGAAATATTTATTGATTTACACATGTTATTTTCACTTTGAAGTACATTTAACCAAGTACATTTTTTCAAAGGTACGAAAATATCAATAGTTGTAAATACCTGACCGTAACCGAGGAAAGCTTCAGAAAATCACTGTTTAATGGCACTGTTAGGGCGCTTGGGCCTTAAGTGGCAGTGGGCAGGGTATAGCTTGGAGAACAGATGGTCGATGGTGACGAAAGGTTCTGGAGTAGTGACTACGTCTCGGAAGACGCAGCGTCGGGTCAAAGTAGACCGATAACCTAGTTAGGATCGCGGAAATCTGATCTATGCTACGGTCCTTATATTATGCCTCACTCAAGAGTAAGGCATTATGTCCAGCAGTGGACGTTTTTCGGACAAAAATATAATGATGACTTAATCCATATTTTTGAAATTCGATCTTTAAAAGACCGTATTACCTTCTGTTACATGAATATTAAATAAAAAAACTGGCCAAGTGCGAGTTGGACTCGCGAACGAAGGGTCCCGTACTTACCATCCTTTGGAAACTTCGGTTGGCTGGAAGAGATCGCGGAATGCGATAAGGCCGTCCATTATATGTATGTGTTTTAGTTTCCTTTTTGTATGTGTAATGTGTACAATAATGTGTATAATAATAATAATAATAACAACAATTCGGCAAAAAAATCCCGTTTATGGGAGCCCGCCTTAAATATTTATTTTATTTTTAGTATTTTTTGTTATAGCGGCAACAGAAATACACGACTTGTGAAATTTTTTACTATTTGCTGGTAGCTATCGCGGTTCTCGAGATACAGCCTGGTGACACACGGACAGATGGCGAAGTCTTAGTAATTGGGTCCCGTTTTTACCCTTTGGGTACGGAACCCTAAAAATCGACTCTAAAGTACCTCAACAGCTGGAGAACTTAGTAAATACAATCGAAATATTGTGAGCAAACAGTTTTATTGATTTTAAAGTTACATGTTTGTCGATGTTCAAGGTTACAAAGTTAATAGCTCCTCTGTGAAGGCTGATCTGGCAAAGTGGAAAGTCACAGTCGTATGAAGTGGCTTGATAAAAACTGATTTCAAGTACAGTTGCCAAAACGGATCTTGAGCGCTCGGCGTTAGAGTGAGATCGCTTTGCGCATTCCATACATTGGCGAGCCAATCGGCTTCGTTGTTAGATACGTGCAGCAACGTAGGGAACGAATTAGGAGTGACGTCTATGACGCGATGGCGCGGCGAGACAATCACTGACACTCCCCGCCCCCGCGTCTCACTTCGCACCACTAAAGAGACCGAATATTTGACTTCTGCGCAACCGCTCAAGATCCGTGATGGCAACTGTACTTCTTAGTCGCTTTCAATGTGAAACTTAATGCCTATTGTGTAAGGGAAATTATAAGTCTAGCCACAAAATTATTTATTGGACACGTGATTAAACTTCTAATGTTATAACTAAGCAACGGGAAAATGACATAGCCTCTAATAAACTAATTCGTCTTTTTTACAACGCCAACTAAATATTCTATAGAAAGCGTCAAGTAAAGATTATAAATAATATTGTGACTTGTCTTTCTGATTTATATATTGCCACGTAATTTACTAACTCAGCCACTGATTTTACAACTTATCAACATTTTAAGTTTTGACAGCTTTAAAAATAGCTCCTCAAAAGCCTTTGTTCCCGTTGCGTTACACCATTTTGTGTTACACTGTTACCCATTGGGAAAAAAATTATCGATTAGTAACACTGTAACTCAAAGCCACATTTTTTTGCCCTTTGATTGACAATGTAACTCAACAGAACGCTGTGTTCCCGATAAGTAACATCTTCTTGCAGTAATTCCACTTCGGTAAAGAATATAACTGAAACTTTAACTTAAGGCCCAAGCGCCCGAAAAATGCCATAAAACAGTGACTTTTTGAAGCCTACTCCTCAGTAACGGCTAGGTTTATAGGTTTGAAAAAAATATTTGTTTATTACAGATTCATGAACTACATTATCAACATTTGATTTTTTCGTTCTAGTAATAATTTTGTCTAAAAAAAAATATTTAGCAATTTCGCAACTTTTCGCAACTTTTTTCTTACTCCTTCTTAACGGCTAGGATCTTTAGAAACATTTTTACACACAAAAATTGGTGGTTAAATATTCTCCAAAGTGAACATTGCATATTTAAATCAATCAATATTTCGCAAAGAAAATGGATTTAAAGGTCAGCCGCGCGCTTTTCGGGCGCTGCTGGTCGCAAATAAATGCACAGCCGCCGCAATAATAATGCGTACTGCCGCCTAGGCGGGAGCGAGAGTTGCGTCCATTTAATTTCGGCCAGATTGTTCAAGGGACTATAAGCCTTAAAACATCATACATTTTTTCTCAGCATCGCACGATAAAAGATCATATTCTTTTATCGTGATAAGGGCCACTAGAGTACGCTAGATGACAGCAACCGGCCATTTGCACCAATTAGAGAGCATCATTCGATTCATGTACCAACCGACGAGTTCAAAATAACGAATCATACCTACAATCTGTCGTAAAAATGTGTTTACTATTGTCTATTATCCATATATATTATGGTTGTGTATTTTTTTTTGTTATATTGTTTTGTCCATTGTTTATTATTAGTCGCAGGTAGATTGTATTTTGATTGCACTTTGCACTGGGTGAAATAAGTTAGGTTGAGTTAGGTTAGGTTAGGTTAGAACTGTGACCCAACTGCTACGTCCATGTTGTTTCGTCCGTTCGGGATTTCGTCCTTTCGGGCATTTGAACATCGGTATTTTGTGTTTCGATATAGCGAGTATCGGCATTTAAACTTTCGTTATTTTGAATTTCGGTGTTTTGGACGTCGGTATTTCAATCATAGGTATATGAACTTTCAGGATTTTGATAGGTACTCTAATATTATAATAAAAAAAGAAGGTTGATGACGAGGCGCAATAAAAAATCTGTGGCTGGACTTATTATTTATCATAAAAATAACCATCATGCTGAGTAGTATTTAGAGTGGTTTACATAGAAGATAACTAGTGGCTAAGATAGTATTATTTGGATGCTCGTTAATTGTGGCTGACTTAGTAATTTAGAAGGCAACATACATTTTTAGGGGCGAATAATGATATTTAAAAGAAGCTTGTTTAATTAGCACCCATTGTGTAATACTTACAAATAAACCATAAAATTAAAAAAGGGCTTTTATATCCTAATAATATGTGAAAATATATCATCGTCGTAGCGACTTTATGACTCTTTTGTAAATATAAACTTTATTTATTTATTTTATTTACACAAACACTTAAATTGATAAGAACAAATACAGATAAAGGAAAACGAATGACCTGTTTATTTCTAAAGAAATTTCTTCCAGCAGACCTACGACAGCAGAACTTTATGAGAAAATCGATGAAAATCATCTCTTGAAAAAATATAATGAAACCAACTAAGTACAGCAAAAAATATAAGTATACCACACTAATGGGTTTGATGAAAAAAAAATGTTAGAGTTTCAGTTCGAAGTATGGGGACCCCCAAAATTTATTGCTTTTTTTCTATTTTTGTGTGAAAATCTTAATGCGGTTCATAAAATACATCTACTTACAAAGTTTCAATAGTATATATAGCTCTTATAGTTTCGGAAAAAAGTGGCTGTGACATACGGACGGACAGACAGACAGACATGACGAATCTATAAGGGTACCGTTTTTTGTCATTTGGCTACGGAACCCTAAAATTGAGCTGTTACTAAAAACTGAGCGTTACCTGACCCAAATCTAATCAAATTTAACAAATTTTTTGAAGGGAGATATTATTATTACCTAATGACTTCCCCACTTATGGAAAGCTTCGGCCTCGTCTGGACTCCGACGATTTTAAGCATAACTTTGAAGCCGGCATGGAACACGGCGTGCCGTCGATAACACGGGCTCAAACTTTCTTGTCGTGAAAAAAAAATACCTATGTCCCAGCAATGGTAATTTAATTAAACTTAAATAATTTTGGTGGTCACAGGGTATACCGATGACCTGATCAAGGTCGTGGAAATCCGGTGAATGCAAGACGCACAGGACCGGTCATTGTGGCGACCCTTGGGTAGACCTATATCCAACAGTGGACGTCTTTCGGCTGAAAATGATGATGATAATGAAATATATTGAATGGGGTTCGTCATTACAGATGTAAAATATCAACTAATATCACGTGAGAGGAGTCACGTGTGGCAGGATATCAACAAAAGCAAAACATCAGTTTGATAAACACGCCAAATTCGAAACTTACTGACGTAACATAAGCTCAAGGATACACTCTTATTACTGAAGTATTTGTAAATAAGCGTAGAATATTGGCCGCAAAAAAAAAAACATCTTAATACGGATAAACACTTTAATACTTTGGTTTGACGTCAGCAGATCAATTTTATTATTGTAATATGGTAAAGCAGGCATACATACATGGCATTCATGCCCCAATCAGTAACGTGCCTCACTTGTTAAACTACGACACGTATTTAAAATTAGTTGCTCACTTTTTTATGATTTAGGTGAGAAAACATCTAAATGACATATCCTGCCATTGGGTGGGTGAAATGGTGTGTCAGATTTTTACTGACCAAAAACCCCACTCCTGTAGGAACAGGAGTAGGCCTCGGGGGTCTCTATCATATAACCCATGGCCCCAGTAGGTTTAAATTTTCAACCATACTGGGCCCTTACGGTTGCTGTCAACTCCTTAAGGCGCGCGCCGTCGACGACTTGGGCTCCGTCCGGACGTTTACCGGACGGTTGGACGGCGGTACCCATTGCTCACCATCCGCAAGCCCGCGCCAACCGTAGCCGGAAATTGAAATCGGAATCCCAGCGGCTGGGGCGCAAGGGCCATTGCCTCGCGCGTGCACTCACTTGAGCTGGGGCCCAAGTCTGATATTTTTATAAACTCGTCATTCCAACACGATCCCATTGTCATTTTGCTAAAAGTTCGTAATCTGCTAATTCATAATGATCGATCATTGATCGGTCACTGGTCACGCAATAGAGTTGTGGTAAAATGACTATATATCTATAGGTTATTAAAAGCAATAACTGCACACGCTGACGTTCTAATTGTAGTTCAATGATCAAAGGAACTGTCAAAATTTTAGTAGATTGCTGCATACGTCAGATATTGATTTGTTATTTTGTACGAGATTACCATTATATGCCATTTCTTTTAATGGTTTATCAGTGGTTGATCATTGGAAAGTCATAATGACGCCATTATATTAGTACATTATCAAAACTTGTCAAAATCAACCATTATGATAACAATGATAGACCATTCTGACACTATTGTAATAGCAGACTTGAGTCCCTAATCTGTTAATGGTTAGTTTATAAGCATGTCAGCAATGTTAACAATACAAGTAAGTTTAACTAGCGCTTCATAGCCTACGTAGTTTTAAATTTTTGTCTTAGTTTTGCAAGTGAGGCAAGTTGCCGACTAGTACACTTATGCCTGGTTTACCCTATCCATTTTCATTTTTGGTTAATTGTTTTTTTTTTTTATGTTACTTTTCATAGATTAGTTTTACCAAAGAGTTGTTGTAAATTAATTTGTTCTTTTTTTTAAACCTTGATGTAGCTTAGTCAAAACATTACCTATATTTTTATGCGTTGTTTTATTTATGGTCAAGTTTTTGGCGGATTTTTTTTTTATTGAAGTGCAGTAGCTGTTTTAATTATTTGCAAATTGATTCTTATGGATATTATGATTTTAAATTGGTGCAGTTTTGTATCTATTGTATCAGCGCAACTGGGTAATATTTGGGATCCCGTCCGATTATAATTTGGGTGTCTTCAAGGCTAGAGTAAATAGGCACTTAATAAACTAGTGCGCCTCACCATCAAAAATGGGAAAAATCATCTTATGACAACCCCCGCTCTAGGGCGGAGCGGGAGATAGTGTCAGACTCTTACTGACTAAAAAACCCATCCCGTTCCTTCAAGCCTTCATACCGGGGCTCGAGCGCCCTTTCGGATAACCCTGGCCCCAGTAGGCTTCGACCCGGCTGGGCCCCTGCTGTTGCTGACAACTCCTTGAGGCGCGCGGGAACAGCGCGCGCCGTCGACGACTTGAGCTTGGTCCGGACTGTTACCGGACGGCCGGACAGCGAGCTACCCATTGCCCACTGTCCGCAAGCCCGCGTCTACGGTGGCTGGAAATCGGGATCGGAATCCTGGCGGCGGCGGCGAGAGCACCGTTGCCTGATGCGGTCGGCCTCCTCCTTAGCGAGCATTACTGCTTCGCAGAAGTCGGCGACCGCCTGCCACTCCTCCTCGCTCCGGGCCATGGCCTCGACCAAGGCCCGGCGCGAGAGGTCTCCGCCGCCGATCACCCCCACGAGGGCACGGCGATGCTCCGTCCAAGCAGGGCACACCGCGATTGTGAGCTCCACCGTGTCCTCCGGGCGTTCCGCACAGTGGCGACACCCGGGCGTCTCTTCCGCTTTGATTCGGAACAGGAACCTCCCAAACTTGCCATTTCCGGTGAGGACCTGTGTCATGCGGAAGGTAAGGACGCCGTGAGATCTTTCCAGCCACGCCTCAAAGAGGGGACTTATCGCCATAATTGTGGCGTGCCCATGACGGGGTTGCGATAGTCGCTGACGCCATTCCACCATGAGATCCCGCCGGAGGCTCGCAGCTTTGCCTGCGTACATAATGTATAACCTATGTCACTCAGGAATAAAGCAGCTTTCTATCGGTGAAAAAATTTTAACAATCGGACCAGTTCTTCTAGAGATTACCTTCTACAAACAAAAAAAGTGTGGATTATTGAAACTGGCGCGATCTTGATAAAAATGCAGATGAGAATTTTATGGTAGTATTGATTACTTCAGCGAAACCTGCCAAAAAGGTTGACTTTATAAATTGCTTACCAAACACTATAAACACATTAGAATATGTACATATTGTACATCCATATATTCCAATGGTAAACAAATTGACAATTCGCGTAAGCCAAGGGCTGGCTTTTACCTCAAACTAAGGATAAGCATTGCCATACAGCGTGGCAATACCACCAGGCTTTTGGGCACATTACCACATAGCTTTTTACTGCTTATTTTAGATAGATGTAATTAACGCAGAGTTTTTTATTTTATTGTAAGTATTGTTAGTTAATTATTGTAATAAAGTAAATTATTCGTATAAGAAACAAATTAACTATTCATATATGAAGAGAAGTAAGTAGTAGTTTGACTTTTCTTATGATTTATATTTTATTTTAATTTGTGATTTTGACTTCCATTTATTTGATTGTTTATTTTGTATTTTCTTTTATGTGTTTGACATTCTTTATCATTTGACATTGTATTTAATCACTTGTTGACTAAGTAGATATAATGTAAGAATCTGTATTTGACTTGTAAGAATCCCTTACCAATAAATTACTATGACTACTATGACTATGACTATATAAGCCAAAATTCCTGGAATCAAAACGGAACTATACAGGGTTAAAAACTGGCAACCCTTCAGGACTATGTTACTGACATCACAAACAACAACTTTTGTTCTACGACTTTTAAATTTTTTTCATATTTTGGTTCATCAGATTTTCATACAAAAAAAAAAAAAAAAAAAACATTTATATTGAACGTTCTAAATATTACGAAGTCAGTATAGCAGGATTCCAAATCAAGTAATAGAACTTCCAGTAATCCATTCAAAAGGGCTTTGCGCTGTTGATTAGTTAAAAATCTCTTCTTTACCCATAAAAAATATTCCAAAATCAAAGCAAAGTCAAATCTTTACTGCAGAACACAATTCAATAAATAATACATTTCTGGATGTCACTTGAAAGCTCTAGTTAATAGTATCTTACCAAATTAGGCATGCAAAATTTAGTAAATTCAAAAACATTTCTAAGATACATCTCATATTATATCAGAGATTCATACTAATTATAATGTCATCATAGAACAAAAACAACAATAATATAGGTAGTCAAATGACAATGTCAACACATAATAAAATTAAAATATATACAATTATAGATTAAGTAAATCGGACTTAGAAAGAAGTATCCATCATCATAATAATTGTACACACAAATTCCTGTGTGAGAGGTACTCACTCACTATATAATACGTCTTTTTTGTTAGTAAATTGTGCATTGTTTTTTTTTAAATACGTCAAAATTATTACATTCTAGCATCTCCTTTCCAACTCCCTTCCTCCAGTTTTAATCTAAATTAATTTTACCCGTAATAATGCATATGTTATGATTAAATATGCAAAGCTATTTTTATATAACCATTGTAATTATATTTATCTATAAATAAATCATTGACTTACTTTGAAAAACGTTCATTAAAAAAAACTGGGCAAGTGCGAGTCGGACTCGCGCACTGAGGATTCCGTTCAAACTACAATTCCCGAATGGAGTCTCGAAGGTTTTTCCGGATTGCATTTTTTTTTTTTGTTACCTCGTACCATATTGCGTCACAAGTATATTAATACCAAAAATAATATCTTATTTATGTGTACAATGTACTGAATTTTGACCACTTTTTTTAACCTTGTTAAAAAATATCATGAAAATGATATTAAATTATTAACAATTCCTACTTCCGAAAAAAATAACGTCATTTCAAAAATCTTTACGTTCCGATTACAGCTGTCAGTTATTATATAGTTATTTTATATATAGTTAGTTTATTATATAGTTTCGAAATCAGACCAAAGAGTGTGTAAATCGAACGCTTTCATGGCGATGATAATAATAACATGGTTCGCTTAATTGATTTTATCTGCTCTGTAAGTGAATAAGACTATATAATAAAAAATAATAAAACTACTAAAAATTAATTCTGTTAAATTATTTTATTCTAGCTCACCATTTTATATATCAAAACATTGCGTATATTAGAAACTCAAAACTTGACACTGTCAATTCGGTTATGACATTTTGGTATTTTGTTTTAATCGTCCGGTAACTGTTCGGACCGAGCCCAGGTCGTCGACGGCGTTCACTGTTCCCGCGCGCCTTTAATGAAGTTTATATAGTTTGATATTTTTGTACTACATTCGAGTAGTTCTGGTAGTTTTATTGAATAATAATTAATTCAATACGTCTATGATAACTGTTGACAGTTTGAGTTAATGACTCATATGTTGCATGTGGCAATGCAGGTTTCTAAAGTGGGAAAGCGCAACGCATGTTCGGGACGCGCAGGTCGCGCATGCAGTTCCATTTGCTTTCATACTATATACAGATTTTTTTATACTATATTCTCTTTCAGTCTATCCAAAGGTTGTCTGTAAGAGATCGCCCTGTGCGATAAGGCCGCCCATTGTACACTTATTTTGAATAATGTTTGTCCTGTATCTTTTTTGTTCATGCGGTGTACAATAAAGAATATAATAAATAAATAATAAATATATATCTGCGGGCGTAACTAAGTATCTACAAAATATGGGGCGTGAGCGCGCGGTTTGGCGGAAGAGCGCAATGACTGCACGGAAACAGCGGGTGAATTTAAAAAGCACGCATGCCGCTCGCGAGCGGCTTGCTACCGGCGGCATTCGCCAGATGTGATCATACTCAAAGAGTCGTACATAGAATATACCCAAAGAATATACATTTGGAGTAATGGAGAGGGAGAGGGAGGCCAAAGAAATGACGAATAGATTGTGTGAAGAAATCGGAATCTGTGATAACGTGACGGTTGACATGGTAGAATCGAAGAAAAAAATGTTGTGGGCCTACCCCAAGTAACACGGGCCGAAGCCAGGAAGATGATGATAAATTGATAATAATATACTTTAACCTGTCGTGTGTCTAAACGTTGATCCACGCGAGACGCAATGGCTTTTTAATTGTGTCTCTAATTACGGCACTCGAGAGGTAAAAATAAATGACTTTCTTTATCTAACAATAAAATTACAGATTCTTTATTTTATTAAGTACCAATGTCCAGGTCAAATATTAACAAAATATTTGACCAGGTTAGGGATAGGTTAGGAATAGTTTTATGTAGTAAAAAGTTAAATATTAAGAGACTCTTGAGAGTAATTTGGTTTGACGCAAGTTGGTACGGCGCCCCATACAACGACGGGCATTCTCTTTTACTGTTTACAGATTTTTTCCTATACTTGTTCTATAACACCTTACTTTGTGTCAAATTTCAGGATACAGGGTCCACTGAAAGCACCCTATGAATTTCGATCTTTGAGAGTCAAAATATATGTTTTTGTGTGACATAAACGACCGTATCTTTTTTATTCGTTAACTTAGAAGTTTGATTTGTTCACAGCTTGAAGGGACCACAGACTTGAGTATATGGTTTTAATTTCAACTCCATACCTTTACGCGTTCTCTATATATTATATTATATATATTATGTTATATTTAAAAATATATAAGTATGTTTATCAGTTGTCTAGTACCCATAACACAAGCTCTGCTTATATTATATTATATTACATTATATTATATTATATTATATTATATTATATTATATTATATTATATTATATTATATTATATTATATTATATTATATTATATTATATTATATTATATTATATTATATTATATTATATTATATTATATTATATTATATTATATTATATTATATTATATTATATTATATTATATTATATTATATTATATTATATTATATTATATTATATTGTATTATATTATATTATATTATATAAAGGGTCTTGACAGATAGACAGACAGACAGACGGACGGACAACAAAGTGATCCTATAAGGGTTTCGTTTTTTCCTTTTGGGGTACGGAACCCTAAAAAACATTTCATTCGGATTATTTCACCGTTGATTACGTTTATCTGACAGTATATTATGATTAAAATATTTTCCGTATAATTTATTGTTTTGCAATTATTTATCTATCTATTTTTATTATAACCAATTGATTGTAGTCAAGCAGTTTGAGTATTTATTTTAATCCTTCACGTGTATTATTAGCACACAATATGGTTAATATGTTAGTCAACTCCATTTGATTTTAAATGAATTAACGAAATAATAATATTCCAAAACTATCACACAACGCCATCTAGTTACAAGCTGAGCAGTGCTTGTGTTATGTGTATTAAACAACTGATAAACATACATATATTTTTAAATACATATATATATACATAAATTACTTCCAGACTCAGAACAAATGATTAAGCTAATTAGGAATATATAAGTATGTATGTATCAGTTGTCTAGTACCCATAACACAAGCTCTGCTTAGCTTGGGACTAGACGGCGTTGTGTGATAGTTGTGGAATATTATATTATAATTGATTTATATACAACGATGCTCCCGTCGAAGTCTGCCCCATGCCTTGCTCGAGCTAGCCCATGCCGTTCAGCCTGTAGTCTTAATTTTTTTTAATAATAATCATTCTTGTTCGATCCTTAGACCGTCCTGTCATACTGTATGGATCTGAATGTTGGGCTGTGAAAAAGACGATTGAAAAAAGTATTATATGTAGCGGAGATGAGAATGTTAAGAAGGATATGTGGTGTGACGAGATTGGATCAAGTAAGAAATGAGTATAGAAAGTGGCGCCAGTGACTGATAAGCTGAAGGGGAATCGTTTGTCTTGGTATGGTCATGTAAAGAGGAGAGATGAAATGCATGTTACCAAAATAGTTATGAGTGTACATGTCGATGGGTGGAGAGGGAGAGGGAGGCCAAAGAAAAGATGGATGAATAGCGTGAAGAGCGATACGAAAGAAAAAGAAGTTAGTGATAGTATGACGAGTGACAAGGTAGAATGGAAGAAAAAAACGTATTGCGCCGACCCCAAATAGGATGGGACAAGGGCAGGAAGAAGAAGTTCGACCCCTTGCTGTATCCGGTACCCAGCAGGCACTTAGCGTATAGTCACCTTTCAGGTGGGAAAATCATCTTATGATTTCACTTTTGAGAGCGAAAGGGCATGCCAGACTTTCACTGACTAAAAACTCACTCGTGTTCCTTCATTGCCTTTCACCACATGGCCGAGTCTTCCTTTCAGAATCAGACCCTTGGCCTCAGTAGGCTTCGACCCAGCTGGGTTTCTACGGTTTGCTGCAATCTCCTTGAGGCGCGTGGTATTCCTAAACACTTACATAATATATCGTGAGCTGTGTTTATGTGTGCGTTGCTTAAGCAAGCTTTGTATGTAGATTGACTTCTGTACTTATCTATTTTGTGGTAAAACAGTCCTGATAGGACTAGTAGTGTGTGTGTTTTACAAATAAACCTGTATACATTACCACTAATTAGACATTAATGTATCCTTACTAAAGTGCGTTTCACACATCGATATATAAGTACTTCACTAGAATATAAGTTGTGGCGATCGGGATTATTTAAGAACGCAACCGAACGCCGTCTGTCACCAGTCGCCAAACGTAGAGGTTACGTGCCCGCGCCTAGGGCTCCGACGCAGAAGTCCCTCGTACGTATAGCCAATAATTATACCTACAAATTGGTGACCCCGACGTGCGGAACAGAAACTAAAGTCCCACACACCTCCGTTGAAAAGGGAGGATCCTCCGACCAGACAGGTGTTATAGTCTCTGTTATATATATGTATATATTAGACAGGTGTTATAGTATAATCATCTATCGGGCAGTCGCCCACCAGACTGCCCGATAGATGATTTCGGGCTGTCGTATATGTTCAAATCGCGCGGAGAACTTTGATTGCGCGATGCAGGATTTCGTATTTTCTTCGTAGTTCTTATGTGGCGCCATAGATGTCGCTACAAAGTCAATGGTTTCACATAAGAAGTTCTTTCGCCGTAATGTTGGCTCCCCTCCCTCTTCTGTCTACAGAAAAAAGAAGGGAAAAAAAAGAGTTGCTTACTCTACCAAAATTGTTGCACAAAATGCGTAACGAAATTGATTTTAACGGTAGTCGCACCACTTTAAGGAGAATTATGAGAGAAGTGGGATTTTATTAAAAAAAAAGCAGGTCTAAAAGGAATTTGTTAATGGAGAGGTACGATATTCTGGTGTGGCGTTTTCGGTATTTGAAAAACTTGCAGGACAATTGAAATGGAGCCCAGCGTTGTATACTTTATTCAAAAATAGTTTTTTAGTAGTTTCCAAAAGAAAAACAACAATTATAAGGCAATTGTTAAAAGTAACGAAATATCAGTTAATCTACATAATATTAAGTAATTTCATTGCTAAAAATATAGCAACCCTATTTTTCCGTTTTGCCAACTTTACGACGCAGGAACTTCTTAAGTGAAACGCACTATAGTTCATACTTTTGTATTTTTCTTTTGTTTATTTACAAACAGGAACACGAAATGGTAATGAAAAGAGATGCCAACTAAAGATTTTATTACGGATAATCAATAACAAATAAACATATTTATTGGTAAAAAATACATTAACAAGTCACAATATATTTTAATTTAATAAAGTACTTATTTGGGTAAGCTATTGATACAATTAATTCATCAAATAAATAATAACATAAAATTACACCCATTGATTCGTCATATCTTTGAAATTAATAAATAAAAAATAGTAATAAATTGGTTTCCTGAGATAAAGAATCTTGACAGACAGACAGACGGACACTAAAGTGATCCTATAAGGGTATTTTTCATTTTGAGGTAAAGAACCATATAAAAAAATGATTCATTCTTTACTGCACATATTTATGTAATTATAACAGCAGTTAGAAGCAAACTGTGTAATGGATTAACTCAGGTGACTTAATTACAGTAATTATTTTCAAGATCAAATCGTGTCTTTATATAACATTATTCTTAGATATAAATACACAGTTGTACCTAATGTTCATAGTATTGACCTACATAACCACTGATTTATACAGATCACAATAATCTTAATAAACTAGTGCGCCTTACCATCAATGATTACATCACTGCTTACCATCAGGTGGGATGGCAGTTAAACACTGGTTTATAAATTTCCTTTTATAAGATAAATATTTAAATTCAAAATAAACAATTTTATATCATTGAATAATGACGATCTTTCATCCCTTAGTTAGAAAATACAGGAACCCCGTTTCTCAAAAATTGGATAGTATTGGCTCATCATTTCAGCCGGAACTGCTCAAATCCTCCGAGATTCACCATGAATATAATTATATTTTTGGATAGCTATTATTACAGTTATCAAAAAATGGTGTGATGTGGGCAAGGGACACATAATAACTGCGCATGCTGTAATTATGTTCCAAACTAAGTTTGGTATGTTCTAAATGTGCCATTCGAACCTCGGCTGCAGGCCGCAGATGCAAGCAATACATGCGGTGGCTCCACGAAACCGGCTGCAGCTGCACGACTGGTTTTCTAGTAGAATGGATTTTTTTATGAAAACCATTCTGAACGTGGCTGCGGCCACACGTGCTGCCGAACTTCGGTTGCAAGTGCTGTCGCGACCGGCAGCCGCAGCCCATCAATAGACGCAAGTCAATGCGCATGAAGTTACGCCACTTCAAGCTTTTTAATCATGTCCCGAAATAATCGCTACTTGGAGCTGATAGCGCTCATATTGGTTTGAATCATAGATTTGCGACTAGAAGCACGTGCGGCCAGCCTCTGAATCATTCCCGGCTGCGGATGCAGGCATTGGCTGTGTCATGCGTGTGCTACCTGCATTCGCAGCCTGCATCCACAGCCTGCAGCCGAGGTTCAAATGGCGCCTTAATTGTGTTCTAAAAACGGAAGACGTCCACTGCTAGAATCTTCCGGGCTTTGCCTCATCGCACGAGTATTTCAATTGATTTCCACAGCTTTCACCAGATCGAATTATCTTAGTGTTGCCGCACATGGACTATATGCCGCAGCCACAAACGCCGCCACATGAAGCTAGAAGCAGCCACAAGCCACTTGTGGCTGATAGCTGCTACTTTTTTAACCCATGCGTGCAGTATAATGGACTCAGGTTTAAATGCGCGATTGTTTTGTATCGGCGTTTAGTGGCCGGTTCGAGCCACAAGAAGCTGCCTACAAATCGAAGCGATTGCATTGAAGCGGGGTTTAGGCTGCCACGCAGTTTTTTGTGGCGGTGTTTTGTGGTTGTGGTCGTAGGCCCGTTGCCTGTGGCGACCTTTATCGATGGATCTCCAACATTGCGTCATGAACATTGCGACATTGCGTCATTGCGTATTGCGTGCATTGCTTACTAAAATAATATGAGCGTGCATAATTTTGTTGACTGACTGAATAATTTGACGCGGAAAACGACTTTATTGTATGTTAAGTACTATAGAACATATCAGAATCCAAATAATACTCTTAAACTAGTCGACTGATAGTGTTCTGAAGGACCCAGGCATTCCTAGCACTTCCTCATTGTATTTGTCAGACATTCGGTACTTCTCGTCTGTTTTCGCTTGAAGCATCTCCTTGAAGAATTCCACGTGCTCCTTTGTGCTTAGGACGTTTGTCCAGTTTTCTGAAATAATTAAAATATTATTGAGTAGATGAACATTTTTTCGCATAGTCGCTACGATATTTTTTGCTATAAAATAGACGGTATATACCCGCTTCTTTTCGCTTAAAAAAATGTGATGTGAATATAAAACACATAATAACTGTAATTGCTTGCTACAAAAATTTATAAATGACAAAGTACACAAATTATCCTAGTAAACATTTTCCCAGCAGGCTTAGCCTCTACTAGGCCTCTACGGTTTTACTGAAATCTTTTTGAGGCGCGCATAGAACACTACGCGCCATCAATGACTCGGCTCTATATGGATGGTTATCAGACGGCCGGTTGGCAAGCTACCCATTGCCATCATTGCTATCATCGTGGCTAGAAACCGTGGTCGCAGTCCGGCGGTTGTAGAGTGAAGCCGTTTCCTCATGCGTGCGGCCGCCTTCTTCGCTAGCATTACTGCTTCGCAGAATGAGGCAACCGCCTGCTATTCTTCCTCTTTTCAGATCATGACCTGTATCAGGGCCCAGAGCGAGAAATTGCTACCGTTGATCACCTAACCCTGAATGACAGGCAACATTAGTTTTAGTCTATGAGAAACCCGAAACACGTGTACTACTAACTAGTATTTTTATGTAAAGAATCTATGTACAAAATTTCATAACTGCATCTTGTAAAATCCCAAAGTTATAAGCTTGATATGTCAGCAAAAGCAAGTCACCGGACCAGGTAACTGAAGGGTTGTTTTGCACTTGCATCCAGCTGCTTGCTGGTGCCTCGTATCCGCTATGACCTTCCGTGACCTGTGCTGTACTTAGTGTCGATGATATATAACTTGTGACCGTTTTAAATATTTTTGGGAAGACATTTGGTTTAAAAACTATTGGAGTCGATTTAGTTACTGATTTTGAGCAAATTATATTCAGGTTTCGCGTTAACTAAAAATAATGTTGTGTATATATATTCACGTAGGTGACGCCAGTGTTAGAAGTTAGAAAATCATTAAAACTTACGATTAATTTCCTTCAGCGTCTTGTCTACACCACCACCATAGTCTTTCGGCAGACACTCCTTATCAACGTGTTCATGCAAAGCCTCGAGAGTTTTGACAACTTTAATCCTTTCAGCTACTTTATCACTGAGGACCTGCTTCAGTAGTGATACGAACACATCAATTGTTTTTGATTCTGATATTACATAAATAGCTTTGATTCTTATACCATAGCCAACCTGAAAAATAGAACATTTATTTTGCTGCTCTCAAAACGGTGAAAGAAAACATCGTGAGGAAACCGGCATGTCGAACCAAAAATTCGAAGACAGTAGTGACATTCACCAACCCGCACTGGGTCCACGTAGTGGATTACGGCCCATTCCCTCTCCTAGAGGTGAGGCCTGAGTCCCAGCAGTAAACATTAAAAAAAGGTTGATGATGATACTTTGCATAGTAGGGGTACAGTTGCTTACGAGATTTTTAGAAAGAGTTACCATGACCCTGTACTGTAACAGGTGATTGAAGAAACGGAAGGAAAACAGGTGAGTTTTAGTCAGTAAAAGTCTGCGATGTTCTCCTTCTCCACCTAGAGCGGGAAAAGCTATTTGTTGGTTATTAGTATATAATTGCATGATCTGCGCGGGAATAAGTGATGACTATTTTTGGACAGCTGTAACGGCTTGACGGCAAGGGAAATATGTCAATTTGTCCATTCCAACATCGAACAAGAAGATGTACGGCGTTGCGCCATCGGTACATGGTAGACATTCCATCCATACGCATAAAGTGTTTTGGGAACACATTTATATTGCGTACAGCCAAGGAGTGGAATTCCCTGCCGGAGTCTGTGTTTCCTGATAGCTACAACTTTGGGGTCTTTAAGTCAAGAGTGAATAGATTACTTCTAGGCAAGCGTGCTCCATCGTCGACTATATCATCGCTTACCATCAGGTGAGATGGTGGTCAAACGCAAGCCTATCAATAATAATAGTAAAAAAAGAACCGCGCAAGCTATTATGTTCCAAATTGAGCACAGTATGTTCTAACTGTTTTCTAAAACTGTTTGCTTTTTTGGTGTACACCGCACTGTGATCTCCAGGCGGTCGCACACTGGTGATACTCAGGCGCCTGAATCAGGTACAGGAGCTTCCCGAATTTACCATGTCCGTTGAGGACCTGTGACATACGGAAGTTGAGGACGCCGTGATACTTCACCACTCGCTCCTCAAACTTATAACGCCATGATTATGGCTTGCCAAAACTGAGCACAGGCTGTTCTAATTACTATCATCTAAAAACGTACACCGTGCTTTGTATAAAAGAATAAAAAGTCAAAGTCAGATTCTATATTGTGAACCAAGTGTTATGGTTTGTAGATGTCAACAATGTTAGGTTCTTAGAACTAAGTTACCTGTTTAGGCATTGCAATATAAATAGTCAATGTAAAATGGAGAAGGAAAGAGAAAAAAAATACATGCTAAATATTCCGTTAGTTAGTTCAACAGCAGCAGTTAGGTTAGTTAGAGGTTAATTCCCTATTTATATTATAAATAAAAGTGTTCTTTATTTACTCGTATATTATTTATCAGTAGGCAATGATTATCAGAAGGCTTTAAGTCACCCAAAGGGCAAAGGAAAGGGTTACTCTCGAATGAAGATGTCTCATGTTACCGCCCGGAGGAAACGGTGGAGAACGGTAGAGGTGTACCCCTCGTAGGCTGAACATCGCCGAGTCCTTGCGGGGGTGATCAGCGGTGGCGATCTTTCTCGCCGGGCCTTGATACAGGCCATGGTCCGGAGCGGGGAGGAGTGACAGGCGGTCGCCTCCTTCTGCGAAGCAGTAATGCTAGCAGAGGAGGAGGCCGCACGCGTGAGGCAATGGCGCTCACGCTCCAGCCGCCACCATAGGCGCTGGTTTGTGGACGGTGAGCAATGAATAGCTCGCCGTCCGACCGTCCGGCAAGCGTCCGAACCGAGCCCAAGATGTCGACGGTGCGTATTGTTCGACGCGCGCTTCAAGGAGTTGCCAGCAAACCGTTAGGGGACAGCAGGTTTGAAGCCTACTGGGGCCAAGGGTCTGCTTCTGAAAGGAAGGCTCGGCCCCGATATGAAAGGCAACAAAGGAACGTGGTGGGTTTTTTAGTCAGTAAAAGTCTGACACTGACTTTTGCTCCCAAGGGCGGAGGATCTCATCTGGATGATTTTTACCTACCGAAAAAAAAACCGATGTCTCATATTGAAATCTAGGAAAACTAAATGACCTGAAATCAAACTCAAGTGGCAGTGGGTAGGGCACATTGCTCGCAGAACAGATGGTCGGTGAGGCCAAAATGTTCTAGTAAGACGACTACCGTCACGTGAGTAACGGAAGACGCAGTATTGCCTCCCACAACATTTACCAAAGTGTTATGGGAATCCGATGAATGTGATACGCACAGGACTGGTCGTCATGGTGACGCTTAGGGAGGTTTATGTGCAGCAGTGGATTTTTTCGATTGAAATGATTAAGATAAATATTTTTACACTACAACACATAGTGACAATTTATTTAAGAAAACAATTAGTACAAGATATACCAGTGTGAATACTTGTACAGTGGAGAAAAAAATCTAGGAAATCACATAGTCATGAAATCTGACTGCTAGTGATACAGTGTGGTAATCTACCAGCTCCCAACACCCTGTGAGTACCTGACTACTTCCTATTTCTATTGTCCTGCAGCCTGTTCTAGGAAACTTAAGGAGCGCACCTCTAACGTGGTCCCACCACGTCTAAGCGCACCTGCTTAGACGCATTACCCATTCACAGGGTATTTATAGAAAGATAATGCAGTATGCAATTTTGATCTCTAGATGGATAATTACGAGATTCTCTCAATATAAAGAGTTAGCAGGATGGTTTTGGATCAAGAGTTAAGCTGATGACCAACTCTAGAAACTAGTTAATTTAAAAATAAAAATATACACATCACATATTAAGATGAATAAAGGCGCGGGCCCACCGAGGCACACACTGTGCGCGGGCACGCCGCGCGCCGCATTTTAGCTGCGTGTATTAATTTTTTTGATAACATGGGTCTACGTTTCCACTGGAGTAGGTACACGAAGACCCACGAATATGTATCGCGTGGCACGGCGCAAGGAAAGGAGCAAGCCACGCATGTATCAATGACGTCAATTCATGCGTAGCCTCTCCGTAAGTTGCAGTGGTCATAACCACATACATGTGCACGTGTGATTAAGCTTTTGCCCCACCCCATCATAATAATATGTATTTATAGACCGCCAAATAATAAAAAAGACAAACTCTCTATGTTTTTTGAACACTTGGACATGACCTTAAAAGAAATTTGAATGAAACTAAATAATAAAATCATACTATATGGAGACTTCAACATCGACATTTGCAAAAATAGTAAAGCCTCTTTCACTTTTCATAGCATATTACGCAGCCATAATTTAATTCTGGGTACTCGATCACCAACACGTCTTTGCAGTGGGACCTACATTGACAAAATTATCCATAATACCAGAGGTAGCAGATATGAAATTAAAGAATTCGCATTATCGGATCACACGGCACAACTAATAAAATGTCGTGTGAAGAAAACCTGCACGCTATCTCATTGGTACATTCAGGAACGTGACTATAGCGCTGGAAATATCAAAAAGTTTAGAGAATGTCTTCAAAGTCTCACTTTTCATGATGTATAATATGCTCCGATTCCAATGATGCATTTGATAAATTCCATGACATATGTAAATTATTCTATGACTTGTGATTTCCAATTAATAAAATAAAAGTTTCGGTAGTTAAAAGACCTCAATGGATATCAAAAGGAATAAAAAAATGTTCCAAAAGAAAATGGGACATGCTATGGGAATACTGAAAGTCACCCAACCCAGAAAACCAGAACAAACTTAAAACCTACACTAAGCGATTGAAGCACATTATTAAACAAACGCAAAGAGCCCAAAATTCTCATACAATACAGAACTCTGAAAACAAAAGCAAAGCTACACGGAGTATAATTAATCAACAGAAAATAAATTATCCAAGAGAAAGGATAGACAAGATAATTATTGACGATACAGTTATTAACAGTCCAGATCAAATAGCGGAAACATTTAATGAATATTTTATCAATCAAATTCAATCTCAGAGTGACATTGACATATTATAGTTATAGTGTCAATGTATAATTATACATTGACACTATAACTATTATATAATTATAGTGTCAATGTATAATTATAGTCAACTAGATAGAATATAATTATAATTATACATGCTGACATTTGATACAATCTCTAATTCTATATTTATGATACCAGCTGACATTATTAAAACAATAAATTCTCTGAAAAACACAACTAGCGCTGGATATGATGACATAACCACCAACGTAATTAAAGCTACATCTTTCATTATTGCACCCATACTTAGTCATATTATGATGATTATGATTGCATAGAAAAAGGTATATTCCCAGAAAAAGTAAACATTTCTATAATAAAACCAATGTTTAAAAAAGGTGATAGGCTAGATCCAAGTAAAATATTTTCCAAAGGTATATATTCGTTCATGGAAACGAATAAAATCTTAATCAGTGAACAATATGGCTTTAGACAAAGTAAAAGCATTAATTCGGCTATCTATGAGCTTGTCAAACATGAACTCATAAATATTGATAATAAAAATCCTGTTGTTGCATTATTTATGGACATGACCAAGGCCTTTGACCACGTTAGCCACAAAATAGTCCTTAACAAATTGGAAAAATGTGGCATAAGAAGTAATGTCCTACAATTTATTAAATCATACCTAATGAATCGGACAATGTATTTATATGCGTAACGAAAATCTGCCCCTACACTAAAACAGAAATTACATATACGTCAGAATACCGCAAATCCTTATTTGGGGTACCACATGGCGGTGTCCTAGCACCTTTATTTTTCATCGTATATATTAATGACATGCCTAAAATTATTTCTAATCCAATGATTTTATTCGTGGACGATAGCACAATACTATTTAGAAGCGAAAATGACGAGGTTTTTGAAAATTACAAAAATAATAACTTAAACGACGCAATAAACTGGCTTACTAAAAATAACCTTAACATAAATCTAGGAAAAACAACTTACATTTATTTTGAACAAAGAATAAAAAACCAAATGTTCGATATGGTGACAAATGAATTCTGGAGACTGATTTTTAGGAATCTGGATCGATAAAAAGATGAACTGGAAAATACATATTGAAAATGTATGCAAAAAACTTAGCCAATGTTCATATGCCCTTTACACCTTAAGGAAAATTTCAAATCAGTCAACATTATTAATGGCGTACCACGGATATGTATCATCGACATTGCGATACGGACTTATATTTTGGGGAAACTCACCCGATAGAGAAATGGTGTTTAAAGCACAAAAGAAATGCATAAGGGCAATATGTGGCATTCAAAGCACAGACAGCTGTAAGCCACATTTCCAAAAACTTCAGCTACTTACACTTCCCTGTCTTTACATATACGAAGTTGCAAGCTATGTTAAGACAAATATACACCTATACAATCACCCAAGGAGTTTACGCCACAAAAATAAAACATGCACAAAACCTCATAAAATAGCTATTTTTAATAAAAAAAATCTCGGTATGGCACCCAAAATCTACAATAAACTACCTGAACACATAATTGAAATTAAAAATATGGATGAATTTTAAAAAAAAAACTGTACGAATTCTTAGTCGGAAAATGTTACTATCATATTAATGATTATTTAAATGAAAGATGCTAGCCCTACTACATCCGATTTATTATATTAAGAAAAGAAAATAATAATAATAATTTTACTCTGCATTATATTGTCAATTAATTATTATTGATTTGATGTGTATTGGTTTTAAATCAGACTGTGATTGATTGTGTATGATTTGAACGTAACTACTACTATTTGAATCGTTTTGAATTTAGTTTATAATTGTTTGTAGTTTACATTTTTATTGTTTTTTTTTTTTATATTTATTTTGACTTTTAATTTAATTTTTTATTGTTTTTTTTTTGAAACTTAGTATTTTATTGATTTTTGTTTAAACTTAATTTGGACATTTAAATATTATTATAATAATGTAAAAAAAACCCCAAAATGCACTCACTTCAGACCCTGTTATTGGTTCTACATCTCATACGCCGACTACATTAACACTTGATGACATAAGCGCTTTCACCGTCGTCGGCGTTCCAACCGTATTGGAACCCCATGGCCTGGCACGCGACGATGGCAAGAGACCGGACGGCATGTCGTTATTCCCTTGGAAGATGGGAAGGCCTTTAGTATGGGACGCTACTTGTGTCGATACACTAGCGCCTTCACATCTTTCTAGCTCGTCGTGTCGTGCTGGTGCTGCCGCTGCGGCTGCGGAGAACCTCAAGCGGCGGAAATATAACAACCTTGTTGGAAGTTATATTTTCGAACCGTTTGGGGTTGAAACTCTTGGATCGTGGGGTCCGAGTGCTCACAAGTTGTTTAAAGATCTATCGAAACGTCTAGTTGACACTTCGCGTGACCCAAGGGCTGGCTTTTACCTCGGACAGAGGATAAGCATTGCCATACAGCGTGGCAATGCCGCCAGCCTTTTGGGCACATTACCAGTCGACAGCGATGTGGAAGAGTTTTTGACGCCATATTTTAGTTTGCTTTTAGTTAGTTGTAATTAGCGTAGGGTTTTAATTTTTTTTTTTTTTAAATTTTCTGTAATTGTAGTTTTTGGTTGTGTATGTAATAAGTTAAATTGATTTAAATTTATTTTACAATAAACGAACAAAACAAAATAAAGCTATGTATCATAACTATTCGAAACTGTTGCGGCGATGTATATAAAAAATCACAAAAAATCGCTAATGACAATTTTATTAACAAATCTAAGAATGTATGTAAAGCAGCTTGGAAAGTCGTAAATGATGACACGGGATGTAATGCCCGTCAATAATTCATAAATGAAATAAAAACTGACAATAGTACGATAACAAGTCCATATGACATAGCAAACAAGTTTAATAACTACTTGATATAACTATCGAATAGCGATAATGCTGACATGCAAAACACAAATAAAAACCGTACAAGCAATAGTATATTCCTTACACCGGTAGAAGACATAGAGGTTAGAAATATCATTATGTCCTTAACCCTCGGTCCGTCGCGCATTTTTAATAACGCGGTTCGTCGCGTGGGGTCCCTCAAGACCCCAACAGTATAACACCTATGATATCTTTTATAACTTGTATTTTTCGCACTATTTTGGCAGTTTCTTATTTTTTTATTTAATGTCAATAAAACTGCAACAAATTAATCAAAAGTATTCATATATTTACTATCTGAACTTAAAAAATAAAATTAGGAACATACAAATTCACTCTTTGAGATCATTCCGCAGATATTTTTTTTTAATCGTACTAAATCAATAAACTTTAAATTATATTATATCTATATGATATCACACTAGACCAATTAACAATTTAACATAAAATTTAGATTAAACCAAAATAAAAAATATACAACTTTTATGAAATGAAATCCGACAAATTTTTGGTTTAGACACAGACTGTACATACCGCTTTGGTATGTGTTTTTTAATTCATTCTCTTGAAAAGGGCATTTATTGTTGTTTGGGCACGTATCTTGAAAACATAGACCTTCTATTTACTTTCCGATGCATATTTACAACTTTTTTGGGTACAATGTAACGGTATCTATCAGAGAACACCACTTGATCCCGTATTTTGCCGATGTACTGGGCATGGGCATGTATTGGCGAAATCGACACGATCCTTTAGAACTCTTACCATCCATGGACCATTTTTTGTCTCTTTTTGATGTATAAAAGTTCTGTGATGATATGTTTATCATGGCTCTTGATCGCCATCCCTTTATGAACTTCCCAACTTCATGTGCTTTTCATTCAACGACTCTAAAACCTGATCCGGTTCCTCCAAAGATTCCTGATGTTGTTCTGTAGGAACCAAATCATCACATTCTTGTTCTGAATCCGAGTTATGCTTACTTCTTTCGTCCAGGCATGAAGCGATTTCATTTTCATCGTCATTATCATAACATCATCAGTTTCATTTTCTTACCAATTCAAAATACGTTTTTGTTGTCATTCACACATTTTAGAAGTCAATTACAACTTAATTTTAATCATAAAGAGTAAAAAATTAATAAAAACCCATGTTACACAAGAAATCAACCATACATTTTTACTTACGTCGTTCGTCGCGTGGGGTCTTTCAAGGCCCGCGCGCACAAAACACGTCTATATCTTACAGCGCAGGATTGCGAACTTAAATTAGCGGTGATGCACATGAACTATAATCCAGTTTCGAAGGGTATCTAAAGTATCATAAATCATGGATAGTTTTGAACGTGTTAATTTTACATAATTCTAACACCTAGGCTTTCAAAGACCCCACGCGACGGACCGAGGGTTAAACAATACAAGTTCTGTTGGTTATGATGGTATCACAACCGACGTTTTAAAAAAATGTGTCTCCAGTATTGTTCCCGTGCTGAGATATCTAATAAATTTATCCTTCGAACAAGGTAGTTTTCCCAGCCGACTAAAGAAGTCAGTAGTAAAACCATTGCATAAAAAAGGAGATAAAACCGAAATGAGCAATTATAGACCCATAACTTTAATTCCTATTTTCTCTAAAATATTTGAAAAGGCTATGTATAATAGATTATCATCATATCTGGATAAGTTTAAAATAATTAAAAACGAACAATATGGCTTTCAAAGAGGAAAATCAACTACACTTGCCGCCTTTGATTTAGTACACAATATTTTAGTGAATGTTGATAAGAAAAAGTTGACAATGGTGATATTTTTCGACATGTCAAAAGCATTTGACTTTGTTTCCCATAACCTACTTCTAAAGAAATTGGACGATTATGGTATTAGAGGCCAAGCGTTGGATTGGATAGAAACATACTTGCATGGTCGTGAGCAGTGTGTCGAGGTAACTTGTGAGCAGAATGCAATACTAAAACAGGTAAGGTCTGAGTATCTTGTTAATAGTTACGGCGTTCCACAAGGAAGCATCCTCGGACCCCCTCTTTTTATTATATATATTAATGATTTACCTGACATTATTAACAATAAATGTATATTATTTGCAGATGACATTTCTATCATATTAACATGCGACAATATAAATAGTAATAATTTCGACACTGAAATAAATGACATTATTGATTTAGTTATAGGGTGGTTGGTAAGGAACAATTTGCAGGTAAATATTAGTAAGACGACTTTTATACAATTTCAAACCCATGGATCTAAGATCGTTCCAAGGCACATTTCATATGACGGTACAATGATAAACGAGTCTACCAACGCGAAATTTCTAGGATTCACCTTGGACAAGTATTTAGATTGGAAAGCACATGTTGATGGAGTCTGTAAGAAAGTAAACTCTTTCGTATACGTTTTAAATAGGCTAAGAACTACATCAACCCAACATACAGTATTGTTAGCCTATCATGGTTATGTAGCTTCCGTGTTACGTTATGGGTTAATACTATGGGGAAACTCAACAGATTGCCAGCGGGCATTTCTTTCTCAAAAGCGTTGCATAAGAGCTATTGTTGGCATCCCTCCATATGAGTCTTGCAAACCTCATTTTAAAAGACTAAAAATATTGCCCCTGCCATGTATGTACATTTTTGAAATCTGTGTGTTTGTAAAATCTAATCCTAATCTATTTGTGAGGGCTCGTGATATATATACACGTGATAACCTACATCCTCGTAGTGCAAGGCATGGTGAGCGACTGGTGTTGGAATTTGTGCCAAAGACTGCGATGTTTAATAAAAATTGTTCAGCCATGTGTGTTAAGATTTATAATAAGTTACAAGCAACCGTCCAAGAACTTCCTCTACCAAAGTTTAAGAAAGTTCTTAAAGAGCTACTTCTAAACAAAATGGTTTATTCGATTAATGAATGGTTACAGGAATAATATTTATATATTTTATGTATGTAAAAGCGTGACATTGTAATTTAAGGTCTTTATTGGTATTGGAGTGAGTTTCACCAGGTATTAGGTATTTATATAATTGACATTGGACATGCTAAATTTTAGAGATATTATGACTAATTATTATTGTTATTATTAATAAATACCCGATCTTATTCTATTTCAATAAATTATAAATGTATAAAGTTCACATGCCATGCCACAGGCTAAATAGAATTTAAGAATATACTAAAATGTAACATGACAAACCATCAAATGTAATTACTCTATTTAAATGTGAATAAAATGATTATTATTATTATTATTATTATTAAAGACAATGTCCTAAAGTGTAACTGACAAGGCTAACATATTTAATTTTCTATCTTGTGACTACTTTTAACATGGAGAACTTCATTTTAATTCAAAAAAACAACAATTTATATTTCTACCCATGTTTGCAAATAAATAAATGATTTGATTTGAAATATTTTTTTTATGCATTTTCTTGCAGAGCGCATATGCGTTGCCACTCTGTGCACCGTGGTGGGCCCGCGCCTTAACTGGTTGGTTGTTCCGGGATGAGGCTATTTTTAATTTTAAAACTTACACCCTAGAAATTACTTCTGTATCGTAGGTGCGTTCACAAATATGTAAACTTACGTACACAAGACATCCAAACCTGAAACACCTATTTGTAGGATATGCAAATATTTGTTCCATGCGGGCATCGAATCTGTGACACGCAGCATTGCAATCAAGCGCTCAACCACTGCGCAAACCGTGCCGTCATTGTTACATCATGAGTTGGTTTCCGAATTTTGTCAAAAGCGATTATATCGCCTATCCGACCAAATTTAATAGTCACAAAATATGATGGCTATTGAGTTATTGGTCGGATCCGTGATATTATCGCTTTTGACGCAATTCGGAACACAGGAATAGAATCGCTATTCAGGCACCGTCAGCCACTCGGCAATCTTCGGCTCTCGTCGTGTTTTTAAGTTGGCAAAACATTCTAAAATGGCTTTATTTTGATACTCACCATCATCACAGACAAGGTGTTACGAAGATCTATAATGTTTGTTAGTTTAGCAACAAAACTCAACAAATTAACATCTCTACAATCTATAACGCAGTTGACCCCAAGCGCATAGTCGTGCATTCTCGTATATTCATTCAACTGGAAAAGAAAAGAAAAATGTTTTATTTAACAATAAAGTTGGTTCAACAATACTGAGGTTGACCTCTTCTTTAAAGTGTGAAAATACCTGTGCCAGGAGAGGCCTCTCTTCCTTATATTGTAATTAATTACTTTTATTAATTGTACTTAATTATCTTAATAACATATATTAAATCTATATGATTTAATTGTATCTTAATAACATATTATAAATATAAATTTAGTTCACTGATTTAATTAAAAAAACAGTGAACTAAATTTTTATGAGTTTCTAAGTAGAATATTTTTTCTTTCTTTTTTTGGTTACGGACCCCTAAAAACTAACAGAGAAGGCTATATTCTAGTAATATGCACATTATAGACGACTCATGGTACCGTGCTCTGCGATTAATTAAGTTGTTGTAATCAATTACAATGTCAGTTTCAATGCTCATTCTTTCCATTGTCCACGTGTGAATGCTATTGTGGTCCAATCTTTCTTGATATTAAGGCGTATAGTCCCATGAACCATCTGGCCGAAATTATGTGAACGCAACTCTCGCACTCGCATAGGTGGCAGTACGCAAATCTGTGCATTTATTTGCGGCCAGCAGCGCCTGGAAAGCGCTTTAAACCCATTTTCTCTGCGTAATATTGATTGATTTGCATATGCAATGTTCACTTTGAAGAATATTTAACCACAAATTTTTATGTGTAAAAATGTTTCTAAAGGTCCAAGCCGTTTCGAAGGAATAGGGAAAAGTTGCGAAATTACTAAATATTTTTTTTTGACAAAAGTATAAGTAGTATTTAAGTACACGAAAAAATCAAATGTTGATATTATTGTTCATGAATCTATAATAAACATATATATTTTTAAAACCAATTGACTTAGCCGTTACGGAGGAGTAGGCCTCAGAAAATCACGTTTTATGGCACTTTTCGGGCGCTTGGCCCTTAATTTGTTTTTCTCATTAGCTTTACCTTGATTATCCAAGGGTTATTGTTATCTTTTTTATTGCGCAGCACAGCATTTAGACGATAGATTTTAAGCACTCATCACTTAAAATATACTTATTTAATGATTGAATTTAATATTAAAAAATCTTTTTTTTTTTAAGAATTATTTTTTTAATAATTGATTACAATCTGGCCTAAAAGCTGAAGAAAGTTTTAAAAACATTTTTTTTTTTCGTATATACAACTATCAATACAGGGTGATTTAATGCGATACATTTATATTTATATATTTAAATAAAAGGTATCCCACCGGTATCGGAGAAAGGATCCATACTACCGGCGTTCAAGGCTCCAGAGAAAGGAACCCATTTATTATTATTAAAAAATACGTTACGAATTAATTAATTAATAAAAAAATATTAATTATATTTTTCATTAATTTCACGTTTGATTAATAAGTAAATAATACAAAAGGATTGCTTATTTTAGCACGATTATAATTCAAAGAATTCAACTTACCAATATAATATATCTATTGAACTCAAGAAGCGCAGACCCATCGTAATCAGAGGAAACTAATTTTACGCAATACACCCTGTAGTTGTTTTTCAATAGTTTTGCCACCGATCCGTGTAAGCTGAAAAAATAATAGCACAGAAAGTCATTTGAGGTGTAATCTGGAGACCCATAAAACTAGAACTAATGCCTTACGAAGCCTAAATTTTTCCAAACAAGTGAATCCAAAACACTTGGAAATTGTTTCAGTATTCCTGAAGCATTTTACAAGTATTGCTAGTACGTAGTTAAGGCGTATGAAACCTTGAACCATTTGACCGAAATTATGTGAACGCAACTCTCGCACTCGCCTAGGCGGCAGTACGCAAATCTATGCATTTATTTGCGGCCAGGAGCGCTCGGAAAGCGCTTTAAATCCATTTTCTCTGCGAGATATTGATTGATTTACATATGCAATGTTCACTTTGAAAAATATTTAACCACCAATTTTTATGTGTAAAAATGTTTCTAAAAGTCCAAGCCGTTTCGAAGGAGTAGGGAAAAGTTGCGAAATTGCTAAATATTTGTTTTTGACAAAAGTATTAATTGCACGAAAAAATCAGATGTTGATATTATTGTTCATAAACATATATTTTTTTCAAACCAATTGACCTAGCCGTTACGGAGGAGTAGGCCTCAGAAAGTCACTGTTTTATGGCACTTTTCGGGCGCTTGGCCCTTAACTTTGCAAATTATAATTATTATTATGTAGGTCACAAAAGACATCTCGCATGAACTCCAGGTGGTTGTCAACCACCGTCTTCACCGTATTCTCGGTATCTATTGGCCCAAGAAAATCTCAAATGTAAATCTGTGGGGAGCGCTGCGGTGAAACCTCGATCGACCAGCAGATCGAACGCCGCAAATGGAACTGGATCGGTCTCATGCTCAGAAGGGATTCTGAACATGAGATCGGGCACGGTGGATGGTTTGAGGTCGGGGATCTTGGTGCTGAGTGGCCCATGTTGACTGGAAGTCCACATTAAGCCCGGTATTGATATGGATCCCCTGGAGGAGTCTGGGGGATGCAGGTTAACTAGAATACCAAGGCAAGCCCTAGATTTTCCAATTTAACATAAAAAACACTGCCTGTTTGACTCTAAAATCCGCTATATTATTGGACAGCATTATAGTTACAAAATTATTCTTAGTAAATGCGAAGCCATATCCAGGCTTGTTCAGAATTAGTAACTAAATCGATTCCAGTAGTTTTTTAAATAATATTTTAATAGGTCACAAGTAGGTTACCACCGACACTTAGTACAACAAAGGTCACGGCAAGTCATAGCGGCTATTAGGCGCCAGCAAACAGCTGGATGCAAGTGTAAAACAACCCCTCAGTCGCCTAGATGACCCGTTGCTTATATATTTTTGCTGACTTATCAAGCTTAAAACTTCATAAAACAGTTATGAAATTTTGTATATAAATCTATATATATATAAAAATCAATGCCACTTTTCGTTGTAATTTTATAACTCAAGAACGGGCTCGCCTATCTAAACAAATGTTTTGGCTTTCTTCGGACTATTTAGTAGATGGTTTATGTGAAGTTTGGTAGGGTAGAGTAGGGTATAGTAGGGTGATAGTAGGGTATAGTAGGGTAGAGTAGGGTAGTGTAGGGTATAGTAGGGTAGAGTAGGGTAGTGTAGGGTAGAGCAGGGTAGAGTAGGGTGAAGTAGGGTAGAGTAGTGTAGTGTAGAGTAGTGTAGAGTAGTGTAGAATAGTGTAGAGTAGTGTAGAGCAGGGTAGAGTAGGATAGGGTAGGATAGGGTAGGGTAGAGTAGAGTAGAGGGAGCGAAGCCGAGCGGGCAAAAGCTAGTTCTTAATATAAAAATACTACACCGGTGTTTCTGATTTAGCAAACTAAAACTAAGGGTTTAAACAGGCGTTTTACTTAGATTCTTTACATAAAAATAGATACTAGACTCATGTTTCGCACGTGTATATTAAAACGAATGTTGAACAATTACACATTTATCTATATAATTATACTTTAATGATGATTATGAATGACGTTGTTGCACACCAAGATAATCTATATAATAAAAACATAAACTTAAAAAAAAACATACAATTAGCGGTCTTATCGCATTCTATGATTTGATTTTTCCAAAGTAAATTTGAGTGGACACAGAATACCTGGGCACAAAATGGAGTCGCTCATGCTGCAAAAAATGGAATTACACAAAATAAAGTACTAAAATAATACAGAAATAGATGTACAACATTGAAAACTGAATATAGTTTGTTCAGAATAAATTGGTAACTGAATCGATTCCAACATAATTTTTACGCCTTGTAATATTTTTTTCCAAAAATATTTAGAAAGGGTCAGAAGTTGGACACTACTGATACTAAATACAACACAGATCACAGGCGGGAGTGAAAAAAACCCTCCATCGTTCGGGTCCGGGAAAGACCATGTTTTTGTGCGGTCAACCAAGTAACATAACAGGCCTATATTCGAGATTTTTAATTGTACAGTTATGAAATTTTGTACACAGATTATTTACATAAAAATACTAGACATGTGGTTCGGGTTTCGTATATAGGATAGCATAGTCGGCCTTATAATGTTCCCAATGTTGGGACTCAGGCCTCTTTTCTACCCAAACTCAACCGGGCTGGGGCTGCGCTCAAGCGGCTCCTGCCCAACCTTGGGGTCCAGATGCCTCCTGCCGGAGGCTCTACGCGGGGATCGTTCGGTCCATGGCCCTCTACGGGGCGCCGGTGTGGGCGCCGTCGCTGAAAAAGCAACCGGCGGCCATACTGAACGCCAACCAGACGGTCATGGCGATAAGGATGGTGCGGGGATACTGCACGGTCTCCCGCGAAGCGGCTTTGGCATTGTGGCTTTACATTATCATTTAATCACAATATGCTAGACATTAATCAACATGTAATTAACACTTAGTTTAATTAAATAATTATCATATATCATGCATTTATTTTGATCGTCTAGGTAATGAGTGATAAAGTTTGTTGTTTAATAGTCATTAATTATTTATTTACGTCAAGCAAGACATTACAAGCTCAAAGGATTAACAATTTGTCAGTTTTAAATTCCTCATGGTGTTTAAATATTTCAAATGTTAACTCATTTGTTAAGTATTAAGTATTAAGCTTATTTAATACGTTAGTTACCCTCTAGTATGGAATTTTTACGATAACTTCTAAGTTTGTGAAGAGTATCTAGTATCAATTTAGTTTTGTTCCGTCACTTATAGTTTGCATTGATTCCGATATTTCATTTAAAGCGGTTTTTTTTTCGATGCGTAAAAATTATCTAAATGATATCTTCCGCCCTTGGGCGGAGCGGGAGAGAGTGTCCGACTCTTACTGACTACTGCTTGCCGTCCGCAACCCCGCGTCTACGGTAGCCGGAAATCGGAGGCGCTGTGAGTGCCGTTGCCTGATGTGGTTGGCCTCCTCCTTTGCTAGCATTACTGCTTCACAGAAGGAGGCGACCGCCTGTTACTCCTTCTCCTCCCACCAAGGCCCAACGCGAGAGATCGCCGCCGCCGAACACCGGGCCGACGAGGACACGGCGATGCTCTGCCTAAGTGGAACACACCTCCATCGTGTGCTCCACGGTGCGTCCGGGCGTTCCGCACAGTCGTGACACCTAGTGGACTAAGATGCCTATTTTTCCTAACGAATAGGCAACTTTGCGGTTTATAAATTGCGCGTGCACGCCGGGAAAATCATCTAATGACATCCCCCGCTCTTGGGCAGAGCGGAAGATAGTGTCAGATTTTTACTGACTAAAAACCCACTCCTGTTCCTTCGTTGCCTTTCGTACCGGGGCTGTGCTATCTTTCGAATAGTATAAAGATTTGTTGCTTATTAAAGTGTAGCCTACTTTCTTGTTGATCTATGTTTATACGTTCTTGTGCTGAATGAGTAGGTCCAAGAAGTCGGTACTTTGTCCCCATAGACTGATACCATAATTTACCTAAGTGTAGGCGTACGCATAATAAGCAGATAAGGCACTGTTATAGTCTTTATTGCGTTTCAATAAGCTTAGTGCATAGATAAATTGGGTCAATTTTACTCATATATTTTCAATATCTATCTTCCAATTCAGGTATGAGTTTATTGTTATGCCTAAAAGTGTAAACACGGGGACTTCTTCTAATTTTATTTATTTTTAAATATATTTAGACATTGGGGTTCTTTGGTAAGTTCTGAATTGGCATACTTTAGTTCTAGATAGGTTAATTTCTAAGATATGTCCTTTTAACCATTGCTCAGTTTCTGTGAATGTTTTTTAAAATAGTTAGATGGTTAACATTCGCTGGTGTTTTATTAATATTAACAAGTTTCCAATGAAAATCATTTTTTCATAGCAAGCTTTTATAGCCCAGTCTGTATCTATATATTAAATACTCACCAAGATGAATCATACGAGCCCAAACTCAATAGGGTTGTGTCGTTTAACTACCGAGTTCCTATGGCAACTTTCCTTTGCCATCATCAAATCATCTCCACATTATAATAGTTTCCCATTGTCATCTGATTTATACATGTATGCAAAATTTTAGCTCAATCGTTAACCGGAAAGTGAGTCAAATTTAATTTGCAAAATTTGATTACAGACAAACATCGGGACAGGTGCAACTAAATAAAAACTTGTAAAATCATCAGAGAACAACATACACGCCGAACTTATCTTTTTTGGCAAGTCATTTATATCGAAATCATAAATAAGAGACGTCCTAAGACACATTCTTGGGGTATTGACTTATAAATAGTAGGTATATCTGATCGTATGCTGTACATGGAGCAAGTGGCCTTGGATAGACTGATCAGATGGTTAAAATCTCTGGCGTCTGACTACCAGTAATAACTGTTAAAGATTCATGGATGCCAACTGGAACCAACGGCTTTAGCTACATTCTGAGGGACAAGGTCTCAATAATGTTGTAGATACTTAGAAAAGTACATAGCCTAGCTTGTATTTAAGTTATCGGTGCGAAATCCCCTCGTTTTAGAGTAGCCAACAGTAAAAATATAGAATAATTATAAAAGCAAAGTAATAAATTAAACCCCAAGCGAACGCCTGCGTGAATGGTTAATGAATTAAACCACCACTTCATGCATGAGTGGCAGGTGCCTTAGCCACTGGGCCATCATGATAGATCGCAGATTAGTCTAATGGTCAATGGAGTCGAAAGCTTCTGGTGTAGCAATCACGTAATGGGAGACGTTGGAAGGTTTCCTACAAGGTGGACCGATGACCTGGTTAGGGACATGGCAATCCGATGGATGGGAGACACACAAGACTGAAATCAGCGCCATCATAACGAAGACACTTGGTTGAGGCCTACATATGTCCAACAGTGTATGTCTTTTGGCTGTAATAATGATGATGCTACATACTTAGTACAATGTCGACTGAGTTGGAAACCTTTACCTTTACTTTACATACGGGGTTACTTGTAAAATACTAGCAACCTCTTAGTACTATGTTAAGAACATCATAAACAACAACCTCCTCCTACCTCTTTATTATATTTGTTCTATCTATACTAATATAATAAAGAGGTAACATTTGTTTTTTTTTGTTTATAGGAAGTAATCTCTGAAAGTACGTCCGATTGCTAAATTTTTTTCACCGACAGAAAGCTGCTTTAATCTTGAATGATATAGGATATATTTTATGTACGCGGGCAGAGCCGCGGGCAAAAGCTAGTGACTTTTAAATTTAACATATTTTAGTTCATTGAGCGTTCTAAATATTACGAAGTCTATGCAAAACAAGCGATATAATGATTTTATAATGTATTAGCGTACTTATTGTTGAAAAGCCTAATATTAAATAATTAAATAAATACTTACACAAAATTAGAAAAGTCCATGATCTCTTCTTTTACATTATATTTTTCGAAGTACGTTGGCAACAATGTCTTCAAAGTGCATAATTTTTCTAAATTTGTCTTAGCTCTTTCTAATGATCCCTTTGCTTGTATTATGCATGTTTCTAAGTATCTACGACCTGAAAATATAATCATAATTATATATAAGTGTGGAATCTTTCACACTGGAACAGCTACTTAAACAGAAAAAAATATATTATAATATAAATATGTCATAATTTACATTGGCACAACGAAATTCAGCATAATGATTATTACGCATAATATTATTAGGCATTATAAATGTTATATTGCTAGCATAATAATAATGAATCATAATTTTATAGGGTATAACTAACCTAACCTAACCTAATATGTCTATAAAATTTATGCAACTCTAAATCGCCAAAACAAACCAAACAAAAACAAAAAAAAACATATAAGACTAAATGGTACTTATTCCGGCCAACGTAGACGCGGGCTTGCGGACAGTGAGCAATGGGTAGCTCATTTTCCGGCCGTCCGGTAACTGTCCGGACCAAGCCCAAGTCGTCGACGGCGCACACTGTTCCCGCGCGCCTCAAGTAGTTGTCAGCAACAGCAGGGGCCCAGCCGGGTCGAAGCCTACTGGGGCCAGGGTTATCCGAAAGGGCGCTCGAGCCCCGGTATGAAGGCTAGAAGGAACGGGGTGGGTCTTTTAGTCAGTAAGAGTCTGACACTATCTCCCGCTCCGCCCAAGGGCGGGGATGTCAATGCATGATTTTTTCCCACGATAAAAAAAAAATGGTACTTATGCTAACCTTTGCATTATACCAAAGTATTAGCACTATTAGTATGCTAATAAAAGTTATGAGAAAACGTTATTCCAAATTATATTATGCCTTAAAATTTTATACCAACAGGGGTATTACCCTTAACGCGACCCATCCCATGACTTAAATATAATAGTTAAAGGGATAGATATTTATAGGGTGTATAATAATATAGCTTTTATTTCGACTTACGACTTTGACTTGACTTTTACGACTGGCCTATTGGTCTAGTGGTTAGTGACCCTGACTGCTATGCTGTAGGTCGTGGGTTCGATTCCTACCCAGGACAAATGTTTGTGTGATGAGCATGTGCAATGAAGCATAATTTTATAAGGAATAACTATCCTAACCTAATAATTTGTCTTTAAAATTTATGCAACTCCAACTCTTTGGTTTTGCCCAGGACAAATGTTTGTGTGATGAGCATAATCATTTGTTCTTTTCTTGTGTTCTGGGTGTAATTTATCTATAATATGTATGTATTTAGAAATATATAAGTATGTTTATCAGTTGTCTAGTACCCATAACACAAGCTCTGCTTAGCTTGGGACTAGACAGCGTTGTGTGATAGTTGTGGAATATATATTATTATATATTATATATTTATTTCAAACCACAATGAATCCATGTTTGATTTATTAGACCACAATGAATTCATGTTTGATTTATTAATTTATTAATGAAATTTAAATTTATTGTTTTTAAATTTTTGTCAGTTTTACTTCTTTGTTTTTTAAACTGTAATTTTGTAATTGATTGTGTGTAATTCAGATACAAATTATTTGTTCATGAATAAATGATTATGACTACTATATTATGTGTTATATTATTATTATTTTAACACATCACAGTTCACAGTAAAGGTGACTATAAATTTTTGTGAAAACCATTCCGAACGGGGCAACGGCCGCACGCGGCAGCACGTGCGGCCGCTGCCGCAGTTTTGGCTGTGGTGCTGCCGCGACCTACAGCCACAGCCGATCGCAGACCAGTATTTCTGCGACTGCAAGTCGATGCGCACGTAGTTTCGTCACTCCAACCTGTTTAGACAGACAGAAGTCCCAATATAATACGAGTAAATAGCTATTCGGAGTAGCACTCATATTGGATTGAATCGTAGATTTGTGACTGGCAGCACGTGCAGCCAGCCACAGAATCACTTCCGGTTGCGGATGCAGGCAACGGCTGCGTGTCATGCGCGTGCTACCTGCATTTGCAGCCAGCATCCACAGCCTGCCGCCGAGGTTCAAATGGCACCTTTAAAGTGCTATTAAAATCTTGGTAGCACGCTGCGGTTGCAGGTAGCACATGCGGCGGAAGCACGAAGCCGGCTGCAGCTACACGAATGGTTTTCTTTTTGTTGTAATGGATTTTTGTGAAAACCATTCCGATCGCGGTAGCGGCGGCCCGGCCAGGACAGAACTGAGCACATCCCAAAAAGACCTTGAAAAACTGCAACGACTCGCCTGCGTAGCGTTCACAAGCAGCATGAGAACCACACCCACGGCGGCCCTGCAGGCGATGCTGGGACTGCCTCTACTGCATCTAATAGTGCAAGAGGAGGCAGCCTCAGCGGCCTCAGGCTCAGCGTTTCGGGCACCTTAAGTAAAGACTCCAGTATCAAACACATACGCATAATGGAAGACGCTATTAAAAGACAGCCCATGATGGCAGCACCTAGCGACAAAGCGCCAAAGGCGTATCATTTCCAAAAGCAATTCAATATTCAATTAACAGAGGACGCACACGACTACTCAGGCCCAGCTGAACTAAAAATCTACACGGACGGATCAAAGACAGATACTGGCACGGGCGTTGGAGTCTTCTCCAATGATCTCAATATCAGAATATCCAGAACGCTAAGAAAATTCAACACCGTCGATCAAGCGGAATGTGTTGGTATAATCCTAGTGGCCCACGCCATAGAAACTAGAAACGTAATGGACACACATTCGGATACTGTCTGATAGTGCCTCAGTTCTATAATCCCTAGACAAAGATTCTACCACCAAAAAGTCACGGTGCCAAAGCGGAACACTATGAAACTACAGTGGATTAAAGGACATAGCGGTCGCTGGGTAACGACGCGGCGGACGAACTGGCGAGAAGGGGATCTGGAGCCGTACGTCTTTGGGCCTGAACCAATTGTGCCGGTCTCTTTTGGTCAACTGTGTGGTTGGCTACGCAAACACACACATATACAAGCGGAGCGTTGGTGGTCCTCGACACCAGAATGTATGCAGGCCAAAGAGGCCCTACCACACCTCAATAAAGTCCTCACCAAAAAACTCTTAAGATTGAATAGTGGCGGCCTGCGCCTGGTGACGGAGACAATCACCGAACACTGCACACTGAATAAGCACTTCTACACATCAGGCATCACAGACAGTCCCCTGTGCAGAGCATGCTTAGAGGGAGAGGAGACAATTGTGCATGTGCTCCTAGACTGCATAGGTATTACTGAAATACGCACACGAACCATAGGATCCCCGAATTCCCTTATAGATGCCCTGAAAAACGTGATTAGGCCTCTCAGGTTTTTCAGGGCATCTATGGTTCGTCTGCTTTTGGAGAGAGGTGGGCTAGTTGGAAAAAGCCCTCTTAAGATTATAGCCGCTATGGCCTACGTACAATGGTTCGCATAGGACTAAGTGCGGAAACCATACTCAGACATACACATAGATGCGGCAGAGGCCGCACGTGCTGCTGCGACCTACAGCCGCAGCCGATCGCAGACCAGTAATGCTGCGGCTGCAAGTCGATGCACACGTAGTTACGTCACTCTAATCTGTTTAGACAAGTCCCGAAATAATCGCTACTCGGAGCCGATAGCGCTCATATTGGATTGAATTTTTGATGAAGTGATTGAAGATTTGTAACTGGCAGCACGTGCAGCCAGCCTCGGAATTACTCCCGGCTGCGGATGCAGGAAACGGCTGCGTGTCATGCGGGTGCTACCTGCACTTGCAGTCTACAGTTAGAAATAATCGCTCCTCGGAGCCGATAGCGCTCATATTGGATTAAATCGTAAAAGATCAACTGGCGGCACGTGCAATGGCTGCGTTTCATGCGGCTGCTAAGGTGGTTGGAATGGTAACTTACGGCCTTTGTTCTTTTCTATCTTTGGGACGGGTCAGCTAGATAACAGCTTAATAAGCTTTTTTTAAAAACTTTTTTTCGGTTTTTTCTAGGAAAAACAAATAATATAATATATATAGAAGAATATGTAAAGAAACCAAAATTTTCGACCAAATAACTTTCGTACAAACTTGGGGAAAACACGAAAATTAAGCATTTTTCAAGGACATCCAAGTTGTACAGACGTATGTACAATCGGCGCTCGAGGTGATAATAAGCCAAAAATAAGCCATTGAAATTATCAGCAATGAAACACAAATCAAGTCAAAGCTCAAAAGTCTTGTACAATGACGCCTTTCACTTTTTATGTCGATTTTATTTTTAGATGCACACTGCATCTGAATTGTGTAATTTGAATCCGCGAAACCTGTTCTATCATCAGATGGCTAGACGCAGCATAGTTAAATGGTTAACTAAGGTTAATAGTCTGTTCTATTATTTTTGAAATAGTTCTTTTTAGGGTTCCGTAGCCAAATGGCAAAAAACGGAACCCTTATAGATTCGTCATGTTTGTCTGTTTGTCTGTCCGTCCGTATGTCATAGCTACTTTTTTCCGTAACTATAAGAGCTATACAGTTGAAACTTTGTAAGTAGATGTATTCTGTGAACCGCATTAAGATTATCACATAAAAATAGAAAAAAAGGCAATAAATTTTGGGGGTCCCATACTTAAAACGGAAACTCGAAATTTTTTTTTTCATCTAACCCATACGTGTGGGGTATCTATGGATAGGTCTTTAAAAATGATACTGAGGTTTCTAATATCTTTTTTTTCTAAACTGAATAGTTTGCGCGAGAGACACTTCCAAAGTGGTAAAATGTGTGTGTCCCCTTCTAACTTCTAAAATAAGAGAATGATAAAACTAAAAAAAAATATATGATGAACATTACTATAAAAACTGCCAACGAAAATTGGTTTGAACGAAATCTAGTAAGTATTTTTTTTAATGCGTCTTATATCAAAAAAAAATTACACTATTATTAAAACATCGATCAAAGTTACAACACATTACAAGAACTTTTATATTATGTTACTTGCTGCTACGGAACCCTTCATGGGCGAGTCCGACTCGCACTTGGCCGGTTTTTTAAAGTAAAAATAACTTTATAATAAAAAGGTTTGCTGTCATGATACGAAACGGGGCACTGAAGAAAAAAAAAACAATTGCTACAAAAAAGACAGAAAATTGAAAAAGGGATTTGGTAGAATGTGGTAACAAAACATTTGGGATATGTTTGAAAATGTCTGCAGCATCATAATAAATGCGCCTAATAACTTATTCTTTTTATTACATTGCTTGCTTTTATTATTTCCTTGTGTAAAATATTTAAAATATTATTATATTTGTGGTTACAATAATGAGTGCTCTACACTCGTATACAATTAAATAAACCTCGTAAACAAAAATTTTATTAAAAGAGTAACCTTGGAGTTTCTTATCGGTTTATCTCTAAAGAACCACCATTTGAAACCGAGCACTAGCTTCTGACGTCTTTATAAGTACCCACGAGGGCATATGAAAAAATAAAAATATTTTAAACTAGGTTTGCTCGCGGCTTCGCTCCCGCTCCACCCTACTCTACCCTATTCTACCGTACTCTACTCTACTCTACTATACCCTACTCTACCTTACTCTACTCTACTCTACCCTACACTGCCCTACTCTACCTTACACTACCCTAATTTTCTTTTGTTTGCTGTTCTCGAGATTTGTGCTTAGCAACACATTTAGCGATTTATTTTTATATTATAGTAGACTAGCGTTTGCCCGCGCGGCTTCGCTCCAGCTCTTTCCTACTCCACCCTACTATACCCTATTCTATCTTACTCTACCCTACTTCAATTGTTAAAAAAACTGTGATAAATGAAGAACCGCTTGACCGATTTTGTGCAAACTTCACATAAACCATCTGCTAAATAGTCCGAACAAAGCCTTAACATTTGGTTTGGATATGTGAGCCCGTTCTTGTAAAATTACAACGAAAAGTGGCATTGATTTTTATAAATATAGATTCTTTGTATCTTGAATAACCTTGATCGCAAGACACTATTAAATGAAAAGTTTCTTTTTGTAGCATAATTTTCTAAATCTTTTTCCTCTGAGCCCCGTTATGTATAGTTCAACTCAAGTACGTAGCCAAGCTAGCTTTTATCTCTCTTATTCTTTATTGTACACATAATTTATACATACAGTAAAAATAGGACAGTTGATGTACCATCGCGGTTATTTTTCAGCCTGATCACTTACAAAATGTTCGCTAGAATCCTGCGGTTTGGCGGCAAACCAAACCCTTTGAAATTTTCGTTTCGAGTGCAAGCAAAAATGAACTTAGTGGTGGTCAGGCAGAAGTGTCTTTAATGGTACATAGGCGAGCTGACCCACAACTGGGTTTTCTAACAGTAAACCAACAACAGCTCCAAGGTATCTTGTGGAGTAGCTACGAAAGCGATTGGCGACCAAGCTGAACGCAAGCCAGAGGGTCATGGCCATCCGGATGCTAGCAAAAGAGGCACCCGCATGCACAAGTCAATGGCCCTCACGACCCAGCTGCCAGAGTCGAAGCCTGCCGGAGCCATGCTAAGCATAGCATAGTCGGCCTTATAATGTTCCCACTGTTGGGACTCAGGCCTACTCTCTAGAATAGGAAATTACACCACCTGGATTTCTAGAGCCATGGGTGATGCGAGAGAGATCCCTGGGGCTCTGGAACGATGGCAAAGAAGGAACAGGAGTGGGTTTTTAGTCAGTAAAAGAGTGACGTACCCTCGCGTTTCGCCCAAGAGCGAGGGATGTCATTAGATGATTATTCCACCTAAAAAAAATGGTAGGCCATGAAATTCAAATTTACCTAAGTGTTTTCCGAATCAAGTTGTATCCTGATTAAAATATGATTAGCGGACGTAATGCATAGTTATTTATGGAGTTAAAATCATTAAAATCATCAATAACCCCTTTCAGTACATTTTACCAATATGAAAGGCTATTTTATAAAAAAAGTCATTCCATACGAATTCTGGTTGGATTTTGGAATAGGTACAAAATATAATTTAAAAAAAAAATACTAAAAACAAAACTACTAAAAAAAAAAACTTACTGAAATCCTTCTTAGTAAAATGCTCCTGTTTAGCGATCCAATTTTGAAAATTATCCAACATATGATTGATTTCTTTTTTATTCAAATTGAGTTCTTTCCTGACTTCTTCAAGGGTTCCAGAGTTGAATTCAAAAACTTCGGTGTTTTTTAAAAATTCCATATTAATTCACTAATTATGTGTATTGAATTAAATAAGGCCGTCTATTCACACAGACCGAGGTAAACAGCACAGCGTTCGACTGCTCTGTCGTCCTCTAACTAAAAAAAGACGTGTGGCACTCGGGGACTGCCGCGGTAAAGCTATTTCATAGCATTTTTATCAACTTATGCAATTATAATTATTGAATGTGATTTTGACATAATTAGAAATAAATGTACTGTTGACAATTGGATTTGTAATTATATAATTTGGGGTGAAAGATGTAAGGACGAAACTGATAAATATTTTGACATTTGTAATAATAAATTAAAAGACATTCATTTTCCTATTGAACTTGGTACCTGTGCAGATAGAATGTGTGATAATTTAGAGCACAGACTTGTTATTGACCAATTATATAATGATGTCATTGACATATTATGCTATGCTTCTGTACAAAGCAGATCAGTCCGAAAGCTTAGAAAGGGTAAGAGTGTGGCAGGGTGGAACAAGTATGTAAGGGAAGCTCACAGAGAGGCTAGGCAAACTTATCGTAGGTACGTGTCGGGTGGTAAACCAGACAGTGGGCCTTTGTATGACGACATGTACACAACACGTAAAGGATTGTCTAGACTAAAGTTTTGTCAAAATCACAGAAAGCAACTTGAGATGGACACTCTAGCAGAACATGTTTCTGGGAAGAACTTTCGGGAATTTTGGAAGGGTACTAGGAAATTGAAAGGTAAGGTGAGCTTGCCCGTTTGTGTTGGGGGTTGTAGTGATACGCAGGGTATAGTCAACTTGTTCAAGGATCACTTTAAAGTAATATCACCGCTGTCCTCTGGTACTGCGACACCTGTTGCAAATGTCTCCAAGCCGGAAAATTTGATAGGCTTTTCCAGCAAAGACGTGGAGAAGGTTATCAAAAATATGGTAAAAGGCAAGTCTCCAGGCAAGGACGGGCTTAGTATTGAGCACTTGCAGTATGCAGGCAAGCATCTTTTTAGGGTCCTGTCCATGCTGTTCACCTTTTGTATGCGACACTCTTACCTACCCCTAAAACTGACAGAAACTATTGTGGTTCCAATAGTGAAAAATGTAACTGGGGATGTCACGGATAAAAGCAACTACAGACCGATATCTCTGGCGACTGTGATTGCGAAGGTTTTTGACAGTCTAGTTGATGCTCTACTCAGCAAGCATATTCAGCTTCACGATGCGCAGTTTGGTTTTCGTAAGAACTTATCCACCGACTGTGCTATTTTGACACTGAAGCATACTGTAAACTACTATGTTAACAGAAAAACACCGGTCTATGCTTGTTTCCTGGATTTGTCTAAGATTTGTTTAAGGCTGAATAAATAAATAAATAAATAAGGCTTTCGACCTAGTGGATTACTGTGGCTGTGGAGTAAACTTGGAGAGGTGGGGGTTCCCACTGAACTTATTAACATCTTGTCTTTCTGGTACAACAATCAGATAAATCGTGTAAAATGGGGTAATGTGTTTTCGGATGAGTATACACTTGAATGTGGTGTCAGGCAGGGTGGCCTTCCCTCTCCAAGATTATTCAACTTCTACCTTAATCAGCTGATTGAGGGACTCAGTGGCAGTCATGTGGGCTGTCATGTAGATGATGTTTGCGTGAACAACATCAGTTACGCTGATGATATGGTGTTACTGAGTCCGTCGCTTAGTGGGTTAAGAAAATTGCTCGATATCTGTGAGTCATAAGCTGAAGCGCATGGTTTGAAGGATAACGAGAAGAAAAGTGTATTTATGGTAATAAGAGGTAAAAATAAGTCACCAGAACATGTGCCCCCCGTCACTCTGAACGGAGTGCCTCTAGAGCGTGTCTCTCAATTTAAGTACCTAGGACACATAGTAACTGAGACCCTAAATGACGACACAGATATCGAGCGGGAGCGAAGAGCGTTGTCGGTGCGTGCTAATATGTTGGTTCATAGATTTGCAAGGTGTACAGTAGATGTAAAAGTGACACTGTTCAGGGCCTACTGCCAAAGCTTTTACACCAGTGCTCTGTGGACCAACTACTCGCAACGCGCCTACAACGCTCTTCGCGTTCAATATTAACGCCTTTAGGGTTCTGGTGGGGCTCCCACGTTTCTGCAGTGCTTCAGGGATGTTTGCTGATGCAAGGGTCGATGACTTTTATGTATAAAAAAGCTGCATCGTTGATGCATAGGATTCGGGGGAGCGCCAACGGAATCCTAAAGATGATATCTGAAAGACCAGAGTCTGCAGTGCTGGGGAGGCTTATCCAACTGCATGTAAGGTGACGCTTTATATTATTTTCTGTTTGTGTTTCGTTTTATTTTATTACATGACGTTGAAATTTTTGACATTGTTGACATTAATATGAATTTTTGAAATCACGAATGTAAAAAAGTAATACTAACATAGTTTTAAGACCATTGTTACTAACAATACTAACATAGATTTTAAGACCTTTCTAACTAAAAATTCTATGGACATTATTTTTTAGTCCGAAATAAATGTATTTTATTATATATTTTTTTATTATAATTATTTATTTATTTTATTTATGCAGTATTTTTTTCCTTTGTTTTTTTTCTTTGATATTAATTGAAGTTACACTTTCACACATTGAATTGAATTTTGATTGATTGTTCACTCATTAATAATTTGTTTTCTTATCGGTCACCGCGCTCAAAAAACAAATGAGTGGGGGGGTGTTAAGTTATTTTCGTTACGGAATTTCTGTATTCGGTCTCCACGCTCAAGGCCCGCGATAGAAGCTATGCAATAGCTTAGTATTTTTGTTTCTAAGTAACTTTTAGCAGCAGTTGTAATGTAGGTTACTTTTATTCTGGTTTCTACTTTGAGTTAGGTTAAAAAAAAAATCTCATGAGAACAACAATTAAATTAATTACAGTTCACTTAAAATGAAATACATAGAACTTATATTAAACTAGCTTTTGCCCGCGTGGCTTCGCTCCCGTTCTTCCCTACTCCACCCTACGGGTATAGTAGGGTGGAGTAGGGAAGAACGGGAGTGAAGCCTATATTAGCCTTACTCTACCCTATTCTACCCTACTATACCCTACTCCACCCTACCAAACTTCACATAAACCATCTACTACATAGTCCGAACAAAGCCATTTGGTTTTAAAATTAGTTTTTTATTTTGAAAACGAGTTATAAAATTACAATGAAAAGTGGCAATTATTTTTATATATAAGAAGAAGAAACGATGAGTATCGTAATATACGCGTCTAGTGTGATGGTGACGTCATAGAGTATAAACATAAATGATTTTTTTTTATTTAGATTTAAACATATTAATATGTTTCATAATTCTTTAATTCTTCCGGTACATAAATCATTAAACAGCAATCTTCAAACGGTAGGTAGGTATTGTTTTTTGCCGTCGTTCTTGCGCAGTCCTTAGTTGAAACTTGTTTTTACTTCTAGTATTGTATGTTTTTGTCTTTTTACGTAGTTGAATATTTAATTGTACAGAATTCATGGGATTTTTGCGTCTGCCATAACTAACATTCTTCTTCTTTTGGTGTCGATGCTCTCAAACTATACTTTTTCTGACCAATATTTGGCAACCTGTACGGCTCTATTGTTAGCCTCGTATAGATCCTGAAAACTGGAGGTGGTTATGCAGGATGGGCAGCATAGCAGATGGCGCATGTTCTGTGGAGAGATTCCACACTGGCACTGTGTTAGAGATGGGTCGAGGAAGCCCCATTTGGCCAGATTGTTTTTACAGCGGCCAACCTGGGTTCTGTAGTTCGCGTCCAGGGGATCCGAAGGGATGATGAAAAGTGGAGAAGTTAGAGTTGTTTTTCTCAAACTCAAAATAACATATACATGGACGAAGTCGTGGAGAAAAGTTAGTTAGACAATTATACATTCGCATGCTATTTTTCATGTATTTTATTGCATTGGAGAATTGCATCAACTTCAGTTTGGCGATTCTTTGAGACCTTGATTCTCTTGTGGAAATCTTCATTCCTGATGCAATGAGGCACGGCGGTGACCTCTCGCGCCGGGCCTTGATTGAGGCCATGGTCCGGAGCGAGGAGGAGTGGCAGGCGGTCGCCGACTTCTGCGAAGCAGTAATGCTCGCCAAGGAGGAGGCCGAACGCAACAGGCAACGGCGTTATCGCCGCCGCCGTCGCCGGGATTCTGATCCCGATTTCCGGCCAACGTAGACGCAGGCTTGCGGACAGTGAGCAATGGGTAGCTCGCTGTCCGGCCGTCCGGTAACTGTCCGGACCAAGCCCAAATCGTCGACGGCGCGCACTGTTCCCGCACGCCTCAAGGAGTTGTCAGCAACAGCAGGGACCCAGCCGGGTCGAAGCCTACTGGGGCCAGGGTTACCCGAAAGGGCGCTCGAGCCCCGGTATGAAGGCTAGAAGGAACGGGGTGGGTCTTTTAGTCAGTAAGAGTCTGACACTATCTCCCGCTCCGCCCAAGGGCGGGGGATGTCAATGCATGATTTTTCCCACCATAAAAAAAAAAAATGCAATGAGGCAAGAAAACAACGAGCATAAGATTTTCCATTGCTCTTTGGATGACTGTAAGCCTTCTGAATAAACAATAAGTCACTACAATATCTTACAAAAGTAAATAATAATAATTAAAAAAGAAAACTTAAGTGGCAATGGGCAGGGCACATTTGGGCCAGGCCATTGGGGCCGAAAAGTACTGGAGTAGCGACCGCGTACCGGAAGACGCATCGTTGGAAGGCCTAAGGTCTAAGGCCTAATAAGGTGGACCGATGACCTGGTGAAGGATGCGGGAATCCGATTATTGCGGGACGCGCAGGATCGTTTGTTGTGGCGACACTTAGGTGAGGCCTATGTTCAACAGTGAATATCTACCGGCTGATAATGATGATGATGAAAAAAAAAAACAGATGATTTCCTTTTCTCATTGATTGATTACTTTTTAACTAGATAGGCGTGTACTTTCTGTTCATTTCTGTTACCCTAGTATTTTTCAAAACAACTGTCGTCATCAAATTTTTATCGAATGATTTAAATTGATTTTGGAATTCATAAAAAATCACCAAACAGTCTGAATCATTTTCGTTGACAGATTTATTGGAATAATAAACGAAAATCTATTTATCGAAAAGGATCCATGCATTCTGGATTGTTTTAATTGTTTTATTTAGATGTAAGTGTATTCAGAAAAATGTTCCAGGCATACTGGATCGTTTTAGTGTTTTTATTAAGGTTTCGGTGTTTAACAAATTGTAATTACCTTCGCAAAAATAATCCAGACTCCTTGATTCGTTTTACTTAATCGGTTGGTAATACTGGTCATGAACCATGAAGGTTGGATCGTTCAAGGTGATTTTTATTTTTAACGTGCCATACATATGGGTTGGTTCTGGGTTTGATAAAGTGTGGTAAACAGATGTTTTTGCTTGGATCTTTTTTACTGGCCGATAGTTTTGATATTAAGCATCAGTTTGGTATATTTAACTCATTTTTAACCATGTTGTGGATCCTTTTCGTGTACGTCCAATTAAACTACGTCCAATTTTAATCGAAAATTGAAATTTAATCGATTTTGATTTCACCTTTTTTTGCACGGAACACGAAAATGAGAAAAAAATACTCCTTTTATTAAAATTTGAAGGTTCCATCGGACCGGACATTAGCATAGACCCATCGTGAGTTGCACCATTTAACTATAACGATAACCAAACCATAACTAGCCGTGAAACGGCCGCCTATTGGTGGCTTTGTTATCGTTAAAGTTAAATGGTGCAACTCACCCTAAGAGAATAGTAATATACACAGACCTCAAACCTTCAAATGCTTCAAGCTTAATTTTAAAATCTGTTTTTAGTTTTAATAAAAAAGACGTCAAATTTTACTTATTTACTGATACTTTACAGGATGCACTTTGGAGAGTGTGCGAAGGAATTACCTACATGACTTAATTCCACCATCTTACTTCTACCATCGGACAAGCCGACGAACGGCGAGTATCCACCCTAATGTTGTTGAAACCTCTACGGTCCGGACCAAGCGTTTCGCCTCGTCGTTTATACCATGTACCTCGAGGGACTGGAACAATTTGCCTGCTGCGGTCTTCCCGTCTGATTATAATTTAGGTGTCTTTAAGGCAAGAACAGATTTTCATGCCAAAATAAAAATATTTAAATATAAATATCTAAATATTACGAGGTTTATGCAAAGCAAGCGATAGCACAATAGCGGAAGAGAGTGGGGATCAGATGGCAGGGTTTTTTTTATTATGGGAAAAAATCATCTAATGACAACCCCAGCTCTTGGGCGGAGTGGGAGATAGTGTCAGACTCTTACTGACTAAAAGACCCGGCCCGTTCCTTCTAGCCTTCAGACCGAGGCTCGAGCTGCCTTTCGGATAACCCTGGCCCCAGTAGGATGGCAGGGGTGCTTGATGCACTGGATAGCGTCGCGTCATATCTATGGTCGCGTCGTACAAACGTAGGTAGATTAGCGAAATACAGAGATGAAATGTGTTAGATAGAACAACTAAGTCTTGAAGGTTTGTTTTTCCAGTATGAATTATGTTCTGTAAGAAGTCATAGAACAAAAGTGGTCGTTAATGATACTGACAACATAGTCCTTTTTTTTGGTGGGAAAAAATCATCCAATGACAACCCCCGCTCTTGGGCGGAGCGGGAGATAGTGTCAGCCTCTTATTGACTAAAAGACCCACCCCGTTCCTTCAAGCCTTCATACCGGGGCTCGAGCTCCCTTTCGGATAACCCTGGCCCCAGTAGGCTTCGACCCGACGACAAGTCGTCGACCGGCGTTTTCAACGGCGATTTGTAACGTGTGGCGAATCCATATAAAATGTATGAAATCTACTGGAAATATGCCGGTGGCGGCGTTTTGTGATTGTGGCCGGTGGGCTGTGTGCGGTGGCCTTACGTCACGATAAAATACTTTGTGCAAAATGTCACGATCCTATTCCTTGAAGTTTCGGCTGTGTGTTGATATGTTTTTTTTATTATTATTATTATTTACAGGCTCGCGTTTGACCACCGTCTCACCTGATGTCAGTCAGTCATTTTCCTTTTTACTTTAATCGTTTTTTTCCTAAAGCAAAAATCTTCAGAACACATTTATTGTTGAACAATATCTGCAAGATTTTTCCACGCTGATTTTTAAGTTTGTATAAAGTGAGTTTTACAAATAAATAAACATAACAAGCAATAAGATTATAGCAATTTATTTTGACGTAAAACTCAACAATAACATTATAATAGACAATAATGTGTTTTAAACAGCTTGATAATTTAGCAAATTTGATTTAGTATAGGCACAAAGATTCTGATATTTTTTGGAAAGATTTTATATTTTTCTTTTTTTGTCATTTACATGTTCATTTTCGCTAATTTTTCAATATTTTGACCATAATTGATAAAAAAAAACAAAAGCCGTAGTTTTTAAGTTTATTTATTTAGTAAATTCAAATATAAATTTGATCGAATTTGAACTTTTCATTCATGAATTATAATAAATATTTTAAAATCAATTCACTAATGCTCTTAATATTACTTTCGAATTATGTACATTTTAACTTAAACATCCACCTTTTAACAAAATCTACCACATTTTGTTTTTCTATAGTTGACCACCATCACTTGGAATATCACCTAATTGCTTAAGGACTTAAAAAGGACTTAAAAACTAATAATCTGTCACTGGCACATAATAACATTCTATTGTAAGGGTGAGTTGCACACTTGCACCATATACATATAACGATAATCAAACTATAACTAGCCCTGAAACGGCCGCCTATTGGTCACAACGTTTCGACGATTTGACAACTGTTAACGGCTTTGTTATCATTATAGTTAAATGGTGCAACTCACCCTTAATCAGTTACAAAAATATTAAACATCATTTGTTTGACCACATGACACATTCCATTAAAGTTTTGACAACCGTTTAACTTTTAAAGAAAAGAAAAAAAACATGCGACACCATGGGTGGGTGTGTTTATAAAGCCTCGAGCACAGGCGTGGCCAGCCTTTCGGTATTTTACAGGTTGCATTTTAGAGAGTGCACGCGGGAATTACATGACTTGATTCCACCATCTCCTTTCTACCATTGGACAACCCATCTACAGCGAGTATCCCTTACACCTTTACATTGTTGAAACTTCTACGGTTTGGACTAAGCATGCATCATAATGCACTAGCATGATCGCTAGTCGGCTGGACTGTGCCTACATCGGTCATTGTTCCGCCATTTGTCATGGAGTGGCGCAGTAGTGATCGTTGTTTTAAGTATTACTAACACTAGTTTATAAGAACATCGTTACTAACAAATTGGATACCATGGTCTGAAATAAAGTAATTATTATTATTATTATTATAATTAAGCGTTTCGCTTCGTCGTTTATACCGCGTACGTCAAAGGACTTAAATTTGAAGAGACAGAAACAGATGGAAGAATATCTTAAAGGTTAAAATGATGAAGCAGGAAGGTCACAAACCTCAGCATTGAGGAATACGACGTAAGGAGTCGGAAGGAGATTATTTTAGTGTTTTCAAGGCTAGAGTGAATAGGCTTTTGATAAATTAGTGCGCCTCACCATCAACGTTTGCATCACTGCTTACCATCAGATGGGATCGCAGTCAAGTACTAGTTTATACAAGTTCTATCTGTAGGCCATACATATATTTGTTCCAACGAATGACTTCCGACGAATCGGACTTCCGACACTCAGTGCAGTTATAATAATGTAAAACCCTATGATCCTAATTGGTTTTTGATCCAGTCCAATACATTTTTTTTTAATAACATTACCCCATACTAAGAAATACAATAGTCCTGTTGGTGTATTCAGAAACATTATCACATACACAAGTCACTCAGGCCTGGAATAACTATCTCCATACATATTTGTTCCGTACGAAAATGGGACTCACGACACGTAGCGCTACATCCAATTAATAATAATAATAATTCACAACTTCCACACAACGCTATTTAGGCCCAAAGCAAGCAGAGCTTGTGTTATGAATATTAGAATCTTACTTATACATGTTTCTAAATACGTAATATTATAGATAAATTACACCCAGACAGAACAAATGACCGTACTTACGAGTATCACTTAAACATTTGTCTTCATTGAGAATCGAAACCTTTATTTATTGTTATTTATTATAATCTTTATTGTACACCAAATAAACAAAAATATAGGACAAACATTTAAAAGAACCTATGTGAGTTTAATTCCCATGCAAGTCAAATGCAAACATAGTAGTTATGCCTTAATTACAGGTACCGAGTAAACGGACGACACATTGCGCTCGGCCAAATACTCGGAACGTATAAACAAAGCACCGAGTGCTCGGCCGAACGCTTATCTCTACAACCCGCTTACGTTCTGTCTCGGCCGAGCAACATTTTACTGTCTCGCCCTTTTACTCGGTACATGTGATCAAGGCATAAGTGATTAGTGGGTCTAGCTGTTTAGACCAACAAGCCATTTACTCAATTACTGCGCTAACCGTGTCGTCAAATTGTGCCATATTTCTGATAGAATGCCACTTTGGCCAGGATCTTAGGAACCTATTTTAATCTACAGTTAATTTTCTAAACGATCCTGGCATCCCCATGTATTCTTCATTGAACTTTGACGTCTGTCTCTTCGATTCGTCGCTGATCAACTTCTCTGCATTTTTTACCATGATTCTTGCTTCTTCTGTTCTTAGAGTTTCCTTCCATTGTTCTGAAAGAATCAATCAATGAAAATAGTTAATTATAAGAATAATGTTTATTGTTAGATACAATAAATAAAGAATGGCTTAAAACCATTACATAATCATTAATACTGTCTGTAACTAATTGGAATATAATATATCATTTGGATGTTGGTCCCCTAACTAGGTAGAACCTGTATCTTGGGGACCTGAGTTGAGATAACTTTAATTTATAATAACAATTATATTTTTTTTATAATGGATAGGCTCGCGTTTGACTACTATCACACCCGATGGTAAGCGATGATGTGGCCGACGATGGAACACGCTTGCCTAGAAGCAATCTGTTCACTTTTGACTGAAACACTGACTCCGGCAGGGAATTCCACTCCTTAGCTATATCGGCATATAAAGAGGGGTTTTTTAAATTCTTTTATCATCGGTCTTATCATCGGCCAGAAATGAAAAATCAATCAATTTGTATTATGTTTATGTTAAAATATGAAAAACTGTGTTGTAGTTCACACAAACTAACACGCATACTATTTTTAATTGGTTATGATATGAATTGATTTACCGTAGAATTTTGTAAATTAAAATAATTTATGATTTGGAGTTTTTTTATTTTTTTTTCTTAATTAATTACTGTAACTTTGTTTTATTTATTATCTCTGTATTCTTTTATGATATAATTTCTCTGTGGCTCCATTTTTTGTGTCACATAGAACTTTCCATTTGTCTAACTTGCTATTTAGTCCTGGGCCACCAAGATACAGGCTGTAGGCACAGCCTGTATCTTCCTCCCCAATTCCTGGTATCATACCCTGTACCCAAGGGGTAAAACGGAACCCTATTACTGAGAACTACAATTTTACTCACCACTCAATTTGGAAACCGACGCCTCATCACCACCATAATCTTTAGGCAGAATTTCCTTCGGTATATACTTATGAAGATCTTCGTAACTATTGTGGACATGAACTCTATTGGCTACCTTCTCCCGAAGAGCTTGCTTTAGAAGAAATATAAGTTTGTCAACAAATGGTGGTGCATTCAGTATGTGGATGCCTTTAATTTTGGTGCCGATACCTTCCTGTAAGTAGAAAAAATCACAAAAGAAGTAGGCTGTAAAAACGGCATACAATTACTGAAATGATTATAAAGTGAGAAACGAGTATATTGGACAAGTTTGAAAGTGGCGTCAGTGACTAAAAAGTTGAATGGGTATGGTTTGTCTTGGTATGGTCATTTAAAGAAGAAGAATAAAACGCATGTTACTAAATGAGTTATGAGTATACACTCAATCTGACTGAAGAGGGAGAGGGAGACCAAAGAAGAGATAAATGGATTGTGTCAAGAGTGTTACGAAAGAAAAGGCAGTTAGTGATAGCATGAAAAGTGACAGGACAGAATGGAAGTAAAAACGTGTTGCGCCGATCCCCAATAACATGACACAAGGGCTGGAAGATGTTAAAATCATTTAAAATTTAGAGAATTTCAAATGATTTTATCATCGCCTCCGTTTACAAATGAATCATCATTCCAATAAATGTAGATATTATAATGGATGTCGATAATTTATAATTGACTAAACATAAATTTCCAAATGTGCTTATAGCTTACGACTTGTTCAACTTGTACAAACAAGATTTTGTGTAACCTTTTAACTTACGTTTATTTCATTTATCTGGTAAATAGTTCCTTCGGTATAGTGAAGTTAACTTCATTGGAAATAGTAAGTGTTGCGTTCATTATTCGTCCAGGCGTCATTTTCGTTTTTTGACTATTCTATACTAGATAATGTTATTCTTGAGTACTTTTTTATATGATAATTGTAAACTCCAAAAGATTGTTATAAATCTTTTAAAAAATTTTCAATATTTTGTGATTAGATCACTTCAAATACAACCATGAAAATTTGGCACTTTGTAATCTATCATCTATCTTTGTAGTCCGAGTGTCTTCGCAAGGTTCTGCAATACTTCGGTCACATTGCAAGAAAGGACGGTGGAAACCTCGAAAGGCTCATTGTGACCGGTAAAGTGGATGGAAAAAGGCCTCGCGGGCGCAGCCCAATACGTTGGTCCGACCAGATCCGAACTTCCGAATTAAAGCGGAAGTGACGCCCGGATGTCGCCACTGTGCGAAACGCCCGGAGGACACGGCGGAGCACACAATCGCGGTGTGCCCTGCTTGGGTGGAGCATCGCCGTGCCCTCGTGGGGGTGATCGGCGGCGGAGACCTCTCGCGCCGGGCCTTGGTCGAGGCCATGGTCCGGAGCGAGGAGGACTGGCAGGCGGTCGCCGACTTCTGCGAAGCAGTAATGCTCGCTAAGGAGGAGGCCGACCGCATCAGGCAACGGCGCTCTCGCCACCGCCGAGATTCCGATCCTGATTTCTAGCCACCGTTGGCGCGGGCTTGCGGACAGTGAGCAATGGGTAGCTCGCTGTCCGGCCGTCCGGTAATTGTCCGGACCAAGCCCAAGTCGTCGACGGCGCGCGCTGTTCCCGCGCGCCTCAAGGAGTTGTCAGCAACAGCAGGGACCCAGCCGGGTCGAAGCCTACTGGGGCCAGGGTTATCCGAAAGGGCGCTCGAATCCCGGTATGAAGGCTTGAAGGAACGGGATGGGTTTTTTAGTCAGTAAGAGTCTGACACTATCTCCCGCTCCGCCCAAGAGCGGGGGTTGTCATAAGATGATTTTTCCCATCGAAAAAAAAAAAAAAATACCAGATCCGCACCGCTCTTGACTCTACGATGTACAATGCCCTTCACACCGCCAGAGACAGAAAGAGATAGAGGAATATCATAAAGGTTAAAGTGATGAAGCAGGGAGGTCACGACCCTCAGCACTGAGGAATACGACGCAAGGAGGAGGAATTTATCACCTGTACTGATGTACTCAACTATTATTTTAATGATTTACATACTTACAGTGCATAGTACTTCAGCTTTCTTGATTACAATAGGGTTGAGTTTACCGAGCAGGCCTATATGTATATTTGTGAGGTCAATCACGAACCTTTCCGAAGGAGTGTAATCGAAGTTTATCCTGTATTCACCGATCTGAAATAAATAAAAAATTCTTTTATTTTCTGTGAATATAATTGGTTTCAGTTTTGTCCTACTTTTTAAGGACTCCAAGTAATGATTAGCCAAAATGTACTCAATCCCTTACATAGCTTATTTGATCAGTGTGTGTGCGTGAAAGTGAACACACATACGATTATAATTACATATGCTTTACCCTAGTCCGTGCGTCACTGCGGGTTGCCAACTGAAAATCAGCGCTGGGTGTCTAACGCCCAGCAGATGCTGAGGTGGTCACCCTTTCGGTGCGGGCACGCTCGGCTTACTTTGTACTTTTATTCTTGTTTACTTTGTTTATGTAACCGTTGTGCTGTGTCTGTACCGAATAAAAGTATTTCTATTCTATTCTATTCTATTCTATTCTATTCTATTCTATTCTATTCTATTCTATTCTATTCTATTCTATAACTAAAGAATTATCAGAAGCAGATAATTATCAATTAAGAAGCAACTTTTTTTGAGGGGTCACCAATTGTTCCCACGTACACGTACGTATCCGTGTACGTTGTAGCGCATCGGCAAAGTTCACGTGAATTCCTTCCAGTGCATTAATATGTGGATAACGTCGTAGGTACATCGACTGGTTTTTTAAATCCAACATTAATTTCAGAATTATCATTTTTTAAGCTACCAGTTTTAAGATGTAATTTTTAGGTATTTGCTTGTACTTTGATAGGTTGTTATAACGTAACGCAGAACAGTTAGGTAGACAGTAATGTAGGTTCATGACTTTGTGGCCATGTAACATTCTTACAATAAATATTAGGTATTTATCACAGCGTCCGAGCGCGCTCAGACAGAGCGGCGCTGACCCTACCGCGATTGCTGAACGTAGGTATAAAAATTGAAGTACATACATGAGATTGACTTCTATACTTATTTATTTTGTGGAAAAGGGTAGGTAGGTTGATTGACTTACTAAAAAGCAATATCTGAAGTAAGATAGGATACTGAACGTCTCCAGTTTCTCGGTTAGGAACTGTGTTACCATAACTCTGGTTTGGTCCGTTGGATGCAGTTTCGGGAGTGGTACGTAGTTTCTGAAATAAAACAATAAAAGAGTGTCATATTTAGCAATGACTGATGCTAATAATATCTAATAATATAACATAATTATACGGTTCTTTCTTCAAAAGACCATCTCAGACTAATTTGCATGGTTCTCATGTGATTTGACCATTACATTGTTTACTGTATGGACTTATGTTACTTGGACTGCTCTGTCGATTTTTTTTCAATTGATATAAACTAGTGCTTGACTGCGATCCCACGTGATGGTAAGTTACCAAGTAACGTTACGTTTACCAAGTTCAAATCTTGAAAGATGCTGGATTGCCAGAAAGTTCAGTATAGTTAAAAGAAACTGTCCTCTAAGTTTGTTTCGGTGTTTCTTCTCAAAACACCGGCCTAACTGACGAAAAAATTAAATTTACGTACAAGTGTTTTTAAACCTATTTGTAAAATAATTATCATTTATCATTTACTGGTCATACAGAAAATTCCTAAATTTTTATGTGCCTTCGCAAATGTTTTTGGTCAATCAAACAGTGTCAAGTTTGGAAATTATTTAGTTCTTGATAAAGAATATAGTCACTTTGTTTTTAATTAGAATACGAATGTTATAAATTCTGATGATTATATTTTTTTTTATTCTACAACTATCACACGCCGTCTAGTCCCAAGCTAAGCAGAGCTTGTGTTATGAGTACTAGACAACTGATAAACATACATATATATTTCTAAATACATACATATTATAGATAAATTATACACAGACACAGAACAAATGAGCGCGAGCTCAACACACCAACATATTTTGTCCTGGATGGGAATCGAACATTCCGGCATAGCAGTCAGGGCCACTAACCACTAGACCAACAGGCCAATCAAAATATATATACACTTTGTTTTTAATTAGAATGCGAATTTTGATGCTTTTGCAGCATTTGCTGCAATGCATTAGACTGCACCTTTACCGTTAGGGCAGGCGCCAAAGGGAGTTGAGTATGCAAAATATGAGGACCACCTTCTGTGAGAGGTTTCGGACTCAGAAAAGCATGCAACTTATGATTCTGGATGTTGCCAGGAGGCATATTGGTACATTTTTTTTCATACTCCTCTCCCTGAAGCAGCAAGTAAATTGACTGAACAAATGCTAAGAATCATTTTATTAATTGTTTAAGTAACAATATTTAATTGTTTCTTATGATATAGGAAGTCAACGAAAAAAAGTGATATATAATAAGTGAAGTATAAAATGCCCTGCTCTATTTCACCGTGATTGAACCAAAGTCTGCTAAATAAAGTCAGAACGATCTATCATTGATTTCATTACTATTGATTTTGGCAAGTTTGGTAGTCTGCTAAAATAATGATGTCATTGTGACTTCCCAAATGTCAACCACTGACGCTCCATTGAAAGAAATGGCAAAAAATGGTAATTTTGTACAAATGAATATCTGACGTATACATATACGTTAAACTGCTATTTTGACAGTTCCTTTATCAGTAATTAGAACGTCATTGTGCAATTGCTTTTAACTTGTTACAAGATGGCGCGACATAGACATTCTACCTCAACTCTATTACGAGACTATTGACCGTTCAATGATCAACCATTATGAATTGGTACATTGTTAACTTTTAGCAAAATGACAAAGGGATTGTGTTGGAATTACAAATTTATAAAAAATAGCAGACTTGGGCCCCAATTTCATTGTTTTGAGATCTTATCCTGTTGTGTGAATTAATTTGCAAACAATTAAAATAGCCACTTCATACTTGAAAAAAATCTTTATGCATACACAGAATTACACATTATATTATTTCAATGTGAACAAACACTGTGATGTCTTTTAAAAATGAAAGGGACAAGCACCAATGAAGGTTTTTGAAACATTCTTTATTTTGTTTTTACCCATATATTGTATATGTAGTTGAAAAAAACCTGTTGTAGTATCCAGAATACTTGAATCAAAATAAATAGCGTCTTGAGTTTTGTTATTCTTTGATTTACTAATCATAATAAAGTTTTTATGAACAATTTTGAGAGATACTTATCTATGATTACTTTACAATAACATTCATTCAACTTTTGGATGGGGTTTTGCTGTTTATTTTAACCAAGAATTTTTTAACGATCTCTTTCATAAATGTGATTAAGAACAACATTTAGGAAAGAGGTTGTTCAACAAAAAGTCATGAGTATATTAAAAAAAAAAAAAAACATATTGTAAACCGATAACTTTTAGTAATGCATTGATTTTATTGAACAGTTATACAGGTCAGGTCATAAACCTCTGAGTCATAATATAGAATGTGTTTATACTAAATAATTAGGTATAAGTACTTAGATTTTTTGCAATAGAACGACAGATCCTCATTTAAGGCGTATAGTCCCGTGAACCATTTGGCCGAAAATATGTGAACGCAACTCTCGCACTCGCCTAGGCGACAGTACGCAAATCTGTCCATTTATTTGCGGCCAGCAGCGCCCGGAAAGCGCTTTATATCCATTTTCTCTGCAAGATATTGATTGATTTACATATGCAATGTTCACTTTGAAGAATATTTAACCACCAATTTTTATGAGTAAAAATGTTTCTAAAGGTCCAAGCCGTTTCGAAGGAGTAGGGAAAAGTTGCGAAAAGTTGCGAAATTGCTAATTTTTTTTTTTTGACAAAAGTATTAATTGCACGACAAAATCAAATGTTGATATTATTGTTCATGAATCTATAATAAACATATTTTTTTTTCAAACCAATTGACCTAGCCGTTACGGAGGAGTAGGCCTCAGAAAATCACTGTTTTATGGCACTTTTCGGGCGCTTGGCCCTTGCGTTCTTTTCGAGAGTACATTTTTATACAACCGCTCTTACGCGATTATGATGTTATTATACATCTGTCTATAGATACCTACTTTGTATACACAGCTATCTCGTGGATGTTGTCTAGGCTTTTATAAAAATTTAAACGTAAATTTGTGTAAAAGTAATCTAGTACCTATAGACTTCGGGAAATTTGTGTTTTTACGTGAATTTTAGCTCTGCATAATGTACTCATATTTTAAAAATATAAAAATGAGCAAGGCTTCTACTGATGTAATAGAAACCTTGCATATTTAATCGAAATTCTGAATGATAACAATTTTTCTAAAAAAGTTGTAATAGTTTAAAAAAAACAGTAGATATGTGTAAGTTAGAACAACGAAATATTGAAAGTTTATTTTTCATGAAGTAGGTACCCCCGCCGCCCAATCCCCACTCCCTTCCGCTATTGTACTATCGCCTGCTTCGCTTGCTTGCTTGTGTAAAAATCCGATGAACTAAAATATGATTTTATAAAAGTCATAGAAGAAAAGTGGTCGCTTGTAATGTTATTACTAACATAGTCCTAAAGGGTGGCCAGTGATTTACAAATATGTAACCCTGTATAAATGGTACTCTAAAAATCATGAAATAAGTTGTATAAATACTGTAAAATCATTACTTACACGACATCCCACTGTGATTCAAATTCTGCTACTGTTCTATTCGCGCATATTTCTGGCATCATTCCGCGGGACGTAAGAAGCCTTTCCACTCTCCTCTTCGTTTCCTCCACTGACCCTTTTGCTATTAGAAATACTCGTTCTAAAAGCCCTCGATCTGGAAAGTAAAACAAATGTACCTAATTATATTATTTCTATAAAATTTGTATTATTATTAATAAAAGTGTTTATATAATTGATTAGATTTTGTCCGCAGCTTCGCTTGCGTTCATAAAATATAGCCTATATCACTCAGGAATAAAGCAGCTATCTATCGGTACAAAATTTTTGCAATCGGACCAGTACTTTCAGAGATTGCCTTCTACAAACAAAAAAATAAAACAAACTTTACCTCTTTATAATATTAGTGTAGATAAAATATTATTGCAGAACATATCCTCCTGAGACCCCTTGTATCACCAGTGATACACTTAGTTAGAAATTTATTTCCACGCTATTTCTCGGAATTAGTAAAAACTTTTTTGTACGATGGTTTGCATAGATACCCTTTATATTTCTAGTCATTAACCATTTCTCTAGCTCTCAAATTACATCGATTGTAGTCAATTTAAACATCGAACATTTTGCCGTTACTGACATGTCGACTTTACGTTAAGAGAAATATTTATTTTAATCAGTTGTTTGGTATTTTAAGATGAGTGTTAAGATGTACATATCTTAGATGTTAAAAACACGTTTAAATTTTTCAATTATTTAAATTTTCTTCTAAAATAACTACCACTACTACTTTACCACTTTTAACCCAAGGTATCACTGGTGATACCGTCCCTTACGCTAAATTGGTGGGGGTAGATTTTTTTTGCTTGATGATCATTTATCTCTATATGAAGCCATAAAAAATTACTTTCATCAATTAAAAATTCGTTAATATGTTCCGGGTTTCAGGAGAATATGATTTTTTTATAGCTGGTTGACTTAGATGTTTTCCTTGGGAATCGAAAAGAGGTGGCTCAAAAGTGGAAACATTGGAAGGAGTGAAGGGAGGTCTTTGCCCAGCAGTGGGACAATGTTGGCTCTCCATCGGTTTAGTTGTTGGTTATTGTTGTTGTAAAAAATCTTAACACGTCTTTTAACGAAAAATATGTCTTAAAAAATATTTCAAAATATTTGCAATTAGGTTTTTACCTAAACTGATGTTAGGTACATTCACCAACACGCACTGGGCCCACGTGGTGGATTACGACCCATCCCTTCTCCTAGAGAGGAAGCTTGAGTCCCAACAGTGAGAATATTAAAAAAGCTGGTGATGATGATGATGATAGGTAATTAACTAAATTTAAATAATCTTTGCATGTCTTCTATACAATTTATTTTAAATAAAAAGACCTATCAAGATAGTTTACTACCTAAAACGATAGAGTATAGATATAATAATAATAGCAGTACCAGGTTAACGAGGTAAGTTGAAAAGTAAATTTTTCTTTTCACTCTCTTAAGTGTCTCCAGGGTCTATTGCCTTTGAAAACAAAAATCAGTTTAGCCCAAACACTTATTCAGCCGATTATAGATTATGCCGACGCCTGTTACGTGGATGCTACTGAGGAGCTATTAAACAAGCTTGAGCGATTACAAAACTTATACATTTGGTTTGTTTTTGGATTATGAAAATATGACCATGTCTCTCATCTTCGCAAGGAACTCAAGTGGCTCCCTATTCGTCTTCGCAGGAATACTCGGATTTTATGTCTTCTTTTTAATATCTTACACAACCCATCTTATACCTCCTACCTTCGTGATCGTTTTTCCTACGCTCGTCCTAGTGACGCGCCGTACAGATCACACCTCAGGTCCCTTCTTAAATCCCCTCCCCATAAATGCAGTTACTACTCCTATTCTTTCTGTGTTCATGCCGTGAAGTTGTGGAATTCACTTCCGCCTAGCATCCGAGATTTAAAATCGATCTCACTTTTTAAAAATCGAGTAAAAGAGCACGATCTATCCTCTCAATTGTGATATTTATTTATATACTGTATGTATTATATATGGTATATATTTATAGCTGTAGGTAAATATTATTTTTAGGTATATATAATTATATATGACTGGATTAAGACTTCACACATTCTTCTTTTGCTTCCTACACATTATAGTCTACATTTCTTTTTGATTTCTCCTTTCGCAGGTCTGCTGGAAGAAACTTCTTTTTAAATAAGCAGTACCTTTGTACCAACGTCTCTTACGAATTATAAAAATCTATTTCAGCTATTTTTGTGTGTACATAAATTGTAAAATAAATAAATAAATAACCATTTAGACGAAGGATCTACTATCCTTTTTTGAAGGATGCCGAATTACATATCTACGTATTGATTTTTTCTTTAACTTACTCATATACTGGTACCCCTCCACCAAGTGCTCCTGCTTCTTGATCCATTCTTCCACAATATCCAAAGCGTCGTTAATTCTCTTCACATCATCTATTCCACAAGTTTGGCGTACCTTCTTCATGTCATCTTGTGTCACTGTGATGAGTGGATGGTAAGATATTTTTTCCATCTTGATCTGCAAAGAAAAAAAGAATAACATTTTAGTGAAGAAGGTAATATTTGAATATCAAATTATTTAATTCATTAAACCCCAAGTGAACGCCGGCGTTCGCTCCATCATTATTATTATTAGTTTATTTTTTTAACTATCACACAGCGCCGTCTGGTCCCAAGCTAAGCAGAGCTTGTGTTATAGATACTAGACAACTGATAAGCATACATATATATTTCTAAATACATACATATTATAGTTAATTACACCCAGACAAAGAACAAGTGATCGTGCTCATCACACAAACGTTTGTCCTGGGTGGGAATCGAACCCACGACCTCCGGCATAGCAGTCAGTCACTAACCACTAGACCAACAGGATAAGATAAGATAAGATAAGATAAGATAAGATAAGATAAGATAAGATAAGATAAGATAAGGTAAGGTAAGGTAAGGTAAGGTAAGATAAGATAAGATAAGATATTTATCCGCGCGTAGGTTTTTTTTAGGCCTGTCATTGTCTTTCTTTTGTGTCTCTGATTACAGTATTCGAAAGGTTAAAGTAATGGATTTGTTTTTTTTTTTAACTATTATTAATTTAATAATTTATAAATAATCACTAGGTATATACAGGGAAATTGAAAAAATACCCGAAACCTCTTAATCCTGCCTTCATATCATGACCCTGAACAACATTTGTTCTACGACTTTGACCTCAACTAAACAACGTAGCCAAAAACAATTTGTTTTTATTTATTTGTCGTCTGTAAAATTTACGTATACTACGCGCGCGCGCGTACAAACCCATTTTGATAGCGGGCGCCCGCGCCGCGCGCATGTTAAATTGGACCTTGTCGACTTGTGTTTAACAAGGTAGGTACCGTACCTACAGCTGATTTGCTCAATTATTGGCGATTATTAAGTGCAAGCAAACAAAATCGAGTAAAATAATAAATGTAGGCAACATACAAGTAGTACATTGACCCCTGAATATTTTATCGCATTCTTCTACGCTAATAAGTATGTACCTACATAACAAAGCGTCATTCTTCAATATCAACAGATGGATGAAGTACCTACATTACTTAAAACAGTTGTTTTGATGGACTACTTAGTCTTGTTGATAAGTGTGTCTCCTGCCAGGGTTGCGGAATATGTCCGAAAGGGTTACCGTGGCCCTGGAACGCAAAGGGCATACGAAGGAACACGGGTGGGTTTTAGTCAGTAAGAGTCTGACCCTCCCCTCCGCTCCGCCCAGAGCGGAAGAAGTCATTTGATGATTTCCCATCCAATAAAAAAAAATGTGTCTCATCTATGATAGGTAAGTGCAGTGCCATTTACTCTGAATGGCCGTTTTAGCGAAAATAAGTACCTACACGACTAAGTTCTGCCTCATTGGTGTTGTGGTCGCAAGCGCGGCTACTAAGCGCGAGGTCCTGCCGTCATCGATCTTGAACATCTGGGCGGAGTCAAAGCGCTAGGCCTTGCGCGACAAAACAAAACATTGTGTTATTATTTTAATAGAAGGGTACAGTGAGCGAAAGTGCACGCCAAGGATTGTATTGCTGTGAACAAGCGGTACAGGCCATACCTATATCTGGTGGAAGGTACCTAACCCAATGAGATTTTTAATTAAAAAACAATAAGTTCACTTATTTAACAAAAAAAAAACTGTAAATAAAACTTCAAACAGCTGATTCGCAAAAGTTCACGTTTGAGGTCAACTAGCTTTATACCTACGAGAGCGCTCGACAAAATCGAAACAGCTCGCAGTGCCTTAGGCTGATTTTAAAAGATTTTTGTCAGTTCGGTTTTTATGTTTATCGCAAAACGATGTGGACCACATTTTTCTATGATGTGGACTGTATCTGTTAGTCGTAAATTCGAATTGATAAGTTATCAGAATAACAATATTTTCTCTGAGTGTCTTGTCTGTGTGTATGTATTTGATGTTCTGAATTGAAATGAAAAATCGTATTGTGAACGTGTTTACAATGCTGCGTGAGGAGTGTGTCCAGGACCCCACTTTTTTGCCTCGTGTCCACTCTGAAACTCTGCGCCGTGCTCAGGATCTAGCGAGCTGGTGGCGACCAATTTAGTTAGAAATGAGCGAGCTTAGGTTGAGTAAGTTCAATAATTCATACCTACCTACATTACGATCGATCGAATGTCGAACATCCGGAATTATTATTTAGGAATGAGATTTTGTTCGTGTTTTTTCTTATCGTTATTACATCATTCATCAGTGTTATTGATTAATTAAAATTCTTCTTCACGCACTGTATGGGTTGGCGGACGACCGCGGTCACTGGACCTAGGTCGAAATTGACCGTGATCACGTAGACGCTGTGTTGCATTGTTTCATTGTTTCATAATATGGTCTACGTGAGTTAGGGAAACGTATTGCGTATTCACGGCAGGCCAACGACACGTTATCATCGCACCTTGCAAGCATCCGCACCATCTCCGTGTACTCAATGTTGGTATAATGGTAAGACATGATACTTAATATGTATGTACTTAATTTACTATACGCGCGAATTTCGAGCGGTATACGCGCACGCGTGTTCTTACGAGTAAGGCACTCATGCGACTGTCACCCCGCGACCCCGCGCTGTGCGCCCGCTCGCTTCCTTTTGATCTAGCCGCGCCGGCCGGGCGGCGGACTTTCGTCGGTCACCGCATAAATGATATAAGCAAAATTTAGACTATGTTTATTTTTTTTGTATGGAAAAAAAATGCTTCGAAATTTGAAAAGTCGTAGAACAAATGTTGTTCAGGGTCATGATATGAAGGCAGGATTAAGAGGTTTCGGGTATTTTTTCAATTTCCCTGTATATACAAACTTAAAATAATAATATGTACAAATTATTATTATTATTATTTTAAGTGATGGAATTAGATAGATAATATTAATCTATACGGGGTTATTTGTAAAACACTAACAACCTTGCAGAACTGTATAACTAACATCATAAACTAAACCTTATGTTCTATGACGCCTACGGTGGATGTTGTGAATATAGACAGGCGTTTTACTTTGTGAAAGTTATTTTAAAACCACTGCTCTCAAAACAGAGTAAGAAAATATTGTGAGAAAACTAGGCCCCAAGTCTACTATTACAATAGTGTCAGAAGGGTCTATCATTGATTTCATAATTGTGGATTATGAGTAAAATTGGTAATCTACCAATATAATGGCGTCATTATGACTTTCCAATGATCAACCGCTGACACTCCATTGAAAGAAGTGGAATAGAATGGTAATCTCGTACATATTTACAAATGAATGTCTTTACATATGCGGTAATCTGAAAAAAAATTTACAGTTCCTTTGATTAATGACCTACCATTAGAACGTCATTGTGCAGTCATTGCTTTTAATAAGCTAGATATTGTCATTTTACCACAACTCTATTACGAGACCATTGACCGATCAATGATCGATCATTATGAATTAGCAGATTAGGATCTTTTAGCAAAATGACAATGGGACCGTGTTGGAATGACAAATTTATAAAAATATTAGACTTGGACCCCTGGCATGTCGTAGAAACAAAAATTCTAAGACAAGTGACATCCACAAACCCGCACTGGGTCCTGTGAATTGTAGTCTATTCCTTTTCTTAGAGAGGAGGCCTGAGTCCCAGCAGTGGGAACGTTATAAGCTTGTTCATGCTCTATTGTATGCTTTGTTTATTTTAAACTTGAAATGCATCATAATCTTTTTAAAGCTGGTTTCCCAGGAACTTTGTTAAATTGCATTCAAATTGCTTTTAGAACTAGTTTAGGAGTTTTAGCGTTAACAATACATATTAATATGTTGTTTAGCAAATATGTGGGTTTTGCTACTTTAAAAAACGTTTTACGGTAAATCTAAAAAGAAAAAAAAACCAGCTCTTTGTCAACGACTTCGTTCGCTTGTAACCGTTATTAGAAGATTATTTTGAAATACTAATAATGACAATATCTTAATATTCATTAACCGATTTCAAAAAAGGTTCTATGTTCGGCTGACTGTATTTTTTTAAATGTATTTTAACGGATATCTCTATCTGTCAATTGTGGACCGATTTTGAAATTTATTTTTTTGTGTTTAAAGGTTCTGCCTCCAAATTGGTCCCATAGAAATATTATTAAAATTTGATCATGAACTACGAAGATATGGAACAGAACTCTTCATAAGATCACATCAGAGCTGTGGTTACAAATAATATTGCTTTGTTTATCGTGTAGTTGATGACAGACTGACAGAAAAGAGTGAGGGGATGTATCGAACTGATTTGATGAAGCCAGAAAGTAAATTAATGTAATCTAACCGTGTTTGGGATTACTAGAATCGTTATGAGATGCACTCTTGTTATAAGTACCATAGCTAAAAAGTGTAAAATAAAAAACTTTTGACAAAAAAAATATGTATATAGGTAATCAATTTCAATGTTAAAAAAGAAGAAGAAAGTCTGGATTAAACAACGAAGAGACAAAACTATTATAAAAACACCGACTTCCGAAATTAAAGCTATTTGTATATTATTATTATTTATTGAATCAGAACGACAAAATGCCAATTACACAGGTTACAATAGGTACAAATTATGTAAAACACATTAAAAAGAAATATAAGAAAAACATAACAGATAATATAACTATACCTCTCTTCTCGCAAATCGCCAGACATTTTTTTTAAATTGAGATAAACTAGTGCTTGACTGCGATCCCACCTGTTGGTAAGCAGCGATGCAATCTTTGATGGTGAGGCGCACTATTTTATTAAGAGCCTATTCACTCTAGCCTTGAAGACACCCAAATTATAACCAGAAGGGAAGACCGCAGCAGGCAGACTGTTCCAGTGCTTCGACGTACGCGGTATAAACGACGAGGCGAAACGCTTAGTCCGGACCGTAGAGGTTTCAACAACGTAAGGTTGTCGGGTTGTCTGATGGTAGAATTGCGATGGCGAAATCAAGTCATGCAATTCCTGCGCACCCTCCAAAAATGCATTCTGTAAAACACCGAAAGGCTGGCTACCCTACGCCTATGCTCAAGGCTTTGAAGGTTGGACTTAACCAAATCTGGATCACCAATTAGCCTCTTTGCACGTCTTTCCACCGAGTCCAAAGCTGCCAGGTGGCATTTTGCAGCACCAACCCATATCTGACTTTACGAAGCTGTCCCGGTGTGAAGTACCGCCGGACCTTTGCAAGATCGCCTAGTTTCCTAGCCCGCCCAAAGTTAAAGTCTGAGGGAATTTCAACCCCCAAGAGCTGAAGGCGATCGGTGTACTCCAGGGATAAATTTCGAAAAGTAGGAACCAAGGTGCACGGGCTCCTTTTGGCAGTGAAAAGACACGTTTGTGTTTTGGCAGCGTTGAATCCCACTAGATTGGCTTCACCCCACTTGAAGACTGCCTGAAGTGAGATATTTGTTCGCTCTACCATAGCCTCTCTTTCGGACCGGATTAGCTCCTTACCAGCCCAAACACTGGGCAGGTATCTCTCTACAAATGTGCTATCATCTGCATACCCATAGATACCGGGCACCAGCAGATCGTTGATATGCAACAGGAAGAGAGTTGCAGAGAGAATAGACCCCTGATGAACTCAGGCATTAATCGTCATAGGCTCTGATGAGCATCCGTCGACAACAACTTGGAGAGACCGTTCACTCAGGAAGTCTTTTACCCAGTTAATCAGACCAGGGGGAATGCCGTACGCTGGAAGCTTACTCAATAGGCTAGCGTGCCATACCCTGTCGAAGGCCTTCGAGACGTCTAAGGAAACTGCAATCGCTGTACACACTTACTTTTCCTTTTATTACTTGATATTTCATTTAAGTGAAAAGGGCTAGTAGAACACGGCAGTTGAGCGAGGTGATGCGATGTCAAACCCAACAACACAACCAGAGCTGCTGCGCCAATAGAGGGTTGATTTGGAGACTGTGGGGACGACCGAACCCCCCCAGAGATCGCCATCGGGTCCTCTCACCCGGTCGCTAACCGGCACGATGGGGCCACCCTGGGATTTTTCGCAGTTGACGGGGCAGCCTTTCGTGTGTGGCTGGCACACTACTTGGGCCCCCAACTTTCTGTGGTCGGCCAGCGGAGCACCGTGCTTCGGATCCCGCTATCCTCCATGATCAAACCTCCGACACAATAGCAACTGGTGCATCATATCCGGCGTACATCGCAACAACTGTTAAGACCCATCCTCCACCTTACGACTTCACCAGATAACATTCGCGCGTCGGATTTCTTTTCATAAGAGTACTAGACATGTTTCGGCTTTTGCATATACTAAAACTAGTGTGGTATAGATCTAATGTATAAACATTAACCCAGTTAGACAAAGGCTAAGCAGATTCAAGGTACCTACTATGTAGTAGGTACTCTCCATCAAAGGCCATGAACAATATATATAGATAACCATTTAAGTTACGGTCTTACTTACTTCCTCCAACATTTCCGCTATAAATCCTGCGTTCTCGCTTGATCGCAGTACCGAAACATCCCTTCACCCTTATCAATGGCACATCTTAACCACAACGATTTCTTATCAAAGTGTTACGCCATCTGTCTTTTGGTGCAAAGTTCTTACTAGACCACCGGTAATGGTAAAAAGAGATGGATTTGGTGACTTAGCTTAACCTCTATATTCTATGTAATATCCTTCACTGGGTTCAATTTCGTGTCATGTTTTTTAGGGATTGCAGCATTTGCTGAGATAAGATTCTTTTTTTTTAAATCGATTTCCAAGAAAAGGTGGAGCTCATAAATTCGGTTGTATTTTTTTTTAACGTTTGTTACCTCAGGTCTCCGTTATTTATGAAACGATTTTTTCCCCATTAAAGTAAGACTGGCAAAAAAATCCTTTTTTTTAAATTTTTTAATTGCATTAATTAAATGATAATATGTTTTCAGATTGGACCCATATTTTTGAGAAGGAGGAATCTAGATATCTCCTATCATATCATATCTAGGAATCTAGATATATGATAGGCAACCATATATATGGTGATTTTGGTATTTTCATTAAGTACTTACAGTACAGTACAGACCAGAACTGGCCAACGGAACCTCATAGAATGAAGATAGTTAAGCGACTGTGACAATACAAATAAATAAATGGTTCTGAATTGAAGTTATGTTGGAAATGGTATCATCGAAGTGATCTGATAATGATGATGGAGCCGGAAGATAGGCACCGCAACTCCGTGATTAATCAATGTATCCTAACCGTGTTTGGGCTTATTAGAATTGTTATGAGATGCACTTTGACTGTAAGGTACTATCGATCTGATCTGTCAATGATGGAGCCGGAAAATGGAAGGTGGACACAGGAACTTCATAGTAAAATAATGTATCCCAGCAGTATTTGGATTCATTGAAATTTTTGTTTTAAGTAAATGTTCTTTTTATGTTATATTTTTATTATAAACAACTTAATATAATTTGTTCTTTAGTTTATTGCCATTTGTCCTGTGCAAGTCACAAATAAATAAGTTTTTCTTTCATTCTTTCTTTATTTTAGGTATGATCTATCCGTGAACCCTTCATACAAATGATAATGATAAATGATATTTATTTTGTAAATAGGTTTAAAAAATACTTGTACACGTAAATTTTTTTTTCGTCAGTTTATGCTAGAAATCTAGATGTATAAAGCATTATGCTGAGCGTTCGGCAGTTTTGCACGGGCGTGGCGCTTTTTTTTCCAAATTTTTTGTTGGGCCTTTTTCCAGCAAAAAAAAACGTTTTTCTTTCTTTCTCTATTTAGTTGTTTGAATATTAAAAAGAAATAAACACGTAGAAACACACATACAAACTTTTGCCTTTATAAATTGAATCTTTATCAATTTAACGAGGGTAAGGTAAGGACCTTACCCTCGTTATATTGATAATAGATCATAGCAATTATACATCTCTAAGTTCAATCAAGCATACACGTACGGTTTATATAGGACATAGGTACCGTACTACGGTTGCAACGTCAGGACAACACATAATAATTATACTAGTTAGCCTTGCAACACATTAGTACAAGTTATACTTGCAATAAAATCTAACATTTGTATGTAAATAAAAAGTGTAGTTGCAAAATATTTTTGGCAAATGACATCGTTCAAACGCTCGTATGTACGTTTTTGCACGTATGTATGTATTTGACCTTTTACCTCGTTTTATATAAATTAAGTAAATAGGTATAATAAATAGTAGGCGTATCTAATTAGAGCGAGTCGTGCTTGCCTGCCGGGAAGTGGACATCGCTATTTTTAATACTCACTGGCATACTTAAATTGAAACGAAACCTACATGGTTTTTTCACAAACATCTCATATATCCACCAACCCACACAGAGTCCGCGTGGCGGATTACGGCCCATTCCCTCTCCTAGAAAGTAGACCCTTTGTAATGTCTCCATTACTGGAAGTAATGGAGACATCACAAAGGTGATTATGTTTATGCCATAACACATCACCTAAGTACATATTTTCTCATTTCCTTCTTCATATCTATATAATATAAAAATCCATGCCATTTTTCCTTGTAATTTTATAACTCAAGAATGGGCTCATCTATCCAAACCAAATTTTTAGGCTTTGTTCGGACTATTTAGTAGATGGTTTGTGTGAAGTTTGATAGGGTATAGTAGGGTAGGGTAGAGTAGGGTAGGGTAGAGTAGTGTAGAGTAGAGTAGTGTAGAGTAGAGTAGTGTAGGGTAGAGTAGTGTAGAGTAGAGTAGTGTAGAGTAGAGTAGTGTAGGGTAGAGTAGGGTATAGTAGGGTATAGTAGGGTAGAGTAGGGTATCGTAGGATAGAGTAAGGTAGATTAGGGAAGAGTAGGGTGAGTAGGGTAGAGTAGGGTATAGTAGAGTAAAATAGGGAAGAGCGGGAGCGAAGCCGCGCGGGCAAAAGCTAGTCTCATATTATATGTAGCCTAACAATAAAAAAATAGAAAAAATATATGTCATGGTTAAACTTTTTTCCTCATTACTGAGGTTTTGCTTTGAACAGAAATAAGCCTCTTTGAAAAATGACTTCAACACTTAAACTTTAACCTTTTGGTAACGAAAATTCAAAGACGAAAAATAAATACATAAATTGCGTCATAGACGATTGCATCTACTACGAAAAATCTTTTGGCGACCGCTACCGATACCGCGAAATGTTATAAGCTTCATTAGATTCTGTTGGGATGGGTTACGGAAACCCCATGGATTTTTTTAAATTAATATTTATTCATCATCATCATTTCAGCCGATACACGTCCACTGTTGGACATACGCCTCCCCCAACTTATTTATTCATATATAATACAAATAAAATCTAACTAACCTAACCCCAATTATGCTCAGGTTGGCTTCCCGTAAAACAAAATTAAAATATTTTTATTTCACATAGGCCTACATGGGCACTTATAAAACGTCAAAAGCTAGTGCACGGTTCCAAAATGGTCGTTTCCTATGGAGTAGAACCGGAAAGCAACTCCTAACTAGTTTTTATAAAAAGTGGTTGATGTTATACGTTACAAGATTTCCATATACAAGATTTACATTTATTGATTTCCATATTATCCGGTAACTGTCCGGACCTAGCCAAAGTCGTCGACGGCGCGCACAGTTCCCGTGCGCCTCAAGGAGTTGTTAGCAACAGTAGGGGCCCAGCTTGGTCGAAGCCTAGCGGAGCCAGGGTTAGTTTTGAAAGGTATGATGGCTTGAAGAAACGGGGTGGGTTTTTAGTCAGTAAGAGTCTCCCACTCCACCCAAGAGCGGGGGTTGTCGTTGATGATTATCCCACCATAAAAAAAAAAACACATTGAGCCGCACTTAGAACCTTCTTCTTTTCGAAGTCAGTTAAAAATACAAATTCCTCTTTATAATAACCTATTAGTGTAGATTAATTTGAAGAATATTGCAAATGCAACATTTTAGAAAAAAACCACTGCTCTACTGGGCCCCTACGGTTTTGCTGGCATATCTTTTCTTACTTCACTCCTTCGACGATTCGGAGTCGGTCCGGACCGATACCGGACGTTCTTTACCTCGGTTTACTTATCATTAGCATAAAATATATTGTCCATAATTTACATTGGCATAACAAAATTCAGCATAATGATCATTACGCATAAAACTTTTGCCATAATGCTTGTTGCCATAAATACTGCTAGCATAATAATAATAAAGCATAATTTTATAAAGCATAATGATAAGAACGCAAAATGATAAAAACACATAATGTTCTTTGGAATAAAACTAATAAACCCTAAAAAATGGATAAGTAATATATGATATAATTACAAAATCTCTAATATTTTTTATAACCAATTAATATAAAATTATTTAATATAACGATCAGTTAGTATAATAAACGGTTGATATAATTTTATTATAACTAATTCTTGCAAACATAATATTCATAGAATATAAAATCGATGTCTATGTAGACAACTCGGAAGATAACATTTATTAAGTTTAAAATGATTATAAACGCCTAGTTAAAAATACAAAGCAAAATTGCATTTACACACTTTACAATTTTGTTTAGTTATTGATAAGTTGTGGTATGTATGTAGATTGACAAATATCATTGTCAGTTTGTCACTTTGTGCACATCATTTAAAGTTATTCTTTTTTAATTTTTGTCATAGTAATCTGAATAGATATGCAAGCAGGCAGGCTGCATGCAAGCAGGCATGCAGCAAGCAAGCATGCAAGCAGGCATGCAGCATACAAGCAGGCATGCAGCATGCAAGCAGGCATGCAGCAAGCAAGCATGCAAGCAGGCATGCAGCATACAAGCAGGCAAGCAGCAAGGAAGCAGGCATGCAGCATGCAGCAAGCATTGATTCTGTCACGGCTTTGGCGCTGCGGGATTTGGGCGGCCCCACGCGGGCTCATCGTCGCAGATGGTTTTAACACCTGCTCCTCAGCTCGCGGGCCACCCTACCCCTCCAGTAGTACAACATGTTGACTTTTTATGACACTATTTTAATTTAATATTGAAAATAAGCATTAGCATGGTTACTTGGAAGCCCAAGTAACCGTCTATATATTTGTGACCAAAATTGACAGAAAAGTGATTGGTTTCTCAAATTAGGGTGTTTAACCCTAATTAAATAAGATACCATAAAAAACAACCTAACCTAACCTAACCCAGTAACCGATAATTAATATGTCACCACAAAAACATCGCCTAAAGACCAATTTAAAATTATTGGCTACTTCATCACTTCATCCAATTATATTTTTTTATATTTATGGCTCATGATTATTAGACGAATAAATATTATGCCTTTAGAATTTATGCAACTCCAATTTAAGCGAAAACATATTAGCCTAAATGATAGTTATACTAACCTATGCATGATGCCAAAGTATTATTATGCAACAGTATTATTATGCTAAAAAAATGCGAAAACGTTATGCCAAACAATATTATGCTTAAAAATTTTATGGTAACAAGGATATTACCCTTTCCCTCACGCCGTCACCCTCCCTGCTAACTGTCGTAACTGGCAATTGATATTTTTCCAGGGCGACCGTTTTTCGATCGAGCGCGGGCTTTAAAATCATATTCCTGTAGTTGCGTTGGCTGTAGCTTTATTAATTAATTAAAATTATTTTTATATAAATTTCGATTGGCGATGAGACGGCGTGACAGGGCTTTTCGAAGATATAGAAGAGATCGCAGTGAGGAGATCTGGAACTTGTACAAGTTGGCTAGAAACCGCTGTAATCAGATGGTAAGAGCATCAAAACGCCGATACATTTGCGAAAATGTCCTCAACTCTTCACCGGCTGATATTTGGAAGTTCCTCAAATCGCTTGGCATAACTAAGTCCTCCTCTCATACTTTTCCTTCTAATATATCGTTGAATGATTTGAATCTACACTTCTCATCGTCGGCTATGCTGCCGATTCCTGTCAAAAATACGACTATTCTTGACATAACTTCCGCGCCAATTTTACCTCATGATTCTTTTTCTTTTTCCCCAGTGACCGACACGGAGATCCTCAAAAGTTTCACTGCGATTAAGTCCAAGGCTGTCGGCTGTGACGGAATCAGCAGAACCATGTTATCCCTTTTGATTAAAAGTTTGCTCCCCACTATCACACATATCATCAATTCGTCCTTCCAGACTGGGGTGTTTCCTACATGCTGGCGTAAGGCTTTCATTATCCCTCTTCCTAAAATTCCCACCCCCTCTATATCAAATCACTTCAGACCTATCTCCATTCTTCCTTTCCTGTCTAAAATCCTAGAAGCTGTTGCTCTTAAACAGTTTTCATCCTTTGTGTTTAGGAATAATCTATTATCCCCTTTCCAATCAGGTTTTCGACCTGGTCACAGTACAGCCACAGCCTTGCTTAAAGTCACGGAAGACGTCAGGAATGGCTTGGAGAACTCGAGATTAACGGTGTTAGTTTTAATAGATTTCTCCAACGCCTTTAACACCGTTGATCACGACATCCTCCTGGCTATCTTGTCTCAAATTGGGGTTTCCTCGTTGGCACGGGATTGGTTCTCATCATATCTTCGTGGACGTCAGCAAGCTGTACGTGCTGATCAGAAATTTTCTGACTGGTGCGACCTGCAAACCGGCGTTCCACAGGGCGGTATACTCTCTCCTCTCTTATTTTCTTTATTTATAAACTCTATCACAGCTATTCTCAAATGCTCTTACCATCTGTATGCTGATGACCTGCAGCTCTACGCGCATACTGACATTGACCACCTTGATGACTGCATCTCCTTACTAAATGCTGACCTTCTGGCTATTGCTGATTGGTCGAGCAGATTTGGGGTTACTGTCAATGTCAGTAAATGCCAGGCTATCCTTATTGGTAGTCCTTACTTTTTACGAAGTTTAGACACTAGCCGACTACTGCCGCTAGTTTTCGGTAATACAGTAATTCCTCTCTCACCTCACGTTAAAGACCTAGGTTTATATATTGACGATAGGTTAAGCTGGAATAAACAGATTGCTCAGGTTAGCCAGAGAGTCACCTTCACGCTGCGGTCTCTCTATAGATTCAAAAATTTCCTACCGTCAAGCACTAAAACTACTTTGGTCCAGTCGCTTGTGTTGCCTATAATTGACTATGCTGATGTTTGTTACTCTGATCTATCCCAAGAACTTCTAAACAAATTGGATCGACTTCTCAATAACTGCATTCGTTTCATATTTGGCCTTCGTAAATATGATCACATTTCTTCTTTCCGTTCTCAGCTTAAATGGCTGCCTATCCGTCAGAGGAGATCCCTCAGATCCCTCTGCACGCTCTTCACCATAATGAACGATCCTTGTGCTCCTGATTATTTAAAACAATATTTTAAAGTGTTGGGCAGTTCTCATCATCTTAACCTTCGTGCATCCAAAAACATGCTTCTTCATATTCCTCCTCACCGTACTGGCTTTATGTCCAATTCTTACGCTGTTTCCGCCATAAAACTCTGGAATGTGCTTCCCCTTGACATCAAAAAAGCTGAAAGTAAATTATCCTTTAAACGTAAAATTCGGAACTACTACTTGAAGTCCTCTCAACCTTAGTTCGGTCATCGTTCAGTATTGTTATTAAGTTCTCATAGTGATTTCATATTTTTATTAAATAGTATTTATTAGTTTATTATTTTAGCATATGTATGTATTTTATTATTATAAATAACTTATTTTATATTTTTCCATTTGAACTATTTGTTATTATGTATTTGTTTATTGTGCAAACCTACCACAGTGTTGTCTTTTTTAACCCAAAGGTTGACTGGTAGAGAATGCCTTGTGGCATTAAGTCCGCCTATGTACCACTATTGTACATGAAGTTTAAATAAATAAATAAAAAAATAAATAAATAAATCTTAGCATATTTTTTTAGCTAGTAGTGGCCCTAAATCCCTAAATTACGAAGGTAGTGAGAATATTTTTTCCCTTCTTTTATACTTCCACAAAACGAAATACTTAAATATCTTCTAAACGGTAAACGATACGGATATAAAGATTAGAGAGAACTTATTGCACAAAAATATTACACACACAGTGATTTGACAATTCATGTACAAAGGCGAGCTTAACTCAACGATGATTTTTCTCCTAACAAACCTTTGAACTAAAGAAAGAGAACATGTTCAAGGGTAGGATCCAGTGCACAGTATAAACTTACATAAATAAGTTTAATATAATATAAATATATCATACACACACTTATACATACTACATACTAAAAATATATATAAACATACAATAATAATTGTTAAACAAATTAAATCATAATTTTATCCCAAGGCAATCGGCAATTAATTAAGGCTCGTGACTAAGTAATCAACCTTTATTGACATTCTGAGGATGTTATTAGACAAATTGAATTTCCCGTAATAAATAATTACAGGCACGTGTTTGTTAGACATGAGTAATTTATCTTATTCAAGGCAGTATTGTTGACAGTTTTTTTGTGTCAAGTTCAAGACAAGAGAGAACAATACTCCTTGATTGCACATCATCATCATCATCATATCAGCCGAAAGACGTCCACTGTTGGACATAGACCTCCCCCAAGCGTCGCCACAACGACCGGTCCTGTGCATCACGCATCTATCGGATTCCCGCGACCCTGACCAGGTCATCGGTCCACCTTGTTGAAGGCCGTCCAACGCTGCGTCTTCCGGTACGTGGTCGCCACTCCAGAACCTTTCGTCCCCATCGACCATCCGTTCTGCGTGAAATGTGTCCTGCCCATTGCCACTTAAGTTTGGCGATTCTTCGAGCTACGTCGGTAACCTTGGTTCTCCTGCGGATATCTTTATTTCTGATGTGATCACGCAAGGAAACTCCAAGCATAGCCCTTTCCATCGCCCTTTGGGTGACTTTGAGACTTCTTATGAGGCCCATTGTAAGTGACCACGTTGATTGATTGAACATGATTGCACATGTGTCATTAATACACGCATACAATTCCTAGGATCCTTGAAGTCCCTTATAGAACGAGGCTTTCCTGGCAGACTTAACCTTTCGTATTCCTTACCGTTATTGTGTCTCGCGTGGATCCACGTTCCGGACACACAAAGGGTTAAGGGCTGGGGGCTGGACGAAATAAGCCCGCCAAAGGATGGCGACTATGGCCCATGCACTGTCGTCCACATAATATTAAATACGGTTACTAGACTCCAATTTAAAAGAGAGAACTGGCGAGCAGCACTCGTGTGTGTCGCTAACAATATAGACGAGAGAACTGCGAGCAACACTCGTGTGTGTCGCTTACAATCTAGATGACAGAACTGGCAAGCAGCACTCGTGTGTGTCACGAACAATATAGAAAAGAGAACTGGCGAGCAGCACTCGTGTGTGTCGCGAACAATATAGAAGAGAAAACTGGCAAGCAACACTCGTATGTATTGAACAATATAAAAAAGAGAACTACCTATCTACTACCCATTGCTCGCCGTCCGCAAGCCCGCAAAGATCACACAATTTTCTCATTGCGTGTTAACGATTAGAGATTTCCTTTACACTTCAAAATAATATCACTCAACGTGAAACAAGCTTTATAGTACCTACATCAAATGTTTGTTATGTATTGCAAACATTTGTGCATGCTCACGTAACCTAGAAAACAAACAAAGCATTTATGCTTGACCGTGGCGTGAATATAATGGGATTGTCAACAATATGAGCGCTTGGTGTCAATGTGTTACGGGCCTTTGACATAGTGTTATGACATTGGAATTGAGCAAAGTTCATGGTGGAGTATCATTAGGATGTTGTTTGACGCCATGCTTGGCTACTGCGCTGCGTATTGTGGATACGATTGCCGCATGGAACAAATATTTGTATAACCTAGATAGATGTACCAGGTTTAGGTATCTTGAATACAATATTAGTTTTAGCATAATATACGAAACCCGAAACATGGGTCTAGTATTTTTGTGTAGACTCTATATGTTTGACAAGCCTATTGGTCTAGTGGTTAGTGGCCCTGACTGCTATGCTGGAGGTCGTGGGTTCGATTCCCAACCAGGACAAATGTTTGTGTGATGAGCACGATCATTTGTTCTATGTCTGGGTGTAATTTATTTATCTATAATATGTATGTAATTAGAATATAAGTATGTTTGTCAGTTGTCTAGTACCCATAACACAAGCTCTGCTTAGCTTGGGACTAGACGGCGCTGTGTGATAGTTGTGGAATATATTATATTATATTATATTATATTATATTATATTATATTATATTATATTATATTATATTATATTATATTATATTATATTATATTATATTATATTATATTATATTATATGTGTACAAAATTTCATAACTGTATCATGAAAAATCACAAAGTTATAAGGTTGTTATGTCATCAAAAATATATATAGTCACCGAGCTATCGAGGCGACTGAGGCGTTGTTTTGCACTTGCACCCAGCTATTTGCTAGTCTATGCCTGCTATGACCTGCTGTGAGCTGTGTTGTACTTAGTGTCTTATTTTAAAGGAAAAAATTGAAAATGGTGTAAAAACTATTGGAATCCATTTAGTTACAGATTCTGAACAAAACATATCAAGGTTTTGCATAAACTAAAAATAATATAATATAATCAACAACAAAACAAAAACCATAAAAAGCAGCATTGTTGATGCATAGGATTCGGGGGAGCGCCAACGGAATCCTAAAGATGATATCAGAAAAAAAAATTTTAGAAATTATAAATTCAAAATTCACCACGCGAACGAAGTTGCGGGCACAGCTAGTTATACATACAAGGTGTAAGGAACAGCCCTTCACAAACTTTAAGGGTTTGCTCAGTAGACGAAACGGAACAACCTTCCACAAATTTTTTTTCAGGAAACGAAAATAAATCAGCCTCACCATACCAAATGATAAAGTATGTCGTTTCCAGAAAAAAAAAATTGTGGAAGTTTCTTCAGTTTTGTCTACTGAGCAAGTCCTTAAAGTTTGTGGAGGGCCGTCCTTTACACCTTGTATGTATAACTAGCTGTGCTTCGACGACTTGTGCTTGGTCCGGACAGTTACCGGACGGCCGGACAGCGAGCTACCCATTGCTCACTGTCCGCAAGCCCGCGCCTATGGTGGCCGGAAATCGGGATCAGAATCCCGGCGACGGTGGCGGCGGCGATAACGTAGAGAGGAGGCCTGAGTATTAACAGTGTGAACATTATAAGGCCGACTATGGTATATTATAGACAGGTATCATAGATATAAAAGCCTGTTTAAACCTTAGCATATATCCGTTTCCGCTATTGGTAGCGAAATTTACCTTGAAACTATTTTCACTGTTTCGCCCCTGTCACTATTTGACGGTCATACTATTACCAATCATATGCAGTGAAAAGCATTTTATTTTATACTCTATTCAAAATAACATTAGACATTTATGGAAACCTTTTATTACTGTCCGTTCAACCGATTTTGACTTTTATTACGTTGGTGGTATGACAAATGGCGGCTGCAGTAAATAGTTGGTATTATAACCACTTTTTTGCTTTTAATGCCATCTTTATGCATACGAAATAGAAGTTACAATTGGTTGAATAGACGGTAAAAAAGGTTTCTTTAAATGTCTAATCTTAACGTGAATAGGATATAGACTAGAATAAACTTTACAGTACACCAAAATGTCATTACTTTTAGTATCCCTACTTGAGGAAATTAGGAATCATGACATAAATAGAAAACATGAAATTAAAAAAAAAATGTTTCAGACAACTTAATCCATTTACTCCGCTTATAATGAAAATGAATATTAAAATCAAAATTAAAAAGAACATCACAAATAAAAATGAACATAAAAATAAAAATTAAAAGGAACATTAAAATCAAAATGAAAGAGAACATCATCAATATTTTAATTATTATCTATCACATTTTTTAAATCAAAATTAAAAAGAACATCACAAATAAAAATGAACATAAAAATTAAAATTAAAAGGAACATTAAAATCAAAATTAAAATGAAAGAGAACATGATCAACATTTTAATTATTATCTATCACATTTTTTAAATCATGATTCGTTTAGAATGGAATGTTTTTCGGTAATATTGCGAATATTACTAATTAAATTCACACCTCTATAGTGTGAAAACAGACGCCAGAATAAAGTTTATTTAATGATTAGCTTTTCTATGAAAAACGATTATTTCTGGTGAGTACGCAATATATTTGAAGTGCAATTGTGTTATCTTTAATATTGATTTAAAATTATAGGTTTTATGATTTTAGTTTTTATTAAAGGACTCTTTCTCCAACCTGAAGTGTATGGAACGATTTTAAAAGTACTAGATACGCATTTCCCAAGGTCAAAAAATTTTGTTTTGAATATTATTAAAAAAAGTCAATAAATAAATAAAAAGAAGTAGAAAGTAAGTGTAGTTCTTATAAAAAAGTTAATAAATAAATTATTATCAAAAACAAGGTAAGCGCGCTCCAACGTCGACCACATCGTCGCTTTACATCAGGAGAAATAGCGGTCAAGCGCGAACCCATCAGCAATAAAAAAAAACATGTTCAGAAAAACAAGCAGAGCATTTCAAATATTTCTACAAAAGTAAAAAATCGCCTATGTACTTACATCAAATGTCCTGTTTTTTTTTTTGTGTACAATAAAGAATAAGAATAAAGAATTCTGAACAAATTAAAACTAACATCATTAATTACGGTAATGTTTTTTTTTTCAAAGAATCCATTTAGAATTCTTCCTCATTCATAATTGTTTGATTTATGAACTTGACATAAAGCAATGATAATAATTTGTTTGCCGTATATCATCAATCTGGTTATATCTGAATAGTCTAGCCACTAATTAAGTCCATTGATGCAAACAGTTTATTATTATTATTAATTATGATTATATTTCAGGACAGAATGGAAGAAGAAAACGTGTTGCGCCGACCCTAAGTAATATGGGATAAGGGCAGGAAGAAGAAGTAGAATTATGATTATATTTCGTACCAAATACGGTTACCTCGTTGGACAAGGACGTTGTACGTCTCGGATCTATCGGATTCCCGCTACCCTCACCAGCCCCCTAGCCAAGTTACGACCGTTTCGATTGCGCCAAACGCTTCGAGTTGACCTTGCCGCCAATTCTTTTGTTCTGACCCCGTGACTGAGCGTTAAGACGACGTCATTCCCGTACATTTGAAGCTTTTTACAAGCTTCTTAACTATTGCAGATTAGCAACTTGGCTAGGGGTACAGCACGCTTAGCCAAGTTGTTATTCTGCAATCGTTAACGCTGTCGAAAAGTAATGAAACGAATGACGTCATTCATCTCTACGTAAAGTCGCGTGGTCAGTCAGAACAAACGAATACTTAGACAATTCGTAGCCAAGTTCACATCGTTCAAAATCGTTTCTACAATATTTAACGCTACATCCTTTGTTATACAAACGCTACATTGTAGAACGAGCGGCCGACTCAGGCGCGTCAACATGGCTACCAACTTTTCGTTTTCTACAATTGCTGTCACCGAGGCGTTACCGATTAGAGAACGGAATTCGATTGTAACTTGGCTAGGGGGTTTAGTCACTAAATTCGATCTTCGTCAGAATTGTTATTAAGTTCTCTTAAAAATTTAATATTTTTCTTAGTATTTATTATTTGATTATTTTAGCATAATATATGTATTTTATTAGTAATAATAACTTATTTTATTTTTTGCCGTTTGAAGTATCTGTTAAAGTTAAAAAGTCAAAGTACTTTATTTACCAGTGTTATTTGTTTATTATGCCAACCTACCACAATGTTGTCTTTTTAGCCCATAGGTTGACTGGTAGAGAATGGCTTGTTGCATTAAGTCCGCCTATGTACCACTACTGTACACGAAACTTAAATAAACAACTAAAAAAAAAAGACGTGTGGCACTCGGGGACTGCCGCGGTAAAGCTATTGCATAGCATTTTTACATTGAATTGAATTTTAATTGATTGTTCACTCATTTGTTTTTGTTGTCGGTCGCCACGCTCAAAAAACGAATGAGTAGGGGGTGTTAGGTTATTTTCGTTACGGAATTTCTGGATTCCGTCTCCACGGTCAAGGCTCGCGATAGAAGCTATGCAATAGCTTTAAATTACTCCACCTTGTAGAAGGCCTTCTACCTTTGCATTATCCAAAATGTGGTCGCCACTCTAGAACCTTTCGTCCCCACCGACCATCTGATGGCCGTGACGTTGCAAACGCGACTGAACTGAGCAATAAGATATTACCACGTTTTGTATATTAACTTCAGCCATTCAAACAGTAGATAATTATGTGTATAATAATTGGTTTTGAACTAGGTACCTATATATTTAATAGTTAGGTAATTAAGAACCATTTATCGTACACTCAATGTTAATTATATATCTTATTACTCGTGACTGAGGAAGGTAGGTAGGATGAGAGGTTCCTAAATCTTTGTTTCTTTTTATCTTATTCATTGTTAGGTTCCATACCTGAAAAGGATTAAAAATAACCATTATAGAATCCGTTATCGTCCTCCATCTGTCTGTCTGTCTCAGGAACGCGTGGAGGTATCAAGTTGAAATTAAAACCATATAGGTGTTCAGGTCTGCAGTCCATTGAAGGTGTGAACAAAAACAAACTTCTAAGTTGAAGGAAAATAGATGCAGCCGTTTATCAAATTTCTAAGTTAACCTCTCAAGGACCGCCATTATTTACGTCAACCAATATTAATAATCAGTAAAATATTATCTGCCGTCGAGAACATTCGTTCAGAAACGATTTTAAGACTTATCTATAATACAAATACAGTTTTAAATCGGTCGGGGTTTGGTGGCACAAATTTGTGCCAGTGGGGCTCAACGGTAATACTTGTTTACTGGCACGTTTTTGTGCCACCAAACCCCGACCGAAAAAAAACTATATGTCATATTATGCATACATGTATATCGATACTCAAGGGAACCAAAATTCTAGGGTACTTCCCGTTGACCTGGAATCCTGAAATTTGGCAAGAAGCAAGATCTCATAGCACAAGTATAGCAGTACCAGAAAACTTTGACTTTCTGAAGCCTACTCCTCGTTAACGGCCAAGTTAATAGGTTTAAAAAAAAAATTTGGTTATTGTAGATTTATAAACAACATTATCAATGTTAAATTATGATTGTTATCAAAATTATGATTTTTATGCACGATTAATATTTTTGTCTAATAAAACTTTTCCCTACTCCTTCAAAACAGCTTGGATCTTTAGGGATATTTTTATAAAAATTGGTGGTGAAATATTCTTCAATGTAAACATAGCATAAAATGTAAATCAATCAATATTTCGCAAAGAAAATGGATTTAAAGGTAAGCTCCAACCGGGCGCAGCTGGCCGAAATGTAAGGCACAGATAATTGTGCTGCCGCACGCCGCCTAGGCGGGTACGAGTATTGTGTCCATTTAATTCCGGCCAGATGTTCAAGAGACAATAAATAAGCCTTAAAGCCACATTTACCTATACAAAGGCATTCGTTACGTCTGGAACGATGGGACTAGCTACTTATAATTCTACCGAACTTAAAAAAAATGATGAAAGAGCACTACCTATCACTTTAATTGTTCTTCCCCTTTCTCTATTGTATTTTTTAATATGTATTAGATTATTATTTGGTAGTTTATTTATGTATTATATATATATATATATATATATATATATTTCTATTGTACTATATTATTATACTATAATATTTATGTTGTACACTGACAGCCCCAAATCTTTTTCAGTTCAGTCCATCCAAAGGTTGTCTGGTAGAAATTGCCTTGCGCAATAAGACCGCCTATTGTACACATAATCTTTTGTAAATGTTTATTCTGTATAGTTATAAATAAATAAATAATATAATGATCCGGTTTTAGACCGGACCATCTACCTGTCACCTTATGAGAAATGCAGCTAAGTTCTTTAAGGGCACTATTTCCATCCCGTTTATCGTAAACCTGAGCAAGGTATAGAAGCTTGTCAGTTTATGCCAATGCAATGTTTGATAAAGAGGCAATGCGAAAAAGGAGAGATACCTGTTCATCTATGTGAGGAGAGATACGCATTCGCGAATTATTCGTGCGCAATTTCGACGCGTCTGATTAAAACGATATCTTCGAAACTACGTTAGTTAGCTCACTACCAGTTATATCATTTGAATTGTTATTAAATTACTTAACAAGATATGATGACATGATAGAAGCAACAAGTAATATGTAACCAAGCATTATATGTAACACATAATATGATTTAAATGAGTGTCCACGGAGTTTCTTGCACGTTCTTCCCCATAGAGACCTACTCTTTGGAACGTGCAATTTAGCTTCACTTTTCTTGGACTGACCGACATTTGACTATTCAAAAGTGCCTGTAATTGGTCTATTTGAAATAAATGCTTTGATTTTTATTTTAAGTATAGATTAGTATAGTTGTACCATGTAAATAACGTATTAGTAATTGTCATGTAGGTATGTCAAATAATGAGGCACAGACTCAGGAGAGCCGCAGCGGCTCTCCCCCAGACGGAAATTTTTATAGACGGCTCCGCGGCACAGACAAGGAGATATCACCTGCCCCGCTAGCCAAGTTACAACCGTTTCGCTTGCGCCGAACGCTTCGAGTTGACTGCGTCGCCGAATCTTTTGTTCTGATCACGTGAGACGACGTAATTCCCGTACATTTGAAGCTTTCTACTAACATGAACTATTGCAGATTAACAACTTCGCTAGCTTTGTTGGCATTCGATAAATCTGTCATTATTATATTTTATTATATTATTATTATTAAAAGGAACAACTACAGTGTAATTGAACAATAACGTTTTATTTTCACATTATTTCTAATTGAAAGTATCAACACGTCTAATTAAGCGATCTACGACAGTATAATAGCAATAATTGCTTTAATTGTAATAAAAAAAAAAACATGAAACAATTACAAAAAAGAAAAACTATAGTCTTTAATTGTTACGTGTTTTTTATGCATATTTAAAAAATTAACGACCCTTAACGAGCCGGAATAGAGGTCTTTTTATTGAAATGACTTAAACTTTACATATTTAATATCAAAGTTTTTTTATATTCTTACATAGGTAGATATAATCTATACTATAATAAATCTGTAGAAGTTTTCAGTTGTATGTGCAAAACGTAAAATATACAAAATCGATGTAGATAACTTTTATATATTAAAAGTGTGTGTAACTTGATATATTACTTAGAATTAGTTTCATTGCAAACCAATGACTATATCAAAAGATACATTTTAGAGTAGGTGTAGGGGTCTTGAATAAGAAAGTACGCGCGGTAAAAGCTAGCAAAACGGCGTTGTGATCGCGGTCTTCGGAATGTCATCTGGATGAACGGGGATCTGGTCATATGCCTTAACTAGATCGATTTTTGAAAACACAGTACAGCCTATCTGGACGATTTGCGTGTTCAAATCACGTCAAGGTCACCAATGTAGGGGTCTTGAATATGAAAGTACGCGCGGTGAAAGCTAATTTATTGTTGTTTCATTTTCGTCGACTTGTACGAAAATGTAATTTTATTTTTACACAAGTTGTCATTTTTTATTCTTACAATCGATTGACAGATTTCACCGACCTCTATGAATATAGACTAAAGTTTAAACTCAAAGTAGGTGCCTACATAGGTATATCTTTCATCATCTTTTTCAGATTCGCTAGATCAGCTAGTTTACAATAAATTGATTAAAGATGTTTTTTAAAGTTTTAAATGTTACATACACTAATAGAATAAAGAGGTTGAGATTGTTTTTTTTGTTTGTAGGAGGTAACATCTGAAAGTACTGGTCCGATTGCTAAAATTTTTGTTCCTGAGTGACATTGGGTATATTTTATGTACCTATGAGGGCGAAGCTGCGGAGTTTTCCAATTCTTTTTTTTTTACTTCCGCTGTATTATTGTATAAGCCACGTTATGTTTATTAAATATGAGATTTACTCCAAGTCGTTATGACCTCTCTCATACTTGAACTTGAAGTCGTGGCCTTAAATCCGAATAAGTACGAATGACATAAATCCGAGACTTTTATTTCAAATAGACCAATTACAGGCACTTTCGAATTGTCAAAATGTCGGGAAGTCAAAAAAGCGAAGCTAAATTGCACGTTCCAAAGCGGAGTAGAGCGTGCAAGAAACTCCATGGACACTCTTAAATCATATTAAGAGTTATGTAAATCTTAGTTATTTATTTCTTGTTGCTTCTATTACGTACGCACAATGAACATAAGTAATAACAATAAAAATATAATTAAAAACTAACAATAATTTAAATTGAGTTTTTTATACTATGCTTAAACAATAAGAATATGCTGAAGGCGTTGCAGAAAAACTGAACTTAACTCTTTGAATGTCGTAATTAGAAACACAATAGAAAGACAATTACCTTATGTCGGACAGTGTAACTTAAGACATTCGAAAGGATGGAGTTATTTAAGCGTATAATCACCAAACTATATGTATTTTAAGCCAGGGTGATGACTAATGCTAGTGCCGTCTCTGTATGTGAAGAAGTCTTTACTCTACAATTGGCCAGTTACATACTAGTAGATACTAATATTAAATTGGTTTATCTAAAATATAAATCGTTATCGTAAAAAAGTTTTTCACTCAACATTAGATGCAAATGACAGTACATAACAAAGCCGTATATTCAACTCGCAATTGTCATAAGGAACCAAGAAATGTGTAGGCAACGGTGCTCTCGCCGCCGCCGGGGTTCCGATCCCGATTTCCGGCCACCGTAGGCGCGGGCTTGCGGACGGCGAGCAATGGGTAGCTCGCTGTCCGGACCGAGCCCAAGTCGTTGACGGTGCGCACTGTTCCCGCGCGCCTCAAGGAGTTGTCAGCAACAGCAGGGGCCCAGCTTGGTCGAGGTCTACCAGGGCTCCCTCGTGGGGGCGATCGGCGGCGGAGACCTCTTGCGCTGGGCCTTGGTTCAGGCCATGGTCCGGAGCGAGGAGTGGCAATCGGTCGCCGACTTCTGCGAAGCAGTAATGCTCGCATAGGAGGAGGCCGACCGCATCATGCAACGGCGCTCTCGCCGCCACCGGGATTCCGATCCCGATTTCCGGCCACCGCAGGCGCGGGCTTACGGACAGTGAGCAATGGGTAGCTCTTTCTCCGACCGTCTGGTAACTATCTGGACCGAGTCCAAGTCGTCGACGGCACGTACTGTACCCGCGCGCCTCAAGGAATTGTCAGCAACAGTAGGGGCCCAACTGGGTCGAAGCCTACCGGGACCAGGGTTAATTTCGAAAGACAGGTCGAGCACCGGTATTAAGGCTTGAAGGAACGGGGTGGGTATTTAGTCAATAAGAGTCTGACACTATCTCCAGCTCCACCAAAGAGTGGGGGTTGTCATTGATGATTGATAATTTTCCCACCATAAAAAAAAAACAAGAAATGTGTAACTGTAACCCAAAATTGGTTAGATATCAACATCATCATCACTAAACGTAGTAATTTATCGAGGTTACAATAAGTCTACATCTACACTAGTGTTATAAAGAGGTAAATTTGTATGTTTGTAATGAATAAACACAAAAACTACTGTGTCGATTTCAAAAATTCTTTCACCATTGGAAAGCCACATTCTCCCGAGTAACATAGGCTATATTTATTGCCCGTGCGAAGCCAGGAAGGGCCGCTAGTTAAAAATAAACTCAAATATTTAAGAAACACTTAAAGCCACTATACTCCATCGGTTTAGTTATTTAACTAAATGTAAACACACTTAACATGTCTTTTATCAAAAAAATTGTAAACCGATTTTTGGTAATTTAACTAAATTTTCATAATCTTTAGTACGATTTATTTTATTTAAAAAAAATCCTTTACAAAAAAAAAAATATAACCGACTTCAACGTTCACTGAAAAGTACATAATACCTTTAATTTCTGAAGTCAGTTTACTTCGTAACGATTCTAATAATCCCAAACACGGTTACATTACATTAATTTACCTTCTGGCTTCATCATCAGATCAGTTCGATACATCCACTCCCCTTTTTCATTCAGTCCGTCATCGATTGCACGTATAAACAAAGCAATTTTTCTTGTTACGACAGTTCTGCTGTGATCCTATGAGGAGTTCTGTTCCATATCTTCGGAGTTCATAATCAGATCATAACAATATTACTATGGGACCAACTGAGAAGCATAAACTTTCAATCAAAAAAATTATTTTCAAAATCGGTCCACAATTGACCGAGATATCGGTGAACAAACAAAAAAAAACACATTCAGCCGAACATAGAACCTCCTTTTCGAAGTCGGTTAAAAAGACATAAATCAATATCTTTAGTTAACTTCCTAAACCACTAGAGTATAGAAACACCTAAAACACTAGAAACACTTACCTCAATAGAATAAAAATGTTATCCAGTACGATTTCAATTGCACAATAAAGTTTACGAATAAAAAATCTAATAAAATATAGTAACACTCACCTGTTTTACGTTTTATTCCTATACGAGTGAAGTCCTCTAAGATCGCTAATATAGTGTTGACTAAAAAACTTGTCACACTTGGCATTGAAAGATTTCAAGATCAAAGGGACAGACACGACACATTGACTTTTTACCTATCGGCCTCAGAGAGGCTGTGATTGTTATTATAAGGCCGTTGTGTGCAGGGCAAAGGCCTTCCTTTCATTATTCCACTCTTTCCTGTCCTTAGCTATTTCTGGCCAATTCTTAAGGTAGGAGTCCAAATCGGCACGCCATCTCTTTCTGAGTCTACCGCGTTGCCGACTCCTGCTGTTCAATTTCCAGTCAGTGGTTTTTTTTTCGCGGTGGGAAATCATCTTATGACATCCCCCGATCTTGGGTCGAGCGGGAGATTACCTTTCCCCAATTTTATAGTGACATGCGGTAGATGTGACCAGCCCAGTTCCATTTTAGTTTGGCACCGGGCCACCTACGTCTGCGATTAGTGTTTTGAAATGAAGTATACTGATCCTTATGCGATCTGTTCTTTTGACCCCGAGAATACTTTTAGAGGCTGTGATGGCTTGTGGATAAGTAATAACAATTGAGTCGACAGCGCATTGTGTTCTACTCGTGCCTCAAAAGATGTCAGATATACGGTCTGGGCTGACTAGGGTCGATGTATGATTCCGCACGCTCCCGAAAGTGTCCGGCCGTTCGCTAACTGTCCGGACCAAGCCCAAGTCGTCTACGGCATGCACTGTTTCCGCGCACCTCAAGGAGTTGTCAGCAACAGTAGGGGCCCAGCCGGGTCGAAGCCAACTGGGGCCACTGTTATCCGAATGGGAACTGGAGCCCCGGTATGAAGGCTTGAAAGAACGGGATGAGTTTTTTAGTTAGTAAGAGTCTGATACTATCTCCCTCTTCGCTCGAGAGCGGGGTTTGTCATAGGATGATTTTTCCCCAAAAAAAAAACGCTTCCAAATTCAAGAAGAAGTACTCCGGCTCCTTCTTGTTTCATTCAAACCGAGAAGAGTTATTTGATAACTTAACTGACTGATGATTGGTAAACAATAACTATGTTATCTCTATCTGATTTGTTATTAAACACTAGATCAACAGGCTTGTCATTTAAAGCATTTTTTAACTAACTGTACTAAACAGCTTCAATTTTGGTGGTGCCCGAACATATTGTGTCCGTATCGTCAGTCAGTTCCTACAAACAAGCCTCTGAGATGTTGAGACATTCTATTTTGCTGATGTTTTTATGTTAGAGAAATACAGTAAATTAAAAATTGATTTTTTATTTAAACATAACCATAAAATGCTTATTTATTATTTAATTACTTTTTTACTAATATGGATACTCGTAGATTCGCGTTTGGCTACTATCTCAACTTGCTTGGAAGCGACTATTCATTCATTAAAAGTTAAATACTTGAAACATCACTTAAAAATCAATATCGCGTTTTTTAAGTATTGCGGAAACAGGAAAAGGAGTCGAATTCTCTTCAGGAGTCTGTATTTCCTGATCACTACAAATTAAGGGTCTTTAAGTCAAGAGTGAACGGGTTACTTCAGCGTGCTCCATCGCTGACCACATCATCACTTACCTTCAGTTGAGATGGTGGTTAAAGGCGAGCCCATCAATAATAAAAAAAAAACGAAAAATCATGCCTGTCGTTTCTCCAACATAATCTTTGGTCTCGCATCTCATTGCGAAAACATCTTACCAAGTAAAGTGCGGGACGCAAATATTTGTTCTGTTTTTCCGCCTTACGACACAGCTCAAGTGAGTACTTTTATATGTGAGGTTATATATCCATACAGATTATTTTGTTTTAACATGAATTAAAATTAATAAAATAAAAAACTGTTAAAAAATACGGCATACGTAAACACCGTTAAATTTTAATCGTTTTAATCCCGTGGAGAGTCGATCCGGTACATGAAACACTATTCGATTTGTAAAGATTAAATTAAAAAAATAAAGTACCTTTTTTTTCAAAACTCGTATTAATTTACGCATGCCAACAACTTCTTCCGTTCTAGGGCCTCATTTACAGAGACGCGGGGCGTCTCGCGTCGCGTGTGGCGTGGCGTCTCGCGGCGCATCGGACGTTTTTTCTGTTTACGGTGGGGCGGCGCGTGAAGCGGCACGCATCATCGCACGCGTAAACACAAACTTATAGCAATATACGACCATGTTCATAGAGAAGCGAGATGGGAAGCGTGGCGGTGCCCGCCGCGGCGCCCGCGGCGAATCCTCTAGCGTGTAGCGAAGCACGCGACGGGCATCGCGGCGGCGCACGCTCGCCTCGATCAAATCGACTAGTTTTATGTTGGCGAGAGATGGGATGGGATGGGATTCTAAATAAGACTGACAGAAGATTCCGCCTCGGACATAGCTTCACCGAGAATTGCCGCTGCGTGCACCGCCGCGATAAACACCGCGTGGGACGCGTCGGTGCCATCCGCGGGCTTGGCCGCAAAAAACGCCCTAATTCAAACAAACGCGTCTAAAATCGCTTCTCCGTAAACGCACTCATACAACGCCATATATTTGAATTCAATGCGGGCCGCGCCGCTCAACGCAACGCGCGACGCCCCGCGTCTCCGTAAATGAGGCCTAGGGCAGAACGTGAGTGAGGCAGACCCTTCACTGAATAAAACCATACTTTCAGTTCCCTTTGCGTTCTAGGATCACAGGTTCCATTTCCATACTTTTCCCCGTGGTCTAAGGAGTCATCAGCCCTCCAAGGCCCCTATGGTTTGCTCCTGACATCTTTTTAACGCGCGTGAAACACTACACGCCGTAGATGACTCGGGTTCGGTTTTCACAGGAAGAGCAGACGGCAAGCTACCCATTGCTCGGCGTCCATAAGCCGACGCCCACAATGCGATACGATACGATTGCGGCCTATGAAGCAAGAAGTTTTGAAAATACATAATTATTTGACCTAAGAATTTCTTCCTAGAACACTGAATCTTCAGAATTGCAAATAAGAGGTATCCATTATGGAGAGCAAAGGTTATTATTTACCATATTATTATATGTAGTTGTCAATGTCAATGGCTTGCACATAAACAGACAATATGATGATATTTATTTTATTCTAACTTCCTGATGCTATGGTTTTGCTTACTTAAAATCAAAACGAAGGGTATGCGTGATCAACTATTGTAACTACGATTCGATTCTCGTCATCATCATCATCACTGATTTTAAAACTCCTTCTTTTAGAAGTTCTATGTTCTTTTTTATATATTACTAGCTTTTGCCCGCGGCTTCGCTCGCGTAAAAAGTATCCTATGTCACTCTCCATCCCTTCAACTATTTCCACTTAAAAAATCACGTCAATCCGTCGCTCCATTTTGCCGTGATAGACGGACAAAAAGACACACACACACACTTTCCCATTTATAATATTAGTATGGATTGTTCACCGATTTCTCGGTCAACTGCGGACCGATTTTAAAATAATTTTTTTTTTACTTAGCCCACACTGTACCACTGCTGGGCAAAGGCTTCCCTCCACTCCTCTTAAACTCTCTTAAACACTCCACTTCAAAAATATTGTTTTGATTAAAATATTATTCTTCGAAGTTGGTGCCATAGATATAATGTTATGATCTGATTATGAACTTCGAACATATGGAACAGAACTTCTCAGAAGATCACAGCAGAACTGCCGTAATAAATAAAATTACTTTCTTTATGAGTATTGTCGATAACTAACTGAAAAAAGAGGGGGAAATGTCGAACTGATCTTATGATGAACCCGGAAGGTGGGCACCGGGACTCTGTAATATATTAGATACTATAATCTTACCGTGTTTGGGATTATTAGAATTGTCAAGAGGTCATGAGATGCACTCTGGCTATAAGATATTTAAGTTTAGCTAAGGGGTACTTTTTAGTGGTGGTACAAATACCGGCACAGATCTTGAGCGCTGGCTTCAAGTTGTGCGGAAGTCAAATATTCGGTCTCTTTAATGGTACGAAGTGAGACGCGGGGCGAGGAGTGTCAGTGATTGGCTCGCCGCGCCATCGTATCATAGACGTCATTTGGGATTCATTCCCTGCACTTGCTGCATGTATCTAATAATGACGACGTTTGACTCGCCAATGTATGGAATGCGCAAAGCGATCCCCAATCTGACGCCGAACGCTCAAGATTCGTGTTGGTGCCTTTACCGTAAGTAAAAAAGTGTAAAAAAAAAACAAAAAAAATACAACCAACTTTGAAGTAAAAAAAAAGTGCAAAATAACTTTAATTTCAGAAGTCAATTTTGCACTTTTTATTTACCATTGAAGTCGGTTGTATTTTTTCTTTTGGTAAAAAGTTTTCTTTGTTGTATGTAAGTACATACATAGATTGTTAAATAAATAATTAACTACACATTAATCTACTGTATCCTAGGTCACAATGAATGGTGAACGTAAAGATGAACATCAGCGCACCTTTGTACAGTCCTACTTATTCATAATGACATAAATGATTGTGTTAGGATTCAATTGTACTGTAAATTATTAAAACCATTAATTTTAATAACTCCGCTTATAAATACTACCACGTTATTAAAGGCTTAATGACACTAATTTCTACATCAGACAACGTTATTTAAATTACATTTATGCTAAGAGGTCAGTTATTTACGTGTACAGGGACTTTCCTAGATAATTACTTAGATCACTTAGGAAGTTGTAAGTTGTAAGACAAGATTGTTGTGTGTATGTCAGCTTTTGCAGTTGAGTGTGAGACTCGTCTGTAGCGATATCCATGGCGTCACATAAAAACTAATCCTGCACGCTTAGCCAAGTTGTTATTCTGCAATCGTTAACGCTGTCGAAAAGTGATGAAACGTTTGGGAATGACGTCATCTCAACGTAAAGTCGCGTGGTAAGAACAAACGAATAGACAATTCGTAGCCAAGTTCACATCGTTCAAAATCGTTTCTACAATATTTAACGCTACATCCTTTGTTATACAAACGCTACATTGTAGAACGAGCGGCCGACTCAGGCGCGTCAACATGGCTACCAACTTATCGTTTTCTACAATTGCTCTCACCGAGGCGTTACCGATTAGAGAACGGAATTCGATTGTAACTTGGCTAGGGGGCTGCAGTTCTCCGCGCGATTGATGTAGCAGTAGCGACCGAGTAGTAACGGCCCTGGCTTACGAGTTGAAGGTCGCGGGTTCAAACCCAGCCAGGCGCGTTACTTTATGTAGTTTATATCATCAGCACTGCTCTCAAAAAGGTGAAGGAAAACGTCTTAAAGAATGCATGTTCTAGAACCAAAAATTTTAAAATATGTGACATCCACCAACCCGCACTGGGCCTGCATGATCAATTACAGCTCATTCCCTCTCTTATAGAGGAGTCCTGAGTCCCGACAGTGGGAACATTATAAGGCCGACTATGCTATGCGTGATTTGAATATTTTAGAATAGCCCAAAATCATCTATCGAGCAGTTACCCACGAGACATAACAACCGTCTTATCAGAGGATCTACTCTTTTCAATGGAGGTTTGCGGGACTTTGCACTCTGTTCCGCCTACCTCCAAACGTCAATTGATTGAATGGTGTCATGCGCTCCTCTGTTCAGTCCAGCAGCATACAGGTTTCCTGAAGGTACTATAATGGTTATTTCTGTCTAATGAATCCTGCGGCGCGGCGCCAAACCAAACCCATTGAAGTTTTCGTTTCGAGTGCAAGCAAAAATTAACTTAGCGGTGGTCAGGCAGAAGTGTCTTTTAAACTTCGTGATTTCACTATTTCAAGTACGCGTTAAGACCTCGCATTCCAGGATGACGTGTGTGTTGATTCCTCCGTACTGAAAGTGCCGCATAGAAATGCATGAGCAACGATTCGTAGCTCTGCTATTTACGTATATGTATCTAATATTTTAATAGCTGATACTTTATTGGTGTTTTTTTTTTAATGGTGGGTATAATCATACATTGACATCCCCCGCCCTTGGGCGGAGCGGAAGATAGTGTCAGACTAAAAGACCCACCCCGTTCCTTCTAGCCTTCATACCGGGGCTCGAGCGCCCTTTCGGATAACCCTGGCCCCAGTAGGCTTCGACCCAGCTGGGTCCCTTCTGTTGCTGACAACTCCTTGAGGCGCGAACTTGAATGGTGTTGTTGTAGTGTAATATTTTAGTGTAGCTTATTGTACAACATTCTTAAATCACAACGGCCGGCGAGCAATGGTTAGTTCGCCGTCCGACCGCCCAGTAACCGTTAGAACTAAGCCTAGATCATCGATTTATTTTTTTAGAATTATTTTTAATGGTGCAACATTATCAAAGAATCACAACTCTAAATATAAATCATTAGAAAGAAAAGTATTTCATTTTTCACAAAAAATACATATAATGCCTAAACAACATGTAGATACTATATAAACATTAAAAAAAGGTATAAACAGAAAACTCATTAGTAATAGAATTAATCATAGAATAATAATCTATGGCATCATCATCATCATCATCATCATATCAGCCGAAAGACGTCTACTGTTGGACATAGACCTCCCCCAAGCGTCGCCACAACGACCGGTCCTGTGCATCACGCATCCATCGGATTCCCGCGACCCTGACCAGATGGCATAGATTTTGATAAAGACGACTTTTGACGACGAAAATGATATTTTGGAAAAATTATGCTCAAGCAAAATAAAATAAATAAAAACTGCGTAAGTTCTAGTCGGACTAGCGCCCTGAAGTGTCCGTACAAACTTACATACAAATTATAATATGTAAATTCCGGAATGGAGGCTGAGAAGGCTTTTCCGAATCGCAAAAAAAAAGTGGTGACGTAACAACAAATTTACTGTTTTTATATTTATTCCTATACTAGCTTTGGCCCGCGCGGCTTCGCTCCCGCTCTTCCCTACTTCAGCCTACTATACCCTACCCTACTCTACTCTACCTTACTCTACCCTCCTCTACCTTACACTACCCTAATTTTCATTTTTTTTCCATAAGAACCTTTTCCTCATAATAACGAAAACAATTAAAAAAAAAAAATTGCGAAATCGGTCCAGGCGTTGTTGAGTTATGCGCTTACCAACACATTTTGCGATTCATTTTTATATTATAGATTCGTGCTATAAGATCTTGCTTTCTGCCAAATTTCAGGATTCTGGGTCAACGGGAAGTACCCTATGAATTTTGATTTTCTCGAAAGTGTCGCAATGTAGGTTTTCTGCCACATAAACCGAAGTATATTTTTTTCTCGTTAACTTACAAGTTTGATTTTTTACAGCTTCTAGAGTCTACAAACCTGAGTCTATATGGTTTTAATTTTAATTTGATACTTCCTCGCGTTTCTTACACAAAGGGTCTTGACAGACAGACATACCTATAAGGGTTCCCTACTTTTCTTTTTGAGGTACGAAACCCTAAAAAGGGCCCAACTATATTCAAAGCTGATAAATCCTCATAAAAGATCAACACTAAATTCTCATTATACACTCCAAAACTGCTTTACAAACACTCAAAAGTTCCAAGCGAGTGTCCCAACAATTGTAATAAAACATGATTTTCTGAGAATTACTCAAAACAGTCACAAATTGTGAGACACCTTAATATAAGTTCAAATGAAGAGAGCCTTTAACGAGTTATCAAATAGCCGTCGCGTACTTAATCAAAAAGTAATCTCAGTTAGGATATGAGTTAACTTTGACTCTCATTTTGTTTACCGCCTCGGAATATTTTAATGTCCTCAAAAACATGGCGTACAGAGATATTTAATTTTGTAACATTTTTTAGATGGTTTTGGTTGTAAAACATAACGGCATTTTTTAAGTAGGATATCATAAAATAACTTTTCCTACTCTGAGTGGAGAGCAGTGTTGGCCCAGAGTTAATCTGATTAACGATTTATGATTAATTTAAATAATTTTATTATGACTTTTAGATTTAAATAAATTAAATTAAATTATTGATTAAAAAAATAATTGATGTCCTCATAATTTATTTATTTATTTAGTACATGGAAGACTTACAGCTAATAAAACCAGACAAAAAGCCAATTACAAGTCCTCACGTGTAGACATTATAATATAAATTAAATAAGGGGTGAGCACAAAAACAAAAAGCTGCGCTTCTATAAAAAAATAATTGATATTCTTTGTTGACTAAGGCCAACACTGGAGGAGAGCTATGCTAAGAGTGTCTTAGCGTGATCACATCAGAAATGAAGATCAAGATGCAGGAAAACCAAGGTTACCGACATAGCTCGAAGAATCGCCAAACTTAAGTGGCAGTGGGGAGGTCATATTGCTCGTAGAACAGATGGCCGATGGGGACCGAATGGTTCTGGAATGGCCCCATCTCAATCCCCATCCCAACCATAATTATTTTGTCAATTCTTCGAACTATGTCGGCACTCGGCGACCATGAAAGACTGGGACGTAATTCTCCAAGCAGGCCAAGTAATAATAATAATAAATTTTGCCGTTTTGAGACACTGATTGGCCGTTTTGAGACACTGATTGGCCGTTTAGGGACTGATTGGCGAGGATTACAAGTTCTAAATATTATTTATGTGTGTTAGCTAGTTTCAAGATTGCGTCATTTCGCGTAAAAAACTTTTTTTCTTTCTTTCTTTCAGAAATAAAATCAAAATAACGTATCAATTTCGTTAAAATCTCTCCAGTAAACATTGCGGTCGTCGGCATGATTTCACATTAAAATTGAATGAATTTATAATGACCTTTCATATGTCGCTGACTGATTGAGTGAATGACTGAATGTTTAAGCTTTTATTTGCATTTCATTCATAGTAATATGTTTGCGGCGGTATTATGCTGTTAGCGTGTTACTTATTTTATTTATTTTAAAATATAAATATCATTCTATTTTTATTCGTGTATTTTTGTTAGCTTTTCCCATGTTACAAAGTAATACAGTAAACTGTTTGCAGTAACTTCAACCGCGTGATTTAAAATTGTCTTAATTATCTTCATAGCGACTATAAGACATTTATGTGTAAAATACAATTTTATGAGAAAAATGATAAAAACCGCCTATTGAATAAAAGATAATAAAACCGACTACAACAAAAAATAGAGGTATTAGTCATATGATTTATTGCTTTTAATTATTCTATTGTTAGATGAAATTAAAAGTAGTATAGTAAAAAAATCAGTTTACATGTACTTTAAATGTAAAGTACATTTAGATATAAGTGTGTAATGTTAGTGATTACAGTCGAGGCGGTATTAAGACCCACTCCATGGACACTTTTTTAAATCATATTATGTCAAACATATAATGCTTGGTTACATATTACTTGTTGCTTCTATTATTATGTGAGCACAATGTAGATAATAAAATAAAAATGTAAAATAATTAAAAGATAAAAACTGAATTAAGCCACTGGCAGCTAAGAGATGACCAGTCTCATCTGACGGCACCCGTTCACGAGCATAACGCGTGCATCAGCCCCACTCAGCTCAACCATTTTGAAGGGAACTGAATGACCCAATAACACGCGCCACCAACAGCGAGACAAGCACTCGTAATGTCAAAAAATGAAATAAAAATAAGTTGTAACCTAATAAAAATGCTCCACGGTACTTTACATTCACAAATTTGAAAAAAGTGCTTCTACATTATATAATGCTATTGTGGCCTTTAAATTACAAAAAATACCTAATAGGTAAAAAAATAGTAGGTTTCCAAACTAATCAATTAATTAGTACACCCAGCATGAGCCAAGCATTTTTATCTTGCATTTAATCCTCTAACTTATAATACGCTTACCTACATAGTGTGAGAACTCAATGAAATCTTGTTGAATACAAGATTTAAACATTTCATTGAGTTCTGATATTATTATTTGGGGAGGTATTTTATTATAACATTTCAAACAGTACCCCATGAAAGAAGAGGCCACTTTAGCCAGTCTGAAACCTGGTTGAACTATCCCTATCCCTATTTCTTGTTGTTTTTATTAGTCCCTATTTCTTGTAACATAATTATGTCTATCGCCTCTTTTGCTGAAAAGATGAAGATTTTTTCTAACATACATGATGTTTTCATAGATATATTGACAAGGTACCGTCATTAGGTTAATGTCTTTAAACAATTCCCTTATAATCGCACCGGCGGAGATTATAAATAGCTCTGATGGCTCTTTTCTGTAATATAAAGATTGACTCGATGTCAGCAGCCCGTCTCCATAGTACAATACCGTACGACACGACACTATGAAAATAACTAAAATAGACTAGTCTAGCGGTATCAACATCTGTAAATTGGTGGATTTTTCTAACAGCATATGCAGCTAAGCTAAGCCGTCCTTCAAGAGATGTTAAATGAGGACCCCATTGTAGCCTTGAGTCAAGCGTAATCACTAGGAAAACCATTTTATCAACAAATTCTAGTTTTTAATTATGTAACAAAATGATTGTGACAATCACTACTTTTGACATTCGGTAAGGAAAATCTTATGCACTTAGTTTTTTTTTTTTTCATTTAGAACTAGATTATCAGCAGTGAACCAATTTTGAAACTGCAATAGAGCGTTATTTTCGTCATCAAGATTAATAGTCCTTCTATTTATCTTAAAACTCAAAGAAGTGTCATCAGCAAACAATACTATATTAAGTTTATTTTGCAACAAATTAGGTAAATCATTTTTACAAACTAAAAATAAAAAAGAACCTGAAATTGAACCTCTGGAGTGGCGACCGCGTACCGGAAGGTGGACCGATGACCTGGTAAAGGTTGAGAGAACTGTTCATTGTAACGACACTTAAAGAGGACTATGCCCAACAGTGGACGTCTTTTGGCTGAAATGGTGATGATGATAGGTATCTCACCTAATGGAAAGCGATGATGCGATCGGTAATAGACCGCACATACCCAGAAGTAATCTATTCACTCCTAACTTAAAGATCTCCAAGTTGGACCTATCAGGGAACACAGACTCCGGCAGAAGATTTCACTGCTTAGATATACGCACAATGAACGTGTTTTCAAAACGATTCATGCAGATAGGTGAGATGTCCACCATGTATCATTGGCGCATCGCCATAAGCCTGTTGGTCCGATGATGGAACGGGCTTGGCGGAATTAAGCTATGCAATTCTGACGCCAATTTTCTTTATTACAAATAAAAAAACCATAATTGTGTAATCAGTACGAGCTATTTTCGTACGATCTCTTTTGATATTACAGTATCTCAAATGTAACCACATATTTTAGTTACACATACACACCGCATCGCATCAGGAATAAAGATATTTACAGGAGAACCAAGGTCACCAACAGTTACCAACCAATAGTTCAGAATTGGCAAACTAAATGGCAGTGGGCAGGGCACTGCGTGCAGTGAATATAGGTATTGGCGTTGTCGTGTGACGTTACTTCTGAATCGCGGTGTTGTAAAGCTTTTCATTGAAAGAATGACCTTCGCCCATGTCTACTAGCATTTTTGAGATTTGTAGGTGTCTTTGCAGTATTTGAAAAGGTTTGCCCTTTAAAAGGTCTTGTCTTGATAACATTGTAAATCGTTCGTTTATTCGTTTTCTAGATAAAAAGGTTTGGTTGGATTCAGTTTAAATATTGAAGGGCGAAGTAAATTGTATCTTAGCAGGGGCCCAGCCGGGTCGAAGCCTACTGGAGCCAGGGTTATCCGAAAGAGAACTCGAGCCCCATTGCTCGTAGATCGGTTGGTCAATGGAGCCGAAAGGTTCTAGAGTGCGCGCACTGGAAAACGCAGGGTGGACTGACGACCTGATGAGTCACGGGCATGCGGTGGATGTGAGACTCATAGGATCAGTCGGATCGGGAGTAGGAGAGGCCTGTACCCAACACTGGACGTATTTTGGCTAATGATGATTTTTTTTTTTTATGGTGGGAAAAATCATGCATTGACATCCCCGCCCTTGGGCGGAGCGGGAGATAGTGTCAGACTCTTACTGACTAAAAGACCCACCCCGTTCCTTCTAGCCTTCATACCGGGGCTCGAGCGCCCTTTCGGATAACCCTGACCCCAGTAAGCTTCGACCCGGCTGGGTCCCTGCTGTTGCTGACAACTCATTGAGGCGCGCGGGAACAGTGCGCGCCGACGACGACTTGAGCTTGGTCCGGACAGTTACCGGACGGCCGGACAGTGTCCGCAAGCCCGCGCCTACGTGACTAATGATGATGATGATGGTGATGATACACACTGTATACACTGCGTCAATCAATTAAAAACGAGAATTCTATTAGAATTATTGTGTAACAAAAACACACTTTTTACATCTATTTGGCCTATAAAACCAAAAACGTCTGGAGATAAAGCATTCACCTAATTTCGGAGTCAGCGATGCAGATTTGCAACTCTTTTTAGTATTTTGGCTGTGTCTCGTAGAATGGTATTCTCTGGGATAATAATCTTCTGGCACGACATTTGATAGTGCGGGGATACGGTTCTATATCGATAGATTGTTGTCGATGTTTTATTAATTTATTATTATAAGCATGTTGCTACACCTAATTCTCAACTATGTGTGTATATTTATTAGTAGATCCCTGGACGGTTTGAATATATAATTATAAATTAACTCTGTATGTGGGTCATGCTCCAACACCACAAATTCGACTCACCAATCGGGCTCTCAAGAATATAGAATATAAAGCAAGAAAAATATTTAAAAAAAAAGAAAATTATTTTACATAGGCCTACATGGGCACTTATAAAACGTCAGAATCTAGTCATCATCATCATCATATCAGCTGAAAGATGTCCACTGTTGGACATAGGCCTCCCCCAAGTGTCGCCACAACGACCGGTTCTGTGCATCACGCATCCATCGGATTCCCGCGACCCTGACCAGGTCATCGGTCCACTTTGTTGGAGGCCGTCCAACGCTGCGTCTTCCGGTACGTGGAACAAAAAACAACAACGTGGAACAGAAACTAGTGAATGGTTCCAAATTGGTCGATTCTTATGGAGAAGAACTGGCAAAAAACTCCATGCTTTGGTTACTCTTTTAAAAAGTGTTATGGTAAATGTTACCTTAGTTCGGTCTTCATTCAGAATTGTTATTAACTTCTCATAATAATTTACATATTTTTCATAGTATTTATTAGATTATTAAAGATATATTAAAAGACTTCCAAAAAAAAAGCTTTTTGATTCATCTGACGCAATCCAATGCGATGTTAGACGAAGAGGTAACGCGAAAAAAGAAAGATAACGCTTGAAAACTCTGTTAGCATTCAGTAATTCCGTGAGTTACTCGAATATTTTACAAAATTTGATCCAGGAAATACGTGTTTATTTTTAAGTGAAAACTTCTTTAGCGGCGTTGAGCACTTTTTCTGTAATGGGTATAAAATCTTAAACTCGCGCCAGGACACGTGACCTGATCGAAAAAGCGTAAGACGGATGGATTAAAATGGATTTTTCGGAGAGATAAACTTTTTAATGTAAAATAATTGTAATAGTTTTAAAGTGTTAAATTTTTAATGTAATATAAATTGTCATGTTTGTGTACGATAGCGCAATAAATGAATATTGTATTCTACCACATAAATGATAGTACTTTTATACTGATAAAGCAATTGGTGCAAAATTATTCCCTAACCATTCCAAAATATCAAACATGCTCAACGTTAATAATAAAGTTTTCACTTCTGCCGGCACTCCCGGAGTGCAACCCGTCTTTTTTTTTTACTCTTGAAAGCTTTTCAAATAAATTGTGATCATTGAGAATCTTGATCAAATTTGCAAGGCTTCTATTGTTATATTTTTCTTGACTTTTTAATTTAAGGTAAAAAATGAAGTGTCAAAGTTCATGCAAAAAAAGCAGACTTTTAGAGGTCTTTACTGGGTTAATTTTACACTTTATAAATTAATTCCAATAGAAGCCTAGAATAATATCCACAAGATACTGTAAGAGCGGTTGTATGAAAAACAGTGAAATGTAAGTCGATTTGCATCCTTAACATGAGTTTCTGATGATTATTTTTCAAAGTACTTGCGTTCCTTAAAATATACAAAAGATCATAAACTTCCTAGTTTATCGATATCTACATCCTTGTCACAACACTAGCTAGGTCTCATCTGCCACACAGACGGGGAAGACATCCGTTTCACTAATGCACTGGGTCATTCCTTTTTACATAAACCAGTATCAAGATGTATTGTGTGTACAGCAATGGTAACCGAAGGGAGGGGGATGTCGTAGGTATCATGACCTCCAAAAACCGTACACGTCAAATAAAAACTTCAAAATATAATTAAGACTTTTTTAACTACCCGGATAAATCGTTGAAACAATAAAAGCAAGGTCTACTTTAATCGACGAGTTTAATTATATCAACGTATTTACAAAAACAATGGGTAAGAAACACTGTAATGTCCTTACTTGATTTATAAATCTAGTATTTTTTTAATGAGGCATCAAAATCAAAGTACGGGACCACTTTATCACCTTTTCCTGTACTGTATTGCATTACATTTCGGTCTTATAATGTTTCCACTGTTAGGACTCAGGCCTCCTCTTTAGGAGAGGGAATGGGCCGTAATCCACTACGTGGGCCTAGTACGGGTTAGTGGATGTCACATGTCTTCGAATTTTTGGTTCTAAGACATGCCGATTTTCTTACGATATTTTCCTTTACGTTTTGAGAGCAGTGGTGATTAAATTACACAAAGTAATGTATATGCCTGGCTTGGTTTGAACCCGTGACCTACAGCTCGTAAGTAGTGACCGTTACCACTCAGCCACCGCTGTTCCTCTATTGTATTTTATTTATTTCTAATGTATCCTAATTCGACTGTATTTTAATTCTACCGTATATGTGAGGTACGAATAAACGTTTTTCTTTCTTTCTTTCTTCCTAATTATCTTACGCAGCATACCTACGCAGTACACTACGATATGAACTGAAGTATATTGAAGTGTACATAATGCTATGTTCTGTGTTGTTGCTTTTATGTAAAAATAAACTCATTATTGTAAACTTCTTAATTAAATCGATAAATGTAAGTAACTATTTCATACGTTACTTTGGTGAACTTAAAAAAGAGAATTTAGTTTGTATTAAAAAAAAAAATATCGTCTTATAAAATCATCTTCGCCCTTTACGCGGCTTCTTAGACACCTTCAATGTGGTATGAAAAAAAAATACTGTATAAAACACAGACTGTATGAAAAAAGAAAAAGACGTGTGGCACTCGGGGACTGCCGCGGTAAAGCTATTGCATAGCATTTTTATCAACTTATGCAATTATAATTATTTATTTATTTTATTTATGCAGTATTTTTTGTCCTTTGTTTTTTTTCTTTGATATTAATTAAAGTTACACTTTCACACATTGAATTGAATTTTGATTGATTGTTCACTCATTTGTTTTCTTATCGGTCACCACGCTCAAAAAACAAATGAGTGGGGGGTGTTAGGTTATTTTCGTTACGAAGTATCTGGATTCGGTCTCCACGCTCAAGGCCCGCGATAGAAGCTATGCAATAGCTTAAAATCAGCTGTCTCGTAGATAGGTGAGTTTAAGTAGGTACTACACCTGACCTCACTTCATCCATGGGTCGATCTCAGCATTAACGTTATTTAAACGTGAAAATTGACCTTGGCTCATCATCAAAAAACGTCTACTGTTGGACATAGACCTCCCCGGACAAGTGTCGCCATAACGAACGGCCCTGTGTCTCTCTCATCCATTGGTTTCCTGCTACCCTCACCAAGACGTCGGTCCATCTTATAAGATTCCTGTCAATACGGACCCAGGTTAGCTGTAAATATTTGATCACTAGCCCCTTAAGAAACACGATAATAAATTATTTTTTCAAAAAATATATTTAAAATACATACGTACATAAAAAACTTAAATACTAAATAAACTATTTATACTAAAACCTAACTACGTACATAAATATAATACAAAATGACAAAGTACGCTCAGGCGTCAAAGTAATCCTCCACATCGCTGTCATCCGGAAATGTGCCCAGAAGACTGGCAGCATTGCCACGATAATAAAACACATACATGTCAACATAAATTGATTTGCTACACATTTTGGCTCCCACGGCGCAAACACAGACATTTATCATAGTGTTGTTTACACTGGAACTTCAATTTGCTTTGCCAGGATCCCAATGACAGCTTGGAAATAATTATAAACGAAAGGCAGTGTAATAAACAGCACGCTTTGCAGACGAAAGTTTTTTGTTTGGCGGGTAAAAATCATCCAGATGACATCCCCTGCCGCTATGAAGATCGAAATATTTGACAGGCCTGTTGGTCTAGTGGTTAGTGACCCTGACTGCTATGCTGGAGGTCGTGGGTTCGATTCCCACCCAGGACAAATGTTTGTGTGATGAGCGCGATCATTTTGTTCTGTGTCTGGGTGTAATTTATCTATAATATGTATGTATTTAGAAATATATAAGTATGTTTATCAGTTGTCTAGTACCCTTAACACAAGCTCTGCTTAGCTTGGGACTAGACGGCGCTATGTGATAGTTGTAGAATATTATTATTATTATTTAATATTGTTTTTGTCGTTTTGGATTTCCAAGACCTTTTAGTACCTAATACTACCAACTGCTTAGAACCTGACGAATCCCTTCGCAATAATGGTCGTTTTTGTGTACTGCAATTCGAAGACATGTGACATACACCAACCCGCGCTGGGTCGGCGTGGTGGATTACGGCCCAATCCCTGTCCCAGAGAGGAGGCTTGAGTCCCAGTAGTGTGAACATTAAAAGGCTTATTATACTACTCATCAAAGGGTATAAAAGGTTATTATAGAATATAAAATAAACAACCTACGAAACAGATAACTTCTCATGTTTAGCCCCAATTCCTCTCTAAAGATTAAGCGCAGTGCCGTCAAAGAAAATGCCTTTTTAAAATTCATGAGAGGCACTTGTCGAGTAACGTCAGTGTTGAGTGATATTAGATTCTGGCCTTGAGCTCCCGAATACTACACTACGAATCGTTCTATTGCCGTTGCGACTTTAAGAACTGTTATTTGTAAAATAGAATAGAATAAACTTTATTGCACACCAAAAAGAAACATAACATATATAAATATAAACATAATAAAACAACAAAAAAAAAACACCAAAAAACAACTCTCTATAAAAATCGATAAAAATCGAATACTAAGAAACAACAAAAATATAGGTAACTGATACCTATATTTTTGTTGTTTCTTAGTATTCGATTTTCATAGAGAGTTGTTTTTTGGTGTTTTTCATTTCATATGATTTTCTGCTTTTAATTTTTCTATTGTTAGTTAAAATTAAAAGTAGTCTGATAGTAAAAAGAAACAGATTAAATGTAAAAGTATTTTATTAGAAAGCAAGTTGTTGATCTTGAAATTTCCAAACAAATGACAATTAAATCGTCCTATACACATGAGAGTTTTTGGATTTAAAATGCTAAAAAAAGGGTGGCGTAAAAAAGTGATTTTGCCAAAAGTGACACATTAGCGTCTTCACACATATCGCTACCACACCACGTCGCAACAAGAAAATGCTGTCAAGCAGTATAGTCGGTCTAAAAAGTCAACCGACTTGGGAATTTTGTATAATATTTAATTATTTAAAAAATTTTGCTTTTTGAATTTTTGATTACATACATTGCATTTAAATTTTTGATTGCATGTAGCGAAGATGAGAATGTTAAGATGGATGTGTGGTGTGACGAGATTGGATAAAGTGGGAAATGAGTATATTAGAGGAAGTTTGAAAGTGGCGCCAGTGACAGACAAGCTGAAAGGGAATCGTTTGTCTTGGTATAGTCATGTAAAGAGGAGGGATGAAATGCATGTTACCAAAAGAGTTATGAGTATACATGTGGATGGGTGGAGAGGGAGAGGAAGGCCAAAGAAAAGATGGATGGATTGCGTGAAGAATGATATGAAAGAAAAGGAAGTTAGTGATAGCATGACGAGTGACAGAGTTGAATGGAAGAAAAAAACATATTGCGCCGACCCCAAATAAGATGGGACAAGGGCAGGAAGAAGAAGAAGATTTAATTTTTTTTTAAATACTTATATTTAATACATTTTATAAGGTTCTTCTAGTAGTAAACAATGATCAATATCTCTTAATCAACCTTGATTTTTGAACCATTTTTACCTAATAATTCTAGTCGGTTGACTTATTAGATAGACTCTACTTGTGAATAGTGTAGCTGCAGCTTTTTGTAGTTGCGTTGTGGTACCGACAAAATGTAGTGGTTGCGTTGTGGTCGGCCACTAGTTCACAGTGGCGCTGGTGGTTGTGATGCTGATGGTCGGTATCACACACACGGTAATGACTGCAAAATTTGGTACATGTGAATATGTGCCAAACGGCGCCTGAGTAGCTAATTATTTTCAATACGAAATATACGCCCAGCCACGTGTTGTTATTGAGGTGTGGTTGTGCTCGTGGTGTGGTTGTGGTACGTGTGAAGAAGCCCTTAGTGGTCAACGACGCTATGATGGTACGGGTGACAGCTGTCGGATTCATACAATGTAGCTATTTATCCTTTTTTCCCATCTTAAAGATGCATATTTTTGTTCTACTGCTATCCTACCAAAGCTATGTAAAAAACCGGCCAAGTGCGAGTCGGACTCGCTCATGGAGGGTTCCGTAGCAGCAAGTAACGTAATATAAAAGTTCTTGTAGTTCGTTGTAACTTTGATCGATGTTTTAATAATAGTGTATTTTTTTTTAGATTTATGACGTATTAAAAAAAAAAACTACTCATTAGATTATTTGATTATTTGAGAAGTTAGAGCCCCCCCCCCCCCTCTAACTTCTAAAATAAGAGAATCTCACGATGTTTTCCTTCACTACAAGAGTGACAAGTGCCATAGTTGTAAAGAAAATAACTTTTAAAATCAATACGGCCGATACGCGCCACTTTAAGGCAGGACGCAAACGTGTGTCTTGTATCAGATACAAGTCATACAAGCTACCGATGAGTATTTGATTTCTATAGAACCAGTATGAAATCATCCACTCCCTGAGTGTGCGTAAATATTTTTATGTCCAGTTTCTTCCACTTAACACATACTCGTAACAACCAAAAAGTGTTTGTTCTGTATTGTTTGTTATGTACTGAAAACTAAAAGTGTCTATATATGCGCAGCGCCTTTTGCTACATCGCACGCCCGGCATGGCCCGGGCGTGGGTTAACTTAGCTTCGTCTTTAACAAATACACGAGCGCTCCCGAAGATTACCGATCGCTTCCGAAGTTTGCTTGAATTTTGGGAACCGACAAAATGCGCTGTCGGCCCTATCGTTATTATAAACGTAGATGAAGGATCTGTAAATTTTTCCTTAACAAAAAGATGCCCAAATTCTTTCATACCGTTTATTCATGGAAATAATATTTTTTCCTTTACAAACTATTGTAATATTAAAATCAAAGTCAACTTTCACTTCTAGCTACGTCTTTTAGGAAAAACTAACGTAAAAACATACAAAGAGAAATACGGTGCAAAATGATAAAAAACTTATATTGTTTTTTATTCTCCAAGGAACATTTCAAACTATAGTGAAGCCCCGAGTGGTTTTCATATGAATATAAAAACAGAAGGACGCTTATGAAAATTGAATTTATAACTTGTTCAAGGCTAAACCATATTATGTACCTATTCTAGGGTACCTAAATATAAAAATAATGCTTTTGATTGACCTACCGGGAAACAACAGTATTTATATATTATTCAACAGTTATTGAATTTATAACTTGTTCAAGGCAAAACCATGTTATGTCTATCTCTAGGATACCTCAATATCAAACTCATGCTGTTGATTGATCTACCGGGAAACAGGTAGTTTTTTTAAGTTGTAGCTGTTACTACACTCGTGGGGGTAATCGGTGGCAGCAGCGTGCCAGGCCTTGGTACATGCCATGATACGGAGCAAGAAGTGGCTGGTGGTCGCTCCCTTCTGCGAAGCAGTAATGCTAGTAAAGGAAGAGGCTGCACGCGTGAGGCAACGGCGCTCACGTCCGTTCGCGCTCTGATCCTGATTTCTGGTTACCGTAGGCGCTGGCTTCCGTCCAGCGTCAGACCGTCCTGTAACCTCCCGGACTAAGCCGGACGAGCGCCACAAGGAGTTGTCAGCAAACCGTAGGGCCCAGCAGGGTCGAAGCCTATTCAAGGGCCAAGGATCTGTTTCTGAAAGGAAGATTCGATCCCGGCACGAAAGGCAACAAAAGAACAGGAGTGGGTTTTTAGTAAGTAAAAGTCTGACACTATTTTCCGCTTTATCAAGAGCGGGGGATGTCATTGGATGATTTTGCCACCTAGAAAAAAACTTAGAACTGACCACCCTGATAAAACACATACCTACTCTTACTTCTTCTTCTTTTTGTGTCATGCTCTTAAACTATCCTTTTTCTGACCAATATGTGGCAACTTGTAAAACCTATACTCTTAGTTAAAAACACAGATTTACTATCACACACACATAGTTACAAAATAATATAAGATTGTAGCGACATCTATGGCGCCACATAAGAACTACGAAGAAAATACAAAATCCTGCACCGCGCAATCAAAGTTCTCCGCGCGATTTGAACATATACGACAGCCCGAAATCATCTATCGGGCAGTAGCCTACCAGACTATAACACCTGTCTGGTCGGAGGATCCTCCCTTTTCAACGGAGGCATGCGGGACTTTACTCTCTGTTCCGCATACCTCCAAAAGATATTAGAGCTGCTGTCAGTAGATAAAAAATAACTCAAAGGAACGCATTCGTGTTATAAAACCTATAGGGAAAAGGGAGACTAGCTTTTGCCCGCGGCTTCGCTTACGTACATAAAATATAACCTAAGTCACTCAGGTATAAAGCAGTTTTGTATCGGTGAAAAAATTTTGCAATCGGATCAGTACTTTCAGAGATTACGTCCTACAAAAAAAAAAAAAACTTTACCTCTATATTATATTAGAGTAGATTTAGGTAATGTGGTGATATTTTTTTTAAACACAATACCATACAGTTTCCTATGCATAATATGTTACTAATATGAAGATATTTATACTCCTCACATGTGCTTGCTTGGAACTGTATGTTTCAACCGCTCGTACGTAATTGCGCCATTTTACTTAAATAACAAAAAACAAATCTGGATTTTTTTTAAGAAAAACCAAAAATAAAGTGACCAAAATTTTCGGCCAATAAAGCCTACTTGACTGCGAACCCACCAGTAGCCCGATTCACGTAATGCAAACCGTAACGATATCGTAGCGATTTAGTCGTTTAGACCATTTCCTTATTTACAACCATCAATCGAGTTTGAAGGACACCGATTTTAAAGTCGTTTGAAAATCGTCGATTTAAAAAACAATCTGTATTACATTATCCTGGTAGAATACTCTTTAATATAACAGGAAATAAGTCGATAGATCGTGAATACCGCATTTGGATAGGACTTCAATCGAACGACTATAAAACTTCAACGATATTTGGGTTGTTTGATTTTACGTGAATCAGGCTACTGATGGTAAGCAGTGGTGCAATCGTTGATGGTGAGGCGCACTAGTTTACTCAGAGCCTATTCACTTTAGCCTTGAAAACACCTAAATTATAATCGGACGTGAAGACCGCAGCAGGCAAATTGTTCCAGTCCTTCAATGTACGTGGTATAAATGACGAGGCGAAACGCTTAGTCCGGACCGTAGAGGTTTCAACAACGTAAGGGTAGATAGTCGACGAACGTCGGTTTTTCCGACGGTAGAAATGAGAACATCATGTAACAATAAACATTTAATTTCACTATTTCAATCCGAATAATGTTATAAAAGCGAATTGTTTGTTTGTAGATTTGCTAATTCTTCACGCTCAAACGGTTAAACAGAACAACAATAAATACACGAATATAAATAACTTGCTTTTGCCAGCGGCTTCGCCCGCATTCATAAAATATAGCCTATGCCAAATAAGAATAAAGCAACTTTTTATCGGTGAAAAAATTTTACCAGTACTTCCAGAAATTACCTCCTACAAAAAAAGTAATAAAAACAAAAAAAAAAACAAATTTTACCTCAATATTAGTGTAGATATGGAGATATTTTTTTTTTATATTTTTGAATAGATAGAGTTATGGTGTGTGTGTGTGTGTGTGTTGCTTTTTATGCCGACAGTATATTCCCATAGGATAACCCCTAGGGAGGGCCTGGGATTATCCCAAAGGAAATATCATTACTGTATTGGTAATAAAATTTCAGTAAGCGGCACTGAAATAATTATCATTAGTTCGCTTTTCTTTTTTCCACGTTGACTTTTAGCTGATAAAATGTGATGACGTCATTTATTGAACTAATTATGTACTAAGTTCACTGCTCCTCTTAAGCTGATTAAGTTATCATAATTAAATCTCTCCTAGGACCTCAAGTCGCTACGTCTTGGTAGACATTTGCAAGATGAAAATTATGAAGTTTAAATTACAGTTTAATTTTCTAATGCTACTTAAATAATAAGATGCAATCTACGTAACCTTTTGCCACTACATTATACACCTACGTACTGCTGAATCTTGTTAGGATCATCAATTTAACAAGATTCAGCAAAGTACTTACATCTACCTACCGAGTATTTTACATGCAGCGTTTGCCTATATGACCTTTTCGACTTGGTAACTAGATAAAATGATACTCTGTAGTAAGATTAGTACATTTTTTTTTTTGCGGTAAGTAAAAATCATACAATGACATCCCCCACCCTTGGGCGAAGCGGGAGATAGTGTCAAACTTTTACTGACTAAAAAACCCACCCCGTTCCTTCTTACCTTTCATACCGAGGCGAACCTCCCGTTCGGAAACAGACCCAAACTACTAAACAGTATCAATAAATTTGATGGTGCCCGAACATATTATTGTGTCCGAATCGTCAGTCAGCTCCTACAAAAAAATCTTTAGTCTGTGATATATGTTGAGCCATTCAATTAAACCTCTGGCCCCTACGGTTTGCTTACATCTCCTTGAGACGCGTGGAACACTACACGCCGTCGTCGACTCGGTCCAGGCGGTTATTGGACGGTCGGACAGCGATCTACTCATTACTCGCCCAGTGGCTGGAGCGTGAGGGCCGTTCCCTCGTGCATGCGGCCGCCTCGATCCTTTGCTAACATTACTGTTTCGCAAAAGTAGGCGACCATCTGCCACTCCTCTCCTATATCAAGGCCCGGCAGGAGAGATCGCTGCTATCGATCACCCCACGAGGACACGGCGGTGCTCTGTCCAGGTGGGGCACACCTCTACCGTATGCTCCACCGTGTCTTCAGGGTGGTCGACACAATGATGATACCCGGGGGTTTCTTCCCTTAGGAATCCGGTGCAAGAACCGAACTGACCATGTCCACTACGTCATGCGGAAGTTAAAGATGCCGTGTTGTCTTTCAAGTGTGTCAATAAAAAGTGGCGTGCCCAAGGGCTGGCCCAGCAGGGTCGAAATCTACTGGGGTCAAGGGTCTGCTTCTGAATGTAAGGCTCGGCCTCGGTATGAAAGGTAACGAAGGAACGGGGCAGGTTTTTATTAGTCAGTAAAAGTTTGACACTATCTCTCGCTCCACCCTAGGGCGGGGGATGTCATCTGGATAATTTTTACCCAACGAAAAAAAAACAGTATTATTATAACTATCTAAAAGTATTAATTAAATATTCAAAAGACATTAAGATGGATGATAGCAGATTAAAAATAAAATAGTAAAATTTGAATTTCTTCAGTAAAATTGAATATCTGTCAAAGTAAACCTATAGGTCTAAGTTTCATTTAAAGTTGGTAATGAGAAGCTTCAATATTTTTTAATTAAAGTCAACTCTTCAAAATATATTGTGACAGTTCTAGGTAAAAAATCTTTATTTATTGTAAGTTCAGATTTCAGTAAAGAAAAAGAAACCAAATGCAAATATCCAAACTTCTTGAAATTCAATAAATTATTAAGAACAACCTTTATCTTTGCTATTGGATCTGATTTTTGATAAAAGAAAACATATTTTATTTGGCACGCATGGACAGATAGAAATAAAACACTGACACAATGTGTGTCTCACGGTTGCGCCAAATAGGTTCAGCCCCCCTAGCCAAGTTACAACCGTTTCGCTTGCGTCGAACGCTTCGAGTTGACCTTGCCGCAGATTCTTTTGTTCTGACCACGTGACTGAGCGTTGAAACGACGTCATTCCCGCACATTTAAAGCTTTCTACAAGCGTTAACTATTGCAGATTAGAAACTTGGCTAGGGGTACAGTTCAGCAAAAATGCCAGGTACACACACACACACACATCACATTCTGATCATGATTATAATTATCATTATATCAGCTGCAATACGTCTACTGTTGGACATAGGCCTGACCCAAGTGTCGCTGTAGTGTGTGCTAGGGCTGTGCGTCTTGCGTCCATCAGATTCCTTTGATCATAATTATTTTTAATATGTACATTTTTTATTTATTTTTTCCGTTTTGTTTTCTCACACATTGATTTTGCAATATTTTTTAAATTATTTAGACTTCAACTATCCTAAATTCGTTGGTAATTTATTTTGTTAACATTTTATTGATAGTTGTAATTATTTATAATTTTCTGGCCTTTTTTTATAAAGATTCTTTTTAAAAATGTGATTGTGAGAACATTGTAGACCCCATGAATTCTTAGATTACTTCTTATTACAACTCACTTTTTTTATTGTGATTTCTTTTTTTTGTACTTTTTTGTATAATATTGACTGATCTACACTGTTCTTACATAATATTTATTATTACTGTAATATGGAAATAATATCAACAACTACTTTTATAAAAGAGTAACCGTGGAGTTTCTTGCCAGTTCTTCTCCAAAGGAAACGATCAATTTGGAACCGTACACTAGCTTCTGATGTTTTATAAGTGCCCATGTAGGCCTATGTGAAATAAAAATATTTTGAATTTGAATTTGATTTTGATTCTCACCAGGTCATCAGTTCACTTTGAGTCCATCTGGTGGGAGGCCTGCTGACGCTGTATTTACCAGCACGCGGTCACCACTCCAGAATCGTTCAGCACCATCGACCATTTATTCTGCGAATAAAGATCCCTGTACAGTGCCACTTAAATTTGTTTTTTTTTTTATTCTATGTAACTTTAGTTCCTGCGCATATCTTTATTTCTGAATATATCACAGAAGGACAGTCCGAAAATATTTCATAGCTAGTTTTTATTCTGATGAGATAATTAAATAAATTATGTAGATAGTTGGTCTGCAGTGTTTTCGGCCCAATTATTTCTTAGCGGCATCTGCCTCCTATCATTATTAACATATGCTAGCTAAATTTTGTTTGGGACTTCGCCTTGATCCTTTAAAAAAGTACGACTACCTCCTCCTTTCTTTTGAATTCGGTTAAAAATGATAACTCTAACTTCCAATTTAGAATGCCAACTGTTTGCCCTTAGAAACCTCTAAAGCACAACGATAAAGACATGTTTAGGACTTAACTAGACACATTATCATGTTTAAAATAACACCTCTTAACAAATTTACATTCGCAGAGGGAGTGACTATGCATTATGTACCAGTGCTCCCCGCGGAATCATTCGCTAGTCTAATGTCGGTCTTATCTGAAATTGTTTGACATGTATACGAACTGTATTTTGCTTTGGAGGTTAGGGGAGGTCGTGCTTCGAAATGTTAGAATTCTGGATTTTGTATCATATTAATATTATAAAGGTGAAAAATTTGTGAGTGCTTTTTTTTTCTTAGGTGAAAAAATCATCTAATGACATCTCCCACTCTTGCGCGGATCGGGAGAAAGTGTCAGTGTGTCCTTCCTTGCTATTTTCTAGGGCCCCGGGATCTCTTTCGCATCATCCATGGCCCAGTAGGCTTCGATCCTGCAGGGTCCTTACGGTAGCTGTCAACTCCTTGAGGCGCGCGTAAAACATTGAGCGCCGTCGACGACTTGGGCTCGATCCGGACGGTTACCGAACGATCGAAAGGCCCACTGCACGTCGTCTGCAAGCCTGCGCCTACGGTGGCCGGAAATCGAGATCGGAATCCCAGCAGCTGGGCGCGAGGGCCATTGCCTCGCGCGTACGGCCGCCTCCTTAAGTAGCATTACTGCTTCGCAGAAGGAGGCGACTGCCTGCCACTCTTCCTCTGGACCATAGCCACGGCCACGAGCCATATCCACGAGCAAAACGGCGGTGCTCCGTCCAGTATGTTCCGGCACCGTGTCCTCCAGGCCATATTACATAAAAACATGACTTCGCTGCTATGCAGAGTGCGGAGTAGTCGCGACTATATCCATGATGGAGAGCTTATACGCCAAATATTAGCCATTTTGTGCGGAGGGTGATTAGGAAACATATATTATTTACCTTTCTGATTATCCTTAGTTTTTAGTCATCATTGTTTCTTATACTAGAATATAAGTTGTTTGTAGAGCAAAATTGTCCAAATTAAATGAATTATAATTTAATTTAATTACACATTTATTCAACAACACTTGCATTTTGCAAGTGTTGTTGAATAAATGCGACGTGCTAAATATTACAACATAAACATTTTGATACTTGTCTGTACCACTTGTGATGATACATTATGGTAGGTACTATAATTTTATAACTTATTAGCTTTTGTAGGAATCTATAGGTGAAAAAATTTTAGCAATCGGACCAGTACTTCCAGACATTACCTCCTACAAACAAAAAAAAACATTGTCTATCAAAAAGAATCCTATGTCCGTCTCCTGGTTCTAAACTGCCTCCCCACCAATTTTGTTACTAATACGACTTTTGCCCGCACGGCTTCGCTCCCGCTCTTCCCTACTCTACCCTACTCTACACTATTTTACTCTACACTACTCAACTCCACTCTACCCTATTCTACCCTACTATACCCTGCTCCACACTACTCTACACTATTCTACCCTACTCTACCTACCAAACTATACTATATAAACTATAAACCATCTACTAAATAGTCCGATTAAAGCCTAAACTTTTGGTTTGGATAGGTGACCCCGTTCTTGAGTTATAAAATTACAACGAAAAGTGGCATTGATGATTTTTATTACATAGATATAAATTTCCTTTTAACCTTTCGAATATCGAAACAAGAGAGACAATAGAACGATAATGAGAGAGCGAACACTGGCGTTTGCTTTAGTCTAATAAATTAATTTAACTAACCTTTGACCTAATATCGGGGCCACGGTTAGTTTTGAAAGATAGCTCGAGCCCCGGTATGAAAGCTTGAAGGAACGTGGTGGGTTTTTAGTCAGTAGAAGTCTAACACTATCTCCCACTCCGGCCAAGGGCGGGGGTTGTCATTGATGATTCTCCCATATTAAAAAAAAAACTTTCATCCATAAATACGGAATAATTTCTCTAAATATATAAAATATATTTAATAAATATTTCTCAAAAATATATTTCACGGAAAAAAAAATCACCGCTCAGGGCATTGTGCTAAATCAAAATGTACACCGAATTTTGTACACAAGAACATACATTACACGAGTTTGTGGGCAGAGAGGAGTGCTGAGCTTTAAATAAAACCTCATGCAATGCAAAAACTTGGTAAAGCTAGTAGGCATAAAATCTTGCTGATCTAGAGGACGTTTTTACAGCTCTCCTGACCATGTAAAGTGGGCGCAGACCTTACTATGATGTTGTGAAACGAGATTTCAACGATGGAGAGTCAATTTGGCGCTTTTGTGGTAAAGTAGGGAAATTCAAGGGGAATTTGGTGTTTTGAAGTACAGATGCATCGACTTATAATATAGTGATAGACAAGCCCTTTCATGAAAACTTTTTTATTAAAATACTGAAAAGTTAAAACAACAGTTTGCTGCAGCGCTAAACTGGCATTATGTCGTTCAATTCATTAAACCCCAAGCGAACGCCGTCGTTCGAGCACCTATTGTCTTTCTATTGTGTCTGTAATTTCCACGATTGAAAGTTTAACAGAACTATTAAAACATGTAACGCTAAGACAGCTTGTAAAGGATACTTTACCGCGACCAAAATGTCTTAAATGCCATGAATTTCGTGACACGCTGTTACGCAGTTACGCGTTTCGTTCAATATAGTGTAATGATCAAGGTGTACAGACGACATTACTCCTGAGTCCACTGAAATGAGTGTTCGGCACGCCTAATCTATTGCATATAGTACATATATCGATGTATAGATGACTCTCTGGACTGGCCCGTTGGTCTAGTCCTAGTGGTTAGTGGCTCGGACTGCTATGTTGGAGGTCGCGGGTTTGATTCCCACCCTGGACAAATATTTGTGTGATGAGCATGATCATTATTTGTTCTGTATCTAGGTTTAATTTTAATAATATTAATATGTATGTATGTATTACGAAATATACAAGTATGTTTATCAGTTGTCTAGTACTCATAAATAACACAAACTCTGCTTAACTTGGGACTAGACGGGCGGCGTTGTGTATTTGTTGTAGAATATTACAGATACCAGAATCATAAGCGCTCGGCAAAAAGTGTGGGGATCGTTTTGCACATCGTACTCATCGGCGAACCAATCACTGTACAAAGATTGCACTCCCCGCCGCCGCGTCTCACTTCATACCACTAAGGAGACCCGATATTACATTTCTGTGCAAGTTAGCGCTCAAAATCCGTGCCGGTATCTACACGTATGCCTCCCGTGAACTGAATCTTAATTTTTTATTAGCTCCTGTATGTCTCGCTGCTAGGCAAAGGCCTCCCCTATCTCCTTCCCCAAACTTCTCTGTCTAGGGTGACCTCTGGCCAAGTTTAACCCGCGAACATGATCAGATAGTTGTTACTTATGTATTCATTAAATTTTTTTACGTACTTGTAGCGATTTTTATAACGCCGCATAAAAACTAAATATGCAAAAATCTAGTATAGTTGTATCAGAGCTCTGTATGCGATTGAAATCTATACCTAGAACACATAGAAATTAAATATCGGGCAGTTGTAAGGACAATACACAACGCCCTTGGTATGGGACTTTACGGGTACACCCTATTTTAATATATCTCTGAATATTTATGTACATCTCGGTGGACTTAATGCCACAAGTCACTCTTTACCAGTCAACCTTTGGGTTAAAAAATACTTTACAGCGGCATGTAGTAGGCGTCATCAACATCTTTCACCTCTTCTCCCAAGGTAAATTAATGACAAATATTTGGAATGTAATGAAGTATCATTAAAATAAGCTATCTACATTAAGCTAAAATAATCATCCTCATAAACAAGATCTTAATTCAAGATAAAGTACGGATATTTATTACGAAAGCCGGATTAAAAACCTATCATATATGATCCGGGCACAAAGGGCTATGTAATGTATCTACCATCTACGAGTCGACCTCAGCACGTGTTACTTAACTTTTTGACTAACCCGTGTCATCACCATCATCTATTTATTTATTCATTTATTACAACTTCATGCAACCCAAAGGTACAAAGGCGGACTGAATGCCTTAGGCATTCTCTACCAGTCAACCTAGGGTGGTGAAGAGAAAACATGGCAGGTGCATAAAAAAAAGAATAGTTTGATAAGAAAACAAGTGTACAAATATTTATATAATAAACATACTTAAATATTTAATATAATATAAACCTACATATATACAAATATATATAATTTATATAAGGTAACGAAAAGATTTTTGAGACTACTCCACTATTTGTGTTGAAAATGAAGCCCCAACTTCCGCTTAAATGCATACCGACTAGTGGCCGTCCTGACGTCACGAGGAAGTGCTAGACAGAAGAATGGACTGTATATGAAAGGAAGAATGGACAAAATCAGAAGAATGAGAAGGACAAAGCAGTAGAAGATTGTTGAAAGAACGCAGATTCTTGGCATGGGAAGAACATAGAAATTGAAAGTTTGATATAAGATAAGAATCATCATCATTATTTTAGTCAAAAGATGTCCACTGTTGGACATAGGCCCCCCATAAATATCCCAACAGTGGACATCTTTTGACTAAAATGATGATGATGATTCTTATCATAGGCCCCCCATAAATATCGCTATTCAGTCTTGTGCGTCTCGCATCCATCAGACTCACCCCTCCTCTAAAGAAGTATAAGACACAAGCCAATAATCATGAAAAGTAAAGTGAGTTTCAATCGAGAACCAGCAGTAGGAGTAAACGAAATATGAATCCAGTTGACAGGTACCGACGGATTCAATTTGCGAATAATATTCAATTTTGTACGTCAAGAGTACCCGTCCGACTATCGACTATCGAGTATGCCTGCTATATTTTATTAATGGACTTTTTATTGGATGGCGAGAGATGGAAATGTCAGTGGATGGTGCTTAAAAGTGTTGTCTCATTGATTTTTGTAGATTAGGATCGACATCACTTCCGGCTGTACCAGACAAGGGGAATTATTTGAACAGATTCGAGAAAATTAAGTTTGTTATTTTCTGAGCCTTTTTTTGTGGGTAAAAGTCATCCAGATGACATCTCCCACCCTTGGGCGGAGTGGAAGATAGTGTCAGATTTTATCTGACTAAAAAACTCAACCCGTTCCTTCGTTGCCTTTCATACCGGAGCCGAGCCTTTTATTATCTACTTAAGTCTAGATTTATCAGCTTACTCATGGTGACCTTTCGAATAATCCCGCAACAGCACAGCGCAACAGTCTTCACTAATAACTTTTCAATATTCAACGGAAGGCTTTTTTTGAAGTGGGAATTCATTTAATGACTTCTCCCGACTTTTACTGACTAAATAACAACTATTTTCCTTCAGTTGTTCTTTGCGTTCTAGGACTACTGGTTACCTTTTCAAATGTCAATACTTCACCCTAATAGGCATCGGCCTTACTGAGACCTTACGGTTTTGCAGACATCTCTTTGAAGCACACGTGGAACCTTCGCACAATCTACACCTCGGGTTCGGTCCGGACGTCGAACTACCCATGGTTTGTCCTCTGCATACCCGCGCCTACGGCGACTGGTAGTCCGGGTCGGGGTCTCGGCGGCTAGGGCGTGAATATGTCTTTTCTCTCACGGGTGCAGCCATATTGCTAGAATTGTTGCTTCGCAGAAGGAGGTAACCACCGCCTATTCCCTTTCGCTCTGGACCATGGCCTGTACTAGGGCCCGGTGTGACAGGTCACCGCTATCGATCACGATGAGGACACGACGTTGCTCCTCCTAAGCAGGGCACACCACCACCGTATGCTTCACCGTGTCCTCCGGGCGGTCTGCACAATTACGAGACTTAGGTGTTTCTTCCGTTTGAATCCGGTGCAGGAGCCTCGCGAACTTACCATGTCCACTTAAAACTTGCGAAAGGTGATGACGCCGTGACGCCTCATCAATCACTCTACAAAGAGGGTGCTTACCGCCACGATAAGGCATTTCAATACAATGACCGGCCAATATTTTTGATAACACGAGGCATTAAAAACTTCACGGACAGATAATAGCGTGAGTCACAGCTAGTCAATTAGTTAATATCAAAGCTAATCACTAAAACTGTTGACATCAATACTTTATGGGCTGTATTACCATAAATAAAGGTCATAAACTGAAGTACCCATAAAAATAAAAACGATGCAAGTTTGTCTCATTTTCTTAAGCTAATTTACTTGAAGACATCTTTCAAGTTGTTTGAAGTGTAAATATAAATATTTTATTTGAAAACTTCTATTAAAAGTTGGGAGATGAGACTTTGAAAGTAATTTGTTTTTTTTTTTTTGATTTTGTTGGTAGATAAAATGGAGCCTTATTTCCATAGAATAATGTCTTTTTTTGCTAGAAAAAGGTCACAGAGAAAATAAAAAATAGATTAAACCAAATTATTGGCAGACAGAGCTAATTTTGCACATTTTTAAAACCATCAGCTGATATTGCCATTAGATATTAGATTTAATAATCTAATATCTAATGGACCTTTTAGGCGCAATTGGTCCAATTCACGATTGGTCCAATTACCTTATTCGCGATTGGTACAAAAATACACGAATATAAATAGCTTTTGCCCGCGGCTTTGCACGTTTACATAAAATATTGCTTCCTAGCAGCCCATCCCGGCTTAGCACGGGTTAATATAGCCCATATTACTCAGGGCGAATGTAGCTTTCCAATAGTGAAAGGATTTTTGAAATCGGCACAGTAGTTTTTGAGCCTATTCATTACAAACATACATAATTACATACACACAAAAGTAAAAAAACCCTGTTTATTAAAATATTAGTGTAGATGTCAGTTAGGAATGAATCAGCTTTCAATCAGTGAAAAAATTTTTGCAATTTAACCAGTACTTTCAGAGATTACCAAACTACCAACAAACTACCTAAAGGAGGTAGTTTCTGAAAGTACTGGTCCGATTTTTATTCCTTTTTTTTATCTATAGACCACCTAATATATTATTTTTATATTTTAGTAGGAAGTAGCCCTTAGTGTGTATAGTTAGGTTAAGTATACTTAAATATTTTAATGTAAGTTTATTATGTATATATTTTGTTGCTTTAAGTTGTAAATAGATATATAATACTTTATTCCTGAGTGACTTTTATGTGCACTGGCGAAGGCGCGGGCAAAAGCTAGTTGATAATATTTTGATTACGCCGATAATCAACAAAATTCAATAAATAAAAAATATATTAACTATCGTTTAAGAAATAAGTACAATGCTGCAATTTTTATAGTAGTAGTATGCGATATTAATTTTATTGTGTGTAAGTGATAAAGTTAGGTAGATAACTGTCAAGCATTATCACCCACATTACTTACGGATTCTATGGCCACTGTAAGGGTAGATACAGACATTGAAAGGCATCGCAGTACATGGCTCTCATTGCATGCTTCACAATGTGTGAACGTTCATATTCGTGTTGAGGTAAGGCAAATCTATATTGAGGTGTGCGTTGCGAGGCATGCGTTGTGGATTTTGCTTTGTGAGGCGTGCGTAGCGAGGCGTGCTTTACTAGAGGTATTGCGAAGCGTGCTTTGCAAGGTGTGCGTTGAGAGGCGTGTGTTGCTAGAGGTGTGTTACGATGCGTGCGTTGCTAGGTGTGTGTTACGATGCGCACATTGGAAGGCGTGCGTTACGATGCGTATATTGTGAGGCGTGCATTGAGAGGCGTGCGTTGAGAGGCGCGCGTTGAGAGGCGCGCGTTGAGAGGCGCGCGTTGAGAGGCGTGCGTTGCTAGGGGTATTGTGATACGTGTAATGCAAGGTGTTCGTTGAAAGGCGTGCGTTGCTAGGTGTGTGTTGCGATGCGCACATTGAAAGGCAAGCGTTGCGAGGCGTGCATTACTACGGGTGTGTTGCGATGCGTATATTGTAAGGCGTGCGTTGCAAGGCATGCGCCGTGCGAACCTTGCACCAAATATAATTACATTATAATGTACCTGAAATACAAACCAGACATTCCATTATTCTAATAAAATGCATACCAATAGGTACAAGTATAATAAATTCAGCATTTTAAACACAGCCAAGACCTAAATCGCCCGACTTGCATCTAAAACTACCAGTGAAAATATCCAGAACTTTTCAGTACACTGTACCTACTATTTTGCAAGTCAAATGCATCTAAATGGCTCTTGACTTCTCCTCTGCTTAAACTCTATAGTTAATAGTAGTATTTAGTCTGCAAATGTGTTAGTGCTGGACATTTATTTATTACAGTTTTTATTTATTTATATTTTCTTTTACTACGTTGACTTTAAAGTGATTTTACTTCATTGTTTTATCACTGAATGATGTCAAATAAATCAGCATTTAACAACATTTTTAATCCGTGATATCTTAGGTAGATTTATGATCATCGAAGTACTAGAGTCCTTGAATGAAAAGAATATTTATTTTAGTAAGATTTTTATATACGAAGATAAGACATATGAAACATTATATTTTACATCCTATTTAGAGCTGTTCCTCCGTAGAATCCTTGGAACATGCTTGCGAACTCTAGATTGTGAAACTTATTTTTTTTTTTATACCTAGGTAATTGATGGATGATTAATGAAGACAATCATCGTGAACAAACCTGAATGATGAATGTAATTACTTCCATTACTTCCTAAATATATGTATAAAAAAAATAGTTACAAGCTCAATTTATTCCGAACTTACTAGCCTTTTTTGAGATGAAAAATCAAATCTAAAATCTAGCCGTGATCCATAAGTTGCCCTTTTGGATTCAAAGTTCATGGTTACGTTTTTGAGAAACTACTATTAAAAGTTTGTAGTAGCTAAAAAAGCTGGAATTTGATCTTCACTTCGCATTTTCGTGCAGAAGTGTTTTGCATCGCAAATTCAGTAGTATTCTGATTCCCCACTACAGTCTGAAACTTCAACGCAATATAGTACTTAAATTTCTTTAAACTAAAGTTTCTATGCAAAGTTTTGCTCAAAACTGAGACCACATCTCTGGTGTGTAGTACCCAAAAGTGTGGTTTTCAAGTGGTTGTGATTTCGGTTACTTTGGCCAGTTTCAACTCGTTCATATAAGTCTCGGTTAACTTATCTGGGTCAAATTCAGTCATGTTTTTAACTTATCTGATATATGCTAAAACAAGTAAATTTGTCATAAGTATGACCACACGAATTGATCTCTTAGGTTAAGCAACACTTACCGAGGTCATCCTGTGGATGGGTGACCATTACAACATCTGGCTGGAATTAAATAGACACAACACTGGTACCCGCCTAGGCGGCAGTATGTGTTTCTGTGCATTTAATTCCGGCCAGCTGCGCCCGGATAGAGTCCCGCTGATCTTTATTATATCCATTTTCTTTGCAAATATTGATTGATTTATATAAATATGATATGTTCACTTTGTAGAATATATAACCACAATTTTTAAAGGAGTAGGGAAAAGTTGTAAATTTTAAATATATTTTTTTTTAGACAAATAGGTAATTGCACGAAAAAAAAACATTTATCGTGTTAGATTGTGCGAGCGTCGACCCCCACGAGTCGCCGGTCAACCGCTGTTTATTCATTTATTCATAAGTGTATTGAAAACACTCGTTTGACAGACGTCCAAATTCGTCCTGCAGCCCTCGGCTACACAAGACATGCGCCTGCGGCTCTTGCGAATTCCTCCCCGGTCGCAATGACATACTTTCTACACTTGTATCTAATTGTATATAGCACTGATTAACTGATTTCTAATAGTTTGTCATTCAATAATATTTTGAATTTTATCACAATCGCCGTTATAATTTTTTTGATGACACGCCATAATTGTACATTTTAATGTACCTACTAACCTAATACTAATCTAATATTTAAAAAAAGACGTGTGGCACTCGGGGACTGCCGCGGTAAAGCTATTGCATAGCATTTTTATCAACTTATGCAATTATAATTATTTATTTATTTTATTTATGCAGTATTTTTTTTTCTTTGTTTTTAATTCTTTGATATTAATTGAAGTTACACTTCCACACATTGAATTGAATTTTGATTGATTGTTCACTCATTTGTTTTCTTATTGGTCACCACGCACAAAAAACAAATGAGTGGGGGGTGTTAGGTTATTTTCGTTACGGAATTTCTGGATTTGGTCTCCATGCTCAAGGCCCGCGATAGAAGCTATGCAATAGCTTACAAAAAAATTATTTATGTACTGCCAACATTTGCACGCCCTACGTGGCAGAAAGTGATGAGACCATTAATTTAATTCAACACCATAATTAACCACATTCTGGCAAAATAAATGAACTGAACTGAACTGGATTCTTGACTTTTCTCACAGTCTATGTAAAGGTAAGAGTAATAAATCCAAAATATTATTTATATTCTCAAATACCTTTCCGTAAATAAGCAGATAGGTGATCACCTCGTAATGCCATCGGCACCTACATCGACAATTTCGTCTCATGAATTTTAAAAAGGAAATTTCCCTTCGACTCACCTGTTGCATGGCAGGTAAACTTCAGAAGTTTAAAATTGTGGGGTGAAGTTTGGGCTGCCTGGAATATAAAACGAAGGAACCGCTTGCTCACGTTTTCTGAGAGGTAACTTGTAAAGAAAAGGACATGCTACTCCCAACTTACGCTATAGTTAACCAGAAAGTACTTACGAACACCCGTATACATAATACAAGAACAGCACACACAGTAATATTCCTGTTTTGACGATTACCGCATTCTGCAGCATCTTTTCCAGGCAACCTGGAACATGTCCATTCCAGCCCCCTTAGCTAAGTTACAACCGTTTCGCTTGCAGCATTCAGCCTAACATAAAACCTCCTGCTTTTCGAATTCTGTTAAAAGGAGGTTTTCAATTTGCAATTTTTTATGCTTATTACATATGAACTCCATCATTTATGAATAAATAATAATAATTTATTTATTTATTCATAAATGATGAAGTTCCAAGGTAATGTGTGGTAATATGAAGTAAAGTGTGTTCGGTAAGTCCCCTCTTTGAGGCGTGGCTGGTAAGTCCTCACGGCGTCCTTACCTTCCGTATGACGCAGGTCCTCACCGGACATGGTTCGTTCGAGAGGTTCATGCACCGGATTCGCGCGGAAGTGACGCCCAGGTGCCGCCACTGTGCGGAATGCCCGGAGAACACGGTGGAGCACACATTCGAGACGGAGCATCGCCGTGCCCTCATAAGGGCGATCGGCAGTGGAGACCTCTCGCGTCGGGCCTTGGCTGAGGCCATGGTCCGGAGCGAGGAGGAGTGGCAGGCGATCGCCGACTTCTGCGAAGCAGTAATGCTCGCAAAGGAGGAGGCCGAACGCATCAGGCAACGGCGTACTCGCCGCCACCGCCACCGCCGGGATTCTGATCCCGATTTCTGACCAAGCGCACTGTTCCCGCACGCCTCAAGGAGTTGCCAGCAACAGCAGGGACCCAGCTGGGTCGAAGCCTACTGGGGTCAGGGTTATCCGAAAGAGAGCTCAAGCCCCGGTATGAAGGCTAGGAGGAACGGGGTGGGTCTTTTAGTCAGTAAGAGTCTGACACTATCTCCCGCTCCGCCCAAGAGTGGAAGTTGTCATTGGATGATTTTTTCCAACCATAAAAAAAAGGTAAAGTGTGTTGTGAGTTTCGTACGATAATGGAACTCCAATTTAATATAAAAAAAAAAAAAAAATACTTTGACTTCCATTTCGAAAGTCAAAGTATTAAATAAGAAGATAAAATTGGAAACGGACGTCACTGATTGGACTTTCGATAGTAAAGGCAACTTTTTTCTTCCTTAGATAAAGGTTATTTTCCTTACCAAGACTTCTGAACTTCCAGTTCTTTGTAACATCAGCTCGGTAGGTCAAGAGAGCTCAGCTCTGCAGCTATTGTGATTCTATTTATGTTCAGCGCTGCCGTTGGACTATTGAATTTTCTAGAGTACTTCTTTGAGGATGAGATATCGAGATAGGCGTTGGTGGAGGCGAGGTATAATTTATGGTTGTTTTGAAGTAACTGGAGGAAAATCAAATGAAACAAAGGATCTATATAGAATCGGTAATCTTCCCGTCCGATTATAATTTAAGTGTCTTTAAGACAAGAGTGAATAGACACAAAATAGATAGGTACAGAAGTAAATCCTTTTTTTATTATTACTATTGTACATAGGTTCGCGCTTGACCGCTTTCTCACCTCATGAAAAGCGACGATGCGGTAGACGATGAAACGCGCTTACCTAGAAGAAACCTATTAACTCTAGACTTAAAGATTCCTTTGTTGTAGCTATCAGGAAACATAGACTCTGGCAAGGAATTCCACTCCCTAGCTGTACGCACAATGAATGTGTTCCCAAAACGTTTTGTGCGGATAGGTCAGATCTACATACAAAGCGCGCTCGAGCAACGCACACAAAGACACCGCTCACCGACACGACGTCTTGGTCGCGTCTCGCACCACTCGCCGAACAGTTCCGGCTCAAATACTCATTAGTGTGCGTATACCGTGCGTAGGTATAAAAAGTGAAGTACATACATGAGATTGTCTTCTGTAATCAGGTGGGATCGCATAGCAGTCAAGCACTATATAATATAAATAAATAAAAAAAACATTAAACCCCAAGCAAACACTGGCATCTGCTCTATTATTGTCTTTCTATTGTGTCTTTAATTGACGGTATTCGAAAAGTCAAGGTAATTTTTATGGAGTTTCTTGCCAGTTTTTCTCCATAGTGTCAGACTTAAAAGTGGATGAATGAGCGCATCTTTAATGTCGTCATCTGCATCTTTGACATTCGAACAGAAAATTACGCCCCTTTTTCATGTTGTTATACATTTTGAATACTTTGGAGTTTAAAATTTTTGTCTGTCTGTCTTTCTGTTTATTCCGGCTAATCTTTGAAATAGCTGGGACTGTTTTTGGCAGGTAGCTGATGTAATAAGGCGTAACTTAGGCTAATTTTATTTTAGAAAAAATAAATTCATAATCCTGTACTTAGTCCAAGCGAACGAAGTCGCGGGCACAGCTAGTATTAAATAAATTCGCTTGTACAAGTTAAAATGGTCAAAATTGCATGAAATAAGTTAGTAAGACACTAATTTATACCATTGAACGCAATAACTTATGCGAAATTTTTTCTTACTCAAAATTTGTTTTGTGAAGAGAGGTTGAAAAAAAAAGGTTTTAACTACATTATAGCGCGAGTGAGTAATGGTAATCAAAATGTCACAGTTTGGTAACAAGCGCCTTTATATACCTAAGTGCAGTGCAATAAGAGTCACTTTCTGAGCAAGTGTAATAAAAAACATCGTATGATACACGTGAGTTATAAAATTAATGATTACCGTTCTCAGCTCTTTTAAGACTCTCGCTAAGGCTCGGGTCCAAATTCCGCCTCGACTGTAATCACTAACATTACACACTAACATCACAATTTACTATTATGTGTTAAAATTATATCTGTAACAATGAAAAACGACCAATAATTGGAATCGTGCACTAGCTTCTAACGTTATAAAGGTGATTATGTGGGCCTATGTGAAATAAAACTTTTTGAATAGAATTGCAATTACTTACTGCTAAGAGATAAGACCCATTTTTTGTTTCTGCTGTAGCTGTGAGATTTAAAAGAAAGTAGAACGATAGCCAGTAGATGCGAGACACCAAAGACCTGTCATTGCGGTGGGGTGAAGAATTTAGTTAATGTCTTAATGTCTACTTGGAAATCTCACAGCCACAGCAGAAACAAACATAGATCTTATTTCTTAAATACATACAAACATTCTCAGCCTTTTAATATTCCCTCTGCTGGGACTCAGACCTCCTGTCTCTAGGAGAAGAAATGGGCTGCAATCCACCACGCGGGCCCAGTGCAAGTTGGTGGATGTCACATGTCTTCGAATTTTAGGTTCTTGGACATGCCGGTTTCCTCACGATGTTTTCCTTCACCGTTTTGAGAGCAGGGGTGATGAAATAAATTACACAAAGTAATAAGCATGGCTGGGTTTAAACCCGCGATCTACAACTAGTAAGTTGGGGCCGCCACTCTGTCACCACAGCCCACGTCGTCGCATTCATTTACTCAAACTTACAAAATTCGCTATATCTCTTTATTGCATTATTAAAAGTACAAATCTATCTGAAAAAAGTGGTATTAACAGATAAAGTGCTCTTCTAACTAAATCTGCCGACTTCCTTTGAAAAGAGAGTAGCTTCATGTAATAGCATTTACTATGAAAAGATAAAATAAACGGGAGGGGACGAAAGAAAAAAAAATTAAAATGTACTACTTTTTCTACGTATATCACAAAGCCGGGAGAGTGCACCACTTTGCCTCGCACCGCCCTTACGCCGTGAACTTAGTGTGGTACCATAGTTTTTACAATCCCGGGAAACCGGGATTAACGTGAATATGATTTGAAAGATATTTGTGCTCATTTACAACATTATTTTTAGTTTATGCGAAACTTGAATATAGTTTGTTCAGAATCAGTAACTGAATGGATTCTAATGGTTTTTACACCATATTTCTTTTTAAAAATATTTTAAAAGGACACAAATTGGATACCACCCACACTAAGTAGAACACACGGTTCGGTGGTCATCAGCGCCAATAAATGCTCATAGCGCCAAGATGATCATAGGCAATAATGCTCTTATGAAGTTAAAATTCCAAAGTCTTGAGTATCGACGCCGAGTTGCTAGCCTGTCTGTTTTCTATCGTTTACACTTCGGGGACTGTGCACTAGACTTACACAATTTAATTCCGCTAAGTCCGTTCCATCATCGGACCACAAGACGTACGATGTTGCGCCACCGGTACATGGTGGACATCCCACCTATACGTACAAAGCGTTTTGGGAGTACATTCATTATGCGTACAGCTAAGAAATGGAATTCCCTGTCGGAGTCTGTGTTTCCTCATAAAAACCTAGGGGTGTTTAAGTCAAGAGTGAATAGATTGCTTCCAGGCAAGCGTGCTCCATCGTCGGCCACATCATCGCTTACCATCAGGTGAGATTGTGGTCAAACGCGAGCCTACCCATTATAAAAAAAAAATATGCTAGTGAAAAACAAGCCCTCAGTCGCCTGGATGGACCGGGCCTATGTATTTTTTTGCTGATAAAACAATCTTGTAACTGTGATTTTTCATGATACAAAATACTAAACACGTATTTCGAGTTTCGTACATACTAAAACTGATGTTGTTAACATAATATATTATAGCCGAAAAAAAAGCCGAAAGTAAATTATCCTTCAAACGTAAAATTCAGAACAGAAACTTGAAGTCTTCTCAACCTTAGTTTGTTCTTCGTCAGAATTGTTATTAAGGTCTCTTTAAAATTTGATATTTTTCATTGTATTTATTAGTTTATTATTTTAGCATATATATATACGTGTATTTTATCATACATTATATATATAAATAACTTATTTATTTTTATTATTTGTTATTTGTTTATTGTGCAAACCTATCACAGTGATCTCTTTTTAATCCAAAAGTTGACTGGGAGAGAATACCTTGTTGCATTAAGTCCGCCTATGTACCACTACTGTGCATGAAGTTTAAATAAATAAATAAATTATATTAGTACGTAATGTTATCTATGGTTGAGAATGGTTAAAAATTGGTTTGAAATTTTGATCCTTTTCTTATATTCATATAAACTAGTGCTTGACCGCGATCCCACCTGATGGTAAGCAGCAATGCAATCTTTGATGGTGAGGTGCACTAGTTAATTAAGAGCCTATTCACTATATTCAATTAATATACTGTAGAACAGGGTAGAGTAAAGAAGAGTAGGGTAAGGTAGGGTAGGATAAGTTAGGGTAGGGTAGAGTTTGGTGTATTAGAATAGTAGTCAGTTGACGGAAGCGAAGCCGAGTCAAAAGCTAGTACCTACCTTGATAAAAGCCCTTAAATTAAAGCAGATTAAGAAGAGAGAGTTTATAAATAAAACTTAAATTCTCTCTTTGTGTTGTAATTCGTTATGTTGTTTATTATTCTATCTTTCTTTCTAAGTCTAATACCTACTAGCTAACTAACCATTTAAAAAAGGAATTATTAGTTTTGCTTATTTCATGCTTGAAGAATCTCAATTGAATAGCATTTATTCGGCGCAAGCAACACAACATAAAATAATAAATTAAAAAGTGGTACAGATAAACAATACAGTTGCAGTGACTGTGCCTGAACCGAAAGGGTCACCAACTCAGCAATTGCTGGGCGTCAAACACCCAGCGCTGGTTTTCAGCTGGCACTCCGCAGTGACGCACGGATTAGATAATGGTAAAGAATATATGCTTTAAGAAATAAATATAACCTATATAAATATAACCCATACTTTGGTACATAAATATTGATACTAATAATAAATAAAAAAAAAAAAATATAATATTGATACAGTGTATTGTTATTTTACGGCAGGTTATTGATCCCGGGATTATTCACAAAGCATGAGAATATTTTAATCCCGGATATTACGTACAGCACTAAAGGCTGTCTCATTCACAGCAGGACTGTAGAGCCCTTAGGTCGACGTTTTTCTCAAGCTCTGCTCTGTATACCTGTTATACCTTCTCACTTTACCTTCACAGAAGTAAATGATGCTTAATGCGGTTTCGGGGCTTTCTGCCGACTTTTGCTTTGTTAGACTAGTGGGAATTGTGAATAGCATAAAGGCGGTGTGTGACTTTGAAATAAATGTGGAAAAAGTTTACAAAGAAAATGTAGAACTATTGTCGACTGGTGGAAAGCATAGAGGACGATTATTATTTTTTGCTAAAGGGTGATTATTTCAAACCGAAAGAATGTCTCATTCATCGACTTATATTCTAGTGACAAATAGTTTCCACAAAAGGGCTTTTTTATAGCCCTTTCATGAAAACTATTTGTGATGTTAATTTTTTTGGCAAAGTAACGTGTAATCGGACTCCATTATTTCTAACTCCACTAATTTTGTGTTTTACCGGCTCATCGCTCGTTTAGCATGCGGCATGAACTTCGCCGGGGACTATTTCGATTTCGCGGCCCCGTAACAGAGGTTTTATCAAGATTTATTCTTTTAAAAAAAATATACTATCAAAAACTAAAAAAACACGCTTTCATAGCATATCAAACTAAAAAGTGTAAAATAATTTTCAATGTAGGTAGAAAATAATAATAATGAACGAAAAATATTAATATCATTGTTAATTTCTACTAATTATTATTTTCTACCTATATTGAAAATTATTTTAAACTTTTTAGTTTGATATGCTATGAAAGCGTGTCTTTTTAGTTTTTTTAAACTATATTTTTAACCTTTCAATTGTGATAATTACAGACACAATTGAAAGACAATAGGTGCGCGAACGCCGGCGTTCGCTTGGGGTTTAATGAATTAATTTTTGCACAAAAAAAAACAGATTATTGTATTGTCATCCGTCTTTGATGGGTGTGCAAAGTTTGAAGAAAATCTGATCGCCCAAAGTAGGTCAAAATCGAGCTCAAAGGCGTTGGTTACAAACATACAGGTGAAGCTAATATAAGCGTGTTAACACATACAGGTGAAGCTAATATACGCGTGTTAAAAACAAGCTTTATTACTTCTTGTAACTTTCAAATATTTCCGTGACTTAATCTCGTAGACATACATGTTTGAAATCCTAAGTAAGGGTCAGATTCGCGATTTTTTTAACGAGCTAACTAATTCATACAATGTCTTGATTTTTGCCCAGCGGCTGGTCATATAATAAATTTTAATTGAATGAGTAGAACCTGGCCTTAAGTTGTAGAACTAACTGAAAATATAAATATGTGTTTTAAATCTCATAGACTTAAATGCATTTTCGCAGTCACCTTACAAAGTAAAGTCGGTAACTTAAAAACGGTCTTGCACGTAATGCACAAGAAAGCTGTAAAGTTGAGTCGTTAGTAAGTATTTTACATAATACATAAAACAACAGGTGGCTAAGAAACTCAAACAAAACAGACTTTTAAGTTAAAAAAAAACTGATTTTTAGAACGTGTTTGAGAACCTAGCGTGGCAAAAATAGCCTTGTACTTATAAGACATTCGTTTTAGTTTATACAAAACCCGAAACACGTGTTATTTTTATGTAAAGAATTTATTTACAAAACTTCAAAACTGTACCATAAAAAATCACAAAGTTATAAGCTTGTTATGTAAGCAAAAATACATAGTCACCGGGCCATTCAGGCGACTGAGGGGTTAATTTGCACTTACATCCAACTGTTTGCTGGTGTCTAATGCCCGCAAAATTCATTGCCATTCGTTCATTGCCTTTACAATACCTACGAAGTTTGGTTTTATAGTTTCATTGAAAACCTAAGCCTTACGAATAATTACAGATTTCGCAGTTACTTTTTATTCAGGCGGCATTATAAAAAACACAGTAATAAATTGCAAGTCAAAACTATTCATGTCAATCATTGTGAAATTATGGCTTATCTTAGTTTTTTGCAATCGTCATGTAACTGAACTAACTTGGGGTCGTCTTCTTGTCAACCGGATGCGGCTGGATACCCGTTATTGACATGGGACGACCGTTTAAGGGTGCCTGTCCACAGGAGTGAAGCGAGACTGCAGAGCGGAGAAACGGAGAAATATCAAAACAAAAAAAAAAAACACAAAAGTATTCAAAAACACAAAACCAGAAGACAAAAGAGGAGCGAGAAGAGAGGAGAGGAGGAGGGGGAAGGAGGAGTTTACAAAATCAGAGGAGCGGAGATGTTGTGTAATTCTATTGGTTAATATTTCTCCATTTCTCAGCAGCGTAGCCACGCTCCACTCCTGTGGACAGGCAGCCTTATTGTCCCCGCACACGAGCCTGAAAAAAACGCCAAAACAAAAAAAAAACGGTAGAAGCGGCCACAAAAAAAAACTAGAAGTAGCCGCAAAAAACAGCTGAAGCGCGCGATACCTCTTGTGTCCGGTGAAGCCTGAAGCCGCTTCAAGCGTTTTTTTGTGGCGGCACCGCCGCACACGAGCCACAAAAAAACGCCGCATTAAATTGAAGCTGAAGCAGCGTATTTTTGAAGCCCGTGTGCGAGTACAGGTACTGGGCAACATGATATTCCTTAAATAGACTGACAGTCAGACTTTCTGACGTCTAAGGCCTCTGCCTCGATTTTGCGGGCAGCGGGGCGGTGGCGGCGGTGGCGCGGAAGCGGAGCGGGCAACGCATACCCGTTCTCCAAACCACTATAGCGGCGTAGTGTTGTTTTCCTGGTTGTGTCGTCCAGAACTTAGTTTTTATTCGCGAACGAAATGTCTGAACAACGGCGACAACCTTTTATTATTATTATTCAATCAATTTTCAATCCTTATTAATTTATATCATATTTTTATTGTATTATTTTGTAAATTTAATTTAAAATTGTACTTTAGTTAGCTTAATTGTTTAAATTATTTTGTGCATGCTGTGGTCTTATTAGTGAAGGAGTACACCAAAGATAATGGAACCACTAATATTATAAGATACAAATATTGTGTACATCCTTTGTTGGAGATCCTAAATAAATAAATAAATAACATCTTTTTGATTCAAATTTATTCCTAACTCGCGATTTATTGTGGGCAAAAGAATGAGTGAATCCCTACTATAGGGCAAGGAAAAGAAAAGGTTAGTTTTATCGAAATTTTGAAGAACATAGGCAATGTCCTGACAAATTTTACGACTAAAATAAATTGCACAACACTGCAATGCAGCACCGCTCGTTGCCCGCCGCCGCGCCGCTGTTTCCGAGGGCTGGTCCATTTGATTTTACGCATTAGATCTTGCCGCTACCGCGCCGCCACCGCCGCCGCCCCGCTGCCCGCAAGATTCGAGGCAGACGCCTAAAAACAGATGACTCTCAAAGATTCACAAATGACAAAGCGAGATGAACTGCCTCGATAAGCACGTAAAGCTACATGCTTTCCGAGGCACGGGGTATCAGTAATGTCCTAGATAATGTAGATAACATATTGGTATTTGCCTGGTTTTAGTTCCGCTACCTCATAGAATAGAATAGAATAAACTTTATTGTACACCAAAAAGTAACACAACTTATACACACACTTAAATTTATGGATGCAATGGTGATACAGTTGCCATCACGGATCTTGAGCACTTGCGCAGAAGTCAAATATTTGATCTCTTTAGTGGAGCGAACTGCGACGCGGGGGTGGGGAGTGTCAGTGATTGGCTGGCCACACCATCGCGTCATAGACGTCACTCCTGATTCGTTCCTATCTAACAACGAAGACGATTGGCTCACCAATGTATGGAATGCGCAAAGCAATCCCCACTCTGACGCCGAGCGTTCAAGATCCGTGATGGCTACTGTACAATGGCCTCATGCATGAGAGGCGTTAATCACATGGCCATTACAATACTAATACTACTGAGAAGCTAAGGTTTTAACCATGTGAAAATAAGTTATGTCAGTTCGCTTTGAGATCTTAGTATAGGTTTGACTCGTCTGTTGTGTTGTGGTTAGTGGCCCTGACAGCAATGCCGAAGGTCGGTTCAATTCCCGCCCAGGACAATTTTTTTTGTGATAAGCATGATCATTTGTTTATCTATATTATGTATGTGATTGGTGATCCAGATTTGGTTAAGTCAAATCTTCAAAGCCTTGAGCACAGGCGTAGGGTAGCCAGCCTTTCGGTGTTTTACAGATTGCATTTTGGAGAGTGTGCGCAGAAATTGCATGACTTGATTCCGCCATCTCATTTCTATCATCGGACAAACCGACGCACGGCGAGTATCCACCCTTACGTTGTTGAAACCTCTACGGTCCGGACTTAGCGTTTCGCCTCGTCATTTATACCGCGTACTTCGAAAGACTGGAACAGTCTGCCTGCTGTGGTCTTCCCGTCCGATTATAATTTGGGTCTCTTCAAGGCTAGAGTGAATAGGCTCTTAATAAACTAGTGCGCCTCACAATCAACGATTGCATAACTGCTTACCATCAGGCGGGATCGCAGTCAAGTACTAGTTTTTAACAGATTAAAAAAAAAATTATATCAGTTGTCTAGTACCGATAACACAAGTTCTGCTTAGCTTGGGCTAGACGGCGTTGTATGTTAGTGGTGGAATATATTATTATTATACATACACCAAGCAAAAGCGAGCTTTGGCGTGTTATATATAAAAAAAAATAAGCATATATAAAGAAATGATGTTTATTTTGTAAATTGATTACAAATAAAGCTTTTACACACCTTTTTTTTTTTTTGTTAATTTATGAGGCTGGTATTTCCTAGCTGACTACCCCATGAAGAAACTCCTTCGAAACGGCTTGGATTTTTACAAATTAAAACTGGTGGCTAAATATTCTTTAAAGTGAACATACCATATGTAATTCAATAAATATTCCACAAAGAAAATGGATTTAATGGTCAGCCGCGCGCTTTCCGGACGCTGCTAGACGCAAATAAATGCACAGATATGCGTACTGCCACCTGACGGGTGCGAGAGTTGCGTCCATTTAATTTCGGCCAGATGGTTCAAGGAACTATAAGCCTTAAATCCCATGCATAGGTTATAAATTAATATCAACTGTTCTTTTTGTAGGGTTATTTACGCCTGCGTTAATATTAAGAAGTACAGTGCGTGTTTTGTTGCCTTTCCAAAAGGACTAGGCGTCCACGCCGTATTGAACGTGATTTTTCATCATCATCACTCGTCCACCTTGTTTATAAGTGTCAAATTTTGTCATAATTGCATCATTTTCATTTTTGACTGGCCTGGTGGTCTAGTGGTTAGTGACCCTGACTGCTATGCCGGAGGTCGTGGGTTCGATTCCCACCCAGGACAAATGTTTGTGTGATGAGCACAATCATTTGTTTTGTGTCTGGGTGTAATTTATCTATAATATGTATGTATTTAGAAATATATAAGTATGTTTATCAGTTGTCTAGTACCCATAACACAAGCTCTGCTTAGCTTGGAACCAGACGGCGTTGTGTGATAGTTGTGGAATATTGTGGAATATTATTATTTTCGCACTCCGCATAAAAAATTGTAAAACCTGAGTTAATCCAAAATATATATTATAACCATACTTCGATACGGGAGTTTGATAGAAATTCTATTGGACCCCAACAAGGGTATTAAATCCAAGACCGTCAATAAGAATTTCTTCATAAAGTAGTCTGTAAAATATCGAAAATATAGTCTACAATAAAGTCTAGTAAAATCCAGGACTAGAAAGCGCTAGGCGATCAAAATGTCAATCCATTACGGCATTTGTCAGTCCGCAAAATATCTCTAAACTCCTATTCCTCTGCTTGTTACCTTACATATTCATAGCTCAAATAACTGGCTAATACAATTCTCATCATTCATTTTCCGAGTCGTTCCCAACTCCACGCAGATAGCTATAGACTGCCAAACTTCGGTGAAATGTTCGCGTTCAATTTTAATTAAGGAGCAAGGTGTTTTCTTAAATGTTACGAGTTTCGAAACGCTATTAGAAGTGTTGAAGGAAAGTGAAGACGTTTTAGAAACTTATAACTTGGTTATTTATAGAGTATCAGCTTCTGCCAGCGGTTTTGGCTATGTCGTCATCCTCATCATCATCATCTTTTCAGATGATTATGTCCCCAAGTCGTCGACGGTGCGCACTGTTCCCGCGCGCCTCAAGGAGTTGTCAGCAACAGCAGGGACCCAGCCGGGTCGAAGCCTACTGGGGTCAGGGTTATCCGAAAGGGCGCTCGAGCCCCGGTATGAAGGCTAGAAGTAACGGGGTGGGTCTTTTAGTCAGTAAGAGTCTGACACTATCTCCCGCTCCACCCAAGGGCGGGGGATGTCAATGCATGATTTTTCCCACCATAAAAAAAAAGCTGATCATGTCCATTGTTGGACATAGGCCCTCATCAAGTAAACCATGAACGATCCTGTATCGCATCTATCGATTTTTTTTTGGTGGAGAAAATAATCCAATGACAACCCCTGCTCTTGGGCGGAGCAGAAGATAGTGTCAGACTCTTACTGACTAAAAACCCACTCATTTCTTTCAAGCCTTCATACCGGAGCTCGAGTTCCCTATCGGATAACACTGGCCCCAGTAGGCTTCGACCCGGCTGGGCCCCTGCTGTTGCCCTTAAGGCGCGCGGGAACAGTGCGCGCCGTCGACAACTTGGGCTTGGTCCACACAGTTACCGGACGGCCGGACAGCGAGCTACCCATTGCTCACTGTTTTAGTCAGTAAGAGTCTGACACTATCTCCTGCTCCGCCCAAGGGTGGGGGATGTCAATGCATGATTTTTTCCCACCATAAAAAAAGTCATTATATTGATATCATTGATGTTTTGTCTAAGGTAGTATCTGGGACTTAATTTGTAAATCGGACGAATAGCCCTTTTCTGCAAAACGAAACTTGTCTTGATGTCGGTGGCTTTACCCCACAGTAGAATACCGTACGACATGACACTATGGAAATAGCTAAAGTTAACAAAACGGACAGTCTCTACATCGGTTAAATTTTGAGTTTGTTTTTTTTGATAATTTGTCTTTATGTTAGTCCCACTTAGCATCTAGAGTTATGCCCAAGAACACTGAAAAATATAGATAACTTACTCTCAGACACAGAACAACGATAATGCTTAACACACAAACATTTGTGCTGGGTAGGAAATCTAACCCACGACCTCCAGCCTATCAGTCAGGGCTACTAACCTCTAGACTAGTCAAACTTCAGCTCCACGAATGGCTTTTGAAGGTTGTTAAAAAAAATTGAAGCGATTTCTGTACTCTTTCAAAACTAGTCTTTGATATGTAAAAGATAAAAAAATATCTACATTTCAAAGGTGTGTTACATTACTTTCATTCAGGCACTGAAATTGGCAATTATGGTTTTTGAAGCGAAGCCTTTTCACGTCTAATTTTCACCTTTATGGAAAAATAATTAAAATGGGTGCGTTTGTAAAGCTATATGATCTGGTGAAACTCGTGGAGTTCTCAATCTGTTGGAGTAGAGATGCTTGCAGCTAAAGACAAACAAATGCGGGTTGATTTTCCAAGTTTTTTTTTTTTTGTTGTTGATAGATATGCGCTCGACCGCTATCTCACCTGATGGAAAGCGACAATGGAGCGCGCTTACCTAGACGTAACCTATTCACTCTTGAATTAAAGATTCCGGGGTTGTAGTCATCAGGAAACAAAAACTCCGGCAGGGAATTCCACACCTTAGTTATACGCCCAATGAATATGTTCCCAAAACATTTTGGGCGTATAGGTGGGATGTCCACCATTTACTGGTGGCGTATTTCCGTTCGCCTGGTAGTCCGATGATGGAACGAGCTAGGCGGAATTAGGCTATGCGATTTAGTCAATTTTCACACTTTAGGGTTTTTTTTTAACATGGGCAAGTCATCCAATGACAACTCCTGCTATTGGACGGAGTGGAAAGGTTGGTCTCACTTTTACTGACTAAAATTCAACTTCTGTTCCTTCATTGGCTTCGTTCTAGAGCCCCGGGTGTCACTTTCACACTGCCCGTGGTTGTATTCATGGTGGTGGCATGGTGGTGGTCGTGGTTGTGTTTGTTACTCCTTCACGCTCAGATGGCTGAAAGGATTTGGACGAAACTTGGCACACCCGTAGACCATACCCTAGAATTCTGCATGAGATACATTGTTTCCCGGAAATTTACCTTTGAGATATTTTTCTCCTTTCTCGCAGACGAAGCCGCTAGCAAAAGCGAGATATGCATCAATAATCAAGAAAACGAATAAGTATACTGAAGCCCGATGACATCGCTGATGAATTTGCAGTTACATCGAAGCCATCGATATATAGAGTGTAAGGAACAGTCGTACACAAACTTTAAGGGCTTGATCAGTAGACGAAACTGAACAACCTGCCTCAAGACTTTTTTTCAGGAAATGAAAAAAAAGTCAGCCTCGCCATACAAAGTTGAAGACTTGATTGGACAGTTTGTATGGAGAGGCTGATTATTTTTTATTCCTGAAAGAATATCTTGTGGAAGGTTGTTCAATTTTGTCTACTAAGCAAACCCTTAAAGTTTGTGGAGGGCTGTCCCTTTCACCCTGTATATGTACTAATCGCTGGTTGCCCATATAATTAATTGGCTTCAAGCCACCTTTACAATAGGGAAGTGTCCTGGGTCAAAATAATTACATTTTATTTAGTCCATATTTTAGATTATAAAAAAATATTGGACACGTATTTTTAATTTTTTTCGATTAAACAAAAAATAACAAAGATATAGCCTAATAAAATGACGTGTGACGTCACCCCGTGCGAAAAAATGTAGGGTGTGACGTTACACGTAACTTTAATGGGCTATAATATTGAAAACCTGGAAAAAGACATAAATGCCACCCTTCGCAATATAATTAACTGGCTCACAGATAATAACCTGGTTATCAACTTAGAAAAAACTAAGTTGGTCAATTTCACGCGAAATAATAAAGACACAAATATTAAAATACACTTTAACGGAAAAGAAATCGAACAAGTCCGCTGCGTTAAATTTCTTGGAGTTTGGATAGATTCTGATATGACATGGCAAACACACATTGACACAGTATGCAAAAAGCTCAATCAGTACTCATATGCTTTATATAAATTATCAAAAGTTGTTGATCAATCAGCTGTATTGACCGCCTACCATGCTTATGTTGCTTCAACACTGAAATACGCTGTGATATTCTGGGGCAACGCCACTAACAGGGATTTAGTCTTTAAAGCGCAAAAAAGATGCGTCCGAGCAATTGCCGGCATCTGTATTCCTGACTCATGTGAACCTCATTTTAAAAAATTAAAGATATTGACCTTTCCATGCATTTATATATATGAAGTAGCCTTATTTGTAAAACTCAATGAAAATCTATTCGGTAAACTGAAATCAAAAAGACATATGTTAAAAATATCCAATATACCACATAAAACGGCTCAGTTTGACAAAAGTTTCTTTGGTATGGCAGCAAAAATCTACAATAAAATACCTGTTGACATTTTGAGCACTAAGGAGCTTACCCTATTTAAAAATAAATTACGTAATTTCTTAATCGATAAGGCTTACTACACGATCCAGGATTTCCTAAATTATTGAATAATTGTGTATTTTTGACATTTATAATTCTAACTCAATTTTGACATTTATAATTCCTACTCAAAAATGACATTAATAATTCTGACGCAATTTTGACATTTATAATTCTGATTCAATTTTGACATTTATAATTCTGACTCAATTTTGACATTTATAAATCCAACTAAATTTTGATTCAATTATTTGTTAAATATTTTCTTAGTACAATCTGTAATTTATTATTGTATGCCTAATTGGCAGGACATAATGGAACTGTAATTTATTATTTAATTTTAACACCTGTATGTAACCTATGCCCACAATAAAGACATTCTGATTCTGATTCTTATAATCTTTGTAATTTTTGGTTTAATTTACAAATAAAAAAATACGTGTCCCTTATTTTTAAATAATCTAAAAGACGGACTAATAACATTTTTACGGCAACTAGCCTATTGATATCACGTACAGTCAGTTCTATGTAACTGGAATCTTTGCCGACATCGCCGCAAGATTCCGCAGGAAGCGCCTGATTTGACAAAGTGTCATGAGTCGCGTTTGTGAGCTAGTCTCAGGAGAATTTGTGGAGTAAAAGCTAGGCGATATCTTACATGTGTAGACATAGATATCAAGTACTAGTTCTTGCCCACAGTTTCACCCACGTAAGTACATAAAAAATAGCTTGTTACTCAGGAATAAAGCAGCTTTCAATCTGTGAATAAATTATAACAATCGGACCAGTACTTTCAGAGATTACCTCCAACAAACAAAAAAATATAAAAAAAAACTTTACCTCTTTATAATATTATTAGTGTAATGGTGTAGATAGTGTATATTATATTACTGACTAGATGTTGTAAGCAGTAGTGGCCAAGTGGTCTCGACTTACGAGTTGTGTGAGTCGCGGGTTTAAACCTAGCCAAATACATTGCACTGTGTAATTTATATCCCATCAAAAACATCTGTTAAAAAGGGGGCCAAGTTCCCATCGCCTAAAAAAGGGTTGAAATCTAATTCAATGCCACGTTCAGATGCACTTTAAAATCGATCATAATCATCTTCATCAACAGCCTGATCATCGTTAAATTTGAACTTGGCAGGTTTTTGTGCTGTACGTAACACTTGATTAATTGTATAATTAAATTTATTATTTATATAATTAAATTAACCAGCCAAGTTCAAATTTAATGATGATCAGGCTGTTGATGAAGATGATTATGATTGATTTTAAAGTGCAGTGCGTTCTATGTGTAAATTTCATGTACGCGGTCGTTGCCGCGGGCAAAAACTAGCTATGTATACAAAGAATAAGAATGAATTTTGGGGGGGATGAAACAACCCCCGTTTCATCCTTCTAGGGGGTCTGTATCTATAGAAAACACCTACTTTCACGAGAGCAAAGCCGCTGGTACTACAAATAAATACATAAATCCGAATCTATCCTATCTTCTGAAGGTAGAAATAAAATAAACTTCGCCACTCAGAAGCTAGTACCTCACCTGTGGCAAGCGTGCAACGTCGTCAAAGTAGTCACTCGACATTCGATACGTGCGGACATGTTACACGACTGATCGGCTATTTCCTGATACGTCTCTTTTCTGAAGCTTAAATTTTTCTTTACCTATTCGCGTGTTGATAGTGAACATCTTCACGTTTAAACATCTGAGCTGATTTTGATAAAATTGCACTTCTATGCGATTTTCTTATTGATTCTCTTTCTGATTCTTTTAATGTATCTCTTTGTTATCCTCTTTATGATTTCTCTTTATGTTCTCTTTATGATTATCTTAATGATTCTCTTAATGTTTCTCTTTATGGTTCTCTTAATGATTCTATTTATGATTCTTCTTATAATTCTTTTAATTAATCTCATTATGATTCTCTTTATGATTTTCTTTATGGTTCTCTTAATGATTCTATTTATGATTCTCCATATGATTCCATTTATGATTTTCTATAGAATTCTCTTCCTGAGTCTCTTAGTAACTGCATTATTCTATTTACTGATAAATAAAACTATTAAATAAGGTAACTAGTTTTTTTCCCCAAAAATTATCTGATTAAGTTTTTAACGTACCAACTACTACTATACTAGAACCATTTGCTTAAAATATTTCTGAAGATGGTAATTTTGTCCCAATCTAAAACTAACCTAGAGAAAACCAGTTACTATTTAGAATTAAGATTAGAATTAAGATAAGGTGTGAATGAGACAGATATTAGAGGGGCTTTTTTCCTTTCATTTAAAAATTAAATGTTTTTAAAATATTATGTAAAACTTTGTGTATTAGAAGAAAAACCTAACGTGGGTTTTATTTTTCGGTGGAAAAATTATCTAATGACGTGAAAGCTCCATCTCTCTTGGGGAGCGGGAGGGCCTGTGAGACTTTTACTAACTTTACTCAGTCCTATTCCTTCGTTGCCTTTCATAACAGGACCAAGTCTTCCCTTCAGAAGCAGACCTTTGGCCCCAGCCAGTAGGCTTCGACCCTGCGGGCCCTCATGGTTTGCTCATATCTCCTTGAGGCGAGCGTAGAACAGTAAGCGCCGCCGATGATTAATGGGCTCCTTTGGTTACCGGAAGGTCGGACGGCGAGCTAACCATTATTCGCCGTCTGTAAGCCCGCGCCTACCGTGTCCGGGAATCGGGATTCTTTGGAAGAACTACTGAGCTTTTTTTTTTGTCACGGTAGTTCCTTCAAAGGAACTAAAAGAACGATTGATCTTTTTGTGCATTCGCAGTTGTTCCGTCAAAAAAACTGTTTAGTAAGTGGCGAATAGGGAAAGTCACGAGACGGGAAGCAGCCGAGCCGAATCGTACGTGTCGGAAGAAACTCTTCTACTTTGAAGACGATTTGCCGAACAAGTTTCTGAAGGTCGTAATATTGGTACAAAATTGTCTTTATTCCCCAGTCGGTGTGCGATAGTTCCTGAATTGATGGAAATGGTTAGAAGCAGGTGTGGTGTTTTCAAACTCAGTGTTGATATTCTCTATATGATATCGATTATATGAGGACTACACAGAAACACAAAATAGATAGGTACAGAAAACAATCTCATGTATGTACTTCACTTTTTATACCTACGCTCGATGGACGCACACTAATGAGCGTTTGAGTCGGAATTGTTCGACTAGTAATCCGAGACGCGACCGAGACTTCGTGTCTGTGAGCGGTGTCTTTGTGTGCGTTGCTCGAGCCCGCTTTGTATGAAGATTGACTTCTGTACCTATATACATATTTTGTGACAGAAGTGAAGACTAGTGTCTGAAAATTATTCATTAGTTTATGTATTGTCGGAAACCCGAACCACTGTCTAGTATTTTTATGTAAAGAATCTATGTACTTTGATAACTGTATCATCAAAACTCACAAAGTTATAAGCTTGTTATGACAGCAAAAATACGTAGTCACCGGGTGATCACGGCGACTGAGGGGTTGTTTTGCACTTGCACCTAGCTGATTGCTGGTTCTTAATACCCTTGCCGTGACCTGTGTTGTACTTAATATCGATGGTGTTCAACTTGTGAACTTTTTAAAATATTTTTGGAAAAATTTATATAACATGGTGTAAAAAATATTGGAATCGATTCTGTAGCTGATTCTGAACAGACTATATTCGAGTTTCGCTTATTATATTAAAAATAATGTTGTATTTGGATCACCAAAATATTTATTTATTATTGTATTTTTTCTGTTTCTCCACCACTCTAAGGTCGGCAGAAGTAGAAGAACGTACTACAAAAAGCCTTTTTAGGGTTCCGTAACTCAAAAGGAAAAAACGGAACCCTTATAGGATATAATAATAATATAATCTAATATTCCACAACTATCACTCAGCGCCGGCCGTCTAGTCCCGAGCTAAGCAGAGCTTGTGTTATGGGTACTAGACAACTGATAAAGATACTTGTATATTTCTAAATACATAAATATCATAGATAAATTACACCCAGACACAGAACAAATAAACGTGCTCATCACACAAACATTTGTCCTGGGTGGGAATCGAACCCACGACCTCCGGCATTCATGGCGGTAAGTCCCCTCTTTGAGGCGTGGCTGGAAAGACCTCACGGCGTCCTTACCTTCCGCATGACGCAGGTTCTCACCGGACATGGTTCGTTCGGGAGATTCCTGCACCAGATTCATGCGGAAGTGACGCCCGGGTGTCGCCACTGTGCGGAACGCCCGGAGGACACGGTGGAGCACACAGTCGAGGTGTGCCCTGCTTGGGCGGAGCATCGCCGTGCCCTCGTGGGGGCGATCGGCGGCGGAGACCTCTCACGCCGGGCCTGGGTTGAGGCCATGGTCCGGAGCGAGGAGGAGTGGCAGGCGGTCGCTGACTTCTGCGAAGCAGTAATGCTCGCAAAGGAGGAGGCCGAACGCATCAGGGAACGGCGTTATCGCCGCCGCCGTCGCCGGGATTCTGATCCCGATTTCCGGCCAACGTAGACGCGGGCTTGCGGACAGTGAGCAATGGGTAGCTCGCTGTCCGGCCGTCCGGTAACTGTCCGGACCAAACCCAAGTCGTCGACGGCGCACACTGTTCCCGCGCGCCTCAAGGAGTTGTCAGCAACAGCAGGGACCCAGCCGGGTCGAAGCCTACTGGGGCCAGGGTTATCCGAAAGGGCGCTCGAGCCCCGGTATGAAGGCTAGAAGGAACGGGGTGGGTCTTTTAGTCAGTAAGAGTCTGACACTATCTCCCGCTCCGCCCAAGGGCGGGGGATGTCAATGCATGATTTTTCCCACCATAAAAAAAAAAACCTCCGGCATGGCAGTCAGGATCACTAACCACTACACCAACAGGCATGTCAAAGGATCACTTTGTTGTCCGTCCGTCTCTCTGTCTGTCTGTTAAAAACCCTTTATCTCGAGAATGCATAGAGGTATCGAGTTGAAAATAAAACCATGCTCAAGTCTACGGTCCCTTCAAGGTGTGAAAAAATAAAACTTCTAAGTTAACGAATGAAAAAGATACGGCCGGTTATGTCGCAAAACATGTATATTTTGATACTCTTAAAGATCGAAATTCATACGTTACTTCCCGTTGACCCAGCATTCTGAAATTTGGCACAAAGCAAGGTCTTATAGCACAGGTATAGGAAAAAATCTGAAAACAGTAACTTTGTGGTTACCTATGTCACAAAAAAAAAACAATTTTAATTCGAAAAAATCTTCGAGACTCGATTTGGGAATTGTAGTTTGCACAGAACCATCAGTGCGCGAGTCCGACTCGCACTTGCCCTGTTTTTTTTTTATGGGAACGAGATTTTTACAGACTAAAGCCTATCTTTATTTTAATCAAAATCTACCAACCACTCTATCTTCAAGCAATAATCAAGCATCAAATATCAAAGTCAAAAGTCAAAGTCAAAAGTTTTTTATTTCACATAGGCCTACATGGGCACTTATAAAACGTCAGAAGCTAGTGCACGTTTCGAAATTGGTCGTTTCCTATGGAGAAGAACCGGCAAGAAACTCCATGGTTACTCTTTTAAAACAATGGTTGTACTTTACAATATTCCATATAACAGTATTAAGAGGTATTATTTAAGAACAGTGTAAACCGGTCTATATTGTACTCAAAAGCACAATTAAAATAATCATTTAAAAAAAGTGAGTCAAAATATTAAGTAATCTAAGAACTCGTGGAGTCTACAGTGTTCTTATCAGTGTTGATATTTTTTTTTTTTTTTTTTTTCTTTATTGTTCATTACATTTTCTTTCTTACATTTGTTAACAACAAAACACTTGTCTGAAACCTTTTAAAGGTTTATGTGACAAAGTGGAGGTAGCAAGCTCGCTCGCAGCATGTTACATTAAAAATTTATATAATTTAGCTTAATGCTATAATTTTTGAGATGTGATGTTACCAGTAATATAAAGCTTTTTCAAAGTAAGTTTACATTTTTTATATGTGCTAGTGACAATATTTGATTGCACAGGTTTTGGAATTTTATTTAAATTATCGGGCAATATATATTCCCAAGTTCTCATGCCATAAACATTTACAGTTGTGGGTACTTTATATGTTGGCAGGTAATTAAGATCACGTAAATGTTTTGGTCTACTATTTAACGTTAAAGAGCTAATATAATTAAATTTGTCCAGGATAATTGCCGACCTAAATCTATCAAAGACTGACATAATTTTACAATATTTAAATAATCCATATTCATCATCTTTATATTTAAGTTTAATATTCATAGGCACAATATTCTTGAGTATGCTTAGTTGTAATTTATATATTTTATCTAGATATGTTTTGTAGGTACGTCCGTAGCTAGTAAGCCCATAGCTTATGACTGAATCTGCCAGGGCGAGATACAGCATTCGTAGCGTGGAGAAGGGAAGTTTGTATTTGAGAATAGCTAACTTGGCACTAACAGATCTAAGTTTGTTACAGACATTTTCAATATGAGATCCCCAATTGAAATGCTTGTCTATAGTGAGGCCAAGATATGTGTGCTAATCGACAGCCTCTAGCGCAGGACACCCACATATGCGTGCAGTGGGCCCGCGATGCAGGCACTGGTGATCATGCGCGATTATTTTAGGTACCTGTCTAATCTTCATGTAAGGCGAGTGTATATGTATGATTTTAGTTTTACTAGCGTTGATAACCAGGCCTGCATCGTGTGCCCACTTACACAGATCATCGAATAAACGTTGCATTGCTGCTTGAGCCTCAAATATATTTTTATGATGGGTTACCAAGCATGTGTCATCAGCAAACTGATACACAGAGTCCTCTGGAATGACATCACACATGTCATTAACATATAATAAGTACTCAGTTGGGCCAACTATTGAACCTTGGGCCGTGCCCATTTTAGTAGGTATTTTTTCACTATGGCAAGTGCCTAAACGGACTACTGTATATCGATTTTTATGGTAATTTTTGAACCATTTTAACAGAGGACCCCGTATACCATATTGTTCGAATCTGCAGAATAATGTTTTATGCCGTAGAGTATCAAACGCTTTGCTGAAGTCGATGAGGGCAATAAGCACCTGTTCGCGAGCGCCCAGATGCTTATTGACCTCATCAGAAAAGGCTGACAGTAGCTGCGTAGTATTACGACCTTTTTGAAACCCAAACTGCTTATTATTTATGATATTATTGCTGGATAAAAAAGTATTAATTTCATTACCTATATATCTTTCCACTATTTTATCTAAGCTAGATAGAATAGTAATAGGCCTATAATTGTTTATGTCATTGTAGGAACCTTTCTTGTGTATGGGTCTAATTATGCCAGTCTTTAATTCATCAGGATAAGATGATGAGGAGATACATAAGTTTATTAAATGAGTAATGACAGGTGTTATTTCTGAATTTATACAGTGTAGATCACTGACACGAATGCTATCTATACCTGGACTTTTTTTCTTATTCAAATGACTAATTATTTTAAAAACTAATTCATTGTTAACTTTTTTAAATCTCATAGACAGATTAGATGCTTTTTTAGAGGAAGTGTCTTGCAGTAGGGGTATCTCACAGTACTTACAAATTTTGTTTATGTTGTCTTCAAAACCACGAGCAAATTTATTACTTAATAAACTAAGGTCATCACTAAAATGCTTTTTAATTACGTCATCCACTGCATTACTCATCCTTCCACATAAATTGTTAATAATTTGCCAAATTTTTCTGGTATTTCTAAAATTTACTGAGACTTCTTTTCTAATTGAGTCATTTTTAACTTTGGATATATATTTATTCGTTTTATTTCTATATTTGTTATACAATAATCTATTTTTAACATTATTTTCATCTTGTTTCCATATATCAAATAACTCGAGCTTTTTGTTACACATATGTCGAATTCTATCATTTATCCAGTTGTTAATATGCCTTTTACCTAACTTAATTTTAGTATGCATTTTACATAGTTCATATATTTTGCTAAAATTACTTATAATAAATCTTAACACTTCGGTGGGAGTTTTTAAATCTAACGCAGTCTTCCAATTCACCTTACGCAATTCATCTCGCAACTTATTGTTATCTATTATAGTAATAATCTTTGAGTGGTTACCGGTAGGCCGTGAATTGTGAATAAGTGTTAAACCCGTAATATAATGGTCAGCTATTTTATAGTTAATTACTGATGAATACACATCCCTGCAGTTTGTTAAGCGTGCAAAAATATGATCAATACAAGATTTAGTTAGTAAATTACCTTTTGTTTCAACGCGCGTATGCTGGGTGATTCCACATTCGAAACCATATTCACTCATAACATTTAAATATGCCGTCCGTGTAGGTGTCATTTGCTCGAGATTAATATTTATATCCCCTAACAAAATATAATTACATTTACGTGGGTATAAGCTAAAGACACTAGAAAGTTCTTTTATAAAAGATGTTTTGTCTAAGTCGGGCGGCCGATACACTGCACACACACATGATTTCAATCCATAACTTGTATATATAAATAAACCATTGTATATATATATAAACCAATATCCTTTTAATGTTTAAAACCTTTTTATTCCTTTCAAACCCGAGCAGACCAGTGAGTCGGCGCGCTATCTTCCTATGATATATTACCCGGCAGATAGCGACGTACCCGTTCGAATCTTCTCAGTCGGACCACGGGTAATAGATCGACTTTAAAAACAATTTTCATTAGCTCCCTGACACAAATGGAATGGAATCCAGGGATTTAAAGACATTCAGTTATTGGTGAGAGCGTTTTAGTGAGAGGGTTAGTGAGTAGTTTGACTTTTTTATTGTTATAAACTATGGAAGGCGCCAGAATAAAGTACATTGACCTTTTCGTAATATTTCTGCGAAAAACGAACTATGAATAATTGCTTTTCATTACTAGATCATGTAAAGGATAACGATACATGTTGATTCAAGAAAGCTTTATGCCTTAATTTCCATTTTTGAAATGAAGAATGTGCGGCGATCTCGCTTGATGGTAAGCAGTGCAATCATTGTTGGTGTGGCGCACTAATTTATTAAGAGCCTATTCACTCTGGCTTTGACACAAATTAGACACAAATTATAATTGGAAGACCGCAGGAATTTTTAAAATTCTTCGATGGACGCGGACTAGGCGAAACGCTTAGTTATGACCGTAGAAGTTTTAACAACGTAAGGGTGGATACTCACCCTACGTCAGGTTATCCGATTGTGGAAAAGTGATGGCGGAATCAAGTTATTACAAAAATATGATCTATTTTTAACTACGAAAATAAGCTTATGGTACATTTATACCTAAAAACTATGTCAATGAATGTATAAAAAAATACTGGTTGTTGATCTACATCTACACTAATATAATAATAATAAAGAGGTAAAGTTTTTTTTTTTGTTTTTATGTTTTATGTTTGTAGGAGGTAATCTCTGGAAGTACTGGTCCCATTGCTAAAATTTTACCGATAGAAAGCTCCTTCCTAAGTGACATAGGCTATATTTTACGTGCGCGTGCGAAGTCGCGGGTAAAAACTAGTTTTATATTTAAAAAAAAATTACAATGCAAGATATTTTTCCTTTTTGTAGAACTTCAGTTTTGTTCCATTCCATTGTGCCGGTCCTGCAATCTCATTTGAAAAACTCATTCTACTTTACACGAGAACGGAGCCGCGAGCTCAGCTAGTATGTTCTCCTAGGGCATTCCCTCCCGGCATTTGCTACGGCATTTCCACTTACGTCCACGTTCCGAACCCCTCACATTGTGAGAATATTTCAAAGCGAATATTCCTCTGTTAAATCCTGTAAAATCAGACAACTTCTGAAAAATCCAGTCAAATTGAATTTTAGAAATAACTCCTGAAGTTTTTTGCATAGGTTGTGTTCCTTTTTTGATACTGGAATACTGCATTCCATCAGTGCATCAGTATAGATGTTAGTAAATATGCAAATTCATTTATTTGTAAGAATATTGTCCATTTTTAAGGTTCCGTATCTCAAAAGGAAAAACGAAACCCTTATAGGATCACTTTGTTGTCCGTCCGTCGGTCTGTCTGTCTCTCTGTCAAGACCCTTTATCTCGAGAACGCGTGGACGTATCGAGTTGAAATTAAACCCATAGGTATACTCAGGTCCCTTTAAGCTGTGAAAAAAAAAAACAAACTTCTAAGTTAACGAATAAAAAAAAACCGCCGTTTATGTCGCAAAACAACGTATATTTTGATACTCTCAAAGATCGAAATTCATAGGGCTTAATTTATTTTGGAAAGTCTCAACCTGGCCTGTATTTTTTGGATTGCATGTTTTACGTTGTTTTCAAATCCTGGCTCATTGTAAATAGTTAGTTTAACAGAATCTGCACAACGGTTTGAAGTTTATGGGTCATGAAATCGGTAACGAAAAGATCGCATCGGTGCCTCCTTTACGCACTATGCTTCTAGGTTATAACCTCATTTAATTACTAGAATAGCAACTGGGTCTTTGTGCAGGGTTCTTGTTTGAGCTTCGTACGAATGATTCTATAATAAAATAACTTGGCATCAGACAGCGCCTGTCATCCACAGTGCAATCGAGCATTTTAACCTTCTTCGGCCATATATCTCGTCATGGTAATGACTCCATATAGCGTCTCGTAGTGCAGGGCAAAGTTGAGGGCACCAGGCCACGTGGTAGATCACCAATGGGATCAAGGCCGTAACTAAGTGCTCGATATATGAATGTACCGTTGCCGTCGCCGTATCATCAGGATCACTCATCGTGATTCTCAGTGATAATCACGACCACTCTGGAGTGTACCGACTGAGAAGAAGAACATCTTGGTGAGGTATTGTTGATTCAATGAAATAACAATTCGGTTAATTTATTTAGTTCGCACTTAAGGGACCTTGATGACCTTGATTGACTTAGCAATCGAACAAAACAATCTATTTTACATTGATCTTCCAACATTTTACTGTAGGAGTTGCGTGCCTTGGTTTTTCTACAAGATATGTGTTTTGATGGCATATATTATACAGGCTTAATATGTGCCAACTAATTCCCACACATGTTCCAGAGGGGAGAGCCAAGTAAATACCCAATGAACACATCGTCTGATTGACTAGTTTCCAACTAAAGGGAACTTTAAAAGCTAATTAAAATTTCCGTATAACCGGCTCAGTATCGTCAGCGGGAACTTGAGAACTTAATAACTTCGATAGCATTTAAGTTTCTATTCAAAGTAAGGGTTCGGTTCCATTGTTATTGGAATAGCGAAGAACAATGGCGTACATTTTTTTAGGGTTCCGTAGCCAAATGGCAAAAAACGGAACCCTTATCGATTCGTCATGTCTGTCAGTCTGTCCGTCCGTATATCGCAGCCACTTTTTTCCGAAACTATAAGAGCTATACTGTTAAAACTTAGTAAGTAGATGTATTCTGTAAACCGCATTAAGATTTTCACACAAAGAAAAAAAGCAAAAATTTTAGGAGTCCCCCTATTTAGAACTGAAACTCAAATTTTTTTTTTTTTTCATCAAACCCATATGTAGAGAGATAAAATTTCGTATGGAGAAACGGACTTTCACGCGGGCGAAGCCGCTGGTAGAAGCTAGTATAAATATACAAATAAGCATTATATGAGTATTACATATGGCGACATATAAAACGTCCGAAGCGAACTGAAGCAAGTGTAAAATAGTCGATAAAAATAGAATCAAACTAAGCAAATAGGAAAAGACTAGCTGTGCCTGTGACTTCGTTTGCGTGGACTACAGGATTTGGAATTTATTTTTTCTAAAATAATAGTAGCCTAACTCCTTATTACATCAGCTGCCTGCCAAAAAAAGTCCCGTCAAAATTATCTTTTTTATCATATTTATATTTATCATTTTTTATAATTATTTTATTTAAAATGAAATGTATCGTACCTGTGTATATTCATATGCATGTAGTAAAAGCGGTTATTTCAATCATACAACAAGACACTCTAAATTTATTTATAGGTATGTATGTATAGGTAATACACAAATCATGCATGCGACGTCCTTATTATACAAACACCGTTTCTCGCTTGCGCTAAAACCGAAGCCTTACCTAAACAAGTAGTTTGTGGTGAAGTCTGAAATACTGACGAAGAAACTCTTGCCAGTGTTCGAGTGAATTGTATTGACATTTCTGTTTAGTGCTCTTATTCTATATTGTGGCTTGGTCTGTTATTCCTTGAAATTACTTCCTAGTTGATGCTTGTTTATATACAACGCAACTTTACACAAGGTAATGAAAATTAATATCGTTGTAGTAATCGTTTTTTGTGGATCAATACCTAAAGGGGAAAAAACTGAAGTTTTTTAGCATCACTTTGTTGATCGTCTGTCTTTCTGTGTGTCTGTCTAGATCCTTTATCTCAAGAACGCGTGGAAGTATTGAAATGAAAACCATATACTCAGATCTGCAGTCCTTTGAAGCTGTGAAAAAATAATACTTTTATCTTAACGAAAATAAAAGATACGGCCGTTTATGTCTCTGTTACTGCCACTTGAGTTTGGTCATTCTTCGGCCTATGTCAGCGACCTTGGTTCTCCTGCGGATATCTCCATTCCTGATGCGATCACACAAGGAAACTCCGAGCATATCCCTTTCCATACAATACTTTTTTTTAAATTTAGCCTACACTTCCCACCACTGGTCAAAAGCCCCTCCCAACTCCTTCCATGTATTCTTCTCTTACGAACCAGCTCTTGCGATAGGTGTCTAGGTCGTTCCACCACCTCACAGGTCGACCTCGGCAACGTCGTTCGTCCTCAGGTACCCACGTTGTGGAGGTTCTAGCCCAACGGTCAGTGTGCATGTGACTGATATGACCCGCCCATATGGCAGCCTTTTTTCCTACGACCACGATACCAGTCTTTTGGCGCAATGTGGTGTTCCTTATTCTGACGGCTCTTTTGACACCCAGAATGCTGTGCTCCGCTGCTCGTTGGCAAGCCTTATGGCGAAACTTTTGTGACTCGGTAGCGACCATGTCTGAGCACCGTAGGTTAGGATGGACAGAATACACATATTGATGAGTTTTCGCTTCAGGGAGATAGGAAGGTCTCCCTTCATTAGCGTCTTAATGGACGATCTCCTTTTTTTGCCTGTTTTCGAAATACAATCATCGTCATCATCGTCAGATTTTTAATGTTCCCATTGCTGGAACTCAGGCCCCCTCTCTAGGAGAGGGAGTGGGCCCAGTGCTGGTTGGTGAATGTCACATGTCTTCGAATTTTTGGTTCTAGGCCATGCCAGTTTCCTCACGATGTTTTCCTTCACCGTCGAAATACAATACTTACTAGCTAATATTATAATGCCCACCCATCCAAACCAAAGCTTACCACGCTTGACTTAGCACACTCCCAAGCTGTGCCAAGTCATGATTCACACATTTAGCATCAATCAATTACCGTCTAACCTATACTGATTACACAAATGGCTTCATCGGACATCGGAAACTAATTAGAGGAATTATAACGTCTTACTGATTGTTCTGGTATCGAAGTTCGGTATCCATAATTGCGGTACTAGTTAATTATTATTTTTTTTTAGGTGGGTAATTCATCCAATGATATCCTTCGCTCTTGGGTGTGGCGGGACATTGTGTCAGACTTTTACTAAATAAAAACCCACTCCTGTTCCTTCTGTGCCATTGTTTCAAGGCCCCGTGGATTTTTTTCGCATCATCCATGGCTCCGGTAGGCTTCGACCCTGCTGGGCCCCTCCGGTTGCTGACAAGTCTTTGTGCTCCCTGCTGGGCTTAGGAGCCCAGTTTGTTGCTCAGGAACAGGAAACTGACAACTCTTTGCGGCGCGCGTAGAACGATACTCGCCGTCGACGACTTGGGCTCGTTCTGGACGGTTACCGGACGGTCGGACGGTGAGCTACCCATTGCTCACCGTCCGCAAGCCCTCGCCTACGGTGGCCGGAAATCCGGATCGAAATCCTGGCAGCTGGGACGCGAAGGCCATTGCCTCGCGCGTGCAGTTGCCTCCTTTGCTAGCATTACTACTTCGCAGAAGGAGGCGACCGCGTCACACTCCTCGTCGCTCGCGGGGTGTGTACAATAAAAAATAGGACCCCAGGAAAAAAAATGCTGGGGTCCTATTTTGTTGAGCAGCAAGTTATAGAAATTATTTTCTTACATTTTTAATCGATTGCAAAAAGATGGTTCTCATATCGACTGATTATTTTGTTTTGTGTCTATTTCAGCGATATTTTCACCAATTATTTACCGATTTTGATGATTTTTGGGAAAATCGTTTTTTGCTCTTATTTAATGAAGATCTTTGGAGGAGATGGACCGTAGAACTCTCTATTTTTTACAACTATCACACAACTTCGTCTAGTCTCAAGCTAAGCAGAGCTTTTATTATGAGTATAGAAAACTGATATACTTCTAAATACATACATATTATAGAAGAATTACACCCAGACAGAGCAGATGATCGTGCACTCGCACAAACATTTGTTCCGGGTGGGAATCGAACCCACGACCTCCAGCATAGCAGTCAGGGCCACTAACCACTAGACCAACAGTTACAGGCTAGTCAAATAAACGATAGCATATATTTCGATATTGCTACAATCAGACGTCAGTTTGAAGTTGCTAATTAGAACAATATGATGAAGGCTCGTAAATGTAAAGGATTTATAAATAAATAAGAGGATTTTTTTTTACTATTTACTATCGTGAGTGACTATTAAACAAGTAACTTGGCAATACAAATATTTTAAAATATAATACATTTATAACAATAGGTAGTAAATTTGTAACTGTTTTTTTATCTGTTATAAACTAGTACTTGACTGCGATCCCGCCTGATGGTAAGCAGTGATGCAATCGTTGATGGTAATAAAAAAAAAAGTATAACCTAGTAAAGAAAATAAACTTTGTCTGTATAAATTGCTATAAATTGCATTGCATCACTGCTTACCAGCAGGTGGGATCGCAATTGCACATTAATTTGGATCATTAAAAAAGATGCCAATAATGTCTGCACAACAGGGATTATCCAGTATCTACATAATTATTAACATCATATTTTCATAACATCACGTGGTTTTGCACTGAAGGGGTGCCTAAAATGTATAAGGTTCATTTAGTGTGCATACAGCTAAGGAGTGGACTTCCCTGCCGGGGTCTGTGTTTCCTGATAGGTACAACCTAGGGGTCCTAGGGGTCTTTAAGTCAAGAGTAATAGGTAATAGGTTACTTCTAGGCAAGCGTGCTCTATCATCGGCCATATCATCGCTTACCATCAGGTGAGATAGTGGTCAAACGAGAGCTTATTAATAAGTAATTAGATAAAAGGTTCACGCTGGTATACCTTCTTATTCGTATCACCGTTATTTTTAAATTCCATGGTATTGGGGTCATTAATTCGGTCGTAACTGTTTTTTTTTTTATGGATCATTTTTGGTGTTAAAACGGTCAATCTTTTTGATTTGGGTTAAGTTATAAGTCCGTGGTAGTCTACATTAATCAACGCTAATATTATAAATCGGTAAAGTTTGTGTTTTTGTTTGTAGGGGGAGTAATTTTCTTGGAAGTACTGGTCTGATTGCTAAAATTTTTTCGCCGATAGAAAGATACTTTATTCCTTTAAATTTAAGTCGGTTTTAAATAGCTAAGAGACAAAACTATTAGAAAGAAACACCGACTTTCGAAATTAAAGTTATTTTGTACTTTTTAGTGTTTTGTTACCGGTTTTTTTTGTAAAACATTTTTATTATTAAGGTGGGTAACCATCAATTAACTACTCCTACTCAATACTTTATTACATTCCTTACTGTGTACATAGTACATATCAAGATCAATATGGACCCTATCGGGCACAGTAAAGTTAGGAGAGGGGATAAAGGCTAAATTCTTAACACAGACTCCCTGCCGGAGTCTGTGTTTCCTGATAGCTATAACCTAGGGGTCTTTAAGTCAAGAATGAATAGATTGCTTATAGGCAAGCGTGTTCCATCGTCGGCCACATCATCGCTTACCATCAGGACCTCAAGTCTGCTATTACAATAGTGTCAGAATGGTCTATCATTGATTTCATAATTGTCGATTTTGACAAGTTTGGTAATCTACTAATATAATGACGTTACCTATTATGATTTTCCAATGATCAACCACTGACACTCCATTGAAAGAAGTGGCATAGAATGGTAATCTCGTACATATTGACAAATAAATATTTGACGTTTGCGGTAATCTGCTAAAACTTTGATCAGTGTTTTACCATTAGAAAGTTATTGTGCAGTTATTGGTTTTAATATGCTCGAAATTATCATTCTACCACAATTCTTTTACAAGACCATTGACCGATCAATGATCGATCATTATGAATTAGCAGATTACAAACTTTTTGCAAAATGACAATGGGATCGTGTTGGAAAGACGAATTTATAAAAATAGCAGACTTGGGGCCCAGGTGAGATGATGGTCAAACGCGAGCCTATCCATTATAAAAAAAAAATACAATGCATGGAATTGGATCATCATTATTCATTATTTTCATTGGATTGGCAGATCTAATAGATGTAATTATGTATATATGTACATGGTGTAATGTTGTAAATTATGTTAAATATGATGTTTATTTTTGTTATCGTTATTATTAAATTGTATGTGCGTGTTTATTTATTATGTCTATGTATCGAAAGCGCGTGTCAGACTAGGTACTACGGACCCACCTGTGTTCCTTGTTCTTTCAGTTATCAAGGGCAAAGACGTGTTCCAGGGCCATGCTATCTCTTTCGAACATTCGGATCCCGGGATTGGTATGATAGTGCGCATGTACGCGCCTCAAGGAGTTGTCAGCAAACCGTAGGGTCCAGCAGGGTCGAAGCCTACTGGGGCCTGGGTTATCCGAAAGGGAACGCGAGCCCCGGTATGAAGGCTAGAAGGAACGGGGTGGGTTTTTAGTCAGTAAGAGTCTGACACTATATCCCGATCCGCTCAAGAACGGGGAAAGTCATTGGATGATTATCCTACCGAAAAAAAAAGAAATCCCAGTATTGGTTTATGTACCTACTTAACAACGGGGTTCCGTTATGCTGAGATATGACTTTATTAAATTGACTACAATTTTGAATAAAAAGTGTTTGATTCCCGAAATCCCGAAGGATTACAGAGATTTTGTTAAAGTAACTGATCATATAAATAATTTTCTAACACTTTTTATTAATTTTGATAAAGAATTCTCCCTATTTCATACAGCAAGTTCACATACTTCAAGCGATTTCATTAATCAGGATGACCTACATACTCCCGTACAATGTCGTTCTTATCAGCTGTTCGAGTGAGACGGCACTCTATTTTACTGCTATCTCTTTCAAATAATTCGATCAGCGCTCGGTTATTTTCGGCCGGGTACTCGATTACGACTCACTCACTCGCTTTCCGGCAACGTTGACGTCGTTCATTCACTGCGCATGGCAACTTTCTTCGACCACTAGTACGCATGCGTGAATTGTGTCAAGCGGTGACGGTGTCGCTCTCTCCTAACCTCTCACTTTTATTTATTTGAAAAAACATTGTAAAAATTGTGAAAAATGACGTATTCAGTGCTTCAAATTACTGGATTGGGCTGTGTAGTGTTCTGTTTATTATCATTTGCGAAGTTGGTGTTTGATACATTGTATACTTATGCAGTTGGCCCAGTGGTCAACAAAGTAAATTTTAAAGAGCAAGGGAAATGGGCTCGTGAGTATTTTGTTGTCTTTTATTACCTTTTACACCTATTATTTCATCCACATTATTAGTTACGTAAGAACTAGGGCAGATTAACATCGTACTTCCCTATTTACGGAAGCCGGTCGGTGACCTTTGTGCTGTAAGTTCAATGCAAATGCAGATTCGTTCGATCGATCGACAATGCTACGGTATACTATTTTCAATTAGTTACTCAAAAGAAGACCCGCAGTTTACGCAATGCTTTCCGGATTCAGTTGGTCGTCTTAGGGGCGGATTTTCGAATTTATAAATTGACTAGGGCTAGTAGGTAGTAGTAGTAGTAGCTCAGAATTTTAGATTAAGTATTATGTAGTTAGTTTATGGCCGCGGCTTCGCATAAAATTGTTTTTAGGGTTTCGAAGCCAAATGGCAAAAACGGAACCCTTATAGATTCGTCATTTCTGTCTGTCTGTCCGTCCGTATGTCACAGCCACTTTTTTCCGAAACTATAAGAGGTATACTATTGAAACTTAGTAAGTAGATGTATTCTGTGAACCGCTTTAAGATTTTTACACAAAAATAGAAAAAAAAGCAATAAATTTTGGGGGTCCCCATACTTAGAACTGAATCTCAAAATTTTTTTTTCATCAAACCCATACGTGTGGGTTATGTATGGATAGGTCTTCAAAAATGATATTGAGGTTTCTAAAATCATTTTTTTCTAAACTGAATAGTTTGCGCGAGAGACACTTCCAAAGTGGTAAAATGTGTCCCCCCCCCCCCTCTAACTTCTAAAATAAGAGAATGATAAAACTACAAAAAATATATGATGTACATTACTATACAAACTGCTAACGAAAATTGGTTTGAACGAGATCTAGTAAGTAGTTTTTTTTTTAATACGTCATAAATCTAAAAAAATACACTATTATTAAAACATCGATCAAAGTTACAACGAACTACAAGAACTTTTATGTTATGTTACGGAAAACGGTTGCTGCTACGGAACCCTCCATGGGCGAGTCCGACTCGCACTTGGCCGGTTTTTTTTTCTCATGGGAGGTAACTATCGGATTGGTACCCAATATTTGTTAGTTTTCTTTTGATCAGTGTATATGTCACTAGATAATTGTAATCAATCTTGCGATTTAGGATGTTTTTCATAATTAGTGCATAGTTATTTCCAATATCAGTCGGCTAACAAAAAAAAAACAGTTTACAATTTTATCAGGTCCCGTTTTTTTTTTGTAAACTTATGGATTCTGCAATTTCCTGTTTCACGGTTACACGTGTTACACGGTTATTTTAAAAAAACAACTAAATTAAAAAAAAAAAATTTAATCTATATTTGAATCAAAAATACATAGGCCCCTTCAACTGTTACTGACCTAATCTTGCGCATGTAATGTATAGGTATGGTAGCCGGTAAGTATTAGTAAAATCTGCTGACAGATTAGGCAAGAAGGTACAAAGTGCGTTTGAAAGAGAAATGTGTTATTTACACAAACATTTTTGCTGTTTCGTTGTAATTAGCATTTAATTTAAATCATTTTAAAACCTTTGCTAAGAACAATACGATTTTGATATTCTACTACGTGACTTGCTAATTTTTTCTTCGTTCAAAATTAAATTAGACATTTATGAAAACCTTTAATTACTGTCCGTTCAACCAAATTTGACTTTTATTACGTTGGGGGATGACAAATGGCGGCTGCAGTAAATAGTTCGTAATGTAACCACTTTTTTCATTTTAATGCCATTCTTATGCCTACGAAATAGAAGTTAAAATCGGTTGAACGGAAAGTACAAAGGGTTTCTTTAATTCACCTTTCAATAGAAAGACAACAGGTGCGCGAACGCCGGCGTTCGCTTAGGGTTTAAATTTCTATTCTTAACGCAAATAGGTAACTTAAAAGTGTTCTATTATATTTATTAGATAGGAAATTTATATTATTAATACACATGTAGTATTCGTCTGCCATCAGCGGAATTCGTCCCGTGTTGAGGAGTGGCTTCTATGTTTAGGGCGCTTACAGACTAGCGAAACTCGATTGACGACGAACGCTGCGGCATAGTCGCCTTGCTGACGACCGTGGAGGACGAGTAGTCGCCTACTTGCGGCGTGTGTAGAATAGTTGGGAGACCAGACGTATTTTTGCTTTTTTTAAACATTACTACATATTAATATTTTAAAAATTGAATAAATAATGAATCGTCGTCACTCATTTTACTCGTAATTTACGTGCGTGTTCTAGACTTTTTTTTTTGCTGACTGCACGAATTTACTGAAGCGATACAACTGGGCGACGTCGTCGCCTAGTGGCGGCGACTTCGTCGTCCACGGTCGTCAACATGGCGACTACGCCGCAGCGCTCGTCGTCAATCGAGTGTCATTGGTCTGTAAGCACCCTACGAGATGTGCCTATGGAATACCCCCACACATTTGTGCTGAAAAAATACATCTGACTAAATAGCAGGAGGTATGATCGGTGAAGCAGTACTAGTTAGTAGTACTAGGGTTAAAAGGTCGCCCCTACACAAAAGATGAAAGAGGTTAGAAAGGAAATATTTTCCGATTTGTATCATTTGTACTACAACGAGTGTCGCCGCGTGTTTTACACCCTTTAACTCAACTGCACGCAATAAACCAATACGAACACGCATTACGCAACTAACAAACCACGCACACTTAGATCGCAAGTTTGCTATTGGTAGTTGAAATATGAGCATTGCCCTACTTTGTGGCACGCCTGCCCCGCCCCCAAAGGCCATTCTAACCTCTTTCATCTGTTTTGTGATCGCCCATAGAATAAGGGCAGTAAATTGATATCGTAATCAGCCTAGGATAGGAAATGGGCCATAATATATCACAGGGGCTCAGTACGGATTGGTGGATGTCATACACTCTTCGATTTTTTGGTTCGAAGATATGCCGGTTTCCTCACTAATGTTTTCCTTTACCGTTTTAAACTTCACGACGCGACGGCGGGGGTTCCCCTTTTAGGGCATGCGCACATTTGAGACAAGACGTCTTAGACACTATCTAAGACGTCTCAGACTTGACTACAGCCGCGTACAGACATCGCGAGGCGTGCGCCGCGAATGGTTCATCAGGCTTGCCTCAACCTGAGGCATACGACGGTAAATTTATGCGTGAGTCATGGTCATTTACGAAACTCTCGATTCTGCTTAAAGCCGACTACAGATAAAAAATAATCCCGGACAGTCACGATGACCTTCTCTGTACTGTAGAACCCTCGGTCCCTTTTAAACATTACGTTAAGTAAATAAGAATTGGATTTTTGCATAAAAAACAACTTTTGCTTTTCAAGAAAGACCTTAAATTCGCGTCGTTCAAGTGAAGGCAAACCTATTTTTTAAAAGCGAGTTCCTGGTTTTTTTTTCTGCTGCCAAATAAGGTCTCCTATATATGGAGATGCCATGCTACAGCACAGCACATAGGTTTCTGTGCACATAGGTTTAAGTTTCTGTGAAATTGTTACTATGTTGGTGTACAATACAGTTTATTCTATTCTATTCTATTCTACAGTGGGACGCTTTTATTTTATGCGATATTATATAAGGTATCTTTGACATCGACGCACAAAAGAAAATCACAGATCCAGTACATGATTCTGGGGGTCAGTCAGTATGGTAGAATTTCTCGAAACGTTTGTAACTTGGCTAGGGGGGCTGGTGTGGTTTTAGTCAGTAAAAATCTGACACACACTCTCCCGATCCCGTTACGCCACGAGAGAAGTCATCGACTGATTTCCACAACAACAAAAAAAAAATAACTCTAACGACATAATGGGTTCAAATACCGCCAATTTCATAATCTGCAATTTTGCATATTCGTGATGAAAGCGCATGCTAACTTTCAAGTTGATTCATTAGTTAATAGACTTAAGGAACTGGTTTGCTCATCTTTAGGAACTGGTTTATAATGAATCACAACCAATTTGAAATTATTAAGTCTAAATAACTGGTTATTGATATTATCTATTTTTTTAAGCTATTGCATATTAAGCTATTGCATAGCTTCTATCGCGGGCCTTGAGCGTGGAGGCCGAATCCAGAAATTCCGTAAGGACGTATTCAGATGACACGCGCCGATCACGCACAGCACCCGCGCACGCGTTGTGCCAGCCTTAAACCCGCACACGCGCTGCTTCCTCCTCGCGTACGCCTCGCGCCCACTTATTCTACTAGTAGCTGGACTCCTTCGTTAACTAGGCATTTAGCCCTAGCGCGGGCGCAAAACGTACGCGGGGAGGGTGCAGAGCGTGGGCAGGGCGAGCGCAGGGTTGGCGCGAGGCGGGCGCGGGGCGTGCGCTTGGCGTGCGCGTGTAGACCTCGTTAAATGCAATTTGAGATCTATTGATGATGATTATAAGACTCAAATTCTTATTTAATAAATTTCATTGCGAGCTGAACGCGGGTGGCGTCCGCTGAGCGTGCGCGTATCGTGTGAACGCGCCCTAACGAAAATAACCTAACACCCCCCACTCATTTGTTTTTTGAGCGTGGTGACCGATAAGAAAACAAATGAGTGAACAATCAATCAAAATTCAATCCAATGTGTGAAAGTGTAACTTCAATTAATATCAAAGAAAAAAAAACCAAAAGGAAAAAAAATACTGCATAAATAAAATAAATAAATAATTACAATTGAATAAGTTGATAAAAATGCTATGCAATAGCTTTACCGCGGCAGTCCCCGAGTGCCACACGTCTTTTTTTATTATTTACCTTGCCTGACGTCCTGAAATAAAGACCTCATTCTATTCAGCTTAGTTTTTTTTTAATAATTTAAACTAGAAATCATATCTTCTTTTAATGTTCCCACTGTTCGGACTCAAGCCTTCTCTCTAGGAGATTGAGTGACCCGTAATCCACCACGCGGGCCTGTGCTGGTTGGTGGATGTCACACGCCTCAGAATTTTTGGTTCTAAGACATACCGGTTTCCTCACGATGTTTTTTTCTTCAGATCAGTGGTGATCAAATAAATTACAAAAAGTAATGCGCCTGGCTGGGTTTGAACCCGCGATAACTCGTAAGTCAGGCCCGTTGCTATTCAGCCACCATTGCTATAAACTACTGCTTGACTGTATTCCCACCTGATGGTAAGCAGTGATGCAATCGTTGATGATGAAGTTCACTAGTTTATTAAGAGCCTATTCAATTAAGCATTATGAAGACACCTAAATTATATCGGACGAGAAGACCGCTGCGGGCAATTTTTTTATAGACCAGCAGTCTCTTTAAAGATTTTTTTTATTGATGTAAACTAGTGCTTGACTGCGATCCCACCTGATGGTAAGCAATGATGCAATCATTGATGGTGAGGCGCACTAGTTTGTTATGTTTACTGTATCTACTTTATCATGAGGGATTCCTCAGAATAAAAAAAAAAGTTCATTTTGAAGATGGGAAATTATTAAATTAGTAGTAACAACAACTATTAATTTGATCACTCCACCACCCTGGGTGGAGCGAGGAAGTATCAGACTTTTACTGAATAAAATAATAATAATAATATGGCGTCGCTACCCACAACGCGCTGCCAGTGTGGCCAAGCAAATCACATGCGTTCCCGTAGCCGCACAGCTCCCCGCACCGCGCAGCCAGTGTGGCCGAGCACTTACATAACTACAGCAGTCTTATATTTAGTATACACAAAGTCTACGTAAATGTGTATACAAGGGCAAGCGAAGAAAATGTCACTTCTGTTTTAAAATTTCAGGGTCATCTACAATCGATGAACCTCGATAAATTATTATTTTATTAATGTTTACAGATAAGTACATCAGAAATTGTGATACCTACGTTTTTCAAAAGGGTTTAGTTATTTTAACTAAGATTTTCTTTTTGTAGGTAACGAATTTCTCCTCCTACTCTAGATGAAGCGAAAGGGTGTGTCAGACTTACTGACTAAAATCCGCCTGTGTTCCCACATTTGCTCTTTGCGTTCCAGGACTGCTGTAACTTTTTTGGACAAGCCCGTAGATACTAAACCATGCAAGGGCAACTCATTATCATCATTCCAGCTGAAAGATATCCACTATTGGACATAGGCCTCCCACAGTGTCGCTATAATGAACGGTCCTGTGCGTTCCGCATTCATCGGATTCCCACGACCCTCACCAGGTCATCGTTCCACATTGTGGGAGTCCTACCAACGCTGCGTCTTCCGGTACGCAGTCGTTACTCCAGAACCTTTAGGCCTCATCAACTATCTGTTCTGCCCTGCCCACTGCCTGCCCACAAACTTAAGTGAGTTTGGCGATTCTTCGAGTTATGTCGGTGATTTTGATATTATGTAGCTCACAGCTATTCTCGATAAAATGGGCTACATAAATATTTTTTTTCATTCAATATTTAAACGTTAAATCAGCCAAACGAAAGAAACTCTTCAACTTTATTAACATGTATACAAAACCATTGTCTTTTGAAATTATGCAGATCAATATTCAAATTGTATAAAAAATATAAAGTATGCGCATAAATTTATATTACATAATTATTCGTTTATATTATGTTTGTTTTTATATTCATGATATTGTTCAAGCTAACCCGTTTCAACTGACTCCAATAAATTATCTAGCTCATACATCTGCCAAAAGGGAAGGAGAAAAAGATAGATGGATCGTTTTAGGGATAGTAATATGAAGGAAATATGTCTAAGAAAAGGTTTTTACAAGTCAGATATACCAAAATAATTTAAATTTGTATTTACTGGATAATATTAATTGATTAATACACCGATGATCTGGTGAAGGTAGCAGGAAACCGATGGATGCGGGACGCACAGGAACGTTCGATGTGGCGACGCTTGGGGGAGGCCTATGTCCAACAGTGGACGTGTATCGGCTGAAACGATGATGATGATAATGATGATTAAATGATTACTTGTTTATACTCTTTTTGGTCAAATTAACGTTTTTAAATGTATTCTGTGAATATCGGTGTGAGTTGCACATTTGTATGTATTAGTTAGTTACAGTAAAATGGGGTGAATAGAGACAAAACTTTGGTTTGGATTTTCACTTTGATTCCATAATATCGGCCTCTAACAAAGCATCTTTTTTTTAGAATTGATATAGTTAAATGCTGCAAAAAATATTCAAATATCGAGAAAATACCCTTTAAAGTTTTGTCTCTATTCACCCTTATGTCTCTCACCCCATTTTACGGTAATATTATAGACCTAATCTGTAATTGTTAGTTATTCCTAAATAAATAAATAAATAAATACGAGTAGAGTATTCTCTAAAGCAGTGGTTACTAACTTGCAGTCCGCGAATTACTAATGGACCGCAAGAATTAAAATATAGTCCCCGAAAAGTTTAAAATAGGGATGTAACTAAAGTATCCACATAGGAACCGAATTAGGAAACGGAGTTTTTATGTTTGTTTTGGCAGAATCGGAACCGGAATCGAAAATTAAATTTAAAATGGATTCGGAATCGTATTTAAATGTACTTATTATAATAGCAGAGGAGCTTGGGATGCTAAATTTGCAGTTACTAGAAAAGCGTCATGAAGATTTACTTAGATTGTAAAGATTAACGAAAGAGAAACGAAAAAAAGTCTATGGTAAGCTTCCATTTTAGAGGACGTGGGAGAGCGTGTAAGAGTTTTCAAAATTAAAAAAAAAAAAACAGTCACATACACACTCGAGCGCTTCAGATGTTCCAAGTGTATACGCGCTTTGTCTCTCTGATAACCGATTAGTATTGATCTGACGATAAACTGGTGAGAATGGCCGTAAAATGGGGTAAAAGATTAAAGACAAAGGTCAAAAGCTGACTCATTACGAAATATTATACACATTATACACATAAACTAGTGCGCCTCACCATCAAAGGTTGCATCGCTACTTACCATCAGGTGGGATCGCAGTCAAGCACTAGTTTACCTGAATTAATAAAAAAAAAAAAAAATAATATTTTAAATACGTTTATATTATACATATTTTATAATATGTAAAGGTGAAAATTGCACTTAGTACAATTTGTCTGCATCACCCTTGGGTTTTTTTTTCCGATGGGAAAAATCATCCTATGACAACTATCACTCACTATCTATATAGTGTCAGACTCTTACTGACTAAAAACCCATCCCGTTCTTTCAAGCCTTCATCGAGGGCTCGAACGCCCTTTCGGATAACCCTGGCCCCAGTAGGCTTCGACCCGGCTGGGCTGCTGACAACTCCTTGAGGCGCACGGGAACAGTGCGCGCCGTCGACGACTTGGGCTTCGTCCGGACAGTTACCGGACGGCCGGACAGCCAGCTACCCATTGCTTACTGTCCGCAAGCCCGCGCCTACGGTGGCCGGAAATCGGGATCAGTATCCCGGCGCCGGCGGCGGCGGCGATAACGCCGTTGCCTGATGCGTTCGGCCTCCTCCTTTGCGAGCATTACTGCTTCGCAGAAGTCGGCGACCGCCTGCCACTCCTCCTCGCTCTGGACCATGGCCTCAACCAAGGCCCGGCGCGAGAGGTCTCCGCCGCCGATTGCCCCCACGAGGGCACGGTGATGCTCCGCCCAAGCAGGGCACACCTCGACTGTGTGCTCCACCGTGTCCTCCGGGCATTCCGCACAATGGCGGCACCCGGGCGTCACTTCCGCTTTAATTTGGAACAGGAACCTCCCGAACGAACCATGTGCAGTGAGCACCTGCGTCATGCGGAAGGTAAGGGCGTGAGGTCTTTCTAGCCACGCCTCAAAGAGGGGACTTACCGCCATGAATCACCCATGGGTTGGCTGGTAGAAAAAGTCTTTGTACTATTTTATGCTTATAGAATAAAAAAAAAATAGGGCAAGTGCGAGTCGGACTCTCACACAGAGGATTCCGTACAAACTTATGACAGTAAATAGTTAATTTACCGTATAGAGTTTCAAAGATTTTTCCGAAACGCAAAAAAGTGTTTTTTTTTTTTTGCGACGCAACAATTAATTTACCTTTTTTTGAGATTTATTTCTATATCTGTGCTCTCTGTGCAAGGTCTTATACCTTGTTTTATACAAAATTTTAGGAATCTAGGTCAACGGGAACCATTCTATGAATTTTGGTTCCCTTCAAACTTTCGAAATATACGTTTTTTTACGACATAAACGACCGTATATATATAATTTTTTTTCCTTTTGAGGTGCGGGACTAGTATTTTATGGAGAAAGATTATATAACGTCTCAATCCAAAAAGTTGCAAGACGACTCCCATTATCAGTGTCAACGTAACCGCGTGGATACGGGTATCTGATAAGCATTGCGGACACAACGCGTTTATCATGATACTGTTCGTTATATCATATTGCCGCCATCGCTGCCTTGTTACTGACAATGTAACAGAGAAATAGTTACTACGCGTATGTATGTGTACGTACAGATTAATTATTAACAATCGAACACGATCGCAATAGTAGCTTAAAGCCTGGTTCTACTCATTTTGAACTTTTATAAACCTCGGGAAACCCACAAACATGACAGGTGACAGACTGACAGGCCTGTTGGTCTAGTGGTTAGTGACCCTGACTGCTATGCCGGAGGTCGTGGGTTCGATTCCCACCCAGGACAAATGTTTGTGTGATGAGCACGATCATTTGTTCTGTGTCTGGGTGTAATTATCTATAATATGTATGTATTTAGAAATATATAAGTATGGTTATCAGTTGTCTAGTACCCATAACACAAGCTCTGCTTAGCTTTGGACCAAACGGCGCTGTGATAGTTATGGAATGTTAAAAGTTAAAAAAAAAAAAATAGAGAACACCATGAAAAATTATTTTATTACAATTGACTTATGACCAACCGTGGGGAAAAATGAAAACATGATATAAATATGTGGTATCGATAAAAAGTCGCGTATCTGACCCTTACTTACGATTTCAAACGAGTAAGTCTACGAGATTACGTCAAAAAGAAAATAACAAAGATTGTTTTTGAAAAGGACCTCGCAAAAAAAAATCGTGAGTTTGTTTTTTTTTTTTAATAAATTTTAAATAGTCAAAGGCTTCCCTCCATTTCTTCCATTATAGTAACTGTAACAAAACCGAAGGAGCGATACCTGCTAGGGTCCCAGAATAATAGAATAGAATAGAATAGAATAGAATAGAATAGAATAGAATAGAATAGAATAGAATAGAAGAGAATATAATAGAATAGAATAGAACTCAAAGAGCCATTGAAGGGCACAGGTGTAGTTTTTGTGCCATTTGCATTTCAGGGTGATTCCCGAAATTTTGAAATATCCCGCATCCCACACATATTTTATTTCCCAACAGTACATCACCATCATCATTTCTGCTGAAAAACGTCCATTGTTAGACATAGGCTTCCCCCAAGCGTCGTCGCAACGACCAGTCCTGTGTGTCACGCATCCATCTGATTCCCGGGACCTTTACGATACTGTTTCTACCGGTACACGGTTGCCACTTCGGAACCTTTCGTCCCCATCGACCAATGCGTGCAATGTGCCCTGTCCAATGCCACTTTAGTTTGGCGATTCTTCGAGCTATATCGGTAACCTTGGTTCTCTTGCGCATATCTTCATTTCTGATGTGGTCACGCAAGAAACTTTGACCGCAGCCTTCTCCATTGCCCTTTGGGTGACTTCAAGTCTTCTTATAAGGCCCATTGAAAGCGACCACGTTTCGGAGCCATAATTATGTCATCACTGGCAACACGCACTGGCCATAAACTTTCGTCTTGAGACACTGGTATAGCACCCAATAGTACTATTAGTTAAAAATCCTGCTGAAATTCTTATAGACTTGTTTCAAAAAAAGTATTACATTTTTTCTTCAACGGCATTCAAGTCTAAACTGCTACTTAAACGGTTATTTAAATATGCAAATGCTTGTTCTTTGGCCACAAAGGTATTTTTATATTGGGCTTAAACTGTACCGCGTTTCTTTACTTCGGTTGGGGACTGACTTTTTATTGCTCAATTTTCTTCGCGTTCTTTAAATTGTTGACAAAGTCCATGTTGTGCTTAAAATTTTACTTAAAGTGCTTGTCAAAAGTGTCAAGATCGATGCAAAAGTTTTCCTCTTTCTTTAACTGATGACGTTACTTTGACAGCTGTCAGATTAACTTTTAAATTCTCTTTTGTAATGGCCTATCGGCAGTGCAGACCGGTAGAGCAATGGTGGCCGACTTACGAGTTGTAGGTCACTGGTTCGAACCCAGCCAGGCGCATTACTTTGTGTAATTTATTTCATCACCACTGCTCTCAAAACGGTGAAGGAAAACATCGTGAGGAAACCGGCATGTCCTAAAACCAAAAATTCGAAGATATGTGACATTCACCAACCCGCACTGGTTTCGCATAGTGGATTACGACCCATTCCCTCTCCTAGAGAGGAGGCTTGAGTCACGTTCAATCGCGCGTGGAGATGCAACGCCGGGGTGAAAGTCCTCTGCCGCGACAGGTCACGGCATGGCGGACAGAGCTCCGGCGGGATCTCATGGTGGAATGGCGTCAGCGACTATCGCAAGCCAGTGCTGGGCACATCACAATTATGGCGGTAAGTCCCCTCTTTGAGGCGTGGCTGGAAAGACCTCACGGCATCCTTACCTTCCGCATGACACAGGTCCTCACCGGATATGGCAAGTTCGGCAGGTTCCTGTTCCGGATTAAAGCGGAAGTTACGCCTGGGTGTCGCCACTGTGCGAAACGCCCGGAGGATACGGTGGAGCACACAGTCGAGGTGCTTGGGCAGAGCATCGCCGTATCCTCGTGGGGGCAATCGGCGGCGGAGACCTCTCGCACCGGGCCTTGGTCGAGGCCATGGTCCGGAGCGAGGAGGAGTGGCAAGCGGTCGCCGACTAAGGAGGAGACCGACCGCACCAGGCACCGGCACTCTTGCCGCCGCCTGGATTCCGATCCCGATTTCCAGCCACCGTAGGCGCGGGCTTGCGGACAGTGAGCAATGTATAGCTCGCTGTCCGGCCGTCCGGTAACTGTCCGGACCAAGCCCAAGTCTAGTCTAGTAGTCTAGTCCACGACGCGCGCTGTTCCTGCGCGCCTCAAGGAGTTGTCAGCAACAGCAGGAGCCCAGCCGGGTCGAAGCCTACTTTCGCCAGGGTTATTGAAAGGGTGCTCGAGCCCCGGTATGAAGGCAAGAAGGAACGGGATGGGTTTTTTAGTCAGTTAAAGTCTGACACTATCTCTCGCTCTGCCCAAGGGCGGGGATGTCATTGGAAGATTTTTACCTACCAAATGGAGAGACTTTCTTTCACGAGGGTGGAACTGCGGGCAAAAGCTAGGACATACATAAATCAGTTTCATAAGGAGTTGTACCAGGACTGAGTCATTGTAAAGGCTATGTTTCTAGAGTTCAGTAAAACTTGTTCCTTGCTTTAAACTAAGAAATGTTACCTTTACTGTTGAAGTTTTACGAGAGTCAGTATTAGGGGGCTAGGGAATACGCGGTTGGTTGAGCGGGAGCGATAATTTATTTATTTATTTCAGGTACCAAAGATTCATTTCAGTTACAAAATCATACGTATACAGGTATTATAAAAGCCTCGCCCTTGGGCGGAGCGGCAGATAGCGTCAGACTTTTACTGACTAAAAAACCCACACCGTTCCTTCGTTGCCTTTCATACCAGGGCCGAGCCGTAGTAACCTTTAAAATATTTTCTATAACCGAATATCATCATAATATGTTGGAAATATGCTCCAACTGCAAATGAGCGTGGTATTACGTTTGTATGGAAATTCATCCATCGCCGGGCCCGCCCCTTAAACGTTCAGGTATTCAACCACATTCAAATGTGCAGCTAGTTAACAGTGCCGTGACTAGTGACTAGAGCGATGACAGCGGTCCCCAGGCATGCGGAACTTTTATAATCTTTTCCTTTTTATTTGTATTGTTCTTTTTTAAAAAGGCGTATGGCTAGAAGCTCACACTTAGTTATGGCGAGTTGCTGACAATTCGGACTCGGTGTCCAAATTGTTACATTTCCTTTAAATATTTTATGCTGACGATTCGGACACTACTAAAATTATTGAAACTGTAAAGTAGTCAAAAAAAAAAATGGTTTCAAAATATAATATTTAGAAAATTAGAGCTAAGAAGTTGACGCCGTTTTGGTAACGCTGTTTGCCTCATGTATACATCTTAAAACTTTTTATCAGACTACTCTAAACAGCGTATGTCCAAATCATCAGTGAAAAAAATATTGAAATAAATGTCAATTCAGACATTGTTAGAATATATTGTGTCCAAATCATCAGGAACTCACTGCGGCTCTGTTAATTGACATTATTTCAGCTAATCTAGGTAATTAAGTCGTGTCAAATTGTTTATAATTCGTGTAGTGTTTGTGCCCAATCATCATTGTTTGTAATATAAAGTTGCTTAACAATTACTTATTGGCAATCGTTGTGACCTATAAATTATTTAACTAGGTAGACAAAACAATATATTAGACTGCATAATTTTAATTCTTTCTTTGACGTATTGACGTCTGCACTGCGTCAGCCTGATTTTTATATTCACCAGTCAAGATTTTTTTAGCTATTACTAATCTTTAAAAGAAATTAGTTTCCTATAAAGTCGACATTTGCAAACCAAAGTGTATTGATATAGCAGTATGTATTTTTTAAATATTTTCTTTAATTAAAAACTCTTAAATAATAATATTTTACGTGTACTTATTAAATAATTTGAGGGTGGACGACGGCGCCGAGGTCGACCTGTGAGGAGGTGGTGGGACGACCTAAACACCAATCGCAAGAGCTGGTTCAAGGTAGCTCAAGAAAAGAATACATGGAAGGAGTTGGGGAGGCCTTTGCCCAGCAGCGAGAAATAATGGCTAATATAAAAAAAAAAAATTACAATAAAATGAGTAGATTAAAAATTTCAGTAATCTATTAACAATATTTTTCGAGGGAGCAAGGCGATTGTAGATTTACACTTTTAATTTGCAAATCATTTTTCTGACAATAAAAGGGTACTTGCAAATAGTTTATTTTAAAATAAATATAAAAAATAACGTGAAATGTTTTTCGCCCAAAGATCTTTGGAAATAAAATTACTTTGTGTACGTTACTTCCACGAAATAATTTTACTTCGAAATTCCGCTCGTTTCGTGACCCGCACATTATAACTTAGTTTATTTACACATTGAGGGTATTTAAAACTTTCCCACACTTCATACGGGCGAGGGCGGTAGACGTTAACATTTCTTATTGCAGACGTCAAACTACCCTCCTCGCTCTTCGCTTGTTTCTCAAGTCTGAGACAGAAGTTTTTGCTCAACATTAATATTTTAATCCTTAGTATTTCTGATGCTTACATTTGCTTAGGCTTTTAGCAGATTAAAATACTGCGGTCTTTGAAATATTTGTTTGTTTTGCTTAACAGTGTTTGAGAGTAGACCTGTTTTGGGAAAGTTAGGTTTTCTTTTCTCAAATGTATGTTGCGTTGCGATCTGCTAAATTATTTGGAGTTTTTACTGACGTGTTCTCAAACTTATTTCGAAGGTTTTCTTACTCAACAATTACCTATGAAGTACAAATCATTATCATATTGCCTTTGAATTTAAAAATTATAAAACTGATCAAATTGACGATCTTAAATGGGTCCAAGTAATCTTCTGAATCTTAAAAGGGTGACCAGACGGTTGCAAACTAGCGTTCCAACCAAGGTGACTTTTGATTGTGTGATTGGAATTTGTTGCGGCTACATGGAAGTAAACCAAGCGCCAATACGTTTTGTGGTTGAGAAAACGCGCCCCCCGACCAAGGGCGTTGAAGGTCATGGATTACAACTGATGTCTACACGGATTGAAACTACCAAGGTCACCTCGGTTGGGACGTTGGTTTGCAACCGCCTGGTCACCTCTTAAATGGTGTAGTTGGCGTCGGCATTGCATATCGCGCAAAATTTCACGCTCTTACACCCAGTATTGTAAGTTCCTAGGTGATCTATAAATACAATTGGACACGGACGGTGGCGTTGCAGTCTGGTTTTCAATTTTTATTTCTGAAGAAAAGTCAGCTTTTGGGCAGAATAACGTATTTCGAGACCGCTATCATAATATATCTATAAATTAACAGTTCACCGCTCGTTAAGCGCTAACTAATTGGTCACCAACTTTAGATCAACTGATAAGGGTATATGTCAAATTGACAGTGATTAATGTCACTTACCACTTTATGTAGGAACAAAATACATTAAATGTGAAATGTCAGTCTGAATCAATTACATAATAATAGTTTAAGAGATCTATTTAATGACATTGTGTATTAATTTATATTTGTTTTTTCGATAAGGTTAATTGAAGAACCTATTAACTAGCCTTGTTCTGTATTATTATGATATTTATTTTACTCATCATCATCATCATCATCACAACCAGCCTTTTTAATGTTCCCACTGTTGGGACTCAAGCCTCCTCTCTAGGAGAGGGAATGAACCGTTATCCACCACGGTGGCCCAATGCGTGTTGGTGAATGTCACATGTCTTCGAATTTTTTGTTCTAGGACATGCTGGTTTACTCACGATGTTTTCCTTCACCGTTTTTAGAGCAGTGGTGATGAATATATAAATTATAATATTACTAGTTTCTGCCAGCGGCTTCACTCATATTCAAGTAGAAAATACCTAATAATACCTATGTCACTCAGTGATAAATTAGTGTTCTTCTGGTGAAGTAGTTTTTGAGCTTATTAATTAAAAATGAAACTTTAAATCTTTCGCTTTTGTAATATTAATATAAAATTATGATAGTAGGTAATAGGTATATTACAAATTGAAAGTTATACCTATTAGCAGACATATACAGTTTGAATAGACACATTTTATTTTCAATATTTTTTTGACATTATTGATACTATTTAGTATAATGCTATTTATTGCATTTTTTTATCACATACATCTTAAAACTATTATCTCACTGTACTAAATAGTGTATGTCCAGCAAAAATGGACAGTAAAAAAAATATTGAAAATAAAAAATGTGTCAATTCAGACACTGTCCGAATCATCTGTAAGTCGTTTTTTTTTTTTTTTTTTTTCTAGCCGTTGCTGTCCCACTGCTGGGCAAAGGCCTCCCCCAAGTCTTTCCAAACTTTCTTCTCCTGCGCCGTCTCAAACCAGTCCTTGCGGTATGCGTCCAGATCATCCCGCCACCTCTTTCTAGGCCGACCTCGACGCCGCTTTACTTCAGTAGGGACCCACTGTGTGGCGACGCTCGCCCAGCGGTCCCTATGCATGCGGCTGACATGACCCGCCCATTCCCATTTGAGCCTGGCAGCCTTTATTATATCATTTTATATTAACTGTTTTTTTTTTTGTAGGTACTTCTTTTTTTATCTTTCTTTTTAACCGACTTCAAAAATAGGAGGAGGTTATCAATCGGCTGTTTTTTTTTTTGTTTGTTACCTCAGAATTCCATCATTTGTGAACCGATTTGCAAAAAAAATCCACTTAAAAGATATGCTTCAATATTGGTCTAATTTTTTTTCAATAATTGAGGGAACTCCTCAAATATAGGTAGCCAGATTACCTAGTGATTTTGGTATTTTCATCGAGAACTTAAACATTTTAATGTACTAGTGCGGAAAACTGTCAAGTGCGCGCCTAAAAGCGGTAGGGATAGGAGCGACTTTTTGAGTAAGTGTTGTTTTTTTAAGACCAAGATGTATTAAAATATTTAGGTACTGGTTTTATTTCATACGAACTTCTGTAGAGCAAAGAAAAACGGGTAACTTTAATTATTTTATCCACACATCTAACAATCACGGTGAATCATTTTTCATACCAATCACTTTCACCTCCGTATAATTAAACCATACCATATTATGACTTAGCGTGTGATGTTAAGGTTTAATTTGCAATGTCGACGTCCTACATACTCGCAGGTACTATGAGAACGAGTTTAGTGAGAAAGTGTGTTATGTAAGCGGTTATGCTTCCCGTGTCATTGTGGGCAGCAATTTTAATTCTTTAATATATTTAATAAATTACTTGCTTCTGCCTACGGCTTTGCCTGTGAAAATTATTCCAAGGGTAAATAATGTATATACTTAGCGATCATCCTGAATTATCGTCAGAAAAAAAAGGAGAAACCAATCGCAGCACCACCTACCAACAATTTTATTTTCAAACTAGCTGTGCCCGCGACTTCGTTCGAATTTATTGAATTTATTTTTTCTAAAATAAAATTTGCCTAAGTTACTCCTTAATATATCAGCTAACCTATATACCTAGCGATCCTGAATCCTGAATAATCTTCAGGAAAAAAATTAAATCAGAAATCAGTAACGTTTATTTCAAATAGACCAGTTACAGGCACTTTTGAATTGTCAAAATGTCGGTCAGTCAAACAAGTGAAGCTAAATTGCACGTTCCAAAGCGTAGATCTCTATGGAAAAGAACGTGCAAGAAACTCCATGGACACTTTCTCACATGAGAAACCGATCGCAGCACCATCTACCAACAATTTTGCTTTCAAACTAGCTGTGCCCGCGACTTCGTTCGCGTGGACTACAAGATTTTGAATTTATTTTTTCTAAAATAAAAGTAGCCTAAGTTACTCCTTATTACATCAGCTACCCAGTCCCGTTAAAATCGGTCCAGCCATTTCAGAGATTAGCCGGAACAAACAGACAGACAAAAATTATAGAAAATGTTATTTTAGTGTATTATCACACCGCACCGCTGTTTTTTTTTATATTATTAAATCAATATTACAAACAGACACTCCAATTTTATTTATATGTATAGATATATAGACTATCCAGGAAATTCAAATGTACACGCAAAATTTCATCCATATCGGTCAAACCGTTCAGGAGGAGCGTTTGCTCCTCCTGAACGGCTTGATTCTTCTGTTTGTGTATTTACACAAACAGAAGAATTTAAATTATACATATTATTGTATAAGCATATTGTTGTTGTTGTTTTTTTGTTACTTAAGTGGTAATGGGTAGGGCACATTGCTCGCAGAACAGATGGCCAAAAAGTTCTGGAGTGGCGACCACGAGCGACGTAGCGTTGGAAGGCCTCCTACAAGGTGGACCGATGATCTGGGAAGGGTTGCAGGAATCCGATGGATGCAAGGCGCACAGGACCGTTAATTGTGGCGACATTTGAGGGAGGCCTATGTCCAACAGTGGACGTCTTTCGGCTGAAATGATGATGATGATGATATTGTTTTGATTGTCTGAAACCAGATTGGACGAAATACGAAAATGTCCCCAATACATACCAAATATAATTAAAAAAAAAATGCAGGTTTGCCGGTCCGTTTATAATTATTCAGTGCATACAATACTTACTGTGACGATAAATACAATAGAGAATAGTTTAAAAAGGTCAAGTACCAAAAAACTTTTGTCATTGAACTCGACGTAAGAAATAGATTAATCGTACAACGACCTGTCTTGATTAATTGTTTGACACGAAATTAATGTCGGTATAGTACATTACAATTCACGAATGATGGCGGCAGTGAAGTTTGCGCAGAAGGCTGCACAGTAACGTGTTTTAGGAACCAAATGCGACGTGCGTGTGCGAGAAGAGTGTATTAATCGTTCGCAAAAGGCTAACTTCACGGCCGCCATCATTCGTGAATTGTACTGTAGACTAGTGTGAAGCTAGAACTACATTAGTCGTTTATCGTGAACGTCATGAGAGACAGATGCGTAGAGCCTATATATAAGTGTAACACGCCTGATTTTTATCGAAGTCATTCCTGCCTGATCACTTAAAAAAAATCCGCTTGAATTCTGCGGCGACGCGGTGCCTAACTAAACCATTTGAGTTTTCGTTTTGATCATAAGCAACAATGAACTTAGCGGTGGTCAGGCGGATGTATCTTTGATGGTCACAATCGGACCTCAGTATAGTGATGCGAATGCGACCGATTTAAAAAATGTTAAAAAGTTATTAAACTTTTTCATAAAATTGATTTACCAGGACATTTAGCTTCCCGATCAGGCGTCAGGGTGTTTTTAATATCGTGCGGATTTCATCACCTATGCGGATTTGCTCTGCACGCGTAACTCTCGCAAATATTTATTCAAGTATTTATTGTTATGCGGGGGACTCGCGGGACGTGTGCGGGGCGGGGCAATCCAGCATGCGTCTTCAAATTCGCATGATATTAGATCCAAAATCGGGAAGCGTCTCCAGACCCCTTGAAAATCGGGATGTCCCACGCAAATCGGGACTCCTGGCAACACTAGTAGTGACCATCAATAGTGCCATTATCATTTTGAGCTCGTTATGGTGAAAGTGAAACCATGACATACTTACGGACGGAATTGAATGACCAACTTTATTTTTTCGATCTCGGTAACCGTAGGGATATTAACTTGTTGCCTTTTTTAAATCTTTTAAGATCAAGATACAATATTACGTGTTTATGTGGCTCTATTTATGTATGTAGGTCTGTGTGTCTAATAAAGAGGTAAAATTTGTTTTTTTTTTTTGTTTGAAGGAGGTAATCTCTGAAAGTACTGGTCCGATTGCGAAATTTTTTTCACCGGTAGAAAGTTGCTTTATTCCTGAGTGATATAGGCTATATTTTATATAGGTACGCGGGCGAAGCTGCAGGCAAAAGCTAGTAAATAAATAAGGAAGCAAAAAGAAGATAAAAAAAAATCCAAAAGTAACGACCATTATCCCTAAACACTAAGCCTTTGCTTCATTTTCAATAGCCACCAACGTATACGAGATTAAAATGCCTAGAGGCCACATGTTCCTAATCGTGGCCCCGCAGATATTTCGCATCCCATCCTACCGTAATCATATATTCCTGGATAGTGCTGAATCAACATAGGATGCTGCAGTATTAGCATAATTTGTAATTGATACCGCGCACTGAGGCTGGTGTAGACCGCGTGAGCATGCATTATTTATGGTGAAGAACACTTGTATCATGATATGGAGAGGATCCAGCGGTTTAGCCCGTGTGAGAGTAGGCTCCTCCACACAAATTTTGAAGCCGGTTAAAAAAAAAGTAAATATTTATTTATTTTTCCACATTGACGTAACACAGTACAGACAGTATAAAAAAATAGTTTAAAAAAAAACTAAAAAAAACACGCGTTCATAGCATATCAAACTAAAAAGTTAAAAAACTCTACCTATATTGAAAATTATTTTAAACTTTTTAGTTTGATATGCTGTGAAAGCGTGTTTTTTTAAAGGATTTTTTTTTATTTTGCACTAAAAAAAAAAAACAGATTATTGTATTGTCATCAGTCTTTGATGGGTGTGCAAAGTTTGAAGTAAATCTGATCGCCTAAAGTTGGTCAAAATCGAGCTCAAAGGCGTTGGTTACAAACATACAGGTGAAGCTAATATAAGCGTGTTAATAAATGGAGTGGACTGGAGTCTGAACTAGGGCCTGTATTTTAGGACTCCAGGTCTTCCTCCCGCGGGGACTGAATTCGTTACGATTCATTGGTAGATGCAATGTAATCAATGTTTATATTATGTGTCTATGCGTGAGTGCGGGTGTGTGTAGTGCATGTGTTATGGTGTGTGTGTCTGTGCGTGTGTGTGTTGTGTATGTGTAGTGTGAGAATTTAGTTGCTCGCGTCTGTTTATGAGAGTATGCATTATGTATGCTTGGTTTTGCATGAGTATGCTTTGACTGTTCTGCTATTCCTTTAGGAGGTGAATTTTAGAATAACCTCTCTTAGCTCTCTAAGATCGCCAGCGTCATACAGGAAACCTTGTGTAAACTCTTTCACGCTCCAAGTCCCAATTGTTTCGGCTGTGCGTTGATATTCATTCAGTTTCACCTTTTATATAGGGTGACTGGCAATTAGTGTACGATAATTAAACACGTGATTGTGCTCATGATAACAAACAATTTTTATTACGGGAGCAAAGACGAAATCGCGAAAAAAAATATCAGCTGTTCAGTACGTTAGGCAAACATGAATGTACTGATCAGCTGATTTTTTTTCACGATTCCAGGTTAGTTCCCATAGTAAAAGTTGTTGGTTATCATTTATTTATTTATTTATTTTACAATTTATGTACACACAAATATACTGAGGAGGATAACATTATTAGAAAACTTTGTACAAAGGTACTGCTTATTTCAATTAGAAATTTCTTCCAGCAGACCTGCGAAAGAAGAAATTACAAGAGATGTAGACAGTAGTGTGCAGAAATGAGAAAGAAGAGTTAGTGAAAACAAAATACTTATATAACTATATATACCTTATACTAAAAATAAATACATAATATTTATACAATTGTTATCAAGCAAGAGAGGAAAGAGTGTGCTCTCTTAATTTATTATGAGCACAATCACTTGTTTAAGTATCGTACACTAATTACCAGTCACCCTATATATACGGGGTTAATTGTAAAACAAAGTAAAGTTGTTGTTTAGGATGTTACTAACATCCTAAACAACAACTTTTGTTCTATGACTTTTAAAAATTTATCATATTATTATTTTAGTTCATCAAATTTTTTCATACAGTAATATAAATAAATATTTAATTGAATTGATTGACTGATTTTATTACCTTGCTAGCTTTAACACGCTTATATTAGCTTTACCTGTATGTTTGTAATCAACGCCTTTGAGGTCGATTTTGACCTACTTTGGGCGATCAGATTCTCTTTAAACTGTGCACACCCATCAAAGACCGGTGAGAATACAATAATCCGCTTTTTTTTTAGTGAAAAACCGGCCAAGTGCGAGTCGGACTCGCCCATGGAGGGTTCCGTAGCAGCAAGTAACATAATATAAAAGTTCTTGTAGTTCGTTGTAACTTTGATCGATGTTTTAATAATAGTATATTTTTTTAGATTTATGACGTATTAAAAAAAAACAACTTACTAGATCTCGTTCAAACCAATTTTCGTTGGTAGTTTACATAGTAATGTACATCATATATTTTTTTTAGTTTTATCATTCTCTTATTTTAGAAGTTAGAGGGGGGACACACACATTTTACCACTTTGGAAGTGTCTCTCGCGTAAACTGTTCAACTTAGAAAAAAATGATATTAGAAACCTCAATATCATTTTTGAAGACCTATCCATAGATACCCCACACGTATGGGTTTGATGAAAAAATATTTTTTGGGTTTCAGTTCTAAGTATGGGGACCCCCAAAATTTATTGCTCTTTTTCTATTTTTGTGTGAAAATCTTAAAGCGGTTCACAGAATACATCTACTTACTAAGTTTCAACAGTATAGCTCTTATAGTTTCGGAAAAAAGTGGCTGTGACATACGGACGGACAGACAGACAGACAGACAGACAGACAGACAGACAGACAGACCGACAGACAGACAGACAGACATGACGAATCTATAAGGGTTCCGTTTTTTGCCATTTGGCTACGGATCCCTAAAAATGAGCATGTCAAACTAAAAAGTGTTATCGTTAATTTATTTTACACTTTTTAGTTTGATATGCTCTAAGAGCGTGTTTTTTTTGTTTTTTTTTTTTTAAACTATATTGTTTTCTTTATAAAGTTTGTCCTGTATTTTGCTTATGTGTTTTACAATAAAGTAACCCTTAAAAACAAATCAAAACATGAAAACGAAATGTATGTGAAATGAAAATCGGTTTAGCCGTTTATATATTTTTTATTAAATTCTTTAATTATTATTTTTTTCTGTTGTTACAGTGGTGACAGGATGCACCGATGGGATCGGCAAAGAGTATGCCAAACAGGTGATGTATCATTTAGACTTAGTGTTTTATTTGTATGTACGATATTAGTTTTCATAAATGAAAAACCCGAAACGCATGTCTAGTACTTTTTGTTATGTAAAGAATCTATGTTCAAAATTTTATAACTATGTCATTAAAAATGACAAAGTTATAAGTGTGTTATATCAGAAAAAATACATAGTCACCGGGCTATCTAGACGATTGAGAGGTTGTTTTGCACTCAGCTGTTTGCTGGCACCTAATACACGCTATGACCTGCCGTGAACTGTGTTGTACTTATCTTTTTGAATACCGTAATTAGAGACACAATAGAAAGACAATTGCTTATGTCGAACTGTGTAACATAAGACATTCAAAAGGTTAAGTGTCTGTGGTGTCCACCTTTATAAATATTTTTGATAAAAATATAACATGGTGTAAAAGCTATTGGGACCCATTCAGTTACTGATTCGGAACAAACTGTATCCAGGTTTTGCATATACCAAAAATTATTTGTATACTCACAAGGCCAAAGTCCTGACTCTCTCACTAGCTCATCAACCGGGGCCCCTTTGTAGCCCAAAGCCCATTTGGATATAAAATACTGAAATTTGCACAATATGTACATAATTAAATCTATGTTGATTGGCCTGTTGGTCTAGTGGTTAGTGACCCTGGCTGCTATATCGGAGGTCAGGTCAGGATAAATGTTTGTGTGACGAGCATGATCATTTGTTCTGTATCTGGGTGTAATTTATCCATATATGTATGTATTTAGAAATAAATAAGTATGTTTATCAGTGGTCTAGTACTCATAACACAAGCTCTGCTTACCTTGGGACTACACGGCGTTGTGTGATAATTGTGGAATATAACTATAATTAAAAAAAAAAAAAAATAATAATTTCAGCCAAACGACGTCCACTGTTGGACATAGGCCTCCTCTTAGGCACTGTGCAAATATAGAGACTATTAGTTTTCAGTTACCGACACCGAACTCTTTTGATCGTCATGAATATATGATATGTGGAAGAAACTGGACACAAAAATGTTTACGTATGCGCAGGGAGTGGATGATTTTTATTTTATTATATTTTTTTTTTTATTTTTAGAAAAAGGAACAGCAAACAGCTACATACAATATAAATCTTAGGTACTACGGGTACGGTCAAACTAGTATAGAGAGAGCGAAAAAAGCGAGTGGAGAAAGAAAAAAAATCAAAATGTCAAAATAAAAACACTTATGAAAGCTCCATAAGAATGAGAATTTTGAACTTACACGGCGAACATGCAAAAATATCTATGTGTTCAAAAGTCTCAGTGTAGGTATCAAGTTAATTTCATACTGGTTTTATAGAGATAAAATATTCATCGGTTGCTTGTATATCTGAAACAAGACACACGTTTGCACCCTGCCTAAGTGTCGCCACAATGAACGATCCTGTGCGTCTCGCATCCGTCGAATTCCTGCAACTTTTACCAGGTCATCGGTCGGGTAGGTGGTCTTCCAACGCTGCGTCTTCCGATACGCGATCGCTACTCCAGAACCTTTCGGCCCCAACAGCAACCCCACAGATGCCTTGTCTATTACCACTTTATAGTGTAGCGGTCCTTCGTACTATGTCAGCAACCTTGAATCTCCTACAGATATCTCATTCCTGATACGATCACGCAAGTTGCCCTTTGGGTGACTTTAAGTCTTCTGATGACGCCCATTGTGAGCGACTACGTTTCAGAGACATATGTCATCACTGGCAACATGCACTGATCAAAGACTTTCTTCTTTTAAAAGATAAATAAAAAAATATAGTACAAAGAATAAAAGAGGATTTTCCAAAGTCGTCCCCCCCCCCCCCCCCTAAGGAGTGAAATAGGGGTTCAAAGTTTGTACTATCCTTAACAAAATCTCATATTTTCAGTAGAAGTAAACGTAATCTTATATTTTTTACTTTATAAGGGCGCTTTCAATTTAGACGTTTTATGTCGAATCACTGCCGCACCTTTATCGTACCGAAGTTTGCATTCCGACAACAAGCGCCTAAATTAAAAACTTATCTGGCTGCCACGCGTTTGTATGCCCTCCTCCTCCTAAGTCTCACTCTTGGCAGAGTGGTCGTGGTTGACGATATTGCATTTTCATTTGGCGAGTGAGGCTCTCAAGATGCGTCTCCATATGTCCCGGTTTACGGCGTCTCGAGAACTGTGAACTATCGAGTTTTGTGTTGCAGTTTTGATGAGGTCTGTTCAGCGCGTAGGTGAGCGCCCGTGTGACCAGTCATACGCCAGTATTGGCATCGTGTATGCTGTATACCAGTGATGCGCTATTTAACACCGAATTAAACACGTGGTGCTTGTGACGCTGCCGTTCTGTTGTCGACCGTTCGCCGCACGGTTGCCGAACCACGCGCTTTCATGAAAATACGGTCGTCCGTAGGCAGTACGACGAACGCATCGCATCGGCACCACAGCAGGCCGTCAAAAAACGCATAAGTTGTAAGCACCCTTAGATTTAAAATTTATACTAAGTATTGAGATGGCGAGGTTAGACACTTTGCCGTGTACCTAATAAAAAAAAAAACTGGGCAAATGCGAGTCGGACTTGCGCACTGAGGGTTCCGTGCAAACTACAATTCCCAAATGGAGTCTCGAAGGTTTTTCCAATTCGCATTTTTTTTTTGTTACGTAGTTAACAACTAATTTACTGTTTTCAGATTTTTTTCTATATGCCATGAGACCTTGCTTTGTGCCTTTCAGGATTAGTCAACGGGAATTACCCTATAAATTTTGATCTTTGAGAGTATCAAAATAAACGCCCGTATCTTTTTTATTCGTTAACTTACAAGTTTGAATTTTTCACGGCTCGAAGGGACGGCAGGATTGAGTATGGTTTTAATTTCAACTCGATACCTTCACGCGTTCTTAAGATAAAGGGTCTTGACAGACAGACAGACAGACGGACGGACAACAAAGTGATCCTATAAGGGAGGTACCCTTTGTTTCTTTTGAGGTATAGAACCCTAAAAAATACTATAAAAAGCACATTTTACCAATAATAAATTCAGAATAGTAGGTACCTAATTCTTAAAGTTACGTTTTTCTGTGAATAAATTTTGCTAAACATTTTAGTGCCAGACTTTTTGAACTCAATTATAATAAATAAAACTTAGGTGTTAAGGTGTAAATATTTAACTTTTCAGTTCATTTAGTGGAAAAAATATTTACCTTTTTTATGATTTTTGCACTACAAAGTCTGGCAATTTTTTGTCGGATATTTGCTTAGATATGTTTTCGATACTAAAACTGTAATTGCAGGTGTTTTGTGATTGTTCGCATAAATAACCGGGGCCCTGCAACCCAAAGGGCAACTGAAGGAACACATGGTAGGTTTTAGTCAGCATAAAAGTTTGATACGTCCTTCACGTAAAGCAGGAGACATTCCTTTATGATTTACTAGCCTCCCAAAAAAAGACGCTATGGTTTAAGTCTGCAAACTATCTAATTGTTGTCAGATTCCGCGATCTGAAAAAAAAAAATCTAATACGGCTAGACATGCCCATTACTAATAGTATTTCTTTTTTAATTTGTATAAAACTAAGTGCTTGACTGCGATCCCACCTAATGCCTATCCACACTAGTCTTAAAGACACCCAAATCATAATCGATCGTGAAGCTCACAGCAGGCAAATTGTTCCATTCCTTCGACGCGTACATCGTATAACACCCTCGCCTGCGGCTCGGGCGAAATACGCCTCGGTTGTAATGACAAACTTGCTCCACCTACATCAAAATGTACCAAACATAATATCTCTGATACCTACTCACAATGGTACTTGTTTCCTGTCAGTAGGTAACTGTTATATGACCTTGACCAATCAAGAATACTAATGAAAACGACTGTAACTAATAAAACAATCTTTATTATGTTTATTCAAGAATATTTGCTCAGCTATTTATAATTATTATAATATTTGAACTCGCAAATACACGTAAGAACACAGAACACATATTGGCTCCTAAAGTCAATATAAATAGGGACCTCTGTCAGACTGGTGATCGATTTTGATGTATAATTTTATTTAATATGCAAATATCCTTAATACCTTTGCGTATTTGAAGAATAGCCCAACAATAGTTTAGTTAAACATATATTTTGTAAACATCACCCTCAACGAGCCTTGTCAACACTTCATGTTACCTAATAGTTACAACCTGTATTTTTTTCTTCCTGCCCTTATCCCATTTTACTTGGGGTTGGTGCAACATGTTTTTTTTCTTCTATTCTGTCCTGTCACCTGTCATATCACTAACTCCCTTTTAAATGATATGAAAGTATCATTTATGACACAATCTATCCATCTTTTCTTTTGTCTTCTTCTCCCTCTCCATCCATCTACATGTATCTATACTCAGCACTCTTTTAGTAATATGTGCCTCATCCTTCCCCTTCACATGACCATACCAAGATGACTATTTTGCTTTTAACATTTCAGTCACTGGCGTTACTTTCAAACTTCTTCTAATATGTATACTAGGGCTTTCAAATACCGGATTTTTTCAATACCGGTATCAATACCGGTATTAGAATATTCAATACCGTGATCACGTGATCACGGTATTGAACTCAAGTTTTTTTTTAACTAGTGCTTGACTGTAACCCCGTCTCATAGATATTTTAATTAGGAAATTAATAAAACCATTTAAATACGTATTTTTATTTTCAAAACAGTGTTTATTCTCTCTTAACTGTTCTAATAAGGTTCTAGTAAGCATGGCGCTACCGTACTGATTGTTTACCGGCGATTACCAAATAAGGCAGATTAAAACCATAGATCTGCGTAAGGTTTAGGCTTACTTGACGCTGTACATTTTTACAACATATCTATATCTAATAAGGTTAAAACGCAGTTCTAAGGTTCAAGTAAGCATGGCGCTGCCGTACCTATAGTTTACTGGCTGATACATTAGATGCGTACTTATACTGCCCTTAGAGGTCAGCAAGCGTCAAGACTCGTGTTTTTTTCTTATTATTATGAGAATATTTCACATGTACTTGTTGTACCAAACTACCAATTAAATGTAGAATTTTGAATTGCTTCTTCGAACACGAAAATAGTTAATAAGTACTAATTAGGCAAAATTAATAATATTTGAAGATAGAAAAGAAAGCCACATCGAAACCGCTCAAATATTCAATTTTTACTGTCTAATTCTAGATCTAACGGATAACGTGATTCGTTAAAGGAAAAAATATATTAAACAAATTGGAAAATGACACAATTTTAGATGCTTCAATTTGTTGTGAATTCGTAATAAGTTTTTACAAAAAAAAAATGCGGTCGCGTGATCCGTTGAGAATTGAGACAAACCCCATAAAATACAAGTATTAATATTATGTACCATGTTGCTCGTCAAGATTACAAACTTATCAAAAATACACAATGACCAAGATTGCACATGTTACCCGGGCACCTTTGCGATACTGACTAACAAAACAATAACATCGTATAGGGCCTATCACTTTACGCGTTATTCAGACCATTTTAATTTATGGTTCGACGTATCGCGAAGAGTTGGCGCTTAATACAGGTGTGAGAATAATATTACATCGTAATTTATATTATATAATACAACTTCTTGCTACTTATTACAACAAAACATAATAATATATATTAAACATTGTAATACCGTAATCACGGTATTGGCTCGTCAATACCGTGATTGAAAAAAGACCAAAATATATCCGTGATCACGGTATTGCGGGATCCCGTAATACCGGTATTGAAAGCCCTAATGTATACTCTTTTCTCACTTTATCCGTTCTCGTCACACCAATACATCTCAACAATCTCATATCCGCTACTTGCAATCTTTTTTCATCCTTCTTTTTCAAGGCCCAACATTCTGATTCATACAGTCTTATGACCGACTTATAAGTTTTACCCTTAATTCGTGGGTCGCAAGTTGTTTCCGTGACCTGTCACCATTTTATAAATCCTGCGTTGATCCGATGTGTTACGTCTCGGTCTACCTCACCATCCTCTTGGACGAGCGACCGAAAACTACAACCTGTTTAAAGAATAGAATATACTTTATATTAAATTTAAAAAGTAACAGAACTTATAAATAAACTTAAATCTATGGGTAATAAAATAGTGGTCTTTTCAGTAATATCAATACCTACCAGACAACCTTAGGCTGGATCTAATGATCTATCTATGGAAAAAGTTAAAATAATAGTCTGCGGTGTACTACTAGCAAATTTATCTAACATTATTTAGATTATTAGATTTGTTACTAAGCAAATAATATATAAAATAATTAAGTCAAAAGTGAATCGGTTATTTCTACGCTAGTATAGACGATGATGTGAGGTAGCAGTCAAGTGTGAATTGATCTATGATAATAATACTTAATAATAATAATAAGGCGTTACGCGGCTAGATCAAGGGCTGGATTCAAAAAGCGATGTGGCGATACGCCTGAACACGGCTTGTATTGTTAGGTGATTCCTTTCTCTGGAGCCCTGACCGCCGCGCGCCGGTAGCTTGGACCCTGTTCCCGATACCGGTGGGATACTATTTTTATATTTTAAAGTGTTTTTTTTTTTTTATACTAAAATATTTAAAAATATAATTTATATGTCACCGTATATTATTAATTTGTAGCCGTTTTATTTTAAATTTAAATAAAACGGCTATAACAGTTACGAAGCACCATTCTCTGGAGTCCTGACTGCCGGTAGCTTGGATCCTATTCCCAATACCGGGCTGCTATTTTATACTAGTCTCTTCCAGCGGTTTCGCCTGCGTGAAAATAGCTTTCTTCGTACAAAATTTGGACCCCCTATTCTTAGTGCTCGCCTATTTTTCTTTTTTATTGTTATTGATAGGCTCGCGTTCCACGAGCATCTCACCTGCTGGTAAGCGATGATGTGGTATAAGCAACAAAAGAGAACATAGTGCAAAATTACATGCTCCTAGGTCCTGTAGTTACAGCTATGCGTTGATATATCATCATCATTTCAGCCCAAAACGTCCACTACTGGACATAGGCCTCTCTCAAGTTTCGTCAAAAAAAACTGAATAATAAATAAACTCACCTTCTAGTGCAGTCGGGTAAAGAAATAAGGCCAATTAGCAATAGGTACTTTACCACGTCTAATTTGGAACTTCAGGTTCCATTTCTAAATTAACTGATCCGTAAGGTCTGAAATTGTAGCTAACCGAACCGTTAAAATACAAAGCCTAATTATCAATAAATTGCTCAGAATAGACGTCGTATTGTGTCCACAAATTAATACAAACTACTCTGCAATTAATTCCGACAATTCCCACATCAGTGACAAACCTAGCGTTGCGGTGAAAATTTTTGATGTTTGAAATACCGAAATTAGTACAAGACAATTCGCAAATATTTATTTAATGAGTACTTTTTGGTAATACTGTTATTCCATGCTAAAAAGGGGAATGACTGACCTGCCTGGTAGCTATTATGTATTTCGTAAATATTACTGATATATCTCTTTGAAGCTCGTGTGGAATAAATCGCTCCGTCGACCCGGGTTTGTTCCTTAACGGACGACTGCCTGTACCAATGGTAGCCAAACATTGTTCTGTGAGTTTTAAAGTGTGCAGCGTGAGCAGTGCTGGCCGAGTGTGCAGCGTTGACCGTGTGGTAACGACCCCGACATACGAGTTGTAGGTCGCGAGTTCAAACCCAGCCAGGCACATACTTTGTGTAATTTATTTTATCACCACTGCTCTCAAAACGGCGAAGGAATATATTGTGAGGAAATCAGCATGTCTTAGAACTAAAAATTCGAAGATTTGTGACATTCACCGACCTGCTCTGGGCCCGCGTAGTGGATTACGAGCCAATCAGCTCCAAGAGAGGATGCCCGAGTCTCAGCAGTGGGAACATTAAAAGGCTGATTATGCTATTATGAGTTCTAAAACCCCACAATCCAACCTTGCTAGAGACGCTCCGTCTCTGGCAAGGTTGGATTGTGAGGTTTGAGTTTGCCGAAGGAAATGACTACCTCCCATTCTCTCTCACTTCGTACTATGGACTGAACCAGGAGATAGCTTCTACCTGATAGTACTTAAGCCAAAATTGAATAGGTTACTTTTGGACACGCATCCTTCATAGTCAGTCACATCATCACCTAACAGTGAGACAGTGCTCAAGCGTGCCAACCATTTGAATAGAATACAATGGACATAGTTTATTCAACACAGGCACAAAACAATGGGAATAAACTCTAAATAAAAAAAGAATAGTACAAAATCATATAATAAAAATTCAATCCAAAGTAAGTCCGCCTATGTACCACTATTATACATGAAGTTTGAATAAATAAATAAAATTATTCTTAGCGTGCTCGTACCAAAAAGGTTACTACTATCTCAGTTACTTACTATCTCAGCATTTGCTGGGTGTTTTCAATGCGGCGTGTCTCTAGGTGGTGACAAAGATACGAATATAATAAAAAAGTAAAGTTTGTTTTTGGTTTTTATGTCTTTTTGTTTGTAGGAGGTAATCTTATGTTTATGTACGCGGGCGAAGCCGCGGGTAAAAGCCAGTTATAATGTTAATATGTTTATAATACGTAGGTAAATAAAGTGTTAAACAGTACTATTTTTTAATTAAGTAACTTAGTACAAAAAATCAGGCTCTATCCTTACCCGTTACTTATTTATCATATATGTTTGTAGTCAAAAAAAAAAAAAAACGATATCTCAAAATTGTCCACGAAAATTTGTCCCAAAATTGTTGATACTAAAATACTACGCGCAGTATTTTTCCAATTTGAAAGTCGTTTATTCATTAATAATTTACTTTGTTTTTTTTTTTAATTATATTTTTTGTTGCAGTTGGCTTCCCGAGGCTGTGACATTGTTCTAGTCAGTCGTTCAATGGATAAACTTCAAGCGACGGCGCAGGAAATTGGTAAGTCACATGATCCTTTATGTCCGCCATACACTTTAAGGTATTCCTGACAGGTTTACCTATACGGTTGAGTTCTACGTACAAGTTAACCTAATCGTGTATGTATTTATTTATTTATTTATTCATTTATATACACACAAACACTTAAAAATGAAATGGACAAATACAGATAAAAGAGTACAAAGGTACTGCTTATTTCAAATGAAATTTCTTCCAGCATAAATTACAAGTATATATACAAGGTGTCGTTTTGAAGAAGCAAAATATTTCAGGAGGTTGTAATACAACTCATAATTAATCATGTGAAAAAACGATACCTGGTCAATAATCAGTAATACTTGTTATTTTATTTTTTAATTATACTAAACTAATTCGATTGATCGATGGCAGCGGGGGCGTAGCTAGGGTGTGGCGTGCGGGATGATGATTGGATGATACATTATTTATGAAACTATCGTTGCGAGTTAGTGTGTGTGAAAACGCCCTTTATTTTTCCGTGTTTGTGTGTGTGAAAGAAAGCGCGGTTATGAGGCAGGCATCAGACTGGCTGCTTTTTAAGAAACGTAGTTCACACATACCGATTTTAATAAAAAAAAAAATCCTACTCATTTTATTATTGATTCGGGTCGAGAATCACTAACATAATTACCTCCTGAAATATTTTGCATCTTCAAAACGACACCTTGTATATATCTATAAAAAAATAACTTTACGAGATGGTTGAGAGGTAATGATTTTTGACTAGCTTTTTGAAGAGAGATATATTTTTAGCGTCACGGATGTTAGGTGGAAGTGAGTTCCACAGTCGCACTGCATGAAAAGAGAAGGAGTTGGAATAGAAATGAGTATTATGGGATGGGAAATTAAGATGGTATATAAGGTGGGATCTGCATGGGGCGTCGGCAGGTCGAGTGAATGTATGTTGCACACCTGTGCAGGTCTCCATTCAAGCTCACCTGACAGTTATAACTGTACAGGCAAACTTGTCAGGTATACCTTAGCGTGTATAACTACCTTAATAATTCGTTTGTTGTAGAGAATAACTTTCCGTTTCTCTTCTATAAAAACATTTGAACTCGTCTATTACTCTCATACAGCTTAGATACATATTTGGTTTTTATGAAGAAAAAATAAAAATCATTTCCTCCCTTTCGATGATAAAATGTTTTAAATAATAAGAAAACACCTTCTCACATCTAATTTTTTTCTTCTTTAACTCTTTGAATGTCGTAATTAGAAACACAATAGAAAGACAATTACCTTATGTCGGACAGTGTAACTTAAGACATTCGAAAGAAAGAAACATTTTATTCATTTGTTTATAAACATCAAAATAATAAAATTTATAAGTTATTATAACCTAAAAATAAACAACAACAACAACAACAAGGGTTATATTTACAAACGGGTAGAAAATGAAATTATTGGGCATCAAAAAATTCATCCACATCGATATCAATGGGAAAAATATCCAGAACGATGGCAGTATTACCACGTTGGATAGCAATGCTCATGCGCAAAATATAGATGCATACACGAAGACAAAAGAAGAAAAAAAACATAAAAACACGTCCGCACAAAATAGCGGTCTCAGATCTTCTTCTACACCTCTAACTCCCCACTTCTCTTACAGAAAAAGACTACAAAGTTGCAACCAAGATCATCCAGGTGGACTTCAGTGGCGGAGAAGAGATCTACGACAATATCGAGAAGGAGATCACGGGCCTGGAGATCGGAACCCTGGTCAACAATGTCGGAGTTTCCTACACCTATCCCGAATACTTCCTTGACATACCAGAAGTGTAAGTTATTTTTGCTTTTACACCACCATATTTAATTTTTAAGCTATAAAGCTTAAATATTAAAACCACGAAAAGTTGTCCGTTACAGCACTCGGCACTATTCTTTAAATGATCATCATCATCTTTCTGCGCTTGTCTCATCTTACTCATGCTCGACGTTACACAATTTCTTTTTCCATATTGAGTAGCATTAAGGTTCATACGCACTATGCGGGTAGCCGCAATGTGGCCGTCGTGCGGCTGACCGCAAGCACAATTATGTATGTAATATTCATTTCTATGCGCACTGCGGTCGCTCGGAAGGCTGCGGTTGCTATACCTGCCTGCGGCTGCCCACCATTGAGTGATGTGCACTGGCCAGCCGCATTGCGGTTACCCGCATAGTGTGTATGAAGCTTTAGACAAATAGCTTTTCCATTTGTTCACGATATATAGTAAGTAAAATGTTGAATGATGACTTTTCATGTGACTTTTCCGCAGGTGAAAAATTAACTAACCGTTACCGTACCGTTAACCGTCTCACTATCACTAATTCCCATATCTTTACAAAAACCCTCTCAAAATGTATCCTCTTTAAACGGTCTACACTTTGATTATCTACTTGTCTAGATAGAGCAATGCGAACAAACGATGCACTAAAACTGTCTCCAATTGCGAGATTATGTGTGAGTACCGCTTGCGTACTTATTGTCGTCAAACTGTCAAGGTGTGCGTGTTTAGGGATGCCTGCTTCAAATGATTAACTTTCTTTTTATCCGTTATTTATTATGAAGAAAGTTTAACAAAATAGGTTGAATGAAATAATATTTCGTAAATTAAAGAAAGAAAATAATACATTTATCTAACACAGACTTAAAGACACACAATTCTCTTGTTACATGTAAGTATATAAAACAAACAAATAAAAAGCATAAACTCCGATGTAACACAAGACAAGACATACCTACAGTGAAAAAAAATATACACTTTTTTTATTATTTTTTGACCACCATCCCACCTGACTTGACCCTGACCACACCGGATGGCGAAATAGGCGTGTTCAAGATCGGAGACAATCAGTAATTTTAGTTCTTTAGCCGTCGTAAACCCTTTTTAGGGTTCTGTAGTCAACTAGGAACTCTTATAGTTTCGCCATGTCTGTCTGTCCGTCCTCGCTTAATCTCTGTGACCGTTAGCACTAGAAAGCTGAAATTTGGTACCAATATGTATATTAATCACGCCGACAAAGTGGTAAAATAAAAATTGGAAAAAAAATGTTTTATTAGGGTAGCCCCCCTATATGTAAAGTGGGAAGAGATTGTTTTTTTAATTTCAACCCTAACGTGTGATATATTGTTGGATAGGTGTTTAAAAATGAATAGGGGTTTACTAAAATAATTTTTTAATAATGTCAATAATTTCGGAAATAATCGCTCCAAAAGTAAAAAACAATGTGTCTCCCACCCTCTAACTTTTGAACCATAACTTTAGAAAATATGAAAAAAAATCTGAAAAGTAGAACTATAAAAGGACTTTCTAGGAAAATTATTTTGAACTTGATGGAAATAACAGTTTTTATACAAAAAAGACAAAATAATTTCTGGACTAAGTTGGTAGTATAATCGTATATCGTATCATAAATGGGTACACTTATTGTGACGGACGGGACACTACGGAACCCTACACTGAGCGTGGCCCGACACGCTCTTGGCCGGTTTTTTTGTAAAATATTTTTGATATCATCAGAAAAATGTTCGGAACACACGACTGAAGTCCTGTGGGGTTTCCACTGGTCTTAATTTCGAATCCGCAGTATAATGTCTCTCCAGCAATTTGCTAGTATGGGATCAGTAGGAAATCTGAAACCCAAAATATTAGAAAGAACTAACAAAAATACTATTTAGTGCACGACGTCATGGGTTTTATTTATTTTGTAGGTATAGATTTTTAAATTGATTTATTGATATAATAATGTTCTCCTGATCGAAAGATGACGTAATAATTATGTGTAATATGTCTCCCATAGTTTCGCCAAATCTCCCTAATAAAAAACTGACAACACTGGCTAATCAGAATAACTTACAAAAAAACGAATAAAAAAATCGTGTTTCTGAATATAATAGTGGGTAAATAACAAAACTTACCGATGAAAAGTGATCTTGGTATTATTATACGGTTTTCCCACATTATTGCGGTACAGTCTGATAGCACAAACCGGCATAATTAATTACTTTTCGTGAGCACGTTATCCTTTGGTATTTCAAATGACAGTGACTTACGGGAGAAGCGAGTCTACCAATTTTAGTAGACTTTATTTGGGCCGTTCAATAGGTGTCAATGTGGTATCTAGACAAGTATATAATCAAAGGGTCTACATTTAAAAATCGTCGTCGTAAAGTTTCCAATCCCAATAGTGACACAACATTAAATTTCTGACGTCATAAATCCAAAATGGCAGACGGTGGCACCCGTTTTATTCCGCTTGACAAGTTAAATGCTGCAAATACCGGAGCTTTGATTTTGAATTGCGTTAAATGCGGCTTTAGTAATGTCAGAAACTTTATTTTGTGTAGGCAGGGTATGACAAATCTATAAAGCGTACAGGAATCTATGACATAAGGAAAATTGAGGTCAGGTACTGTAGATGACGGGCTTGCGGACAGTGACCAATGGGTCGCCCAAGTCGTCGACGGCGCGCACTGTTCCCGCACGCCTCAAGGAGTTGTCAGCAACAGCAGGGACTCAGCCGGGTCGAAGCCTACTGGAGCCAGGGTTATCCGAAAGCGCGCTCGAGCCCCGGTATGAAGGCTAAAAGGAACGGGGTGGGTCTTTTAGTTAGTAAGAGTCTGACACTATCTCCCGCTCCGCCCAAGAGCGAGGGATGTCAATGCATGATTTTTTCCCACCATAAAAAAAGTACTGTAGATGAGAATGAGTTTACACATGTTTTGCAGAAATCAAAGTAATGTTATAAGAGTAATAGTGGCCGAGTGGTAACGGATCCGACTTACGAGTTGAAGGTCACGGCTTCAAACCCAGCCAGGCGCATTACTTTGTGTAATTCATTTCACCACCACTGCTCTCAAAACGGTGAAGGGAAACATCGTGAGGAAACCGGCTTGTCCTAGAACCAAAGATATGTGACGTCCACAAACCTGCACTGGGCCCGCGTAGTGGATCACGGCCCATTCCCTCTCCTAGAGAGGAGTCCTGAGTCCCAATAGTGGGAACATTGTTTGGCCATACAGTAATGTTATGAAGGTGAAAGTTTGTGAATATGTGTGTATATTTGTTACTTTTTCTCGCTCAAACGGCGAAGTGGATTTCTAGAAAACTTGGTACAGTTGCCAAAACGGATCTTGAGCGCTCGGCGTCAGAGTGGGGATCGCTTTGCGCATTCCATACATTGGCGAGCCAGTCGTCTTCGTTGTTAGATACATGCAGCAACGCAGGGAACGAACGAGGAGTGAGGTCTATGACGCGATGGCGCGGCGAGCCAATCACTGACGCTCCCCGCTCACGCGTCTCACTTCATACCACTAAAGAGACCCAATATTTGACTTCTGCACAACCGCTCAAGATCCGTTATAGCAACTGTACACGGGTAGAACATGTTTTGGAATAGCAAATTAGATACTTTAAACCTGGATTTTGTTCCCTTGAGATAATTTTCGATAACACAAAATTAATCAACATAGCAAAGCGGTTGTGGGGGACGCCTTGTCCACCAGTGGACATCTTTCGGCTGAAATATTGATGACGTTGGTTTGTAATATTTTGAAGGCAAGCCTGCCCCCTAGCCAAGTTACAACCGTTTCTCTTATGTCCAACGGTTTGAGTTGGCCACGCCCACAATTATTTTGTTTTGACCGTGTTGAGACGACGTCATTCCCGTACATTTGAAAGTTTCGACTAACGTTAACGATTACAGATTATTAACTTGGCTAGGGGTACTGGTCTACCATGGACCTACCATGAGTAGTTCGATAAAAACCAGGCTCGATTCGATGGTGTGTTATGTTCCACGCGTACCTAAAATATCAAAGGGCTTACCTAAGTTGATAATCTACAATGTTAACGCTATTAGAAAACTTCCAATATATGGTAATAACGGCATCTCAACGCTTGGTCACTTGGTCATAACAAAGGAATCGGAGGCGTTGCCGTCTCGAGGCAATCGACGAAATAGAATCGAAACGAAACGATCGTAACGTGGCTAGGCCTGCCGTATAGGTGACGGAACCTGCTGAGGCCGAAGCCTGCTAAGGTTGCGGGATTGTCCGTAAGAGTTTCCGCAGCCTCTCAGTACTACCACGAGCTCTTAACGCGATCCATTTTATGACCTAAACGGAACCGTTGAAGGGATGCATCTATATAGTGTACAGATAGCTAGCCGTCCGACCGTCCGACCGTCCGGTAACCGTCCGGACTGAGCCCAAGACGTCGATGGCGTCTATCGTTCCACGAGCGCCCATGGAGTTGGCAGCAAACCGTAGAGGCCTAGCGGAGTTGAAGCCTACTGGGGTCAAGGGTCTAAAAGGAAGATTCAGCTTCGGTACGAAAGGCAACGAAGAAATTGAAGTGGGTCTTTAGTCTGTAAAAGTCTGACACTGTCTCCCGCTCCGCTCAAAAGCGGGGTGTGGTGTACTATATTTTTCCAAACATATCCAAACCAAATGTTTAGGCTTTGTTTGGACTATTTAGTAGATGGTTTATGTAAAGTTTGGTAGGGTAGAGTAGGGTAGAGTAGGATAGGGTAGGGTATAGTAGGGTGGAGTAGGGAAGACTGGGAGCGAAGCCGCGTGGGCAAAAGCTAGTACACAGTGAAAATGACATGAATGATAAATGGACAGAATGGAAGAAAAAAACGTGTTGGGCTGACCCCAAGTAATGTGGGATAAGGGCAGGAAGGAGAAGAAAAAGAGAATAGTAAGTCCCCTGAAATACAAAGCGCAACTGAAGGAACAGGCATCTCCTTCTCATTTTATAATTTCCCTACAAAAGAATAATATCATTTATTGTTCTAGTAATTCTAAAGAAACAAAACTGAACTTTTCACAGCTTCAATTCAACACACAATCGCTAAACATGAACTCTCCTACACAAAACTCTTCAAATATCTTTTCAAAACCTATCAAAAACAACTTTTGAAGAAAATAATATCGGTGGAAGCCTTGGAAGTCGGCGCGACTTCAATAGTCGGGAGCTTGGCACTGCTAATATCGCGGAAAACCTGAACATTGTAGAATTGAATGCAGCTGGATCGATGGCAGGTGCTGTATAAAGGTCGCCGCATACGTATCACCGGCCACAACAAAAAAACGCCGCCACCTGTAGTTTTCATACATTTTATATGGATTAGCCACACACTGTTGATGCCAGTGACCGCCACACCCTACAAATCGTCGCTGCTTGCTTCTTTTGGCCCGCACCGGCCACTAAACGCCGTCACATCCCACTCGCGCATTTAAAGGGGTAACCAGATGGTTGCAACCCAACATTCCCAACCAAGGTGACCTTGCTAGTTTGAATCCGTGTAGACAGCAGTTGTAATCTATAACCTTCAACGCCCTTGGTGTTTTTCCAACCACTGAACGTGTTGGCACGTGGTTTACATCTGTGTAGCCGCGACACAAACTAAACACAAAAACCAAGGTCTAGCTAGTTTGCAACCATTTGGTCACCCCTTTAACTTTCTCTACTCTTCGTCAGAGTAAAATATGATTCTGCGCGTATGAGTTAAAAAAATTAGCAGCCAACGCCAATAGTGACTGTCGCGCACTTCAGTTACCTTTGTGGCCGTTGGACGCGTGGCCCGTGTGCGCCAACCCTAAGTGCAAGATTGAAATATTCTACGAATCTACGTTATTGGTGTGAGATTATTTGTGACAGGGCGGTGGATTTGATATTGCATTGAATTGGTTTGAGTGTGATATTTTGTGAGAAATATTCGGTTTGTGAAGTGTAAATTTTGGTGGAAAATTGAACACAAATGGACTGGCGAGAGCAGTAGTGGCCGAATGGTAATTGTCAACACGATCCCATTCATAGTAATAGATCATTGATCGGTTAATGGTCTCGTAATAGAGTTGTGGTAAAATGACAATATCGAGCTTATTAAAAGCAATGACTACACAATGACGTTCTAATGGTAGGTCATTGATCAAATGAACTGTCAAAAATTTTGTAGATTACCGCATACATAAGACATTCATTTGTAAATATGTACGAGACTACCATTCTATCCCACTTCTTTCAATAGAGTGTCAGTGGTTGATCATTGGAAAGTCATAATGACGCCATTATATTATTAGGTTACCAAACTTACTCAAAATCAACAATTATGAAATCAATGATAGACCATTCTGACAACATTGTAATATTTGTAATAGCAGACTTGGGGCCCTGGTGTTCGTTTGGTTGTGGAACCAATTTAATGGCGCGAAGTGCTCGGTTGAGTGGCGACTCTAGAGTCTGAATAGTGAAATATAGCCCTTAGCCAGCTTGTAGGTACATTGAAACAGCACTTAGTAATTGCAATATGGTCTTATATTCTGAAAGATATTTTTAAATTCTTCAGAAATGCTATACTTATTACAATGCCACCGACAATTTAAGAACTTGAAAAAGACCATTTAACTTTCATAAAACACAAAAAGAGAACCAGTCTCAAGAGCCGTCTTATTAAAATTGACCTTTAAAACAAAACGCCCTTATTGAGCCAAAAAAAGAATGATTAATTTTGGCATTGAGTTAAAAAAAGAATCGTAAACACTTCAATATTACTGCGAATTCTCAAAAGGCAAGATTTAAGGGTATGTATTAGCCCTGTGCGTGAATATAATTCGGTAAACCGCTTAAGAACTCCCTTAGAGAGGAGGCTTGTACGAGCACCGGAAAAATTATAAGACTGATTGATTAAGTATATGTATGTATATGCTTATTGTTAAGAAAAAGACCTTTTTAGACTTTAAGATATTCGCTGCCGGTGGGGTTAACATTTTTGTTACCTATTTTTAACATTGTTCTATATTTCTGACCAAATTGTTTATGGAGTTTTTGCTACTTACTAGAATGTTTAAGTCCATGCCCATCAACTATAATATTGTATTTGTTATAGAATACAATGTATTTATTTGTCAGAATATTGTACAAAGTTATTATGTTTTTTTTTTAAATTATTGTTAGGGTCGCGTTTGACTTTATCTATGCATGGAAAGCGATGATATGGCCGACGATGCCTAGATGCAGTCTATTTATACTTGATTTAAAGACCCCTAGGTTATAGTTATTAGGAAACACAGACTCCGGCAGGGAATCTCAATCCTTAGCTGTACGCATAATGAATGTGTTCCCTAAACATTTTGTTCTTTTGCATTATGCAATTAGGATCAAAATATTCTGCCGTTACCGGTTTACCAAGCGATCTTTCTTTGGAATGCGCTCCCGTTGAACATCAGGATGGCATCCAACCGGTTCTCCTTTAAGGTGACTCGTGAACACATTCGCAAGAAGTTGGCAGAATCATCACAGCAATGATTTGTTATAGTTATTTCTCATAATAATCTTGTTTATTTGTATGTATTTATATAAGTATTTATTTATATATTTTTGTATATATGTTGATTTTAATTTTTCTTTTTGTTTATTTGACTTGAAGTTGCACCAACCATGTTATGTCTCTGCACCACCCTAAGGTCGACTGGTAGATAATGCCTAAGGCATTAAGTCCGCCTTTGTACAGTTTTTTGTGCAAGAAGTGTCAATAAATAAATAAATAAATAAATAATGGGTCATCATTACATTAAAGTTTGATTACATGTAATACTTTTCGTTCTTCTTTGATTCACCTTAGATTAAAGTTCAATCTGCCTCAAAAGCTCTTCATAAAAATACTAGGTAGGTGTTAAAGCATACAGGACTTTGTTATGTGGAACGATTCCTTAAAAGGCAAATGCCCCATCGATACACAGAAACTATTCATAGTCTTTTTATCCACACTAATCTGTTACGCCTTCCCAGTTAAACTACTGCATAGATTTTGATAAAATTACGCACACAGGTCGACCATGTCCTGCAGGCCTAGCCAAGTTACTACCGTTTCGTTTCGATTCTCTTGCGTCAAACTCCTCGAGTCAGCCATGTTCCTGATTTCTTTGTTCTGATCAAGTAACTGAGTGTGGAGATTAACTATGTTAAAACAAAAAAAATCAGAGGCGTGGCTAACTCGAGCCGTTCGACGCAAGAGAAACGAAACGGTCGTAACTTGACTAGGCCTGCAGGACATAGTCGACCTGCGTGCTTTTTTTTCCTGGTTGCAAAATCATCTAATGACATCCCCTGCTCTTGGGTGGAGCGGGAGATAATTTCAGACTTTTACTAACTGAAAACCCACTCCTGTCCTTCGTTGCCTTTCGTGCCGGGGCTGCTATCTTTTGAACTAACGCTGGCCCCATTAGGCTTCGACCCAGCTGGGCCCCTGCTGTTGCTGAAAGCTCCTAGAGAGGACAGTGCAAAATTTATCAAAATTAGTGTGGATAAAAATACTGAGAGGCTGGAATAGCTCATTAAAGAATATTCAGACATACGTACAAACTCTTATCTCATTCTCTTCTTTGACAGGGACAAGCTTACAGCAACCCTCATCAAGGCCAACGTGGTATCTGTGACCCGCATGACCCGCCTCGTTTTGCCGGGCATGGTCCAGAGACAAAAAGGTGTCCTCATCAACATGGGATCAGCTTCTTCAATGATACCTAGCCCGCTGCTCACCGTGTACGCTGCTACTAAGGTAAGAATAATGAAAAAGGTGACGACAATCTACAGGAAGAACAGAGCGTGAGGTGAAGATATTTTAATTTTCATCTCGGTAAACATGGATAAAATTTAAGACCAGTATTAGCAGTATTTAGTTACTTGGATGGTTCAAGGGAGAAGGAGGCTAAAGAAAAGATGGATGGATGGTGTGATAAGTGATATAAAAGAAAAGGGAGTTAGTGATAGCGTGATGAGTGACAGGACAGAATGGAAGACAAGAAACGTTGCGCCGACACCAAAATAAAACAGGACAAGGGCAGGAAGATGATGATGATTGAGCAACTTGTACACCTCGCATAAATCTTGGAAGATGCAAATAGTTCTGCAGAATTGGCAACATAGCAGGTGACGAATGTTTTATGAAGGGGTTTCTCATTAGCATTGTGTCAAATGGAAAACGGGAAGATTAGGAAAGACTGGGAATGCTCGGGGTTCACAAATAACATTTTTTACGATCACTCTCTGTTAACATTTTTATAACTTCTTGATTCTGTAATATTATTGTATGACAAAACAATATCCTTTTTATCATAAAATAACTCCTCGGAAGCTTTGAGTTGAGCCTGATTACCTTCAGTTGCCCTTTACGGTCCAGGGCCATAGTTACTCTTTCGAACAATAACGCATTCTACAAAACAAGCTTTAAAGATTAAGTTTATATATTTTTTTTTATTGAATCTACTTTGTTTTAATGCCAATTTCACGATTTCTTCCACAGGCTTACGTCGACAAATTCACCGAGGGCTTACAAATGGAATACAGCAAAAAGGGCATTATTATCCAGTCAGTTCTGCCCGGGTTTGTCTGCTCCAATATGTCAGGGATCCGCAGGAGTACCGTCTTTGCTCCTACTGCCAAAGAATTCGTCAATTCTGCCATTGGTCTCGTCGGGATTGTCGACAAGACTACTGGCTATCTCCCTCATGCGATCTTCGTGAGTGTCATTCGGTCCATTCAGTGGACCTCCTACTCCTTCGCCACCTGGCTGGTGACACGTTCCATGGAGAACAGCCGTCGGAAACATCTCAGGAAGAACAAAACTCAGTAATTTGACAAAGTTTCTTGTATTCTTGGGGTCTATTAATGTATGCTTTCTGGTTTCGTTTCTACGCTTTTCTATAGCAGCGCAAGAATTTAATTATCTACGAATGAGATGCTGATTTTCTTTTGTCAATTTTCTAAATTTAAATAAATTCTTTAATTTATCTTTTCCTATCTTCTTGCACTGTATCCTTCTTTTGCTTCTCTATAATGTTAGTAGTAATACACTGCACTAAATAACCAAAGATATTTAATCAAGAAGTAGTAATTTCACATAATACTCAATATTGAGTATTGTCTCACCAATTGTTGTCGTGCTCGAAGTCGAATATTTACTCCATTCTCGACTTTCACTTGGTTTTTAAACAACTACTAACTAGAATTTGTTTTACTGAGCATTGAACATAGATATAGAGAACTTGAAAAAGTAAGGGAGCCTACGAGCAACACAGTTATTCCGATTTTTTGTCTTTATCTTGTCTTCTTAACGAGATTTAGAAGTTGCAAAAATGCAAGTGACAAGGACGCAACTTGAACACAAAAAAATGTAATAATAAATGGAGCGATAGGTGCGTCACCGGCCTGTCGCCAAATTAGCGGACACTAAAAAATCTCCCAGCTGTTGTGTCGCTCCGAACATTTTACAATCCCATAGATTTGTAATGTCAATTTCGGATTGGTCCTCGTCAAAACTGCCAGTCTCATCTTCATCACTACGATCTACAGAAATGAGGCAAGTATTTCAGTTTAGTCAATTTTGCGACAGTAGGTAACTCTCAGTACAGCTCTGTATATCTATGTTATTGAATTAGAATTTGACAAGTTCTTAACAGCAAATAATCAATTCAAAAACAGAAATAAGACAAGACGAGACAAGACAGCAAGTTTTAGGTAAGCGTGGTACTACTTAGTCATGTACGGTTAATTTACTGAAAATTAATGTGATGGCGAAATTGTTTATAACAGGCATTGGCTGTATCCCTATTTCGCTAGAATAGACTGGGAATGTATATATTTGGATCTTAATAAACTTGTTAATAAATGTCACTTGTGTTTAATTAATCTACGGTGTTGGGATTTAATTGGTAAGGCCTACTTTCCATGGATGCCTAACGTCAAAGACGCGTATTCGTCATTACGCTTGGTATACGCCTGCGTGAACATACAAAACAATAAAAACCTGTATGTTTAGAATGACGAATATGAGTCTATGAAGCTACGCGTTCGTGAGCAGTAGGTCTAAGTGTAAATATGCTGTAAATACCTTTTGACTTTAAGGGTGCGACTCCTTGATGAGGAGCTTGGTATAGTAGGGAGGGGTGGACCGTGAATCGGCCGATCAGCGTACTCGAAATCTCCACTCTGCATCAGTGGAAACACGTGTAAGTGGAGTGGAGTGGAGCTGAGTGGAAATTCAAATAAAAAAAAAATACCGGATAGAACGGAGCCGAGTTCCGAGGGGAGAACGAACCGAAGGGTAGCTCAAATATATTCCGCTCCACTCCATTTCAAAGGCAATACTTGCAACTTTTCACTGCTCTTCTCTGCTTCACTCAATCCAGCTCCACTTCAATGGAAATGCATTCTTAGGATACTATACAAAATGGTGGTGTGCAAAATTCCTTGCCAATATTTCAGGAGGTAAGTAGGTATTAATAATATGTAATAGCTACCTGTAAAGTTCTGCTATTCAGCAGTATATGAGTAACTAACCAAAATTATTTGAAAACTGAAAAAAAAATATCTATCTACTAGCTTTTGCCCGCGCGGCGTTTTTCGCTCCCGCTCTTCCCTACTCCAAACTACTATACCCTACGCTAACCTACTCTACCCTACTCTACCCTACTCTACCCTACCAAACTTTACACATACGTAAACCATCTACTAAATAGTCCGAACAAAGCCAAGGCTTCTCGACACCTTCCCGCCCCGCCCAAGAGCGGGAAATGTCACTGAATGATTTTTATACCTCTAGATATATCGGAGAAGTTGAAGTGAGTCCTAATCAACTATGCAGGGCTATGCGACTTGGTTCATCGTTTTGTACTAGGTGAAATGACGTTATAACTATAACGATTATAATAATACTGCAAAGATCAATGGTCTTCATTGTAAATATTTTACTTTACTAATCGAACAGTAATTATTAAAATAATGAAGGCAAGTGGTGTGGGACATATAAACAACTATTTAAAAATCTAGTCAGTTTTATGAATAATATCTATTGTTTGAAATGAAGACATCGCCTGGAGAACTAAGGTTACCGACATAGCACGCAGAATTGCCACATAGTGACAATGGACTGGGCACATTGCTCGCAAAACAGATGGCCGTTGGGGCCGAAAGGTTTTGGAGTGGCGACCGCGTAACGTAAGACGCAGCGTTGAATGGACTCCTACAAGGTGGATCGATGACCTGATAAGGGTTGCGGAAATCCGATGGATGTGAGACTCACGGGATCGTTCGTTGTGGCGACACTTGGGGGAGGCCTATGTCCAACAGTGGACGTCTTTCGGCTGAAATAATTATTTATTGTTTTATGAACTTGCCAATTAAATGTATGAAGTTCTTTGAACAGTAAAGTTGATGTACATGTTGTAGCATCAGATGTAGTAGATAGCTTAAGAGGCCGGCGACAGATGAATTTCCATACAAACGTAATACCACGCTCATTTGCAGTTGGAGCATATTTCCAGCATATTATGATGATATTCGATTATAGACAACATTTATCTAGGTTCCTTAATTATTGTTATATATATATATATGATTAATATTTATCGTTCATTATTATTATTTTCTACCTATATTGAAAATTATTTTACACTTTTTAGTTTGATAGGTACCTATGCTATGAAAGCGTGTTATTTTTTTCCTTTTTTTTTTATATTTTTGTCTCTGTTATAGTCATAGAAATGTTAACATAGCAACCAGCACAGAGTGAAAGAATGCGATTTGACTGACGCGAGAATTTACGCATGTGGCTTGTTCGACTTCTTAGGTGTGTAGTGTGCGTGTTAACCCATGGTAACTACATTTGAAAGACGTCCACAGTTGTAACGACCGATTCTGTGCATCTCGTGCCATCGAACTCCCGCGACCCCCACCAGGTGGTCCATCTTGTCTTCTTCTGTTTATCTTCCAACGCTGCGTCTTCGGAAACATGATCACCACTCCAGAACCTTTCGTCCCCATCGACCATCTGTTCTGTGAGCTTAGTGATAATTCTTATATTAGAAATACCGACTTGTATAACCATTGTGTAAAAACTTTTTAAAAGTTTTTCAACAAGATCTGTTTGATTTAGAGAAAATACTTGAAAATAATGACTTACGCATGAAGATTTTATTAGTATTTTCTAACTTATTTTCTATTTTTTACAGGAAAACAAAACTGGAGGCTTGACGCAATTTAGTGTTATAAGAAGTTTAGATCTGTCTACTGTACTTTTGTACAAAGTTTAATTTGATTTTTTTACATCGATTTATTTATTTTTTAATAAATGTTTGTTTTACCGTAAATCGCTTTTCACTGATTTTTTAAGTATTTTCCTATTTTAACATTTTATTTATATTTTAATATTTTATGGCCGAACGCAACAGGCTTCGGCGTTATCGCCGCCGCCGCCGGGATTCTGATCCTGATTTCCGGCCAACGTAGGCGCGGGCTTGCGGACAGTGAGCAATGGGTAGCTCACTGTCCGGCCGTCCAGTAACTGTCCGGACCAAGCCTAAGTCGTCGACGGCGCGCACTGTTCCCGCGCGCCTCAAGGAGTTGTCATCAACAGCAGGGACCCAGCCGGGTCAAAGCCTACTGGGGCCAGGGTTATCCGAAAGGGCGCTCACGCCCCGTTATGAAGGCTAGAAGGAACGGGGTGGGTCTTTTAGTCAGTAAGAGTCTGACACTATCTCCCGCTCCGCCCAAGGGCGGGGGATGTCAATGCATGATTTTTTCCCACCATAAAAAAAAGGTGGAAAATCGTCAAAAGATTTCTCCATATCTGGATGGAGCGAGATAGCATATCAGCCTTTTTTTTTCTATTGATAATTTCGCGCTTGATTACTAATATATATTACACACACACACCTGATGCAAAGCGACGATAGAGCACACATACTTAGAAGTAACCTATTCTCTCTTGGCTTAAAGATCCATAACTAATCACTCTTGGTTGTAGGATTCGCAGAAGTCCATGTAGCGGAACTAATATAACAATCTGATCTTAAATGCGGGACAAACTTACCCAGAAATCGAATAAAACAGAACGACTTGGAAGGAGAAAGGGGAGCCATTTTCCAAGCCATAGCATGCAAAAAAGTAAACTCTGAAATAAAAACTCTTTCGACCTCCATACCAAAAAGGAAGATCAGCAAAACTTTTTTCTTGGTTTTTAACTTCAAAAATGTCAAAAACCAATCTGTCGTTCAGAAAATGTTAAAACGAAAAATCAACTAAAAATTTACAAATGCTTGAAAAAAAAACATGTAACATGCCGGAAAATAAAGGTAACGTACTTCGGTACCATGATTAGCCATAAAAATTAAAGAATGGCTCCCAAAGTCGAAAACGATTGTGGACTTACTTTCAACTTGAATCAGCTTCTTATGGTCGTAGGCTCTGTCGTGATATTAGTTCTTTTGTTCCTGGTCGTTTGCCATATAACTAGTGGAAAGTGAAGATATGGCCAACGGTGGAAAAGGTGGTGCTCACGGTACTTGCTACAACGTTGATATCTTACAATTTCTCCTGATTGCTTTCGCTTTTGTTACTTTACTAGTTGTTATGAGTTGGATGTGCAAGTATTTTAACGGTACCTAGACGATCTAACAAGGAATCAAGAGGGGAGAAACGAACTGTAATAAACTTCTACAATGGCTACTCAGAGTAGCGATGTTTGTGGATTAACAGTCAACTTGAATCAGTTACTAACCGTTGTAGGATCAGCATTAGTTCTGATTATATGCTTCTACTTCATCTGTAGTACGGTTTCGAAAAATTGTGGCTGTTGAAGAACATGGCCTTTGGGACAAAAACCATACGTTTAGATGCAGGCCAAATTATAGCAGCCTTATTTTCGTTTGTTATTTGGCTGATAGTCATGAGGTATATGTGTAAATACATCACAAGCCTTCCAGCCTAGAATTTGATGTCACGTCAGAATAGAACTCTCAATCTGATAAAACCGCAGCAGGAATACAAAGCAACGGTAAACAAGAACTGATGCAGATGCTTGAAAAGCCTTTCTTCAAGAATTATAACGTCTAAAAAACAAGACACAATTTCATTAAGATAAAGGCTGTTAACAAAGTTTAATGCTTTACTGTCAACGGAAAGTAGAAGTCCACAACCGTGGTAAGCGTACCAGCAAAAGGTTTAAGAAAAAAAAAAGAAAAAATGATTCTTCAGTTTCTAAAAATCATGTATATTTACTATTCACAATGTCCAGTAAGTCCAAAATTATATCTTGATAAGAATGTCAAGTAAATCCAAAATTATATCTTGATAAGAAATACGATCCTTCAGACTTGCAGAAAAATGAGAAACATCAGCATGCTTCGTTTTAGTGGAAATTATTGAATGCGTAAAAGTGATGTTATCATATTCTTCAGATCTAAAGTGTTACTCTTTTAATACTAAACTCAAGTGTCTAAATAAGAAAAAAATTGTAACAATATTCATGATTTGTTTATGATCAAAGCTCACTTTTTACTTTATTTATACACTTTTTATGTAATAAAAATATTTATTATGTATAACTTTCATTAATTTCCAATGTAAGCAGTAGCACTGAACCCTAGTGATGTTTTTAGTTCAATTAGGTAATAATAACTTTCATTTTATTCAATGCACTCGTGCGAGTAAGTTAGAATCCAGCTCTTGCATATGTAACCCGCGCCAATGTTCTTACGCCCTTTTACTGGAAAAAGTGCAAAAAGCGTTTCTTAGGTTCCTGTACAAGTGAATGGACGGCACCCATACCTTTATCCGACAAAATTTCTTTTGGGTTCCCTCGGATATAACTCGCTATTGATAAGACGAACGCGAGATCAGCTCATCATAGCCTGCAAGACGCTCCGTGGCACTGTTGACGTACCTGACGTGCTTACCGTGCTAGCACGTTTCTTTGTCCCGGACATTTACTGCCACGGCAAAAAGTACAGACTGTTTGCTATGCTTAAGTGTCGCACTGTTGCGCGTGCTCAGTCTCCAATACCACGCACTTTGGCTGCAGTAAATGATCTCTTGGATTCTTGTCCAACAAACGATCTTTTTGCGGATGATTGGACGTTGATTTTATTGGCATGTAGAGGTACTGTGAGAGGGATTGAAGTACCTAGCTCCTCCTCCTCCTCCTCGAGTCGTATTCCTCATTACTGAGGGTCGTGAAATTCCCACTGGATTAGCTTCTTATTGATGGAATCTCGCCATCTGTGATTGTTCTTAGCGTCATGAAGTGCGACGTGCAATTGGGTGTCCAGTGTGGAGCGGACCTGATCTGCCCATTTTATTGGGTTTATAACTTTACGTTTTTTTAGTTGCTGTAATTGGTTGTTAAACCGTTGTAATTTAATAAAATAAATAAAATTTCGGACCTCTTTTTAATCGATACAGTGTTAGAAGGTTTGTTACGCTCTGCACAAGCTTTTAAAATCGGAGAGCTAAAGCTTTTTGCTAGTTTTTAGGATGCATTTCCACTGTAATCACTGTCACTCTCCCCAGCAGCGAAGCTGTTTTTTTGCGTTCAAAATTTTCTGTGCGGGCTTGCGCAAATCTCTCCAGCGTCAGACGATTTTTCGCAGCGCATTCGAGGTTGCACTGCAAAAACGCGGCAGTTGTAACAACATCCGAAAATCATTATTAAACTAATTTCTGCTTATCAGTTTCACCCTCGCGTGATAGTAAGAAATACTTAGAGTGCTTTCAATATCGTGCAGCGTTGGTACGCGTATCCCCCATGAATGTCCATTTCATACAAGTTGATACAAGCCAACCCGCATGCGTGATCAAAACCGCACTATATTAAAAAGACACTTAAATTCTGCGGATTTGGCTGTAGTTGGTGTAAAAAACCTAAGAAGTCTTTTTGTAGTTTCCATGCCAAACGTCATTCACCAGCTTTTACCATAGCCTGCTTGGAAAGTTTTAACAATTTGTTTGATGGCAAGGTTTGTGCAGTTGTTATCTAACTGACTGCTGTATTGCATGTAGCAGATTCGTTTTCTGCATGGAACAAATATTTTGAATGGCATTTATATAGTTGTTCTGGTTTGGGTGTTTGGTGCATGTGAATTTTAGGTATGTTTGTGAACGCATGAATCAACATGGTTAGGAGAGCCATGTCTTGCAAAATCTGGAAGGAACGCAACATCTCCGTCTTAATACCAAAACCAAACTGGTACGAACCGTAGTCTTCTCGATCTTGGTGCATGCGACTTTTTAGGTATGTTTGTGGACGCATGAATCAACATGGCTAGGAGAGCGATATCTTGCAAAATCTGGAAGGATCGCAACATCTCCGTTAAGACCGAAACCAAACTGGTACGGACCCTAGTCTTCTCGATCTTTTCATATGGCGCCGAGACTTTGAGATGTGGTGCTGGAGAAGGATGCTCCGTATACCTTGGACAGCATTTTGGACCAACGTATCCATATTGCAAGAACCAAAAATCTGCACAAGATTCTACAATATTTCGGTCACATTGCAAGGAAAGATGGTGGCAATCTCGAAAGGCTCATGGTGACCAGTAAAGTGGATGGGAAAAGGACTCGTGGATGCAACCCGTTGGTCTGACTAGATCCGCACCGCTCTTGACTCCACGCTACCTATATAATGCCCTTTATACCGCCAGAGACAGAAACAGATGGAGGTATATCATTTGAATGAAAGTGATGAAGCAGGACGTCATGACCTTCAGCATTGAGGGAGAAGTAAAACGCAAGGAGGGGGTTGTAAATGCACCCACGACACAGTAGTGTGGATTAACGATATTGTAGCGTGGGGAGACGCAAATGAAAGGCTTTATGTTTAACTTTAAGTTACTATATTGTTAGGAACCTTTAAATTATGATCTAATACTAAATATTTTCCTTCATTGAAAACTCTATCACGTTCGAATCTGTTTTTTTTTTTTCTATTTTTCAATACCATAAACCTTAACAGATCCACTACGTGGCCAGTTTTTACCCCAACTAATATGTGACCTTCATAGTCGTCACAATATTATTATAATATAATATCGTTAATCCCATGTTAATCCACTCTACTGTATCGAACTGTGGAGAACCAACAGCTATAACTTTCTATATAATATATATATAGAAAGTAATAGCTGTTATGAGTAAATAAATAAAAAAACCTATTTTATTATGCCAAATGAAAGTACTACTTGGCAAAACTCTATGTCCAAATCAAAAACGGACAGATAGGATTACTTGAGCATTTATGGATGTAACACATTGTTAAAATATTTATATAATTTATTTTAGTACTTGGTTTATTCTGTTTAAACACTTGCTAAAGTCAATATATTCAACGTTAATTTATTCTGGGTACAAAGAACATTTGACGTCAATGTTTGAAAATTCTTGACGTAACGTACATTTTACAATCAATTTGTGTACCTACCTACTAAAACTGTTTTATTAAAGGACTAATTTTGTTATTCTTCATTTTTTCTTATAGTCGTTAAAGTAGTTAGACAGATTTTGTTTAGAAAATCATAAATTAAACTAACAAAGATAACTAATATTTTTAAAACAATTAGATAGGTATGTACGAGTACCTTAAGAAAAAAAAAAACAGATTATTGTATTGTCATCAGTCCTTGATGGGTGTTCAAAGTTTGAAGAAAATCTGATCACCCAAAGTTGGTCAAAATCGAGCTCAAAGGCGTTGGTTACAAACATACAGGTGAAGCTAATATAAGCGTGTTAAAAAAACATGACTACAATAAAATAAAACTACAATTTTTGAAACGTATAAGCTTTATAAAAAGTAAGTACCAATAGATATTATATCCTAATTTTCAGGCAGTAACGACAATATGAATCCTCAAGGAGAAAATTGGAAACGTAAAACCGAACTACTTTATTTGGGACCAACTTTGCAAATATAGCCTATGTTACTCAGGAGTAAAGCAGCTTTCTATCGGTGACAAAATTTTAACACACAACAAACAAAACAAAAAAAAAAAAAGTAACAAACTTTACCTCTTTATTATAATATGTAGATATCCAGTCCCAGATACTCTTAAAATATTCACCAGAGTCTGTCACAGAAAACAATGTCAAAAACTGCGACACCAGCGCATTTTCTAATCAATATTAAATTCCAATTCTGCAGCTAGCTCCACAGTTTATGTGGGAACCGTTTCGAGACCATTTTGTAATGAAGTTTTTAAACATGCAAGATGCAGTTTGACGAGCAGCGAGTAATCACTGCGGTTGGTGAATAATTGGTGATTACTTGAAAGAGGTTTTTTTGCAGTAGGTGTGGCAGAGTCATCATTTCTCCGAAACTGTTCTCTCCCGCAATGGAGGAAGTCTTCTATGTTCTGGAATGGAGAAGGCATTAACCTTACGAATATCGTAATTAGAGACATTATAGAAACACAATGAGAAACCGAACTCCGGCGTTCCCTTCGGGTTTAATGAATTAATGTCGATGGCTAGTACATCACTCACCTTACATTTGCCGATGATATAGTAGTTATGCCTTTTGTTTTATGGTGGGAAAAAATCATCCAATGACATCCCCCGCTGTTGGGCGGAGCGGGAGATAGTGTCAGACTCTTACTAACTAAAATACCCACCCCGTTCCTTTTAGCATCCGAAAGGGGGCTTGAGCACCCTTTCGGATGATCCTGGCCCCGGTACGCTTCGACCCGGCTAGGTCCCTGCTGTTGCCGACAACTCCACGGCAACTGAACAACACTTGACAACTCAACAGTGCGTGCCGTCGACGACTTGGGCTTGGTCCGGACAGTTACTGGACGGCCGGACAGCGAGCTACCCATTGCTCACTGTCCGCAAGCCCGCGCCTACGGTGGCCGGAAATCGGGATCAGAATCCCGGCGGCGGTGGCGAAGACGCCGTTGCCTGATGCGTTCGGCCTCCTCCTTTGCGAACATTACTGCTTCGCAGAAGTCGGCTACCGCCTGCCACTCCTCCTCGCTCCGGACCATAGCATCAACCAAGGCCCGGCGCGAGAGGTCTCCGCCTCTGATCGCCCCCATGAGGGGGCGGCGACGCTCCGCCCAAGCGGGGCACACCTCGACTGTGTGCTCCACAATGTCCTCCGGGCATTCCGCACAGTGGCGACACCCGGGCGTCACTTCCGCACGAATCCGGTGCAGGAAACTTCCGAACGAACCATGTCCGGTGAGTACCTGCGTCATACGGAAGGTAAGGTCCACCGTGAGGTCTTTCCAGCCACGCCTCAAAGAAGGGACTTACCGCCATGATTGTGGCGTGCCCAATAGTTTGGCTGAGACTACGGAGGAGCTCAGTACACTGCTCAATGACCTCAGTAGAGATTTCTACTCGTAGACTAGCTGCATCCGATTAAACTAAAATCCGACTCAAAATTTGTTAGGAAAAGTCCACCCAGATCAATTGACGCTCCTAGACCTAGTTCGGCTCTACTAGGAGCGTGAACTTATGCACAAGGTTTCCTTTTATGGCGAAGATAAGCACACGTAAGGATTAGGTTTTCAAAATTCACCCCCTAAAGAGATTAAACGTGTTTGTTTGGAGAAACCAACGTTTTTGCAAGCGAAGCCGCTGGCAGAGGCTAGTTCTATATTAAATCTCCACAGTACCACCATTGTTATTGCAAAAACTGTAACTTAATAAACGCGTCATCCACCTACACTTTATATAAAGACGCAAAGTTTTGTTTTTTTTTTTTGTTTGTAGAAGGTAATCTCAGAAAGTACTGGTACGATTGCTAAAATTTTTTCACCACTGGAAAGCTGCTTTATTCCTGAGTGAAATAGGTTAATTTCTTAAATTTTATATACGCAGGCGAAGTTGCGGGCAAATGCTAGTAAGTAAATAGTACCGTGCAACGATTGTGCAACTGATTGCTAATCAATTTGGTAAGGCGCACGCGTAGCTAGCTCACCTCTTATTTTTATTTGAAGTCTTAAAAAAGCTCCTCCCGCTCTGAACGTTTTTATGTAGGTACCTATTTTATTTATTGCACAGAGTGTACCCACAAATAAGCAAATAAATCTTAATGAGTAAGTGCAAGGCTTTGTTAGATTAGCCACAGCAATTATTCATTAAACCCCAATTGAACGCGCATCTATTGTCTTACTATTGTGTCTCAAATTGACGGTATCTGAAAGGTTAACTTGTAAAAGGAACTTAAGAGGCCGGCGACCGATGAATTTCCATACAAACGTAATACCACGCTCATTTGCAGTTGGAGCATATTTCCAGCATATTATGATGATATTCGATTATAGACAACATTTATCTAGGTTCCTACGTCTTTCTTTTAAAAAAAAAAAACAAAAAGTTTAAGCGAATGGTATTTCGTACTTTTTTACAGCGTAAATGGCAAAACATGCCATTTGGCTTTTTCTGTATTAAAATAACAATATTTCTAATATTCTCGACGTAGGAACCTAGATAAATATTGTCTATAACCGAATATCATCATAATATGTTAGAAATATGCTCCAACTGCAAATGAGCGTGGTATTACGTTTGTGTGGAAATTCATCGGTCGCCGGTAAATAAACACATCGTGGCCAGACCTTAGAATTGGTTACTTCACGATATGGACAACTAAAACTGGCCAGATCGTTTAAACGTTAACTTTTGATGATATGCTAATCCTCGTTTGGCAATATCATTGATGTAGGATTACAATAATATCTAATAAAAGTTTTAAAGAAAGCAGGCCAAATGAAAATTTAAATGTCATCAAACTTTAATGTTTAAAACGATTTGGCCAGTTTTATGGCCATACCTTTAAGCTTTAATATGAAGTACTGTTTGTTTGTGTACATGAATATTTTTAACTAAAGCACAGCTCCCTACTAATACCGGTCATGTCATTTCAACTTGAAACGTCAAAACCATTAAACAAGTTCAATAAAAAAAAAACTGGTGTCTAACCAAAAAATGAATGAAATATTTTTTTTGTAATGATGTCTCTAAGAAAAAGCGCGTGGTATAGAAAAAATCATGTCGAGTAATAGCGAAAATAGTAGTTAAAATATATATTGTATATTTTCTCTGAACACATAATATATTTTTCTAGAAGGTGTAACAAATAGAGTATCCAACCCAGGGATAAAGATGCTTTTGTATTGGACGGCTTGAATTCCTCACTTCACTATATATAAGTATATAGTAGCCTTCGTTTCGTTAAAATTCAACATTAAAAATAAAATTATAGCAAAATTAATCATTAAAAATATTATAGGTCCAGGAAAACAGGTACGATAATCGCAGAAGTTTCAGATACTGGTTCTCAAACTGAGCTTTTGCTTGTATTTTGGGATACAGTGTTCAGCCGTGGCTAATGTTTTACTTTATTTCAAGGTAAGGTTTAAGACACGGCTTCATCTCCTAGTCTCATACATAATTTCATGTTGTTCTTCAAGCAGATTTAACCTCTTAGGTCCTAGCCAATTTAGGTATAAATCATAGCCTCCATCTCGACCATTACTATGCCACACGTTATCGACGCAATCATATGCATGAAACGTACGTATGCATGCAAATCAGATGACGATGAATTTTCCATGAATCTCGTGTTTTGTGACCGTCATGTTAAAAGCGAGGCAATTTGCATGGAACCACTTCTAGCATTGCCACTTCAGTTTGGTGATTCTTCTTTAATACTTTAATGTAATAATAATAATAATAATAAAGCTTTATTCATTCCACACTATTTTAAAATAACACATAAGAATTAAAAAATTAGATTATCAATTATAATTCTCGTAGCTTAAATCATACAGATCACATTCAATAAAAAAAAAAAATATCTCAATAAATACAAAATACAAATCAACTGAATTAAAATTAAAATAAATAAAAAACGGTTAAGAAAAAATATAATTTCAATTGATTAAAATGGTATAGACTAGATAATGATAATTGAATTGATCAAAATAATATTAATTAACACTACAATTTGATTATAAATTAAAATTATTTGCCTAGTAAAATTATTGACTAGCATTAAAAGAAAAAACTATTTATAGTAAAATAACAATTCATTAAGATTAATAGAAAATGTAGTAGTTAAGAATTATCGTTTACATTGCTTATTTGAAGTGTGGACCCCCTTCGGGTAAAAGCCTCCTCCAAAGAATTCCATGCTACTCTATCTAAAGCTGTAACAGTCCAGTCTTGACCAGCATTCTCTACAATCTCGTCTTGCCAACGAGCGCAAGGCCGACCTTTGCATCTGGATCCTTTTGGACCTTTCCATTTAGTTGTCCTTATTGTCCAGCGATCATCAGTGTACCTGGCAATGTGTCCGGCCCACCTCCATTTCAAGCTTTGTGAGAATGTGAGAGCATCAGTAACTTTAGTTTTAAGGCGAATGTCAGTGTTTCTTATTCTATCACTTAACTTGATATGTAAGCAGCTTCTCTCCATTGCTCTTTGTGTTACTTGAATTTTATTTCTTGCCCTGGAATCAAATATCCAGGTCTGACAGCTATAAGTGAGACATGGTAAGATTGCTGTGTCTAGTACTGATTTTTTAATTTCAGTAGGAAGTTTTGATTTAAAGATTTCTTTATGCGCCCAATATTTTTTCCACGTTATAGCTATCCTTCGCTCTATTTCTTCCATATTCCTGGTTTTCTTAAATGATATTTGTTTACCTAAATAGATATAATCTTTGACATATTCGAGCGGCGTATCATTGACTGAGATAGGCGTCATCTTACCATTGGTCATCATTTTTGTTTTACTGAGATTCATCTCTAAGCCTACATACTCGCTCACAGCTTGTAAATCGTTGACCATAATATTGAGTTTCTCGGCGTTTTCTGCTAGTATGACAATGTCGTCGGCAAACCGTAAGTGGCTAAGATGTTTTCCATCAATATTAATGCCCTGCTTTGCCCAAGGAAGGTCTGCCATAATATTTTGTAACACAGCAATAAATAATTTGGGAGAGATAGGATCACCTTGCCGGACTCCTCTGTTAATATTAATTTTGTCACCAACTCTGTCTAGCCTGACCCGACTTGTACTATTTGAATAAATGTTTTTGATGATATTTATATATTTTGCATTGATATTTTGTTCATCTAATGCTTTCCAAATGCTGTTATGAGAGATAGAGTCAAAAGCTTTTTTGAAATCAATAAAAGCTATATAGAGCGGCTTTCGGTATTCCAGATATTTTTGAATAACTTGATCCAAAGCATGAATATGATCAGTAGTGCTAAAACCCTTTCTGAAACCCGCCTGTTCCATCGGCTGAAATGAATCGATTTCTGAAGATATCCTGTCGAGTAAGCACGATGCAAATAACTTATAAAAACAAGGCATAAGACTAATTGGGCGGTAGTTACCTATATCTGCTGGATCACCTTTTTTGTATAGTAAAATTATTTCAGATTCCGTCCATTGCTGGGGCACTACTTCTTCGTCTAAGATCTTGTTGAACAAGAGTGTAAGAGGAGACAATAATAGAGCTTTGGCGTGTATGATACATTCGCTCACGATTCCATCTGGTCCAGGACTTTTCTCTGTTTTCAATTTTACTATTTGCCTGAAAATTTCAGGTTCATCAAATAGTTCTACCGTAGACGTATTCCTTGATTGGTTGACTCCTATGTCTTGTGTTGAGCCGGGATGACTATATAAATTCGCATAGAAATCGGTCGCTATGGTTATAATATTACCACGAGATTTACTAGTTGTTTGGCCGTGTTGCAGTGATGGGATCCAAGTTTTAGTCCTGTCTATTTCTCTGAATGCCTTTTTAGCCGACCTTGACGTCACAATGTGCTTTTTGAATGTGTCCATTCTATGTGACTGATAACATTGTTTTATTTCTTTGTTTGTTTGTTTGTATAATTTTTTTAAGTCTTCTTTATCTTTCTTATTGAGATGGGGTTTGTTTTGTAGGGTGCTTCTTTTCTTCATTAAATCTATAGCCTTTTTCGTTAATATGGATTGTTTTTTTGGATTTGTTTTATTTTTTAGACTTGATTTTATTGCAGACTCTATCATCCCATAGTATTCGTTGGCTGTGTACTTATCGTGTGTTTCTAGCAATTCAGGAATGCGCTCGCTTAGACTTTTTATATACATATCTCGTTCTTCCAGGTTTTTCAGTGTGGATGTGTTGCCGGTGAAATTTCGTCTGCTCTTTTTAGTGGTTTTCAAGTTAAGTGTCGCTCTAAGTAGCCTATGATCTGTTCCAAAATGAAAAGAACTCAATACCTCAAATTTTGAAAACAAATGTGGCTTGGTAGTTGTGATGTAATCAATTTCATTCCTCGTCTTTTTATCTGGCGATATCCATGTCCATCTGTTTTCTTCATTTGTTTTGAACATAGTATTTATAATTTTAAGATTATGTTCATACGCGTACTGTATGAGTCTGTCACCTCTTTGGCTTCTCTTACCGTAGCCATATTGACCTAACACTTTATGCTCGTAGGCCTTTGGTTTTCCAATTTGTGCGTTGAAGTCACCCATTGATATAATATACCGTAGAGACAGTTTTATGGGCTGTTTCAAGGTCTCTATAAAATAACTCTATATCGGCTTGTGAGGAAGATTCAGTAGGGGCGTATACTTGAATAATCGCAAAGTGCAAATTTTCTAGTTTTATTTCTAGCATACAGACTCTCTCAGATATTCCAGTAAAGCTCATTATGTTTTCTTTATAGCATTTTTTAACCAGAAAGCCTACGCCGTACTGCCCTTTTGTTTGCCCTAAGTGATACATTATATAGTCTTTATCCTCAATAATGTTTTCCCCCAGTCGCCTTATTTCGCACAGACCTACTATGTCGTGGTTGATACTATGTAGCGCTGTTTTCAGTTCCAAAAGTTTTTCAGGTGACGATAATGATTTCGTATTCAAGGTACAGATTTTGACTTGCTTTTTCTCTCGTGTATATGGTTGCTTTGGAGGGTTGTGGTCTACCTCTCCCGCGGTGACCAGCCGTATTGGGAGGGTAAGAGGGAGTAAATACTTTAATGTACACCATAATAAATAACAAAATATGTGGATATGAGAGTTCGTGTACATAGGCGAGCTTAACCTTAAGTTGAGTTTCCTTCCAGCAAACCATTGAGTGATAGAGAGAGATCACAGTACAGGGTAAGATCCAGTACAAAATTTTCGTGCTATGTTAGCAACCTTAGTTTTCTTGCAGATATCTTCATTCCCGATTCGGTCTCGCAAGGAATCTCCAAGCATAGCCCTTTCAATGGCCCTTTTGGTGACTTTAAGCCTTCTGATGAGGCCTATTGTGAGCTACCACGTTTCATTATGGCGACACTTGGGGGAGGCTTATGTCCAACAGTGGACGTATTTCGTCTGAAATGATGATGATGATGATTATGTCCTCCAGGCCGAATAGCGGCGAGAGAACGGACGTCGTCACGCTCCAGAGACACCCTTGGCGTCAGACGTCGCGGGGCAAGGCCGCGATAAGCAATGGGTAGCTCGCTGTCTGGTCGTCTGGTAAAGACCAAATCCGAGTCACAGATGGCACGTAGTGTTCCACGCGTGCCTCAAAGAAATGTCAGAAATGCCGTAGAATATCTGAACGAGAAACAACACTCCTGAACCATAAAGGGTAACTAAAGGACATAGGTGGTTTCAGTCAATAACACACTCTCGTTCCAATCTAGAGTGGGAGAAGTTATTGGAATCTCGGTTAAGAATAGTCATCGATGTGGACTTTTCTGCACTGGCGTGTAGGTATGTATCATTGGATTTTTGCAAACTCTCTTTTCATTATAATACTACCAACGAGATATTAATTTTTCACTAGCGAGAACTAGTATGTTGAAACTTTATAAGCTATGATTTAGTCCAGGACATACGCTGTCCTAGCACCAAATGTCATCTAAATCCTTACAGCCTTTTGGGTGTGAAGGAGTAACAAACAATGCCTCACATATACGTACGTACATACAAACACTCATTTTGCCAGCGACGGATGAATTTCCATACAAACGTAATACCACGCTCATTTGCAGTTGGAGCATATTTCCAATATATTATGATGATATTCGGTTATAGACAATATTTATCTAGGTTCCTACGTCGAGAATATTAGAAATATTGTTATTTTTAATACAGGAAAAGCCAAATGGCATGTTTTACCATTTACGCTGTAAAAAAGTACGAAATACAATTCGCTTAAATTTCTTTTTGTTTTATTTAAAAAAGAAAGATGTACGAACCTAGATAAATATTGTCTATAACCGAATATCATCATAATATGTTGGAAATATGCTCCAACTTCAAATGAGCGTGGTATTACGTTTGTATGAAAATTCATCTGTCGCCGGCCCCATAATTAGCGTGTTTATAAATTGAAAATGTCACATTAGTGTAATATTTAACTTGTCTTCTTCTTTTTCCTACTCTTATCCCATATTACTTAGGGTCGGCGCAAAGTTTTTTCTTCCATTCTGTCCTGTCACCCTTCAAACTATCACTAACTCCCTTATCTTTCATATCACTACTCACACAATCCATCCATCTTTTCTTCAGCCCTCCTCTCCCTCTCTATTCATCTACATATTTACCTATTCAAAACTCTCTTAGTAATATTATTGCATCACTGCTTACCATCAGGTGGGATTGCAGTCAAGCAATAGTACCTATATTATATCAATTAAAAAAAAAGATATTCGCTTCATCTCTCTTATTCACACATATCAAAACAACCGATTATCTTTCAAATTTTCAGTCACAGGCGCCACTTTCAAACTTCTTCTAATATACTCCCTTTTCACTTTATCCATAGTAAACACTGATCTAAAAATATACCTCAGCTTCTCAACTTCACAAATACTTTCGTATATACCCTTCCGATGAGAATGAATAGCGACCCGCTCGACCGTCACGTGCGTAGTACTTAACTGGGTGTTATGCATGTCCCAGATGCACGTATTTATTGCCCAGCATCTATTTAATGCAGATTTCTAAAGGAATACTCGATATTCCTTCCAGGAATTATCAACAGTATATATGTATCTACAGCAGAGATCGTCTTTCATGGGTATTTCCTCTTTAGAATGTTTAGAATTGCATATTGTATCTACATTTTATTAGACTAGCTGAATCCGTAAAAGTATCCTTGCAGTACGTTTATAGAACTCTCCTCCACACCCCACCAAAAAAATAAAAAAATGTCTAATATTCTTATTTCACATAGGCTGTCAATAGCTAGTGCACGGTTTCAAATTGGTCGTTTGTTATGTAGAAGAATCGGAAAGAAACTCCTACTCTTTAAAAAAAGTGGTTGATGTTACAATATTTTCATATTACAGTAATAATAGATATTTATCCTTACGTGACAGTCCTTCTCTGGAAGTCTTCAAAAGGAAAAAAAAAGCATTTCCTTTCGTAAAGTATGCATTTATAATAATAATAAAATAATAATACGTTTATTTAAAAGATAACCAGGATCCAATCTGTTAGTAGCATAAAAGAACTTAAAAACTAGTGTTAGTATTTATTAATTTACTAGCTTTTGCCCGCGCGGCTTCGCCCCCGCTCTTCCCTACATCAGCCTACTCTACCCTACTCTACCCTTACTCTACCCTACTCTACCCTACTCTAGCCTACTCTACCCTACTCTACCCTACTCTACCCTACTCTACCCTACTCTACCCTACTCTACCCTACTCTACCCTACTCTACCCTACTCTACCCTACTCTACCCTACTCTACCCTAATCTACCCTACTCTACCCTACTCTACCCTACTCTACCCTACTCTACCCTACTCTACCTTACTCTACCCTACTCTACCCTACTCTACCCTACTCTACCTTACTCTACCCTACACTACCCTAATTTTCATTTTTTTTTTTCCATAAGAACCATGTCCTCATAATAACGAACACAACAAAAAAAAAAAATTGCGAAATCGGTCTAGGCGTTGTTGAGTTATGCGCTTACCAACACATTTTGCGATTCATTTTTATATTATAGATTTATTACTTAAACTACTTGCCCCCTGCCTGATCCATGAATCGAGGTATCAATACTCATGTGAGCATTAATACAACGATTCTTGTACAGGCAGTCCACTCTACTGGCTATCATACTGAAAACGATGTTGCGACTAGCCCGCACTCTGCTCAGCATTTTATGTATTTATGTGTGTTTTTCTATTATTTTATTCATATTATTTGTAATTTTTAAATTGTGCACTGGATTCTATCCTCTATTATTACATTAAGTAGTATCCAGTGCTTTCAAAGCAGTGCTGTGTTCCAGAGCCATGGTAGTTTTTTCATACAATTCCGTAGCCCTGAAAAGGGGATTGCCCAGCCAGTATGTTGTTACAAGCCAAAGACGGACATCAAATATTACTATCAATGATGAAACTTATGTTTTGTCCATAAAGTTACTTTTGATTTACCACTCATTGTTTATTATAGTGGTGCTTTTTATGGCAAAATTAATGAACAAAGTATTTTTTCTCTAGTCAATGCTCCGCTCACGGCCTCAAATTGGCAATCCCCTTTCTAGAATATAGCCGCAGCTTTATACCTGCACCTTATAGGGAAAGGTAATCAAATTAAAGTTAAGTACGTAATCATAATAATAAAATTATAATATAATATTTTATTTAACTTAGAGCATGAATACTACTACAGTCTAAAAATTCTACCTCAAGCTTTAAAGAAAATACATGACACAACTCGTCAAACCAAGCTTTAATTTAAATTGAGGCGTGGCTGGAAAGACCTCACGTCGTCCTACTGCATGGCGCAGGTTCTCACCTGACTTGGTAAGTTCGGAAGGTTCCTGCACCGGATTTGGGCCGAAGTGATGCCCAGATGTCGCCACTGTGCGGAACAGGCGGCGGCGATCTCTCGCGCCGGGCCTTGGTACAGGCCATGGTCCGGAGCGAGGTGTGCATCAGAATGGCGGGTGTAATTTCCAGATTTGCCTAAATTTATTACAGTTATTTGGTACCTTCTGTGTACCTTTACGTACCTCTTTTGAAAATCTGTGTACCTAAACCCATACAATGATATTTTTAAAATCAGGTACACCCGCCATCCTGATGTCAGAACCGCGGGTGTACTGCTAACCAATATAATGTAGCCAAGCGTACTGTATAAGTAAATTTGGTACCTCTTGTGTACCTGCAGATACAAGTATTAAATAAAAGAAATACTGTAACGTTGCTGCGAAAAAAAAAATTCTTTCTTTGACGTATTTATCTTTAAATATAACAATTTACGTAAGTACTGATAACTTAAGTTAAATATTAAAAAATATGTATACATATTTACAAAAACCTATATGTATACATATTTACAAAAACAAACAACATATTGCCTATTTTAGAATTGTGAAGGATTGATGGAATTGGAATGTTTGTCTGTCAGTGTTTCCAGAATCAAAATAAAACAAGAGACAGTTTTAAAGTAGTAGTATAATTGATTTGAACGATAACGAAATAAGTAATGATTAATATCAATAACGCATTGATTTCATGTGCATTAACTCGGCCTTATAATTTGTTACAAAACTATAATCAATGTAATAAAAATTATACAGTATATTAACGTAAGTAATAGTATTAATGAAAGATCCATTTTAAAGTAAATAATAGTATTAATGAAAGATCCATTTATGTTACAGACATGATTTTAATCCGTAGGTACCTACATGACACATTCTGCAATCATACATTTAGAGCTTTTTGTTATATGATTACGAAGGTCATATCTACTGTATTTTTAAGAAAAAAAACCTACGCAAAACCAAAGATTCTTTCATTTGTAGACCATTTTTCCAAATCTCCACTCATCTTAAAAAGTGTTCCTTTTGCGAAGTGCACCAATTGAAAAGTGCACCAATTGAGAAGTGCATCAGATGCGAGGAGTGCCATATGAGAAGTGCACCAGTTGCTGCGTACACCATTTGAGCATGGTGTACAAGTTGAGATGTGCACCAAATGCGTCAAACCTCCAAGATTATTTCATTTTTAGACATTTTTCCAAATCTCCATTCATCTTAAAAATTTCTCCCTTTGCAAAGTGCACTAGTTGCGAAGTGTGCCATATGAGAAGTGCACCAGTTGCTACGTTCACCATTTGAGCATGGTGTACAAGTTGAGATGTGCACCAAATGCGTCAAACCTCCAAGATTATTTCATTTTTAGACATTTTTCCAAATCTCCATTCATCTTAAAAAGTGCTCCCTTTGCAAAGTGCACTAGTTGCGAAGTGTGCCATATGAGAAGTGCACCAGTTGCTAAGTTCACCATTTGAGCATGGTGTACACGTTGAGATGTACACCAAATGCGTGAAACCCTTTTTAGTTAGTATTATAAAATAGTAACGCCGTCTAAGAAAAATCTTTTAAATTTTGCGCAGTAACGTTACAATATTTCGTTTTTTTAATACTTGTATCTGCAGATACACAAGAGGTACCAAATTTACTTATACAGTACGCTTGGCTATATATATTGGTTAGCAGTACACCCGCGGTTCTGACGTCAGGATGGCGGGTGTACCTAATTTTTAAAATATCATTGAATGGGTTTAGGTACACAGATTTTCAAAAGAGGTACGTAAAGGTACACAGAAGGTACCAAATAACTGTAATAAATTTAGGCAAATCTGGAAATTACACCCGCCATTCTGATGCACACGGAGCGAGGAGTGGCAGGCGGTCGTCTCCTTCTGCGAAGCTGCAGTAATTCTAGCAAAGGAGGAGGCCGACCGCATCAGACAACGGCGCTCACAGCGCCCCAGCCACCGTAGGCGCGGGGTTGCAGACGGCGAGCAATGGTAGCCTCGCTGTCCGACCTCAAGCCGAGCGCGCCTCAAGAAGTTGTCAGCAGACACTATCTCCCGCTCCGCCCAAGAGTGGGGGATGTCATTTGAATGATTTTTAACCACCGAAAAAAAAAGCTTTAACTTAAAAAAAATGCTTTTTACTATTGGTCCGCAGTGCCTAATAAGTACTTTGTAATACACAAATACACACATATGGATGTACAAAATTGCAAACTTACTATGCTTTATAAAAAGCGACAATTCTCTCTTCGAAGCTGCAAATATTCAGTAGTCGCGCCGGTGTCCCAGATGCATACATTTTCCATTCTTGCCTTGTTTTGCTGCAAGTAATCAGGGAAGCGATCCATTTGTCTGATCACAGGCAACAATCGCCTGGAAAGGATGCATGGGAATTATTGTGAACGGTTTTTTCTCTGTCGGAACGGCAGGCACCTGATAACCTTATAGTGTAACATATATGTTACCTACTCAAAAAAGATTATTTAGTAAAAAAGTGTTTTTTTTTTTCAAGTGATTAAATGAATTCGCACATAGCGAATTCATTTAATCTTGACTTCTCCCGCTCTAGGGCGGGTCAGACCTGAACTAGGGTCCGGTGTTAGAGGTCGCTGCTCCGCCCAAGCAGACAGTTCCTATATAATATATAAATAGTTTCTTGAATAGTTGTTGTTATTGGAAACTGCAGCGTTTGAAGACCCAGTATAAGAAGGACCAATGAATGTCAATGACAACAAAAAACCACTGGATGTGGTAACAGAACTGCACAAAGGGTCATGGTAGATGACGCTCGTGAAAGGCCAGTAGTGGAAATGTCTTTCAGTTAGAACGATAATAAGATGTTATTAAGGAATTAGCACCAGAATTCTCATCTATCTATATAGGTTTATATTTATGGAGAAACTGACTGATTTACATAGATACCACAGCACAGCCTAAAAGCCAGAAATGACTGGGCCTAGGAATATTAAAATTAGCACAAAACTTCCCTTTATGATTTACGCGAACACTTAGAAGAAGTTAGTTTAGGTTAGGGTAAGTAGTAATATAAATCTTCTAAGCTAGTTAATCCCCCGTAAAAAAACAATGCTCACAAAGAAACTCCTTTCTTCCAAGCCACAATAGAGATAGAACTACTGGACAATACCAGTTGATTCTAATTGAGGTGCATTGTCGGACGTACGCCGCCTGCCTTCCAATATGTGGCGATTGAATTCACCAATTATTTACATACATTAATATGCAAAATGTTGCTCCGGTCTGCAAGTACGTTCGATGGAACAGGATGGGGTGCAGCAAATGAAGGAAAAGGACAAAACAATTATCTGAAAAGAATGACGGATGAAAGAGATTGCATATGTAGCGAAGATGAAAATGATGAGGTGGACGTTAGGAGTTATGAAAATGAGTGAAATCAGAAATGAGTTTAGAGGAACTTCTACGGATCGCACTAAGCGTTTAGCTTCGTCGTTTACCGCGTACATCGAAAGACTGGAACAATTTGCCTGCTGCGATCTTCTCATCCAATAAAAATTTTGGAGTCTTCAAGGCCGACGAGGAGTATGTTTGCCTACGTTTGCCTAGAAAACTATTCACTGTTGTCTTAAAGATTGTAAGCTGGAAACAGACTACGCAGGGAATTCCACTTCTTAGTACGCACAAAGAAAATATTCGCTAAACGGATTGTTTTCATTGTTTTGTGACAATAATTTACTAAAACATAGGTGTCGTACACACACACTTCAATATCTCATACTTATGCAAATTAATTAAGCCACAATAGACGTCTAAACCCTAAATAAGATAAAAAGATTTAAAATAATACCTAATTAAAAAGCGAATTGTATTAGAAAGACCTTTTGCGTCGACCATTTTTATTCCACGAATGTTTTCTGGGGTGACCCCAAAGTCACCTTTTGTATTTTAATAGAGAAGTCACCTTAAATTACTCAATTATTTGGTAGATCTTTGAACAAAGATAGGTTCACCTAAAAGTGGTATACCTGGCTTATAAGCCAGAAAAAAACTGATGGTTTAACCTCTAATAAAATTTATAGTGTAATGACAAAGTTACAATCGTTTCATTTCAATTCTCTTTAGTTGATCGCCTCGAGTAGGCCACGCCTTCGGTTTTTTTTGTTCTGACATCTCAAAGCTCAGTCATGTGGTCGTCAGTCTGGCCTGCAGATAAGAATTAAAGGCAAAAAGGGTTTATTCTAATCTTTAGCAAACATAGGACAGGTTAAAGGCAAGTCTAAGCGCAGTCGGATTCGACGATGCAATACGCATGATGTGTGGTTCTCGCGCCCCAGCCGCCGGAGATTCCAATCCCGATATCCGGCCACCATAGGCGCGGGCTTGTGGATGGCGAGCAATGGGTAGGTCACCGTCCTACCGTCCGGATCGAGATCAAGTCGTCGACAGCCCGTAGTGTTCCATTCGCGCCTCAAGGAGTTGTCAGCAGAGACACTATCTTCCGCTCCGCCCAAGAGTGGGCAATAGTGTTTGCTGATTTTCCGACCTAAAAAAAATGCTGTGTGGTTCTAGCTCCAGGTTTCCGCATTGCTCGTTGATATCAACGTAGTGTGTGTGTGTGTAAACAATATCTAAGACGGAGAATTGGAACTAAAAATCGCGGTATTAAATTTCTCCGTGCGTTATACATCAACCCGAAATCAACTATTTGGCAGTTGCATGGATCAGATTGGCGGAGATTAGCGGGACTTTACACCCTATTCTACATATCTTTAAAACACGTAGATGAATTTAGTTGGTCCGTACCAATGTCGAGCGTGACTAGACACATATATTTTTTTGTTATCAAATGGAAGCCATTTGATCATTTACACAAAAGGGTATCGATAAAAAAGTAACAATAAAAACAGTAATAAATGGAAGATATCATCTTCCGTACATGCAGAAAAACATTATCATTATTTTTTATTGTGAAACAAATAAAGCGTCATAATTTCTAAAGATTTCTGTCCTTCATAAGCGATATAAGCGATATTACTATTCAAATATTTATATCCTCTTGCTCTATAGGATTATAGGAAAGAGTTACCGTGACCCTGCAACGCAAAGGGTACCTTTTCAGAAATTCCCCATGGTCTTAGATGGCATCGGCCTTGCTACGGTTTTGCTGTCATCTCTTTGCGGCTCGCGTAGAACACTATGCGCTGTCCACTACTGGGATTTGAGAATGGGATGCGGTCGCCTGCGTCGAGTAAGGACCCCATTCCCTTTAACTCTGGACTAAACCAGGGCCCAGCTCGAGTAGTAATTACTGGCGATTAAGGAGACGGCGGTGCTTTGTCGAAACGGGGCACAGCTCCATCGTGTGCTCCTCCGTGTCCTCTGAGAAGGAACAGGGGTGGGTTCTAGGCCATAAAAGTTTGACACTCTTTCTCGCTCTATTCAGAGTGTAACGAGCTATTTGATGATTACTCCATACCAAAAGAGAACGTAGGGACCCAGGTTTTTGGACGAAGCGGGAGATAGTGTCAGACTCTTACTGACTAAAAGACCCAGCCTGTTTCTTCTAGCTTTTATACCGGGGCTCGAGCGCCCTTTCCGATAATCCTGGCCCCAGTAGGCTTCGATCCGACTGGGTCCCTGCTGTTGCTGACAACTCCTTAAAGCGCGCGGAAACAGTGCGCGCCGTCGACGACTTGTGCTTGGTCCGGACAGTTACCGAACGGCCGGACAGTGAGCTACCCATTGCTCACTGTCCGCAAGCCCGCGCCTACGGTGGCCGGAAATTGGGATCAGAATCCCGGTGGCGGCGGCGGCGGCGATAACGCCGTTGCCTTTGCGAGCATCACTGCTTTGCAGAAGTCGGCGACCGCCTGCCACTCCTCCTCGCTCTGGACCATGGCCTCACCCAAGACCAGGCGCGAGTGGTCTCCGCCGCCGATCGCCCCCACGAGGGCACGGCGATGCTCCGCCCAAGCAGAGCACATCTCGACTGTGTGCTCCACCGTGTCCTCCGGGCGTTCCGCACAGTGGCGACACCCAGCGTCACTTCCGCATGAATCCGGTACAGGAAACTCCCGAACGAACCATGTCCGGTGAGGACCTGCGTCATGCGGAAGGTAAGGACGCCGTGAGGACTTTCCAGCCACGCCTCAAAGAGGGGACTTACCGACATGATTCTGGCGTGCCCAATTCAAAAGTGCCTGCAAATGGTCTATTTGAAATAAATGATTTCGATTATTTTTTCTGTCTTTGTGTTTACGAGAGGTTCTGGTTTGCCTACGGTTCTTCTGGAGTAGGGTAATCGCGTCATAGCGAGTAAACTGCAACTGTGATAAAGTATTGCGTAACTTATAGCATCACATCGCTTCGCTTCCATCAGTGACTTGGTTTGACGCGGGACAATGGTCTAAGAATTTATATAAAGTGTAAAGTAAGAATTCATATTTAATACAACGTCGCTGAGTTTGTATAAGCACAAAAGTAAATCACAGTAACAAAATGAATTTCATTATTAAAGTATTTATTTTGTGTGTATTTTCAATGCTAACTGAAAAGAAATACAATGTTTTGGCTATGAGTGTTGCTCCTGTAAAATCAGCCGGCGTTAGTCAGTTTCCCGGCCCCCAAACAGGAATGATGCATGATCCAGATCAAATAGGAATGGGATATGAGTATTTGGAAAATCATGCTAAAGATTACATTCCAGTAATGACGGACAAGGTGAGATTTTTGAATCATCTTTTTTGTTTGCTTGCTACCCAAGTCATCCAGCTTGAGCGTGTAAAACTTTTATTGACTTTAACTGGCTTACCAGTTTTACCAGTTTCCACAGACCACGGGTTTCTTTATCAAATACTCCCAATGGTCGTAGCAGTGACGATTACTGCTGGGCTCCTATCCTTACATCTCTTTGAAGACTGTATAGAACGATATACGAGGTGTGTGTGGACGCGGTCGACTACTCGGGGTTGGCACTTACAGATACCAGCACGGATCTTGAGCGCTGGCTTCAAGTTGCGCAAAAGTCAAATATTCCGTCTCTTTAGTGGTACGAAGTGAGACGCAGGGGCGGGGAGTGTCAGTGACTGGCTCGCCGCACCATCGTGTCATAGACGTCAATCTTGATTCGTTCCCTGTGCTTGCTGCATGTATCTAACGATGACGACGATTGGCTCACCAATATATGGAATGCGCAAAGCGATCCCCACTCTGACGCCGAGCGCTCAAGATTCGTGCAGGACCTGTACCGATGCTGGATGGATGGTGGGTTCCCATTGCTCGTCCTCCGCAAACTCGCGCTACGGTCGCCGTGGATTGCCCTGAGACAAATGATTATATCTTAATTTGTTAAGTACCTACTACCATCAAATGGGTGCCTTCCACCCATTTAAGCGGTATACATCATATCCCGGAAGTGTGTTTCCTTGCGCTAATTTTCTACTATCACGTGGATGAAGCCGCTGGTAGTACCTAGTTATCGATTTAACCTTTTTAGTTCAGCTAACCCAATTCTTCAAACTTAAGAAAATTTGAATTTCGCAGCCTACCCTGGTCCTGGAATAGGATGCTCCTTTTGTACAAACACCATTATCTATACTACTCGTAATATAATAAAGAGGTAAAGTTTGTTTTTATGTTTTTTTGTTTGTAGGAGGTAATCTCTGAAAGTACTGGTCCGATTGCTAAAATTTTTTCATCGTTAGAAAGCTGCTTTATTCCTGAGTGACATAGGCTATATTTTATGTAAGCGGGCAAAGCCGCTGGCAAATGCTAGTTTACCATATAGCATAGTCGGCCTTATAATATTCCCACTGCTGGGACTCAGGCCTACTCTCTAGGAGAGAAGATGGGTCATAACCCATCACGTGGGCCCAGTGTGGGTTGGTGGATGTCACATGTTTTCGAATTTTTGGTTCTAGGATATGCCGGTTTCCTCACTTCGTTTTCTTTCACCATTTTGAGAGTAGTGGTGATGAAATAAATTACACAAAGTAATGCGCCTGGCTGGGTTTGAACCCGCGATCTACAACTTGTAAGTCGAGACCGTTACCACTCAGCCACCACTGCTCACTCATATTTATTACAATATTAATCGTATAATATATTTATTTTTTGTTCTAGGCTCCCGACATGTCTTAATTAGTCACACTATATGCGACTACGAACCTACGTATTCCTCCAAGGATGAATACATCATAGTAGAATAATTTTAATATACATATAATGAGAACATAATAATGTTGTTTTACTGTCGACCTGGATGTTGGATGGGCAGGCCACATTGCTCGCAAAACAGATGGCTGTTGGGGCCGAAAGGTTCTGGAGTGATAAATTAGGTACGAGATATTGCATAGTGTACAAGCGTGTGCGTAAACATAGGTCTGCTACTCTCTACTCTTAAATTGCCAAAGCTGATACGGCGGTAGTCCGAACGAACAGAGAAAGATCTGACACGTCACGTCACGTCACGTTATATTCACGTAATCCAAACCGTAACGATATCGTAGCGATTTAGTCGTTTAGACAATTTCCGTATTCACATCCATCAATCGACTTTGAACGAAACCGATTTTAAAGTCGAAGAGTTAGTTTAAAAAAAATCTGTCCTACAGATTGTAAAAATACTTATTAAATTAATGTAACTGGAAATAAGTCGTCGATAGATCGTTTAGTTTCGAGCCAGTTGAATTGTCGTTTTATCCAATCCTGATTAAGGAACACATGAATACCGCTTTTAGATAGAACTTCGATCGAACGACTATAAAACTTCAACGATATTTGGCTTGTTTGATTTTACGTGAATCAGGCTATACAGGTGCACGATCAACTACAGCTTCGCTTGGTTTTCGAGATTAGAAACTTATAACATAAAGTGTCTGATATGGGATTTGGTGCATGGGGCCGTAAATGCGAACTGAATAAATTAACCGACTTTGTTCTACATGGATCTCACAACTTTTTACAGTAGGAGAACTGAGTTACACACTAGTTTTTGTCGCACTAGTTTTTTACTAGTTATGTTTTTCATGGCATTCAGATTACTAACAGCGCACCAAGCGCTGCTTTCCAAATGAATTTATTATACGCCTCTTATGAGCTCGTTTATTCTATTGTAGACTTTGTGTTGTGCTTACCATCACATAAGATGAATTCTAAATTTTGTCGTGCATTCTATGAGGTAGTTTCTTTTGCAAGTCATGAGGCTCTGGGGACGTCTGGATCCGCGGTCCCAATTTCCAATTTTTTTTTTTTATATATATATTGTTTTGGACCACAAGGCAAAAGGCGTTAAAGTACCTACAGTTACCAAAAAAACTGTAATTACTTTTAGTCCCAAAATACTACACAAAAAAAAACTATCTGATATAGACTAGTTGTTGACTACGATCCCACCTGATGGTAAGCAGTGACGCAATCGTTGATGGCGAGGCGCACTATTAAGAGCTTATTCACTCTAGTTTTGAAGACACCTAAATTATAATCAGATGGGAAGACCGCAATAAGCCAATTGTTCCACATTTATTGAAGGTGAAAAAAAAAAGGAAAAAAGAAAGAAGCCCTGGTCCCGAGCCAAAGAGTCCCACGACCCTCTTTTCTCACTTTTCCCAGTATTTCAATTTATACGCCCGTTCGTAGAAAACTTCCGTAAGACTGTCTTATCCACATGACTGTACAAAAAAAAAACGAAAACAATATATGCTATTTCACCCTTCTTCCCCATCGGTTCATTCATCAACAGTTTAATTATAACGCTGTCATTAGTCACAAAGCTGATATTGTACAGTAACTTACAGCTAACGATCTGTATCATAAATCTATATCTGTAGTCATACTGCGACATATATACACTACTAAATTTTAATCGTTTTAATCCCGTGGGGGGTTGATCCGGTACATGAAACACTATCGATTTGTAAAGATAAAATTAAAAAATTAAGTACCTCTTTTTCAAAACTCGTATTAATTCACGCATGTACGAAACTAATTTCTTTAATAAAACGTCAGCGTCAACGTATATTAGTCAATACTACCTACGTACCTCCTTAAGAATTAAAAAAAAAAACATTTTTCAACGAAAGACCAGAGGTCTAAGTCTGCTATTTTTATAAATACGCCATTCCAACACGATCCGGTCTTGTAATAGAATTGCGGTAGAATGATAATTTGGAGCATATTAAAACCAATAACTGCACAATAACGTTCTAATGGTAAAACACTGATCAAATAAACTGTCAAAGTTTTAGCAGATTACCGCAAACGTCAAATATTCATTTGTCAATATGTACGAGATTACCATTCTATGCCACTTTTTTCAATGGAGTGTCAAGTGGTTGACCATTGGAAAGTCATAATGACGCCGTTACATTAGTAGATTACCAAACTTGTCAAAATCGACAATTATGACATCAATGATAGACCATTCTGACACTATTGTAATAGCAGACTTGAGGCCCAGTTGTCATGTCATAATGTCATGTTTTCTTTTTCTAAAAGTAATCAGGCTAGCGGCAGTTGAAATGTCTAATGCCATGATTTTTTTTGATGATGTGATTCTCGATATTATATTTATTGTAGTGACAATGTCACATTGTGTCATTTTAGCTAGTATATTCTAAGTACAAACAGTTATTAAGCTATTGCATAGCTTCTATCGCGGGCCTTGAGCGTGGAGACCGAATCCAGAAATTCCGTAACGAAAATAACCTAACACTCATTTGTTTTTTGAGCGTGGTAACCGATAAGAAAACAAATGAGTGAACAATAAATCAAAATTCAATTCAATGTGTGAAAGTGTAACTTCAATTAATATCAAAGAAAAAAACAAAGGAAAAAAAAATACTGCATAAATATAATAAATAAATAATTATAATTGCATAAGTTGATAAAATGCTATGCAATAGCTTTACCGCGAAAGTCCCCGAGTGCCACACGTTTTTTTTTTATTTATTTTCTAATGCGGAAATGTATTTTCTAAGTATTTATATCAATACATAATGCAAAGCATATTATGTTACTTGACCAAGATTTATATTAGTGGTGGATTCATATTGGTGGTTAGTGGAGTTTAGTTTACTAAAAAGCCATGGAGTTTATCCAGAAAAAAAAATGCTTAGCCACGATTATTTACTGTCGTAAAAAATTTAGTCAATTCAGTTTCGAATTATGATGATATTTTTGAATGGCATAAACTGGCTATTATCATGATTTGATAATACGTAGTAAATTATCTTCCAACTATATATCATGATGATATATGGGTTCTTTAAATCAATGATATAGACGCTTAATAATTTCATCAACAATTTCCTCGCCGTTGTTCTTTTGTTTCTAGATTCTTTACATAAAAATACTAGACAGCTGTTTCAGGTTTCGCATATATATATTAAGAATGAGGTTCTATAGCAGTTTCTCTGATCTTCATCCAATCACGCTTACGCTCCCTCCAAAAACCGTACACCAGACAGACAGCTATTCAAGTAACGCGTCTTGAATTCTCAATGTAATCACCGCACATTATTTCAGTAAGTTCGGATTGCGTTAGACAATTTACTAGAGCCAGACTGTCGCAGTCCCGTCTAATCTAGTTTAATTTATTTTTAAATTAATTACTGCGTTACTAAGGTGGGTACTTTGTAAACCCTTCGTGTGTGCTGTAAAATTAACTGGAAACGTCATATTGTTGATTAAACACTTAAGATTTATCTGTGTAATTATTCAGAAATACTCTGCGGTCTCTACGGTCTACGTCCTAAAATCATTTTAAGAAATAATCTCGTAAATATATATATTTTAGCTCAATCAAAAGAGTAATTATTTATGTTTTACTAACTTTTGCTAGAGCTGTTGCCCGCGTCAAAGTTGTAAATTATACCATACGAATATTTTTTTTAATAAAATTCCACAGCGTTCTCATAGCGTCACCTAGTCTTAAACTAGGCAGAGCTTTTGCTATAATTACTAGACAACTGGAAAACTTCATATATTTTCTAAAAATACTTACATAATACACAGAACAAAATGATGAATATATTACCGAGATAAAGAACCCATTCAGATGATTGAGCGCGAAGGAGTGAAAAACATACACAGAAAGATAGCAAATTCGCCTTTAAAGTATTAATGTAATTAAAATTTTATCTGCAATACACAGGAATATTTTTATCTCACAAAAATGCCAATGAAAAATAGGCAACAACTTTTCGGTAGTTAAACGGCATGTCGGTGAGCATAGTTTTTTTTAAGGTAAAAATCATCCTAAGATTTTCCCGCCGTAGATTGACTGAAGGGGAACAGGTGAAATTTTTTATCAGTAAACGTCCAACACGCCTTCTTACTTCACTCAGAGTAGTGTTTAATTATCTCCCCACTCAAAAATACCGATCCCTGTAATAACCTCGGCAAAACCTGCTTAACCTCGAAGAACAACTCTTATTATTTGGTTCATGATCAGATCAATATTTCTATGGGACCAACTTGAAAACATAACCTTTCAATCAAAAGCCATTGACCGAGAAATCGGTGAACATAGCTACATAAAAAAAATACTTTCAACCGAATATAGAATGTTCTTTTTGAAGTCGGTTAAAAACAGTGATGATGTCTATGATGTTTTTTTTTTGGAGACAATGCACTTGCTTAAAATAATTTATTTAATCTAAAGCCATGTCTCTTCCGTGATACCTAAATCCACGTTCACGTAACTGAGTCAGTGGCAAATTTAATTAATTCCCTTAGCGTAGTGAAGATTGATGATACGGTGAAGAAGGGAAGAGTTCCCGCGCCTGTGATATATTCCATTTTTAACAGTCATTCCAGCGTTAATGGGAATATTTTATGAAATTATTGTTGTGAGTAATTTAATATTTACGTTGATTTAGAGCAAATTGCCGGAGTCTGTATTTCTTGATAGCTACAATCTAAGGGTCTTTAAGTCAAGAGTGAATAGGTTGCTTCTAGGCAAGCGTTCTCCATCGTCGATGAACTCATCGCTTACCACCACGTGAGATAGAGGTCCTACTGGGGCCAGGGTTATCCGAAAGGGCGCTCGAGCCCTGGTATGAAGGCTAGAAGAAACGGGGTGGGTCTTTTAGTCAGTAAGAGTCTGACACTATCTCCCGCTCCGCCCAAGAGCGGGGGATGTCATTGCATGATTTTTTCCCCACTATAAAAAAAGGTGAGTTAAAGGTCAATCCGAACCTATCAGTACCACTGTGCACATATGATAAATGATCTTTATTTTGCAAGTAGGTTTTATAAAAACACTTTTACACGTCAATTAATTCTATTCTATCAATAATATATTTTTTTAATGTCTTCTTTTAAGCACAAGTTTGACCACTATCTTACCTGATGTTAAGCAATGATATGTTTGACGATGGAGCACGCTAACCTAGAGGTAGTCATTTTCATTTTAGACTTAAATATTCCTAAGTTGCAGTATCCGAAAACACATCAATGGGAGCGGTCGGCTTCTTAAGTGAAACAGTAAAGCTAGGAAAGACAAAAGCTGCATGGAGTTTCTTGCACGTTCTTCTCTCTACGTGCAATTTAGCTTCACTTTTCTTGGACTGACCGACGCTTGACTATTCAAAAGTGCCTGCAAATGGTCTATTTGAAATAAATGATTTTTGATTTTGATCTGCTCGTCTGATTAAATTAGGACCGAGCCCGAGTAGTCGATAGGGCGTAGGTTACACGCACCTCAAAGAGATGTCGGCAAAACCCTAGGAGTCCAACAGGATCGAGGCCTATTAGGGCCATGAGTCGATTTCTGTCAGGGTTACCCGTAGTCCTGGGACTGTAAAGGCAACTGAAGGAACATAAGTAAATAACCCATTAAAAATCTGATACACCCTCGCGCCCCACCTTATTGCGAGAAAGTTATATACTGATTTCCCAGCCTAAAAAAGGCATTAACAATCTTTACTGGCCATTAATTTACCTTCACCTGTAAAAGCAGAGTCTTTATAATTTTTTTGAATAATGTCAGTAAATACCGTAAATAATGTTGAAGATGGTCTCATCCTCGGAGATTTTCTTCTCGAATTCATTGATTGGTCATCTTTATATGGACAAAACCATACTATCCCTAATAATTATAATAATACTTTAGGGGAAATGTTCATTGATATTCTAGATATTAACAATCTTTTTAAATTAAATTTAAAAAGATTGTTAATATCTAGAATATAATAGTGTTGATAGAACACTGATATAGTTATAAGTAATATGCGCAGTCTTTCTGTTACTCATACCTCCGACCCTCTGACTAGACTTTGCCCTAAACATCTAGTGATAATTTCCATATCACATGAAAATACAAAATGCTTTAGTTTAAAGAACATAGTCGCCCAAATTTCATCAAATGTGGTTATGTAAAAATAATGTCAGGCCTACAAGCTATTCAAAATCAATATCATTTATTTCAAATATAAAATGTCAAATGTCAGTCAGTTCAAAAAAAAAAGTGAAACTAAATTGCACGTTCCAAAGCAAAGATCTCTATGGAGAAGAACGTGCAAGAAACTCCATGGACCCTTCCAGTCCCACTATAATAATAAGTATCTACATCTTATTAATCATTAAAGAGAGATAATGCTATGCTGCTACCGTATTACGAGTAATAGTATAACTTTTGTTTGAACCCAATTAACCTCAATAACAGAAAATTACAATTCAAATTGAATTTCTTATTAAAAATGAAAGCTACATTTTCTATCTAAAAGCCATTCTTATTAAGTAATCACTATCTTATACAATATTATTATATTCTACGTTTCTTTGAGTACAAAGAAATGCAATTCTTTGTTGAAATATCAGAAAATATAAAACTATTTTGAAATAATTAAATGTCCATTTGTAATAAGCAGTCGCATCGATATTCATATTACGATTGTACTTAAAGTATTTTAACCAACTTCAAAAAAAGGAGGAGGTTTTCAATTCGGTTGTATATGTATATTACCAGCAATGTGTATAATTCAGGTATTCTGTACAATGCCTAGGCAATGTATAGAATACCTGGGGCGTTCTGGAAATATACAAAATATTATGATTTACGAATATTATTGTTCATTATGTACTTTACCTAGGTAATGTATACAACTCCTAGAGATTCTATAGAGTAGGTATCTGCTGGTCGATCGGCAATGTGTATAATATAGATTTTGGTCCATGTTTATTAGTGTTAACCAACCTAGTCATAATATTGGTTAAATGAAACATGTTCTATTACTTAAAATCAATGTGTGTAAAAGATGTGAGCAGGGAAGGAATTGATGTCATTTTAGGGCACCCTGATACGGACAAGTTAGGATAGGGTTATTTTTTTTAAAAACCACGCAGATCCCGCGGTACTGACTACATAATAAAATTGAAGTGAAATTAAATTTTTTTCTAGCTTTAAGTAACTCAATCTAATTTGCTTACCAGTAAAATTAGGTTCTATTTTTGTCTGCGGAGTTTAAAATAAGAGTTATATTTCCAGACGAAGAGAAAAAAAAATAACCCGTGTCGACTTGCCCTAAAGTAACATCTTTTCATTCTCTGCTCTCATCTTTTACACACATTACCGGCTGCATTATATTGTATAGAACACCTAGGTAAAGTAAAGTAAATAATATTTCATAAATTACCTACACGTTTTAGGTATTCTATACAATGCCTAGGTATAGTATAAAATACCGGATCGTAAAGACTGCCGTTAACATATATACCTATGGTATTTCCCTAGAATTATCAATTTAATTGAATTTTCTGTCAAGACCATTAGGTCTACGGACAAAAAAGTGATCCAATAGGGGTTCCGTTTTTTTCCTTTTGAGATACGGAACCCTCAATCAATCTGATCCTCAATCAATAAAATTCTGAGGCTCTTTTAAAATAGAAATGATAATGAAAAATGTAGACGAAGTAGTAAAATGTGAAAAATGCCGCCACCAGTAGTATCCGATCCATTACACGATCTGTGAAAAAGCTAACAAAGTATAGATTAAAAACTAAGCTAACATAATATCCCTGAGCAAACCAACGTTAGCACTAAGCAGTAGTAGCAACAAAAGATAAAAAGCTGACCATTTGCGATCGTATTGATTTGGTCAGCGATTTGCCTTGCTGTATTTAATTCTGGACTTTAGGGTTCCTTCACGAACTGTGTAAGAATAAAAACACCTCTCAATTTTTTTTTAATTTTTTTTAAGTAATAAGTTCAGAATCGGTTATTGAATCGAATTCAGCTGTTTTTGAAATAACTTAACCTACCTATTTTGGTAATTTTTTGATAAATTGTGACGATTGTTGTTAGTGTGTACTGGCAACCTGTCAGGACTATTCTACTAACATCATAAACAAATAAATTTGTTCTATTACTTTTTAGAAAACATAATTAATTTACCAAAACAAACCTTCAAGATTTCGTTGTTCTATCTAACACATTTCAACTCTGTATTTTTCTATACCTACCTACGTCTATAAGTCTCTCACAAATTATCAAATGTACGAACAACTTGACTGAATTTCAATAACAGTCTCTACTGGGAAGAGAAACTAATTAATTAAAACGCCTTTTAAAATGATACCCACATTCCATAATACCCACAATAGCATCTTTAAGGGTCTAAACAGACGGACCACATTTCAACTGCAATCCAACTGCAAATTGCAGTTTCAGTGCAGTTTGAATGCAACTGACACGACTGCAATAGAACTGCAAACACGACTGCAAACCAATCATGCAGTCCGATTGCAGTCGTGTGAACACATCACCACACCCACCGAACCACACCGAATCCCACTGCATCTGAATTGCAGCATACCCACCCGCCCGCACGTTCCACCCTCCCGCGCATGGTGCAGTTCGGATACAGTCAGTGTACAGTTCACACAACTGCAATCGGACTGCACGTTTGGTTTGCAGTTCTGTTGCAGTCGTGTAAACTGCAAACTGCACTTGCAGTTTAAGTTTGCTGTCGGATTTCAGTTGAAATGCGGTCCGCATGTTTAGACCCTAACAACTACTAAAGCTCTTAAATCTACAGAACCCAAAGAAATCCCCGTATTCTCTTGACCATTTATTTTTCAATATACTACAATTTGAATCGCGCAAAACAGTTAGAATACAAATAAGCTGAACGGATTGTGTTTGCATACAAGAACGCTGAATCGTGATATACATTGCCTGTTTTATAGCGTATACCCATTTGATATTGAATGTGATAGTGGTAATGGAATACGATATTTGTTTTGAGGATTAAGCTGAGTTTTAGAAAGGATACATACTCAATTTGTTTTGTGAATTGGTAAGTTTTAGTGTATGTATTTTATTCGATGAAATGTTTTCAATTACTGAGGGTTGTAATTGACTGGGTTTTTTTCTCTGTGGTAGTAAATCATTTAATGACCGCTCTTGGGAACCGATTCTAAGTTTTTTTTTAATTGTTGATCACAATCTCACCTGGTGGTTAGCGATGATGTAGAAGTAACCTACAAGTAACCTATTCACTCTTGACATAAGGGGCCGGCGACGGATGAATTTCCATACAAACGTAATACCACGCTCATTTGCAGTTGGAGCATATTTCCAATACAGTTGGAGCATATTGCAGTCGGAGCATAATTTCAATGACTTGTAGGTAATAGTTGGCGTTGCGTACAAACTACCATTCCATATATTCCATATCATACCATTCAGGTCATTGAACTTGCTCAGCTGACGTTTTCTTAAAGAAATTAATTTCGTACATGCGTAAATTAATACGAGTTTTGAAAAAAGGTACTTTATTTTTTACTTTTATCTTTACAAATCGATAGTATTTCATGTACCGTATCGACCCTCCACGGGATTAAAACGATTAAAATTTAGGGGTGTATTGACTACTAAATTTTTAACAACACTCACTCCAAAGCTAGTAAATCATTTCACCTTTTAATAAACGCTTAAACTTTCTAGTATTGGACTCGGTGCGGATAAAACAAACAAGGTCCAGGGTCCGAGGTCCGATGGTCCTCGCTTCAAAAGGGTTGGGCAGTTATAAGCCCACTAGTTGTAATTAATTTCTAGTTTCAATTGTTAATTTGCTCCATGGGGATACAGGGAGCAAATGTCGTAGGAGTGGACATGGACACACGGTTTGAAAGGATAGCGAATCAATCTGAAAAAAAAATAAAATAAAATAAATAAAAAGTCAAACGACTTGGGTAATTATCAAGATAAAATGAAATCTGATGTAGTCAACACTGGTTCAATAATCAAGGTTGATGAAGAGATTTTGATCGTTGTTTACTAATAGAAGAACCTTATAAAAAGTATCGAATTTAGATAGATAGATAGATAGATAAAACATTTATTTGATGCAACAAAGTTAACACGCAATACACAAAAGCACAATAAAATTACAAACATAAACCTAAAAACATAAATTAACAAAAAATAAATAAATAGAAAATGTAAACAATCACAGATATAGATACATTGAATTACATACATAAAAAAAAACTTTAAAAAATTAAACATAAAAAGTAATAAAATCCAAAAAAAAAGTAAAGCTAAAAAGTTTTATGTGGCAAACAAACAAACAAAAAATGCATATTGCGGTGTGTGCTTCACGGATGCATCAAATGGGAGCCCAACTCAGCATGTGTCAGGCAAATATACCTGACGCTGGTATTCTGCATTTAAGTATTTTTAAATGATTAAATATTATACAAAATTCCCAAGTCGGTTGACTTTTTAGACAGACTATACACGCACGATTCGCTACATGTGCTGCTACGCAAATTTACGATTCAATGCCATATAAGCGTTATCGGCTCCAAATAGTGATTATTTCGGGACTTTTCTAAACTGGTTGGAGTGACATAACTACGTGCGTATCGACTTGCGGCCGCAATACTACAGGTCTATGATCGGCTGCAGTTGCAGATTGAGGCAGCACTTGCAGCCGAAGCTTGGTAGCACGTATGGCCGCAGTCGCGTTCGGAATGGTTTTCACAAAAATCCATACTATTTTACATAGAAAACCGGTCATGCAGCTGCAGCCGGCTTCGTGCAGCCGCCGCCGTTTGCGCTGTTAGCATCAACAGCCTGTAGCCGAAGTTCGACGGAATTAAAAAAAAATAGGCTATGTCTCAATATATTACACGAAACGACTGCTTATCTAACCTCCATAACATATAGTATTAAAATAAAGATTAAGAACCATTGGAGTAATGAGAGTAAACAACGACCCTGACTCAAGAATTGGACGTCGTGGGTCCAAATCCAGGCAAGCACTTTACTTTTCGTAATTTGTTAAATTATTTAATTTCCTTGAAAGTTGAAAAATTTTTGAGAAAACTGGCATGTTCTAAACCTAAAAGTTCGAAGACATAATGTTGATTTTAATTTAAATTTGATTTATTCATTGTGATTTTAATTTATTGTTTTATTTATTTTTATTAAATCAATTAAAAATATAAATTAAAATCAAAACAAATCAATTCACATTTGATTTGTTTTCATTGTTTTTTTGTTTTTGTTTTAATTTCATTTAGTTTTGTCTTGTTTTAATATGAGATTACTGGCTATGGACTCTTGTCTGATTATAAACGATTTTTATTTTTATTTATTTTTTATAATATGACATCCATCAACTCGCACTGGACGCACGTGGTAAGTTTGTCCTGTGTTGGTCCTGGTTTAGGTAAGTGATGAATAAGAATAAACTACGTATGGCGAAAGAGTTGAGGATGAATTTATTGAGATGGAGAGAAGAAAAAAGAATGGATCGATTATATGAGAACCAATCTGAATTAAAAAAAACACAGTGTCAAGTTGGTAGATTTTTTTTATTGATATGAACTAGTGCTTGACTGCGATCCCATTTGATGGTAAGCAGTAATGCAATTGGCGCACTAGCACTAATTTAACCTTAGATTTAACTCTATCAACCGCATCAGTACTTAAAGCGACTTGTTTCAAACTTTTTAGTCGTTTTTTTGTAGTTGGATTTATACTTTTTTTTATTTCTTCGTCTCCTTGAGTTCTTTATTTCGATACCTTACATGCCTAAGTCAGAAAAATAAAATTTTGAAAAAATACAATTTGGGGCAAAAACAACTCTTCTAAAATTCAATATAAGATACTCAAGCTCAAGACTGTAGGGCGTGTTAAAGACATATGCATACATAAATAAACTTTTTTTGCAGCGGCTTTAATAGCTGCAAAAAATGTCCAACATTTTACCGAGCAGTGTGTCCCTGTGTAAATGAGGGTACAGTTATTTGAGTTTCATTTTCTAAGTGTCGTGTATGTCGACCGTGTTTGTGTTGAAGGGCCAATGGTCACAACTTTGTCCCCGTGACTTATCATACTCGATCCTTTTGTTTTGCAAATTAACAGGATCTCAATGGAACTTTTATTTGTATTATTTAAGAAGGTGACCTGCGTTTGTATTATTCAGATGTTTGAATAATAAAGAATATAAAAATACCTCATCATTATCATCACCATTTCAGCTGGAAAGCGTCCTCTGTCAGACATATCACTCTCCCAAGTCTCGCCACAAAGAACAGTTCTGTGCATCTCTCTTACATTTCGGGGAGTCTGCACTGGAATTGCACAATCTAATTCCGCCAAGTCCGATCCATCATCGGACCACATGACCTAACGGCGTTGCGCCACTGGTACATGGTGGACATCCCACCCATACGCACAAAGCGTTTTGGGAACACATTTATTGTGCGTACAGCCAAGGAGTGGAATTCCCTGCCGGAGTCTGTGTTTCCTGATAGCTACAACTGAGGGGTCTTTAAGTCAAGAGTGAATAGGTGACTTCTAGGTGCTCCATCGTCGATCACATCATCGCTTACCATCAGATGAGATGGTGGTCAAACGGGAGCTTATCTATAATAAAAAAATAAAAAAAAACTCGCAACCATCGAATTCTCGCGACCCCGAACAGTTCATCGGTCCACCTTTTGGAAGGCCTTTCAACGCTGCATCTACCGGTACGCGATCATCATCCCAGATCCTTTCGTCCGACTATCTGTTCTGCATGTAAATTGCCCTGCCCATTACCACTTAAGTTTGGCGATTCTTCGAGCTATGTCGGTAACCTTGGTTCTGTTGCGGATATCATCATTTCTGATGTAATCACGCAAGGGAATTCCGAGCATAGCCCTTTCTGTTGCCCTTTGAGTTACTTTAAGTCTTCTTATGAGGCCCATTGTAAGCGCTGCACATGTCATCACTGGCAACGGGCACTAGTCTTGAGACGTAGGTGCAACATGTGTGGACACCCTTGCGCCATCCCATCTTCTGAGTACGGCGGGCTGTACTGGGGCGGCTGCTGCAGATGCAGAAAACCTCCAACGGCGTAAATATAATAACCTCATTGGAAGTTATGTGTTTGAGCCTGTTTTTACTGTTCCGTGGTTTGAGCCGTTTGGGGTTGAAACACTCGGGCCATGGAGTCCGAGCGCTCATCGAGTTGTTCAGGATATCAGCAAACAGTTGATCGACTCTTCGCGTGACCAGAGGGCTAGACTCTTTTTTAGTCAACGAATCAGCATTGCCATCCAGCGTGGCAATGCTGCCAACGTTCTGGGTACTTTTCCCATTGACATCGATGTGGACGAATTTTTTGATGCCCTCTGAGTTTTCCCCGTTTTTCAGCCTTTTTTACTCGTTTGTACATATTATTATTGTTTTAAGTTTGTGTATATATAGCTAGTGATTATTTATTAGGTTAATTAAATTGTTTAAAAACCCATTAAAACATTACGTAGGTTGTATAACTCCATCCCTCTTTTTCGCACACTCTTGGCATTTTAATATTTTATGGAAGCGGTCTTCTCTCTGTGATATGAGACTCTGAGATATTATAGATGTTACATCTCTTTGAATCTTTTAGTCTTCAACCGGTTTCTTTGAAAACACTGTTCAACAATAGCTATGAAAATAAATTTAATAAAGTCAAACTAGGATTGCACCCACAACGTGGAATTTTTAGTAGTTACGTCTAGGCCACAAATCTGCTCCAAGTACAAAAATCTTAGACACCAAATAAATATTATTACTTAAATTAGTGTTGAAACATATTCTTTTCATTTAACCTGCAGTTTTCCATCGCTAAAAGTTAGCTAAAAATAATCGTAGGTAGATATTGAATTTTCAACCTTAACTATAAAATAATAGATAGACGTTACTGTAGCATCTAAGGCACTGAAATCAAAGCAAAACCTGCAGCTACTTGGCAATGCTATCGTGGGTAATAGACTGAATAACATATCGTAGTAATAGGGAGAGATGAACGGTTATTTTCTGGAACAGTACTGTAAAACGAAACAGTAGTGGAATAAAACGAAAAAAATAACAGTTCCAACGTGTGAACGAACTGTGGTGGTATTTCAACAACATGCATGATAAGACGACATTAGAGAATTTTATAATAAAAACAGAGATTTAAAATACCCTCCATTGTGTGAGTCTATATGAAAAACTTAACTATTCATGTACGTACATACATAAAATAAAATACAAGAAGAGGAAAATAGGAACAAAGGTGATATTTGTCTTCATGTATGTTATGCTCGAAGTTTATGGTCGCATCAAAAATGTAGCTGTAGCGTGTTAAGTAGCAGCAAGCAGGGCACAATGCTCGCAGCAAGGTTGGAAGAACTCCCATAAGGTGGACTGTTGACTTGGTGAGGGTCGCAGGAATCCGATAGATACAAGCCGCACAGGACCGTTCATTATTGCCACACTTGGAAGAGTCGTATGTCCGATAGAGGACGTCTTTCATCATCATCATCATTTCAGCCGACACACGTCCACTGTTGGACATAGGCCTCTCCCAAGCGTCACCACAACGAACGTTCTTGTGCGTCCCGCATCCATCGGTTTCCCGCAACCTTCACCAGGTCATTGGTACACCTTGTAGGAGGCCTTCCAGCGCTGTGTTTTCCGGTACGCGGTCGCCACTCCAGAACCTTTCGGCCCCAACGGCCATCTGTTCTGCGAGCAATGTGTCCTACCTATTGCCACTTAAATTTGGCAATTCTTCGTGCTATGTGGGCAACCTTAGTTCTCCTGCAGACGTCTTTCAGCTGAAATAATAATGATGAACAGAAAAAATAAATTGGCTTTGGTAACAGTTCCTGAAAATATTCGGAGAACTGTTACTGAAATAACAGTGTGCACTACCAAAGTAACAGCGAATATTTTCGGCGCACCTTATTAAATTTTCAGTGCAAGCAATCTGATATAGTGAGTGCCTCCGCCATGTTTCAAGAGTCTTATGTCAGTATTGGTTATTGTGATGTTTATTTTTAGAAATCACAAATCATTTCTAATTCCGTAACGTCTTGGATATACTTATAAAATCACATAATGAATTGAAAAAATCACATTAGTACTGGCTTAAATAAAAAAAATACTTCTCTAACACGTTGCTTTTGCAATATTTATTAAATTATTTAGACTTAAACTAGGTATTCAATTAGTAGTAATTCATTTTGTTAACATCTCATTTATTGATATTGTAATTATTTATATTGTACTTGCTTTTTTATAAAAATATAGCCTCTATCTTATAAATATGTATGAGAGAACACTGTAGACTCCACAAATTCTTAGATACACCCTATTACGACTCATTTTCTTTTTATTATGATTATTTTTATTGTGCTTTTGGGTACAATATTGACCAGTCTACATAGTTCTTACATACTATCTGTTAATTCATTAAACCCCAAGTGAACGCCGGCATTCGCGCACCTATTGTCTTTCTCTTGTGTCTGTAATTTCCACGATTGAATGTTTAATACTGTAATATTAAAAAAAAAGGCTGATGATGATGAATCCAGTAATATGTATTAATAATAATATATATTGTAACATCAACCACTTTTTTTATAAGAATAACCATGGAGTTTCTTGCCGATTCTTTTCCATAGAAAACGACCAATTTGGAACCGTGCAAAGGTTTTTGACGTTTTATAAGTGCCCAAGTAGGCATATATATGTGAAATAAAAAATAATTTAATTTGTATTTAAAAATTATGCCTTTAAATTATGAGATATTTTCCAAATTGCATTATACCACCAAGGCACTCGAGTATCTACTATAAAAAATATCTTCAACATAAAATAGCACTTTATATTTGCATCACAAACCATTTTTACAGCGCAACATCCCAAAGCAATTACGAAAATGTCTCATAACAAAAGCTGGTATTACCATTATGCTGTTGTACTTTAATACCTGAATCTTAATAACTGCACACTATTATCATAACAACTGAAACTTAATTAATACTACAGTAATAACTTGCTCTTTAGTTTTTGTACTTATGGAGTCCGTAATATAGGACACGGATGTGTTTCCACTGAAACGGAGGGAAGTGAAGTGTAAAAGAGCACAGTAGCTCTACCACTGTACCTTATTCATTTGAGCCTGAGACAAAATGTAAACAAAGAAAACGAGGTAGGTACCTTTAGCCAAGCCTCTTCGACATGTATTAATACATTGGCGTTTTCTTTGTACGCTTTTTCAGATATTTTCATTGAGTTCTTGTTATTTAACAAGGACTCCACGAAAATATTTAAAAGCGGCACTATATCGTATCAACAAGTTGATCGTTAGTGCAAAAAGATGATACTTGCAATATAATTATTATCCTTCTAAAGGAGAGATCTGGGTCTAATCCATTACATAAGCTCAGTGTGGATTGGGCGATGTAAAATATTTTTGTTTTTATATAATAATAATTTATTTAAAAGACAACTTTTGGTCCACATTGTATGTTAGTAACACTTATTTCTATGTTAGTTCAAAGTTACACGAGTATTAAATTCAATTACACACTAGATCAAAATGTCATAAATAGATTAAGATATACTACTGGCTTCTTCAAGACTTTTTTTTCAATACTCAATACTTTATTGCATTCCATATGTACATATATAGATGGTATAAAAATACGGTTAAGACCAATATGGACCCTGTCAGGCACAGCAAAGCTAGGAGAGGGGATGAAGGCTAATAAAATAAAGATATTTCACTTATTATTGTCATCATTATTAATAAATTATGTGCCTATCTATTTAAATTAAATTGTGTAGGTATGCATGTTATATATGTCTAAGTATTGGTATATTTTATTTATTTATGGATGGTATTTAAAAGTACTTCAATTTATTCCCATTTCATTTACCTAATTTTGCCTGAGTTCCACCAAATATACTGAATGTGCACCAAAATATGTTCATTAAAATATGTCATAACGAGCATCTATTTAACAACTGTTGCAAATTTGTAAAAATAGTAATACACCTAATTTTAAAAACAAGCATTTATTTTTTTAGTTTTACTTCAGATAATGAATTGCAAAATGTATTTGAATCAAACACCAATTAATGTCCAATGTAGCTTTATTAATAAAAAATGAACACATTACAAAATGTAATGCTTACTAAAAATGTTTTTTTAATACTCTAACCTAACCTAACCTAAGTAACATTCAGGAATATTTGGTGCACGATCAGTATTTTTCGGGGAAAAATAAAATAGTTATTGTTACAATAGAATATTTGCAGCGCACTACAATAAAAAAGTGTTATATCTTGGTGTTAATTTGGAATTTGTTTGATGTAACATATTTTGTTGGCTGAGTAGTTTAATTATAGTAAAACAATTAAATGGGTTTAAGATCAATATTTTAGAAATGCATACATAGATGTACCTTTAGATTTTTGGTGAACACAAAAATATTATCCTTTATTTATTTTCGTCATTATTATTAAATTTTCACCTTTATAAGCGCAGCGATGATGAAATAAATTATATAAAGTTAGGCGCTTGTCTAGGTTGAGGTTACAACATGTAAGTTGAGGCCTTTACCACTGGACTATAGCTTTTGATTTGGATTTAAATTGCCACAAATGCTCTTTGAGGAATCAAAATTAAAAATACTAAAAACCAAACCTTCCAATACGTTTTCAAACGATGACCATTAAACTACTTCCTTGCTCCAACTTCCAGCTGTACTAAAAGCTCTTGCTTCAGGATATCCCTCGCCAGTCGACCGTGTATCGTAGGAGCTGACCACATACCTACATATATAGATACTTTGATGCATTGCTCCTCGTCAGGGTCCATTGCCGGTTGATAAGACGAATGGGTTGAACACACGCGTGGTTTAACTGGCTTGGTATATGTACCTGCATATATCGAGGGTTTTAATGTTAGGTACTTGGGTAGACATTGTTATGGAAAAGGATAAAGGATATTGTTTGAATCGAGGGTATGTTCCCATAGGATAATTTTTAGAATCTATCACATCAGTGTTAGCTGAAGCTGTTAAATTTTTCTGTCCGACCGAAAGTTTCGGGTTCTGTCAAGTTTCGGCAAAAAAACGAATTTCGATTTCGGCAGCAAACCTGCCTTCTTCTTCTTCTTTTTCTCCTTCTCTGTCAAATCCATCCAAAGGTTGTCTTTAAAAAATCGCTTTTAGCGATAAGACCACCCATTGTAGCACCCTATTAATTTTAAGTTTCTTATGTAACTGCTTTATTTTTGGTGTACAATAAAGAATTTATCTATCTATCTATCTATCTATCTGCCGAAAGTACGATCGAACCCGAAACTGTATTCGGGAGTTGTCGTGCTATGATCGGTCATGTTTGGCTGTTAAATTTCATCCAGGCGAGTAAGCGACGAAGATATTTTGCTGCGTTCACGTGAATAATCATGTTGTGACTGGTTTATGTTTGCAGTTCGTTTTAATATAACATAATATAATATTCCACAATTATCACACAATGCCTTTTAGTCCCAAGCTAAGCAGAGCTTGTGTTATGGGTACTAGACAACTGATAAACATACTTATATATTTCTAAATACATACATATTATAGATAAATTACACCCAGACACAGAACAAATGATTATGCTCATCACACAAACATTTTTCCTGAGTGGGAATCAAACCCACGACCTCCAGCATAGCAGTTAGGGTCACTAACCACTAGACCAACAGGCCAGTCATCGTTTTGTTTAGTAAATTCATCAGTAAACATAAAAAAATAATTCATTATAACTAATACAGTTAATATAGTTGAATAAAGTTTAACCAAACTATCTAAATGATTTTTTGGTTGATTTAACTCACGTCAATGTCACTCAAACAATGTCAATGGGAAAAGTGCCCAGAACGCTGGCAGCATTGCCACGCTGGATGGCAATGCTGATTCGTTGACTGAAGAAGAGTCCAACCCTCTGGTCACGCGAAGAGTCGACCAACTGTTTGCTGATAGATACCCATAAATATTGTTTTTATCTTAAAAGTGGTTACCCCGAGATACCTTTCCACACAACCTCACTTAAGTGATTATGATATAGCACATATTGTCTTAATATTTTGAAAACACAGTTATTTTGTGAATATTTCTATTTTGCTATTGAAATTATATTATAAATTTCTGTAAAACTAATTTAATATCTCTTCTGGAAATCTTTCACGTGAATTTTGCTCCGTCATAATGTAGGTACTCATAAATTAAAAAAGTAACGAGAATATAACCATACAAACCATGCACATTTGAATTTTAAAATTCTGAATGACGAAAATTGGTTTTATAAAACTATTTACGTATTTTCTGGAACCATTTTTGTGAAATAGGCATTAGAGTGAATGAAGGAATTGCCGAATGCGATCATTCAGATGTTTTTTCTTTTTTTCGTTTTGTCTCTTTATCAAATATGGAATTGCGTTACACGGACCAACGAGCTTTTAAACCATGCTCATGTTGGCGATAGGTGGGTTGGGAAGGGCCTTCGTGACCAACACTGCCCCTGATAGTTAAAAAGACGTATCTAACAAAAAGTAAAAACGGAGAAAAAAATGTTTTAATGAATGAAACGGAAAATTGTTTGCTGTCTTTGAGTAAATTTAAAAATTTAAATAAAAAATATTAAAAGTTGAAAGTAAAGCCGAATTTAATGAGCTTTAACTTGGTTTAATAATAATATGAAACTCAAATCAAGTCTGGACAAAATGTTAGATGCATCTTTTTTACTAACGGGGGCAGAACGGTTTCGCCCGCGTTATAGTGGAAAATTATCCTGAGGGATCTTCCTCCGGAGGTAAAAAGTATGCTATAAGCTATTTCAAGACATGGCCAACCCTTCAGTTAAGTTTCATCGAAATCTATTTCGCTATTCGAATATAAAGAAGTAACAAACATACACACACACACACACACACATAAACTTTTGCATTTAGTTTTAGTGTGATTTTTACATAAACCATGAAGAATAGTTTGTTGCACTTCCGTGATATTCTCAAGGGGGTGACTTAATACCTCTCAGGAGCACTATTGCATTCATCGCAAGAATACATTCTTCTTTATTTGCTTTTGCAGTTTCAGATTTCACGTGCGACTGGTTTTGTTCATTTAATGTAAATTGAATTGAATATCACGCTATTTGTATTATATAGAGTATGTGGCATAATTATGTGGCAAAATAAACTTTGGCATTAACTTAACACCAATCCAATAAAAAGAGTAGCCATCTTATTTTATAAAACCTAAACCTTTTGAGGTATGTTGCAATAATAAAAATTAACTCTATTTAACTTAACGCTTTGAATGACACCAGTTTCAATTATATTGGTACCAACCGACACATTTGAAATGGGTGTCATTTTTGGGGACAGTTTTACGCAATATCCTTTGTCAAGTAGTTTGTAGAATTGTACGGGGCTGTTGCCAGTGCGGCGGGGGTGTTGTCAGTGATGACATATGGCTCCGAAACGTTGTCGCTCACAATGGGCCTCATCAGAAGGCTTAAAGTCACCCAAAGAGCGATGGAAAGTGCTATGCTCGGGGTTTCCTTGCGTGATCGAATAAAAAATGAAGAGATCCGCAGGAAAACTAAGGTTGCTGACATAGAACAAAGAATTGCTAAACTTAAGTGGCAATGGGCAGGGCACATTGCTCGCACAACAGATGGCCGTTGGGGCCGAAAGGTTTTGGAGTGGCGACCGCGTACCGGAAGACGCAGTGTTGGAAGGTCTCCTACAAGGTGGACCGATGACCTGGTGAAGGTGGCAGGAAACCGATGGATGCGGGACGCACAGGAACGTTCGATGTGGCGACGCTTGGGTGAGGCCTATGTCCAACAGTGGACGTGTATCGGCTGAAATGATGATGATGATGATGATGTACGGGGCTCGCCGGACTGCATTCAGAAATGTGTGACACTTACTGTACTAAGTTATAAATATTTAAGGACGAAAATATATTAATTTGGGGGACCTTTTTGATGGATCGTCCTTTGGTAATGAGTGTCTCTATTATGAGCATTATTATTTACATATATCATTAATTCATTGCTTTATAAAAGTGTTAATATAAATAACAAAACAATATTTAAAACATTAAAATTATACCTACATCAATTCAATTTGTTACTAAAAATACAATCACACTTTTTATCTCAGTTATTAAATATTTTTAGACAATAAAACACTATACACGAGGTCAAAGCAGCGGGTACAAACTAGTACATAACTAATGACATCAATAACTAATTTTCCTCTCCAGATCCATCGAAATTGTTATAACAGTAACATTATGCTTATTACAATCGAACAGAAAAAGCTTTTTAAGACAATAACATAGAGATTGATAAATGGAAAGACTGATGAAAATAGTACGCGTGGCTCGAAATTCTGCTTACACATGTTCCAATAGAATAAAAGATGGCGTAGAGTCGAACCATACTTGATTTTTTTAGCCTCTTTTGTCCCTCTCCTGGGCAAAGGCCTCCCTCCGCTGACCACTTCATTCGTCTTTCACAGGTCCAGGCTACCTCCTTCCACTTCTGGTGAAATCTACCTAGTTCATTCCCCCATCTCCCTCGTAGTCTGCCGCGATCCAGTCGCTCTGTTTCATGGCACCATTTTTGTGCTACTTTGGCCCATAGTTTGTCGGGCATATGGCAAACATGTTCTGCTCAGTCTCACTTCACAATTGGGTAGCCATTTGAGCCAAATTAACTATCCTGTACCCCTAGCCAAGTTGCTAATCTGCAATCGGTAACGCTAGTAGAAAGCTTCAAATGTACGGGAATGACGTCATCTCAACGCTCATACACATGGTCAGAACAAAAGAATTGGCGGCGCGGCCAACACGAAGCGTTCGGCGCAAGCAAAACGGTTGTAACTTGGCTAGGGGGACTGGTGTTTAAACGCAGTAGAATGTTTCCAAACTCAATCCGTTAATTTCATACCTAGCTTTCTACCCTTCATTGCTTGTTTGCAAACCTTTAGTTTAGATTTCTGGATGTTAGTAAAAGACCAAACCTGTAAGCCATAGGTCAAAACGGGCAGAATATACAGTCATGGCCATAAGGTTATTTTTTGGTACCATGGGAAACTCACCTTTAAGAACCTAAAGCTCTTCCAGGCATTTTCAGTTTGTCTTGCCTGGAAGGACTTGGGCCATATAAAGGTATTCCTGATTTTGTTGTATGGTCTCCCTACACTTTTGTGTTTTTTGGCCCTTCGTTGTTCAAGATTTTAATCTTCGACCTATTTATATTCAGTACTACCTGCTGGAGTCTGTGTTTCCTAAAAGCTACAACCTAGGGGTCATTAAGTCAATAGTGACTAATAATAGGTTACTTCTAGGCAAGCGTATTCCATCGTCGGCCACATGATATTTTACTATCAGATAATGGTCAAAGGCGAGCTAATCAATAAAAAAAAACCTCATGATTTGCTCTGTGTCAATATAGACGAGATCTGAATCCAAGAATCGGATAAATATTTATAATCTAATCTTTTGCTGGAAAATGCCATTTTTAAAAACTGATAGTTTTAACTGCAAGTATTTCTTCAGAAATAAGTCCTGATGCATACATTAATCCCGGAAAAAAAAAATTCTTCATTTTTTGAAGTGTCAATGTCGACTCCACAGTTTTCCACATCACATCACCGCAATATGCGTTGGACTCCCAAATCTGCGGTCATTAGTCAAAGTCGGTCGAACTAACTTATTTTTTTTCTTTTATTAAAGCAAATGTGTAGTAATAATAACTAGAAATTGCGTTTAAAGCTAATATTAAAGTTAAGTTCGAGTGTTTAAGAATTTTCGTTTTGAATATATTATTATTGGGTAGCTTTTTTTTTAATGGATTGGCTCGTTTTTGTCCATTGTCTCGCCTGATGGTGAGCAGTGAAACGTACTTAGAAGTAACCTTACTCTTTACTTAAAGATTCCTAGGTTGTAGCTATCGGGAAACACAGTCTGGCAAGAAATTCCTCAACTGAACGCACATAACATTATGTTTTATTACTATTATTTTATGCAAGTCCGTTCCATCATCGGACCACATGACGTACAGCGTTGTGCCAACGGTACATGGTAGACATCCTACCCATACGCACAAAGCGTTTTAGGTACACATTTATTATGCGTACAGCTTAGGAGTGGAATTCATTGCCAGAGTCTGTGTTTTCTGATAGCTAGGTACAACTTAGGGTTCTTTAAGTCAAGAGTGAATAAGTTACTTCTAGGCAAGCGTGCTCCATTGTCGACCACATCATCGCTCACCATCAGATTCAGATCACATTCACCATAATTAAAAAAAAAAAGTTTCGTCATTTAATTTTTTTTTATTCTTTAATATTAAAATTTACTAAGTAATTCTTAGCTATATAATATTATTGTTAGTATATGTGAAACCTGAATATAATTTGTTTAGAATCAGTAAATAAGTAACTTTGGGGAAGAACGGAGAAACGATACTGTCAGAATGTATGAAATTCTGTGATATGAATGCATGACTGTGTCTACTATTTATTAAATAAATAGTGTCTACCACTAATGTCCTGTGCGACATAAGACTTGTCTGTGTTCTTTTTAATGTTTTATTGTTTTCTCTTTTTGTGTTATGTGTTTAAATAGTGTAATTGGTTTTGGCCGTTCTATTTGAATTAAATAAATAAAAAAATCGATTCCAATAATTTTTACACCATGTTATATTTTTACCCAAAAATATTTTAAAATGGTCACAAGTTGGACACCACCGACCGACACCAAGTACTAAATTGGTCACGGTAAGTCATAGCGGGCACAAAATAGATAGGCACAGAAGACAATCTCATGTATGTACTTCACATTTTATACCTACGCTCGGTGGACGCACACTAATGAGCGTTTGAGCCGGAAATGTTCGACGTGTGACCCGAGACGCGACCGAGACATCGTGTCCGTGAGCGGTGTCTTTGTGTGCGTTGCTCGAGCGCGCTTTGTATGTAGATTGACTTCTGTACCTATATATTTTGTGTAGCAGGTATTAGACGCCAGCGCACCGATGGGTGTGGAAGACAAACATCTCCTCAGTTGCCCGGGTGACCCGGTGACCATGTATTTATGTCAACAACTAGGTACTATAACTGGCTTATAACTTTGTGATTTTACATAATGCAGTTTTGAAATTTTGTACATTTACTGTCACGGATCTTGAGCGCTCGGCGTCAGAGTGGGGATCGCTTGGCGCATTCCATACATTGGCGAGCCAATCGTCGTCGTTGTTAGATACATGCAGCAAGCGCAAGGAACGACATATGAACGATGGCGTGGCGAGCCAATCACTGACACTCCCCGCCCCCGCGTCTCACTTTGTACCATTATAGAGACCGAATATTTGACTTCTGCGCAACTTGAAGCCAGCGCTCAAAATCCGTGCCGGCAATTGCACATAGATTTAATACATAAAAATACTAGACGGGTGTTTCAGGTTTATACTAAAGATCAGAATGTAAATTAGAATTATTTGACTACCTACATCACAAAAAGTTCATCACAAAAAGTAGGTAGTAAAATAGTTTCATAGAAAAACGTATAAAAAATTCTCACCTCATTATAATAACGAAATAGAAAACTTAATAGATTTTCTACCTATCTCTTTTAGCGGGGATGCAAAATTTATGACTTGCTAGCAGGCCGTCAGCGAAGCTCCAGGGGCTACTAAATTCTTATAATTGAACCGCCAGACAACTCACTAGATAAAATGGTAAGTGGATAGTCTAACTTGAATAATTCTATTTTGTTCTTAATGACTTCTTGAGCTGATTTCTCTTAGATTCTTTCACAAGGAAAGTGATACAAAATGGTAATATTCAGATGTACTGGTTAATGGCTTGGTCAATGACCAGTTACTGACCAAATCCACTGATAAGTACATTTATTTATTTATTTATTAAATCTTTATGCACATAAAACTGTACAAAGGCCGACTTAATATCTTAGGCATTATCTGCCAAACATAACATGGCAGGTGCAACTTAAGGCGTATAGTCCCTTGAACCATCTGGCCGAAATTATGTGAACGCAACTCTCGCACTCGCCTAGGCGGCAGTACGCAAACCTGTGCATTTATTTGCGATTGTTTGATTTGCAATGATCAATTTAAAGAATATTTAACCACCAATTTTTATGTGTAAAAATGTTTCTAAAGGTCTAAGCCGTTTCGAAGGAGTAGGAAAAAGTTGCGAAATTGCTAAATATTTTTTTTTGACAAAAGTATTAATTGCATGAAAAAATCAAATGTTAATATTATTGCTCATGAATAAACATATATTTTTTTCAAACCAATTGACCTAGCCGTTACGGAGGAGTAGGCACTGTTTTATGGCACTTTTCGGGCGCTTGGCCCTTAATAAAATAATAGAAAAACAGAAGAGAAAACAATAGTAAATACATACTTAGATACATAAATATGAATAAGCGATGCTGTAGTGGTGAAAAAACAATTCCAACCAAATAGTGCTGTGATGATTCTACCAACTTGCGAATATGCTCACGTGCCTTCACCTTAAAGGAAAATCGGCTGGTCGCCATCCTGATATTCTAAGGAAGCGCATTCTAGAGAGATATCGACATCTGTTACTCATCTGTTACATCTGTTTATCATCTTCGACTGGCCTGTTGGTCTAGTGGTTAGTGACCCTGACTGCTATGCCGGAGGTCGTGGGTTCGATTCCCACCCAGGACAAATGTTTGTGTGATGAGCATGATCATTTGTTCTGTGTCTGGGTGTAATTTATATTTTAATGTATGTATTTAGAAATATATAAGTATGTTTATCAGTTGTCTAGTACCCATAACACAAGCTCTGCTTAGCTTGGGACTAGACGGCGTTGTGTGATAGTTGTGTGGAATATATTATATTATCTACAATATCTTCATTTTCACAAATGTAATAAGAGGTAATTTTTTTTTTTTTTTTGTTTGTAGAAGGTAATCTCTAAAAGTACTTGTCCGATTGCTTAATTTTTTTTATAGCTAAAAAAGGCGGGGGTGCTTATTGGTAGGTATAGCAAAATACAAAGATGAAAATATACGTTAGATAGAACAACGAAATCTTGATGGTTTGTTTTTGATAAATGAATTATGTTTTGTAAAAAGTCATAGAACAAATGTTGTTTTTTATGATGTTAGGAATAATAAATAAATAAATAAATAAATAAATAAATAAATTCATTTATTTCAGGCTAAGAAAACCCATAGTAAAAAAGACAGTTTACAGATTGAATAAAGTTAATGTTAAAATTAAAATTAAAAACTAAAGATATTAATATTATACATTCAGATTCAGTTTCAGTAATTAATACAATGTCAGATCAATAATAACAATGTCAGATTCAATTTGTTAACTTATAAAATGTCAAAAATTAAATTAATACAATGTCAGGTTTAGATTAATAATAAAATGTCAGATTCAATTTTATAATTAATACAAAGTCAAATTCAGTTCAATACATAATAAAATAATAAAAGGTCAGACTCGGTTTATTAATAAAAATGTCAAATAAATCAATGAGAGATTTCAATTCACAATGATAAAATGTCTAGAAGTCATATAGAGTGTTTTGAAAATCGTGGTTACAATTATGTTTTTGCAGCTCATTAGTCTTGAATGAAACGATGCTCTCAGCCTTCTCACTACAGCATAGAAGTCGTCAACTCTGTTCTCGGCAAACATGCCAGACGCGCTACACCGCCAAGGCAGGTTGAGCATGGCCCGGAAAGCATTATTGTATTGTACACGAAGAGTATTGTACGTACTCTTCGTGTACCTATACCACAGTTGGCCAGTGTAGAACGCCTGACAATATGCTTTAAACAGAGTAACTTTTGCCTGTTTTGAACAGTACGCAAAACGCCTTGCTAGCATGTTACTTTTACAGGCAATGCTTCGTCTTTGCCTCTCAAGGTCGAGATGATCGCTTAGGTCATCGCTAATAATATGCCCAAGATACCTAAAAGAGTTTACAATTTTCAAGGGAGATCCACATAAATTGATGGGTAGTATGTGATCTGGTCCTTTGCAGTATTTAAAAATCATGACTTCCGATTTTTTAACATTATATGTCAGACAGTGCGCAACTGCATATTGCTCGCAAATCGCGATAAGCTTCCTCAGTCCGCCAGCAGAGGGACTGAGCAACACCATGTCGTCAGCGTAGCTAAGGTTATTAAGGCATGCGCCTCCTACGTGGCATCCGACTCTGGTGCTGCTCAGCTCCTCCAGTAACTCGTTCACATACAAATTAAATAGTACAGGAGAGGTCAACCCGCCTTGCCTAACCCCACATGACAGTTTATATGGGTCTGATAAAGTACTACCCCATTTTACCTGATTAATTTGGTTTGCGTACCAGAATTCTAAAATTTTTATTATTGTTGCGGGTACTTTTGTATTTCTTAATTTCTCCCATAGTATTTCATAATTAATAGAATCAAAAGCGCGACTAAGATCGAGAAAGCATGCAAAAACTGAGGTATTTCTCTTAATGTAGTTTCGCACTGTGTTTTTTAACGCAAATATTGCGAGGTCTGTAGATAAGCCGGCTCTAAAGCCAAATTGAGTCTGACATATAGGAATGTTTTCTTCACCCAAATGACCATTAATAATACGTTCAAAAATTTTAGATACTATTGTTGCTAATGAGATGGGGCGATAATTAGATAAACAGGATACGTCACCGGTTTTATTTTTAATTATTGGTACCACGTTTGTTTTCTATATAATAATAATAATAATTTTTTTTATATTTTTAAATGTTTTTTTTTTAAGGAATATTTAAAAATATATTATAACATGTATATAAAATTAAAATAAAGCAATAATAATAATATTCCACAACTATCACACAACGCCGTCTAGTCCCAAGCTAAGCAGAGCTTGTGTTATTGGTACTAGACAACTGATAAACATACTTAAATATTTCTAAATACATACATATTATAGATGTACCCACATTCGGGGAAGCTTCAAAGTCGCACCGATCTCCGAAAAGATGACTGAAAATCGCCTTCGTTGGTATGGACACGTCCAAAGACGTAGTAAGGACCACGTGGTCCAAATTGCCCTAAGCCTACCAGAACAAAAAAGAGGTAGAGGCCGCCCGCCATTGACCTGGTGGTCAAATATAGAGAAGGACCTCAAGAAAGCCCAGTTGCCAAAATTGACAACCCAAGATAGAGCCACTTGGCGCAGGAAAGTGAGGAGACCCGACCCCAAATAATGGGACCAGGGAAGGAAGAAGAAGAAGAAGAAGAAGACATACATATTATAGATAAATTACACCCAGACACAGAACAAATGATCATGCTCATCACACAAACATTTGTCCTGGGTGAGAATCTGGGCGGTGGCGAGAACGCCGTTGCTTGATGCGGTCGGCCTCCTCCTTTGCGAGCATTAATGCTTCGCAGAAGTCGGCGACCGCCTGCCACTCCTCCTCGCTCCAGACCATGACCTCAACCAAAGCCCTCCAACTTAATTTACACTTGAGCTGACTTCTAAGGCAGAAGCTAGAAATTATTTATTTATTTATTTATTTATTTAACACTTTATGCACATGGGTACAGAGGCGGACTTAATGCATTAGGCATTCTCTTCCAGTCAACCTTTGGGTGATGCGGAGAAAAAGTAGTGGTAGGTGCAATAAAAGAGTGAGAAAAAGGCAAAAACAAGGACAAAAAGGGTTTATGTAGATAGACTCCGAATATTTTTGATCATAATGCGGATAGTAATTTCTGACAGCGCCGCCATTATAGGCTGTCCGAACTAATAGCACGGTGACTAAGATGGGAGCGGACGCGATAAAGGGTGTTTTGAATATCGTATGGTTTTGATCACGCATGCAGATTGCTTCGCACGCGTAACCCCCGCAAATTTCCATTTCATACAAGTATTTGTTGTAATGCGTAGAAACGCACGCGGGACGCATTTTTTTGCATTCTGAATTTTTTTGCATGCGTGTTGAAATCTGCATGATATTAAAACATGATGAATTGTTGAAGCAGGCAGGTAGAGGTTAAGGTTTTCTCAGGGTAAAACTATAGACGCTCGCTTGAACCTAGTCCACTATTTCAGTGGGCTTAGTTAGAACTTTTTTTTAGATGAGAAATCATCCAATGTCTTTTCCCGCACTAGGGTGGACGGAGAAAATGTGTCAGACTTTTATTAAAACTCACACCTATGTTACTTCTCTACCTTGCGTTCCTGAACTCCAAGGTTCCCTTTTGGACCTCCCGTTACAGTTATGCCTTGATCACACGTACCGAGTAAACGGGTGAAACAGTACTCTCGGCCGAGTACTCGGTACGTGTAAACACAGCGCCGAGTGCTCGGCGAGTTGTAGAGGTAAGTAACTCTACAACTCGCTTACATCACTGTCTCGGCCGAGCAACATTTTACTGTCTCGCCCTTTTACTCGGTACGTGTGATCAAGGTATTAGGGCTGCGGGAATGATCGAAATATTAGCCGTGGCCCTGGAAAAAAGGCAATTGAAAGAACAATGGTAGGTTTTTGTTTGTAAAAGTCGGTCACCCTAGAGTGGGAAAATTCATTTCATGATTTCACACCTAATAGTAGAGCTGGCCTAATAATTTAAGGCTCATTCAATATAATTTAATACATTTAAACATAAAGCCTTTCATTGGCGTCTCCCCACGTCACAGTAGGTATCTATTGCTAGGAAGAATAAATTTCAGGCGAGTCTAATCAATAAAAGATATTGCCAGTTCTCAACTGACACGTAATATTCTTTTGGCTGGAGTGCGGAAATATAAGGAAGTGTTGCCGTGCTTCTGAAACGCAAAGAGCAACTAATGAAACACAGGTTTTAGTCATTAAATGTCCTGAAATTAATTCTCCCGCTCTAAGGTGAAGCAAGAGGGTCTCGCTTCATCCTAAAGCGGGAGAATTAATTTGATGATTTCACACCTCAAAAAAAAAACGGCGCAATCACTTCGCGTTCAACGTAAACTTCCGCGTATGCTTATCACCCTAGTCGAGGCTTTAGGTTTCAGCCCATATATTCACAGGACATGGACGTCGTTCGGTGGTGTTTTTCAATGTTCGCTAATGGTGATTGCAATTTTCAATATTTTAGAGATGACAACAGTATAACATGGAATTGCTATTTGTAATTTTGGAATAAATTCCGTAGCAGGTTCTTAAAGTGTGAAAACTTTAAAATCAAGCTTTAAATTCATTTCAAATTAAAGGATTCTGGGATTTTTTTTTCTAATTTTGTAATAAAACTTCATTCAAAACGAACGTTCAGTTTTTATACATTGAACCATTAAGCGTCCTCGCATACAGGCCACAAAAAAAAGCCGCCACAAAAAGCTTGAAGCGACCACAAAAAAAAAAAATCTAAAGCGTGCGACAAAAAAAGCCACCACAAAAATAAGCTTGAAGCGACTTTTTTTTTGTAGCCTGTTTTGTGGGACACTAAGGTGCTAGGAATCTCAGCTGCAGGCTGCGGATGCAACACACATTTTTAACATTTTAATATTAATTCCTCATTTAGAATCCTAAATGAGGCATTTAAGTTTTTTTTTTTTTTTATTTTAGTCAGTAAAAGTCTGACACATGAAAAGTCATTGGACGATTTTTTACCTAAAAAACTACTGGACAACGTGTTTAGTAGTATTACTAAACACGTTTTATTAATAACACTCTAAAGGCTAACATCATGCCACACCACCCACGGGAGCGTAGTAACTAAAGATGCAGGTGAATTCGCAGGGGACAGCTAGTTCAGAAATACCCTGTATAGTCTGAGGACGGTAACAGAATATCTGGCTGTCACTGTGTTAATTAACTCAGCGACAGAACATGGACACAAAATATATAGGTACAGAAGTCAATCTACATACAAAGCGCGCTCGAGCAAAGCACACAAAGACACCGCTCACAGACACGATGTCTCGGTCTCGTCTTGGATCACTTGTCGAACAATTCCGGCTCAAACGCTCATTAGTGTGCGTCCACCGAGCATAGGTATAAAAAGTGAAGTACATACATGAGATTGTCTTCTGTACCTATCTATTTTGTGATAATGCGTTCCAAATAAGAATACGATCAATTGCCATGTTGTCACGTCATACTGTAAAATTTAAGGAATTGGGTAGGGAGAGCAAAACAATAATTTTTTTAAATTTTAATTTATTTACGAATCTTGAATGAAAAAAGTTTAATCAGAATCCAGTTCTTCAATTTTACTTATCTGTGTCATTGTGTGAAGTGTCTGAGTAGTGGCAAATGGAAAAAGAAGGGAAATGGTTTGTTTTGAACGTTGGAAATTTTTATTGATAAAAATAAGAAAAATTGTTTATTTTTTTAACAAATTATTTAACAATAACGTTTTTATTTCACCTAGATTTAACTAAGACTTAGTAATACAAAAAATAAAAAATAAAAACGTTATTGATACGCAAATCATTTTTCTTTGCAAACCGTACTTTTCACTCAACATTTGACAGATCGAGATTATTGACTTTTCTATTCTTATTTGGAACGCATAGTACGTGTTAATATTCGTTTGAACTAATATAAGATGTAACCATGTCCAAAGTCTTTCCGTTCTCGTTTATTCTTTGAACGCTGAGTCCAACTTTGCAAGAAAAATATCATTGACGGCTACAATTTTCGATGTCGACTATATTATTCAGACAGTATATTTCCACATCCACTACACAGGTACAATCACAGTCCATTTTCGCTTACACCACCTTCCGCCCTTATCTAGCCAATAAACAATAGCCGTTATGACTCGGGACGGTCTATAAATATTTATACCGCTGAAACTTAGCGAGATATTTCCGCTATTCTTTTAAAAGAATGGCTGTTACTTTGTATTGTTGTTCTTTGAAAGAAATGTGTTTTGTTTGTTATGGAGATACTTCATTATGAATGAGGTGAATAAAGTTAAATTATTGTTGCAATATTTTTTTTATTGCAGTCTTATTGGTTTAAAACTTTCCTGGTACCCATTTTAAGCAATGACTGATTTGAAATAGGGTTTATTTTATTTCATTTATTTGAGAAAACAAACTAAGATATATTAAAATTGTACAGTAATTTTATTTATACAATGTAAAAAGTGTGATTGAAAGCAAATTAAATCAATTTGAAATTAAATTTAAATCAAACCAACATTAAAATAAAATTAAAGCTATATTAAATGAAAATCAAATACAGATTAAATTAAATTCAAATCAGGCTCTATGATAAATTAAACTTTAAAAAAATATATGAACTAGGCTAAAATATGATCATAATTTGGAGTTGGTATGGCTTTAGATCTAAACATATAATAATGAAAATAATTATAAAATTAATAATTTAATGTAATGATAATAATATCAAATGACTCACTATGTATGAAATATTCATAATTTGAATGTAAATTGTTAATATTGTTTAATGCATTCAATATCTATATATCTATACATAGTATAAATAAAATTGGAGTGTCTGTTTGTAATATTGAAATAACTACTTTTTACTACATGCATATGAATATATTCGATACATACACCAAAATAACATTTTTTTACAATTTTTGTCTGTCTGCCTGTCTGTTTGTTTGTCCAGGCTAATCTCTGAAATGACGGGACCAATTTTGACGGGACTATTTTTTTGGCAGATAGCCGATATAATAAGGAGTAACATAGGCTACTTTTATTTTAGAAAAAATAAATTCAAAATCCTGAAATCCACGCGAACGGCGTCGCGGGCACAGCTAGTTAACAATATAAATACTGTGCCCTACCAGGGTCCATTTTTGAGACAATACAATAATGTGACATCTATTCACCACATGAGCGCTAAATAAATAAATAAAATAGGATTCCAAGTTAAAATTTTTGGTCCTAATTTTACGCTAAGATGGGGATTTATTTTGGTGATCATTTACTACGTGTTTTTGGTAATACTGTAACGTTAAGGTACGCTATGGATTGAGTGTTAGTGGGAGAAAAGTAAATAAATAAGATTTGTCCTTGAGAGGTAATTTAATTTAGTGACACGTGGGTAGGAACACTAGCAGCACGCAGGCAGGTAGTTGAAGACTGGCAGCTCGCAGGCAGGTTTTGAAGACTGGCAGTTCGTAGGTAGGTAGCAGCAGACGGCAGACCAACTCACGCGGACCTTGAGGGTGGTCCGCAGGGTCAAAAACGGTGTAGTTTGGTGGTGTATGTTCTTGTCTTGTAGAGGAGTGCGGTCCCCAGAGGCCCGGAGCACATACAACGTTCTGTTTCTTCGGCAGCAAGGAGCAGGAGGAGGTTCCTCAACTGGCGGTAGACCCACCAGCAACAAATATACACGAGACGAGTAGGATTCCAATCAACCCGCAAAGTACATTACATAAGAAACACTGTACTCTAATCTACCAATCAACACGCTGCTTTTCTTTTTTCGCTCCCCTCCACATCATAGTTCTGACAATCTGGCTCCGTGTTCCTTCTTTTTCCCATTTTAAAAGTGAAGCTTGATGTAAGAACCAGCCAGTATTATTGTCTCACAAAAGAAATATTATAAAAATTATATTTATGAACATGAACATGTAAGAATAATAACAATTAATACTTAACTAAAAACATATGATTAATTTATATTAATTCATCATGTTTACTTATGAATACAATATTCTCTAGCTAGCTACCATACTCTTTGTTTACCATAGCTAACATTCAGTTGAAAAGAACTTAAATATTGACAACGTCATCTCATACAGAAAGTAAACAAGACATGAAATACAAAAATTTACAAGAATTAAATGATATAATCTATCAGAAGACATAATTACAATAAAAAGGATGTGAACAACGATAAGAAAAGATTAAGAAATAATTAATAATGTGAGTATAAAATAATAACATTACAATACTACGTGATTTTTTGTCGTTTTACCTGATCTAGTGGTAAGTTTTTAATTGCCATTTAATTTCCTACATTTCCTCTTCAGCAAATAAAATTGAACTCACAAAACAACTAACAAAGAAAACGGTAGGAATCGGTTTTAAATAGGGAATTTAAAACCGATTCCTAACGTTTTGTCGATAGAGGAAATGTGGGGCGTCCTATATCACGTCAGCGGGTGCTCCCGATACGGCACGAGGAATTTTATAGCGCTTCCAGTAACAAAAACTTGCTATTTTATATCTTGAATACTTACTCTTAAAATTCACGTTGATTTAGAGAAAATAAATGGATTATTATTTTTTGATTTTTGATATAGTCATGCAAATGAAAGTGATTTTTTTTTTGTTTGTAAAATTTTGATATTTCTGAAAATTTATGAAAGTAGTTGTTAATATGACAATCTCGCCGTATTTTTTTTTTGTCTTTGATGTAGAGTTTTTTCGCTAGTGCAATTATGTCGCTCTGTAGGTATGAAATAAAAGATGTTTTGAAACATCACAAATCTTTAAAACGTTATCCTACATTAATAGTGTACTACGTTACAAAACTGACTCAAATGATGGAGATGCTAGTCAGGACGCCATCAATAAGCCCCATATATAAAAAAAAAAACGCGCGGTACCCGGAGTGTTGGCACTACACGAATCGTCGATTTGGTGGCTCGTGGCTGGTCCATAAAACATGAAGTTGGCGCGCGACCGATAAGCAACGGCCAACAGTGCGTGCTGCGTTTACACGCACCTAGCAGTAGGGCTGGCCAGTGGCAACAGTATTGCTTGATTGGTTTTATTAATAGAGTACTTTTGTTTGCAGCTTCGCCCACGTACATAAAATAAAGTCTATGCTACTCAGAAATAAAGCAGCTTTCTATCGCTGAAAAATTTTAGCAATCGGAACAGTAATTTCAGAAAAAAAATTACCTCGTCGATTTCTATCGAGGTCAATTTAGAACGAGCAAGAGAAATACATGGTTAGATTTTTATTCGGTAGTATCCGCTTTTCTGACAAATGTCAGAAAAGCGGATACTACTACGACTAGATTTAGTTTATTGAAACGACATATCACTGACGATAAATGGGTCTTTTGTCATATCACTAGATACGTTTAGTAAGAAGACGTAATAAACAAGAATATTCGACATTTAGTGGGATTTCGTGAAAACTTTGATATCCTCATTTCTCTACGACATATATCCATTTATGTACCTTTTAAGTTATAAGATAATAATGTAATTCAGAAATCAAATTTATTTTTAATGTCAGTTCATCTTTTCTGACCTGAGAATTTGCGATCGTGACACTAGTGATTGCATTCTTCAACACTCCGTACAATAACAGTAAAACAGTAAATAATATTTTCTTCAAAGTAAACATTTGCCGAGGTAGCCCTAATCTGTACTCTTGTAGAGCATTTGTCAATGCTTTCAAACGAGGCACAAAGATCAGATCCTCTCCTCGTCAGATATAAATCAATTGACGTCGCGACGCCCGCTGTCCAACCTATGTTTATTAAAGTTTGTTGCGGCTTCTTGAGTTATTTAGTGGTGTTTTTTCAGTGTTAGAATTACAGAGGTAGCTTTTGTATATTTTTCACTAGCTCTCTAACTAATTTTTCTCTCCACTCTTTTATTAGCTAATGTAAGATCTTCATGTATCATGTACTTGGAAATAAACGATTTTGTTTTATTAAGTCTAGTTAATTTAGACATCCGAGTTTACAAAAACTTGCACCCAGCTGAAAATTTTTTGAATTGTTCAAAACGCCATCATAAATGAAACCTATAAAGATCTCATCGGTCGGACACCTGGAAAAAAATACTCCGTGTCAAAGATCACAAAAACGAGTTTTTCGCAATTTTCAACAAAACGGTGCTAATTAACACGTCATATTTGCAAAAAAAAAACAAAGTTTCAGTTTATTTTCCGAATCGAGTCTCAAAGATTTTTACAAATCCCTCAGATTTTTTCCTATCCTATACTAATGCTATGAGACCTTGCATCGTGCCAAATTTCTGAATCCTATAATAACGGGAAGTAGCCTGTGAATTTTGATTGAAGAGTGTCGAAATAAAAGTATCGTTTTTTTTTTCGCTAAATTACAAGTTTTTTTTACAGCTTCAAAGGATCACAGAACTGAAAAAATGAATACAATTTTGAATGTGGACATAAAACATTAAAACCATATACAGATTTATTCAAGACAAACATAAATATCGCCAACATAGCCAGTGGCCAGTGACAAATGTCAGGCACGACTGGCAACGAATGGCTTGCCAGCTTGGCAAGGTGGTCTCAGACGGGGAGAGTAATCGCTTGCTCCGTCCACTTACATATGGATGGAATGTGTTTGAGGAATCGTCGTTTGTGGAGCGAGATGGGTTTCGAGACTATGATGAAGATGAGATACGATTTTGAAAAGCGCGGTTGTAAAGTTAGACAGTATTAAGGTAAAGTGATATTTTATTAATGATCAGCTTCTCTGCTTCTGCCGGCAAAAGTACATAGGTAAATCTACACTAACATAATAAAGAGTTAGTTGATTTTTCTGATTGTTTGTAGGAGGCAATCTTTGAAAGTACTGGTCCGTTCAGTACTGTCTCTACAGACTACTGGAGTACTGCAATTTTTGCTACGAACACTATTTTTGGCAATTTACGTAGATAGATTGTATAAATCGGTTGAACACAAGGAACGCTTATTTATTTATTTTTATTAAATTTATTTTTATAGAGCAGTGGTGGCCGAGTGGAAACGACCCCGCCTTACGAGTTGTAGATAGCGGGCTCATAGGAATATTGAACCCGCGAAAAGTAGTGTTTACCTCGAGCTAAAGACTTATTTAGTCCCTTGAACTATTGGCGACCTCGCTATGCTCAGCCGCCAAACTCCTTCTCAACAATCAAGGTAACAATCTAAGTGCACGGCCGTGCGCAGGCCAAGTTCCAGCAACAGGCTGCGCGCATGCCATGCACTATTTACACGAACCGTTTCGACCCACTTTTGACCCCCCTGTAGCTCAGTGTCTATTGCAAGTACAGAGATAAAATTGTATCTACGTTATTATATACTAGTACTAAAGCAACATGCCAAATTTCATAGATATAGTAGCTTCGGTAGATCCTGAAATATGACCATGTGAATGTAGATCATTTTGGCACTGACTCACTGACCGGTAATCAAAACCTCTAGGCCACTTCCAATAAAATTGTCCTAGCGTTATAAAATTTGAAACACCGGTCGTGTGTTATATGTACATTAACAAAAAAATTTAAAAAATTAAGAAATCGGTCAAGCATGAGTTGGCTCTATATAATATTTATGAACCTGTAATTATAATGAATTAACTCTCTCGCAATGCTCGGGAGTTAATTTTATAACTCTCTCACTGTCGTTCGGGATTAAAATCAGCAACATTCGTTTCGTTCGGAATTCAACATGCCGTCCGCGACTTAAAGACACTGCTTTATCCCCCAGTCACATAAACTAATATTAAGATCCTTTACTTGATTTGAAAAAAAAAACAGAACTCTAATAGGATCACTTTGCTGTGTCTGTCTGTCTGTCTATCTTTTAAAACCCTTATCTCAGGAACATATGAAACATATGAACAAATAAAATAAAATAAATGAAATGAAATGAAATGAAATGAAATGAAATGAAATAAAAACATATGGAGGTATCGAGTTGAAATTAAAGCCATATACTCAAGTTCGGTTCGTTAAAGCTGTAAAAAAATCTAGAATCTGGATAAAAGAAAAAAAAAACGGACATTTATGTTGTAAGAAACGTATATTTCGACACTTTCAAAGGAATCTAAATTTATAGAGTACTTTCAGTGGTCTTAGAATCCTGAAATTTAGAATAAAGCAAGGTCTCATAGCATAATTATAGGTAAAAATCAGAAAAATGATAGATAAGTCATTAAAAAAAAAATTCGTAACTCTATTCGGGATTGAACTATTTTTATTTTATAGGTAAGTTTGTACCTACGGAAACCTCAGTGCGTGAGTTTGACTCGCACTTGCCCGGTTTTTCTTATTTAACACCGACTTCCGAAATTAAAGTTATTTTAATCCTTTTTTTTGTGAGGTCGGTTACTTTTTTTTTTGTAAAATGTTTTTAATTCACACTTTTTAGTTGTCCAATTAACCCTGCTAGGATACATTGCTTTATTATGAAGTTTCCGTGTCTACCTTTCACTTACCGTGCATCTCATGATAATTCTAATAAGCTCAAACACGGCTACCGAGGTCCGAGGTCTATCTTCCGGATCCATCATTATCATCAGGTCACTTCGATAATACAATTTTCAACATAACTATTTAATTTTTTTTTTTATTATTGATAGGCTCGCGTTTGACCACTAACTCACCTGATGGTAAGTGATGATGTGGCCGACGATGGAGCACGCTTGCCTAGAAGTAACCTATTCACTTTTGACTTAAAGACCTCTAGGTTGTAGCTATCAGGAAACACAGACTCCGGCAGGGAATTCCACTCTTTAGCTGTACGCATAATGAATGTGTATTGTCATAGTTTAACTAACTAATTTTTAAATCCATCGAAACTGGATTTCAAAATTGCAAATCTGTCCATAAATAACAGACTTCTGAGGTAACAATATACATAAAAAAAAATACAATTGATAATACTACTAACTACACTACTACTACTTACTACTACTACTACTACTACTACTACTACTACTACTACTACTACTACTACTTACTACTAATTCATGTACTTTTTGTTGCATGAAGATTAAATAAATAAATAAATAAATAGTCTCCTCTTTTTTTGAAGCTAGTCAAAACTAGTGTTGACAGTAATTTGTGAAACTGCATCCGCGTTTTGCAATGGTACGCGTTTGTTGGTAAAATGACTAAAAAAATTCATAATAGAGTGCACAATATTCACCGGATGTAGTACCGAAGCAGATGTATTAATTCCCCGAATTCCTCTGATACCATCTAAATGTACGTTTTTTGCTACATAAATGGCCAGGACTTTTTTTACCGACTTTAAAAAAAGGAGGAGGTTCTCAATTCGGATGTTTGTAATTTTTTTTTATGATGTTCGCGCATAACTTCGTCGCTTGCCAACCGATTTGAAAAATTATTTTTGTTGGAAACTGTATACTTTCCAAATGGTCCTGTAGCGACATCTATGGCACCACATAAGAACTACGAAGAGAATACGAAATCCTCCATCGCACAATCAAAGTTCTCCGCGCAATTTGAACATATACGACAGCCCGAAATCATCTATCGGGCAGTCGCCCACCAGACCATAACACCTGTCTGGCCGGAGGATCCTCCCTTTTCAACGGAGGTATGTGGGACTTTATTCTCTGTTCCGCACACCTCTAAAGTCCCATAGTCACGAAGTTGGGATCTGATGATGGAATCTTGGCAAAATCGAGGGAACGCCAATTTTTTTTTTTTTTTCGATGGGAAAAATCATCTTATGACAACCCCCGCTCTTGGGCGGAGCGGGAGATAGTGTCAGACTCTTACTGACTAAAAAACCCATCTCGTTCCTTCAAGCCTTCATACTGGGGCTCGAGCGCCCTTTCGGATAACCCTGGCCCCAGTAGGCTTCGACCCGGCTGGGTCCCTGCTGTTGCTGACAACTCCTTGAGGCGCGCGGGAACAGCGCGCGCCGTCGGCGACTTGGGCTTGGTCCGGACAGTTACCGGACGTCCGGACAGCGAGCTACCCACTGCTCACTGTCCGCAAGCCCGCGCCTACGGTGGCTGGAAATCGGGATCGGAATCCCGGCGGCGGCGAGAGCGCCGTTGCCTGATGCGGTCGGCCTCCTCCTTAGCGAGCATTACTTCCAAATATTATAGGCAATTATACAGTCATTTTGATATTTTCATCAAGGATCAATGTATCCTACCCGTGTTTGGGCTTATTAGAATTGCCATGAGATGCACTTTGGCTATAAGCTACTATCGAACTGATCTGATGATGATGAAGCTGGAAGATAGGCACCGGAACTCCGTAATTATTCAATTAATCCTACCCGTGTTTGGGCTTATTAGAAATGTCATGAGATGCACTTTAGCTATAAGGTACTATCGAAATAATCTGATAATGGAGCCGGAAGGTGGAAGGTAGACACGGGGACTTACAGTACGCAAATCTGTGCATTTATTGGCGGCCAGCAGCGCCCGGAAAGCGCTTTAAACCCATTTTCTCTGCGAGATATTGATTGATTTACATATGCAATGTTCACTTTGAAGGATATTTAACCACCAATTTGTATGTGTAAAAATATTTCTAAAGGTCCAAGCCGTTACGAAGGAGTAGGGAAAAGTTGCGAAAAGTTGCGAAATTGCTCATGAATCTTTATTAAACATTTATTTTTTTTCTAACTAATTGACGTAGCCGTTACGGAGGAGTAGGCCTCAGAAAGTCACTGTTTTATTTATTTATTTAAAGCTTTATGCACAAAAAAAACTGTACAAAGGCGGACTTAATGCCTTAGGCATTATCTGCCAGTCGACCTTAGGGTTAGGGTTATATGGCACTTTTCGGGCGCTTGGCCCTTAAGAAATCCCCACTTTTTAACCCCTTAGAGGCTGAATTTTGAAAAATCCATTCTTAGTGCTCCTCTACGTCATAAAAGGAAGCCCTGTGCAAAATTTCATGCTCCTAGTCCCAGTAGTTTCAGCTGTGCGTTGAGATGACAGTCAGTTTCTCCTTTTATATATATAGATTACTAGAGTTTTACTGCGGCTTCACCCGCGTATATAAAAAATAGCCCACACCACTCAGGAATAAAGTAGTTTCCTATTGGATGACAAGCCTGTTGGTCTAGTGGTTAGTGACTCTGACTGCTACGCCGGAGGTCGTTATTATGAAAAAAATGTTATTTTATTCTATTCAGGGGTAATTTTCCCAGCTTCGGTAAAATGTACATGTTATGGCCGGAGCCCCATATAAAAATGAAACATCTCCTTTGGAAACAATATTCGAATAATTCGAATATTCTATTGCAATCTCTAGGTACAAAGGTCCCAAGTCGTCGACGGTGCGCAATGTTCCCGCACGCCTCATGGAGTTGTCAGCAACGGCAGAGGCCCAGCTGGGTCTAAGCTTACTAGGGCCAGGGTTAGCTCCGAAAGGTAGCTCAGCCCCCGGTACGAAAGGCAACGAAGGAAGTGGAGTGGGTTTTTAGTCAGTAAAAGTCTGACGCTATTATAAAAGTATGACCGCTCTTGGGCGGAGCGGGTGATGTCATTAGACGATTTTCCCACCGAAAAAAAAGCCTATATCCAACAATGGATGTCTTTCGGCTGAAATGATGACGTTGACGACGTTGTTCAAAACGATTGAAAGGTTCTCTATGACGATCAGCTATTTCCTCTCACTTGTTTAATGGTATTTCCCAGAAAAAAAAAAACTTTAAAAAAAGTAACCGATTTCACTAAAAAAACACTAAAACGATCAAAATAATTTTAATTTCGGAAGTCGGTGTTTTTCGTTATTGTTTGTTCCTTATTTAACATTTACTTTTTTATTTAACACTTTTCAGTACATATACACTTACAGCCAGAGTACCTTTTTCTCATGACAATTCCAATTGACTGAAACCTTGCTAGAATACATCATTTTCTTATGAAGTTCCCGTGTCTACCTTCCGGCTCCATCATCAGATCACTTCGATAGTACCTTATAGCCAAAGTGCATCTCATGACATTTCTAATAAGCCCAAACACGGGTAGGATACATTGATTAATTACGGAGTTCCGGTGCCTATCTTCCAGCTCCAGTTTGAGTATGAAGTTCCGTTAGCAATTTCTGCTCTTCTTCACCAGTTCTACTTCATTAAATGTCAGTTTTGACTTTAAATGCTTAATTCCTTGATGAAAATATCAAAATAACGGTACAGTTACAATATTTGAGGAGTTCCCTCGATTTAGCCAAGATTTCATCATCAGATCCCGATTTGGTGACTACGGGAAGTATACACTTACCAACAAAAAAAAAAATTCAAATCGGTCGGCAAGCGACGAAGTTATGCGCGAACATACATAAAAAAAATACAAACAAACATCCGAATTGAGAACCTCCTCCTGTTTTAGAAGTCAGTTAAGAAGTGTTATCACATTCCATTTGGGTAAACAGACAAACTAATACGACAACAATACAACACACACCGAAAAAAAATCATTAGTTTGTAATTTGAGTCACAGCTTAAACAGCACGCACAGCATGTACACCATGTACAGTTGGGGGGCAGTAGCAGTTTGTACTTTATGTTTGTACCCTTATCAAGATTCAGCTTAATTTCATTTCCATATTCCATTTTGTTTTTTTTATTTCATTTGATGAGTAATCTTACTAAGGCAGTTTAGCCCTCAGTGACAGTTTTAACCGCTACTGATGCAAAACCGACTTGTAAAAAAACTTTTTTTAAACTGACGGCATAGACTGTATTTATTATGGTATAATGTACTCGTAGAAGGCCCACAGGCAGTGCTTTGAGATGGTGAGACGGGGTCATGGTAGACCACGAAGATGGTGGGATGAATTAGTCAGATTTCACCTCAAGCGATAGGGGGTAGCTTGGGTCTGCCAAAGATGGAATGAGTGGAGGGAGGCCTTTGCCTAGAAGTGGGGCAGAAAAGGCTATGAAAAAATATTTAGGTGTGCATCTTAATAATAAATGTTGTTTTTGTGTCTTTAGTATGTGTGCGTTCGACGTTGTGCATTATCCGGGACTTCTCAATCTGCCACGATGACTTCGCGAACGAACCCGCCGACGGAGTCTTGAAGGAACATACTTTCACCTGGCTTGGTTTTGTGCAGTACATACACGGTTAGTTCTTTTGATTTTTAAATAGTAGCAGCGGAGTAGCTAGCAATATTTAATATACATAGACTAGTGTTAATTTAACATAGTCGCTCCTTCAGTTGTAAACTGATTAAGATTATTATTTTAGGAGTGACGTCACGGACGTCAAGTTGATCTGTACTCAAAATTGTTGCAAGTAGTGTATAAAATCAAATAATCAATCTTCGAAGCATAATTGTGTTATATAAACTTAGAGCATAGAGTGCATCATCGCATGGAACGTTATCCAGTGTGCAAGTGCAGTGCTTACAAAGTAATTGTTGTGTAAACTCCAAAAGAATCACAAGTGACAAATAACTACCCGAATCAATAAAAATATTAAAACATTTATGTGAACTCATTAAATAACTAGCGGAAAAGTGTTGCCTAACAGTGCGTCTAACTCGGTTCACTCAAGTGTCAGATCTATGGTGTTGTTGACAAACTTTACTATCCCCATCAAACCATAACACTCATAACTAACAACAGCGCCATCTATTGACATTGTTTGGAACGGCTTGGCGGATCAATAGCTGGTATAGTTTTAGTAAGAGTTGCGACCTAAACAACATGCCGTCTGCAAAGTGTGGAGGTTGCGCGAAATTTTTGTCACCGCTAGATGCCGCTAAGTGCAACCAGTGCACTAGCTTTTATCATCGTGCTTGTGTCTGCCTCCCGAGCTCTGGGTTTATAAAATCTACTTGGCGCTGTCCTGAATGTAATAAAAATCAGGTAAGGGACAACAAGGCGGATACACCGGTTCGAACGAGGTCTGCCCAGGTGGAAGAATATACAAGCACTGAAGAGCTCATGGACACCAGCACATTGAGCTGCAGCGCGCCGGATGCCACCGTGAACTCTCCTGGCCTAGCGGACGAGCTGCGGCTGTTTAAAGAGGAGTTGCGTAAGGAGTTTCGCTTGATGCATTGGGAGTTCCAGCAGTTGCGTACGGAAATGGCTCAGCTGAAAGATTCTCTAAAAGCCTCGGACCAGCGGATGGACGCTTTGGAAACACGAGTAGACTCTCTCGAACAAAAATTGGAGCAGAAAGTTCAGACGGGCGGTGATACACTGGAGAATACCATTAGTGAACTGAGGTGCCAACTGAACGACCGCGATCAGGAACTGCTGATCAACGACATTGTGGTGACTGGACTTCCCGAAAGCAAGGACGAAAGCGCTCTGCACCTAGTTAAGGTCCTCGCCACAAAGCTTGGTGTTGTCATTGACGAAAGGGACGTAGTTCACGTCGAGCGAGTCGGATCTACGCGCCGTAATCGAGTAGTCTCCAACAACTCCATCTCTGCCGATCCGTCTGCGCAACGGCCGCGTAATGTTTCAGTGCGATTCGCTAGGCGAACTACGCGAGACGCACTTTTGCACGCTGCTCGAGTGCGTCGCGGTTTAGGTACCAATGATCTCGATATGACTGGGCCGCCGCAACGTATTTACCTTAATGAGCGGCTTACACAGACAAACCGTCAATTATTTTATAACGCCCGTCAGGCAGGTAGTCAACACAAATGGAAGTACGTGTGGACTAGGGATGGAAAAATCTTAGCGCGCAAGGACGATAACCAAAGGGCTGAACGGATCAGGTGTGAAAATGATATTTGTAGGATTTTTGGCTAATGACCTGTTTGTACTGCATTCGAGCTCGTTTTATAAACTTGTTTTATATATTTATTCTTTTTGTGAATACTATAACCTTGCTATTGGCACGGGATTATTGTAATACTGTACTATTGGTTTGTTTCGTGGGTCGCAAAATATTGTTCTGTATATTATATTGTTTTGTTTTATTCTACACATTAGTTATTGTAATGGGCTGGTGTGTGTCTCCTGTGGTACCGAATGGGAGTCAATGCGGATCTCCTGAGGTGCCATTATTTTGCTCTCAACGAAATTGGTCCACATTAAGCCAGCATTTTTCTAATAATGATTTTCATCAAATCAATCAGTGGATAGATAAAGAATTTCTTTTTCAGTGCCTTTTTCTTAACCTTGACACAGAGCTGGCGGTTTTATCGTGCATAGATTACTTGAATTTCAAAACACATACAAATGTTATATATAATGACATGGTCTTTATTTACAACATACACACTACACGTTTTTATTTTCATTATTTGATGATAATTAAAATTACTTTGCGATTATTATATATAAATATTTATACACAAACATTTAATACAATTACTTATTTACAATTATTATTCACAAATATTTTTATTACAATATTATTTGCTATCGGACATATAAAATTATTAAATAAAATAACATTTATTGAATTACTATTTACAATTTTAGTTGTTTACAATGGTTTTTTTTTTAAGACCCCATTACTTACGGTTTATTCATATTTAGCATTTAATTATTATTTCTGTTCTCAGTTTCACTTTTTCCTTAGGGTTAAACTTTGTGTCATTATTTTGAGTATGACAATTTCAACGTTTAATGTCCACAAAATCAGGTGTCTGTTCTTTTGTATAATTTATATAATTTGGAATGCATGAAAAATACCTTAAACTTGGTTTGTTAAACGTGGGTTCCCTTAGCACTAACCATGATGATTTTATAACTGCAGTTGAAAGGCATTCCTTCGATATAATGGCGGTCAACGAGACATGGTTGCAGGCCGACCAGGAGGCGCGAGCGCCTACTGTGCCGGGTTACCGCCTGCGTCACACGCCGCGGCCGCTGACTGTACACGGGGGTCGCGGGGGTGGTGTAGGGTTTTATATTAAACACGGCTTGACCGTTCGTACCTGGTCTACTCCAGCCGACCCAAGATACGAGAACATTGAACAAATGTGGATTACCCTAACACTAAATGGTAATAAAATTGCTATAGGTACAGCATATCGCCCTCCACGCTCTGACTTGGACCTTTTTCTCGATGCCATAACTGACTCCATTAGTTCCTTAGTGAAGTGTGACCACTACATACTTCTCGGCGATTTTAATGTCAATTTATTGAAAAGTGATGGGCAAACCAGAAAAGTATGTGAGTTTCTAAATAGCCTAAGCCTAGAACAACTGGTACATTCACCCACCCATTTCACAGACCATAGCGAAACGTTGATTGACCTTGTTTGTACCAATCTAAGCCACAGAGGGGTGTCAGTTGAGCCATATGGATCAATAAATGGTCACTCACTTATCGTCTGTGAATTCAATATTAAGCGTAGTAAATATAAACCTCATACAATAACGTACAGACCCATTAAACAGATAAATGGAGAAATACTTGAAAATGACTTATCTCTTATAGACTGGGACCAAATTTGTGACTTGTGTAATGTAAATGACATGGTTGAGAAATTGAATAAAAATATTTTAAACATTTTCAATTTACACGCTCCGGTTAAGACATGCCTAATTAAAGAACCGTCATACCCCTGGATCACGGAGACAATTAAAATAATGATGCACTTACGGGACGACGCCCTGACTAAGTATCGTAAAACAAAGTCAGACTCTAAAAGGACATACTACAAGCAACTGAAATCTCTTGTAGTAAGTTCCATTTTCAGAGAAAAAGTAGCATACTTTCAGTTTAATATTAATAATAAAATTAAGAACCCAAAAGCATTATGGAGGAATTTAAGAGACAACATATTACCAAATAAACGACCTGATGACCTTCCTGCACATTTTAGAGACCCAGACCGAATAAATGATCATTTTTTGGATGTTCCTGGTAACCCTCTTTGCAATATTATACAACGTAATTTTTTTGAATCACATCGTTTTGGAGATGATAGTTTCAGATTCGCTTTACAACCAGTAACCCCAATTCAAATTTTAAGATTCTTTCACGAGCTTAAATCTAATGCAGAAGGCTGTGACAAGGTGAACCTAAACATGCTTTTGCTTACCCTCCCGCATACGCTAAAAGCCATCACTGACATTGTAAATAAATCAATAGGCTCTGCAACATTTCCTGAAATCTGGAAAATCGCAATTGTTAAACCGTTACCCAAAAAAACGAATCCAACGGACTTAAAGGATCTCCGCCCTATTAGTATTCTACCTTGCTTATCCAAAATCGCCGAGAAGGCTGTGTGTCAGCAGTTGTCAAAATATTTGGAAGATAAAGGTATACTGCCTGAGCTGCAGTCAGGTTTCCGTAAACAGCGCGGTACTGCTACAGCTCTTTTAGACGTTACTGATAATATTTTGGCAGCACAGGATAAGGGTCTATGTACACTTCTTGTTCTACTTGATTTTTCGAGGGCCTTTGACTGTATAAATATAGAATTGTTTCTTTCAAAGCTTTATTATTATTTATGGTTTTGATCAAAGTACGATACATTGGTTTCACAGTTACCTTACCAACCGACAACAGCGAGTGGAAATCCGTTTAAACAATGGCTCATCCCTCGTTTCATCACTGTAAATAGGGGAGTTCCACAAGGCTCTATATTGGGTCCTATAATCTTCATCTTGTATTGTGCAGACATTGTTAACTCTCTAAAGCGATGTAGGTACCATATTTATGCTGATGATGTACAAGTTTACATTTCTTTTAACCCGACTGACTATGACAGTGCGCTAAAGGATTTAAATGACGATCTCGATAGAATAGCATGTTGGGCAGAGAACAATGGTTTAGTACTTAACCCCACTAAAAGTAAATACATGCTATTTGGAACTAAAACTCAAATCAGTGCAGTGCCAGCTACGCTCAATGTCACCCTTCTGGGTGAGTCGGTCAGTCGAGTTAGTGAGGCACGTAACTTAGGTCTGAATATGGATGCGGAATTGAGATACGAAGCTCACGTGGCAGCTTCAGTGCGTACGTGTTTCTACCGGCTGAAGGTCCTTTATAAAATTAGGCCTTATCTATCTGAGGAGTTGCGTATCCAGCTGGTTGAATCACTTGTACTCTCTAATTTAACCTATGCAGATACGGTTATTGGCCCTCGACTACTGGCAAGGACTGATCGACTAATCCAGAGGGTGCAAAACGCCTGCGCTCGATTTTGTTTCAAAATCCCACCTAGAACTCATGTAACGCCATTCTTGAACAACCACTCAATCCTCAAGATGAAGTCACGCCGCAAGTTACACTTGGCTTGCCTATTGTTTGGGGTAATAAAGTACAAGCGGCCGTCTTACTTGTACAATAAATTGAGCTGGATACCTAGTAGAAGGCAATGTGCTAGCAGACAGTGCTCGCAGCAACTGACCACTCAGTCACACAAGACTGCTGCCTTCAGAGGCTGTTTTCGGTACTCAGCTTCTAAATGCTGGAACAATATACCCCCACCAATAAGAAATATTAAATGTTTTGACACGTTCAAGTCACGACTACGGCAGTTTCTCATCACCTCGCAAAAGGATCTCGGGATGAATAATTTGAATACGTCCATTATATAGCTGGGTACCGTGTTATTTTACTTTATATCCGAGTTTTCTTTATGCTTGACGTAGGTACTACATATCGCGATTGGTAGTTTGTACTTAATGCTATTTCTAGTTAATTATATTTATTTATTTCTTGTATATGACACCAATTATTAAAATTTATTTATTTTTGAAATGCTTTATACATTTTATTTATTTTATATTCACTCGATTTTCACTCAGACACATAATAATAGTACCTTAAAATTATAGAATCAAGTAATTTAATGCAAAATACTACGTGAGAACTTCAGTGTCCAACTCTAACATCCTTGCTTACCTTCAAAATCCAACCTACCAACTAATTCCAAAATTTTTTATCCTGTCATAACTATACCTAATTTCTTCCTTTCACAAAATACAACTGAGCGTCCGTTTGTCACCGCAGGGATCCAGCAGAATATCAGCGTCAGGTATTTTGCCTGACACACGCTGAGCTGGGCTCCCATTTGGTGCAACATTGAGATGCACACCGCACTATTTCTTTTTTTTTTGAGTATTTCAAGTACCCACCCCATAAGTGTCATTTTATATATCTTGTTTTTTTTTTCTTTTGTTTTTAATGTTATCATTATTTTATTTTTGTGTTTTATTTGGCTTGTAAATATTTTTTTATTTGTTTTTATTTTTGTTGTTTGTATGGTGTAGGTGTATTTTGGTTTTTTTTATAATTTAGTTGTGCGTTTGTGTGCATTTTGTGTTGCAACGAATAAATTATTTTATCTATCTATCTATCTATCTATCTATTTTATATTGCGAGCCACCTTGCTAGCCTACTACCGTAGGATCTGGAGGCAACGCGACAGGTCACGGTCTGACAGACAGAGCTCCGGCGGGATCTCATGGTGAAATGGCGATAGCAACTATCGCAACCCAGTGCCGGGCTCATCTAGCATTAATTGACGAAAAAAAAAAAATAACATGTAAGTGTTTTTATAAAACCTAGTTGCAAAATAAAGATCATTTATCATTTATCATTTAGTAGGGGCCCAGCTGGGTCGAAGCCTACCGGGGCCAGAGTTAGTTTCGAAAGACAGCTCGAGCCCCGGTATAAAGGCTTGAAGGAACGGGGCGGGTTTTTAGTCAGTAAGAGTCTGACACTATCTCACGCTCCACCCAAGAGCGGGGGTTGTCATTGATGATTTTCCTATCACAACAAAAAACCTCCTTGTCCTCGTGTTTCAATCGGCGGCGAAGACCTCTCGCGCCGGGCCCTGTTCAGGTCATGCCAGTAATGCAAACGAAACGGGTAAAACTGTACAATACTGGACGGCGAAATAATGGCTTTTTGGGGGGAGGAAAACCCCTAACCCCCCCTCCCGAATCTAGAAAACTCATACTTTTGGAGATATTCAAGATTGAAATTTAACCAATAAAATGACAGTAATTGACCTTTTCGTAATATCTCTGCGTAGCTACCCTAAAAACCATAACGAACTGTTTTTAGGGTTCCGTAGCCAAATGGCAAAAAACGGAACCCTTATAGATTCGACATGTCTATCAGTCTGTCGGTCTGTCTGTCGGTCTGTCTGTCTGTCTGTCGATTCGTCCATATGTCACAGTCACTTTTTCCGACACTATAAGAGCTATACTGTTGATACTTAGTAAGTAGATGTATTCAGTAAACCGCATTAAGATTTTCACACAAAAATAGATAAAAAGCAATAAATTATTGGAGTACTTAGAACTGAAACTCAACATTTTTTTTTCATGAAACCCATACTTGTGGGGTATCTATGGATGGGTCTTCAAAAATGATATTAATGTATCCAATGTTATTATTTATTATGATCAAAGACATTTAATAATTTATAAATAATCACTAGGTAATGTATATACAAACTTAAAATAATAATATGTACAAACGATTAAAAAAGGCTAAAAAATTCACAGAGCATCAAAAAATTCGTCCACATCGATGTCAATGGGAAAAGTGCCCAGAACGCTGGCAGCATTGCCACGCTGGATGGCAATGCTGATTCGTTGACTGAAGAAGAGTCCAGCCCTCTGGTCACGCGAAGAGTCGACCAACTGTTTGCTGATATCCCGGACAACTCGATGAGCGCTCGGACCCCATGGCCCTAGAGTTTCAACCCCAAACGGCTCAAACACATAACTTCCAATGAGGTTATTATATTTACGCCGTTTGAGGTTTTCTGCACCTGCAGCAGCCGCCCCAGCACAGCCCGCCGTACTCAGAAGATGGGATGGCGCAAGGGTGTCGACACATGTTGCATCCCACACCAAAGGCCTACCCAATTTCCAAGGCATTATAGTCATCCCATCTGGCCTCTTCCCATCGTCACGTGCCAAGCCATTAGGTTCTAAAACAGCTGGCACCCCGGCGGTGACAAGAGCTCGACGGATGATGTCATTAATACTGGCATGCCGTGCTATCCGGCCAGCGCTTCTGCTGCAAGATAGGCCATGGTGTCCGAGGCGGTCGACTGCTTTGCCACACTGACATCGATGTGGAGCTCCACTAGGAGCACCTAGACGCAGGCATGTAGCGATCCGGAAGGTGGTGTCACTTAGCAAAGTACCTATGTTAGGTGACGGTAAAGCCTGTAGCCAAAGGCCCGACTCCCATTCACCCACAGCCAGTAAGCGAGCGCGCTCAGCAGTATTGGTGGACGTATTAATGAGATTATTCCGTACCAACCTGCAGAGCGGCTCATCCCACTGTCTCTGGGAAGATGGATTTTCGGGCAACGCCTTGTCCGGGCAAGTGATTTTCCAGGCGCTTACTGCATCGGCCAAGCACGGCACCTCACAGCTAACCAGTGATGGAGTCAAAATTCTTTTGGTCAACTGTTGAGTGCTGTGGACCGAAGACAGGAACGCCGGTAGGCTTACACTAGAAATTTTGCGGATGCCGAGCCCACCAAAACGAATGGGTAGCGTGGCTTGTAGCCACGCTCGGTCATCCATGGCCACATTTAAAATGGAAGTCAGAGTATACCGAATTGTCTGATCAATTTTGTCCAAGAGATGTGGCTGCTTCCATAAAGGGGAAGAGCGGAGAAAATACATGAAATTTGGTGCAAAACAACAATACCGTATGAGGGTGAAGGCCGAATGTAGGTTAATTTTAGAAAGTCTTTCCGAAATGTTTTTAAAACGTTCAATTTTGTCGTCAATGAATGAAGAAAAACTGTCTTCCAAAATTGGAGAACCTAGGAGGTGCATTGTATTTTTATCTATAATTTTGATTTCGGGAGCTATTGAATAAAATTTCTGTAGAGTCGATTGTCTGTCAGTACTGTCAGGAACAAAAATTTCGCATTTCGAATGATTTAGATCAAGGCCGATAGATTGAAATTGGTCTTTCAGGAATTGGAAATCTTTCAAAACAGTATCTACTTCACCTCCCAGGGTTCCATCATCCAAATACCATAGGTTAAATTTCGAATTTAGTTGTTGGATGATTGGATGGATAGCCAAACTGAAAATGACTGGCCCGAGAGGGTCACCTTGTTGGCATCCAACTGCAGATTCCAAAACCTTGTTTTTGTACAATAATTTAGATGGATGCCTATAGCATTGCCACAAAAAGCCGAAAATTTCTGGAAGTTCTTTTTTTGCTTCAGCCAACAAAGTGTCCCTGTTTACAGAATTAAAGGCGTTTTTAACGTCAACCTTGAGGATGACCTTACCCTTATCAGAATTTAGGAAGGTTGTGAGGGCATGTACGGCAGCCTCACAGCCCCCTCTTGAACCAAAGCCAAGCTGTAGGAGCTGGAATTTGTTTGTGAGTGATTGGCTGTATAATTTACAACAAATTTTGGCTGCCATACGCCTGTAGGTGCACCCGACGGCGATGAGACGAATGCCACCATCTTTCTTGCGCAGGGCACACAGGTTAGCCCCGTACAAGACATCGACGATGGCATCGTTCACGCCGCCGGAGAGCATAAGAGTGACTAGAGCCACAAGCTCCTTCAAAAGCGACTCACCAGCTTCCCCGGCGCCTGAACTCAAAAGATCCTTCAAGTGTTGAGGAGTCAGGCCGTCGAGGCCACCGGCAGAACCGCTTCTGAAGGAGCTCACGGCTGCAAGTAACTGGGGTGCTGAAATTTGGAAAGATGAATCTGGATTGGGGGTGTCAGGAGGTTCAGGAAAGGTGAGGTCATCCGCAGGCGCTGGGTGTTTACTCTCTAGAGCTAAAAGTGTGTCTGGAGAGTAAGGCGCCACCACATCACTGCTGAACAGTAATCTAGCCGCTCCCCTAATGTCACCCTCACTTATTTTGGATTCCACATATGAACACAAACCTTTCTGAGAAAAGTTGTTAAAAGCGGGTAAATTTAGATCTAAAATGTGAGCCGAATTATTGCAATTGTCTTTAATTTGGGTAGTTAATGTTTTTTTCGAAACCAAATTTTTTTGGACATGTAGAATCCTGAAAGAAATCCTGTTTCCAATATACTTTTTTTTCTAAACTGAATAGTTTGTGCGTGAGACTCTTCCAAAGTGGCAAATTGCCGACGAAAATTGGTTTGAACGAGATCTAGTAAGTAGTTTTTTTTTTAAATACGTCATAAATCTAAAAAATACACTATTATTAAAACATCGATCAGAGTTACAACAAACTACAAGATTTTTTATATTATATTACTTGCTACTACGGAACCCTTCATGGGCGAGTCCGACTCGCACTCGGCCGGTTTTTTTTTCTTTACTTGAAAATATAAAGGATCACGATAGATGTTGATTGAAGATAGCTTTATATATTTATTTCCGTTTTTTAAATTAATAGTATCAACGCATGTATGAGGGTCAATGACTGTTATTTTTTTGTTATCTGTCACCTACTTATTTATTTATTTATTTATTTTATAATTTATGTAAGTACACACAGTATAAAGAAGAAGATACAACATACAACTACTTTAGTTTATTAAGTGCCTATTCACTATAGAAGACACCTAAGACCGCAGCAGGCAAATTGTTCCAGTCCTTATTGAAATAAAATTGTTGATGACAGTGACGACTGGGCTGCCACACCACAGCAAAGCACCTCGCGTGATTCTCGTTCACAAGCAGTTCGTCCTCGGCACCGCTACTGATATGATGCATCTTCCGAAGAACTACAAACTGTATGTCAATTAGATTCTAGTTTAGTCATGATATTTGTTTATACAAGGTGTAAGGGATAACCCTCCACAAACTTTATGGGCTTGCTCTGTAGACGAAACTGAACAACCTTCGACAAAAATTTTTTTTCAGGAAACGCCCTTAAAGTTTGTGGAGGGCTGTACCTTACACCTTGTATATACTTTACACCAAGATTACAATTTTTAAAAGACTAGCTTTTGCGCGCGGCTTCACTCACGTACATAAACTATAGCAGCTTTATGTCAGTGAAAAAATTTCAGTAATCGGCCCTGCAGTACTTTCAGAGATTACCTCCTACAAACAAAAACACATAAAAACAAAAAAAGAAACTTTACCTCTTTATTATTATTATTATTAGTGTAGGAAACCATATCTCTCTCTTTGCTTAACCTTATCCCATTCCATTGGGGGTCGGTTCTCCTCGTCGTCTTTCGCCAGGAATTTCTTTTCTGGATCGTCGAGTTATACAGACTTTCTTTAGGTAATTCACTTGGGCTTGCTGATTACAGATATCCAAGTTAGAAGAACTACAGTGCTTTTTTGGACCAGGGCCTCAAGTCTGCTATTACAATAGTGTCAGAATGGTCTATCATTGATGTCATAATGGTCGATTTTGAAAAGTTTGGTAATCTACTAATATAGTGGCGTCATTATGACTTTCCAATGGTCAACCACTGACACTCCATTGAAAGAAGTGGCATAGAATAGTAATCTCGTACATATTGACAAATGAATATTTGAATTATGCGGTAATCTTTCAAAAACTTTGATAGTCTATTTGATCAGTGTTCTACCATTAGAACGTTATTGTGCAGTTATTGGTTTTAATATGCTCGATATTATCATTCTATCACAACTTTATTACGATACCACTGATCGATCAATGATCGATCATTATGAATTAGTAGATTACGAACTTTTAGCAAAATGACAATGTGATCGTGTTGGAATGACGAATTTATAAAAATTGTAGACTTGGGTCCCGTGTAGCACTTGGCTAGTCATATTTTCTTTAGATCTTGTTTTTACATGACCGTACCATCTGAGTCTCATCTCACTGAGTTTTTTAAAAAGAAACCTTATAATAAAATAACAATTGGCGGCCTTATCGCACTCAGCGATTTCTTCCAGGCAACCTGGAATGGATAAAGAATGCCTGAACACAAAATGGGGTTGCTCTTGTTGCAAATATAAAAGTAAGCAAAAATTAAATAGGTAGATGTTTGTATATATAGAGACTAAGTGGTAAAAGAAAAAAATAGGTAATGTTCCTTCACAAACTTTTTGAACACAGGCAGTCTTTGCGCACGTTTTATTGCCCTATTCAATGCATTCCTTATACGTAATACGATAAACATAACCATAGGTGAGATTCCTAAAAAGTCTACTATATTTGGTCTATTTTCTCTTCTCAAGTAAACAAAAAATGAAAATACAGTGCGTTAAAACTTTGCGTGACGTCACTCCTGAATTCTAATGTTTTTTATCTTTGTATATATGTATATATACAAAGTATATATGCTGAGCGAGTACAATGACCTGTAGGTAATTAGTACCCACCTATTACCTACAGGTAATTGAGCTCGCTCAGCTGACGTTTTCTTAAAGAAATTAATTTCGTACATGCCTAAAATTAATACGAGTTTTAAAAAAAGGGTACTTTATTTCTTAATTTTATCTTTACAAATCTAGTGTTTCATGTACCGGATCTACCCTCCACGGGATTAAAACGACCAAAATTTAACGGGGTATATATACTCATATATATATTTTTCATTCCATAATTAATATTTCTACTGGAAATTTTTCAGCCTTTCCCAACAGAAAATTAAGTATCTAATTTTGTTTTTCAGAGGCAATGTTGTATTTGGCGATTATGAAAGAGACGAAGAGGAGTGTGGCCTTACACGACAGCAAATTAAGTTTGGTTCAAAATGCCCACGCGCATATATAGAAATACCACCGCGAGACATAACACCGCATCCGGAATTTACAAGGTAGTTTCTTTAAAACAAAAATACTCGAAAAATAAACTTTATTATATAAGTCTATAAAAAGGCTAGCTTTTGCTAATATATAGCCTATGTCACTCAGGTATAAAGCAGCTTTCTATCGGTGAAAAAATTTTAGCAATTGGACTAGCCCAAAGTTACAACCAGTTTGTGTCGAATTCCGTTCTCTAATCGGTAACGCCTCGGTGACAACAATTGTAGAAAACGATAAGTTGGTAGCCATGTTGACGCGCCTGAGTCAGCTCGTTCTACAATGTAGCGTTTGTATAACAAAGGATGTAGCGTTAAACATTGTAGAAACGATTTTGAACGATGTGAACTTGGCACGAATTGTCTATTCGTTTATTCTGACCACTCGAATTTACATTGAGATGATGTCATTCCCATACATTTCATCACTTTTCGACAGCGTTAACGATTGCAGAATAACAACTTGGCTAAGCGTGCAGTTCAGAGATTACCTCCTACTAACAAAAAAAAAAACTTTACCTCTTTGTATTACTCGTATAATATTAGTGTAGAATAGAAGATAATGGAATAAGTGGTCTTGAATAAACCGCGTCTATTTTTTTAAATAAATAATATCTTAAAAAATTAGGTGCCACTTACTGATCACTCATTTTGCGACCATCGTTTAGTGTTATCGTTGTGATTTACTGGGCCGATATAGGTTTTGCTTCCGAAAGGAAAACCCGTTGTTCTGGAACACAAAGGGCTAATAAGGAACTTAGGTGTGGTTTTAGTCAGTAAAAGTCTGACACCCCCTCTCACTCCGACCTGAAGTGACACAAGTCATCAGATGATTTCCATCCAGCTAGACCAAGCTGGGCTAAAACCTACAGTCTCACGTAATGAGCGTCTTGCATTAAACTTTCACTATGTGCTTAGACCGCGATGGTCTGGACTATATCACTTACAGGACGAAATAGACACACAACTGTACAGCGTGACTGCCACGGCTACAGAGAAGCGAACGTGGTCTGACAACTTGATCAAACCATCGCAACGAACTGTTTCCCTAGCCAAGTTACGACCGTTTCGTTTCGATTATGTTACGTTGAACGTCTCAAGTCAGCCACGCGTCCAATGCCTTTTTTTTTCCACAACTATCACACAACGCCGTCTAGTCCCAAGCTAAGCAGAGCTTGTGTTATGAATACTAGACAACTGATAAACATACTTATATATTTCTAAATACATACATATTATAGATAAATTACACCCAGACACAGAACAAATGATTGTGCTCATCACACAAACATTTGTCCTGGGTGGGAATCGAACCCACGACCTCCGGCATAGCAGTCAGGGTCACTAACTACTAGACCAACAGGCCAGTCAAATTCCTTTGAAAATGTTTGCTTTGTTCTGATACCGAGCTGAGCGTTGAGATGACGTACGAAAAAAGGAAGCGGAGGCGTGGCCAACTCGAGAGAGAATCGAAACGAAACGGTCTCGAAATTGGCTAGGCCTGCTGATCGTTTGTAGCAAGTGCATCATTTGCGACTTGCCACGAGTCTAATAACTCAAGGCGTGAACGGAGCATTAAACCGCAGTCATGAGAATTATAACTTCATTTCAGATTCGGAGTTGGCAACAGTCTTGCTCTCGTAAAACTTATTCGACCAATGAAGTCACGTAAGAATCTAGATTTTTTAATTCTTTTTTACGTATACAATGTATAATTAACTTGCTTACCTACATAAGTGCACCCTTGGTTTCAGAATACATGGTACCGATATGTTTACCGACGATAGTTGAACGCACTAGGAAGAAAAAGCTTCGAGCTGTGTACTTGGTTGACTACATTAGTAGTATGTTTTATTTTACTATTTCTTCTTTAAACTAAATTATTTTCATAAGGAAACAATCATCTCATTTATATCACTTACTGGTCATGAAACGTTTTTCTTTAAAATAAAAAGTATACATGTATCTTCGTGACCGAAAACAATCCGTTCTATTTATCCTACCACATAAATAAATTAATACTACTAATATGGGTTATCCATATGAACCTACGACGAACATATGAACATTCAAATGCATAACCCATATTAGTAGTATTAATTAGGGTTCCGTAGTCAACTAGGAACCCTTATAGTTTCGCCATGTCTATCTGTCCGTCTGTCCGTCCTCGCTTAATTTCTGTGACCGTTGGCACTAGAAATCTGAAATTTGGGACTAATATGTATACCAATCACGCCGAAAAAGTGGTAAAATAAAAATTGGAAAAAATGTTTTATTAGGGTATAATTATGTAAAGTGGGAAGTGATTTTTTTTTATTTCAACTTTTACGTGTGATATATTGTTGGGTAGGTATTTAAAAATGAATAGGGGTTTACTAAAATCATTTTTTGATAATGGAAATAATTTCGGAAATAATCGCTCCAAAAGTAAAAACAATGTGTGTGTCCCCTCTAACTTTTGAACCATAAGTTTAGAAAATATGAAAAAAATCTGAAAAGTAGAACTTATTAAGGACTTTCTAGGAAACTTTTTTTTTTCTTTTTTTGAACTTGATGGAAAGAACAGTTTTTGTACAAAAAAGACAAAAAGGTTCTACAAAATAATTTCTGGACTAAGTTTGTAGTATAACCGTATATGCAAGCATTTTTTTAAACTCATAAGTGGGTACACTTATTGTGACGGACGGGAAACTACGGAACCCTACACTAAGCGTGGCCCGACACGCTCTTGGCCGGTTTTTTTTATTTGTTAGCTTCTCAAAATTTCGAAGCATCAAAAACAAATCAAATATTTTTTAGTACAAAGAAGTATTTAGTTATTCTGTGACTACATATTTCATTAAAACTTTTTGTATTTTTTACAGCTGTACCAAGAGATTTCGATTCAGAAAGATTGGCCAAGAAAACGCTTAAATTATTCACCCATAGGGAATGTAAACGGCATCGAATGAAGGGGGTAAAGTTGACATTATTTATTAACACATCAACCACTTATTCACTAATTCAATACACTTAAAGACTGGCCTGTGGGTTTAGTTGTTAGTGGCCCTGACTGCTATGCCGAAGATCGTGGGTTCGATTCCTACCCAGGACAAATGTTTGTGTAATGAGCATGATCATTTGTTCTGTGTCTGGGTGTAATTTAACTATAAAATGTATGTATTTAGAAATATATTTGTGTTTATCAGTTGTCTAGTACTCATAACACAAGCTCTGCTTAGCTTGAGACTAGACGACGTTGTGTGATGATAGTTGTGGAATATTAGTGCATATTAAGAAAAATGTGGTAATTTTGTGTTTTAAAAGTGGGCACGGCACTTGAATAAGTTAGTCATAAAAAAAAATCGTGATCACATAAAAATAATTAAAGTAAATCCCACTGAAATAAATTAAAAATCGCATTAAAATCAAATTCTTTACTATTGCTGGGAATGTAACAGAATATACATACTCCAAACAAAATCAAAGAATAAATGTATATTTAGTCAGTAAATGTCTGACAGTAAAGTGGAAAGGCTTTTTGATGATTTCCCATCGATAAAAATACATCACCCATTGTATTTTTACTCCTTTCAAACGGCTTGGATCTTTAGAAATATGTTTACACATAATAATTGCTAGTTAAGTGTCCTTCAAAACGTACATAGCTTAAATAAATCAAACAATACAGTGTGTCAGGAATTAAATATAGGCTTGTCCAGTTAAAAAGGCTCAAGTCAATAATAAATCCAAATTTAATGAATGAGCTACTACTGAAATTAGAAAAAGCAGAGATACTTTATCTGATATAAAGTGGCCCCCTGGTAACTGATAATATTGTGTGAATATATCTATTAACTGCTCCATCTTTGTTGTAACATTTTTTTTTCTAACACATTGCTTTTGCAATATTTTTATTTTATATTATCTGATCCAACCATATTAAATTCGTTACTTTTTGTTTTTTGGTTGTTAACGTCTTATTTATTGACAGCTTTTTTTATATAGTCTCTTTTTATAATGTAAATAGAAGAAGACTGTAGACTCCACGAATTCTTAGATTACTTCATATTTTGACTCACTTTTTTAAAATGATTTTAATTTGATGATTTTATTTTTCTTTTGAGTACAATGTAGAATAGAATAAATTAGAATAGACTTTATTGTACACCAAAAAGTAATACAGCTTATACAAAAACTTCAGTTTGTGGGTACAATTAAGGCGGTCTTATCGCTGAAAGACCAATAATCTAGACATTGCTGATAATGTAGACCGGTTTACACTGTTCTTAAATAATACCTATTAATACTGTAATATGGAAATATTGTAACTACAACCACTTTTTTAAAAGAGTAACCATGGATTTTCTTGCCGATTCTTCTCCATAGTAATCACTTTATATAATAACCATGCTGGCTAATAGGGAGAAATATCTCAAGGTTGGCTTCCTTAACGCAGGTTCTCTGGGTACGGGTCATGACGATTTGATTTGTGCAATCGAAAAATATGGTTTTGATATTTTTGCTATCAACGAAACTTGGATTCGAGCTGGCGAGGAATCGCGCGCGCCGCTCGTGCCCGGCTACCGACTACGTCACACTCCGCGGCCGACAGCTGTTCGCGGCGGGAGAGGTGGGGGAATTGGTTTTTATTTGCGCCGTGGTCTGAGCGCGCGTATCGTCACTGGCACGGTTGATCCCAGGTTCGATTCCGTTGAACAAATGTGGCTTACAATTACACTGAGGGGTAAGAAAATTGCGATTGGTACGGCATATCGACCACCGTGGTACGACCTCGATCTGTTCCTTGATGGCATCACAAGTTCTTATTCATCGTTAGGTAATTGTGATCATCATATATTACTCGGTGATTTTAATGTTAATATGCTCAACAGAAGCGAGCTCAAAACTAAAAAAGTGCTTGAGTTTTTAAATTACACCAGCCTCTCTCAGCTGATCACAGAGCCCACTCATTTCACAGAAACGAGTGAAACTCTGATCGATCTATTGTGCACGGACCTTAGGGCAAGATACACGGCAGTAGAAGCTTTCGGTTCGTTTACTGGCCACTCCATTATAGTCAGCGAGTTTAATATACAGCGGGACAAACCTACACCATTTACAATCAATTTTAGGCCTATAAAAGACATTAGTAGGGATAGTTTTTGTACGGATTTGCTGCAGTTAATTAATATAGAACAGACTTCGGAATTTCACAACGTTACCGACATGGTCGAATGTTTTAATAATTGTTTAATCAGATTATTTAATATTCACGCACCACTAAAAACTTGTACTATTAAGGAGCAATCGCATCCCTGGATTACGGACACTATAAAGTTCATGATGACCCTACGAGATAAGGCTTTAGCTGTCTACAGGAAAACCAAAAATGAGCAAAAAAAAATATACTATAAGCAGCTGAAGTCTCTCGTAGAAAGTTCCCTCTTTCATGAAAAAGTAGCATACTTCAGGCACAATATAAATAGTGAAATAAAAAATCCGAAAAAATTATGGAAGAACATTAAGTCTACCCTTGCACCTTCAAAACAAAGGCAAGACCTTCCTCCATATTTTGACAACCCCGACCTCATAAATAGCACATTTTTGAAGGTTCCAGGCAACTCATTAGCTAGCCCGTCGCTCAATTTTGGGTCCGATTATCTTCATTATTTACTGTGCAGACATAATAAAGTGCCTCCAAAATTGCAAGTACCACATTTATGCCGACGATGTCCAATTGTATTTATCTTTTAAACCAGAGGACTACGAATCAGCCATTAGGGATCTAAACGATGATATAGAGAGAATCTCCTCCTGGGCGGATGAGAACTGTCTTACATTAAACCCAGTGAAAACTAAATATATTCTCTTTGGTACAAAGCAGCAGCTGAAGAAGCTGCCCGCAAACCTAAGTTTAACTCTTATGGGTGTGCCTATTGAACGAGTTGATGAGGCGCGAAACCTGGGGTTGCGTATGGACAGCGGCCTTAGGTTTGAGAAGCACATTGCTGACTCCGTTAAGAACTGCTTTTATCGCCTAAAATTATTATACAAAATGAGACCTTTCTTGTCGGAAAAGCTCCGCGAGCAGTTAGTCGAAACCCTTGTTCTTTCCAAACTAAATTACGCTGATACGGTTTACGGCCCTCGCTTGCTGGCTCGTACCGACAGACTCATACAGAGAGTACAAAATGCATGCGCTCGTTTCTGTTACTCAATTCCCCCTAGAACTCATGTCACCCCCTTTCTTAATAAACATTTTATACTAAAAATGAAGTCAAGGCGAAAGTTACATTTGGCTTGTCTTCTTTTTGGTGTTGTTAAGACTAAGAAACCGAGGTACTTGTACGACAAGCTCAGCTGGATGGCTAGTAGACGAGAATGCGCGCCTAGACTTTGTGCACAGCAACTCTCAACCCAGTCTCATAGAACAGCGGCTTTCAGAGGCAGTTTCCGATACACTGCTTCCAAGGTGTGGAATAACATCCCGCCGCCATTAAGAGCACTAGGCAGCGTTCATACTTTCAGAATGCGTTTACGGCAGTACCTGATAGATGCGCAAAGGAAACTGGATATGGTCACTCTTAACGTCTCATTCATATGAACTGCTTACTAATTTCAACGTTTCATTGGTGTGTGGTGTGTGGAATGTGTTGCACAAAAATATAATATTAGCGTATACATAACTACAACATGTGGGCACTCGTCACCGTTGTCGGCTCGTTTCGTTGTGTGCGAGGTGTTGTGAGTCCTAGGCGACTCCTGAGTACTTTCCCGCGTGCTTGGGAGACCTGTGGGTGATAAAGGCCACATTACTTTATAATTCTGAATGATATTTTATTTTTTTTTGTATTTAATAATTTGTGTTTATGTTAACTTACCCCTTGTGTCTGGCCTTATTGCATCCGGTACTCGTATTCGATGTCGCTGTTGCCACTCATTCTGGTCACATGGCTTTCATTATAACCCGCAGCTAAAAAGTAAAGATATAAAAATAAAATTTAATTGTATTTTATTTGAAATAATTGTATACCGGTCTGCTTGATTCATTGAAATAATCATTACTGTAAACAAGCGACACTCACCTTCTGCTCATATACTTAATCTATTTTTTTTTATCTTTTTCACTTCCTTCTGCTAAGACACTATAAATCATAACGTTATTTTAAAAACACTTGCTTTACTTGATCGGGTTGTTTTCTGTTACTATTTTTTTGTTTTCAAAGTACCCGAGATTGGCACAAGGTTTCGCTTTAAATTTTTTATGCCGTTTGCTAATCGTCCGTTGCGCTCGGCCCCCTCGGGCATAGTGGACTTATGCGTCGCTGCACTGCGCGTAGTGATGGCATTGTGTTAACTGAGGCTAAATCGTTTCAAAGCGGTTTCTATTATGTTTTGTTTTTTTTTTTCTTTATGTAGTGTTGACACTTTTTGTAAATTTATTTTTTATCCGTTCACTCCAAATAAGGTTCAGTTGAAAACCAGCGTCAGACAACTACCCGTAGTAGTCTGGCATTTCGCTGAACTGGACCTTTTTTGGCGCAAACGTATAACACACAATGTTACTTTTTATTTATTTTATTTTTTTTGTTTAGTGTTTGTCTTAAGTTTTTGTTGTATAATATGTTTTTTTTTTGCGCCAAAATAAATACTTTTCTTTCTTTCTTTCTTTCTTTCTTTCCATAGGAACCGACCAAATTTGAACTGTGCACTAGCTTCTGACGTTTTATCATGTAGGCCTATGTGAAATAAAAAACTTTTGACTTTTGAAAATATTTCACAAAGATTTGAAGGTCGGCCATACTGCATTATCACGCAACGTGATTTTTTTTTGTTCTATTCCGCTCTGTCACCCGTCATGCCATCACTAACTAAGATATACTTACAGAATAAATAGATAGTAAAATTAACTTTTTTATAATTTGTCATTTAAAAACAGAAACTGGGTAGCGAAGGAGTCACACACGTATTGTGTAGCTCTGGGTGTGGAGTCCGAGCCGGCGCGCCCATCATCAGCCATGCCATTGACGGACCCTTCGAGCTCATCGGTGTGACTGCGGGCGGAGCGCCCTGCCGCCGCCGCGCCATGCGTCGCCGTCTGAACAGCGAGCCTCCCCTATACATTGACGTGTTCCCCTACAACGCCTGGATTATGAATGTCATTACTGCTCATCACCTTCCTAAACCCTACCCGCTGAATGTTATGCTGACTGAGGGAGGCCCTGGTTAGTGTATGATTTTTTTTACGGGTTGAGCTATTTTGTAAACTGTTTGCTGAGAGCTTGAAGGGAGCTGTCAATCCATTCCATTTAGCCAGGTGGAATACCTGCACCCCTAGCCAAGTTACAGCCGTTTCCCTTGCGTCGAACGCCTCGAGTTCGCCCCGCCTCCGATTCTTTTGTTCTAACCACGGGACTGAGCGTTGAGATGACGTCATTCCCCTACATTTGAAATTTTCTTCTAGCGATTGCAGATTATCAACTTGGCTAGGGGTACAGATCACTTTACGCTCTCTGAACCTACTTAGAAGTTTTCGTAGGACAAGTATTTTGTTTTACTAAATTATACAGTTTTCCAGTGCTTAGCATTTGGTATTTAATGGATAATATTTCAGGCAAAGGCATTAACCAATCATATTTGAGAAGAAGGAAGAAGCAGAGGGCAGGCTGGCGCGCTCGAACCTATTTGACGGGTAACTTTTGTTACAAAGGTATGGCTGTACAGAAAAGGAAGTCTTCATTCTTCTATTCAGAACGGTTTGAAGTGCACGCTGATCCTCCTGCTAAGCTTAGTATCATTATGAAGGTAGGTACATTACTTTTACAGTTTTACAATAGATATGTATAATGTTGTTGAAACCTTTACAGTCCGGACTAAGCGTTATGCCTTGTCGTTTATACCGCGTAAGTCGCAGAACTGAAACAATTGTCTACTGCGGTCTTCCTGTTCGATTATAATTTGAGTAGAGGTTCATATGTGCTATAATAAAAAAGCATACAAAGAAGCGCTAATAATTTGCCGCGGTCGAATTTTAAGGAGACTACAGCCTGCCCGTATTACGAAATCATAGCGCGATATAATATAACTCGACGTTAACGCCATCTAGTTAGAAAACGGAAACTACATATTATTTACCCACATTAAATTATGAATAAAACTAAATTGTCGTTAATTTAACAGACAAATACATTATTATTGTAAAAAAAAAAATGGGAACAACAGCAAGGAACAAAACTAACATACTTAAGAACAAAAACCTTTTAAAATCAATATTGCTTACCTCCCATATCATACAGCGTGATAATATGTAGTCTAAAGCCTTCCTTGGTTTACAAAGAACATTTTTGCTGAATTTCAATTCCATCTATCCAGCAGTTTTGGCGTGAAGCTGTACCATACACACAGACAAACAGACAAAAATTCTAAAAGTCACTTTTTGTCATCAGCATTGTTTTTCTAACAAAATCTACTTATTTTTTCTCAAAAATTCTCAATGTAGTCTTTCTTTATAGTGTCACAACTCTAAAATCAAATTATTGAGAAAAAGGCTTCTTTTCTAATAATTCAGGGATGTGACGCTACATATAAATACAAAAATGGGTCACTAGTTGGCAAATAATTGAATTACAAATATGACAATATCTGACCTTTAAGGTCAGATATTATCATATTTGCAATTCTCAAATTAATAGCATCGTAATAATCATCAGCAAACGATTTTTTTTTTTAATTGTGACACCAATTGAGCGGAGGTGCGATGTATATGTAAGGCTCCCGCTTGACCAATACCTCGCCAGCCCTAGGTCGTAACTTGGCTAGGGGGGGCTGATGATAACCAACGATATGGTCGACATTTTAGCGCGCTTGCCTAGAAGTATCCTATTCACTCTTGACCCAAAGACCCCAAGGTTGTAGCTATCAGGACACACAGACTCCGGCAGACCAACTGTGACAAACTTATAATCGACGCGTTAATTGTTTTAGATATCTGCGGGTATAGAAACTACGATAGTTTGCGCTCGCATGGCGATGCCCAACCGACTGACGACTCCTATAATAGAGGGCGTTGGTGGCTACAACATAACAATAACGTTCCAAACAGACTGGTTTCCCTATTCCTTCTACTTCTCTTTGGGACTTGACGGTAGAAATACAACGAAGAGAGATTGGATTAAATGGATTCCTGAGCGTAGTCCTGGGTTCTGGTAAAGTGTTCATAGTTTAATTGAAATACAATTTTTATTTTTTTTATTTTTTTGTTTTATTTCTAATTAGCTTCTGTCAGCGGCTTCACCCTTGTGAAAGTAAGTTCCTCCTTGAATGGATTTTGGAAAATCCTCTCTTAGTGCTGGCCTACCTCATAAAAGGAAACCTAATGCAAAACTACGCTCCTAGTCCCAGTAGCGTCGAACTGTCGACAGGGCGGTGATATGTTAGTCATTCGTTTTTCTTCTTTTATATTCGCTGCCGTTAACTGACAACTCTATTCTACTCTACCCAACTCACTGTACCCTACCCAACCCTACCCTACTCCGCCTTATTCCACCCTACACTTAAGACAAGCAACTTCTAGAGACCATACTCTAGGAATAAAAGTATCCTATGTGTTATTCCAGGCCATGATTTACCCGGTTCTCTATCCATTTGCATAAAATTTTAAGACCTAATATAACTTAGCATAATTTTGTTTGGCATAATTATATTTTCGCACAATATAATTACGCATAACAGCTTACGCCTAATTTTTTTAAGCATAATTTCTGTAACCATAATAATGATTAAATATAATATTCTGAAGCATAAATTTATTGAGCATAAAGTTCTAAAGCATAACTTTTTAAAGCATAATATCCTAAAGCATATAAGCATGAAGCAAGCAAGCATTACATAATAATGTAGTTTGTTTTTTTTTGGTTGTTTGTAGGAGGTAATTTCTGAAAGAACTCGTCCGATTGCTAAAACTTTTTCACCGATAGATCATTTATCATTTAGTGATATAAACTATATTATATGTACGTGGGTGAAACCACGGCCAAATGCTAGTAAATAATAAACATAATAATAATTGTTCTTCTTAGTGATATTTTTTTCTTCTATCTTTTTATTCGTCTTCTTATCTTAATATTTTAAATTTAAATTACTCTGAGTAATGGAATTTTTGCAATGCGCCTAATTTATCATCAGCTACTAAACTCGGTCTTTATTTTGGTAAGCACTGCCTCCCAATTTGGAGCTGGTGCTACAATTATGGACTCACAAACAATTGGAAACAATATATTTATTAATTTTTTTTGTCCAGTAAAGTTTGTAATCTATTCTATTTCAAGTTCAGGTATTATTAAAAAAAAAAGTTTATTAAAACTTATATAAAACCATTTGCAGACACTTTTGATTTATCAAGAAGTCAGTCAACCAAATAAATTATGCTGATCATTCCAAAGCATTTGCACATTCAAGCAAGCTCTGCTTAGCTTGAGACTAGATGGCGTTGTGTGATAGTTGAGGAATATTATTATTATTATTCTCCATAGACAAGAACGGGAGAAATAATTTAATAAATTCCCACATTATAAAAAAAAGTTAAAATTGTTACTGCTGACGTACGACCTACTGTTTCAAACTCAAATTAATTGTGTAAAAACACATTTCCCTCATAAAACCAGTCCATATTTTAAAACGCTAACCATTAAATAACTGGCTGTGTAATTTTTATTGTTACAAACATCATAAACTTGTTTCCGAATATAAATCATGCCTCGCGCATTGCATTCTGTTTGGCATATGGCAATTTTTGCTACGAACACTATTTTTACACGACTGCCCCAAAAGCGTAGTGTTATGTTTTCAGGGTGCATGTATGTTTGTACGTGAGTTTCTTTATTCCACCATAAATTTTAAATGACTGAACCGATTTACATGTATGGGTTATCGTTAGAATCCTTGCATCCATGCAAACTTTTGCAAAGGTCCGGCGGTACTTCACACCGGGACAGCTTTTAATGTTATACAAAGCACAGGTCCGTTCGTGTGTGGAGTACTGCAGTTATATATGGGCTGGTGCTGCAAAATGCCACTTGGCAGCTTTGGACTCGGTGGAAAGGCGTGCAAAGAGGCTAATTGGTGATCCAGATTTGGTTAAGTCCAACCTTCAAAGCCTTGAGCATAGGCGTAGGGTAGCCAGCCTTTCGGTGTTTTACAGGATGCATTTTGGAGAGTGTGCTCAGGAATTGCATGACTTGATTCCGCCATCGCAATTCTACCATCGGACAACCCGACGTACGGCGAATATTCACCCTTACGTTGTTGAAACCTCTACGGTCCGAACCAAGCGTTTCGCCTCGTCGTTTATACCGCGTACGTCGAAGGACTGGAACAATCTGCCTGCTGCGGTCTTCCCGTCCGATTATAATTTGGGTGTCTTCAAGGCTAGAGTGAATAGGCTCTTAATAAACTAGTGCGCCTCACCATCAAAGATTGCATCGCTACTTACCATCAGGTGGGATCGCAGTCAAGCACTTATATCAATAAAAAAAAACTACTTGATCTCCAAAACAAAAATTTTCATCGCAGTCGGGGGACTTTTTATTATATATTTAGAAAGTATTCTTCAGATTGGTCCCCCGATTGTGAAGAAAATTTTTGTTTTGGAGATCAAGTAGTTTTCGAAACATCGTGATTAGTCAGTGAGTGAATGTGTGACTGCTTTCATTTTTTATTTATATTGTTTAAGTAACATCTTGTTTTTTTGCTTTTCAGTTCATTTTTTTGACATGGCAGTCGTGTTTTTTTAATTGTTTATTTTTATTTAATTTTTGTAACTGACTGACTTTTTGACATTTCAAAAGGGCCTGTAAATGGTTTATTTGAAATAAAATGCTTTGAATCTTTGAATCATGTCTTGAAATAGCACATAGGATACTTTTATCCTAGGAGTTTGTTCCCTTGGAACAATTTTCTACTATCATGCAGGCAAAACCACTGGCAGAAGTTAGTTGGCTACATTACATCTCATCATCATCATTATCTGACTACATTCTTCTTCTTCTTCCTGCCCTTATCCCATATTACTTGAGGTCGGCGCAACACGTTTATTTCTTCCATTCTGTCCTGTTACTCGTCAAACTATCACTAACAGTTCTCTTAACTTAAGTTGATGAAGAGGGTTTCACTAGAGTAGAAAAGAAGAAGAAGAAGAAGCCCTGTTCCCGGAACCTGTGCGGTACCGCACCGACTGGACCAAATATGCTGCTGCGTCCTGCTATGCCTACGACGCAGCTGTATATTTCGCGTCTGCATTGCTCTACGAAGGTTGAGGAAGTCGTGGAGTATATGAAGATAAAGAGCAACTGGACTCTGAGGGTCGAAAGGCTGGATTCTCGCCACGACACCAACTTCAAGTCGTTCGTGATACGAGTTCCAACCCACCATCTGGAGACCTTTTTGAGAGAGGACTTTTGGCCGAAAGGTGTCGTGTATCGACGTTTCCGAGGACGGCTACGCGACACCACGCAGCGGAACACGACGCCGATATTACGTGTATAATTTTAAATAAGTTTTGTGGTTATGATATGTATATGTTTATTAATTTATAAGATTATTTATGTATTTTTTTCTATGGGCCTCAGATGCCTGAAAATAAATAAATGGTTATTATTATCTTATCCCTTTTCTTTCATATCACTCTTCACACATCTCTTTTCTTTGGTCTTTCTCTCCCTCATCATCCATCTACATATACACTCTGAACTCTTTAAGTAATAAGCGCTTCATCCCTCCTGTTCACATGACCATATCAAGACAACCGATTTCCTTTCATCTTTCAGTCATTGGCGCCACTTTCAAACTTCATCGTCACACCACACATTCATCTCAAAATTCTCATCTCCACTACATGCATTTTTTTAATACTTCTTTTTCACAGCCCCTTATCTGACTACATCAATCCCTCCTAAACTTAATTTAAACAGCTCACATTTAGCAGCCGATGATACAGCATTATCATCGATAATTCTATCGGATGCATTACTCCGCATCACGGTAGCTAGTGCGTTCAGCTATATTTGATTTATATGCCCAAATTGCCAATGAACTGTTATCGGGCATAGAGTTGTCATGGTTTTGGAGATAGGACTTTTGCTTTGAAGGCTTTATTTTATTTTTTTATTTTACATATTTGATAATTTACTAGCTTTTGCCTGCGACTTCGTCCGCGTACTTAAAATATAACCTATGTCACTCAGGAATAAAGCAGCTTCCTAATGGTGAAAAAATTTTAGCAATCGGACCAGTAAGTACTTCCGGAGATTACCTCCTACAAACAAAAAAACAAACTTTACCTTTTTATTATATTAATGTAGATTATTTATTATCTTCGTCGTGTGTCGTCCATTGTATTGTATGGCGAGCGATATTGTATCTTAAGATAAAATATTATAGTATCTTCGCTATGTGCAGCGCCCCTTAGTGAACTCCACTACGGGTGACGTAACATAGGACAAACTTATTATTTGCGGTTGGTACAGTAATCGGGTCTAGGAATCGAATTGCAATATTAGGTTTGTTTTTTATTGTATATACTTTTCTGGTATAAAAAGTACCCAGTGTGGTGCCTAGGATATTAAAGAACAATTTTTTTTTTTTTGTTATTATTGATAGGCTCGCGTTTGACCACTATCTCACCTGATGGTAAGTGATGATGTGGCCGACGATGGAGCACGCTTGCCTAGTCGAGAGTGAATAGGTTACTATTCACTCTCGACTTAAATACCCCTAGGTTGTAGCTATCAGGAAACACAGACTCCGGCAGGGAATTCCACTCTTTAGCTGTACGCATAATAAATGTGTTTCCAAAATGCTTTGTACGAATGGGTGGGATATCCACCATGTACCGATGGTGCAACGCCGTACGTCTAGTGGTCCGATGATGGAACGGACTTGGCGGAATTAAATTGTGCAATTCCAACGCACACAATTATACTATGATTCATCGTAATCGAACTGGCAGTTTTTGAGTGAACAAACAGACAGACAGACAAAAATTTGATATTTCCAATGTACAGAATTTTTACTTCTACAGATTTATTATTATAAGTATATATTCACCAGCAATTGTTTACACTGGTATTATGCTAAAGGTAAAAAAAAGATTATGCAAATGATAAGCTTTTGTCCGCAGTTTCACCGGCGTACATAAAATCTAGCCTATGTCACTGAAGAATAAATTAGCTTTCTATCGGTGAAAAAATATTAATTACCAGTCAGACAATTTTTTTTCAGAGATAACAACAAAAAAAAAAAAAACAAACTTACCTGTTTTTAATATTGGTACAGATATTTATTTTTCTACTACAACTACATAATACACGAAAAACCTTTTACAAAAAAAAATTAAACCGACTTCAATGGAAAAAAACACGAAAAGTACAAAATAACTTTAATTTCGGAAGTCGGTGTTTCTACAATAGTAGTTTTGTCTCTTCGTTGTTTAACACCGACTTCCGAAATTAAAGTTATTTTGTACTTTTCAGTGTTTTTCTACATTGAAGTCGTTTTAATTTTTTTTTTGTAACAAGTTTTTTTTTATTTTTCCCTTTTTAGTTATGGTACCACCACTAAAAAAAATCCCTTACCCAAACTTAAATACCTTGTAGCCAGAGTGCGTCTCATAACGATTCTAATAATCCAAAACACGGTTAGATTACATTAATTTACCTTCCGGCTTCATAACCAGATCGGTTCGATACATCTCCCGCCCTTTTCTTTCAGTCAATCATCACCCACACGTATAAACCGAGCAATTTTACTTGTTACGACAATTCTGCTGTGATCTTATGAGAAGTTCTGTTCCATATCTTTGAATTTCATGTTCAGATCATAACAATGTTTCTACGGGACCAACTTGAACCTTTCAATCAAAAAAATGATTTTCAAAATCGGTCCACAATTGACATCGCTGAACATACATAAAAAAAAAAAACATTCATCCGAACATAGAACCTCCTCCTTTTCGAAGTCGATTAATACATGTAATAACTACATGAGGCTGGTGTTTCTTAAGTGACCACCTAAGGAAGAAACACCGAAACAAACTCAAATGTTTCTTTAGTGGTCTTTTTTTTTTCGATGGGAAAAATATCTTATGACAACCCCCGCTCTTGGGTGGAGCGGGAGATAGTGTCAGACTCTTACTGACTAAAAAACCCATCCCGTTCCTTCAAGCCTTCATACCGGGGCTCGAACGCCCTTTCGGATAACCCTGGCCCCAGTAGGCTTCGACCCGGCTGGGCCCCTGCTGTTGCTGACAACTCTTTGAGGCGCGCGGGAACAGCGCGCGCCGTCGACGACTTGGGCTTGGTCCGGACTGTTACCGGATGGCCGGACAGCGAGCTACCCATTGCTCACTGTCCGCAAGCCCACGCCTACGGTGGCTTCTTTAGTGGTCTAATCATATATGAGGAACTATACATATTAGTGTCTGAGATGGTCGTTTGCAGAAGAAATCAGACAAAGTGGACCTGTACAGTCACTACAAGCATTAGTCAGTATTCGTGTAACTCAACTCTGGACTAATAATCACGGCGTTCTCACCTTCGGCATGACGCAGGTTCTTCATCAGACATGGTAGGTTCGGGAGGTTCCTGCACTCGATTCGTGCGGAAGAAGCCCGAGAAGAAGTGAAGCATACGATGGAGGTGCTATACCCAAAACACTGGGTCGAAGTGCGAGTCGAACTCATCAACTTACCTCTGCAAACAGTTCAGTTCTCGAATTGAATTTTGGAAAAAAAATTCGAATCACAATTTTTTTTTTGTGACGTAGTAACTACTAATTTCCAGTTTTCAGATATTTCCCTATATTTTTGCTATGAGACCTTGCTTCATGCCTTTCAGGATTCTAGGTCAACGGAAAGTACTTTATGAATTTTGATTAAATTTACATTTTTTGCGACATAAACGTCCGTATTTTTTTCTTTCGTTAACTCAGGAGTTTGATTTTTTCACAGCTTCGTGGGACTGTAATTTCTATAACTGATTGTATGGTAATAATGTCAACTCGATACCTCCACTTGTTCCCGAGATAAAGGGTCTTGACAAGCAGACAAACAGACTTTCAAAAGGAAGTCGGTCGGTACGGAATCCTAAAGACGGAAATCTTTTTTTAAAAGGCAAAAGTTCTTTCTTTATTTCAAGTTAAATTGCGTACGTAAAATGTTACTTGATAAAAAACAATTTTATTTGACTTCGACTGCACTCCTCGCCACTTTCGTAGAGTCGTAATTGTTTAAACCAGCAAAGTGCAATAGGCTATTCCCTTATTTTTGGCTCGAGCTACCCATTAATTACTAAACAGGTCCACACTATTTGCTGAGTAAGTGCATTAGAGAGGCTAAAATGTCGTTACCATCGTGCCATGTAAGTTTTAGTATCAATTAGTGATGTAGTATGCTTGGAAACTTAGCTACATTTTAGCGGCTTTACTTGTAAATTGTGAGAAGATTCGAGAGAGAGTGCTACGAGCTTGCATAGTGTTAAATGTTAGTAAATTTAGTCTATGTTAGCAGTACTTTATTGTACATACAAAGTAGATTGACTTCAATCATTGACTTGATCTTTGGTGAATGTATACTAATAAATATCTTCATTCATAATAATTAAGTCATTCATTGCTGAACATTGATTGTATTCTTTTAAGATTTTAATATTATTACATTTTCTTTTTCTTCTATTTTATAGAGGAAAGTTTTGTCTGATCCAGGTAAATGCTTGATTTTGGGCTGTTGTATATTATATGTCCTAATCGCACGGAGAACTCTATTACCGCGATGTAGAATTTCGAAAGTTAGTTCGTATGTTGTATTAATTTTATCAAATAATGGAATTGTATTTTCTTAACATAGATGTAATGTTATAATACTTTACGTATATCAGACCACTTGTGAAGAAATTTTGAAAAAGAGGGACTCATCTTCGAGCACAACGGGCAACTGAAAGGTGTGGTTTTAGTCAGTAAAAGTCTGACAGGCTCTTACGCTCCACCTAGAGCGGGAGAAGTCATTGAATTACCACCTACAAAAAAAAAGTTATAATCGACATTTACTCGAATGAAGTCGTGGACAAAAACTAGTACATATGGAGCCTATCTAAAGACTGAACTCAAAGGCAAATGGACTGCAATTTAAAATGAATATAATTCCCGAATAGGTACAATATTAAGATCAGATGTTGGAAAGCGTTTGGAGTGCGCGCCATCTTCATTATTATTTCTCTCTTATTTGTAAAAAGAAAATAAATTAATAATTATAAATATATTATTTTAATTATTCGCACGTTAGCCGCATTTGCAAGCGCTACAGCATCGCGACTGTATCAATACAAACGCCACAACATCGCTACAAAAAGCCACCGTGGGTGAGGGCCCTTACCGCACCTCACCGCCTTCCGAGGTCTCACGACGGCAGTCGATGATTGCCGAGTAGCCGAAGTTGCCCGAACAGCATTGCCTATCTGAATTTTTGTTAACACAAACTTAATCTATGTTTAAACAGTAAATCACATCAGAGCAATTTTGTCAGTTGCTGTAGTGCAAATCGTTTTCATATCACGCCATCATGCGTCTGGCATAAATGATGGGGACTTTAAAGTAGTTGAAATTGTATCATGATGCTGTTCATAGAGATTTTGACACAGCGTAGCATATTACTCGTATATTTATAAGTTTTACAGTTTGGCATGTTCTTAACTTCAATTTCTCAATAAAAAAATCCCGAATTTTTATTTCATCAAGTTCAGTTAAGCGTAATCTATTTATTTGATTTACTATTTATGTACACACAAAAATAACATAAAATGATAATACATAAGAGACGTTGGTACAAAGGTACTGCTTATTTTCAAAGAAATTTCTTCCAGCAGAACTACGGAAGGAGAAATCAAAAAGAAATGTAGACCATAGTGTGTAGGAAGCAAAAGAAGAATGTGTGAAGTTTTAATCCAAAATCATATATAATTATATATACCTAAAAATAATATATACCTACAGCTATAATAATATATACCTACAGCTAATCTATTACATAAAAGGTGAATTTCATCATCTGTTGGATATAAGCCTCCCCCAAGTGTCACCATAATCACCATCGGATTTTCAGCACCTTCATCAGGCCGTTGGAAGGCCACCTACAATGCGAACTAACCTTTAAGGTGGTCTTCCAACGCTGCGTCTTTTGGTACGTGGTCGCCACGTCAGATTTTTTTGTCCCCGTCGACCATCCGTTTTGATATACTTTTCTGGTATATATAGTAATGTGCCTTGCCTACTGCCACTTAAGTTTACAAAGTAAAGGTGCATTTAGGTTTCAATAAAGGTTCCTAAAAATTCTAGGTGCTTAAATATATTCCACAATATTATTCCACAACTGTCACAAAACGCCGTATAGTCCCAAGCTAAGCAGAGCTTTTGTTATGGGTACTAGACAACTGATAAAAATTCAAAAGTTTTTTATTTTACATGGGCACTTATAAAACGTCAGAAGCTAGTGCTCAGAGGTAACTAAACAAATATATTTCTAAATACATACATATATATATAAATTACACCCAGACACAGAAAAAATGATCATGCTCATCACACAAACATTTGTCCTGGGAGGGAATCGAACCCACGAACCCCTACATAGCAGTCAGGGCCACTAACCACTAGACCAACAGGCCAGTCGGAAATCCGGAAATTCAATGCATATAAACTTACTAGCTTCTACCAGCGGCTTTGCCCGCGTGTAAATAGAAAATTCTGCCAAGGGAACATATTCAGCCGTATGAGCGTAAAAAAGCAACAAGCATACACACAATTATAGATAATTATATGATGAGCTTTAACCTTGTTAACATCCATTTACCGCTACGCAAAAAAAAAACACATTTTCATTGGCAAGCTAAATATTCCAAGTACTTACGTTTCGCGTTGTAAGCACTCTATGTTAGTGAAATTCTTCAAGTCTTAAAGAAATGAAATTCTCTCCGCAAACACTTAGGAGCACAGGTAAATACTACTAAGTCCTGTCGCGTCTCTTAGGTCGAAAGCACACAGACGTGTTTAGTTTTATACTGCTATACTCTATTCGCGTTAAGATTAGACATAAAAGAAGCCTTATTTACTGTCAGATCAACCGATTTCAACTTCTGTTTCGTAGGCATAAGGGTGGCATTAAAAGCAAAAAAGTGGTTACAGTATATAGAACTAGGTATTTACTGCAGTTGCCATTTGTCATGCCACCAACGTAATAAAGGTCAAAATCGGTTGAACAGACAGTAATAAAAGGTTTTCATAAATGTCTAATATTATTTTGAACAGAGTATAGGTAAGGAAAGAGTCACAACTTTCCATACTTAGCTTCGGTGCAGAAGTAATGCAGTAGCATCGCAGCAGTTAAGGGGCCGGCGACGGATGAATTTCCATACAAACGTAATACCACGCTCATTTGCAGTTGGAGCATATTTCCAACATATTATGATGATATTCGGTTATAAACAATATTTATAGGTTAGGTTAGGTTAGGTAGGTTCCTACTCACTAGCAATACTGCTTCACAGAAGGAGGGGATCGGGTGCCATGATTTAAGTAAAAGTGAACTTCGAGGAACTGGAACACAAGGCAAAGAAGGAACAGGAGTGGATTTTAGTCAGTAAAAGTTTGACACACCCTTTCACTCAGCTCATGAGCGGGAAAAGTCATTGGATAGTTTTCCACCTTTTTTTTTCGCGGTGGTAAAATCATCTAATCATAAATCATCATCTATATCATAAATCATCTAATCATAATCTAAAATCTAAAAAGCGGGAGATAGTGTCAGACTTTTACTGACTAAAAACCCACTCATGTCCCTTCGTTGCCTTTCGTACCGGGGCTGAGCTATCTTTCGAATTAACCCTGGCCCCATAAAAAAGTAGCCATATTCGAAGCCGTAAACACGGCCTCAGAGATAAATGACATAAGAATAAAACCTCTCAAACGTCATCTAAGTAGGTATCTAGGTATGTACGTGAGTTTCAATATCTCGGAGTGCAAGGATGCCTGCTGGAATATTTGCTTATAGAAAATGCCGACGTACATATGAATCACTTTTTCTCAGCTATCCTCGGGTATTTGACCATTTATTCAGCTCATCCTTTTTCTTGATGGATTTTTCATTCCGACAAACAATACTTTATTTTTCGTTTACTGAAAAATTTACAGGGAATCGATTGTCTTGGGATAGTCAGACGAGGGAGAGACAAAATGCATGTTACTAAAAAAAGTTATAAGTATAAATGTGGATGGAGCAGCGCGTCGGGGTCGCGGTAGACCACGAAGGAGATGGCGCGACGAACTTGATAGATTCTACTAGAATTGGCAAGAAGAAGTCCGGGCGCGCGAAAGATGGAAGGAGTAGAGGCTAACAAAGTCAAAGAAAATATGGATAGATTGTGCTAAAAGTGATTTAAAAGAAATGGTATTAGTGATAGCGTGACGGGTGACTGGACAGATTGAAAGAAAAAAAGAGCAAGAAGATGATGGTTGATAATTTTAACCATACATTCATGCTTTACCAGAGAGAATTAGAATAGAATAGCTCTTTATTTGAGTAGGTATTCATCACAAAAAATTATGATTCTTAAAGTAACGAATACAAAATAAGAACAAGACCAATGACCTTATAAAGATTGAGGAATTCACTGGGTGTCAAGTACATAGAACAGTGTGGTCTAGTGATAAGAGTCCCAACTTACGAATTTCAGGCCAAAAATTCGAAAACATGTGACATTCACTAATCCGCATTAGGTCCGCGTGGTGGATTATGGTCCATTCCCTCTCTTAGAGGGGAGGCCTGAGTCCGAGCAGTGGGAACATTGTATTAAGTACAAGACAAGACCAGTCGTCAAGACATGCGACGAGGCTTATGTCTAGTACCTAGTAGAAGTATTTGAGTCGAAAAGATAATAATGAAATCGACTAAATACATCGATATATATGTACTGCGCACTAGATTACGCCTGCTAATCGATTTAGGTGTAATGTAGTACTTCCACCTTGAACATTACACTATGTTGAACGAAACGCGTAAGTGCCACGAAATTCACGGCGCTTAAGTCATATTGGTCACGAAAAAAGTATCCTCTAAAAACTATCCTAGCGCTCTGCCCTGATATTGTAAATGCAGTACTCGCAAAATGGCGGTTCCGAGGTATACGCGGTAAACGTGTTTTATGATATTTACACAACAAGTCTAAGTTTTATAATTTTTAAAATATACCAGAAAAAAAAGAAAAAAGAAACTTTGTATTGATATAATTTTTTCTTTATTATTTCTTTTTGATAAAATGCGCAATACTGCATTTTCTTCTACCATCTAGCCACCACTATCTTGTTTTTGTATAAGCTGTATTACTTTTTGGTGTACAATAAAGTCTATTCTATTCTATTCTATTCTATTCTATTCTATTCTATTCTATTCTATTCTATTCTATTCTATTCTATTCTATTCTATTCTATTCTATTCTATTCTATTCTATTCTAGACTTGTGAACATGACACCGTATGTTTTAATAGTTCTGTTATATGACATAATACCAATGTGGAAAAACTTTTGTCAGTACTTTTCAGTATTTTGACAAATAGTTTTCATGAACGTGCTTATCTAGAATATAAGTCAATGACTAAATAAAATAAAATAGCAGGAACATACAAATGGCTATTTACGTTTAAAAGTTCTATCGAATATTTTAGTGAGATTGAGAGTGCTTCCAACGCAACACAACTTCATACTAAACAAGCAAAATTGCGAGCTGAAGCTGGAAAATGAAGCTAGCTGAAATCTTTTCCCGCCAACCCTATTCTGTCTAAGCATATAACCTCCGGCATAAGAGCAGTCTGGAAATAGAAATTCATGCAAAACCGATGCTGATTTTAAGAGCACTACTATATCTACTTTGTATGCAATGTTTTGGTGCTTGGCTAGCTTTTTACCTCAAAATTTTGCTTTTTATAAGAGTACGTAAGTATTCTTTCATTCACTTTTATTAGCTACACTTTTTTTGACTGATCGACATTTTGACAAAACAGAAGTGCCTGTAATTGGTCTATTTGAAATAAACGTTTCTGATTTCTATACATGCGAACCAAAAATTAACAGAGTGTGACGTATGTGTGTGGAAATTTTGGCTTGTGTGCATGGACAAAAAATTACAGCTTGAAAATGATAAAAATTATTCACATGAGAAATTATTTACGTAAACCAGCTCAAGAAGCTACTCGTACTTGGCACTAATTCAAATTCTATTACTTAGCCTTATGTTTGGGTCACATTAATTACCATAGAGTATAAAAATATGATGAAAATATATTCCGAAGACCTGGTGAAGGTAGCGGGGAACCGATGGATGCGGGACGCACAGGAACGTTCGATGTGGTGACGCTTGGGGGAGGCCTATGTCCAACAGTGGACGTGTATCGGCTGTAAAATTGTTTTTTGTTGTGTATATTTTGCTCAACTTCCTGGTAGCTCGAGATATTGACCTACAACTAGAGGACTTTCAAGTCAAGAGTGAATAAGTTACTTATAGGTATGCGTGTGTTGTTATTAAATTACATCATAATAATACAGAATCTAACACGTGCTACACTTCCAGCGTTCCTAATTGCAACAAAACTGATTAAGTATATTGCAAATCCGACCAAATTTAATAGTCACAAAATATAAGAGTTATTGAGTGTGATGTTGCGCGTTAGTCGGTTTCGCGATATTGTCACGTTTACGCAATTCGGAACGCAGGGACATTCGACCATATCATCACTTACCATCAGGTGAGATAGTAGTCAATTGCAAGCCTATGGGGTCTTCTTTGTCTGCGGTTAGTGTTTACCTTGGATCAACTTCTAATACTACACATACAAAAATGACAGGTTTCATTCTGAATGTATATCAGTATTGATTTTTCTAGATTAAGCCGTACGGGCAACCTTGCCACTTATCGACGATTTATTAGCAAACACCACACCACTTATATAAGTCCCGTAAACCTCGGTAAGACCTTTTAAAGCCCAAGTGGGGTCATTATGGCTTCGTATCCTAAAATTAAAGTAAATAAATAAAGCTGTACACCGCGACGCCCTTAATTTGTACCTGGTTGGCATTGTACGTGGATTTAGATTGTTCTAGAAGGAACAAGTTTAATATCAACCAATGCTGGTAGATATTCTTATTCAGAAGTAGCTTCTTGCAGCAGATTTCCTTTAACTCATTAAACCCCAAACAACGCTGGCGTTGACTCTCTATTGTCTCTCTATTGTATCTATAAAATCGGTACACAAAAAAATAATTTATATCATATACAGATAGATAAAAATCAATTACCTTTTTTTGTTTTACAAAAATTCAAAAGCTATTACCGATTTTTTTTTTTAATTTAGTTTTTTTGCTCTTGTACAGAATTTAGGAAAAGAAGAATTGGTGGATTATTTTGCGCGAAAACTAAGGCAATTTTTTTATAAGTTGGAACTTGGAAATACTAATTTCCTATGGAAATTTTTAATAATAATAATATTCCACAACCATCACACTACGCCGTCTAGTCCCAAGCTAAGCAGAGCTTGTGTTATGGGTACTAGACAACTGATAAACATATTTATATATTTCTAAATACATACATATTATAGATAAATTACACCCAGACACAGAACAAATGATTATGCTCATCACATAAACATTTGTCCTGGGTGGGAATAGAACCCACGACCTCCGGCATAGCAGTCAGGGTCACTAACCACTAGACCAACATGGCAGTCGTAATGCATGCCATAAATCCAGTTTTTTACTAAACATGTCAGCAAATAAATCGTATAGCTTTGTGCACGTTGTGGACATCAATTTAGTTACAAAATCTTCTCAAGTTAAGAATGCTTTTGCTCATGCACTTTTTTGGTGATGCAAGTCATCAGTTCTCCTTATGGGAGGTCTTTTCACGCTGCGGCTTCCGATATGTCAAACATCATACTCGAAGTCAAGTGTTCTTGGAAACAGTAAAGGTCTGGACAGAGCCCGAGTCGTTGACGGTGCGTAGTGTTCCACACGCGCCTCAAAGAGTTCTGAGTATACATGTAGGTGGATGGAGAGAGAGAGGAAGGCCGAAGAAAAGATGGATGGGTTGTGTGAGGAGTGATATAAAAAAAAACAAAGTTAGCGATAGTTTGTCGGGTGACAGGACAGAATGGAGGAAAGGAACATGTTGCACCGTCCCCAAGTAATATGGGATAAGGGCAGGAAGAAGAAGAAGAAGAAGAAGAGTGGGTTGCTCCACCCTAGTGTGGGAAAAGTCTTTGGATGATTTCCTTCCTAAAACAAGTATTCTCAGAAAAAAAGAAAAATGAAGGGCACTGTCTCTTCCAGTAACTTCTACACAACAACACACACCACGAAACAATTCACCATGGTCGTAAATCGCCATAATTGGAGGGAACGGAGACGTACACGGTAGTCCTTACATGAGGATGAGAAATCGTGTCATCTTACTCACTCTCACTGAAAATGAGCTGTGGAAACGAGACACAAGATAAGGTTGAATAAAACAAGACGGTCATTTGCAATCATTGACATCAATTGAAGCCAGGAATATATGACAGTGGATAAGATTCAGGGTTTGTAGTTACTTCATTTTTGTAGAACCTCAAGACAATAAAGGCTAAAGTGTATAAATAGTAATGATAATAGTATATGGCGTAAAACCATTATTTCAATATTTTGATGAGGATTTAATTCGACCACTTCCTGCTAATTTCTTTTAAATATTGCAACATCCTGTTGAATTTATAGAAGGATCTCATTTGATAACTTCCATTCGAATTATTTTAAAATATTACGACATACTGTTTAATTTATAAAAGGATTTCATTTAATAACTTCCTTTCAAATTATTTTAAAATGTTGTTGAATTTATAACAAATTAAATGACAACTTCCTTTCTAGAAAATATATCAACATCCGGTCGAATTTGTGAGGATTTAACTTGAGCACTTCTTTTTTATTTCTTTAAAAATATCAAAGCATCCGGTCATATTTAAAATAGGAATTTACTGTGACAATTTCCGTTCTATTAATTTATTAAAAAAAATTTCTACCTTCATAGTGAATTTTTATGCTTGTCAATTTCTGAGTATAAAAACCGTTGAAATGTGATTAGAAAGGCAGTTTTTGACCGACCGTAGAATAAACAACTAAAACTGAAGCAATGTATTTCTTTATTTTCACTCTAAAACATTTCCTGATATCACATTTCCTGATATCACAGTGACTGTGAATTTTGTGTGACGTCAACTCCGATGGCGATCATGCATATCCGGAGCACGCGCAGCGTTTGAAGGCCTTTCGCAAGCTGAACCACCCTTGTAATGATTTTACAATCAATCAAATTATTTTTCTAAACCTCCCATCAATTATTTTTTTCGAAGCTTAGGAAAATAATTTGCGTTTCAAAAAAGCCATTACACATTACAGGATCCTATTAAGACTTAGATGGAAATTACAAAAAGGGTACAAATAATTTCAATTCAAAAATGATAGCTAACCGACCGTGCATCAAGACCTTTTGCCGTTTAAATTATAAAGCCGGTCGATCTAAATGATTCGGGACGTAAATGGATGATTAATTGAACTAAGGGAGAGATCGACATAACAATATATTTATAAAAAAAAAGACGGGTTGCACTCCGGGAGTGCCGGCAGAAGTGAAAACTTGATTATTAACGTTGAAATATATATATATATATATTTATATATATCTATATATTTGAAACAGTAGGCCCAGGCATACATTTTCGCCGCGCCGTAGAGAGGGGATAGCTGTCTACTCTCCATCCGTCTTACGCTTTTTCGATCAGGTCACGTATCCTGACGCGAGTTTAAGATTTTATACCCATTACAGAAAAAGTGCTCAACGCCGCTAAAGAAGTTTTCAATTCAAAAAAATTGTTGCCTATTGCCTTAAAAAGAGGTGGCGAGATGATCTAGACGCGTATCACGAGAACTGGTTAGAGACGGCGCGAGAGAAGAATGTCTGGAAGGCTTTTGCCCAGCAGCGGGACAGTAATGGCTATTAAAAAAAAAAAATTGTGTCGCCGCATATGAACCACGTAACACAGCCACAATCGCCGCCACCAGAAGCTAGTAATGGCCACAAAGGAAGCGGAAGCTTGCGACAGCCACTTGTGGCTGCTAAATTTTTTAAGCCGTACGCTCAGTATCATAATGGAATCAGTTACTTAATCGGGCACTTAGTAGCCGGTGCGGGCCACAAGAAGCGAATAGCGGTGATTTGTAGGATATGGCGGCCATCTGCGTCAACTGTGTGTGGTGCGACAGCCACTTATGGCTGCTAAATTTTTTAAGCCGTACGCTCAGTATCATAATGGAATCAGTTACTTAATCGGGCACTTAGTAGCCGGTGCGGGCCACAAGAAGCGGCGATTTGTAGGATGTGGCGGCCATCTGCGTCAACTGTGTGTGGCGTGTCCGTGTAAAATGTATGAGGCGGCGTTTTGTGGTTGTAGTCGGTGGTCCGTGTGCCAACCTGAAAGAATAGAATGCAGAACGAGAGCTCTCTCTCTCCCTCTGTCATTTGTAGATCTTTACGTATAGCCAGAAACCAGGAAAGCTAACATTATTCTTGCCAAAGGGTATTGTGCATTGGTATTGATAATAAAACATTAACTAATGTTAGTGACTAATCAATTTTTACTTATTTTTTAATTTCAATGACAATCAATTTATTTATTTTTTGAAAATCCATTAATTATTATTTTATATTCATCATCATCATCATATCAGCCGAAAGACGTCCACTGCTGGACATAGGCCTCCCCCAAGCATCGCCATAACGACCGGTCCTGTGCGTCACGCATCCATCGGATTCCCGCGACCCTGACCAGGTCATCGGTCCACACAGATGACCGATGGGTAGGTACGAAAGGTTCTGGAGTGGCGAGCTCATACCAGAAGACACAGCGTTGGAAGGCCTCCAAAAAGGTTTAATATTTTACTATAATTTAATTAGTTTGAATGAAATAATGAATAAATGGTTGTAATTTTATGTTACTAATTATTTTACTTATTTGGTGAATTAATTGTATCAACAGTTTAACTACACAATTAGGCTGCCTAACGAGAGCCTCCTCAGATGTCGGTCGAGGCTCTTTGATGTTAACCCAATTATTATTTTTAATTGACTTTTTAATCACAAAACAATTAAAAAAAAAATTACACAAACTGAACACAAGACATACATTACTTGAAAACCCAGCTTAACTTAGAAATAACTCGAAGAGAAACTTGGTAGCATTCACAAGCTTTGCATATCATATTCCGTTCATAAGTTCTAAGCTCTAACTTAAGCACTAAGTAGGTAGATTGAGATTCACTTAACTGGTCAATTTATGGTTTCATGAATTTTAAGATATTGAACTGGTCTTCGATTTGGAATTAGATTTAATTTGATTTTGGATTGGCAATTAAAGGTTATTATGCACTAAATTTATTGTCATCGTTGTAGACGAAAGACGTCCACTTTTGAACATAAGCCATCCCCAAGTGTCGCCATAACGACCGGGTCTGTGCGTTTCGAATCCATCGTATTCCTGCAACCCTTTATCCCTGGTTTAGAATACATAAGGATAAATATACGTAACAAATAAAATATACGTAATTATTATTTTTATTATATCTAGCCCATACTATCCCACTGCTGGGCAAAGGCTTCCCTCCATTCCTTTCAATGTAGGTTTTGAGCCACCTCTTCCCAATAGGGTAGTTTCCAGGGTCAAAATAATTACATTATACGAGTATTTAGTCCGTATCTTAGATTATAAAAAATATTGGACACGTATTTTTTCTTTTTTCGGCTTAACGAAAAATAACAAAGATATAGCCCATTAAAGTTACGTGTGACGTCACCCCGTACGAAAATATGCAGCACGGCGTGACGTTACACGTAACTTTAATGGTCTGCCGCGGCTTGGTCTGTCGTGCTATGGAGCGCAGCATACTAGGTGTTAAAATACGCAAATCGTTGACGTAGTTCAGAAGGCTGCCCAACTTAAGTGGTACTGGGTTGGACATGTCTGCCGCATGCCGATCGAGAGGTGGGCCAGTAAAACGCAAAATTGGTGACCTGAAATCGCACGACGGGGCCGCGGCAGACCAAGATGGAGATGGCGGGACGACTTGGATGTCTTCCTTGGAAATTGGAAAAAGGTGTACATAAGAAACAAAGAAATTCAATAAATAGGTCTTCTTCCTCTTAGCGTGCCGATGGCAAAACTAATTTTATTTTCCTTGCCTGGCCCAAAATTCGGCCACGTCATCGGTCATCATTAAATCCCTACCGGTACTAGGGCACGGCAAACAGGATGGAACATAAACTGCGAAGAGAAACCGCACAAACTATGAAAGAAAAAAAAAATAGATAATTTATACGAGATGATCTAGACGCGTATCACGAGAACTGGTTAGAGACGGCGCGAGCTCAGAAGAATGTCTGGAAGGACTTGGGGGAGGCCTTTGCCCAGCAGTGGGCCAGTAATGGCTATTAAAAAAAAAAAATAACAATAATGATTAAACAAACGGATGACTACAACTTTTCGAAATACCAACGCAATTAGCCGCACCTTTGTTCCCGAGAATCTGTCTTGAGAAAACAACTTTACGCAAACGGCAAAAAAATTCAAAACCCCCCAGTCATATCCAACCCTTTCAATGCTATTCAAAAGCGTTTGTCGATGCCATCTGATTATGTAAAGTTTTCGGTACACGGTGGCAGAACGCTACGGAAACAATGGCGTTCGTTCTTGAGCTTAGGGTACATGAGAGGAAAGTCAACACGGGGATGAAAATCTAGGAATTCTAAGTAATATTTGTAGATGTTGAAATTTTAGTGCGTGTACAGGAAAAAGTTATAAATTGAGAAAATTTGAAAAGAACTTATAGACTAGGCTAGTTGCCGTAAAAAAAAGTTAATTAGTCCGTCTTTTAATTTATTCAAAAATAAGAGACATGGATTTTTTTATTTGTATTTTAAAAGAAAAATTACAAAGTTATAGCCCATTAAAGTTACGTGTAACGTCACGCCCGCCGGTACTGCAGTTTTTCGCAAGGGGTGACGTCACACGTAACTTCAATGGGCTCTATCTTTGTTATTTTTTGTTTAATCGAAAAAAGAGAAAATACGTGACCAATATTTTTTTCATAATCTAAAATACGGACTAAATAAAATGTAATGATTTTGAACCTGGAAACTACCCTATTCATTTTGTGAGTACAGATGTCATAAAATATTTTATTTTCTATTCTAATTTGTGTCCCTGTGTGTAATTATGGTATTCGAAAGGATAAACAAAATAAAAACTTTTCAAGTGTTATATTATGCTCTTCATAATAGCACAATAGATTTTAAGTATAAGAGCGCCTCCTACTGCGAAGCATTTATGCTAGCAAAGAAGGAGGCCGTACGCGTGAGGCAACGGCCCTCACGCCCCAGCTGCAGCTGAGATCCCGTACCCGATTTTCGGCGACCGAAAGCGCGTGCCTGCGGACGGCGAGCAATGGGTAGCTTGCTGTCCGATCGTCCGGTAATTGTCCCAAACAGGCCCAAGACGTCGGCAGCGCGTATTGTTCCCTACGCGCCTTAAGGAGTTGTCAGCACACCGTAGGGGCCCAACAGGGTCGAACCCAACTAGGGTCAAGGGTCTGCTTCTGAAAAGAAGATTCGGCCCAGTTACGAAAGGCAACGTTTTGTATAAACAACTTTTTGTTAATAACCAATGAAATAAATTTAAAATCATCAGTAAATTTAAAATTCCAAATTAAAAAATGTCTGTAACGGTAATAATAATTTAGTTTTGGTTTTTTGTCTGTAGGAGGTTTGCTAAAATTTTTTCACCGATAGAAAGCTGCTTATTCATAAGTGACATAAAATATGCTATACTTTATGTACGCGAGCGAAGCCATAAGCGAAGCTTAATAATAATTTAAATGTGTATTGAAACTTTTATCTATAGAGATTTCAATTAAGCCTAGCGTGGAAAATAAGCTTCAGTACTACAATATTTACCATGCTGCAACGCTTACCTGGCTTCGCTAGCGTCATATACTATTCTAGGCTAGCGCAGCCTCGTGTATCCCCGACTTTACGGATTTTATGAGCTTCTACCCAAGCTCGTGGTTTGTGGGACGAATATTTTATCGATAAATATCTTTAAGACGTTTTCTTTTCTGTTTATCGTTCGGATTTTGCTGATTCTCTTAACAGTTTTTCTTTTAAACCGCTTTTTATGGCGGGAATATTGTCTGCATTGAGCAAGATTGCGCGATCGCTATCTTCGCTTCTAGTTTTGTTTTTTTTTTTTCGGGAATGGCAACATTAGTGTTACCGTTTAGGTAAATTGCTGATTTTTGTTTTTTTTTTGTTTGTGTTTTGATTCTATGAAACAGTTTCAAAAGTTTTAAGGACCGTATAGAGTCGCAGCAGTGTGACCAAGTGGTAACGGACCCGACTCGAGTTGTAGGTCGCGGGTTCAAACCCAGCCAGGCGCATTACTTTATGTAATTTATTTCATCACTATTGCTCTCAAAACGATCATCTTTTGGTCTGGTCAAAGACTCAAAGACATGTGACATCCACCAATCTGCACTGGGCCCGCGTGGTGGAATACGGCCCGTTCCTTCTCCTAGAGACGAGGCCTGAGTCCCAACAGTGGGAAAATTATAAAGCCGACCATGCTATGTTACACCAGTACACCAGTGCACATGCACATTTTAACTAGTAGTCGTCTGATAACAATAATTGATTATTGCCAAAATGATTTCGATAATTCATAATTATTAGATTGATCTAGGCTTGCGGTAAGTCCCCTCTTTGAGGCGTGGCTGGAAAGGCCTCACGGCGTCCTTACCTTCCGCATGACGCAGGTCCTCACCGGACATGGTTCGTTCGGGAGTTTCCTACACCGGATTCATGCGGAAGTGACGCCCGGGTGTCGCCACTGTGCGGAACGCCCGGAGGACACGGTGGAGCACACAGTCGAGGTGTGCCCTGCTTGGGCGGAGCATCGCCGTGCCCTCGTGGGGGCGATCGGCGGCGGAGACCTCTCGCGCCGGGCCTTGGTTGAGGCCATGGTCCGGAGCGAGGAGGAGTGGCAGGCGGTCGCCGACTTCTGCGAAGCAGTAATGCTTGCAAAGGAGGAGGCCGAACGCATCAGGCAACTTCGTTATCGCCGCCGCCGTCGCCGGGATTCTGATCCCGATTTCCGGCCAACGTAGACGCGGGCTTGCGGACAGTGAGCAATGGGTAGCTCGCTGTCCGGCCGTCCGGTAACCGTCCGGATCAAGCCCAAGTCGTCGACGGCGCGCACTGTTCCCGCGCGCCTCAAGGAGTTGTCAGCAACAGCAGGGACCCAGCCGGGTCGAAGCCTACTGGGGCCAGGGTTATCCGAAAGGGCGCTCGAGCCCCGGTATGAAGGCTAGAAGGAACGGGGTGGGTCTTTTAGTCAGTAAGAGTCTGACACTATCTCCCGCTCCGCCCAAGGGCGGGGGATGTCAATGCATGATTTTTCCCACCATAAAAAAAAAAAAAAAAGATTGATCTAGGCTTGCATATACGTATGGATAGATGGAAAAGGTCCCTCTCCCAGTCCTTCCATCCATATAAATAATAGACCAAAGAAAAGGTGGATGGATTGAGTAGTGTTAAGAAAGGAAAGGAATTCAATGATAAGATAATTTAAGATAAGATAATTTAATAACATAAAAATCATGTACAAATGCAGTGAGGCCCTGACTCCTGTGCTAAGTGGAACACCTGTGTTACAGGAATCAGTGTCTTCTCCCAATAATTTAGTGCAAAAAATCCATTAAAAATTGAAGAAATACATTATCTTACAAAAAAAAACCATTTAAAATAGGAATATTTCATTCGACCAAATTTAGAGAATAAGCATTTCATTATTTTATTAAAATAGTTGTATAATTAAAATTATCATTAAGAATTAATTAAAAGTAATAAATTATTGCAAATGAAAAAGAATTATAGTTTTGTTGATATTTTCAAATACAGAAATGGTCGCGTGAATGCTGACAGGATAGAATGGATGAAATAAAACGCGTTGCACCGATCCTAAGTAATATGGGACAAGAGCAGGAAGATGATAATGATTAGGATGAGAAGTAATTCATGCATTGTATTGATTTAAAGATTCAAAGTATTTTATTTCAAATAAACCACTTGCACTTTTGAAATGTCAAGAAGTCAGTCAGTCTGAAAAAAAATGATGCTAATTGCACATTCTAAAGCAAAGGACTTTAAGGAGAAGAATGTTCAAGAAACTCCATTGACACTCTTTTCAGTCATGTTATATAATTACAATATCTCTGTTATAATGTTTCTTGTCTCTATCATGTGAAAAATGTAATTAAATTAAAAATTAAAAAAAACTAAGGGTGAGTTGTACCATTTAACTATAATGATAACAAAGCCGTTAACAGTTGTCAAATCATCGAATTGACCAATAGGCGGTCGTTTCACGGCTGGTTAAGGTTTGGTTATCGTTATAGTTAAATGGTGCAACTCACCCTTAATATACGTATTAAAATCGTAACTGGCAGCTTAAAGATGACTGAACTGTCGCGGTTTTGAATTCCAAAGCCGCGGCAACTTTTTCGAAAATCCAGCGGACGATTATTCAGGCTTGTTCATTAATTAACCTAGCCGTGAGCTACTAATCAGAAGCTCTCTATGATAAATATTTAATTATGTTAAACACAAAAGCTCTTCGGCGCCATGTTAATTAATTCACACTCAATGTTAAGCACCTAACCTAGACCCAAAAATTAGTCCCATGATATAATTTAGATAAACTTAAGAGGACTCCTCCCAACTGGTTTATATTGTCAACCTGAGCATGGTTTAAAAGCTTGTTGGTTAATCCAACGCAGTGAAACGCAATGTCTGATAAACACTGCTACTAACCATTGGATCAATGATGTCTAAATAAATAAAATTATTATTATTATAAAGAAGTAACGCGAAAAAAAGACAAAAAAAAAACACTTGAATGCTCTGTTGGCATTCGGTAATTGCGTCATTCACTCGAATATGACACAAAACTTGTTCCATTAAATTGAGTTTAATTTTTTAACTTTAAAAAAATTTGGTAAAAAATTTCGTCATTAAGAATCTTGATTGAATAAGCAAGGTTTCTATAAATTTTGTGTTTTGACTTTTTTATTTTATGAGGAGAACACACATAATGAAGAACTACAAGCAAAATAGCATATTTTCTGAGAAAGGGATTAATTTTACACAAAATTATTTGATTTCATTAGAAATCCTGATAAATATCCGCAAGACATCTTTTTGTTTTCAGCCTTTCAGATACCGTCAATTCGAGACACATTAGTAAGACAATACATGCGCGAACGACGACGTTCGCTTAGGGGTTAATGAGGTGGGTACCTAATGACTTCCCCTGTTCTAGGTTTTTACCACAAATTGATAGGTACAGAAGACAATCTCACATATGTATTTCAGTTTTTATATGCACACTAATGAGCGTTTGAGCCGGAATTGTTCGACGAGTGATCCGAGACGCAACGCGATGTCTATGTGTGCGTTGCTCGAGCGCTCTTTGTATGTAGATTGCCTTCTGTACCTATATACTTTGTGCTTTTATTAACTAAAACCACACACCTTAATTTTTTATTTGCCGTTTGTGTTCTAGAGCTACAGGATTCCAGACAACCTATGGTCCCAATAGGCGTCGGCTCCGCCGGTTTTGCTGACATCTCTGGCGCGCTGTCGATGCATTTTTAAGTTTTAGTATTTAAGTATCTATATTATACTTTTTATTTCATTGTTTGTACCTATCTGCCAAATAAACGTGTCTTCTTTCTTTTCTTTTTTTCGATGATTCGGGCTCAGTCAAGATGGTTCAAAATTCATAAGATGTCTATGTTTTCAAAATATCTAGAGAATGATTTCTAATAACGCCATAATGACGTAAGAGTAAAATAATGAAAATGTATCTTGGGTCGGGCGCTCTTAAGCCTAACATATTGTTTCATAATCCTTTCAAATCCGTGAGAATTAATTAATTTTAGATCGAGCGTGGAGCATCGATAGTAATTAGCATTTAACAGTTTAGTGTTATGGCGGCGTATAAGCTTGAATTACGTTTGTCGGGTAATTTTGTGTTTAATTACGATTCTAGGTAAATTAAATTGCATAGCATAGTCGGCCTTTTAATGGGTTGGTGAATGTCACATGTCTTCAATTTTTTGGCTCTAGGATATACCGGTTTCCTCACGATGTTTTCCTTCACCGTTTTGAGAGCAGTGGTGATGAAATAAATTACACAAAGTAATGCGCCTGGCTGGGTTTGAACCTGCGACCTACAACTTGTAAGTTGCTAGTTTGCCGGTTTTCTATCGTTTACATTTCGGCGAGTGTGCACTGTAATTGCACAATCTAATTCCACCAAGTCCGTTCCATCATCGGACCATACGACGTACAGCGTTGCGCCACCGGTACATGGTAGACATCCCACCCATACGCACAAAGCGTTTTGCGAACACATTTACTATGCGTACAGCCAAGGAATGGAATTCCCTGCCAGAATCTGTGTTTCCTGATGGCTACAACTTAGGAGTCTTTAAGTCGAGAGTGAATAGGTTTCTTCTAGGCAAGCGTGCTTCATCGTCGACCACATTATCGCTTACCATCAGGTGAGATAGTGGTCAAACGCAAGCCTATAATTAATAAAAAAAAAAACCACCCTGCCACCACTCTCACTCTCGGTAAATTAAATGCTGGTAAGTAATTATTAACCTATCATAAGTTTGAAAAACAGTTCACCGAATTTCATTTCATCAGAAACTTATCAACTATTATCGTTTCATTTTTTTTTTTATTTTGTCGCAATCACGTCGCCATTGTATCAGTTGACCTAATATCAATTCGATTTTTTTCGTTGTTCCGACGTTTCATCATCCATCAATATCATTTCAGCCGACAGACGTCCACTGGGGAGGCCTACGTCCAACGTGGCCTACGTTGGACGTAGGCCTCCCCCAAGTGTCGCCACAATGCACGATCCTGTGCGTTTCGCATCCATCGGATTCCCGCAACCTTTACCAGGTCATCTGTCCACCTTGAAGGAGGCCTTCGAACGCTGCGTTTTCCGGTGCGCGGTCGCTACTCCAGAAACTTTTGGCCCCAACGGCCATCTGTTCTACGAACAATGTGCCAATTAAGTTTGAAGGACGTTTCATTTGGCCAAAAAATTTTCATCGATATTACACTAAGTCAAAATACAATTCTTTTTATCTATCACATAATGCCATCTAGTCTCAAGCTAAGTAGAGCTTGACTTATGTACTAGATATATATAGATTATAGTACTAGACAACTGATAAACATACGTAAATATTTCTAAATACATACATATTACAGATAAATTACTCCTAGATACAAATGATCATGCTCATCACAAAAAGATTTGTCCTGGATGGGAATAGAACCCAGAAGAGCGAAAAATGTCATTAAATGATTTTCCCTTAAAAAAAAAGCTTTCAAACCAAAAAAACTGCATCAAAATCAGTCCATTCGTTTGGGAGCTACGATGCCACGAACATACACACAGATGCACAGACACACACGTACGTAAAACTTATATAACACATCCCTCTTTTTATCTGGGGTAAAAAGGACATAAAGTACATTTCATCCAATAAAAGTACATCACCGCAAGTGAATTCAAGAGCAAAAATGACTACTTTACAAAGCACGTAATAGGTCAACGTCTATTCGCGAACACGCGGATGGTGAGCAATGGGTAGTTCGCCGTCCGACCATCCGGTAACCGTCCGAACCCAGCACAAGTCGTCAACGGCGCGTATTGTTCCGCGCGCGCCACAAGATGTCAGCAACCATAGGGGGGCCAGCAGTGTCGAAGCCAGGGGTACTGGAACGAATGCAAAGAAGGAACAGGAGTGGGTTTTTAATCAGTAACAGTCTGACACGCCGTCCTGCTCCGGCCAAGGGCGGGAGGTGTCATTAGATGATTTTCACAAGTAAAGTTAAGGGCATAAAATCGTGCTTTACAAAGTACCTACGTAATAGTTCAACGTCCTCATTATAAAGATCACAAACGCCTCATACCCTCACAGTAAACAATTAAACTCAACAAACAGTTTTCACGAAATCCCATTAACTCAACTCATGCGTTTACATTCAAAGCAATATTTAAAGTTTACACTTGAAAAACTTCAAGCTTTAAATCATTTTAGTGAAACCCCTCAATTTACTACCCTTGCTTACTGAAAACCAACTCTATTCGTGAATCAATGAGGTGCATTTTGAATCGGTGCTGTATGAAAATTAATCTGTTCTAAAATGGAGTTCGGTTTTGACCTGTGGGGAAGGTTGGACTGTATCTCAGTCGAGGCATGCTGAATATATCCATATTAATGACTGACATTCGTTGTTCTACCTTTTTTTTCGATGGGTAAAAATCATCCAAAGGACATAGTGTCAGACTCTTATTGACTAAAAAACCCACCCCGTTCCTTCTTACCTTTCATACCGGGGCCGAGCCTCTAGCCCCAGTAGGCTTAGGTAAATTTTACACCCGTAGGTACACTACATCAATATCTATTTCAAATACACTTATGAGTATATAATATATGCTTTACCCATTGCGTCACTGCGGGGTGCCAACTGAAAACCAGCGCTGGGTGTCTTACGTCCAGCAAATGCTGAGGTGGTCACCCTTTCGGTGCGGGCACGCTCGGCGTACTTTGTACTTTTATTTTTATATTCTTTGTGTATAAATGTAAATGTTGTGCTGTGTCTGTACCGAATAAAAGTTTTTCTATTCTATTCTTCGACCCATCTGGGCCCCTGCGGTTGCTGACAACTCCTTGAGGCGCGCAGGAACAGTGCGCGCCTTCGACGACTTGGGCTCAGTCCAGACGGTTGGATAGTGAGCTACCCAATGCTCATCATCCGCAAGCCCGCGCCTATGGTGACCGAAAATTGGGACCGGAATCCCGGCGGCGGCTGGGGCGTGAGCACCGTTACCTGATGCGTTCGGCCTCCTCCTTTGCTATCATTACTGCTTGGCGGAAGGAGGCAACCGCCTGCCACTCCTAATCGCTCCGGACAACGGTCGTTGTTATTTAAAAGTATCAAAGAAAAGAATGGGTGTAGGTAGTAGCGTAGCTTAGCGTAGCTTAGCGTAGCTTACCGTGGGCGAAGTAGACCCTCGCCCATAGCCTCGCACTCAAAGAGGCCAGACAGACAAGTGAACGAGGGTTTTTTTTTTATAATTTAAAGGTTCGCGATTGACCGCTATTTTACCTGACGGTAAGCGGAAAATGTAATCACTCAGTGGGTTACAACAGTTGGCGACGTTTTCACAGTTATGAAAGACACAAAAAATGCACTAAAATTGGTCAAGCCTTTCGGAGGAGTACGATAATAAACACAGAGGCAAGAGATTTTAATATTCCCGGTGACGCCAGGGGTTAATGACCAATAAAATTGGCGTTTTTACGTACAACACCAAAAAAAAAAAACAAATAAATAAAATAAACTTTTTCTGGATTTTTCGCAAAAATTATGCATTTTTCAAGGTCATTCAAGTTGTACAATCGGTGCTGAAGGGTTTAAGCCAAAATTTACTTATCTTATTTATCTTAATTTTTTTTCAAAAGCAAGTAGTTAAAAAAAATGTGCTTAGTCATTTCATTGTAATGACAAAAACTTGTCAAAGTACGATATTTTTATTCCAGATAAAATTATCTGACTTCTGAAAAAATTGCTTTTAAAAACATTTTTGAAGTTAAAATAACTATGTCTGACTATCTCATCAAATAACTGACAATCAAAGAACAAGACAGTACTAAATTAATAATGAAAAACAAGTCTACAATAATAAGGCTGCCTGTCCACTGGAGCGGAGTTGTGGACAGTATATGTACCGGAGCCGAGCGAGGCTGTGGAGCGGGTTGAGAAAGTAACGCTGAGTGGAGTTGCAGAGTGTTGTGTATTAACTATGGTTTTATTATAGTGTCCGCACTTTTGGCTTTCACGCTCTGCCTTCCCTTTCTGCTTCCCTGCTCCTTTGCCCCGCCCTGCTTCCCGGTTTCGAATGAATTTTTGAACTAGTTCGTACTGTGTCCACTGAAGAGGAGCGGCGATTTTGTGCAATCTTATTGATTAATATTTTACCGTTTCTCCGCTCCGCGGCTTCGCTCCGTTCCGGTGGACAGGCAGCCTTAAGATGGCTTCAAGGGATAGTCAATTAGACGTCTTCGTGGAATATTACCTTTGAAAACTATAACTATCAAGTTTCTTGTAAACTGTACTATGAAGGTTGCGAACTATTATCTAACATTATAAAGAGACTGTTCTGGGAAGCGTTTTACTATTGTTGAAGGTACCAGGCATGTTATGGATCATTTCAGATTTCATTTGTGAGGATACGGTTGTAATAATAATATTCAACTAAAACAAGTTGGTCAAAACAACTTGCTTTCTTGCCCTTTGAACTGTTAATCTTTTTTTCTAAACGTTTCTGGTTACCGACGTAGCTAGAAGAATCGTCAATCTTAAAAGGCAGTGAGTAGGGCACATTGCTCGCAGAACAGATGGTCGATGGGGCCGAAAGATTCTGGAATAGAAAAAACGTCTATGACCTTGTGAGGATCGTGGGAATGCCATGGTAGCGAGACGCACAGGACCATTGATTGTGGCGACAGTTAAAATAGGCCCAACGTGTTTTTTTTTTTTCGATGGGAAAAATCATCTTGTGACATTCCCCGCTCTTGGGTGGAGCGGGAGATAGTGTCAGACTCTTACTGACTAAAAAACCCATCCCGTTCCTTTAAGCCTTCATACCGGGGCTCGAGCGCCCTTTCGGATAACCCTGGCCCCAGTAGGCTTCGACCCGGCTGGACCCCTGCTGTTGCTGACAACTCCTTGAGGCGCGCGGGAACAGCGCGCGCCGTCGCCGACTTGGGCTTGGTCCAGACGGTTACCGGACGGCCGGACAGCGAGCTACCCATTGCTCACTGTCCGCAAGCCCGCGCCTACGGTGGCTGGAAATCAGGATCGGAATCCCGGTGGCGGCGAGAGCGCCTTTGCCTGATGCGGTCGGCCTCCTCCTTAGCGAGCATTACTAGCTCAACGTGTTTCAGCTGAAATGATGATGATGTACATAAATTAACCTTTTCTGTTCTCGACTTAAGCAGAAGCCTAAGTAGGCTTTTGCTATCGTGGAAGTCCACTTCTTTCATATTTTGTGAGACTAGATATCCTCTTTTAGTTCTGTTGCAATCAGTCCAGTTTGTCGTGCCATCATCTTCGTGATCTATCACGTCTTTGTTGCACTGTATCTCATTGTTACTTCATTCTATTTGAAATATCTATTAGATTTTTTTTTTTTGACACATCTTCCACAGCATAGTCTTAAATCAAAAGTTGACAGGTAAAGAATGACTTGTAGCATTAAGTCCACCGTACATTAAGTTTAATAAAATTATACGATTTTTAGACAGAGTATTCACACAGTGTCTACCAGCTAATTTTTTTCCAACTGGTCTTTCGCTGGAATGCTGAAAGAGATTTCTACAGAAATAAGCGTCACCTTTGTACTTATTTTTCCGTTTTCTTCTTCTTGGATTTTATTGTATGTACATAAAGTTAAATAAATAAATAAAGCATTCTAATAGTCGCCACCAACCTTTTATTTATTATTTATATGTACAGTGGTGGTACACAAGTCGACTTAATGCCACAAGGCATTCTCTGACAGTCAAACTTTGGGTTAAAAAACTAAACACTTGTTATACATCATTTTCATTTTATTTCCAACTTAAAATTCAAACTGGACCAGCTGCTCCGCGAGATCAACATAAAACAAGCGTATGTTTTAATAACACGGGTACAATATCCAAAACGAGCAATAACAAGAGCTCAGAAAGCTATTACATCGGTGGCGGAGCAATTTGAGGCTATTCCGCCGTGAAAATCGCCAGTGGGTTTACAATAAATCCACATTTCACGTACTACTTGTGCTCGAACACACTTTTGGTGGAGGGCGGTTAGGAAACGTGTATTGTGTGTTGATACGAAGGTTGTGAAGATTTGTACCGTATTTCGTCTAGTAGTTTTGGCTTTTGCGGTCCATTTGACAACATTTTAGGATTCTGTACGTTCGAATAATATGAAGAGTTAACGTTCTCGCGGTCGATCATCCTCGTAATGTTCCTTTATTAAATTTAGCATCTCGGTCATTTCTGCCTGATCACTTAAAAAAAAAATCCCTTAAATCCTGCAACACGGAGCCAAACCAAACCCTTTTAAGTTTTCGTTTCGAGTGCAAGCAAATATAAACTTAGCCGTGGTCAGGCGGAAGTGTCTTTGATGGTACATGCAGTACCCCGAATAGAAAGAAATGAAGAAGTATCGCAAAAGCCGCACACAACCTACCACACAATCCATGACCACAACCTTTCTGCCAGGAGTGTACGTACGACTGAGAAAAAGACGTCCAAATGAAAAAACAAAACCCTAACTATCTATCGGAGTCTGGTTTCCGCACTTAGAGCGCCTTCAAACCAGCGTTTGTCCAGCGTTTGATAAACGTATGCTCAGCGCAGACACCGCGACAACGCGTTGCAGGCGTCGCGTTGTTGCGGCGTTCAATTGACTCCAGAGGGATCGCCGCAACAACACGACGCCTGCGCCGCATTAGCGCAGCGTTCAATTGACTCCAAAGGAACGTCTGCGCTGCGCATACGTTTATCGAACGCCTACGCTGGACAAACGCTAGTATGAAGGCGCTCTTAGTCCTATGCAGACCAATGTGCATGAGCTGCGGCGACCAACCTTTGAAAGGTTTATTCCAACCAGCTCTTTCCAAAAACAGTCACCCTTTACAGTCAAGGAGTACATGAGCAAAAATAGAGTCCTTTTAGGCTCACTTGTGTCTCTGTATATCTGTCTGTCATAATAAATTTAGTCCGAAACTACAGCAACAACCTTTGAAAGGTTTATTCCAACCAGCTCTTTCCAGAAACAAATTAGACTTCCTAGTTTTTTTTAGAATTCAGGGATCCTAAGTTCTTATTCTTATATTCTTTATTGTACATAAATTCATACACCATTCACAGTAAGAAAGCCGATGTACACAGGCGAGCTTAACCCAAAATTGGGTTTCTTACAGCAAACCTTAATTTTTCTAGAAATTTTATATAAGAGGATAACATAAAAAAAGACACAACAATAACACAACAAAAAAGTTCCTTTGCAGACAAGGAGTACATGAGCAAAAACAGAGTCCTTTTAGGCTCACTTGTGTCTCTGTATATCCGTCTGTCATAATAAATTTAGTCCGAAGCTACAGGACCCCTCAAGTCCAATAGTAGACCAAAATATAGACATGTACAGAAATAAAAATATTAAGAAAATGGGATTACTTTTGATCAAACAAAAAAGTTTCGCAGAATGTAGCGCATATATATCAAATGGCAAATACCTATAAATTCTTAGCTTAATAATTATAAAAGTATGTCAAAAAAAAAGGAAAAACAACTGACTATCACCCTTTGTAGCTTTAATTTTTATTCAACTGGTGAACCCATAATAAATTGCCTGCTTCAGGCTTTAGTACTGTACATATTTTTATGGATCACTATGGAAGCTGGTTGATAAAAGCGAGGCAAAGAAGCGGCAAAGTTATCGAGTGAAAACAAGTGTAAAAAACTACACAAATCGTTGTGTAATTGGATAGTAACTGTTGATTTATGCGGTGTAAAAACTTACGTGAGCAAAAGGCCTCATTCATCTCAGCCTTAGTAAAAATTTTACTGATCAGTCATGTGGTAATTCAAGGGGGCGCCAAACCAAAGACGCCAAGTGGATCAAGACCAAGGCCACTATAGTAAAGAATTAAAGGAAAACTAGTTTCATCAGGTCCCTTTGGACCACAGCAAAAGTATTAATATTATCGATAATTAAGTCTGTTGGTGGCAGTGCAGTACTGTATGAGTTGGTATTACTAACTTTGACAGAAATACCTTTTTGCAAAAAATCGTGCCTTCAATTATTCTGGATTTGATTATTTTTTATCCCTTGAAGTCCGCGAAAAGACAGGCCAGTAAAATGTTCAATATTTAATCATATAATAATCGCCAACTTATCTCGATTTATATTGCCAATGAATCCATTACGAACACTACTAGTGCACAAAATTTCGATCTTAATTTCAAGAACGAACCAAAACATGAAATACCAGAATATCTTCTACCACTTGGTCTTTCCATTTCAATCTGGTACCAAACATATAGAAACTAATTTTAGTTACCAGAAAATGTTACTCAGATTTAAAGAAAACATGGTAGTAGTAAGTAGTTAACATAATCATCAGCCAAAATCTTCTCTACGCGAGTCGCGAGACAAGCGGCGACACTCGTTGTAGTACAAATCGGAAAGTATTTCCTTTTTCATCTTTTCTGTGCTCTGTGCACTAAAGTTTCCTAGTTGCACCAACTAACCCTAAGTAGGGGTTTTCTACATTTAGCATCTACAATGGCACACTACGGCTCATTTTCGAAATTACAACGTGACGAGCCAACAATAACGCCTTTGTATTTTCAATTTGTAAATTCTGTTCTCGAATATTTTTGGCGCACATTTTCAATGGGTATTGCCTTAGATTACAGAAATTTTGGACACGTATTTTTGCAGCACTAACCTTTAGGAGATCTTTTGATTGATTATGGTATCCAGCTAATCAGCAAATTAGTATAAAAAAAATAAAATGTTTTTTTTTCACATGGGCCTACGAAAACGTCAGAAGCTAGTGCATGATTCCAATTGGTCGTTTCTTATGGAGAAGAACCAGCCAGAAATTCTAATAGAAACAAATAGACGGTTTGATCACATTGATTAAAAGGCAACTATTAAAAATTATTTATGAGACTAACAAGGCATGTGAATGAAAAAGAGAAGACCAGGACATCCTATAGACATACCTACGCAGATCTTGTTTATAATGTACTTCAAAAAATTTAGGTGCGTAGCAGGATATAAGTTCTGCTTATTATCCATTGTCAATCATGTCCGCAGCAAAATTAAAACTTTTTATTTTTTTTTACACTTACAAAATATGATTTTTAGCTTATATGAACATAACTTTTTATATATAAGCGATTCATGTGAAACTTCACTGAGATTGTAAATAAAATAATAATAATAATAAATTGTATTTTTATATATTTTTTTAAATATATAAATAATGAAAATGAATAAACAAAATAATAATAAGTATTAAAAAAAAATATTTTAATATTACTCATAATAAACTACAGCCATCGTCGGCCATATCTCCCTTGCTTATCTACTCTAAGACGCATCCAGTAATGATGGACGTCCGTTCTCGTTAATGCCTCTTATTTTATGTCCTATACAACTGCCATTAATTGTTGTGAATTTTACTTTATTTGCCGAGTCGGATTCAATGATTGACCTCTTTCTTGAATTGAGTCTTACGACTTACCCAACTGAATTGTCTGTGGGTAAACGTAATCGTCCATGATCACAAAACATAAATTCATATCCTTATTAAATCAGTAGACTGTTATATGTTTCCGCTAAGGTATCGCAACAAACATACTTATAAGTACAAACACAGCATCTGGTTTAACTCAACTTTTGTTTCGCTACCCACTTTCCGGCGCAATAATTAGATACGTGGTTTGAAAGCCAGGTTTCTACAACTTTGTGTTTTCTGTCTGTCTTAAATTATTTATTTTGTTGTGTATTGTCTAAGAGAAAATTAGATTCGTGCCGTTCAGTTCCTTGGGATGTGAATATCCAATCATAGTGGCTGAGTCGTACGTGTCAAAAAGTCGTAAGTAATTTTATAATATCTCATTTAGCCTATTGGCCGGAATGGCTTTTAAACAAAGAGGCTTTGCCTTTACTGTAAAGGAATCTATCCAGTACACTGTACATTATCATAACATGACTGTACTAGGTTTGTATCTAAATCGTATCATATCCATGCATAATGATCATACTCGTCATTATAATAATAAATAATATAATTATTATAACCTCATAATCATATACGTAATCATTTATTTGTTGGAATACATCACATTATTCGTTATAACCTCATCGCCGTATCTCTACGTTAACATCGTGGTGGAGCTTGTTCGCTCCTATAAGCTCTAGGTCTGTATCGGTAGCGTTTGCTGTAACATGCCTAGAGTGGATGGAATAGGCAACCAGCAGGGTTTTTGTGGCGAACTATTTGACATTAGTGATAAATGATGTTTATTTTGCAAATAGGTTTTAAAAAACACTTTTACACGTAAACTTTTTTTCGTCAGTTTAATCTAGATGAGGCCGGTGTTTTCTATTTGACTACCTTGACAACAAACACCAAAACAAACTCAGGGGATCTCCTGGAAACATTCTTGTTCTTCATCTCTGGCTTACCTTCATTGGCCAGCTGTAGGTATTGGACACTTTTTGCCAGTTTCCTCACGATGTTTTCCTTCACCGTTTTGAGAGCAGTGGTGATGAAATAAATTACACCAAAGTAATGCGCCTGGCTGGGTTTGAACCCGCGAACTACAACTCGTAAGTCCGGGCCGTTACCACTCGGCCACCACTGCTCGCCGCACCTAGTGCGGAAGAAATTATTTGATGATATCTCATCTCAAAAAAAAAAACCTTCTATACATATAAATAAAATGGGAGTTTCTGTCTGTAATTTTGAAATAACCGCTTTTAACTACATGCTTATGAATATACACCGCTAAATTTTTAACTTTTTAATCCCGTGGAGGGTCGATCCGGTACATAAAACACTATCGATTTGTTAAGATAAAATAAAAATATAAAGTACTTTTTTTTCAAAACTCGTATTAATTTACGCATGTACGAAATTAATTTCTTTAAGAAAACGTCAACTAAGGGAGTGCATTGATCTGTAGCTAGTTTGTACGCAACGCCGACTACTACCTACGGGTCATTTTTTTTACCTTAGATGATGCCTTCATAACCAACATTCACGACGACGAAGCCTGTGGCAAAAACTAGTAAGATATAATCTATCAAATTAAATCAATTAAATCTTTGTGCGTGAGAAAAAAATACATCTAATTATATTCTGTACCGTCAACGACAAAGTAAAGTAATTTAGTCCGTACCTATACATAATTATTTTTAGTATGACATGCGAAACCTCAAATATAGTTTGTTCTGAATCAATAAATAAATGGATTCAAATAGTTTTGTCACCATGTTATATTTTTTCCCAAATATATATAATATCTAAGGTCATAAGTTGGACACAACCGACATTTAGTACGACACAGGTCACGGCAGGTCCAAGTCGTCGACGGCGCGCACTGTTCCCGCGCGCCTCAAGGAGTTGTCAGCAACAGCCGGGTCGAAGCCTACTGGGGCCAGGGTTATCCGAAAGGGCGCTCAGGCCCGGTATGAAGGCTAGAAGGAACGGGGTGGGTCTTTTAGTCAGTAAGAGTCTGACACTATCTCCCGCTCCGCCCAAGAGCGGGGGATGTCAATGCATGATTTTTTCCCACCATAAAAAAAAAGGTCACGGCAGGTCATAGCGGGCATTTCGCGCTAGCAAATAGTTGAGTGCAAGTGCAAAACCATTGTGTATCTTATTGTAACTGTACCAAAGTGGAGTATTGCATGCTTCGTCATTAGACGACCACAGTTAAACTATAAATTTTAAATGTCATGTAAGTGAACGATGTACTTAGGAGAAATAAAGATTCTTTAAACCTAAACCACCCCTTAGTCGCCTGGATGGCCTCCACGTCCGCCTGCCACTCTTCCTCGCTGCGGACTATGGCCTCAACCAAGGCCCGGCGATATCTATTATATCTAGGCAAAGTAAAAGTCTTCATGATTTGGTTTATATGACAAATTACGTGACATTATTTCATTTAATACGATATGACACAAAAATATAAACATGTGGGGTAAAATAATCATTTATCGAACAATTTTGATAATGACTGTACTACCTACCAAAGAGTTATAAAAACCAAAGAATTATAAACTAAAAGTTATAAATACACGTAGCAGGTGATTGCGAGAGCCAGTCATAAGTAAACCGGTTGGGTATAGCATATCTCAGTGTGCAAAAGAAATAATTTATGTTTCTGCTCGATAAAAAAAAGTGACGAGTGTAATAAAATATTAAAAAAAAAACTTTGTTTTAGACGTAACTATTTAAAATACATTTTTTCATTTAGAATAATCAAAAACAAAATGGACTCGATATCGGAAAGTCGTATTTTAAAAGTGCCTCCGGATGTTAAAGAAAATATAAGAAAAATCTATGATTTGAATAAAATAGAAAGACTTGAAGAAGCTATCAAAATTTTGGAGGACTGGATTAAAAAACAGGATCATATTATCAAAAAAGATTTTAGTAAGTACTCCTATCTTTTTTTCTAACTCCCAAACCGGTATGCGGTAGGACAAGCGACAAACATGTTACGAGTACAACTAAGTTGTTCTTTAGATATAAATTCGTATTACAATTTACTTATTAAGAGTTTTCTGACGTTTAAATTAAATTTATATTTTACAATATTTCAAGAAGTAATGATTGTTTTTACAAGCTTTTATTTAGTTTCACCTGTCCCGATCTTTGTCTGTCATCAAATCTTGTAAATTAAATTTGACCCACTTTCCGGTTACCGATTGAGCTGAAATTTTGCAAGCATGTGTTTACCAGATGACAATGCAAAATTATTATGACGTGGAGCTGATCTGATGATGGAACCGGAAGGTGGTTATAGAAGCTTGGTGGTTAAAGGACACAACTCCATCGAGTTTGGGCTCGTATGATTTGTCTTGACGAGTTTTAATTATATAGGTATTATACCGCTACAAAAGCTTGCTATGAAAATAAATTTTTCATCATAAGCTTGTTTTTATGTTGTTTTTTGTAACGAAAAAACTCAATAACTACTAGATAGACTTAAAACATTCTGTCACCAGTGACTGAGCCACATTTATTTTCTATATTTATGCGGGCGAAGCCGTAGGCAGTAGTTAGTATTTAATTGATGAGGTCGCATACAAATGTAGAATAGCATAACTTTTATGTGCTCAGTTAGTGAGTTTTAATATATATTTTTTTAAACTAGTACTTGACTGTGATCCCACTTAACGGTGTAGTGACACAAGTGTTGATGGTGAGGCGCACTAGTTTAGTAAGAGCCTATTCACTCTAGTCTTGAAAACACCTAAATTATAATCGGATTGGAACAAATCAAAGACAAGTTAACAGTTCTGCACTTTTAACTGATTAACAAACTGATAATTAACATATATTAAGAATTGAGTAATCTTAAAAAAACCTTAAGGAAGCTGTATCTACGGTATCTTGTCGTCCAATATACCACAGTGTTTCAAGACGAAAGTATATGAGCAGTCTGTATTGCCAGTGATGACATATGGTTCCGTAACGTGATCTCTTACAATGGGCCTCATCCGAAGGCTTAAAGTTACCAATGGACCGAATCAGAAATGAAGAGAACCAAGGTTGCTGATACAGCACGAAGAATCACTAAACTGAAGTGGCAATGAGCAGGGCACATTGCTCGCAGAACAGATTGCCGTAGAGGCCAAACGGTTCTGGAGTGGTAACTGCGTACCTGAAGGCCTTCGACAAGGGGTACCGATGACCAGGTGAAAGTTGCGGGACTCACAGGATCGTTTATTGTGGCGACACTTGGGAAAGGTTTTTGTCCAACAGTGGACGTCTATCGGCTGAAATGATGATGTTGATGATGCCAGAAGACTGAAGAATAAAAATCAAACTGGATCATGTATATGAACAGTAAATGAATTTAGTTTAATTAAACTAGTGCGCTTCACCATCAACGATTGCGTCACTACTTATCGTGGGTGTCATCACAGTCAAGTACTGGTATATATCAACTTAAAAAAAAAACTAATATTTCAGGTAAAGATTATTTAGAGAAAACTTTGATAACATGCAAAGGTTCTGTAGAAAAGTCAAAGAAGCAGATTGATAGACTGTGTACGATGAAAACGTTGATGCCTAAGTTCTTCTCGAAGTTTAATGTCAATTTGGATATGCCACAGATTCTGGAGTTAGCGTAAGTAATGGTAGTAGTGCTAAAACTTTATTAAAAAAAATAAACTGAGGGAGTGTCCGTTTAGACTGGAAACAGAGTCTGACTTAGGAAAAGGTTCGTCAGTTTAATGTATTAGTTAGCACCGACCACTAGACATCTGATATCAGGTGACATATGTCTGTCAACACATATGACTTATAGATCTGATGTAGGTTGCCACAGAATAATTTTGAAGTTATTATCACATCAAGTACATTATTCATGATATAGTCGGTCACGTCATCATGAAGTGATCAATTCTAAGATCTAGACACAAGGGCACGATGGTACTCCACCCAAACGGGGCTCACCTCTACTACTCCACTCAATGGTGCCCGGGTGTTTCCTCCACACGAATGAGGTGCAAAAACCTCCCAAATTTAATAATAATAATGAGCATTTATTTTTTCACCACAATAAAATTTAGCATGTCGGGTGAGGACCACGTTATGTGGAAGTTGAGAACATCGTGGCGACTGTCCAACCACTTTTCAAACAGGGACTTTTCGCCATGAATATGGCGTGCCCAGTTCCAACTGGTTATGTTTGTTTTTTTTTTTTGACTTTCATATTGTACCTATCTTTAAGTGTAGGTACTGATTTTCATCCGTACCTACACTCAAACGTTCAGTTGAAAACCGGCGCAGTCATGAGACATATTATTTAAGATTTTATTTCCTAATTAATATGAATCATGGTATGCACAATATACATGTTTTCTTGTCATTTTTGTGTCCAATGTGTTACCAATATATTTTTTCTTATAGATGGGTGATGCCTCTACCAATATTAACGGATGACTATTACAGGGTAGTGATAGTCAAATTCCATAACAAAGAGTTCACAAGTGAAACTATTGTTCAGTATTTTCAGTTCGTTGTAATCGTTAGTATACATTTCATTTTCTATTATAAACTGTGCAAAGGAGACAAAAACTATCGAAAAATTTATGGGTTAGTATCGCCGCACTTGAGCCACATGCCACAAGAGAATCTGAAGTGCTCGACAGCCACTTGTGGCTGCTTCTTTTTTTAACTGACTTCCAAAAAAAGAGGAGGAGAAGGAGTGGGTTCTCAACACAACCACTTTGTAGAAAGAAAATGTGCATCCCTACACTATATCATTTTTTTTTATAACGAACGATCGAGTAAAGAAGGATGCCGGATTTTGTATGGCCACCGTCCCCACTCTCCCACAGACATAATGTACATGTCAGTTTGTTCATTCCTATCCACAAATGTCAAAACAGCTGATTTGGTTGTTTTAATATAATGGGGTATTTAATTAAAAAAAAATTGAAAAAATTAATGTGTTTATTTTTCCATGCAAAGATATTTTTACTATTAGTCATCTATTACAATATGATCAAGCATTTTTGTGCTGGTATATTAAAATTAGTATGTCACATTAATGTCTCTCAAACTAGGTTAAGTTACGTTAGGTGAGGTTAGGTTAAAATAAAAATATTTTATACAACCTAAACCCCATTACTTTTGAGAAATGTAGCCATAATAAAAGAAACTCTATTCGACTAGACGCTTTGAATGACACCTGTTTAAAATCTGTTGGTGTGTGGGGACACTTTCACGCAATGCCCTTTAAACATAAGAGTCTTTAAAATTTAGAGCAACAGCTTTAAACTGTGTCATATTTTAAACTATGACAAGTGTTATTTTTTTTTATTTTTTTTTTATTGTGTTTCAGTTTACAGAATATGTCAAAGCACACGATTACGTCACTGGATTTATAGGAATATTCGATTTTAGAGAGCTCAATCTATTCGAACTTATATCTAAATTAAACCCAGTGGAGTTACAGCAGTGTACATCTATTGTGATTGTAAGTATTATTGATTTTTACTTTGATTTTTGTCTCAAAAATAAATAAATAAGTCTTTCCGTATAGTCACATTCTTCCACCTCCTTAGTCATTCACTTTAGACAGAGTGGTTGTGGTTGACCATGTTGCATTTTCGTTAGTGAGTGAAACTCTCACGATGCATCTCCACTTGTCACGGTTTACGGCGTCTCGGGAACCCTGGACTATGGACGTTTGCGTTGCAGCTCTGATCAGGTTGTCCAACGCGTAGGTGAGCTCCCACGTGACAGCTTCCCTCCACTTGACTTTGACTGGCCTGTTGGTCTAGTGGTTAGTGGCCCTGACTTCTATGTCGAAATATTTGAGGATTTATAATTACATATTCAACGATACCCTCTGTTTGATTTTTAGCTCCTCTAGGGTCGAGACGTTTTTCCTAATAATAGTCACATCACGATAATATTATTATTATTATTATTATTAATTATAAAATTTATCTGTTATAAAACGTTCCTCTACACTGACCATTTCTGCTGTATGGTTTGTATTCACAAAGGTGTAAACATAAATATTCAAAGTAAAACACTCTCTGTTTGCGCAACCTTTATTTCCATTATTTTTTGAGTGTGTGATGGGTGAAACATTTTTTTATTTTTTTTATTTAATGCTTTATGCATAGAAAAGTACAGAGGCGGACTTAATGCCTTAGGCATTTTCTGCCAGTCAACCTTGTCACCCAGCAATTAATTTATGTTCTCATGGATTATTTTAATTTTTCTTTCAGGAAGGTTACGGTGCAAGATTGAAAAATTTACATTTGTTAACAAATTCCAAAGCCGTAGAAGTACTTATTAATATTTTTAAGCGTTTAGTAAGTGAGAAGATCGGTAACAGAATAGAAGTCCAGCAAACTCTCGAAGATTTACATAAAGCAGTGCCGAAAGAAATTTTGCCAGTTGAGTATGGTGGAAATGAGAAATCTATTGTACAATTGCATGGTAAGACATTAATTGAAAACTCATTTCTTTAAATTAATGAAGAAAAAGGTACAGTCTAAGTTCCAGAAACGGACATAGTTTTTAATATTTATTACGGTTTTAATGAGATAGGTGACGGTAATGACCCACATTGACCTTGTAAAATAGCAGAAACTGGTTTGTGATTGTAGAAGCCTTGGTACTTTGGTAATCTTCTTTTATCTCAAGTCCCACCACTGCTCCGCTGAATTACTCTCGTGATCTAAGCTGGCCCCTGTGGATCCACCGCCTTTTATTGTTCAGAGTGTGTTATAATCATTAGGCTGAATATAACTACAAAAATTCAGCCAGTATTTATATAGATTATTGTTCAAATAGTTCCCAAAAATGTTTATACGTGTGGTTGGGATTTCCACCACGTACCAGTGGTGCAAAGTTGTATATCGAGTGGTCCAATGATGGAACGGGCTTAGCGGAGATAAATTGTGAAATTCGAAAGTATAGATAGAAATACGCATATCTGATGGAGATAGGATCGGATCTCTTTATAGCATTGCAACATCATGTCGATAAGATAGGCGTTGCTGGAGTTCTTGTTGTTTGACTGACAGAAAAATATACGCCTGTGATACAAGCTGTGCTGTGTTTGTTAATCTGCCCACTCTACTAAATAACCCAGATCTTACAATATTATAATAATATCAAAAGCAATTAAGACCGTATCAGTCTTGTGCTTTCAGTAACCAAATACAGTTGTATTATAGCAAGAGGAGAGCGTTTTGTTTTTTTACAACCGAGTAAGACTGTGAATGGACCGAGTAAGAATGAAACTGGTGTTAGATTTTCTAATTTTGAACTTTTAACAGCTTTATGTGCTTTCTGAGGCACAAATGAAACAATTGATACTATTCTAATTATTATTAATAATTATCTTATTACAGCAGAATTTATTGAAGAATTAAGTTCAGATGAGCATGTGGAGTATATGAAAATGATGAGCAAAGCTGGCACAGATGAAACAAAACGAACTGCAGTGAAATTTAACGAAGAATACATGGGCATGCCTGGAGCATTTAGGTGTTTAAGTGTAGATTAATGTATTAAGTACAATAAAAAATATTAATGTATTAAGTATAATAAATACTTCTGGAATCTTAACATTACAGCATCCTCACCATATGATCCAGGTCCTCACTGGACATGGCGAGTTCGGGAGGTTTCTGCACCAGATTCAGGTACACAAATTCCCGTATGTTTACCATCGTACGGACTACTCGGAGAACATAAAAAGCACATGATGGGTGTGCTCGGCATGGGTGGAGTATCTTTATGACCTCGTGGAGCGATCGGCGGCGGTGACCTCACGCATCAAGCCCTGCTTCAGACCATAGTCAGGAGTGAGCGGAAAGGACGCTGGTCACCTCCTTTTGCGATGCAATAACGCTAGCAAAAGATAGGGCTGCACACGTGAGGGAACGGACACCCTAACGTCTTAGACACCTTAAGGGTATGGGTAACCTTTCAGAAGTCGACTCATGGTCTTAGTGGACTTCGGCCCTACTGGGCCTTTACGGTTTGCTGACATCTCTTTGAGGCACGCGTGGATCACCACGCGCTGTCGACGACTCGGGCTCCTGGAGCAAACTGGACGGCCGCATGGAAAACGTTTCTGGTTTTATTTGTTTAATTTTTACACTGAGTTCCGAAAGTCAAGTTAATTTGTAGGTTTAAGTCTTTTTTATTTATTCATTTTTGTACACACACAAACAATTAAAAATGAAATGAACAAATACAGATAGAAGACTACAAAGGTACTGCTTATTTCAAATGAAATTTCTTCCGGCAGACCTGCGACAACTTTAGTTCTCCTGCGGATATCTTCAATTTTAATTCGATCATGTAAGGAAACCCAGAGCATGGCCCTTTCCATTGCCCTTTAGGTGATTTAAAGATTTCTTGTGAGCGACCACGTTTTGGAGCCAGATGTCATCACATACCTTTGATTTTTTACAATTAGATTTTTATGTCGCTGTTCGGGCGCATGCAGGGCCTTAAAAACCACAAGAGCCGCGCTAGCTCGAGCGACGCATTTGTTCACGCCCACTAGTGCACGTGTAGACACTAGAGCGAGCGAGAGAATTCCATGGTTCGATTTTTTCTGACATTTTACTAGATTTAGTTTAGTGAAACGACATCATCATCTAGATGCTTTTAGTAAGAAGACGTAATAAACAAGAATATTCGATTTCTACCGGGATTTCGTGATATCCCTACGGATTTCGCGAAATCCCTGATATCGTCATTTCCCTGCGACATATACCTACAAATGAGTCAGAAAATTAAAAATACACTTTTTAGTTAGCCTATCCCTAGTTTTTTGCATCCACAGGATTCCTAAAAATTTTACCAAGTCACGGTGTACCTTGGGCGTGGACCCGCTAAAACATTCTAGATTTAAATCAACAAGAAAATTCTTTTTTTTTTCATAATATACATCTCATAAATATTTTCTTTATTCACACTGCTCGGCAAAATTGTTTTAATATCCTGCGACAAAAATAGCTAATTAACTACATAGATACATATAATTAAACTTAGTTATTACTTAGTTAATTTTGTAAAACATAAAAAAGATACATGATATGCAGACAGAAATAGAAATCAACATATAAAATCAAATTAAATCTTTAAGCGTGAGAAAAAGTGCATCCAATTGTATTCAGCACCGTCAACGACAAAATAATTTAGTTAGTATTTATTCGTCATCATTATCATTATCATCCTTTTTAATTTTCCCTCTGACTCAGGACTCCTCAACTCGGAACTCAGGCTTCCTCTCTGAGAGGGCATAGGTCGTAACACTCGTAACCCACCACGGGATCAGTGCGGGTTTGTGAATATCACATGTCTTCGTATTTTTGGCTAGTTTGTTCAGTTAGTGATGGTCCGGTCAATTTAGACATCCAAGGTCCTCTGAAGCCATCAATCACTGGACAGTTTAGAAGTGGATGAGCTGCTGTCTTGTCTTCTTCTATGCAGGCTCGCTCATTTTTCGGTGGTATGGTATGAAGGCTAGAAGGAACGAGGTGGGTTTTTTAGTTAGTAAGAGTTCTGACACTATCTCCCGCTCCGCCCAAGAGCGAGGGATGGTCAATGCATGATTTTTTCCCAACATAAAAAAAAAAATACCGCGGCCGAGCTTTTCTTTCAGAAGCAGACCCCTGGCCCCAGTAGGCTTAGTAGGGTTGCTTGCAACTCCTTGAGGTGCGCGGGAACAGTGCGCGTCGTCGATGATTTGGGCTTGGTCCGGACAGTTACTGGACGGTCAGACAGCGAGCTACCCGTCACTCACATAGGCTCTCTAGGTTAGACTATTTGTATCTTTAATGACAGCGAAGTACTTACTCATTCATTAATTTATTTATTCATGCTAGGAAGATGGGATGGTGCATGCGTATTAAAATTCGTTGAATGTAATTAATTTAATTCTATAAGAACTGACGTTCTCACTACTATGAAACAGTTATAAGCTTATATTTTTTTAGTTAACATCATGTAAGATGATTTAATTTAATATATTAAATCAAAAAACATATAAGTGAGCGTAAAATAATCTTTATAATCAAAATATTTTTAGTGATACTGATGACAGATGACTGTACTGACGCCAAATAATACGAAAACGACGTTTTTTTTTTTTTAATCGGTTTGCTTTGTAGTCTTTTTTTATATCTTTGAATTGACTTTGAACTATTGTCCTTTTTTTTTCTAAATTTGGTATTTATTGGTTTTTCTGTATTTTGCACTAGCTTTTGTCCGCGGCTCCGCCCACATACACAAAATATAGCCTACCTATGTCATTAAGGAATAAAGCAGCTTTCTATCGATGAAGAAATTTTAGCAATCAGACCAATATTTTCAGAGATTACCTCCTAGAGACATAAAAAAAACAATAACATACTTTACCTTTTTATAATACTAGTGTAGATGTAGATTTTCTGTTATATCGCAGTACTTACCTTGCCATCAGAGCTATCTACCATGGTTTTAAGAGACTGTTAGCGCTGCCTCACACTCGCCCCATCAGAAATGCGTCACGCTTTCAAATGATGGCTTCCTCCTCAAGCAAGGTTGTGTTGTGAAAAATGGACATTATAATCTTAAAAAGTGCTGGTTTAACGTGTTTGACTCAATTTTTTTTTTTTAAACCAAAGCGAAGCGATGTTTGTTACACAATAGTGTTGTAACGAATATTCGCATTCGCATTTGCGCGAATATTCGCACATTTTTACATTCGCATTCGAATTCACAAGAAACATGCGAATATTTGGCAATTTTTCTTGACAAAAAAAAGGTATTTAGGTAACAATATTATTCGCCAACGCGAATATTGGTCGCGAATACTCGTCAAAATTTTACATTTTTTACATCACTTTGTATTATTATTCTATATCCGTTCAATCAATACTTAAATAGCTTTTTGTTTGTCAAAAAAAAAAATGCCAAATATTCACGAATGCGAATACGAATATTCGTTACATCACTATTAAACAATGTACAGTGGAAGAACCAGATTCACCCACAACACTGTGCCAACTTTCTTTTACTGAAACTTGATTCCGATACATGTATTCTAGCACCCTACAGATTTCCATCGATATATTGTATTGACGGCTTTCCAAACTCTCAAGTACACAGAGAGCGAACAACATAATTTTAATATACGATATTGCGCCAAACTAGTGCGCCTCACCATCAACGATTGCATCACTGCTTACCATTAGGCGGGATCGCAGTCAAGTACTAGTTTATAACAGATAAAAAAAAAATATTAACACTGACCTAAAACTAAGCAATACTGACAGGAATAGTTTGTTTTATCTTAGTCTTGCCGCATATGAGTCATATGCCACAACGATAAACGCCGCCACGAGAAGCTAAAAGTGGCCACAAAGTGCTGCTATTTTTTTACACTCATAGGTGCAGTATCATAATGGACTCTAACGAAAAGGAAGTTAGTGACAGCATGACGAGTGACAGGGTAGAATGGAAGAAAAAAACGTATTGCGCCGACCCCAAATAAGATGGGACTAGGGCAGGAAGAAGAAGAAGGTGCAGTATCATAATGGACTCTAACGAAGAAGAGCGAGTGGCGTGCGAGGACGGTTTGTATCGGCGTTTATTGGCTATTGCGGGCCACAAGAAATGAGCAGGGGCAATTTGTGGCGTGTGGCGACAAGACACAAATTGCCCCTGCTCATCGTCGTCCCTTCTATCAAGAAGGTTATATACTGTTATGGACTAAAACTCGCCTGTGTTCCTTTACAGTCCTGTCCTTTTGTTGACATCTCTTTTAGGCGTGCGTTAAATACAATGCGCAGTCGACTTCGGTTTTGTCTTTAAGACGGCGAGCTATTCATTGCTTCATATCCAAAAATCCGCACCTTCAGGGGCTGGTAGTTGGGTAGACTCCCGATATTCTGAGCTTCGTCTGTGTGGTTTCATCCCTGAGAGGATATTTTCAGTGGGAGATGATGAAAAGGAATTATAAGAATTAATATTTTGAAAACATGACAACATAATGTTAAAGTCTTTATTTTTCTATTTTTATCTTCAAGTTGTTTATTTTTACATTTCATACAATTTCACAAATAAAATAAATATTGACAAATAGTTATCTCACACTTTATTATCTAACACTCTTTTATACTCATGGCAAGGGATTTATTTTCACGCAAACTCTCAATTATAAATTATAAAAAATGTAGAACAAATAAAATTGCCATTTCATTATTAAATTTTTAGAGCAGTTGCCTTTTTCGCGACTGCCTCAGTATGAGTTTAAAATGTGCGCTGAAATATACACCGCCTCGTTTATGCCAGAGGAAACTTTATCTACATTACGCCAACAAATTTGCTCACACCGAAGCAGCCTTCAGGAACAGCTAAACAGTCGTTTAACAACTGCCTCATATAATTTAGTTTTATATGATACGCATAAGATATACAAACTATCAGTATTAATACGTTGTACAATATAATTTGGCATATTCCAATAAATCTATTTATTACAACAATATAATAAATCATTCAAACGCTCTAATGTATAATAACTACGTACAAAAAACCTTTAATTTTTTTAATCTTACACTAGATTTTCACTTCCGTAACTTCACTTAGTAATAACTTACTTTTAGACGCAATTATGTTGTCCTATATAATTCCTATTTCATAATTTTATTACTCAACTAATTAAAATAATTAACACATAAGTTCAGTCATTTCTTTACTTAAGTTTTGGTTGAGACTGTTTATCAAATGTCAAATCCTTCAATTCTACAGTGTCTTGAAAATTATACTGTTCTTATTAATCGGGAACGAAATTATGTGAACCAACCTACATAGGAGTCACTCTCTCCGGTTCTTTAACTTCCTTCAAAGTATACACACTCCGCCTTATCGCACCTCCTTCATACCGGGCATTTGAGACATGGTGCAAAACCTCTGGCAATGATTCCCCATCAGAATGCATCACTGTTTCATCGGTCAGGTTCCCGCTTTCGTCTCGTCAAGATCTATGGAGAAACTCCGAAGTTAACACCTTCTGGTTGTTTGCTTTTAAAACCTTTTCATGGTGCCTCAGTCGATGAACAATCTCGTCGTGAAGAACATTGAAACACATGGCAGTGAGAGCAAGGCCGGTCATGATGTATATTGAGCAGAACCAGACAGTACCAGATGAAGCTCCGTTCTTCTGTGTTGCACCTGGAGCCAAATGACCAAAACCAATCGTACTTAGACTCATGAAACAGAAATAAACTCCATCTATTGGGCTCCAGCCTTCCAACTGGTATAACACTAAAGCTCCAAAGAAAATGTAAGTAAAAATCGCTGCTAAACATAAAGAAATAGGAGCTAGAATGGAGAATCCTCGCAAGGATACTTTAGAGTCTGTATCAGTGCAGCTCATGGAATCACAATCTCTTAGGAAGCTTAACCCTTGAGTCTTATCCTTGATAGAATTTGTGCTAACACTGTGTGCTTGAGAAGCTGATATTATTGTTCCTGATGGAGATCTGACGTAGTATGGTTCTTGTAGATGTAAAGTTTGATGTCGGTAGTCATCCTGTCTTCTGACTTTTTCCTTTCTTTCTTTACTGGTCATAGTTCGTTCGTCGAGACAACAGTACCCGCATTTTGTACAAATACAGCAGCACAGTGCTCTGCTGAACACGCTTCTGGCAAGTCGTGATAGAAGAGCACCTACTACGGAGAGATAGAGAAGTGTTAGAGGTATGCCTATGACAGCATACCCTATTGTGACTGCTTTTCCTAGAGCTGTCCTTGGCGCCACACTGCCATAACCTGCAAGCAAAAAAATATTAGAATTGTTTTTTAACAGTAAATTTTCTTTCGAGATGGTATTGCTCATACGCACACTCTTGCAAGAGACCAGGCTTATTTCAAAGTAAAAAATTACAAGTGGTATGTGATAAACTGTTACGTGACGTCATTTAATAGAACCGTTTTGTTTTTTATAGTTCTGAAATCAAAATAAAAATATTTTAGATCTACAAAAGATCAAAAATATTTATTTCTTCTAAAAATATTAAAGTTATAAATAAATTTGCAGCAGCTTTAGTAAGTTATAATAGTACCTGTATTAGGGCTGTTTTACTCTTGCGTATTTAGAGTGACATACACACTAAGCCAATTGATAACAATCGGAAAGTCATGTTGTTTGGGCATTTTTATGATAAAAAGAAACCAGTGGGAAAAAATCTTACCTATAGTAGTGAGAACAGTCAGAGAATAAAGGAACGCCTTCGCGAAGTTCCACTCATAGTCATCCACCACCAGCGCAGGCGCCGACTCCAGCGCTCTGGCCCCGCCATACTGCGCAGACACATCGGCTGCTACCCTCGCTACAAGCTTCTCCTGAAACCTGGCGATCTCTTGAGCAGCTAACCTTGTCCAATTCTCTTTATACAAAATGTTTAAAGACACCGTAATCTCCCAAATACTCTCCACTGTCTGTGACCGCAATTCTGCACTCGCTTGGCTTATAGACCCATTTAGTTTGGACAGAGGCACGGACTTTTGATTTTCAGATGCTTGATAAGACGTGGTAGCAAGAGTTTTCTGGTGTATTTTTGCTGCTCCACCTTCTATCGCCAAGAATATAAAAGCACCGACTAATGTATATGCTAGGAGTAGTGTGAATATGCCTAGATTTGTCACACATCCTGCGATGAAACTCTTCTTCTTGCTCTTTTTAGTCTTGACACAGAGACAACACGTCGTGATGACATCCTCGTCGATCCTGTAATTTTCTGATTTCCCATTCTTTTTATTATACTTTCCGTTTGCATGGTTCTTCTTCTTTAAACTTTTGTCCATGTTCGTCTTCATGAGTGCAAAAGGGAGTGTTCGAGTTCGTCAAAGAAAATAAAGATTACCTTGACTTTAAAAAATCTTCTCGTGACCCTTATGGAGACGAAAAAACAGAAATCCATCTGAAACAAAAGAGACCACGTTTATTTACTTTTCCTGGGTTTTATTAGTTTCGAATGAGCTTCCCGCTTGGAGGTCTATATAAACCCATATTCGACAGAATAAAACTGCTTTACTAGAGAAAGGCGGGTGTAATAAACGAAAGAGGAAAGATAAAATAAAAATGGTAAATATAAAGTAAAATATATTAGCATATGCTACAAAAATATGTTAGATACTGCCCTCCTACTACGATGCCTTAAACTTATCATGAATACGGTGTCAGAGAGAGATGGAGCTATAGAACGAATAGCATTATCTCTTTATTACAACGAATTTATGATAATTTTAATACGTCGTGGTAGGGCTCCAAATCTGATGTTTTGTTTAGTCCTTTTTATTTATATACGGGCGCAGTGTTGTATATCAAGGCAGAATTAAGCTATGTCAATAACACTTTCATTATTATGCTAGCTATTATTTTTTCTTTGAGTTATTTTTTAGGGTTTCAGTGCCTGAATCTGAAAAAAGCAGAACTCTTATAATGATCATTTTATGGTCCACTTGCCTGTCAGCCCGTCTATCAAAATCTTGTTTCTCAGGAACTACTCCTTAAAGCAATAAAATTCAAACTTTTAAGTCAACACACTAAGATTTTTGCGCATTTATGCTCCGTTTATAGTACATATTTCGAACCCACATGGGAATCAAAACCTATATAGAACTTCTGCAATGTTATAAGGCAAAAAAAAATCAAATCAACAGGCCTAGCCAAGTTAAGACCATTTCGTTTTGAATCTCTTTCTGCAGTCGGTAACGTCTCCAATTCCTTTGTTCAGACCCCGTGGCTTAACGTTAAGATGACGTTATTCCAATACGTTTGAAGTTTTCTAGTAACATAACACATTAACACACACACAATACACATTAACAACACAACACAACAACACATTAACGATTGTTGATTATATACTTGCCTAAGCTCTCAGTATACTGTGTCGTAGTTACATCACATTTTTTTTTTTACGATTTTAGCTAGTACGGAACTCTCGGTGCAGAAAGTCGAGGGGTTTTTTTTTTGACTTTGTGTCAGGCTTTGAGCTATCATAGTGGATTTGTTTTTGTTATCTACTTTTATTGCAGGCTGGGCTTAAGCTTATTTTATGACTTAAGTGTACAGATCAGTGTCTTAAATAAGAGTCCGAAAGTTAATGGGCGGAGGAGAAATAAAATTGATAAAGGACTGTCTTTTTTTTTTGTTGTTAGATTTTCTTTCTCTCTCATCTATTTAGACAACGGATTTTTTTTTTTGTTTGGTGTTCTATAACTTTGGGATTTGAATGAGACTATTTCGAAAAATCAATAGGCAAATGAATTATTTCTCAATTATCTGTTTTTAGGGTTCCGCAGTCAACTAGGAACCCTTATAGTTTCGCTATGTCTGTCTGTCCGTCCTCGCTTAATCTCTGTGACCGTTAGCATCAGAAAGCTGAAATTTGGTACCAATATGACGCCGACAAAGTGGTAAAATAAAAATTGGAAAAAAATGTTCAATTAAGGTAGCCCCCCTATATGTAAAGTGGGAAGTGATTTTTTTTTTAAATTTCAACCATAAAGTGTGATATATTGTTGGATACGTATTTAAAAAGGGTTTACTAAAATAATTTTTTGATAATGTCAATAATTTCGAAAATAATCGCTCCAAAAGTAAAAACAATGTGTGTGTGTGTCCCTAACTTTTGAACCATAAGTTTAGAAAATATGAAAAAAATCTGAAATATAGAACTTTATAAGGACTTTCTAGGAAAGTCATTTTGAACTTGATGGAAAGAACAGTTTTTGTACAAAAAAGACAAAAAGGTTGTCCAAAATAATTTCTGGACTAAGTTTGCAGTATAATCGAATATGCAAGCATTTTTTTAACTTCGTTTACATATTTTATTATCCTGAACGTATTTTCTTTCAAACAAAAAAAGAATGATTAAAATCGGTTCTCGCAAACCAAAATTACCACCGAAAACTTCTTCTGGTACCTATGTATTAATTAGTAACCCAATTCCCCGAGAGATGGCGCTGGGCTATTTCGCGTTCGCGCTGTTAGGATTTTTCCTGAGTTGATAGGGTCGGATATTATCGAATTGTTCGGTTGGTTTTTCCTTGGCATTGGCGGTATTATCTTATAACTACATAAAACTTCTATCAGAAACATGCCAAGGCAATTTAGAACAAAACAAAAATTCATTTTTTTAACGCCATCTATCAAAACGTTAAGGTAAAAACCAGTTCATAAATGGATCGATAGATGGCGTTGCGAAATGACGTCATCTTTTTAAAAGTCGATGTTCAGATTTTACGTGCGTTTCTTGACCTACCGTGGTCAAAAATCGTTGCTTCTTAAATATATTCGTAATTTTACGAGTGCACAATCGCTGAAATTTCTACTACTTGCATACTGTTTTAGTTTTCACCGTCCTTTGTGAGCCCGTTTTTAAGGTTCTGTATTTATTAGAGTTCCGTACTTAGTATGTTAACGTAAAAATTGCCTTTTTTAAACTCATAAGTGGGAACACTTATTGTGACGGTCGGGAAACTACGGAACCCTACACTGAGCGTGGTCCAAAACGCTCTTGGCCGGTTTTTTATTTTGTTTTCATTTTCCATCTACAGTAATATTACAAAGAGGCTAAGTTTGTTTTTTTTTTTTTGTAGGTGTTTGTCTCTGAAAGTACTGGTCCGATTACTTTTTTTTTTTTTTACTGATATGAAACTGCTTTATTCTTGAGTGATTGACATATCGGTTATATTTCATGTACTTGGGTGAAGCCACGGGTAGCTAGAAAAAAAAACACAAAAAGAATAAAAAAAAACTTTAAGTCGGTGTTTCTCGTTATTGTTGTTTCTTATTTAAGACCGACTGCATAATATTTGAGGAGTTCCCTCGATCCCTTATGGATCCCATCATTAGAACTAGATTTTGAAAGATTTGAAAAATGGGCCCAATTTGGAAAATAAAAATACAAATCGGTCCCACAAAGACAAAGAAAAAAAAATACAGCCGAATTGATAACCTCTTCCTTTTTTTTTGAAGTCGGTTAAAATCCAATCTTTTCATCAAGTTTCGTGAACATAGTAATAGTGCTCAGTTACAGCTCATAATCCTGTATAGTTTCAACTTCATTACCAGACGGAACTACTAGGTACTGCACAACTCGGCGAGGTGTCGTCGCGTACATATATCTGCATTAGTGTCACAATTACAGAACTATGTAATATATGGTCGTCTAAGTTGTGAGAATACTGTTACTCTCCAAATTGTTATGTTTAAATGTCACGAAGATAATTTGGTCTAGGAGTTGGGAGAGATCAGTCATCTTTTTGGGGTTTCGTACCTCAGCAAAAACCGAAACCTTATTGGATAGGTTTTATTATAGTATATGTCTCCTAAGCCAAAGCAAATGCCAATTTAGTGACACTCTCTAAGTATGTACTTCCTAGCCGAACTGCATAGCTGAACGATGGACCATCATAATACAAGACCTTGCACTAGAATTTTTCACAGTACATTTGATGATAACCACCAAGGTTATCATCAGATGTGAAAAATTCTACTTCTTAAAATGTGACCCTTTAACCTCTCGTATGCCGTATTTAGAGACACAATTAAAAAGCCATTATGTTCTGCGTTCCGGATATAACGGGTTAAGCAAAATAAACGTTTTTTTTTTATTATTAGATATTATTTTTTTATCACTTTGTTGTCCATCAAGGTCTTTTTTGTCAGGAACGCGTAAAAGTATTAGGGCGAACGCTACGTTACACGTGCACCCGCGCGGTTTCATACAAAAGTAGTCCGTCCGCGTGCTCGCGCGACGAGCTGCGCCCAGCGCTCCGCGTCCGTTTTGCTACACATATTAAAGTCATCGACATGGCTTGATGTACACCGTTAATATTGAACCAGCGACACTGCACAGGTAATAAACCGGTTTAACCAACGGGGACCGCCGCACACGACACGCGCGTTATGTCACATGACGGGTGCACGCGTGGGCTCCCGCGCTCCCGCTTAACGCAGCGGTGACCCTTAAGCTGAAATTAATATCAAATACTTCTGAGTGGTGTGAAAAAAAAAAACTTCTGAGTCAACTTTTGAAGTCAAAACCTGGACATATAAGTAACTTCATCATCATAATGGGGTGACAATGCAGCCTTGTTGTCGAATTTATTGGCTTCTGTCAATCCTTAACAATTTTCAAAGATAATTAATTACATACTCGTATTATACGACAACCAGGACCAACAGAATAGAACAGAATAGAATAAAATTTATTGTAAAACTACAACACACACAACACAACAACAACAACAGACAACAGATTAATAAGCTGTGAGGTACGTCACTCATCCATAAACTGACCTGGGTAAAAGCTGCTTAACTTTGAAGACTAGTATTATTTAGCCACGGGTTTTTTATAAAAATACAAGGGCAAAGTGAAAGGTTCTAGAGTACCACTTGCGTACTGAAATTCACAGCGTAGGTATGTATTCCAAAAGGTGAACCGATGTCTTGGTGAGGGTAGGCGAAATCCGATGCATTCGAGACGTATAGGAACCTGAAGGAGGCCAATGTCCAATGAACGTTTTTCACCTGAAGTTATGACGAATAACTGCAGTAATATACTAAAAGTATCTTAACCCACATTTTTTTTTACACTTTAGTCGAGATAGTTCAGAAAATCCTACATTTCCTTACAAATTGAGGCCATAACTTAGCGGAACGTGGTCATAAATAAAACCTTCTTAATCACCTTAGTATTTATTATGAGGCAGCTAATTTACCAAGTTCAACCATTAAACGACTTATATCAATGTCCTGGAAATCTCTTTGATTCCACTACATTAAATTCAGAAGACATTTTATTTAAAGGTGCGTTTATACCTGTTCCGGAGATAAATTTTTGAAAATTTTCTCACTGTTATAAAGGCCCTTTTCTTTAGGTGGGAAAATTATCTAATAACATCGCCAGCTGTTGGGTGGAGCGGGAGATAGTGTCAGACTTTTACTGACTAAAAAGCCCACTCCTGTTCCTTCTCTGCCATTGTTCTAGAGCCACGGGAATCTCTTTCGCGTCACCCATGGCCCCAATAGGCTTCTACCCTACTGCGGGCCCCTACAATAACTCCTCGAGGACTCCTCAACAATAACACCTTGAGGCGTGCGTGGAACACTATGCGCCGTCGACGCTTTGGGCTTGGTCCAGATGGTTACCGGACAGTTTAAAGGCAACCATCCTACAGCTAAACTTCCTTAGTTCAGAGTTCTCGAGACGCCGTAAACCGGGACAAATGGAGACGTATCACGAGAGCCTCACTCGCAAAATGAAAATGCAATATCATCAACTACGACCACTCTGTCAAGAGTGAACGACTAAGGAGAAGGAGGACATATCCATTCGCGTCGTCCGCAAGCCCAGTTAAAAAGACTCTGTGATTTTTATTAGTGTAATGAATAAGCAAAAGTTTATTGCAGTTGTCATTCCTACTTTATGCTAATCAATTATCTACCTACTATAAGCTAAGCAATTTGTCTGTTTTCTTTAAAACTCAGTTCATTTAAGTTGTTAGGAACATTGGGAAAAATCTACACAGTAATACATCAAAACTATAGGGTATTTGAATAAGTTCAAGCTCAGCCTTGGTATAAAATATGTATATATGAAATTAAGACTCGTTTCAAAAATAACTTTGGAAAAAAAAAACTTTATTAAAAGTTACAAAATTTGGCCAGACCAAATAAATGTACCCTAAGTATTTTGAAAATGAAGTTCACGGCAATACTTAAAGTTATGTCAATTTATTTGTGACAAAAGAGATATTCTATCATAATTTTTAAATGTTGAAATATCAAAAAAGATTTACACTTGATTACTTTGTGAAAAAAAAAAATACATTCTATCGACAGTCATGAAGTTAAGTCACCGAAAAAGATTTACGCTTAACTACTTTGTAACAAAAATGACATTCTATCGTCATTATAATGAATGTCAAAATACCAAAACAGATATAGGCTTCCGCTTTCTGACAAAAGTGGCATCCTATGGACAATTACGAATGTCAAAATAGCAATAAAGATTTAGGGCGTATTCAGATGACACGCGCCGATCACGCACAGCACCCGCGCACGCGTTGTGCCCGCCTCAAACCCGCACACGCGCTGCGTCCGCCTCGCACACGCCTCGCGCCCACTTATACTACTAGTGACTGAACTCCTTCGTTCACTAGGCATTTAGCCATAGCGCGGGCGCAAAACGAACGCGGGGAGGGTGCAGAGCGTGGGCAGGGCGAGCGCAGGGTTGGCGCGAGGCGGGCGCGGGGCGTGCGCTTGGCGTGCGCGTGTAGACCTCGTTAAATGCAATTTGAGATCTATTGATGATGATTATAAGACTCAAATTCTTATTTAATAAATTTCAATGCGAGCTGGACGCGAGTGGCGTGCGCTGAGCGTGCAAGTGTCGTGTGAACGCGCCCTTAGGCTTCCACTTTGTGACGAAAGTGACATTCTATCGACAATTGAGAATGTCAGATTGAATGCTATTTTGTCTGATTAATTATACTTCCATCTTTCTCTCATTCCTTCAATTTTGTGCTAACAATTATATTTTGTCTATACCTAGAAATTTTGACTCTCACCAAATAAACTTTGTATGAGTAAAAAACTCATTGCTGATGCCTCAACTCACGCGGTCAGAAATGTGGTCGCGCCTTAAAAGCATTTTGTGAAATGGTTATTGGAGTGAATATTTAAAAATCGAAACGGTGTTTTTATGATTCACTGGTTAACTCATTAACGTTATCAATTGACAGCTCTTTTGAGTAATGTATTTCTGGGGTTTTCATTTTCCAGACGGAAGGAAATGGTCGCGAGTTGCATTTTTTACGAACCTCGTGATGAATTTATTGATTCTGTGAAATTGTATTCAGTTGAACCAATAAGTATTTATTGTTCGTTTCCATGTTAATAATTTATATTTTTTGATGTAGAGGCATCTTTCAAACTTGAGCTAGCAACCTATAAAATAGTGCTAAGAACTACTTTTTGAATAGAGAACTGGGTTAAAAATGAAGCGAATATATTCTAAAGCCTCCTCTGCACGTCTGCAGATGCGTCCACAGACGCTTGCAGATGCATCCGCAGATGGATCACCACGAGCTGTCCACACGTCTGCAGGTCGATCAGTCTAGGTTCATTCTCAACAGACGCAACACGTACGTTTAAAAATGGATATTGAGACCGTAGCTTAATTATTTAGTTAGTACTTTTTTTTATAATGGATAGGCTCGCGTTTGACCACAACCTCACCTGATGGTAAGTGATGATGTGGCCGACGATGAAGCACGCTTGCCTAGAAGCAATCTATTCACTTTAACTACTACGTGAGTGTGCTCATATTATTAGCCACTTCAACAAAAATTAAACCGCAAGAAGCACGCGTGCACTTTCAATCGCAACTCCGATATCACTGATGCGTCGCCAGACGTGTGAAAAGACGCTGGACGTCTCCGCCGAAACCCTTTGATCTGTGCAAAAACCGGATTTGAGGCGGACGCGTCTGCGTGCGTCTGCAGACGTTAAATACCTACAACAGATGCACAAATTACCCCCTCTATACGTCTGCGGACGCATCCGCAGATGACACCCGCGGACGCATCTGCAGACGTGTAGAGGAGGCTTAATGTTATAAAGAAGTAAAGTTAGTTTTTGTATTTTTTTTTTTTTGTTTATAGGAGGTAATCTCTGAAGGTACTGCACTGGCAAAATGTTTCACCGATAAAAAGCTTTTTTATTCTTGAGCATATTTTATGTACGCGGGTGAAATCGCGTGCAAAAGGTAGTCCTATATAAATTTCGATAATTTACATGACTTAATTTGAAAAAATACTTCACTTTATTAGTTAACTCACTCAAAGAGGTAAGCATCTAAGCACATGACGACTAATAAATATATATAAAAAAAAGAGATATGTTGCACCGAAAAACCATATTTTATTTATCTAGAAAGGGTAAAAGTATTGGTACTTTCTTGACACATAAAGTAAGAAGCTTTAGCGTGACATATTTTCATGAAAAATATCGTCTTTCAGGGTCCTCCATCACCTAAACCCATAACCTAAAACCTTCAGGGATTCATAGCGTCACTTTTAAAATAAGTTTTTTTTTTTGTATCAAAATCAAATCAATAGATCATAAATATAATTATTTCTAATCCAAACTAATATTATAAATGCGAAAGTAACTCTGTCTGTCTGTCTGTCTGTCTTTGCTTCACGCCTAAACTACTGAACCGATTTGTGTGAAATTTGGTACAGACATAGTTTGGAACTTGAGAAAGGACATAGGATAGTTTTTATTGCATAAAATAAAATAATAAATAAAATTAAAATTTATTCCGGACATACAGCGCCATCTATTGGTCAAGAGTCGGCATCAATTCAGTACTGAAATTTCCGGAAGTCACTATTCCATGCGAACGAAGTCGCGGGCAAAAGCTAGTAATTTTATACTTCTGAATTGTTTAAATGTCGGTCAATCAAAAAAGTGTAGCTTAATTGCTATATTTTAGTTAGTTAATAAAGTTCAAATTGCTTCTCTGTAACAGTCACAACTGACGTTGTCATATATTTTTGTTAATAAAAATACAACAACATTGGTTCCAAAGAAAATGTTTCTGATTACGTGATACGGTCATATGTTTTTTATTTATCTACACAAATATAATACAGAAGTAAAGTTTTTTTTTTAGGGTTCCGTACCTCAAAAGCAAAAAAACTAAACCCTTATAGGATCACTTTGTTGTCCGTCCGTCTGTCTGTCTGTCTGTCTGTCTGTCAAGACCCTTTATCTCAAGAACGCGTGGCGGTATCAAGTTGAAATTAAAACCATATACTCAAGACTGCGGTTCATTCGAGCTGTGAAAAAAATCAAGCTTCTAAGTTAATAAATAAGAAAGATACGGCCGTTTATATCGCAAAAAACGTATATTTTGATACTTTCAAAGATCGAAATTTTTATGGTACTTCCCGTTGACTCAGAATCCTGAAATTTGGCACAAAGCAAGGACTTATAGCACAGGTATAGTAAAAAATCTGAAAACAATGTAGATGTTCCATACGTAGCAAAAAAAAAAAATGCAATTTGGAAAAATCTTCGAGACTCCATTCAGTAATTGCAGTTTGCACGGAACCCTCAGTGCGCGGGTCCGACTCGGACTTGCCAAGTTTTTTAGTTATTTGTTTAAAGGAGGTAATCTCTGAAAGTCCGAGATCCGATTGCTTAAATTTTTGCACCGATAGAAACTTGCTGTTGTATTATGGCATAGGGTCTAGTGGTTAATTAGTGTAATTTATCTATAATATGTATGTATTTAGAAATATATAAGTAAGTTTATCAGTTGTCTAGTACTCATAACACAAGCTCTGCTTAGCTTGAGACTAGACGGCGTTGTGTGATAGTTGTGGAATATTATATTACTATTTATGTTGGTAGGACTGTTTTAGTTTGTATTATTAGATTTGTAACCGAGACTAGCTCTTAGTTTAAAAATGACTCGTAAAAGCGGATGTATTTGTTTCACTTCATTTTGATTTATTCCGGAGTAACATAGGATATATTTTGTACGCGGGCGAAGCCACGGGCAAAAGCTAGTATAATGTGTTATTTTTTGTCCTATTTTATAAATAGACTTTGACTTGTTCGATCTTTTTGTGTTCTTTTATCTTTAATTGTCTTGTACATAAGTCATTTTGTCATGTGTGTGTACTTCATTTAAATTAATAAATTGCTTCTATTATGTTTAATTCAGTTAGGTACTTATAAAACCTGTAATTTTTCTTAAATACTAGCAAACTGTTTTTTTTAATGTTAAAAACCAGTGCTTAACTACAATCCTACTTGATGGTAAGCAGTGATGTAATTATTGATGGTGAGGCTTACTGGTTTATTAAGAGCCTATTTAAAAACGTTATATCCCGCGGCATCTAGTTGCTTGCGATTATTTTTAATTCATTTAAGTACTTTCTAAAACTTATCATCTTCCTATACAAACCTTAAAAGCGTTATATACCCGCAGTCGAAAACTCTTTCAGAGACTAAGTAACAGCTAAGTCTCCAAAAACAAGTACCTATTAAACTCCATCCAATATTGTTGGCGGTACGAACACACGTACGTATTCTAAGCTTCTAAACAACGTCATATAGACTAGTAATAAGGTGCTGCATTCCTAGATCACAATTACACCCACCCGCAGCCAAGCACCCTCGAAAACATTACCTCTCTGGAGTCTAAAGCACACAACAAAATATCAGGACAGTGTAAAGGAATGTTGCAGAAAAGCAATTTGGAAAAAGACACGAATTTTATCAGAAAACAGTGCCTAGATATAAAAAACGTTATAAATAGAAATTAGATGCATAAAAGGATAAACGAAAAACAAATAAAACACGAAAAAAGAAATCTCCTATATATTGTAGTGTTTAACAGGAAAGAAAGGAAGATTTGAAAACACATTACGCTGACAATCAAGTAACATTGAACGAGAACTTGAAAATAATGTATACCGGTAAACGATCAAAACATGATCAAAATAAACATTCTGTAAGTACATAAAAAAAAAGACATGAAAATTTAAGTCGGAGATTTAGTATCACTTTTGCTGGCAGACTTTTATTATCATCATAGATGTATTACAAGAGTAAACTTTCATATTAAACTAGATTTTGCCCGTCCGACTTTGCTCTCGCTCTTCCCTACTCCACTCTAGTATACTCTACCCTACTATACCGTACTCTACCCTACTCTATCCTACTCTACCCTACTCTACTCTAGCCTTTTCTACCCTACTCTACTCTACTTTACCCTACCCTGTCCAACTCTACCCTACTCTACCAAACTCTACCCTACTGTACCCTACTCTACCCTACCAAACTTCACATAAACCATCTACTAAATAGTCCGAACAAAGCCTAAACATTTTATCTGGTTATGTGAGCCCATTCTTGAGTTATAAAATTACAACGAAAAGTGGCATTGATTTTTATATATATATATATAGATGTGCTTCTAGCAAGACAGCAAAAAAGCAGAAAAAATTTGCCTAAACTTAACTCCATTCTAGTTTTTTGGTTCTTTCAGATGTGTAATTAGCATTATTTTTCTAACCGATTTCGTGACATTTAAAAATACCTTTGAATGGTGTAACTAAAAATGTTTCAAGTTTGTTTTCTAAAGTCAGCAGCGTTTAAATGTGGTCCTTCTAAGCTTACTTGTTCCCTGACAGAACTAACAATAACACCGAATACCTTGCGACCATTCCCCACATTCTACTCTAGCTGCCTCTATCGAGAGCTATTAGACGTCGGTGTAGTCCAAACTATCTCTTCAATTTACTCTCTCCAACAGGGTAAGTCCACTTTTAAAATGCAACGGCTAAACTTATTTTTACTGCAGACACTTTTAAGTGGACAGTTTGGTCGCTGTTTCCCAAAATTAAATTCCGAAATATGCTTCTGGGAATTTAGGAAAACAATTTTGGGTAGTATATTTCTTTTGGGATGCAGAATAGTTTAAATAAAAAAAATAAAAACTATAGTAGGTATTACTAATAGAATTTCGGAAGGAAAATAGAAATTGTACTTTTCTGGTGGAACTTATTCAAGGTATTTAACGGAACAAGAGTTTTGCAACACAAAAATGTATATAAATTTTCTTCCCAATCGATATTCCAAGGAATATTATAAATAGGTACTTTAGTGTATTTATAATATTCCTTGGAATATCGATTTTGATAATAACATGCAAAATAATCTAGACTCTAAAAACAATAATAAAAATTTCAAAAAAGATTTATAGAACTGTCCGAAAGTTGACTTTACTTTAGAAAAAAATGGTAGGTTCTTAAATTTTAACTAGGGTTCAATTCTATTTTCAAACCATCCAGGGATCCACTCAAATACAAAATTTTAACCAAATCGTTCAAGCCATTTAGGAAGAGTTAAGTAAAAATCATACGCACAGGAGAATTACATCTATAAAGAAGATGTGGAGTAATTTGAACTATTTCCGAAATCAATCAATACAATAATACCAACAAAGGAGAGTAGCAGCGACGTGGAGATAGATGACAATAATCGCATAGAGATTGGCAGCAAAGCCATTAGCTCCTGGCATATCGAGAGCCCTTGTTGTGAATAAGATGCAGACGCCATAGTGATTGGCTTAGACGTATATACGCCTCCTCGGATTGACAAACCGAGTATATTCAAATTCTTATTTTGGAAATTTACAATCAGATTTATGAAAAGGATGTATAACTTAAAGATTGAGAGGTAACTTTTAAAAGTTACACATTTGAAACTAGAGCCTGGGAAAAGATGCTGAAATCACCACAGTCTTGACTTGTGAAATTCACACATTTTTGACATCTCGAAAATGATTATTATTAGCTAATAGAATTTTTTATAATCATAATAATTTACAACTTTCATTGCCATTTAATACTACTACATGTGATAGATAAAATACACCCAGATACAGAACAAAATAAATCCTCCTATGAGCTTTGTAATTAAATGATCGTGTCCATTTTTTGACATAGGTAACAATAAATTTACTGTTATCAGATTTATTCCTATATTTGAGCTACAAGACCTTGCTTTGTGCCTTTCAGGATTTTAGGTCAAACGATACCCTATGAATTTCGATCTTTGAGAGAGTATCGAAATATACGTTTTTTTGCGATATAAATGGCCGTATCTTTTTTATTCATTAATTTAAACATTTGATTTTTTCACAGCTTGAAGGAACCGCAGATTAGAGTGTGTGATTTTAATTTCAACTCGATATCTCCACGCTTTCCTGAGATGAAGGGTCTTGACAGACAGATGGACAGGACGGACAATAAAGTTATCCTATAAAGGTTCCGTTTTTTCCTTTTAAGGTACGAAACGTATAAAAGTGTTTTTAAAAAACCTATTTGCAAAGCAAGCTTTTATAGCACGTATAATATCTATATCGTTGATAGTCGTCAAGAAGAATTATATGAGCCCAAACTCGATGGGGTTGTGTCATTTAATTACAAAGCTCATAGGAGCTCATAGGAGCACCGAGTTTTGGCCATAGAGTCACGTTCCCGTTTCATCATTAGATCAGCTTCATGTCATAATAATTTTGCATTGTCATCTGATTACCACATGCATGCAGCTCCATCGGTAGCCGGAAAGTGAATAAAATTTAATTTGCAAGATTTGATTACAGACATAACGGCAAACATCGGGACAGGTGAAACTAAATTAAAGCTTGTAATAAATATTATTTATCGTTTACCTATAGCCAGAGTTGTGAAAAAAATCGAAACAAAAAATAGCATAATGTTGAAAGCGATTTTATCTAACACAAAGATTTGATTCGGTGGCGAGTACGAATCGAGTGTTCGCATGAAAACAAATATTTGTTTGACCTGTTGTTTGTTCCGAAGAGGAATGTTTGCGAAATAGATTTGTGTGCCTACTGAGCATCTAAACCAGGAAACACTGGTACACAGGAAATCGCTGGGGGAGAATCTGTTTATGTTGTCAGAGGCGAAACTATGTGGGTAATTTTATTGAAATAATAGTAACAAGTATGTGTTTTAAGACTTTTGTAACTCACTACCTTTTATATACGACTCTAGAGCCGCTAAGGTTAAGACAATATAATAATAATATTTCCACAACTATCACACAACGCCGTCTAGTCTCAAGCTAAGCAGAGCTTGTGTTATGAGTACTAGACAACTGATAAACATTCTTGTATATTTCTAAATACTTAATTATAGATAAATTACACCCAGACACGGAACAAATGATCATGCTCATCACAAAAACATTTGTCCTGGGTGGCAATCGAACCCACGACCTCCGGCATAGAAGTCAGGTTCACTAATGACTATACCAACAGGCCAGTGGACACAATAATTATTCTATACATGAAAAGTTAGTGACAGCATGACGAGTGACAGGGTAGAATGGAAGAAAAAAACGTATTGCGCCGACCCCAAATAAGATGGGACAAGGGCAGGAAGAAGAAGAAGACATGTAAAAGCATAAACTGGATGACTGATATACCAACGCACAGCTGAAACTATTGGGTCTTGGAGTGTGAAAATTTGCATTAGGTTTCCTGCAAGCACTGAGAAAAGGTTTTAAAAAAATCAACTAGAATAGAACATATATAATTGATATTTTTCAATACACTTACTTAGAGGCCCGCTTTTATCCTACCACTTTCACGCACGCAATTTACTGTTTTCCGCATTAGTGCGGAAAAGTCGTGTGCTCGACCCTGCCAAAATTTATTGTATTAATCGTATCGGAATGGGAGCTAAGTGACCCCCACAAGTCGCCGGTTAACCCCTATTTATTCATTTCTTCGTAAGTGTAAGAATTGAAAAGCGTCGTTTAATACACGTGTAAATTTATCACTGCAGCACTCGGCTCCATAACGTCTTAGTCTGTGGTTCGGGCGATTTTCTGCCTCGGTTGCAATGACAAACTTTCTCCACTTGTATCAAAATATTCTATACTAGGTTTTGCCCGCGGCTTCGCCTCGCAAAATTTAAAAAATCGGACCAGTACTTTTAGAGATTTCCTCTTACAAACAAAAAAACATAAAAACTAACTTTACCTCTTTAACTTTTTACTCGAATTTAAATACGTGATCGATACGTACACGCGATCTTATCGCTGACAGTGATGTCATCGACCTATTGTTTTTAACGTCAAACATTCTATTTAAGAACAAAGAAAATAATTTGAAGTTATTTTTTGTTGAAAAATAAATAATACTGGATTCTACATAGTTTAAATTTTCAGAAAGCTGAATAAAATCAATTTACAAAAATATTTGCCGTTGTTGGAATTGAAATGTTTTATATGCCCTTGTCTATGATAAATAGAACATCATTTTTATATTTTAAAATATCTCAGAGAACTGTATGTTTATCACAAAAAGGAGCTAAGGTTCCAGAATATAAAAAAATAGTTTAAAAAGATAAAATTATTCTTAGTGAATCGTTTAGTCACAAAAGCTTTGCTCATTCAAGTTTATTTTAGATAAGCAAAGTTTTTTTATGCTAAAAATAAGAAAAGTATTCTTAGCAAAAAAACAACTGATTAGAAAACCTATTTGGAATAGTTTTATTACACTATCTTTATCCTTCTGAAATAATAACCATTTTCTTAGAATTTCAGCAATTGCTTACTGAGACTGAAATGTTCCAGATAATTCTTTCAATTTTAGTTTATTTAAGGCGTGGAATAAACTTCTGGGCTCTGATTTATGATTTGTATTCATAATAATTGAAGTAGAATCAAATTGCTTGTCAAACTCTAGTCTGAAAATCTATTTAAAGCTTGCTTTCAAGCTGGGTTTGATACGACCTTTACTCTAAATAACAGGTATTTACCTCTAAAATTGCCAAATAAATTTTATATCAAAAACACGTTATTTTTTTTTTCAAAATTAGGTATTTATTGGTTTCTTTATATTTTCTGTAATATAGCAGGATGGAAAGGGAGAGGGAGACCAAAGAAATAATGGATGGATTTTGTGAGGCATGTTATGAATGAAAAAGGAGGACAGAAAATAATAAAGAAAAAAACGTATTGCGCTGACACTAACTAACATGGGATAAGGGCCAGAAGATGATGAAGAGAAACCGGTCCTAAATTAGACAAATAATAGTCATTCGGGCAGATATAAATTATTTCAAAGTAATGTATTGTGTTTTACATAAGTACTGTGACGACTATGAAGGTCACATATTGGTTGTAGTTAAAACTGGCCACATAGTGGATCGTCTAAGGTTTATGGTATTTAAAAAATAGATTCGAATATGATAGATTGTTGTCAACAAGAAAAATATTAATTTAATTTTGTATATTAAGATAATTTAAAGGCCTCATTCAATATAATTAGCCAAACTAAAAGCTTTTCATTAGCGTCTCCTCACGTTACAGTATGTGATTATTTTATAAATATACTGTATACTGCTAACTAATTAATCAAACACTACAGATAATGTAGTGTTTGATTACTTAGTTAGCAGTACACCGCAGACTACCCCCTGTATTATTTTAGTCCTTTCGTTCCATCATAAAGTTGTCTGGTAGATATCGCTATCAGCGATAAGACCGCCATTGTACCCATAGAATTAATTTTATATATAACTTGTTTATTCTTTGATGTACAATATTGTTCATTCTTTTCTATTTGGGCAAAGAATCAAACGCGACAAAAACACGATTCGACATCAAACATACTGCATATAAAATTCAATAAATTATACAAATGAATCTTACCTAGTATACCAATCACAATGAACATTCAATAAGAACCGTTCAATACTAAATCATCTCGACGCAGAACCAATTTAATTCACAACCAAAAAATCACCCAGAAAAATCCATCCAATCGCCCGCGAGAAGGTAATGTAACTCAACCCAAAACCAATTCCAGGTGATACCGATAAAGATTCTGCATAAATCATTGGTTTAATTCAATAATCCCGCATTTTACCTAACGTGCAGCAATTGAATATCTACTCTATCTATATCAATTTAAATGACTTATTTCATTACGCCTCTCGCAGAGGATTCTCTGGGACCTGCGGGCATAAATTTTGAAATTGATAATAAAATTTTAGTAGGTTCGCATTATGTTCAATGTTATATTCAATGGTTTGGATTTGTGGGTGCGGTGGTTATGAATATGAATTTTCAGTGTGAAGGATTAAAGAGGCTTATGGCTAGTGTAAGGCATTGAATATTTTCTGCTGTACCTATAGAGTGTATCGATACGTCATAGCATTTTGATGCCCCCTTTTTGTTTGTTGAAAATTTTATGAAGCCCATTACTTTTTTTTCCTGGTGAAGGTTGCGGGAAGCCGATTGATGCGGGATGCACCAGAACATTCGTTGTGGCGACGCTTGGGGGAGGCCTATGTCCAACAGTGGACGTGTATCGGCTGAAATGATGATGAATGATGATGTATGTTCAATTACTCGTACATGCCTGGATATGGCATGGACCGATTTGGATTTTTTTTTATTTGTTTGAATGATTGTAGTCTCTTAGTACATCCATGGTTCCAAGGTCAGGATATTTATGATGGTGTGATCCTGAAGAAATTATAGAAACTCTTCAAATTTTAAAGGCACACTTATGTTACGACCTTGATATAAACAATCTTTTCGTCAGTAAGAGTCTAACACTATCTCCCGCTCCGCCCAAAAGCGTGAGTTGTCATTGGATAATTTTTTCCCACCATAAAAAAGCTCCAATTGGTATTGTTAGAACTGACCATAACATAGTGGTTACTTTTTAAAAGTGTTTTGCCACCAAAATCGCCTAGCATATAAATTAATTTCCCGTCTTCGAAACTACAACATAAAACACTGAACAACTTTTTCCTCACACGGATTAAACGGAGCAACATCCGAAGTTTAGCGGAACTTGCCGATTAGTTCCGAGCTCAAATCCGGAACTCAAGTAAAAACGGTGTTCCGACGAGTAGCGAAGTTTGCCGAACTTCGGGCGGTTTCATAACGAGTTTGATGTGGTTATGCTGTTAAACAAGGTGCCGAAAATAGATGGATGTTAGGAGCGATTATCGACATTTCTAGATAGTTTTGTAAAGCAATGTAGTTTCTTGGTAATATAATATCAGTTGCACAGATGGAAAGGTTGCCATTTTTCTTGGCAACGATTGCCAAGGTCTGGTCGGAATAGATGACCGATATCTATATAATATATATGTCCGATATCTATTACGTACTGAGATCGTTGCAGCTATTATTTTTAGATCTTTGACCGTTACGTAAGCAAGACAATCTGAAACCAGTGAATATCACCAGTGAATAGTGAAGTCGTCTCAAAACTCTTTTCATTTACTTTTTATAAATATATATGTATAATATATTTATTTGGTATATTTTCATATTAAATTATATATGTATGTTTATTTTGTATATATGGTATTTTGTATTAGTAAAGTATTAATCTTTTAGTTGTTTTTTACTTTTTTATGCACCTGCCATGTTTTCTCTTTGCCACCCTAGGTTGACTGGTAGAGAATGCCTGAGGCATTAAGTCCGCCTATGTACTTTTATGTTGCATGAAGGCTTAATAAATAATTAAATATCGTGACTACAAAGGGATATCGTGTTTTCAAATTACCAGTAACTTGTTAACACGTTGCCTATTAGACCTCAACTATTCCCCTCGTGGGGGCGATCGGCGGCGGAGACCTCTCGCGCCGGGCCTTAGTTGAGGCCATAGTCCGGAGCGAGGAGGAGTGGCAGGTGGTCGCCGACTTTTGCGAAGCAGTAATGCTCGCAAAGGAGGAGGCCGAACGCATCAGGCAACGGCGTTATCGCCGCCGCCGTCGCCGGGATTCTGATCCCGATTTCCGGCCAACGTAGACGCGGGTTTGCGGACAGTGAGCAATTGGTAGCTCGCTGTCCGGCCGTCCGGCAACTGTCCGGACCAAGCCCAAGTCGTCGACGGTGCGCACTGTTCCCGCGCGCCTCAAGGAGTTGTCAGCAACAGCAGGGACCCAGCCGGGTCGAAGCCTACTGGGGCCAGGGTTATCCGAAAGGGCGCTCGAGCCCCGGTATGAAGGCTAGAAGGAACGGGGTGGGTCTTTTAGTCAGTAAGAGTCTGACGCTATCTCCCGCTCCACCCAAGGGCGGGGGATGTATAAAAAAAAGACCTCAACTATTACGATTCATCATCATCATCAGTTGAAATAACTGAAACACATGCTAGACTACTACTATTGACTTGAAATGTTACAGTTTCACCTAAATCACGCTTGTTTCATCGCACTTTTTTCTTAAAATTGTGGCACTGTAATACTGCTATGCTGTATTTCTTGCTGATCATTCAAGATGAACTGATCCTTCTGTTCGAGGGTTCCGACGTTGACTTTCGTTAGCTGTTGTCTCACAGAAAAAAAAATGTGTCTATAACATTGATATATATTGATATTGATATATAGCCTAGTTTATTGTTGTAAATATTTTTCATTAACGATTCAGTACAAACGATTTAATGAAAGTTGATTATAATATTGACACAATTACTTATGTGTCTAATTAAACATATCCAACAACAATTTCTTTGTTTAATAACTTAGAAACAAAAATATCTGGTAGGGATTCTTACACTTATTTTTCCAAAAATCCTCACTGAGATGATTTTATTTAGCTAAAAGGGATTTCTAGAAAAAAAAAGTAACAATCTCCTGCCAATAGGTGAGAATTTGTCGGTGGGGATTTCTGAAATTTTCTTTCTTTCATTCATTCATTCTAAAAGTTGTACTGTGAAACTACACACCAGACACAAGCAGTACAAACCATCCTACAGGACAAAATATATCATTGTAACATTGCACAGACTGTGCTATTTTGTTACCTTCCTATCCAGGTTGTATTCGAAAGGCTGCTACATTGAAACTGCGCAATGGTATTCAAACTACAAAGCCTATTGTATTTCTTGACACACCACTTCTCGACGTATCTACTTTTGTGTTAGTGTTACGTATACTAGATGATGCTGAAAATGATTTCATGGGAATATGCCCTGGAATAATAGTACATTATGATATAAGTGTGTAATGTTAGTAATTACCGTCGAGGCAGTATTTAGACCCGAGTTGTGGCGAGGGTCTCAAGAGAGCCGAGAACGGTAATAGTAATTAATTCCTCACGTGTATCATACGACGTTTTTCAATACACTTGTGAAGAAAATAACTTCAAAACTAGTAAACTTTTGTGGCGGTAAAAATCTGTTTTCATATGCGCGCCCATATTTTTTAAAATTTACCTTTCAATACACTAAGTGAAATGGGTGTTGACCGGCGACTCGTGGGGGACGACCTGCGCCCATTCTGATGCGATAATGTAATAAAATTATGGCGGGGAAGAGGTTGAACAAAAGGTTTTAAATACATTATAGCACTAGTGCGTAATGGTAATCAAAATGTCACAGTTCGGTAACAAGGGCCATTATGTACCTAAGTACAGTGCAATATTAGTCCTTTCTGAGCAAGTGTATTGAAAAATATATCTTATGTACTATTCTAGGGCATGGCCTACCTTTGTTCAAAGTTTCATCGAAGTTTGTTCAGCCGTTTTAGCGTGACTTAGTTTCGATGGTATCCAACTTGTGACCTTTTTTAAATATTTTTGGGAAAGAATATAACATGGTGTAAAAATTATTGGAATCAATTCAGTTACTGATTTTAAACCAACTATAGTCAGGTGTCGCTACTAAAAATAACGTTAATAACCAAAGCAATTGTTGAAATGTCAAATAGTTGGTAGGGTTAATCTGGTAGCAATTTGATCTCTGCAAGAGAAGAATTGCAATGCGAATGCAGATGTTCCTTAAAAAAGTAGTGTATATTTTATCTAAAGCGTTTAAAAAAAAAGCTTTAGAGAACCCAACAAAAAAAAAAACTCTAGGTCAATGGGAAAATGTCGCAATCATAATTCAATGGACGCAATACACGTTTTTTGCGACATAAACGGTATTTTTTTTTCTTGAACTTAGAAGTTTGATTTTTTCACAAAGTCAAAGCATTTATTTCAAATAGACCATTTTGCAGAGGCACTTTTGTATAGTTAAATGTCGGTCAGTCCAAGAAAAGTAAAGCTAAATTGCACGTTCCAGAGAGTAGGTATCTATGGAGAAGAACGTGCAAGAAACTCCATGGACGCTCTTTTAAATCATATTATGTGTTACATATAATGCTTGGTTACATATTACTTGTTGCTTCTATCATGTGAGCACAATGTCGATGGTGAAATAAAAATGTAAAATAATAAAAAAATAGAAACTGAATTAAGCCACTGGCAGCTAAGAGATGACCAGTCCCATCTGACGGCACCCGTTCACGAGCATGACGCGTGCATCAGCCCCACCCATCTCAGCCATTTTTAAGGGAACTTAATGACCCAATAACACGTGCCACCAACAGCGAGACATTTGAGTGCACACAATCAAGACCTAAGAAGATACCTCCACGAGTTTCCGAGATAAGGGTTTTTGATAGACAGATATGTCTGTCTATCCCTTAGACCCTCATAACTTTTTTTTGTTTTCGAGGGGAACCTAAAGGCGCCCGCTATACCTACTTACCTTATACCTATATAAATGGGACCCTTATGGGATCACTTCGTTGCCACAAAAATAATCCTATAAGGGTCCCATTTTTTTCCTTTTGAGGTACCGAACCCTAAAAAAGAAGATTCAAACAATGTCGACTATTTCAATTACAACCATATCAGTGTAAAGGTCCCGGAGGTCTGACGATGTCCCGGAAAACACGGAACGTTTAAATGCAGAAATTCCGCAGTACCTTGCGGAATTGCGGAATATTCGCGTGGCGATGCACGAAGTCTCGTGTTGGACAAGCGCCGTCGGAATGCTAGACAGGGTTCAATTTAATTGAACAGTAGCCACGGACACTCGGAACTGTGTAGTATTCTGAAATTGGACTCGTGGAAGTGGAGCCTCTTGTATGAAGCTGTTGGGTTCGTTTCGAGCGTTTATAAATTTTATTTCTTGTTTTTCTTTTTTTTTAGTGTACATGTAAATAAATTAAATTTGGAATCGCGGGATGAAGTTTCCTTTTACAATATGAAACGCATAGAACTCTAATACCACGATGCAGATTATAGAATATTAGTATAGTCTTTTATTATTTTTTTATATTTCTTTGAGTGAAGTTCAGTGGTTGTTTTAATTATTCGCAAACTAAATTGCTTGTGGATATTGTCATGTAAAATTTGTGTGGTTTTATATCTGAAGTGTCTGCGCAATAGGACAATAAATGTCGTTACAATAGAGCCAGAGCTGAGTATTTTATTGTACTTTATTTTATTGTTGATAGGAGTTTTCCGAGAAGATTGACTTGATACCAACATTTGCACATCCATATCTCCTAATGGTAAACTAATTAACTATTCATAAAAAGACTTGGCTCAAAGGAATTAGTATCCAGACCAAATACAAAAAAAAAAAGTTTCCATGTGGCTTCAAAGATGTCGCTATACGTAGGAATCTTTGAATAGAAAGAAGCCCCCAAATGAAAACGATAAATTAATCTGCCTATACTTTTAACACCCATTCTTGCCTCCTTATCTCTTTCTTCCCTATTGTTTCGTTCTGCCGAACTTAAATCCTAAAACGACTCAGTGACAACAGCATTAATTAATTCAACCCCTTTGACATGACTATTGTCAAAATTGAAATCATGCTCAACCTTCCGTATCAAAATCAAAGGAAGCGATTTTCTGAAGTCCTTTGGTATTGAATGGTGAGATAAGAAAATGAGTGTCCTTGACTATTTTGTGATTATGTTAAAATTAAGTGTCAGTTCTATTTTAGGCTTAATAACTTGAGTGATTTATATTTTTTTGGGATTGGCTGAAGCTACAATACACCACAATTTTTTTTTTTTGGTACATAAAGAATGGGGCTCTAAATACCCGTTGGTACAAATCATATTTGTGTAGTCAAAATTAAAATTAAAGTAAATTCATGATTGAATACATCTATAACTTAATATAATAAAGAGGTAAAGTTTTTTTTTTTTTTGTTCTTATGTTTGTATGAGGTAATCTCTGGAAGTACTGGTCCGATTGCTAAATTTTTTTCACCAATGGAAAGCTGCTTTATTCCTGAGTGACATAGGCTATATTTTATATACGCGGGCAAAACTGCGAGAAAAAGTTAATAGTACATAAAAATACTACTAGAAAATACGATACGCGCAGTTGTTTTTTTCCATTTTGATCGCCATTTATTCATACCAATATTTTACATCGAGTGCTTGCCTGACAACCCAGGAATTTGGTAACAGGTACCTTTTAACAAGTTTTTTTTCTAGTATTTATTGTATTTAAGTACAAATTATTATAAAGAGGTAAAGTTTGCTTTTTTGTTTGAAGGAAGTAATCTCTGGAAGTATTGGTCCAATTAGTATTTTTTTTTCCATCCATATAAAGCTACTTTTTTCCTGAGTGACATAGGCTATATTTTATGAACGCGGGTGACGCCGCGGGCGAAAGCTAGTTGCTAATAATTTACGATGACAGTGGTTTCACCCAAGTGAATGTAGAAAATTATCCCAAGGGATCATACTCCCGGGGTTAAAACTCGTGTGCCAAAACTCATCCAAATCCGTTCAAACGTGAAGAAGTAACCAACATACTCTTTTTCTTCTTCCTGCCCTTATTGATCGGCGCAACACGTTTTCTTCTTCCATTCTGTCCCCGTCAAACTATCATTTTTTATCACTTCTCACACAATCCATCCATTTTTTCTACTGCCTTCCTCTCCCTCTCCATCCATCTACATGTATACTCAGATGATGAGATGTTTTCTCTTTTTTTTTCTTTTCTCTTGTTTTTTTCTTTTCTCTTTTTTTTTCTTTTTCTCTTTTTCGATATACGTTTCATCCCTCCTTTTCACATTACCACACCAAGACAACCGATTACCTTTCAACTTTTCAGTCACTGACGCCACTTTCAAACTTCCTCTAATATACTCATTTCTCAATTTATCCATTCTCGTCACACCACACATCCATCTCAACATTCTTGTCTCCGAACAACATATACAGACACATATGTACCATCAAAGACGCTTCCGCGTGACCACCGCTAAGTTCATTTTTGCTGGCACTCAAAATGAAAACTTCAAAGGGTTTGGTTCGGCGCCGCGCTGCAGGACTGCAGTTCAAGCGACAATTTTTTTAAATGATTAGGCAGGAATGACCGCTGTGATACATACACCTTCACAAACACTAACAAACTTTTGCTTTTATAGTATTAATGTGATATTATACTAGCTTCAGCTATTGGCTTCAATCACGTCAGTGATAAAGTAGAAATTTTTTTATTCGGTATCGGACTGCGATCCCAAATAATGGTAAGCAGTGATGCAATCGTTGATGGTTAGGCGTACTAGTTTATTAAGAGCCCATTCACTTTAGCCTTGAAAGCACCTAAATTATAAATGGACGGGAAGACTGAAGCAGACAAATTGTTCCAGTCCTTCGATGTACGCGGTATAAACGACGAAGCGAAACGCTTAGTTCGAACCGTAGAAGTTTCAACAACGTATTTGACTCTCTCGGGATACTCGCCGTACGTCGGGTTATCTGATGGTAGAAAGGAGATGGCGGTTAAGTCATGTAATTCCCGCGCACTCCTAAAATGCATTCTGTAAAATACTGAAAGGCTGGCTACCCTACGCCTGTACTCGAGGCTTTGTAAATTGAATTTAACCAAATCCATTATATATAGACATAGACAGGCCTGTTGATCCAGTGTTAGTGGCACTAAGTGCTGTGCCGGAGGTCGTGGCTTCGATTACAACCCAGGACAAATGTTACTGTGATGATTTCTATATAATTTTTATCTAAACAGTACGTATGTATTTAAAAGTATATAAGTTTGTTCATCAGTTGCCTAGTACTCATAACACAAGCTCTGTTAAGCTTGGGACTAGATGGCGTTTTGTGATAGTAATAAAATAATCTGGATTCTCAGTAATTTTCACTTTATTAATTAGTTATAACTAACAAAAATACAAATCTATCCTCTTTACAATACTAGTATACGAGTATATAGGTACATCTTTACGATTTAGATTTCTCAAAGAAATAAAATAGAATATGGTTAAAGATGGAACCATAAAGTGGACATTCAAAAAGGATTTATTGACCAGGATTTAAGTGCTCATAAACTGGTACTTAATCTCAGATTATATTGCTGGCTTAATTTTTGTACTGATAAGATGTAATATATAGTTTTAGGGTGATAAATCTTCAAATAACTTGCTTTAACCGGAGCGAGAAGAATGTCAGACTTTTACTGACTAAAACCCATATATGTCCTTCAGTTGTTCTTAGCGTTCCAGAGCTACGGTGACTCTTTCACACAAACTCGCAGCTTATCATTCATATCGCCATATTTTTAAGGCTCGAGTGGAATACAACACGCGTTGACCTAGGATTAGTATTTATCGAACAATCCATCCTTCTGTGGAATGCGCTACCTCTTGACATCAGGACGGCCACCAGTCGGTATGCATTTAAGCGGAAGTTGTGGCTTCATTTTCTACACAAATAGCGGAGTAGTCTCAAAAATCCTTTCATTTACCTTATATAAATTATATATATTTGTATAGATGTAGGTTTATATTATATTGAATATATATGTTAGTTTATTTTATAAATATATATTTGTACACTTGTTTTATTATTTGCCTATTCTTTTTTTTTTATTCACCTGCCATGTTTTCTCTTCACCACCCTAGGATGACTGGTAGAGAATGCCTGAGGCATTAATTAAGTCCGCCTTTATACCTTTGTGTTGTATGAAGTCTTAATAAATAAATAAATAATAACCCATCGCTTGCCGTCCTCAATCCTATGCCTACAGCGGCCGAGAATTATCTTGTGACTTCCAATACTCGAAGCGTCTCTTATGGCAACTGAGGCGTGAGAATGTCCAACTGTTTCTCATGTTCATCTACGCTTTGGAACGTGCAATTTAGCTTCACTTTTCTTGGACTGACCGACATTTGAATATTTATGGTCTATTTGCATTGAATCTATTTGAAATAAATGATTTTGAATTTTGTTCTCTTGTACTGATTCAAGGCATGAACCAGAGAGCCTAGTGCGAGTAACTTTTTACGTTAGCGCGATTGACACGTTTATGATTTTCGGCGCTCCAATTGGCCCGCTCCAAGCTCTTGACAGGCTGCTTTTATACTCGCCTATCGCCAACATACACAGAGCATGGTTTAAAAGCTTGCTAATTCATCTAACGCAATCCAACGCGATGTTTAACGAACAAAAGAACGCGAAAAAAGAAAGATAATGCCTGAAAATTCTGTTGGCATTTAGTAAATCAGTGATTTACTTGAAAATTTCTTCCAGGAAATACGTGTATTTCTAAAATCTTAAAAGTTTTTCAGAAAAATGTTCGTCAATCAGAATCTCGATTAAATATGCAAAGCTTCCATTGATGTATTTTTAATTTTTAATATGTGATGAGTACATTATATAGGGCCAAAGTTCACGTAAAATTACTAGATTTGTATTACACAAATTTGTGTTTTGCTTTTTATAGAAGCCTAGATAATATCCATAAGATATCTGTGTATCCAAAATATCTGGTGAAAGATGGGTAATACCACCGTAATCACATAAAAGCGTTGGATGTGTGTAAATGCACCTCGAGTTGCCAGCTCTTAACCAATCAGAGAGCATTAAAAGTTTTGGTCGTGTTAACGTAAAAACAAGTCGGATTCTGCACCCTGAGCCGGACGCGAGTGGTCAGCGCTCCTGAGAGAGAATTCTTCTTACAATACGTTTGTACTTTGTTAAAACAATCTAATCAGTAGTTAAACTACACACGCAGACTAAATAGAAAGTGCTGAACCTATCATGATAGAGTTTATGGACCTAATGAAGTGATATTGGATAATTTAGTCCTGAATGAACAATAAAACGAGATAGATTCGTATTATTTCGTATTGAATGGACGTTTTATTTTATAGATCTGGACTTTACCATTAAGAGTTATAGTATACTATACAGATTTTAGTGTTTTTGAAGTTTATTTAGCACATTGGAAATTAAACTGTAAATTCTCTTGACATGAATCAAAATTAATGGACCCACAGAACTGCAGATGAAAGAGGTTAGAATGGCCTTTTGGTCGAAGCAGGCATGCCACAAAGTAGGGTAATGCTCATAGTTCAACTACCAATAGTACCATGGACCATGGCCTTGGTCGAGGCCATGGTCCGGAGCAAGGAGGAGTGGCAGGCGGTCGCCGACTTCTGCGAAGCAGTAATGCTCGCTAAGGAGGAGGCCGACCGCATCAGAAGAAAGAAATTAGAGAAGAAGAAGAAGAAGAAAGAAAGAATTCCCGCGCGCCTGAATGAGTTGTCAGCAACAGCAGGGGCCCAGCCGGGTCGAAGCCTACTGGGGCCAGGGTTATCCGAAAGGGCGCTCGAGCCCCGGTATGAAGGCTTGAAGGAACGGGATGGGTTTTTTAGTCAGTAAGAGTCTGACACTATCTCCCGCTCCACCCACGAGCGGGGGTTGTCATAAGATAATTTTTCCAATCGAAAAAAAAAACTACCAATAGTAAACTTGCGATCTAAATGTGCGTGGTCTGTTAGTTGCGTAATGCGTGTTCGTATTGGTTTATTTCCTGTAATGGAGTTAAAGGGTGTGAGACAAGCGGTGACACTCGTAGTACAAATCGGAAAGTATTTCTTTCTAACCTCTTTCATCTTTTCTGTGAATGAAGCTACTATTCATGCAAGGAATATTGCCATGGACGACAGTGGCATGGTCGACGCAGTGATTGAGCGATTGGTTGCTGTGCTACATGTCGCGGGTTCGTTTCCCGCACCGAACTAATTTTGTATGGCCTGTAGATAGTTGTTCTGTCTAGCTTGTGTGTGTGAGTTTATATGTTTCTGAATTTACCATTGAAGACACTTCCGCCTGACCATCGTTTATTTTTGCTTGCACTCGAAACGAAATGTTCAAAGGGTTTGGTTTGGTGTCGCGCAACAGGATCTAGGCGAAAATTTTTTAAGTTATCAGGCTGAGTTTGTTTCGGTGTTTCTTCTCAGGGTAGTCAGCTAGGAAACACCGGCCTCATCTAGTTTAAACTGACTGAAAAAAAATGGACGTGTAAAAGTGTTTTTTTTTTTAAACCTATTTGCGAAATAAAGATCATTTATCATTATGTTTTCGAAATGACCGCGATGGTACCCACGATACAGAAGTAACTAGTGTGAAGCAAAGTTTTTTTTGACTCAATCGCCACCCAGTCTTCTATTTTCAAGGAAGGAAGAGTTACTACAATCCTGGAACACATTAGACATCTGAAGAAATACAGATGGATTTTGTAAAGTCTAACACTCCCTCTCGCTCCTCCCAGAGCGGAAGAAATTATTTGATGATTTCGCAACTAAAAAGCAACTAATTTAGGTAGCAGTAATTTAGGTAACTAGCATTAGCTCCAAGTCTAAAAAGATATCAGTGTTGACAAAGATAAACTTTGAAAGTATGCAACACTAGCTTTGCCCGTGGCTTCGCTCGCGTACGTAACATATAGTCAGCCTATGTCACTGAGGAATAAAGCAGCTTTCTATCGGTGAAAAAACTTTAGTTGTCGTATCAGTTCCCTTCATTTGGATGATTTTAACCCACCAAAAAAAAACGTCCCTAACCAAGTTGATATGTGATGATGATAATCTACGCTAGTAGAAAACGAACAAAAATGAAGAAAATGACGTCATCTCAACGCTCAGTCACGTGATCAGAACAAAAGAATTGGGGGCGTAGCCAACTTGAGGCGTTCGACGCAAATGAAACGGTTGTAACTTGGCTAGGGCAGTACTTTCAAAGATTACCTTCTACAAACACAAAAACATAAAAAAAAAACTTTACCTCTTTATAATAATACTAGCTGACCCGGCAAACTTCGTACCGCCTAATAGTTACCTTTTATCTAAGCTGTCAACTCTACCTACTCTACCCTACTCTACCTTACTCTACCCTACTCTACCCTACTCTACCCTACTCTACCCTACTCTACCCTACTCTACCCTACTCTACCCTACCTTACTCTACCATACCCTACTCTACCCTACCCTACTCTACTCTACCCTACTCTACTCTACCCTACTCTACCCTACTCTACCCTACCCTACTCTACCCTACCCTACTCTACCCTACCCTACTCTACCCTACCCTACTCTACCCTACCCTACTCTACCCTACCCTACTCTACCCTACCCTACTCTACCCTACCCTACTCTACCCTACCCTACTCTACCCTACCCTACTCTACCCTACCCTACTCTACCCTACCCTACTCTACCCTACCCTACTCTACCCTACCCTACTCTACCCTACCCTACTCTATTACCCTACTCTACACTACTCAAACCTAAAAAAAAAAAAATTAAAAAAAAAAAAAAAAAAGTATCCTATGTCCGTCTCCTGGTTTTAAGCTACCTCCCCACCAATTTTCAGCCAAATCGGTTCAGCCGTTCTTGAGTTATAAGTGGTGTAACTAACACGACTTTCTTTTATATATATAGATTGTAGATAGTGTAAATAAACTGTAAAAGTCACATTAGTACTTACTAGGTTTTGGAACAAGCGATCCTGAGCATAAGAAGCGAAGCCTTATCTACTGAGATATTACGATAAACTGTTCTTAAGTACACAATAATATTTTTGCCTACAGTAAAATTCTCAAAATAATAACTCAAAAGAAATATAATCGTCGACACGAAGCGAAAATGTAATCCACTTTGCTCTTAACTGCCAAGTACATTTAAAACAATATCCCAATACGAAAAAGAAATATTAAGGAAGACGATCAAGTTTTTAACAAGGATATCCGGATATCTCTTTATCCTTGCTAACTTGGGCCAGAAAACGGTTTTAAACGGAATGACCGTTTAAAAACCGAAGGACCGTTTAAAACCGTTTTCTTATTTTTTTCGTTTATGACCGGATTTTGTAACAGTTCGAAAATATTTTAAATGGACGTGTCGACATTTTTATACAGCAACATGTTTTTTAACTTGACAATGCTTTTTACATTTTTTGGATAGCAATGTTAGGCCTGAGGAGGGTCTTATGCAAATGCTTTTTTTATAGGCGTCATGTAAAATGGACCCGTCAGGGACACAAACTTAGTAGAAGTCTTTTTTACAACAGCATTTTAAAATATTGATAAATGGAACTATGCGGACGTTTGTGTTATATTCCACATGCGACTAATAATAAGATTCCATGTGGAAGTCTGTTTTCTGATAGCAACCGAAGCCTACTGGGGCCAAGGATCTGCTTCTGGTCCTGGTAGGAAAGGCCTTTTAAGTTATAGCTCACCATTGGTTCATCCGTAAAGATTGAGCCCAAATTGATGTCATCTCAAAGATATGTCAGCAAATTGGATAGAGCCAACGGGGGCCAATGCATTGGGCACGCCACAATCATGGTGGGCACGCCACAATCATGGCGGTAAGTCCCCTCTTTGAGGCGTGGCTGGAAAGACCTCACGGCGTCCTTACCTTCCGCATGACGCAGGTACTCACCGGACATGGTTCGTTCGGGAGATTCCTGCACTCGATTCATGTGGAAGTGACGCCCGGGTGTCACCACTGTGCGGAACGCCCGGAGGACACGGTGGAGCACACAGTCGAGGTGTATCCTGCTTGGGCGGAGCATCGCCGTGCCCTCGTGGGAGCGATCGGCGGCGGAGACCTCTCGCGCCGGGCCTTTGTTGAGGCCATGGTCCGGAGCGAGGAGGAGTGGCAGGCGGTCGCCGACTTCTGCGAAGCAGTAATGCTCGCAAAGCAGGAGGCCGAACGCATCAGGCAATGGCGTTATCGCCGCCGCCGTCGCCGGGATTCTGATCCCGATTTCCGGCCAACGTAGACGCGGGCTTGCGGACAGTGAGCAATGGGTAGCTTGCTGTCCGACCGTCCGGTAATTGTCCGGACCGGGCCCAAGTCATCAACAGCGCGCACTGTTCCCGCGCGCCTCAAGGAGTAGTCAGCAACAACAGGGGCCCTGCTGGGTTGAAGCCTACCGGGGCCAGGCTTAGTTTTAAAAGATAGCTCGAGACCCGGTATGAAGGCTTGAAGGAACGGGGTAGGTTTTTAGTCAGTAAGAGTCTAACACTATCTCCCGTTCCGCCCAAGAGCGGGGGTTGTCATTGATGATTTTACCACCATAAAAAAACTCCTTCTTATTGCAACCAGAGCGAGAGAAGTTATTCAATAATTTCTTACCGTCTAAAAAACAGCATGTAGTGACATCTATGGTCTCAAAAACTAATCCTGTATCACGCAATCAAAGTTCTCCACGCGATTTGAACAATGAACATATAGAACAGCTCGAAATCATCTGCCGGGCAGGTGATTGCCCACCAGACATAACACAAGTCTGTTTTGAGGATCCTCCCTTTTCAACGAAAGTGTGTGAGACTTTACTCTCTGTTCCACATATCTCCAAAAGTTTTTACGTAAAGATAAGTCAATAAGACTAGATAAGTCTGCTCTACCATCCATCAAAAGTCAAAGTCAAAAACGTTTATTTCAAATAGATCATTTGCAGGTAGATTTGAATAGTCAAATGTCGGTCAGTCCAAGAAAAGTGAAGCGCACGGAAAGTAACGTGCAAGAAACTCCATGGACACTCTCGACATCACATCATCTCTTACAGGCTAGTGAGATTTTGTTAAAATGAGATCCTGTTAATAGTAAAAGGTAAGAGATCACCGTCTATCAGACCCCCCGCGTCAGACAGGCTGAGTACTCACGTTTATGTGGCGACGACTTTGACTCCCACGGGACATAAGACATACCAAAAGCTGAACGAGGTGTGTTAAGGCAAGAATCTCTAATTAAATTAGGGATAAAAATAATTCATGGTGATAAATATTCGTTAGTGATTAATAATAATAATATATAATATTTATTTTGCGGGTAGGTTTTAAAAACACTTTAATATGTCAGTACCTACAGCTTGTACTCAGAGGACGCAAAGGTTAAAATAGTTAAGAAATAATAAAGGACTATATAAAATTAGTATGAAATAAGCCTACAAAATTATATGATAATAATAAATTACATTTGACTGGCTTTTTGGTCCAGTCAAGTCTAGTGGTTAGTGGTCCTGACTACTATGCCGAAGATGGTGGGTTCAATTCCCACCCAAGATAAATGTTTGTGTGGTGTCATTTATCTATAATAAGTAGATGTAGATATAAATAAAAAAATAGAAATATAAGTTGTAATGAATATTATTAGTTATCTAGTACTCAGAGCACAAGCTCTACTTAGAATTGATTCGATGGCAATGTGACAAAGTTGTGGAATATTATAATATTTTATATTTAGAAAAACTTTTGTACGTCAATTTAAAATAGATGAGGCCGGTATTTCCTAACTGACTACTCAGAAAAGAAACACCGAAACAAATTTAAAGGTCAAAGTCTTTTTAGAAGTAAAATTTTCATCTCGCAAATTTAACACGATGATAATGTACCTAATTTCTGAACGCAATATCAAAACCATTGTTCAGTAAAGTTAAACACGCGATTTATATTAGAGAAGCACACAATCTATAAAGGCAGCATCAGACAGCTCCCTAAAACAATACAGGCAGGCAACAAAAGCTATTGTATCGACGACAACGCTAAAATAAAGACGAATAAATTTCGCCCTGTTCCTCCAAAACTCGTTTTAGGGAGCAAGTAAATTAATTTTATTATCAATTTCGGTCCATTTACTCAGCTTAAGGACATTACTTTTGGGCTGTTATGAAAGTCAAATTGATAATCTCTCACCGGTTTGAGACGCGCGAAGTCGTACAGATAGTCTGGGAGGGTCGTTACTTTTTATAGAATTACTGATGTGAAAATTTAAAATGGCGGATGAAAGAAATAAAGGAGAGTGTGTGGATCGTAAACGTTGATGGTGATCGGTTATCTTGGCCGCTGAAAGGGTAGAATGGTGATTAATACGAGATTGTCATTTTGGAAAGGTTATTATTTGTATATGCCGTGGGTAAGGGTTTAAAGAGAGGGTTTTTGGTTAAAATTGATAGACTCGAGATTGTTCTTGCATGATAGAATCAGGAATAAGAATATCCACAGGAGAACCAAGGTTACCGACATAGGCCAAAGGATCGCCAAACTGCAGTGCCAAATGACAGGATCGTACAGATAGCCGTTAGGGCCAGGCATGACCTGGTAAGGATTGCAGGAATCCGATGGATGCGAGACGCATATGACTGTACATTGTGGTGACACTTGGGGGAGGCCTATGTCTAACACTGAATGTCTTTTGGCTGAAATGATAATGATCTGCGTGCAGAACCACTCAACTGTCACTAATAAAAAACAAAGCGTCCCGAATGCTTGATTTAAATCGCACAATATTAAAAATACACAAATTATATTCAAATAACCTGGTTTGAGATAGTCAGAAAGTTTCATGACCGATATATAAAACCAGATTTGGTAATCTGCTAATCGGAGTTGCTGATCAAACAGAAACGAGAAATAACTATTTCTATAAATAATAATACTTTAAACAACATCACATCAATAGGTGCAGAACTTATGAAGCCGAAGCTAGCTCTAAATAGGACTGGAAAATCTCAAAGCAACGTGGATGCAGAGACGTAGCAGTAAGTAAAGTTGTTTCACCGATCTTATTTGAAGGATTCGTGGCAATAATACTAGGTAGATACAATCTGTAGCGACATCTATGGCGCCACATAAGAACTACGAAGAAAATAAGAAATTCTGCACCGCACAATTAAAGTTTTCCGCGCGACTAGAGTTTATACATAAAATAGATAGGTACAGAAGTCAATCTACATACAAAACGCGCTCGAGCAACGCACACATAGACACCGCTCACGGACACGATATCTCGAAGCGTTTCGGACCACTCGTCAAACAGTTCCGGCTCAAACGCTCATAAGTGTGCGTCCACCGAGCGTAGGAACAAAACCGGCCAAGAGCGTGACAGGCCACGCTCAGTGTAGTGTTCCGTTTTTCCCGTCCGTCACAATAAGTGTACCTACCCAAATTGTTGAAATTATCAAAAAAATATTTTAGTAAACCCCTATTCATTTTTAAATACCTATCCAACAATATATCAAACGTTAGGGTATAAATTTAAAAAAATCACTTCCCGCTTTACATATAGCTAGTACTACCCTAATAAAACATTTTTTTACAATTTTTTTTTACCACTTTGTTGGCGTGATTGATATACATATTGGTACCAAATATCAGCTTTCTAGTGCTAACGGTCACAGAGATTAAGCGAGGACGGACAGACGGATAGACAGACAGACAGACGGACAGACAGACATAGCGAAACAATAAGGGTTCCTAGTTGACTACGGAACCCTAAAAAGCGAAGTACATACATGAGACTGTCTTCTGTACCTATCTATTTTGTGGTATAATATGACAGCCAGATATCATCTATCGTGAAGTTGCCCACCAGACATAACCCCTGTGTAGTCGGTGGATCCTCCTTTTTCAACGATGTCTGCGGAGCTTTACTCTCTGTTCCGCATACCTCCAAACTCACTCAACTCAACTCTGTGGTGGATTGGAAGCAGAATGGTAGGAAGAAGATTTTGTTTGAGTTTTTAGAGGTATGCGGAACCAGGTGTAAAGTCCCACATGCTTCCGTTGAAGAGAGAGGATCCTTCGACCAGACGGGTGATATGTTTAGTTCAGGCAACTGTCCAATAATTGATTTCCAGCTGTTTGTATCTAATCGCGCAGAGTTCTCTTTGTTGGCGTTTATGAAAGAAACAAAGAAAAAAAAATTTATTTGTGGGAAATTACCAAATCTAACTTACAATAATTAAAACATTATTTAGGAAAAATATGCGCCACATCCGCGCAAAACGGCCGAACGCTCAGCAAAATGCTGTGACCACACGCAAAATGGGACGTATTCACAGCGCTGGTTTTAGCGTGGGCCAGTGACGGCGTCGACACAAAGACATCAGAACGGTATTATGTCTAATAGATTTGAGAGTAAAACAATGAAAAATACATTATTGATAAAAAAAAACAATAATAAATAAGTAAACAAAGAGGAAATAAAATTACATATTATGTATCTACTCCACCATTTTAGTCCAAAAACAGATTATAGACTTCAACTACAACTTCATCAATAATATTGAATACAAATTCAGAAATTCCTAGGTCCAAATAGCTTCCATGAAACCAGCCATTAACATCAAAAGGTACAAATAAACGGGCCGTTGCTGAAGTTTCGTGTTCATCATTCAAGTAATATATACAGGTAAAGTACAGGTATAGGTATAATATATACAGGTAAAGCCAGAGTTTTGTATTGAACTAAAACTTTCCAAGTTTAAACGTTACGAACGAACAAACTTCCCCTATTTATTATATTAATGTTGATGATATAAATTGATGCGCGTAATAGCTTTTACTGGTAAAGGAAAATGGGGAATTTTAATTTGAGAATTTTCTTTTCAAAATGTTAGCTGACATTTTTGATAATTTGTTTTTGGACAAAGGGCTCTCGTTAAGGAGCTTTTTCATGTATACGATGGAAAAAATTATAAGTAATTGATCGTTCAATATCGAAGACATGTTTTTTTTTTGGTGGGGAAAATCGTTCAATGACAACCCCAGCTCTTGGGCGGAGTGGGAGATAATTTCAGACTCTTAATGACTAAAAAACCCACCCCGTTTCTTCAAGTCCTCATACCGGGACTCGAGTTCTCTTTCGGATAACCCTGGCCTCAGTAGGCTTCAGCCCGGCTGGGCCCCTGCATATCGAAGACATGTGACATTCACCAACCCGCACTGGGCCCGCGTGGTGGATTACGGCCCATGCCATCTCCTAGAGAGGAGGCTTGAGTCCCAGCAGTGGCAACATTAAAAGGCTGGCTATGATCGTTTAATTTGAGTTTTTTTTTTCTATCATATTATAATATGGCTATTTCTAGCCTTCACATTCCCGCAATAAAGTTTGTCATTACGCTAATATTATAAAAGCGAAAGAATGATTTTAGGGTTCAATACCTGAAAAAGAAAAAAATGGAACCCTTATAGGATCACTTTGGTGTCTGTCTGTCTGTCTATCAAGACCCTTTATCTCGGAAACCCGTGGAGAAAATTTAATTAAAACCGTATGGTTTTAATTAAATTTTAACCCGATACCTGCAACTGCAGGCCCTAGTATATACTCGGGCCTGCTTAAAATTTGGGGTGTATGGATTTGGATGTGTTAGGCCTAGGAGTGTTGATTGAGCGTGTTCGCGCATGTAGAATGCATATTCAAACACGCAGTCGGCTTGCTCGAGCATGGTCGAGCATCAAATTTGGGCGAGTATTCAATTTTGCAATGTATGACAATAATCATAAGATATGTTTTTCAATAATCTCTGAAAATAATCTGCTCTGCTCTGCTCTTGGTATGCACTGACCCTTATATGGGTATATCCGACTTCAAAGAGGTAATATTACATTCAGCAGAACAACCTCCGCTGAATTAATATAACCTCTTTGAAGTTTTCGGGTTCGATTCTCATCCAGGACAAATGTTTGTGTGAAGAACACAATCATTTGTTTTGCATCTGGGTGTATTTAGAAATACACAAGTTATAGCTTCAAAGGACCGCAGACGTGAGTATATGGTTTTAATTTCAACTCGATATCTTTACACTTTCCCGAGATAAAAGGTATAACTGAGATATAGTGGATAAGCGAGATAAAGAGTATATACATCCACATCCATTTGAATGTGGATGACACACACACACATTACATCTATTCTAAGATTAAGTAGTTTCTAGATATTTCATTGTGTGTTCTTATGCGCCAAATAAATGTGTTTTCTTTCTTTCTTAGACAGACAAACAGACGGACAACAAAGTGATCTTATAAGGGTTCCGTTTCGTCTTTTTTAGGTACGAAACTCTAAAAAAAAACATTTCTTACAGAATAGACGAAAGCAGCAAAATCATGGACCAATACTAGTTCAAAACGTTCACGTTCCTACATTGTTGCGCCGTTGTCACTCAGGGATTTGTCTTGATCATTATTATGTAAATCAATCAGTTTATTCATAACGTTGTGATGCGAATGCTTTATTGTTAATTACTGTTCCTCGCGAGAGAACACGCGTGAGTGTAATTTGATTACATTTACAGCTAAGTGTAAGGGTATTTTTAACATCGTGAGGTTTTCATCACGCATGCGGGTTTGCTACGTATGCAGAAAACTTCAAAATACAAGAACGTGTCCCACGTGCGTATTCCACGCGTAATTTGTGGAATACACACGCAGGCCTCGCACTAAATAAGTATTCTTTATGGATACCGTGTGCGACAGACGAGTGTAAGACCAAATGTTTGTTAGAGAAATATCCTGAATAATAATCCTATAGTATATTAAAATGGGAGAGCGGGAGGCCTATGTCCAACAGTGGACGTATATCGGCTGAAATGAAGATGATGATGATAATAAAATAGCTAGTATTTGTTTTTTTTTTAAGCTATTGCATAGCTTCTATCGCGGGCCTTGATCGTGGAGACCAAATCCAGAAATTCCGTAACGAAAATAACCTAACACACCCCACTCATTTGTTTTTTGAGCGTGGTGAGCGATAAGAAAACAAATGAGTGAACAATCAATCAAAATTCAATTCAATGTGTGAAAGTGTAACTTCAATTAATATCAAAGAAAAAAAAACAAAGGAAAAAAAATACTGCATAAATAAAATAAATAAATAATTATAATTGCATAAGTTGATAAAAATGCTATGCAATAGCTTTACCGCGGCAGTCCCCGAGTGCCACTCGTCTTTTTTTTTAAATTTTAGTTGGTTCTAGTCCTGGATGAGGCAAGCCAGTTTTAGAAAATCTTTGAATGCAGTTTTGTTTCTTTTTAAAAATAAAGGAATATCTCGTTTATGTTAAATTAACTAACCTAGTTTCCCCCCAGGGCCTGACTTATTTTTTCACACTGTACTCTCCACTAACAAACATTGCAATTCCGAACCACGAATACTTGCACCTTTATTAATATTTTAATTTTAGTATATTATTAGGTAGGTACTGTAACTATATCGAAACCTTATTACTGTTGGCTTAATGTTCATTTTTTAGGGTTGCGTAGTCAACTAGGAACCCTTAAGGTACGATTCCGAACCACGCTGCACGCAGCAGTGCTGCCGCAGCAGTGCTGCCGCGACACTACTGGTCCCCGTACAATTTCTATTTGCTTATATGAGATTACATTCCGAGCTAGGCAGCAATATCGCGGCAGCAATGTAGCGGCAGCACTGCTGCGCGTCAGTGTCGCCCTACCGCCGCGACAGACCAGTAGTGACGCGTATGCCGCCGCAGCAAGAGTACCTACTTGAATGTCGACACGTAAATTGACAACAAAAGGATGAATTTCTCTGACTCAGAAGAGGAACAGTTAATTAACTATGTGACTTTATATCCAGCCCTTTACGATAGTATAAATAAAAGTTGGTCATCAATCGACATCTTGTCAACTCAAAGTAAACTAACGAATACACAACAACGCATCACCACGAACAGAGCGACACTGCCGCGTTGCTCGGAATCAGCGCGGCAGGCAGCACTGCTGGGCAGCACCTTAGTGGCAGCACTGCTGCGGCAGCACTGCTGCGTGCAGCGTGGTTCGGAATCATACCTTTATAGTTTCACCATGTCTGTCTGTCCGTCCTCGCTTAATCTCTGTGACCGTTAGCACTAGAAAGCTGAAATTTGGCACCAATATGTATATCAATCACGCCGACAAAGTGGTAAAATAAAAATTGGAAAAAAATATTTTATTAGGGTAGCCCCCCTATATCTAAAGTGGGAAGTGTTTTTTTTTTTAATTTCAACCCTAACGTGTGATATATTGTTGGATAGGTATTTAAAAATGAATAGGGGTTTACTAAAATCATTTTTGATAATGTCAATAATTTCGGAAATAATCGTTCCAACAGTAAAAAACAATGTGTCCCCCCCTCTAACTTTTGAACCATAAGTTTAGAAAATATGAAAAAAATCTGAAAAGTAGAATTTTATAAGGACTTTCTAGGAAAATTATTTTAAACTTGATGGAAAGAACAGTTTTTGTACAAAAAAGACAAAAGGGTTCTACAAAATAATTTTTGGACTAAGTTTGTAGTATAATCGTATATGCAAGCATTTTTTAAACCTCATAAGTGGGTACACTTATTGTGACGGACAGGAAACTACGGAACCCTACACTGAGCGTGGCCCGACAAGATCTTGGCTGGTTTTTTGTAAATTATATTTGAATTTTATTATTATTAAACTGTGAAACTCTTTCAACGTCATGATGGCGCAACATTGCCTATTTATTGGCAGCAGACGTACACCAGTCGTATAATGACGATTACGCGTCTATGAAGCTACGCGTCCGAGAACAGTAGGCTTTTCGATGTACTATGAAGATGCGCTACTGCGAGGTAGTTGTTCCTTCTTTCCCATTGTTTCAGGGCCCTGGAGATCTCTTTCGCATCACCCATGGCCCCAGTAGGCTACTTTGAGCCTGCTGGGTCCTACGGTAGCTGACAACTTCTTGAGGCGCGCGTGGAACAATACGCGCCGTCGACGACTTGGGAATACTGACTGACCTGTTGGTCAAGTGGTTAATGTCCCTGACTGCTACGTCGGAAGTCATTGGTTCGATACCCATCAAAGACAATTATTTGTGTGAAGAGGACAATCATTTGTTCTGTGTCTTGATGAAATTTTTCTATAATATATGTGTTTTGAAATAGATAAATATATGTTTATCAGTTGTCTAGTACCATAGAGTAAAGAAAGAAGTCTAGTACTCATAACACAAGCTCTGCTTAGTTTGGGACTAGATGGCGTTGTGTAAAAGTTCTGGAATATATTAAATAATAATAAAAAAAAAATTATTGCTTTCCTTTCTTTAACCGACTTCAAAAAGGAGGTTCTATGTTCGGCTGAATTTATGTTTTTTTTTTTCTTTTTTTATGTATATTCACCGATTTTCCGGTCAATTGTAGATTAATTTTGAAAATTATGCTATTTTTCTACTTACTATGTCTAGGTAAACACAGTTTACACGATAGTGGATATTTTTTTTTTAATCTGATATAAACTAGTGCTTGACTGCGATCCCACCTGATGGTAAGCAGTGATGCAGTCATTGATGCTAAGACGCACTAGTTTTTTAAGAGCCTATTCACTCTAGCCTTGAAAACACCCAAATTATAATCGGACGGAAAGACCGCAGCAGGAAAATTGTTCCAGTCTTTCGATGAACGCAGTATAAATAACGAGGCGAAACGCTAAGTCCGGACCGTAGAGGTTTCAACAATGTGAGGGTGAGAGATTAGTATTTTTTTTTCTGTTATAAATTAGTAGGTACTTGACTGCGATCCCGCCTGATGGTAAGCAGTGATGCAATCGTTGATGGTGAGGTGCACTAGTTTATTAAGAGCCTATTCACTCTAGCTTTGAAAACACCCAAAATATAATCGGACGGAAAGACCGCAGCAGCCAAATTGTTCCAGTCTTTCGATGAACGCACTATAAATAACGAGGCGAAACGCTTAATTCGGACCGTAGAGGTTTCAACAACGCAAGGGTGTATACTCGTCGTACAATATTATAATAACACGGTAATATAGCAGGACATCAAAAAAATTACCACAAAATTAATAATACGAAATGGAAAAACACACACAACTTGTCACAATGTTCATTACACACTATTAATTGAATATTTATCTTACATGTCTGGTAAGTCAGTTTATGTAAACGCGTGTTTGACAAATAAAAAAATTACCACAAAATTAATAATACGGAATGGAAAAACACACACACAACTTGTTACAACGTTCATTACACACTATTAATTCATTAAACCCCAAGCGAACGCCGGCGTTCGCGCACCTATTGTCTTTCAATTGTGTCTGCAATTATCACAATTGAAAGGTTAATTGAATATTTATCTTACATGTCTGGTAAGTCAGTTTATGTAAACGCGTGTTTGACAAATAAAAAAATTACCACAAAATTAATAATACGAAATGGAAAAACACACACACAACTTGTCACAATGTTCATTACACACTATTAATTGAATATTTATCTTACATGTCTGGTAAGTCAGTTTATGTAAACGCGTGTTTGACAAATAAAAAAATTACCACAAAATTAATAATACGGAATGGAAAAACACACACACAACTTGTTACAACGTTCATTACACACTATTAATTGAATATTTATCTTACATGTCTGGTAAGTCAGTATATGTAAACGCGTGTTTGACAAATAAAAAAAATACCACAAAATTAATAATACGAAATGGAAAAACACACACACAACTTGTCACAATGTTCATTACACACTATTAATTGAATATCTTACATGTCTGGTAAGTCAGTATATGTAAACGCGTGTTTGACAAATAAAAAAGTTACCACAAAATTAATAATACGAAATGGAAAAACACACACAACTTGTCACAATGTTCATTACACACTATTAATTGAATATCTTACATGTCTGGTAAGTCAGTATATGTAAACGCGTGTTGGACAAATAAATTTTTCTTTCTTTCATTCAAAATTTACCATGAATGTAAGGAATTTACATATTTGTGACAAATCAGATTGTGACGAGTTTACAATAACCCCAAAATCTTAAAACCTATAGATACACGATTTACACGATATTAGGCACCATAGCGGTCATTTCTGCCTGATCACTTAAAAAATAAATTCGCTTGAATCCTGTGAAAACCAAACTCTTTAAAGTTTTCGTTTCAAGTTTATGCAAGGAAAAATGAACTTAGTGGTGGTCAAGCAAACATGTCTTTGATATAGCAGGACATCAAAATAATTACTACAAAGTGAATTACTTATACAAAATGAAAAAAAAATATAAATACACAACTTGCATATGCGAAATACTTACAAACGCGCGTTAGTCGCTATGTGATATATATTAGACAGGGGCAGGAAGATGATGATGATGAATCTTCTACCGGTTTATTCTTGAACACAGCTGGAAGCTGCTGACTGGTGGTCTGGTTTCCAACTTGAGAAGATTTGATCTTCCATCAGTGTGCGTGATGATGTGAATGCAGAGAGATCTGAACTCTCTTCTTTGACGTCATCACGCATTGACAGAAGGATAGCGGTCACGATGAATTGTTTCCAATTGCTAGCGGTCACGATGAATTGCATCCAGTTGCTACCGGCCACGACGAATTGTATCGCGTGTTTCATAAGCGCGCGACAGCATCGCCACAAACGCGCGTTAGACACATTTGCAAGCGCTATAGAAAAAATGCTAATGCGCTACTAATATACTATCGTGACTATATCGATGCGGACGCGCTTTAGCATCGCTACAAAAAATCGTTGTGATAAATAAACATAAACAAATAAATGCGTTCGAATTTCAATTCAATTACAATTTTGTGACAGTTTAAATTTAATTATGACAAGGTATTATTCTTATACCAGTTACGTGTTGCGCATTTGCCCAAAAAGTACAAGACAAGAACAGGAAGATGATGATGATGAATCTTGCACCGGTTTATTCTTGAACACAGCTGGAGGCTGGAAGCTGCTGACTGGTGGTCTGGTTTCCAACTTGAGAAGATTTGATCATCCATCAATGTGCGCGATGATGTGAATGCAGAGAGATCTGAACTCTCTTCTTTGACGTCATCACGCATTGACAGAAGGATAGCGGTCACGATGAATTGTTTCCAATTGCTGGAGGTCACGATAAATTGTATCCAATTGCTAGCGGTCACAATGAATTGTATCCAATTGCTAGCGGTCACAATGAATTGTATCCAATGTCTAGCAGGCACGATGAATTGTAAAGTGTTTTATGTAGGTACATTATACAAAAAATAAAATATTTACAATCTATCTTAGGCGATTGATAATCGCCTAAGATAGATTGTAAATTTTACTTTTAACATGTAACTTTTACTTTTATGGGGCATGTGGTGCTAATTTAAAATAAATTGTAACACTAAGGCGGTTATCACACTGCCACGAACCCCGCAGCGTAGCGCTTGAAAACGCACTTACGCACGTACTTAAAATGTGGGAGTGCATTATCTGCATCATCGTTCGGGTTCTTCAACTACAATTCACGCAGGCACGAATTAATTTCATACAAAATCACGCACGTTACTACGAAAATCAGTGTGGCATACAATGCTTGTCACCCCGCACCCACGCGCTTGAGTGCGTGTTTCTCCGCATGTAGGTGCATGATCTGCATGAACGCGCGTGGATGCAGTTTCAGTGTGTTGAACTGTGCGTGTTTTCTATACAAACCGATATACTTACAAGCAACGTTAAGACACGCATTCACGCACTACGCTGCAGGGTGCGTGGCAGTGTGATAACCGCCTTAGTGTTACAATTTATTTTAAATTAGCACCACATGCCCCATAAAAGTAAAAGTTACATGTTACGAGTACCTACTTACTTAATATAACATTAATAAAAGTAAAACAAGAGCAAAACATTAGAACTTGATTCTGTTCTATCTCTTTTTAGCATCGAACAACCCCTCGTACGGTGAGTATCCATCCTTACGTTGTTGCAACTTCTACGGTCCGGACTAAGCGGTTTACTTCGTCGTTAATACTCCGTACATCGAAGGACTGGAACAATTTGCTTGCTGCGGTCTTTCTGACCGATCATAATTTAGGGGTATTCAAAGCTAGAGTGAATAGGCTCTTAATAAACTAGTGCGCGTTACGGCCAGCCATTGCGTCACTATTTACCATTAGGTGGGATCGCAGTCAAGCACTGGTTTACAGCAATAAAAAAAAAGTGTTGTCAAAATTGAAGACACCTATAAGCGAACTAAAGTGAAACCGCGGGAAAAAATATATGTTTAATACCTGAACGTGTTTCAGATTTAATCATAAAAAATATCTCATAAAATTATTTTATAACGAAATATTTCATGAACTCGTTTACGATATTATTCATGAATTTTTACCTAGATCATTTTATTAGGGTATATTGAGTTAAGTTTAACATCACATAAGTAGGTTAGATTTACTTAATCTGTATAATATATATTCGTTTTTATCGTAAACAAGACCTTTAGAATTTTCTCTTCTTAATCATAATTGTAATAGTAAAATATAATGTCAAATATGTCGTAAAAATGATTCAGAGTTTAAAAACCCGGTCAAGTGCGAGTCCTCCCAGTTCAAACATCCGGTCCTCGTAATCATGAAAAGTATTTAGAACTGGATAAGACAAATCTAATAAGCCCAAACTCGATATATTTACTAGAAGGCATTCCAGGGTTACATCAGCCACTTCCCAATTCTAGCATCAGGTCCTCGTCATCATGAAAAAGGTTAAGATGAATCAAACGAGCCCAAACTCGACGGGTTTATTAATAGGCAATCCAAGGTTACGTCTCTTACCTCCGATCTTCATCAGCAGACCAGCTTGATAGCGCCGGCATGTAGGTACGTGAGTATTTCAAACATTAAGTCACATATATGTGTTTATTAATAAAGTATATATCCCTTAAGAGTTAAAGATCACTGACGCAGCCAACAAATGGGTTGGTGACCTTGAACACCTGAACAGATCTTCATAAATTGTATCTAAGAACCATCTCGATAACGTCAGCTTTCAAATAAAAAAAAATGCGATCTAATCGCTTAGGCGCTACGATATGTCACAGACAGACACACCATCACACAGACACCTCAAACTTTTAACACCCCTCTTTTACAATTTTAAAAATATAAATGATAAAATTGTTATCATTTGTCATCCATCTTTCGCTACAATGTCTCAAATCTCCAAAGGTTCATCAACCAAAAGTTTATCAACGCCAACATTAACGGCATCTTCACCCGCTAAAGTAAATAAATAAAACTTTACAAAAAGCAATTCAAAACAAATCAAGTAAAGTTTTTGTTTTTAATTTTTGTGTTTTTTGAGTTTTTGATTGGAAGGTTTTATAGCGTGGTTTATACCTAAACCTTTCAAAAAAGCTCAAACACGATCTGAGTTTCTATGGCCACCATCTGGTTCCATCATCAGATCAGCTCCGTGTCATAATAATTTTGCATTGTCTATCTACTAATGTACCTACACATGTATGCAAAATTTCAGCACAATCGGTAATCGGGACGTGGATCAAAAATGCGTTAATAGTTTTTTTTTTAATTCATAAGGAGGTACGTAGGTATTATTGATATAATATACGTAATCTCATCAACTATAAACTAAAATATATTTAATACGAGAAATCTGTTAATAGTAATGTTTAGGCCAAAATTGGTTAAAAATTTTATGTATATATATAACCAGCCTTTTAATTTTCCCACTGCTGGGACTCCTCTCTACAAGATACATTGGGCTGTAATCCACCACGCAGGTCCAGTGCGGATTGTTAAATGTCACATGTCTTCGAATTTTTGGTTCTAGGACGTGCCAGTTTCCTCACGATGTTTTCCTTCAGCGTTTCGAGAGCGGTGATGATGAAATAAATTACACAAAGTAACACGCGAGGCTTTAAACCCGCGACCTGCTCGTAAGTCGGAGCTGTTATTACTCGGCTACCACTGTTCGAATCAATATACGAATATACATCACTATATACTAATAAAAATATGCCAGTAAAATTTTGTTCCGAGAATCTGCCATCACTCTTTGTAAGATTTGATCAAAACAAACAAACATCGGGCCGGGTGAAACTAAACAAAGCTTGTAAAGAAACTGCTGATCTTCTTGACAACACCTACTGTAACCTTCTACAATATAAAGACTGGCCTATTTACTGCCTGAAGCCAAACAGAAGTTCGTACTATAAGCACCTACTTCAGTAGATATATGAATAGAATTTTCCAAGATAACTAGGACATCGCCCTTACCGTATCTTTGTAATTTAGAAGATAAATTGATCTTTGATATTAGTGAGAGACTCGGAATGGTGTCAACAAACTTTGTTGCCAAGGTGAAAAGACACGCTACTTTTGTAGACATGTATGTAGACTAGACTAGCTTTTACCAGTGGCTTCACCCGCATGAAAGTAGTTTTCTCCATACTAATTATGGAATCCCGATTCGTCCACTTAAAAGAAGGAATTCTGGAAAATCCTGTGCTCGCCCACATCATTATGGAATCATTGGAAGCTTTTTGCAAAATTTTATACTGGCAGTCTCAGTTGTTTCGGCTATATGTTGGTATATGTCAGTAAATCAGATTCTTCTTTTATATACCTAAATTGATTTGATATTCGTACTTCAAAAACAACACAATACTTCCAAAATACATTATGAGATTTGACAGACCCAAATCTTTAAAAATATTTCGTGAAATAAAGATGAATAAAGTCATAAAAATAATGAAGACTTACCTTATAATTTCATAATTATCTTTGTTGATCAGGTCCCAAACGTTTCGTGATTACTTTTTCGTTCCTCCGCGACATTAATGTCTTATACCGATCGTGTTTATAAACTGTGCTCGTATTTCGATACTAAAGAGTATGCATCAAAATAAGCATAGTAATGAGCATTTTAATAAAATTCCATGACCGCACATCTTTGATAATTTTCACAGAACTGTCAACACAGGAATTCACAATCAAATCTGTTTAACACTGATCACTTGAGATAGTGACATCGCTATGTTATCAAACTGACATTTAATTGTTAATTTCAATATCAAATTCTGATTCTAGAACGCAATTCAAAATTTTATATGCAACATATTTTAGTTGGTGTTCTCAAATCTGGGAGAGACGGCCATTTTGCTTAGCCCAGTACGCATGCGTCGATTCTGAAGCTAACGCATGCGTGTCGGGATGAAATGAAATATTAAAAATGGCATTGTGTTTGGTTACACGTGTATGAAAGATTAAAAGCATCTCGTTTGCTATACAAGACAGATCTTTTTAAGGGATCTTTAGAAAAGGTTTTTGCAAAAGGCTTCATTAGAGTAATGTAACACTACATTTTATTACCCCTCTTGATATGTTCCTCCCTTTGATGGACTAACAACTGGAATTATGTTACTAGGATTCTACCGCATCATTTGCTATACACACATCAAAAGAAGTTTTCGTAACTGGGAAATCATATATATAAAAATGAATAGCTGTTCGTTAGTCTCGCTAAAACTCGAGAACGGCTGGACCTATTAGGTTGATTTTGATCTTTAGATATTTATCCGAAAGGGCGCTCGAGCCCCGGTATGAAGGCTTGAAGGAACGGGATGGGTTTTTTAGTCAGTAAGAGTCTGACACTATCTCCCGCTCCGCTCAAGAGCGGGGGTTGTCATAAGATGATTTTTCCCAGCGAAAAAAAAAAAAAAAAAAAAAAAAAAAAAAAAAAAAAAAAATCTTTAGATATTTATTTTATTTCAGGGAAGGTTTAAACAGTGAGAAAATATGGAAAAGCTCACGAAAAAAAATCCGGGTACAACGCCATCGCTCATAAAATTATGATAAATTTCTGATAATAACAATATCAGTTTAGCTAACATTCATTGAATATTACGCGGTAGGTACGAAGTTCGCCGAGTCAGCTAGTCTAAAATATATTTTAATCATGCTAGCATGTTTAAATGGATATTCCACCTAAAATATTTATCTCTACATGATTAAATCAAACAGTGACAATAAGAAAAATAATAATTTAACTCAAAAATATCAAATGTATAAATTAATTTTTAAGACTTCGTTTTTTAACAGATTATTATAAAATAATCTCAATTAAGTGCTCGATCAAGTTACGGTCAGCCAGCTGGCCAATCGAATCGTGCAATGTATGCGCATTTTTATCAACAAACAGGAATTGGTGTTCGTCATTTATTCGAAACGGTTTGATAACACCGTCGATATCGATTTTTTGACACTTGGGCTGTACCAAGATCCTATACAACATTAGCTTTCATCATCATCATCAGCCTTTTTAATATTCCCACTGCTGGGACTCAGGCCTCCTCTCTAGGAGAGGGAACGGGCCGCAATCCACCACGCGGGCCCAGTGCGGGTTGGTGAATGTCACATGACTTGGAATTTTCGGTTCTAGGACATACCGGTTTCCTCACGATGTTTTCCTTCACCGTTTTGAGAGCAATGGTGATAAAATAAATTAGTTTTAGTCAGTTTTAGTATATGTGAAACCGGAACACGTGTCTAGTATTTTTCCTTTTTTTTATTGTGGATAGGTTCGCGCTTGACCGCTATCTCACCTGATGGAAAGCGACGATGTGGTCGACGATGGAACGCGCTTACCTAGAAGAAACCTATTCACTCTCGACTTAAAGATTCCCGGGTTGAAGCTATCAGGAAACACAGACTCCGGCAAGGAATTCCACTCCCTAGCTGCACGCACAATGAATGTGTTCCCAAACGTTTTGTACGTAAATGTACCATAACTCATCATCATCATTATTTCAGCCGATACACGTCCACTGTTGGACATAGGCCTCCCCCAAGCGTCTCCACATCGAACGTTCTTGTGCGTCCCGTATCCATCGGTTTTCTGCCAGCTTCACCTGGTCATCGGTCCACCTTGCAGAAGGCCTTCCAACACTGCGTCTTCCGGTACGCGGTCGCCACTCCAAAACCTTTTGGCCCCAACGGCCATCTGTTCTGCGAGCAATGTGCCCTGCCCATTGCCACTTAAGTTTGGCAATTCTTTGTGCTATGTCGGCAACCTTAGTTTTCCTGCGGATCTCTTCATTTTACCATACCATACCGTACCATAACTGTATCACGGAAAATCACAAAGTTATAAGCTTGTTATGTCAGCAAAATACATAGCCACCGGGCAATACAGGCGACTGAGGGATTGGTTAGCACTTGCACCCAGTTGTTTGTTAGCGCCTAATGCCCGCTATGATCTACCGTGACTTGTGTTGTACTTAGTGTCGGTGATGTCCAACTTGTGACTTTTTAAAATATTACAAAAAATATAACATGGTGTAAAATCTATTGGAATCCATTCAGTTACTGATTCTGAACAAACTGTATTCAGATTTCGCTTTTACTAAATATAGCATATAGTTGCAGCTCCTTGAATTTTTGCGGATTTGCGAATAGGTTTCTTCTAGGCAAGCGTGCTTCATCGTCGATCACATCATCGCTTACCATCAGGTGAGATGGTGGTCAAACGCAAGCCTATAATTAATTTAAAAAAAAAAATTACACATACACACACAAAAATACAAATATTCCCTCTTTATAATATTAGTGTAGATATAGATAATACCCACACGTACAGTATTTAGATAGGTATACATATACTGTGTTCCCCGTCTTCTCCTAAATTAAACGGGCAGGTCACTCCCTGACCAGAAATTCCAAATATTTATAGAGTACCCCTTATAACCCTCTCCGCGCTGCAAAAACAGGGCACAAAGATGTGAAACCGCAACTGTCCGGGGCCTTTGAGACCCCGACGAGGGTTGATGAGTGTTTAACAAACGTAATACGAACAGCATGAATAATTATGTACGCTTAAAAGAGTTGGTGGACAAAGATCTGATGATACAGTTAGCTGATGTTCCAGTAAGTGCAACAGGGTAAATTAACAAAAAAAAAAAGACGTGTGGCACTCGGGGACTGCCGCGGTAAAGCTATTGCATAGCATTTTTATAAATAACAATTATAATTATTTCTTTATTTTATTTATGCAGTATTTTTTTTTCCTTTTTTTTCTTTGATATTAATTGAAGTTACACTTTCACACATTGAATTGAATTTTGATTGTTCACTCATTTGTTTTCTTATCGGTCACCACGCTCAAAAAACAAATGAGTGGGGGGTGTTAGGTTATTTTCGTTACGGAATTTCTGGATTCGGTCTCCACGCTCAAGGCCCGCGATAGAAGCTATGCAATAGCTTAAAAAAACATAAAATTAAATCATTTATTTATTAGTTACAAGCTTTTATCCTCGGCTTTGCTCGCGTACATAAAACGTCACTACGTACCCGCGTCACTCAGGATTAAAGTATTAAATACTTTCTATACACATTCTATCAGTGAAAAAGTTTTAGGAATCGGACCAGTACTTTTATTACCTCCTACTAACACGTACGTATGCTCGTACTAACTCGACGCAGAGTTGCTAGCCTGTCGGTTTTCTACCGGTTTCATTTCGGGGAGTGTTTATCGGAATTGCATAACCTAATTCCGCTTAGCCCGTTCCATCATCAGACTACCAGACGTAAGGCTATGCGCCACCGGTACATGGTACTAGACAAACATCTGTATGACCTACGAATAGTTATTCTGGGGGTCTGGGTGCCTTAATTGTGTATATGACTTTCAAAGTTTGCTAACGAATCTACACACATGAGTAATTTCAAGTGTGGGATAAACGAAAAAAATATGTCATTAGTATTTTCTACTAGTTGACCTTAACTGTCCTCGAACACGGGCCACAAAAAAACGCAGCTTCAAGCTTCTTTTTATGGCAGCCTTTTTTGTGGTTCATGTGCGGCGCAACCCGAAAAAAAAAGCTTGAAGCGGCTTCCGGACACAAAGCGTTGCGCGGTTCAGCTGTTTTTTGTGGCCGCTTCTGGCATTTTTCATGTGGTGGCGTTTTTTTGAGGCCCGTGTGCGGGACGCTTAGATTATACAGAGATTTATAGACACGTCTTGTTTTGAATAAGGAATTATACGCAATTATCGTGTACCTCCTTGTATGTAATCAGTTTTTATTACTGTTAATTATAATATTATGATAATTAATAATGACATAACACTTACACGTGTTTTGTCTCAAAACAATGGAAAGATTATTTTACCGAAGTGTTTGTACAATTTAATCAAACAGATATGTATCTTTCGTTACTAAGAGGGAATACTATGACAAAAATACACACCAACAGCTGTTATAGCTCCGTTCTGTCACTTTATTGGTAGATTTTGAATACAGAAGCTTTTATGATCTGTAACCCTAGCCAAGTTGCTAATCTACAATAGTTAACGCTAGTAGAAAGCTTGAAATGTACGGGAATGACGTCATCTCAACGCTCAGTCGCGTGGTCAGAACAAAAGATTCGGTGACGCGGCCAACTCGAAGCGTTCGACGCAAGTGAAACGGTTGTAACTTGGCTAAAGGTGCTGTTCTGTAACGCTATTCCAGACTTTCTCAATGTATCCACTTTTGCTAGTCCCAAAGCAGCTTGAACGCAATTTTGAGCTACAACACGCTAACTTGTTGCATTTTACACATCTTCACACTTTTGCAACATTCTTTAAAATCTTGAGCAAAACTTACAACCAAGATATTTTTGTATAACAGTCTATTAAACTTGTGATGACTAAGGAAACCTAACTTTAAAAATACATTTTTTTAGAATAGAATAGAACAGAATAGAATAGAATAGAATGGAATAGAATAGAACAGAATAGAATAGAATAGAATAGAATAGAATAGAATATAATAGAATAGAATAGAATAGAATAGAATAGAATAGAACAGAATAGAATAAACTAGAATAGAATAAATTTTATTGTACACCAAAAAGTAACAGGTGGGGGTGGTGGTTTTAGGTATACGAAACAGAGTTTAAAGTCCCGCAAACCTCTGTTGAAAAGTGAGAATCCTAAGATCAGACAGATATTTTGTCTGTCTGGGCTACTGCCCGACAGATGATTTCGGCCTGTTGTACTCGTATATGTTGAAATCATGTGGAAAATTCTAATTGCGCGATGCAGGATTTCGTAGACATGTGACATTCACCAGCCTGCACAGGGCCCGCGTGGTGGATTACGGCTCATTCTCTCTCTTAGAAGGGAAGCCTGAATCCCACTAGTGGGAACATTAAAAAGGCTGATGATGATGATGATAATGATAGACGCTTCTAGCTACACGTCCATGGCCAGTAGACCTTGCTATCTTCATTTCCCTTAGCGTAGCCTCAGTCTAATTTCAAAGGTTTAAACTACACTAAATGTTGTCATATTAAACATAGGTTGGGTTAGTTTAAGGTTTATCTTTGACTAAGCTCACTTTTATTCGCGTAGGTAAAAGGAAATGTTTCTAGTTACATATTTAATGGACAGTTTAGGAACATTGTGCGGCGGGGTAGCCTAAAAGAGTCACAGAGTGCGGTCTTGCAGGCTTAGACTTTAACTTCGGGTACCTAGGGAACTCAAAGTCAATCTTTTAAGACCCGCGCCCGAAAAGAGTCATAAAACAGTGAATTTCTGAATTCTACTTCTCGGTAACGGCCAGGTTAATAGGTATGAAAAAATATATATATTACAGATTCATGAACATTATTATCAACTATTGATTTTTTCGAGCGTTTAATAATTTTTCTCGTGCTCTTTATAATTTTTTCTAAGGAAAACATTTAGCAATTTCGCAACTTTTTCCTATTTCTGCGAAACGGCTTGGTTCTTTACAAAGACTTGGTTCTTTACTTGGTTTTTCACAAAAAAAATATTGGTTAAATATTCTTCAAAGTGAACAATTTTTTTTTCCTTATTATTAAGAATAAATTTCTTAATAATTGATAACAATCTAGCCTAAAAGACTTGCTTAAACTAAGAATAGCGTTCTTTAACACTTATAGAAGTCCATAACACTTTCTTAGAGTCTGATATTGATAAAAACACTTTGTTCATGTGTAATATGCATAGCACAGCATTGATCACTATTATACACTAACTTTAAACACTACACTAACTCAAAAGGTTTAGTCCTCTTTAGTCTACGCACTAGGTCCGTATTGTCTAACAGCTGTATAGCCTCAACATTCACGTGTCGGTGAAGTCTGTGTTCGTGGGCTTCAGCAAATTTTTGAATGATGGCGGTGACGAGTTCCATTTTGAGGTTACGGTGGAGGTCGTCATTTCTGATGTACCAAGGTGCTTTTACAGCATCCCTGAGTACTATATTTTGGAACTGTTGTATTATTTTGATGTTGCTCCGTTTAGTACAGCCCCAGAGTTGGATAGATACCATACGTCCAAATTGGCATCAAAATATGCTTGTAAATAGTTATCTTATTATGTATTGATAAACAGGATTTCTTTCCGAGTAACCAATACATGCTTTTATAGCGTATGTCGAGTTCCTGTCTTTTCTTTTTGACATGAGCTTTCCATCGCAGCTTGGCGTCGACAGTTATGCCAAGATATTTGGCTGTATTAGCATAAGGCACTGGCGTACCGTTTATGTAGATTGGGTGGTAGTTGCACCGTTTGTTTGTGAAGTCAACGTGAATTGATTTTGACTCATTCAGCTTGATCTTCCATTTTTATGTCCAGTCCTAAATTTTGTTGACTGCTAATTGAACTTTTTCTACTGCTTCTCTATGATTTGATCCTGTAGCCATAATAGCGGTGTCTTCAGCAAAAGTCGCAATAGTGTTGTTTTCTAGCTCTGGTATGTCACATGTGTACCACAAGTAAAGGATTGGGCCTAGCACACTTCCTTGGGGTACCCCAGCTTTTATAGTTTTAAACTCAGAATATGCATCTTCTTGCCTTATTCTAAACATTCTATTAATTAAATATGACTCCAGAATATCTGCAAATTCTGGGGGCAACATACACAAAGTGAACATAGCATACGTAAATTCATCAATATTTCGCAAAGAAAATAAACAAGATCAGCGGAGTTCTATACGGGCGCAACTGGCCGCAATTAAATGCACAGATACTTGTACTGCCACCTAGGCGGGTACCAGTGTTGTGTCTATTTAATATTGGCCAGGTGCTTTAAAAAAACCGTAAATCCGTCCTTTGGAAATAATACGTGTATAACTATACTAAATTAAGTTGTTACAGATGCATAACAATTAAACTATCCGGCGACTAACATCTTCAATTTGACTACATTTAAGTTCCTTAATGGCCTTGACTTGAGCAGAATGTGATACAGTTAGAACTTAGTTGTATTGCGGTGACTGCGGTGAGGGTCTGAAGACAATTCGAATTACAAAGATGTGTATTGTGAGAACTTTGCTTAGGGTTGCAGGCTGAGATTCTAAGAGAAATCAAATGATTCCATTTGAAGAAATCAAACTATTCATAGTATATAATTTTATAGTTTCATACCTTAAAAAAAAAAAACGGAACTCTTATACGATCACATGGTTGTCCGTCTGAGGTCTGTCAGTCTGTCAGGACCCTTTATTTTGTGAACGAGGTATAAAGTTGACATTAAAAGCATAATTATGCACTTAGGTCTGCGGTCCCTTGTAGCTGTGATAAAATCAAAGATCTAACTAACTAAGTTTAAGTTGTTAAAAACGTATATTTCGACACTCTCAAGGGAATCAAAATTCACAGGGTTGACCTAGAATCCTGAAATATGGTATGAAGCAAGGTTTCATAGCAAAAATGTAGAAAAGATCTGAAATTTTTTTTTGTAGTTCCGTCACAAAAAAAAAACGATTCGGAAAAATCTTCGTTACTCAATTCGGGAATAAAACTGTTTTCATAGGTAAGTTTGTGTGGAACCCTCAGTGCGCAAGTCCGATTCACACTTGACCTGTTTTTAGGGTTCCGTAGCCAAATGGCAAAAAACGGAACCCTTATAGATTCGTCATGTCTGTCTGTCTGTCTGTCTGTCCGTCCGTATGTCACAGCCACTTTTTTCCGAAACTATAAGAGCTATACTGTTAAAACTTTGTAAGTAGATGAATTCTGTGAACCGCATTAAGATTATCACATAAAAATAGAAAAAAAGCAATAAATTTTGGGGGTCCCCATACTTAAAACTGAAACTCGAAAAATTTTTTTTCATCTAACCCATACGTGTGGGGTATCTATGGACAGGTCTTTAAAAATGATACTGAGGTTTTTAATATCATTTTTTTCTAAACTGAATAGTTTGCGCGAGAGACACTTCCAAAGTGGTAAAATGTGTCCCCCCCCCCCTCAAACTTCTAAAATAAGAGAATGATAAAACTAAAAAAAATATATGATGTACATTACTATAAAAACTACCAACGAAAATTGGTTTGAACGAAATCTAGTAAGTAGTTTTTTTTAATACGTCATAAATCGAAAAAAATACACTGTTATTAAACATCGATCAAAGTTACAACACATTACAAGAACTTTAATATTATGTTACTTGCTGCTACGGAACCCTTCATGGGCGAGTCCGACTCGCACTTGGCCGGTTTTTTTTATGTTCTGGTAGGCGTAGAGCAATCTGAATTATGTGATCCTCATTACATGTTTGGACATATCCATGCAAATGATAATACAATTTCATTCCATCCATTAAATAGTTTTGAAGAACACACATTATCACATTATGGCATCATATCTGTCCGTTCACTCAAAAACCCTGGCCACCACATGGAACTGTTTACCTCAAAAGCCTTTGTAAAAGTCAAACAGCAGTAACAAGTAGCTGCACAGCGGTCCCTCATGTGACTGTGATCTTATTTGACGGCGGTAAAGCGAGTATTTTGCACCCTTGGGCATTAGTCCGTGATGCGATCAAATAGGATAAGGGCCAGCCTACACCAACAGCCATTAGCGATGCGATGCTGCACAGACTTTCTAAGATAGCAATTTAATATCGTAAGCAGTTTATAATAGTTTCGCAGCATTCTCAGTGTCAAAAAAACCGACAGAATGAGGAGCACCACGCTACGTCAAATGACGAGGATTATAGACGTAGGAAATAAGGGTGCCAGGCTAAAATGGGATTGGGTGGGCCACATCAATCGCATGCACTCTGACCGTTAGCCAAGAGTTTTTACAAAGTGGGTACCTAAAGGCCGCCGAGGTTGACCTGGGTGCCTACCGCGGGGACTGGTTCAAGGTGGTTCAAGAAAAGAATACCAAGAAGAAGTTGGAGGAGGCCTTTGCCCTTTGCCCAGCAGCGGCACAGGCTATTAAAAAAAGCAGTTGCAAAAAAAAGCAGTGGTGACTCGGTGTTGGTTCCTAATGGATGGCCTGACTGCGAGCTACCCATGGCTGGTCATCCACAAACGTACAGTGGACGTTAGTCATCCTGCGTCTTTGGAATGCGCTCTATCTGAACATCAGGACGGTAACCAGTCAGTACTGCTTTAAAGAGAAAGCATTAGAGCACATAAAGTCTCTCGCTCTTGATTCACACAAGAGAGAGTCCAGAGCCGAAGAAGTAATTTGATGATTTACAACTTGAAAAATAATTCCAAAACGCAACGTGACAGAACAATGCTTAAAGAATCCAGTTACATTTTTATAAAAACAGAATAGTCTATATGAAATATTATCAGGTTGATGATTTAAAAAGAAAATCGTCAGGCAGTGAAATCAGCTAGTAACAGCGCAGTTGTAGGTAGGTATTTAAGTAACGCCAATCAATTTCTATAGATTGATTCTAATTTGTATCTTTACTGCCATTTTAAACAGAAACACAGCAATACTGTTTTTCGGCAGAAATATAAACTTATACATATCCTAATATCGCATCGCTCTCAGTGGGCTACTATCGTAACTGCCAGCCCGCAGCTTCCTGTTTATAGTCAAATAGCAACGTTTTACGAATGCTTCTGTCAGTTCAGTGAATATTGACATGTCATTGAGACCTATGTATGACAACAACGGCTCACAAAATTATTTAGAGACTAGGGATTCTCTGAGGCTTAGCGTATTTGGAATTTGGAGGTATGCGGAACAGAGTGTAAAGTCCCACATGCCTCCATTGGAAAGGGAGGATCCTCCGACCAGACAGGTGTTATAGTCTGGTAGGCTACTGCCCGATAGATGATTTTGGGCTGTCGTATATGTTCAAATCGCTCGGAGAACTTTGATTGCGTGATGCAGGATTTCGTAATTTCTTCGTAGTTCTTATGTGGCGCCATAGATGTCGCTACAGGAACATTACTAAATTAGCTAAATACCTATACAATATATTATTAAAATAATATACGCTCTTATACACCCCAATTAGAAAATTAAACAACTAAAAAAATTTAATGTAGTGGCAATATTGACATCTAAAAAAATCTATTTTTTTAAATGATATAAACTAGTGCTTCATCCCACCTGAAAAATCACCAAATAGGTACATATGTTACTAGATTTTGCTAAAATATAGACCATGTTTTTCAGTGATAAAGTAGCATGCTGATTGTGAAAGAATATTTTAAAATTGGTACAGTACTTTTTGAGTTTATTTGTTACAAACAAAAATATAAATCTTTTTCTCTTTATAATATTAATAAAGCTAGTATAGAAGACAGATACTTAATCTGCAAAAGGGTTTTTAGAGTAAATACTTACATGGCTAACAACTTAACAACAACATTAATTTAAAATCACAAAAGTTTCACTAGCTAAGTCTAATAGGGTTGTTAGCTTACACGGAACTAGTTCTTCCTGTTCCCCGTACTAGTATAAACTGTATAATAGCTCAAACACATAAACATGTGACGACAACGTGACGTGCCACGACACGACAACGTGACGTGGAATTCCACGTCACCGTGCTCGTCGTAACGTGTTTATCCGTTCGAGCCCTTACGGAGGAACTGTACCTGTAGTATGGTTCAATAACTACGAAAACAAACAATATATTAATACTACGACTAGTAAAAAGGTAAATAATATGCAAAACCTGTCCATTAGCTGTACTTGCATTTGTGAACTCCCAAAGAACAGTAAAGGAATTTTCATATTTTCTCTACTTTGAATATTTTAGACACACATTTCCAACGCTACATACTGCTTTTATCGAGGAGGAAGCAGTACTGGGGCAGGAAGTATCAAAATGGTGTCACGTAAATGTGTAACGAGGGTACAGACTCGACTGTATCCTATGGAACACGTAGGAACTCTCTAAAAATCACGTACGTAATACTGAGCTATGAAATAGCTGCTTTATTTGGCTTCGGTACCGCAACTTTTGAAGTGGTAGAGTTTGTATGAAAGCTTTTGAAATCTATACATGTGGAGAGTACTTAGTTGAAATACTGTAAACCTCTTATTTATTTTCTGAGGTAGAAAATCATCAAGGTTTGTCAGACTTTTACTGACTAAAACCCACCTGTGTCTTTCAGTTTCCCTTTGAGTTCTAGGTCCGAGGTCAGTCTTTCAAACGTTCAACAGCCCGGGCAGGTATTGACATTGCAGGGCCCAATCAATTTTTCTGATATCCTTACCTGGAACACTACAAACCTAACCGGACGGCCCGACGACGAGCTACCGATTGATCTTCATCTTTATAAACACCTGGAGTCGGAAATAGCCTTGCGGGTCCCGGGGCTCCCAAACAACAACCATACCGCTGAAAGATAAATCTTTACTATCGTAAAGCGTTGGACCCGTTGCAAGTAAAGCTCCTTCCAAAGATTCCTCCGGATGTCCGTAATCAAGAAATATCCAGCTGCTTTGAGAAGAGATAATAGAAGGCCCTCGCCGCCTTGTTGAGCATCAAATTTTATGACTTACGATCTTGAGAAAATCATTTTTCGAGTTTACAGAAGATGAGAGATGGCCTCTATGAAAGTAGTACCTAGTAGAAATCCCTAATTTTTCCACACTTCAAATTTGTGGCAGAAAAAAATATTCTCCCTGGATGCAAACTGCAGTGGGTAAACTAATTTTTTTTTATAAATTATTTCACGACTTAAAAGTCGAATTCAGTAAAATGTACCAAAATGTACTAATGTTCTAGCAAAAACCAGTTTTCAATGAAAACCTGTTTTTTTAAGTTTTAATCAAAGCAAGCTTTTATAGCGCACTTTATATCTATGTAATAAATTTTAATACTGTTCAAAACCAATTCAAAAAGCTCAATCTTAGGGTTATCTGAGTTCCTATGAACACCCCACACCTTCCAGTTCCATCATCAGATCAGTGATTTACACAAGCATGCAAAATTTCAGCTCAATCAGTAACCGGGATATTTTCTTTTCCCCAAAAGTGAAACCTAGGCCATGTTTTAAAGAACTGTAACAGAAATCAATGGCAAAAAGAATCATATCTACAAGCCGTTACCAAAAAAAGTTAGCTAGCTTGGCCCGCGACTTCGTTCGCGTGGACTACAGGATTTTGAATTTATTTGTTCTAAAATAAAAGTAGCCTACTCCTTATTAAATCGGCTACCTGCCAAAAAAAGTTCCGTCCAAATCGATTCAACCATTTCAGACATTAGCCCGGACAAACAGACAGACAGACGAAGATTAAAAAAAAATGATATTTTTGGTGTATGTACCTATGTACCCTATACATGTATATAATTCATATTTATGTAGTAACAAGCAGTTATTTCAATATTACAAACAGACTCTCTAATTTTATTTATATGTATAGACAAACAGACACTCCAATTTTATTTATTATGTATAGATGTATGGATTTTAGTAGATTGCTATAGATTTTTTATCAGGCGTCCCATTGTTAAATATAGTATTAGTTTCGATGTTTATGGTGGGTACTCATTAAATAGTGTCAATCACCATCGCTAACCTAACATGAAAAAAATATTATATTAGGTAATAAACCAACTTAATCTATTTTATCCATAGAAACTTCAAAATATTACGTGTTACATTTCCATTTCATTCATCATAGTATCATATAAGAAAAATAGGTAGGCAAATCCTGACCAAAATATACTAGCACTGGATAAACAGGTATCTTCGTTCGGTTATGATTTAAAGACTAGTTTTATATAAATATAGATTTTTTTTTTTCATTTCATTATAATAGGTACCTATATATAATAAGGAAAATACGTAACTCTTGACAAAATATACTAGCACTGCTTCTGTCTTCGTTAGGTTACGGTTTAAAGACCTGTTTCTTTTTGCTACTGATTCAAATAAAAAAAATCAAATCAAAAATATTTAATTTGGTCACTTATAAAACGTCAGAAGCTAGTGCACGGTTCCAAATTGGTCGTTTCCTATGGAGAAGAACCGGCAAGAAACTCCATGGTTACTCTTTTAAAAAAGTGGTTGTTTTACAATATTGATAGATATTATGTAAGAACAGTGTAGACCAGTCAAATATTGTATACAAAAGCACAATAAAAAAATTCTCAGTAAAAAACAAAGTAAGTCGTAATAAGAAGTAGTCTAAGAGTACGTGGAGTATACAGTGTTCTCACATTCACAATTCAAAAAGAGGCTATACCTATAAAAAAAAAACAATGATTCGCGAATATAAATGATTCCCCGTATTGTCCTCTAACATTAACCTAGGTTTCATTTCTGGCGAAAGAAAAAAGTAAATCATGCCAAACACACACATCTGGACAGATTAAACTAAATAAAAGCTTAAAAAAATAAAATAAATGAACGTTAGTCAAAGAAAACATTCTCCAAAGATCCACTTATACAATAAAATAAGTACTTAATGAAGTATAAACAAAGAACACAAGAAACAACGGCCCACTTAGCATATTCAGAGACTTGGTCGTTTGAACAAGTTTGCGGACCGTTCCCCAAACCTGGCGTGTTCAATTGAATCTCCTGAAGGCACTCGCCCATTGCCGCGTTTCAAGTTTTGTGATAAAAAATTTCAAAACGAAGATAGTAGTTATCTAGATGGGGTAATTACAGGTTTCATCTTGTAAGCGCCGGGCCGATGCTTCTTAGGGCCGTGGGGAATTTCTGAAAAAGAAGGCCGTGATCCTAAAACGCAAAAGGTAACTATATTAATTCAATTATAATAATAATAAAAAAAAAATTTTTTCAAAAAATATATTTAAAAACGTAATTTATATGTACTGAGTGTAAAGGACAGCTCTCCGCAAACTTTAACGGCCATATTTTACCGGCACACTATGGCGGCGCGACCAGTTGCGCCACCATGGTGCCCCGGTGAAATATAGCCCTAAGTTACCAAGCTAGATACCATACAGACTCCAGACTCATACAAGTCCGAGCTGGTCGCGCCACCAAATTGGTTCCGCAACCAAACGGACACAATGATGAGTAACTCTCTTTAGAGCTGTATACATTTTGTTGGTAGCGGCGAATGATCGCGCCGTCATGGTGTCTCGGTGAAATATAGCTCTAAAGGATTATTCAGTAGAGGAAACTGAACAACCATTTACAAGAGTTTTTTTTTTCAGGAAATTAAAAAATTATGGCCTGTCCATTTTGTATGGTCAGTCTGGTGGTCATCTATGGTCTGTCTAATCAAGTTTATTAAATAATTTTGTATGCCATTTTTTTTCCATTGTAATAATATTCCACAATGTTCACACAACGCCATCTAGTCCCGAACTAAGGAGAGCCCGAACTGAATAATAAATAACTGATAAACATACATATATATTTCTAAATATATACACACATATTATAGATAGATTACACCCAAACACAGAACAAATTATCGTACTCATCACACAAATATTTGTCCCGGGTGGAAATCGAAGCCACGATCTCCGACACAGCAGACAAGACCACTGACCACTAATCCAACAGACCTGAAGATCACTCACCAGTAGTTTTTAAGCTATCGCATAGCTTCTATCGCGGGCCTTGAGCGTGGAGACCGAATCCAGAAATTCCGTAACGAAAATAACCTAACACCGCCCACTCATTTGTTTTCTTACCGGTCACCACGCTCAAAAAGTGTAACTTCAATTAATATCAAAGAAAAAAAAAACAAAGGAAAAAAATACTGCATAAATAAAATAAATAAATAATTATAATTGCATAAGTTGATAAAAAAATGCTATGCAATAGCTTAACCGCGGCAGTCCCCGAGTGCCACACGTCTTTTTAATTTTTTTTTATTGATATAGTCTAGTGCTTGACTGCGATCCCACCTAATGGTAAGTAGTGATGCAATCTCTGATGGTGAGGCGCACTAGTTTATTAAGAGCCTATTCTAGTTAAAGACATTCGTTTTTATTTCCTGTCAATATTATTAAATTCCAGCTTACCTCTTCCAGCTAATGCTAATCTATGACCCAAACAAATTCTTACTTGACTGGATTTGAAAATTGTAGCCAGGTGGACAGTACGCCACCCGGTCGTGATTACCTCAGAAACACCAAGAACTCATTACCATATATTAAAATTAATTGTTAAAACTAAAAGAGAATTAGATTTCTAACAAACTTAAAGGAAAGGAATAACAATGAGGTCTGAAATGGTGTTGCCAGATATCAGTTTGGGATTTTAGGATAACTTGGATGAATAATTTAAAATTCTTTACGGGTCGTTCTTTAAAGTTAAGTAACGCTTGCTGAGGTCACTCTGTGGATGGGAGACCATTTCAACACACATTAACCTGTTTTATCCCTTTATGGGATGAATTTGGGAAGTCTTTATGGGATGAGTTTGGGTTAGTGCTCGCTTACGTTATAAAAGGATAAGTCCAGTGGACCTGAAAGAGTTACAATGGCCCTGGGTCCAATGCACCTGAAAGAGTTACAGTGGCCCTGGGTTCAGTGCACCTGAAAGAGTTACAGTGACCCTGGGTTCAGTGCACCTGAAAGAGTTACAGTGGCCCTGGGTCCAATGCACCTGAAAAAGTTACAGTGGCCCAGGGTCCATTGCACTTGAAAAAGTTTCAGTGGTCTTAGATCCAGTGGTCCTGAAAGATTTACAGTGGCCCTGGGTTCAGTGCACCTGACAGAGTTACAGTGGCCCTGGGTTCAGTGCACCTGAAAGAGTTACAGTGGTCCTGGGTCCAATGCACCTGAAACAGTTACAGTGGCCCAGGTTCCAATGCACCTGAAAAACTTTCAGTGGTCTTAGATCCAGTGGTCCTGAAAGATTTACAGTGGCCCTGGGTTCAGTGCACCTGAAAAAGTTTCAGTGGTCTTAGATCCAGTGGTCCTGAAAGATTTACAGTGGCCCTGGGTTCAGTGCACCTGAAAGCGTTACAGTGTCCCTGGGTTCAGTGCACCTGAAAAAGTTACAGTGGCCCAGGGTCCAGTGCACCTGAAAAAGTTTCAGTGGTCTTAGATCCAGTGGTCCTGAAAGATTTCCAGTGGCCCTGGGTTCAGTGCACCTGAAAGAGTTACAGTGGCCCTAGGTCCAATGCACCTGAAAAAGTTACAGTGGCCCAGGGTCCAATGCACCTGAAAAAGTTTCAGTGGTCTTAGATCCAGTGGTCCTGAAAGATTTACAGTGGCCCTGGGTTCAGTGCACCTGAAAGAGTTACAGTGGCCCTGGGTCTAATGCACCTGAAAAAGTTACAGTGGCCCAGGGTCCAAAGCACCTGAAAAAGTTTCAGTGGTCTTAGATCCAGTGGTCCTAAAAGATTTACAGTGGCCCTGAGTTCAGTGGACCTGAAAAAGTTACAGTGGCCCTGGGTCCAGTAATCCTGAAAGAGTTACAGTTGTCCTCGGTCCAAAAGGCCTGAAAGATTTACGCAAACAACGCAAAGGGTAGCCGAAGGACAATAGATTTTAATTAGTAAAAGCAAGCTGATATTTAATTTGATGAAATCATACCATTATCATCATCTTCCTGCCCTTATCTTATTTTATTTGGGTCGGCGCCACACATTTTCTCCTTCCATTCTGTATTGTCACCCGTCACGCTATAACTAACTCCTTTTTCTTTGATATCGCTTCTCACACAATCTATCCATCTTTTCTTTGGCCTCTTTCTCCTTCTGTCTACTTGTATACTCATAACTCTGATGCTATCATATCATAAAAAATAAAACAGACACGAAATGTTTCGACTAAGAACTTTCCACGTTCAGATATTTCAAAACCTTTCATATAAACACTACAAGCACTTTGGAAGTTACGGTTTCGAAGCCAAATAAGGCAGCTATTTCATAACTCTGTTTATACTTTGTACATGATTTCTCTCTTTGATCTGCAAGCCTTCTCACAAGTCCTAAAGAAAAGAAAAAAACGATGTAAAGCAGGACAAGGCATTGGACGATTTTACATCAAACCTCAAAACAAAAACTTATTCCCTCCCAATTGTGCAAAGCAGTGTCTGCATCTCATAAATAAAGGAAACACGTTTATTTGGCACGCAGGTTTACACAATGAAATAATATAATATAATAGTATTCCACAATTATCCCACAACGCCGTCTAGTCCCAAGCTAAGCAGAGCTTCTGTTATGGGTACTAGACAACTGATAAATATACTTATATATTTCTAAATACATACATATTATAGATAAATTACACCCAGACACAGAACAAATAATTATGCTCATCACATAAATATTTGTCCTGGGTGGGAATTGAACCCACGACCTCCGGCATAGCAAGGGTTACTAACCACTAGACCAACAGGCCAGTCAAAAAATAATATTTATTGAAACTTAACGGTCAGCCGACAGACGTCCACTGTTGGTCGCCACCATGATGCATGATCATGATCCTGCGCGTCCCGCATCCACCTGATTCCCGCAACTTTCACCAGGTCATCGGCCCACCTTGCAAGAGGCCTTCCAACGCTGCATTTTCCAGTACGCGGTCACCACTCCAAAACCTTTTGGCCCCAATGACCATCTGTTCTGCGAGCAACGTGCCCTGCCCATTGCCACTTAAGTTTAGCGATTCTTCGTGCTGTGTCGGCAACCTTAGTTCTCCTGCGGGTATCTTCATTTCTGACTCGATCACGCAAGGAAACTCCGAGCATAGCCGTTTCCATTGCTCTTTGGGTGACTTGCCTTCCTATGAGGCCCATTATGAGCGCACATTTCGGATGCATATGTCATCACTGGCAGCACGCTTATAGATTTTCGTCTTAAGACACTGGTATGTTGAATGAGAAGATACCGCGTAGCTTCCCGAACGCTGCCCAACCGAGTCGGATTTGACGGTGGACCTCTTTCTCGAAATTAGGTCTACAATTCTTTTAAATGAATTGTAGACCTAATTTCACAAATCATTTCTAATTTCCGAATTCCGAGCAGATCATTAGCTAGTGCTTCATATTATGATTCTATTAAAGCAGACATTTTAGACGTGTCGTTCTCATGTTGTTGTTTTTTCATTTTCTCCGCAAAAAAACCAAAAATAAAGTCATTCGTTGGAGTTAAAACCAAACATTGACTAAAGTAGCGGTCCACCTTCCAAAAAAGTCGAAAATTTGAAACGAGCACTACTGAATAGCGTTCAGCTTCGGGTAGCGACGCGATATTTCATTGGCACCAGATATTTATACAGGTCCCGGTTGGGCACGACTGATGGGAACATTCGGTCACTGTCCTGAAAACGTTTTATTTTAATTCGATTTTTTATCTGAATTTCTAGTACCTACTGCATTCTCTAAATGACATCTTTATTTGAACCCTGCCTTTTCATTTAATGCTTGAAGAATGAGATTATAAGAGATGATAAGCAGTTAAGAGGTAGACAATTGCTATCTAGTACTAGATGTTATAGAAAAAAAAGGTAAATTCGGGTGCGTTGTTCCGGCTACCAATTTAAACTTTCCTATTTTTAACTGCTATACTTATATTTTTTACAGTTAACCTTTGCATTGTAAAAAAAAACCCGTGGAATTTCTTTTTAGAAAATTTTCCTTAGTCCTAGCAGCTGGCAGGCATCGCAGCCCTGCTGGGTTCCTACTGTTTTGCTGACTTCTCTTTGAGGCCCGCGACTCGGGATCGTTCCTTATATGACGAATGAACGGCGAGCTAACCATTGCTTGTCGTTCGCGAGGCCGCACCTACGGTAGCCGGAGATCGCCTTGCGACTCCCAACAGCCAAGGCGCCTTTTGTCGTGGTTAGTTGGGTATGAAGATGTACCTATGTTCCCTCACTTTTGTGGCCACCTCCTTCGCTTGAATTACTATTTCGTAGAAGGATGTGACCACATCCCATTCCCTCTTGCTCCGGACCGGATCCGGATAGCGGTCAGGAAAACTCTAAAATTTTCTTTTATTGCACCTAAAGAAGAAGTTATTGGATTATTCACCATCTTCAAAAAAAAAAAAGCCACTACTTTGTATGTATGAAAACCAAGATCAAATTCCTTTCAAAATCTCATTTACTTCAACTCATTACAAGAATAGCTGATGCTGAAAAAGAATCGCAATTAAACTCTCGAGACAGGGATTAAATAAAATGATTTAAGTTTTCAACTCAATGAATCATAAATTAGATAATCAATGGAATCCGATTGGAATTGTGTTCAGCGAATTTTAATTTTAGGGTCTTTTTCTACTGATGTGGTGAACATTTTCAAATTATTTTCTTTTGCCACTTCCCATGACCGAAGAGCTGGCTTTTTACCTTAGGCAGAAGATAAGCATTTCCATAAAAGCATGGTAATGCCACCAGTCTTTTGGGCTAATTACTGGTTGAAAGCGATGTGGAAGAGTTTTTAGCGCCAACTTTTAGTTTGTTTTTAGTTAGTTTTAATTAATTAAAAGTTTTTATTATTATTATTATTTTGTTTTGCTGTAATTTATTATAACAATAAAACCTTATTTATACCTACGTAGTTTATTACAGGGTTACAATCGTGAGAGCTGTGGTGATGAGCTAAACACGAAAATCAAACCTTTCGTACCTACAGAAGCTAATTAGACAGGAAACATGTTTTCCTATTTGTTTGTGTACTTCTGATTTAAACTATCAATAAAACATAAGCAATTTTTATTACTAAGACAACATGGACTGTTGTCCGAAATAATTGAAATTTAATTATCAGGGCTTTAATCATTTTATATGTACCTTGTTGTTTATCATATTTCTCACCTCTTTGCCTACTCATCTTTTACCTTTGCATTCTTTGCTCATTATTTCATGCTCTACACCCCAACTGCCGCAGTCACCTTTGCAAAATGGCGTCAGTCACAACAATCCTACTTCAAAATTAGATAGCAAATTCTGACGGCATAGCTTGAGTAATATGAAAATAATTAACACCGGGCGAACGCTCGGTGCGATGTTTCACGCTAACCTACACTGACCTTTAAATAAACTCCTTAAGCGATAACAACGTTTGAGCTGACGATTTACTGGTCAGCAGTTTTAGTGATCTTCGGGCTTTAGAGGAGACTGAGCACTTGACTTGCTAATATTTATGTAAGTACTTTCAAAGTTGCGTCACAATCAATTCGTTTAGACTTTTAGAACTTTATTACTGCTGTTGAGGTAATTAAAGCCCGGCAAATCTAAGAAGTACCGTTTGACAGTTCTACACGTTTTGTTGAATAAAAACAATACCTATGAGTTGTGATAAAAAAAAAAAAATTGCTTCATATTTTCATGGTTTATGAAAAATATAATAGAAATACGCCTCCTATATAAAGCTATTTTTAACCGACTTCGAAAAGGAGGAGGTTCTATGTTCGGCTGAATGTTCTTTTTTTCCTTATTTTATGTAAGTTCACCGGTATCTGGGTCAATTGTGGACCGATTTCAAAAATTCTTTTTTGGTTTGAAAGGTTATGCTTCCAAATTGGTCCCATAGAAATATTGTTATGACCTGATCATAAATTTCAAAGATATGGAATTGAACTCCTCATAGAATTACAGCAGAACTGTGGTTACAAGTAAACTTGCTTTGTTTATACTCAAAAACTACAAAAAACAAATAACTTTAATTTCGGAAGTCGGTGGTTAAATAACGAAGAGACAAAACTATTATATGTAGAAACACCGACTTCCAAAATAAAAGTTATTTTTTATACTTTTTAGTGTTTTTTAACATTGAAGTCGTATATATTTTTCATATATTTTTTTTTTGTTAAAAGTTTTTTATTAATGAAAGGTGTGAAACGTCGAACTAGAGATGACATCTGTTCATTTTCAGTTCATTGTGCCGTTGCCGGCAATATGGGAATATTGCCACCAAAATTCTAAGTTCGGGCAATATCTCCGGCAATATTCCCACTTCACGGCAATATTGCCGGCAACGACACATCTATACGTCAAACGGTACTTCTTAGATTTATTGTGAATCGAGATAAAAAGGTAGCCTATGTTCTTTTCCATGTCAAAAGCGATATGCATGCCAAATTTCATCCAAATCCGTTCAGCCGTTTTTGCGTGATTAAGTAACAAACATCCAAACATTCACACTTTCACATTTATAATACTAGCTTTTGCCTGCGGCTTCGCCCGCGTGTCATTAGGTACTTAAGGAATCGGGATAAAAGGTAGCCTATGTTGTTTTCCAAGTCAAAGGCTATATGCATGCCAAATTTCATCCAAATCCGTTCAGCTGTTTTTGCGTGATTAACATCCAAACATCCACACTTTCACATTTATAATATTAGTTAGGATAGTATACTTGCTCCGAGTGTAAGTACTACAGAGAGACACATGTGGCTAGTTTTCGTTTTTTTTTTCTTTTTTAGAAATGGTTTTTATATGTGTAAATTTTTTTGGAGTTAAAAAAAAGAAAACATTTTTTTTTTTCAATTTTTATTAGAGGCATTAATTCATGAGCTATCAGAAAAGTACAGAGTAGAGAAAATCTCACATTTAGGTACCAGTATTTGGTGGCAAGTTAGAATATAAAAAAATAATAAGTTAAGAAGTCCGATACCTCGCAAAGAACTCATTTTGGATCCTGATAGTTATTGGAATCAAAATCGTTGCAAACATCTCACAACCTATTTCAAGGAATGCAACGAATACCTATCACCACAAAATAGATAGATACACAAGACAATCTCATGTATGTAGGTACTTCACTTTTTATACCTACGCTCGGTGGATGCACACTAATGAGCGTTTGAGCCGGAACTGTTCGACGAGCGGGCCGAGGCGCTCCGACATATCGTGTCCGTGAGCGGTGTCTATGTGTGCGTGGCTCGAGCACGCTTTGTATGTAGATTGACTTCTGTACATATATATTTTGTGCTATCACTAAGGGACTAAAGCAATATCTTATGTCACGGCCGTCATATTTAGTTTCAAGCGTAATGAAGGACCTTGACAGTTAAATACTGAGCGGAGCGAGGGAGTTTATAGTTTAATTCCCGAGCGAAGCGAGGAAGTTACAAGTGAAATCTAGAATGTAGCGCGGGATTCGATGTAGTCCAAGGCAGAAATGCTTTAAGGGAGATATATCTACTTTGTACTGTATAACAGGTTGCTAGTATTAACAACCTAGCTTCGCTCGCAAATTATACTTTAAAGTCATTTGCTAAGATACTGGGGTGTTAATCTACCCCCCACCAATCTATCTTTATGCTTCGAGTTTGCCACACCTCCTATTTCTTTGGACGACCATGTGACTGAGCGTTGAGATGACGTCTGTACAAAGGAATCGGAGACATGGCTAACTCGAGGAGTTCGACACAAGAGAATCGAAACGAAACGGTTGTAGTTTGGCTAAGGGGCTTGAACCCCTTGTAAAGCTCGAGACTCGATATGGCGTTCGTGACATATGAGATTGCTTTATCCTCTAAGTTCATAATCTATAATACTCGTACTTTTAATTTGTTCTTATCAGCTAATTAAAGTTAGTCTATTATCTAGATGAGGTTTAATTGGTGATACTTTTCTGATATATCTTTCTATGACGTCACTGTCGACCCCCAGCACGGTCATGTTTCGACCATGTTCTTTGAACATCTGAAAAAAATAATTACATACATATTAGGAGACTTGAAACAATTGAACTTAAAACATTATCTAGAATGCAAATGGAAACTGTAGGGATATAGGTAAATCGTAGGGGCCCCGCAGGGTCGAAGCCTACTGGGGCCAAGGATCTATTTCTGAAAGAGGATCCGGCCCCGGTACGAAAGGCAACTAAGAAACTGAAGTGGGTTTTAGTCAGTAAAAGTCTGACATTATCTCCCGCTCCTCCCAAGAGATTCCCAAGAAAATCTGACATACCCTCTTGCTCCACCTTAAAGCGGGTGACATTGATTAGATGGCTTCCCTCATAAAAAAATCCCCATCTGACAATACTTGAGTCAAAATGAATTCTGTAACATGTAAGAGAATTGTTCGAATCATATAACGTTACTTTTAATTTATACGAAACCCGAAACACGTGTCTAGTATTTTTTATGTAAAAGAATCTATGTACCTAATTTTATAACTATATCATGAAAAATCACAAAGTTGTCATGTTAACAGCACGCTTAGCCAAGTGGTTATTCTGCAATCGTTAACGCTGTCAAAAAGTGATGAAACGTATGGGAATGACGTCATCTCAACGTAAAGTCGCGTAGTCAGAACAAACGAATAGACAATTCGTAGCTAAGTTCACATAGTTCAAAATCGTTTTTACAATGTTTAACGCTACATCCTTTGATAGACAAATGCTACATTGTAGAACGAGCGGCCGACTCAGGCGCGTCAACATGGCTACCAACTTATCGTTTTCTACAATTGCTGTCACCGAGGCGTTACCGATTAGAGAACGGAATTCGACACAAACTGGTTGTAACTTGGCTAGGGGGCTGGTCTTCCAAAAATATTTATTATTATTATGAGCCCGTTGTGTCCCACTGCAGGCAAAGGCCTCCCTTCCGTTATTCCACTCTTTTCTGTCCGTAGCCACTTCTGGTCAATCCAAAAATAGGTAATAAATATCAAAAAGTTTACATAGATTTATTAGTTTCTCTGCGCAAGTGCAATTCATTCGAAATTTGAAAATATAATAAAAATAATTATAAAATATTAAAGATAATTAAAATTATTTATAAATTTTGTATTTTCTTGTATTCTATACAAAAAATTATAAGTATAAGTAATATTAAATCGATGGAATGAATGTGCGATTCGTTACCCGCTCAATCAAACAAAAATTCGATATTTTAAACAGTCGACGTATTGAGTGTTCGATATATCGATATTACGAACGTTCGAGTGTTTAATTGATACTCGATTATTTGGAATTCTATTGGTTCTATTGGTTTATTTGTACTAATTTAAGTATTTATACTAATTAAAAATTAGTGGTGTATATGCAGAAACTATTCAGGTATTCTACTTACCAAATATCCATTTCCTCCTCTCGTTAGGAAGTCCAAGGCCGTGACCTGATAGTCCCTATCCAGGTGGAACTCCTTGTAGTCATCACCGTCCTTTAGTAGGATCTCCACCACTTTTGGTATAGACGTGTCGATGGTCGCTTTAAGACCTGGTAAAAGGGAAAGGGCATTAAACCAAAATCCAACCATTGAAATCAGAATAATTATAAGCTGGTAAAAAAAAAACTAGTCAAGTGCGAGTCGGACTCACGTTCTGAGTTCCGTACAAACTTATCTATTAGAAAACAGTTCAATTTCCGAATTGAATTACAAAGATTTTTCCGAATTTTTTTTTTTTTTGTGACGTTACCATGAATTTACAGATTTCAGATTTTTTTTCTATACTCGTACTACAAGTGCTTCCTTCAAGCCAAATTAAAAGATTCTAGGTCAACAGAAGGTACTATAAGAATTTTAATTCCCCTGTGTGTCGAAATAGAAGTTTTTTTGATACATAAACGGTATCTTTTTTTTCAGTAACTTACAAGTTTGATTTTTTCACAACTCCAAGGGACCGCAGACCTAAGTATATGGTTTTAATTTCAATTTAATGTAATAAGTTTTATTCTGTACTATTTTTTTAATTAATAACAATTGCATTTTAACAATTTCATATTGTGGATGGATGGAGAAGAGAGGAAGGCCGAAGAAAAGATGGATAGATTGTGTGAGGAGTGATATGAAAAAAAAGGGAGTCAGTGATAGTTTGACGGAACCCAAGTAATATGGGATAAGGGCAGGAAGAAGAAGAAGAAGATTTTATGTTCTAGCTAATAAAAGTTTTAGTTCCATTACGGTTAGCTTATAATGCATGTTACCTCCCCTAGAGAGGAGGCCTGAGTCCCAGCAGTGGGAACAATAAAAGGCTAATTATGCAAGACTTACCTGAAAAATGTGGTGTGTATGGACCAGTATATGGTTTAGCCCTCCAAGGATGCATGACTGCCAGTTCCAAAGCTTCTATGATGTACTTGCCAGAGATCACAAAAGTAACCAATACATTCTTAAATGGTGACAAATTTATTACAGAACCCTTTGTTATATCTGGAAACAAAAAAAAAAATAGTCAAGGTATTTTAACTAGCCTGTTGGTTTGGGGGTTAGGGGCCCTGACTTCTATACCGGTGGTCGTGGGTTTGGATTCCCATCCAGGACAATAATTAAAAGTTTATGTGATGAGCACGGTCATTTTTGTCTGGGTGTTATAAATCTATAATATTTATGTATTTAGAAATATATCCAACATAATTTTTAGTTTAAATGCTAAACCTAAGTATAGTTTGTTCAGATATTGGATTCCAATAGTTTTTACACCGTGTTATATTTTTCCCAAAAATACAAGTCACCACAAGTTAGAGACCACCAACGCTGAGTACAACACAGGCCACGGTAGGTCAAAGCGGGCAACAGGTGCCACCAAATAGCTGGGTGCAAATGCAAAATAATCTCTCAGTCACCTTTTTTTTTTTATGGTGGGAAAAATCATGCATTGACATCCCCCGCCCTTGGGCGGAGCGGGAGATAGTGTCAGACTCTTACTGACTAAAAGACCCACCCCGTTCCTTCTAGCCTTCATACCGGGGCTCGAGCGCCCTTTCGGATAACCCTGGCCCCAGTAGGCTTCGACCCGGCTGGGTCCCTGCTGTTGCTGACAACTCCTTGAGGCGCGCGGGAACAGTGCGCGCCGTCGACGACTTGAGCTTGGTCCGGACAGTTACCGGACGGCCGGACAGCGAGCTACCCATTGCTCACTGTCCGCAAGCCCGCGTCTACGATGGCCGGAAATCGGGATCAGAATCCCGGCGACGGCGGCGTCGATAACGCCGTTGCCTGATGCGTTCGGCCTCCTCCTTTGCGAGCATTACTGCTTCGCAGAAGTCGGCGACCGCCTGCCACTCCTCCTCGCTCCGGACCATGGCCTCAACCAAGGCCCGGCGCGAGAGGTCTCCGCCGCCGATCGCCCCCACGAGGGCACGGCGATGCTCCGCCCAAGCAGGGCACACCTCGACTGTGTGCTCCACCGTATCCTCCGGGCGTTCCGCACAGTGGCGACACCCGGGCGTCACTTCCGCATGAATCGAGTGCAGGAATCTCCCGAACGAACCATGTCCGCTGAGTACCTGCGTCATGCGGAAGGTAAGGACGCCGTGAGGTCTTTCCAGCCACTCCTCAAAGAGGGGACTTACCGTGGCGTGCCCAGCGCTGGGTTGCGATAGTCGTTGACGCCATTTCACCATGAGATCCCGCCGGAGCTCTGTCCGCCATGCCGTGACCTGTCGCGGCAGCGGACTTTCACCCCGGCGTTGCATCTCCACGCGCATATCGTGCATGTGTGCAAGGACTGTTGCCTCCAGATCCCACGGTGGTAGGCCAGCCAGAAGGCTCGCCGCTTCGCGGGAGACCGTGCAGTATCCCCTCACCATCCTTATCGCCATGACCCTCTGGCAGGCGTTCAGTGTGGTCACCGGTTGCTTTTTCAGCGCCGGCGCCCACACCAGCGCTCCGTAGAGGGCCATGGACCGAACGTTCCCTCAGTCACCTGGATGACCCGGTAACTATGCATTTTTGCTGAAATGACAAGCTTATAACTTTGTGATTTTTCATGATATAGTTACTGCCAGCTTTTCAGCACCGTAGGCGCGGGCTTGCGGACAGTGAGCAATGGAAAGCTCGCTGTCCGACCGTCCGGTAATTGACCGGACCGAGCCCAAGTCGTCGACGGCCCGCAATATTCCCGCGCGACTCAAGGAGTTGTCAGCAACAGCCCAGCAGGAGCTCGAGCCCCGGTAAGAAGGCTAGAAGGAACGAAGTGGGTTTTTAGTCAGTAAGAGTCTGACATTATCTCCCGCTTCGCTCAAGAGCGGGGTTTGTCATTGGATGATTTTCCCCACCATAAAAAAAGTCTAAGCTGCTTAGTTTTGGGAATAGATGGCGTTGTGTGAACGTTGTGGATTTTTTTTTTAAGACTAATTATTGAAAGTACGTGCTTCTTCAATTGTCCTTTTGCATTCTAGTGCCTTTGAGTTCCAAACAATCCATTTCTATCATGCTAATATTCATTTAAGATATAAAATGGTATGGAAATCAGATGGGTTAGCTGTACTAATCACTAAACCAAATTTGTTCGGATTAAATAAAGTCATACTCACACACCTCCTTTTAGCACAGAACTGCGCATCATTCCTCTTTGAAGGAAAGCTATTGAAGGTAGATTTGTTGGATGTAATTCTTGTGACTGAAATAGTAAAGAGACAATCTTATTTAAAGAGTAAAGCTTAAAGCATAGACCAGTAGGTATAGCCAAGTTCAGAACGTTTCGTTAGGATTCTCTTTCGTAAATCACCTCGAGTCGGACACGTCTTCGTTTCCTTTGTTCTGACCTCGTGACTGAGCGTTGCAATGACGTCAGAACAAAGGTATTGGAGGCGTGGCCTTTATAACATAATAATGTAAATAATAAATATTGGAAACATGCAAAAAAATATTAAGAAATTTAGTGAAAAAGTATTGGTATGCTTTTCTAACACTAGGTTATGACATTGTTACTAACAATCTATGGAATGAATTATGAAATAAATTTTATTATTATTATTAGAAAAAAAAAAACAAATCTTCTATAGCACCATCTGATATAGAATAGGTGTATTTAAAGTATGTATTTTAATACGTTGCTAGGAAATGCTCTACTTCCTCATGAAGCTGCCACTAAATTAGTTATTTAGTTTTACTATAAAATTCAACGTTCAAATTGACATTCATTATTTTTAATTTTAAAATATTTTGATTATTACCTGTATTAATTTTATTACCTGTGTATAATGTATTTTTTCTTGTCTTTATTAATTAATGTGACCCTATAATTTATAAGTGTCAAACGTTTGTGTATGTTGGCAATAAATAATTCTATAAATTGTACATAATTGAAGTAGATAATGATTTAATTTATTAAACCCCAAATAAGCGCCAGCGTTCGCTCTGTCATTGTCTTTCTATTGTGTCTTTTTTCGAAAGGTTAATGAATCCTTACTATATCTAAATATGCCTCAGCAACGAAGTTCCCAAGGGCACATTCATGTGATGCACACGGGTCCATTTCAAAATCGCCTTCTGCATACCCCACTACTTCATTGATAATTTTGTGGAGTTTCTCCTTATATGGTTCCAGAAGAGCCTTAATCGTTGGATCTGGGGACAAAAATGTTAAATCATCATCTTATTTTAATTTACCTATCTATCATTTGGTCTAACTTATCATCATCATTTCAGTTGAAAGACGTCAACTGTTCTTCTTCTTCTTCGTGTCGATTTGACTCAAGTTTTGTCCGACTATTTAGCCACATGGGGTGCTATTCTCTAAGAAAACAGCCTTCAGCTCAGCGCTGGCACAGCGACGAGTCGTGAGCGCAATACATTGAATTAACAATCCAATGTAAAGGGGCATTGGGTTGGTAATTCAATGTACTGCTCTCACGACTCGTCGCTGTGCCAGCGCTGAGCTCAAGACTGTTTTCTTAGAGAATAGCACCCATGGACAGCTCTGTCGTTGGCTTCGTTTACGTTAAGGAGGTTGCAAGTCGTTGTGCATGTCGGGCAGGAAAGGAGGTGACACATATCTTAAGGATATGTGTCACCTCCTTTCCTGCTGAAGATGTCAACTTCAACTTCAACTGTTGAACTTAATTAAGCCGCCTCGAAATATCGTCACAACGAACGGTCCTGTGCGGCTCGCATCAATCGCATTCCCGCGACTCTTGCCAAGTCATCTCTACTTTGTAGGAGTCCTTCCAATGCTAAGTAAGAGATCGGAATAGGTAAGGCTGTTTTATGTACTTGCTATAGGTTAGAATAATATGGATACTCTCCGAGTCCCGGGATTTGGTTTTAAAGTACTTAGCAAAATTATAAAAAAAAAAAACTATTCTTGTCTTCAGGACTAATGAAAGATTACACTTACTTTCTGAAGGCTTAAGGATAGTATAATATGCTCAAGATCCGTGCCGGTATCTGTACGCGTCTCAACAAACCGGCAATGTTGCGCTTGGCAAAAACTTTTATAGCGTGCTATTTACTTATTTACAACGTCGCATATCATGCGCTTATTGTCTTACATATTTTTTTTTTAATATTGACAAAAAGAATGAAATTCAATTAAATCCCGTAGTATCAGCCGGAATCCCGTGGAATATCCATATTAACATCAATGTTTGCGGTCAATGAACCTAAATAGCCATACCTATTCCAATCACTGATGATAACTATCTATTATTGGTTCTTTGTTTTTTGCCCTTTGAGAAACTTTAAGCTAGAGCCGTCACTCCATGTGGAATAATGGTATTTAGCTGATTCTAAGTAAGTTGGCTGCTGATATCAATGTTGATATGGCAACAGAAAGGATTACAGTCGGAGTTTCCTTGTGTGATCACATCAGTATTGATGATATAAGCAGGAGAACGAAAGTTACCAATATAGGCCACAGAATCGTCAAACTTAAGTGGTAGTGGGTAGGGCACGTTGCTTGTAGAACAAAATAATGGTCATTATGGCTGAAAGGTTCTGGACGCTACGTACCGAAATACGCAGCGAAGAAAAGCTTCCTAAAATGTGAACCGATGACCTGTAGAGGGTTGCGAGAATCTGATGGATGCGAGACGCTTAGGACCCACTTGGGTGAGGCCTATGTCCAACAGTGGACGTCTTTCGGCTTAAAATAATGATTGTGACGATGATCGGTACTCTTTTGCAGAACTGGGTGTAAAGACAATTGTACATACCTTCAGGAATGGAACGATTGAGAAAGACTGGCGAACCCTCATAAGACTGCAACTCTCCGTGCTTGTCGAAGAAAGCTGTCATGTTTCCGAGGTACTTGCTATAAGATGATGCTGTTACTATTAAGACCTGTAACAATTTTACACGACATTAATTTTAGTTTAGCGAAATCCGAAACACGTGTCTAGTATTTTAATGTAAAGAATCTATGTACAAAATTTCATAACTGTGCCATGAAAAATCACAAAGTTATAACCTTGTTATGTTATATGGCAAAGGGTCCGATATCCTCGAGGGAAACCAGTTCCCGCCATGCTGGCCTAAAATGGCGGACTTTCAGATGTACTCCCAAAAGGGCAGTAGAGTCCGTCACTAGTTGACAGTCCGATATGAGCTTCTCTGGAAGTTTCACCATAGAAGCTTGTTATGTCAGCAAAAATACGTGGTCACCGGACCATCCAGGAGCGACTGAGGGGTTGTTTTGCACTTGTATCCAGCTGTTAGCTAGCTCCTTATGCCCGCTACGACCTGCCGTGTGTTGTACTTAGTGTCGGTGGTGTCAAACTTGTGACCTTTTTAAATATTTTTGGGAAAAAATATAACTTCTTCTTCTTCTTTCAGCCCCTATCCCATATAACTTGGGGTCGGCGTAACACGTTTTTTTTCTTCCATTCTGTCCTTATCACCTGGCAAACTATCACTAACTCCCTTTTCTTTCATATCACTTCTCACACAATCCATCCATCTTTTCTTCGGCCTTCCTCATCCTCTCCATCCATCTACATGTATACTCAGAACTCTTTTAGTAATATGCGGTAATAGTATATTTCGTGATATGGGAAAAAATTTAACATGGTGTAAAAACTAATAGAGTTACTGATTCAGAACATATTCAGGTCTCAACCAAAAGTCCCCTCTTTGAGGCGTGGCTGGAAAGGCCTCACGGCGTCCTTACCTTCCGCATGACGCAGGTCCTCACCGGACATGGTTCGTTCGGGAGTTTCCTACACCGGATTCATGCGGAAGTGACGCCCGGGTGTCGCCACTGTGCGGAACGCCCGGAGGACACGGTGGAGCACACAGTCGAGGTGTGCCCTGCTTGGGCGGAGCATCGCCGTGCCCTCGTGGGGGCGATCGGCGGCGGAGACCTCTCGCGCCGGGCCTTGGTTGAGGCCATGGTCCGGAGCGAGGAGGAGTGGCAGGCGGTCGCCGACTTCTGCGAAGCAGTAATGCTTGCAAAGGAGGAGGCCGAACGCATCAGGCAACGGCGTTATCGCCGCCGCCGTCGCCGGGATTCTGATCCCGATTCCCGGCCAACGTAGACGCGGGCTTGCGGACAGTGAGCAATGGGTAGCTCGCTGTCCGGCCGTCCGGTAACCGTCCGGACCAAGCCCAAGTCGTCGACGGCGCGCACTGTTCCCGCGCGCCTCAAAGAGTTGTCAGCAACAGCAGGGACCCAGCCGGGTCGAAGCCTTCTGGGGCCAGGGTTATCCGAAAGGGCGCTCGAGCCCCGGTATGAAGGCTAGAAGGAACGGGGTGGGTCTTTTAGTCAGTAAGAGTCTGACACTATCTCCCGCTCCGCCCAAGGGCGGGGGATGTCAATGCATGATTTTTCCCACCATAAAAAAAAAAAAAAAAAAAAAGGTCTCAACCAAAAATTATGAAATCAGAAATCAGAAACGTTTATTTCAAATAGACCAGTTACAGGCACTTTTGAATTGTCAAAATGTCGGTCAGTCAAACAAGTGAAGCTAAATTGCACGTTCCAAAACCGACCAAGTGCGAGTCGGACTCGCCCATGAAGGGTTCCGTAGCAGCAAGTAACATAATATAAAAGTTCTTGTAATGTGTTGTAACTTTGATCGATGTTTTAATAATAGTGTATTTTTTTCGATTTATGATGCATTAAAAAAAAACTACTTACTAGATTTCGTTCAAACCAATTTTCGTTGGCAGTTTTTATAGTAATGTACATCATATATTTTTTTTAGTTTTATCATTCTCTTATTTTAGAAGTTAGAGGGGGGGGACACACATTTTACCACTTTGGAAGTGTCTCTCGCGTAAACTATTCATGTTAGAAAAAAATGATAATAGAAACCTCAGTATGATTTTTGAAGACCTATCCATAGATACCATACCATATATAGATACACGCATGGGTTTGATGAAAAAAAAAATTGTGATTCAGTTCTATGTATGGGGACCCCCAAAATTTATTGCTTTTTTTCTATTTTTGTGTGAAAATCCTAATGTGGTTCACAGAATACATCTACTTACAAAGTTTCAACAGTATAGCTCTTATAGTTTCGGAAAAAAGTGGCTGTGACATACGGACGGACAGACAGACAGACAGACAGACAGACATGACGAATCTATAAGGGTTCCGTTTTTTGCCATTTGGCTACGGAACCCTAAAAAGTAGGTCTCTATAGAGAAGAACGTGCAAGAAACTCCATGGATACTCTTTTAAATCGTCTCGAGTTACATGAATTTTCGTGATTCTTCGTGATATGTTGTATATCATTAGCGTTACCCACGACTTCGACGGCATGGATATCGATTATAATAAACACGAAGGCTAAGAAGAAGGCAGCAAAAAAGTAACTTTTTTTTTTTTTTAGGGTAAGTACAAGCTTAATCTGTACCGAACTTCAGCAAAATCAGTTTTTTAGTTTAACCGTGAAAGCGTAACAGACAGATATCAGAAAAGTTTGTTTCAAATATATCAATTATCTACAGGCACTTTTGAATTGTCAAATTGTTAGTAAAAAAAAAATGAATCTAAGTTGCACGTTCCAAAGCGTAGTTCTATAGCTATGGAGAAGAACGTGCAAGAAAGTCCTTGGGCACTCTTTTAAATCATATTATGAGTTACATAAATTTTGATTACATATTTCTTTTTGCTTCTTTTTTGTGAGAACAATGTAGATAAATAATTAAAAAATAAGTGTTGATTATACAACACAAATATTTTATTTTATTATTTCATAATTCTCATTAATTCGGCCACATCATCGCTTACCATCAGGTGAGGTTGGGTTCAAACGCGAGCCTATCCGTTATATAAAAAATATATATATATATTTATTATTTTTTCATAATTTAAATATTTATGATTATAACACAAAAAGTGAACTAACTCAGTGAGCAAATCTACACACGACATGGCTGGTATGGGTGTACATTATTTCAAATTATAAACACGTTGCCAATAGCTTGCATTTATAGTTCTCGCTAATTTTCCAATTAAAGTGATAAATGATAGTTAACTGATCACAAATTAATATTGTCTCTATAGACTCGCTACTGTGATTATGGGGTTATTAAGGGTTTTAATTGATTATTAATTAATGATACGTTATAATTAAGTTGACCTAATTAGATTGCGTTCTATTCTGATTAAGGGGTTTATTAATAACTAGCTGCTGCCCGCGACGTCGTCTGCGTAAAGGCTCTACAGCACCAAAAATACCTAAGATGCCAGTGCCGCTATAGCATTAGAAGTAAACAACTTTTAAAACAGCATTAAAATAAAATAAAAAATTTGCAAGCGAAGCAAGTGAAAAGAGTTATATGGGAATACTGCTGAGTTCAGTCATAAGATGTGACTGAAGGAATTAGAGAAAATAATGCAGGAAAACATTCCAGGACACAAAAGAGTAAAAATACGTACAAAGGTATCATACCTTACAACACTTCCCTTCCGTTGGTAGTTATACTGCCAGGAGCCAAAATGTAAAGAGAGTCAGGACTGGTGACGCGAGAGCAAGCAACGTACAGTTGCCCGTGTGAGAAGCAACTCGTCCTCAGGTCGACACCCGCTGCCCTCCTGACCTGTGTCTGCCATTGCGAAGCAAACACCCACGGGGAACTGTACGCGCTTGAACTGGAACGGGAAGTTATGAGGTATGAGGGGAATATGTGGTATAAATACTGCCTCGCCGATGCCACAACCCGTAAGAATTTCCGCCTCAATGGTGTATCTGTGAAGCGAGATGACTTTAAGGCGGGTCCCGTTACACAACTTCGCAGGAGACAGCTTCTGAAGAAGCATAATCGGGACACCAACCTTCAGCTTGATGGTATGCGCCGGAAGTACACTTACTGACAGGGAGTTCAGAAATTCCACGGGATAATGTGTGGCGTCATCTTGCTCGAAAACAGTGTTTATCTTCTTCTGTTTATATTCACTTCATTCCTCTGTACATTCGCTGCATCCTGATCCGTTTTGGACGTCAAAATGGCCCGCTCACACACCCAATAATTCTGCTAGTGCGGTATACGACTGATGTCCCCGTACACACAGCGAATGAGTTCTTCTAAGCTGGAACCATTCTACCGAGACACTCTGGAAGCACTACCTTCCACCTTTCTCTTCTCGAAGAGTGCCTTCGCCAAAACTAAGAAGGACATCGGAGAATTCTTGAGCACGTGCATTGCCGTCGAGTCGAGCTGTCATATTAATGGTCAGCGTACGAACTCGTGACCACAACGAAGATCGTTTCAACGAAGCATTCACCTCGTCAGCCCTCGATCCCGGCGTCACTACAGGAAGTGTTTGCCGGAAATCGCCACTAAACAGAACTGTGACACCACCCATCAAATATACGTACCTGCGGATGTCCTGGAGATTTCTATCCATGACCTCAACTGCCTTCCTATTGGCCATCGTACACTCATCCCATACGATCAGAGAACAATCCTTGAGCACGTGTCCCTTGTCGCTGTTACGTGACACACCTCTAAATCGATGCGAATTTTAAACATGGCATGTGCTGTCTTGTCACCCGGAAGCAGTGTGGCAGCGATTCCCAACGAATTACAGCTATAGCAATTTTGCCTTGCCTCCTGACCTCTGCAAGTATGCCAGTGGTAACAATTGTTTTTCCTGTTCCACCAAGAAGCATCCAAGAAGAACATTTTACCCTGGTTTTGCCCAACGCTTTCAAATACGGTATCATAAATTGGTTTTGCTCTTAAAAGAACAAAGCGCACGGTCATTTCGTATGGTGGTCATTTCGCTCGGATCGTAATTTGTCTTAACGTTACACTCCCGATTTCCACAGTCTTGATAGGGTTATGATTGGGAAGTTGGAAACCCATATTCGATCAGTGGATTGCCGCCGATAGAAATGGTCACATCTTAATTTTGTTCATCAGTTACTTTGACTTCGTCTCCAGTAGCACACCTAAAAGCTCTTGGAAAATCTTCAGACAGATGATGGCGATACTTCTTCCATAAAGCTACTGGGTTCGCAACTCCACAAAACACCAAGATGACGGCAAATAGATGACGCATGCGGCTGGGACTGTCACTGACGCTCGCCTCCGCGAGGATGTCATCCCAATTAGGCAAAAGGCTGCGCGGTAAGTGGGATACTCCACGCCATCAAATATCCTCAGAAAGGCGAAAGACGTTGGGCCTCGGACAGTGTGAAGTAACAACCTCAGAAAATAGCATTCGCCATTATTCGGATGCACGATATAAACCCTAGCCAATGTGGTGTCCTTGAAAATTCCCGGAAAACCTTCCACAGCACCTCCTCGTCGACGTCGGTTAAATACACGTCGGTTGAAGGTACCTCGTCATATGTAAGGGATCTCGCAAACTGGTCGACTTTACAGAGCCTGAAAAATGCCACCATGTAATACTTAACACTGCTTTTTTTTTATTGTTTTCCACAACTCTGCTCAAGATTTTGAGGGTTTTGTTGGAACTTCAATTTGTCAAAACGAACTATGCACACTACCATCTATGAATTTTAAGAATAACTAACTACCTACTAACCTCGCAAACATGATCTTTAAATTATTAATTTCCAAAAACTGTTAACATGTAACTTGATTTGAATTTTATGAAATCTCATAGATGGCGCTGCTTCAAAATTGTCTTTATACTACTAACATTTATTAAACTATGTTTCTCTGCCCAAGTTAATTAAATGGCGTAGTTTTGTAGTGTACAGCTTGATAATAGTATGGCTTACTCAAAAGCAACATTTAAATATGCGTCGTTAGATTACACGCTGAATGCGTAAGAAAAATAAAGATTCACAGCTCCTCCCCCATAGGTGATAGCGTGATAATATGTAGCCTATATGTTGACCCGACCTCTTGGTAATATTCATGCAAAATTTGAAGTAAATCCGTGCAGTACTACGGAAGTGTACACAGTACAGTACACTTTGAAGAAATGCTTAACGATTAAACACGTTATTGTGGCTAATTTATAAAAGATAGATATATACTATTGAGGATTTTTTTGTAGATCTATTAGAGGCCACCATCTGTGTAATATATACTTTTGGTGTATGATCAACGTATGCGAGGATAAGAGCTCGAACGCGCATTTTCATCCGACTTGCTTCAAATTTATCGTCCCTTCTCAGCTCTTATGTATCTTAGCGTTATGTTATATAGCCTATAACCTGCCCAGGAGTATGGGCCATAATTGTACCAAGTTTGGTTAAAATCCCTTCAGTAGTTTTTGACCCGTGCGTGCACATACAGACAGACAGACAGACAGACAGACAGACAAAAAATTTACTGATTGCATTTTTGGCATCAGTATCGATCACCAATCATCCTCTAATATTAATTTTTAATATATATTCAATGTACAGAATTGACCTCTCTACAGTTTTATTATAAGTATAGATAATTTAATGATTTGGGTTTAATTATTAGATTCAATTTCGTGGTTCATACTTGATTGTGTCTAATTAAAATATTTCATTAAAAATTGAATAATATCAGCATTTATCAAACACAGGTTGGTTTAGCTTACAAAATATTGAAGTTAAACGAATATGGCCGCTGTGCTATGAGTCACAGGTTTAATTCTCGGAACAAATATTTGTGTGGTCTGCAGACAGTAACCGAGTCTCTAGTGAATTTGACATTACGCCTTTAATAATGTTTTTAATTCGATTCTGTACAGATATCGTTTGCTTTTTATTCAGAAAAAGTCTGTAACGACTGAGAAAAAAAATACTTATAAAAATGTAGGTAAAGCCATAACGGTTTTACTGCTTTACGTAAAAATACAGGTAAACCGGTTACAGGAACGTTAAAAATACCTTCACATTTGGTTTTGAACCCTGCAATTTAAATAATTGCCGATTTACTCAACAGTTCAACTGTACATAAGAACAAAAACTATAAAACACCGTGTTTTTGTTAAAGACGGTTTTAGAATCGAGGTGTACAACCTAAAGAAGTGGTTATCATTATTGAACGAACTGTAACCGTAAGATAAAAAATTCATAAGGTCGCTAGATAACACTAGTTTACAAAATTTTACTTTTTATTTATACCCCGAACCGAATGTATGTCAATATGTTTATCTACCTTCCCTAAACCTAAAAGTGTTAGCAGAAATATTTTATCACGTCGGAATTTTTTTCTGCCGTCAATTGTTTTTTTTTAACTACCCGACGTGGTGGTGATATTTTATTGTTTATTCGTTCGCTTCAAACGACAGTTACTTTGCTTTGGATTGATTTAAAATGGCTAGCAGAAAGTGCAAACAAAGTTCTGACCGTTTTTGTTATGTTTGTGGACAGTTTATATTTTCAAAAAAGAGAAGACCTATTGTAGATTCGTTAAAAACTGCATATCTTTATTATTTTGGATTTCCTGTTGCAAATCAAGATAAAAAGTGGGTACCTCACGTGTTTTGCGAAAGCTGTAGAATCATCTTACTCCAGTGGTCATCAGGAGAAAAAGTTTACCTTCCATTTGGTTCGCCAATGCTATGGAGAGAACCTAGTAATCATGAAAATGATTGTTACTTTTGTGTTACGAAGACATTGGGATATAACAAAAAAAATAAGGCAAGTATTATGTATGCCGATGTTCCGTCTGTTACTAAGCCGATTTTACATTCAAAAGATCTACCCCATCCAGTTTGTCCCGGTAGTTCGAGTGCAAATATATTAGATGACAATAACAGTGATGTTGAATTCAAGTCGATTTCTAGTGATTCTGACGAATTTTCACCTCAAGAAAACACTCCACATTTAATTAATCAGGCCGAATTAAATGATCTTATACGAGATTTACAGTTATCAAGATCTAAAGCAGAGCTTCTTGGCTCCCGCTTACAACAATGGAACTTGTTACTACCAGACACAAAAGTTACGTTTTTCAGAAACAGAAGCAAAGTTTACTCAGAATTTTTCAAAAGAGAAGGTGAATATTGTTATTGCACAGATATCCCGGGACTTTTCGAAGCAATGAATCAAAACTATGATAAAACAGAGTGGCGCCTATTCATAGATTCTTCGAAATATAGTCTCAAAGCTGTTTTATTACATAACGGAAATAAGAAACCTTCCATACCAATAGGACACGCAGTGAATTGTAAAGAGAGCTATGAAACGATGCGTACTTTGATTAATTTAATAAAGTATAAAGAACATCAATGGAAAGTGTGCGGCGACCTCAAAGTCATCGGTATGTTAGTGGGATTGCAGGGTGGTTACACGAAGTACTGTTGTTTCCTTTGTTTGTGGGACAGTAGAGCGAAACAACATCATTATGTAAGGAAAGAATGGCCTGTTCGAAATGAGTATATTCCGGGCAAAATGAACATTAATCACGAGCTGTTGGTCGATCCAAATAACGTCACTTTACCCCCTTTACACATCAAACTGGGGCTCATGAAAAACTTTGTAAAGGCGCTTGACAAAAACAGTGATGCTTTCCGGTATTTGCAAAAAATATTTCCAAACATTACAGAGGGAAAACTGAAGGAGGGTATATTTATTGGTCCACAAATCCGTAAAATTATGAAAGATTCTCAGTTTGAAAACCTTTTATCGGTTAAAGAAAAGTCTGCTTGGAACTCATTTAAAATGCTTGTAGAAAATTTTTTGGGAAATAAAAAAAGTGAAAATTATGAAGAAATTGTTAACAATTTATTGAAAAACTTTCATGATATGGGAGTAAACATGTCATTAAAGATTCACTTTCTACACTCTCATCTGAATTTTTTTCCTGAAAACTTAGGAAGTATGAGTGACGAACAGGGTGAACGTTTCCACCAAGATTTAAGGACTTTCGAAGAACGACATCAAGGATTTTGGGATGAAAATATGTTAGGGGATTACTGTTGGTCTATCATAAGAGAAACTGATTCAAATAACTATAAAAAGAAAGCAAAAATTAGTCATTTTTAATTTATTTTTGTATTAATCCTAAAATTTTTGTATTTCCCTTCAAGAAAATAAATATTTTTTAAACCAGACGTGACAGAATTTTTTTATTATTTTTTCTGGATAGTTCTACCTGAACACAAAATAAAATAACAACTTTCAGCTGGGGTATGAAAACCGTGTAAACTAGTGTAATCAGTCTTTCAATGTTCCTACTGCTGGAAATCCGGCCTCCTCTCAGGTGTATTTAACAATTTATGTACACACAATAACAAAAGAACAGAAGAAGGAAACCGAAGAATAGTACAAAGGTGATGCTTATTTCTAAAGGAATCTCTCCCAGCATACCTGCGAAAGGAAAATTGGAGAAAAAGAGATGTAGACACTGTGTGTAAAAGTAAAAAGAAAATAAGTACACTCAAAAATCATAGCTAACAATAAAATAATATATCATGCAAAAAAAAGAAATTAGATACTATTATAATAGGCTAGTAGCCGTAAAAAATGTTATTAGTCTATCTTTTAGATTATTCAAAAATAATAGACACGTATTTTTTTATTTGTAAATTAAACCAAAAATGACAAAGATGTAGCCCATTAAAGTTACGTGTAATGTGTAGTGTAATGTGTAATGTAATAGTTATTACCCTGGAAACTACTCTATTATACACAAACATACAGTGAAATAAATATTACAAAAATACATACTAAATAAAATAACACAAACCTAGTAATATGCAACAATGACTAAATGGATAGATAGAGTTCTTTTACTCTTCTTTTAAAAACTGCAAGAGTTATAAGATCATAGCGAACCGATTCTTGAATTTCTACGAGGAAGGCACCCGTAGGTAGGTGGAATGTACTATATGTATATCTAAGGAAAGACAAGGAAATAACACACGAAACCAAAAAAATAGCTACTGGTCCAAGATTGAATTATTTAAAAGCATTGGTATTTTTCACACATACCGAGTAAAACGAGCAAGAAAGTGCTCTCGGCCGAATACTCAGTATGTATGAACAAAGCGCTGAATGCTGCGGCCGACTGCTTACCTCTACAACTCGCTTTCATCACTATCTCGGCCGAGCAACATTTTACTGTCTCGCCTTTTTACTCGGTACGTGTGATCAAGTCATAAGCGTAACAAAATTATTTGTAGAATTATTCGCAATAGTTACAGTATGCTATGTTTCACAGAAATACACTACTAAAATATCTGTAAAAGATAACTGTCACCTGCTCATTTTTACGACGCGTGACCTACTTATTCACGTGCATTAGTATTGTTTCAGTTATCGAACCCACATTATCAATTTAAAAATGGATGATTAACCTTGTTACACAAAATTCGTATAAACCGTAGCATGTGTCGAATTTATTTAAAACTATTGTGGAACTCGAATTGAATCGAACGTCATAACCTCTAATTTAAGCAAGAAATATCGATCGCGTACCTAACCATGAAATGTGCATTGCGACAAAACATGGTAGCTAGCGACCATGTTTTTACGTAGATATTAATTAATTTAAAAGCGCTATACTTGACTTACTTGGCACGTGAATGTCAAGCAAGTCTGCTCCATATAAGGCAAAGGTTATGCGGTATCAGTGCAGTGCATTACCATAACATGTAAGGCTGTATTATAGAATATATTCATTGCCATTTACAGTATACCTAGACAGGAGGGACCGCAAATTTTTTTTTCAATAAGCGTTACCGTAACTAGGGTAATGATAGCGGTGCCCAAGGGCGCAGAAATTCAGTAGCAAGGCGTAAGAGAAGTGGGTCCTCGCCTACGGCATCTCACCCTAAGGGGCCTAGCGCAAGCAAGGGTTCTTTAAAAACGACGAGGGTCTTTTTATAACTGACTAGCTTTTAGCCACGGCTTCGCCCGCGCACATCAAATATAGCCTATGGAATTAAGCAGCTTTCTATTGGTGAAAAAAATTTAGCAATCGGACCAGTACATCCAACACTACGAAAAAAACATATTATATTATATTTATTGTATTATATTATATTATATTATATTATATTATATTATATTATATTATATTATATTATATTATATTATATTATATTATATTATATTATATTATATTATATTATATATTAGTGTAGATAAGTTTGCGTCTAACTACTATTTCAGCTAATAGTACTTAAGCTACGAAGTGGTCGCAGACTGGGTTACGACAGACCTCACTGATGCGCTTTGTCTTCGTGCGAGTAAAAAAGACGAATGGAGCTATACCTACAATATGCTCCATCCCTTTTACAGTTCATTTTAGATCGTCAAATGGATCGCATTAAGAGCTCGTATCTTAGGGCCCAGTTTTAGAACATATTTGATAGTTAATAAGGAAGTGGCAGCGGTCACCAAGCACAAGGCAGGATCTTAGAGGTGCGTAGAAATTACTAAGTAAAAGCCAAGTTTTGGACCATGGTTGGCAGTTAATAGGGCAGTGTCAGTGGTGCCCAAGCACAGACGTAAATCCTGGAAGGTCGCAAAATTTACAAAACCAGCACCAATTTTTTGACAATGCCTGTTTTAATGATCGTGTACCTAATACGGTTGTAGACGCACCGTACTAAGAGTGCAAATTCCGTGGTTGCTCTGGGTTCCAGCACTCAAAAGAAGTAAATACTGGGTGGTGGGATGTTTGCAGCATCACATGACTCGTAAATGTTTAAATCTAGTTATTTTTAGTTATATTAAACCGGGTAACATTAAACTTATTCAAGGAAGCTATTATAGAAGTTCGCACTGGGCTTATAAAAGGTTAGTTACAGCACTGCAAACATTGGCTTGTAATTAGCCCAAATCTTCGGGAATAGTCGGTAAATTTCGGGAGCAATCGTGTACATGTAAAATTAATTATTGTGACATGGAACAAGAAGGTGACAATAGGAACTTGTGTAAGTCATCATTGTACACACACAAGTTAGGAACATAATATGTAATATGCCCAAGACTAACCTTATGTCCAGGCTTTGCTTCGTTCTCAACTACTATTGGGTAAGGTCCATCCACTTTTTCTTTGCTCGGTGCTTCTCCATTCCAAAGCAGACTGTGTGTATGGCCTCCGATAATTATGTCAATATTCTCTCCTACTTGCTCTGCTATTTGCCTGAAAAAAGAAAAAAACTTTAACATAAATGAAGAAAAAAATTTCGAATAGGCCACGAGACAGCGGTCATCATCATCATCATCATTTCAGCCGAAGGACGTCCGCTGTTAGACATAGACCTCCCTCAAGTGTCGCCACAATGAACAGTTCTGTACGTCTCGCATCTGCATCGGCGCGAGGCGCGACTGCCGGCATCAAATACCCGCGCGACGAGCCGCGACGGTCCTCTTGTGTTATGGGATCGCGCGAGCGACCGCGTAACGCAGCGTCGGCCCTTAACCTTAAAACTTACAATACAGCTTCTTTCTACAAAGTACTCAGGTTTTTGACACTTATTTTTTATACTTTTGCACCTAAACGACTTAAAGCTACATTTAACTTTAACGTTTAAAACCTTGCTTAATTCCTGTATTTTCGTATTTCCGTCCCGTACACAAAATACGTACAATAATCCTAATGTAATATCTGTGTTTTTAACAAGCTTTTATTATTAGCTTCACTTGTAACTAACTATGTATGTAAGAAAATCTTGGAATCTTAATTTGACCCACTTCCCGTTCTTCGATTAGGATAAAATTTTGCAGACGCTCTGAGTTCTGATGACAATACATAACTAGCTAAGAAACGTCATTACAAATCCAATATGGTGGCCTCCCCAAGATGACGGACTGGCTGTTTGAAATCCACCCCCATGATATGGGTATCAAATCCTTTCATTTATTGTTGTTTACTGTCAAAAATACGAAAAATATAGTCACGTGTCAAATCCAATATGGCGGATGTCCAAGATGGCAGATTGGCTATTTGAAATGCACCATGATATGGGTATTAAATTTAGTGCGTGCTAAAAGCGTGTTTTTTAGTGTTTTAAACTATTATATTATTAACATCTAGTTGAAGGCAATAAAATTATTGATTGCTATTTGGTTTATAAATTTTTAATGTCTTTTAAGAGGCATTGACATAAAATATATAATCCTAACTTTTTTTTTTATTGATAGAATTACTTGACTAAGACCGCACCGGATGGTAAGTAGTGATGCAATCGTTGTGAGGCGCACTAGTTTATTAGGAGCCTATTCACTCTAGCCTTGAAGACATTTAAATTAAAGTTGGACGGAAAGACCGCAGCAGGCAAACTGTTCCTGTCCTTCGATATACGCAATAAGAACGAGAAAGCGAAATTTTTAGTCCGGACCGTTAAAATTGCAACAAGGTAAGGGTTACAATACTCGCCGTACGTTGGGTTGTGTCCCATGGTATGAGGATGGATGGTATGGGAGGAGCATCGCCGTGCCCTCGTGGGGGCGATCGGCGGCGGAGACCTGTCACGCCAGGCCTTGGTTAAGGCCATGGTCCGAAGCGAGGAGTAGCAGGCGTTCGCCGACTTCTACTAAGCAGTAATGCTCGCAAAGGAGGCCGACCGCATCAGGCAATAGCGCTCTCGCCGCCACCGGGATTCCGATCCCCATTTCCAGCCACCGTAGGCGCGGGCTTGCGAACAGTGAGCAATGGGTAGCTCGCTGTCCGACCGTCGGGTAACTGTCCGGACCGAGCCCAAGTCGTCGACGGCGCGCACTGTTCCCGCGCGCCTCAAGGAGTTGTCGGCAATAGCAGGGGCCCAGCCGGGTCGAAATCTACTGGGGCCAGGGTTATCCGAAAGGGAACTCGAGCCCCGTTATGAAAAGGCTTAAAGAAACAGTGTGGGTTTTTAGTCAGTAAGAGTCTGACACTATTTCTTGCTCCGCCCATAGCGGGGGTTGTCACACCAAAAAAAAAAAAAGATGGTGGAATCAAATCATGCAATTCCCGCGCGCACTCTTCAAAATAGTAGATAATATGACCCGTTATTGCGAAATCAACTATTGAAATGCCAAATTGTCTGATCATTGATAGGTTGTGTAGGTTACTTTTTAAGCAGTGGCTACTTGTAAATCAGTGATCCGGAATGGACGAAACCAGTACATGGTGAACATCCCACCTAAACGCGGAAATGTTTTGGCAACACATTAATTGTGCGTACAGCTAAGGAGTGGAATTCCTTGCTGGAGTCTGTATTTTCTGATAACCTTAAATCAAGAATGAATAGGTTACTTCTAGGCAAGCGTGCTCTAAAACAGGTGCTCTTTCAGGAAAACCTCGTGAGGAAACCGGTATGTCCTTTTTTATGGTGGGAAAAAATCATCCAATGACAACCCCCGCTTATTGGGCGGAGCGGGAGATAGTGTCAGACTCTTACTGACTAAAAGACCCACCCCGTCCCTTTTAGCCTTCATACCGGGTTTTGAGCTCCCTTTCGGATAACCCTGGCCCCAGTAGGCTTCGACTCGGCTGGGTCCCTGCTATTGTCGACAACTCCTTGAGGCGCGCGGGAACAGTGCGCGTCGTCGACGGCTTAGGCTTGGTCCGGACAGCGAGCTACCCATTGCTCACTATCCGCAAGCTCGCGCCTAAAACCGGCGCTCTATCGTCGACTACATCATCCATCAGAGATTATTCTAGATTGCAAATTAAAATGTCTTCCTTGCGTCGTATTCTTCAATACTGAGGGTCGTGACCACCTTGCTTCATTTTTTTTATTTCCTTGAACGATATTCCTTCATCTGATTCTGTTTCTGGCGGTGTAAAGGGTATTGTATATCGTAAGGTCAAGAGCGATGCCGATCTGGTCGGACCAACTTTTTCCATTAACTTTGCTGGCCAAAATAAGCCTTTAAAAGTTGCTTTCGTCTTTCCTTGTAATGTGACCGAAGTATTGCAGAACCTTGCAAAGACACTTAGATGACAGCCGTGAGGAGATTTTGGGTTCTTGCAAAATGGATTCGTTAGTCCAAAATGCTGTCCAAGGGATTCAGAACGTCTTTCTCCAGCACCTAATATATAACGTAGCTAAATCTTTTTAAAGGCTTATTTTCTTATGCTTATTGGTTTCTGAAATAAATAACGCATTTAAACTCTATAAACCTTTAATATAAGCTATATATCAGGATTATACCCTGTCATAGTAACTTTATCGACTTATGGACGATTTAAATGCATAGGTGGCGTGGCGACCATCCACTATATTTTCTAATAAAGTTGTCAAGAGATGAAGCACTGCATAAGACGGGTGTTCCAATATAATGCTGATAAAATATCTCCTAGAAGTGAATCGGGTAGGTGGAAATAATGGGTTCAGAAGACGTTTGTATTATGGAAAGATTTTAATATCTTCCTAGTTGTACTTTATGGTGATCGGGGTCGGAATTTGGCATTTTTGTAGAGTGCAATATTCTGGAGAATAGATTTAGTTACTGATTTTGGTAACTTTGCTTTTAGGCATCGAACTGGCGACAGGTCACGGGAACAACTTGTGACCCACGCATGCCCCTCAAGTTGAAAGGTAAAATTTACAAATCCGTCATAAGACCTGTCATACTGTATGGATCAGAATGTTGGGCTGTGAAAAAGAAGGATGAAAAAAGATTGCATGTAGCGGAGATGAGAATGTTGAGATGTGTGATGTGACGATTGATTCAATTAAGAATTAACCAATTATGAAAAATTTTCGTGGATAATTCTAAGATTTCGTTTTTTTTTACTTTTCACTACAATAATATGGTCAGCAACGGGTACAGATAGAGCCCAATTTTTTTGTACTAATTAAATAATAGCTAAATTAAAAATTACAAAAAAACCCGGACACAGGAAATCTAAAAATAGTAAAGGAACTGGTTAAGATGAGTCTAATGAGCCCATCCGCCCGCCGGATGCGGAGGCCAGAGAGGCGGAGCTGTACGAAGGTTACAGAGAGGCAAAACACACCCTCCGAGCGGAGATTAAGCGGGCCAAACTCGAGGCCCGCGACGTGTGGCTGGGGTCTCTGAACGCGGACCCGTGGGGGCGCCCGTACAAATTGGTACGGGAGAAACTGCGCCCCTGGGCTCCCCCGCTGACTCAGAGTCTCCGGCCCCAACTCGTGGAGGGTGTGGTAAGCGCTCTGTTCCCTGCGCGAGGGGAACACTCCCCCCCGCCCATGGCTCCGCCTACGCCAGCGGTGTCTGACGCGGACCGCAACAGCGACGACGACGATAATGCTCCAGAGGTGACCGAGGTAGAGATGAGAGTGGCGGTGCAAAGGCTGAGTGCCAAGAACGCCGCCCCAGGACCCGATGGCTTGCCTGGGAAAGCCTGGGTCCTGGCCATGGAGGCTCTCGGGCCTCGACTGAGAGGGCTCTTCAGCGCATGCTTGGAGAGGGGCCAGTTCCCACTTCGCTGGAAGACGGGGAAACTGGTCCTCATCGCGAAGCCAGGGCGCCCTGCGGACTCTCCGTCCGCGTACCGGCCCATTGTGCTGCTCGACGAGGTGGGCAAGCTCTTTGAAAGAGTGATTGCGAGCCGCCTCGTCGCGCGCCTTTCACGGGTGGGGCCGGACCTTTCGGACGGACAGTTCGGCTTTCGCAGGATGCGCTCGACGGTGGACGCCATCATGCGCGTGCGAGCCCTCACGACGGGGGATGCGGTGTCCCAGGGTAGGTGTGTCGTGGCAGTGTCTTTGGACATTGCCAACGCTTTCAATTCCCTGCCTTGGAGTACGATCCGGAGGGCACTCCGGTACCACCGGGTGCCCGAATACCTCTGTCGAGTAGTCGAGGCCTACCTGTCGGACAGGTACATTGTCTACCCCGGTCACCAGGGAGACTGGAAACGTCGGGAGATGTCGTGCGGTGTTCCGCAGGGGTCGGTACTAGGGCCACCCTTGTGGAACATCGGGTACGATTACGTGCTGCGGAGCGACCTCCCTGACGGGGTCAGCGTGGTTTGCTACGCAGACGACACGCTGGTTCTAGCGCAGGGAGAGTCGTACCAGGCGGCGGTCGCTCTAGCGACACGCGGGGTTGCGATAGTCGTTGATAGGATCCAGGAGTTGGGACTCGAGGTGGCGCTGCACAAGTCCGAGGCGATGTGCTTTCACGGTCGCCGCTCTCGGAACGCGCCGCCAATGAGTTCCCAACTAACGGTAGGAGGAGTTCACATCGGTGTCGGGTCGACGATGAAGTACCTGGGACTCGTCCTCGACAGCCGGTGGAATTTCGTGGAGCATTTCCGACGTCTGGCTCCCAAACTGAACCGGACTGGGGCTGCGCTCAAGCGGCTCCTGCCCAACCTTGGGGGTCCAGATGCCTCCTGCCGGAGGCTCTACGCGGGGATCGTTCGGTCCATGGCCCTCTACGGGGCGCCGGTGTGGGCGCCGTTGCTGAAAAAGCAACCGGCGGCCATACTTAACGCCTGCCAGAGGGTCATGGCAATTCGGATGGTGCGGGGATACCGCACGATTTCCCGCGAAGCGGCGAGCCTTCTGGCTGGCCTACCACCGTGGGATCTGGAGGCAACAGTCCTTGCACACATGCACGACATGCGCGTGGAGATGCAACGCCGGGGTGAAAGTCCTCTGCCGCGACAGGTCGCGGCATGGCGGACAGAGCTCCGGCGGGATCTCATGGTGGAATGGCGTCAGCGACTATCGCAACCCAGTGCTGGGCACGCCACAATTATGGCGATAAGTCCCCTCTTTGAGGCGTGGCTGGAAAGACCTCACGGCGTCCTTACCTTCCGCATGACACAGGTCCTCACCGGAAATGGCAAGTTCGGGAGGTTCCTGTTCCGAATTAAAGCGGAAGTGACGCCCGGGTGTCGCCACTGTGCGGAACACCCGGAGGACACGGTGGAGCACACAATCGCGGTGTGCCCTGCTTGGGTGGAGCATCGCCGTGCCCTCGTGGGGGTGATCGGCGGCGGAGACCTCTCGCGCCGGGCCTTGGTCGAGGCCATGGTCCGGAGCGAGGAGGAGTGGCAGGCGGTCGCCGACTTCTGCGAAGCAGTAATGCTCGCTAAGGAGGAGGCCGACCGCATCAGGCAACGGCGCTCTCGCCGCCGCCGGGATTCCGATCCCGATTTCCAGCCACCGTAGGCGCGGGATTGCGGACAGCGTGCAATGGGTAGCTCGCTGTCCGGCCGTCCGGTAACTGTCCGGACCAAGCCCAAGTCGTCGACGGCGCGCGCTGTTCCCGCGCGCCTCAAGGAGTTGTCAGCAACAGCAGGGACCCAGCCGGGTCGAAGCCTACTGGGGCCAGGGTTATCCGAAAGGGCGCTCGAGCCCCGGTATGAAGGCTTGAAGGAACGGGATGGGTTTTTTAGTCAGTAAGAGTCTGACACTATCTCCCGCTCCGCCCAAGAGCGGGGGTTGTCATAAGATGATTTTTCCCATCGAAAAAAAAAAAAAAAAAAAAAAAAGTCTAATGAGCCCAAACTCGACGTGTTTACTTGTAGACATTCCAGAGTTCCAATAGCCACCACTCAGTTCTAGCATCAGGTCCTCGTCATCACGAAAAATGTTTAGAACTGGTTAAGACGGATCTAATCGAGCCCAAACTCGACGGGTTTATTTAAAGGCAAATCAAGGTTACGTCTCTTTTTTTTTCTTTTTATTTAGATAAACTAGTGCTTGACTGCGATCCCACCTGATGGTAAGTAGCGATGCTTACTTCCAACCTCCATCATCAGACCAGCTTGATAGGTACATGAGTATTTCAAACATTAGGTCACATACGAGTATATGTGTTTAATTTTAAAGTATTATATACATTAAGTGTTTAAGATTCCTGTCACAGCCGACAAACGAGCTGATGGCCTTGAACACCTGAACAGATCTTCATAAATAGTATCTAAGAACCATCTCGATAACGTCAGCTTTCAAACAAAAAAAAATAGCATCAAAATCGGTCCACTCGCTTAGGCGCTTCGATGCCACAGACAAACACACAAACACCACAAACTTTTAACACCCCTCTTTTTCGTCGGGGGTTAAAAATAGGGGTGTACATAAATAAATATGTATAATATAAACAAGATTCGAGTACTAATTCGACGCGTGTTTAAAGGGTTAATAAACTATTCATTAAGTTTACCAGTTTTGTTGAACTCAATCAGATTTCGAGTGACATGAAACAAATTAGTTTGGTCTGAACAAGTTCAATATAATTGCATTTGGATATTAATTAATTGTTTGCGACTAATTCAAATGACGAGTTTTCAATCAATATTGTGGCTAAAATTAATATACCGCAAACCCGCAAATCCACAAATAATTGGAATTTAGTTTTTTTTTTTAATCTGTATACAACATGTAACATAATAAACATGATAAATCCTATAAGTTGGATAGGTAATATAATAGAATAGATTAAACTTTATTGAATGAGTATACCAAAACAACAACAAAACTTTTAAAACAACTTACGTATATAGGTACAATGGTGGTCTTATCTTAACAGTGATACCAGACAACCCTAAGATAGGTAATTTGTTACTTTTAAATAATCACGAGTTATATAAAACCGGGTACGGACATCGAAAAAGCGTGCGTTGCGAATGGTTCGTCTGGCATGGCTTACCAAGGGCGTTGAAGGTCATGGGTTACAACTGCTGCCTACACGGATTGAAACTAGCAAGGTCACCTTGGTTTATATGTTTTTTTGCAACCGTTTGGTTACCTCTTTACACTCGATGAGTTATGTGCAGAGAAAAGGATGAATATAGGAATAGGGTAGTTTCCAGGGTCAAAATAATTACATTTTATTTAGTCCGTATTTTAGATTATAAAAACATTTTGGACACGTATTTTTTCTTTCTTCGATTAAACAAAAAATAACAAAGATATAGCCCATTAAAGTTATGTATGACGTCACCCCGTGCGAAAAATTGTAGCACGGCGTAACGTTACACGTAACTTTAATGGGCTATATCTTTGTCATTTTTGGTTTAATTTATAAATAAAAAAATACGTGTCCCTTATTTTTGAACAATCTAAAGGACGGACTAATTAATTTTTTTGCGGCAACTAGCCTATTGTAACACCCAGCCAAAAACATCTATCGTGTGTAGAAATGTATGCGTTACCATACGGCAATAGTAAGTACTTACTTATCAACTGCCAATCCACAATGAGATAGCACTATAATAATATCAACTCCTTGTTCTGTCAAGTACTTCGCCTCTTTCTGCACCACCGGAATTGGTTCTAAGAATGTGACACCATCAGCATTTGATGACCGCTAAAACAATGATTCCAATGAATGTTTGTTGTTCATACTTCCGCCAGCAGCTGATATAAATCCTGTTGCAATTTTAGTCATAGTCATAGTAGTAATAATAGTCATAGTAGTCATAGTAGTCATAGTAGTCATAGTAGTCATAGTAGTCACCGTAGTCAATCAATCGTAGTAGTCATAGCAGCTTATTGGTAGGTAGGGGTTCTTACAAGTCATACACAGAATGTAACATTATACTTAATCCACAAATGATTACAAACAATGACAAAATAAAAGTTAAATTACATTAAATCAAATCATAAATTAGTCAAAATAATAAAAAGCTTGCTAGCTAACCATTATTTCAAACGAGCTTTGAAGCTCCCTACAGTTAGGGCATCAGAAATAGCTCCAGGCAATTGGTTATAAACTGTCGGGCCCATAACATGAGTCGTCTTACCTCTGTCTCTTTAGTAATAAGTCCGATGATTCCAATCTTCCTTCCGTTCTTCTCCAACACCACGTGGGGCCGGTAGATACCGTTCATTGGCGACTCTTTGCTGCTGATGAGGTTAGCAGCAACCACTGGTGCTTTAAGAGCTTTTATGTATGGAACCAGACCTGGTACTCCGTCGTCAAACTCGTGGTTGCCCAAAGCCTTAAATAAAAAAAGTTAAGTTGCTAATTGAATTATATATGCCGTGGCCAGATCTTAGAAAATCACTTCATGATATGGTCAAGTAAAATTGGCCAAATCGTGTTAGTTGATAAAATTTGATGATATTTTACAAGTTGTTTGGAGTACTTTCTTTAGACCTTTTATTATCATAGAAATCCTACATTAATGTTATAGCCAAACGAGGATTATTCTAAGGCATATCATCAAATGTTAGCGTTTAAACGATCGGGCTACTTTTAGTTTGCCATATCATGAAGTGATAAAAGTTTATTTTTTAATGTACATGTTTCTGTTATTTTATTTTATAACGAACTTAAATTAAAATATTTAAGTATTCTTAACCTAACTATACATACTAAGGGCTACTTCCTACTACAATATGGCGTCATAAAACTCCTCTACATCGCTATCGACTGGAAGTATGCCCAAGAGGCTGGCGGCATTGCCACGTTGAATGGCAATGCTTAATCTCTAACCGAGATAAAAACCAGCCCTTGGGTCACGCGAAGTGTCAACTAAGCATATTGACAGTTCTTTAAAAAGTATATGAGCACTCGGACCCCACGGCCCAAGAGTTACAACCCCAAACGGCTTAAAAATATAACTGCCAACAAGGTTGTTATATTTCCGCCGCTTGAGGTTCTCCGCAGCCGCAGCGGCAGCACCAGCACAGTACGATGAACTAGGAACATGGAATGGCGCAAGAGTGTCGACACAGGTAGCGTCCCACGCTAAAGGTCTAACCAACTTCCATGGAAATAAAGACATACCGTCCGGTCTCTTACCATCGTCACGTGCCAGGCCATGAGGTTCCAAAACAGCCGGAACGCCGATGGTGACAAGGGCTCGTCGACAGACCGACTGAGGCTGTCGACAGCTTCGCCACAGTGACAGCGATGAGGAGAACAACAAGGAGCGCCAAGGCGTAGGGTAACAGCTAGGCGGAAAGTAGTATCGTCGAACAAGGTGCCAATATTCGACGACGGCAGTGCGTGAAGCCAAAGACCTGACTCCCAATTTCCCACAGCCAGCAGGCGCGCCCGCTCCGCAGTCGTAGCAGATTTTAGAATTAGGTTTTCCTGAACTACTCTGCAGAGCGCCCGATAACCAGGCATCCCACCGTCTCTGGGAAGCCTGGTTATCGGGCGGATTTGTATTCGGGCAAGCAAGTCTCCAGGCATCTACAGTCTCGATGAAGTACGGCACATTGAAATCAATCAGTGAGGGAGATAGGATATTCCTGATTAATTTCTCAGTGCCGTGAACCGAGGATATAAAAGCTGGTAAACTAATACTAGAAATTTTGCGGACGCCGAGACCTCCCATACGGATGGGAAGGGTAGCTTGAGCCCAGGCTCGGTCATCCATGAAGTGATCAATTCTTTTATCTAGTCATGACATATACAAAATAATTACTTTAAGCTTTAGTTACGAAAAGTTAGCACTTGTTATCATATTACATTTGTAATAGAGAAAAAATTGTTTTGAAGAAAATTCTGTCCTCGTAATGACAAGTCGAATACCTACAGATAATAAATATACATAGTATTTAATTAAATATGCTATTGCAGCAAAACAATGAATTGTTTACACAGCATAAGTAGAATTATTAAAATTTTGGTGGAATAAAACTAAAGACAAACTGCCACTCGTGCCACGCATTATGACATCTAGACTCTTGAATTTGTGTAAAAACAGATGACTTACTTCTTATACGTAACATTGTCTCTGTTTTCAAGCAAATCCAAGAGCCTCATGTCATAATGCGTAGCATATGTTGTTTACGTGGGTTCAGTTTGTCTTTAACGGTAAACGCTGTCACTCATAAGTCGTCTGTTTTAGAGCAAATTCAAAAGCCTCATGTTATAATGCTTAGCATACGTGGGTTCAGTTTCTCCTTAGCATTAGTTTAATAATAAAACTTCAATAACTTACATGAGCATCATTTGGCAGCATATTAATAAACTTCTGCGTTACATTCCACTTCAGCATGGTATACCAGTACGTTCCCTGGTATGTATCGCCAGCGTTCAGCAGCAAAGCTCCTGGCCTCTCCTGGAGTAAGGTGTGGATCTCCTGGTAAAGCCGCGCGAAGCCACCCAGACATGATGTGTCGTTGGACAAGCATATTGGGTATACTACTGAGGTTTCTTCAAATCTGGATAAAGAAAAAATGGATTCAATTTTGGATTAATTTCGACAACTTTTGAGATGGGTTCTCTCAAAATCATGGAAGTTGGTACCCACATATACTATGACTAAGGTTTGTATGTATCGTATGTTGCTTTGGTTTATTTGAAAAAGTCACCGTAGCCTTGGAACGCCAAGGGACACTGAGCGAGCTTAAGTGGGTTTTAGTCAGCAATTAGCAGTCATTTCATTATATACATAGTATTGTATGTCGCAGCCATATAATCGAAGAAGCCAAGATAAAAAAAATCCAATCTATATAAGAAACAAACCGATAATGTCGTTTGCCACACTCGACGGAAATCTCGTCACGGAAGAGTGGCGACGGAATGTCAATACATGTTATTGCATAAAACTACAAATTGTGGGCACACTACGCGGAGCGACCGATCTTGCGCGAAAATCAAGTGTGGCAAAACCTATAGACGTCAAAGTCCGTCAGTCCCGTATGACCGCCATAGAAAACGATAACTTGGCGAGAGAGATTACAACCCGTGCGCATTAACACGGCACCAGGGGCCCAAGTCTGCTATATTTATAAATTCGTCATTTCAACACGATCACATTGTCATTTTGCTAAAAGTTCGTAATCTGCTAATTCATAATCGATCATTGATCGGTCAGAGGTATCGTAATAGAGTTGTGGTAGAATGATAATATCGAGCATATTAAAACCAATAACTGCACATATAACGTTCTAATGGTAGAACACAGATCAATTATACTGTAAAAGTTTAAGCAGATTACCGCATACGTCAAATATTCATTTGTCAATATGTACGAGATTACTATTATAAGCTACTTCTTTCAATGGAGTGTCAGTGGTTGACCATCGGAAAGTCTTATGATTACCAAATTTGTCACAATCGACAATTATGACATCAATGATAGACCATTCTGCCACTATTGTAATAGCAGACTTGAGGCCCTGATGTTTGACGTTTGAAGTATTGAGTGCATTGAATTTTATTTTAGTTTTTTTAATGTCAACATTTATTTTGCGCTGAGTAGTTTCTCATACGACATACTACTAACTTTACGAATTTGCGATGCTTTAACCGTGACAATACAAACTATTTTTGAGTATTCAATGTGGCAACTGTTTTTGAGCCAAGTGCCATGTACCTTTCAATCGTGGGAATTACAGACACAATAGAAAGATAATAGGTGCGCAAATACCGGCGTTCGCTTGGGGTTTAATGAATTAATGCGCTCGGGTTATAGATATTATATTATTTTAATTTTGATATTGCATTCACAGTAATATTCTATTTTTGTAAACTTATTGAAATACGGGTTTGATAACAAATATTTGTTTTATGAATATTTCCAAATCTACATTTACACTAATGTCAAAGAGAGATAAAGTTTGTTAGTAGTAGGTAATCTCTGAAAGTACTGGTCCGATTGCTAAATTTTTTTTACCAATAGTGATCTGCTTTATTCCTGAGTGACATAGTCTATATTTCATGTACCTACACGGACAAAGCCGCGAGCAAAATCTAATGTGAAAAATAAAAGTCATTGCTGTTGTTTACCAGTTACACAATAACCCCGCAGTTACCGTCATGCATGATTGCCGTCAAGGTCTACCGAAGAGTTCATGATGACGTTCACGGTATTTTAGGATACTTAAATAAATTATAACGGTTACGGTTACTTAACCAAAACCAGAAAAAAATATATTTTACAACAACAATAACAACAACACAACAACAATAACAACAACAAAACAACACAGCTTACAACAATATACAACACAAATTTTGTTGTTTAATTAATTTGAAGTGACATCTATGGCGCCACACAATTACTATGCAATTAGTTCTCCACGTGATTTGAACATAGGACAGCCCAAAAATCATCTATCATCCTTTTCAAAGCAGGTTCGGGGGACTTTACACCTTTTTCCGCTTACTTCTAAAAACTACACAGACTCATCATTCTGATTTCAAAGATAATATTAAACACATAAATACATACGTAAACAAATACTGACACAAAAAGGAAAGGAGATCTTAAAATAATTTGTCAATCTGTCTGATTTAATATCGAACCAGATATTCTAGTTATTTTTTTTTATTTTTTAGTGTTCCGTACATGAAAAGAAAAATGGGAACCCTTATAGGCTCACTTTGTGGTTCTGCCTGTCTGTATGTGAAAACCCTATATCTCGGTTCCTTGAAGCTGAGAAAAAGAAATCTATGTTAACGAATAAAAAGATATGGCCATTTATGTGGCAAAAAAAGTATATTTCGACACTCAAGAGAACCAAAATTCTAAAGTACTTCCTGTTGACCCAGAATCCTGAAATTTTGCACAAAGCAAGGTCTTATTACATAAGTATAGGAATCTGAAAACAGAAAATTTGTTGTTGTAAAAATTATTTCTTTGCGATGTGAAAAAAAAAAAACTACAATAATCAGGAATTGAACAAACATAGGTAAGTTTGTACGAAACAAGGGTGGACCCTCAGGAGTGCGACTCACACTTATCCGGTTTTTTTTTTCTTCGTATCCTGTCAACCGTCACGCTATCACCGACTTCCTTTTCTTTCGTATCATTCCTCACAAAGTCTATAGTCTGTCTAAAAAGTCAAATGACTTGGGAATTTTGTATAATATTTAAACATTTAAAAAATACTTCGATTCTTTTTATAAGGTTCTTCTATTTGTAAACTATGATCAAGATCTCTTAATCAACCTGGATTATTGAACCAGTGTTGACTACATCAGATTTGACTACGTCATTTGACTTTTTAGACAGACTCTGTTCAAGTTTTTTTTGACCTCCCGCTCTCTCTCCATCCATCCACATGTATATTCACAACTTTTTAAAAAACAAGCCTTTTATCCCTTCTTTTCACATGACCATACCCATAAACGATTCCTTTTAACTCAGTCACATGCTCTACTTTCAAACTTCCTCTAATGTACTTATTTTTCACTTTTTCTTTTTCAAAACATCCATCTCAACATTCTTATCTCCGCAACTAGATACAATATTATTTCATCCGTTACACAGATCTAACATTCTGATCCATACAGCATAATAGGTATTTTCATGGACTTATAGATTATACCCATTAACTTAAAGGGCGTTTCTGGGGCGCAGGTCCCAGAGACCTGTTACCATTTCCTCTAACCTATTTTTTTTTTTAAATCTGGTATAAACTAGTACTTGACTGCGATCCCACCTGATGGTAACCAGTGTTGCAATTGTTGATGATAAGGCACACTAGTTTTTTAAAATGATCAAGTATACTATAACTTAACCTATAAAGTAATCAATTTTTACTGTCACTGAAGCGAGTGGAACCGCATTTAGAAGAACTATTAGTAAATCTGCCAAGGTTAGTTCCGCTTTATTATATTTCTATAATGTTTTGAAATTAAATATAATTTGGACATATGTAGCTCTAGACAATTCAGTCAACAGTACAACTTATATTTGTGTTAGCATTCATAATAATTGATTGTGAATATTTTGCGTCGTAACACTGTTTTCTTAATATCAAACTTATTTTTATTTATATAGATAATTTTTTAATAAAAAGGCGCGACGCGGTTACTTTTGTTTCAATTATCGTATAGAACTACAGATGACAAAGAATGACTCGAGTCACATTTTACGTTGTGGTTATTAAAAGGATTAAGTATTCCCGCGTACAATTCTTTCACTTGATAAAGAAAAAATGCAATTTGGTACTTAAAATTCATTACTTCCAAAATGGTATATTTTTAATAAAAGGGTGCGAAGCGGTTACTTTTGTTCCTATTCCCGCGTTTGACTACAGACGACCAAGAAGGATCCGAGTCATATTTTACTATTATAAGTATTTGAACAAATATATTCACGCCTATTCTTTAACTTGATAACGAAGAAAATGCATTTTAAAGACAGTAATACTTAAAATTCAAATATTGTCTAATTAAAATACATCTATACCTACGTAACAATCAAAGAATACTATTTTTTATTTAGAAATTTAGTACATTACTTATACCACAAAAAGATTGATATAAGTGCAGAAAAAATTGTCATTGCGACCGAGGCGGAATTCGCACGAGCCGTGGGCAAAAAAGATAGGTACAGAATTCAATCTACATACAAAGCGCGCTCGAGCAACGCACACAGATACCGCTCACATACACGATGTCTCGGTCGCGTCTCGGCTCACTCGTCAAACAGTTCCGGCTCAAACGCTAATTAGTGTGCGTCCACCGAGCATAGCCGCATAGGTATAAAAAGTGTAGTACATACATGAGATTGTCTTTTGTACCGACAGGTACAAAAGACAATCTCATGTATGTATTAATAAATAGACATATTTTGTGATTAAACCCCAAGCGAACGACGTTCGCGCACCTATTGTCTTACTATTGTGTCTCTAATTACCACGATTAAAAGGTTAATCGTCATTTAAATAAACATTTTTCTAGAAACAACTTCGGATTCGAAGCAGCAGACAATTGACATTTTTTATGAAGAAACACGTAAATTTCATGGTAAGTCAACTGAATCCAAAGGAATGTGAAAACTTCATAACATAAACGGATTTCTAAACAATGATTAAACAGACAATACTGTTGAAGGCCGAAATTCAAATGTTTATCATTATCAAGAGAACTTTGCCTGTCTAAATTGACTAGAGCTATGACTGGATTTTTCGTTGATTTGTTGGATTCGTTTCTCATAATAACATTGTTAATTTGTATGCATGTATCTAAGACTCGTTAGGGAACATTACCTATCGCTATGGACATCGATAGTCATCATTTACGTATATTTCTGTCTATATTTTAATTAATTATGTATCTATTTATGTATATTATACAGCATATGTATATATCTGTATATCTATTATATTAAATATGTTTAATATTGGTTTTGTTACACCAATGACAGCCCCATTTCTTGTCTAGGCAATTACTGTCCATTCCAGGCTGCCTGGAAGAGATTGCGGAATGCGAAAAGGCCGCCCATTGTATGTATATGTTTTAGTTATAGTTTCCTTTTTGTATGAGTAATGGTTTAAGTACAATAAATAAATAAATTATAATATTTTTTTGTATTTTTTTTCCTCTATCCATTTGTTTATATTTAAGTTGCACCTACCGATACCATTAATTCCGCGTTTGTACAGTGTTTATGTACTTACATAAAGTTTTAATAAAAAAAAAATAAGATTTATTCGATTGCTACTATACTCTATACTCACTTTATTGCGTATGGGACGCAATGTTACACACTCGGTATATTATTTAAGTAAAGAATTTAATTATGGACCCTGTCGGAAACAGCAAATTCTGTTTTATAGGAAAGAGGATGAATATAATCGAGTGAAAGATTTTAGTCAAAATTTATTAATTATTGCACTTTAAGTCAATTCATTATTGAAAAAGTAGCCCCAAAGATTTATTTTAGTAACAAGCAGTGGTGGCCGAGTGGAAACGGCCCCGACTTACTAGTTGTAGGTAGCGGGTTCAAACCCAGCAGGGCACATTACTTTGTGTAATTTATTTCATCGCCACTGCTCCCAAAATGGTGAAGGAAAACAACGTGAGGAAATCGGCATGTCCTAGAACCAAAAATTCGAAGACATTTGTTACTTCCACCAACCCGCACTGGGCCCGCGTGGTGGATTACGGCCCATTCCCTTTCTTAGATAGAAGGCCGAGTCCCAACAGCGAGTACTATAAGGCCGACTATGCTAATTTAATAAAATTAATAAGTTGTAAGTTCAGTAAAATATTAATACTTAGGGCAGTTTTCGGGGTCAAAATAATTACACTTTATTTAATCCGTATGCAGCACGGCGCGGCGTGACATTACACGTAACTTTAATGGGTTATATCTTTGTCATTTTTGGTTTAATTTTCAAACAAAAAAATACGTGTCCCTTATTTTTGAATATTCTAAAAGACGGACTAATTAATTTTTTACGGAAACTAGCCTATATATATACTCATATATTATGTCCTAGCCCTATAGCCACAAAATAGATAGATACAGAAGACAATCTCAAGTATATACTTGCCTTTTTATACCTACGCTCGGTGGACGCACATAAGCGATTGAGCCGGAACTGTTCGACGAGTGGTCCGAGACACTCCGAGATATCGTGTCCGTGAGCAGTGTCTATGTGTGCGTTGCTCGAGCGCGCTTTGTATGTAGATTGACTTCTGTACCTATCTATTTTGTGCTATAGCCCTTGGCTTCATAACACACTTGCCCACGGCTCGTGCGAATTCTGCCTCGGTAGCAATGACAAACTTTATATATGCCCTTGTGTTAAAATGTACTATATTATTCTGGTTAAAAAAAAAATTCACGTCTATGAAACCGATGCTGAACCAGTTTTTATCCAAAAACAGGTTTATAAAATAATAAGGTCAGTGTCAACAACTGTTGTTATTTCGATCATTAAAATGAAACGACTCAACATCAGCATTTTCCGCCATTGCAGATAAAATAACAGGTAGGTACTTACCTACTTAATCTACTTGACCTTCGTTCTTCATGCGGAGTGTCTATTTTGAGCGAATTTTTATCTATTGATTTAGACTGGTTTGTTAGTCTAGTTTTAGTGGCCTTGGCTGCTATGCCGGAGGTCGTAGGTTTGATTCCCACCCAGGACAAATTTTTATTTAGCTTTTGACTAGACGGCGTTGTGTATGATAGTTGTGGAATATTATTATTTCTTTGATTTTTGTTCTCATCAATGCCTCTATTGTAAATATCTCTATAAGTCAATCTACCAAATTTTTGTCAAGCAATTTTTTTTTGCAAAACATGTAACTAGAATAATGCACACCCATATACTTACACCCAATTAGAAAATTAATTTCAATCAAAAAATTTTTACTTAAATGCTACTAAGTGCATAGATTTTTTTTTTTGAAATTATTTATCCTAATTATACCTATTCTCTCTTATCCTAAAAATTGAAATTATTTATCCTAATTATACCTATTATATCTTATTTCTATAAATTCTCGATTGAGTATCAAAAATAATTTATTAGAATAGGTAAATGTTTTTTTATTCTAAAATATATCCTACTGCAACATTATTTAATTTTAATTTAATTTATCCGTAATGTATTAATTCCAATTCTATTACAATTAGTTTGACATAAGTATTGTAATTAAGTTTAATTGTGACATTATTATGTAATATTTTCATAATTATTTAAAGCCATGCTCACTCATTTATGCTTAAGCTGTGGTTGCCTATAATTGAGTGTTCATTATAGGACTGGTCCTATAATGAACACTCAATGACCCTGGGGTCTCAAGTCTGCTATTGCAATAATGTTAGAATGGTCTATCATTGATGTCATAATTGTCGATTTTGATAAGTTTGGTAATCTACTAATATAATGGCGTCATTATAACTTTCCAATGGTCAACCACTGACACTCCATTGAAAGAAGTGGCATAGAATAGTAATCTCGTACATATTGACCAATTAATATTTGACGTATGCGGTAATCTGCTAAAACTTTGACAGTTTATTTGATCAGTGTTCTACCATTAGAACGTTATTGTGCAGTTATTGGTTTTAATATGCTCGATATCATCATTCTACCACAACTCTATTATGATACCACTGACCGGTCAATGATCGATCATTATGAATTAGCAGATTACGAACTTTTAGCAAAATGACAATGTGATCGTGTTGGAATGACGAATTTATAAAAGTAGCAGACTTGGGCCCCTGGTTACTTGTATCAATTTCTATTCCTTAAGTTTTTTTTTATTTTGTAACACTTGTTGGTGATCCTTAAATAAATAAATAAATATTTTAGCATAAAAAATCCAATTTAAAAAAATAGCTGTGGTCAATTTAGTAGCCAATTCTGAACATACTACTGTAGGATAAGGGCTTGACTTCGATAACTATGTAAAAGGAAAAACCAGTAAATAATAATGATTGACATAAAACTTGTCAATAAACAAAATTAATTGGGCAGGTTATTATAGTGTTGGGTCGTTGTCGAATTTTTGATCGACAGAACGCAACTTGCGGCGACAGAAACGGTTGTTAAAAGCGTTTCTCGGCACGACATCTTTAAAGGCTCTCTCTAGAAACATATGTGTACAAGTTGCTAATTTGCAATCGTTAACGCTAGAAAGCTTCAAATGTACGGGAATAACGTCATCTCAACGCTCAGTCATGTGGTCAGCACCCCTAGCCAAGTTTATAATCTGCAATCGGTAACGCTAGTCGAAAAGTAATCAAATGTGTGGGAATGACATCATCTCAACGTCAATTCACGTGGTCGGAACAAACTAATAGAAAACGCTACATTGTAGAACGAGCGGCCGACTCAGACGCATTAACATGGCTACCCACTTATCGTTTTCTACAATTGCTGACACCGAAGCGTTACCGATTGGAGAACGGAACTGGCGGCGTCGCCATTTTGAAGCGTTCGGCGCAAGCGAAACAGTAATTGGCTACGAGGACTGGTTTTGAAACGACGACGCGACAAGTGTGATAGTTGAATCAATAGATTCTCGACCTTATTTCCTTCATTTAATAAACCACAAGCGTTCGCTCTCTCATTTTCTTTCTATTGTGTTTCTAATTACGACATTCGAAAGGTTAAAAGTATTATAGGAATTCACATACAGTGACTTGAAAAGTGGTTTGTGTAACAAAGACTGTTTGGTCGCAGGATGGAAAACGGTTGTTCCGTTGCAGAACGAAAAACGGTCCTTGGAACTGTTCGTTGTTAAAACGCTCACCGCTAGTTTTAGCATTCGGCGCATGACCTTCGTCTGGTAGACTCGTGAAAGCGGCGGGCAAGGTCGAATCCGTTCGGGCATTTCCAGATAGCACGTGACTATGACGCTGATTGGCCGTGTCGTGATTGTATGACAGAGTGAAAGAAGACATCATCGAAACGCGGGAACTGTTTTAGTTTGTAACGCGGGAATAAGGAAGGGCACATACATGTGTCTTGTGTCAGGTATACTCATGACGATAAAAAAGTGTTCGGTGTCGGTAACTGAAAACTGTCTGTCATTTGCGTACCGCCTAAGACTTTTTCAAATGTCTTAAAATAAAATAAATGTTTGTAAATTTTAGAAGGAAAATCGATTGGCAACATTTTTTTTTTGCTCGTGTCTTGCTCTTCATGCATATTTAAAATAAAGACAGGTATTATTAAGTTTGAGGACTTAAAAAAAATGTGACTTAATTTTTTTATATATACAAAAATAATTTGAATCAAAATTGTTTTTTGTTGACCTTCTTCGATATAATTACCATATTATTGACTTGTATTATTAAGTAGGTATCTACCTAATTTTGATATTTCAAATTTGCCTATTTATCAATATTTTAAAATCACCAGTTTTCTTTCCTTGTTAGGTTACAAAGTTCTCTGCGAAATATTGATTGATTTACATATGCAATGTTCACTTTGAAGAAGATTTAATCACCCATTTTTATGTGTAAAAATGTTTCTAAAGATCCAAGCCGTTTCGAAGGAGTAGGGAAAAGTTGCGAAATTGCTAAATATTTTTATTCGACTAAAGTATTAATAGCACGTAAAAATCAAATGTTGTTCATGAATCTATAATGGAAATATATTTTTTTCAAACCTAATAACCTGGCCGTTACCGAGGAGTAGGCTTCAGAATGTCACTGTTTTATGGCACTTTTCGGGCGCTTTGGCCATAAAGATAGCTACACTGCGCACACGTGTGCCACACACGCCAATCTGGGCGCGTCGATCTCCATACATTTTGTATGGAAACTAGACTTGTAGAGCTACACTAGATCCACGCCACGCGACGTCGTTCTATATATGAATCGGGCGAGTTACACGTGTGCGTCGATCTAATATAGTTCTACCTTTCTGAAATTCAACGATCTAATAATTTTTGACTTAACATCGTTGTACACCATGTTTGCAAATAAAAATTGATTCATTGGTTGACTGAACGTAACATCACAAAATATATAGGTACAGAAGTAAATCTACATACAAAGAGCGCTCGAGCAACGCACACATAGACACCGCTCACAGACACGTGTCTTGGTCGCGTCTCGGATCACTCGTCGAACAATTCTGGCTCAAAGGCTCATTAGTGTGCGTCCACCGAGCGTAGGTATAAAAAGTGAAGTACATACATGACATTGTCTTCTGTACCTATCTATTCTGTGGTAACATTCACCAATAAACGTAAACATGTATTAGTACGTGAATGATTGGTATGGTAGGTACGTATATGCGGATGTCACATGTCTTCGAATTTTTGGTTCTGGGGCCGGTTTCCTCACGATGTTTTCCTTCACCGTTTTTCCTCAATCAACACGCACTGGGCTCGCGAGCCCGAGGAAACCGATATGTCTTAGAACAAAAAAATCGAAGATATGTGACATTCACCTACCCGCACTGGGCCCGCGTGGTAGATTACGGTCCATTGCCCTCTCCTAGAGAGGAGGCCTGAGTTCCAGCAGTGGGAACATTATAACGCTGATTATGTAAACATGCGTCTACGGAGCGTTTCGCTATTTATTTATTTATGTTCACCCACAGCACATATAAGTATATACACACAAAAAATAAATCATAAGTACTAATCTAATATACATGCCAATTACGGGTCGTTTTCTATCGTTTACATTTCGGGGAGTGTGCACTGAAGTTGCATAATTTAATTCCGCCAAGTCGGTTCCATCATCGGACCACAAGACGTACGGCGTTGCGCCACCGGTACATGGTGGACGTCCTATCCATACGTAAAAAGCGTTTTGGGAACATATTCATTATGCGTACAGCTAAGAAGTGGAATTCTCTGTCAGAGTCTGTGTTTTCTGATAGCTATAACCTAGGGGTCTTTAAGTCAAGAGTGTATAGGTTACTTCTAGGCAAGCGTGCTCCATCGTCGGCCACATCATCGCTTACCATCTGGTGAGATAGTAGTCAAACGCGAGCCTATCCATAATAAAAAAAAACACACAACATTAACAGTAAACACGCCAAGCTTACCACTTACTTATTAAGTTTTTTTTGTACTACAAAACGAAAAATAGAGGACAATAAAGAAACAGGTTACGAGAAAAAAAAAAAACAGATAAAAATAAAACAAATACAAGAATAGAATAAGTATACTATTAAAGACTTATTGAACTAAGTCAAGGTTGCAGTATCGTTGGAGTTACCCTAGCCTTGGATCGCAAATGGCAACTATTTAAAGACATAAAGACAGATGGACTAATAGAATTGATTAAAGTCAATAACATTGTAATACTACCTATCTTTCCTTTGACCTAGAGCGAGAGGGATATATTGTTTTACTAGCTTATGCTCTCGGCTTCACCCGCGTACATAAAATATAGCTTATATCATTCAGGAATACAGCAGCTTTCTATCGGTAAAAAAATTTTAGCAATCGGACCAGTACTTTCACAGGTTACCTCCTACAAACCAAAAAAAAAAACCGGCCAAGAGCATGTCGGGCCACGCTCAGTGTAGGGTTCCGTAGTTTCCCGTCCTTCACAAATTCACAATAAGTGTACCCACTTATGAGGTTAGAAAAATGCCTGCATATACGATTATAATACAAACTTAGTCCAGAAATTATTTTGTAGAACCCTTTTGTCTTTTTTGTACAAAAACTATTCTTTCCATCAAGTTCAAAATAATTTTCCTAGAAAGTCCTTATAAAGTTCTATTTTTCAGAATTTTTTCATATTTTCTAAACTCTTGGTTCAAAAGTTAGAGGGGGACACACATTGTTTTTTGTTTTTTTTGCGATTATTTCCGAAATTATTGACATTATCAAAAAATGATTTTAGTAAACCCCTATTCATTTTTAAATACCTATCCAACAATATATCACACGTTAGGGTTGAAATTAAAAAAAAAAACACTTCCTACTTTACATATAGGGGGGCTACCCTAATAAAACATTTTTTTCCAATTTTTATTTGACCACTTTGTCGGCGTGATTGATATACATATTGGTACCAAATTTCAGCTTTCTAGTGCTAACGGTCCCAGAGATTAAGCGAGGACGGACAGACAGACAGACAGACATGGCGAAACTATAAGGGTTCCTAGTTGACTACGGAACCCTAAAAACATTAAAAAAAAACTTTACCTCTTTATTATATTAAAATAGATTAATTTGATAGGCTCGCGTTTGACCACTGTTTCATCTGATGGTAAGCGATGATATACTCGAGGATTAAGCACGCTTACTTAGAAGTAACCTATTCACTCTTGACGTAAAGACATCTAGGTTGTAGCTATCAGGAAACACAGACCCCGGTAGGGAAATCCACTCCTTAGCTGTACGCATAATGAATGTGCTCCCAAAATGCTTTTTACATATGAGTGAGAAGTTACTATGATAATTTTCCACCAAAAGAAGATGTCTTCTAGTGAATAGTAATAAAATAAATAACATAAGAATTAGAATGTTTTGGTCTCTCACCTGTCATGAAAATCATTGTAATGCACAATATCCAATTGATACAAATCATTTCCGCGCAACACATTTGCACTAACTGCTAATAAACACACACATAACAAATAATTACACAGCGAAAACATTTAATATACTTTCCGAAACAGATATAAAGTAAAGAAAAAACGATTCACTAAAATGTAAACTAAAAAGTAAAAAAAAAAACGAATTCACTAGAATGTAAACAAAAAAAAAACGACTAGTTTAAAATTAGAAGTACTCGTATCACTTTAGCCGCGACATTCGCCTTTCGAAGTTTAAATACTACTACTGCACGTTCTCTATTTTATGCCACTACTCGTTATTATTATCTGTATAAAAAACCAAGCAAGCGTGAGTTGAACTCGTGGGTAGAAGGTTCCTTACAATAAATATTTTAACTACTTAATGACTTTATTTATACATGAATAATTTTTACTATAAAAAAATACTTAAAAAACTAGAATAACAGTAAAATAAAAAAAAATAACCTTACCCTTATTACCACTAACTAAAAACAAAAAAACAATTACGTATATTACTTAAGATTAATATAGTAAAAAAATTTAGATCAAAAAACCTGTCATTGGTATCATTTAAAGTTGTTAGGTATACATTATTCAAAAACAATCTTACAGCATTCGTAAATCTATGAATTACATATTGAACAAAATATTTTAAAATGCTTTTTATAATTTTGAATTTTTAACATGTCACAATTGGGTACATATTATGTCACTTTTTTTTTCGTTCTAGGCCATTCTAGTCATAAAAAAAAAAACATTTATGTTATCATAGCATCTGTCCAACAGCCATTCGCATTCTAATAATGAATATCTCTTTTTAAATAATCGCATTAATTGCAGTAGTATATCAAACATATTATGTCCTATATTTTATGTTTGTCTGTTTTAAAAAAAATCCACGTTTTGTGATTTCGGATAATCATCATACTCATCATCATCATCATATCAGACGTCCGCTGAACATGGGCCTCCCCCAAGTGTCGATACAACGACCGATCCTATGGGTCTCGCATTCTTCGGATTTCCGCAACCCTAACCAGTTCATCGATCTACCTTGTAGGAGGCCAACGCTACGATTGCAGGTAAAAAAAATTGGACTCAAAATTTTCTGGTTTATAAATAATTCAATGGTCCTAGGCATTCATTTTGCAGTTTAATTCATTAAAACCCAAGCGAACGCCGGCATTCGCTCTCTCACTGTCTTTCTATTATATTACGGTTAAAAAAGTTTAATATTTCATTTTTTTTATTTTTGGTTTGGATTGGAAGGTAGACCGATGACCTGGTGAAGGTTGCGGTAAACCGATGGATGCGGGACGCACAAGAACGTTCGTTGTGGCGACGCTTGGGGGAGGCTTGTATCCAACAGTGGACGTGTATCGGCTGAAATGATGATTTCTTTAATTTACAGTACACCGCAGACTATCCCCCTTTTTATTTTAAGTACTTGTAATCCAGGTTGTCTGTTAGATATCGCTGATAGCGAGAAGGCCGCCATTGTACCTTTTTATTATTTTAAAAGTTTTGTCACTATTTTGTTGTACAAAAAAGTTTAAACTTTTGTATTCTATTCTAACTAGTGTTTAAAAAATATATGTACACACTATTTTTTGCCATTTACATATTACGATGGAATATATTGCGAGTATTCTTTTTGCGTATTTATGTATTCGTTTTGACAAATAATGTCCAAATAAGCCTCTTATTTTTTGACAACTTTCAGGGCTGTATTTCACTGAGACACTATAGCGGCGCGACAAATCGTCGCTACTAACAAAATATGTACAGCTCTATAGAAAGATACTCACGTGGTATCCGAATGGTTGCACAACCAATTTGGTGAGGCCACTACCTCGGACATGTGGTGAGGTGTTTGTAGGTATGGTGTCTTGTTTGGTAAATTAGCGACTAGTTGAACCGCCATGGTGTCCCTGTGAAATATAGTCCTAAGTGAGATTATAACTAGTTAATATTGGTAGTATTAGCTCAGTCAAACTAGGAAGTCTCTGAAAAAAATATAGATCACGTTGAAAACATCTTATGACGCGAAAATGACTGCAAGATCAATGCCAAACACTAAATATAAGATTTGGCACGGGGACAAAAATGAGTTGGTAGGGATTTAGAGCATATACCTACTTCTTTACGAGTATATTAGGTGTGTATTTAACACACCTAATATACTCGTAATATCACTATGTATAATTAAATTAAAAACAAATCTACGCATTCGTCTTATGAAACAGATTCGAAAGAACTGATAAGACTAAAACATAGATTTTGATATGTCTGAAGAAATCAAATGTATATTTTGTGAGACAAATGTATATTAAAATTATAAAAACCGTAAACAGGATCACAAAAAAAAAATAGCAGTGTGTGCTTTCACAGTTGTGTCAAAAAAGTTCATTTCATAAATGTTGCCATCTCAGAAATACATACATAAAAGAGGTTAGAAGAGAAATACTTTCCGATTTCTACTACGAGTGTCGCCGCTTGTCTCACACCCTTTAACTCCACTACAGACAATAAACGCATTATTCAAATAACAGACCACGCACACTGCGATCGCAAGTTTGCTATTGGTAGTTGAACTATGAGCATTGCCCTACTTTGTGGCACGCCTGTCCCACCTACAAGGCCATTCTAACCTTTTTCATCGGTTTTGTGGTTGCCATACAGATCAGGATAATGTCTGACACTCGACTTCTAATAAACCTTGAGAGACGAATGACAGAAAAACTGGTTTCAAATATAATTGATATGGGTAGATACATAAGCTGATATAAGGGTCTAAACAGACGGACCACATTTCTGCTATCCAACTGCAAATTGCAGTTTAAGTGCAGTTTGAATGCAATTGACTCGACTGCAATAGAACTGCAAACCAAACGTGCGGTCCGATTGCAGTCGTGTGAACTGCACACCGACTGCATCCGGACTGCATCATACCCACCCGCCGCACGCTCAGCCCTCCCGTGCATGATTGCAGTTGAAATGCAGTCTGTGTGTTTAGACCCTAAATATTCAATTAATAGTTTTAATAAGAATAAATAAGTCAGCAAGAAATTGGTATAAAAATATTTATTTGACCTTCCGTGACCTGTGTTGTACTTATTATTGGTGGTTTCCAACTTGTGACCTTTTTGAATATTTTTGGGCCAAAAAAATAACATGGTGTCAAAACTATTGCAATCCATTCAGTTACTGATTCTGAACAAACTATATTCAGTTTTTGCATATACTAAAAATTATGTTGTGTAGCCTAGCCTATGGTAAGCGAAGCGAGCGAGCCCGCGGCCTAAAACTAGTATTTGACGCTATGAATGCGCCAGTTTTGTGTTGACTGAGTGAGAACATGACACACATACGTAGTAGGTGTAAAGAAAAAACGCCAAGTAACTACTGCTTAATAAATATACACGACCTATGCGCCAGCGCACATCTTGACGTCCGTCAAGAGAAAGTCATACTTTTACATACTTTATATTCTGTGTCATCTTATTATAATATAGGAGGTGTAATATAAATAACGCAGAACCTGACAAGGGGTCATTGTACTCATAATTTTGAATGGTTCAAAATAATGAATCCACCGTTATTTTTTTTTTTCGATGGGTTAAAATCATCTTATGATAACCCCCGCTCTTGGGCGGAACGGGAGATAGTGTCAGACTCTTACTGACTAAAAAACCCATTCCGTTCCTTCAAGCCTTCATACCGGGGCTCGAGCGCCCTTTCGGATAACCCTAGCCCCAGTAGGCTTCGACCCGGCTGGGCCCCTGCTGTTGCTGACAACTCCTTGAGGCGCGCGGGAACAGCGCGCGCCGTCGACGACTTGGGCTTGGTCCGGACAGTTACCGGACGGCCAGACAGCGAGCTACCCATTGCTCACTGTCCGCAAGCCCGCGCCTACCGTGGCCGGAAATCGGGATCGGAATCCCGGCGGCGGCGAGAGCGCCGTTGCCTGATGCGGTCGGCCTCCTTAGCGAGCATTACTGCTTCGCAGAAGTCGGCGACCGCCTGCCACTCCTCCTCGCTTCGGACCATGACCTCACCGTCAAAGTCGTTCATAGAGATTTTGTATTATTTGGGAAAGCAAATGATATTGCATTATATATTACACTTATTTGCTGGTATACAAAACAAAATCAATGTAATAACCACAACATTGCCGTGTTATGTTTCTGCACCACCCTAATAGTCCAAGATCTTATGTCCGCCAGAAGTCACGTATTTTCTGACGAACGAAATATGGACGATTGAGTACTGTTAGTATGTACTAAGAACGCATGCCTACCTGCTAGCTTGCTTAGATGGCCAATTTTCAGGTATCAGGTAATCAAGGTACATAAAATTATTACTTACCTCACGTAAATTCTCAAAGCTGATTTTTACGTATTTTATAGGCAATATCTTTAAAATCAAGTCGCTAATACTCCCAGACACATTCCGTCGGCCATATTGCTTTTAACAGATGCTTCAAAGCTCAAGAATGAGAATTTACGTGAAGTTATGTCATTTCTTTGGGAGTTTTAAAGCGTCTATGGTCACCCCATTATGTTTTGTAGAGTTATGCGAACAAGTGTATGGAGTTTTGTATAAACTGATATTTGCCTTTCTCACGATTTCAGAGTAAAATATAAGTTATCATCGATTTCGTACTTTTTATGTAATGTGCGCATAACTGAAAACATCTACATATTTATTACATGTATATAATAATAAATCTGTAGATTTTTGTTTGCCACACAAAACTTTTAAGCTTTACTTTTTTTTTGGATTTTATTACTTTTTATGTTTAATTTTTTAAAGTTTTTTTTTTGTTTATGTATGTAATTCAATGTATCTATATCTGTGATTGTTTACATTTTCTATTTATTTAATTTTTATTAATTTTGTCTTTAGGTTTATGTTTGTAATTTTATTGTGCTTTTGTGTATTGTGTGTTAATTTTGTTGCATCAAATAAATGTTTTATCTATCTATCTATCATATAGATATTAATAGTCTATTTCAACTTTTCTAATTTATTTACACACAGTTTATTTATTTCTCATCCAACTGTGTCGTAAGTCTGCTGGAAGAAATTTTATTTGAAATATGCAGCACCTTTATGCTCGTCTATCTGTATTTGTTCTTTCGTTTAAATAATTAAATAAGCAATATATACACAACCGGATCTTTCCACAAGTGTTCTTACGTAAATTACTCGACTAACGAAAGTTTATTTATAAAATGACCTTTCATTTTAACAGTTCGACAGTTTTATTGCACAATGGCAATCTACACTTCTACGCTATAATATTATAAAGAGGTGAAGTTGTTTTTTTTTCCGACTGCGATATTTTTAATATTTAATACTAGCTTTTGCCTGCGACTTCGTCCGCGAATATAAAATATAACCTATGTCATTCAGTAATATAACAACTTTCTATCGGTGAAAAAATTTTAGCTATCGGACCAGTAATTCCAGAGATTATCTCCTACAAACAAAAAAAAAAAAACCTTTTTATTATATTAGTGTAGATAGGCAACTAGTATATAGCTTAACTATACTATATACTACAATAACTAGTATAGTTATAGTTTACTATAGGGAGTTATATCGTTTTTTTTATTTTTATTTAATAATTGTAATTTTATTTAATATAGGCTGGTAATTTATACAAAAACCACTTTTTTAAGAATGTACGATATACTAACTGGTATCATGATTACTCTTTTAAAATATGAATAGAATAGAATAGAAATTATTGCCATATGTATTATTTTTCAATTAACTTTTTTTGTTTTTATTTTCTATACATATTAATTAGATAAATTTACGATTATTAGTCTTAAATACCCTTACGATAAATACGACAGCGTAATTAACTAATGTCAGAAATACGCTTTCATATTTTTTATAACTTTACTACATTACTGCATTTGGCAACGTCGCAGAAGTAAAGATTTGTCATATAAGTGACAATTTTTGACTATAATTATGATTGATAACATCTTCGAACGAAACCATCCATTTTTGGACCACATAATTATTCTAGGACTTTTGGTATTATTTTTCCTATCCTAACTAATATTATCAATGTGAAAGTGTGGATGTTTGGATGTTTGTTAATTAATCACGCAAAAACGGCTAAATGGATTTGGATGTTTGATGGAAAAGAACATAGGCTCCCTTTTATCCCGATTCCTTAAATACCTAATGCCACGCGGGCGAAGCCGCGGGCAAAAGCTAGTAGAATATAAACCTTGAGTTATGGGATATCAGAAACAGCATGTTGTATATTTTTTAAGATAGATACCATAATATACACTACAGTTTTATTGAACAAACTTTCGTAAAACATAAAGATAAATGGAATGCATAATATAACATTATTCAATTTAATATTAGCAAGTGCAGCGATTTCTCTTTTAAATTATATAAGTGTATATGAGAGTACGTTGTTAGAAATTAGAATGTATCTATCACCACACTATTGCCAACATCGTAAGTTTTTAAACGTCTGGCGAGATTATACAATTTTATTGGTAATGTTCTTCAGAAACATCATCCATAAAGTCTTATAAATATCATAGTTCCAGTGTGTTTAAGAGACGGAAATAACAGACCATTTATAGCACTATCCCTTTTTCACATCAGATTCACGATACTTTTAAGGCGTCATGGTAGGCCACAAACGCGTGGAACTTACAACCGTTGTACCTGTATGATCAGATTTATGAACGCGTGTGTGAATGATTTAAAAATCTTTCACGAGATAATTTGTTTACATCAACTCATAGATATATGTATAAGAAACTAGAAACTTTCTCACCCAAATGTCTTGCAGGTGGTGGCACGTGTTATTGGGTCATTCGGTTCCCTTTAAAATGGTTGAGCTGAGTGGGGCTAATGCACGTGTCATGCCTGTGAACGGGTGCCATCGGTTAAGACTGGTTATCTCTTGGCTGCCAGTGGCTTAATTCGGTTTCTATTTTTAATAACATTTAATAAAAAGAATAATAACTTATTATTATTACGTATCTACCTACATTGTGCTCACATATTAGAAGCGACAAGAAATATGTAACCAAGATCTATGTAACTCATAATATATTTAAAAAAGAGTGTCCAGTGTTCTTGCACGTTCTTCTCCATAGAGACCTACGTTTTGGAACGTGCAATTTATCTTCACTTTTCTTGGACTGACCGACATTTGACTATTCAAAAGTGCCTGCAAATGGTCTATTTAAAATAAATGATTTTGATTTTGATTTGAAACAGTGCAAGAAGTAAGAGGTTCAGCAGAAAGATAATAGCACTTATATATACTTTAGAATTCCAGCGTCAAGTAAATAATATTTGCCTGAAAAATGCTGAGTATGGGTCCCATTTGGGGACCTTGAAGCGCACACCGCACTGTACTATTTCTATTTTTTGTGTCAAACCTAATTATTATTATTATACCATTTATTTATTTTCATAAAATATAAATTATATTTTTAAATATTTTAATTAAAAAAAAGTTTTTTATGTCACATCATGACGAATAGTTATGATAACTTATTACTATTATGAGCCTATTGTGTCCCACTGCATGGCAAAAGCCTCCCTTTCGTTATACCACTCTTTCCTATGCTACTTTAGCTAATACTGGACAATCCATAAAGTAGAAGTCCAAAATCGTCACGCCATCTCCTTCTGGGCCTACCACGTCGTCGACTTCTGCTGTTCGGAATCCAGTCAGTGGTTGCCTTCGCCCAATTTTGTTGCGACATGTGGCAGATGTGACCTTTTTTTTATGGCGGGAAAAATCCTGCATTGACATCCCCCGCCCTTGGGCGGAGCGGGAGATAGCGTCAGACTCTTACTGACTAAAAGACCCACCCCGTTCCTTCTTACCTTCATACCGGGGCTCGAGCGCCCTTTCGGATAACCCTGGCCCCAGTAGGCTTCGACCCAGTTGGGTCCCTGCTGTTGCTGACAACTCCTTGAGGCGGTTCCTTGACAGTTACCAGACGGCCGGACAGTGAGCTACCCATTGCTCACTGTCCGCAAGCCCGCGTCTACGTTGGCCGGAAATCGGGATCAGAAACCCGGCGACGGCGGCGGCGATAACGCCGTTGCCTGATGCGTTCGGCCTCCTCCTTTGCGAGCATTACTGCTTCGCCGAAGTCGGCGACCGCCTGCCACTCCTCCTCGCTCCGGACCATGGCCTCAACCAAGGCCCGGCGCGAGAGGTCTCCGCCGCCGATCGCCCCCACGAGGGCACGGCGATGCTCCGCCCAAGCAGGGCACACCTCGACTGTGTGCTCCACCGTGTCCTCCGGGCGGCAGATGTGACCTGTCCAGTTCCATTTTAGTTTGGCAGCTGAGTTATTTACATATATCTGCGATTTTTTTTGTTTTGAAACAAAGTATACTTGTTCGCTGTTCTTTTGATCCTGAGTGTCTTATAAATACTCAATGTTAATATTGTTACATTATTTTTTATATGTTTGGTCTTGTTTTTAACAAGTATTTTTTATAATTATAATTTCCGTAATCGTATTATTGATGTTTGTGATTGTTTCCTCTTTTTATTTATTTTGGAACTTTGATTTTTATTTTTATTGTGTTTTTGTGTAGGTATTGTTTGCTTTTTTTTCCGTGTTGCATCGAATAAACGTTTTATTTATCTAGCTACTACTGCTGGTTCCTTACAAATATATTTTAAAACTCATTTTATACTTCAATCTCACAGCATACTCGATTGGGTTTCCAGGCAACAGAAGATGACAAGACGCATTGTTTGTGGTCTGATCAGGGCCAAAACTGGCCAAAACAGTAACTATTTTTCTCCAATGAGAACTGATGTATGTGCGTAGGTAATTGCAGCAGTCTGTACCATTGTAGTAATTTCTACCTGAGCACTTCAAACAAATTTTTGCTTCAATCCTGCGGCGCGGTGCCATACCACTTTGAAGTTATCGTTTCGAGTGCAAGCAAAAATGAGATTAGCGGTATCAGGCGGAAATGTATGAGTGTGTTTGATGGTACGTAGGTAATTGCAGCAGCCAGCAGCATTTATATCAAATTCTGCTGTAGCCTCAGTAGCCATCTTTCCTAAGTGGTAGAAAACGTGTTACCAACTTATTGGGTTGTTAAAGTCTAATTAAAAACCGACTGCCTGGTTTAAAAATCCTGGACAATTATAGAATAAGTCCATAGACTGTTAAGCCCGAGTCATCGACCATCTAGTCTGTGTTTCCTGATAACTACAATCTAGGGTTAGTTTTACTTCTTGGCAAGCGTATCCGAAGAATCACCAAACTTAAGTGGCAGTGGGCAGGGCACATTGCTCGCAGAACAAATGGTCATCGGGATGAAAGGTTCTGGAGTGTCTACAAGGTGGAATGAAGACCTGCTAAGGGTCGTGGGAATCTGATGGATGCGGTCGGTATGCACAGGTCCGATCATTATGGCGACAATAGAAGGCCTATATCCATCAGTGGACGTCTTTTGGCTGAAATGATGATGATGAAGCCACCAGGTGGGATAGTGGTTAAACGCGAGCCTATAACCTAACAAAAAAAAAATCAAGTGGAACCGTGACATATACCACACAGATCTGTAGCATAAGCATAACATTTCTAATTCAATTTAAGATTTTACGTTCTCTATTGTCTGAACTTAGCCTTGATTCAGAAAAGTGTTTACTGGTAATTTCAAACTAAACCCCCGGACCGTAACAAGACTAAGCATTAGCAAAAAAATCTGTTGTTCACGCAGAAGTATTTAAAATCAGTGTAGCATTTAACAGCACAGCAAAATTAGGCAAGCTTTTTTTATTTCCCAAAAATAGCAAAAAATATCGACAATTTTGTCTTGAATATTTACAAAGTCAATAATACTGTCTAGTAGACCAAGTCTGACTGTACTGGATATACAGGATAATAATAATAATAATAATAATAATATATCATTTATTTCTCTCAAAAAGGTACATCTTAACACAAGTAATATTTAGACATTTTGCCTAAGACTAAAACCTTTGTGAGAGCTGGAGTCTGAACTAGGTTCGAGACCTGTGTGACAGATCTCCAGGCTCACACCCTTTTAAACATAATCGCATTTTGCGGCACATAAACATGAATCTTATGTTTGTAAAATTTTGAGCGAGAGAGATTTGTAGAATGACATTCTAAATGTAGAGGAAAAGTATTTTTTTTTATTAAAATGTGTGTGTAGTGTATAGGTGTAAAGTATTTGTGTGCGGTGTATAATGTATGTGTATGATAGTGTGTAAATGATTATGATTAAAATTACTTTATGATTTGGATAATATATTCTGTGTCTTCATAGTCCAAATCATGGAGCCAGTTCGTTACTGTTGTTTTACATTTATATTTAGTCATTTCGTACATATGTAAAATTTTATTTACTCGGTTGTAAACATAGGAACCAAGGAAATTATAAAAACGTTGAGCTAGCCTCGAATGAGCAGGGATGGATGAACAAACAGTATGCTTTCTTCTCAGAGATTTAAACTTATCCGGGTTAAAGGAATTGCGAGTGTGGACTGTTAAGATTAAGTTTAAAATGAATAATTTCCGAATGGAGAGCACCTTGCAGGTTTTGTAAAGTTCCGTGGTAGGAAATTGATAAGGAAGACACCAACCAACTTTAAGGATTGCTCTTTGGGCACGTTCCAGCCTAATGATATGTGTTTTCGCTGATCCACCCCACACAACTATACAGTACTGGGCAACTGACTGACCGAGGGCTAGATAGACTTGTCTGAGCACAATTTCGTCAGCCACATGGCGAAGGTTTTTAAAAATAAATATCAATTTACGAAGTCGGGATGAAAGTAAATCTATGTGTTTGGAAAATGATAAAGAGTCATCTATAAGGACACCCAAATATTTTATATTATCTGTACGACTTAGATGAGGGCAGCTGCATGGTGATTGTGCTGCATTACAAGAGTGTGCAATCAAAGAAAAATGGGATGACGAAAGTTTGCCAACTTTGGACAGGGAAAAAGTAAGATACTTTGATTTTTCAACATTTAAAGTGAGCAGATTTTGTGCCAACCAGTTAGTTACAATGTCAACTCCCAGTTGTGCATGTTTGAATGTCGACTCCCAGGAGTCACCATGAAATATTAAGGCAGTATCATCAGCGTAAGTAAAAATGGATCCATTAGTAAGCTTTTGACGACAGAGGTCATTAATATAAATGAGAAATAAGGTCGGTCCAATGATACTACCTTGTGGTACACCGTAGGTTATTGGGAGTTCGTCACTTATCCATTCGCCTATTTTGACACACTGACGTCTTCCTGTAAGGTAGCTCTTAAAAAGTAGGAGCTGAACGCCTCTGATACCGATGTTCTCAAGCTTAATTATGAGTTTAGGAATCGAGATGGTATCAAAGGCTTTTGCTAGATCTAGGAAGACGCCTAAAACACACTGTTTGTTGTCCAAATGACTAACGATGTCATTAGTGAGATCCAGTACCGCATTACTGGTGGAAATTCCTGAACGAAAACCATATTGGCAAGGGGACAAAAGACTATAGTGCTCAAGGTATTTAACGAGCCTGTTATTCATTAGCCTCTCAAGCAGTTTGGATAGTGTAGGAAGAATTGATATGGGTCGGTAATTGCAAGGTTTGTCTCTATCCCCGTTTTTGTGCACGGGATGAACGGAAGGATGTTTCAGAAATAATTCGCTGTTGTAGATAAAAAAAAAAAAAAACAATTATATTTATCATCACAGATAACTCCAAATGTATGACCTCTCTAAAGTCTGGTCATATAGTCAAAATCATGCCTTCTGATGTAGAAACCTACAAAGTCATAAGGGAACATTTCGTAAAAAATAATATCAGTCATTATACCTACCAATTAAAGTGTGAAAGAGCATATAGAGTTGTACTTCGAGGCCTACACTCAACAGAGGACACTCAAGCAATTAAAAATGAACTTAGTGAGCTCGAACAAAAACTCGAAATTAGGCAGATAATAAATGTGCGCCATAAAACAACAAAAAATCTATTGCCGCTGTTCTACGTTGACCTCGAACCGAAATTTACATTTTATTTTAAACAACAAAGAGGTATTTAAAATTAATCGTCTAAACTACATGAAAATTTCCGTCGAAGCACCATATAAAAAGAAAGAAGTGCTTCAGTGCAAACGATGCCAGCGTTTTGGACACTCCAAAAACCAATGCCTACGGCCGTATCGATGTGTCAAGTGCGGTAAAGATCACCCAACAACCTCATGTCAAAAGACACCTGATACCGACGCGACTTGTGCAAACTGCCAAAAAAAAACGTCCTGCAAGTTATAAAGGCTGCATAAAATATCAAAAATATCGAGAACTAATAATAAAACCGAAACAAAATCATCAACAACCACAACCAAGAATAAAGGAAAGTGACAAAGCCAATGTAAGACCAAATAGCAACCAATATATAAGACAAAACTTTACTTACAAGCAATTAAGAAAAGAAACGAAATGACAGAAAGAAACACAAACAACACTGTCATAGTCGAAATTATGAACTCAATGTTCAACAAATTTCAAAATCTTGTGAGTAAGATGTTAGACAGCATGATGGATCGTATGATCAACCTAATCAAGCCACTAATACTAAGATGCCCTTGAATCTTCGCTTAGTCACATGGAATGCTAACGAGCTTACCTACTGATCGACGGATGGAGTTAGAAGTTTTCTTGGACACAGAAATATTGATATTGCCCTCATCTCGGAAACAAGGTTTACATCTCGAACGCACTAGTCTATTAATGGTTACGTAATGTACAACACAAACCATCCTTCAGGTAACTCTCATGGAGGAACTGCAATATTCGTTAAGAAAAATATAAAGCACTACCCAATTGCGGAATACAAAACTGAAAAGATTCAAGCGACCACAATTAGAATAGTGGAAAAGGAGATGATAACAACAATCTCCTCAATTTATTGTCCACTTAGGCACACAATATCTAAAGATGACTTCAAAAGCTATTTTAATTCACTAGGAAATAGTTTCATATGCGGTGGAGACTGGAACGCCAAACATGTCTACTGGGGCTCGAGATTGACGTTACCAAGAGGTAGGCAGCACTTTCTACCATTAATGAAATTAATCTAAACTTTACGTCCCACGGTGCTCCTTCCTACTGGCCAACCGACACAAATAAAATTCTGGATTTGCTGGACTTTTTTTTATCACAAAACACATCCCACTCCATCATTTGAAAATCGTTAAATGTACCGAACTTGTCATCTGACCACGTACCTGTATCCTGGACATTTATTGTAAAGCAATCTTAATCAAAACTCCTTTGAGATTATACAATATTTGTTTTTAGGCGTAAGCGTGGAGGCATCAATTGAGACCTTCAATAAACTAATTCACCAAGTGGCTGCTAAATGCACGCCTGTCAGTAACCCAAAAACTGCTGACCAACACGAATACCTAAAACATATTAAAGAGAAGGTAAACGAGAGACGAAGACTGCGGAAAATTTGGCACAACTCCAGATACCCATGTGACAAAAGAAACTTCAATAGAGCCTCTGAGGAATTGAAACAAATGATCAGCCAGACAACAAATGAAAACTTACAGTCATACCTAAGTAGTCTTTCCCCAAATAAAGCCTCAAATTACTCCCTATGGAATCAATCAATCAATCAATCAAAGCATTTATTTCAAATAGACCATTTACAGGCACTTTTGAATAGTCAAATGTCGGTCAGTCCAAGAAAAGTAAAGCTAAATTGCACGTTCCAAAGAGTAGGTCTCTATGGAGAAGAACGTGCAAGAAACTCCATGGACACTCTTTTAAATCATATTATGTGTTACATATAATGCTTGGTTACATATTACTTGTTGCTTCTATCATGTGAGCACAATGTCGATAGTGAAATAAAAATGTAAAATAATTAAAAGATAGAAACTGAATTAAGCCACTGGCAGCTAAGAGATGACCAGTCCCATCTGACGGCACCCGTTCACGAGCATGACGCGTGCATCAGCCCCACTCAGCTCAACCATTTTGAAGGGAACTGAACGACCCAATAACACGTGCCACCAACAGCGAGACATTTGAGTGAGCATGAAAAACTCTCAACTGCCATGCTCGTAATGTCAAAAAAAAAGTTGTAACCTAATAAAAATGCTCCATGGTGCTTCACATTCACAAACTTGGAAAAAGTGCTTCTACATTATACAATGCAATTGTGTCTTTCAAATTAAAAAATAATAATATTAGTTTCCAACTAATCAACTAATTAGTACGCCCTAGTGGTAGTGGAGCTGGACCAGCATTGAGCCAAGCATTTTTATCTTGAATATAATCCTCCAACTTATAATATGCTTGTCTGCATAGTGTGCGTTTAATACAAGATTTAAATTTCGTTTCATTGAGTTCTAATATGTGGGGAGGTATTTTATTATAACATTTCAAACAGTACCCCATGAAAGAAGAGGCCACTTTAGCCAGTCTGAAACCTGGTTGAACTAATTGATCCCTATTTCTTGTAACATAATTATGTCTATCGCCTCTTTTGCTAAAAAGATGAAGATTTTTTCTAAAGCTACAAAAACGCTAAAAAGACCAATAAATCAAATTCCTCCCATTAAGACTGACACTGGCACATGGGCAAGATCAGATAAAGAAAAATCTAAGGTATTTGCAGAACATCTCAGAACTGTTTTCAAACTGCATGAGAGCGCTAACCCTGAGCATGATGAGGACATTCGGCAGCTTTTGAACTCACCGCTGCAGATGTCACCTCCATTAAAGAGTGTATCTCCAAAGGAGATATGGCGGGAAGTAATGAACCTCCAAGATAGGAAATCTCCAGGATACGACCTGATTAACGCAACCCTACTAAAACACCTGCCCAAAAAGGGCATCTTAATGCTCACAAACATCATCAATGCATGCTTAAGACTGACAAGCTTTCCGTGCCAGTGGAAAATTGCGCAGTCATTATGGTGCTCAAACCAGGGAAACTACCACATGAAGCTAGTTCCTACATACCTATCAGCCTCCTGTCTGTTCCTGGTAAGCTGATGGAGAGGATCCTGCTTAGTAAAATGCGACGACACAGCAGAAGTAATTCCGTCTCATCAGTTTGGCTTTAGAGAGTAGCACGGAACCATCGAGCAAGTACATCGCATCACCGACCTAATTGGCCGTGCATTTGAAAATAAGGAATATTGCTCCTCTGTTTTTCTTGACATTGGACAGGCGTTTGATAAGGTGTGGCATGAGGGACTACTCTACAAAATCAAACAGTTGCGAAGTTATGCGCAAACATACATAAAAAAAAATACAAACATCCGAATTGAGAACAGGAGGTTCTCAATTCGGATGTTTGTATTTTTAGAAGTCGGTTAAAAACTAACATTTTTGATCCTTTATTATTTTCTTAGGTTAATATTTATCCAATTTTTCAAGTATCGCACATGATCAGTAAGGCACACAGAATAAGATTTAGCATACAAAAGAAATTCTTCCTTTTCAACTTTAAAAGTGACTTAAATTTTGTAAAGAATAGAAATAAAGAATAAGAATAGCATCTTGCTCACAACTGCTTTTACGAGAATGTTTTCACAAAACTAATATATTATTTTAAAACAATTTTTGAGATTTTATTATTTTCTTAGGTTACTATTTTCCAAATCAAATAGTAGGCGTGTGCCTACTATTTGATTTGGAAAATAGTCAAAAAAAATCTCCCTTTTCAACCCCTTAAATGTCGAATACTTCTTAGTGAGCATAAGTGACACACACTTGTGTCATAAAAGGAAGCTTTTGTAAAATTTCATGTTTTTTGTCCCAATAGTTCCGGCTGTGCAGCTGTGCGGATATATATAGATACCCATACACGTTTTTTTTTTTTTTCAAAATCAGAAACAAAAGACATAGGAAATTATTTCTTGAAAATAACGTTAATTTAATGTCTTCCTTCGTGAACCTGGCACTCTTCAGAGCGATCTCTTACATTAATAAAAATGCGCCTCATGAGCTGAAACAAAAATGTGGTTGATTTCTTCTGTGATGTTTTTCTTCAAATCAAGATATAATTGATAGATTATATTATTGCACATCCTTTTTAGATAATTCCGGAGTAAAACCAGTCCAATGGTGTGAGGTCTAGGCTCTGCGATTTGATTTTATTTCTGAGGCACCCAGCCGTATAAAAGGCTTTGCTATCTAGACATAAACCTCCCCAAGCTTTGCCTCAGCCGGTCTATTTTTTTTTTGTTTTATTTTTTCGCTTTCAGCAAATTTTGGCCACTATCACCACAAAATATGCTGTTGCCACTTTTTAATGTCTCAGCCCCTTCGACTCGGTTACAATATTAAAAAGCTTAGCAATTATTCGGGCTACACTTTAACCACAGTATTAGCTCAATCACTTCAGTTTGGCAATTATTTGTATCAGTACCAGCTCAGATCACACAACTGTATAATTATTGAAAGGCCTAGACCGGACGAGGAAGTTTTTGACATCTTCGTGACGAGGTTTTTTCCGGGAAAAGACATACAGTATTGCCTTGAATTTTCTTTATTTATAATGTCTTGTGTCACAACAGTGAGTTATAAAGCAGAGGTGTGATTACTTAAACAATTAATGTTTAAGGCTTAGCGTACCTCGATCTTGAGACATAATCGTGTTGTGATTCCTGACCCGACCACGACATGGAACCGATATTTTACTATGGCACAACATAAAACTGCTTTCAAAGTCGCAGTAAAAGTGCATAGCGTGTGATTGACACACTTTATCTCTTGATTATTCAATTTTATCTAAACCAACATACATTCTATGATATGAACGGTAAAAGGATTTCGTGTACCATAGACACAATTTGGCACATATTTTTGGCATTATCAGTAACTTACCACTATTGATATTTTATTAGATCTGGTTGTGGTCGGGTCACGAACCGTGATCCCCAGCCCGACCACAATCGTACTCTTATTACTCAAAAAGTACAAGGCACACATTCCTGGGATCAGTGGCACAATAAAACACAATTAAAATAACCAATTTGTGCCATAGTAAAATACCGGTTCCATGTCGTAGTCGGGTCAGGAATCACAACACACATAATCATCTCAAGATCGAGGTACAGACCGCTCTAGGCCCGATGTCTATCAGGACTGCTAGATCATACTTAAGAGTTCCATAGACTTGAGTGCAGAGGAACTGATACTACAGTTCCTCTGCACAGGTGATGATGGTGTTTCTACACAGGTGGGTTTTAGTCACTAAAAGTCTAACTATCCCACCCATAGCGAGAGAAGAGAGAAGTGGTTTGATATCTGTTAATTTTCAATCTTCTCCGCGTATCTCTAAAGTGATGACCCTGGCGTGATCCAGTTTAGAAGTAAGCGGAATTGAATGTAAAGTCCCAGATACCTCCGATGAAAAGGGAGGATCCTCCGTCCAGACGGGTATTATTTTTTAATTGATATAAACTAGTGCTTGACTGCAATCCCACCTGATGGTAAGTAGCGATGAAATCCATCAAAGGATGGTGAGGCGCATTAGTTTATTAAGACCCTTTTCACTCTAGCCTTGAAGACACCCAAATTACAATCGGAAGGGAAGACCGCAGCAGGCAAAATTTTCCAGTCCTTCGACGTACGCGGTATAAACGACGAGGTGAAACGCTTAGTCCGGACCGTAGAGGTTTCAACAACATAAGGGTGAATATTCGCCGTACGACGGGTTGTCCGATGGTAGATTTGCGATGGCGGAATCAAGTCATGCAATTCCTGCGCACACTCTCCAAAATGCATATGTCTAAATGTCTTAAAACTCTGTATTATGTCTGATCCGAGCAACTGCTCGATATATGATTTCATACTGTAGTATAAGCTGATTATTACACTACCACGCACTACGCAGCGTAGCGCGTGAATGCGTGTTTTAACGATGCTTGTAAATATTTCCATTTGTATAGAAAACACGCACAATTCAACACACCGAAAATGTTTCCACGTGTGTTCATGCAGAACACGCGCCTCCGCGCGTGGGTGCGCGGTGCGGGGCGACTCGCTGGGTGTCTTTTTTTACGGTGAGAAAAATCATCCAATGACAACCCCCGCTCTTGGGCGGAGCAGGAGATAGTGTCAGACTCTTACTGACTAACGACCCACGCTGTTCCTTCTAGCCTTCTTACTGGGGCTCGAGTTCCCTTGCGGATAACCCTGGCCCCAGTAGGCTTCGACCCGGCTGAGTCCCTGCTGTTGCTGACAACTCCTTGAGGCGCGCGGGAACAGTGCGTGCCACCGGCGACTTGGGCTTGGTCCGGCAGGTTACCGGACGGCAGGACAGCGAGCTACTCATTGCTCACTGTCCGCAAGCCCGCGCCTGCGGTGGCTGGAAATCGAAATCAGAATCCCGGCGACGGAGGCGGCGGCGAGAACGCCGCTGCCTGATGCGGTCGGCCTCCTCCTTTGTGAGCATAACTGTTTCACAGAAGTCGGCAACCGCCTGCCACTCCCCGCAGCTCAGGACCATGGCCTCTACCAGGGCCCGGCGCGAGAGGTGCACACTGAGTCTGGTAGTGCCGTGTGTGATTTTGTATAAAATAAGTCAGAGCCCGCGTGAAGTTAACTAAAATCAAAGATATTTCTTAAATCAAGTTAAATTCGCTCCTGCACAAAGACTCACACTTTTTGTTGGTAGGTACAGCTGCGTAATAATGTAATGCAACATATAATTATACTGCAGTCATGGTAATCCAAGGTCTATCAGATATTCTCAGATAAAAATAATGACACAAACACGTGCTTTAAACTTCTGTCGTCCCCTTTTGAATTTCAAAACCGATTTTAGTGTATTTTGATCATAAATAAGTTTTAAAGGGTCGGCACAACACGTTTTTTTTTCTTCCATTCTGTTCTATCACTTGTCACGCTATCACTAACTCCCTTTTCTTTCATATCATTTCTCACACAATCCATCCATCTTTTCTTTGGCCTCCCTCCTCCCCTCCATCTATCAACGTTTAAACTCATAACTAGAAATATGCGTTTCATCCCTCTTTTTCACATGACCATACCAAGACAAACGATTCCCTTTCAACTTTTCAGTCACTGGCGCCACTTTCAAAATTCCCTTAATATACTCATTTCTCACTTTATCCATTCTAGTCACACCACACATCCATCTTAATATTCTCATCTCCACTACGTGTAAAAACTATAAAATTATACTATGTTTTTTTTTGGATCTTAGCAATAATTTAATGTTGGTCCTTTATTAAGCTAAGGTGTGCAATAAAGAAATAAATAAATAAAAATTACAATTTAACTAAGAATTTGTATATAATCACATGTTAGTGAGGGGAAAACCATTGTTATGGGTCCTTGTAATAATTTGACTGACCTTGTGCCCTGCCGTCCGTTCAATACAAGTAGCACTTACCTATTTAACATTTATGCAACACTAGCGACTCACCATAGTTTCGCACAGGTACATATTATTACAAAATGTATTATCATAAACATATGTATTGTTATAATTTACGTATTGTATCTATTCTTATGTACATTTATGTACACTTATCTTAATTTAAATAAATCTCGTGTCACAATGTTTGTCCTCAATGGACTCCTAAACCACTTAACCGATTATAATTAAATTCGCACACCATGTGCAGTTCGATCCAACTTGAGAGATAGGATAGTTTAAATCTCAAATTATAGTCACAATTTTAATTTATTGCTCCACAGCAACGCGTGGCCGAGTCAGCTAGTCGTTATATATGTATGTATTATGAGATGTAATTTAAATAATATAGTCTGTTTAATTTTATATTTTGTTGTTGTTTTTTTTTATTATACACACGGTGTCTACATAAATCTTATCTAACTGTCCTGTCGCAGGTCTGCTGGAAGAAATTTCGTTAGAAATAGGCAGGTCCTTTGTTCTCTTTTATCCTTATTTGTTCTTTTCGATTTTAAGCGTTTGTGTGTACATAAATAAATAAAATGCATATAAACCTCATTCAAAAATCGCTCTTGGCATAGCGCATGGAAATATTTTCAGTAGTGTGAGTTTATTGCAAACTTGATTCATTAAACCCCAAGCGAACGCCGGCGTTCGCGCACCTATTGTTTTTCTATTGTGTTTGTGATTTCCACGATTGAAAGGTTAATAATCATAATTAATTTCTCAAAAAAAAAATTTAAAATACGTAAATGAAAAATACCAAAAAAAAATATATCTTGCACATAGCATAGGTGCCCGAGGCACGTTTAAAGTTGTGCCAACACACAAAGGCTTTTTATTGACACGTACTTTATAATCATTGCAAGAGAAATCAGCCTTGCTCTAAGATCTTGACTGCTACGCAATTGGTTTAGAAGTTAATTAGAGCTTGTACGAGTAGATACAATCCCCTTTCCTAGAGAGGAGGCCTGAATCCGAGCAGTGGGAACATTAAAAAAGCTGATGATATGATGATGTACGAGTACGTGATACCCAGAGAGCTTACAATACTCTCCGTGTCCAATTCAACGATTCAGAACACTGTTGCGGCTCCCACGTTTCTGTAGCTCAACAGCAAATTTCGCTGAAGCTGCCACAGATGGCTTCGCAGCTTTCTACTGCAAAAAGACCGCATCTTTCATCAGGCGGCTGCGTGGAATTCGCTACAGCACCTTGAGTACTTTAGCTAATAGACGTGATTGTCCACTTATGTGGATATTAGTACAGAGAACAAAGTAGATGTTTATTACTTTTATTTGTTTACAAGCTGTGCCCACGACTTCGTTCGCGTGGACTAGGTACAGGATTTTGAATTTATTTTTCTCAAATAAAAGTAGCCTATGTTACTCCTTATTACATCAGCTACCTGCCAAAAAAATTTTAGAGATTAGGCCGGACAAACAGACAGACAGACAAAAATTGTAAAAATTGTTATTTTGGTGTATGTACCGTATATATATTCATATGCATGTAGTAAAAGGCAGTTATTTCAATATTACAAACAGACACTCCAATTTTTTTTATTTTTTATTTATTTATTGACACTTCTTGCACAAAAACTGTACAAAGGCGGACTTAATGCCTTAGGCATTATCTACCAGTCGACCTTAGAGTGGCGCAGAGATATAACATGGTAGGTGCAACTTAAAGGCAAACAAACAAAAAGAAATTTATATGTATAGATAAGACGGATCTCTGTTAGATTGAATCATCATCATCATCATCTTCATCATCACCATGTTTACAGACAACATGTTTATCAGATTAAATAAATTAAATTATTTTTTATTATTAAATACCAACATGTAAATACCATGAATCTAGTTTCAGGTTGTCATCAATGTTATATAGTCTAGCTCCATCATCAAAAGCCTTACCATGATGTGTTAAAATGTCAAACACCATTCCTTTAACAATTCAGTTGAGGTCGTCAAATAGATCGCTTAAGAGGTAGATAATATTCAGAAGATATTAGTGTTTCTGAAATATCAAGAGAAATTTATATATGTAATAACGTCATAATCTATTCTTAACAATGCTAGGTCTTATTTTGTTAAATATTTATTTTTATATAAATCATCAAGTAAGCGTTAAAATCGTAAATGTCCCTTACACCCTGTATTGTAACACTCAAATATTTTAAAATCTAGTTGACTGACATGTAACAGCTATCTTTTTATTCAGAACTAACCTTACAATGACCCAAAGGCTGGCTTTTACCTTGGACAGAGGATAAGCATTGCCATACAACGTGGCAATGCCGCCAGTCTTTTGGGCACATTACCAGTCGACAGCGATGTGGAAAAGTTTTTTGACGCCATATTTTAGATAGTGTATTTTAGCGTAGGGTTTTATTATTTATTTATTTTGTAATTTACTGTAATTATAGTTATTAAGTTGTTTATAAGTGTAAATAAAATAATATACTTACATATATATTTAAAAAAAACCTTACAATTAACAATCTCTCCAATATTTAAATCTAGAACATCTCCCACTTAACAGGCTCCTTTTAAAAACATGAATGCAATGTTCATATTTCATACAAAATTCATGGCGAGAGCGTTGAGAGGAATTGTCACCAGACACGTCCACATAACGCGAATAAAAAATAATAAGTAGACATGAAAAAACATGGAGCTAATAAGAATGGCGATGTGGCATTTATTTATTTGTAACTGGCTTTTGTCCGCGGCTTCGCCCGCCTACATAAATTATCGCAATCGGACCAGTACTTTCAGAGATTACCTCCTACAAACAAAAAAACAAACTTTACCTCTTTATTATATAAGTGTAGATAAGTACACCAACAGCACTGCCACTTACAAATCAAATCGACTGACCTTGGAAATAAAAGGTAGATATGCATGACATTGACATATTGAATTTTTTGAGACAAATAGAAAAAATAAATAGTGTTTCCTGCAAGCTTAAGTCCAGAACACTACAAAGACAAAATAAATTTAACTATAAAGACGTACATTATTCCTAGTTTTTATATAGGCGGCATCATCTGTATGAAGAGAAACTTGTAGAGAAGACATCGATAGAGTAATCCGTCAAGATGTAACAAATATAATGCCTTATGCAACTGCTTCTAGCTAATCGAGCATGATCGTATATAGCAACATCTCATCGTAATCTTCTTATCCTTGGTTCATTATTATTTGGGGTATCATCGAACGGGAAGACGGCTGCCGGCAAATGGTTCCAATCCTTCAATGTACGGGGTACAAACGATGAGGGGTAACGCAGAGATTAGAGAGGCGATGGCGGAATCAAGTCATGTAATTCCTGCACACACTCTCCAAAATGCATCCTGTAAAATACCGAAAGGCTGGCAACCTTACATCCGTGCTCCAGGCTTTGAAATTGATGTTAACTAAATCTAGATTACCAATTAGCCTTTTTACACGCCTTTCCACCCGACATGTTACGCTGAAAAAAGTGTTCACGTCTGAGCCAAATACAAATAAATTTAACGGTCCCAACAATCGAAGAACAGAGGATTGTCAGTCACAATACTAACCCTCTCTTACCCCAGCTACCCTACCTAGTAATCTCATCATCGTCATCATCATATCAGCTGAAAAACGTCCACTATTGGATATAGGCCTCCCCCAAGCGTGGTTACGACGACTGGTCCTGTGCGTCATACATCCATCGGATTCCCGCAACCCTGACCAGGACATCGGTCCACCTTGTTGGAGGACTTCCAACGCTGCGTCTTCCTTTACGCGGTCGCCACTCCAGAACCTTTCGTCCCCATCGACCATCAGCTCTTCGTGCAATGTTCCCTGCCCATCGCCACTTAAGTATGGCGATTCTTCGAGCTATGTCGGTAATCTTGGTTCTCCTGCGTGATCACGCAAGGAAACTCCGAGCATAGTCCTTTCCATCGCCCTTAATCTCTTACTAGGTTATAATTATTAGTCAGAAGACTATGGTAAAATAAAATTTAACTTCCTAGTTGAATTTCAAAATTGTGTTCTCTGGCTTATCCACTTTTTCATGATTCATGGCCAGAACTGTTCTTTATTGCAACATATAATTAAATTTTAGAAGGAAGTGTGGATTTTTACGCGTCCCGCACTACGGACTTTGCTCTAAAATTAAAATTCCTTGGAAAATATACTGGCCTGAGCTTCCTCATGAACCGGGTGTTGATCATTCTACTTAATTAGATGGTTTTCATGGATCTCTAGACAAAGTCACTTTCGGCGAAGTGTGACATTGACCACATGATATTAAAATTTGGTAATTGCAATCCCATTCGCATTTTTAACTTAGCTTTTCATTTATCGACAAACTATCTTGGATTAAACAAACAATTGAGTTTCAGTTTCCAACCCCCAGGCGAAACTTTTGCAATGAGGGTTTTTTATAATAGCGTTCATCATCTGATGAACTGCTATAGTGCTATCTGACAGCACTGAGTCGTCAAGTCCAGGACTGACCTGTCAAAATGTTTATTTTAGTGACATTAGTTAAATATACGTCAACGTCATGTAGGTTTGTACGGTTTCAAAAGTAGAAGACTTTGTGGCGCTAATTTAGTGAGTAACCAGTAGCCTGATTCGTGTGACGTAATGAAAACCGTAACTATATCGTAGCGATTTAGTCGTTTAGACCATTTCCGTACTCACATCCATCAATTGAGTTTGAACGACACCGATTTTAAAGTCGTTTGAAATTCGTCGATTAAAAAAAAAACTGTAATACATTATCCTGGTAGAATACTTATTAATGTGACTGGAAATAAGTCGATAGATCATGAATACCGCTTTTGGATAGGACTTCGACTGAACGACTATAAAACTTCAACGACATTTGGCTTGTTTGATTTTACGTGAATCAGGCTACATGTCTGACCACCGTAGGGTTAAGACAATTTTTTGTCGATCTATCGATATCAAAATCATTCATTTATAAATAACGTAAAAGCTCCTATTAACGACCCCCTAAAATGTGTACTCTACTAACGACCTAATTTTTAAATCACTCATATTAGACATAATATGGGGTTCCAGAAAAGTCATACCTTAAAAATTAGTTACGCATTTTAGTTGGACAACAATAAGAGTAAAGTTTGTGTGTAAATAGCCAGTGAAAGAAATAATTTGACTTTGAGTGGGACGCGCCCGAAGCGGACGCACTTTTCATAGTGTCACGTCTCTAGCCACGTAAGTACACCTAAATATTACTTAAGGAAAATAACACCCTAAAAATAGATTTGTCTTCTTGTAATCACATTACAACTGTGACGTATATATTCGTTTTCTAAACTAACTCTTAATATAATACTTTTTATTGGTTTTTGTGTTATAAAATCATGTTTTAATTTAAGGCGGTAATAGAGTCCAAATTTCAAAACTTGATTCTAATAACGACCCACGACGTTGTTAAAATTTTGAGAACATTTAGTATTTTAAAATAATATCTATTATAAACTACCTCATTTGATTTTAATTTTTTCTTTTCAATTCTTAAAATTATTTTACTTCGTTAGATCTATTAACGACAAAGCTATTTCTTAAAGTTTCTGTGTAAAACTCGATTCAACGTTAGACAATATCTCTATTATTATAATGATATTATACTGTAAATTACCTGTATTATCTGAATTAAAGACTAACTGACATTGAAAGCAAAAATATAGCAATGAGATCGAATTTAACAGTACACCATAAAGCGGATATTTTATCTGTTTATTATTAATTTTATTGGTCGCTAATAGAATATTGTAACCTTCATACTTGATTCTATTACCGACTCACAGCTGTGACGATATATTTGGTAAAATTAAAGTACACAAAAAAAAAATGTAGGTATATTTTTGAACAAATTGGCTCATTTCTTGCATACGTGACGTTTTGAGAGATTTTGTCACATGCCATATTATTAATGTAAAATAATATTTGCTATCCAGTTTCATTCATGGCTTCATGGCATTGGCTATATTTTATATGATTTCAAATCAAATAAAAATGGCGGGACGGAATGGGGGCCATGTAACTATTTAAAGCTTCTTTCGAAGAATTAAATTCTATATCTCTTTAAAGATGGTGTTCTTTTAAAGAATCATGGAGCCGCAGAAGCGCAAGCAGTACGCCTTTGCTCAACTAGAAAGCTATAAATGAAGGGACCAGCTTATATGAAGCTTCAAAAACCTATGGCATGCCGAGGACAACTCTGCGTGACAAGAGAAATTATTTTGTGATTGTATTACGGATAAAAATATTTTTGTTACTGATTCATAATATCTTATTAGGTAGTACGTAGATAATTAAAAAGTAAGCATTTAATTGTTTGAAGACTGTTTTCTGGAACTGATTATATTTTTTATTAATTAAAATAATTAAAAATAAGTGCTCTAAGCGTTGCAATAAATAATTATTTTCATATTGTAATAATGTTGATCTCATAACTATTACTATTATATAATAAATACCTTAAAAACAATTTTTTATTTTAATAAATAGTATAGAAGAAGTGACAACTTCGTAGCGGTCGGTAAAAGAAGCAGAAAAATCGGTAATAGAATCTTGCCGCATTCTATGGGTCGGTAATAGAATCAACTACTCTTTTGGATTAAATAATTATTTAGTAACTATTGTGTTATTGAATATTGAATTTAAGTACTGAATTGTAAAGAATAATTCACTGAGATTAACTATAAATTATAACACCTTTCCTAACATTACAGGTTATATCTATTTTTTTAAAGTGAATCCTAAGACAGCTAAAACTGGCGGTAATAGGAGCTTTTACGTTAGCCAATTTTAACTAAGGAATAAAAATAGCGGTTTGACTGCTTTTGTACAGAAAATATGTCAAACTGTCATTTTTATTCTTTAGTTAATTTTTATCCGGCTATTGAAAAATCAATCAATCATGTCCCATCTTACATAATATATTCTGTCTAAAAACTCAAACAACTTGGGAATTCTGTATAATGTCTAATCATTTAAAAATACTTATATTCGATTTAAGGAAGGCTCTTCTATTAGTAATGAATAAAATGATCAAGATCTATTAATCAACCTTGATTATTGAACCATCATGCGTTGACTACATCAGATTTCATTTTACACTAATAATTACCCAAGTTGTTTAACTTTTTAGACAGATTCTAGCTTATTGATTACTAGGTACGTTTATTTTACGTACTTCCTTGTTATTTCAACCTGAAAATTCCGTCTCACCGTAGCCCATTTCTCATTCCGCACGCCTGAAAAAAACAATGGGTATAGGTGTCAAATATGAATGCGTCTTCACTCTCATTAGACTTGGGTCACCCACAATTTACCTGATGGAGTTTTTCTTGTATTTTTGCATAACTATACGGCCCGTACCCTCGACTCGGGTGAGAAAACTTAAAAAGGCCTTTTAGGAGGGGGAAAAAGATTCTTTTTTACGGTAATGGTTGCCGTTTTTGATGGGACGTGGCGTTGTTTTTTTGGCTTTTTTAGATGATAAAGGCGATGTGAGTTCCGTGTTAAAACTGTATGCGTAAATATTATTATTATTCTATTTATTCATTTTATATGCATAAGTTATTTTTTTTAATATTTTTTGTATATTATATTTAAAAATATTAAAAAAAAGACGTGTGGCACTCGGGTACTGCCGCGGTAAAGCTATTGCATAGCATTTTTATCAACTTATGCAATTATAATTATTTATTTATTTTATTTATGCAGTATTTTTTTTCCTTTATTTTTTTTTTCTTTGATATTAATTAAGTTACACTTTCACACATTGAATTTAATTAATAATTTATTTAATCAACACTTTCAATTTTACATATTTCTCTTAATATAAAGTTTTCACAGATTACATTGAATGGCAAACTGCATAAGAGATAACGTTGTCGACTCTACTAGTATGAACTGTGACACAGCCGACAGCGACCTCCTCCCTATTTATTATAATTTATACAATTTTAATTAATTTAGTGTCGCTGTTTGTCCAAATCGCTGTCAGTATCTATACGATGCGATGCGGCGCCCACTTTCTGGCGGAGGAAAATCTTCCCATGAGTAGTCCAGCAAAACTGGTAGCTATTCTGCTAACCAAACACCCTAGCCAGGTAAAACAGTCTTCTTGCCTTTTGGGTAAGACATTCAGTGAGATATATTGGTTGAGGGCGACCGTCGAGTTCCAAATGAGATGTATTTAATTTGTTGCTTTTATTTGCCTGATTATGTTTTTTCACGGAAGTTAAAGATCGTGCTTTTAATACTACTGTGAAAAGTCCACTATGATTGGTCTACTTCCACCTTTTTCAGCATTCAAGCAAAAGATATCTCTAATGTGAGTTTCATTAACAGCTACTTTGGTTGCCAGTCCTACCCTTGACACAATCTTCAGTAAATCCTCCTTTGTTTCCCTTTTTTGGACAGGAATATTCCTAATCTCAATGCTGGTTTGCTTTTGAGACCTCTCAAGGCTTTCCACTTTCAGCTCAAGTGTTTGTATGTAGGCTAAATGTGTACGTCTCTCAGTTTCCATGAAAATAAGTTTATCTTTCATTTCCTCATAATGTTTTTCCATGAATTTTATAGATTTTTCGATTTCGCTGTTTTGTTTCTGGATCCCATTAATACTTTCCTGTATGGAGTTCTATTGTAATTTAAAAGTTTCAAGGGTTTTCTTGGTGTCTGATAAGATTACAGTCAGTTCGTGGTCAAAAGAACGCTTACGAGGCCGATTTCTGGCGTGAACCTGACTTGATACTATGGTTAATATCCATCTTAGAATTGCCCTTAAAAGTATATGGAGGAGTTTTCAGAGTCAGAGTTCAGTGACATAGCAAATAGTCAAAAGCAAACACAGTACCCCAAAGTTAAACAATTGGCCAAAAACTTGATTAAAAAATGCAAAAAGACTGGCGGGACTGGGGATTCGAACTCAGGGCGCCTTGCATCTGTATCGGACAAGTCTCTATGTCATCTATATGGACTTTACAATGAGTGACGAAATTAAGGATCTATCTTTACTAATTCTGCCACGCTCAAAAAACAAATGAGTGGAGGGTGTTAAGTTTTTTTCGTTACGGAATTTCTGGCTTCGATCTCCACGCTCAAGGCCCGCAATAGAAGCTATGCAATAACTTAAAAAGTCAAAAAATTATAACAATAGAAGCCTTGCTTTTATCAAAATTCTAAATGACGAGAATTCTTTTCAAAAACTTTTAAGGGTTTAAACAAAACACGTATTTCCTGGATCAAGTTTAAAAAAATATTTGAGTAAATCATAGAATTACCGAATGCTAACAGAATATTCAGGCGTTTTCTCTTTATTTGTGTCGCCTTTTTGTCAAATATTGTGTTAGATTGCGTTAGATGAAGTATCACGCTTTTAAACCATGCTCGACGTTGACGAAAGGCGAGTGGAAAAGCAGCCTCTTAATCCAATTACCCAATGAGAGCCACCAGATGTTGGTTGAAGCTATTAATTATTATAAATATTACGAATTTTGTGTAGCTTGTTCTGATTTTTTATCGTTCATCATCTTACTTGTGAAAATATACAAGTATGTGTTAATCAATTGTGGTACTAATTCTGACATCAATAATATTGTATAACTATAAGAACTATATAAAAATAACTATTACTCTAAATGTTTGCATTTCACATTGTTATGACTAAGTGTTATGGATCTGTAATTGTATTTTATACCGAAATTGTACCATTTACTGTAAATAAATTGTTTTGATGTTGATTTGTGTTATATTTATTTGGCTTAGAACCCTATACGTTGAGACCGCTTATTGTGTGATAGCTCGTTTTTTTTTTTTAATAAATATTTGTCCAGTCTTGTAATTAGCTATAAAATATAGCATTATTGTAATAAAACATACTAATCTCCTCACCGAACTGAAGAATATATTCTAACAAGTACTTACAACAGTTAGAATTTTAATTGAATTAATTCGTAATTTTGTATCAATTCCAATTCTATTATAATTTCATATTATGAATCAGGGAAATATCCCTGCTGACGGCATAAATAACTTAAATAATGGATAGTCGGTCTTATCGTTTAGCAAGCTATAATTGTAAAAATGTGAAGCGAGCTATCCATGACATCAGAGATCTGTGCAGTACGTGTGACGTGATATGCTTGCAGGAAACCTGGTTGCTCCCACATGACATCCCTTTTGTTGGCACGATTGATAGCGGTTTTGGTTACACGGCGACGTTGGCTGTGGATACGTCGGCGGGCATTTTACGCGGGCGCCCCCATGGTGGCGTCGCGGTGCTGTGGCGCTACAGTGCCTTCCAGGAAGTGTCGGTGGTTCAGTGTAGTGAGCGTATTTGTGCTATTAAAATAGCGGAAGACAATAGATCAGTGCTTGTTATAAGTGTGTATCTGCCAACGAACTCTATAAACAATTTACCGGATTTTATTGATTGTATGGGTGCAATAAGTGCGATTATTGATGAAAGTAACATCGAGTCGGTTTTTATGTTGGGTGATTTCAATGCGGCGCCGGGTGAGTTATTTTACAATGAACTAATTAGTGTGTGTAATGAAGAGAACTGGTCCTGTATAGATGTAGAAATGTTAGGGATAAATTCCGGTACCTATACCTATATTAGTGACGTACACGGGTCGCCTAGTTGGCTCGACCATTGTGTTGTAACTCACGCGGCGAAGCAATCCATTACAAATGTGTATGTAAAATATGACACTCTTTGGTCGGACCACTTTCCTCTCATTGTGGAATGTAATCTCCATATAGTTACACCAAAAATTGTAACACGTACTGTTTGCAATAACAATAATAGTAATATTCGTTGGGGAGAGAGAAATGAGGAACAGGTCTTGATTTATCGTGAGGAGTGTCATAAGAGATTAAAATCCATTGATTTTCCATCGGAATGTACACAATGTGCGGATTATTTGTGTAGTGACCCTGACCACGCGCGTGTCCTGGATAGACTGTACTCTGACATTGTGGCCGCCCTTCAAGGCGCAGCAGTGGTGAGTGGAGGAAGCGCGCGGGGGCGGACGGGGGGACGTGGTGCACGCTTGGCGGGATGGAACAAGCATGTGGGTGAGGCTCACAGGGTGGCTAGGGCGAGGTTTAACGAATGGGTGCTGTGTGGTAGACCCAAATCCGGTTGTGTGTATGAGGAGATGCGTGAGAGTAGGAAGGTTTTTAAGTCCAGGTTAAAGTGGTGCCAGAATAACCAGGACCGGATTAGGATGGACGCCCTAGCTAAGCAACACTCAAAAGGTGACTTCCGTGGCTTCTGGCGGAATACGAGAAAGGTCAACTCTCGGCCTGGCCTTCCCGGTAGCGTCGATGGTCTAAGTGATCCGAAGAGAATTGCGGACGTGTTCAGAGAGCAGTTTACTGTTCGGTCGCCACTGGGGCCGGCGCGTGGGGTGCTGAATGCTGACTTGGGCAATAAAATAATAGGAATGACGTTCCTTGCGAAAGATATTGCGAAAGCCATTGGACAGATTGAGCGGGGAAAGTCTCCTGGCCACGATGCACTTAGCATTGAGCACCTACAACACGCTGGCCCGCACCTGGCGAGAGTCCTGGCAATGTTCTTCTCGCTGTGTGTGTGCCACTCCTACCTGCCAGATGACTTTATGAGGACAGTTGTAGTGCCTGTGGTTAAAAATAAAACAGGCGATCTATCCGATAAAAATAACTACAGGCCTATATCACTTGCAACTGTAGTAGCGAAGGTATTTGACGGTGTGCTTAATGCGCAGTTAAATATACATGTATCGCTTCACAGTAACCAGTTTGGGTTTCGACCTAAACTGTCCACAGAGAGTGCAATACTGTGTTTAAAGCATACCGTCAAGTACTATACGACGAGAAAGACTCCGGTATACGCGTGTTTCCTTGATTTATCCAGGGCATTTGACCTTGTCTCATATGATATCCTGTGGGAAAAGTTGGGGAGCACGGGGTTACCTCGGGGACTCATTAGCATACTCCGATATTGGTATGGGCACCAGGTCAATAGCGTCAGATGAGCGGGGGCGATGTCGGATACTTATAACACCGAGTGCGGCGTTAGGCAGGGCGGCCTGACCTCGCCCACATTGTTTAATCTATACATGAACGAGCTGATCGTCTCGCTCAGCAGTCAGCATGTCGGGTGCTTTGTGGACGGAGTGTGCGTTAACAATGTGAGTTATGCGGACGACATGGTGTTGTTGAGCGCGTCAATCTGTGGATTGAGGAGGCTACTCAGTACATGTACGGATTACGCGCGTGGTCATGGGTTAATATATAATGTGAAAAAGAGTCAATGCATGGTCTTTCGGGCCGTCGGTGGGTCGAGTCCTATGAACTTACCAACAGTTCATATTGATGGTGTTCCAATACAGCGAGTGGATCAGTTTAAATATTTAGGGCATCTACTTACCGAGGACCTTAAGGATCAGGCTGACATGGAGAGGGAGCGGAGGGCACTGTCAGTGCGAGCCAATATGATAGCCCGTCGGTTTGCGCGATGTTCTAGGGCGGTGAAGATCACGCTCTTCAGAGCGTACTGCACATCCCTGTACTCGTGCAGCCTGTGGGTTGACTATACTGAAAGGGCATACAGTGCCCTCCGTGTCCAGTACAATAACGCGTTCCGGGTGGTAGTGGGGCTGCCCCGCTTCTGTAGCGCATCAGGAATGTTCACGGAGGCGCGTACCGATTGTTTTCACACTACTATACGCAAGCGGTGCGCATCCCTGGTGCGCCGGGTGTGGGCCAGCCCCAATGCCATACTGGCAATGATCGCTGACCGGCTAGACTGTCCCTATATCCGACATGGCTGTGCCAGACATGTTACTATTCCAATGCCTGTTAGGAAATTGTAGTGGTTTTTGGATTTATTTTATTTTATTTTATTTTAATAGTGACATGTAATTGAAATTTAATTTTATACAATTATCTAATTTTATTTTGATTTTTAATACAATTCTTTTTAATACGTTTATTTTTTAATTTAATAATTTATTTCATTTTTTTTTTTTTTTTGTAATTTAATTTATTTTATGGGAACTATAACTATTTTGTGAATTCTGATCTAACATAGAAATAAGTGTTAATAACATACAATGTGGACCAAAAGTTGTCTTTTTAAATAAATCGTCGGCCACATCATCACTTACCATCAGGTGAGATAGTGGTCAAACGCGAGCCTATCAATAATAAAAAAAAAAAAAAATAATAATAATTAATAATTGGTTTGACATCCTAAAGTATTGTAATCAAGTTTAATTTGACACTATTTTTTTTACCATACATTTTCATAATTATTTAATGCCATGTTCACTCATTTATGCATAAGCTGTGGTTGCCTATAATACGGTAGCTTCCAGGGTCATAATAATTACATTTTATTTAGTCCGTATTTCAGATTAAAAAAAAAATATTGGACACGTAGTTTTTCTTTTTTTGATTAAACAAAAAATAACAAAGATATGGCCTACGTGTCCCTTATTTTTGAATAATCTAAAAGACGGACTAATTACATTTTTTACGGCAAGTAGCCTATTGAGTGTTCATTTCTATTTCCAGGTTTTCAAGGTTGGCCATGGCAATTCATGTCCAGGCTCTCCGACGGCTGGATAAAATCATCAGGAGGTTTGAACTGCTGCCGCCAAAGGTCACAGGTCTCCGAGGTAATGATACTATAAGATAGACTCACGCTTGCAACAACACTTTTACGGCTTTTAACCTTTCGGTAAATAAAAAAGACAATGGGAGAGCAAACGCCGGCGTTCGCTTTAGGTTTAATGAATTAGCCAGCCTTTCGGTATTTTGCAGGATGCATTTTGTTGAGTGTACGCAGGAATTGCATGAGTTGATTCCGCCATCGCAATTTTACCATCGGACAACCCGACGTACGGCGAATATAAATATGATGATATAAATATGATGTTTCAACAACGTAAGGGTAAACCCTTACGGATATAATAGGACTCGACGGTATAATTCATACTAAATAAAAAAAAAAAAATTGTTGTAAAAAGTAAATAAATTGTTGCGAGAGATTCTGGAAGCAGGTAGTTTACTATGTTTGAAGTAGAAAAGCCCTAGCGTAATACGGAGACGGAAAATCTGACATGCTCACGGTGTATCTAAATAAGTTATTAGAAAAAAGTATACAAGTGGACCTGTTATGTATTACGGAACATTTCATTATAGAAAGAAAGAAAAGAATTCTTTCTTTCTTTCTTTCTTAGATATATATAAAAAAAAAAAAAACAGACCCTAGAATTTGAAAATTTATTATTAAATTTTAACTTAAAATTGTCTATACGCCAACCTACTCATTTAAAGAGCAAGACATGCATTGACAATTTTGCACATAATTTTAATTTGTCCCGTAAAGTTATTGTTCTGGAATTGGCTTTGTCTGACCACACGGCTCAACTACTCAATTGTTCCATTAGCACTGCAAGCAATAGGAATCAGTGGCGGACCACTAGACAGGACTAGAGTAAAGAGAACATGGACAAATTTAAGTCCTACCTCAGTAGCCTATCGTTTGCTGATGTATATGAAGCGAAAGACCCAAACATTGCTTACAATGCCTTATGCAGAAAAATTTTATTTATTATACACTCAGTGCTTTCCTGAAACTCTGATCTGTGTAAACGTGGAAAGAACGTAGCAAAAGAAAACGTCAATTATTATGGCAATACAGACCAAAACCCCCGATAAGAATAAAAATAAATTTAAAATTTATTCAAAATTGCTTAAAAAAGTAATTTATTTAACTCAACGAGCACAAAATATACATAAAATTAGAACATCGGGTAACAGATCTAAAACTACTTGGGAAATTATTAACCAAACAAAACTAAACACACCAAAAAACACTATAAATAAAATTCGATACAATAGTGAAACTGTAACTGACCCAAAAATCATTGCAGATATGTTTAACGATTACTTTATAGATAAAATCAAACCTATTACTAGTTCGGGAACCTCAGTCACTAAACATATTTTAGCAAGAAAAGGCTCAATGTTCATGGCCCCAAGTCCGCCACTTGATGTATTTAATATTATCGCGACCTTAAAAAATACAAACAGTGTACAGTACGATGGTATAAGTAAAAAAATTGTTAAGTTGGTAGCACATGAGATCAGTAGCCTCATAAGCCATATTATTAATTTAAGCATCAGTGAAGGTATATTTTCGAATGCGCTAAAAATATCAATAGTAAAACCGCTATTTAAGAAACAGGACAGAGAGCTACTGGAATCTTACAGGCCGATATCATTAATACCAATAATGTCAAAAATTATCGAAAAATACATTTATAAGCAACTTAATACCTTTTGTGAAAAAAATAATTTACTTTGTAATGAATAGAAAGGATTTAGGGAGAAAAAAACAATTAACTTGGCTATAAATGACTTCCTGCATACTGTTACGACAAACATGGACAAGAACACACCAGGCTGTGCCATTTTCAGTGACATGACACAAGCATTCGACTATGTACAACATAACATATTACTAAATAAACTTGATGCATATGGTATAAGGGGAAACATATTTAATCTAATTAAATTATACCTAAATGACAGAAAACAAGTAACTCAAATTAGTAGAATAAATATGAGCTCTAAACGTGAAGAGTTATTCACGTCATGTGAGCGTACCGTTCCTCATGGAGTTCCTCAGGGTAGTGTACTTGGATCACCCCTGTTCACTCTCTATATTAATGACTTCCCTAAAGCCATTAAACATCCCATGACACTGTTTGCAGATGATAGTATGATAACTATATCATGCCATTATTAAAATAATTATGAAACGGACATAAGAAATACATTAACTGAAGCGGTAACGTGGCTCAATAATAATAATTTGAAAATTAATATAAATAAAATTTTGATTATGCATTTTAGCCAACGAGCATCATTATACTCTAATTTGGAAATCGAATATAATAATAATAAAATACAGACAGCTAATACTACAAAATTTTTAGGTCTAACAATTGATAGAAACCTAAATTGGAAAGCGCACATTGAAGCTCTAGCCAAAAGAATAAGCAGTGGGGCATATGCATTGTATAAATTGTCTCGTACTCTAAATAAAGAAGCGCTATTAACGGCCTATTACGGTTTGATTGAATCTGTCCTTAGATATGGTGATATTTTCTAGGGTAACTCAACCGATAGGGATATCATTTTTAAAAAACAAAAATACTGCTTGCGATCTATGTTCAATCTCAAGACTACTGATAGCTGTAAAAAAAAAATCATTAAATATAATATACTAGCTTTTGCCCGCGACTTCGTTCGCGTGAAATAGTGACTTCCGGAAATTTCAGTACTGAATTGATGCCGACTCTTGACCAATAGATGGCGCTGTATGTACGGAATAAATTTTATTTTTTGCAATAAAACTATCCTATGTCCTTTCTCAAGTTCCAAACTATGTCTGTACCAAATTTCACACAAATCGGTTCAGTAGTTTAGGCGTGAAGCAAAGACAGACAGACAGACAGACAGAGTTACTTTCGCATTTATAATATTAGTTTGGATTTGGATTTGGATTAACATTGCCTTCACTTTATATATTAGTAATAACAATGTTCGTAAAAACAAATCCACATTTGTTTCCTCGTATGGCAGACGGTTTGATTGATTCTGTCCTTAGATATGGTGATATTTTTTGGGGAAACTCAACCGATAGGGATATCATTTTTAAAAAACAAAAATACTGCTTGCGATCTATGTTCAATCTCAAGACTACTGATAGCTGTAAAAAAAAAATCATTAAATATAATATATTAACATTGCCTTCACTTTATATATTAGTAATAACAATGTTCGCAAAAACAAATCCACATTTGTTTCCTCGTATGGCAGACAGGTTTCCAAGAAATAGACGTGATGATAGCCAACTATGTTTACTCCCATCAAAAACGGCACTTATGCGCAAGAGTGTCTTTTGCATGGCACCAATTATCTATAATAAATTGCCCAAAAATTGGCAAGAACAAACTATACCAAAACTTTAACAAACAATGAAATTGTTTTTGGCACAAAAAGCATACTACAATATTACGGATTTTTTAAACGACTCCGTATGTAATTGTAATAAAAAAATAATTAGAACTAACATTGTCGTAATAAGGGTTGTGTAGCAGTAGAGGACTTAAAGTTGCTTATTTTATGTATGTATTTGTTTGAATGCTATTAAATATAATTAAAGTCATTAAAATATGTATTATAATAACTATAATCTGTATTCTATAATATTTAATAATGAAAATATATAATTTTATAATTGTAAATATGTAATTGTAAATGTGTTATTAATGTATAAATGTAAAATTGAAAAAAATATAATTAATTAATTCATAATAATAATCTGTGGTCTGGCTGTCAAGGTGAAAGACATCAAATTTTTTTCAATCAATATTTTTATTCAATATATTTACCAAATAAACAACAAAATGTATTTTAGCTGCAGTTGCGTCGAGCTCGAGCGACGAATACTTCTCGCCGCCGACGACACCACCACCTGCGCGTCGGCGAGGAAGAGGCCGACCGCCGGCCTGCTTGGGACCTCGAGGCCCTCCGGCCTCTGACAGGGTCCTCGCTGCCGGTGGAAGTTTGCAGCGCATGCGATGGACATAATCCATTAATGAAAATGTCATGCGCTCATACTTTGGGGCTACAGAGGGGGGAACTAACCTGACTGCGTACCGTGGTCGGATGCTCTCTCTGTTTCAGGTGCTTTAGCCAGCTGTCAACGTTTCGGCCCAAAGACTATCGGATCAGGTGCGGGTCATCCAGCGTAACCGTATGTTGGATGACGCCGTACTTGATAGACTGCGCCTAGAATCACGGAATGGCCGTGTCTCACGTATTTCACCACTGGCCGCAGTGCAACGTCGACCCAGTGTTTCACCGCGACCCGACTATGTTGGTGAGGATGATGATGACGGGGCTATATCCGTGAGTACCCAGTGCAATGCACGTTTGAGGAGCGCTTTGGAGGACGCATTCCGGGAGTACCGCTCTATACCACCAGAGCTTAGACCTCGTCTACCTCGTTTGCCTACGCGTAGGAAAAATAGGGCGTTGGTGTGTGCTCTGGATTTACAATTACATACGGAGTCGTTTAAAAAATCCATAATATTGTAGTATGCTTTTTGTGCCAAAAACAATTTCATTGTTTGTTAAAGTTTTGGTATAGTTTGTTCTTGCCAATTTTTGGGCAATTTATTATAGATAATTGGTGCCATGCAAAAGACACTCTTGCGCATAAGTGCCGTTTTTGATGGGAGTAAACATAGTTGGCTATCACCACGTCTATTTCTTGGAAACCTGTCTGCCATACGAGGAAACAAATGTGGATTTGTTTTTGCGAACATTGTTATTACTAATATTATAAAGTGAAGGCAATGTTAATATATTATATATAATGTTTTTTTTTTACAGCTATCAGTAGTCTTGAGATTGAACATAGATCGCAAGCAGTATTTTTGTTTTTTAAAAATGATATCCCTATCGGTTGAGTTACCCTAGAAAATATCACCATATCTAAGGACAGATTCAATCAAACCGTAATAGGCCGTTAATAGCGCTTCTTTATTTAGAGTACGAGACAATTTATACAATGCATATGCCCCACTGCTTATTCTTTTGGCTAGAGCTTCAATGTGCGCTTTCCAATTTAGGTTTCTATCAATTGTTAGACCTAAAAATTTTGTAGTATTAGCTGTCTGTATTTTATTATTATTATATTCGACTTCCAAATTAGAGTAAAATGATGCTCGTTGGCTAAAATTCATAATCAAAGTTTTATTTATATTAATTTTCAAATTATTATTATTGAGCCACGTTACCGCTTCAGTTAATGTATTTCTTATGTCCGTTTCATAATTATTTTTATAATGGCATGATATAGTTATCGTACTATCATCTGCAAACAGTGTCATGGGATGTTTAATGGCTTTAGGGAAGTCATTGATATAGAGAGTGAACAGGGGTGATCCAAGTACACTACCCTGAGGAACTCCATGAGGAACGGTACGCTCACATGACGTGAATAACTCTTCACGTTTAGAGCTCATATTTATTCTACTAATTTGAGTTACTTGTTTTCTGTCATTTAGGTATAATTTAATTAGATTAAATATATTTCCCCTTATACCATATGCATCAAGTTTATTTAGTAATATGTTATGTTGTACATAGTCGAATGCTTGTGTCATGTCGCTGAAAATGGCACAGCCTGGTGTGTTCTTGTCCATGTTTGTCGTAACAGTATGCAGGAAGTCATTTATAGCCAAGTTAATTGTTTTTTTCTCCCTAAATCCTTTCTATTCATCACAAAGTAAATGATTTTTTTCAAAAAAGGTATTAAGTTGCTTATAAATGTATTTTTCGATAATTTTTGACATTATTGGTATTAATGATATCGGCCTGTAAGATTCCAGTAGCTCTCTGTCCTGTTTCTTAAATAGCGGTTTTACTATTGATATTTTTAGCGCATTCGAAAATATACCTTCACTGATGCTTAAATTAATAATATGGCTTATGAGGCTACTGATCTCATGTGCTACCAACTTAAAAATTTTTTTACTTATACCATCGTACTGTACACTGTTTGTATTTTTCAAGGTCGCGATAATATTAAATACATCAAGTGCCGGACTTGGGGCCATGAACATTGAGTCTTTTCTTGCTAAAATATGTTTAGTGACTGAGGTTCCCGAACTAGTAATAGGTTTGATTTTATCTATAAAGTAATCGTTAAACATATCTGCAATGATTTTTGGGTCAGTTACAGTTTCACTATTGTATCGAATTTTATTTATAGTGTTTTTTGGTGTGTTTAGTTTTGTTTGATTAATAATTTCCCAAGTAGTTTTAGATCTGTTACCCGATGTTCTAATTTTATGTATATTTTGTGCTCGTTGAGTTAAATAAATTACTTTTTTAAGCAATTTTGAATAACTTTTAAATTTATTTTTATTCTTATCGGTGGGTTTTGGTCTGTATTGCCATAATAATTGAAGTTTTCTTTTGCTACGTTCTTTCCATGTTTACAGAGATCAGAGTTTCAGGAAAGCACTGAGTATATAATAAAGAAAATATTTCTGCAGAAGGCATTGTAAGCAATGTTTGGGTCTTTCGCTTCATATACATCAGCAAACGATTGGCTACTGAGGTAGGACTTAAATTTGTCCATGTTCTCTTTACTCTAGCCCTGTCTAGTGGTCCGCCACTGATTCCTATTGCTTGCAGTGCTAATGGAACAATTGAGTAGTTGAGCCGTGTGGTCAGACAAAGCCAATTCCAGAACAATAACTTTACGGGACAAATTAAAATTATGTGCAAAATTGTCAATGCATGTCTTGTTCTTTAAATGAGTAGGTTGGCGTATAGACAATTTTAAGTTAAAATTTAATAATAAATTTTCTAATTCTAGGGTCTGTTTGTTTTTTTTTTTTCAATATATCTATATTATAATCACCCACCAGTACAACATTTTTAAATGGTTTTTTTTTATCAGAATAGTAATAACATCTCTAATCTACTCATAAATTCATCAAAATTAGTTGAAGTTGGTACTCTGTATATACATAAAATTGCATTCTTATAATTTATAAGTTCTATTGCGCAACATTCAAAAACACCCGTTATAGATAATTTAGCAATTTTCGGTAATTCTCTCCATTGATGACCATTTTTTATGAGTATACAAGCACCACCTCTTTTACTTTCTTTGCGACTAAAGCATGCAGCTAAACAGTGTGATGTATGTTAACATTTAGAATAAGTGGGTAGTATGTTATAGTTTTTTATTGTAACCACCGCCGCGCCAGTCTGCGAATATACGCTGTGCTATCGAGACGTTACGTGTTTTATTCTGCTCTTAGCTGACAAGTCACCTACATACTCTCATATTTCTCAGTGGCGACGAGGATTGCTTTCACTCGAACTTTACGCGTGTGAAATAAGTGTGGCGATGACGATGGGAAAAATAGCCGAGTTTAACGTTCACAAAGACGACTGGAAACTGTACGTTGAACGGCTAGAACCGTACTTCGTTGTGAACGACATGCGGGACGATTTATATGTACCGACCCTAATTACCGTTATGGTTGCTGAGAGCTACGAGTTACTGGTCAATCTATGTACACCGAATAAACCAACAACGAAGACATTTGAGCAGTTATCGGAAATTATGTGCAAACATTTACAACCTAAACCAAGTGAACTCGCCGAAAGGTATAAATTCCGACATAGAAAACAGAAAGAAGGTGAAACCATATCCGAGTACGTGGCGGCGCTTAAAAAAATGTCGAAGACCTGTGAATTCGGGAGTTGGCTCGAGGAAAGTTTGAGAGACCAATTGGTGTGTGGAATAGCGAGCGAGAATATAAGGCAAAGGTTATTCGCAGAGTCAAAATTGGATTTTGCCGAGGCGTACAAGTTGGCGTACAGCAGAGAAGGACGCCGCTATAGTGGAAGGGCCTAAATCGTCAACGGGAGCGGACACAACGACGGTGACGTGTCAAGCGATGACGACGAGACGGCACACAGCGAGCGGTGCGGAGCGCGGCGAGCGTCATGGGCGCGAACGACGTGAGTTCCGGGAGCGGCGTGCAGGCCGCGAGTCAGTGATGGGTGAGTGGGCTCGGCCGGGGGAGCGAGCTCGGCTGCAGCGGCCGTGTCGTGTGTGTGGCGGTAACCACAATGAATCGACGTGCAAGTTCGCAAGTTACGTGTGTCGGGTGTGTAACCGGCAAGGGCACCTGCGACGGGTGTGTCCCAATATAGTGGACACCAGAGTGCAGGATGCGCAGCGGAGACAAATCGATTCAGCAGGTGGGATTTCGCGGTCGTTTAAAGAGGGAGACCCCGTTTGGATGAGGGAATATAATTCCCCAAACAAATGGGGAAAGGGTGCGATCACAAACGTGGATAGCTCTCGTCGGTACGTGATAGCAAGGGATAACGGTCAATTAATTAGAAGACACATGGATCAGATACGGCGTAGGACTCGGTTATCAGTTGCTGGGCCGGACACTGAGGAAGAGGGGACGATGGAGGGTGAGAACTCCCTGGCGCAGGCTGACGACAATTTAATGAATGAGGATGATCGCAAGGATGAGAGTGTGAGTGAAGAAAGTAAGTCAAAAATAGAAAAGAATGACGAGGTAGGTGTTCATAATGATCAACCATCTGATCAATCACCTGGGTTATCAGTTCAGCAGCAAACAGAGTACCCGAAGCGAACACGAAAACCAGTTAGCCGATTTACTTGTACTTGAGTGTATAAACTTAGTATTTAATATAGGTACCTGTTCTAATTTAAGGAGGGAGGTGTGATGTATGTTAACATTTAGAATAAGTGGGTAGTATATTATAGTTTTTTATTGTAACCACCGCCGCGCCAGTCTGCGAATATACGCTGTGCTATCGAGACGTTACGTGTTTTATTCTGCTCCTAGCTGACAAGTCACCTACATACTCTCATATTTCTCAGTTAGGTATATCGAGATGGACTTCATAACCGTCCATAGTGAAATGTTCCGTAATACATAACAGGTCCACTTGTATACTTTTTTCTTATAACTTATTTAGACACACCGTGAGCATGTCAGATTTTGCTAGGAGTCCTGCAATATTTTGATGCATAATGTATACATTTTTATTCATGAAAATAAGTATCTGTAGGTATTATTACTTCAGCTGTTATATTTTTATCATCCAATTTATTGACTAGTACATGTTTGTTACAATCTAAGTTAACCTGGACACATTTGTTTTGAAAGGACTTTGTTGTTTTGACTTAGTCATCTTAATAATTGTTCAAAAAATTATAATGTATGTATAGTAAATAAATGTAATTATGTTGTTTAAATCCCAGTAATATGCATGTTTTATATTTACATAAATATGTCCTGTATATATTCTCCATGTGTGTAAATTTATATAAATATGTCATTTCGTGGCTGGCGTGAATACATTGACATGTCGACTTGCATGTTTTTTTTTTATTGGCTCTAATTCTACGCGCTAGGAATTTATAGTAAAAAAATTAACACGTCCATATGTATCTTAATTTTGAAGCAATTGACTGTGGTTGTATGTTGACATCTCTCATTTTGACGTGTTTTTGTTTATATGTCATTTTATAAATTTATGCACAGTGACCAAAATAATGTTCATTATTTGATAATTCAACTTATACACATAATAGTTTTGTGTTCCTTCTCATTATAAATTGACAAAGTGAGTTGTCAAGTTATATATATATATATATATATATATATATATATATATATATATATTCTAGTGATAGACAGGCCCTTTAATGGAAAATATTTGTCAAAATATTGAAAAGTTAAAACGAAAATCTGCTGCAGCGCTACATTGGCATAATGTCGTCTAACAGAACTATTAAAATATAAAGCGCTGAAAGGCTTTAGAGGATAATTTTTTCGCGACCAAAACGTCTTAAGCGCCTTGAATTTCGAAGTACTTACGCGTATAGTTCAACATAGTGTAATGACATTATCCATATAGATTTTTATACCGCAAAAGTGACACAGTTTTTTGCCTACAATACTTCATTACAATAAAACCCTATTTCAAAATTTTACCAATCGTCCACGTTAGTGTAAATTCAGAAAACTACGTCTACTACTTAGTGAATTCAAAATCGGGTAAAATAATTAAACCATTTATTGTAATCATTATTCTAAAGGACGCTATCTTCAGTGAATGATGGTCAGGACTACGCTGTTAATATTTAGTAACAAAACAAACAACAACCATAACTATAGCATAATCAGCTTTTTAATGTTCCCACTGCTGGGACTCAAGCCTTCTCTCTAGGAGAGGGAATGGGCCGTAAACCACCACGCTGGCCCAGTGCGGGTTGGTGGATGTCGCATGTCTTCGAAATATGCCGGTATTCTTACGATGTTTTCCTTCACCTTTTTGAGAGCAATGGTGATGAAATAAATTACATAAAAAACTAAAACTTATTTCAAATCTATTTTCAACTTTATTTTTCGGGGCGAATCAAAAATTGATTCGGAGTCAGAAATTTGCACTGCACACTTTGTATGTTTGAAGGCACATTCCGAAGGAATAGCATTACTGCAAGGAATAGCCATTTTGTCTCTGCACTACCCTAGGTTGACTGGTAGAGAATGCCTAAGGCATTAAGTCCGCCTTTGTATCTTTTGTTGCATGAAGGTTAAATAAATAAATAAATAAATAGCCGACTTATTAGAAAACGTTTTCCAGCTTTTGTATCATCAGTTTGAAAGTGTGCAGAGCAGATAAAAGGATATTTTGTAGGAAGCCACGTGTTGTCACGTCTATCCTCTTAAGGTATTTTATCAATTTTTCTCTTTTCGGCTGACCAGAGTGAACAAACTTGAAATAATTATAATTATAGTTTATGAAGGACGAAATCTCAATAACAGTAATGATCACTTAGTGATGTACCACTTATATTACACATATGACTACAAATTCAACTGAACCTAATTTATATTTGAATACTAATCTATTTAATAATATATAGGTAGGTACGTAATACCTCAGTGCTTACGAATGACGGAATGCTTAACCACTAAACTTAGCGAGGAAAACTGATACTTAATGATTTGCTGGCATTTCTTGCTGAGTTTTTACAGTATTGCAAAACTGACGTATTCATATTTATTGAATTTGACGGAATTCATTGGTACCTATTATTTATACAAAAAAGAAAAAAATATTAAATAAAATATTAAAAAAAAAAAACAAACGGAATAAAACATCATGCAAAGTTCGTGTTCACTAAAGCAGTTGTAGGTAAAACAACCCGGTGTTTGTGGGATGGAACATCTGCATGTTTTAGTCTATAATTGTAAAATGGAAAAGCTTTTAAATAAAATAATATAATTTCTAACATACTATTACGAAATTTGAAGCTATTAAATTGCTTGAATAATCAATTATTTTCTTTCATAACTACTGAATTATTATTTACGTCCCAAATTCACTTTCTTTTGAATTTATAAGCGCTGCTCTCACACTGTATGAACGTCAAAATTGCACAAGTCATCAATATCAATTTGCCTAGAATTCAGTGCAAAGGATTTGTTTGAAGTGAGTGTTCAGCACGCCCTATCTAGTACGTAGTACATATATATCGATGGTTATCAAATACTTAGTAATATTGCGTAGTTGTCAACTTTTACACCTTTTTTTAAAATATTCAAGTTTTTCTCATAACTAAGTGATGCATTTTAGTTTTCGACAGTCACACGGACAAAGTCACGGGCATAGCTAGTTTAATCTACACTAATATAATAAAGAGGTAAAGTTCGTTTTTTATGTTTTTGTTTGTAGGAGGTAATCTCTTTGAATACTGGTCTGATTGCAATTTTTTTTTCACCTAGAGAAAGCTGCTTTATTCCCGAGTTGCGGCTGTTATAATTTCGTATAGTCATAGGCTGTATTTTATGTTCGCAGGCGAAGCCGCTAGCAGAAACTAGTAATAAATAATATAAACTTATATGAATACAATATCAATCGCTAACTTAAACATAACTATTTTAAAGAAAAAAGTGTGCCAAACAAACTTATATGATTGGGTGCAATTACTTAGGACTTGCAAAGTGCAGACGCTAAATAATTTCTTGGATTTCGCTGAGCTAAAAGCTAAAAGAAAGGACCCTTTGCTGTTAAAAAAATTGATGATTCTGGGGACAAATTTCTGTGGCAACCTATTAAATAGCCGCAATTTAATAAAAACAACGTAGGAAAAATTAATTTCAAGAAAAGTCTAGATCGCAAATCTCCTTTTACGTCAATTAACTTCAAGAAAAGAGGCAAAAATATCATAGATTTATTTAGGGTGAGCCAAATCTCCAAGGAAGCTTTGCCAAACAGCGCAGAGAAAAAAGGATTTAATGAACTTTGACTTGATAGACGACTCATTTAAAGAGTTTTATATTGATTTAAAAGCTGTCGGCAATATCTCTCCATGTACTGATCCGGATTTGAACGAAGATAACCCAGATGAAGAAGATCCTGGGTCCCAATAAAATTTAAATTACAGTGTTTTTTTATTTTAATTTTAACTCAAACTCATTTCATTTCCAATGCAATGAAAAAATTATAATTATTATATATTTTTTTAATTCTCTATACCTTTTATTTTACTTACTTACGTCTTATTGAGTGTCATACTCTGCAGCAGAGCCACCACTTTAAAAGTCGATCAATTATATCTTAAAATGATGTACGTCAAACGTACATAATGTACGCATACAGTCATTACTGTACGTGCATTAGGTAATGATAAAATAGAGATTGATTGTGGCTCCGCTGTAGAGCATACTCTCTAGCAGAGCCACACAAAACTTACACTCAGGAAAGACAAACGCTACTGACTTTTGATAAAATCTGTTGTACGAACAGTGTTTATTGCGTACGTGTTGAAAAATACCATTTTTATATAGCGGTTATATTTATTTCACTTTTTCAAGTTTTCATAGAAGGCGCCCGATTATTTACACAAAATGTTTTGCAGCTAGTGCTATATTTGTGATTAGGCGCTCAACCATAAATATTATGATAGAGGAGCATATTATTTTTTACTTACATCTATACTTATAATAAAACTGTAGAGAGGTAAATTCTGTACATTGAATATATATTCAAAATTAATATTAGACCAGTCATCCGACTGGTGATCGATACTGATGCCAAAAATGCAATCAGTAAATTTTTTGTCTGTCTGTCTGTATGTGCACACATGGGTCAAAAACTACTGAAGGGATTTTAACCAAACTTGGTACGATTGTGGTCCATACTCTTGCGCAGTTTATAGGCTATATAACATAACGCTAAGATACAAGGAGCTGAGATGTGACGATAAATTTGAAGCAATTCGGATGAAAATGCGCCTTCGAGCTCTTATCCTCGCATTCGTTGATCATACACCAAAAGTATGTATTACAAAGATGATGGTCTCTAATAGATCTACAAAACTTTTCTCACGCATTCTGTGACAGCGTGTAATGTAACGATGCATATTTAAATGTTGTTTTTGAGTAAGCAATGCTATTATCTAGTTTTACACTATAAAAACTACGCCATTTCAGTAACTTGGGCAGAGAAACATAGTTTAATGAATGTTAGTAGTATAAAGACAATTTTGAAGCAGCGCCATCTATGAGATTTAATAAAAATCAAATTAAGTTACGTGTTAACACTTTTTGGAAATTAATAATTTAAATTTGATCGTTTTGGCGAGGATAGTAGTGTGACGACCACGAAGGTCACATATTAATTGAAGTAGAAACTTTATTGGGATGGACCTTTTAAGGTTTATGTATTAAGAAGATAGATTCAAAAAAATGACAGAGATTGTCAACAAGAAAAATATGAATTTAATTTTATATTATAATAAGATAATTCAAAGGCTTGAACAATATATAATTGAGTAAAATCAAAGCTAAAAGCCTTTCATTGGCGTCTCCCCACGTCACATATGGTGGAGGCACCGGGTATTCTCCGTAAGGCCTTGACTATTTTTTCAGGTTTACGAGACCTCGATAGTTGAGGAAGGCGACTGTTGCGACCCGTAAGGTCCCATAAACCTCTCGCAAAGCATATTAAATAAGAATAGCAGCTACGGCAGGCGAGGACAACGCCTGGAAATTTAAAAGCTGAGTGAATTTTTATATTATTTAATATTTTATTAAAGAAGAGATGATGTTCTTCTCAGGCATAGACAAGGTCTGCCTCGAGGATTTTATCGCGGATTTTAAGTTGACTGCCAGGTCTAACGAATGGCGGGAGAGTGATTACGCACTCATTTTGGGAGCATATCTTCATGGAGCAGCCCAACACTTTTATAGATACACTTATCATTACGACATGGATTTCGAAACGATATGCCAGGAATTAAGAAACGAATTCCCATGTAGATTTTTTAGTTGTAAGCAGCGTCAGCACGTTACAGCAGTGCAGCCACTGGAACCATGTGTTGTAGAGGAGGAAACTGCAGATTTACTAGAAGAAGGCGGACCGTTAAGTGTTTTGTATGAAGATGATAATGCAGGTTTATGTTCTAGCATGATGATGGACGGTCCACAAACAATTGTTGAGCAGACTGATGAGAATAATGAGCCGAATTATGACGATGTAAGCAGTGAAGTCGATGACGAGACGGGATTGGAGTGTACGGATGAAGATAACCTGGTTGTGTCTAATCCAATTATTATTTCATCCAATTTTATTTCAGAGAACCTAGAGATGTTTTCAATAGAATCTCAATGTGATCTGGATGTCGAATTTAATCAAAACCAAAACGACGATGATCACATCTTTGAAAATAAAAATAACAAAATTGGACAAAGTGTTTTCCAGGGTGAAACAGAGGAGATGGCCCAGTTTATTGCTATAAAAGATAATGTTCATTCTCCAGAAATAATAGACAAAGTTAATGGGTTCGATTTTATTAATTTATGTAACAAATATTTTCATCGTGCCCTATTTAGAACTAAAAAGTGCATGGCACGAAAGGGCATGGTAGGAAGAAAGTCCTCCCATCACTTTCATGGTAAAATAAATTCAAAAATAAAAACTAAACATTCTTATATTAAATTTAACAATAAGTCTTTTCTATTTAGATATAAGTTTTGGAAGTTTTATAAAAAGAAATTAATTTTTTTTGTTAGGAATTATAAAATTAGAAAACGATTAATTTTAAGAATTGTTTAAATATTTTGGTTTTTGTTTTTGTTATCATGTCACTGCATTATTTTTGTGAGATCAGCAGGGCATGAATAGTATTAATCATTTGTTTTTGTTTCATATTCAATGAGGGACGCCGCCATCGAAAAAAGAAGAAAGAAGCAACTGTGCGTTAAATAGTGTTTTCTTTTCGTTAATATTTTTTATTATTATTATTCAAATTAGTGAATTTGAGCCAGTGAACTTGCAGTAATTTAATTATTTTAAAAACTGTGGTCCTATTAATGAGAACAAATTTCAATGAAGGCTGATACTGACTTTGCAGATAAGGCATAGCCTTCGCAAAGGGTGTCTAGTTGACACCATTGGTTTAGCTGATATAAAAAAAAAAAACACAGTTCAGTCAAAATGGACCGATTACATAAATACTCCATGATTTTTTGTAAGAGTTTTGATACTGGCACGTTTTCAATTTTTTAGCGATGATAGGAACTTGCACAGTTCTGTCTTTTTCTTCTCTGATACGATGAGCGTCCGATGAGGTTAAAGTCATAACCTTAAGAGTTGTAGTTTACTTTATGTTAGACTCCTTCGAGTAGATGTCAGTTATGGCAAGGGTGCAGCACCTTGGCTTTTTTCGAGGTTTTGCTGCGGTGGGGTTTAAGCATGACAACGTTAAATGATAAGCGCAAAGTTAACGCATAGTAAGTTAGTAAACAGATTTTGAATTTTGTTTATCGTTCGTTATGACTTAGGCTCGCTCCTAAAGAGACGACCACCACCATGTAAATTTATTTCCTCCATAGGTAGGGACATCTGTGTTAGGTATAGGCAGGTTATACCTAAACCTTAAAAGTATTTTTTTTTTTTAATAGAAATGCTTTGCCATTATGGATTGGAAGTGCTTTGCCATCCTCAGCTTTCCATTCGTAAGGGCGTAGCTCATGTGACGACCACGAAGGTCACATATTAATTGAAGTAGAAACTTTATTGGAATGGACCTTTTAAGGTTTATGTATTAAGAAGATAGATTCAAAAAAATGACAGAGATTGTCAATAAGAAAAATATGAATTTAATTTTATATTATAATAAGATAATTCAAAGGCTTGAACAATATATAATTGAGTAAAATCAAAGCTAAAATCCTTTCATTGGCGTCTCCCCACGTCACAGTAGTTAGTTGTTCTTAAAATTCATAGATAGTGATGTGATGTGATGTGCATTTTCTTCTTAAAAGTTGTTCGTTTAGACAAATTCAAGTTCCAACAAAACCCTCAAAATCTTGAGCAGAGTTGAGAAAGACAATTTAAAAAAAATGCGGTGTTAACATGGTGACATTTTTCCAGCTCTGTGAAGTCGACCAGTTTGCGAGATGCCTTACGTATGACGAGATGCCTTCATGTTACACGTACGACAAGCAAAGGGGTGTATTTAACCGACACGTCGACGAGGAGGTGCTGTGAAAGGTTTTCCGGGAACTTTCAGCCTCCCCTAAGTGTCACCACCTAGGCGTTATAATAATTGATGCCCACTGTTAGACATAGGCCTCCCCTTACTATAATGACCTATGCCCACTGTTGGGCATAAGCTTACCCCAAGTGTCACCACCTAGGCGCTACAATGATTGATGCCCACTGTTGGACATAGGCCTCCTCTCGCTATAATGACCTATGCCCACTGTTGGGCATAAGCCTCCCCAAGAGTTGCCATTTAGGCACTATGGGATGATTGATGCCCACTGTTGGACATAGGCCTCCCCTTACTATAATGACCTATGCCCACTGTTGGGCATAAGCTTACCCCAAGTGTCACCACCTAGGCGCTATAATGATTGATGCCCACTGTTGGGCATAAGCCTCCCCAAGTGTTGCCATTTAGGCGCTATAATGATCGATGCCCACTTTTGGATATAAGCTTACCCCAAGTGTCACCACCTAGGCGCTACAATGATTGATGCCCACTGTTGGACATAGGCCTCCTCTCGCTATAATGACCTATGCCCACTGTTGGGCATAAGCCTCCCCAAGAGTTGCCATTTAGGCACTATGGGATGATTGATGCCCACTGTTGGACATAGGCCTCCCCTTACTATAATGACCTATGCCCACTGTTGGGCATAAGCTTACCCCAAGTGTCACCACCTAGGCGCTATAATGATTGATGCCCACTGTTGGGCATAAGCCTCCCCAAGTGTTGCCATTTAGGCGCTATAATGATCGATGCCCACTTTTGGATATAAGCTTACCCCAAGTGTCACCACCTAGGCGCTATAATGATTGATGCCCACTGTTGGACATAGGCCTCCTCTCGCTATAATGACCTATGCCCACTGTTGGGCATAAGCCTCCCCAAGAGTTGCCATTTAGGCACTATGGGATGATTGATGCCCACTGTTGGACATAGGCCTCCCCTTACTATAATGACCTATGCCCACTGTTGGGCATAAGCTTACCCCAAGTGTCACCACCTAGGCGCTATAATGACTGATGCCCACTGTTGGACATAAGCCTCATAAACTAGTGCGCCTCAGCATATCAGATTGCGTCATCTAGTTTATATTAATTTTAAAAAAAGTACGCATCTGAAAATAACAAACATGAAGTTTTCGGTTCTTTTCATATTTTTCCGTTTTTTTTCGGTTTTTTTTGGAAAAATACATGAAATTTATAATTTATAAATTTCTTGAAAGTTTCGAACGTTACATTGAATAAAACAACAGTATTTGAAAGAAACGGGAATATTCCCTGTTTGTTTCAACGCTACACTAGAATGACAATTTCTGATAGTGTCTAATGTTAACTGTTGCGATAGGACGAGAGCGGCGGTAACAAAACAAACACATAACGATAAAATTAACGATACCGTAGTCGTTTAACGTTACCCATGTTTAACGTTAAAATGTGGCAGATTTAACGTTAAATATGGTAACGTTATTTGTTAGATACCTGCATCGAAAAGCGGTAACGATACCATATTTTTAACGGTATTTCAAGCCCTGCTGTAGAGCCTTCACGCAGACGACGTCGCGGGCAGCAGCTAGTATCTAATATAAAAAGACTTGACACGCACATCAACGAACTTGAAACATTGTAAGCGATACAAGGACTTTAAGAAGTGTAACATATCCAATCTTAAAAGGCAAGTAATTTGACTACGTTCTCCTTGGCACAAAACATTAAAGCAGTGTGATAAATATTCCCTGGTTGTGATAAATCTTGTGAACCACTCACAACAGCTCCTATAATTGCAGCCGAGTCATCGCAAATGACTTCGTTCGGCGCTTTCATATCACCGATCCATTTCTTTAACGATTGAAATATAAATTATTATCCATGGTTTGTGTAGCTGAAATCATTTGACAAATTGCTACAGAATTATCTTCTATCTTTAGCATCGCGACGTACACTTCTGGACACATCTATTGGCCCACCTTAGAGTTTAGGTTTCGATGGCCCCTACCGAAATATGATTGCTCTAGCAATCATATTGCAAGGCAATTGATTTTTGAATAAAAGACATGTTTTATCAAATAATGGTTTAATTTAATAACGTGTGTTGCATCCATGGGCATCTACCACAGCTCCCATACGATTAGGCATAGAGTTTATCAACCGCTCTATGAAATTTTGAGGGATCATCTCCCATTCCTCTTCTATGGCAGTTTTCAACTCCTGCATCGTCTGGGCAACTGGCTGACGAGCCCTAACACGTCTTTTTAGCTCGTCCCACATGTGCTCAATGGGGTTCATGTCTGGGCTTTTGGCTGGCCAGTCCATAACTGTGATGTTCATCCCGAAGATATTCCCTGACGATGCCGGCCGCATGGGCTCTTGCATTATCATGCAGAGGGCCCACATAGTCCGCGTATGGTATCACGTGAGGTTCTAAGCACTCACGAATGTACTTTTCAGCATTTAATGTTGGCAGCCATGGTCCTGTAACAACCTCAAGTTGAGTTTTGCCGCTCGCGGATATACCGCCCCAGACAGTCCATGAGCCACCGCCATAAGCAACCCTCTCTTCAAAGCAGCATTGTGCGAAACGCTCTTCCTTACGTCGGTAGACCTTTTTCCTTCCATCATTGCCATGTAACACAATTTTAGACTCATCAGAAAAGAGTACACGGCTCCAATCTTGCTATGTCCAATTTAAATGACTGCTTGCGAAATGAAGGCGCGCTGTTCGGTGGGCTCGCGTTAGTTTGGGCCCATTAGCTGGCTTGTGTGGTACCATATAGCGTTCTTTTAACCTTCTCCGAACAGTACGAGCGCTCACAGATACTCCGTGGAAGTCGCGAAGTTGGTTTTGTATCTCAATGGAGGTAAGGTGACGATTTCTCAAGCTGGCCGTCACGATGAATCGATCCTGCCTTTCAGTTGTGACCCGAGATCCTGGCCTTCCTTGGCGACGAAAAAAGCCGCCAGTCTCTAGGTACCTCCGATAAACATTTCGGACCGCAGATCGACTTAAATTAAGTTGAGCACTCACGTTTCTTTGGCTGTGTCCGGCCTGAATAAGTGCTACAGCTTGGGCGGCGACTTCAGGTGAAGTATCCATTGATAGAACCTCACCTTAATGTTAAGAATAAGTAATGTTTGTTGCAAAACCAAAGATATCAATCACTTTTTCAAGAATTAAATCCAAGTAAACCAATAAAACCAAGTTTTCTTAGTATTCGATTGTTTGATATCAACAAACAGGCTCCAAATTGTCTTTTGTTTCTTTAAATTCTGTGTTCGAAATTCAAAAAAAGACTATTGAATGAAATTGTGAATGTGCCAGGTTCAAAACTGCATAAAAACTTTTTGCTCGACCTAATATAAAATTTTAGCTAGGACCAAACGAAACTGAAAATACAAGGTGGGCCAATAGATGTGTCCAGAAGTGTACAAAAACAAGTGTATAATTTCGTAAGCATTAGTTGGAACAGGAGGACAAACGACATTCATAAGCATATCGGAAAAGTAAACAAATCTAGTAATATTACCTATGTAAGTAAAAATAATATGCTCCTCTATCATAATATTTATGGTTGAGCGCCTAATCACAAATATAGCACTAGCTGCAAAACATTTTGTGTAAATAATCGGGCGCCTTCTATGAAAACTTGAAAAAGTGAAATAAATATAACCGCTATATAATAATGGTATTTTTCAACACGTACGCAATAAACACTGTTCGTACAACAGATTTTATCAAAAGTCAGTAGCGTTTGTCTTTCCTGAGTGTAAGTTTTGTGTGGCTCTGCTAGAGAGTATGCTCTACAGCGGAGCCACAATCAATCTCTATTTTATCATTACCTAATGCACGTACAGTAATGACTGTATGCGTACATTATGTACGTTTGACGTACATCATTTTAAGATATAATTGATCGACTTTTAAAGTGGTGGCTCTGCTGCAGAGTATGACACCTTATTGACCTGAAACTTGAGGAATATCGGACTGACAATGAAACCACGACTTAGTTGTAGGGCGTATATTCGCAGACTGGTCTGACGGTTGCACAAATAATGAATATAACAAAAGTACCCACTATTTACATATATCACACCTCCACCACTATACTAGAATTAGGGTAACAGATCTAGACTATTACACAGGTTGTACCGGATACAAATACTGACACCCTAAGGGAACTTACAATACTATGTTTATAATTTATCGACAACAACAATGGAAATGACAGATCACTACATAAACATCAACCAATGGATACAACTGCCCAAGTACTATATATGTATAACTTAACTTAACTAGATATTCTTATGAACTAACTTATTCTATCCTAAATCTCTCCACTGGTTTTCGCGTCCGCCTGGAATAACGACTCACCGGTGACACAGATGGCGATAGTAACTTAGACGAGGAATGTTCAGAACGAACGTCGCCTTGATCGCCCTGGTTAACGTTTTCGGCCTCTTTATTGGTGTTTACTATTAGGGTTTCTGGCATAACTTCCTCTGAACCCTTGCTTAACGGCTCGACCACATTCTCTTCACCCTGGTGGCCCTCATCGTGTTCTTCCGGACAGGTAACATCAGAAAATCTAGACCTACGGCGCATTTGATCTATGTGTCTTTTATGTAATTGACCGCTATCCGCCGCTATTGAGTACCTACGGAAACTGTCCACCCCTTGTACGGTGCCTTTCATCCATTTATCCCCAGATCCATACTCCCGAGCCCAAACTGAGTCCCCCTCTCTAAAGTTACGTGGAGTTCCACCAGCGTATTCTACCTGACGTCTCTGGGCTTCACGTACTCTGTCTTCGACGACACGATCAGTACGCAATAAATCTAGTCTTGACCGTAACGTCCGCCTTTGTAAGAGCATGGCTGGTGTTTCCCCTGTTGCACCGTGTACCGCATTGCGGTATGCTAGTAGGAAGCTTTGTAAAGCCGTATCAATATCTACCTTATCCCTATACGCTTTCTTGATAGCTCGTTTACATAATTTCACAGCGTTCTCGGCTGCTCCGTTTGAGGATGGGTGGTAAACCGGTGAAAAATTCTGTTTTATACCGTTATTCTTAAGGAATTTTTTAAATTCAGTACTGGTAAATGGTGGACCTTGATCAGAAACTAATTCCTCCGGTAGACCGAATCTCGCGAATGTAGATCTTAACACTTTTATAACATTAGAAGCATTAGTACGGTTCATCTCAAAAACTTCTACCCACTTGGAGGTAGAATTAATTAAAACTAAAAATGTTAAGCCTTTGTACGGACCTAGGAAGTCAATGTGAAGTCTGCTCCAGGGGCGCGTGTGATATGGCCACGGTTGTATCGGAGCCCGCCGGGGGGCGTCCGCCTCTGCCGCGCAAGTCTCGCACTGCTTGCACATCGCTTCTACTGCCGCGTCTATGTTAGGCCACCACACATAACTACGAGCTAGACTTTTTGTCTTCACTATCCCCATGTGACTACTATGAAGTTGTTTTAAAACTTTATTTTGTAAAGAAAATGGTATTACCATACGGTACCCCCACATTAAGCACCCATATTCTGTGTATAATTCATTACGCCTTCTAAAATAGGGTTGAATTAATTCATGTGAACAAATTAGAGGGCACCCGGATTGAGTATACGTTAGAATTCTACTAAGGACCTTATCACTAGCTGTTGCTTCCTTGACATCTTTACTAGTGATTGGTAAAAAATCCTCTACGAAATTAACGTAAGTGTTCTCGTCTGTGTACCTAAATTATTAACTTCTGTACATGGCAACCGTGACAACGCATCCGCACAGTTTTTACTTGACGCAACATACTCTATATCGTAGGTGTAACCCGCTAGTAGCACCGCCCAACGTTGTAATCTGGATGCGGCCATTACAGGAATCCCTGCCTTATCTCCAAAAAGGTAAGTTAAAGGCTTATGATCTGTTCTCAATGTAAACTTGCGCCCATAAAGGTACTGGTGAAATTTACGAATCCCGAAAACAATAGCGAGTGCCTCTCTGTCTATCTGCGAGTAGGCGCGCTCGGCCTGCGTCAGCGAGCGCGACGCGTACGCCACTGGCCGCTCGCCGCTCGACGTCGCGTGAGATATCACCGCGCCGATACCTACGCTACTCGCATCTGTCGTCAATATTATAGGCAACTCCGGTGTATAATGCATTAAAACTTCACTACTGGTTAATAAATATTTGACTTTGCTAAACGCATCTTGACACTCTTTAATCCAACTGTACTGAACACCCGCTCTAAGAAGGTTATAAAGAGGTGCTAAAAACTGTGCTAACATTCTTTACGAACTTGCCATAGTACATGACCATACCGATGAAGGCTCTCAACTCAGAGACGTTCGTAGGGGCGGGCGTTTTAATTATAGCCTTAACTTTATCTGGACACGTGTGAACGCCGTCTTTACTTATGGTGTGCCCTAAATAATTAACTGACTCCGCGAAGAATACACACTTTTCTTTTTTTACCCTCAGGCCATATTTTTTTAAACGATCAAATACGTTACATAAATTTCGCATGTGAGACTCCTTATTTGACCCTGTAATAATAATATCATCCAAGAAAATACCTACTTGTGGTATATCCGCAAATAATTGTTCTAACCGTCTTTGGAAAATACCCGGATTTGACGAAAGCCCATAAACTAACCTGTTATACATAAATAAACCCTTGTGGGTATTTATCACTGTATATTTCCTAGTGTCATCTAGCTCAAATTGAGCGTAAGCCTGAGATAGGTCAATTTTACTGAAGTGTTCACCACCCCTCAGTTGAAGCAGCAGCTCCTCCACCCTAGGTAGCGGATAACGGTCAACTTCTATAACTTTATTCAGTGTTAATTTATAATCAGCACAAATCCTAATGTTACCGTCCTTCTTGACGACCGGCACGATTGGGGTCGCCCAGTCCGAGCGCTCCACCGGCGAGAGAATGCCGTCGTGCTGCAGCTGGGCCAGCGCGCTCTCGACGGGCTCGCGCAGCGCGTACGCCAGCGGCCGCGCTCGCATGAACACCGGCCGCGCGCCCTCGCGCACTTGCACGCTCACCTTGCCACCGGTGAATCGCCCCAGACCGTCCGCGAACACCTCAGAGTATTTGGAACTGAAAGCATGCAAATCAAAAACGTCATTTTTGTACATAGCCACATTGTTACATTCGTAATTTACAATTGGTAACTCTATTTTTAATTCGGCCATCCATTGCCGTCCTAAAAGAATAGTTTTTCCATTCTCCACAACATATAATTCTAATGTCTTGCTCAGATCTTTGTACTTAACAGTTGGTAATATGACTCCTAGGGGTTTGACTAACTCCCCCGTATAATATCTAAGCGTTAACTGACATGGCTTAAGACATAAATTTTTAAATAATCTCATGTAACATTCCCGACTTATACATGAGATGGCACTACCCGTGTCACATTCCATTTTAATGTTTTTGCCATTCACGTTTAATTCTAGATACACTGGTTTACATTCTATAGCGGATAATTTACAGACATCGATAAAAATTACCTCGTCACTTCCCATACTTTCGTTTGAGTTCCCTTCCTTCATTTGATCCATGTCGACATTGAAGTGTCTCGCTAAATTCGGGCACACGCGTCGCAGATGTCCAACTCGGTTACATACTCGGCAAACGTAACGCGAAAACTTGCACGTGGCCGCGTCGTGACCTGCGCCGCACACTTGACACTGCCGCTGCGCACGCTCACCCAGCCGCGCGGGCGCAGGCGCTGTCGGTGCGCGCGGGCCTCGCCTTCCCGCGGGCTGCGCAGTGGCCTCCCGCACCACTCCGCTGACGTCACGCGCTCCGCGAGTCGCCGGCGCTGCCCCGTTCCGCCACCGTGATGACTTCGTAGCCGACATCGCCTGGCACGTCACCGACGCCGCCGCCGCCGTTGTTTCGCTTGCCGATCCTCCCTTTCTGACCACTTCTGCTGCGTCTTTTTCTGCCGCCTCCATACTAATAGCTAACTTATACGCCTTGCCGAAATCCAGCTTACTTTCGGCGAATAATCGTTGTCGTATCGTTTCATTAGTTATGCCACAAACTAACTGATCTATCAAACTCTCTTCTAGCCAGGTTCCAAATTCACAAGTCTTGGACATTTTCTTCAAAACCGCGGTATATTCCGAAATAGTTTCACCCTCCTTTTGTTTCCTATGTCTAAATTTGTAACTCACTAGGTTTGGGTTGCAAGTGTTTTTCCATAATGTCCGTGATCTGCGTGAATGTTTTGTTTTTAGGTTTCTCCGGCGTACACAAATTGACCAAAAGTTCGTAAGATTCTGCTCCCATAACCGTTATTAGTGTAGGCACTTGTAAATCAACCGGTATTTTGTTCACCAGGAAATATTGTTCCAAACGTTCCACGTACAACTTCCAATCGTCACTTTGTACTTTAAATTCCGTTATCTTTCCGATCGACATTTTGCCACTAACACTTTTTTTACGCGTAATTCGATACTGCTCGTCGCCACTGAGGAATATCGGACTGACAATGAAACCACGACTTAGTTGTAGGGCGTATATTCGCAGACTGGTCTGACGGTTGCACAAATAATGAATATAACAAAAGTACCCACTATTTACATATATCACAAAACTGAAAAAAATAATAAATTGAAATAGAGCAAACCCTCTATTTCAATATTTTATTATTTTTCAGTTAGTACATTAATGTTTAAGTAGTTATTCAGCAAATTTTCATATATTCATATTCGAAATCTCTTTACTATTTAATATCAATGACGTGTTTGTCATTAAAATAACTTTTTTAACATACTAATTATATACCTCTAGTACCACTCAAAGGTGAATAAGTTGATAACTCTGGTGAATAAATCAGGGACCGTACAACCCCGGTTAAGAGTTAAGTCTTTGGAAGTGTAACCCGTTTATGAGGTTACCTTTATCATGATGTAACCCCGTGAATGGGTTTTAAGCTCGAACCCATTAAAAGGGTTACCTTTATCATGATGTAACCCCGTGAATGGGTTTTAAGCTCAAACCCATTAAAAGGGTTACCTTTATCATGATGTAACCCCGTGAATGGGTTTTATGCTCGAACCCATTAAAAGGGTTACCTTTATCATGATGTAACCCCGTGAATGGGTTTTAAGCTCGAACCCATTAAAAGGGTTACCTATTCAATATGGTAACCCATTGAATGGGTTCTATACTTGAAACCCAGTGAAAGGGTTACCCTTATCGAGATAACCCTTACAGGTAAGGGTTTTCATCGGGTTACCGTATTATTATGGTTATTCAATAAATTTATGCTCAGTAGGTGCGAGTTTCACTAGACATTGAAGACTTGTAGACGAAGCATACATCTCCCTTTTAGACCTGCTTTTTTTAAATAAAATCCCATGTCTTATCAAAATAATTAACAAACAAATTTACATTCACTAATAAATTCGCACTTTCTTATTAATTCTTATTGGAATCTTATTAGTTACTTATCCTGTTTTGAACCTTCTGAATAATAAAACGATTTAACTTAATTTAATTTTTTTTAGTTTAATTTAATTTGTTTTTACCTATTGTGCTCTACCAAAATAGGTAACAATATTACACGTTCTTAGGAAGCTTTGCCCCTGTACGGTTTATATACTCATGTGTTTATATTACATGCAATAATGATAATAAATCTCGTTCTCAGTAGGTACGTAAGTACGTAACCACAAAGGCGCCCGCCCCGCCGCTGACGTTTAACGTGTGCTATGCCATTTTGCAACGTATGTCTACCATCGACAGATCATAATGACATTGCTCCAAGTTGAAATGTTACGTTGTTATCGTTTTGTGTAAGAAACCCTTTTGAACGACTTAATTTAAGCCGTTCAAAAGTGTAACCCATATCGTATGGGTTTTTGTTAACCGGTTTAGAAAAACCCTATTGAATAAAGGTTACCTTTATCGTATGGGTTTTAGATTAACTGCTTAGAAAAAACCCTATCGAATAAAGGTTACCTATATCGTATGGGTTTTAGATTAACTGCTTAGAAAAACCCTATCGAATAAAGGTTACCTTTATCGTATGGGTTTTAGATTAACCGCTTAGAAAAACCCTATCGAAAACCCTTTCTATAAAAAACCAAAATGATCCTTTGAACCCTTTAAAAGGGTTACCTATATGATAAGGGTTTTTCATTAACTGCTTAGAAAAACCCTATCAAAACCCCTTTAATGGGTAACCAGAACGGTCCCTGGAATAAATTGACAACTCGGTGCATAAGTTGATAACTCGGTAACCGATTTGATATGTCTATTATTGGCTAAACTATAAGGAATTTCGTAAATTTACTATCATTATTCGAAAGGTGGCTTAAAATAATCCTATGTACACATAAAACACACGTTAAAGTAATTCCTCGATTTACCAGAAGAAGTCAAAACAATAAAATGGCCGTCCTGACAAATTGCTATTTTAGACTTGTCAACTTATTCATGCCAGCCACGGATATATTCTCCATGTGTGTAAATTTATATAAATATGTAGTTATGTATATTTTTTTTTGTTTTAACAAAATACTCACTTTCATATACCTCCCCATATCATAAGAGATACGACGCACAAACTCATAAAACCGGAAACTTAAACTAATAGAGCCAAAATAAAATACTAAAACAAAGTACTAAAAAACCGATTATTTATTGTGGACTGAGAACGGTCCAATAAATTTTGTGATGTCATCTTCAGACGCAATCCTGTGAGTGGGGTCACCGGGCTTGCTACGAGTCAAGATGCGACCACGCTTCGACCAAACAAAGCGCCAGCCGTACACTCCTGCAGCAGCCCTTGTTTGCCGAAATAAATGTTGGTTCAGCTTGGTCAGCCGCTCGTTCTCGTAGAAGCGAACAGACTTTCCCGTGAGATCGAGATTTTTCGCTGTGGCGCCTCGTCGTACGCGAGCTGCATTTAATTTGGCGTCACGTTGGTCACGGCGAGCCAGGCGCACTATGATAGGTCGAGGACGGGGCTCCGTTGACGCTGAAGGGCTGGTCTTTTTTTGTGTTGGCTACCTGCTCGCTCTGCACACACAATGTCTTTTTTTTTTTTTTTTTTTTCGATGGGAAAAATCATCTTATGACAACCCCCGCTCTTGGGCGGAGCGGGAGATAGTGTCAGACTCTTACTGACTAAAAAACCCATCCCGTTCCTTCAAGCCTTCATACCGGGGCTCGAGCGCCCTTTCGGATAACCCTGGCCCCAGTAGGCTTCGACCCGGCTGGGTCACACACAATGTCTCGATTCTCCAAAGTGACTCCCAGTTTCGTGGCACTAAGCTGGAGGAGATGGGTGGGATTTTCTCCTTGAGCCTCCGGCACGTTCGCGATGACTACGTCATTAGCCATAAGCTCCTGATCTCTGTCATTTAGGTCTCGCTTCAGCTGCTCCACGATGCCCTCCACCACTCCTGAATCTGCTAACGGAATGCATACTTCAAACCGCTGTCTCTTGAGGAGCTCCAACCTGGACTCGATCCCGTCCATTCGAATGTGGCACGAGTCATTGGAGGCCTTCAAGTCAGCCACATTTCTACGAAGCTCCAAGACCTCCAATCTCAAGGTGCGTAGCTCCTCCACCACCAATTTCAAAGCAGAGCTCACATCCTGCGGAAACTCCTGAAACGACGCTGCCGCTGACGGAGGTGACACCGGATGACCAAGTTGCGTTGTACCCAGAGGAGTCATTGGGTTCGAAGTTGGTATCGGTTGCGGTGTTGACACATGTACATACATCCACCGACTCCTCACTGTGCAGCTCAGCTACCAACCCTCGCACTGGTGTCTCGGCCTTATTGTCCCGGCGGACATTTTTCCTGCACTCAGGGCACTGCCCTATGGTGGCTGCGGGACCTTTCGCAGGAAGGCCGACACACGTACGGTGATAAACACTGGCACATTTCGTGCACTTTGTGGAGTCGCTTGCCGACACAAACTTGCCACATCCACCACACTTTGCCGGCATTGCTGGGTTTAGAGAATCTTGGGATCAAAACAATCAGTACTTGACTCTGCCAAAGTAGATTTTTAAAAAAATATTTGAGGATATGTAAATATTTTTCCGGATGATCAGCTGTTTATTTACACCAGTTAGAAACACTTTATGGGCAATTACGTGTATTCACCACACTTTATGTTATTTATTATGTTGCTATTAATAAATACTTATTAAAAACTTTAAACTTGTGTTTTTATTTTTAATTCGTAATATAAAGACGTTAGTCTGACCAGAACAAACGTCAAAACGTCACTCTATAGATCTCTTATATAAGTAAAATAATCTTCTTTAACAAGATTTTTTGCATTAAAAAAATGACAAAGCTCCGTGTTACGATCAGAGAGTACCAATTCGTGTACCTCTCTATTCGCATCTTTTCTATCACCAATGTATTGTGTTCAATTATGTGAAGCCTCGAATTAAAATTGTATAGTATATTAATAAATTCATTTTAAATTTTAGAGTTAACTTGAATGTCAATTGGATAGACTCTATAACATACAAAAGGTTGAAGGTAATAACTAGGACTTAGTATTGAAAAAGGAGAAACTCGAATTCGTCAAGAACACAGCTTTTCTGGGGATCAATCTTGACTCAAGTCTAAAATAAGGTCCTCATTTCACATCTCTAGCAGTGTCAGATGAGATTGGTCATGTTTTAGCAGCCAGTGGCTTAATTCAATTCCTCTTTTTAAATTAGATTTTATTTTTATCTACAATGTGCTCACATAACAGAAGCGGAAAAAAAAAATTAACTAAGGTTCATGTAACTCGTAATATGATTTAGAAGAGTGTCCGTGGAGTTTTTTGCACGTTCTTTTCCATAGAGATCTACGTTTTGGAACGTCCAGTTTAGCTTTACTTTTTTTACTGACCAACATTTTAAAAATTCAAATTTGTTTTTTTATCATTTTTTCATTATCTCTTTCTTATTTATTCTATGATAGATAATTATATGTCATAAATATGCTTCTTCGGATACCATTGTTTGAAAATGTTAAAGGTAACCAAATGGTTAACTTAGAGCAAATGCTCTAAGTATATTTATTCTTCCACGTACTTTATGGAGTTCAAGAAAGAAAAAAATCCTCATAGATGGCCAAAGAGAGACTATTTTACTAAAAGAAATACTATAAAATAAACTGATGTTGATGCACAGCAGCATCACCAATATCCTTGTGCCCCATCTAGACAATGTTGATACCTGTCGACATAGATTGTAATAAAACCTCCTAACGAACACAAAACCTCCAATTAATTGGAATCAATAAAAAAGTCGATTGCATATTTTTTATCAAGACGTTTTTCATTTGTTTTTCCATTAAAGATCAATGGACCGGAGCACAGATATCGTCTTACTCGCAATATAATTATGTACACATATTTATGGCCTATCCGTAAATATTCATTTGTATGTTTTACCTCATACAGACAGAGACCAAACATGTATTTTTTATATATTATCTTTTTCATACAACTACGGGTATCATACGGCCTAACAACAGAAACGGTAAGTTACTAACTTTTACTACTTTTGTTTGGGAAATCATTCAATGATTTCTCCCGCTGACATGCCCTGTCTGAGACTATTACTGACTAAGACCCCTTTGTATGTTCCTTCTTTGCCTTTCGTTCCTGGGCCTTGGGTTTCCATTTCCAATCGTTCTTGGCCTGCAGGCTTCGAACTTGCTGGGCCCCTATGGTTTTGCTGACATCTCCTTGAAGCGCGCGTGGAACACAACGCGCAGTTGATAACTTGGGCTCAGTCCAGATGGTTACCGGACGGCCGAACGGCAAGCTAGCCATTGCAAACCGTCCTCAAGCCCACACCGACGGTTGTTGAAAATCGGGGTCGGGATCCCGACGGATAGATCGTGAGCCGTGAGCGGCCATCTCCTTTGCTAGAATTACTGCTTCGCAAAAGGAGGCGAACCTGTCAATCGTCCTCGCTCCGGGCGATCCACATAACGGTGACCCGGACGTTTCTTCCACACAAATCAAGTGCAGCAACCTCCCGAATTTGCTAGAATTGACTAGAAAAGAGCGAATAAATTTCAAACTGAAACTCTTTTGTATATATGGCACAATGGCATGCAAGATATTATAAATTTGGCTTAATGCGAGTTATCCATCTCGTTTTAAATTCAATACTTTGTTTTGTTGTTTTGCAGATTTTCATTCAGAATGTGACCTGTATATCGGTTCCGGCTCAAGAAACAAAACAGGTATTATAGTACTTATTGTCCGAAAGTATCTCATGGGCACATACTCTCGGGGTATACAATACTAGCTTTTGCCCGCAGATTCGAACGCTTATTAAAAGATTATGTGTTTCTATGCCACTCTGAAATAAAACAGCTTTCTATCGGTGAAAAAATGCAACCGGTGAAACACTGAAAGGCTGGCTACCCTATGCTTGTGCCAAGACTTTGAAAATTGGACTTAATCAAATCGGGATCATCAATCAGCCTCTTCACACGCCTTTTTACTGAGTCCAAAGCTGCTGGTGGCATTTTGCCACACCAGCTCATACGTGGCTGCAGTATATCACACACAATTGGACCTGTGCTGTATATAACATTAAAAGCTGTCCTGGTGTGAAGTTCCGCCGGACTTTTGCAAGATCACCGAGTTTCCTAGCAGCTACCTAGGCTTTGGATTCAATGAACTCTTCTCTCTGTGTTATGTACTCAAAATTACCAGTAAACTGTGGCTAATTTAAATCAAATTTCCAATGAGTTGGATACTATGTCCACTGCTCAATCTTTTTTTTTTAATTGGTATAAACTAGTGCTTGACTGCGATCCCACCTGATGGTAAGCAGTGATGCAATCGTTGATGGTGAGGGTCACTAGTTTATTAAGAGCCTATTCACTCTTGCCTTAAAGACAAATTATAATCAGACGGGAAGACCGCAGCAAGCAAATTGTTCCAGTCGACGAGGCGAAACGCTTGGTCCGGGCCGTAGAGGTTTCAACAACATAAGGTTGTATACTCGCCGTTCGTCGGCTTGTCTGATGGTAGAAGTGAGATGATGGAATCAAGTCATGTAATTCCTGCGTACACTCTCCAAAGTGCATCCTGTAAAACACTGAAAGGCTGGCTATTCTTCGCTTGAGCTCAAGACTTTGTAAATTGGACTCAACCAGACCTGGATCACCAATTAGTTTCTTCGCAAGCCTTTCCACAGAGTCCTTTCAGAGCATTTTGCAGCACCAGTCTATATGTGGCTGCAGTACTCCACACACGAACGGATTTGTACTTTGTATAGCATTAGAAGCTGTCCCGGTGTGAAGTACCGCCGGACCTTTGCAAGAACGCCTAGTTTCCTAGCAGCTACCTTGACTTTGGACTCAATGAACCGCCCAAAGTTAAGGTTTGAGGGAATTTCAACCCCCAAGATCTGAAGGCGTGTTTTGGAGGCGTTAAATCCCACCAGATTGACTTTACCCCACTTGGAGACTGCCTGAAGTGATATATTTGTACGCTCTACCATAGCCTCTCTTTCAGACTGGATTACCTCGTTACTAGCCCGAGCACTAGGCAAGTATCTCTCAACAACTGTGCTATCATCTGCATATCCATAGATGCCGGGCATCAGCAGATCGTTGATCTTTCCTATGCTCTCCTGAAAAATGCATAGATCTAGTCCCGATGCTGAATAACAACTTAAAAATAGTTCACACTAATATAAGAAGATATTAATAAAAATTAAGACCAGTTTCTTACGATGATATCAACTACTAAAGTAGAGTTCGATGTTCTAGTCTTGACAGAATGTTGGTTGCAGGTTTTTGGACCCATTCCCATCTTACATGTTTATTCTTCTTTCACTACAACCTATTAGTTGTAGTGAAAGAAGAATAACCATGTAAGATGATATAAGACATAAAAAAAAAACGACGGAGTAGTAGTCTATATCAGAGACGATTTAAAATGTGTGACGACCGAACCCACTTTCCAGGACGCAAACTGCATTATATTCCGTATAGGCTCTACAACAATAGTTTCAATTTATCGCTCACCATCCTATCAAAATCTAAAAAACTTTTATAGTAGTCTGCAAAGTGTAATATCTTCTCTCCATTCCCACGCGAACATTATTTTGAGGGGGACATAAATGTCGACCTAAAATTAGGATCCACCGACCGGCACGCTAATGATTATCTAACTCTCATCGACTCTCTTGGACTATTTCCTGCGCATTCGTTACCGACCAGACTTAAAAACTGTCTGGATCATATATGCTTAACCTTTCGAATGTCTTATGTTACACAGTCCGACATAAGGTAATTGTTCTTCTATTGTGTCTCTAATTACGACATTCAAAGAGTTAAATCTAAAAACGCATCTAATGTGTTGGTCCTGGACTCCCACGTTGCTGATCACCAGCCAATTTGTTTGTTCCTGCTTCTAAATTTCCAACCGGGATTTAATGGGCAAAGGACTACGACGCAGTACGATTACGAGGCTATTCGTGAGGAACTGAATATCACCGACTTCAGCCCCATCTTAACTTGTGAACTTGTTCAAACGCCAATCAAGGAACTAGTCTTTTATTTAACACTATACAGTGTGTGATTACTAATCATACTCGAAGTTTTGAAAGCATGGATTAGAACTGGCCTAATTCGATGTAAAAACAACCGCGACAGAATGGATAGTGAATCCGTATTTATACCTATTTAAATGCTTGGGGTCTCAGGGGTCAAGGCGTATAGTCCCTTGAACCATCTGACCGAAATTATGTGAACGCAACTCTCGCACTCGCCTAGGCGGCAGTACGCAAATCTGTGCATTTATTTGCGGCCAGCAGCGCCCAGAAAGCGCTTAAAATCCATTTTCTCTGCGAGATATTGATTGATTTACATATGCAATGTTCACTTTGAAGAATATTTAACCACAAATTTTTATGTGTAAAAATGTTTCTAAAGGTCCAAGCCGTTTCGAAGGAGTAGGGAAAAGTTGCGAAAAGTTGCGAAATTGCTAAATATTTTTTTTTTTTTGACAAAAATATTAATTGCACGAAAAAATCAAATGTTGATATTATTGTTCATGAATCTCTAATAAACATATATTTTTTTCAAACCAATTGACCTAGCCGTTACGGAGGAGTAGGCCTCAGAAAATCAATGTTTTATGGTACTTTTCGGGCGCTTGGTCCTTAAGAAGGCGGAGCATCGCCGTGCCTTCGTGGGGGCGATCGGTGGCGGAGACCTCTCGCGCCGGGCCTTGGTTGAGGCCACGGTCCGGAGCGAAGAGGAGTGGCAGGCGGTCGCCGACTTCTGCGAAGCAGTAATGCTCGCAAAGGAGGAGGCCGAACGCATCAGGCAACGGCGTTATCGCCGCCGCCGTCGCCGGAATTCTGATCCCGATTTCCGGCCAACGTAGACGCGGGCTTGCGGACAGTGAGCAATGGGTAGTTCACTGTCCGGCCGTCCGTTAACTATCCGGACCAAGCCCAAGTCGTCAACGGCGCGCACTGTTCCCGCGCGCCTCAAGGAGTTGTCAGCAACAGCAGGAACCCAGCCGGGTCGAAGCCTACTGGGGCCAGGGTTATCCGAAAGGGCGCTCGAGCCCCGGTATGAAGGCTACAAGGAACGGGGTGGGTCTTTTAGTCAGTAAGAATCTGACACTATCTCCCGCTCCGCCCAAGGGCGGGGGATGTCAATGCATGATTTTTCCTACCATAAAAAAGGGGTTAAGAAAAAGCCTGAGGACTCTATCCTCAAAATATCTTATACATGGTATACAAATTTTTGCAATACCCTAATAATTAAATTAAAGAGAACATTAGAGAGGGAAGAATTTCTACAAGCCAAAAATAACCTAAAGGTAACGTGGAAAGCGATAAAATCTAAAACACTTTACAAAAACCAGCGTCAAAAATCGACCACCTCGTGAACTTCTAAGTGACTCGCTTGACATTAAAACATCGGTAAACAGACTCAACGAGTTCTTTGTCAATACAGGCAATTTAGCTACACAAATTATAGCCAACATCGTCACTACTACTAAAAGGCAACAGTCTAATCTATTATCAAATTCTATTGTAATCCTTCCAATTGAAAGAAAAACACTAAACCTCGATAGCAACACTGTTTATTCCAGCAAAATACTTGTACAGATATACACAGCTTTACACCTTACAGTTCCACAGCCAACAACCAACTGACTCGTGTCCGGGCAAACTTATTTTGTTTGACAGTTAAGGAAGACAGACTTTAAGTCAATAGATGGACTGATTATAAACTGCAACCATTTGAAATCGTATCAAAATATCTTGTAAATGTTATCAAGCCAATTTTAATGCAACAAACGGAATAATATAACAATTTATCACTATTTTCAAAGAAACAAATTATCGTTAATAGTCAAATTGCGTACTTATAAAATCTTTAAATGTCCTACGTTAATTTCTGTTGAGACTTTTAGAATTATATTGTAGTTGCCCTCGCGATAAAGTACCAACAACAAAACAAAACAAAAAAATACATAACAGAGAGGAAACAGGAAACAGGAAACAAAATCTTCACATTACTTATTCATTAACACTAAATTAGTAAACATTACAAGTACTTAATGAATAGCTAACAACAAATTTTCCATCGACTAATAAATAATCTGGATCACCTTAAGATTACAGAATTTATTTAGGTACAGACTATTTATTAAGTATCTATAAGCAATTTAACATAAGGTTTGTTAATGCATCATATAAAGGGTGTAAGGGACAGCCCTCCACAAACTTTAAGGGCTTGCTCCGTAGACGAAACTGAACAACCTTACCCAAATTTTTTTTTCAGGAAACGAAAAAAAAAATCGGCGTCTCCATACAAACTATCCAACCAAGTTTGTCATTTTGTATGGTGAGGCGGATTTTTTTTTTCGTTTCCTGAAAAAAAGTCTTGTGGAAGGTTGTTCAGTTTTGTCTACTGAGTAAGCCCTTAAAGTTTGTGGAGGGCTGTCCCTTACACCTTGTATAACCATTATACGTTTGTATAAATAATCTATTTATCTATAATAATTTTACATTAACAAGTCTTTGTATTTAATTTTATCAAATTTTTATTGATTCAAAAAAAAATAATCCAGGGTGAATTATGGTTGTCAACCATAATTCACCCTGGATTTTTTTTTTCTTATTATAAAATTTCAAACCCATAGTTTTGTTTGACTTACTAACATTACCAACATTACTAATATTACTAATATTACCAGTGTTACTGACATTACTAATTCAGTGATTCAGTTCAATATTCGTATCCGAAATTTTATCATCATCGTCATTACCCAACAAACATTTTGGCGCTAAGAGCAACCTTTTTTAGCTCCCAAAGGATTATAATGATATATAAGAGCTAAGATTGTAACATTCGATTCTACTGTGGTGTTAAGGATAAATAATTAAACCTCCAAGAGGAATAACAGTTAAAAATAAAAAATATACCACTTAAGGCGGTAGCATAGAGTTGGTGGGAGCCATTGCTATAGCTCATTCTTATAACTTTAAGAAGCTTCAAACACTAAAAGCAATTGTAAAGTGTTTTTAACTCCTACTAACGACTGATATCTTTAATCAGAGTTAGTTAGATTCTTTATAACACTTAGGGACTACTGAAACAGCTCAAAGAAGCGTAAAACACTATAAGTAATTGTAAGGTGTCAACTAACACTTACTATTAGCTGATGTTCTTAAATAGAGCCAGTGAAATACTTAGTACCACTTAACGAGATCTATCGAACCATAAGAGCTGACAAAAAAGCTATTAGTGTCATACAAGTGTTGATTACAAATTCTGTAGAACTAGATGTCCCAAGAGTCAGAAATTACCTTTAAATAATAATAATAATAATAATCTTTATTTCATTTTTTACACAAAATAATTACATGTAACAGCCACAGGTAAATCTTAAACAATTATGCTGTGTCCAAGTAATAACTACGAGTATAATAATGACTTATCAAATATTTAAACTACAGGAAAATTTACTTTATTAACTTAAAATTATGTATAATTAGCGACTTGCCCGAGCTAGGTTTATAAAACCTGTGTTTCGGGTCATCACTTACAAGACTATCACTACGGGTGCACGTATACAGAAATTTCAGAAAAACAACTTACAAACTAAACGTACAATCATACTAAAACTTCCAGTAGTTTCTCTGTGTCTGTGTGGTTAAGATTCAGTAGATAGTCCAATACCAATGTACTACATTTAATATAATTTACGCTATAAATATCCAATAATTTGTTAAACTTGTTGTACAAAAAAGGTCCTAAAAATACATAAAATCTATGTGCAAATGCATGTTTCGTCTGTGGTTTAGTGCAAACCAAATCTTTCCTCCTTCTTGTTGAAGGTACTGGGTTAAAAGGAAGCTCAGAGTGTTGATAAAGTACAGTGTGCAATATAAATAGTTGGCGTACTGTTAGTACTTTACATGCAGTGTATAGCTGTTGTGTGGGAAACCTAAAAGGGCGGAAGGTTGCAACCTTTAGAATTGCTCTTTGAGCACGTTCTAGAGGAAGTAAGATAGTCTTTGCAGTTCCACCCTATGAAGTAATACAGTAGGTGAGAACAGATTGACACAAAGCCAAATAAACCTGTTTAATTAACTTATAGTCGGCTATGTGACGTAGGTTCTTAAAAATATACATTAATTTACGCACTCTTGTGCATAGTAACTCGATGTGTTTACGGAAGTTTAGATTTGTGTCAATCGTAACACCTAAGTATTTTACGTGATCAGCTTTAGCTAAAGTAGGGCAGTTACAAGCAATGTCAGCATGCTTGCAATTATTATGTGCAAATAGGTATTAAATATTGATTATATAAAAGGTTACTAGGTCAACCTTGGGTACTACAATGGTTTTTATAAATACTTCTTTATAGCGGTAAATAATACGTGCATAGATTATATTCTTGTATTCTCTTGATTATTTACTTTACGTTGAGTTATAGAATTTTATATCACTTAAATATAGAACATAGAACCATTATGCAAACTCAACTAAAAAAATTGTTATCTTTGCACTTTTAGAACCATATTGTAGAACTGCAAGGGACATAGAAGTGCTAACAATCGATCTTTAAGCATTGTGCTGGAAATAACAGAGTTATTAGGATCCTTAAGCAATTTAGAATTGACGCCATTAAATAAATAGTTAACCTATAACATTTTAAAAGGAAAACACTTTTTTTAATCAATATTGCCCCACTTATTTACTGTATTATTGTCAGATTTTTATTAATATACTATTTGACAGTTTTAAGAACTATTATTCAACCTAACTGATATGAAAAAAATAGTGAGGTAGTAATTTTTTTCTACATATAATCATCAAAAGCAGTTTAATTTTGAGGCGCGTCAAAATTGAGATGAAAACATATATAAATTGTTACGAAAAACTTACCATCGCAGTAACTTTTGATAATTATAACACTCAAAATTAAAAAAAAATATATTAATTTACCTATTTTATTAAATGTATAGACATTTCAAACACTAAAAGACTCTTTATACCACTAAATCGGAGATGAATTCGTGACTATGCGTATTGCTAAATATTTTAATACTATTGACGGTAACAAAAGCTTAAAAAATATAAAAAGTGGTGGAAAGGTTGGCGCTTTGGGCAATATTCATTGCTACTAAATACCTACAATATATTCTCAAGATATATATTGTACCGAAGAAGCACTAATATGGTACTAGAAAAGTTATTAGAGTGGATTTTATAACTATATTACTACCTTAGCTTGCAGGTGTAACCTGCGTATTGCTTACAATACACTTAAAACAGTAAGCGCTGCTTCAATAGCACTATACTAGCTCTTTATTGTCACTCATTTATCTCTAGTCTATAACAATTAAGTCACTTTAAGCTCTAAAATTGTGGGCCCAATTCAGGGTTATAAGACAGTTAAAACGCGCTACAGCACCAAATTAGTTAACACTTCTATGTCTCTTGCAATTCTATTATATGGGTTTAAAAGTGAAAAGACAACAATTTATTAGGTTGAGTTTGCATAATGGTTATAATGTTCTATATTTGACTGGCCTGTTGGTCTAGTGGTTAGTGACCCTGACTGCTATGCCGGAGGTCGTGGGTTCGATTCCCACCCAGGACAAATGTTTGGGTGATGAGCATGATCGTTTGTTCTGTGTCTGGGTGTATTGTAATATTGTATGTATTTAGAAATATATATGTATGTTTATCAGTTGTCTAGTACCCATAACACAAGCTCTGCTTAGCTTGGGACTAGACGGCGTTGTGGAATATTATTATTATTATATTTAGGTGATATAAAATTCTATGACTCAACGTAAAGGAAATAATCAGGAGAATACAAGAATATAATCTGCGCACGTATTGTTTACCACTTTTGAGAAGTATTTATAAAAATCACTGTTGTACCCAAGGTTGACCTAGTAAGCCTTTTATATAATCAATAATGGTTTAAAGGTGATTTCTGACTCTTGCGGCATATAGCTCTACAGAATTTGTAATCAACACTTGTATGACACTAATAGCTTTTTAGTCAGCTTTTAGGATGCGATAGATCTCGTTAAGCGGTACTAAGTATTTCACTGGCTCTATTTAAGAACATCAGCTAATAGTAAGTGTTAGTCGACACCCTACAATTACTTATAGTATTTTACGTTTCTTTAAGCTGTTACAGTAGTCCCTAAGTTTTTTATAGAATCTAACTAACTCTGATTAAAGACATCAGTCGTTAGTAGAAGCTAGAAAACATATTACAATTGCTTTTAGTATTTGAAGCTTCTTAAAGTTACAAGAATGAGCTATAGCAATGGCTCCCACCAACTCTCCTTAAGTTGTATATTTTTTATTTTTAACTGTTACTTCTCTTGAAGGTTTAATTATTTATCCATAACACCACAGTAGAATCAAATGTTACAATCGGAGCTCTTATATATAATTTATAATCCTATGGGAGCTAAAAAAAGGTTGCTCTTAGCGCCAAAATGTTTGTTGGATAGGACGTCATCCATGTAAACTAAACTTGAGAGCAAAAAAATCGCACATGGCTTGTAATTTCGTTTAATACTGTTTTTTCTTAAATCTAAAGATATTGAGTACAATTTATTAAGCAAAATTGAAGCATACAAATTTAGCATTATAAAAACATAAAATTAAAATCATTGACCTTCACGTAACTCACAAAAACCAGCGGTATACCGAATTCCGCCAATTCACCCATTTGCATTTCACTACTTGCACCTTCACCAGGAGCTACAAAAAGGGTGCTGCTTTAGAGTTTTATTCAGTTTCCGTTAATGTGATAATGTCTCTATTAGAAACAGACGGATTTACGGGAAAAATATGGATACCACGCCCGCAGAAGCCGTTCAAGTTACTGCCTTGCCCAAAGCAGGGCATTATCAAAATGAAGTCACTCGACAGCTAAATTTCAGCAGCTTCCCTATTCATCTGGTATACCAGAGGTTTTACGAGACTCGTGGGTATATTCGACGACCAGGATATGGCCGGTGGCGCACAGAATCTAGGCATGATTATCGCTTTTCCGTAACAAGTACTTTGAGAAATCGGCCACTGAACACGATTGAACTGACACAAAAGCTTCAAGAAGTTCACAATGTCAGTACAAATCAGTAGACGATTAGGCAAAAACTGGGTGAAGTAGGATATGACTACACATCACTCAGTAAATGGAACCAAATTGACCACAGCTCACCGATAAGCCCGGCAATAATTTGCCACAAAACACTTAAATTGGATGCATACCTAAGGGCAGGCTGTTGTGTTTTTTTAATGAGTGCAGAATGACTTAGATGACCATGATGGATGCTGTAGGGTCTACAAAAGGTCATCAGGGCAATTTTAACAATGCTGCATAAGCGATCAAGTGGGTTTTGGAGGCGTATTGGGGTGGCATAATTTTGGACACTAAAACTGACATTATATTCATCACCGAGCCATTACTGGTCTGATATCGAGAGGGTTGACGGCTTCATGATACATCAAAAAAATGCTCGAAGAATATGTGAAGCCACGTGTGTGGCTTATGGTAGTTTTTTTTCCTTAATGCAGAATAACACCAGATCGCATTTCACTAGAACAGTTTGCGACGACATGTAAGACGTTGGAATCATAGCGATAGAGAGGCCAGCTCGTAGTTCTGGTCTTAATCCAATTGAGCATAACTGGAATGACCTTAAAAGAAGACTTGCAAAAAGTAGCCAGACTCCACGCTTCCAAGAGCTTCAATTTGTCATTGACTAGAAGTGGGACGTTATACCATAAGATTTCATGATAACATTAATACGGTTGATGAAAAATCGATTAACAGCTGTAAATAAGGCAAAGGGAGGGAAAAAATTTTATTGACAAACAGGATGACAAAGAATTTTAAGTTTGACACTCATTCTTTCTTAAGTTTTGGTATTTTTTCCCATTTGTTGGATTTTGTGCTCTAAACCCTTTCAAGGATATTTTTTTTACACTTTATTTCATATCATTAGAAAGGTAATTAACTTTTTGAATGTCTTATGTTACACAGTTCGACATAAGCAATTGTCTTTCTATTGTGTCTCTAATTACGGCATTCAAAGAGTTAAATAGGTTTTCAATAACTGTACGACATGCTTTCAATAACTATTCACATACATGACAAAAAGTGCTTTAATAAAAAGAGGTATGATGTGCGATTTCTTTGCTCTCGAATGTACAACGGCGTCAAATCGCAAATTATCAAGAACCTTGTTAATGATTCTCTGAAATATTGCTGGTGCATTGGTCAGTCCGAAAGGCATCCTATTAAACTCAAATTGCCCTTCTGGTGTAACAAAAGCAGTTATTTCTATATCACGCTCAGCTAACTCTATTTGGTAATAACTCGATGCTAGGTCTAAAGTAGTATACATATTATGTCCCGCTAACCTATCCATCTGGTTCTCTATCCTAGGCAAAAGGTAGTGTTGTTTTACAGTCTTTTTATTTAAAATGACGCCCTCTAGCGGACCAAAAAAAACAAAAAAAAATAAGATGAATACATCGTGTTTGATATCATTTAAAAGGGATTCAGTCTACGCAGCTATATGTAGTCTACTGCTTTACAAATGAACAGAAATTTTATTTTAATTACCTAGTTCTTAATTTGATAATTTAGCTTTTACAAGTAAATAGTATAGAAGCACAGTGATTTAGGGGGGTGTATACGGGGTCCCAAACAACACTTATCGGGACTCAAGCCAACCCCACCTGTACGTGGCGCACCCTGCTGACTAACCAATGAGGTTTTGGTTACCCGCCAACATGCTCTGGACCAGCGTGGCAGGTTACGGTCCTAATCCCCCACAAATGAAAAGAAGCACAGGAATCAGGCCCCAACTGCTCGGCGAATCCAGCGATAGTACTAGAATGGAAGGGCGTGGGCGCGGCCTTGGGGTCCGGTGAGCTAAAAACCTCCAGGCGAGAGCGATTAACTTTCGACGACTGGACCTGGTAACGTTCAACACTCGTACACTCTGGTCCGATGAGAAGATCACCGATCTCGAGGAGGATTTGAGCGGGTTACGATGGAGTATTGTGGGATTGTTTGAAGTCCGAAGACAGGCCACGATAATCTTAAGATCTGGTAACCTGCTCTATTTTCAGGAAGGGGACCAGCCCTGGTATGAAGACACGAAGGAACGGGGTGGGGTTTTATTCAGTAAGAGTCTGACACTATCTCCGGCTTTGCCCAAGAGCGGGAGTTGTCATTAGATGATTTTCCCATCATATAAAAAGCAGTCCCAAGGTGGTTTCGGGTTTATCGTCCACAGATTCCTTGTGAACAATATGGTATAGATCGAGAGTGTGTCGACCAGGGTAGCGTACCTTTTCCGGTCAGGTATGTGCATAGTCTACCCTGGTAACCAGGGAGAGTGAAAACGCCGACAGATGTTGTGCGGTATTACGGCTACCCTAATGGAACATCGGGTACGACTACGTGCTGTGCGGCTACTGCCCTGACGGGGTGAGCGTGGTCTGGTTCTAGCGCAGGGAGAGTCATACCAGGCGGCGGCCGATCTAGCGACACACGAGGTTGCGATAGTCGTTGACAGGACCCAGCAATTGGGACTCGAGCTGCACAAGTCTGAGGATATGTGTTTCCAAGGCCCTCGAAATGCACCACCATTGGGTTCTCAACTAACTGTAGGAGGAGTTCACATCGGCGTCGAGTCGATGATGAAGTACCTGGGACTCCTCCTCTACAGCTGGTGGAACTTCGTGGAGCATTTCCGACTTCTGGCTCCCAAACAAAACCGGACTGGGGCTGCTCTCAAGCGGCTCCTACCGAAATTTGGGGGTCCAGACGCCTCCTGCCGGAAGCTCTACGCAGGAATCGTTCGGTCCATGGCCTTTTATGGGGCGCTGATGTGGGCGTTGGCGCTGCGTCAGCAACCGAAGGCCCTTCTGAACGCATGCCAGAGGGTCATGGCAATACTTTACCCTACTCTACCTTACTCTACCCTACCCTACTGAACTCTACCCCACACTACTTTAATTTTCATTTTTTTTTTGATTCTACTCACAATAACCAACACAACAAAAAAGAATTAGCGAAATCGGTCCAGGCGTTCATGCGTGATGGCGTGACCAAGGAAATGGGGATTCATTTTTTTTTTATATAGGGTGACTGGTAATTAGTATACGATACTTATATACGTGATTGTACTCATGATTACAAACAACTTTCCCTAAGAAACTTTTTTTTTATACTCATTACTTTTATCACAATAACAAAACACCTGTTTGTAATTCTCGCGCGCTCGGGAAAGGGCAATAAACTTGCTACTAGTAAAGCGCCTTGCGTTCTCCCCCTCTCCCGCCCGCACCGCTCCCTTTGCCGTGTAGTGGTAACGTAGGAAATAATAACAGTCACCGCGAATTTCAAACAACTGTATTTAAAATAGAAAAGGTAGGTATAATAAAAAATAAAAATGATTCTGAATGATAGACTTTCCGTAATTACAAAGCATGGTAACTTAGCAAAACGTAGGTATTGAGCTAGTGAGTAAGGTGGTGCAAGAGATAGGTAAACAGCACACAGCGCGCGCCGCACGCGCCACGCGCGCTTGAATCTGATTCACCCTTTATTTTACGATACGCTATCGCATGCAGCAGACGTGCATGTTCCCGCGATCCCGTGCGCTGCTCTGCGCCCGCGAACCGCCGCGGCGCCGGCCAGTATCGATACCATGTACTCAAATCGGAAGTATTGTGAAATGACGCGTAGTTAAGTTCATGGAGGTCCTGTTCCTTTGCCACGTGGTCACCCGATCTCGTGACCTCAACCTTGTGATGACTTTTATCTTTGGGAGCCAAATTAAACAACTCTTTAGAGGCAGAGACTTGAAACTTCATATGGAATCCAAAGTGAAAGTAAAAGTGAAAAGAAATAATAAAAGACACTAGTGGTCAATAAATAAAAAAAAAATGTGCAAAACCACTTAGCTGTAGGTCACTGTAACACATAAGGTTAACCTAGCTTAATGGTGGATGTTATTAAAAATTATTGACATACTTTTAAAGTTGTGCGAATAGGTTTGTGATTCGATTTACGTAAGTTGATTTTATGTAAATGCTTTTGACATTAGTTGATTCCAATTTCTTAGGTCGTTATGGCGTAGGTACTTAAGAGTAAGTAAATTATGGTACATTATTCTCTAGAATGTGTCAGGAATTTAATAAGGCTTGTCCAGTTAAAAAGGTTCAAGTCAATAATAAATCCAAATTTAATGAATGGTTTACTACTGGAATTAGAAAAAGCAGAGATACTTTATATCAGCTATACCAGGAAAAATCATTATCGTCTGATCTTAACTTGTATAACCATGTTATAATGTATTCAAAGATGTTCAAAAGAGTCTGCGCCCAAGCTTAATCTAAGTCAATAAGTAAGAAGATTAAAAATTCTAACAATAAAATAAAAGCTGTCTGGAAGGTGATAAACAAGGAAACTGGGAAAAAAAACCAGCGAGATCGAAATGAATTGTCCCTAAAAATTGATAATGAAATCATTTCAAACAGGACCGAAGTGGCTGAGAAGCTAGAAAACTTCTTCACCAACATCCCGATAGAAGTTACGAAATCTCTCCCTTCTTCATTTTTGTTAGCTGAATCTTTTTTAAAAGAAAATTTCACAAAGGATGTACCAACCTTTGAATTTAAGCATATTTCTGTTGATATGATTAAAAATACATACAAAAGTCTTAATATAAAAAAACACTGAGGACTTATGGGGTATATCCGTTAAGGTTCTTGAAGAAATTATTGATACAATTCATCCTGTCCTAACAAGCATATTTAATCAATATCTAGACAGCGGTACATTCCCTGATTTAATGAAACATAGTAAAGTAGTACCAATTTTCAAATCAGGTAGTAAGAGTGATCCCTCTAATTATAGACCAATATCTGTGCTTCCAGCATTGAGAAGAATCTATGAAAAAATCATACTCGACCAGATGTTGTCTCACTTTAATTCAAATAGGATTTTGCATAGTCATCAGTTTGGCTTCAGGAAAGGAAGGTCAACGACGGAGGAACAACGATACAGGAGTGAAACTCATCAGTCACATTTTAGAATCCTGGGAGAAGTCCCAGGATGCTATTGGCATATTCTGTGACCTCTCAAAAGCATTTGACTGTGTTGACCATAATACTCTGATCTGTAAATTACATCAATACGGAATTCGTGGAAGAGCTGCTGAACTCGTTTTTTCCTATTTATCTTACAGGCAGCAAAAAGTATCTATAAATGGGGCGACGTCCTCGGGGTCTTTAGTAAGGATGGGCGTGCCCCAGGGTTCAATTCTTGGCCCTTTCCTTTTTCTAGTTTATATTAATGACCTTCCTTACATTATGGCTAATTTATCAGATGTAATTCAATTTGCTGACGACACTTTTCTTATTTTTAAAGTGGATAGAAAAGATGCGGATGTCTTGCGTGTTACCGAAAGTCTGTCCGTTACCAGGGGGGTAACTCATAATATTGTGTCAATGTCCACATTAAATTCGTTAGTTTTTCTTTTTTGGTTGTTAACGTCTCATTTATTGATAGCCTTTTTTTATATAGCCTCTTTTCATAATATAAATGGAAGAACACTGTAGACTCCACGAATTCTTAGATTAATTCATATTTTGACTCACATTTTTTAAATGATTATTTTAATGATTTTATTTTATTGTTCTCTTGAGTACAATATAGACCGGTTTACACTGTTCTTAAATAATACCTATTAATACTGTAATATGGAAATATTGTAACTACAACCACTTTTTTAAAAGAGTAACCATGGAGTTTCTTACCGGTTCTTCTCCATAGGAAACGACCAATTTCGAACCGTGCACTAGCTTCTGACGTTTTATAAGTGCCCATGTAGGCCTATGTGAAATAAAAAACTATTGACTTTTGACTTTTAAGTAAAATACATGATATGGCCTTATTTTTGAAGTTCTTATTAATTATTTTTAGGCGCCAGATAAACTTGGATCAAAGGTCATTGACCCTCCATCATCTGTTGATAATTTTAATTTAAAAAATAACGACAAAGACGCGATTCTTTACACTTTTTAGTAACGAAAAAACAGTTAATTACATGTTTTTCGGGTACCTACGCAGAGATATTATGAAAAGGTCGTGTTTATCTGGCACCTCGTATTACTTGTTGTAGGACCTCTGTCCACTGTAATGTTCTTGTACAAACACTGGCTCGCTCGCAAACGCACGCGCAGCAACAACCACGTGTACTCTCGCTCACAGCTCCCTCGTAACTCCGTGGCTCACCTAGGTGTCGCTCGCCCGAGACAGCGTATATCTATATTTAAGTATAGATACTCCTAATACAAACACTACATCCCTTTCATGTTCAAAAATATTTATTTAAGATTAAAAAGAAACTATGAAAACATTCGAAACAAAGGTACAGTAAAGAAATATCCTTCCACATCGATTTAAACTTTTGATTAACAGCTGATCCTTAATTCTCATCTCCGTTATTTTAAACAAATCTTTAAATAGATCTAGCTTAGTTTACTTGCTCTGCCCGTTTATAATCATTAGGAAGTCTCTTATTGAAAAAAAAATTTTTTTCTTCTTCTTCGTCTGATTAAACCTACACTTTTTTTTATGTTATTACGTACTCTATATTGCGTAACGCATCATTTATCATGGCACTTAAATTAACCTCGGGGTTCTACATCGTCTTTTGACATCAACGGCAGAGAAAACGAAGTCTTGCCTATCGAGAGTTCCAAAGGAGCACCAGTGTTCGTCGTTTGGTTAAGTGTCTGTAACTGTACAGCCAATCGCGAGTTGGACTTCGCCTAATGAACCCTACCACAAATGGTCCCTGGTCTCTACAGTCGCTATTAGCATTGGTTCTAACACGAACATCTCATATTTGTCCTCCTCATTCACACGGGTTTGTCCCGTCGCGATGAATGTGTTAGACAATGTTACTTGAATCACAGAACTCTAAATTATTTTGATGAGACTACCAGTTATTTTAATCAAAACCTTCAATGTTTCAGTGTCGTTACCAATTACCAGAGAGTTATTTTTAGCTTTACCTTCTGACCAACTTCCAACTGACGGTAAATTAACTTTACGATCACGCAATGAGATACAGTTTCGCGATAAGAAGTCACCTATGGCACTACTACAGGACGTCACCCGCTTAGGGTCCAGTCATATCTTATGGTTTCACCCGTTTGAGGTAGCCCGCTAACTGGCATCAGTATGAAATTCTACGACTAGGTACTTGCGAGTCTCAATTCATTAAATCCCAAGCAAACGCCGGCGCCCGCGCAGTCACTGTCCCTCCATTGTGCCTCCGATCGACACGATCGAAAGGTTAAATCATAAAACCCGACTCTTTCATAAAAAATTAAATTATTTCTTATTCAAATTTTTGTTGCGCAGTTGCCAAAAAATAAACTTTACCACACGTCAAATCTTTAGAACGGCTTGGCTGGAAACTTAGGTAAAAACCACCAGGAGTAAGCTACTAGACCTATAAACTGTTGTAACTGAGCTACGATAAAAAGTAGGAGCAGAGTCGAATGTACGTTATCTGTTTTCTGCGAATAGGTCCTATTTCTTCTAACTTCACCACTTGACTTTATTTCATATCCTAGCAACACGAGTTGCATTATCAAAACAACCCTTTTTTTTACTTTGTAAATCTAACGAAAATCCGGCTGTAGACAACGATTTTTTTAAAACTACATAAGTCTCTCGACGTCTCTCTTAATAGTTTATCAGCGAATCATTAAGCCAAATGCCTAGTCACGCCAACTATATTCACCTGCTGCCGGTGAGACCTATTGCCGTCAAATAAAAGGTCTAGCATCGAATAAGCAATAACTGAATCATTGTAACAGACGTGTTGGTTCCGTTTACCTAGTTACGGTAAGATTAGACTAATCAACACTAAGTTACAGATTACAATTTTATATTTATATTTTCCATATTACTCTGTTCGAACATAATGATTTTGACTCAGTGGCATCAATTTGTTTTCAAAATAAACGGCTAATCAATAATTTAATATTATTCCAGTTGGCTATAAACTCTAGCCTGTTTTAGTAAGATTAGCAACATAATACATCGCTCGGTCAACCTGACAATATTATTGCAAATTGCTCTGAACGTTGAATCTTCTATTTACTCTTTTACAGATCATAGTTTAAGTCAGTGATATCAGTTATTTACTACGGACCACAACATTAAATTTTATTTGCTATCAGTAACAATCACAGCTTGTAACTAAAACTGAGGGTACATTTAATTTACTCCTTCAACTTTTTTAGTTACTATTTTAAATTCTAAAAAAAATCATTTTAGTAAAACAATTTTTAGTTTGATTTCTGACATATCAAAATCTAAAAATCATGACAATTTGAAATAGATTGTTTACTTAGCTTCGTATCAACTTTTAATTTCATTTAAAACGAGCAACTTTGAACTACCAGCACACTAATTTTGTTCCCTTTATAATTTTACCAAATAAGACACCCAAAGAAACCGTAGCCCAAAGACTAGTTTCTTCTGAACGCGAGAATAGTATAGAAAACCAGCTGATTCGGCAAATATTGTTTTGTCGTATAAATGTTTCTAATGAATATTATGGTAGTCCAATAAAATATAAATTATGATTTCCTACCTAACCGACTACTCCTGCCTAACTAACAACTACCCTAAGCTACCTAAATAACACTGAATTACTCGGTCAAATAATATTTACACGCAACAATTCATCTACCCTAGAACGTGGTATGTTCATTTCGAATACGTCCTTCATATAGTTGGTCTGCGTGTTCCTTGTTTCCGGGACAGTCTGCTGGGCGTACCCACATATTCCGCTTGGTAGCTTGCGTTTGATAGGTACACATATTGAAAATGCTGTCTATGACTCACCGCACCTCACCTTTTTTGCTCCATTACACACACATACTCGTACATTACCATGGATATCGATATCTATGTACATTACATTATTTTTTACTTATTCACTTTGCTTATTAACCTTGCTTATTATTTTATGCTTATTAACTTTATATATTTATCTACATTTCACTCAAAACCATCTGAGCGTCCGAATGTCACCACAAGGAACCAGCATAATATCAGCGTCAGGTATTTTTGCCTGACACATGCTGAGCTGGAGTCCCATTGGTGCAGCGCGACATGCACACCGCACTATGGGTCTATATTACTATTTCTCTTTTTTTTTTTCTTAGTACCTACATGTGTTATTATTTTATTTTTTATTCTTTCCTTTGTTGTTGTCTATATGCTTAGTTTTTATAATCTATGTGCTTTCTGTATTTTGGTGCATGTTTTGTGCTGTAGCCAATAAAGGATTTATCTATCTATCTACCCGCTCACGCATTATTTTTATTGTTCCGCGCTAGACCACTATGGTCGTCTTTTACAAAGATGAGTTAATTAAACGGATAAGTTCACTTTATGTAATACGCGTTTGTAGCATACCGATAATAAAATAGTTCAATTTCGATTTAACGCAGAAACAATCGCAGATTAATATTCCGGGGATATGTCAATGTCAATAATGTCAAAATTATCTACGGAGAAATAAGTACTGTCATAAAAAAAAATCGTAACAGTATCTATTAGGTCTGCCAACGCGCGACGGTAGTTGAAATTACAATTGCTTACGTCGTGAAAATTGGTAATTTTTTAAAATGTATCGCGATCATACTAACTGAACTGAGTCCTTACAACAATACCTCACGGTCTAACTTATTGCCCAAATGGAGTATTTCGGGCGTTAGCAAATTGATGATAAATCGGCTTCAGGAGGTCTATTGTGGCAACTTGAAAAGTCATTTCTAAACTGTACCCTGCTGTCAATGACAAGTGTATAGTATACAGGAGAACATGAACATTTAATTCTCGCGAGCAGAATATTTCCAATTGAATGGAGATCTTTAAAGCGCAAAGTTCCAATTTAATGGATATTTAAAGATCACAATAATTTCCAATTTAATGGAGATCTTTGAACCACAAAGTTCCAATTTAATGGATGGTTTTAGATCGCAAGTATTTTCAATTTAATGGAGATCTTAAAACCACAAAAGATCCAATTTAATGGATATTTAAAGATCACAATAATTTCCAATTTAATGGAGATCTTTAAACCACAAAAGTATCAATTTAATGGATGGTTTTAGATCGCAAGTATTTCCAATTTAATGGAGACCTTAAACCCGCGAAAGATCCAATTTAATGGATGTTTTAAGATCGCAAGTATTTCCAATTTAATGGAGATCTTAAAACCACAAAAAATCCAATTTAATGGATGTTTTAAGATCGCAAATGTTTCCAATTTGCGATCTTAAAACATCCATATTTATTTTGCCATCACGTTGTTTTATATTTCCAAGGCCACTAGAAACGGACCATACGTTCAGTGTAGGTACATCCGCTACAATGTAGCTACATATCTCAAACAACATAACCGTTACTCATTTGCAGAGTCAAATGTCTTCACGAAGGTATACAAAACAAAACGTTGTGGATTATAGAAAAATAACCGTAGATATGTACTCGTACCTACAAAGTTGAAAGGCGTATATTATGTAGGTTGATATCTAAGAGGCTGCTTTTCCACTCACCCATTACAAACATCGAGCATGGTTTAAAAGCCTGTTGCTTCATCAAACGCAATCCAGCGTGATGCTTGACGAAAAGGCAACGTGAAAAAGAGTGATAATACCTGAATACTCTGTAATAGTAATTCCGTGATTTACTCCAAAATTCTACAAAACTTGTTCCAGCAAATGCGTGTTTTTTTTTTCCTTAAAAGTTTTGAAAAACCTTGTCATTATTTAGAATCTTGATAAAATTTGCTAGTCTTTTATGTTGTACTTTTTTTACTTTTAACTTGTGAGCAAATTATGAAGTGTCAAAGCTCATGCAAAATAGCAGATTTTCAGAGGTCTTAACTGGATTTGTTTTACACAAATTTATAAACCGATTTTCATAGAAGCCCAGATAATATCCACAAGATACTGTGTTTCCAAAATATCTAATGAAAAACGTACAATGACGTCATAATCGCATATCAATCAATCAATCAATCAAAGCATTTATTTCAAATAGACCATTTACAGGCACTTTTGAATAGTCAAATGTCGGTCAGTCCAAGAAAAGTGAAGCTAAATTGCACGTTCCAAAGAGTAGGTCTCTATGGAGAAGAACGTGCAAGAAACTCCATGGACACTCTTCTAAATCATATATGTGTTACATATAATGCTTGGTTACATATTACTTGTTGCTTCTATCATGTCATAAGAGCGGTTGTACGAAAAACAGTGAAAATGCATGGGATGCATCCCCTTAAGAAAACGTTACGAGTATTGTTACTACCAGTCATAAAATGTAGGTACTTTCCTTTCCTTCTTTTGATTTATATATAAAATACTGAACATACCTTTTTACTCGTCGCCAAATGTAGGACCTCTGTCCACTGTAATGTTCTCGTACAAACACTGGCTCGCTCGCAAACGCACGCGCAGCAACAACCACGTGTACTCTCGCTCACAGCTCTCTCGTAACTCCGTGGCTCACCTAGGCGTCGCTCGCCCGAGACAGCGTATATCTATATTTAAGTATAGATACTCCTAATACAAACACTACACTAGAATTACATTACGACATGTCTTTTGCAAATTGATGGTCCTGCCCGTGAAAGTTACATACTTTGTTGGAAAAAATTGCAATTTATGTTTTGATAACATATCGATAACAGGATATTTGGATGTAAAGCTAGACGCGTGTGCCGTGAGGCGGTTTTTGTGCGTGTGTGTACGCTGATGCTTTAACTCAATTTTTTTGTAATAAGTGATACTAAAAGATTACTTGCTGTATTATTTAACCTGAATATGTAGGTTCTTGCACTGATTACATATACACACATGCTAGGTTACCACGCTTTGTAATCACGGTTTTTTTTTTTAAATTTTACCTACCTTTTTAGGGTTCCGTAGCCAAATGGCAAAAAACGGAACCCTTATAGATTCGTCATGTCTGTCTGTCTGTCTGTCTGTCTATCTGTCTGTCCGTCCGTATGTCACAGCCACTTTTTTCCGAAACTATAAGAGCTATACTGTTGAAACTTTGTAAGTAGATGTATTCTGTGAACCGCATTAAGATTTTCACACAAAAATAGAAAAAAAGCAATAAATTTTGGGGGTCCTCATACATAGAACTGAAACTCAATTTTTTTTTTTCATCCAACCCATGCGTGTGGGATATCTATGGATAGGTCTTCAAAAATGATACTGAGTAGTTTGCGCGAGAGACACTTCCAAAGTGGTAAAATGTGTGCCCCCCCCCCTCTAACTTCTAAGATAAGAGAATGATAAAACTAAAAAATATATATGATATACATTACTATAAAAACTACCAACGAAAATTGATTTGAACGAAATCCAGTAAGTAGTTTTTAATGTGTCATAAACCGAAAAAAATACACTATTATTAAAACATCGATCAAAGTTACAACACATAACAAGAACTTTTATATTATGTTACTTGCTGCTACGGAACCCTTCATGGGCGAGTCCGACTCGCACTTGGCCGGTTTTTATTTAAAAAACAGTTGTTTAAAATTCGCGGTGACTGTTATTATTACCTACTTCACTACTGGATGGCAAAGGGAGCGTTGCGGGCGGGAGAGGGGGAGAACGTAAGGCGCTTTACTGCTAGCAAGTTCCTTGTCCTTTCCCGAGCACGCGCGAATTTCAAACAGCTGTTTTGATATTATGATAAAACTAATGAGTATAAAAAAAGTTTCTTTGGAAAAGTTGTTTGTAATCCTGAGTACAAGCACGTGTATAAGTATCGGTCACTAATTTTCCGTCACCCTATATAGATTGGTTATTTTTTACTTCTTCAATTTGTAAACCAGTCTAAGTATATGTGGCCAGATTTGGAAATTTAAAAAAAATAAATTAGAGCAGGCGCCAAAAACAGTTGAGTATGCAAAATATGAGGACCGCCTTCTGTGAATGGTTTCGGACTCACAACAGCATGCAGATTATGATCCTGGATGTTGCCAGGAGGCATATTGGTCCTTTTTTATACCCCTTCTCTCTGAAGCAGCAAGTAAATTGACTGAACAAATGCTTAGATTCATTTTATTAATTGTTTAAGTAACAATATCTTAGGGTGAGTTGTACCATTTAACTATACCGATGACAAAGCCGTTAAGTTGTCAAATCGTCGAATTCACTAATAGGCGGCCGTTTCACGGCTGGTTAAGGTTTGGTTATCGTTATAGTTAAATGGTGCAACTCACCCTTATTGTTTCTTATGATTAAATATATCTTTAAGAAGTTAACTAACAAAAGGGGTGTCGGACTCGCGTACTGAGGGTTCCGTACTAATTTACACATGAAAACAGTTCGATTCCCAAATTTAGTTACGAAGATTTTTCCGAATCACAAGAAAAGTGTTTTTTTTTTTGTAACATAATGACTTTACAGTTTTCACAATTTTATTTATTTATTTATTATGGGCTTTATTGTACATAAAAACATAAAATAAAGAAAAACTTATATCTAAACACGTGCAATTGGTTCACCTATATTAGTGCTATGAGACCTTGCTTCATGCCGAATTTCAGAATTCTAGCTCAACGGGAAGTACCCTATAAATTTTGATTCCCTTAGGGGTATCGAAATACACGCTTTTTTTGCGACATAAACGGCCGTATCTTTTTTTTCGTTAAATTGGAAGCTTGATTTTTTCATAGCTTCAAAAAACCACAGATTTGAGGATACAATTTCAATTTCAACGCGATTCTATGAAAACGGTTTAATTCCCGAATTGATTTACGAAGATTTATCCGAATCGTAAAGAAAATTTTTTTTTGTGACGTAACTATATATTTACAGTTTTCAGAATTTTATTTATTTATTATATGCTTTATTGTACATACAAACATAAAACAAAGAAAACCTTATATCTAAACACATGCAATTGGTTTACCTATATTACTGCTTTTTTTAATTTCAACCCTAACGTGTGATATATTGTTGGATGGGTATTTAAAATAAATAGGGGTTTACTAAAATCATTTTTAATAATGTCAATAATTTCGGAAATAATCGCTCCAAAAGTAAAAAACAATGTGTGTGTGTCCCTCTAACTTTTGAACCATAAGTTTAGAAAATATGAAAAAAATCTGAAAAGTAGAACTTTATAAGGACTTTCTAGGAAAATTATTTTAAACTTGATGGAAAGAACAGTTTTGTACAAAAAAGACAAAAAGGTTGTACAAAATAATTTCTGGACTATGTTTGTAATATAATCGTATATGCAAGCATTTTTTTTTTTAACTCATAAGTGGGTACACTTGTTGTGACGGACGGGAAACTACGGAACCCTACACTGAGCGTGGCCCGACACGCTCTTCGGTGGTTTTTTTTTTAGTTGACTTCCTATAGATATACTTAATCATAAGGAAAAATTAGATATCGTTAATTAAACCAATAATAAAATGATTCTAAGCATTTGTTCAGTCAATTTACTTGCTGCTTCAGAGAATGAGGTATAAAAAAACCGGCCAAGTGCGAGTCGGACTCGCCCATGAAGGGTTCCGTAGCAGCAAGTAACATAATATAAAAGTTCTTGTAATGTGTTGTAATTTTAATTGATGTTTTAATAATAGTGTATTTTTTTCGATTTATGACACATTAAAAAAAAACTACTTACTAGATTTAGTTCAAACCAATTTTCGTTGGTAGTTTTTATAGTAATGTACATCATATATTTTTTTTAGTTTTATCATTACCTTATTTTAGAAGTTAGAGGGGGGGGGGACACACATTTTACCACTTTGGAAGCGTCTCTCGCGCAAACTATTCAGTTTAGAAAAAAATGATATTAGAAACCTCAGTATCATTTTTGAAGACCTATCTATAGATACCCCACACGCATGAGTTCGATGAAAAAAAAATTTTTGAGTTTCTGTTCTATGTATGGGGACCCCCAAAATTTATTGCTTTTTTCTATTTTTGTGTGAAAATGTTAATGCGGTTCACAGAATACATCTACTTACAAAGTTTCAATAGTATAGCTCTTATAGTTTCGGAAAAAAGTGGCTGTGACATACGGACGGACGGACAGACAGACAGACAGACAGACAGACAGACAGACAGACAGACAGACAGACAGACAGACAGACAGACAGACAGACAGACAGACAGACAGACAGACAGACAGACAGACAGACAGACAGACAGACAGACATGACGAATCTATAAGGGTTCCGTTTTTTGCCAATTGGCTACAGAACCCTAAAAATGGACCAATATCCAGAATATACCTTCTGGCAACATCCAGAATCATAATTTGCATGCTTTTCTGAGTCCGAAACCATTCACAAAAGGCAGTCCTCATATTTTGCATACTCAACTCCCTTTGGCGCTTCCTCTATGTGGTTTTGGGGCTGGTAAAGTCACTTACGGTCCTATAGTAGTAAAAAACAACGCAAAAATACTCGACTTATATCAACTTATGGAAAGGAATCTTTCCGCATTAGACGATAATCAATAACAACAAGACAACACAATTTTGTCTATGATAAGAGAGTATGAAATATCGATAGATTTATCGATAATTTAGCCAAAAATATATATATAGCCTGAAAAAGTTTGCTTTTGTATCCAGGAGAATGGTTGATCAATATTTTAGAAAATTCACAGTTTAATTTTTTTTCATAAAAAAATTTAAACCAGTTAATTTTTGTAGGTATTATTTTTATCAGCTTTTTATATCATATCAAATTAAAAAATAGTAGAAAAGGTTTAAGAGTGGACTTTTTTACATTTTTTTTCATGTTTATAAGAATTTGGTCTCACTAAACTCCAAATGTAGCCCCAAATCATATTTTCGTTGTATTGGCTCTGATAACAGCTTTCGAAGTCCATGATGTCTAGATGAAAACGTTCTCCTTGTTCTTATGAATACGCCCGCATGTTGTTTTTAAAGGTATCTAAATAAGCATGTAGCATACCTTAAAGACATTCTGCAGCCCATAGTTTTAAAATCTTCTAACACGTTTTCAACTAGCTCTCGGTAACAGTCTGTGAGAGTGAGAGAATTCTTCGTCTTCAATATTTGAACTCTGAGATGCTTGAATGCGACAATTTTGTAGGAGGTTCAGGTGCTGGAAGTTGTGGGCTATGAGAGATTGGAGCCGAAGACTAAGCAAGATCAGGATATTCAATAGGTTTTGCATTTTTCAGCAGGATTAACTAAGCAAAAATAACAGTCACCGACGTGGTCTTTTGGCCATCGCCAAATTCTTGGTACCTACTGCGAATTTCATACACCATTTTTCATCTCGATATCAACCTAAATTAAATAAAGATAACAATACAAAATTGTTTACTTAAAAGAAATGTTTAAACATCTTTTGCAATGCATTAATTGCAAAAGATGTTTAGAAGGCAGGTAGTAGCAACATGTGGAGGCCACGGTACATCTAAATTACGAACAGGGCATTTAAAATAAGCTTCGTAGGCTTCACAAAATTTTCACACGTATTTAAATAAAATGTTATCTCTCTTACTTTAAATAACTGTACAATGCATCAGCTTTATATTTACACTTTCTAGATTACTTTTTAACCTCTTTGAGTCTTCTAAAAAACAGTTAATTCTTTTTTATCACCTAAGTAACATCAGTAGATACTGTGTGACCGTTACGGCATCTTAATTTTCTCGCGGTATTTTTATAAACATCATGATGACTATTGAATACTTTTTTCATTATACTAACTCAAGAAAAAATATTAATTGTCATAATCACCAAACTTTTTAAGGAATATTGGTATTTTTCCTTCATAATAGACCATAGTAAATAGAAAAATCACAAAATAAACTTTATGACAAAGACATTTTTTTTTTCTGTAGAGATGTGTAATAATCAGGTATTCATGCATTTTTCAGGGCCAGGACTCTAACTACGTAATGATGGAAAGATACAACAGGAGAAACGAGTACCTCGATAACTATGAACCCGAGGACAAAACCATGCTCTACAACTGCACAAATATATACGAATGCTTACCGGTTCAATTTACCTCTGTCACTGAATTTACTGCCCCAAATCTCATCTTGAGATCTTGTTTCACTAAGAATTACACGTGTCAAATCACAAGATTTCATAATTTGAATCACAGTGATAAAGTATTGTTTTTAAGTAACGCCATCAAATTTAAGTCCTTCTATCATATCAATTGTTCACTAAATTCGAACGGTACTCAGTTATGTCACACGGATGATGGTGTTGTCTATAACAAAATGGTATATAAGATAAATCAATCACTTGGGAGCGAGCAACATGAATTTATTTGTGAGGAGAGCGAAGCAACAAATATTAAACAAAATCACTATGAAAGACGACAATTTTACGAAGATATTGACCCTGATCCTTATGATACTGTTTCTTATTCTGATACTGTTTCTTATCCTGATGCTGATGCTTATCCTGATGCTGTTGCTCATCCTGATGCTGATGCTTATCCTGATGCTTTTGCTCATCCTGATGCTGATGCTTATCCAGATTTTGAGGAAGAGACAACGACAACTACGACGACTACAACGCCAACGACGACAACGCCAACGACGACAACGCCAACGACGACAACGCCAACGACGACCACGACAACTACGACGACGACAACGACAACGACGACGACCACGACAACGACAACAACAACGACAACGACAACGACAACGACAACGACAACAACAACGACAACGACAACGACAACGACGACAACGACAACTACAACTACAACGACCACTACAACAACTACCACCACGACGACTACTACGACCACTACAACCACCACTACAACTACGACAACCACAACCGAACCTCCCCTCCCTACTTCCCCCCATCACAAGTACTATAAGGGTGACAGAGTGTTACTTAAATTAGAGGGTTTTGTTGGTAAAGTCAATTATATACCAATCAGTAAAGGTAGATACTCCAGTAGGAGAAAACATCACAAACATATACATATTGCACAATTTACTCTGGCCGACTCCTTTGAAATTGAAAAGGGTAGATGTAAAAATGAGAAGTGTGCGGTCGTTGTGGTACACACATTAGATGTACCAACCGTCACTGTATGGCCCAGGACACCAAAGCCAACTACGCCCAAAGTGATACTCTCGGGCAGATGGGAAAATTATACATACCCGACCCGTCGAACAAAACGTACAAGGTTCCATAAAGGTCTAAGGAAACCCCTGTAATAATTTATACGCACTGCGCAACGATCCCACCAAAGTCTGAAAAGGAGCCAATGTCCGAGGTAATCTGGTCATATTACATGGGTAGTGCTGTTGCAATCAAATTGAAATAAATAAAGATAAAATAAATAATAGTGTATTTTTTTAGATTTATGACGTATTAAAAAAAAACAACTTACTAGATCTCGTACAAACCAATTTTCGTTGGTAGTTTGCATGGTAATGTACTTCATATATTTTTTTTAGTTTTATCATTCTCTTATTTTAGAAGTTACAGGGGGGAGGGGACATACTCATTTTCCCACTTTGGAAGTGTCTCCCGCGTAAACAATTCAATTTAGAAAAAAAAAAGATATTAGAAACCTCAATATCATTTTGAAGTCCTATCCATAGATACCCCAGTTCAAGCATGGGGACCCCCAAAATTTATTGCTTTTTTTTTCTGTTTTTGTTCACAGAATACATCTACTTACTAAAATTCAACAGTATAGCTCTTATAGTTTCGGAAAAAAGTGGCTGTGACATACGGACGGACGGACAAACAGACCGACATGAGGAATCTATAAGGGTTCCGTCTTTTGCCATTTGGCTACGGAACCCTAAAAAGCCTTTTAATTCCATGCAACAATACAAATCAAAATAAATAATTCCATTTACAGTAGGTGGCCATATTATTATTAAGGATAGCACCAAAGTTTTTATAACATTATCTACTTTAACTCAATATTACAAGCAAATAGTTGATTGTAGGTCCGGCTGGTATTTTTTATTCATAGACTTTATTGATTGCGATGGTAAAAACAACAAAATTTAAAGCAAAATCATTTATATATTTATGAAAACATACGTAGAAAATCGGACGAATATTACCAGAATTTTGTAATTTCTCTCCATGCCATTCATCATGATATGCTCTCTATGCAAATTCTGGCATTCTGTTGCAGGTTTTTGTTATTATACCACTTTTAAATGAGAGCTGCAATCAGTAATGCTTTTATAAGAATAATAATAAATCAGTTATTTGCTTGTCGGTGATCACTTGCTAAGCGATTTACTGCTTGGTAAGCTCCCACATGTTAAACGTTAATGTTTTTAGCCAGGTATACATTAACACCCCTTGTTTTGTCGCACAATGCAGATTCGTGCATAAAAATGGACTCTTTTTCAATAGGGAACCATTCTACGAGCTGCGGCAGCAGTTCAGTTTCTAGTTCACGCTTGTACTGGTCTTGCCACACTGTCCCTTCCACGGTATATAGACGCCCCATATTCATGGCTGAGATTAAAGACCACACCATAATACTAATTGGGTGTTTAGCTCGCTCTAAGCAGCAGTTTGCATGGAACGGTTCTCCAGGGAGTAGTCGGAAAGGAGTATTTTGTGAAAGAGCAAAGGAGTTTTGGTCAAACAAAAACTGAAACGTCGATTCATTGGAGAAGCATGTCTGAAAAATTATATTACTCCATCACATAATGACAATAGTTTATAAACAATGTATTTTACTATTTAAAGTATTTTTACCCAACTTCAGTCTGCAACAGTCATATTTTGGTGTTGTTTGGCCCTGTGCAATAGTCTCTTCTTTGGCGTGGTTTTTTGGTAGGCCGACGACCTACTAACTCTTCTTTTGCCTACCCTTATTGATTTGTCCTATCGAAAACTTCTAGTTCTCGTTGTTTGTAATCGTAGTAAGGCAACAGTCTTTTTACGAGATATACCTGATTTTAGGATTTTTACGAAGGATGGTGATCCCTTTCCTGCCACATTTTTTAACACGGTGTGATTCCAAAAGTTTGTTTTGATTAGTTTTTCTTTTAATTCTGTAAACCATTGACTTCAAAACTCTTTTAATAGCTGCTATATATCTCTGGAAATGTTCGGAGTGCAAAAATAATGTTTGAGTTTGTGTACGTCTTCTTGGAGACGTGTCTGAAGCCTTGCTTGCCCATACTAAAAAGAAGCAGTTTTGAGAATATTACCGTATATCGTTGCTCCAATTAAAAAATAACTTATAAAACTATGAAAAAGCAACGCAATAAGAAACATTACTTACGTATTGACTATTTTGTACAGAAAAAACTAGTAAAATCAAACTAAAAATATTTTTTTCCTCCAACAAAAAAGAATCCAATTTTCAACAAATATTGACAATAGTCGACAAAGTTAGAAGTATTGCCACTTTAAAAAAATGGCACATGCTCGCAGAGTTGCCACATATCAAAAATAATAATAATGACAATAATAACAATACCAAATAAAAAAAAACCTTACCTAAATGTATTGGTTTGCTCAAAAAGTGTTTCAATCATAAAATAACGTATCTACGAGTACTGTCCCTAATAATTTGGCCAGGTATAGTACAATGACATGCAATTTTAATAATACCTTATAATTAGTCCTTCCAAAGGTTGTCTGTAAGAGATCGCCCTGTGCGATAAGACCGCCCATTTTGCACTTATTTTTTTGACTGTTTGTCCTGTATTTTGTTTATTTGGTGTACAATAAAGATTATAATAAATAAATAATTAAACCATTTTAATAAAACCTTTCGAATACCGTAAATTAGGCACAATAGAAAGACAATGATAGAGCAAATGCCGGTGTTTGCTTTCACCTTAATGAATAAGGAGACCGATACGCTTTCATACAATCTTGGGCCTGGGCAATAAAGAAATGAATCGTGGTAGACGCTAGTTAACTAAGAAACGTGGAGCGATTATACTTACAGAGATAGGCAGTACGGCTAATTTTATACAGTTTGAACCTGCTACTATTACAGAGGTACTTATAATAATTGAAAATTTAGATGCAAATACAAGCGCCGGTATTGATGGAATAAATACAAAAATGGTAAAATGCATTGAAGAACAAACAGTGGAAAATTCAACTCTTTGTATTAATAAGTGTCTAGCAATGGGAAATTTTCCAGAATCCTTGGAAGTTGCAAAAGTTAGCCCCATATATAAGTCGGGAAACAAATCAGATCCAGGTAATTACCGACCAATATCTGTATTACCAATATTATCAAAGGTGGTTGAAAAAATACTGCATAAAAGACTAAGCGCATTTTAAAAATAAAAATAAAAATTATATGAAAAACAATATGGTTTAGTTAGACCAAAGTCAAACACGGTTACAGCTGCAATTGATTTAGTGATAAAAATCAAATCCAATATTGATGCTAGGAAATTAACACTGGGAGTGTTTGTAGATTTGAAAAAAGCTTTCAATACGGTTAGTCATGATATACTTTTGTAATATTCTGGATATGTTTAATGAAAGCACCTTGTATGAAAGCACGGTTTATAAATAATATGTATTGCCTGACTATTGTAATAGTAATATATAAAAAAAATATTACTATTACAATAGTCAGGCAATACAGACGCCATCTTCAGCCATCTTTTATTAGATAGTGCTGTGCATAGACTACGACTAACTATAGGGTTGTACTACTCACAACATCCCTCTCTTTCACATTTTAACTAAATTAATATTAAATAAAAAAGTTAAACTATTACATAATAAGTGTACAACTGCTACACCACTTAAACTAAAATTTTAAACTTTTTAAACCAAAACAATTTTGTTTCATTACTTACTTAAAATATAATCTTTTAAAGTAATTGGTTGTTTTATTACCCTTCCTGACCTAGTAATATAAGTATTAGGTACATCAGTAATTTCAGTATTACTTGTATTATTAGTTATAATAGGAGGATTATCTAAATTTAAATTCAACTGTTCCTCTCCTTGTCTTTCCAAAATCTCTCCATTACCTTCCTCATCAAACCTACTTTTCTCATTAAAAGTACCTCCCTTTATTAACATTCTCCTATTCCTTACTATCTCATTACCCAGTTCATTCTTTACTCTGTAAGCCCTAGGACCCTCACTTTTTCCTAATATGATCCCACTTTCATGAGGCTTTCTCCCATTCTCATTTTGTATTTTCACTATATCTCCCTTTTCTAACGGTGGTAAATCTCTACTACCTTTATCATAATATTGTTTTTGTATTTTCTGTTTTTCTTTAAGTCTCTGTCCATGTTTATAAATTTGTTTTTTATTTTGAAAAGTCACATCCGGTAAGATAGTTTTCATTTTTCTATTGAATAGTAATTCTGAAGGTGTACATCCATTTGATGACACAGGTGTATTTCTATACATTAACAAGCCTAAATATATGTCCTTATTTTCATAAATTAACTTTTTTAACATTCTTTTAACAGTCTGTATATATCTCTCAGCTAAGCCATTTCCTTGATGGTGTTTTGGACTTACAATTTTGTGTATAAAATTCCATTCTTTAGAAAATTGCTTAAATTCAAAACTACTAAATTGAGTGTGTGTGATACTAATGTCGTGTGTATGTAGGCACCTTTATATTATTAAGTTCATATACGTGTCTTACAGTATAAAACATGTAACATTATTTTAATAAAGGCAGTATTTACTCATCATTCGCCTTGGTATCATTTCGCTCCAATTCCCAACATCACATGGCGACCGTGACGAAATAGTCCCCTGGACTTTGTTTAGAATTCCTATCACCGTATAAGGAAACCGTTCCACGATGAACCGCAAGTGTAGTCGCAAACTAAGTCTTGTGAGAAACAGTATTATTTGTGACATCAATAATAATAACCAATATTACCATGGGGAAAAATCAGAGTAAGGAAGAAGTTATTATAGCACAAACAGCTTCTGGCGGTAATAACAACGCAGATTTGGAGCAGTTAAAGTACCACACCAGCACAACGAACGCGGTTTTGTTGGCCATTTTGTTGCTACTGTTACTGGGTTTCCTGTACTTTATGTTCAGAGTTTATAAAAACTGTCACACTAAGTGGATGAGCAACGAGATAAACCGGCACGCATTGCGAAGATCAATTTCATACTTTCGTCGAGACCCAAAAATAAATATGGGAATGGAGAACGTATAGCAAAAAACTTACAAACGGATCAAATGACCAGAAAAGACATGGACAACGACGCGAAATACATACATAATTAAATTAATATTCATGAGAAAGAGCATAAATAAGAAGACAACTGCATGCTGATACCATTCAACAAGTAAAGAAGTTTAAAAAAAAAAAAGTGAAGTGATAACAATAAAGTGAGTGACTACCTATTTTATAACCGTGAAAGTGCCAACAATTAATAGTCATTCGTCCGGTTCGACAGGAATCAAAGGTGGAACTTTAGACATTACTAATTAACTCTAAGTAGAGAAATCTCGTGAACACTGCAATACATTTAAATGTATAAAACACCTAAAAATACGCCTAGATAAGTGTATCAATTATTACTTAATATCGCTAATTGAAACCCGTATATTGTGTATACAATACTGCCGCCATAAGGAAAAAAGACGTATCTAACATTTTTGCCGAAATTGAGTCGACGCATTTGCGATATGAATCAAATGTTACTAAAAAGAAAAGACACTTCTGTCGTACACTAAATTGAATAAACGCATTTTAGTAGAAGCGTTTTATTTATTTAAAAAAAATTATAATTCATCATAAAATGAAAAGACACTTCTGCATGGTCATACGAAGAAAAGACTGTTCTGCGTAGATGTGCCTTTTCAAATTAGTGTTACAAAAAATGAGCAGGCGCAAGTGGCAGTAGTGCCTTTCCTACTTAGTATTGTTAGTTGTGCGGGGTGAAGTGGGTTGCAATACTGCACTTCAGTTACGTCCAGGCAGAGTTATAACTATGGAAAAATCGTAAGTCAAACTTCCTTAAGATTAATTAAACAGCAAATTATCAAGTGGCACTTACCAAATAAATACATAATTGCTTTTATGTTAAAATATTTGAAATTTAAATGAATCGGTTAGAAAACAATATTATCTTACTCTAGGAAATCCCTTCTTTCTTGAATTTGTTTACACTACACGGTTGAGTACCTATTATCACAATGAAGAGTTTGAGTATATACACTATTACTGCGTCAGGGTAGTGAACTTAATTTTTACTACACAACTTAAAATATGATAGGATCGAAACTAATTAAGGTTTATTGAGTTCTAATCATTAAAATGATCAACCCAACCCTTAAAGCTACAATGAACAGTTCACAGTCATTTAAAATGAACATTGAGACACCACTTTTTTTTCTCTTTGATGAATAAAATGTTTATAATTCCGTTAATACCTAAACAGCCACATACCATATTTTATTCAATGTAGGTACAACCTAACACTAGAAAAAAAAGCGTTAGAAAAGGGTTTTTTTCCAGTTTTTTTTCATTTCTATCTTCTGCGCCAGTATTTTTTTTTTTTACTTTTTTGGTTTAGTGTGACAAAATGCAGCATAATCGATCCTCAAAAATAATTTCTTTGGTGCCATCAACCAGTTCTTACCAGAAATCAAACCTGAATACAAATAATCACGAGTTCTTGTGCCCTCTATGAACGAAAATATCGCTTTGGATGATGCCGATTTTCATAGCTACAGCTCAGACCTTGATTTCGATTCAGACAATTCCGTTTTTGATAAAAAATATTTACCCCTCGGTTCAGAATTTTTAGATTCTTCTACAAATACCATCCCCTATTCACAGACAATTAACGTTACTATCCCTGAGTCTCAAGCGAGGAAGATATGCCACAAAGTCTTACAAAAAAAGGGACAGAATGAATCACCGGCGCAGAGAAAACAAATTAAAAAAACTGAAAGATACGGTTTTTTTTGGTAGAAATCATCCAGACGACTTCCCCGCCCTTGAGTGGAGTGGAAAATACTGTCAGAGTCTTACTGATTAAAAAACCCACCCCGTTCCTTTGTTGCCTTTCATACCGAGGCCGAGCCTCCCTTTAGGAACGGACTCTTGGCCCCAGTAGGCTTCGACCCTGCCTAGGGGCCTACCTACGGTTACTGACAACTCCTTGAGGTGCGCGGTAACAGTATGCGCCGTCGTAAACTTGGGCTCGGTTTGGACGGTTACCGGACGGTCCGACAGCCCATTGCTCGCCGTCCGCAAACCCGCGCCTACGGTAGCCGGAAATCAGGATCGGAATCCCGGCGGCGGCTGGAGCGCAGTGAGCGCCATTACCTGATGCATTTTGATGCGCCGTTACCTCCTTTGCTAGCATTACTGCTTCGCAGAAGAAGGCTCGCGCCTGCCACTCCTCCTCGCTCCGGACCATAGCCTGTACGCGCGATCTGGCGCGAGAGATCGCTGCCGCCGATCGCCCTCATAAGAACCCGGTGATGCTCTGCTCAAGCGGAGCACACCATAACCGTGTACTGAAATGTGTCCGGGTGGTACACCCAGTGGCGACACCCGAGCGTCACCTCCGCACGAATCCGGTGCAGGAACCTCCCGAATTTACCATGTTCGATGAGAACCTGTGTCATGCGGAAGGTGAGGTTGCACTAAGTTTATGATGAAGAGTTTATTATAAGATATACCTTATAAAGCCGTGATTATTACTAATTAGTACAAACTTAGACAGTTTTTATAATTTTTGTTTTTAAAAGAGTGAAACTTTATGTTAAAAGAAGTTGTAATTGCTATTTTTTATTATTCTTTATAAAAATTATTGGTCTGATTCCCATACTTTTTGTTTTATTTAATACAAGATAATTATTAAGTTAAAATGTATTTCAGTTTACTTACATTTAAGGATTTTAAAATCTGTAGGTATTTTTTTAAGGTCATTAAGTAAAAAGCTTGCTAAGTTGAAAAGCCGCAAATGGCTATTAAAGCCTTTTTTATTTAGTTAACTAAAATCTACGTAACGCATTATCACTATATAGAAAAGACATTTAAAAAAAAACTAAGTTGAAAGGACGTATCTAGCCAGAAACGTCTTTTCATTGCAGCATCACGTATTTTATTGCATTTTTTTTACTAAAATGAAACGGAAAAAGACATTTATTAAATACATAACAATTATTTAATTAAAATTTACATATTGTTTCTTACAGGTCCAATTCTAATACAGACTTTTGCACCAGATAATTATTATTTTGTTTATTTCCTTTCGCACAGCGCATTTTTTAGTTTTTTAAATCTTTAAATATTTTTTTCTCCGTTTCGTACTTTATGCAGATACGTCCTTTTTCTTTATGGCGGCAGAATAGTAGGTATTAAATAAATAAGAAAATGTCCTAAAAAGACACATCAGGTTTGTAAAGGCTTCCTATATTTGATAATTATGCCATATGGCTCAAGAGCTATCAGATTTACTTGTAAAGATAAAAGAATTAAGAACATATTTAGTGAAGATAGGTCCCGCGAGGCGAATAGGTAAAATAGTTGAAGTAAAGGCACGAGAAGCTAACCACTTGTTTGTAGAATATCAAAAATTTTTAGAAAAAATAGAAGTAATTAAAGGCAGTATTAAGGAACAAGAATACTTGTTAGTAAAAAAGAATTGTGAACAATTTAATATAACTTATAAGGAAATATTAAGCTTGTGTTTTGTGAAAACAGAGGAAAGCCAAAAAATGGCCAAGTTTGATTTAAAAATAGCAATGAATTTATTACCTGTTTCAGCTGACGATGAATCCAGTATTAATCGTCTTATAGATGGTATTGAATATTACAGCTCAGAGCTCGACAGCGACTCCCAGAAAAGGTTAGTAAACTTTGTTTTGAAAAATAGATTAACTCGGGCTGCAAAATTGAAATTATCCCCAGATTATTCCAGTACTGATGCACTTATTAATGATATGAAAATTCAACTGTTACCGAAAAAATCGGCGACGGCCATTCAACGCAAACTACAAGGTTTCAAACAAGATAATCTGTCAATTGATGAGTTTGGTAATAAAATTACAGAAATGTTCGTAGACCTGACCATTTCTCAGTCGGAAGGTAAGGACCACGCATACAAAGTTTTACGTCCACTGAACGAAAAACTCGCTATAAAATGTTTTGCAGATGGATTGAGAAATCGTAGACTCAGTACAGTTATTACAGCAAGAAACTATACCTCGTTAAAGGATGCCGTTCAAGCAGCTTTAGATGAAGAAATATCACGACCGATCGATTCAGAAGTTTTATATTTCAATCGCAATAACTATCATAACAACAATTACAGGGGTTTCGGGAATCGACGAGCCAATATGAGGGCCAGAGATACGTCACACGTAGCTGCAGAAGAGCAAAACAGCGAGAACTACGGTTACCAGCACGGTACAGGGCGCGGTTGGCGAGGTCAGCGGTACTCAGCACGCGGTGCAAGGCGGTCATCCTTCAGGAGCAGAGGTAGATCTAGTTATAGTCGCCAAGCACAACTACATACTTTGACAAACTCAGACCCGACTTCTTTACAGGCAACCGAAGCTTCTTTGCAAACGGCCGAATCTTCTTTACTATCAAACGAAAATAATGAATTTTTTCGTGACTAAAAGGGCAATTCTTTTTACAAATAATAATTCCAGTACCCTTTATTTAAATGGTTACAATGGTTATCCATATAATTGGTTAATAGACACCGGTGCCTCCATATCGGCAATAAAATATAAACATGTAATGGAACAAAACATTCCAATCCATAAACAGAACATCGACGTATTTGGAATGGGGGGCAAAGTGCAATCAATCGGATATGTTTATTTAGCATTGAGCTCTAAGAATCAGGTACTGAAACATAAATTCTATGTTTTTAATTCCTTGCCTTGTAAGACCAGTGGCATAATAGGGCATGACTTTCTAAACAAATACAAATCAATTTTAAACCTAGGTAACAATACTTTGTTGCTATGGAATAACAACGTTGAAATTTCCTTACCATTATATTTTCCGCGCAAAAATATAACCATACCCGCGAGGTGTGAATCAATACATTTTATTAGTGTCCAACCGAGGTATGCATTTGAAGAAATAGTTATTTGTGCATCAGAACTGCAAAACGGAGTTTTTATAGCTAGCGCATTAGTTAAACCCAAAAACGGAGTGTTTCCGATCCGAGTCCTAAACACAACGGAAAATGATTTAACCATAGAAGAAATAAATCCTATTATTCAAAAATCGTCAGAATACAATATCTGTTCTTTCGAACAAACAATCAATAACGTGGATAGGGTTAAAAAACTATTTTCAACTCTAAACTTAAATCACCTCAACCAAGAGGAACAACTATCGATAGAAAAAATTTGCGCGAAATATTCCGACATTTTTTGTCTAGCGGGGGACAAAATAACGACTACAGACTTATATACGCACAAAATTAACTTAAAACCTAATGTAGCTCCGGTATATACAAAACCATATAGACTACCATACTCACAGAAAGGAGAAATCAACAAACAAATAGAAAATTTTCTTCAGCAGGGTATTATAGAAAAATGTAACAGCGAACGGTCCAGCCCAGTTCTATTAGTACCCAAAAAACCAGACACAGCGGGGAATAAAAAATGGCGATTAGTTATCGATTATCGCAAACTTAACAGCTGCATTCAAGATGATAAGTTTCCTCTACCAAATATAAATGAAATATTGGACTCCTTATCGGGCTGCATTTATTTCAGTCATTTAGACCTGAACCAAGGTTTCTATAATGTGAATTTACACGAAGATAGCCGTAAATACACAGCATTTGCTTCTGGACAATACCAGATGACGCGAATGCCGATGGGTTTGAAAACCAGTCCCAGTTCCTTCTCACGCATGATGACTATGGCTATGGCCGGTCTGACATACGATAAGTGCTTAGTATATCTCGATGATTTGATAGTACTTGGAAAATCTTTATCTCATCATAATAAAAACCTCATAGACATATTTGAACGCTTACGCAAAGTTAATTTAAAACTAAACCCTACAAAATGCAATTTTCTAAGGAAAGAGATGCTTTATCTAGGCCACATAGTATCAAGTGAAGGTGTACTACCAGATCCCGCAAAAATAAGTGTTATTAAAGAATACCCAATTCCCAAAAATGTAGACGATGTAAAACGTTTTGTCGCTTTTGCGAACTACTATCGCAAATTTATTCCAAATTTTGCAGATAAAGCATATTATCTTAATTTGTTATGCAGAAAAAATGTAGTATTTAATTGGGATGACAATTGTCAGAAATCATTTGACATACTAAAAGAAACTATGATAACACCGCCAATACTGCAATATCCAAATTTTTCACAAACAAATAAATTTATATTACAAACAGACGCATCGGGCTATGCAGTTGGAGCTATTTTATCAAATGCGGATGGGCGCCCAGTTGCTTACGCTAGCAGAGGCCTAAATAAATCAGAAAAAAACTATCCCACTATTGAAAAAGAACTATTAGCAATAGTATGGGGGGTGAAACATTTTAGACCATATTTATTTGGCCGTCCTTTTAAAATTAAAACTGATCACAAACCATTGATTTACCTGTTTAATCTCAAAGACCCATCCAGCAGACTACTTAAATTTAAATTGATACTAGAGGAATACGATTACGAGATTGAATACGTCAAGGGGCGAGATAATGTAGCAGCAGATGCACTGTCTCGATTAACATCAAAAGATTTGCAAGACATGAACAATAGCTTATGTGTTATAACACGGGCGCAGAAACTAAAATTGAATGCCAATCCACCATCAAACGAGGCAGCTCAACAAAGCGTTTATTTAGAAAGACCAAAAGTTGTTGAGACACAGCATAGACCAAAAGAAGTGGTAGAATTAAGATTTATAGACAATTCAGGGTTAGGAAAAATAAGAAAAGAAAACGAACAAAATAAAGAAAACAATATTTTCATCTACTCAAAACAAAAAAGGACTATCTATATAAAACCAGCGGCTCACTCGCAAATGACTCGAGCAGAATTTGTGAAAGCGCTGAGTAATTTTTGTAGTGAGATATATGTAGAGGAAGTGTACTTTATGAAAAGTAAGGATAATAGAATATTTGTAGAAAAATTAATCAGTCAAATCAAAGACAGCGAAAATTGGTTAGGCCCCAGATTAATCGTAATACAAGACGTAGAACGCGTAGAAAATAACGACGATAGAAAGGTAATACTTAATGATTTTCATCTTTTACCGACAAGTGGCCATGCGGGTATAAGGCGAATGGTAAATAAAATACGGAAATATTACTTTTGGCCAGGCCTAGACGCAGATGTTGAAAATTATGTGAAAAAATGTCCAGATTGCCAGAAACAAAAGTACACGGTACAAGTAAAGGAACCAATGGCCGTCACCACTACGGCACACACTGCTTTCGAAAAGATTTTCCTAGATTTAGTAGGGCCATTAGATAGGGACAACAATGGATATTCATACATACTAACAATACAGTGCGAGTTGTCAAAATATGTATGTGCTTCCCCACTAATTACAAAAACAGCTGCAGAAGTTGCGCGTTCATTTGTGGACAACTTCGTGCTTCATCATGGAGTGCCGAAAGAAATTGCCACCGACAGGGGTGCTGAGTTTATGGCCGAAACGGTAAAAGAGGTATGTGCTTTGCTTAATATTAAAAAACTTAACTCAACTGCATATCACCATCAAAGCATAGGAGCTTTAGAAAACTCACATAAAAGTTTGTCCGCATTCCTTCGTATTCAAACGGAACAAAAATCTGAATCCTGGAGTACTTGGCTACCCTATTGGTGTTTCGCTTACAATACTTCGGTAAATACGTCAACTAAGTTCACTCCGTTTGAATTAGTCTACGGTAAAAGGTGCATTTTACCAAGCAACCTCACTCAAAAAATCGAGCCGCTTTACAACCATAATAGTTACCCTCTTGAACTAAAATATAGGTTACAGCTATCACAAACACAAGCTCGCAAAAATTTAATTAACAGTAAGTTGGTAACAAAACGTAAGTATGACACTTATATTAACCCCACACATTATAACCCCAATGACAAGGTATTAGTAAAAAACGAAACAGGCAATAAACTCACAAGCTTATACTCAGGACCATACAAAGTTATTAGGGATATTTCACCAAATGTAGAAATTGAAATTAATGGAAAATCAGATGTAATACATAAAAATAGAACAAAGCCATATTATGATTGATGTATTTACTTAATGTACTAAGGATAACTGCACTGTAATAATTAAATGTCAATAATGTATTAAACAACATAGTTATAAAATAGATTGGTAAGAAAGACAAACTGTCGTTGTCATGTCAAGTTAATTATAATAAGCTAAACGTAACCATATAGAAATAAGCAACCAATATTATGTTAAACAAATATATTTTTTTTCATTTATAAAAAAAAAAAAAAAAGGGGGGGAGGTGTCGTGTGTATGTAGGCACCTTTATATTATTAAGTTCATATACGTGTCTTACAGTATAAAACATGTAACATTATTTTAATAAAGGCAGTATTTACTCATCATTCGCCTTGGTATCATTTCGCTCCAATTCCCAACATCACACCTGCATCTGTATAAATAATTTCTGGAACGCCATGTCTAGCTAATATTTCTTTTATGTTTGAAATAGTACATTTTGTTGATAAATTATCCAATGGTTGAATCTCTACAAACTTACTATACGCATCCACTATCAAAATGTATGGCTTTGTGTAAAGAAAAAAAATATCTATTGATAACATCTCCCATGGCTTCCTTGGTACTTCTTTTTCAATCATTGACTCTTTTCTATTATTATTTTGAAATTTTTTACAAGTATTACAATTTTGAATTAAATCTTCAATTTCTTTACTCATGTTAGGCCAAAATAAAGAGTTTCTTGCCAAAATCTTAGTTTTTTCTATACCTAAATGTGCATAATGTAACTTATTCAAAATATCTGATCTCTTTGATTTAGGTATCACTATGTTTCTACCTTTACAAATTAACCCATTTACAATACTCAACTCATCTCTATAGCTGTAAAATAACTTTGCATTGCTGTCTACCTGTGACTTATTTTCTGGCCATCCCATCTGTATATATTTACTAACTGCCAATAATTCCTGATCTTTTGAAGTTTCTAATATTAATTCTTTCATTTTTTCATCCGTAATTCTATAACTAGACATAACCATAGCAACATGAGTTGTAACCTGTAAATCAGAACTAAATTCTGTATTCTTTAAATATGATCTACTCAAGTGATCTGCCACTAAAAGTTCTTTACCTGGCTTAAATATTAACTGAAAAGAGTAAGGTTGTAAACCCATTCTAATCTTTTGTAATCTAGCTGGACACTTATTTAATGGTTTGGAAAAAATTGACACCAGTGGTTTATGATCTGTTTCTACAATGAATTGACTCCCATATAAATATTGATGAAATTTAGTAACTCCATACAAAATTGCTAAAGTCTCTTTTTCAATCTGACTGTATTGTTGTTCTAATTCTGTCAATGCCCTAGAACTATATGCTATTGGCTTCTTATCCTGTAATATTACCGCTCCTAATCCAGCTTGTGATGCATCTACACTAAGTACTGTTTGTTTATTCATATCAAAATAACTTAAAACTGGTGGCTCAATCAATAATTGTTTTAATCTTTTATATGCTTCATTCTGAGCTGTAGACCAAACAAAAGGTACATCTTTTTTAATTAATTGTCTTAATGGTGCTGTTACCTCTGATACATTTGGCATAAACCTAGCAACATAATTAATCATCCCAAGAAATCTTAATAATTCTTTTTGATTCCTAGGCTCTTCCATCTCCACTATAGCTTTAACTCTATCCTTATCAACTTTTATACCTTCCGATGTTAAAATATGTCCTAGATACCTGACCTCTGATTTTTTAAAATTGCATTTCTTTCTATTAAATTTAACTCCATAAACCTGGGCTTTTCTCAAAACCTGTTCTAATATTAAATCATGTTCTCTATCAGTTTTAGCATGTATCAATATGTCATCAATATATATTTCAACCCCTTCTATATCTTTGAAAATATTACTGAAAATTCTATGAAAAACTTCTGGACTCGATGACAAACCGAAAGGCAATCTGTTAAAATGATATCTACCATAAGGTGTGTTAAATGTGGTTAATTTTTTACTTTCTTCTGATAATCTTATCATCCAGAATCTTTTATTTGCATCTAATGTGCTAAATACTGTGCTACCTTTCAATTTTGCAGTAATTTCATCTAATGTAGGTATCAATAATTGTTCTCTTTGTATCTGAGTATTTAAATATTGTGGATCTAAACATATTCTTAATGACCCATCAGGCTTAGTAGTCATCACCAAAGAACTAACAAAATCTGTCGGACTATCTATCTTTGAAATTATACCCATCTCTTCTAACTTCTTTAATTCTATTTTTAATTTTGACTGTAATTTAAATGGTATGTGTCTGCTACGTTCAATTTTACCTTGCCATCCTTCAATTAATTTAATATTATATTCATAGTCCTTAATGTTTCCTAATCCTTTAAAAACATCTTTATATTTTTCCAAAAGTTCACTATTCTCTGTACCTACACTACATATCCCTTCCACATTTCTTTGTATTAAATTGAATTTTTTTAATGTAGGTAAACCTAATATTGGTATGTACTTACCTTTACAAACTTGAAAATCAATTACCTGTACTGTATTTCCTACTTTAACTTGAACTGATATTTTACCCAAAGTTTCTATCTTTTGATTACTGTAATTAGTTAAGTTGCAATTTGTTATTTCAAAATTATGGATTCCTAAAAACATACAATCACTCTGTGAAATAACATTACATTGTGCACCAGTATCTAATTTAAATTTTAAGTATTTATCACTTTTTGGAAAATATAGACTTTCATACCAGTCCTTCTCAAAATTCACATTATTTATATTAATTACATACATATCAATAGAGTTTTCACTGTCACTTTTGTTATGTTCTTGAATTATCTTGACATATGCCCTACATTTCCTTGCAAAGTGGTTATCCTTCTTGCACTTCATGCATTTTTTACCATAAGCTGGACATTTTCCATACGCATGTTGAAATCCACATCGATTGCATTCATTTGACTTTTCTCTTGTTTCTCCAGATTTTTTTACATATTTCTGTGAATTCTCACTCTTCTTCTTGTTAACATACTCATTTCCTGGTACAGATCTTCTCCACTTTTGTTTTTTAACTTCTTGCACTGTGCTGGTACTCGTACTCGGCTCACAACTTTCCATTTTCTTAACCTGCTCTCCGGCTAATTCCGTAGCTTTACATATTTGAATTGCTTTATCTAGAGTTAGATCTACTTCTCTTAGTAATCTTTCTTTTACTTTAGAGTCACTCACCCCTGTTACAATCTTGTCTCTCAGCATCCTCTCTTGCATGGACCCAAAGTCACATTCCAAGCTTAATTTCTTAATTTCTGTGTAGAAGCTGTCGAAGTTTTCACCTTCCTTTTGAGATCTTGTTAAAAATAAATGCGAATTCACACTATTATTTTTCTTAGGGATAAAGTATTCATCAAACTTTTTAACGAGTTTTTCATAATTCTTAGCATCACTTGTATTCAAATCAAACGTTAAATATATTTCCTGACATGTCTCTCCCATGCAGTGAAGCAATAATGCAGCTTTAATTTCACTTGGCTCATTGTTAGCTCCCGATGCAATCAGATATATTTCAAATCTTTGCTTGAATCTTTTGTATGCTTAAATTCTTCATACAAGACGGGGGTTTTAATCCCGAAATACCTTTAGATTTGCTCTCTGCCATTTCTGATACGCAGCGCCATGTAATATTCTTGATATGTTTAATGAAAGCACCTTGTATGAAGCACGGTTTATTTAATATTACTATTACAATAGTCAGGCAATACAGACGCCATCTTCAGCCATCTTTTATTAGATAGTGCTGTGCATAGACTACGACTAACTATAGGGTTGTACTACTCACAACAACTTTTGTTTTTGTCTGTGCGATAAAAGAACTTTTGTGGCGTAAAGTGAAAACAACATTAAAGATTTTAAGTAGCAACTCAACCCAGCCATCCGTCAAATGCCAACCGTCGCTTAGGTAACAATACCGCACAAGTTAAATTTGACAAGATTCCAGGAGCGATAAAAACTGATTATTTTCTTTGAAATACTTCAGACATGTGTACTGAATACATAAATAGGTATATATTAGGTTCAATTATGATGTCACATATTAAAATATATGTATTTAAACTATATCAGTATAAAATTGACTTAAGCGGTATTAGTTCAACAGAAGAAAGACTTATGCGGTATTTAAACTTTTTTTTTATTATAATTAAGTAAAAAAAAAATATTTTTCAATGCTTTCTTAATGCTAGTAGGAACAATAATAGGAAATATGACAATGCTTTTTGCTTATCTGTCATGTCACGTGTCTTCAGCTGTCGTTCGCGATATAGTGTAGTAAAATATCGTAAATTATTATGTTCGTATGTGGAAGATGCGGTGATGAAGTCACCGAGGCAATTCAGTGCTCGGCATGCAACAGCCATTTTGACTACGCGTGTTCCGGAATAACGGAGATAGGGTACTGTGGTATGCACATTAAATGTAGGACAAGTCAAGAGGCTGACGCCACGCAGTCGCTATCCCACGGGGCTCTAGACTAGACGTCATCCCTCGGATTTGCCTGCTTACTGACAATTTGATTGTTTTGTAATGGACATGTAATGATAATCATGATTTGTTTACCTTTCTCAAGGAAATCATTGCTATCTGTTTGTATGTCATTAGAATATTATGTATCATTAAGTAATTAATTGTTTACTGTTCTCATAAACTGATAATGTTTGTATACAATTAGTAATAGCATTAAAGATCACAAATTAGTTAATGTTGTTGATCAGATAACTAATGAAGGAACAAGGGTCGTGGTACTTATCTACCCCTTCCAGTAATGATTCTATGTATAAATAGTCACCACAGCTCTTTTCCAAGTCAGTCAGTAAAAGTTATTACAGTCAATAAAAGTTATTACAGTCAGTGAAAGTTATCACAGTCAGTATTTGAACTCAGTAACAGTCTGTATTTTAATTAATATTACTTGTAAGTTATAACGCTCGTTTGACTAATAGTAAGTAAAGTGTTCAGAAAATTTAAATCGTGTCTCAATCAAGTGTCTCCCACACACCTATCGACAACGCCACCGCTCGGGCCATTACAGTTTCATTTACTATAAACCTAAATCCCTAACTAGTGATTTTAGTGAACACCACATTGGCGACGAGTAAAAGCGCAGTAAGTAAAGTGATCTTAACTCAAATGATGTACTACTTACGGATATTGGTCAGCAACAAAATTATTTTTTACAGTACAGAAAAAAAAAAAATTAGTGACCGATACCTGAGTGAAATTCTGTAAATATTTCATATATTGGTCAGCAAGAAAAGTATAATTTTACAGCACAAAGTGCTTTGAAAGAAAAAATAAAAAAAAAGTGACCGTTTTCTACATTAAATTGAAATTCAGTAAATGTTAGTTTCATAGAAATGTTCATATTTCGGTCGTTATTTAGCTATGTATGAGCGATCTGCGTCAGTGATTAGCTGAGATATGCGCAATATAAATCGATGAAATCATTTCGTCATTTAATACATAAACGGTACCGTATACTATATCGGAATGTGATTAGGGCATACAAAATGTCCCTACATTTCGAAAATAAATAAAAATTCCAAATACAATGTTTTTTGACCAAATTCGTTTGTGGCTACATAATATTGAAATAAAAGTGCCAACGAAAGTTCGTTAAATGATCAGTACCAACGAGTGTTCGTTAAATGATCGAAACAAAATAAAAAATTTCGATCAAAATTTCCAGCGATAACACGTTTACTTATAGATGCTAATCTTATCGAAAGATATTATTAGATCCAAAAATGAAATGTGCCAACGTGATTATCGTCAAGTACCAGTTTTAACGCCAATTACCACTTCGATACTTCGAAGCAATATGATGCCTGGCTAGGTATCACTGTGTAGCTAAAACTAAATAAGTGTCATAAAATCCTTATGGCTAATTAAATAAAATACATTTTGCACTGGCTTTATCCATCAAACAAAGAATTTGTCACACGCGTTATAACGCCCCGATGTGGTTGGTTCTTCAATCTCTATTTCAAGTGGCCGTTTTGCTGAGTAGCATAGCGCGGCACTCCGGCGCAGGTACCTATTAATGGACCCTTGTGCGACTTGCTAGCTAAAGTTTGTTTATTTAAATGTTATAGGAACAGTGCCCATAGAGCTCTTATCTTAACTGGCTACAATCAATTCAGGGTTATAAATAAATTAACGATGTGTTGTGTACCTATATTATTCTTGCATTTTAGTTGAAAACAAGAATAAGATGAAAAAAAAAACTTAATTGAATTGTGGGTACAATTCTTGATTCTAGTTCAAATATGATTTTGAATTGTAGATTTAGTTCTGGATTCAATTCCCTAAAGAATATGTGGAAGATTATCACAATGAAAAATCATAATCCTTTAAAAACAGCAATCCCGCCATTGAGCTAATCCACGATAGCCAGAGTCAAAGTGCAATAAGTACCTGCCATAATGGAGTTGACACTGAACAAAAAACTGTTGCCCATGCGGCAACTAAAATCACAAACGTGATAAAAGTACCTTTCCTGTAAATCTATTGCTAACGTGTTTTCAAATTATATTTCCAGAAACACTGGTAAACAAGGAAAAATAAGAAAAAATGGCACTAACTTCGTGTCAAATAATAACAGTGAGTTGTATGGTATCATGCATGTCATGAAAATTCTATAATCACGAAAGTGATTACTTAAAGTTCGAGTTCGATTTTCAATTAATGAAAATTCAGTTATGCCCGTCCTATAATTAACGCAAATGGCATAAAGAGACTTGTACCAACTTCTTGTCACATAACAACAATGAATTTGGTTGCTATAATGCAAATCATGTAAATTGTGGCAATCACAAAAATGATTATAAGTTCGAGCAATTGATGAAAATTCAGTTAATGCCTTATAATTAATGCAAATAAAAAGCATGTTTGAGTATTATTTGCAGAATAACGCGAAACGAGAGTCAATAAAAGAGAAAATAATAAGTCTGCCTCTCGTCAAATGATAACAATAAAGTAAAAATATTAAAAAACAAAGTACTAAACAAAACATCTAGCACTTATAGGTAGGTAGGTTCACACCTACTTATCTAATTTGCCACGTTGCGTCGATGAAACTAAATTTAACAATTGGTATTGATGGTCACGTGCTATACAATAATAAAGTGCAAGGGTTATTACATCTACAAAAAAAAAATAGCTCTAAAGTATTACTAGCAAGGCCTATGGTCACAAAAAATGTTTTAAGAAATCTATTATAAAATTTAAAAAAGGCTTTGATCTGAATTCAATTGCCAACTTAAAGATCTTTATTGAAAAAAAAAAAGTCCAACGGCTATTTGATTCCTAATAGCTTAAAAAAAATAGCAAAAAGACGAGCTAGTCAAACTGTATAGGACCTGGCTTGTAAATAAAACAATATTTCATCTTTTCGGGTACCTCTGGTGATTCCGGATGCCTAATGATCAATAATATTATACTAAAATATCAATGCTGATGATGGTATACGTATTTATCTGCAGATACGTGAGACCTAGATAAATATAATAAGTACTAGCGTAGTATTACTTAAAACGCTATGTACATGTTTTAAATTAAAGTTCATAAATACTTAAGAAGTCAATCAGTAAATGCTTTACATTCAACTAAAAATAAAAAATAAAGTTGAAAAAGATATCTATAGTACTATAGGGAAGAAACTCTATGTACATGTTTCAAATAAAAGTTCATAAATACTTAGGAAGTCAATCAGTAAATGCTATACCTACATTCAACTAAAAATAAAAAAAAAGTTGAAAAAGATATAGTGCCATAGCAAAGGAATTGTTGATTTTACTAACAACATAGTGATATAACATAAAAAAAAGACTGGAAGAATTAGAAATAAAAACTCGCAGCACTTTTAAGTTAATTTGTGATGCGTTGTTAAATAATTTCCAGAAACCCGTAGGTATTTAAACAACTATAAAGTCACAATAAACAAAAATGAAATATTTTATATCAATTGAAACTTCAGTGCCATCAGGTTTCAAACTAGTAAATAATAAGTCAGTCTGACTTTCACATGGAAATGTTGATGAAATTCAATGTTTTCTGGATCAATTTCATTGAATAATTTAACTCCAACTTTCAACCCTAAAAATCAATGGGTTTAAGAAAAAATATCCCTTGGCTATAATGACAAGAGATCGTACAATCGTACCCAACTAGAACTAATTATAGTTCTGTTAACTTTGGAGACAGAATCTGACAGATGTAAAAAAATGAAACTGTCAGACTAAAACAAAGTATAGTTCGTGTATCTAATTGAATTCATGAATTGATTTGAATTCAATACAAATTTGCATTTTGAACAAGCAAGAAGCTCTACGGACACTTGGAGCAATAAATAATTACTTATATCGATAATGCATACATTTAAAATATCAATTGCGAGATGACCTGTCCTAACTATGACTCGTGTACTAGCACAATTCAGCTCAACTCTTCTGAAGGAAACCGAGTCATCATCAGCAAAATATGTGAGCATGCATGACATTCTAACTGCCAGAGCACATCCAAGTCAAAGGCCAGCCAGTAATACTAATTGATGTACCTAGTACTCACTTATTTCGAAATCCAACTGACTAATAAAAAAATAAAATAAAAAAAAAACTAATAAAGCTTAGGTCATATACTGATTCCTTAGCCACAGGAACAAAAACCTAAGAAATAGAAAAAAAAATAGGTACAAACTACTAAAATCGAAACCAAATAACATAATTACGTCATATTAAGGTAAAAGAAACCAAATGCTGATTCTTATAACTCACAAGTGGAATCGTAAAACTTCTAGATAGAACAAAATACCTAATAGGGTTAAAATGTATTGTATTTCGAAGGCGCAAATCTTAAATTGGCTTACAGATGTTGTTCTGAGTCTGAGAGTCATGTACATGGAAATTTACATTTCTGTAAACACACAATACAAGAGTAACTCATAATTTGGAGCAAAGAAAAAAAAAGAACATCTGATAACGGTAGTCAATCTGTAATCAAGGTTATACAGTATTCAACGAGAAATAATAGCGTTTTAATAAGTACCTACTGAATTCCGAATCCGGAATTAAAAAACACTCAAAGCAAAAATAGATGGACATCAGACCATAAGAAATATCCAAGTCGAGATATTAAAGAAGCCTACAAGAAAATTAATCGATTCATGTTACCTTTGTACCATACTTCCAAAATAAGCAGTCAGGCACAAAAATAATAATAATCAAAACATAAAAATAAAACAACGATACGCTTCACCCCTTCGGAACTGGACAAAAGAACATGAGGAACATCAAACTAATAGAGACCACATATAGAAAGTAGGAAGCATTGGATACGCTTCTTCAAAAATTGAATAATAACACTACATTAATAAAGGCTTATTTGTAAGCCTAATACAAATGCTAAATGTACTCAAATCTGTGTGGTTCTCTAGTCAAAAGATCATCTCAGAAACTTCAAAACTGCGTAGATACACAGTTCTAATGATTAGATCATTACAGTAGATTTTGAAAGAGACTTTGACCTCTGAGTTTGTTTCTGTGTTTCTTCTCAGAGCAGTCAGCTAGGAAACACAGGCCTCATCTAGAAAAAACAAAATAAAAACGACCGAGTAAAAGTAAAAAAAAAAAAGGAAAATAAATATCTTCATTTTGATTTTTTTTAATTTGGGTCCATATAAAAAAAAATAATAATAATTGAATATTGTTGTTTTAAAACTTCTCAAATTGTGTTTAATTACAAAACATAGTAAAATGTGTTAAACGCAATTCATTTCAAAATCTAAATATTATAATTGCACTTAAAATCTAAATAATTTTATAAAAAGGAAGACATATGGGATACACATTTTTTTTTTTTTGGTGTACAATTATATATTTAGGATTTTTCCTAAATATATAATTGTACTTCAAAAAAAAAAACAAACTAGCGATTTTCGTAAATTATAATCTAAGTGTGATAAATATTGTAATATAATTATTATACTTCAAAAACCAAACTAGCGATTTTTTGTAAATTATAATCTAAGTGCTAAATATTGTAGCTATGCTTGAAATGTAAATCATTTTATAAAAAGGAAGAAATGTGGTATGCACATTAAATGTAGGACAAGAGGCTGACGCCACGCAGTCGCTATCCCACGGGGCTCTCGACTAGACGTCATCCCTCGGATTTGCCTGCTTACTGACAATTTGATTGTTTCATTTACTATAAACCTAAATCCCTAACTAGTGATTTTAGTGAACTAAAATCATAAGCTTGGAGAACGTCAGGCTACTTGGAGGTGCGCCAACTGTAAAAACGCGGGGCGTGCCAGCGCTCAAACACCGTCAAACATCACCTTTCCAGCTGTTTCCCCACCAGCGACTTTGGAGGCAGTTATGCGGGAGCTGGCTAGCATTCGTCAGGAACTCGCTCCTCTTTCCAACCTGGCTTCTGAAGTTCAACTTATGCGATAGGAACTGATCAACCTCAGGCAGCTTCCCCTCAAAGTTCAAGAGTTGGATGAGCGACTCGTCACGTTCGAAGCCATGCACAAGGATGTAACGCAAATCGAGTCGGTGGCTGCTAGGCTTGAGGAAGACCATCACGACATCGACCAGTGGTTACGCAGCAATAACGTCGAAATCAAGGGTGTACCGATGAGGGATAGTGAGAATCTCTTCGACATTGTTGATAGAATTGGCGATAAAGTTGCATACCCTATAAAAAAACCAAATAAATTTTATACACAAAGTACCATCGAGCAATTCTTCCAACAAAAATATTATCATCTCTTTCCTACAACGGTATGTGAAGGAAGATTTCGTCGCAGCTGCCCGCTCCAGCAAAGAACTACTACTTCCTCAGCATATAGAAATCAATGGATCGGGGAGGATATTCGTCAACGACCATTTGACTATTGAAAACAAAACGCTTCTTTCACGCACTAAATCTCTTGCTAAGGAACATAATTTCCAATTTGTTTGGATAAAACATATGAAGATCTTTGTACGAAGAGATCCTACCTCCAAAACATTTTTCATTGCGCCGGAACGCGATCTTCAGAAAATAGTTTAACCTGCTCTTGTGTGGTCACCTTTTATAACAGTGATTGTGCATTTATTTCTATATTTTTTATGGAAAAAACAATACCGCTTTTGCTATTCTACGTAAATAATTATTATGTTCAAACTAAAAAGATACGATTAGTTAAAAGTTTGTCAATGTTGCAGTGCGCTTGCTCGCTTATCTCGGTACAAAGTCCATTTAGCTATGACCGCTCTGTTGTTTACGCCAGGTGTGCATTCGCTATTTTATTTAACTGTGTTTCGTATTGTCTTTACTCTTACATAGATCGATCTGTTGACAAGCACGATTTGTTGGATGTTAAGCTGCTATATTTTTCTTGTTTAATGTTTTCTCATGTGTATTATGTTTCGAGTTTGGTAATGAGTTGCATTGTATTGAGACGCATGTGAAAAAGTAATGTGTCGTTTTAATTTTAGATTACTAACATAAATTTTTAAGTATAACTACTAACAAAAATATGGATCTGTTTTGTATCTGAGGCAAATAAATTATTATTATTATTATAGAAATTATATTGATATAGATATACTAATTAAGATTTTTCCTGCCCCATCCTTTATTATAAGCGCCAATGTTTATGCTCACGCTTTGCATTTGAAATGCAGTTTTTTTGATAAAACATAAACAAGTTATAGTTGTAACCTTTTACTTGCGAGCGTGTACAAACGAAAGCTTATTTATTTATACTGGTTTTCTAAGTATTATTCATATGCCTTATTTTTCAAAATGCTTGTTTATAGATTTTATCTTTACAATGTATGAGTTAAACATTTATCACCAGAAAGTTCGAGGACTGCGCACGAAGTCTATTACCTTTTACAAGAATCTGGCTAAAAGTGGCTATGATATAATCACTCTAACTGAGACCTGGCTTGTTGATGGGATCTTGGATAGCGAACTTTTTGACGACAGGTATCTAGTGTGGCGGCGCGACCGAGACTATGCCGCCACAGTGCAGGTGCGTGGTAGCGGTGTCTTGGTGGCGGTCCGCCGCGAACTTGCTGCGTGTGAGAATGTTGAATGGAGGTCGAGTACTGAAGGCATTTGGATTTCGATTCAATTAAAAATCGGATGTGACAAACGTACTTTCCGATTCAATCTATGTACTTTATATTTCTGTGAACAAAATTTAGGCAATAGTTTCAGTGGTCAGTTAATCGCATATCTTGAAAAATTATGTAATTTAATAACTAACCATCCCACTGACAAATTTATTATTCTTGGCGATTTTAATATGAGCTCCATAACATGGTCAGCTTCTCATGGAACTAGGCTTATTGCACCTTAAAGTAGCTTATTTACTATTTTTTTTTGATGCTATCGATTTTTGTGGTCTACAACAGTTTAATCTCATTAACAATAGGCACGGTAAAATTCTAGATCTTGTTCTCGCAAATATGAACGTTTCCGTCGTCGCATGTCCAGATCCCCTAACTGTCAAGGACTCCTATCACCCTGCATTATTAGTTAAATTAACTACCGCACAACCTTATCCACTCAAAGCCAATGCACGTATAGTATATTTAGTAGATTCTTAAAGAAAAATTCAAATACTACACCAGATTTAAAGTTTATCGCAATATCTCTGATCGGCTCAGTTATCAATTACTTCGCGACAGAGCTAATGACGTCGAACAGGTTTCTATACAGCTTACATGGAAAAAATCGAGTCCTCAATAGGTTCAAACCCGAAGTTATTCTGGTCCTTTATAAAAAGCAGACGCATGAACAATAACTTTCCTTCCAGCATGACATACTGTGATAGCAAAAGTGACTCTGGGGAAGGAATTTGTGAACTCTTTTCCGATTATTTTCAATCAACATTTCTCAACACCTCCATTAATGTGAACACGTTCGTTGATACTTCTGCTATCACCCAAAGGTATGGTTCGATTGGCTGCGTTTCCAACTGTGACATAAGCACTATTGAAATTGATGTGTCAACTGTACATAGGCTTTTGAAATCCCTTAACTTGACCAAATCTGCAGGGCCAGATACTTTACCTGCCGTGTTTATTGTTAATTGTGCTGATGAACTGGCTTTACCTGTTTCACTGTTGTTGAAACGGTCAATTGCTGAGGGGTTTGTTCCACCTTTATGGAAATCCGTATTTATATCTCCCATTCATAAAAAAAGCTCCAAAGACAAGGTTGAGAATTATAGGCCCATCTCTAAGCTCTGTCTTCTAGCCAAGGTACTTGAACGCATAGTTTATAACCAGTTGTACAGCAGTCTGGCCTCTAATTTAAACTCTCAGCAACACGGGTTTTTGAAAGGGAGATCCACAGTTTCTAACCTAGTCCTCTTTACAGAATTTGTTACTGAGCATATGGATAGGGGATCCCAAGTTGACGCAATCTATACAGACTACAGTAAAGCATTCGATAGGATCGACCATGACATCCTATTGAGGAAGCTTTTCGACTTGGGCATGAGAGGGGATCTGTACAGATGGTTCTTATCTTATGTGCAAAATAGGACTCAAGCCGTAGTCCTTAATAGCTTCGTATCTTTCTGGGTAAAAATCCCCTCTGGTATTACCCCAAGGCTCCCTGCTGGGACCACTATTGTTTATAGTGTTTATCAATGATATCGGAGAATGTTTCAAGCATTCTGAGTACCTAATGTTTGCAGATGACATGAAAATATTCAAATCAGTTACGAATCTAACTGATACTAGTCTATTGCAGGAAGATTTATTCAGGTTAATGAAATATTGTAAAAGTAATAAACTAGATCTTAACATTTCAAAATGTTAGTCATCACGTTCACACGTAAGACTCAGCCAATTATGTTTAACTACTCGATCGAGAATCAGCCATTATCGCGAACTAACGCTACCAGAGATCTCGGTATTCTTATCGACAATAAGCTCTCCTACGAATGTCATGTCGATCATATCGCCAAAAAAGCTGCCAAAGCCCTGGGATTCCTTATCCGTAATTCCAGTTCGTTTAAAAATATGAAAACCCTAAAAATTCTTTAATGTACTTACGTCCGCAGTCACCTTGAATACGGTAGTCAAATTTGGAATCCAAATTTTGCTATTCAATCCGACCGGTTGGAACGAATACAACGGAGATTCACGAGGTACTTGGGGTACAAGTTCAAAATCCCTTATATGAGTTACAATGAAAGATGCACTCGACTCCACTTGCTGCCCCTTGTAACTCGCAGAAATATATCTGATATTCGCTTCCTAATCAAAATGGCACGCTCTATGATAGATTGCCCTAAATTGTTGTCTAAGCTATCCCTGAATGTCCCCCCTCGGCACTGTCGGATTAGAAATCTTCTTCACGCTCCTCATTCACGCGCAGTCTACCGTAGTAACTCTTATTTGATTCGCGCAGCAAAAGCATTTAACAATTTAGTCCAAGAACACACCTCAGTTGATCTCTTTACAAGCAGCTTAGCATCCATAAATATTGTTATGTCCAAAAGCAATGTTTTGTAATTGCATTATATTATTGTCTTCTATATTATCTTGCTACCAAACTTTGTATATCTCAATTACTTCCCAACTGTAACTTTCCACAATACTTCCATACTATATGTAGAGGCTTGTAAATGGCTCATCGTGATCTATTTTAACGTTTATCTTGTATTGTCAGCTGTAAGCCGCCCAAATAAAATAAAATAAAATAAACAATTTTAAAGAAATGATCAAAACACCCAACATATGCGAGCAAGTCGTGAGAACCAAGCGACCCAAACCTTCTCAAAAACTATACAACAACAAAGCAATAATATGTGATTGACAAGCGATACTGAGCCATAAGGCGAGAGGAGGCACTCATGACTCGGCAGGATAGGCTTCAGGGCCCGAGAGAGGCCACACGTCCAGCTAAGCCAGCTGACTCGGTAGAGCTAATTCTCTTTGTAATTCTTAGGGGTGCCTGTATTGTGGTACAGTATAAGATATTATAAGTAGACTGAGTCCAGATTAGGCTTGTCAAATATTTATAATACAGATCTGTGCGTTTGAGTCTAAGTACGAATGGATGGGCGTTGATTGTGATCTAGTGAGTAGTGTGTAAGTACGCGAGTGAATCTAAGCGGCTGTGTTGTAGACTGGATGGCTGAGTGTTGTCTGTTTTATCCTTCCCTATTCCACCCTATGACAAGGTAACCTAAGCTTGCAGTTGATGTTAGGGACTCGGAGAAGGCCTTCCTTTGGAGTGAGCATGACATTGACTTTCCTTCGAGAGGACTTGACACTTCCAGCCATACGTGGCGCAACCATGACTGAAGCACTGCCAATTGAAGGTTGAACCGAATAAACAGTCGCTGCATGCTAAGGCTAGTTTGAGCCACACTGAGATCACGAGCCACCAAACGTTAGCGACGGCTACCTCCCCCTAAGAACTGACTGACAGTAGAGTGATTTACATTACTCTCGTTATACGCACACTTCCAGGGAGCGGGGGTAGGCTTCACCAAGTACCCTAAACTGCATTGATAGTCGTTCTAATAGTCTAAGATCCGATTAAGAACGACCTTCACCGGTTTGTTTAATGGATGAAACGTATTTTATTATAAATTAAGTGTATTAAATAATATAACGCGGGTGGGTTGCCTAAGAAATTCCTAGCCAGACTATTATTAATTAAAAATTGAAAATTTATTTTATTTTTAGAAAAATGCACAACCGTTATCCATACCAGATTTTTTTGCAGACAACACTATAACATCGTAATCGTAATGAAACAGCGTTTATTTTGATATAAAATTTGTTGTATAAAAAAAAACACACCTGTTTATGCATACCTGTTTATACCTGGCAACCCATAGCTATGCTAGGATACAAATAGGCAACCTAACATTTTTATGTTCTAAAGGCTTCACTCTTTTGGTTAGTATTAAACGACGACGGCTGGTGCTGAAAATCAGCGCTGTGGCTCTGTTTTTCATGAGCCCCAGCATTTTGCTGAGCGCTGGCCGTTTTGCGCGGATGTGACGCATATCTTACGTGCTACTTTTAGTCCATATTGTTTTTATTTTGTTATGGTATGCGTCATGTTTAACGCGAATAAACATTTTTTCTTTCTTTCTTTCTTTCTTCTTTCAAATTTATTCGTTAAACACACCGGTGCATTTCACAAAAAAAATAAAAAATTGTTTGGCCAGGAATTTCTCAGGCAACCCACCCGCGTTCTATTATTTAAAATACTAAATTTATTATAAAATAGGTTTCATCCATTAAACAAACCGGTGAAGGTCGTTCTTAACCGTATCCTGTACTATAAGGAACGCTAGAGAACGTATCTCGTTAAAACACACCCGGCCCCCGTAGGCCTCTTACTGATACAAAAAAATAATATATAGCGAGACACGTAATTTGGTCACAAAATGAATGGCAGTTAGATGGTAGCACCGCCTTTAAATCTTGCAAATCTTTATATTTTCTCTGGGAAGTTGGTAGTTTTGCATCATACAATTTAGGCAGCATACTTAAGGGCGTCACATCATTGCACAGTTTAAGTGGACGTTGAGGCAAGAGTTGTAGAAGATCATCAAAATTTAATTTATACCAAATCGTGCCATCTGGTTTGTAAGCTAAAACCTTTAAATCAGTCACAGTGGGATCAGTAGTTTTCTTTCCCGGCCGAATGGTTTTGTAAATTAATGTATTCCTAAAATCTGTCGTATGGCATTGGTTTAGTTCTACTTACTGAGAGGGTAAGTAGATTTCTTTTCCTTTTACTTTACATTCGATGGCACTATGCACAGAATCGTATTCCATCTGAGTATGCCCTTTCTCAAGATATTTTTATTATAGTAACTTCAACATGTAGACACTAATAAATTATTACAATTAAAAAAAAATACAACTAGCAATGTGTGTCTCAGGGCGGCGCCAAATAGGTCCAGTTCAGCAATAATACCAGACAACTACATGGCAGTTGCCTGACGCTGGTTTTCAACTGAACTTTATTTCAAGTGTACGGTTGAAAATTGGTTTATTTTTAGTACTCAGTTATTAGTGATTAGGTGTAGTATAAATAAATCACATATTATATTATGTAGTAAATAATAAATAAATAGGTGTACAAAATACATCAAATTAAAAAAAAGACAAAATAAATAAAAAATTAAAAAAATTTTAATAGGTATATCTAATCGTGCATAATTACATGCGCAAACAAAAAACCGGTTTTTCACCTTGATTTCATTTTTAGAATATACTGTTTGTTAAGAAAGGGGGTAACATGACTTCTAGGGGGAAGTGTATAACAGAAACGAGCGCATGCATTTTGGACTCTCTGTATAAGCCTGTCGGTACGAGCCAGCAAGCGGTGCCATGTTGGTAATTGTATGCAAAGCAGTTTTTTTAAATTCTGTTCACCGTTCAGTCTCCACAGCTAGCGTGATGTATATAAAATGTATGCGCTAGTAGCGTATCCGATCATGCAATAGGTAAAAATCGTAAAAAATCGGAGAAATGAACGCACCTACGTTCTGCACGTGCATGCCCTGTGTCTGTGTGTGCGCTGAGCCAGCCGCACGGTGTCCTAGGTCAGGGATTAATTGTTCTTTAGCAATATTTTGAGAACTTATTTGCTAATTATTAACGAATTACTTTGAGTTTAGAAATGCTGTATGCACTGTAAAGTAGAATTTTTTTGCAGCTTCACAATGGTATAACACACCAATATAAACACTAACTTTTTCCGACTTGTATGTTTAAAAAATAGCGGAACAAAATAAATATGTGTTGTCTGTTCAACGATTGAACATTTAAAAAAAAGTCTTATCAAGGGTACATTTGAGTCATCCAGAATGCTAAGAATAGTTCTGTCTCTTCGTTATTTAACACCGACTTCCGAAATTAAAGTTATATTATACTTATCTGTATTTTTTAACATTGAAGTCGGTTATATTTTGTTTTTGTAAAAAGTTTTTTATTTTACACTTTTTAGTTGTGGTACCACCACTAAAAAGTACCCCTTAGACAAACTTAAATAACTTATAGCCACAGTGCATCTCATAACGATTCTAATAATCCCAAACACGGTTAAATTACATTAATTTATTTTTTCTTTCTGGATTCATCATCAGATCAGTGGAATACATCCCTCCCCCTTTTTTGACAGTCAGTCATCGACTACACGTATAAACAAAGCAACATTACTTGTAACCACATTTCTGTTGTGATTCTATGAGGAGTTCTGTTCCATATATTCGAATTTCATGACCAGATCATAACAGTATACGGGACCAATTTGGAAGCATAACCTTTGAATAAAAAAAAGAATTTTCAAAATCGGTCCACAATTAACCGAGATATCGGTGAACATACATAAAAAAAAAACATACATTCAGCCAAACATAGAACCAAGACACTGCACCTCCTTATAGGTTCTCCAATTTTGAAAGTCAGTTTTAATGGCTGCTCGTCTGGTCAAACGGACATTAATGCTGGGGTCCCTCAGGGGTCAGTGCTCTCGGCAACACTGTTTTTGCTACACATAAATGATCTACTTAAAACCGGTATCTTTGAGTATGCAGATGACAACACTGTTGCTGAGAGATATGTATTTGAAGCACAAGCTAGCGGGTCATAGATATTATATAGATAGTCCAGTAATTCCGAGAGGCTATGGTTAAACGGTTGAACTCGTCCTTGAAGGTGGTCTTTGATTGGGGCGATGCCAATCTGGTCAAGTTCAATGCAACCAAAATCCAGGCGTGTCTTTTTTCAGCTAAACGAAGCCAATTCCACCCGGCTCCATCTTTCCGGGGTGTGACCGTGCCGATAACCGACCACCTTGAGCTTCTTGGGGTAACGTTGTCCTCTACTCTCAATTTCGGTTCATACACGAGGCAAAGACTCAACTGGCTGCCAAAAAAATGGGGGTCTTAGCAAAGGTGAGATGGTACTTCACGCCGGAACAGCTACTCAATATTTATCAAGCCCAAGTTCGATCGTGTATGGAGTACTGTTCTCATCTTAAGAATGGATCTGCCAAATACCAGCAGCTTGCTCGGCGGCGATGCTCAAGGCTTTGGAGTTTCGACTCCAAAGCCTTGAGCATCGCCGCCGAGTTGCTAGAGTGCGTCTACTGAAAGTGTAACCTGGAGTTTTTTTTTTAAATTAAATTGGCAACATTATTTTGCCGAAAAAAATCACGTCAAAGTCTATGGTCGCAATTGTCAGTTTTGTAAACAGATATTTATTTTTTAAGAATAATTGCTTAATTATGGGAAAAACAATAAACAGTATCGTGCGAAAACTGCGGCACACTATGGTTAATAAGTTCAATTAAAAACAAGAAGAGAAAGATGGTGTTTTCAATGAAAACCAACAATGTTTACATACGATTTCAGAATTTTTAAGTTAGTATGACGTTATAATCTTGATCCTTGTCGACTAATATTATTAGATAGTTATATGTATTTAGGATATAATGATAATTTGTTTTTCTTATATTTTTAGATAATCTGACATATTGCGAATTTCATAATGGACAAAAACATCAAACAAAGAAGGCTTTTGGTGAATCAATTTAATCAAAAACACATGCTAGTGAGTGGTAAAATGCGTTCAAAAGCAGTTGAGATGTAATGAAAGATTTGCCTCATTTTGTCTGATAGAGCATAAAAATCTTTAACTGAAGTTAAAATTGCGAAAGTGAAGGAAATAGTGAATGAAATCCTAGTTCAAGTTTGAGAGCTGTTGAACTTTTTGTGTATCACGAGTCGATCCGTATCATTTGAAACAATCATTGGAATATAAAACATGTTCCCACTTGATTAATCCCAAAAGATCTGAATTTTCTCTATGCTAAAACGAATCGATTCCAACCCAACAACCATGAAACACACATTAGTGTTGGCGAGACGTGATGAAGTTGAAATCATGTTGACCATTTTATTTGACTATCGCGGTTGTTGTGCACTTTATATTCTTGTCAGAAGGCCAAATGTTAAATAAAGAATATTATTTGAATATTATATAGCGCCATTTTTTTTTCCGATTTGAAAAATCAACCTATGACAACCCCCGCTCTTGGGCGGAGCGGGAGATAGTGTCAGACTCTTACTGACTAAAAAACCCATCCCGTTCCTTCAAGCCTTCATGCCGGGGCTCGAGTGCCCTTTCAGATAACCCTGGCCCCAGTAGGCTTCGACCCGGCTGGGCCACTGCTGTTGCTGACAACTCCATGAGGCGCGCGGGAACAGTACGCACGGTTGACGACCTGGGCTTGGTCCGGACAGTTACCGGGCGGCCGGACAGCGAGCTACCCATTGCTGACTGTCCGCAAGCCCGTGCCTACGGTGGCCGGAAATTGGGATCAGTATCCCGACGCTGGCGGCGGCAGCGATAACGCCGTTGCCTGATGCTCGGAGCGAGAGGTCTCCGCCGCCGATCGCCCCCACGAGGGCACGGCGATGATCCGCCCAAGCGGAGCACACCTCGACTGTATGCTCCACCGTGTCCTCTGGGCATTCCGCACAGTGGTGACACCCGGGCGTCACTTCCGCATGAATCCAGTGTAGGTACCTCCCGAACGAACCATGTTCGGTGAGGACCTGCGTCATGCGGAAGGTAAGAACGCCATGAGGTCTTTCCAGCCACGCCATACAGCGACATTTGAGAGATCAGATAAAATAAAATAATTTGGGATAATAACTAACATTTTGTGTGTTTTTGACCTTTACCATACACCCACCAAATAATTAAGTCTACACACATGTTTTTGACTAGGATTAACTATTATACAATTGTTATAAATACAAAAAATACTCTAATATTAAAACTTTTTTCTCCTACTATTTCAATAATACCACATTCAAAATTTTTGTTGTCTTTTTCTCAGGTCACGCTTTCATTAGACGGACTATAGTCTGTCGATTTTCTATCGTTTACATTTCGGAGAGTGTGCCCTGTAATTGCACAATATAATTCCGCCAAGTCCGTTCCATAATCAGACCACACGGCATACAGCGTTTTTCCACCATGGTAGACACACATGGTAGACATCCCGCCCATACGCACAAAGCGTTTTAGGGTTCATGAAAAGAGTATCCGTGGAGTTTTTTGCACGTTCTTCTCCATAGAGATCTACGTTTTGGAACGTCCAGTTTAGCTTTACTTTCTTTTACTGACCAACATTTTCGCCTTCAAACGTCAAAGTTTGGCGAGTTTTAGATTTAAAGGAACAACTGTATTTTAAAATTTTAATAAATGAGTTGAGATAAAAAAAAAATTCAAAAGAAATAAATGTTTTTTTTATCATTTTTTCATTATCTCTTTCTTATTTATTCTATGATAGATAATTATATGTTATAAATATGCTTCTTCGGATACCATTGCTTGAAAATGTTAAAGGTAACCAAATGGTTAACTTAGAGCAAATGCTCTAAGTATATTTATTCTTCCACGTACTTTATGGAGTTCAAGAAAGAAAAAAATCCTAATAGATGGGCAAAGAGAGACTGTTTTACTAAAAGAAATACTATAAAATAAACTGATGTTGATGCACAGCAGCATCACCAATATCCTGGCGCCCCATCTAGACAATGTTGATACCTAACGACATAGATTGTAATAAAACCTCCTAACGAACACAAAACCTCAGGAATCAATAAAAAAATTCATTGCATATTTTTTATCAAGACGTTTTTCATTTGTTTTTCCATTAAAGATCAATGGACCGGAGCGCAGATATTGTCTTACTCGCAATATAATTATGTACACATATTTATGGCCTATCCGTAAATATTCATTTGTATGTTTTACCTCATACAGGCAGAGACCAAACATGTATTTTTTATATATTATCTTTTTCATACAACTACGGGTATCATACGGCCTAACAACAGAAACGGTAAGTTACAAACTTTTACTACTTTTGTTTGGGAAATCATTCAATGATCAATTGAATCATTCAATGATTTCTCCCGCTGATATGCCCTGTCTGAGACTATTACTGATTAAGACCCCTTTGTATGTTCCTTCTTTGCCTTTCGTTCCTGGGCCTTGGGTTTCCATTTCCAATCGTTCTTGGCCTGCAGGCTTCGAACTTGCTGGGCCCCTATGGTTTTGCTGACATCTCCTTGAAGCGCGCGTGGAACACAACGCGCAGTTGATAACTTGGGCTCAGTCCAGATGGTTACCGGACGGCCGAACGGCAAGCTAGCCATTGCAAACCGTCCTCAAGCCCACGCCGACGGTTGTTGAAAATCGGGGTCGGGATCCCGACGGATAGATCGTGAGCCGTGAGCGGCCATCTCCTTTGCTAGAATTACTGCTTCGCAAAAGGAGGCGAACCTGCCAATCGTCCTTGCTCCGTGCGATCCACATAACGGTGACCCGGACGTTTCTTCCACACAAATCAAGTGCAGCAACCTCCCGAATTTGCCATGTCCGGTAAGTATCTGGGTCATGCGGAAGGTGCGGACGCCGTGACGTCTTTGCAATCACTCCTCAAAGAGGTCCCCTCTTACCGCCATAGTTATGGCGTGCCCAGTACTGAGTTACGACAGTCGCTGTCGCCATTTCGCCATGAGATCCAGCCAGAACTCTGTTCACTAAGCCGCGACATGTCATGGCAGTATGGGACAGTGATACCAGGTCATGCTGCTACATCAGGTAAAAGTTACTTTTCCAATCCAGACCAGTAACAGTTGCTCATATCCGTTCATTGACTAGAAAAGAGCGAATAAATTTCAAACTGAAACTCTTTTGAATATATGGCACAATGGCATGCAAAATATAAATTTGGCTTAATGCGAGTTATCCATCTCGTTTTAAATTCAATACTTTATTTTTTCAATGTTTTGTTGTTTTGCAGATTTTCATTCAGAATGTGACCTGTATATCGGTTCCGGCTCAAGAAAAAAAACAGGTATTATAGTACTTATTGACCGAAAGTATCTCATGGGCACATACTCTCGGGGTATACAATACTAGCTTTTGCCCGCAGCTTCAAACGCTTATTAAAAGTTTATGTGTTTCTATGCCACTCTGAAATAAAACAGCTTTCTATCGGTGAAAAAATGCAACCGGTAAAACACTGAAAGGCTGGCTACCCTATGCTTGTACCAAGACTTTGAAGATTGGACTTAATCAAATCGGGATCATCAATCAGCCTCTTCACACGCTTTTTTACTGAGTCTAAAGCTGCTGGTGGCATTTTGCAGCACCAGCTCATACGTGGCTGCAGTATATCACACACGATTGGACCTGTGCTGTATATAACATTAAAAGCTGTCCTGGTGTGAAGATCCGCCGGACTTTTGTAAGAACACCGAGTTTCCTAGCAGCTACCTAGGCTTTGAATTCAATGAACTCTTCTCTGTGTGTTATGTACTCAAAATTACCAGTAAACTATGGCTAATTTAAATCAAATTTCCAATGAGTTGGATACTATGTCCACTGCTCAATCTTTTTTTTTAAATTGGTATTAACTAGTGCTTGACGGCGATCCCATCTGATGGTAAGCAGTAATGCAATCTTTGATGGTGAGGCTCACTAGTTTATTAAGAGCCTATTCACTCTTGCCTTAAAGACACCTAAATTATAATCAGACGGGAAGACCGCAGCAGGCAAATTGTTCCAGTCGACGAGGCGAAACGCTTGGTCCGGACCGTAGAGGTTTCAACAACATAAGAGTGGATACTCGCCGTTTGTCGGCTTGTCCGATGGTAGAAGTGAGATGATGGAATCAAGTCATGTAATTCCTGCGCACAGTCTCCAAAGTGCATCCTGTAAAACACCGAAAGGCTGGCTATTCTTTGCCTGAGCTCAACACTTTGTAAATTGGACTCAACCAGACCTGGATCACCAATTAGTTTCTTCGCAAGCCTTTCCACAGAGTCCTTTCAGAGTTTTTGCAGCACCAGCCCATATGTGGCTGCAGTACTCCATACACGAACGGATTTGTACTTTGTATAGCATTAAAAGCTATCCTGGTGTGAAGTACCGCCGAACCTTTGCAAGAACGCCTAGTTTCCTAGCAGCTACCTTGGCTTTGGACTCAATGAACCGCCCAAAGTTAAGGTTTGAGGGAATTTCAACCCTTAAGAGCTGAAGGCGGTCGGTGTACTCCAGGGATAAATTCTGAAAAGTAGGAGTCAAGGTGAACGGGCTCTTTTTGGCGGTGAACAGACACGCTTTTGTTTTGGAGGCGTTAAATCCCACCAGACCACCCACCACCGGCTTTACCCCACTTGGAGACTGCCTGAAGTGAGATATTTGTACGCTCTACCATAGCCTCTCTTTCAGACCGGATTACCTCCTTACTAGCCCGAGCACTAGGCAAGTATCTCTCTACAACTGTGCTATCATCTGCATATCCATAGATACCGGGCATCAGCTGATCGTTGATCTTTCCTATGCTCTCCTGAAAAATGCATAGATCTAGTCCCGATGCTCAATAACAACTTAAAAATAGTTCACACTAACATAAGAAGATTAATAAAAATTAAGACCAGTTTCTTACTATGATATATCAACTACTAAAATAGAGTTTGATGTTCTAGTCTTGACAGAATGTTGGTTGCAGGTTTTGGACCCATTCCCATCTTACATGGTTATTCTTCTTCCAAGAAGAATAACCATGAAAGATGATATAAGACATAAAAAGACGACGGAGTAGTAGTCTATATCAGAGACGATTTAAAATGTGTGACGACAGAATCCACATTCCAGGACGCAAACTGCATTATATCCCGTATAGGCTCTACAACAATAGTTTCAACTTATCGCTCACCATCCTATCAAAATCTAAAAAAACTTTTAGTAGACTGCAAAGTGTAATAATATTATTATCTTCTCTCCATTCCCACGCGAACATTATTTTGAGGGGGACATAAATGTCGACCTAAAATCAGGATCCACCGACCGGCACGCTAATGATTATCTAACTCTCATCGGCACTTTTGGACTATTTCCTGCGCATTCATTACCGGACAGACTTAACAAATGTCTGGATCATATATGCTTAAATCTAAAAAGGCATCTAATGTGTTGGTACTCCCACGTTGCTGATCACCAGCCAATCTGTTTGTTCCTGCTTCTAAATTCCCAACCGGGATTTAAGGCGTATAGTGCGCAAGATCGACCTTGAGCGTCGAACTCACACATACGCGCGAGACCTGCACACACTGACTTTCCGTACCAAGCGCGCTACCACTCAAACATAACGCCGTGACGCAGAGAGGCGTGCCTATTAAGTGGTATTTTGCCTACGACTCCAGAAGTTCTAAGATGCACGGCTAATTTTAATTTAAATAGATGCTTATTGTGTTTCGTGTAAATCTCAAACTTTATCATTTGTATGTACCTAGGTAATTGTAGAAAAAGAAACAATACAACAAAAACAACAACAGGTTATACAAATTAAATTCATTAAAATACTGCTGTTTTTCGATTATTTCATAGCATAAAGTGTATAATACAAAAGTAATTCAAAATACAATTTATGATAAATGTTACATCTGATTTTTCTATAACCATTATGAGGTAAAAATCAGTTCTTTTTTATTCTGTTGTTTGTAACGAATAAGCTCGAAAAGAAATGGAACGATTTAAAAAAGTTAAATCATTGAATATGAACATAATTGGTGAAATAAGGGTACCACTATAATACTGTGAATTTTACGCATACGAGTATGTGGCCCCTGCAAGGCGATCTGGCGTGATCATATAAAATGGTGAAACAATAAACAGACATGCAATTACAGCAATCCCAAAAGATTTGCTTGTAATGTTTAGGGTTCCATACCATTTTGTGGTGGGAAAAAATTATCCAATGACAACCCCCGCTCTTGGGTGGAGCGGGAGATAGTGTCAGACTCTTACTGACTAAAAGACCCACTCCGTTCCTTCTAGCCTTCATACCGGGGCTCGAGCTACCTCTCGGATAACCCTGGCCCCAGGTTCCTTGTCTCAAAAGTAAAAAGAGGATCATTGTGTTGCTGTCTGTTTATCTGTCTCGCTTTATTTCGGGAAAGCATGGAATTATAGAGTTGAAAATAAGCCATATACTCAGGTCTGCGGTTCCATGATGCTGTGAAAAAACCAAACGTCTAAGTTAACGAAAACCAAAAAAAAACCCACCAAGTGCGAGTTGGACTCGCCCATGAAGGGTAACGTAGCAGCAAGTAACGTAATATAAAAGTTCTTGTAGTTCTTTGTAACTTTGATCGATGTTTTAATAATAGTATGTTTTTTTAGATTTATGACGTACTAAAAAACTACTTACCTACTAGATCTCGTTCAAACCAATTTTCGTTGGTGCTTTGCATGCCCGCATGGTAATGTACATCATATATTTTTTTTAGTTTTATCATTCTCTTATTTTAGAAGTTACAGGTGGGGATAGTCTTAAAAAATAAAATTGAGGTTTCTAATATTTTTTTTTCTCAATTTAGTAGTTTGCGCGAGAGACACTTCCAAAGTGGTAAAATGTGTGCCCCCCCCCCCCCCCTCTAACTTCTAAAATAAGAGAATAATAAAACTAAAAAAATATATAATGTACATTATCATGCAAACCACCAACGAAAATTGGTTTGAACGAAATCTATTTACTAGTTTTTTTTTAATACCTCATATATCTAAAAAATACACTATTATTAAAACATCGATCAAAGTTACAACGAACTACAAGAACTTTTATATTAACGTTACTTGCTGCTACGGAACCCTTCATGGGCGAGTTCGACTCGCACTTGGCCGTTTTGTTTAGAAGTCGGTAAAAAAAATTCAGTATTATTTGCTTCAGCAACTTTCACCTATTTTTACCTATGAGCCGGGGTAATATATCCACGTGAGCGGTTGAAATTCATAATAATACTAATAATTCATAGTACTGTTTATAAAAATAATAATGTTTCTAAATGACTTTTTTATTTCAGTCAAAAATTTTAATGTAATTGAAAACGGTTACGATTTTTGTGTCATATATTTTTCGATAAATAATAGGAAATACAAACTTATTTTTGCAGCCGATAAAATTCTTTTATTTAAGTACGTGAGTGATTCCCTCCCCGTCTGAATGCTAATGCATGACTGGCCGCCTGCGCCCGCACAGACTTTTATATATATTCGAACTCAATATTGCTTATTTTATTTATTAAATATTGATTGATTTACGTAAACGATGTTCATGATGGACCTTTTTTGGCGCAAACGTATGACACACAATGTTACTTTTTATTTATTTCTTTTTTGTTTGGTGTTTGTCTTAAGTTTTTGTTGTATTATATGTTTTTTTTTTGCGTCAAAATAAATACTTTTCTTTCTTTCTTTCTTTCTTACTTTGAAGAATATTTAACCACCAATTTTTCTGTGTAAAAATATTTCTAAAGATCCAAGCCGTTTTGAAGAAGTAGGGAAAAGTAGCGAAATTCGTAAAATATTTTTTTTAGACAAAAGTATTAATCGCACGAAAAAATCAAATGTTGATAATTATTATTCATGAATCTATAATAAACATATATTTTTTTCAAACCAATTGACCTAGCCGTTACGAAGGAGTAGGCCTCAGAAAGTCACTGTTTTACGGCACTTTTCGGGCGCTTGGCCCTTAATGGGCAAAGGACTACTACGCAGTACGATTACGAGGCTATTCGTGAGGAACTGAATACCACCGACTTCAGCTCCATCTTAACTTGTTAACTTGTGAACTTGTTCAAACGCCAATCAAGGAACTAGTCTTTTAATTAACACTATACAGTGTGTGTGTAAGTTTTGAAACCATGGATGAGAACTGGCCTAATTCGATGTAAAAACAACCGCGACAGAATGGATAGTGAATCCGTATTTATACCTATTTAAATGCTTGGGGTCTCAGGGGTTAAGAAAAAGTCTGAGGACTCTATCCTCAAAATATTATATACATGGTATACAAATTTTTGCAATACCCTAATAATGAAATTAAAGAGAACATTTGAGAGGGAAGAATTTCTACAAGCCAAAAATAACCTAAAGGTAACGTGGAAAGCGATAAAATCTATTACAAACACCAGCGTCAAAAATCGACCACCTCGTGAACTTCTAGTAGACTCACTTCACATTAAAACATCGGTAAACAGAATCAACGAGTTCTTTGTCAATATAGGCTATTTAGCTACACAAATTATAGCCAACATCGTCACTACCTACTACAAAAGGGCCACAGTCTAATCTATTATCGAATTCTATTGTAATCCCTCCAGTTGAAAGAAAAACACTATAACTCGATAGCAACACTGTTTATTCCAGCAAAATACTTGTACAGATATACACAGCTTTACACCTTACAGTTCCACAGCCAACAACCAACTGACTCGTGTCCGGGCAAACTTATTTTGTTTGACAGTTCCGTCCACGTTACAAAAATGGGGGAAGAGGGCGTAAACTTTAAGTCAATAGATGGACTGATTATAAACTGCAACCATTTGAAATCGTATCAAAATATCTTGTAAATGTTATCAAGCCAATTTTAATGCAACAAACGGAATAATATAACAATTTATAACTATTTTCAAAGAAACAAATTATCGTTAATAGTCAAATTGCGTACTAATAAAATCTTTAAATATCCTACGTTAATTTCTGTTGAGATTTTTAGAATTATTTGTAGTTGCTTACATTCGTCCATCCTGACTCATCAGTCGCGCCCTCGCGATAAAGTACCAACAACAAAACAAAACAAAAAAATACATAACAGAGAGGAAACAGGAAACAGGAAACAAAATCTTCACATTACTTATTGATTAACACTTTTATTTTATATTATTATTAGTAAACATTACAAGTGCTTAATGAATAGCTAACTACAAATTTTCCATCGACTAATAAATAATCTGGATCACCTTAAGATTACAGAATTTATTTAGGTACATACTATTTATTAAGTATCTATAAGCAATTTAACATTAGGTTTGTTAATGCATCATATATAACCATTATACGTTTGTATAAATAACACTAGTTTACATGACTTTTGTTCATGAAATGGAATACATACGGTTACATTACTTTGGGTATCTACATCTCGGAAAAAATATTTTAAAAAAATCCATACGTCAGGTTTTTGAAATATTTATTAAGAAGATTTTTACAAAAAACACATCTAAATAAACGATAGACAGTTAAAAATGGGTAATTTTTGCTCTTTTTTTATAAATATTTTTATCTGTATCTCTCACAACAGACCAACAATAGTCCACTATCATGTTTTCGTCCCAAAAACCTTGATAATTTTGCTCAAATAATTTTAAATCTTGGTGAAATCGCTCACCGTGTTCATCACTCACACTACCAAGATTTTCTGGAAAAAAATCTAAGTGGGAATGCAAAAAATGAATTTTTAGTGACATATTTACACCCATACGCTCATAATTATGCAATAAATTTTCAACGATCTCTTTGTAATTATCACTTTTTTTATTGCCTAAAAATTTTTAACGACACTTTCGAAAGAGTTCCAGGCTGCTTTTTCTACATCGGTTAAAAGGCTCTCGAATTTTGTATCGTCCAATATTCTCCTGATTTGAGGACCCACAAATATTCCTTCCTTTAATTTAGCCGCAGAAAGATTCGTAAATACAGAGCAGAGATATTGAAATGCAGGCTTGGACTTATCCAAAGCTTTGGTAAAATTTTTCATCAAGCCCAACTTAATGTGAAGCGGAGGTAATATTATTTTTTTTGGGTCAACTAAACATGTATTTTTTACGTTCATCTTGCCTGGAACATATTCATTTCGTACAGGCCAAATTTTTCTTTTATAGTGATCCTGTTTTGCTCTGGAGTCCCATAGGCATAAGAAACAACAGTACTTAGTGTATCCACTTTGTAAGCCCAAAAGCATACTTATAACTTTTAGATCGCCACAAATATACCAATTGTGACATTTATATTTGATCAGTTCAATCAATTTGGCCATTGTATCATAGGTTTCTTTACAATTAACAGCATGACCTATAGGAATAGACGGCTTTGCATTTCCAATATGCAAAAGAACAGCTTTAAGACTTTCCTTCGACGAATCTATAAAAAGACGCCATTCTTTTTCGTCGTACGGTTGTTTCATTTCTTCAAAAAGTCCCTTGACGTCATGACAATAACAAAACTCATTTTCTTTTGTAAAAAAACCAGCATACGTCTTGCTTCTAGAGCGATAAATACTAACTTTTGTACTGGGATCAAGCAATTTCCACTGTTGCAGCCTGGAGCCAAGTAATTCCGCTTTTGACTTAGACAACTGCAAATCTCTTATAAGATCGTTGAGTTCAGATTGAGTTATCAAATGTGGACTATCCTCATCAACGCAAAAGTTATCGGAGCTTTATTGTTCACTGTCACTAGGTTCGTGCATTCTAATACTACTTGTTGGATCTATGTGAATTTGGTCACTTCTGCCGGGTGGTGTGGGAACTGGTAAATCCTCTGAATGAAGGACCGGCTTGGTCACTGATGGAACGTCTGCATATTTTATACTATCTTTATTTTTTGAGTTAAAACCAAAAGTTTTTGTTAAACAAAAGTAACAATCGGTTACGTGGTTAGTTGGCTCTCTCCAGATCATTGGTTTACCAAATTTCAGTGATCTATTTTTACCTGAATACCAGGAGCTGAGGACCAATCTGCAATTAGTGCAAATCACATGAGGAACCCAATTTTTATCTTGATTTGACACCGGAAATCCAAAATATTGTAAATAGGCTTCTTGCAATGGTTTGGTAATGATTTAACTGAACAATTTTCCCACAAACATAACAAAATCGATCTGGATGTAGTTTACACACTCTAGATGACATTTTTATACAAAAATGAAACTTTTGATTCACAAAGTTGTTTACAAAACAGAACGATAAACGCATTTAAACAATTGCGGGTAGATAAAAAAAAAAGTCATCGATATCTCCGAATTGTGACGTGCTACGAAAAATAAAAAAATATTTTTTTAGTGACCAGCAAGCATATTGTAGAACTGCAAGGGACATAGAAGTGCTAACAACCGGTCTTTAAGTACTGTGCTGGGAATAAAAGAGTTATTAAGATCCTTAAGCTATTTAGAGTTGACGCCATTAAATAAATAGTTAACCTATAACATTTTAAAAGGAAAACACTTTTTCTAATCAATATTGCCCCACTTATTTACTGTATTATTGTCAGATTTTATTAATATACTATTTGCCCGTATTAAGAACTATTATTCAACGTAATTGATATGAAAAAAATTGTGAGGTAGTAATTTTTTTCTACATATTATCATCAAAAGCAGTTTAATTTTGAGGCGCTTCAAAATTGAGTTGAAAACATATATACATTGTTACGATAAACTTATCATAACAGTAACTTTTGATAATTATAACACTCAAAATCAAAAAAAAAATAACTTATCTATTTTATTAAATGTACATATGTCAATGTCAACGTCATTTCAAACACTAGAAGACTCTTCATACCACTAAATCGAAGATGAATATGTGACTATGCGTATTGCTAAATATTTCAAAACTATTGACGGTAACAAAAGCTTAAAACATATGAAAGTAGTGAAAAGGTTGGCGCTTTGGTTAATATTAATTGCTACTAAATACCTACAACATATTCTCAAGTTATATATTATATCCAAGAAGCACTAATATGGTACTAAAAAAGTTATTAGAGTGGATTTTATAACTATATTACTACCTTAGCTTGCAGATGTAACCTGCGTGTAGCTCACAGTACACACTCAATAGCACTATTCTAGTACTTTATTGTCACTCATTTATCTACTCTATAACAATTAATTGGTATTATTTAAGCTGCTTTGTTTTTGTTGCAAATAATCATCCCATAGATTTTTTGATCTTTTCCGTAAATCATTGACGTCCCAACTAACATTTTGGTGTTAAGAATTAGTGCTAAGTGAGCTGTTTAAGAGATTTTTATAACCTAGAGTTTTATATAGGCTAGGGCTAGGGTTTTATTTGGTGAAATAGCGCGTTTTAACTATGTTATAACCCTGATTTGGGCCCACTATTTTAGAGCTTAAAGTGACTAAATTGTTATAGAGTAGAGATAAATGAGTGACAATAAAGAGCTAGAATAGTGCTATTGAAGCAGTGCTTACTGCTTTAAGTGTATTGTAAGCTATACGCAGCTTACACCTGCAAGCTAAGGTAGTAATATAGTTATAAAATCCACTCTAATAACTTTTTTAGTACCACATTAGTGCTTCTTCGATATAATATATATCTTGAGAATATTGTAGGTATTTAGTAGCGATGAATATTACCCAAAGCGCCAATCTTTTCACCACTTTTCATATTTTTTAAGCTTTTATTACCGTCAATACTGTTAAAATGTTTAGCAATACGCATAGTCACATCTATCTCTGATTTAGTGGTATAAAGAATCTTCTAGTGTTTGAAATGACTATAAATTTAATGTAATAATAATAATAATAATAATAATAATAATAATGTTTATTAAATTGTTTGATTTACATAAATATTTCTACAATAAGGGCTTAAACTAGAGCTAAAGTTGCAAAATTGCGTTCTACCTGAACTAGGTTTATATAAACCTGTATCTCAGGTAACTTATTTAAGTGCTTACATGTTAATAATATATAAACTAAAATTCATTAAACAAAAAGTAAATAACAAATGAACAAAATTATTTAGTCTAAAACTGACGAATACTTCGCTTAATCATCAAAACTGCATCACTGCAAGATATTATTGTGACACAACATTCCATTATATATATTTTTTTTTTTTTGCGAAGTAGCATTTACTCGTATATAAACTAGGTCGATTAGCACAATCAGTAAAATTATAAATAAATAGGTACAATATTGTTCATAAGTAAATTATTATGCTAAGAAGTTATAAAACTCGTATAAGTTATGTAAGAGAAAATATGACGCCGCTATTTACGTGTCCTCATTATAATTAATCGAATTTATGAGTCTTGTCTCAGCAATTTTCTTAGCCGGGCAGTCTTGATCCCCTGTCTTGTGATTACTCGGCTTATTAAAACGCATGCATGTTGCACACTGTGCCTGATCAGCTGTTTTATCGCACAGCATCCACTGGTGGCCTTGTTCACCACAAAGTGCACATGTATAGACTGCTTCGCGACAAGTCTTCGCAGCATGCCCGTACTGTTGACATTTAAAGCACCTGGTCACAAGTGTGAAGTCCCTCACTGCGCAGGATGTCCAATTAATGAACACTCGGCTTTGGTTTATAAGCGCCTTTCTTATGCTAGCAGTTACTTCTAGAACATAATTGCATGTAGGTCCCTCTTTTCTGCCCGACTTGTGACTTAATTTTATAGAGGCCAAAAAAGAGTCACGGGGTAAATTAGGTAGCTTGTCAGCTAAGTTCTGCTCATAAATGCAATCGTACACTTCCCGGGCACTCAACTCGGTCGGTACACCTATTACTACAATTCTTGGTCTTCTCTTATAGGGCTCTTCCACTTTCAGACCGGAACCACTTAGTTGAGATGATTTCCTAAGTTTCTCTATGTCATCCTTGGTCTCCGTGCTAATGATAACACCTCCGTTCTTTGTCTTGCGCAATCCTCTAATGTGTAATTTCATTTCCTCAGGGCGTATTATTTTTTGGACAAGAGATTTAGTGTCGTCACTCGATTTATTCTTATCCGTTGGATAAATTGCAAGAGAGCTGAGGTTGTTGGGACGTAAATAATTATTTTTATTGGTTTTTACCATGTCAGCGAACGAAACTTTTTCTGCTATTGTTGGTTTGGTCCAGTTTTCTTGTATGCTTGTTTGTATGGTGTGCTGGAAATTTTCAAGGCAGTTGGTTAGGTCACATAGGTAAGTTAATATTTTTTTTTTAGATTTTGGGTGTTATAATTATCAAAAGTTACTACGGTGGTAAGTTTTTCGTAATAACTTATAGATGTTTTCATCTCAATTTTCAAGCGCCTCAAATTAAACTGCTTTTGATGATAATATGTAGAAAAAAAATACTACTTAACTATTTTTTTCATATCAATTATGTTGAATAATAGTTCTTAAGGACGCGTGAGCAAGATTCACTCGCTCGAATTTAGGTATCTTAGTCGCAATACATAAACCTTACGCGCACGCACACATAGAGCCCATTATTCGCTCAATTTTATACTTTAACAGTAAGTATTAATTGAGTCAAGCTTGTTCGATTTTTAGTGTCAGTATTACTATTTGGCAATATGTAATTGCCTGCTTATCCAGTTTCGAGTACTACTCGTATAACAAAAATAAGTAGTTGCCATATCGTTACGGGTAATAACGACCAATTTCTTTGTAAACTTACGATTATTTCCCAGTTGTGTGCGTTGTTATTTCTTATTTAATTAATTAATTAAATCTTCAAATTCAATAAATACTCGTACGATGTCTGAAGCAAGTAGGTATTTCCAATTTAATATTCGATCTAATCGTAAAATACAGTTAAAACTATGAATACTTATGTATTTTAACCGACTTCTAAAAAAGGAGGATATTCTTAATTCGGATGTTTGAATTTTTTTTTGTATGTTCGCGCATAACTTCGTTGCTTGCCAACCGATTTGAAAAATTCTTTTTTTGTTGGAAAGTGTATACTTCCCAAATGGTCCCATAGTCACCAAGTCGGGATCTAATGATGGAATCTTGGAGGATTCGAGGGAACTCCTCAAATATCATAAGCAACCGTATAGTTCTTTTGGTATTTTTATCAAAGACTTAAGCATTAACACTCAAAAAATTACATTTGATGAAGTGGAACTGGTAAAGAAGACCAGAAATGGCCAGTGGAAGTTCATACTCACACATATATCACAATGAACATAGTTATGCGGTTACGATAATACAAATAAATGAATGGTTCTGGATAGGTATGTTGAAAATGGTATCATCGAAGTGACCTGATAATGATGATGGAGCCTGAAGATAGGCACCGGAACGCCGTATTTAATCAATGTATCCCAGCCGTGTTTGGGTTTATTAGAATTTTCATGATATGCACTTTGGCTATAAGGTACTATCAAAGTGATCTGATAATGATGATGGAGCCGCAAGGTAGACACGGAAGCTTCATAATAAAACAATGAATTTATCCTAGCAGGGTTTGAGTTAATTGGAATTGTCATGAGAAAAAGGTACTCTGGCTGTAAGTAAGTGTATTACAACTAAAAAGTGTGAAATAAAAAACTTTTTCCAAAAAAAATATAACCGACTTCACTAAAAGAAACACTAAAACCATGAAAATAATTTTAATTTCGGAACTCAGTGTTTAACACCGACTAGTGAAATCGGTTATATCTTTTTTGGAACAAGTATTTTTTTTTTATAATTATAAGGTAAAATATACAACGGATTTAGCAGTTATGTGTACTATCCAGACCCTATTTGTAGCATAGCCAATTTCTGTATTGTATTTGTGTGAAGAGATTGTATGATATACTGAATAATTGTAAAGCATGTAACTGGGAGATGAATAAATCATCGTTAATTTGATATCATGACATTGTGGCAACTTTAATTCCTTGTATATCAAAATGGTAACAAGAAAAATTGATTTATAAATACACTAGCTTTTGCCCGCGGCTTCGCCCGCGTGGCGTAACCTAATGTTATTTCCCATAAATTTTGGACCTCAATTTTACACGCGTGAGCAGCGTAGTTCTTACTACTTTAATTCATATATACAATTATTATATAATGTTGTATTATAATAATTTATTATATATTGTTGGTGTTGTGTTAGTTATGAAAACAAACACAAAACAAAAATGCAATTATATTATGCTTTTCAACAACTTCCAAAAGAAAACACAGTCATCAGTCGTGCGTTATTGTCGATCGGCTTAGTAGCTAAAGAAACGCAAAAAGTAGGCAAAACAGTGCGGAGGGAGGATCAGTGATCGCGTCATGCGTACCTACTGAAGAGCGGAACTTGTGAACTCGTGAATTTAATTTTGAGAATTATTAAATTTATGAAAGCTTTCTAATGGTACGTCCGATTTAAATGATTCAAAAAGCAATTTACAGATACTGATTATTATAGTCTTGAACACGAAGTAACTTATTTTGATAAGAATTAATACCGTAATTATGATAAATGATAAATGATCTTTATTTTGCAAGTAGGTTTTATAAAAACACTTTTACACGTCAATTTTTTTTTTTTCGTCAAATAATGCTAGATGAGGCCGGTGTTTCCTATCTGACTACCCTGAGAAGAAACACCGAAACAAACTCAGGGGTCAAAGTCTCTTTTAAAGTCCATACAGCAAAACATGTAATGGTCAAATCATATGAGAACCATAGTCGTCTTTTGAAGAAAGAACCACACAGTTCCAAGTGGACCTGTCCAGTCAGTGCAAGCATTTGTCAATATGCGTGTAGCTCAACTCAGGACTAATAAGGACCTCAACGACTTGACGAACAATGCCAAAGAAAGGACATTTGGGTAGACCACATCAAATACTCAAAACTGCCAGACATTATGTGAAAATAAAAGAATAGGAAAGAGTAATCCACATAGTTCTCACATTCACAATAATAAAATTTACAAAAGTGTAAATATTGCAAATTGTAAAAAAGTATATAAAAAAAATCAGTCAAATAGTAAAAATAAACATGTCATAATTGTAAAAAAATAATAATATATATATATATATTTATATATATACAATATCATAATTGTAAAACCACAACAATCGTCAATAAAAAAAGGCAGTTAAAACAAAAAAACATTCAAATGATAATAATTATAGTGAGTAGGTACTGGAGCAGGTCAATCCTAAGCCATTTTATCCTCGAGATACTCTTTTACAGAATAAAAAGCCTTTTGGTAAAGTTTTCGCTTAACAAATATTTTGAATTTATTAATACTAAGTTCCTGAATAGGACTGGGAAGCTTATTATAAAAATGTATACTTTGGCATCTGAATGAGCGTCCTATTTTTTTGAGCCTGGTGGCAGGAACCACTAACTTGTGTTTGTTCCTAGTATTAACGTTGTGAATGGCACTGTATTTTTTAAACATGTTTTTATTTTTATGAACATACAAAATATTTTCATAGATATACTGAGATGGCACAGTCAAAATATTAATATTTGTAAATTTATCTCTGAGGGAGTAACTGGGACTAAATTTACAAATTTAACGAATGGCCCATTTCTGCAAAAAAAAAATCGTTTGGATATCGGCGGCATTTCCCCATAATAGAATACCGTACGACATGACACTATGAAAATAACGGAAGTAAATTAAACGGGCTGTCTCTAAGTCAGTTAGATTTCGAATTTGTCTAACAGCGTATGCGGCAGAGCTAAGTTTTTTAGACGACTTATCTACGTGTGGGCCCCACTGAAGCTTAGCATCAAGAGTTATACCTAATAACACTGTAGTGTCTTCAGGACTCAATTCTTTACCTTTTATTAGCACACTAGTTTCTACCTGTCTTACGTGAGGCATCGTAAATTTAACAAATTTGGTTTTCTTTTGATTAAGGAGCAGGTTATTAACATTAAACCAGTGTACTATTTTTGAAAGGGCGTTAACAAAAGCGAAGTGTCGTCTGCAAACAGCACTATATCATGGTTATCCTTTATGAGGTATGGCAAGTCATTTGTATAAATGAGAAATAAAAATGGACTAAGAATCGAGCCCTGGGGCACACCCATTGATACTACAGACCCGGGTGATCTTTTTCCGTTTACATCAACTCTCTGAATCCTATCACTCAAATAAAAAGTAAGAAGATCCAGAGAGGAATTCCGGAACCCCTTAATGGTGTAATTTCCTGATTAATGTTTCATGGAGAACGCAATCGAAAGCCTTGGACAAATCACAAAAAATGCCCAGGACATCGCATTTGTCTTCCCATGCATTATAATTATGTCCTAAAAGTTTAACCCCCCCCCTAAATCGGTTGTTGAACGACCCCTTGTAAAACCGAACTGTTTATTATGTAACAACTTATGTCTATTAAAAAATCTTTGTAATAAATTGATGTAAAATTAGTTTCTCAAATATTTTACTAAAGGTGGGTAGCACTGAAATAGGTCTATAATTGTGGGGTCAGATGTGCTACCCGTTTTAAACAATGGTATTATTTTACTATACTTCATTAAGTCAGGAAACTCGCCACGATCAATACAATTATTAAAAATAAGTGCTAAACTAAGAGCTACAACCTTTATAATAGACCTTACAACATCCACAGAATTTCCCCATAAATCTGTGGTCTTTTTTACATTCAAAGTGTTAAAGGTTTTAATTATATCCACATATGTCACATGTTCGAAATTAAAATCTGAATCACAAACTTTAACATTTTCTTTAATCAGAGACTCTGCAGCAGTGGGTGACGAGTTCAGAGATTTAGTAGTTAATATGGGGATCTCTGAAAAAAACTTTTCAAAAGCTGCAGCAACTTGTAAGTCCAATTTGACCACGCTGTCATTAATTTTAAGGCTATAGTCACTGCATGGTTTTGTAGATCTTCCAGTTTCACTGTTTATATATTCCAGGTTGTTTTAATTATATTATTACTATTTTTAATTTTGGAACTCAAGTAGCGCGATTTTGCACCAGAGCGTACTTTTTTGAATAATTTTGAATAATTTCTAACATACAAACTAAACTCGGCAGTGTTTACAAGAATTTTTTCCTCATAAAATTCATAGAGTCGCGTTCTACTTTTATGTATACCAATGGTAGCCCATTCACTGAAAGATACATTACTATTAACCGACATAGTTTTGGGTATAAAAGTGGAATTAAATTGCTTACAGTACATATTAAAAAAAAAACATTCATATTGTTGATTCAGATCATCTAATGTTGACAAAGCTGGTAAATTATTAATTAGTATGTGTATGTAAATAGCTTTCCAATAAATGCTTCATGAATGCCAATTTTTAAAAGTAGTAAAATGGATATATTATTTTAACCTTAAGAGATAGACATATGCCACCGCGGACTTTTCTGTAGACGTATATAAGATACACAATTCCACGATACATTATTTTGTCATATCTCAAAGGGTTTAGGCAGCGTTTGCGTTAAAAGCTCCCAGACGGCTTACTTTTTCATGACATCTTCAACAAATAACGTTAATGTATATAAAAATACATACAAAAACTTAACAAATTATACACTAAAAGCTTTCTCAAGAATCACGCTATCGAGTGGTGAAAACTGCTTTAAAATCGGTGCAGCAAATTTTGAGTTTATCGCGAACAGACAGACAGACAGACAGACGCGGTGGGGGACTTTGTTTTATAATATGTAGTGAAAAGTGTCCTAATTTATCTTGGTACTCGAAGATATAGGCAAGAGTGCTCTATCGTCGGCCACATCATCGCTTACCATCAGGTGAGATTGTGGTCAAACGCGATCCTATACATTATATTAAAATATATATATATTGTTTTATTTTGTACTATACTCGAATTGCACTACGATGTCATACGTGTCATTATAACCTATATTCTAAGCTCGAACAAATTATTTTTATTGATTTTCAAGGTTCATGACAAAATTCAACGCCCGATTGGATTACTATACGGTTATCCATCATCATCAGATCAGTTTGATAGTACCTTATAGCCAAAGTGCGGCGCATCTCATGATAATAGCCCAAACACGGGTAAGATACATTGATTAATTAAATCTGGTCAAAAATTATCATAAAAATGATATTAAATGATTAACAATTCCTACTTCCGAAAAAAATAACGTCATTTCAAAAATCTTTACGTTCCGATTACAGTTGTCAGTAATTTTCGTAATCAGACCAAAGAGTATGTAAATCGAACGCTTTTATTCTGCCGATGATAATAATAACATGGTTCGCTTAATTGATTTTATCTGCTATGTAGGTGAATAAGATTATATAATAGAAAATAATAAAACAACTAAAAATTAATTCTGTTAAATTATTTTATTTTATCCCGCCATTTCATAAAGTAAACATTGCGTATATCAGAAACTTAAAACTTGATACTGTCAATTCGGTTATAACATTTTGGTATTTTGTTTTATTGAAGTTTAAATCGTTTGATGTTTTTGTACTACATTTGAGTAGTTCTGGTAGTTTTATTGAATAATAATTAATTAAGTACGTCTATAATAACTGTTGACAATTTGAGATAATGACTCATGTGTTGCATGTGGCAAGGTTTCTAAAGTGGGAAAGCGCGACGCATGTTCGGGACGCGCAGGTCGCGCGTGCAGTTCCATTTACTTTTATACCTTCGTGTTTTAATCAAAGACTACGATTTGACAATACGAATGTTGCATGTTTTTTCCATTTCATAAATAGTGAGGTACCTCAACCGATACTGACCAAAGAACCGAAAATTTTTCGTAAAAATAATTTCGATTTTTATGCAACTAATTATGATCAGCTTTTGTATTTCCTGAAGGTAATTTGATAGACGCAAATACTCATAAAATAAATTATAATTTAAGCTTAAGAATTGAAAGACTAGCTAAAGCTGTCATTTTATTTTTTCGTCTCGATTTGGTGATGACGAAAATATTTAGGTACTCAAGCTGATATTTTTGCGGACACATTATTACAACTTAACGAATAGGTACTATTAATAATGACTTCGGTTTGAAAACGAATAATAGATCATTGTAAAAACATACCCAAGTCCTCTTCGTATACTATTTTCGTGCGGGTCTCGTAGTATATGTATGTATCAAAATTGTAGCAATAAAAAAAGAAATATGTGTCGGTTTCTTACAATGCAGACATTTGTATTTACATGACTTTTTTAATTCTAAAGCGTAAAACTGTGGGTCTAAGTTTATTCATGTGATCAGTCCAATTGACTGTATTCAGATAGGTTGCAGTAAATAAAACTTTTGGTAGGTTAGAGCCACTGCCTTAACTCTCGTTAGTCATACAGCACATTTATTCTTTTCAGTTCATTGATTCGTTTCGTAATAGAAGCATGTTTGTCAATGGGTTGGGACGGAGCTTTAATTGCCCAGCATAGTTATCCATTTATTTTGACTTCTGACAGTCTTCATATTTAGGTACTCATGTATTTCAGTGTTACGTGTGAAGCAGGCTGCACCACTTATGGTCCGCTGTTGTTTTAGGCTCTTTGAAGGCAAAGTATGTTGGATTTACTGGCTGGAGAACTTAGTTGAGTATTATAAGGTCTAAATCGGTTTGTTAAAACAGAGACTCTAAGTTTATTGCTTAGGGATAGAGTTGACTGCTTGCCAAGCATCCAATAAACGTTTTTGAATCGATTATTTACTTCGTTCCGTATCTGCTTAATATGGTCTTTTCATGTCATACGTTGGGCCAAGTAAAATTCCAAGTATTTTACACTTTTGCATGGCGGTAAAGGATTCTGGCTAAGTTTGACTTTTGGGCACAGCTTCTTTCTCAATATTAATGTAATGTGGAGACTTAGGGAAACTCGCATTTACATGCCATCTTTGCATCCATTCAAAATATATATATCAAAATAAACGCCACATTTATGGCGGTAAGTCACCTCTTTGAGGCTTGGCTGGACAGAACTCACGACGTCCTCGCCTTTCGCATGACTTCTCACTGGATACGGTAAGTTCAGGACATACCTGTACCGAATTCGTGTGGAAGTGACGCCCGGGGGTCGCCTCTGTGTGGACCGTCCGGAGGACACGGTGAAGCATACGATAGAGGTGTGCCCGGCTTGGGCAGAGCATCACCGTGTCCTTGTGGGGGCGATAGGCGGTGGCGATCTCTTGCGCTGGGCCTTGGTACAGGCCATGGTCTGGAGCGAGGAGGAGTGGCAGGCGGTCGCCTCTTTCTGTGAAGCAGTAATGCTAGCAAAGGGGGAGGCTGACCACATTAAGCAACGCCGCCGGACCAATCTGAAGATTTAGGCCACGGTCACGCCTCAAGGAGTTGTCAGCAGAAAAAAACTTGGTGGTTGAAAATCGAAAGACGGGCGGTTGATTATCAGTTGAGCTCTGAACCGCCATGGAAACACACCAGAAACGAGCTGTTGCGTTATACTTATTTCACAGAAGAATTAAAAACAGCTTTACAACAGCTTTAAAAACGGCTTTTATGGCTCTGGATGCATCGGATTTCCCTGCCCGCTGAAGGCAACTGTGGGCGCTAACCGACCTCAAAGCGTGCGGGCGCTACCCACTGAGGCTGCAGGTGACCGAAGCTCGCGCGATTCTACTAGTTCCATGCCATTGCAGTGGGAGCCGCAAACAACTGCGCACACCACGGCCGTAAAACGCGTCGTGAAACGTGTTTTAATTTTTTACATATATATCTCTAGCTTTCTACAGAATTGAAAACCGCTTCATGAGTTCTTAGCCTAAGTAAAAGGCGGAGTGTTAAAAAATATGGTAATATTTTTGATTATTTTAGTTTTCAATTCATATTAGACTTTATATAAACACACACATACAGTATCTTAGTCCTATTTTCCATAAAGGTTCTAATGTTAAAAAACCGGTATGAAAAATCGAATTTGAAGACATCACTTTTACTAAAAATCTGGCAATATATTTTCAGAAATTGACATTTGCACATGTCAAATCATAGTCTTTAATTAAAAAATGAACCATATGTATCTGTAGGCGAAACGAAGTATCTACAACATACGGGACGCTAGCGCGCGGACAGACGGAAGGGCGCACAGTGGTCCGGATTTTTAAAAAGGTGGACATAGGATCGAAAATGCATATTTAACTTAATAAAAATTTGTTTCGTATAGGAAATTTGACGCTGATTAATACTTATTACTACAACTTTTCAAAAAAACTGCTCCTTCACGTTAAAAAAAAAATTTTGAAAATAAAAATGTATGGGAGAAAATCTATTTTTTTTTTTCTCCGTTCATTATCAATGTATAGCAAGCAAACTTTATATTCTGGTAAGTACCTATTGTTCTTAATACGACAACATATAAATTGCTTGCGTATCCCTGCGGCCTTAACGCCTACGATGCTTCAAAGTTTAAAATTTCAATTGGGATTTTTTTAAATTATTATCGAAATTTTCAATTAAGCTGAATTCAAAATATCATTTTTTAATTATATATGAATCAAAACATACGCATTCAGGCATTTGGCAAGTATTTGTTTATTTTATTTTAATAAAAAATAATAATAAAAGTCTTCAACTTCAGTTTTGTAATTAAAGACACGTGCTGATTCGTTGCCTATTTGTAACTGACTGAAACGACTCCTGTGATAAAAGAATAATTTTCCCCCACCACCGGAGATTTGGACGACGCTGATTGGCTGTTGAAGATGTGGTATTAATTTTGTCAGTCACTACTTGCGAGCGTGTTTGTTATTAATATCTGTGCATGAAACAATTAAAGGCACTTGTTTCTCAACCCTTGAGGAAGCAACATATCTAATTATCCGTGCTGTGTGAAAGTTTAGTGAGTTTCGTTATGGCTGCATTTGTTACAAACTTGGACATTTTTATGTTCCTCCGTGTTGAAGGAGACATGAAAAATTGGGCACGACTCTATGAAGCTATTATTCTACATATCCCAGTTGAAACATGTTCGGAAGATTTAGAAATAATGAAGACCTTTTTGAAGAACTACATCAGTAATATCAGTCGTAGATGGGTTACGTGCTTCTAGAAATCAGAAGACTTTCATGAATAGACATGCTGCGTGGTTACAATCAAATATTAGTTGGCCAAATTGCACTACTATTAATTTATCCGAGATTTTTCAAGCCCAAGATGAAGTTATCGAAAACATATCGTTAGACAATACTTCAGTTGACATCGATACTACAGCAGCTGTGATTCCATCGACATCAAGTACAACAACTGTGGGCACATCTACCGAAGTTCAGATTAGGAAGCCTTTTGTTGACCTCAGCAACAAACAGAAGAAAAGACGTTCAGAGTCTCTTTTGGACTATTCGCCGGAAGAACTTACTTTTGCATTAGTCGAAAGACTTAGGATAGACAAGAAGAATGACTTAGCTTGTGTTATTGACCATATAACGAAGAACTCTGATAGTGTTGCTATTGTTCAAGCCACATTGTTTAAGAAAAATAGGAAAAAATCTTTTGATGAAGATCATGCTCTTGGTCTTTATACATCATTGAACCTGTCAAAATGGAAATACTTGTGTTTAAGGCAAGCGCTGTTAGATTGTGAAGTTCCAGTGTTACCATCGTATCACAAACTCCTTGAAGCTAAAAAGAGATGCTATCCACATGATTTAGAAATTACTGAGAGAGGAGCCAGAGTGAAGCTTCAAGCCCTATTGGATCTGACAGTCCAAAAGATTCTTCAAATTACCGGTACCCAGATTGATTCGTCAACTGAAGGATTGAAGTTAATTAGTAAATGGGGTTTCGATGGAGCTTCTTCACAAAGCACCTACAAGCTAAGGAGTGAAGATGTAGACTTCAGTGATTCATCGGTTTTCATGTCAAGTCTTGTTCCTCTTAAATTAGTTTCTAATAATAGCACCATATGGGAAAACCCAACACCTTCAACACATTATTGCAGGCCCATTAAGTTCGAGTTTTGTAAAGAGCCAGCAGAATACATCAAGCAAGAAGAAGCTGTATTGAAGGAAGAAATAAAAAACATCAATTCTACAAAATGGGCCGGGCTAGAGATTAGTCACGAGCTTCATATGACAATGATCGACGGAAAAGTGGCCACTATTATAACGGATACTTCGTCTGCATCTGCCTGCAATATTTGCCTTGCTAAGCCGACTGAGATGAACAAGCTGTCAGAAGTATTTTCACAGACCTGTTCGAGAAGATGTTTATAAATATGGACTTTCTACTCTTCATATGTGGATTCGTTGTATGGAGTGTATTCTACACATTTCTTACAACATGGACTTTGAGATGTGGACTGCACGAGGTGCTAACAAGCAACTAAAAGCTGCGAAGAAACATTTGACACAAGAAGAATTCAAACAGCAAATGGGAATACTTGTGGATATTGTGAAGCAAGGCTTTGGAACCACAAACGACGGAAACACAGCCAGAAGGTTTTTTAGAGATTATGAGAAATCTGCCGAAATAACCAATATTGACAAAGGCCTACTGAAGCATTTTGCGGTTATTCTTCAAACGATTTCATCAGGATGTGCCATAGATATTGAAAAATTCAGGACTTATTGCAGAGAAACAGCTGAGATCTTTGTTCATCTATACCCATGGTTTTATATGCCCGCAAGTGTGCACAAGCTACTCATACACGGTGTAGACATTTGTCATCACTTTGGCCTCCTACCAATTGGCATTCTTTCCGAAGAAGCGGGAGAAGCAAGAAATAAAGAATTTCGAAGAGTTCGTGAATATCACACAAGAAAATTTAACAGGATAAAGACCAACGAGGACTTGCTCCATAATTTTTTAATTAGTTCAGACCCGTATTTATCCCATATTCGACCAAAATACAGCAACTCAAAGCAGTTCGATTTTTTTCCAGATGTTAAAGAGCTTTTGTTGTTGCCTCAGGTAGTAACAGAAGAAACCGAAAATATGGATCTACAGGAGTTGCAGTCTGAAGATGATCCATTAATGTAAACGTGACAGATTTAGTGATGTTGTTATTGTTAGAATTGAGTTTTGTAGTCCTTTTCAGAACTACTTAAAATAGTCCTTTTCAGGACTTCAGAAAAAGCCCTTTTCAGGGCTACATCTATTTCTTATTGTTTCTTTTAAGATGAGTCACGCTAGTAGTATAACCAACAATATCAACCATGGTTTATCAATAGGAAATATCAACAGATGAAAGAATAATCAACAAATGATTTTTAAAAAAAAATTAATTAAATTAATTATTATGCTTATTTTATCATAATATCACGCTTTGTATTCCCCGAAGGGTTCGGCAAAAGTGTATTCTACACTATAGTACACTGTCATTTCGACAGTTATATATAAGTCCCAAGTAATAGGGGGCGAGCCTAATACACGGATGGGGCGCGCGGGGGGCTTGTTTTTTTATTAAAAATGATATTTTGGATTAATTTCAATTGTAAAACTCGTTAATAATATTAAGATAATTCAACATTAAAATTTTAAACTTTAAAGCAGGCCGCAGGGATACGCAAGCAATTTATATGTCGTCGTATTAAGGACAATAAGTACTTACCAGAATATATGGTTTGCTTGCTATACTTTGATACTGAACGGAGAAAAAAAATAAAATAGATTTTCTCCCATACATTTTTATTTTCAATATTTTTTTTTTGACGTGAAGGAGCAGTTTTTTTGAAAAGTTGTAGTAATAAGTATTAATCAGCGTTAAATTTCCTATACGAAACCAATTTTTATTAAGTTAAATATGCATTTTCGATCCTATGTCCACCTTTTTAAAAATCCGGACCACTGTGGGGCGCCCTGATTGCACGCATGCCGCTCGCGAGCGGCTCGCTACCGGCGGCATTCGCCAGATGTGATCATACTCAAAGAAAACACGGATACACACAATGTGAAGAAATCGGAATCCATGATAACGTGACGGTTTACATGATAGAATTGAAGAAAAAAATGTGGGCCTACTCTAAGTAACATGGGCCGAGGCCAGGAAGATGATGATAAATTGATAATAATATACTTTAAAAATAAATGACTTTCTTTATCTGACTAACAATTACAAATTCTTTATTTGTGTTATCTTATTAAGTACCAATGTTCACCCGAGGAAGTGAACATGCCAAAGCAGCGGGGCTATGACCGCAGTGAAGCCAATTTGACGTCAATATTAGTTATTTGTCGCAAAAATTATTCAAATAGGTACATCAGTTATCTCAGATAAATGTATTAATATGTAATGTAAATAGATTGATATAAATACTATGTAATTATGTAATAAAGTCTAATTCTACGCTACGAGCAACGCTATTTTATTACAACGAGACCATCGACTCCTCTCACTGCTACTATACCTATAAATGGTTGCTCATAGCTTTGGCTTTACCCAGCCATAGTTCACGGTGGAGGTGTGCTTTACTTGAGTGGAACACAGCCTTGCCCTCGTGGAAGTAATCACCGACAGCGACCTTTCGCGCCGGGCCCTGATTCGGGCTATGGTCCGAAGCAGGGAGGAACGGCAGGCGGTCGTCTCCTTTTGCGAAGCAGTAATGCTAGCGAAGGAGGAGGCCGCACGCGTGAGGGAAGGAACGTCCTCACGCCCCAGTTGCCGAGATTCCGACCCCGACTACCGGCCACCGTAGACGCGGGCTTGACAATGTTGAGCAATGGGTAGTTCGCCGTTCGAACGTCCGGTAACTAACCGGACCGAACCTGTCGTCAACAGCGCGTAGTGATCCACGCGCTCCTCAAAGGGCCGATGCCCGCTAGCTGGAACCGAGGGTAATTTCTGAAGAAGAAGTCCTATAACGCAAAGAGCAATTGGCATCCTTCCCACTTTCCGCCTGTTGCATTAGGGTTCATGGTAACAGGCTTCCCGCATTATTAACTTATATTGTAGCTATATGGTTAGGACTAGGTAGATAGGTGCAGCTATGGTTGTTGATAAGCTACAATCAACCCCGTTACTGTAAATTTAGGTAGCTGAATGTACAAAGCACAACCTATGTATGTGATGTACTGCGTTTATTGACGAGAGAAAACGAACTAAAACTCGTAGTAAGTTTGTATAGGTCATGATAACTATAACATGATACTAATAAGTAAATAAAATACATAACAGTCTTAAGGTCGTGTCCTTCAGTGTAGGCCTAGGTATAGCGTAAAAATAATTACCCATGAGCGATAAAAGCCTGAGCGTAAGCAACGCCACAATATAGGAGTGAAGGAATCCGGATTCTACCATAACGCGCAAGTGTAATATGTCAATAACAATCCTCCCCTACGCAACATTCGGCCTAAAACGTATATCAATAATCACGACGGTTAAAAATTGCTATAAAATATCATCAGGCGTTTACTTTTTTGAATATTTCAAAAACCTGGTCAAATATTAACAAAATATTTGGCCATGTTCAGGATAGGTTAGGAATAGTGTTAGGTAGTGAAAAGTTAAATAATAACTACTCTTGAAAGTAATTTGGCAAGACGCAAGTTGGTACGGCGCCACATACAAATTTGGGCATTGTCTTTTCTATTGTTTTTTATATGCCCTATATTGTAATATAACCTCACAAGAATTCATATCTATATTTATTATTTCTCCCTCCATGCTTTCCTCCCTCACTCAACCTGTCACTACTCCCCACACGTGCTTTGCCAGGGCCACTCCCTAGAAGCACTTACTCACCACACGTGCCTTACCAGGGCTACTCCTTGGAGGCACTTACACATTACAATCTCTCTTGCACTCTCTTAGCGCTCTTCCTCTCCTATACCACACTACACTACACTTCTATACTCAACTCTTTCCTCACTCCCATCCTCCTCCTCCTCATGTAACACTACACTCACTCCTTTGTATGTAACTCTTATACATTACACATTACGTTACATAGTTTCGCCATGTCTGTCTGTCTGTCTGTCCTCACTTAATCTCTGTGACCATTAGCACTAGAAAGCTGAAATTTGGTACCAATATATATCAATCACACCGACAAAGTGGTTAAATAAAAATTGGAAAAAAAAAATGTTTTATTAGGGTAGCCCCCCTATATGTAAAGAAGTGATTTTTTTTTAAATTTCAACCCTAACGTGTGATATATTGTTGGATAGGTATTTAAAAATGAATGGGGGTTTACTAAAATCGTGTCAATAATTTCGGAAATAATCGCTCCAAAAGTAAAAAAACAATGTGTGTGTTTTGAACTATAAGTTTAGAAAATATGAAAAAAAAATCTGAAAAGTAGAACTTTATAAGGACTTTCTAGGAAAATTATTTTGAACTTGATGGAAAGAACAGTTTTGTACAAAAAAGACAAAAAGGTTGTACAAAATAATTCCTGGACTATGTTTATAATGTAATCGTATATGCAAGCATTTTTTTAACTCATAAGTGGGTACACTTGTTGTGACGGACGGGAAACTACGGAACCTTACACTGACCGTGGCCCGACACGCTCTTCGGTGGTTTTTTTAGTTGACTTCCTATAGATATACTTAATCATAAGAAAAAATTTGATATCGTTAATTAAACCAATAATAAAACGATTCTAAGCATTTGTTCAGTCAATTTACTTGCTGCGTCAGAGAATGGGGTATAAAAAAAATGGACCAATATGCCTTCTGGCAACAGCCAGAATCATAATTTGCATGCTTTTCTGAGTCCGAAACCATTCACAGAAGGCGGTTCTCATATTTTGCATACTCAACTCCCTTTGGCGCTTCCTCTATATGGTTTTGGGGCTGGTAAAGTCACTCATGTTCCTCTAGTAGTATAAAACAACGCAAAAATACTCGACTTATATCAATTTATGGAAAGGAATTTTTCCGCATTAGACGATAATCAATCATAATCAGGGATTCATGCATTTTTCAGGGCCAGGACTCTAACTACGTAATAATGGAAAGATACAACAGGAGAAACGAGTACCTCGATAACTATGAACCCGAGGACAAAACCATGCTCTACAACTGCACAAATATATACGAATGCTTACCGGTTCAATTTACCTCTGTCACTGAATTTACTGCCCCAAATCTCATCTTGAAATCTTGTTTCACTAAGAATTACACGTGTCAAATCACAAGATTTCATAATTTGAATCACAGTGATAAAGTATTGTTTTTAAGTAACACCATCAAATTTAAGTCCTTCTATCATATCAATTGTTCACTAAATTCGAACGGTACTCAGTTATGTCACACGGAAGATGGTGTTGTCTATAACAAAATGGTTCATAAGAAAAATCAATCACTTGGGAGCGAGCAACATGAATTTATTTGTGAAGAGAGCGAAGCAACAAATATTAAACAAAATCACTATGAAAGACGAGATTTTTACGAAAATGCTCTCCCTTTTTTTTATTCTTCTGATTATAATGATTATTCTGATTCTGAAGAAGAGACGACGACGACAACGCCAACGACGACGACGACAACGCCAACGACGACGACGACAACTACGACGACGACAACTACGACGACGACAACGACAACGACGACGACGACAACTACGACGACGACAACGACAACGACAACGACAACGACAACTACAACTACAACTACAACTACAACTACAACTACAACGACAACGACAACTACAACAACTACCACCACGACGACTACTACGACCACTACAACCACCACTACAACTACGACAACCACAACCGAACCTCCCCTCCCTACTTCCCCCCATCACAAGTACTATAAGGGTGACAGAGTGTTAATTAAATTAGGGGGTTGGGTTGGTAAAGTCAATCATGTACCAATCACTAAAGGAAGATACTCCAATAGGAAAAAACAACACAAACATATACATATTGCACAATTTACTCTGGCCGACTCCTTTGAAATTGAAAAGGGTAGATGTAAAAATGAGAACTGTGCGGTCGTTGTGGCACATACATTAGATATACCAACCGTCACTCTATGGCCCAGGACACCAAAGCCAACTACGCCCAAAGTGATACTCTCGGGCAGATGGGAAAATTATACATACCCGACCCGTCGAACAAAACGTACAAGGCTCCATAAAGGTCTAAAGAAACTGCACATCGGTCCCGTCAAAGTCTGAAAAGGAGCCAATCAATGTCCAAGGTAATCTGGTCATATTACATGGGTAGTGCTGCTGCATTCAAATTAAAATAAAGAAAGATAAAATAAATAATAGTGTATTTTTTTAGATTTATGACGTACTAAAAAAAAACTACTTACTAGATCTCGTTCAAACCAATTTTCGTTGGTAGTTTGCATGGTAATGTACATCATATATTTTTTTTAGTTTTATCATTCTCTTATTTTAGAAGTTACAGGGGGGGGAGGGACACTCATTTTCCCACTTTGGAAGTGTCTCTCGCGTAAACTATTCAATTTAGAAAAAAAAAAGATATTAGAAACCTCAATATCATTTTTGAAGACCTATCCATAGATACCCCATGGTTTGATAAAAAAAAAATTTTGAGTTTAAAATAAATAATTCCATTTACAGTAGGTGGCCATATTATTATTAGGGATAGCACCAAAGTTTTTATAACATTATCTGCCTCAATATTACAAGCAAATAGTTGATTGTAGGTCCGGCTGGTATTTTTTATTTATAGACTTTATTGATTGCGATAGTAAAAACAACAAAATTTAAAGCAAAATCATTTATATATTTATGAAAACATACGTAGAAAAACGGACGAATATTACCAGAATTTTGTAATATCTCTCCATGCCATTCATCGTGATATGCTCTCAATGCAAATTTTGGCATTCTGTTGCAGGTTTTTGTTATTATACCACTTTTAAATGAGAGCTGCAATCAGCCAATGCTTTTATAAGAATAATAATAAATCAGTTATTTGCTTGGCGGTAATTACTTGCTAAGCGATCTACTGAGGTGTTGGAGAAAGTGGTGTGCCGGCCAATTGACTCGATTTTTGGAAGATAACGAGTTGTTACCTGACCTACAATCTGGTTTCAGGGAGCAGAGGAGCACATCCACGGCGTTGCTGGACGTTACCGATAACATACTATCAGCTCAAGATAAGGGCCTGTGTTCACTGGTTGTGCTACTTGATTTTTCGCGTGCGTTTGATTGTATCAATATTCCATTGCTAATTTCAAAGTTGAAATATTACGGGTTTGACGATCATGCCATCCAGTGGTTCAAAAGCTATCTCAGTGACAGAAAGCAACTCGTAGAGATACGGTTGGCGGACGGTACCACCTGGAATTCAGCCCTTTCTGCAATAGAGAAAGTGGTTCCCCAGGGATCAATTTTGGGTCCGATTATCTTCATTATTTACTGTGCAGACATAATAAAGTGCCTCCAAAATTGCAAGTACCACATTTATGCCGATGATGTCCAATTGTATTTATCTTTTAAACCAGAGGACTACGAATCAGCCATTAGGGATCTAAACGATGGAATAGAATGAGTCTTCACCTGGGCGGATGAGAACTGTCTTACGTTAAACCCAGTGAAAACTAAATATGTGTTCTTTGGTACAAAGCAGCAGTTAATGAAGCTGCCCGCAAACCTAAGTTTGACTCTTATGTTGATGAGGCGCGAAACCTGGGGTTGCGTATGGACAGTGGCCTTAGGTTTGAAAAGCACATTGCTGACTCCGTTAAAAGTTGCTTTTATCGCCTAAAATTATTATACAAAATGAGACCTTTCTTGTCGGAAAAGCTCCGCGAGCAGTTAGTCGAAACCCTAACTTACGCTGATACGGTTTACGGCCCTCGCATGCTGGCTCGTACCGACAGACTCATACAGAGAGTTCAAAATGCATGCGCTCGTTTCTGTTACTCAATTCCCCCTAGAACTCATATCACCCCCTTTCTTAATAAACATTTTATACTAAAAATAAAGTCAAGGCGAAAGTTACATTTGGCTTGTCTTCTTTTTGGCGTTGTTAAGACTAAGAAACCGAGGTACTTGTACGACAAGCACAGCTTGATGGCTAGTAGACGGGAATGCGCGCCTAGACTTTACACTATAAATCATAACGTTATTTTAAAAACACTTGCTTTACTTAATCGGGTTGTTTTCTATTACTATTTTTTTTTTCGTAGTACCCGAGATTGCGCCCCGGCATAGTGGACTTATGCGTCGCTGCACTGCGCGTAGTGATGGCATTGTGTTGACTAAGGCTAAATCGCTTCAAACCGGTTTATATTATGTTTTTTTTTTACACTGAACACATATTTACATTTGTTTTGCTCTTTTATCACATATTATGTTTTATTGTAATGTGACTAACGTAATGTAGTGTTGACACTTATTGTAAATTTATTTTTATCCGTTCACTCCAAATAAGGTTCAGTTGAAAACCAGCGTCAGACAACAACCCGTAGTAGTCTGGCATTTCGCTGAACTGGACCTTTTTTGGCGCAAACGTGTGACAGACAATGTTACTTTTTTTTTTTTTGTTTTGGGTTTGTCTTAAGTTTTTGTTGTTTACAATGTTTTTTTGCGCCAAAATAAGTACTTTTCTTTCTTTCTTTCTTTCAATGTCTTTCGAATCACTCACCCCATCGACGCTCACCGGAAGTCCAGGCCTGGCGTTAAGTTTATTGACATTTTTCCAAAAGCCTCGAAAATCGCTATTGTAGTGTTTCTTAGCAAGACTGTTCATTTTAAATTGTTCTTGACGATTTTGACACCATTTCAAATCGTGCTTTGAAAGCTCTCTTACAAGTACACATATCTTCATAAATTAAGCCAGATCTCGGTTTACCGCACGCTATCCACTCCGTAAACTTCTTTCTAGCCTCCCGGTGAGCCCCTTTCACGTGTTCATTCCAGCCTAGTATGCGTGTACCACTCCCACCCCTCGCGACGTCCCCTCGCCCCACCAAGGACGCAGCCCGAAGGGCGGCCACAATGTCGGAGTACATCATATCAAGAACATGGTTATGACAGGGGTCATTACAATAAAAATCAGCACAATTTAAACACTCGGTTGGAAAGTCAATTAACCCTAAACGATTATGACACTCTGCGGTATACTTCGAAATCTGTTCCTTACTTCTAGTGCCCCATGATACATTGTTATCATTCAGTAACATCTTATTCTGCAATTTAGGTGTTATTAAATCTAGATCACATTCAATCACTAGCGGAAAATGATCAGACCACAGTGATCATAATCAACATAATCATTAGTGACGCACCGTTTTGCCGATTGCGTAACAATACAGTGATCTAACCAGCTGCTAGTACCGTGAGCGTCACTTATGAACGTAAATGTACCCGACTCCAAACCGAGAAAATCAACGTCAATACATGACCAATATTGATCACTACAAAAATTAATAAGCTCGTTATAAAACAAGTCGTATATGTCAGCATTGTAATCCTCCAACATAAAAACAGATTGAATGTTTTGTTCGTCTATAATAGCACTTACCGCACTTAAACAGTCCGTAAAGTCCGGTAAGTTGTCCGCACAGTTGGTAAGCATATAAATACTAAACACAAGCACAGGTCGATCTATTTTTGTTATTTTTATTGCACTGTTACGAGCGATGTCGCACCGCAACACTGACACTTGTTGGAAAACACTGCTTCTCCATAACAACGCGACACCGCCATATGGACGACCGCGGAGTATGGACGTGTCCACCGCCGACGTACCTGTGTACCCGAAGCCGCCGTCGATCGTGCTCAGATACATTATGTCCTCCGGCAGTAACCATGTTTCCTGAAGTGCAATCAGGTCACAGGTACGACACAACTCCCGTACACTATCAACTGATCGCTTAATATTTTTACAGTTAAAGCTCGCTAATCGGTAACCATGTCTATCCATTATTATTTTGTTGCTTAAGGCCGATCACAGACGAGAATCTGTTCGCATTTCGATCGTTGAAATTAACGAAACGCCTGAATAAATAATCCCAGTAGGCCATATACTTTCGTCTAAGTATAAAGATACTTTAGAGTCGGACACAAAGAATTTATATGCATCGTGGCCCTTGTCTTTTCTCATTTTAATTTTCTCAAGACACACGGTTTCATGTGTTTTATCCCGAATGTATGTAATTATATTATCCTCCTCCGTTGTGTCGCTGTGAATATTTGTAATGAGTATCGGGATTTTCTTTTCAGCAAAAATCAAAATCATTTATTTCAAATAGACCATTTGCAGGCACTTTTGAATAGTCAAATGTCGGTCAGTCCAAAAAAAAGTGAAGTTAATTTGCACGTTCCAAACGTAGGTCTCTATGGAGAAGAACGTGCAAGAAACTCAATGGACACTCTTTTTAAAATATATTATGAGTTACATAGATCTTGGTTACATATTTCTTGTCGCTTGTAATATGTGAGCACAATGTAGGAAGATACGTAATAATAATAAGTTACTATTCTTTTTATTAAATGTAATTAAAAATAGAAACCGAATTAAGCCACTGGCAGCCAAGAGATGACCAGTCTCAACCGATGGCACCCGTTCACGGGCATGACACGTGCATCAGCCCCACTTAGCTCAACCATTTTAAAGGGAACCGAATGACCCAATAACACGTGCCACCACCAGCGAGACATTTGGGTGAGCATGACAAACTCTCAACTGCCATGCTCGTAATGTCAAACAAGTTGTAACCTAATAAAGATGCTCCATGGTGCTTCACATTCACAAAAACTTGAAAAAAAAAGTGCTTCTACATTATACAATGCTATTTAGTTTTCAATTAAAAAAGGTAATAAATTATCATAAGCTCCATTGAAATAAACAAATAAATAAAAAATACATTTCGAAAGCAAAAAGTACTAAAAGGGGAATAGTATCTCTTCCAATATTTAGAAATATATTTATATATATATAAAAAAAAAAATAATTTGAAGGTAAAAGTGGATGTAGTTGTGGAGCAGGACTAGCATTTAGCCAAGCATTTTTGTCAAGGAGATAATCTTCCAGTTTATAATATGCTTGTCTACATAGCGTGCGTTTAATGCATGTTTTAAATTTGGACTTGTTGTGGTCAAGGAGGATTGATTGGAATGATACACGAATATGCTGAGAATAAAAACGTTTTAATGGTAGTTGGTCTCTTTTATATCATAATTTTGAATGTGTAATGTAGGGTATTCTTAAGTTGTGTCTACTATAAATATGGTTGTACACCCGCCGCGTACTTTTAGTCAATAAACAGCTACCGACGAACTTCTATAGTTTTACTTACTGATACTACGATACCATAGTGGCGACGAGGATGGCTAAATTCGGTGAATTTGACATGAAGACTGGAAGCTGGCAAACCTATTGTGAAAGGCTGGAGATGTATTTCTTGGTGAACGCAGTAAAGGAAGACCTAAAACTACCGACGCTTATAGCATTCATGGGGGAACCGGCATACGAATTATTAGTGAACTTGTGTAGTCCAAAGAAACCGGCGAACATGACCTTGACCGAGGTTGTGAAGGTCATGCAAGAACATTTGCAACCAAATCCATCGATTTTGGCAGAACGATTTAAATTTCGACAAAGAAGACAACAGGCGGGTGAAAGTATTTCGGATTATGTTGCAGAATTGAAAAAAATTACGCGGTATTGCGAGTTCGGCACAAGTTTAGACGATAATTTGCGAGACCAATTCGTGTGCGGTATCATGAGTGACCTTATTAGACAACGATTGTTTGCGGAAGGAAACATAAAATTCGTCAAAGCAGTGTCGGTGGCGAGCGCTTTGGAGGCGGCGGAGCGGGATGCAGCCGCTGTAGACGGGCGAGGCAATGTCAGTGGGCCCGCCACGGCCGACGCGAACGCTGTTGCGACGGGACTGGAAGGTTCGAGAACTATTACGGTGTCGCGGCGTAGTTCAGTGGCATTTGATCAAGCGGGAGATTTACATCGCATGCAAGTGGGAGGATGCGCTGCATGCGGGGATTACCGACACACTAAGATGGAATGCAAATTTTCAAAGTACCAGTGTAGTAAATGTAAGGAGGTTGGTCATTTGCGTCGGATGTGCCAGGAGAATGGTACACATGGTACACGTGTCATCGGGGACCATCGAGACCGCGGACGATCGTGGGGCGGTAGCAGCGGAGCAGGAGCGGACCGCGCGGGTCGCCGGGGCCACGAGCGGGCAGGGAAGGCGCGGCCAGGTGCCCACGGGCGGCCCGCTAAGCACACGTTAGAGGCACATTGGGAGGAAGACACGGAAGATGAGGTGGAGGAAGAGGAACCAATTTATCAAATGTCGTTAAGCCAATACAGGCCGGTGAGCATGAACATTTTAGTAAACGAGGTTATGTTAACAATGGAAATTGATACCGGGTCTCCTTTATCTTGTATCTCAATTAAAACTTATAAAGAGTATTTTTCTAGTATACCGTTATTACCATGTAAACTATCAGTCAAGTTTTATAATGGGAGTAAAGTTCAACCAATGGGCTATCTAGAAGTGACCGTTACCTACAAAAACCATAAAAAGAATTTAGATTTATATGTATTTAAAACGGGGAGTACTACACTTTTAGGAAGGCAATGGTTATCGGAATTAAATATCAATATACCCCCTATAACAATAAATAACGCGAGGTTAACAAAGGAGGATTTAACGGTTCAAAAAACCGGCCAAGTGCGAGACGGACTCGCCCATGAAGGGTTTCGTAGCAGCAAGTAACATAATATAAAAGTTCTTGTAATGTGTTGTAACTTTGATCGATGTTTTAATAATAGTGTATTTTTTTCGATTTATGACGCATTAAAAAAAAACTACTTATTAGATTTCGTTCAAACCAATTTTTGTTGGTAGTTTTTATAGTAATGTACATCATATATTTTTTTTAGTTTTATCATTCTCTTATTTTAGAAGTTAGAGGGGGGGGGGACACATTTTACCACTTTGGAAGTGTCTCTCGCGCAAACTATTCAGTTTAGAAAAAAATGATATTAGAAACCTCAGTATCATTTTTGAAGACCTATCCATAGATACCCCACATGCATGGGTTTGATGAAAAAATTTTTTTTGAGTTTCAGTTCTATGTATAGGGACCCCCAAAATTTATTGCTTTTTTTCTATTTTTGTGTGAAAATCTTAATGCGGTTCACAGAATACATCAACTTACAAAGTTTCAAATGTATAGCTCTTATAGTTTCGGAAAAAAGTGGCTGTGACATACGGACGGACAGACAGACAGACAGACAGACAGACAGACAGACAGACAGACAGACAGACAGACAGACAGACAGACAGACAGACATGACGAATCTATAAGGGTTCCGTTTTTTGCCATTTGGCTACGGAACCCTAACAAAAAACTAATATTGTAAATAACATCTATTCTAGGTACCATGAATTATTTGATGGCGGATGGGGGCGTTTCACGGGCGGTCGAGCGACATTGCATTTACGTGAGGGGGCCGTGCCGATATTCTGCCGCGCGCGACCGCTGCCGTACGCACTGCGCGCGCGCGTGGATGACGAGCTCGAGGCGATGCTGCGCGCCGGCATCATCGAGCCTGTTCACACCTCCGACTGGGCCACACCACTGGTAATAGTACATAAGCCGGATGGCGCCTTACGTTTATGTGCTGACTATAAAGTTACTGTGAATCGTATGTTAAGAGTGGATAAGTATCCTGTGCCAAAGATAGACGATTTATTTTCTAAATTAAGCGGTAGTAGGTATTTCACAAAACTAGATTTATCTCAAGCATACAATCAAATATTACTAGATGAATCCAAGGATTTTACAGTTATTAATACACATAACCGTCTTTTCAGATACAATAGATTAGTGTACGGACTCGCGTCGAGTCCGGGAATTTTTCAAAGAATAATGACTCAATTGTTTGATAGAATACCAAATGTGACAATATTTTTAGACGACATACTGATCACGGGAGATACGATTGAAGTACACATAGATACAATAAACAAGGTTCTTAAAATATTGCAAGAAAATGGCCTAAAAATAAAAAAGAAAAAGTGTGATTTTTTGAGTAAAGAGGCAAAATATTTAGGATTTATTATTAGTAGGGAGGGTGTTCGAGTAGATCCAGAAAGGATTAAACCCATAATTAAACTGTCTTTTCCGACTAACGTATCCGAACTGAAATCATTTTTAGGTATGGTCAATTTTTACGGAAAATTTATAAAAAAATTAAGTTTCTATTTATCACCATTTTACGAATTATTGAAAAAGGGTAAACATTGGGTATGGGGTCATACACATTCTCAGGCATTTAATAAAATAAAAAAGTTACTGATTAGTTCAGAAATATTATCGCACTATGATGAGTCACGGCCCGTTATAGTGACGTGTGATGCGAGCTCACGGGGCATCGGCGCTGTGCTTGCGCAGCGAGCGACCGACGGCCGCGAGTATCCAATAGCGTATGCGTCAAGGACACTCACCGCCGCGGAATATCACTATAGTCAAATACATAAAGAGGCTTTAGCTATTGTATTCGCCGTGAAGAAATTTCATCAATATCTTTATGGCAGACCATTCGTGTTAAAAACAGATCATAAACCATTAGTTAGCATTTTTGGATCGGAATTAGGAATTCCAAGCATGACTGCTAGTAGGTTACAGAGATGGGCGTTAATATTATCAGCCTATGATTTTAAAATTGAATATGTGAATATAAATTCAAACACGGCAGACGCTTTGTCTCGATTAGTAGAAAGTTATAAAGCTATTAGCGAAACAGGTAGTGAGGAAGTTCCCGAACAAACATACCTTCACTTCGCCTCGGATGCCTTGTTACTTAAATATGAGGATATTAGAAAAGAGACAAAAAGAGATCCGATGTTAATTTTTGAGCTATGTAAGGGATGGTTGGCCTAAAGAAATAGAAATAAAAGAACTTAAGCCTTATTTTAATAGGCGCAGTGAAATATATACTGAGTTGGGTTGTCTTATGTGGGGTCATAGGCTAATAGTGCCAAGAATTTGTCAAGACAAGGTTTTGAGGGAGCTACATGATACTCATATGGGGATAATTAAGACAAAATGTATAGCTCGAAGTTACGTATGGTGGCCAGGAATAGATGAAATGTTGGAAAACCTGTGTCGGAACTGTACAATTTGCGCAGAAATGGCCGAGGCACCAGTTCACCATGCACCGCAGCCGTGGAACTGGCCGTCTCGTCCATGGACTAGGTTACACGTAGATTTTTTGGGCCCTATTCAGGGACACAAGTATTTAATAATGGTCGATGCAACTTCGAAATGGATCGAAGCATGCCCGGTCACTTCGACTACGGCTAAAGTAATAATAAGTAAAATTAGAGAAATCTGGTCACGTTTCGGTATACCAAAACAATTAGTATCGGATAACGGGCCTCCCTTTAGTAGTGAAGAATTTAATTCATTTTTAGAAAATAACGGAGTAGAACATGTATTTTCCGCACCATATCACCCCGCTTCCAATGGTTTGGCGGAAAATGCAGTAAGACAGTGCAAAAGAGTGATTAAAAAAGCGATTATTCAAAATATAGACGTAGAACTTGCCCTGCAACGGTTTTTACTGGTGTATAGGACCCCGGAACATAGTACCACAAAGGAAAGTCCGTCACAAATATTACAAGGCAGGATATTAAGAACTCGATTAGACCGACTTAAACCATCGCGCGAGAAGCAAGTGGCTGACGCGCAGCTCCGGCAACAAAATTGGGCAGGAGGGACGCACTGCGCTCTCGAGGCGGGGGACGTGGTTTGGTGCCGGGTGTACCAAGGATTAAAAAAAAGGTGGGTAAGTGGTACGGTCATTCTGCGCTTGAGTACCACAGATTATCAAATAAGATTATTAGATGGCACAGAGATACATAGGCATATTGATCAGTTAAAGTTAAAAGGTAGGGAAAATCAATCTCAACAGACCGATGACGTAATAGTCAGCACAAAAGTAACGCCAAATGCTAACCGGTCTATAGGCAATGCATTGGTCTTTCCTACAGTACCGGTTCCAAAGATTTCCACCGAGGTGTGCTTAGGTGGAGGTGTGGGAGGTTCGGGATGCGATAGGGATGGGCAGGCACAGTTAGATCCTGGGTTAATCATCGATTCATCTAAAGAGGTGAATGATGATTCCAACAGTGTAACCTCGACCGCCGGTGAAACGCGTCCCGTTAGAAATAGGAGACCTCCCCAAAGATACGGTCAGCCCTAATGATAATTATAGTTTAAATTATGTTTGGAAAATAGATTATAAGTGTTATATAAGTGTTTATTATGTGTGTTAATTTTAAGTTGGTGAATAAGTAATTATTGTGTTAATTTTAAGTTAGTAAATAAGTAATTAGTGTGTTAGTTTAAAGTTAGTAAATAAGGGTGGAGGTGTAATGTAGGGTATTCTTAAGTTGTGTCTACTATAAATATGGTTGTACACCCGCCGCGTACTTTTAGTCAATAAACAGCTACCGACGAACTTCTATAGTTTTACTTACTGATACTACGATACCACAGAATGTTACAATTAGGCTATGCTACGACACATACAATATTTAATCCACCAATAGGGGGTGCCAGAATAATTTCGATTTTGAAAATAAAAATACCATAAAGTACGAGCACCCATCTCGCTCTAACGCGCGCGCAACTTATAGCGCCGTATGTACGCACACTATAAATATTTCTGCCGCCGGCGCAGCTGCTCAGTGCGCATTTGCTTTTGAGACTGGAACCATGTCGCCTGTTCATGCGGCAATTACGTATTGTGGATGCGTGAGCCCCACATCACTCCCCTCTAAGTGAAGCGCACCATAGGCTTCACGACTCGGCCCGATCTGGTGGTGTAGGGCTGATTAAGTCCTTTATCTTGATGTTGATCTTTATCTTTGTTCGGCTCGTTATATATGTAGGCTGGTTTAAGTCAGTCCAATGATACCACTGATGTTCGCAGCGGTAATTTAATTTTGTAGAATTTTTCGTAGCGCTTGATAACTTGATATGGTCCATCGTACGGCGGAGTTAGCGGCGCTCATACTGTATCGTTGCGTACGAAGACATGTGTGCACGTTGCGAGGTCTTTGTGTATAAATAACTCAGTTTGAGTGTTGTTCGAGCGCGGCGCACTTTTGACTGATGCCATAGTTTCCATTAGGCGTCGTACGTAGTCGCTTTCATTTATGTGTGATGTTTTTGTTGACACGATGAAGTCAGATGGCAGGCGAAGTGTCGTTCCGTATGTCATCATTGCAGGGCTAAGGTTATTGATGCGTAATGCTGTGCGTAGTCCTAGTAGCACTGTGGGTAGCTCTGATGTCCATTGACTGGTCGTACCACGGGCCATTAATGCTGCCTTCAGCGTTCGATGTAGTCTCTCTATTTGTCCGTTTGACTGAGGGTGGTATGCCGTAGTACGTATTCGAGTTATGCCTAATTTCTTCATCAGCGATTGGAAAAGCTGGGATTCAAACTGGCGGCCTTGATCGGTTGATATTCGCAGTGGCCATCCAAATCTTGCTATCCAATTCTCATATAGGGCTTTTGCGACCTTTTCAGCGGTTATATCGGGCAATGGGACAGCTTTGGGCCATTTGGTACAGCGATCGATGATGGTGACGCAGTAACGGCAGTCATTTGATATTTGAAACGGGCCAGTTATGTCGACATGAATGTGTTCAAATCTTTCTGATGACGGGAACTCGCTCAGTGGTGTTACAACGTGGCGGTGCACTTTAACTCGCTGGCAATCGATGCACGCTCTTGTCCAAATAGTAATATCTTTATTCATGTTCGGCCAAAAGTATTTTGCCGCCTAGTCGCCTGCTTCCTCGTAGTTCTGATACCGGGATGATATAAATCATGCAGTGCTTTAAATGCAACAAAACGATATGTTTCCGGTAGATAAGGTCGGGGCGTCCCAGTCGACATTTCGCACGTGATTAGCCGGCTTGTCCCAGGAACTGTGACGTCAGTGAATGTTAGATTAGTCTGACTCTTCAGTTGTTTTAATTCGGGATCGCTTGCTTGTACGCTCGCTAACTTGTCGTAGTCGACAATGGAAGGGCACTGAATGTCTTCTATGCGTGACAGAACGTCTGCTACTGTGTTGTCTTGTCCTTGAACATACTTAATGTCGGTGCAGAACTGACTGATGAAATGCATTTGTCGTTCTCGACGAGGCGTGTCGCTGCTACTCGACGGGCGTGTCAGTGCGTGGGCAAGTGGCTTGTGGTCCGTGTACACTGTTACGTCACCGCCTTCTATTAACGAACGAAAGTGCTTCTCAGCTGTATAAATTGCTAATAACTCGCGATCGTATACACTGTAGCGTCGCTGCGTTATGCTTATCGCCTTTGAGAAATAAGCAAGAGGTTTCCATGCGCCATTTATTTTCTGTTGTAATACTGTGCCTAGGCTGTAGTCTGAGGCGTCTGTCATTATGGTGAGGGCATTGCCTGATATTGGGTGTGTTAACTCGGTGGCTTTTAAAATGCTTTGGCGGCAATTTTCAAAAGCTTTTTCTGCTGTTGGGTTCCATTCTATGGGCGTTTTATTGTTGCGTTTTCGATTATGTAGAAACTTGTTGAGTTCTGATTGTAATTCAGCTTGACGGGGTAAGCAGCTACGATAAAAATTGAGCATGCCCAGAAAGCGTCGTAACTCGGCGACGGTGTTAGGTTTTGGGTATCTTGATATGGCTATCGTTCGCTCTTCAGTGGGTTTGATGCCGTTTGCTGATACCTCGTAGCCAAGAAAATTAATTTTTTCTTTACCAAATTCGCATTTTTCTACTTTTAGCATAACGCCGTATTTCTTGAGTCGTTCCAGTATTTGTTGCAAAAGTTGTTTGTGTTCTTCTTCACTTTGCATATATATAAGAATGTCATCGACGTAACAGAAGCAGTTGTCTATACCCCGTAGTACTTGGTGCATGAATCTCTGGAACGATTGGCTGGCGTTGCGTAAGCCGAACGTCATACATTTAAATTCAAACAGCCCAAACGGTGTAGTTATTGCTGTTTTCTGAGCATCTTTTTCATTAATCGGTATCCAGTAGTACGCCATTTTGAGGTCAAGCTTTGAAAATATCTTCATGTTTCGTAACTGATGTGTGAAGTCCTGTATGCGTAGTATGGGGTATCTAATCGGTCTGGTTGAGTGACGGCGTTTAGCCTACGATAGTCACCGCAAACCCGTAGACCTTCGTCCTTCTTCTTCACGATATGTAGTGGGCTCGCCCATGGACTCTTAGATTGCTTGCAGATGCCCATCTCCAGCATGTGATCAAACTCTTCCTTTGCAGCCTTGTACTTATCTGGAGGTAGCGGGCGGGGTCGGGCAAAGAGCGGGGGGGTTGTTGTTTCTATATAGTGAACGACGTCGTGTTTTGTTGGTTCCCTCAGAGACATTGGTCGTAAGACTTCTGGATATTTCTTCAGGATATCATAGTAAACTTGATCGGAGCTAATGATGTGTACCGTTTCTTCGCCGGTCGATATTTCAAATGCATCGATCGATAACTCTGTTACATTATCGATGAGTTATTTGCTGTGGAGATCTACCAGTAGTTTGAAGTGACGTAGAAAGTCGGCTCCCAGGATTGAAGTTTTGACATCTGCTACGATGAACTGCCATAAGAAACTACGCCGAAGGCCAAGGTTCAGTCTTAGCGTCTTCTCACCGTACGTGTTTATGGGCGTGTTGTTTGCCGCATATAATCTATATGAGCTGGTGGTTTTCGTTTTCCTTTTGTTTTTGGCCGCTAAAACCGAAATATCGGCCCCTGTGTCCACAAGAAAACGTTCTCTGGTATCACGATCGAAAACACAGAGGCGGTTGGTAGCACATGGAACACCGACGTCCGCCACCGTCGATGTTGAAGCTAGTTTAACGACGGCTGAGTCTTGTTCCTTCTGCAACACGGTGATTCACAGCGCCTTGCCTTGTCCCCGTAGCGATGGTGGTATCTACATTCCCACTTGGGATCTCCTGGTTTGATTGACGTCTTGTTGCCTTGCCGTGATCGTGACTGTGAACGTGACCGAGGGCCAAACGGGCGTTTGTAACGATGAGAGGCACGTCCACGTAGCTCGGCTACTTCTAGGAACAGCTTCTCCATTTGTTTCGACAAGACTTCTAATTGAGCGGTCATCACGTTTTTTGGTTCTTGAAATGATGTGGATACTGCGGCGATTGTTGCTGTGGGCACTGAATATTCTACCATCTTGTCGGCCATTGCAGCGAGTGTGTCGAGAGAGGATTCTGTATTTATGGACAGTACTACGCGTACCTGAGTGGGTAGGTGGTTAAGCCACTCAATTTTCAAACCTTCATCCGTGATCATACCACTTCTGAGTTCTTGCATCTTGCGTAACAATTGTGTTGGTTTCTGATCTCCCAGCTCGAGACCGCTGATGAGCTTTTGAAAGTTCTTCACATCGGATTTGTCGTACACTGTTAGCAGGCGATTTTTCACAGCTCCGTATTTGTCCGTTGCTGGAGGGTTGTATAAATACAAGTTACAATACAAGTTGCAGAGGTTGGGGTTACTCTTGTTGGTTCTGTAAAACGTTAGACAAATTAAATGATTTAAAAAGATTAAAAAATCTGCTGCTATTTAAATTATTTTCCAAAATATTAATATTAAAATCACCACAAATAATTATGCATTTGTTACTATCTACAAGTTTGGCGAGAATATCTTCCATTGTTGATTCAAAAAGACTAAAGTTTTGAGGGTTCGAGGGTCTGTACACGCACACTATAACATGCTTATCTAGCTCAACACAAGACAGTTCTATGTAATGTTCCGTTGACAAATTAGCAGCTGCTTTAAAATTACATTTAGAATCTCTTGCAATTCCTAACTTGCCCGCGAAACGATAAGTTGTCCTTTTCTTGTACGAGACTTGTTGCAATTCTTCGTCTTTATTATGAACTTTGTGTATTAATTCATTAACATCCGCTCGCTGATTCGCTAATAAAGCAATCGGGTTCTCAGTGGCTATTACCCGACTCGCGAGCTGCCCCGTCGACACTTGCGCCGGCGACTGGACGCGCGCCTGGCGGCTGTGACGTAGCCGCAGAGCTCGGCGCTTCATCACATTCATGCGTCATCGGAATGTTGTCATTACCGAGCGGTTCCGACCGTTGCTGTGGGGTTCCCTTACAGTTTGAATAATTATTTTTTCGCGGATGTTTCTCATCTATCCTCATTATTTGTCTATACCGAGGTGTAGTTTTCTTATTACTTGCACTATCACTGCTTAGACCACTATTATTATACCTCCATGATGGCCTCTATGATGTGTGTAATCACAGGTACGACTGCTTGGAAATTATTGATAGAGTACATTATTATGTTCTTAGAAGTGTTTTGAGGTGAGAGGTGCGCGCACGACCAGTTTTCGCGGTCTCTTCTTGTCGAACCAATGCTGGAGCCCGCGCACCTCTACGTCGTATTTGTAATGATTTTAATAAACTTTTTACTGAGTTGGACATATTTGCAATGCCCATCAATAGGTTTCGGAACAGCTTCATTGAGACTACACAAGGCTTATAAAGAAAATATTGATGATAATAGATTTGCATTAATAATAATAAATTAATAAAAATAAATTTACACCAAAATAATTTAAGTTTGTATTTACTGGATAATATTAATTGATTACTTGTTTATACTATTTCTAGTCAAAGTAACGTTTTTAATTTATTAAACCCCAAGCAATCCGCGTTCGCGCACCTATTGTCTTTCTATTGTGTCTGTAATTTCCACGATTGAAAGGTTAAATGTATTCTGTGAATAACGGTGTGAGTTGCACATTTGTATGATGAAGTTGTATGTATTAGTTAACCCTAAAGTTAGACCTAAGTGTAACTGAAGCGACAAGAAATATGTAACCAAGATCTATGTAACTCAATATATTTTAAAAAGAGTGTCCATGGAGTTTCTTGCACGTTCTTCTCCATAGAGACCTACGTTTTGGAACGTGCAATTTAGCTTCACTTTTCTTGGACTGACCGACATTTGACTATTCAAAAGTGCCTGCAAATGGTCTATTTGAAATAAATGATTTTGAATTTTGAATTTTGAATTTTTGAACTGTTAGTTATTCCTAAATAAATAAATAAAAAATAAATCTTGTACTGTGCGGCTGTAGCGGCGTGTCGTGTAGCTCACGTTAAATTTCCTAATTGTGACAGAGCTACACGACCAGCTGTACCAGCTTGGCAGTGCAGGATAGTGAGCCGTATCGGTGAGGCTAGAGCACTCATCGGTAAGCTTATCTGCTTCAGGGAGGGCAATGCTCGCCCTAGGTACGCTTTGTGAGGCGGGCATTCTCGGGGACTGATATTAGATATTATAAAAACTTAATATGAATTGATATACTTACCTATACTAAATTAATAAATGAAACTTATACTAAAATAATAAATTAATAGTGGAAATGTAATGAATAATTTAATGCCTTATATGGACTAAGTGTCTGAAATAAAAAGATTTTATTTTTTTTTTTTATTTATAAGTCCTCGAGATTATCTGCCCTGCGTCACAGAGCGTATCGACTTCCTGAACCAGAAGATCTGTGCATGGAAAAGCCGTATTAATAGGTACAAGCGTCAAAGTGCTGTACAAAGCTTTTGCAATTTGGACTGGCCTGTTGGTCTAGTGGTTAGTGGCCCTGACTGCTATGCCGCAGGTAGTGGGTTCGATTTCCACCCAAGACAAATGTTTATAATAATAATAATAAACGTTTATTTCAGACGTTTCCATCCATAGGTACAAAACACAAAACACTATTTAAACAACACATACAGTATTAATACAACACACAACGATTACAAAAATAAATAAACATAGTTTACAATACACAAACAAAAAGAAACACATACAAAAAAAAAAGAAACAAAATAAAAACATACAAAAACTACACACATTTTGTGCGGTGAGGGGGAACCGCCCAGTGCTCACCGTGCAGCTTGCAAGCGTATCCAGTGGTGCAGCAGTGGAGAGTCCCACCTGTCCGCAAACACGTTCACAATATGATTGCTACTGGCCCTAACACGGCTGAGCAGTGACGCACATTGCTTCCTAATAAGGGCATGAAAGCCATCAGTGTGCGCTTCTGCAAACATGGTGGAGGCACTGCAGAACCGTGGTAGCCCCAGCAACACCCTAAATGCGTTATTGTATTGAACACGTAAGGCGCTATATGCTCCCAGTGTGCAGTTAACCCACAGACTGCACGTGTAAAGTGATTGGCAGTAAGACTTAAAAAGAGTAACTTTCACTTGATTACTGCCATGTGCAAACCTGCGGGCCAACATATTACACCGGACAGCCAACGCCCTACGTGCTTTCTCAATGTCTGCGTTATTTCTAAGGTCTTCGGAAACCCAATGGCCCAGATACTTAAACTGTGTGACTCTGTTTAAAGTGGTACCCGTCAAGGTGACTGAGGGTACAGTCAAATAACTTTTACCGCGCCCTATAAAAACTAGCATTTCACTTTTCTGGGCGTTGTATCTGAGCACATGGGCTTCCGCATAAGACTCACACAATCGCACCAACTTTCGCAAACCACTCATCGATGGACTCAGCAGTACCATGTCATCTGCGTAGCTGATATTGTTGACACATACACCGTCTATATAGCACCCGACGTTGGCACTGCTGAGCTCACCGATGAGTTGGTTTATGTACAGGTTGAAGAGCTTAGGTGAGGTCAGACCACCCTGTCTCACCCCGCACTGCAACCTGTATTCGTCCGAAAAAGAGCCTGCCCATCTGACACAATTTTTCTGGTTGTTGTACCAATATCTAAAAATAGAAATAACTTCCGGACTGCACTCTGTCTCAGTCTGCAGCTTCTCCATATTTTTTATACGACACACATAGCTTGTTATACGACACCAGGTCGAAAGCTTTTGAGAGATCTAGGAAGCATGCATAGATAGGAGTCTTTCGATCACTGTAATATTGTACAGTCTGCTTGAGACACATGATGGCACTTTCCGTAGACAAACCAGATCTAAATCCGATTTGCGCATCATGGAGCTTGATATTCCTGCCCAGATGTTGGTCAAGCAAACTGTCCAGTATTTTTGCTATAACCGAGGCTAATGAGATTGGTCTATAATTTAACGCATTCGAAGTATCTTCAGTTTTATTTTTAGCTATTGGTACAACAACAGTGTACATCAAATTATCAGGTAAGTAAAAGTGGCTAACACACAGATTAAAAAACATGGCTAGAACCCTCGGCAAGTGACAGCCTGCATTTTGTAGATGCTCGATGCTGAGGCTGTCATGTCCAGGAGATTTACCTCTTACCATACCCTCAATAATGTGCGCCACATCTTTGGCTGTAAACCTAACTTTAAGATCTCCAGCATTACAGTCAACATCGATCATCTGTGATGTCGTTCCCAAAGGAGACTCCACTTTAAAAAGCTGTTGAAACAGATTGGCAATCTTTTGTGGTTCATGCACGCCAGAAATACTCACAGGATGACCAGGCTTCGTATTCAACTGATTCGTCTTTTTCCAGAAACCTTTAAAATCCTTCTTACAGTGGTGGTCTGCAATGATTTCCATTTTAATTTTAAGCTCGTTTTTCTGACACCACTTCAATTTGGACTTGAAAAGCTTTCTGGATTCGTACATTTCTTCATAAATATTTCCGACAGACGGTTTTCCATTTAACACCCATGTTTGATAACAAAGCCTGGCCCTCGCATGAGCCTCCCCGACGTACTTGTTCCATCCAGCTATGCTACATTTCTTACGTTTCTGTCTAACAATTGCTGAACATTTTGACGCATATGTTAATATACTGACTATTTCATCGTATGATTTATCTAAACAATGCCTATGTCTTATATTTGAACACATTTTATCGGCACAACCACTCATCTCCGCCGGAAAATCAACATTCTTCAGTTTATTTTGACAAAACTTATTATATTCATAAATTTGACTTTGGTCCCTCTCACCACAGGCCACTAGATTTTTACTAAAATTAGTTGGTATTATTTTAGGTTTAACTAAGGTAAAATCACAGTCCAACAGAACAGGGTAGTGGTCGGACCAGTAAATGTCATAAAGAACTGACGCACCCACAACAGTAAGCCGCGCAGCACTAGTCACAACACAGTGGTCAAGCCAGCGTCGCGTCCCATGCGCGTCGCTTACAAAAGTATATGCGTCCGACGGCAGTAATTCCCTATCGACACACGACCACAGCTGATCGTCACAAAAATGTTTTAGTTCAATGTCAAAAAGTTCACCTGGATGCGCGTTGAAGTCACCCAATATAAACACAGACTCCACATTATTACTTTCTATTATTGCGTTAATTTCACATAAGCACTCGGTAAATTCTATCAAATTATCTGTTGAATCAGTAGGCATATACACCGAAAAAACTATAATAGCACGATCACTGAGTTCGACTTTTACAGCTACCAGACGCACACTAGTGCATATCAACACTGATACTGTGGGGAACGCACTTTTTCTCCACAAGATAGCGACTCCTCCAAATGGCCTACCACGGAGTATGCCAGCTGAAGTATCCACCGCAGAGTTACCGACAAATCCAAAGTCGCTGTCGATACTGCTAAGGTACGGAATGTCATGGGGCATCAGCCACGTTTCCTGTAGGGCGATTATATCAGCCGACTTGCAAAGCCGCCTTATGCATTCTACTGAACGAGTCACACTCTTACAATTGTAACTTAATAATTTAGTTGGACTTATCATGATTAGAGTTGGCCACATCCGTTTTCAGAGTTTGTCCCCTGCCTTTATTCTGCCGATCGAAATTTATAAAACGACGAAAAGCTATTCCCTCTGGCCAAAAGTCTAATTCCATAAACATATCCAACTTATATTTCGGGACAAATACTTTATAAGCATTATAATCTTTTTCTAATTTCATGTTCATTTTTTCAAGTGTTACAGTAATATTACATTTATCTTTAATGTAGTTTACTATGTCACACACAGTCACCTCCTTCGCCACGTAATAAATATACATAGGGATTTGTATATCTGCCGCTTTGAAATTCACTGCGGGATCTATCATAGCCTTCCCTCTGTTTCCAATAAAACGATTCTTGTATCTTTTCCTTTGAACCTCGATCCATCCTTCCTCATTACTTTTCGGTTTCCATTGCCCATCACGTACAACATCAGCAAAACACTTTTGTTTTTGTGAGGTGACATGTTGTACGATCGGGGCGCTCGTATGTCCCGTCGTCGGTGTAAATAATCGAGGCGATTGCGTCAGCGCACACTCGGCTACGTTCGTGGATGTTCGACTCGTCTGCGGTCGATCGCTGGCCACCTCGCGAACTTCGGGTGTCGCTGCGGGCCGGCCGTTTTGTTTTGAATGTACCGGTTGCGGTGTTTTACAACTACCCTCCTCACTAACAAAAGTTGCTTTTGCCACACATATTGGTGGCAATCCAACAGGACCACTGCTCCCTTCCTCATAGCTGTCAATCCCCGAGGCGCCTTGTTTTGTATTCATAGTACACCGAAAATAATTAACTATTGACGTATTTTTTAACGACTCAAGATCCAATTTTAACTGTTGCAATTGGTCAGTAGTGGCATATTGTTCCTTTATCTGAGTCATTTCATTTTGTATTTTCAATAAATCTTTTAACAGCCTAGTGTAACAATTCAAACACTCCAGGATAAATTGTATAAATATTTTATTCACTTTGATAAACACAATTTCATACTTACGTTCTATTAACAATCATTTACAAATACACAGATTAGTCGGACATGTTTTCTGTTCAACAACTCAAAGCAGACCGACCCTGTCCCAAAAGATCGTTACAAAAACCCCCGTGTTTTGCTACTACCCACTTTCACAAACACTCGGTCGACTGACCGACCAATCAGCGCAAAGTAAAGAGATTGACTATCTAATATACATTAGAGTTTATCTAATAATTAACTGCAAGTAAATATTCAATTTTAACAGATATGATATATTATACAAAACAAATCCATAAAGTGTAATATTATAAATTATTACTTAATATCTACAATGAATGTCTAAAGTTCATGTAACTACTAGCGCCATCTATCGCTTATTATTGGAAGTTGAACGATTTATGAATATTTTCTTTAAAAATCATAACATTCGGCCATCCGACATCGTGCGATCTCCTGACGCACGACTACAATTAACATGATAGGATATTTTCATTAAAATTATGAAACTTAATTCCAGTTCTACAAGGAACCGAGTCTTACATTCATAATCATAACATTCGGCTTAGTCTTGATTATTTGCTTTATCGTCACGTCATATATTTATAGTATTCATCACACGAAGAATAGTTAATCTATGAATTTTAAAATGAGGCAAATTCAATTTTACCCTCATAATTGCAATCAGATCTACTAATCTTTATTAAACTACTTATGCTGTATGCTGTATCAAGGAGTTTACTGATAACGAAAGTATCTTTTTGCTAGTCTAACCCAGATATTGACGCTCACTTCATATCTTAAAATTTATAACGTACTAGCTGTGCCCCGCGGCTTCACCCGCGTTTTTCTCGTTTCCGTGGAAATACCGAGATAAAATATTGTCTATAATTGCCTCCCTCAATAAATGGACTATTGAATATTTTAAATACTTTTCATATCAAATCAGTATTTCCCAAAATTACCGCGTTCATAAATGTATTTATTTCTCTTCAAAGATCTTATACTTACAATCATCAACAAATATATTTCGAAAAAGATTATTACAGGATTTTACGTTGATAAAAAACTCCATGGCCCATAACTCATTAATAGGTACCAACTCTTAACATCTTACACACGTGATAACTTTTAAACGAAATATCCGATCGAGATGAAACAAAAAGAATTTTACTTCTACATAAATACTCTTGATAACATAATGCTTAATTTCGATAAAGATTAATATTACGATACATATTTACGTAGTTTTGTGGCAGTCCGTCTAGTGGGACATTTAACAGAATTAATAACACGCCATAGTATATGTTTCATTGGTGTTCGTCATAGGAATCATTTTATTTTGCTAGGGGATTTAAAATAGTGGTTATACATTTTAGCAAAACCGCGCTCGACTTAGACAATATACAGCTTTAAAAACAAGGTCAATACTATGACTATCGCAAAAGCTCTTGATAGTAGGGTATCTAAAAGAAATCCATGATTGCACTATTATTCAAGTTAATAAACTACTGTCAAATATGTTTTATAACCAACACTAAATTAGGTACTCAAAACCATTGGTCAATGTTAATTATGCGAGACTGTAAGCATAAAGTAAAATTGATCAGCTTTTTGTTCGAAAGTATTCTTCATTATCTACGCGCACTGAATTCACTTCATGTCATTAGGTTTTTCATAGGGTTCAGCTATAAGAATTTGGAATCTAGATCTTATTCATTTAATCCCAAGCAAACGCCGGCCCCTCATTGTCCCTCTATTGTGTCTCTAGTCAAAGTATTCGAAAAGTTGATATTTAGATCAATTCTCGTCTCAATACTATAAACAGAAACAGTATTCGTCTTAATTTCTGTGGAAAACATGATATTACGGCTTAAGGTATCGACATACGCGTCCTAGATCTTACACTCTCAGCGGTTAAACGAAACTCACAAATCTGTAGCCACCACGTTGCTACATGTTGTGTGGCGACTCGTTTAGTCAGAGTTCATTACTTTCATTATTTGGAAGCATAATATAAAACAGAAACTTAAGCATTTAGAATAAAGGTGATCCTTCGGCTAGAGGCTTAGGGCTTAATTGTACTAAAATTATCTCTCAAATAATATTAGCAGCATATGTGCGTGATTTCGTACCAAGTAAAGGTTCCAATAATGAAGTTCGGATCGCACTGTTCGTCAAACTTCATTTTTATTTGAAATCCTGAAATTGGTCCTCTACTCTAGTGTATGGATTTTCAATCCATCTTCCCCTTAACCGAATAAATAACGATGTAATATTTAGCTCTATTTAAATCATTCATTGTATCATAATCATCTTAGGAACCGGCTTCGATTTCAGTCTGGACGACGAGAACTAGTTATGGTCATGTAATAGTATATATTTTATCCTACTTGTAAAATAAATATCATTGTGTTCTCTATCTATGGAATCAGTCTCTGCTACAGTATGCACACGTCACAGGAATTGAAAACGTGTGATAAATCCATTTCCTCGTCTACAATTTAATGGTTTGGCTCAATTCCTAATAGATTTATCATTAATACCGTGTGTTTAAACTCCTATCTGCAGCTCTTTTACTTATATGTTATCCGTACATAAGCATTAATTTGTCGTAATAATATTCACATAAGTTACACCTTAATTCTTACCAGCTAACATTTCTGCTTGAAACCGACCATAATTCTGCTCATTAGATAAAATCATTTTAGTTTAGTTTACCACTTCGTCACGAGATGCTAACTTACAAAACTTGGCAAGGTTCCGTAAATTTTCTATTTTCTCTTGGTAAGACTAGCAAGTTTTTGAGACAAATTTTATAGTCAGTTTCTGATCCTACTTGCTTAATACAAATCAATTATAATTACTCTTTCTAATCAAACTTAAATACTCTAAAAATTTACAGAAGTGGTAGAACTCCCGTATCACAAAGTTCCAATGGATATGTTCAAACCTCGATACTTGTAACGCCTTCCTCCTTGAAAATCAACCACTCTCTTTGACCAACGTGGGGTACCTCTTCGCTTCTTGCATCGTGGTGGTGTCTTATTCCTTCCAAATCGTCTCTTTGCATCATTTTTCTTCAAGCCTGTACTGTTTGAACCAGGAACTATCTATTGTTCAATAAAACTGGCAATTTTTCCTTCTGTAGTTCTGTCGGAATCCAAGTCCTCAAAAAAAAAAAAAAAAAAACAGTGGTTAAAACATTTACAGGAAATAGTACTTGTATCATTCATTTGAAACTCTTTTAAGAATCAAATCCCAGTGTTAAAATATACTTTCAATTCAATTTATCTAAACCTATAATATCTTCAAAAACTATAACAGAATGTTCAAATCTCATCCAATAAACAGTTCAAAAATGATATGAATAAACTTAATAAATTATTCAATTCATTTACAACATCTGCATTAAACCAACGTAGTCAGACTATAGGTAAATTCATACGTTACTTACGCTCTTGAGGATAACTTCATCTGCACCGGGCACACTTAACCCGAATCTTAATTGGCTCATCTGGCCAAATCAAATGGCCCACTTGGCTTCATCAAAGGCACGCTTAGCTTCATCAAAAGCACGCTTGGCTTCATCAAAGGCACGCTTAGCTTCATCAAAGGCACGCATGGCTTCATCAAGGCACGCTTGGCTTCATCAAGGCACGCTTGGCTTCATCAAGGCACGCTTGGTTTCATCAAGGCACGCTTGGCTTCATCAAAGGTACACTTAGCTTCATCAAAGGCACGTTGGGCCTCATCAAAGGTACACTTAGCTTCATCAAAGGTACACTTAGCTTCATCAAAGGCACGTTGGGCCTCATCAAAGTCACGTTTGGCCTCATCAAAGACACTCTTGGCCTCATCAAAGCACTATCACTGATCATTCACTAATCATCAATCACTAACCATTAACCATCAATCACCAATCATCAATCACCAACCATTAACCATCAATCATCAATCATCAACCATTAACCATTAATCATCAACCATCAATCATTAATCATTAATCACCAACCACTAATCATCAATCATCAATCATCAATCATCAATCATCAATCATCAATCATCAATCATCAATCATCAATCATCAATCATCAATCATCAATCATCAATCATCAATCATCAATCATCAATCATCAATCATCAATCATCAATCATCAATCATCAATCATCAATCATCAATCATCAATCATCAATCATCAATCATCAATCATCAATCATCAATCATCAATCATCAATCATCAATCATCAATCATCAATCATCAATCATCAATCATCAATCATCAATCATCAATCATCAATCATCAATCATCAATTATCATTTATCATTTATCATTTATCATTCATCATTTATCATTTATCATTTATCATTTATCATTTATCATTCATCATTTATCATTTATCATTATACGAATTCGATGAAAATAAAGAAAGGAAAAGCAACCCAATTTGAAATATAGAAACTAAAATGAATCACCAGCATATAAGAGGTGTTTAGTCTTGTCAACGTTCGATTACGAACATGACGCGCATATCAATACCATTCAGTTCACACATTTGCAAGGAATCGAATGATTCAATACACGAGCCTGTCACCATCAGTAAGAAATTTGGGTGAGTATGATACTGGTCTAAAATACTTGGCACATTTGGCTAAAAAAAATAAATAAATCTCAAGCTCATTTAGCTTCAATTTAGGCACACATAACCTCTTCCTGTTATCACTGCACATATTTGTAGGCATAATTAAGAATAAGAGAATTTAGCAAGCATACATAGCTCACTATCAACCGGCAACGATGCGCCTACACACAACTAGTGGGTAGTGTACTTTCTAGTAAGATCGTACACATATGTACACTGGTGAACAGGTCATAGTTCACCCCTAACATAATCCGATGAACATACATAGTCCACCCTTAATATAATCCGATGAACGTACATAGTCCAACCCTTAACATGATCCGATGAACATACATAGTCCACCCTTAACATAATCCGATGAACGTACATAGTCCATCCACTAACATGATCCGATGAACATACATAGTCCACCCTTAACATAATCCGATGAACGTACATAGTCCACCCTTAACATAATCCGATGAACGTACATAGTCCATCCACTAACATGATCCGATGAACATACATAGTCCACCCTTAACATAATCCGATGAACGTACATAGTCCACCCTTAACATAATCCGATGAACGTACATAGTCCATCCACTAACATGATCCGATGAACATACATAGTCCACCCTTAACATAATCCGATGAACGTACATAGTCCACCCTTAACATAATCCGATGAACGTACATAGTCCATCCACTAACATAATCCGATGAACGTACATAGTCCACCCTTAACATAATCCGATGAACATACATAGTCCATCCCCTAACATAATCCGATGAACAGACATAGTTCACCCCCTAACATAATCCGATGAACATACATAGTTCACCCCCTAACATAATCCGATGAACATACATACATAGTTCACCCATATCATGTCTCGATATAAAATATTTAAAATCAATACGATACTTTATCATTAGATAGAGATTTAAAAATCAGTGCTACGATGTATTAACAATTACCCTGAATATTTCATGTGTTATTATATAATGTGTCATATTTAGATAATGCGTGATCGTAATGCAGTATATATTGTCGATGTGAGAAGTAAAACAAAGAAATCAAAACGCTACCAGAGTGAAGCTCTGGCTCTCTCTCTCAATTTGTTTATCTAACACATGTTAAACGTCTGTTAAGATGAACGTTATCGGAGTGTAGCCCCGACCAAACGCTTATACAAGAAATAGTACTCAAAATGTATATTAACTAAAAATTTTGTAGGTTATATCGAGATTATTTGTCTGCTGACAGTTTTAATGTGAATAGTTGATAGATTAACGACTATGTATCTATGTGATATAAAAATTAACATTGGTGGGCGTTGAAAATTTCTCGATAAACGTTATAATATTTGTTCAACCATACCTTTTTGTCTGGTCCGTGTCACTTCTGAATTGTAACAATTCAAACACTCCAGGATAAATTGTATAAATATTTTATTCACTTTGATAAACACAATTTCATACTTACGTTCTATTAACAATCATTTACAAATACACAGATTAGTCGGACATGTTTTCTGTTCAACAACTCAAAGCAGACCGACCCTGTCCCAAAAGATCGTTACAAAAACCCCCGTGTTTTGCTACTACCCACTTTCACAAACACTCGGTCGACTGACCGACCAATCAGCGCAAAGTAAAGAGATTGACTATCTAATATACATTAGAGTTTATCTAATAATTAACTGCAAGTAAATATTCAATTTTAACAGATATGATATATTATACAAAACAAATCCATAAAGTGTAATATTATAAATTATTACTTAATATCTACAATGAATGTCTAAAGTTCATGTAACTACTAGCGCCATCTATCGCTTATTATTGGAAGTTGAACGATTTATGAATATTTTCTTTAAAAATCATAACACTAGTAATGTCGGCATGGTCGAATAAAACTGGTGGAAGTTTCTGCAGGTCTCGAGCCACGAACGTTGGGATAAGATAAGATAAGATAAGATAGGATAAGACATTTATTTGTAGAAACATGAGTATACATATAAGGCATGCAGGTTGTTCATAAACAAAAAAGATCCGTCACGTTCGGCCTTTGTGGCATACAAATATACAGGTTAGAAAAGTGATTCATAGGTATTTAAACAAGGCTAAAAACATTATTAAATCACACAAACTAAAAATTAAATTTAAACAATAAATTACAAATTTGAATTAAATTGTTCCTCTAATTATAAAATGTAAAAATTATAAAATGTCAAAATTATAAAATGTCAGTAAATATTTGTTAAATTTGTAATATTACACTTTGCCATTTATAAATTCTAAAATACTGTAATATGCTTTCCCAACTAGATATAATTTTAGCCGCTTTTTTAGTATGTGTGCGCTTAATTCCTTCCATACCTTAGGAAGTTTATTAAATATTAAAGGCGCCATGCAAAATACACTCTTTCGCATTAGTGCTGTTTTGGAACCATGTGAGCAAAGCAAAGTGTTATCGCGTCTGACGCGACTGACTTTGTCTGCCATGCGTGGAAATAGGTGCCGATTACATTTTACAAACATGACAACTTCGAATATGTACAGAGATGGTAATGTCAGAATGTTATAATTAATGAAATACGGTTTACAATTGTCAGTTGAACTAAATTTAAACATCGTCCTAATACACCGTTTTTGGGCTTTGAAAGGTATATCCTTGTCAGTCGAATTGCCCCAAAAGATAATTCCATACCTCAGGTGCGATGAAACTAGGCCGTGGTAAGCTGTTAACAATGCGTCAGTGTTCAGCACAGGAACTAATTTGTGTAGGGCATAGGTAGAGTTACTAATTTTTTTGCTCAAAATTTCAACGTGTTCTATCCAATTTAACTTATTTTCAATAGTTACACCGAGGAATTTAGCAGATTTAACTTCTTTAATTATTTTGTCATTATATTGGACCTTAAGATCAGATAAAGTTGGTAAGCGTTGACTGAAATGCATAATATTAGTTTTATTCAGATTTATCTTTAAATTATTGTTATCCAAATATTTTATTATTGATTTAAGAGAGTTATTAATATCACTTTTATATTTGTCTTTAGTATCACATTGAATTGTTATGGTACTGTCATCAGCAAAGAGGGTTACGGGTTGATCAACTGATTTAGGTAGGTCATTTATATACAATATGAACATTGGAGGGCCCAACACACTGCCTTGAGGAACTCCATATTTAATTACAAGTTCATGTGATTGGAATATTTCTTCACGTTTAGTTTTTGTATTTATTGAGGATATTTCTGTGAGTTGCTTTCTGTTGTCTAAATATGACTCAAACAGTCTTAGAACGTTGCCTCTAATACCGTATGCCTCCATTTTATCTAAGAGAATATCATGCCTAACATAATCGAAGGCTTGGGTCATGTCACAGAATATTGTACAAACAGGGTTGATCTTATCAACATTTTGCATAACTCTATACAAAAAATCATACAATGCCATATTAATAGTTTGATTTTCTCTAAATCCTTTTTGCTCGTTCACTAATAGGTTATTTTTTTCCAAATATTTGCTTAGTTCTTTGTATATAAATTTTTCATAAATTTTGGAAATAACACTTATGGGATTTCTTCCGGGTCAGTTTCTTTTAATAAACAAAGTATGTCATCAATGTTTCGAAGCGTTTTCCCGTCCCTCTTTCTTATTTTCTTTCGCTTTACCGTCGGAATCGAATGAAAAAGCAGATCTTTGGCATTTTCAATATCAGACTCCGAAAAAGCACTTTTGCATTTACGACTGATGCTTTCTTCATCCATAACATCCATCTTATTGCATATAAACGCAAGCACTTCGTTTATAACAACATTGCACGAGTTACACTTTACCACGTTAGAAGCCATTTTTTTTTAAGGACACGGCACTACCGATCGGCAAGCGCGCGCATCGCGGACTGATCATTTGTTCTGTGTCTGGGTGTAATTTATATATAATATGTATGTATTTAGAAATATTTAAGTATGTTTATCAGTTGTCTAGTACCCATAACACAAGCTCTGCTTAGTTTGGGACTAGACGGGGTTGTGTGATAGTTGTGGAATATAAAAAAGCAAAGAAAAGTTGGATCTATAGGACTTGGGAGCGACCGGACCAAGGTGTGACTGACACGCGCCTACCGGATGATGACGCCATGAGTTAGGAATGACGTCACGGATGTCAATCAGCCATAAGCTCTCTGTGTACTTCTTTCAAGTAAATAAAAATACAAGAGCTAGATTCAAACAATTTTTAGTTGTTATCTAATCCTACAAGTAAAAAAAAACTAAAAACTTTAAAACCAATATTTTGATCTCGAGTTTTAAATTTGATTTGAACAAAACTGTGAACTAACTTTTAGTGTGTGCACAACTATAAGTTGATACCACGGAACAGTAAAAACAGTGGAAGAAGTAAGTAGGCGTGACACTGTTGCCGCTAGTAAGAATCGCGTTGCGCACTTGCTGTTCAAGCGTTCTCATTCTCTAACTAGACTGCGCAACATAATTATTAACGAAAAATAATATTGAAACGCCTTATTGTCCCAAACTGTACTTTAAAAACCATAGTCAGACTAAAAATCTAACTCATGGAGGTGTATCATACCACCGAAAAGTATTATTTTCGGATTTATTTTAATAAAATGAAAAAATAAAACTACTTGAAACATTGCGCAGGATATACAAACAAAACTTGTCCTTAGCAACATCAAAACAAAGTTGATTTTTTTTGTCGGTTATTAGCTTTTCTGGAATATTCGTTAGTCTACCTATACTTTTGACGCTATCCAAATAGTGCGTGACCTTATCGATAAAATCAATCGATATGTATAATATGTATTACATTGCCTTTTTTAAATATATATATTAGTTTAATAGTTTTTGTAAGTAATTTATTACAGATAATTATTAAATTAATAAATATAATAAAATAAAAATTGTGGTATGATATTAGTGATGTATTTTAAATAAATTTAGTTAAAGAGTTAGGAACAACATAGGGCGTTTGAATTACACTTAATATTTTTATGTTTAGCAGTGGGCGATGACGATGATTTCAGCTGAGACGATGATAATTGATGTACTATGCAAATAAATACCATTTTTACTACGTTTAAAAATTGCCTTTAATCATATTAATTTCATAATTTTGATAATATCACACTATCGCATACAATTTTTTATTTGCATGATATGTTTTAAATACGTTTTCATACAATCGATATTATTTCGATCGAATAAGGTCCTATCCCTATCTGAGTAGCAAACTGCATTCGTGTCAGTGATACCAGCCATTCAAATACCATAATCTTATTTTACCAATTTACAGTTCGTATTGGATATTATATACTGAACAATGCCATCTAGCGACGAGTGGCGGTACTTGGTAGTCAGAGATGTATTTCTTTCTTGTTTTTGTCAATTTGATTTATAGACTGTTGAAATTAAAGTTGCATTTCGTATAAGATTTTTTTTGCATTTCGTCTACGCCCTGTTTTTGTTTTCAGCCAATCATATTTTTGTAAATGTATGAGTTTAGCGACACCGGTTCTGGAACAAACATTTTCTCAAGCTACTTCCACTGTTTTTACTGTTCCGTGGTTGATACAGTGACACAACACACGGTGTCTATCCCACACCATAACACACCGTAAAACTACCATAAACGTGACCCTTTAACATACCGCCATCTGTTGACGTACTCTTGAACCCTTTGGAGAAATCGATTGCGCTAAGACGTGAGCAAGATTGACATGGCTAAGTGCGGCGTTGTGGCAAATTCATTTTAACCACAGATGCCGCTAATTGCATGAAATGTAAAATGCTGGTATCACAGAGCGTGTTTGGGACTTCCAAGTGCTGGGCCGGTAGCTGCTACTTGGCTATGCCCTGAATGTAAGAAAAATGTGGTAAGGGATAATCGGGCTGACACGCCGGCAAGGGGACGTACTCCAGTTGGGCACGAGGACGGCACTGCTGCGCTGGCCGATGCTAGCACTATCATAGACACCACACAAGTGCTCAGCTTGGACATCATCAGGGCAGAGCTAAATACTTTCAAGGAGGACTTCTTAACTTAACTTATCTTCGTGGTCTGGTTTCTGCACTTAGTCTATATCGGACCATTGTGCGTGAGCCATAGCGGCCTTTACTCCAACCAGCCAACCTCATTCCAGAAACAGATGAGTCTCTTTGGTTTGCTCAGGGTATCAATTCGGTGCTCCCAAGGTCCGTGTTCTTATTTCGCTGACGGCTGTGCACTCGAAGAGCACATGCGCAACAGTTTGTTTTGATTCCATACATCCTCTGCACAGAAGGCTATCTGTGATATTCATTGTGAAAAAGTGTTTATTCAGGGAGCAATGTCCGGTGATGGTGCCTGCCACCAGACGCAGGCTGCCTCGGTGTAGTCGTAGATAGACAGGTTGCTGGTTAAGTTTTATTTAAAATTGGCATTGCTTTTTAGCCTACCTGAAGCCCGGTGCCAGGGACCACCACCTTCCTGCTTGTGCATTTGTATGCTGTCGTATCCAACCATGCAGCTGACTAAAGGGTATCGGCACGACGGATTCAGGTCCGAAAACCACCGCGCCAGAACCCCGCCTTGCCAGCTCGTCAGCTACGTCAAGTGAGCCGCTATGTGCTTTTATCTACTGTAAAGTCACAGCGTTATTATTTAACACTGTGATGCGTTCTAAAGCAGAGTGGCATTTTTGTATAAGTTTCGAGGTTGTAGCAGGTTTTCCTAGGGATTGTAGAACTGAGACACTGTCGGAGATTATGCGAATATGAGTATCCATGACTTTCCTGGCCTCTATGGCGTTGGTTGCTTCAGTGATGCCAACACATTTTGCCTGGTAAACAGAGTTGAGTGCTCCCAGCGACTTGGATATCTTTATGTTAAGGTCATTGGAGAAGACTCCGACTCCTGTTCCAGTGTGCACTATGAGATGCATTGGAGGCGGTCCCAGCATTGCTTGTAGGACGGCAGTAGGTGCCGTTCTCATGCTACTGGTGATTACTACACAGGCAAGTCGCTACAGTTTTTCGAGTTCTTTTTGGGCTATGCTCAAGTCTGTCCTGGGCCACCTGACTAGTGAGCCGTATGTTATGATTGGTCAAATGACTGTGGTATATAGCCAGAGGGTGACTATTGGGCTTATGCCCCAGTTACGTCCCAAAATCCGTCTGCATTGCCACATCGATATACTGGCTTTTTTATTGTGTAGACTGTGTGTTTTGCCCAATTCAACGGCTTGTCTAAGTAAACACCCAAGTATTTAGATTCAGTCGAAAGGCTTAGGGTAGTGCCAAAGAAGCGTGGTAGTTTCAGCACAGGTAACCTTCTTTTCTTTGTTAATAGAACCAGTTTGGTTTTGGTGGTGTTTACGGTTAGTTGATGTTCTTTACACCAGTCCTCTACTAGCTTCAAGGCTTGGCTCATAAGGTTTTGCGTAAAGTGTTTTCATGAGTGCCGTTTAATATTATGGTTATGTAATCAGCGTGCCCCACGGTTAATTAACCTTTATCGTTAAGTTTCTTGACGAGACTGTCTGCGACTAGGTTCCATAGCAGAGGTGATAAGACACCCCCTTGGGGGCAGCTCTTTGCTACAGTGGCTCTTGTTGTGCCATTTATCTCGCACGTGCTCGCTACGTCTGCAACGCCGACACGTCGGTCCCAGAAATTTTAGAGGAAGGTGGGCGGGGCTATCCACGCGTCGGATCGCGTGTGCGTTGTGTAGTTCTGCATCACACGTTTTTCGCGTAATTCTGCGAGCTACGACGGCCCGAGTAACATCTGCGGTTATCATTATTGTAACAAGAAAAATTACCGATTTACAGTTCATTGAACAGATTCAGTAGTATTCTGTCATATAAAATGTAAAAAAGCATTATATCCCAGCATGAAAAATGAATGATGAATTTGTATGTGTGTTAGCCAACTTCCAAACAACAACAAAATTCTTCCTAAACGGCTTGACCAATTTAAATGAAACTTTTTATGTGGATATACAAGTATTTGAGTGCGTCCCTGATTGGTTTGAAAATATGATTAAACCTGATAGGTGCTATCGGGTTAAATTTTGTTCGAACAAAAAACCTTCGGACAGGACGAGACGTCTATCGAGAACGCTAGTCTTTATACCAGTGTAATAAAATTCTTCATTACATGTATTTGTCACTTAATTCCTCCAAAACAGATTGACTGATTTGGATAGAATTTTGTGGGTCCCAGTCTCCCAGATTCAAAATACAATTGAATTAAGATTGATTGCATTAAGTCCGCATTTGTACGTGTGTGTTGCATGAAGTTTATAAATAAATAACCCGCTAAGTTGAGCTTCACAGTTTATTTTTTTAACACAAAGCCAGTTTTCGGACAGCATATGGTCTATCGTGACCGCTACTCATTATATAAATCCTGATAATATTATAAACGTGAAAGTTTGTATGTATGGATGTCTCTTGCAGACAAAAACTACGAAATGGATTTCGATAAAACTTGGTAAACAGCACAGAACAGAAAATACAGGTAGAAGTGCCCCTATCCTGGCAAAGCATGGGAACTAGTGTCGCCAAACTCACACATTTGTATATTAAATTGTCTATTACACACATAAAAAACAGTAATATGATTGGCTACAAATTAAAAACGCCACTTTTACTAATCATCTTCTTATTGCTTTCATTAATTAAGTCTTATTACAATAAGTGAAAGTTGTTATTATTTGACATGATACAAACAATAAAGATGTTTTTCGTCTTATAACCAATTTACAACGAGTTCAGCTACTCCACGCTAGATGGCGCTGTAACCAATTCATTCTATTCAAACTATTCAAAACGCTAAAAACTTTGAAATAGATGCCATATTCACCTGCACATGTAATCACTTTTGCTACTCATTTAGAGATGTAGACATGTATCGATATTTTTATATTGATGTTACGTAATTTATTCAGGTAAGCAATGTATATAATTTGTTAACATCATACAAATGCTTAATAATGGATATGGTTGATTATCTTTAAAATATCAATGTTAAAGAGGCATTTGTATGTAGGGGGGTAATCTTACTTTTAACCGACTTCGACAAGGAGAAGATTCTATGTTCGGCTTAATGTATGTTTTGTTCACCGATATCTCTGTCAATTGTGGACTGACTTTGAAATATATATATATTTTTTTAAATTAAAATGTCTTAGTAGGTAGGTATTGTTATTTATATAGATATTTGAACGATAAACGTTCAAATATCTGTATTTGTTTTGTGATGTTAATGTATTACGGTTAATATTATGTAATATTCAGCCTTTCAAGCGTGAAGAAGTAAAGAAAGTGATTAGCAACCCGCACCTATTTCGGACGGATGCAGGTTGCGTGTTGTTAAAACCTCGTGATTTACGTGAAATCTTAGTTGAATATTTATAAATTATACACATGAAAAGTCCGACACAAATTTTCTGAATGATGGTGCCAGCCATGAAATAAATAGTTAGAAATAAATAAACATTATCGATACCGACCTACTTTACGGATGTGTCCCATCCCTAATTGAGTAGCGTCGAAGATACTAGAATTTATGTTATGATTTTGTAGATGACGGCCAAGTGTATTTAGACTTTGTAATTATGATTATAAGGTTGTTTATAGTTTGCATTAAAGTCATAAAATGTGGTATTGTCATTTAAAACCAATTTTATTAAAAATTAACAAAGTTTAGTACTTAATGATGATACGATACACCTTCACAAGATATTTTTTTTTTCTGCTTTCGTTTTTGCAGGTCAAAACCGAAAAACCAGGCATAATTTGTAATATTTAGCGTATTTCTGAGAGAACCAATCGCGACAAGTGTGACGGCGAAAAAGCTAAATAAGAATATAATATATAATAATAATAATATATCATTTATTTCTCTCAAAAAGGTACCTCTTAACACAAGTATTATTTATACATTTTGCCTAAGACTAAAACCTTTGTGAGAGCTGGAGTCTGAACTAGGTTCGAGACCTGTGTGACAGATCTCCAGGCTCACACCCTTTTAAACATAATCGCATTTTGCGGCACATAAACATGAATCTAATGTTTGTAAGATTTTGAGCGAGAAAGATTTGTAGAATGACATGCTAAATGTAAAGGAAAAGTAAGAAATGTTGCGCATCTCGACCTAATGTTGACACGCGCGCGATATCTGAGGGGCACTTCCTCTACTTTTCTTTATTCCGTGGTAAACAGATAGACATGTCTTGGAATAGCCTATAGGGTACTTTTTTCCTGGGCGTAGGTTGCCTTGGGATAATTATCTTACATCACGCGGGCAAACTCACTGGCAGCAGCTAGCATCATAATATAATCTTCTGTCATGTCATGAATTTCTTCAATATTTTGTGTTTTTGACATGCCAAAGTACAAGAAGAAGCGAAGAAGCTTGATCTGCTTCTAAATCTTTGACAAGAGTATGATATTTGCCAACTTCTTCTACTCTTGTTTATGTTGGGAAACCAGTATTTTATTATTCTAACTTTTTTCCTTGATTCTAAAGCCATTAAAATATAAAAACCAAATTCACTGTCTGTTCCGTATATTCATAACTGACTATACAGACGACATCCATCGTTGAAATCAAAGGTTGTAATACGCATGACACGTGTTACACGTTGTATTGGTCCATCACACACGTCTCAGACGTCTGACTAATGCGCGTCGGCGGTAGAACTACACTGCTCACACGTGTGCTACACACGCCGATCTGGGAGCGTCGGTCCCCATACATTTTATATGGAAACTAGGCTTTTAGAACTACACTTGATCCACGCGACGCGACGCCACGCGTCCACGCAACCGCCCCAGAAATTGGCGTCCTGCGTCTGTCGCGTCAGTCCGCAAGCGACAACAGCCCGAGTATCATCTGGGGTTATCGTTATTGTAAATAAAAAAATGACTGATGAACAATTTATTGAACTAATTCCAGTCTAGTCAGTAACTCCTCAAAAAGAGGTATTTGCGGAATGGCTGGAAAGACCTCACGGCGTCCTCACCTTCCGCATAACGCAGGTCCTCACCATACATGGTAAGTTCGGAAGGTTGTTGCACCGGATTCATGCGAAAGAAACGCCCGGGTGTCACCACTACTTAGATCGCGCGAAGGACACGTTACGAAGCATGCTATGTGATCGGTGGCAATGACCTCTTGCGCTGGGCTGGTACAGGCCATGGTCCGGAGCGAGAAGAAATAGCAGGTAGTCGGCTCCTTCTGCAAAGTAGTAATGCTAATGCTAGCTAAGGAAGCGGCTGCACGCACGAGGGTCCTCGCTGCCGGTGGAAGTGTGCAGCGCATGCGATGGACACAATCCATTAATGAAAATGTCATGCGCTCATACTTTGGGGCTACAGAGGGGGGAACTAACCTGACTGCGTACCGTGGTCGGATGCTCTCTCTGTTTCAGGTGCTTGAGCCAGCTGTCAACGTTTCGGCCCAAAGACTATCGGGTCAGGTGCGGGTCATCCAGCGTAACCGTATGTTGGATGACGCCGTACTTGATAGACTGCGCCTAGAATCACGGAATGGCCGTGTCTCACCTTTCACCACTGGCCGCAGTGCAACGTCGACCCAGTGTTTCACCGCGACCCGACTATGTTGGTGAGGATGATGATGACGGGGCTATATCCGTGAGTACCCAGTATATGCACGTTTGAGGAGCGCTTTGGAGGATGCATTCCGGGAGTACCGCTCTATACCACCAGAGCTTAGGCCTCGTCTACCTCGTTTGCCTATGCGTAGGAAAAATAGGGCGTTGGTGTGTGCTCTGGATTCGCAGCTATCAAATTGTTTTGATAGCAGCGAAGACCTTACTGATACCCACTCGATCTTGTACTGTGCGGCTGCAGCGGCGTGTCGTGTAGCTCACGTCAAAATTCCAAATAATGACAGAGCTACACGACCAGCTAAACCAGCTTGGCAGTGCAGGATCGAGCGACGTATCGGTGAGGCGAGAGCACACATCGGCAAACTTATCTGTTTCAGGGAGGGCAATACTCGCCCTAGCGTGATGCGCTTTGTGAGGCGGGCGTTCTCGGGGACAGACATTAGTCCTCGAGAACTCGAGATTATCTACTCCGTATCACAGAGCGTATCGACTTCCTGAAGCAGAAAGTCTATGCACGTCTATGTACCGTCGAATACGGTTTGTATTCGACGGTAAAAGCGACGAGTGGAGCGGTACACCCAGAATCACACGTTCCAAAGCAACGAAAGGTGGGTTTACAGGGCTTGGGAGCGACCGGACCAAAGTGTGACTGATACGCGCCTGCCGGATGATGATGCCATGTATTCATTTTGGCGCAGCATCTGGTCGGTGCCTGTCAATCACACTGATGGTGATTGGACGCGGGAGATCGAGCGAGTGTGCGAACTTATACCAGAAATGGGGGCAATTAACATCAGCCCCCAAGATGTAGCTCGTGCTGTCCGTCCGTAGCCAAACTGGAAATCTCCAGGGCCGGACGGGCTGCACAACTTTTGGCTTAAATGGTTTCAAAGTTCGCACGCTCGCTTGGCATCCCAATTCCAATCTGCCTTAGAGTCAGGGTCGCTGCCCCAGTTTCTGACGACAGGAATAACCCACCTGCTCCATAAATCGGGTAGTACTGCGGAACTCAAAAATTATAGACCGATCACGTGTTTGCCGACGGTCTATAAAGTTCTTACATCTATCCTGAGAGCTAAAATTAATAATCATATTGAGACAAATTCAATCATTTCTGCTTCTCAGAATGGAAGTAGAAACGGGTCCCGTGGTACTAAGGAGCTGCTCCTCATTGACGTTGCCATTAGCCAACAGGTTCGTCGATCTCGAAGAAATCTGTCGACATGTTGGATAGATTATAAGAAGGCCTATGACTTAGTGCCGCATACATGGCTCATGAGGGTGCTGGAGCTGTATAAAGTTGATGCAATTCTTCGCGCCTTCCTGATGTCATGTATGGGGCAGTGGAGGACGGTCCTTCACTATCCAGGGTATCGACGGGTTTCGGAGAACAGCGAACCGTTAAGGATCGAGCGTGGCATATTCCAGGGTGACAGTCTGAGTCCACTGTGGTTTTGCCTAGCCTTGAACCCTCTCAGCACACTGCTGGAGGGTTCGGGTTTAGGCTACCGGTTGAGAAGAGAGGGTCAGGTCATATCTCACCTTCTTTACATAGATGATCTGAAACTTTTTGCTTCCAACAACTTGCAACTGATGGAGCTACTGAAGGTTTCAGTTACCTCAGTGTCATCAGGATGGAATTTGGTTTGGACGAATGTGCAGTCATGCATGTAAAGCGAGGGGAGATTATGGAATCCGTGGGAACCCAACTCTCGGATTCCATACACCTTAGATCCCTCTGCTCAACCGAAACTTACAAGTATTTGGGTATGTCGGAAGCGTTGGGCATCAACGCTGTTGACGTGAAACAATCGTTGAGGGAGCGCTTCTTTGGCCGCCTGAATAAAGTACTAAACAGTCTTTTATCAGGCGGGAACAAGGTGCGCGCCTTCAACGGTTGGGTCATACGGGTTTTGATGTACTCTTTCGGCATACTCAAATGGACTCAGACGGAACTCGACGCCCTGGACAGGAGGGTCCGCACTCTGCTTACCGCAAACCGGATGCATCACCCACGATTATCGGTGATGAGGCTGTATATCCCGCGGAAGTTTGGGGGTCGTGGCTTCTTAAATGCCAAGACCCTGCACAACCGTGAGGTATGCAGTCTCAGGGAATACTTTCTGGAAACCGACGTGGGGATGCACCGAGATGTACTGGCGGTGGACAAAGGCCTCACCCCGCTCTCCTTGGCCAACGAAAACTGGCGCAAACCTGTAGTAATGGATACCAATGAACGCAAGGAAGTATGGAAGGCCAAGGAGCTTCACGGGCGCTTTTACCGGGCCTTACATGGGCCCGATGTAGATCTTTTAGCGTCCGTATCCTGGCTGCGCTTTGGTAATCTCTTTGGGGAAACCGAAGGTTTTATCTCTGCAATTATGGATGAAGTTATGATGACGAACAACTACTGGAAATATATTGTGAAGGACGGCACGGTTGACATCTGTCGGGCATGGCACCGGCCCGGAGAATCAATCCGACACATTATTTCTGGGTGTTCTCATTTAGCTAACGGAGACTATTTGCACAGACACAACCTTGTAGCCAGGATTATCCATCAGCAACTTGCTCTTAAATACAATCTTGTTGAATCAGAAGTACCGTACTATAGGTATGTGCCCGACCCAGTTCTCGAGAATGGCAGCGTCACATTGTATTGGGATCGATCTATCATCACTGACAGGACTATTGTTGCCAATAAACCAGACATAGTGGTGATAGGTCGGCTAGAGCGTCGCACAATGATTGTTGATATAGCGGTCCCTCATGACGAGAACCTCGTGAAAGCTGAAAAGGATAAAGAAACTAAATATCTTGACTTGGCTCGCGAGGTTGTCGACATGTGGGAAGTGGATAGAGCAATCATTGTGCCGATAGTCGTGAAGGCCAATGGTTTAATAGCTAAGAGCCTCGACATCTGGGGAGGCTCTCGTTAGGCAGTTGGATCAAGGGCTTGATCCAGAAGGCAGTAATCCTTGACACGGCGCGTATTGTCCGGAGGTTCCTCTCTCAGGAGCCCTAACCACCGGTAGCTTGGACCCTGTTCCCGATGCTGGTGGGCTACTATTTTTATATCCTTTTTATAAGAAATATTTAAAAATATAATTAATATGTATAAATATAAATAAATGAAATAATAATAATAATAACTTTATTAGCAACTTAAATTACAATTTACAAAAATAACAGTGACACCACACTAGACAGGGCTTGAATCGTGGCTATCAAACAAAAACGATTATTCTAATAATAGTAAAATAAATTACATCTGCGTAACGTTCTCATGAAGTTGAAGTGCAAGTGTGTTGTATGTATATGAGTGAGAAATGTGTAAATAAGTGTTTGAGAGAGTATTATGTAAAATGTGTCTTATGTGTGTCGTGTGTGATAGAATTTAATGAGAGTGTTTAGCTTAGTCTTTAGACAACTGTGCGTAGCAATTGTTCCATCTGATAGTAGTTCATGCCGGTGATTAATTTCCTAACTTTAACTTTGGCTTCACGAGTCGTATTATGCTGGAGCTGATGTTTATTTGCAATTTTATTGTACAAGTATGGAAACATAAACTTCTGTGATCTTCTAGCAAATGAAATTTTACATTTAGTACTTGTGATTTTAAAGACCCTAAGCTTCAGTAAATCGTTGTAACTTGGCGAATTTATAACTAGCTTATGAGTGGAGATAATTGCACGCATTGCATAGAGCCCTCGCACGCTAAGTAGATCAGCCTCTTTATAAAGATCTTTTGTTGGAAATCTAATAGGCTTCTTTAACATTACTTTTAGAACTGATCTCTGCGCTCTTTCCAACAGCATGAGGTGTGATGTCGATGTGCCACCCCATACGCTTATACAGTATGACAAGGTAGATTGACACAAGGAGATATAAATAGCTTTAAAAGTTTCATGCAAGCAACATCTCTAAGTTCCCTAATGACATAAATTTACTTCCTGGTTTTGGCTGAGAGTGCAGTGACATGCTCCTTTATGTGAGTTTTTCGTAAATAATTACTCCAAGATATTTTATAGATTGTGTTCTTTGTAAATTACAGCATTGACATTTGGTGTTGGAGAGTTGCCTTTGGTTGCATGTATGTATTTGAATATTTAGTAGAGAAGAAGGAGAGGAAGCTGCAGTTTTGTGTAAACATAGAAACTTGGTTTTGTTGGCATTTAATGTTAGTAGGTTATTACTTAGCCATTTTGCGATTGTATTTATGTCTTGTTCAGCATTTCTAAAACAGTCTTTCCAGTTACTGTCGTGAAATACAACAGCAGTGTCATCTGCATAGCAAACCATTTTAGCATTTTTCAGAGGTAAATTAGTCAGACTGTTAATATATATTAGGAACAGCGTTGGTCCCAAAAAGCTGCCCTGGGGCACTACAAAGGATATTTCTTGTTTGGTACTGAGCCAGGGGTTCAGCTTAACGCATTGCTTCCTTCCAGTTAAGTAACTTTTGAACCATTCAAGTGCAATTCCTCGTATTCCGATGTTTTCCAGTCTTCTCAACAATATTGGAATAGCCACGGTGTCGAAGGCTTTCGCTAAGTCTAAAAAGACTCCTCCCGAAGAAGGATAATAATTTTATGTGTTAATAGAGTAACTGCGTCTTCTGTAGATTTATGTTTACGAAAACCAAATTGAGTGTCCGATAAAATTTTATTTAATTCTAGGTATTTGACAAGACGGTTATTTACTGCTTTTTTCTAATATTTTTGAGAAAACCGGAGGCAGCGATATTGGTCTATAATTATCAGGTACGTTTGTTTTACCCCCTTTATAGCCGGTCTCAATCCCAATTCAGCCATAGCACATAGGTACGATGCTGAGTCGGCCGCATCTGGATTAGTTATGTTAATGTTGATGTCGCCAGTGAATACCGTACATGGTCGCCGTGTAACGAGTTGATGAAGTTGTGTGTGAATGTTTTGATTTTGTTGAAGGAAGGAGACCTATATACACCTAGTACAGTTATGATATTTGGGATATTTATCAAAATGCATTCCGCGTCGCCGATCTTAGGTTCAGACATTTTTGGTGACCAAGTATCTTTCACAACAACACCCCCAGCTCTATTAATATATTTTGTAGTATGATGTGCTCTATAACCTTCGATCTGATATACAAAGTGTCGTTTTGAAGATGCAAAATATTTCAGGAGGTAATTATGTTAGTGATTCTCGACCCGAATCAATAATAAAATGAGTAGGATTTTTTTTTTGTTTTTTTTTTTTTTATTAAAATCGGTATGTGTGAACTACGTTTCTTAAAAAGCAGCCAGTCTGATACCTGCCTTATAACCGCGCTTTCTTTCACACACACAAACACGGAAAAATAAAGGGCGTTTTCACACACACTAACTCGCAACGATAGTTTCATAAATAATGTATCATCCAATCATCATCCCGCACGCCACACCCTAGCCACGCCCCCGCTGCCATCGATCAATCGAATTAGTTTAGTATAATTAAAGAATAAAATAACAAGTATTACTGATTATTGACCAGGTATCGTTTTTTCACATGATTAATTATGAGTTGTATTACAACCTCCTGAAATATTTTGCATCTTCAAAACGACACCTTGTATTAATGAACTCTCGTTTAGCCAGCATTCCGTCAGCACAATTACGTCAAAATCAATATTTATTCTCTTAAATACGGTCATGAAGCTATAGAAATTACGACTAAGACTTCGAATGTTAAAAGTTATGATTTTATAATTGTGTTTATTAATAATGTTGTACGCATCCTCTGCAATGTCTACGTGGTGGCATTTTATTGCATAATCGTTATCTATGCATTCCATAATGTCAAGTGTCGTCATAGTTTATAGTTATCTTATGTATTGATTTTAAATATAAAATACAGTGTACGAAAAATGCCTTTTTTGTATGCAATAAAAGAAACACGCAAGCGATCGGTTGCGAGGAATAATTATACATCTTGACAATACTAGTAATAAAATGATAACTGAGAGTGGAATAAATAAGAAGTATTTGTTGGTTTTGTTTAAATGACGTTAAGTATGCTTGATTGTAGAATCTCGTAATTTTGAGTGTAATGAATGTAAGTGATGTGTGTATTTTTGACTGTAAGTACGTATTTGAGACATGAAAAGCTAATGAATAACAACAGAGTTCAAACAAAAATAGCAAGCAAAAATAGGTAAACAAATAGTAAGTTATTTGAGCAAATCAGCAAATTAATTTAACGGATCACATGAGGATAATGTTGCCGGGGAGATTCCAATATGTTTGTCCAGATCTTCAAAGGATTGAATACTTATTGTTGGGTATCTATTATTGTCATTGTCTTCGAACTTTTTAATGTATATGAGCCCATTTTACAGCCAGCAAAATCGAAAGCCATTGCGTTGGGCTCTGGCACGCGCCTCTCGAAATAACAATCTCTTCTCTTTGGTGACACGTTCGTTTATATATATCTTAGATTTGGTGCCATGAACCATGTCTTCTGACGTCACATTTCTCCTAGATTTAGCCGCTGAAAGAATTTCATCCCTTTTAATTTTCCGGGTTAGTTGTAAGTTTACATTAATTTTCTGCGAAACAGTGAGCAATAGATGCGTGAGGTTTTCATTACGTTCCTCTGGCATTCCACATATCTCGATCTCATTTCTTAAGGCATTTGTCTCCAGAGCGCTGACTGCAGACTGTAGTTGAGACACTGACAACTTTAAGCCATTTATTTCTTTGTTCTTGTCTTCAATTACCGCTTTAAAGTCAATAAAATGTTGCGATATTGATGGAGAGAGACTAGCAAGGTGTTCTTATAATTCCAGTACATTTTGTCTTAATACATATATATCATTGTTGGTTTGCATGGTGTTTGGGTGGTGTACATTTTATGTTACTTAGTACTACAGATGGTTCTGGGACACTGGTTGAGGTGTTATTGTATGGGTTGGTAAAAATTGAAGAGAAATGAGAAGCAAAAAGGTTTGCAATGTCAGTACCTTTCTCAGCTACTACTTCATCCATATGCATTCTGGCTGGAATCACATATTTACTGTTTCGTTTGTTTTTTATGGACCAAAATACTTTAGGATCTTTCGTTTCGTTATTTGAGTTTCAATATGTTTTTTGTAATCACTATAGTTTTGATTGATCATTGCATGACAGCGGCTTCTAAGTAAATCGTAGCTCAACTTGTCTCTAGCATTATTGTATTTAGGATTTTTTTTGCGGTATTTCTCTTTTTCGGATAAGGATTTTATGAGTGTTTTGCTAAACCAGGAAGGATATTTTGAATTTTTACAAATGTACCTCAGTATATGTTTATCGATAAGCTCTTTTAATTTAGAATAGAATATAGAAATGTGAATATTTATATCATCGGAGTGTGAAAATTCTAGTTGTCAGTCAATAGCTCGTAGGTCTGACATTATTTTTACATAATTGCATTTGAAGAAATTTGGGCGAATATTATTCTTTGAACGTAAGCATTTTGTATTTTTATGTGATATGGAAATTATCACAGCTGGGTGTTTAGGGTCAAGTCTGGTCAGTGGGTCGGAGGTATGAGTAACAGAAAGACTGCGCATATTACTTATAACTAAATCAAGTGTTCTATCATCAATGTGTGCAAACACTGTTGAATTAAAAAAGACTGTTAATATCTAGAAGATCAATAAACATTTCCCCTAAAGTATTATTATGTAAGTATTATCTGTCTGCCAAAATCCAAGCTGGTTGCGGGCGAGATCTGAACAATAAACTGAAAAACATCTGTGCTGAATTTGAGGTTCATGCAGACAAGTACGAAACCAGAGACCTACATCGGAAGATTCGGTCACTAACAGGGACTCTTTCATCGAAGACCTGGGCTATAGAAAACCATAATGGTGACCTAATTACGGAAATAGATAAGATATCTGAAACATGGAGGGTTTATTGTATGGCTTTGTTTCAAGATCCAAACTCACATGAGTTTCCATCAACAGAACCAGACAACGATCTAGAACCAGACATTCTTAAAGAAGAGGTACGTGCTGCTATCAAACACCTGAAAACTGGTAAAGCTACTGGTATAGATGCTATCCCTATAGAAGTAATTAAAGCTGCGGGATATCATGGTGTCCAAATGTTTCATACCATATGTAATAAAATCTGGCAGATTGGTACATGGCCGAAGGAATGGGTCCACACAGTTTTCATTCCCCTTCATAAAAAAGGTTCCACAAAAGTGTGCAGTAATTATAGACTCATTGCTTTAATATCTCATGCAAGTAAAATACTGCTTCACATTCTGAATGAGCGCCTCAAAACCTTCCTCTCGAAAGAGATAGCCCTTGAGCAGGCAGGTTTTGTAAAAGGAAAAGGCACCCGCGAGCAAATTTTTACTGTGCGCCAGATCATAGAGAAAGCTCGAGAGTTCAACAAGCCTACGTACATTTGCTTTGTTGATTTCTCGAAGGCGTTCGACTCGGTGAAGTGGCCAGTCTTATGGAAATCTTTGCTGGATATGGGCACTCCGATACATCTGGTTCACTTATTTAATTTTTTATTTATTTAAAAAACTTCATGCAACACAAAGGTACAAAGGCGGACTTAATGCCTTAGGCATTCTCTACCAGTCAACCTAGGGTGGTGAAGAGAAAACATGGCAGGTGCATAAAAAAAAAAAGAATAGTTTGATAAGAAAACAAGTGTACAAATATTTATATAATAAACATACTTAAATATTCAATATAATATAAACCTACATACATACAAATATATATAATTTATATAAGGTAACGAAAGGATTTTTGAGACTACTCCGCTATTTCTGTTGAAAATGAAGCCGCAACTTCCGCTTAAATGCATACCGACTGGTGGCCGTCCTGATGTCAAGAGGAAGCGCATTCCACAGAAGAATAGACTGTATATGAAAGGAAGAATGGACAAAATCAGAAGAATGAGAAGGACAAAGCAGAAGAAGGTTATTGGAAGAACGCAGATTCTTGGCATGGGAAGAACATAGAAATTGAAAGTTTGATATAAGATAAGAAGGAGGGGTGGGAGAATTCAGCAGAGAGAAAAGTGTAGTTAATGCGCGCAAACTTCTTCTCTGGCGTATAGGCATCCATTTAAGTTCAGTTCTGTAACTTGAAATATGGTCATATTTCCTCAAATTAAATATAAACCGGATGCAGTTGTTGAGGAGTCTGTCAAGCTTGTCTAGCAACACCGTATTCAGGTCAAAGTAGCACACGTCACCATAGTCGATTATAGGGAAAATTAAAGTCTGCACAAGCATTGTCTTTGTCTTCGCAGGCAGAAAGTTCCTCAGACGATACAGATACCGCAAAGTCCCGTTGACTCTTTGGCAGACACTTGAAACTTGACTTTGCCAGCCAAGCGTCGAGTCAAGATGCAAACCGAGATCCTTTACGCTAGGATTGATGGGGATGACGGCACCGTTAAAAACAATTGGAGGAAGAGAGTTAACCACCACTCTACCCATCATGCGCGGGCTACCAATAATAATAGCCTGACACTTTGCGGGGTTTACGGACACCCCAAAGCTATCAGACCAACCCTTGATAGCTTCCAAATCTCGGTTTACATCCTCTATAGCGTCTGACAAACTCTCCACCCGCGCAGCCGCATATAATTGTAGATCATCGGCATAAAGATGATACGAACACCGAAGACAGAGAGTTATAAAATTTATGAAGATGGAGAATAGCAAGGGAGAAAGAATACCGCCTTGGGGAACACCAGATTCTAGATCACGCCAACTCGACGAATTCTCGTCAACGCGAACCGACTGCTGACGTCCCCGAAGATAAGAAGAGAACCATTCCAGCGCCTCGGACGAAACCATAAGATGGGAAAGGATAGATAGGAGAATATCGTGACTGACAGCATTAAAGGCATTTGAGAAATCTATTAGAACCAAAACGGTAACCTTGGTTTCCTCCATAGCTTCCCTAATGTCACCAGTCACTTTAAGGAGAGCAGAGGAGGTACTATGACCAGGCCTGAATCCAGATTGAAATGAGCTAACAAGGTTGTTACGGTGAACAAATCCTGATAACTGCTTATGGACGCAGGCCTCAAGTACTTTGGACAGGAAAGGAAGAATAGAAATTGGGCGGAAATGGTTAGGCAGAGAGGGATTAGAGATTTTAGGAAGTGGACGCACGTAAGCCATACGCCACAGGGATGGGAATTGTCCGGAATCAAGGGAAAAATTTATTATACGGGTAATCGGAGGAAGAAGAAATTCGAGGATTAAGGTAATCATGTAACGACTAATTTCGTCATGACCCACAGCCTTGGACTTTATGGATAGGATAATCTTTTTGACTTCGTCCAAGGTGGCCGGGGAAAAGCGGAACTCTTCAATGATAGGACTTGGTAGGCTAGTAATGAAATCAACCGTCTGAGACAGCATTTGCGAATCCAAATGACAGGTGGTAGTGAAGTGACGGTTGATATCATCCAGTGCGATAGTCTTAGGAAGATCCACATGACGTGGTCTGCCGATACCGAGAGTTCCGAGGAATTTCCAGATATCGGCAGGAGAAGAAGAAGATATGTTTTCAAGAATGTGGCGGCGTTTAGCGTTGCGTATCATCTGATTACACCGATTTCTTGCAGTCCTAAAAAGGTCTCTATTTTCGACACTGCGATCCTTTTTGAACTTTCGAAAGGCACGATCCCTGCGCCTCATCGCCATGCGAATTCCTGTCGTCATCCACGGGGCCGGTGGACGCTTAAGCTTCACACTCATGACAGGAGCGTGTCTATCATAGAGGGCAAGGACCGTCTGATTAAAAATATGCAGCTTATCGTCCACAGATGTTGCCATTGCAAGGTGTTCCCAATCGAGTTGCGACGCATCCTGTTGAAGTTTCTCAACATCCATGCGAGCAAAACAACGCATGCGCAAGACTTAAGGGGGAAGTTTAGGTGGTTTTAGGATATATGAGAGGAAAATTAGGTCATGATGGGAAAAACCAGGTGCAGGAAACTGACCGTGTGAGGAAGCAAGGGAGGGAGTGGAAGTCAGAATTAAGTCAAGCCACGTGTTGAAGACACCTGAGATATTGAAATGAGTAGGCTGCAGTGGAAGTACATGGAGACTCGCGGACTCGATGATATGTAGGAGTTTACGGGAACGAGGAGTTGGATGGGTAAGGTCTGTGTTAAAATCGCCCATGATGATACAATGTGCATACTCCGATCCCACAGACTCCAACGCTAATTCAAGGTCAGTGAAGTAGTCTATGGCCGGTGGACAGTAGACCACACCGAGCAAGGTTTTGATACCTTTGACGTAAACCTCTAAAAAGAGATACTCAACAGAAGCGGAATAATTTGAAGGAGAAGAAGCAATGATTTTGTACGGGAAATCACTACGAAGGTAGATAGCTACACCCCCTCCACCCTTTCCAATTCTATCATTCCGGATAAGAATGAAACCGGGCAAAGGGTAAGTGGTAGAGAGAAGATGAGGTTTGAACCAACTCTCAGAAACCAGGACGGCGTGTACATTGACGTCAGAAAAGGTGTCAAAAAGATCACTGTAATGACTAGGCACACTCTGAGCATTGATATGACAGACATTAAACGTATTACCTGTCTGTCGACCAAAACCCTGACGCACCAAGTCACCAAGAGGGTTAGTCATAGATGCATTAACAGATAAGTTGAAGGAATCATTAGCGGAGTAAAAAGAATCATCATCTGATATCATAAATACAATAAAAATAAGATACTTAAATAACTATAAAAATTAACTATGGCTAAAGAATAACCTTATGGTGCAACACCACTATCTATTCACCACCCACCAGCAGTTCTAGTACAATACAGAAAAAATAAATTAACAGAAAAATCACTATTACAAACAGAAGCTTATAGCAAAAAAACAAAGATCAAGACGACATAAATATACATACGAAGAACACATTATGTTACAAAGTACTCAGTGGAACACATACAAAGGCGCATAAGCAAAAACAAAACGCATTATAACCGGCACTGTACGTTCCGAAACACGATGACTTTTATGCCAGTACGTCAACATTGGTCGTTCCGAAACACCATTTATACGTACTAGGTACAAGTACAAAGCGACTTGTTGACGCGCTAACAGCGACGACGCCGCAATTCGGAACGCATGGGATACACAGAATTGACGGATGACATTGACAGCTATGACAAATTGACAAGACATTAATAATTACGAACACAAAACAAAATACAGTAAATAAATACCACCAAAATAAATTAAGTGAAATGCATAATATTCGGGTACACGAGTAATAAGACACCTGACGTAGCAATTACGTGAACAATGACGTTCCATGCACAAATAATCACTGCAAAATTGTGTCTAAAATTGGTGAACTTAGTTAATAAAAACTTTACTTCACTTGCCACGCCCCGCAATGTTGCCTCCTGCGCATGATTCCCTAGCCTTCCTCGGGTGTTTAACCAACAAAGGATTAAGTTCTTCACAGGAAGTAATTTTATGCCGTGTTCCATCGGGGGTTCTAACAATGATAACCCCATCCTGGGTCCAGCATGCCGACATACCAAAGTGCAACCGAGCCCTGCTAAACACGGTCTTCCTAACCCTAGTCAAGAACTCTTTGACGGTTATATTCGAGCCCTTCAATTTGGACTTCGCTTTCCAGACAGTAGACTTATGTTCGACAGTGGAGAATCTTACGAGTATGGGCCGGCTGCGTGTGGGTTCTCTGCTCGACGCCCCCAGTCTATGACATACCTTGATGTACGAAGCGTTGATGTCGTGCAGGGCCAGTTTACCATGAAGCAAGTCCAACACCAGAGTCTTGCAGTCCTCCTTGTCCGCTTCAGCAAATCCGGTGAAGATGAGAGCTTTGCGACGTGTGCGTGTCTCCATCCCGTCAACAAGTCTGGAACACTCCGTGATCTGCTTCCGCAAGAGACCCAGCATTCCAAACATTAGTTCCCTGAATGAGCGGAACTCTTCTCTAATCTTGGCAACTGTGTCCTTGGCAGGTCCTGCAGATTGTATTTGCGCCTCAAGCTCCTCCATTTTCTTAATGAAGCACTCCTCCAGGTTCTTCTGAGCAGATTGTATGTCATCCAAGGTAGACATAATGCAGAATCTTGTAGTGACTAAACTAGTGAGAGCTGGTAGGTGGTGTATTTTAAGCACTCTTACATGGATTGTTTTCCCAACGTAAGTACAACAGATTTGGTTGTTGTTAACACTATTTCAATTATCTAAATCTCTTTTAAATGTATAATACTATTTTTAAATATATTTCTTTAGCTGCCAAAAAATTGCGCGACTTTTCTTTTTCACACCTACCGCCGATCACTTAATAAAACCGCCACTTAATCAGGCGTCTGTACGAGAGCGGATCAGCATCAGTCAGAACAGATGAAACACTTTCAAGTCATTTCCATTCTAGCGCAGGAGTTCGCCAGGGTTGCATAGTTTCACCTCTACTGTTCAACATCTATACGGAGATGATAATGAGAATTGCCTTGGAAGATTGGACAGATGGAGTCGTAATTGGCGGCAGAAGGATCTCCAACTTGCGTTATGCGGATGACACGACCTTATTCGCAACTAGTGCTCGACATATGGAAGTTCTGCTGCATAAGATAGAAGCTACAAGCCGGGAATTTGGATTAAAAATAAATCGCGCAAAAACCAAAGTGATGGTTGTCGACCGTGCAAATAACAACTTACCCGGGATCATACACTTATGGTATTGCGAGGTCGTCCAATCATATATTTACCTTGGGGCACTGATATCCAACGAAAGCGGGTGTATAGATGAAATCAAGCGGCGCATGGCGATCACTAGGTCTGCTATGGATAAATGAAAAAGATCTGGGGTAATAGGAACGTTACCAAGACAACGAAAACCAGGCTCGTTTATTGTCTAATATTCCCCATTTTCCTCTATGCATCGGAGACATGGACTCTTCGTGAATCCGAGAAGAAGAAAGTTGACGCGTTGGAGATGTGGTGCTGGAGACGGTTGCTAGGAGTATCATGGACAGAGTTTCGTAAAAATGATTCCATATTAAAAGAACTCGGCGTCAGACAGCGCTTATCATCCGCAGTGCAGTCGCGCATTCTGACTTTCTTCGGCCATGTATCACGTCGTAGTAATTAATGACTCCATAGAGCGTCTTGTAGTGCAGGGCAAAGTTGAGGGCACCAGGCCACGTGGTAGATCACCAATGAGATGGACAGACCCAGAAAGCTGCAGTCTGCGATGAATGGCGCCGCATTACAAGGATGATCACTTATCATGATTCACAGTGATGATCACGACCACTCTGTCAAGAGTGTGCCGACTCAGATGAAGAGATTATTATAGTTATAAGAGATAGTATGGTTTTGTCCATATAAAGATAACCAATTAATGAATCCGAGATTAAAATCTTCTACGTTATTTACAATATTACTGACATTATTCAAAAAATTTGATAAAGACTCCGTTTTTACAGGTGGAGGTAAATAAGAGAATTATTTTAAAATTTTGTTGAATTTATAACAAATTAAATGACAACTTCCTTTCTAGAAAAGATCACAACATCTGGTCGAATTTGTAAGGATTTAACCAGACCACTTCCTTTTTCTTTAAAAATATCAAAGCATCCGGTCATATTTAAAACAGGAATTTACTGTGACAATTTCCGTTGTATTAATTTATTTAAAATATTTTTCTACCTTCAAAGTGAATTTTTATGCTTGTCAATTTCTGAGTATAAAAACCGTTGTAATGTGATGTGTGCCTTTCTGAGGCACTTTTTGACCGACCATGAAATAAACAACTTGAACTGAAGCAATGTATTTCTTTGTTATTGTTACGTTTGAAATTGGGTAGGTACTAGCAAAAATAAATCAACCGGTGCGTTGAAGCTCGTATATATTGCACAGAGAGAACAATCGCCATATTTTTTCATATGTTATTCTTGTCGCCATGGTAACTATCCACATAACATCCCTCCACCTTTAATTAGAAAAACTTCCTATAATCTACTGCAGTCCTATTTCGTTTCGGCCGAGTGACGAGCTCAGAGGGGGCTACCGGAGGGACAGCCCTTTCAGCGGAATGTTCGCCGTGAACAGACGCTGATGATGTTTCAGGCTCCATAGGTGATTGCTCTATAGGAACTTCGAATGGCTGCTGCCCGTAGCTAGTCGAGTATGATGGTATTATAAATGCAGGAACGATGTCTTCGCATGGCTTATCTTCCCTCCCTCTATATTTGAGCAGCTGATTGGCATGTTTTTTGACAGTTAGACCTGAACCACTCAGTTGTACTAAAAATATGGTTTTCCCAATGTTCTTAATGATTACACCACGTGACCAATATTGTTTTGGTTGGTTATAAAGTTTCACTAACACTTGGTCACCCGCACTGAACAGTACTTTACGATTGCCACGATAATTGTCAATCTGCGAACACTGTTTAACTTTCACCGCTGAGTCGAGTACTGTGTCGGATGGTGTCGAGGTGGTTGGTGTCAAAAGATCCAACCGACATCTTAAATTATGGCCGAATAATATTTCAGCTGTTGATCTGTTTTTAGTCGAATGTGTGGAATTCCTGTATCTTAGTAAGAATTCTGATATTTTAACATTTAAATCTCTTAAACAAGTACCTGATAACAAATATGTTTTAATTGCTTTTTTAATCATTTTAACGTAGCTCTCCGCTTGTCCATTGCTAGCCGGATTATAAGGTGGAGAAGTTAAATGAGTGATGTTGTTCCTAGCACAGAACTGTTTAAATTCTTGCGACACAAAAGAAGTACCGTTATCTGAGCAAATCGTATGAAATAACCCAAATCTTGACATTACTTCGCATAGCTTTTCAATTACTACTCGCGAAGTAAATCCCGATGAAACGTCAAAACATTCAACCCATTTAGAATAAGCATCGACTACTATTAAAAATGTTTTGCCGCTAATCGGTCCCAAAAAATCAATGTGTACGCGATGCCACGGCTGAGCAGGGAACGGCCACGGTGTGAGGGGGCAGCGCGGAGGCGCAGAACGCTGCGAAATACATACGGCGCACGCACCGATGTGTTGTTCGATGGCCGCGGACATACCCGGCCACCAAAACCTATTGCGTGCCTCTTCTTTCACTTCTGTGATTCCTAAGTGTCCTGAATGTAATTCTTTTAACACTTTATATCGCAAACTTGTAGGAATTACTAATCTGTGACCCCTCATACGACAACCGTTTTCCACTGATAATAATAATCCTTTATTGAAGGTTCACTAATTTTAACCGGCCAACCATTTTTTAGATGATCAATGACGGTTTTAATAACATTATCCAACTTAATCGCGTTTTTTGATATCTGTTAGTGACAGAAACCTTTCTCCTTCGTAAACAAACCGCACATAACTTGATTTATCAACAAGCGACTCATCACGCTCTGAGTGTGAGATGTTCGTTTTTGAGTCGTCCACTACTGAAGACTTAAGAAATCGACTTAAGAAATCTGCACAATTATGAGTACTGCTAACATACTCTATTTTATAATTATATGCTGATAGAAAAATGGCATAACGTTGTAAGCGATTTGCAGATATTTCGGGAATGTCTTTGTCCGGATTAAATATTGATATCAGAGGTTTATGGTCAGTTCTTAAAATAAAAGGTTCTAATCGTGCATAATTACATGCGCAAACAAAAAACCGATTTTGAAGCGATTCTGTCTCAAAACACCGCCACGCGTGTCATTTTGCGCAGTGTAACAGGACGCCAATTAATTATGCCTAGGGCAGCTAGGCGCAATGGACGAATTGCCAACAGCGCGAAATGTAAATAAAAATAAATAAAAAAACTTGTTGTAACTTCGGGCACTTTGGAAATAAAAAAGAAAAACGTAATGAAATAAAGCGTGAGTTTCTTAATGCTATATTATCTATCAGTTAAGTAAATTTTGTTAAGAAAGGGGTAACATGACTTCTAGGGGGAAGTGTATAACAGAAACGAGCGCATGCATGTTGGACTCTCTGTATAAGCCTGTCGGTACGAGCCAGCAAGCGGTGCCATGTTGGTAATTGTATGCAAAGCAGTTTTTTAAAATTCTGTTCACCACAGTCTCCACAGCAAGCGTGATGTATATAAAATGTATGCGCCAGTAGCGTATCCGATCATGCAATAGGTAAAAATCGTAAAAAATCGGAGAAATGGACGCACCTGCGTTCTGCACGTGCATGCCCTGTGTCTGTGTGTGTGCACTGAGCCAGCCGCACGGTGTCATAGGTCAGGCACTAATTGTTCTTTAGCAATATTTTGAGAGGAGGGAGGCCTTTGCCCAGCAGTGGGACAGTGTGGGCTAAGTAAAAAAAAAAAATTTTGAGAACTTATTTGCTAATTATTCACGAAATTCTTTGAGTTGAGAAATGCTGTGTGCATTGTGCATAGAATTTTTTCGCAGCTTCACAATGGTATAACACACTAATATAAACACTAACTTTTTCCGACTTGTATGTTTAAAAAATAGCGGAACAAAATAAAAATGTTTTGTCTGTTCAACGATTGAACATTTAATAAAAAGTCTTATCAAGGGTACGTTCTGAGTCATCCAGAATAATAAGAATAGTTCTGTCTCTTCGTTATTTAACACCGACTTCCGAAATTAAAGTTTTATTATACTTTTCTGTGTGTTTTTAACATTGAAGTCGGTTATATTTTGTTTTTGTAAAAAGTTTTTTATTTTTTCACTTTTTAGTTGTGGTACCACCACTAAAAAGTACCTCTTAGACAAACTTAAATAACTTATAGCCACAGTGCATCTCATAACGATTCTAATAATCCCAAACACGGTTAGATTACATTAATTTATTTTTTCCTTCTGGCTTCATCATCAGATCAGTGGAATACATCCCTCCACCTTTTTTGTCAGTCAGTTATATAACGACTACACGTATAAACAAAGCAACTTTACTTGTAACCACATTTCTGCTGTGATTCTATGAGGAGTTCTGCTCCATATCTTCAAATTTCATGATCAGATCATAACAGTATTTCTATGGAACCAATTTGGAAGCATAACCATTGAATAAAAAAAAAAGAATTTTCAAAATCGGTCCACAATTGACCGAGATATCGGTGAACATAGATAAAAAAAAAAACATACATTCAGCCGAACATAGAACCTTCTCCTTTTTGAAGTTGGTTAAAAAGACACTGCACCTCCTTATAGGTTCTCCAATTTTGAAAGACAGTTTTGATGGCTGCTCGTCTGGTCAAACGGACATTAATGCCGGGGTCCTTCAGGGGTCAGTGCTCTCGGCAACACTGTTTTTGCTGCACAAAAATGATCTACTTAAAACCGGTATCTTTGAGTATGCAGACGACAACACTGTTGCTGAGAGATATGTATTTGACGCACGAGCTAGCGGGTCATAGATCCAGTCATTCCGAGAGGCTATGGTTGAACGGTTGAACTCGTCCTTGAAGGCGGTCTTTGATTGGGGCGATGCCAATCTGGTCAAGTTCAATGAACCCAAAACCCAGGCGTGTCTTTTTTCAGCTAAACGGAACCAATTCCACCCGGCTCCATCTTTCCGGGATGTGACCGTGCCGATAACCGACCACCTTGAGCTTCTTGGGGTAACGTTGTCCTCTACTCTCAATCTCAGATCTCTTTTATAAGTATAATAATCTTCTTTAACAAGATTTTTTTGCATCAAAAAAATGACAAAGCTCCGTGTTACGATCAGAGAGTACCAATTCGTGTACCTCTCTATTCTTATCTTTTCTATCACCAATGTATTGTGTTCAATTATGTGAAGCCTCAAATTAAAATTGTATAGTATATTAAAAAAAATCATTTTTAATTTTAGAGTCAATTTGAATGTCAATTAGATAGACCGTATAACATACACAAGGTTGAAAGTAATAACTAGGACATAATATTGAAAAAGGAGAAACTCGAATTCGTCGAGAACACAGCTTTCCTGGGGATCACTCTTGACTCAAGTCTAAAATGAGGTCCTCATTTCACATCTCTAGCAGTGTCAGATGAGATTGGTCATGTTTTAGCAGCCAGTGGCTTAATTCAATTCCTTTTTTTTTTAATTTGATTTTATTTTTATCTACACTGTCATGTGAGCACATTGTAGATAAAAATAAAATCTAACTCGTGATATGATTTAAAAGAGTGTCCGTGGAGTTTTTTGCTCGTTCTTCTCCATAGAGATCTACGTTTTGGAACGTCCAGTTTAGCTTTACTTTTTTTTTACTGACCAACATTTTAAAACATCAAAAGAAATAAATGTTTTTTTTTATCATTTTTTCATTATCTCTTTCATTTTATTTATTCTATGATAGATAATTATATGTCATAAATATGCTTCTTCGGATACCACTGCTTGAAAATGTTAGGGTAACCATTTGCTCTAAGTATATTTATTCTTCCACGTACTTTATGGAGTTCAAGAAAGAAAGAAATCCTAATAGATGGACAAAGAGAGACTATTTTACTAAAAGAAATACTATAAAATAAACTGATGTTGATGCACAGCAGCATCACCAATATCCTGGCGCCCCATCTAGACAATGTTGATACCTAACGACATAGATTGTAATAAAACCTCCTAACGAACACAAAACCTCCAATTAATTGGAATCCATAAAAAAGTCCATTGCATATTAATTTTATCAAGACGTTTTTCATTTGTTTTTCCATTAAAGATCAATGGACCGGAGCGCAGATATCGTCTTACTCGTAATATAATTATGTACACATATTTATGGCCTATTCGTAAATATTCATTTGTATGTTTTACCTCATACAGACAGAGACCAAACATGTATTTTTTATATATTATCTTTTTCATACAATTGCGGGTATCACACGGCCTAACAACAGAAACGGTAAGTTACAAACAGAAAATATCGCAAAAATAAGTCGTTGCCGATATCTTTGTTGATCATCTTGGAAATTTCCTGATATTATTTGGAATCAGGGCTGGTCTTATTTTAGTTTTTTTTTTTTTTAGGTGGGTAATCATTCAATGATTTCTCACGCTGACAGCCCTGTCTAAGACTATTACTGACTAAGACCCCTTTGTATGTTCCTTCTTTGCCTTTCGTTCCTGGGCCTTGGGTTTCCAATCGTTCTTGGCCTGCAGGCTTCGAACTTGCTGGGCCCCTCTGGTTTTGCTGACATCTCCTTGAGGCGCGCGTGGAACACAACGCACAGTTGAAACTTGGGTTCAGTCCAGATGGTTACCTGACGGCCGATCGGCAAGCTAGCCATTGCTCACCATCCTCAAGCCCACGCCGATGGTTGTTGAAAATCGGGGTCGGGATCCCGACGGATAAATCGTGAGCCGTGAGCGGCCATCTCCTTTGCTAGAATTACTGCTTCGCAAAAGGAGGCGAACCTGCCAATCGTCCTCGCTCCGGGCGATCCACATAACGGTGACCCGGACGTTTCTTCCACACAAATCAAGTGCAGCAACCTCCCGAATTTGCCATGACCGGTGAGGATCTGGGTCAGGCGGAAGGTGAGGACGCCGTGACGTCTTTGCAATCACTCCTCTGACTCACCCACTCTGTTCACTAAGCCGCGACATGTCATGGCAGCGTGGGACAGTGATACCAGGTCATGCTGCTACATCAGGTAAAAGTTACTTTTCCAATCCAGACCAGTAACAGTTGCTCACATCCGTTCATTGACCAGAAAAGTGCGAATAAATTTCAAACTGAAGCTCTTTTGAATATATGGCACAATGGCATGCAAGATATTATAAATTTGGCTTAATGCGAGTTATCCATCTCGTTTTAAATTCAATACTTTATTTTTTCAATGTTTTGTTGTTTTGCAGATTTTCATTCAGAATGTGACCTGTATATCGGTTCCGGCTCAAGAAACAAAACAGGTATTATAGTACTTATTGACCGAAAGTATCTCATGGGCACATACTCTCGGGGTATACAATATTAGCTTTTGCCCGCAGCTTCGAGCGCTTATTTAAAATTTATGTGTTTCTATGCCACTCTGAAATAAAACAGCTTTCTATCGGTGAAAAAATACAACCGGTAAAATACTGAAAGGCTGGCTACCCTATGCTTGTGCCAAGACTTTGAAGATTGGACTTAATCAAATCGGGATCATCAATCAGCCTCTTCACACGCCTTTTTACTGAGTCCAAAGCTGCTGCTGGCATTTTGCAGCACCAGCTCATACGTGGCTGCAGTATATCACACACGATTGGACCTGTGCTGTTAGTTAGTTAGTTTGCCCATTTATGTCCCACCTGTGGTATATATAACATTAAAAGCTGTCCTGGTGTGAATTTCCGCCGGACTTTTGCAAGAACACCGAGTTTCCTAGCAGCTACCTAGGCTTTGGATTCAATGAACTCTTCTCGCTGTGGTATGTACTCAAAATTACCAGTAAACTATGGCTAATTTAAATCAAATTTCCAATGAGTTGGATACTATGTCCACTGCTCAATCTTTTTTTTTTAATTGGTATAAACTAGTGCTTGACTGCGATCCCACCTGATGGTAAGCAGTGATGCAATCGTTGATGGTGAGGCTCACTAGTTTATTAAGAGCCATTCACTCTTGCCTTAAAGACACCTAAATTATAATCAGACGGGGGTTCTTTCACTACAACCTATTGGTTGTAGTGAAAGAAGAATAACCATTTAAGATGATCTAAGACATAAAACGACGGAGTAGTAGTCTATATCAGACGATTTAAATTATGTGACGACAGAACCCACTTTCCAGGATCCAGATTATTATATTCATATATACCCATTATACGTTTATATAAACAATCTATTTATCTATAACAATTTTACATTAACAAGTCTTTGTCTTTAATTTTATCAAATTTTTATTGATTCTGACAACCATAATTCATACTGGATTTTTTTTTCTTATTATACAATTTCAAACCCATAGTTTTATTTGACTTATTAACATTACCAACATTACTAATATTACCAGAATTACTGACATTACTAATTCAGTGATTCAGTTTAATATTCGTATCCGAAATTTTATCATTATCGTCATTACTCTCGTCTACGAACTGATACACTAGCCAAGGGTACATTTTATCTACCGGGAAAATACCGACATATTTTTGTTTACCTTTTTTTCGTAATAGCTATCTAAGGCATATAGCATACCTAATTGGTAATGCGATACGGACCTAGACATAACACTAAAGTGACGCGGGGGAATTCTGGTCTTGTCGAACCTTTGCTTTTGCTTTTCCTGAGTACCTTTTGTGTGATCTAACGCTTCGTTTCTAATATCTTCAAAACTAGTTGTATTTGAAGCGATATTCTCCTGAGCGGGTAAAGTCAGTGCACTTTCAGTCGATCCCTTCAGCCTCAAACCGAATAACAATTGCGCTGGGATTTTGCCTACTGTTTTGTAGATGGTATTATTTAAGCTCTATTGTATTTGTTGCAAATAATCATCCCATAGTTTTTCGTCTTTTCCGTAAATCATTGACGTAGTGTAAGGTAATAACGGATAGAGGTTAAAGTACTACCTCTTTCCGTTATTACTCGTGAAGGTACACCAAATAAATTAAAGTATTTATTGAATACTGAAATAGTCGTATGAGTCTTCGTATTTTTGACTACTTTAAGAATTTTTAGTTTTTGAATTATATTCATATTATATTTTTATTTTATTTATTATATTTTTTTTTTTTTGAATTTTGTGAACGCATCACTAATGGCTAATATATAATTATTCTTTCTTTTGCTCACATTAAAAGGACCTAGGTGGTCGGCATGTACGGTTTGGAAAGGCTCGGCACCTTTGGTATTGGATGTAAAAAGCCAGACTTCTTTCCAGCTGGCAACTTTCCATGAGCATACTGAATGCATGCATTGCAGTACTTTTTAACTATTTTATTAATTTTTGGAAACTAGTATGTTGTCTTAACCTTGTCTAAGGTCTTTTCATAAGAAAAATAACCAAAATCGTATCGTCGTATCGTAAGCACGTAAAACTTGCCATCTAACACTTTTTGGCACATGCCGTCTAAGTCCTTCGTCTGTTATTTTTTATACAATGCCGCGTTTTAAGGAAAAATTTTGTTTAATATATTTAATTTGGTTTAATTCTAAATTATCTAACATTCGTTTTATCCCCTGTGTTTCGTCGTCATTCATTTGAACAGTGGCTAACCAATCTATCTTATGGGGATCTGAGCTGGATGTATTTTCCTGTAACAGATTTGTACTTAGTGCATCTACATGCATCCTTTCGTTGAAGTCCTTTTTGTTTTTTTTTTTTTGAGATGGGATAATTCATGCATTGATATCCCCCGCCCTTGGGCGGAGCGGGAGATAGTGTCAGACTCTTACTGACTAACAGACCCACCCCGTTCCTTCTAGCCTTCGTACCGGGGCTCGAGCGACCTTTCGGATAACCCTGGCCCCAGTAGGCTTCGACCCGGTTGGGTCCCTGATGTTGCTGACAACTCCTTGAGGCGCGCGGGAACAGTGCGCGCCGTCAACGACTTGGGCTTGGTCCGGACAGTTACCGGACGGCCGGACAGTGAGCTACCTATTGCTCACTGTCCGCAAGCCCGCGCCTACGTTGGCCGGAAATCGGGATCAGAATCCCGGTGGAGGCGCCGGCGAAAACGCCGTTGCCTGATGCGTTCGGCCTCCTCCTCTGCGAGCATTACTGCTTCGCAGAAGTCGGCGACCGCCTGCTACTCCTCCTCGCTCCGGACCATGGCCTCAACCAAGGCCCGGCGCGAGAGATCTCCGCCGCCGATCACCCTCACGAGGGCACGGCGATGCTCCGCCCAAGCAGGGCACACCTCGACTGTGTGCTCCACCGTGTCCTCCAGGCGTTTCGCACAGTGGCGACACCCGGGCGTCACCTTCGCATGATTCCCGTGCAGGAAACTCCCGAACGAACCATGTCCGGTGTGTACCTGCATCATGCGGAAGGTAAGGACGCCGTGAGGTCTTTCCAGCCACGCCTCAAAGAGGGGACTTACCGCCATGATTGTGGCGTGCCCAGCACTGGGTTGCGATAGTCGTTGACGCCATTTCACCATGAGATCCCGCCGGAGCTCATCATCGAAGTCCTCGGTTTATAAATTATGTTAAAATCAAATTCTTGAATCATACTCCACCAGCGAGCAACACATGGAATCATATCTCTTTTATTAAAAGTGGGACGTAAAGAGTGACAATAGGTTACTATAGTGAATTTTAACCGAATTAAGAAACATCTAAACTTAGTCAAACTATTTACAACTGCTAGAGTTTCCAACTCATATGAAGAGAAATGCTGTTCTTCTGGTGAAGTACGTCTACTAAAATAAGCGACTGGTTTCATAACTCCATCATCTTGTTTTTGTAAAAGCATTCCGCTCACGCTTTGTTTACTTGCATATTATGTAATTCAGTAGCGGCATTAAGGTAGTACAAATTTAAAATGGGACGAGATACTAGTTTAGCTTTTAATTGAGTGAACGCAGTCTCTTCTTCTTTGCCCTATGTCCATGAAACATTTTTTTTGAGTAAGTTTGTTCAGGGTCGAGCTATTATTGCAAAGTTTATAATAAAGTGTCTAAAGTAACTAGCTAGCCCTAGGAATTATCTGACATTATGGACATCTTTAGAGGTAGGAAATTTATCAACCACATTTATTTTACATTGCCCAGGATTTATACCATTCCACGAGACTTCGAATCCCAAAAACTCAACTTTAGTTCGATAGAAGTTACATTTTGGAAGTTTCAATGTAAGACCTGTATTTCTAATTTATCGAAAACTGTTTCTAATTTTTTTAGAACATCGTCAAATGAAACTGAATGGACAACCAAACTAACATTTTGGTGTTAAGAATTAGTGCTACGTGAGCTGTTTAATAGATTTTTTTGTAACCTAGGGTCTTATATAGGCACTATTATTTGGTGATGTAGCGCGTTTTAACTGTCTTATAACCCTGATTTGGGCCCTCAATTTTAGAGCTTAAAGTGACTTAATTGTTATAGACTAGAGATCAATGAGTGACAATAAAGAGCTAGAATAGTGCTATTGAAGCAGCGCTTACTGCTTTAAGTGTATTGTAAGCTATACGCAGGTTACACCTGCAAGCTAAGGTAGTAATATAGTTGTAAAATCCACTCTAATATTTTTTTTTTGTACCATATTAGTGCTTCTTCGATACAATAATATATTGTAGGTATTTAGTAGCAATGAATATTACCCAAAGCGCTAACCTTTTCACCACTTTTCATATTTTTTAAGCTTTTGTTACCGTCCATAGTGATAAAATATTTAGCAATACGCATAGTCATATATTCATCTCCGATTTAATGTTATAAAGAGTCTTCTAGTGTTTGAAATGACTATACATTTATTAAAATAGATAAGTTAATATTATTTTTTTCGATTTTGAGTGTTATATTTGGCAAAAGTTACTGCGATGATAAGTTTTTTGTAACAATTTATATATGTTTTCATCTCAATTTTGAAGCGCCTCAAAATTAAACTGCTTTTGATGATAATATGTAGAAAGAAAATTACTACCTCACTATTTTTTTTCATATCAATTATGTTGAATAATAGTTCTTAATACTGCCAAATAGTATATTAATGAAAATCTGTCAATAATACAGTAAATAAGTGAGGCAATATTGATTAAAAAAAGTGTTTTCCTTTTAAAATGTTATAGGTTAACTATTTATTTAATGGCGTCAATTCTAAATTGCTTAAGGATCCTAATAACTCTGTTATTCCCAGCACAGTGCTTAAAGATCGATTGTTAGCACTTCTATGTCCCTTGCAGTTCTACAATATGGTTCTAAAAGTGAAAAGACAACAATTTTTTAGATTGAGTTTGCACAATGGTTATAAGTTCTATATTTGACTGGCCTGTTGGTCTAGTGGTTAGTGACCCTGACTGCTATGCCGGAGGTCGTGGGTTCGATTCCCACCCAGGACAAATGTTTGTGTGATGAGCATGATCGTTTGTTCTGTGTCTGGGTGTAATTTATTTATAATATGTATATATTTAGAAATATATATATGTTTATCAGTTGTCTAGTACCCATAACACAAGCTCTGCTTAGCTTGAGACTAAACGGCGTTGTGTGATAGTTGTGGAATATTATTATTATAAGTATTTGTCAGCTCTTAGGATTCGATATATCTCTAGTTAAGCGGTACTAAGTATTTCACTGGCTCTGTTTAAGAACATCAGCAAATAGTAAGTGTTAGTTGACACCTTACAATTACTTATAGTGTTTTACGCTTCTTTAAGCTGTTACAGTAGTCCCTAAGTGTTTTATAGAATCTAACTAACTCTGATTAAAGACATCAGTCGTTAGTTAGTAGAAGTTAGAAAACACTTTCCAATTGCTTTTAGTGTTTTAAGCTTCTTAAAGTTATAAGAATGAGCTATAGCAATGGCTCCCACCAACTCTATACTACCGCCTTAAGTTGTATATTTTTTTTATTTTTAACTGTTATTGCTTTTGAAGGTTTAATTATTTATCCTTAACACCACAGTAGAATCGAATGTTACAATCGGAGCTCTTAATTTATAATCCTATGGGAGCTAAAAAAAGGTTGCTCTTAGCGCCAAAATGTTTGTTGGATAGGACGTCATCCATGTAAAATAAACTTGAGAGCAAAAAAATCGCACATGGCTTGTAATTTCGTTTAATACTGTTTTTTCTTAAATCTAAAGATATTGAGTTCGGCTTTCGCAGGATGCGCTCTACGGTGGACGCCATCATGCGCGTGCGAGCCCTCACGACGAGGGATGCGGTGTCCCAGGGTAGGTGTGTCGTGGCAGTGTCCTTGGACATTGCCAACGCTTTTAATTCCCTGCCCTGGAGTACGATCCGGAGGGCACTCCGGTACCACCGGGTGCCCGAATACCTCTGTCGAGTGGTCGAGGCCTATCTGTCGGATAGATTTATAGTCTACCCCGGTCACCAGGGAGACTGGAAACGTCGAGAGATGTCGTGCGGTGTTCCGCAGGGGTCGGTACTAGGGCCACCCTTGTGGAACATCGGGTACGACTATGTGCTGCGCGGCGACTTCCCTGACAGGGTCAGCGTGGTTTGCTACGCAGACGACACGCTGGTTCTAGCGCAGGGAGAGTCGTACCAGGTGGCGGTCGCTCTAGCGACACGCGGGGTTGCGATGGTCGTTGATCGGATCCAGGAGTTGGGACTCGAGGTGGCGCTTCACAAATCCGAGGCGATGTGTTTCCACGGTCGCCGCTCTCGAAACGCGCCGCCATTGAGTTCCCAACTAACGGTAGGAGGAATTCACATCGGTGTCGGGTCGACGATGAAGTACCTGGGACGCGTCCTCGACAGCCGGTGGAATTTCGTGGAGCATTTCCGACGTCTGGCTCCCAAGCTCAACCGGGCTGGGGCTGCGCTCAAGCGGCTCCTGCCCAACCTTGGGGGTCCGGACGCCTCCTGCCGGAGGCTCTACGCGGGGATCGTTCGGTCCATGGCCCTCTACGGGGCGCCGGTGTGGGCGCCATCGCTGAAAAAGCGACCGGCGGCCATACTGAACGCCTGCCAGAGGGTCATGGCGTTAAGGATGGTGCGGGGATACTGCACGGTCTCCCGCGAAGCGGCGAGCCTTCTGGCTGGCCTACCACCGTGGGATCTGGAGGCAACAGTCCTTGCACACATGCACAATATGCGCGTGGAGATGCAACGCCGGGGTGAAAGTCCGCTGCCGTGACAGGTCACAGCATGGCGGACAGAGCTTCGGCGGGATCTCATGGTGAAATGGCGTCAACGACTATCGCAACCCAGTGCTGGGCATGCCACAATCATGGCGGAAAGTCCCCTCTTTGAGGCGTGGCTGGAAAGGCCTCACGGCGTCCTTACCTTCCGCATGACGCAGGTCCTCACCGGACATGGTTCGTTCGGGAGTTTCCTGCACCGGATTCATGCGGAAGTGACGCCCGGGTGTCGCCACTGTGTGGAACGCCCGGAGGACACGGTGGAGCACACGGTCGAGGTGTGCCCTGCTTGGGCAGAGCATCGCCTTGCCCTCGTGGGGGCGATCGGCGGCGGAGACCTCTCGCGCCGGGCCTTGGTTGAGGCCATGGTCCGGAGCGAGGAGGAGTGGCAGGCGGTCGCCAACTTCTGCGAATCAGTAATGCTCGCAAAGGAGGAGGCCGAACGCATCAGGCAACGGCGTTATCGCCGCCGCCGTCGCCGGGATTCTGATCCCGATTTTCGGCCAACGTAGACGCGGGCTTGCGGACAGTGAGCAATGGGTGGCTCACTGTCCGGTCGTCCGGTGACTGTCCGGACCAAGCCCAAGTCGTCGACGGCGCGCACTGTTCCCGCGCGCCTCAAAGAGTTGTCAGCAACAGCAGGGGCCCAGCCGGGTCGAAGCCTACTGGGGCCAGGGTTATCCGAAAGGGCGCTCGAGCCCCGGTATGAAGGCTAGAAGGAACGGGGTGGGTCTTTTAGTCAGTAAGAGTCTGACACTATCTCCCGCTCCGCCCAAGGGCGGGGGATGTTAATGCATGATTTTTTCCCACCATAAAAAAAAAAAAAGTTATCAAGAACCTTGTTAATGATTCTCTGAAATACCGCTGGTGCATTGGTCAAGTCGAAAGGCATCCTATTAAACTCAAATTCCCCTTCTGGTGTAACAATAGTAGTTTTTTCATTATCATGCTCAGCTAACTCTATTTGGTAATAACTCGATGCTAGTTCTAAAGTAGTATACATATTATATCCCGCTAACCTATCCATCTGGTCCTCTATCCTAGGCAAAGGGTAGTGTTGTTTTACAGTCTTTCTATTTAAAATGACGCCCTCTAGCGGACCAAAAGTATTGTGTTAAAAAATAAGATGAATATATCGTGTTTGATATCATTTAACCTTTCAATCGTGGAAATCACAGACACAACAGAAAAACAATAGGTGCACGAACGCCGGCGTTCGCAGCTGTTGTAGTCTACTGCTTTACAAATGAACAGAAGTTTTATTTTAATTACGTAGTTCTTAATTTGATCATTTAGCTTTTACAAGTAAATAGTATAGGAGCACAGTGATTTAGGAGGGTGTATACGGGGTCCCAAACAACACCTATCGGGACTCAAGCCAACCCCAACTGCTCGGCGAATACAGCGATAGTAGTAGCGTGGAAGGGCGTGGGCGTGGCCTTGGGGTCCGGGGAGCTAAAAATCTCCGGGCGAGAACCTGGTAACGTTCAACACTCGTACACTCTGGTCCGATGAGAAGATCAACGAACTCGAGGAGGATTCGAGCGGGTTACGATGGAGTATTGTGGGATTGTTTGAAGTCCAAAGACAGGGGGAGGCCGCGATAATCTTAAGATCTGGTAACCTGCTCTATTTTCAGGAAGGGGACTAGCCCTGGTATGAAGACACGAAGGAACGGGATAGTCAGTAACAGTCTGACACTATCTCCCGCTCCGCCCAAGAGCGGGAGTTGTCATTAGATGATTTTCCCATCATAAAAAAGCAGTCCCAAGGTGGTTTCGGGTATATCGTCAACGGATTCCTTGTGAACAATATGGTATAGATCGAGAGTGTGTCGACCAGGGTAGCGTACCTTTTCCGGTCAAGGCCTACCTGTCAGACAGGTATGTGCATAGTCTACCTGGTCACCAGGGAGAGTGAAAACGCCGACAGATGTTGTGCGATGTTCCACAGAGATTGGTATTAGGGCCACCCTTATGGAACATCGGGTACGACTACGTGCTGTGCGGCGACTGCTCTGACGGGGTGAGCGTAGTTTGGTTCTAGATCTAGCGACACACGAGGTTGCGATAGTCGTTGACAGGACCCAGCAATTGGGACTCGATGTGGCGCTGCACAAGTCTGAGGCTATGTGTTTCCACGGCCTTCGAAATGCACCACCATTGGGTTCTCAACTAACTGTAGGAGGAGTTCACATCGGCGTCGAGTCGATGATGAAGTACCTGGGACTCGTCCTCTACAGCCGGTGGAACTTCGTGGAGCATTTCCGACGTCTGGCTCCCAAACTAAACCGGACTGGGGCTGCTCTCAAGCGGCTCCTACCGAAATTTGGGGGTCCAGACGCCTCCTGCCGGAAGCTCGACGCAGGAATCGTTCGGTCCATGGCCTTTTATGGGGCGCTGATGTGGGCGCTGGCGCTGCGTCTGCAACCGAAGGCTCAGCTGAACGCATGCCAGAGGGTCATGGCAATACTTTACCCTACTCTACCTTACTCTACCCTACCCTACTGTACTCTACCCCACACTACCTTAAGTTTCAAAGAATTGGCGAAATCGGTCCAGGCGTTCATGCGTGATGGCGTGACCAAGAAAATGGGGATTCATTTTTTTATATATAGGGTGACTGGTAATTAGTGTACGATACTTATACAAGGTGCAGTTTTAAAACTGCACAATATTTTAGGAGGTTGTAATAAAACTCATAAATAATCATGTGAAAAAACGATACCTGGTCTATAATTAGTAATACTTGTTATTTTATTTTTTAATTATACTAAACTAATTCGATTGATCGATGGCCGCGGGGGCGTGGCTAGGGTGTGGCGTGCGGGATGATGATTGGATGATACATTATTTATGAAACTATCGTTGCGAGTTAGTGTGTGTGAAAACGCCCTTTATTGTTCCGTGTTTGTGTGTGTGAAAGAAAGCGCGGTTATAAGGCAGGTATCGGACTGGCTACTTTTTAAGAAACGTAGTTCACACATACCGATATCCATAAAAAAGAAAAAAAAAATGAAAAAATTACCTTCTCATTTTATTATTGATTCGGGTCGAGAATCACTAACATAATTACCTCCTGAAATATTTTGCAGCTTCAAAACGACACCTTGTATACGTGATTGTACTCATAATTACAAACAACTTTCCCAAAGAAACTTTTTTTTTATACTCTTTAGTTTTATTACAATAACAAAATAGCTGTTTGTAAGCTTCGCGCGCTCGGGAAAGGGCAATAAACTTGCTACTAGTAAAGCGCCTTACGTTCTCCCCCTCTCCCGCCCGCACCGCTCCCTTTGCCGTATAGTAGTGACGTAGGAAATAATAACAGTCACCGCGAATTTCAAACAACTGTATTTAAAATAGAAAAGGTAGGTAAAATAAAAAATAAAAATGATAGACTTTCCGTAATTACAAAGCGGGGTAACTTAGCAAAACGTAGGTATTGAGCTAGTGAGCGAGGTGGTGCAAGAGATAGGTAAACAGCACACAGCGAGTGAATCTGATTCACTCTTTATTTTACGATACGCTATCGCATGCAGCAGACGTGCATGTTCCCGCGATCCCGTGCGCTGCTCTGCGCCCGCGAACCGTCGCGGCGCTGGCCAGTATCGATACCATGTACTCAAATCGCAAGTATTGTGAAATGACGCGTAGTTAAGTTCATGGAGGTCCTGTTCCTTTGCCACGTGGTCACCCGATCTCGTGACCTCAACCTTGTGATGACTTTTATCTTTGGGAGCCAAATTAAACAACTCTTTAGAGGCAGAGACTTGAAACTTCATATGGAATCCAAAGTGAAAGTAAAAGTGAAAAGAAATAATAAAAGACACTAGTGGTCAATAAATAAAAAAAAACAATGTGCAAAACCACTTAGTTGTAGGTCGAGTACGTAAAAACACATAAGGTTAACCTAGCTTAATGGTGGACGTTATTAAAAACTATTGACATACTTTTAAAGTTAAGTAAGTTGATTTTATGTAAATTGTTTTGACATTAGTTGATTCCAATTTCTTAGGTCGTTATGGCGTAGGTACTTAACACGTTTAACGCCGCTTTAATTTTTAAGTCTTTCTGTTTGGGCCGTGGGGGACACCTTGTGGTCAACATACAATTGTTCTGTTGGGGGCCATGGGGGGCAACATATGACCGCGAGTCAGACGCGATTTAAAGCGTCTCTATTGGGCCGTCGGGCACAGTTATGAAGGTAATATGTATTTGACGTGACCTCCACGGCCCTGCAGACAAATATATTGTATTTGGTTTTTAGTAAAAAAATATGACTTAGAAAAATATGATAAATAATTTCGGGACACGACTTGTTTGAAAGTTCTAAAGGAAAAAGTGTGTATGATAATGTGTTTTATATTTTTTTCCATAAAATTACTATTTATAATGTATTGTAAAATACTGTATAATGTTACTATTTACTTAAGTAGTTAAAATCTGGTTAAAGTTGTACTACATCGCTGTTAGGTTTTAATTTTTTGGGAATAGTTTGATGAATTAAACTACATGTTTGTAAATCAGAAATATAACAAATATGTATTAAAGTTACTATTTATTACAGTTTTTAAATGAAACTAAATTAAATCAGACTTATGATTGAGATCAATATCAACGTTACTACACCTATTATTTTAATGAACGAAGAAATGGTTTGTTAGGGCAGGTTTCACAAAAAGTTACAACTTTTTTCGTCTTGTTTTTGGCTAATACTCGTCCCATTACTTTAGTACCTATTGTCTTTGTAGCACTGCTGACATGTCCGTCTACTATTTTTGCTTGTGCCGCCGTTCTTCGCAAGCTTATGCTTCATTCTTATTGGTCTCGAAACCTGACTTGAGGTTTCACTTCTCATTAACAGGTCCTTCAACACCTGTTTCCTAAATTCAACAATTTGGATTTTCATCCCGGTTACTGCTTGATATAATACTAGTGCATTGATAACTGCAGTGTTTAACAGCAAGTTTATGGCAATTTTTTTGTACCATTTTACCGATTTTCTTAATGGCGTGGAATAAGCCCCCATCTGGTCGGACAAATCGACAGCTCCTTTTGCCCTATTATAGTCTAGCACGATTTTTGGCTTTGATACCGCTTTTCCTCGCTTTGTGGCTGTCTGGAAACTGTCGGAATATTTGGTCGAAAGTACAAGTACATCTCTTTTATCTTTCCACTTTATGATAGTAATTCCATCTTCGCTCTCTCTAGCTATATATTCACCTGTCTTCAGTTTAGCATTAGTAACCTCTTTTGGTATATTCCTTCTATTTTGTCTAATAGCACCCACTAGATGTGTTTCATTTTCCAACAATTCCAACAATTACAACGTTTGCCGGCGTAGTATTTACTTGATTGTTTTCTTTTCCCGCATAAATATTGATTTTACATGTATGGGGTATACATGTAAAATCAATGTTTATAGCAGGGTAGAGTGCATAATTTAAACTCTTTTATGCCATATTTATGGCGTTTCTGTTTGTTATATTGACGAAAAATGATTCTTCCGCGGAATGGCACAACGCTTTCGTCAATGCATATATCTTCAGCAGGAGTATAATGCCTTGAGAAATTAGTGTTCATGACCTCCAGTAAGTGTCTGACACGATTTAACCTATCAGACTTGTGAGCATTGTCAAGCCGGGAAAAATGAAGCATTTGAAGAAGCAGTTCAAAGCGATTACGGGACATAATTGTTGTTGCAAACGGGTGACCTGTTATTTCATCTTTTGACCAATAATCAGAAAGCTTAGGAAGTTTTACTAATAGTTTTACCATAAAATTAATTAATGCAAAAAAGCCTTTCATCTCATGCATGTTAAAAGGAGACCACTTACGGATTCTTGCTGCTTTTGAAGCCACGCGTCCGGTGATTCGATCAATAGCAAACTGATTTGTATCTTCTACTATCTGCATAAAAACATCACCAGGAACTAAGAGAGAGTAAAAATCAGCAGGCGATTTCTTAGTCATTGCCAAGCGGAGATTAGTATATAAACCAGGATTTTCAGTGAAAGGTATAATTCGACGCTGATTACCTGTTGGTAATGACCATGTGCGTGTAAACCGCGTGTTTCCCGAGGTATCTGGAACTGCATGATCTTCCGCATCACTCTCTTCCTGTCTATCACCATAATACGACGATGTTTACGAGTTACTGGATGGATATTTATGTCTTCTTCTTCAGAGCTTACATGGAAACTATTATTCAACAAGGTGATTTCTAATTCTTCTATTTGTGATAAATCTTCCTGATTTATTTCTAAATCTTCGAATTCATCCATAATTAATCAATGAATGAAGTGCAATAAAAAACAATTTATATTTACTCAAACAAATAAACAGAAAATCTCGAATCGATACGTAATCAATGTAGTTAGCTAGGTAGTCCAAACAAACGGTCAATGCGCGGCGCGCGGGAGTCGCAAATCGAGATGGCCAGCAGCCGGCAGGACATGAGCGGGGATGACCGACACCCCGACCCCCGCGGCCCCCGCCAACGTAATTCGCGATTTATTTCCGCGTGGGCCATGGGGGGCAACTGTTGAGAGACAGTAGTATTTGGTAAAATAAAGTCACAAATTACTTTTCTTCGATTTATTTCATGTGATTTGGGACATTTTCTAGCCCCTAAAGCAATAAAAACTTATACGTAAAATTTTACAATCAGGCATTTTTAATCTGGCTCCTCTTCTATACATCTAATAAAATCGTAGGAAAGTCAAAACTGTACATTGAATATTTTTTTAAAAGAATACTTGGGGCGTGATCAAATCAAATCAAATCTCAAATCTCAAATCTCAAATCTCAAATCTCAAATCTCAAATCTCAAATCTCAAATCTTTATTGCAATCCATAATGTACATGTCAGGTGATACATAATAAAAAAATAGAAACAATTATGGACCCTGTCGGGCACAGCAACATTATAAATAGTAGGAGAGAGGAAGAGCGCCAATTTAGGTACCTATTTAATTTCTCTTTAATTTCTCATCTGCATCTTTTATATCGTTTAATTCACTTCAACTAAATTACATTACTTATTATTGCTAAGAGTATACTTAAACTTAGTTTTATATTCAAATTTAAATTATTAACTAATTATTATATTCAGATAAAATTGTCCAAATTGTTCACATTGATAATTATAAAATAACATGCAAAAAAAAAAAAAACAATTTTATGTCATTAAAAAGTAATTAACAATATATCAAGACAAAAAAAAAATGATGTGTGAATAAGTCAATATGTGGTAAAAAAAAAATGCACAAATTGTTCACAATTAAAATTACAAATATACTAGCTGCTGCCCGCGACGTCGTCTGCGTGAAGCCTCTACAGCACTAAAAATACCTAAGGTGCCAGTGTCGCTATACCATTATAAATAAGCAACTTTTAAAATAGCATTATAATATACGTTTTTTTCGCAAACGAAGCTAGTGAAGAGAGTTATATGGAAATCCTGCTGAGTTCAGTCATAAGATGTGACTGAAGGAAATAAAGAAAATAATGCAGGAATACATTCCAGGACACAAAAGAGTAAAAATACGTATAAAGGCGTCATACTTTACAAGACTTCCCTATAAACTACGTTGGTAGTTATACTGCCAGGAGCCAAAATGTAAAGAGAGTCAGGACTGGTAGCGCGGGAGCAAGCGACGTACAGTTGCCCGAGTGAGAAGCAACTCGTCCTGAGGTCGACACCCGCTGCCCTCAGTGTCTGCCCCTGCGACTTATTGATGGTCATCGCGAAGCAAACACACACGGGGAACTGTACGCGCTTGAACTGGAACGGGAAGTTATGGGGTATGAGGGGAATGCGTGGTATAAATACTGCCTCGCTGACGCTACAACCCGTAAGAATTTCCGCCTCAATGGTGTGTCTGTGTGGAGCGAGATGACTTTAAGGCGGGTCCCGTCACAACTTCGAAGCATAATCGGGACACCGACCTTCAGCTTGATGGTATGCGCCGGAAGTCTACTTGCTGACAGGGAAATCAGAAATTCCACGGAATAACGTGTGGCATCATCTTGCTCGACAACAGTGTTTAGCGAGGTGTAGACAACTTCATTCTTCACAATTTCCGAGAGAATGCATTCGTTAATTGCTGCAGCCTGATCATTTTTGGGCGTCAAAATGGCCACACACCCAAGAATTCTGCTGGTGCGGTATACGACTGATGTCCCAGTACACACAGTGAATGAGTTTTTCTAAGCTAGATATCACTCTACCGAGAGACTCTGGAAGCACCACCTGTCCACCTCTCTCTTCTGGTAGAGTGCCTTCGCCAAGACTTAGAAGGACATCAGAGAATTCTTGAGCACGTGCATTGCCGCCGAGCCGAGCTCTCATATTAATGGTCAAGCGCAGTGTACGAACTCGTGACCACAACGAAGATCGTTTCGACGAAGCTTTCACCTCGTCAGCCCTCGATCCCCGCGTCACCTCGGGAAGTGTTTGCCGGAAAACGCCACTGAACAGAACTGTGACACCATCCATCAAATGTTAGTTCCTGCGGATGTCCTGCAGGGTTCTGTCCACGACCTCAACTGCCTTCCTATTGGCCATCGTACACTCATCATCAGAGAGCAATCCTTGAGCACGTGTCCCTTATCGCTGTTACGTGACACACCACAAACAGGCGTTTTGGCGCTCTCTAAATCGATGGGAATTTTTAACATGGCATGTGCTATCTTGCCTTCCGGAAGCAGTGTGGCAGCGATTCCCGACGACGCTACAGCAATAGCAATTTTGTCTTGCCTCCTGACCTCTGCGAGTATGCCAGTGGTAACAAACGTTTTTCCTGTTCCACCAGAAGCATCCAAGAAAAACATTTTACCCTGGTTTTGCCCAACGCTTTCAAGGACGGTGTCATAAATTCGTTTTTGCTCTCAAGAGAACAAAGCGACATGGTAATTTCGTATGTTGGTTGTTTCGCCCGGATCGTAATTTGTCTCAGCGTTATACTCCCGATTTCCACGGTCTTGATGTGGTAATGATTGGAGAGCTGGTAACCCATATTCGATCAGTGGATTGCCACCGATAGAAATGACCACATCTTGAAGTGAACTGAGACAGGTGTTCAGCACGCGTTCATCAGTTACTTCGACTTCGTCTCTAGTAGCACGCCTCAAAGCTCGTAGAAAATCTTCAGACAAATGATGTCGATACATCTCCCACAAAGCTACCGGGTTCGCGACTCCACAAAACACCACGATGACGGCAAGCAGATGACGCATGTGACTGGGACTGTCACTGACGCTTGCCTCCGCGAGGGTGTCATCCCAATTAGGCAAAAGGCTGCGCGGTAAGTGGGATACTCCACGCGATCAAATGTCCTCAGAAAGGCGAAAGACGTTGGGCCTGAGACAGTGTGATGTAACAACCGCAAAAATAGCATTCACCACTATTCGGGTGCACGGTATCCAATAAAACCAATAAACAATAAACCCTATCCAATGCAGTGTCCTTGAAAATTCCCGGAAACCTTTCACAGTACCTCCTCGTGGATGTCGGTTGAATACACCCCTTTGCTTGTCGTACGTGTAATATGAAGGCACCTCGTCATACGTAAGGGATTTCGCAAACAGAGCGACTTCACAGAGTCTGAGAAATGCCACCATGTAATACCTAACACCGCATTTTTTTTTAATTATCTTCCTCAACTCTGCTCAAGGTTTTTTGGAGTTTTGTTGGAATTTGAATTTGTCAAAACGAACTATAATATGAAGAAAATGCACATTACCATCTATGAATTTTAAGAATAACTAATTACTAACCTCGCTAACATGATCAAATTTAAATGAATAATTTCCAAAAACTGATAACATATAATTTGATTTGATTTTTATGAAATCTCATAGATGGCGCTGTTTTAAAATTGTGTTTATACTACTAATATTCATTAAATTATGTTTCTCTGCCCAAGTTACTTTAATGGCGTAGTTTTTATAGTGTAAAGCTAGATAATAGCATGACTTACTCTAAACAACATTTAAATATGCGTCCTTATATTATACGCTGTCACAGAATGCGTAAGAAAAATAAAGACTCACAGCTCCTCCCCCGTAGGTGATAGCGTGATAATATGTAGCCTATGTGTTGACCCGACCTCTTAGTAATATTCATGCAAAATTTGAAGTAAATCCATGCAGTACTTTTTGAGTTTATCCCGGACATACATACAGACAAACAGACAAACAGACAAACAGACAAACAGACAAACAGACAAAAATTCTAAAAACTATATTTTTGGCTTCGGTATCGATTGTAGATCACGCCCCAAGTATTCTTTTAAAAAAATATTCAATGTACAGTTTTGACTTTCCTACGATTTTATTATATGTATAGATAAAAAAAAATACAATTAGATTTCATTAATTTGTTAACAATATGTCAAAAAAAAATCTTTTATGTCATTAATAAGTGCAAAATAATAATAATAGTAAATAAAAAATAAATAAAATAAAAATAAAAATATTATTAATCTATTCAGTCATATTTAGCTAGGCATTTAGTGTATATATTATTTTTAATTATTTAAGTTGTTTTTTAATATTTAAGTTTATTATGTATATATTTTCTTGTAACTAAATAAATAAAATGAATGCCTTCATTATTTGATTTTTCCGTTAGAAATTCGTCGATTGTGTAAAAAGTTTTGTCAATTAGGAATTGTTTTAATTTTTTTAAGAATATATTTATTTTACTTTCTTGTTAATGTTTTCCGGTAATTTGTTATAAATCTTTATTGACATTGAATATGGACCAGAAGAGTGCAATTTAAGGCAGGAGGGAGGTAAATTGAGCCTGTTTTTATGGCGTAATGAATATTTTGTCTGCATATCTTGTCGTGTTTTATAGAAATCGGGATATTTGCGGACTAGTTTACATAACTCTATAATGTAAATACCGGCTAAGGTGAGAATTTTACGTTTATGAAAATATGGCTTGCAACTGTCTGTTGGTTCTATATTACATATAATTCGTATCAGTTTTTTTTGTAAGGTAAATAGGGAGGGAGCGTCTGTGCTATTTCCCCATAAAATAATGCCATAGTTAAACCAAGCGTGGGCGTAAGCATAATATGTGACTAGTGCGGTTTGTAAATTTGTCGACTTTTTAATTTCGGTAAGGGCATATGAGAACTTTGAAATTTTTGTTTTAACTTTCTGTGTGTTTTCCAGTTTAAGTGTGTGTCTATTGTTAAACCTAAGAGGGTGGATCTACAATCGATATCAAAACCAAAAGTATAGTTTTTAGAATTTTTGTCTGTTTGTCTGTATGTATGTCCGGGCTAAACTCAAAAAGTACTGCATGGATTTACTTCAAATTTTGCATGAATATTACTTAGAGATCGGGTCAACATATAGGCTACATATTATCACGCTATCACCTACGGGGGAGGAGCTGTGAATCTTTATTTTTGTTAAGCATTCTGTGACAGCGTAAGATCTAACGATGCATATTTAAATGTCGTTTTTGAGTAAGCCATGCTATTATCTAGCTTTACACTATAAAAACTATGCCATTTAAGTAACTTGGGTAGAGAAACATAGTTTAATGAATGTTAATAGTATAGATAAAATTTTGAAGCAGCGCCAGATTTTTATGAGATTTCATAAAAATCAAATCAAGTTACATGTTAACACTTTTTGGAAATTAATAATTTAAATTTGATCATGTTGGCGAGGTTAGTAGGTGGTTATTCTTAAAATTCATAGATGGCGCTGTGATGTGATGTGCATTTTCTTCATAAAAGTTGTATCATATAGTTCGTTTTGACAAATTCAAGTTCCAACAAAACCCTCAAAATCTTGAGTAGAATTGAGGAATACAATTTAAAAAAAAATGCGGTTTTAAATGGCATTTTTCCAGCTCTGTGAAGCCGACCAGTTTGCGAGATTACGTATGACGAGGTGCCTTCATATTACACGTACGACAAGCAAAGGAGTGTATTTAACCGATATCGACGAGGAGGTGCTGTGGAAGGTTTTCCGGGAATTTTCAAGGACGCCGCATTAGGTAGGGTTTATACCGTGCATCCGAATAATGGCGAATGCTATTTTCTGCAGTTGTTACTTCACACTGTCCGAGGCCCAACGTCTTTCGCCTTTCTGAGGACATTTGATGGCTTGGAGTATCTCACTTACCGCGTAGCCTGCGTAGCACGTCACCTTCTCGACAGTGACCAAAATTGGGATTCTCGCAGAGGCGAGCGTCAGTGACAGTCCCAGCTGCATGCGTCATCTGTTTGCCGTCATCTTGGAGTTTCGTGGAGTCGCAAACCCGGTAGCTTTGTGGGAGAAGTATCGCCGTCATCTGTCTGAAGATTTTCTACGAGCTTTGAGGCGTGCTACTGGAGACGAAGTCGAAGTAACTGATGAGCGCGTGCTGAACACCTATCTCAGTTCACTTCAAGATGTGGTCATTTCTATGGGCGGCAATTCGCTGATCGAATATGGGTTACCAGCTCCTCAATCATCACCGCATCAAGGCCGTGGAAATCAGGAGTACAACGCTGAAACAAATTACGATCCGGGCGAAATGACCACCATACGAAATGACCACCATACGAAATGACCATGTCACTTTGTTCTCTTCAGAGCAAAAACCAATGACACCGTCCTTGAAAGCGTTGGGCAAAACCAGGGTAAAATGTTTTTCTTGGATGCTCCTAGTAGTACAGGAAAAATATTTGTTACTACTGGCATACTTGCAGAGGTCAGAAGGCAAGGCAAAATTGCTATTGCTGTAGCGTCGTCGGGAATTACTGCCATACTGCTTCTGGGTGGCAAGACAGCACATGCCATGTTTAAAATTCCCATCGATTTAGAGAGCGCCGAAACGCCTGTTTGTGGTGTGTCACGTAACTGTGATAAGGGACACGTGCTCAAGGATTGCTCTCTAATCGTATGGGATGAGTGTACGATGGCCAATAAGAGGGCAGTTGAGGTCGCGGACAGAACCCTGCAGGACATCCGCAGAATAGGAATCAGAATCAGAATTATTTATTTGCAAGCAATGTAGGTACAATTTTAAGATGATACAGAGTTGGGTGTTTCCGCTACATTCTAAGACATGCAAAAATATTATTAAATTTTTTAAAGTTAAAATACATTAAACATAATCAATATAGTACTTACATAGTTGGTATCAAAATTATAAAAATATGTCAATAGTCAAATAAATAATTAATCAGTTACAAATCAATACAATCATATACCTAAAAGTTATAATAAATTGTTATCATAATTATATGAGATGTCAAAAAAAAAAGTTGAATTATAAATCTTTATCATTCAAGAAGTCATTAACAGAATAATAACATTTTTGTAAGAGTAATGTAGTCAAATTAGTTTTAAATATGCGTATGGGGTGTTCTTTTAAACTATGTGGAATTTTATTATATATGATAGGGCCCATTGACATTAAACTCTTCTATATATAACTCATTATAGAGCTGTATTGTTTTTTCCTGTATGTAATAATTTATTATACTGTAGTCTCATTGGACCTGAGCGTAATCTAATGTCAGTTAGAGCCAGAAATAAATTTAAATTTGACCTTACAAAAATTGACACTTCCAATATGTAAAGACACGGGAAGGTTAGTATATTCAGCGACCTAAACACAGGCTCACAGCTTTCAGTAGTTTTTAACTTTGACATTGATCTAATGCATCGTTTTTGGGCTTTGAAAATTTCCTCCCTGTCACTACAGTTGCCCCAGAATATCACTCCGAACCTTAATATTGGTGCAACCAAACCATGGTAAGCTGTTAGAAGTGTAGTACTGCTTACTTTGTGCGATAAGTTGTACAGGACATAAGCTAATTTACTTAGTTTTTAACACACATCCACAGAATAAGGTTTCCAAGTCAGATTGTTGTCAATTAAGATTCCCAGGAATCTTGCTGTATTTGTTGAGTCAACTTTTTGCCCATTATAGCTGGCAGTTATATTGGCGGGACTATTCCGTTGATAAAAATGCATTATCTTCGTTTTTTGCAAATTTATGATCAAGTTGTTTATTTTAAGCCAATTAATAATATTTTTTAATGTGTCATTTATCTCACTTTCATATTTTTTTACGTCAGAACATTTTACTATCACAGTACTGTCGTCAGCAAATAGCACCATAGGATAATGTGTTTGACGGGGCAAATCATTAATATATAAGAGAAACAAAGGTGGCCCCAGAACGCTACCTTGTGGTACGCCATGTTTAACCTCTCTACAATCACTTCGGATTGTATATTTAAGTTCGCGTTTAGTTTTAAGTCATACTCTCGTTATTTCAGTGTACTGCAATCGGTTTCGTATATATGATTCTATTAGATCCAGGATATTTCCTCTTATACCGTAGGTATAAAGCTTCTCTAAAAGTACGTCATGGTTTACATAGTCGAATGCTTTCGTCACATCCGTCAAAATTGCACATACGGGAATTTTATTGTCAACATTTGTCATAATATTATGTAAGAGTTTTTATATAGCCATATTAATATTCTTATTTTTTCTAAATCCCATTTGTTCCTCTCTTAATATATTATATTTACTCAAAAATCTATCGACTCCTTGATAAATAATCTTTTCAAATACCTTGGAGAATATTGTGATCATGGCTATTGGTCTGTAATTAGACATGTCTTCTCTATTATTATTTTTAAGCAGAGGTTTTATTACAAGAGTTTTAAGGCTATTAGGGAATATACCAGATTCAATGCTACAGTTCATAATATGACTTAGAGGCTCAGCTATAACATCACTAACAAATTTTACTACAGTGGTGGCAATTTCATCGTGACCAAAACTTTTTGTATTTTTCAGCGATTTAATTGCTCTTATTATGTCATTTGGGATAATCGGTGGCATAAACATTGAATTTAAGTTACTGTCTAGGTCAATAATTCAGTCAGATGTCATTAGAGTCAATTTGTACTTGGTCAATAAAAAAGTCATTAAACGATGTTGCTATTTCCCTAGGATCCTTTATTGTCACATTTTGATAGTCAATTTTTAAAATAGGTTCTATGGTTATTATTGTTGATAATTTGCCACGCTGCCTTGGATTTATTGTGAGCCTTATTAATAACATTATTATTCTGTGCCTTTTGTGTAAGTTTAATGATCTTTTTTAATCTTTGCGAGTATGTCCTAAATGTTTTTTGATTTTCGCTTGATGGATTCAATCTATATTTCCATAGTAAGTGTCTTTGTTTCTTGCTACAGAGTTTAATGCCTTTCGAAATCCATTTAATTTTTTTTCAGAACCAATTCTAATCCATTTTATTGGAAAACACTGTTTGTACAGTAGATGAAAAGTTTCCATAAAAATAGCATAAGACTCACTAGGGTTACTCTCTCTATAAACGTCAGAAAAGGATAAACTTTTTAAATATTTTTTTGTAACTAAGTTTTCTTTTGAATAATCTCGTTTCTGAGTCCGCCAATACTTTAATTTACAAACTCTACTGACTTGAATTTTGAGTATTTGAGCTGAGTGATCAGATATTGCAAAATCCATTAATTCTGTAGTACATTTTATATTTCAGTTCAGTGCAAAATTATCTAAGCATGTAAGGCTCCTTGGCCGCGTTGGTTGATTTATTTTTAAGATGAGGTTGTAATTTAGGAGCAAAGATTCAAAGTCCAAAGTGCACCTATTACGCTTTAAAATATCTATGTTGAAGTATCCACATAAAATTACCTTTACATTTGATTTATTGCACACTTTTTTTAATAGAGTGTCCAAAGTGTCATAAAAAAGACTAATGTTAGACATATTAAGTGGTCTATGGATACACACTACTATTAATTTATGTTTAATTATTTCTATAGCACAACATTCAATAACACCTGTGATAGATGAACTCTTCACATCAGTTAGTTCTTTGTATTCGTGGTATGTCTTAAGTAAAATACACGAACCTCCTCGCTTCTGCTCTCTTTTTTAGTAACATGCTGCTAGCTTAAAGTTTGGGACATTTATTAAATCTTTTTGACCACAAATAACAAAGTGTTCCGTTAAGCATATTATTTCAACCCTGATTTGCTTTTGGATTAGATCTTGGATATGTAATGTTAACAGGTCTGTTTTGTTAAAGAGGACAGCTATGTTTTGGTGTAGGATGTGCATGTGGTTATCAATGAAAAAACTCAGAGTTATCATTAGATTCACCATTTACCGCTAAGTTCGATGTATTGTCAGTGCCAATAAGGTCTTCTTTAAGGAGTTGGTTATCGTCACTAACATTTGAGTAATATTGATCGTAGTCAATTAATATATTGGACTTGATCTGGTCAAAAATGTTTCTCCATCCGTGTTTGTTAATTTTTCCTGTATTGTAGGAAAACATGTCAAAAGTTAGGGTGTAATTACTGTCAAAAAAGTATGCATATTGATGATTTTTTATGTCCAAACTTAGAAGGTTGTTGAAAAGCTCGACTTTATAATTGTGAATTAAAGCACCCCTTATATAAGTCGGAGCGCATATAACAATATTTGTGTGTTTGATGGTTTTTAGTGAGCTTTTCAATTTTTCAAGGATATCTAAATACTCGTTATTTTTTAAGTCGTTTTCTCCAATGAAAATCAGGCAATAGTCTTGCATTGTGAAGAATTTTAAGTTATCTTCGACTTTGCTTAACAATCCTTCTGTGGTGACACTAAGTAGAAGATAATGACAGCAATCAAACTGATTACCAAAGACTTCTTAGATTAACGGCAGTGATCCTTTGGTTCACCTACTACTCATGAAAGCGAGCTTAGTTTTATGTTTCGGTTGGGGTACGCCTACTGGTTTTTTTTTTTGAGCAACGTTACTCAAGGTTGAAGATGATTTCTGATTGTTGTTTTGCATCAATGTGCCGTAATAAGTCATCTCGGAAGTCTTAGTTTCTTTGTTGAGAGTGTCGATTTTTATTTCTTAACAATAATTGGTCGAAGAGTTGGAGTCATTATTTATAGTAATTGGCTGACTCTTGTAATGCTTTGATTTTTGTTTGCTCGATGATGATGGTGTGTGACTTTTTCTGCTAGGTGTCAAGCAGATCTTTTTATATGTTTCGACTGTCTTTAGGGCTTTATCTAAATCGGATTTGGGTGGGATCATTATTATTGGCAGGTTTGTCTGATCGTTATTCTCCGATGATCATGGCTATAGAACATTCGGGAATTTCGATAACCGCTGACGTCATAAAATCCAAATTGCTTGACATGGAAGTTACCATAGAGTCAGAAAGCAATGGCGCTGCATTCGTTGCGAGAAATAAAAATAACTCTGGCAACACAAAACCGAAGAAAAATGGCGGAGCAAATACGGCAAACAAGAAAACAATGGCAGCAACAGATTCAACAACAAAAGAAATAGTTTGTTATAAATGTAAAAGCAGCGGACATTATCGGAATCAGTGCCCATTATTGAAGAAAACCGCAAGTAAATGCGTTTTTAACGTTGTTTTCATGAACGGAAAGTTTAACAAGACCGAATGGTACGTCGACAGTGGTGCAAGCGCACATATGACTGCGAACAAAGATTGGATGAAAAACATAAACCTATCGCCGTGTTTACCAGAAATCGTCGTTGCTAATAAATCAAAAGTGTCAGTTCATTGTTCCAGAGATGTGGATATAGTTTCGCATTTGGAATGTCACATTACGGTCAAAAATGTGCTATGCGTGCCTAGTTTGACAACAAACTTGTTATCAGTTAGCGAGCTCATCAGGAATGCGAACAATGTTATATTTGAAGAAAACCATTGTTATATTTATGACAGAAATGATGCTTTAGTTGCGATAGCAGATTTAACTAATGGTGTTTACAAATTGAGGTTGCAGTCGCCAAGTTACGTGTTGGCAGCTCCTGCAGTTACCGGACGATTATGGCATAGAAGGCTAGCACATATTAACAATCAAAATATGAACAAAATGAAAAATGGCATAGTTGACGGCTTGTCATATGAAGGAACGTTTGACATAACAAAATCAGAGTGTACTACCTGTTGTGAGGGAAAGCAGATGAGGTTGCCGTTCTCTCATGTTGGTGAACGAAGTACTGAGACATGTCATCGGATACACAGTGATTTGTGTGGACCAATGGAGGTAAATTCTCTCAATGGCAGTAGATATTTCATGTTATTTGTTGACGATTATAGTAGGATGACTTTCATATATTTTCTCAAAAAGAAAGATGAAGCATTAAATAAATTTAAAGAGTTCAAATCAATGGTAGAAAACCAGCAAGGAAAGAAAATAAAGATCTTTCACACAGATAACGGATTGGAATACTGCAATAAAGAATTTCAAAATTATTTAAAACAAAACGGTATCATACACCAGAAAACTAACACATATACACCCGAACAAAATGGGATCTGTGAAAGAGCTAATCGCACAGTGGTGGAAAAGGGAAAATGTCTTTTATATGATGCAAAGTTGGGCAAGAGATTTTGGGCAGAAGCGGCCAACACAGCAGTTTATTTGAAGAACAGGTCCATTGTGACAGGAGTACCAAAGACCCTTTATGAACTGTGGCATGGGTCAAAACCTGACCTTAGTCACATAAGATTGTTTGGAAGTAAGGTGATGGTCCATGTCCCCAAGGAAAAGCGCTTCAAGTGGGATAAAAATGCCACACAGCACATCTTAGTGGGATATGGAGAGGATGTAAAAGGATACAGATTGTATAACCCTACCAAAAACACCATTATTACCAGCAAAGATGTCATTGTGATGGAAGACGAGACAGATAACATTGCAACCAGTGAAGAGGCAATATGGATACCAATTGATGAGACAGCACAGATTAGTGAGAAAACACCAGAGACCAGCGAGCAGAAGGAGAGCAGCGATTCAGTGGGGGATCAAACTGACAGCTCTTCAGATTCTTCAGTATACACTGACGGTGAAGACTCACATCAAGAAGATGTACCGAGTGAGGTGCAGGTGCAGGAGGTCCAGACAACATTAGTTCCAGAGCCAGAGTCTTATGTAACAACAAAGAGTCAAAGGAAACAAACTGAGCGATATGGCTATAGTAACCTGTGCACATCCAGTACTGTTCCAGTATCTGAGGAGATCACAATCACGGAGGCTCTAAAGGGACCTGAGAAGGAGCAGTGGACGCGTGCCATGACTGATGAACTACAGTCATTCGAGGACAATGACGCGTGGGAGCTTGTTAAAAACCCTGGTGATGTGCCTGTAGTGAAGTGTCGTTGGGTGTTTGTCAAAAAGTATGATGTGGACAATAATGTGCGGTACCGGGCAAGGCTTGTAGCCAAAGGCTTTACGCAAAAGCCAGGTGTAGATTATACTCGTACTTTTGCACCTTTAATTCGTCATTCCACTCTTAGATTACTGTTTGCTCTTAGTGTTAAAATGAGAATGAGCATAACACATTTACATGTAACTACAGCTTTTCTAAATGGTATTTTGAAAGAAAAAAATATATATGTCAATACCTGAAGGTTTTGCAAACAAAAGTGGGGGAAATGTGTTAAAGTTAAAACGGGCTATTTACGGATTAAAGCAGTCATCTTTAGCATGGTATGAGAAAGTGAAGGATTGTCTTTGTAAATTGGGTTTCAACAACAGCTAATATGAACCATGTTTGTTTGCAAAAAGTAAGGATAAGATAAAAATTATAATAGGGTTGTATGTCGATGATTTTTTGATATTTTCAAGTAATGAAAAAGAAACAGAAAAATTGAAACACGTATTAGCTTCAGAGTTCAAATTAAAGGATTTGGGTCGTGTTAGACAGTACTTAGGAATGAGAATAAATGTAAACAAAGATAAAAATGTAATCACTATTGATCAAACACAGTACATTGAACAATTACTTTAAAAAATCGAGATGTCAGATTGTAAACCTCAAAGTACTCCTATTGAACCAAAATTTAATATAGAAAAATCTACAGAATGTTTATCTAATGTTCCTTACCAAAAACTCATTGGTAGTTTAATGTATTTGACGGTCTTAACTAAGCCAGACATTGCCTATGCTGTTAGCTATCTCAGTCAATTTAATACTTGTTATAATGAACAATGTTTTAACTATGCAAAACGAATATTGAGATATTTGCAATGCACTAAAAACTATTGTTTGAAGTATGTCTGTAATGATATTGACTTGCAAGGTTTTGTAGACAGTGATTGGGCATCTGATGCTTTAGACAGGAAATCCTATACTGGTTTCTGTTTTATAATAATAATAATAATAATATAATAATAATAAATTTATTGAGCCATTGTTACAAATTGTGCCTTAAATTAAATAATCTTAACGTATTATAGGTCTGTAACTATTTGCGGGCTTCAGTTAATATACGGTGGTCCCCAAACTAGGCGGCGCCTGTATCTTGGGAACCGGAGATAAAACTGTAAAACTGCTGTTTACCACAGGATATGATGGCAACAAAAGGTACATAAAAAGAATATAAACATTCGTAAAAAATCTAAGATTAAAACAAGTTAAATGGAGATCAGAGTAACTTAAGAACTAAGGCCTGAATATTTTGAATAATAATAATAATTAAAATTAAAGATTGTGCTTAACCTTGCACAGAACTTATAGTAAAAATTAAGATTAAGAGTAAGGTGTTGATGTGTGAGTGTAGTGTGAAGGTGTGAGTGTGGCATGTAGGTGTGAGTGTGATGTGAAAGTGTTAGTGTCTGGGATAGGATTCCGAGTGTGAGCTAAATGTCATGACAAGGTTCTCTGAATCGTCGTAATTAAGTCCTAAAAGCCATTTTTGACTGCTTTTTAGGGTTCCGTAGCCAAATGGCAAAAAACGGAACCCTTATAGATTCGTCATGTCTGTCTGTCTGTCTGTCTGTCTGTCTGTCTGTCTGTCTGTCTGTCCGTCCGTATGTCACAGCCACTTTTTTCCGAAACTATAAGAGCTATATAGTTGAAACTTTGTAAATAGATGTATTCTGTGAACCGCATTAAGATTTTTACACAAAAATAGAAAAAAAAGCAATAAATTTTGGGGGTGGCATACTTATAACTGAAACTCAAAAATTTTTTTTTCATCCAACCCATGCGTGTGGGGTATCTATGGGTAGGTCTTCAAAAATGATACTGAGGTTTTTATTATAATTTTTTTCTAAACTAAATAGTTTGCGCGAGAGACACTTCCAAAGTGGTAAAATGTGTGTCCCCCCCCTCTAACTTCTAAAATAAGAGAATGATAAAACTAAAAAAAATATATGATGAACATTACTATAAAAACTACCAACGAAAATTGGTTTGAACGAAATCTAGTAAGTAGTTTCTTTTTAATGCGTCATAAATCGAAAAAAATACACTATTATTAAAACATCGATCAAAGTTACAACACATTACAAGAACTTTTATATTATGTTACTTGCTGCTACGGAACCCTTCATGGGCGAGTCCGACTCGCACTTGGCCGGTTTTTTTACACATTGAGAGGGTGAGTGTTTTTGTATCACAGGGTAGACTACTAGTGACCTTGTTATAAACGAAGGTGTGTAGGTAAGCGGGACATCGTCTGGCTAGGAGAGAGGTTGTTCGTTGCAGCGGTATATGATAGACACGTTTGGAAGTTAACGAGCGATAGTCTGGTCAGAGCTTTATAGTTTTATGAGTACGGAGAAATGCATTCAGAATATATAATTGACGAACACGCAAAACTGCAAATTCACTGTACAAGGAATCTGTAGGAAAGAAGATTGATTTTTTTAGTAGAACCTTTATAACAGCTCTCTGGGCCCTTTCAAGCTCAATTATTGTAGTCTTCCCAGCTCCACCCCAGATAGATATACCATATTGAATTATGGACTGGCATACAGAAAAATAAACTGTTCGCATTACGTCTATTGGGGTGCGGTCTCTCAATTTCTTAATTATGTGTATAAGTTTCCTTACTCGACCAGACAGGTGTTTGATGTGGGCTTTAAACGAAAGGTTCTCGTCAATTAGTAGTCCCAAGTAACGAATTGACTGAGTTCGGTCAATACAGTCGCATGTGCAGTCTGCGTGTGAGGGGTTTGGATTGTTCAGACATGTATGAAATTTTAAGGTTAAGTTGGGAGGAGGACTGGATGAAAGTGTTTTGTAAAATGGGATGTGTTTGGTTTTCTTTGTGTTTAGTGTTAATCAATTGTGGTTGAGAGTTTGTGCGATTGTTGCTAGACCTTCTCCCGCAATGCTGTAGACCTTTTCCCAATTTCTATCATGGAATGTGATAACAGTTTCGTCTGCGTAAGAGATTAGTTCTGCATTTTTTAGTTTGAGGTTTAATATGTCGTTCATATAGATAATAAACAGTGTTGGGCCCAACAAGCTACCCTGTGGAACTCCAAAACTTATAGGGAGTTCATCACTTAAGTGGTCGTCCGACTCGACGTATTGTCGGCGATTTGACAGATAGCTGTGAAACCACTCAAGCGGTTTTCCTTTTATTCCAACTGAGTCTAGTTTTTTGAGAAGAAGATCAATTGAAATGGTATTCGACACCATTTTTAGCTTTAGCTAGGTCTAGAAAGACCGCCATGCAACAGTCACCTTTTTCTATAATTGATGATATGGTATTAGTTAGTAGTAAAGCCGCGTCTTCCGTAGATTTGCCTTTTCTAAAACTAAATTGTCTCTGTGATATTATGCTGTGCTTTTCAAGAAAATTTACTAATCTGATGTTTACAACCTTTTCCAGAATTTTGGATAGAATGCTAAAAAGGGCTATTGGTCTGTAATTTTCAGGTTTGTCCTTAGGGCCACTTTTGTGTATTGGGCTTACTGCTGCCACCTTCCATTGTTCAGGGAATTCTCCTGTTTCCAGGCTGAGGTTAATCAGGTGTGTTAGAGGTGTTATAATCAGAGGTAGGATTTTCTTTATAAGTTTGACGCTGATTTTGTCAGGACCTGGGTAGCTATCGTTTTTCAACTGATTGACGTAGTTAATGACTTCGGTTTCATCAGTAGGATGTAGGAAGAAGGAGAACGGTGACGTTGTTGATGATGAGTACTTGCTAGCGATGGACGACTGAGTTTCTGATAATTTTGTTAAAATGGTGTCAGCCAGGTTTTTGCCTACGGAAGTGAAGTAGAAGTTACACTTGTTGAGAGACTCGACAGGGTCCAGTGAACTTGACAGTAAGTTGGATCTATTGCACTTTCTGACACTGGGGTCGTATATTGATTTTAGAACTTTCCATAGCTTTTGAGAGTTTTGCTTATTTTCCTGAATTTGTCGACTGTCGTATTCAATTTTAAGGTTGCGTAAGAGTTTGTTACAGAAGTTTTTATAACGTTTGTAAATATTTTTTTTTTGTTTTGTTTGTGGGGTCACTGCGTACTGATATGTGTAGCCGGTCCCGGTGTTTCATACATCTCATCAGTCCGGGTGTGATCCACGGTTGAATATTGCGTTTACTGCGAGGAATTTTGGTTTCATATGTGTGTGATTCTATTAATTTTGCTAGGGTTCCAATAAAAGAGTCAGCCACCGAAGCCACATGGTGTTGGTTAAGGGTATTAGTCCAGTCAATTTTGGCTAACTCTGTGACTAAGTCGTCCTCGTTTAATTTGAGCATCCGGCGTTTTTTATTGCGACTAGTATAAGTGTTTTTAAGAGGAATGTTTGCTATTACTATGTCATGATCTGTGATGGAGCTTTTACAGACTATGCCTCTGGGTTTGGTACTGCACTTAACAAATATGTGATCAAGACAAGATTTTTGTCTGGTCGGTTTGGTGATCACAGGAAGTAAGCCATATGAAGCCAGAAGGCACATATAGTCGTGATGTTTATTATTTGTCGTGCTACATATGTCAATGTTAATGTCTCCGGTGATAATAAGTGTTGGATGTTTACTTGCTGTTTTAAGAAAAATGTCTAGTGAAGCGATAAAATTTGAGAGGTTAGTAAAAGACGGTGATCGATACAGCCCTAGAATAGCAACTTTATTATTGAGGATAAGGAGAAGGCTATCTGTATCCAATATTTTTGGTTCAATAGCAATTACGTCGTAGTTTGCTTTGGTATAGATGACTATGCCTCCATTTTTATTGTTTTGAGTAGTCGTTCGAGTTACATCGTAACCTGGTAAACTATCTAGTATAGAACCTTCGCTTAACCAACATTCCGTTAGTACAATGGCGTCAATGTCAATCTCGAGTCGATTAAATGCTATAGAGAAGTCGTCGAAATTACGATGATAACTTCTGATGTTAAAAGAGAGTATTTTGAAGCTAGGCTCGGAATCGTTTGTGTACAACCTGCATTCTTCCAAGTTTTCGAGGTCGTGACAATCTATTGCAGTAATTTCCTCTATGTTTTGGATAATATCAAATGAAGCCATGGGCATAGTTGCTGAAAAAAAGCTGAGGAAGTACTGTGTATAGGATGTTTAGTCACGACGACGTGGTGCGGTGCGAATGTTTGCAGGCAGACATATTTAGGTAAAATTGTAGTGCTGTTAGTGTGGTGTGTTTTCGTGTATTTTCGTGTGTAAGCGCTTGTGCGTAGTGATTGGTGTGGTAGTGTTAAAACATGAAATAAATTTGTAAACATTAAAAGAAATATTAAAATATAAGAAAATGTTATATAAAAACTATTAGAACTAGAAATAAAAAAAGGTACTGTTTTTCGGTCGGGTGACTTTCAGCCACGTAGTTCAACTGAAGGAGAAGTCTGGTGAGGAGCCATAGTCGAAGGGCCCAGATGAAACTCCAGGTCTTCGATGTTCCGTATATGAATAGGGGGGTTGCCTTCCTGTTTCCGTATGAAAATAGCGCCATTCTTATGCCAACAGAAACGATATTCATGTTGCTTTGAGGCCTGCTTAGTGGCACGAAATAACTGCCGGTTTTCGTGAGTTAGTCGATCGTTGAAGTATACACTTCTCGAAGGCCCATCTATTTCCATATCAGAAGATGTCATGGTTTTTCTAGTTTTTGCAGCCTTAAGAAACTCATCACGCTTGTAGCGGCGTACAAATCTGACTACGAGGGGACGTGTGTGGGTTTCGGCTGTTATTTTGTTTTCCTGGCGACGTGGACCCACTCTTGTAGCAAAGTCGATGTCCTGAACGTCCATGGCTACTCCAAATTTATGTGACATTACTTGGATAATGTGAATCGGGTTCTCATTTTTAAATTCATTCACTCCAGAGATTTCCAGCTCATTCCGGATGGATGATTGGGCTTGCGAGTTTAGCTGCTCACGAAGATTGACAATTGTGCTGTTTAGAGAGACAATTTCCTCCTCACGCTTTTCTAGAGTTTTAATTCTTGCGTCATACTCGTCCAGGCGGCCGTAGCAAAGGGTCAAGTGCTCGCTCAATTGCTTTATGTGAGATTTCAGGTCTCCCATATCACCTCGGAGTAATTTAATTTCAGATGTCAGTATACTTAAGGTGTCGGCGCTGCCGGCGGGCGCAGCAACTGGCGACTCGGTAATTATCTTTGAGGAGTTATTTGTGCCAGGCGGCATTCTTGACATGTTTGGGGAGTTAGATCTTTCTGAGTTTGGAATAATATTTGCAATAGCCTGATCACCGGTTCCTAAGACCCGAGAGCTTGAGGTACCTTTGTCCGGTTGATTAGTGTGGCAAAACTGACACACCCAGCAACTTTTATTTTCCTCGGTTATTTTAGATAAGTTTCCACCTTTTATACAACTGACATGAAAAAGCTTGTAACATTTCGAACATTTAGCGTTCGTCGATCTTAACGGCTTAGTGCATAACGAGCAGGTGTTCGCCATATTATTATTATTTTTGTTTTTGTTTACAATTCGATATATGATCGTCGTAGTCGTACAGTGTCAGCGCTTTAAGCGAAGTATGCAGCGGTCGGCGTTTAGTGACGTACAATGACAGTACAGCGATGTTTGGATTGAAGGCTGGAGTATCACTTCTCGGACACTCAAAAAGTTTGTTTAATGTTTTACTGCAAATTTTCACTATAAACTTAGCGCGTGCCAGACCACTTTTTTTTATAATGGTTAGGCTCGCGTTTGACCACAATCTCACCTGATGGTAAGCGATGATGTGGCCGACGATGGAGCACGCTTACCTAAAAGCAATCTATTCACTCTTGACTTAAAGACCCCTAGGTTATAGCTATCAGGAAACACAGACACCGGCAGGGAATTCCATTCCTTAGCTGTACGCATAATGAATGTACTCCCAAAACGCTTTGTACGTATAGGTGGGATGTCCACCATGTACCGGTGGCACAACGCCGTACGTCTTGTGGTCCGATGATGGAACGGACTTGGCGGAATTAAATTGTGCAACTCTAGAGCACACTCCCCGAAGTGTAAACGATAGAAAACAGACAGGCCAGCAACTCGGCGTCGATGCTCAAGACTTTGGAGTTTTGACTTTACAAGAGCATCATTGCCTATGATCTCCTTGGCACGCTTTTCAATAGACTCTAGTGCATCTAGCTGGTATTTGGCCGACGCATCCCAAAGATGAGAGCAGTACTCCATACACGATCGAACTTGCGCTTGATAGAGGTTGAGCAGCTGTTCCGGCGTGAAATACCGTCTCACCTTTGCTAAGATCCCCAATTTTTTGGCAGCTAGTTGGGCTTTTGCCTCGATGTAGGAGCCGAAATTAAGGGTAGACGATAGCGTTACCCCAAGAAGTTCAAGGTGGTCGGTAATTGGCACGGTTACACCCCAGAAAGATGGAGCCGGGTGGAATTGGCTCCGTTTAGCGGAGAAAAGACACGCCTGGGTTTTCGTCGCATTGAATTTGACCAGATTGGCATCGCCCCACTCCGAGACTGCCGCTAAGGACGAGTTCAAGCGTTGAACGCTTATAGCCATAGCCTCTCGAAATGACTGGATCTGTGACCCACTAGCTCGTGCGTTAGACACATATCTCTCAGCAACAGTGCTGTCGTCTGCATACCCAAAGGTTCCGGGTTTAAGTAGGTCATTTATGTGCAGAAAAAACAGTGTTGCCGAGAGTACTGACCCTTGAGGGACTCCGGCATTAATATCCATTTGACCGGACGAGCATCTATTTATTTATTTATTTATTTATTTGCATAGGCACACCAACGACTTATTTACAATATAATTTAAATAATTCTTTATAAATTTATGAGGTGATCCTGTGTAAATAAGTCACTTACAGGTATGCACAACATTTACAATAGGTCTAAATAATTAACAATAAACATTAAAGACAGTTACGAAATAAAAGAGATGAAAAACCAATGTCCCAAATTAAAATAAATTAAATTAAAATTAGAATCATATTGTTATCAAATTACAATTAAATCTTAAATTAAATTACAGTATACATTATGTCAATCACATTATTATTAAATTAAATTACATAAGAGAAAAAAAAACATTCAATCACGATTAAATTACATAATTAAAATAATTAAAATTTTTGCAATGTCATTTTATGGAAACGAAAGGCACAAATAAATACAGGTAAAATTCGATATAAGGCGGCTGATCACAAGTCAAGTTGGATGATTTTGGCTCTAAACCTTGGCAGACTATCGAAGTAAATATCAATACTACTGTCGACAGAGCAGGCTTTATTGTAGAAAGTCAACATTCTATTCAGGGGAGAGTGCCGACCCAGGTTAGTGCGGCATGGTTTAGTGGCAAACGCTCTATTGATACGTTTGGACCGAAGGTGGGAATGACGAGGTACGTCTATGCTGATTTTATTAAGGAAGTCTGGTGTTGATGATGTCCCGTTAACAGCTTTGTGAAGTGTCAACAGATCGTTGAGGACCCTTCGTTGCTTCAATGAGTCTAGTTTGAAGTAATTTAGTCTTTCTTCATAATTGGCTCTGTAAGGGCATTTTGGATCTCTAAATCGCAAGCACCTAGTAAACTTTTTTTGTACGCGCTCAATGCGGTCTATGTAAACATTGTAAGTTGGGCTCCAGACGGGAGACGCATACTCCACCAGACTGCGCACAAAAGTATTATATAATACTTTCAAAGCTGAGGTTCCCTGAAATTCTTTTCCGACTCTATTGATAAACCCCACCATTTTCATAGCTTTCCCAATGATATTATTAATGTGCGTGGTAAAAGAAAGATCGCTGCTAAGCACTACTCCTAGATCCCGTATGTTCTTGACCTTTTGCAATGGTGTTCCGTTGAGGGAGTAAGTGGATGGTATGGGGTACTTTTTCCGGGTAAATGTAATGTGATGACACTTACTGGCATTCAAAATCATTCTATTTGCGACACACCAGTTCTGCAACGAATCCAGATCGGATTGAAGCAGAGCAATGTCTTCTGGAGTTTTTATTTGACGATAGATCTTGAGATCATCGGCAAACAAGGAACATTGACTATGTTTGATGCAGTCGACTATGTCGTTAATGAAAATAATGAAGAGGATAGGTCCGGTATGAGATCCTTGGGGCACACCGGAGGTCGCAAAGTACTCTGTTGACCGATACCCATTCACCACCACTCTTTGTGTTCGTTTGCATAAGTACGATCGAAACCATTCCAGAAGGGGTCCATGTATACCAAAACGATGTAGTTTCAGCAGCAAGATTTGGTGGTCGACCTTGTCGAAAGCGCTACTGAAGTCGGTGTACAGAGAGTCTACCTGTTGACCGGAGTCGATTTTCATGCTGATCTCATCAAAATATGAAACTAAATTTGTGACAGTGGATTTGTTGCTGCAGAAACCATGCTGCTGAGGAGAGAGCTGCGTTTTGACATGGGAGGTTAATATTGGGCAGATCATTGACTCGAAAACCTTTGAAAAAATAGACAGAATAGAGATTGGTCTGTAATTTTTAACGTCCGCACAATCACCTTTTTTGAAAATTGGCACAACGTTAGCCTTTTTCCATTCAGTTGGAAATTTTGACGTTTCAAGGGATTTATTAAAAATGATCGTAAGGGGATATGCCAGATTGCGAGCACATTTTTTAATGAAGAAAGGTGGCAATCCGTCCGGACCAGCACCTTTGGTAACATCCATTCTATTGAGCGTTTTCAGAACTTCCTTCTCAGTAAAGCTGATTTTATTTAGTATAAATTGAGGGAACATTTGGGTTTCGGTTGGTGTTCTATTTATGCCGCTTGTGTCAGAGAACGTAGACGAGAATTGAGCAGCAAAAAGCTGGCATATATCGTCTCCCGTTGTAGCGACCAAATCGTTCAATGTCATTTCGGAAGGTATAGAGCTGGATTTAAAAGTTTTGGTCTTGACGAAAGACCAGAACGCTTTGGGATTTGTCCTGATATTATTCTCCACAGAATGGACATATTTCCTGTAACACTTCTTAATCATTGACCGTGCCCGATCGTCGAGCAGTCTGTACTCAATATCGTCCCGTGGGTTGCCATATTTCTTAAACCGCTGTCTTACCTTTTCTTTTTCATTAAGAACTTTTACTAAAGTTTTAGAGTACCATAATGGAAAATTTTTGCTTACTCGCCTAATTTTAGGAACATTCTCATCAATAATTGTTTGAATGGATTCATAAAGCGTCTGTACCATAAGATCAACATCTGTACATGGTTCCAGTCGCTCTTTCCATTGGATATCCCTAAATTTTTTATTTATTACTATGTAATCAGCCGCCTTAAAATTAAATGTAGTTAGCTTTACACGTTTTAGTGGCCCATAAGCCCTCGAGATGAGATCTATTTCCAAAGACGGGTGGTGACAATCCTCTTTACAGACTGGTGAAGCAGAGCTTCTGACCACTACACTCAATCGCACGCATCCATCAATTACCACTCGGATGGATCGATCCCTCAAGAAGTCTGCGATCCAATCACACAGACCAGTGGGTAGACCGAAGGAAGGAAGCTTAGCAAGAAGGCTTTCGTGCCAGACCCTATCGAAGGCCTTCGAGATATCAAGGGACACGGCAAGCGCTTCCCCATGCTTCTCAATGGCCTCGCTCCAGATGTGAATGGCATACGCAAGAAGGTCCCCAGTAGATCGATTTTGACGAAAGCCGTATTGCTGGTCGCTGAGGATGTCGTTAGCTTCCAGGTATGCCAGAAGCTTCCTGTTAATTACCCGTTCCATACTCTTACAGAGAATGGACGTAACAGAGATGGGTCGGTAGTTTGCCGGGTCAGCTCTACTGCCCTTCTTGGGCACAGGCTGCACGTTGGCTTGCTTCCAAGCCATCGGCACTTTTCCAGTCTCATATGAGAGGCGAAATGACTTAAATGATACAAAAAGTTTAAATGATACAAAAAGAAAAGTTGATCACAGGGTTTGAACTCGTGATGTCCCTCACAGAAGTCTCATACACAACAAGTAAGGCTAACTTGATATTAAAATACTAGTTGAAATTTTTATTTGGTTTGTTGCGTAATTCAAAAGTTCGTTAAGACGCTAATTCCTGGTTGTGTAATTCAAAAGTTCGTTAAGACGCTAATTTATGATGTCAGGGTCAGCTGTTTCTTGGCAAAGTCGTAAGCAGAAGTCAGTTAGTCTTTCCAGTACTGAATCTGAGTATACGGCTATGTCCGAAGCTTCTAGAGAGGCTGTTTATTTAAGAAATTTAATTTTTGAGATTACTGGGAACTTATATGTAATCAATTTGCATTGTGATAATCAAGGTGCCATAAAATTGGCCTCTAGTCAACAGTGTCATAACAGGTCGAATCACATAGACGTGCGATATCATTAAATTAGAAACTAGCTGTGCCCCGCGGTTTCACCCGCGTTTTTCTCGTTTCCGTGGAAATACCGAGATAAAATATTGCCTATAATTGCCTCCCTCAATAAATGGACTATTGAATATTTAAACAGTTTTCATATCAGATCAGTATTTCCCAAGATTACCGCGTTCATAAATGTATTTATTATACTCTTCAAAGATCTTATACTTACAATCATCAACAAATTTATTTCGAAAAAGATTATTGCAGGATTTTATGTTGATAAAAACTCTATGGCCCTTAACTCATTAATAGGTACCAACTCTTAACATCTTACACACGTGATAACTTTTAAACGAAATATCCGATTGAGATGAAACAAAAAGTATTTTACTTCTACATAAATATTCTTGATAACATAATGCTTAATTTCGATAAAGATTAATATTACGATACATATTTAACGTAGTTTTTTTTCTTCAGACGATTTAATAATAATTTTGAACACAAAATCGGTTATTGTGATTAAACCATGATAGCTAGATATATGTTCTCGCGGACTTTTTTGTAGGTCTTAATGGGATCTACAAACCCGTAGTACATCATTTTGTTCTATTGTCAATAGTTTTTGCAGCGCACGCAAAAATAGGTTTTCGATTTTACACCTTGTGTTATAAGATAGCAATTTTATTACGGATCCCTAATTTTGAAAAAAAAAACATAGCCTATAGCCTTCCTCGATAAATGGACTACCCAACACTGAAAGAATCAATTCAAATCGGACCAGTAGTTCCAGAGATTAGCGCGTTCAAACAAACAAACAAACAAACTCTTCCGCTTTATAATATTATAATATATAATATATATATATATATATATATATATATATATATAGTATATAGTATAGATGTTATAAATGATAAGATAATTAATATTAAATATGTTCCTACTGAAGAGATGCCTGCTGACATTCTAAGGGTTTGTGTCATTTAAAACATTATAAGTTCATGAATTTGTTAGGTATTGTAAGTGTATAATGTTTAGTTTATTTTGAAAAGTGGGGGTGTTAGTATGAGTATCAAAATAAAGTTACCTGTCTCAATTACAATTAGGATACTAGTAACGCCACCACACTAGGTAGCGTTACTAGTAGTAACTAAACTGTACACGTATTGGTTGAAATAAAGTTAGTGTGTTGCAAATACCCAACGAGTTTTAATATAAATAAAGGTGCGCCGCCAACTCCTCCTAAAAAACTGGACCAAAGCGAAGTTTCAAAGATAAAATTGATGAATTTACATTCTCTGCAATACGAAGAATTGTTCATCAGTTCTTTTACCAAAAATAATCAGTCAGATAGTATTATTTTATACCTACATCTTTTATATTTAAGTAATGATTCCAAGCTATTATAAAACTTACAATTTTAGATTTTACAAGTGATGAACGATGATTCAGAAATGCCCAAGATATCCAAAGACACCCTCAGAAAAATTTTGAAGCATCTTAATTTTAAATTTGTTGCACGGTCACGCAAGAGCACGCTTATAGATCGAAATGATTTAATAACATGGCGCCAGCGTTACTTGCGATCTATATGTCAGTTTCGACGAGAAGGGAGACATATATATTATCAAGATGAAACTTGGGTTAACGCAGGTAAAGCTAACATTTATGTGTGAATTGAATGATGAATTTATATATATTTTACATTAAATTTAATAGTAATATTGAATGTTCATGTACTATATTTATTTTAAGGTCATGCTGTAAAAAAAACTTGGGTGGACAAGGAAGTCACATCATCTCGACAAGCGTTTTTGGAGGGACTGACCACTGGATTAAAAAATCCATCTGGAAAAGGCAAAAGTCTCATAATTAGCCATATAGGTAGTGAAGAAGGCTTCCTGGAAGAGGGGCTCATGATTTTTGAAGCAAAGAAAAATTGTGAAGATTACCATGATGAGATGAATGCAGTATGTTTTGAGGAGTGGTTCGCTGGAGTCTTACCAAAATTAAGACCAAACTCAATTGTGGTGATGGATAATGCACCTTACCACTCCCGAAAATTGGAAACGGCACCAAAAATGAGCTGGAAAAAAGCTGCCATTCAAGATTGGCTTTTAAATAAAAATATTCATTACGAACCAGATATGGTTAAAGCTACGCTTTTAGAACTGATTCCACATAACGAGTCTTTTAATAAGTACGCTGTAGTAGCACAACATGGGATCACGGTTTTAAGACTGCCCCCTTACCATTGCGACCTAAACCCTATCGAATTGATATGGGCGCAGGTAGAGGAGCATGTAGCTCAAAATAATAAAACTTTCACATTGACAGACGTGAGAAATTTATTTCAGGAAGGCATTCAAAAAATTACGGATACCGAATGGTCTAAATGCGTAACCCATGTTGTCAAAGAAGAGGAAAAGATGAGTAGGCTAGATATGTTAATTGACAATATCACAGACACATTTATAATAAATGTTACAGAAAGTGACAGCGATAGCGATAGCGATGACGGCGACAATATATAAAATAAATTATTACCATAATACATCTATCTGTTTTATTTGTCATGTTCCTTCATGATCACATTTTTTCATTTATTTCACGCACAATTATGAAAGAAAAGTCTTAGATCGTTAATTAATCGTCAAAACTAAATTATCGGTTCAGAAATATTTAATTTCCTGATATACTTAGTTTACGAGAGTAAAATTATAAACGAGAAGAATCGATCCGGAAATATTCCATTTCCATATCGAATAATTTCGCAACGTCACTATTTAGTACTTGTCATAACGTTGCAAGACTGAAATTGTCAAATCTTGAATCGAATTAAAATTCCGAGTTTAATTAATACATGAAAACAGTTCAATTCCCAAATTTAGTTACGAAGATTTTTCCGAATCACAAGAAGTTTTTTTTTGTAACATAATGACAAATTTACAGTTTTCTGAAATTTATTTATTTATTTATTATATGCTTTATTGTATATACAAACATAAAACAAAGAAAAACTTATATCTAAACACGTGCAATTGGTTTACGTATATTAGTGCTATGAGACCTTGCTTCATGCCGAATTTCAGAATTCTAGTTCAACGGGAAGTACCCTATAAATTTTGATTCCCTTAAGGGTATCGAAATACACGCTTTTTTTTCGACATAAACGGCCGTGTCTATTTTTTCGTTAACTTGGAAGCTTGATTTTTTCTCGGCTTCAAGGGACCATAGATTTGAGAATAGACTTTTAATTTCACCTTCTCCTTCCTTTTTCTTCTTTCTTTCTTCCTATCTTTTTAATTTTTTATTCTTTTTTTTTTCTTTCTTTCTTTTTTGTCTTAAATAATGGGCTTTCAACGCGATTCTATGAAAACTGTTCAATTTCCGAATTGATTTACGAAGATTTATCCGAATCGTAAAGAAAGTTTTTTTTGTGACGTAAACATTATTATTTTTCCCTCAAAAATATTTTAATATTTCTATCTTTAAATCTGAACTTGTAAGTCCTATAGCTCTGAATGAACAGTTGTTACAACAATGTTGTCATAACAATTGTTGTTCCAATTGAAAAGACCTATCCAACGATATATATCTCATTACTATTGGAGGGTGGTCCCAGGTTTCATACATTTTTGCCCATTCTCATTTACAGTTTTCTGATTCTTTTGATGGTGTCAAAATACACGTTTTTTTCGCAAAATAAACGGCCATATCTTTTTTTTTTTGGTTAACCCAGAAGTTTGATTTTTCTCGGCTTCAAGGGACCATAGATTTGAGAATAGACATTTAAATTTCACCATCTCCTTCCTTTTTCTTCTTTCTTTCTTTTTTGTCTTAAATAATGGGCTTTGACAAACAGACAGACGGACAACAAAGTGATCCTACATGTGTTTTGTTTTTGCCTTTTGAGGTATGGAACCCTAAAAAACGGTAAAGTTAAAAATAAAACATGAATTGTTCATAAAAACAATATTGAATACTTAAAAATTATTTTTCAGCCTGCCTGTCTGTCAAGAGCCTTTATCTCGGTAACGAGTGGAGGTATTGCGGTGAAATTAAAATCCTATATAATAATATAATATAATATTAAATTTTGTATCCTTAAATCTGTAGTCCCTTGAAGCTGTGAAAAAATCAAGCTTCTAAATAACGAAAAAAAAAAGATACGGCCGTTTATGTCGAAACAAGGCGTGTATTTCGACAACCCTAAGGGAATCAAAATTTATAGGTTACTTCCCGTTGAGCTAGAATTCTGAAATTTGGTATGAAGCAAGGTCTCATAGCACTAATATAGATAAAATTCTGAAAACTGTAAATTTGTCATTAAATCACATATAAAAACTATTCTTGTGATTCGGAAAAATCTTCGTAACTCAATTTGCGAACCCTCAGTGCGCAAGTCCGACTTACTTTTTTAGGGTTCCGTAGTCAACTAGGAACCCTTATAGTTTCGCCATGTCTGTCTGTCCGTCTGTCTGTCCTCGCTTAACCTCTGTGACCATTAGCACTAGACAGCTGAAATTTGGTACCAATATGTATTATATCAATCACGCCGACAAAGTGGTTAAATGAAAATTGGAAAAATAATGTTTTATTAGGGTAGCCCCACTATATGTAAAGTGGGAAGTTATTTTTTTTTTAATTTCAACCCTAACGTATAGGTATTTAAAAATGAATAGGGGTTTACTAAAATCATTTTTGATAATGTCAATAATTTCGGAAATAATCGCTCCAAAAGTAAAAAACAATGTGTCCCCCCCCCCTCTAACTTTTGAACCATAAGTTTAGAAAATATGAAAAAAATCTGAAAAGTAGAACTTTATAAGGACTTTCTAGGAAAATTATTTTGAACTTGATGGAAAGAACAGTTTTGTACAAAAAAGACAAAAAGGTTGTTAAAATAATTTCTGGACTAAGTTTGTAGTATAATCGTATATGCAAGCATTTTTTTTAAGTCATAAGTGGGTACACTTGTTGTGACGGACGGGAAACTACGGAACCCTACACTGAGCGTGGCCCGACACGCTCTTCGCTGGTTTTTTTAGTTGACTTCCTATAGATATACTTAATCATAAGAAACAATTAGACATCGTTAATTAAATCAATAATAAAATGTTTTATATAATAATAAAAGAATTTGTTCAGTCAATTTACTTGCTGCTTCAGAGAATGGGGTATAAAAAAGTATGGACCAATATGCCTTCTGGCAACATCCAGAATCATAATTTGCATGCTTTTCTGAGTCCGAAACCATTCACAAAAGGCAGTCCTCATATTTTGCATACTCAACTCCCTTTGGCGCTTCCTCTATGTGGTTTTGGGGCTGGTAAAGTCACTCATGTTCCTCTAGTAGTATAAAACAACGCAAAAATACTAGACTTATATCAACTTATGGAAAGGAATTTTTCCGCATTAGACGATAATCAGTATTAATCAGGGATTCATGCATTTTTTCAGGGCCAGGACTCTAACTACGTAATGATGGAAAGATACAACAGGAGAAACGAGTACCTCGATAACTATGAACCCGAGGACAAAACCATGCTCTACAACTGCACAAATATATACGAATGCTTACCGGTTCAATTTACCTCTGTCACTGAATTTACTGCCCCAAATCTCATCTTGAAATCTTGTTTCACTAAGAATTATACGTGTCAAATCACAAGATTTCATAATTTGAATCACAGTGATAAAGTATTGTTTTTAAGTAACACCATCAAATTTAAGTCCTTCTATCATATCAATTGTTCACTAAATTCGAACGGTACTCAGTTATGTCACACGGAAGATGGTGTTGTCTATAACAAAATGGTTCATAAGAAAAATCAATCACTTGGGAGCGAGCAACATGAATATATTTGTGAGGAGAGCGAAGCAACAAATATTAAACAAAATCACTATGAAAACCGACGTGACTATAACCCTATAGTAAAAAACCCGTGTGAAAAACCAAACCATGGCTTAGATTGTACAAAACCAGTGTGTGTGACATGGCAAAGTAGAGTATTTGATTGTAACACAATCAGATATGTATATTATTATGGTCGATGGTATTATTACTTTAGTTCGGTTCCAGTTCCAAGGCCACCCTCTGGTATGAGATATTATACCATATTTAACCCAACCCCGCCAACGACGACGACGACCACTACGACGACGACAACTACGACGACGACAACTACGACGACGACAACGACAACGACAACGACAACGACAACGACAACGACCACTACAACTACAACAACAACGACAACTACAACAACGACAACTACAACAACTACAACCACGACGACTACTACGACCACTACAACCACCACCACAACTACGACAACCACAACCGAACCTCCCCTCCCTACTTCCCCCCATCACAAGTACTATAAGGGTGACAGAGTGTTAATTAAATTAGAGGGTTGGGTTGGTAAAGTCAATCATGTATCAATCAGTAAAGGTAGATACTCCAGCAGGAAAAAACTACACAAACATATAAATATTGCAAAATTTACTCTGGCCGACTCCTTTGAAATTGAAAAGGGTAGATGTAAAAATAAACACTGCCCGGTTGTTGTGGCACATACATTAGATATACCAACCATCACTCTATGGCCCAGGACACCAAAGCCAACTACGCCCAAAGTGATACTCTCGGGCAGATGGGAAAATTATACATACCCGACCCGTCGAACAAAACGTTCAAGGCACCATAAAGGTCTAAGGAAACTCCTGTAATAATTTATACTCATTGCGCAACGATCCCACCAAAGTCTGAAAAGGAGCCAATGTCCGAGGTAATCTGGTCATATTACATGGGTAGTGCTGCTGCATTCAAATTGAAATAAATAAAGATAAAATAAATAATAGTGTATTTATTTAGATTTATGACGTATTAAAAAAAAACTACTTACTAGATCTCGTTCAAACCAATTTTCGTTGGTAGTTTTTCCGTTGACCTTAGAATCCTGAAATTTAGCATGAAGCAAGGTCTCATAGCACAAGTATAGAAAACTGTAAATTTGTGGTTACGTTACAAAAAAAAACTTTCTATGCGATTCGGATAAATCTTCGTGAATCAATTCGGGAATTAAACAGTTTTCATAGGATCGCGTTGACATTAAAATTGTATCCTTAAATCTGTGGTCCTTTGAAGCTGGGACGGCTTTTTAGTGGAATTCCGTGCAACAATACGAATCAAAATAAATAATTCTATTTACATTAGGTGGCCATATTATTATTTGGGATAGCACCAAAGTTTTTATAATATTATCTACTTTAACTCAATTTTACAAGCAAATAGTTGATTGTAGGTCCGGCTGGTATTTTTTATTTATAGACTTTATTGATTGCGATAGTAAAAACAACAAAATTTAAAGCAAAATCATTTATATATTATATATTATATTTATGAAAAAATACGTAGAAAATCGGACAAATATTACCAGAATTTTGTGATATCTCTCCATGCCATTCATCGTGATATGCTCTCAATGCAAATTCTGGCAGTCTGTTGCAGGTTTCTGTTATTATACCACTTTTAAATGAGAGCTGCAATCAGCCATATACAATCTTCGCAGGCGCGATTCTCTTAGGGAACTATTTAAAGATATAAACATCATGACGGTTCCTTGTCAATACATTTATGAAAATATTATGTATGTCAGAAAAAATATTCATCTTTTTACTAAAATAAGTGACAGGCACAATTTTAATACTAGAAATAAAGACAAGTTAGATCAACCTCGATTCAGATTGGCTAAAGTATCTAGTTCTTTTATGGGGTACTGTGTAATATTTTATAATAAAATTCCACTTGAAATTCTCCAATTAAACGAGTCAAAATTTAAAACATGCATTAAACGCACGCTATGTAGGCAAGCATATTATAAATTGGAAGATTATCTACTCGATAAAAATGCTTGGCTAAATGCCGGTCCTGCTCCACAGTCACAGTCATTTTTAGCTACGAATTAGTCGTATTTCTTATTTTTCTTTAAATTTTAATTATAAATATTGGAAGAGAGGCTGCTGGCCTTTTCCTATTGTTGTTTTCGGTTTATTTTTTTTAATTTTATTTGTTTATTTCAATAGAACTTATGATTTATTACGTGTTACATTTGGAAATAATAGCATTGTATAATGTAGAAGCACTTTTTTTTTCAATTTTGTGAATGTGAAGTACCATGGAGCATTTTTATTTGGTTAAGTTGTTTGACACTTCAAGCATGGCAGTTGAGAGATTGTCATGCTCACTAAAATGTCTTGCTGATGGTGGCACGTGTTATTGGGTCATTTGGCTCCCTTCAAAATGGTTGAGCTGAGTGGGGAGTGGGTGAGCTGATGCACGCGTCATGCTCGTGAACGGGCGCCGTCAGTTGAGACTGGTCATCTCTTAGCTGCCAGTGACTTATTCAATTTCTATTTTTATTGTTACCATTATATTTAATTTTTATTACTTATCTTCATTGTGTTCACATAATAGAAGCAAAAAAAGAAATATTTAATCGAAGATTCATGTAACTCAATACGATTTAAAAGAGTGTCCATGGAGTTTCTTGCACGTTCTTCTCCATAGAGACCTACTCTTTGGAACGTGCAATTTAGCTTCACTTTTCTTGGACTGACCGACTTTTGACTATTCAAAAGTGCCTGGAACTGGTCTATTTGAAATAAACGTTTCTGATTTCTGATTTCTGCTAGAATTTTTTATTAGAATAATAATAAATCAGTTATTTGCTTGGCGGTGATCACTTGCTGAGAAAGAAAGAAAAGACTTTTATTCGTACCTCACACATACAGTAGAATTCGATGATAAAATAAAAATAAAAAGAAAACTTTAAAATCTGTGCAAGGCCAAAAGGGCGCCTAATTCAGCATATGCTGCGATATTTAAAAAGATAAATAACGCAGCGCTGGTATTCTGTTAGGGCTAGCGTTGAAAATTTCGGAAAGAAACAATTGTTTCTTTCAATGAAAAAAACAAATTGTGTTTTTTTTCACATGTTGCATTGAATTTATGCAGAAAAAATCGTTTGGGAACAAAATAGAAATCTTTCGATTGTTTTATTCATTGTTTCGGTTAATTTCATGAAATATGGAAAAAAAAAACAAGTTTTATTGAAATTGAAATATACTATAGTGGGCGAAAATGTGCGAATGGTACATTTTCGCCCACTATACAAATAATAATATCTAGCTTTCCTCAACCAAAATCTCGATTTCACAGTCGTCAGCTTGATCAGAATCGAGTTCCTTTAAGCCTCTTCCAAGGGTCACCATAATGATCGGTGCCCACTGTTGCACACAAGCCTCTCCCAAGTATCGCCATTTAGGGCTTTAATGACTGCTGTCCACTGTTGGACATATGCCTCCCCCTCGCTATAATGACCCATGCCCATTGTTGGACATAAGCCTCCCCCTAGTGTCACCACGTAGGCGTTATAATAATTGATTCCCACTGTTGGACATAGGCCTCCTCTCGCGATAATGACCTATGCCCACTGTTGGGCGTAAGCCTCCCCCAAGTGTCACCACCTAGGCGTTATAATAATTGATGCCCACTGTTGGATATAGGCTTCCTCTTGCGATAATGACCTATGCCCACTGTTGGGCACAAGCCTCCCCCTAGTGTCATCACCTAGGGGTTATAATAATTGATGCCCACTGTTGGGCATAAAACTCCCCAAGTGCCGCCATTTAGGCGCTATAATGATCGATGCCCACTGTTGGACATAAGCCTTCCCCAAATATCACCGTTTAGGCGTTATAATGACTGATGCCCACTGTTGGACATAAGTCTCCCCTCGCTATAATGACCTGTGTCCAGTGATGGACATAAGCTTCCCCCAAATTTCACAATTAAGGCGTTATAATAACTGATGCCCACTGTTGGACATAAGCCTCCCCCAAGTATCGCCATTTAGGCGTTATAATGACTGATGTCCACTGTTAGACATAAGTCTCCCCTCGCTATAATGACTTGTGTCCACTGTTGGACATAGGCCTCATAAACTAGTGCGCCTCACCATCAGATTGCGTCATCTAATTTATATTAATTTTGAAAAAAATTACGCATTTGAAAAAAAAAAACATGAAGTTTTCGGTTCTTCGCGCACTGCGGGGCGCCGCAGCCGGCGCGTCGGCGGTTCACGAATATTAGAGTGTATGTGTATCTCTTACTAAACTGTGGAGTCTAAAGCTAATCTGTGGAAATTAGTAGTCTATGGCAAGTTCCATCGACTGTCAAAAGAAAAAGTAGGTGGATCTTCAAACAAAACAAATAAACAAAAGTTGAGTAAATATTGATACATAAATACGTCTAAAACAAAAGTGATTCGGGTGCATCTGAAATGTTATTGTGTATGTCTGTGAAGTGTAATTGTAGTGTTGTATTGGACGCAAGAAAAAGATGCCAAACTAGCCGAGCGTTAATGTCACTAATGCAAAATCTTGCAGAACTTTGGTTAAATTACGTCGTGGTTTCCCTTTGATTGCGTAATACATGCTTTTTGTATTTGAAGCTAAAAGCACCAACCGTCTTTAAAGCACGAAGAGGTGGAGGCAAATCATTCCAGATCTTGCTACTGGCGTATTTGAAGCTTCCACGGAATGCTGCAGTTTTATGTGTCAAGGTTAACAAGAGGTAAGAAGATGCTCTTGTTTTAACTTTGTTTACATCACGTGACCAAGTTAGATTATCATACAGATATGTAGGTGTTTTTGTGAGAATTGTGCCAAAGAGTAGGGTGGCCAGATGAAGTTTTCTGCGGTCGGACATTCTCATCAGATTAGAATGGTGTTATATGAGATCTTGGAGGGACATTAAAACAAAACCTAGCACATGCATTTTGTACTCGCTGGGTTAACTTTTCACTTCTACCGAGAATGCATGCCCCATACACAGTGTCAGCGTAGTTCAGCTTGGATAGAACAAGTGACTCACAGAGCATGATACGCATATTATCCACACTTAAGTAGGGACGTACACGGTATAAAAGCCTGAGACGATAGAAGCAATTGCGCACGGCGTCTGTAATATGAGTCTAAAAATGCAAGTGCTCATCAAATACTACTCTTCAAGATTACGGGCTTCCTGTACCCTGTCAATGGGACAGCCATCAATCCTCACATCCATATTACTGTAGCCCAATTTATTTAAAAAATCTCGTGATCCTATGATCAAATATTTGGACTTGCCCGGGTTTAAAACCAGTTTCTTGCAGACCAGGCTGTGATCCTGTCTAAGTCCTCATTCACTCTTCTAACAGTGTCAACAGCCTGCTGAGGATGAAAAAACAGATACATCTGCAAATCATCAGAATAAAGGTGGAACTTGGTGTTCAGCAAGCAGTTGGTGATGTCAGCACTGTACAGAATAAAAAGAAGAGAACTGAGGATCGATCCCTGGGGCACACCCCTGCTCACGCACCTTGGACTGGAGGACTCAATGCTTCCATCACATTCACTTGTCACCTGGACAAACTGAGAACGGTGAGTCAAGTAGCTTTTAAACCACTGAACCGTCTCAGGCTGACATCCATAATACGACAGCTTAGAAATGAGAAGTGACGTATTTATCGAGTCAAAAGCGCGCGAGAAATCCAGTAGGACAAGCATGGCACCCATTCCCTTGTCTCTGCATTCATGGATATTCCCGACCACATCAAGTAGGGCCGTGGCTGTACTATGCCCCTTGCAAAAACCAGATTGAGCAAGTGGCAAAATGTTGTGTTCCTCCAGATATGCTCTGAGCTGGTTGGAGACCACCATCTCTAAAACCTTGGAGAGACATGGCAGTAGGCTAATAGGGTGAAGTTTTTTAACGCTCGTAGGATTTGATACTTTAGGGATGGGTCTAACTATAGCCAATTTCCACAGATCGGGAAAAAAAGAGGAGGAAATGGAACGGTTGACGATTGCCGTTATAGCTGCAAGGGTACGAGGAAGAGTCATCATCAACATTTCAAGCGAGATATGGTCACAACCCAAAGCATTGGACTTTAGACCACGCAGCAGTCTTAGCACCACATCTTCCTGAACTGGCTCCAGCTGGAAATTAACGTTACTGAATCTGTGTTGCTCATAGTATTCTAAGTCGGCAGCTGTGACTGTACCACTACCTGGTACATCCAAAAAGTGTTCATTAATTTTTTCGTGATCGCTACAGAAGTTCGGTAAACAGTGCTCTGGTGTTTTAGACATAGCTATAGAGGATTTAATATGACTCCATAGCTTCTTAGGTTTTTTAATATTTTTATTTATGTAAGTTTTAAAATATGCACGCTTCTCACTGTCCAACACCGGGCGGTGTTTAAGCTCTTTATACGAGTCAAAATGATGTGATGTTTTAGTAGCCTTGGCCTTACTATGGCTTTTGTCACGCAGCTTCATCATATCCTTGACAGTATCAGTTATCCATGGAGGGGACTTATCTTTTATGAGAACCTTTTTAAGGGGAGCATGTAGATCAAATAAATTCAAAATATACTTATTAAAAGTTTCCACCATAGAATTGACATCCTGCAGACTTTCAATATATTCCCAGTCCATCTTATTAAGGTCTCTGTTGAAATGGTCTAGCAGTATATCTTTAAGAGGCCTGAAAGTGACCCAGCGTGGAGAAGGCTTATCTATTTTAAAGTTAAATTCAGCGGATATCACAGCATGTTGGCCGAGCTCTGGAATATGTGAAACAAAGACCTCACGCACACGGGCATCAGTGCATATAACATCAATTAATGTCTCGCTGTGGTCTGTGAAATGGGTTGGCTGAGATACAATTTGATTTAACTTACAGAAAGTTGTTTAGGAGTTTTGCTTTATTATTTGTATGACTTCTTTATATGTTAATATTGAAGTCGCCCAACAAGATAATTTTATCTACTCTAGCAAAAGAGAAAAGAAAATCAATAATTGCATCCAGAAAGACATTGATATCGAGCCATGGCGGCCTGTATGCAGTGCCGACGATGACAGAATGGGAGTTGACATTTAGCCGGAGCCACATCAGCTCGACCTGTGATGCAGGCGGGTGCGGCCCGCGCCGAACGTAGAAGCCCACGCCACCACCGCGACCGCCACGCACGGACTTCGCGCGCGGCACGTGTCGCAGCCGGTACTCTGGGACGCAGGGCGCACGGCCTTCTTGTCCGTGTTTGAGCCAGGTCTCATTTATCGCCATAATGCCAACCCCAATGTCCTCCATAGCCACAAGAAACTCGTCATGACGTGATGCCAGAGAAACCGCATTAAACAATCCAACTTTTAAGTATTTGGTCTTAATCATTTTCATAGCAGAGAAGTTTATATAATATATGTATAGATACTCTAGAAAGCGTGACTTTGTAAAGTGTAGTGTAAAATATGGAATAATTTATAGTAATAATACATAGTTTAAGTACATGAATGACATATGCAGATACCAATGATAGTTGTAATATATAAGATATTTTAATCAGTGTACAGTGACGTAGTGAAGTGATACGACGAAGCTGTATAAATAAGTAGAGTATATACATGATTGATGTTATAGTAGCCGGGCCCCAAAAAGAAACTACCAACCACTGAGACAGGAACCGTTCCGATCCCACACAGAGCAAATACAGCTTAAAAAACACAAAAATTTTAAAAACAAAGAAAGCGGATTGAAATACACTACAAATTAAAATTCGATAGCCTAAAATAAACAAATTTTCAAACACGAAACTAAACAAATTATTATCAAAGACGAAACTAAACATTGGTCTCAGCAGATAGTTCCTAGCCAAAAACACGGGCGAGGTTCTCCTCCGTGCGGATGCAGTAGGTAGGCTTCCCGTCCCCCTACTTGGCAAGGATGCGACCGGACCTTGTCCAAGTATATCGCCACCCAAGACGACTGCCAGCCTCACGCACACGATAAAAAAGATTTTTGTTACTCTTGGAGAGCCGCTCATTTATGTAGAAGCGACGTGGGGGCGCATTGAGGCCAAAGTCGGCGGTGGTGGATCCACGTCGGACACGTGTGCTCTGTAGCAGCTCATCGCGCAGAGAGCGGCGCGTCAAGCGTACCACGATCCGCGCCCCGACTCCGTCGCTGCTCCCGCCGGGCCCACCGCAGCCGCAGCTGTCGCAAGCCCCTCACGATCGAGTCGCAGGCCCACACGCTGTGCGAAACCAATGTCACGTTCCTCCAAGGTCACTCCAAGCTTTGACGCAATCAGCCCAACAGTGTGCGTCACATTTTCCCCTGGGATCTCCGGGATGTTCGCTATCTCCAGGTCAGAGCTAAGCAGATCCTGTTCGCGGTCATTGAGATCCAGTCGGAGCTGTACCACAGTCCTTTTAAGCTGGCTAAGTTTGGTATCGGGCACGGCGACACTTTCTTTGCTTTCGAGAGCCAGTATTCTGGCCTCCAAGCTGTCGACTCGCTCCACACAAATACCAACTGACGACTGCAGGCCTGCTATCTCACGTCAAAACTCCCACATTTCGTCCCGGAACTCCCGCAGCTCAGACATGAAGAGCCTTATTTCTTCTCGGAGGGTCAGCTGCGCATCTGGTGAAGGCTCCCCGTCTGGAGCCTGTTCGCTACTTGCCCGCGATATTCCCTTAGGCACCACAGCGGAGGGCCCGGCCCGAGTGCCCTGACTCTGGGATGCCTTTACGGGTGACCTGTCTGCAGTGCCCTGGTCCGTACCGTACGTCCGGCCGGGCCAGTACTGTTCACGCCCCTAACGGGTGTGGCGCTGTTGTCTCCCCTGGGCAACCTAATCCTGCACTCCGGACACAGCCAGTCACTGCTTGTCGGCGCCGCGTCGGGCAAGCAAGCCAGGTGATATCTGTTGTGGCAAGCAAAATTGCCACACGTAGCGCCACCTTTCGCTGACAGGAACTTCCCGCACGCCGCACACTTTGCCATTTTTCACGTGGTTCACCAAAAAATTACCAGATGGCGTGCACGTTCCCCGCACTTTCCTAGACGTTGTCGCTAGATGGCGCGTACTCCGCACAAGGATCGATACACAAATGCGCAAACCGTGGCACAGCGCTAGCAACACCTGGAAGATCTCGTTTTTGAAGGTACTAGTCGCAAACCAAAATGTTTATGTATCTTCTAATTAAAAAATGTTTGAAACTTCAAAGGTAATTTTTAAGCAGTTACAATGCCGAATCACTGTTGTTATCCCTTAAAAAACGTATTTGCCGTAAGTCGAACTACAGCAAGTTTGTTAATGTAAACTTTTCGCGGAATAATCAATGTTTACTATTTTTTTATTAGTGAAACATGAACAGCTGGTGTGTTCCATAAAGCGTCTGTGACGTCACCGACTAAGTGATTTACTACTTGGTGAGCTCCAACATGTTAAACATTAATGTGTTTAGGTATACATTAAAACCCCTTGTTTTGTAGCACAATGCAGATTCGTGCATAAAAATGGGCTCTTTGTCAATAGGGAACCATCCTACGAGCTGCGGCAGCTATAGTTCACGCTTGTACTGGTCTTGCCTCACTGTCCCTTCCACGGTATATAGGCGCCCCATATCCATGGCTGAGATTAAAGACCACACCGTAATACTAATTGGGTGTTTAGCTCGCTCTAAGCAGCAGTTTGCATGGAACTATTCTCCAGGGAGTAGTCGGAAAGGAGTATTTTGTGAAAGAGCAAAGGAGTTTTGGTCAAACAAAATCTGAAACGTCGATTCATTGGAGAAGCATGTCTGAAAAATTATATTACTCCATCACATAATGACAATAGTTTATAAACAATGTATTTTACTATTTAAAGTATTATTTTTACCTAACTTCAGTCTGCAACAGTCATATATTTTGGTGTTGTTTGGCCCTGTGCAATAGTCTCTTCTTTGGCGTGGTTTTTTGGTAGGCCGACGACCTATTAACTCTTCTTTTGCCTACCCTTAATGATTTGTCCTATCGAAAACTTCTAGTTCTCGTTGTTTGTAATCGTAGTAAGGCAACATAGACCAGGGTAGATGCCTTCAAAAATAATAAAAAGTGAAAAATAATAATAGTAGGATGAAACCCATCACAAAAGGAGGAGAATATTATAAAAATGAAAGGAAAAATAATTTACGGGCGATCTGAGGTCGGGAAGGGGGTGGGGGTGACTTTTTAAGGGGAAAAAACGGTTTTTCTCGATTTCCGGCAAAACTAAAAGTCCTATGGAAAAAAGTCAAATGGCAAAGTTGTAGGTAATAAAAAGATCTAAAACTTTTGTATTAACACTTTTTTCACATAACCTCAAAATTTATGTGAAAAATTCAAAAAACCATGTTTTTGGTTTTTTATTTTTATCTCTTTTAAAAATCAATATTTTATCACGAAATTTGGTGAAAACTTACCTTTTTATGTCCCAAATACGCTGTAATTTATTTGATTAGAAATATTTATTTTTTCACCTTATTTTGAATAAATATCGAAAAATCACCCTAATTTTCAATCGAAAATTCACCCGTCAAAATATCTTTTTTTTTTCAAAAAGTTTATATGGTGTCTGTTCGTTGAAATCTCTACTTTCCGATGGTGAAAAAAAATATATATGTTACCATAGTAAATCTTCTCAGCAAATGCAAAAAACCGAAAAAAACACGAATTTGAATTTTTTTTTTAAATTGTTATATTGAATGTTCAGCTATTTATTAAATTTTACACTTTAATTACTCGAAAAACGTAAAATTACATGTTACATAGATAACAAAAAAAATTGCAAATCAAAATATAGTACTATACCTTTCGAATGTCTTAAGTTACACTGTCCGACATAAGGTAATTGTCTTTCTATTGTGTTTCTAATTACGACATTCAAAGAGTTAACAAACAAATTAGTTGATAAAATTAATACTTAATAAGACGTCTACAATATTTGGAGAAAGGAGTCGAATCTTCTTTAAGTTATATGCGTAGATGCCTATTTATAACTATTTTTAGATAACTTATATTTATCTGAGTGACCTACGAAAAATTTTAGCCCATCAAAAGGTATTTCATAGAGGAGTGGGGAAGGGGCTAGGCGGGTCCGGGTCTTACTACATACATACCTAATATTTCTTAGCAGCTGTAACAACCGTTAGCCTAGCCAGTATTCGAAATACAGTATAGTATACAACATCGTTTAAAAAAATACACGTGCACGTTGAGTTTCTTGAAGATAATTGTGACAAGTTTACAAAAAATCTAAGAAGATTAAAAAAATAATAATCTCCTTTATTTCGCACAAACAAACTTAGTTACTCCCATAAAATATATAAATATATAAAATACGTATCGTAAATATATTTTTACTAACTAACTTTTGGCCAATTTTCATATATATTTTATACATTTCAAATATATTTCAGATATATTCAATTTTTTTATTTTATTTTTAGCTATGTTTTCTTATGTCTTTTAGGATATATTTTGAATGTATCTAAAATATATTTAAAATATATGCAATATATATGAAAATAGGCCATAAGTTAGTTATTAAAAATATATTTACGATATGTATTTTATATATTTATATATTTTATGGGAGTAACTAAGTTTGTTTGTGCAAAATAAAGGAGATTATTATTTTTTTAATCTTCTTAGTTTTTTTGTAAACTTGTCATAATTATCTTCAAGAAACTCAACGTGCACGTGTATTTTTATAAATGATGTTGTATACTATACTGTATTTCGAATACTGGCTAGGCTAACGGTTGTTACAGCTGCTACGAAATATTAGGTATGTATGTAGTAAGACCCGGACCTGCCTAGCCCCTTCCCCACTCCTCTATGAAATACCTTTTGATGGGCTAAAATTTTTCGTAGGTCACTCAGATAAATATAAGTTATCTAAAAATAGTTATAAATAGGCATCTACGCATATAACTTAAAGAAGATTCGAATCCTTTCTCCAAATATTGTAGACGTCTTATTAAGTATTTATTTTATCAACTTATTTGTTTGTTAACTCTTTGAATGTCGTAATTAGAAACACAATAGAAAGACAATTACCTTATGTCGGACAGTGTAACTTAAGACATTCGAAAGGTATAGTACTATATTTTGATTTGCAATTTTTTTTGTTATCTATGTAACATGTAATTTTACGTTTTTCGAGTAATTAAAGTGTAAATTTTAATAAATAGCTCTACATTCAATATAACAATTTAAAAAAAAAATCGAATTCGAGTTTTTTTCGGTTTTTTGCATTTGCTGAGAAGATTTACTATGGTAACATATATATTTTTTTTCACCATCGGAAAGTAGAGATTTCAACGAACAGACACCATATAAAATTTTGAAAAAAAAAGATATTTTGACGGGTGAATTTTCGATTGAAAATTAGGGTGATTTTTCGATATTTATTCAAAATAAGGTGAAAAAATAAACATTTCTAATCAAATAAATTACAGCGTATTTGGGACATAAAAAGGTAAGTTTTCACCAAATTTCGTGATAAAATATTGTTTTTTGAAAGAGATAAAAATAAAAAACCAAAAACATGGTTTTTTGAATTTTTCACATAAATTTTGAGGTTATGTGAAAAAAGTGTTAATACAAAAGTTTTAGATCTTTTTATTACCTACAACTTTGCCATTTGACTTTTTTCCATAGGACTTTTAGTTTTGCCGGAAATCGAGAAAAACCGTTTTTTCCCCTTAAGGACGCGTGAGCAAGATTCACTCGCTCGAATTTAGGTATCTTGGTCGCAATACATCGGCCTTACGCGCACGCACACATAGAGCCCATTGTTCGCTCAATTTTATACTTTAACCGAACATGTCTTGATATTTGAGGTATTATTTTATTTTTCTTAGTATTAATTAATTGAGTCAAGCTTGTTTGATTTTTAATATCAGTATTACTATATGGCAATATGTAATTGCCTGCTTATCCAGTTTCGAGTACTACTCGTATGGCAAAAATAAGTAGTTGCCATATCGTTACGGTTAATAACGACCAATTTCTTTGTAAACCTACGATTATTTCCCAGGCTTATTTCTTTAAAAATATTATATTTAACAAAATCAAATGGGTATTTGAGATAAATTTTATCAGACAATTAGGTACAACGCACAACCCCTCTCCGACATGAATTAAATCTTCAAACTCAATAAATACTCGTACGATGTCTGAAGCAAGTAGGTATTTCCAATTTAATATTTGATCTAATCGTAAAATACAGTTAAAACTATGAATACTTATGTATTTTTAACCGACTTCTAAAAAAGGAGGGGATTCTCAATTCGGATGTTTGAATTTTTTTTTTATGTTCGCGCATAACTTCGTTGCTTGCCGACCGATTTGAAAAATTCTTTTTTTGTTGGAAAGTGTATTCCCAAATGGTCCCATAGTCACCAAGTCGGGATCTGATGATGGAATCTTGGCGAATTCGAGGGAACTCCTCAAATATCATAAGCGACCGTATAGTTCTTTTGGTATTTTTATCAAAGACTTAAACATTTACACTCAAAAAATTACATTTGATGAAGTGGAACTGATGAAGAAGACCAGAAATGGCCAGTGGAAGTTCATACTCACACAGATATCACAATGAACGACTACGATAATACAAATAAATGAATGGTTCTGGATAGGTATGTTGAAAATGGTATCATCGAAGTGACCTGATGATGATGATGGAGCCGAAAGATAGGCACCGGAACGCCGTAATTAATAAATGTATCCTAGCCGTATTTGGGTTTATTAGAATTGTTATGAGATGCACTTTGGCAATAAGGTACTATCAAACTGATCTGATGATAATGATGATGAAGCTAGAAGATAGGCACCGGGACTCCGTAATTAATCAATGTATCCTACCCGTGTTTGGGCTATTTAGAAATATCATGAGATGCGCCGCACTTTGGCTATAAGGAACTATCATACTGATCTGATGATGATGATGGAGCCGCAAGGTAGACACGGAAGCTTCATAATAAAACAATGAATTTATCCTAGCAGGGTTTGAGTTAATTGGAATTGACATGAAAAAAAGGTACTCTGGCTGTAAGTAAGAGTATTACAACTAAAAAGTGTGAAACAAAAAACTTTTTCCAAAAAGAATATAACCCACTTCACTAAAAAAAACACTAAAACCATCAAAATAATTTTAACTTCGGAAGTCGGTGTATCTCGATATTGGTTTGTTCCTTATTTAACACCGACTAGTGAAATCGGTTATATCTTTCTTGGAAAAAGATTTTTTTTCATAATTATAAGGTAAAATATACAACGGATTTAGCAGTTATGTGTACTATCCAGACCCTATTTGTAGCATAGCCAATTTCTGTACCTATTGTATTTGTGTGAAAAGATTGTATGGGACTGAATAATTTTAAAGCATGTAACTGGGAGATGAATAAATCATGGTTAATTTGATATCATGATATTGTGGCAACTTTAATTCCTTGTATATCAAAATGGTAACAGGAAAAATTTATTTATAAATACACTAGCTTTTGCCCGCGGCTTCGCCCGCGTGGCGTAACCTAATGTTATTTCCCATAAATTTTGGACCTCGATTTTACACGCGTGAGCAGCGTAGTTCTTACTACCTTAATTCACATAATTATACTAGTTGGTGTTGTGTTAATTAAGAAAACAAACACAAAACAAAAATGCAATTATAACTTTTCAACAACTTCCAAAAGAAAACACAGTCATCAGTCGTGCGTTATTATCGTTCGGCTTATTAGCTAAAGAAACAGTAGGCAAAACAGTGCAGGGGAGGATCAGTGACCGCGTCATACGTAGCTACTGAAGAGCGGAACTCGTGAACTCGTGAATTTAATTTTGAGAATTATTAAATTTATGAAAGCTTTCTAATGGTACGTCCGATATAAATGATTCAAAGAGTTGTAGCGGCTCACTGGCTCAGTCTCCACACCTCACAGCATACGTTAGGAATGACGTAACCGGCGAGCTCGCGCATCTTCGGGCATCTTCGTCACCGCCGGGAGCCGTTCGGTTTTGCAGCGCGCCCGCACACCAGTCCTTTGTTCGCCGCTGCGCAAGGCACTCCCGCGCACGCTTGCTTGCCTGCTTATTTTTAATTCGCTCCGCCGCGATCTATCGTATTTGTAATCTTCATTTCATACTCTAAAATTCTTCTGTCTAAGTTCTGTTCAGTGTGCTATCCTATCCGTCTATCGGCCTAACTTGCTTCTACTGTGTTTCCGTGCCTTCTACCCTTCTGTGCTTATTGTGAACTTTCAATTTAAAATATAACTGTTACTGAGAACTTTAGTTTTTTCATTTGTGGACGATACCTACATAATTGGTGACCCCGACTATGGAATCGCGTAAAGGAGATAATTACAGTGCTGAAACTTCGCGTGTAGGCGTTCGTCCACCTCCGTTTTGGCCAGATGACCCGGAAATGTGGTTTATTCAGATGGAGTGCCAGTTTGCTTTAGCAAACGTTACCGTGGACCTAACCAAATACTATCAAGTAGTGTCCGCGCTGGAACATCGCTACGCCACTGAAGTAAAAGATATAATCACGAACCCACCGGCTACGAATAAGTACGAAAAATTAAAAAGTGAACTGATAAAACGCTTGACCGCGTCACGGGAACGGAAAATCAAACAATTGCTAATGCATGAAGAGTTGGGTGACCGTAAACCATCACAGTTTCTGCGGCATTTACGGCACCTAGCGGGTCCAGCAGTGCCAGAAGATTTTTTGAAGAGTTTGTGGTCGGGCCGGCTACCGACAAACTTGCAAACAGTGTTGGCGTCGCAACCAGACCTTCCATTGGACAAATTAGCGGACCTGGCAGACACGGTGAACGAGATTGCGCCCGTTGGACCCCTGCAAGTAGCAAGCGTTGCGGACCCTAGTACGTCTACCCTCATGAAGCAAATGGCAAGCCAGATATCAGAGCTCACAAAGCAGGTAACGTCATTATCTACTCGGGTGGACAAGCAAAGACAGGTACGTGGTCGATCGCATTCTCGTTCAAGTAGCCGTAATTGGCGGGGCCGGTCTAAATCTAGGCCGCGTCAGCCACCAGAAAACCACCCACATTGTTGGTACCACTTCAGCTTTGGTACTCGCGCAAGAAAGTGTACGCAGCCTTGCTCGTGGCTGTCGGAAAACTCGAAAGGCAGCCGGAATTAGCGGCCTACGACTGCCCATCAAAATCAGGCCGTCTTTTTATTACTGACCGTCATTCAAAAATACTTTTTCTGGTCGATACTGGCTCTGATTTGTGTGTGTACCCTCGGTCAGCTATCAAGACGCCCTGCACTAAATCAAAGTACAGTTTAACAGCTGCCAATGGAAGTGTCATAAATACTTACGGCCCTGTGCAACTCAGCCTCAACCTAGGACTTCGGCGTTCATTTACTTGGAAGTTTACCATCGCCGACGTGTCAAAGCCAATAATAGGCATAGATTTTCTAAGCTATTATAATCTGCTTATAGATTGCCGCAACCACAGGCTCATAGATGGCACCACTTCACTCTTCGTAGCGGCGTCGGCGCAGCAGATTCCTGACGATGTGGCTTCTGTGAAAACAGTCCTCGGGAACACAGAGTTTCACCAGCTGCTACGTGAGTTTCCAGAGGTTACGCGCCCGGCAGGTACTGTAAATCAATGCAAACCAAAGCACAATACAGTGCACTTTATCAAAACTACTTCTGGACCACCCGTTGCTAGCAGGCCCAGGCGTTTAGATCCAGAAAGGCTAAAAATCGCAAAAAAAGAGTTTGACGAGATGATGGTCAATGGAACTGCGAGGCGCTCCGAAAGCCCATGGTCATCACCTCTACACCTGGTGAAGAAAAAAGATGACGGATGGCGGCCGTGTGGCGACTATCGCGCCCTGAATTCCCGTACAGTACCTGACCGCTACCCCATACCTCACATTCAGGACTTTTCACATCGACTTTCGGGTTGCACAACGTTCAGTAAAATAGATTTAATAAAAGCCTACAATCAAATTCGAGTAAACGAAGCCGACATACCAAAAACCGCCATAACTACACCATTCGGTTTATTCAAATTCCCTTTTATGACTTTCGGACTTAGAAACGCAGCGCAAACATTTCAGCGGTTCATAGATGAGGTGCTCACCGGTTTAGATGACTTCTGCTACGGTTACGTCGACGATATTTTGGTGTATTCTCCTTCTCCAGACCTGCACAGGATTCACCTGCACCAGCTGCTGTCCCGGCTGAAAGAATATGGCGTCCTCATAAATCCTGCAAAATGTGTCTGGGGGCAGCCTGAGGTGACTTTTCTAGGATATCAGGTATCAGCTGCTGGTACCCAACCACTCCACGCAAAGGTACGAGCTATTCAGGAATTTCCAGTACCAAGCACAGTGAAGGAGTTACGGAGATTCCTGGGCATGCTAAACTTTTACAGAAGATTTGTACCCAATGCTGCAAAAAATCACGCCCCACTTAACTCGATGAAATCAGAAATCAGAAATCAGAAATCAGAAACGTTTATTTCAAATAGACCAGTTACAGGCACTTTTGAATAGTCAAATGTCGGTCAGTCCAAGAAAAGTGAAGCTAAATTGCACGTTCCAAAGAGTAGGTCTCTATGGAGAAGAACGTGCAAGAAACTCCATGGACACTCTTTTAAATCGTATTGAGTTACATGAATCTTCGATTACATATTTCTTTGTTTGCTTCTATTATGTGAACACAATGAAGATAAGTAATAAAAATTAAATATAATGGTAACAATAAAAAAAGAAATTGAATAAGTCACTGGCAGCTAAGAGATGACCAGTCTCAACTGACGGCGCCCGTTCACGAGCATGACGCGTGCATCAGCCCCACTCAGCTCAACCATTTTGAAGGGAGCCAAATGACCCAATAACACATGCCACCATCAGCAAGACATTTTAGTGAGCATGACAATCTCTCAACTGCCATGCTTGTAGTGTCAAACAACTTGTAACCAAGTAAAAATGCTCCATGGTACTTCACATTCACAAAATTGAGAAAAAAAAAAAAGTGCTTCTACATTATACAATGCTATTATTTCCAAATGTAACACGTAATAAATCATAAGTTCTATTGAAATAAACAAATAAAATTTAAAAAAAATAATAATCCGAAAACAACAATAGGAAAAGGCCAGCAGCCTCTCTTCCAATATTTATAATTAAAATTTAAAGAAAATAAGAAATACGACTAATTCGTAGCTAATGACTGTGACTGTGGAGCAGGACCGGCATTCAGCCAAGCATTTTTATCGAGTAGATAATCTTCCAATTTATAATATGCTTGCCTACATAGCGTGCGTTTAATGCATGTTTTAAATTTTGACTCGTTTAATTGGAGAATTTCAAGTGGAATTTTATTATAAAATTTTACACAGTACCCCATAAAAGAACTAGATACTTTAGCCAATCTGAATCGAGGTTGATCTAACTTGTCTTTATTTCTAGTATTAAAATTGTGCCTGTCACTTATTTTAGTAAAAAGATGAATATTTTTCCTGACATACATAATATTTTCATAAATGTATTGACAAGGAACCGTCATGATGTTTATATCTTTAAATAGTTCCCTAAGAGAATCGCGCCTGCGAAGATTGTATATGGCTCTGATAGCTCTTTTCTGCAGAATAAAAATAGACTCAATGTCTGCAGCCCGTCCCCATAGCAGAATACCGTAAGACATGATACTGTGAAAATAACTAAAATAAACCAGTCTCGCGGTATGTATATCAGTAAATTGACGGATTTTTCTGACAGCATATGCTGCTGAGCTAAGCCGTCCTGCCAGAGATGTTAAATGAGGACCCCATTGTAGCCTCGAGTCGAGCGTGATTCCCAGGAAAACCGTGTTTTCTACGAATTCAAGTTTCTCCCTGTTCAATACTATTTCCAAATTATTACTTTTAACATTCGGTGACGCAAATCTTATGCACTTTGTTTTTTTCCCGTTTAATACTAAATTATTGACAGTAAACCAGTTTTGGACCTGCTGCAGAATGTAGTTTACGTCATCAAGATGTGTGGAGCGTCTATTTATCTTAAATATTAAGGAAGTATCGTCAGCAAACAATACTACATGTGGTTGTTTTTTCAATAAATGCGGTAGATCATTAATATACACTAGAAAGAGGAAAGGACCCAATATAGAGCCTTGTGGTACACCCATTTTGACTTCTAAGCCCTGTGAATTGACACCATTTATTTGAACTTGCTGTTGCCTGTCATTTAAATAGGATTTCACTAAGCTTAGTGCAAGTTTACCTAATCCGTAATGTTCTAGCTTTAAAAGTAAGGTTTCATGATTGACACAATCAAAAGCCATTGAGAGGTCACAGAAAATTCCAATAGCATCTTGGGCTTCCTCCCATGCTGCAAATATGTGTTTTAATAAGGTGACACCAGCGTCAGTCGTACAACGTCCTTTGGTGAAACCATACTGCTGTTCGTGTAAGATCTTATTGATGTTAAAATGAATAAGCATTTGATTGAGCATAACTTTTTCAAAGACCTTACTGAAAACCGGCAACACAGATACAGGTCTATAATTATTGGTGTCATTATGGTCGCCGGATTTAAATAGAGGTATAACTTTACTGAATTTCATTAAATCTGGAAAGACTCCTTGGTCCACACACAAATTAAAAATTAACGCCAAGTATGGTGCCACGGTCTCGATTATAGACGCACAAACTTTAACAGACATTCCCCATAGGTCCTCGGTTAATTTTATTTTTATTTGCCGGAAAGCCTTTATGACTGTTATAGGGTTTATATGTTTGAATTGAAATTCAACCGGACAGCCTGGCACGTTTTCTTTCAATAATGTAATTGAGGCCTCTGGCGAGGAGTTTAAAGCTTCCGTTGTCTTAAGAGGTATGTTGGTGAAAAAATTCACAAACTCTTGGGCTACTTCTATGTTAGAACTTATGGGACCATTGGCAGTCTCCAATAAAAAATCCGAGTTTCGTTCCTTATTTCTACCAGTCTCACTATTAATAATTTTCCAAACGGTCTTTATTTTATTGTCAGCCAATTTGATTTTTTTGCTAATGAAAAGGGCCTTCGCTACTTTGCAAATTTTTCTAAAGAGTTTAGAATATTTATTTACATACATGTTAAAGCTTTCAGAGTTAAAAAATGGCTTAAGGCCATATAGCTCATATAGTTTTTCCCTACTTATCCTTATACCTTTAGTCGCCCAGTCACTAAATACAAACTTAGGGAAAATATTTTTCGACTTCTTTTCAAAACTTTTATTAAATTCATTGATTATTACTGAAAAGAAATTATCATAAAATTTATTAGCATCATTAATATTGTGGCCCAGAACATTTAATTTATTTTGTATGTTACTATTAAATTTTGTCAATTTGCTAAGTGTAATCGGCCTAAATTTAATTTGAGCTTTTTCCAAAGTTGCTTTAGACTTAAAAGACACCGTTTGTCCACTATGATCAGACGGAAGATAATATACTAAAGATTTATCTAAATAATCACAATCGCAGAAAATATTATCAATACAAGTTGCAGAGGTTGAAGTTATTCTAGTTGGTTCTGTAAAAACATTAGACAAGTTAAATGATTTAAAAAGGCTTAAAAATCTGCAGCTATTTGAATTATCTTCTAAAATATTGATATCAAAATCTCCACAAATTATTATAGATTTGTTACTGTCTGCAAGCTTTGCTAGAACATCTTCCATTGTTGATTCAAATAGACCAAAGTTTTGAGGGTTCGGGGGTCTGTACACGCACACTACAACATGCTCATCTAGCTCAACACAGGACAGTTCAATACAATGTTCATTTGACAAGCTAACAATATCATTACGTTGCTTAAATTTTAAGCATTTTTTTATTAAGATCAGGGAACCACCCCGCAACATAGTTTTACGGTTGAAACAGCTGCCTACACTATAATTTTCATAATTAAGTATCATTTGGTAATCCTGTAACCAATGTTCAGTAAAGCAAACAACATCAAACATTGTTTTTTCTAAAAACATTTCAATTTCTAATAATTTGGAAGAGATACCCTGAATATTTTGATGAAATAAATTCAAGGCATGCTGCTGAACCCCTTTTTGCCGTTTAACTTTTTGAAAGCAAGAAGATACCTCGTTATTACTAGGTATAACTATGGCGTTACTGGTACCCTCTGTTGTCCTATGAATTAGTTTAAAGAACTACTATCCAGAGTTTGCTCCAAGTCTTCAATATTGTCACTTGGTAGTAAGTTGCCACTGATTGTGGCACCTACATTTACAAAAGAATTTTCCATAGTGATACATGGAACCTCCTTCGTACAGTTCATAAAACAATTCATAGCAATTACGCTACGGTCAATTTGGCTTTCCACTGGGTTATTAGTAATAGTACTAAATATAGTTGATGTTGACTGGATGTTGGCTAGATGTTGGCTGGATTCAAGGTCAAGGGCTCACAACCTATACAGATGTCACAGCTGCAGCTGGAGGCATTTGAAGAATGTAAAAGGGCACTATCAAACGCCACGCTTCTTGCACACCCAAACTCACAGGCAGAACTCTCTATGCTTACAGACGCATCTGACGTGTCCATAGGAGCAGTGCTGCAACAACGTGTTGGAACACGATGGGAACCGCTAGCCTTCTTCTCGAAGAAATTGAACGACGCACAACGCAAATACAGTCCCTACGACCGCGAGCTTCTCGCTGTCTACGAGGCAATAAAATACTTCCGACACATGGTGGAAGCTCGAGAGTTTGTCATCTTCACTGATCACCGCCCACTCACCTATGCCTTCAGGAACCCCAGAGAGAATTGCTCACCTCGTCAATACAGGTACTTTGATTATATATCACAGTTTACTACGGATATACGGTACATACCTGGAGCAGAAAATGTCGTTGCCGACACCTTGTCGCGCATTGAAGAAGTAACAACGACAATTGATTATAAAGCTCTGCCCGCTCTCAAGAGTCAGATCCAGAACTTCAGTCGCTTATCGAGAAAGGATCGTCACTGAAACTGCAGATGATTACTCAGGAAGGCTCAGACACCAAACTCTATTGTGACGTATCCACTCAACCACCAAGACCCTATGTTACGCCTGAACTCCGGAAGCAAGTTTTTGATTCTCTTCATTGTCTGAGTCACCCTGGGCGTACAGCTACAGTGCGACTGATCACGCAGCAATTTGTGTGGCCAGGGATTCGCAAGGACTGTAGAGAGTGGTGCAGATGCTGTCTTCATTGCCAGCGCTGTAAAATTACCCGTCACACATCTACTCCTCTTTCTCAATTTCCCTCAACCTCGTCGAGATTTTCCCACATCCATCTCGACTTAGTAGGGCCTCTAATACCATCTTCAGATTACAGATATTGCCTCACCATCGTTGACCGGTTCACACGATGGCCCGAGGCTATACCGCTCAAGAACATCACTGCCGATACCTGCGCGGCCGCCTTAGTATCCGGGTGGATATCGAGGTTCGGTTGCCCATCGCAGATCACCACAGATCGAGGTCGGCAGTTCGAGTCCGGCCTGTTCAAGGCCCTAGCATCTCTGCTCGGCGCACGCCATTTCCGCACCACAGCGTACCATCCTGCATCGAACGGCTTGGTGGAGAGGTTTCATCGCCAACTCAAAGCAGGTATCATGTGTCACAACAACACACAATGGACAGAAATCTTGCCTATCGTTCTGCTTGGCATACGCAGTTCCTGGAAAGATGACATCCAAGCGTCCTCAGCTGAATTGGTATACGGCGAGCCCCTGCGTTTGCCAAGCCAGTTCCTGTCGCCATCAGATGACCACTCCGTTGAAGACATCACCAGCTTCGCCACTCGACTTGCTAGACACATGGCCAGCTTGTCTCCGAAACCGACTGCATGGCATAGGAAGGAAACTTTTTACATTCCCAAAGACCTGCAATACTGTTCCCACGTTTTTGTGAGGCAAGATCACGTGAGGAAATCGTTGGAGCCTCCATACGCCGGTCCCTGCAAAGTACTGGACAGGAAGGCTAAGTACTTTGAAGTTGAGGTACGAGGTAAAGCCACCAACATATCTTTAGATCGCCTGAAACCAGCATACGTCACTCAAGACAGGCACACTGATAACACAGCCACAACTCCGACCTGTTCAACTCCAAGTAGGACGTCATCTCCACCAGCTGACAAGCCGGCAGTTCATACTCGCAGCGGCAGGAGAGTTCATTTCCCGGACTTCTATCGACCGTAGTCACGGTCTCGCCGGGGGGCTACTGTAGCGGCTCAGTCTCCACACCTCACAGCATACGTTAGGAATGACGTAACCGGCGAGCTCGCGCATCTTCGGGCATCTTCGTCACCGCCGGGAGCCGTTCGGTTTTGCAGCGCGCCCGCACACCAGTCCTTTGTTCGCCGCTGCGCAAGGCACTCTCGCGCACGCTTGCTTGCCTGCTTATTTTTAATTCGCTCCGCCGCGATCTATCGTATTTGTAATCTTCATTTCATACTCTAAAATTCTTCTGTCTAAGTTCTGTTCAGTGTGCTATCCTATCCTTCTATCGGCCTAACTTGCTTCTACTGTGTTTCCGTGCCTTCTACCCTTCTGTGCTTATTGTGAACTTTCAATTTAAAATATAACTGTTACTGAGAACTTTAGTTTTTTCATTTGTGGACGATACCTACAGAGTAATTTACAGATACTGATATAGTCTTGAACGCGAAGTTATTTTGATAAGAATTAATAACGTAATTATGTAAATAGCTTTCCAATAAATGCTTCATGAATGCCAATTTTTAAAAGTAATAAAATGGATATATTATGTTAACCTTAAGAGATAGACATATGCCACCGCGGACTTTTCTGTAGACCTATATAAGATACACAATTCCACGATAATTTATTTTGTTATATCTTAAAGGGTTTAGGCAGCGTTTGCGTTAAAAGCTCCCAGACGGCTTATTTTTTCCCGACATCTACAACGAATAACGTTAATGTACACAAAAATACATACAAAAACTTAACAAATTATATACTAAAAGCTTCCTCAAGAATCACGCTATCGAGTGGTGAAAACTGCTTGAAAATCGGTGCAGTAAATTTTGAGTTTATCGCGAACAGACAGACGCGGCGGGGGACTTTGTTTTATAATATGAAGTGAAAAGTGTCCTAATTTATCTTGGTACTCGAAGATATAGGCAAGCGTGCTCTATCGTCGGCTACATCATCGCTCACCATCAGGTGAGATTGTGATCAAATGCGAGCCTATACATTATATAAAAAAAAAGATATTGTTTTATTTTGTACTATACCTACTCGAATTGCACTACGATGTCATACGTGTCATTATAACCTATATTCTAAGCTCGAACAAATTATTTTTATCGAGTTTCAAGGTTCATGACAAAATTTAACACCCGATTGAATTTTATAGGGTTATCCATCATCATCAGATCAGTTTGATAGTACCTTATAGCCAAAGTGCGGCGCATCTCATGATAATTCTAAATAGCCCAAACACGGGTAGGATACATTGATTAATTACGGAGTCCCGGTGCCTATCTTCTAGCTTTATCATCATTATCATCAGATCAGTTTGATAGTACCTTATAGCCAAAGTGCATCTCATGACAATTCTAATAAGCCCCAACACGGCTAGGATACATTGATTAACTACGGAGTTCCGGTGCCTATCTTCCGGCTCCATCATCATCAGGTCACTTCGATAGTACCTTATAGCGAAAGGGCATTTCATGACAATTCTAATAAGCCCAAACACGGCTAGGATACATTGATTAATTACGGAGTTCCGGTGCCTAACTTCCGGTTCCATCATCATCATCAAATCAGTTCCATAGTACCTTACAGCCAAAGTGCATCTCATGACAATTCTAATAAGCCCAAACATGGCTAGGACACATTGATTAACTACGGAGTTCCGGTGCCTATCTTCCGGCTCCATCATCATCATCAGGTCACTTCGACGGTACCATTTTTAACATAACTATTCAGAACCATTTATTTATTATTATTGTCATAGTCGCTTAACTATCTACATTGTGATATCTATGTAAGTACCTATGAAGTTTCGTTGGCCATTTCTGGTCTTTGTTTTTTTAGAATAAAACTCATTCTGTATCAGTCAAGTCCATTATTACTCCATAATAACAATTTTAAAAATAAGTATGATATTTGTACTTTTATTTCGGTCCAAAAAAGTAGCACGTCTTTGCAGTCGCAGTATACAAGTCGGCACACATTTTAGACGTATTTATTTTTTGTAAGAGAGCGATACGGACATCCGTTCACAAGCGCTTCTGAGCGCGGACCACAGAGTACTTTGTAACATACTGCGCGGACTGACGCTAGACATCGCGCGTTCAATGAAAAATGTATGAAGAAATATTGAGAGGGGTTTTATTTTGGTCATAAATCATAAAGTTATTTATGTAGGTTCAAAATAATTATCTATAGGTGTTGAAGACTATATAAGCTGTATTATTTTATGCTTTTTAAAGTAAAAATGTTTACTGGATTTAAGTTACGGGTTCCTACTCAGACTCTGTGTTTCGTTATTTTATTGTATTAGAGCGTTGGTAAAATCGTATTTGTATGAAAATTTTATACGAGACCGTAATATTTTTTTTATGCCATCCTGGAGATGTATAAATTGTCTTTTATTTGATACCAAGATATACTCATAATTATGATTCCTAGAGCATCATAATTGTTCCCGAAAAACCGTGATATTTGTCGAAATATGTGAATACGTCCTTAAAAAGTCACCCCCACCCCCTTCCCGACCTCAGATCGGCCGTAAATTATTTTTCCTTTCATTTTTATAATATTCTCCTCCTTTTGTGATGGGTTTCATCCTACTATTAGTTTTTTTGGTTTTAAAAATTATCGACACTGGTCTAACAGTCTTTTTACGAGATATACCTGATTTTAGGATTTTTACGAAGGATGGTGATCCCTTTCCTGCCACATTTTTTAACACGGTGTGATTCCAAAAGATTGTTTTGATTAGTTTTTCTTTTAATTCTGTAAACCATAGACTTTAAAACTCTTTTAATAGCTGCTATATCTCTCTGGAAATGTTCGGAGTGCAAAAATAATGTTTGAGTTTGTGTACATCTTCTTAGAGACGTGTCTGAAGCCTTGCCCATACTAAAAAGGGGCAGGTTTGAGAATATTTGACTATTTTGTACAGAAAAAACTAGTAAAATCAAACTAAAAATATTTTTTTCCTCCTACAAAAAAAAATCCAATTTTCAACAAATATTGACGATAGTCGACAAAGTTAGAAGTATTGCCACTTTAAAAAAATGGCACAAACTCGCAGTGTTGCCACATATCAAAAATAATAATAATGACACCAATAACAATACCAAATAAAAAAAAACCTTACATAAATGTATTGGTTTGCTCAAAAAGTGTTTCAATCATAAAATAACGTATCTACGAGTACTGTCCCTAATAATTTGGCCAGGTATAGTACATGCAATTTTAATAATACCCTTTAATTAGTCCATCCAAACGTTGTCTGTAAGAGATCGCCCTGTGCGATAAGACCGCCCACTGTGCACTTATTTTTTTAAATGTTTGTCCTGTATTTTTGTTTATTTGATGTACAATAAAGATTATAATAAATAAATAATTAAACCATTTAAAAAAAAAAAACCTTTCGACGACCGTAAATTAGGCACAATAGAAAGACAATGAAAGAGCAAACGCCGGTGTTCGCTTTCGCTTTAATGAATAAGGAGACCGATACGCTTTCATACAATCTTTAGTATAAGTGAGGTTATGCAAGATGGGCACGCCACAATCATGGCGGTAAGTCCCCTCTTTGAGGCGTGGCTGGAAAGGCCTCACGGCGTCCTTACCTTCCGCATGACGCAGGTTCTCACCGGACATGGTTCGTTCGGGAGTTTCCTACACCGGATTCATGCGGAAGTGACGCCCGGGTGTCGCCACTGTGCGGAACGCCCGGAGGACACGGTGGAGCACACAGTCGAGGTGTGCCCTGCTTGGGCGGAGCATCGCCGTGCCCTCGTGGGGGCGATCGGCGGCGGAGACCTCTCGCGCCGGGCCTTGGTTGAGGCCATGGTCCGGAGCGAGGAGGAGTGGCAGGCGGTCGCCGACTTCTGCGAAGCAGTAATGCTTGCAAAGGAGGAGGCCGAACGCATCAGGCAACGGCGTTATCGCCGCCGCCGTCGCCGGGATTCTGATCCCGATTTCCGGCCAACGTAGACGCGGGCTTGCGGACAGTGAGCAATGGGTAGCTCGCTGTCCGGCCGTCCGGTAACCGTCCGGACCAAGCCCAAGTCGTCGACGGCGCGCACTGTTCCCGCGCGCCTCAAGGAGTTGTCAGCAACAGCAGGGACCCAGCCGGGTCGAAGCCTACCGGGGCCAGGGTTATCCGAAAGGGCGCTCGAGCCCCGGTATGAAGGCTAGAAGGAACGGGGTGGGTCTTTTAGTCAGTAAGAGTCTGACACTATCTCCCGCTCCGCCCAAGGGCGGGGGATGTCAATGCATGATTTTTCCCACCATAAAAAAAAAAAAAAAAAAAAAGGTTATGCAAGATATTAAGTTTTAATCACTGACCTCTATTGTTTTGTTTGTAATTGACAATATTCATTTATTATAGAGAATATTATAAAGTAGAAAAATATTAAGCAACCTAAGACAGTTTTAGAATTTAGTTAAATGTAAATAATCTCAATGTTCTGCAAACATATATTTTTATTTGTAAATATAAAACAGAAAAAAGCGGTGCATCGTAGTAGACGCTAGTTAACTAAGAAACGTTGAGCGATTATACTTACAGAGATAGGCAGTACGGCTTATTTTACACAGTTTGAACCTGCTACTATTACAGAGGTACTTAAAATAATTGAAAATTTAGATGCAAATACAAGCGCCGGTATTGATGGAAAAAGTACAAAAATGGTAAAATGCATTAAAGAACAAATAGTGGAAAATTCAACTCTTTGTATTAATAAGTGCCTAGCAACGGGAAATTTTCCAGAATCCTTGAAAGTTGCAAAAGTTAGCCCCATATACAAATCGGGAAACAAAGCAGATCCAGGTAACTACCGACCAATATTATCAAAGATCATTAGTTTTCTTTCCCGGCCGAATGGTTTTGTAGATTAATGTATTCCTAAAATCAGTAAAAAAAATATAATCTAGATAACGACTGTCATATGCCATTGGTTTAGTTCTAGCTGACTGCTATATTTGCATACTGAGAGGGTAAGTAGATTTCATTTCCTTTTACTTTACATTCGATGGCACTATGCACAGAATCGCATTCCATCTGAGTATGCCCTTTCTCAAGATATATTTGAGTTATTATAACTTGCTTTTCTATTGCCAAACGTAAGAGAGCATTACTCAAGAAAGCATTTCGATTCCGTGCACAGCAGCCATCGGAAAATAGTATTACAGGTAACAATTTCCTATTTAATAAACTTTGCAATTGATCAACAATACAAGATGCAAAAACGGAAGCTTCCAGTAAAGCAATAGATACATCAAACCAATAACATACAGCCTCGTGAGTAGCCAAATTATACATAGTAAAGTTATGTACGCACAGTTTTATCTTGTGCACTTGCCTGAAGATTAGGAGCTAATTTAACAGATTGCACCTCTTGCGTAAATACGTGGCATTTTCCTTCTTTAGCTAAATCTTTATCTGTCTCTTTTTCCTTTCTAGCTTTTTCTTTTCTTTCTTTATGTAGTGCTATTTCTGCGTCCATAATATTACCTGCTTCATGACTGCAGCATACATCACACCGATCTTTTTTCGGGTGATAGAGACTTAAATTAAGCTTTAAAAAGATGTTATCAAAAATCCTGCGACTAAGACATTCTTCAGATTCCAATTCACATTTACTAGTAAACTCCTTGTAAAGCTGCCCCATTTTCTGAAATAACGGTTCTAAGTGTGATGGCATTTTATGAAGACTATTAAGGAATTCTTCTGCATGGACATGAGCGGCTGGTTTTTTTTTTGGATGGCTTTCTTTATGTGAATGTGGTGGCATGGCGCTGTTTGTTTTCTCAAGCTAATATCGTACAAACCAGTCCTTAATACCTAATGTATGTAGAAACATCTTTTTGCATACTTGATGGCGTATGTTTCCAATAGTGAGGAAATAAGCTAGAGTTTTAGATCATGTTGACTCAGTAATTTTAGTAACTTTTTTTGTCATTTGCTACAACATGACAACATACAAAAGTTTTTCTTTGTTCCCATGATATTGTTTTCCAAAATATTTCAAATAATTCCTTTCTTTTATCTTCATCTATGCTATGACAACTTCTCAGTTTCGATTTCTTATAAAATGATGAAATACAAGAGTAGGTTTTTTTTTTTTTTTTTTTTTTTTTCGATGGGAAAAATCATCTTATGACAACCCCCGCTCTTGGGCGGAGCGGGAGATAGTGTCAGACTCTTACTGACTAAAAAACCCATCCCGTTCCTTCAAGCCTTCATACCGGGGCTCGAGCGCCCTTTCGGATAACCCTGGCCCCAGTAGGCTTCGACCCGGCTGGGCCCCTGCTGTTGCTGACAACTCCTTGAGGCGCGCGGGAACAGCGCGCGCCGTCGACGACTTGGGCTTGGTCCGGATTGTTACCGGACGGCCGGACAGCGAGCTACCCATTGCTAACTGTCCGCAAGCCCGCGCCTACGGTGGCTGGAAATCGGGATCGGAATCCCGGCGGCGGCGGCGAGAGCGCCGTTGCCTGATGCGGTCGGCCTCCTCCTTAGCGAGCATTACTGCTTCGCAGAAGTCGGCGACCGCCTGCCACTCCTCCTCGCTCCGGACCATGGCCTCGACCAAGGCCCGGCGCGAGAGGTCTCCGCCGCCGATCACCCCCACGAGGGCACGGCGATGCTCCGTCCAAACAAGAGTAGGTTTCATACTTCTTGCAGGCCTTAAGGCATCATGATGGACTTTTTTTTCTTATGATCATTCGTGACTCGTCTATAGCCTAAATACGCCTCTCCTTTCATTCTTAAATTTTTATTCAAGTTTATTTTCCACTTACCCGGTTATTTATTACCTTTATTTTGTCTTTTCCTATTGATTGATAAATCTTCGTGATACGTATCAGTTTTTTCTAATTCATCAGGTTGAGGTTTAGATGTCTGACCAAAAGTCAATTCATCAGGTCGGTTGTAAGATGTCTCACCAATAATGGCAACTTCATTAGGTTGGGGACTTGATGTATCACCAACAGCGGCTACTTCATTAGGTTGGAGAGTCGATAAATGATAATGATAAATGATCTTTATTTTGCAAGTAGGTTTTATAAAAACACTTTTACACGTCAATTTTTTTTTCGTCAATTAATGCTAGGTGAGGCCGGTGTTTCCTACCTGACTACCCTGAGAAGAAACACCGAAACAAACTCAGGGGTCAAAGTCTCTTTTAAAGTCCATACAGCAAAACATGTAATGGTCAAATCATATGAGAACCGTGCAGATTGAGCCTGAGATGGTCTTTAGAGGAAACAACCACACAGTTCTAGTCCAGTCAGTGCAAGCATTTGTCAGTATGCGTGTAGCTCAACTCAGGACTACTAAGGAGCTCAACGACTTGACGAACAATGCCAAAGAAAGGACATTTGGGTAGGCCACATCAAATACTCAAAACTGCCAGACATCATGTGAAAATAAAAGGAAAGAGTAATCCACATAGTTCTCACATTCACAATAATAAAATTTACAAAAGTAAATATGTCAAATTGTAAAAAAAAGTATATAAAAAAATTCAGTCAAATAGGTAGTAAAAATAAACATATCATAATTGTAAAAAAAATAATAAAATATATATATATACATACAATATCACAATTATAAAACAACAACAATCGTCAATAAAAAATGTATACTTTGGCATCTAAATGAGCGTCCTATTTTTTTGAGCCTGGTTGCAGGAACCACCAACTTGTGTTTGTTCCTAGTATTAACGTTATGAATATCACTGTATTTTTTAAACATGTTTTTATTTTTATGAACATACAAAATATTTTCATAGATATACTGAGATGGCACAGTCAAAATATTAATATTTTTAAATTTATCTCTGAGGGAGTAACTGGGACTTAATTTATAAATTGAACGAATGGCCCTTTTCTGCAAAACAAAAATCGTTTGGATATCGGCGGCATTTCCCCATAATAGAATACCGTACGACATGATACTATGAAAATAACTGAAGTAAACTAAACGGGCTGTCTCTAAGTCAGTTAGATTTCGAATTTGCCTAACAGCGTATGCGGCAGAGCTAAGTTTTTTCGACAACTTATCTATGTGTGGGCCCCACTGAAGCTTAGCATCAAGAGTTATACCCAAGAACACTGTAGTGTCTTCAGGACTCAATTCTTTACCTTTTATTAGCACACTAGTTTTTACCTGCCTAACGTGAGGCATCGTTAATTTAACAGAGCAGGTTATTGACATTAAACCAGTGTACTATTTTTGAAATATCACCAACAGTGGCAACTTCATCGAGTTGGAGGCTTGATATCTCACTAACAGAAACAACAGCAGAATTCAGTACACTGGAAATATCATTTGCAATCATATTTAAATTGACTTGAGGATTTGAGTTTTCAATAACTGTACTAGTTTCTGTCAATAATATTATGTAGCTCGTAGAGGAAATATCAGGAAAAAGTTCATTCGTTGGAATGTCCATTACTGAATTATTGCTAATGTTCGCAAAATTAAATGAAGAATTGTCTATCTTTTCTATAAATTTTAAGTTGTCAATATTAATATTATGTTTGCGTCATTCTCCTTCTCCTTTATTGCGTTAATTTCTACGCTATCTTGAAATAATGCACCATTGCTGCTCAATGTAATTCTATCAGCTTGTGCAATTTTTTCGTCATCAAAGCTGGCAGGCTCAACATTGATACTACCTACTGCTTGATGTAAGTCCCCCATTATAGTAACTTCAGTTGAATCAGAATTAATAGAATCAATTGATTTGGGGTAAAGTTTCTACGTTTATTAGGGTTCCGTAGCCAAATGGCAAAAAACGGAACCCTTATAGATTCTGTCTGTCTGTCTGTCTGTCTGTCTGTCTGTCTGTCTGTCTGTCTGTCTGTCTGTCTGTCTGTCTGTCTGTCTGTCTGTCTGTCTGTCTGTCCGTCCGTATGTCACAGCCACTTTTTTCCGAAACTATAAGAGCTATACTGTTGAAACTTTGTAAGTAGATGTATTCTGTGAACCGGATTAAGATTCTCACACAAAAATAGAAAAATAGCAATAAATTATGGGGGTCCCCATACATAGAACTGAAACTCAAAATTTTTTTTTTCATCAAACCCATGCGTGTGGGGTATTTATGGATAGGTCTTCAAAAATTATACTGAGGTTTCTAATATCATTTTTTTGCAAACTGAATAGTTTGCGCGAGAGACACTTCCAAAGTGGTAAAATGTGTGTCCCCCCCCCCTCTAACTTCCAAGATAAGAGAATGATAAAACTAAAAAAAATATATGATGTACATTACTATAAAAACTACCAACGAAAATTGGTTTGAACGAAATCCAGTGAGTAGTTTTTTTTTAATGCGTCATAAACCGAAAAAAATACACTATTATTAAAATATCGATCAAAGTTACAACACATTACAAGAACTTTTATATTATGTTACTTGCTGCTACGGAACCCTTCATGTGCGAGTCCGACTCGCACTTGGCCGATTTTTTTATTTTTACCTGAGCCAGCTTTTCGCAATTTTTCCTTTTTATGATATACATTTTTTGTGCCAACAACGCTTCCCGCCTTTTTTTTTAAAATCGAGTAAAGTCATGACTTTAACTTGAGTCTCCGCGTCTTTCTCCTCCACGTTCATGCTGCAAGCGTTATCATCTGTTTTTTTTTTTCAGCTCCTGAAAATGACCGAGCAGCTTCAGTCATTTTCATAAGCTGGAATAAAAGTGAATGAAGTTTATAAAAAACTTTATATAATACACTTCTGGACACATCTATAGGCCCACCTTGTATTTTCAGTTTCGTTTGGTCCTAGCTAAAATTTTATATTAGGGATAGCAAAAAGTTTTTATGTAGTTTTGAACCTGGCACATTCACAATTTCATTCAATAGTCTTTTTTTGAATTTCGAACACAGAATTTAAAGAAACAAAAGACAATTTGGAGCCTGTTTGTTGATATCAAACAATCGAATACTAAGAAAACTTGGTTTTATTGGTTTACTTGGATTTAATTCTTGAAAAAGTGATTGATATCTTTGGTTTTGCAACAAACATTACTTATTCTTAACATTAAGGTGAGGTTCTATCAATAATCTATGGATACTTCACCTGAAGTCACCGCCCAAGCTGTGGCACTTATTTAGGCCGGACACAGCCAAAGAAACGTGAGTGCTCAACTTAATTTAAGTCGATCTGCGGTCCGAAATGTTTATCGGAGGTACCTAGAGACTGGCGGCTTTGTTCGTCGCAAAGGAAGGCCATGATCTCGGGTCACAACTGAAAGGCAGGATCGATTCATCGTGACGACCAGCTTGAGAAATCGTCACCTTACCTCCATTGAGATACAAAACCAACTTCGCGACTTCCACGGAGTATCTGTGAGCGCTCGAACTGTTCGGAGAAGGTTAAAAGAACGCGAGATGGTACCACACAACCCAGCTAATGGGCCCAAACTAACGCGAGCCCACCGAACAGCGCGCCTTCATTTCGGACGCAGTCATTTAAATTGGACACAGCAAGATTGGAGCCGTGTACTCTTTTCTGATGAGTCTAAAATTGTGTTACATGGCAATGATCGAAGGAAGAAGGTCTACCGACGTAAGGGAGAGCGTTTCGCACAATGCTGCTTTGAAGAGAGGGTTGCTTATGGCGGTGGCTCATAGACTGTCTGGGGCGGTATATCCGCGAACGGCAAAACTCAACTTGAGGTTGTTACAGGACCACGGTTGCCAACATTAAATGCTGAAAGGTACATTCGTGAGTGCTTTGAACCTCACGTGATACCATACGCGGACTATGTGGGCCCAAATTTCCTTTTTATGCATGATAATACAAGAGCCCATGCGGCCGGCATCGTCAGGGAATATCTTCGGGATGTGAACATCACAGTTATGGACTGGCCAGCCAGAAGCCCAGACATGAACCCCATTGAGCACATGTGGGACGAGCTAAAAAAACGTGTTAGGGCTCGTCAGCCAGTTGCCCAGACGATGCAGGAGTTGAAAACTGCCATAGAAGAGGAATGGGAGATGATCCCTCAAAATTTCATAGAGCGGTTGATAAACTCTATGCCTAATCGTATGAGAGCGTGGTAGATGCCCATGGAGGCAACACGCGTTATTAAATTAAACCTTTATTTGATAAAACATGTTTTTTATTCAAAAATCAATTGCCTTTAACAAGGCGCATATCCGGCTTGTTAGGCGTAGCTCTATGTCGTATGGTATTCTGAATTCAAATTTAAAACAATACGATCGAAAAAGATGGTAAAATGTGTCAGGTTTAAAACTGCATCAACAGTTTTTGTTCAATCTAGCAATCATATTTCGGTAGGGGCCATCGAAACCTAAACTCTAAGGTGGGCCAATAGATGTGTCCAGAAGTGTATTTACTTACCAAATGTGAATGCATGCACACAAATTCGTTTGGTAAAAAGTAAAAAAACATAATTATAACCAATATAATTCATAATATTCCTTTTTATTTTTAGAAAGTAAGTTAATATAATAAAAACTATACACCTAAAGTCTGGTTAATACCACTCAAGTCCCATTAAAATGTTTATAGAACACAGCGTAAGTCAAAATAATATAGTTAACAATACCGCCTAAGTCAATGAACATTACATTGAAAAACCGTCGATCTGTTGAAGTTTGAAATACATCTATAAAAGCAGTAATTACACTCTAATATACTATAAAATAATGAATAATCGAGTTGACTTACCTTTTTGATCCATCAGAATAGTGTCTATATCTCTGATAAAACCGTAATAGACAAAAATATACAATAAATTTGCTGCACGGTCACACATCAACACAAGATAGTATAGCGGACTGACGACTTACGTGGTTGTGACACAACAAACGATTTGCGCGGTGCCAGAACTACTTAACCTCTTTCTTGACAATGTATCTTGTCAGATACAGTCAACTTTAAAAATTCCTAGTTTCGAAAATATAGTGAATGACATAAAACTTTCCACAACAATTTATATTTTGATTGATTCCGAATTCATTATTATTTAGCATGATAATATTGGGAGAGTCCATTTCACGAAAAAAGTCCCGCAGACGCAGCGCTGTATTCGCGCGACATAATGTTGCCACGGTTAAATATGGGGAAATCAGGGGAAATAATTTATAGTTTATTTACTTTCATTTTATTAACTAGCAGGTACCCTACTCGAATAGTTAGATAAGAAAAAAAAATGTTTTTAATACAATGTATTTTTAATATAATAGGTACAATTGGATGTCCATACTGCTAAGGTAAGATTAGTGAAAAATAAATCTTCCTGTAATATCTAAAATATAAAATGGAGATGTTCGACCAACTTTAAATTAGAAAAATAAAATAACATTTAAAACTTTTATTCAAATTTGTATTGAATAATTATGATCAGTCATACTATGATCACTGTCAGAAGAGTGAATAGAAACAGAATCGGATTCTGTTTCACTATCACTAGCCGTGGATATAATAAATCGATCCATTGCTTCATCCATAAGACCATCATTTTTTAAATATTCTTCCTCCAAATGCTGTACATGTTTACATTGAACTGCCCAATCTTCCACTGTAACAGTCTCAAAAGCCTCTTCTGTTAGGCGTACAATTTCTTTTGGATCCTGGCCCATGTTTTTATCCGCTACCCAAGGCTGGCTCTTTACAAGGCTCCACATTTTTTCGATCGTATTGAGATCGCAGTGGTAAGGCGGCAATCTTAGCAATTCATGATTGTGAGATTTTAATAATGCCTCCACGGCATATGTAGGTGGACCTTTGTTTTGTTTAATTATTCAAATAATACAGCTTTTGCCCAAGTATCTTCAAAATATACTCCCTTTTCTCGCAGCCATTCCTGCATGTCACGTTTAATACTTGACATTGTAGGTGCTTTATCTATTTGAGTGCAGTGATACGGAGCGTTGTCCATTACCACAAGTGACCTTTCAGGTAGGTTAGGAATGACTTTTTCACTCACCCATTTCAAAAAATTAGTTGAGTTCATGTCATCGTGATAATCTGAGGATTTGGATTGGGATTCGAACATTAACAATGCACCATTAACAAAACCTTTTTTAGTTCCCGCATGAGCAATTATCCAACGACTCCCTGATGACTCTGACACGAATATCCCAGGCTCCTCCTCACTTTGCCAGCAACTTTTGGCATGATAAGTGTTGTGTATATAGGTCTCGTCTAAATATACTACAGGTCTTTTCTCCACATTGCGATTTCTTCGGATTCTCTCCAAATATCTTGAACGCCATGCAGTAATATCATAACGTTCCATTAGTAATTTACGTTTCGATTTGCATCGCTTATACTTGAAACCGATGCTATGCAATGTTGTGATGCTTCCTTGATAATTACGTCTTCTCTCAAAACTGCACGTAATATAATAAATGTAGGTAATTCCTTCTTCACAACATAAAAACTGTGAATATTTTGCCGTATAGCGCACAAATCAAATCCATCCACTCAAACACGTCGAACTTTTTAGGATGCGGGCGACTCTTCCCTGGGGTGACGATAACTTTAGAAGTACTCGCCGCTGTTGTAACTCTCGTTACAGTTTTCTCTGAAACGCCTGCAATAAAATGAACAATTAAAAAAAAAATTCAAACAAAGGTCATTTTCGTATTTAATTACGTTATTGTTGAATTTAACTTTACAATTTTTTGTTGTGTTGTGTTAATTCCTTTTAAAATTTTCCTTAATAAAAATCGTGCATTAAAAAACAAAAAACTTAATTCCAATCTGTAAATCAATCGGGAAAAAATATGTATATGGCAGCCCCATCAACATCCACAAGCGACAACATGGCCGATCTCCCCATCTGTCAAATTTAGTTCCACAATTGTCCGCGGGACTTCTTTCGTGAAATGGACTTTAGTATCGTTATATTTTGAATTAAAAAATTGTGCACAGTCGGCACGATCGTAGGCATGGAGGTAAGAATATAATTACTTTTTTATATTGTACCCGGATTTTTATGTAGTGTTGAATGATTTTATATTCCGTGTGAAGTAAACATTTGTATCAAGTATGATTTCAAACGAAATATTTACTATTGTGCAAAAAAACGAATCTTATTTGTGCATGTATCTCACAGTGCACACTGCTAACTTATCGCAGAATTAAGTACAGCGTACTATGTATCTCTGTGTGCACACCGCCAAGTTATTATAGAAATAATTGTGCACGCAATGTATCTTTCTAAACTTACGGAAAAACTTCAAGAATCATTCCATGAGAGTAGATTCATCAATGACGGGGTGATGGTGCCATATAAAGGGAAAAAAACCGGCATTTGGAACGATATATAAAAAGCAAACCTAAGAATTGGGAGTTCAAAATATTCGTTAGAGCTCCAAATGTCTGAGTTCATTTACGACTTTACTGTGTATGGAGATGATGACACATTTCGATACGAAGAATTTACCCAGCTAGATTCTGGCTTCGGGTTAGGGGCTGTAATAATTGTAGCCTTTTGCGTAAAAAAGCATTCCAGAACCAACAAGTTCAGAGGTCTCTTCTGATACCTTTTTCACCAGTTTAAAATTAATTCATTATCTGTTCTCACTTGGAACCATTCGTTTAAATAGGTTACAGGGAATTGAAAAAGGAACTGACTGTGGACAAAGGGTTTTATTCCCAGATAGTTTGCAATAGCAACAACATTTGTGTAGCAAAGTGGCATGTTAATAAATGCGTAACCACTGCAAGCAACTATTTTGAAACAGATCCAGTGTTTACAATTCAAAGCTATTGTAAACTTAATACGAGGTTTCCAGTACCCTGTCCTGAAATAACCAAGCATTACAACTTATAAATGGGGATGGAAATGTGATTGTAATGGGAGATTTCAATGCTAGAGTAGGACAACCTAAAAAATATGAAAAAAATACAATGGGAAAATTTGGATACGGAAAACGAAATGAGAGAGGTAACAGACTTATACAGTATGCCTGCGAACAAAAACTGAGCATAATGAACACCTATTTTAAAAAGAACGCAGATCGTAGATGGACCTGGATATCTCCAGACCAAAAAACAAAAAATGAAATTGATTATATTATGTGCAACAAACCAAAGCAAATAACTAACATAGAAGTACTAAATAATGTGCCATTTCCATCGGATCACAAACTAATAAGATCATCTTTTAGCTTGAAATCACCAAAGAAAAGCAGAAAATCTTACAGCTCATTACCTAGAACACCAAAAACCGACAATGAAAAATTATTGTATTTAGCAAGCCTTAGAGAAAACCTAGAGACACAATTCTGTGTACCACCTGAAGAAAATAATGTACAAAATTACTATGATAAAGTGGAACATGCAATTACAAATAGCCTAAAAATTAAATACAGCAACTCAAAAGAGGAAACAAAAATCTTGAGCAGAACAACAAAAGACTTAATTGATAAACGCACCAAACTAATCCAAACCAAACACAAAACCAAAGAAATGAAAGAAGAGCTAAAGAATCTGTTCAAAATGTGCAGCAAGGCCATAAAAAATGATTACAATAAATACAAAAGAGAAGTTGTATAGAGGAACTTAAATAAATATAGAAGTTCGAAACGAGCTTATAAAGAATTGACGACACACAGAAACTGGATAGGAAAACTCAAAAAAGGATTTGGAAAAACGAAAACCAGGCAAGATGTAATTAACCATGCCACCGAGTTTTACAAGGAGTTGTATAAAAATTATTTGGAAACAAATGGGACAGAAGACAGTCACATTAATCCTGAAGAGGAAGAAGAAATAGTAAAACCTATTAATGAGTGTGAGGTATTCGAACATCTTAAAAAACTCAAAACAGAAAAGCGTCCAGGCACGGACAATGTCACCAATGAAATTTTAAAAATTGGGGCAACCCTTTTGCTCTCACATCTAACACAAGTTTTTAACTTATCTCTCAAAACAGAAAAGGTCCCCAAACAATGGTGTAATTCCGATATAGTTCTGCTATATAAAAAAGGAGACCCGCTAGACATTGGGAACTATAGACCAATCAGTCTATTGCCGAGCATTTATAAACTCTTCACAACAATACTGTTGAGCAGGATCACACTAATCATAGACGCATCACAACCAATCGAACAAGCAGGCTTCCGCTCAGGGTTTTCAACAATAGATCACATCCACACCTTGGAACAAATACTAGAAAAATTTAAAGAACTCAATCAAACTCTCTATGTAGCCTATGTAGACTACACAAAGGCATTTGATACCATAACCCACAGCTCCATCTGGAGGGCCCTCAATATCTGTGGTGTAAGTAAGACATACATCAACATCATAAAAAACATCTACTCTCAAAGTACTAGCAGAATCAAGATGGAAAATAAAGGAGAACAGATTTCAATAGAGAAAGGTGTCAAACAAGGGGATCCTCTATCACCGAAACTCTTTATAGCAGTACTGGAATGTGTCTTCAAAAACTTTGATTGGAGCCGGAATGGAATATGCATACTAGGACACCACCTTAGTCACCTGAGATTTGCAGATGACATCGTTTTGTTTGCCAGATCTGTCAGAGAGTTAGAACAAATGATGCAATCTCTTGCAAATGAAAGTAAAAGATGTGGCCTACAAATGAACGCGAATAAGACTAAGGTGATGACAAACAGCATAGAAAGACCTATAAAGATCTTTGGACAACAAATTGATTATGTACAGGAATATGTGTATCTCGGAAAACAAGTTTCATTCAACAAAAACAGTAATGAAGAGGAAGTTGACAGAAGGATCAATAGCACATGGAAGAAGTTCTGGCTACACAAGGACATTTTGAAGGGAGATTACCATTTAAAATTAAAGAAAATTGTCATGGATACATGTATAGTTCCAAGCCTAACTTATGGCAGCCAAACATGGACACACACACACACTCACAAATAAAATAAAAAGTAAAATCAAAACATGCCAGCGATCAATGGAACGAAGCATGCTTAAAATAAGAAAAATACAAAAAATCCGCTGTGAAGACATAAGGAGGAAAACCAGGCTTACAGATGCTCTCGAGCAAGCTTTGAGACTTAAGTGGAAATGGGCTGGTCATCTGTCAAGATACACAGATAAGAGATGGTCTTTACAAGCTACTAAATGGTCAGGGCCTGCTGGAAAAAGAAGCAAAGGCAGACCACTTAAACGTTGGGCTGACGATATAAAAGAAATTGCAGGAAAAGACTGGTTGAAACTTTCCCAAAATAGGGATAAATGGAAGGAATTAGAGGAGGCTTTTCCCAGAAGGGGTTCGTGTAAAAGAAAAAAAAAAAAAAAAAAACATTATTATCACAAACTAACCTAGTGTAAGAAATTTACTAATACTTTGAATTGTTAACACACTTTATACTGAAATAAAAAAAGCTTTATTATTATTAACCACTGCAAGCAACTATGTTGAAACAGATCCAGTGTCTACAATTCAAAGCTATTGTAAACTTAATACGAGGTTTCCAGTACCCTGTCCTGAAATAACCAAGCATTACAACTTATAAATGGGTGGCGTAGTAGCTCGCCATCGCCTGTTATAGAACAAACACTGTCACTGTTGGTATTTGCCCTTAGTTTCCCAAATGCTGGACATGTGTATCAGTAATAGCTGATTGCTTTAGCGCAGGTACACTAGATCAGAAAAATATATGCCTCTAAAAATTTCGTTACCAGTTGCTACAAAGTATAACTGGTAACGAACGAAACTGGCACAAAAAGAAGACTTCATTAGAGGAATTAGACGTAACAGGGTCTACTCCAGCTAAAACAATTAAAGCTCCTGTTATGCCAAGACCTACACTTTGTGTCAACTATGACCAAATTGGACAATTCCCAATATTCAGTACCAAGGGGAGGTCAAAGTTATGCATTAAAAGACAAAGCACTGCAATGTGTTCGAACCCAGTCTAAGACTTTGTCTTATGTCTAATAGAAACTTTTTATTTTCTTGCACATACTTATTTTGATGGTAGTTATTTTGTAAGATCTAATGTTTGTGTTTGATTTTTTCTATAATTCTCATTATATTTTTACCTTTAGTCATTTATTTATTTGAGCAATGTATCCTCTCAGATACATTACCTTATGTAGGGAAAATTACGGATACTTGCCAATATATCTCATCTCTCATATATCTCCAAAACTAGACACACATGATTTTTTTTTTATTTCTTTTATTCTCTAATACTTATCTTCAAAAGAGAATTATACAAAAAAAAAAAATAATTCTATACATTTTTTTTCTGCCAAGAAAAGGGATAAATAAAGCGCTGCGATTGGACAATTTAAAAAAAAATTTAACATCATTCGATACGCGCTGACAAAATCTATCCAATAAAGTATAAAACGTCACATGACCAATTTTCGACTTACGCGATATTGTTACCTAAGCGACGTACTGTAGGATAAGGGCTTGACTTCGATATCTATATAAAAGGAAAAACCTGTAAATAATAATGATTGACATAAAACTTGTCAATAAACAAAATTAATTGGGTAGGTTATTCTAGTGTTGGGTCGACTGGTTTTGCGGCGACAGAAACGGTTGTTAAAAGCGATTCTCGTCACGACATCTTTAAAGACGAAACTATTGTTGACTGAAGTTATTGTAGAAAACGTATGTGTACAAGTTGCTAATTTGCAATCTTTAACGCTAGTAGAAAGCTTCAAATGTACGGGAATGACGTCATCTCAACGATCAGTCATGTGGTCAGCACCCCTAGCCAAGTTGGTAATCTGCAATCGGTAACGTTAGTCGAAAAGTAATCAAATGTGTGGGAATGACATCATCTCAGCGTTAATTCACGTGGTAGGAACAAACTAATAGAAATAGCTACATTGTAGAACGAGCGGCCGACTCAAGTGCGTCAACATGGCTACCCACTTATCATTTCCTACAATTGTTGACACCGAAGCGTTACCGATTGGAGAACGGAATTCGACACGATACGGTTGTAACTTGGCTAGGGGGAAAAAACCAAAGAATTGGCAGCGTCACCAACTTGAAGCGTTCGGCGTAAGCGAAACAGTAGTTGGCTACAAGGACTGGTTTTGAAACGACAACGCGACGAGTGTGATAGTTGAATCAATAGATTCTCGACCTTATTTTCTTAATTCAATAAACCCCAAGCGTTTGCTCTCTCATTGTCTTACTATTATGTCTCTAATTACGACATTCGAAAGGTTAAAAGCATACAGTAACTTGAAGACGGGTTTATGTAACAAAGACTCTTTCATCGCAGGATGGAAAACGGTTGTTCCGTTGCAAAACGAAAAACGGTCTTTAAAACTGTTCGTTGTTAAACGCTCACCACTAGTTTTAGCATTCGGCGCATAACCTTCGTCTGGTAGACTCGTGAAAGCGGTGGGCAAGGTTGAATCCGTTCGGGCATCTCCAGATAGCACGTGACTATGACGCTGATTGGCCGTGTCGTGATTGTATGACAAAGTGAAAGAAAACATCATCGAAACGTGAGAACTGTTTTTGTTTGTAACGCTGGCATAAGGAAGGGCACATACATGTGTCTTGTGTCAGGTATAAGCTACTGATGAATATTTGATTTCTATAGAATCAGTATGAAATCGTCAACTCCCCGGCAAACATCAGTGTCACTCAGTTTCATGTGAAATTGGTGCCTGTTTAGTTTGCAGTGACCGGTTAAGGTGCGGGCTATCGCACAGATGTTCGTCCTGCTAGTTCGTTTTTGTGAGTAGCCTTCTATGAGATATTTGGCGTGTAGCAGACCTGGTTGTACCAACCAGTCCTTTTTTGAATCGCCAAATAAGTTGCCCTTAAGGGTCTGCATGGCCTGGTTCTTTGAGATACCACAAAAGGGTTCTGGACCTATCTGATGACCTTGAGCCCCAGCCCGTGCAAGTTCATTGGCTTTTTCGTTGCCATTGATTCCAGAATGACCTGGTACCCATCTCAGAATTACTTTATTCCTTTGCCCCAGGTCATTCAGTTTGTTAACGCAGTCTTTTACCAGTTTCGAATTTAAAGTATTCGAGTTCAGGGCGTTAAGAGCTGCCTGGCTATCTGAGTAAATCAGAATTAATTGATTTATGTAGTTTCGTTGACGGTTGACCTCCGCACATTCTATAATGGCGTATACCTCCGCTTGGAATATGGTAGCATGTTTACCCAAATTCAAGCTTTTGCTGAATTTCGGGCTAATGCCAAATATTCCACATCCTACATTCTCACCCATTTTGGACCCGTCTGTAAACCAGATCAGGCTTCCAGCCTTGCAAGTGATGAGGTTGTTTGACCAATCCTCTCTGCTCGGCAGTTCCACTGTGTAATTCCTTGTGAAATTACACTGTGGAAGCATGACGTCTGTTGTCATAGCTAGTTGATCGTGTTCAAGTACTGATTCGTGTAGCGATCTCAGTGCTTGAGAGTGCCAGTTTGCTTTGCCAGTGCTGTTTGTTCTGTACATGCTTGCCTTCGCCTCCTTCGCAAGTAATAAATGAAGTGGCGGTAGGTTAAGCAGGGCATTTAGAGCAGCTCCTGGGGTTGTGGACATGGCCCCTGTTGATATGAGGCATGCAAGTCTCTGCAAACCATTAAGTTTGTTAATGACTGTCACTTGAGTTGTTTTCCTCCACCATACTACGCAGGCATACGTTATTATCGGCCTGACTATGGCAGTGTACAACTACAGGGTTTTCGATTCGATTTTAGGGTTTAAGCCCCATTTCTTCCCTGCTAAGCGACAGCATATTACTAAAGCTATTTTAGCCGTTTGGTTGTTTTACTCGGGTTAAGCGATAAATTAGTTTCTGTGCACCACGTGTTAATAATGTTCAGAGATCTTTGTAGTATAGATGATACCGTGCTGTGACAGGGGCCGACGACACAAGCCACCACATTGTCAGTATAGCTATGTACATCTAAGTCTCTTTTAGAGGCTTCAACCAGCAATTGGTCAACAACGAGTAGCCATAGAAGTGGCGATAAAATGCCTCCTTGTGGGCACCCTTTAGTTGTTTTGAAGCTCTTTGTAGTTCCGTGTAAGGTAACACTGATAGTTCTGTTGAGGAGCATGAATTCGATCCAACGAATAGTTGTTTCGTCAATCCCTTTCGCCTTCATTCCCTTGGAAAGGGTGTCTATGGTGACGTTGTCGAAAGCTCCTTCAATATCAAGGAAAGCACATAGGGCTATCTGTTTATCTTCCAAAGCCCTTTCGATCCTGTCTGTTAGTTCTAACAGAGCAGTTTCTGTAGATTTTCCTTTTTGGTAAGCGTGTTTTTTCGGATGCAGAGGGTTATCCCTTAATGGTCCATCCCTGATGCATTCGTCAATAACCTTTTCCATACTCTTGAGTAGGAAGGAGGTAAGGCTTATTGGTCTGAAGGACTTAGGTTGAGAGTAGTCCTTCTTACCGGTCTTTGGGATAAAACAGACTTTAACCATAGTCCATTTCTCTGGTATATATCCCCAGGCAAAGCTTGCTCTGAAGATTTTGATTAAAATAGGGATGAGTTTAGTCTTCCCTTGCTGCAGAAGAGCTGGGAAGACATCGTCATCCCAGATTTAATCGGCTTGAATGAGTCTATAGCCCATTCTCCCTTGTTCGGTCTAAAATACCTCGCTGCTCTTCTCTAGTCTTCATTGGAAGGCCTGGTGAAACGGATATGAAGAGTATTTTGTACGATGTTATCTGGTGCCATCACCGAGCCAGGGAAGTGTGTAGACGCCAGAAGTTTCAGGGTTTCTTCCGCTGACGCTGTGAAGGCACCGTCTGGTTTCTTTAAGAATCCCAGTTGATTTGTAGGCGATTTGGATAAGACTTTGTGGATTCTAGCTCCTTGAGGGACTTTAGTAATCTTCTCGCAGAACTTCCTCCATTTAAGTCTTTTCGCCTTTCGGATTTTTTTATTATAGGTAGTTAAAGCTTTCCGATACCGATCCCAGTCGTCAGTCGATTTAGCCTTATTAAACAACCTACTTGATTCTTCCCTTAAAACATCGAGCTTTTTTTTTTCACCACGTCACTTTTCTATCCCTCACAGTTCTTAGAGGGCAGCTCTCTTCGTAAGAGGCTGTAATGGCTTCCGTAACTTGAGCAACAGCATAATCCTATATCCTGTAGCTTTATTCTGTACAAGTCCCAGTCCGTGGCTTTCGCATCCCTAAAAGTGATGGTTTCGCAAATGTTGGATATATTCAGTTCGAATTTAATTAGTCGATGATCAGACATAGATGGTTCATCACGGACATGTCAATTGGTTATCAGCCTGGCAGTGTGAATAGTAGCGAGAGTTACATCAAGAACTTCCTTCCTCGATCTAGTTACAAAGGTCGGTTTACATCCCTCATTAACTATTTGGAGGCGGTAAGTTAGTACAAAATCATGAAGCAACTCACCTCTTTCGTTGATGTCAGTGCTGCCCCAGTTGGTATGGTGGGCGTTGGCGTTACACCCAATGAGAAGCTCGGCATTGTTGGCATACGCGTACTCGACTACCTTTGCAAGCTCCTCGGATGGGTCGGTTTTCGTCCCGTCCAGGTATGCCGAGCACACGACGAGGCGTCCATTTCCGCTCTTGACATTAACATAAGCTGCAATCAGGTCATCGCTGCACAGGCCAGGTATGCATAAAAAATCAATATTATTATTGAAAAGTATACACGCTCTTGGTTTGACTCCACCGATATGGTGTACGACCTTACCTGCAGAGCCCAGTCCAGACACCGTGTTAGTATTAGCCAGCCACGGTTCCTGAATAAGAGCAATGTGAAGGTTCTTCTGTGTGAAGTGTTTTTCCAGAACAGCCGTGGCTGCTCTGGCATGGTGCAGATTGATCTGCACCACTTGTGTGTTTGTGAGGAGTTTGTGTATATTAGTGTGTTTATTTAAGTGAGTGTGTTTATGTTTATTAATATATAAATGTGTACGTATGCACATGATGACTTTTGTGAGTGGAGCTGTGTGTATAACAGTGCGGTTTAAAAAGGATTATGTTATTTTTATTAAATTTTCTACATCAGTGTAGTCCATTGACTTTAGCCAGTAAATTAAAATAATCTTAAAATTATTGTTATTTGATTTGCTTACCGTGCTATTTTTCTGAATTTATTTGTATTTTTTTTTTTTAATTTATTCGTATTTAGGAAATCAGCAAAAAAATAAGAAAATCGTCAATGAGATCGAGATAGACAAATTAATTGGTATATTTCTTCAATTTCATTTCATTTCATTTCACCTATTGTAAAGTCCTTAATCATATTATGGTATTTAAAGCTAAGGTACATTTATTTTATGGATAAACCTGTCCATAAAATAAATGTACCTTATGTGAAGAGCACAGCAAAACAGGTAAAAAAATTAAGAGAATAAAAAGTTAAATCATTAAATAAAACATTAGAATCAAATTAAAATAATAAAATACTTAATCAAAATCATTAGGTAATTATAATATTTTCAATAATCTCTCTTTCTTGGTCAAAAATGCGGTAGAAAACTAAACCACCACCCTTTAAGATTGTATCCCATCCACGAACTGTCTTTTGCAAGAGTTGCTTACCCTAAAATCGAATCGTGCGGCTGTTAATATATTTTCACAGGCTCCAAATCTACAGATCATCATCATCATCACCATTTCAGCCGAAAGACGTCCACTGTAGGCCTCCCTCAAGCGCCGCCCAGGTAGATTCAAGTAAAATAAAAATTGAAACTCACCAGCAACCTGCAGCAACCAAGGTCTCTTGAAGCATCGCTGACACTCCTCTCCAGCGCCTGACGAACATATCTGCCTTCCAGCTCGTACATATCAACGCGGTCATTGAAAGGTAGCAGCTCGAATATTGAACCTTGAGTTATTGCTGAAAAGGGCAGACATTGTGCTATGAAGCATATTTGACGTTACTGTGCAAAGAAGATAGTCCCCCAACATCTCCAGTAGGCCACACCTCCTCTTTCTTTGTTCTAACGTCATCTCAACGTTCAGTAACGTGGTCAGAACTAAAGAATCGGAGGCGTGGCCTACTCGAGGCGTTCGACGCAAGAGAATCGAAACGAAACGGTCGTCACTTGGCTAGGAAGCAGGTTACATTAAAATAATGGGTACGAGAGACTAAATTTTTCGATGCGGTCAAGAAACATAGACTCGGGCAGGGGATCCCACTCGTTAACTGTACGCATAATTTAGCTCTCAAAACGTCGATAATGTAATAGGTGAAATATTAGCTATATTGATATTCAAACTGAATATATTTATTTCAGTCCATGCACACAGTAATTCAGTAATGATGAATGAGAAGTCCATATTTTATGTTTGTTCTTTTAACTGTGTTAGCAAAATATAAAATAATAATTAATTTAGACGTGCATGAGCGACCAGGATTTGGCTGTCCACTCTCTTCAGGATATTTTTACCAACACGTTTCTGTGTTTTGATGATGCCCATAACCCGAGACCACACGGAGGCCGTTCATTTGAGAAGATGCTGGAGACACTATAACATCGTCTAAGACAGGCTAACCCACGGATAGGCTAACCCCTGACGCGTTGTTATACTGGAAATCATCAAATAACTTCACCCAGTTTGGATTGAGCGAGAGGTAGTGTCAGACTTTTACAGGCTAAACTTTACCTCTGCTCTTTCAGTTGCCCTTTACGTTCCAAGACCAAAGCAACTCGTTACGTAACACACACGCAACACGTTTATTGCCGAATCTGATGTTTTGAATTCGAACAAAATAAGTTCAAGTCTAAGTGGAAATAGATCTACTGTGTTGCATTCTAATAAAACTAACGATAAGGTTATCACAAAAACATAAGACACGTAATATGTGCTGGCTAAGGTATGTTTCATATTTCGCTTTCATAATAATTATTTTATCATATTTTGCTAAGTAGTCATCATCATCATAATCAATAACAGCCGAAAGACGTTCACTGTAGGCCATAGGCCTCCCCCAAACGTCTCCACCACGAGCAGTCCCGTGCATCACGGACCCATCGAATTACCGCAACCCTGACCGACCTGGTCAGGTCAATCTTGTTCGAGGCCTATCCCAGAAAAGTGCAATGAAAATTGGTTGAACCTCATAGAAGACATCTGCTACAAAATTAAATTTTGTCTGAATTAAAAGGACATTCTTAGCATTCATAGAGTACCTCATGCACATAAACAAAGTACAAGCCCGAAGAACATAATTGTGAAGTTCAACTCCAGTATTTTAAGAGATAACATGTTAAGTGCATTTCATTTGAAATCCAAATCGCGTGTACATGCATGAAAATTTAACCCTGAAAAAGAAGCAATTATTTCGGCAATGCAAAGACGCAGCTAGCAAAAACAATCTTAAATATTAAGGGTTAAGCATGCCGCTATTCTCGTGCGAGAGATTGAGTCACAGCCATCCATTGCCATACGATCATTTGAGGATATTAGCAAAACTAAGCCTGCCAGACAATCTGCAAGTCCTAATAAGTAAGAAAAACCAACATTTTAATGGTTCCCATTTTTGTTATGTCAGTTTTGTGACTACTAAATTAATTTTTCGATGTATATTATAATCAGTAAGATTGGTCAAGAGTATTGTATAAGATAATTATAAAAAAAAAACCGGCCAAGTGCGAGTCGGACTCGCCCATGAAGGGTTCCGTAGCAGCAAGTAACATAATATAAAAGTTCTTGTAATGTGTTGTAACTTTGATCGATGTTTTAATAATAGTGTATGTTTTTCGATGTATGACGCATTAAAAAAAAAACCACTTACTAGATTTCGTTCAAACCAATTTTCGTTGGTATTTTTTATAGTAATGTACATCATGTATTTTTTTTAGTTTTATCATCCTCTTATTTTAGAAGTTAGAGGGGGGGGGACACATTTTACCACTTTGGAAGTGTCTCTCGCGCAAACTATTCGGTTTAGAAAAAAATTATATTAGAAACCTCAGTATCATTTTTGAAGATCTATCCATAGATACCCCACACGCATGGGACTGATGAAAAAAAAAATTTTGAGTTTCTTTTCTATGTATGGGGACCCCCAACATTTATTGCTTTTTTTCTATTTTTGTGTGAAAATCTTAATGCGGTTCACAGAATACATCTACTTACTAAGTTTCAACAGTATAGCTCTTCTAGTTTCGGAAAAAAGTGGCTGTGACATACGGACGGACGGACAGACAGACAGACATGACGAATCTATAAAGGTTCCGTTTTTTGCCATTTGGCTACGGAACCCTAAAAAACAGCTCTTTTTTTAATAGCTCATAAAATCTTAAGTCGAATTGATACCTATAATGCTATACGTTATTTTAATATATGTTGTATGCGGTTGAATCTGTTGTTACACAGGTGTGTGGGAATATCTTCTTTTATTTTATGCATCATTCGCGGCCAGTACTGTGATCCCATAGCATATCAATATAATTTATTGGTACTCTACTACTGAAGCTACACTGTTTGAGTTAAGTTTCAATCGTGTTAGATAACATAAACATTTACTACCAAAACTATAGGGGGCTTCGGACCAAATTACTTACATACTTTGTAAATGAATGTTCTATCACACTGCTATGATATAATAGTTTTGACAGAGACATGGTTAACACCCCAAATATTCGACAATGAATTTATTGACGAGAGGTACACAGTTTTCAGATGCGACCGTAACCGGGAAACGACAAATAAAAAGGATGGTGGTGGAATTCTCATTGCGGTGCTAAAGAGCCTGCGGTGTACTAGTGTAACGCCTGAGTCACCAACAGGCTCTCTTGCTGAAAGAATTTTTTTTCAGCTTGCTGGTTCTGGAAGCAACAAATATCTTATTTCTGTGGTTTATATTCCCCCCAAATCGTCTGAAGATATTTACACGGCTCACTTCGAAATTATACAGCACTTAATAGATAAATTCAGTTTCAGTCAGTTCTATTTGTTCGGCGATTACAATCTACCTGATCTTGAATGGCTTTCTACGACGGGTTATGACAGCAACTCGGCCCTTACCTGTGATAGCGGGAGCAGTTCATCTGCTGGTAGACTTATGGACAACTTCATTGAACCTGCCTGAGACGAGTTAAACCTTCATCAAACCTGCCTGAAACGAGTGGTGAAAACCCCATACACGCGGCGATACTGGTGGCGTCAAAGATAGGCGTCAAAATCGAGGCTCGTGACATCGTAAGGGCCGAGCGTATTGGAGGCAGGCGCATAAACGCAACGCAGCCAGCTCCGGTGGTGACCCGCCCTCGGTTTCTCGTCGTTCAACTTGCACGCCGCGACCTTCGTGATGAGATACTGGAGGCTTCACGAGTACGTCGTGACATGACTTCTGCAGATCTTGGTATGCCGGGCGCTCCAGCAAGATTTTATGTCAACGAGCGCCTCACGAAACAAGATCGTGAGTTATTTCGGATGGCGCGGGAGGCTGGGAGTAGGCTGGGTTGGCAATTCATATGGTGCAAGCGAGGACGTACTCTTGCCCGATGCAAGCCTGGGGAGCCCGCTTCCCATATACGATGCGAGGCTGATATCCAGCGTATTTTTGAACCCGCATCTGTTCTTGTTGCTGACGGGCGAAGGTTGTCCTAGACTTTTAATATTTAATGTTTCTGTGTATTTTTGTGTCAATGTCTGTACGCTCTTAATAATTGTTAACATTCCCAAGAAACATATTTTGTCATATGTGGTCAAAAAGTTATGGTTACATATGTGTCAGTTGTGTCTATTCATTGTTAATGCGTGTCTCGCGATGGTGCAACCCGGAGGACTCGTAAACCGGTTTAATCGTACCCATACTGCTATATTATTTATTTACACCTACATCCTACACTTAGACTTATTTATTAATTCTAATCTATTTACATATTTAAATATTTTTTCTATTAATTGCTCGATAATTATTGCATTAAGTCCGCCTATGTACCACTACTGTACATGAAGTTTAAATAAATAAATAAATAATTACTATACATGTTTTCTATTTCATAGTTCGTCTAGTGATATTATCAATTTTATTACTAAAACCGGAATGCAGATACTGACTCAAGTAACTATAGGAGTCACTTTATATAATAACCATGCTGGCTAAAAAGGAGAAATATCTCAAGGTTGGCTTCCTTAACGCAGGTACTCCGAGTACGGGTCATGACGATTTGATTTGTGCAATCGAAAAATATGGTTTCGATATTTTTGCTATCAACGAAACGTGGATTCGAGCTGGCGAGGAATCGCGCGCGCCGCTCGTGCCCGGCTACCGACTACGTCACACTCTGCGGCCGACAGCTGTTCGCGGCGGGAGAGGTGGGGGAATTGGTTTTTATTTGCGCCGTGGTCTGAGTGCGCGTATCGTCACTGGCACGGTTGATCCCAGGTTCGATTCCGTTGAACAAATGTGGCTTACAATTACACTGAGGGGTAAGAAAATTGCGATTGGTACGGCATATCGACCACCGTGGTACGACCTCGATCTGTTCCTTGATGGCATCACAAGTTCTTATTCATCATTAGGTAATTGTGATCATCATATATTACTCGGTGATTTTGACGTTAATATGCTCAACATAAGAGAGCTCAAAACTAAAAAAGTGCTTGAGTTTTTAAATTACACTAGCCTCTCTCAGCTGATCACAGAGCCCACTTATTTCACGGAAACGAGTGAAACTCTGATCGTTCTATTGTGCACGGACCTTAGGGCAAGATACACGGCAGTGGAAGCTTTCGGTTCGTTTACTGGCCACTCCATAATAGTCAGCGAGTTTAATATACAGCGGGACAAACCTACACCATTTGCAATCAAATTTAGGCCTATAAAAGACATTAGTAGGGATAGTTTTTGTACGGATTTGTTGCAGTTAATTAATATAGAACAGACTTCTGAATTTGACAACGTTACCGACATGGTCGAATATTTTAATATTTGTTTAATCAGATTATTTAATATTCACGCACCACTAAAAACCTTGTACTATTAAGGAGCAATCGCATCCCTGGATTACGGACACTATAAAGTTCATGATGACCCTACGAGATAAGGCTTAAGTTGTCTACAGGAAAACCAAAAATGAGCAAAAAAAAATACTATAAGCAGCTGAAGTCTCTCGTAGAAAGTTCCCTCTATCATGAAAAAGTAGCATACTTCAGGCACAATATAAATAGTGAAATAAGAAATCCGAAAATACTATGGAAGAACATTAAGTCCACCCTTGCACCTTCAAAACAAAGGCAAGACCTTCCTCCACATTTTGACAACCCCGACCTCATCATCAGCTAGAGCGTCACTTATGTCTTTCTATGAGCCTAACAGATACAGCGACGCAATATTCACACTAGCGCCGGTGGACCAAAGCGACGTCTCACGTATCATCACTGACCTTAAGTCAAATTCTAAAGGCTGTGACCAGATAACTCTGAGTATGCTTACCCTTACCTTACCTCACACTTTACTAACTATTACGGACATCATTAATTGCTCTATTTGGACATCTGAGTTCCCTTACCAAGGGAAAACTGCAATAGTCTGACCCATCCCCAAGAGCCCTAACCCTATACAGGTCACAGATTTGAGGCCAATTAGTATCTTATCATGTCTTTCAAAGGTGTTGGAGAAAGTGGTGTGCCGGCGAATTGACTCGATTTTCGTAAGATAACGAGTTGTTACCTGACCTACAATCTGGTTTCAGGGAGCAGAGGAGCACTTCCACGGCGTTGCTGGTCGTTACCGATAACATACTGTCAGCTCAAGATAAGGGCCTGTGTTCACTGGTGGTGCTACTTGATTTTTCGCGTGCGTTTGATTGTATCAATATTCTATTGCTAATTTCAAAGTTGAAATATTACGGGTTTGACGATAATGCCATCCAGTGGTTCAAAAGCTATCTCAGTGACAGAAAGCAACTCGTAAAGTTACGGTTAGCGGACGGTACCACCTTGAATTCAGCCCTTTCTGCAATAGAGAAAGGAGTTCCCCAGGGATCAATTTTGGGTCCGATTATCTTCATTATTTACTGTGCAGACATAATAAAGTGCCTCCAAAATTGCAAGTACCACATTTATGCCGATGATGTCCAATTGTATTTATCTTTTAAACCAGAGGACTACGAATCAGCCATTAGGGATCTAAACGATGGAATAGAAAGAGTCTCCACCTGGGCGGATGAGAACTGTCTTACGTTAAACCCAGTGAAAAAAAATAAAATGTGTAAATATATGTTCTTTGGTACAAAGCAGTAGTTAAAGAAGCTGCCCGCAAACCTAAGTTTGAGTCTTATGGTGTGCCTATTGAGCGAGTTGATGAGGCGCGAAACTTGGGGTTGCGTATGGACAGCGGCCTTAGGTTTGAGAAGCACATTGCTGACTCCGTTAAAAATGGCTTTTATCGCCTAAAATTATTATACAAAATGAGACCTTTCTTGTCGGAAAAGCTCCGCGAGCAGTTAGTCGAAACCCTTGTTCATTCCAAACCAAATTACGGTGATACGGTTTACGCCCTCGCATGCTGGCTCGTACCGATAGACTCATACAGAGAGTACAAAATGCATGCGCTCGTTTCTGTTACTCAATTCCCCCTAGAACTCATGTCACCCCCTTTCTTACTAAACATTTTATACTAAAAATTATGTCAAGGCGAAAGTTACATTTGGCTTGTCTTCTTTTTGGCGTTGTTAAGACTAAGAAACCGAGATACTTGTACGACAAGCTCAGCTGGATGACTAGTAGACGGGAATGCGCGCCTAGATTTTGTGCACAGCAACTCTCAACCCAGTCTCATGGAACAGCGGCTTTCAGAGGCAGTTTCCGATACACTGCTTCCAAAGTATGGAATAACATACCGCCGCCATTAAGAGCACTAGGCAGCGTTCATACTTTCAGAATGCGTTTACGGCAGTACCTGATAGATGCGCAAAAGAAACTGCATATGGTCACTCTTAACGTCTCATTCATATGAACTGCTTACTAATTTCAACGTTTCATTGGTGTGTGGTGTGTGGAATGTGTTGCACAAAAAAATAATATTAGCGTATACATAACTACAACATGTTCATTTCGTTGTGTGCGAGGTGTTGTGAGTAATACGCGACACCTGAATATTTTCCCGCGTACTGGACCTGTGAGACCTGTGGGTGATAAAGGCTACATTACTTCATAATTCTGAATGATATTTTTATGTATTTACTAATTTGATTGTGTTTATTTACCCCTTTATTGCATCCGGTACTCGTATTCGTTCGGTGTCGCTGTTGCCACTCATTCTGCTGACATGGCGTTAATTATAACCCGCAGCTAAAAAGTAAAAATATAATCGTATTTTATTTGAAATAATTGTATACCGGTCTACTTGATTCATTTAAATAATCATTACTGTAAACAAGCGACAGTCACCTTCTGCCAATATACTAAATCTATCTTTTTATCTTTTTCACTTCCTTCTGCTAAGACACTATAAATCATAACGTTATTTTAAAAACACTTGTTTTACTTAATCGGGTTGTTTTCTATTACTATTTTTTGTTTTCGTAGTACCCGAGATTGGCACAAGGTTTTGCTTTAAATTTGTTACGCTGTTTGCAAATCGTCCGTTGCGCCCGGGCATAGTGGACTTATGCATCGCTGCACTGCGCGTAGTGATGGCATTGTGTTGACTAAGGCAAAATCGCTTCAAACCGGTTTCTATTATGTTTTTTTTTTTTGTACACTTAACACATATTTACATTTATTTGCTCTTTTATCACATATTATGTTTTATTGTAATGTGACTAATGTAATGTAGTGTTGACACTTATTGTAAATTTCTTTTTATCCGTTCACTCCAAATAAGGTTCAGTTGAAAACCAGCGTAGTAGTCTGGCATTTCGCTGAACTGGACCTTTTTTGGCACAAACGTGTGACAGACAATGTTACTTTTTTTTTTTGTTTTGTGTTTGTCTTAAGTTTTTGTTGTTTCCAATGTTTTTTTGCGCCAAAATAAATACTTTTCTTTCTTTCTTTCTTTCAATGTCTTTCGAATCACTCACCCCATCGACGCTCACCGGAAGTCCAAGCCTGGCGTTAAGTTTATTGACATTTTTCCAAAAGCCTCGAAAATCGCTATTGGAGTGTTTCTTAGCAAGACTGTTCATTTTAAATTGTTCTTGACGATTTTGACACCATTTCAAATCGTGCTTTGAAAGCTCTTCTGCTAGTACACATATCTTCATAAATTAAGCCAGATCTCTGTTTACCGCACGCTATCCACTCCGTAAACTTCTTTCTAGCCTCCCGGTGAGCCCCTTTCACGTGTTCATTCCAGCCCAGTATGCGTGCACCACTCCCACCACTCGCGACGTCCCCTCGCCCCGCCAAGGACGCAGCCCGAAGGGCGGCCACAATGTCGGAGTACATCATATCAAGAACACGGTTATGACAGGGGTCATTACAATAAAAATCAGCACAATTTAAACACTCGGTTGGAAAGTCAATTAACCCTAAACGATTATGACACTCTGCGGTATACTTCGAAATCTGTTCCTTACTTCTAGTGCCCCATGATACATTGTTATCATTCAGTAACATCTTATTCTGCAATTTAGGTGTTATTAAATCTAGATCACATTCAATCACTAGCGGAAAATGATCAGACCACAGTGATCATAATCAACATAAACATTAGTGACGCACCGTTTTGCCTATTGCGTAACAATACAATGGTCTAACCAGCTGCTAGTACCGTGAGCGTCATTTATGAACGTAAATGTACCCGACTCCAAACCGAGAAAATCAACGTCAATACATGACCAATATTGATCACTACAAAAATTAATAAGCTCGTTATAAAACAAGTCGGATATATCAGCATTGTAATCCCCCAACATAAAAACCGATTGAATGTTTTGTTCGTCTATAATAGCACTTGCCGCACTTAAACAGTCCGTAAAGTCCGGTAAGTTGTCCGCACAGTTGGTAGGCATATAAATACTAAACACAAGCACAGGTCGATCTTTTGTTGTTATTTTTATTGCACTGATACGAGCGTTATCGCACCGCAACACTGACACTTGTTGGAAAACACTGCTTCTCCATAACAACGCGACACAGCCATATGGACGACCGCGCAGTATGGACGTGTCCACCGCCGACGTACCTGTGTACCCGAAGCCGCCGTCGATCGTGCTCAGATACATTATGTCCTCCGTCAGTAACCATGCTTCCTGAAGTGCAATCAGGTCACAGGTACGACACAACTCCCGTACACTATCAACTGATCGCTTAATATTTTTACAGTTAAAGCTCGCTAATCGGTAACCATGTCTATCCATTATTATTTTGTTGCTTAAGGCCGATCACAGACGAGAATCTGTTCGCATTTCGATCGTTGAAATTAACGAAACGCCTGAATATAATCCCAGTAGGCCATATACTTTCGTCTAAGTATAAAGATACTTTAGAGTCGGACACAAAGAATTTATATGCATCGTGGCCCTTGTCTTTTCTCATTTTAATTTTCTCAAGACACACGGTTTCATGTGTTTTATCCCGAATGTATGTAATTATATCCTCCTCCGTTGTGTCGCTGTGAATATTTGTAATGAGTATCGGGATTTTCTTTTCAGCTGCTTTAAAATTACATTTAGAATCTCTTGCAATTCCTAACTTGCCCGCGAAACGATAAGTTGTCCTTTTCTTGTACGAGACTTGTTGCCATTCTTCGTCTTTATTATGAACTTTGTGTATTAATTCATTAACATCCGCTCGCTGATTCGCTAATAAAGCAATCGGGTTCTCAGTGGCTATTACCCGACTCGCGAGCTGCCCCGTCGACACTTGCGCCGGCGACTGGACGCGCGCCTGGCGGCTGTGACGTAGCCGCAGAGCTCGGCGCTTCATCACATTCATGCGTCATCGGAATGTTGTCATTACCGAGCGGTTCCGACCGTTGCTGTGGGGTTCTCTTACAGTTTGAATAATTATTTTTTCGCTGATGTTTCTCATCTATCCTCATGATTTGTCTATACCGAGGTGGAGTTTTCTTATTACTCCCACTATCACTGCTTAGGCCACTATTATTATACCTCCATTATGGCCTCTATGATGTGTGTTATCACAGGTACGACTGCTCGAAAATTATCGATAGAGTACATTATTATGTTCCTAGAAGTGTTTTGAGGCGAGAGTTGCAGTTATCGCGGTCTCTTCTTGTCGAACCAATGCTGGAGCCCGCGCACCTCTGCGTCGTATTTGTAATGATTTTAATAAACTTTTTACTGAGTTGGACATATTTGCAATGCCCATCAATAGGTTTCGGAACAGCCTCATTGAGACTATACAAGGCTTATAAAGAAAATATTGATGATAATAGATTTGCATTAATAATAATAAATTAATAAAAATAAATTTACACCAAAGTAATTTAAATTTGTATTTACTTGATAATATTAATTGATTACTTGTTTATACTCTTTTTGGTCAAAGTAACGTTTTTAATTAATGTATTCTGTGAATAACGGTGTGAGTTGCACATTTGTATGATGAAGTTGTATGTATTAGTTAGTTAATAAGACCTAATGTGTAACTGTTAGTTATTCCTAAACAAATAAATAAAAAATAAATCTTATACTGTGCGGCTGTAGCGGCGTGTCGTGTAGCTCACGTTAAATTTCCTAATTGTGACAGAGCTACACGACCAGCTGTACCAGCTTGGCAGTGCAGGATAGTGAGCCGTATCGGTGAGGCTAGAGCACTCATCGGTAAGCTTATCTGCTTCAGGGAGGGCAATGCTCGCCCTAGGTACGCTTTGTGAGGCGGGCATTCTCGGGGACTGGTATTAGATATTATAAAAACTTAATATGAATTGATATACTTACCTATACTAAATTAATAAATGAAACTTATACTAAAATAATAAATTAATAGTGGAAATGTAATGGATAATGTAATGCCTAATATGGACTAAGTGTCTGAAATAAAAAGATTTTATTTAATTTTTTTATTTATTAGTCCTCGAGATTATCTGCCCTGCGTCACAGAGCGTATCGACTTCCTGAATCAAAAGATCTTTGCATGGGAAAGCCGTATTCGTAGGTACAAGCGTCAAAGTGCTGTACAAAGCTTTTGCAATTTGGACTGGCCTGTTGGTCTAGTGGTTAGTGGCCCTGACTGCTATGCCGCAGGTCGTGGGTTCGATTCCCACCCAGGACAAATGTTTATGTGATGAGCATGATCATTTGTTCTGTGTCTGGGTGTAATTTATCTATAATATGTATGTATTTAGAAATATATAAGTATGTTTATCAGTTGTCTAGTACCCATAACACAAGCTATGCTTAGCTTGGGACTAGACGGCGTTGTGTGATAGTTGTAGAATATTATTAGGACTTGGGAGCGACCGGACAAAGGTGTGACTGACACGCGCCTACCGGATGATGACGCCATGAGTTAGGAGTGACGTCACGGATGTCAATCAGCCATAAGCTTTCTGTGTACTTCTTTCAAGTAAATAAAAATACAACAGCTAGATTCAAACAATTTTTAGTTGTTATCTAATCCTACAAGTAAAAAAAAAACTAAAACCAATATTTTGATCTCGAGTTTTAAATTTGAGTACCCTTAACTCATAATAAAGTATCAATATTTGAATTGTACAAAACTGTGAACTAACTTTTAGTGTGTGCACAACTATAAGTTGATACAGTGACACAACACACGGTGTCTATCCCACACCATAACACACCGTAAAACTACCATAAACGTGACCCTTTAACATACCGCCATCTGTTGACGTACTCTTGAATCCTTTGGAGAAATCGATTGCGCTAAGACGTGAGCAAGACTGACATGGCAAAGTGCGGCGGTTGTGGCAAATTCATTTCAACCACAGATGCCGCTAATTGCATGAAATGTAAAATGCTGGTATCACAGAGCGTGTTTGGGACTTCCAAGTGCTGACCCGGTAGCTGCTACTTGGCTATGCCCTGAATGTAAGAAAAATGTGGTAAGGGATAATCGGGCTGCCACGCCGGCAAGGGGACGTACTCCAGTTGGGCACGAGGACGGCACTGCTGCGCTGGCCGATGCTTCAGGTGATCCGATGGATTCAGGTCCGAAGACCACCGCGCCAGAACCCCACCTTGCCAGCTCGTCAGCTACATCATTGCCCAGTGAGCTGCTATGTGCTTTTATCTACTGTAAAGTCACAGTGTTATTATTTAACACTGTGATGCGTTCTAAAGCAGAGTGGCATTCTTGTATAAGTTTCGAGATTGTAGCAGGTTTTCCTTGGGATTGTAGAACTGAGACACTGTCGGAGATTATGCGAATATGAGTATCCATGACTTTCCAGGCCTCTATGGCGTTGGCTGCTAGAGTGATGCCAGCACATTTTGCCTGGTAGACAGAGTTGAGTGTTCCCAGCGACTTGGATATCTTTATGTTAAGGTCGTTGGAGAAGACTCCGACTCCTGTTCCAGTGTTCGTTTTTGATCCGTCGGTGTAAATTCTCAGTTCCTTGGGGCCTGAGTAGTCGTACGGTTCTTCCGTGAGTTGAATGGTGTAGTGTTTTTGGAATAGAAGTGCCTTGGGGGCTTTGTCGTTGGGGGCTCTCATCATGGGCTGTCGCTGAACGGCATCTTCCATAATGCATGTATGTTTAATTCGAGAATCTGTTTTCAGTGTGCCCGATAATTTAAGTCTGAAGCCTGCTAGGACTGCCTCTTCGAGCACTATGAGATGCAGTGGAGGCAGTCCTTCCATAATGCATGTATGTTTAATTCGAGAATCTGTTTTCAGTGTGCCCGATAATTTAAGTCTGAAGCCTGCCAGGACTGCCTCTTCGAGCACTATGAGATGCAGTGGAGGCAGTCCCAACATTGCTTGTAGGACGGCAGTAGGTGCCGTTCTCATGCTACTGGTGATTACTGCGCAGGCAAGTCGTTGTTTTTTGAGTTCTTTTTGGGCTATGTTAAAGTCTGTCCTGGGCCACCAGACTAGTGAACCGTATGTTATGATTGATCGGGTGACTGTGGTATATAGCCAGAGGGTGACTATTGGGCTTATACCCCAGTTACGTCCCAAAATGCGTCTGCATTGCCACATCGATATACTGGCTTTTTTATTGTGTAGACTGTGTGTTTTGCCCAATTCAACGGCTTGTCTAAGTAAACACCCAAGTATTTAGATTCAGTCGAAAGGCTTAGGGTAGTGCCAAAGAAGCGTGGTAGTTTCAGCACAGGTAACCTTCTTTTCTTTGTTAATAGAACCAGTTTGGTTTTGGTGGTGTTTACGGTTAGTTGTTGTTTTATACACCAGTCCTCTACTAGCTTCAAGGCTTGGCTCATAAGGTTTTGCGTAAAGTGTTTTCATGAGTGCCGTTTACTATTATGGTTATGTCATCAGCGTGCCCCACGGTTAATTAACCTTTATCGTTGAGTTTCTTGACGAGACTGTCTGCGACTAGGTTCCATAGCAGAGGTGGTAAGACACCCCCTTGGGGGCAGCTCTTTGCTACAGTGGCCCTTGTTGTGCCATTTATGGTGACTTCTACTGCTCTTTGTTCGAGCATGTTCTTGATCTAGCCACTTAAGGTCGTGTTATGCTGTGCTGATACTTCGAAACATGGTTTTGTCAAAAGCTCCTTCAATATCGATGAAGGCAAATAATGAGAGGCATTTGTGGTGTACTGCGCATTCTATTTTTGACACCACATTATGTAGTGCGGATTCTGTTGATTTGCCCGTGGAGTAGGCGTGCTGTTGTTTGTAGAGTGGCCTGTCTGATAGAGGACCACCCCGGATGTACCTGTCACATAACCTCTCCAGGGTCTTTAGCAGGAAAGATGTCAAGCTTATGGGTCTGTATGCTTTAGGTTGTGTATAGTCAGTCTTGCCGGGTTTGGGAATGAAAATAACCTTCACCTCACGCCACGCAAGTGGTACACATCTGAGTGCTATGCAGGCTCGGTATATTACCAGCAGCCATGGTATCAGTGAGTTTTCTCACCATTGGAGAAGGACTGGGAAGATTCCGCCAAGTCTGGCGGACTTATACGGTTGGAAGGTTGTAATTGCCCAAAGTATTCGGTCTTCTGTGACTATGCTCGGTCTTCTGTACTCTGAACCAGTCCAGATCGGTGGGTGTATACACTGGTTCACACTCTCACGTTCTGTCCTCTAGGAGTTTGCAGTCCGGAAAATGCATCTCCAGTAGGAGGTTGCTGGTCTCAAGATCTGTTCGTGTATAATAATAATAATAATAACGGGATGTCGACAGATTTGGGAGAACAGCGAACCGATAAGGATTGAGCGTGGCATATTCCAGGGTGACAGTCTGAGTCCACTGTGGTTTTGCCTGGCTTTGAACCCTCTCAGCACACTGCTGGAGGGTTCTGGCTTAGGTTACCGGTTGAAAAGAGGCGGTCAGGTCATATCTCACCTTCTTTACATGGATGATCTGAAACTCTTTGCCCCCAACAACTTGCAACTGATGGAGCTACTGAAGGTAACTGAAACCTTCAGTAGTGCCATCAGGATGGACTTTGGTGTGGACAAATGTGCAGTCATACATGTAAAGCGAGGAGAGATTATGGAATCCGAGGGAATTCAACTCTCGGATTCCATACACCTTAGATCCCTCAGTTCAACCGAAACATACAAGTATTTGGGTATGTCGGAAGCGTTAGGCATCAATACTGATGACGTGAAACAATCGTTGAAGGAGCGCTTCTTTGGCCGCCTGAATAAAATACTGAATAGTCTTTTGTCAGGCGGAAACAAGGTGCGCGCTTTCAACGGTTAGGTCATGCCAGTATTGATGTATTCTTTCGGCATACTCAAATGGACTCAGACAGAACTTGACGCCCTGGATAGGAGGGTCCGTACACTACTTACCGCAAATCGGATGCATCACCCACGATCATCGGTGATGAGACTGTATATCCCGCGGAAGTGTGGGGGTCGTGGCTTCTTAAATGCTAAGTCCCTGCACAACCGCGAGGTATGCAATCTCAGGGAATATTTCCTAGCCGTCGACGTGGGTATGCACCGAGATGTAGTGGCGGTGGACAAGGGCCTCACCCCGCTCTCCTTAGCTAACGAGAACTGGCGCAAACCTTTAGTAATGGATACTAATGACCGCAGGGAAGTATGGCAGGGCAAGGAGCTTCACGGACGCTTTTACCGGGCCTTACATGGGCCCGATGTAGACCTATTAGCGTCCGTATCTTGGCTACGTTTCGGTAACCTCTTCGGGGAAACCGAAGGTTTTGTCTTTGCAATTATGGACGAAGTTATGATGACGAACAATTACCGGAAATACATTGTGAAGGAAGGTACGGTTGACATCTGTCGGGCTTGCCACCGGCCCGGAGAATCAATCCGTCACATTATTTCTGGGTGTTCTCGTCTGGCTAACGGAGACTATTTGCATAGACACAACCTCGTAGCCAGGATTATTCACCAGCAACTTGCTCTTAAATACAATCTTGTAGAATCAGAAGTACCGTACTACAGGTATGTGCCCGTTCTCGACAATGGCAGTATCACGTTATATTGGGATCGATCTATCATCACTGACAGGACTATTGTTGCCAATAAACCTGATATAGTGGTGATAGATCGACTAGAGCGTCGCACAATGATTGTTGATATAGCGGTCCCTCATGACGAGAACCTTGTGAAAGCTGAGAAAGATAAGCAGATCAAATATCTTGACTTAGCTCGCGAGGTTGTCGACATGTGGGAAGTGGATAGAGCAATCATTGCGCCGATAGTCGTAACGGCCAATGGCTTAATAGCTAAGAGCCTCGAACAACATCTAAGGAGGCTCTCGTTAGGCAGCTGGATCAAGGGCCTGATCCAGAAAGCAGATTCCTCTCTCAGGAGCCCTGACCACCGGCAGCTCGGACCCTGTTCCCGATGCCGGTGGGCTACTATTTTTTATATTTTTAAATGTTTTTTTTTTGTACTTTTTAAGAAATATTTAAAAATGTAAATAATATGTATATATATATATAATAAATGGAATAATAATAATAATGATCTGAAACTCTTTGCCCCCAGCAATTTGCAACTGATGGAGCTACTGAAGGTAACTGAAACTTTCAGTAGCGCCATCAGGATGGAATTTGGTGTGGACAAATGTGCAGGCATGCATGTAAAGCGAGGGGAGATTATGGAATCCGAGGGAATTCAACTCCCGGATTCCATACACCTTAGATCCCTTTCCTCGACCGAAACTTATAGGTATTTGGGTATGTCAGAAGCCTTGGGCATTAACAATGCTGACATGAAGCAATCGCTGAGGGAGCGCCTCTTTGGCCACCTGAAGAAGGTATTAAATAGCCTTCTGTCGGGCGGAAATAAGGTGCGCGCCTTCAACGGTTGGGTCATGCCGGTTTTAATGTACTCTTTTGGCATACTCAAATGGACTCAGACCGAACTTGACGCCCTGGATAGGCGAGTCCGTACATTGCTGACGGCAAATCGGATGCATCACCCACGATCCTCGGTGATGAGACTGTACATCCCGCGGAAGTGTGGAGGTCGAGGCTTTTTAAACGCGAAGACCCTGCACAACCGCGAGGTGTGCAGCCTCAGAGAATATTTCCTTAAAACCGATGTGGGTATGCACCGAGATGTGGTCGCAGTGGACAAGGGACTCACCCCGTTATCCATGGCTAAAGAGGACTGGCATAAACCTGTAATAATGACTAATGATAACCGCAAGGAAATATGGAAAGGCAAGGAGCTCCACGGGCGCTTTTTCCGGGCTCTTCATGAGCCTGATGTAGATTTCTTGGCGTCCGTGGCCTGGTTACGTTTCAGTGACCTCTTCGGGGAAACTGAAGGTTTTGTCTGTGCTATTATGGACGAAGTTATCTTAACGAACAACTACCGGAGACATATAATGAAGGACGGGACGGTTGACGTGTGTCGGGCATGCCACCGTCCGGGTGAGTCTATCAGACATATTATCTCTGGTTGTTCTCGTTTGGCTAACGGCGAGTATTTGCACAGACATAATCAAGTAGCCAGGATTATCCACCAGCAACTTGCTTTGAAGTACAACCTAGTGGATTTAGAAGTACCGTATTACAAGTATGTGCCCGACCCAGTTCTCGAAAATGACCATGTCACTTTGTACTGAGATCGGTCTATCATTACTGACCGGACTATTGTAGCCAATAAGCCGGATATAGTGGTGTTAGACCGATGAGCGCGCCGTGCAATGATAATCGATATCACCATCCCGCATGACGAGAATCTCGTGAAAGCTGAGAAAGAGAAACAAATGAAATATCTCGACTTAGCACGCGAGGTTGTCGACATGTGGAATGTGGACTCGGCTATCATTGTGCCGATTGTCGTAACTGCCAATGGTCTTATTGCCAACAGCTTCGACGACCATCTGTCGAAGCTGTCGTTGCGCGGTTGGATCAAGGGCCAGATACAGAAGGCAGTACTCCTCGATACGGCTCGCATTGTGAGGAAGTTCCTGTCTCTGGAGCCCTAACCACCGGTAGCTTGGACCCTGCTCCTGACATCGGTGGACTACTGTTTTTATATTTTTAAACGTTTTTTTATATATATTTATTATAAAAAATATTTAAAAATATCAAAATATGTACTTTAAGAAAAATAAAGGAAATAATAATAATAATAATATAATAATATAAATGGAATAATAATAATAATAATCTTTATTCAGGTAAGTTACACCCATATCATTACACAATACAATTCAATTACTTATTACAAAAACTTAAATTACTAACATAATAAATTCACAATTAATACTATAGAATACAAATACATTTCACAATTCAAAAATAATAAATAAGTCCATCATAACATTTAATAAAAATAAATAAATAAATAGCATTTACCTTAGAATTTACAATAGACATTTAATAGCATCTGAGTGCTTTTTGTACCGCTACATGTCGGCCACTACAATGCTTAAGGATTTAGCAATCCATCCTTGCAGCAAACATCGCCAGTACGGCGTTGGAGCTACCCCTCACTCTGCGCAACATAGACGCGGCACGCTTTCGCATAGTGGCATGGAAGCAGTCGGTGCGTGATTCTGCGAACATGCCCGAAGCACTACAAGTTCGAGGCAGCCCCATCACCGCCCTGAACGCGTTGTTGTATTGGACACGAAGAGCGCTGTAACTTTTCTTGCTGTAGTCAGCCCATAGGCTACACGAGTACAGCGAGGTACAGTACGCTCTAAAAAGCGTAACTTTTTCCTCACTAGAACACCGCGCAAACCTACGAGCTATCATATTTGCTCTTACAGACAGCGCCCTCCGTTCCCTCTCCATATCTACGTATAACTGTTGTCTGGATTTTTTAGCGCGCCGAGAGTGCGATTTTGTTCCTTTGATAGTATTTTCCTCACTCGTGCAGCTTCATTATTGGATTCTATGGTCCCACATAAATTCTGCCAGGCTACCAGCTGCTTTGCAGCACACTGCCTTGTACAAGTTTAGGGTCATCGTTATCGCGCCAGAGCCTGATCGTTGTCAGGTCTCTGGAACAGAATTGAGTTAGTGGTGTGATAGATAAGTCTTGGAGTATGTATATGCAAGTTCTTGGATTTTCTGTATTTTGGGTACTAAGTATTACTTTACCTCCAATGCTTCCAAGTCCGCATATCTTGTTTTTCTAGGAATCGGTGTGGTCGTCTACGGTGCATCCATAAGAAAAAATGTGAAGTGCCACCTACCGGGTTTAATTTTATTTTCGATCCATCCAGGGACTTTCTTAAATATATAAAACTTCAACGATATTTGGCTTGTATAATTTATTTTGGTTTAATTCTCTTTGGTGCACAGCCACCGTACACGTCTGAGACGTCTCATACGTGTGCGTCGGTCTAATGTATTCTCGCAGCCCAGCAAATCAAAAAATCAAACCAGCTAATGCAGTTCAGTGCCAACCCAAAATAACACCACCTCGGAGAGATGCGACCTCTGGCGGCAGAAGTTTAAATCTCCCGATGATTTTATCGAGCCGTCGGAGAGCCTCTCTCCTGGACACGAGTTGCCATGGCCAACCTGGAAAACTCTTAACAGACTCCGCACCCAGGTTGGGCGCAGTAAAGACAATCTCCACAGGTGGGGGTTCTCGGATGGTTCCGATCTTCAGTGTTTGTGAGGCGTTTCTCCGCAGACCATGTCCCACCTTCCATCATGCACCACGTGCCCTGTTTCCTGCTCACTTCTGCGTCAGTTCTGGGCCAGGCAAGGAATTTAACTAATTTTGCCATCGATACGATAAGAAGAAGAAGAATGTAGTTCTAGCTTTAAACGATTTGGTGTAATAAATAATTTAAACATTGATATTCCAGACTTTGGTCAGCTGAATTTTTGGTCAAATGACTATTGTTATTTTTTTCGGAGAAATGGACGCACCTGCGTTCTGCACGTGCATGTCCTGTGTCTGTGTGTGCGCGCTGAGCCAGCTGCACGGTGTCATAGGTCAGGCACTAATTGTTCTTTAGCAATATTTTGAGAACTTATTTGCTAATTATTCACGAATTACTTTGAGTTTAGAAATGCTGTATGCACTGTAAAGTAGAATTTTTTCGCAGCTTTACAATGGTATAACACACTAATATAAACACTAATTTTTTCCGACTTGTATGTTTAAAAAATAGCGGAACAAAATAAATATGTGTTGTCTGTTCAACGATTGTACATTTAAAAAAAAAGTCTTATCAAGGGTACGTTCTGAGTCATCCAGGATAATAAGAATAGTTCTGTCTCTTCGTTATTTAACACCGACTTCCGAAATTAAAGTTATATTATACTTTTCTGTGTTTTTTAACATTGAAGTCGGTTATATTTTGTTTTTGTAAAAAGTTTTTTATTTTTCACTTTTTAGTTGTGGTACTACCACTAAAAAGTACCCCTTAGACAAACTTAAATAACTTATAACCACAGTGCATCTCATAACGATTCTAATAATCCCAAACACGGTTAGATTACATTAATTTATTTTTTCCTTCTGGCTTCATCATCAGATCAGTGGAATACATCCCTCCCCCTTTTTTGACAGTCAGTTATCGACTACACGTATAAACAAAGCAACTTTACTTGTAACCACATTTCTGCTGTAATTCTATGAGGAGTTCTATTCTATATCTTCGAATTTCATGATCAGATCTTAACAGTTTTTCTATGGAACTAATATGGAAGCATAACCTTTGAATGAAAAAAAGAATTTTCAAAATCGGTCCCCAAATGACCTAGATATCGGTGAACATAGATAAAAAAAAAACATACATTCAGCCGAACATAAAACCTCCTCCTTTTTGAAGTCGGTTAAAAAGACACTGCACCTCCTTATAGGTTCTCCAATTTTGAAAGACAGTTTTGATGGCAGCTCGTCTGGTCAAACGGACATTAATGCCGGGGTCCTTCAGGGGTCAGTGCTCTCGGCAACACTGTTTTTGCTGCACAAAAATGATCTACTTAAAACCGGTATCTTTGAGTATGCAGACGACAACACTGTTGCTGAGAGATATGTATTTGACGCACGAGCTAGCGGGTCATAGATCCAGTCATTCCGAGAAGCTATGGTTGAACGGTTGAACTCGTCCTTTAAGGCGGTCTCTGATTGGGGCGATGCCAGTCTGGTCAAGTTCAATGCACCCAAAACCCAGGCGTGTCTTTTTTCAGCTAAACGGAACCAATTCCACCCGGCTCCATCTTTCCGGGGTGTGACCGTGCCGATAACCGACCACCTTGAGCTTCTTGGGGTAACGTTGTCCTCTACTCTCAATTTCGGCTTGCTCAGCTTGCTCGGCGGCGATGCTCAAGGCTTTGGAGTCAAAACTCTAAAGCCTTGAGCATCGCCGCCGAGTTGCCAGTCTGTCGGTTTTCTATCAGAAATCAGAAACTTTTATTTCAAATAGACCAGTTACAGGCACTTTTGAATAGTCAAATGTTGGTCGTCAAGAAAGTGATGCTAAATTGCATCGTTTCATTTATCGTTTACATTTCGGAGAGTGTGCCCTGTAATTGCACAATATAATTCCGCCAAGTCCGTTCCATAATCGGACCACACGGCATACAGCGTTTTGCCACCATGGTAGACACATATGGTAGACATCCCACCCATACGCACAAAGCGTTTTAGGAACACATTTTTATTATGCATACAGCCAAGGAGTGGAATTCCCTGCCGAAGTGTATGTTTCATGATAACTACAACTTAGGGGTCTTTAATTCAAGAGTTACTTCTAGGCTTCTTCTTTCAAGCGTGCTCCATCGTCGATCACATAATCGCTTACCATCAGGTGAGATGGTGGTCAAATGCAAGCCTATTAATAATAACAAAAAAAAAACCTAAACCTTAAAAATTATGTCTTTTCTTTCTTGTTTCGGAGTACAGTCACCTTACTGCTCCAGTCTAGATGTTTATTTTTCCTGCCTAAAAGTAAACCTAATCTACGTCTCAATCAAATGTTTTCCGAAATTGGAGTACCTAGGATGTGCAGTGTCTTTTTATATCTAAAATTTTGATATCTGGAGCAATAGCATAAAATTTCTGTAGAGTCGTTTGAATATATCAGTACTGTCAGGAACAAAAATTTCGCATTTAGAAAACAGTATCTATCTCACCTCCCAGTGTTCCATAATCCAAATACCATCGGTTAATTCCGAATTTAGTTGTTGTTCCTATACTTGTTCTATAAGACCTTGCTTTATGCCTAGGATTCTAGGTTAACGGGAAGTACCTTATGAATTAGAGAGTGTCGAAATGCACGTTTTTTGCCACATAAACCGAAGTATCTTTGCTTCTTGTTAACTTTATTATTATTATTATATCTAGCCCATATTGTCCCACTGCTGGGCAAAGGCCTCCCTCCACTCCTTCCAATGTTCCCGGTTTTGAGCCACCTCTTTCCAAATCCCAAGGAAGATATTAACTTGTTAACTTACATACAAGTTTGATTTTTACAGCTTCAAGAATCCGCAGACCTGAGTAAATGGTTTTAATTTCAACTTGATACCTCCGCGCGTACCCAAGATAAAAGTTCTTGACAGACAGATGGGTGAACGGACAGATAACTAAGTGATCCTATAAGGGTTCTTTTGTTTATTCTTTTTGAGGTACGGTACCTTAAAAAGAGACAAATATCATCATGGAACATGGAAACAGTTCCTGGCAGAAACAAGCGTTATTAAAGCGGTATCTCGCTTTATTAACGCTTGTTTCTGCAAGGACCTCTGAGAAAGACATATTACTGTTAAACTTGTTCAGATTCTCTGTACATAGATCTCTTTTATAAGTAAAGTAAACTTCTATAACAAAGATTTTTTGCATTAAAAAAAATGACAAAGCTCCGTGTTACGATCAGAGCGTACCAATTCGTGTACCTCTCTATTCGCATCTTTTCTATCACCAATGTATTGTGTTCAATTATGTGAAGCCTCAAATTAAAATTGTATAGTATATTAATAAATTCATTTTTAATTTTAGAGTCAATTTGAATGCCAATTGGATAGACCGTATAACATACAAAAGGTTGAAAGTAATAACTAGGACATAATATTGAAAAAGGAGAAACTCGAATTCGTCGAGAACACAGCTTTCCTGGGGATCACTCTTGACTCAAGTCTAAAATAAGGTCCTCATTTCACATCTCTAGCAGTGTCAGATGAGATTGGTCATGTTTTAGCAGCCAGTGGCTTAATTCAATTCCTTTTTTAAAATTAGATTTTATTTTTATCTACAATGTGCTCACATGACAGAAGTGAAAAAAAAAACTAAGATTCATGTAACTCGTATTATCCAAATCCAAATCCAAACTAATATTATAAATGCGTAAGTAACTCTGTCTGTCTGTCTGTCTGTCTTTGCTTCACGCCTAAACTACTGAACTGATTTGTGTGAAATTTGGTACAGACATAGTTTGGAACTTGAGAAAGGACATAGGATAGTTTTTATTGCAAAAAATAAAATAAAAAATAAAATAAAATTTATTCCGGACATACAGCGCCATCTATTGGTCAAGAGTCGGCATCAATTCAGTACTGAAATTTCCGGAAGTCACTATTCCATGCGAACGAAGTCGCGGGCAAAAGCTAGTATGTCATAAATATGCTTCTTCGGATACCACTGCTTGAAAATGTTAGGGTAACCATTTGCTCTAAGTATATTTATTCTTCCACGTACTTTATGGAGTTCAAGAAAGAAAAAAATCCTAATAGATGGGCAAAGAGAGACTATTTTACTAAAAGAAATACTATAAAATAAACTGATGTTGATGCACAGCAGCATCACCAATATCCTGGCGCCCCATCTAGACAATGTTGATACCTAACGACATAGATTGTAATAAAACCTCCTAACGAACACAAAACCTCCAATTAATTGGAATCAATAAAAAAGTCCATTGCATATTTTTTATCAAGACGTTTTTCATTTGTTTTTCCATTAAAGATCAATGGACCGGAGCGCAGATATCGTCTTACTCGCAATATAATTATGTACACATATTTATGGCCTATCCGTAAATATTCATTTGTATGTTTTACCTCATACAGACAGAGACTAAACATGTATTTTTTATATATTATCTTTTTCATACAATTGCGGGTATCATACGGCCTGACAACAGAAACGGTAAGTTACAAACAGAAAATATCGCAAAAATAAGTCGTTGCCGATATCTTCGTTGATCATCTTGGACTTTTCCTGATATTATTTGTAATCAGGGCTGCAAGTCTGGTCTTATTTTAATTTTTTTTTTTTTTTGGGTGGGAAATCATTCAATGATTTCTCTCACTGACATGCCCTGTCTGACATGTCCATGGCTTCCGCCCAAGGCGGAGGCTATGGGCATGTCAGACTATTACTGACTAAGACCCCTTTGTATGTTCCTTCTTTGCCTTTCGTTCCTGGGCCTTGGGTTTCCAATCGTTCTTGGCCCCGGCAGGCTTCGAACTTGCTGGGCCCCTACGGTTTTGCTGACATCTTCTTGAGGCGCACGTGGAACACAACGCGCACTTGGGCTCAGTCCAGATGGTTACCGGACGGCCGAACGGCAAGCTAGCCATTGCTCACCGTCCTCGAACCCACGCCGACGGTGGTTGAAAATCGGGGTCGGGATCCCGACGGATAGATCGTGAGCCGTGAGCGGCCATTTCCTTTGCTAGAATTACTGCTTCGCAAAAGGAGGCGAACCTGCCAATCGTCCTCGCTCCGGGCGATCCACATAACGGTGACCCGGACGTTTCTTCCACACAAATCAAGTGCAGCAACCTCCCGAATTTGCCATGACCGGTGAGGATCTGGGTCATGCGGAAGGTGAGGACGCCGTGACGTCTTTGCAATCACTCCTCAAAGAGGTCCCCTCTTACCACCGTAGTTATGGCGTGCCTGAGCAGTACTGAGTTACGACAGTCGCTGTCGCCATTTCGCCATGAGATCCTGCCGGAACTCTGTTCACTAAGCCGCGACATGTCATGGCAGTGTGGGACAGTGATACCAGGTCATGTTGCTACCACAGGTAAAAGTTACTTTTCCAATCCAGACCAGTAACAGTTGCTCACATCCTTTCATTGACCAGAAAAGTGCGAATAAATTTCAAACTGAAGCTCTTTTGAATATATGGCACAATGGCATGCAAGATATTATAAATTTGGCTTAATGCAAGTTATCCATCTCGTTTTAAATTCAATACTTTATTTTTTCAATGTTTTGGTGTTTTGCAGATTTTCATTCAGAATGTGACCTGTATATCGGTTCCGGCTCAAGAAACAAAACAGGTATTATAGTACTTATTGACCGAAAGTGTCTCATGGGCACATAATCTCGGGGTATACAATACTAGCTTTTGCCCGCAGCTTCGAACGCTTATTTAAAATTTATATGTTCCATGCCACTCTAAAATAAAACAGCTTTCTATCGGTGAAAAAATGCAACCGGTGAAAGGCTGGCTACCCTATGCTTGTGTCAAGACTTTGAAGATTGGACTTAATCAAATCGGGATCATCAACCAGCCTCTTCACACGCCTTTTTACTGAGTCCAAAGCTGCTGGTGGCATTTTGCAGCACCAGCTCATACGTGGCTGCAGTATATCACACACGATTGGACCTGTGCTGTATATAACATTAAAAGCTGTCCTGGTGTGAAGTTCCGCCGGATTTTTGCAAGAACACCGAGTTTCCTAGCAGCTACCTAGGCTTTGGATTCAATGAACTCTTCTCTCTGTGTTATGTACTCAAAATAACCAGTAAACTATGGCTTATTTAAATCAAATTTCCAATGAGTTGGATACTATGTCCACTGCTCAATCTTTTTTTTTTTTTTAATTGGTATAAACTAATGCTTGACTGCGATCCCACCTGATGGTAAGCAGTTATGCAATCGTTGATGGTGAGGCTCACTAGTTTATTAAGAGCCTATTCACTTTTGCCTTAAAGACACCTAAATTATAATCAGACGGGAAGACCGCAGCAGGCAAATTGTTCCAGCCAACGAGGCGAAACACTTGGTCCAGACCGTAGAGGTTTCAACAACATTAGGGTGGATACTCGCCGTTCGACGGCTTGTCTGATGGTAGAAGTGAGATGATGGAATCAAGTCATGTAGTTTCTACGCACACTCTCCAAAGTGCATCCTGTAAAACACCGAAAGGCTGGCTATCCTTCGCCTGAACTGAAGAATTTGTAAATTCGACTCAACCAGACCTGGATCACCAATTAGTTTCTTCGCAAGCCTTTCCACAGAGTCCTTTTAGAGCATTTTGCAGCATCAGCCCATATGTGGCTGCAGTACTCCATACACGAACGGATTTGTACTTTGTATAGCATTAGAAGCTGTCCCGGTGTAAAGTACCGCCGGACCTTTGCAAAAACGCCTAGTTTTCTAGCAGCTACCTTGGCTTTGGACTCAATGAACCGCCCAAAGTTAAGGTTTGAGGGAATTTCAACCCTCAAGAGCTGAAGGTGGTCGGTGTAATCCAGGGATAAATTCTGAAAAGTAAGAGTCAAGGTGGACGGGCTCCTTTTGGCGGTAAACAGACACGCTTGTGTTTTGGAGGCGTTAAATCCCACCAGATTGGCTTTAACCCACTTGGAGACTGCCTGAAGTGAGATATTTGTACGCTCTACCATAGCCTCTCTTTCAGACCGGATTACCTCCTTACTAGCCCGAGCACTAGGCAAATATCTCTCTACAACTGTGCTATCATCTGCATATCCATAGATACCGGGCATCAGCCGATCGTTGATCTTTCCTATGCTCTCCTGAAAAATGCATAGATCTAGTCCCGATGCTCAATAACAACTTAAAAATAGTTCACACTAACATAAGAAGATTAATAAAAATTAAGACCAGTTTCTTACGATGATATCAACTACTAAATTAGAGTTCGATGTTATAGTCTTGACAGAATGTTGGTTGCAGATTTTTGGACCCATTCCCATCTTACATGGTTATTCTTCTTTCACTAGACAGCGGTACATTCCCTGATTTAATGAAACATAGTAAAGTAGTACCAATTTTCAAATCAGGTAGTAAAAGTGATCCCTCTAATTATAGACCAATATCTGTGCTTCCAGCATTGAGTAAAATCTATGAAAAAATCATGCTCGACCAGATGTTGTCTCACTTTAATTCAAATAGGATTTTGCATAGTCATCAGTTTGGCTTCACGAAAGGAAGGTCAACGACGGATGCAGGAGTGAAACTCATCAGTCACATTTTAGAATCCTGGGAGAAATCCCAGGATGCTATTGGCATATTCTGTGACCTCTCAAAAGCATTTGACTGTGTTGACCATAATACTCTGATCTGTAAATTACATCATTACGGAATTCGTGGAAGAGCTGCTGATCTTGTTTTTTCCTATTTATCTTACAGGCAGCAAAAAGTATCCATAAATGGGTCGACGTCCTCGGGGTCTTTAGTAAGGATGGGCGTGCCCCAGGGTTCAATTCTTGGCCCTTTCCTTTTTCTAGTTTATATTAATGCCCTTCCTTACATGATGGCTAATTTATCAGATATAATTCTATTTGCTGACGACACTTCTCTTATTTTTAAAGTGGATAGAAAAGATGCGGATGTCTTGTGTGTTAACGAAAGTCTGGCTGTTCTTTCGAAATGGTTCGCAGCCAATAATCTTTTATTAAATGCAAATAAAACTAAATGTATAAAGTTTTTATTACCGAATGTTCCTCAAGTTGGCGTCAATCTAATTCTTGATAGCAAAAAACTTGATTTAATTACAGAAACTGTGTTCTTAGGTATAACTGTAGATTCCAAACTGCAGTGGGGTGCTCATATTAGAACTCTCTCAGGTAGATTAAGCTCAGTGGCATATGCTGCCTTATTTTTCTTACTGCAGTAAGAAAAATAAGGCAGTTGACAGATGTCGCCACAGCTAGGTTAGTTTACTATGCCTATTTCCACAGTATTATGTCTTATGGCATTTTACTGTGGGGATCTGCAGCTGATGTGGACTCGATTTTCGTATTGCAAAAGAGAGCAATCAGGGCTATTTATAAAATGGGTCCTCGCGAGTCCCTCAGAAATAAATTCAAAGAAATCGATATATTGACACTGCCTTCTCTTTATATCTTAGAAAGTATTCTGTATGTCCGTAAAAACCTAGGAATTTTCAAAATTAGAAGCGATTTCCATAACATAAATACTCGTAGTAAACACGAAATTATATTACCCAAATGGAGATTAGCCAAGACCAGTAAGTCATTTTTAATAAATAGCATACGCTTTTATAACAAGCTACCAAAAGCGGTGACTGAACTTAGCGAAGGAAAGTTCAAAACCCATATTAAGCGTGTCTTAACCAAAAAAGCATATTACAAGGTTAAAGACTATGTCGAAGACACACTTGTTTGGCAATGACTACCTCTGCACTTGTGGCCCCCTGGTGACTCATAATATTGTGTGAATGTATCTATTAACTGCTCCATCTTTGTTGTAACATTTTTTTTTTCTCCTAACACATTGCTTTTGCAATATTTTTATTTTATTTTATATTATCTGACTCCAACGTCCAACCACATTAAATTCGTTAGTTTTTCTTTTTTGGTTGTTAACGTCTCATTTATTGACAGCTTTTTTTTTTTATATAGCCTCTTTTTATAATGTAAATGGAAGAACACTGTAGACTCCACGAATTCTTAGATTACTTCATATTTTGACTCACTTTTTTTTTAAATGATTATTTTGATGATTTTATTGTTCTTTTGAGTACAATATAGACCGGTTTACACTGTTCTTAAATAATACCTATTAATACTGTAATATGGAAAAAATATTGTAACTACAACCACTTTTTTAAAAGAGTAACCATGGAGTTTCTTGTCGGTTCTTCTCCATAGGAAACGACCAATTTCGAACCGTGGACTAGCTTCTGACGTTTTATAAGTGCCCATGTAGGCCTATGTGAAATAAAAAACTTTTGACTTTGACTTTGACTTTGACTTTGACTTTGACTACAACCTGATATAAGACATAAAACAAAACGACGGAGTAGAAGTCTATATCAGAGACGATTTAAAATGTGTGACGACGGGACCCACTTTCCAGGATCCAGATTATTATATTCATATATAACCATTATACGTTTGTATAAATAATCTATTTATCTATAACAATTTTACATTAACAAGTCTTTGTCTTTAATTTGATCAAATTTTTATTGATTCTGACAACCATAATTCATACTGGAATTTCTTTTCTTATTATACAATTTCAAACCCATAGTTTTATTTGACTTACTAACATTACTAACATTACCGACATTACTAATATTACTAATATTATCAGTATTACTGACATTACTAATTCAGTGATTCACTTCAATATTCGTACCTATTCGAAATTTTATCATCATCGTCATTATTCTCGTCTACGAACTGATACAATACCGACACATTTTTGTTTACCTTTTTTTTCGTAATAGGTGTATCTTCTACTTCGTATCTGTCATTATTTAATGCTTTGGTAATGCGATACGGACCTAGACATTTCGGTACCAATTTTTTACTCTTTTCTTTCTGACCCATCTCACCCTAAACTGACGCGGGGGAATTCTGGTCTTGTCGAACCTTTGCTTTTGCTTTTCCTGAGTACCTTTTGTTTGATCTAACGCTTTGTTTTTAATATCTTCTAAACTAGTTGTATTTGAAGCGATATTCTCCTGAGCGGGTAAAGTCAGTGCACTTTCAGTCGATCCCTTCAGCCTCAAAACGATATAATAACAATTGCGCTGGGGTTTTGCCTACTGCTTTGTAGATGGTATTATTTAAGCTCTATTGTATTTGTTGCAAATAATGATCCCATAGTTTTTCATCTATAAAATATTCGATAAAAATACAAAAGAAATAATTAAAATAAGATCTGACAGTAAAGTAGTTAATGCATCAATCCCCCAAGGGAGTGTTATAGGCTGTTTATTATTCCTTATATATATTAATGACCTTCCTAAAATTATAAAAAGTCCATGTGTCCTATTCGCGGACGATATTTTTCTACTCACTTCGTGTCAGAATGATCAAAATGTAAACGTCGAATTGAATTCCCTTCTTTCTACAGCTGTAAACTGGATGAATACCCATAACCTAGAAATAAATTTTACCAAAACAAAACTAATTACTTTTCATCCTCATCAAAAACCCCCAGTAAAACTAAATTTTATATATAATAATGCTCAAATAGAACAAGTAAACGAGTTTACTCTCCTCGGTTTGTCTATAGATACCCATGTAAACTGGAAATCTCATATACAGAAAATAAGAGCAAAACTTTCAAAATTTTCATACGTCCTTCGCGAAATTAAAAAAACCACCAATCTGCAAACTGCAGTTGCTACTTACTATGCGTATGCCATGGCTTAGCTATGGGGTCATGCTGTGGGGCAATAGTGCTGATTCTCAGACCATATTCATTTTTCAGAAAAAGTTAATTCGAATTATTACCAATATAGAACAAACAGAGAGTTGCAAACCATATTTTCTAAAACACAAAATACTCACACTTCCCTGTTTATACATCTTAGAATTATGTAAATTTGTCAGAAAATACCCAGACTTTTATACAAATTGCGAGGAAACGCAAATAAGATACATTTCTCGAAGAACATCTTTTTCTTCACAATAGAAACATAATAAACATACCCCGATCCCGACTCAAAATGCACTCAACTGGCAAAATCTACAACAAACTGCCAAACGATATTAGAGAAGTAAAGAAGACAAACATATTTATTAACAAAGTGAAACAATTTCTGGAATCCAAATCATACTACACGGTAAAGGAATTTTTAGAGGATAAATTGATTGCAAAATAAACTATCCTCCGTCTTACTTACCAAAGATTATGTTAAGACATTTATTAAATTATTTAATATAGTATGAAATATAGAAAATAGAATAAAATATAAATTCCTAGATAAATAATAACATAACTAAATATCAATGACTCTAAAATTACCTAATATAATTTACAAAAATATTTATACATAGACATAATAATAATGTCCACACATAATTAATTTAAATAATGACATAAATTAATAATAACGACGGCAAAAAATAAAAATAAAAAATCTGACATAATTTAATAATAATGACGACAAAATATAAATAAAAAATTTGACATAATTTAACAATAATGACGACAAAATATAAATAAAAAATCTGACATAATTTAACAATAATGACGACAAAATATAAATAAAAAATCTGACATAATTTACCTTTACTGATAAACATACAAAGTAATAATATATATTGATAATTAATATAAATAAATGCATATTTTAATAATGATGACGATAAAAATAAATATAAATACCTGAAATTTAATCTACTTATACAATGACGAAATAATAATAGACATAAATAAATTAATCTAAATAATCACAATTTAATAATAAGTATGACAAAATATAAATAAAATATCTGACAATATAAAAATAATCATGACAAAAAATAAACTAAAACTACCTAATATAATTTAGATTACTTGTTCTTCTCGATTTTAGCAGCGCCTTCAATTCTGTTGATTTCGATATCCTTCTTGGGATCCTTAAATCTTTAAATTTTTCCTCCTCCACAATTAGTTGGTTTCACTCCTATCTTATTGGCCGCTCGCAGCGGGTACGCCTTGATGAGTCTTCATCGGATTGGTGTTATCTTACTGCGGGTGTACCTCAGGGTGGCGTTCTCTCTCCTCTCCTCTTTTCTATTTTTATTAACTCTAACTTCCATCTCTATGCTGACGACCTGCAGCTGTACCATCACTTTCGTGTGGAAGATGCAGAAGCCGCAGTGTCCGCCGTTAACAATGACCTGGAGCTGATTGGGGAGTGGTCGCGCTTATTTGGGCTGCAAATTAACCCCAAGAAATCCCAGGCTTTGATTATCGGTGGCAGGTATATGCGGAACAAGTTGGATCTTGCGTCGCTGTCTCCACTTTGGTTGAGTGGAGCTCAGATTGAATACGTAAAGACGGCTAAAAACCTTGGGGTGACCATGGACTCAAATTTATCGTGGACTGCCCATGTCGCTGAAGTCAGTCGCAAAGTGCACTACACGTTTCACTCGTTGAAATGCCTTCAGACCTTTTTGCCCTTGAAGACCAAAATTTCCCTTGCCCAAACACTTATTCAGCCCATCATAGATTACGCTGATGCCTGTTATTTGGATGCTACCGAGGAGCTTTTAAATAAACTTGAGCGTTTGCAAAATATTTGTATTCGTTTTGTTTTCAACCTTAAAAAGTATGATCATGTCTCTGAATTTCGCAAGGTACTCAAGTGGCTCCCTATTCGACTTCGCAGGAACACTCGAATATTATGTCTGCTATTTAACATCCTTTTCAATCCTAAAACTCCCTCTTACCTGCGGGAACGCTTTTCCTTTTCTCGTCCTTCTGATGCTCCCTGCAGGTCACATCGTAAATATCTCCTTCAATCCCCTCCCCATTCCACCGATTTCTATTCCTACTCCTTCACTTCCCATGCTCTACGTTTGTGGAACTCACTACCGCCTGACATTAGGGGCTGCCAAACTCTTGCGGTTTTCAAAAAAAGGGTGAAAGAACACTATCTTTCTATTTCGTCATAGTTGCTTATTAGTATGTATTTATAATTATATATATAATATAATATATATAGGGTTAGTATGTATTTTTTGTGATATTTATTCTATTATATGTATGTTTATATTTATGATAGTACATATATATTTATATGGTAGGTATATTCTTATAATAATTGTTTTGTTTGTTTCTTTTTCCTTTCACTTTTACACACGGTGTCTACTTCTCTTTTTTTCCAATTCTCCTTTCGCGGGTATGCTGGAAGAGATTTCGTTAGAAATAAGCATTACCTATGTACCTATTTTTCTGTTTCTGTCTTCTTTTCTTATATAAGTCAATTTAAGTGTGTACATGAATTGTTAAATAAATAAATAAATAAATAAAATATGTAACATAATTTACCAATCTGATACACAGATATAGCAATACCATATATACATGATTAATTTAAATAAATGATGACAAAAATAAATAATAACACAGGACATAAATTAGTTAAATTTAGACATTATAATAATATACATACATACATTAATTACTACAATATCAAAATTTAATAATAATGACGACAATAAATAAATAAATCAACTATACCAATACTTAGACATAACAATAAAAATAAGTGAAATATCTTTATTTAATTAGCCTTCATCCTCTCTCCTAGCTTTGCTGTGCCCGACAGGGTCCATATTGATCTTAACTATATTTTTATACCATCTAAACATGTACATATGGAATGCAATAAAATATTGAGTATTGAGTATCTTTTCCGTAAATCATTGACGTAGTGTATGGTAATAACGGATAGAGGTTAAAGTACTACCTCTATCCGTTATTACTCGTGAAGGTACACCAAATAAATTAAAGTATTTATTGAATACTGAAATAGTCGTGTATGAGTCTTCGTATTTTGACTACTTAAAGAATTTTTAGTTTTTGAATTATAATAATATTATATTTTTAGTTTTTTTTTTTAGTTTTTGAATTTTGTGAACGCATCACTAATGGCTAATATATATTTATTCTTTCTTTTGCTCACATTAAACCCCTCGAGCGCCAGAGTTTAATGACCCGGAAAATTGCCGTGTTTACGTAAATCACCAATAAAAAAATGAAAATTTTTGTTTTTTTTCTAGGAAAAACAAATAATATAATAAATAAGGAATATTATAATATAGAAACTAAAATTTTCGGCCAAATAAGTTTCGTACAGACGTGTGAACAAAACGAAAATTAAGCGTTTTTCAAGGTCTTCAAGTTGTACAGACGTATGTACAATCAGCGCTCGAGGGGTTAAAGTTTATTTCTGACTCTTGCGGCATCTAGCTCTACAGAATTTGTAATCAACACTTGTATGACCCTAATAGCTTTTTTGTCAGTTCTTATGGTTCGATAGATCTCGTTAAGTGGTACTAAGTATTTCACTGGCTCTATTTAAGAACATCAGCTAATAGTAAGTCATGACTCCATGCTCTTCTTCACCCTCTTCGTGTGGAATAAGGATGACTCTATGAGGCGACTCGTGAGCAAATTCGTCACATTTTCAGTCCAGGCTATCCGTATTACGACGTGCAAACAGTTGTTTCATCGTCCTACTGCATAAACAATCTTGGCACAGCTGCTGTATCCAGTCCATTCCTTTGCTGCAGATATCACCTTTGGTCATTTAAGTTAAGGTAGAGGGTAGTTACCGTACAACCTACTAAGAATTTGATACTGAACTGACACGTACGGTAGGTCCCTTGAGGTGTAATGAATTAAGACGTATAGTCTGAACCATCTGACCGAAATTATGTGAACGCAACTCTCGCACTCGCCTAGGCGGCAGTACGCAAATCTGTGCATTTATTTGCGGCCAGCAGCGCCCGGAAAGCGCTTTAAATCCATTTTCTCTGCGAGATATTGATTGATGCAATGTTCACTTTGAAGGATATTTAACCACCAATTTTTATGTGTAAAACGTTTCTAAAGGTCCAAGCCGTTTCGAAGGAGCAGAGAAAAGTTGCGAAATTGCTAAATATATATTTTTGACAAAACTATTAATTGCACGAAAAAATCAAATGTTGATATTATTCATGAATCTATAATAAACATATATTTTTTTCAAACCAATTGACCTAGCTGTTTTATGGCACTTTTCGGGCGCTTGGCCCTTAAAATGACGCCCTCTAGCGGACTAAAAGTATTGTGTTAAAGAAATAAGATGAATACATCGTGTTTGATATCATTTAAAAGGGATTCAGTGTACACAGCTGTTGTAGTCTACTGCTTTACAAATGAACAGAAGTTTTATTTTAATTACCTAGTTCTTAATTTGATCATTTAGCTTTTAGAAGTAAATAGTATAGAAGCACAGTGATTTAGGGGGGTGTATACGGGGTCCCAAACAACACCTATCGGGACTCAAGCCAACCCCACCTGCACGTGGCGCACCCTGTTGACTAACAAATGAGGTTCTGGTGACCCGCCAACATGCTCTGGACCAGCGTGGCGGGTTACGGTCCTAATCCCCCACAAATGAAAACGGCGCGGCCTTGGGGTCCGGGGAGCTAAAAATCTCCGGGCGATAGCGATTAACTTTTGACGACTGGACCTGGTAACGTTCAACACTCGTACACTCTAGTCCGATGAGAAGATCAACGAACTCGAGGAGGATTCGAGCGGGTTACGATGGAGTATTGTGGGATTGTTTGAAGTCCGAAGACAGGCCACGATAATCTTAAGATCTGGTAACCTGCTCTATTTTCAGGAAGGGGACCAGCCCTGGTATGAAGACACGAAGGAACGGGGTGGGGTTTTAGTCAGTAAGAGTTTGACACTATCTCCCGCTCCGCTCAAGAGCGGGAGTTGTCATTAGGTGATTTTCCCATCATAAAAAAACAGTCCCAAGGTGGTTTCGGGTTTATCGTCAACAGATTCCTTGTGAACAATATGGTAAAGATCGAGAGTGTGTCGACCAGGGTAGCGTACCTTTTCCGGTCAAGGCCTACCTGTCGGACAGGTATGTGCATAGTCTATCCTGGTCACCAGGGAGAGTGAAAACGCCGACAGATGTTCTGCGGTGTTCCGCAGAGATTGGTATTAGGGCCACCCTTATGGAACAACGGGTACGACTACGTGCTGTGCGGCGACTGCCCTGACAGAGTGAGCGTGGTCTGGTTCTAGCGCAGGCAGAGTTGTACCAGACGGCGGCCGGTTTAGCGACACACGAGGTTGCGATAGTCGTTGACAGGACCCAGCAATTGGGACTCGAGGTGGCGCTGCACAAGTCTGAGGCTGTGTGTTTCCACGGCCCTTGAAATGCACCACCATTGGGTTCTCAACTAACTGTAGGAGGAGTTTACATCGGCGTCGAGTCGATGATGAAGTACCTGGGACTCGTCCTCTACAGCTGGTGGAACTTCGTGGAGCATTTCCGATGTCTGGCTCCCAAACTAAACCGGACTGGGGCTGCTCTCAAGCGGCTCCTACCGAAATTTGGGGGTCCAGACGCCTCCTGCCGGAAGCTCTACGCAGGAATCGTTCGGTCCATGGTCTTTTATGGGGCGCTGATGTGGGCGCTGGCGCTGCGTCAGCAACCGAAGGCTCAGCTGAACGCATGCCAGAGGGTCATGGCAATACTTTACCCTACTCTACCTTACTCTACCCTACCCTACTGTACTCTACCCCACACTACCTCAATTTTTTTTTTGCTTCTCCTCACAATAGAATTGGATAGCCTTAAGGGAATCAAAATTTATAGGTTACTTCCCGTTGAGCTAGAATTCTGAAATTTGGCATGAAGCAAGGTCTCATAGCACTAATGTAGGTAAAATTCTGAAAACTGTAAATTTGTCAATAAGTCACAAAAATCTTGTGATTCGGAAAAATCTTTGTAACTCAATTTGCGAACCCTCAGTGCGCGAGTCCGACTCACTTTTTTAGATTTCCGTAGTCAACTAGGAACCCTTATAGTTTCGCCATGTCTGTCTATCCGTATGTCTGTTCTCGCTAAACCTCTGTGACCATTAGCACTAGAAAGCTGAAATTTAGTACCAATATGTATATCAATCACGCCGACAAAGTGGTAAAATAAAAATTGGAAAAAAAAAATTGACTAGGGTAGCCCCACTATATGTAAAGTGGGAAGTGATTTTTTTTTAAATTTCAACCCTAACGTGTGAAATATTGTTGGATAGGTATTTAAAATGAATAGGGGTTTACTAAAATAATTTTTGATAATTTCGGAAATAATTGCTCCAAAAGTAAAAAACAATGTGTGTCCCCCCTCTAACTTTTGAACCATAAGATTAGAAAATATGAAAAAAATCTGAAATGTAAAGTTTTACAAGGACTTTCTAGGAAAATTATTTTGAACTTGATGGAAAGAACAGTTTTGTAAAAGACAAAAAGGTTGTACAAAATAATATATGGACTAAGTTTGTAGTATAATCGTATATGCTAGCATTTTTTTTAACTCATAAGTAGGTACACTTGTTGTGAAGGACGGGAAACTACGGAACCTTATACTGAGCGTGGCCCGACACGCTCTTCGCTGGTTTTTTTTTTAGTTGACTTCCTATAGATATACTTAATCATAAGAAACAATTAGATATCGTTAATTACACCAATAATAACATGATTCTAAGCATTTTTTCAGTCAATTTACTTGCTGCTTCAGAGAAAGGGGTATAAAAAAAATGGACCAATATGCCTTCTGGCAACATCCAGAATCATAATGTGCATGCTTTTCTGAGTCCGAAACCATTCACAAAAGGCAGTCAGTTTGGCGCTTCCTCTATATGGTTTTGGGGCTGGTAAAGTCACTCATGTTCCTCTAGTAGTAGAAAACAACGCAAAAATACTCGACTTATATCAACTTATGGAAAGGAATTTTTCCGCATTAGACGATAATCAATAATAATCAGGGATTCATGCATCTTTCAGGGCCAGGACTCTAACTACGTAATGATGGAAAGATACAACAGGAGAAACGAGTACCTCGATAACTATGAACCCGAGGACAAAACCATGCTCTACAACTGCACAAATATATACGAATGCTTACCGGTTCAATTTACCTCTGTCACTGAATTTACTGCCCCAAATCTCATCTTGAGATCTTGTTTCACTAAGAATTACACGTGTCAAATCACAAGATTTCATAATTTGAATCACAGTGATAAAGTATTGTTTTTAAGTAACGCCATTAAATTCAAGTCCTTCTATCATATCAATTGTTCACTAAATTCGAACGGTACTCAGTTATGTCACACGGAAGATGGTGTTGTCTATAACAAAATGGTTCATAAGATAAATCAATCACTTGGGAGCGAGCAACATGAATTTATTTGTGAGGAGAGCGAAGTAACAAATATTAAACAAAATCACTATGAAACACGAAGAAATGACAGTGGCCGTGTTGAATACGTTGACCCTTCAGTAGAAAACCCGTGTCTCGAGCCTCGAAGTAACTTAGACTGTACAAAACCAGTGTGTGTGACATGGGAAAACAATATATTTGATTGTACCAGAATCAGATATAGAACAAAAAAAAACGGCAAAACGTATTATCTGCCTAAATCGATTCCAGTTTCAGCAAGTCCACCCAAGGGTACGAAACATTTTGTCAGGTTTATGCCATTCCCACCAATGACGACGACGACAACGCCAATGACGACGACGACAACGCCAACGACGACGACAACGCCAACGACGACGACAACGCCAACGACGACAACGACAACGCCGACGACGACGACAACGACGACGACGACAACTACGACGACGACGACAACGACAACGACAACGACAACGACAACGACAACTACAACTACAACTACAACTACAACGACAACGACAACGACAACGACAACGACAACTACAACTACAACGACAACAACTACAACCACGACGACTACTACGACTACTACAACCACCACTACAACCACCACCACAACTACGACAACCACAACCGAACCTCCCCTCCCTACTTCCCCCCATCACAAGTACTATAAGGGTGACAGAGTGTTACTTAAATTAGAGGGTTGGGTTGGTAAAGTCAATCATGTATCAATCAGTAAAGGTAGATACTCCAGTAGGAGAAAACAACACAAACATATACATATTGCACAATTTACTCTGGCCGACTCCTTTGAAATTGAAAAGGGTAGATGTAAAAATGAGGAGTGTGGGGTCGTTGTGGCACATACATTAGATATACCAACCGTCACTATATGGCCTAGGACACCAAAGCCAACTACGCCCAAAGTGATACTCTCGGGCAGATGGGAAAATTATACATACCCGACCCGTCGAACAAAACGTTTAAGGCACCATCACCGTCAAAAGGGACCGGTAGTTTTAAACGCACTGCGCAACGATCCCACCAAAGTTTGAAAAGGAGCCAATGTCCAAGGTAATCTGGTCATATTACATGGGTAGTGCTACTGCAATCAAATGAAATAAATAAAGATAAAATAAATAATAGTGTATTTATTTAGATTTATGGCGTATTAAAAAAAAACAACTTACTAGATCTCGTTCAAACCAATTTTCGTTGGTAGTTTGCATGGTAATATACATCATTATACTTTTTTTAGTTTTATCATTCTCTTGTATGAAAATCTTACTGCGGTTCACAGAATACATCTACTTACTAAAATTCAACAGTATAGCTCTTATAGTTTCGGAAAAAAGTGGCTGTGACATACGGACGGACAGACAGACAAACAGTCAGACTGAGGAATCTATAAGGGTTCCGTTTTTTGCCACTTGGCTACAGAACCCTAAAAAACCTTTAATTCCGTGCAACAATACGAATCAAAATAAATAATTCCATTTACAGTAGTTGGCCATAATTATTATTAAGGATAGCACCAGTTTTTTATAATATTATCTACTTTAACTCAATATTGCAAGCAAATAGTTGATTGTAGGTCTGGCTGGTATTTTTTATTAGGGTTCCGTAGTCAACTAGGAACCCTTATAGTTTCGCCGTGTCTGTCTGTCCGTCCTCGCTTAATCTCTGTGACCGTAGGCACCAGAAAGCTGAAATTTGGTACCAATATGGATATTAATCATGCCGAAAAGGTGGTAAAATAAAAATTGGAAAAAAATGTTTGATTAGGTTAGCCCCCCTATATGTAAAGTGGGAAGTGATTTTTTTTATTAATTTCAACTCTTACGTGTGATATATTGTTGGATAGGTATTAAAAAATAAATAGGGGTTTACTAAAATTATTTTTTGATAATGTCAATAATTTCGGAAATAATCGCTCCAAAAGTAAAAAACAATGAGTTAACTTATAATAATATATATAGAAATATATATATATATATTAGAAAATATGAAGAAAATCTGAAAAGTAGAACTTTATAAGGACTTTCTAGGAAAATTATTTTGAACTTGATGGAAAGAACAGTTTTTGTACAAAAAAAGACAAAAAGGTTGTACAAAATAATTTCTGGACTAAGTTTGTAGTATAATCGTTGCAAGCATTTTTTTTAAACTCATAAGTTGGTACACTTATTGTGACGGACGGGAAACTACGGAACCCTACACTGAGCGTGACCCGACACGCTCTTGGCCGGTTTTTTTATAGACTTTATTGATTGCGATAGTAAAAACAACAAAATTTAAAGCAAAATCATTTATATATTTATGAAAAAATACGTAGAAAATCGGACGAATATTACCTGAATTTTGTGATATCTCTCCATGCCATTCATCGTGATATGCTCTGTATGCAAATTCTGGCATTTTGTTGCATTTTTTATTTCTGTTATTATACCACTTTTAAATGAGAACTGCAATCAGCTAATGCTTTTATAAGAATAATAATAAATCAGTTATTTGCTTGGCGGTGATCACTTGCTAAGCGATCTACTGAAAGAAAGAAAGAAAGAAAGAAAGAAAGAAAGAAAGAAAGAAAGAAAAACGTTTATTCGTGCCTCACACAAGCACAATGCAAATTCGTGCATAAAAATGGACTTTTTGTCAATAGGGAACCATTCTACGAGCTGCGGCAGCAGTTCAGTTTCTAGTTCACGCTTGTACTGGTCTTGCCTCACTGTCCCTTCCACGGTATATAGGCGCCCCATATCCATGGCAGAGATTAAAGACCACACCATAATACTAATTGGGTGTTTAGCTCGCTCTAAGCAGCAGTTTGCATGCAACTATTCTCCAGGGAGTAGTCGGAAAGGAGTATTTTGTGAAAGAGCAAAGGAGTTTTGGTCAAACAAAATCTGAAACGTCGATTCATTGGAGAAGCATGTCTAAAAAATTATATTACTCCATCACATAATGACAATAGTTTATAAACAATGTATGTAAGTAATATTTAAAGTATTATTTTTACCTAACTTCAGTCTACAACAGTCATATTTTGGTGTTTTTGGCCCTGAGCAATAGTCTCTTCTTTGGCGTGTTTTTTTGGTAGGCCGACGACCTATTAACTCTTCTTTTGCCTACCCTTGATGATTTGTCCTATCGAAAACTTCTAGTTCTCGTTGTTTGTAATCTTAGTAAGGCAACAGTCTTTTTACGAGATATACCTGATTTTAGGATTTTTACGAAAGATGGTGATCCCTTTCCTGCCACATTTATTAACACGGTGTGATTCGAAAAGTTTGTTTTGATTAGTTTTTCTCTTAATTCTGTAAACCATAGACTTTAAAACTCTTTTAATAGCTGCTATATATCTCTGGAAATGTTCGGAGTGCAAAAATAATGTTTGAGTTTGTGTACGTCTTCTTGAGCCTTGCTTGCCCATACTAAAAAGAAGCAGTTTTGAGAATATTACCGTATATCGTTGCTCCAATTAAAAAATAACTTATAAAACTATGAAAAAGCAACGCAATAAGAAACATTACTTACGTATTGACTATTTTGTACAGAAAAAACTAGTAAAATCAAACTAAAAATATTTTTTTCCTCCAACAAAAAAGAATCCAATTTTCAACAAATATTGACAATAGTCGACAAAGTTAGAAGTATTGCCACTTTAAAAAAAATGGCACAAACTCGCAGAGTTGCCACATATCAAAAATAATAATAATGACACTAATAACAATACCAAATAAAAAAAACCTTACATAAATGTATTGGTTTGCTCAAAAAGTGTTTCAATCATAAAATAACGTATCTACGAGTACTGTCCCTAATAATTTAGGTATAGTACATGCAATTTTAATAATACTTAATTAATTACATAATTACATAATTAGTCCATCCAAAGGTTGTAAGAGATCGACCTGTGCGATAAAATCGCCCATTGTGCACTTATTCTTTTAAATGTTTGTCCTGTATTTTGGTTAATTTGGTGTACAATAAAGATTATAATAAATAAATAATTAAACCATTTTAATAAAACCTTTCGACGACCGTAAATTAGATACAATAGAAAGACAATGATAGAGCAAACGCCGGTGTTCGCTTTCGCTTTAATGAATAAGGAGACCGATACGCTTTCATACAATCTTGGGCCTGGGTAATAAAGAAATAAAAGTGATATCAGTTAATAGCTTATACTATTGTATATCCAAGAAGTAGCTGTGTTTGTGAAGACAAATCTTAGTCGTTTTAAACGCATAGCCGATGTATTTCCCCGCAACAGACGCGATAATAGCCTGCTATGTCAGGAGCCAGCTAAGACAGCACTTATGCGCAAAAGTGTCTACTTCATGGCTCCAGTCATTTATAATAAGATGCCTAAGAGTTGGAAAAAGCTTCCACTGCCATTATTTAAAAAAAACTCCGAAACTTTTTAATGGTGAAAGCTTATTATAATTTAAGTGAGTACCTGAGTGAGAAAGATTTTTTTAAGTTTAAATAATAGTTTAAGAAATTAATAAATAAATAGTGTCAAAGTGTAAATATTTTCAGTTAAGTTAAATATTTTCTTTGTATTTACTTGTTTATATTTTAAAATTGTATTTAGTGGTGGTAGATATGTTAGATTTTATATGTCTTTTGCATGCCTACATGGTAAAATATGGCTGAACTTGTTTCCAATATTTTTCTGTCATCTTTACTGTTACCCATATTTGCAATAATAAAATTATCTTTATCTTTATACATTTTCAAACATTTACTGAAAATTCTGGGAATTTTGTCACTTACAGAGAAGAATTATAAGAGATTTAGTATAAGTGAGGTTATACAAGATATTACGTTTTAATCACTGACCTCTACTGTTTTGGTTATAATTGACGAGAGAATATTATAAAGTAGAAAAATATTAAGCAACCTAAGACGGTTTTAGAATTTAGTTAAATGTAAATAATCTCAATGTTCTTCAAACATATATTTTTATTTGTAAATATAAAAGAGAAAAAAAGCGGTGAATCGTGGTAGACGCTAGTTAACTAAGAAATGTGGAGCGATTATACTTACAGAGATAGGCAGTACGGCTAATTTTACACAGTTTGAAACTGCTACTATTACAGAGGTACTTAAAATAATTGAAAATTTAGATGCAAATACAAGCGCCGGTATTGATGGAATAAATACAAAAATGGTAAAATGCATTAAAGAACAAACAGTGGAAAATGCAACTCTTTGTATTAATAAGTGTCTAGCAACGGGAAATTTTCCAGAACCCTTGAAAGTTGCAAAAGTTAGCCCCATATACAAGTCGGGAAACTAATCAGATCCAGGTAATTACCGACCAATATCTGTATTACCAATATTATCAAAGGTGTTTGAAAGAATACTGCATAAAAGACTAAGCGCATTTTAAAAATAAAAATAAAATCTTATATGAAAAACAATATGGTTTATTTAGATCAAAGTCAAACACGGTTACAGCTGCAACTGATTTAGTGACAAAAATCAAATCCAATATTGATGCTAGGAAAATAACACTGGGAGTGTTTGTAGATTTGAAAAAAGCCTTCGATACAGTTAGTCATGATATACTTTTGTTATTGTCTGTGCGATAAAATAACCTTCGTGGCGTAAAGTGAAAACAACATTGTAGTGTATTACGTATATAATAAACGTAACACACTTGCAGGTGGGGCGCTCAGTCACTATGTAGCCGCCGAGCAGTAAGTACGTTACCCATTCAAGTTGCTGTTTTATTTAAGTGTACATACCTAGCAAACCCTTACAAGTGGCGACCTTGCCAGGATTACAAAAGTGTAAGGTATGTACCAAAATCCACAGTAAATAATAAATTAAGAGATAAATCAGTGACTAATCAGTTTTGTTCATTGAAATACTCCATGTAGGTTATTAGAACTGGGTATTAATAAGAATTATACACTGTTATTGAAACCTGCTACTTAATAGATTTAATGCTTAAATTTGAAATTAAAAACCGTAGATAAAATCCTGCTTATGGCACAATAGTTCAAAAGATTGTGACTTATTCAGCTTAGCTTTTTTTAATGTAGGTACCTAACATTATTAGTTTTGTTAAAACTAACATTTTGATTAATTTAGTGTTTCAAGATACATCTGATTTCGTTACTTGATTGGTACCTAAACAGTCGTTATTGAGGAATTGATGTACGTGTATGTCGGCGCATGATCGCCGTCGGAGTTGACGTCACACAAATTTCACAGTCACAGTGATATCAGGAAATGTTTTTAGAGTGATAATAAAGAAATACATTGCTTCAGTTCAACTTGTTTATTCTATGGTCGGTCAAAGAGTGCCTTTCTAATCACATTACAACGGTTTTTATACTCAGAAATTGACAAGCATAAAAATTCACTATGAAGGTAGAAAAATACTTTAAATAAATTAATAGAACGGAAATTGTCACAGTAAATTCCTATTTAAATATGACCGGATGCTCTGATATTTTTAAAGAAATCAAAATTAAGTGGTCAAGTTAAATCGTCACAAATTCGACCGGATGTTTAATATTTTCTAGAAAGGAAGTTGTCATTTAATTTGTTATAAATTCAACAATATTTTAAAATAATTCGAAAGGAAGTTATCAAATGAAATCCTTTTATAAATTCAACAGGATGTCGTAATATTTTAAAATAATTCGAAAGGAAGTTATCAAATGAAATCCTTTTATAAATTCAACAGGATGTCGTAATTTTTAAAATAATTCGAAAGGAAGTTATCAAATGAAATCCTTCTATAAATTCAACAGGATGTTGCAATATTTAAAAGAAATTAGCAGGAAGTGATCGAATTAAATCCTCATCAAAATATTCAAATAGTGGTTTTGCGCCCACATGTACATAAAAAAAATACCACAAATAAAATTCGTTGATAGAACAAAACTGTAAATAAAAAAACAAACCGTTAAAATTGTAAATTAATGGGTTGAACATCAGTGTTTTATCGAAGTACCTACGTTTTTGCAGGTAGTCCCAAAAAAAAATGTTGCACCTACCGCCACTAGAGTCTTTGGACTGTGATGGAGACCCAGCCTCAGTGGGATTACGCTGGGAAAAATGGAAACGTGTACTGGAGCGATACCTCATTGCTATTGGTGCTATTACACCAGAAGCAAAAAGAGCAGTGCTCTTACATATGGGTGGTTTAACCCTACAGGAAATTTATTACAATATTCGTGGCGCACATTTGGAAACTACTGCTGAAGATGACAATGACATTTTTACAGTTGCCATTAATAAGCTAAACGAATATTTTGCACCCAAACAAAGCCTGGTATATGAGCGTCATTTGTTTAGGCTCATTAAACAAGAAAGTGGAGAGAAATTTGACAAGTTTCTTGTTAGGCTTCGGCACCAAAGTTCGAAATGCAAATTTACTGCCCCTGACGAACATTATGATCGATCAAATCACCGAAAAATGCGAGTCAGCCAAATTAAGAAAAACAATATTGACTCTCGGTAATGACGTCACACTTGACAAAATTGTTTTCGAAGCCAACGCTTTAGAAACTGTAAACCGTCAACTGAATAACTTCGGGTTGCCGGGGCCTAGTAAAGACTTGTCAGTAAATAGAGTAGAGACGCGTTCGGGAAAGAGGATTTCGAATTCAAATTCGTGCTCCCGTTGTAATATAAATGTCACAAATGCGGGTTCATCGGACATTTCCGAAAATTATGTAAAACCAGGGCAAAGAAACGAAAATAATATTACGAAACTGGACTGTAAAGTGATGGCCTGAAACACAGGTTTAAATTCCTAGATCGGGCGGTCCACTATCAAATAATGTAATTCCAAACCACTCCTAATTGTCCTTTTTTTGATATTTAGTTTTACAATATTTTTAAGCACTGTAATTGTATCATTATTGTCATAGGAAACCTTGTTACTGTTGCTTAATGTTCATATTTTTGTAAACGTATTTGAATAAAAATTATTATTATTATTCCTTTATTACCTATTTTAACATATTAATTACATTTTTAAATATTCCTTAAAAAAAATATTAAAAAAAAACATTTAAAAATATAAAAAAAATAGTGTCCCACCGGTATCGGGAATAGGGTCCAAGCTACCGGCGGTCAGGGCTCCAGAGAAAGGAACCTCCTGACTATACGAGCCGTGTCCAGAAGTACCGCTTTCTGAATCAAGCCCTTGATCCAGTCGCCTAACGAGAGCCTCCTAAGGTGTTGGTCGAGTCCGTTACCTTTAGTAGCTCCATCAGTTGCAGATTGTTGGGGGCAAAGAGCTTCAAGTCATCCATATAACGGAGGTGAGATATAACCTGACCACCTCTCTTCAACCGATAGCCTAGGCCTGAATTCTCCAGCAATTTGCTCAGAGGATTCAAGGCTAGGCGGATTATTATTATTATGGTTTTTTGGGCAATTTTTCTCAGGCTTATTACCTGGTGTTCTATCGGAACCTCACGGGTGTGAACCAAGGTGAAATCCTAATAATTGAATTTAAGATGGTAAAAGACTTTGTATTGGATTTATATTATTATCCAAGTCCAGTAGTTTTTATTATGTTTTTGTTTGCGGTTCACTAATGTTTCACCAAAACTTTGTTGACCAATTTTTAGTTTACATTCAAAATTTAGTATACCATTTATTTCACAAACAATTTATTCCGTAAATGTGTTATTTTCTTCTCTTTATAAATGTTTCGGATAATATGTTATAATTTCTGACATTTCTCATTTAATATAAGTTTAGATTCTTTTGAAACAGTTACTTTTATACTAAATAGCATTTTCTTCTGCAAAATATGCCTTTGTTCCACCAAAAATACTGCGTACTAAAATATACTGGCTGGTTCGAAGGTTTGGTCGATCCCCGCTTTGTGTGGCTCTTATTTCTGGATAGTTGATAAAAAAAATCTTTTTTATATTCCAAACGTTGTTTTATGAGAAAAATTAAATAAAAAATGAATCGTTTGTCAAATAGCACGTTATTAAACAAAAGTATAGGTTGTGATTTGTTTGTAAATTATTTGGATTTTCTTTCTTGTATAATGATGAAATGACGAACCATGTATTTGCCAAACGAATGTTACAACCAAAACAATAGACCATCCAAACGACCAGTCAAAAGACAAACGAGCCAAGAGGACGAACTAAAACCTACCTATGTTCTTTCAGTTGCATTATGCGAGTAACTTTTTCAAATACTCCCGCAACCCTGACAGGTACCGAGCCCCTAGCGAGCTCCGTCCATTTTGTTAACAGCTCTTTGAACCAGAACATCATCATTTCCTAGCCTGTTGCATCGTTGACTGCCTCTTGGTTTGGTGGTTAGTAGCACTGACTGCTACGGAGGTCGTGGGTTTGATTCTCACACCCAGGACAAATGTTTGTCTGATGAGCATAATCATTTGTTCAGTGTCTGGGTGTATTTTATCTATGTATGTATGTAAGTATTTAGAAATAAGTATGTTTATCAGTTGTCTAGTACACATAACACAAGCTCTGCTTAGCTTGGGACTAGACGGCGTTGGTTGATAGTTGTGGAATATAAAAAAAAAAATTCGCTGAAGGACTCCACTGTTGGCTTCCCCCAAGCTCTCGCATCCATCAGATTCCCGCGACACTCACCATGTCATTGGTCTACCTTGTGTCCCACAGACAAAGGCTTCCCAGCCTTTCAAACAAAGACCTCTGCTGATTGTTACCGTATGTACTCCCATTTTAAGGTAGGCGAAGGGACTGGCAAAAAGATTTAAAAAATAATAAACAGTATCTTTCAAATCAATTTAATTTTTAACAATTACATTATTACAGATAAAAATATTACTTAATAAACCATTAATTCTCTTTCTTGAGGTAAAAAAATCTGTGCAATTGACTAAAATGGTACTATAATACAGGTCGCGCGGTGAATCAAGATCGCTCGGTAAAAGTAGTGGGGGCAATCGGCGCATGTGTACAATTACGCACAGAAATTCTTAGTATGTTAGGATTTTATTTTTAATTTCGTATGTTTGAACCTTAGTAACACACCACTTATAATAACACTAGTTTTTGCTTGTAATTTACCTTGTAAGTAGGTAAATTGAGTTTTTTTTTTAATTTTTATTAAAATAAAAAAAATTATTTCGTTAGTTCCTTTCTTAACGTAACAATTCACGTCGTAAACCATTTTTCCGGCAAGCCGTTTTAATACTTTTATTTTTAACTATTTTTTTTACGACTACGTATTACTAATACGATAAGACAAGCTGTACGCAATAGTACCCAAGTACAACAGTATCCAATGAGACGCGAGGACGCAACGCAGGAATTGAAGAGCGACTTTAGCTACCAATGACGTGTCGCCGACAGCGCACACCCGCCCGCACGTCGCCAAATAGACCTTAGAATTGAATACTGCGCAGGCCCCTTCCACTTTTGCCGAGCGATCTTGATTAACTGCGCGACCTGTACGAGTAAGTTAGTAGACAAAGATTAATTATAAAATAAAAATGAAGAAACACAAAGGATACAACATATCGACGGTTGAAAGGCAAAATGGTGTAAGCGACATTAAGTAAACTTTACAAAAAAGAGATTTAAAGTTAAAATTTTGATTTCACTTTTGTAAAGTTTATTTTATGTCACTTAGATCACTTTGCCTTTCAACCGTCGATATATTAATCAATTTACTTTAACCCTTTAATCGCTTGGATTGGTCCAACGAGTGTTTTAGTGTCCTATTCACCAGGGTCGTGTATTTGCGACGGCTCACTCCATCTCGTTTAGCTATTCAATCCCATAGGTGACCGTACAGCTGACGAGATGGAGTATTTGATCGTGGTTGTGTCTCCCTAGTGGAATAAACGAGACAGTGTTTGTTGGATATATGCGACGAAAGAGGTTGAAATATTTAATAGTTTTATCGCAATGAAAAAGTTTGTTCTAAAATCTAAAATACTTACGTTGAAGACGAATTAAAATAAAGAGGAAAACACTAATGCAGTCAGCGAAATTTGTTTCATGTTTATCACAAATATTTCTTCATAAACTTTTTCTAGCTGTTACGACCGCATGAAAGTCGGTTTCTCCATCTTCTTCTTTTTGTGTCGATGCTCTCAAACTATACTTCTTTTGACCAATATTTGGCAATCTGTACAGCTCTATTGTTGGCCTCGTATAGATCCTGAAAACTGCAGGTCTTTACGCAGGATGAGCAGCATAGCAGGTGGCGCATGTCTTGTGGACAGGCTCCGCACTGGCACTGTGTTAGTGATGGGTCGAGGAAACCCCATTTGGCCAGATTGTTTTTACAGCGGCCAACCTGGGTTTCTCCATACAAACTTTGGACTCCCGTCCCATACCATTATGGGGAGAATTTTGGCATACTTACATCATAAAAAAATGTTTACCTTGACAATTTTGCTTTAGAGCGAAGACACATCCTATGTACGACACAGCACCGCAGCGTAAAACGTTGCGATGTACAAAAGTGCAACTAGGGTAACCACATTCTTTCGGTTAATGTTAAATCTCGTATTTTAAGTAGAAGGATGCTTTCCCACCAAATATGTGCCATGCTACGTTTGCTATGGATGCGTTTGATATCCACCAATCATATTCATTGGTGCACATAACTTAGCATTGGTGGAAACGGATTCAACTAAGATATGTTTTTATATGGAAAGTTGCGTGCTATGGATGCATACTATGGATACGTGCTATGGATGATCGTGAGTAGGGTAGAAATATGCCCTACGATTAGTGATGGGTAAATGCCCTGGCATTTTGGGCAGATTGGGAAAATTCCCAATAAACGCCCATAAATTCCTGTCCGAGGGCATTTATCTGGGAATTTATTTTTTGTTTTAAAATTAATTCAAGACATTAATGTTAGCTTTGGAAACTGGCTTAAATCGACGAATTTAGTAATGGTTAAGTCTCTATAGGTGTTTTTATATGAATTTGCACATTCTATTAAAATTTAAGTTTTACAAAACCATGTTTACGAACACAAAGATTACGAGTTACCCGGCGGCGGCGGCGTAAAAACACTTGCATGGTGAGAGGAGTACGGCAAGAGATGCGTACACTGTTATGGTTAGTTGTTTTAAGTAGGTACTTAGATGATTTTATGAATTAAATTGCAATATATTTAAAATGTCTTAAAAGAACCACTTAATGTCATCAACCATTTCCAATCACTTCTACCTACCGTGCGAAAGCACAAAGTGGGGACAGCGCGGTCTGTGTGCGCATCCCTCACACACTCACACACCGTGTGAGGGACGCGCACACACGCCGCGTTGTGCCGCCATTTTGTTATTAGTTATCCTGTGTTATTTGTTGATACCGCACGCACGCACGCATATCACTAATCTATTCGAGCATTGTGCGCGCATTGTGAGCATGAGGTACGCGCCAGGATAATTGTGTTCTGTGGTTCCGGTTTCCCAATTTGAAGTAAATACTTATTGGTTTTAAAAACAGTGCTAATTAATTTACAGTTATTTTTGTGGTAAGTTTAAGTAAAAATGTTTTTGACGATCAGTAATTTTAAGTAAAAGTAGGTAGATTCATAATTATAATAACTATAAATAAAATTAAAGTAGGTATTCGTAATAAGTAAATTTAGAATAGAATTAGAATGGAATAAGAATATAATACGAATAGAATTAGAATAGAATTACAATAGTTCACGATTAGTTTTATTGGTGAATTTCGCCCTAAAACTTTTGTGAGAGCTGGAGTTTGAACTAGGTTCGAGACCTGTATGACCAATTTCCAGGCTGACAACCCTTTTAAATATAATCGCATTTTGCAGCATATCAAAACGTATTTTATATTTATAAGAATAACAGCGGTAGAAGTTTGTGAAGTGTAAAGGAAAAGTGATATTTAGTGGGTAAAAATCATCCAAATGACATCCCCCGGCCTTGGGCGTAGTGGGAGATAGTTTCAGACTCTGACTAAAAACCCACCCCGTTCCTTCTTGCCTTTGGTCTATGGGTTCTATGGTCTGTACTAAGGCCCGGTGCAAGTGATCGTCGATTGCTCCCGTGCACGGCAATGTTCTGCCCAAGTGGGGCACACCTCCACTGTGTGCTCCACCGTGTCCTCCGGGCCTTCCGCAGAGTGGCGACACCCGGGCGTGTAGTATATGTTTATAATAAATGTGATTAAAGTAAAACATACCCTTCCAGTGTCATCAACAGTTCTCTAGATAATTATAATTATATTGATGTTGATTATTAAAATTTTAATAATGCCGAAACTAGTTTTTTATAGTTTGTTTAATACATATTATTTTATTTCTTGTAACTTAGAACATAATTTATTATATTTGATATTAAAGTATAGTCTTGTATCTATTTTTACTTGAAAAAGTATATTAATGTTGTTATTTTAAAATGAAAATAGGTTTAATTCATTAAACCCCAAGCAAACGCTGTCGTTGTCTTTCTATAGTGTATCTAATCGACACGATTGAATCATTCACATTTCTTCAAAGTAAAGTCTTTTATTTCTGTTTTACATGAAAAAGTATATTAATATTATTTTAAAAATAAATGTGTTTAATCATTCGCATTCCTTCAAAGTAAAGTCTTTTATCTCTGTTTTCACATGAAAAAGTATATTCACGTTATTATTTCAAAATAAAAATGTGTTCAATCATTCATATTTCTTCTTTTATTTCTTTAATACATACTATTTTACATGAAAAACCACATAAAATCACGTTTAACGAGTCCCATATTTTTATGCCCTACGATCGGGCATTTATCGGGAAAATAAAAATAAATGCCCAAAATGCCGGGAAGTTACTATATTTTCCCGCCGGGCAGAAACACTTTGCCCATCTCTACCTACGATCGATACATCGCATCGCTCAAGCTACACATCTTTCTCGCCCAGCTACTTTGCGGCAGCGCATTTTCATAGCACATCTTACACGCACCGTTATATAGCTTAGTATCAGTGGAAACGGTCACATAGTTCACAGCTTAGCTATTAAATCCTTGCAGCATAGCGTCATTACGTATTTCAATGTAACTTTGTGTATTTCAATGTAATTTTGTGTATTTTAATGTTATTTTATGTGTTCTAATGTAATTTAATTTATTTTGACATAATTTATTACTAAATTTTTAATGCAATTTCATTCAATCAGACATAATTTATTTAATTGATTGATCTATAATAATTCCTTCCGTATCTTGTTGATTATTTTTTCTTTGTTATCGTGTCGTACCTGGATATTATTTATTAATTAATGTGAATTATCAATTTATTCTAAATACAATAATATTAGTTTACCAAATTTTGTAAGTGCTGTGCACACCTTTAAGTGAAGAATTCGCTGTGATAATTGTTAATTATAAGATTATTCCTATATAAATGTTTTGGCGAACTATTCGTTGGAGTGCCGTAATAAATAAATAAATAAATAAATAGCACATCTCTGGTGGAAAAACAGCCTTAGCCCATTACCACCGACCGGGTGCAAGTCCAAACTCAGGGCTGCTACTGAAAACATTCCAGATTGGAAAACCCAAAATTGGATTTTAAGCGTCAGAAACCGTTGGTATACCAGTCAGTCAAAGGCGAGTACCCCTTTGACTGACTGGTCCACTAACGGAATATATTACATTTTAAATGCAATGACAATAACGACGAGTTTAACTTGTAAACAACGCAAAAAATATAAAGATGAAAAATAGAAAGAGAATAAAGGCACTGTTTGACAGCGACTCAATGGATATCTCAGTACCAAAAGATGAAAATATCACAACATTTAAAATCATACTTTGTCTTAATGAGTGTAAGCTTTAAAATCAGGTGCCTAGAGAGACTTTTGTGCACAGTGAACCGTGACAGAAACTGTATTACTACGTTGTAAAGATAATGGTAGCCAAATACGACAATGATCTACGTCGGGTGAATAATTCGGTAACTTTCAGTATTCTAAACAGAGATATTCAACGATCAATCGACAAAGGAAAGAGGAAAGTTGCCATGTAGGTAGTATACTAGAGAAATATCAAGACTTATTTATCCCGTAGGTACTCACGCAAATGACGCATCGTAATCGTTAAAAAAATGTTTTTGGGACCCTTTGATATAGGGCATGGCCTTAAAAATGCCACAAATTCATCGTCATCACTATACTCAGAATTCGTAAATTACCACAGAGGAGAAAATAATTTGAAGTATCTAAAGCCGTGAGAGTCAGAGTGGCGGATGTACCTCAGCGAAATAAATTATGATAATTACCGTTAAAATGTACCTAAAATGTACTATTCAGTACCTAACTCTAAAATATCTGTACCTCCTTCAGAATGAAATAAATTCAAAATTAAGGTACACCCGCCATATTGACGTCAAGATGGCGGGTGTTCTGTATTATTTTATTATTTAACCATTACTCACAAAATATAATTACACCAAAAAAATGTACCTTAAAAGTACCTCAAGTAGAAAAGACTACACACTTGATCGACATACGTGCGAACCAAGTTGTTGCGTATCATGCAATGCAACTTCGTATGTGTGTACACGGCTCAACAGCATACAACAAGTTTTTAAATTAAACACACAAAATCGTACCTTTCTTTAAAAGTACCTACACATACGCAGTCACGAGTCACGACAGTGACACCGTCAAGCCACCGATCAGTCACGTTTAAGATGTCTATATTTTTTAATTGATTGAATGGCGACTTGACAGTCACGTGAAATACATCATATTGTGTGCATAAACCATTGACAAAAATAGTAACGACAGGGCAGACCGCGCGTTTTTCTAACAAAACAATTTGTACCGTTGACTTCGGGAATAGTCCCCAATTTTCGGAAGCGGCCGTTAGTCTTCGGAAGCAGTCGTGTGTGCGAAATATTAAGGTCTTTTTTACTTAGTATGGGCATGAGTTGGAAGACAGCATGACGAATATATGCATCTTTAGACGAGAAAAAAGGATAGGTAACATTGTATGAATCTGACAGCTGTTACCCGCACCATCCTATAGCAAATTGTAATGTAGAAATGCCCTGTTTCCTGTATAGTAAATACGTAGAGTATGTCTAAATAGTCAAACGACTTGAGTATGATTGGGGCAAAATTAAATCTGATGTAGTCAACACTGGTTCAATAACCATGGTCGATTAAGAAATCTTGATCATTGCTTACTAATAGAAGAACCTTATAAAAGTATTTTTCAAATGGTTAAATTTTATACAAAATTCCCAAGTCGTTTAACTTTTTAGACTGACTATATCAGCAAACATTGGGACGGCAATTATCTTTACTATTTAAATCTTTGGCTTAAACCTTGGAAATGAGCCTCTGAAGACTTTACTAACGTTAAGAGATCGATTGTGCACCTATCTCGGTAATATTACCTACACTTCTCTGTATTTTAAATTACTTTTTTTTTATTAATTCAGTCAACTGTTAATAATGATTCTGCCGTCAGTTTTGATCTTCAAAGGTGAGTAAGCTCTGATGTAAGCTTGAAGAATCTTCTGGTCGCGGCCAACGTCCGTGGAGTTCTTTCTGTTCTTGAACATCTGGAATTAAAAATCGATTATATTATTATAATAACTTAAGCCAAAAGTTTATCCTACGTAAAAGATTAGTTGCAGGATCAAAGGCTGAAATCAGAAACGTTTATTTCAAAAAGACCAAATACATGCACTTATGAATTGTCAAAATATCGGTCAATCAATAAAGTGAAGCTTAATTGCACGTTTTAACGTGCAGATCTCTATGGAGAAGAACGTGCAAGAAACTCCGTGGACACTCTTCATATTATGAGTTACATAAATCTTTGTTACATATTTCATGTTGCTTTTATTATGTGAGCACAAGAAAACAATTGAATTAACACTGAAAATGCGCGCACCCAGGCACAGAGATATAACATCGCCGACTCCCCAACTCAAAGCCCTCTCATAAAAAAATCTGACTTCACAACACTTTTTACCTAACCTGCGAATCGAATCTAGAATACGCTTGCTCAAAACTATTAGTTTGCCTGCTGCAGTATTCCCATCCAATTATAATTCAGGTGTCTTGAACGCTAGCGTGAATAGGCTCTTAATAAACAAGTGCGATTCACCATCAACAATTGCATCACTGCTTACCATCAGGTGGAGTCGCAGTCAAGCACTAGTACCTATATTATGATTTTAAATGACCCTCAATGCTAAAAACCCCCAGTTTAAAAAAAGACGTGTGGCACTCGGGGACTGCCGCGGTAAAGCTATTGCATAGCATTTTTATCAACTTATGCATTTATAATTATTTATTTATTTTATTTATGCAGTATTTTTTTTCCTTTGTTTTTAAGCTATTGCATAGCTTCTATCGCGGGCCTTGAGCGTGGTAACCGATAAGAAAACAAATGAGTGATGCTATGCAATACGTTTACCGCGGCAGTCCCCGAGTGCCACACGTCTTTTTTTTTTCTTTGATATTAATTGAAGTTACACTTTCACACAATGAATTGAATTTTGATTGATTGTTCACTCATTTGTTTTTTTATCGGTCTCCATGCTCAAAAAACAAATGAGTGGGGGGTGTTAGGTAATTTTCGTTACGGAATTTCTGGATTCGGTCTCTACGCTAAAGCCCCGCGATAGAAGCTAAGCAATAGCTTAAAAAAAATTGTGTGACAGAATAACGTTTGCTGTATTGACCAATAGTAATAGTAGTAGTAGTATACAACAGTAGTACATTTAAACTTTGTGAAAAAATGAATAATAATTGAATAAATAAATACTTACCGAAAAGCCATCGCCTCCGTCAGAGAGGTATCGGGGTGCAGTCACCAGATAAACTTCTTCATCAGCCAGTGGCGCAGCATCTTCCCCGACCACCACGGAGGTTATGCGCTGTCCTTCAGAGAGAGTTAAGTTGTACGTCACCCGGAGGCCTGCGAAGAGACGGCATATTATAGTAGTAAGTATCCAGGAAATCAGTAAAAAAAGAAGAAAATCGTCAATGAGTTCGAGATAGATAAATTAATTGATATTAATTATCAAAACCAAAAGAAGTCCACTGTTGGACATAGGCCTCCCCAAAGCGTCGCCACAACGACCGGTCCTGTGCGTCTCGCATCCATCAGATTCTCGCGACCCTGACCAGGTCATCGGTCCAATTTGTTCATGGCCTTCCTTTGCTGCGTCTTTCGGTACGTGGTTGCCATTCCAAAACTTTTTGGCTTTTCTGCGTGCAATGTGCCCTGCCCATTGCCGCTAAAGTTTGGCGATTCTGCGAGCTATGTCGGTAATATTGGTCCTCCTCAATTATATTTATTACTCATATAATTCATTTGTCTATCTTGGCCAAAAACAGGCCAATATCAGCTGCCAAGATAACTGGATGCAGCAGAAAACTAGTGACTAAACCACCACCTCTTAAAATGGTAACCTATACACGAACTGTCTTTTGCAAGCTTTGCTTGCCCTAAAAAATCGAATCGTGCAGCTGTTAATATTTTGTCACAAGCTCCTGAGCCTCAGATCATCATCACCACCAGAGTCGCCACAACGACCGATCAGGTAGGTTCAATAAAATAAAGAACTGAATCTCACCAGCAACCTGCAGCAACCAAGGTCCTTTGAAGGGGTTGTACGCCCACGCATCGCTGACACTTCTCTCCAGCGCCTGACGAACATATCTGCCTTCCAGCTCGTACACATCAACGCGGTCGTTGAAAGGTAGCAGCTCAAATATTGAACCTTGAGTTATTGCTGAAAAGGGCAGACATTGTTTTATGAAGCATATTTGACGTTATTGCGCAAAGAAGATAGTCCCCCAACGTCTCGAGTAGGACATGCCTCTAATTCCTTTGTTCTGACGTCATCTCAACGTTCAGAGACGTGGTCAGAACTAAGGAATCGGAGGCGTGGCCTACTCTAGGCGTTCGACGCAAAAGAATCGAAACCAAATGGTTGGAACTTAGCTAGGCCTGCAGGTTACATTGAAAATAATGGGTGCCACGATAGACTATTATTTTTTTACATACATATACACTTTAATACATATGTACAAAAAAAACTTAAATACTAAATAAACTATTTATACTGAAATCTAACTATGTACATAATGACAAAGTACGTTCAGGCGTCAAAGTACTCCTCCACATCGCTGTCATCAGGAAATGTGCCCAGAAGACTGGCAACATTGCCACGTTGAATGGCAACGCTAATTCTTTGGACGAAGAACGAGCCAGCACTTTGTTTACGTAAAGTGTCGATCAGTCGGCGTGAAATTTCCTTGAAAAGGAGACGCGCTCTCGGCCCCATGAACCAAGCGTTTCGACCCCAAACGGCTCAAAACTGTAATTACCAATAAGGTTACAGTATTAGTATTAAATTTTTCTATTCGATCAGTATACATAGACTCCGGCAGGGAATTCCAGTCCTTAAATGTACCCACAATTTTGTTCCCAAAAAGTCAATCATGTAATGGGTGAAAAATTAGGTACCTATAATGACCTTGGAATTGAAAATATTTATTTCTGTCCAAGCATACAGTAATGATACAAAACCATATTATGTACGTATGTGTCTTATAACTGTGTTAGTAAAATCCAAACTAATATTATAAATGCGAAAGTAACTCTGTCTGTCTGTCTGTCTGTCTGTCTTTGCTTCACGCCTAAACTACTGAACCGATTTGTGTGAAATTTGGTACAGACATAGTTTGGAACTTGAGAAAGGACATAGGATAGTTTTTATTACAAAAAATAAAATAAAAAATAAAATTTATTCCGGACATACAGCGCCATCTATTAATCAAGAGTCGGCATCAATTCAGTACTGAAAATTCATTGGAAAAATGTAAATAAAAAGTAAAAAGGTATTAAAATATAATATAATACAACTTTTAGTACGCCGGAAGTCACTATTCCACGCGAACGAAGTCGCGGGCAAAAGCTAGTATAAAATAATTATTATTTTGGACATGCACCACTGCCTCAGAATTTGGCTGTTCAATCTGTTCGACAACACGACCAGAAAAATGTATTAGTGCTATCCTTTAACCGAGACCACAGGTAGGCCGTTCTTTTGCGAATCATCGCCATAAAGTCTGTGGTTGACGAACATGTTAGAGGCACTGCACCACTGTCGAATCCCTAACACCCTTTTTTTATGGTGGGAAAAGTCATGCATTGACATCCCCCGCCCTTGGGCGGAGCGGGAAATAGTGTCAGACTCTTACTGACTAAAAGACCCACCCCGTTCCTTCTAGCCTTCATACCGGGGCTCGAGCGCCCTTTCGGATAACCCTGGCCCCAGTAGGCTTCGACCCGGCTGGGTCCCTGCTGTTGCTGACAACTCCTTGAGGCGCGTGGGAACAGTGCGCGCCGTCTTTCATAATAATTATTTGGTCATATTTTGCTAATTACTCATCATCATCATCATAATCAATATCAGCCGAAAGACGTTCACTGTAGGACATAGGCCTCCCCCAAGCGTCGCCACTACGACCGGTCTCGTGCGTCACGGACCCATCGGATTACCGCGACCCTGACCAGGTCATCGGTCGATCTTGTTGGAGGCCTTCCAACTCTGCGCCCCGGTAGACGCTGAATAGTATTACAAAAAGAATACTCACTTCCTTCCATAATCGAAGACTTGATATTGCCGCGTTGGATGAACGACAAATATTTGTAAGTGGATGAAGGCACTTTCTTCTTGGCCTGAAAAACAAAACAAGCTTCAGTTTCAACTTTATTTGTCTTTGAACCAGCGCTATAGTGCCATAATCATACAATCATGAGTCTAGTGTAGAAATAGACGGCGGTGGATTACGACGTATCCCTATACATCATCATCTTCATCATTCTTTAACGTTCCCACAGCTGGGACTCAGGCCTCCTCTCTATGAGAGGGAATTGACCGTAATCCACCACGCGGGACCAGTGCGGGTGGTTGAATGTCACATGTCTTCGAATTTTTGGTCCTAGAACATGCCGGTTTCCTCACGATGTTTTCCTTCAGCCTTTAGAGAGCAGTGCATCTTTACAACTCGTTACAACACTGTCACGGCCGAGCAACATTTTACTGTCTCGCCCTTTTACTCGGTACGTCTGATCAAGGCATTACGAACGAAGGTTTTATTTAAGCTCACGTTTGACCACTATTTCACCTGATGTGAATTTATGAAATGAAAAGGCTTCGTTGATGCGCCTTCGCCCTCGTTTAAATTAGTCCACGCTACGTGTCTACACAACACAAGTATCGATACCAGAAGTATAAATTAACGTAAGGGAGATTTTTAAGTTTTACGTAAAATACCCTTACATCAATCAACATAAGGTACATTTTTAAATTTTAGGTTAATGTCCCTTACGTTATTTCATATTTCCAGTATCGTTATGTAAGCCCGTTACTCACGTTCTCAAGCTGCGCATCGACCAGCATGTCTCCGATTGTGCACTCCCCAAACACGCAGTCTTCAAACCGCATGGTGGACTCCGTAGACCCCACAGGAACGTTTTCTGCCTTGTGGACTCTTTCCGCGTAAGGGGCAAGCTTGGCTTTTATTGTGGGGTCTGGAAATTACAAAAAAAAATATACTACCGTTTTTAGGTATACAGTTGACTATTTTTCACAGTAGTGCGGAAAAGCGCGTCAGAGAGCCCGGGCCAAAATTTATTGTATTTATCGTATCAGAATGCGTGCTAAGGGTCCCCACGTGTCGCGCGTCAACCCACGTTTATTTATTTCTTCATAAATGTGTTAGGTTATGTAGTATTTAAGAAGTATTGTATTGACTAAGTACTATTATGCCACTCAAATTGATTAGACCACTAGTCATGAACTTATGAGTTTACTTCTTTAAAATACTTTTAAAGACATAATAATCAATTTGTGTGTACTTATCGCATAATATTATTGTTTGTAATTTATTACTGAAATGTCAAATGACGTACTGACAACGAGTCATACACTTATAAACTTGTATCTTTAAAAAGTTTTTAAGGACTAAATAATTAATTTGTATGTGTAAATCTTGTAATAGAAATGTATTCGTAATTTAAATTTGTCAAATAATTTAAATTGATCAATGTATTATTTATTGGTTGCTCAATTGACTACGTCTACCCAGGGCCGTTTTATCCATTAGGCAATGTAGGCAACTGCCTAGGGGCCCCGCCAGGTTCTAGGGCCCCGCGCTCCAGGAAAAAAAATAGACTATTTCATAAAGAGTAAAAAAAAAACTACGCTGACATGCCATTTAACTAGCAATCCTAGTAAAAGTCTGTTAACAGATGGAGTGCATTGCCTAGGGGCCCCGACATGCATAAACCGGCCCTGCCTCTACCGACCTCATAGTGGGGACTATGAGGTGGGAGGTTACCTACTCTGAGCTTAGAGACCATGAGTGCCATTTGCTGTGTAGCACTGGCTGAAGTAGGAAGTCTGATTTATATACTGTGGCATAGTAATAAAAATGAAGTTTGTGTTACGTTACGTGTTTTATTTCCTGACCAATAAATGTATTAAAAAAACCGCCCATGTGCGAGTCGGACTCGCCCATGGAGGGTTCCGTAGCAGCAAGTAACATAATATAAAAGTTCTAGTAGTTCGTTGTAACTTTGATCGATGTTTTAATAATAGTGTATTTTTTTAGATTTATGACGTATTAAAAAAAAACTACTTACTAGATCTCGTTCAAACCAATTTTCTTTAATTATTTAATTCTTTATTGTACACTATAATAACACAAAATAAGTGGATAACAAAGTTCATGTACATAGGCGAGCTTAACTCAAAGTTGAGTTTTCTTCCAGCAAACCATTGAGCGATAGAGAGAGATGACAATAGAGGGTAGGATCCAGTGTACAATTTTAAAATAAGACATATTATGAACAAAATAATAATACATAAATAAGTATACCTACATACATAAATACACACATACTTTATATATTATAAATATATTATATATATATATATATATATATATATATGCTATGTCATTGTGAAAGGAAATACTCTTTAATTTTCGTTGGTAGTTTGCATGGTAATGTACATCATATATTTTTTTTAGTTTTATCATTCTCTTATTTTAGAAGTTACAGGGGGAGGACACACATTTTACCACTTTGGAAGTGTCTCTCACGTAAACTATTCAAGTTAGAAAAAAATGATATTAGAAACCTCAATATCATTTTTGAAGACCTATTCATAGATACCCCATTCGTATGGGTATGATGAAAAAAAAAATTTTGAGTTTCAGTTCTGAGTATGGGGACCCCCAAAATTTATTGCTTTTTTTCTATTTTTGTGTGAAAATCTTGATGCGGTTCACAGAATACATCTACTTACTAAGTTTAAGTTGCTCTTATAGTTTTGGAAAAAAGTGGCTGTGACATACGGACGGACAGACAGACAGACAGACATGACGAATCTATAAGGGTTCCGTTTTTTGCCAATTGGCTACGGAACCCTAAAAATGGCGTTTGATATACTTGGTCACTGCCGCGTTTAAATAAAAAACCGGCCAAGTGCGAGTCGGACTCGCCCATGAAGGGTTCCGTAGCAGCAAGTAACATAATATAAAAGTTCTTGTAATGTGTTGTAACTTTGATCGATGTTTTAATAATAGTGTATTTTTTTCGGTTTATAACGCATTAAAAAAAAACTACTTACTGGATTTCGTTCAAACCAATTTTCGTTGGTAGTTTTTATAGTAATGTAGATCATATATTTTTTTTAGTTTTATCATTCTCTTATCTTGGAAGTTAGAGGGGGGGGACACACATTTTACCACTTTGGAAGTGTCTCTCGCGCAAACTATTCAGTTTAGAAAAAAATGATTTTAGAAACCTCAGTATCATTTTTGAAGACCTATCCATAGATACCCCACACGCATGGGTTTGATGAAAAAAAAAATTTTGAGTTTCAGTTCTAAGTATGGGGACCCCCAAAATTTATTGCTTTTTTTCTATTTTTGTGTGAAAATCTTAATGCGGTTCACAGAATACATCTACTTACAAAGTTTCAACAGTATAGCTCTTATAGTTTCGGAAAAAAGTGGCTGTGACATACGGACGGACAGACAGACAGACAGACAGACAGACAGACAGACAGACAGACAGACAGACAGACAGACAGACAGACAGACAGACAGACAGACAGACAGACATGACGAATCTATAAGGGTTCCGTTTTTTGCCATTTGGCTACGGAACCCTAAAAACCCCCTCGCCTGCAACTCGGAAGAATTCTGCCTCTGTCGCAATGACAAAATTTCTTTACTATACCAGATAAACTTAAAGCAAATTGACCTTTTCCTAATATCTCAATATATCGAAGGTACCCGAAAAACCAACAATGAACTGTTTTTCAGAAAACGCAAAGGATCATGATAGATTCGATGTTGATTCAAGACAGCTTTATGTCTTTAATTCCGTTTTTGAAATTAAGAATGTCAATACATGTAGGAGGATCAATTTACAAAATATATGGGTACAGAAGTCAATTTACATACAAAGTGCGCTCAAGCAACGCACACAAAAACACCGCTCAGAGACACGAAGTCTCGGTTCACTCGTCAAACAATTCCGGCTCAAACGCTCATTAGTGTGCGTTCACCGAGCGTAGGTATAAAAAGTGAGAGAAATACATGAGATTGTATTCTGTACCTATCAATTTTGTGGTTAATTCCCGTTATTCCACATTTATTCGGCGCCTGCCTTAGTATCAAAATATATACTACTAATAAATAAAAAGGGAAAGTTTGTTTGTTTGTTTGTAGGAGGTATCTCTGGTAGTACTGGTTCGACTGCTAAAACTTTTTTACTGGTACAAAATTGCTTTATTCCTGAATAGACCATCTATAAATAATATAAAAATCGATGCCACTTTTCATTGTAATTTTATAACTCAAGGACGGGCTCACCTATCCAAACTAAATGTTTAGGCTTTGTTCGGACTATTTAGTAGATGGTTTATGTGGAGTTTAGTAGAGTAGTGTAGAGTAGTGTAGAGTAGTGTAGAGTAGTGTAGAGTAGTGTAGGGTAGAGTAGTGTAGAGTAGTGTAGAGTAGTGTAGAGTGGGATAGAGTGGGGTAGAGTGGGGTAGAGTGGGGTAGAGTGGGGTAGAGTGGGGTAGAGTGGGGTAGAGTGGGGTAGAGTGGGGTAGAGTAGTGTAGAGTGGGGTAGAGTGGGGTAGAGTGGGGTAGAGTGGGGTAGAGTGGGGTAGAGTGGGGTAGAGTGGGGTAGAGTGGGATAGAGTGGGGTAGAGTGGGGTAGAGTGGGTTAGAGTAGGGTAGAGTAGGGTCGGGTAAGGTATAATAGGGTGGAGTAGGGAAGAGCGGGGGCGAAGCCGCGCGGGCAAAAGCTAGTATTTTATGTACGCGGGCGAAAGCTAGTTTAATAGTGTTTTTGAAACAATCCCTCAGTCTACATCTGTACCCTAAGCCCTTGTTCAGGTCATAATTCGTCATTTTACGTAGGTATTAAATAATTGAAATAGATAGACAGACAGCCATTTCAGCGCCGTAATATTTGAGGTCAAGTTCGTCTCTCGTAAAAGGTTATCAACGATATCAATTTATATTAATAGACACACAAACTATTATTTTCAGTCTGGTCTGGTGATTAATAACCTTCAACTTATTATTGATAGTATCTAGCTTGATAATTTTAACCTTTTGATTATGTACCGTAATTACAGACACAATAGAAAGAAAATGAGGGAGCGCACGCCGGCGTTCGCTTGGTGTGCAATGAATTAATGTGGGGTAATGATTAGAATCAATGATTAGCCTTCTGATGGTCCAAGATTGCCGACATAGCACGAAGAATCACCAAACTTAAATGGCAATGGGCAGGTTGCTCGCAGAACGAGTCATTGCAAACCGCCTCGTCGGGCGCCTAACAAGAGTGGGGCCGGACCTTTCGGACGGACAGTTCGACTTTCGCAGGATGCGCTCTACGGTGGACGCCATCATGCGCGTGCGAGCCCTCACGACGGGGGATGCGGTGTCCCGGGGTAGGTGTGTCGTGACAGTGTCCTTGGACATTGTCAACGCGTTCAATTCCCTGCCCTGGAGTACGATCCGGAGGGCACTCCGGTACCACCGGGTGCCCGAATGAATACCTCTGTCGAGTGGTCGAGGCCTATCTGTCGGAAAGATTTATAGTCTACCCCGGTCACCAGGGAGACTGGAAACGTCGAAAGATGTCGTGCGGTGTTTCGCAGGGGTACCGACCCCTGCTACTAGGGCCACCCTTGTAGCACATCGGGTACGACTACGTGCTGCGCGGCGACTTCCCAGACGGGGTCAGCGTGGTTCGCTACGCAGACGACACGCTGGTTCTAGCTCAGGGAGAGTCGTACCAGGCGGCGGTCGCTCTAGCGACACGCGGGGTGGCGATGGTCGTTGATAGGATCCAGGAGTTGGGACTCGAGGTAGCGCTTCACAAATCCGAGGCGATGTGTTTTCACAGTCGCCGCTCACGGAACGCGCCGCCATTGAGTTCCCAACTAAGGGTAGGAGGAATTCACATCGGTGTCGGGTCGACAATGAAGTACCTGGGACTCGTCCTCGACAGCCCGTGGAATTTCGTGGACCATTTCCGACGTCTGGCTCCTAAACTCAACCGGGCTGGGGCTGCGCTCAAGCGGCTCCTGCCCAACCTTGCGGGTCCAGATGTCTCCTGCCGGAGGCTCTACGCGGGGATTGTTCGGTCCATGGCCCTCTACGGGGCGCCGGTGTGGACGTCGTCGCTGAAAAAGCAACCGGCGGCCATGCTGAACGCCTACTAGAAGGTCATGGCAATAAGGATGGTGCGGAGATACTGCACGGTCTCCTGCGAAGTGGCGAGCCTTCTGGCTGGCCTACCACCATGGGATCTGGAGCAAGGAGGCAGGCGGTCGCCGACTTCTGCGAAGCTGTAATGCTCGCAAAGGAGGAGGCCGAACGCATCAGGCAACGGCGTTATCGCCGCCGTCGCCGCCGGGATTCTGATCCCGATTAACGGCCACCGTAGGCGCCGGCTTGCGGACAGTGAGCAATGGGTAGCTGACGGTCCGGCCGTCCAGTAACTGTCCGGACCAAGCCCAAGTCGTCGACGGCGCGCACTGTTCCCGCGCGCCTCAAGGAGTTGTCAGCAACAGCAGGGACCCAGCCGGGTCGAAGCCTACTGGGGCCAGGGTTATCCGTAAGGGCGGTCGAGCCCCGGTATGAAGGCTAGAAGAAACGGGGTGGGTTTTTTAGTCAGTAAGAGTCTGAGACTATCTCCCACTCCGCTCAAGAGCGAGGGATGTCAATGCATGAATTTTTCCCACCATCAAAAAAAAAACAAAAAAGCTTGCTCGCAGAACAGATGGCCGTCGGAACCAAAAGGTTCTGGAGTGGCGACCGCGTATCGGAAAACGCAGCGTTGAAAGGCCTCCTACAAGGTGGACCGATGACCTGGTGAAGGTTGCGGGAATCCGATAGATGCGAGAAGCACAGGATCGTTCAGTGTGGCGGCACTTGGGACAGGCCTATGTCCAATAGTGGACGCCTATCGGCTGAAATGTTGATGATGATGATGAATCTGATTCGCGCTTTTGCTCATGCAAACCAGCTCTTGGTGATTCTTTGAAACAGAAAGAGTATCTCATTCATCTTGTCTTGTTTTTTTTTTTCATCTTTATCATCTCAGCCGACAGACGTCCACTGTTGGACATAGGCCTCCCCCAAGAGTCACCACAATGCACGATCCTGTGCGTCACTCCAGAACTTTTCGGTTTATTCTTTATAATTTGATATTTTTAATTGCATATTAGTTTTCCCCGATCACTAAATGTATAAAAGACATCTCATTAGCGCCCAATTACTTACGACACAAAATAGCCAGGTACGAAAACTTAGGCCAGATGAATAAGACATTCTTTTCAGCCTTCTACCCTTTTTTTGAGGTAGAAAATCGTCAAATAACTTCTCCTGCTATGGGCGGAGCGAAAAGAAATCTCAGACTTTTCAGCCTATAACCAACCTGATTTTTTCTTTGCTCTTTGCGTTCTCTTTCCAAGACTGCCACTGCATACCAAAAAATGTGTTATAGCCTAGTTCAGGTCATGGTATACCTAGGCGAATTCAACGGGAGGCGTCGCGTTGCCACGTGGCGGCACCGTCTTCCATGCACGCGAAGAAGCCACTTAGCTGCCATTTATATAAAACAATGCACTGCAAGAGTTAGCCAAAAATATCAAACCGCAACTGCGTCATTTCGCTTATCGCTAGATCGCACCCACGTACGCGGTCACGTAGGTCACCGCTATCAAATATCAATCGTTTGTTTTATTCGAGCCGCATCGCTTCCTGATCGCGTTGCATTACCTACGTGGACATAGCGTAAAGATAGCCATACACGCTAGGGTATACCTAACATCTTTGCCTGCACAGTTATACCTGTCAGCTGGTAAGCCTGTATGGAAACCTGCACAGTTGTGTATGTACATGTGCCACTCACCTGTACAGGCAAACCTGCCAGGTATCCCCACCCCTAACGTGTATAAGGAGAGTGATATTCGCGCTCATACTCTACAAAAATGTGATCGATCATATGAATTACAATAAATTCTTATCAGTGTTAGAGTGTCACTGGTCTGAAAATCTCACCTTCAGGTATAGAACGGTCGAGGTACAGAGGGTTCCCTTCCCATTTGACGTAGTCTCCACGGAAATCGAAGTAGACTGTCAGGTTGCCCATGTACTTGGTGAACGACGAGGCTTGGACTATTAGCACCTGGAACAGAGGGATAGTAGCATAAAAGGGATAGCATCGCTCAAGTGTCACCATAATGACTGGTTTCGTGCATCTTATCGGTTTCCCGCTACCCTCAACCGGTCATCGGTCCACCTTGTGGGAAGCCGTCCCAACGCTGCGTCTTCCTGTAGGTGGTGGCCACTCCAGAACTTTTCGTTTTCATCGACCATCTATTCTGTGACCAATATAACCTGCCCACTGCCACTTAAGTCTTATATCGGTAACCTTAATTTCATCATCATCACTTCTGATGTGCAAGGAAATTCTGAGCATAACCCTTTCCATTGCCAAAGATCACTTCTTATCACAAAATAATTTTTCACAACTTTCTACTACATACCTGATGTTTTTTATCAACGGAGTTCTCAACGAAGACTGGATAAGGTCCAGCGACGGCCTCCCCGCTAGGAGCGTGTCCATTCCAGAGTAAAGAGTGCGTGTGCCCTCCCACGATGATGTCTATGTACTCTGCTGCATCACGGGCTATCTCTCTGAAAAACAAATTGAATATATTTAGGACTTGTCAGTCGAAGAGGTGAAAGTCTGCGAAAAAATGTACTTTTCACGCATAAACTACTTAACGGATTGTGTTAAATCTTTATAGTAATATCGCATAAACTGACCCACTAGCCATTGCTGAGACCCAGGCCTACTCTCTACGATAGGGAATGGGCCGTAATCCACCACATACGTGCGGTACGGATTGGTGTATAATATCACATATCTTCGAATTTTTGGTTCTAGGACATGGTTTCCTCACTACCTTTTCTTTCACCATTTTGAGAGCAGTGGTGATGAAATAAATTACACAAAGTGATATGACTGGCTGAGATTGAACTCTTAATTCGGGGCCGTTACCACTAGACCACCACAACATCAGTTTTTTGGCGTCACAATACAATCAGCTTTAATTTGTCTAAGTATATAAATCGAAGAAACGCCATCGCTACGGCGGAGGAAGATATTATCACAGAGAAAGCGGTGAAAGGGAAGCGGGCAGATAAACTTCCCTCAATATCCTTAGTAGATGCCTGGACACCAGAATCTGCGTAACGATCTCCGGTTATCATAGAATGTGTCATGCAGGTCATATACAAACCTCCGGGTGTCTGTCGCCTGAATACACATATCCTCGAGATGTTAGCGCCCCGTGTTCCGCGCGTCCCTTTCACTGGAAACTGTGCCCATGAGTTGGATTTTGCAGAAATAATTCCAACCATGATGTGATTTTGCATCTTGAAGAACTGTGGCTGCGTAATAAACCTACCACACCACTGTGACACCGTGTGAGTTTTAGCAACCACAAGCACGATGTTCTGTGCAAATCAGCCTGTGCAGGCACAACTGTGGTGAATCTTGTGCGTATGGTCTACATTAACCATTCGATCTTAAAAACGTTCGAGTATTTAGGTGTTCGATTTAAAGTGTTCGATTAATTGATGTTCGATTATTTGGCATTCGATTCGGCATAGTACACCCTCATGAAGCGCCGCTCATCGTGCTCGACACCAGAATAAAACAAAACATACGAAGACTATGTCTATTCTACTAAATTCACAAAGAAACTTTCGACTTTATAAAACACGATTAGTGGTACAAATTAGTAACGTTATTCGATTATGAAAACATATTAGTTACTAATTCTTTAATCGATTTTCAAAATTAGTACAAAGTAATTCGATTATGCCAATCATTCACCATCGCCCCACCACTACTTAGCATAACTTCTAAAACAACTAATACAATGGAATTGCTAAATAACGTGCAAAAGTCTATGATCCGTGACGACCTAATTACTAACAAACTTGCTACAACCTTGCAGCAGTTGATAGCAATATTATAATTACATTAAGTATTTTTGTTTAGTTCTGAGGCAGGTTTCTTGTGTGCATCAGAATGGCGGGTGTACTTTCCAGATTTGCCTAAATTTATTACAGTTATTTGGTACCTTCTGTGTACCTTTACGTACCTCTTTTGAAAATCTGTGTACCTAAACCCATACAATGATATTTTAAAAATTAGGTACACCCGCCATCCTGACGTCAGAACCGCGGGTGTACTGCTAACCAAGATATGTAGCCAAGCGTACTGTATAAGTAAATTTGGTACCTCTTGTGTACCTGCAGATACAAGTATTAAATAAACGAAATACTGTAACGTTGATGCAAAAAAAAAAAATTTTTTTTTTGACTTATTTATCTTTAAAAATAACAATCTTCGTAAGTACTGATAACTTAAGTTAAATATTATAAAACCTATATGTATATATAATTACAAAAATTAACAACATATTGCATAATTTAGAATTGTGAATGATTAATGGAATTAGAAAGTTTGTCTGTCAGTGTTTCCAGAATCAAAATAAAACAAGAGACAATTTTAAAGTTGAAATTAATTAATTAAATTTTAATTGATTTGAACGATAACGAAATAAGTAATGATTAATATGAATAACGCATTGGTTTTATATGCATTAACTCGGCCTTATAACTTGTTACAAAGCTATAAATCAATGTAATAAAAATATGACTAGTATATAATTAAAACATCCTCTATTAACTATTTAGTATATTAACATAGCACTAGTGCGTACCTAATGGTAATCAAAATGTCACAGTTTGATAAGAAGGGCCATAGATAAATCGAGGGAACTCCTCGAAAATATTATTATAGGCAACTATATAGTCATTTTGATATTTTCATCGAGGGCTTAAGCATTTACAGTCAAAAAGTGACATTTGATGAGGTGGAACTGGTGAAGAAGAGCAGAAATGGCCAACGGAACTTCATACTCAAACAGATATACACAATGAACATAGTATGCGACTATGACAATACAAATAAATGAATAGTTCTGAATAGTCATGTTAAAAATGGTATCGTCGAAGTGGCTTGATGATGGTGATGGAGCCGGAAGATAGGCACCGGAACTCCGTAACCAATCAATGTATCCTAGCCGTGTTTGGGCTTACTAGAATTGTTATGAGATGCACTTTGGATATAAGGTATCTACTGCCGAACTGATCTGATGATGATGGAACTGTAAGATAGGCACCGGAACTCCATAATTAATCAATGTATCCTACCCGTGTTTGGGCTCACTAGAATTGTCATGAGATGCACTTTGGCTATATGGTGCCAAAAGGGGGAAAGTAGACAAGGGAACTTCATAATAAAATGATGTATTCTAGCAGGGTTTGAGTTAATTGGAATTGACATGAGAAAAAGCTACTCTGGCTGTGTGTATTGCAACTAAAAACTGTAAATTAAAAAACTTTTTATTAAAAAAAAAAAAAAACCGACTTCACTAAAAAAAAACCCTGAAACGATCAAAATAATTTTAATTTCGGAAGTCGCAAACAATAACGAAAAACACCGACTTCCGAAATTAATAGTAGTTTATGTGACTAGAGGATAAAGCAGTGTCTTTAAGTCGCGGGCTGCATGTTGAATTCCGAACGAAACGAAGGTTGCTGATTTTAATCCCGAACGGTAGTGAGGGATTTATAAAATTAACTCCCGAGCATTGCGAGGCAGTTAATAAAGAAACCTGAGTGAAGTAAGAAATTTAAGCCGCCCAAGATAAAGACAGCTTTATCCCCGTGTTGCATACTCTACTTTTTACACCATCTGTGAGATAATTAAAAGACAATTTGGTCGACCAAATCATATATTAGAGAAATATAAGTATTATATTTACAAGTTCATCAAACAAACAAAATTCACTACTCCAAGATTCTATAGTTTCAATTATCTATAATGCTCCCGTGTCGTCAGTACGCACATTTTATTCTATTTTCTTTTTTTTGTTAGTGGCCAGTTTGAATCATAGTGATTACATACTCTTTGGTTTGAATTTCGAGTCAACTTGTTCGATGCGCCTACATTTTAATTCACAATGTTGACGATTCTTGATGCTCCAAATTCAAATCTCATTATTCCCTAGGGATCGGCCATACTGCATTATCTCCCTAGGCATATAATGACTTGCTTTAAGTGAGGTTTGTATGACGTGTAAAAAGACATAATCGAGCAGGTGGTGTAAAAAATTATTTTGATCGTTTTAGTGTTTTTTTTTTAGTGAAGTCGGTTATATTTTTTTTATAAATAGTTTTTTATCTAAGAACTTATTATATTTTTTACACCACTGTCTTTTAATTATCTCACAGATGGTGTAAAAAGTAGAGTATGCAACACGGGGATAAAGCTGTCTCTGTCTTGGGCGGCTTAAATTCCTCACTTCACTCAGGTTTCTTTATTAACTCCCTCGCAATGCTCGGGAGTTAATTTTATAAATCCCTCACTATCGTTCGGGATTAAAATCAGCAACCTTCGTTTCGTTCGGAATTCAACATGCCGCCCGCGACTTAAAGACACTGCTTTATCCCCTAGTCACATAAACTACTATTTTCAACCAAAAAAAAAATTGTTTAATTGTAGACTACCAGTGGTCCAGTGGTCGAAGTATGCGACTGCTGAACACGAAGTTGTGGGTTTGATCCCCTTATAAAACAACAATTAGCGGATCACATAAAGTGTTCTCCATAATCTGTGTGTAAGTTGTGTCCGTTAATTTCAATTCCAACTCTCGGTATGGTCACGCAATAGTGACTAAATGATATACAGAGGTTTGGAATTCCCGATATTAAACATATTGCACATTAAACGTATTGTGGCCCTAATGTTTAATGTAGATGTTTCTTTGCCGTCGTTAGGTACTATTTTAGTTATTAGTATTATAAAATAGTAACGCGCCGTCTAAGAAAAATCTTTTCTTTTTTTCGCAGCAACAGTTTTACAGTATTTCGTTTATTTAATACTTGTATCTGCAGGTATACAAGAGGTACCAAATTTACTTATACAGTACGTTTGGCTACATATATTGGTTAGCAGTACACCCGCGGTTCTGACGTCAGGATGGCTGGTGTACCTAATTTTTAAAATATCATTGTATGGGTTTAGGTACACAGATTTTCAAAAGAGGTACGTAAAGGTACACAGAAGGTACCAAATAACTGTAATAAATTTAGGCAAATCTGGAAAGTACACCCGCCATTCTGATGCACACGGTTTCTTCTATTTAATTTGTTACTTTCAGATGACAATTTGCTTTACAAAAAATAAAACCATGCTATCTGCATAGCTATGTAGATTTTTTTATATTCCATAGTAATGTACCTTAATGTTGCCAGAACTAAATCCAGAGTAATTCTAATTTAATTCTGCCAAGCCCGTTTTATTATTAGATCACACTAGACTTACAGCGTTCTGCCACCGGTAGACATCCCACCCATACAACATTATGTTTTGGGAACACTTTCATTGTGCATATAGCTAAAAAGTGAAATTCCCTGCCGGAGTCTGATAGCTACAATGTCACCTATGTTCTTTAAATCAAGATTGAATAAGTTACTTCTAAGCAAGTGTACTCCATTGTCGACCACATCACATCATCTCATGAAAATTTTAACTAACCCAAATACGTTAGGTTAGGATACATTGATTTATCACAGAATTTCGGTGCCTACCCTCCGGCGATGTATACTCTCTCCTTCTTACTCAAGACAGTCATCGATTACACGTACAAACAAAGCAATTTTACTTGTTATGACTGTTCTGCAATAATCCTATGAGGAGTTCCATACCTTCGAAATTCTTTATAGGTCATAACAATACTTCGTTGGGACCAACTCACTTACTTTGGCTTATGTTTCCATTACATCATCACACGTTCGTTAATCATTCGACCAGCAAAGATACAATGTGCCATTATTTCGTTCAGACACCGGCAAACTCCAGTACCTACTTATGGTCTAATTGAGCAATTGCTTGTCTTGTTACTCATGACAGAACAATGGATTGTCAGATACAAAGCTCGATAAAATCGTTTGAAGTAGAATGGGATGTTATTTCCTTATCACGAGGATTTAAGAGTAATTCACCTAGTTATCTGTTCATCATTGTATTATCAGGAATCAGGAAGTATGCGCATGTGATGTCAAGGATTGAGGAAAATGACGTGAGAAAAGTTTTGGCAAAGGTTCTTTTTTTTTTTGATAATTTAATTGACTTCTCTCGCTATAACGTGATGGCCCAGAGGTTAAGGCCAAGCTGTGTAAGAATTCACACTGGTACTTGCACAAACCGGGCACTGCAAATGCGGATTTCTCATTTCATATTAGGGGACACAGTAGTACCCCCACCAAGGCAAGCAAAAAAGTGGCACGGCCGTAACATTCTTTTCTCGAAACAGTTCAGACCATTATACTTTTCTGAAGACGGTGAAGGAAACTGGCATGTCCTAGAACCTAAACTTCAAAGACATTCACCAACCCGCCCAGAGCGCGCGTGGTGGATTACGGACCATTCCCTCTTCTAAAGAAGAGGCCTGAATCCCAGCAGTGGGAAAATTAAAAAGGCTGATAATACTTTTCTAAGTTTATCTAGGGCATTACTGACACTCCGTGCCTTGTAGATCTTTGACTGTATAGGAAACCAGACGCCAGAAAGTCTAACCATCAGTGTACACAAGAAGTATTGTGTTGTGAAAGTCTGATAGGCTGTCGCTCCGTGTTAAATGCGGGTATTCTGCTCATCCTTTTAGACTGGAAGTAGATTTCAAGCTAGTTGTGAAAAGGCTGAGGAGGCGAATGTTCACTCTTACGTTGTTGAAACCTCTACGGTCCAGACTAAGCATTTCGCCTCGTCATTTATACCGCGTACGTCGGAGGACTGGAACAGTTTGCCTGCTGCGGTCTTCCCGTCAGATTGTAATTTTGGTGTCTTCAAGACTACAGTGAATAGGCTCTTAATCAAAGAGATACAATAGAACGGCTATCAGGAGAAATGTCTTACAAAAACTGTCATCCTATCTCTCAGTGACGCCATCTAGCTTTGAATAGCAATCACGCGAATTAAATTTGTCAAAATTTGTATAAATTTAACTATTGCTCGGTAGGTGGCCAGGAGCTTTACCATGATATGTTAAAATATCAGTAGTACGAACGAAAATGGATCTAACAGTTCGGTTTAGGTCGTAAAATAGATCACGTTAAGAGCTCGTGGTAGAAGCTTCAGTGTGTGCCAGTGGCGTAGCTTGGGGAGGGGAGGGTGGTGTAGGCCATGGCCCTAGGCGGCATACGAAAGGAGGCGGCAGAAAGTGTCAATTTATTTATTTGGAAAAAAAACTTAGATATTCGAAATTGCGAGCGCAATGTTACGTACGTGCCAAGCAAAGTTTGATGTCGATGTTAAGGCGTATAGTCCCGTGAACCATCTGACCGAAATTATGTGAACGTAACTCTCGCACTCGCCTAGGCGGCAGTACGCAAATCTGTGCATTTATTTGCGGCCAGCAGCGCCCGGAAAGCGCTTTAAATCCATTTTCTCTGCGAGATATTGATTGATTTAAATATGCAATGTTCACTTTGAAGAATATTTAACCACCAATTTTTATATGTAAGAATGTTTCTAAAGGTCCAAGCCGTTTCGAAGGAGTAGGGAAAAGTTGCGAAAAATTGCGAAATTGCTAATTTTTTTTTTTTTTGACAAAAGTATTAATTGCACGAAAAAATCAAATGTTGATATTATTGTTCATGAATCTATAATAAATATTTTTTTTTTTCAAACCAATTGACCTAGCCATTACGGAGGAGTAGGCCTCAGAAAATCACTGTTTTATGGCACTTTTCGGGCGCTTGGCCCTTAAGTCTACCCTGCGTGCTGCAGCAGGTATATTGCTTTTTATTAATCCAAGTTCATTCTCTGACGTAACAATGTCGGACCAAGCTCAACCATGACTTGGCACTGAGTGTGTTCACGCTAACGCGATTAAACACGCGCATACCGACCTTGGGCCAACACTCGTATGCGCAGGGCAAGTGACGTGATTTAAGGTGTTGTGGAGATCTCAGTTTGACCACATTGGCCGAATAGAGAACAAACCCCGTTGGTAGTAAAGCGTTTTGGTCCCTGGCAAACTCGAGTGAATTGAATTTCTGCCGTCCCTCACCTCCGCCACTGCTGAAACCCGACGGGTCCCTGGTTCTCACCGCTGAGGAAAAAGCAAACTTAATTGCCTCTCTTATTGCGGAATCTTCGCGTCTGAATTCCGGTGATGCACCGCCCCCTGTTTCTCCTGATGGGTACGTGACGAGTATGTCGGATATTCGTATCCATCAGAAAGACGTACATAAGAATAAAGCTAGTGGCTCTGACGGGATACCTGCAGTCGTTCTTAATACTGGTGTTCTTAAACATAATAAACAACAAAGAGTGGCGTATTTCTGGTCGACCCCAAGCGGCGAAAACTTACGCTACGCCACTGGTGTGTGCTAGGTAAGGTTAAACTTTTCAGCAATAGATGGCGCTATCATAAAATCAGCAAATGTTCTAAAACGATTCATGGAAATTGTTGAATTTTAATTAATGACTGCGTAAATACCAAGAATATTTACGAAAATAAACCGAAGTTAGGTCCAATAATTTTACCATAACAAGATTTGCAATAGCATAATGCGCAACTCAGCACATTTTCTCAAAAAATGATTTTCTTTTAGTGCCTAAAGCGGATATAAATACGACTTGACGTTTAGGGGCGTCATACTAGACTGAGCGACTTGTTACTACCAAGTAACAAGTATCGGTTAAGACTTTTGTTCGCTATGTCCTGCCTATTGGTAGTATATATTTAATGTATTTGCTCTTAATAAACTAGTGCGCCTCACCGTCAAAGATTGCATCGCTGCTTACGATCAGGGATCGCAGTCAAGCACTAGTTTATATCAATTTAAAAAAAAAAAGATGACTTCTTCCACTCTAGGGTAGAAAAAGAGGTCGTCGCAGATTTTTACTGACCATAAAACCCACTTGTGTCCTTCGGGTAACCTTCATGAGAGCAACTCTTTCAAAGAATCTGCAGCCCTTTTTTATGGTGGGAAAAGTCTTCCAATGACGACCCCCACTCTTGGGCGGAGCGCAAGATAGTGTCAGACTCTTACTGACTAAAAGACCACCCCGTTCCTTCTTGCCTTCATACCGGGGCTCGAGTTCCCTTTCGGATAACCCTGGCCCCAGTAGATTTCGACTCCGCTGGGCCCCTGCTGTTGCTGACAACTCCTTGAGGCGCGTGGGAACAGTGCGCGCCGTAGACGACTTGGGCTTGGTTCGGACGACAGTTACTGGACGGCCGGACAGCGAGCTACCCAATGCTCAATGTCCGCAAGCCGGAAGAATCTGCAGCCCTGACAGGTTTCCTTGCACCCGGAACTGTCTCCACTAATGTCCTTAAATCATGCCCTTCCACTTCATCATCATCATTTCAGCCGAAAAACGTCCACTGCTAGACATAGGCCTCGCCAAGCGTCGCCACAATGAACGGTCCTGTGCGTCCCACATCCATCGGATTTCCGCAACCCTTACCAGGTCATCGGTCCACCTTGTACGAGACCTTCCACGTTGAATCTTCCAGTACCGCTTCCACTTACTTGTCAACTCCAAGGCCACAATGTGACAGCAGGATGATGATGTCCACTCCTTGTTCATGCAACATCTTTGCTTGACACTTCGCTGCCTTTTTGGGGTCAGTGAACTTCACCTTGCCGGGCGATGACAGTTTCTGTAAAAGTAAAAAATGTTAAACACAAGAAAAACTAAACCTGTCAATATGCATTTTTTTTTACTAGCCATTGCTGTCCCACTGCTGGGCAAAGGGCTCCCCCAATATGGAATTAAGAAGTTTCATTTTTCAGCATTTTTTTAGGTTGGTCAATCATTCAATTTCTTTTCTCACTCTGGGTGGAGTGAAAGAGAAGTCAGATTTTTTTTGACTTACTTCAGATACCATTACTTCCTAGAGCCACGGTAATTCTTTTGAATAAATGATAAATGATATTTAGGAGAACTAAGGTTGCCGACATAGCACAAAGAATCGCCAAACTTAAGTGGCAATGGGCAGGGCACATTGCTCGCAGAACCGATGGCCGTTGGGGCCGAAAGGTTCTGGAGTGGCGACCGCGTACCGGAAAACGCAGCGTTGGAAGACCTCCTACAAGGTGGACTGACGACCTGGTGAAGGTAGCGGGAATCCGATGGATGCGGGACGTACATGATCGTTCGTTGTGGCGACGCTTGGGGGAGGCCTATGTCCAACAGTGGACGTCTATCGGCTGAAATGATGATGATGATGATGAAATTCCTATTCAGAAAAAAAATCCTATTCAGCATGAAGTTTCCTATCCATCTGTATGATTTTCAACACGGTTTTAAATTACTTGTAACACTGTAACACCATAAAAAAAATATTTATAATGTATTGAAACATTTTGAACAGACTGGCCTGTTGGTCTAGTATTTAGTGGCCCTGACTGCTATGCCGCAATTCGTGGGTTCGATTCCCACCCAGGACAAATGTTTGTGTGATGAGCATGATCATTGTTCTGTGTCTGGGTATAATTTATCTATAATATGTATGTATTTAGAAATATATAAGTATATTTATCAGTTGTCTAGAACCCATAACACAAGGTCTGCTTAGCTTGGGACTAGACGGCTGTGATAAGTAGTTGTGGAATATTTATTTTCAATCGACATCCTGTTTTAATTTTTTAAATAACATACGAGTATGTATAGTTACACATAATACTATTTCAGTAACAATGTAATTTATTACTATTCTTTTGTCTAGTGAGAACATTATTGTTTTATACTTAGGTATTCAACTGGAGTTAAAACATTGTATAACAATGCATGATAAAAAAATCATGCAATATTTAGTGACATTATCACCATCCATCATTTCAGCCGATAGACTGCTGCACATATGTCTCCCCCTAGTGTCACTATAACGGTTTGCGCCTCACATTTATTTTAATTTTTGTTAGGTTCGCGCTTGACCGCTAGCTCACCTGATGACGATGGAGCGCGCTTAACTTAAAGTAACCTATTCACTCTTGACTTAAAGATTCCCGGGTTGTAGCCATCAGGAAACACAGACTCCGGCAGGGAATTCTACTCCTTAGCTTTACGTGCAACGAATGTGTTTCCAAATCGTTTTTGTGGGTTTAAGTGGAAAGTCCACCATGTACCCGTAGGCCTGGTGATCCGATGATAGAACGGACTAGAAGCTAGAACCTGGTGCGGAATTCCGACGCACACTAAAGGCAACCGGTAGAAAATCGACAGGGTATCACCTCGGCGTCGATGCTCAAGACTTTGAAGCGTTTTTTTTTTTATGGTGGGAAAAATCATGCATTGACATCCCCCGCCCTTGGCCGGAGTGGGAGATAGTGTCAGACTCTTACTGACTAAAAGACCCACCCCGTTCCTTCTAGCCTTCATACCGGGGCTCGAGCGCCCTTTCGGATAACCCTGGCCCCAGTAGGTTTCGACCCGGCTGGGTCCCTGCTGTTGCTGACAACTCCTTGAGGCGCGCGGGAACAGTGCGCGCCGTCGACGACTTGGGCTTGGCCCGGACAGTTACCGGACGGCCGGACAGCGAGCTACCCATTGCTCACTGTCCGCAAGCCCGCGTCTACGTTGGCCGGATCGGGATCAGAATTCCGGCGACGGCGGCGGCGATAACGCCGTTGCCTGATGCGTTCGGCCTCCTCCTTTGCGAGCATTACTGCTTCGCAGACTTTGAAGCGTCGACTCGACCAGTGTGGTCAGCTAATTTCCGCCATCCTCACGTGGTCATCGGTCTACCATGTGGGTGGCCTTCGAACGTTGTGTCTTCCGGTACACGGTCGTCACACCAGCACCTTTCAGCGTTCAAGTTTGGTTGTTTTTCGAGCTATATCGGTAACCAGAACCAAGGTTGCAGATATCTTTATATCTGATTTGATTACCCAAGAAAACTCCGAGTATGGCCCTCTATGTTGCTCTTAGGGTAACTGTAGGCCTTCTTATGAGGCTCATTAAGAGTGATCACGTCTCAGAGTCTTATGTCATCACTGGCAACACGCACTTGAACTGGCCTTAAATTTAACCTCTTATCTACAATTGTTAATGCACTCCGAGGAAATATTATATATTTTCACATCAAAATAACTGGTTCAACGCAAAATATATTTTTGTATAAAAATTACAGGTTCAACGGTTACTAGTTATGTTATGGATTTTATCTTTTAAATAGCTTTTGACCGCGGCTTCGTTCGCGTTTTTTTTTTTTTTCAGTGGGCAAATCATCTAATGACAATAGCCTATTTGATTGATGTTGTAGCGGAATTAAATACTATTTATTTTGGGTGGCATAAAATTTATACCGATGGATCTAAAAGCGCCTCTGGACTGGGAGCAGGAGTTTTTGACCAGACTTTGGGGAATAGTTTTGGATATAAAATAAATTGTAATGTTTCAATTATGTCGCTGGAACTCATAGCCATTTATCGAGCAGTGAATTATATCTTGAGACAAAATTTAAATAAGGTAGTAATCTTTTCGGATAGTAGGAATGCACTCCAACATATCGCTCGGTGCGCCTCTGGTTACAGCAGAGGTGCAGCGATAGCGTATGATATTTTAAAATGTTTAATTTTTTTTAACAAAAATAATACTGATATTCGATTGCAATGGGTTCCAGCGCATATTGGATTAAGAGGTAACGAGAAAGCTGATCAGATATCAAAATCAGCAGTGGTGGATGGTACTCCTATTATTTACGTACCTGATTATTGCGAATATATATCGAAATTTAAATTAGCAAGCCATAATTCTTGGAATCAACATTTTTTCAACATTTCTCATGATAAAGGTATTTGGTATAAAAGTCTTCAAGGACAGCCTTCTCGTGTACCTTGGTTCGATGATAGGAAACTAAGTAGAAGTGATATTAAATTAATTTTAAGACTCCGTTCGGGACACTATCCTTCGGCAAAATTTGCATTCCTTATGAAAAAGGCTGATTCTCCTAACTGCACAGTTTGCAACCAAATTGAGGATGTGCAACATTTGCTGATGGAATGTGCCCGGAACAGAAATGAACGAGAGCTATTTATAAACGAATTTAAATTAAATCGACTAGATATAGGCATAATACAATCCATTTTATGCGTACCATCGTCGGAGGCGACTAAAAAGTTGTGCCACTTAATCACCGTTCTTTATGAATAGCTCTAGTATGCTTATTTTCCAATTTAAAAAATAATAGTTCTTAATTTGCATCTACTAATTTTGTAAACACTACAACTAGGTAGCTAATAGTAGAACCAATGTAAAAGGGTACGATGGGGCTGACATACCCTGATAAAAGCCCCTAAATAAAAAGAGATTTAAAAAAAAAAATTAGCCTATGTCACTCTCCATCCCTTGAACTATATCCACTTAAAAAATCACGTCAATTCGTCGCTCCGTTTTTCCGTGAAATACGGACAAACAAACACACACACCTTCCCATTTATAATATTATTTATTAATTATTAATATTATCATTTATTATTATTTAATTATTCATAATTATTATTATGGATTATGGATATTGATATTATGGATTATGGATATGGAATTATGGATTATGTATTTTTCCATTAGATATCTGTCACCTGAACGTGAATTGTAATGCCCTATACGGAAGTAGAACATTGGTTGCCTATCCAGGTAGGCTACTGCAAAAACAACTTGCGAAATGGGGTATTATAGTCTCGGTGGATATCTAATGCGAGTGCGGTGCCTGTTCCGAAAATGAGCCACGCATTGAACTGTCCCAAGTGCCCTTACGCTTGCATTTTGGAGGACCTAATAAATGCCGTAACCACCTACTAGGCTCAAACCATTTAAGGCGTATAGTCCCTTGAACCATCTGGCCGAAATTATGTGATCGCAACTCTCGCATTCGCCTAGGCGGCAGTACGCAAATCTGTGCATTTATTTGCGGCCAGCAGCGCCCGGAAAGCGCTTTAAATCCATTTTCTCTGCGAGATATTGATTGATTTACATAATTATGCTATGTTCACTTTGAAGAATATGTAACCACCAATTTTTATTTGTAAAAATGTTTCTAAAGGTCCCAGCCGTTTCGAAGGAGTAAAGAAAAGTTGCGAAAAGTTGCGAAATTGCTAAACATTTTTTTTTTGACAAAAGTATTAATTGCACGAAAAAATCAAATGTTGATATTATTGTTCATGAATCTATAATAAAAATATATTTTTTTCAAACCAATTGACCTAGCCGTTACGGAGGAGTAGGCCTCAGAATATCACTGTTTTATGGCACTTTTCGGGCGCTTGGCCCTTAAGAAGCTTACCATTGACTCGAAAAGAAGTCATATGATATTTTATGTTTTACACTAGTTTATTCAAATTGAGTCTTTTTTTCTTTCTGTAGGTCTCAATCACTCATCAAACAACTTCTCTTGCTCTGGGTGGAACTGCGCTCCTTTAGTTGCACTTTGCATTCCAGTAAAATCAAACCTTCCACGGCAAATCAAACGCACAACCCTAGCAGGCATTGGACCTAATGGGGCCTCACTGGTTTTGTTGACCTCTCTATGAGACGTGCATGCTGTCAGTTAACCCTGTAGCGAGTTTTTATCAAATTTCCAACTACCTAATAGTTCCACTAGGAAGTCCTTCTTATTATTTAACTATGTACTTCACACGCAGAGAACTTTATAAACTAATGTCTCTAGACACGAAAGCTAATAAACAGATTTAGGCGAAAGTTTTCAAATGTGAATTTTAAAAGAAGCACGCAAAATGGAATGCAATCACGCTACATATCGTCACAAAGTCATGTACTGCGTGTGTTTTATGAGATCTATCACGCACTTCCGTGGGACATTTCAACACAGATCAGTTTTTTTTTTTTACATAATACGAGAAGCTCGTGAGATTCAAATTCTCGCCTGGGTGTCACCATTAGGCGCAGAAGCGCTTAACGTTCATTTGATGACTCGAAAAGGTGGCAAAGTGTGTGCGCAATCACACTATAGTTCATTGGAATTCATTGCATGGCATTCAGTAAATATGCTAGTATTTAAGAAACGGTAGTACAAAGTGACAATATAAATACAAAGTGTCATTCAGCAATAATATTGATAAATCGTTATCGCTGATGAAATAAATGGATGGAATGTCACTCTCAATAGGCCAAGTTGCATGGGTTTGACAAGAGTTATCAAAATGTCACGTGACTTAACTTCTCACACTCCGGGGGCTATTATTATTACGTAATAGCGCGTTTTTTTAGTGAAATCACAAAAATAAAATAAAAACTTTTTCCGGCTTTTTACAGGAAAAACGAAATTATAGAGACCGACATTTTCAGCCGAATTTTCGTATCCCGTGTGTATAATACGACAGTAACGTTTTCTGAGATCATTCAAGTTGTACAATCGTATGTACCATCAAAGAATGCAGCCAACTGTAGCCAGCACATAGTCAATATTGATTGGATCATGGATGTAAAATTTTGATAAATAAATTACTGTTTTTTTTTTCTACTAAGTTGCAAATGATGATGGATTGTTTCATTTACAAAATTTAAATTGCTTTATTTGTCCTAAAACAAAGCAAACCCGTGATTTTGACAAGAACTTCATCATAAACCCAAACTAGTTCAGGTAGTTCAACTAGTCCAGATAAAAAATCTGGATTGTTACAGGTTTATGATGAAATTAAGTTTAAAATGTGTCTTCTTCCGGTTTTTCATCAAAAACCTAATTTTATTAAAAACCTGCGACATATACAGGACAAACTGATTGACTATATCAACGCACAGTCGAAACTCTGGGAATAGGAGCGTGCAAGGTTCATAGAAGAAAACCTTTAACGTAGGTGAGCTCTAGAAAAGATCTCCAATATACACCCCCCCCCCTCCATGGAGATGATATGGGGCCAGTTTGTATGGAGAAACTTAATTTCATGCAGGCGAAGCTGCTGCATGAGTCTCACTATCTATAAATGGAAACCGCATGATAATCTGTTCAGTATTTTATGAATTTATCGCAAACAGACAGACAATCGTGGTGAAGGACTGTAACTGTAACTGACTGTGACAATTAGGAAGTGTGTGCTATGGTCTTTAAATTGAAGGAATGTAAGAAAACTAAGAATTTGTGATTTCTATTGTACCTACTCCTTTATCGATCAAATTATCACTAACCACCAGGTTAGTGACAACCATCATTAATCACCATTTTTCTTCTGCGAAGCAGTAATGCTCGCAAAGGAGGAGGCCGAACGCATCAGGCAACGGCGTTATCGCTGCCGCCGCCGCCGCCGGGATTCTGATCCCGATTTCCGGCCACCGTAGGCGCGGGCTTGCGGATAGTGAGCAATGGGTAGCTCGCTGTCCGGCCGTCCGGTAACTGTCCGGACCAAACCCAAGTCGTCGACGGCGCGCACTGTTTCCGCGCGCCTCAAGGAGTTGTCAGCAACAGCAGGGACCCAGCCGGGTCGAAGCCTACTGGGGCCAGGGTTATCCGAAAGGGCGCTCGAGCCCCGGTATAAAGGCGAGAAGGAACGGGGTGGGTCTTTTAGTCAGTAAGAGTCTGACACTATCTCCCGCTTCGCCCAAGGGCGGGGGATGTCAATGCATGATTTTTTCCCACCATAAAAAAAAAGGTGAGATATTAGTTAGCGATCTTATAGATTAGTAAAATATTACTTACCTCAGTGTCCGGTGTTGCAAGCCCAATCAGGCCGATCTTCCTCCCGTTCCTCTCCAGGATTAGATAAGGCTGGTACAACCCGTTCAGGATTGGTTCCTCGCTGGTGTCCATGTTAGCTGCTAGTACAGGCGCCTTCAAGGCGGATAGGTAAGGCGCCAGACCTTCGGGGCCGTCATCGAACTCGTGGTTGCCGATTGCCTGAGGAACAAAAATTATTAGTGAGTCGAGTTTTCGAACATTAAACTTACTTCAAAAAATAATAAAGTTCAAATTCCATTGCACCACCTTTTTCATCTATAATTGTCACTCAAGATATGACCATACAATAAATAGTTAAATGATAAGTGCATGTAGATTGTAAGTGAATTAAAAATGTGAATATTTTTTTTTTTTAGTTAGGAATATCATCCAATGACATCCCCCGATCTTGGGCGAAGCGAGAGATAGTGTTAGACTTTTACTGACTAAAAACCCACTCTCCTTCTTTCGTTGCCTTTCGTACCGGGGCCGAATCTTCCATTCAGAAGCAGACCCTTCGCCCAATTTGAATTTAAATTCGCACTTATTTTTTTTTTTTTATAATAATATTCAAAACTATGTCATAACGATAAGACGGGGTACAAAAATGGCTGTTAGTCATTTTGAGGTTTCCAACTTGCCTTAATTGAAATTTAATCGAAAATTGACGTCAGACCAATTAACAATACTCATGATCAAAATATCATTACAATACTCATTATCATCATTGATAAGCACGCATGTAGAACTCAATAGAGTATTACTACTATCAGTTATTAATATTTTACATTAACGATTGCTGGTTCCCTAATTTTATAAACGACAACATCTATTGGGTATTATCCCGCCCTTAGCTAAGCCGCTGACCTTTAAATCCATTTTCTTTAAACATTTATTGATTTACTTATGCACCATTGCTGTCATATCTGCCTGATCACTTTCATTTCGAGTGCAAGCAAAAGTTAACTTAGCGGTGGTCAGGTGAAAGTAACTTTGATGGTACATTCTGAAGAACACTTAACCAGCAATTTTTTGTAAACATATTTCTTAAAGATAAAAGCCGTTTATTATTATATGTCGATAATGTAGTACATGAATCAGGCTTCAAAAAGTCACTGTTTTGTAGCACTGCTCGGCAGATAAGGCATAAACGGATTTGAAAAAATCTTTCTACTTTCTTTTTTAGATTTTAGAAAAGTTATTTTTTGATACAAATAACAACCAGAGTTAACTCAATTTGAAAGAAACTTTCATCTACTACTACAAGAAAATGTCGATAAAGTTTTAACCTAACGTTTTCATACGCAACGACCCTTTGAGAACTACAAACGTGATTGGACTATGTAGGTATTTTATTTATCTCAACTAATAACAGAGTCACCTCAAAACTAAATTAGATGGAAGTCGTTTTGACCAATCAACTGAAACGGAAGTCTACCAATAAGACTCTAGTATTACCACATCATTTGATAGAACGTCACGTGTTTTTTCCTCGTCGTTCCAACTCGATGAACAGGGCACAAGCTCTTTTAAATATTCTATCGATTACGATAATAATTGTCTCGATTGATACGAGCTACCAAACTATTACGTATTCATCAGCCGAAAGACGTTCACTGTTGGACATAGGACTTTTTTTATGGTGGGACAATCCAATAACAACCCCCGCTCTTGGGCGGAGCGGGAGATAGTGTCAGACTCTTACTGACTAAAAGACCCACCCCGTTCCTTCTAGCCTTCATACTGGGGCTCGAGCACCCTTTCGGATAACCCTGGCCCCAGTAGGCTTCGACCCGGCTGGGTCCCTACTGTTGCTGACAACTCCTTGAGGCGCGCGGCAACAGTGCGCGCCGTCGACGACTTGGGCTTGGTCCGGACAGTTACCGGACAGCCGGACAGCAAGCTACCCATTGCTCACTGTCTGCAAGCCCGCGTCTACGGTGGCCGGAAATTGGAATCAGAATCCCGGCGGCGGCGGCGGCGGCGATAACGCCGTTGCCTGATGCGTTCGACCTCCGTTGGACATAGGCCTCCAACGAACGGTTCTGTGCGTCTCCCATCCTTCCGATTTCCTCGACCCTCACCAGGTCATCGGTCCGCCTTGTCTAGCCTTCCAAAGCTGATTGCCTCCGCGAGGGCACTGTAGTGCTCGTTCCAAGCGGGGCACACCTTCACCGTATGATCCATCGCACACCGTGTCTTTCGAACAGTACACACAGTGGTGATACCCGGGCGTTACTTTTGCCTGAATCCGGTGCAGGAACCTTCCGAACTTACCATGTCCGATGACGACCTGCGTCATAAAGAAGGTGAGGACGCTGTGGCGCTTCTCCATCCACTCCTCTAAAACGGGACTTACCACCATGATTATGGCGTGCCCAGACTTTGAGAAGGTGATAACAGATACAATTGCCAAAACGGATCTTGAGCGCTCAGCGTCAGGGTGGGAATCGCTTTGCGCATTCCATACATTGGCGAGCCAATCGTCTTCGTTGTTAGATACATGCAGCAACGCAGGGAACGAATCAGAAGTGACGTCTATGACGCGATGGCGAGGCGAGCCAGTCACTGACACTCCCCGTCCCCACGTCTCACTTCGCACCACCAAAGAGACCGAATATTTGACTTCTGCGCAACCGCTCAAGATCCGTGACGGCAATTGTAGGTACCGTTAACTATTTGCTGCATTATTTTTTTTAAAGAATGTATAATATATAAAACTTATTTTTTATTATGTCGCCATATTGATTTGTTAAAAAGAATACTGTGATAAAATATCTTTTAATACGGGAATGCAAAACCCGAAACACGTGACTGGTGTTTTCATGTATATAATTCTATGTACAAAACGCATAACTGTATTATGAAAAATCACAAAGCTTATTACATCGGCAAAGTACATAATCACCGGACCAGGCGTCATCCAAGCGACTGAGGGGTTGTTTTGCACTTGCAACCAGCTGTTTACTGGCACCTTATGCCCGGTATGACCTGCCGTGACCTGTGTTGTACATAGTGTCGGCGGTATCTAACTTGTGACCTTTTAAAATATTTTTGAGAAAATATATAACATGTTGTTAAAACCATTCAGTTACTGATTCTGAAGAAACTGTATTCAGATTTCGCATATAATATAATAAAAATATTGTTGTATATTTGTATAAATAATATCTAAGTATTAAATAGTAATTACGTAAGTGCAAGCATTGCATTTTCGTAATGCCCATGCATTGTGTTATTTTGAGTAGGTAACGCAAATATGATGTATGATAGTAGTTTTGTAAGATCTTTTTTTGGTTATCATATAAAAAATATCTTAGTCTACTAAAATTAATGTTTGTTCATAATGTGGTCTAAGCTGTGTGTATCTGTTAAAGGCTTATGTACCAGTGTTTATATTTTAATATTGCTTGTCATATATAACTTAGTATTTGCTGCTGTTAGTATGCCAATCATGCTAATATTATAAAAACAATTTGGGAGTGTGTGTGTGTATGATGGTTACAGGTCGGAATTAGGTAAATTATTCTTGTACTTTCATCGAAATGTTTATATTAATATGGATCTTCTCGGGAATTGTAATGAAAACTGCCACGTGGCCAACAATATTACAAATAAATAAAAATAAAAACCTCAGAGATAGGCAAGACGAATAAAACAAAGATTGTAATTACTTCTTCTTCTTCTTCCTGCCCTTGTCCCATCTTATTTGGGCCGACCCCAATACGTTTTTTTACTACCCTGTCACTCGCCATGCTATCACTAACTTCCTTTTCTTTCATATCATTCTTCACGCAATCCATCCATCTTTTCTTTGGCCTCCCTCTTCCTGTCCACCCATCCACATGTATACTCATAACTCTTTTGGTAACATGCATTTCAACCCTCCTCTTTACATGACCATACCAAGACAAACGATTCCCCTTCAGCTTGTCAGTCACTGGCGCCACTTTCAAACTTCCTATAATATACTCATTTCTCACTTTATCCAATCTCTCTCCGCTACATGCAATATTTTTTCATCCGTCTTTTTCACAGCCCAACATTCTGATCCATACAGTATGACAGGTTTTATTACGAGTATTATTGGTGAGGTTAACAAAATAGACTTCTTCCTCGTCGCTATTAATGGCAGGAAGAAAAATTTTCTGCTATATTTCTGATAGTATCATAAAAAATTCTAAAAAGTTCGTATAATGAATCTCGGGATTTGAGGCATATCCACTTTATTCTTTCGTTGCTTGAAATCGGTGTAAAAGTACATAAATATGTACTTATATCAAATATAAATGGTGTAAGGGACAGCCCTCCACAAACTTTAAGGGCTTGCTCAGTAGACGAAACTGAACAACCCAACATAACATATTTTTCAGGAAACGAAAAAAATATTCAGCTTCTCCATAAAAACTGTCCAGTCAAGTTAATAATTTTGGATGGTAAGGCGGATTTTTTTTTCGTTTCCTGATAAAAAAAAAAATGGTAGCTTGTTCAGTACACCTTGTATTCTATCTCTTAAGTTTTAATTATTTATTTGTAATATTGTTGGCCACACGGGATTTTTTATAAAAAAATCCAGGAAGATCCATATTAATATCAACATTTTGATGCAAATACATGAATTAGTCTACCTAATTCCGACCATATATTTTTACAATCCATCTACTTACATGTGCATCATGAGGTATCAAATTCATGAACTCCTGGGTGACATTCCACTTCAGTAGAGTGTACCAGTATGTTCCCTGGAAGCTGTCTCCCGCGTTCAGGACTATGGAGTCTGGCTTCTGCTCCAATAGAGTGTGGATCTCTTGATACAGGCGTGGGAACCCGCCAATGCAGGAGTTATTGTTGTATCGGCAAGTTGGAGTGTCCACTGAGGTCTCCTCAAATCTGGAAAATGGAGATTTTATTTTTGAGTTTCACTTAAAAAAAAAAACTAGGTAAGTGCGAGTTGAACTCGCGTCTTGAGGGTTGCGCACAACTTTACTTATGTAAATTGTTCGATTCCGAATGAATTCTTGAAGATTTTTCTGAATTGTAAAAAAATATTTTTTATTTGTGACATAACAAATTTACAGTTTTCAAATTCATTCCCTATACTTATGCTATAAGATTTTGCTTTATGCCTTTCAGGATTCTGGGTCAACAAGAAGTACCCTATGAGTTTTGATTCCCTCGAGAATGTTGAAATATACGTTTTGTGCAACATAAACGGCAGTAGGTAACTTAGACGTTTGATTTTTTCAAAGTGCTTCAATGGGTTTACATAAATCGTTCATCTAAAATCTAATATAACTATGACGTACATAATTGTAGAATAATCAAGTCGAATTATGATGGAGTTGCACGAATTAACCCTAACGATAACCTCCAATGTCAAATTGTAAAAAAAAAAAATACAACTACACAAGAATAACAGAAACAGATAATGCATAAGAGACATTAGTACAAAGGTACTGCTTATTTCCAAAGAAATTTCTTCCAGCAGACCTGCGAAAGGAGGTTTTTGTTTTACAAATGATTTGAACTTATTAAGGCTTAAGTTGTTTAATATGACTACGAAGTTTATTATAGAAGTGTATACATTGGCATCTAAATGAGCCCCCTATTTTTTGAGCCTGGTTGCAGGAACTACTACGTTTGTTTCTTGTATAAAAATTATGAATATCACTGTATTTTTTTAAAAATGTCTATATTTTTATGGGCATACAAAATATTCTCGTAATATATTAATTTAACATTTACAAAAGTATTGGATGCTTGTTAATGTTAGTTAGTTAATGTTATCGTTATTTGTGGATAACGATAACATTAACCATTAGTGCATACCCACTTATTGAGTAGGCGTTTTGGCACAAAATATATAGGTAAAAAAGTCAATCTACATACAAAGCGCACTCGAGCAACGCACACAAAGACACCGCTAACAGACACGATGTCTCGGTCGCGTCTCGGATCACTCGTCGAACAAATCCGGCTCAAACGCTCATTAGTGTGCGTCCACCGAGCGTAGGTATAAAAAGTGAAGTACTTACATGAGATTGTCTTCTGTACCTATCTATTTTAAGCTAGCACTCACTTAAATCTTTAGTTTACAGTCACATTATTTTCATAGTAAAAATACAATACCATTCGTTTTGATCAATGTTATAATAATATAGACTAGTCAACTGTGTACTCAAAAGCGCAATAAAAAAAAGTATACTGTAAAAATGAATGTAAGTACAACTTGTAGAATCATAATCCGCGGAGTCTACAGTGCACTCACATTTTGAAAAGAGGCAATACAAAAACTAAAAACATAGCAATCTATAAATGAGAAGTAAAGAGGTAATAGATAGACAGAGTTACTTTCACATTTAAAATATTAGTAAAGACAAATTCAATGTTTCCTCACGATGTTTTCGTTCACCGATAACATTTTATGACGAAGTAAACTTAGTAAGTAGGTAGTATAGTATACATTACCGGTTAAAAGTAAAATTAATTAGACCCGCTTTAAATGTTGTGCATTACTTTAAGAGGGTCCTTTTTAGCGCCTATCGTCAACATCGGGTATGGTTTAAAAGATTGTTGCTTCATCTAACGCAATCCAACGCGATATTTGACGGAAAGGCAACGCGAAAAAAAACATACCTAAAAACTCTGTTAGCGTTCGGTAATTCCGTGATTTACTCGAATATTTCACAAAACTTGTTCCTCTATATAATGTCATGTTACTTTTTGATGTACAATAAAGTTGTTTCTATTCTATTCTATCACGGTTCATGAGATACAGCCTGATGACAGACAGACGGACAGCAGAGTCTTAGTAATTGGATTCTGTTTTAATCTTTGGGTACGAAACCGTCATCAAATACAAAGGTGTATGTATGCTATGTGTGTGTGTGTGTATAACAAAGGTGGCCATACAAATAACTATAGTATTGTTATAATTTCTAAAGAAATGCTTACAAATATAAATAAAATATTTTATTTACCTGCCTAACATAATAGAATAATAGAAATATGTTTTTCTAAAGGTCATCCAATGACTTCTGTCGCCTTTGGGCGGACCGTGAATATATAAATATAGAATATATATAGAAATATATGAAAAACACATTGGTGTGATATCAACGTGTGTTTTTCATAATATTCCTTTTCAGGACAAAAATTATGTAAACTAATATTGTTATTTTGCCACGAGTCGCTGAATATGCTCACTGACATCGTTGCTCTTAAGCCGCTTACACACATCGCGAGGCGTGCGTCGCGATTGATTCGTCAGTCATGCCTCAATTTAAGGCATACGATGTTACATTTATGCATGCGTCCCGAATGACACTTGCTCGAGCTGAGCACGCAAACGACATGCATGGTGTTCGTCAGTAGAAAAACGGCTCCGACAAGGCGAGACGTGCAGATTTCAGCTGCGGCCTATATAGTGATTTGTTGAATATAAAAATAAGGGGTCTTGACAGACAGACAAACAGGCGGACGGACAACAAAGTGATCATAAAAGGGTTCCGTTTTTTCCTTTTGAGGTACGGACCCTAAAAAGAGAAAAGAAGAAAATACGCTGGTGGACAAAACGATTACATTGTACGACAATATCACGATATCCGTCCACACGGAACGCACGGCTCGCAATGAGGCGGGCGAGGCGTTTGCAACAATCGTATGACGCGAATGGTCACTGTGAGCACACTCGTCCACACAGCCCGAGGCGTACGAGACGAACCATTCGCACAGCACGCCTCGCGATGTCTGTACGCAGCTTTAAATCAGATTATAGCAATAGTACCGGTCCGATTTCGTCACACTCTTGACATTATATCAGACATTGACAAAGATATTAAGGTCGTATTAATCAACAACAAATTTTAAATTGTACCACATTAAGAAGTTTGTAGTTCACGTTGACCAATGTTGTGTTTCTAGACCGAGATTTAAGGCTTATAGTCCCTTAAACATCTGGCTGAAAATTAGTGGACACATCACTCGTATCTGCCGAGGCGGCAGTACGAGTAGCTGTGCATTTAGTTGCGGCCAGCTGCGCCCGGATAGTCTTGCTGACATTTAATTCCATTTTTTTTTTGCGAAATATTAATTGATTTACATATGCTATCACTTTGAAGAATATTTAACAACCAATTTTAATGTGTAAAAATGTTTCTAAAAATCCAAGCCGTTTCGAAGGAGTAGGGAAAAATTCAGAAATTAAGCCGTTACCGCAGTGTAGGCTTCAGAAAGTCGCTGCTTTATGGCACCGCTCGAGCTCTTGGGTCTTAAGCTAGAACTACATTAGACACGTGTAACACTCCGCTCTTTGTTCTACCTGGTAGAACTACACTGCTCACACGTGTTATAATATTTTTTTCTTGGTATTAGTAAGTTTAAGTGCTCAGTTTTTATAATTTGTTCGTAATATGCGTTTGGGTGCATGTTTTGTGTTGTAGCCAATAAAGGCTTAAATAAAGCAGTAGTAAAGTAGTAGTAGGCTATAGATAAAGCCTTTATTGGCTACAACACAAAACATGAATTTGTTAGTCCTTAATTTGCGCCTTGTTCCGCCAAATTTAATAGTTTTCCGAAACTATCTTGTTTCCTGTAAAACTTTTTATTTTATTTATTTTTTTGATAAGAAAAAAGAACGCAGGCGAAGCCGCTGGTAGAAGCTAGTAGAAAATACATAATTATAATAGTACGGACGGCCATTAATTTTTTTATTTTTTATAATATAAACTATTGCTTCACTGGATATGCAATAATGCAATGTTTAATAGTAAGGCGCACTAATTTATGAGCCTACTAGCTTTTACCCGCGGCTTAGCCCGCCTCTTTCTCCCCCTTTTCTCACTTTTTTTTAAATCAGCCTATGTCCGTCTCCAGGGTCCCAACTATCTCTGTACCAAAATTCATCAAAATCGGTTTTGCCATTAAGGCGTAAAGACGTAACAAGCGAACAAACAAACTCACTTTCGCTTTTATAATATTGGTAAGGATTCACTCTGGCTTTGAAGACTCCTACTATAAACAGATGGAAAGACCGCAGCAGGCAAATATTTCCAGTACTTCGACGTACGTGGTATATAACGACGAGGCAAAATGTTTAATCCGAACCGTAGAGGTTTCAATTACGTAAGGGTCTTACTCATATATTCTTTAAACACAATATCCTAGACTAGAGTGCTGAATAAGGAAGGAAAAAAAATGTGAATATATAAACAGTAAATGTAGTTTTGTCAAATGGTTTTGTTGATGACCTAATTTTGTCTCAGTATATTACGCTTACTCACGCATTTAACATCAAACAATTATTTATTAAATTATTTTTCACTAGAGCTGCTGCCAGCAACTTTGCTGGGGCAAAAATAGAAAATTGCCCTAAGGGAACATATTCCCAGGATAAAAAGTATCCCATGTGCTATTCTAGGATATGGTCTACCCATGTGCCAAGTTTCATCGAAATCTATTCAGTTGTTTTTGTGTGAAATAGTTACAAACATCTATACATACAACTTTTGTGTTTATAATATTAGTAGAATTTACTACACTGATATACTGAAATAAATTATTTTATGATTTTTTCTTTTTTTTTTTTTTGGTTGAGTGGTGGTGGCCCCTTGACGGAGCGGGAGATAGTATCAGACTCTTACTAATTTAAAAAGCCACCCCGTTTTACCTTTCATACCGGGGTATTTCCTTACGGAAACATTTCGTATTATCCTGTACTTTGTAAGCGAGGACTTGTTATTGGCTGTCAGTCTAACATACCGTTTCTTACCAGATTTGTTTTAGCTGTAAGTCCTCCATTTCATTTAAATAAATGAACAGACCCTGCCCCAGTAGCCTTCGACCCAGCTGGGCCCCTGCTATTGCGGACAACTCCTTGAGGCGCGCGGGAACAGTGCGCGCCGTCGACGACTTGGGGTCGATCCGGACAGTTACCGAACGGTCGGACAGCGAGCTACCCATTGCTCGCCGTGATGGCCGGAAATCGGGATCGGAAACCCGGTGGCGGCAAATTATTCTCTATACTACATATCTATACATATAAATAAAATTGGAGTGTTTGTTTGTAATATTGAAGTAACTGCTTTTTACTACATGCATATGAATATATATACGGTACATACACCAAAATATTTTTTTTTATACAATTTTGTCTGTCTATCTGTTTGTCCGGGCTAATCTCTGAAATGGCTGGACCGATTTTGACGGGACTTTTGGCAGGTAGCTGATGTAATAAGGAGTAACATAGACTACTTTTATTTTAGAAAAAATAAATTCAAAATCCTGTAGTCCAAAAAAAAAATCAATTTCTGTAGAATAAATTATCACACGTATATCACCTAAACAAAATGTTACCTGCCTGATAAGGTTATCAATGTGAAGATGAGATCAAACTACCTACGCATAGTCGTATCATTGAATGATATTGATAAGGAGATAACAAGAAGGCGCATGTATTTCTCGAAGATGAATTTTTTGACATGAATACATACATACATAATCAATCAGCCTTTTAATGTTCCCACTGCTGGGACTCAGGCCCCCTCTCTAGGAGAGGGAATGGGCCGTAATCCACCATGTGGGCCCAGTGCGGTTTGGTGAATGTCACATCTCTTCGAATTCTTGGTTCTAAGACATGCCGGTTACCTCACGATGTTTTCCTTCATCGTTTTGAGAGCAATGGTGATGAAATAAATTGCACAAAGTAATGCGCCTGGCTGGGTTTGAACCCGCGGTCTACAACTCGTATGTCGGGGCCGTTACCACTCGGCGACCACTGCTCTCAACGCGCACTGCTTGACATGAATACCTACGGTTTTAAAATTGCTACCATAATGGAAGGTAATTTGGTAATCTTGTACAATACTTTATACTGAACAAAATATAATACTACAAACTTAACTTAAACAAAAAATCAATCAAACAAACAGAAACCACAACAACATCAATATCAACAGCAACAACAGCAACAGCAACTACAACAACAACAGCAACGACAACAACAGCAACGACAACAACAGTATCAACAACAGCAACAATATCAACATTAGTTTAGGGACGCCATAGCATGTCTAGTATAAGCGGTAACTGCCCTCTTTGAGGAGTGGCTGAAAAGACATCACGGCGTCTTCACCTTCCGCATGACGCAGGTCCTCACCGGACATGATAAGTTCGGAATGTTCCAGCACCGAATTTGTTTAGAAGAAACGCCCAGGTGTGACCATTGTGTGGACCGCCTGGAGGACACAGCGGAGCTGTATAATATGGTAGAGGTGTACCCCGCTTGAGTACTCCCGCATCCTCGAGAGGGCGATCAACGGAAATGACCTCCCGTGGTGGGGGTATAGGCCATGGTATGAAGTGAGGAGAAATGGCAGGCGGTCGCCTCCTTCTGCGAAGCAGTAATGCTTGTAATGGAGGTTGCCGCACGCGTGAGGGAATGGCCATCACACCGCAGCCACCGTGATCCCGATTCCGATTTCCAGGCTACCGTAGGTGTAATCTTGTGGACGGCGGGCGATGGGTAGCTAGCCGACCGGATTGAGCTTGAGCCGGACTGCACGTAGCGTTCAACGCGCGCCTCAAAGAGATGTCAGCAAACCGTAGGGGCGCCCAGCAAGGTCAAGTCCTACTTAAGTGGGGACATGGGTTGTATTCTTATATCCACATAATTTTCTAACTTATCATGGTGTACAATAAAGAATTAAGAAAGAGAAACCCTGGAACGAAGGCAAAGAATGAACAGCCCCCCTAGTCAAGTTACAACCGTTTCGCTTGCGTCGAACGCTTCGAGTTGACCTTGCCGCCAATTCTTTTGTTCTGACCACGTGACTGAGCGTTAAGATGACGTCATTCCCGTACATTTGAAGCTTTCTACAAGCGTGAACTATTGCAGATTAGCAACTTGGCTAGGGGTACAGGAGTGAGTTTTATTCAGTAAAAGTCTGACACGGCCTCCTGCTCCGCTCAAAAGCAGAAGAAGTCACTGGGTGGATGGAATTCCCACCTAAAAAAAAATTCTTGTATAGTTTTCGCAATTATCATTCATTTAAAATTATACGGGATTGATCAGCGCTACCAAAATGACACGAAATCAATAACATACAAAAATAATTTAAATGTGATATCTAAATTGTGATTTTATGAATTGAAAATTTGGGGTTTAGTTAATTAGACCACATCACTATCCGTGTGTAATGAGTCTATTATCGAAGTCGTGATTTTAACGGCACTCACTATCAGAAAGTAATTAGTTTATCTTCAAAATCGTGATTGAAATGAAAGTCATTATCAGTGTATTATGAGTCTATCATCAACGTTGTGATATTTTTTTTTAATTGAGATAAACTAGTGCTTGACTGCGATCCCACCTGATGGTAAGTAGCGATGCAATCTTTGATGGTGACGCGCACTAGTTTATTAAGAGCCTATTCACTCTAGCCTTGAAGACACCCAAATTATAATCGGACGGGAAGACCGTAGCAGGCAAACTGTTCTAGTCCTTCGAAATAAGCGCTATAAATGACGAGGCGAAACGCTTAGTCCGGACCGCAGAGGTTTCAACAACGTAAGGGTGAATATTCGCCGTACGTCGGGTTGTCCGATGGTAGAATTGCGATGGCGGAATCAAGTCATGCAATTCCTGCGCACACTCTCCAAAATGCATCATTTAACGACACTCACATAAGAATGTAACCGGCCTATCTTTCGAAATTGGGATTTGTATGTAATCCGTCTAACATCAAAATCTTGATTCGTCGAAATCTTGATTTTCAGACCATCAAATCCTCGGAAAATTCAAATGGAACAGCCATCTGGTCTAGTCTCAAGCTAAGCAGAGCTTGTGTTATGAGTACTAGACAACTTATAAAAATACTTATATATTTCTAACTACACACATATCATAGATAATCTACACCTAGACACAGAACAAATGATCATGCCCATCACACAACATTTGTCCTGGGTGAGAATCGAACCCACGACAGAGGGCCACTAACCACTATAACAAGCCAGTCAAACATCGTCTGTTGACTCAGTGAGTGGTTTTTTTGATAACAGTAATCATTAGACTAGTCCTTTTTGAATGGTGGGAAAAAATCGTCCAAAGACAACCCCCGCTCTTGGGCGGAGCGGGGATAGTGTCAGACTTTTACTGACTAAAGGACCCACCCCGTTCCTTCTAGCCTTCATACCGGGGCTCGAGCTGTCTTTCGAAACTAACCCTGGCCCCAGTAGGCTTCAAAACGGCTGGGTCCCTGCTGTTGCTGACAACTCCTTGAGGCGCGCGGAAAAGTGCGCGCCGTCGACGACTTGGGCTTGGTCCGGACAGTTACCAGTTACCCATTGCTCACTGTCTGCAAGCCCGCGCCTACGGTGGCCGGAAATCGGGATCAGAATCCCGGTGGCGGCGGCGATTAGAACTAGCCTAGCATTTGAAGATGTCTGTTGTATCAAAAAAACTGGGTAGCTTAGATCCTGCCACATTATAATATATTGATTGTACGCTTAGTGATTCATGACAGTTGGTTGTATCATGAAAAATCATAAAGTCATAAGCTTGTTATGTCAGCAAAATACATGGTTACCGGGCCATCCAGGCGACTGAGAGGTTGTTTTGCACTTGCGCTCAGCTGTCTGCTGGCGCCTAATACCCGCCATGATCTACTGTAACCTTTCGGTGGTATCCAAATTGTGACCTTCTTAAAGATTTTTTAAGAAAAAATATAACATGCTATAAAATCCATTCAGTTACTGATTCTGACAAAACTACATATTCAGAATTATTTTGAGTTTATGCGAAAATTAAAAATAATATTGTAAAATAATTTATTTCGCATAGGTATATAAAGAAAAAAACAAAAGAGTGTGTGACAGGACAGAATGGAAGAAAAAAACGTGTTGCGCCGACCCCAAATAAAATAGTATAATAAAGTGTGTAGTAAATTCTACTAATATCTATGTATATAATATGTATCTATGTATGTAATAATATGTATGTAATATGTATGTGAGTGTGTGTATGTGTATGTTATTCTATAACTCGAAGGTTTGTATATATGGATGTTTGTTACTCTTACACGCAAAAACTGCTAAATGTCCTGGAATATATATATAAAAATAGAATACTTTTTATCCCGGCAATATGTTGTTTTATGTGCAAGAAAGTATTATTTATAGAAACTAATATTTATATCATAACTCCTGTTTATCGTGCATTTTTACTTATCGGTATCATCTACATTAAATTTTATCAGAGTCTACCCAGACCTGCGAGTTTCATGACTCCATATGTTTTGATATTTCTAAAGAAAGATAGTGAATTACAAATTCCTTATGAGAACTAACATTGCTATGTTAGAATCTGTACAAAAATTATGGATATGTGAAAATGTTCTAAAAAGTTAGATTGGGGAGACCTTATTTTGTTGAAGACTCAATATACATAGCTGTTAAGCTAAAATATATTTTTCAGGAGCAAAATTATAACAATAAACTAGTGGGACTCACTATCAACGATTGCATCACTGTTAACCATCAGGTGGGGTCACAGTCAAGCATTAGTTTATATCATTTAAAAATATAATTATAATTGTAATATAGTCCTGAAAATCATATCTACACTTATATTGAAATAGAGGTTAACATTTTTTGTTTGGTAAAAAAAAATAGCAATCGGGTCCAGTACTTTGAGAGATAACCTCCAAAGGTTATCTCTGAAACCCGCCCGATAGCTATTTTTTTTTTTTCACCGATAGAAAGCTGCTTTATTCCTGAGTGCTATATTTTATGAACGCGGGCGAAGCCACGTGCTAAAATTAGTCACAAATTAAAATAACAAAAGTAAGACTTACCTCGCATGAAAATCATTATAATGTATTATATCCAATTTGTATAATCCCTCGTAAGGCAACGCAAATCCATTGGTATACCCGAACAGGAACGGCAAACAGCACAAAACAAACATTTTACGGCTATCAACTATCGAGTTTATTTGTTTCGGTATTTATTTTATCATAGCGAGCGCGCGTGTGGTCCCTTCACTATCAGACAGCGTACTGGCATGAGGTTAGGAGGGGCGAGCGAGCACGCCAGTTATTGATGTAATTTTCAGTGAATGCGCAAGGTCTGTACCACAAACTAGATAGATACAGAAGTCAATCTCATGTATATACTTCACTTTTTAAACCTGCACTCGGTAGACGCACACTAATGAGCGTTTGAGCTGGAAATGTTCGACGAATGGGCTGAGGCTCTCCGAGATATCGTGTCCGTGAGTGGTGTCTATGTGTGCGTTGCTCGAGCGCGCTTTATATGTAGATTGACTTCTGTATCTATTTATTTTGTGTCTGTACTTGGTCTATAGCGTGCAACAGGCATGAAAATGAGGATATGTTTTTCCTCTTCCTATGTAGCTGGCATCCTAGTCACCATCTGGGACATTCTAGCATCTCCATCGATCGATTCCCTGGTACCTTCAAATTTATAGTCTATAATTGGATTTTACTGAAAACTTTTTCATGTAGGACGCTTGACCTTACTCGTCCTTGTTTGAGGGCTTTAGCTCAATCCAATTATTTCAATAATGTTAATGCCCTTAGAATGGGTTTAATCGACTTTACCGCGTGTTTCTTGACTGACCACCTTAGAGGGTTCATTACTCCTATTCGGATTAATAATTTTTTTTTGGTTTCAAATCCGTTTTATATCCATTAATTATGTACTATTGTGCATATACCTACGTATGGGTGTATATACCTAAGTACTATTTATAAAAGATTTTTAAAAAATCGTAAGCTCCTTAAAAAAATATAAACTTGATCGGACAGTTTGTATGGAGAGGTCGATTTTTTTTTCGTTTTCTGAAAAAAATCTTGTGGTAGGTGGTACAGTTTTGTGTACTGAGAAAGCTTTTAAATATTGCGGAGGGCTTTTTCTTATACCCTGTATTATAAAAGTAATAGAGACACTCACTGTATGTAAATTTTAGGTATCTACCAATTGCGGTTCAAGAGATACAGCCCGCTGACAGACGGACAGGCGAATAATAATTCCAGGGTTATACGAAAGGGAGCTCGAGCTCCGGTATGAGGAACGGGGTGGGTCTTTTAGTCAGTAAGAGTTTGACACTATCTCCCGCTCCGCCCAGGCCAATTTTTTTTATTCGTTCCCTGATCAAAATCTTGTAGTCTTTGTTCAGTTTTATCTACTCAAGCCCTTAAAGTTTGTGGGGGGCTGTCCCTAATACCATGTATAAATAAAATTAAACATGCCACCCTTTTCAAATAATATTAAAGGGGTCGGCAAAAATCATATTTCTTGCATGGGTACAAGAAACATGATTTGTTCTGTTTCTGATGCGATGCGAATTGTGTGCGAGTTTGTCTCGCACTTGGCTTATGTTTAATATTTTCAGATTTTTTATCATTAAAGTTACTTTTTAAATTTAAACACTTTATTATTTACTAAAATACACTAGCTGCACTTGAATACATATAGACAGCATAGCCAACAAAAGACGTCCGAAAAGTTGGTACCTACTTACATATATTTACTTAAATATCTTATTTTATTTGCATTATGAGAAATATATAGAAAAATGACGCACACACCAATCTCAGTTGTGTATGTAATAAACATACGCAGTTTGAGACAGTTTACGTATTTTTAACCGACTTCAAAAAAGAGGTTCTATGTTCGGCTGAATGTATATAATTTTTTTACTATTCCTTGAATTTGGTGAACATATTATTATCACCAATTTCTCTGTCAATTGTGGACCGCTTTAGAATATATATATTTTTTTTAATTGAAAGGATATGCTTCCAAGTCATTCAATATTTATATGGGACCATATATGGGATCATATAAATAGTGTTATGATCTGATAAGGAACTTCGAAGACATGGAACGGAACTTCTCATAGGATCACAGCAGAACCGTCGTAACAAGTAAAATGGCTTTGTTTATACGTGTAATCGATTACTAACTAAAAGAAGGGAAGACATACAAAGTGCAGTTTTGAAGCTGCGAAAATTTTCAGAAGATAATTATGTTAGTGATTCTCGACCCGAATCAATAATAAAATGAGTAGATTTTTTTTTTTTTTTCTTATTTATGGAAATCGGTATGTGTTAACTACTTTTTTTAAAAACGCAGCCAGTCTTATACCTGTCTTATAACCGCGCTTTCACACACACAAACACACACACAGTGCTATAGGCAGTATCGAGCAGCCGAATTGTAGCTGTACTGTGTATTGAAGATCTTCTTTCATGTCGATTTAACTCAAATTATGTTCTAGGCATGCATAGGTCAGTCGTTGGCCTCGTGTACCTAATTTGTCGAAGATCCAGGTAGTTGTGCTAAATGGACAGGAAAGGAGGTGACGCATATCACAGGATGGGGCTTCATACAGACACCTTGTTAACGGTGGTTCAAAAAAACCTTATCTGGCCAGATTATTTTTGCAGCGCCCAGCTCGAGCCCATAATTGGTTCAGAGATTTTCCAGAATGGCCACTGCAGTTCATGTCTAAGGGGCAGATGTTTGTAATTAAATATATATTTTTTTACTAATGCTTGACTGCGATCCCACCTGATGAGATCTGCCATCCCATCAGGTGGCATCGCAGATCCGACACACCCAAACATAGCGTCTCATTGGTCTATTGGTCTCATAAACCAATGAGACGCTTTGTTGGAAGTGTGCGCGTCTTAATATGTTTTGTTAAGCAATAGTCCATCTTAAAACTGTCGTGACTCAAGTCTCATTGCAACGAGTCTCTCTCTCTCTCTCTCAATCTTTCTAAATCTCAATATTATGAAAGAAAATATATTGAGTTTTCTTGCAAGATGAAAATAAAAAGTACTCAGTTATAATTTAATTTTCTTTATTGGGGAATCTGAAAATATACTTACTAAACTTATTTCCTAACATACTCGTACGTCTCAAATCAAATCAAATCAAATCAAATCACTTTTATTTGTTAACACAGGTGTAGATACATACAGATCTTATATTTTATTAACAGTGCGCCATGTTATGCCAGGAGGCGTACAAATATATGTGCATCTAGCTCCTGATTACAAATTAAAGTTAAAAAAATATTTGAGAACCATGCATAATTATAAATTTAAATTGTTAGTTATAACTGTCAAAAATCTAAGTGCATAAGTCCAAATAATTAAAATGTCAAAAAATCTAAGTGTTTATGTCCAAATAATTTAAATGTCAAAGAATATTAGATGTCAATCAGATTAATTCATCATTTAAGTTATAATATAAAAATTAAGACAACAAATAAAAAAATCACACAATTTACGTATTATAAGTAATATTATTTTGTTTATATTGAACCATCATTCAAAAATTCATCCAATGTGTAGTAACATTTGTCACTAAGCAACTTATTAAGTGCCTTTTTGAATTTTATCAATGGCATATTTTTAATGGCATTCGGAATTTTATTATAAATTTTTGGAGCATTGCCGAAAAAGCTTTTACGCATTAAGGATGTTTTACACTTAACATTACAAAGTTTATTAAGATGTTGAGTACGCAATGGATTTCTTCTAACTTCAGATAAGCTGACAAATAAATGTGGGTTTTTTTTCACAAATAATATATATATATATATATATATATATAATATAATAAAGCAGTTTCCATTATGTACATTGCTGACAGTGTCAATATTTTTAATTTTTTGAAATGTGGAACACAGCTATCCGTCGTTTTTAGACCACACATAGATCTCACACAGCGTTTCTGCATCCTAAATACAACCTCCCTATTAGCCGACTGCCCCCAGAAAATAATACCGTACCGTCTCCCTTTTTTCTTATAAATAAAACAGATTACAATATTTTATATATCATATACCATCAATAACGGTACATCACTAGTCCCGTATTTACTTTTTGGGTACGGTACCCAAAAAACTACTAACTTTGTGCCATTATATTTTTAATCCACGGCAAGTACTGCGCTGTGTCGGTGAACACGATGTATTCATTGAGATTGCAGGTAGTGGTTCCGTCTTCGGTGCGAAGGGACACGGAGACCATTCCGCGGATCCGCCACTTACCATCTTCATACAAATACAGACCGTCGCCGGAGTCCCCTATGCATGGACCCGAGCCATTTCTGTCACCTGCCAAAGGAAATGCCATCAAAACTAAAAATCTGAAGTAAGAGTTGAAACTGCGTAAAGTGGATGCCCGGGTGATCCCATACAAGAATACAACTACCGGCAAATATTCGATCTCTTTAGTGGTGCGAAGTGAGACGTGTCGGTGTCAGTGATTGGCTCGCCACGCCATCGTGTCATAAATGTCACTCGCGACGAAGATTGGCTCGCCAATGTATGGAATGCGCAAAGCGATCCCCATTCTGACGCCGGTACCTGTACGCTACTGTGGCCACCCGCGCGGGCGTAAGTCACGCGGAGCCGGGTGACATGACAACATCCTCCTTACTTCGTATTCCTCAATGCTGAGGATCGTCACGTGACCTCCCTGCTTCATCACCCTAAGGCCTTTGCCTCGAATCATGCGGGCAGCGGGGCGGCGGCGGTAGCGGCGCAAGAGCGGCAGGATCTAATGCGTAAAATCAAATGGACTGGCCCTCGGAAACAGCGGCGCGGGGGCGGGCAACGAGCGGTGCGCGCCAGTCAAGCGGCAACCGCTCGCGCATCTGTACTGCAGTGTTGTGAATTTTATTTTTAAGATGTGCCCACATTAAATCGAGCGTTATGAATGAATATGAAACAAAAAGATGTTGTCACCGTTATTCAGACATTTTGTTCGCGAATAAAACAAATATCTCGACAATACAACCACGAACACAACACTACGCCGCTATAGTGCCACGCGATCTGCCCGCTGGGTTCGAGAACGGGTCTGCGTTGCCCGCTCTGCTTCCGCGCCGTCGTCGCCGCCCCGCTGCCCGCAAGATTCGAGGCAGAGGCCTAACCCTTATGATATTCCTCCATCGCTTGTCTCTAGCGGTGTAAAGGACATTGTACATCGCAGAGTCAAGAGCGGTGTGGATGTGTGCGCTGAGTGCGAGTTGTTTTTACGTAAACGCAATCGAAACGTTGGCCGCGTTCAGCTCTCTGATTAATAAAGAGCTTGGAGCGGGCCCATCGGAACGCCGAACGTCACAAACGTGTCGGTTGCGTTAACGTAAAATAAACTCACACTAGGCACTCTGTAGCCTAATTCACGTAAAATCAAACAAGTCAAATATCATTGAAGTTTTATAGTCGTACGATCGAAGTCCTATCCAAAAGCGGTATTCACGTGTTCCTTAATCGGGATTGGATAGGACGACAACTCAACTGGCTCGAAACTAAACAATCTATCGACAACTTATTTCCAGTTACATTAATAAGTATTCTACCAGAATAATGAAATACACATTCTGTTTTTTTTTTTAAATCTACTCTTCGACTAAGCGACTTTAAAATCGGTGTCGTTCAAACTCGATTGATAGATGTGAATGCGGAAATGGTCTAAACGACAAAATCACCACGATTTCGTTATTTAGATTACGTGAATCGTGCTACTGGTTGGGTTTCAACTCGCGATCTACAACTCGCAAGCCAGGGTCGTTACCACTCGGCCGCCACTGCTCTATTGAAACATCTATAGGCAAGAATAACATTAGGTCACGTTAAATACCTGCACATAAGGTAGTGTTGTAGTAGGTAAGGAAGCTGAACAGGTGATTGCTGGCCCTGCAGTCATCGGTACTGACTATGGGAATGTTTACCATACGGGGCTCGCCTCGCGCGTTTATGCCCACACCGTGGTCACCCCAGCCGGCTACCTGCGGAAAGAACACGTTCCTATAATAATCGATAGCACTTAACTGTAGCAAAATAGTACATTTTGATACAAGTGCAGAAAGCTTGACACTGCGACTGAGATGGAATTCATGTGAAGCGTAGGTGAGTGTGTTATGGAGCTGCGGGCTGCAGTAACTTACACGTGTATCAAACGACTTTTTTCAATATACTCGTACTTATGAAGAAATGAATAAATGGAGTTTGACCGGCGACTTGTGGAGGTCGACGCGTGCCCAGCCTATTACGATAAATGTAATAACAATGTGGCCGGGACATCCACTGTTGGACATTGGCCTCCCCCAAGTGCCGCCATAATGAACGGTCCTGTGCGTCTATAATAATGACCGGTCCATCTTGCAGGAGGCCTTACAACGCTACGTCTTCCGGTATGTGGTTGCCATTTCGTGGAGAACCTTTCGCCAAAACCTTTCGACCCCAACGGCCATCTGTTCTGCGAGTAATGTGCCTTGCTCATTTCCACTTAAGTTTGGTGTCAAAAGATGATTTTTACCGTGTTTTTTCGCCGCAATGGACCGCATTAATATGACCGTGAACTTAGCAGATCATTTTCCAGCAGAGCATAAAAAAATGAGAGTTCTAATCGCATGCAAGTAAAAAAATCATAAAAAAACTGCTGAAAGTACCCAAGACCGGGAACTCTTCAGTTTCTTATATAACTATATATGTGTTATATGAAATCATAAATGTCAAACATATATATAGAACACTGAAAATATTCCTAATTATCACTTACCGCCATTTTCAACCATGCTCTGCTTATACTTGTGTCGGAGTTCTGGGTTTGTTTTCTACCATTTTGTGTAAAACTAATATATTTATATAAGAAACTAAGGAGTTCCCGGTCTCAGGAACTTCCAGAAGTTTCTAATGATTTTTTTTATACTTGAACACTGAAAATATTCGTAATTTTCACTTATCGACTTCTTCAACCTTGCTGTGCTGATATTTGAAGTCGAATGTGTTGTGTTTTGCATTTCTTTGTTTATACAACATCTCATGTGCTTATTATGGTCAGATTTATATGTGAAAATTGTTGTATTGCGTAATTATCGGTCGTTTCATGATATTTATTTGTTTTTTTTTTTGGTATTACGTTGATACGTTTTTATTTTTTTGCGACCTCTAATTGACAGAACTATTACTAAAAGTAATTAGGAACTATAGAACTCACCTTTGTTCATCTAAAGCACTTTTAAAATTTTGCTTTTGGATAAAATGATCTGCTACCGGAAGTTAGCAGATCATATTTTCATTTGATATTTTTTTCAGGAAAATCACCAGAACTTTTCCTGAAAAGTATCAGGAACTCCAGAACTATGCTGCATGTGACAAGAACTCTCATTTTTTTATGCTCTGCTGGAAAATGATCTGCTAAGTTCACGGCCATCGCATTAATTATTGTTTATTTTAACTTGATATGTCGACACGAAATTGTCGATTATAATATTTTCTAGATTTATGATTCACTATTTAACTATTGTTATTTACATAACGAGGTACGACTCTTTTTGCTTTTAGTTTTAAAGCTGAAATGTGGGTAGTTGGTATAAATTTTTCGTAAGTGCATTATTTGAATACTTATATGTATATATCTGTGATGACTTAATGCGTTATGTGTGCCATAGGCACAATTTGGCACATATTTTTGGCATCATCAGTAACTTCCCACTATTGATATTTTATTAGATCTGGTTGTGGTCGGGTCAGGAACCGTGATCCCTAGCCCGACCACCATCGTACTCTTATTACTCAAAAAGTACAAGGCACAAATTCCTGGGATTAGTGGCACAATAAAACACAATTAAAATAACCAATTTGTGCCATAGTAAAATATCGGTTCCATGTCGTGGTCGGGTCAGGAATCGCAACACTTTTTACCATCGGAAAAAAAACCCCGCTCTTGGGCGGAGCGGGAGATAGTTTCAGACTCTTACTGATTACAAAACCCACCCCATTCCTTCAAGCCTTCATATCGGGGCTCGAGTTCCCTTTCGGATAACCCTGGCCCCAGTAGGCTTCGACGCGGCTCGGCCCCTGCTGTAGCTGACAACTCCTCGAGGCGCGCGGGAACGGTGCGCGCTGTCGACGACTTGGGCTTGGTCCGGACAGTTACCGGACGGCTGGACAGCGAGCTACCCATTGCTCACTGTCTGCAAGCCTACGCCTACGGTAGCTGGAAATCGGGATTCGAATCCCGGCGGCGGCGAGAGCGCCGCGAGTATTACTGCTTCGCAGAAGTCGGACACCGCCTACCACCTCCTCAGCCTTTTTAATGTTCCCACTACTGGGACTCAGGCTTTCTTTCTAGGAGAGGAAATGGGCCGTAATCCACTACGCGGGCCCAATGCTTGTGTGTCTCTCCGGCCCCAGATCGTAGAGGGTGCGGTGAACGCTCTGTTCCCTGCGCGGGGGGAACACTCCCCCCCCCCCGCCCATGGCTCCGCCTCCACCACCAGCGGTGTCTGACGCGGACCGCAACAGCGACGACGACGACGATGCTCCAGAGGTGACCGAGGTAGAGATGAGAGTGTAGTGTAGAGTAGGGTAGGGTAGGGTAGGGTAGAGTAGAGTAGAGTAGGGTAGAGTAGGGTAGGGTAGGGTAGAGTAGAGTAGAGTAGGGTAGAGTAGGTTAGAGTAGGATAGAGTAGGGTAGAGTAGGATAGAGTCGGGTAGAGTAGGATAGAGTGAGGTAGAGTAAGGTAGAGTAGGATAGAGTAGGTAGAGTTGACAGCTTAGCTAAAAGGTAACTATTAAGCGGTACGAAGTTCGCCGGGTCAGCTAGTATTGAAATAAATAAGGTACTTACAAAACCATTCCTTCCCGCTACCAAGGAGAGGTCAGTGTTGCCGGTCCACAGACAAGCCGGACGTATGTAATCGTTGAACCTCACGGTTTTATCCAGTGTGAGCATCAGGATGTCATCTAAAAAGTAAAAAAAATCCAAAGTTAGTTAGTTATAGTTTGTTAAACGAGGACTGACTTCTTTAAGACCTGTAGACATATATCATCAGCCTTTTTAATGTTCCCACTGCTGGAACTCAGGCCTCCTGTCTAGGAGAGGTAATGAGCCGTAATTCACCACGCGGGCCCAGTGCGGGTTTGTAAATGTCACATGTCTTTGAATTTTTGGTTCTAGGCCATACCGGTTTCCTTACGATGTTTTCCTTTACCGTTTTGAGAATAGTGGTTTTAAAATAAATTACTCAAAATAATGCGCTTGGCAGGGTTTGAATCTACGATCTACAACTCATAAGTCGGAATTATAACCACTTAGCCACCATTGTTTTCTGTCACTGTCTCTCATTGCCGATGACAATGACAATGAATAATACAGAAAGAACTTTTTCCAAAAAAAATTAAACCGACTTCAAAGTAAAAACTGGCCAAGAGCGTGTCGAGCCACGCTCAGTGTAAGGTTCCGTAGTTTCCCGTCCGTCAAAATAAGTGTACCCACTATTGAGTTTTAAAAAATGCTTGCTTATACGATTATACTACAAACTTAGTCCAGAAATTATTTTGTACAACCTTTTTGTCTTTTTTGTACAAAAACTGTTATTTCCATCAAGTTCAAAATATTTTTTCTAGAAAGTCCTTATAAAGTTCTACTTTTCTGAATTTTTTCATATTTTCTAAACTTATGGTTCAAAAGTTAGAGGGCATTAGATAACACATTGCTTTTTGTTTTTATTGCGATTATTTCCGAAATTATTGATATTATCAAAAAAATGATTTTAGTAAACCCTTTTTCATTTTTAAATACCTATCCAACAATATACCACACGTTAGGGTAGAAATTAAAAAAAAATCTCTTTCTACTTTACATATAGGGGGGCTACCCTAATAAAACATTTTTTTTCCAATTTTTATTTTACCACTTTGTCGGTGTGATTGATATACATATTGGTACCAAATTTCAGCTTTCTAGTGCTAACGGTCCCAGAGATTAAGCGAGGACGGACAGACAGACGGACAGACAGACATGGCAAAACTATAAGGGTTCCTAGTTGACTACGGAAGCCTAAAAACACTGAAAAGTAAATAATAACTTTAATTTCGGAATTCGGTGTTTCTGAAAAAGTTTTTTATTTTTCACTTTTTAGTTACGGTACCACCACTAAAAAGTACCCCTCAACCAACTTAAATATCGGTTGAAGAACCTGTTACCATCGAGCACGAAGACCATGCTTGTTTATGGCGACGTGTGCTACTACGACCTGAATGCAGATCTCCTCAATAAACTTGACCGTCATCTAAATTACTGCATTCGATTCTTTTTCAACGTAAATATGATCATGTTTCAGCGCATCGATCGCTTCTAAAGTGGTTGCCCAATTGCCCATACGTCAGCGCATAGAACAACGGGCGCTCACAACCTTGTTTTCATTTCTTGATTCTCCTAATTACCCTAGCTATTTAGCCCTTCACTTTCAATATATTTGCACCAACCACAATAGAAATCTGCGCTCATCTCATAACCGCCTACTTCAATTTCCCATCAACCATACTGACTTTTTTCACCATTCTTTCTTTGTTCAAGCGATTTCTTTATGGAATGCGCTCCCCCAGGAGATCAGGATGGTAACAAACCGGATACTTCGCAAGATAATTCGCAAGAGGTTGGCAGTAGCATCATCACAGCGTTTAAGTTTTCCAATTGTCGATTTCAACCACTTTTTTGACTATATTAGGGTATATATGTATGTAGTTTTTTTGAGTATGTATATATTATATAACTGTAAGTGTATTTTGTTTATTAGTATATCAATTCTTGGAATCACCTTATCTCTTTCTTTTATTGCACCTACCACTGTTTTTTTCTGCACCACCCAAAGGTTGAATGGAAGAAAATAAGTAAGGCATTAAGTCCGCCTCCGTACTTTTATGTGCATGAAGTATAACTAAATAAATACATTATAGCCAGAGTGCATCTCAAAATGATTCTAATAATCCCAAACATGGATAGATCACATTAATTTACCTTCTGGTTTCATCACCAGATTGCTACATTCCCCCGCCCCCTTTTTCTTTCAGTCAGTCAGCGCTTACACGTATAAACCGAGCAATTTTTCTTATTACAACAATTTTGCTGTGATCCTATGAGGAGTTCTGTTCCATATCTTCGAAGTTAGAGAATATTTCTATGGGACCAACTTGGAAGCATAACTTTTCAATCAAATAAATAATTTTCAGAATCGGTGCACAATTGACCGAGATATCAGTGAACATACACAAAAAAAAAAAACATTTAGCCGAACATAGAACGTCCTCCTTTTTGAAGTCGGTTAAAAACCATGAATATACTCACTTTGAAGCGTAGAAGAATTATATTCCTCGTGTACAGTGGCAGCCTTTAAAGTTCGCGTGACGGTGATTTCATCACTCCAGTCATTCAAGTTGTGGACACCTAATTTTACCACTACGTCTTTGATGGAGACCAGGTCTTTACGTCTGCGCATGCATACTGCAGCTAAAAATAAAACAGAAAATTGAAAGGAACATGCCGATCAAGTTAGTCGGTGACAGGTTTTTCAACTCAAACTGCCTGTCAATAAAACATCACAATAGGAAATATTTCAGATAATGAGATAGTTGAATCAAAAAAGATTAAGTCGTGTAGGCTTGAGATTGGGATCGGAATCCCGGCGGCTGGGGCTTGAGAAGTGTTCCCTTGCTCGTGCGGCAGGCTCCTTTGCTAGCATTACTGCTTCGCAGAAGGAGGCGACCGCCCACCACTCCTCCTTGCTCCAGACCATGGCCTGTACCAAGGTACGGCGTGAGAGATCGCTGCCATCGATCACCCCCACGAGGATACGGTGGTACTCTGCCCAAGCGGAGCACACCTCTACCATATGCTTTACCGTGTCCTCCAAGCGATCCACACAATGGTGACACCCGGGCGTTTCTTCCGCACGGATCCGGTGCAGGAACCTTCCGAACTAACCATGTCTGGTTAGAATCTACGTCATGCGGAAGGTGAGGACACCGTGTTGTCTTTCCAGCCACTTCTCAAAAAGGGGATTTACCGCCATAATTATGGCGTACCCAACTTGGGGGGAACTTAGGCTCCCCAAGTCAGGTACGCCATAACTTTCAACAGTAGACGGACGTCCTTTTGCTAAAATGATGATGATGATGATAATTTTTGACATTAAATAGTTCAGAACTTTACCGTTAATTATTGTTTTTATGTATTGCATGTATTAGTAAGTAATTTTATGACATTTGTTCTTACTCAATTATATTTTGTACGCTATGCAACATCTTGCATATATTATTATGTAAACTCATGTTTTAGCAAAATTATCTTTTATCTCGTATGATGATGGTGATGAGTCCTGGGTAAGTTCACTTAAACATACCGGTGACAACATGACGATCCGAGACGAGTGTGCCTGCGCAGATAAAACGTAGACTTTGATCCTTAACCGTGAATATTGCCACAAGCCAAGGTAGCTGTTCCCTCTCGAAAGACCAGCCTTTGTAAATTAGTGGTGTAATCTGGGCGGTGTAACCACATTCAATTGTTTTGGTGGTGGGCGGAGAATAATGGCGAACTGAGCTGAAAAAGATGAGAGATTAAGTTCATAGTGGAATTCCCTGCCGGAGTCTGTGTTTCCTGATAGCTATAACCTAGGGGTCTTTAAGTCAAGAGTGAATAGATTGCTTCTAGGCAAGCGTGCTCCATCGTCGGCCACATCATCGCTTACCATCAGGTGAGATTGTGGTCAAACGCGAGCCTATCCATTATAAAAAAAAAATGATGACATGATGATGATGACCACACATTACACTAAAAACTACTTTACAGTTTAAATTCAGAAAGAATAATCAACAGAGTATTGAAATAAGCTTCTTTTTATTTATTTATTCATTTATGTACAATTTAATTAATTTAATAATTTATAAATAATCACCAGGTGTATATATACAAACTTAAAATAATAATATGTTTTGTACATATTATTATTTTAATTTTTTTTGAGTAAAAAAGGCTGAAAAATGGGAAAAACTCACAGGGCATCAAAAAATTCGTCCACATCGATGTCAATGGGAAAAGTGCCCAGAACGCTGGCAGCATTGCCACGCTGGATGGCAATGCTGATTCGTTGACTGAAGAAGAGTCCAGCCCTCTGGTCACGCGAAGAGTCGACCAACTGTTTGCTGATATCCCGGACAACTCGATGAGCGCTCGGACCCCATGGCCCTAGAGTTTCAACTACTTTCAACCCCAAACGGCTCAAACACATAACTTCCAATGAGGTTATTATTATAAATTATTATTATTTATAAATTATTAAATTAATTAAATTGTACATAAATGAAATAAGCTTGATTCGTATGATAATTGTTTGCTTTTTCTCGGTGCTGTAAAAAACTTACTGGTTTCAGTGGACTCTCTGCTCAGATATATTTACATTTGGATGTATGCGCAACAGAGAGTAAAATCCCACAGTATACCTCTGTTAGAATAGGAGGATCCTCCCACCAGACGAGTGTTGTGTCTGGTGGGCAACTGCGCGATAGATGATTTAGGGCTGATCTAAACTAATATGTTCAAATCGCGCGGAGAACTTTAATTCGCGATGCAGGATTCATTCTTATGTGATGCCATAGATGTTGCTACACTGGTTTATACTTTGTAAATTAATGTTTTATTTTTATATGTCAATAAAAATGAGATAATTTTTCTTATTAAAATTATGACAAAAATATATTACATTTTAGAGATAAAATGCCAATTTGTAGCGTAGCATAATCAGCCTTTCAATATTCCCATTGCTGGGACTCTGGCCTTTTCTCTAGAAGAGGTAATGGGCCGTAATTCATCACGCGGGTCCAGTGAGGGTTGGTGAATGTCACATGTCTTCGAATTTTTGATTCTAGGACAAGCCGGTTTCCCCACGTTGTTTCCTTCACTGTTTTGAGAGCAGTGGTGATGAAATAAATAACACAAAGTAATGCGTCTAGCTTGGTTTAAATTTGCGACCTACTACTCGTAAGTTAGAGCCGTTACCACTTGGCGACCACTGCTCTATACCAACTTACTTGACATAATTTCCAGATAAAACATTCTTTATCCACGGCAAAAACTGCGCCGCATCAGTGAACACGACGTATTCGTTGAGATCACAGGCGAGCTTTTCGGTGTTCTGGAGAGACAATGAGACAACGCCTCGGAGTGTCCATTTGCCGCCTTGTAGCAGGTAGAGGCCGCTACCAGAGTCCCCGGTGCACGGGCCCGCGCCATCTCGATTACCTGTTAAAGTGAAATATTACAAGAAATTTTTTACAAAAGCTTTCTGACATTTTTTTCTTTTTTGGTTGGTTAAAATCATCCAAATGACATCCCCCACCCTTGGGCGGAGCAGAAGATAGTTTCAGACTCTAACTGAAACCCACCCCGTTCCTTCTTGTCTTTTGAACCGGGGCCGAGCATGCCGGCTGAGCGTCTGCTGTTGCTGTTAACTCCTTAAGGCGCGCGGGAACAGTGCGCGCCGTCGACGACTTGGGGCTCGGTCCGGACAGTTACCGGACGGTCGGACAGCGAGTTCGCGAGCGAGACCTATTTGCTTGCCGTCCGCAAGCCCGCGTCTACAGTGGCCGGAAATCGGAATCGGATTCGCGACGGCGGCTGGGGCGCTGTGAGAGCCACTGCCTGATGCAGTCAACCTTCTCCTTTGCTAGCATTACTGCTTCGCAGAAAGAGGCGACCGCCTGCCACCCCTCCTCACTCCAAACCATAGCCTGTACCAAGGCCCGGCGCGAGAGATCACCACCGCCGATCGCCCCCACGAGGGCACGGCGATGCTCTGCCCAAGCGGGGTACACTTCCACTGTGTGCTCCACCGTATCCTCTGGGCGTTCCGCATGGTGGCGACACCTGGGTGTCACGAATACGGTGCAGGAACCTCCTGAACTTACCATGTCCGATGAAAACCTGCGTAATGCAAAAGGTGAGGACGCCGTGAGGTCACACTTTCTTCTGACATCATAATTTGCTCCCACGGTTTTTGCAGCACATGTTCATGGTGGCACGTACAGACATATTCCGCGCAGCCATTTGGCGCAAGCATGTAACCTCCTTATTAAGCAGGGTTCGTGCGAGCAGCAATAGCATTCCGGCGATTGTTGCTGATAAAGACTGCCCTATACTAAAGCATCAAATTAGGGTTCTGATGTAATAGAAACATAGAAGAAACCAATATCGTACTAATTGCAATGTGAGATGTTAAGATCTTTTAATTTATTAACACCTAGATGATAAGTTTTCTACTAACCATTGGATCAATGATGTCATTCAGACATACAAACATTAATATTATTATAAAAAAATATCATAGTATAGTCGGCCTTATAACGTTCCCACAGTTTTGACTCAGGCCTCCTCTTTAAGAGCAGGGATAGGCCGTAATCCATCACGTGGGACCAGTGCGGGTTGGTGGATGTCACATGTCTTCCAATTTTTTGTTCTGTCACTTGTCTTCAAAGTAATGCGCCAGCCTGGATTTGAACCATTTGGCCACCACTGCTTTAATAAAATTACAGGAACAACAATTCAGTGCTGTTCAGTATTAAGTACCTGCACACAAGGTAGTGCTGTGGGTGACTTCGTGGAAAGCTGCCTTGCTGCCCCTGCACTCAGTGGTACTGACTATAGGGACGCGCACCTTTTGGGGCTCGTCTAGTTTGCCTCGTAGATCCTCCGCACTGCGAGCACCCCAGCCGGCCACCTACGGAAAGATTACATAGTAATAATCGACAAGACGTTTATTTGTTTGGGAGGTGGAAAGTCATCCAATGACTTCAAACCAGACTTCTACTGACTAAAACCCACTATTAGAGTTAAAAACATACAAGGTGAGGTGTGCGAAAAAGTTGTCACTTTTACAGGATGTCGTTGTTTTATTAATTGTTAGTAAGCGCCGGTAAGTCTCTCTCTTAGTCTTTGTGGAGTACCTGTAGAGATGTCATAACCAAAACGTTGATACCAGTGGTCAGATTCCATCCCAAGATATTTCATTTACCAGCCGAATGCTTATAAACCTATTCCAAAACACCAGTTAGTAACAGTGTCAAAAAAATCTTCAAATTCTTTGCATCATATACAGTATTATTTGTGAAACACTTGCACCTTACAGGACTGTATTACTAACATCATAAACAACAACTTTTTCCATGACTTTTTACAAAACATAATACATTTATCAAAAATAAACCTTCAAGATTTCGTTGTTCTATCTAACACATTTCAACTCTGTATTTTGCTATATCTATTTGCGGCTTCCGCGCACATTTACGTGTAACAATAGTAAGCAGCAATTACAAAACATTGTCATTACACGTAGCAAGCATTCGCACTATTTCTGTGTAATTTTTTGTTCATGTTAAGCTACCCTCCGCTATTGTACTATCGCTTGTTTCGCATAGACTTCATAATATTTAGAACGTTTATTTAAATTATTTTTATTTTTGTATGAAAATTTGATGAACTAAAATATGATAAATTTTTAAAAGGCATAGAACATAAGGTTGTTGTTAATGATGTTAGTAACACAGTCCTGCGAGGTTGCCAGTGTTTTACAAATAACCGTAATAAAAAGTGAAGTTATACATTTATTACCTAACTATCGAGTGAGTAATTTAGAACCAATTAACGTTATTTCACTTTTCTTTTCCAAGATGGAAATTTTTTATGCTATATCGATCACTTCTCCTACCATATAAGATCTGCTAAATGTTCACGATCGATAAAATTAAAACACATACACACTTACATACTTATCATTCACGTATTTTTAACTGTTGTCATATTTGTCTAGCTCAAGTTCTTATGCAATCAGATCTTAGGTTAGATACTTACAACTCCAGTAGCCCCGACCACGCGTGTGAGCTCAGTGTCCCCTTTCCACAGACAAGCTGGGCGGATATAATTGTTGAACTGCACACTTTTGTCCAGTGTGAGTATCAGAATGTCATCTAAAACAAGTAAGTGATGAGCAAGCTATAGAAACTAAAATAAAATTAGACATGTGGCGATCGGAATAAATTACGAACGTAGTCACTGCTGGTGGCGAAAACACCCGAACTCTGAAAGTTAATCAGATTCCATCATATACAGATGACAGCATATTACCCAGCTGCCAATGGGATAGTCGAGAGATTCCACCATCAATAGAAGTCGGAAATAAAACGTCATGCTAACGACAACTGGTTCGAACATTTTCCATCAGTTCTACTGGGAATACGTACGGCTTGGAAAGAGAATATAGGCTCGGTCTTCATCAGCAGAGTTAGTATATGGAAAAACATTACGTTTACCAGGAGCATTTTATTGTTATTTTCGACCATAGTGGCTTCCAGCTAACGTGGTGATCAGGATGTGAGCGCCACCTGCCACTAATGGCGGAAATATCCGAACGCCCGATTGTGCAGCATCGAAATTCACCACCTGGTGAGTCATCGCGAGCACTCGCGCGTTTAGAGCACCTTTGCCTTTACTTTTTCCATCCCCCACCCTTAGGCGGGGCGGGTAGGACTCTTACTGACTACAAAACCCACCCCGTTTCTTCTTGCCTCTCATACAGGGGCCGAGCTTTCCTTTCGGAAACAGATCCTAGCCCCAGTAGGCCCAGCGGGTCCCTACAGTTGCTGAAAACTCCTTGAGGCGTACGGGAACAGTGACTGCCGTCGATGACTTGGGCTCGGTACTGCGAGCTATCCATTGCTCGCCGTAAATGAATGAATTAAATAATGAATGATGGGTAAATGGGGAACTTATAGGCAAACGAGCTCCATCGTCAACCACATCGTCGCTTACATCATCAGGCAAGATAGTGGTTAATAAAAACGAAGGCCTATCAATAAATTACAAAAAAAAACACACTTTGTTGCCTGTAAGGATCATACTCCTCGTATATAGTGGCCGCCATCAGCTTCCTGATAACGGTTAACTCATCAGTCCAGTCGTTCAAATGGTGTACTCCAAGCTTCACTACGATTTCTGTTTTAGGAGTCGTGACAGAGGGACGCTGCATGCAGTGAGCAGCTGAAAAAAAACACAGAAAATACTTTATTCATAACTTAGAGATAAATGGTCTTGACAGACAGACAGACAGACCGACAGACGGCCGGACAAGAAAGTGATCCTATAAGGGTTCCGTTTTTCCCTTTTGAGATACGGAACCCTAGAAACAAACTTTATTATTTTTTGTAACTTCTAAATATTTCCGTGATGAGATTATTACGTTTGATTCGTGATTTTTTTTATCGAGTCAACTATTTTATATCATGTTCTAATTTTTGGTCAGCGGTTGGTCAGGTAGCCAATTTTAATAAAATAATTATATTATAAATTCAGACTCTTACTGAATAAAAACCCACCCCGTTCCTTCTTGCCTTTCATTCCGGGGCCGAGCTACCTTTCGGAGCTAACCTTCGACCCAGCTGGGCCCCTGCTGTAGCTGACAACTCCTTGAGGCGCACGGAAACAGTGCGCGCTGTCGACAACTTGGGCTCGGTCCTGACAGTTATCGGACGGTCGGACAGCGAGCTTTGCTCGCCATCTGCAAGCCAGTAGAACCTGTTCTTAAACTTACCGGTTACAACATGACGATCCGAGACGAGTGTCCCTCCACAGATGAACTGAAGAGTGTTCTCCACGACCCTATAGATAGCCACAAGCCAAGGTATTTCACCTCTCTCGTAAAACATTCCATTGTAGATGAGGGGAACGTTGTTACCACTGGCAATCACACCACACTCAGTCGTTGTGGTTGGGATGTTTGAAAATTGATCACCGGAGCTGGAAAGGGCAAAAATGATAATTTTAAGTTTATTTTGGATCTCATTCTCGTTCATTAAAATGGGCTAAATGTGTGTCGGGCTATGCGCTGGCAGTGGCAGATTCAGGTCTTAGAAGGGCTTTTTGTTTATTGCTAAGAAAAATATTAATGGAGTTAACCGTTTAACGACCAATAGAGTTTAAAAGCGTGTCCTCATAAGATGATGATAACTTTTTATTACTGTAAAGACCTAGTTGGCTCGGTGAAACGAGACTTGGTGGAATGAGTTGACTCAACGGAACGAGTTGATTCGGTAGAACGAGTGAGTCGGTGGAACGAGTTGACTTGGTAGAACAAGTTGACTTGGTAAAACGAGTTAACTCTACGCAACGAGTTGACTCTACGGAACGAGTTGACTCTACGGAACGAGTTGACTCTACGGAACGAGTTGACTCTACGGAACGAGTTGACTCTACGGAACGAGTTGACTCGACAGAACGAGTTGACTCGACGGAAGGAGTTGATTCTATGGAACGAGTTGACTCTACGAAACGAGTTGACTTGACGGTACGAATTGACTCGGTGGAGCGAGTTGACTCGGTGTAACGGGTTGACTTAACGGAACGAGTTGACTCGACGAAACGAGTTGATATGGTGGGACAACTTGACTCGGTAGAACGACTTGACTCGGTGAAACGACTTGACTCGGTGGAACAAGTTGACTCGGTGGAACGAGTTGACTCGACGGAATGAGTTGACTCGGTAAAACGAGTTGACTCTATGGAACGATTTGACTCGACGGAACAAGCGAGCGAATTGATTCAAGTTGCAATTCGAAAGCTATTTAAGAATTATTTAAAAACTTACTTGAAAGTAGCGCTAGAATTTTTGTTAGGTTCTGGGTAAATCGGAATTGGATTATTATTGCTTTGCAGTGGTTGCCACGCCTGAGCATTGCAGATAACCTGCCCGTTCAATCTTATCTCCTGCAGTTTAGGGGTTCTGTAGCGATAATCGTATTTGATAGAGAAGCGCACTATCATCGGTTGACCAGGGTGAATCTGTAAGTTGCCATTTTCAATCTTGAAGTTGACGTTATCCTGTGTAGTTGCATCACCCAAATACTGAAACAGATAAAATGATTTTGCAGTTTAACAAAATAATAGTAATCCAAATATAGGGTGAAACTTGAAACGATTTATGTATTTATGATACATACCCTACAAATAAAACGCTTAATATTTTATAATGTATACGGACGCCAGCGTTCGCTTGTTGTTTAACCGAATGACGCAATATCACATGCGAACACCGGCGTTCGTTTGGGGTTTGAGTGGTTAATAGCTTAATCAACCTTTAAATGGGAATATTTAACCCTCGGTCCGTCGCGCATTTTTAATAACGCCGTTCGTCGCGTGGGGTCCCTCAAGACCCCAACAGTATAACACCTATGATATCCTTTATAACTTGTATTTTTTGTAATATTTTGGCAGTTTCTTATTTTTTTTATTTAATGTCAATAAAACTACAACAAATTAATCGAAAGTATTCATATATTTACTATCATATTTATTCATATTTATTCATATATGTACTTACAAAATAAAATTAAGAACATACAAATTCACTCTTTGAGATCATTTCGCAGTTATTTTTGTTTTAATACTACTAAATCAATAAACTGTAAATTATATTATATCTATATGAGGTCACACTAGACCAATTAATAATTTAACATAAAATTTAGATTCTACCAACAAAAAAAACATAAAATTTTTATGAAATGAAATCTGACAAATTTTTGGTTTAGAGACAAACTGTACATACCGCTTTGTTATGTGTTTATTCATTCATTCTCTTGAAAAGGGCATTTGTTCTTGTTTGGGCACGTATCTTGAAAACATAGCCCTTCTAGTCGCTTTCCGATGCATATTTACAACGTTTTGGGTACAATGTATTGGCATCCACCAGAGAAAACCACGTGATCCCGTATTTTGCCGATGTACTGCGCATGGGCTTGTATTGGCGAAATCGACACGATCCTCTAAAACTCTTACCATCCATGGACCATTTTTGTCTCTTTTTGATGTATAAAAGTTTTGTGATGATATGTTTATCAAGGGCTCTTCATCATCATCCCTTTATGAACTTCCCAACTTCATGTGCTTTTCATTCAACGACTCTAAAACCTGATCCAGTTCCTCCAAAGATTCCTGATGTTGTTCTGAAGGAACCAAATCATCACATTCTTGTTCCGAATCCGTGTTATGCTTACGTCTTTCGTCCAGGTATGAAGCAATTTCATTTTCATCCTCATTATCATAACATCATCAGTTCCATTTTCTTACCAATTCAAAATACGTTGTTGTTGTCATTCACACATTTTAGAAGTCAATTACAACGTAATTTTAGTTATAAAGAGTAAAAAATTAATAAAAACCCATTTTACACAAGAAATCAACCATACATTTTTACTTACGTCGTTCGTCGCGTGGGGTCTTTCAAGGCCCGCGCTCACAAAACACGTCTATATCTTACAGCGCAGGCTTGCGAACTTAAATTAGCGGTGATGCACGTGAACTATAATCCAATTTCGAAGGGTACCTAAAGTACCATAAATCGTGGATAGTTTTGAATATGTTAATTTTACATTATTCTAACACCTAGGCTTTCAAAGACCCCACGCGACGGACCGAGGGTTAAAAGCTGATTATGCTATTAACTGCTAGGACTCAAGCCTCCTCTTTAGGGAGGAAATGGTCCGTAATTCACCACGCGGGCCCAGTGCGGGTTGGTGAATGTCACGTCTTCAAATTTTTGGCTCTAGGACATGTCGGTTTCCTCATGATGGTTTTCCTTTATCGCTTTTGAGAGCAGTAATGATGAAATAAGTTACAAAAAGTAATGCGCCTGACTGGGTTTGAACCCAAATAATGTAGACTAAATAAAAATAAACGTATTCTTACTTCAAGTTGTTCTAATCTCAAAGCTGGACTGTCTAGCACTATGTTGAGCCACAATGAGTGCAGAAGTATGTCTGAAGACAAGGTGGCGACTCCAGACCAGGAACCGAGCTCTGCCTCGGGCGGGTCGTACGTGAACACGCTGGGGCATGGTGATGAGAACAAGGCGTCTTCGGGGCCCTGCGCGAGTGAAGGCGCTGCTAGTAACGCCACGACCGAGCACAGGGCTATAATCTGGTGAGAAATAGTTCTTTATGTACTTGGTTGTATCTGTGATGCATGTAAAGTGGACACGGTTTAGGCAAGTTTACAAGTGCACCGCGGCTGACAAGTGGCCGAGAGGTTCTGGAGTGGCGACCGCTTACCAAAAGGCGCAGCTTTGAAAGGCCTCCTATGGACGACAAGTGGCTAAAAGGTGTGTCTGGAGTGGCAACATTTACCGGAGGACGCAGCGTTAGAAGGCCTCCTACAAGGTGGACCGATGACTTCGTAAAGGATGTGAGAATCCGATGTATGCGAGACGCACAAGACCGTTCATTATGGCGACCGTCCATAGGGGGAGGCCTATGTCCAACAGTGGACGTCTATCGGCTGAAATGATGATGATGATGACAAGTACATAGTCTGACTGTGTCATTTACGTTTTAAACGTTTATTTCAAACGAGATGCTGCCGCCGCCACCGGGATTCCGATCTCGATTTCCGGCCACCGTAGACGCAGGCATGCGGACGGTGAGCAATGGGTAGCTCGCTATCCAAACGTTTGGTAACTGTCCAGACCGAGACCAAGTCGTCGACGGCGCGCACTGTTCCCGCGCGCCTCAGGAGTTGTCAGCAGCAGCAGGGGCCCAGCCGGGTCGAAGCCTACTGGGGTGGGGTCAGGGTTGTCCGAAAGGGAAGTTCGGTCCCGGTACGAAAAGCAAGAAGGAATAGGGGTGGGTTTTTAGTCAGTAAAGTCTGACACTATCTCCCGCTGTCCCAAGAGCGGGGGATGTCATTAGATGATTTTCCCACCGCGAAAAAAAAGAAAAACTAGTAGCTGCCACCGGCTCAGCCCCCGTGAAAGTAAGTTTCTCCATACAAACTTACCCCCATTTCATCCCCTTAGGAGCCGAATTTTGAAAAATCCTCTCTTACTGGTCACCTACATCAAAAAAGGAAACCTTGTGCAAAATTTCACGTTCCTAGTCCGTAGTTTCAGCTATCCGTTGATATGTCATCATTTTTTGTACCTGATAACTATTGCCGGGCAAGACGGCATAAATTATTTGTAGTGCCGCGCTGCCGTACGGTTGCACGACGTATGTCACTTATTCCGCAAATGTTAATCGCACTCAACGCTCTCCTTGAATCCAGTCCTAGACTAGATCTATTCGCTGGTGAATGGAAGGAGATATTGATCGAATGGCTGGCGAATTGCGAGAAGACTGAATGAGAGGTTTAGTTATATTATTTGTTATATTTTCTTTAATTAGGTGTTACATAATTTGTACCTTTTGTAATCATTGTAATTGGCATATTGTCGTTCTGGTTAAATAAATAAATAAATAATTTCAGCCGAAAGTCGTCCACTACTAGACATAGGGCTCCTCCAAGTGTCGCCACAACAAAAGAACCTGTACGTTTCGCGTCCACTGCATTCCTGCGACTCCTTACAGGCACTTTTGAATTTTCAAAATGTCGGTCAGTCAAAAAAAGATGTAAATAAGCACTACCTAACTTATTGCCTTAATTATTTATTTTCGATTAGTCGACCTTAGGCGCTAACTTCAAGGGCAAGTGAATCTTCTCAAGTTTACGTTTTGCTCATCAACGAAACTCATCGAATCGACGCGATCGTTATGTTAATCACAAGATCATTAAGTTATTATAGAATATAGTGGCGGGAGGATAATACCATATATATTAATTGTGCGTACATCTAACGAGTGGAATTCCCTGCCAGAGTCTGTGTGGTCTGTGTTTCCTGATAGCTACAACCCTTGCTCCAGGCAAGCGTGCTCCATTGACCACATCATCGATTTCCATCAAGTGAAATATTGGTCAAGCGCGAGCCTATTAAAAATAAATACCACGGCGAGACACACGCTCGTGCAACTTAGAATGGTGCAAGTAGTGATAGATGCAATATAAAGACAAACAGAAAAGGATACAATATTACTGCATAATTATAACCAACGAAGTAGACTATGTTTTTTTTTAAAACACAAACTATAAAACTTTACGTTATGGTGTTCATTTCAATTTCTTCAGAACTTATTCACAATATACTTTCAATTTGAAGAAGAACCGACTGATATTTGCTTTCACTATGAAGTATACAAACAGTGACCTCTACACTCAATGACGTACGACTACTAACACGTTATAATTATATCACACAATGTATTATTATAAAACTGTTCACAACACATCACAAAACATTATAATTTATCTGTATCCTTACCATTTTCTAATAACTTAAGTTTTCACACGAAAATGCTTAACCGATTGACAACGAGTGCCATTTGAATCGAAGTTGAATGGAATGCTATTAACAATATTATTTATTTGCGAGATCAATACCAAGTTTATAAATGTAGCTATGAGAAGGAAAATGAAGATTATAACCTGATTGTAGCTTCGCAGATAACTTGTTCTTTTTTTTTTAGTTCCGCATAGTGTCGTCATAAAAATCGTATAATAAAGATATTAGAAAAATTAACAACTCGAATACTTACCTTAAATGTTACCAAATTCAGAGGGTTAAATTGATTTATTCTATCTTATTACTAACAATTAATACCAGCGGTATTTGTTTGGACTCATATTTTAGAACAGATTTAAAGATGTAAGGTTGTACAGTCAATAAAAATGTTTCGTGTATAATCATCGACCTTTTATTGAAAAAAAAAGCACTTCACCTTTGTACTATTCTTCTATTTCTATCTTCTTTTCTTTTATTATTGCGTGTACATAAATTCTTAAATAAATAAAATTCGAAAATCAAAAATTACGTAAAGAAAACCAATTTATTTTTGTTAGGTTTTACTGAGCTGACTGTGCCAAATTCAAGTTGTTGGTGTTTGTTTGAAATGGAATATAAATATAATTTAAAAAAATACAAGTGGTATTAGTTTTTGGTATTAGAACGAAGAAAGAAGAAAGTCTTGCCTTAGCGTATCCCATTTACGTATAAGCTTTTTATGATCAGAGATCCGATCTTACGACCTAATGAACTCTCGACCACGACATTTATTTATTAATTTATTACGGCTCAACGAATAGTTCGCAGAAACATTTACAGAAGAAGAACAATCTTATTAATGACTGGCCTGTTGGTCTAGTGGTTAGTGACCCTTGCTGCTATGGTGGAGGTCGTGGGTTCGATTCTCACCCAGGACAAATGTTTTTTTGATGAGAATTTGTTCTGTGTCTGGGTGTAATTTATCTATAATATGTATGTATTTAGAAATATATAAGTATGTTTATCAGTTGTCTAGTACCCATAATACAAGCTCTGCTTAGCTTGGGACTAGATGGCGATGTGTGATGGTTGTGGAATATTATATTATATTATTAATTATCGCTGTGAATTCCTGACATGGTTACTATATCTATTTATTCGATCAAGATTGGCCCGATTCTTAGGGATCTCTTTCTATCGGCGGTAGCGACCTCTACGACCCGACCCTGGTTCATGCCATGGTCTGAAGCGACAGGGAATGGGAAGCAGCGATCTTCTACTACAATGGGAGCTGAAGAGACGGCCACAAAAGTGAGGGAACCGATATCTTTACGCGCCAGCCGCCTCCACAGCCGCCGGCTATGCCAAGGTCAAGCAATGGGTAACTCACCATCCGGCCGCCCGCTAAGCCCGAATCGTTGACGGCGCGTGTTTTTCCATACGCGCCTCTAATAGAGTTCAGCAAAGCCTGAAGGCCCCGTGAAAAAAAACCCTGTAGCCTTGGTGGGCATTGGCGCTACGGGGCACCAGTTCCCGCCAGGGCCACAGGATTTTTTATGCTGGATAAAAGGTAGAAATGGAGGATACAGATAATACAGATATATTTTAGTCAATAAAAGCCTTATAGTCATAGTAGTCATAGTCATAGTAGTTTATTGGTAAGGGATTCTTACAAGTCACAAACAAATATTTCAAATTACACAATACAAATGATACAAATAATTACATAACAATGTCAAATATTATAAAATGTCAAACAAATAAAATACAAGAAAATAAGTCAATAGAAGTCAAATCACAGATTAAAATAAATTATACAATTAACAGTCACAACAATTTTCAGTTCAAATTAATATTTACGTCAAAATTTAATTTCATTAAATCTTAAATTCGTCAAAAGAATAAAAAGCTTGCTCGATAAGCCATTTTTTGAAACGAACTTTGACTATTACACTGACTACTACTGACTACTTTTTGACTTTTTTTTATACGCTCCTTTGTTTCAACCTAAACTCGCGCAATCCGACTCGAAGATCCAATATGTGCGGAGTGTGAGGTTGTAGATGATATAAAAGCGCTTATTGGTTATGGATGGTTTAATAGAACTTCTTCAAAATATTATGTTAAATGTTGCATTAAAATGTTATGTTAAAAGATTATGTTAGAAGAGTGCACACGGTCCGTTTGGTGGCTCGTACTACACTGATGTAATGAATGATGTTAAAGTACAATGGTAGTAAATTGCTGCGTTAGCAAGTGTTCGGTTTCTTAGACCGAACAGAAGTCATTTATTAACTTCCGATCTCAAAAAAGGGGTTTCATTCTATTAGTAATAATAATAATTTCTTTTGATAAATGATATTTATTTTGCAAACAGATTTTTAAAAACACTTTTACACGTAAATTTTTTCGTCAATTTAAACTAGATGAGGCCGGTGTTTACTAGCTGACTACCCTGAGAAGAAACACCGAAACAAACTCAAGGATCAAAGCTTCTTTTAAAGTCTTAGATACAGCAAAAACACGTAATGGTAAGAATAAGAATAAGAATAAGAATAATGTTTATTGTTCATTGTTACATAATATGAAGAATACCTTAAAACTATTACATAATCATTAATATTGTCTGTAACTTATTAGGAGTTTAACATATATTTATATGGTGGTCCCCAAACTAGGTAGAACCTGTATCTTGGGGACCTGAGTTGAGATAACTTTATAATAATAACATTGTAGCGGGCGGACATGTAGAAATTCGGTTTTTTATACTAAGCAACGAGTTTGTTGTAACAATGGAACAAAAAAATGAAAAATAAGTAAAAATAGGATAAAAAGAAAGCAAGCTTGCTTAAAATCAAGGTTTTTGCGCCTAGTGTATGTGTGTAGTGTACATGTGTAGTGAATGTGTGTGGTGTGTGTAGTGTATGTGTGCACTTGTGTATGCCAAATACTATTGCCGTATTGTTGTTGTTTATTGCTTTAAAATTGCCTCTGTCTGTTCGTACGATAAAAGAGCAAGCCAGTTAATTAAGGTCTTTTTACACGTAAAATTCTTTAAGTTTTTGATATCACAGCTCTTGCTGATTTTATTGTAAATTTGAACGTGAGAGTAGAAAGGGCATCTCCTGACCAACAGACTGTCTGCTTCGGGAAGAGGAATATGGAGGATGCGTTTAGACATTAATTTATTGTAATCGAATCTGTATTTTAGGGTTTTGTGGACGTTCAGTGTAGCACTTAAAATATATAGTTGCCGTACTCTTAGGACCGCAAGCTCACTATAAATTAGATTTGTAGGGAAGCGGAAAGGTTTTCTTAAGGTTACTTTAATTACAGCTCTTTGAGCTCTTTCTACTTCTATAAATGTACTTTTCCCAGCTGCACCCCATATAGAGATACCATACTGAAGAATTGACTGACACAATCCGAGATAGATTGTGCGTAAAATTGCAATGGGTGTGCAGTCTCGTAGTTTTTTCATAACATATATTAGTTTCCTAACTCGACTAGAGAGCCGGTGTATGTGTGGTTTAAATGAAAGGTTTTCGTCCATTGTGATGCCCAGGTATTTGATAGAGGGAGCGTGGTCTATGATTGTGCAGGAGCAGTTTACAAGAATAGTCTGGTCTCTGCTGCAGGTATGGTATTTCAGTACTAGTTGTTGTGGGGGTCTCGACGCTATAGTTTTAAAGAAAGTGACGTATGTAGTTTTTTTAATGTTGAGAGTTAAAAGATTTGAGTCAAGAGCTTTGGAAATAGTTAGTAGACCATTCTCTGCAAGACGGTACACTTGATCCCACGTTTTAGCATGGAATACTATAGCAGTGTCGTCGGCATATGATAGTATTTCTGCATCTTTTAATTGTACATTTAATATGTCATTCATATAAAAACTGAACAGTGTCGGACCAAGAGTACTGCCCTGCGGGATTCCGAAATCAATGGGAAGCAGGTTACTGGAGAAGTCACCTAGTTCAACTAGTTGTTTTCTATTAGATAGATAACTCCTGAACCAGTCAAGTGAGGTTCCTCGAATTCCCGAGCATTCTAGCTTTTTCAAGAGAAGGTCAATCGAAATTGTATCGAATGCCTTGGCCAGATCTAAGAAAACTGCCATAGCTTGCTCTCTATTTTGAATGTAGGTACCCACCAAGTTGGTAAGTAATGTAGCTGCGTCTTCAGTTGATTTTCCTCGCCGGAAACCAAACTGCCTTTCTGACATAAGCTTGTGTTTCTCAAAAAAGTTTATTAGTCGGCTATTAACTATTTTCTCCAATATTTTGGATAAGATAGACAAAAGGGCGATTGGACGATAATTTTCCGGTAATTCTCTAGGGCCACTTTTGTGTATGGGTCTAACAGATGCAACCTTCCAACACTCAGGAAATTGTCCAGACTCTAAGCTCAAATTAAAAATATGAGTGAGCGGTGTAAGGATAGCATTTTTTATTTTCTGAATTAGTTTTGTGGTGATACCATCAAGTCCGGGAGCGCTGTCGATTTTAAGGTGATAGATAAATTTAGTTATTTCGATTTCGTCTGTTGGGTAAAGAAAGAAAGAGTGTGGAAAATTTACATGCGGTCTATATTTGCTGACCAGGGATGACTGAGTCTCAGAAATTCGGTCTAATATTCGGTCCGATAGATTTTTCCCCAACGAAGTGAAGTACGCGTTACAGCTGTTAAGTGCATCAACAGGATCTTCTGCATTAGATATTAATTGTGTTGAATCACTTCTTTGATTATTTGGGCTGTATATTGATTTAAGTGTGTTCCACAGCTTTCTAGGGTTCTTTTGGTTTTTATTTATACGTTGGCCATTGTACTCTGTTTTCAAGTTGTGTAAAAGGTTATTACAGAAGTTTCTGTATCTCACGTAAACCAAGTTTTTCATTTTATCGTTAGGGTGAGAAGTTGCAGATTGATGAAGCTTATCGCGATGTTTCATGCATCTCACTAGGCCTGGAGTGATCCAAGGTTTGATAGTGAATCTACTTCTGCTAATTTTAACATTTTTTGTGTGTTTATTTATTAGGTTAATGAGAATGCTTACAAACATGTCTGTAGCGCTGTTGACACAGTTAGAGTTAAGGATGTCCGACCAGTCAGTGTTTAGTAGTTCTTGAGCGATTGCATCGTCGTCAGTTTTGTTGGTCCATCTGGATCTAGTTTGGGACTTTGTAGCACTGTTTTTTTGAGCTGTGGCAGCCATAGCCATTTCGTGATCTGTTATCGAACATTTTCCGATTATTCCCACGGACTCTTGGCTTGATTTTATAAAAATATGATCCAAACAAGTGTGCACTCGTGTTGGTTCAGTGATATCAGGTAGAAGACTATGGGAGGCCATCAGGCACAGGTATTCAGCGTGATTTGGGATAGCAGTGTTAATTATGTCGATGTTTAAGTCTCCGGTTACTACTATCGTGGGGTATTTCTTTATTTGTGTTAAAGAGGAATCTAGTGATATAATAAAATTATCAAGATTCGTGAAAGATGGCGATCGATATATTCCCAGAATGGCTATTTCATTATCTAAAACAAGTAAAAGACTATCAGCTTCTGCCACACCCGTTTCTATTATCTTAACGTTCCTACTAGTTTTCGTGTAAATTATAACACCTCCATTTTTATTAGATTGATAATTAGAGCGATTCACAGAGTATCCTGGTAGCGGCTCCATTATTAACCCTTCGCTTAACCAACATTCTGTCAATACAACAGCATCGAAGTCGATATCGAGCCGTTTAAAAGCTATACAAAAGTCATCAAAATTGCGTTGGTAGCTTCTTATATTAAGTGTGAGTACTTTGCAATTATAATTTTCAGGTATTAGTTTCCTACAATCTTCCAAGTTTTCGCATGAGTGACAATTTATATTTACGTTATCGTCAATATCCTGTATTACTTCAAGTAAAGCCATTGAAAATAATAATAAATTTATTTTTATGTTTATTTAATATCTTTGTTCTTGTCACTGTTATCGGTTGCGTGTTTAAATGTAGGAAAACTATGAAATTGCAATGTCGGTTTGCGTGGGTTTTTGTTTTTATGTATCTGTTATTATTACAGCAGTAAAGTTCAAAATAGCCTGAAAATCTGTTTTTGTATGGCGGTGTTATTGTGAGTGTAGATGGTAGAGTGTAAATGGTCTTGTTTCTTTGTGCGTTTTTTGAAATACACAGTATGTTAATAAAATATAAAAGTAAAATAACAAAATAGTCAAAGATAAGAAAATTTAAAATAATATAAAATTTGTACTGTTTGAGATCAATCCGGTTTACAGTTTCGTTGGAAATCTGTAGATGCTGCCGGCGCGTGGCTTCACACTGATGCCGCGATCGTTGGCCCCAGATAGCGTTCCAGGTCTTCAGCGTTCCGTATGTGAATGGAAGGGTTCCCTTCCTGCTTACGGATGAGAATTGCACCATTCTTGCACCAGCAGAACTTATATCCATGTTCTTTTGCAGAGAGTTTAGTCTCGCGAAATAACTGACGATTTCCCGGAGTAAGGCGCTCATTAATATATACATTCCTCGTCACACCAGATATCTCCAGGTCGTTCGAATTAATGGTTCTCCTAGTTTTGGCTGCTTTCAAGAAATCGTCGCGTTTATATCTGCGTACAAAACGCACTATGATTTTACGGGGTGAGGTTTCAGTTGTCTCCTTGGTTTGCTGCCGACGAGGGCCCGCTCTAGTCACGTAGTCTAGGTCTTGATCATCGATGGGCACTCCTATTTTATGGGCTATGACACGGACAATGTGGAGGGGATTTTCGTTTTTTGTCTCATTAATCCCAGTGATCTCCAACTCATTCTTTAACGACGTTTGAGCCTGTGCATTCAGCTGTTCACGAAGATTAAGTATAGTGGTGTTCAGAGATAAGATTTCCTCTTCCCGCTTTTCAAGCGATTTAATTCGTGTATCGTATTCGTCAAGGCGAGAATAACATTTGGTCAGGTGTTCGGACACATAATTAATATGTGACTTCAAGTCTCCAACATCGCCTCGAAGTAGTTTTATTTCAGAGGTCAAATTCAGTAATATCTTCGAGTCAGCCGACTGCGCAGTTGACGACGAGTCAAGTGGTGATGCTGAATGAAAACAATCTGCTAAATTATGCGCGCGCGCACCATCCGCCGGCCCCTCGAGTGCTAAAGTATGCACGGGAGTATTTTTCTTTGTTGCCTTACATGCAGGGCAAACCCAGCTAGTTTTCATTTCACTCGATAATTTCGTCTGACTTCCAGCGCCGGCACATGCGATGTGAAATAGTTGGTCGCATTTTGAACACTTCATGTTAGTCGATTTTAAAGGTTTTTGACACGATGTGCAATTATTTGCCATTATTATTTATAATCGGTGAACTTGGCTATTTATAGTTATGAATCAAAACAAATCGTTATAAAATTCCTGGAATCCGAGCGCACCTGCGGCTGCACCTGCGTCGGTGGTAGTAAGTACCTCCCGGTGTAAAAGAGATGAATTATTTTTTCGGCGCAGCCCGTCTCGTTTACTCGAGGTGAGGCGGGGGGTACCTCAGCACACAGCGATGTCGCACGCGAGCTTTTTTGTTGAATGTTATTGTTTTTATGCACTGAACTTTGACACTTTATTGATTGAGATACGGGTCAGAATTACGTGTGACTATTTCGTTAGAAATATGAGGAGCAGAATTAATTTTGGCAGCACGTCCACCCTTCACAAGTCTTATGACGCAACTCAATGGTCAACTAATAATATTGTTATGAGAACCATGCAGATTGAAATTTTGAGATGGTCTTTTGAATAAAGAACCACACAGTTCCAAGTGGGCCTGTACAATCAATGTAAGCATTTGTCAGTATTCGAATAGCTCAACTCAGGACTACTAAGGAGCTCAACGACTTGACAAACAATACCAAAGAAAATACTTTTGCGTAGGTATTATCTTAAAATTAAAGAAAACGGAAAAGTAATATACATAGGCCCCACATACATATAGAGGTATGCGGAACAGGAAGTAAAGTTCCACATAACTCCGTCGGAATGGGAGGATCCTCCGGTCAGACAGTTTTTATGGCTGATGGGAAACTGCCCGATAGATGATTTTAAACTGTTCTATGTTTTCAAATCGTGCGGAAAACTATGCAGAATTAGTTCTAATGTGACGCCATAGATGTCGCTACATCACTCCCCTCTGGAGATCAAAGATCGATGGTTCTTGATGCTTCTTGATGCGTGCCAGGCCAGGTGGTAGGTTGGTTTCAGTGGATCGGAACCGATGCCGCATGTTTCTCGAAACTGTCTGCGGTGATGCTTCAGAGAGTCAATACAGTGTTTTTTTTTTTGTCCAGAATATGGTACATAATTTTTTTTTTTTGGTTTTGGATGGAAGGAGTTAAGCAGCTGTTGGCGAGGTCTGTGTTTGGATGGGTAGGGTTAAGCAGATGTTGGCGACGTCTAGTTTTGGATGGGTGGGGTTAAGCAGCTGTTGGCGAGATCTGGTTTTGGATGGGTGGGGTTAAGCAGCTGTTGGCGAGGTCTGGCTTTGGATGGGTGGGATTAAGCAGCTGTCGGCGAGGTCTCGTTTTGGATGGGTGGGGTTAAGCAGCTGTTAGCGAGGTCTAGTTTTGGATGGCAGGAGTTAAGCAGCTGTTGGCGAGGTCTGTGTTTGGATGGGTGGGGTTAAGCAGCTGTTGGGGAGGTCTAGTTTTGGATGGGTGGGGTTAGGCAGCTGTTGGCGAGATCTGGTTTTGGATGGGTGGGGTTAAGCAGCTGTTGGCGAGGTCTATTGCATAAGTTGATAAAAAATGCTATGCAATAGCTTTACCGCGGCAGTCCCCAAGTGCCACACGTCTTTTTTTTTAATATTAGATTAGTATTAGGTACAATAAAATTTACAATTTATGGCGTAACATCAAAAAAATTATAACGGCGATTGTGATAAAATTCAAGTTCAAGGTGTTGCTGTCCGAGTGAATCGGGATGATACCCCCATGAGTCGGAGTGATGACGTCCCAGTGAGTTGAAATGATGCCGCAGTGAGTCGGGGTTATGATGTCGATGACAGGACTTGATTTAAAAACTGTGGACGGTAATTATAATTTGAAGTGAATATAAATCAATATTCGATGATGGAAGCGTGTGGAGTGTGAGCACGAAAGTAACACCACGCTTGAGGCGTAAATTTTTATGTAACTTCGCTGTTGCTCGCACCGCTACTTTGTGGCCTTACAGATAATAGACATACATTTGTTTTTGACGCTTGTAACACAAGGCAAGTATGCTTGGAGAGTCGCATTTCACGGCCCTTGAGTTAGAAGTGAAGTGAAGTCCCGCACGCCGCACTTCTGGTCACCGCCACAGCCACTCGTCGCCTCCGATGTCCCACGACAGCAGCCGAAAAATGCCGAATGGTCCCGGAGGGCGCCCGAACAGTATTGCATTTTATGTGAGTTTCGGCGTATCGTGCGTGAAAGAGGAGGTTTAACACTATGATGAATATGCACCGCGAAGATGCCTCGCGTACTGTAGGAAATGGTACCCTATGATTGTCTAAGAACGTAAGAACATTTTGTTGTCGTTCTGCTATTGGTTTAGAGCCTCTGCACCAGAAACGAATGTATTTTGATTTGATATTATTAGGATAGTGCCAACTTAAAAATTTGAAGTATGAAAGCGAAACAAAGTATTTGAACTTGAAAATAAAAATAATTTAGGGATTGTGCACACCACGTATTTTTAACGCGCCGTTGACGCACGTTTTAAAATTCTATAGGCTGCCTCTGACTCGCGTGCGTACTGTGTATCTATATAATCTACAAACGCGCATCAACGGCGCGCTTAAAAACGTGGTTTGCACAGGCCCTTAAACTTTCAAAAACCGTAATCAGAGACACAATAGAAAGACAATGAGAGAGCGAGTTCCAGCGTTCGCTTAATGAATTAATCAGCGCTATTCAAAACTTGTAACGAACCGTTGACAGATATTGTAAATCAAACAATGAATAGATAGAATACTTTTTATCGATATAATAAAATCAATCATAATATTTCTCTGATAATATATTTCTAATCCACGGCAAGAATTGCGCTGTATCAGTATATACAACATATTCGTTAAGGTTACAGGTGCGGGCGCCATTCGCGCTCTGCACGGATATGGAAACGACGCCCCGGAGTCTCCACTTGCCCACTTCTAGCAGGTAGAGAGAAGATACGATGAATGGATTCATAAATGGCATACATTTTAATTAGAAGATTAATTTGTAATAAAGTTACAATTCATTTATAGCTATTATACTCACATTCAGTCCAGTTTCTTCAGATATTTGTGTTTTATTAAGACCACTTTTATGCAGCCCAATGATAGTCGCCCTCACTTCAATACTAATATTAGCCTTCATTTTGCGAATATTACAATACTGTCAACCACACGTCACTAACCAATAACTACAACCAAACGACAGTTCATTTCGGTCAAGTTAAAACTCATGTCTACCTCGCAGAAATCTAATTCTTTATTTAGTTTTTTTGTGATCTACCTTTCTAACTCTAAGAAATGTGTGAACAAGTTAAAGAATAATTTAATATTGTAATGCTAATCCACAACTTCCAATCGGGTAAGAACTTACAAAAAGTCAATAATTGCGTGGGATTTGAACTTGCGGCACACTGATTTGCGCTTCAATCTGTGTGCCTATACCACTGGGTATCTTGACTTATGCTAAGTTGATGAAATTGTGAATTTCAATCATTTGTTGGCGAAACTTGAAAATAGACGGTCGTACGTCAAACTAATACGTTTTGAGAATTCTTATCGACTTTTGCAAGTGATAGTACATGACACATGTTATTAATATGAGACAGAGAGTTATTTACACCTTGTGTAGATTAAATGAGGCAACTTTCAACTTATTGTATAAAATCTCCGTCATTAGACAAGCTGACCTTCCTAAGGCGATAAGCGCTCGAGCGACGTGTTCCCTATTATTTACGTCGACAACACCAGATATATAATATATAATATATAATAAAATTAGATAATATTTATTTTTACAACCTGTACCAATGTTTGTCCGTAATCAAATCTTGCGAATTAAATTTGATCCACTTCCCGGTTTTCGATTGAGCTGAAATTTTGCATACGCGTGTAAATCAGATGACAATGCAGAATTATTATGACATAGAGCTGTTCTGACAATGGAACCGGAAGGTGGTCATAGGAGTTCAGATAACCCTATCGTATTTGAGCTTTTTGAAATGGTCTTGATGAGTATTAATTCTACACCTAGATATATATTTATATATTCTATAGATATATATTTATATATCTATAAAATTAATACTCATCAAGAAATAAATAAGTTTTCAATGAAATCATTGAAGCCTTGTTTATTTTAATGGTACGATAATAATAATTTATAAAATTACTTTGTGGACTTTATTCCTAAGTACGTTTAACTATAAGCTTATTTCTAAGAGGTCAGTTAAATAGTGATTACATAAATTTGTCGTACGAATAAAGGAATATTTCCAACGGAATGTTGCCAACCTTCATCATTTTAGTGAGCATATCAAAATGTAGTAAAGTGTAATTAAACAACTGTTTACTGTCGCGGAAATGTCGACTGCCACAATCAAAAGACCTCGAATCAGTTCCAAATTCAACTTTCCTAACAATCTCAATGATTGCTTCTTGCATTTTAACAGTAACAAAAAAGTACAAACAAACAAAAAAGTACTAGCTCTGCGCTAATATATTCCTAATCCACTGCAAGAACTTCGCTGTGTCGGTGAACACGACGTATTCGTTGAGGTTGCAGGTAGCATCTCCGTTGTCAGCGCGGAGGGACACGGAGACTATGCCACGGACCCGCCACTTGCCACCGTCGAATAGGTACATACCGCCGCCGGAGTCTCCTACGCATGGACCCGAGCCTTTTCTGTCACCTGCCCAAAAAAATAGATAAGATAAGATAAGATCATTTATTTGTATAAACATGTGTATGTTAAGATGGTGATAAAAAGAATACAGTTCAACATGTTTTGCCGTAAATCGGCGTACAAAATTAATTAAAAAAACAACAATTCCTTAAAAAAAAACATTCAAAATTCAGTCAATTCAATAATAGTCAACATATACAAATAAAAATATTCAAAATTCAGTCAATTCAATAATAGTCAACATGTACAAATAAAAACATTCAAAATTCAGTCAATTCAATAATAGTCTACATAATATAGTCAAAATTCAATCAATAAAAATTACAGTCAATACAGAAAATAGAATAATAAAATTTAAAAGTAAAATTGAAATATTAAATAGTCATGACTCAAAATTTTTCGTTTAAAAACTCCGCAACATTATAATAAGCCTTACTGAGAAGCAATTTTTTCAATTCCCTCTTAAACGAATTAATATTCATTATTTTAATGGAATTGGGAATTTTATTGTAAATTTTAGGAGCCATGCATATTACACTCTTTCTTAGAAATGCTGTTTTGGCGGGGATTGATTGCACCCAAAATCTGTACTTCTCACGCCTTTGTCTACCTGTATTATTATTTAAGAGGGGAAACAAATGCGGATTAGATTTAACAAATATCGATATTTCTAATATGTAAAGTGACGGAAGTGTTAGAATTCTGTGCTTTATAAAGATTGTTTTGCAACTGTCAGTAGATTGCAACCCAAACATAGACCGTATACAACGTTTCTGTGCTTTGAACGCAGTGTCTTTCAGAGTTGAATTGCCCCAGAAAATTATTCCAAATCTTAATATTGATTCAGCAAGTCCGTAATATGCTGTAAGCAGAGTATCTATGTTGACAGTTGATGCCAATTTATAAAGAGCATAGGATGAACACTAACTTTTTTACAAAGTTCAGTAATGTGGGTTTTCCAGTTTAATTGTTTGTCAATGATTAATCCTAGAAATCTGGCCGTTTCAGCTTCTTGTATTACAATATCCTTGTATAGAAGTTCAAATTTTAATGCATTGCGTAAGTTATCTCGTTGTTTAAAATGCATTATGTTGGTTTTACTAAGATTAATTTTTAAATTATTAGCATTAAGCCATTTTATTATTGAGTTCAATGCCTCATTAGAATCATAGTCGTAGTTTAAAATATTTTGAGGTGCTATGGTTACAGTACTATCGTCAGCGAATAATGACATATGCTCCTTAGTTGCATTTGGCAGATCGTTGACGTATAGAAGGAACAAAGGAGGGCCTAATATACTTCCCTGAGGAACACCAAATTTGATGCAACGCCTATCAGATGAGAAAATCTGTTCCCTTTTAGTTTTTGTGTTAAATTTTGTTATTTGTGTTATTTGCTGGCGGTCAGAGAGATATGACTTTATCAATTCTAAGACATTCCCTCTTATGCCATAAGCTTCCAGTTTATGTAGGAGAATGTCGTGATCTACATAGTCGAATGCTTGCGACATATCACAATAAATAGAACAAACAGGTAACGACTTGTCAACTTGTGAAGAAACCACGTATAAAAAGTCATAAACCGCCATGTTGATGTTTCTATTTTTCCTAAAGCCCTTTTGCTCATCACATAGGATTTTATTATGATCTAGGTAGCTATTTAATTCAGAGTAAATATATTTTTCAAATATTTTTGAGAATACTGAAATAAGTGCTATAGGTCTATAGTTTTCTTTTAAGAGCTTATTATCCTTTTTAAATATAGGTTTAATAATTGTCAATTTAAGGTCTTTTGGGAATGTCCCAGTTTCTATACAAAGATTCAAGATATAACACAAGTGATGAGAGATCTCTTCATTAACAGCTTTCACAACTTTAGTCGAAATACCGTCATACCCCACACTGTCAGTATTTTTTAGATTTCTAATGATTCTCTGCATGTGACAAGGCAAACAGGGTGATAAAAACATTGAGTTCATTTGTGGATTTATTAAGACTGTAGATTCTTTACCCGCACCTAAAATAGGATCAATTTTGTCAATAAAATAATTATTAAATGCATTGGCAATTTGTGTAGGATCTGTTGTCAATTTATCATTAATTTGTAGTTCGGTTATTGATTCTTTTGGAATACTTAATTTATTTTTATTTATAACCTGCCATGCCGCTTTATTTTTATTAAAATGCAATCAAAATTTGTAAAATCTGCCGTGGATCCTCAAGAAAGAAAATTAAGTCAGCTTGACTGTTGATTGAGCTCCAGGAGCGATCTGTCAAAGAGTCAACTGTACAGTGTATCCTCAGTTCAGATGGCAACTTTTAGAACTACTACTATTTGATGCTGACTTTTAACGGTAAGCTGCAACTGCACGCATGATGGAATCCTGGCGAGTCCTAAGTTCACGCGGAGTACTGGCCCAGACTTAGCGAATATCTTACAAGTTTTTATTCCAACAAAGGTAAGAATATAAGTAGGTCACATTATCAATGGTGGATCAAACATGTAGCAAGAAAAGCAAATGCCCCCCGCACATTGTGGTATGCCAGCTTGGACATATAAAAACAAGTCAAGATGTAACCAATTCCGCATTTCCATAAAGATTTTGAAGGGAAAATAAGTTAACCTTTTAACGCTTGCACATTTAGCGGTAGAGACAGGGAAACGTTAAAAGGTTAAAGAAGTTTTAGTGATAACTTATAAAGATAAAAAGGAAAGAAAGGAAGTAGAAGAACCCTCTTCTAGAGAGAAGAGGCCTGAGTCCGAGCTGTGGGAACATTAAAAGACTGATTATGCTATGCTAAAGGAGCATTGGTAAAATTTGCTACAGGCGCCACTAAAAATCCGGCATCCGGCATTGCATTACATACCTGCACATAAGGTAGTGTCGAAAGTAAGTTCGTGAAACAAGGACTTGCTGGCCCTACAGTCATTGGTGCTGACTATAGGGATGTTCACCTTATGGGGCTCGCCTTGAGCACCTATACCCCCCACACCTTGGTCACCCCAGCCGGCCACCTGCCGAAAGAATTTATTATTATATTCGATGGGTCTTGATTGTGGTGTATCAAAATTTGATTTTAGACAGCATCTAACTATGTTTATTGTTGGAGGTTGGAATCTCCTAATGATTGCTCCGCTCTAAGGCAGAGGAGGAGGGCGTGTCAGACTTTAAATGACTACAATTATACCAATGTCTCTTCAGTTGCTCTCTACGTTCTAATACCAGGAACGTCCCAAACTTACCATGTCTGGTGAGAACCTGCGTCATGCGGAAGGTGAGGATGAAATGAAGCATCTCCAGTCTCTTCTGAAAGAAGATACTTACCGCCATCATTATATTTTGCCTATTCCTAACTATATTGGGTTCAGCGTCCAGCTTAACCGGATGAAGTTGAATATCAATATGTTACACGGAACTATCGATATGCTTTCCACAACCCAGCAAATACAGGGTGTAAGGGACTTGCTCAGTACTGAACCACTTTCCACAACTTTTATCAAGAAAAATAAAATCGGCCTCTCCTTTTGCATGGAGAGGCCCGATTTGTTTTTCACGACCCAGCAAATACAGGGTGTACTTCATACTTTGTGCGGGCATCCGGACGGAGCACTTTGATATTGGACCGACTGTAGATGTGCTACTTTCAGAGATTTTCAAATGCCTGATAGCAGGAACCAACCGCTTATCATGACACTTGTGTATCCGAATTCTCTTTATAATGTCCTATTTGGTAGATCTTTGAAACAATTAAGTAGATACTTACAGTACCATCCTTCCCCACTATTAACGAGAGGTTGGTGTTGCCGGCCCATAGACAAGCTGGACGGATGTACTGGTTGAACTTCACGGATTTGTCCAGTGTGAGCACCAAGATGTCATCTGGAAAGTAAATTATACTTTGCAAAATAGCAGATTTTCAGAGGTTTAGTTTCATATTAATTTTTACATTGATTTAAATAGAAGCTTAGATAATATCCAGAAGATACCTCCTCCTTGCGTCGTATGCCTCGATGGTGAGGGTCGTGACCCCCCTGTTTCATCACTCTATCCCTTATGAAATTCCTTCATCTGTTCCTGTCTCTGGCGGTGTGAAGGGCATTGTACATCGTGGAGTCAAGGGCGGTATGGATCATGTCGGACCAACGTATTTGGCTGCGCCCGCGAGGCCTTTTCCCGTCCATTTTACCGGTCACAATTAACCTTTTGAGGTTACCACCGTCTTTCCTTGCAATGTGACCGAAGTACTGCAGAACCTTGCGAAGACACTCGGACGACAGAAGATACTGTGTTCCCAAAATTTCAAACGAAAAATGTGTAATAACGTCATAATCGCGTAAGAGCAGTTGTATGAAAAACAATTAAAAAATATGTCGCTTTGCATGCCCTTAAGTGAGACCAATCTCAAGTTAGGTCTCACTTGTCTAGGCTGAAAAGAGAATTTTAATAGATAGTACTGATTCAGGACGTAAATATACTCACTTTGAAGCGTAAGGGGACTGTAAGCCTCGTGTATGGTGGCAGCCTGCAGGGCCCGTGTGACGGTGACGTCGTCACTCCAATCATTCAGGTTGTGTACTCCCACTTTTACCACAATGTCTTTGATGGATGTCAGACTGCCGCGACGCTGCATACAATGGGCAGCTGAAATGAAACGGAAAGAAAACAGCTTAGAAACATATCGAAAAGAAAGATTACGAAGACAGAAAATATTGGTTTAAAGAAAACGCAGTGTTTGGCATGGTGCGGGTTATTGTAATAGTACATTTTGATACAAACGTAGAAAGTTGGTCATTGCGACCGAAGCGGGATTCGCACGAGCCGTAAGCGAGTATGTTATGGAGCCGAGGGCTGCAGTGACAAGTTTGCACGTGTATCAAACGACGTTTTTCGATACACTTACGAATAAATTAGTAAACGGAGGTTGATTAGCGACACATGGGGGTCAAAGCGCGCCCAGCCTGATACGATAAATGTAATAAAATTGTTGCGGGAGAGCACGCGCATTTTTCTGCACTAGTGCGGAAAATAATCTATTGCATGCCTAAAAGCGTTGTGATAAGAGCGGATTTTGGAGTAAGTGTAGTATATTTCATACTAGTGCAGGAGCCAGACTCTGCCACATTTTATTACAGTATTTTTAACAGGTTGGTCACCGGGCTACCCCTTGTAGTCCAACTCAGCAGACATATACAGTACATATCCCTGAGTCATTTTCACAATAATTTGTTACTGAAATATCTACTAAATGTTTTAATATTATTTTCGAGTGTGTGTTGAAAATCGTTGTTTGATGCACGTGGGTTTGCCATGTCTGTCTCTCCCTAACAACCTTATCCACAATTCGGGCGTCTATTCAAACTCGGTTGTAATGATAAACTTCGTCTACTTCCGTCCTGGAGCGCAAAGCAAAGAAGGAAATCTTACAAATCGTACATTTATTACAAAAACCTTACCTTAACCTTTATTACAAAAACAAAGCATTTGTAATAAAGGTACAATTAGTAAGTTTTCAGAGGTTTAAAAATGTTCAAAATCTGTAGAACCTGGCCTTAAACTCACCGGATATAATATGACGATCTGACACAAGCGTTCCTCCGCAAACAAATCGCAGAGATGCCTGTTCATTCTTGTATATAGCTACAAGCCAGGGCACCTCCCCGCGCTCGTAAGCATTACCATTGTAGATCAGCGGAAGGCGATTGTTACCGCCTGAAACTGTGCCGCACTCGACATTTTCGTCTTCTGGATGAGAATTACTGAAAAGAGGTCGATAAGAGGTTTTGTTAGCGTAATCAGACTTTTCATGCTCCCACTGCTGGGACTCAGGCTTCCTCTCTAGGCGAGGGAATGGGTCGTAATCCACCACTCGGGCCCAGTGCGCATTGGTGAATGTCACATGTCTTCGAATTTTTGGTTCTAGAACCTGCCGGTTTTCTCACAACGTTTTCCTTCACCGTTTTGAGAGCAGTGGTGATGAAATAAATTACACAAAGTAATGAGCCTGGCTGGGTTTGAACCCGTGACCTAGAACTCTTAGGGCCGTTACCACTCGGCCTTTACTGCTCTCAAGAGGTTTTGCTATTGTGGTTTTAAACACTGCAAATGAAACTGTACCTGAATAACATGAGCTTATAGATGTCGTGATCAGATTCAGAAATTAATCACTTCATAATATGGCCAATTAAAACTAGTCAGATCGTTAAATGTTAACATATGATGATAATAATTATGTCAATCATCGATTGGCCTACTTTCTTTAGACCTTTTATTATCATAGAAATTATACATCAATAATATGGCCAAACGAGAACTGATATATCATCATACGTCAATGATATCATATGATGTTTAAACGATCTAACTAGGTTTTAGTTGGCCATATCATGAAGTTATCAAGTCTAAGATCTAGCCACAACATATATAACGTTTGGAATTATGTGGAACAGGGTATAAAGTCACACAAACTTTTTTTTTATTGTTGATAGGTTCGCGCTTGACCGCTATCTCACCTGATGGAGAGCGACGATGCGGTCGACGATGGAACGCGCTTACCTAGAAGAAACCTATTCACTCTCGACTTAAAGATTCCCGGGTTGTAGCTATCAGGAAACACAGACTCCGTCAAGGAATTCCACTCCCTAGCTGCACGCACAATGAATGAGTTCCTAAAACGTTTTGTGCGTGATAGCGCATAGCTGTACGTCTGGTAGTCCGATGATGGAACGGGCTAGGCGGAATTAGGTTATGCAATTCAATTCAAGGAGGATCCTCTCTTTTCAACTTCCATTGAAAAGAGAGGATCCTCCTACCAGACAGACGACCAGGCGATCTAGTTTGGCTATATCATTTACCTTTTAAGGTCTGAAGAAAGTAGACTAAACGAGGATTAACAAATCAAACTTTAACGTTTAATACGATCAGGCCAGTTTCATTATTACATAATCAAGCAAATCATAAAATTGGTTAGTGTTAAGTTAGGTTAGCTTTTTTTTACTTCTTTAAAATTTAGGGACTTTTATAACGCACAGCGTATGTCAGTCCCATCGTACCCTGAAACAATTATTAGGTACCTAACAAACGTAATCAATGGATCAGGGACATAAAGTCGATCAACTTTTTCGCATGATCGGAAGTCGGCTTAGAATGTAACCTATATTGTTCTTGTTCAACTTCAAAGCCCTGAACAACTTACTCCTATCAGCCTCATACTAAACACATTCTATTAACAAAATGACGCAAAAAAGGCTATGCTCGGAGTTTCCTTGCGTGATCGCATCAGGAATGAAGATATCAGCAGGAGAACCAAGGTCGCCGATATGGCATGAAGAATCGCCTAACTAAAGTAGAAGTGGGCTCTTTGCTCGTAGAACGGTTGATCGATGGGGCTGAAAGGTCCTAGACTGGCGACTGCGCACCGGGAAACGCAGCGTTAGAAAGCCTCCCAAAAGGTCTGGCGACCTGGTGAGAGTTGCGGGAATACGGTGGTTGCGAGATGCACAGGATCGATCGTTTTGCGACGCTTAGGGGAAGCTTAAGTCCAACAGTGGACGTCTTTCGGCTGAATGAATGAATGAATGAACAAATGATGCTTATCTTCTACAACTTCTAACACCTCACAGTTGGGAGAGGCAGGTTAGTGTCTGGTTTTCGACATCACGATCAAGACTATTCTTCATGTTACGAAAGCTTACAGCAGAAAACGTTTATAATTTTGTTAAAAAGTGAACTTTTTTACCTCGCAGTCGGCTGTTCAGCAGGGTAGTAATAATCATTTGGTCTAGTCACGGGAGCATATGTAGTCACAGGTTTTTTCGTCACGGGATAGGCTTGAGGTTTTACAGGTCTTCGACTATTTATCTCGTATGGAGGGTCGCTGTATTCGTAGGTTGGTCTAGAATGGATGATTTGGTGCGACGGTGATTGGTACTGAGGAATTGGAGGTTGGTACTGCTGCATTGATTGCGGACTCGTGTTGTTCACTTCGTAGTACTGTGTGTTTTCTGAAATCATTTAAATTACTTAGCTCTTTTGATTGGTTTGTTTTTTACTTTACATGTGAAGAACTTGAAGAGCAGTGGTAATCCAGCGGTAACAACCCCGGCTTAGGAGTTATACATCGTAGGTGCAAACCCAGGCAGGTGCTTCACTTTCTATCCTTTATTTTATTACCACTGCTCTCAAAACCAAGACCAGTGGTAATCGTGAGAAAACAGCATGTCTAAGAACAAAAAAATCGAAGATATTTGGTATCCACACTGGAATCGCATGGTGGATGGTGGCCTGTTTTCTCTCCTTGAGAGGAGGTCTAAGTCCAACCAGTGGGAATATTACCAGGTAATCGAGCTGAGGCTGGTATGGCAATTGGAACATGAATGAGGTTATCACTGGAGCGTGGCATAAGAAACGAGTGGTCGATAGCCCAGCTGAGAGCGAAGTTGGACATCAGATTTTTTCTTTTCGTGTCGATAGATTCAAATTTTTTTTTTTACGGACCATTATTTGGCTACCTGTACAGTTCTGTTATTAGCCTCGTATTAGTCCTGAAAAGTACTGGTTGTTATACACTTATGGGCAGCATAGCAGGTGACGTATGTCTGCAGCGACTCGGCAGCGATTTTCAGATTAGCCTCTGCAGTTCGCGTCTAGAAGGAGATGTTCAGATGGGGTGATGAAGTGAAGAGGCGTTGGGTGTTTCTGCTTCTACAACGCGCATATCTCGTCATCTGCACCGTCTTTAGAAAAGGATCATAAAACTTTTACGGCTCTTTAAGCAGGTGGGTAGGTTCTGGAGAGGCGACTCGTACCGGAAGACACAGCGTTAGAAGGCTCCCACAAGGTAGAAATCTGGGTGGCCTTCCAGTTTATCAGATCTAGTGAGGGTCGTGGGAATCCAAGAAATGCAAGACGCAAAGGATCAATCATTCTGGCGATACTTAAGGGAAGCATGTGTTCAACAGTAGACGTCTTTTGGCTGAAGATGATGACGATGATTATAGTGAGGCGTGCAGGTATTAGTTAAAGATGATGATGTAGTCTCTTACCATTATTCCAACTTGGCTGTACATTATTGAAGGTATAAATATGAGCGCTGACGTCATCATCTCCGTAGTGGATGTGGTCCACCGTCTGGGGCTGATGTGGCTGAACCGAAGGCTTTATCTGTGGTTGATGCTGGACATTGTTGTATGATGGGACTGCGCCTGCACCGCCTTGCAAGAATGAAGCGTGCTGCAGGCTTAGGGTCGTGATGTATGGAGCGACATCTGGATATAATACATCATTTATTGATTACTTATATCGACTATCCTAACATTTTGCAGAGAAAAAAGGCAACTACTTTTTGAACGGGTTAAAGAGATGGAAGCATTGCTAGGATGCGTATGCAGAGTTACAATTAGACCATGTAAAAAAGGAAAATTGTAAGAAAAAATTGTATGTATCTTTGTTAGTTCGGAAGCTTTTCAGACCACATGCCTAAGCTTAAAACAGAAATCCGTAAACGAGCACTAAGCATTGCCATATAGCAGTGTGGCAATGCCACAAGTGTTTCGACGCCATATTTCAAATTGTTGAAATTGTTGAGTATAGAAAAATAAATAGTGTAGTTTTTGTTATTTGTTATACAAGTTGACGATTTTGATGACCGAGCAAGCGAGAAGGATTCTAAAATTAAATAACGAACGCAGCAAAAAAAAAAATGCGCACGAGGTGAAAAATACAACACACTTTTCATCTCACCTCAGCGAGGAAATGACTAAATGCAAAAAAAAAACTACAGCAAGGAGGTTTCGAGTCTGAGTTTTTAACAAATTAAAAAAAGTTGTATAATAAATTACAGTAAATAGGTTTAATCGTGTTTTGAATTCACAAACTTAGTGTACCCAAATTGTCTAAATTCAATTAGAACTAATAGAGGGATGAAAATGTAAGTATTACTTTTAAACCAATCTTAAACACTTTCTTAAGGCGAATCTACGCTACGGAAGCCGAGCACGAGCGAAGCTTAAATTCGTGTAATGTCACTTGTGCTCGGCTCCTTTAGGCCCCTCGCTGACTTTTTGGAGCGATGCATCTCTTTTTGTCAGCATCTTTTCTATAGCACTTGCAAATGCGACTAACAAGCTTTATTAACGAAGCTAATCATCGCTTCAAAAAGTCGTGGGCAAGCACCGCTCGTGCTCGGCTCCTCTAGCATAACACTTTTAAACTTTCAATTGGGCAATAATTTAATACAGTCCGCCTGTTTAGAGCCATGATGATGATGATGCCATCTAGCCGATTTCGGCCACAGCGACCGCATTCCCTGGCTCTTCATGGTGGTTGTGAGCTCAGATCTGCTGCTCTGTCATGTGCCCTCATGTGACTTGCATATCCAACCTTGGCCGAAAAACTCCGGTCACAGAGCGGATATGTCAGAACACCATTAATGGTATGATACACTATTGCTGTTGGTGGTCTAGCCTTGAGGTCGTCGCGCTTTTGGTCCAATTTCGACCTCCTTTTATTCTCAAAGAGCCATAGAATAGGCATAATAAAGCATAGCGAAAGTTTCAGAATTTCTTTCAAAACAAATAGCGGAGTCGTTTCAAAAACCCCCGTCTTTTACTTTGTATAAATATTTATATAGGGTTATTTGTAAAACCTTCTTTGTACCTTTGTGTTGCATGAAGTTTTAATAAATAAATGAATAGGAGAGCCACCTCCCAAAACAAAAGAATTTATCATAATTATAATATGGTAAATATTATAATTATGACAAATTCTTAAAACAAAAAAATACAAACACACACAAACAAACAAACACACAAACACACACAAACAACAAAACAAATTCAACAAAAACAAACACAATTTACAAATTCTTAAAACAAAAGAATTTATCATAATTATAATATGGTAAATATTATAATTATGATAAATTCTTTTTTTTTAAAAAGCCACCTTTCAAAAAACTTAAGATAATATCATATAATATTTACCTCCAGGCCCATAACAGACAATGTCACCATTGACTGTCAGCGATGTCAGCTTGGGCAGCAGATTTGCGACGGGGAAGTGTACTTTGTATCTGACGTTCTGGCCCATGTTATACCTCTGCAGAAGCGTGTTGGTATCTTCTGCGTCTAAGCGGCCTTGATCATTCTGGAAATTAAAAAAAGAAAATATTAAAGTCACCTTTAATTCACAGAGCGTTTTTAGGGTTCCGTAGTCAACTAGGAACCCTTATGGTTTCGCCATGTCTGTCTGTCTATCGAGTTCGTTCACTGCTTACTGCAAACCGAATGCATCAACCACGGTCGTCGGTGATGAGACTGTATATCCCGTGGAAGTGTGGGGATCGATGCTTTTTAAATGCTAAGACCCTGCACAATCGCGAGGTATGCAGTCTCAGGGAATATTGCCTAGCCACCGACGTGGGTATGCATCGTGATGTAGTGGCAGTGGACAAGGGACTCACCCAGCTCTCCTTGGCCAACGAGAACTGGCGCAAACCTTTATTGCTTGACACTAACGATCGCAAGGAAGTATGGCAGAGTAAGGAACTGCACGGACGCATGACGAGAACCTCGTGAAAGCTGAGGAAGATAAACAAATCAAGTATATCGAATTGGCTCGCGAGGTTGTCGACATGTTGGATGTAGACTCGGCGATCATTGTACCGAAAGTCGTGTCGGGTAATGGCTTAATAGCCAAGAGCCTCGACCAACACCTGAGGAGGCTCGCTTTAGGTAGCTGGATCAAGGGCCTGATTCTGAAAGCGGGTCCTTTCTCTGGAGCCCTAACCACCCGCCGGTAGCTTGGACCCTGTTCCCGATACCGGTGGGCAACTATTTTTTATATTTTTAAATGTTTTTTTTTTTTTTAATATAGAAATATTTAAAAATGTAATTTATATGTAATGTTTATGAATAAATGAAAATAATAATTATATTGACAGTAACGGTGATCAGTACAATGACAGCCGACTCCACGTATTACTATCAATGACACATTCATTTATGAGTTTCAAAACCCGTTTATAAAGATCAATTAACCAGTTTTTAGTATCAACAGGTTTTAAATTTTGGTAGGTACAGAAATCTTAGAAGTTTGTGGTTTTTCTTATTACGCCAGTAAGTTGTGGTTTTCAATTGCCTGTAGCGACATCTGTAGCGTCACGTAATAACTAATTCTGAGGAGCACGATTTGAACATACGTATTACATGCGTATTTTAAGTGTTTTTGTGTTTAAAAATAAATAAATGAATACAGTGTTTTTTGTAAAACTCTAGCAACCTCTTAGAGCTATTTTAAGAACATCATAAACAACAACTTTTGTTCTATGACTTTTAAAAAATTATCATACTTTACTTCATCAGATTCTTATACAATAGTAGAAATATTTAAATTGAACGTTCGAAATATTACGAAGTCTATGCGAAGCAAAGTATATAATAGTAATACAATAGCGGGGGGTAGCTGAACATGAACTTGATGTGACTTGAGTCGGTCGGTCGATGCGCTTGCGTCGCGTCATACGTGTTCTTGTACCGAAATTCGACAGTGCGGACGTAATTATCTTTACATGATGGTGTACTAATATTCTAATGTTGAGTACACTACCACCGTGGGATCTGGAGGCAATAGTCCTTGCACACATGCACGATTTGCGCGTGGAGATGCAACGCCAGGGTGAAAGTCCGCTGCCGTCACAGGTCGCGGCATGGCGGACAGAGCTCCGGCGGGATCTCATGGTGAAATGGCGTTAGTGACTATCGCAACCCAGTGCTGGACACGCCATAATTATGGCGCTGGGTCCCCTTTGAAGCGTGGCTGGAAAGACCTCACAGTGTCCTCACCTTGCGCATGACGCAGGTTCTCACCGGACATGGCAAGTTCGGGAGGTTCCTGCACCAGATCCGTGCGGAAGTGACGCCCGGGTATCGCCACTGTGCGGAACGCCCGGAGGACACGGTGGAGCACACAGTCGAGGTATGCCCCGCTTGGGCAGAGCATCGCCGTTCCCTTGAGAGGGCGATCGGTGGTGGCGATCTCTCGCGCCGGACCTTGGTACAGACCATGGTCCGGAGCGAGGAGGAGTGGCAAGCGGTCGCCTCCTTCTGCGAAGCATTAATGCCAGCAAAGGAGGATGCCGACCGCATCACGCAACGGGGGCGCTCACAGCGCCCGAGCCGCCGCTGGGATTCCGATCCCGATTTCCGGCCACCGTAGGCGCGGGCTTGCGGACGGCAAGCAATGGGTAGCTTGCTGTCCGACCGTCCGGTAAATGTCCGGGCCAAGCCCAAGTCGTCGACGGCGCGCACTGTTCCCGCGGGCCTCAAGGAGCTATCAGCAACAGCCGGGACCCAGCCGGGTCGAAGCCTACTGGGGCCAGGGTTATCCGAAAGGGGAGCTCGGTTCCGGTACGAAAGGCATGAAAAAACGGGGTGGGATTTTAGTCAGTATCTCCCGCTCCGCTCAAGAGCAGGGGTTGTCATTAGATGATTTTCCCACCATAATTTGTAATTGGCTTTCTAGTGATTATGGATTCCTTTTTTTTTTGTCTGTAAGTCCTCCATGTACTAAATAAATAAATAATAAAAAAAAGTACGAGAAGGATGAAGTATATTTCGTTAACCTAACCTCACAACTTCAATGAAAAATAAAAATAAAAATTGTATATTAGTTTATCTTAGTTTTGTCTTATTTCTGAAATTTTTATTGCAATTTATCTATACATAAAATTGGAGTGTCTGTTTGTTATATTGAAATAACCGTTTTTAACTGCATGCATATGAATATATATACGGTAGGTACATATCTACTCCAAAATAGAACATTTTTACAATTTTGGTCTGTCTGTCTGTTTATTCCGGCTAATCTCTGAAATGGCTGGACCAATTTTGGCGGGACATTTATTGGCAGATAGCTAATGTAACAAGGAGTAACACAGGCTTTTGTTTTAGAAAAAATGAATTCAAAATCCTGTAGTCCACGCGAACGAAGTCGCAGGCACAGCTAGTTTGTAATATAAGCTACACGGGATTTTTCGTTGGAAATCCCGGGAAGATCCATATTTATACCAACATTTCGATGCAAGCACATGAATAAGGGCTATGCTCGGGGTTTCCTTGCGTGATCGAATAAAAAATGAAGATATCCGCAGGAAAACTAAGGTTGCCGACATAGCACAAAGAATTGCCAAACTTAAGTGGCAATGGGCAGGGCAAATTGCTCGCAGAATAGATGGCCATTGGGGCCGAAAGGTTCTGGAGTGGCGACGGCGTACCGGAAGACGCAGCGTTGGAAGGCCTCCTACAAGGTGGACCGATGACCTGGTGAAGGTAGCGGGAAGCCGATGGATGCGGGACGCACAGGAACGTTCGATGTGGCGACGCTTGGGGGAGGCCTAAGTCCAACAGTGGACTTGTATCGGCTGAAATGACGATGATGACGACATGAATAACTACTTAATTCCGACCTCTGTTGTAACTCAAATGAAAAATTAAACATTCATTTAACTAAGCATTCTTCTATTTTTGAAAGTCCAAGTGCGAGTGTAGCTAGCTTAAAATTGTAGGGCACTCATATCTGTTTTTTATTAGAACCACACCGAAAGTGGCTTACTTAGAATATATAACTAATGGTCAAGATAGCATCAGGCCGAAAAAAAGATGGATGGATTGTGTGAAAAGCAATATGAAAGAAAAGGGAGTTGGTGATAGCGTGACGAGTGACAGGACAGAATGGAAGGAACTAAAAAACGTGTTGCGCCGACCCCAAATAAAACGGGACTAGGGCAGGAAGATGAATGGTCAAGATAGCATCATTCAGATACTCGCTTATTGACTGGCATGTTGTTCCAGTGGTCAGTGGCCCGGTTGCTATGCCAGAGGTCGTGGGTTCGATTCCCACCCAGGACAAATGTTTGTGTGATGAGCATGATCATTTGTTCTGTGTCTGAGTGTAATTTATCTATAATGTGTATTGTTGCATCTTTTTATATAATGTATGTATTTAGATTTATCAGTTGTCTAGGACTCGTAAAATACAAACTCTGCTAGGTTTGGGACTAGAAGGGTTAGTGTGTAATAGTTGTGGAAAAAAAATTGTGGCTTTCAAAAGGTAACGTAGTGAAGCATTGGATTCAGATTAAACTTTTTTCGTTTATGATTTGAAGAAAAAAAAAATTTAAAAAGTTATAATATCTTTTACCAAACTTTTTTTAGCCAATCACAAGAGCTGGTTTGCGGGTTCGAAAAAAAAAAGAATTTGGGGGCCTTTGTCCAGCCGTGAAAAATATAAGTTAAACAAAAATAGGTTTTTATTTCCGACTTAATTTTTTACATTGTTTCCCCTCGAGAAGTTTTCATATTTCCTTTAATTTACAGTAAAAAAAATTACGAATTTAATATTCTGTTAGATTTTCTGTCGAACCCTAAAAAAATAATAATGCGTAAATACTTACATCTAACAGTTTATCTGCAACCGTAAAATTAATTCTTAATATTAAAGAAGACACTGGCGCCACTGGGCGTAAATTAATCTGCCCATACACATGATTCCCATCATGTAGATAGTCAAACACATTAGGGCAAGGACTAGTCGAGTACTGGCCACACACAAACTGTAGACTAAAAACTAACACACACAAAAGCACTGACTTCATACCCATGTTTTTAAATTTCGAATTTTGTTTCGCATTTTGCGCTTTAATTTTAGTACTTAGCGACGTGTTTCCGTGCCTGCGATTGGCAAAGGACTGGCTTTATTTATTATCAAGATGTATGAGCCATACAAAACAGATATTTCACGTTTTCCTTGTGGTCCGTCAACTTCTCATTTCATTGTGTATGCCATTGCCGAGGACAACTTGTATTTATTTGGTACGCGATTCAAGTGCATTATTAGAAGAGAAAGTGAAGATAGGAGTTAATACAAGATAATAAGTATACATAAGATACGTACTTACCTACTTACCTACTTATTAAACTTAAGGGTTTGCTGCATTAGCAAATATTTCCAAAAAGATGCCCTCTATGCAGTAATGAGAAAACGGGCCGCATCCTTTAGGAACCGAATTAGGAACACGAAAAATGTCGTTATCCAGGCCATATACGACACATGTAAATTTAACGTAAGTAAAATCTAATAAATTAAACATAAATTCAGTATATTAAAAAATACATTTAGTTAAATATTGATTTCTATAATTCAGGCATAGTCCATACATTTCATAAAACAATTGAAATCAAATAATAAATTACAATAATCAAAATTAATACTGTATTTATTATATGTATTAATAATGTATTATTTTATGGTTTGATTTATTTAATATTTAATTCAATCTGATTTAATTTCTAATACTAATTCTAATAAATTATACTATTAATATAATTTAATTATGCTTAATTTATTGATTTTTCTATTATTGATTTATTTAATGTGTTGTCAATTAAGTAATTGTTATGAAATAAAATAATGTTACTAGTATGTTTTTATTTATGCTTTACGTTTTTATGTGTATGTGTCAACATAAATGGTTATCTCACCTGAATTAAATGTTTATTATTATTATTAGGTATTTACGTATACAGCCTTTCTTCTTTCTTCCTTTTTGACGGTACGGTGTGCTTAATGGTTGAGCGATGCTTCGCTGCGTTTCACAGGTTCGATTACCGAACGGGACAATTTTTTTTATGACAGATATGTAATTGATCCAGGTATTTTTTAGGTGGGAAATCATCCTACTTAAGCCCACTCCTGTTCCTTCTTTGCCTTCCTTCCAGGGACCCGGGGTTATATGTTCTGAGTATGGGTGTCACGATTATGTGCGTTTACGTATTTGTGAACGTACTCATGAATACGGAAGTTATTCTTAGTGACTGAAATTTATTTCGGGTGACAGTGAGATAATCGCCTGAGGCAATGCCAGCTACGACGTTTAGTAGGTGGTGAAGAGATCATCCGCTAGATGGCTCTGTCGCGCGATGTCCTCCGAGAATCGAATCGTAGTTTACTGTGGAACAGACAGAGGACACTGCTATCGTATAGTGATCCCAAATTGTGATATTGGCGGGTAAACTATTAATTAAGTAGATCACTTTTACTATTTGTGATTATTATTTTGAAAATGTTCAGCGATTTATAGTTCTTTGGCGCACTATTTATTTTTAAACTTTAAAGTATGTAACGTCAAGTATCACTACTATTTGTAAATAAGCAAGTTTTATGCACTTAAATACTGTATTTTTAATTTTCCGCAATTAAGATTTGGTCAGAGACACTTCGTTACCGACGTCAAACGTCAAACTGAAAGGGGACAAGCTAGCGGTGGTTAGGGCTCCAGAGACAGGAACCTCCTCACAATGCAAGCCGTTGCGAGGAGTACTGCCTTCTGTATCAGGTCCTTGAACCAGGAAGTAAAAGTATCACCCCTCAAAGTAAAATATCAAACGTTACTTTAGTCTATCATCATAATCTTCTTGTGTTTATCCAAACATTTCACTCGTCACTCTATCAATAATTATTCTTTCTTATCACTGTTCATACAATCCATCCATCTTTTCTTTGGCCTCCCTCTCCCTCTCCACCCATCTAGATGTAAACTCATAACTCTTTTAGCAACATGAGTTTCATTCCTCCTCTTCACATGGCCATAAGAAGACAAAATATTCCCTTTCAACTTTCCCTTAGTGTACTAATTTCTCATCATAATCATTTCAGCCGAAACACGTCCACTGTTGGACATAGCCCTCCTCCAAGTGTCTCCACAACGACCGATCCCGTGACTCTCACTAGGTCGTTAACTCATTTCTCACTTCATCCATTCTCGTCACACTACACATCCATCTTAACATTCTCATCTCCGCTACGTGCAATCTTTTTTCATCCGTCTAATGGACTAAAGTAAGGTTTATTCAAGTTAATTTAGACTATTGTTATTTATATGTAAATATGTAATATTTATGAATAAATGAGAATAATACACAACTATCACACAGCGCCGTCTAGTCCCAAGCTAAGCAGAGCTTGTGTTATGGGTACTAGACAACTGATAAACATACTTATATATTTGTAAATACATACATAATTATAGATAAATTACACCCAGACACAGAACAAATGATCGTCCTCATCACACAAACATTTGTCCTGGGTTGGAATCGAACCCACGACCTCCGGCATAGCAGTCAGGGTCACTAACCACTAGACCAACTTAACAGGCCTGTCAAATTATAAATTACTGAGCACTGATGAGGAACAGAGTTCCTCACTTCTTACTTGCTTTTTGTCTGTGCAGTTCACAAAAGCAACAGTTGTGTTCCTGATAAGGAAATATGGTAGGAAACAATGGGAATTTTAAACATCTGCATTCGATATCGATGTAGATCCGTTTCTACCCATCTATCTATGGCATCTTAAATTATATAATGCCAGCACATAAAATATTACGTCTTGATGGATTTTTTTTTTTATTTATTTATTTATTTATTTATTTAAACCTTTATGCACAAAAAAACTGTACAAAGGCGGACTTAATGCCTTAGGCATTATCTGCCAGTCGACCTTTTTATGGTGGGAAAAATCATCCAATGACAACCCCCGCTCTTGGGCGGAGCGGGAGATAGTGTCAGACTCTTACTGACTAAAAGACCTACTCCGTTCTATCAAGCTTTCATACCGGGACTAAAGCTCCCTTTCGCATAACCCTGGCCCCAGTAGGCTTCGACTCGGCTGGGTTTCTGCTGTTGCTGACAACTCCTTGAGGCGCGCGGGACAGTGCGCGCCGTCGACGACTTGGGCTTGGTCCACGTCTTGGTGGATAGTTCGATTTTTGTGCCATATTTACGATATCTAGAATTGTGTTAATGAGCTTAAAAATAAAATAGTCTACGCAATGCATGTCGTTAGGTATTGAAACCTATCATCATCATCATCTGCCTTTTTAAAATTCCCACTGCTGGGATTTAGGCCTCCTCTCTAGGAGAAAGAATGGGCCATAATCCACCACGCAAGCCCAATGCAGGTTGGTGAATGTCACGTCTTCGAATGTTTGATTCTAGTACATGCCGGTTTCCTCACGATGTTTTCCTTCACCGTTTTGAGAGCAGTGGTAATGAAATAAATTACACAAAGTAATGCACCTGCCAGGGTTTAAACCCGCGACCTACAACTCGTAAGTCGGAGCCATTACCACTCGGCCACCACTGCTCTCACTCGTATGACTTTAAAATTAGTAAAAATATAGATATAACAAGAAAATAATAGTTCATAATAGTGTCATATTTGAAAGTGGTTTTTTTTTCGATGGGAAACATCATCTGACAACCCTCGCTCTTGGGCGGAGCGGGAGATAGTGTCAGACTCTTTCTGACTAAAAAACCGCTCAGCAAGCATTACTGCTTCGCAGAAGTCGGCGACCGCCTGCCACTCCTCCTCGCTCCGGACCACGGCCTCAACCAAGGCCCGGCGCGAGAGGTCAGCCAAGGTCGGCCGCCCAAGCAGGGCACACCGCGATTGTGTGCTCCACCGTGTCCTCCGGGCGTTCCGCACAGTGGCGACACCCGGGCGTCACTTCCGCTTTAATTCGGAACAGGAACCTCTCGAACATGCCATTTCCGGTGAGGACCTGTGTCATGCGGAAGGTAAGGACGCCGTGAGGTCTTTCCAGCGACGCCTCAAAGAGGGGACTTATCGCCATAATTGTGGCGTGCCCATGACGGGGTTGCGATAGTCGCTGACGCCATTCCACCATGAGACATTTCACAGTGTATTATACTACTATTTTCTACTTCACTGTTATAGTCCGTCTAATAAGTCAACCGACTTGGGAATTTTGTATGATATTTAACCATTTAAAAAATACTTATAACTATTCTATACTTTTCATAAGGTTCTTCTGTTAGTAAACAATGATCTCTATCTCTTAATCAACTTTGATTATTGAACCCGTGTTGACTACATCAGATTTCATTAAATCCTAATATTTACCCAAGTCGTTTAACTTATTAGACAGACTCTAATTAAACAAAAAAAAATATTTTTTACTCTGGGTTTTCAAATGGCATTTTTTTTCTGTTCATAAAGAACGCATTCCAAGGGTTTTTCCAAAAATTAAATAGGTGAATCTCAGCGAAAGTTAATCCATTTCGTCACAGTTTAAAAAAATGTCGTCAATGGGTAAATCCCCGCGCCTTATAAGGAAACTTGTTACGGTTGACACACACATTTGGACGCACGTTACGTATTATGGATATTTTATTCGTACTTATCTTTATAAATATGCGCATATCGTATGATGACGATTTACAGAAATAATAATAGGAAAAAAGTATTATTTTTTAACGATTAATTTATTATTTATAACGTTTTTTAATTGTAAACAAATTAGTATTGTAAACTTAATGTAGAAGCACTTTTTTTTAATTTGATGTGAAGCACCATGGAGCATTTTTATTAGGTTATAAATTGTTTGACATTACGAGTTGAGAGTACGGTTGAGAGGTTGTCATACTCACTCAAATGTCTTGCCGATGGTGGCACGTTTTATTGGGTCATTCGATTCCCTTCAAAATGTTTGAGCTGAGTGGGGCTGATGCACGTGTCACGCCTGTGAACGGGTGCCATCGGTTGAGACTGGTCATCTCTTAGTAGCCAGTGGCTTAATTCAGTTTCTATTTTTAATTACCTTTTTTTTAATTATATATTATTATTACTTATCCACATTGTGCTCACATATTAAAGCAACAAGAAATATGTAACCATGTTCTATGTAACTCATAATAATTATGATTTAAAAAGACTGTCCATGGAGTTTCTTGCACGTTCTTCTCCATAGAGATCTACGCTTTAGAACGTGCAATTTAGCTTCACTTTTCTTGGACTGACCGACATTTGACTATTAAAAAGAGCCTGCAATTGGTATATTTGAAATAAATGTTTTTGATCTGATTTGAATTTTAATAATATTAAAATTCAATATTCATATATTTTTATTTCACACATGGGCACTTATAAAACGTCAGCAGCTAGTGCACGGTTCCAAATTGATCGTTTTCTATGGAGAAGAACTGGCCAGAAACTCCATGGTTACTCTTTTTTAAAAAAGTTATTAATGTTACAATATTTCCACCATGTAGACCAATCCATATTGTATCTATAAAGTATAAACACAATAGAAATAAAGAATTAAAAAAAAAAGTAAGTCGTACGTCGTGTTCTCACATTCAAAAAATTACTAGAAAACGTCAGCTGAGCGGGTTCAATGACCTGTAGTTAGTAGTCAGCGTTGCGTATAAACTATCTACAGATCGTTGAACTCGCTCAGCTGACTTTTTCATAAATAAATTAATTTCGTACATGCATAAATTAATACGAGATTTGAAAAAAGGTACTTTATTTTTTAATTTTATCTTTACAAATCGATAGTGTTTCATGTACCGGATCGACCCTACACAGTATTAAAACGATTAAAATTTATCGGTGTATATTGTTTCTATTTAGTTAAGTGTGTTTTATAATTTAATTTTAAGTTAGGGGGATTAGATTACTTCTGTCATCGCTTACCATCCATCAAACTCGAGCCAGCCCATAATTTAAAAAAATAATCCCTCCCCAAAGCATTCGGAGGTCCAAACCGCGGCGTTTCACCCGCCCGTCTGTTTCCCACTGGCGTTTAGTCACTTGAACCATCTGGCCGAAATTATGTGAACGCAACTCTCGCACTCGCCTAGGCGGCAGTACGCAAATCTGTGCATTTATTTGCGGCCAGCAGCGCCCAGAAAGCGCTTCAAAGCCATTTTCTCTGCGAGATAGGTATTGATTGATTTACATATGCAATGTTTACTTTAAAGAATATTTAACCACCAATTTTTATGTGTAAGAATGTTTCTAAAGGTCCAAGCCGTTTCGAAGGAGTGTGGAAAAGTTGCGAAAAGTTGCGAAATTGCTAAATATTTTTTTTTTAGACAAATGCATTAATTGCACGAAAAAATCAAATGTTGATATTATTGTTCATGAATCTATAATAAACATATATTTTTTTCAAACCAATTGACCTAGCCGTTACGGAGGAGTAGACCTCAGAAAATCACTGTTTTATGGCACTTTTCGGGCGCTTGGCCCTTAAGGTAGCGTGGAGGTTCGACGAATGTTTTCGTATCTTATTCGCAAGGCTCGTATGTTTGCAACTGGATACTCTATCACGTTTAGTTCATCAATCCCCGCAGGTGACAGAAGAGCTGACAAGATGGAGTATTTGGTCGTGGATGTACGGCCCTAGCGGAATAAATGCGAGAGTGTTTGTCAGACATAACTGACGTTGGCGGTTAAAAGATTTAATAATTTAATTTTGTTCATAACTTATTCCACAAGCAGAGCTTGTGTTATGAGTACTAGACAACTGATAAACATACTTATGTACATATGTATAGTATATACATACATATTATGATAGATAAATTACACCCAGACACAGAACAAATAATCGTGCTCATCACACAAACATTTGTTCTGGGCGGGAAGCGAACCCACGACCATCAGCATAGTAGTCTTGGCCAGTCAAACACTGTAAAGATAAAAATTGTAAAATCTAGCTTCACAAAAACTAATTTTCTTCCCATTTCACATAGATAAAGGCTTCATTAAAATGAAGTATGAATTTTGCGAGACGCACAGGAACGTTCGTTGTGGCGACGCGACGCTTGGGGGAGGCCTATGTCCAATAGTAGACGTATATCGGCTGAAATGATGATGATGATGTATTTTACAAGCATTTATTGATTATGATTTATTTAGTTTCACCTATCCCGATGTTTGTCAGTCATCAAATCATGCAAATTAAATTTGACCCACTTCCCGGTTACCGATTGGGCTGAAATTTTGCATGCATGTGTAAATCAGATGACAATGCAAAATCATTATGACGTGGAGCTGATCTGATGATGCAACTGGAAGGTGGCTATTGGAACTTGGTTGTTAAACGACATAACCCCATCGAGTTTGGGCTCGTATGATTCGTCTTGACGAGTATTCATTATATAGGTATACCGAGCTTGCTATGAAAAAATGATTTTCATTAAAATCTTGTTATTATTAAAAATCGTCTCCAGTCACGTTGTGGACACGATACTCGATAAACCACATTATTATGACCGCTTGGCACCCAAAACTGGTATTTCCAAAACGTGTTCATGTTTTCCTATAAAAAAAAAAAAATAACTAAGAATTTTATCATATACCTTATCATTATACCATATTAGTAATTACAGTTTTGAGAGGTTGGGATCAAAAGTTTGGGTTATGGGATCCGAGTGCGCGTCTCCTTTTCTAGAAAATTTCACACCGACTGATGGACACTTTTTTTTCGATGGGAAAAATCATCCTGTGACAACCCCCGCTCTTGGGCGGAGCGGGAGACAGTGTCAGACTCTTACTGAATAAAAAACCCATCCCGTTCCTTCAAGCCTTCATACCGGGGCTCGAGCGACTAATGGACATTGCGTGACCAGCCAGAGGGCTGGCATATTCTTTGCCTAAAGAATTAGCATTGCCATTCAACGTGGCAATGCTGCCAGTCTTCTGGGCACATTTCCCGATGACAGCGATGTAGAGGAAGTACTTCGACGCCTGAGTGTATTTTATGTTTTACAATTATGATATACAATATATAATATAGTTTTCAAATAATCATAAATATTTCTTACATAACCTGACTGACTAAAAGACACACCCGTTTTTTCTAGCCTTCATACTGGGGCTCGAGCGCCCTTCCGGATAACCCTGGCCCCAGTAGGCTTCGACCCGGCTGGGTCCCTGCTGTTGCTGACAACTCCTTGAGGCGCGCGGGAACAGTGCGCGCCGTCGACGACTTGGGCTTGGTCGGGATAGTTACCGGACGGTCGGACAGCGAGCTACCCATTGCTCACTGTCCGCAAGCCCGCGCCTACGGTGGCTGGAAATCGGGATCGGAATCTCGGCGGCGGCAGCGAGAACGCCGTTGCAGCCTCCACCTTTGCGAGCATTACTGCTTCACAGAAGTCAGCGACCGCCTGCCATTCCTCCTCGCTCCGGACCATGGCCTCAATCAAGGCCCGGCTCGCGAGGTCTCCGCCGCCGATCGCCCCCATGAGGGCACGGCGATGCTCTGCCCAAGCAGGGCACATTTCGACTGTGTGCTCCACCGTGTCCTCCGGGCATTTCATACATGCGCGCAATGTGCCCTGCCCACAGTCACTTAAATTGGCCGATCGTCGATTGGAATAATTATTATAAGAAGCTATTGCACGGTTCCAATTGGAGTTAGGCACCTTACGTACCTAATACAAGTATATAGGTATATATTTATGTATATTTGTGTTATAAATCCAGTACTTAGTTAGATTTTTCATGCTAAGCACGTCTCATGTAGCAACAGTATAACGAATAAGATAATTATATTAAGACAAGCTTAAAATGTTGAATGACTGTGCCATCTTGAGACAAAGCGATATTGTCATCATGTAATCGTTTTACTTGAAAACAAGTAATAGTAGATTATGTGATTAGCGGATAAAGCAGTGTCTTTAAATCGCAGGCGGCATGTTGAGTTCCGAACAAAATGAATGTTTGGATTCATACAGTTAACTCCCTAGTATAGTCTGTTTAAAAAGTCAAACGACTAAGAAATTTTGTATAATATTTAATCATTTAAAAAAGTAGCCTTTAGTGTGTATAGTTAGGTTAGGCATACTTAAATATATATATACATATATATTTTTTTTAATATTTAAGTTTATTATGTATATATTTTGTTGCTTTAAGTTGTAAATAAAAATAAATGACATTGAATATCATTTAAAAAATACTTATAATCGATATACTTTTTATAAGGTTCTTCTATTAGTAAATAATTAGCAAGATCTCTTAATCAACCTTGGTTACTGAACTAGTGTTGATTACATCAGATTTCATTTTATCGTAATAATTACCCATGCTGTTTGATTTTTTAGACAGACTTTATTGCGAGGGAGTTAAGACTATAAATCATTACAATAAAAAAAACGTTCTATTTTGTTTTTTTTTTTCTAAACCAAAATTTAAAAGGTATTTAAAAAAATAATTCAAAAGGTTCGTTTTTCTTTGTATGAGCATGTGGCATGAGTGATGTAGCGCATATTTCTGAGTTAAAATATATTTATTTATTTAAATTTCATGTACAGTAGTGGCTTATAGGCGGACTTAATGCAACAAGGCATTCTCTACCAGTAAATCAATTTAAATTAATAAAAAATTATTTATATTATCATTAGAAATAAAATGAGGTTAAATTAAAAATTAAACAATAAAATACCACATTATTAATAAATATAATAAGTACAATATTAAGTTTTAATTATTATAATTTTTATTTGATTTTAATTATTTTATGAAATGTATCCATGGACTACGTCTGAATTAAAGAAATTAATAAATAATTAAAAATATTTTTTAAATATTATACAAAATTTATGATTTAATTAAATTTATTATATTTTACTTACGTTAAATTTACATGCATCGTACTCGGTCCGGATAATGACATTTTTCGTGTTCCTAATTCAGTTCCTAAAGGATGCGGCCCGCTTTCTCATTACTGCATAGAAGGCATTTTTTTGGAAATATTTGCTAATGCAGCAAACCGTCGAGTTCAGTAAAGTAACAAACAAGTCGCTACGTAAATACTTGTATTAACTGCCATCATCACTTTCTCTTCTAACAATGCACTTGAATCGCGTACCAAATAAATACAAGTTGTCCTCGGCAATGGCATACACAATAAAAATAAAAAGTTCAAAAGTCGACGGACCGCAAGGACTACGTGAAATATCTGTTTTGTATGGCTCATACATCTTGATAATAAATAAAGCCAGTCCTTTGCCAATCGCAGGCATGGAAACACGTCGCTAAGTACCAAAATTGAAGCGCAAAATGCAATACAAAATTCGAAATTTAAAAACATGGGTATGAAGTCAGTGCGTTTGTGTGTGTTAGTTTTTAGTCTACAGTTTGTGTGTGGCCAGTACTCGAATAGTCCTTGCCCTGGTGTGTTTGACTATTTAAATGATGGGAATCATGTGTATGGGCAGATTACTTTACGCCCAGTGGCGCCAGTGTCTTCCTTAATAATAAGACTTAATTTTACGGTTGCAGCTAAACTGTTAAATGTAAGTATTTACGCATTATTATTTTTTACGGTTCCGCAGAAATTGTAAATAAAAATTAAATTCGTATTTTATTTTAAGTTTTACAGTATAAGAAACATGAGAACTTCTCGGGGCAATTTTTTTTAAAAATTAAGTCAGAAATAAAAACCTTTAATTTTTTGTTTTCAACTTAAATGGCTTCCATGGCTGGGTAAAGGCCTCCAAATTCTTCCGGGTATCTTTTTCTCCGGCCGGAAAGTAGCCCTAGTGATAAAAAAAAAATATTGGAAAATATTTTCTCAATCGACATTTGTAGGCACATTCATTTTTTGCGCGGTGACCAGAAACAAAGTGAACACTGTGGTCAGCTCTAAAGTGATGTACTACCAAATTCTTATTATAATTATCGATTAAATAGGGATACTAAAAAGTTAGCAGATTACTAAAAAAAGAGACTTACAGTGTTTTTCCGTGTAATAAAAATAAAAAAAAAATATTGTAATTTCTAAAAAACATTCAGAGAAGTCAATCAAAGGATGACTTCCTTTGATTGACTTCTCTCTTCCTTTGATCCACGAGATCTTAAACTGAAAACTTAACTTAACTGAAAGAACTGCTAAAGGGGTGGAGATAGACAGGGTGTATAGCTCTTTCTCGCTCGCACGATTGACATTTTGACACGTCATGGTAATGCCCCTGGGCAAATGGCCAGACTTTTGTCTGAAAAAATCGAAAAGCAGATCAGATATTTACTGTTTAAAATACTGCCACAGATTGTTTTGTGGCATCGATAATATCTACCCTAATATAATAAAGAGGTAAAGTTTTTTTTTTTTTTTGTTTGTCGGAAGTAGTCTCTGGAAGTACAGTCCGTTTGCAAAAAATTTTTCACCTTTAGAAAGTTGCTTTATTCCTGAGTGACATAGGTTATATTTTAATACGCGGACAAAGCCACTGGCAAAAGCTAGTCGAGAATATTTTAAATATATATTCATATAAAGAATACGTAAACAGGAAAACTTATAAAATATTATTTTAAAAAGTAAACATAAACTGCCGCTTGCGAAGTTGCGACATGGCTACTTGTGACATTCATTGCATTCGTATTGTATTTTCTCGAAACAGATATATGGTCTCAAAATTAACATAACTTAATAGACTGGGGATAGGAACCGCCTACTAAATCTGACAGATCATAATTTGTCAGTGTGTCCTCAAATATACTTAAGTGAGTCCAACCCAAGATACATTTTCATTATTTTTCATACCGTCAAATGGAGTGAATAGAAACGCAGGGGTGAATAGGAACAAAATTATTTAATATTTAAGAAATTGTTTGTAGCGCCTAAGTACTGCAGTTATTTCTTGCATTGTAATACAAAAAACTGGGCAAGTACGAGTCGGACTCGCGCACTGGGGGTACCGTGCAAACTACAATTCACGAATGGAGTTTCAAAGATGTTTCCGAAATGCAATATTTTTTTTTTGTATTAACAATTTTATTGTTTTCAGATTTTCTTCTATACTTGTGCTATAAGACCTTGGTTTGTGCAAAATTTCAGGATTCTGGGTCAAACGGGAAGTACCCTATGAATTTCGATGTTTGAGAGTATCAAAATATACGTTTATTTGTTACATAAACACTAAATGAAAAATTACCAATCGGACCGGTACTTTCAGTGATTACCTTCTACAAACAAAAAACAAACTTTACTCATTCATAGATTCAATCATACATAACAATTGCTAGTGGAAATTACTGCGGGCAGTGTTTTTCCATATTAATCGTCATTTATTCATTCATAATCAATAGCCTGCACAATATTTCCATAAATTGAGAGACATTTTAGGATAAACACAAGCGCTAATAACTTAGCTGTTTATGAATATTATTTATTGAGACTTTACTAAAATAATAACAAGGGCTTTTCTAATAAACCCTTTAAGTATTTGTACTAATTAAAAATTAGTGCTGTATATGACCAAACTATATTTTAACTTTTCAAATACCGTAATTAAAGACACGCTGACATTTGCTCTCTCATTGTCTTTCTATTAAAGACAATGAGAGCGCGAACGTCGGCGTTCACTTGGGGGTTAATGAAATAAACTTGGATTTTTTTAAACTTTCCAAATCTATTCAAAATGTAAATGAGTTATTTCCTTAATTTTATTAGACTATCAACCGGATCCCACTAATTTTATGTTAAGCGTGTTGTATGCTCAATATAAAAAAGAAGGATCCACCTACTGACATTTTAATATTAGCATTTTTCCATACCTACCTACAGAAGGTATTTGGCGGTATTTTTTCGAATTAAGTTCAGTGGCATTTTTAATTATTCGCTAATTGATTCCTGGAGAGTATTGTGGTCTGTGGTCAATTGGACCCACTCGATTTTGGTCCTGCGGGTCCATTTGACCACACAATATATTTTCTGTATTTTCATTGGTGGGCACATCAAAATTTAATAAATATCTATTGTTTACAAGCGAAACTAATAGGTACATAACATTATGTAAACTATTAAATATTGTCCTGCACTAAGCTAAGTTTATCGAAAAAGTAGCCTGTGTCTTTCATTTTAACCAAAATAAACATTTTAATACTACATCAAAAGCTTTGAAATCTTTTAATTGCATACAGTCAAGCGCAAAACTTAAACAACTCAAAATATAACAAAACAAAACGCAATACATTTAGATTTAAAGGTTTATTCTCAATCAAATTCTAAAGTCTTTTTAAATTAGATGTTACATATAAGGTAAAACCGTTGTTTTGTTGTATTTTGTATCCCAAGTGTCTGCTCAACTGGGCAATATGTGGAATCATTGAAACCGATTTTTTTTTTAAGTCGAGATTTTTTGTAGAGATAACTTTCTTAGCGAATCTTGCCGAAAAGGCAGGCTACATTTGCTGCCAAAAATTAAAAAATCATCAGAATATGTTACATTCGCGTTCTGAGATGATGATGTATAAAGAAACGAAAAAGGCGTTCAGATTTAAAAAAAAATGTAAAAATACATCGCACCAAAAACAAACAAACTAAAAAATGAAGAACCTAAATAGATGTGTCCACAGAATTTTAGGATAGGATCACCTTAATTTCGAAAAATAAAAAAAAATGTTTAAAATGTATTAAATCCTGCAAACAGAAGAGGTCGATTTAGCTGTTTTCGAAAACTTTGAGAAATATAAACAATTTTGTTTTCTTGATCGATTCGAAAATAAGACCAACCAGCTGCAATCCTTGGCTTTGACCGTTTAATTCATTAAACCCCAAGCGAGCGCGCGTTCAAACTGCTATTGTTTTACTATTGTGTCTCAAATTGACGTTCTCTGAAAGGTTAAAATAGGTTTTAATATCTCAAAGGATACCGAGATAAAAATATTATTCTTAAACTTAATCCAAGCCATGGTCTACCCGAGTGCCTTACCGATTTCGTTCAGTCATTCAAGCGTGGTTGATTCCCAATAATACAGACATTTGTAATATGAGCTATAGTAGGATAAGAAGTAGAAATAAAATTCAGAGAAATATAAGACGACAGGTAGGTGATACCAAAGATGTCATGGAGCTTTTTAACCATATCTATGCGAAATAAAAATATAACTGAAATCGATATTAAATAAGTTTTCAATGACAATCATTGTTCATAGCAAGCTTTTATAGCGCAGTCTATACTTACATCATTGATTCTTATCTAGAACATTCCAAAATGTCCAAAAACCCTTATCTTATTGCGATTATTACCGAGTTTCTATGGACATCTTCCAGCAACGGGCTTGCGGACAGTGAGCAATGGGTAGGTCACTGTCCGGACCAAGCCCAAGTCGTCGACGGCGCGCACTGTTCCCGCGCGCCTCGAGGAGTTGTCGGCAACAGCAGGGACCCAGCTGGGTCGAAGCCTACAGGGGCTAGGGTTATCCGAAAGGGCGCTCGAGCCCCGGTATGAAGACTAGAAGGAACGGGGTGGGTCTTTTAGTCAGTAAGAGTCTGACACTATCTCCCGCTCCGCCCAAGAGCGGGGGTTGCCATTGGATGACTTATTCCCACCATAAAATAAAAAAAAATCTTCCAGAAAGAATTATACGAGAAGAACTATTTTTTTAACTACCTAGTTCTTATGGCCACCTTCCAGTTCCATCAGCAGATCAGCTCCATATCATAATTATTTATAACACATCACATAGATCAAATTTAATATGTAAGATTTGATTACAGACAAGCAAACATTGGGACAGGTGAAACTAAATAAAAGCTTGTAAAGGAAATCAGATTCGTAGAATTGTAAACGAGTCCGGTAAGTTGGATGGATGTTACGGAGCTCCGTATCCAACACCAATATTAAAATCTATATACGGGGTGTGGCGTAAATTATGGATAACCCTGAAACTGTTGATTGGCCAGATTATCATCTATCATTTACCCCACTTGTATCACCATATACCTACCCACTTATATATGCCCATGTAAAAAACTATTCTAAACAGGCTGATAATTAAAAATGATTTCATTTTGCAACCCCATCCTAAACCGGTATAATAAAATTGCTAACTAGCTTTTGCCCGTGGCTTCGCCCGCATACATAAAATACAGCTTATTTCACTCAGAAAAAACCGGCCAAGAGCATGTCGGGCCACGCTCAGTGTAGGGTTTCGTAGTTTCCCGTCCGTCATAAATTCACAATAAGTGTACCCACTTATGAGGTTAGAAAAATGCCTGCATATACGATTATACTACAAACTTAGTCCAGTAATTATTTTGTAGAACCCTTTTGTCTTTTTTGTACAAAAACTGTTCTTTCCATCAAGTTCAAAATAATTTCCTAGAAATTCCTTATAAAGTTCTACTTTTCAGAATTTTTTCATATTTTCTAAACTCTTGGTTCAAAAGTTAGAGGGGGGGGACACATTGTTTTTTGTTTTTTTTTGCGATTATTTCCGAAATTATTGACATTATCAAAAAATGATTTCAGTAAACCCCTATTCATTTTTAAATACCTATCCAACAATATATCACACGTTAGGGTTGAAATAAAAAAAAAATAACTTCGTACTTTACATATAGGGGGGCTACCCTAATAAAACATATTTTTCCAATTTTTATTTGACCACTTTGTCGGCGTGATAGATATACATATTGGTACCAAATTTCAGCTTTCTAGTGCTTACGGTCCCAGAGATTAAGCGAGGACGGACAGACAGACGGACAGTCAGACAGACAGACAGACATGGCGAAACTATAAGGGTTCCTAGTTGACTACGGAACCCTAAAAAGCAAATATAGGTACATTTTTTGCGACATAAACCAATGTATCTTTTTTTTCATCAACTTACAAATTCGATTTTTTCACACAGACCGCAGATCTGAGTATATGGTTTTAATTACAGCTCGATACCTTCACCCGTTGCCGAGATAAAGGGTCTTGCCAGACATACAGACTTACATTTAGTTCATTTTTCCTTTCATAAACAGTCCATACTTCTGTGGAATGCGCTTCCTCTCGACATCAGGATGGCCAACAGTCAGTATGCATTTAAGCGAAAGTTGCGGCATTACTTTCAGAACAAATAGCGGAGTCGTTTTAAAACCCCCTTCTGCTACTTTATATAAATATATATGTAAGTATATATTATATTAAATATATATGTATGTCTATTTTAGTTATATATATGCATTTGCACCCTTATTTTTCTTAATAATCCATTTTTTTTATGTTTTTCTCTTCACCACCCTAGGTTGACTGGTAGAGAATGCCTAAGGCATTAAGTCCGCCTTTTTACCTGTGCGTTGCATAAAGTTCTAATAAATAAATAAATACAGACACACGGACAAAAAAGTGATCTTATAAGGGTTTTTTTTTCGGTGGGTAAAAACAATCTAAATGATATCCCCCGCCCTTGGGTGGAGCGGGAGATAGTGTGAGACTCTTACTGACTAAAAATCACCCCGTTCCTTCGTTACATTTCATAATGGGGCCAAGCCTCCCTTTCGGTACTAGACCCTGGCCCAAGTAGGCTTTGATTCTGCTGGGTTTCTACAGTTGCTGACACCTCTTTGAGGCGCGCGGGAACAGTGCACGCCGTTGACGACTTAGGCACGGTCTGGACAGTTACCGGACGGTCAGACAGCGAGCTACTCATTGTTTGCCGTCCGCAAGCTTGCGCCTACGGTGATTGGTAATCGGGATCGGATTCCAGGCGACGGCTGACACGCTGTGAGCGCCGTTGCCTGATGCGGCCGGCCTCCTCCTTTGCTAGCATTATCTATAAAGGTTTCGTTTTTCCTTTTGAAGTACGTAACCCTAAAAACGATAATCTGCCATAAATTATTAGACAGAAGCCATTTTGAAATCGTCACAATTTTAAACGAGTTTCTTGGAAATGACGCCCGCGTTTTGTTAAATATCTACGAACAACAAATGTCAAACTAAATGAATCCAATCAAATTTTATTATGTCCATTAATCAATATAAGTACTAATATTTTAATGACCGAATTTGAACTTTAAGACATTTTTGTCATATTTTTTTATTTATTTGAAAAATTTTAGACTCATTGATAGATCTAGCAGATTGATAACCTCATAATAATAATAATAATTGGGGCTTGCGTGCTCTAATATACCCTAGGTTTGTGTGAGTAGCCGTTGCTTTACCATTCCATGCCTAGGGTGTGGGGCCAGACTAAGAGCGATACAATCCGCAGGGCAGTTTTGTGGCGAAGTGTTGGGCATTAGCGACCCCGCGGACCCGATCTCCCGGGAGAACTCTTGTTCTTCATCTCCGGCTTGCCTTTGTTGGCCGGCCGTAGTGAATACTGACGAGAAACAGAGCTCCCACCTCTCTTTTGCCTTTATTGGCTGGTTTGAGTGGAGATTTGCAAGAGCAAACGTGCTCGGGAGAAGGATGTATAATCTAGTAAGGTGCTGGTAGGGATCTTGACCGTACTTCCAGGATTGTCCTGATAGCCGTGGTATACATCTCCACTCCTCAAGCATATCAGGATATGTTGCCCTCTTGTTGCTACGTCACTTCGTGCTAGCGACCGTTTTGGTGGCCCATTTGTTGAGTGTGCAAGTCACCCCCTGCCTTTTTATCGATGGATTTTAATAACATTGTTTAGGCAGGGGCTATAGTCTTAAAATAGTTCCAGGTTACCAGTCCACTTAATATTCTAAAAACCATAGCCTTATATTTTTTACCACATGTTGCAATAGTTTCCCTTCAACCGGGGGTTGTCCTTGGATGTGCACTAGCATAGCGCATACAGGGATAATCACCGGTTGGTACTACGTACCATTAGCGTCTAAAAGGGCCTCTGCGAGTTGGTTTCGGCTCCTCGTACGTCTTCCAAAGGTCCAGGACCTCAGGGTCCTGAGATAAATAAATAATAATAATAATCAATCAACAGAAGTAGAGGCTTGTAGTTTGTCAGCGAGATATGAAGTGCCCTGAATTCAAAATTCCGACTTTTAACGTATTCCGAGAGATTTTGTGGAAAAAAAATTTAACTAAGTGTATCACTGGTGATACCAGGGTCTCAGAAGGATAATTGAAAGGTTCGCGTTGGATCACTATTTCACCTAACGGTAAGCGGTGATGTGATTGACGATAGAGTACACTTGCCTAGAAGTATTCTTCCTTGGTAACGGCCACGTTAATATTTGAAAAAAAATATAAACATACTTATTATGTTTATTATAGATTCATGAACAACATTATCAACTATTAATTTTTTCATACGATTAATAATTTTGTCTAAGAAAATATTTAGCAATTTTTACTTTTCCCTACTCCATCGAAACAGCTTGGATCTTTAGAAACATTTTTGAACATAAAATTGGTGGTTAAATATTCTTCACTGTAAACATAAATCAATCAAAAATATTTCACAAAGAAAATGGATTTAAAGGACAGAGGGGCTCTACCCGGGCGCAGCTGGCCGGAATTAAATGCACAAATACTCGTACTGCCGCCGTACGAGTGTTGTGTCCATTTAATTCCGACCAAATGTTCAAGGGACCATAAGTCTTATAATAGCAGTCGTGCAAGCGAGAAAGAGGAATGAAGCTATACATTCTATATAGCTGCATCCCTGTTCAGAATAGATGGTCAAATGGATCGCGTTAAGAGCCCCTGATCACAAAATAAATAGGTACAGAAGTCAATCTACATACAAAGCGCGCTCGAGCAACGCACACATAGACACCGCTCACGGACACGATGTCTCGGTCGCGTCTCGGATCACTCGTCGAACAGTTCCGGCTCAAACGCTCATAAGTGTGCGTCCACCGAGAGTAGGTAGGTATAAAAAGTGAAGTACATATATGAGATTGTCTTCTGTACGTATCTCTTTTGTGTCTTGATCCTTTTGGCACGACCGATTATAAGACCTCAACCCTGCAGTCGTTTAACTTTGTCTAAAAAGTCTACTCTACTTACGTACTTAAGCTCCTGTGTCCCCTAGATAGGCCAGAGGGCTTCCACAGAGCGCCGCCATGCCGTTCAGTCTTAAGCTTCGCGCATTTCGCTCCAGATCTTCCCAATATTTTTCGCCTTTGCGATAACCGTTCGTCGTCAGGTCTGCTTAGAGCGTACGCGTTCACACTTTCCTTCAAGGTTCCAATCTAGGGCTTTTTTTTTTCGATGGGAAAAATCATCCAATGACCACCCCCACTCTTGGGCGTAGCGGGAGTTGTCATTGTCTCTTACTAACTAAAAAACCCATCCCGTACCTTCTAGCCTTCATACCGGGGCTCGAGCACCCTTTCGGATAACCCTGGCCCCAGTAGGCGTCGACCCGGCTTGCCTTGGTGTTCAGGATTCCTTCGGAGCGTGTGGCTGATCCAGTTCTATTTGCGGCGTTGATCTGCTGGTCGATCGAGGTTTCACCGCAGCGCTCCCACAACGTTTTCTAAAAAATGATAACGATAAGCTTGTTAATGGAAATAATGGATTTTCAAAAGGTAAGCTTACATTTGTGGTTTTTATCGAAAACACATGTTGACGAGTTTGACTGGCCAGACAAGTTTTTTTTGTTGACATCAACATTCTTTAACTTAAAGTAGGTATGGCACAGCAAGCGTCTGGTTCTGATTATTTTTTTAAAATATTTCATTTAAATTGCTTTTATTTGCAGTTTTGAAAGGATTTACTTTAAAATTTATGAGACATGATTACAGAAATGGATTTCAAACTTAACACGTAATAATGTCACCATTTCTATAATTTTCCTATAGAGAAATTGAATATTTCCATGTTCTATAACTATATTGTTCAAATTAAATATGTGTACAAAAGAGGATGTAATTTGTGTTTTCTGAGATTTTTTTATTACTTTGCAAAAATGTATGTTCTGGTGGAGTTAGACGCAGGACTTTTCTGTTGGCGATCGAACCAAACGCGAAGTACTAAAAGGTATGGCAATGTACCTGAGGAGTAGTCACGTAATAAGTGACGTGACAGACGGACTAACTGGACAGACTGGTAGATGGTCAGACGGATTAGACGGACAAACGGACAGACCAACAGACGGACAACAAAGAGTTCCGTTTTTTTTTTTTTAACTGACTAAACCAAAAATTTATTAAAAAATTACTCGTCTTTTAATTTTTAATTTTGATCATTATCTTATATTTAACTTAAAAAACTATCCCGTATCACACTGTTACGTATTTGTTTCCATAAAGTTTTAGTAAATTTTTATTTCATTAAAAGATAAAATATGTCAAACAACTGCAGACATTTGAATCAGTTAAAACTAAAAAAAGTCGTTGGTCGGCCGGTTTTGATACTTGATTTTTTGAGTTTTACAAAACATTTGAGGTCGAGATGATACATTTTCTTATAGCAAATGCTACGTATCTATACAATTCCGAACAGCACCGATTAATAAAATTATACAATCTAAATATTCGTTTTTTTTTTTTTTGTTATAAGTAACAAAGATTTACAAAACACTATGCACTTAAAAAAACCAAAATAGTTGATGTGGCTAAAAAGGCTGCTATGACTAGGTAGGGCGTATGTTTGACGCATGAAAAAAATTGTGGATCAAAGTAGCACAAAGTTGGTGCCCTAAAACAGTGCAACGAGGTCGCAGCCGACTACGAAGGAGATAATAATAATATTACTAACTATCACATGACGCCGCCTAGTCCCAAGCTAAGCAGAGTTTCTGTTATGAGTAGTAGACAACTGATGAACATACTTATATATTTCTAAATACATACCTACTTATGATAGAAAATACTACTACTACTTATGATCATGCTCATTACTTAATGTCCTGGGTGGGAATCGAACTCACGATCTCCAGCATAGCAGTCAGCCACTAACCACTAGACCAACAGGCCAGTCAAACAACAACAGGCCAGCTTGCTGGAAAACTCTTCATAGAGTTAAGCTCGCCTTTCGCCACGTAAATTATCTAATTACTGTGAATTTAGTGTATGATAAAGAAAAAAATGAAAAACAAACTACATAATTACATTTGAAGCTTGAACATTTACAGATCAAGCTTGTTTCTCGTGGAATTTAAAACTAACGCGACTAGTTCCTGACAGAGCTATAAATCATTATTTTAGAAGATCATTATGATATTTAAAAAAACAAACCGGCCCAGTGCGAGTCGTAATCGTCCACCAAGGGTTTAGTACAAACTTACATAATATGTAAATAGATGTGATAAGATAATAAAATAATAATAACAAGCGTGCTCCATCGTCGACCACATCGTCACTTACCATGGCCTCAAGTCTTCTATTACTATAATCAAATCAAATCAAATCACTTTTATTTGTTAACACAGGTGTACAGATATACAGATCTTATATTTTATTAACAGTGCGCCATGTTATAGTGTCAGAATGGTCTATCATTGATGTCATAATTGTCGATTTTGACAAGTTTGGTAATCTGCTAATATAATGGCGTCATTATGACTTTTCAATGGTCAACCACTGACACTCCATTGAAAGATGTGGCATAGATAATAGTCTCGTACATATTGAAAAATGAATATTTGACGTATGCGGTAATCTGCTAAAACTTTGACAGTTTAATTGATCAGTGTTCTGCTATTAGAACGTTATTGTGCAGTTATTGGTTTTAATATGCTCGATATTATCATTCTACCACAACTCTATTACGATACCATTGACCGATCAATGATCGATCATTATGAGTTAGCAGATTACGGACTTTTAGCAAAATGACAACGTGATCGTGTTGGAATGACGAATTTATAAAAATAGCAGACTTGGGCCCCAGGTGAGATGGTACTTTCGAGTATAATATCGACTGATCTACACTGTTCTTACGGATACTGTAATATGGATATATTGTAATAACAACCATTTTTTTAAAAGAGAGAGAGTGTAAGAATGAAGTTTCTTGCCGACCAATTTGGAAACGTGCGCTAGCTTCTGACGTTTTATAAGTGACTGCGTAAGCCTATGTTAAATAAAAACATTTGAATTATGATGCGATTACGCAAGATAACTCTGACACATAGCTTTTTCCATTGCTCGGCTTAAAGCCACCCAAAGGCCTCCTGATGAGGTCCATTGTGAGCGACCATGTTTCAGAGCTATATAGGTTTAGAGAATCTTTATTTCACATAAGAACATATTGCCTGCCGGAGTGTGTGTTTCCTGATAGCTACAACCAAGGGTCTTAAAGTCAAGAGTGAATAGGTTACTTCTAGGCAAGCGTGCTCCATCGTCGGCCACATCATCACTTACCATCAGGTGAGATAGTGGTCAAACGTGAGCCTGTCAATAATAATAAAAAAAAATATTACATCGTTCACTTACATGAGATTTAAAATTTATAGTAGAGCTGTGGTCGTTTTTTCGTATTTTTTTTAAGTTGATATAAACTAGTGCTTGACTGCGATCTCACCTGATGGTAAGCAGTGTTGCAATCGCTGATGGTAAGGCGCACCAGTAATTATCCAGACTTTCTAAAAATTCTTGGTTTTTCTCGAAACAACTATTTTACGAATATTTTTGCATGTTACGAGTAGTTTAGCTCCTAAATCCTCATTTGTCAGCCATTGTGACGCTTAAGCTTATGCAAATCAGTAGCGGTTAGCACTTTTATGTGTTGAAGTTCGACAAAAACTAAAAATTAATCGTTTGTCGGTCAAATAAATTTATGTTCATACATATATTTACCTATAGAAATTCAATAATGATTTATTTTAAAATAATAAAAACGTTTGATTCAAACCTTGCCGTATTTTGTTAGTGACAATTTAAACTTAGAACTAATGTTAGTTACATAAAGAACTGAGAAATGAGAACGTTCGTTTCATTCTGAGAATGAAAAGACCATATGCATAGTTCTGGTTGGAGATGAGTGATTCTATTTAAACTTCAGAAGTGATTACATTAGTGAACTTAATGCAATAAAGCAAACTCTATCACTCAACTATTGGGTTAATAAAGACAACACAAGTGGTAGGTGAACACAATACATAATAATAGATATTACAAATTGAATAAAGTATAATTAAATTAAGTGCCTTGTAATAATAAAATACATATCTCAAACGCCTGATTCGCCTGGCGTGATTCACCTTAGGGTCACTACAGAGACGATCAACCATGATAACTAAACTGTATCCTTATTTCAAATCCGGCCAAGTTCAAGTTGTCTCGCATACAATGAGTTGCATAATTTAATTGAACAGATTTAACAGATAAACAGATTTAAAGAAACAGCAGATTTAACTACACATAGTGTAATAATTTTATCTTGCTACGTTTTGTGATTCATCAGATGTAAAAGTAAAGACACAAAATAGTCAGCTACAGAAGACAATCTCATAATGTACTTCATTTTTTATACCTACGCTTGGTAGACACACACTAACGAGCGTTTGAGCCGGAATTGTTAGACGAGTGATCAGAGACGCGACCGAGACATCGTGTCTGTGAGCGGTGTCTTTGTGTGCGTTGCTCGAGCGCGCTTTGTATGTAGATTGACTTCTGTACCTATATATTTTGTAATTAGGATCCGTTGGTAAGACTTTGGGTAATTCTCTCTAGAACTCAGGGCCTGTATGCACCACGTTTTTTAAACGCGCGTTTTAGAAACGTGCATCGACGGCCCGCTTTTATCCTAATAAACGTCTATAGGCTCAGTATCACTTCTGTATCACTACAAACGCACGTTAACGGTGCGTTTAACAAACGTGGAGTGCACAGGCCCAAGATTACTACAGAGAAATAATCATAGTCATAGTCATAGTAGTTTATTGGTAAGGGATTCTTACAAGTCATAAACAAATATTTCAAATTACACAATACAAATGATACAAATAATTACATTACAATGTCAAATAACATAAAATGTCAAACAAATAAAATATAAGAAAACAAGTCAATAGAAGTCAAATCACAGATTAAAATAAATTTATACAATGTCACAACAATTTACAGTCCAAATTACTATTTACGTCAAAATTAAAATTAAAATTAAATAAAAAAATATCTCGTAAGTGAATTCACAAAAGTGTTATGAGCTAAAAGTGTTATGAATCTCAAAATGAAAAGATCATTTTGAAAGTAGTATCGATCTACTAAAAACATTTTTGTACTTATACTCCACAACTTTCACACAACGCCGTCTAGTACCAAGCTAAACAAAGCTAGTTGCATAGGAATCAGGGCCACTAACCTCTAGAAGAACAGGTCAGTCAGTAAACGAGTATCTGAATTAAACTATCTTGATCATTTGTAATATTCTAAGTAAGCCATTTCCTGGTTGGTTCTAATAAAAACAAGATTGGCGTGTCCTCCTATTCCGAGATTGCTTCACTCGCTCTTGTACTTTATAAAGTAGAAGAATGATAAATTAACTTTATAAAAAAAAAAAAAACTTACATACTTAACTGATGTTAAGTATGTAAGTTTTTAATTTTTTTTTTTAACATACAACTCCTGCACATTTCATCACCCCGTCAGAACATCTTCATCGCAAATTGCAGTGGCCAATCTGGAAATCTCTTAACAAACTGCAGGCCCAGGTTGACTGCTGTAAAAAGAATTTAGCCTAACGGGTCCTCCTCGACCCATCTCTAACACAGTGCTAGTGTGGAGCCGCTGCCCATGACATGCATCACCTGCTATGCTGTACCTCCGCACAGCACCTACAGTTTTCAGGATCTATACGAGACCAATAACATAACCGTCCAGATTGCCAAATACTGGTCAGAAAAAATTAGTAAGTACATGGATACGAAAAGAAGAATTTTTAATTTGATTTATAAGTGATTTTTTTTTTAAACCCTCTTAGTAGTGACACAAGGGTATAGTGTAAAATTAGAGTATCATATCACTCACACCAATTATTTGACTATTTTAGTGCATGTATGTAGTGTATTAATTTGTGAAAGTATATATTGTATATAGTCTGTCTAAAAAGTCAACCGACTTGGGATTTTTGTATACTACTTAATCATTTAAAAAATATTTATATTCAATACTTTTTATAAGGTTCTTCTGTTAGTAAACAATGATCTCTATCTCTTAATCAACCTTGATTATTGAACCCATGTTGACTACATCAGATTTCGTTAAATCCTAATAATTACCCAAGTCATTTAACTTATTAGACAGACTCTAGTTGTATATATTTATTCTATGGTCTATTAGTATATCAATTCTTGTATTTGCCTTTTTCTCAATCTTTTATTGCACTAACAACTACTTTTTCTCCGCATCACCCAAAGGTTGTCTGGAAGACAATGCCTCATAAAGTGTTAAATAAATCAATAATATTACAAAGATGTAATAGTTACTTCTTCAGCCTCGAACGACTGAACGGATTTCGACGAAACTTAGTACACCCGTGTACTTTGTCTTTAAACAGCACAGATAATACTTTTTATCTCGGGAGTATGTTGCTTTGGGGAAATTTACTACTTACACGTGGGCGAAGCCGAAAGTGTCAGCTACAGATTTATTACATACAAGCTGTCCGCCCGCGACTTCGTCCGCGTGTACTTCGGTTATCGCACTCTAAACGTGTTTTCCAGTAGGAATAATATGTTTTTCGGGGATAAAAAGTAGCCTATGTTCTTTTCCACATCAAAGGCTATATCCATGACAAATTTCATCCAAATCCGTTCAGCCGTTTTTGCGTGATTAAGTAACAAACATCCAAACATCCACACTTTCACATTTATAATATTAGTTAAGATAATAAATCTTAAAAAAACGTCTATTTTTCTTCTATTCTATTCTGTAGAATTTTTTAGTTGTGCGCGCATCACGTAAAATGCACGAAATTAACGTAGATAACTTTTATACATTAAAATTGTATGTAACTTGATACATTACTTAAGTTTTAATTCATCGCAATCGGTTGACTATATCGAAAGATATACATTGTTTAACTTTCAGTCTAATCGGTTGACTATATCAGCAGATATACATTGTATATCTTTCGATATAGTCAACCGAATGTATTAGTATATTAGTATAGTATATTATACAACATTAATTGAATGTTAGGCGGTACGAAGTTCGCTAGGTAAGCTAGTTATGAATAAAGTTTTCACAAATAAAACTTCGTAAGTTGTAGAACAGTAACATTCTTTGCAAGTACCTCTTATAAAGTTCATTTAAAAACAACAAGAAAAAACATTGGCGGCTCCATTCATTTCAAAATGAATTAATGTCTACCGAACGTCGTAAAAAACTGCGAACACCGTGTAAACGTACCTACACAAAAACTGATCAGTTTTATTTATATATGTTTATAATTTGTATGGTTTTCCTTGTAGCGGTTTTGTGGCCTTCTTCATACGAAATAGATAGCTGTAGGTAGGTGATACTCTTATTGTTGATTGTAACTGTGGTTGCCAAGCTTCTCTCGTATATTATCGGATATGCGTTCCAAATGAGAATAGAACTGATTGTCATGTTGACGTGACACGTCGTAATGTCAAATCGAAGAAATTTTTACAAAATTTAAGAAATCAGAGATGAGTAAAATTGAAGAACTGGATTCTGATTAAACTTTTTTAGTTTCGTAAACAAATTAAAGTTATCGTTAATTAAGAAAAGTTTAAAAAAATTTTCCTCGATTTGACAGTAAATCGTGACGTCACAACATGGTAATTGATCCTATTGTCATTTGTTTGAAACGCATTGCATCTAAACAAAAGCTTTATATTAAAATACTTCAAGAGAAAAGATAAATAAATAAAATTTTGAAAAATGCTTATTTTTCTTTTTTGATGCGTTTTTTTCGCAAAAAAAAACAGTTTGCAACCCTCTTTGTAGTACACTGTAAGTTAATACTTAAAAAAAAAACCTTACAAAAATAATACCTGCTCTAATAAAAATAAAAAATCAGCATGAAATTAAAAAGGTACTCTTATATTTGGACCTAAGTAAAGAGTGTTTTAAGTAAGAATAAAAATATTTCAAGAGGTCACTTCATTAGTTTTAAGATTATTTTTATTGGTTCCGTTTTGGGCAAAAGGATGACTGCAAGTCATTCAGGTTGCCCAAATGGCTGAGTCATTTTAACGAACACACACCGAGTCATCGATTTACAACATTCGTTTTAGTATAATGTGAACCCCAGAACACGTGCCTACTATTTTTACATAAAGAATCTATGTACAAAATTTCATAACGGTATCACGAAAAATCATAACGTTATAAACTTGTTATGGTATCTGGTTTTTCGCACAAATACTTGGTCACCGGGCCAATACTGGAACAATTGGCAGGCCTGTTGGTAAACACTAGACCAAGCTAACTTTGTGAGGGACTAGTGCCTGATGTAGGTATGTACAACAACCTGTATTACAGGTCGCCAGACCCCTTCCGCGGCTAATATGGTGTTAACTTACCTAATACGCCAACATCCAAACTGATATTTTAAATGCAAAAAGAATTTTGATTGTTTGTTCCATTCGCACTACTACATCACAGCCTGTTGGTCTAGTGGTTAGTGACCCTGACTGCTATGCCGGAGGTCGTGGGTTCGATTCCCACCCGGGACAAATGTTTGTGTGATGAGCATGATCATTTGTACTATGTCTGGGTGTAATTTATTTATAATATGTATGTATTTAGAAATATATAAGTATGTTTATCAGTTGTCTAGTACTCAAAACACAGGCTCTGCTTAGCTTGAGACTAGACGGCGATAGTTGTGGATTAAAAATAAATAAATTGTTTTGCTCCCGGATACAGCTGTGCGCTAGTACCCAATGCCCGCTATAACCTGCCTTGACCCGTGTTGTACTTAATATCGCTGGTGTCCAACTTATGACCTTTAATAAATATTTTTTGGGAAAAAATATAACATGGTATAAAAATTATTAGAACTGATTCAGTTACTGATTCAGAACAAACTATGCATATTCAGGTTAGGCATATACTAAAAAAAAATTGTATATCTGCCACAGAGAAATAAGGACATCAGAGATTTCACGAAATTCCGGTAGTCTTTTTACTAAAAGTGTCTACTGATATGACAAAACACCAAATTTATCGATGAAAAAATTTTAGGAATCGAACCTATATTTTCAGAGATTACCTCCTACAAATAAAAAATAAACAAACTTAACCTCTTTATAATATTAGTGTGGATCTGTATTACGAGTTCTTGTGAACATATATTGGTAGAATTATAATTCTAGCAATATATATAATCAATTTATGAGACAGGCAATAACATGTCTCATAAATCTGAATGTCATAAAATAAGCTAAATCTGCAGGCTTAGATAAATGGCTTTTTTGTTAGTGTTCTCCCCAAACGCTAAGTACAAAATGTATGGCAATGACCAGAGGTCAGAATTAGGTAGGGTTATTGATGTACTCAGATTGATTTCATACAGCGAAAGAACACGGGCTTGCGGACAGTGAGCAATGGGTAGCTCGTTGTCTGGCCGTCCGGTAACTGTGCGGACCAAGCCCAACTCGTCGACGGCGCGCGCTGTTCCCGCGCGCCTCAAGGAGTTGTCAGCAACAGCAGGGGCCCAGCCGGGTCGAAGCCTACTGGGGCCAGGGTTATCCGAAAGGGCGCTCGAGCCCCGGTATGAAGGCTTGAAGGAACGGGATGGGTTTTTTTGTCAGTAAGAGTCTGACACTATCTCCCGCTCCGCCCAAGAGCGAGGGTTGTCATAAGATGATTTTTCCCATCGAAAAAAAAAATACAGCGAAAGAACAAAGTGGATATGCCTCAAATACCCAGATAAAACTAAAAACAGATTTTTAACGACACTATCAGAAATATAGCAGAAAAAAAAACTCTTCCCACATTAATTACGAGGCTCTTCCTCGTAATAAATGTAGGAAGAGTTTTTTTTTAAGTGTATAATATAAATTTGTTAAACTCACCTCAATTGACATACAGATATCTTTTTCAATGAAAATATACTAATAAAAATTTTATATTAATAATCTTTGTTTTATTAGTCTTATCGGTCTTTGAGGTTTTTATTATTATTTATTTGTAATATCGTTGGCCACACGGGATTTTTCATCAGAAATTCCGCGAAGATCCATATTAATATTAACATTTACACGCAAGAATAACTCTACCTAATTCCGATAATGACATTACCTGGGGAGAAGTCACGTGATAAATGACGTGACAGGTAATTCCTACCAGTGTTAAAAAACGTAGAAACAAAAACACCAACTACTGAAATTATAGATCTTTAGTTTTTTTAAGTCAATTAAATGTTTTTGTAAAAACTGTTTTAATTATAGCGTGCCGGCGCGTTGATGTCTTTTGTTTGCGAACCACGTTTATGAAAACTTCTTGCTTCTATTTAAATTATCTGCTAGCTTTTGCCTGCGGCTTCGTCCGCGTAGATAAAATATAGCATATGTCACTCAGGAATAAGGCAGCTTTCAATAATAAAAATAAAAATTTGCAATCGAACCAGTACTTACAGAGAATCTTCTCATCTACAAACAAAAAAACAAACTTTACCACTTTTAGTATAGATAGTTTAGATAATAGTAGCGACTACAGTTTCGCACGGTAGTCGAAAATCTTTTAAAAATCTCGTATTTTCTATACAATAATATGCATGTATTTACACCGGGTACTGGTGTAAAATTAGAATAAAAACAGCAAAGTTAATATCTGCAATCGTTAACGCTAGTAGAACACTTCAAATGTACGGGAATGAAGTCTCCTCAACGTTCAGTCACGTGGTCAGAACAAAAGGATTGGGGACGTGGCCAACTCGAGGCGTTCGACGCAAGAGAAACGGTTGTAACTTGGCTAGGAGGGCTGAACCTTCCTCGTGAATCATTCTATAATAGAGTAAAATTGCAAGAAAATTCGTTCAGTAGTTTTTGAATTTATCGTATTTATATAGACAGACATAGTTTGTTTTGTAATATGAGTATACTATATACCTATAAAAAATATACTTATTTAAATTTTAAATTAATTAGCTTAGATCAGCTTATTAATTTTTCGTGATTTAAAAGTAGCCCAGTGAAGACAAGCTCGTTTGATTTAAATTAAAATATTTCGTACTTAACTAAAAATATTCTGATAGGTAATGAGAAGTGGTGGCTGAGTAGTAATAGCCCAGAGTTACTAGTAATAAGTTGCGGGTTCAGAACCCAGCCAGGTGTATTGTGCTTATTACCACTACTCTCGAAACTGTAAAGGAAAATATTATTAGGAAACCGCATGCCGGTTTCCTAATGATATTTTCCTTTAAAAAATTTGAAGACATGTGTGACGTCCATCAACCCTTACTTGGACCGCGTGTTAGATTACGGCCCATACCCCCACCTAGGGAAGAGGCCTGAGTCCCAACAGTGGAACCATTGTAAGGATGTTTATGATATATATGCTAAATAGTATCTAAGGAAACTAACTAATAAGTCGGGACACTACTTTGACAGGCCTGTTGGTCTAGTGGTTAGTGACCCTGACTGCTATGCCGGAGGTCGTGGGTTCGATTCCCACCCAGGAAAAATGTTTGTGTGATGAGCACGATCATTTGTTCTGTGTTTGGGTGTAATTTATCTATAATATGTATGTATTTAGAAATATATAAGTATGTTTATCAGTTGTCTAGTACCCATAACACAAGGTCTGCTTAGCTTGGGACTAGACGGCGTTGTGTGATAGTTGTGGAATATTATTATTATTATATTATTACTTGGTTTTGATTTGACAATATAGTTATTGATTTATTTTGGTATTTATTGCTGATTTTTGATAATATTTTTGGTAATAATTAATAGGTTAATATGCAATTTTATATTATTGTCATGTTGATTTATCTACACAAATATAATAAAGAGGTAAAGTTTGTTTTTTTGTTTTTTTGTTTGTAGGAGGTAATCTCTAGAAGTACAGGTCCGATTGCTAAAATTTAATAAGTATTCTACCAGGATAATGTAATACAGATTTTTTTCTTAAATCGCCAAATTTCAAAAGACTTTAAAATCCATGTCGTTCAAACTCGATTGATGGATGTGAATACGGAAATGGTATTGACGAATAAATCGCTACGATATCATTACGATTTTCATTACGTGAATCGGGATGTTTCTTAGCTGGTTCGATTGCTAAATTTTTTTCACCGATAGAAAGCTGCTTTATTCCTAAGTGACATAGGCTATATTTTATGAACGCGGGCGAAGCTGCAGGCTAAAACTATTTTATTATATACGGGTAAAGCCGCTAGCAAGAACTATTGTATCAAGTATTTAGAGATGACATCAAGAGTCTAACCATGAAAATGACGTGAAGCTAGTATTAAATATTTTTCTTATACATTTGTTATATCCTAAGGCTTCTTCACACGTACCACAACCACTCCACGTCGCAGCGACCAAATGCTGTCAAGCAGTGGTTACGTGTGCCGCCGTCGCCGGGATTCTGATCCCGATTGCCGGCCAACGTAGACGCAGGCTTGCGGACAGTGAGCAATGGGTAGCTCACTGTCCGGACCAAGCCCAAGTCGTCGACAGCGCGCACTGTTCCCGCGCGCCTCAAGGAGTTGTCAGCAACAGCAGGGACCCAGCCGGGTCGAAGCCTACTGGGGCCAGGGTTATCCGAAAGGGCGCTCGAGCTCCGGTATGAAGGCTAGAAGGAACGGGGTGGGTCTTTTAGTCAGTAAGAGTCTGACACTATGTCCCGCTCCGCCCAAGGGCGGGGGAAATGATTGCATGATTTTTCCCACCATAAAAAAAAAGTGGTTACGTGTGAATAGTGTCGCTGCAGCTTTTTATAGTTGCGTTGTGGTACCGACAAAATGTAGATGTGGTTGCGTTGTGGTCGGCCACTAGTTCACAGTGGCGCTGGTGGTTGTGATGCGGTCGGTATCACACACACGGTCGATAACGACTGCAAAATGTGGTACGTGTGAATAGTCCTAATTTTTTTTTTTCACAACTACCACACAACGCCGTCCAGTCTCAAACTAAGCAGAGCTTGTGTTATGAGTACTAGACAACTGATAAACATACTATATTTCTAAATACATTATAGATAAATTACTCCCAGACACAAAACAAATCTTTGACAGGACTCTTGTTCTAGTGGTTAGTGACCCTGATTGCTATGCCGGAGGCCGTGGGTTCGATTCCCACCCAGGACAAATGTTTGTGTGATGAGCACGATCAGGAGTCAGGAATTATTTTCAATACGAAATATACGCCCGACCACGTGGTGTGGTTGTGATACATATGAAGATGCTCTATAAGTCAAATTGTATACAATTTCTAATACATTTATGGTAGGTACCTATATTATACATTTAATAAGAAGTTTTTGTAGCTAAATTTTGAACAAGTTGAACGAGTTGAGTTTAAGTTAGAACGAGTTGATGACAGAAAAAGTAGATGAAATCGGAAGGTGCCAGCTTCCGCGGACTCACGAGTTTTGCAGTAGCGAGTTGACGAATGAGTCATACTTAAGAATGTCCAGAAAAGAAAGTATATTTATTTTAATAAAATTACCATTTTGCTTTGACGCTCAAGTTGCTAAAAGATTAAGTAGCGTATTTCCCCGTATGGTTAAGTGACGTCAGTTCTGTTAAACTAACGGTTAACCTGACGCACATACTAACAATCTTTTATGGTAAGTCCGATGATTTTAAGGAAGGTGCAAAATAAGTGAAGGCGGGATCACATTTATTTATTTATATATACTTTATTGCACATCAAGATTATAAATTAACAAAAAGGAAACCATATAATAAAAAACACACAATTGGCGGCCTTATCGCACTAGGCGATTTCTTCCACATTCGCAAAATGTTGGCAGAATCATCACGATCTTGATTGAATCGATTCGTTTTTAGGGTTCCGTACCTCAAAAGGAAAAAACGGAACCCTTTTAGGAACACTTTGTTGTTCGTCCGTCTGTCTGTCTGGCTCGCGTAATTTGACTGGCCTGTTGGTCTAGTGGTTAGTAGCCCCGACTGCTATGCCGGAGGTCGTGGGTTCGATTCCCACCCAGGGCAAATGTTTGTGTGATGAGCACGATAACGAGTACGACGAGTAATTTATCATGATATGTATGTATTTAGAAATATACACCACAAATTTTAATTAGTACAAATACTTAAAGGGCTTATTAGAAAAGCCCTTGTTATTATTTAAGTAAAGTCTCAATAAATAATATTCATAGACAGCAAAGTTATTAGCGTTTGTACTTATCCCAAAATGTCTCTCAATTTATAGAAATATTGTGCAGGCTATTGATTATGAATTAATAAATGATGATTTAAATGGAAAAACACAGCCCGCAGTATTTTTAGGGTTCCGTAGCCAAATGGCAAAAAACGGAACCCTTATAGATTCGTCATGTCTGTCTGTCTGTCTGTCTGTCTGTCTGTCTGTCTGTCTGTCTGTCTGTCTGTCCGTCCGTCCGTATGTCACAGCCACTTTTTTCCGAAACTATAAGAGCTATACTGTTGAAACTTTGTAAGTAGATGTATTCTGTGAACCGCATTAAGATTTTCACACAAAAATAGAAAAAAAGCAATAAATTTTGGGGGTCCCCATACATAGAACTGAAACTCAAAAATTTTTTTTTCATCAAACCCATGCGTGTGGGGTATTTATGGATAGGTCTTCAAAAATTATACTGAGGTTTTTAATATCATTTCTTTCTAAACTGAATAGTTTGCGCGAGAGACACTTCCAAAGTGGTAAAATGTGTGTCCCCCCCCCTCTAACTTCCAAGATAAAAGAATGATAAAACTAAAAAAAATATATGATGTACATTACTATAAAAACTACCAACGAGAATTGGTTTGAACGAAATCCAGTAAGTAGTTTTTTTTTAATGCGTCATAAACCGAAAAAAATACACTATTATTAAAACATCGATCAAAGTTACAACACATTACAAGAACTTTTATATTATGTTACTTGCTGCTACGGAACCCTTCATGGGCGAGTCCGACTCGCACTTGGCCGGTTTTTTTATTGAATCTATGATGAATTTACCTTTTCGTGGTCAATTTTAGGATTTCGGTTTTTTTCTACTTTTGAATACAAATATGTGATTAGTTACGGGTACAGACACAGCCCCATTTTTTTGTGTACTAATTAAAAAGTAGGGGTGTATAAGTAAGTTTATCAGTTGTCTAGTACTCATAACACAAGCTCTGCATAGCTTGAGACTAGACGGCGGTGTGTGATAGTTGTGGAATATTATTATTATTCGTTTTTTCATTACAATATACATATAAGTTATATTTTTAAATATTTAAATAAGAAAAAAAACATTTAAAAATATAAAAAACAGTATCCCACCGGTATCGGAAACAGAGAAAGGAACCTCCTAACAATACGAGCCGTGTCCAGCAATAGTACTTTCAGAATCAAGCCCTTGATCCAGTCGCCTAACGAGAACTTCCTAAGGTGTTGGTCGAGGCTCTTGGCTATTAAGCCCTTGGCTGTCACAACTATCGGTACAATTATTGTTATTATTACTATCTCACCTGATGGTAGATGAGATGGGGCACGCTTGCCTAGAAGCAATCTATTCACTCTTGACTTAAAGACCCCTAGGTTATATAGTATTCAGGAAACAGACTCGGGCAGGGAATTCCACTCCTTAGATGTACGTATAATGAATGTGTTCCCAAAATGCTTTGTACGTATGGGTGGGATGTCCTTTTTTCTCAAGAACGCGTTCTAAGTTAAGGTATAATAAGATGCGGCCGTTTATGTCGCGAAAAGACGTATATTTTGATACTCTCAAAGATTCATAGGGTACTTCCCGTTGACCCAGAATCCTAAAATTTGCCACAAAGTAAGGTCTTATCGCATAAATATAGTAATAAATCTGAAAACAGTTTTGTTGTTACCTACATCACAAAAATATATTTTTTTAAACTCCATTCGGGAATAATTGCAAATTGCACAGAAACCTTTTTTTTTTTTTTTTTTTTTCAGATAGTGTCAGACTCTTACTGACTAAAAAACCCATCCCGTTCCTTCAAGCCTTCATACCGGGGCTCGAGCGCCCTTTCGGATAACCCTGGCCCCAGTAGGCTTCGACCCGGCTGGGTCCCTGCTGTTGCTGACAACTCCTTAAGGCGCGCGGGAACAGCGCGCGCCGTCGACGACTTGGGCTTGGTCCGGACAGTTACCGGACGGCCGGACAGCGAGCTACCCATTGCTCACTGTCCGCAAGCCCGCGCCTACGGTGGCTGGAAATCGGGATCGGAATCCCGGCGGCGGCGAGAGCGCCGTTGCCTGATGCGGTCGGCCTCCTCCTTAGCGAGCATTACTGCTTCGCAGAGAACGGAACCCTCAGTGCGCGAGTCCGGCTCGCACTTGCCCAGTTTTTTTTTTCACAATATCGTGATTGTTTATTTGTAAATAAATATATTGACTTGGCAATCGAGAGAGTGGAGTGGTGGCCAAGTGGTAATGGCTCTGACTAACGAGTTGTAGGTTGCGGGTTCAAACCCAGCCAGGCGCATTACTTTGTGTAATTTATTTCATTACCACTGCTCTCAAAACGCTGAAGGAAAACATCGAGAGGAAACCGGCATATCCTAGAACCAAAAATTCAAAGAAATGTGACATTCACCAACCCGCACTGGGCACGCGTGGTGGATTACGGCCCATTCCCTCTCCCAGAGAGGAGGCCTGAGTCTCAGCAGTGGGAACGTTAAAAAGGCTGATGATGATGATGATGATGGCAATCGCATGGAAACAAAATGTTGGTTCAAAATGAATGAAGTTTTAAATTCTACAGTGTTTTTACAATGCCTGCTTGGTAACTGAAAATTCAAGCTTCTAGTTTTATACGCAACGAAGTTTTAAGGGCGTCAAAAATAGACTGAAGTGATTCGAAAAAACCGGACAAGAGCGTGTCGCGCCACGCTCAGTGTAGGGTTCCGTAATTTCACGTCCGTCACAATAAGTGTACCCACTTATTAGTTTAAAAAAAATGCTTGCATATACGATTATATTACAAACATAGTCCAGAAATAATAATTGTTCTAGTCCTTCGATGGACGCCGTATAAATTTAAAGCTAACTTTGTGAGGGACTGGTGTCTGATGTAGGTATGTACAACAAGCTATATTACAGGTCGCCAGACCTCTTCCGCGGCTAATATGGTGTTAACTTACCTAATACGCCAACATCCAAACTGATATTTTAAATTCAAAAAAGTTTTGATTGTTTGTTCAATTCTCACTACTACGTCTTACATATTTATTGTTCTCTGAGTGTATTTACAATAAATGCTGTACGGTGGTTACCTTACACCTTGTTTGTTAATGTTAAAATTTTATGAGTACCGCGCCGCGACCCAAGTTAGGGAATTTGATTAAGTAAAACGATGTTTACTGTTACACGGATTTATTGGTACTAAAGTAATTTACAAATGGAGCGCGATGCACCGCATCATAAGTGCAAGCGTCAGCATTATTACTAAACAATACAAAATGTACGAGTTTGCTCGTACATACTCCCTACAGGAGAAATTAACAAGACACAAAATAAATGCTATCAGACCAAAGGTCAAAATATTTGAAAACAATGTTTCAAGAAAACAAAAAATAATTATGTTAAAATGAAAAAATAATGTTGATACAATATAATTCGAAAAAGACAATTAATAATAAAGTTAAGTAGTGTCTCTGGTCGCACTTAACGAACGCAAATAGGTGACGTAGCTTTATTCACTCGCGCACTATTGAGATTAGAAACACTGCTATGATTGTTGTCATTTAACTCACTAACACTGTGGTAAAACACTCGGTCACCGAGAATCACGCACGAGTTGTCATTGTTGCTGTGAGGAGGCGCACCCTGCGCTTGCGCTGGGGTCGGCGCTGGTGTCGGCGCGGCCGGCACGCTCCAGGCGCGCCAGCGACGCCACACGTACCCCAGTCCCGCTATTCCCACGATGCCGACGATGATGTATATCAGCGTGTAGTGATGAATATCATGAACAGAAATGCCTTCAGCTAAAGCGGCATTATCTTTCAAGATCTTAATTTGTTGCCCAAGTTCTGTTAAATCCATTTGATTCTGGTCAGATTCTGAATCATTCGTGGGTATCAAATGCGGGATCGTAATGTTGATAATATGATTTATCGGTGGTATCAGTGGAGTATAAACATCAGGTTTAGCGTTCATTTTGCTAGACTGTTGTCTGTGTGCAATTAAAGTAAATGTTTGCGTTTTAATAATACACCCATTGTCTATAGCAACAAGACCGGCACCGGTCAGCTGATGACTGGCAACTTGATCCTCGCACATTATACGTAAAGGGCATTGATCGCAACAAAAATAGATGTAGTTGTTAATTGTGTTACTTTCAAACCAGCTGTTTTTGCAGGGAGAGATCCTTGTCTCACACTCAAACTCTTCGGTCTGGCAGAAATCTTTATCCCCATTTAGATGATAAATAGGTCTCTGAATAAGACATAGATAAGCATCTGAAATTAGACATGATTTCAATGTTTTCTCTGTCATGGTTAAGTAGGTATCCTTCTTCAAATTTAAGGCCACATAATCTGATATTGGTTGAATGCTAACCATGTCAGTTCCTTTGACTTGAGGTATGGAAAATATTTTGAATATCTCAAAAGTGTCTCTATTGATAAGAGGAAGTCTGATTTCAAAGATGAGGTACTCTTTCAGCATCCTGGCCTTTACTTTGAGGAGCTTATATATTTTCCTTAAATCCAACTGTACATTGTCTATAGGCAATGTCACGTCCTTAGGGAGCTGACTAGCGATGGTGCTCAGCTGATCTTGCAATTGAACGGGCGTCAAAAGGTGTGGATTAAACTGACCGTGATAGATGTCAGTGATAGTGTCCAGCAAGGTGCTTTGTAAAGACTTCAAGTTATGTAGCATGTTGCTTCCTATAATAGCTCCGACAGTCAGCTCGTTTACAATAGACATGTTTTGTGTTTCAGATTGAACTTGGTTTAGCGCCTTTTCGATAGAAAATATATGTTGGGAAACCATTTTATGTTGTCTGTTCATAGTTTGCTCTGTTCGTTTGAGAAGATTATATTCAACCTCTATAATCGACGTTTGGTTTTTCCAGTACGAGGCAATATGACGTTGGTTGTCGCGTAGTAATGTTATGTCCTTGCGATATTGTTCGGCGAATCTCGCGTCCAATACCCCGAAGAGGCTATTCGCAAGATATCCGACACCGTCGATAAGACCGCGCCGCTGTCTAGCGCGCTGCTCGTTCGCGTGCTGACCGAGCAACATCTGGTTGTAGTATTCAAGTTCACCGAAGCCTTGAACTAGCTGTAATAATATGATATCACAGTTCATAATATTACGTATTGTTTTGCATGATTGTTCTAGGGACTTCGTGTATTTGTTGAGAGCTATTATGCCTTCCCAATATGGTTGCATGTCGTAGTAGATAATGAGCTTCCACTCGTCGCGAATAATTTGCATGTTAGTTAATTTATCGAAATAGAGACTCTGATTAGGTCTAAATTTTGTTGATTGGAAATCGCAGTGTCCTCCTGTTACTATTGTCATGAAAAATAATAAAGACGTAAATAATGTAGTTACGCTAACTCTCTTCGATTTCCTTTGAGATTTTGTTTCTTTGTTGTTTGTTTTCAATTCTTCCTGGACATTTTCAGACGAGTCTGATAGATTTTGGTTTACAGGTAACGTTGATATTTTGGTAATTGGTCTTTTAAGAATTCCGTTCTTCGTTTTTAAGCTGACAACGCGAACAAATCCATCTGCTCCCGGATGTAGATCGACGACCCTACCCATAGACCATTTTCCAGGAGGTAAATTGTCATCGTGCAAAAGGACTACGTCGTTTAGGTTTATGTTTTCACGAGACTGTCGCCATTTGCTTCTTGTTGTTAGTTGTGTTAGGTACTCAGAGCGCCATCTTTTCCAGATGTCAGCGAAAATTCTCTGAGTTAACTGCCACCTAGTCCTCAAGTCCCTTTCAGTTTCAACTAGGGTAAGTGCTGACCCGCCAGTCAAAAAGTGAGATGGAGTTAAATAGTCTAAGTCCTCCGGATCTTCCGTGAGAGGACATAAAGGTCTTGAATTGAGGCATGCTTCGATTTGCGTGAGGACAGTTGACAATTCTTCGAAAGTCAGCTTTTGCTCTCCGACAACTCTTCTAAAGTGATGTTTAAAACTTTTAACTGCGGATTCCCAAAGACCGCCTGCGGAAGGCCAGATAGGTGCATTAAAATGCCACTTGATTTCCATATCTGTCAGTTCAGCCAAAAGTTCGTTGTTAAATATTTGTAGCAGTTCCTGGTATTCTTGTTGGATTTGTTTGTTGGCTCCGACAAAGTTTCGTCCATTGTCACTGTAAATGTGACTCGGAGTACCTCTTCGTGCCGCCATTCTCCTTAAAGCTGCGATGAACGCCGAGGTACTTAGATCGGAAACAAGCTCTAGATGGACTGCTTTTGTTGACATGCAGACGAAAACAGCCACATATCCTTTGGTGGTTTTTATTCCACGGCCCTTGTTGGCTTTAAGGAGTAGGTGCCCAGTAAAATCTATTCCAGTGTGTTCGAACGGACGAGAGGGATTGCTCCTCGCTGCAGGTAAGTCACCCATGATTTGGTTATGCTTGTTAGGACTTAGCTTTCTACATTTAACGCATAAGCGTATTTGCTTTTTCGTTGCTTCATTTCCGCCTACAATCCAGTACCTTTGTCGGATAAATCCCGATGTCAAGCGAGGTCCACCATGGAAAGTAAGCTTGTGTGCATGTTCTATAAGAAGCTCTGTTAAACGTCCTCGTTGTGGGATAATTAAAGGATGTTGCATGTCAGCATGAATATGAGCATGTCTTAACCTTCCCCCAACACGAAGAAGTCCAAGGTTATCCAAAAATGGATTTAGATTTAGTATTCTGCTTTTGTGGTTAAGCTTTCCTTTCTCTCTTAAGCTTTTAATTTCTTCTGCGAACTCTTGCTGCTGTACTTGCTTTATGATCTTCATTTTGGCTTTTCTTATCTCTTCTAACGTAAGATAGGAAGTCTGCGCCTTGTTTTTCTTACTTGTTAAAAATCTATACACCCATGCTAAAATGTGTACGACTTTGGTAAAAGAACTGTGACTTTTCAATAAGTTCATGATTATACTGTCCTCTTCTGTTTGTTTCATGACAGTGTTAACTTGCTTCTTGGGTTTGATTTCCAATGTTGTTGTGTAATTTATTTCTTCACTTCTTTCATCGGCTTTCAATGTTTGTAGCCAAGATGGCCCTGGCCACCATAAAGGATGTTCTATCAATTGCGACATCGATAAGCCTCTACTTGCGCAGTCTGCAGGATTTTCGGCAGACTTGACATACCGCCAGCAGGCAGATGGCATGATTTCAGTTATAAATCGTGTCCTATTGGCAACAAAGGTTTGCCAACGGCCTGGATCTCCATGCAGCCACCCCAGTACTGCTGTGGAGTCAATCCAGCCATAAATATCAATCTTGTAGTCAGTTATAGAAGCCTTAACTTTAGCCATGAGTTTTGCTAATAAATGAGCGCCGCAGAGCTCCAATCGTGGCAACGATATGTTTTTGTTAGCCGGGATTATTCTTGATTTTCCAGCCACCAATATGATGTTTGTTTGTTCGTTATAAACTTTACAGTAAATAACGCAGGCGTACGCCTTTGTTGACGAGTCGCAGAAACCATGTAACTCGACTCTTTGCTCGGGTTTTGTGCCCAACCATCTTGGTATTTGTACCTGACTTATTTGATCGATATCCGCCTTAAGTTTTTTCCATTCTTCCAAAATATCTTTAGGTATCTGCTCATCCCACTGAATTTGTGAAGTCCAAATTCGTTGAAATAATATTTTGAGTTTTGTTGTTGTAGGTGTGAGCCACCCCAAGGGGTCAAAGAACTTGGAGATATCGGACAAAACGGATCGTTTTGTAGCTTTGTTGACTGTTAAATCGATTTTTGGCTCAAATGTAAAATTATCCTTGACAGGATTCCAGCGCAGTCCTAATGTTTTAGTAGACTCGGGCTGTCGAAAGCTTTTGCTTTGTTGTTGGCATGGGACTTCATCGTGCAGTAAATGTGGATCGTTAGAAGCCCATTTTCGTAGATTAAATCCCCCGCGTTTCAGGAGTTCAATTAAATCTTGTTGAAGTTGGCGTGCCGCTGATACGCTGTGAGTACCATGGAGAAGGTCATCCATGTAGAATGACTCCTCAAGGACTTTAGATGCTTCTTGATATACGGAGCGTTCGTCGTTCGCCAGCTGTTTTAGCGTCATCATTGCGAGGAAAGGAGCCGCTTTAGTCCCGTATGTGACCGTGGTCAGTTGATATTCTTGCAGTTTATGTCTGGGACTATCTCTCCATACGATTTTTTGCAGACTCTGATCTTCATTATGGACCAAAATTTGGCGGAACATCTTTTCGATGTCTGCGGTGAAGGCAAATTGATACTGCCTCCACTTAAGTATCAATGACTGAAGGTCCTGTTGCAGATTTGGGCCCTTGTGCATCAGATCATTTAAACTTTGGCCACTTGATGTTTTTGCTGAGGCGTTAAAAACCACTCGGAGTGACGTAGTTGTAGAATCGTCACGTAGCACACAATGATGGGGCAGGAAACATTCGAGTTTCGCGTTACAAATAGCTGGTTTCATATGTCCTAAAGCTAGGTACTCGTGTATGAATGTTTTATATTCTTTTGCGATTGGTTCATTTTTAATTAGTTTACGTTCCAAATGACCAAATTGTGCTATGGCCTTTGATTTTGAGTAGCCCAATTGTTCTTGCAAATTTGTTTTCAGAGGGAGCCTTACCACATATCTTCCATCTAGCAATCGGTTTGTTGTTGAGCTGTAAAATTGCATACACTCTTGATCATCTGATGAAAGCGACGTAGACTCAGCAATTTCTTCCGTTTCCCAAAATTTTTGCAACTGGTCAACATCAAACTGTACGACATTGCATTGCAGTGTGTTTACGTTGCCGCACAGGATCCACCCAAGCCGAGTCTGTTGAGCAATGGGCGTTGTTTGTTCGAGTCTGCAGATTCCCTCCATAATAATGTTTGAATATATGTCCGCGCCAAATAAAATATCTATCGGACGACTGACGTAAAACTCAGGATCTGCAAGTTCTATGTTTTCTAAGAAAGACCATGTGGGCTTCGCAAAGGTATAAGTTGGCAGATTTTTTGTTAAGCTCTTCATGATGAAAACGTCAGTATTAAAAGAATAAGACTCTCTTCTTGATGAGCAATTTATGTTGATAACTCCCTTACAGGCATTGTCCCTGGCTCCTATACCGGTTATTACTCCCTTACATCGTTGACGGGGAAGTCCTAATTGTTGCGCCGCATTTTCGGTGATGAGTGAAGTTTGGGAACCCTGATCAATCAAAGCTCGCATGTTAAGAATAGATCCATCATATTTTTGGACCTTAATGACGGCTGTGGACAGTAATGTTTCCGGTACATCACGTTGTTGGGCCACGTGAGTCCTAAGTTGCTGATTTTGCTCAGGCAAAGTACGGGAATTTCCAGCTTTAGGTATTGCTTGGCTAGGCAATGTGTTTGCGGCTTGCGCAAACGCTTCGTGAAGTATCGTATTATGACTTCCGTCACACTCATGACACCGTTTTGTTGAAATGCATTCCTTGCCTTTATGACTAAAAAGACAGTTTTCGCATAGCTTGTTGTCAACGACAAATTGTTTTTTGTCGATTGGGGACAATCCGATATATTGTTCACAATGGAATAATCCATGACCGTTTTTGCATAATGGACAAGTTCGTTTATTAAGGAATTTTCCGTTTGATTTCGAAACGTTTTTGTTGCTCGAATAAGATTGTTTCGAATTACGATTGATATTTTTGTTATTTAAATTATTATCGTTAGATGACTTTGCATTGGACCTTGGTGATTTCTGATCTTGTTTACGCCGCGATGACTCCATGCTTGTAAACTTGGCTTCCAGGAAGTTCAAAAACTCTGATAAAATGGGCAGTTCACGAGGTTGCTTAAGAGACGCGATGTATTCGGAATGCGTGTTGGTATCTAATTTGTTGGACATCAAATAACAAATTACGGGGTCCCATGTGCTTACGTCTGCTCCCATGTTTTTTATAGCGTTAACACATTCGATGGTTGTATCGTGGATGCGTTTTACATAGTAGACTGAAGGTTGTTGCATGACCGGGAGGTTGGTTAGAGTATTCATGTGTGAGGTGAATATAAGCAGTTTGTTATTGTACCTATGATTAAGGATTTCCCAACATGTTGAATAGTTTTCAGAGCTAATCTGAAGATGATGTATTAAACCCTCAGCTTCCCCTTTCAGTTTAGCTTTAAGGAACTGCATTTTTTGAGCTTGAGAGAGCGACGGATTGTTGTGGATGGCCTCCGTGAATAAGTCTTTAAAGGATACCCAGTGTTGATAATGACCATTAAACGTCGGCACTTCCATCTTTGGTGTAGACTGTTCTCGGTGTGAAACAGACCACAATTTGCTGTTCAGAGACTTCTTCATATTGTTGTACGTCATTTCATACGAGGTAAACTTGTCTTCATATGAATCATCTTGTCCTTCCAGTTCTCCTTCTAACTCCCAGTGAAGCATGTCAATGGCCGACCACCTCGTTTCCAAGGTTTTCAACGTATCTTGAAACTCCCATTTCTCAGTTATGGCATCGACGTTGATGTTGGTCACCGTTCGATAGAAAGCCTTAAAGTTGATAGTCTGCTTCTTCAGTAATTCATCCAACTTGCTGTTGGTGCCCTGAGACTTGAATTTCGGCGTTTCAAGAAAGGTCGTAGCCTCGATCTCCTCAGGATTCCTGTTCTTAAGAGTCCCGTCCACGCCGGCCCTGGATGTGCCGGCTAACGGTGTTGCGGGTCTTAAAATAGACGGAGGTCCTGCACTTTTAATAGCTTCACGCGTCGAAAGATAGAAAGCATGAGTTTGTTGATAGTGATTCAATGCAAAATACTCAATCGATTTGTTGCTAAAGGGGTTCAACTGATCGTGATTAGATTGAAACTCCTGCCAGTAGGAGTCTAAAGTTTCCAATCTTCGTTTGATGTAGTCAGGAGTTTTGCGTTCCTGACCATCCTTCTTAAAGTTTGATAAAAGTTGATTCATGGCCACCATGATTTGGTTCTGGTTGGCCAGAAGATCCTCCATTGTTTGGCTCATATTGTTAGGTTAAGCAAAAAAAGGAAAGATCTTACTTTGATTCTGCTGTACGTTGATTGCGCTCAAGACTGCTATTAACTCCCTGAACTGCAACTCCACAGCTGTTGCTGATATGGAACCACTCACACGAACTGACACTGAGTCCACTGATTGCTCGCGTTAATGATCCCGCTATCCGGCTCGAAGGACCATAAAGATGTACGGTGGTTACCTTACACCTTGTTTGTTAATGTTAAAATTTTATGAGTACCGCGCCGCGACCCAAGTTAGGGAATTTGATTAAGTAAAACGATGTTTACTGTTACACGGATTTATTGGTACTAAAGTAATTTACAAATGGAGCGCGATGCACCGCATCATAAGTGCAAGCGTCAGCATTATTACTAAACAATACAAAATGTACGAGTTTGCTCGTACAAATGCCTTATTTGTAGTAGTAACCAGGGGTTGGTATTATTACTTAACTACATATAAAAATATCATACAGCAAAAGAATAAAGTGGATATACCTCAAATCACAAGATTAAAAAAAAAAAAACTATTTTTAAAAAAATATTAGAAATATACCAGATTAAAAAAATTCTTTCTTTCCCTATTCTTCCTGCATTAATGACGAGGAAGTGGAGGAGGAAGTGTATTTTGTTAGCCTCAGCTCTGTTGACGTAGAGAGATCTTTTTCAATTAAAAATACTAACAATAATTATAAAAGGTGTAAGAGACAGCCCTCCACAAACTTTAAGGGCTTGCTCAGTAGACAAAACTAAACAACCTTCCACAATTTTTTTTTTTTCAGGAAACGAAAAAAAAATCAGCCTCACCATACAAAATGACAAACTTGATTGGACAATTTGTATGCCGAGGCCTGTTTTTTTTTTCGTATAATACAACGGGTTAATAGATAGATAGGTATTATGTAAGAACAGTGTAGACCGGTATATTATGTTGTACTCAAAAACACAATAAAACAAGATTTGATTACAGACAAACATCAGGGCTGGTGAAACTAAATAAAAGCTTGTAAAAAGGTGCATTGCAAAAATGTTACGTTAACATTCAACATGGTTGCAAAATTTTTGTTATGACGTAATGTAAATCAGCATGGCAGTGTCCCCACCAAGGCGAGCAAAAAAGTAGCACGGCCATGCCATCTTTTTGTGGAAACAGTTCAGGCCATCTTCGATCATCTATAACTTCGTTGCGTATAAAATTATTATTCAATCCCTCAAAAAAAGGAAATTCACGAAGATATTATTCAATTTAATAACAAAAGTAGTAAAGTATCAAGCACAAAAAAATGCACTTGCACTATTAGCAACAAAATGGTTAAATAAATACAGACAACGCGTAAAGTACCTACTACACTGGATAACAAATAAACCGAGCCACCCGCTATCTTGGAACTCTAATCTGGTTTTCTCAAAAAGTATAAAACTTAAAAATGTAAAAATTTATCTATAGAAGAAAGAAAATAGAAAGTGCATTTCACGATTAAAATGAATGAAAACACATTAGGATTTATCAATTTATTAAGCGTTCTTTAATGATTTTACAAAGAAGAGTCTTTTAGCAGTCGTGTGAACCTTTAGTAATCATCCAGTGAAAACGAAAATTTAAACCGAAAACAAAGAAAAAATTGAAAGGAATACGTTTTTGTATAGTATTCAGTGTTTCTTCCCCTTGTTGGAATAACTGATAGCATCCCCGTATTCATAGGCCTCACCAGTCTGACGATAAAATCTTAGAGAACTGCATCCCACTCTTCTTCAAGGTCTAGGCCCTAGTTCTACCCGTACCTGATGGTGATGGGTTTTTTAGTCAGGAAGAGTCTGACACTATCTCCCGCTCCGCCCAAGAGCGGGGGATGTCATTGGATGATTTTTGTTCCACCATAAAAAAGGTGTCATACATATCCATTATATTATATATATATATATATATATATATATATATTATTGACCGAACAAAGTAGCAAAAATACGCGCGTCTAAGCAAGTGATAGATAAAAACTAAAGAAATGATATGAAATATCCCGCTATCCTCACTATAGAAGAAAAAAACGCTAAGCGCGAACTATCGTCAAAACAGAGCAATGTGATTCGATGGTCCTTTTAATTAAATTTATAGTCATTTTAATCGTTAAGAAACACTCTCTCTGTAGACCTTTATTAGATGTAAGTTTTATATCGTTTCAGAAAAATGGTTAAGAGTGCCATGGTGGTGAATGATCCGGTTTATTTGCTGCCCAGTGTAAATTACTCCAATCATTTTACTTAACAAAGCTATGTCCAACATAGAGTCTTACCACGACCTCTTAACGTGATACATTTTATGACCTAAACTGCTATAAACGGTGTATAGCTTAATCCCTCTTCTCGGTCGCACGCTTGATATTTTAACACGTCATCGTAATGGTAAGACCCTTGATGTCATCTCTAAATATTTGACATAGTCTTACTAGCAGCTTTACCCGTTATATAAGCATATAACATAATCAATATTTTAATGTTTGCTGGGAAAAATAAGTTTTTTTTTTTATATTTATCTATTAAAATAGTTGCTATTAACATATTGTAATAAATATTTTTTTTTTAAGGAAAAACCCATAGTCCACGAGACGTCGTATATCCACAAAAAGCATTAACCGTCACTTACGGCCTTCTTCTTGAAATGGCTTATATATGTATAATAAGGTTTTTTAAAGATAATTATTTTCAAAAATATGTTTTTAATTAGTAAAGAAAAAACCCCGTTTTTCCTAAACGGCTTGATATTCTAGTGGCTCACTTCGGCTGTATACCTAATTTCTTTTTGTAGAGTTCAATTTTTTTTAAATATTTAACGTATCTAAAATTCGTTTCATAAAACTGTACGTACTAACTATTAAGATAATTAACTACTATTTTGTTTTCAAAACTAATTAACTTTGCATACTAGCAATTTCTGAAAGAAACAAAAAGCTTTATATTTTTTTATGACCAGATCTGCGGCGTTTTGTGGTCGTACATGGGCCACGACCACAAAACGCCGCCACTGACAATTTTCTGTAGGTTTCATACATTTAATATGGATTCGCTGCATAAAAATGACGCCGGTAGCCGCCACACGCTACAAATCGCCGCTGCTCGCTTCTCGTGGCCCGTCATCATCATCACCATCATCAGCTTTTTTAATGTTCCTACTGCTTTTTTTCCGATGGGAAAAATCATCCTATGACAACCCCCACTCTTGGGCGGAGCGGGAGATAGTGTCAGACTCTTACTGACTAAAAAACCCATCCCGTTCCTTCAAGCCTTCATACCGGGGCTCGAGCGCCCTTGCGAATAACCCTGGCCCCAGTACGCTTTGACCCGGTTGGGCCCCTGCTGTTGCTGACAACTCCTTGAGATGCGCGGGAACAGCGCGCGCCGTCGACGACTTGGGCTTGGTCCAGACAGTTACCGGACGGCCGGACAGTGAGATGTTCGCACTGCTGGGACTCCGGCCTCCTCTCTAAGAGAAGGAATGGGTCGTAATCCAGCACGCGGGTGCAGTGTGGTGCTCGTGGCCCGTACTGGCAACTAAATGCTGTCACACGCCACTCGCGCATTTAAAACCTTTTTCGTCAAATTCCATTATGATACGGCGCGTATGGGTTAAAAAAAGTTGCAACCACCGGCCACAAGTGGCTGTCGCGTGCTTCAGCTTCCGTGGCCGCTTTTAGCAAAATCAAAATCAAAAATCAAAATCATTTATTTCAAATAGACCATTTGCAGGCACTTTTGAATAGTCAAATGTCGGTCAGTCCAAGAAAAGTGAAGCTAAATTGCACGTTCCAATACCCTACGTATCTATATATATATATATATATATCTATGGAGAAGAACGTGCAAGAAACTCCATGGACAGTCTTTTTAAAATATATTATGAGTTACATAGATCTTGGTTACATATTTCTTGTCGCTTCTAATATGTGAGCACAATGTAGGTAGATACGTAATAATAATAAGTTATTATTATTTTTATTAAATGTAATTAAAAATAGAAACCGAATTAAGCCACTGGCAGCCAAGGGATGACCAGTCTCAACCGATGGCACCCGTTCACTGGCATGACACGTGCATCAGCCCCACTCAGCTCAACCATTTTAAAGTGAACCGAATGACTTAATAACACGTGCCACCACCAGCAAGACATTTGGGTGAGCATGACAAACTCTCAACTGCCATGCGGCCACCACGCTTGTGGTGGCGTTGGTGGTTGTAGCATGTAGCTCACGTGCGGCGACATTTAGAGTTCAATTTAAGAAATACATCTTAACAGAGCTTTTTATTTTTTTGATTTTTGCATACATCATCATCTTCCTGCCCTAGTCCCGTTTTATTTGGGGTCAGCGCAACACGTTTTTTTCTTCCATTCTGTCCTGTCACTCGTCACGCTATCACTAACTCCCTTTTCTTTCATATCGCTTCTCACACAATCCATCCATCTTTTCTTTGGCCTCCCTTTTCCTCTCCATCCATCCACATGTAAACTCATAACTTTTTTAGCAACATGCATGATTTCTGCAAACGTTGGTTTTTAATTCATTACTTCGTATTTCATTTAGACCTTTTACTGGTATAATCATGGAAATCATACATTAATGATATGGCCATACATTTTTTTTTATCGTACCCATTGCTCGCCGTCCTCAAGCCACGGTGGCCGAAAATCGGGATCAGAATCTTTGGTGGCTGGGGCGTGAGCGCTGTTGCCTCACACGTGCGGCCTCCTCCTTTGCTAGCGCTATAATTTAAAATAAAAACACGTTTAATTTAGACCACACCTACCTGCGCAAGCGACAACATTAAATATCAATGACTGTATAGACTAAAGGCACAAAATAGATTAGGTACAGAAGACAATCTCATGTATGTACTTCACTTTTTATACCTACGCTCGGTGGACGCACACTAATGAGCGTTTGAGCCGGAACTGTTCGACGAGCGGGCCGAGGCGCTCCGACATATCGTGTCCGTGAGCGGTGTCTATGTGTGCGTTGCTCGAGCGCGCTTTGTATGTAGATTGACTTCTGTACCTATATATTTTGTGCTACAGGTACAAACGACACGAGTCAAAAACTAAAGGTCATTTGATGAAGCTGTTTTTTGTTTATTTTGATTAAAATATTTATTGCCAAAACACATTATTTTAAATGAGTTGTTACAATTATATTTGATACAAGGGTACGAAGCTGGTATTATATTCTTCTGGTGACGTCAGTTTCCTCCATTTTTTGGAAAAATAAATGTCATTATAGCCTTTTGATGTTCCCACTGCTAGGACTCAAGCCTCCTCAATTACTCCTTAAATAATAAGTCACAAATTAAACGCAAATTCAGTAATAGAAAGAAAGAAAAATATTTATTTTGGCGCACAAAACATTGTAAACTTAAGATAAACACAAACCAAAAAAATAAAAAATACCATTGTATGTCTCACGATTGTACCAAAAAAAATCCAGCACCGTTATGCCGGAATTTTGAATTTATTTTTTCTAAAATAAAAGTAGCCTATGTTACTCCTTATTACATCAGCTATCTGCCAAATAGAGTCCCGTCGGTCCAGCCATTTCAGAGATTAGCCTGGACAAACAGACAGACAAAAATTGTAAAAAATATTTCTTTGGTGTATGTATCGTATATACGAGTATATTCATATGCATGTAGTAAAAAGCAGTTATTTCAATATTAGAAACAGACACTCCAATTTTATTTATATGTAAAGACAAATTAGTGCTTGACTGCGATCCCACCTTATGGTAAGCAGTGATGTAATCGTTGATGGTGAGGCGCCCTAGTTTATTAAGAGCCTCACTCTAGCCCTGAAGACACCCAAATTATAATTGGACGGGAAGAACGCAGCAGGCAAATTGTTACAGTCCTTCGATGTTCGCGGTATAAATGACGAGACGAAACGTTTAGTCCGGCGGATCATAGAGGTTTCAAGTTTTCAACAACGTAAGGGTGCGAAGGAGATTAATACTGACGAAGTTAATTCAAAAACGTATAACTATTCGTACGTAAACCTATTGATTATTTGATTGTTTATTGTGCAAACCTACCACAGTGTTGTCTTTTTAACAAGCTTTTATTAGCTTCACTTGTAACTAACTATGTATTTAAGAAAATCTTGGAATCTTAATTTGACCCACTCCCCGGTCGTCGATTAGGATAAAACTTTGCACACGCTCGGAGTTCTGATGACAATACATGACTAGCTAAGAAACGTCATTACAAATCCAATATGGCGGCCTCCCCAAGATGACGGACTGGCTGTTTTAAATCCACCCCCATGATAGGGTATCAAATGAAAGGGTTTGCTGTCAAGAATACGAAAAAAAATAGTCACGTGACTCCACGTGAATCCAATGGCGGACGTCCAAAATGGCAGATTGGCTATTTGAAATGCACCATGATATGGGTAGTAAAATTTAGTGCGTGCTAAAAGCGTGTTTTTTAGTGTTTTAAACTATTATATTATTTAACCGAAAGGTTGACTGGTAGAGAATGCCTTGTTGCATTAAGTCCACTGTACCACTACTGTACATAAAGTTGAAATAAATTAATAAATAATTTTTAATTTGCCGTAACTACTGTCTCCGATGCACACGTGTAACACGCCTGATTTGTACGTAGAATAGCGTCGCGTGGCGTGGATCAAGTGTAGCTCTACAAGTCTAGTTTCCATATAAAGTAAATAGAGACCGACGCGCCCAGATCTGTGCGTATGGTACACGTGTGACCAGTGTAGTTCTACCTATAAGGTATAGGAACGTGTGTTTTACGGTCAAGTGACGCATGGTTAGTTTGCAATAAGTATTCAAGGAAATTTGCGTTTACGTTGTCTGTATCAATAGGAAAAAAAGTGGTTTTACCATGTAAAGAAGACCAATTAAAGGTTTTTGGAAGGCAATTTAGTAAATCTTTATTATTTATGAATATAATTATGTAAATCCAGTAAACACTTTAGTAGCGTAGAGGTGTTAGCCAACTTTATTTCTGAACATATATCTATCTATGTATAAAAAAACCGGGCAAGTGCGAGTCGGACTCGCGCACTGAGGATTTTGTACAAACTTACGTATGAAAACAGTTCAATTCCCGAATTGAGTTACGAAGATTTTTCCGAAACTCAAAATATTTTTTTTCGTGATTTTACTAAAAATTCATAGTTTTTAGATTTATTCCTATACTTGTGCCATAAGACCTTGCTTCATGCCAAATTTCAGGATTCTAGGTAAACGGGAAGTACCCTATGAATTTTGATTCCCGTAAGAGTCGAAATACACGTTTTTTGCTATATAAACGGCCGTATCTTTTTTTGTTAACGCAGAAGTTTCATTTTTTCACAGCTTCAAGGGGCTGTAGATTTGAGTATATGGTTTTAATTTCAACTCGATACCTCCACGCGTTCCCGAGATGAAGGGTCTTGACAGACAGACGGACGGACGGACAACAAAAGGATCCTATAAGGGTTCCGTTTTTTCCTTATGTACCTCAAAAGTATCAGTGTATTACTTTAATAGTTATTGTTTATGTATACAGCCTCCTTGGAAGAATGTTGGTCCTCACGATTTATTACCTACTCATGTATAAAAAAGGTATAAGTCTCAGTTGAATTTTATAACTTTTGTGATAAAGACTCGTAGAGTGGCTTTTAATTTATGTTTTCCATAATGAAAGCCAGACCAGACAGCAATGACCACGTCACGTGGCGTAGTTAAGTCATCAGGGGCCCTGGAGCAAAAACTAACTGGGGCCTCTAAAATATTTAGGCTTTATCAATATATTTTAAAAATATTTATGTAACTACATATTTTAAAAATGCAACGCTATTTTATCTTTTATATAAATCATAAGAAGATTTATCATTAACATGCACACCCAATGATATCGAGACATGGTCGTCGTTAATATGATCGGCAACGATAGAGTAGGTTTTTCAACCAATACTGCAGTGGTCACATTATATTATTCACTATCACTATCAGCAGAAATATTTTTCGTTAAGTTTTTCGTTCATTCAATAAGCGGTTTGTTAATTAGGTTTTGGGAGCCCCCGAGCTTGGGCTTGCGGACAGTGAGCAACGGGTAACTCGCTGTCCAACCGTCCGGTAACTGTCCGGACCAAACCCAAGTCGTCGACGGCGCGCATTGTTCCCGCGCGCCTCAAGGAGTTGTCAGCAACAGTAGGAGCCCAGCTGGGTCGAAGCCTACTGGGGCCAGGTTTATCCGAAAGGGAACTCGAGCCCGGGTATGAAGGCTTGAAGGAACGGAGTGGGTTTTTTAGTCAGTAAGAGTCTGACACTATCTCCCGCTCCACCTAAGAGCGGGGGTTGTCATTGGACGATTTTCCCCATAAAAAGGCCGCCGAGCTTGAGGCGCGCTGCCCGGCCCCCTAGCCCCTGTGTAGCTACGCCACTGAACGTGAATATGCAATCGTCACGCGAATATGTTATCATCGCCAATTGCTTGGAAAATCCGATTGTCACTTTAGAATTCTATAAAAAAAACCCATGAACTCTTCTCTAAAAAAAACCCAAAACACCTTGAAAATCAAGCTAATTATCGATGCTAAACTATTAAAAACATTTTGTATAAAACGCTCGTATTCAAATCACGTGACTCTTTATTTAAAAAGGTGTTTTTTTTTTTTAAATTAAGCAATGGCGATAAGGAAAATTTAAGTTATTCGTAATTCGTCAGCATTCTTTGACGTTGGTTCTATAAGAAATAAGCAATAGCCGTTGGGACAACGTATGGTTTCAAAATGGCTTGAATTTCCAAAATCAATCTATGACGTAAGCATAGACATAAACAATGGACTGAGCGTTCCATAACTAGACAATTTATAAGTTATCGAAAAATAACGTTATCCGAAATCACAAACAGACAGGGTTTTTCAAATCCGTTTAATATTAAGCAAATTTCAAATCAGCTGGAAGAGAAAACTGTCAAATAACCGATAAGGATGCAAACACTGAAATGTAACGTCACCTCCATTAGGTTATGCGAGTTCAAAAGAGATATAGAATAGTTCTCACCCCGCCTCACTGCCGAAAAGTGCCATAAAACAGTGATTTTCTGAGGCCTACTCCTCCGTAACGGATAGGTCAATTGGTTTGAAAAAAATATATGTTTATTATATAGATTCATGAACAATAATATCAACATTTGATTTTTTCGTGCAATTAAAACTTTTGTCAAAAAAAAATATTTCGCAACTTTTCGCAACTTTTCCCTACTCCTTCGAAACGGCTTGGACCTTTAGAAACATTTTTACACATAAAAATTGGTGGTTAAATATCCTTCAAAGTGAACATTGCATATGTAAATCAATCAATATCTCGCGGAGAAAATAGATTTAAAGCGCTTTCCGAGCGCTGCTGGCCGCAAATAAATGCACAGATTTGCGTACTGCCGCCTAGGCGAGTGCGAGAGTTGCGTTCACATAATTTCGGTCAGATGGTTCAAGGGACTATACGCCTTAATTAGGAATTTAGAGGCTAATGAGCTTGAGAGATGTATTTTTTTATTAATGGGTCACTTGCTGTGCAAACACTTCATCTTCACTAAAAATGTTTAAATATCTACTCAATATACTTAGTAGTTGGTTACCTTGAGAATTATTAATTAAACGATGACGAGAAACTACGTCAGGCAATACCCGGAATTAAATTAGATAATTCGATTCACGATTATTGTTAATGGTACCAACTTGCAACGAATTTTATGAGAATCTTAAACAATTCGAAGACATGTGACATTTACCAACCCGCACTGGGTCCGCGTGGTGGATTACCGCCCATTCTCTTTCCTAATAATGAGGCCTGAGTCCCAACAGTGGGAGCATTAAAAAGGCTGATTCAAACTAAACTTAGACATTTATAAAAACCTTTTTTGATTTTGACTTTTATTACGTTGGAGTATGACATATTACGTCTGCAGTAAATTGTTGGTATTGTAACCACTTTTTTGCTTTTATTTTCATCCTTACGCCAACGAAATAAAAGGTAAAATCGGTTGAACATACGGTAAAAAAGGTTTCTGTCTAATACCTAATTTTAACACGAATAGGGACGGGTTTAAATTTCTAATTCGAGATGTCACGTAATCTGTAATTTAAGTATTCATGTAACAGCTTCTATAGAAAGATACACAATACATTGTGACAACGAATTTACACTAATATTATAAAGAGGTAAAGTTTCTTTTTTTTTTTTGCTTGCAGGAAGTAATCTCTGAAAGTATTGATTCGATTGCAAAAAAATTTTCACCGATCGAAAGCTGCAAGTTCGAGTATTGGGTACATTTACATCCGACCAGATGTTCACCGGACTGTACGCCTTAATTAGGCTACACTGCAATGAAAAACAAAAACGCAGTTTCAATAAGTACAAACCTAACTAAGGTCTTGTTTAAACAAAAATCGAAAGCCATAATCAGTAGATATTTGAAAACCTTGGTAATAAAAAAAAACCCGCAAATGTCTGATATTTCCGTACTCAACAAAATTTAAAACCTGCTGACACTAAAAACTGGTCAATTCATCTTCTTAAACGGGTTTTGAAACTCGTAAATGATTGTGACATTAATAATATGTAGACTCGGTCGTCATTGTGCCGGTCGGCGTTATTGTCAATGGTCTGATGGTAAAAGCATCTACGACTAGGTGGTCGATAGGTATCGAAGCTATCATTAAACGGTTGGATCCGGGGCCTGTCAAAGAAGGCTAAGTCTTGATACGGCTCGCATTGTAAGGTTGCAGATTTCAGTACTTATTATACAGGGTGACTGGTTTAGTGACCAATACTTAAACACGTGATTGTAATCTTGATTACAAAAAACTTTCGTCGGGCCCATGATGGGCCCAATAAAAGCGTCTGTGAAGCTCTTTGCTCTGCCATACTTCCCTGCGACCGTTAGTGTCAAGCACTATCGATTTGCGCCAGTTCTGGTTCATATTCCCCAAGACTGCATAACTCGCGGTTGTTTACGGTCTTAGCATTTAAAAAACCTCGACCCCTACATTTCCGCGGGATAAACAGTCTCATCACCGACGATATGATGGCATAATTATTTAAAATTCTTGTTCATCGTGAGGAAATGTATCAGAATCAAAAATTCGAAGACATTCACCGACCCGCACTGAGTCCCGGCACTGGGAATATACTATGCTTTGCTAAATAACCGTGTTTTAGACTGTGCGTTGTATAAATGAATAAAATAAGAAAATTAAGTATGTTTAAGTATTTTGTTTTGAGACTGATAAAATATTCGCATGCACATCACGTTCCTGCGTTCTGTTGGTGTTCAACTGACAGATTTATTTATGAAGTAATATGAGCTACCATAAAGTTAGAACTACACTGCGCTCACGTGTGCCACACACGCTGATCTGGGCGCGTCAAGCCTGCAAGCGGCAAGTCTAGTTTCCATATAAAATGTATGGAGACCGCTTCATACATTTTATATGGAAACTAGACTTGTAGAGCTACACTTGATCCACGCCACGCGACGTTGTTTTACGTACAAATACGTGTTACACGTGTGCCTTTGTCTAATGTAGTTCTAGCTTAAGGCTTATAGTCCCTTGAACCATCTGGCCAAAATTATGTGGACGCACCTCTTGCACCGTCTAGGCGGCAGTACGCAAATCTGTGCATTTATTTGTGGCCAACAGCACCCGGAAAGCGTACAGCTGACCTTTAAATCCATTTTCTTTGAGAAATATTGATTGATTTACATATCCAATGTTCACTTTGAAGAATATTTAACCACCCATTTTTATTTGTAAAAATATTTCTAAAGATCCAAGCCGTTCCGTAGGAGTAGGGGAAAGTTGCGAAATTGCTATATATTTTTTTTAGACAAACGTATTAATAGCACGAAAAAATCAAATGTTGAATCTATAATAAACATATATTTTTTTCAAACCTATTAACCTGGCCGTTACCGAGGAGTAGGCTTCAGAAAGTCACTAATTTATGGGTCTTTTCCGGCGCTTGGCCTGGGCCTTAACACGCTATGATTTTTGATCGGATAGAGTCCCACTGGCACACGGGCCACAAAAAAGCTACCCTAGGGCACTCAAACGAAAGCAAAGAAGGAACAAACTAGTGGGTTTTTCAGTAAAAGTCTGATACGCCCTCGCGCTCCGCCCAAGGGCGTGAGATGTCATTGGATGATTCCCGCCTAAAAAAACACAACTAATAAAAATTCTTAGATATATTCAAATACATACATACGAGTATATTATAGATGCCATCAAAAACATAATTTTGTAGTAAAAAAAAACAAGGCTTGCAACTGAGTTCTACCGTGAAAAGTGGTGAGATCCATCTAATACTAAGTCGGTTAATTTAATCAATCCGTACACAAGGGACCTTGATGACTTCGATTGACTTGGCAATCGCATGTATACACAACTAATACGTATTAGATTGTTTATTTTATTGTGCCAAGTCTTATTTATGGCTTATAGTTTTACACACAAAGAAGTTATAGGAGATCGAAAATGGCCTGAACTGTTTCGAGAAAAGGATGCTCATTGTGCGTGCAGCTAAGGAGTGGAATTCCTTGCCAGAGTATGTGTTTCCTAACAGCTACAACCCGGGAATCTTTAAATCGAGAGTGAATAGGTTTTTTCTAGATAAGCGCGTTCCATCGTCGACCGCATCGTCGCTTTCCATCAGGTGAGATGGCAGTCAAGCGCTAACCTATAAAAAAATAATAATAATTAATTTAATTAATTTAATAATTTTCCACAATTATCACACAACGCCGTCAAGCCCAAGCTAAGCAGAGCTTGTGTTATGGGTACTAGACAACTGATAAACTTACTTAAATATTTCTAAATACACAGAACAAATTATTATGCTCATGACACAAACATTTGTCCTGGGTGGGAATCGAACCCACGACCTCCGGCATAGCAGTCAGGGCATCCACTAGACCAACAGGCCAGTCAAAATAATAATAGTGATAAAAATGTAACGTGCCATTTTTTGCTCGCCTTGCTGGGAGCACTGCCGTACCCCCTAATAAATTACACTAGACACAGAACAAGATCGTGCTTTCTTTACGTGCGATCTTTATTCACAGCTAAGTGGTTGGAGCGAGTTAAAATATAGTTATGTTAATGGTTATTGTCATTTAAGAGTAAGATAACTGTATTTTGCACTTAAGGCTAATATTTATAACATTATACTTCGTGAGTATTGAGGTGACTCATGCTGTTTTTCTTACCGTGATATGACGGTGGTAGGCATCACTGATGGGATTCCCCTCTTCCAAATTAGACTGGCCTGTTGGTCTAGTGACCCTGACAATATCATAACCATAAACCCTGATTCTGACTTTGCCAGAGGTCGTGGGTTCAATTCCCACCCAGGACAAATGTTTGTGTGATGAGCATAGTCATTTGTTCTGTGTCTGGGTGTAATTTATCTATAATATGTATGTATTTAGAAATATATTAGTATGTTTATCAGTTGTCTAGTATTCATAACACAAGCTCTGCTTAGCTTGGGACTAGACGGCATTGTGTGTGATAGTTGTGGAATATTATTATTAAATCTATATCTACTGTCCCTCAAACCACGCGCGTGATTTCGCGCCATTCGGTTGAACACTAATATTATTAAAAGTCCGCGTAGATTATTAAAATTTTGAGCGTTTTATTTATTGGTTATGTATCTAAGAATGTAAATAAGAAATTCTTCATAAAGTAGTCTGTAAATTTAGAAAATAAGCAACAAGAAGCATTATATTTGTGCAAGTGTTCCGCGCGCGCCTCAAAGAGATGTCATCAAAACCCTGGGTTGACTTCCAAAAGGGAAGCGCTCGACAAAGAAAGATCATAGATGTAGTTTTAGTCAGTAAAAGTCTGACACGCCTTCCCGGCCCACCCTAGAGTGAGAGAAGTCATTTAGTGATTTCCAATCTTAAAAAAAACACACTTTTAATTTATGGTGACTAACATTTTCTTTTTCTACTTTCCAGAATTATGTGGGCCGCTTAGACGCACAAGACACCAACACGCTTCTGCAGAGGTACAACAGCGGTCAACCCGTCAGGTACATTGTACACTTTCCCGTCACCCATCCACTGCCCAAGCTGACATCGCTGACAGCCAATGGTGACACTGTCTGTTATGGGCCTGGAGGTAAATATTATATGATATTTTCTTATTTTTTTGAAAGATAGCTTTTCTATTTATTTATTAAAACTTCATACAACACAAAGGTACAAAGGAGGTTTTACAAATAACCCTGTGTAATTATTTATATAAAGTAAGAGACGAGGGTTTTTGAAACGACTTCGCTATTTGTTTTGAAAGTAATTCCACAGCTTTCGCTATGCTTTATGCTTTTCCTATGGGTCTAAACAGACGGACTGCATTAAATTAGTGCCCGATTGAAAGTTTAATAAAGTGTGGTTACGCTAGAGGAGCCGAGCACGAGCGGTACTCCCCCACGACGACTTTTTGTAGCGATGCTGTTACGGTTCACAAACGCGCGACAGCACCGCTACTAACGCGCGTTAGTCGCATTTGCAAGTCCTACAGAAAAGATGCGAACGCGCTACAGCATCACGACTGTATCGATGCGAACGCGCTACAGCATTGCGACTGTATCGATGCAAACGCGCTACAGTATCGCGACTGTATCGATGCGAACGCGCTAGAGCATCGCGACTGTATCGATGCGAACGCGCTACAGCATCGCGACTGTATCGATGCGAACGCGCTAGAGTATCGCGACTGTATCGAAGCGAACGCGCTACAGCATCGCGACTGTATCGATGCGAACGCGCTAGAGTATCGCGACTGTATCGAAGCGAACGCACTACAGCATCGCGACTGTATCGAAGCGAACGCGCTACAGCATTGCGACTGTATCGAAGCGAACGCGCTACAGTATCGCTACAAAAAGTCGCCGTGGGCGAGGGGCCTAAAGGAGCCGAGCACAAGTAACACTACATGAATTTGAGCTTCGCTCGTGCTCAGCTTCCCTAGTGTAGATTCGCCATAAGTTAGTGTAGAAGCTCAAATTCATGTAGTGTTACTTGTGCTCGGCTCCTTTAGGCCCCTCCCCCACGACGACTTTTTGTAGCGATGCTGTTACGGTTCACAAACGCGCGACAGCACCGCTACTAACGCGCGTTAGTCGCATTTGCAAGTCCTACAGAAAAGATGCGAACGCGCTACAGCATCACGACTGTATTGATGCGAACGCGCTACAGCATTGCGACTGTATCGATGCAAACGCGCTACAGTATCGCGACTGTATCGATGCGAACGCGCTAGAGCATCGCGACTGTATCGATGCGAACGCGCTACAGCATCGCGACTGTATCGATGCGAACGCGCTAGAGTATCGCGACTGTATCGAAGCGAACGCGCTACAGCATCGCGACTGTATCGATGCGAACGCGCTAGAGTATCGCGACTGTATCGAAGCGAACGCACTACAGCATCGCGACTGTATCGAAGCGAACGCGCTACAGCATTGCGACTGTATCGAAGCGAACGCGCTACAGTATCGCTACAAAAAGTCGCCGTGGGCGAGGGGCCTAAAGGAGCCGAGCACAAGTAACACTACATGAATTTGAGCTTCGCTCGTGCTCAGCTTCCCTAGTGTAGATTCGCCATAAGTGTTAAGATTGGTTTAAAAAAAAAATAAAAAAATACATTTTTATCAGTGCTTATTGCTTTTTTGAAATCGAATAATATCGGAACGTATATGAACGAAAGTTAAGTATCGTGTGCTTACGCGGGAACTACCGGAACTTCGAAAGTGTCCGCCCTACAACGACGCAATCTGATCACAGATTTATTTAAATTGCACAGTAAATTTTAGTATTAAAAATATTATTTTGGTCTTTTCTCCAAGTGTTTCCCAGGTAATAAATTGGATCTCTTGGATAGTTCGCCGTCTGACCGTCCGGTAACCATCCGGTAACCATCTGGACCGAACCCAAGTCCTCGACAGCGCATAGTATTCTACGCGCGCCTCAAGGAGATGTCAGCAAACCGTAAGGGCCCAGCAGGGTCGAAGCCTACTGATGCCCTGGGATCGCTTCTGAAAGGAAAACTCGGCCCTAGAAATGACAGGCAACTTGGAGAGTGGGTTTAGTTAGTAAAAGTTTGACGCACTTCCACCTATGATGTCATTGGATGTTTTCCACCTAAAAAAAAGACAAGTAATAAATTGAATCTGGTAGTTTCAATATGTTTCGGAGCGGTGATAACGTAATCAAAATAGTATCGAAAATACTTTTTTTTGATTTTGGCACTTTCACTGTTTTGGTAAATGTGTTTCCTTGTAAATCATCGAAAGTGCTAGTTTCGATCAATAATGTCAGTGCAGTTACAGTAGTATATATTATAGTAAATCATTTTACTCCAAAACAATTCATAATTACTAAAAAAAAAAACATTTTTGCCTAATGAACCTTAAACTCTACCTTAATAGGAAACCAAAATATACAGATATAGTCACTAATGACAAAGTTATCCATAAAATAAACTTCAAATCACTCCTATAAAATAAACTTTTTCAATTTTAATAGTTTACCTAGGGACAGTCGATATTAGTAATCAATAAAAGATGTTTTCTATCCAGATGTTGCTTCATACGTCACGACCCTAAGTCTGCAGCACACTTCGTTCTTGCAAGGTGGTGCAAGCGCAGTCCCTTCATACAACAATATCCAGCACGAACCACAGAGAAGGCCTTCGGTTCGCCCACATCAGCCACAGGCAACGGTGGACCATATCCAATTCGGAGATGACGACGCTCATATTTATACCTTCAATAATTTAGAGCCAACTTGGACTGATGGTAAGATACTACATCATCTTTAACTCTTACCTACACGTCTCATTATCATCATTTCAGCTGAAACACGTCCACTGTTGGACATATGCCTCCCTTAAGAGTCGCCAGAACGACTTGTGTCTTCCGGTACGGGGTCGCCTCTCCAGAATCTAAAGAGCCGTAAAAGTTTTATGAATCTTTTCGAAAGACGATGCAGAGGACGAGATATGTGCGCCGTGGAAGCAGAAACTCCCAACTCCACTTCATCACCCCATTAGTACATCTCCTCCTAGACGCGAACTGCAGTGGCCAATCTGAAAATCGCTTAAACCGCCTGCGGACCCAGGTTGGCCGCTGCAAAAATAATCTGGCCAAATGGGGCTTCCTTGACCCATCTCAGTTGAAGTCGCTGCATAGGACATACGTCACCTGCTGTGCTCAGAAGCTAGGGTCTGTTTCCGGAAGGGAGGCTCGGCCCCGGTATGAAAGGCAAGAAGGAACGGGGCGGGTTTTTCAGTCAGTAAGAGCCTGACACTATCTCCCGCTCCGCCAAAAGGCGGGGGATGTTGTTTGGATGATTTTTACCTGCAGAAAAAAAACCTGCTGCGCTACCCATAAGTGCACAACCACCAGCACCTTACAGGATTTATTCGAGGCCAATGATAGAGCTTTACAGGTTGCCAAATACTGGTCAGAAAAATAATAATTTGAGTCTATCGATACGAAAAGAAAACGATCTAATACCCAACTCCACTCTCAGCTAGTCATAAACTTCTCGTTTCTTATGCCACTCCCCCACGCTCCAGTGATATCCTCATCCATGTTCCAACCGTAATAGCAGCAAAATTGTCATACCAGTCTCAGCTCGATGACCAAAGCTTTTTATTTCCAATCTTTGGACACCAATTAGTCACTGCCTACATAAGAAAAAAAGGTAAACATTGTTGTTCCTTGGAGACACGTTGTAGTTGGCCAAAAAAATCCCATATCAATGCTATGTGCATGATTCTGCAACAGATATAGTATAGCATAGTGATGTTTCCCTCCGTGGATGTTTCCACTGCTGAGACTTGGACCTCTTCTGTAGGAGAGGTAAGGGGCCGTAATCCACCACGCAGGCCCAGTGTGGATTCGTGGATCGGGGATGCTAAAAATCTTCGTTTTTTTTTTGTTCTTGGACATACCAGTTTTCTTATGATCGCCACTTGTCTTAGTTTTGAGAACAGTTGTCGGCGCATCACTACAGACAGCAGGAGCGCGCGGGACGCGGAGAACAAGCTTCGCAGATGACGCGCCGCCCGCCGGCCATCATCCGGCTCGAAGGACCACTGAATAGGCCTTTACGGGACTTTAAATGAAAGGAGTGGACTGTATAAAATTATATATTTGACGATTACAATAATACAGTAATAAAACAGTTACAGTAATAAAATAAATGACACAAAGTACAGGAACTTCGTGGGTTTGCACCTACGAAATACAACTCATAATGCGGTGCCACCACTGCTCTTCAAGTTATTTAATTCATTAAACCCCAAGCGAACGCCGGCGTTCGCGCACTTATTGTCTTTCAATTGTGTCTGCAATTATCACAATGGAAAGGTTAAGATAAAAAAACAAACCAATCAAACGAGCTAAGTAATATAAATTATTTCAGGAAACACACAGTACTTCGTAGTGAACGCCACAAATCCATACACGCAATCAACGCAGCAGAACCAGCCTCCAACTCCTCAGTACCAACCACCGACGCACCAAAACACGCATTCTAGACCAACCTACGAATATAGCGACCCTCCATATGAGATAACTAGTCGAAGACCTGTAAGACCTCAAGCCGTGACGAAAAGACCCGTGATCACATATGCTCCAGTGACTAGACCAACTGAAAACTACTATCCTGCTCAACAGCCGACTGCGAGGTAAAGAGTTTACTTTTTAACATCATTTTTAATGTTTTCTGCTGTAGTCTTCCGTAACATCTTCTTGATCGTGATGTTAAAAACTGGAAGCTAACCTACCTCTCAAAACTGTGAGGTTTGTGGAGTTGTAGAAGACATGCATCATTTGTTCATTCATTCAGCCGAAAGACGTCCACTGTTGGACATAGGCCTTTACAATCGTCGCCACAACGACCGATCCTGTGCGTCTCACAACCACCGTATTCCTGCAATTCTCACAAGGTCGTCATTCCACATTACGCGGTCGCCACTCAAGAACTTTTCAGGCCCATCGACCATCCGTTCTGCGAGCAATGTGCCCCTGCCCACTGTCACTTAAGTTTAGCGATTCTTCAGGCCATGACGGCGACCTTGGTTCTCCTGCGGATTTCATCATTCCTGATGCGATCTCGCAAGGAAATTTCGTGTATAGCCTCTCTCGCATCATTTGTTAATAGAATGTTTACAGTATGAGACTGATAGGAGTAAGTTGTTTAAGGCTTTGAAGTTGAACAAGAACAATTTACCCCTAGTTTGACTGGTAGAGAATGCCTAAGGCATTCTTACATCGTCGGCCTTTGTACATTTGTGTTGCATTAAGTTTTAATAAATAAATAAATATAGGTATATTCCACCAAATATTATGTAAGCAGACGTCCTACGATGCGAAATTGGACACCAAAAGGAGAAAACCGCCAAAAGGAGTCCATTCCACTCTTACGTTGTTGAAACCTCTACGGTCTAGACCAAGCGTTTTGCCTCATCGTTTATACCGCGTACATCGAGAGACTGGAACAATTTGCCTGTTGCGGTCTTCCCGTCTGATTATAATTTAGGTGTCTTTAAGGCAAGAGTGAATAGGCTCTTAATAAACTAGTACGCCTCATTATCAACGATTGCATCGCTGCGTACCATTAGGTGGGATCGCAGTCAAGGACTAATTTATATCAATAAAAATATATATATATATATATTCATTTATATGGCCTTCGTTGTTTATATAATGATATGGTCAAGTTAAACTGGCCAGATTGTGTTAAACGTTAAAATTTTATTTGTCAATCCTCGTTTGGCCTACTTTCTTTACACCTTTTATTGTCATCAAAATCCTTCATCAATAATACGAGTATGTAATTTCTAAGATTTTGGCCACGACACCTATAAGCTCATCTTGTTCAGGTACAGTTTCATTGTTATTGAGCACACCACTTACACATCGTTTTGTAAATCCTCTATAACAAAACCTCTTTAGAGCGCTGATGGCCGAGTCGTAATGGCCCTGACTTAGAAGTTCTAGGTCACGGGTTCAAACCCAGCCAGGCTCCATACTTTGTGTAATTTATTTCATCACCACTGCTTTCAAAACGGTGAAGAAAAACATCGTGAGGAAACCGGCAGATTCTAGAACTAAAAATTCATCATACAACCAAAAAGATATCTGACATCCACCAACCCGCACTAGGCCCGCGTAGTGGATTACGGCCCATTCCCTCTCCTAGACAGGAGGCCTGAGTCCTAGCAGTGGGAACATTAAAAGTGTGATTATGCTAACAAAACCTCTTACCTCTTTTCAGTAATTCGTATCAAGAAGATGAAAATGTTGAGTGCGGCACAGTTTCAGGCGGTAACAATCGCCTTCCATTGATCTACAATGGAGATGCTTATGACCGCGGGGAGGTGCCCTGGCTTGTAGCTATCTATAAGACTGAGCAGGCATCTCTGCGATTTGTTTGCGGAGGAACGCTTGTGTCAGATCGTCATATTGTATCCGGTGAGTTTATTATTATTATTTCTTTATTGTCAGGCAACTAAGATAAAATACATAACATTGTAATCTTATAAACAAAATAAACTAATACATATTTAAATATCACAAACAATAAACTATTTATAATTATACACGTAACATCGGCGTCGTGTTCCGCTGCGTGGTGTCGCGTAGCCGTCCTCGGAAACGTCGATACACGATACCTTTCGGCCAAAAGTCCTCTATCAAAAAGGTCTCCAGGTGGTGGGTTGGATTGGAACTCGTATCACGAACGACATGAAGTTGGTGTCGTGGCAAATCCAGCCTTTCGTCCCACAGAGTCCAGATGCTCTTTATTTTACGAAGGCCCCTGATGGACGACGCAAAAGGACGGATTATATTGACAGAAAAAAAACTGTTGAAAGAAAAATATTTGCGGTCGCAACGCCAGCAAATGTTGCCAAACTAGATCTTTTTAAAAACAAATGTAGTACCTATTTACAGATATTTGCTAGCCGGTTTTTTTTTATCTAGCAAAACCGTAGGGGCCCGGCAGAGCTGATATCTACTGGGGTGATAGGTTTAGGTCCTGGAATGCGAGGGCAAAGAATCCCTTTGTGCCTCACCGTAGAGCGAGAGAAGTTATTTATTTATTTATTTAAACTTCACGTAGTTGTACATACCAGTCAAGTTTTGGGTTAACCTTTCGAAAACCGTAATTAGAAACACAATAAAAAGACAAAGAGAGAGCGAAAACACTAAGGAAGGTCAACAGACGATTTCCCATCTTAAAAGTGTGCTATGTCATGGCGCTTCTTAGCGCAGTTATTATCTGATCCGAGCACCTGCCCGATAGATGATTTTGAGATATTATATATGATCAAAAAGCGCTAAGAACTATAATTGCGCGATGCAGGATCTCGTATTTTTTAGTTCAAATGGGGCGTCATAGATGTCGCTAAAGTTTCTAACCTCTTTTCTTTTTGTTTTATTTTCAGCTGCCCATTGCATGCAGCGTCGCGGCAGTCTGACGTCCATCAAAGACATTGTGGTAAAAGTGGGAGTACACAACCTGAATGATTGGAGTGACGACGTCACCGTCACACGGGCCCTGCAGGCTGCCACCATACACGAGGCTTACAATCCCCTTACGCTTCAAAGTGAGTATATTTACGTCCTGAACCAGTATTACCTATTCATCATCATCATTTCAGCCGATATACATCCACTGTTGGACATAGGCCTCCCTCAAATGTCGCCACAATGAACGATCCTGGGACCTTCACTAGGTCATCCGTCCACCTTGTAGGAGGTCTTCCAACGCTGTGTCATCCGATACACGGTCGTCAATCCAGAACCTTTCGTTCCCAATGGCCATCTGATCTGTTCTGCGAGCAATGTGCCCTGCCCATTGCCACTTAAGTTTGGAAATTATTGTGCCACGACGGCAGCCTTATTAAAATTTCTCCTACGGATTATTTCATTTTTGATTCGATCATGCCCATTGCCCTTTGTGTGAGTTTAAGCTTTCTGATGAGGCCCATTGTGAGCGACTACGTTTTGGAGCCATATGTCATCACTGGCAAAACGCACTGGTGACTTTCATCTTGAGACACTGTGGCATGTTGGACGAGAAGATACCGCATAGCTTCCCGAACGCTGCCCAGCTGAGTTAGATTCGACGGTTGACCTCTTGCTCGAACTTAGATCTACCCAACTGTATTACCTATTAAAATCCGCTTTTTAGTCTACACAATTGTGACAAATCTTAATTTAACTCTGCCCTAGGCTAGTACCCCCTAAAGTATGGCACTGTTTGGGCGCTTGGGCTGAAGCAATGACTTTCTGAAGCCTACTCCTCGGTAACGGCCAGGTTAATAGGTTTGAAAAAAATATATGTTTATCATGTTGTTCATGAATCTATAAAACAAACCTTATAGATTCTTGACCAACATGATAAATATTTGATTTTTTCGTGCGATTAACACTTTAGTCTAAAAAAAAATATTTAGCAATTTCGCAACTTTCTCCTACCCCTTAGAAACGGCTTGGATCTTTAGGAACATTTTTACACATAAAAATTGTTGGATAATTATTCTTCAAAGTGCACATAGCATATGTGTAAATCAATCAATAATTCGCAAAGAAAATAGATTTAAAGGTCAGATACTCGTACTGCCGCATACTTGTACGAGTGTTGTGTCCATTTAATTTCGGCCAGATGTTTAAAATGGACTTTAAACAGAAGGATCCGCTGTTAAGATCGATCTGAAAGTATATCGTGACAGTATATCGCATTAAGAGCTCGTAGTAGCACTATAGAAAAGTGAAAAATTATTAAGGTTTAATTTTCAAAATGGCCGAACGATTGGGTTTAATATGACAAGTTCTGGATTTATGACAACCGTTTTCGCTAATAGAGTATCTACAGCCCCTTAGCCAAGTTACAACCTATTTAAGGCGTAGCTAACTCGAGGCGTTAGACACAAGAGAACCAAAACGAAACGGTTGCAACTTGGATAGGGGTTGTTTGTAGGACTCGCTTAAAAAGTATAACTTACTTTCCAGATGACATCTTGGTGCTCACACTGGACAAATCCGTGAAGTTCAACCAGTACATCCGTCCAGCTTGTCTGTGGGCCGGTAACACGGACCTCTCGTTAATAGTGGGGAAGTATGGCACTGTAAGTATCTGCTTAATTTTTTCCAAGATCAACCAATTAAGACAATAAAGATACACACACGGTTACACAAGCATCCGTCGCTAAATAATAGAAGCCGCGGAGGTGAATCTTCAAGAATATCAGGTTGGATTCTACTGCCAGGTATTTGAAGGTCTCTGACAGTAGCATTAATCTACAGGATGGATAGAACAGATCTCCGCATTCTTTAAGGGTTTGCTTAGTAGTCGAATCTGAACTACTTTCCACAAGATTTTTCTCCTCTCCTTTTGTATGGAGTGCACCCAGGATTTGCTGGGTTGTGGAAAGCATATCGGCGTCTCCATCCTGTGTTTGCTGGGTTGTGGTGGTAATTTTTTGTTCCTGAAAAACAATCTTGTGAAAAGTTGTCCGGTTTCGTTTACTGTTAAACGAGCTGCTGTGGAGCTAGCCCTTAAAGTTTGCAGACACCAGTTCCTTACATCCTGTATTTGCTGGTTTGTGGAGAGCATAGTGATGCTAGTTCCGTGAAAAATACTGATTTTCAACTTCATCCGGTTAAGCTGGACGCTGACGCTAGTTAGGAATGGGCAAACCATAATCATCGCGGTAAGTACTTTCTTTGAGGAGTGACTGGAGAGATATCACAGCGACCTCACGTTCCGCATGACGCAAGTCTTCACCGGGTTTGGTAAGCTTGGGAAGATCCTGTTATTAGAACGCAAAGGAAACTGAGGAAGCATTGGTATGGTTTTAGTCAGTAAAAGTCTGAAACTCACTCACGCTCTGTAGGGCAGAGCGAGAGTCTGTCTCAGAAAACTATTAATTTAGAACTCATATTAATTTACGCATGTACGAAAGTTAGTACTCAACATCGACTACTTCCTACAGGTCATTAGACTCGCTCAGCTGACGTTTTCTTAAAGAAATTAATTTCGTACATGCGTAAATTAGTACGAGTTTTAAAATAAAGGTACTTTATTTTTTAATTGTATCTTTACAAATCGATAGTGTTTCATGTACCGGATCGACCCTCTACGGGATTAAAACGATCAAAATTTAACGGGGTATATATCATTTTTTAACAATATATTCTTTCGACAGGTGGCCGGCTGGGGTGACCAAGGTGTGGGAGGTATAGGTGCTCAAGGCGAGCCCCATAAGGTGAACATCCCTATAGTCAGCACCAATGACTGCAGAGCCAGCAAGTCCTTGTTCCACGAACTCACCTTCGACACTACCTTATGTGCAGGTATGTAATGCAATGCATCCGGCATTGCGCTGGTTAAATCATTGTAAGGCCTGTAGCAAATTTTATCAAGGCCCCTTAAGCATAGCATAATCAGCCTTTTAATGTTCCCACAGCTCGGACTCAGGCCTCTTCACTCTAGAAGAGGACCTCTTTACCTTCTTTCCTTTTTATCTTTATAAGTTATCAGTAATTAAAATATCTTTAACTTATTTTTTTCCTTCAACATCTTTATGGAAAATGCAGAATTGGGTAAATTTTATATGTTATAAGTATCTTGATTTTTTTTTAAATATCCAAGCGGAGCTTACCACAATGCGCAGGGCCCGCATTTGCTACTCTTGCTACATGCTTGATCCATCTTTGATTATGTAATCTAATATATATATTATTCCTGCCTTTATTGGAATAACAACTTGGAAGAAATTCGCTAAGTCTGGGCCAGTACTGCATGTGAACTTTGGACTCGCCAAGATTCTATGATGCGTGCAGTTGCAGCTAGAGATGTGCCGTTGCCAGCAATTTGAGAATACTGTTGGCAATACAGCCACCAATATTCATACTTCGAATGAAAAAAGATTGCATGTAACGGAGATAAGAATGTTGAAATGGATGTGTGGTGTGACGAGATTGAATAAAATGATAAATGAGTATAACATAGGAAGTTTGAAAGTGGCGCCAGTGACTAACAAGCTGAAGGGGAGTCGTTTGTCTTGGTATGGTCATGCAAAGAAGAGGGATAAAATGGATGTTACCAATAGAGTTATGAGTTTACATGTGGGTGGGTGGAGAGGGAGAGGGAGGCCAAAGAAAAAATGGATGGATTGCGTGAAGAGCGATATGAAAGAAAAAGAACTTAGTAATAGCATGACGAGTGACAGGGTAGAATGGAAGAAAAAAACTTATTGCGCCGACCCCAAATTAGATGGGACAAGGATAGGAAAAAGAAGAAAATTCATACTTTGGGCAATATTCCCACTTCACGGTAATATTGCCGGCAACGGCACATCTCTTGTTGCAGCTTACCGTTAAAACTCAGCATCAGATAGTAGTAGTTCTAAAAGGTCTCATCTGAGCTGAGGATACCCTGTACAGTTGGAAGTTTTTGACAGATCGCTCCTGGAGCTCACTCAACAGTCGAGCTGACTCAACAACAAGCACAAATCAATTCAATTTTCTTCCTTATGGATCCACAATTGATTTTGCTAACTTTGATTACATTTATTTTTGGTCAGGTGACAGAAAAGGCTCGGGTCCATGCGTAGGAGACTCCGGCGGCGGTATGTACCTATTCGACGGCGGCAAGTGGCGGGTCCGTGGCATAGTCTCCGTGTCCCTCCGCGCTGACAACGGAGATGCTACCTGCAACCTCAACGAATACGTCGTGTTCACCGACACAGCGAAGTTCTTGAAGTGGATTAGGAATATATTAGCGCAGAGCTAGTACTTTTTTGTTTGTTTGTACTTTCTTGTTACTGTTACAATGCAAGGAGCAATCATTGAGATTGTTAGGTTTGAATTTGGAACTGATTCGAGGCCTTTCGATTGTGGAAGTCCCGCGACAATAAGCAGTAGTTTTAATGTACACTTTACTACATTTCGATATGCTATGCCTACTAAAATGATGAAGGTTGGCAACATACCGTCTTAAGAATAAAAGTTATTTTGAAAACTTTATATCTCTAATAGAGCTCTTTTCCTGTCACGCAGGACAAAGATTTCGTTTTCTGCTACAGTGGTGTGCGTATCGCCAGTGGGTAAACTTGTTTGCGATATAAGTGAACTATGAGCATGCGTGCAACCCGCTTCACAGTAAAAACAACATTGAAGGCAGAAGATCACCGCCCCGGTCCGTCCATCCGGATAGCACGCACGCGGGCTGCGTGCCCGCAGCCAATCTGCGTTCCGCGCGCATGCTAGCCGCATGTTAGGAAAAACATGTATCAAATGATAGAATGCGGGCAGTCCGCATGCGGATGAGAACCGCGTGCGGGCTAAAATACGCGTGACAGGAAAAGGGCCCTTATTCTAACTAACGGACTCTCTAACAATGGTCAAGAGAGTCCTAGTGAAGTTCAGTGGCTGTTTTAATTATTCTAAAAAAGATTCCTGGTAGACATGGCTTAGTATACAAGCCAAAAACATAAATAAAAAATCGTCAACCATATTTTTTTTTTATGGTATGGCCTACCTGGTCTATAGTAGCCTGGAAAATATAGTATACAACCTGATGTTTTTATGGCGAATTCATGTACAAATATCAACTGTTACGAAATATGGTGACTTTTCCGTACATTTTTGTTCTCATAATTCGAAAAAATGTAGGGGACCTAGTATGACGTCATAAAATCATTATAATTTCGTTGTGAAAGAGAGACGAAGATATGCAAAACAATCTCTTTCTCACATTAGAATTAAAATGATTTTAAAATGCAGTCTCTTGATTGATAGATACTGAATGCCTTGAAAAATATTGGATAGTATTGAAAAATTAGTCAAATAAACATAGTTGTTTTACATTCGTCATGTCTCTAATTATTTATCTACTTACTTACTTTTAAATCATACCGTCCAAAATTTTATCAAACCTCTTAGAAATAAGCTCATAGTTATACGCACTTATAAATAAATCCCACAAAGTAATCTTATAAATTATTATTATCGTAGCTTTAAAATAAAAAATAAATATTATCTAATTTTAACATATATTATTGTAGTTAGACACTAGTAATAAATAACAGTCAAAATATGCATTTTTTTATTCTATTTAAAGTGTCATAAATATTATTATCTTTTTTTAATTTTTGATATGTCAGATATATTATATATATTATTTATATTATCTAACCATTTATACACCACTAATTTTTAATTAGTAAAAATACTTAAAGGGCTTACTAGAGAGGTTTTTGTTGTTATATAAGTAAAGTCTCAATAAATAATATTCATAAACGGCAAAGTTATGAGCGTTTGTGTATAACCCAAAATGTCACTCAATTTATGGAAATATTGTATAAATGAATAAATAGCGATAAAAATGGAACAAAATACTGCGCGTTGTATTTTCTAGTAGCAAATTATGAATTTACCAATTATGAAATTTCATGTACAATTTCGGAATTTCGTTTTTTTTTTTTACTTTTTTGAGCCCTATTTTTTGTACTCATTAAAAAATAGGCGTATATAAAGTATTTGCTGACAAGTAAACTTTATTCTGCCGTATGAATTATTAAAGAAAAAATGGACGTAGAGGTAAGAGGATTAAAATTATACGACCTATTCTCAAATATTATATTTATTGTAATGTATAACCAAAAAAGCATAAATAGGGACTTTGATCAAAATTTGACTCGAGATTTTTTACATTAGATATACAAATTTAGAGAGCAAAAATTTGTATTTTTTTATATTATTGTTTGTAATTAATAAAGTCAAAAACTACTGGACTGTCTTCAAACTTTTTTTTTCCGTACAATTCTATCACTGATATGACTTATTGCTATAGTCAATATTTACTTTACTAGGCGAAGCCGGTGGCAGAAGCTAGTTAGATTATACAGGGTTATTTGTCACTGGCAACCTCTTAAGACTATGTTACTAACATCATAATCAACAACTTTTATTCTACATATAACTATTAAAAAATTGACATATTTTATTTCATCAGATTTCATACAAAAATACAAATATTTATATTGAACGATCGAAATATGACGAAGTCTATATAAAGCATACGAAAGTTGGTACAATAGCGGAGGGGAGCGAGGATGGGACGGCGGGTGTGTTTGATACGCTTGCGTCGCGTCATACAGACGTAGGTAGGTTAATACATAACAGCAAAATACAGAGTTGAAATATGTTAGATAGAACAACGAAATCTTGAAGGTTTGTTTTTGATAAATGTAGTACGTTTCGTAAAAATTCATAGAACAAAAGTTGTTGTTTATGATATTAGTAATACATTTCTGCAAGGTTGTTAGTGTTTTACAAATAACCCCGTATAAGTACATATAAAAGGCGACGTCCAGACTCCCGACACACTCACTCCTACTCATCCATCAACGCCCAGCCCAAACTCATAGACTAAGAACGCTGAAATTTTACACAGAAGTGCCTTTTATGTTGACATATACGTAGGTGCATACTCTGTCAAGTAGACGACTTTTTCTAACGGGAATCAGAAGGTTAGAAATTTTATCCAAAAATAATCTTTTAAATTGCAGTAGAAAGTGTGTTACAGTCAAATGGGGTGAATAGACACAAAACTTCAAAGGTTATTTATTTTCACGATATTTGAATATTTTTTTGCAGCATTCAACAATATCAATTTATCTACAATTCTACACGAATGTAATAAAGAGGTAAAGTTTGATATTTTTTTTTTTTTGTTTGTTAGAGGTAATTTCTAGAAGTACTGTAGCCTGATTCACGTAAAATCAATCAAGCCAAATATCGTCGAAGTTTTATAGTTGTTCGATCGAAGTACTATCCAAAAGCGGTATTCACTTTTGGATAAGACTTCGATCGAACGACTATAAAACTTCATCAATTTTGGCTTGTTTCATTATACGTTAATCAGACTACAGTACTTCTAAAAATTACCTCCGATACGATGTATCGACTTATTTCCAGTTACATTAATAATAACATATATACATAAATATCACGGATGATATCAGGTCAGGCATGGAAATGGGGAAGTTAACAGTACTTGCTCTGCTTGACTTTAGCAATGCTTTTAATACTGTTGACTTCGACATTTTGCTTGGCATCCTTTGCTCTTTTAACATATCTCCTTCGGTAATAGACTGGTTTAAGAGTTACCTGTTTGGCCGCCGGCAGCGTGTTTGTATTGAAGAAACTTTTTCTTCTTGGTGTAACACAACTGCCGGTGTGCCGCAGGGTGGCGTTTTATCTCCTCTACTTTTCGCACTTTTTATTAATGCTATCACTCAACGACTTTCTTCTTTCTACCACCTGTATGCGGATGATCTTCAAATATACACACAGTCCCCTCTCGATAAGCTGTGTGATGCCATTGAGACTATTAATACAGATCTGAATCGTATAGGTGACTGGAGCACTGAGTTTGGGCTGATGATCAATCCAACCAAGACGCAGGTGATTGTTGTTGGTAGTTCCCGAACTGTATATAAGATAGATTGGTCGACACTTCCCCAGATTTATTTCAACAACACCATAATTCCTCTAACTCACATGGTGAAGAACTTGGGGATTTATATCGACAGCACTCTTTCCTGGACTAAGCAACTGCAGGAAGTTAGTCGTAAACTGTTTGCTTCGGCGGGCTCCTTGAGGCGCCTTCGCAATTTTCTTCCCATCACTACTAAAATTGCGATAGCACAATCTCTTCTTCTCCCAATCTTGGACTATGCTGATGCCAGCTATCTTGATCTCAACCAAGACCAATTGGATAAGCTTGAGCGACTTCAAAATCTCTGTATCAGGTTTATATTTGGCTTGCGCAAGTATGACCATGTTTCTGAATTTCGTACTCAGCTCAAATGGCTTCCTATTCGCCTTCGCCGGAATGCTCACATACTTTCTTTGCTTTATAATGTACTCTTTAATCCTTCTACTCCTTTTTATCTTAAAGAACGCTTTCAGTTTCTCTGTGACACACATTCTAGGTCCTTGAGGTCATCGGAAAGTCTAAAACTTAGTATTCATATGCATTCCACTTCGTTCTTTGATAAATCCTTCACGATACAAGCAGCTCGTTTGTGGAATGCATTACCCATAGAAGTGTGGCGAGCCCAAACGCTACCAACGTTCAAAAAAATGGTGAAGGAGCATTATCTATCACTTTAGTTCTTCTTCTCCTTTCTAATTGTTAGTATATTATTTTTATATTTATTAGTTTATTATTTGGCTTTTTATTTATGTATTATATTTTTATTTGTTATTTATTTTTACATTGTTTCTTTAAGTTGTTGTACACTTTCAACCCGAAATCTTGTTCCTTTCGTTTCAGTCCATCCAAAGGTTGTCTGGTAGAAATTGCCCTGTGCAATAAGACCGCCTATTGTACACTTATTTTTGTTAAATGTAATTCTTTAATAAGTTAAGGTGTGCAATAAAGATGTATAATAATAATAAGTATTCTACCAGGATAATGTAATACAGATTTTTTTTTAAATCGACGAACTTCAAACGACTTAAAAATCGGTGTCGTTCAAACTCGATTGATGGATGTGAATACGGAAATGGTATAGACGACTAAATCGCTACGATATCGTTACGGTTTTCATAACGTGAATCGGGCTGTTTCTTAGCTGGTTCGATTGCTAAAATTTTTTCACCGATAGAAACTTGCTTTATTCCTGGGTGACATAGGCTATATTTTATGTACGCAAAAGCTAATTTATAAATAAATTGTTACCTATTCTAAAAAGTTGATGCTTAGTTAGATTATATCAAAGTGAAAAACCAAACCAAAGTTTTGTTTCAATTCACCCCGTTTTACGGTATATAAGACTGTTAGAAGTTCGTAATTTGTATACAGCAAAAAAAAAACCAACAAAATATTGTAATCTGTTTTATTAATTAGAAAAAGGAAGTTCTATAAATTAAGTTAGGAAATAAGTCAAATTTATTTTCTGACTTGCCAATAAAGCAATTATAACTGCATAGTACTTTTTCATTTTCGATATAAATCTTGAAATGAAATAAAACCCATGTATGCCTACGAGTATATAGCATTTCATGCTATTTATTTACTAATTTTTATTTATTTACGTACAAATTATATAATATTACTACTTATAAACACCTAAATAACTATAATAACAGTAAATGAATGAATTATGATTTATAAAAAGTCCTAGAACAAAAGTTGTTATTTAATAATAATAATAATATTTCCACAACTATCACACAACGCCATCTAGTCCCAAGCTAAGCAGAGCTTGTGTTATGGGTACCAGACAACTGATAAACATACTTATATATTTCTAAATACATACATATTATAGATAAATTACACCCAGACACGATTTATGATGTTAGTAACATAACAGATCCAAAAATATAATAAACAGGGTTAATTATAAAACAGGCTTGTTTTATAATTAACCCTGTTTATTATATTTTTGTTATTTGACTCGAAACCCTTTAACCGTAGAATCAGGTGCAGTTGAAAGAAGAAAGAAAAAAACATTTTATTTGCCCGAAAGAGTCGCACACTAAAGACTAACATAATACATTTTCATATTATAAAAAATAAATAAAATAATTCAAACAAAAAAAAATAATAGTAATAAGAAAATATGCGCCACGTGCGAGCAAAACGGCCGTACGCTCAGCATAATGCTGTGTTCACACGCAAAAGTGCAACGAGTCCACAGCGCTGGTTTTCAGCGCTGTGTGTCAGTTAATCTTCTTTCTCGGATTCAATATGATAGGATAACCATTAACTGAAGTCACAGAAATAGAAATAACCACTCGTAGGTCATCGTAAGTCTCCGTAGAAGTGAGTTCGAATTCTCTGAGTACTCTCACACAAATTGTCTTCACTAGGTTAGTTCCGAAGTACCTTCCTGAAAATTTTGACAAAAATAACTTTTGATAAACGATAATGATAAATGATATTTATTTTGCAAATGTGTAAGAATTTATTTATCAATTTAACTTATTACACACACAACTAAATGACTAAAATTACAGTAAATAAAAAAATGATAATAATATAACCCTACGCTAATTACCACTAACTATAATCAAATTAAAATATGGCGTCAAAAAACAACTCTTCCACATCGCTGTCGACTGGTAATGTGCCCAAAAAACTGGCGGCATTGCCACTTAACTACTAAGGCAATGCTTATCCTCTGTCCGAGGTAAAAGCCAGCCCTTGGGTCACGCCAAGTCACGTTGCAAATAGGTTTTAAAAAAATACTTTTACAAGTCTATTTTTTTTTTTCGTCATTTTGAACATGACGAGGCCAGCGTTTCCTAGCTGACTACCCTGAGAAGAAACACCGAAACAAACTCAGGGGTCAATTAGGATAAAAGAAATTCAAGAAGGCTATGCTCGGAATCCCCTTGCGTGATCGAAGAAGTTAAATGAAAACTGACAATGTTAATTATACATATTTGTACGCTTCTGGACGAAACAGTGAAGATCTACCTTTTTTAACACCTCACACAGTCTGTGCCTCACACTCTGTTGTAATCTGACCTATGTTTGCGTATAAATTATTTTAATTCTGATTCTGATCGAAATCCGCAGGAGAAATAAGGTTGCCGTCATGGCACAATAATTGCCAAACTTAAGTGTCAATGGGTAGGGCTCATTGCTCATAGAATAGATAGCCGTTAGGGCCGAAAGGTTCTGAAGTGGCGACCGCGTACCGGATGACCTGGTAAGGGTTGCGGGTTTACCGCGTACATCAAAAAATTGGAATAATTATTTACCTGCTACGGTCTTCCCGTCTGATTATAATCTAGATGTCTTCTAAGTTAGAGCGAATAGGCTCTTAACAAACTAGTGCACTTCACTATCAGTAATTGCATCACCGCTTACCATCAAGTGGTCGTAGTCAAGCACTAGTTTATATCAATAAAAAATCGTACTTACCCAAACAGTCCATAGGCCCCAAACTGAACGGTATATAGCAGTTAGGATTCCGTTTCTTCATGTTCTCAGGGTTGAACCGCTCTGGATCGAAGAGTTCTGGGTTAGACCAGAAGCGAGGGTTGCGGTGGAGGTGGTATATAGGAACCACTAGCGAGCAACCAGCCGGGAGTGTGTAGTTACCTGGAAAATATAGGAGAAATTGATTATGAATGTCATTCCAAGGTTGCCGACATAGCACGAAGAATCGCCAATCTTAAGTGGCAATAGGCAGGGCACATTGCTCGCAGAACAGGTGGCCGTTGGAGCCAAAAGGTTCTGGAATGGCGACCACGTACTAGAAGACGTAGCGTTGGAAGGCCTCCTACAAGGTGGACCGATGACCTGGTAAGGGTTGCGGGAATCCGATGGATGCGAGACGCACAGGACCGTTCCTTGTGGCGACACTTGAGGGAAGCCTATGTCCAACAGTGGACGACTTTCGGCTGATATGATGATTATGATGATGTCACTTCATATAATTTTCAGAGGCCTACTATGACGTGTTAAAATGTCAAGCGAAAAAGAGGGATGAAACGCGTTGGGAGATTGTGACAGGGTGCGAGAGCTAATCACAGACCTCTATATAGTAGTAAAGTTGAATAACATAATAAAACAGACTAAAAGGTAAAGAACAACGGCGAGAAAATTGTTGATGAAATTATGAAGTGTCTACCACCACGATATATCTACTAGCGAAATAATTTACTAAGTATCATCAAATCACGCTAATAGCCAGTTTAAGCAGTGCAAAAAATCGTCATAAACTGAGATAATCCCATTAGATAATAAGCATAAAAATAACTGTTTCTGCTTAGAAATAGTGGCTTTATAACACAGACATTGTCACTACAATAAATACAATATCAAGAAACACATCACCAGAAAAAAGCATGGAATTAAAAGACATTTCAACTGCCATCCAGTCTAATGACTTATAGAAAATCTGCCATCACTCTTTACCTATAGTAATGTCTTCGTTTATGGTCCTCTGCAGCGCGGCCCCGATGGGGAACAGCCGCAGCACCTCTTTGAACACCGTCTCCAAGTACGGCATTCGCTTGAAGTCCTCATCAGTCACGTTCCTGTCCTGGTCACCAATGACGCTCTTAATTTCGGCGTAGAGTTTCTCCTGAAAATATATTATAATTTTTTTTATTGATATAAACTAGTGCTGACTGTGATCCTACCAGATGGTAAGCAGTGATGCAGTCGTTGGTGTGGCAAAACTGTGATGAAGCTTGTGCGCATAGTAGGCACATAAAGCTTAGCGTCTTAGCTTAGATCCTGCTTAGCTTAAAAACTCAATTTCTCGTAAGCACAATTTACACTGAAAAGAAATGTAATGAGCAATTATATTTATAACTCATTAAACATTTTCGTAGTATATGAGCATTTCATGTAACATCGCGGAAGCCTCAAATGCATCAAATGAATCATCTCTTGCGCTACTCAAAAACGTAAATAACCTACACTCATTTAGCCTCACTCTTTCTTCTTTTATTATCAAATGATGCCTTTGGCAGAACATTTTGGTTTTTAACAACTTATTGTAACCTTGATATTATCTACACAGAACTACAAGTGCATATTTACCTGACATTTCGGATGATAAGCCATCATTAGTAAGACGAACGACGCGATCTTAGCTGAAGCTTCCTGGCTCTGAAACATTAAAAAAGCCACATATTTTTTTCGTTCCTTCCAGTGCTTAGTTAAAATTTTAAGAGGCTGCTTTAAACATCGAGCATGGTTTAAAAGCTTGTTACTTCATCTAACGCAATATTTGACGAAAACGCAACGCGAAAAAAGAAAGATAACGCCTGCAAATTCTGTTAGCATTCGGTAATTCCGTGATTTACTTGAATATTTTACAAAACTTGTTCCAGGAAATACGTGTTTTTTTTTTAAGCCTTTAAAAGTTTTTGAAAAAAATTGTCGACATTTAGAATCTTTTATCAAGATTCTATTGATAATAAAATCCTGATAAAAGGCTTCTCTTAATATACTTTTTTTATTTTTGAGTAAATTATGAACTGTCAAAGTTTATGCAAAGTTGTAGATTTCCAGAGGTCTTTACTGGATTTGTTTTGTTTTCAAAAGAAGCCTAGATAATATCCTCGAGATACTGTGTTTCCAAAATCTTCTTCTTCTTCTTGCCCTGATCCCATATTACTTGGGGTCGGCGCAACACGTTTTCTTCTTCCATTCTGTCCTTTCACCTGTCAAACTGTCACTAACTCCCTTTTCTTTCATATCACTTCTCACTCAATCCATCCATCTTTTTTTTGGCCTTCCTCTCCCTCTCCGTCCATCTACATGTATACTCAGAACTCTTAGTAATATGCGCTTCATCCCTCCTCTTCCCTACTGTGTTTCCAAAATATCTAATGAAAAATGTGTAATAGGGTCATAATCGCGTAAGAACAGTTGTATGAAAAACAGTGAAAATATATGTCGAGTTGTATCCCTTAAGTTGAGTATTTGCCAAACTCAAAACAGAAATAGTACATTTTGATAAAAGTGGAGAAAGTCATCGCGACCGAGACGGAATTCGCCCAAGCCGCAAGCGACAAATTTTCACATGTACCTATTAAACATCTTTTTTCAATACACTTACGAAAAAATAAATAAACAGTGCTTGACCATTGACTCATGAGAGTCGCATAACCTAACCTAATACGATAAATACAATAAACTTGTGGCGGATCTCCGAATCCGCCCATCTGGGCTAATTTTTCCGCACTCATGCAGAAAACAAAGTTGCTGTTTTCTGCATGCCTAAAAGTAATAGAGATAGAAGTGTTTTCGAGAAATTGTAATGAAAAGAAATTAGTAGTGGAACTCAGCGTCTTAAATGGGAAGACGATAAAATGGTGGCAGGAGCAACTTTGACGAGGATAGCAAAGAACGGATCGATCTGAAGAATTCTTAGGGAGACCTGTGCTGTAAAGCAAGACAGTTGAAGAACAAATATTAAATAAAATTACCGGACAATATAAACACTAATTACTTTTATATTAGCACCATCATGTTGTATTAATTTAGACACATGTCAAGGACAACCATGAATAAAATTATAAGTGCTACCATTATGTGCAATACTCTTCGGCCAAAACCGATTTTAGGATAAACTAGTCTAACATAGGCCAAACCCGTAACATTAGTCCTTGCGAACGAAGCGAAATTAAAACTTTAGGGCACCCCGACACGGACACGTTAAGTTAGAAGGCTGGGTGGTTATAAAAAAATAAACCAAGAAGACTAAGGCGGGAGCTCCACTACACTCCGCTCCTGCCTTAGTCTTCTTGGTTTTTTTTTATAACCCACCCAGAAATAGGAACCTCGTGGAACAGAGCTTCGTGCTTGTAGGGAGAATTGGTTTGACCTAGGCTTAACTAGTTTATCCCAAATCGCATTTGGCTGATAACAGATACATAGTTTAAAAACTTACCGAAGTAAATATGGTAAACGTCTCCTGTACCAATTCCTCCTCATCCAACTCCTGGGACAGCAAAAACCTGTCTATAACACTGAGCTGTGTATTGACTCCAGCATCATCTTCCTTATTCATCAGATCCCTTTTACTATCCTCAAGAGTCTTCAGTCTTTCAGCCCTATGGAGCAGGATTGCTTTACTAAAGTCTCTCATGATTTTCAAGAAGTTCTTTAGCGCATAGTGATCGTTTGACATCCAGAAGATTGGTTTAATTTGTAGGTACCATATAGTCATTCTTCTGAAAAGAGTCTTATAAAAGCTGCAAATAAAAAATAAAAATTCTATTACAGGATGTATATGTCTGAATCAAACTTAAACTAGATCAAAATTAGGTTATATTTTCAAATAATTAAGGGCTTTGTGGTTAATGAGAACTTGTAGATAATTGAAATTAAAAAAAAAAATAAGAATTTTGTACTTTCAATAGATAACAATACACTTCATATCTACCCAAGCTAACTTCTTCTTCTTTTTACCTTCCGCGACCCAAAACCCTGATTACCAGCTACTGTGGGCATGAGCTTCCAGATGACAAGTAATGGGCAGCTCATCGTCTGGCCTAATTTAAACCGTAGGGGCCTAGCACCTGTAGGCTGGGCGCGTCACCTACCTATATCTTGTATTCAGGCCTTAAGTAGTGATCCCACGGATGGGACATAGACCAACTCATATCCAGGGGAAATGTTTTGTTGTTCTGGTTGAGGCCATGGTCCGGAGCGAGGAGGAGTGGCAGGCGGTCGCCGACTTCTGCGAAGCAGTAATGCTCGCAAAGGAGGAGGCCGAACGCATCAGGCAACGGCGTTATCGCCGCCGCCGCCGCCGCCGGGATTCTGATCCCGATTTCCGGCCACCGTAGGCGCGGGCTTGCGGACAGTGAGCAATGGGTAGCTCGCTGTCCGGCCGTCCGGTAACTGTCCGGACTAAACTCCTTGAGGCGCGCACTGTTCCCGCGCGCCTCAAGGAGTTGTCAGCAACAGCAGGGACCCAGCCGGATCGAAGCCTACTGGGGCCAGGGTTATCTGAAGGGCGTTCGAGCCCCGTTATGAAGGCTAGAAGGAACGGGGTGGGACTTTTAGTCAGTAAGAGTTTGACACTATCTCCCGCTCCGCCCAAGAGCGGTGGATGTCATTGCATGACTTTTCCCACCATAAAAAAGGGAAATGTTTCGATATTCCATTCCGTGGGTTCCCATTCTAACTTCGAATTTTTTGGTACACCTAGTTCAGGAGTCATGCATTTTTAAAAATATATTTACTTTGGACTGTCATCTATAACTTGCTCAATATATGGCAATTTCAAGGCCTGGTCTTTGGTCATACCCATAAGAGTTTCTGTAAAAGAAAAAAATAGTTATTGTTATAGGTGTTTATATAATTAACATTTGCCCTCATAAATTAAACTTTACGACAAAAATATCCTTTAAAAAAAAATACTAATACTATTCCACAACTATCACAACGCCGACTAGTCCTAAGCTAAGCAGAGCTTGTATTATGGGTACTAGACAACTGATAAACATACTTTATATTTCTAAATACATACATACTATAGATAAATTACACAGAGACACAGAACAAATGATCATGCTCATTACATAAACATTTGTCCTGGGTGGGAATCGAACCCGCGACCTCCGGCATAGCAGTCAGGGCCACTAACGACTACACCAACAGGCCAGTCAGTTTGTACCCGTATTGCTTATTAATTTTTCCCAAATGAATTTATTTGCGAACACAAAAATTACTCTGTTCGCAATAGATCGAGAATTTATAATGTCTCTAAAAAATTACATGCAGATAGCAGGAAAATGTAAGGCTTTTCGCGCAAATTGTCAATACTGGGAAATTAATGACTCAGGTTTTTTTTAGATTGATATTTGTCAATTATAAGTTAGTAGTAAGTAGGCATAGTAATTTTTTTTATTTATAATACATAAGTTATCTAAGTCATATTAAAAAAAAAAACATAAAAGTGTAAACGTTTTGGGAACACGTAAATTGTGTGTACAGCTATGGAGTGGTATTTCTCTGCCGGAGTCTTTGTTTCCTGATAGCTACAACCTAGGGGTCTTTAAGTCAAGAGTGAATAGGTTACTTCTAGGTGAGCGTGATCCATTGTCGTCCACATCGTAGCTTTCCAGTTAGTGGTCAGTGGCGAACCTAATAATAGTAAAATTAAATCAACTCACGACAAACAGCATAAGTGGTAGTCCGCACGACATGAGTGTACACATTGAACTGTTCCTTGTTCATACTGCGGAACTTCTTTAACAGACTGTCCACCTCTTTGTTGAAGACCTCACTGTAACTCTCGATGGCTCGCTTCCCGTAGTTAGGACTGGCTATCTTCCTGTGTTTACGCCATGTTGGGCCTGAAAAGGGAAGATAGAAATTTAATGTACGAAGGTCCTATCACGAGCTCTTAATACGATCTATTTGACGACCTAAAATGAACTGATAAAGAGATGAAAGAGCAGTGGTGGCCGAGTGTTAACGGCCCCGACTTACGAGTTGTAGGTCGCGGGGTCGAACCCAGCCAGGCGCATTACTTTGTGTAATTTACTTCATCACCATTGCTCTCAAAACGGTGAAGGGAAACATCGTGAGTACCTGAGTAACTTACCTGATCCACTCGGTATTCCTTCTCCGATGACCTCAGTGACCGGCATCAAAAAGGTAGTACGAGTTCAAGCCTTACCTGATCCACTCGGTATTCCTTCTCCGATGATTTCAGTGAGTGGCATTAAAAAGGCAGATGGAGTTCAAGCCTTACCTGATCCACTCAGTATTCCTCCTCCGATGATCTCAGCCATGTACTTGTATTGAGGACCTTTTACACTCGTCTTTGTGTTTGACAGCAGTAACTGAAATATCCATAATTATGTTAGAAAATACATATATAGACATAAGAATTGATAATCCTTATACATTGATTAATCTTATTAAGATAAGTAATAAAAGGTAAGGTAAGTAAAATAAGTGATAAAAGGCGACTAACAAAAAGATCATCATTTCTTACAAAAATATATAGATCCTGATCAGCCGATAGACGGTTGGATATTGGCCTCCCCATGTGTCGCCACAATGAACGGTCATGCGCGTCTCGCATCCATTGGATTCGCGCAACCTTCACCAGTTCACGGTCCACCTTGTAGGAGGCCTTCCAACGCTGCGTCTTGCGGTACGCGGTCGCCACTCTATAACCTTTCGGCCCCAACGGCTCCATCTGTTCGGCGAGGAATGTCCCTGCCCATTGCCACTTAAGTTTGGCGATTCTTCGTGCTATGTCGGCATCCTTGTTTCTCCGAGGTTCTCGCAAGGAAACTCCGAGCATAGCTCTTTCCATAGCCCTTTGGGTGACTTTAAGCCTTCTAATGAGGTTCATTGTGAGCGACCACGTTACGGAACCACACGTCTTCACTGGCAACACGCACTGGTAATACATTATTTTTCATCTTGAGACACTTGAGATATTGGATGAGAAAATACTGCGCAGCCTCCCGAACGCCCGCGCTGCCCAGCCGAGTCGAATTCGACGGTTGACCTCTTTTTCGAAATTAGATCTACCCAACTGGATTGTCTGTCCGAGGTAGACGTAATCGTCCACAACTTCGAGTAGAGTCTCCGATCTAGATAGGAGTTGGTGCTACATGGTTGTTTATCGTGACTTTAGTTAACTCCATGTTCATTTTACGACCCACTCTTTCGGAAGCTCTACTGAGGTCATTGAGAATATAATAGATTATTATTATTATATTACATAGATTGTTGATAATAAACATTTCTTTTTTCACAAATTTTTTGGCATCCATTCTACCTCATGGCATGCAAAATTTACCTAATTATAACTACTATAATTGTTCTAATTACTAAACACTAGTGACGTAACCAATCGCCATCTTTAGCACGATAATGTAGCCACTAGACAGCGAACCCTCTAGAATTGTTATTTTGAACTTTGCGCAAAAAAATCACTCCTTGAATTAAATTCTCTCAAGTAGCCTTATAATATTACTCCAGCGATCAACATCTGTCGCCGTTGACGATACGCGTAATGTAGCCACAGACATATTGAGTAGCACTGTTAAACTTGTCGCGTAAGTCAGAAATCCTTACTAATATTATAAAAGCGAAAGTGAGTTTGTTTGTCGTTTGTTACTTCTTCACGCCTAAATGGCAAAACCGATTTTGATAAATTTTGGTATAGATATAGTTGTCCCTGGAGACGGACATAGGCTATTTTTTTCACGCAGGCGAAGCCGCGGATTAAAGCTAGTTGTCTAATAAAATCGCTTTTTCGCTTTCGCTTTTGCTGATAATTTGATGAAGCCGATGCTATGATCACCGTACTGTTGTTCCAATCGCTTACAAAAATCAAACATTGCTAGTAATATTAGGCGTACAGTTTAGCTACGAGTATAAACATGAATTTCAATTATTTGTTTTAATCGCTCATGCATCGCCGGTCGCATCGCGGTCTATAACAAAGTGCCAGATAAATTTAAACCACATTGACGTTTTTCTAATATCTCCAATATATCAAAGGTACCTACCCGAAAAACCATCAATAAACTGTTTTTCAGAAAAGGTAACGTTCACGACACATGTCGATTCAAAACAGCTTTATAATAGTAATAATAATAATAGGCTCTCATTAGGCAGTTGGATCAAGGGGGCAGTACCTACTCCTTGACACGGCGTGTATTGTCCGGAGGTTCCTCTCTCAGGAGCCCTGGCCACCGGTAGCTTGGACCCTGTTCCCGATGCCGGTGGGCTACTTTTTTTTGAATTTTTAAATGTTTTTTTTTTTTTTATAAGAAATATTTAAAAATATAATCAATATGTATAAATATGAAATAATAATAATTTTATTTATTCAGATATCATTGATCCAATGGTTAGTAGTTAACTTATCATCTAGGTGTTAGTAAAATTAAAAGATTAAAAATGTCATATTATAATTAGTCACTTTCTAAATTCAGTCAGCACCCTAATTTGATGCTGTAGTAAAGGGCAGTCAAATTATACCTGTCATGTCATTATTATTTATGTTTTTAATACAGTTTTTTAAAGTAATTAAATGTCAATACATGTAGGAGTGTCAATGATCATCATTCCACGTTCATTTGGCACCTATGGTGTAGCCTCAGCCTACCCTAATTAGTATAAGGCGTTAGTTTATGTTTACTACTGAGGTACCCTGTTGAAATTAACGAGGATTATAACAGACAAGTTAAGAAAAAAAACTACCTTAAGATCATCAGGATCGCTAACTATAATGTTCAGGTCAGGACCGAGCCAGAATTTGATTACACTTCCGTACTTTGCGATCAAATCTTTCAATACTTTTATAAATTCTGAAACAAGAGAAAATACTTATTTTACCCAAAGGAATTCTCCTTTTAAGATGTAGGGAAATTCTAAAATTAGGAGATAACACAAGATATGTACTAAGGCCTCGCTTATATACACCGCTAAATTAAAAAATCCCGTGGAGGGTCGATCCGGTACATGAAACACTATCGATTTGTAAAGATATTTTTTTTTTATCTAATCATAGATATCGCTATATTTGCCTCCAGCAGAGTTTCACTTTCACCGTCACACTATTAAAAACCCTTATAAGTAATGATAAGACACCTACCATCAGCCTGCCCCATAAACAACAGGGCATTCCCTAACAACGGCAGTGGTCGTGGACCTGGCAACTTCTTGGCCATCTCGATCATTCTCCTGTTCTTGTACCGCCATAGCAGCCAGCACGCTGTCAACGAACCAGCTATTACGTACAATAGCCAGTACATGCTGCAAATAAAGAAATATGCTGTTTAAACGCGCACCTATTGTCTTTCTATTGTGTCTGTAATTTCCACGATTGAAAGGTTAATTGGGAATACCATCGAAGAGGGAAAACTCTTGGATAAAAGAGTTATAAATAAAAGAAAAACTGGGCAAGTGCGAGTCGGACTCGCGCACTGAGGGCAAACTACAATAAATTGGAATAACCGAATGGAGCCTCGGAGATTTTTCCAAATAGCATTATTTCCGTAATAATGTACTAAGAGTCACCTTCACGCGAATTTCAACTCTATTGATTAACAATAGAGTTGAAATTCGCGAAACCTACATACCCAGAAAAGAGCTATCAGAGCCATATATAATCTTCGCAGACGCGATTCTCTTAGGGAACTATTTAAAGAAATAAACATCCTGACGGTCCTTTGTCAATACATTTATGAAAACATCATGTATGTTCGGAAAAATATTCATCTTTTTACTAAGATAAGTGACAGGCACAATTTTAATACTAGGAATAGGAACAAATTAGATCAACCTCGATCCGGATTGGCTAAAATACATAGCTCTTTCATGGGGTACTGTGTAAAATTATATAATAAGACAAAAATTGAGATTCTACAACTAAATGAGTCCAAATTTAAAACATGCATTAAACGCACACTATGTAGACAAGCATATTATAAACTGGAAGATTATCTCCTTGACAAAAATGCTTGGCTAAATGCTGGTCCTGCTCCACAACTACAGCCACTTTTACCTTCAAATTAGTTTATTTTTTATATATATATTTGTAAATATTGGAAGAGATACTATTCCCCTTTTTTGTATTTTTGCTTTCGAAATGTATTTTTTATTTACTTGTTTATTTCAATAGAGCTCATAATAATTTATTACCTTTTTAGGGTTCCGTAGCCAAATGGCAAAAAAACGGAACCCTTATAGATTCGTCATGTCTGTCTGTCTGTCTATCCGTCCGTATGTCACAGCCACTTTTTTCCGAAACTATAAGAGCTTATACTGTTGAAACTTAGTAAGTAGATGTATTCTTTAAACCACTTTAAGATTTTCACAAAAATAGATAAAAAGCAATAAATTTTATGGGTACAATACTTAGAACTGAAACTCAAAAATTTATGTGGGGTATCTATGGATAGGTCTTCAAAAATTATATTAGATTTCTAACATCATTTTTTTCTAAAGTGAATAGTTTACGCGAGAGACACTTCCAAAGTGGTAAAATGTCCCCCCCCCCCCCCCTGTAACTTCTAAAATAAGAGAATGATAAAACTAAAAAAAAATATATGATGTACATTACCATGTAAACTACCAACGAAAATTGGTTTGAACGAGATCTAGTAAGTAGTTTTTTTAATACGTCATAAATCTAAAAAAATACACTATTATTAAAACATCGATCAAAGTTACAACGAACTACAAGAACTTTTATATTATGTTACTTGCTGCTACGGAACCCTCCATGGGCGAGTCCGACTCGCGCTTGACCGGTTTTTTAATTGGAAACTAAATAGCATTGTATAATGTAGAAGCACTTTTTTATCAAGTTTTGTGAATGTGAAGCACCGTGGAGCATCTTTATTAAGTTACAACTTGTTTGACATTACGAGCATGGCAGTTGAGAGTTTGTCATGCTCACTGACGTTGACTTTTTGGACAGACTCTAGGATCGAACTACTGTCGCACAATGATATTCGTCGTATCGTATTTGTCGAACTCACTCGTGAGGAAACCGGCATATCCCGAGATCGAACTAAAATATAATATTTTCAATACACTTGCTCAGAAAGTGACTCTTATTGTACTACAGTTAGGTATATAAAGGTACTTATTACCAAACTGTGACATTTTGATTACCACTATGCACTAGTGCTATAATGTAGTTAAAACCTTTTTGTTCAACCTCTTTGTTCACAAAACAAATTTTGAGTACGAAAAAATTTCACATAACGCGCCTCCCACCGAATAATATCGTTATCGATAAATTCAATATTACAGGAAAAATAAAACAGTGTTTTTTTATGATTATTGTAAAAATTGACCAACCTAAGAGAATGATTTATATATCAAATGAAAGTTATTTTTTATAGAATCAATCTAAATAATCTTATTTATTTTATTAAGGAAATATATTTTACTTAATACGGTAAAAAAACATTATTTCGCAAATAAACATAACGATATTATTCGTGTAAAAACAAAAGGACAGCGGACAATAATAGTATACTACAATGTTATTCGTTAAACAAAAACATCCAAACATAAACGGATTACCGTCTATTAAGACTGTAACTGGGTTTTTCGCCGATATAATACATAATACATATTAAATTATGCATGAAATGTACATAGTGTCGGCAAAGAATAGTTTTCTACGAACAATTCTTTTGAAAGTTGCATATCTGTTTATTTAATTATTTTTTTTATTGTTCGCGCTTGACCGCTAAATTATTGTTTTAATACTATTTTATTCTTCAATTGCCTATAAAGTAACATCAATTATTAGAAATGTAACTTTCAATAAAACTATGAGTTTATGATAAAGGAAAACTGCTTATTAATAAAACTAATAAACATAATCATAGATTTGAAAAAAAAAAAAATTAAACTTAGATTAGATCTGTCATAAACATCTCAGTAAGTAACGTAATTTGGTCTTCATCATCAGATTCCGAAGCTGGTTGTGGATTTTGATTACAGCTTCGAAGCGAATTATAAAACGAATGATAGTGAGCAGGTATGGCTTCAGTTCTGCATAAGCTAAGTAAATCTTTCTAGCAGAGCTTTGCTGACAGAAATTGGTTCAGAGTATGCTGGCTTTAGACCGGTCACATACAATAAATCGTACATTCAAATAAAAATGTTTTTTTTTTTTTGTGGTTTATGGCCGCCGTTTTAAGACACGCGCGGTTTTTGGCTTGATTTATTCGAGAAAAATTCAGTGGCTGTATTCATTAAATAAAATTAAATGCTACAAAATCATTAGAAAATGTTACAAGCGCATTCCACCACGGAAGACATTATAGTAAACATTTTTTACGCAAAAAACATATACGTAAGACTAGGCTGTATGATCAAATTACCTTAGTCTTCACCTAGGGGTAAATAAAAAAATTATGCGCACGCATATGAAAACTGATTTTTACCGCCATATCTAAACTTTATATGCTCTTTGGCCATATCACCAAAAAAATGACTAGTTTTACTGTTATTTTCTTGACAAGTGTATTGAAAAATGTGGTATGATACACGTGAGTAATAAATGATTACCGTTCTCGGCTCTCTTAAGACCCTCGCCGCGGCTCGGGTCTAAATACTGCCTCGACTGTAATCACTAACATTACACACTTACATCATAATGTACTAAAAGTTGTTGATTATGATTATACACCGTTACATTTTTAGTTTTTAGTTTTAATCCCGTGGAGGATCGATCCGGTACATGAAACACTATCGATTTGTAAAGATAAAATAAAGTACCTTTTTTTCAAAACTTGTATTAATTTACGAATGTACAAAATTAATTTCTTTAAGAAAACGTCAGCTGAGCGAGTTCAATGACCTGTAGGTAGTTCGGGCGCAACGCCGACTATTAACTACAGGTCATTGAATTCGCTCAGCTGACGTTTTTGTTAAATAAATTAATTTCGTACATGCGTAAATTTAGCGGTGTATATGTAACATATTCCTTAGAGGTTGCCAGTATTTTACAAGTAACCCTATATAGCCATTATCAAATTAAATTAGGTTTCAGTAACTGGTTAGAAACAGCGCAGGAGAAGAAAGTTTAGAAGGACTTAGATGAGCCATTTGCCCAGCAGTGGTACAGCTGTAGATTTTTTTTAATAAACTCCTATGTCACTCAGGAATAAAGCAGCTTTCTATCGGTGAAATAATTTCAGCAATCGGACCAGTATTTTCAGAGACTTTCTACAAACAAAAAATAAAAAACAAACTTTACCTCTTTATAATATTATTGTAAATAAAAAAATAAATTACAATTATACAAAGTACTTAGACACAAAATCAACGATAAACGAAAATTGGCTACGCACAGCATATCTATCTTTACAGACAAATTATTTACACTTCGGTACAATGTACCTTTTTTCCCATATTTCCAAAGAAACATAACATTGCTCTAACAAGACATCGATATAACAAGGCTTCGCAGTATGATATTTTCGCTTTAAAATCATTCGCAGAACAGTTTTTTGATGTAACGAAACATCGCAGTAGCAAAACGTCGATTTAACAAGGCTTCGCAGTATAAAGACGTCGTTGAAAGGTTTTCGCACTCAAGTAGGTATTCCACCTTAATGAACACCAAAATATGATATCAACTGAATTTAATTAATTTAGAATCACTAAAGAAGACGCACGTTAACTGTGGAATAAAGTACATTGACCTTTTTCCTTATATTGCTTTTCATTACTAGATCATGTAAAGGGTCACTATACACGTCGATTCAAGACAGTCTTTATTTCTGTTTTTGAAAATAAGAATGTCAACAAATGTACGGTCCATGACCGTTATTCCACGTTTATCTGGTGCCTACCTTAATCAGTTTACTATTTTATTCTTTTCTGCTTATTTACCACCAATTTCTACTTCATTAGCATCATCACCAGCCTTTTATTATTCCCACTGTTGGGACTCAAGCCTCCTCTCTAGGAGAGGGAATGGGCCGTAATCCACCACGCGGGCCCAGTGCGTGTTGGTGAATGTCACATATCTTCGAATTTTTGGTTCTAGGACATGCCGGTTATTTCTTCTTATATATACATATTGTCTACTTGTTTCGTTTATTCCCACTATCTGATGAAAGCAATTTTACTAAGTACGTTTTCTTAATTTAATTTCATTGATCCTTTTAGTAAACCACATTGGAAGATATTTCTATCATTTTGCTTTACCAATCATCGTCTTTTGAATACCATAATTAGAGACACAATAAAAAGACAATGAAAGAGCGATCGCTTTCGTTCGCTTTGGTTTTAATGAATTAAAAAAAAAGAGTTAAAAAAAATCATTTTTCAATACACTTGCTCATAAAGCTATAATGTAGTTAAAACCTTATTGTTCAACCTCTTCCCCACCATAATTATATTACATGTATCGTATCGTAATATATCCCGCGCAAAATATTGACCACAGATTAAAAACATTTTCCCAACTCCATAACGATTCCATAAAAAAAAATGCACGGTATTTCATTTATCTATAATATAACATATATATATACATAATATATATATACCAAATATACAAATACCACTTACCTTAAAAAAACGTCGTAACAGTCACAGAGCAAACAGGTAACTATCCTGATACGTAAAACCAGAAGTACATTAATAAATCATATAGGAATGTAAGAAGAAGGACAATGTAATGAGGCAATTCAATCATATTATGGCGTTATTTACGAGGGCAGAAATCATATCGGACGTCCATTAAAAAATTCTTACTATGACATGTACAACGTTTCTGTGTCTTTTTTTTTAGTTTTAGGTAAATTCTGTTTTTGACCTAGTTGCTGTAGTTAGTGGTCTATTTAGAGTTAAAGTTAAAAAACCTGCTTATTTTTTTTTTTTAATTTTGAAGTTGGGGTATATTCATAGATCATACTTGTCTTTGCTTTGCGATTCTTTATGTTTTGAATAAATCAATCTTCCGAAGCAAAATGTCCCTACAATTAACCTTTCAATCGTGGACATCACAGACACAATTGAAAGACAATAGGTGCGCGAACCGGCGTTCGCTTGGGGTTTTAATGAATTAAAACGGCGAGTTTTCGAGCAATGTTAGGACCAGTTTTTACATACGGAGCCGAGACCATGATCTTAACCGGTAAATCAGCAGAAAAATTTCGAGTAGCCCAAAGAGCGATGGAGAGAGCTATACTCAGGATTTCCCTAAGCGATCGAAGGCGAAGCACCTGGTTAAAATCCAAGACCAAGCGAAAAGAAAATAGGCGAGACACATTGCTCGAATAGATAGCGAGAGATGGACGCGGCGTCTGCTCGAGTGGAGACCACGTGCCCATAAGAGACCGCAAGGGAAACCACCTAAGAGATGGAAGGACGATATTGTTCGCTACGCTGGACAGGATTGGATGGCTATTGCCCAAGACCGTCTGGAGTGGAGAAGATAGGAAGAGGCCTACGTCCAAAATTGGATATAAAGAGGCTGTTATCATGTAATCAGTCATATGGACTTAAACAAATGAGATGTAGTTTATGCTTAAAATTTATTGGATAATATAAAAAAAACATGCGAAAACTGTGATACCTGTATAAAAAATAAATCTAGGGGAAAGTACACTATCTAAAATATGGCGTCAAAAAACTCTTCCACATCGCTGTCGACTGGTAATGTGCCCAAAAAACTGGCAGCATTGCCACGTTGTATGGCAATGCTTATCCTCTGTCCAAGGTAGAAGCCAGCCTTTGGGTCACGCTAGATGTAGTTTAGATGGCTGATGACTACACTTGCAGAAGGGTACCCGGCGCACTCTACAAAGTGCGCTGGGTGGGGCTTCCGCAAGTGTAGTCATTTATAGGTGAGTTTTCTAGTCAAAGATGTTACGCCGCTTCTTCAGTCAACGAATACTTTCAGAAATAGTAAGCTGTCCTGCTAGCTGGTTTAGCTGCTTTTGGAGACGTGACTTGTAATTGGAATCATGTTTTTTTTGCTTGGCTCATTTTGAAAAGGGAGCCAAACAAAGGCACTGTCACTGAGAGGTCGACTCAGTCTATTTTTTATGTTTTTAGAACAATATTTGCAATTAAAATAATAGTTTCAGTGTAAATATGAGAAATAGACTCTTTGGAGGTATGCGGAACAGAGAGTAAAGTCCTACATACTTCCTTTGAAAAGGGAGGATCCTCCGACCAGACAGGTGTTATAGTCTGGTGGGCTACTGCCCGATGAATGATTTCGGGCTATCGTATATGTTCAAATCGCGCGGAGAACTGTGATTGCGCGATGCAGGACTTCGTACTATCTTTGTAGTTCTTATGTGGCGCCATAGATGTCACTACAACTCAGTGTATTTTTTAGCGTTCATATTTAGGGAAAAGTTTACGTAATAACACCATTGAAATTCTATAGTGCTGTCTTATATGCAGCCAGGCGGAGGCTATATTTATAGGTATTTAATCTAAGTTTATATATTACACTAGCTTTTGCCAGCGGCTTCACCCGCGTACATAAAATATAGCCTATGTCACTCAGAGCTTTCTAACGGTGAAAAAAATTTTGCAATCTAACCAGTACTTCCAGAGATTACCTCCTACAAACAAAAAAAAACAAACTTTATCTCTTTATTATATTAGTATATAGGTATTTTTTTTTTAATGTTATGATCAAACCGTTGCCTGACTTTCTTTTCACTTGAAGAAAGTTTTTTTTATTTATTTTTTTCCAGAACTTATCATAAAGCCAATTTAGCAGATGTCTAGTCATCCTAAGCAAAAGGCTTTGTACCGGTTCCTCTATTTTTGTACCGTGGAACTTGTTGGCAATATTTTCCTCGTTCGACATTAATTAATAGCAATTAGAAAATACTCTGGTTAAATACGATGGTTCTTTAAACGGGTGTTATTAGTGACTAGGTTTTGCCCGCGGCTTCGCCTATATACGTAAAATATAGCCTATGTCACTAAGAAATTTTCAACCAGTGTAAACAATATAGCAACCGGACTAGAACTTTCAGAGATTACCTCTTAAAAACAAAAACTTTACCTGTAGCAACCTTTCCTCTCTCTCGCCTAGTGCGAACAGATAGATGTCCCATGTCTACGAATTTTTGGTTCTAGACCATGCCGGTTTCTTCACGATGTTTTCCTTTATCGTTTTGAGAGCAGTGGTGATGAAATAAATTACACGAAGTAAAGCCCCTGACTGGGTTCGAACCAGCAGGATTACTACTTCTTTTAAAATGTCACTATTCCTGAAATTATTCGCCGATCAAAGAAGCGGCGTGAAATCTTTGAGTAGAAAACTCAACTATTAGTAAATACACTTACGGAAGGGCAGGCCCCACAGGGGACAGCACCCTACAAACCATCCAGACTAGTTTGAACCTGAAGAGTCCGCTACTACGTATTGCCACCATAAGCTATGAAGTCAGCATTCCATTCCAGCCGAAAAGAGGTAATTCAATGAAAAGAAAAAATAAAAACATTTGATTTGTCGGAAGGGCCGAAAAGTATCAAAACTGCCGAACGCTCAGCATAATGCCGTGACACACGCAAAAAGCGGCGAGTCTACGGCGCTGATTTTCAGCGTGGGCCACGCGTGGGCAGATAACGGTGTTGACATGGAGACATCGGCACGGTGCTTCGAGAAAAAAAAGAATGTTGTAAAGAACGATTACCGTTACATTTGAGACGAATAAAAGCTTCTTCCTACGGTGTCACTCAATTGTTATTTAAAAAAACCGGCCAAGAGCGTGTCGGGCCACGCTCAGTGTAGGGTTCCGTAGTTTCCCGTCCGTCAAAATAAGTGTACCCATTAATGAGTTTAAAAAAATGCTTGCATATACGATTAGTCCAGAAATTATTTTGTACAACCTTTTTGTCTTTTTAGTACAAAAACAGTTCTTTCCATCAAGTTCAAAAAAAATTTCCTAGAAAGTCCTTATAAAGTTCTACTTTTCAGAATTTTTTCATATTTTCTAAACTTATGGTTCAAAAGTTAGAGGGGGGGGGACACATTGTTTTTTGTTTTTTTTGCGATTATTTCCGAAATTATTTACATTATCAAAAAATGATCTGAGTAAACCCCTATTCATTTTTAAATACCTATCTAACAATATATCACACGTTAGGGTTGAAATTAAAAAAAATAACACTTCATACTTTACATATAGGGGGCTACCCTAATAAAACATTTTTTTCCAATTTTTATTTTACCACTTTGTCGGCGTGATTGATATACATAGTGGTACCAAATTTCAGCTTTCTAGTGCTAACGGTCCCAGAGATTAAGCGAGGACGGACAGACAGACAGACGGACAGACAGACATGGCGAAACTATAAGGGTTCCTAGTTGACTACGGAACCCTAAAAAGGGCCCGACGATGACCTCCCATGCCGGGCCCTGGTACAGGCCATAGTCCAGAATGAGAAGTAATGACAAGCGGCCGCCTCTTCTGCGAAGCAGTAATGTTAGCGAAGGAGACGACCGCACGCGTCAGTGAACGGACATCCTCACTCCCAGTCCACCCGGACCCTGAGCCCGATTTCCAGCTACCGTAAGCATTTAGTTGCGGAAGACGAACAATGGGTAGTTCACCATCCAGCCGCATCCGTCCGGACCAAGCCGATTACAAGAAAACCTACTACGAATAGTACTCGTAAGTTTATGTTTTAATAACTAACATTATTAAATAACTGGCAAGGTTTTCCCGGCGTAACAGATAATAATTACTGGTATTATATTAGATAATCAATTGTTAGCGGTACCAATGTATGCTACAGTATAGAGTAGTAATGTATGCTACAATATAGAGATTTGTGTAAATTTTATATTATAGTGAAGACAAAGCAAAAACAAAAACGAGTTATTAAGCAATTAGCTGATCCGTAGCAAATGTTGTTCTGTCGTATGAATCATTAAAAAAAAGCGTGTTTTTTTAGTTTTTTAAACTATATTTTTATTTTTCACTAAAAAAAACGGATTATTGTGTTGTCATCAGTTTTTAATGGGTGTGCAAAGTTTGAAGAAAATCTGATCGCCTAAAGTAGGCCAAAATCGAGCTCAAAGGCGTTGGTTACAAACATACAGGTGAAGTTAATATAAGCGTGTTAAAAATGAAGGATGTGATTCTTCTTCTTTTCTGTCGGTGTCACTCTTGACAGAGTGGTCGTAATCATTTTTTCTGGTGTTGGTGGGACGCTAGATTTGCCGGGCTTTACGTATCACACAATGTCAATGCTTTTGACAATTCAGCGCTGCGTCGTATTGTCACCGGAAAATTGCAGACTCCTTAAGATTGTAATAAATGTTTATAAGATTTTAATTTCTCGTTATATACGACTAGCTTCTGCCAGCGGCTTCGCCTCCATACAAACTTTGGACCCCCGTTTCATCCCCTCATACCTAAAAGATCTATTGTGACTCACCACCTTGTTAGAGAAACTCTTTTAGCCCGGAGGCTTCCAAGAAATTTGGAATACTCCTAGCTTTTAGAGTTTTAATCTCCTCCGGGCGAATAATGTGTCGGCCCAGATGGACACTGCGTTTGTGAATAAGGGGCCCGCATTCACACAAAAGGTGCTTAGGCGTCTCCCTCTCCTGATTGCAGTACCGGCAAACATCAGTGTCACTCAGTTTCATGTGAAGTGCCTGTTTAGTTTGCAGTGGCCGGTTAAGGCGCAGGCTATCGCACAGATGTTCGTCCTGCTAAGCTCAAGAAGCTCGGCAGTTCGTTTTTGTGACTTACGACTTACTTACATAAGTACTTACGATGTCAGGTAGTTGACTTTTTCGAACAAAGAAAATGTGTTATAGTCAATGAGGTAAATAGAAACTCAGGGTTAAATAGAAACTAACTACAACGTGTATTTTTACTATAATTGAATATTTTTGCAGCATTTAAGTATTGTTATTCTAAAAAGACGATGCTTTGTTAGAAGCCGATAATATAGGAAATAAGTCAAATTCATTTTCTGAACCGCCAATAAAGAAATTATAACTGCGTGGTTATTTTTAATTTTTTTTACAACTATCACTACTAGACTAGACGGCATTATGCGTCTAGTCTCAAGCTAAGCAGAGCTTGTGTTATGAGTACTAAACAACTGATAAACATACTTATATATTTCTAAATACATACATATTATAGATAAACTACACCCAGACACAGAACAAATGATCGTACTCATCTCACAAACATTTTTCCTGGGTGGAAATCGAACCCACGACCTCCGGCATAGCAGTCAGGGTCACTAACCACTAGACCAACAAGCCTGTCAATTACATCCAGACACAGAACAAATTAATGATCATCCTCAACACCCAAACATTTGTCCCGGGTGGGAATCGAACCCACGACCTCCGGCATAGCAGTCAGGGCCACTAACCACCAGACCGACAAGCCAGTCGAATTTTCGATATAAATCTTGAAAAGAAACAAAACCCTTAAAATATATTTATTATTTGATTCGAAACTCTTAAAAATACGTTTTTTTCTCAGTATCAGGTGTACTCTTCTTTCTCGGATTCAACATGATAGGAAAACCATTCACTGAAATCACAGCAATAGAAATAATCAGTCGTAGATCTTCGTAAGTCGCCGTAGAGGTGATCTCGAATTCTCTCAGCACTTTCACACAAATTGTCTTCACTAGATTTGTTCCGAAGTATCTTCCTGAAAATATTGACAAAAAAAAAACATTAGGTAGAATTATGGAATTCTTTCTGACTGTCTTTATATTAAAACGACTTTCTGTTAGCGCCAAGTGGATGAAAATTAATTAAAATGACCATTACGGTTGCAATATTTATCCACACTCAATATTTTATGACAATACTAGCTTTTACCCGCGCGGCTTTGCTCCCGCTCCACCCTTCTATACCCTGCTCTGCCCTACTATACCCTACTCTACCCTACTCTTCCCTACTCTACCCTAGTCTACCCTAGTCTACCCTACTCTACCCTACTCTACCCTACTCTACCCTACTCTACCCTACTCTACCCTACTCTACCCTACTCTACCCTACTCTACCCTACTCTACCCTACTCTACCCTACTCTACCCTACTCTACCCTACTCTACCCTACTCTACCCTACTCTACCCTACTCTACCCTACTCTACCCTACTCTACCCTACTCTACCCTACTCTACCCTACTCTACCCTACTCTACCCTACTCTACCCTACTCTACCCTACTCTACCCTACTCTACCCTACTCTACCCTACTCTACCCTACCGTACCCTACCCTATCCTACTCTACCCTGCCCTATCCTACTCTACTCTACCAAACTTCACATAAACCATCTACTTTAATAGTCCGAATAAAGCCGAAACATTTGGTTTGGATAGATGAGCACGTTCTTGAGTTATAAAATTACAACGAAAAGTGGCATTGATATTTTTATATATAGATAGATTAATTATTTCTACTATGTAAGGAAGTACTTATTTGTATTCTAATATAACAGCAACAAATTAATTTTCTCTATTGCCACCTAGAGGCAATTCATGTGACACTGGGAATATACCGTTTAAACAAATGATGATAAATCATGATGACGAACTCAAAGCTTCGTACTTACCCATACAGTCCATAGGTCCCAAACTGAATGGCATAAAGCAGTTGGGGTTCCGATTCTTCATGTTCTCTGGGTTGAACCGCTCTGGATCGAAAAGCTCTGGGTCAGACCAGAAGCGAGGATCGCGATGGAGGTAGTATATAGGAACAAATAGCGAACAGCCAGCGGGGAGTGTGTTACCTGGAAAACACCCCCCGTTCCTTCTCGCCTTCATACCGGGGCTCGACCGCCCTTTCGGATAACCCTGGCCCCAGTAGGCTTCGACCCGGCTGGGTCCCTGCTGTTGCTGACAACTCCTTGAGGCGCGCGGGAACAGTGCGCGCCGTCGACGACTTAGGCTTGGTCCGGACAGTTACCGGACGGCCGGACAGTGAGCTACCCATTGCTCACTGTCCGCAAGCCCGCGTCTACGTTGGCCGGAAATCGAGATCAGAATCCCGGCGACGGCGGCGGGAGTACGTACCGACCTCATCATCAGCCGTTTTTAGTGTTCCCACTGCTGGGATTCAGGTCTCCTCTCTAGGAAAGGGAATGGGCCTTAATCCACCACACAGGCCCAGTGCGGGTTGTTGAATGTCACATGTCTTCGAATTTTTGGCTCGAGTACAAGCCGGTTTCCACACGACGTTTTCCTTATTTCGGCGTCCATTATTTTGAACGTCGAACCCAACCCAAGACTGATTCAATTTCACCATTTGGAGAGAAGTGGTGATGAAATAAATTACAGAAAGTAATGTGCATGACTGGCTGGGTTTGAACCCGCGACGGACAACTCGTAAGTCGGGACCATTACCACTCGGCCACCACTGCTCTCAAACCGACCTAATCAGGCAAAACTGTTGTGAAGCTTGTGCGTGTGGCAGATCCATTAGGTAGTTTTTGGCAGGCGATCGCTTCCTTCTGCTAAGCAGTAATGCTAGAAAAGGAGGCGGCAGCATGCTCGAGGCAATGGCCTTCGCGCCCCAGCCGCCAGGATTCCGATCCTGATTTCCAGCTTTAATTAAAATCTGTATTATCAACACAAAACCTATAATTTACCTGACATTTTGGATGGTAAGCCATCATCAGTAAGATGTACGACGAGATGTTTGCTGACGTTTCCATGCCCTGAAACATTTAAACAGTTGCGTATTTTTTTTCATTACCTCGTTTCAGTCCTGAATTAGAATTTTAGGTTGAATATTTGCCAAATTAAAAACGAAAAAGGAAGAGTCTTAGATGGGAAGACAACATTAAAAATTTGGCAGGAGCAATATGGACCCCCGTCCATATTGCTCCTATCCTCATAGTAAGAAAGAAAGAAAGAAAAATAATTTATTTGATACGTCACAAGGCCTAAACACAATAAACACATCAAAAATAAAAGAAGCAAAAAAAAAATAAAATAAAAAAAAATAATATCATTGATGTCTGCCTCATGGCTGCACCAAAATAGGTCCAGTTCAGCATGAATGCCAGACAACTAGTGCCTGACGCTGGTTTTCAACTGAACCTGTGGTTGTGACGCAACGGACGTAAAACCGGTTTTGGAGTGCAATATAATATAATGTCAGTGATGTGTATTTAAATAATATATATAAGGTATGTTTACATATAAATCATAAAGATAAGATAAATATAAATTAAAGTTTGAAAATAAATAATAGATAATATTAAAACAAAAATGTAACAAGATAAAGAAAAATAAAAATATATACAACAGTAAAATAAATGCACCAAATAATAAGGGACTAGTAAGGGACCGATATATATAATTATGTAAAGTTTTTCTTGGCCGCACCGCAAGGAAGTCACATACGAGGCGTATCAGCCCTCGTTAGTATATTTTTTATGAGTAATGGATATACACCGCAAAATTTTGATCGTTTTAATCCCGTGGAGGGTCGATCCGGTACATGAAACACTATCGATTTGTAAAGATAAAATTAAAAAAATAAGTACACACGGTGACTTTGATAGCGTAGCAGGGCACACTAACATGATAAATGTGTGCGTACACGCTAGCGCGTGAAACACAACAGGTATTATCGTTGTGTGATACAAAGTAACTCGTTTCTACACTCACACTCTTGCAAAAAAAAATAGTAGCCGTATAAGTTACACGACTATGAAAATACAGCAAAAATTGGCTACTGTTATTAATGGCGCTGTGGCGCATTGCGTATGATACTTAACAGACGAATAAGAGGTCCCAAGTTCGATTCCAATCGTCTGATGTAACAAAAAGTTTGCTTGTTTTTATTTTCTTTTTGATTTACCCCTGTTTTTTTAATATATGTTATAGTTACTCTCATAATAATTAAAATATTTTGAAAATATTGTGACAAAGAAAACTGCGATAACGATCCAACTATGTTTATTACAACTTATTAATTACATACATTAAACGGAATGGTCACAATTAACGAATCTGTTCATGATTATCTTTAATACAATATATAAAGTGAAAATATTCTAAGTCAGACAAGGATGGACGTCACTTTTTTAAGTTTTTTATTAGTGACATAAATCAACATGTTATCAAGAATGAATTATGATAGATATCGCAACTCTTGATCTCAATAACAATAACATCATGTCACATAATAACAACAACAGTATAATTACCTACAGCTTACTTCTTAGTCTTTTTTTTTACTTATAACATATCAATCAACATGTTTTAAAAAATGAACTATGATAGGTATCGTAACTCTTGATTTCAATAACAATAACATGATAAAAACAACAACAACAAAAACAGCATACAGTAATACAGCTTTTTAAAAATATTTATAATTGGATTCAATTTAAATCAAAATTAATATATAATTGGTGCACCTTCATTGTCGATTACTTCTTGTAACCTCGTTCTCATGCTAGCCACCAAATTATCACACAGGTCAGTGCCGCGAAACGATTCCCACATGGATGACACTAAATTATCTAAATTACGTTTAGATCTCACATCAGATGAATCCCAGTTGAGCACCATGTGACCCCATAGATTTTCTATGGGGTTCAAATCGGGACTTTTAGAGGACCATTCAATAACAGTCAAGTTTTCTTGGACACTTAACCAGTCTTGCACCATTCGTGCGCGGTGCACCGAGCAGTTATCGTGCACGAAGTAAATATGCTCGTCCGGGTATGCCACGTGCACGGTAGGCAACATAACATTTTGCAAGATGTCCAAGTAACCTTGACTGGTATTGCGACCCCCTACCTCCACTAACTCACCGGGACCCATCGATGACATCCAGCCCCAATAACCTAACGTAATGCGACCACTAGACCTGCATGGGAGAATATTTTTCTGATGGTAACGTTCTCCATCTTTTCTCCATAATATTTTACGCCCATCCTTATCTGACTTAAAACACTTTTCATCACTAAATATAACTATGTTATTGCACCAATCAAAATCTATAAATTTTCTTGCAAACCGCATCCTTTTTTCCTTATGCAACGCTGTCAGTAAAATTTTTTTCGCAGGCTTGCGACATTTAATTTTTGCTGCTCGTAAGTGGCGTCGAACAATTGTCATAGACACGTCGTGCATAATCGCAGTGTTTCTTGTTGTAGCAAAGCCGTCAGCGCTATACGTAGCAACAATATTTCGATGCAGTGGGTTGGCATCCGTATATGCAATTGCTTTTGGACCCGGACGTTTGGCATCGATTGTCCCTTCAGCTGTATATCTATGCACCCAAAACTGCACAGTTTTCCTCTGTAAACAATCACAAAATTACGTTAAAACCTAAGAAATATCAACAATGTTAAATTATTTCGCATTATGTTAAGTTTGGATTTGTTACTTACCGGTAGCATTAGTCTCCTCGAAATTTCACTTATGGATACATTTTGTTTATATAATACTACTATCTCAGCCCTCAAAAGTGTAGACAAATGAGACATGTTAATTATTACTTGTAAAAAGTATCACTTTCCACAACGATTAATTATTTTTGTCTCGGAGTAAGTTGTAGAACACACGATCGTGATAGGCAAAAGCGTTATGCCAGGTTAACTTATTATCCGACTCATTTCTTAGTAAATAACTAATAAAAGTGGGTAGATGATAATATTCATACACTTAGTTTTTAAAGCAAATATTCTAAGTTTTAGCTTTATTAGACTTCGTTATCATTATACTACAATAAAGTAGAAAAAAATGTTTTGTCAATGGCTAGGATCGAACTCGATACACCTTTAACGGCAAGCAAACACTTGATAATCAGTGCTAATTTTCCATCTAATGAATGAAGCGAATTTTTTTATCTAATTCGTAGCAAACACATATACAAATATGTGTGTGTGTATATCGAGTAGTAAACGAGTTTTATTTTGTTTGCGAGTTGAGCTGGAGACATATTATTTGAATAGGTGAATTATTGTGGGATGGCACGCTCGGTTTTACTTCTGTTTGTATTGATACCCACAGCTACTTGATTATTGTGAACATTATTGCTGATTACCTACCCATATCATAAAAATTACTTTCCAAAGATTAAGTGTTTGATGTTAATTTAAATAACTATAATAAGATGAAAATAAGTGAATGTTTGCGAAAAAAAAAAAAGTTGACTATGAAAGGATTGTCAACTATTAATAATAACATATTGTTATATTACGTAAATTATATATATATAATATATATATATATTATAAAATAATTTACAAGTTATATACAAAAATTTCGTTAGTTAATTTCGTAAATATACATAGTTTACATGTATAAAATTACAAAAATATATTTCGAATATTTTAATTATTACGAGAATAACCATAACATTACTATTCAAAAAAAAAACATGAGTAAAACAAAAAGAAAATAACATATAATTGGAATCGAACTTGGGACCTCTTACTCGTCAGTTATGTATCATACGCATTGCGCCACAGCGCCATTAACAACAGTGGCCAATTTTTGCTGTATTTTCATAGTCGTGTAACTTATACGGCTACTATTTTTTTTTGCAAGAGTGTGAGTGTAGAAACGAGTTACTTTGTATCACACAACGATAATACCTGTTGTGTTTTACGCGCTAGCGTTTACGCACACATTTATCATGTTAGTGTGCCCTGCTACGCTATCAAAGTCACCGTGTGTACCTTTTTAAACTCGTATTAATTTACACATGTACGAAATTAATTTCTTTGAGAAAAGGTCAGCTGAGCGAGTCCAATGACCTGTAGGTAGTTAGTACGCAACGCCAACTATTATCTATCTATCATTGGACTCGTTCCTCGACCCTCCACGGGATTAAAACGATCAAAATTTAACGGTGTATAATTTAAAAACTTACAGTAATAAATATAGTATGCGTCTCCTGTACCAATTCCTCTTTATTCAACTCCTGAGACAGCAAAAACCTGTCTATAACACTGAGCTGTGTATTGACTCCAGCATCATCTTCCATATTCATCAGATCCCTCTTACTATCTTCAAGAGTTTTCAGCCTTTCAGCCCTATGAAGCAGGATGGCTTCACTAAAGTCTCTCGTGATTTTCAAGAAATTCTTAAGCACATCGTGATCGTTTGACATCCAGAAAACTGGTTCAATTTGTAGGTACCATTTTGTCATTCTTCTGAAAGCTATATTGTTTATCCTGTAAATAAAAATGTAAGTTTCATTATTGAAAGAAAAGAAATGAAGAAAAATATTTTATTCGAAATGACAACCATTTTTTAAAGTAACCATGGAGTTTCTTGCCGGCTCTTCTCCATAGGAAACGACCAATTTCGAACCGTGCACTAGCTTCTGACGTTTTATAAGTGCCCATGTAGGCTTATGTGAAATAAAAAAGCTTTTGAATATTGAATTTTGACGCCGTCTTACACTAGCTTACGAATAATACAGGGTTATATAAAAAACACTAAAAACCTTGCAGGACTGTACTGCTAACATTATAAACAACTACTTTTGTTCTATTACTTTTTACAAAACATAATTATTTTACCAAAAATAAACCTACAAGATTTCGTTCAAATCAAATCAAAGCATTTATTTCAAATAGACCATTTACAGGCACTTTTGAATAGTCAAATGTCGGTCAGTCGAAGAAAAGTGTAGCTAAATTGCACGTTCCAACGAGTAGGTCTCTATGGAGAAGAACGTGCAAGAAACTCCATGGACACTCTTTTAAATCATATTATGTGTTACATATAATGCTTGGTTACGTTCTATCTAACACATTTCTTTTTCTGTATTTTGCTAAACTTACAGACCTACGTCTGTATGACGCGACACAAGAGCATCAAGCACACCGCCGCCCAATCACCGCTCCCTTCCGCTATTGTATTATTGCTTGCGGTCAAAATAACTTTAATTTTGAAAGTCGGTGTTAAATAAGCAACAAACAATACCGAGAAACACTGACTTCCGAAATAAAAGTTATTTTGACCGTTTTAGTTTTTTTTTTTAGTGAAGTCGATTTTTTTTTTTTTTTTTTGTAAAAAGTTTTTTAATTGTAATATATGTTACTACTAGCTTTTGCCCGCGATTTCGTTCGCGTGGAATAGTGACTTCCGGCAGATAGTACTGAATTGATGCCGACTCTTGACCAATAGATGGCGCTGTATGTCCGGAATAAATTTTATTTTTTATTTTATTGTTTGTAATAAAAACTATCCTATGTCCTTTCTCAAGTTTCAAACTATGTCTGTACCAAATTTCACACAAATCGGTCCAGTAGTTTAGGCGTGAAGCAAAGACAGACAGACAGACAGACAGAGTTACTTTCGCATTTATAATATTAGTTACGATTACGATTACGATTAGGATAGTTAGGATTTTTGTGTACAATAAAGTTTATTCTATTCTATATGTACTACGGCATAATCACTTACTTTAGTTAATATTTAAGTTTTCTACGTACTTTGTTAAACTAACGAAATGAGAAAAGTTATTAAAAAAAAATACCTTGGATGTTCATCTATCACTCTCTGAATATATGGTAATTTCAAGGTCTGGTCTTTGGTCAAACCCATGAGAGTTTCTGTAAAAGAAAAACAGTTTAGGTCAAATATGTTCACAAAATTTTCGACAAGATACAATAATCATTAGTCTCGAACACAAAATAGATAGGCACAGAAGTCAATCTACATACAAAGCGCGCTCGAGCAACGCACACATAGACACCGCTCACGGACACGATATCTCGCTCAATCGCCCGGTCGCACTCGTACATTTCGGCGTAACGCGCTGACGTGTGTGCGATTGCCTATCGTAGGTATAAAAAGTGAAGTACATACATGAGACTGACCGGCTTTACCTATCTATTTTGTGCCTCGGCTCTTCCTTATTTTAAGCCAGTATCATTAACCACAGTAAAAGCAAAAGTACAGTTTGCTTGATAAACAATTAAGTAACTACTTAAACATTTAGAACTTCTTGAAGCCCATTTCGGGTTTTTAGGCCCAAGCCAAAGTCTGCTATTCCAACATGGATCATGTTGGAATAACAAATTGTACTGTCATTTGCATTATCATTTTCATAATTTAATAAAAACTTAGAAGTGTTAACTTTTTAGGAAATACACATTTTATTCCACTCCATACTGTAAGTAAAAATAATGAATGTGTCATTATGCATACAGCAAAGGAATGGAATTCCCTGCTGGAGTTTAGTTAGCTACAACCTAGGGTCTTTCTAACCTAGGGTAGTTTCTTGCACGTTCTTCTCCATAGAGATCTACGCTTTTTCTTGGACTGACCAAAATTTGATTATTCTATATGAAATAAATGATTTTTTTTTTAATTTAATAGGTTTTTTCTAGGCAAGCGTGATCAATCGTCTACCACATCATTGTTTCCCATCATTGAAATACCCACGCAAACCTAGCAATAGGAACCACTCACGACAAACAGTATAACTAGTAGTCCGCACGACATGAGTGTAGACATTGAACTGTTCTTTGTTCATACTCCGGAACTTCTCCAGCAGAACGTCCACCTCTCTGTTGAAGACCTCGCCGTAGCTCTCGATGGCTCGCTTCCCGAAGTTAGGAGTGGCTATCTTCCTGTGTTTGCGCCATGTTGAACCTTTAAAGTTAAAAATAGATAGCATAATAACAGCATAATCAGCCTTTTAATGTTCTTAATACTGGGACTCAGGCCTTCTCTCTAGGATGGGCCGCAATCCTCCACGCGGACCCAGTGCGGGTTGGTGAATGTCACATGTCTTCGAATTTTTGATTCTAGGATATGCCGGTTTCCTCACGATGTTTTCCTTCACCGTATTTAGAAAAATGGATAACTCCACAACTTTCATGCAACGCTATCCAACGCTGCCTTCTAGTACGTGGTCGCAACCTCAAAAAATTCCGTCCCATCGACCATCAGTTCTGCGAGCAATGTGCCCAGTCCATTGTTACTTAAATTTGGCGATTCTTTGAGCTATGTCTATAACCATGATTCTCCTGCGGATATATCTTAATTTCTGATATGAAACTTCGAGCAAGCACTTTCCGTTGCCCTTTGAGCGACTATAAGCCCTCTGATGAAGCCCATTGTAAACAACCACGTTTCGGAGCCATACGTTATCACTGGCAATACGCACTGGTCATAGACTTTCGACTTCGCGCTTCGTTATTCCACTTTATGCAGTTTCAGCCCTAAGAAGGTAGAAGGAATCCAATTCCTACCTGATTCACTCAGTAATCCTCCTCCGATGATCTCAGCCATGTACTTGTATTGAGGACCTTTTACACTTGTCTTTGTGTTTGACAGCAGTAACTGAAATATAATAATGTTAGAAAATACAAAATAATATACAACGGCTTCTAGCTGTTCTTCGTCAAATATACTTTTGATGATGATAATGATGGTCATAAGATTACGCCAATTAGGACAGGCGATTAAGAAAAAGCAAATAATATATGGATTTATTTATTTGCATAGATTATTGGTAATTAATTTACTATTTGTTTTCTTAATATTTTTGGAATCCATCTCTTATTCTATCTCATCATAATCATCGTCATCATTCCAGCCGAAAGACGTCCACGGTTGGACATAGGCCTCCCCCAAGCGTCGCCACAATGACTAGTGCTGTGCATCCATCGGATTCCAGCGACCCATGTGTATGTTCTGTTTCATGGCATGCGAAATTTTATTAAATTTTAAATACTACAATTATTCTTATTATTACATATTCGAATATATATGCGAGTAGAACGGTTAGTGATGCTCTACAAGTAAGAATGGCCTGCTACAAAGGTGACGTTTTTGTAGTACCTCTAACTACTACCTACTGAAGGCACCCAGGTCGAAATTTCTCAAGATTACCTAGATGAGTTAAGAAAAAAATCAAGAACCATCAATACCTTAATTTCATCAGGATCGCTAACTACAATGTTCAGGTCAGGACCGAGCCAGAATTTGAATACACTTCCATACTCTGGAATCAAATCTTTCAGTATTTTTATAAAACCTGAAACAAAGAAAAAATTGATTTTTCCCAAAGATATTTATTTTTCCCTACACATGTTGCCTACATCTTGAAAAAAGAATTCCTCCTTTTTCCTTTTCTTTCCTTCCTTCCGCCTTCCTCTCCTTTTTTCATTTTCTTTCCTTTAAAAGAGAGTTGCGAACTGTGTCTGAATATAAGGATATTCTAGAGTTTCGTTCACAATCCTTGCTGTCTGCAAGAGTACGTGCTGCACAAGTGACGTGTCCCTAGTGGGACGAAGAACATATATTTTTCCCAGCTAAAAGCTGACCATAGACTTTCGCTAACGTGACCACATCTACCGTGATCCACATGATCGCGGTAGATAAGACTTCTAGTTTAGGGTATGCGAAACAGGATGTAAAGTCCTCCACCTCCGTTAATAGGGAGGAACCGACCAGACGGATGTTAGGTCTGGCCTAAGCAACTGCTTTATAGTTAGTTTCGGGAGATATACACGACACCGCAGAGTAAACGACGATGCAAGATTTTGAATTTTTAGTTCCTGTGTGGCGTTATAGATGGCGCTACATTTGCATCCAGCTGAGTTTCACTTTCACCATCATTATATGAAGTACCTAGTCGTAACACCTACCATCAGCCTGCCCCATATACAGCAAGGCGTTCCCCAAAAACGGCAGTGGTCGTGGACCTGGCAACTTCTTGGCCATCTCGATCATTCTCCTGTTCTTGTACCGCCATAGCAGCCAGACGGCTATCAACGCACCAACTATTACGTACAATGGCCAGTACATCCTGCAAACAAAGAAATGCGCTGTTTAAGCTTTCGAATACCGTAATTAGAAAGACAATAGAAAGACAATGAGAGAGCGAACGCATTCACTTGTAGTCTAAGATCCGATTAAGAACGACCTTCACCGGTCTGTTTAATGGATGAAACGTATTTTATGATAAATTTAGTGTATTAAATAATATAACGCGGATGGGTTGCCTGAGAAATTCCTGGCCAAACATTTTTTTTATATTTTATATACTAAATTTATCATAAAATACGTTTCATCCATTAAATAAACCGGTGAAGGTCGTTCTTAACCGTATCCTCTACTATTGGGATTTAATTAATTAATCGAGAATATAGTAAAATGGGGTGAATAGTAGGGCTTTCAATACCGGTATTACGGGATCCCGTAATACCGTGATCACGGATATATTTTGGTCTTTCTTCAATCACGGTATTGACGAGCCAATACCGTGATTACGGTATTACAATCTATTATTATCTTTTATTGAGTTTTGTTGTAATAAGTAGCAGAAAATTGTGTGATATAATATAAATTACGATGTATTATTCTCACACTTGTATTTAGCACCAACTCTTATCTCCAGCTCACCCGCCCGCACCTTGCTGAGACCTGTTTCTGAGTCGATTGAGCCTAAAGGGCCTATTACACTATGCGTTATTTAGCACACGATATTCAGACTCGTCTTTGTTTTCTTTCCGAGTAAGACAGTCTGACCCTTGTTACCCATAGACTAAATACGTCGAATCATAGACTAAAACCGTCTGAATAACGCTTAGTGTAATAGGCAATATACGACGTTATTGTTTTGTTAGTCAGTATCGCAAAGGCGCCCGGGTAACATGTGCATGTGAACTTGGTCATTGTGTATTTTTGATAAGTTTGTGATCTTAACGAGCAACATGACAACACCTGTAATATTAATACTTGTATTTACTGGGGTTTGTCTACATCGTATCTGATGACGTGTCACGAATTCACAACAGATTGAAGCATCTAAAATTGTGTCATTTTCCTCTTTGATTAATGTCATTTTTACTTAAACGAATCACGTTATCCATTAGGTCTACAATTAAATAGTAAAAATTTAAAATTTGAGCGGTTTGGATGTGGCTTTGTTTTCTAACTTCAATTATTATTAATTTTGCCTAATTTGTACTTATTAATTTAATTCAAGATTATACATTTAATTGGCAGTTTGGTATAGAAATCAGATATCAGAAACGTTTATTTCAAATATATTAATTACAGGCACTTTCGAATTGTGAAAATGTCGGTCAGTCAAACAAGTGAAGCTAAATTACACGTTCCAAAGTGTAGATCTCTATGGAGAAGAACGTGCAAGAAACTCCATGGAAACTCTTTTAAATCATATTGAGTTACATGAATATTCGTTACATATTTCTTGTTGCTTCTATTAGGTGAGCACAATGAAGATAAATAATAAAAATACAACAAGTACATGGGAAATATTCTAATAATAATAAGAAAGACACGAGTCTTGACACTTGCTGACTTCTAAGGGCAGTATAGGTACTTATCGAATTTATCAGACAGTAAACAATAGATACAGCAGCGCCATGCTTGAACCTTATTAGAACTGCGTTTGAACTTTATTAGAATTGTCGTAAACAAGTAACAGCGTCAAGTAAGCATAACTTTGCTAAGCGCCGGTTAACAATAGGTACGACACCGCCATGCTTACTAGAACCTTATTAGAACGGTCAAGAGAGAATAAATATTGATTCGAAAACTAAAAAAAAGTTTTTAAATGGTTTCATTAATGTCCTATTTAAAGTTCCTAGAGAAGGGATTACAGTCAAGCACTAGATTAAAAATTAAAAAAAAAAAATAACTTGAGTTCAATACCGTGATCACGTGATCACGGTATTGAATTATGCTAATACCGGTATTGATACCGGTATTGAAAAAATCCGGTATTTGAAAGCCCTAGTGAATAGAGACAAAACTTTAAAGGATATTTTTTTGATATTGGAATATTTTTTGCAGAATTTAACTATATAAATTTTTTAATGTACCTATTGTTATTCTAAAAAATCGATGCTTTGTTAGAGGCCGATATTATAGCTGTTTCAAAGTGAAAAACCAACCCAAAGTTTTGTCTCTATTCACCTCGTTTTACTACCATCGTTTGTGTACATATTGACATGTGAGAACACAGACGAAAAGCATGTGATTAAAAGAGTTATGAATACAATAAGAAATAAGACGGATGGCTTGCTGACCCGGCGAATTTCGTACCGCCTAACAGTCAATGAATGTAGTAATGTTACTTCTTTTTTTTCACATACGAGTAACTTCCTAAAACATTGCGTTGGATATAACAACAAGCTTTTAAATCATCCTCACGTTGATGATAAAAGAGTAGGAAAGGGTCCTCTTAAGCATAAGAGATTAATGGTAAACTATAAATAATTTAATTACATATGTATCTTTCCTCACAAAAAGAATGCTTGTGAGGAAACTGGCAAATACCGAGACCGTAAAAACTTAAGACATGCGAAATCTACCAACCCGCACTGGATTTCTTATGAGTAGAATATAATAGACTATCTTTTGCCTGCGGCTTCGCCCACATACATAAAATATAGCCTATGTCAATCAGGAATAAAGTAGCTTTCTAACGGTGAAAAAATTATCGCAATCGGACCAGTACTTCCAGGGATTACCTCTTATATATTACTATTAGTGTAGATTAGAATCGTTTATTACTGAATTCGTGATACATGAAGATCTTACATACAGAATCACCTAAACTACCTTTGCTGATGTAGAAATATTGAGTATCTGATTATGAAGAAGATATCCGCAGGAGAACCAAGGTACAAGGAACCGACATAGCAGGAAGAATCACCAAACTTAAGTAGCAATGGGCAGGGCGCATTGCTCGCAGAACAGATGGCCGTTGAAGCCGAAAGGTTCTGGAGTGGCGACCGCATACTGGAAGACGCAGCATTGAAAGGCCTCCTACATGGTCGACCGATAACCTGGTGAAGGTTGCAGGAATCCAATGGATGGGTGACGCACAGGACCGTTCATTGTGGCGACACTTGGGGAGGAAGATGAAGCCGACTGCCATTAGCTCCGTATTGTGGATAAAGACGCCTGGGTTTTAGCGGCATTGAACTTGACCAGATTGGTATTGCCCCAATCAGAGACCGTCTTCAAGAACAAATTCAAGCGCTCAACCATAGCCTCGTGGAGAGACCGGATATCCTAATAGCTCTACATCGGCCCTACTAAACTGCTTCAATTTTGCTAAAATCTCTTTAAGGCTAGATAAAATTCTATCGTATGCTCCACTGTGTTCTCCAGGAAGCCTGCACAAGAAGAAATGCCTGGAAGTCATCCCTGGGTTTTTTCCACCTGAATCCAAAACAGGAACCTCTCGAACTGGCCTTGTCTGGTGAAGACCTTTTTTTTCCTGTGTCCTTCAGTGGCCCTTTGCGTTCTAACACCACGGGTTTTCTGTTCAGAAAATCCTCGCAAAGTCTGGTGAGGACCTTCGTCAGGTGGAAAGTGAAGACACTGTGGAAGTGGTAATCAAAAATGCTCCTCGAAATCCCACTGGCTGTTGAAGAAAAACCCAAGGTAATTGATTAATCGTCGACCCAACGATAATTGTACCTAACAGTTACTCCATAATGTATGATACGAGTAGTAATCAGTAACTGTTAAAGCTTAAGTTAAGCTATAAAACATAAATATCTAATGGTCCATCATGCTTCACCTATGAACCTTTACTGCAAATGAAGTCACTTGGTACGTACAGATCCCTTATGGATATCGTCAGCTCAGCAATTCATTCGACTGACGCCGAACGCATGAAAACTGCAGCGTCGCCACTGGGGCCAACCACGAGCCTGCATATTAGCAGCAAATGATTTTTCATAAATTTTTGGCAATTCCATATTCAAGCATCGAACAGGCTTCACTAAAATTAATTGCAATTTCTTTATACGTATAAAATAAATTAGTTTAATAGTACTTTGATTTTTTTTTCAACCCCTAACCTGCATTCTACTTAACCTTTCGAATGTCTTAAGTTAATCAACTAATAAAGTAATAGAAATAAAACTACGACACAAAGAAACCCCAAAAAATTAAAAAAAAATCAAATCGATTAAATCTGTGGAAGTAGTGCGAGATTTTTTTATTATATACTTTTTAATTCATTTTTCCACCATTCCAATGTTTACGCTTCATTCGTAAGGCATCACGTCCTAAGGAAGGGGGGGGGGGATTGAACCCTCTTAATCCCCCACTTAAAAAAAAAAACAAATATTAAACACATTTTCCCAACTCCATAACGATTCCATAAAAAGCATAACTAAGAGTATACCAATAGGCTGAATGCCACTTACCTTTAAAAAAAAAAACGTCGTGTCGGTCACAATGCAAACACGTAACTATCCTGATACGAAACCAAAAGTCCATTAAAACAAGCTTTACGTACTCTTTGAAACAATGTAAGAACGTAGCAAGAAGGACGATGTAAAACACCAATTATGACACTATTTAAAGGGCAGAGATCGTATTTATACTTGACTAGCTTTTGCCCGCGCGGCTTCGCTCCCACTCTTCCCTACTTCAGCCTACTATACCCTACTCTACCCTACTTTACTATAATAAACCTCACGGAGCCCGAGACCTTTCTAACGAATGCAAAACCGTGGAAATCGGTTCGTGCGTTCTGGAGTTATAGCGTCAGGAAGGAAAACCCGACTTATTTTTATATAGTAGATTAAAAGATTCATACAGACACCTTTTTGGATTTTTAGAAGGTAATAAGTTAAGGCCCAAGCAGCTAAGAAATGCCATATTCATAAAACGTGACTGTCTGAAGCCTCGGTAACGGCCAGGTTAATAATAGGTTTGAAAAAGTATATGTTTATTATAGACTAGCTTTTGCCCGCGGCTTCGCCCGCGTGGCATTAGGTACTTGAGGAATCGGAATAAAAAGTAGCCTGTGTTCTTTTCCATGTCAAAGGCTATATGCATGCCAAATCCATTCAGCCGTTTTTTCGTGATTAAGTAACAAACATCCAAACAAACACTTTCACATAATATTAATTAGGATTCATAAACAGCATTATGAACAATTGATTTTTTCGTCCAATTATTACATACTTTTGTCCAAAAAAAAATATTTATCAATTTCGCAACTTTTCTCTACTCCTTCGAAACGGCTTGGATCTTTAGAAACGTTTTTACACATAAAAATGGGTGGTTAAATATTCTTCGAAGTGAACATACTCGTAGCATCTGTTGTTTTTACTGTTCCGTGTGTAAATCAATCAAGATTTCGCAAAGAAAAAGAATTTAAAGTCAGCGGGGCTCTGTCCGGGCGCAACTGGGGCCGCAATTAAATGCACAGATACTCGTAACACCGTCTAGATGGGTACGAGTGTCGTGTCCATTTAATTTCGGCCAGATGTTTATGGGACTCTAAGCCTAAAGTTTTTGAGCTACTATAGTTTCTGAATTTAGTATTTGGAGTTAATCCCTTGGCGTGGCGTGTAATCCCTTGAACATCTGCAGACCTAGCCAAGTTACGACCGACTCGTTTCGAATCTCTTTCTACAATCGGTAAATCCTCCTGTTTGTTTGTTCTGACCACGTGACTTAACGTTGAGCCGATGTCGTTCCCAAACATTTGAATAGTTTTCTACAGCGTTAACAATTGTAGATTAAAAACTTGGCTAAGCCTGCTCATCATCATCATTTCAGCCGAAAGAGTCCACTGCTAAGCATAGGCCTCCCTCAAGTGTCGCCACAACGAGCAGTCCTGTGCGTCTTGCATCCACCGCATTCGCACAATGAGCAGTCCTGCGCGTCTTGCATCCATCGGATTCCCGAAACCCTTACCAGGTCATCGGTCCATCTGGTAGGAGGCCATCCAACGTTGCGCTTACCGGTACGGAGTTGCCACTCCAGCACATATCGGTCCCAAGAACTATCTGTGCTCTCGCGCCGGGCCTTGGTACAGGCCATGGTCCGAAGCGAAGAGGAGTGGCAGGAAGCCCTTTTCTAAGAAGCAGTAATGCTAGCAAAGGAGGAAGCCGCATGGGCACGCGCGAGATAGCGACCCTCATGCCCCAGCCGCCCGTATCCCGATCCCAATTTTCGGCCCCGCCACGTAGGCGAGGGCTTACGGACGGCGAGCAATGGGTAGCTCGCTGTCCGATCGTCCGGTAACCGTCCGGACCGAGCCCAAGTCGCCAACGGCGCACCTGTTTCACGAGCGCCTCAAGGAGATGTTAGCAAAATGTAGGGGCCTAGCAGAGTCGAAGCCTACTGGGTTCAAGGGTTTGCTGCTAAAAGGAAAACTCGGCTCTGGCAATGAAGGAACCGCAGATCGTTTTTAGTCAGTAAAAGTCTGTCACACCCTCTCGCTTCGCCCAAGAGCAGAAAATGTCATTGGATGATTTTCCCACCTAAAAAGGACCAGTGTACCAAACTGTACCCAACCCACTACCACTTAAGTTTAGCGTTTTTTCGGGCTTTATCGGCAATCTTGGTTCTCGTGTGGATATCAATCAGTAATGAACCCTATTTAAAGGAAGCCCTATTTGGCCAGATTGTTGGTGCAGTGGCGAAACTAGATCTGCATCCATTAGAATCAAGAGTATTTACATATTTATTGAATAGCGGCCCGTGCTGGCTTCGCGCAGGTGGACATAAGATTTATTGTTACTCCTGAGTAACAATTCCTACACCGGTGATAGAATTTTTAAAATCGGCACAGAACTCTAGACAAGTTGCTAATCCGCAATAGTTAACGCTTGTAGAAAGCTTCAAATGTACGGGAATGACGTCATCTTAACGCTCAGTCACGTGGTCAGAACAAAAGAATTGGCGGCAAGGTCAACTCAAAGCGCTCGGCGCAAGCGAAACGGCTGTAACTTGGCCAGGGGGGGCAGGAGTTTTTGAGTTTAGGTATTCATTACAAACATACACACACACACAAAAATACCAATTTTCCCTCTTTATAATATTAGTGAAGACGTAGATTTGTGATTAATGGTGGTATTATTAACCTTATACTTAGTTGTAAAACCATATAGTGGCATTACATCAGGGTAATAAAATTACTCACTTGACCCTGAAATCCTTTTTTTAGATGGTAAATTAACCAATGACATTTCGCGCTCTAGGGCCGAGCGGGTATGGCTTCAACAGAATTTAGCTTTCGCTTCCACAAGTGCAGAATTATATACGTAATAATTATATCGCACATTCGCTATTTTTTCATCCGTACCTCAAAAGGAAAAAACGGAACCCCTGGGCAACGCGTGGAAATATCGAGTTGAAGTTAAAATCATAGATATACTTACTTATGTCCGCGCTCCCTTGAAGCTGTGAAAAAATAAAACTTCTAAGTTAACAAAAATTATTATAAGGTACTTTCCATTAACCCAGAATCCTGAAAATTGGCATAAAGTGAGGTCTTAAAGCACAGGTACAGGAATAAATTAATATCATCATCGTCATATCAGCCGAAAGACATCCACTGTTGGACATAAGCCTCCCCTAAGCATCTCCACAACGCCCGGTCCTGTGCGTCACACATCCATCGGATGAACTATTTACATAGGTTTTTAAATTTTATATTACAGCGAAGACAAGGGAAAGATTAAAAAGAGTTATAAAACAATTACCTAACCCGTAACAAACGTTGTTCTGCCGTTGAAACATAAAAAAAAAATGGAGAGTGTGAATCCTTCTTCTCTGTCGGTATCATTCTTAACAGAGTGGTCGTGGTCATTACTTCAGGTATTGTTGGCAAGCTTCACAACACACCGCAACTCCTCTCTGATGGCCGCCTTCTACGCTCATTCGTGTACCTAGTAATAATGTGTCATTCACTGCAGCTTTTATCTGGTTAGTCCACTTCATAGGCGAACTTCCTCGTAGCCTTTTACCCTCTACCTTTCCCTGGACCTCAATCGCAAATTGATTCTTAGTGGATATTGTGATGATTGGCTTAGTATTGTATCTCAAGCGCGCACAACTGGACAATATGACTGGAATAATTGAAACAGATCTCAGTAAAATGGAGTTGAGAATTTTATTGTATTTTTGTCTATCTCTCTCAGCAAAGTTTGCCGAGAAGTTTGTCTTGATAGATTTTTTTGCCAAGTACTACAAAAACTTTAGAATATAAGTGAATATGAGTGTTAAGTCTCATTCTAGTAAACAAATTAACGACTTAAACATCTCTGTTATTCTGATTGAAAGACTTTGTATCCAAAAAGACTTTGGCCAAAAAAAAAAAAAAAAGCAATGTCAGTGTCAAATTTCGCGCCTTGGCTCGGCTCGCTCAGCTAGACTGAATTATTACGGAATATTATTTTGTTATTATGTTATGAATGAAATAGTTAATTGTTTAAACGATAGTAACAATTAAGAATGACGTGGAATAAATTATTGTGTAACTTGAGGGAGCTTCAATTGATGGGAACATTATCTGGCGGTCAAAGTTTTAGGTGCGTTATGTGCATGTTATTTTTTTATTATAATTCTTTATGTTTTTCTGCTTTTACTTTGAGACACTTATCTCCCAAAGTACACATATCATATTAAACATAGCTAAATTTATTTCACTTTGTTATGAATTAAAATAATGAGGAATTTCAATGAAAAAGACACCTCCAAGCCAAATTTAAGTAACTTGTTTTTTTCAGGTGGACACACGACCAGGTAAACAATGAATGGATTGGCGTTTTCTCGAAAACCGTATGGAAATTACGTGAAAACGATGGTCATCTCCAATATCAAGTCATAGCCTCCCTACACAACCAGTCAAATTCATCAAATAAAAATAGAAAGACAAATACAGATTTTACAAAATTACTTGAAGATTATTTCAGACTAGATGTGAACCTAGGAGAATATTACAAGGAATGGTCAGAGAAAGATAAACTGTTCGAGAAGGCCTGTAAACAGTTTTATGGTATCAGAATGCTACGTCAAGAACCTGTGGAGAATTTATTCTCTTTTATTTGTAGCCAAAATAATCACATATCAAGGTAAATAAAGACAATTGTCTTGAAATAAAATTGGCATTACCGTATACCAGCCTTACTGAGTGAGAGATTACTACTTACTTACTTTAACAAATTTAATTTATACACCTTTACTACCTGTTACTTGGTCAAGTAACTATACAGGGAGCCAGATAAACTTAAAGTAAAGTTCATTGACCTTCTCTTAATATCTCCAATTGAAGGTACCCGAAAAACCATCAATGAACCTTCATCTGTTTTTCAGAAAAGGTAAAAGATCACAATATACGAGTATGTTGATTCAAGACAGCTTTACGTCTTGAATTCCATTTTTTTATTAATTAAACCCCAAGCGAACGCCGGCGTTCACGCACCTATTGTCTTTCTATTGTGTCTGTGATTTCCACAATTGAAAGGTTAAATTAAGAATGTAAATAAGTGTAGGAAGGTCATTGACCGTTATTCCACGTTTATTTGGCACCTACCTTACAACCCAAACTATAGTCCCTGGTCATTCCTATCTATATAAGAGGCATGTACGAAAAAACATTCAGCTTTTAAACAATAACGAAGATCTGACCGTTGTGGGCTCTTAAACTATTATAATATTCGGACTGATAATGTTGGGACTCGACTTTCCTCGCTAGCCCTGCCTGCTGGAGCCTAGACCTTGACATAACAAAGACTTATTTTTTTCTAATTTCGGAGCCTGATAGCTAAAACCATGTCCCTAATAGTATATGATAGTTTTTCGTTTAGACTAACTTAAAATATTTCCTTAAAAAAAAATATATATTTTATCATTTGGTACTGTATTTGTGTTATAGAATATCTACTATGGTTGAAAAGCTATGTACTCATTATGGAGAAAAAATATGTGAATATGAAGGAAACACATTCTATGCATTCCCCGAAGTTGAAAAATTATCTGTAATAGGGGTAAGCTCTTAATTATTTTTTTCTTTATTTGATGTGTAAACCTGCCTACTTTTTGTGACTTTCAGAAATAAATATTATCATTAATAAAAAATGAAGAAAAGATGTGACATTAACCAACCCGCACTGAGCCCTTGTGGTGGATTACGGCCCATTCCCTCCTATAGAGGAGGCCTGAGTCCCAGCAGTGGGAACATTAAAAGGCTGATGATGATGATCATGATTTTGTTTTACATATATATATTTTTTTTTTTTGATGATGAAATGTTGATATCAATGTGTGGAGTGATGAGAATGGATAAAATGAGAAATGTGTATTAGATGATTTGACATTGACATTATGAGAAACGGTGAGTGGCACACAATGTATTTATCATCTGTTGCATGAAGAGGAGGGATAAAATACATGCTAATAATTAATGAACTGTGGAGCCGTACTTTGGGAGACTCAAGGGACTGCAGCGGTCCTCCAGCAGTCAGACATTAGTCGACAGACCTAGAGCGAGCTCGGCTCCACATTTCAGTTATTATAAAAGGAATAATATTATAAATATGGATGGATAAAGGGGAAGGAAAGCCAAAGAAAACGGTTGGAATGTGTGTGGAGGATAAAAGAGGCAGTGATTGTGTAACATATTGTGCCCATGTCAAATAACATGGGATAGGAAGACGATGATGATATGATCTTTTCACAAATTCTAGGTAGAAAAAGAACTCAGAAACTTGGGTTTTGGGTACAGAGCCAAGTTCATACAGAAGTCAGCGGCTCAAATAGTTGAGTGGGGAGGAGAGGAATGGTTCCACAGCTTGCAGGACATGAAGTATAAAGATGCCAAGCAAGAGCTAATGAAACTACATGGCATTGGGCCTAAGGTGAGTTGAATTTGAGAAAAAATATCGTACATAATAAAATTCAAATTCTTTAGTTGCCACTCCGGAAGCTTTTGGTCCCATCGACCATGTGTTCTACGAGCAATGTGCCCTGCCCACTGCCAATTAAGTTTGGCATGTCTTTGACTATGTCTGTGAGTTTGGTTCTCCTATGGATATTTTCATTTCTAATGCAATCACACTAGGAAACTCCGAGCATTGCTCTTTCGATTGCCCTTTTGATGACTTTAAGGGTCTATGCACACACGTGAGTCACGTATGCCGATCTGGGCGCGTCGGTCACCATACATTTTATACATATAGCAACTAGACTTGTAGAGCTGCATTAGGTTCACGCTACACGATGCGTTCTACGTGCAAATTAAGCTAGAACTACACTGCGCACACGTGTGCCACACACGCCGATCTGGGCGCGTCGGTCTTAATACATTTTATATGGAAACTAGACTTGTAGAGCTACACTAGATCCACGCCACGCGACGTCGTTCTATGTACAAATCAGGCGTGGTCCACGTGTGCGTCGGTCTAATGTAGTTCTAGCTTTAGGATTGGCCTACGTGTGCATGTGCGACGACCTGGTGAAGGTAGTGGGAAACCGATGGATGCGGGACGCACAGGAACGTTCGATGTGGCGACGCTTGGGGGAGGCCTATGTCCAACAGTGGACGTGTATCGGCTGAGATGATGACGTGTGCATCGGTCTAATGTAGTTCCCGCTTTAGAAACGTGCGTCGACGGCGCGCTTTTATCCTATTAAAGGTCTGCAGGACGTGTCTAACCCGCGTGCGTATCGCTTTAAACGCTCGTCAACGGCGCGTTTAAAAAACGTGGTATCCACAGGCACCAAGGGTCCTCGCCCACGGCGACTTTTTGTAGCGATGCTGTAGCGCGTTCGCATCAATACAGTCGCGATGCTGTAGCGCGTTCGCATCGATACAGTCGCGATGCTGTAGCGCGTTCGCATCGATACAGTCGCGATGCTGTAGCGCGTTAGTAGCGCGTTGGCATCTTTTTCATAGCGCCTGCAAATGCGACTAATGTGCGGTTAGTAGTGATGCTGTCGCGCGTTTCGTAAACGATCCCAAAATGTCTCTCAATTTATTGAAATATTGTGCAGGCTATTGATTATGAATAAATAAATGACGATTAAAATGGAAAAACACTTCCTGCAGTATTTTCTACTAGCAATTGTTATGTATGATTGAATCTATGATGAATTTACCTTTTCGTGGTCAATTTTAGGATTTCGGTTTTTTCTACTTTTGAATACAAAAATATAATCAGTACAGGTACAGCCAATTTTTTTTTTTGTACTAATTAAAAAGTAGGGGTGTATAATAATCAATATATTCCAAAGTACGAACGACGTGTCGTCCGTCGCGGCGGTGTCATCGATCTGTTGGGTTCGAATCCCAACAAGCGACAGCATCGGTAACCAAAAGTCGACATGAGCGAGGTGTCTAAGGCGCGGACCAGACAGAAGAGACGTAAGACGCAGACGAGGCGCGGACATTTTTCTCTACCGCGTCCTTTTCATACAAAATGTATAGAAGCGTCGCGACGTGAAACATACAGAAGACACGGGGCGCGGGCGCAGCGCTTTTACGTCTGCGCCCTTTGTTTAATACACACAGGAGAGACGGGGCGCGGACGCGGCGGAGACGAGGACGGGATGCGGCGGGGGCGAAGACGGGGCTCGGGGTGGTGCCAGCCGCGCCGCGCCGGGCGAGCGGTCTCACTCTCTCGTCGCACCCAATCAGACTGTTGAATGCTGACTGCGCGACTGTGTCGCGTCTCCGCCCCGTCTCTTCTATATAATTTAAAAAGTCGCGTCCGCGTCTCGTCTCCGCCCCGTCCGCGACGCGTCCTAGTCTTACGTTTCTTCTGTGTGGCCCGCGCCTAAGCTTTCTGATGAGGCCCATACTGAGATCATAGAAGGATAGAGATATTTCTTACTTTTCAATATACACTTTATATTTCTATAGGTTGCTGACTGTATCTGCCTGATGTCCCTAAACCACCTGGAAGCCCTTCCTGTCGACACCCACGTGTATCAAATTGCTGCACAGAACTACCTACCACACTTGAATGGCAATAAGAATGTCACAGAAAAGATGTACACAGAAATTGGGGACCATTTCAGAATGCTGTATGGTGATATGGCTGGGTGGGCTCATACTGTAAGTTGTTTTTTTTTAACTAGCTTTTTACTGTCCCACTGCTGGGCAAAGGACTTGGGGGGCCTCGCTCAAGTCCCCAATCAAACCAGTCTTTCCGATACGTGTGCAGATCATCCCGCCACCTCTTTCTAGGCCGGCCTCGACGGTGCTTTCCTTCTGCAGGAACCCACTGCATGGAGACGCTGGCCTAGCGGTCTCTATGCATGCGGCTGATGTTTTTTTAAATACTAGCTTCTTTCTGCCAGCGGCTTCGGTCGCGTGAAAGCAGGTTACTCTCTATACAAACTTTTTCACTACTACTTAAAACGCTGACAACTTCTCAGGACTATGGTACTAACATCAGATTTTCTTAGTTTATTAGATTTTTAAACATAAATAAAAATATTCAAATTGAAAATTCTAACTATTACGAAGTCTATGCGTCAATACAACAGCGGAAGGGGGTGGGGATCTTGATGTGCCTGCGTCGCAATATACAGACGTAAGTAAGTATAGCAAAATACAGAGTTGAAATGTGTTAGATAGAACAAGGAAATCTAGGTTTGTTTTTGGTAAAGGTAATTTGTTTTGTAATTTTCTTAGTTCATCAGATTTTTAAACATAAATAAAATATTCAAATTGAAAATTCTAAATATTACGAAGTCTACGAAGCAAGCGTCAATACAACAGCGGAAGGGGGTGGGGATCTTGATGCGCTTGCGTCGCAATATACAGACGTAAGTATAGCAAAATACAGAGTTGAAATGTGTTAGATAGAACAAGGAAATCTTGAAGGTTTGTTTTTGGTAAATGTATTATGTTTTGTAAAAAGTCATAGAACAAAAGTTGTTGTTTATGTTGTTAGTAATACAGTCCTGCAATGTTGTTAGTGTTTAACAAATAACCCTGTATATACAAATAAGGCGACGCTTGGGGGAGGCTTATGTCCAACAGTGGACGTCTTTCGGCTGATATGATGATGATGATACAAATAAGTATCTTGTTACAGGTACTTTTTTGTGCAGACTTGAAGAAATTCCAACAGCATGACACCAATTGCAACAACAGCAATGGCAAACTAACGAAGAAAAGGAAAAAAATGTCATAATTCACTTTATGAAATAAAAACAGAATCTCGATCAAATCTCTTTTATTTGTGTATAAAGCGAATATTCTACGGTTACATACAAAAGTATAAAAAAGTTAACATAATTTTGAGGTTCTTAGAACAATGTCGTACAACTACGAGATTTTTAAGAATTTTCGTTCAATTTATAACTAAAGTGTATACGGGTTAGGAAAATAGTGACTCATCGTTGTCACTCGGTTCATTTTATATTAGTCGTTTCAATAATTTTAATACACTGTATATCCATCAATTGATAAAAACGTAACACCATCTTTGCAATCGGATAAAAGAGTATTTTTAATAAAAAAAATATATATGCAAGGTGTAAGGGACAGCCCTCCACAAACTTTAAGGGCTTGCTCAGTAGACGAAACTGAACAACCTACCATATTGTTTTTTTTTCAGTAAACGAAAAAAAAATCCACCTCTCCATACAAAATTATTAACTTGATTGGACAGTTTGTATGGAGAGGCTGATTTTTTTTTTCGTTTCCTGAAAAAATTTTTTATGTTGGGTTGATCAGTTTCGTCTACTAAGCAAGCCCTTAAAGTTTGTGGAGGGCTGCCCCTTACACCATTTATATATAGAAAGTAAAATAGTTGTCAAAAAATAAAAGGCCCGTTTTGACATTTGTATTTTGACTACCTAGCGGCTTGCCCGGTGTAGTGTAGCTATAGTCTGTCTAATAAGCCAACCAACTTGGGAATTTTGTATAACATTTAATCATTTAAAAATACTTTTATTCGGTACTTTATATAACGTTCTTCTGTTAGTAAACAATGATCTCTATCTCTTTATCAACCTTGATTATTGAACCCGTGTTGACTACATCAGATTTCATTAAATCCTAATAATTACACAAGTCGTTTAACTTATTAGAGATACTCTAATACTAAACCGGGCCTCTAAATTTATTGTTTCTTTCAGTTTCGTTCCAAGTAACATTCTAGGGCTTTACTCAAATGTCAACACGGACCTTGTATTTTTTAACAAGTAAAGTACTAAGAACCTCTATAATAATTCCACGATTTCTTATTTTAAAATATATAATTTGGTTTTAAAAATTAAAAGTACACAACCTGGAATGGTAGAAAAGAAAATATTCTTTTAGAAAGACTGATGTTCCAATATCACATTTTTATAGAGATAAATTATATTATTGCACGTAAAACTAACTTACGAACTAATTTGTGAGATTATTTCAATGAGTTTTTTTTTTTCTCATTTCGTAGATCTTAAATTCTAAGTAAATGCTGTATTATATTATAATAGTAGTTTACAAAATTATGTTAATTTTGAACATAGATTTTCATATCAAATGTTTTACACAAACACACAACAAAAATTTTATGAAAAATACAGTACCTACAATTCACGAATGATGGCGGCCGTGAAGTTTGCGCAGAAGGCTGCGCAGTAACGTGTTTAAGAAACCATATGGCGACGTGCGTGTGCGAGAAGAGTGCAGTATGCGCAAACGTTCGCAAAGGCTAACTTCACGGCCGCCATCATTCGTGAATTGTACTGTAGTGCATTTTGATACAAGTGCAGAAAGTTTGTCACAGGCGGAATTTGGATTCGGATTCTTGTTGGATTGATGGAGCCGAGGGCTGCAGTGACGAACGCATCAGGCAACGGCATTTCCGGGATTCTGATCCCGATTTCCGGCCAACGTAGGCGCGGGCTTGCGGACAGTGAGCAATGGGTAGCTCACTGTCCGGCCGTCCGGTAACTGTCCGGACCAAGCCCAAGTCGTCGACGGCGCGCACTGTTCCCGCGCGCCTCAAGGAGTTGTCAGCAACAGCAGGGACCCAGCCGGGTCGAAGCCTACTGGGGCCAGGATTATACGAAAGGGCGCTCGAGCCCCGGTATGAAGTCTTAAAGGAACGGGGTGGGTCTTTTAGTCAGTAAGAGTCTGACACTATCTCCCGCTCCGCCCAAGGGCGGGGGATGTCAATGCATGATTTTGCCCACCATAAAAAAAGGGCTGCAGTGACAAAGCACGTGTATTGAAAATTATACATATATCCGTTTTATATCAGGATAACTAGATGGGTTTACATTACATATGTTTTAAGTAGAAAAAAAGGTTTTTTTTTGTGCCAATTATGACGCATACCAACAAAAAACCAATGGAAAAATATTTTATAAAAATCAGTCTACTTAAGTAGCACTAAAGGGCCTATTACACTACACGTTATTAAGCACATGATATTCAGACTCATATTTTTCATTCCGAGTAAGATAGTCTGACCTTTATTACACTACGCGACATCGACTAAGACTGTCTGAATATCGAGTAGTGTAATTTTAAATTTAGTTCGTACCTCTAATATAGTTCGTACGCTCAGCTTATTTTGAGCAGCAAAATGCTAGGCTTGTTTTATTGACAATTCAAATAGAGTCTAGAACAATGTGCATTATTATGGCCTGATTACATTACATTATAGCCTGGGGCTAATATGTAGACACATAATAATATTACACTGTTGTATACCGATTATACCAGTTGATGCTACCAGCATCGCCGGCATTAAAGTAGAAAATTGTCCCAAGGCTGTTCCCTTGGGAGTATGTTTACTCCTGGGATAAAAAGTGTAGGATACATGCTATTCTAAGACATGGTCAAACCGTATGCTTTTTATTTTTACATTTACATTTATCCAAATCTGTTCAGCTGTTTGAGCGCCTTTATAATATTGATGATCCACATGAAAATTGCTTAAGTCTTTTGCTGCTCATAATTTTATGAGAGTAGGATTCGCGCGCAGAGTTCCGAAGGGGTAACAATTTTTTTAAACATACATACGAAACAAAGCCTAAGGGCCGAAAGTGCGTAAAGCGGACACCCGCGCGGACCCATACAAAAGTGCTACGACGCGGTGAGCCGCGCATCCGTCGCGATGAGCCGGGCCGCGCGCCCGTTTTGTTACGTAATCATTATGTATACTAAGTTCTCCATCGACACGACTACATATGTATACTAAGTTCTCCATCAACACGACTACATGCACACCATTAAAATTGAATTAGTGACACTGCGCAGGTAAAAGAGTAGTTTCCAGGGTCAAAATAATTACATTTTATTTAGTCCGTATTTTAGATTATAAAAAAAATATTGGACACATATTTTTTCTTTTTTCAGTTAAACAAATAATAATAAAACTAATAATTTACAAATAAAAAATACGTGTCCCTTATTTTTAAATAATCTAAAAGACGGACTAATTATTTTTTTACGGCAACTAGCCTATTACCAGTTTACCGGGTACCGTCGCACACGATAATTATATACACGCTTTGTCACGCGGCGAGTACCTGCCGTGGGCGAACTCTTTACGCAGTTTCGACCTTTATTTAGATTTTCCTGCAATCAGCTTTTATATACATACTAACATAATATATAAAATACTATAGTTTCGTTGGTAAGGATTAAAAATTGGTAAATTTTGATCAAATATTTGTTAAAGTAACTTTACAATGAGTAAATCTAAAAAAAATATTTGAGAGTCAACGTCAGTTTATATATCGCAATTTTCTTTCGATTTACACCGCCAAAAGTGGCCTCCATATTCCAAACTCATTAATTTACTTTACACGTCCGTGATTAGACTTTAGGAATCCTAAAAACGTCAGAATATCTTGCAAAGCCTTATACACCACTAATTTTTAATTAGTACAAATACTTAAAGGGCTTATTAGAAAAGCCCTTTTTATTATTTAAGTAAAGTCTCAATAACTAATATTCATAGACAGCAAAGTTATTAGCGTTTGTATTTATCCCAAAATGTCTCTCAATTTATGGAAATATTATGCAGGCTATTGATTATGAATGAATAAATGACGATTCATTCATTAAACCCCAAGCGAACGCCGGCGTTCACGCACCTATTGTCTGTAATTTTTACGATTGAAATGTTAAAATGAAAAAAAACTTCCCACAGTATTTTCTACTAGCAATTGTTATGTATGACTGATTCTATGATGAATTTAACTTTTCGTGGTCAATTTTAAGATTTCAGTTTTTTCTACTTTTGAATACAAAAATATGATCAGTAACGGGTACAGACACAGCCCCATTTTTTTGTGTACTAATTAAAAAGTAGGGGTGTATAAGTGTAGGTTACTTGTTAAGTTATTTTTTTTAATTGGAATGTTTGACACGCATTCATGAAATAAAACATTTGTAAGTAATACTTATTTAGGGTTCCGTATAAAAACGCAACCAACGGGACCACATTACTAATTTTTACAACCTTTCAGATTCACTCAATCGTATCAGCAGCGCATGTAGAAACTTCGGCGACTAAGGGTTGAGTTAACTCTGAAGGCCTTAAAGCCGTGTAAAACGCACCACTTACGAACACGAACATAGCGAACACAAATATCAAACTTAAACACTTGGTTTGTTCGTATGGACGGTATATTCAAACACTCAACAGTTGTGAACTCTCTTAATAACCACGGTGGCGTCGACGGACAATTGTGAAGTAGCGAAAAATTAATTGTGAAGTAGCGAAAAATTTTTTGGTGTTCGGATTGTTACAGAACATACTAATAGGATCGGCGCAAACATGTTTGACGAGCAGTGTTCGATGTTCGTAAATGGTACAAATGTGCGAACCAAGTTGTTGCGTATCATGCAACGTAACAAATTTGATCGCACGTACGTACACAGCTTCACCATGACGTATTAAAATGTCAATCGTGCGAGCGAGATGGGGCAATGGAGCTATACATCCTATATAGCTCCATCTCTTTAACAGTTCAGTTTGGGTCGTAAAATGGATCACTTTAAAAGTTCGTGGTAGCACTAGTCTGTACTACTATTTTAAAAAGTCGCGTCTCAGTGTAAGCTGACCCTCAGCCGAAACTCTGTACATTACGCGGGCAAGAACATTAGAAATGGCGTCTTTAAGGTGCCATTCCAACCTCGGCGGTAGGCTGCGATTTTTGTGAAAACCGTTCCGAACGCGGCAGCGGCTGCATGTGCTGCCGAACTTAGGCTGCGAGTGCTACCGCGACCTGCAGCCGCAACCGATCGCTGACCAGGTGCTGCAGACGCAACCGATCGCAGACCAGGTGCGCACGTAGTTACGTCACTCCAAACTGTTTAGACAAGTCCCAAAATAATCGCTACTTGTAGCCGATAGCGCTCATATTAGATTGAATAGTAGATCTGCGACTGGCAGCACGTGCAGCTAGCCTCGGAATCACTCCCGGCTGCCGATGCAGGTTGGCTTCGTGTCATGCGTGTGCTACCTGCATTCGGAGCCTACATCCGCAGCCTGCAGCCGAGGTTCGAATGCCACCATTAGACGCTACAGAAGTTCTGTGCTTTGTAGTCCTTACAGACAACAGCTATATTTAAATTCAGAATTCGAAATGAATCAAATTCTGGAACAATGAATTATTCGTCATACAAGATAAAGTTCAAATTTGATTACAACCCATACTTTTTAGGACCTCTTAATAAATGAACGGTAAAGGCAAAAAACCGGGAATGTTAGAGTATTGTATTTTTTTCTTCTCAAAATCAGTTCTTATGAATGTTTCCTGTTGTTTGCCTTTATCCCCTTCAAGTTCACATTTCTAAAGTGTTATATTCATATTCCGGTATATTCGCAGTCGCTCCCACATGGATTACAACCAGGTAGTAATTGGGAATTAAATTAACAGGAAGGTTTTATTAGTATATAAGTGATATTATTAGGAACTAAAATTTATTTGACCGCCAACCCCCTCATTGCGACCGTAAGACAAACAGCGATGATTCGCTCCGCAATGTACAGCAATTTGAAGTCTGGGCCATAACTTCCCCGTTGCCACACGGAGGCAATTGGGAAATTTTCCCGATGACCACCTGGTAACAATCCATGTGTGGGCGATTGGGAATATCTATAGTCGATACTCGATACTATGTTGGTGAAGTGACGATGCATTGAAATCATCTCGGTTATTCAAGTACATTCCTCAGTCCCATTTACTTACTTCCGTAGTATATTTGAGGGCAGTTTTCTATCAGTACTTGTAAGGCGCGTATCTCGAAGGCGAGGTCGGTGATGGCGGGCGGTGTGGCCACCAGGGTCGGCGCGAACACTGTGCTGAGGTTGTGGGCACTCATCTTGTTGAGATCTGCTTGTTGTGACACTCTGGAGACCGAACAACCAATCAACTAAACCATGTTTACTATGTAAATATAAATAGATGACTGAAGAAGCGAGAGAAAGTTCAAAACCACAAGGCATAGACTATGTTGAAGACACGCTTGTTTGGCAATGACTGCAGCACATGTGGCAGTCATTGTCATCATGTAAAGCGGGAAGTGATTATTTTTTTAATTTCAACCCTAACGTGTGATATATTGTTGGATAGGTATTTAAAAATGAATAGGGGTTTACTTAAATCATTTTTTGACAATGTCAATAATTTCGGAAATAATCGCTCCAAAAGTAAAAAACGTCGGGTCGTCCCCCCTCTAACTTTTGAACCATAAGTTTAGAAAATATGAAAAAAATCTGAAAAGTAGAACTTTATAAGGACTTTCTAGGAAAATTATTTTGAACTTGATGGAAAGAACAGTTTTTGTACAAAAAAGATAAAAGGGTTCTACAAAAAAAAATCTGGACTGTTTGTAGTATAATCGTATATGCAAGCATTTTTTTAAACTCATAAGTGGGTACACATATTGTGACGGACGGGAAACTACGGAAAGTGAGGGTGGCCCGACACGCTCTTGGCCGGTTTTTATTATGATTATTTTTATGGTGCTTTTGGGTACAATATTGCAATCAATACCAGACCAGTGTGTGTAGACACTGTCCTTGTGTCCTGTCCTTACATATCTATTAATATTTTAATATGGAAATATTGTAATATCAAACATTTTGTTTAAAAGAGTAACCATGGTATTTTTTTTGGTCCTTCTCCATAGGAAACGACCAATTGGAACCGTGCACTAGCTTCTGACGGTTTATAAGTGCCGATGTAAGCCTATGTGAAATAAAACATTTTGAATTTTTGAAACCTCGCACATGTTTTATCGAAAAGCGCTCTTTTCTCGTTGAAATGAAAAGCTATTTCTGGCTATTTATTTTTAAGCAAGAAAACGCTAGCGAAAAAAATGAAAAAATAATAAATAAATATATAAGCGTCCATTTGTTACCTATGTAAATGCTGCACCATGTACTGTAAACAGTTGAAGTGTGCCGGCGGCAACGAGTCCAGGCATTCTCTAAGCGCTGTTATTTGTTGCGCTTGCGACTTCATCTCTGAAAATCAAAATAATAATAATTATTATACACCCCTATTTTTTAGAAGAAGTGATGATGACGTTACCATCTGGTAGCTGCACGAAGGCTGCGCAATTGACATTATTAATCGGAACTGGCACTTTCGATTTTTTACCAGGAAACTGACTCACCGAAACCTATCGAAACTGCTAAAATGCTGCTGGATAGTTTACGCCACTTAATTTTACGTATACAATCGAAAATAGCTTTATAGATACTATTTTGTATACGTACCTCGCCAAAAATTATCGAAACTACCAGATTCGATTTTATTACCTGGGAAACACTGAGAAAAAAATAGTTTACTCGCGATGCCGTTAGTTCAAATCGCGCGGAGAACTCTAAATGCGAAATGCAGGATTTCGTAGTTTAGTTCTTATATGATGCGCTAGATGTCGCTACACATTTAAGTGCACCATGTTCTCTTCAATTTCTTTTGACATTAAAATTCGCGTTCGGTTCGTTCTGTGGAACACTTACGAAGACAATGCGAGTGGAACATAGTTTACTTACGTATAGCCTGCACTAGCTTGGGATGCACCTCATACGTGATGAGAGGTACCGGCAGCAGACGAAGGTATAATTTCAGAGTGCCTGCCACCACGTTGATATTGCTGTAAACGCTTAGATCCGCTGCTTCGCCGTCTGAAATAAAATAATAATATCATCGTCATCTTCCTGCCTGTTGGATATACAACCTCTTCATTATTTTCACAATACTTCTTTTATATGACATCTGTTACTTATGTCATTCATTGAAATAAAATGACGTATGCAAATTACACGACTATTTATTAATTTCATGATAAATACACAAAAGTGGCGACGAGGATGGCTGGAGAACTGGCGCGATTGACTCGCCTTCGTGCTACACTACGCGGACAACTTACAAAAATTGAACGTACATTGTCTCAATTGTCGAATATTTCAGAGTTCGAAGTAAGTACACGGCTGTCACATATAACAAACTATGAAAATAAGTTTGAAAACATTCAAAATGATATTGAATTGTACACAACTGATGAATTACTGGATGCAGAAATAGATCAACGGCACACTACAGAAGAATTCATCCTACAATTAAAGCTAAAATTGCATAGCTTACGCCCTACACTACAAACCGAACCGTCGACTTACGTCACGGTATCACAACACTCTATGAGCACTGAAACTACACCGGCAGCGACGCCTAGAATTAATTTTCAACCACTTCAAGAACGGGAAAGTTTTACTAATTTTATTCAAAGATTAAAAACTTACATGAAATTAAATAATTGCACCAATCCACAAACCCAAACTTTGACGCTGCTGAGTTTGTTACCACCAGAACTACATCAGAAGACCTACGACTTATGCGCACCGAACGATCCTATTGAACTAGAATTCAGCAGTCTGGTTCAAATATTACAACATTATATAGATCCGAAATCGAGTATTTGGGCTCGACAACATAAATTTATCTCGCGACTTCAAGGCTCAGACGAGACCGTCATGATGTATTCTTCTGTGTTGAAACATCTAGCTCAAGATTGTGAGTTCACTTGCAATAACTGTAAAATGTCCATTTGCGATAATTTTCTAATTTTACAATTTATAAGAGGAATAAGTGACACCGAAATTCGAACAAAAATGTTACAGGAAACAACGGTAACCGATTTCTCTAACTTAGTAAATAAAGCGGTCACTATTGAAATGGCAAAATCGGACAGTAGCTATATTTCACCAGGACATTCATCAAACCAAGATCTACACATGAAAATAATTCAAACTAACACGAAATACCGCAGTCGTAAGCAAGATCAGGAACATTTAACACCAGAAGCTTTAAAAGGAAAATGCTTTCGCTGTGGAAGTCCGGAGCACCGAGCAGATAAATGTCGAAGCATCAAGGATACCTGCTACAAGTGTAAACGAGTAGGTCACCTTGGACGCGTTTGCTTAAAATCAACACTAGGAAACAACCAACTACAGCCTGAACATGAGGAGTTACATAATAATGATGTTTCGTCAGTTAAAGTCGATGACACTACACCCTGGAATATGAACCTAATTCGATCTAACAACACAGACAAATTTATGATAAATTTACAAATTAAAGACTCAAAACTGAAAATGGAAGTAGATACAGGTGCTGCTCTATCAACTATCTCATTGAAAGATTTCAAAAAATTGAACACAGGATACAAAATCTACAAAACAAACATTACGATGAGAACATATACAGGAGAAATCTTTGCACCACTCGGAGTGGCCTACGTTACATGCAAATACAATGATCAAATATTTGAGGGTAAATTGTACATTATAAAACAAGACGTTGACCCTATCTTCGGTAGAGCATGGATACGAGCAATCAACTTGGACTTGGCAAATATTAACGTTATTACTGCTGGAGTACATCCGAAATTAGATATGATACTTTCTGAACACGCAAAGATATTTGATGGCACCTTAGGATGTATACCAAATTACAAGGCTCATTTGGCTCTTAAAGAAGAAGCCACACCAATTTTTGTAAAGCCCAGACGTATACCTTATGCTCTTAAAAAGAAAGTTGATGATGAAATTCTGCGACTCTGTGAACAAGGAGTCATTACAAAGGTTGATAGCTCTGAGTGGGGTACACCAGTGGTACCTATTGTCAAACCAAATGGCAGTATACGCTTATGCGCGGACTACAAAGTCACTCTAAACAAAGTAATAAGGGATGAACCATATCCTATTCCAATTATAGAGGACATTTTAGTAGAAATGAACGGAGGTCAAATATTTTGTACCCTCGATATCAGTCAAGCTTACCTAAACATGATGATGGATGAGGAGAGTGCTATGATGCAAACTTTAAGCACACACATGGGTACGTTTAAGGTAAATAGACTTATGTTTGGAGTCAAGGTTGCTCCGAACTTATGGCAAAAATTCATGGACCGAGTACTTCAAGGAATAACTGGAGTGAAATGTTTTTTTGATGATATAATAATTCAAGGACATTCAGAAGAACAACTTCTTACAAGACTACGCCTAGTTTTACAAAAATTACAAGACAATAATTTGAAACTTAATAAGGAAAAATGTCAATTTATTCAATATAGTATTGAATATTTACGCTATACCATCGACAAAAATGGAATTCACAAAAATAAAAATAAAGTGAAAGCAATTTTGGAAGCTAAACGGCCCAAAAACGTTAACGAACTGCGGACATTTTTAGGCATGGCGAATTATTACAATAAGTTCATTCCTAACTTAGCTTCAATGTCTAGTCCTCTTAACAACCTACTCAAGAAAGATATCAAATACGAATGGACAGTCGCATGTGATGAAAGTTTCAATAAAATCAAACAGGAAATTCTCAGTGAGAGAGTTTTAATGCATTTTGATGATAAGAAACCCTTGGTTCTCGCTACGGATGCTTCACCTCTTGGACTTGGAGCAGTCTTATCGCATCGACTACCGGACGGATCGGATCGACCTATAGCTTTTGCATCACGTTCATTGACAACCAGTGAACAAAAATACAGCCAGATAGACAAAGAAGCGACGTCCCTATTCTGGGGATTAAAAAAATTTTTTCACTATTGCTACGGAAGAAAATTCATACTAATCACAGATCATAAACCACTAACTGCAATATTCGACCCACATAAAACATTGCCGGCGATGAGTACAATGCGGCTCTTTCATTACGCACACTTTCTTTCTGGTTTTGATTATACCATTGAATATAGAACATCGAATGACCACAGCAATGCAGATTATCTTTCAAGAAATCCAGTAGAAATAGTAACTAATAATACAATTGACGTACATTGTGCATTTCAATTAAACCAGATGAACACAATTGCCGTCGACTGTGTAAAAATCGCTGAAAAGACCCATTGCGATGATGAATACAGTCGACTATTAGAAGCTTTAAATAAGGGTACTTCAGTAAGAAGATACGGCTACAATGACAATGAATTGACCATTCAAGATGGGTGTATACTAAAAGGAACCCGAGTGATGATTCCAGCAGATTTGAGACAACAGGTACTAGAACAATTACACACGGGACATCTAGGAATCGTAAAAATGAAATTATTAGCTAGAGGATACGTTTACTGGAAAAATATAGATAAAGACATAGAAGACATAGTTAGAGGCTGCAGAGAATGTCGCCTAAACCAAAATGAACCACCACGTACGGTTTTACATCATTGGGATTTACCATCTGAACCATGGCAACGGATCCATGTTGATTTTGCTGGGCCGATTCAAGGTTACTCTCAATTTATAATAGTGGACGCCTTCACAAAATGGGTGGAAATAATAGAAACAAAAACGACTACAAGTTCATGGTGCATTCGACAACTTAAAGAACTTTTTGTGACTTTTGGAATTCCGCTTACACTGGTTTCTGACAACGGTCGACAATTTACTTCAAATGAATTTGAATCGTACCTCAAAGAAAGCGGGGTCATTCATAAAACTTCAGCTCCATACCACCCAGCAACAAATGGACAGGCAGAGCGTTACGTACAAACTATCAAAAAGGCAATACATAGTATCAGCTCCGAGCCGGGCTCCCTACACGACAAACTGCTGGGTATCAAGGAGCGATTACGGAGAACCCCTAGTAGCAGTACTAATAAAAGTCCATACGAGCGAATGTTTGGCAGACAGATAAGAAATAATCTTAGTGTTCAATTTAAGGCAAGGACAATAGATACACGAACGCCCACTGGTGAAGTAATTCCTACCCGCACATTCACGGTGGGGCAGAGGGTCCAACTAAGGAGTTACACGAACGATCACATAAAATGGGAGTTCGGAACTGTCGTTAAAATATTAGGACGATTACATTACCAAATAAAAACTGATTCAGGAGTGTTATGCAAAAGGCATATCGACCAGATGCTGCAAACTACGTGCTTACCTTAGAGTGGTGCAGTAAAAAACTAATATTACGGCTCTTGCCAATTTGGGACGGAGGTGTTGGATATACAACCTCTTCATTATTTTCACAATACTTCTTTTATATGACATCTGTTACTTATGTCATTCATTGAAATAAAATGACGTATGCAAATTACACGACTATTTATTAATTTCATGATAAATACACAAAAAAAAAAAATATATACATTATTTATAATAATATAAATAATAATATCATCGTCATCTTCCTGCCCTAGTCCCGTTTTATTTGGGATCGGCGCAACACTTTTTTTTCTTCCATTCTGTCTGTCACTCGTCACGCTATCACTAACTCCCTTTTCTTTCATATCACTTCTCACGCAATCCATCCACCTTTTCTCTGACCTCCCTCCCTCTCCCTCTCCATCCATCCTCATCTAAACTATCTAAAAATAATAATAATAAATAATTAATATCAGGCATCTTGGCTCATAGATACATACCTTACAGACTAACATATATGTTATAGTATATACAAGTTATCGTTAGTAAATAAGACTTATGATAGTCCCAAGTTAGTAACACTTCAAGTGTGAAGTGTTACTAACTGGGGACTATCCTAAGTCTTTAGTGCAGTGGCACTAAGTTCCCTTCATGCTATTCTGTGGCACCTGTCCGCGGAAGCGACGGAAAAGTCTTCTTTCAGCATGAAGGGCGGGAAAGTGTTCGGGACTCGCACCACAAACGCCTTGAAATTGACGTTACGGTGCGACTCCAACAGCTGTACCCTTAGTGCGTACTTCGTTTTTTTGGCGCACGTAGGTACTCCAAAAATGCCATGCCATTACGCGGTCACATAAAAAAGTGCACCCGTCCCGAACAGTCGCGCACCGCGCCCGTTTCGCTACGTAATAATAGATTAAAGTTCTCCGACACGACCACATGCACAACATTAAAGTTTCATTAGCGACACAGCGCAGGTAATAATTCGGTTACCGCGACGGGTGCCCGCGCGTGCGCACGCTTAACGCAATATTGGCCCTTAAGGTATTTTGCTAATATCAAAAATCTACTTCAATGAATACTTATCGAATGGTGTCACCAGGGGCGTAGCTAACGCTGTATCATCTGACCAATCCAACTTTGAAGGTAAGCGGAACAGACAGTTAAGTCTCGCCAACCTCCGTCAAAAGAGGTCCTCCGACGGGCAACTCTCCGGCAGATGATTTCGGGCTGTTCTATATTTCTGTTCAAATCGCGCGGAGAACTTTAAATTTCGCGATGCAGGATTAGTTCTCACATGACGCCATAGATGTCGCTACACATCTATTGGAAGTTAACTTAATTTCAACTAAGGTAAGGTTGATATTTCTTTGGCAACAGAATGCTTACCTCTGTCAAACGCCATTTTCAAAGCTTCAATCTCGTCAGCGAATCCGGACACCCTGTATATTCCTTCAGAATCCATGCCCCTATCTTCTATCTCGTTCACACACTTCTTGACCACAAACGGTAGGGTACTCGAGTGGGCGTTCAGCAACGTGGTCAGGTCTATGCCGAACACACCGCGGAGTTTCTTCAAATCGGGGACGCAGTGGTTTGGAACGCGCTCTGAGCACTTCGAATGCGCTATGAAACCGCAATCTGGAAGTTTTGACAGAGTTTGAATTTAGTTCGTGTTTAATTTAGGTACATTCGGTTTTCACCTTTATTATATTTCGTTCACGTTAACATTAGAAATTTAAAGAAACCTTTTTTATTGTCTGGTCAACTGATTTTAACTCCTCTTTCGTAGGCATAAAGATGGCAATAACAACAAGGCATAAAGATGACAATAACAACAAGGCATAAAGATGGCATTAAAAACAAGGCATAAAGATGGCATTAACAACAAGGCATAAAGATGGCATTAACAACAAGGCATAAAGATGGCATTAACAACGAGGCATAAAGATGGCATTAACAACAAGGCATAGAGATGGCATTAACAACAAGGCATAAAGATGGCATTAACGACAAGGCATAAAGATGGCATTAACAACAAGGCATAAAGATGGCATTAACAACAAGGCATAAAGATGGCATTAACAACAAGGCATAGAGATGGCATTAACAACAAGGCATAAAGATGGCATTAACAACAAGGCATAAAGATGGCATTAACAACAAGGCATAAAGATGGCATTAACGACAAGGCATAAAGATGGCATTAACAACAAGGCATAAAGATGGCATTAACAACAAGGCATAAAGATGGCATTAACAACAAGGCATAAAGATGGCATTAACGACAAGGCATAAAGATGGCATTAACAACAAGGCATAAAGATGGCATTAACAACGAGGCATAAAGATGGCATTAACAACAAGGCATAAAGATGGCATTAACAACAAGGCATAAAGATGGCATTAACAACGAGGCATAAAGATGGCATTAACAACAAGGCATAGAGATGGCATTAACAACAAGGCATAAAGATGGCATTAACAACAAGGCATAAAGATGGCATTAACAACAAGGCATAAAGATGGCATTAACAACGAGGCATAAAGATGGCATTAACAACAAGGCATAGAGATGGCATTAACAACAAGGCATAAAGATGGCATTAACAACAAGGCATAAAGATGGCATTAACAACAAGGCATAAAGATGGCATTAACAACGAGGCATAAAGATGGCATTAACAACAAGGCATAAAGATGGCATTAACAACAAGGCATAAAGATGGCATTAACAACGAGGCATAAAGATGGCATTAACAACAAGGCATAGAGATGGCATTAACAACAAGGCATAAAGATGGCATTAACGACAAGGCATAAAGATGGCATTAACAACAAGGCATAAAGATGGCATTAACAACAAGGCATAAAGATGGCATTAACAACAAGGCATAAAGATGGCATTAACAACAAGGCATAAAGATGGCATTAACAACGAGGCATAAAGATGGCATTAACAACAAGGCATAAAGATGGCATTAACAACAAGGCATAAAGATGGCATTAACAACGAGGCATAAAGATGGCATTAACAACAAGGCATAGAGATGGCATTAACAACAAGGCATAAAGATGGCATTAACAACAAGGCATAACGATGGCATTAACAACGAGGCATAAAGATGGCATTAACAGCATTAACAACGAGGCATAAAGATGACATTAACAACGAGGCATAAAGATGGCATTAACAACAAGGCATAAAGATGGCATTAACAACGAGGCATAAAGATGGCATTAACAACGAGGCATAAAGATGGCATTAACAGCATTAACAACGAGGCATAAAGATGGCATTAACAACAAGGCATAAAGATGGCATTAACAACAAGGCATAAAGAAAAATAAAGAAAAAAAAAAAGAGAAAAAAAGAAGAAAAAAGAAAAAGAAGGAAGAAAAAAAGGAAGGAGGAGGGGAAGAGGAAAAGGGAGTTAGTGATAGTGTGAAGGGTGACAGGACAGAATGGAAGAAGAAAACATGTTGCGCCGATACCGACTAATGTGGTATAAGGGTAGGAAGAACAAGTTTTTATACTAAACAACAAATAAAAATAAACAAGATTTTAATGAAAAAATTTTTTTCATTGCAAGCTTTTATACCTCGGTATACCTATAACAATTAATGCTCGTCAACATGAATCATTCGAGCCCAAACTCGATGGGATTGTGTTATTTAACTACCAAGTTCCTATAGCCACCTCCCAGTTGCATCATTAGATCAGCTCCACGTCATAATGATTTTGCATTGTCATCTGATTTACACATGCATGCAAAATTTCAGCTCAATCGGTAATCAGGAAGTTGGTCTTTAATTTGCAAGATTTGATGACAGACAAATAACGGGACAGGTGAAACTAAATAAAAGCTTGTAATTATTGTATTGTCATCAGTCTTTGATGGGTGTGCAAAGTTTGAAGAAAATCTGATCGCCCAAAGTTGGTCAAAATCGAGCTCAAAAGCGTTGGTTACAAACATACAGGGGTGCTATTCTCTAAGAAAGCGCAGCGCTGGCACAGCGACGAGTCGTGAGCGCAGTACATTGAATTAACAATCCAATGTTAAGGGGCATTGGGTATATATATATATTAAAGAATAGCACCCCAGGTGAAGCTAATATAAGCGTGTTAATAATAAAAAGAACTCTTTTCTGCAAATAGCATCAAAATGAATCAGCAATGAGCATTTAAAGTTTTGATTTGAGGAACAGAGGCGCGGTGGAGACATCTTGCTATCTCTTCTGTAGGTAACCAAATATCAGTGACGTCACATTTAAAAATTGTTGCCACATTCTATTACCTAACAATTTTTCCTTCCACCAGGTTTAAAAGGCAGACTTAACAAAGTATAAAAATACTTTTTGACACCAATATCTACTTATAAAAAGAAATGATTCAATTACCTCAATGAAATACCTAATAATTTAGTTATTTTCCTCGTTAAATGTTATTATTGTATACCTACGTCACCGGATAAATTGTTAACACCGCAAGTTCTAAACTTTATAAATTAGGCATTTTCTACCAGGGAACCTTCAGCAGCATAGCCTATTTTATAGCAATAGGTTCAACATAGTGAAAGGACGTTAAGGCTGCCTGTCCATCGGAGCGAAGCGAGGCTGCGGTGCGGAGAAACAGAGAAATATTAACCAATATTGCACAAAATCTCCGCTCCTCTTCAGAGGACAGAGAGTACGAACTAGTTTAAAAATTCATAAAAAACCGGGAAACGGAGCAGGGCAACGGAGCGGGGAAGCCGAAAGTGCGGACGCTATAACAAAACTATAGCTAAAACAGTCTGCAACTCCGCTCCGCATTACTTTCTCACTCCGCCTCGCAGCCTCGCTAGTGGACAGACAGTCTGCAACTCGGCTCCGCATTGCTCTTTTGCTCCGCCCTGCTGCCTCGCTCCGCTCAGGACTGTAGGTGAAGTTTCACCGCGAGATATTTGCAAACCTATCCTTAATTTTGGAGAAAAATAAAATTGTTCATACATTTTTTCTTTTTTAATTTATTAAATCCTGCAAATAGAAGAGGTTGATTTAGCTGTTTTTGATGATCCATTTTTTTTCTCTCTAAATAACGGATAGGTTTTTGAAATAGTTATCTGTTTAGGGAATTCCTTTTTAGGTGTTTCTTATGGACTCTCCTATTAGTAAAGGATCCATGGTCAATTTTTGAACTTGATTACTACCAAGCTAATTTTCCGGGAGTGAGTGTCATTTTGATGAGACGCCCAACAATTTCTTATACGGAACTCTCGATTGTGCTTGTGATTATTTTTAAAAATGTATTACTATCTGGGTATTTTTTTGTTAAATTCCGTGCAAAAATGGACCAGGGATCCTGAACTATATTAGTATAATCGGCCTTATAATGTATCCACTGCTGGGACTCAGGCCTCCCCTCTAGTAGAGGGAATGGGCCGTAATCCAACAGGCGGGACCAGTGCGGGTTGGTGGTGGATGTCACGTTTTTGGTTCTAGGACATGCCGGTTTCCTCACGATATTTTCCTTCACCGTTTTAAGAGTAGTACCTAGGCATGAAATAAATTACACAAAGTAATGCGCCTGGCTGGGTTTGAAACTGCAACCCGTAAGTCGGGGCCGTTACCACTCGGCCACCACTGCTTACTATATTAAGGAACACCAAAATTGAATAATAAGTTTACCTTCACATTTAACACCCTGTGCCGTGAATCCCCACAGGAAGTTCGCACAAAGCTCACACCAGTTCAGACCCTTAAACGTGTGTACTTTGAAACTGTGTGACTTGGAATACTTCATTACTAAAGGATTGTCCTCTATGGACGGTGTGAGATCAAACGGTGGTTTCTTCATGCCGTCTACTTCAGTTGCGTTTACGTTTTCAGTCTTTGTTATTATGGGGCTTGCGTTGTTTGAGGCTCTAGAATAAAAGTAAAATTAACGCATCTTCTTTTACAGGACCTTTGAGATAAGTCATTTAGATATTCTTACATAAAAAAATAATAATAAGAATATTCCACAACTTTTAGGCCGCCTACAAATTAGCCGCAAAGTGTAATGTAAATAACTAAGTAGCGTGCAGCGCGACTGGAGCGCGGGTGTGGCGCTGCAGTCGCACGTTTTTTATTTATATGGAATAACTAAGCAGCGCGGTGGCAGCGCTGCAGCCGTGCTGCCGTCGCGCGCCACTTTGCGGCTAATTTGAAAGCGCTCTTACACAACACCATCTTGTCAGAGCTTGTGCTATGAGTACCGTACTAGATAACTGATAAACATACTTATAGATTTTTAAATACTAATAAACTACTCGTAATAATATTATAGATAAATTATACCCAGACACAGAACAAATGATCATGCTCATCACACAAACATTTGTTTTGCAACGGAATCAAACCCACCTCTGCTCATAGCAGTCAGGGGCACTAACCATTAGACCAACAGGCCAGTCAATAAAATCTCTTTAAGATTATGCAATATTCTAATTCATCACTCAAATATTATAAGTAATAATTTATATTAAACTTACTGTTGCATTCTTGATAACGTATTAAGTTTACGCCTGTTCAGCGTAACATATGGACTCTCTGGGTAACTAGCTCTGGAGTTGATCATCTCGACGATGTGATGAGCTTTGAGTTCCATATGACACGTGATGAGACCATCGGCAACCAGGTCATAGATGGTGTCATACCGTTTGGCACCAATGTAATGTGTTCCATCGTAATATAATTTGTAATGATGAATTTTATCATCAAATCTGAAATATTTCAATTTATTATGTAGTAGCTGCTGCCTGCTACATACACTCAAGATAAAAAAGAACATGGTCTACCCATGTGCCAAATTAAATCAAAATCATTTATTTCAAATAGACCATTTGCAGGCACTTTGGAATAGTCAAATGTCGGTCAGTCCAAAAAAGTGAAGCTAAATTGCACGTTCCAAAGCATCCGAATCCATTCAGCTCTTCAAACATGAAGAAATAACATACTGTCAGAAGAGGTTGTAATTGTATCGTGAGAACTGGAAGACAGAGATTGACGAATGTTTGAATTTATGTGAGACAGAAAAGTAGAAAGAGTGTGACTGTCATTATTCGGTGAATAATGACAGTCACACTCTAACAAAGATAATTTGTGTTTTTACTGTAAACGTAAAACAATAAAGTAATTGCTTAATTTAATCACTCATGGTACATGATTATTATTCCAATACCCTTAATACCATGTACTTACACAAACATACACACAAACTTTTCCCTTTATAGTATTAGTGTAGCTGTAATTTCGATTACCAGTGATTGGAATAGGTAGGGCTATTTAGGTTCTTTAACCGCAAACATTGATGTTAATATTGATATTCCACGGGATTCCGGCTGATACTACGGGATTTAATTGAATTTCACTCTTTCTGTCAATATGTACTTATAAAAAATGGTAGGCCAAAAAACGCATGATATCATCATTATCATCATCACCAGCCTTTTTAATGTTCCCACTGTTGGTACTTAGGCCTCCCCTCTAGGAGAGAGAATGGGCCATAATCCACCACGCGGGCCCAGTGCGAGATGGTGGATGTCACATGTCTTCGAATTTTTGGTTCTAGGACATGCCGGATTCCTCACGATGTTTTCCTTCACCGTTTTGAGGCAGTGGTGATGAAATAAATTACACAAAGTAATGCGCCTGGCTGGGTTCGAACCTGCGACCCACAACTCGTAAGTCGGCGCCGTTACCACTAGGCCGCCACTGCTCTCATCGTCGCATGATATGCGACGTTGTAAATTTTACGTCAACAGCACGCTATAAAACTTTTTGCCAAGCGCGCGACGTTGCCGCTTTGTTGAGACACGTACAGATACCGGCACGGATCTTGAGCGTATTATACTATCCTTAATCCCGTCCTTCTTATATTTACCCATCAGAAAGGAAGTGTAATCTTTCATTACTTCCGAAGGCAAGAATAGTTTTTTTTTTATAATTATACTAAGTACTTTAAAACCAAATCCCGGGACTCGGGGAATATCCATATTATTCTGACTTAGGGCAAGAACATAAAATGGCCCTACTTATTCCAATCTCTCCTGACAACTTATAGATGTTAAAACATAACACTAATTTCACTCAGAAATAATATATTTATATTTAGTTTTCCTGTACCTTTATGACACTATTGAATGATAAATTTTTTTGATTCACTTTGACTATAAGGAAAATAGGATAGGATTAAATTTAACATTTATATGTCATGTTCAGGAATAATTTTGACATGAAATTATGGATATCTCGTGGCATGTTAGTATTGAATGCTCCATGATATTGCCAATTAAAACTGGCCAGATCGTTTTAATGTTAACGTTTTAGGCTACTTCCTATTACGACTTACTTTGTTTTTTACTGAGATAATTTTTATTGTGCCTTTGTGTACAATATTTGACTGGTCTATACTGTTCTTACATAATATCTATCAATATTGTAATACCAACCACTTTTTTTAAAAAGAGTAACCATGGAGTTTCTTGCCGGTTCTTCTCCATAGAAAACGACCAATTTGGAACCGTGCACTAGCTTCTGACGTTTTATAAGTGCCTATGTAGGCCTATGTGAAATTAAATATTTTTGATTTGATTTGGTTTGATGATATATTAATCCTTGTTTGGCCATATTATAGATGTTGGATTTCTATGATAGTAAAAGGTCTAAAAAAGTAGGCCAAACAATGATTGATGTCATCAAACTTTAACATTTAAAATGATCAGTAGCCTGATTCACGTAAAATCAAACAAGCCAAATATCGTTGAAGTTTTATTGTTGTTCGATCGAAGTCCTATCCAAAAGCGGTATTCACAATCTATCGACTCATTTCCAGTTACATTAATAAGTATTCAACCAGGATAATGTAATACAGATTTTTTTTTAATTCGACGAATTTCAAACGTCTTTAAAATCGGTGTCGTTCAAACTGGATTGATGGATGTGAATGCAGAAATGGTCTAAACGACTAAATCGCTATAATATCGTTACGGTTTTTATTACGTGAATCGGGCTACTGGCCATTATTATACAATCAAACAGAGTTTATTTTCAACCAACAACTTTGTCTTTTATTTTTCCTTCATTACTTATTTTGTGACGTGCATTCATAAAATTTTACTTTTCAGTGGGCACTTACAAAAAACTGCAAAAGTATTATAATATGTACTGGAATTAAATTAAACCTTTGACAATGAATTGATCAATTTTAAAGATCTTGCCTCAACAGATACATATCTCTAACTGGAAACTTATAGGAAATCTTCAGTCCTTAGGGGTTCTTAACTTTTCAGATACCGTCTATTTGAGACACAATAGTAAGACAATAGATGCATGAACGCCGGCGTTTGCTTGGGGTTTAATGAATTAATTGTAAGAACTCACTGCCCCCGAGTATTTTGTTCAACAAAGTTGAGTTGACCATGTAATCAGATGTACATTGAATACTAGTATTTGTTACAAAGCAAATGCCTGACTGGCCCTTTTCACAGTAACACATATTTATATTTTTTTTTATTTGAAAATCATCCAATGTCTTCTTCCGCTTTTGGGTGGTGCAGGAGAGCCATGTCAGACTTTTGGTGACTAAAACCCACTTGTGTTCCAAAGCCTCGGAGGTACTTTTTCACTTAACCCCTGGCAGGTTGAGTGAAAAAATACTTCCGGGGCTTTAAAAGAGTTAGTCCCTTGAAGGGACACAGTAATAAGTACATAGATATCCCTTGGAAGAACTGGGGTCAGACTTAAGTCATAGAATTACTTACTTTAAAGTTAATGTATAGAAATCGTTTCCCTGGCTACCTTTTCTAATCAAAAAGGCGCCGTTGGGTTCGTTCTCAAGAACTAAAATTGCTTCTTTGTGACTCATGATACCATGGTATTCCCTCCCATAGAACTCCGGTTTATCGTCCAAATTATCACACACCACACGCTTTGGCTTTGGAGCCTCCATTTGTATTCGATATACTAGAAAAATACAAGTATTTAAACAAAAATATTCACACAGAAAAAGTAGTTGGAAAAGTTATCAAAGTTACGTACATTCCGGTTTCCAAATATTTTTCAGGTTCTCCATTTTATGGGTTTGTTTCAGTGTCTATAAGAATTGATTTCCGCTATTTGATAACTCGTTAGTGTGTCAAGGTATTTGAGAAATTATCGCTTTTAAATGAGTAATTAGAAATCGTAACGTAAACAAAACTTGCGGTATTTGACACTGACAGCTTGACATTTTGAGTTTGACGTTCGAACTTTTTTTGAGATTATATGAACTGGTAACTGAGACCTTTAGGTCAAATTTTTATTTTTATTGAAAACAGTACTTTTGTTCCCATTAGAACGTACAGATGTAACACATTCTAAAGTATATGCCAGCATCTGTATCAAGTCGGCCTTCTTATAATCAACACTACAAAAATATATTTTTACCGAGATCGCGCCTATTTCAATGATTTTACAATTGTTCTGTTGTGCGTTTGCATAATTGAAAGTTGCCGAGTTTTTATTTTAATTGTTTACTTGAAATACAAAACTGCAACAATTTTACATCCCATTATCCACCCGGAATAAATTTGCAAATAAATTAAAAGTGACACTGAATTTCACTGTTAATAAATAGAGCTGCACTTGATCACTCCTTTCTGAATCCCGGCATTCTCAAGGAATAGACATATAAGTGCGTCAAGTACTAACCTCCCAACAACTCTAGTAACTTATTATTTATTTCTAAATGATGTATTAATACCTAGATTCTACGTTCAGTTCTAACTTTACACCTGCTACAAGATTATATTATCAGGTGTAAAGTTAAAACTTAAATATCCAGAGATAAGCAAGTGTGTACATTTGTGTGCCGAATCAAAGTTATTTTAATTCAGCGCGTAAAAGATTCCAATCTGTTACACTGAGCATAAGATCGGGTTATTTAAGTACACCTGTAAACCATTTCCTTTTTTCAATATCTATTTCGATGCTTACTATATTTAACCAATCCATGTAGGTACCTAATAGTACAGTACAATTCACGAATGATGGCGGCCGTGAAGTTAGCCTTTGCGAACGTTCGCGTAGGTATACTACACTCTTCTCCCACACACACGTCCCGATTTGGTTCCTAAAACACGTTACTGCGCAGTCTTCTGCGCAAACTTCACGGCAGCCATCATTTGTGAATTGTACTGTACAATAAAGACTAGCATTAGAGAGATATCATTTTAAGTACCTACATACTTACACTATTTTTTTTTATTAGAATCAAAGTTTTTCGTAACAACTTTAAGGTTTAAAAAAAGTTTATTACTCCTTTATTAAACAAATTAAAACAAAAATAAGCAGTTTCAATTAGGAAAAAAACAACATATAATTTAATTACCTACTTCATTGGCCATTTTTCACAGATCTTAAACTTTAAAAACCGGCCAAGAGCGTGTCGGGCCACGCTCAGTGTAGGGTTCCGTAGTTTCCCGTCCGTCACAATAAAGTGTACCCACATATGAGTTTAAAAAAATGCTTGCTACGATTATACTACAAACTTAGTCCAGAAATTATTTTGTAGAACCCTTTTGTCTTTTTTGTACAAAAACTGTTCTTTCCATCAAGTTCAAAATAATTTTCCTAGAAAGTCCTTATAAAGTTCTACTTTTCAGATTTTTTTCATATGTTCTAAACTTATGGTTCAAAAGTTAGAGGGGGGGGGACATTGTTTTTTACTTTTGGAGCGATTATTTCCGAAATTATTGACATTATCAAAAAATGATTTCAGTAAACCCCTATTCATTTTTAAATACCTATCCAACGATATATCACACGTTAGGGTTGAAATTAAAAAAAAAATCACTTCCCACTTTACATATAGGGGGGCTAGCCTAATAAAACATTTTTTCCAATTTTTATTTTACTACTTTGTCGGCGTGATTGATATACATATTGGTACCAAATTTCAGCTTTCTAGTGCTAACGGTCACAGAGATTAAGCGAGGACGGACAGACAGACAGACAGACAGACGGACAGACAGACATTGCGAAACTATAAGGGTTCCTAGTTGACTACGGAACCCTAAAAATGAGAGATAGTGAAGTTAAAACAAAAAAAAACATAAAAGAATGAAATGTTTTGAGCTTCCCAAATCATGGCAGCCTTTCATTTTACACCTGTCAAATAAAGCACCCCAAATCAACTTGTTCGAAAAAAAAAATCATGAAAGTTGCATAGAACTAATAGAACATCTGTTTTCTGAGTGCGGCAAAACATGCTCATAGCACGAACACTGTGTGAGTTAAAGGTGAATAGGTAGGTATAGATAATAGATCAATAATGTTCACACAGTACCTACTGCAGCCGTTTTCTGACCTTTGTTTAATCGTAGGTATGCATCTTAAGATTTTTTCAAATGTTTGTTTATTAAGTATATGTAGAATTGTAGATTGTAGATGTAGGTAGTTTTTATTGATATGTGGGTAATTACAGAGAAAATAATAATACTTAGGTACTTGCTCATATTTGTGTTAGTAGGTACTAAGTAGGCACTTACCATAATATCTTTACCGAATGAAACGACAAAGGATTCAATTAGCTGAATACTTGATTTTGATAATATAAGATTAATGTTTAATTCGTTATTGACCTACAGATAAGTAAATAATTAACCTAATTAATAATTATGGGGGTTCTTACCTTTACTTAGTTTATACTATGACGTTGTTTGTCAAATAACAGTTAGCCTTTGCCCAAATGCATCTAATTAAAACTCGTAATTTCACCGGACAGTTTTCGTTGAAATTTCTGACTTTTTTTTTTGAAGAATGATTTCATCAAAGGACGTGTCCCACTTAGAGATGTGACTGAGACAATATTGGCGAGTAGTGGGAATATTGCCAGCAATATTCCCATTTTGCCGGCAACGGCTCATTTCTAGTCCCACTCTAGGGTGGAACAAGAGGGCGTGTCAGACTTATACTAACTAAAACCTATTTTCCTCCATTTGCCATTTGCATTCTAAGGCTACACTTTTTCAAACTTTCCCGCAACCTGACAATTTCCATGGATATTCCGAAATGGAACCCCAGGATCAAAAACAGAGGCGTAGCATGGACTAGCTTAGACGTGGGCGCATCAACAAGACCTTTTTCTTTCATAAATTCGACAACGAAACAGCTACTGTCACAACCCAGCGTACTACCACATCATCGCTTACTATCAGGTGAAAAAGTGGTCAAAAGAGAGCCTATTATAAAGACCCTAAAGACCCTATGAGCCTATTATTTATTAAAAAAAAACCGGGCAAGTGCGAGTCGGAATCGCACACTGAGGGTTCCGTGAAAACTACAATTCCCAAATGCAGTCTCGAAGATTTTTCGGAATACCAATTTTTTTTTGTGACTTATGTAACAACAAATTTACTGTTTTCAGATTGATTCCTATACCTGTGCTATATAACCTTGCTTTGTGCCAAATTTCAGGATTCTGAACCAACGGGTACGCTATGAATTTCGATCTTTGAGAGTGTCAAAATATACGTTTTTGGCGCCATAATCGGCCGTATCTTTTTTATTAGTTAACATAGAAGTTTGATTTTGACGTGACAACGTCTTAAATTAGGTTGCGGCTGGGAGTCACTTATGAAAAAGTGTAACGCTCGGTAACGTTACGATGAGTCACCGAACGAGAGAGAGGCCCGCCGAATGCCTTGCGTCTCTCTCCCACTCAACTATGATCGGATTCTTATTTTCATTCAATTCCTTGTTCCTATTGTGCAATTTAATTATATTCATATCAATAAATATTCTACCGAGAAAAAGACGTTGTCACGTAAAATCTTCGCCCGTAAAACCGACTTTACAGGCAACCATTTTTTTTCACAACTTGAAAAACCAACTGCAGACCTGCGTTTAAGGTATTTAATTTCAACTCGATACCTTCACGCGTTCTCGAGATAAAGGGTCTTGACCGACAGACAGTCAGACGGACGGACAACAAAGTGATCCTTTAAGGGTTCCGTTTTTTTCCTTTTGAGGTACCTACGGAAACCTAAAAAAAAACCCTCGTTCTTAAAGAAGGGAGGGCGTGTACGAGGCCCTTTGCGTGTGAGGCCCACTTAGCCTTCAAAACGCAAAGCAAAGAAGGAACAAAGGTGTCATTTGAACACGTACCTAGTGGTGTAGCTCAGCCCTGGAGCGGAATAAATCATTAGATAATTTCTCACCATAAAAAAACTGGGCAAGTGCGAGTCGGACTCGCGCAATGGAGTCTTGAAGATTTTTTCGAATGGCAAGAAAGTTTTTATTTTATTGTAATATTCGTTTGAAATAATACGTTTTTTGCGGCATAAACGGCCTTATTTTGTTTTTCTTTTTCGTTAACTAAGTAATTTGATCTTTTCACAACTTCATGGGATCGCATACCTGAGTATATGGTTTTAATATTAACTGGATACCTCCAAGCATTCCCGAGTTAAAGGTTCTTGACCAAAAGACAAACAAACGGATAATATAGTGATCCTTTAAGTGTTCCAGTATTTCCTTTTGAGGTACAGAACTCTAAAAACCTGATAACAAAAATTGTTATCAGGTTTTTAGAGTTTCGTACCTCATAAATAAAACAAAGTTTTAATTATTTAAACTTTGTTTTATTTATAGCTGTGTCGACACAAAGTTGCACAATCTATTAACTAATTCATGTCATGCTTGCTGTATCGGTCTTTAAAACTGAAACCTAATAGTCGACGGTATCGCACTCGGGGGAATATCCTTGCAGGAAACATTAACGAATTCTTGATAAGTTAACTAGGTTTCAGCGTAGATAGCATACGAAAGACCAGACGTATGTATATTGATTATTTTGACTGGCCTGTTGGTCTAGTGGTTAGTGGTCCTGACTGGGTATGCCGGAGGTCGTGAGTTCGATTCCCACCCGGGACAAATGTTTATGACATGACAATGATCATTTGTTCTGTGTTTGGGTGTAATTTATCTATACCTAATATGTATGTATTTAGAAATATATAAGTATGTTTATCAGTTTTCTGGTACTCATAAAGCTCTGCTTAGCTTGGGACTAGACGGCGTTGTGTTATAGTTGTGGAAATTATTATTATTTATTGATACTAAGCTACTTTACAAACTTTAACTAGAAGTAAACTGCGCACACATGTGACACACACATCAATCTGAGCGCGGTGGTCTTCATACATTTTATATGGAAACTAGACTTGTAGAGCTACATTTGGCCCATGTCACGCGACGTCGTTCTACATGCAATTGCCAACACGGATCTTGAGCGCTGGCTTCAAGTTGCACAGAAGTCAAATATTCGGTCTCTTTAATGGCGAGCGGGGGCGGGGACTGTCAGTGATTGGCCAACGCGTCATAGACGTCACTCCTGATTCGATTCCTGCGTTGCTGCATGTATCTAATAACGAAGACGATTGGCTCGCCAATGTATGGAATGCGCAAAGCGATCCCCACTCTGACGCCGACCGCTCAAGATCCGTTTCGGCAATTGTACAAATCAGGCATGAAGCCGCGTTGCACGTGTGCGTCGGTCTACTTAATGTAGGTACCTAGTTTTAGCTTAACCATAGCCCTGCAAGCTCAGACAAACGACTTTTCCGTTCGAGTTCCCGCCAATGCTGTAAGTACAAAAAGTAGCACTTGACACGTGACTTTTCCGCAGCCCTGCATTCAGCAGTCGAGTATTTACTCTACCCTGGCATTTTCGGACGCGAGCATAGAGTTCAACTGTCAAAGTCAAGCGTATAGCCGCTTACTGCACTCCAACCTATCAAGCTCAGCGTTAGAGTTAGTTGGGTTAACTCTAGGGTAGCTACTCGAGTTATAAAAGAACGACCTTGTTTGACAACTGTAGATACTCTACTCTGGTTATTTTTAAACGCATAGGTTGCCATACATTTTGTCTTAGCTAAGCGTTTGGCGGGCATGCGCATGCGCAAACCATATAGGTACACAAAAGTCGTTTATCTAAGCCTGCTGCAACATAAAGGCCAGTTGAATTTATTTGATGAGTTTCCGAAAAAGAGTATGTTGGTGCTTATTTCTTTTTTAGGTGAGTAAGTCATCCAATGACGTCCCCCGCTCTTGGGCGGAGCGGGAGATAGTGTCAGGCTTTTACTGACTGAAAACCTACTCCTGTTCCTTCGTCGCCTTTCGTACCAGGGCCAAATCTTCCTTTTAAAAATAAATCCTTGGCCCCATTAAGCTTCGAACCTGCTGTGCCCCTACGGTTTGCTGACAACTCATATGTTCTGACTAGAATCGGGTTCTTAAACTTTTAGAGACCCCGCAAAGTACAGACTTTTAATAGGCCGATAGTTTGGTTGCTTGCTTTATAATCAGTTTGAAGCTAATCTTTTTTGACGGCCGGCTCTGAATCGTTTTGATGTGCGCACTTCCATTCAACTTCATACTGATTAAGCAACCGCCCAAACTATCGACCGATCGAATGTCTGCAATTTGCGGGGTCTTTAAAAGACTAAAAGTTTAAGAAACTGATTCCCAGCTCTTAAGGCCACTTAAGACTGCCTCTACGTGATTTTTGACGTGACAACGTCTTAAATTAGGTTGCGGCTGGGAGTCACTTATGAAAAAGTGTAACGCTCGGTAACGTTACGATGAGTCACCGAACGAGAGAGAGGCCCGCCGAATGCCTTGCGTCTCTCTCCCACTCAACTATGATCGGTCTGCCGCGCGCGCAGCACTAGAGAATTAGGCGCATTGAATCGGCGCATGCTTGTGTCTCTGTCTTTGTCTTTCTCGAACGTTCTTGGCGTTGGAAAAAAAAAGACGTTGTCACGTAAAATCTTCGCCCGTAAAACCGACTTTACAGGCAACCATTTTTTTTAATAACTCTTTATTCGACTTCTAAGTGGAATTAAATCTTTGATAGTCATAAGGTAGGTACGGGCAGTCAGTAGCTTGAAAGACCGTTATTAGGGGGATCTTTAAGTCAAGAGTAAATAGGTTATTGTTAATCAAGCGTGCTCTATCTTCGACCACAGCGTCGCTTTCCAACAGGTGAGCTAACGGTCAGGCCCAAGCTTATCAATTAATTACTTAGTTACCACTCTAGATGATGAATATGGTGATTAATCATTATTTCCGTCTCCTTATACAGTCCGGTTTGATGGAAATTTGAAATGCGCACGTGTGGTATTGCAAGGCTGAGAATGTTTTATTCATACTGGAAAAATATTCCATAGGTATACTTAGTCATTAAGTTTGTACAGGTTTTTTTGGTCTAAAACAGTAAAAAAACTAAATTATTGAGGAGTAATTAGGAAGAAGAGAAAGAAGTAAGCAGGTCATAATATCTGGCATTGGAGAAAGTGGTCTTAGTCTAAGCTAAGCTAAAGAGGGAGCTCCGCTTAACTCTGCTCCCGCCTTAGCCTTCAAATCAAACATGTCCGTATCGGGGTGCCTTAAAAATCCGACTTCGCTCCGCGTTACCTTATCGCGGGTTTGGCCGCGTATAAGTAGATATATACAACAATCCGAAAACTATCGGGTAATTGCCCGGACTAGACAACACCGGTTTGCTCGGATTATCGTAACTTTTTATGTATTATCTACTACTATGATATCTACTACTACTTTTTATGTACCTACCATTCATCATTATCATCATATCAGCCGAAAGACGTCCACTGTTGGACATAGGCCTCCCCCAAGCGTCGCCACAGCGACCAGTTCTGTGCGTCACGCATCCATCGGATTCCCGCGACCCTGACCAGGTAATCGGTCCACCTTGTTGGAGGCTTTCCAACGCTGCGTCTTCCGGTACGTGGTCGCCACTTCAGAACCTTTCGTCCCCATCGACTATCTGTTTTGCCTGCAATGTGCCCTACCCATTGACACTTAAGTATGGCAATTCTTCGAGTTATGTCGGTAACCTTGGTTTTATTGCGGGTTTCTTCATTTCTGATGTGATCACGCAAGGAAACTCCGAGCATAGCCCTTTCCATTGTCCTTTGTGTGACTTTGAGTCTTCTTATGAGGCCCATTGTAAGTGACCACGTTTTGGAGCCATAAGTCATCACTGGCAACACGAACTGGTCATAGACTTTCGTCTTGAGACACTGTGGTATACTTATTCGATGTACCGTTTTTATGTATTATCCTACCTTTTTATGTACTTCTAGCTTTTGCCCGTGGCTTCGCCCGCGTACATAAAACATGCAAATGTAACACCATAAAACAAGTCCATGTTACTCAGGAATAAAGCAGCTTTCTGTTGGTGAAAAAATTTTAGTAATCGGACCAGTATTTCCAGATATTACCTCATAGTTCCTACAAACAAAAAACAACTTTACTTCTTTATAATATTAGTGTAAATATACTTTCTAAATTATTGAGGAATAATTTATTAGGAAGAAGAAAAAAATAGGTACCTAAGTAGGTCAAAATATCTGGCATTGAAGACATCAACCTAGTCTTAAATATGACATGACTATGTTTCCGTGGTCGATATTTACAATGAAACTAGAACTAGAAGCCATCGTATTTTTACAGTCAACCTTAAATTAAATAGGTAAATAAACCTTTAAAACACCCTTGGAAAAATGAGAACCTTAGTATTTTTCATAATAATCCAACCATTTTATCTTAACTTCCTAACTAGGTTAGGGTTGCCAACCGTACTCTAAAATAGAATATCTGTTGTACACTATATCGTACCAGCGTAATCTGTAATCAGTAGCGGATTAAGCCAGTGCGGGGCCTGTAGCAAATTCGACCTAGGGGCCCCCGTGTAGACCGCATTTATGAATGTGAAGTGGCGGTAAGAGAGATTATTAGAAATTTATTAAAAATGAGCTCCCGATCTATGTAGACTTAGAGTTAGAAGTCGGACAATTCTTTTTTGTGAAAAGTTCCAAAAAATACCTGTTTAATTTTTTTTTAATAAATTATACTTTACTGGTTAGAGGCGGTGCAGGAGAAGAAAGTTTAGAGGACTTGGGGAGGCCTTTGCCCCCCAGCAGAGAGACAGTAATGGTAATGGCTAATTAAAAAAAATAAAATTCTCTACTCCGTACTTTTTGTAGACACTATTTCTTCTAATAAAAGTCGACAACCCTAAATTAGGTTGACTCTTAACTAATATCTGTTCTATATGATAAAGCGGAAGAGTGTATGTACTTTGTTTGTTTAAACACGCTAATCTGGAACTAGCAAACGGAATGGAAAATCTTTCAGTGTGGAAATTTATATCCCACGGAAACAGAGCAGTAGATAACTAAACACGTGAGTGTAAACGCGGGGCCCAGCTGTCAAACCTGTCAAATATCATAATTATAGACATAATAAAAAGACAATGAGAGAGTAAACGGCGGCGTTCGCTTGGGTTTTAATTCATTAAGGCCCTAAAGTTATCAATAAATCATTTGTATTTTATAATACTAAGTCTACAATAGCTACTACTACACTGGACTCTTATTATTTTATTGTATTTATGAATGAATGAATGACGATCAAAATGAAAAAACACTGCACTTAGTATTTTCTAGTAGCAATTGTTGTGTGTGATTGATTCAAATAGGAAATTACCAAGTTATTACTTTTCATAGATAATTTTGGGATTTATTTCTTTTTAGTGTTCTTATCGTTGTAGTCGGTTATTTTTTTTTTTTTTGTAAAAAGTTTTTATTTTCACTTTTTAGTTATGGTACCACCACTAAAAAGTACCCCTCAGACAAACTTAAATAACTTATAGCAATAGTGCATCTCATAACGATTCTAATAATCCCAAACACGGTTAGATTACATTAATTTGTTTTTTTTCCTTCTGGCTTCATCATCAGATCAGTTGAATACACCCCCCTCCCTTTTCTTACAGTCAGTCATCGACTACACGTAAAAACAAAGCAACTTTGGGACCAACTTGGTAGCATAACCTTTCAATCAAAAAAAGAATTTTCAAAATCGGTCCAGAATTGACCGAGACATCGGTGAACACACCTTAAAAAAAAAATACATACATTCAGCCGAACGGTTAAAAATAGGGATGTACAGATAAAATACATTTTTTGAGTGGAGTTATTGAATATGATGTAGAATCTTAAATTCGCGGCAAGATAGAGTCCTATGACTTCACATGCACTCATTGTTAAAATCTATATTAATACTAGCGAAGCAATGGGCTAAAGGCTAGTAATTAAATTAAGTTAAATTAAGTGAAAGTCACTGGTCAATACCCCCAGGAAAAATATCTTGATGACATTTAACTGCAAAGAAAGTATAAAAAGATTTATTCATAATTTTATTTATAATGGCATCTGAAAATTGTTTGATAACAACGGCCTTTGTTAATAATTAGAAAAAGTATAAAAACTCTATGGTTAAGTTTTTTTTTTTTTGAAGTTTGTAAATAAAGTTTCAAATCATTGCAAAATGATGATAATAATCAGTCATAAATATAGGAACCTACAGACTATTTATAATTGTTAATTTATATTATGGCTGTTTTTCTTTCATTGCTTAAAAGCAAGCTAATAAGCTGGCTTTTTAGGATTCTGTTCCCAAATGTTAACACAGGACTTTATTACTAAGATTCCGCTGTCTGTTCATCTGTCCGTCTGTCCCCAGGCTGAATGTGATGAACCGTAATAGTTAGTTGAAATTTTCGCAGATGAGGTAAATATTATTCAAGGGGATTCCTATAAAACAAACTTGTTTTTTTTTATAGTGTTATGGACCCTTTTGCGCACGAGTCCAAATCGCATTTGACCGATTTTTTTTTGAGGTGGGAATTCATCCAATGACTTCTCCCACCCTTGGGTGGAGCGGGAGTGTGTCCTGCAGTTGTCAATTGGGTTCCAGGGCTACGGGAAGATACAGGTTTGCGTGATGATATCTAATACCATCAATAGTGGTGACGTGGTCGACGATGGAGCTTGAAGAAAAAAAAATGGTTGCCTGTAAAGTCGGTTTTACGGGCGAAGATTTTACGTGACAACGTCTTTTTCTCGGTAGAATATTTATTGATATGAATATAATTAAATTGCACAATAGGAACAAGGAATTGAATGAAAATAAGAATTGCACAAATTTTGCATCAAATTTGATCATAGTTGAGTGGGAGAGAGACGCAAGGCATTCGGCGGGCCTCTCTCTCGTTCGGTGACTCATCGTAACGTTACCGAGCGTTACACTTTTTCATAAGTGACTCCCAGCCGCAACCTAATTTAAGACGTTGTCACGTCAAAAATACTTAAATTCACTCTTGACTTAACGCTTCGATCTAATCATCTAGAGCATTTAAATACGTATAAATACGGAAAAATGGAAAGGTTGCTTTCGAAATTTACAGACTACTCTATGAAGAATTACTTATTTATATTCTTGGATACCTATAACATACCCAATAAATAAAACGCTCAAAATTTTAATAATCTAGACTTTTAATAATCTTAGTGGTCAACCGAGTGGCATGAAATAACGCGCGAACGTCGGTCGGCGTTCGCTTGGGGTTTAAAGGGAATATCAAGACACCACATATATCAGTGGCCGTCATGGCCGAAATATGCGTCCAATGTTGTCAAATGAGAAACACAGATTTATAATATTAAGGACTTTACCTTTACTATGTCATGAATTGTTAGAGGAATGCTGGATATCCCTGAATTTGAAACAAAACACGTGTACGTACACATAAATATGTAGTACGTCACCATTGAGGAAAAATACTGCGTAGGCCTAACATTAACATGCACTTTTAACCGGAGTAGAGGGACTTTGAGTGCAATATTATGTTTATTTTATTCTCTTGTATCGGCAATAGTATATTTTGATACAAGCAGAGAAAGTTTGTCATGGCGACCGAGGCAAAATTCGCTCGAGCCGTAGGCGAGGGCATTATGGGAACAAGAGTTGAAGTGACAAATTTCCTCGTATATCAAACGACGTTTCTCTACACATTTCATCATCATCATTTCAGCCGAAAGACGTCGGCTTTTGGACATAGGCCTCCCCCAAGTGTTGCTGCAATGAACGATCTTGTGCGTCTCGCATCCATCGGATTCCCACAACCTTCACCAGGTCATCGACGCCTTCCAATCCAACGCTGCGTCTTCCGGTAAACGTTCGCCACTCCAGAACCTTTCGACCCCAACGCCTATCTGTTCTGGGAGCAATCTGCCCTGCCCATTGCCAACACATTATGGCACAACATTACATAGCACGAAGAATCGCCAAGTATGGCAATTCTTCGTGCTATGTCAGCAAATGATCCAGCAACTTAATCGTTCCGTTTTTCTCCTTTTGAAGTCATCATCATCATTCTGGAAAGGAAAGCAAAAATATCGCGTTCGAAATTCGAAACAATTCAATTCGCCACCGGCATTCATAGTTAGGACTACAACCCCGAAAAAACCTAATCAAATATGGACGAGACCCCGCACCAGGTGACGACTGGCAGGTGTAGAACAATAACTAGTCGTCTCTTTCACACCCACGCGTTAGGTACCACTGTCCCATTCACACGTTGACATTAATATTTTTTCGTATTAGATTTTTTCAAGGGGGGTAGATACGCATCGGTTTGATATACACTGGTGTTGTGACTTTTCATCCGTTCGCGTCATGCATTTCAAAAAAATTGGCTTTTGAGTTAGTCGTTGCCATTGTTGTTTTGCCTCGTTCCAGTTTCATCTTCCTCCCCTAGTCCCGTTTTATTTGGGGTCTCCTTTTGAAGTACGGAACTTAAAAAATGACCACATTTTACCGTTACACCCTGCTATTTTTTGCATTGATAATTTGCATGTTCAAGAAACAAATACTACAAAAAAAAAATGGTTGCCTGTAAAGTCGGTTTTACGGGCGAAGATTTTACGTGACAACGTCTTTTTCTCGGTAGAATATTTATTGATATGAATATAATTAAATTGCACAATAGGAACAAGGAATTGAATGAAAATAAGAATTGCACCGATCATAGTTGAGTGGGAGAGAGACGCAAGGCATTCGGCGGGCCTCTCTCTCGTTCGGTGACTCATCGTAACGTTACCGAGCGTTACACTTTTTCATAAGTGACTCCCAGCCGCAACCTAATTTAAGACGTTGTCACGTCAAAAAACTTAATTACAATTTCATTATTTGTATATTTTTTAAATTGTTTAATCAAATATTTTTTTAAGCTAGCTCTATATTATCCAATGTAAATTTGTTATAAAATAATGTCCACCTAGTCGTAACCACTGTTTTAATAACTAATAGCTTTTTCCCGCGGCTTCGCCTGCGTACAAAAAATATGGCCTATGTCACTCGGGAAAAAAGCAGCATTCTATCGGTGAAAAAATTTTAGCCATCAAACCAGTAGGTACTTTCAGAGATTACCTCCTACAAACAAAATAACAAAGTTTATCTCTTTATGTCTAATCTGCGGATAATGCAGTGGGCTGCAACATTAGGTAGGTACTACTAAAAAAGTTTTATATTTATTTAGCAGTTTTATAGTAAGGCTTAAAGTCACTGAAAGAGCAATGGAAAGGGCTATGCTCGGGGTTTCCTTGCGTGATCGAATAAAAAAATGAAGATATCCGCAGGAAAACTAAAGTTGCCGACATAGTACGAAGAATCGCCACAGCACATTGCTCGCAGAACAGATGGCCGTTGGAGCCGAAAGGTTCTGGAGCGTTGGAAGGCCTTCTACAAGGCGGACCGGTGACCTGGTGAAGGTAGCGGGAAACCGATGGATGCGGGACGCATAGGAACGTTCGATGTGGCGAAGCTTGGGGAAGGCCTATGTCCAACAGTGGACGTGTATCGGCTGAAATGATGATGATGATGATGATTTATAGTACAACCGTCTGTTATGCCTCAATAAATAAAATAAAATAAAAATACATTCCACACTTCAGCTGATCCGTAACCTACAATTTCAGTTCTAAAGAACAATGAATCAAAAATAGTCTACACTTTTTCTCTTCATTTTATTTCTTTAGGTTTGTTTTTCTTGTAATTGGAAAATTTTTGGTAAATTCCATTGAGGAAGAATGAGGGAAATGTCCTCTATGAGTGCTTACTTCGTTAATTTGTTTTATCACATTTTACGTGTTGACCCGCGGTCATACTGTAAGCGAGAAGTGCATGATTAAATTAAAACAGCTTACAGCTTCACCCACGTATACTTAACATAGCATAATCAGCCTTCTACTGTTCCCACAGCTGGGACTCAGGCCTCCTCTCTAGAAGAGGGAATATGGGCTGTAATCCACCACGCGAGCCTAGTGTGAGTTGGTGAATGTCACATGTCTTCGAATTTTTGGTTCTAGGGCATGCCGGTTTCCTCACGATGTTTTCCTTCACCGTTTTGAGAGCATTAGTGATGAAATAAATTATACTAAGTAATGCGCCTGGCTGAGTTTGAACCCGCGATCTGCAACTCGTAAGTCGGGTCTGTTATCACTCGGCCACCACTGCTTTCAACCCGCGTGTAACTTAACTATTATTCCAAGATAACGTACAAGTACTTCTGGGATAAAAGGATCCTATGTTCTTCTAAAGGTTAAGTCTACCTCTTTACCAGAATTCATCAAAATGAATGCAGCGGTTTTTAATGTGATGAAAACATACCTGTGTTTTTATTTTGAATAGTTGATTTTCTTTTCTACTTTACATTATTAAAGCACTTATAAAAGTGGTTGATACAAAGTATTTCGTAATCGTTATTAGGTATCTGTCACCTGGATGGGATCACGGCGCGCACTGTTCCCGCGCGCCTTAAGGAGCTGTCAGTAACAGCAGGGGCCCAGTTGGGTCGAAGCCTACTGGGGCTAGGGTTAATTCGAAAGATAGCTCAAGCCCCGGTACGAAGGCAACGAAGGAACAGAAGTGGGTTTTTAGTCAGTAAGAGTCTGACACTATCTACCGCTCCGCCCAAGAGCGGGGACTGTCATTAGATGATTTTCCCACCACGAAAAAAAAAGCCTGGATGGGAACTGCAGTGGCATAAATCGGTACCCAAGTAGACTGCTATAAGGTCAAATTAGAGTTTTACAGACCCGTTTGACTCGGGTGTCAAACGGGCACAGTGAAACTCTTATGTAAGGGTCGCGGTCCATCGCGCCCGAGCGGGCGACGAGCAATGGGTAGCACGCCGTCCGGTCAGCCGTCCGGTAACCGTCCGGACCGAGCCCAAGACGTTGACGGCGCGTATTGTTCCACCCGCGCCTCAAGGAGATGTCAGCAAATCGTAGGGGCCCAGTAGAGTTTAAGCCTACTGGGACCATGGGTTAAGTGAAAATAAACCCCGGGCCTTGGAACGCAAGGCAAAGAAAGAATAGGAGTGGATTTTAGTCAGTAAAATCCCGCTCCGCCCAAGGGCGGAAAATGCCATTAGACTATTTTCCACCTAAAAAAAGGTGCCCCGGATACATCTGCATTCTTGAGCCTCTAACGTTGCAAATGACGTGACCAGTTACCGCGTTCAGGCAAGGTTAAAATATAGTTCGTTCCTAAAGACAATAAGCTTAGCGTGATACGTACACCGCGGCCCGCTCCGCTCGCAAACGGACCTCGGCACTGACAAAACGTTTACTATATAAACGTAAAAGATCCTTCCGTAGAATTATTCAGTCCTCGTTACTTGCGGTAATTACCTAATTGTGGTCTATGATATAATTAGTGTCATAGTAACCACAGCTTTGAATATTTTTTTTTTTGGTTCGTTTTCTTTTTCGCAAAAATGTCTAAAGTTATACTGTATTTATATCTAGCGTCTCTCGCAGTGGATTCATGTTATTGTTGGATTACTGATATAAACACTAAAATGATAGGTCAATCCTCAAACGATTATACCGACGGTAGACCCAACGATGAAATGGAAAATGATGAATCAGATATTGAAAACCGAATCAATTTAATATTTCCGGGTAAGTGATTTTTTTGTTTTTTTTTTTTTTTTTAACTACGGTCGTTGGGTAATTTAGGTTGTGTTCGCACAGTAAGTAGGCTTTCGCAGCGATGGCGTACCTACTGCGTGGAGTCCTACATTCGATTTCCGGATAGGACAGAATTTTCGAAGTCCTCCAATTGAAAAATTTGTACTCGTAGGGGATGATTTATGTCAAATTAAATTTTATCGCGCATGTGATGCAGCATAACATAATCAAATTTAATTCAGTATAACATAATTAGCTTTCTAATGTTCCCACTGCTGGGACTTAGGCCTCCTCTCTAGGAGAGGGAATGGGCCGTAATCCACCACACGGGCCCAGTGCGGGTTGGTGAATGTCACATGACTGCGAATTTTTGGTTCTCGGACATGTCGGTTTCCTCACGAAGTTTTCCTTCACCTTTTTGAGAGCAGTGCTGATGAAATAAATTACACAAAGTAATGCGCCTGGCTGGGTTTGAGCCCGCGACCTACAACTTGTAAGTCAGAGCCGTTTCCACTCGGCCGCCACTGCTCTCAGAGGTGTATAACTAAGAAAAAAATAATAATACTTAGTCAAGTGTTTGATTACTTACCACTACCTCACCTTTTCGGTAGCGATAATTGGTTGGATTTGTTTTTTCACAACAGCATTGTTTTTTTTTATATTGTATACTCCTCTGTTTTGTCTATTTATTAAGTTGCACCTGCCATGTTTTGTTTCTGCACCACCCTAAGGTCGACTGGCAGATAATGCCTAAGGCATTAAGTCCGCCTTTGTACAGTTTTTTTGTGCATAAAGCTTTAAATAAATAAATAATTTTATCGACGATTGGAACACGCTTTTGTAGAAGTTACTCGCTCTTGACTTACCTCTAAATCAATTCGGGTGTGTGTCGCCCAGCTAACGCTGAGGTGGTCACCCTTTCGGGTGTGTGTCGCCCAGCTAACGCTGAGGTGGTTACCCTTTCGGGTGTGTGTCGCCCAGCTAACGCTGAGGTGGTCACCCTTTCGGGACGGGCACGCGCAGCGTATTCTGTACTTTAGTTCTTTTTTACTTTGTATTTGTAACCGTTGTGCTGTGTCTGTCCAGTACCCCCATGACATTAAAGCAATAGTATTTGTCGATACTCGGTAAATATTTTGTATGACAAATTTTACAGCGCCTCTAGCGGTCACTTACGGAACCAAAATTTGCCATACAAAATATTTACGTAGTCGGTATCGAGTAATGACAAATACTATTGCTTTAAACTCATGGTAGAGGTACAGAATAAAAGTATTTCTATTCTACTTAAATGTTGTAGCTATCGGGAAACACAGACTCAGGTAATTATTCGATTCGAATCCGATAAATTCATGTAGTTGTGTTTTAAAACTTTCGATGATAAACGCCCAGTAGCCTACAGGGTTCTTTTAAGACACTGGCAGCCTCCCAGAACAATGTTACTAACATCATAAACAACAACTTTTGTTCTATGACTTTTAAATAATTATCATATCGTAGTTCATCAGATTTTCATACAAAAAAAAAAAGACGAGTGGCACTCGGGGACTGCCGCGGTAAAGCTATTGCATAGCATTTTTAATCAACTTATGCAATTATAATTATTTATTTATTTTATTTATGCAGTATTTTTTTTCCATTGTTTTTTTTTCTTTGATATTAATTGAAGTTACACTTTTTGAGCCTGGTGACCGCTATGAAAACAAATGAATAGGGGGTGTTAGGTTATTTTCGTTACGGAATTTCTGGATTCGGTCTCCACGCTCAAGGCCCGCGATAGAAGCTATGCAATAGCTTAAAAATAAATTGAACGCTCTAAACATTACGAAGTCTATGCGAAGCAAGGGTAGTACAATAGCAGAGGAAAGAGGAGATAGGGTGGCAGGGGTGCTTGACGTAGGTAGCTATAGCAAAATACAGAGTTGTAATGTGTTAGATAGAACAACGAAACCTTAAAGGTTAGTTTTTGGTAAATTAATTAGGTATTGTAAAAAGTCATAGAACAAAAGTTGTTGTTTATGATGTTAGTGATACAGCCCTCCAAGGTTATTAGTGTTTTACAAATAACCCTGTGAAGGTCATAGAATAATTGAAAAATCTAAGTATGATAAGGGCCGTCCGGTAACTGTCCGGACCAAGCCCAAGTGGTCAACGGCGCGCACTGTTCCCGCGCGCCTCAAGGAGTTGTCAGCAACAGCAAGGACCCAGCTGGGTCGAAGCCTACTGGGGCCAGGGTTAGTTTCGAAAGACAGCTCGAGCCCCGGTATGAAGGCTAGAAGGAACAGGGTGGGTCTTTTAGTCAGTAAGAGTCTGACACTATCTCCCACTCCGCCCAAGCGCGGGGGTTGTCATTGGATGATTTTTTCCCACGATAAAAAAAAAGTATACTAAGGGCACATTGCTCATAGAATGAGCTTGATGGATCTGAATATTTTTTGTAAGAAATATTAGAATCACAATTGGATTCGGTGAAGTGAAGAACCGTTCATAGTACCTACCTAGCTTTTTATGCGTACCTTTGCGGAACCAACAAAACGTGAAAAAATGCACCTAAATAGAACAAGGAAGTTCGAACCGATTCGATGATTCGGAACCTACTTAATTGAAGATTACAATAAATGCGTGAACAAAGATTCTTTGTTACTACTCGTTAAATAAGGCATAAGTGTATAAGCGCATCGTTTTTATTCCAGTTAGGCCCAGCGCACACTGCTGGAGGCACGGCGGAGCGCATTTGAAAACAACAATTTAATATAAACCTTAAGGACGTATTCACATATTTCGACAAATATCACGGTTTTTCGGGAACAATTATGATGCTTTAGGAATCATAATTATGAGTATATCTTGGTATCAAATAAAAGACAATATATTTATCTCCAGGATGGCATAAAAAAATATTACGGTCTCATATAAAATTTTCATATAAATACGATTTTACCAACGCACTAATACAAGAAAATAACGAAACACAGAGTCTGAGTAGGAACCCGTAACTTAAATCCAGTAAACATTTTTACTTTAAAAAACATAAAATAATACAGCTTATATAGTCTTCAACACCTATAGATAATTATTTTGAACCTACATAAATAACTTTATGATTTATGACCAAAATAAAACCACTCTCAATATTTCTTCATACATTTTTCATTGAACGCGCGATGTCTAGCGTCAGTCCGCGCTCAGAAGCGCTTGTGAACGGGTGTCCGTATCGCTCTCTTACAAAAAATAAATACGTCTAAAATGTGTGCCGACTTGTATACGGCGACTGCAAAGACATGCTACTTTTTTGGACCGAAATAAAAGTACAAATATCATACTTATTTTTAAAATTGTTATTATGGAGAAATAATGGACTTACTGATACAGAATGAATTTTATTCTAAAACAAAGACCAGAAATGGCCAACGGAACTTCATACTTACATAGATATCACAATGTAGATAGTTAAGCGACTATGACAATAAAAATAAATAAATGGTTCTGAATAGTTATGTTAAAAATGGTACCGCCGAAGTGACCTGATGATGATGATGGAGCCGGAAGATAGGCACCGGAACTCCGTAGTTAATCAATGTGTCCTAGCCATGTCTGGGCTTATTAGAATTGTCATGAGATGCACTTTGGCTGTAAGGTACTATGGAACTGATTTGATGATGATGATGGAACCGGAAGTTAGACACCGGAACTCCGTAATTAATCAATGTATCCTAGCCGTGTTTGGGCTTATTAGAATTGTCATGAGATGCACTTTGGCTATAAGGTACTATCAAACTGATCTGATGATAATGATGATGAAGTTAGAAGATAGGCACCGGGACTCCGTAATTAATCAATGCATCCTACCCGTGTTTGGGCTATTTAGAATTATCATGAGATGCGCCGCACTTTGGCTATAAGGTACTATCAAACTGATTTGATGATGATAAATAACCCTATAGTAATTCAATCGGGCGTTGAATTTTGTCATGAACCTTGAAACTCGATAAAAATAATTTGTTCGAGCTTAGAATATAGGTTATAATGACACGTATGACATCGTAGTGCAATTCGAGTATAGTACAAAATAAAACAATATCTTTTTTTTATTTAATGTATAGGCTCGCGTTTGACCACAATCTCACCTGATGGTAAGCAATGATGTGGCCGACGATAGAGCACGCTTGCCTATATCTTCGAATACCAAGATAAATTAGGACACTTTTCACTACATATTATAAAACAAAGTCCCCTGAGGCGTCTGTCTGTCTGTTCGCGATAAACTCAAAATTTACTGCACCGATTTTCAAGCAGTTTTCACCAATCGATAGCGTGATTCTTGAAGAAGCTTTTAGTATATCATTTGTTAAGTTTTTGTATGTATTTTTGTGTACTTTAACGTTATTTGTTGAAGATGTCGGGAAAAAATAAGCCGTCTGGGAGCTTTTAACGCAAATGCTGCCTAAATCCTTTAAGATATAACAAAATAAAGTCCGCGGTGGCATATGTCTATCTCTTAAGGTTAACATAATATATCCATTTTACTGCTTTTAAAAATTGGCATTCATGAAGCATTTATTGGAAAGCTATTTACATAATTACGGTATTAATTCTTATCAAAATAACTTCGCGTTCAAGACTATATCAGTATCTGTAAATTACTTTTTAAATCATTTAAATCGGACGTACCATTAGAAAGCTTTCATAAATTTAATAATTCTCAAAATTAAATTCACGAGTTCACGAGTTCCGCTCTTCAGTAGCTACGCATGACGCGGTCACTGATCCTCCCCCGCACTGTTTTGCCTACTGTTTCTTTAGGTAATAAGCCGAACGACAATAACGCACGACTGATGACTGTGTTTTCTTTTGGAAGTTGTTGAAAAAATATAATTGCATTTTTGTTTTGTGTTTGTTTTCTTAACTAACACAACACCAACAATGGTAGTATATGTGAATTAAGGTAGTAAGAACTACGCTGTTCACGCGTGTAAAATGGAGGTCCAAAATTTATGGGAAATAACATTAGGTTACGCCACGCGGGCGAAGCCGCGGGCAAAAGCTAGTGTATTTATAAATCAATTTTTCCTGTTACCATTTTGATATACAAGGAATTAAAGTTGCCACCATATCATGATATCAAATTAACGATGATTTATTCATCTCCCAGCTACATGCTTTAAAATTATTCAGTCCCATACAATCTTTTCACACAAATACAATACAGAAATTGGCTATGCTACAAATAGGGTTCTGGATAGTACACATAACTTCTAAATCCGTTGTATATTTTACCTTATAATTATGAAAAAAAAAACTTTTTCCAAGAAAGATATAACCGATTTCACTAGTCGGTGTTAAATAAGGAACAAACAATATCGAGGTACACCGACTTCCGAGGTTAAAATTATTTTGATGGTTTTAGTGTTTTTTTTTAGTGAAGAGGGTTATATTTTTTTTGGAAAAAGTTTTTTATTTCACACTTTTTAGTTGTAATACACTTACTTATAGCCAGAGTACCTTTTTCTCATGACAATTCCATTTACCCTAACCCTGCTAGGATAAATTCATTGTTTTAATATGAAACTTCCGTGTCTACCTTGCGGCTCCATCATCATCATCAGATCGCCTCATCATCAGATCTCCCAGACGGCTTATTTTTTCCCGACATCTTCAACAAATAACGTTAAAGTACACAAAAATACATACAAAAACTTAACAAATGATATACTAAAAGCTTCTTCAAGAATCACGCTATCGATTGGTGAAAACTGCTTGAAAATCGGTGCAGTAAATTTTGAGTTTATCGCGAACAGACAGACAGACGCCTCAGGGGACTTTGTTTTATAATATGTAGTGAAAAGTGTCCTAATTTATCTTGGTATTCGAAGATATAGGCAAGCGTGCTCTATCGTCGGCCACATCATTGCTTACCATCAGGTGAGATTGTGGTCAAACGCGAGCCTATACATTAAATAAAAAAAAGATATTGTTTTATTTTGTACTATACTCGAATTGCACTACGATGTCATACGTGTCATTATAACCTATATTCTAAGCTCGAACAAATTATTTTTATCGAGTTTCAAGGTTCATGACAAAATTCAACGCCCGATTGAATTACTATAGGGTTATTTATCATCATCAAATCAGTTTGATAGTACCTTATAGCCAAAGTGCGGCGCATCTCATGATAATTCTAAGTAGCCCAAACACGGGTAGCATACATTGATTAATTACGGAGTCCCGGTGCCTATCTTCTAGCTTCATCATCATTATCATCAGATCAGTTTGATAGTACCTTATTTCCAAAGTGCATCTCATAACAATTCTAATAAGCCCAAACACGGCTAGGATACATTGATTAATTACGGCGTTCCGGTGCCTATCTTCCGGCTCCATCATCATCATCAGGTCACTTCGATGATACCATTTTCAACACACCTATCCAGAACCATTCATTTATTTATTTGTATTATCGTAGTCGCATAACTATGTTCATTGTGATATCTGTGTGAGTATGAACTTCCACTGGCCATTTCTGGTCTTCTTCACCAGTTCCACTTCATCAAATGTAATTTTTTGAGTGTAAATGCTTAAGTCTTTGATGAAAATACCAAAAAAACTATACGGTTGCTCATGATATTTGAGGAGTTCCCTTGAATTCGCCAAGATTCCATCATTAGATCCCGACTTGGTGACTATGGGACGATTTGGGAAGTATACACTTTCCAACAAAAAAAGAATTTTTCAAATCGGTTCGCAAGCAACGAAGTTATGCGCGAACATACATAAAAAAAAAATTCAAACATCCGAATTGAGAATCTCCTCCTTTTTTAGAAGTCGGTTAAAAATACATAAGTATTCATAGTTTTAACTGTATTTTACGATTAGATCGAATATTAAATTGGAAATACCTACTTGCTTCAGACATCGTACGAGTATTTATTGAGTTGAAGATTTAATTCATGTCGGAGAGGGGTTGTGCGTTGTACCTAATTGTCTGATAAAATTAATTTCAAATACCCATTTGATTTTGTTAAATATAATATTTTTTAAGAAATAAGCCTGCGAAATAATCGTAGGTTTACAAAGAAATTGGTCGTTATTAACCGTAACGATATGGCAACTACTTATTTTTGCTATACGAGTAGTACTCGAAACTGGATAAGCAGGCAATTACATATTGCCATATAGTAATACTGATATTAAAAATCAAACAAGATAGACTCAATTAATACTTACTAAGAAAAATAAAATAATACCTCAAATATCAAGACATGTTCAGTTAAAGTATAAAATTGAGCGAACAATGGGCTCTATGTGTGCGTGCGCGTAGAACGATGTATTGCGACCAAGATACCTAAATTCGAGCGAGTGAATCTTGCTCACGCGTCCTTAACCACCTTGACATACGGTCTAGCGCGCATGCTCTTGTAGTAGCTTGAAGGCGCTCCGAGCGCCGCATGCGAATTTATTCTTTTGTAGACCGTATGTCAAGGTAGTTAAGGTTTATATTAAATTGTTGTCTTCAAATGCGCTCCGCCGCGCCTCCAGCGGTGTGCGCTGGGCCAAATTACTCGACTCACATTGAGACTCTAAAGTAGGTAACAATTGTTTTAACAGTAAGATAATTCGAACACTTAAATAAGACCTGTGTGCATAAGTAGCTTAGCTATCTTGTCCGTATTTGTTTTCCTGATTATTTTCTGCATCGTCTTGAATTCGGTTAGTCTATTTCACAAAAAGTAATATTTCAAAGTAAGATAATTTAAATACGGCAATAAGAAAATGTATAACTACCTTTGCGATCTTGTCCGTAATTTATTTTTCTTGATTATTTATTGTATCGCCTTTAATTCGATTAAGGCCCAAGCGCCTCAAAAGTGCCATAAAACAGTGACTTTCTAAAGCCTACTCCTCGGTAACGGCCAGGTTTATAGGTTTGAAAAAAAATTATGTTTATTATAGATTCATGAACAACATTATCAACATTTGATTTTTTCGTGCTATTAAAACTTTTGTCTAAAAAAAATATTTAGCAATTTCACAACTTTTCGTAAGTTTTCCGTACTCCTTCGAAACGGCTTGGATATTTAGAATTATTTTTACACATAAAAATTGGTGGTTAAATATTCTTCAAAGTGAACATCGCATAATATTTCCCAAAGAAAATGGATTTAAAGGTCAGCCGCGCTTTCCAGGCGCTGCTGGTCGCAAATAAATGCACAGATATGCGTACTACCGCCTAGGCGGGTGCGAGAGTTGCATCCACTTAATTTCAGCCAGATGGTTCAAGGGACTATAAGCCTTAATGTCAGCTCACATCGAGACTATACTGCTTAACTATCACACAAAAAATTATATCACAAAAAAGACATATAATGATATAACAGTGAGATAGTTCAAATATTTACTTATATAAAGATTCTAGAAACTATCTTGACCGCAAAATTGTTTTTTTCTGATTATTATTTGCTGCATCGTTTTTAATTTGGTTAATGTCAACTCAGATTGATCTCTACTCTACGCTGTTAACTATACCTACTCAAAAAGTAACATTACGTATAACAGTCTGATAATTCGAAATAGATAAATAAAACCTGTGTGCACAAGTAGCTTTCTCGTCTGTATTTGTTTTCCTGGCTTTTATTGGCTGCATTGTTTCTAAATCGTCGACAACGCTATTCAAGTATTACACAAAAAGTAACATAGTTAATTGTCCGTGAAATAGCGAATTCGAAACACGGGATAAAAATTCAAATCGTGTTGGTGTCACGTCTCATATCGGTGTAAGCAGTTCCTTATAAGCCTACCACACGCACAAGCTCTTTCACACTTTTGCTTGCGCAGGTCAGTTTGGGCACAGTGCACCGTGTAAAACTGTAAGTTTTTCCAAGCACACGCACATTCCGTTTAGGCCGGTCTGGACACACCGGCCTACGCAAAAAAACTGTGGCGTGTGTGGTAGGCCCATTATAGAAACTTCCTGAAAAGTAATTTAACTTTAGTCTTATTTCGTATACTTACTGTGATGATTCGACGATGATTTCCATTGTAAGGAATTGTTGGTTTATATACTTAGATCGAAGAAATGGACTGTTGTGGCGCGGTCCAACTGTGAGGCAATTTCTGTTTTCGCATATCTACCATTTTTAACCCCATACCATTATAAAAGATGATATTTATAAATTTGACCGTGTAGTGACATCTATGACATCACACAAGAACTAATCCTGCATCGCGCAATTAAAGTTCTTCGCGCGATTTGAACATTTATAACAGCTTATAATTATCTATCGGGCAGTTGCCCACCAGACTTAACACCCGTCTGGTCGAGGTTCCTGCCTTTCAGAAGTTTGCGAGACTTTACTCTCTGTTCCACATACCTCAAAAACCGCTATGTGTGTGCGTCTGCCTGTGGCACCGTAGCTCTTAAACAGATGAACTGATTTGGATGCGTTTTTTTTTTTAATTTGGCAGCCGTTTTTCTTCTCTATACAGTGTTTATAGCTTCATTCCTCTTTCTTGTGCACACGCTTGACATTTTAACACGTCATGATAAGGCTCCAGTGCAATATTACCAGTCAGTCAAGAGTGCTGATCTCCAGGCAAAAAAACATGGTTTATTTTGATTTTACACATTGTAAAACAATAATCAATATTCTAGGAACGAAATGGTGTGGACCTGGTAACGTGGCAGATGGTTACGATGATTTAGGAGTCGAGGCAGAGGCGGACGCATGTTGCAGGGAGCACGACCTCTGTCCAGACCTGATCCCTGGAGGTGAATCTAAGTATGACCTGAAAAACGACGCTTTTTATACAAGGTACTAGATTTTGACCGTATGGCAACTGTTTTATAATTCCAAAGTATTCTACATTCTTACATCTTTCTTTTTTACGTCACCCACTCGTGTGCCAAGTTTCTTCAAAATAATGTCGGTAGCTTTTACGTAAAATCATAAAAGACGGACAGTTTCGGATTAGTTCAGATATAGTTTTTCAATCTTACATTTTTTATTTGTTAAAGCACCTTTTCATTTGTTTGTCCCAGCTGGGCGCCATTTCTTTTCTTCAAGTCCCGCTTTGGGCGCCAACACATGTACCCACGGTTTTGTTGGGCGCCATCATTCCTTACCTAAATAAAAAATTATGACGAAAAATTTTATCAGTAGATCACTAATTAAGTAGTCCAGCATAACGTGACTTAGTTGCTAGCTTTGATGCACTGGTCTAATTTTTTATACTTTCACAAGCAAAAAGTACTGCTTTTATTTACTTTCAATAATGTGATATTATAATATTTCAGACTGAATTGTACCTGCGACAATAAATTCCACGATTGCCTTAAGGATTCTAACACAAAGACAGCAAAGTACATTGGCGTCATCTACTTTAATACACTGCAAACTAAGTGTTTTAGAAAAGACTATCCAGTCAATGAGTGCGTTAAAAAAGGAGGGTAAGTCAACAATTATTTTAAGAGGATAAAATTATTTAGTTAAGTGTCAATAATGCAAAAGCGGCTTCGGAAAGTGCTTGTAGTTAAAAAATAAATATTAACAGCTTACCCCGGTTGATTTTTAAGGATAAGCAAATCTCCCGACGTCAGTCTTTAAATGGGTGACCATTCATTATTTCCTTGACACCGTCTTCAATAATCTTGCTCAAACATTTTAATGTCAAAAAAAAAAAACTAAGATCGTGCGAAGGTTGCCCGTAGGATAGAGGGTACTACTTTGTAAGTAAACTATATCTTCAAATGAAGCGACTCATATAATAATGATCGAACTTCTCTTCAGGAAGCTCGTTTGATCATCTATTACCTATATTCACATATTTTTTTTATTTTTACATTTTAGGAAAGCTTGTTAATTGTTTAATAGCAATAATAAGTAACTATATTGCATTCCGCGAGTCCTCTGGGCCTCTGAAAGCACGATAAGTTGCAGTTGTTTCAGACTGTCTATTTGAACTTAAAAATCTGATATTAGTCTTGTCAAGAGCTAACATTTACGCAGTTACTGGGTTGTGTATATCAGACAAGCAGTTGCTCAATTTATTATAAAATACTGGTATTCAGTTGTATCCGGTTCGACTGGTGACTAACCCTTAATTACTACTAACTCATTTAATAAGGTTACTACTTCCTGATTATAGATTTACATAGAATTCAGTGGAATTTTCTATATACTGACACCACTTTCTCAATATTCAACTTTCTTTTGTTATTGTGTCGCTAATATTATATTTATTTAATTTTTAGGTGGTTTAAGACAAAGTGTTTGGAATATTCCTACAACACAACCGGTGACCAGATCTACCAGTGGTTTGATGTGCAAGACTTCTGAACAACATTAATATCTAGTCGATAATATTAGTTCAAATATAGATAAAATACTGGTAGCTTTCTATTAGAAATTTTAAATTTGTTCAAATTGACATTCAGAATAGTAATAACCAGAAGTACAAGTCATAAATGATATTTATTTAGAGCTAGGTTAAAAGTAACACTTTTGCACCACAGTTTCTTTTGTCAGTTTAAACTAGATCAGGCCAGTGTTTCTTGGTTACTCAAAGGTCCGTATTGGTTGAAGTATATAAGAACCATATGAGTTGATGTCTAAGGTATTATTTTGATACAAGTACCAGATTGAGCAGATCTGTCCAATCAGTGATTACCTCAATTCAGAACAATAAGGTACTCAACGATCAGACGAACTATAACAAAGTAAGGACATTTAGGTAAGTCGTATACAACTCAAACTGCCAGATAGTTATGAAATCTACTTACAGTGACCTACCATGGAAAAATTCTTTACCTTTAAATAAAAGCCAAAGAGATAATAGTTAGATAAGAAAATGAAGATAACAAGATGAAAAGTACGTATAATAGAAATAAACCCCGCTGTTAATAGAACTATGTTTTTAGATATTCTATGCTACAAATATGATTTGTGTTTGTTTCAAAGATAGAAGATAGGTAGAAGAAGTATAGTTTCATATCCTTGTTAAATAGATATTGTAAACTAGTACGAATAATGTCAACATGAAATTTTGATACATAGTTGTAAGGTTGTAGATATCAAAATGAATTTATATTATCTTTCGGGGTTAACATTTTTAATATATTCATTCATCTAAGCCTTATCTACTAGCATTACTTACGTGTATTTGTATTTCCCCATAGACTTTCATGACGGCTACTGTATAAACCTTATGATGTAATATAATTTATTTTTTTGTGATTAAATATTATAGAAATACAATAAATAAAGAAGCGGCATTCGTATTATTTATTTTCCAGCATATTTCATTGGTACAATGTTAGAGTTTTGCCATAATTCATTAGTATATAAGTAATATACAACTCTTTATATTAAATTATGCACACATGAATGCACGATTAATATACATAATTTATATTATCTCATAGGTATAAATAACCATACATTTAGTTACACATGTGATAAAAGATATGAATACAGATTTATAACAATATATAAACAAGTGAACAACTTCGAACCGTGTCGGAAACAACACTAGAATATTCAATTATTAATGATAGAAAAACTTCAAATACGGGTTATACATATAATATAATGAAGATATGTAGCAGTGCTTAGCTAAAACATTTGAACGCGGGCGCACGCATGATTATGTACAACCAGATAATATACATACATAGTTATACATCGTAGTGGACTAAATTGTGGGGTTATATACTTTACGAGTGATTAACACTAGGAATCGCAAGCTAAATCTGGATTTATACGTGAAAAGGTTGAAATACACGAGAACGAGAACTTTGTTTGGATAGATACGAAGCAATATAAAGGACTTAAAGAGAATCCCTTGTACGAAGTGAGCAATCTCCAAGTAGCCTACAGTCCAAGCGACCTTACCGATCAATATGTACAACAACAACTTTAGAACATTTATAAATTATTTAGATCCTTCAACGTCGCTATGTAGTACGTCCTCGTAGGTATCTACGATATATAGTATAGGTCGATTGGTTTCATCAATTTTATTCAATAAATTTGAGTTATTCAAAAGTATGAAACATCCATTGTTTCACTAATATTTTGTTTATCTAACACGTTTGTGTCTCAATGATGTATATTAATTTTAACGAATTCTACATATATTATGTATTTTCTAAAAGTAATAATATTTCATGCAAGCAGTCTTTTGTTAGGTGGAAACGACTCTAACATTTGACTGATATAATGTCACTTCCCACACCAACAGATTTTACGATAAGAATTAATTCACATTCTATTATTGTTATATTAAAAACTTGATATAAAAATTGCATGAAATTTAATTTGAATTATACAAGCAAAGGTTAACCCAGAAACTAAATTATTTATAAATAAAACACATGTTTCGATCAGCTTCTGGTCTGATTAGTCAACAAAATTAATTTCTTAAAAACCTTTGCTGCATGCATCTGCATAATGAAAAAGCTGGCGAAGAATGCTTTGATAAAAACATATATTCATATAATAGATGAAACAGACAGTTCAACATATCTCCAGATACTTTAGTGAACAATGACGCAGTACTGTTTAGTAAGTAAGTATTATATTTAGAATGATAAAGATGGTATCACGTCTACTATCACAGAATATTATTATTTCAAGAATCAAAGAACCAGCATATAAATTTAATGCGCTTACACAAATTTTCTTATTTAAAATATCTTTATCATGTAAGTGTATTGAGTTTTAGCAGTTAGATATTACAAACGGGTATTGGCAAATCTCAGTAGGCTCCTATACTTACATTTTCCCAAGATTTACATGTAATTTTCTGTCGTATAGTATTGTACTTTAAGTTATTTAACTTAATGAACAGGATTTTAGATATACAAATAATTTTTATTTAATAATATGTAATTTTTTACATCGGGGTACGACTTATTTATATAGATGACTTGATGATGTATTCAACCATGACTACCGAACTTCGGTGTCTCTATGTAATATTTTGATCATGAATGGGATAGTTAAAGTTTCGTTTACAGAAATTCATTAACAGATAAAATCTGAATCAATTTTTGGTCAATGGGACGGTCGCAGCAACATACTGGTGCTTGCAATATTGCTCGAATTATTTGAATTTTATTTATTATTCTATTGTTAACATTAATAAATGTATTAGTCCTTATATTGAAATATGGTGAAATAAACATTTAAGTTTCAACTACTCATTTAGGATACATTCAGGTAACTCACAGCTAGCGATCAAAAACGTAACGTAGAAAATCACAACAATTCTATGCCGATCGTGGAGTAATAACTAGGTTTATAACTTTACGAACTGTTCCTACACATAATAAATAATGCAGATCCAATAATGTGTAAACAATTCACTCGATATCATATTCTAACCTAACAGACGGACGCGAGTCCAAGATATAGAAAGCATCGGAATACACGACTAATCGGGTGTTCGGGTGTTCAAACTCCAACCGTGGGTGCTATTAAGACAGCACTAATACTTGAATATTCACTAGACTGTGCGTTTATTGAAATTTTACTATGTACAACATCTCCTAAGTGCGGCACCCAAGTACCGGCGCGTCGAGCGGCCTAAATAGAATAGTTTCTACAATGGAGCCGAGTTCCACGGCGAGCCGCAGCAGGATCAGCCGAGCGACGGCAGCCGCGAACCCGCGCCCGCGCGCCCGCCTGCCCGGCATTATTTGCCGCCGAGGCCGAACTTCATGAAAATAAGCTCCTTGCCCTTGCTGAGGATATCGCCTCCGGGGGCGGTCATCTCCGAAAACTTCTGCATGAGGTTGGGCTGCTGTGCAGGCGTGGACACGGATGGCGGCTGCACACCGGGTGCAGGCACGACGGCGGGGCCAGCGCGGCGCGCGGGGGACGCGGGCGCGGGGGGCCCCGGCACGGGCGCGGCGGGGGCCCCCGGCGACTGCGCCGTGGGGGTCCCGGCGTTACCAGCGCTCGTGCGCGCGATCGTGCTCGCCGCCTGCCCGCTCGCTGCGCCTCTCCCCCTCGCCTGTTCGCCAAACGCATGTCACATACTGCACTGTCGGTCACACTAAACTGACCGTCTTATTTGTTTTCGGAATGTTTTCAATCGAATTTCTATAATTGTGTCTCGTCTATGTTCATATGATTTTCAAAACAATTCCCAAAACAAAAAAGGCAGTCCATTAAGATTCATATTCGATTAGCGTGATCAAACTGTGAATTAAATGCAACAAGCAAATCATTATGACTGGGACAGGTGTCTAGCCTTCTCAAAGATTTTGTCAAAATTCTGAAAGATTAATTTACGTTAAATTTATAAATAAAGAGATAGGTAGATATTGTCTTTAGAATAGATATTAGTTCTTATTATGCGTGTCTTAAAATATTTACATATAGGTAAATAAAATACACTTACATCAATACCTAAGTCACTCTGTGTATCATGCTATACAATATTGAGACAAAACATTATTATTTACAAAAATATCCATAGTACACACATCAATATAGTATAAAATGTGCAATAAAAAAACATGCATTGCCATAAACAAAGCAGGTGGCATTTCAATAAGAAAATGGCTGACAAGTTCGGTCAGCTAGGGTCACAATATTTTATATATTTTTGGAAGAAATTAATTATCAGGGTTGTAAATAAAAGCTCAGATTCGTTAAGGTAGATCAATTCATTCAATGCATTCTTCATGCTTCGTTAAACTACAACAAAAAGCTTGAACAAGAATATACTATTCGATTACGTAATGATGCACTAGAATCGTCATATGAACATCAGAGAGGTTGCTATAGAAACGTAATGTCATCACCAACGCAATCGTTTAGTAAAGGACCACATTCACAGGCCTCAGAGATTGTAGTAACATGGTGAATGGGTTATGGTATCTGATGTGAGTGAAGTACGCCAGTGTATGTTCTGTACTAGTTTCTGTATGATCTGGTCCAGTATGCGATGACAGCTAATGATGTGTAAACAATATAATAAGTATTATGGTTATCATGACCGTCAGTCCACTTTACTTGCGGACGGGTGACCGAGGCGGCCACGGTACCAGATGCCCTCTGTACACTGAGCGTAGTAATGAAACGCAAGGTAAATATAGATAAAGAAATAAATGAAGAAAAGGAAAAAGTGAAAATAATAAAATCTAAAGACAATGAAGTGACAGTCGAACAAAAAACGTCTAGTATCGTTGCATAGTATATTTGAAAGTATTCTTGTGGGTCGATTACAAACGGTATTTTTACCTGAGAATTCGCCTGTTCTGGATTACTGGCGCATGTGTTGTGGTCTAACATAGAGGAAGGAGGGCAGGCATCTAGCAAACAGACAATACACACAACATATATAGTGACCACAGACAACCACTTGAATCTTGGATCACACCTCACGAACACCCCGTGGGTTCAGAGCGAGATTATGTTGCGTGTATTTGTACGAGCAGCCTACCCGCAGTGTGTCTAAATGCCATGGTATACCGTGTGACAAACAAAACATAATAATAGGATAGAGAGTTGGACAGATGAAAATAAAATAAGGTATCCTCGAGTCGTAACGACGTGGCTTTGAGTAGTGTGGTTTGGTAATAAGGACACACTTGAAATAACAAGTCTTTGTAAGGAATCAGAACCTCTTCGAACGATGTTTGTGACTGTGTAATCCAAGATAGAGTGTTCATTAGCAAAGTGTACACCAAGAGTCTTTGTGCTCCGTAGATTGCAACCGGACTCGCATTCATACATTCCGTTTTACCATCACTGACACACTTGGATCCAGGATCGATTGGAAAGGAAATAGTGAGTTCCAGTTTCATCATTGAAGTAAGCACACAATCAACAACATTTAAAAGGAATCATAAAATTCAGAAAGACCAATTTATCAAGGAGGCAACGAGGCAAAACGGAATTGGAAATCTAAAACACAAACTCGCTGAGCGAGTCCCGTCGCAATCCCAAGTGTACAGGAAAGATGATAGAGGGTTCCAGAGCGAAATAGCTAGCGTCTTTCAGTAGTCACATAGCAAGTCCAAGGTGCAAACATGAAACACTCAAAGCTCTCGGTGAACGGTGAAGACACGCGTCTTCACCGAACTTACCTAAGGGAGGTCGGCTCGGCGATCTCTTTGAAAGCGATTCGATCATGACTACTTTCAGTGTACGGTCTTTTGAAGTTATAATTTTAATTGGACTTCAATATAAAAAGTTCTGATATTTTATTGAAGTGAAACTGACAAGCAGGACAAAACAAACTAGTTAAATCGTGTCATGTAGTGACGGGTGACTAACAGGGCTTTGTCTAAAGCGTGTGCATCGCTCTTCTGTAATCGACGAGCCGACCGACCCGGCTTAATATAAAAATAGGGAGCGAGGGCAAGAGCAGCGGTGGCAGCTCAGGGAGAAAGTGGAGGAGCAGAGGAATTGGGGGAGTGCCGTACCTGCGCGACGGTGGTGGTTGCGCTGCTGGGCCTGCTGCGCGGCGTGCTGCGCAAGCTGCGCGTGTTGCGCGTGTTGGGCGTGCTGCGCGTGCTGCGCATGCTGAGCGTGGTGCGGCACACCTTCGCGCGGCGGCGGCGGCGGGCCCTTGGTGCCGGGACCGCAGCCTGGGCCGGGAAGCGGCACGGCACCGCGACCCCGCCCCGCGCCCCCACGCCCAGGGGCCTGCCCAGCTGACGACATGCCCGCAGCCCCTGTACCCAATATCAATGCTCGATTGACCACATCAAATGTGACATCCCTTTACTTAGCTTAAATACTTTTTATTTGGTAGACGTAGAACTCTTATGATAGGGAAAATCGTGGCTCTATTTTATTTTAAAATTAAATGTTTGCAAATCCAACCACCTACTGTTATATCATCAACATAAACCATAATAATTTTTATGTAAAAATACCTACCTAAGGAAAATAAAACTACCAATGCGAAGCATATGATAAAAAAAAAATTACATTTTCGCATCAGGTCACCTATATAACCTGTCGTTTCTATTAAACACTAGCTTTTGCCAGCGGCTTCGCCCGCGTATATTAAATATAGCCTATGTCACTCAGGAATAAAACAGCTTTCTATCGGTGAAAAATATTTAGATTACCTGCTAAAAACAAAAGAAACAAAAAAAAAACTTTACCTCTTTATTATACCTATTAGTGTTTCTACACTTAGATATCAGTTGGAATTCTCTACTTTTGAGAAACTAGACTATCAAGTTCCACTCACCTTGGTTACTATGCGGAGCCGCGTACTGGTCATTTGCATCAGCGAGGAAGTTGCTCGGCACAAGACCTCGGGCGCCATCGATCTCAGCCATGTAGAAGCCATCGTCATCCATGTCTCCGTACACGTGGATGATCTGACCCGTTTGGAAGCTCAGCTCAGCCTGGAAAAGTTTCTGAGTGACAAAAAATCAATTGTGAAAGAAATGTTAGAGCGAAAAGTAAGATATAGTATAGAGAAATGGAAAAAGATAGTTAGATTTTATTTGAGTAAAAGTATAAGTAGATACAATAATGCAGTATAATAGAAGATCAAAGGCTGATCAAGATAAAATAGTACATCAAGAGGTAAGGGACAAAATGTCGTATATAGACATATAACACATAATGAAGTCTTAGGCACTAAGCAGATAACACAATTTCAAACATCTAAAGCCATATTAGATTTTCCGCAAAATTACTAGCAATGAAGTTCAATCGCTACAACAAGAGAGAACAGCTGTTAGAAGAATCTAATTGCAGTATATGTGGCATGATACCTGTAACGACTGCATTTCCCAACGGTTACATAGGTAACATATATGGCATATTTTACTGGCGATTATTTCTATCAAACTCAAAGTTTAGTCTGCTTTAGTTTCATCGAAGTTTAATCGAAGGGTTTACTTCTAGGACGGTTTAACTGACATTTTTTCACAAAACTAAGATAAGGGTACCGTAACAATCAGTACAAAATTACATTATGGCATTCACAAAATAGAACGACTTAAATCTCGAGATATTCAGTTTAAAAATGATTTAACCGGCATAGAAGTTAAGATCGCTAATACAAAAAAAAGGTTTATTATTCGATTATCAGAAACATAGAATTTTATATCAGGAAGATAAGAAGTTGATACTTACATCAGCGTCCACGTTAGGGCTGAGTTCCTGCGGGTCGTAGTCGTAGAGTGCGACCATGCGGCGTACAGGCTGGTTGGCGTAGGCGTCGGCCCATCTGTCTCTCTTTGTGGGCTGTCCCGTCACGTCTTGTTCCGAAACCTCCATGACCATGTTATGGGGCACATATCCGCGACGACCCCTGCATTCGCCCCAATAGAAGCCGTCGCCGTCTTTGTCACCCCAAACCTGGAAATAGAGAGAGTTTATTCGCTGATTAATATGGGCTTTTTATTTTCAGTGTTTCTGGGCAACGCAAGGAATTTAATTTAAAAAGTACAGACAGTGTCTTCTTTCTTTCTTCTTTTTAGACAGTGTCTTATGTCTTTAATCTTTCTTGAACGTAAAGTGTACTGGAAGAAATAAAAATCTTTAGATCCAGTAATATGTAATGTTAGGTCTCATTTTCACTAAAATCCGTGAATGATTAGAGCTGCATCAGAGCCTTGTCAAAGTCAAATCAAATATTAATACGTAATTGAATTTGACATATTGTCTTTACTAAAGGCGTCACCACCTATCTTCACAACAATTGTTAAAGGATGGTGCGGGATACAGACAGTCTTTTTCATAAAGATATATATTTTTGTCCTGCTATTATCCTACCCATGCTATGTAAAAAAAAAGCCGGCCAAATGCGAGTCGGATCCGCGCACTGAGGATTCCGTACAAACTTACACATGAAAACAGTTCTCTCGAATTGAGTTACGAAGAGCAAATTTCTTTTTCAAGCTTTTTCCTATTCTTGTGCTATAAGACCTTGCTTCATGCCTTTCAGGATTCTAGGTCAACAGGAAGTACCGTATGAATTTCCTTGAGAGTGTCGAATTATACGTTTTTTGTAACATAACGGATATATCTTTTTTGCCATTAACTCAGAAATCTGACTTTCACAGCTTCAAGGGGCCATTCACCTGAATGTAGCATAATCAGCCTTTTAACGTTCCCACTGCTGGGGCTCAGGCTTCTCTAGGAGAGGGAATGGGCCGTAATCCACCACGCGGGCCCAGTGCGGGTTGATGAATGGCACAAGTCTTTGAATTTTTGGTTCTAGGACAGGCAGATTTCCTCACGATGTTTTCCTTCAACGTTTTGTAAGCAGTGCACAAAGTAATGCGTCAGGGTAAATAACAGCATCTACGGCGCATTTAAGAACTGACCCGAATTCTGGAAAGACAGATTCTGTAAGAATATATCCATCACTAACCTTGATAGTGTCTCCTTCACTGAAGGGCAGTTCCTCGTCACAGCTTTCTGGATTCGGGCTCATGGTTTGTGGATCATAGTCAAATAGGGCGATGAAGTAGCGGCTTCTTTTGGACTGAGGGTGGGTTTGCGCGTGCCTGGCGCCAGGCTGGGGCCCGCGGGGTCCCTGGGGCTGGCCCCCGCGTGCGGTGTACTGCATACTGCTGCCTTGCTGGTTCTGCTGGTTCTGCTGGTTCTGCTGTTGTTGCTGTTGTTGTTGTTGTTGCTGTTGCTGCTGCTGCTGCTGTAAGAGGAACAGGTGCTCGAATTAAGACTTGGTATGTGATACACTCAGCTTTAACCAATCTGGCTCATGCTAAACTTGAACTTGTAATTAAACTATCGCTGATTACTGAAAACGTTCTAACTTAGGGTATTTTTAATATCGTGCAGATTTCTTCACCCAATCGGAATTGCTCTGTATGCAGAAAATTTCACAATGCAAAAAAATGCGTCCCGCGTGCGTATTCGCATTACAATAAATATTTACAGTGTGGAATGGATATTTGTGGGGGTAGCGTGCGGCACAATCCCGCACGTAATCAAAACCGCACGATTTTATAGTCTGTCTAATAAGTCAACCGACTTGGGAATTTTGTATAATATATAATCATTTAAAAAATACTTATATTCGATACTTTTCATAAGCCAAAAGAGCTAACTCGCCACTCGTTCGTGCGCTTTCTGTGCTTAATGCTCTTCTGACTCTAACACCAGAGTGTGACTTGTTTGCTGGAAGATGGATAGATGTGTGTCGTGAATGTCTGAGGTTTTGTGAGAGGATGGATGAAGAATAAGTAAACGTTGTCTTATTTGGTTTTGTGGGATATTTTATTTTTATTTTATATTAGTGGTAATGTATATGTTTTCTCATTTTTTTCTTGTTTCTGTACAACGCATTAGTTTAGTTAGACTGTAATGTTGCATAAGAAATTGTAAATAAATAAATAAGGTTCTTCTTTGTTAGCAAAAAAATGATCTCTATCTCTTAATCAACCTTGATTATTGAAATCCTAATAATTACCCAAGTCGTTTAACTTATTAGACAGACTCTAAAAACACCTTTATATTATATTATAAATTCCTAACTTTTTGTAAAATTATTTACTCAAACCAACTAAAGAAGCTACTAGGCACCTGAAGCGATTAAAAAAAAAATAGGTGTACTTTATTCACAACTTCACAAGATCGCGTTCAGGGTTTGAGGAACATTCATTAAGCTAGAACTACATTAGACCGACGTCACGACGCACACGTGTAACACGCCTGGGCCCCAAGTCTGCTATTACAGCATTCGCAGCATATGCTGAGTTAGGCGCCCTTTTGGCTTTGCACAGATTTTAAAGTTTTCTTTTTTTTATTATTATTAATCTAATTCTACTGTATGTATGAGGGTACGAATTAAAGTTTTTTCTTTCTTTCTTTCTTTACAATAGTGTCAGATTTTGGCAAGTTTTGGTAATCTACTAATATAATGGCGTCATTATGACTTTCCGATGGTCAACTACTAACACTTCATTGAAAGAAATGGCATAGAATGGTAATCTCGTACCTATTGACAAATTAATATCTGACATAAGCGGTAATCTACAAAAAATTTGACAGTTCCTTTGATCAGTGACCTACTATTACGACTTTATTGCGCAGTTATTGGTTTTAATAAGTTCGGTATTGTCATTCTACCACAATTCTATTACAAGACCATTGACCGATCAATGATCGATCATTATGGTCTAGCAGATTACAAACTTTTAGCAAAATGACAATGGGATCGTGTTGGAGTGACGAATTTATAAAAATAGCAGACTTGGGCCCCAGGATTTGTACGTAGAACGACGTCGCGTGGCGCGTATCAAGTGTAGCTCTACAAGTCTAGTTTCCATATAAAATGTGGATGTGGATGGAGACCGACGCGCCCAGATCGACGTGTGTGGCACACGTGTGAGCAGTGTAGCTTTACAGCTCAGTGTATTATGCTAAATTTAGTTTTATAACGTTGTCCTAAACATGTAAACTTACATACACAAGACACCCAGGCCCAAAATTAAACTAGGGTTGGTGTTTCAAGTAAATTAAATTGTTATATCTATTGTGTCATTTATGACTAGCTTCGGCGGCTTCGCCCGCATGAAAATAGGTTTCTTCATACAAACTTTGGACTTCCGTCCTTAGGAGGTAAATTTTGGAAAACCTCTTAGTGCTCACTCAAAGTCCTTTATAATGGAAAAAGAGAAACTGACTGACATATCAAGGCACAGCCAAAATTACTAGGAGTAGGAACATGAAATTTTGCATAAGATTTCTTTTTATGACGTAGGCAATCACTAAGAGAGGTTTTCCTAAAACACACCTCCTAATGCCTTGATCACACGTACCGAGTAAAAGGGCGAGACAGTAAATTGTTGCTCGGCCGAGACAGTGATGTAAGCGAGTTGTGGAGATAAGTGGTGGGCCGCGTACTCGGCGCTGTAATTACACGTACCGAGTACTCAGCCGAGAGCACTGTCTCGCCCTTTCACTCAGTACGTGTGATCAAGGCATAAGGAATTGAAAGGGGGTTCAAAATTGTAAGAAGAAACCTACTATCATGCGGGCAGGCTAGGCTGGCTAGAAGCTAGAATATTATATAGATTCAGAAAACTTCTTTCAAAAAGTTATACAAAGAAAAGAAGGTGATACCTGGTCGTTGTGGTGTGGTGCCTGGTGAGGGTTAGGAGGGCGGCCTCTCTCGTGGTGGTTCCGGGGGGGCGGGTTCTGGTACTGCGCCGCGCTCGGCCCGCCCGCCCCGGGGTACGCCGGGTTACTTTGGAACTGGCCGGCTGGTGGATATTGGGGTTGCTGCGTGCCATGGTAAGCTTGTGTACTCGGGTACGGCTGACCCGATGGCTGCTGCGACGCTTGCGTTGGTTGGGACGGTTGCTGCTGACGTCCGTACGAACCAACACATTAATAAGGTTAGATTTTCCATAAACAAGCGAACAGCAATCGAACAAGCTCATAGCCATTATCCTCATTGGCGTTGCGTCTCAAAGCGATATAAATATTACCTTCTCCTCGGACGTTAAGAAAAACAATACATTCCGTTGTAGCTCTATTCAACCCCCATGCACAACGAAAGCTAGCGTGCAGCGCTTACTCGTGGAGCCACATCATTCATAGCAGATAGAATCATAAACAGTCGGTTACAAATGTGCTTGTCACAAGTATAACAAAACAAAACTTTAAATTCAACTTGAACAATAACGGAAAAATCGTATCATTAACCGATGTCCCCTCATAAACTGAATACCTTATCTGATAACATAAGACATTGAAGTGTGGGGGTGTGTGAGAGGAGTGAGTGTACGGCATTGATACGCGTCGAAGCCAAGACAGCATGCAGGAACAATCAAACACACACGCGACATGCTCCAGTGTTGTCTGTATCGAGTGCTCAGTGACCTAGTTCCTCTGCCTACTCGTATCAGTCGGACGTCGTGACGTGCGGTGTCGACGTAGGTACGTGTGGCGGGCCAGAATCGTGTGGGGCAACATCGAGGACGTACAAAGTGAAGTTGACAACACAGAACACCGAGAAGTGAAACTCAGAAACTGGTGATCGGGAGATCGTACAGAATTGAGAGAAAGAGAGCATAGTGAACAGTGCTAGCACATGGAGAGCACATCGATGACAGCTAGGAGAGATCGCAGACCTGCTGGCGGCGGCGTGGCGCCTCCTCGTCCTCGCTACCCAGCTCCGTCGCGCTCTCTTTAGTGATTTCGATGGCCGGTATCCCCGATTGCTAATACCACATGGTCATTCAATATTTTAGCATATACACAATTCTTTATAACGACACAAAATATAGTGAGTTTAATGATCGTGCTGATATGGGCGATATTGATGACTATGGTGCTCGCAATATCTCTGACGTGGTATTTGCTTCATACTCTGTGTAGGTAATTTCTGTTGAATCTATTGAATTACTTTTTAAAGCATATAGAAGTACACACTAAACGGAAAGGTTATTAAGCGGTTTGTTAGAAGCTGTTGGAGAGTGAGTTACAAATTACACTTCATATAGTATTAACATATCAGGCGTTAGAGCAAGTGAAGCCTGTACAGGAAAGCTGAAGTATGAAGATAGAAGTCCACTGCCGTGTAAAGCGGTCGGCTATTGATTAAATCCTAGTCTTGAAACGCACGATTGTTTTGTTTCCACGGTTCGTATGTAACATGGATGATGTGTGAATGTTCATGAGTGATGTCTTTATGTTTATGAGTCGTGAACTGTTATGAAAAATCGTCTTAAACGCAATTACTTTACCACTCCTAAGTAATATTATTAAGAGGTTTTCTTTAATAGTATTATCAAATAAGAACCCGTTCTATTATAAGCTATAGGTAATTTAATTGTAATAATAAACTAACTATCTATGTATCTTTAGAATCGTACAACTGCTAAACAGATGTTTTATTTCAAAAACCTATTTCTTTATATAAATATATATGCATTTAGCTAGTATACTTGTTTTCTACATATTTTTCTCTACTTTCAGATAAATATAAAAGCATACTCAAAGTAAATATTGTCTTCATATGCTGATTATATGGCTACAATATTATAGTATTATGACACTATTTGTATAATATACGGGCACACTGTGTATTAATAAAAAATAATAAAGAAAATAATAAAAAATATTTTACACAACTAATAACACAAAAAATAACGCTTTCAAAACTAAAATAATAATTCATAGAACGCTAAATAAATCAGTCGTGTGTAAACTTCAGAATTAAATAAATAATGATAAATATGAAAAGACGTGTTAAAATTCCTTACCGAAGGGGTTATTTTGTCGAATATACTCTTTAGGAGGCCTGTGCCGAATCCACTCGTAGGCTATGGAAAGGTGTATAACAGTTATGTGAGAGAGCGAGGTAAGGTTAGACTAAGTGGCATGATCACAACTCAAGGGCGGTATTGTCTGTGTCACAAAGTACAAGCTCTTTATCTGTTCTAAGTTGTATCTGTATGGTGTCGTGCGTTGTCGGGTATCGGCCAATAGCACTAGAGACTACTGATCTAGTCGCAAGCAGTATGCATTTAATTTTGAACGATCGAGCCGAGTGCATAGCTATAGTCGATGGCGCGGTGGTCGTGTCGTGAACCGTCGGCAGAGAACTAAATACTGGACATTTAGGAGATGCCAGCGACAGAACCACAGGAGAAAGTATAAAGAGTGCAGTTTGCAACACCGATATCACGTGACAAACTGTCTGTATGTGATACTATATAACATACTGGCAACACAAACGTACCTATTACTGATGCAGTTGATGAGACACAATTTGCTTAAACAGACTGTTTGTCGCGTAAGAAAAGAGCATATGACACTGATCGTTATAATGATAGCTAAGAAGACACAGACGAAGAAAATAATCAGAGATAAAATCAAAAATATTAAGCACATAATAAATACTGAATCAACCTCTCAACGAAATAAACTGGCAAAATGAAACTTGACGTTACACACAAATGTACAACATTGATTTGCAAACCAAATATAGACAAAGTGCTATGCCGATCAATATTTTAGATAAACACATTTATGATATTTAAATTAATTTTTGACAAAAGTTTCAAAATTCCAATTCGAATTGCAAATAAAAATCCAATAAGATGTGTGTACAGAAAACAATCAATGTAAAATTTTGACATTTAAAAATTTTTAGTTAAAGCCAATTTTTTGGGACAAATACTCCATTTTATCAGACATAGCAAGATATTATTGCCGATATCATAAAGGGACAATAGATAAGATAAATAAAAAGTGTTTGGTCACCTGCGCAGCGTGGGGGTCGTGACGGTTGACAGATGGAAAGATCTCCTTATCAGAGAGATTCTCATCGTGCTCTATAACTTGCTGGTGATGTTGGTAGGGCTGGGGGCGCTGCACTATCTGCCCACCCCTGTACCCGCCGGGTCCTTGTTGGTTAGGACCCGGGCCGGGACCCGGCCCTCGGGGCATGCGCGTCACTACGCCGCGCAGCACTGCAGGTGGGATGGGCGTGGGCGCACTGTCACTGGACTGGCTGTCCCTTGACTTTGTACGTACCTGAAAACAACAAGGCAAGAATCAAGATAAAAATTCGTCACACTACACAATAATACATAAATATAATTCTACCAATTAGATAAACGTCACCATATATCTAATATTGCTAACATAGCGTTCACATAGCCAAATCAAGCTCCATACAGCCATACTTACGGTGACACATTTAGGATTGAGGCCGATCAGTTTGCCAATGTCGATGAGAGCGTGGTCACCGGTTGGAGAATCCACGTCGGTCACCTTCTTGCCATCAGCGTACACTGCGTATCCAGTGACCGGGCCCGAGGCGGGCGGACGCAGGACTGGCTGCCAAGTCACCAGCAAGGTCCCGTCCTGAGGTCCGGCTTCCACCTGCGACACCGCACCAATCACCACCAACAATCCAGCCGAATAATAGTGAGGCAAGCCAATTGGGTTTCAACTTTAATACATTTGGGCCAACGTTGAACTAAGCCACATTGAGGGAGGAGCTGACATTACAGATGGGGGTCGCTAAGCTAACAACGAGGTGAGCGTTGGGATATGTCAAGAATAATTTTCCTGGAGCTGGATTTATGGTTGCGATTGACGCGACTTCCTCGAGACGTGCTGTGTGCTTTGAGGTTGTGAATTATTTGAAAGGAATAGGGGTGTGTCAGTCGGTCTTTGTGAGTATTCATACTGTTTCATCACACTTTTGTGGAGCATTGGAAAAGCTACCTTGTGCGTGCTAAAAACGCTTCTCGGTTACTGCCTTTTAAAGCATTATTTAATTTTTTTTTTCCACTATCCACTGTGTGATTGTTATAATTCTGATTCTTGACTAGATATAGATAGATACATATAACATCAGCGAGCAAGGAATGTGAGTGTAAGATGTATAAGTTTGGATCCAAAAAGCATGCTCAATTCACGTCATGCTGATTAATGGATTTTTACTTTACACGTACCATTATTTCATTTGGCGGATCTGGCAGTCCCTTGGGTAGAGTCCTGAAGTCTGTGTAAGCCCCAGGAGCTTCTTCTTGAACCGGAACGCCAGGTTGTGGTGGACCAGCTCTTAAGTGTTTAGCCCTTACAGTTACCCGATACTGTGTGCTAGGTGATAAACCTGTGATTGTATGGCGGTAAACTCCTGGCTTCACTGTCCGAACCTGTAATCAATGAACGCGTGTCTAGTCTATCCTATTGATTAATGACGTCATTTAACTGTAACAAACGCTTACTTCAACATTGTTTACACAAACAACGTGCTGGTGGTTTGAGTTGGCTGGTAGCCAAGAGATCACGGCTTGCGAGCAGGTCACTCCGCTGGCCCTGACACAGGTCGGGCCCATGTTGCCGGTGTCTCTGCCGATCACCATCGTGCAAGCTGCGTCCCTGGACGTGCGTCGCGACACTGTCACCGAACGCACGCTGATACGATGCGGCTTCAGAAACAAAAAGATCATAAAACTGACGGCTCTCATCGGAAACATTACAAGGATACAAATACAAAAGTATATAAATATAACATCTAAAAGCAAACGATGACATCGATGACATACTAAATGGATTTGTGCTCACCGGTAACATGTAAAAGTGACTACTGTAGAAAGATAAAGAGAAGCAGCTAATTGAACATGAAAACAACTCACCCGATTGGAATCTACTCCTTCAACGAGCGCTCGTGTGCGTTCTGACGCCTTGACGGTAGTTTTGAGAACTCCATCGACGTATACGTGGTAGCTCTCGATGTTGGCTTGCTGCACACCCTCGGGGGCAGTCCAGCCGATGAGCACGGACTTGTTGAGCTGCCTCTCCAAGGTGAGCTGCCGCGGCGCCGGCACTAGCGACGAGAAAAACAGCTCGGCTGTTGAGGTCCGAGGGTATATCGAGGAGTGCAGCCAGGCAGGCGAAGTGCGTGAGAATGCGAAGAAGCGTGCAGCGAAGTCCAAGGAAGGGAACGGGGAGGGATAAAGGTTCGACTATAGAACTATTTCTATAAATGATCGTTTACGACAACCGTCACAGGTCGTCTGTGTAGCGTTCTGATTGTATCTCTGTGCGAAGCGTCATGATTGTTTATTAGCTACTATGTTAGTATGGTAGTCCGGGTGCTCGATGCGTTTGGATTGCATGCGAAATGTAAAAGTTCAGTCAATGTCGAATTGTTATATGTACTAATTGCTAAAGTTTTAACTTCTATTCTAGACTTTAGTCTAAATCTTTTTGTCATGTCTAATTATAAAAATATTCAAAAAACTTTGCTAGCTTTAATGAAATAATTATTATTCTAATTGCTAGATTGTTCACATTGGCAAGTACTGTTTGATCTACATTTCGTGCGTAGTTTGAAGTCTATGTCAGATGTTTGATGTGTGGATCCTTACCGTTGTCATCGTCTTCAGGGCCTTCGCTTAGTTCAGCTACCTCGCTAAGACGAGCGACGTCTCGACTGATCGATAGTTCGCTTATCGCTGTGGTGGCTTCATCGACATCTCTCAATGTTGAAACAATCGCCTGAGGGTAAAATGGGACCTTGTATGACCAAGTTTTTGAATGATATTAATTACTTTCATAGGTTAAAATGCATCGTTAATATCAACCAATCCATTTTTTTAGTAGCTCTATTATTTATTTGAAGTACCCAAGAGCCCCTTTCGACCATGCAGTTTCTGATCATCAAACATTTTGTTATATTTAGATAACTAGTTACATAAAACTACTTAATAGAATCTATTTATCACCTGATGGAATTCTAACAGATCATCTCCGATCAATCTTGTAACGAAATTAGCAGGTACCAGTCCACGTCGTCCGTCCAATAGTTCGGCATCAAGCATGGGAGCGTTGGGGTCTGGGGGACCCCATACTAACAAATAATCCCCAGAACTTATTGCCAGTTCACCTTCTGCAGTCTCAATCCTGAAAATGTTAGTTTGTAAATTGACACGATCAGATTCGGCACCAAACAAAAACCAATGTCTTTTTACATAGCATGGGTAGGATAACAGCAGGACAAAAATATATATCTTTAACATAGCTACATTATATGGATTCGACAGCTGTTACCCACACCATCCTATAGCAATTGTAGTGTAGTCGGGGTTTTACTTACTCAGGCGGGTCGTACGAATACCGGGCGATATACACACAACAGCGACCCTTCCCCGGTATGTCGAGCATGTCAACTGTGTCTGAGGCACCATTCATATAATGTGACGCATTGCGCGCAACTGAAACATGTGCACCGCTCAAATCGTTTTCTTTTAAAAAAATATCACGAACAAAATTAGATTTCACTCACCTTCCATTTCCAAGCCGGTATTAGGCATAATCCGTGCTATAGCTCTTTGGTTCCGATCGTGGCTGAATCCCGAGTCTAAGCCCCCTAGTCTATCAGTTCCGAATTGGCTATCTAATCCTAAGTTCCACGAGGGTTGGTGCGGCGTGACCGGCGTGGCCACCCGGCCCACGCCCGTCGTGTTCCCGTATCTACTGAGTCCGAGGTCCATTTCATCTAGAGGTTTCAGTTTTATATTCATAGGATTTGTTCCGAGTCCGCCAGACAGGAGGGGATTCGTATACGTCCCTGTACCGGTTCCATAAGCGCTTGTGGCGCCTAAACTTGTGTTTAGTCCTCCTAATTGCGTCCCGGTCAAGTTCGAGAGGGCGTTTCCCAACCCGCTCGATAAGGTCGACTGTAAACCTCCTAGCGTATTCGATAGTCCACTGGATAAATTGTTCTGCGGGTTGTTCAAACAGCTGGTGAGGCCGGATCCGGCTATGGTCCCCGTCATGCCGGGAGCGAGGCCGGAGCCGAGGTTCAGAGCTGATACGTTGCCGGTAAGGTTCTGTAAGTTGCTCTGTAGTCCGGCTAGCGTGCTGGAGATCTGTCCGATGTTGTTGACGAGCGGTGCGGTGACGGGGTTCGTGAAGGTGACTTGATGGGTGTTGGAGAGGCCGTACGTGTTGGAATAGGCCGACACGGGGTTGGAATACGAAGTGGGGTTGTGTGCGCTCATGGAGTAGGCGACGGAGTTGGAGGAGGGGGCGGTGAATTGGCCGGTAGCGTGCAGCGAGGAGAGCGTCGGCATGGTGTTGCTCTGGCAGATGGCAGCGTGGCCCGTCGTGCTGGTGTACGAGTGTGGCAGCGGCGACGGCGTCGGCGAGTGATAATCCCCCAGCGCCTGGTTGGATCCGCTTGATTGGATACCTGGGAAACCATAAACTACTTAAACATTATTTTTCTGTAATTATGACTTTTACAAAGAAATATCTGTTTCCCATAACTTAGTTACGATTCTCAGTCCTTCGGCAGCTGTTGGTCCAGTTTCAATAAATGGATTACGAGAAAAACCAACAGACATATTGTGTGTGTTAGACTCGTATACAAGGGAGAAAGATATATAATAGGTACTTTGTGAAATTTCAACTATCAGGCAAAAGTATAAACGGATAGTCAGCAGAGACACAGGTACCATCGAGGTAATTTCTGCCGATCACTTTTAAAAAAATTCGCTTGAATCCTGCTGATCGTTTCAAGTTTTCGTTTCGAGTGCACGAAAAAATTAACTTAGCGGTGATCAGGCGGAAATATCTTTGATGGTACAAAGCCACTTTTAAAAAAATCTATCCGTTAAAATATCTGTTCTGCGAGCAATGTGCCCTCTTCATTGCCAATTAAGTTTGGCAATTCGTCGTGCTATGTCGGCAACCTTAGTTCTCCTGCGGATATCTTAATTTTTTGCTTGGGCCGAAAGGTTCTGAGTAGCAACCGCGTACCGAAAAACGCAGCGTGGAAGACCCCCTACAAGGTGGACCGATGACCTGGTGAAACCGATGGATGCGAAACGCACAGGACCGTACATTGTGGGGACACTTGGGGTAGGCCTATGTCCAACAGTGGACGTATATCGGCTGAAATGATGATGATGATTTTTTTTTTCGGTGGGAAAATCATCTAAAGTCATGACTTTTACTGACTAAAAACCAACTCCTGTTCCTTCGTTGCCTTTCATACCAAGGTGAGCTATCTTTCGAAACTAACCCTGGCCCTAGTAGGATTTGATCCAGCTGGGCCCTACTGTTGCTGACAACTTCTTGAGGCGTGCGGGAACAGTGCGCACTGTCGACGACTTGGGCTCGGTCGGACAGCGAGCTACCCATTAATGATGACGAAAATATTTGTAAAGTTGATTACCGTGGGTCGTGGACCTCGTGTGCTCCAACTCGGCGAGGATGCGGTTGTCTTGCTCGATCTTGGCCATGATGCGCTCGATCTCGGACGCCGGTTGCGCCGACTGCGAGGACCACGTGGTCCCCCCGCCCTGACCGCGGGCTCGCAACGCCGATGACAGTTCTAGTTGTAGCTCTTCGCATCGGACTGTTTCTAGTGCCGCCTGTGAAAATGTAAAATAAAGCTTACCTATGACTTCAAATTAAAATTACAAAAAAAGAGAAGCATCATGGTTGTACCTAATTTTCTGATCCTTCTTCTTTTCTTTTATTATTATGTGTGTACATAAATAGTTAAATAAGTAAAAATACTGCATTGGACTAATAGTATATCCCTACTTGTTGCCCTTGTTGTGGTTGTTGTAATGTCTCATGTTACCCAGTTCGACATAAGCAATTGTCTTTCTATTGTGTCTCTAATTACGACATTCAAAGAGTTAATTTTATCTTGCGTATGATCTGGTGGTGGTGGTGGTTTCAGCTTTATTATTTGTTTTAAATGGGCACATAAATCTTTTTTGGACTAAATAAATAAGAATCGCAATATTTTCTTTTAGCTGGTATATACACAGAACCTTTTAGATTTTAATAAATATTTTCTGGTCGAGCATATGGCACCCAAGGGCTGCAGCTGGAAATCAGCGTCAGTACGTCAGTAGATACGCACGCGAGTCAGATGCAGCCTGTAAATTGTTGACCTATACACCACTATTTTTTAATTAGTACAAATACTTAAAGGGCTTATTAGAAAAGCCCTTGTTATTTTATAAGTAAAATCTCAATAAATAATATTCATAAACAGCAAAGTCATTAGCGTTGGTTTATGTCCCAAAATTCACTAAATTTATGGAAATTTTGTGCAGGCTATGGAAGAGATTAATGAATGAATAAGTGACAATTATTCAGGGAAAACACTGCCCGCAGTATTTTCTACTAGCAACTGTTATGTTTGATTGATTCTATGATGAATTTACCTTCTCGTGGTAAATTTTAGGATTTAGGTTTTTTCTACTTTTGACTATAAAAATATGATCAGTGACGGGTACAGATAGAGCCCCATTTTTTTTGTACTAATTAATAAGTAGGGATGTATATTAGTATAAAATCACGCCGCCGACGCACGTTTCTAAAACGCACGTTTAAAAATCGTGGTGTGCACAGGCCCTAAGATGCGCGAAGCTGAGCGAGCTCGACCGCTTGTACTCGTTCTGTTCTAACCACATTGTTAAATTTATGGCATAGCTACCTTTTTCTCCAGTTCCCTTGCTCTGGACTGCAGTTGTTCAACATTGTGCTGGTCTATGGGCGAGCGCTGCGCTGCGCGGAGCTGAGCGAGGGCGTCGGCGTGCGCGCGCTCCGCGTCCGCCCGAGCTCGCTCCGCGTCGCGCAGTCGTCTCGCCAGCGCGTCGGTGTCGCCGCCACCCGACATGCTAGTGCCGTACCCGCTCATTTTCTACGAAAAAAGAAAACATTTTTTTTTTATTATTAATGATAGGCTTGCGTTTGACCACTATCTCACCTGATGGTAAGTGATGATGTGGTCGAAACTAAGCACAAAAATTAAAAAAAAAAAATAGAAAATGTAAACAATCACAGATATGTATTGAGTACTATACATAAAAAAAATGTTAAAAAATTTAACATAAAAGTAATAAAAGCTTATCAAAAGAAAAGAAAAATAATGAAAAAGAAATATTTACAGCTGAAAGAACAAATTACTATTAAGCATTATGTTAACAAGCAGAATGACCGAGTTTATGCTCAAAGCTGTATAGAAGCTTCCCAATTAGCAGTGTACAACGTGGACATTTTCCATCTTTCGTGCCGGTTCGGTGGCCTGTTAGCTATCAAGGAGGGACTGAGCCGTGTTTTTGTGAAAAAAGTGTCAAAACATAAGCACAAGTGTGTCAAGACGATTCTTGAGAAGGTGGTAAAGCGTCTTAATAATACCACAATGAGATATTTATACATATAATACCCCACACAACCCCACAGTGACCCAATGAGTGTTTCAGTGAGTGAGTGAGTGGTTAACCTACCACATTGTTGTCTTTTTTAACCCAAAGTTTGAATGGTAGAGAATGCCTTGTGGCATTAAGTCCGCCTATGTACCACTACTGTACATGAAGTTTAAATAAATAATATGTAGAAGTTTTTACTTGTGCGCTCATCACGTAAAATGTACGAAATCGATGTAAATAACTTTTATGTTATGTGAATTTTATTAAACTTTAAAAAGTTTAAAATAAACTGACCAGTTTTACTCGGCCATATCATAAAGTGATCAATTTCTAAGATCTGGTCACGACAATATACCAGAGATATTTAATTTTTTATTTTTTTTATTCCAGACTAAATTTCTATGAGTATGGAGCTCGATTTCCAGACCGCTGTGCGGTGCCAGCGTCGATATTCGGAAACCTTTATCAAGCTAACTAAAAGTATAGAATATTTTATCGATTTTGTGTTAAATTCGAGTCGATAGCGATGGGCGCCCTTCACGGCGGGTGACGTCATGCGATAAAGGCTACCTACCTATCGATAGTCGATAGGACATAGTTAATCACAACACTTTTAAGTAAGTATTACTTTTGTCTAAAAAATATATTTAAGGCCCAAGCGCCCGAAAAGGGCCATAAAACAGTGAAGACCACTTTCTGAAGCCTACTCCTCGGTAACTGCCAGGTGAATAGGTTTGAAAAAAAATTATGTTTATTTTAAAGATTCATGAAAAACATTATCAACATTTAATTTTTTCGTGCTATTAATGCTTTTGTCTAAAAAAAATATTTAGCAATTTCGCAACTTTTCGCAACTTTTATCGATTCCGTCGAAACGACTTGGATCTTTAGAAACATTTTTACACATAAAAATTGGTGTTTAAATATTCTTCCAAGTGAACATTGCATGTGTAAATCAATAAATATTTCGCAAAGAAAATGGATTTAAAGGTCAGCCGCGCGCTTTTCGGGCGCTGTTGGCCGCAAATAAATGAACAGATTTGCGTAGAGTCTGTCTAATAAGTTAAACGACTTGGGTAATTATTAGGATTTAATGAAATCTGATGTATTCAACACGGGTTCAATAATCAAAGTTGATTAATAGATAGATATCGTTGTTTACTAACAGGAGACCCTTATGAAAAGTTTCGAATATAAGTATTTTTTAAATGATTAAATATTATGCAAAATTCCCATGTCGGTTGACTTATTAGACAGACTATACTGCCACCTAGGCGGGTGCGAGAGGTGCGTCCACAGCACTAGCAAAAGCTAATAAATAATAAAATAGTGTGGGGTGTAAGTGTAACGTTCACTATCGATACATCTATTATAGGGGCAATCTAAGTGTCATAGTGTCATGGTTTTCTGACATGATGTATTGATATTCGTAATGTTTATGTATGTTAGTTATTATAGGTTATTTTATATAATTTTCTGTACACATACCGTGATTATGATTTTAGTATTGACTTTAACGTGTCTTCTGTCCACACAGTGATTATGGCTTTAGTATTTAGGTTGCCTAGGGCTGCAGGATTTAGTTAAGCATAGGTAAGTCGTGGAGGGTTCAGGTTTTTGTGCAAGCTGGGCAGGAAAAGAGGTGACGCATATCATGGAAACGGGCTTTTTTTTCGTGGTTTCTTGGGCGGAGCGGAAGATAGTGTCAGACTTTTACTAACTAAAAACCCACTCCTGTTCCTTCGTTGCCTTTCGTACCGGGACTTGAGCTATCTTTTGAAATAACCCTGGCCTCAGTAGGCTTCGACCTAGCTGGGCCCCTGCTGTTGCTGACAGCTCCTTGAGGCGCGCAGGAACAGTGCGTGCCGTCGACGACTAGAATGGGAATAGGCTTCACACTGGCATTGTTTGCGATGGGTCAAGAACTAGTTTAATCAAAGGTTTGTTAATAAGGGCCCCCCAGGCTTGGGGGCCCCGGAGCGCGTTCCCGCCTAGCCTTGGTAGCTACGCCACTGAATATAGGCTATTACCAAGAGAACACTGGAAATTTAAACTAACTAACAGGTATAACATCAAATATGTATTCAAGCGTTATCGAAAAAAGGTCACAGCCATATTGATTATTCGGAACTACCCTAGTTGAACTAGGCTGAATGAATTACTAAATATTTGGCTGTAAGGAGCCCCTGCGCGACCTTGGTTACGTCGTGTAATGAATAGAGGCCGACCAGGTCTCGGCGGATGAGTTCATGCAAGATAGATTAGATTAGGGACAGCCTCACATATTATAATTTGGTCATTAGGTACATATTTCTCTGCTTTCATATATATACGTCACTGGAAAATTGCAGGCTCTGTATGATTGTATAGTAAATCTTTATTAGTTACTAGTTGATTATAATTTCTTGATATAAGTACCTACTATTGTATACCCAAATTCATTAGTTTCCGATATAAACGAATCTTATTAGATTGTGAAATATCGCGATAATTTGTAAACTATTCGTAAGGGTGTGTTGCACCATTTAACTATAACGATTACCAAACCATACCCAGCCGTGAAACGGCCGCCTATTGGTCAATTCGACGATTTGACAACTGTTAACGGCTTTGTTATCGTTATAGTTAAATGGTGCAAATCACGCTTAATAAATTCTCGCGATATCTTATGGTGTTCGTAATTTTCCAATAATTATAATGTATAATCTCTCTTTGGAACGTGCAATTTAGCTTCACTTTTCTTGGACTGACCGACATTTGACTATTCAAAAGTGCCTGTAAATGGTATATTTGAAATAAATGCTTTGATTTGATTTGATAAAGTAATTACACTACGAACTACTATACTACAGATTATATATCGAAAACGAATACATTAAATTGTTAAGGTTCACAATATTTCAATAGTTTGTAATATCGGGAGATAGATTAATTTACAATTTTATTTTACTATGACACTTAATTAAACCCACTTCATGAATCACTGTCTATTATAATTATTGAAAATCGCATGAAATTTCGTTCACTAGTTTTTCCTTCTGAAAGAATGTTTGATAATTTAAAGTTTGAGAGCAGCTAACCCGAGGTACGTTTTCATACTCGACAACCGCTCTTACGTGATTATGATGTAATTACACATGTTTCTCTTGGTATTTAGGATTTCCAGATATCTTGTGAATATTGGCTTTCATGGAAAACAAAATAATTTGAGATTTTTTGTAAAATCAACCCAGTAAAGACCTCTGAAAATCTGCTATTTTACGTAAATTTTGATCGTCCATAATGTACTCATATATTAAAATTATTAAAAAAATAATCTATAGAAGCCTTGCACATTTAATCGATATTCTGAATGACGAAAAAGTTAGAGAATTGAACTATTTACTTAATTAATTGAATGCCGTAATTAGAGACATAATAGAAAGACAATTGCTTATGTCGAACTGCAAAAGGTTAAGTAGGTTTGTACGAAACCCTCAGTGCGCGAGTCCGACTCGCACTTGCCCAGTTTTTTTAAATGGCATCTGTATCTTCTACAAACTAGAAACCGTTGACCGTGAAGCGCACTAGTTTATTAACAGCCTATTCACTCTAGCCTTGAAGACACCTAAATTATAATCGGACGAGAAGACTTGAGCAGGCAAATTATTCCAGTCTTTCAATTTACGCACTATAAACGACAAAGCGAAACGTATAGTCCGGGTCATAGAAGTGTCAAGTCTGTAAGGGTGGACAATCGCCGCATGCCGTTGTGCGATGGTAGAAAGTAGAAGGAGGAATCAAGTTATGCAATTCTCCAAAAGGTAGGCCGCCTGTTCTCCTGGCTTTGTAGATTGGTCTTAACTACATCAGGATCATCAATTGGATTCTTCGCACGCATTTCAACCGAGTCCAAAGCTGCTAGCATGACTTTTATAAAGAGAGCCAAATCGAATGTGCGGTAATAATATAGATAGTAATCCTGATAAGGCTAACCATTGGCCGCCCGATCTCTTTAGATTTTATGTAACTCATAATCAAAAATTTTATATATCTTGATTACTAGATTCTTGCTAATAATATGATTTTAAAAAAGTATTCTGAATGGGGTTTCTTGCACGTTCTTCTCCATAGAGATCTACGTTTTGGAACGTGCAATTTACTATAGCTTCACTTTTTTGACTGACCGATATTTTGACGTTTCTGATTTCTTTTGTCTCTCTCACACCTTACTGACCGTTTTTACTGCCAGATAGGGGCCGCTTAGTCTAGTCTTCTATGTCTGTCAGACAGCCATAGACTACTGGCACATTTGACCTTCCCAATGCCTAAACAGGATGATTTGTCAAGTTGGTGTCTGGATGAAACTATGATAAAATAGCGTACAGTATTCAAAGGAGACTTGGGCCTATGTTGATTCAAACTGAAACTACTTCATTGGTTTTTTTTAATAATATTCCAAGACAGAATCTGAATCGCTTGGTTTTTGAAAAAAGAAAGAGTCTGTATTACTAAACCATTTCATAGTATGTCGCTAATAAGGATCAAACTCATGGTAAAAAATCATTTGACCAAATTGGATGTAACTAAATCTGGATCACCAATTAGCCTTTTCGCAAGCCTTTCCACCGAGTCCAAAGCCGCTAGATGGCATTTTGTAGCACCAGTCCATATGTAGCAGTACTCCACACATGATCGGACCTGTGTTTTATACAACATTAGAAGCTATCCCGGTGTGAAGCCTAACGAACGCCTAGTTTCCTAGCAGCTACTTTGCCTTTGGACTCAATGAACCGCCCAAAATTGAGGTCGGAGGATATTTCAACTCCCAAGAGATAAATGCGGTTGGTAAAATCCAGTGATACATTTTGAACAGTAGGGGCCAAGGTGAACGAGCTCCTCTTGGCGGTGAACAGATACGCTTGTGTTTAAGCGGCGCGCGGTGTTGAATCCCACCAGATTGGTTTCGCCCCACTTGGTGACTGCCTGAAGTGAGATATTCGTACGCTCTACCATAGTCTCTCTAGACTGGATTTGGCTGCACCAAAATAGGTCCAGTTCAGCCTGAATGCCAGACAATTAGTGCCTGACGCTGGTATTCAACTGAACCTGTGGCTGTGAAGCAACGGACGTAAAACAGTTCTGTAGTGTGTCCTACTGTGACACATAAAGTTCAATTCTAACAGTGGATAGATTTCTGGCTTTACAAGTAAAGTATGTAAGTATAAAAATTGTACCTACAGTATCTAGATTATCATATGCTATCACTAGATTGTACAGATAAGCTTTTTTATTATTTTTATCAGTATGTAAATGTAAATAATCAATACAAAAACCAATTGCCACATGTATGAAAGGTCATCGCTTGAACGGCCCGACTTATTTGGCGAGCTTTTATGGTCTGTTCGTAATTATTGTCAAGAGAAGGTTTGTATGAAAGATCATTATTTTAAAGTCCACCGGAAAAGTCGAAATGGGTAGCTCGCTGTCCGACCGTCCGGTAACCGTCCGGACTGAGCCCAAGTCGTCGACGGCGCGTACTGTTCTCGCGCGCCTCAAGGCTGCCAGCAGCCGTAGGGGCTCAGCAGGGTCGAAGCCTACTAGGACCAAGGGTCTATTTCTGAAAGGAAGGCTCGGCTCCGGTATGAAAAATGAAAAAGTGTCCATGGAGTTTCTTGCACGTTCTTCTCCATAGAGATCTACTCTTTAGGACGTACAATTTAGCTTCACTTGTTTGACTGACCGACATTTTGACAATTCAAAAGTGCCTGTAAATTCAAAACTGGTCTATTTGAAATAAACATTTCTGATTTCTGAAAGGCAATGAAGGATCGGGTGGGTTTTTTAGTCAGTAAAAGTCTGACACTATCTCCCGCTCCGCCCAAGGGCGGGGGATGTCATCTGGATGAGTTTTACCCGCTGAAAAAAAACAAAAACCGGAAAAATCGATATCCTATTTTTTTCGTAAGTAAAGTGTACTCGTTCGAACCTGCTTCGGAGAAAGTACAAAAACAATCTACACTTATAAAGAAGTAAAGTTTGTTTTTTCTTCGTAGGAGGTAATATCTGAAAGTACAGTATCCCGATTCATGGAATGAACGATATCGTAGCGATTTAGTCACTTAGACCATTTCCGTATTCACATCCATCAATCGAGTTTGGACGACACCGATTTTAAAGTCGTTTGAAGTTCGTCGATTAAAAAAAAAAATCTGTATTACATTATCCTGGTAGAATACTTATTAATGTAACTGGAAATAAGTCGATAGATCGTCAATACCACTTTTGGATATGACTTCGATCGAACGACTATATAACTTTAACGATATTTGGCTTGTTTGATTCTACGTGAATCAGGCTACTGGTCCGATTGCTAAAATGTTTTCACCGTTAGAAATCTGCTTTATTCCTGAATGACAGGCTATATTTTATGTACACGGGCGGAACTACGGGTGAATTTTATTTTTTATTTTTATTTTAGTCTTACCTTATTGCATGACTTTTTCATGAAACAGCCATTCGAGAGTAAAAAATATAAATCCAACCTAACCATAGACACAGGCAGCAAAAAAAAAGCTTTCCACAGACGTAATATCCAGCGGTGTTTGCGCTCTGTGTGTGTAACCACCCTAAGGCTATAGATTCGGCGGTCGCCGCCGCCCTGTCTCCGAGTCCTACGCCGTAAGACGGCAAAGTGCGCTGACCTGATTCAACCCCCCTCCTACCCCCCATACCCAGAGGGGTACACCCCCCCTTCGAGATCCCAGACTCCTTGGCAGAGAAATTGGGCGCATAGTCTGGCAATACCCCCACTCTCACGGGGTTATACAGGGTAATTCCATAGCCTCATGCTTTTTATTGTATCCTTATGTAATGGATTGTTTTAATAGTCTATGGTTTTTATTAGAATCATAGTTTATGGGTAGGGGTGACCAGAGATTAAAGAAGTTTGTGGTTTATGGTAGCAATAAATGTTGTAGGTGTGTTTTAAAATTGGGCTATAAGTGTACTATGAATGTATTATAGACTATGGAGTATTTTTTATATACTTATCTAGCTTCGCCCGCGTACATAAAATATAGCTTATGTCGTTCAGGAATAAAGCAGATTTCTAAAAATTTTATCAATCGATCCAGTACTTTCAGAGACTACGTCCTACAAACAAAAAAAAACTTTATACTAGTGTAGATAAGGTCGCGTATGGCCACTATCTCACCAGTGGTAAGCGACCCCTTGCCCATGACGACTTTTTGTAACGATGCTGTCGCGCGTTCGCATCGATACAGACGCGATGATGTCGCGCGTTCGCTTCGATACAGACGCGATGATGTCGCGCGTTCACATCGATACAGTCGAGAAGCACTTGCTAGCTGTTTGCCCTCGCCCACACCACGATTATCAGTTGCGAAGCAAACGCGATACTGTGGCGCTTCTGTCGCGATGCAAAGGCGATTCAGTAACAAAAGTGATGTTTTTGTGTGCAGAATGTTTCACTCCTTCAGTTTTCTCCCTGATGTCATCCGTCACGGTCGCGCGTTTGCATCGCTGTTACAAAAAGTCGCCGTGGTCGAGGGGCCTAAAGTGTTTTGTTAATATTTTGGTTAAAGTCATTTTATAAGTGAAAACGTTACAGATTTAGTGCATGAATATCTAATATTAATGCGCATCTTTCTAAAAATATATTTGTATGATATTGATGTTTTTGGATTATGTTATCAATAATCACTATGAGATCACTGTCTAACACAATGTAAGAAATAATAATATTTAATTTTTTTATAGATATTCAAGTTGAAGTTTAAAAGTGTTTTTTTTTTTTATTTAACATTTAGATATTTTAATTTAAAATAAAAACACTTAATTAATTAAAAATACATACAGGGTGTAAAGGACAGCTCTCCGCAAACTTTTAGGACTTGCTCAGTAGACAAAACCAAACTGAACAACCAGTCACAAGATATTTAAAAACTTGATCTCTCCATACAAACTGTCCTATCAACTTTAAAATTTTGTATGGAGAGGCCGATTTTTTTTTCGTTTCCTAAAAAAAGTCTTGTGGAATGTTGTTCAATTTCGTCTACTGAGCAAGCCCTTTAAGTTTGTGGAGGGCTGTACCTGCACCCTGTATACACTACAGAATCCTACCTAAATCATGACGATAAAAAGCTATAATTTTTTTACAATAAAATTTTACACCAAAATTATATTAACACTAGCTGTGCCCGCGACTTCGTTCGCATGTACTACAGGATTTTTGAATTTATTTTTTCTAAATAAAATTAGCTTAAGTTACTCCTTATTACATCAGCTACCTGCCAAAAAGCCCGTCAAAATCGGTCCAGCCATTTCAGAGATTAGCCAGAACAAACAGACAGACAGACAAAAATTGTAAAAATGTTATTTTGGTGTATGTACCGTATATTATATTCTTATGCATGTAGTAAAAAGCGGTTATTTCAATATTACAAACAGACACTCCAATTTTATTTATATGTATAGATGTATAGATGGTTGACATCCCACCTATACGCTCAAAACGTTTTGGGAACACATTCATTGTGCGTGCAGCTAAGGAGTGGAATTTCCTCCATGAGCCTGTGTTTCCTGATCGCTACAACCCGGGAATCTTTAAGCCAAGAGTTGGTCAAGAGTGAATAGGTTACTTCTAGGTAAGCGCGCTCCATCGTCGACCGCATCGTCACTTTCCATCAAGTGAAGGAGTGGAATTCCTTGCCGGAGTCTGTGTTCCCTGATGGCTACAACTCGGGAATCTTTAAGTCAAGAGTGAATAGGTTACTTCTAGGTTGACGCGGTCCATCGTCGACCGCATCGTCGCTTACCATCAGTAGCCCAATTCACGTAATGAAAACCGTAACGATATCGTAGCGATTTAGTCGTTTAGACCATTTCCGTATTCACATCCATCAATCGAGTTTGAACGACATCGAATTGGTAGTCGTTTGAGATTCGTCGATTTAAAAAAACATCTGTATTATTATTATTTGTTATATTCTTTATTGTACACTGCATGAACAAAAAAGATACAGGACAAATATTATTCAAAATAAGTGTACAATGGGCGGCGATCTCTTACAGACAACCTTTGGATGGACTGAAAGAGAGGAGAAAGATATAGGGCTGTCAGTGTACATCAGAAATAATACTAATATGAAATAACAACACAAATACATACATACATTACAAAAAAATATACTAATAAATATACTGTATTACATTATCCTGGTAGAATACTTATTAATGTAACTGGAAATAAATCGGTAGATTGTGAATACCGCTTTTAGATAGGAGTTCGATTGAACGACTATAAAACTTTAACGATATTTGGCTTGTTTGATTTTACGTGAATCAGGCTACAGGTGAGATGCGGTCAAGTGCAAACCTATCAACAATAAAAAAAAAACGACTACGAGGCATCGATTTATCGAATGCCTGCGACCATTTTAGATGACGATGAAACGCATTATTATGATGGAAATAGTGTTTGTAGTTAAGTACCTACGTGTTAGACCCAACTTTAACGGCAAAGTTTGACAGGTTGTCAAACTTTGACGTTGTGTTATTGTTGTCCTGGTTAAAGTGGAGTATGACAAATATTCAACTACATACTACAGAAATCGGGGTTTACTATACACATATTACCTACTTGGTACATAGTAGCTTGTTTTAAACAAGTTCTAAAAAAACATTGGGCAAGTGCTAGTCAGACTCGCGCACTGAGGTTTCTATACGAACCAACCTATGAAAACAGTTGAATTCCCGAATTTTTTTCGTATGAAAAAAAAAGTAGTTTTGTGACGTAACTACAGTTTTCAGTTTTTTTTTCTATACTTGTGCTATGCGTCTTCATAGCAAAGTTCAGAATTCTAGATCGACGGGAAGTATCCAATGAATTTTGATTTTCTTGAGAGGGTCGAAATACACGTTTTTGGCAACATTGGCCGTATCTTTTTCTTTCGTTAACTCAGAAGTTTAGTTTTGTACAGTTTTAAGGCGTATAGTCCCTTGAACCATCTGGCCGAAATTATGTGAACGCAACTCTCGCACTCGCCTAGGCGGCAGTACGCAAATCTATGCATTTATTTGCGGCCAGCAGCGCCCGGAAAGCGCTTTAAATCAATTTTTTCTGCGAGATATTGATTGATTTACATATGCAATGTTCACTTTGAAGAATATTTAACCACCAATTTTTATGTGTAAAAATGTTTCTAAAGGTCCAAGCCGTTTCGAAGGAGTAGGGAAAAGTTTCGAAAATTTGCAAAATTGCTAAATATTTTTTTTTGACAAAAGTATTAATTCATTAAACCCCAAGCGAACGCCGGCGTTCGCGCACCTATTGTCTTTCAATTGTGTCTGTAATTATCACGATTGAATGGTTAATTGCACGAAAAAATCAAACGTTGATGTTATTGTTCATGAATCTATAATAAACATATATTTTTTTCAAACCAATTACCTAGCCATTACGGAGGAGTAGGCCTCAGAAAATCACTGTTTTATGGCACTTTTCGGGTGCTTGGCCCTTAAGGAACCTCAGACCTGATTATATAATATGGTTTTAATTTGAAATCGATACCAAAAGAAATCAACGCATACCCGAGACAAAGGACAGATAGACAAAGTGATCCTATAAGAGTTCCGTTTTTTTTTCTTTTTGAGGTACGAAACCTTAAAAAGGTCTGTCGATAAAGTGGTAACGGATACGACATTGGATTACAGTTACATATCTTCGATCATATTTATTATGCATGACAAGGATATACAGGAGATTAATGTTAAACAGCCACACGATGTACGAACACTGATAATAAACCCAACCATAAACTAAGTTGGGTTACCAAACCCAGCTCACGATGTAAATTGGCAGAATCCCCACACTTGGCTCTTGGCCAGACGTGGTGGAAGTCTATGGTGCACTCTTGTGATCTATAGTCCTCTATGTTCGTGTCCGTGTTCAGATTAACTTTATCAGCTAATTGTATAATTTAGAAAAGAAGATGAAGTCGAAAAAAATCGGGGATCCCGTCCTTCTCGTCGTATTGGGTTTAGTGATGTAACGAATATGCGCATTCACATTCCCGAACATTCGCAGAATTCACAAGAAACATGCGTATATTTGGCAAATTTTTTTTTGACAAACAGAAAGGTATTATAAAAGTGTTGATTGAACAGATTTAGAATGATAATACAACTGATGTGAAGTATGTTAAATTTCGCGAACAATATTCGCGAATGTTGCTTTTTATTTGTCAAGCAAAATTGCCAAATATTCGCATGTTATTTATTTGGTTTTTATTAATTCATTTTGACTTTAAATTTTTACTGATTTTTTTTTATTGATTTTTGTTAAACTTAATTTGGACATTTAAATCCAAACTAATATTATAAATGCGAAAGTAACTCTGTCTGTCTGTCTGTCTGTCTTTGCTTCACGCCTAAACTACTGGACCGATTTGTGTGAAATTTGGTACAGACATAGTTTGGAACTTGAGAAAGGACATAGGATAGTTTTTATTACAAACAATAAAATAAAAAATAAAATAAAAAATAAAATTTATTCCGGACATACAGCGCCATCTATTGGTCAAGAGTCGGCATCAAATCAGTACTATCTGCCGGAAGTCACTATTCCACGCGAACGAAGTCGCGGGCAAAAGCTAGTATTATTATAATAATGTCATAAAGTGTAACTGACAAGGCTAACATATTTAATTTTCTTTCATATGCCTACTTTCATCATTTGCATACCCATGTGATGGTTAAGCATGGAGAACTTTATTTTTCATTCAAAAAAAAAATCATCAATGTAAAATTTCTACCCATGTTTGCAAATAAATAAATGATTTGATTTGTTTCTTGTGAATTCGAATGCGAATGTAAAAATGTGCGAATATTCGCGCGAATGCGAATATTCGTTACATCACTTATTGGGTTTATATTTTAGTTCGTACGTTGTCTCTAAAAATTAATATTGTATTGTATGCAATTCCAATACTTTTTCAAAACATGTCTTTATATAAAGGTTTTTTTACATTTAGGCCCATTAATGTACAGTAGATTAAATAGAAAATTAAGTTTGTATAAATTCAATTAATAACTTATTATATATGTAAAAAGATTATTGTGCAATGCTTACTTACCGAGAGACAGACAATCTCCTTTTAGTTTGTATATTGTTTTGTATATTGTGAATTTGATTACTGTTAATTTATCTATTATTTAAGGTTCTTAATACTTTCTAGTCTGATATTCAGATCCAATCTATGTCGGGCATAGCATAACACAATGTGTGTGTTATAATTGTTTTTATGTAGGACTTATTTTAATTTTAATGTGCCATTTTATAAATAAACGATTCTTTACTAACATAAAATTATAATGTACTTCCACTTGATAACAAAAAAGGTGAAAGTAAATCCTTTAAGCGTAAATTCAGAACTGCTACTTCAATTCCTCTGCACCTTAGTTTTGTTTTCTTCATAATTGTTTTATTTTAATTTCTCTTAATTATATTGTTTAAATATTTGTCATAGTATTTATTAGTTTAGTAATTCGGCATGTCCTAGAACCAAAAATTCTAAGACATGTGACATTCACCAATTCGCACTGGGCCCGCGTGGTGGATTATGACTCATTCTTATTCCTAAGAGGACTTGAGTCCCAGCAGTAAGAATATTAAAAGGCTGATTAAGCTATGCTATGCTTATGCCCCATCTCAATAGCTTCTTCGCTAATGTTCCGTACGCGTGGGAGCATCAACACCATCCTGAACTTGCCCAGCACAAACTGGACAGCCCCCTTCTCAGGCACTGGGTTCAAAAACTCAGGTGCGCGTACCCGGGGCCACCGAAGGCGACAAAAAATAAGTAAATAAATTATTAAATGTAATATAGTTACTTTTTTAAGTCGTACTATCATATTATCTAACAATATTATGGACCAAATATATCTACACTATTTAAAGAGGTAAAGTTTTTTTTATTTTTTGTTTGTAGGAGGTAATCTCTGGAAGTACTGGTCTGATTGCTAAAATTTTTTGCTGCTTTATTCCTGAGTGACATATATAGGCTATATTTTATGTACGCTAACGAAGCTGCGGGCAAAAGCTAGTTTGAAATAAAAAGATTTTTATTTTCAATAGGGAAATATGCAATTTTTTGAATGCAAAAAAATCATTTTTTTTAATTAGTACAAAAAAATATGGGACTCTATCCGTACCCGTTACTGTTCATATTTGTGAATTAAAAAGTAAAAAAAAACGAAATCAAAAAAATGGTCCACTAAAAGTCATAATTAGAATAAATTGAATAATAAATATTTGCCATTGCCAATTTTGCATAATCATAAGCCTTCCATAACTCATACTTTGATACACTTTATATCAAAAACTGTACGTGTTCAAAAGGCCAGGCTTTATTACCGTTACTGTATCAATCATCTGAGGACCACTCTAGCGGAAAAATCTTTTGATGTCCCAAAGGTTAGAGGTGGGCACTGTGGGCAGGCCAAACGCCTCCGGGAAAATAAACATTGATTTTAACGGAGGAAAACAATGAAAGGTTATGTTTCATTATTGGTGTGAGGTTTTTTTTGTAGTGTGTGATTTAAGGCCCTAACTCTCAAGCAGTGCTTTATATCGGTGACTTTCTGAAGTCTACTCCTCGGTAACGGCTAGGTTAATAGGTTTGAAAATAATATATGTTTTATATAGATTCATGTACAACATTATAATAATAATAAGTCTTTTTATTTCCATATCCTGTTACATTTCAAATGTTTGTTAGTTGGGTTAGTACGTTTAACTTATTAATCTAGTGTTAGTAAGGTTAGTTTTGCTCCTGGGATGTGGATCCCGTATGGGTAAAGGCCTCCTCTGTCTCCTTCCAGGCATCTCTCTCTCTAGCGAGGATCATACAGTCTTGTCCTGCTTCCTTGACAATATCATCAGTCCACCGTTTTAGAGGTCTGCCGACATTTCTTTTTCCTAGTGGCCCTTTCCATCGCGTCACTTTTTTTTATATTGGATAGGCTCGCGTTTGACCACAATCTCACCTGATGGTAAGCGATGATGTGGCCGACGATGGAGCATGCTTGCCTAGAAGCAATATATTCACTCTTGACTTAAAGACCCCTAGGTTATAGCTATCAGGAAACACAGACTCCGGCAGGGAATTCAATTCCTTAGCTGTACGCATAATGAATGTACTCCCAAAACGCTTTGTACGTATAGGTGGGATGTCCACCATGTACCGGTGGCGCAACGCCGTACGTCTTGTGGTCCGATGATGGAACGGACTTGGTGGAATTAAATTGTGTAACTCTAGAGCACACTCCCCAAAGTGTAAACGATAGAAAACAGACAGGCTAGCAATTTTAATGGTCTGAAGTCTACTCCTCGGTAACGGCTAGGTTAATAGGTTTGAAAAAAATATCTATCTGTTTTTATAGATTCATGTACAACATTATAAATGTTTTTTTTTTTTTGTAACACTAAAACATTTGGCAAAAAAAAATAACAACATGATATTTTTTCGCTTGTTTTCTCTACTCCTTTCTTACGGCTTTGATCTTTAAAAATATGTTTACACAAAAAAATCTGGTTCAGTATTCTTCAGAATGTAATAGCATATTTGCTGACCTCTGACCTCAAAGACAATGATGACATTGAGAGGGAACGGAGTGCAGTGCGGGCGAACATGATAGCCCAAGAGCAACTGGACTCTGAGGGTCGAAAGGCTGGATTCGCGCCACGACACCAACTTCAAGTCGTTCGTGATACGAGTTCCGACCCATCATCTAGAGACCTTTTTGAGAGAGGACTTTTGGCCGAAAGGTGTCGTGTATCGACGTTTCCGAGGACGGCTACGCGACACCACGCAGCGGAACACGACGCCGATGTTACGTGTTTAATTATAAATAGTTTACTGTTTGAAATCCTACTTGAATATGTATTAGTTTATTTTGTTTATAAGATTACAATATTGTGTATTTTATCTATGGGCCTTAGTTGCCTGACAATAAATAAATAATAATAATAATAGCTCGCAGGTTTGCACGTTGTTCGACAGATGTCAAAATTACTCTTTTCAGGTCTTAATGTACCTCATTCTATACGTGCAGCCTGTGGGCCGATTACACCCAAAAATCTTAAAATACCCTCCGAGTCCAATTTAATAATGCGTTCAGGATGCTGATGGGGCTGCGGCGATTCTGTAGTGCATCAGGGATGTTTGTTGAACATCGCGTAAACTGCTTTTATGCTTCAATGCGTAAAAGATGCGCATCCCTGGTGCGTAGAGTACGTGGCAGCGCCAACAGCATCCTTAGCATGATTGCTAGTCGGCTGGACTGTGCCTACATCGGTCATTGTTCTGCCATTTTTCACGGAGTGGCGCAGTAGTGATCGTTGTTCCTTTTACATGTTTTGTTGTGGTAAGTTTTAAGTATTACTAACACTAGTTTATAAGATCATTGAACGTTACTAACAAATTGGACGCCATGGTCTGAAATAAAGTATTTATTTAAATTAAAAGGTCCGTGGGGATCTTTGCGGGCGCAGTTGGCAGGAATTAAACGCACAGGTACTCATACTGCTGCCAGGAACATACAGTAACTAAAGCCCGGTCCCTCTCGGACCGATAAAATGCGATTCAAATAAGAATGGGAAAGTCAATGACCTCTATGTTTTTGCGATTTATAATAAAAAAACTAAACACATAATGGTTTAACTATCTATAATATAAAAAAATAAATCGCTAAATGTGTTGCTTAGCGCAAATCTCGAGAACAGCTGAACCGATTTCACTGATTCTTTTTTTGTTATGTTTGTTATTGTAAGTGGTACTTAAGGAAAACAATAAAAAAAGGGTAGTGTAGTGTAGGGTAGAGTAGGGTAGTATAGGGTAGTGTAAGGTAGAGTAGGGTTGAGTAGGGTACGATAGAGTAGGGTAGAGTAGGCCGTAGGGTTTGGTTGTTATAGGTAGTTTGTACGCAACGCCGAATATTAACTACAGGTCATTGAACTCGCTCAGCTGACGTTTTCTTAAAGAAAATAATTTCGTACATGCGTAAATTAATACGAGTTTTGTAAAAAAGGTACTTTATTTTTTAATTTTATCTTTACAAATCGATAGTGTTTCATGTACCGGATCGACCCTCCACGGGATTAAAACGATATTAACGGTGTATATTTCTAAATACAAACATATCATTATAGATAAATTACACCCAGACTCAGAACAAATGATATTTGTCCTGGGTGGGAATCGAACCCACGACCTCTGGCATAGCAATCAGGGCCACTAACCACTAGACCAACAGGCCAGTCAAAATCTCCGAGCAATACTTAATTACTATTATTAGTTTCAAAATCCTCAGTGCCTACCACACTGTACCCAATACATACATAATTGCAGTTCAGGAACGCAGTTTAAAAAACTTGAACCACGTACTACACAAAACATTTTATAAATCTAAGCGACAAAGTGGCACTCAGTGGGCACGCCACGGCCATAACTTGTAATTTTCCCATCGTCTTGGCGGCTCGGGGAAACTTGTACGTGCCAAGTTGCTACGGGAGCACGGGACAAGTCGTCGCCCTCCCCACTAACTGTCGTATCTCACAAACTGTCGTATCTGCACTGATATTACCAACGTGTTCATAACATTATTTCGAATAAGTTCTCTCTAATCGTCATATCTGTATCGTTTACCGTTTAAAAGATATTCAAGTATTTCGTTTTGCGGAAGTGTAAAAGAAGGGGAAAAAGTTTCCTAACTACCTTCGTAATTTAGGGCTTTAGGGCCACTACTAACTAAAAGAATATGCCAAGATTAATATAAAAAAAACTTGTTAATTCATTAATAAAGCTACAGCTAACGCAACTACAGGAATATGAATTTAACACCCGACCGAAAAACGGTCGCCCTGGAAAAACATCAATTTGCTAGTTACGACATTTAGCAGGGAGGGTGACGAAGTATGGCCGAGCGACTTGGCGAATATTGCGTTTTTGAATGCTATTGCGGCATACAAAAACGCAGAGTGCAGTAATTAGCCTGCATATAAAAAAGGTTTCTTTAAAATAAAACGGCTAAGTGCGAAGCACGAAGAGTTACGTACTATCAAAACGACAAAAAAATTATGCCTGTTATATATCGGAGTTTTGAGCCGAATTCCAAATAATAGTGTACTTAAGTAGAAATAGTACATTTTGAAATAAGTAGAAAAAGTTTGTCATTACGACCGAGGCGGCATTTACTAGCTAAGAGGTACAGCGACAAATATCCTCATGTATCAAACGACGTTTTTCAAAACGCTTTCGAAGACATAAAAAATTTAATAATATTACAACACGCGAACTTTTCCTCACTAGTGTAAAAAACAGTAAATTGCGGTATTGTATAGTGCTAGTGTTCCACTCTTAAAAAGAGATAGTCCATGACAACCATTCGAAATATAACGTGTAACATTAAATGCGCAAAACCTAAATGGTTTTTAATTCAATTGACCTAATTGTGAAGAAAGAATAAAACATTTTTTTTTTTAAGTTTTTTGTGCAGATTTATTTTGTTGAAAATTCGTATCTGCATTAAAATAAGAACCTTTAATATCCCGCGTATGACAAAATTTTATCGGACTACAATCATTTAGGTTTATTTACACTTGGGCGGGTTTGCACACATAATCACTTGACCTATTAATAAATAGACAGGGCAACATTTTTAAAAACGATTTTTTTTTTAATAGGAACCTATATTAAAAAGTGGTTTAATTGATTCTGCTCGTTATTCTGATCAAACTATTACACGTATAAAAAAGATTACAATTAAAAAATAAACTTCTTATTCTTATTTTTAATTACTTCTTCTTAAGAATTATATTTGGCTATCCAAACAACTAGCAAACTTTTAAAGCCAACCAGCCAGTGACATTACACAAAATATCTTCAAATATACGGACGACGACGAGTAATTCAAGTTGTCTAGACGTACTAAGTTGTTTTCTTCGACGGTAGAGGTACTCAGAGATTCCGTGACGATCACTAGGTACTAATATATTGGATCTGATATCGCTTAGAGAAGATTCATCACAGTTTACAGATAAAGTTCGTCGCTTCTTAAATCTTTGCCATATAAACGCTTGATTTGGTTAGACTCGGATGAGAAATAAAGTCATCATCATCATCATCAGCCTTTTGAATGTTCCCACTGCGAAGACTCAGGTCTCCTCTCTAGGTGAGGCAATGGGCCGTAATCCACCAAGCGGGCCCAGTGCGGGTTGGTGAATTTTTGATTCTAGGACATGCCGGTTTCCTTACAATGTTTTCTATCACCGTTTTGAGAGCAGTGGTGATGAAATAAATTACACAAAGTAATGCGTCTGGCTGGGTTTGAAACCGCGACCTACAACTACAAAGTCGAGGCCATTACCTATCGGCTACCACTGCTCTAGTCATCATGAGTTAGTCCTAGAGAAATAAAGTACAGTCAATCAAACGGGGTGAATAGAAACCAAGGGGTGAATATGAACAAAACATTTGAAGGGGATTTTCGCGTTATTTAATCACTAGCTTTTGCTCGCAGCTTCGCCCGCGTACTTATATCACTCATACCTATGTCACTAGTAACCTATGTCACTCAGGAATAAAGCAGCTTTCTATCGGTGAAAAAATTTTAGCAATCGGACCAGTACTTCCAGAGATTACTTCCTACAAACAAAAAAAAAAAAAACTTTACCTCTTTATTTTATTTCTGTAGATTTTTTTCAAGAATTATGTACTCTTATTTATGAATTAAATCGTAAAACTGAAAATTTAACAGAAATCAATAATATAACTGTATAATAAGAGAAAATCATAAGCAAAGTTTGGTTTCTATTCACTCCTGCTTTCCTATTCACCGTGTTTAACGGTACCTACATTTGCAACAATGAAGAAAAAAAAATCGGTGAAATAGTACGAATAAAATAATGTCTTATTCGGCAGACAACACAAAATAAAAAAAAGAAGCAAATATCAGAACTAAAAAAAAAAATTTTTTTTACTAGCTTTTTGTCCGCAGATTCGCCTATGTCACTCAGGAATAAAGCAGCTTTCTATCGGTGAAAAAATTTTAGCAATCGGACCAGTACTCTCAGAGATTACCTCCTACAAACAAAAAAAAAACTTTACGTTTTTATAATATTATTGGAGACAATAGCGCTGAGCGTGCCCAAACCGAAAAGATTTCCACCCCAGCAATCACTGGGCATTGTACACCCAGCGCTGGTTTTCAGTTGGCACCATGCATTAAGACAACAAAGATCGGCTTTACCATTTCTATCTTAGCCTGAACAATCGATCTTAAGACCTCAGCAAACTTTATCACCTCTAAACTTACCTATATAAACAGTAACCCCATCACTAATAATAATATAAAGGCGAAAGTGTGTCTGTTCGTATGTTTGTTACTCGTTCACGCTGAAACGGCTGCACGATTTGAATGAAATTACAAGAACAAAGGTAGACAAAGTCCGGGAAAAGAACACATAATATTTCTATAAAGTATGTTTCATTGAAATATTTTTCTACATTCACGCGAGCGAAGCCGTTGGCAAAAGCTATAGGAACACTATAACAAAAAAAAAATATCCTTCAAATCAAAGCTCAATAATGGCCTTACTACACTTAAAACTCACTCATTACCACAACCCCAACAAGCGAACGCCGGCGTTCACTCTCTAATTGTCTTTCTATTGTGTCTCTAATTACGGTATTCGAAAGGATAAATTCACTCCCGTTCTAAATTCAAAACCACGTGCGTTCGTCAGAGTAAACAGAATATCATCCCGGTCATTAATTGGCTCAGTGCGTGGCCCTGACACACATTCGGTTCCTGGAACAGGGATGCAGCGTTCTGATTTTCCGCCGTATATCAGTCGGTCAGGGCTTGCAAGGTCAGTTACGTTACGAGAATACAATTATCGTAATTTCTGCGAAATTCTACTAGGTTGTTTGTAAACAAATTTCCAAGGGCATTATTGATCCTTCTACTGCGTATGCTAAATGGATTTACAGAAGTGTAATTGCTGTTTGGAAATTTAAATAAAACACTCCTATTTTTTAAATAGTACAAAAATAAAATGGGGCTTTATCCGTACCCGTTATTGATTATATTTTTGTAGTCAAAATTAAAAAAAAAACGAATATTCGTCATAATTGGTAAATTCATAATAGAATAAATCATTCATAACAAAGGTTACCAGAAAATACTACGCGCAATGTTTTTCTATTTTGATCTTCATTTATTCATTCATAAATGAATAGCCTGTACAATATATCCATAAATTGAGTGACATTTTGGGATATAAACAAACGCTAATAACTTTGCTGTTTATGAATATTATATAATAAGAATTTACTTAAATTATAACAAGACCTTTTCTCCCTATAAGTATTTGTGCTAATAAAAAAATAGTGGTGTATATAGCCTTATTCTTATAAGAGAGCTTTATCATTTTCCAATAACCAACTTAACTACTCTCCTTAAATACAATATTTAGGTACCTACAACATTTTATTTATTTATTTAAACCTTTATGCACAAAAAAAAACTGTACAAAGGCGGACTTAATGCCTTAGGCATTATCTGCCAGTCGACCTTCGATTTCAGCTCAACCGCGAAGCAAATTCTTCAGCCATGCAGATCGAACCGTTTTCATTGGCAAATATCTTGAAGATGTCTTCGCGACAATCCATCAATTTACTGACGTCTACCAGAACGCTAATGGCTTCAGGAGGAGGGGGGATCATGATCCTCGCTTTTTTTGCTAACTGTCGGCTCAAAGACGAAAAAGATTGTGGATAAGAAATTGCTAAGCACATTTGAATGGAGTTTAAGAAACTTGTCAAAAAAAGGGTGTTGTAGATGACGTGCGATGACGTAATGGATATTGAAGAAGGGTCATTTGGAAGTTAGATATATATCTGTATTTAAGCGTTAAGTATTTTGAAAAATAAGCCTGCTTTAAATGTAAATGGAATGTAACTATCTGGTGTAGCCTTGGTTTATTTCCAAATGTAGTTTTTACGAAAGTTATTTGGTCGAAAATTTTGGTTTCTTTACATATTCTTCTATATATATTATATTATTGGTTTTTCTAAGAAAAATCCGAAAAAAGTTTATTTTTTGTTTATTTTTTTAGTGATTTACGTAAACAGTGCAATTTTCCGGGTCAATGAACCCCTGGCGCTCGAGGGGTTAACATGAGAAACAAAGCAACAACGAACTACTAGTAATAAATTAATCCCATTTTTTGGCTCGAATCCGAATCAGATTATCCGAGGCTTGAACATAACCAAGCGTTTTCTTTTTTATTATGGAAAACATATTCGTAAGCCTGAAAACACGTAAACTATGAACATGACACAATTTTTTGACGTTCGCCACGGCAAGTAAGCGGCCGGGTCGCGTGCTAACCTCTGAATATTTCACTCGAAGGGAACTGGGCACAACGACCGATTTCATTTTGAACACTGTTCTCCGATTCTGATTTTAAGTGGCCACGCTGATAAGCTTCAACAAATGATCCTTTATATTTCTGAGATTATTCCACTTTTATCGTTGGCAGTGGGAAAAGGACATCTAATATAAAGCTGTAGAAAAGTCTTAGCTGCGCATCACGTAAAATGTACAAAATCGATGTAGATAACTTTTACACTTTAAAATCTTTGTTTATAAAATTACTATTCGTAAATTAAGTTTGTGATTTAGATTTTGTTTCATTGATATACAAGAAGTGAAATTGTAGAAGTGAAGTGTTCAAGCAGTAAAATATCACACCACACGCAATGACTGTTTTTTTTTTTTTTTTTCGTACATATTTTACCGCAGACATGGTAGTCGGCGCAATTGTTTATATTTTTTAATTTGTTTATAGATTCTTTTTACATTGTCGTGCCCTCATCTTGGACAAATATTACTTAAAAACTAAGCTTAAAAACTACGCGAGTCCACCTCAGACTCTTTTTTTTTATATTATTATTATGTATGAATATGTATAATTTTTTTTTTTTTTTTTGTTATATTGTACTTTTTTTTTATATTTTGTATTACTTATAGGTTTCTTAATGGCTACTTTAACAATTATACAAATGACTGTTAGTCGGTATAAAGTTCGTCGGGTCAGCTAGTCTAACATATTGTTCTCGATCTACTTTCTTTATTCTATCTCGTGAGCTTATATTTTAAGACTAATCTCATCTAGTCTTCGAAAAACACGTTCGATCGCTAAAATTCAGCAACTGTCGTTGTATAACAACGTCGAAGAAGCCCTTGTAAGTGTAAGAACGGAGTGATGAGCTTAAAAGTGCAGTCAACTTTGGTTATTGGATCTAAAGGCGAGCGATGGCACACGTTGTCCAAACTCGGTGCTAATGTCCTACATGACGATACGCTCGTATAATTCATATGCAACTTTATTTTTAGTTTATACGAAACCTGAAACACGCGTCTAGTTTTTTTTATGTAAAGAATCTATATACATAATTTCAAAACTGTATTATAAAAAATGGTTGCCTGTAAAGTCGGTTTTACGGGCGAAGATTTTACGTGACAACGTCTTTTTCTCGGTAGAATATTAATTAATTTTAAACTAATAATTTACTTAACACTATCAACATTTATCAATAGTATGACATAACCTATAAACTCAGTTTCTCAACTTTTGTGTCAATCTAACAATTAATCAATCAATCATAGTTTACGATAATGAAATATCAGTGTACAATTATTTACCTTTATTGTTGTAGTTGTTGTAAATGACGAATCTAAGCACTCCACATTTTCACTACAGACACAGCTGACGATACTTTAACCACACGTGTGAACTTGTATTATGACGCTTTCTTGTTTTTCCAACGCCAAGAACGTTCGAGAAAGACAAAGACAGAGACACAAGCATGCGCCGATTCAATGCGCCTAATTCTCTAGTGCTGCGCGCGCGGCAGACCGATCATAGTTGAGTGGGAGAGAGACGCAAGGCATTCGGCGGGCCTCTCTCTCGTTCGGTGACTCATCGTAACGTTACCGAGCGTTACACTTTTTCATAAGTGACTCCCAGCCGCAACCTAATTTAAGACGTTGTCACGTCAAAAATCACAAAGTTATAAGCCAGTTATGGTATCCGGTTAGCGACATAAATGCATGGTCACCGGGCTACTCAGGCGACTGAGGGGTTATTTTGCTTCTACACCCAGCACACTATTTTGCTTGCACTATTATATGGTGTAAAAATTATTGGAATGATTTAGTTATTGATTCTGAACAAACTATTTTCAGGCTTCGCATGTACTAAAAATAAGGCTGTAGATCTAGACACCTCTTGCTGGTGAAAAAAAAAGTGAATGGACTCAGTTTTGACGGGGATTTTGAACTATCTTGTATAGATTATATAAAATTAGTTCAGATGGCAATAAATCATTAACCGTTTCCTGAAGTGATTCTCAATCATGATTTAATGAGGGTAGCTGGAATGGAAATAAGGATTGGGAAAAAATTTGGGATCTTAATCAACCTACCGTACTTTCACAATTTTCTGTATACTAGACTACACCACAAAATTATGACTACACTGAGGGATCTATGAACTCTTTTGTAACTTAATTGATAATTGTAGACAGATTGTGAAAAGCAGTTGTATGAGATGAAAGATGAAATATCAAACATGGCTCATTTTGAACCACAGCCAACGCACAAGGATAAGATATAGACAATAATCCTAAATCCTCATACCCAAGGACGTACATCAGCAAATAGAGATGAAGTATTACGCCAAGCTCGCGAGTTTCACTACGAACTCGAATCTAGGTTATTTTTATATGATCAGTACAAAACCTACGTGGGTGTAAAAACGGGGACGCGGGAAGCGTTCGGTCTGGTGCCAACTACAGAGGGGGCGTGGCAATCCTGTATAACTTAAGAAACCACTACCGATCCAACTCAGTCTAGGCTCTTAGAATTAGATAAACAGTTTCAGGCATTCATATAATTGGCCCCGTTTGAAGCTAAGTCGTCTTACGGAGCCAGTGAGACTGGGTGTCTGGGACTTTTACGAAGATGCTATTCTGTAGGCGTAACTTATTATACATTATCTGGTTCTGCTATATATCTGAATGTTTTAATATGACCTTTGTACTATAGATCTTCTTCAGTGATGTTTGCTGCACCTATTATGAAAAACAATCAGCGTCTTTTTTGTCATTTAGATTATAAATTCAAGGATAAGTGTTGTCTACATAAGAGGATGCCATGCATTCTTACATTTAATTACTAAAATGCACAGTTTTATATTGTTTCATGATGATATTGTAATATGATTGCCCTTTATTAGTGTCGTCACAGCTGAGGAATACACGATCGTGTACAAGTTTATGAATATTCAAATACTTGTATACGATTATACTTAGTACTGATATGTTTAGACTACTTTACAGTTACATTTTCCAGCACATAGCTTGAGTCTACATTATGAGTCTAATATTTGCAAACGTTCAAGTAAATCTATTTCATTACCAGCCTTATCAAATATGCTATCGATAATATTGGTTCGTGTAACTTCGACAGCAGAAGGTCATTCATATTACGAACTTCATCAAATATAGAGAGCTTCCAAAAACAATAAGGAGATTGATCAATACGTGTTCTCACATGCGTGTGCTGTTGACAGACGATTCATCGCCATGTTACAATACCATCTGCTACACCAGAGAGCTCGTTACTTTCACATTAGCCTGCAATACCTCCTCCTCCATACCTACCTCCCTTTATTTGAAGAGGAAATACAAAAACAATTTCCACTCGCTCCGGATAACGTTCCGATCGATAAAAGCGAAACTCGAATGCGATTACCATTAACAAGTACTGGCTTTACAAGTATTATCGTGACGATTACGTTACAAGCTCGTGCAGCCAGCAGCACGGCGTGGGTGAACAGTGGTGGTACTCACAGTGCAGTGGCGTGGTGGCGCGGCTTACATGGGCTCCAGGCATGGGCTTCACAGCACGGGACTTAGTTCGTGTAACAACAGATGCACCTCGTCGTGGCCACTCCGAGCTCAACTTGCGTAACATTTATATAACGAGACACTGCTGGGAACAACACCGCTCGGTCAGAGGCGGACTCGCGCGCGACCCCGGACCCTTCGTCCTGCCATTTTGGTATCGACGACGGGGACGGGTTGGAAAGCGGAGATGGCGATGGGGCCCGCCGGACGCGGGCTGTGTTCGCGTTCACGTTTAGAGCGGGCTTTTGTGTGAAAATGGGGATGTCACAGCGGTGGTTACGTTCGGTGGGAAAATAAAAAAGTGTGGTACGGTCGGGCGGAGCGGTCGGCCGGCTGCGAGAGGCACATGCCGCTCGATAGTCGGGCGCGTGCGCGAGGCGCGGCGCGCGTCACTCGCGGAGCGCCGCACTTGCGCCGCCGCGCGCCTCAATGAGCGCCGCCGCCGTCGCCGCGCTCCGCCGCTCCAGCGCTGTGCCGCGCCGCACGCCGCCGACGACTCCCCTCACAGACACCACCTCAGCAGGCCTACTTTGCAATCCCAACCAGATTTCGAACAGTTTACACTTTCGAATCGTCTTTTTGGTGTTGTTGTTTACACATTGGACATAAAGGCTAGGCGTCAGGTTGTTAGAGCATGGTGCTAACAGTGTAATTTTAAATAATTTTTGTGCTTACACATTCCTAGTAAGCTTCAGTTGAAAACAAACGTCAAGCAGCTGATTAGTAGCTTAGTAGTCTAGCACTATGCTGAACTAAACCTATTTGGCGTAGCCGTGAGACACACAATGTGGTTGTTTTATTTATATAAGTTTCTTCTACATACTTATTTCTAGATTGTGTTTATCTGTGTGGTATAAAAACGAATTATCTTTTTTTGTATTCCAACCGACGCTTATTAATTCCTGGTCATACAGACTGCAAAACCACAGCCTGTATGTCAAACTATTAAAGAAAGAATTAAAAAATGAATTAAACAAAGAATTAATTGCCGGAGTCTGTGTTTCCTGTTAGCTATAACCTAGGTAGGGGTATTTAAGTCTAGAGTGAATATATTGCTTCTAGGCAAGCGTGTTCCATCGTCGGCCACATCATCACTTACCATCAGGCGAGAGTGGTCAAACGCGAGCCAATCATTAATAAAGAAAATAAAGAAAGCATTAAAGAAAAAACAAAATTGTAACCCATATATTTAAGTAATCTTCTTCTTCCCCCTTGCCATTGTCCCATTTTATTTGGGGTCGGCGCAACACGTTTGTTTCTTTCATTCTGTCCTGTCACTCGTCACGCTATCACTAACTCCCTTTTCTTTCATATCATTTCTCACACAATCCATTATATAATATTATATCCTATAATAACTCTTACGACTGAGTCAGTTTAGTACTGAGGCAACCCATACGCGCTTTATGTCCGAACGTGCGGTCTCGACACATGCAGCTACCGCAAATCAAAGCCCTAGTGAATGGTTCTTCTGTCCATTTCTTTGCGTCGTCGAAGTTCATTATTTGGCTATCAGTCACTCGGACGCTGTCTATAACGTAATGAAGGTTGTGACACCGACCAATTAATACAGCCAGACTGATTCTGATACCGCGAACTGTTATGACGAGACGCCATCGAGTGTCCTACAAAGGATTTCTCTCTATTTCTGATTGTTTCCGCGAATTAGTGCATGCTTTTCAGAGAATTGGAGGCTGTTAATATTTACCTATATAATAATATACCATGTTTTCCCTTGGTTAACTGGTAAAAAATGCTTAAGGCATGAGTCCCCCTTTATAGGTACTTTTATTTTGCATAAAATTTTCTCATCTACATCTACACTTCTACGCTAATATATTAGAGAGGTAAAGATTGATTTTTTTTTTTGGTTGTAGTAGGTAATCTCTGGAAGTACTGGTTCGATTGCTAAATTTTTTTCATCGATAGAAAGCTACTTTATTACCCAGTGACATAGGTTATATTTTATGTATGTACGCAGCCGACGCTGCGGGAAAAAGCTAGTAAATTAATAAATATATTATAATCAGTTTTGACTGACCTGTCTTGTCTATCTATGGTCTAGTGGTTAGTGGCTCTGATTGCTATGCTGGAAGTCGTGGGTTCGATTCCCACCCAAGACAAATGTTTGTGTGATGAGCATGATCATTTATTCTGTGTCCGGGTGTAATTTATCTATAACAAGCATTTGCCCGCGACTTCGCCATTAAATATAGCCTATGTCACTCAGGAATAAAGTAGCTTTCTATTGGTGGAAAAATTTTAGCAACTGGACCAGTACTTCCACAGATTACCTCCTACATAAAAAAAAAAAACATAAAAACAAACTTAACCTCTTTGTTATATTAGTGTAGATGTGTATGTATTTAAAAATATATAAGTATGTTAATCAGTTGTCTGGTACTCATAACACAAACTCAGCTTGGGACTAGACGGCGTTGTGTGGTAATTGTGAAATATTGACAGAGGCAGCCTGCGTTTGGTGGCGGAAACCATCACCGAACATTACTCTCTGAACATACACTTCTACACAGTTTTCACGAATAAGTCCTCTGTGTAGAGTCACTATGAAGTCAGAAGAAACTATCGTGCACTTGCTCCTCGACTGCACAGCCGTCAGCGAGATAAGAACACGAACCTTGGGAGCACCGGATTCACTCATAGATGCCCTTTTTTTATGGTGGGAAAAAATCATGCATTGACATTTCCCGCTCTTGGGCGGAGCGGAAGATAGTGTCAGACTCTTACTGACTAAAAGACCCACAACGTTCCTTCTAGCCTTCATACCGGGACTCGAGCGCCCTTTCGGATAACCCTGGCCCCAGTAGGCTTCGACCCGGCTGGGTCCCTGCTGTTGCTGACAACTCCTTGAGGCGCGCGGGAACAGTGCGCGCCGTCGACTCATAGATGCCCTGAGCAAACTGAAAAGACTCTTCTACTTCTGAAATGAGGTGGGCTGGTTGGCGTAAAGGCCGCCTTGGTCCACGTACTGGTGTACTGAGGACTGAATGCGGAAACCAGACCACCAGAAATAAATAAATAGATCGGTTTATCGGTCACCGTTATCATCAGCCTAATTACTTTAAAGTTGGACATGGCGTTCATAGCATAGTTTAGCATAATAGGCCTTTTAGTGTTCTGCTGGGACTCAGCAGAGGAGTCTGGGGAGGAGGAGCTGGGACTCAGCTCTAGGAGAGGGAATGGGCCGTAATCCATCACGCAGGCCCAGTGCAGATAGGTGTATGTCACGAATGTATTCGAATGTTTTTAGTTGTAGGACATGCCGGTTTCCTCACGATGTTTTCTTTCACCGTTTTGAGAGCAGTGGTGATGAAACAAATTACACAAAGTAACACGCCTGGCTGGGTTTGAATCCGCGACCCTTGTAATTTGAGGCCGTTACCACTCGGCCTCAACTACTCTAACTGGCTACCACTGCTTTGCTGGACATCATCATCATTCTTATTTCAGCCGAAAGACGCCCACTCTTGGACATAGGCCTAACCCAAGTGTCGCCATAATGACCTGTCCCGTACCTCTCGCATCCATCGGATTCCCGTGACCCTCACCAGGTCATCGGTCCACCTTGTGGGAACCTTCGGCCTTCCAACGCTGCGCTTTCCAGTACGTTGTCGCCTTTCCAGAACCTTTCTTCCCCATCAACCATTTTTTCTGCGAGCAATGTGCCCTGCCAACTGCCACTTAAGTTTAGCGATTCTTCTGCTGCCATATTCTTATCTAATTTTACGCCATCTATAGAGGTTTTTGGAAACTCGCATCCAACTGAACCCCTCCGGTTTTCAAGATTGAGAGATGTGGTGGTCACGTGGTAATGGCCCAGACTTACGAGTTGTAGGTCGCGGATTCATACCCAGCTAGGCGCATTACTTTGTGCAATTTCATCACCACTGCTCTCAAAACGGAGAAGGAAAACATCGTGAGGAAACCGGCATGTCCTAGAACCAAAAAATTCGAAGACCAACCCGCACTGAGGCCGCATGGTGGATTACGGCCCATTCCCTCTCCTAGAGAGGAGACCTGAGTCCTAGCAGTGGGAACATTACATGGCCGACTATGCTACATTGGGCACACGAGGGCCACGTTTGCCGATCTAGGCGCATCGGTCCCACACATTTTATATGGCAGACTTGTAGCCACATTTGATCCACGCCACGCGTCGCGACTCTACGTACAAATTAGGCACGGGCTACGCGTGCGCCGGTCTAATGTAGTTGTTATAAGAACACGTTGAACTTTCAAATAGTCACCCAAATTTTAAAGATTTTAAAATTTGGGTTTAATCTTTCGCTGTACGACATCAGTGTGAGTACAACTTTACCTAATTCTGGCAGAGGTCGTCAGAGGTGGTCATAACCTGAGGGTTATGAGTAGATATACATGTGGATGGATGGAGAGAAAGAAGGAGGCCAAAGAAAAGATTGTGTGAGAAGTGATATGAAAGAAAAAAGAGAGTAAGTGATAGCGTGACGGTAGACAGGACAAAATGGAAGAAAAAAACGTGTTACGTCGACCCCCGATAAAACGGGACAACGGCAGGAAGATGCTGACTTACTGCATCACTGCTCCCATCACCAGCATCAGCTACAACTTCAATATCATCTTCGTGAATAATCACACCAGTGTTACGAGTATCCACTGCACCTTCTTCTCCACTTTTACGAACATAGTCTCTGACGCCAACACTTCCAGAAAGTTTAATAAAAAATACACTTCTTTTTTCATCATCAGTTTGAACATGAACCAAAACATTATTTTTATTAGCACTCCAATTACTAGGCAAAGTATCAGCTTCAGAAATGCTTTTAATCTTGAATATTTTAATACAAAAAAATATTGATAGAATATTTTTGCAAATATTTCTAAATGTGTTTACGATAAACGCCCAGTTGTCAGATTTCATATTGTGTGTCTATTGTTTCTGATTGAGTGGCCCTGCCCACTGGCATCAAGTTATTAAGGCTTATCGAATGATAAAATAATTAATAAGCTCTTCAGTTCCATGACACTAATACTGCAAATTAGATTATTCTGAATAGTATTTCAACATTTAGTTTTGTATTATAATTAACCTTTCGAATGTCTTAAGTTACACTGTCCGACATATGGTAATTGTCTTTCTATTGTGTCTCTAATTACGACATTCAAAGAATTAAATAGCTTTTACTAGTTTTGCCCATCATCATCAGACTTTAACGTTCCCACAGCTGCGACTCAGACCTCCTCTCTAGGAGAGGGAATGCGCCGTAATCCACCACGCGGGCCAATTGCGGGTTAGTGAATGTCACATGTCTTCGAATTTTTAGTTCTAGGACATACCGGTTTCCTCACGATGTTTTCCTTCACCGTTTTGAGAGTATTGGTGATGAAATAAATTACACAAAGTAATGCACCTGGCAGGCTTTGAACCCGCTACATAAAATATAACCTAATGTCATTCAGAAATAAAGCAGCTTTCTATCGGTGATAAAATTTTAGCCATCAGACCAGTACTTTCAGAGATTACCTCCTACAAACAAAAAAACAAACTTTACCTCTTTATAATATTAGTGCAAATGCAAAAAAACCTTGACCATTTTTATACAACTATGGTTAGTGGAAACAATTTAGGATAACATACATAAAACTATAATAAAAAACAAGATTAATAGTAAAATAAATTTATTTGACTATTTACAATATATGTATACCTATAAAATATAACGATTTGGCTTGTTATATTTAAGCATCATATTGTAACACATTGGTAATAATAATATAATGTATAATATCATTTAAAAATATAAATTCGACAAGGCCGCAACAGTAAATAGATCTTATAATTTTTTTTTAATGAACTTTAAAAGTAACATAAGCGTAGATTTAAAAATAGCATAAAACCAGTAGAAGTATCTAAATATGTACAAAGCTATGTATAACCGTACAAAATTTTAATAAAATATGGTAACTTTAAAAAAAAGTCACGTTTTACGCGAAAAAAGACTTTTCAAAAAACTTTCACACGATCACAAGAAAACCCTGAACCACACCGAGTATTTATTTATTATAATACATTATTTTACAACATAAAAATTACTGTCCTAATATCTACATTGAAATTGAGCAATGAAAAATAATTAAAATGATCCAAAATGATTAACATCACAAAGATGATACAAATTAAATTTATAAACCAAAAGCTTAAATCTAAAATAGTTTCTATATTATCTGTCAGTACAAAAAGGTGAATAAGAAGGAAATATCTGAACAAATTATGATATAAAAGTTAAAAATTTAAAGCCACACCGCAATCATTTATAACGAAATACAGTTGGAATTACTCTGATTTACAAATTATGTATATTTTTTGTGCAAGAACTAATATTTAAAATGTCAATGTATTTTACAACTTTCGTTTAAAGTCTAAAAAGAAATATTGTAATAGGTAGACATCGGATTACATGCACTTTTGCATATGCAAATAAAACGCTATTTTGACGTAGTTAGACTATATTTCAGTAGTTAAATGTGCCGGGAGTGCCGAGGAGGAACCCAATCAGTTGACAAAGCGTTAGCGAAATGTGGAATATAATAAATAAGTACCTAATAGTATTTAAATATAACAAATTATTTATATTATTTATGTATATATTAAATAAATATTAATAATAAACAATATTAAAATCAAAATAAAAATAATATTTTCATTGTGCATGTTTGTGCATATTTTGCTTTTTTGCAGCGCATATTTGCATTTTGATAGTGCATATATGTATGTAATCCGATGTCTAGTAATAAGTCAATACATAGTTATTATTATCAGAAACTTTAAGATATAAATTCGACACTTTCGTTCAGTTTTTTTAGATTCGACTTGTAATCATAATCAGTAACTTGACAGTATAAGGAATACCAAATTTTTGACAAAATAATGAACCTTACGATGTACACATATGCACAGTTTCAATTCGTCTTTAGCATTATTTCTCTTCTCAAATTCATTTACTACTGTAACAGTCTTACGAACACTCTTACAAGTCGAGCCTTAGAATACACGATTTTCAACACAAAGATTACAAAGATACAGAAAACTTATAAGAATAGAGCGTCTAACAAGCTACCTCGCTGTTACTAAAATGATATTTAAACATAAAATTACCTATAATCCAGAAGAACATTCTAGAACCAACGAGGCATCAGACGCGAAAAAGAAACTCTCAGGTCCCTAGCGCGACATGAACAAAAAGCTTATCAGTCAATATCCAGACTTTTGAAACTACTAGTGAAGCTAGCGAACATACCTTTACTAGGCTTCTTAATTCTCTTTTTCTCATCAGCTTTAAAGATTTCTGTTTCAATCAGCCATTCTCTATAGTTATCTTCCATGTTTTTCCTTTGTTCTTCGTGAAGTGGCTTGACAGGTGGAAGAGGTCCTCCAAAGTCTTCCGGCAGCAGTTCTTTGTCAACGATGGACTCTGGCCCTTCCGAGCTGAAGTTCAAAAGATTGAGAAGGTTGGAGTGGATCAGAGGCTTTACGAGACACATGACTTGGTTTATAAAGGAGACCGTGTGGACGACGTGAATCTTCTTTAGGCGACACGGGTGGGCGTTCTGAAAGATAAACGAAAAGCCTTTAATTAAAAAGTTGAATTTGATATCCAGTTTTAAGGTAGCCATACACGTTAGGGTGTACCTGACAGTTTTGCCTACACAGTTATACCTGTCAGGTAAGCTCGTATGAAAACCTACACAATTCTGCAAGATACACGCTCCAGTCTATCTGTAAAATTCAACTGTACATGCAAAGCTGGCAGGTATACCCTAGCGTATACACGCAACCTTTATATCGAAGTTACAGATAGATTAAAAAAACAAAACACAAAGGAGCTCATTGATGTTAATGGTCAATAAATTAATAAACCAGATGACTTCATTGGTAAGTTAGTACTTGTGGTAATACAAACGTATTGAAAGCCAAAAATGTCTGTTAGGAGTGATAAAATACGACAGAAGTATACCAACCTGAATATAATGCATGAAAGCTCTAAGAGCAGGCAGCGTCACCCTGGTCAAGTGACCAAGACTGCATCCTTTCATATCGAAGATGACGACATAGCCCTCCGACAAGTGGTCTTCGGACAACTTGACATCGTTGAACATGCAGAACATTCGGACTGCATCGGCGAAGTTTAGCTTGCTGTAGTCGAAGTCGGACAACCGGTAGATAAGGACGTGATAGCCCTCCGTAGTCTTTATTGGTAGACCCACCATGTGCCTGGAAAAAGTAAATTCAATTCAATTTCTTTATTTCAGACGTAGTCCATAGATACAAATTAAATTCTAAAATAAAACATTACAAATAATCAAAATTATATAAGGGACATTATAAAGGGACATTGAGAAACTTTTCGTTGCAATAGGTTCAGTCCTTGGGACAAGAAAATTGGCTACTATACTATAGAGTTGACTCTAGGATTTTGAGGGAATATTCATTAACAAAATATTTATTTATTATGTTATTATGACTTTTCTGTTAGCGTTCTCGCCTAACGCTAAGCATAAAATGTATGTATTGTATTTTTTTATTGTTTTTTTTTTTATTTCATTTTGTAAAATTGATCAAAAACAAACGAGTTATAAAAAAATGAAGAAATACGTGTATACGTTTGACCCTTATGGAAAAACGTTGTAGCATCTGGTAGAGAGGTCTAGATAAAGTCTACAACCAGCCATCGTGTTCGGTCACTTCTCTTCCTAGAAGCTTTACAACATCATCGCTAATGCAGATATTATTTAAAAAAGTAATTCATATTTCTTTACTACCAATAAATATTTAAGAAGAGAAATATGAAATATTTCATATTTCTCTTTGCCAATAATACCTAAGTATATTTTATTTTACGAATGAAACAATTACATGATGTTTCTTCCCTTTGACATTATGGAAACTTGCGATTGCCTGGATTATGAAGTCCTTTAAATCTAATACTCGTAAGTCCGTGTACGGACTGATTAGGTTTAAAGGACTGATTATCTGGAATGTATAGAGTATGTCCAGCGATAACAAATATTAAGTTCCCAAGAAACCATAGATTAGTTTTTTTTTTTAGAAGTGGTGTGTAAATTAACTATAAACTTTGACCGCAATATAAGACTTTTTTTTATATTAAGTATGTATACACCACTAATTTTTAATTAGTACAAATACTTAAAGGGCTTATTAGAAAAGGTCTTGTTATTATTTAAGTAAAGTCTCATATTAGATAATATTCAAAAACAGCAAAGTTATTAGCGTTTGTGTTTATCCCAAAATGTCTCTCAATTTATGGAAATATTGTGCAGGCTATTGATTATGAATGAATAAATGACGATTAAAATGGAAAAACACTGCCCGCAGTATTTTCTACTAGCAATTGTTATGTATGATTGAATCTATGATGAATTTACCTTTTCATGGTCATTTTTAGGATTTCAGTTTTTTCTACTTTTGAATACAAAAATATGATCAGTAACGGGCTGTACCCGTTACACCCCTTTTTGTGTACTAATTAAAAAGTAGGGGTGTATATTATTTAGCGTAATATGTACAAATAACATTATAGGTGCCTGCATACTTCATTACCATGATAGAATACTCTTGACTACTTCTCTCTATCTTCGTAAGGGACAAACAAAACTATTGAATAGAGAAACATAATGAAGAGATACGCAAACGAGATACCAGCTTGACAAGAATGCTTGACACTTTCTATACTGGACTGAAGACTGAAGCTTCCGGCTCAGGAATGACGCCTGAATAGGGCCTGTTTTAGTTGACCGAACTTAACTTGGTAGTCAAAATAGAAATTAAATAAACTATACGTCAAACTGGGTGAAAAGGAACGCAGGGGTGAATAGAATCACTTTAATTAGGATTTTCACTTCGATATATACAAGATTTTTTTTCAGGAAAAGAAAAAAAAATCAGCCTCACCATACAAAATGATAAACTTGATTGGACAATTTGTATGACGAGGCCGACATTTTTTTGTTTCCTAAAAAAAAATATTTTTGGAAGGTGCTTCAGTTTCGTCTACTGAGTAAGCCCATAAAGTTTGTGGAGGGCTGTCCCTTACACCTTTTATTTACAACATTATTTTTAGTTTAAGCGAAACCTGAATACAGTTTATTCAGAATCAGTAACTGAATCGATTCCAATAGTTTTTACACCATGTTATATATTTTCCCAAAAATATTTAAAAAAGTCACAAGTTGGACACCACCAACATTATGTACAACACAAGTCACGGCAGGTTGTAGCGGACATTAAGCGCCAGCACACAGCTGGATGCGGAAGCAAAACAACAGTCGCCCAGATGGCCCGGTGACCATGTATTTATACGGACAACCGGGTAACATAACAAGCTTATAACTTTGTGATTTTTCATGATACTTTTCCGAAGTTTTGTATACAGTTTCTTTACATAAAAATACTATATACTATAGTATAGACACGTGTTCCGGGTTTCGCATATAAGAAAACTAATTTTGTATATTCTTGATTTCTACGAAAGTATCTACTTTTGTTACATTTAATAAATAAATTGGCTTACTTAAATGCCGGAAAAAACTGTTAGAGAAAGTAAAGATCCTCTTAAAATGTTTGTCTCTATTCACCCCTGCGTACCTATTTACCTCATTCGACTGCACCTAAAATCGTTTTACATTGCATGGGTAGAATGACAACAGATGAGAGAAAAGGACAGGTAGCTACATTGTATGGATCTGACAGCTGTCACCCGCACCATACTATAGCCACTGTAGTGTAATGATAAGAAATACGATAAATAAATTAAAACCAAAGTAGGTACTTCCTTACATTTGAATCGCGAAATAAATGCGACTAGTTCGATATTGCTGTCTTGGGCATAAATTAATATACGTATTATTTCCTTCGTATAACCTATTAGTTGGAAAAATCCTATCGTTTGGAAAAAAAACCGGTCAAGTGCGAATCGCTCTCGCGCACCGAAGATTTTAATCTTACCTATGTTCAAAAGACATGGAGTTTCATGCACGTTCTTTTCCATATAGATCTACGCTTTGGAACGTGCAATTTAGCTTCACTTGTTTGACTGACTGACATTTTGACAATTTGAAAGTGTCAGTAATTGGTCTATTTGAAATAAACGTGTCTGGTTTCTAGATAGTTCGATTCCATAACAGAGTCTCGACGATTTTTTGGAATGGCTAAATAATTTTTTAACTTTACGTTTTATTAAATGAAACAGTTTTCTTGGCTTTTTCCTTTACCCGTGCAGTAAGATCTTGCTTCTTGCCTATCAGGATTCTAAGTCAAAGAGAAGTACTCTTATAAGGTTTTGATTTCCTAGCGAATGTCAAAATATGGCGCCATAAACGGAGCATAAACGGTCTTATGATTAGATTGCATAGACTAAAAAGTTTGACTTATTCACTGCACTAAGGGGTTTGACTATTTGATATTAATATCAGCTAAATAGCTCTACGCGTTCCTAAATTTTTTTTTTTAATTTGTGATTACACTAGCTTTTAGAATATAGCCTATGCCACTCAGGAATAAAGCAGCTTTCTATCGGTGAAAGGATTTTAGCAATCGGATCAGTACCTACTTCCAGATATTATCTCCTACAAACAAACAAAAGACAAACTTTACCTCTTTATAATATTAGTGTTGAATACATATAAAGGGGCAAAGTTCACACCAAATAGCAGATTTTCAGAGGTCTTTGCTGAATTAATTTTACACAATGTTTTTTTTTCAATAGAATCCTAGATAATGTTCATAAGATATCTGCGTCTCCAAAATATTTAGAGAATTTTTCTCTTTTTTATTTTAATAACGTCAAAATCAAGTAAGAGTGGCTGTATGAAAAATTATGAAAATGTAACTCGGGTTGGACACTCTTGAGGGTTTTATTTCTTTTCGGTTTTCATGTATACTTACATAATTAATTAAATATTAAGTAGGCAGTCATTATTAAATAAAACATTTGTTATTTTATTAGTTGGCTACAAAAATATAAAGTAACCTTAACCTGTAAGTACGTAATGAGTCAGATGTTTCCAAAACCTTTGTATTTTTACCTACTTACCTTTGTATTCAAAATCGTGTGAAAAGGCAATGAAAACAGCAAGAATGTATAGTGTACTGTATTGTATGTAAATTGTATTAATTGACGTACGCATTAACATAATATGACTTGCATTGCAAGCCCTTGATACAATCGTAATTACGATTAGCAATATAAGAATAAAAAAATAAAATAAAATAAAAACCCCGACTGCGTAAAAATAACTTTAAATAAAAACTAAAAAGAAAAATCAAATTCAGTTCAGTAGTGCAGAAACCAATTCAATTGCAAATTGTATTAATTTACATACATAAAATAAATTCTTATACGGAAAATATTGATCGCGACACACAGAACAGATCAAAGAGGTTAGAATGGTCTTGTGGGCGGGGCAGGCGTGATACAAAGTAGGGCAATGCTCATAGTTCAACTACCAATAGCAAACTTTCGATCCAAGTGTGCGTGGTCTGGTACTTGCGTAATGCACGTTCGTATCGGGTTATTGCCTGTAGTGGAGTTAAAGGGTGGGAGACAAACGGCGACACTCGTAGTACAAATCCGAAAGTATGTATGTACTTTTGAACCTCCTTCATTTTTTCTTTTTAAAATGCCAGGCGTGCGAGCGGAAGAGAGGGATGAAGCTATACAACCTATAACTCCTCTCTTCAACAGTTCAGTTTAGGTCGTCAAATGGATCGTATTAAGAGCTCGTGATATGCTCTGTTCAACATAATGCCAAATAACTAAGACATAGTGCTTTTCTGACGCTGGTTTTCAACTGAACCTAGTAAAGTTCAGTTGAAAACTGAAATAGAGAATTTAGTAGAGTGTATTTATCATCATCATCATCATCATTTCAGCCGACAGACGTCCACTGCTGGACATAGGCCTCCCCCAAGCGTCGCCACAACGAACGATCATGTGCGTCCCGCATCCGTCGGATTCCCGTTACCTTCACCAGGTTGTCAGTCCACCTTGTAGGAGGCCTTTCCTGCGTTTTCCGGTACGCGGTCGCCACTCCAAAACCTTTTGGCCCCAACGGCCATCTGTTCTGCGAGCAATGTGCCTTGCCCACTTGCCTTGCCACTTAAGTTTGGCGATTCTTTGTGCTATGTCAGCAACCTTGGTTCTCCAGCGGATATCTTCATTTCTGATTCGATCACGCAAGGAAAGCAACTTTGTTAGGTGTGAGGTAAATAAATAGATATATTGTCGAATAGTAAATGGTAATTAATAAATAAATGTATACTGAAAGATTTGTACGTAAATAGAAAATACTAAGCAACTGATACAGCAAGAATAAAGCTAGAACTACATTAGACCGACGCACACGCAGACTACGCCTGATTTTTACGTAGAACGACGACACGTGGCGTGGATCTAGTGTAGCTCTACAAGTCTAGTTTCCATATAAGACGTATGGAGACCGACGCGACAAAACCGCGTGTGTGGCATATGTGTGCGCAATGTAGTTCTACGTATATCATTAAATTCAACAAAACAATAAGTAAATAGGTATATGTACAGTCAGGGATCAAAAGTGCGTTTGCACTAACAATGCTAATGTCAAAAATTTCTTTGTTGTAAAGAATCAATGGCTTTTAGCTGATTTAATTTGTAGCTTACATTAGACTACTGAATAAACTAGTTGTGGATAATACTACAATAGTACTTCTACTACAATAGTACATTTTGATACAAGTGCATAAAGTTTGTCGGTGGCCGATTTTTAGTTTACTGCACCGTTCCAGCGTCTTTATGTCGGCACAGCGACCGGCACACACTGAAAACCAGCGCTGTGAGCCCAACGCATTATGCGTGAGGCCGCAGCTTTATGCTGAGCGTTCGGCCGTTTTGCGCGGAGGAGACGCATATCTTCCCTATTTTGATGTTATGTTCTGTTACCTACTTTTAAGTTTGCGTCTTTAACGCGTAAATAAACTGTTTTTCTTTCTTTCTTTTTTCACCGTGGCGGAATTCGTAATAACGGAGCCGAGAGGTGTAGCTTAGCAAATTTGCACGTGTATTAAACGACTATTTTCAATACACTTACGAAGAAATGAATAAACGGGGTTTTTTTATGATGGGAAAAAATCATCCAATGACAACCCACGGTCTTGGGCGGAGCGGGAGATAGCGACAGATTCTTACTGACTAAAAGTCCCACCCCGTTCCTTCTAGCCTTCATACCGGGGCTCGAGCGCCCTTTCGGATAACCATGGCTCCACTAGGCTTCGACCCGGCTGGGTCCCTGCTGTTGCTGACAACTCCTTGAGGCGCGCGGGAACAGTGTGCCGTCGACGACTTGGGCATGGTCCGGACAGTTACCGGACGGCCGGACAGTGAGCTACCCATTGCTCACTGTCCGGCCACCAATTGGCCCCACGAAGGCATGGCGGTGCTATGCCCAAGCGGGACACACTTTTATCGTATGCTCCACCGTGTCTTCCGGGTGGTCTACACAATAGTGACACTCGGGCGTTTCTTCTGCTCGAATCCGGAGCAAGAACCTCCCAACTTACCATGTAATACTTAGGTATTGCGTGCATTTTATGTAAATTATTAGGTACCTGTGCCTTTCCCATAACGCGAACAATGAGCAATTTTGAAATAAGTCTTCAATCCAAGTTACGTAGGTCACCTACCTAAGTAATTAATAATTATGTCGTTTTTTGTTATTGATGTCGGAAACTGTACAAGTATTCCATAGGTGAACGACCCTTTGTCTCAAAGTTAACTCGCAATAATAGTTTGAATAACTGATGTATGCAGTTTAAAACATGGGATGCAGTTTTTTATAATTAAAATACCTATATCTATACCTACAAGCATATACACCGATAAATTTTATTCACATACATTTCATATACATGAAACACGATTTGTAAAGGTACAATTAAAAAATAAAGCAAGTACCTTTTTTTAAAACTCGTATTAATTTACGCATGTACGAATTTAATTTCTTAAAGAAAACGTCAGCTGAGCGAGTTCAATGGCCTTTAGGTAATAGTCGGCGTTGCGTACAAACTACCTCGTACCTCGTCGCTAGCACGAACGTAGCAACAGGAGGGCAACATATATAAATTTACTCTGCTTAGCTTGGGACTAGACGGCGCACATAAGTCGATTTTAGGAATTTAGGTGGCCAAAAATATTTTACAGTGTATTTTGTTTTTTGTAGCTTTATTTTATCATTTAGTGTTGTTCTTCGTATAATAAGCATGTTTTACTGAACAAAAACGCAAATAATTCAACAAAAAATAAGAATATTAATATATTTTTATTGTAAAAGTAGTTATAACATTTTTTTATTCTATTTCAAAATAATATATTTATCATGTAGTACAAATAATTAACGCTTTACGCATCACATATAAGCTATAGCAAATATAGTAATGAATAATTTATTTATTCCTCACTTTCTGCCTCTGATATATCAGACTGTGTATTTGGTTCAGCTGGTAGTAGCATATTTATTGTTTCTGGACAAAATGATCTTGCTTTGATGTTTTTTTTTTGTTTGTCTTATGCTGCTTAATAGTGGATCTGAACTCAACAATAATCTATTATAAACATCAGGTTGCAAAGCTCCCTTGAAAATGTTCTAGCATAATTTTCCCGATATAACCGAAAATGCTTATTACGTGCCTCGGCTGCCTCCTCCGACAATTGTCCTACTGGCAATAATGCATTTCAATCATTTATGCGTATTTCTTCAGTTCTCCTTCGTTTAGTCCTGTCACTACAATCTTTAAATGATTTAGATGGCCGGCTCGGTCGATTTCCGACATTTGCCGGAAGTTCAAACGTTCCGCTTAACCAATTCTCATTAGTTTTAAGGAATACAGTTTCTTTTCTATGAGCTTTAGACCATTTTTCTTTCATAGATGTTTTAAAATATGCAAACCTTTGTTTAAAACTGCTTATATTATCAGGTGTGTCACCATAATAGGTCAAAAGGTAGTTTTCTAGGTAACTTTGTTTTTCATCAAAATTAGGCAGATCTTGCAGTTGCATTTTATCGTAAAGATATCGTCGGGTCACTATTTTCACGCCAGAGGTCCCTAAAGCAAAAAAAAAATGCAATTGATTAAATTTTAAAGAAAAAAATATTTTATTTTTGTATGACCTTCAATCTTAAAAACCTTTCAAGTCGGACATCCGCGGCTATCCGCACTTAAAATATGTGTCGAAAGCTAGCCTTATATATAAAATATTTAAATCTAAAAGAAATATTAGGCGAGAGAAGGCGATAATATAACTAAATTATGTTTGAATAAGAAAATTAACAAAAAAAATTTCTTAACGTCTTTTAAAATTGACCTGATACTATAAAATGAAGTTAACACACTTGAAATACATTACTATATAACAATTATTACCTGAAGTACTTGAATCCATCACAATCGTTACAAAATATCAGGTAGAAAACACAAAAATAATTTTTCTTTAATGTCGTCAACTGAGATTGCTAAGAACAAAAACATACAATTAGCACGAAGATCAAGTTCGGCGCAAGCACACAGTGCATGTTTGGTAGGTAGGGGGCGTAAATTCTTGTTACTGGTGTATTTCTCTTTCTATTTTAGCTACTATTGGTTGATAACCTTTTCTTTTAAAAAATTGACTTATGGCCGGCTAATTTTTAATAATCGACGTATGTATGTGCGGCGCTGTGTGATAGTTGTGGAATATTATTATTATATATTATATTATATCATATTATATTATATTATATTATATTATATTATATTATATTATATTATATTATATTATATTATATTATATTATATTATATTATATTATATTATATTATATTATATTATATTATATTATATTATATTATATTATATTATATTATATTATATTATATTATATTATATTATATTATATTATATTATATTATATGAAGAACAAGAATTCTCCCGGGGGGTCCGTGGGGTCGCTAAAGCCCAACAGTTCACCACAAAACTGCTCTGCGGATTGTATCTCTCTTGTTCTGGCCCCTCACCCTAGGTATGTTACAGCAAAGCAAGCGCTACCGACTTAAGCTAGAACTACATTAGACCGACGCACACGTGTAACACGCCTGATTTGTACGGAGAACGACGTCGCGTGGCGTGGATCTAGTGTAGCTCTACAAGTCTAGTTTCCATATAAAATGTATGGAGACCGACGCGCCCAGATCGGCGTGTGTGGCACACGTGTGTGCAGTGTAGTTCTAGCATTAGACTTAGGGTATATTGCAGCGCACAAGCCCCACCACGACGTCAACGTAGAGATTCGGCGATGGGGTTATTATTATTATTATTTATAAACTTTTTTGACGAGTAGTACTACCAAAAGCTCAATTTACGACCTAAAGTAATCTGTTAAAGTAGTTTGTCTAGCCTGCTGTGCAAAATAATTTATCTCTCATTTCTTTTGATGCAATCGTTGATGGTGATTCGCACTAAAGTCTTTTTACATTGGTTGGATGTCAGCAGGACGAAAATATGCATCTTTAAGGCTTATAGTCCCTTCAACCATCTGGCCAAAATTATGTGGACGCACCTCTTGCCTAGGCGGCAGTACGCAAATCTGTGCATATATTTGCGGCCAACAGCGCCGGGAAAGCGCGCGGCTGACCTTTAAATTCATTTTCTTTGCGAAATATTGATTGATTTACATATGAACACACTTTGAAGAATATTTAACCATCAATTTTTATGTGCGAAAATGTCTCTAAAGATCCAAGCCGTTTCGAAGGATTAGGGAAAAAATGCGAAAAGTTGCGAAATCGCTAAATATTTTTTTTTAGACAAAAGTATTAGTAGCACGAAAAAATCAAATGTTGATAATGTTGTTCATGAATCTATAATAAACATTTTTTTTTCAAACCTATTAACCTGGCCGTTACCGGGGAGTAGGCTTCAGAAAGTCACTGTTTTATGGCACTTTTCGGGCGCTTGGGACTTAAGATGTGAGAAAAGGATAATTATGTAGCTAAATTGTATGAATCCGACAGCTATCACTCGCACCATCCTATAACAATTTGACTTTGACTGGCCTGTTGGTCTTGTGGTTAGTGACCCTGACTGCTATGCCGAAGGTCATGGGTTCGATTCCCACACAGGACAAATGTTTGTGTAATGAGCATGTTTGTTCTGTGTCTGGGTGTGTTTTAACTATGTTATGTATGTATTTGGAAATATACAAGTATGTTTATCAGTTGTCTAGTACTCAAAACACAAGCTCTACTTAGCTTGGGACTAGACGGCGTTGTGTGACGGTTATGGAATATTATTATTATTATAAATTGTAGAGTAGTTTATAAGACCCTGTTCACTCTAGCCTTGAAGACACTTCACTCCCTGTCTTTGACATTTGTGTCAGTAACACAGCATTTCTATTGACCTTACTTCTATCTAAATCCTGCCTTAACATTTAAACCACCTACGTCGGTTATATCAGACCAACTCACGTGTTTATTCCGCCTCAGTAGCACACATGGCCGGATCTGTCTAATGGCGAAATGGGCTGCAGCCCAGGGCCCCATGGTTATAAGGGGCCCCCAGTCTTCATTGAAAACTCGAAAAAACTTTTTAGAAGAAATTAAGTACTGTTTAATTATAGGAAGTATTCCTTGACTCGCTGCTAATATGGCAGATCAATGGTTTACAGGCACTTAATGTTAGTGTTCAAGTTCAGCCTGTGTTTAAATAAAAAGTATAGTATTCAAAGCGTTTCAATTTAGTCATAGTAACTCATAACTAATTAAAGGCTTCTCGAGTAATACAAAATACAAATAATTTATTTTCCCTTCTCAAAATTTGTAGATACGATTAAGTTAAGATTGCCTGTGTTGTAATGGGACGACATTTCTCCTTTGATCGAGCAATCTCGAAGAGATACACTTTAAGAAAAATAGGAACCCGTCTTTGACAAAATGACTATTCATTTGCTTATTAAGGTGGCCCCCCCAAGTAGTGTTAGCCCAGCCCCCGTAGCCAAGTTACAACCGTTTCGATTGCGTCGAACGCTTCGAGTTGACCTTGCCGCCAATCCTATTGTTCTGACCACGTGACTGAGCGTTGAGACGATGTCATTCCCGTACATTTCAAGCTTTCTACAAGCGTTAACTATTTCAGATTAGAAACTTGGCTAAGGGTACAGAGCCCTACCATCTCACGATCCGCCCCTGGTAGCACATCCACGACCACATACTCCATCTCGTCAGCTGTTCTGTCTCTAAACGAGAAAGAATACCCAGTCGCTAATACACAGCCCTGGTGAATTGGACATGAAAAGACTCGTCAGACCAATCAAGGGTCAAGTTTCCAAGGGTTTCAAGAGAAACCCTTCTTATGAATATAAAAGGTAACTTACGTAATGTCCATGATAGCCTTGTTCTTAGGCGCGAGCGGGTCGCGGTTGGTGAACAGGTCAGGGGTGTTGGCTCTCAGGGTGAAGTAGCACTCGATGGTGTCCTTCGTCTCCTTCACCTTGTAGTAGTTGGAGTGCAGGAACAGGATCACGTAGTCGTCGGATATGTGCGGCAGGTGGGGCTGGCTCTTCATCCTGGAATCATACAGCTTTATAAGTACAACGGTCTACCATAGATTATGTAACGTAGCATAGTCGGTCTTATGATGTTCCCACTGTTGGGATTCAGGCCTTTTCTCTAGGAGATGTAATGGGCCGTAATCCACCACGCGGGTCCAGTGTGGGTTGTTGGATGTCACATGTCTTCGAATATTTGGTTCTAGGACAAGCCGGTGCCATAGATTATGTGCGGAAACTAAACTCCAATAGATAGAAGTCAGGGTCTAGTTCTGAAAGAGAGGCTCGGCCCCGGTATAAAAGGCAAAGAAGGAACGGGGTGGGTTTTTTAGTCAGTAAGAGTCTGACACTATCTCCCGCTCCGCCTAAGGGTGGGGGATGTCATTTGGATGATTATAACCCACCGAAAAAAAAATATATAGAAGTCAAGACGCTTTATTGTAAAGTAGACAAAAAAGACGTTCTTCGGCGATAGATGTAGATGATGAGATGAAGAGATAATTGATGGTGATGGATGATTGATGTGGATATGTATGAGATTGACGTACACTACTGAACCGTCACGTGGTCAATCCGAAACACTATGCCCGTTTACACGTGGGTCCAGCCCACGGAACAGTAAGTGATAAAATGAGCTTCGCTTCATTAGGACACATGTTGGTTCAGAACAAACGAAGAATTATAATCTGTCTAAAAAGTCAAACGACTTGGGAATTTTGTATAATTATTTAATCATTTAAAAATACTTATATTCGATAGGCACTTTTTATAAGTTTCTTCTATTAGTAAACGATGATCAAGATCCCTTAATCAACCTTGATTGAATCAGCGTTGCCTACATCAGATTTCATTTCACCCTAATAAATACCCAAGTCGTTTTACTTTTTAGACCTACTACAATAATTATTCGAAACTAAGGAGAAAACTACCAAGTTTAGGTATGTAAAATACTCGTATTTTCATCTACGTGAATCTAAATTCTTTCAAGCCAGTAATTTCAAAATAATTTAAGAAGGAACAATAGAAAACCATGAACTATTTACAAACAGGTGAATTAGAACCGCCATTTTGTTTCTGCATTGTCATAAAAAAGGCGAGGGCAATGGCACGCAGCCGTTCAGCCTAGTTATTATAACTCGATTGCAAGTTGATTGCTCTATGTAGGTACTATTAAAGTTGTGATGTAAATTGCCTCGTAGATACATACAACTGATGTTATTTAAATTGTAAATGTTTATGAGCTATCAAATATTGAGTAAAGATTTATACTAGGCTTGCTTGAGTGCCCTCTTGGAAATGATGTAAGCTAAGTCTGTAATAAACAAGCTATTTGAAGCTATAACCACCACCACGAACTGTAGGCCTAGCCAAGTTATGACCGTTTCGTGTCGAATCTCTTTCTACAATCGGTAACGCCACGGCACATGAAGCTAATCCACAGCGTCGGAATCGGAGCGTACGCAGTGTACAACGGTAGGTATTTACAAAATGGCGATAGGGTGTAGGTAGTGCGTTCGGATTTTGTATCGGCAATTTCCGATCCACCAGTGCACGCTGTATATGGTACAGCCGAAAGTAGCCGAATATAGTGACCAACGTGGAAATATTGTAGCGTTATATCGGTGAAAGCATTTTAGCAATCGGACCAGTACTCTCAGAGATTACTGCATACAAACAAAAAAAAAGAAAACAAACTATAATTTATACAAGAAACGTAATCATTAGTTAATTGTTACATACTCATTAGTTACGTAATGTATTTGACAGTCACTTTGATGATTTGAGGTGGCGTCAAAGTACTCGTATAAGAGAAATCATGCAATTCGGCTCAACACAGATTATGCCGAACTGTTGCCATGTCTTGTTGCTAGTTTTCATGAACTATTTTGAGACAAGATAGATTCTTATCTTGTCTCAATAGTACATGAAAACTTGGACAAAATGAAAAACTAAATACTTAATATGAAATCTGAAAATTTATTTATTTTTTTATTTATCTACAGGTCTTATAACCTAATGCGACAGTGTAGCTAACAATTATATTTAACCCTAAACATACGTTTATGAAAAAAAAAAATGTATATTATCTATTCAAAACAAAACTTTAACATAAATAATACTTACATTGTCTTACACATAACTAACTATATTTAATAAAACTCTTGCGAATTCACCCAAAGTGCACGAGAATACATCCAGTCGCTCATGAACTTCGTTCACAATACAAAATTTTTATATAAATGGAGAAACTCAACTTAAATGACTAGGAGCGTGAAATTTTGTACAAGGCTTCATCATAAAAGGAAGCAAAATGTAACGCTACTAGTCCCAGTAACACAAAATATACAGATACAGAAGTCAATCTACGTACAAAGCACGCTCGAGCAACGCACACAAAGACACCGCTCACAGACACGATGTCTCGGTCGTGTCTCGGATCATTCGTCGAACAATCCGGCTCAAACGCTCATTAGTGTGCGTCCACCGAGCGTAGGTAAAAAAATTCAAGTACATACATGAGATTGTCTTCTGTACCTATCTATTTTGTGCCAGTAATTTTAGCTGTGCGTTAATATGTCAGTTTCTCCATTTATATTATAGATTATCAAACTTGTCAAAGTCACCCAAAGGGCGGTAGATAGGTCTATGCTCGGAGTTTCCTTGCGTGATCACATCAGAAATGAAGATATCCGCAGAAGAACCAAGGTTTCCGACATAGCTCGAAGAATCGCCAAACTTAAGTGGCAATGGTCAGGGCACGTTCCACGCAGAACAGATGACCGATGGGAACGTAAGGTTCTGGAGTGGCGACCACGTACCGGAAGACGCAGCGTTTGAATGCCTCCAACAAAGTGGACCGATGACCTGGTCAGGGTCGCGGGAATCCGATGGCTGCGTGACACTTATGACACGTGAAACTTGTCAAATTCAACAATTATGAAATATAATAGACAATTCTGACACTATTGTAATAGCAGACTTGAGGCCAAGATCGAACATCACGAGTCAGGAATTGTTGTTCAAGTAAATATTGTTCATGCGATAGTCTGGCACATTATCAAAAACTACTTGAAAGCCTTATTTATGCCAAATACGCTTTTAAATTGTGCTCTAGCATTAATTTTATCTCGGTTTTTGTCTGGGGAACGCTACCGTGATTTTAAGAATGACCAACTGGTTCCTATGACTTTATTGGCCGATATGGCCGTTTATATCGCAAAAAAACGTATATTTTGATACTCTCAAAGATCGCAATTCATATGGTACCTCCCGTTGACCCAGAATACTGAAATTTGGCACAAAGTAAGGTCTTATAGCACAGGTGTAGGAATAAATCTGAAAACAAAAAAAAATGCAATTCGGAAAAGTCTTCGAGACTCCATTCGGTAATTGTAGTTTGCACGGAACCCGAAGTGCTCGAGTCCGACTCTCACTTGCACAGTTCTTTTTTTTATTTTAAATGTTTAAAAGATATTTTTGTTGTCATGCATTTCATAATGAATTGATTAAATGTACATAGATTCAAATAAGTACGTACATTATGAAGGGCCAAAGCTCGCGTGAAATAGTAGATTTTTAGAGGTCTTTACTGGATTAGTTTTACACTGCAATTTTATTTCAATATAAACCAAGATAATATCCACAAGATAACTGTATTTCTAGAAAAAAAATATCTAGAGAAAGATATTTTCTAATGTTAATATAAAAACATATCTCGCATTGGACGCTAAAGTCAATTTGAAGGACCTCCAATTAATAGGCGCACTACGTAACACACTATTTGAGTTCATGCTTCAATTACTATCGCATTGTGAACGCGATTGCATGCTCCATTCCGTTCCCTTTAGCTAGCCACGCGATTCCTTACGACCAGCGTAAGGCAAAAAATGTAATGTAACTTGGAATGCGTGAACTAGGCCGAACCAGTTCTGATTGTTTGGCGATATGAAGGAGTGTGTAGCTGCCGACTTGAATATTTCACGTGGGGTTGGAGTATAATAGACTCAAAGTAAAGCTAGGGCCACACGGATATAATCCATGATCCAATCAGAGGATACCTTGTTGTAGGTTTTTTTATCACACAACGCCGTCTAGTCCCAAGCTAAGCAGAGCTTGTGTTATGGGTACTAGACAACTGATAAACATACTTATATATTTCTAAATACATACATATTATAGATAAATTACACCCAGATACAGAACAAATGATTATGCTCATCACACAAACATTTGTCCTGGGTGGGAATCGAACCCACGACCTCCGGCATAGCAGTCAGGGTCACTAACCACTAGACCAACAGGCCAGTCAAAATTTTTTTGAAGATTACTATATCTCAGCATTTATCCTGAGATTTCAGGATTTTTGGTTTTATCTCAGAATTGCGGCTGGATTTTGCAAATCTCAGGATTTTTAGAATTTCCAATAAAATACAGCTTATGTACACTTAAAAGTTAAATAAGCTAAAACATATTAATAATATGTTTCTCACAATAAAAAAACTTATTAATCTTCCTTTGGCAAAGCGGGGTTCCGCTGCCACCTCCACTTTGAGTGCGATGTGTAACGCATGAGTTAGATCCGCAGTGTGAAAAAAATCTCACACTGTAAAAAATGTAATGATTTTTCAATGGAAATCGAGGCTTTTCTCCGGACTTTTGATTATTTCATCTGGTAACCCTAACTTGATGGGAACTCGGTTCACGTCCACGGATTGAAAACCAAACCAATCATTGTGTTGATTGCTTGTTTTTCGGATCGCTGAATTGCATCTACTGTCTACAAGAATTGCAACAAGCAAGGTCACTTCTGTTGGGACGCTGGATTATATTCGTGTGATCAATGCCTAATTGTACTTAATTAACCTTTCTCCTAACTAGGTTGGAGTCGACGTCCACTCTAACCAGATGCGGCTAAATACCGTTTATACGGAGCGACTGCCTATCAGACCTTCAAAACCCAATAACTGGGCAACACGGTAGGGCGTTTACACATTATGCCACAGCAGCAGCGTTTTTCGCCGCCGCGGTGCCGCAAGAGCTGCGGTGGTTCATCGTAGAACCAGTGACACAAACGCCGCCAATACTGAATATTATAGAATAGGGTAGAGTAGGGTAGAATAACCCTACTATACCTTACTCTACGTAAGGTATAGTAATGGAGTAGGGTAGAGCGGGAGCGAAGCCGCGGGCAAAAGCTAGTTTTAAATAATAATTTTAAATCTAAACTACAAGCAGTCACATTTCATCCTATTTCATTGGACGCAGAACACGAATGTAGGTTGGTAGTACGCATCCGACCCACATTCCTGCACAAAGGACTTATCGGACCATTACCATATTATTGAGAGCCTGCACGGAACGAAACGCTCAGCTATTTACTCACACACCTACATTAGGGTTGCCAACCGTACTCTGAAATAGAGTATGAGATGGAAATGGAGACGAAAAAAAATCGGTCTCTCCATACAAACTGTCCTGTCAAGTCCTAATTTTTCGTTTTCGTTTCCAGAACAAAAAATGTTGTCGAAGGTTGTTCAGTTTTTGTCTACTGAGCAAGCCCTCGAAGTTAGCGGAGACTGTCCCTTACACCTTGTATATCATGTAGGCGTACTCTATATTAGCGCCAGTCACGCATATTATGATGTATACCTATTACCTATTATTGTAACCAAAAAAGTCGCCTTTACTGAGAGTATTTACGGTCATGAATGTGCAGTGGCGGAAAGTAAGGAATAGGGCTTCATTTAAATTTATTAAAATTAGCTCCTGATTTGAGTAAACCAAGAGTTAGAATGTTCGAAGTCGTACAATTCTTTCCAAAACAATGAAAAATTGTTATGTGCTAATAAAAGTTCCAAAAGATACCTTTTTATTTTAATAAATTATAGTCTTTTTATATCAGTCCGTACTTCTTATGTACCTCCTTTGAAATCGGATTTACTTATTTCTTCTAATAAAAGTTGACAACCCTACCTACATGTATGTACGTACAATGGGGTTCCCAGTTTCAAGTGATAGAAGAAAATGTGGCTCCCCTAACTGTTAGGTGTGTTTTTTAGGTGGGAAAGCATCCAATGACTTCTCCCGTTCTAAGGTGGAGCGGTAGGACGTGTCAGAATTTTACTGACTAAAACCACAACTGTGTCCTTCAGTTGCCTTTTGCGCCCTAGAGCCACGAGTTTCCTTTTTATAAAATCCCCGTAGCCCAACTGTTAGGTGTGTAGAAAAAAGGAAGATGTGACATGTGTTGGTGAAATGTGCCATGTCTGATGCAATGTCAAGAGAATCATTCCTCCTAATGTAGGCGTTTTCAGTGGCATCTTAGCCAAACAAAATTGTAAGGCAGCATACAAGATTTATATTTTAATATTTATAATCTAATATAAGTTTAAGAAAGTAAATTAGGTTTCTTGCCTCGGCGTCGATCCGTGCAGCTGTTATTCACGGGACAGTCAAAAGTTAAAGAATGGTGCAAAAATATCTAACCGCAAGGTTGAAACAAGCCTAAAATGACTATAATGATCATTGGAACGATCGCAAATCTGTAGATGCGACCTTAATCAAGAAAAATTTTACTGTGTGACCTAGAGTGTTTATGTGTGCGTGAGTAGATACTGATACCAATTTAGTTTAATTTGTGTACTATTAGGACAATTCATTTCATTAAAAAAAAACAGTATCTACCTAAGTGCTCTAATTGAAAGTTCAGTGCTTGAATTAAAAATATCTTGTAGCCCTTGTACGCTACATTAATCCATCTATAGAAGTATGTTGCACATTGCTCGTAGAACAGACGGTCAATGGGGCCGAAATGTTCTGCAGTGGAGACTACGCAACGGAAGACGCAGCGATGGAAGGGCAAGAAGTTCCCACAAGGATCGATGACTTGGTGAGAATCGTAAGAATCCACAAGACCGGTCGTTACGGCGACACTTAGGGGAGGCATATGTCCATTAGTAGACGTCTGTTAGCTGAAATGATCATAATGTTGTTTCAGTGAAACTACATCAGCCAGTCAAACCGACTTCCAGAAACCAGAGGAAAGCGTCCTCATCAACATGTCAAGATTTCATTTGATAATATATTACGTGTTTTGAACTAGGGCTAGTGTCGTAACAGTGTTATGTCGACTACCATCGGCCTTGTCGAAGGTTTTACATCGAAAACTGGTTTCACAAGTATTTGATTGAGATATAAGAACAGAAGTACAGGTCGCGCGATGAATCAAGATCGCTCGGCAAAAGTGGAAGGGGTATGCGCAGTGTTCAATTCTACGGTCTATTTGGCGACGTCCGGGCGGGTGTGCGCCGTCGGCGACACGTCATTGGTAGATAGAGTCGCTCTTAAATTCCCGCGTTGCGTTCTCGCCTCTCATTGGATACTGGTCTACTTGGGTACTGTTGCGTACAGCTCGTGTTATCGTAATAGTAATACGTAGTCGTAAAAAAAAATGGTTAAAAATAAAGTTTTAAAACGGCTAGCCAGAAAAATGGTATACGACGTGAATTATTACGTTAAAGAAAGAAACTAACGAAATTTTTTTTTTTAATTTTATGTGTTATTTTAAAAATTTTAATTTTTTTGAACTTACCTACTTACAAGATAAATTACAATCAAAAACTAGTGTTATTATAAGTTATGTTACTAAGGATCAAACATACGAAATTAAAAATAAAATCCTAACATACTAAGAATTTCTGTGCGCAATTGTACACATGCGCCGATTGCCCCCACTATTTTCACCGAGCGATCTTGATTCACCGCGCGACCTGTACCTGCCGCATAGTTGATGGAAAATGTAGTAATTTTTTTATACATTTTATTTTTAGTACAGCAAATACTGCGAAAAAAGTAGAGCGTACCATTCTGGGCGTAAAAAGAACAGACCGAATATGAAATGACACGCTGCTCTCCATAATGGGTGTAATAGACGTGGGCGTCATGTCAGCCGCATGCAAAGGGACCGCTGAGCAAACCGTCACCACACAGTAGGTTCCTGCAGAAGGAAATCGCCGTTGAGGCGGGCTTAGAAAGAGGTGACGGGATGATCTGGACGCGTACTGCGAGGACTGGTTCGAGACGACGCGGGAGAAGAAAGTTTGGACGGACTTGGGGGAGGCCTTTGCTTAGCAGTGGGACAACGAGGGCTAGATAAAAAGCTATTAACACTAAATTACGTTAATATTTTCACTCTGTCTTCTCACAGAACCGAAAACTTTCTGATAGCATCGTCTTCCATTCATCAGCAAACAAACCCAATCCAGGGTTGTTATCCACGAGCGCGTTGAGCATCGTTAGTATACGCGGTATATACCTTATACCGCGGTGGATCGAGCTACAGCAAAATTGTAATAATTCGGAACAAATAAATAATTGAAGTGAAGTGATAAAGAGGGGGAGGCCTATGTCCAACAGTGGACGTCTGTCGGCTGACATGATGATGATAAAGAATGGCCAGAGTTCACTCTACCAAAGTTCGTTCATAATTAGGGTACTCTAACAGTAAAGGCACGCCAGAAGATAGAAACTTAGTTAAATATATTGTGAGATTTACAAATTAAGCGCAGCTGTAAAATCAGGGTTGCCAACTGTACTCTAATAGACAGCATTGCACTCTATTTAACGGAGGAGTACTTTAAAATTTACATAGTTTAAGGCATTACAAGACATACAAATGAAACGCAAGTGTACAATTAGGGTTGCCGACCGTACACTAATAAACAGTATTGTACTCTATTTTACCGAAGAGTAGGTACTTTAAAATATACAAACGCAATCGCTAAATTAATCTACTTACTTCTTTTGACTTTAAATTAAATTGAATGATTTCCTGTTATTTCACTATTTGACTGAAATATTTTTATACTATGGCTGCTCAGTCGTAAATAATAAAACGGTAATATGGTTAATGGTTTTATTGAAACTGTTAGTCGTAAAATTATTATACTTTATAACGAAATTATTGTTTCGCAAAAAGTAAGACAATTAAGGTTGTTAATTAAATTACTATTTCCTAAGAATGTACTCTTCATTTCCCACTTTTGAAAGCAGAAATAAGTACCGACTCTATTTCTCCTAAAAACAAAGATGCCACATACAATGAACAAGAAGAGAATTATAGTCATTGAAAGTATATAACACATTAAGACTTGAGATAAATAAAAAAAAGAGAAAGGCGGAGAGAAATACAACATACAAATGCGTTAAGTTAGGACGATAGGTACAACCACTATTGTTAAGGTTAGATTCACAATTCTTAAATCGTAACCAATTATACAATTGAATTGCAACAAATTTACAAAACAAATATAAGTTAACTATCTCTTTTATAGCTAAAGTAGGTATAATTCAAACTTAATGGCAGCTGTGCGGTTTGTTTTTTCTCAGCGCAGTAAAGCATCTTTCACCCCGAGTGTCCCATGAATCTATCGCGCTGCGATTCGCCTCGTGTTTCGAACACACGTGGGACACATACGCCGAATCGCCGATCTAGGCGCTTCGGTCTCCATACACTTTATATGGCAACTAGACTTGTAGAGCTACATTAGATCCACGGCACGCGACGCAACTCTACATACCAATCAACGTGGCCCACTTGTGTATCTGTCTAATACCTGCTAGTATCGGCCTACCTAAAGGTCGAATCTACATATATAAGAAAAATTTATAGGATTATGCTCACCATTCTCTAATCTGCTGTATCTCATCATCGTAGCCCTCGGGAAGGGGCTTGAGTCCGCGCAGGAACGGGTGCAGGTATTTAGTTGCTGACATCTCGCCGCCGCTCCCTCTGTAACAATACATCATTGTCTATTAGTCAATGTCTGACCAATGCTGAAGGTAAGCAAGCAAGCTTGGTTCCTTGATATAGCAAGATAGAGCCGCAGCAGACCAAAAAAGAGATGGATGAGGATGAATTGGCAGGAAGTGGCGCAGAACAATGGAAAACATGAAGGATCGCTACACTATAAAAATTATAAATAATTAATAATCTGCTATATCACTTGGTAAATTTCATAATATCAACAAGGTAGATATATGTTGTCAAATGTTAAAATAAAGTAAATCAACATTAAAAAAAAATACTATGCAACATATGACGATTTTTTTGCCATCAGACTGGTCATTAGCTTGATTTGATAAAACCTAGTCAATTATTTCGCCGGTATATATCATGGTAACAATTTCCTTGCTGTTGTTCTTTCTGTGCTTGTAACTCTATTTTCTAATTGTTGTGTTTATTGTTGTGCATTAGTCCAGTGACAATTTCTTTTTCAGTAAATTGTTGACGTACGTTAGGAGTAATGAACGCAGTACCTCTACCTGACCTTTCCCAGAAAACAAGCATAATTATATGCTACTCCACTCAAAGGGCTGCAAACTCACACGCCCATACAAGGTGAACTCCTACGACGGGTGTCCACCCTTACATTGTCGAAACTTGTACGGTCTAAGCGTTACGTCTCGTCGTTTATACCGCATACATCGAAGGACTGGAACAATTTACCTGCTCCGGTCTTTCCATCCGATTATAATTTAAGTGTCGTCAAGGCTAAACTCAATACTCTTAATAGACTAGTACGCTTCACCATCAACGATTGCATTACTGTTTACCATCAGTTGGGATCGCAGTCAGCCACTACTTTATATCGATTAAAAAAGTCTATTTTGGCCCCCTTTGGTTTTGGCTCCTCTTCTGATCTCGAATGAATGAATGACCGACCCAATAATATTAAACTTGTGAACGAAACCGTATCGCGACTCAGAGGGTTTAGAACGTCGAACGCCATCTGTTTTCCTACAAACTCAACTTTTGTGCTAGTCTGAAACTGAATATGTAGTCACAGATGGTAGATGGCGACACCTCACCACTCAGGTAGGAAAACCAGATTTCATGAGAGAATTAAAACATTTGTTAAATGATAAACTAGCTTCTGCCAGCGAGTTCACTGGCGTGAAAGAAAAAAAACTATACCCAAGGAACATCACCCAAGATGAAACATCACCCGGGAACCGGGATTAAACGTTATACACACCTACTTTTTAATTAGTACAAACAAATATGGGGCTCTATCCATTCCCGTTACTGATCATACCTGTGTAGTCAAAGAAAAAAAAAAAACTAAATTCGAAATTTTCATAATTGGTAAATTCATAATTGAATCATTATATTCATAACAATTGCTACTAAACAACACTACGCGCAGTGTTTTTCCATTGTTTTTCATTCATAATATAATCAATACAATATGTCCATAAATTGAGTGACATTTTGGGATATAAACAAAGTCCAATAACTTTGCTGTTTATGAATATTATTTATTGAGACTTTACTTATATAATAACGAGACCTTTTATAATAAGCTATTGAAGTATTTCTTTAAAAATTATTATATTTTATTTTTTATATTATTTATTTATATATATATTTTATATTTTTTATATTATTTTTTTTTTTTAAATTAGTAGTGTATGCGTTACCTATCTGCTAATAGTGAAAGACAAACCAACACATATACAAATTTTTCACTCCTGTAATATTAATGTTACAAGTACAGAAAAGTTGAGTAAGTATTTAGTATATGGGTCACACAGTTTTAAACATTTGAAAGACTGTACCGTGGCCTTGGAACGTAAAGGGCAAATGATGAAATGTAAGTGGGTCTTTATCAGTAAAAGTCTGACATCCCGCCACTCTACTCTAAAGCGGGAGAAGTCATTTGATAAAACAAAACCACCTACCTAAAAAAAGAGAGTCACACAGAACTTTACACTTTTCTTTGGGCAGTATCTATTTACGGCAAAAATCAAGTTCTTGGTAAATATATTTATTTTAAACTAGCTTGTAACGGCATCTTCGCTCGCGTACGTAAAATATAGCCAATATTTTTTAGAATATTGATAAATCTACTTATTATTCTTACATTGACTGGCCTGTTGGTTTAGTGATTAGTGGCTCTGACTGCTATGCCAAAGGTCGTGGGTTCGATTCCCACCCGGTACAAATGTTTGTGTAAGTGCTCATCACACTCAAATCGTTTGTTCTGTGTCTGGGTATAATTTATCTATAATGTATGTATTTAGAAATATTTAAGTATGTCTATCAGTTGTCTAGTACTCATAATACAAGCTCTGCTTAGCTTGAGGCTAGACGGCGTTGCGTGATAGTTGTGGAATATTATGTTATTTTTTTATTATTATATTATCAAGGTAAGTAAAGTACCTGATTATGTTGTTCTTAAAAAATCACATAATCCTTCACAAACCTGAATTTGTAATTGTATGTCTATATTCGTTTTGTTCTTATCAAGGTTATCAAGACAATCGAGTCAGAATATGGGACAAAGTATAAAAAAAAGAAAAAGGCAAAAAAACTTGACAATAACATGATATGACAGTTTCATGTACCTGCTTTGCAATCTTAAATTTTTGTAATCTTAACCCCTCGCGCATGTATGGGTAGAATGGGTATTATTATTACGTAATTCCCTATCGGAGTTGTGTTTCCTGATGGCTACAACTAAGGGATCTTTTTTTTTATGGTGGGAAAATCATGCATTGACATCCCCCGCCCTTGGGCGGAGCGGGAGATAGTGTCAGACTCTTACTGACTAAAAGACCCACCCCGTTCCTTCTAGCCTTCATACCGGGGCTCGAGCGCCCTTTCGGATACCTTTTAGCCTTCATACCGGGGCTCGAGCGCCCTTTAGGGATCTTTAAGTCAAGAGTGAGTGAGACTATCTATTTCTGTGTGTTTTGTTGTTTGTTGTCTGTTTGTCTGTATGTTCTGTCGTCTGTCTGTTTGACTGCCTGTGTGTTACTGTGTGAGTGAGTAACTGCACTTCTAGGCAAGCGTGCTCCATCGTCGACCACATCATCGCTTACCATCAGGTGAGATTGTGGTCAAACGCGGGTCTATCAATAATAAAAAAAAATACGTAAAATCACTAAAAACAAAATCTTTCTGGGTTATCCTTTTTAGTTAAAAACAATTCAATTAGAAATGCTCGAAATGTTGAGTGAAGGACACTCGCATTTGTTCGTCTAAACTAATATTATAAAGAGGAAAGATTTAATTTTTTGTTTGTTTGTATGTTACCATTTAACTCAAAAACTACTGAACCGATTTTCAAAATTCTTTCACCAGTAGAAAGCTACTTTATCACTGAGTAACATAAGCTTATATTTTTTTATTTTCACGCAGGAAAAGCCTCTGGTAAAAGCTAGTAATATAATAAACTGATAAAGCTATGATATAGTTTAATATTCTATTTTAAAAACTTATCTTTTTTTTAATTAAACATATTATATTTAAGATCTTTAAACTCTGTTTCTTAGTTGTGAAAAGGTATACAAGATCCTTGGTTGTGAATTTGAAGTTAAGAATGACATCTGTCAAAACTCTGCAAAAATATTGTCTATTGTTTCATAGTAAAGTAGGTACCAAGAGTTTGGCAATTTCTTAGAATTTAATTTGCAAATACCGCGGCCCTTGACTGCTTATAAAAACTTGGTAAGTACTAAAACAATAAGAATTGCCCAATCTACTCAATTTCCTCCCTATGATGGATTGACGAAACTACTCAACAGACGTTTTCATCAACTCAATATACATAATGTAGATTTATGTATTCCCTTCCAATCTTAATCATCTAAGTTGTTGCTCATTAGTACATAATTACATTTAAACATACATCTATACATATAAATAAAATTAAAGTGTCTGTTTGTAATATTGAAATATTTGCATAATAATTTGTAACAGATAAAAAAATATTGCTTTTTACTACATTCCTAGGAATATATATACGGTACATACACCAAAATAACAACAACATATACAATACAACATACATATATATTACAATGTATGTCTGTCTGTCCGGGCTAATCTCTGAAATGGCTGGACCGATTTTGACAGGACTTTTTTGGCAGGTAGCTGATGTAATAAGTAGTAACATAAGCTACTTTTATTTTAGAAGAAATAAATTCAAAATCCTGTAGTCCACGCGAACGAAGTCGCAGGCACAGCTAGTTAAAAATATAAAGGCTAAAGATTGTCAGCGTGTTGTTTTTGTATTTGTAATAGTCTGTCTAAAAAGTCAAACGACTTTTTTGAATACGTTTATGAATATTCATCATATCATTTAAAAAATTACGTAGTCAACGTTAAGTTACGTGGTCAGTATTAGGGAATGCAAACCGGTTAACTCGAAAACCGAAAAACCGGTTTTTCGGCATATTTTTAATGATTAAAAAAACCGGTTTATTTTTTCAAGTAACCGGTTTTTCGGTTTTTTTTATTACTTTCAAATGACACTATTTTTTTATTAAATATTGTTTTAAAACTCTGTTAAGGCTTGATATCAATCGTAGGTTTGTTTATATATACGTGCCATGGTGATAGCGAAACCAACTGTACAGTTTTTCTGTTTACGATCATTAAAAATTCAGGCCGGCCACGTGTTGTGAGAACCGGCAATGAAGGGCCAGAATTAAAATCTTGTAAGGACACAGAAATTCTTATGCACAGATGGACTACCCACCGTTGTTACTCATCATAATATCATCTCCTTAAACAAGTCGCATTTAAAGAAGAGAGTGAAAAGATCAAAATCTTTGTTTGTTCGTTACACTGATGAAAAACTCAGGGATATTCTTGCTTTGGGCGGAGCATCACCGTGCCCTCGTGGGGGCAATCGGCGGCGGAGACCTCTCGTGCCGGGCCTTGGTTCAGACCATGGTCCGGAGCGAGGATGAGTGGCAGGCGTTCGCCGACTTCTATGAAGCAGTAATGCTCGCAATAGAGGAGGCTGACCGCATCAAGCAACGGCGCTCTCGCAGCCGCCGCTGGGATTCCAATCCCGATTTCCGGCCACCGTAGGCGCGGGCTTGCAGACAGTGAGCAATGTGTAGTTCGCTGTCCGGCCATCTGGTAACTGTCCGGACCGAGCCCAAGTCGTCAACGGCGCTCACTGTTCCCGTGCGCCTCAAGGAGTTGTCAGCAAAAGCAGGGGCCCTGCCGGGTCGAAGCCTACAGGGTTATCCTAAAAGGAACTCGAGCCCCGGAATGAAGGCTAGAAGGAACAGGTTGGGCTTTTAGTCAGTAAGAGTCTGACACCGTCTCCTGCTCCGCCCAAGAGTGGGGGTTGTCATTGGATGATTTTAACTCCAAAGAACGTGTAAGCTTGTAACTCCAAAGAACACTCTCAACAGTTATCAGAGTCCTGAATGATCATCACGCGGCATCAGTAATGGTTCATTTTCGTGAAAATGGGCTACTCTAACTTCAGCTAAAGAGGATCAAGATACTATCCTAAACGCCATAGCAAAGCCTCTTAAAGCCTCTCTCTTTTTGATAACATACTAGGTTTTTTCAGGATGCTTACAACGAGTATTTCGGACTTCATTAAGGCTGATGATTGACCTTTGACTAGCTCAGACCTCAACCCCTGAACTACAAATTGAGATCTACTATATTAGAGGGCATGGCCTTCACCTAATAATAATTAAAAATTCTTTACAATCAGCGGTGGACAACTTTCCAATGATCACCGTGCGTAAACCGATGACGCGTGGCCTGAACGCCTATAAACTTGTGTAACGGTAACGGTGGATATTTTGAGTAGAAGTTAAATTAACTTCTGGCTTAGATTCTCTATATATAACATCATTCTGAGACATTCGTTTTTATGAAGTTATTTTTTTTTATCTTTGACAGAATTCATGGCCATATTAAGTATACAGTATATTTTTTTAATAGATAAGTTTCAAAATAATTATTAAAAATAATTATTTAGAATTTCACAAGCAAAAAAAGTTAAATTTTTCACTTAAAAATAAATTTCAAAATTAACTGACTTTAAAACCGGTTACCCGGTTAACCGGTTTTTTTTTTAGAAAACCCGAAAAAAAAACCGGTTTGTAATTTTGGCGGTTTTTGCATTCCCTAGTCAGTATAAAAGAATCAGATGGGTCACCGAATATATAAAGAGATTCGGAACGAAACGGTCGTAACTTGGCTAGGCCTGCAGGTCCTGGTGGTGGTTATAGCTTGCTTATGACAGACAGCTTACACCATTTCCAAGAGGGCACGCAATCCAGATTAGTAGGTAAAAATCTTAGGGTTTCTTGCCCGTGATACTCGTACTACTAATGTTACCAGTAGTAGTATTAATAGCTTAGAATTAAATGATAATGTCCTCGTGACATTTCCAATTAAAAATAAAAGATTCTTTATAGTCAAAATATTTCCTTTTCCTTTTTCCCGACTTGAATTTGACGAAGAAGTTTTAGTTGCAAGTGGAGGTAGTAACAAGGGTGAATTATAATTACCCTTCTAACAACTTACTACTGCATTAGTAAGAAAGGAAATAAAATTAACAGTACTACTACTGGTAGTAACATTGGTAGTAACACTGGCAAGAATCCAATCTTAGCCACTTTTCCAAGAGGAGTCTTACCGCCGCGATTGTAGCCCAACGACGCTTTGAAGCTTTTAAAAAAAAAAAACGAAATAACGCTACTCGGAAACGAAGTACTACAAGAAGTAATAAAACTCCGCGGGGCATAGCTAGTCACGCAATAAAACAAATATACAATAAAGCATCATTAAACATGGATAAATCAATCTCAACTAATTAACTACCGGTAGAATATCATTAGGTTCATTATGATATCCTGACTTTAAGACTTATGACTTATGCATATCCTTACATAATTATTTAGCCTTCCTTCTATGTTGGTACTGTTGGTAGGCAGGTCTATTATTTTGACTTTTATTGTGAAAGTGAAAAAAGAAATACCTTCATTAACAATAAAACCACAAAGCTGCCATTATAAAAGAGAAGTCCGACATAATCTTTGACGTCAAAGGTCATGACACCCGTAGATAGACAGATAATAATCTATATTTATTATAAACTAGCTTTTGCCCGCGCAGCTTCGCTCCCGCTCTTCCCTACTTCAGCTTACTATACCCTACTCTACCCTACTATACCCTACTCTACCCTACCCTACTCTACCCTACCCTACTCTACCCTACCCTACTCTACTCTACTCTACCCTACTCTACCCTACTCTACCCTACTCTACACTACCCTACCCTACCCTACCCTACCCTACTCTACCCTACTCTACCCTACTCTACCGTACTCTACCCTACTCTACCTTACTCTACCCTACTCTACCCTACCCTACCCTACCCTACCCTACTCTACCCTACTCTACTCTACTCTACCCTACTCTACCCTACTCTACCCTACTCTACCCTACTCAGATTCTTTTTTGTTATACCATGTTTTATAGTGACTGACGTTTCATGTCAAGTCACACGGGAACGCTGTCGAACGGGATAAAAATTAGTATCTTATGTCCGTCTCCTGGCTCTAAGCTACCTCCCTACCAATTTTCACCCAAATCTGTTCTGCCGTTCTTGAGTTATAAGTGGTGTAACTAACACAACTTTCTTTTATATATATAGATGCGAAATACCACTCACTGATTAATCACGAGATCTCACAAACTAAAACGCCTATAAACTTAAAATTTGGCAGGTAGGTTCCTTCGTAGAGTCTGGAGGGATCGCAACATCTTCGTAAAGACCAAAACCAAACTGGTACGGACACTAGTCTTCTCGATCTTTTCGTATGGCGCTGAGACTTGGTCGCTAAAAGCTGCAGACCGCAAACGCATCGACGCCTTTGAGATGTGGTGCTGGAGAAGGATGCTCCGTATCCCTTGGACAGCATTTCGAACCAACGTATCCATTTTGCAAGAACTCAAAATCGCCTCACGGCTGTCGTCCGAGTGTCTTCGCAAAGTTCTGCAATACTTTGGTCACATTGCAAGAAAAGACGGTGGTAACCTCGAAAGGCTCATTGTGACCGGTAAAGTAGATGGGAAAAGGCCTCGCGGGCGCAGTCCAATGCGTTGGTCCGACCATATCCGCACCGCTCTTGACTCTACGATGTACAATACCCTTCACACCACCAGAGACAGAAATAGATGGAGGAATATCTTAAAGGTTAAAGTGATGAAGCAGGGCGGTCACGACCACGACGACGACATTGAGGAATACGACGCAAGGAGGAGGAGGAGGAGATACCTTATAGGGTGTAGACATACGCTAACAACGGATTTTTTGAAATTCACCCCCTAAGGGGATGAAACGGAGTCCAAACTTTATATGGAGGAACTTATTTTCACGCGAGCGAAGCCGCTTGCAGAAGAAAGGTTAAATATTGTAATCGTTTGCATTCCTACCAATATTGATATTGTTCTCGCAAAAAGAACAGTCTACCATTTTTTTATATTTTTGATAAACTGTTTAGTAAACAATTTTTTTTATGCATATATTCAATATTGCTCATATTCTTTGCCGCTTTTCAAATGATCGCCTCTGTTGGTTCTGCTAATCAGGAGCAATAATTGTTACAAAAAATATAGCTGGCTTATTTATTCCAAAAATCATTCGCGATTGCTTCTATCTATTCATCTTATTACAATACACTCCAATAATCTTCAGATTCCAATCAATCTAACATTTTAAATATTCCTTCATCGCATGTCTTGATTATTTACGTACCCACTTACATAATCAGGAATTTAAATACTGTTACAGCACATAGTTATTACAAGTTATTTGAATAGAAACCCGACCTTCGCATTTTTATGATATAAGAAAATTATACAACGTGTTACTAACGTTAAAATACCCTTTTGTGTTGTTTTTGTTTAGTTTATAAGAAGTTTTTACTTAAAGCGTAAATCTCGGAATAATAGTGCATAATATAGGTTGCTAAAATAGTGAATCAATGAATACATCCGTGTTGTTTTGCCGCAGTTTAGTAAGCCCACTTCAGAGTAGCACTCATCATAATGATGTATGGACATGTATAAATAATAAATGTATAAAGATTAACGCAAAACTAAATATACTTTGTTAATTCTCGGGACCTTGAATTCATTAGCATAGCGTAGCATAGTCGGCCTTATAATGTTCCTACTGTTGGGACTCGGGCCTCTTCTTTAGGAGAAGAAATGGACCGTAATCCACCACGCGGGCCTAGTGCGGGTTGGTGGATGTCACATGTCTTCAAATTTTTAGTTCTCAGACATGCTGATTTCTTCACAATGTTTTCCTTCACCGTTTTTGAGAGCAGTGGTGATGAAATAAATTCCACAAAGTAACGCGCTTAGCTGGGTTTGAATCCGCGACTTCCAACTCGTAAGTCGGGGCCGTTACCAGTCTGCCACCACTGCTCTCAGTGAATCCATTGCTTTTCCATGAATAAACGGGGACCAAATATAGTCCCCAGGCACACCCCAATATTGGAAGCCAGTAAATTAATAGTTTTAAATTAAGGAAACGACTTAAAAGTATACCTACTTCTTACTTCCAAAGAATTTAGCACAAACAAATATTCCACACGTTAGAAACGCGAAGAACTAGTTGTTGCATCGAATGTGTAGTCAGGTGATCAGGTCGAACGGTTACCTGCCTACCGGTGCTGAAAGCGATGTAACAACTATCACGGAATTCACTAATTGCAAACTTAATTAGGTGAAATTTGGCTGTTTGCAGACGTACCTATGTATAACTGAGGTTAGCAAGAAAAAGTTACGAGTATTATTCCTTTTTTATAAACTTGGATAATTAAAATTGAGAAAATAACGTTACCGCAAAAATCATTTAGTGTCTACCAAATGTTTTCTTTTTTAAATCTAGCAGAGCGTAGAGTAGAAAATACTATTTTTGAATACAGAAATCAAGACTTTGGAACAGTAAACTCAATGTCTCACATAATAAAGTTCAAGTTCTATTGCTACTCATACTTTTCAGGGTCTATTTATACAAAAAACCACAACGCTAAAATCGATACTTGAGTTGATGGAGCGAAATTATCTCGAATTTTACGAGTATTAAAATATATTGGTTGTAGTGTAGATACTACGTTTTGAATATTGTAATTCAAATCATCAGTGATTGAAAAATCGTCAACCGCAATAACCACGAGAAATATACATAGTTACAAGTCAACCCATTTTACGTGTAGCCCGAGAAAATAAAACTATCTGCGAAACTTAGACATTTCTTCCATCCATCATCTTTGGTCAGTCTGTAAAATAATCTAGACAGCAAAAGATAATAGAAATATAAAAAAAAAACGATCACTCAATTGTTACCAGTTATTAAATTCACAATGACGTGCGTTTTTTTATTCGGTTTATTACGAATTATGATTAACATTAAGGCATTATTTGCACAGTCTCGTAATGTTTGAAATTCACTTTCTAACGTAGAAAGTGACGCATGGAAAGCCAGTACTGAGGCCACGCTCGCCGCTCCGTGGATATTTACAATAACGCAACAAAATTACCACCAGCATGTGGTTTCTACCAGGATCTCGTCATCATTTGCAAGTACTTACTGGACTAGTTCACAAACCGCTATGGTGAGGTCCTACTGGAACAGACTGATTAGTTTTCCATTACAAATATTTCTGTGACAGTCCGACTAAATTATGTTGATGGCAATATGGTTCTTATTCAATGGGCTTTACGGTGTTTTCAACCAGAATTATGCAATATGTTAAATTGCTATAGATATAGATGCTTTTGATATATACCCATATTATTCATTGGCCTATAAAGCTTAGAAACTCGGGGAAACAGGCTCACCTAAGCTATGATTTTCATTTGATTGGATGCGTGCTATGAATGATTGTGAGTGGTATAACTATGCACAGAGTAGAGTAACTACAGTAGGCGCGCGTTTATCACTGAAAGTACAGTTACCTCGCGGCGGCGCATCTTCATATTATATCTTACTCAGCCTGCTACATAACTTAGTATCAATGGCAGCGGTCACATAGTCGCCTAGCTCAGCTTTTATATCCTCTCAGCTATCGGCATTATTATTGATATTTATTTATTTGTTTTCTTTTTGTCGATCTTGACCAATTGTTTGACTTATTATAATTGTTTGATATTAGTTAGGTATGTAGTTTATTAATTTGAGTATATATTGTAAAATTGTATGATATATGTATGGTTTATTAGTGCCTAGGTCTATTCTTGTATTCGTCTTCTCTCTCTCGTTTATTGCACCTACCACTATTTTTCTCTGCATCACCCAAAGGTTGGCTGGCAGAAAATGCCTAAGAATCTAATTAATAAATCAATATTCCATAGCAGAAGTGTGGCATCTGACCACTTGCTACCTTATTCCACACTATAAAGTAAACTAAAAAGACTAAAAAACTAAAAAGATAAAGTCCTTGATCATTTACTAATAGATTTATTAATAAGTAATAGAATTGAAATGATGATCAAAAGAAGGAGACCTATTTTGGATAGACCTAAGCTGTCTCGAGACAACGGCATCTAGAAGTCTAAATGTCTTTAAGCTGACGAAATATGCCCAATCATGCTCAACATAATATCTGACTAACGTGTAATGAGTAACCGTTAGTCAGATATTAGAGAGAGTTAGTGATAATTTGACGGGTGACAGGACAGAATGGAAGAAGAAAACGTGTTGCGCCGACCCCAAGTAATATGGGATAAGGGCAGGAAGAAGAAGAAGTGTAATGAGGAACCGTTAGGTACCTAGGGATAAAGGAAGTGGTCGCTCCAGTATGAAATGCTGGTATTCAGCTGGCATCGGATTAGATTGGAAGCCGACCCCAAAACAGGGGTAAAGGCTAAAAAAAATTGATTATTAAGGATGTAAAGTTATAACAAAGGTAGCTAAGATAGTCGATAAGTAAGTGAAAAGTAATTAAGTAAGTAATCATTTATTGCGCAAAAAAATTATAAGCCTAGGTAACATCAATGAAACACCAAGAATGAAGCGAATGCGAATGCGTTATTTATCTTTTTAAATATCGCAGCATATGCTGAGTTAGGCGCCCTTTTGGCCTTGCACAGATTTTAAAGTGTTTCCTATTATTTATATTATCGGATTCTACTGTATGTGTGAGGTACGAATAAAAGTTTTTACTTTTTTTCTTTCTTTCTTTCTTTCTTTCAATGAAAGTAGCTATTTCATATAAATAAGATCACTGTCCTTCAAACCAGGAAACAACCCTGTATCTTAAAGAACAGTACACGTTCAAATGTATTGATACGGTTTCATCTACTTATACTTAATATTATAAAGAGGTAAAGTTTATTTTTTTGTTTGTATTAGGTAATCTTTGAAAGTCCTGGTCCGATTGCTGAAATTATTTTACCAATAGAAAGCTGTTTTATTCCAGAGTGACATATATATTTTATGTACGCAGGTGAAGCCGCAGGCAAAAGCTAGTAGACATGACATCCCATACAGCTGCTATTTTGGGAAAACGCGTTTCAGATTGTTCAATTCCAAGGTTCATAAAATATTCAAAAGAATAATGAATTCTGGTGGGTTGACATGTCACCCCTCGAACACCGTCCCATTATAAACAGTTGTGCAATCAGTCTGATGTTAACAATACAATTAGGTATATGATTATACAATTTTAGGTAGTGGTTAATTATGGGAAGTGTTTTTATACTGTTATTATAAAAGACATTGAAAAACCTGAATATACAGTGAAAAGTAAAGCTCAGCTTGAGCATGTGTCGTTCGGAACGCATAAACGTACCGCGTCGTATGCCACTGGTATGCGTGACGAACCATTCGCGACGCACGCCTCGCGATGTCTGTACGCGATTTTAGAATTTTATTGACTGCTTCAGCTGCCCTTTGAGTTCCAGGGCCATAGTACTGTCGAACTTGACCTGACCTAGTAGGTGCATTTATGACACGTCACTAGACTAGGTAATTGCTAGGCCTCATTACTAGTTCCATGTAATTATTTAATAACACAGCAGACTTAGTGTAAGTAATTAAAACTGATTAGCTTGCAAAAATACAGCTAGTACATTCAATTATTGATTTACTTCAGCTTCGGCCATTCGTCCTACAACTAACTGTAGTAGGTATTAAAAAGATAGAAAAAAAAAAGAAAGAAAAAACAGAAAAAGTCATGGTTTCGTTTTTTCCTTTTAAGGTACGGAATCCTAATAATAAAAAGATACATATTATGTACGAGTATTTTTATTAACGGAGTTCGTTTTACCCTATTAAAAGGGTTTGTATTTTTATGTCGAGGTCTACCTTTGTAGCATCCCCATAACCATATACACGGTATACACCCCTACTTTTTAATTAGTACACAAAAAATGGGGCTCTGTCTGTACCCGTTACTGATCATATTTTTGTATTCAAAAGTAGAAAAATCCGAAATTCTAAAATTGACCACGAAAAGATAAATTCATCATAGATTTAATCGTACATAACAATTGCTAGTAGAAAATACTGCGGGAAGTGTTTTTCCATTTTAATCGTCATTTATTCATTCATAATCAATAGCCTGCACAATATTTCCATAAATTGAGAGACATTTTGGGATAAACATAAACGCTATAACTTTGCTGTTTATGAATATTATTTTATTGAGATTTTATTTAAATAATAACAAGGGCTTTTCTAATAAGCCCTTTAAGTATTTGTACTAATTAAAAATTAGTGGTGTATATACTACTCTGTCGAGAAAGTACCCGTAAAAGATCAATAATACACACACTAGATATGATATAACTAAAAACAACACTGTATTTTTAATATAAACTAGCTTTTACCCGCGCGGCTTCGCTCCCTCTCTTCCCTACTTCAGCCTACTATACCCTACTCTACCCTACTCTACTCTACTCTACCTTACCCTACTCTACCCTACGCTACCCTACTCTACCCTACTCTACCCTACTCTACCCTACCCTACTCTACTCTACCCTACGCTACCCTAATCTACCCTACTCTACCCTCCTCTACTCTACCCTACGCTACCCTACTCTACCCTACTCTACCCTACTCTACCCTACTCTACCCTACTCTACCCTACTCTACCCTACTCTACCCTACTCTACCCTACTCTACCCTACTCTACCCTACTCTACCCTACTCTACCCTACTCTACCCTACTCTACCCTACTCTACCCTACTCTACCCTACTCTACCCTACTCTACCCTACTCTACCCTACTCTACCCTACTCTACCCTACTCTACCCTACTCTACCCTACTCTACCCTACTCTACCCTACTCTACCCTACTCTACCCCTGACGTTTCATGTCAAGTCATACGGGAACGCTGTCGAACGGGATAAAAAGTATCTTATGTCCGTCTCCTGGCTCTAAGCTACCTCCCTACCAATTTTCGCCCAAATCTGTTCTGCCGTTCTTGAGTTATAAGTGGTGTAACTAACACGACTTGCTTTTATATATATAGATAACAGATGCAACTCAAAATCCACGCCAAAATGGAAAACAGATGTGCCAATCTAGCAACAACAAAAAAATCTAAAATTTGAATTTGGAACCATAAACAAATCATCCATTTCTGATACTTTTTTGACTGAATGTATATGCTTATAACCCTTACCTAGGAGTATTAATATTTATAAGCTGCCTGTCGGTAGGTCGTAAAGGTCAGCAGAGAGTATGGCCGCGGGCAGAGAAAACTGTTTCCTACATCTGTTACTGTCAAACAATATGCATTCGCAAGTCAGCTGTTTCATTCAATTGCTTCAGGCTCTGACAATTTCACTCTATAGGAAATAATAATATACACTTATTTACTAAGAAGACAGTAGGTACTCCTCGAAACGGCTCGCATTGTGAGCCCTAACTACTGCTAGCTTGGACCCCGCTCCCGACACCGGGGTGGACTCCTATTTTTTATATTTTTATGTTATTTTATTTTATTTTTCTAAGATATATTTAAAAATGTAAACGATATGCTAAGAAGACGAGTAAAGGAAATAATAATAACGTTACTTATTTTAATTATTAATTTCACCATAAGCTTTCTGTTACAAAATTCAGTCCTGCGAAGTTGTTAAGGACCTATTACACTACGCGTTATTCAGACTCGTTTTGTCTATGGATCGACGTATCTAGTCTATGGTTCGACGTGTCGCGCAGTGTAATTAAAGTAAATATGAATGAAAAATAGTACGTGTCGGAATATCGCACGCGATATTCAGCGCAGTGTAATAGGTCCTTTAGTGTTTTACAAGCAACCCTGTAATATGTCACCGAAAAATAGGGTAGTTTCCAGGGTCAAATAATTACAATTTAATTAGTCCGTATTTTATATTATAAAAATAATAATGGACCAGTATTTTTTTTTTCGATTAAACAAAAAATAACAAACAGATAGCCCATTAAAGTAACGTGTGACGTCACCCCGTACGTAACTCTGTCATTTTTGGTTTAATTTACAAATAAAAAAATACGTGTCCCTTATTTTTTATTAATCTAAAATACGGACTAATAACATTTTTTACGGCAACTAGCCTATTGCAGACTCAATATTATTATAATCAATCTTTATTAAATTATAATTTCATGATGTATTACGAAAAAATAATTTTATGCACGGTAAATCAGTATTCAAATTCATTAGTTTCCAACATAACCGTTTCCCATTTAGAAGAAATAGTTTGCAATTTCTCGCGACATTTTACAATCTAACGGCGTTTGCAATTTTCCGGTGACATAATTATACAATATCAAAGTATTACTCAACACGTTTATCATATGCTTGACAGTGCACAAATTATATATCGTACATCGCACAAATTATAATGTGCGACAGGTGTCGTCAAATACTAAGTAAGTAAGTAGTTTAAGTTATTGTGTTATTATTATGTATTATTATTGTCGGCCTTTGTAATTTTGTGTTGCATGAAGTTTTATTAAATAAATATCAGTTTCCTGCCTCCTAGCCAAGTTGTTTATCTGCAATCGTTAACGCTAGTCGAAAACGAATCAAACGTTTAGGAATGACAACTTGTTAAATCATGTGGTCAGAACAAACGAATAGAAAATTCGTAGCCAATTTCAAAATGATAGAATGAAACGTTATGGTTTCTGCAATGTTCGACGCTACGTCCTTTGTTATACAAACGCTACATTGTAGAACGAGCGGCTGACTCAGGCGCGTCAACATTGCTACCAACTTATCGTTTTCTACAATTGCAGACACTAGGCGTTACCGATTGGAGAACGGAATTCGACACGAATCGGTTGTAACTTGGCTAGGGGGGCTGGGCCGTTGAAATCCATTCCACCATGAAATTCCGCCAGAAATCTGTGTGCCATGCCGTGACTTGGCGCGGAAAAGATTAACCTCTGCGTTTAACTCTATGTATGATTTAAACCATGTTGAACGTTTTCCATAATGTGGAATAGATTTCAAATTCTTAAGGTATACACGTTAGGGTATAATAGTAATAATAATATTCCACAACTACCACACAACGCCTTCTAGTCCCAAGCTAAGCAGAGCTTGTGTTATGGGTACTAGACAACTGATAAACATACTTATATATTTTTAAATACATACATATTATAGATAAATTACACCCAGACACAGAACAAATGATTATGCTCTTCACACAAACGTTTGTCCTGGAAGGGAATCGAACCCACGACCTCCGGCATAGCAGTCAAGGTCACTAACCACTAGACCAACAGGCCTGTCAGTATTTCTGACAGGTTTTCCTGTACATTTAAGTTGTACAGGTAAACAGGAGCGTGTATGTTTCACAACTGTGCAAACAAACCTAACGTGCAGTGGCGTAACTATATCATTTGAGGCCTGTGGCAAATTCATTAGATTGGGCCCCCGATAAATCACGTTACGTTGTTTTCATTTTATTAATTTTTTAAATATATTTTGGGTTACTTCTTCTGAGCTCGCGGCCTCTTAAGACCGGGGGCCCCGTCGGCCCTGGGGCCCGTGGCATTTTGGCCGCCTTGCCACCCTATAGTTACGCCACTGCTAACATGTAGACTGGCTTTTAAGTCATTGTAGCAGCGTGGAAGTAAAGAGGGATTTCTGAAGCAGGTTAATTATGCAACAAAATAATCTGTTATTTTGTTACAAAATACCTACCGTACTCAATCACTTTAAATGCATCACGATGTTTACGTGCTCACTTTAAAAAGGCAAAAAATAATTCGTCATTGTTATTTTCATAGATATCCGGTTATTTTACTTGATTGTAACATCATGGCAGAAGAAAAACAAGATGGAAGTGCTGTTTTTAATAAAGTTCTTTACTATATGTTATATTATTTGGAGTTTCTTGCCGGTTCTTCTCCATAGGAAACGACCAATTTGGAACCGTGCACTAGCTTCTGACGTTTTATAAGTGCCCATGTATGCCTATGTGAAATAAAATATTTTTGACTTTGACTTTGATTAATTGCCTTAATTCCTAATATTTGAATATAAATATTTTCTTTTTAATGAATTTCGAAAGTTTCGTTTTTCCCGGGATTCCCGGGACTAGAACGAGTCTCGATTTTATAGTATCGAGACTCGAAAATGTATCGAGACTGATAACCTTACTACGTACCTCACGTAGGTAATATTGATATAATTGTTATCTAATGCGGATATGTATTTCCCAAATATTTATTATCATTACATAAAACAAAGCATATTACGTTACTTGACCAAGACCTATATTATTAGCAACATTTAAAGTTCAATTTAGCCAAAAGTCATGAAGTCAGCCAGCAAAAATAAAACTAAGCCATGATTTTTACTATCGTAATAAATCTAGTCAATTCTGTATCCAATTATGACGATTTTTTGCGATCCTTAGACTGGCCATTAGCTTAATTTGAAAAAACTTAGTAAATTAATTTGCCGTTATGTATCATGGTAACTCATGTAAACATGAGTACAGGCAGCCTAGCACGGATCTTGAGCGCTGGCTTCAAGTTGCGCAGATTGAAGTCAAATATTCGGTCTCGCGTGCGAAGTGAAACGCGGGGGCGCGGAATGTCAATGATTGGGTCGCCGCGCCATCGCGTCATAGACGTCACTCATGATTCGTTCCCTGCACTTGCTGCATGTAGCTAACAACGACGACGATTGGCTCGCCAATGTACGGAATGCGCAAAGCGATCCCCACTCTAACGCCGAGCGCTCAAGATCCGTGACGGTAATTGTACTGAAGACTTATTAATTGCTTCAACAATTTCATGACCGTTGTTCTTTGAAAACCGCGTATAATAAGTAAATAATTTGATATTATTCCAAACATTGATAAATCAAATTTTAATTTCAATAGCAGTAGTATGGTTACTGATTAAAAATCAGCTAATACGTGTTCGTGAACTCGTTTTAAATGTCAAATCTTTGAAATAACAACAACAACGACTTCGACTGTTTATCTACATTTAATATAATATATTAGAGAGGTAAAGTTTCTTTTTTTTTTGTAAGAAGTAATCTCTGAAAGTACTGGTCCAATTGCTAAAATTTTTTCACCGATAGAAAGCGGCTTTATTCCTGAGTGACATAGGCTATACTTTATGTAACACGGGTGAAGCAAAAGCTAGTTTGTAGAAAACGTCAAATAGTCATGTTAATTAACCAATTAACTACGCCGCCTTTAAATAATAATAATATTCCACAACTATCACACAACGCCGTCTAGTCCCAAGCTAAGCAGAGCTTATGTCATGGGTACTAGACAACTGATAAACATACTTATATATTTCTAAATACATACATATTATAGATAAATTACACCCAGACACAGAACCAATGATTATGCTCATCACATAAACATTTGTCCTGGGTGGGGATCGAACCCACGACCTCCGGCATAGCAGTCAGGGCCACTAACCACTAGACCAACAGGCCAGTCAATCAAATCAATAAGTAAAGACATAATTATAATCAATATTATGGCAATTATGTATGTGAGGGATTGTTCAAAAGAGTAAGGTAGGTTTTTTTTTGTTCCACTAACAAAAAAAAAATATTTCAGACAACCAATAGCAGAAATAAGTAGATCGTGGGTTCGAACCATAGATATCCGTGGTTCGAACCCAGCCAGGCATCACTTTGTGTAATTTATTTCATCACCACTGCTCTCAAAAAGGTGAAGGAAAACATCGTGAGGAAACCGGCATGTCCTAGAACCAAAAATACGAAGACATGTGACATTCACCAACCCGCACTGGGCCCGCGTGGTGGATAACGGCCCATTCCCTCTCCTAGAGAGGAAGCCTGAGTCCCAGCTGTGGGAACATTAAAAAGGCTGATGATGATGATGAATAAGCACCCATACAGATACACCCACCGTTCCGAATTGCGATAAAAGTGATTAAACGCGAGTCCGACCAATCGTCACAAAATATATTGAGTAATAATTTGACGTTGCGCGTTAGTCGGATTCGCGATATTGTCACTTTTATCGCAATTCGAAACGTGGATGGATTGTGTGAAGAGTAATATGAAAGAAAAAGGTGTTATTCAGTGTTTATTTATTTATTTAATCCTTGCAACACAAAGTACATAGGCGGACTTAATGCCTTAGGCATTCTCTGCCAGTCAACCTAGGGTAGCGCAGAGACAATATGGTAGGCGCATTAGTGATAGTATGCGAGACGATTGACATTTGACGGGATAAAAAAACATGTTGTTCCAACCTAGCCTTCACCAAAATTACCGACACTGGATAAACATGGCAAAAATTCTGTACATTTGGGCGAAACATGGTTTTTTCCCCGGACACTTCTCTGGGTGGATTTCTAAATGGGTTTCCTTTTCCAAGAAAATGTCTGTTCACTCGGACAGTTTTATAAATCCCTGCCGGACACCTCCCGGACGCCTTTTAAACAAGGACAAATACGAGGAATCCCGGACCGATGGCAGCCCTACACCGACCCCAAGTAATACGGCACAAGGGCAGAAAAACAATGAGGGATGAAGATGTTGAACTCATCACAATCTTCCTGCATGCATTTATAATACTTATTCCAAAAAACGTAGAGTGTATTTTCCTAAAGTTCGAAAAGTAACGAAGAGTTGCTATATACCTGCTTTAAAATACCGGAATCATAAACATGACGTAAAATATAAACGTTATTCAATTCTAATATTAGAAATAGAGGCGAAAGTGCATGTTTATTTATTATTTCTTTACGGTCAAACGGCTCAACGAATTTTGTATGTTTCGCGAATAAAGTAAAAGATTCTTTATTTGAATCAGAATGATTTATTTGCCAGCAATGTAAGTACAATTTTAAGATGGTACAGTACAGAATTGGATGTTTCCGCTACTTTCTGCTGTACGGCATTCTTATTGGAAGTTACAATACATTAAATATATTCGACTTAGTACTGACTTGGTATCAAAATACATCTAAATAAGTCAATTGTCAAATAAATAGTATTTTTTACAAATCAGTTTACCTAGAAATTATAATAAATTATTATTTATTTATTATCATTAAAATCGCCAACTTTACAAGCACATTTTATATCACTATTTAGAGACAATCACTCATTAACACAAAACATTTGATTTTATTAAAACACATAAGATTAATTTTCATTCTAAAAGATGTCAAGGAGAATATTGATAATAATAATTATGTCAGTAACTATAACAACACAAAAAAAAACAAAAACAGAAATTGATAATTAGATACATTGCATTACAGAAATACATTAATGTCTAATTGAATGATTAAATGATTTTCTCATTAAAAATCTTACCCACACGTGGGGTTCTGTTAAGGTTGGTTACTGATACACAGAGTGAGGCACTACACTACCCCCCCTCGCGAGTTTTTTTCATCAAGATTAGGTAACCAACAAAGTATTTTTTACTGTAAACTTAAACCATCAAAGCAGCGCGCCGGGAAGGCCTCTATTTATAACTGTTTATAACAGCTGAGCTGACACATTACTGTAGTACACGACAAGAACCTCATTTTATTTTATTGTATATAATATTGTTTCCTGTATTAGGTAGGTATAGTCTGTCTAAAAAGTCAAACGACTTGGAAAGAAAGAAAGAAAAGTATTTATTTTGGCGCAAAAAACATTGTAGACAACAAAAACTTAAGACAAACACAAAACAAAAAAATAAAAATAAAAAAGTAACATTGTTTGTCACACGTTTGCGCCAAAAAAGGTCCAGTTCAGCGAAATGCCAGACAACTACGAGGTAGTTGTCTGACGCTGGTTTTCAACTGAACCTTATTTGGAGTGAACAGATAAAAATCAATTTACAAATAGTGTCAACACTACATAACATTAGGGTTACATTATTGTGAAAACAAAACATAATGCTTGAAAAAACAGTAAATAAATGAAAAATATGTGTTCAGTGTACAAAAAAAAATGGAAACTTGGGAATTTTGTATAATATTTAATCATTTAAAAAAAACTTATTACAAGGTTCTTTTATTAGTAAACAATGATCAAGATCTCTTAATCAACCTTGATTAGTGAACCAGTCTTGATCATCAGATTTCATTTCACCCTAACTAATTGTTAATAAGTCGTTTTACTTTTTAGACAGACTCTACTCGTATTGTGTCAGAAGTAATATGAAAGAAAAGGGAGTTAGTCATAGCGTGACGAGTGACAGGACAGAATGGAAGAAAAAAAGTGTTGCGCCGACCCTAAATAAAACGGGACTAGGGCAGGAGGATGATGATGATGATATTAGGTACCTACTCGTATTGTAGAGATAGGAACTGTAGGGATTCCGTATGTATGTATCTTCGTTGTTTATTTTTAGATCTCTTTATTTAATCATATAGAAGATTCCTGAAAGAATCAATATCAAAGAGAGGTTATCGTCGTCTGTGCAAATACGAATCCTCAAGTTCTTCGGGCATTCCTCATTACGGGTGATATCACCCGTAATGAGGAATCGATGGAACGTTTGGTGGTGCAAGGGAAAGTCGAAGGCAAAAGATCTCGTGGACGCTCTCCAACACGATGGACGGACCTCATCAAAACCGTGACACACTGCAGCGTAAATGAAGGCTCCCAAGCCGCCAAACACAGAGCTGCATGGCGTCGTATCGCGAGAGAGGCGGTGGTGCGGGACTCGACCGAGACATAGCGGTGATGCGGGATTCGACCGAGACATGACCACGACCACTCTGTCAAGAGTGTACGACTAAGAAGAGAGATTTAATCTTCTAATATTATAAAATTCCCGTGTGTGTTTGCTATCGAACTCGTCCGAATTGGTTAGACCGATTTTTATAGTTTTTTTTGTGTTTATTTGGTATCTGAGAATAGGACGTAGTCTATTTTTTACTCTCCTTTTTCCTTCGAAAAAATGAAGGGCTCTCCACTTTTTTGAAGGAAAAGGGCATCAAAAAACTGTATTTATTTTACTTGTTGTATTTTTATAGGTGGAAGTTGGGACCGTAGCAGGACCACGGTCCAATGGGGGTCCAAAGAGCCCCACGAGTGCCTTCGACCCAGATTTTCTGGCGTCTGAATACTTTAGCGTCTGTCAAAGATCTGCGAATGATAACCGGGACAACTGTACGACTAGTAAATACGTATTATAAAAAGCTTTAATTCACTAACAGACCACCCACAGCCTAATTCACTGAGTTCAAGTTTTTGCATAAGAGTGCGTAAAGTATTTTTAACACATTTTAAATCTCTGAATGCGGTTAATAGGAGATGAATGTTCAGTTTTAGGGTTGTACCAAAATTCCATTTTGCTAAAGTAGAAGAATTTAAATATGAAGCACTAACTTTATTAGTGCCATTCACATCTGGAGCGAAGCCATCGGACATAGACCTAGACCATGAAGTTTAAAGTAAGATTGTTTTAATCTTGTTTCAGTGTGGGTAAGAGACAGAGCTATACAGGTTAACTAGCGCCATCTCTTACCCACACTGAAACAAGATTAAAACAATCTTACTTTGAACGTCATGGTAACCCCAAGTCTTGTGTCAAGTTTCATTCAAATTCATTTTGTGGTTGTAACGTTCAAAGGTGACAGTCTACAGTCAGACAGAGATACTTTCGCAATAGAATGTATGAATAGGAATATAAGCAAATTCAAATCAATTTATTATTTGTAACAAAACAATGACTTTCACAAAATAGCAAATAGATAGAATATTTTTCAAACCCGTTCAAAATTCAGTAGGTCAAGGGTGAGCAGGTGTCAAATGTGGTGAAAGGGGAAACAGTGAAATGACAGAAAAAGGAAGCACACGCAAATATGTAACGTCACCGCCTTTAAATTACTTTTTCTAAATTAAATATCTTTTAGGTTTCTAAGCAAATATAAAAATATATACCTATTATGGAAGAGAAATCCCACATGGTATACCGGTAAAACTGTATAATACTGGGTAGCGAAATAATTGGTTTTTTGGGGTGAGGGGGCAGGGGGGTGCGCCGCCCCCCTCCCCCGAACCCCCTCCCGAATCTAGAAAACGCATACTTTTGGAGATATTCAAGATTGAAGTTTTGGGGATAGGAACCAAAAAATCGTAAATTTTATGCATTTTTGGGGTAAAATTTAGGATTTTAAAATGGGGGGGTCACCTTTAACCCTTTTGAACCTTGCCCCCACAGTAACAAATGTATACTTTCAAGAATTTAAAATTATACTAATAAAATACTAAATATAGGGCAGAGAGAGACGGATATATTTGTTTAATATTGTTTGCTTTCCAACCAATTTTGATACTGTTTTCACAATTAGTATCCTATTTTTGTGTATTTATTGGTAAACTGGTTAAATAGTAAATATATAATAGGTCTTTACCTATGCAATTACCCCTATACATCATCAATATCGCATACCGCTTGAAACACATTGTAACCACGGTAACTATTATTACAATATAATGCGAGTTTCATTTCATTTCATACAAAAATGGTTATAATAATAATAATAAGTATTCCACAACTATCACACAACTCCATTTAGTCTCAAGCTAATCAGAGCTTGTGTTATGAGTACTAGACAACTGATAAACATACTTATATATTTATAAATACATACATATTATAGCTTGATTACACCCAGACACAGAACAAATGATCGTGCTCATCACATAAACATTTGTCCTGGGTGGGAATCGAACCCACATCCTCCGGCATAGCAGTCAGGGCCACTAACCACTAGACCAACAGGCTAGTCAATAATAAATAGGTACTGCAATAATAAAGAAAATACAAAACACAAAGAAACTAACAAAAACCAATTTTGAAAAAAAAATAACTTTAGTATAAAGTTTATTTGAACTTATAATTCCAAATCAATCCAAAGATTTAACACTTCGATGAAACCCTTTTTAGGTTAAGTTATTTCATAACTTATTATTATTTTCATTAATATTCCCTATATCTCAATAAAAAAAAGCAAACAAAACTACATAACTTAAAAAAATAATTCTTCAATTTCTGCCGACCCTAGCCGATAGCGTGACCACTTACTGCGTAACCGTCGCGTAACCGTTACGTACACGTACCTCGAGCAGCTACGTAGGTTGGAACGACGATGCGTTAGCGGTAAATCTTGTTCTTAGACAACCATCAGTTGGTATCTCGTAATCGGATTAATAAAACTGACTGCCGGTGTTCACGGAGCTGGTTTACGTGATTACAGTACCTTTAACTACATACTTACAAGTACAGTATGAATGTAACCAACACTGTGGCACACTGGCAACTCTTCAATAAAAACCAACAACACGAAAACAAACGGGTTAGTAGAGCGATTCCTCGCGTTCTTGTCTCCGATTTTTTTTAATTTTTATCTGATACATAAACAAGCGATATGAAAGAAAAGGGAGTGAGTGATAGCGTAACGAGTGACAGGACAGAATAGAAGAAAAAAACGTGTTGCGCCGATCCCAAATAAAACGGGACAAGGGCAGGATATGATAATAATGATGATAATTGTGACTTAACTTTAAGAAATTAATGTAACATCTCTAATGACATTATAGTATGCAAATAAAGATATGAATATGAATATGATGATGATATAATCTAGTGATTGACTACGATCCCACCTGATGGTAAGCAGTGATGCAATCGTTGATGGTGAGGCGCACTAGTTTATGAGCCTGAAAAGGCTAGGTTAGTAGAACCTTGAAGACACCCAAACATTATTTGTTTTGTAATTGTAGAAACAAGGGATGTTCCGGATCTGGATACAGATATAGTAATAACATAGTACCAGTTTCGAATTCGATTACGGATATAATATTATTTCGAATTATCCGCTAATTTCGGTTACGGATATTCGAATTATAAGAGTGGAATACAAATACGTGGCCAGATTTGACTTTTATTTCTATCATATCTAGATAGGTACTATCAATTGATTAGTAAACTAAGAAATGTTGTCGTAATCTGTCATTCAGACCCCCCTATTATCCGAAACTTTTGAGTTTCGGTGACGGTCAAGTAAGTCGTAAGTTTAAGTCAAGAATAAATAGGTTACTTTTATGCAAGCGTGCTCCATTGTCGGCCACATCATCGCTTACATCGCATCACATTGTCTTTACTTTCAACAAGATTTGTTGAAAGTAAAGACTTAGTGAAATTAAAATTTTAGCCAAATGAATCAGTCGAAGAATCTTGAAGAAATACCCATTTATGTAATAGATATTCACAAATATGAAGGAAAATAAAAAATAGACTATTTAGAAAGCTTTTTATCAATTAGTACTAAAGTATTCATTGGTAATGTGTGTGCCTACTGACCCAATATTGTTTCAGTAAGCTCGTAAGCTCTAATAATTTTACTATTACATATTTGTATGCCACTTACTGTGGCAGCACACTGAGTCAATTTTATTTTTGGTTGTAACGCTTAAGTTGTACGTGTGTGCACAAATAAACCTTTTTTTAATTTGATTGTATTTAGAGTAACTTCCTATCTGCGACGCGGGCTTGCGGACGGCGAGCTAAGGGTAGCTCCACGGATATCTATGGGTAGCTCACTGTCCGATCGTCCGGTAACTATACCGACCGAACCCAAGTGTTCGAGGAGTTTGCCTCAAGGAACTCCTTGAGGCAAACTCCTCGAACACTTGGGTTCGGTTCTGCTGGTGCTGACAACTGTCAGCAACAGCAGGGGCCCAGCTGAATCGAAGCCTACTGGGGCCAGGGTTAGTATCGAAAGATAGCTCGAGCCCCGGTATGAAGGGTTGAAGAAACGGGTTGGGTTTTTAGTCAGTAAGAATCTGACATTATCTCCCGCTCCGCCCAAGAGCGGGGGTTGTCTTTACATGATTTTCCCACCATAAAAAAAAACCTGCAAAACCCAGTAACTGGATAACGCGATACACCTTGACAACTCAGAATCTGATAACTGTCATAGATTATAAATTAATCTTATACAACACAAATTTTTAATTAAAAAGGGTGTTTCTATTATATAAGTAAAGTCTCAATAAATAATATTCATAAACAGCAAAGTTATTAGCGTTAGTTTATATCCCAAAACTGTCACTAAATTTATGGAAATATTGTACAGGCTATTATGAAAGATCAGAAAGAGTAAATGGCGATCAAAATGGAAAGATTGCGCGTAGTAATTTCTAGTAGAAAATGTTATGAATGATTGATTAAATAATGAATTTACTAATTATGACTTCGTTGTAAAACGCTTATCGCAATAGGAACAAAAGAAAGAAAAGAAAGAAATAAAAAATGTTTATTCTCTCACACATACAGTAAAATTCAATATAAAAAAAGATAACTTTATAATCTGTGCAAGGCCAAAAAGGCGCCTAACTAAGCATATGCTGCGATATTTAAAAAGAAAAATAACGCAACGCTGGTATTCTATTAGGACCCACGGTGATGCCACGGAAATTCAATAAACTAAAATATATAGGTATCGAAACAAAATTATAAATAAATAAATAAGAACATTGATACAACAAACATTGGAAAATTAATAAATACATGACATTCGTAAAAAAGCGTGAATTTTTGAACAGAGATTCGCTATCTCTTTCTATATTTAAAACAGCACATGAGTGATGTCTACCCTAGAGTGGGAAAAGACAAATGAATGCCCACCTCAAAAAAAGAAAAATGTGTAACATTCCTACAGCATTTTTTGTACAGGTAATAAAAAACTAATTCATTTTATACTTCTAAGAACATTGTCTCTACACGACATAAAACTAATTGGCTTTCCACGCCTGCCTGTATATTTAATTATTTAAATGTGTCTGGGTGTAATTTATCTATAATGTGTATATAAGTATTTAGAAATGTATAAGTATTTTTATCAGCTATTTATTACCTCACCTTACCTCATAAGCTCTGCTTAGTTTAGAACTAGATGGCGTTGTGTGAAAGTTCTATTATGTTATATTTTATTATAATCATACATCCATGCATGGTTGTATTTACTTTATCTATGCATTATTTGCCTCTGTTAAATTGCAGCATTGTACTAATTTATAATAATGGCAACACTGCATCTTTTTTCACTTCCTTCTAAAAAAACTTTAGCAATAACGTGTCGTCTTGTACTTGCCAAATGAAATTACAGTCCGCTATTCAAAAATCTGAGCATTTTATTTACAAATACAGCTATGTCCTTCGAGCCGGATTAATATTCACTAACTCCAAAATCAAGCAACGGATTTAAATGCGGAAAAGATGAGGAAAGTATGTGCGCTTAATTTGCAATCGTGCAAAGCCGAGGCGTGTTATTAATTTTATTATTAAATATAATTTCATACACGAGCTGGCGTGTAACCTGCAGTAGGTACTGTAACTACAAAACTAGATCTTAGTGTTTGTGATAAGTAAAATCGTTCCGCCATTTTAAATAAAATCCCCAACTATAAATAAAAACATCATGATTCCAGTGTGAGAAAAGGATAGTAGATCGTTCCGTATATCTCCGACTCTCTCTCTCACATCGAAATATAATATTTACACATACTGCTCTGGTCCTTCGAGCCGGATTAATATTCGGTAACTCCAAAACCATGCAACGAATTTTGATGCGGTTTTCAGTAATGGAAAGAGCAATGTTGAGAAAGGTTTGTGGGTATAATTCCCAATCGTGCAAAGCATAGGCAGGTTATTAATTTAATTATTAAATATAATTTCAAGCATGAGCTGGCGTGTAACCTGCAATAGGTACTGTAACTACAAAACTAGATCTTAGTGTTCGTGTCTAAGTTAAGTAACTATTAAAATCGTTCCACCGTTATAAATAAAATTCCCTACTATAAATAAATCTATCCTGATTCCAATGTGAGAAAGAGATAGTAGATCGCTCTGTATATCTCCCTCTCTCTCTCACGTCGGAATTATGATTGTTTTAAGACGTCATAGTAGGACCCCGGAATTTATATTATGTATATAAGGGCCAGGGGCATGTTTGAGGAAAAGAAGATAATAATATAACTACTAATGATCATTGATAATAATGTGTAAATTATCTTAATTATTATATCTCTTAATGACGACTCGTGCGCCTCTAATGATTTTTGTGTACATGACTAGAAGCAAATTTGACAAGAAAACAAGATGCATCGAGAGATTTTTTTTCGGACTTCGATACTCGAGTTTCATTGTTGAAAAGTTCGAGTTTTCACAAACTCTGACCCTTTTCATCTAAATGCCCTGTGTTTAAAAATAACCAGAGTAAAGTAAAGTTGCAACCCAGGCGGTTCTTTTATAACTCGAGTAGCTACCCTAGAGTTAACCTAACTAGATCTAACTCTGAGTAGAGTAGGTTGAAGTAAGCGCCCATATACTTGACATTGACAGTTGAACTCAGTTCGCGTTCAAAAATGCCAGGGTAGAGTTACACACATTACCCTATGACGTCATTAGAGTTAACTCTAACCTGAAATGAAACGCCGGGCTGATGACGTCATTAGAGTTAACTCTAAACTGAAATTGGAACGCAGGGGTGCGTTAAGCGTTTTAGTAAACTCGTTAAAAATAAAAAGGTCCGTTTTAACATTTGAGAAAGACCCTAGAATCTAACTTGGAACGAAACTAAAAGAAGCAATAAAATAATAATTAGATGTCCGTTGCAGTAGTAGCTAATTTAGCTAATTTAATAGTAGCTACACTACACAGGAAAGCCGCTAGGTAGTCAAAATACAAACGTCAAAATGGGCCTTTATTTTTTGTCAATTGCGCCTTTTTTGTTTTTGGCGGCAACACCCTACCACGAGCTCTTAACGCGATCCATTTTACGACCTAAACAGAAATTTTAAAAAAGAAGCCCTATAAGGTGTACCTACCTTATAACTCCATCCCTCTTTTTCGCTCACACGCGTCCGGCGTCAGGCCTCTTCAGGCGTCATTTTAGGTTCAATGTCCAATACCATATGAATGATTTACGACCGTACGAATATGGTTTTACTGAGTCATAATCATAATAATAACAAAATTCCACAACTATCACACAACGCCGTCTAGTCTCAAGCTAAGCAGAGCTTGTGTTAAAGTACTACACAACTGATTAACATACTTATATATTTCTAAATACATACATATTACACCCAGACACAAAACAAATGATCATGCTCATAACACAGACATTCGTCTTGGTTGGGAATCGAAACCACGACCTTCGACATAGCAGTCTGGGTAACTAACCACTAGAGCAGCAGGCCAGTCAATCATTAAAATATAATTAAAATCATCTATTCAAGTCACTCAGAGAGTCTATCAGATAAACATTCACACGGACACACATTTCATGAAAAGTGAAGCAGGATAGACTCTATCCCTATTGAATGACTTTTCATGAAACAGCCATTTTCAATAGGGTAAATTCGAAGACATGTGACATCCACCAACCCGCACTGGGCCCGCGTGGTGGATTACGGCCCATTCCTGATCCTAGAAGTGAGGCTTGAATCCCAACAGAGGGAACATTAAAAGGCTGATGATGATTATGATGAATAGGGTAAGACGAACTGAAAGGGTTTTAATGATGATTTTAATGATTGTAATTCCATAAATAAATAAGTGTTACGATCGCAAATCATAGGACCTAACACTGCCCTTGAAAACCCAAAAAAAAAAAAATACAGTTGCCAAAACGGATCTTGAGCGCTCGGCGTCAGAGTGGGGATCGCTTTGCGCATTCCATACATTGACGAGCCAATCGTCTTCGTTGTTAGATACATGCAGCAACGCAGGGAACGAATGAGGAGTGGCGTCTATGACGCGATGGCGCGGCAAGCCAATCACTGACACTCCCCGCCCCCGCGTCTCACTTCGCACCACTAAAGAGATCGAATATTTGACTTCTGCGCAACCGCTCAAGATCCGTGATGGCAACTGTAAGTAGTATTCACCAGTAATAAACCTAGTCTATCACTTTTTAATAGCAGAAGATTTGGACCTTGTTTAAACCCATTCATTAAAGTGGGTGCATTAGGTAATACCTATACAATATTCTCCACTTTCTTCAGCATAAATAAGAACGAAAATCGTATGCACATTTTTGGCGGGACACTAATGACAGTTGTCGACTCGAAGATGTATCTGTATTCTGTGGTTCACAGATCACGAACCCAATTACGATCGACCTCGCCATTGCCCCTCAATTAAATCATTACAGTTATCATAACGTACTAACATAACACAGGTACAACATTAACAGGCGTTTTCTATCGCTAACATAAACCGTAAAATCTGCCATGTCAACAATTTAAAAAAAAACTCGACGCTGCCATAAATTCACACGGATTCCACGTTATCGAATGACGTAAGGCTATAATAAACATAAATTATAGATGCGATAACAGAAAAAAAACTTACTTTAATAGATCCTTTTTGGGAATAATAAACACACGGGTAACAAACAAGTTCGTTCACTTCGCGGGCACGGCTCGCGGCGTGATAGGTACACGTGCTTTCTCACTGACACACTAACTGCGACTGCCGCCGAGCGCTCGACTCCACACCTTCAACCTCGATAAACTTGTGCCGGAATAAAAAGTTAACTTTCTAAATTCGAATTTGCGAATCCATCGGACAGGTGGCCTAGTGGCCAGTGCTGCACCGACGGAAACTATCGAGTAATAGAACTTCACTCTCTACGTCATTCAATCACATTTCTGATTCAACCGGTGAGACGGGGGCCTATCTACGTCATTCAATCATATTTCTGATTCAACCATAGAGACGGGGGCCTATCTACGACATTCAGTCACATTTCTATTTCAGCCAGTAAGACCGGGGCATATTGTCAATTTCATACAATAGAGGTCAAAGTTCAGATGCCGCCTTTCAATTTATTGCAAGTACTTTTAATTATGTACAGTTGAGACATTTAAATCCTTCATGATTTTCAAAATTTTTCGAGTTGACATTATGTCTTTTGAAGTTAATGAAGGGAACTGCTCTATGTAAAACTATTTATAATATCCATTAACTGGCTCAACAAACGATGTTCTACAGTAAATTACGACCTATTCTCAGACCCATTAAATATACCTATACAAAAAATTTCTTAAAATTGAGTCAAACCTGGTCAAACCGCCAAGACAAGATCGATAAAAAACTCTGTGACATTAAATTTTTCTATGTTAGATGAAAACAATGGTCAAAATAGTATCAATAATGAAATGATCTTTCATCAATAATTTAATTGATATAAATCTGTAAACTTTCTTCAAATCATTTTATTTCATTTTCGCCTCTGATTGTCACATTTTAAATTAGCGATTAAGTGTCGTATTGTGTAGCGTTGAAATAAAAACACTCTTAGTTGTAGTAAATCCAGGTCTACTACAACTAAAATAGTCTTAATTCTTTAAAATATATATTTAGTCCATACAAATTGGTAAACGAATAATGACGAAACCAGTTACAATGATATTGTTGTGGATTTATTTCATCATTTATTTTTGTAATAAAATAAAACGAAACACACATAACTAATTGACAAATTATTATTATTATAATTAATTCATTTATGGATATAATTTTTTTAAATCTATAACTACGTAGAGTCTGTCTAATAAGTCAACCGACTTGGAAATTTTATCCAAAATTTCCAGACAGATATTTAATAATTTAAAAAATACTTATATTCGATACTTTTCATAAGGTTCTTCTGTTAGTAAACAACGATCTGTATCTCTTAACCAACCTTGTTGAACCCGTGTTGACTATATCAGATTTCTTTAAATCCTAATAATTACCCAAGTCGTTTAACTTATTAGACATACTCTACGTAGTTATAGATTTTAAAAAATTTCTATCACTAAGATATCGACGGTTGAAAGGCAAAATGATCTAAGCGATAGAATAATTATGGACATTGAAAGTAATCTAAAATAAATAGTTTTTTGTTTTTTAAAAATAAAAATTTAAAACTGCATAGAATTTCAGTCACAAAGTTTAAAAGTTATTTTTAGTGCTGTTTAAAAAAAAAACCGGCCAAGTGCGAGTCGGACTCGCCCATGAAGGGTTCCGTAGCAGCAAGTAAAAATAAAAAGTATAAGTAAAAGTTCTTGTAATGTATTGTAACTTTGATCGATGTTTTAATAATAGTGTATTTGCATGTGCATTAAAAAAAAACTACTTACTGGATTTCGTTCAAACCAATTTTCGTTGGTAGTTTTTATAGTAATGTACATCATATATTTTTTTTAGTTTTATCATTCTCTTATCTTAGAAGTTAGAGGGGGGGGGACACACATTTTACCACTTTGGAAGTGTCTCTCGCGCAAACTATTCAGTTTAGAAAAAAATGATATTAGAAACCTCAGTATCATTTTTGAAGACCTATCCATAGATACCCCACACGCATGGGTTTGATGAAAAAAAATTTTTGAGTTTCAGTTCTATGTATGGGGACCCCCATAATTTATTGCTTTTTTTTCTATTTTTGTGTAAAAATCTTAATGCGGTTCACAGAATACATCTACTTACAAAGTTTCAACAGTATAGCTCTTATAGTTTCGGAAAAAAGTGGCTGTGACATACGGACGGACAGACAGACAGACAGACAGACAGAGAGACAGACAGACAGACATGACGAATCTATAAGGGTTCCGTTTTTTGCCATTTGGCTACGGAACCCTAAAAAGACTAGAATAAATAACAAATTTATTTTAAACACTAGCATTAGGTAGTAGAGGCCAAGCAAGAGAGCACAAGGCCGAGACGGACAAAATGCATAACAACTTGATAAATTCAACGATTCCAAAGCACCTTTATTCGGATCCAGAGACCTCAAATTACCCAGAAAATATTAGAAAATCCATTCAAAAAGAAAAAAAAGATCATACGAAACCATCCAAAAGGTGATCTTGGAAGCTTCCGAAATATAAACCAAATTTTTGTACACTTATTTTGAATAATGTTTGTCCTGTATCTTTTTAGGGTTCCGTAGCCAAATGGCAAAAAACGGAACCCTTATAGATTCGTCATGTCTGTCTGTCTGTCTGTCTGTCTGTCTGTCTGTCTGTCTGTCTGTCTGTCTGTCTGTCTGTCTGTCCGTCCGTCCGTATGTCACAGCCACTTTATTCCGAAACTATAAGAGCTATACTGTTGAAACTTTGTAAGTAGATGTATTCTGTGAACCGCATCAAGATTTTTACACAAAAATAGAAAAAAAGCAATAAATTTTGGGGGTCCCCATACATAGAACTGAAACTCAAAAATTTTTTTTTCATCAAACCCATGCGTGTGGGGTATCTATGGATAGGTCTTCAAAAATGATACTGAGGTTTCTAATATCATTTTTTTCTAAACTGAATAGTTTGCGCGAGAGACACTTCCAAAGTGGTAAAATGTGTGTCCCCCCCCCTCTAACTTCTAAGATAAGAGAATGATAAAACTAAAAAAAATATATGATGTACATTACTATAAAAACTACCAACGAAAATTGGTTTGAAGAAAATCCAGTAAGTAGTTTTTTTTTAATGCGTCATAAACCGAAAAAAATACACTATTATTAAAACATCGATCAAAGTTACAATACATTACAAGAACTTTTATATTATGTTACTTGCTGCTACGGAACCCTTCATGGGCGAGTCCGACTCGCACTTGCCCGGTTTTTGTTCTTGCGGTGTACAATAAAGAATATAATAAATAAATAGTAATATACGCCCTCCTGTTTCACCTTATAGTGGAAGAAGTCACATATAATTAGGATGATCTCCCACCTCCAAAAAAACCTGAAAGTGATCCACCTACTTTTAACAAAGTATCCAAGAACAGAACCTCAAGGTAGAACTACATTGGGCATACGTGAGCCACGTAAACCGATCTGGCGCGTCGATCTCCATATATTTTATAATTATGGCAACTAGAATTGTAGAACTACATTAGATCCACGCCACGTGACGGAACTCTAATGTACAATTGCCATCACGGATCTTGAGCGCGCGGGGTCAGAGTGGGGATCGCTTTGCGTATTCTATACATTGGCGAGCCAATCGTCTTCGTTGTTAGATACATGCAGCAACACAGTGAACGAATGAGGAGTGACGTCTATGAAGCGATGGTGCGGCCAGTCAATCACTGACACTCCCCGCCCCCGCGTCGCACTTCGCACCACTAAAGAGACCGAATATTTAACTTCTGCGCAAGTGTTCAAGATCCGTGATAGCAACTGTAGTTCTAGCGTCATGGTTCCTTTCTTTGATACCTTGCTATAAAATTGAAATTTTAAGTTTTCCCATCATATGTACGTACATAATTGAGGTATTGCGTACTTACTCAAATCAAATAAAAAAAACAATAAAACCACGTAAACTATTTATATATAATAAAATGATTTCAATTTCCGTTGTATGTTTACAGCAAGTAACATAAAAAAAATTAAAAACAATAAAACAAAATACTTTCTCACAATAATGTTCGGATTGTTACGGATATACATATTTTTTAATTTTTATTTTTGTTTGATAAAATGCAATCCGGGTGATGACTTGAGTGTCCGATTAAGTAAGTTTTCTAATAAAATTTTAAAATATTCAAGCACTAGCTTTTGCCCGCGGCTTCGCCCACGTGGCATTAGGTACTTAAGGAATAGGGATAAAAGGTAACCTATGTTCTTTTCCATGTCAAAGGCTAATTCTTCTTCTTTTTTCTTTTGCATGCCAAATTTCATCCAAATCCGTTCTGCCGTTTTTGCGTGATTAAGCAACAAACATCCAAACATCCACACTTTCACATTTATAATATTAGTTAGGATTACGTCGTAGTCAACGGGACACAAATTTTGATCACCTTTCCGTCCACCATGGGTTTTATTTGTATACTAGCTATTTCCTGTGGTTTCGCTCGCGTAGTTACATAAAATATAGCCTATGTCACTCAGGAATAAAGCAGCTTTCTATCGGTGAAAAAAATTTAGCTAAGATTTCCTTCACAAAAAAAAAAAACTTTACCTCTTTATAATATGTACAGCTTTTGCCAGCGGCTTCGCCCGCGTGGAAGTTACTCCACATAAACTTAATAGGACCCCTGTTACACCCGCTTAGGGGTCGAGTTTTGTGAAATCCATTCTTATCTGATGTCTACACCATAGGAGGAACCCACCTGCCAAATTTTAAGTTTATTTGTGTTAGAGTCTGTCTATTATGTCAAACGACTTTGGTAATTATTAAAGTAAAATGATATTTGATGTAGTCAACACTAGTTCAATAATCAAGGTTGATTAAGAGATATTGATCGTTGTTTACTAATAGAAGAACCTTTTAGGAAGTATCGAACATAAGTATTTTTTAAATGATTAAATATTATACAAAATTCCCAAGTCGTTTGACTTTTTAGACAGACTATACACCCCTACTTTTAATTAGTACACAAAAAAATGGGGCTCTATCTGTACTCGTCACTGATCATATTTTTGTAGTCAAAAGTAGAAAAAACCGAAATCCTAAAATTGACCACAAAAAGGTAAATTCATCATAGAATCAATCAAACATAACAATTGCTAGTAGAGAATACTGCGGGCAATGTTTTTCCTTAATAATTGTCACATATTCATTCATTAATCTAGCTTGCGCAATATTTCCATAAATTGAGTGACATTTTGGGACCTAAACCAAAGCTAATAACTTTGCTGTTTATGAATATTATTTATTGAGATTTTACTTATAAAATAACAAGAGCTTTTCTAATAAGCCCTTTAAGTATATGTACTAATTAAAAAATTGTGGTGTATAGTTTCAGAGATTTCGTGATAAATCACTGTTATTTCGGCTTTTATATACATATATATATATATATATATAGATTAGTGTAGAAAACACTTGAAGTACCGTACCTACCTACTTATCCAACTAGGCTGCTCAATCAAACAACAATAAACATAATGTACATTTTAATTACAGCCGACCGAAAACTGATCGAGAGGAAACGACAAGACACCCGCGAAATGTGTAAAATCTTCAACTCGGAAGCCGTGAACACTAGCCCCACAACAGAAGCACTACCTCTCAACAAATACGGCAAAAGAAAGAAAGAATTGAAGCTTAAAGAAAAGAAAAACGAAATACTAAATAAAAAAACTCATCGGGTCAAAAGAGAAATAAATAGTATTAATCCAGCAATGAACGTACACGATGAGGAAAGAGTTGAGAAGATCGTCGATAAAATATACGATGATTTGCTAGATAAGGGACAGAAGGTCCCTTATAGACGCAAAATGTACCCCAAGACAGTACCAAAGCAAAAGGCTGAAGACACTGTGAGTAGAAGAGTTCCAATTCCTAAAGATTAGGGTAATTTGTTAGTGGTCATACACCACGAGATAATTAATTCGATGTTATCGATTTAATTGTCTTTGTAATGAATGTGTGTAAATTAATTATATATTCATCATCATCATCATATCAGCTTGAAAGACGTCCTCTGTTGGACATAGGCCTCCCCCAAGCGTTGCCACAGCGACTGGTCCCGTGCGTCACGTATCCATCCTGACCAGTAGCCTGATTCACGTAATGAAAACCGTAATGATATCGTAGCGATTTAGTCGTTAAGACCATTTCCGTATTCACATCCATCAATTGAGTTTGAACGACACCGATTTTAAAGTCGTTGAAATTCGTCGATTAAAAATAAAAATCTGTATTACATTATCCTGGTAGAATACTTATTAATGTAACTGGAACTACTGGAATATAACTGGACCGATGGCCACTGGTCATCGGTCCACCTTGTTGGAGGCCTTCTAACGCTGCACACGTGGTCGCCACTCCAGAACCTTTCGTCCCCATCCACCATTTGTTCTGCGTGCAATGTGCCCTGCCCATTGCCACTTAAATATTAACTGGTGCGAGACGCATAGGACTGCATGGTCTATAAGGCGACAATTGGGGAAGCCAACAGCGGACTTCTTTCAGCTGAAACGATGATGATGATGATCTTAAAACACCCGATGATCAAAATCAATCATAAAGAAGTGATGAGGAGGAATGAAAGGCATAATTCCATTTGCCTCAATTCCTGACTGATGAGTCGTTTCTTTTTTTTATTAGACTGGAGCACCCAAGGCCATGAGGAGGTTCCCGTTCGCGCCGCACTTGCTGGGCGACGGTACCCTCCCAGTCAGGAAAGTACCTCTTGTCGAAGACTTACCCTCAAAATTTGTTCGGTTTCCCAAAGCCATTGTGCCTTATTTCATTGACTCTTCAACTTATGGTATAGTATGAATCTCTTTATGTCAACTTCTCTCTATTTCTTAATCTTCTTCTTCATTTTTTCTTCTTTCTTTCTTTTCTTTTTTCTCTTTTTTCTTTTTATTTCTTTTTCTTTCTTCTTCTTTCTTTTGATGCTTGCGGATGGCGAGCAATAGGTAGCTCGCCGTCCGACTGTCCAGTAGCCGTCCGGAAAGAGCCGAAGTCGTCGACGGCGCGTAGTGTTCCAAACGCGCCTCAAGGAGTTGTCAGCAACCACAGGGCCTAGCAGAGTCGAAGCCTAGTGGGGCCATGGGTGATGTGAAAGAAATCCTCGGGGCACTGAAAAATGGCAAAGAAGGAACAAGAAAGTGTTTATAATCAGTAAAAGTCTGACACGCCCTCTCGCTCTGCCCAAGGGCAGGACCTATAATTTAGATGATTTTCCCACCTAAAGAAAACAAAAAACATCAAGAGGATCTTTACTACTAATGGACTCATCGAGTCGAAGCTTGAAAGTCTTGAGCTCCGACGCCGAGATGCTAACTTGTCAGTTTTCTACTAGTTGCACTTCGAGGAGTGTGCGTCAGAACTGTATAAGTAACTTAATTCCGCCAAACTTGTTCCATCATCGGACGGCCACCGTTAAATGTTGGACATCCCGCGCATAAAACGTTTGAAAGCTCTTTCATTGGGTAGAGCTAAGGAGTGAAATACACGCTTATACACCGCTATAGTTTTAATCCCATGGAGGGTCGATCCGGTACATGAAACACTATCGGTTTGTAAACTTCAGCTGAGCGAGTTCAATGACCTGTAGGTAGTCTGTACGCAACGCCAACTATTACCTATAGGTCATTGAACTGGCTCAGCTGACGTTTTCTTAATGAAATTAATTTCGTACATGAGTAAATTAACACGACTTTTGAAAAAAACGTACTTAATTTTTTAATTTTATCTCCACAAATCGATAGTGTTTCATGTACCGGAACGAACGATGTATACCTTAAGGTGGCACGGTGTTCGCCGGATCAGCTACTCAACAAAAAAAAAACCAATCTTTCCAGACACACATCTAGCAGAGACAATAACAAAAGCATTCGATTACTTCGAGAAGGCGACGTGTATCCGTTTGCAGCGCCTCCGGGAGCGGCCCAGAGACCGACTGTCTCTTCAGGACGTCGTCTGGCTGTACATCAGCAACCCTTCTGGTATCAGACAGTGTGTGCACAGCAATGAGAGGGCTGAAATCCAAGGAGTTCAAGTATGTAAATCCATTTCTTCATCTAATCAGTGCTGTAAATAGCCTTTTCTGCGCCCTGTCCGAGCTTCCTAAACTGGTCATTCTTGCGCCCCCCAGAGTCTACGCCCTGTGCCTAGGCACCGGTGACACCGCCCTATTTTACGGCCTCTCAATGTTCCCACTGCTGTGACTCAGGCCTCCTTTCTAGGAGAGGGAATGGTCCGTAATCCACCACGCGGGCACAGTGCGGGTTGGTGGATGTCACTTGTCTTTGAATTTTTGGTTCGAAAATATTTTTTTTTTATAGGTTTCCTCAAGATGTTTTCCTTCACCGTTTTGAGAGCAGTGGTGATGATATAAATTACACAAAGTACTGCTCTTAGCTGTGTTTAAACCGTGTAAGGAGTAGCTATGTCGGAACCAAATTTTGAACCAGAGTTTTTAAATTCTTTTTATTGGAACCGGAATCGGCATAGGAACTGAAATCCGAGGCGGAGGCCAAATCATGATGAAACACTACTAAAACACACTTCCTTAGGACACACAAGAGCCTTACTTTTTCAGATTCTACGTGTTAAAATACCTGGCGTGCGAGCGAGAAAGAGGGATGGAACTATACACATAAAGCTCCAACTCTTTAACAGTTCAACTTAGGTCGCCAAATGGATCGCGATAAGAGCTCGTGGTAGGGCCTCTGTTTAGAGTTTTTTTAATATGGATCTGTCTTCTAACCTTATTGGAATATCTTTGCCACAGCTGATCACATTCGGTTACGACTGCATGAGCGTCGGAGACATAACGCACGAAATCATGCACGTGCTCGGCTTCGCGCACGAGCACCTGCGCCCCGACCGGGACCAGCACATCACTATCTTGTGGGAAAACATTAAACCTGGTGAGTAGCTTACCTGCAGATATGATGCGAATTGAAACTGTTCAATCAGAATTGCTGAAGGAGTTAGAGGGCAAAAGAAGCTAGCATTCCAACCAAGGTCACCTTGGTCTGTGTTGCGGCTACATGGACGTATACCCACGCCAACACGTTCGCGAATCAGTCGCTGTGGTTAGGAAAACGCGCCTCCCATCCAAGGGCGTTGAAGGTCATGGATTACAACTGCTGTCTACACGGATTGAAACTAATAAGGTCACCTTGGTTGAAACGCAGGTTTGCAACCGCCTGGTCATCAGTTTAGGGTGGATAGTTGTAAACGATGACCTTACGCCCTTGGTTGGGAGGTGCGTTTTCCCAACCACCGAATGTGTTGGCGCGTGGATTCCATGTACGAGCCGCAACAGAAATCAAACACACAAACCAAGGTGACCTTGGTTGAATTACTAGTTTTTTTTAACACTCTTATATATTAGTTTCACCTGTATGTTTGTAACCAACGCCTTTGAGCTCGATTTTGACCAACTTTGGGCAATCAGATTTTTTTCAAACTTTGCACACCCATCAAAGACTGATGACAATAATAATAATTCGTTTTTTTTTAGTGAAAAATAAAAATATAGTTTAAAAAAAATTGCTCAATTTACGAAAAATATGGCACAAAGCGCCCCACGCTTTTTTCACAATGATATTAATATTTTTCTACTAGATATTATTTTCTACCTATATTGAAAATTATTTTACACTTTTTAGTTTGATATGCTAAGAAAGCGTGTTTTTTTAGTTTTTTTTAAACTATATTTTTATTTTTAATTATTATTATAGAAGATACTCGTAGAATAACATTAAATAGTTAAGTAAGTCCGACTTACTAGGCTCCAGTGTAGCATGACGTCCTAGTTTTTGTATCGCTTTCACTGGGACAGACTGCCTGAAAGCGGGGTCCCGCGTATGGTCACGTCAGGTATAACCAATATCCATGTGCCACAGGTTACAAGCAGTACTTCGAAGCTCACAATGAGACCATTGTTGACAATTTGCCGTATGACTACGCCAGCGTCCTGCACTACCCGTCACGAGCATTCTCAAGGAACGGCAAGCCCACGATTCTGACTGATGTATGTTCATTATTTTAAGAGACCCCGCAAACTGCAGACTTTCGGGGTGTTGGGGCCCTTTGGACTTTTTTGGCGGCTAATTCTGAATCATTTTGTGTGCGCACTTCCATACATCCTCATACTGATTAAGCAACCAACCAAACTGTCGGTCGATCGAAAGTCTGAAGTTTGCGGGGTCTATCACTGTCTTTCTATTGTATTGACTAGTGTTTTACTTTAAATTCTTATATGTAGTTCATCCTAAGGTTGTCTGGTAGATATCTCTGTCAGCGATAAGACCGCCATTGTATCCATAGGTTTAAGTTTCTGTATTTTCTTTTCATTTTTTTTTTTTTTTTGTTATATATTATACGATATTACGGACGACGCCACACAGAGCGTCGCATCGAGCGGGACGGCTCTGTGTGGCGTCATCCGTAATATCTAGTACATTACAACTGCTCAATGTCGCGTCGCCGTCCCGTCCCGCCGCGCCGCGCCCACTGTGTGCAGAGACCTTTACTGCACTTATACTATTTCCACTTATTTGGTCTTCTTCAGAAAGGCATCAAAATCGGTCAACGCGAAGCCCTCAGCGAAATGGATGCGGAAAAAATCGGTATATTGTACTCAAACGAGTGCATCAAACGAAATCGAGAGTATCTTTTGAAGACCTGCCCCAGTGTAGTGAAGCATGAAGCGCCTCCAACGCCAGTCACAAAGAAAGAGATTGACGATTACTTCCGCGATAGACTCTGGCCATACGGAGTGATTCTTTACACATTCAATGATCCAGGAGAGTTTTGTAAGTAAATCCACACTAATTAAGAGGTAATAAACAGGTAAAGTTAGTTTTTTTGTTTGTAGGAGGTAATCTCTGGAAGTACTGCCCCCCTAGCCAAGTTACAATCGAATTCCGTTCTCTAATCGGTAACGCCTCGGTGACAGCAATTGTAGAAAACGATAAGTTGGTAGCCATGTTGACGCGCCTGAGTCGGCCGCTCGTTCTACAATGTAGCGTTTGTACAACAAAGGATGTAGCGTTAAATATTGTAGAAACGATTTTGAACGATGTGAACTTGGCTATGAATTGTCTATTCGTTTGTTCGTGGTTTGTTCTGACTGACCACGCGACTTTACGTTGAGATGACTGACGTCATTCCCATACGTTTCATTACTTTTCGACAGCGTTAACGATTGCAGAATAACAACTTGGCTAAGCGTGCTGGTCCGATTGCTAATTTTTTTTTCACTGATAGAAAGCTGCTTTATTCCTGAGTGATATAGGCTATATTTTATGTACGCAGGCGAAGCTGCGAGCAAAAGATAGTTCGTTATAAACAGAGTACTAAAGTGCGGTGGCCGAGTGGTAATGGTCCCGACTTAGGAGTTGTAGGTCGCGAGTTCAAACCCAGCCAGGCGCATAACTTTGTGTAAATTATTTCATCACCACTGCTCTCAAAATGATGAAGGAAAACATGGTGAGGAAACCGGCATGTCCTAGAACCAAATGTTCGAAGACATGTGGCATTCACCAACCCGCACTGGGTCCGCGTGGTGGATTACGGCTTACGGCCTATTCCCTCTCCTAAAGACAGGAGGCCTGAGTCCCAGCAGTGGGAACAGTAACTGAAGATTATGCTAGTCTTTTATGCAAAGTGTTTAAACACAAGGTAGTGTGTCAACTAAGTTTACAAAGCAAAAGGGTGACACACCACACCGTCCACGGTTATATTTATTTATTATATTTTATTTTATTTTAATAAGTACAGTGACAGACTACAGACTAAGACAATTTATTACAAGAACCATTTTGGACCATTATGAACCCCATTAAGCCCAAAAAAAAAACAAAAAAAAGTGTTGTGAGTTATTTTTTTATTATCACCTAAATTTGTATAAAAATCCTTACCTGCCTGCCTTTAAAATTACTTGGAAGCATGAAAAATCATACCTTTTTTTTTGGTGGGGAAAATCATCCAATGACAACCCCCGCTCTTGTGCGGAGATGGAGATAGTGTCAGACTCTTACTGGCTAAAAAACCCACCCCGTTCCTTCTAGCCTTCATACCAGGGCTCGAGTTCCCTTTCTGATAACCCTGGCCCCAGTAGGCTTAGACCCGGCTGGGTCCCTGCTGTTGCTGACAACTCCTTGAGGCGCGCGAGAACAGTGCGCGCCGTCGAAATCATACCTTATACAATTGCCGCCACGGATCTTGAGCGCTGGCTTCAAATTGCGCAGAAGTCAAATATTCGGTCTCTTTAGTGGTGCGAAATCATATATCCGCGCCATCGCGTCATAGACGTCACTCATGGTTCGCTCCCTGCGCTGCTGCATGTATGTAACAACGACGACGATTGGCTCTCCAATGTGTGGAATGCGCAAAGCGATCCCCACTCTGACGGCGAGCGGTCAAGATCCGTTTTGGCAATTGTATTCATTGTTAAAAAGTTCGGTTATAACCTCAAAATTTAACATTTTTTTAAATATATCTATTTTGAAAGCTATTCTGCTATAAAAATAAGGTCTAATAGGAGTTTACTAACATTAGAGAATACAATACATAATTTTCCGACGCTCTCGGGTCTTGGGCGAAGAATTTATGGAGACCGAGCAATGTCTTTTACTATTTTTATTAGTGACAATCAAAATACTTCAGAATACTTCCTGGTGGTTGTATATTGTTGTGAAGGTTGTTTCTTCTTCTACTTCCTACCCTTATCTCATATTACTTGGAATCGGCGTAACACGTTTTCTTCTTCCATTCTGTCCTGTCACCCATCAAACTATCACTAACTCCCTTTTCTTTCATATCACTTCTCACACAATCCATCCATCTTTTCTTCGGCCTTTCTCTCCCTCTCCATCCATCTACATGTATACTCAGAACTCTTTTAGTAATATGCGCTTCATCCCACCTCTTCACATGACCATACCAAGACAACCTTTCAACTTTTCAGCCACTGTCTGTTTATTGGATATATATGTATTATACCTGTCAAATCCAAAACCTATGTAATAATTTGTAATTTATCTTGGTGTGCAATAAAGATAAATAAACCAAAATAATCGATCGATATATAATTTACTATGTTAGCAACTTTCGAACAACTGAGCAAATTTTATATTTGTTGATTTTATTAACTTAATACAAATTGACACTACTAAAAATTTCAGCTTCCGAAGAGAAAGAAAATATTAAAGCAGTTATAAATCACATAAAAAATGAGACGTGTGTGGAATTCCGAGAAATAAGCATGTCCGAGGACCAGTCAAAAGACGAAGACTATCCGTCAGATGAGGATAATCCGTCAGGTGACGATAATCGGTCAGATGAAGATAATCGGTCAGATGACGGTGATCGGTCAAATGACGATAATCAGTCAGATGACGGTGATCGGTCAAATGACGTTAGTTTGACAGATGAGGACTTTAGGGAAAAAGATGAGGATCAGGAAGGTGAAGATAGTGTAGAAGATGGGTCAGACAATAATTATTCATCGAGCTATTTCTTCGACACCGAGGAATTAGGAAATTTAGTCATTTTCACTTCAGAAGATGACCCTAACGACATAACTGGCTCTGCGACGTCCAGTGAAGTAGAACCACGTTTGCCAATAAAGAGCGAAACCCGTACATCTGCCAGGAAGGCTGGAATAGCGAAAGATAAAACTGGCGTAAAAAACAAAAATGTTAAGAAAAATAATATCAAAAAGAATGTCACAATCAAGAATGCCAATTTTGGTGGCAAGAAAAATAGTACCAATATTGGTGCCAATGGAATTTATGCACATGGCAACAAACTAAGGAAAACGAACGTTAACAGTAAGTGCTTGAGTTTTTATGACATTTATTTTCCCATTTAATTGCGAACATGTTCACTTTTAGAGCAGTGGTGGCCGAGTGGTAACGGCCCCGACTTACAAGCTGTAAGTCGCGGGTTCAAACCCAGCCAGGTGCATTACTTTGTGTAATTTATTTCATCACCACTGCTCTCAAAACGGTGACGGAAAACATCGTGAGGAAACCGGCATGTCCTAGAACCAAAAATTCGAAGACATTGTGACCTTCGTCGACCCGAACTGGGCGCGCGTGGTGGATTACGGCTCATTGTCGGCCTAGAGAGGAAGCCTAAGTCCCAACAGTGGAATATAAGGCCGACAGTGCTATATTCACTTTTGTAACTTCATAACTGATTAAAAAATGATTTTCGATTATATCAATAAATCGAAAATCATTACGACGATTTACCGTCTAGCTCAGAAAGCGTTGGAAATGTAGCAAGGCTGAAATACACAGTTATGAAACGAAGTGCAACCTGATGTAACGCTGCGTTGAGACTTGCACGCGATCAAAAGAAAGTTACCATTTTATTTGATGATATTACGCCTTTACGCTCTGTTGTTCTCTATTGATATTGAGCCCATACTTTAATGTATGGGAACATATTTGCAAGAAGTTGGTAGAATCATCACAGCGTTGATTCGTTGGATTCGTTTCTCATAATAATTTTACTTACCTGTATTTATACAAAAATATTCCAGAACTATTACACAACGCCATCTAGTTATAGCTAGCTATCACAAAGCTAAGCAGAGCTTGTGTTGTGCTAGACATCTAATAACATTATAGAGAAATTACACCCGGACACAGAACAAATGATCATGCTCATCACACAAACATTTGTCCTGGGTGGAAATCGATCAGTCACTAATCACTAGACCAACAGGTCAGTCAAAGTAAAAAATATAAGCATAGTTATGTATTTATTTTGGTTTTAATTTTCTATTTGTTTGTTTGTTACCATGTTATGTTTCTGCACCTCCCTAAGGTCGACTGGTGGGTGTTTATTAGTGCACAAAGTTTTAATAAATAAAATTTATGCTTTTACTAACAATTATCACAGATTTTTGCAATTAGTAGGTACTATTTAGAGTAACTACGTTGTAACAGCTGCATTATCATCGGTCAATATTTTTCATTCATACTGCTCAATTCTGATCTTACTTATCATTATTACTCCGATTCATGGTTTAAGGCCCAAGCGCCCTAAAAGTGCCATAAAATAGTGACTTACTAAGTCTACTCCTTGGTAAAGGCCAGGTTAATAGGTTTGAAAAAAATATATGTTTATTAAAGATTCATGAACAACATTATCAACATTTTGATTTTTTCGTGCTATTTATTTATACTTTTGTCTAAAAAAATATTTAGCAATTTTCAACTTTTCGCAACTTTTCCTCCTTCGAAACAGCTTGGACCTTTAGAAACATTTTTACACATAATAATTGGTCATTAAATATTCTTCAAAGTGAACATAGCATATGTAAATCAATCAATATTTCGCATAAAAAAACCGGCCAAGTGCGAGTTGGACTCGCCCATGGAGGGTTCCGTAGTAGCAAGTAACATAATATAAAAGTTCTTGTAGTTCGTTGTAACTTTGATCGATGTTTTAATAATAGTGTATTATTTTTAGATTTATGACGTAGTTTTTTTTAAAAACTTCTTACTAGATCTCGTTCAAACCAATTTTCGTTGGTAGTTTACATGGTAATGTACATCATATATTGTTTTTAATTTATCGTTCTCTTATTTTAAAAGTTACAGGGGGGAGGGACATACATTTTACTACTTTGGAAGTGTTTCTCGCGTAAACTATTCAATTCAGAAAAAAAACTGATATTAGAAACCTCATGACGAATCTATAAGGGTTCCGGTTTTTGCCATTTGGCTACGAAACCCTAAATATGGATTTAAAGGTTAGCCGCGCACTATCCGGGCGCAGCTAGGCGCAATTAAATGCACAGATACGCGTACTACCGCCTAGGCGGGTACCAGAGTTGTGTCCATTTAATTTCGGCCAGATGGTTCAAGGGCCTATAAGTTGATTAATAGTCAAACTCTACAATAGGGTCTGAGACATTCTTAATTCAAAATACTCTTTCAGAACTCAGCCATAGTTTTACTAAATCTCTATAAGGTTTATTTAAAAAATACAAAAACAAAATCTACCCATGTATACACGAACGATGTGCCCAATGTTGCGACCACTAAAACAAGGAATTAAAAATATGCCCAACTTCCTTTTATCTAACAATTTTTTTACGTAGTACTAGGGTTTAGGTCCTGGAACGTCTCGTGTCTCGAAATCCCGGGCCTTTTTGTAATTTCCGTTGTCTCGAGTCCCGGGACTTTCGTGTCGAGATTCGAGACATTTTCATTTTTAAATAACTGAAGAAGCCTAGCGCTATCTGCTAGTTTAATGATTACCTGGACTACTACTGCTTGGAAAAATACAAGAACAACAATACAAATTGAGTTTTTGTTGTTTGAAGAAACCGGAAAAAAATACAGAAAGTTTGGAACTACTGTATAAGGCCTTAAACACAATTATACTGACATCTGTTAAAAACGACACAGTATTTTCCTTGTCCGGTGGCGTTATAACAAACATTAAAAACAGATTGTCAGACAAAGCTGTTAACGCTCTGATTTTATTCATTCATCAGCAATCAATTAATCAATTAATTTTTAAAAATCAATTGATCAGCAATCAGATAAAGATTAGTACATCGAATATAGTAAATATTCGCATTCCGTTTTCTTTTGTGGCAGCCATAAATAATTGTAGTTATCCATACCATCCCAGTACTAGTCAGTAGCAACATTAATTCTTTAAATAATTTACATAACAGCCTCGGAAGGCCTCCGTGAGGGTAGCGGGTATGCAATAGATGCAAGATGCACAGTACCGGTCCTTATGGCGACACTTGGGGGAAGTCTATGTCCAACGGTGGACGTCTTTCAGCTGAAATGATGATAATGATGAATGATGAATGAACATAACTATAAGCTTAAATCATGACATAATGACGTAACGTTCTTTACAGAAAAATCAACTGTTCTCCGAAAAAGCAAACCAGTTTCTGGTACTCTAAAAAGCAAACCAGTTTCTGGTACTCTAAAAAGCAAACCAGTTTATGGTACTCTAAAAACCAAACCAATTTCTGGTACTCTAAAAAGAAAACAATTTTCTGGTACTCCAAAGAGAAGACACTCTGACGACGTCCTGGTACTATCCCGGTCACCAAGGCCAGGTTGCCCCTGTCCACCAGCCGGGAAACCTAAAGGATCTTATGTAAGTTATACAACCACTCACATCTCTAACCCTCATTTCTGGTTTACGCATATCTAATAATAATAATAATAATAATACTTTATTGACACAAATCCTTACAACATGATAAATATCAGTGATTTACAATAAATAAAGGCGCACAAAAGTTCACACCCTGACTCCTAAACTAGGAATACCTGTGACTTAGGAGTCAGTATTCTACTGCTACTTGGACACTATAAACCCTTTTAAAAGATTTTATTGAGTTGGTAAGCTGATATTGGACTAATGAAAGTACATATTAAAAAGAATTAAAGAAAAATAAAATTTAAATAAAATTAAAATTAAAAGTAAAATGACTGTTGAGTTGCTTATGTGTGTGTGATTGGGAATCGTGTTTGTGATGTGTGAGTGTGTGTGGGTATGAGGGTGTGTGGATTTGAATGTGGTGGTATTGAAAGAGTGTGTTTAAGTCGGAACAAGCCAAGTGTCTTCCACCAGACTAAAGATATCGGTGACTCATGATTGAGTTACGCGTGATGTGTGTAATGTTGGAAATTATGAGGGACTGATTAGTAGTTTCTCAGTTTGAGCGTAGCTCAGGAGATGCAACATGTTCTGCACCTTAGTTTTTACTTCACGCTTGCATAACCTCACTATTTGTGTGATCTTATTAATATTTCTGTAGACCAGAGAACTCAACACATACAGCTGTCTTCTGGCAAAGGTGGTTCTATGAGTCGGAGTTGGGCAAATTATTCTCTGACCCCGTTTATTTGAGTCTGGGAGTGGTACCTGGTTATGCTTCCAGAGAGTGGTTTTAAGTCTTAGTATCTTAAAGTCTACTTTAGTCTGAGAGCTGTTATTTGGAATTTGTTTGAGACATTCTAAGGAGAAAGTCCTTATGAAACCCCTCATACCGTTTTTAAAATGTCTAAATATACACCGCACTGAATTACACAAAAAAAATGAAGAACGATCAAAAAAATTAATCAAAAACCGCCAAACCGACCTTTCTATTTGCAGGGTTTACAAATTATTATTTTTTTCTCAAAATTAAGGATAGGTTTGAAATATCCCGCGGTGAAACTGTTCTTGTATTATCTATTTAGGTTCTTCATCGGAATTGTTTATCTTGGTATGGTCATGAAAAGAGGAGGGATGAAATTCATGTTACTAAAAGAATTATAAGTAGGTATACATGTGGATAGGTGGAGCTGGAGAGGGAGGCCAAAGAAAAGATGGATGGATTGTGTGAAGAGTGATACGAAAGAAAAGGGAGTTAGTGATAGCATGACGGGTGACTGGATAGAATGCAAGAAGAAAACGTGGTGCGCCGAGCCCAAATAACACGGGACAAGGTCAGGAAGATGATGATGATTTTTTTTTTGTATTTCAGTGCGGTATAGTTTTAGAAATTTAGATAACTGACATAAATCCTGCGTGGATAACTAAAAAATGGCTCTGGAGCCATGATTATATGTTAAAAAGTTGACCAAGCGGGCGAGAACACTAGGGCGCAAAAAAATAATAATTTGATCAGAATTACGAGCAGAATCAATTGAACGACTTTTTATTATAGATCCCGTCTATTTCTTAATATGTCAAACCATTACATGCGTAAACCCGCCCATTTTGACCGCAAAAGTAAAAGATATCATAAATAAAAATTATTCTAAACAGTGAATAGAGATATTTCAACCTCTCAATTTAATTGCCAATTGGCTAGCCAGGTCTAATGGTTAGTGGCTCTGACTGCTATGCCGGAGGTCGTGGGTTCAATTCCCACCCAGGACAAATGTTTATGTGATGAGCATGATCATTTGTGCTGTATCTGGATGTAATTTATCTATAATATTTAGAAATATACAAGTATGTTTATCAATTGTCTCTCTCATACACAAGTTCAGCTTAGCTTGGGACTAGACGGCGTTGTCTGATAGTTGTGGAATATAATCACTCTTTCTCTCTCTCTCACTCTGTTCCAGGTGTTAAAGATCAACGCAGACTGCTTCAACACTGTGAACGACCTGCTGCACCTGTTTGTGCACGTGCTAGGCCTGGACCATCAGCACAACATGCACGACAGGGACTCTTACCTGCACATCGTGTGGGACCAACTTACGGACGGTAACATACTCTATCTACAGGGTGTCTTTGACTTAAGGAGTTGTCAGCAACAGCAGGGACCCAGCCGGGTCGAAGCCTACTGGGACCAGGGTTATCCGAAAGGGCGCTCGAGCCCCGGTATGAAGGCTAGAAGGAACGGGGTGGGTCTTTTAGTCAGTAAGAGTCTGACACTATCTCCCGCTCCGCCCAAGGGCGGGGGATGTCAATCCATGATTTTTCCCACCATAAAAAAAGGTCAGTGAGCAATGGGTAGCTCGCTGTCCGGCCGTCCGGTAACAGTCCGGACCAAGCCCAAGTCGTCGACGGCGCGCGCTGTTCCCGCGCGCCTCAAGGAGTTGTCAGCAACAGCAGGGGCCCAGCCGGGTCGACGCCTACTGGGGCCAGGGTTATCCGAAAGGGCGCTCGAGCCCCGGTATGAAGGCTAGAAGGAACGGGGTAGGTCTTTTAGTCAGTAAGAGTCTGACACTATCTCCCGCTCCGCCCAAGGGCGGGGGATGTCAATGCATGATTTTTCCCACCATAAAAAAAAGGGTGTCTTTGACAATGACGCACAAACGAATACCACGGATACAGTATGGACACACCAGTGGTTTTTTTTCGTTGGGTAAAAAATTTCCAGATGATATCCCCTGCCTTTGGGCGGAGATAGCGTCAGACTTTTATGACTAAAAGACCCACCTCGTGCCTTCGTTGCCTTTCATACCGGGGCCGAGCCTTCCTTTGAGAAGGATCCCCCAGTTGTGGGATTTTTCGTGGGTTTTTTCCTAATTAAAAAAAAAAATCTATACTTTTAAAATTTAAACTGTGTACAATCGTTATTCTAACTAACGCCGATGATAAATATAATAATTAAAAAAAAAACATCGAGGAAGATGAATTCGTTATTCTTATCACTTATTTTAGGTTACGATGGAGCTGACATCCTCTTTGAGATTAAAGTCCCTAAAAATTAAGAGGAAAAAAAACCACGAAGATTTTTTTTAATTTTAAGTGTTTATTCATTTTTTTCCCTATAAATTTTAAAATATCGATTTTATACAGTTAATATTAAAAAAAAAAAAACTTAAAAATTAAAAAAAAAATAGGAAAAAAACAACTAAACATTCCACCACTGGGGGATCCAGGGTCATGTAGGTACTGGATCCATGGTATTCGTTTGTGCGTCGATATCAAAGACACCCTGTATACGCAGCCTCTTATGTTTTAACCAGTTAGGAATCATAATAGAGGTAGAGGCTAATTGGAGATCCAGATTTTTACGTTGATGACCCCTCTACGGTCCGGAACAAGCGTTTCACCTCGCGGTTTATACCGCGTGTAAGTTGTAAGTTGTTGCCTACTGCGGTCTTTCGATCTGGCTATAATTTAGGTGTCTCCAAACTAGTGTAAGGACAGTCACTGTACGTCGGGTTGTCCGATGGTAGAAAGGTGACGTCAGAATCAACTCATATAATTCTTGCGCATACTCTCCAAAATGCATCCTATAAACTACCGAAAATGGCTGGCTACCCTAATTAGGATTAAGTTTAGTTTTACTCACTTTTTTTTTAATTGGACAGACATGAAAGATGAAATGAAGAAGAAGCTGCCACCAGCGGCTTCCTTAGGCTTCCCGTACGATTACCAGAGCGTGATGCACTACCCTTGGCTGCAAATCAAGGACGGTAAAACTAACATAATGTATCCTATATGGGTAAGTACTTTATCACTGCCTTTGTTTAAGTAGAGCCTCAAAAGACCATTTAGCCAGATATTCATATTTTAAGTAAAATAAAAAAAAGCGTTGTGTGAGTTATGTCAAATGAAACTTCACTTTGGAGCCACATAGCCGCGTCGCAGCCCGGTTATGTCAGTTGTATGGACCCACAGGAAATCTATTCGTATTGTTTTACTTTTAACACGGCTTTTGATGCCCTTATACAAAGTTTTGCTAGTGTTTGATTAAATTGTTAGCAGTAGGTACACAGCAGACTACCCCCTGTGTTATTTTAGTAGTTTCAATCTATCCTAGGGTTGTCTTGTAGATATCGCTGTTAACGATAAGACCGTCATTGTAACCATAGATTTAAGTTTATGTACAAGCTATGTTTTTTTTGGTGTACAATAAAGTTTATTATATTCTACAAATGTTATTTCATAATGTTTAGAATAAATAAAGCCAAAATCGGAGGTGTAAATAACTCGTGAAAGAATTAAGTAAAATTGCCGCCAATGGCACGTTTATGTGTCAAGTTTTCCAAGAGTATCTCTTGCAAAAGTGGTGTCAAAAGCTGGTGAGAATTTTCTTAAAAACTCCTCATTGTAAACAATTATTATGGGACACGGCAGTGCCCCCATCAAGACACGCAAAAAAGTTGCATGGCCGTAACATTCTTTTCTCGAAGCAGTTCAGGCCATTTTCGATCCACTATAACGTTGTGTATAAAACTAAAAGCCTCAGTTTTCAGTTACCAAGCAGGCATTGTATACCGAATGTATATCACAAGTAATAAGTATTATATTATATTCGATTGTTCAGTTCAGTGATCACCTAACTGGCTGGACTGAATAAATTAACCGACTTAATATTACATTGATCTCACAACTTTTCATGGTAGAAAAACTGAGTTGCATGCCTTGGCTTTTCTACAAGTCATGTTTCTGATGGCATTATAAAATAACTGAAAATGGTTCCAGTTTAACGTAGCTAGGAAAATGGATGTGCCGTAGGACTTACGCTTAATTTCTTCAGTGTCCTTAATACACTTATATTTGGTATTTTCTGTAACAGAACGACGGATGGGCAATGGGCCAGTGGCAAGGCTTGAGTACAACAGATATCCAGAAAGTTAAGCGTCTATACTTTAAAAATTGCCAAGAAAGGTTCGAGCAACTAATAAAATCAAAGAACAAGCAAAAAGAAAAAGATAACAAGCAAAAAGAAAAAGAAGACGAGCCAAAAAAAAAGAAAGACGATCAAGAAGAAAATTCTGAGGAACAAGAGGAAACTTCAGAGGAACAGGAAAAAGATTCTGAGGACCAGGAAGAAAATTCAGAGGAACAGGAAGAAAATCCCGAGGAGCAGGAAGAAAATTCTGAGGAACAGGAAGAATGTTCCGAGGAACAGGAAGAAAATTCTGAGGAACAGGAAGAAAATAATAATGTGAAAGGAAGAGGAACTTATCTTCCTTTCTTTTCCTAATTGATGAAGTAAAAACCTATGACTTAAATCAATTTTATTCTGTTTTATTTCGCGATTTTTTAGACGCACAGGATCGTTCATTGTGGCGACACTTGGGGTAGGCCACTATGTAGTGGACGTCTATCGGCTGAGATGATGATGATTATGAATTTGCCATTGATTTTTAACCAGCTACACCGTTAAAGAGACGGAGCTATTTAAGGAATAGCTCCGTCTCTTTAACGGTTCAGTAGGTCTTCAAATAGATCGTGTTAAGAGCTCATGGTAGGGTCTTTCTCTGGTGACGTCAGAAACTCTTAAAACTGTCATCAGTGTCTTAAAAATGTCAAACAGTCATCATTACTCAAATAGGACGTGAGAGGTTGCAATTTTAAAATAAGAATAAAACTAGGAGGTATATAAATCAATCAGGTTTATTTTGGTTTCATAAACAAGAGTACAGATTTCTTTAGGTGTTGTTAAACTTTCGCAGTCTGTTTTGTGTGTAACCAAACCAATAAACTTTTTATTGTGAGAAAAAATTTAAATAGACATTTTTTTTTATCCGATATAAACTAATGCTAGACTGCGATACCACCTGATGGTAAGCAGTGATGCAATCGTTGATGGTGAGGCGCGCTAGTTTATTGCAAATTGAGATCAAACAGCTAAAACAAATTACCAACTATTTCAATTACTATCAGTTGATTCTACATCAGAATCAAGATCCTGGGAATCTTCCAAACTATTGCCTTTTAAAGCATTTTGACAAGTTCGCAGTAGATTCGCAACTTTGCGCTTATTGCACTCGTGGCCGAAAAGTAAGCGAAGCTTCATGACGTCCAGTTGAGAGAGCGTGTCCGATGGAGCTATCAGCAATCCTGGAATCTGAAGAGTAACCTGACTTAGTACAAATAAAGAAAAAAAATGTTCTTATAGGTTTTTTTTTGTTAATAGTTTCGCTCTTGACCGCTATCTCACCTGGGGCCCAAGTCTGCTATTTTTATAAATTCGTCATTCCAACACAATCACATTGTCATTTTGCTAAAAGTTCGTAATCGGCTAATTCATAATGATCGATCATTGATCGGTCAGTGGTATCGTAATAGAGTTGAAGTAGAATGATAATATCGAGCATATTAAAACCAATAACTGCACAATAACGTTCTAATGGTAGAACACTGATCAAATAAACTTTCAATGTTTTAGCAGACCGCAGTACCGTACCGCATACGTCAAATATATTTTTTAAATTTATTTATTTATTTAAACTTTATGCAACGCACAGGTACAAAGGCGGACTTAATGCCTTAGGCATTCTCTACCAGTCAACCTAGGGTGGTGGAAAGAAAACATGGCAGGTGCACAAAAAAACAACAACAAGAAATGATTTATTAAGAAAAATAAGGGTACAAATGTATCTATATAAATAAAATAGACATACATATATATTTAATATAATATATAAAAAAATAACAATAGTAAAAAATAATAATAATATTCATTTGTCAATATGTACGAGATTACTATTCTATGCCACTTCTTTCAATGGAGTGTCAGTGGTTGACCATTGGATAGTCATAATGACGCCATTATATTAGTAAATTACCAAACTTGTCAAAATCGACAATTATGACATCAATGATAGACCATTCTGACAATATTGTAGTAGCAGACTTGAGGCCCTCATGGAAAGCGACGATGCGGTCGATCATGGAGCACACTTAACTAGATGTAACCTCTCGACTTAAAGATTCCCAGGTTGTAGCCGTCAGGAAACACAGTTTCCGGCAAGGAAGGTTTTTTATTATTATTGACTAGCTTTTGCCCGTGGCTTCGTACATAAAGTATAGCCTATGTCCCTCAGGAATAAAGCAGCTTTCTATCGGTGAAAAAATTTTAGCAATCGGGCCAATACTTTCAGATTACTTATACCTACCTCATAAAACAAAACCAAAAAAAAAAAAAATATCTCTTTATAATATTACTGTAGATGGGGTCACGTCTGCCCTGCACAGACAACCCAGAATAAACTGTCCTGGTGCCCAAAGTCGAGGAGAGCCGACCCCGAATGAATAATGTTTTCCTAGAAGTACCCTTGAAACACAGACACTGACAGGGAATTCCACTTCTTAGTTGTTCGTACAACGTTTTGAAGTGTAAAGGAAGGTTCGTCCCACCGATTACCCCTTTCTAAGAACCGGTGGCGTATAACCGTAAATCTCTCCTACGAGTATCACCATCGGACTACTAGACGTAATAATAATTGGTAGTGCCGTAGTTAGACTTTTATACGCCCGGTGTGAACTTGTATATCTAAGCCCCTAAAAATAGACTATATTTTAAAAATTGCACCCCTCCAGGGACGGACTCCTGTGCCTGCCGATGGCACTGCCCTAATTACGGCACTGGTAATTAGTGTAGTTTTTGTATCTTAAGTGTATACAGGTGGACCGTATAATAATATGATGATTTCGGTACAAATGAAGTTGAGAATGTTATTGCAGCTTGACTACCACAGCAAAACTTGCCGAGAAGGCTGCATTAGCTGAGATATACTGCAAAAATATTAGACTGTGTTAGATCCACATTCTAATGGAAATCAAAGTGACTGTGTCAAAAATGAAACACTTTCTAAATTTGAGACTGGCTAAACGCATGAAACGTGCAAACTCAAAATGCAATGTTCTTACTTTGAAAAAAAAAAATATTTAACCACCAATTTTTATGTGTAAAAATGTTTCTAAAGATTCAAACCGTTTCGAAAGAGTAAGGAAAAGTTGCGATAAGTTGCGAAATTGCTAAATATTTTTTTTAAACAAAAGTATTAATAGCACCAAAAAATCAAATGTTGATAACGTTGTTCATGAATCTATAATAAACATATATTTTTTTCAAACCTATTAACCTGGCCGTTACCGAGGAGTAGGCTTCAGAAAGCCTATTTTATGGCACTTTTCAGGCGCTTGGGCCTTAAAATATTGAGTATTGAATCATGGATTAGGTACTACTTACTTCTGTCTACACCAATTAAAACTATTAAAAGTAGCAAGGTCACCTCTATTTTTTTAGGTGGGAACATCATCCAATGACGTCTCCCGCCCTTAGACGGAGCGGGACAGTGTGTCAAAGGTTTACTGATCTATCTATCTATGTATACCTGAGGTAAAATAGTAGCTCCTCCATTGATGGTGTACGCTCGATCGTGGAAGTGCATGACACTCATGGAGTCGTACTCGACCACCTTCTGCGGCGCCTCACTCTTCTTCAGGTAGAACAAGGACCGGTACTCTACCGAATAATTTCCGAAGGTTAAGTTAAAATGGATTAAACTGAAATACAAGGTGACCAAATCGAAAATACTAATATACAACTTTCAATTAATTTTATTTTGTCATGTTGTCAGTGGCGTAGCGTGAACTATTTTAGGCGTGGGCGAAAGCGCATCAGCGAGGCCTTTTTCTTTTAAATTTGAAAACGAGACAACTGTCGCAATCCATTGTTCGACCACTTCATCGCTTTCCATCAAGTGAAATAGTGGTCAAACGCGAGTCCATAAATTATAAAAAAGCGGTCGTTCTTTCGAATACCATAAGATACCCAATAGAAAGACAATGAGAGAGCGACTGCCGGCGTTCGTTTGGGGTTTAATGAATTAAAGAGCCTTTGCACGTGCAAGACCCCTTTGGTTGCGAGAAGCCGGGGACCACTTCGCCCACGCCTAGCTAAGCCACTGATGTTGTAGTGAAGCCGATGGCAGTAGCTAATGAGTTGCTTGCAGTGGCTTCACTCACATGACAGTACTAAATTTTGGGATGAAAAATATTTGCTATTCCAGGATATGGTCTACCCGTGTGCAATGTTCCATCCAAATCCGTTCAGTCGTTCGAGCGTGAAGAAGTTACAAACATACACACACCTGCTGCCATGTGTGCTCTTCAATTACTCCCCTCAATAAGTTACCCGAAGTGGATTTAATGATCACGTTTTTTTTGAGGTCGGAAATTAACAATAAAGTGACTTCTCAAAGACAAAAGTTGGAGGGAGCACTTATACAAACTAAAATGCTAATCTCAAACCAGTCAGACGTCTTGTGACAAGGAACATTCAGACCTAACTGGCATACAGCGCTGCCGTCTGCTGCAGCCACCTGCAATTGCGTTGAAATCATGACTGTAGCGTCATGACGGTGCGACATTACTTCACATCACACAACGTCATGTTGGTAAATCGCCTGCGAACTCGTATTTGGGGAGAGTCCTTAGGAAACACCAGTGTAAAATTTTCAAAATTTTGAAACATACACCGCACTAAATTTCACAAAAAAAAATGAAGGACCTAAATAGATGTGCCAACAGTTTCACCGCGAGATATTTGCAAACTTATCCTTAACTTCGAGAAAAAAAAAAGAAATGTTTCTTTAGTAAATCCTCCAAATTTTCTGTGAAACTGTTGGCACATCTATTTAAGTTCTTCTTTTTTTTGTGTGTGTGTAATTCAGTTCGGTGTATATGCTTGAAAATTTTGAAAATTTTACACTTAAAATTTAACAAATTTACAAACAGCTAAAAAGGCACTCCTTTTTAGGTGTTTGTTAAGGCCGGGATAAGCTGGTTTCCTCACGTTGTGATTTTTCTTTTACATATAGCTCAGCAATCATGGTGATAAAATCAATAGCATTAGGGTATTAAATGGAATGACATAAAACTTCTCACTAGGCTGTATATTCGGCCACACGACCCTGATGTACACATCTCGCTGCGGGTGGGTCACCTCGTCTTCGAAGCCCAGTGCGTGCAGCAACGCATGCAATATATCACGCTTCTGCATGCAATCGTAGCCCAAAATCAGGATCTGGAAATTACATATATATTTTATAGGAGTTTTGTCATCTTCATTATTGGCAACCCTCCACTATAACAACTTATAAAATAGGTGGATAACAAAGTTCATGTGTTTTTTTTTAGGTGGAAAATCATCCAATGACTTCTCCCGCCTTAGTCGGAGCGGGAGAGCGTGTCAGACTTTTACAGACTAAAACTCGGAGTTGGAGTCTATATACCTTCGTTGCCTTGCATTCCAAGGCCCCGGGTTTCCATTTCAGAAGGAATCCTATGGCCCCAGTAGCTTTTGACTCTACTGGACCCCTATGGTTTTGCTGACATCATAAAAACTCCGTCGGGGTTACCATGAAGTTCTAAGTAAGATTGTTTTAATCTTATTTCGGTGTAGGTAAGAGATGGCGCTAGACCACCTGTATAGCTCTGTCTCTTACCCTCACTGAAACAATCTTACTATGAATGTCGTGGTCTAGGTCCTTTTTTCGTTAGTGGCCAATAAATAAAGTAGACATATATAAGTCTTACAGCTTTTGTAGCATGAGCTTCTTCACGTAGAGTCGTGTGTGAGCATTCCCTTACGCCTTCAGGGTTCTCGATGCTAAGCCAAGGGGAACTGTCGCTTTTCGAACGTGGCTCACTCCTTGTCATATCCTTAAAGACCACGCAGGAAGAACTCATGATCGTGTGCATGGCTGTACGTATGCGACTGGCTATGATGGCATCTGACAACAAAATAATAGGCGTTTATTTGCGCTTCTTTGTGAATACAGTTGTTTTAGGGTTTTCGCAAACGGGTCACTGATCACGGCCACCGGTTTTAGGAAGCCGCCACATTTTATAACCCCCTCCCTACTGCATAGTCTTACGATGGACGATATTAATGAATGTATAACATTCATTGAAGCGGTTGTACTCCATAGTGACATATTTGTCTATATTTACCTATTTGTCACCGTGCGAATGCTGTCCGACCGTGTAGCGAGTCTTATTTTCTTTTTATAAAAATATAAAATAAATTACTCTTCGACTATTTGCATTTTTTTTTTTTTTTGTTTTGTTAGCTATACGTACGTACTGGGGAGATTTAAAGAAATATAGAGAAAAAAGTATTTTTTTAATTGATTGATTTTATTCCGAAAGTTGATTACATAAGTAGTTTAAAACATAACTTATACCGGACAGAGTTCCGGGTCAGTTGTATTTTTTTTTTTTTTGTAGAAACGAAATTCAAGAAGTTTGTGACAAAAACAGATCATTTAGATAGGTTGCCGCAATTTTAATGTAAAGTTCACTTACCAAAGTCTCGACTGTTTATGCGATATGGAACCATTCCCGATGACCAATGGAATGTGGCTGGTTTTCTCGTTGATAAGGCTGAAAATATTTCTAATGTAATTTAAAAGAGCCTATTTCCAAAGTTAGGGCAGGTTAGCGACTAACAACTCAACAGGTTATCAACATCCTATTGAATCAATTAAGTTAGGACTACATTGCACACACGTGTGATACACGCGCCAAATCTCTCTTGCTTTTCCTACCTTTTTCCTTTTCCATAGAGTTTAGTTCTTCCTCTGAGATAGAATTTTGCTCTTCGTCTTCGATAGAGTTTTGCTCTTCGTCTTCGATAGAATTTTGATATTCCCCTGTGATACCGTTCGATTCATCGTTTTCGATGTAGTTTAATGTTCCCTCTTCGTTTTCTTCATTCGTTTCTATATTTTCATCATTTTCGTTTTCTATGTTTTGCATTTCTTCTTCATCTACATTGTCTCCTTCTTCCTGTTCTGAATTTTCGTCTTCTTCATAATCGTTATTGTCCAATTCTTCAGAGATTGCCAAAGCTACATTATGAAACAACAAAATAATTATAACTAAACCATAACCATGCTTTAAACGCATAAGTTCCATTATTATTTGTAGGCTATTAACGTTTTTCGCAAAGTAAATAACAACTCTATAAAAACATTTTCAACAATATTGAATTGCAATCCTCTGTTTTTCTTTTTATTGCAACTCGTAAAAAAACAACATAAAAATTGGTACAATGTATTGTTTCAATAAATCATTGTAAAATTATGTACCATCAAAGACTTCCGCCTGACCACCGCTAACTTCATTTTTAATTGCACTCGAAACGAAATTTTTGTTTGGCGCAATTTTTTTAAAGTGATCAGGCTGAAATGTCCGCGATAGTACATAGATCAATCATGAAGTTTAAGAGTTTGTTGGCACGGAAGTTAATAATTTAGTTAACTATTGGATTACCTTTTTTTATTACTGACCATTATCCCACTTCAGACGGCAGAGGCGTAGCGTTGACTAATTTAGAATTGGGCAAAGGTACATCAACGAGGCCTTTTTCTTTCATAAATTCGAGAACGAGACAGCGACTGTCACAACCCAGTGTTCGACCACATCGTCGCTCACCATGAGCTAAGTAGTGGTTAAACACGAGCCTATCAATTATAAAAATACCCTAGCTAGTGCGAAGCCCTTTGAGTGCGAGGCCAAGGGCGAGGGCCCACTTCGCCCACGCCTGATGGTAAGCGATGAATAAGAGGTCAACGATGGAGCGTGCTTGTTTAGAAGTAACCTATTAACAAAAACCGTAAAGACTCCTAGGTTGGCTCTATCAGGAAACAGATTTGAGCACGGAAATCCACTCCTTAGCTTTAGGTACAAAAAATGTGTTCTAAAAAGTCTGATCACGCCATAATTATGATCGTAAGTCTTTGAGAAGTGGCTGGAAAGACCTTACGGCGTCCTCACCTTCCGCATGACGCAGTTCTCACCGAACAAAGTCAGTTCGGGAAATTCCTGTACGATAATTCGTACGGAAGTAACGCTCGGATGTAACCACTGTTTGGACCGCTCGGAGGACACAGTGGAGTCTATAGTAGAGTTGTTCCCCGTTTTGGGCAAAGCACCGCCGTGTCCTCGTAGAGGCAATCGGTGGCAACAATCTCTCGCGCCGGGCCTTGGTACAGGCCAAACTCCGAAGCGAGGAGGAGTGGCAGGCGGTCGCCTCCTTCTGCGAAGCAGTAATGCTAGCAAAGGAGGAGGCCGCTCGTGCACTCACAAGGGAGCTTTTACCTCGACTTACGAGCTAGATTTGAAGGTAGATGACAACGTTACCCCGAGAAGCTGAAGATTAGGCTCGGTCACACCGACCGACTAGACTCCATCAGATAGTTATAATGCATACTCAACAACGTAAAACGGAACGGCAAAACCTAAGACCAGTGTGGCCAACGTAGGCGATTTGTCGCCATTTAGGCTACTCAACACCAGAATTGGCGGTGGAAATATGTGAAAGGCGACTAGGCGCCTTTTAGGCTATTTCTGAGACGAGCTATTTAAAATACTCAAATTAAAAAAAAAAATATTTTATTGGAATTATAGCCACAAGTCTGTGTTATTAATAAAGAATGATGGTCGCCTTATTAGTTTATCGTTAACTAGTTCCGGAGAAATCCCTAAATTTATCTTAGCTATTATGTAACCAAATTTAAAATGCAATGAAGTGATATGTATTTATTTTTCTAGTTATGACGACCACAATTATCTATTTAAACATAACAAAAACATCTGACAAAAATATTATAAAAATCTTTGAGGTAGGAAGTGGGCTCGAAAAAATTCATTACATAAAACGAATTATTCTGTCAATGTTATAAAGAATGTTCTCGAACCTGCCATGCTCAAAGAAATTTGAAAAGAAGTTGGTTATCAAAGTTTTTCTATAATACTAAATGAACCCCCCGATGTGACAAGTAACATCAGAGCTGCGTTTTAATTTTTACAGCGATTTTTTACTTTTAGACTATCTAAGGCTGTAAGTAGCCGAATTTAATATCTGTAGTTAAAATTCGCTACTTCAGGCTACTCATACTGTGAAAAATGGCGACATGAGACGTAGCCCTGTTGGCAACACTGCCTAAGACCATGATGTATAAATTGGAAAAGAAAACATACCAGTGTGGCCTGTACTTGGGAATTTTAATCATTTTATTTAATCATTTAATAAATACTTATATTCGATACTTTTTATAAGGTTCTTCTGTTAGTAAACAACGATCAATATCTCTTAATCAACCTTGATTATTGAACCAATGTTGACTACATCAGATTTCATTAAATCCTAGTAATTAGTACCCAAGTCGTTTGACTTTTTAGACGGACTCTAACCTACCTTTACCTGTTATTTATTTAAGTAGGTAATACTAGCTTCTGCCAGCGGCTTCGACCGCGTTCAAATCGGTTTCTCCTTACTAACTTTGGACCACGTTCAATCCCCTTAGGGGTGAATTTCGAAAAATCCGTTTCTTAGCGGATGTCTACATCCTCTAGGGAACTTACTTGCCAAATATGCCATGAGATTTCGTGATTAATCAGTATGTGTTTTTTCACGGAGAAGTAGTCTTTTTATGTATAGTTTTTACTAGCTAACGCCCGCGGTGCCACCCCCGTGGGGCTAGTAGTTCTTATCTTAAATAAGTCCCAAAACAAAGAATTTTTGAATGTTAGACTAACGATCAGATCATTTTTAATTTTTATTTAAATTGATATTATAGTAGTTTTTATTAAAAATATGCATATCTAATAATCGATCACTACAATGAGCATAATCTTCTAAGAAGTTCATTAGCGAAATTTTACTTTCGTTATATAATATCCATTTGGTATTATCGCGTAGATACGAAAGTTAGGAGCGTAGTGATTTTTTAAAATGAATGAAACTCTAAAGTATACACAACTATTTAGGTACCTAATTTAGTTATTTAGTAATTTGCGGATTGCGGATGGTGAGCAGTGGTTAGACCGCCGTCCGGCCATCCGGTGAGATAAGGACCAAGGTTGTTGAGTCGATAACACGCTGTTAAAATAGTCAGAGCTGACGTCAGGGTTCCGGGATGATCTTTTAGGAATCAGAAATGGTCACGGGACCCTCTTCCCTAAGCTGATGGTGATAACCAGAGTGGTTTTAGTGAAGTAAGAATCCCACACTCTCTGGTCTTTCCCCTAAAAGACCAAGCGCCTTTTGAAAGTTTCCCCCGAATCCAAAAAAAAAGGGATGGTGGATTATTCGAAGAAGTTACCGTAGCCCTTGCAAAAAGGGCAACTTAAAGTAAGACAGTAAAACTCTGACATTTTCTGCCGCTCCATCTAGAATGGGTAAATTATTTTATGAATAACCACGTTAAAAAGTCATTAAGTAGTCGTAAAAGAATGTTTAATATTGTATCATTAATTTCAAGTAAGTAACTTAAGTTTTTATTTACTTGCTTCTGCCAGTGGCATCATCGGCGTGGTAGTCGAAAATTAATCAACCCGAGGAATAGAATAGAATTTTATTTTGAACATACATCCGGAAAAACAAACGCAGTTTCTTTTTCTTTGACAATATTAGCATAGAGAATTTTCAATATTCAATTCAATTCACATTAAATTACTAAATCTAGGCAGGTAGATACTGCAAGCGGTGCAGGTAGGTGGTGTATCGATACCGGTACTGATACGGGTATCGATACATCACCATTTACAACTCATCATATCATCATCATCATCATCATATCAGCCGAAAGACGTCCACTGTTGGACATAGGCCTCCCCCAAGCGTCGCCACAACGACCGGTCCTGTGCGTCATATATGTTTATAAAATAGTGGTCATCAAAATTATCAACCTCCATCCGCTGACGACGAAAAAATCTTGTTACAGGAATTAAGAAATTCATTGAAACACTATCCCTTGTCCAAATTGTTATTTTCGCAGGTTGAACCGTATTTTTCCATAATAAAAAACTGGTCACACTGAAACACTGCAATGGAATGTGTCAATAAAATAAAACAGTGTTGCCAACTTAGCGCTTTCATTTCTAATTTGGCACTATTTTCACAAGGCCAGCACTGAAATCGAACATACAGCACCTAGCGCTCAAACTAGCACTATTTAATAGTCAAGCGAAATTTTCAGATTCTAATAAAACGCACACACGCACAGCATGCGTGCAGTGTAACAAACACATTCGTATTACAGACACATAGATTTATTATCTTTGGAATTACACATAGACAATAAGTTTATGAGTTTTTGGTGGGATTTCTTCGTGTGATGTTCAGTGACTGTTATTTGCAAATTGATTCATAGTGGATATTTAGAAATCCTCGTCTGGCGACGCTAGCTCGCTCAGTAACTGGAGGCAGGAGCATGTGAGACCGGTTAGTGGTCTGATTAGTGTGGTGCGAGGCGTGGCTGGCGAGGCACTGGCTAGGATATTCTTCTACAAGCTTGTTTTTTTTGTTTGTTTGTAAATATGTATGATTAAAAATAATAATTTTAACAGTTTTTATGTAAAAAAAGGTAATTCATGTAAACAAAAATATTACTCATGTGATTTTATTTCATAGAGCACTATTTTTGGAAATCTATAGCAATCTAGCACTATTTGAGAAGATTTTTAGCACTCACTGGTAGTATAGAGTTGGCAACACTGAAATATAACGTTGATCAGTTTTGTGCGGTTCACGTTCGCGGTGTTACATACAATAATAACATTTATTTCGTAAAATACGTCCAGTTGTGAAACACGGAACATTCCAGGCTGTAGTATTATTTAATAACTAATAATGCGGCGTTATTCTTTACTGTTCACCATTGTTTTAATTGTGTCTTTTGCTTATCAAGCATCGACCACATCCGGCTCCGTTGAGTTAGACGAGTATAGTTTTGATAAAATTACAAATAAATTTGAAGCAAGCCTTATTAAATTCGATGTGGCATTTCCTTACGGTGACAAGCATGAAGCATTCGTGGCTCTGGCAAAGGATTCGAAAGATGTGGAAGACCTTTTGATAGCAGAAGTCGGTGTAAAAGATTACGGTGAAAAAGACAATGAGGCCCTCGCGAAGAAGTATGGAGCAACCAAGGAGAACTTCCCCATCGTTAAACTGTTCGTCAAAGGTAAATCTGAGCCGATACCATTCGAAGATACGAAAGGTTTTACAAGTGAAGAGCTTCGACGTTTTGTCCGAGAGAACAGTGGTTTATATTTGAGTTTGCCGGGATGCGTGAAGGAATTCGATAAACTTGCGATACAGTTCATGAAAGGCAAGAAAGATGAGAGAAAAAAAATGTTAAAGAAGACTGAAGAACTCCTAAAGAATATGGACAAGGTAAAGTTGATTTAACTTGATCGTGACGTGGTTGACGTAGCTGCTTCAATTTAGTCGATTAGTCTTTTTTTTCGGTGGGGATATCCAATAAAAACCCCCGCTCTTGGGCTGAGCGGGAGATAGTGTCAGACGCTGACTAAAAAACCTACCCAGTTCCTTCAAGCTTTCATACCGGGGCTCGAGTTCCCTTTCGGATAGCCCCAGTAGGCTAGTTGTTTAGTCAAAAAGTCATCCATTTTCAGTTTTAATTCACCCTATAACTGTTTTTCAGGAGTCACCTTCAGGCAAGATCTACAAAACAATCATGGAGAAGGTTCTAGAAAAAGGTGATGATTTCATCCAGTCCGAAGTTGACAGAGTGAAGAAGTTACTCAGCGGGAAAGTCTCCGATGAGAAGAAGAAGCAGTTAGGAACCCGAATCAATATTCTACAGACATTTCAACTTTTAGACAAGCAAGCTAAGACTGCTAAAGAAGACCTGTGATTGTTCAATACCAATACTGAGCACTAATTCATGTCTTAGGATAGTTAGTTACATGTTTATTTCTTGATCCTCAATGTGACTCTTAGGGTTATATTTCACTGGGGTAACATGGTGGTGCAACCAGTTACGCGGCCATGGTGTCCCGGTGAAATATAGCCCTAAGCTACCAAACTAGACACCAGTCGCACACAAATGAGCTGTTTGTGCCACCAAATTGGTTGTGCAACCAAACGGACACCAGACAAGTTACTCTTTAGAGCGGTATACATTTTGCAGGTACCTAGTGGCGACTGGTCGCACCGCTATGGTGTCCCTGTGAAATATAACCCTTAATCTATAAGATACACAAGCAATGTACTTAGTTAAATGACTAAATTTATTTCTAAAGAGAGTTTTTAATTTTTTTTTTTTTTTTCATTAAATAATTTCTTATTTGTTTTGTCATAAAATCAAAATATCAAAATGCCATAATAAAATTAAAGTTTAAATAATATGCATATTTATATTAACACATATTTTATAAATGCAGTTATTTTACTATTAGTATTTTTTAAATGATAATGATACATATCCATTATGTCAGAATGACATTTTTATTATGAAGATAATCTAGAAATCATATTCTCAATGTTTTTGTCTGCTCATATCTGATATTATTCCATGGGAACATACTATCAGGATAAAACTGTTCTATATCCTATGCCCAACTGCCGTTGAGGTTCTTGTATGTAATATTAGCAGAAAAAGAGTTTTGCATTTAATTATACCAAAGTCCAAACATTCCAGTAGAAGTTAATATAGTTACTATTGGAGCCAGTTTTATTTATTTACAAACATTTCTGTAACCTGAATTGTTTTCACGGTTGGTTTGATATGGTGTTAAGCACTGTTTTGTGTGTCCGGTAATGCAGGTTTAATGCTTTTGTTATACATCACATTTACATTTTATTATTTTTTAGAGCTATGTTTATATTGGCGTTGAAATACAAGCGGGTGAGAGAAAGACAGAAGAAAACATGGATGCATTGTGTGGGGAGTGATATGAAAGAAAAGGGAGTTAGTGATAGTTTGACGGGTGACAGGACAGAATGGGAGAAAAAAACGTTTTGTGCCGACCTCAAGTAATATGGAATAAGGGCATGAAGAAGAAGAGCTTATATTGGCGTTGATTTATACCATGAATAGTATAGACATCTATAGGCTGGGGTAGACATGTGCTGTTGTCGGCAATATTGCCCGAAGTAGGAGTTTTGCTGGCAATAATGCCACCAATAATCATACTTCGGGAAATATTGCCACCAATATTTCCACTTCTCGGCAATATTGCCGGCAACGGCACATTTCTAGGCTAGGATACCATGGTTTAGTTCATAACATCAAGTCATATAGGTACTATGCATTCCAAATAAGAATAGGATCGATTGCCATGTTATGACGTCACGTCATTCTGTCAAATCGAAGAAATTAGGTAGGGTGAACAAAACAAGAAATTTTTAAATTTTAATTTATTTATGAATCGTGAACGAAGAAAGTTTAATCAATGAAAATAAGATAGTAAATGTTTTTTTTTTTAACTAATTACGTCTTAAGGCCCAAGCGCACGAATAGGGCACTATAAAACATAAAAACAATGACTTTCTGACGCTTACTCTTCGGCAACGGCCAGGTTAATAGGTTTGAAAAAAATATATGTTTATTATAGATTCATGAACAACATTATCAACATTTGATTTTTTCGTGCTGTTAGCAATTTCGCAACTTTTTCCTACTCCTTCGAAACGGCTTGAATCTTAAACATTTTTACACATAAAAATTGGTGGTTAAATATTCTTCAAAGTGAACATTGCATATGTAAATCAATCAATATTTCGCAAATAAAATGGATTTAAAAGTGAGCCGCGCGCTTTCCGGGCGCTGTTGGCCGCAAATAAATGCACAGATTTGCGTACTACCGCCTAGGCGGGTGCGAGAGGTGCATTCACATAATTATAGTCAAATGGTTCAAGCGACTACAAGCCTTAAAACAATATATTAAGCTGATTTATATTAAACAATAACGTTTTTACCTACACCTAGATTTAATTAAGACTTGTATACAAAGCAAAAAAGCCTTAATTGACACGCAAATAAGTTTTCTTTGCAAACTGTACTTTTCACTCAACGTGTGGCAGATCGAAGTTATTGGCTTTCCTCATTGATATACAAAAAAAACATTCAAAGGCTTTCCTATTCTGATTTGGAACTAGGGCTTTCAAATACCGGACTTTTTCAATACCGGTATCAATACCGGTATTAGAATTTTTAATACCGTGATCACGTGATCACGGTATTGAACTCAAGGTTTTTTTTTTTTAAACTAGTTTTGACTGAAACCCTGTCAAACCCTATTAAAGTTCCTATGAACTTTAATTAGGAAATTAATAAAACCATTTAATTCATTAAACCCCAAGCGTTCGCACACCTATTGTCTTTCTATTGTGTCTGTAATTTCCACGATTGAAAGATTAAATATTTTTGTTTTCGAATCAGTGTTTATTCTCTCTTAACCGTTCTAATAAGGTTCTAGTAAGCCATACTGATTGTTAACCGGTAATTAGCAAATAAGGTAGATTAAAATCATAGATCTCCGTAAGGTTTAGGCTTACTTGACGCTGTAACTTTTTTAAGACATTTCTAATAAGGTTAAAACGCAGTTCTAAGGTTCAAGTAAGCATGGCCCTGTCGTACCTATAGTTTACTGGCTGATACATTCGATGCGTACCTATACTGCCCTTAGAGGTCAGCAAGCGTCAAGACTCGTGTCTTTCTTATTATTATATTAATATCTCACATGTAATTGTTGTACCAAACTACCAATTAAATGTACAATTTTGAATCGTTTCTTCGAACACGAAAGTAGTAATAAGATAAGTACTAATTAGACAAAATTAATAATATTTGAAGTTATAAAAGAATGCCACATCCAAACCGCTCAAATATTCAATTTTTACTTTTTAATTGTAGATCTAACGGATAACGTGATCCGTTAAAGTAAAAAGTGATATTAAACAAAGTGGAAAATAATACAATTTTAGATGCTTCAATTTGTTGTGAATTCGTAATTCGACATTAGTTTTTACAAAAAAAAAAATACGATCGCGTGATTCGTTGAGAATTGAGTCAAAACCCATAAAATACAAGTATTAATATTATGTACCATGTTGCTCGTCAAGATTACAAACTTATCAAAAATACACAATGACCAAGTTCACATGCACATGTTACCCGCGCACCTTTGCGATACTGATTAACAAAACAATAACGTCGTATAGGGCCTATTACACTATGCGCTATTCAGACCATTTAAGTCTATGGTTCGACGTATCACGAAGAGTTGGCGCTTAATACAAGTGTGAGAATAATATTACATCGTTATTTGTATTATATAATACAACTTCTTACTACTTATTACAACAAAACACAATAATATATATTAAAGATTGTAATACCGTAATCACGGTATTGGCTCGTCAATACCGTGATTGAAAAAAGACCAAAATATATCCGTGATCACGGTATTACGGGATCCCGTAATACCGGTATTGAAAGCCCTATTTGGAACGCATCGTATCTAATGATAACGAGAATGAGTGCCTTTAACTAGACACCATTATGATAATGTAGAATTACCAAACCAGCAATTTCTTTATGACAAATCTTTAGCTAGATTCGCTTTACGAAGATAGTGACGTCATCATTATCATTCACCTAAGCTACGCCAAATCGGATTCTATTATAAAAAGAAACATACTTTCAGCCGAACATAGAATCTCCTCCTTTTAAGTTCTTCAAAGTCGGTTAAAAATAAAAACCCGTGTTGACATTGATCAGTTGAAGCAAAAATTAATACCTTACCTCAACATATAAAGATGTAGAAATGTCTTGATCACATGGTTAGTAACGAAGGTTAAAAAGTTTTTTAATTGAAATATTAATGAAAACGTTGAGGATTCTGATTAAATTTGAAAATATTTAATTATATAATATTTGAAAATACTGTGTTATAATAAGTTTGCTTAAATTTTTATTCCCGTATCAATACGTCTTTGCAGTAGCACTGATTATGTCACTATTTTCTTAACGTGAATAGTTATTTTAATAATTACTTCACAACACAATTCAGCTGGTCATTTCATATACCTAGTTAGCGTAAAAGTGAGATTAAATAATAAGACTTTCGAATTATATGATGTTATGAAACTCCATGCCGCGTAAACGATTATAATGAAGGAACTGTTCCCCTAAAATCGGCTGCTAATATAATCATATCTTAAAATAAATTGTTTTATTAAGTTCAAAATTATATTGAGTTATTATTTGATTATAAAGCACAGTTGTCGGTGTGATCGCAATAAATGAATTATTGTAAAAGTAAGAAATGTTTTTAATATCTGTTTCGGACACAGATGTTCCGTTCGCCCTGTTCTCCTATTATTTTTTTTCAACTAACTTATCTATTCTACTCTGCCTTAACCTACTCTACTTTACTCTACTGTACCCCAGTCTACTCTACTCTGCCCCACTCTACTCTACTATACCCCAGTCTACTCTACTCTACCCCACAATACTCTACTCTACCCCACAATACTCTACTCTACCCCACAATACTCTACTCTACCCCACAATACTCTACTCTACCCCACTCTAGTTTACCCCAGTCTGCCCTACCCTACTTGCCAGAACCCTGGGACCTTAGCCCATTGGAAAGCGTACGGGACAACGAAGCTAACTTGCAGAGGCCCCTCTGCGAGTTGGCTTCCGTTGCAATACGTTCGTGAAGCACTTTTCATGGGACGATATGTCTACGGTATGTTTGGGTGTTTACGGTTTTTTAGACATGCAAGTACTAAGGCCAGGTTCTACTCATTTGTGAGAGTCAGAATGGCGGGTGTACCTCAGCGAAATAAATTGTAGTAATTACCGTTAAAATATAACTAAAATGTACTATTCAGTACTTAGCTCTAAAAAACATCTGTACCTTCAGAATGAAATAATTTTAAAATTAAGGTACACCCGCCTTATTGACATCAAGATGGCGGGTTACTCATAAAATAAAATTATACCAAAAAAATGTGCCAAAAAAGTACGTCAAGTAGAAAAGACCGACTCGTCCGTGGTTCTCAATTAGCTGCTGCGTTACGTGTCGCGGGTTCCATTCCCATGTGCAGCAAATATTTATATGGCTTTTTATCGGTGTTCCGGGTCTGGGAATTTTGCGAGCATCGCTGAGCAAGTTTATTTTTGTGTTTTCGTCACTCAACGACAAAACTAGTAAAGCGAGTCGTCGCGCCGGCAGTGTGAACAGTCGAGAGCTAGTTTTAATATAAACATCTCTTTCGTTTACACGGAATGTACATTAAATTTATTGTGCGTTTCTTGAGAGAGAAAATCGCCGATAGTCGTTTTCTCGCCGGCAGTCGGACCACTGCCTTACAGTGCGGAATTGGAAGTAGACGTTTCTACTCTCATTGTTGTCTAGCTCAGACGACGACGATGATGTATTTTGCGGTTTTGTTTTACGTTTATTTTACGCAGGTTTGCATAGGACTGAGCGACCGCGGGCGAGTAGCGCGAGTAATCGCTCGTCGCACTTGCACACACGCTTATAGCCTGGCGATAAAACTATCGAAGCTACACACTCGCTTCCCGCTGATCGCCAACTCGTTTATAGTTTCAAGTTCTACTCGTTTCTCGTTCATCGTCGGCGGTCGGACCACTGCCTAAAACAGCTGTTCCTTTCTTGAATTCATAACTTTTTCATTTTTTCTTTCAACAAAAATGGCGCCATTTTTATACACACCCTCCCATGCAGGAAAAGGCACACAAGACACCTAAGAGCTATCTAGATGGCGAATATAAATAAATCATAGAGGTTGTTAAAGGAAAATAAACCACACATCATAAGCTTTTATTTCGCGTAATAACTTTAGTACTGAAAAATAAAGCATTTCAGAAGGTAGGGTCGTTCCACGGATATCGAGTCGTTCAATAACTATGTAGAAATGTTGCGTTTTTCTTTCCCACTTACCATCGTTTTATTTGTGGCTTTTGCAAATCACGCATTCTTTTCGGCTAGAGGCAGATACATCGATTTATACGAAAGTACTTTTAATAAAGTAACTGAAAAGTTTGAAGCTAGTCTTATAAAGTTCGATATTTTTTATCCATTTGGGTTTACACATTGAAATGACGCTTTCTCGGAATTCGCACAGGTTGCGATACATGAGAAAGATCTATTAGGTACTAGTACTTTTAGATAGACGCACTAACCAGCGCCTCGCAATAAAGTACAGAGTAAGCATGTCCTATCTTCCCGCGATTAAACTATTCGTCAAAGATAAACTGGCATTCGAAGAGAATACGCAATGGCTTTCTAGCGAAAGAATGCGGCGTCTGGTGCACGAGAATAGTGGCATAGATCTAAGTTTACCGGGATGCATTAAACAATTCGATGAGATTGCGATACAGTTCATAAAAGGCAAGCACGATGAGCGAAAGGAATATTGTAGAACACGTGAAGGGAATGGAAACGGTTAAGTTGATTTTATTTCATTTATTATCTCGTACTTTTGACAAAGAATCGCACGTGCTAATTTAATGTCATTTGATTATGGTGGCCCTGCGGTATCCGGACCCGACTTACGTTATCCCACACTAGGAATTATTGGGCCCCTTTAAACGCAAGGCACCAACGCGGCAGACTAAGGCGATGGTGGAGAGATGTGCTGGATAACTTCTGGAGGGACTGGCAATGGCTGAGGACAGACGTGTGTGGAAAAGGGAGAGGGAGGCCTTCGCTTAGCCGAGGGATATTTAACTAACTAACACTCTGTAGCACTCACGGGTGAGTTCACAAACATGTCAATTCAGCACACCCAGACCCGGCTATCTGTAGGCCATGTAAATATGTTGTTCCGTGCAGGAATCGAACCGTGACACGCAGCGCAGCAGCCAATCACTCAACCGTTGCGCTAACCGTGTCATCTGAGGTCGCGGGTTCAACCCAGCTAGGCGCATTACTTTGTATAATTTCACTATTAATTTATTTCAATAATAATCAACACCTCTCTCAAAGCTGTGAGAGAAAACATCGTGAGGAAATCAGCAAACCGACATGTCCTAGAAACGTGGTGGTACCGTGGAATACGGCCTTTTCCCTCTTCTCGAGGAGGCCTGAGTCCCAGAAGTGGGAACATTATAAGGCGGATTATCCTATGAATAGTCAATGCTTAAAATGCTTATAATGCTTAATTTATTAGTAAATGTGTGGAGTACTGCAGCCACATATGGGCTGGTGCTGCAAAGTGCCACCTGGCAGCTTTGGACTCGGTGGAAAGGCGTGCGAAGAGGCTGATTGGTGATCCAGATTTGTTTAAGTCCAATCTTCAAAGCCTTGAGCGCAGGCGTAGGGTAACCAGCCTTTCGGTGTTTTACAGATTGCATTTTGTGAGTGTGCGCAGGAATTGTATGACTTGATTCTGCCATCTCACTTTCACCATCAGACAAACCGACGCACAGCGAGTATCCACCCTTACGTTGTTGAAACATCTACGGTCCGGACTAAGCGTTTTGCCTCGTCATTTATACCGTACATCGAAGAACTGGAACAGTTTGCCTGCTGCGGTTCTTCCGTCTGATTATAATTTAGGTGTCTTCAAGGCTAGAGTGAATAGGCCCTTAATAAACTAGTGCGCCTCACCATCAACGATTGCCTCACTGCTTACCATCAGGCGAGATCGTAGTCAAGTAGGTACTAGTTTATAACAGATAAAAAAAAATGCTTTTTGTATCGTCAGTAATAACAGCCAGCCTGAAATTTTTAAAAACTTTTTTATAGCAATCAATTACAGCGGAGATCTACAAAATAATTATGAAAAAGGTTCTAGAAAACGGTGACAATTTCATTCAATCTGAAGTTGACAGAGTGAAGAAATTACTCAGCAGGCAAGTGCCTTATACGAAGAAGCAGATGGAAATCCGCTTAAATATTCCACAAACATTTTTTAACGAAACTGTGGAATACTAAAGCTACTCACTGCTCGTCGTTCGCAAGCCCGCACCTACGGTGGCCCGGAATCAGCCTGTGACGTCCGTATTTCCTGCGGCGGCGGCAGCTGGGCGTGAGGACATCCTCAGCACAAAATAGATAGGTACAGAAGACAATCTCATGTATGTATTTCACTCTTTATACCTACGCTCGATGGATGCACACTAATGAGCGTTCGACGAGTGGTCCGAGACGCGACCGACGAGATATCGTGTCCGTGAGCGGTGTCTATGTGTGCGTTGCTCGACCGCGCTTTGTATGTAGATTTTCTGTACCTATCTATTTTGTGTCCTCAAACTTCGACACGAGCATGTTACCTCTCTTGCCGCTTTTAAAGGACATGAACCTTTATACATTATTAATAACTAAGAACGGCACGACGCGTCACATACTGGAGCGTCGCTCAATTTTAAAGTTAGGTACTCAACTTTTTGATTTGTTGAGACTTTCGAATGATTCTTTCATATTTATGTTATACTTATTTTAATTAAACTTCTCCATTATCATAAACAGGGCGACGCCGTCCGCTAGACTATGGAAAAACTAAAGCTAGAACTACATTAGACCGACGCACACGCGTAAGGGTCAACTCACACCAAAAGAGCGTCGAAGCGGATCGCAGTTTCAGTGTCATATGAATTTTAACTTTATTGTCATTTCTATAATACTTATTATCGCATGAGAAACACGAACGAGTCACACGGATGCCCGCGGCGCCGCGTGAATTCCGGCGAATTCTATAAACGGTAAACGGGTCGCTGCGCTTCGCTGCCCTTCGCCGCTCTTTCGGTGTGAGTTGACCCTAACGCGCTTGATTTGTACGTAGAACGACGTCGCGTGGCGTGGATCGAGTGTAGCTTCCTACAAGTTTAGTTTCTATATAAAATGTATGGCGACCGACGGGCCCCCAGATCGGCATGTGTGGCACACGTGTACGCAGTGTAGTTCTAGAGGCGAGTACAGACTTTGCGAGGCATGCGCCACGCACGGCGCATAGCCAATGCTCCACAAGCATATGCCTCGCCACAAACATGAAGTCGGACAAATGAAGCATTTACTTCGCACGCCATTACTCGACCAGAGTACCTACATGTTGTATCTACATATTGTATTGTTTTCATCACGCACACTTCAAGCACAGGCATTCGCTGTATGTCGTTCGCGGCGCATGCCTCGCGAAGTCTGCATCCACGTTAGCAAATTTTCAATAACAATAAAACCCAACCTTGCATGAAATATATGTATTCAGATTTTGAAATGTATAATAATAAAATAAAAATTGAATTGCCAGTTTCGTCACATCAAGTTTTTGCAATACTTTATTACAAAACAATGTAAATTGGAATGTAAACTGCATATTATATTGCTGTGACAAAATGGCCTGCACTCACGTACAAACATTATAATTATTACCTACTATATTATGTACCTGTTGATATGGAGCATACAGTTTTAGAGGCAAATTGACACACATCTTTGACGGACAGAAACTTCTGAAGTTCAGCTTTAAAGACCTGAACGTTCTCTAAAACTATGCCCCATATAAAAAGGCCATGTATTACCTACGTAAAAATAAACAATCATGTAACTGATAATTTTAAAATATGTGTCAAGAGTATAGACAATTCTACAACAACATGCACATCAATGCAAATAACTTGTCTTTTAACCACTCGTGTGTTTATTACGCCAGGGTCGCACATCAACGAAAACAACCGCTTTAAAAATGTTTAAACCAAAATGTTGCGGTTTAAAACCCCAAATAAACCGTTGAAAACTCGCCTACAAAAATAAAAGATTTGTATTTTACACTAATGGGCAATTTTTTGGCTTGTGACGTCATGTTTCGTTTTAATTAGTTAATTGTAAAAATCAATGGTCTAGGTACGTTTGGTCAGACGGACCAAGTAGAACTAAACCCGTTAAATAGATCAATATCAGTCTATCACACATTTAAAAAAATCCTTAAAGGTACAGTAGTTTAGGTTTAAAGATCCCTTAGAAGAAGAAGCTTGGTCAAATCAAGAAAATGTAGTTATAATTAAGAAAAACATGGTCATCAGCACCAATCGTTTTAAACCAAAAAAATGGTTTGTTTTGATTTTAAACGGTTTTTTTTCGTTAAAACAGTTTGGCTTAATTGGTTTTAAACCGGCCTTACATCTATATCCACGACCAAATATTCCATCTCATCAGCTCTCCTGTCACCTATGAGGATTGAAGAGCTAAACGAGATGGAGTACCCAGTTGCAAACACACGACCTTGGCGAATAGGACACAAAAACTCGTCGGACTAATCCGACCTGGGGCCGTATTATGACCTCTTAACACCATAATGTTTTCGGTGTGAAAAAGAGACGGAGCTATACAGGACGAATAGCACTATCCTTTTCTCACACAGAAAACATGATGGTTTTAAGATGTCATAATACGGCCGCAGGGCAGCTAAATGGTTAACTTTAAATATCGAACTCCTAAACCATATCAATTCCTTGCAACAATTCAATTGATTGACATTCCTTTCCTGCAATATACAAATGTATGTTTATCAACAATGCGTTCCAAATGAGAATAGGATCGCCCGCTATGTTGTGACGTCACGATTTACTGTCAAATCAAGGAAAGAAATTTTTAAACATTAATTAATTTACGAAAAATTTAATTTATTTATGAACTGTGAACGAAAAAAGTTTAATCAGAATCCAGTTCTTCAATTTAACTCATTTCTAAGTTCCTCAATTTTGCCAAAATTTCTTCGATTTGACAGTACGACGAGACGTCAAAACAGGAATCGGTCCTATTTTCATTGGGAACACGTAGTAGGTAATAAGGTAGGGTATTCTTACATATTCGAGTACTGTATGGATCAAAATGTTAGTGTTAGTGATAGCGTGACGAGTGACAGGACAGAATGGAAGAAAAAAACGTGTTGCGCCGACCCCAAATAAAATGGGACAAGGGCAGGAAGAAGAAGAAGAGTATGGATCAAAATGTTGGGCTGCGAAAAAGATTGCACGTAGCGGAGATGAGAATGTTAAGAGATAGATGTGTGGTGTGACGAGACGAGAATGGATAAAGTGAGAAATGAGCATATTAGGGGAAGTTTGAAAGTGGCGCCAGTGACTGAAAAGTTAAAAGGGAATCGTTTGTCTTGGTTCGTGTGAAAAGGAGAGACGAAACGCATGTTGCTAAAAAAGTTATGAGTTTACATGGGGATGTATGGAGGGGAGAGGGAGGCCAAAGAAAAGATGGATGGATTGTGTGAGGAAGTGATATGAAAGAAAGGGGAGTGATAGGTCAAAATATAAGAAAAAAGCATGTTGCGCCGACCCCAAATAAAAGGTGACAAGGACAGGAACATGATGATCCTTACATATTCGAGTCTGTCTGTATTAACGCGATAAACTCAAAAACTGCTGAACAGATTTTCATACAGTTTACAGCAATATACAGAGATTCATGGAGAAGACTTAAGCATATAATACATGCATATTATAGTAGAGCATAAGAGGATTACAAAGATTTGTAGGTAAGTGTTTAAAAATAGAGATGGGTGAGCATTAGCATATCCCCGTGTAATCCCAGGTCGCATTAATATATGACAACCGAAGTTTGTAGATACCCCTTATATACATCTCTAATTAATATTATAAAGAGGTAATTTTTTTTGTTTGTAGAGGAGGTAATCTCTGGAAGTACTGGTCCGATTGGTAAAACTTTTTCACCGATAGAAAGCTGATATTCTTATTTTATGAACGCGGGCAAAATCTAGTTCATAATAGTTATTTCTTTTTCAATTTTCAGATGACTTTTATCAATTGAACAAATAAGTACCTACGGCATATTTTCTGTATAAAAACTCGACAGCTTTTGTACCACAATTAAGGATATTCTCGTTACCAGCTATCAGAAGATCGACAAATCAGTACTTGAAGAAAACTGCGCTGAATAAAGCTTTAATTGAAGCTTTGGTCGTGGTCCTCCACAACTCCAGAGAGATTTATTAGCTTTTAAATCTGTCATGTAATCGTGACCGTGGCGTGCTGAACACATTTTGCTTTGTCATGTATACACGACTGGCGGTCGAAAGGGTAAAGATATTTGTATTTATTCATGGTTGTAGCTCCACACAAAATAACACTAAGATTAAGGTACTAGCTAAACTGATCTTAAGGGGCCGGCGTCGGATGAATTTCCATACAACGTAATACCACTCTTTAAAACTTCTTTTTAAAAAAGAAAACAAACAGAAATTTAAGCAAATTGTATTTCGCACTTTTTTACAGCGTGAATGGCAAAACATGCCATTTGGCTTTTCCTGTATTAAAAATAACAATATTTCTAATATTCTCGACGTAGGAACCTAGATAAATATTGTCTATAACCGAATATCATCATAATAATATGTTGGAAATATGCTCCAACTGCAAATGAGCTTGGTATTACGTTTGTATGGAAATTCATCCGTCGCCGGTCCCTTAACGAAATCGTAGATAAACTCTTTCTCGGTGCTTTTCACAGCTAACTTCAACATAACATGGCCGTGACTATTTCAGCCTTACACACTCTCAAACAGTACACTATACTCCTGACGACACAAAAACCGAATATTTTAACTAGTAAAGACAATAAAATTGATATGTTATACGATCATGAACAACATGTAAACTTATTCAAGATCTCAAGTGAAGCAATACTGCACGTCGACGGCGCGCTTTCCGCGGTCCACGCGCACCATAGGGGCCTATTACACTACTCGATATTCAGACAGTCTAAGCCGATGTCGCGTAGTGTAATAAGAGTTACACTGACTTATATTCTAGTGATAGACAAACTCTTTCATGGAAACTATTTGTCAAAACTGAGAATTTAAAACAAAACTTCGCTGCAGCGCTACATTGGCATTATGTCGTCTAACAGAACTATTAAAACATGCAGCGCTGAGATTGCTTTTAGAGGATACTTTTTTTCTTAAGCGCCATGAATTTCGTGGTACTTACGCGTTTTGTTCAACGTAGTGTAATGTTCAAGGTGTACAGTCTACATTACACCTGAGTCGACTGGAATGAGTGTGCGGCACGCCTAATCTAGTCCGTAGTGCATATATCGATAAAAATAAGACTGAATATCTAATAACTGAATATCGTGTCCTTATTAACGCGTAGTGTAATAGGCTCCTAAGAGATATCTGCTAATTGGATGAGGCTCACAGCTAGTTTCCCATCCTGCATCTACACTTTGTTACATCACCAAAAACGAAAACATTAAGATACTTTTTTAAAGTAGGTAAATGCTATATTGCTCCACTCAAAATTATGACCTTATAATTAATTATTATTAAACTCTTACTAGAATTTCTATGGAATATCAAATCCTAAAACGAACATTTTTTGCTCAGGCCTAAAATTACAATTATTTATTTATTTATTTATTTATTATATACTTTATTGTACATACAAAATATAACAAAGAAAAACTTATATCTAAAACACGTACAATGGGCGGCCTTATCGCATTCCGCGATCTCTTCCAGGCAACCTAGAATAGACAGTAATTGTCAGAACATGATATGGGCTGTCATAAGTTCAACAATAAGTATTACCTATTTTAAAATTAATTACATTTATAATTATTATAATTGATAGATACACAGATACATACATATGCAATATAATACATACATAAATATATACATACCAAATATATGAGCAATCATAAGAAAGAACGACTTTCGAATAATCACAGCGACAAGTAGTGATCCTTAACAAGTCTCTTGAAGGCAGGCAATGATTGAGCGCGTTTTATAGCATCCGGTAATGCATTCCACAGACGGGTAGCCTGGACAGTAAAGGATTTATCTAAGAAGGTTGTGGAATGCACCGGCATCTTGAGTCGTAAGTTATCTGATGACCTAAGAGATTTTGAATGGGAGTCGCAAAGAAACTGAAAACGATTCTTGAGGTAAAGAGGGGTAAAAGGAGAAAAGAGTATATTATATAAAAGAGAAAGAATATGAGCATTCCGGCGAAGGCGAATTGGCAACCACTTGAGCTTCACACGAAATTCAGAAACATGGTCATATTTACGCAAACCGAATATGAACCTTATGCTTAATTATTATTTGTTAAAAGTATTGCCAACAGTAATTTATGTGCAAAAAAAAAATAATAGAAATGCATAATTAAAAATAAGGGACTACTGCACGTTTTCACTAACAATAGAACTAATCCAAATAAAAGCAAACTAAGTGTATTCTTACTGCTTCAACAATGCAAAAATATCTATGCATAATATTCCACATATTGCATGGTGACAGTATTATGCCAGGGTAGCGCGCAATATTTTCATAAGCTTTTTGCATTTTTCGGGTGTGTTGTGCATTAAAAATGTGATTTGCGACCGCAACAAATATGGCTATACTGAGTTAGAATAGACTAGTTGCAGTAAAAAATGTAATTAGTCCGTCTTTTAGATTATTCAAAAATAAGGGACACGTATTTTTTTATTTGTAAATTAAACCAAAAATGACAAAGATATAGCCCATTAAAGTTACGTGTGACGTCATTCCGTGCGAAAAAATGCAGCTTTACACGTAACTTTAACGGGCTATATCTTTGTCATTTTTGGTTTAATTTACAAATAAAAAAATAAGTGTCCAATATTTTTTTATAATCTGAAATACGGACTAAATAAAATGTAATTATTTTGACCCTGGAAACTACCCTATTGGACAATGGCAATGAAAAGATGTTAGATCATATTGATCTTTACAGGGTCCATAGAAGTCTCATTTTTGAAACCTTATTTATCCTTATCTCGATTTTTTGTGTGGATTGGGTCCAATTATAATCTTTAAAATTATCAATACAATTCTCTCAGTTCATCATCATCAGCCTTTTTATTGTTCCCACTGCTGCACTCAGGCCTCCGTTCTAGGAGAGGAAATGGGCCGCGTGGTGGATTACTCGTGGATTACCCGTGGTGGTGAATGTCACACATGTCGGACATGTCGGTTTCCTCATGATGTTTTCCTTCACCGTTTTGAGAGCAGTGGTAATGAAATAAATTACACAAAGTACCTAATGCGCCTGGCAAGGTTTGAACTCGCGACCTACAACTTGTCGGAGCCATTACCACTCGACCGCCACTGCTCTCACTCGACCTTTCTCAGTTCAACAAACCCTATAACTTTTTCATGAAATAGCTATTCAATTGCATTAGACAAAAATTAAATTCATAATTTTAATTTTCCATACTTAAAATGTGTGTTTCAACCGCAAATCATATTTTGATCAACATAAAATTTGACAATGACTTGCAAAAAGCAAAAATACTTAAAAAATAAAAAAACACGGTTTACCCTATGGAACATCCCTCTTAACCTGTCAATCGTGATAATGACAGACACAATTGAAAGACAATAGGTGCGCGAACGCCGGCGTTCGCTTGGGGTTTAATGAATTAAAAGTAACCACATTTCATCAAAACTAAGCAAACTAGAATAAATCCAATTTGTATGAAGACTTGCCCACTACATGTTTCCATTACATTCAATACAAAATTGAAATAATTAACCAAACATATCATTAGTATCACTAGCCATTCAAAGAAAAATATAGATATACTCTGTTCAAAATAAGATTAGACATTTATGAAAACCTTTTATTACTGTCCATTCAACCGATTTTGACCTTTATTACGTTGGTGCCATGACAAATGGCGACTGCAGCAAATAGTTGGTATTGTAACCACTTTATTGCTTTTAATACCATCTTTATGCCTAGGAAATAGAAGTTAAAATCGGTTGAACAAACAGTAAAATAAGCGTGTTAAAAGGTTTCATTAAATGTCTAATCTTAACGCGAATACGGTATAGGTATATCGTAAATGCATCATTATATTTAAAATATACTTTTCTGACAATATAAAGAAATTACATGTTGGCCTCTTATAACTTTAAAATTAAAAGAAATTATTCCGTTGTTTCTACTTTCAGTTCTTTCAATTTTAAAACTACTCCATCTGATTCCTTCTCATCCTTTGTAATATTTTTGGCATCTTTCTCTGAGATTTTATCGTTACGCTTGGGCTCTGGAGAATCAGTGTCTTCGCTCCTGGTGATGCTGCTTTCGTCATCTGAAGACAGATCCTGAGTGTAGATACTGCATTTTGTTCTCACTATTTCTTGAGCCTCTGCAAATTTTGTCTTCCATAGTTCTGCATCTGTTGAGGAGTTAATGAGATTATAACATAAACTAGCTTTTGCCCGCGCGGCTTCGCTCCCGCTCTTCCCTACTCCACCGTAATATACCCTACTCTACACTACCCTACTCCATACTACCCTACTCTACACTACCCTAATTTTAATTTTTTTTTTCTTAAGAACCTTCTCCTGACAATAACAAACACAATTAGGTTAGAAGGGTGTGGCGGAGTCTAGTAAGCGAGCGAAACGAGCGAACACAGACTCTGCCACACCTTTCGTGGTTATTATTTATTTGTAAACCCGACGACGCTTTTTAGGCAACTTTTAGGTGTTTTGAGGCCGACTACGCTTTAAATGCAATTTTTAAGTGTTTTGAGATTAGGTTTACAAAAATTAGTTTTTCTTGGAAACGGTGACAATAAATTTTCGGACAAACAACCATTCGGCGCTTAAATTTTCGGGATTTTGATACGTATACCCTACGACTTACATAAATCTTCATTACATGTATATTTTTTGTTGCTTCTACTATGTGAGCACAATGAAGAATGAAGAAAGTATTAACAATAAAAATACAGTATTTTTGACCAAGTATTATGAGTCTCATCATCATGTCACCCTGACATTGGGCATCAGGCAACGGCGCTCTCGCCGCCGCCGGCATTCCGATCCCGATTTCCAACCACCGTAGGCGCGGGCTTGCGGACAGTGAACAATGGGTAGCTCGCTGTCCAGCCGTCCAGTAACTGTCCGGACCAAGCCCAAGCCGCCGACGGCGCGCACTGTTCCCGCGCGCCTCAAGGAGTTATCAGCAACAGATGGGGCCTAGCCGGGTCGAAGCCTACTGAGGCCAGAGTTATCCGAGAGGGAACTCGAGCCTAGAGCATGAGTGCATAACTGGCATTCATGCTGATGTAGCTATAGAAAAAATAATTTAAAATATCAACGAATTTTTCAGAAATTGCAATATTTTTTCTGTGGATAGAAAAAAATTACAGTCAGCAAGAAAATGGGAACTTTCCAAAAACCTTTTTTTTATATAATAATCCTTTTTTAACAAGGATTAAAAAAGTACTTTGAACCAACTTTTCTTAACAAAGTAATGCGTAAATACAAGGAAAGAAATATAAAAAAAAAACTAAACCCAGACTAACTAAAGTAAATAGGAACTACCATTAAATAAACATTACAAGTATTAGGTACATCACAAACCATTAAATATTAATCAATATGTTTGTTCTAAATTCGGGTCAAAGATTATAGACGGAAAAGTAAATAACGTTTTAAGATGTATCCTATGAATAACGGTGTGAGTTTCACATTTGTGTGATGAACTTGATATGTATTAGTTATCTAACTTGTATTAGTTATAAGTAGGCCTAATGTGTAACCGTTAGTTAAGCGGTTATCACACTGCCACGCACCAATGTGTCAACACACGCTCACGTACTTGCAGGAGTGCACATCTGCATCATCGTGCGGGTTTTTTACGCACTAAGGCTCGTAGGTACGTTTTCTTAATTCAAGCAGGCCCGCACACTACTATGAGACTCAGTGAGGCATACCATGTGTGCCATCCCGCACCCACGTGCGTAACTGCATATTTCTCCGCATGTAGGCCCGTGATCTGCATGAAAATGCGTAGATGCATTTTGGGTGTTGGACTGTGTGTGTTTTCTATACAAACGGAGATACTTACAAGCAACGTCAAGACACGCACTACGCTGCGTGGTGCGTGGCAATGTGCTAACCGCCTAATTCCTACCTAAATAAATCAATAAAAAAACTTACTCTGAGGGTTTCCAAACTTAATAGCCAGCAGCTCTTGTTTCATTTGTTCATCAGCAAAATCAGCAAACACAGACCAGTTGAACGCTTTGTCCGAGCCACAGTGCACATTCATCCTGATGTCTGGTGTGATGAAGTGGTTCGCACATACTTTGAGTGTCTTATCACGTCTCATCACCACTCGAACTGTATTGTTAACCTTGTGTCGCAGCAATTTTATATCACCAGTTCCTCGCTCCTATAAACAGATATTTGAAAAAATTTATAAAAGTGTTTTATTTAAGACAAGACAGTCCATAAAAGTTGTTGTAACTAGGGTTGCAAACTTTTTTTATAAGAAAAAAAGTATTTTTCTATCTGAAATGAATGATATACAGTATTTTAAAAACAGGCACAGTATTTTGTTTATATATTGTTTTATATACATATTTTTTTGAACTGCTCGTCTTTTTTAAAAACTTATACGCCTCACCAAATTATAACTGTAATTAAAATAAATTAAGAGCTATAATTCTTTTCGTTCTAAAACTCTAATAATATAATTTAATTTAAAAAAAAAACAATGTGGCTGTCTAACTCTAACGCTTACAAGTATAGTGTTAAGCATTTTGGTGCTGAAAACAGTAATTTGTATACTTAAATTTTGTTCAACAGTAAAAAGTATAATGTAAAGGTACTGAGTAAATATAATGTGCGGAAGAAGTTTATTACTGTTTTTGACTGTTTAGTCTGTAACCCTATTAGTAACAAGAATTTAACTTATAAGTAATGTTAGTAATAAACCACTAATACAGTTCTAGACACACCATCTACTCATATACCACTGCACAGTAGGCTCACCAGTCCCACAACACTATGTCAATTATTACCATCTAAAATAATTCAAATGTACTCTATTAAAAGCTAGTCGCCTGTGTAGGTACATAAAATGTCACTCCGGGATAAAGCAGCTTTCTATCGGTGAAAATTTTTTACCAATCAGACCAGTACTCCCAGAGATTACCCCCTACATACAAACTTACAAATTTTACCTCTTTATAGTATTAGTATACATCAACTTATTAGCTAAGATAATTTGTTATCTATTCAAGAGGCCAAAAATATACATAACCTGCAATAGGCACAATGCTTACATCTTATCAATTTCCCATAAATTGTTTTAAAAACTATCTTGAGACTGACAACAGCTCATACTTGGTTATGAACACAAAAGTTAAGTGTTTTCCATTGTTACCTTCCACTCATGGTCCCCAGTATCATATCTGTAGAGCCTGGCGCGTATTTTGACTAGTTCCTCCTCTTCTTCCTCGTTCGTATGGATGTCCACAAGCGGCAGCGACACGATCGGATCGAAGTGAGGGTCGTGTTCAGGCGCCTCTACTTCACCTCCTTCGCTTTCGCTGTTACGACGTACGCTTTCTTCCGTCTGCACAAGAACAACAACAACCAAATACATTTTTTAATTACCATAAAACAATCAACTATTCTTATGACCGCTTTTAATCCAATACATACCGGTGACGACATTGTTTTCTATTCAGTAATTTACTTTCTTTTTCAAAAGAAATCAGAAAATTATAAACAAACTCGGTGAAGTTCGGTTACTGAATGATGAAGTTTAATTTTTATCAACGAAATAGAATGAATGAATGATTGTCAATTGATTTTTTTTTTATCTATCCAAAAAAAACATAATGGACAATATTTTGAAAAGAATTCGTTCAGACGTTTAAAAATATTTTAATAATAGTGTTTTTTCTGGTCTGTATATTAATTGCGGGCGGGAATGTCCACTCTGACCCAAACTTCAAAGTAACGCCAGAGGGCACTGCGCTTGGCACCGAGACAGTCAAACGAATAGATTCAAACCGTACCGCGTCGTTTTAGATCAAATTGTTTGATGCTAGTTTAAGGGCTTGATATTCGATACGGTTTTGTTTAGATCAGAACTATGCCGAAAATATTTTACGTCACAAGTCCGTAACATTAATTACCAACACAAATCTGTCGTCCATGGTTTCACTCGCTTCTTTCTTTGGTCTCTACTCACGAAAGTGGTTTCGTGAGTCGAGGCGGGATCTCATAGAGCCTAGCCTTCTTCAAAAAATGGGTTAATCAACACTAAAAGAAGTTTTGGATTCGAACCGGCAGTTTTGACGTGACAACGTCTTAAATTAGGTTGCGGCTGGGAGTCACTTATGAAAAAGTGTAACGCTCGGTAACGTTACGATGAGTCACCGAACGAGAGAGAGGCCCGCCGAATGCCTTGCGTCTCTCTCCCACTCAACTATGATCGGTCTGCCGCGCGCGCAGCACTAGAGAGTTCCTATTGTGCAATTTAATTATATTCATATCAATAAATATTCTACCGAGAAAAAGACGTTGTCACGTAAAATCTTCGCCCGTAAAACCGACTTTACAGGCAACCATTTTTTTTTTTTTTTTTGAGATTAACGCGTTCAACCAAACAAACAAACTTTTCTTTTCCCCAAACAAAAAAACCGGGCAAGTGCGAGTCGGACTCGCCCATGAAGGGTTCCGTAGCAGCAAGTAACATAATATAAAAGTTCTTGTAATGTATTGTAACTTTGATCGATGTTTTAATAATAGTGTATTTTTTTCGGTTTATGACGCATTAAAAAAAAACTACTTACTGGATTTTGTTCAAACCAATTTTCGTTGGTAGTTTTTATAGTAATGTACATCATATATTTTTTTTAGTTTTATCATTCTCTTATCTTAGAAGTTAGAGGGGGGGGGACACACATTTTACCACTTTGGAAGTGTCTCTCGCGCAAACTATTCAGTTTAGAAAAAAATGATATTAGAAACCTCAGTATAATTTTTGAAGACCTATCCATAGATACCCCACACGCATGGGTTAGATGAAAAAAAAATTTTTGAGTTTCAGTTCTATGTATGGGGACCCCCAAAATTTATTGCTTTTTTTCTATTTTTGTATTAAAATCTTGATGCGGTTCACAGAATACATCTACTTACAAAGTTTCAACAGTATAGCTCTTATAGTTTCGGAATAAAGTGGCTGTGACATACGGACGGACGGACAGACAGACAGACAGACAGACAGACAGACAGACAGACAGACAGACAGACAGACAGACAGACATGACGAATCTATAAGGGTTCCGTTTTTTGCCATTTGGCTACGGAACCCTAAAAAGCTGATTTGAGCAGTGTCGTGCATTTTCATGCCTTTTGATTATTTTCTCCGGGAATATGTAGAGTTGCATGTCTATGATATGGCGACAAATCAGAAATAATTGAGCACTTGTTCTGTTTTAAAAACACTACATACTTTCTAAACTTGATAGGAAAATACATTAGCACTTACCTACTTTACGAAGCTTTAAAAAAAAATAAACCATTCATTCTTTCAGTCACTAACTGACAAATGTCAATAAAATGTCATTATTATGTCAACATAACAGCGTTTATACTTTATTGATTTATCGAAATTTTAAAAAAGCTGTGTTATTTTGGTGGTTTTTAGATTTTATTCTTAGGATTGAAACAGTCCAAGGTAAAAATAGTATATGATAACTATTTTTACAGCACCGTAACACACATTGAAATTAGCACCAATAGTTGGTTTATGGTGTGTCAAGTCAATGACTTCATGTTTATGTTTCGGCGACCTATTTTCGGCAGGTCGGCTAGTTTATTTTGAGAATTCTTCCTATTTTGAGGCAGTTCCGGTTCGGTGCTGGTTTTTATTAGCATTTGGTAGGTTTGAATTGAATCAGATTCTCTTACTTGCCAACTGTATCAAGATATATAAAGCTCTCATATGACTTGTAAATAACAAAACTTTACTATTGAGTGTATGAAATATTGTTAATTTTATATTTTTCAGTGTAACTTATTATCTTAAACTGAAGCAGTTGTTTTATTAGAATTTTTCTGGAAAAGTGAAGCAGGTAAGACAACTTCAAACTTGAATATAAATAAACAAATAAATTGTGTGATTTTTTTTATCTATTTATTTCTAGTATTCAATATGAATAACATATTGGTTTCCTGCTTTTTGCCTTTGACTTTCTAGTAATGTAACAGGTTTATTATGTGTATTGTTGCTACATTAACACAAACCTAGAATTGGTTAAGACAAATTAAGGTTTTTAATTCATTCTTGACCATCTTCAACTGCAACTTACAAAAGCAACTCCTTTGAGACTATTTAAATCCTGTAATTTTTTCAGAAACTGAAAAATGAATCAGAATCTAGGGAAGATGATAACGGAGCAGCTCCGAAATCCTAATGAGTTAGACATCAGCCTCAGGATGGAGTTTGGACCTTTTGAGACAGTACACAAGTGGAAACGAATGTCTGAATGCTATGAATTTGTTGGTGCTAGGTAAGTTAAACTCAAATCAAAATGAAGAGGCAGGTCTATGCGAGAAGAACGGCACGAGCCATGCTCAAATTCATATACTATGCGTTCTAAATTAAAATAGGAAAGTTAATCAACCTCAATCTGTCAAATGTTTATTGAAAAGTATGGTTTGCTTACCAAATTTATTTGCATATCAATAATGTAATGATTTTCTATCTTATTTTTATTGTTAGGAACAATTTGCTTTCTTATTTCATTTGGCTATACATTATCATTACTGACAAAAAATTATCCTCAGTATATTTAATTGGAAACTTAGGAGTATACCTATGTTTCTGTTTGAATTGTCTGCCAGCATTGGCAGGCAGCAGTCATGCCGGCTGCTGCCTACTGGGGCCAGGGTTATCCGAAAGGGAGCTCGAGCCCCGGTATGAAGGCTAGAAGGAACAGGGTGGGTCTTTTAGTTAGTAAGAGTCTGACACTATCTCCCGCTCTGCCCAAGAGCGGGGGTGGTCATTGGATGATTTTTTCACACCATTAAAAAAAAGGGCATTACTGCTATGCTAAAGCTGTATTTAATGGGTCCAAATCGGAAGGCTCGGCTTCGGTATGAAAGGCAATGAAAGTAAATGTCTGACAAGGGCAGGCAACTTCATTTTAGTAATTTAAATTTATATATTTTTAGGAGGAGCAAACACACAGCTGTAGCTTACAAAGATGCGATTTATGTATTTGGGGGTGACAACGGAAAATCCATGTTAAACGATCTGATCAGATTCGACATTCGAGAGAAGTCTTGGACAAAGACTGGCTGCATGGGGGTTCCGCCCGCGCCTCGCTATCATCATTCTGCTGTGGTAAGTTGAGGACTATACCTTTAGTTTTACAGGGCGATCTGAGGCCTCGTTTACGGAGAGTCGCGTAAGACGGCGCGGTCCGCACTAAAATCATACATAAGACGTTGTATGAGAGAGTTTACGGGGAAACGAATTTAAACACGTTTGCTTGAAATACAGGCGATTCCCGCGGATGGCATCACTGCGTCGCAGCGCGCGCCAATACGAGCTCACGGCAATTATAGTTATCGGCACGGATCTTGAGCGCTCGGCGTCAGAGTGGGGATCGCTTTGCGCAATCCATACATTGGCGAGCCAATCGTCGTCGTTATTAGATACATGCAGCAACGCATGGAACGAATCAGGAGTGACGTCTATGACACGATGGCGCGGGGAGCCAATCACTGACACTCCCCGCCCCCGCGTCTCACTTCGCACCACTAAAGAGACCGAATATTTGACTTCTGCGCAACTTAAAGCCAGCGTTCAAGCTCCGTGCCGGTAATTGTACGTGGTGTGTAAAACGCACCGCTTACCACCGCCGCCCCGCCTGCCGCGCCGCTCACCGCTAAGACCGAAGTCTTGAATGGGCCGTTAATCCGCGCACTGGTTCGACAAGTAGTTTGGTTTCAATCAAGTATGTTGATTGCAGGTGCATCGTTCTTCAATGTTCGTGTTCGGCGGCTACACCGGCGACATCCTCGCCAACTCGAATCTGACCAACAAGAACGATCTGTTCGAGTACAAATTCCCCAGTGCACAGTGGGTGCAATGGAAGTTTACCGGACAGTGAGTCTTATACAAGGTTTACTATATGCGATACATGTTCTGTGTTCACACTTGTCCTCTAACCCCAACCCTACCCACATTACTACATTAGACTGACGACGCTCATGTGGACCACGCCTGATTTGTACGTAGAACGATGTCGCGTGATGTGGATCTAGTGTAGATCTACAAGTCTAGTTTCCATATAAAATGTATAGAGACTGACGCGCCTAGATCGGTGTGTGTGGCACACGTGTGCGCAGTGTTTATTTACTTTATTTTATTATTTAACAATTTATCAATTTATGTACTTACACACATATATATAATAAAAGAAAAGAAGACGGAAAAAGAACAATGGGTACATAAGTGCTTATTTCAACAGAAATCTCTTCTCTCGAATTGAAAAAACAAAAGAGAAGTAGCAGTGAAAGGAAAAAAGAAGAGTACAAATAAAACAATTATCTATAATAAAAAATAAAACATATACAGTGATAAACTACCTTTTTAGTAAACATATAAATAAAATATAAATTCGATTCGCAGAGAGCCAGTGCCTCGGTCAGCTCACGGTGCCGCGGTCTACGACGACAAGCTCTGGATATTCGCGGGGTACGACGGCAATGCAAGGCTTAATGACATGTGGACCATCAACTTGTTGGTACGTACTAGCTTTTATCCTATGACCTTGCCGCTGTGAGCGGTCGCTAAGCGCGGGGCGGGGAGCGGTAAGATCAAAAGTTTGAAGCACGCCACGGGACGCCACTCATAGCGAAAACGCTTCACTTGCCTGCTAATGTTGAGGTTTACAAACACCATACTCACTATTACATTTTTTTTTTTTTGTGGTGGGTAATCATTAAATAACTTCTCGGAATCGCCCATTTCTAATATAAAATATTGACTGCATTTCGTTAGAAGGAACCGACTCTCACATAGTTGGGCAAAGCCTAGGTAGATTGATTATTAAGTGTCCACGCACACGGGCCACAAAAAGAAGCTAGAAGCGGCCACAAAAAAAGCTGAAGCGCGCCACAAAAAAAAGCCGCCTCAAAAAGAAGCAAGAAGCGGCCACAAAAAAAAAAATGAAGCGCACCACAAAAAAACTCCGCCTCAAAAAGAAGCTAGAAGCGGCCACAAAAAAAAAGATAAAGCGCGCCACAAAAAAACGACGCCTCAAAAAAATGCTAGAAGCGGTCACAAAAAAAGATGAAGCGCGCCACAAAAAAAGATGAAGCGCGCCACAAAAAAAAAGCCGCCTTAAAAAGAAGCTTTAAGTGCCTTTTTTTGTGGCCTGTATGCGGGGTCTATAGTTTATTTTATCACTCAGGGAGAAAATCACCAGTGGGAGCGAATCGAACAGAAGGGTCAGTGTCCCCCGACGTGCTGCAACTTCCCCGTGGCCGTCGCGAGAGGCAAGATGTTCGTGTTCAGCGGTCAGAGCGGCGCTAAGATCACCAACGCGCTGTTCCAGTTCGATTTCGAGACTCATACGTAAGTTTAAATGTGTCTTCGTGGTGAAAGAATTTTAATCTAAGATCCGTATAAAAACACCTCTTCCCTCATCTGTTATTCCATTATGATAAATATGATGTGCCAGATAATACGTTTATTAAGACATTCTGAACAGGTTGCCTAGCTAAATCTGGTGCCAATGATGTACGTTAACAACAATTGTTACATTTTTGACATCAATTACCCCTCATTTGTTATTTCGGAAAGCCGAGCATGAGCTGAAAAGCTTCAAGGAACTGAAAAACCGTTGCCTCCTTATTTTTAGTGCAAATAGGAGAGTTGCCTCGCATAAAAAGGTGAGTAAATGGTCATAATTTATCCGCATCTTCTTCGTTCGTCGTTCGTTCATCGTTTCTTGTTAATTAGTGTTTTTTAGACTAACAGAAGCTATTATGTCGAGTACCGAACGCGGCGGATGGTCAGCCAGTACTATGAATTTGATCTTTATTAGTATCTCAGTAAGGTTGAGTATAAAATGAAATAACTGAGTACTAGATACAGATCTAATTTTTATTCTCATAATGAACTTTATTAACAGGACCCTAACCAGATGGCGGAGAATCTTAACATCTACTTCTAATTTGACGTCAACGCCATCTAGAATTTATTAGGTATTAGTTACGGATTCCTAATCCGTAACTAATACCTTTTTGAACTTAAATCTCGTTCTAAACAGTAATGATAGAACTCAATTTGTAAGTATTTGAAAAAAGTCGAAAAATAATATAAAATGTTCGCAATCTTAGAAAAATTTTATGGTTTAACATCATTGGCACAAGAAAGAACACTTGAAAATAGTGCTAGTTTATCATTATTATATTTTTTTTTTTTTTTTTTTTTTTTTTTTTTTTTTTTTATCTGTTATAAACTAGTACTTGACTGCGATCCCGCCTGATGGTAAGCAGTGATGCAATCGTTGATGGTGAGGCGCACTAGTTTATTAAGAGCCTATTCACTCTAGCCTTGAAGACACCCAAATTATAATCGGACGGGAAGACCGCAGCAGGCAGACTGTTCCAGTCCTTCGAAGTACGCGGTATAAATGACGAGGCGAAACGCTTAGTCCGGACCGTAGATGTTTCAACAACGTAAGGGTGGATACTCGCCGTGCGTCGGTTTGTCCGATGATAGAAATGTGATGGCGGAATCAAGTCATGCAGTTCCTGCGCACACTCTCCAAAATGCAATCTGTAAAACACCGAAAGGCTGGCTACCCTACGCCTGTGCTCAAGGCTTTGAAGATTGGACTTAACCAAATCTGGATCACCAATCAGCCTCTTCGCACGCCTTTCCACCGAGTCCAAAGCTGCCAGGTGGCACTTTGCAGCACCAGCCCATATGTGGCTGCAGTACTCCACACACGATCGGACCTGTGCTTTGTATAAAATTAAAAGCTGTCTCGGTGTGAAGTACCGCCGGACTTTTGCGAGAACGCCTAGTTTCCTAGCAGCTACTTTGGCTTTGGACTCAATGAACCGCCCAAAATTGAGGTCGGAGGAAATTTCGACACCCAAGAGCTGAAGGCGGTCGGTACAATCCAAAGATACATTCTGAAAAGTAGGAGCCGAGGTGAACGGGCTCCTTTTGGCGGTGAATATATTCTTTATTGTGTTATATCTGGTGCACAAAAAAATACAGGACAGACTAGTTTATTATTCAGCATTAACATATAAAAGCCGGGCTTCCTGGTTGGTGTTCGTGATTGTTGTTGTGACGCTCGTGCAGGTGGAGCCGCGTGTGCACGGAGCACCTGCTGCGCTCGGCGGGCGGCGCGCCGGCGCGGCGCTACGGGCACGTCATGGTGGCGCACCGCGCGCACCTCTACGTGTTCGTGATTGTTGTTGTGACGCTCGTGCAGGTGGAGCCGCGTGTGCACGGAGCACCTGCTGCGCTCGGCGGGCGGCGCGCCGGCGCGGCGCTACGGGCACGTCATGGTGGCGCACCGCGCGCACCTCTACGTGTTCGTGATTGTTGTTGTGACGCTCGTGCAGGTGGAGCCGCGTGTGCACGGAGCACCTGCTGCGCTCGGCGGGCGGCGCGCCGGCGCGGCGCTACGGGCACGTCATGGTGGCGCACCGCGCGCACCTCTACGTGTTCGTGATTGTTGTTGTGACGCTCGTGCAGGTGGAGCCGCGTGTGCACGGAGCACCTGCTGCGCTCGGCGGGCGGCGCGCCGGCGCGGCGCTACGGGCACGTCATGGTGGCGCACCGCGCGCACCTCTACGTGTTCGTGATTGTTGTTGTGACGCTCGTGCAGGTGGAGCCGCGTGTGCACGGAGCACCTGCTGCGCTCGGCGGGCGGCGCGCCGGCGCGGCGCTACGGGCACGTCATGGTGGCGCACCGCGCGCACCTCTACGTGTTCGTGATTGTTGTTGTGACGCTCGTGCAGGTGGAGCCGCGTGTGCACGGAGCACCTGCTGCGCTCGGCGGGCGGCGCGCCGGCGCGGCGCTACGGGCACGTCATGGTGGCGCACCGCGCGCACCTCTACGTGTTCGTGATTGTTGTTGTGACGCTCGTGCAGGTGGAGCCGCGTGTGCACGGAGCACCTGCTGCGCTCGGCGGGCGGCGCGCCGGCGCGGCGCTACGGGCACGTCATGGTGGCGCACCGCGCGCACCTCTACGTGTTCGTGATTGTTGTTGTGACGCTCGTGCAGGTGGAGCCGCGTGTGCACGGAGCACCTGCTGCGCTCGGCGGGCGGCGCGCCGGCGCGGCGCTACGGGCACGTCATGGTGGCGCACCGCGCGCACCTCTACGTGTTCGTGATTGTTGTTGTGACGCTCGTGCAGGTGGAGCCGCGTGTGCACGGAGCACCTGCTGCGCTCGGCGGGCGGCGCGCCGGCGCGGCGCTACGGGCACGTCATGGTGGCGCACCGCGCGCACCTCTACGTGTTCGTGATTGTTGTTGTGACGCTCGTGCAGGTGGAGCCGCGTGTGCACGGAGCACCTGCTGCGCTCGGCGGGCGGCGCGCCGGCGCGGCGCTACGGGCACGTCATGGTGGCGCACCGCGCGCACCTCTACGTGTTCGTGATTGTTGTTGTGACGCTCGTGCAGGTGGAGCCGCGTGTGCACGGAGCACCTGCTGCGCTCGGCGGGCGGCGCGCCGGCGCGGCGCTACGGGCACGTCATGGTGGCGCACCGCGCGCACCTCTACGTGTTCGTGATTGTTGTTGTGACGCTCGTGCAGGTGGAGCCGCGTGTGCACGGAGCACCTGCTGCGCTCGGCGGGCGGCGCGCCGGCGCGGCGCTACGGGCACGTCATGGTGGCGCACCGCGCGCACCTCTACGTGTTCGTGATTGTTGTTGTGACGCTCGTGCAGGTGGAGCCGCGTGTGCACGGAGCACCTGCTGCGCTCGGCGGGCGGCGCGCCGGCGCGGCGCTACGGGCACGTCATGGTGGCGCACCGCGCGCACCTCTACGTGTTCGTGATTGTTGTTGTGACGCTCGTGCAGGTGGAGCCGCGTGTGCACGGAGCACCTGCTGCGCTCGGCGGGCGGCGCGCCGGCGCGGCGCTACGGGCACGTCATGGTGGCGCACCGCGCGCACCTCTACGTGTTCGTGATTGTTGTTGTGACGCTCGTGCAGGTGGAGCCGCGTGTGCACGGAGCACCTGCTGCGCTCGGCGGGCGGCGCGCCGGCGCGGCGCTACGGGCACGTCATGGTGGCGCACCGCGCGCACCTCTACGTGTTCGTGATTGTTGTTGTGACGCTCGTGCAGGTGGAGCCGCGTGTGCACGGAGCACCTGCTGCGCTCGGCGGGCGGCGCGCCGGCGCGGCGCTACGGGCACGTCATGGTGGCGCACCGCGCGCACCTCTACGTGTTCGTGATTGTTGTTGTGACGCTCGTGCAGGTGGAGCCGCGTGTGCACGGAGCACCTGCTGCGCTCGGCGGGCGGCGCGCCGGCGCGGCGCTACGGGCACGTCATGGTGGCGCACCGCGCGCACCTCTACGTGTTCGTGATTGTTGTTGTGACGCTCGTGCAGGTGGAGCCGCGTGTGCACGGAGCACCTGCTGCGCTCGGCGGGCGGCGCGCCGGCGCGGCGCTACGGGCACGTCATGGTGGCGCACCGCGCGCACCTCTACGTGTTCGTGATTGTTGTTGTGACGCTCGTGCAGGTGGAGCCGCGTGTGCACGGAGCACCTGCTGCGCTCGGCGGGCGGCGCGCCGGCGCGGCGCTACGGGCACGTCATGGTGGCGCACCGCGCGCACCTCTACGTGTTCGTGATTGTTGTTGTGACGCTCGTGCAGGTGGAGCCGCGTGTGCACGGAGCACCTGCTGCGCTCGGCGGGCGGCGCGCCGGCGCGGCGCTACGGGCACGTCATGGTGGCGCACCGCGCGCACCTCTACGTGTTCGTGATTGTTGTTGTGACGCTCGTGCAGGTGGAGCCGCGTGTGCACGGAGCACCTGCTGCGCTCGGCGGGCGGCGCGCCGGCGCGGCGCTACGGGCACGTCATGGTGGCGCACCGCGCGCACCTCTACGTGTTCGTGATTGTTGTTGTGACGCTCGTGCAGGTGGAGCCGCGTGTGCACGGAGCACCTGCTGCGCTCGGCGGGCGGCGCGCCGGCGCGGCGCTACGGGCACGTCATGGTGGCGCACCGCGCGCACCTCTACGTGTTCGTGATTGTTGTTGTGACGCTCGTGCAGGTGGAGCCGCGTGTGCACGGAGCACCTGCTGCGCTCGGCGGGCGGCGCGCCGGCGCGGCGCTACGGGCACGTCATGGTGGCGCACCGCGCGCACCTCTACGTGTTCGTGATTGTTGTTGTGACGCTCGTGCAGGTGGAGCCGCGTGTGCACGGAGCACCTGCTGCGCTCGGCGGGCGGCGCGCCGGCGCGGCGCTACGGGCACGTCATGGTGGCGCACCGCGCGCACCTCTACGTGTTCGTGATTGTTGTTGTGACGCTCGTGCAGGTGGAGCCGCGTGTGCACGGAGCACCTGCTGCGCTCGGCGGGCGGCGCGCCGGCGCGGCGCTACGGGCACGTCATGGTGGCGCACCGCGCGCACCTCTACGTGTTCGTGATTGTTGTTGTGACGCTCGTGCAGGTGGAGCCGCGTGTGCACGGAGCACCTGCTGCGCTCGGCGGGCGGCGCGCCGGCGCGGCGCTACGGGCACGTCATGGTGGCGCACCGCGCGCACCTCTACGTGTTCGGCGGCGCCGCCGACAACACGCTGCCCAACGACCTGCACAAGTACGACCTCGACACGCAGATATGGTGAGCACACACTACACTTTTATTAATCATCATCATCATTTCAGCCGAAAGACGTCCACAATTGTATCTAAGAACCATCTCGATATCGTCAGCTTTTAAATAAAAAAACCGCATCAAAATCGCTCCGTTCGCCGAGGAGCTACGATGCCACAGACAGACACACAGACACCTCAAATTATAACACCCCTCTTTTCCGTCGGGGGTTAATAACAGGGTTTAGTATCATCATCATTTCAGCCGAAAGACGTCCACTGTTGGACATAGGCCTCCCCCAAGTATCGCCACTATGAACGGTCCTGTGAGCCTCGCATCCATCAGATTCCTGCAACCTTTACCAGGTCATCGGTCCACCTTGTAGGAGGCCAACGCTGCATCTTCCTATACGCGGTCGCCACTCTAGACCCTTTCGGCCCCAACGACCGTCTGTTCTGCGAGCAATATGCCAATGCCATGCCCATTGCCACTTAAGTTTGCTTCAGTTTTTGTTTTTTATTATTAATCATCATCATCCTTTTTAATGTTCCCACTGCTGGGACTCAGGCCTCCTCTTTAGGAGAGGAAATGGGTCGTAATCCACCACGCGGGCCCAGTGCGGATGTCACATGTCTTCGTTTAGGTTCTAGAACATATCGGTTTCCTCACGATGTTTTCCTTTACCGTTTTGAGAGCAGTGGTGATGAAATCAATTCGTACCCGCGACCTACAAATCGTAAGTCGAGGCCGTTACCATTCGGCCACCACTGCTCCATGCTGGGTGAGGATACACTCTCATTTTTAGGGTTCCGTAGTTTTAATCAAATATTTTTGACCAATAAATGTAATCTCGGGATTTGAAGGCCTATTTACTTTATTCTTTCGCTGTATAAAATCGGTGTAAGTACATGTTTAACTCTACCTAATTCCGATCTCTAATGATAACTTGGTGGCGGAGAGCTCTCGCGCCGGACCTTGGTTCAGGCCATGGTCCGGAGCGAGGAGGAGTGGCAGGCGGTCGCCGACTTCTGCGAAGTAGTAATGCTCGCAAAGGAAGAGGCTGACCGTATTAGGCAACGGCACTCTCGCCGCTGGCGGGATTCCGATCCCGGTCTCCGGCCACCGCAGGCGCGGGTTTGCGGACAGTGAGCAATGGGTAGGTCGCTCTCCGACTGTTCAGAGCCCAAATCGTCGACGGCGCGCACTGTTCCCGCGCGCCTCAAGGAGTTGTCAGCCCAGCTGGGTCGAAGCCTGCCGGGGCTGGGGTTAGTTTCGAAAGACAGCTCGAGCCCCGGTATGAAGGCTTGAAGGAACAGTGTGGGTTTTTAGTCAGTAAGAGTGTGACACTATCTCCCGCTCCAGCCAAAAGCGGAGGTTGTCTTTGATAATTTTCCAACCATAAAAAAAAAACTCTGATGATAACTGTGTACGGTGGGCAGGTCAGTGGTGGCTCCAGCAGGCGAGTCGCAGATCCCGTCAGGGCGGCTGTTCCACGCGGGCGCGGTGGTCGGAGACGCGCTCTACATCTTCGGGGGCACCGTCGACAACAACGTGCGCAGCGGGGAGCTGTTCCGCTTCCAGGTACGTACATCACTTGCTTGCGGACGGCGAGCAATGGGTAGCTCACCGTCCAGACCGGCGCGTAGTGTTCCACGCGCGCCTCAAGGAGATATCAGCAAAACTGTAGGGGCCCAGCAAGTTTGAAGCCTATTGGGGCTATGGGTTATGTGAAAGTGGACTTCGAGGCCCAGGAACGAAGATAAAGAAGGAACATAGGAGTGGTTTTTAGTCAGTAAAAGTCTGACACGCCCTCCCACTCCGCCCCAGAGCAAGAGAAGACATTGGATGATTACCCACCTAAAAAAAGGCCTTTCTTTCCACCTTAGAGCGGGAAGTCATTGGATACTTGAAAATGAATAATAATAATATTCCACAACTATCACACAACACCATCTAGTCCCAAGCTAAACACGGCTTGTGTTATGGGTTCTAGACAACTGTTAAACATACTTATATATGTATAAAAAAAATGGGTAATAAATGGATTTCGATGAAACTTGGTACACATGTCCTGGAGGAGCACGTAGGATATTTTTTATCACGAGAGTATGTTTCTTTAGGATAACTATCAGGGGCCGTATTATGACCTCTTAAAACCATCATGTTTTCGGTGTGAAAAAGAGACGGAGCTATACAGGACGAATAGCACTATCCTTTTCTCACACAGAAAACATGATGGTTTTAAGATGTCATAATACGGCCGCAGGCGGGCAAAGCCACAGGCGTACATGATCTAGTAATGAAAAGCAATTCATTGTTGTTTTTTGGGTACCTAGGCAAAGATATTAGGAGAAGGTCAATGTACTTCATTCCACTGTTATCTGGCGCCTACTTTAGTTTTATAATGCATGTCAAAATATGTACGCATTTTTTATTACCACAGTTATCAAACTACCCACGCTGCACGCTACACGATGACTTCGGTCGCATCTTGAAGTCTCATCAGTTCTGCGACGTGCAAATCTTAGTGGGGCCTGAGAAGACGTCTATATTGGCACACCAAGCCATATTGGCCGCCCGGTCGCAGTTCCTACGAGCTAAGATCAAGTAAGTATATGAACACTACTTCAGTCGCATGACGTCTCATCAAAGTAAAAATACTAGTGAGTCTTAAGAAGCCATAGATTTTGGTGCCATATTACTGTGCCAGCCGCTCAAGACAATAGGCTAGTTGCCGTAAAAAATGTAATTAGTCCCGTCTTTTAGATTATTCAAAAATAAGGGTCACGTATTTTTTTATTTGTAAATTAAACCAAAGATTACTAAGATATAGGCCATTAAAGAAAGAAAACATACGTGTCCAATAATTTTTATAATCTAAAATACGGAATAAGTAAAATGTAATTACTTTGACCCTGGAAACTCATATTCTCAAGCTCTGGCCCCCGCAGAAAACGCCCTGGACGTCGAGAACCTGGTCTGGGACTTGTGAACGGCAAGATAGTACTAGGCCCGGTTTAACCGTCGTGTTAGGTTGCGTTCCAACTTTGTCGTGACGACAGAGAATCGTATAGTTTTAAGTGCAGTGGCTTATATCAGGGAAGTTAGGGAGCTCCATAACCGTAACCGAAACGTAAAAAATTTTATTCAAGACTAAACCTTGACGGTACATTACGTGTCGTTGTTGCGACTATCTGTTTTGGCCACGACAAACATTTGTTATATTGGAAACAGCTAGAGACGAAAGTCGTCCTACGATAAATTAACCGTTACAACATAGTGAGCACGCGGCCTTAGGGTCTGAACAGACGGACTGCATTTTAAGTGCAGTTTGAATGCAGTTGACACGACTGCAATAGAACTGCATACACGACGGCAATAGAACTGCATCATACCCACCCGCCCGCACGCTCCACCTTCCCGCGCATGGTGCAGTTTGGATGCAGTCGGTGGGCAGTTCACACTGCATTTGGACCGTACGTTTGGTTTGCAGTTCTATTGCAGTCGTGTTTGCAGTTCTATTGCAGTCGGTTTGCAGTTCTATTGCAGTCGTGTCAACTGCAATCAAACTAAACTACCTTTCAATCGTGGAAATTACAGACACAATAGAAAGACAATAGGTGCGCGAACGCCGGCGTTCGCTTGGGGTTTAATGAATTAAACTGCAATTTGCAGTTGGTTTGCAGTTGAAATGCGGTCCGTCTGTTTAGACCTTTAAAAAGATGCACCCTTGCACCTCGAAAAGATGTTAACAAAACGGACGGCAACTGATTTTTTTTGTTACATGATTTTTTGTTTTTTTTTTTTGTTGCCCCTAGCTAAGTTTCAACGGTTTCGTTTCGATTCTTTGGCGTCAAGTCGGCCACGCCTCCGATTCCTTTGTTCTGACCACGGACTCAGCGTTGAGATGACGTCAGAAGAAAGGAATTGGAGGCGTGGCACTCGACGCGTTCTACGCAAGAGAATCGAAACGAAACGGTCGTAACTTGGCTAGACCTGCTGAAGCTCTGAACGCAAAGCGCAACTGAAGAAACTTAAGAGCGTTTGAAGTTAGTAAAAGTTTGACCCGCTCCACCCAGAGCGACATCCAGTTAGATTGGAAACCAACTGTAACACAATTTGCAAAAGGCTTGGCAGACTGCTTGACATTTATTTCCTTTTTCCATAGGGAAGCTCGAGATGAACTAACAAAACGCATCGCCGCGGGCGAGGAGGAAGCGTCAGAAGTGTGCTCGTACAAGACTCCACCCCAGCTGTGCGTGCTGCTGCCCGAGGCCACGCCCGAGTCGTTCAATATGGTGCTCAACTACATATACACCGACAGGATAGACCCTACAGAAAAAGGTAACCTAACCTAACCATTTGAATATAGAGAATTCAACACTGATTTTAGTATATTTGAAAACCGAAACTCGTGTCTAGTATTTTTATGTAAAGAATCTATGTACAAAATGTACTATTATAGAATTGTCATTAATTCATTAAACCCCAAGCGAACGCCGGCGTTCGCGCACCTATTGTCTTTCAATTGTGTCTGTCATTATCAAGATTGAAAGGTTAATAAAAAAAATACTCAAGTATCAAAACTTTTTTTCCTACTATTTCAATAATACCACGTTCAAAATTTTTGGTTTTAACCTCCTTTTCTCAGGTCACGCTTTCATTAGATGCACTCTAGTATGCTCATACAAGACAACTGCCAGTCCAATAAAAGACTAAAGCAATGTCTATGCGATTCAACGCGATGGTGATTGCGAAGCGACGCGGCTCGATTTGAACAAACAATTGATACTCTATAACGGTGACTTACGTAACCAACAGCGCACGCGCAGCATACGCAGTCGCGGTACCGCACCCACGTGGTGCGGTACCGCGATTAGCAAAGCGAAGCGATTGCGACTAGTTTGATATTTTAGCGCAAATTCTTGCGGTTAATTTATATAAAAGGCGGTTAAAGCGCATGTAGGAACGCCGCTGCATCGCTTTGAATTCACGTGAACAGCAACGGATCGTTTCGCTTCTCTTTGTTTCGCAGTCGAGTTGAGTCGCCCAAAAAGTTAGCAAGATCTTCAGGCCCCTCGTGTCAGTCCACCGTGACTTTTTTTAGCGATGCTGTCGCGCGTTCGCATCAATACAGTCGCAATGCTGCAGCGCGTTAGCAACGCGTTGACATCTTTTGTATAGCGCTTGCAAATGCGACTAACGAGCGTTAGTAGCGAAGCTGTCACGCGTTTCCTAAACGCGCGACAGCGTCGCTACAAAAAGTCGGCGTGCGAGAGGGGCCTAAAGATCTTTATGACTTTATAAAAACACTGCACAAAATACCTCTTCTCGTAAAGATAATTCACGAGCATTAAGCTTTTAAGCTAAGGCGACATGTTCTATGTCACCATTGCACTCTCTAGTGAGATAGAACAACTATTTATCTATTTCATCTATACCGGCGTCTACAGACGAAGACCCGGCGTCCCCTGCCACCGTGCTGCTGGTGATGGCCGTGCTGCGACTAGCGCTGCGCCTCAACATACCACGCCTACGTGGTCTGTGCGCGCGCTTCCTGCGAGCCAACCTCTGCTACGGCAACGTGCTGCAAGCGCTGCACGCCGCGCACCACGCCAACCTCACGTGCATCAAGGAGTACTGCTTGAGGTGAGTGTAACGCACTGTGTACCTCTGCTACGGCAACGTGCTGCAAGCGCTGCACGCCGCGCACCACGCCAACCTCACGTGCATCAAGGAGTACTGCTTGAGGTGAGTGTAACGCACTGTGTACCTCTGCTACGGCAACGTGCTGCAAGCGCTGCACGCCGCGCACCACGCCAACCTCACGTGCATCAAGGAGTACTGCTTGAGGTGAGTGTAACGCACTGTGTACCTCTGCTACGGCAACGTGCTGCAAGCGCTGCACGCCGCGCACCACGCCAACCTCACGTGCATCAAGGAGTACTGCTTGAGGTGAGTGTAACGCACTGTGTACCTCTGCTACGGCAACGTGCTGCAAGCGCTGCACGCCGCGCACCACGCCAACCTCACGTGCATCAAGGAGTACTGCTTGAGGTGAGTGTAACGCACTGTGTACCTCTGCTACAGCAACGTGCTGCAAAAGTTGTGGTGTGCCAAGATTTCGATATATTTGGAAAGTTTTCATATACCTACCTATCTTTGCCTCCAGTTATCCAGGTAACTCATCACAGGGGTTTAGATCTTATTTTTTGTAACATCACCGGTTTTTTATCCGCACCGTCATATGTATTTCACCTTATTCTACATTTCTAATACACTTTCATTATCTCCAGATTCGTAGTAAAAGACTATAACTTCACTCCGATAGTGATGTCAAAAGAGTTCGAGGAGATGGAACAGAGCTTGATGGTGGAAGTGATCCGTCGACGGCAGCAGCCGCCGCCCAAGCAGACCAACGCGGTCGTACAGCAGGAGTACGATGAAGAGATTATCGGTAAGAAGGCACAATATATTACTGTAGTCTTATGCGCTTTAAGAAATTAGTGACTCATCCTTCGATCAACAATGTGATTAAGGATTTAGAACAAAAACAAATCGCATATAAAGGGTGTAAGGGACAGCCCTCCACAAACTTTAAGGGCTTGCTCAGTAGACAAAACTGAACAAACTTCCACAAATTTTTTTTTTCAGGAAACGAAAAAAAAAATCCGCCTCATCATACAAAATTATAAACTTGATTCGACAGTTTATATGGAGAGGCGGATTTATTTTTTCGTTACCTGAAAAAAAAAATTGTGGAAGTTACTTACATCTTGTATGTAGCCCAACATTTCTCTACGTAAATATTTATATTTCTTCTAGAAAGAAGTTATAAAGTATCAATAATTTCAGTTTATTATAAACCTTAAGGTACATAAACTTAATATCGTTTGCATTATATTTGTTTTCAAGACCATGTCATAAGATGGTAGGTAAAATCAATAAAATCTACGTCTTCAGGAATATCTTCAGGACCGTTTTTGAAACAGTGATCTTCAATTTAGTATTTTATTTATTATCTCAGTGCAACTGTAAAGTAAAGGTGTAGTATGTGTAAAATCTTAAAACAAATCTTTTATTACACAGTATTTTAAGTACTCACTTAAACAGTTTTAATTTTTTCTTTTATTTTAATGAATACACGAGGTCTAAATGAGGTATTCATTTTTAAAATCGTTAAAAGTATGCGTCAATACCGTGTAAAGGAATTACTACAACTGCTCAATGTGAACACGGTTTTCTAATTTACTATGATCTAATCAACGATGAGTCACTATGATCTTAACGCGAATACAGTATAGAGTGTGTTTGAATTATCAAACATACCTATAGAAAACATATCGATAGTATAGGAGCCACTAAAGCTAGCGAGAAGCGGCCGCACGCGTGTGGGAACTTCTCTCACTCCCCGATTTTCAGCCGCTGTAGGCGTGTGCTTGCGTACGGCGATGCTTAGTGTTCCACGCGCGCCTCAAGGAGATAATAATGTCAGCGAAGCCTACTGGGGCCATGGGTTCGCTTCTGAATGGAAAACCCGGGGTCCTGGTATGCAGGGCAAATAAGGAATAAGGGAATGGGTTTTAGTTGTAAAAGTCTGCTAAACGTGTGCTCCGCCCTAGAGCGGGAGAAGTCATTGAATGATTTTCCGCCTAAAAAAAGGAGCCACAGAAATAGCCGCAAAAAGTAAATATTGTGCAAAAAGAACCGGTCAAGACCGAGTCGGATTCGCTCAAGGTAGGTATGTTACTACCTATAAATAGTTTAATTCTCGAATTGTGGTGCAACTACAAATACATATTACAGTTTTCAGACATTTTCCTATAGTTTGTGCTATGAGAGCTTCCTTCATAGCAAATTTCAGGATTCTAGGTCAACGGGAAGTACCCTATAGGTTCTGATTTCCTAGCGAGTTTCATAATATGTGTCTAAACGGAGCATAAACGGCATTATCTTTTTAGGGTTCCGTAGCCAAATGGCAAAAAACGGAACCCTTATAGATTCGTCATGTCTGTCTGTCTGTCTGTCTGTCTGTCTGTCTGTCCGTCCGTCCGTATGTCACAGCCACTTTTTTCCGAAACTATAAGAGCTATACATTTGAAACTTTGTAAGTAGATGTATTCTGTGAACCGCATTAAGATTTTCACACAAAAATAGAAAAAAAGCAATAAATTTTGGGGGTCCCCATACATAGAACTGAAACTCAAAAATTTTTTTTTTATCAAACCCATGCGTGTGGGGTATCTATGGATAGGTCTTCAAAAATGATACTGAGGTTTCTAATATCATTTTTTTCTAAACTGAATAGTTTGCGCGAGAGACACTTCCAAAGTGGTAAAATGTGTGTCCCCCCGCCTCTAACTTCTAAAATAAGAGAATGATAAACCTAAAAAAAATATATGATGTACATTACTATAAAAACTACCAACGAAAATTGGTTCGAACGAAATCTAGTAAGTAGTTTTTTTTTTAATACGTCATAAATCGAAAAAAATACACTATTATTAAAACATCGATCAAAGTACACACACACACATTACACACATTACAAGAACTTTTATATTATGTTACTTGTTGCTACGGAACCCTTCATGGGCGAGTCCGACTCGCACTTGTTTCACAGCTGCTAGGGGTAGCCAACCTGAGTATTTGATATTCATTTCAGCTTCATACCTCTACGTGTTCCTGAGAAAAAGGGTCTTAGTCGACGAAAAAAAAAGGTTTTATAGTGTTCCGGTTTGGCCGACTTAGATATGGAACGTTAAAAATTATTCAAATCTAAACATATAATTAACTAGCTTTTGCCTGCAGATTGGCCTGCTTAGGTATACAAAATATAGCTTAAATTACTCAGGAATAAAGCAACTTTCTATTGCTGAAAAAATTTTGCAATCGGACCAGTACTTTACGAACAAAAAAACACTTCTTTATTATATTAGTGTACCTAGATGTAGATAAGACAAAATCAGCCAGCCATTCGTACAGTTATAATATAATATTGTGTCCCCAGAGTAAGAGCAAGAAAAAACCACTCGGAAAAAACTCGAGTAGAAAACACTTTTGTAAAAAACATTTCAACAAGTAAGTATAGACCCGGGTTAATCCGATTGACGTTTTAAGAAGTTCAGCACATTTTGTTGAACTACGCAAACATATATTATTGTTACGCCATTAAACGTGACCACGCCATATCTCCGAGGAAATAACGAGTAGCACGTAATAATTAAAACGTATTGCTGTTCGAAAGATCTAGAATAGTGTTACGTAGCCAGGCTTAGAAAAATCTCGAAACATCCACAAAGTACCTACAGCTAGTAGTTAGGTATTTATCTACCCATAAGGGAAATGGTACTCTCCGACGATAACAATAAAGTCGAAATTCGCCTGAAAAATTGACTCTTAGTACCAAGTGCAATAAAAATGATTTATGACTTCGAGAAGCGATTCAATGGTTCTGGAATTCTGGATCGATCGTGGGATGTCGGTATCTAGAATTTTCTTGGCTCCGCATATATACGAGCCCCCGGCCGGAAGCGAGTCAGTTGTGATTTCGACTGCGATCAAGAGCGAACTACCTAAGTGTGTGAAGTGATTTTACCCTAACGACCTAAGCGATAGTGTAACGGTACTCTAGTGTTAATTGCGATTCGGATTATTGTTGACTGGACTAATTTGTTATTGTTTGTGGTGAATAAAGTTGTCTGTTAGTAAATCGGCATTTAAGCTGAAAGGTTTCCAACCTGTAAAAAATAACATCTTTTTTTTTTAATCGATCTAAAAAAAACGGACCGATTCTGTAAATTGAGCTTTGAAACTTGAAATTGAGATTCGATTTTTGCCATTAGAATGCAACCATATTATGAGTATTATTTGAAAATTTTCAAAACACCTATTTTTCACAAGCGAATTTTTATGTGAATGTTGTTAACCCGATTACTCACCAGTCATGAAACACATACGTGCATTATAGGTTTTTCTATACCGTGCTTTTTAGGACTCAATACCTGCAAGGAGTACACGGTAACCAAAGTAATGTGTGCATCAGAATGGCGGGTGTAGTTTCCAGATCTGCTGAAATTTTGTACAGTTATTTGGTACCTTCTGTGTACCTTTACGTACCTCTCTTGAAAATCTGTGTACCTACACCCGTACAATGATATTTTAAAAATTAGGTACACCCGCCATCCTGACGTCAGAACCGCGGGTGTACTGCTAACCAATATATGTAGCCAAGCAAACTGTATTAGTAAATTTGGTACCTCTTGTGTACCTGCAGATATACCAGCAATGTTACAGTATTTCGTTTATTTAATACTTGTAGTATTAAATAAACGAAATACTGTAACATTGCTGCGAAAAAAAGAAAAGATTTTTCTTAGACAGCGTTACTATTTTACGCGTGGACTACAGGATTTTAAATTTATTTTTTCTAAAATAAAAGTAGCCTATGTTACTCCTTATTACATCAGCTACCTGCCAAAAAAGTCCCGTCAAAATCGATCCAGTCATTTCAGAGATTAGCCCGGACAAACAGACAGACAGTCAAAAATTAAAAAAAAAAATTATTTTGGTGTATGTACCGTATATTCATATGCATGTAGTAAAAATCAGTTATTTCAATATTACAAACAGACACTCCAATTTTATTTATATGTATAGATTATAAAATAGTAACGTCGTTTAAGAAAAATCTTTTCTTTTTTTCGCAGCAATGTTACAGTATTTCGTTTATTTAATACTTGTATCTGCAGGTACACAAGAGGTACCAAATTTACTTATACAGTACGCTTGGCTACATATCTTGGTTAGCAGTACACCCGCGGTTCTGACGTCAGGATGGCGGGTGTACCTAATTTTTAAAATATCATTGTATGGGTTTAGGTACACAGATTTTCAAAAGAGGTACGTAAAGGTACACAGAAGGTACCAAATAACTGTAATAAATTTAAGCAAATCTGGAAACTACACCCGCCATTCTGATGCACACAAAGTATCGATCTTTTAGAATTCGATTTATTACTCGATTCGTAGACTTCAATATGGATTGATTAAAAAAAAGATTTTCTTTAGGAAGAATTGCCATCTCTACCGTACTGCATTGTGCTTTCGAATCAAGAGACGCAGGAAAGAGTACAACGATCGATCGAATGAAACGCGTGTTGTTTGTAGGAACAACTCTGGAGCAAGACATGTGCGTGCTACTGGGCGGCGGCGCCGAGCTGTCGGACGTGCGCCTGCGTGTGGGCGCGGCGTCGCGGCCCGCGCACCGCTCCGTGCTGGCGGCGCGCGCGGCCTACTTCGAGGCCATGTTCCGCTCCTTCTCGCCGCACGACAACATCGTCAATGTGAGTGTTGTACTACTGTACTACTGGGCGCGGCGTCGCGGCCCGCGCACCGCTCCGTGCTGGCGGCGCGCGCGGCCTACTTCGAGGCCATGTTCCGCTCCTTCTCGCCGCACGACAACATCGTCAATGTGAGTGTTGTACTACTGTACTACTGGGCGCGGCGTCGCGGCCCGCGCACCGCTCCGTGCTGGCGGCGCGCGCGGCCTACTTCGAGGCCATGTTCCGCTCCTTCTCGCCGCACGACAACATCGTCAATGTGAGTGTTGTACTACTGTACTACTGGGCGCGGCGTCGCGGCCCGCGCACCGCTCCGTGCTGGCGGCGCGCGCGGCCTACTTCGAGGCCATGTTCCGCTCCTTCTCGCCGCACGACAACATCGTCAATGTGAGTGTTGTACTACTGTACTACTGGGCGCGGCGTCGCGGCCCGCGCACCGCTCCGTGCTGGCGGCGCGCGCGGCCTACTTCGAGGCCATGTTCCGCTCCTTCTCGCCGCACGACAACATCGTCAATGTGAGTGTTGTACTACTGTACTACTGGGCGCGGCGTCGCGGCCCGCGCACCGCTCCGTGCTGGCGGCGCGCGCGGCCTACTTCGAGGCCATGTTCCGCTCCTTCTCGCCGCACGACAACATCGTCAATGTGAGTGTTGTACTACTGTACTACTGGGCGCGGCGTCGCGGCCCGCGCACCGCTCCGTGCTGGCGGCGCGCGCGGCCTACTTCGAGGCCATGTTCCGCTCCTTCTCGCCGCACGACAACATCGTCAATGTGAGTGTTGTACTACTGTACTACTGGGCGCGGCGTCGCGGCCCGCGCACCGCTCCGTGCTGGCGGCGCGCGCGGCCTACTTCGAGGCCATGTTCCGCTCCTTCTCGCCGCACGACAACATCGTCAATGTGAGTGTTGTACTACTGTACTACTGGGCGCGGCGTCGCGGCCCGCGCACCGCTCCGTGCTGGCGGCGCGCGCGGCCTACTTCGAGGCCATGTTCCGCTCCTTCTCGCCGCACGACAACATCGTCAATGTGAGTGTTGTACTACTGTACTACTGGGCGCGGCGTCGCGGCCCGCGCACCGCTCCGTGCTGGCGGCGCGCGCGGCCTACTTCGAGGCCATGTTCCGCTCCTTCTCGCCGCACGACAACATCGTCAATGTGAGTGTTGTACTACTGTACTACTGGGCGCGGCGTCGCGGCCCGCGCACCGCTCCGTGCTGGCGGCGCGCGCGGCCTACTTCGAGGCCATGTTCCGCTCCTTCTCGCCGCACGACAACATCGTCAATGTGAGTGTTGTACTACTGTACTACTGGGCGCGGCGTCGCGGTTTGCAGTAATTCATTACAACATCTTTCAACATCCCTAGATACTTTTGAAGTGTAGCGAAAAGTTAATGCTAGCACTATACTTCGCGTATTTATCCAAATGCTTACGCAATATGAGCTGTACAAAACATACTTTATGACTATGTAATTAAAGTTCATTTTATATAGCTAGGGAAAAAATATGTGTACACCATTCTTTTATAAGTTTACGTTACAAAATAAATTTAATTATTGATTTCGCTTTGCCTATCCAGACACTGTAACCAGTACTTACGCTTCTGTTAAACTAAGCACTGATCTCTTAACTGTTGTCCTACAGATACAAATCTGCGACACGGTGCCGTCGGAGGAGGCGTTCGACTCTCTGCTGCGATACATCTACTACGGTGACACCAACATGCCCACAGAAGACTCGCTGTACCTGTTCCAAGCGCCGATATATTATGGTTAGTTTTATTTACAGCTATAGTCTGTCTAAAAAGTCAACCGACTTGGGAATTTTGTATAATATTTAATTACCGTAAAACGGGATGAATAGAGACAAAACTTTGGTTTGCTTTTTCACTTTGATACCATAATATTGGCCTCTAACAAATCATCGATTTTTCATAATATTCAAATATTGAGAAAATACCCTTTAAAGTTTTGTCTCTATTCATATTCGATACTTTTTATATGGTTCTTCTATTAGTAAACAATGATCAAGATCTCTTAATCAACCTTGATTATTGAACCAGCGTTGACTACATCAAATTTCATTTTACCCTAATAATTACCCAAGTCGGTTGACTTATTAGAAAGATTCTATACAGTGTTATTTGCAAAACATAAACACCTCTCAAGATTAAGTTACTAATACCATAAACAATAACTTTTGTTCTATGACTTTTAAAAAAATATCATATTAGTACATCAGATGTTCATACAAACAAAAATATTTAAATTAAACGTTCTAAATATTACGAAGTGTATGCGAAGCAAGCGATAGTACAATAGCGGAGGGGAGTGAGGATCGGGCGGCAGGGGTGATTGATGCGCTTGCGTCGCGTCATACAGACGTAGGTAGGTATAGCAAAATACGGAGTTCAATTATGTTAGATAGAACAATGAAATCTTGAAGATGTTGTTTTTGGTAAATGAATTATGTTTTGTAAAAAGTTAAAAAACAAAAGTTGTTGTGAAGAACTATTGAATCACTATTTATTCTATATTTATTCTCTATTAATTCTATTTAATTCTCTATTAGTTTTCTTTTTATTCTCGTCGACAAGATTATTTTCCAGACACCTAACCAGATCGCGGAGAATCTCATTTGCGACTTTTAAGAAAGTGATGTAATTGACCAACTCCATCTGTGGGTTTTTAACAATATTAAGACTGCCCAACGCGCGACCGGTATACATCCTTGGCCAATAGATGTCACTAAACAAAAACTAAAAAGTTCGGCTAAACAGTTGTTTATGTTGTTAGTAATACAGTTCAATCGTCACTCCAATTAATCTAGAAGGTATTACAACAGTTATGATTGCTGCTTTATACTTCAAGGGTGCATGGAATAGTACCTTTCCCCTACGAAGATATTGAATCGTTGTTAGTGTTTTAAAAATAACCCTGTGTATTCAAATCGTGCGAACATTAATTGCGCAATGCAGGATTAGTTCTTATGTGACGCCATAGATGTCGCTACCAATAAATTACACTAGGTACTTAAAAATTCGCCAGGTTTCACAAATAACCGGCTGCAAGTATTCTGCAAGCACAACTTGCAGAGCAACGTGTCCCCGGAGAACGTGCTCGCGATCCTGCAAGCTGCCGACCGCATGCGCGCCACCGACATCAAGGAGTACGCCCTCAAAATGATCGTGCATCACTTCGGACTTGTAAGTTCTTCTTATTAAATAGATCTGCTACGATGCCAGAGGCCCTATAACGAGCCGTTAACGCGGTTTATTTGACGACCTAAACTGAACAGTTAAAGGAATAGAGCTGTATAGCAGTGGCGTTACTATATCATCTGAGGCCCGTGGCAAATTCATTAGATGGGGCCCCCGATAAATCACGTTACGTTGTGATTTCATTTTAACATTTTTTTTTATATATATATTTTGTGTTACTTCTTCGGAGCTCGCGGCCTCTGAAACCGGGGGCCCCGTCGGGCGTGGGGCCCGTGGCATTTTACCAGCCTTGCCACCCTATAGTTACGCCACTGCTGTATAGGTTGTATAGCTCTATCCAACTTTCTCGCTCGCACCCTTGACTGTTTTAACTATACAAGGCGCCAGATAAACTTAAAATAAAGTACATTGACCTTTTCCTAATATTTCCAATATATCGATGGCACCCGAACTGTTTTTCAGAAAAGGTAAAAGATCACGTTAGATGTCGATTCAAGACAGCTTTATGTCCTTAATTCGTTTTTTTGTAATTTTGAATTTCAATGAATGTAAGAGGGTCAATGACCATTATTCCACGTTTATTTGGCGCCTACCGTAGCGATGGGCGATTCCGAGATGTTTTAAAAATCGAGAGAATCGGATGTCACTCTCACCGTGTCTCGCTCGGTCACCGGGGTGAGAGGTCAGTCGATTGTGTGCATTGAGCCGTATTAGACATATTTAAACCATTGGATCTGAAGCTGTGTTTCAATATTTTTTTTTTTTTTATACAATTGATAGGCTTGCGTTTGACCACAATCTCACCTGATGGTAAGCGATGATGTGGCCGACGATGGAGCACGCTTGCCTAGAAGCAATCTATTCACTCTTGACTTAAAGACCCCTAGGTTATAGCTATCAGGAAACACAGACTCCGGCAGGGAATTCCATTCCTTAGCTGTACGCATAATGAATGTACTCCCAAAACGCTTTACATATAGGGTGACTGGTAATTAGTGACCGATAACTACACACGTGATTGTACTCATGATTACAAACAACTTTCCCAAAGAAACTTTTTTTTATACTCATTAGTTTTATCACAATAACAAAACAGCTGTTCGCGCAAATTCGTGCGCGCGCGCCTGCAAGCTCTCAGCTGTTAGCCGCGTAATGCCGTTGTCTCATATACCTTACCTACTGTTATGTACGAGAGGTGTAGGCGGGAAAGGGGTACGCTACGCGTCAATCAAACCAGATAGATCGTTGCACACTGTTTATTGCGTATTAATAATGCTAGGGACAAGAACCGCGGCGCGGCCGCAGGGCGCAGCGAGGGGAGGCTCGCGGCTCGTCCGCCAATCACTTATATTTACGTAACACCTACAACAGTGCTAGTGCACCCGCACCGCTTGCAAACCCATCGGTGTATATAATCAGTGTAGGTACCTACATATTCCGGTTAAATAATATAAATAATGAGTATAAAAAAAGTTTCTTTGGGAAAGTTGTTTGTAATCATGAGTACAAAAACGTGTATAAGTATCTGTCGCTAATTACCAGTCACCCTATATACAATTTGAATAACTAATTACCAGTCACCCTATATACAATTTGAATAAAAGACTTAACCCTCTTTTTGTCGATTAAAGAGGAAGTATTTTGCATATAAAAGCTGATAGATATTGAAACGAGCCCCTTTAAATTCAGTTGTAAAATAATAACCATCTACATAGACACAGGGTTACATTTCGCAGGTGGCGAGACAAGACGCCATCAAGAACTTGGCGCAACCGCTCCTGGTGGACATCATCTGGGCGCTGGCCGAGGAACCGCACTTCGACTCGCCGCTCCCGGTGCAGCCGAGGTCGCTGCCCTCGTCGTCATCAGCCGACACGCTCACTGACGACCCCGAATACTCGAAACATAGATGCGGGAAATCATAGACTTGTGAACGTGAACATAGAGTTTGAAAGTGCCAATGTCAGTAGCAAAGCGGAGACTGATTTAGTTTTAGGACTGAGACGGTAATGATGACAGAACAGATGAAAAAGGTTAATGGCTTGGGCGGGGCAGGCGTGCCACAAAGTAGGGCAGTGCTCATAGTTCAACTACCAATAGTAAACTTGCGATCTAAATGTGCGTGGTCTGTTAGTTCATAGTTGCATAATGCGCGTTCGTATTGGTTTATTGTCTGTAGTGCAGTTAAAGGGTGGGAGACAAGCGGCGACACTCGTTGTAGTACAAATCGGAAAGTATTTCCTTTCTAAACTTTTTCATCTTTTCTGTGGTAGTGACTCAGCTTAGAACAATTTTTACGGACATTAAAGTGCTGGTTTAACCAAATTCCTCGACGAAAGTATTTTTGAAAGAAATGTGTACTTTTTTTTTATACCATACTAGCGCACTGTAAGTGGAAGTGTGGTGGGCCCGCTTGTACACGCGCACCGTCGCCCACGCAGCTACCCGACGTGTAACGAAGGTAGCCGACAGCGCCCGAACAAAGCTAAAAACAAACTGAGCCCATGTATACCTAGTCTAGTAGGCATTATGACATCTAGACTAAATTTGCTCGAAAATGCGTACTAAAAAACGCTATCACACGCGTCACACATAAATCATCTAATTTCAAACAGTACCTCTACCATGAGCTTAAAGCAATAGTATTTGTCGATACTCGATACCGACTACGTAAATATTTTGTATGGCAAATTTTGGTTCCGTAAGTGACCGCTAGAGGCGCTGTAAAATTTGCCATACAAAATATTTACGTATTCGGTATCGAGTATCGACAAATACTATTGCTTTAAACTCCATGGTAGGGGTACAGTTTTAAGAATTTATACATATGTGGACTCAGTTTGTCTTTGCTTTAATTTTTCAGAAGATATGAATAGGTAATTAATGTAATTATAAAAGTGAAAATCAATGATTTTAGTAACTGATTATCTTGTATGTATGTATACGTAATTGTATGTTGTTTATGACTTGTCTCTAATATAAAGATTTTTTTTTACATAATGTAGCTGAAACTCCATGTAAAATACTGGTAATCAGCAACATTAAGGGCTTACATTTCACCGAGACACAATGGCGGCGCGAACAGTTACGCCACCATGGTGTCCCGATGAAATATAGCCCTAAGCTACCAAACACCATACAGACACCAGAATCGCCCCACGTACGAGCTGATCGCGCCGGTTCGATCGTCCGTTTGGTTGTGCAACCAAACGGACACCAGGTAAGGCGCGACCAGTTACGTCGCCATGGTGTCCCGGTGTTCTCGCCGCCGCCGCCGGGATTCTGATCTCGATTTCCGGCCAATGTAGGCGCGGGCTTGCGGACAGTGAGCAATGGGTAGCTCGCTGTCCGGCCGTCCGGTAACTTTCCGGACCAAGCCCAAGGCGTCGACGGCACCCACAGTTCCCGCGCGCCTCAAGGAGTTGTCAGCAACAGTAGGGACCCAGCTGGGTCGAAGCCTACTGGGTCCAGGGTTATCCGATAGGGAACTCGAGCCCCGGTATGAAGGCTAGAAGGAACAGGGTGGGTCGTTTAGTCAGTAAGAGTCTGACACTATCTCCCGCTCCGCCCAAGAGCGGGGGTTGTCATTGGATGATTTTACCCACGATAAAAAAAAATGGTGTCCCGGTGAAATATGCACTAAATGAGACCGGAAACTGACTTGGGGTCAGTTCTAAGTTGGGTAAAGATTAGGCAGGAAAAGTCTAGGGTATATTGAATTTAGTGGAAGCTAGACCAATACAAATAAGTACGTACTACAGTACAATTCACGAATGATGGCGGCCGTGAAGTTTGTGCAGAAGGCTGCGCAGTAACGTGTTTTAGGAACCAAATGGCAACGTTCGTGTGCGAGAAGAGTAGTATGCGCGAACGTTCGCAAAAGCTAACTTCACGGCCGCCATCATTCGTGAATTGTACTGTACACATATCTCACGAAGACGTTGCCTCTTACGCTACTACGCGTCTATGAAGCTATGCGTTCGTGTACAGTAGACCAGTGTTGTGTGAAGTTGTTTTTTTGTTGATGTGTCTCAAATAATTAATGACAATTATTAAATAAATGAACTATTGTATGTTTTGTTATATTCATGTATGTTATCTGAGGCTGTGCATTTAAAATGTAGCTATGTTACTACTTTGACAATATAATTTTAACTTAGTAACTTTGATGTGGTAATGTATAAAACGTAAAACTTAGTACATACTTTATAAAAAAAAAAAAAAATTATATAAATAAGAAACTTCAATATTATTCTAATACCGCAAGTATTAGAATCCTTATAAGTAAAAGCTACGGGCCCAAGTGTGGCCATGTTCTCACTAACTGATCATCCAGGGGTGTTGTTGATGATTAGCGCGCGTCTTTATTAGTGCGATTGAGTATTGTTAATGTTAATCACACCTAACATGTTTCATGATATACATCAAACATTGATAATCCTATGTGCATCCATTAGGCTGACATCAGACGGACTGCATCGCAGCGACCGCGCGCGGTCGTTATATTTAACTGCATGCAGTTGTATGTTCGACTTCTATCGACTGCACGCGGTCGGCTGCACTTGAGTGAAGTCAATATCAATTTTACGCGGTCGGTTACACTCGTGTAGTGTCGACGCACGGTGACCATCGCTAACTGCATACAGTAAGTGTGCAGTTAATTACAAAGAGCAAACGCACATTGACATTGTCAACTTTATTTTGAGGCACTTAAAGATCAAATCATACACTAAGCTCCTGGGCTAGATGCATGGCGCCAACTGCGCAGTCAGATCAAACTGCATGCAGTTGAATATATGGACTGCGTGCGGTTGCTGCGATACATTCCGTCTGATGGCAGCCTTACCAGTATAAAGGAACTAATATTAATAATTCGCATCTGTTGTAATATCAGATATGTTTGTAAAAAAAAGTAATGTCTAGAAGAGCAACTGCCAAAGTTTCTTGATGTTTCTTTGTCAACTTATAAGCCTGGAATTTAAAATAATGGCAGTTTATATACTTTGTTTAGTGTTATCTAGTCATTACTGTCTTTGTTTATGACTGATGTAAATAATAAACATTTCTAACTTGACATAGTTTAATCAAGAATAATTATTAACAAATTAACTAATAAATTAAATCATCTTAATCCTCTGTTGTTTTGATTCCTCATTATTCATACTTGTGCTTGATGTCTTTCCAGAGTTTCTGTAAAGAAAATAAAACATAATTAATAACTAGAAATAAAGCCATGTTTTTAAACCTCGAATTCAATTCAAAATTCTTTAATTTCACATGGGCACTTATAAAACAACAGAAGCTAGTGCATGGTTCCAAATTGGTTTTTTCCTATAGAGAAGAACCCGCAAGAAACTCCATCCAACACTACCTTCACATTACAGCTAACCCCTCAAGCACCTGTCTATATCGCAAACAAAAAAAGGGGTTTTGAACCGACTGCTGATGAACCAAAATTGTTCACTTTTCAAGAGTTTTCTCTTATGAACATAACGGTTTCCACTAACGTGGAGTGGAGAGGACCATGAATTGGCAACTGCCAATTGCCATTTTGTGCCTTTTGCCAACTTTTAAATATATGTGGGGAAGCTGTTACAGCGCATCATTGAAGGGCTCTTCATCACTAGAGCTCTGGTGCTGAACCTCTCCACAACGAAATCACTATGCTATTCAATTGAAGGAAGTCAAATGTTCTACATCAAGCCTCTTTTAAGTTATATAGGATAACTGTCCTTGAAATTAGACTAGATAAAAAAGGGTTTTTGGTGGTTAACCAAGTACTAATTTTAAGTTTTACAAGCTTAAATTATTGATAAGCCAAGTACCAATTACATTTTTACAGGCTTAAATTGACCAAGTAAACCTATAGTAATAAACTACAGCGCTTGGATGGTGATCTAAACTTTCTGCATTGATTTGTGAGGTTATTTTTTAGAACATTTTTAGTTTCGACATGGAATTCCTGTGAAATGTTAGATATGTTCAAATCATTATGAAAAAAAGATAAATTTAACCTCTTGTAAATTACATAACATTACTCACTCCCTTGTTGATGTTCTCGAAGATTGCTACAGAAGCGACATCAAAGGCTCTTTCGAAGAAGAATGTGCCTAACGCTCCCGCCAGGAAAAAGGTGGATGTTCGCTTGAACACAGTACGATTTAACGTAGTCCACGCAGACATTGTGGATACAATTTCAAGAAAATCACTTCTCTTTTCTCGTCGAAATTGGTCTAGGAACGCACCACAGACTAAATGCTGTTTTTCTTTTGTATGCTGAACTTGTCAAAATATTACTTGACCCAGACCACCAGCTTTTTAGATACGTTTAGTCAGAGACAAAAACTTTTTTTCTTTAATCATCATCATCTTCTGCCGTGTGCACGGTTGCGTTGCTTCATGTGTCTCGTGGTCGTCGCCACAACAATTTTTTCCTTCCATTCGTCACACTATCTCTGATTCCTTTTCTTTTATACGTCACTCCTCACGCAATTATCCCTTCCTTTCCCTCTATGACTCTACGTATCCACAAGTTCATAACTGTTTTAGTTATGAGCGTCTCATCTCTCCTCTTCACGTTTCACGTAGAAGTAAATTCTTTAGTCCCTTAGGTTACTTTCAAATCTCTGAGATGGGGATGCTCTAGGGTAGCCCGCGAAATTCAAATTTTGTTAAGTTTTTGCATTATACAGGTTAGTGCTAAATTGAATGTCACTCATCTTAATTTCTACTTCAAAAAAAAATATATCAAAAGGTAAAACTGCACTAAATCCTATTTATTCAGATAGCTTATTTTATAATGCACTTCAATGACTACGGTTTGTAGAGCTACGCCGCGTAATTTCCGAGATTTCATACTTTTAGGCCTTTACCATACCTACTTACTGGCAGGAAACCCCGTCGCGTCGTCGAAAGTCAATACATGTTATTGCATATAAATTTAAAATAGCAGCCACACTACGCGGAGCGACCGATCTTCCGCGGCGGGATTTCCGCCAATTGTTGGCAAAGGCCTCAAAGAGTGAACGCGGAAAACGGAAATCGCACGAGTTCGGGTTCGGGCGCACTGTTACATACGAGTAGTTGACTAATAAATCCACCCACAGCCATATTTTATAAAGTGGTTGTCTTATCATGAAGTGATCAATTTTAAGACCACTCACCTGGTGCTGCTTACTTCAACCGGCTGCTTGTAGTACTGACACATTCTTCCCAAAATGCACTATTTCCTTTTGGTCAACACAAAAACTTGATTGCACTACAATAAAAAGTTATAATATGTTCTTATTCACTCACGCTCTCTTGCTCAAATCAAAGAATACTTGACACTAAACAAAAGAGTATCTAATTTACAAAATGTCAAAGATGGCAAATCAACAACTCAGCCAGTATTACACCTGTGACCTGGTTAATATTGACACTCTACCTCATTGGATGCTAGATCTAGAAGCTGTATTTTGGATTCGCGGCTAACGTAGAGTTGGGCTAACTAATATCACATAACGCCATTGCGCCCTGGTAGACAGCTGCGCGAAAGCAGCGGGCAGTTTTTTATACAATACTTACATACTAAAAATTAATTTTCTAAACACTTACTAGACAACCCATTCTTATCCCTACCGACTTTAAGCAGGCAATTTACTGTTGACTTGTTATAGGTATACTGGCGCAGAAAAGTTTGCAAGCTCACCCCGCCACAATTGCTTAAAATATGTATTTATCGTATCAGACTGGGCGATGAAAGACCCCCACGAGTCGCGCGTGAACCGCCTTTTATTTATTTCTTCGTAAGTGTATTGAAAAAGTTATCCGAAAGGGCGCTCGAGCCCCGGTATGAAGGCTTGAAGGAACGGGATGGGTTTTTTAGTCAGTAAGAGTCTGACACTATCTCCCGCTCCGCCCAAGAGCGGGGGTTGTCATAAGATGATTTATCCCATCGAAAAAAAAAAAAAAAAAAAAAAGTGTATTGAAAAACGTCGTCTGATACACGTGGTTTGTCACTACAGCACTTGGCTCCATAACACCCTCGCCACGTGAATGTCGATTATTACGAACGCAAAGTTGAAGCCAGGTTCAACCAAGAATATGGAGTACCATTGAAATGATACTCGGAAATCGATTTTAGGCGAACCATACAGCATACAGCTTGCCCGCCCGTTACTGGTAAAGTCAACAACTTGAAGCTGGCAGTCATAAGGCTGGAACAGTTCGTGCCAACATTGCCAACTACTCCAGCAGTTGGTACGGACTGCTCAACAAATCATCACTCGAATCATTAGCAACGTAGATTATCAGATAGAAGCACTACTATTGCTACTTTTACTCATACGATGAAGGCGGAGGCGTAGAAATAGAAAATTAAATTGTTTGTTCGTCCAATACTACAATAGAGCAGTCGACAGCCAGAGCAGTCAGTGTATGCCTAGTGACTTCTTGATCGCACGATGAAAAATCACTGCGCTGCCAACCGGCCGAAGCAGTCGCAACTCGCTACTGGTCGCGCGGTTCCATTTTTTTTTTCCACGACTATCACACAACGCCGTGTAGTCCAAGCTAAGCAGAGTTTGTGTTATGGGTACTAGACAACTGATAAACATACTTATATATTTCTAAATACATACATATTATAGATAAATTACACCCAGACACAAAACAAATGATCATGCTCATCACATAAACATTTGTCCTGGATGGGAATCGAACCCACGACCTGCGGCATAGTGGTCAGGGCCACTAACCACTAGACCAACGGGCAGTCATATTAGTTAGATTAGTCGTATTGTACGTAGAAGACTAATTCAATATACAGTCACAGCCTAAAGCAGTCCATCCTGACTGCTTGAAGCTGTCCTTGAATGGCGGGCCTTAGATCGCACGCCGCTCACATCTCTGCTGCGCACAGCTCGCGACATGAGACACCTCTTTTATTCCGTCTACCAGACCCACATGAGCGTGCAGAGATGCATAATAATATAAGCATAATCAGCCTTTTAGTGTTCCCACTGCTGGGACTAGAGATGGGTCTAAAATTAATAAGCTGCTAAATTAACACTGCTAAATTTTTTTAGTGTCAACACCTGTTAAATAAGTTCTGAGATAGCTGTTAAATTTAGCAGTCTCAACAAAATAATATCTGCATAAAAAAAAAGAGCACCGAGTTGGTGAGAGCAGCACCGGAAGTGGATTTATTTAGCAACTACTAACACGATTTATTTAGCAACTACTTACACGATTTATTTAGCAACTACTACTAATTTTAGTGACCAATCACAGTTAGAATGTTAACGTCGAGCGAGTTCATTTAATTAACTGCTAAGTACTAACTGCTAAATTTGGAAATAGTCTATTATAATATTTAACTAGTGTTTAATAAAGATTGATTTTCGTTATGGCAACAGAAAAAGTTGACAGTCCTAAGCCTGTGAACGCGCGCCTCAAGGAGTTGTCAGCAACAGCAGGGGCCCAGCCGGGTCGAAGCCTACTGGGGCCAGGGTTCGCCGAAAGGGCGCACGAGCCCCGGTACGAAGGCTAGAAGGAACGGGATGGGTTTTTTAGTCAGTAAGAGTCTGACACTATCTCCCGCTCCGCCTAAGAGCGGGGTTTGTCATAAGATGATTTTTCCCGTCGAAAAAAAAAAAAAATAAGCCTGTGAAAAGTATGAAGGAAATGAGAATTAATGACGTATAAACTCACTCTTTATACGTCTGTGACCAAAATTTAACAGTTGCTGAAAATAACTGCTAATTTTAACTGTTAATTATTTTTAGCATTAGCACTTAGCAGTGTTATTTTTTTTTAACGTTTAAGCCCATCTCTAGCTGGGACTCAGGCCTCCTCTCTAGGAGAGGAATAGGCTGTAATTCACCACGCGGGCCCAGTGCGGGGTGGTGGATGCCACGTCTTCGAATTTTTGGTTCTAGGACAAGCCGGTTTCCTCACGATGTTTTCCTTCACTGTTTTGAGAGCAGTGGTGATGGAATAAATTACACAAAGTAATGCGCCTGGCTGGATTTGAACCCGCGACCTACAACTCGTGTCAGGGCCGTTACCACTTGGCCACCACTGCTCAAGAGAGAATGCAGAGATGGGGCTGTATTTGTATAAATAAGGAAATTACAATTGTTGTTTACGAAACATCTCTCTGCTGTGCTACTCTGCCTTCGCTTTAGTAAGTTATCGATTAGTTACAGACTCCACTAAACTATTTCATCAAATAATACGGCGGATTCGAAATGAGTCTGGCATTTTCTCCTTTATTTCCTTCCCGTTATGCACATAATTCGGCTTAAGCATTAAGGATAATAAAACTCTTTATTATTATGATGAAAATAGGGGATATATTTACAACTATGTATTAAAACAAAATGATGACTCATGAACAATACTTTCCATAAATAAACGAGTAGAACATAAAAGTTAAAAACTAAAACCCGACTACAGCAAAAAACCACGATTGATATTCAAAATTTCCAGATGGGGCTAGAACGGATACTTTCATAAGAGATGATTTTTGGAATTCGGCATACAAGATAATTAATCAATTTGGAACAACAAAATTTATGACATAATTCCTTTGCAACCGATATATTTTTTTCTATGTTCAAATAAAATTAAACTCACAGCGCTGTCGGTACTCGAATTGGTCAGGCCATGAAATGAAATTATCTTGAATTACCTATTCGATTATAGTAAAATCAATTTTTCCGGTTAACATTTTTAGTATTTTAGGTACTAAAAATGTACTTTTGAATGTTCATTCGACAACCCACTCGATGCGACAGCTTTACCGCAGTCGGGTAATGAGTAATGGCGCATTACAATCACGCATAATTAAATAAAACCGCTATATACGATTGTACAAACCTTGTGTACGGAATGATTGTCAGCAAACAGTTTTCTTTTGGTTTTCCATACTATCATGGATTGCTACTAAAGACCACTAGACTTGTTTGACTTTGTCGATCGATCGTGTTGATCGATAAAATCGAGCATGACTAGGCGACTTTTGTAAGCAAAAGTAGGCCAAACTACATAATGTCAGTCAAGTTCTAACAGGCGCGTAACTCAATAATGGCTTTAAGTTTAACTTGGCATTTGTGGATGAGACGCCACAATTTGGCCAATAACACGTGCGAGCATCACACGAAACCAGGTATTAGATATAGACCATCAATCTCTGTAGAATATTCAGCGAGTATTAACAGTAATTATAAAATTTCAAAGTTAAAATTAGAAGAATTTCTTCCCCGCCACAATCAATAATTTTACAAGAGATCAAATTAAGAATAATAAATTATTATAACCAACATTAGAACATCCGTTTTGGAACAACCGCAAATAGTATAAATCTTAAAAACGCCAAAACTTCATTGCGCAATGTTAGAACTTTACTGACGATAGCTTTTTGATTTCAATTTTAACCACAAAATATATAGGTACAGAAGTCAATCTACATACAAAGCGCACTCGAGCAACGCACACATATACACCGCTCACAGACACAATGTCTCAGTCGCGTCTCGGTTCACTCATCGAACAGTTCTGGCTCTAACGCTCATCAGAGTGCGTCCACCGAGCGTAGGTATAAAAAGTGAAGTACATACATGAGATTGTCTTCTGTACCTATCTATTTTTTACCGTAACCGTAACCGTCTCACAAGAATGTTATATAATTGTTCTTGATAAGAACCTAAGTTGCAAATGAGCTTTATGGTTGTAGGTTAGACTACTTTTGCTTGGCAACCACCAATATTACATAAGAATGTATCGCACAAACGAGAGGGGTTTCATACTGTTAACTTACAAGTAAAAATGCCATAAGATATTATACTGCAGTAAAATAAAGTTCAGTCCAAAGCTAAAACTATGTTTTGCGATACATAGGTTTATAAAAATGTGTCGAAAACAGTGTTTAGAAGGAAAAACGAGACAAATACGACACAGGTCTTGACACAAAATACAGGGAAGACATTACTTACTGTTTATTTTAAAACACAGACACAATCTGACGCATTTTTAGTAAGCGGTATAATTTCAGTGTATTTTAACAATAAATGGTTTAATGATACATTTACATTTGTTTTATTCGAAACATAGGAGAAATTAACACTATAGTAATTCTTGTATACTATCTTCATGCACAGATTCCTATCTGTCATTTGATATTTTGATTTAAAATAATAGGCAGTTTTAAATTCGACTCGCAGCATTATGTAAAACACGTAAAGTGTAATTAAAGGTATCGGCACGTATCTTGAGCGCTGGCTTCAAGTTGCGCTGAAGTCAAATATTCGGTCTCTTTAGTGATGCGACGTGAGACGCGGGAGCGGGAAATGTCAGTAATTGGCTCGCCGCGCCTTCGTGTCATAGACGTCATCGACTCGTGATTCGTTCCCTGCGATTGCTGCATCGACGACGATTGGCTCGCCAATGTATGGAATGCGCAAAGCAATCCCTACTCTGACGCCGAGCGCTCAAAATCCGTGCCGATAACTATAACGCCCGAATCTTGGAACTTGGGTGAGGGTCCGTAGTGCGAGCCATTATTTACCAGTTAAATGTATACAAAACTATATTTACTGAAAGCTATCCATAAACTAGGTTACGCCGTTGCAAAAATACTTCGTACTATGTTCTTTACATTGAAAAATACAACAGAACTATGGACGATTAAGGGTGAGTACATATTATTCAATGCTCGCCATTTTATTCAAACGAACAAACGTATTCCGCTAATGTATTCGCACTATAAGATTAGTTCACACCGAGACGCGACTCTGCGCGAAGAGCGACTCAACATATTTCACATTTCAATGTGAGAATTCAGAATCAGAATACGTTACACCACGCAGCGGTGCGCCGCAAGTCATCTCGATCTGAATTTTAAAATGTGTATCTTTTCGAGTATTATACTTAGTTATATTTTGAGTCGCAGTGTCGCGTCGCGTCTCGATGTGAACTGACGCTTACGGACATTTTTTGAACTTATAATTCCTTTTTCTACTTTATATTGGACTTTGAATATTGTTCCTGTGTTTAGGCTCTAACTATTGTCTTACACATTGCGTACTAAACTTTAAACGTAATTATTGTAACTTATTATCAATCCGTTTACCTTGCTGTTACTTCTAACACTCTGATATGTATAAATAGTTTAGGGATAACTTACTATTGCATAAGCCTACGTCCATAGCAGTTGCGGTCATTAAACGTGCGAGAGAAATATCACGAAACTCCGTGCTCCGTCCCACTCGCACGTTTTATGATCGCTTCTGCAAAATGTAGGCGTTTAGTGTAGTTATTAATCTGTATAGTAAGCCAAATTTTATTCAACAGAATTTGTACAAAGTAAAATTTAGCACTTACAGGGACTGCTACACAAAACAGCGTTGCGATGCGACGCCACATGGCAGAAACCTGCGATGGGAATTGCTGTGATGCGTTTACGTGCGGCAAAGTACTAGTTCAGGTAACCATAGTGAATGTGCGATACGAATCACGTCGCAAATTGAGATGCGACGTTGCATCGTAGTTTTGTGTTTGGGCCCATATTAATACAAGATAGTCGTGAAACCAACGCACTATTTAGCTAGACGGGGCCATTGAAGCATTGTTTTATTGAAAGTTTTGCTTCATATGGGGATTCCTCAGCATGGCAAGTACGTCAATATCACTAACTTTTTAGGAAGAAAATCGTAAGCGACAATTAACGTTTTCTGCAAGAATGGTTTTTCTCTCCTATATTTATTGCAAGTATATAAAAAAAATTGTATAATTTACTATTCATTTAACTCCTGAACTAATAGAATAGTCAAAATCTGATAAAAAAAAATATTATACAGAAATCCTTTAAAACGGATTTATGACTGATTTTTATGAATTTTTTGGGTATACTTTTCAGATCCGAGGTCGTAAGCTATTTTTTTACCCTCCTATCCAAACATCGAATTTTCACAATTTACATTTGCCAAGTGAGCTAGTATTTTGATAAATACATTTTAATTATTATACTCTGCAAAAACACGCAAATTGTCGCTTACGGAGTTCTTCCTGAAAACGCTCGTTATCAATTAATCAACATTAATACAGATTCCATAGGACAAAGTAAATCAATTTGGAATAACAATACAAAATACTGTGCCAAAATCAAAAAAATAATATATAAAATATGTAAATCTCACTGAAAAATACACTGGATTCGACTACTATATTAAAAAAAAAAAATGGTCAGCGTTATCAGAATATGCACTAGCAAGGTGCCTGCAATCTTTCATAAGAAATAATACTTTTGTGTTTTCAAATATCATGTTGTGTCGGCCATTTCGTGAGCTAAGTCTACCAAGAATTTAAACATCAATCAAGTCAAACCACAAGCACTCATTGATCTTTTATAATCTTGGCTGCTCAATGCAATAATATTTTGTAACTGACATAATTGAATATCCCTTATAACAGAGAATATGCATGTTTTTTTGTATTTGCTAAATTAAATCATTTTCTTCATACATATTCCCGTTGGCAGCAAGACATTTGCTTCTTTTAACTTTGACGCTTGAGTATTATTATTAACGCCAAACATTTGGCCGCTTAGGACCACAAAAATGGAATCACGCAATGCCATAGACACTGCTGAAGTAGCTCCAAAACTACAACGAATAAAAAGTAGTACTATTTATAATACCTTTGCAGTGTGTAGTCTACAAGTTTCCGACTTTGACCTACTGCCCACGGACGCGTAGCTTCAAAGACGCGTATTCATCATTATAAGCTTGGTGTAAGCCGACGAAGCGTATAATGTCGAATACGCGTTTATAAAGCAACGCGTCCGTACCCATTAGGTTTTTCATTACAACTTTCCCAATGGTACTGCGTGAATCACGGCCGTTAAAAGCGTTCAATGATCCACTAAACGTTCCTAAATATTCAATGATTAATTATCTTTTATATAAAATAACATGAATGGTATACTTCCTTGTGCATACATTCGGCGAACCATCACAAATTTTGATAATTAGATTACACTCATTCATTAACTAGGCATTCGTTATATTCTAATAATTTTTGGAGTAAATAAATCCATAGTATGTACATGCTCTTGAGATAGTTCAACCTAGCAAGTTGTTTACATTTTATTTAGTATGTCGCTAAAGTACACAATTTATTTAGTTGCTTATTAACATTTTGGTCAGTTTTGAGATAAAAAACAGTTTTATTCATTCTGTTTGGATTAGCACTGATGTTGTAACACCTTAGCAATTCAATAAATAACTGCTTACCTTATTCGAGTAACACTGTATACAAATTAAAATATTATGTGCTTTTACACAAAGAAAATGTTTCTCAGAAGCAAAATGCTCCTGAGAAAGTACAACACTTTTAATTGCAGAACTAAAGTAGTATCAATATTAAATTAGCACCACTTATAAGTAAGACTTATCCAAAAAACTGCATTTTATTATAGAGAACTGAAGACAAGACTTTTACACAGTTGAGATATCGGGAAGTAATCTGACAGATGGACATAGATACTTTTTGACAACTTTTTTTTTTCTCTATGGCAACTGAGCCAATGTTATCTATTCTGCCAGTGTCATGTGGAGACGGCAGTGCCATGAAGTGAACCGTTGAAATTTAAACTTTGATAACTTTACATCTACTTACGATTTAGACCTTCAAGCAGTTTAAAAAATCTAGTCTTCATTACTCTTTCATATTATTATCAAACAGTGTATCCAGTAAATGTTCACCTTGTAACAAATTAAAAGCATGTTCCATATAACGAGTGAACATAACCTGCTAGGTCGTACAACGAATCTCTCCATATTTGAGCATTGAGAACATTGTCCGTGGCACAGGGGCGGTGTGCATACCACTAGCAACATTTCTTTTTGGTCTTGATATTATTCTTTAGGTGTACCGTGTCTTTTGTTACGTTTTGCCTCTCCTTCATTTCCAGCTTTGATCTTAGAACCTGAAATTTTAGAATTGTTATATTAGTATTTTATTTCCGTAGGCTGTAAGATGAAATAGGAAACAATGATATCTATAGCTCCTAGAGTGCCCGAAGAGACCCTACATCTGCATTCCAAAATGCAAAGGTCCTTAAAAACACTGCCACTGTTACACACGTGGACCACCTACTGAGCCTTAAATACTTTGAGGGAAAAGAAAATCATCGATTCGAGAAGAGTTAGATTCAGTCTTCAGTGTTAAGCATTGCTTGCAGAGGTCGATCAATGGATGGGATAACCATCCATTACATACGGCATAGGGCACAGAGGGGGGCCTCTCCATGACTCCATGCCTCGAAAAGTGTGTCATTGTTCTTGGCTGTAAACATTCATTTCATAAAAAACACTAGTATTCAGCTGTATCCGCTTATGGGTGATGCGAAAAAGAACCACGGGGGCCTACAATGAAAGCAAAGAAGGTATAGCAGTGGGTTTTAGTCAGTAAAAGTCTGACACGCAATCTCACCCCGCCCAAGGGCGGGAGAAGTCATTCACACAGACAGTCTGCTTAAGATTGGAAGTTGAGCCCATTATAGCATAACAAGTAAAGATACACAGATTGAGACACATTCCACAAAAGTAGTATAAGTCAATGAACAGTCTCACAGCAGAATAATCCCTAATTAGGTAATTCCTTTACCTAAATTGGTTAAACATTAAAGGAAGCAGTACTTTCAAGTGTGACTCATCACTTCTGAGGTTTTAATGAGCTTAAGAATTATACATTCTGAAGTGTGACTGATACTTTAGTACACTGAATTTATTCCTACTAACCATCTTCATCATTTCAGCCGATAGATGACCACTGTTAGACCTAGGCTTCCCCGGTCCTGTGCATCTCGCATATATTGGATTCCCGCGAACCTCACCAGGTCATCGGCCCATCTTGTGGGAGGCCTTCTAGCACTGCGTCTTATGCCAGCCATACACGGTCAAACCTATCGTCCAATCCGTATAACGCTACATGTTTGATCAAACCTGTAGTTCGTCTCTATACACCATACACGGTCAAACCTGTAGTCCAATCGGTATGACGCTACATGTTTGATCAAATAAATTTGACCGTGTATGGGAGTGACAACATGTTTGACGGCAAAATAGAATTTCAATTCTTTTGGTTTGATTATACCGATTGGATAGCCCCATACACGGTCAAATCTGTTCGATCAAACATGTAGCATCATACCGATTGGACGACAGGTTTGACCGAGTATGGTGTATAGAGACGAACTACAGGTTTGATCAAACATGTAGCGTCATACCGATTGGACGACAGGTTTGACCGTGTATGGCCGGCATTACATCTTACAGTCCGCGGTCGCAACAGAACCTTTCTGTTCCAAAGATTATCTGTTTTGCAAGCAATGTGCCCTGCCCACTGCAACTTGGAGTTTGGCGATTCTTTGGACTGCTCCCTTTCCATGATTTTAAACCATCTGATATTCCTACTAATATTCATTTTTTATGGCGTAGTTGCTGCAGTAGTTTAAACGATTGGCAGCTATACTAATTTGATTGCCACACAGACCAAACATTATAATATACAGGAGGGGAATTCCTTTTCAAAATCTATATTTCCTGATAGCAAACTACTCACTACTAAACTATTCACTCTTGACTTGAATACTCCTAAGTATTCAAGTCAAGAGTGAATAGTTTACTTCTAGGCAAGTGTGTCAAATCATCAACCACATCATCGCTTACCCTCCAGAGAAAGTGGTCAAGCTTAAACCATTCAAAAAAATTATGGATTTGAATGACTTGCTTACCCTGGTGAGAAGGTAGTATGAGCCTATCAATAATAAAAAGAATGACTTGCCATGACTTGCATTAGGTCATGGCATACTTTTCATCCCAATAAAACATTCCTATAGAATAACATTCGACTTTCATACTAATTACAAGACAAAAATTTAACTACTTTTATAAAAAGTAGTTAAATTATATCTGTGACTAATTTATGATTAACTATGATTAATTAAATATTATGCCTAAATTAGGCTTTTAACAATTGATTCTATTGCTGTAGTGTGAATCAAATGTCTAGGTACTTCAATTTTTGACCTCAACTTCCTGGTTTTTCTGGCATTCACTTAACCAGTATTAATTTAGTTTTATCCTCTTTTATACTTTATTTAATTTAGTAAATGAATATAATATTTTATGTTATGCATAAGTTTAGACAGATATTGATACATTTAGAAAAGTTGCTTCTTCGTTTTTTCGCTGAACTTGACCTTTTTGGTGCAAATGGGAGACACAATGTTAGTTTTTGTGTTATCTTCAACATGTTTTTAGGGTTCCGTAGCCAAAAGGCAAAAAACGGAACCCTTATAGATTCGTCATGTCTGTCTGTCTGTCCGTCCGTCCGTATAGCCACTTTTTTCCGAAAATATAAGAGCTATACTGTTAAAACTTTGTAAGTAGATGTATTCTGTGAACCGCATTAAGATTTTCACACAAAAATAGAAAAAAAAGCAATAAATTTTGGGGGTCCCCATACATAGAACTGAAACCCGAAAATTTTTTTTTCATCAAACCCATGCGTGTGGGGTATCTATGGATAGGTCTTCAAAAATGATACTGAGGTTTCTAATATCATTTTTTCTAAACTGAATAGTTTGCGCGAGAGACACTTCCAAAGTGGTAAAATGTGTGTCCCCCCCCCCTCTAACTTCTAAAATAAGAGAATGATAAAACTAAAAAAAATATATGATGTACATTACTATAAAAATTACCAACGAAAATTGGTATAAACGAAATCTAGTAAGTAGTTTTTTTTTAATGCGTCAAAAATCGAAAAAAATACACTATTAATAAAACATCGATCAAAGTTACAACACATTACAAGAACTTTTATATTATGTTACTTGCTGCTACGGAGCCCTTCATGGGCGAGTCCGACTCGCACTTGGCCGGTTTTTTCTACACTGTGTGCATTTATGTGTGCAAAATAATTTTCTTTCTTTTCTTTGTGTCTCTGTAGCACTCTAACTCGAGTAAGAGGGAGTATAACTTTTACTGACTAAAACCCATCTGTGTTCCTTCAGTTGCCTTTCTTGGACTTGGGTCAAAGTAACTCTTTCGAATGATTCTCGTTGTCTAAAGCATTAAGCCTACAATGGTTCCTTTGTCTCTAATAATAATAATCTTGTGTCAGTGTTTGTAATCAAACTCCTCTGAAAGGGCTTGACCAATTTTTATGAACTTTTTTGTGTATATTGGATAGGTCTGAACTCGTACATTTTTTTTTTTTATTAGTTTATGGCATAACGATGTTAGCGGACTAAGTGATAATAAAAAAAATAGTTACCATTTTTGTGATAGTGAGGAACATTTCCTCTACATTTATGTTCTCCTTTGCACTCGTCTCAAAAAGCGGTATGTTCATCTGGTTGGCGAACCTCTGTGCATCTTCAGTCACCACAACTTTTCTTGATGGACAATCATTCTTGTTACCAACTGGAAAATTATTAAATGAGTTAATAAAGCATCAATATTTTTTTTTTCCACTAATATCATACAACGCTGTCTAGTTTCAAGCTAAGCAGAGCTTGTGTTATGAGTACTAGACAAATGATAAACATACTTATATATTTCTAAATACATACATATTACAGATAAATTACACGCAGACAAAGAACAAATGATTCTGATCATCACAAACATTTGTCCTGGGTGGGAATTGAACCCACAACCTCCGGGCATAGCAGTCAGGGCTACTAATCAGAAGACCAAAAGGCCTGTTATCACGATAATACTACTATTACAAACCACCAGAATTGCAAGGAGGAAGCACGGTTCTGCAAAAATGGAAGGAGGTAGTGTAGGTTTATGAAAGATGGAAAAAGTGGAGGGATGCCTTTGCCCATGTGACAAAAAAACAAAATAAATTATTTATATTTTTATTTCATTAAACCCCAAGCAAACGCTGGCATTTGCTCTCTCATTGTCTTTCTATTGTGTCTCTAATTATGGTATTCAAAAGGTTAAAACACTATAAAATTAAATTAACAAAAGACCACATCAAAAATCACCCAAATTGCTATTTTCCGAGATAACAAATACATTTATATGTATAGTCATCGTAAATCACGCAGGAAGTTCTTCCTTTTTTAATTCGTTTAACATCCTCTACTAGTTAATAATTGTGAGTATTAGTAGTGATCTGAAATTTGCGCAGTGAACATAATAGATTAGTCACTGATGCTCAGATACAGAGGCTGACTGTGAACTTAAAATAGAATCACAAAGTAATAGGGATGCAACAACTGTGTTCTTTGTTTACAGTACAAATTAATGTAATTATAACAATTAATTTATTTTTGTGGCAACATTTGGGGGGTGGTGTATATGTTCAGCAGTGAGTGTTCGGCTGAAATGATGATGATGATTTATTTTTATTCACTTAGCAAACATTGTACTATTTCTGAATGATACCTTTTCCCTACAACGTCATTTTAATATAATATTCCACAACTATCACACAATGCCGTCTAGTCTCAAGCTAAACAGAGCTGTGTTACGAGTACTAGACAACTGATAAACACAATTATATATTATACATACATGTTATAGATAAATTACACCCAGATACAGAACAACTGATCATGCTCATTACTCTAACATTTGTCCTCGGTGGGATATAGATCTTTAAAAATATTTAAGCGGTAAGCCATCGAGGTCGCCCTAGAAAGAGGTAGCGAGATGATCTAGACGCGTATCACGAGAACTCGTTAGAGACGTCGCGAGAGAAGAATGTCTATAAGGACTTGGGGGAGGCCTTTTCCCAGCAGTGGGACAATAATGGCTAATAAAATAATTTCAACAGTAATTTTATGTCTTTGCTTATTCAAATTTGTGAATATCGAGCAGTGCTAATAGAAATAAAGAGATAACAGGAAGTTTAGAGCATTTTTATAACTACAAAAAAAACTATTAACCCATATGATTCATAGTTTGGATGAAAAATAATTCAACCAAAATTAAAATGATCCATTAGATTGAAAACTAAGATTGAATTAGACACATGTTAATTGAGTATTCAGCTTTATAGCCTTTAGAAAGCTGTTTGTTATGTAATTATTACTTTAATGAAATTAACTGAGTGGCCACAATAATTAGACTGTGACAGAGGATTCTTTTTATTGTTGCTAAACATTTGGAGTATTAAGCTCAAATGTACAGCACAATGGAATGTGGCAGTTCCATCAATTTATTATACACCATGTCTTAAAATTAACGTCATTAAACCTTAATTACGACTGACTATATAACTTCTAAGAAATTATGGTGGTGATTGTGGCTAATGATGGTGCAGATACAGGTAATTAGGAAGTTATGGGATTGTTCTGGTAGTAAACTCTGTTCATATTAGTTATTCTACTCACCTAAGACTTTATTAACAACATCACAATTCTGTTCGATCTCGTGTAGCCACCTCTTGACATTGGCGAAGGACTCCCCATTCGTGACATCGTACACCACGATGACGCCGTGTGTGCCTCTGTAGTACGTGCTGGTAATAGTCCTGAACCTCTCCTGGCCTGCCGTATCCCATATCTGAAGCTTCACTCGCTCACCGTTTATTTCTAAAGTCCTTATTTTGAAATCGACTCCTATCGTAGTAATGTAACTACCGGAGAATGTGTTGTCGGCGAATCGCAGGAGAAGACAGCTTTTACCCACACCTAAAACATATCAACATAACACCGTTGACTAAACTGCACAGACCCGAATATCGGTTGTGAAGTTATAACATCAGGCCTCGCCCACTCACCACTGTCACCGATAATCAGCAGTTTGAAAAGGTGGTCAAACTCTCGCGCCATGGTTTCAAATAGTTATAACTATTATACTAATTGGTCATATGTTCACTATTAATGTTAAAAATGTATTTAGTACAACTTTAACTACGGAAATGTTAATAAAACTCATGCCGTAAACGTTACACATCCATCACTTTACAATCGGTCGCCATCATTGTTTTTAATTGCCAGTCAAAAAAAAATACAAAGGAAAACAAAACTGCTCTATGGGTTTATGGTTAATGAAAACCTTGAAAAAATTGCAAGAAATCATGATTTACCTACCTATGTATGTGATTTCTTCGTTCTGAAAAAAACACAAAAAAAAAATAACTATTTGATCTAATTTTAGACTGTTTTATAGTAAATCAGTGGAAATTTTACGATGTGCGACTTTTTTTTTGTAAACAAAATGAGGCGTCAAAAGCACCGTCAGTACAGGTCGCGCGGTGAATCAAGATCGCTCGGTGAAAGTAGTGGGGGCAATCGGCGCATGTGTACAATTGCGCACAGAAATTCTTAGTACGTTAGGATTTTATTTTTAATTTCTTATGTTTGAACCTTAGTAACATAACTTATAATAACACTAGTATAGGCTTGTAATTTATCTTGTAAGTTGGTAAATTCAAAAAATTAAAAATCACAAAATAAAACTTAAATATAAAAAAAATAATTTCGTTAGTTTCTTTCTTTAACGTAATAATTCACGTCGTAAACCATTTATCTGGCTAGCCGTTTTAAAACTTTATTTTTAACCATTTTTTTTACGACTACGTATTACTATTACGATAAAACAAGCTGTACGCAACAGTACACAAGTACAACAGTATCCAATGAGAGGCGAGAACGCAACGCGGGAATTGAAGAGCGACTCTATCCACCAATGACGTATCGCCGACGGCGCACACCCGCCCGTACGTCGCCAAATAGACCGTAGAATTGAATACTGCGCATGCCCCTTCCACTTTTGCCGAGCGATCTTGATTCATCGCGCGACCTGTAAGCACCTTTCGGTTTTTCCGGACAAATTAGGCCTAGCGCGCACTGCCTTGCGGTACATACAACCGTGCGGTAGAATAAACGCATTCACGGGGCCGCGCACTGCGATGAAAAAAACGCACGTTTTAACCGACTTCTAAAAAAGGATGAGGTTCTCAATTCGGATGTTTGTATTTTTTTTGTCTGTTTTTCTTTTAATTTCGTCGCTTGCCAACCGATTTGAAAAATTGTTTTTTTTGTTGGAAAGGGTATACTTCCCAAATGATCGCATAGTCACCGAGTTAGGATCTGATGATGAAATCTTGGCGAAATTGAGGGAACTCCTTAAATTCATTTAAATTTTTTAGTGAAGTCCGTTATTTTTTTTTTATAAAAAGGTTTTATGTCATTCAAACTCCGGCTGTGGTACTTACACGTCATCGTTATGGACTACAGAGACTTTCTGCATAATATATATTTGTTATTACCTAAAAAAGGGTACCGAAACGGCATTGGGTACATCCCATGACGGCCTTAAAGATTATGAAGGGCTTCTTTTTCGTAAGATTTAACGATCTAGGTTCTTTTATAACCTGCAAACAAGTAGTTTTTCTGAGTCAGGGTCATCTTTTGATTCATGCGCCAAGGACCGAATGAACTTCGTTGAAATTTGGTACAAGACTAGACCATATTCTGGAGTCCGATCTAAAAGTAGAATATTTTTTATCCCGGGTAGTATCTACGTTCTCCTAGAATGATTTCCCACTTACGAACAGGTGAAGTCTATGGCAGAAACTAATAAAGTATTTTAAATCTCTGTCAGTTTGTTATGCTTTCATGGTGAAACTACAGAACAGATTTTGATGAAATTTGGTACGGAGTTGGCTTGAACCCTAACGGAGGGACATAGCATAATTATGCTACTGTTTATAGCTTCGACTTAGTATTTGCATTATGGGGCCATTCAAATATTACAAAAGTATTTTTTTTTTTGCAAATATCAACTCCCACCTACCCCTTGTCAGCAAAAGTAAGCAAAGCTGTCACCGCCATGCTTACATAACAGACATTGGTACATGCATTTGTCAATATGGTTTTATTATTAATTATATACGCTTTAATCATTAATTACAATATCATAAACTTCCTCTCACATCCTTATCTTCAATATTCTATCCGAATATTCAGGTACTTGCACGATACAATTGCACTAATTATAAGTTCAATATCTAAATCTGCGATCGATGCTCGCGCCTCCATTACCGGAGAAACGCCAGGTAACGACATAGCTGTGTCGCGTCCCGACAGCAACCGAGTGCCTCAATGCATTTTTTCTACCGCAGTGCGCAGCACTTCATAGATCTCTATGCGATGCAAAAATATGTGCGGTAGATTCACCGCAAAGTAGCGAGAGGGCTAAGGTGACTTCACCGCATGCGTTTATTTCACCACAGTGCGCGCACTTCTATGGCACTCCATACTTCACAGATTTTGCGTTAAAAAACAAACGCACGGCACTCGGCATTGCTCGCTAGGACTAGAAAGGGTTTGCCCGTTTACACAATGACTAAGGATGGGCTGGGCCAGCCAGCGTGTAAACGTTAACAAATAAATAAACGTTAATAAAGGCTGTTGCAGACAAGCCATGAAACAGTCCCTTGATTTTTATGTAAGCTCTACTTATGGCAACATTTCACGTAGATGTGACGACTGACGACAAATTCTATTGTGATGTGTGCGTGTTCAAGACAATGTTCAAGATTATTTTGTATGAGTAATCAAAATCATCTGTCAACTCGAAACTGTCAAATAAAGTGTCAAAAGCTCTAGGTGTGGTACGGATAATCCAAATTTTTATTAAATTTCAAGAATGTCGGCAACGTTAAAGCCATATTTAACAGCGGTGCGCCATACGCTAACTGCGGCGATGTGTTTAGAGCATTTTTCGTCGCAAGTAGTCGAGCGATACAACAAACCGGAGGTCGAGGTTAGAACAAGCAAAGAGCTCCTACTAAATCCAGTGGTAATTTCTCGTAATGCGAACGAGAAAGTGTTGATCGAGTCATCAATAAACTCTATTAGAGTTAGCATTATGATCAAGCAGGCGGACGAGATTGAAAAGATTTTGTGCAAAAAGTTTATGCGGTTCATGATGATGAGAGCTGAAAACTTTATCGTACTGAGGCGGAAACCGGTGGACGGATATCATATCAGTTTCTTAATAACAAACTTCCACACCGAGCAAATGTTCAAACATAAACTGGTCGATTTCGTGATATATTTCATGGAGGAAATTGATAAGGAAATTAGCGAAATGAAACTAGCAGTGAACGCGCGCGCCCGGATCTGCTCAGAAGAGTTTCTGAAGAGATTCTAATCTTAAAGCTAACCGCACGAGTATGACTAATAGATTCATTAATTAATATTATTTAGTGCTGTAATAATGAACAAGTTATAATTTTCCTTATGACTGTTAAGTATAATTACGTATGTTTGTAGATATAAATTTAATCCAGTCCCTATTGAAAGACTCCTGGTTTGCTTGTACTTTATACTTTAACTAGATTATGGGCAAAGGTCTGGTGATCAGTCCAGCATTATCAAGAACATTACTCAATATTTAAAGTACCTGTCCGATGCTTTCATTACTGCGACTATGGACTTGTTTTTTAGTTTATAAGCAGTATTATGTTATTGTAAAGATCCCCGAATTATGATAGCTTAATATTGTAAACATTCTTATTAATAAGTTATAAAAATATAGTATAAAAAAAAAGAATTCCAAAACTTGAAAGGCATTTAAAACATTTCTTTTTGACTTGTAAATGATTGATTGTATTATACATTTTAATAAACTATTTTTAATAATATTGTCTTTATTATGTAAGTAAAACAACTGTTGTGGATTTTAATAGGATGTTTATTTAATAATATCAACTAATATTTCTTGCTATAACAAATAATTTTACATGAAACAATAATACATATTAATTTTCTGTCAGAGACATCAACTACTTACAAATGGGGTGAATTGAAACGCATGAGTGAATAGAAAAAATACTTAAGTCTAATTTGTTGCTTTGATAAAATATTATTGATTTCTAACAAAGCATAAATTTTTTATTCATAAATTGGAGCACTTAATTGCTACGAACAACATTTTGATTCATTAAACCCCAAGCGAACACCGACATTCACTCTCATTGTCTTTCTATTGTGTCTCTGTGTTATTCGAAAGGTTAAATAAGGTAAAAAAATACTCTTCTAAGTTTTTTTCCGATTCACCCCTGCATTTTTATTCACTCCGTTATGGTATTTGAAAGAAAAAGTTTTGACATGGAATAAAACCATAGAGGCACAAAATAATGATCATGGGCCGTATTATGACCTCTTAAAACCATCATGTTTTCGGTGTGAAAAAGAGACGGAGCTATACAGGACGAATAGCACTATCCTTTTCTAACACAGAAAACATGATGGTTTTAAGATGTCATAATAAGGCCGCATGACAAAGGTTGAGCAAACTAGCCAGGTTGGAAGTCCCAAAGACCATACAGACATTAGATGCCTGATGCTAGAGCACCAAAATATTTCTGTCTACTAGCCGAGGAACGGGAGAGTGCGGTACTGTGTTCCGATTGGTTGAGACATAAGATCTATATGTAGACAGACATGCCTCGCTTGTTACTAGACTTCTATTGGCTGTAAAGTTGTTGGGAAGTCCTGTATACAGAGTAGATTTTCCAGATGAGACAAGATTTTTGCAATAATTGGGTAAACTAATACTTTTTCGATCTTTATTAGTAGCAGGATTGTTTTGCAAACTTATTCTGTACTCATTTTCTTCCAGACAGTAATATTTATTTCGAAAACATTTATGAATGCACACATAGTGAAGGATAGTTTCCTATGAACCTTTTTTTTTGCAGCTAAAACTGTCAAAGTACCTGCCTTGAGAACCCCAAAAAAAAAAGACTTAACCTAGAACTGCAAAATACTGATTTATCATAAGGCCCCAGAATTGTGCAGACACCAATCAAGCATTGTACAGACACCTAAACTAATTGGTTACAATATTTGCTAAAGTATTTTTATATGCAAAGCCACTCGGTAACCTATAAATTGCTTACCAGTTTTTAAGAATATGCTTTAGCAACATAAATGTATCTACATCATAGATGCGAGACGCACAGTGCCGTTCATTGTGGCGACACTTGGGGGAGGCTTATGTCCAACAGTGGACGTCTTTCGGCTGAAATGATGAACATAAATGTTGTTTATTTCATTTTGTAATGGGCTTCGTACTGGTATAACTCTTGTAGGTGACTGGGGAGAGTATTGCATATGAGAGACGTATGATTTCGTCCCCCCTCCCCCCACGGTGTATGGCCAGTAATAACATACATACACATCCCACATACATTCTACATATTCCTTACGGTCCGTTCACGATCTTGCCACTGTGAGCGATAGCTCAGCGCGAGGCGGCGAGCGGTAAACAAAAAGTATGAAAATGTTTGAAGCAAGCCACGAAACGCCGCTCATAGCGCCCAGCGCCCGTTTACCGATACCACCCGCTCGCTGCTAAGGCATCCAATACACGGTCAATGCAGGCGTCAATCAATTCCATTAATCATGAATCGTGGTTTTCGTCAGTTAGTACAATGCAAACGTCAATCATCGCATTAGACGGTAGGTTTTTCGTCAATCAAAACATTGATTGTGGAAAAACTGACAGCAAAACATATCGTATAATGGACGCCTAAGAGCGAAGTCATGAACAGACCGCAAGGGTCTAAACAGACGGACCGCATTTCAACTGCAATCCAACCGCAAATTTCAGTTGACACGACTGCAATAGAACTGCAAACCAAACGTGCAGTCCGATTGCACTCGTACGAACTGCACACCGACTGCATCCGAACTGCACCATACACGGCGGAGCATGCGGGCGGGTGGCAGTTGTGTTTGAAGTTCTATTGCAGTCGTGTCAACTGCATTCAAACTGCAATTTGCAGTTGGATTGCAGTTGAAATGCGGTCCGTCTGTTTAGACCGTAAGGAGGGTCAAAGCTTGAGGAGTCGAGTTCAAATTCGTGTAGTGTCGCTCGTTCTCAGCTAGTCCTGTGTCGGTCAACATTACACAAAATTGAGCTCGACTCATGCTCGGCTCCTCTAGCATAGACCCACCTTTACATCCCAAAGTATAAATTATCTAGCTACTAACTACTTTTATAAAATATATTGGGAAACAAACAGCAATTATTTCATGACTGGTTACAGCTTGACATTCAAATATGAAATCTTTAAGTTGTAGATTTTAATGTTCACAGTATTTTGTTACAAAAGTGAAATTCTTGGCTTTTCTCTACAATAATATGCATGTATTATACATTTAAACATTCCTCATGAACGACTGTCTATTGATGAAAACCGCATGAAAATACGTTCAGTAGTTTTTGAGTTTATCGCGAATATACAGACAGATGTATTGAAGTATAACTGTGTTATAATAGGAACTGCCCACTATAGTTTTGTAATTTTTATTTGTAGGTTACGATACGAGTAGTGTCGTAACTTGCGACACTGGAAAGGCAACACTTATATTTGATTTCATTGTTTGAACTTTGAAATATAACGTGCTTCATTTTCTAAAAAAGATTTACAACTTAGATTATTCAACCACGGGCTGTGGAGCTTGCGGACGGCGAGTAATGGGTAGCCCGCTGTCCGACCTTCCGGTAACTGTCTGGACCGAGCCCAAGTCGTCGACGGCGCGCACTGTTTCCGCGGGCCTCAAGGAGTTATCAGCAGCAGCAGGGGACAAGCTGGGTCGAAGCCTACTGGGGCCAGAGTTATCCGAAAGGGAAGCTCGGCCCCAGTACGAAAGGCAAGAAGGAACGGGGTGGGTTTTTAGTCAGGAGTCTGACACTATCTCCCGCTCCGCCCAAAGGCGGGGGATGTCATTTGGATGATATTTACTAACAAAAAAAAAAACAGGCTGTCGGTAATATATTAATGTCTGCGTAACTTTGTAACATCGAACAACCTGCACAAGGCCTTGGCCGTGGTTCTCAACAGGCCACAGGGTAGCCAGCATCCCAGCAGTGGGAATATTGTAGGCTGATTACGAAACGGGCATTGCATTGAAATAATTCCGAGCGATATACATCTAATTTTTTTCTGCCTCTTGCGATATGACCTGAGATATAATAAAAATTTATATGATGTTCGGCCCTTAGGCTAAGAACTCACAAAGCAATTTCACTCACACCCGTCGCGGTTGAACAAAAAAGTTATTTTATTTCAAAACTCACGAGACCGCCGATTTTCTCCCGCAGACCTGGCCCGACGCTCACGTAGGCCACGCCTAGAGATGTGCCGTTGCCGGCAATATTGCCTGAAGTGGGAATATTGATGGCAATATAGCCACCAATAGGTAGTCTTCGGCAAATATAGCCACCAATATTCATACTTCGGCAAATATAGCCACCAATATTCATACTTCCGCAAATATAGCCACCAATATTCATACTTCGGCAAATATTGCCACCAATATTCATACTTCCGCAAATATTGCCACCAATATTCATACTTCCGCAAATATAGCCACCAATATTCATACTTCGGCAAATGTAGCCACCAATATTCATACTTCGGCAAATATAGCCACCAATATTCATACTTCGGCAAATATTTCCACCAATATTCCCACTTCATCCATCTATAGCCACGCCTGATTTATAAGTAGAGTCGCGTCGCGTGTCATTGCGTGGCGTGGATCTAATGTAGCTCTACAAGTCTAGTTGCTATACAAAATATATGAAGACCGTCGCGCCCAGATCAGCTTACGTGGCCCACTTGTGCCCAATGAAGTTCTATTTCACAGAACTCGAGCAAAAAGAGATTGATTAATCACACAAGTATGATTAACAGAGTCGAAGTGATATAAAGCTGAATTATATTTAGTGAAAGGGCAACATTCACACTTCAATGACTTCACAGTTCATACGAAAATGAACTTTAAACCAATGCAAATAATATTTCTATTCCTTTGAGCGATTGTGGAATAAGAGTTTAAGAGTGGAGATAACCTTATTGCTATTACAGTTGTATTAATTAATGAACCACCCACCTTAGTGCAAACTAAGTCACAAGTAATGTCTATAAATTTCGGCCTAACACTCAATGTAATTTATTCATTGCTAAGTACAGATAGAATTAAACTTAAAGGTGGCTTGAAACGAAACTTCGCGAGGCGTAGCGTAACAAAAAGCTCATTTCATATCCGTCATTAAGTTTGAATCGATCTATACTTTACTGTAAGTACATTCGAAAGTCAAGCATCAATATTCATTATTTTGACAATCACAACATTATAAAAGGATCTAGGTATCTTTTTTTTGTTGTTGTACTGTAGATGAAGCAGCGATATCATATCTTTGATAACAGAGATCGTCTCTTCTTCGAAACAAATAATATTTAATCTTTAGAAAGGTTAAACTTAACTTTGCTTTCATGATCAAAACGCATAACGCTGCGGTGTGCGCTGTCGGACATATAATTGTATGAATAACGTTTAGAAGTGTGTTTTGTTGCGTTGCAGTATACGTTAATGGTGAAGCAGATTGTGTCTGTCACCGCGTACCGCAGCGTTGTGCGTTTCGACTTAGCTGTGATTAACGCGATAGCTTGTAATAGAGACCATAGCATGTGTCCCCGTATATTCCCGACCCGATACTTTAACCCTAGTTGTCACAAGTTCATATAGGGTGACCGTTCAGTACATTAGGCAAACATAAATGTACTGAACAGCTGTTTTTTTCGCGATTTCAGGTTTGTTCCCATAGTAAAAGTTGTTGGTTATCATGAGCACAATCACGTGTTTAAGTATCGTACACTAATTACCTGTCACCCTATATATGACTATTCTCCATTCGTTAAGATTAGACATTAAAAAAAAAACCTTTACTGACCATTCAACAGATTTTGACTTTTATTGCGTTACTGGTAAATAGTTGGTTTCGTAAGCATGTTTTTTGCTTTTAATACCATCCTTATGCCAACGGAGTAGAAGCCAAAATCGGTTGAATGTCCGTTCAACCAACTTTGACTTCTACTAAAAGGTTTGTTTAAATATCTGATCTTATAAAGAAGAAACTGAAATTGTAGAGCTACACTAGATCCACGCCACGCGACGTCTTTCTATGTACCTACAAATCAGGCGCGGTCCACGTGTGCGTCGATCTAATGTAGTTCTAGCTTTAAAGTTTAGATAAGTAAATATTCAAATATTGAAAAGTCAACCTTGAAAGAAATTTAATAAAAGAAGAAATAGCGACCTCTTAAAAATAAAACTAGTCCATCTACAGGCAACATTAACGGCCTACGCAAACCGGGAAGGCACGGTAAAGGATTTATTTTTTACTAATCGACATTGAAACATATTGAATTAGAAATACGACAAATACCTAGACTTAAAAATGTTCCCGTGGCATCGAAAGGGATATTGTCGCACGGCATTGAAAGACGCGTCACGGGGCCCTGGGATGGGATGCCTCCGGTAGGTAACGGCATGCTGAAAGGCACAACACAAACTCTACTTACGACTGAAATGTTATTATGTTGTTGTTGTTATGTGTTTATGTTGTGTTGTTGTTATGTTAGTATTATTATTGAATTAAATTTATTGAAATATTTTTATTATTAAATTGAAAACGTTTAATTTATTAATTAATGATGTAATTCAGATACAAGTTTCTTGTTATTGAATAAATGTGTATTCGGTAGTAGAAGCTGCCGCGTCTAAACGGCTAGTGTGCGTTGACTGACCGCAAAATCCTTTGCCATGCCGTCCCGGTCTGCGTAGGCTTTAAGAGTAAAAAATCTAACATGAATCTACTACGCTCAGTTCTTAGACTTGGCTGTTCTTAGCGTGAAGCCCTCGCCCTTGAAGGCGGTGAAGGGTTCCGTGGGGGTTTCCTCCTTGGCGCTGGGCGGCCTGGAGTTCCTGATGAACTTCAGGGTTCCTATCACGTAGTCGTAGTCTGGAATGCCTCGGACGTATTGCTGTAAGAAAGAGGTTTATTTAATAAAATATTTTATTGTACTAACGCCGTCCTTTCTGCCTGATTACTAAAAAAAAATTTCGTTTATATCCTGCAGCGCAAGGGCAAACGTTTGCTTTGAAGTTTTCGTTTCGAGTGCAAGCAATAATGAACTAAGCGGTGGTCAGGCAGAAGTGTCTTTGATGGTACACCTAAACAGCACATCGCACATCACTGTGCGGGAATTACATGACTTAATTCTATCATCGCCTTTCTAACATTGGACAACCCGACATATGGTGAGTTTCTGACACCTCTACGGTCCGGACTAAGCATGAAGAAAGAAATTTTGAGGACGTCAGATACTAATAGGCTAATCATATCACTGGCTAGAAACTCACATCATCGCTTCCCATCAAGTGAGATAGTGGTCAAACGCGAGCCTATCAATATTAAAAAACTGGGCAAGTGCGAGTCGGACTCGCGCACTGAGGGTTCCGTGCAAACTACGATTCCCGAATGGAGTCTCGAAGATTTTTCCGAATTGCAAAAATTTTTTTTTGTGACCTAAGTAGCAACAGATTTACTGTTTTCAGATTTATTCTTATACCAGTGCTATAAAACCTTGTAGTAGAGGATACGGTTAAGAACGACCTTTACCGGTCTGTTTAATGGATGAAACCTATTTTATGATAAATTTAGTATATTAAATAATATAACGCGGGTGGGTTGCCTGAGAAATTCCTGGCCAAACAAGTTTTTTTTTTTTGAAAAATGCACCGGTGTGTTTAACGAATAAATTTAATACTAACTGAAAGCGTGAAGCCTTTAGAACATAAAAATGTTGGGTTGCCTATTTGTTTCCTGGCATAGCTATGGGTTGCCAGATATAAACAGGTATGTATAAACAGGTGTGTTTTTTTTATATACAACAAATTCTATATCAAACTAAACGCGGTTTCATTACGAATACGATGTTATAGTGTTGTCTGTAAAAAAATCTGGTATGGATAACGGTTGTGCATTTTTCTAAAAATAAAATAAATTTTCAATTTTTATTTAATAATAGTCTGGCCAGGAATTTCTTAGGCAACTCACCCGCGTTATATTATTCAATACACTAAATTTATAATAAAATACGTTTCATCCATTAAACAGACCGGTGAAGGTCGTTCTTAATCGGATCTTAGACTATTGCGTTGTGCCAAATTTCAGGATTCTGGGTCAACGGGAAGTACCCATGAATATGTATATAATCTTTCCATATATATATAATCTTTGAGAGTATCAAAATATACGTTTTTTTTGCGACATAAACGGCCGCATCTTTTTTATTCGTTAACTTAGAAGTTTGATTTTTTCACAGCTTGAAGAGACCGCAGATTTAAAATTATAAACCATATACTATGGTTTATAATTTTGATATGGTTTATAATTTCAACTCGATACCTCCTCGTGTTCTTGAGATAAACGGTCTTGACAGACAGACAGACAGACGGACGGACAACAAGGTGATCGTATAAGGGTTCCGTTTTTTCTTTTTGAGGTACGGAACCCTAAAAGAAAGTGCAAGTCGGACTCGCGCACTCAGGGTTGAGTACTTTATTATGAAAACAGATTCCCGAATCGAACTCTACGCTTCGGAACGTGCAACTTAGCTTCACTTTTTTCTGACCAACATTTCGACAATTCAAAAGCGCCTGTTATTGGTCTATTTGAAATAAAGTTTCTGATTCCTGATCTTTGTCTATCTTTTCAGAAATATACAACGAGTTTACCTACTAAGAAAGCTATACATTACGAATTTTACGATGCATTACCACGCACTGCGCGTGCGCAATCTATGCTTATTATTGCAAATCATGTCAGCGCCACATTTTTTCTTCTACAACTAGACAGCAAATGTACTGATGTGATAATTGCTAGTATAGCGTCTGTATGAAACGCAATGCTGAAAGTATTTCATCAGAATATGAAATAAATTACATCAAAATTTATTTAATAAGGAATATTTTATATATTTATTGTAATTGTTTTATTTTGGGTATAGTCTGTCTAATAAGTCAACCGACTTGGAAATTTTGTATAATATTTAATCATTTAAAAAATAATTATATTCGACACTTTTTATAAGGTTCTTCTGTTACTAAACAATGATCTCTATCTCTTAATCAACCTTGATTATTGAAGCAGCGTTGACTATATCAGATTTCATTAAATCCCAATAATGACCCAAGTCGTTTAACTTATTAGACAGACTCAATTCTGCCGAATTTTGAGGTATTCGTATTCGGCCGAATCATTTGGTTGATATGAATGTAGGTTTAATGGATTATTGTAAATCAGCCTTTTAAGGCAAAATAAATGATAGGTATCGCATATTCAAACAATCATATTGTAATAGCTATAGTATAAAATAATAAATTCGAGCACGGATAAATCAAGAATATTTGTAACCAAGATTTAATATATTTATAATAACGCCGCGATAGATTGCAAGAAGATCAAGCTATCAGCTGTCTGGCCAAAGAATATTTCTTTTCTCCTCATACACGTTTCCTGTCAATTAAAACAAACGTTGTTTGCGCGGCCAAACTATGGAACGGGGAACCGAATTATCCAGCAGTATATTCGGTTCGGTAAAAACAACCGAATATTATTCGGCATTCGGTTATTCGGTGAAAACCTATTATTATTATTATATGCGAAACCCGAAACGCGTGTCTAGTATTTTTATGTAAAGAATCTATGTACAAAATTTCATAACTGTATCATGAAAAACACAAAGTTATAAGCTTGTAATGTCAGCAAAAGTACATAGTCATCGGGCCATCCAGGCGACTGAGGGGTTGTTTTGCACTTGCACCCAGCTGTTTACTGGCGCCTAATGTCCGCTATGATGTGCCGTGGTCTGTGTTATACAAGTGTCAGTGATGTCCAAATTGTAACCTTTTTAAATATTTTTGAGAAAAAATATAAAATGGTGTAAAAACTATTGGAATTCATTCAGTTACTTATTCTGAACAAACTATATTCAGATTTCGCAAAAAATAAAAATTATGTGGTGTAATTATTATAAAAAATTTCCATGTACCCACCTGTTTCGACTGCGACGCCGAAGGCTCCGACTCGCTCTCACTGACCAGCTTCTTCTTTTTCCCATCCAGCCGGTTGCCTTCCCCGCTGAAGGCCACGAAGCCACTGGGCTCTGGCATCATGCTCTGAGGATCCTCATCCATGCCGGCGGCGGCGCCACCGTCGTCGTGAGGCATGCGCTCTTCCTCCTTATAGCCTACTGGCGGGGCGAACTCTACCTGTTGGGTATATTAGTTTATTAGACTCTTGATAGGCCTGTTGGTCTAGTGGTTAGTGGCCCTGAGTGGACGTGGGTCAGATTACCACCCAGGACAAGTTTATGCGATGAGCACGATTATTTGTTATGTGTCTGGGTGTAATTATAATTATGTATGTATTCATTATTTCCTAGACAATTATATTAGTACAAATCGCTTTTAAAACCCATAATCTATGTGGATGGCAATAAATCTGAACTTATTTGTCATACTGTCAAACCTGTCCGTCTGTCTGTCTGTCTGTGTGTACCGTCTTGCAGCAGGCAAGAGGCGCGCGGCGATACGACGACGTTTCACTCGCACTCAGCCACTCGTCGCATCACCGTTACACGTTCTAAGAGTGTGTATAGAAATACGTGCCACGACGCTAATATCGCCGCGATTCCCTCGCTCGTGGAGATGGTCCCCGAGTGTCTTGTAGTTTACTTACATTCATATCACACTCTATGATGATGACAGCGTTCCCCGGCTTGGTCTCCAGCACGCACAGCTCGTACACCTTCGAGTTGTACTTGATGGCGATCACGTCGCCGTTGGTGAGGCACGAGAAGTTCCGGAGGCAGTTCTCTAGCACTGCAATACAAGAGGTGAGTTGTGAACAGAGATAAAAAGAATCTTATTAGCATAATCATGATTAACCTTAAGTTACGTACGTGGGTAATCAAATGTCGATTTACTGACGAGAGAACTTTATTTACCACAAACTATAATGTTACGCCATATCTCCGAGAAAATAACGAGTAGCACGTAATAATTAAAACGCATTGCTGTTCGAAAGATCTAGAATGGTTGTGCTTAGCCAGACTTAGAAAAATCCCGAAACATCCACGCAGTACCTACAAGTAGTAATAGGTATTCATCTTACCGATAAGAGAAATGGTACTTTCCGTCTTTAACAATAGAGTCGAAATTCGCATGAAAGTGACTCTTGTTACCACGAGCAATAAAAACGATTTATGACTTCGAGAAGCGATTCAATTGTTCTGGAATTCTGGCTGGATAGATCCGGGGACGTCGGTATCTAGAATTTTCTTGGCTCCGCATATAAATACGAGTCCCCGGCCGGAAGCGAGTCAGTTGTGATTTCGACTGCGATCAAGAGCGAACTACCCTAGTACTTGAAGTGATTTTACTTAACGACCCAAGCGATAGTGTAACGGTACTCTAGTATTAATTGCGATTCGGATTATTGTTGCCTGGACTAATTTGTAATTGTTTGTGGTGAATAAAGTTGTCTGTTAGTAAATCGGCATTTGATTACCCACGTACGTAACAATAACAAATTAGTCCAGTCAACAATAATCCGAATCGCAATTAACACTAGAGTACCGTTACACTATCGCTTAGGTCGTTAAGTAAAATCACTTCAAGTACTTGGGTAGTTCGCTCTTGCTCGCAGTCGAAATCACAATAACTGACTCGCTTCCGGCCGGGGGCTCGTATTTATATGCGGAGCCAAGAAAATTCTAGATACCGACATCCCCGGATCTATCCAGAATTCCAGGACAATTGAATCACTTCTCGAAGTCATCAATCATTTTTATTGCTCGTAGTAATAAGAGTCACTTTCGCGCGAATTTCGACTCTATTGTTAACGTCGGAAAGTACCATTTCCCTTGTCGGTTAGATGAATACCTATTACTACCTGTAGGTACCTTGTGGATGTTTCGAGATTTTTCTAAGCCTGGCTAAGCACAACCATTCTAGACCTTTCGAACAGCAATGCGTTTTAATTATTACGTGCTACTCGTTATTTTCTCGGAGATATGGCGTAACACTTATAATGTTCCCACAGCTGGAACTCAGGCCTCCTCTCTAGGAGAAGGAATAGGCTGTATTCCATCACGCAGGCCCAGTGCGGCTTGGTGGATGTCACATGTCAGAATCCGTAACTGAATCGATTCCCATCTTTTTTACACCATGTTATATTTTTTTTTACCAAAAATATAACCACCGGTGCATGGCTGGGTGCGGAAGCAAAGCAACTCCTCAGTCGCCCGGTGACCATGTATTTATGTCGGCAACTAGGTACCATATCTGTCTAATATTTTGTGATTTTTCAAGATACAGTTTTGAAATTTTGTACATAGATTCTTTACATAAAAATAATAGACAGGTGTTTCAGGTTTTCATATGATAGGGTAGTTTCCAGGGTCAAAATAATTACATTTTATTTAGTCCGTATTTTAGGGTGACTATAACGATAACAAAGCCGTTAATAATTGTCAAATCGTTGAATTGACCAATAGGCGGCCGTTTCACGGCTGGTTATGTATTGGTTATCGTTATAGTTAAATGGTCCATCTCACCCTTAGATTATGAAAAAATATTGGACACGTAGTATTTCTTTTTTCGATTAAACAAAAAATAACAAAAATATAGCGGATATAGCTCATTAAAGTTACGTGTGACGTCACCCCGTGCGAAAAAATGTAGCACAGCGTGACGTTACACGTAACTTTAATGGGCTATATATTATTATTATTTTCGGATATGTTTTCTTTTCTCAGCTCTTTTAGCTGGTTTCGACCACATTTACGGGCCAAGCCAAGTAAATGTAGCGTGAAAAATATTAATGTGTCGTGTGATGAAATCCTACGTCGTTTTCTTCTAACTGCATGAACTTCCTTACAATCCTACAGGTGTTTAAAATCGCAGCCTTTTGCAGCGTTATGTAGAGGGTTTCTTTTAGGTCTAACAATTTTAAACTTTGAAGGAGATGATTTGGGATAACACCTGTGGTGGAAAGAACTATAGGAACTACGTAAACCTTTTCTTGGCGCCAGATTCTAACTACTTCATCTTTTAGTTCCGCATATTTACTTATTTTTTCAGAGATTGTTTTCTGTATATTGTGTGTATTGGGAACTGCGATGTCTATGAGATAAGTAATTTTATTTATTTTATCCTGTAATGTTATATCCGGTCTATTATAATGAATGGTCTTATCCGTGAGAATGGCGCGGTCGTAATAAAGCTTATGTGTAGTACTTTCTAGAATGGTTTGTGGTACATAATTATAATAAGGAGTATTAGCGTTTGGTATGAGTGTGTATTTGAGAGCTAATTTTTGATGAATTATATTTGCCACTTGATTATGTCTATGCGTGTAGTCGGTCTGCGTGAGTGTTGTGCAGGCGCCAGTAATATGCTGAATAGTTTCTGACTGGGTGTGACATTTGCGACATTTATCATTTATTACTGTAGGATCTTTAATTATGTACTTTCTGTAATTTTTTGTGTTAATTATTTGATCTTGAATAGCTATTATAAACCCTTCCGTTTCTGGGAATAAGTTACCTATTTTCAACCATTTATTAGACGCTAATTTATTAATATGGGATTGCTCTAGGTCGTGAGGGTGACGGCCGTGAAGCACTTTTTTCTTCCAATCTTCGATTTTCTGTGTCTGGGGGTCTTCACTTGTATTACTTTCTACCTCGACCCGTCTATTTAAATTAAGTGGAGTGAAGTTATGATCGTTTGTTACTATGGCTTTATGAATGTTACTAGTGTGAGATTTTGTATAAAAGAATGTTTTTAGTCGACTAATCTGTTTCCGCCAAAGATGCTGAATGTCTATAAGGCCTCTCCCTCCATACTGTCGTTTGACGGTTAACCTTTCTATAGCTGATTTAGGATGTAAATTATTATATTTTGTAAGCGTCGTCGTGTAGTTCGCTTTAACTGCTCTGTATCTGTTTTGCTCCACTTTATAACTCCGAATGAGTATGTTAGTACAGGGATGGCAAATGTATTTATAGCTTTAATGAGATTTTTACTAGAAAGTTTACTGTTACATACGGCATTAAGTCTTCTCTTGTATTCTGCAATTAATGAATTTTTAATCCTACCATGATCGAGTCCTTTTAATTGTGCGTACCCTAAATATTTATATAAATCACTTGGTTCCATTGCTGTTATAACATCAGTGTCGTTCACTTCGTAATCTCCAGGTCGTACTTTGCCTCTTACAATGTGGAGTGTCTTACACTTATCAAAACCAAATTGCATATTAATATCTTTACTGAATTCTGATGTAATGTCTACTAATTTCTTCATATCTTTTTCTGTTTTTGCATACAACTTAATGTCGTCCATGTAAATGAGATGTGATATTGTTGTTTCCTCTGTAGTATCTTTGAGGCAATATCCGGCCCTACATTTGTGAAGCAGATGAGACAAAGGGTTTAGGGCGAGACAAAACCACATGGGGCTAAGTGAGTCACCTTGATAGATTCCTTTTTTAATTGAAATCTGTCGCGTTGTGATGACGTTATGGCGTTATTATTATTATATATTTGTCATTTTTGGTTTAATTTACAAATAAAAAAATACGTGTCCCTTATTTTTGAAAAATCTAAAAGACGGACTAATTACATTTTTCACGGCAACTAGCATATTCTAAAAATAAGGTAGTAAACAACATACCTGCTTTAGGGTTACTTATATCTAGGAAGTCTTCAGATAAAGGCTGGAACTTGGAGAATGTGGCGACGGGCAGTGACACACTTTCTATTTGAAGCAAGGCTCCTTCCTCCACCACCAAGTTGGTCATCATCTAAAAGCATCACATTAATTTGATGGATAGATATATTCTTTATTGTACACCAATAATAAAAATTACAAGGAACTTAAAATTAATACAGTGTCACAATGGATTTGACAGAGAAGGAGGAAAAGATATGCAGGCAGTTTGTGGTTTGGTTGGTTTGAAGTGATTCTTGATACATCCTAACTAATATTATAGATGTGAAAGTGTGGATGTTTGTTACTTAATCACGCAAAAACGGCTGAACGGATTTGGATGAAATTTGGCATGCATAAAGCCTTTGACATGAAAAAGAACATAGGCTACCTTTTACCCCAATTCCTTAAGTACCTAATGCCACGTGGGCGAAGCCGCGGGCAAAAGCTAGTAAATAAATAAATTCAATTTAAATTATTTTTATTTCACACAAGGGTGAATATACGAAAATTCTCTCTTAATACTCCCCTACGTTATAAAAGGACACGTAGTGAAAAATTCCACCCTCCTATGCTCTATAGTTTTGGCTGTGTGTTGATATATATTTTTTTTATATAGTATTTAGAGGCTTCAGTGCATTCTGGGTGATTATGCCAGCCTCATGAGATTCATCCTATTGTAGCATAATGGGCATCCTGCAAGCTGCGATAGCAAACTGCAAGTCACCCATTACTCTACTCTATCCCCTACTCACATTTTCAAATATAGTTCCTCACTTCATACTCATGTTCTCTGCCCCTCTCTATCCTTTCTCTCTCTCATACATCATTTTAGATTACACAAACAGGCTATTATAATGAGAGAAAAGATCTCTCATTATAATAGCCTGTTTGTGTAATCTGTGAGAGCCTAGATGACCTAATCTCAATCTTTAAAATTAGGTGCAAAATCTATGCCATGTTTTTTTGAGTGGACCGGGTTAGTATCACTCAGTCAATAACAAAACTCTGAGCTGCCAATGAGAAATCCCAATGATACTGCTGATCCTCTGAGTCAAACACAGCTGAGAATATGCCTTTTACGGCCCAGCTCGGTTTCCGAGTACCCATCATCATCATTTCAGCCAATAGACATCCACCATTGTACATAGGCCTCCCCCAAGTGTCACCACAATGAACAGTCCTGTGCGTCCAGCATCTATTGGAGTATCAGGTACTTAAATTATGAAAAAAATATTACCCAATGTGGCAAATAGACTTTGCCTTCATCAGCAACAAACTCCAACACACCGCAATGTGTGACTCTTTTGGTTTTTTTATTTGTCAACTTGAATATCATGGGGTACTCGATGTTCAGCCTCGTCAGCTGTTCTAGTGCTGATGGTGGCATAATAACTGGAAAATAATATCAAGGTATTAGTTAGGTATATAGTATGTATAATATAATAGGGTAGTTTTCAGGGTCAAAATAATTACATTTTATTGGGTCCGTATTTTAGATTATAAAAAAAATTGGACACGTATTTTATCTTTTTTCGATTAAACCAAAGATGACAAAGATATAGCCCATTAAAGTTACGTGTGACATCGCCCCATGCGAAAAAATCCATCACGGCGTGAAGTTACACGTAACTTTAATGGGCTATATCTTTGTCATTTTTGGTTTAATATCCAATAAACCTTCCTTTACTTTCCTTTATTTTTTAATAATCTAAAAGACGGACTATTTCAATTTTTTTATGGCAACTACCCTATAATTATTTATTTGACTTAGTTATGTAGATTTATATTGTGCACTGGACCCTACTCTCGAATATGTTCTCTCTCTGTTACTCAAAGGTTTGCTGGGAGAACTCATTGTTGAGTTAAGCTCGCCTTTGTACGTGAACTCTCTGTATCTCTATAATGTTATGTTATGTCTTTGTGTACAATAAAGAATTAAGAAGGTTATTAACAAAAGCCTAATCAAATTAAGTGTTAATTTTGTTAAAATAAGGCAGAGTTCAAGAGTGCCAAGAGTTTGGCCGTTTTGTGTGGATGTGGCAAATATTTTTTTTTTTGAAAAATGTTTGTTGTCAGTACTAGGTTTGCGTCTTTTCTGCCAAATAAAATGTTTTAATTTTTTCTTTCAATGTTTTTTTAATAAAATCCAGTGTCTTATGGTGTGTCCCACATCAGACAGACCTACTAATATCAGATGACATAATAAATCTTCAAACCTTACTGTGCCTGTTATTTGAATGTCATCTTCTAAAATCTAAATTATTGCATCTAATATCAAAGTTTGAGTAATTGCATACTATATTTTGAATCAAATTGGTGTAAATGATCACAATAGGATAAAAGTTTAAAGAATCTCAGGTCAAAATTCAATTTACAGCTTCCCAAAAATTTAAAATTTCCACCATTAATATGATTATGGAGATAGGTAGACAGTATGTCCTACTGGTACAGGTTAAGAGACATACAGAAAAGGATCTTACTTTTTCCTCCTCTTTCCACATCTTGTCTCTCATTACCAGGCAACATAGAGACTGAATAGCACTTGTAGGTCATATTAAAGGGCCTGCTGATTTCGTGAAACATGTTGAACCCGAACTGAAACTATAAAAGTGTACGATAAGCAAGTAATTAATTGTATTTGTTCCACCCTTTTAGCTGTTTACTAAACTCACCATTTTATTTGATTTTTGAATTCCTGACTTATTGAAAAATAAATGCAAATCATGCAATCCACACTCAAAACAATTCCAATCAACCTATGTTGTGATTTGACAGTGTGAATGTTGCCAACTCTATACAACCAGTGAGTGCTAAAAATCTCAAATAGTGCTAGATTGCAATGGATTTCCAAAAATAGTGTTATATGAAATAAAATCACATGATTAAAGTTTTATACCTTTTTTTACTTAAAAACTGTTAACCTTTCAATGGTAGATATTACAGACACAATTGAAAGACAATAGGTGCGCGTTCGCTTGAGGTTAAACCTCAAGCGAACGCGAATTTAATTAAAATTATTATTTTTAATCATACATATATACAAAAAAAAGACAAGCTTCTACAAGAAGAATATCCTGGCTAGTGCCTCACCAGCCTCGCACCACATTAATCACACTACTATCCGATCTCACACGCTCCTGCCTCCAGCTACTGAGCGAGCTAGCGTCGCCAGACGAGGATTTCTAAATATCCACTGAGAATAAATTTGCAAATAACAATCACTGAACATCACACGAAGAAATCCCACCAAAATCTCATAAACTATTGTCTATGTGTAATTCCATATATAATAAATCTATGTGTCAGTAATACGAAAAAATACGAATGTGTTTGTTACACTGCACGCATGCTGTGTGTGTGTGCGTTTTATTAGAATCTGAAAATTACGCTTGACTACTAAATAGTGCTAGATTGAGTGCTAGGTGCTATATGTTCGATTTCAGTGCTGGCCTTGTGAAAATAGTGCCAAATCTAACACTGAAAGTGCTAAGTTGGCAACACTGTGACAGTGACACCTTTCTTACTCCCCGCATTCCGAAATGCGTCAAAAGCGATTATATCGCAAATCCGACCAACACGCAACGTCACAAATAGTACTCAATAGTCCTTTTATTTTGTGCCTATTAAATTTGATAGAATACGCGAAATATTCGCTTTTGACGTAATGCGGAACTAAAGGACTGTCAAATGCAAAAACGTCATACCGAAGAGGTTTTTAGGGTTCCGTAGCCAAATGGCAAAAAACGGAACCCTTATAGATTCGTCATGTCTGTCTGTCTGTCTGTCTGTCTGTCTGTCTGTCTGTCTGTCTGTCTGTCTGTCTGTCTGTCCGTCCGTATGTCACAGCCACTTTTTTCCGAAACTATAAGAGCTATACTGTTGAAACTTTGTAAGTAGATGTATTCTGTGAACCGCATTAAGATTTTCACACAACAATAGAAAAAAAGCAATAAATTTTGGGGGTCCCCATACATAGAACTGAAACTCAAAAATTTTTTTTTCATCAAACCCATGCGTGTGGGGTATCTATGGATAGGTCTTTAAAAATGATACTGAGGTTTCTAATATCATTTTTTTCTAAACTGAATAGTTTGCGCGAGAGACACTTCCAAAGTGGTAAAATGTGTGTCCCCCCCCCTCTAACTTCTAAGATAAGAGAATGATAAAACTAAAAAAAATACATGATGTACATTACTATAAAAACTACCAACGAAAATTGGTTTGAACGAAATCCAGTAAGTAGTTTTTTTTTAATGCGTCATAAACCGAAAAAAATACACTATTATTAAAACATCGATCAAAGTTACAACACATTACAAGAACTTTTATATTATGTTACTTGCTGCTACGGAACCCTTCATGGGCGAGTCCGACTCGCACTTGGCCGGTTTTTTTTATCTAAAATAGGTAGAGCTAGCGCAAGATAAGTTGGCGCGAGGCCAAAATTGGTACCTATCGTTTGATGTTTATGTCATGTGTCAGGAGAATGTGTTGTACAGGCGAGAATGCGAGATCGATTTATTTAGCCCAAGTCTAGAGTAAAGTAAAACGAAAGTAAAAAAGTATGCTTAATATTACAAAAAATCTAAGCCATTTCTTATCTGGAACGCGAGAAGTAACAGATAAGAAATAGTTGCGTTCTGTTGATTGAATGTATATTTGCCTGACTAAAAAAAACCATAGATTGTATTATACTAACGAAAAAACATTGAATCAAAATAAACTTTATTTTAATCATAACATAAAATTGTCGTCATGGATCTTGAGAGCTGGCTTCAAGTTGCACAGAAGTCAAATATTCGGTCTCTTTAATGGTGCGAAGTCAGACGCGGGGGCGGGGAGTGTCAGTGATTGGCTAGCCGCGCCGTCACGTCATGGACCTGATTCGTTCCCTGCGTTGCTACATGTATCTAACAACGAAGACGATTGGCTCGCCAATGTATGGAATGCGCAAAGCGATACCCATTCTGACGCCGAGCGCGCAAGATCCGTTTCGGCAATTGGAATAGTATAATTTAAAAACTAAAAATTTAAAGACAAATGAATTTCAAATTAAAGTTATCTAAGGATAGTATTGATTTGGAGAATTGTATTATAAATAAATCAGAATCATAATTACCATAATATAAGTTGTCAACGGTTAATTTTTGGTGTAAAAATAAACTTAAGATTAGTCGACTAAACTTGGATTTATGTTCGAGCAATTAACTTAGATTTTCTTATAACTTTAGCCAGCTAAACTGTACTGTGTGTAACTGTGTACTGTAATTGCAGCCCCTTGCCTTAGCTAAAAATGTAGAAGCAAATAAAAAAAGAAACGATTAATATTGTACTTATTTCGACACGAAAATATTCTACCTAGGTACTCTAAAAGTTTTTCACGACAAAAATTAGTATTTTATCGAACTAGTTCTGAAAGATTAACATAAGTTTAGTACACTCATAAATAAACATCTCAATCAATCATTAATAAAAATGGTAGCTGATAGTGCGCCACTGCGCCCAAAAGACTGGCAGTATTACCACTTGTCTGACAATGCTTAATCTCTGGTTGATTACCTTACAATAACCAATATTAGTTTACGATATTCATATCCTCGGTCCACGATACTAATAAAGTGGTCAAGAATATTCTAACTTCCACACTGTTCGATTTTACGTGCCGTATAACCGTATTTCACTGAGGAGACAAATTCGTAAATCTGCCTGACAACCTATCTTCACAAAGACGTTGAGATTACGCATTCTATATAGTAGTTCAGGAAAACTTAATTGCTACAATATCTGCTGTAGAATGCGAAATGTGTGTAAGTGTTGTATTTTCCACTGTGGAGCCGAGCTTCTGCTGGCTGCTATGAGAGAGTCAGACATTAGCATTCAGGCACACCACGACCTCTTAACGCGAACCATTTGACGATTTAAATTGTAAAGTTAAAATGGTGTTGGATCTATGATACAGGGTGCTACCCCTTTCTCGTTCGCACGCCTGACATTTTAACACGTCATGGTAAGGCCCCTGTTCATGCTGTGGTGACGTTGTAATTAAAGCTGTCAAGAACCTCAAACGACGGAATTTCGTTGGTTCGGATTTTTGAGCCGTTTAGTGTTGAAACTCTTTTAATCCGAGTGCTCATACGCTATTTATTAGATTTATTCCACGCGCCTAGTTGACCCATCTCATGATGCGAAGCTCGCAAGACTTCTCGTGGCTTTTACCCTAGCCAGACATTGAACATTGATATACAGTCGGAAACAAAACGATATTTTTTTAATGAAGTGAAAACATATTTTTTTTAGAAATTTAAAAATGAAATTAGTTTTAAATAATAACAACTAGCTTTTGCCCGCCTGCTTCGCTCGCGTTAAATTCGGTGTAACACGATTCCCCTTTCTGTAGGGTTTAGTGAACTCCCCTTAGCGAACTCCACAGTGGGTGACGTAACCTACGACAAACTTATTATTTGCAGTTTGTAAAGTAATCGGGTCTAGGGATCGAACCACAAAATTAAGCTTGTTTTTTATTGTATATACCCAGTGTGGTGCCCAGGATATTAAAAAATAATTATAACAAGATTCATCGTAATCAAACCAGTAGTTTTTGCGTGATGCCTGAATAAACACACAGACAGACATTTAATCACATTTTTGGGTTCGGTGTCGGTATAGTAACACCCTCTGCCATTTATTTTTCTGATATTTTCAATGTACAGAATTTTCACTTCTCAGATTTATTTTATGTATAGAGAAGAAGATAAATTTGAACGCAGCCAAAAACACGAGAAGCTCATGCTCTCTCTTTCTTACATTATCTGCCATTTCATTCATTTGTATATGTGGCAGCCGCGGGTGTAGATAGTTCGTCATATTTCTCCGAAATAGCAAAACTTAAGAACCCCCATTTTATCTTAATGTAGTATTCTAAAAAATGTGAGTAAATTCGGGATTCACATTTTTCTCTTGTTAATTCTTATTATCGCTTTTCGGTCGTTGTCATTTTCTTTGCGATCATGAACGCCATGTTGATTGTCAAAAGTGTTTTCGGATGAGACAGCAGTGAATTGATTTGTGATTTTTTTTCAGAGTTGGTGAATTCAAAGGGTCGCTTGTTGTCCGGTTCGTTTAATTTAGGGCGTGGGGATAAGCAACGATGGCGCAAGTATTACCAATACGTTTTCAGGAGCATTTACAGGTGAGTACGCCCATCAGATTATTGGATTTGCCGATAGCGTTTCCTTTGAGGAAACAATTTATCAGTTTACGTCAGGGGGATGTATGTATACATCCCGTATATGGTGCGTTTCTATGTATGGAGCGGTGGTTATGTGGCGGTTGTTATGGCATTGCGCAATTATACTGACAGTTGCCACCCCCTAACCGCCGAGGCGCCGAGCCCACGGGACGAGCGGCCGGTATTGATTTGTTCTACATTCCCTTCGGATCATATGTTCTGGGAGCCAATGCCAAAAATTCGTTCATTCAAGTCAAAGTTAGTAGTTTACACTTCGTAGTACGCCACCTACATTTTCGTAAAGTAAAAGAAAATTATGCTTTGTCTTGGTATTTTTTACATGAAATAACTCGCAGTTATTTGGGAACGTACATGGCACATAATCATAACAAATGTTAATCCAATTAGAATCTGATCAAAGGAAACCTTTGAATTTGGAAGACTAGATTTCATATTATGGATATTGCTGGATCATTAAACAAACATTGTTAGTTCTAATCAGCAATTAGTCACCACAGCTGAGTATCTACAAGAATTGATAATAAAAATCAAATTAATTAATAATTGAAATCTGAATGCTTACCCTGAGTCATAATAATGACATTGAAAAAAGCATGCAATTTCTTATCTTATTATCAACTAGATTACTTTCTAGGTGATTCAAAAGTCACTGAACTTATAAACTTACAATAATTGAAAGATGTCCATGATACACTTCTTGATAAAAGAATGATCTAAGTTAGAATTAATGATACCAATGGGCATCCTCTCGGAACGCAAAACCATTTTCTTTAGTTATATAAATAATAAATGTAATAAATATTTGTAGGACTTATCAGAAGCTAATTAAATTATTTATTAGTCTATATACACAACTAGAATTTAATGAAAAAATATGGTTCATGGATGTACTCGAGGATTAAGTAAAAAAAAAAAAATATATCAATAGGTTAGAACAAAAATTTTGTGAGAAAATATGTTACTTAACCTTTCAGTTGTGGAAATTACAGACACAATAGAAAGACAAGAACGGTGTTCGCTTGGGGCTTAATGATTTAAATAATATGATAACATTTTCAAATGCTCAAGTCAATTATAAATTATTTTTTGAAGAATTTCAAAGAGGAATCCCCAGGCAGCAAAATGTATGACTGTTCAAGCTACTGATTACATTTGCATATCTAAAATCTAAATACTATGACTAAGTATGCAAATCAGATACTATCATTATAACTGAAGCATTTATTATGTTTATTGTGAGAACAAAAACTATTATTGGACACATAATTAATTCATAAATAAAATTAATGTAGTAATTTAGTGTATGAATGGGAACTGTTATAGGAATGGATCTTTAAAGGGTGCAAGGACGGATTTAAGGGGGGTACCTCCATATGGTGGTTAAATGAGAAACAAAGTTGGGAGTATCATATTTTAACAGTTATTGTTCATTTTTTTGCCTCTCCATCCCTGGTGTGTGTACCCCCCCCCCCCCTCAACAAGATCCTAGATCCACCTTTAACCTTTCAATCATGGAAATTACAGACACAATAGAAAGACAATCGTTCGCTTGGGGTTTACATGTCATAGTAAGGCCCTAAGTTTGTCTAGGTTAAAAAATTAAAAAGACTTGGACAGATAGTGTTAGATATCAATTTCAGTATCAGTTTTCTTACTAAAATTGGTAATAAATATGGATAGACCTTCAAAGATTTGTCTTATATAAATGTACCTTTGATTTAACCATTGAAATGGCATTTAGTACTGTTTAGATGCATGAGACAATATCAGACAAACTATAATCTTTATTAGCAGTAGGTTCCAAATGTCTTGCCCCAACCCTTACTTGAACACTGATAATGCCAACACCATTTAACATAATAGTAATCCATAACTTTTTTCTTGCAGCTCACAAATGTGGGCATCAATCCAGCCTCCATATCCTTCAACACACTCACGATGGAGTCGGACAAGTTCATCTGTGTCCGCGAGAAGGTCGGTGAGACTGCGGAGGTAGTCATCATTGACATGGCCGACCCCACCAATCCCATTCGTCGGCCAATCAGTGCGGATTCTGCCATCATGAACCCGGCCAGCAAGGTTATAGCGCTGAAGGGAAAAGCAGGGGTTGAAGGTATGTCAGTTTTAGTTTATTGATCACTTGGTATTGATAGTTTGTCAGTCATTCATTGCTAGTTTTGTTTTCACGGTTTAGGCAGCCTGCCGACAGGAGCAGAGCGAGGTTGCGGAGTGCAGAAATGGAGAAATATTAACGAATAAGATTGCACAAAATCTACACTCCTCTGATTTTGTGCAATCTTATTGGTTAAATTTTTCCGTTTCTCCGCTCGGCAGCCTCGCTCTGCTCCTATAGAGGCAGACTTAAAGTTGTATTATGTAATGAATACTGTTAACTACATAAGGTACAGCACATTTTTCTTAAGATTTTAGCCATATTTTATGGTTGGCCAATGAATTTTTAACCTCTTTGTTTTCTAACTAATACTAGAGAGACTGACTGAAGGTTCGGTTTCGGCAAAAAAACACTGATTTCGGCTGGAGTTTCGGATTCGGCCAAAAGAGGGTCCCGTTTTACCCTTTGGGTGTGGAACCCTAAAATTTTCTAATAAGACATCTAATATAATTTTTGTTATCCTCATAAAACTGTCATATATTGTTTTGTGGTTCAGTTCACCACACAATAACCACTATACAATATATCTATTCCATATTTATTAAAATAATGTAGTAGGTAATTAATTTTAATAATTTTAGTATACTTTCAATACAAGGCGTACAAACTATTAACCATGAGTTCATCCTTAGAATCATAAAAAAAATCATATCTTTCAAACGCCAAAAATATTATTTTAATTTAAGATGACCCTTCCCCACTTGTCTATTGTCAATCTGAGCATGGTTTAAAAGCTTGCCAGTTCGTCCAACGCAATGTTTAATAAAAAAGGCAATGCAAAAACAGAGATAATACCAAAAAGCTCTTCTTTGTCACTCAGTAATACCGTCATTTACTCGAATATTTTATAAAATTTGTTCCAAAAAATACGTGTTTTTTTTTTAACTTTAAAAGTTTTTGGAAAAATTTTCGTCATACAGAATCTTGATCAAACAAGGCTTCTTTATTATTATTATTTTGGCGTTTTGAGTACATTACGAAGGGTTAAAGTTCATGTCAAATAGCAGATTTTTAGACGTCTTTACTGGATTAGTTTTACACAAATTTATAAATTTATTTCTATAGAAGCTTAGATAACATGCTTAACATATATGTGTTTCCAAAATATCTAATGAAAAATGTGTAATAACATCATAATCGCGTATGAAAGGCATTGAAAATGTATATCAGGTTGGGTGCTCTTAAAAAGAGTAAACAACACATCACGGGAAAATAACTAAATACCAAATAAATATTCTCTTAATTAACAACATTTCATGCAATCTTCACATAGTACTTTGAACTGGACAAAACAATATCACCTAGAGATCCGCCCCCTCTCCGGTACGTCCGATATCATAACAAAAATGTATTGACGCCTACCAGAACACGTCATTTATGCGGCGTTTACTCGACTCGGTAAGGATTCCCTCATGAATAATAAAGAGCGAATTTAATTTCGGAGGAAAAGGATAAAAGATCTCTTTAATATTCTGTGGTAGTACTGGGTATAATTGTTTTCAATGTGATGCCCTTTAATATTCCACGCCCCCTTCTTATAATAAATGTTACGGAAATAGATTTAATTTTAACAAAGTTTATACTGCGAATGAAGGCTAAACGGAATGGCACAGTCTTTTTTTTTAAACTAGTGCTTGACTGTGATCCCACCTGATGGTAAGCAGTGATGCAATTGTTGAAGTTGAAGCGCACTAGTTTATTGAGAGCCTATTCACGCCTTGAAGACACCTAAATTATAAATCGGACGGGAAGACCGCAACAGGCAAAGTGTGCCATTTCCGAGTTGGACCCAATTCGGAGTCTTACTTTGAAGCAACTGAAATAGGTATGCCATATCATGGCGGAGAGTCTTTTTTTGTGAGGACTGGCTGAAGAGGCGTCTCGGCTTTCATATCTTCCGCATGACGCAGGTCCTCACCAGACAAGTAAGTTCGGGAGGTTCCTACACCTGTTTTAGGTGGAAAAAACGCCAGGATGTCACCCCTGTGCGGACCGCCCGGATGTCACTATTGTGCGTTTAGACTACCAGCCATCATAGACGTAGGTTAGCCAACGACGAATAGTGGTAGCTCGCAGTCCAGTAACCGTCAAAGACATGCCAGCAAAACCGTAGGGGTCTAAGCAGGGCCTAAGCGTCATGGGTTAAGTGAAAGTGAACCCCTGGCGGCCCTGGAATGCAAGCCAAAGAAGGAACATACCAGTTGGTTTCAGGCAGTAAAAGTCTGACACGCCCTCTTGCTCTGCCCAAGAACGGGAGAAGTCATTGGATGATTTCCTACCTTTCAAAAAAAAGAAAATCTAAAAGTTTCTAACACCCGTGAATATAAATAACATAATGCAACCCGTAGCATGCGATAACGTGCGATAGAATGGGATGAATGTAATTGATCTCTGTCTAGACTATGAACTATTAATAGTTCATAATGCAGTTTATTAATAATTATAATCATTAATACTATCGCTTTCTGCGCGGTTCATTTAGCAACAATGGATGAATGTGCGTCGCGGTCTTCCTTATTTTAGGAAAACTTTACACAAAGAACACGGTTTACTGCCAACTTCTCACTTATTGTGTTCAAGATAACATTTTCATTGTAAAATTATCAACGTGTGATCACGTCATTATTTTGTCCAGACAATCCTATCGGTTAGCAGTAAATGAAAAAAATATGTATGTAAATCTCACGAGTGACATAAAGTCGTACCTAATGAAAAAAGAAGTTGAATGGAATCTATTTTGAAGATACGCAAAAATCTGTTGTTTTTATCAGTACCGTTGACACAATAATAAACAATACTTTGGATGTGTTTATTCAGTAAAGATAAACTATTTTATCAAGCAATTTTTTATTAATACGGTCGATTGTCAAAGAGGATTTGAGCTTTTTTTTCATGGAAGCTGGCATGGTTGAGCTGTCGCCATTTTGTTTTTGCTGCAAAGATGCGACGTTCAATGGAAATAAATTTTGCGTTTAACTACTATATTACGTGTTGGTAAGCGATGATGTGGCCTACGATGGAGCACGCTTGTCTAAAAGTAACCTATTAATTTTTCAGACCCTTAGATATCTCCCATAAATATCTCAATAACGCGTTGTATAGTACAATTTCCCAGTCATTTGAACGTGTCCTCAACCCATTAAATTAAAATTTCATGATGCATCGCAACTTTAGTAGAAAAACCAAAATGGCGATGACTTTATTATTAAGAAAGTATTGCACACAATAAAATTTGTTTTAACAGCTGTTTTTGTCGTATTGTCTAAGACAGTATTATTTGGTGGTATTAAGAGAAGTATAGGTATATCAATTTATAGTAGTTCAATGTTATCGTTGGTCGAGTAAATTAATGTTCAACGACTTTGGATCAGGTTTATGTAATGACGCACAACTTCGATTCCAGAATGAGAACTTGGGATGCCAGTGTCCTTGGGCATTTTGCCATCTTTCTCTTAAAAAAAATCTCCACTACTACTCAACTTTTTGTTAAAATTAAGAGGGGCAATTCTTTTTCAGTTACAGTCTGACGGCTTGTAGCGAAAAGTGAAGGGTGTTTTTTTTATCCGAAGGCACTAGAAGATGAAAGTTTACCGCAAAAACTACTGAACGAATTTTAATGGAACTGTACAGTAAAATAGCTTATACATCAGAATGACTCGGGCTACACACTAATTACATTTCACATTAATACTTTAAATGCGAAAGTTTGTTACTTCACGCTCGAACGTTGAATGGAATTGGATGAAGTTTGGCACAAGGGTAAACCATGTTCTGGAATCTCGTATATTAATAACATACAACATACTTTTTATTATGGGAGTATGTTCTTTTGAGAAGAATATTATAAACAGATAGTTGTTTTTTTTTTCTTTGTAGGAGGCACTTGCTAAAAAATTTTCACCGATAGAAAGCTGCTTTATTCCTGAGTGACATAGGCTACATTTTATGTACGCGGGTGAAGCTGCGGGCAAAAGCCACGTGGGTGAAGTTGCTGGAATAGGTTAAAAAAAATATAACTGCGCTGTTTTCATTTATTGATTGCATCACGCATAGAGCCGACCACTGCGGTCGGTTCCGTTCTGGCAATGATTCATGTTTGTATGCATACAGCTTTTATATTCTTGGCACTGAACGACGCGGCAAAGGGAAGTGACAATAACACCTATAATTTTATGAATATAGGAGTCGATGCACTTGTACACAGAGATAGAAGTAGTCTTACTTTTATTTGCGGTTAACAGACCTTATTTATTTTTATCTGCTTTAATAGAACTTATTTTTTGTATTCTCTCCTCCTGTACTTATATACTAAAAAAATCGAATAATTTCCCCCTTTAGTTAAAGAATAGGTAAGACGCCATTTTCCGCTGGTCTGTGTCCAAATTTCAAACAACCGTCACCGTAATGACCAGTGAAAATAATGACGATGTAAGTCTTTACTTGATTTCAAGTATTTACGTATATAACAATGGTACTCCAGCTCTTCCGATATCGATCAAAGTTTAAATGGACAGATTTGCACTAATAATTATCGCATAAAATACATTCACAATTTTACAAAACAAAAATCTTTAGTGAAGATTAGGCTCGCGCTTGACCACTTTTTCAACTGATGAAAACCGACGATGTGGTCAACGTTTGAGTATGCTTGTCTAGAAGTAACTTATTCACTCTTTGACTTAAAGACCCCTAGGATGTAGGCAGGAAATACAAACTCCGGCAGGGAGTTCCTCTTCTCGGCTGTTACGTATAATGAATGAGCTTCCAAAACGTTTTATGCGTATGGGTGGGATGTTCACAAAGATGGAAGCCTTTCTCGATCATGACTAGGCCCACCCACGCATTCTATCATAAAACTATCTTTAGCAGCTTGTCCAAATTTATTTGGTCAATAAGCGGGGTGCAAGTAGTGACTAACCTAACAATGGTACAAGCAACTTCTCCTCCAATAGGAGACAAAGTTAGCACATAAGTGCCGCTTATAAGTTGTTAAGCTTCAGTTCGACGCGTGAGCTTTACATACTATAGGTATTCACAATTTCACAAAGGTAGCTGCTTTAATAAAGAAAATGATGAAGCCTCTTGGCTCAGCCGTGACTTACTTTTTCATTGTTTGAAAAACGTAGTAGATTTTTTTTATTGTGATTCTTAAAATTAGTTGCGTGAATTTAATTTTGTGCCAAATGTGCATTCTCTTTCTTTGCGATCTTGATTATGTGTCTTGCTATGTTAATCCAACATAAACACACCATGCAAGTGTGATTCTTGATCAATAGGCGATGTAGGGTAGAAGCAGTGGCAGTTGCAATAATAGTACAAGATTTCTACCAATAAGAGTAAAGTTTAAAGGTGAATGTGGAGGCAGATTGCCACTAACGATCACGCTTCATCGCTCCACTGGCGGTTTACTTGATATGTACGTTTAGTTAGAGTGAGAGAGAGCTTTGTCTTGAATCATTCTACTGAAGTTTAATGAATGTACAGTGTTAGAATACTCGTTTTGAAGTCCCATTTTATCTCTTCTTCCTAAATGAAACGTCACTGGGCAGTTGGCATTTCTAAGAAAACTTATACTTTTACATAGCGTAGGTTTAGTTTCCTTTTTTCTGGAAACCGAAACCCATTTAGGACATCTTGTCGGGATTATTCTTAGAACCTGATATAAAAGGCCTATCGTTTTTCCCGGAAAATTCTCAAAGCCAGAGCTTTCTTTATGAATTCATTACACTAATATTATGAAGGCGAAAGTTTGTCAGTATGTTTGTTACTTCTTCATGCTCGAACGGCTAAACGTATTTGGTTGAAATTCTGAACGCGGGTAGACCATGTCCTTGTATAGCGCATAGAATATTTTTTACCTGGATTCATGTTGCCATAGGACAATTAGAGCCGTTGGCAGCAGTTACCTCTTTATATTTTATAAAGAGTTAAAGTTGGTTTTTTGTTTGTAGGTAGCTAAAATTTTTTGAAAATCTGCTTTAGTCCTGAGTAACTAATATTTTATGTATGCGGACGAAGCCGCGGGTAAAGGCTAGTACGAAATAAAAATCGTAACAGACTCTGGTATTCTTTTAGGTGACGATAAAATTTCTCGAGTCTCAAATTAAACCCATCTGGGCTCTTACAGAACGGATTTTTTGAAGTGATAATTGTTATGACGTCATCAGCCTTGACCTCCGGTCGAAGTTCGATTGGTCTCAATCGTTTGGCAAACAATTGAGTGATATACAGCCTATACTTCAAACGAGGTAGCATTCGAAAGTGAAAGCGTCTAATAAAGTACATTTTGTTTCAAATACGTAATCATTGGTCTTAAAATAACTTGCATTGTGTTTTCAGCGTTCCTCCAATGGCGTTTTTTTTTACTTCTGTTACTAATGTATGTATTTACTAATGAGAAATGTCATTTGTATCGTAAAAACGATGTTATTTACAGTTGTATACATATAATGGCTAGTAATTGAGATTGTTTCTAGAATAGCTATCCTAGGAAGCTTTTTGTTGGAACAAAACTTATGCCCTATTCGCGTTAAGATTAGACATTAAAAGAAACCTTTTTTACTGTCTGTCAACGGATTTTAACTTCAATTTTGTAGTTATAAGGATGGCATTTAAAGCAAAAAAGTGATTACGATACCAACTATTCAATGCAGCCGCCATTTGTTATGCAACTAACGTAATAAAAGTCACAATCGGTCGAACGGACAGTAATAAAAGGTTTTCATAAATGTCTAATTTTATTTTGAACAGAGTATAGGCTAGGATTTTAATAAGGGTGCCCGCCCATGTCAGACTTTGTAGGACAGAGAATCGGGCCGATTTAGTATATTTGTAACATTGGTCTGTATGTCTGTAACATTATTTATAGCCAAATTTTTGTAGGACGTGTGCATTGCACTACTGCTATCAGTGCGTTCTATTTTTCTCCTACAAAAAATCGGTCACCGATTATCGGACGTGGGCGGGCAACCTAAGACGTAGGAACAGATACAGGGTTCTCATAAAAATATAGGTCAGTCGATACAAAACCCTGTATGACATCATCGTATGACGTTCAAATTGAGAACACTGCATCCGAGCTAGATCGTTAGGCTGTGTTCGCATTGGCAAGGCACCATCAAACCCTTCTGACTTATGGTTCTGACCTCATTGTTGAGCGCCGTTCGAATTTTGTCTGTGTCATCGCCTCCTTACCAGTCCAGGCGCGACCTTAATTTGTTGTCTATGGATATACAGGCTGCTTTCTTCCATTATTATGAGCTGCCCTAGAACTGTATGGGCTAACAATGTTTTGTATCTCTGGAATTCTCATCACATCAAACTAATGTAATAAAGGCGAAAATTTACATGTGTGAGTTGTTACTATCTTAAGTTCAGTCAGCTGAACGGATTCGGGCACATAGGATACTATTCCGGGAATATTTTTGAATTTCATGCGGGCGAAGCCGCTGGCAGAAGCTAGTGTTTATAATTGGGGGTCGACTAGTAATTTTGGTAACGAGTTTGTTTGAATAATTTAGAGAAAGAAAGTGAGAGATTAGTTTGTTTAAATTGAATGATCCTACCCCACAATGGGACGTGGGGCTCTTTGGACTGCGAGCGCGGTCCCAACTTCTACCCATAATTTTTTTTGTGCTAAATATTTTGAGACCACAAATAAAATAAATACAGTATTTTTGGTAACTGTACTTTTAAAGACTTTTCCCTTATGGTTCCAAATTAATACTCAAAAAAAATATACGTGGAAGTTGGGACCACGGTCCGGGTCCAAAGAGCCAAGAGACACTTTCTTTCTCTAAATTCTTCAAACGTCTTGAACAAAATTAGTAGTATATGATGAATAAATGTCCTGCTATTAAACAAAATAATCGATCCTTATACATCATACCTTCTATGTTCCAATTGGTACAGCACGCGTAACAAATATATTCCCACGACCTTTAGTCAATCAATGGAGGTTATTGACCTTTTGACAGCTATACTTATGTATGACGACCTTAATTAGATTTATTTTTGGGTAGGTTAATAATACAACGTTTAGCTAAGGGTGGATTGGAATTATATTATTTTGATGGGAGTGTTGAAATTCATCTTTGACATTTAACAGAGAAATTACCAGGACGTTAGGGCGCTTTCAATTTAGACACCGTCGGACAGTGGGACCGCTGCCGCATGTTTACCGTGCCGCAGCCGGCCGGTTGCAGTATGTTAGCAATCCGACAACAAGTGCCTAAATTGAAAACGTATCTATCGTCAAAAAACGCATAAACTGAAAGCGCCTATAGTATACCAATATTGTTTTATAGAAATTATTCTCGTGAATCTAGTATCTTGGTACCTAATAAATAAATAGATCTACACAGGGGCCCCTTTGTCGAATTTGCTACAGGCCCAGCGCTGGCTCAATCCGCCACTGTTTATGCTTTTCAACTTCCTGTTACCATTCGTACTAATCTCGTTGGTACGTTTTCGATTAGTTTCCGCCGCAAAGCGTTACAACAACTCATTGTCTCTGGGTTACGTAAACGCCATACGGAACTTGCGTGCACAATTTGCTGGCTCAGACCCGTAACACGATATTATCTGGAGCGTTTAATGTCAAACTGCAGCCGTCGCGCAACGAAATAAGGTTCAGAAGGCCCATTCATAATCTGAAAACTGATTTTATAGTCTACGAGCTTTTACCCGCGGCTTCGCCTGCGTACATAGAATATAGCTTATGACACTCAGGAATAAAGCAGCCTTCAGAAATTTGGTACAAAGTAAGCTTGAATCCCAAAGGAAGGACACCGGCTACTTATTGACTTCGGTTCCGCTATAACCAACGGCAAAAGCTAGTCTGTACTAATATTATAAAGAGGTAAAGTTTGTTGTTTTGTTTTTAGGAGATAATATCTTAGAATACTGGTCCGATTGCTAAAATTTTCGCAAGCTGCTTTATTTCTGAGCCATTTATGCTATACCAATAAAATTGATCACTCGTTGAGACTGCATCTGTGTTTTACCCCACATTTTAATAAAGCGGTCCTTCTCCTATCATCTTTCTTTTGATGGTCTGGTACACAGAGAAAGGATCGTGAGATAACATCATGCTGTGTAACTCGGTAGAGGCTAGAGCCGTCCGTGACTCATGAAGTGACCGAATCGACTTGTACTTAACGACCGTGCACGTAATATGATGAATATTTTTATCTGACGCTCAGCTCCACTATGTTTGCATAGAATTTTAGCGTCATAAACTAGTGAGGGTCTACTGTTAGCCACATTATAATTTGATTGTACGGCTGGGTGTATGTTCAAAATTCTACATCGTGCTTTCAATTTAGATGTTTCATGTAGGACTGCTATCGCACTTTTACCGCGCCGCAGCCGGCAGTTTGCAATCCGACAAAAAGCCCTTAAAAAGAAAACTTATATCTGGCTGCCGTTCGTTAGTATGTCAGTTGACTGTCAGTGTTGAGCTATTTAACTCTGAATTGAACACTTGGTTGTGACGTTGCCGTCCTGTTTTCGACCGTTCGCCGCACGGATGCCGCACTGCTGAAAATTACGAGTAACGCACCGCAGTAGGCCGTCAAAAAATGCATAAATTGAAAGCACCCCGTAATGTGATTACTCAATTATGATACGAATCACAATCTATCAGAAAACGCAGGGTGCACAACACATCCGATATCAATTATAATTGTTGTCACTAAACAGAATACATTACAACTGTAACAACGAAGTTTTGCTCAATTAATCTTCTTTCCTAAAATACAATAAGTCCTAATACCAGAAAGGTGGTGTGTCTGGTCCGGCCAACTGCCCGGTAGTTGATTTCGGGCTGTTGTATAATATAATGTTGCAATCACGCAGAGAACTCTAATACTGCAAGGCAGGATTTTGAACATTACCTATATATATTTTTGCAGTTTAAGTTGACGCTAAAATCCTAAATTAACATTAAGTAAAGGTAAATCGCACTCAGTCTGGAATTACTTAAAGCAAGTACATGTACGAAAATATCCGTCAGATGTTGGTAAAATCGTTACGAGCCCGTGAGAGGAGCTAAGAGCACTTTTCCTAAGGTGTTCCTTTATCGTATGACGCCCACGTAACGTCAGCACTCTCGCACTTGACGCGTAGTTACGTACATACATTGACATATGTGTGTGAAACACTTTGGAAATTGAACTCGATGAAATATAAGGTAGTGTGCTCTTATTGGTTCGGGAAAAAATAGAGTATATTCTTAGTTTATGGGGTCTTATATGAACATGCTTACCCTTTAAGATAAAAAATAGTCGTCTCTTTTAAATATATTTTGTTATAATTACCAAGTTTTTTTTTTATTGATAGGCTCGCGTTTGACCCCCTTCTCACCTGATGAAAAACCATGATGTGGTTGACGATGGAGCACGCTTGCCTAGAAGTAACCTATTCACTCTTGACTTAAAGTAACCCCTAAGTTATAGCTATCAGGAAACACACGCAGAAGCGAAAACTGTGTTATTACTATTTTTACAAGCATTTATTTAACTTGTATGTGGTAACAAACACAGAAGTCTTGCAAATAGGTACTCTTAACCAATTGTGTTGAAATGCGTTCCATTTGACGACCTAAACTGAACTTTGAAAGGAATGGAGCTAAAAAGTGTGTATAACTCAAAAAGGAGCAAGACCGCTTGCTCTCGCATGATAAAAGCTAATAATGAAAAATGATTTTCATCGAAAACTTGTTTTTTGCATAAATTAATAAACTAGTGCACCTCACTATCTGAGATTGCATCACTGCTTACCATCAGGTGGGATCGCAGTCAAGCACTAGTTTATAAAAATTAAAAAAAAAAATGAAAAAGAACCATTAGGAAGTAACTCATCATCATTTCAGCTGAAAGACGTCCACTGTTGAATATATGCCACCTCCAAGTGTCGCCATAATGACCGGTTCTCTGCGTCTCGCATACTTCAAATTCTTACGACCAATCGTAACTGAACATATGAAAATCTGCATTACACCTGCAGTACCGCTAAAACTTAGCACCACAAAATAGATACAGAAGTTAATCTCATGTATGTATTTCACTTTTTATACCTACGCTAGGCGATCGCGCTAAAGGCAGCGCGTTGCGCCGAACTGTGCGAATGCAACCGGGCGATTGATCCAAGAAGTCGTGTCCGTGACCGGTGTCTATGCGTGCGTTGCTCGAGTGCGCTTTGTATGTAGATTGACTTCTGTACCTATCTATTTAGTGTTAGTACTCTCCGTCTACCTATGTATAGGTATACTATTGACCAGAGAACTACTTGAAACTATCTAATGGGCACTAATTAGGTCAGTGCTCCAGCTAATGCTTCCGAAGCGCTACTTAAAGGCTAACGCTAATCTTTAGTTCGCACACTCACTATAAATACAGAGTGTAAGATCTTCGCAAACTTTATGGGCTTGTTCAGAACAACCTTCCTCAAGATATTTTTTTCTGGAAAGAAAAAAAAGCCACTCCATACAATTTTTTTTTTTTGCTACAGTCTTTGTTACGACTCACGGAGTCAAACTATACTCCAGTTTAAATATGAGGCCATTTCATGAAATATATGTAAAAATTCGAAGACCATATTATCGTCACTAACATATTATTATCGAATTTCATGTTGTTAGCCCTAAAATAAAAGACAAGGACAACTATAAATACTGATTAACCACGAATATTTAATATCAATTGTTTCTTCATTATCCTTTGATCTCTTAATCGGCGGTCGCTTATATTGAAATTATAAAAGCTTAGGCAAGACTCCTCTGCTGTATAGACGTGAACTGTGTAGGAAAAGATATCCTACTCCTCCAAATTTCATCTCTCCGGCATAAAACCTGCCACCGGGACACGAAATGCATTGGCCAATCTGGAAATCTCAGGTTGGCCGCTGCAGAAATAATCTGGCCAAATGTATCCGTGACGCAACGCAATTAATACAGTGCTAGTGTGGAGCCCCTTCACAGAAAATGCGTCACCTCCTTTCCTGCCCAGTGTGCACAACTACCTGCATTTCCACGACTTATGAGAGGACAACGATAGAGCTGTCCAGGTGGCCAAATATTGGTCGGACAAAATTTGAGTCAGATCGATACGAGAAAATACTTTTTAATGTAGGCTTAATTAACTGATACGAAAGTATTTGTTATTTAAAAAAAAAATACAAGTCTAAAAATAAATAAATTATTTTAAAATACACAACTTACTCAACCATAGTAACACAACAACAGTTTAACAATATGTGGGCCAATAATTTTTTAGGCAACTTTTTTAAGCCAAATATCGTATTTTTCAGAGATAGACATAATGATTATAATAGGATGCCGTTTTTCCTCATGTTACATGCGAAACCCTAAAAACTCGAATAACTTTGCGTTGTGTTCACATTCATTCTTTTGAAGAATCTTAAAGATGTAACTGGATTCTATTAGTGTTCGACCCATATAAGGTTTCACAGCCGAAACTAAAACTTCCATATAAGGTCAAAAAGTCCATCGTGGGAGCGACAAAAATAGTCAATTCAATCGATTAGTCTCGTTTTATTTTTAAATCATGTATGGATTCATTCACCTAGGAAGAGGTGGCGAGACGAACTCTAGAAGCCTACCGTGGGGACTGGTTCGAGGTGGCTCAAGAAAAGAATACCTGGAAGAATTTGGGGCAGGCCTTTGCCCAGCAGTGGGACAGTATAGGCTATTAAAAAAAAATGGATTCTTTCAGTATCTGATATTTGAGGTACAAAACAAAATTACGCAACACGAAATGTCCTAAATTCAGTTTCGGCTGAATGGTAACCGAACTCGTTTTTTTGTTGTTGCCGAAACTAAGCCGAATCTCTTATTTGCCGAAACATAGCCGTAACCTAAAGTTAATTTTCAACAGACATTATATTTTATTCACTTCTGTGAACTTTTGAATGTCATGTTTATCATCAAGTGATACTCATAACCGCCATGGCGCATGGTCTCGTCATGTTGTGTGTATCGCTTTCATATGTATGTGCATTGTTTTTATGTTGTGTGTGTAAGAAAATTATTTATATTAAATGATCCGCAAAAACGAAACAAATTATATTTTTATTATAACTCATATCATTAGTATTACACACAATTTTCATCCATAAAAACTTCACCGAAAGATAAAAACTATAGAAAACTTTTTGACATTGCCAGCAGCACAAAAGACCCTGCAAATCTTCAACATCGAGATGAAATCGAAGATGAAAGCTCACACAATGACTGAAGACATTGTGTTCTGGAAGTGGATATCTTTAAATACCCTCGCGCTGGTGACCAAGATGTCGGTCTACCACTGGTCCATGGAAGGTGACTCGACGCCTGTCAAAATGTTCGACAGACATTCGTCGCTCGCCGACTGTCAGATCATTAACTATAGGACAGATCCGAAGCAACAGTGGTTGCTGCTTGTTGGTGAGTTGAATTTAATTGTTCTTTAGCTAAACATTCTCGTGTTCATACCGCCAGGGTCGCACATGCACGACAAAATATTCCATTTTCGTCTGTTCTTCTATCACCCATGGGGATTGAAGAGCTAAACGAGATGGATTACCCAGTCGCAAAAACGACCCTGATGAATATAACACGAAAACACTCGTCCGACCAATCCGATGCAAGCGGTTAAATCGTTATTCTTTACTGTACACAAAAGATTATATTAACACAGTTCTCCACCAGAAAATCGTTTGAAAAATTTGGCCACTTCATAAAAAGAAAAAGTATCCTTTGACACCAGAAATGGTCATTGAAAACTTTTTCCTTGCTGATTTCTTGAACGACGCTTGTTTAAAAAAAAAAAAAATTTTAACAAATATTGGTTGCATTTTACATAGCATTTTTTCTAGATCTTGTGTTTTATAAGGCCGTTGTTGCTAAAGAAGACAAACGCACTTTCTCTATTTGGTTGTTGGATGACGGGTGTTTCTGATGGGTAGAACTACCCGATGATTATTCAAATCGAGCGAAGAGCTTTGTTTTTTTTTTTCAATAATGATAGGCTCGCGTTTGACCATCATCTCACCTGATGGTAAGCGACGGAGCACGCTTGTCTAGAAGTAACCTATTCACTCTTGACTTAAAGACCCCTGAGTTGTAGCTATCGGGAAACACAGACTCCTTTGATTGCGCGATGTAGGATACGTGTGATTTCACCCGCTATATTTTATCCCCGTCACTTTTCTTCCAGGCATCTCAGCGCAGCAGAACCGCGTGGTGGGCGCGATGCAGCTCTACTCCGTAGAGCGCAAGTGCTCACAGCCCATCGAAGGCCACGCCGCCTCCTTCGCGACCTTCAAGGCCGAGGGTAACGCGGAGCCATCGACTCTCTTCTGCTTCGCAGTCAGAACTGCCCAAGGAGGGAAACTGCATATTATTGGTGAGCTAGTTTCCATTTCTCTGATTACGATAGTTTCAACTTCGATGTTCTTTTATTTGATGTTCCAAGTTTGAACCTTTTCTTTTTTGTTAGAGACCCTAGTCCTAGAATGCAAGGGTAACCGTGGTTCTATAACACAAGTGGTAACTAAAGGACACGGGTGGGTTTTAGTCAGTAAATGTCTGACACGCTCTCACCCAAACCCTATAGATAGCAGGTTAAACAAATGAGGTCAAAATTCGAATCTTTGATTCGGCCCAATTCCAGTGAGGATATTATCTTAATAATACTCCTTATGTGTACAGCTTTGTACTCTTATCTATGGCCCCAGTAGGACCTACCGGGGCCATGGGGGTTGACTTGAACGCAAAACCTGTAGTCCTGAACGTAAAAAGCAACTGAAGGGACATAGCTTTTTATTTCGTTGAAATAACACAACACCTTTTCGTTTCGCAGAGGTCGGCCAAACCCCAGCGGGCAACCAGCCGTTCCTCAAGAAAGCTGTCGACGTGTTCTTCCCCGCGGAGGCACAGAACGACTTCCCGGTCGCCATGCAGGTCTCTCCGAAGTATGACGTCATCTACTTGATCACCAAATACGGCTACATTCACATGTACGACATTGAAACCGGAACCTGTATCTACATGAACCGTATCTCTTCGGATACTATCTTCGTTACGGCGCCCCATGAAACCACTGGAGGAATCATTGGTGAGTTTTTTTTTTATTTATAAATGCAACTTTAATTGTTAGGACTAAACTCGTTGAAAAATAAACTGCCCGTTTTGACATTTGAGGAAGACCCTAGAATGTTACTTGGAATATGAAACTGAAAGAAAAAATAATAATATAAAGTGTTTTTAATGTAATTACATAATGGTAACATAATGTAATTTAAACTGTTACGTCTTCTTCTTCTTCCTGCCCTTATCCCATATTACTTGGGGTCGGCGCAACACGTTTTCTTCTTCCATTCTGTCCTGTCACCCGTCAAACTATCACTAACTCCCTTTTCTTTCATCACACTACATAATGTAGGTACCTATATATAAAAAAAATCAAATCTCAAAATAGGTCTATTTTAAACAACTTTGATAACCGCCTCGTTCGATCTTTGTGATTAAGAGTGCCTTTAAACTCATGGTATTCAATATAAGCTGGCAAGTTCCTAAACATGGATAATCTGGATACGAATGAACCTATTTTAATGAAACTACTGTCGAGGTCTAAAAGATGAGAGTTTCGAAATTATCAGAGAGTGTTTAGAGAGAATGGTGGGATTTTTTTTTAAGATTTCTGGTGAAAGTGAAAAATCACTGCGTGCCTTTCACAGTGCTCACCCTGAATGGGGCTTTTTTCCTTTTTTTTTGGTGGGTAAAAATCATACAAATGATGAATTCCCTCGCCCTTGGGCGGAGCGGCGGATAGTGTCAGACTCTTACTAACTAAAAAAACTCACCCCGTTCCTTCTTGCCTTTCATACTGGGGCCGAGCCTCCCTTTCAGAACTAGACCCTGGCCCCAGACCCGTGAATGGGTCACATTCATAATATACCTCTAACTTCAGAAACTTATAAATACGATATTTACATTATTTTTCGAGGGGACAAGCTCTAAACTTTTGAAAAAAAAAAATACTGTTTTCATATCTCCACCACTATTATAAAGTAAACAAACAAAAAAAAAAAAACTTTACCTTGTTTTTTTTTGTTTGTAGAAGGTAATCTCTGAAAGTTCTGGTTCGATTGCTAAAACTATTTCACCGATAGAAAGCTGCTTTATTCCCGAGTGACATAGGCTATATATATATATTTAGATACGCGGGCGAAGCCGCGGGAAAAAGCTAGTTATTAATAAGTTTAATTCCTGAGTTATTGTCTGGGTCTTCGAACATGGTCGAGGATTTTATTTGAGTTTTTTTTTTATTTGCATCTTGGCTCACTCTTTACCTACCCTCTAGAAAAGAATGAATATGTTACTTCTAGGCAAGCGCGCTCTATTATAGGCCCCATTGTAGCTTTCCTTCGGATGAGATGGTGGTCAAGCACGAGAAAAAACCTCTAGCCTTGCTATGCAAGCTTCGTTAGTTCAGTACTTATGGCTTAAGTGCTGAATACATGTAGCTGACTGAAAATTTTCAATTTGTTTAATTTCCAGTCAAGTGTATATGTACTTGTTCTAAACGCGTTTCTTGTCTATAGAAAAATAATAATAATTATAATATAATCAAAATACATTTTTAAATGGTTTTAGAACTTTTAGAGAATAAATCTGTCTAATAAAACAGCGCCTATCAGCTTATTAAAAACCTAAAAAAGGTTGAATTCAAAAGAATTCAGTTAAAAATAAAGGTCACAGCTCATTAGAGCCACCCGGCACCCAGCCCGCACCGCCTCGTCGCACAGCGTCCACTCGTTGTCCACAGGTGGTCGCCGCGTTATCGCCAATAAACGTCGCGCGGTCAACCAGTGGACCCCGCGCGGTCAACGAGTGAACGCCGAGTGGTCAACGAGTGGACATCGCTTGGTCCACGAATTTTCGAGTAGTTTTGCTTTAACGATACGTCCGACTCGTTCCAAAGAAAGGCTGAGGACGAAGGGAGGGTGGGGAGCGGCGCATCGCTAACTCATCGCACTCGGGACCCGTGCGTGGGCAATGCGCAGTCAACGCAAGGCAAGCATGCAAGCAGCGAATTGTCACCGAGTGGTCCACCCGCCGTCCGCACGTAGAGGGCTTACGACCGAGGCGATCCGGTGACGCTACGGAGTTGATATAGTGAGCGCATACCCAAACAAGTCCATATAAAGAATACTAGCCGCAGGAGGCGAGGCGGTGCGGAGTGGGTGTCGGGTGGCTCTAATGAGCTGTGACCTTAAACTGCTTTTTTACAAAGTATTCTTGTTCTAAGAAGTCCCTGTAATGGGGATCAGAGGCAATAAAATGTCTTTTTAGCAAAAACCAAGTTCTGCAAGTCCCATGTAATAAAACTTAGCTAATTTTCGGAGCTATTATGTGACCTTTACTACCCTAAATGGGAACCGGGACGACACGATGACGTCATCAGTTCCATTCTGATAAATTTCTCGTATTACTGGGGGACTGTTGCTATCACTTGTTTTAATCGCAAACGACGCGTTATGTGAGCGTGTTATTTGATAATTTGTTTTAGTCGCGTCATTTGTAACTAATTGTGGGAAAATTATTTTAATGTCATTCAATATTCATTGTTGTATTATAGTTTGATTTAGTGATTATTTTAATTAGGAGAAAGTTTTTGATCTAAAACCTATGATTTTCTTTCTAAAAAATAAACAAACTATTTTCTGCCAGCGTCCACGCCCTCACGAAAGTAGACATATCCCAAGGGAATATACTCCTAGGATAAAAAGTAACCTACATATACGGTACTTACACCAAAATAACATTTTACACAATTTTTGTCGGTCTGTTTGTTCCGGTTAATCTTTGAAATGGCTGGACCGATTTTGACGAGACTTTTATTGGCAGGTAGCTGATGTAATAAGGAGTAACTTAGGCTACTTTTATTTTAGAAAAAAATAAATTCAAAATCCTGTAGTCCACGCGAACGAAGTCGCCGGCACAGCTAGTTTTAAATATAGATGACACGGTCTACCCGTGTACCAATTTCATCCAAATCCGTTCAGCCGTTTAAACGTGAAGGAGGTGATTTGTTAAATCATACTCACACATTCAAACATTCGCCTCTATAATTTTAGTGTTTATCACACCTCATAATGACATATTTTAATTTTGCAAAATATTACACAGTTAAACTTGTCGAATTAGTTCAAGAAATGTTCTATTATATTAAAATAAACTGAGACACAAAAGGAAGCATTTATATTTAAGGTCGAATGCCACTAGGTTATCAAAACATATTCCAACGTCTGGCGTCTAGGGTGATATCAAAACAAAACGAGAAACTACATATGTTAATGAGGTTTTATTTATGTTAACCTTCCGTAATTACTCATTAGAGACACAATATAAAGACAATGAGAGAGCGAACGCCGATCGCTTGTGGTTTAATGAATTAATGTTTGTTTCCAACGCTGTGGAGACGCAGGTCACTTGTCTGCCATAAGGTGGACCGTTGACTTAGTGAGGGTCCCGGGAATCGGGCACAGGACCGGTCGTTAGGCGACACTTAAGGTAGTCCTATGTCCAACATTGGACGTCTTTCGACTGAAATGATGGTGATGAATGTTTATTTACATAGTAGCTGTGCCCGCGACTTCGTTCGCGTGGACTACAGGATTTTGAATTTATTTTTTCTAAAATAAAAGAAGGCTATGCTGCCGTCCTCTAACTAAAAAGCAGCTAAGTGCTTTGTTTTCTAAGTAACTTAGCTGCTTTTTAGTTAGAGGAGTATGTTACTCCTTATTACAACAGCTACCTGCCAAAAAAGGTCCCGTCAAAATAGGTCCAGCCATTTCAGAGATTAGCCCGGACAAACAGACAAAAATTGTAAAAAATGTTATTTTGGTGTATGTAAAGTATATATTCATATGCATGTAGTAAAAAGCAGTTATTTCAATATTACAAACAGACACTTTATTTATATATATAGATGTGTAGATAAAAAGGTGTAATCAATTATTATTAATCATTCTTTCCGAAGAAAAGTCAATTACGCCGATAAATTAAAACATCTCGTTATTTTTTATATTAATAGTAGTAGGATATTTCGCACCTATATACCTTTACCTACCATAAAGTAGGTTATTGTTTTAATTTTATGATCGGGTTAAAGAACCATTGTCCAAGTGGTCTTAGCAGCTTAAAGAATTTCGCCCCTAAAAGTGACGGTACGTAATATTAAGTAAGAAGTACGTAATAGTAAGATAATACTTATTTATCTAATATAACATAATGGCCTTTAATGTTCCCACTGCTGGGACCCAGGCAGGTCTCCTCACTAGGAGAGGGAATGGGCCGTAATCTACCACGAGGCCCCCGTGGGGTTTGGTGGCTGTTAAGTAGGTATGTCTTTGACGTATACGACTTTGTCTTATTCATTAAACCCCAAGCGAACGCCGGCGTTCGCGCACCTATTGTCTTTCTATTGTGTCTGTGATTTCCACGATTGAAAGGTTAGCTCTACATAAATTGCCTCCCCCGAGCTGTAGCATAGGTCATTCACCTCGATTCTACACCACTTATTATTTATGATTGATCTTCGATTATATTCAATCACGCTAGTAAATACGACCTGATTTTGTTATTACCATCTATCACGTTTCCAGGCATTACCTGTCAATCAAAGACAAAATTAAGGGAACAGAAGTTATTTTTTTTTTTTTCATTTTTATGTGTTGTTGTTATTACTTATACATAAATCTTATTTTTCTTGTCTGTAAAAAGTTTAAATATGGATAAATTATTTTTTATAAGTAACTAGTTTCTGCCAGCAGCTTCCTCCGCGTTAATGTTGGTTATTGCGAACGTGAAATCGAAGTTAGATAAAAAAAAAAATAGCCAATGTCTTTGGAGTACAAACTTCCTCCGTACCAAATTTCATTAAAATCGGTTCAGTAGTTTAACTGAGAAAGCGTAAGAGACAGAGTTACTTTCACATTTATAATATTAGTATGAATTAGGTGACAAATTCAAAACCAGCGCGAAATACCCTCAAAAGCCTTTTCTCCAAGCGACAAAATCTAAACCATGATCATGTTTACAGGCGTGAACCGCAAAGGCCAGGTGCTATCAGTGACAGTGGAAGAAGACTCCATAGTGCCGTACATCAACACCGTGCTCCAGAACCCTGAGCTGGCGCTGCGGCTGGCCGTGAGGAACAACCTAGCTGGCGCCGAGGAGCTCTTCGTCAGGAAGTTCAACATGCTCTTCACTAATGGACAATATGGAGAGGCAGCTAAGGTATGTTGTCTAACTTAGGGATGTATAGTCTGTCTAAAAAGTCACACGACCTGGGAATCTCGTATATTTAATCATTTAAAAAATACTTCTCAATACTTTTTATGAGGTTCTTTTATTAGTACGAGTAAACAATGATCAAGATCTCTTAATCAACCTTGATTATTGAACCAGTGTTGACTACATCAGATTTCATTTTGCCCTAATAATTACTTAAGTTGTTTGACTTTTTAGACAGACTCTAATACAGTGGTTATTTGGGACCCGAATTCGGAAGCGGAGTTTTTAAATTTGGTTTATTGGTATTGGAACTGGTGGCAGAAACGTCAAATGGAATACTACTAAAACTAGTCAAAAACTCGAAGCGCGAACTCGCAACATGTTTCGTAAGGTATATATGAGCGAGGCGAATTGGAGTTGAGCTACCACCACTTCGTGCTCCCCGTTCAGTACCCGACTCTCTTCTGTCCGGCTCGAGGCTTTTTTTTATGTGAGGCTTCTCCCAGATCAACCTAGGAGGCTGCTTAACCGAAATTGCCTCATAAAAAAAAGCCTCCAACCAAGACTTACTTAATAATAACTTAAAAACTAAGTGACTACCCACCCTGTGGGGTGCGGACCTCGGCTTAAGGCGTCACTGGGGGAGGGCAGCAAGGGAGGGGCTGAATCGAACATAGATAAATTATTAAAGGGGATTTTAGACTACAGGCTCACAGGCGCGAGCTGGCTCGAGCAAGAGACAGGGCGGACATTTACGGGATTGTCTCGCGGGCCTCGGCGGCAACCGGCACCAGGCCGCGAGTTCGTTTTTTAGGGTTCCGTAGCCAAATGGCAAAAAACGGAACCCTTATAGATTCGTCATGTCTGTCTGTCTGTCTGTCTGTCTGTCTGTCTGTCTGTCTGTCTGTCCGTCCGTATGTCACAGCCATTTTTTTCCGAAACTATAAGAGCTATACTGTTGAAACTTTGTAAGTAGATGTATTCTGTGAACCGCATTAAGATTTTCACACAAAAATAGAAAAAAAGCAATAAATTTTGGGGGTCCCCATACATAGAACTGAAACTCAAAATTATTTTTTTCATCAAACCCATGGGTGTGGGGTATCTATGGATAGGTCTTCAAAAATGATACTGAGGTTTCTAATATCATTTTTTTCTAAACTGAATAGTTTGCGCGAGAGACACTTCCAAAGTGGTAAAATGTGTGTCCCCCCCCTCTAACTTCTAAGATAAGAGAATGATAAAACTAAAAAAAATATATGATATACATTACTATAAAAACTACCAACGAAAATTGGTTTGAACGAAATCCAGTAAGTAGTTTTTTTTTAATGCGTCATAAACCGAAAAAAATACACTATTATTAAAACATCGATCAAAGTTACAAGACATAACAAGAACTTTTATATTATGTTACTTGCTGCTGCGGAACCCTTCATGGGCGAGTCCGACTCGCACTTGGCCGGTTTTTTTTTTGAAAGTACAATGTTTCCACTGATGTGCAATGGAGATTTCGAGCACTGTGATTGGTTAATTCACGGTCCGATCCGCTTCGCTCAGCTCCGCTCCGTTTTAGTGAGTGCCTTGATCACAAGTGCAGAGTAAAAGGGCGAGTGTACCGTCTCGCCCTTTTACTCTGTACGTGTGATCAAGGCATTACACTCTAAATCCACCATAGCAGAACACAAATAATAATACCATCCACATACATCATATAGATACGATGACTAATATAATGAATAGTGCCGCCTCCGATGTGGGCGGTTCGATCGATACTGTGACGTCGACGCCACCTGGCAGCCCAGAAGTCGCGCTGTTAGTTCCCATAACGCCATGTACAATACCGACCTGTTATTGTTTTACAACAAGGCAAGACCTCGATATTTCATTAATCTATATTCTATATACAAATATAAAAGGATAAACTGACTGACGTGTTTGCAGATGAATGGAAGATGATAATGTTAGAATGTTTGAATTTTTGTGAGAAGAATGCATGACTGAGTTAAAGAATTAGGTACAAGTTTAAATAGTGTAATTGGCTTCGGCCGTTCTATATAATTAAATAAAAAAATAAATCAACGCACAGCCGGAACAACTGGGACTAGGAGCGTGAAATTTTGCACAAGGTTTCCTTTTATGACGTGACCGAGCACTAAGAGAGGGTTTTCCAAAATTCACCCCCCTGAGGGTATGAAACGGGGATACAAAGTTTGTATGGAGAAAGCTACTATCAAGCGGGTGAAGCCGCTGGCAGAAGCTAGTTTATTTCATAATTTCGTATACATTTTGTTTACTTGAAGGAAAAAAGAAATTCGTATTTTTTTATGCATTTTTTAATCTTCGCATTATTGTCGTTCTAGTCCCAAGTGGTTTAGGACACAGGAAAAGGTAGGATAACAGGAAAAGGAAACTGTTTTTATGCTTTATTATTATTATTTCTCTATCGTCACTCAACTAAGGCCCATAGATAAAATACATAATATTATAATCTTAAAAACAAAACTAATACATATTAAAGTATTTCTAACAATAAACTATTTATAATTAAACACGTAACATCGGCGTCGTGTTCAGCTAGGCTGCGTGGTGTCGCGTAGCCGTTCTCGGAAACGTCGATACACTAAACCTTTCGGCCAAAAGACCTTTCTCAAAAAAGTCTCCAGATGATGAGTGTTGATGGTGGGTATAGACACTCCCTCTCGCTGCACTGGCTAGTTGTTTGATGATTTCTCACCAAAAAGAAAGGGTTTAGTAGAGACGTTAAAATGTAATGAACAAACAGTCACTATCGTATTTTTATATTAGCTAAATCATTCTTCCTATTCCTAACTATGCTTGGGTCGGCGTCCAGTCTAACCGGAAGCAAACGATTAACAATTTTTAAAACGGAACTGTTTACAGACATGCTCCATGACAAACATATCTCGTCACCGTTACGCCGCGCTTTTGATCGATGGAATGACGTCACGGCCACCTGTCACCGCCGCCGCCATTGTGACATCCGTCATCGGTTCCGCGTCAAAGAACACCCGTACTACGTAGATAGAGTATTTGTATGGACAGAGACGTAACGTGTACTAATTAAACCTTGGGTGAAGGCACATCAGCGAGGCCTTTTTCTTTCATAAATTCGAAAACGAGGCATCACCTGTCGCATCTCAGTGTTACACCACATCGTCGCTTACCATCAGGTGAAATAGGGGTCAAACGCGAGCCTAATAATTAAAAAAAAAACCCTCGTTCTCAAAGAGCCCTTGCTTGACTGCAATCCCACCTGATGGTAAGCAGTGAAAAGTTAAACCTCGGGATTAAGACGTTACCATCCCTAACAACTCTCCCCACCTATTGAGTTTCCTGCTGATAAGGCGCACGATAAAAATGTATGTATGTGTATGTATGTGTGTGTAATGTGTATGTATGTAGCATAGCTAGGCATGGGCGAAGTGGGCCCTAGCCTACGGCGTCGAACCCAAAGGGGCCTCGCACAATGGCATAGAAACAACTTCAAAGTTGTTGGGGTTTCAGAAAACTACGGTTCGGACTAAGCGTTTCGCGTCTTCGTTTATACCGCTTACATATAAAGAGTGGAACAATTTACTAGCTGCGGACTTCCCGTCCAATTATAAGATGTCTTCAAGGCTAGAGTGAATAGACTCCTAATAAACTAGTGCGCCTCACCATCTTCGATTGCATCACTGCTTACCATCAGGTGGGATTGCAGTCAAGCGCTAGTTTTTATATCCTCTCCCCGATCGTAACGGATTGCTGTCCCATTGTATTATGAGAGTAAAGTAACAGAGAGTGCAACAAATACAGGTGGTTTGTCCAAACTTTAATATTTCCTGTGTACTTGATTAATCTTCGATGAGATAGGTCACGGGACATACCGAGACATTTGATAGTAGTAGTAGATATTTGTCTCTTCTTCTTCTCGCCCTTGGCCAATATTATTTGATGTCGGCGCAACACATATTTTTATTCCATTCTGTCTTGTCACCCGTCACGCTAACACTAACTCCCTTTTCTTTTAAGTCATTCCACAAAATACTAAACCGTCTTCATCATTCGTCCACCCATAGGTAGCAGCGATGGCCCCCCGCGGCATCCTGCGCACGCCGCAGACCATCCAGCGCTTCCAGCAGGTGCCCACGCAGCCGGGCCAGACCTCGCCGCTGCTGCAGTACTTCGGCATTCTACTCGATCAGGCGCAGCTCAACAAGTTCGAGTCTTTAGAGCTGTGCAGGCCTGTACTGCTACAAGGTATGACACGAAGGACGGTCGTATAATGAACTTTCGCTAGAGCATAATCAGCCTTTTAATGTTCCCACTGCTGGGTCCCAGGCCTCCTCACTAGAAGAGGGAATGGGCCGTAATCCACCACGCGGGCCCAGTGCGCGTTGGTGAATTTTTGGTTCTAGGATATGCCGATTTCCTCACGATGTTTTCCTTCACCGTTTTGAGAGCAGTTGTGATGAAATAAATTACACAAAGTAATGCGACCTACAACTCGTGAGTCAGGGCCACTCGGCCACCACTGCTCTCACTAGTGACTATGATATTATTATGTTGTCAACACTGTTCCATTAAAACAAATTATTTATAATCATTCTGCATTCAACAGGTCGCAAGCAACTTCTAGAAAAATGGCTGAAAGAAGAGAAACTGGAGTGTTCTGAAGAGCTCGGTGACTTGGTAAAGCAGGTGGACCCGACCCTCGCTCTGTCGGTATACCTGCGGGCTAACGTGGCCAGCAAGGTCATCCAGTGCTTTGCTGAAACAGGCCAGTTCCAGAAGATCGTGCTTTATGCTAAGAAGGTTGGTATTCTAGTCATAGATTTAACTTTTGCTGAAGTGAGCTTATAGGGTAACTGTATGGGCTATGATTAAACTTATCAATTCAATGACGGCACTTCTAAATCGCTCCAGAATCCAGATTTTAAATCCAATATTAATTCAATTTATAAAGGAACTAGCTGACCCGGCCACGCGTTGCTGTGGCTAAACATAGCAGCGCCATCTATTGATTACTTACTCAACCCAGTCGAAAGGTATCGACATCTGTTAGAATCATTTGGAGTTAACAGATAATTGTGACTGTCAAATAATAACAGACAAATAATTAGCAATAAATTAAAATTGTGACTATAATTTGAGATTTAAACTATCCTATCTCTCAAGTTGGATCGAACTGCACATGGTGTGCGAATTTTATTATAATCGTTTTATTTTTTAGTGGTTTAGGAGTCCATTGAGGACAAACATTGTGACACGAGATTTATATATATTAAGATAATTTTTACATTTACATATATTGTCAAATTGTATATAATTTAGCTTAATTGACATATTTCACAGAATTTAATGTCCTAGATAAGTTGTTAAGTGTATTAACAAGTGTTAATATGTCGTTACTGTTCCTCATAATAATAAATAAATCGCTAATGTCCGAAAATCGACACCGGCAGTGCCTCCGACAATACATTTTGATTTCTTCCGATTGCCAAATCATCATATTTATTTAATTCATTAAACCCCAAGCGAACGCCGGCGTTCGCACACCTATTGTCTTTCAATTGTGTCTGTAATTATCACGATTGGATGGTAAAACATATAAAGTTTATATAAAGATTTATTGACTGGCCCTAGATTCCAAGATATAAATCTTACAGCGCTCCACTAATAAAAGATTTGAAATATTGATATTGTCAATAGATGTTGCAGGTGGTCCAAAGACTAGGGACTAAATAAATTAACCGATACGGATTTCAACTGTTTACGACAGAAAAACTGAGTTGTGAGGTTAGGTTTTTTTTGACCACTCAGCAGCTTAGAAGCAGGTGAGCTGCTGTCTCGTCCTCCTCCATGCAGGGTCTGCAGAGTGGACGATTTGTAACTCTCATTATAGAGAGGTGCTTACTAAAGGTCCTGTGACCAGTTGTAACGACCATCACTTTGCGCAATTGAGGTTTAGTCAGTTGTAGGGCCTGTTTTGTGAAGCGGCCAGCAATGGAGGGTAGTGCCTCCTTACCTCTACCTATAGTTTGTAGTGTAGATCTCTGGTGCGTTTTCTTAAGGTAGCCATACACGCTAGGGTATATCTGCCAGGTTTGCCTGTACAGTTTAGTTTTAGATGTAAACTGTGCAGGTTTCCACACAATCTTACTTGACAGGTATAACTGCTGGTAAATTTGTCAGGTACACGTATCCTACCTTGACCTGAATGCGCAGGTTACCACCATTGACTACAAAGACATTTGATGTTCCCTTAGGTGGGTTACACTCCGGACTACATCTTCCTGCTGCGCTCCGTGATGCGCACGAACCCGGAGCAGGGCGCCGGGTTCGCGGGCATGTTGGTGGCCGAGGAGCCGCCGCTCGCCGACATCAACCAGATCGTCGACGTGTTCATGGAGCAGAACATGGTGCAGCAGTGCACCGCCTTCTTGCTCGACGCGCTCAAGAACAACCGCCCGGAGGAAGGCCCGCTGCAGACCAGGTTTGTGATCATTAATAACTGAGCTTTAACATCCAAAACTGAGCTTTAACGTGATGCTCCAAGGTATTCTGCTAAATTTTCGAAAGTGTTTTTTGAGACATATAAGTTTGTCGTTACCGTAAATATATTCTTACGTTACTATCTGATAAGGAGCTTTAAATTTTAAAAATCATAGGAAATTTGAATTTCACGGGCTACCTTGGAGCACCCTAGGTTGAGTCTACATTTAGTGAATGCGCCACGAATATGCTGCTCCTTTAGCACAAATCATGGAAGGGTGGACGCGTGCGGCGCAACTCGCGCGTCCCCTTCGCCTAACTTTCTTACAGAACATCTGCGGGCGAGGGGAAGTATGTGCAGCGCGTGAGCTGTGCAGGAAGCGCACGCACGCAACTCGCGAGCGGTTTGCTAGCGGCGCAATAGTGGCGCTTTCGCCAGATGTAGACAGTGACACACCCTTAATAAAAATATGATTCGTGGACAGAGATGTGAATAGTTGGAAATTTCGGCTTATTGGAATGTAGCAATGTGTTTTCCCCGGCAGGTTATTGGAAATGAACCTGATGTCAGCGCCGCAGGTGGCAGACGCCATCCTCGGCAACGCGATGTTCACGCACTACGACCGCGCGCACGTGGCGCAGCTGTGCGAGAAGGCGGGCCTGCTGCAGCGCGCACTCGAGCACTACACCGATCTCTACGACATCAAGCGCGCCGTGGTACGTATATCTATATACTTACGCCTCACTAGCAGCCAGGTTCTGTGACAACAACCTTACCAGGGATGCGGATTGTTCGAAAGAGTCACCGCAACTCTCTCGCGCCTCAAAGGACCGAAATTGCGTTAAGCAGAACCCTATGCAGTCTCATAGAAAAGTGTTTCGTTGTGGGGGCCCGCCCGGGCATCAATCGCGACTCGCCGGGCTCCGCTCTTCTTTTTTGTTACATAATATTAAGTTCTTTATCGGCACGACTACATGCACACCGTTGAACTAGTGACATTGTGAAGGTAATAATCCGGTTTTCCGCGACGGGGACTCGCGAGCATCACGCAACGGGCGTCCACTTAACGCTGTTTCGGCCCTTAGAGATGAACACGAAACACTACGCGGCGTCGATGACTCGGGCAAGGTCCGGACAGTTACCGGACGACCGGCCGACAAGCTACCCAGTGCTCGTCGTTTGCAAGCCCACGCATACGAGTCAGCTGGTATCTAAGATATTAATCAAGAATGTCTCATTCACAGGTGCACACACATCTCCTCCCCGCCGACTGGCTGGTCACGTACTTCGGAAGCCTCTCGGTTGAAGACTCCCTCGAATGTTTGAAGGCAATGCTCCAAGCCAACATTCGCCAGAACCTGCAGATTTGCGTGCAGATCGCGACCAAGTACCACGAACAGCTCACGACCAAGTCTCTCATAGAACTGTTTGAGAGCTTCAAGACTTACGAGGGACTGTTCTACTTCTTGGGATCGATTGTCAACTTTAGCCAGGATCCAGAAGTGCATTTCAAGTATATTCAGGTTGGTTTGGTTTTATTATTAGTTTATCGAACAAAAACGAATTGATAACAAAGCTCCTCCTTTAAATTGAGGATTTTTTGTCTACACTTTCCCACTGCTGGGCAAAAGGGGGCCTTTGCTCAGCTGTGGGAAAGTCCTTCATGTACTACCTAACTCCTTCCATGTACTCTTCTCTTGAGCCACCTCTAACCAGGATCTTGCCTATATTATTTTTTTTTAATTATAAAATAATGTTTTTTGTCTTTCGTTTGCAAAATAAGATGTGTGTGTTTCAGCTTTTATTATGAATGTTAGCTTTGAAGCTATAATAGAAGAAAAATATTTAAAAGCACCATATTTTCTGGTCAGACAAAGCTAATCAGACTATTGAAAAATCAACCCTTATTTTTCTGTTTTGTTTGTGTATAACCCTACTAAATGTGAGTGATGTCCACCCAGGCGGCGTGCAAGACAGGTCAGATCAAGGAAGTGGAGCGCATCTGCCGCGAGTCGAACTGCTACAACGCGGAGCGCGTGAAGAACTTCCTGAAGGAGGCCAAGCTGCCCGACCAGCTGCCGCTCATCATCGTGTGCGACCGCTTCGACTTCGTGCACGACCTAGTGCTCTACCTCTACAGGAACAGCCTGCAGAAGTACATCGAGATCTATGTGCAGAAGGTACACTACTTTACTATGTGTTGCTATCATAACGAACATTCGTGGCTATTGTGTACGCCCCTTATCCCCATTATCTGTGTCCCTATCATGCGGGCAACGGTATGACATTAATAACAGTTGTCACCTTTACGTACATACGGGCAAGGGAGACAACGGACAGTAAGTTATCAAACTGTCACGCACCACGTAGCGTAGCGCTGTCACGCACCACGCGCGTAGCGCGAGAAAACGCACCTACGCACGTATTCGCGGGAGTGCAGATCTGCATCATCGTGCGAGTTTTTTACGCACTGACGCGCGTAGGTGCGTTTTGTAAATTCACGCAGGCATTTCATACAAAATCACGTACGGCACTACGAGACTCAGTGCCATACCTTGCGCGTCGCTCCGCACCCACGCGCGTGTGTGCCATTTTCTCCACATTTAGGCGCGTGATCTGCTTGAAGGCGCGTAGATGCATATCAGTGTGTTGGATTGTGCTTGGTTTCTATACAAATGGAGATACTTACAAGCATCGTTAAGACACGTATTCACGCACTACGCTGCGGGGTGCGTGGCAGTGTGATGACCGCCTTAAGATTTCACGTATCGTTGAATCAACTTTAAAATTTTATTTACTTTATAAACCTGGGTTAAGTTAACCCACATAATGGGGACAAGAAATTCCGCTGCATTTTGTGTAATAATACGAACAAGAATGTACTGACAACAGTGACAACTATTTTAGAATAGTTTTTTCACAAGTCAACTAATACTTTATCAGGTAAAAAAATTAGATGGAGTTAGAAGAAATACGTATTTTCGTGTACAGGTGAACCCATCCCGTCTGCCCGTGGTGGTGGGTGGTCTATTAGACGTGGACTGTACCGAGGACATCATCAAGAACCTCATCCTAGTGGTGCGAGGACAGTTCTCTACCGACGAGCTGGTGGCTGAGGTCGAGAAAAGGAACAGGTAAGATATTCCCGAAACAACATAAGGTCACGCAAAATGACGAGCGCGTGCCAAAATTTGAGGACAAATACTCTTGCTTTTTTTTCTGAATACATATATGTATCTACATTATGTTGCGCTGATAGTGGTAAATATGCAACATATAATTTCAGCATTTCATTGGACTCCATCATAATCCTTTAAGATATACTTGTGGCTATTACAAGTAAAAATATTATGTAAAAAGATTAAAATATAAAGATTATTAGTATTCAAATAATACATCTTTATTATTGATGGGCTCCCGCTTGACTACCTATTTCACCAAGCGATGATATGGTTAACGCAGCATACTTACCTAGAAGGGACCCATTCACTATTGACTTAAAAACTCCCAGGATGCGCTATCAAGAAAAACATACTGGCAGCGAATTCCACTCCTTAGCTGTAGCAAAATGAAATCAAAAGAATGTTTATTTACTAGAATATAAGTACTTACATAATAATTTTAAACTCACTTTAATCAACTTATCAGTTGCGCATATATTTTTAGAACATGGCGTAATGGGTTCCCACTACGTTTTGTGTATGGATGTTTACGTTATACCGGTGGCGTATCGCTGTTCGCCTTGTAGACCGATGATAAAACGGTAAATAGTGTCGTTTTCTCTCCTCAGGTTGAAGCTGCTGCTGCCGTGGCTGGAGACGCGCGTGCACGAGGGCAGTACGGAGCCCGCCACGCACAACGCACTTGCTAAGATCTACATCGACTCCAACAACAACCCTGAAAGGTTCCTCAAGGAAAACCAATGGTAAGTCACAGTTTTAATGTGTTTAATGAGAGATGCTATGGTCCATCTCACACTTTATTAAATTCTATGTTTTCATGCTTGGCAAGTCTCGGCGTTTGGTTTAGCTTGCGTGAGCTTGGAAACAATCCTACGTTCTTGTGAAGTTGCGTAATTTATTTAAAACAAACCACCGCACCTCAAGAGTTCATGTGAAAATATCAAACCAACTAATCGCGTCCACCATCGCCGCTCCGCACCCACGTACGGCGGACCGCGAAGTATAAATTGTTTGTTCCATTCACGCCGCTTCGCTTCGCGTTCACATTGGCGTTTGCGTTGAATCGCTTATGTAGGACACCGTGTTTTTTTACAAAAACATGGTTAAATATTTCCCCGTCCCGCAGGTACGACTCGCGCGTGGTGGGCCGCTACTGCGAGAAGCGCGACCCGCACCTGGCGTGCGTGGCGTACGAGCGCGGCCAGTGCGACCGCGAGCTCATCGCCGTCTGCAACGACAACTCGCTGTTCAAGACGCAGGCGCGCTACCTCGTGCGTCGTCGTGACGCCGACCTGTGGCTCGAGGTGCTGGCTGAGAGCAACCCCTTCAAGCGGCAGCTCATCGACCAGGTGACGACTTGTACATCTAGCTTTGCACAACTTAAGGACAGTCGCCTCACTCAAATCACCCCATCCGTCATCATCAGCATATAAAGGTGTGCTCGTTACCTCTTAATGACTCGAGTGCTGGAAGTGTCAAGGTTTGTTCGTGCGCGTGTGGCGCACGTTCGGGGCGCTTGCCCATTAGCTTACATAGTGTACCTCCGCGCGCCACGAGCAGTGCGCGGCCAAGCGCCGCTCACGTATGGCGCGAAGCTAGCGTGCGAAGTGCGCAATGAAAGCACGGGAACGGCGCCTTAACTTGAAATGCACGCACGCAGCTCGTTAGCAGCGCATTCGTCAGATGTGAACACACACAAAGAGTAATTCATATAATATACAAGTAGATAAATGAATAATGGGCCAAAAAAAAATGGATAGATTGTGTGAAGAAAACAGATTCAGTGATAACGTGACAGTTGACAGGTTAAAAGCCCATCCTGAAACTGCTTCTGTGCAAGCACATGTTGGTTCTCATTCTTTGAGGATTGTGATCACAGACTGATTGATTTTTAGTAGAGCTAGGTATCAGCTAAAAAAAATTGGTTGCCTGTAAAGTCGGTATACGGGCGAAAGTTTTACGTGACAACGACTGAAGGGACGCGTGCCTTTCACTTTTTATGTCTGTCTCTCTCGCTCTTAGGCGGGTTAACCATGCCCGAGTGGAAGGGACGCGTGCCTCTCACTCGCTCTCATTGTGAGCGCATAACGTGAGCGGAGCGTAACGCAGTTTCATGAAGTGTCACCCGGCAAACCAATTTATAAGACGTTGTCACGTCAAAACTACTAAAAATCAAAATTGAAACTTATAATACAATTGGTGCACGAAACAAAAACAGTTGCCCCAATCTTCTCTAGGGAACTCTTCAATGGCATTATGAACACGTTCACCAGTCATTTAGTGGGAATCTTCTTTCACATATGAGGATTGAAGAACTAAACGAGATAGAGTACTCAGTCACAAACACGAACCTGGGGAATACAACCTGAAAACACTGTTGGAGTAATCAACTAACTAAACAACATCAAGTCAACTAAATCATTATCAATTGCAGGTGGTCCAAACAGCTCTGTCAGAGACTCAAGACCCCGAAGACATTTCCGTCACTGTGAAGGCATTCATGACCGCCGACCTGCCTAACGAGCTGATCGAGCTCTTAGAGAAGATCGTGCTCGATAACTCCGTGTTCTCCGACCACAGGAATCTGCAGAACTTGCTCATACTTACTGGTAAGATACTTGCTGATCTTATTCGTATATATCGCCATATCGTATAACACGATGTTTTATAAGTTGGCGCGCGGCATTGGAAAACGTCGCTGTAATGTGTCTATCTCATGTTCAAACGGATTGATGTGGCGATACGTTCTACAAAGCGGCGTTTAATTAGATGTATTGTTAGTGCAGGGTAACTTGATTATGTATCACTCAATTTTGCACCTTAATTTTCCAGCAATAAAGGCGGACCGCAGCCGCGTGATGGAGTACATCAACCGGCTGGACAACTACGACGCCCCCGACATCGCTAACATTGCCATCAACAACGAACTCTACGAGGAGGCTTTTGCTATCTTCAAGAAGTTCGACGTCAATACCTCTGCTATCCAGGTTCGTACCATCATCATACTAGCTTTCTAAGACGGAAGGTTATATATTTCTTGGGAATCCATTACCGTCGGTGGGGGTTTGTCCAAGTCACTAGGATGAGAACCACAGGGACGAGCGGAGGTGGAGCTCGCTCCCATTAGTAATGGTGAATTTAACAAAGTATTGTTGAAGAAATCATCGCTTACCATCAGAACTCTTAATCTAGCGTTAACGATTGTAGATTATCAACTATAATTTGTAGATAACTATATGGGAGTGACATCATCTCGATATTAAGTCACGTGGCCGCGTGGTCAGAACAAAGGAATCGGAGACGTTATCGACTGCAGAAAGAAATTTGAGATGAAACGGTTGTAATTTGGCTAGGGCTTCAGATGAGATAGTGATCAGACTCAAATGTACCAACAATGAAAAAAAAAAAAAAAGAAAAAACCAAATTATTTATTCCATTTATAGGCCAATTTTTTAATCGTCGGAAAATATCTTAGGAGTCAATACGGATGTTCGGTAGCTTTTATACAACATTAGTTTATACTAAAACTCGAACAGACCGAGTGGAACTCGGAAAATCGGAAAAATCGATAACCATCGAGATGTTTGAACAATCGAATAGAACCTCTCGCCATCGTCTACGGTACGAATCCAATTAACTGAAATCAACACTATTTATAACTTACTTATTATTGTTACTTATTTATGTTCCAGGTGTTGATCGAACAAGTGAAAGATCTGGAGCGTGCGTACGAGTTCGCGGAGCGCTGCAACGAGCCCGGCGTGTGGTCGCAGCTGGCCAAGGCGCAGCTGCAGCAGGGCCTGGTGAAGGAGGCCATCGACTCGTACATCAAGGCTGACGACCCCTCCGCCTACATGGACGTCGTCGCCACCGCCACCACCAGGGAGTCTTGGGACGACCTCGTGCGCTACTTGCAGGTGAGAGCACTAGCACACTATACTATGAGAATGAGCCAGCCGTGTGGGCTGAACTAGTGAAGTCGCAACATTAGACTATTTTAAAAAGGACGATCAAACAAAAAAACTAAACTATAGTACAGTACAATTCACGAATGATGGCGGGCGTGAAGTTAACCTTTGCGAACGTTCGCGCATACTACACTCTTCTCGCACACGCACGTCGCCATTTGGTTCCTAAAACACGTTACTGCGCAGCCTTCTGCGCAAACTTCACGCCCGCCATCATTCGTGAATCATACTGTATATTCGCGTTTAGAAAAGAGTGACTTATCATTGAAACTGCAAAGTTAAGGCATATTCATATTAGGGTCAAACTGAGCTTTCTATTTTATTATGATCTAGTTGATAAATAGGTTGCACAAGTGGCGTTGCTGAGTGGCTAAGATGAGTCATTATTTTCTTAACGCGAATACACTATAGTAGCATATTCCTAAGCGTAAGATCTCAATGGAGAAAAAAGTACAAGAAATTACGCGGGCACTTTTAAATAGTTGAGAACAAACGCTAAGTCTTGTTGTGGGTGTGCAGATGGCGCGCAAGAAGGCGCGCGAGTCGTACATCGAGTCGGAGCTGATCTACGCGTACGCGCGCACGGGCCGCCTCGCCGACCTGGAGGAGTTCATTTCGGGCCCCAACCACGCCGACATCCAGAAGATCGGCGACCGCTGCTTCGACGACAAGATGTACAACGCCGCCAAGCTGCTCTACAACAACGTCAGCAACTTCGCGCGCCTCGCCATCACGCTGGTGTACCTCAAGGAGTTCCAGGGTCAGTTATCACTTTTTTTTTTTATTGTTGATAGTTTCGCGCTTGAACGCTATCTCATCTGATGGAGAGCGATGATGCGGTCGACGATGGAACGCGCTTACCTAGAAGAAACCTATTCACTCTCGAAATTATTAAGATATAGACTTATTTCCTTTATGCAGGATCACTATTTAATCTACGCTAATATGCTTTTTTTTGTTTGTAGGAGATAATCTCTGAAAGTACTGGTCCGATTGCCAAAATTGTTTTCTCTGATAGAAAGCTGCTTTATTCCTGACTGACATTGGCTGCCTATGTCACTCAGGAATAATATATTATTATTATTTTATGTACTCAGTTGAAGCCGCGGGCGAAAGCTAGTAAGAAATATATCAAAAAAAGGTTAAAAAACACCTGCCTTTTTGAATAGTATTTTTAACTGATTTTTGCAACCAAAAGTGGTTTAGACCACCAATACACACACATACACTAATATGCCGCAGTCTTTATTGTGACATCGAAGGATTACGCGGTAGGACACCGCGTAATCATTCGTAGGCCTAGGCGACTTAATGCGATCGTGAAGCGTTGCGGCGTGATCGGAACAAATAACTGATAATCCACACGAGGGTGTGGTGCAACGGAAAGTGAAGCGAAGCAGACGTGATATTTTCGCGGAAATTCTTGCGTTGACAGCACTGACAAAGGAAAGGCATCTGAAACAAGTCACTGGACTTCTTTCATATGTATGGCACTTCGCAAGAATCGCCTATGTACGACCCCGCCATAGGCTTTGTCCAGAGTGAATTGATAGAGACAGTAGAGCTTAGACGTGTGGTCTCAGATTACGCTATGCCACAAAATAGATAGGTACAGAAATCCGTCTCACGTATTTACTTCACTTTTTATACCTACGCTAGGCGATCGCGCTAGGGTCAGTGCGTTGCACCGAACTGTACGAGTGCGACCGATATCGTGTCCGTGAGCGGTGTCTATATGTGCGTTGCCCGAGCGCGCATTGTATGTAGATTGTCTTCTGTACCTATCTATTTTGTGGTTATTATACTACCAATATTGATGCGATATAGATGCACACATCGTCTTGATACTTTTCACCAGCTAAATGCTAGTGAGAAGTATCAAGACGATGTGTAAACCCGGTGTAGAGAAATTGCCGGCAATATTGCCGACAACGGCATGTCTCTACCCCTGTGACGATGTACAAACCCGGGCAAGCTCCTCAATCTGCTTAACATAGATTGTTTGACTATCGTGTGTAGGTGCGGTGGACTCTGCGCGCAAGGCGAACTCGACGCGCACGTGGAAGGAGGTGTGCTTCGCGTGCGTGGACGCGGGAGAGTTCCGTCTGGCGCAGATGTGCGGCCTGCACATCGTGGTACACGCCGACGAGCTCGAGGACCTCATCAACTACTACCAGGTACTGTCACGGAGAAATAGATTCTTTATTCAAAACAGACGCCCAAGTCTGCTATTTTTATAAATTCGTCATTCTAACATGATCCTATTGTCATTTTGCTAAAAGTTCGTAATCTGCTAGTTCAATTGATCGGTCAATGGTCTCATAATAAAGTTGTGGTAGAATGGCAATATCGAACAGTCTTGTCTTGTAACAAATTACAAGCTGACGAGCTGACTGCGCAATGACGTTTTAATGGTGGGTCACTGATCAAAGGTACTGTCAAAATTTTACCAGATCACTGCATACGTCAGACATTCATTTGTCATTATGTGCGAGATTACCTTTCTTGTGCCTTTTTTTTTCAATAGAGTGTCAGTGGTTCACCATTAAAAAGTCATAATGATGACAAACTTGGCAAAATTAACAATTATGAAATCAATGGTAGACCATTCTGACACTATTGTAATAGCTGCAACTAAATACTTGTTTTTTGTATCTAATTTTGATGGAAGAGGACACAAGGTGATACAGGGTACATAAAGCCATGGGGCGTGTTCTAATTTGATTGGTGTGGCGCTGCGGTGCTTAGTGACGCCAATTTGAAAACTAATTACTTAACCAAAATATTTATTTGACCCAGTTTCTGTGTTTTTTCGCTACACTAATACCATATTATTTGTAGAGAAAGAAGACATGGAACATATTTTTGCGTACCTTATTCATAATAAGTAATAACCTTTGCTGTTGTCGGCAGGACCGTGGACACTTCGACGAGCTGATCAGCCTGCTGGAGGCGGCGCTGGGGCTGGAGCGCGCGCACATGGGCATGTTCACAGAACTCGCCATCCTCTACTCCAAGTACAAGCCCGCCAAGATGCGCGAGCATCTCGAACTCTTCTGGTCGCGCGTCAACATTCCCAAGGTGAGATCACTAACTCATAATGTAACTATACTACATTCTAAATAATATTAGACATTTGAAACTAACTTTTTTTACTGTTCATTCAAACTTGCCAAAATTTGTCCGGTGTTTAGGCTACAAGCGTTTGACAAACGCTCAACTTCGAATTCCTATTTCAACAATCTGGGATTAGTTTGTGCGCGACGATACCCATCGTCGAATAGAGTAAAATAAAGAGAGTGAACTGATAACATGTACGAGTATAATCAAAGATAAAAGAAAATAAATTACAACGGTTGGTTAGATTAAACGTAAAAATGAAATGGATGCTAAATTAACGCTTGTCGTGCAGCCGCTCGCGATGCTTTTCGCGCGGTAAGCTCGCGAGCCGCTGTCCGCAGGCCCACTCGCCGCCGCGCGCGCGACGTGTTGCGAACTGCTGGCTCAACACTGTCTAATATACTTGTGTGAATATTTTGCAGGTTCTACGCGCGGCGGAGCAAGCGCACTTGTGGTCGGAGCTGGTGTTCCTGTACGACAAGTACGAGGAGTACGACAACGCCGCGCTCACCATGATGCAGCACCCCACGGAGGCCTGGCGCGAGGGACACTTCAAGGACATCATCACAAAGGTAACACGCCGTCACAAACCGTACATACCTTCCCACACCAACTTTCACATTTATAATATTACCAGTTTACCTTGTCCGCGACTTCATTCACGAGAATAATTTTATTAGAATTTTCAAACTTTGGCACTTGGCAAAGCACATTGCACGCAAAACAGATCGTCGCAAAACAGTCGATGGGGACAAAAGGTTCTGGTGTGACAACCGCGTACCTGAAGGCGCAGTGTTGGCGTGGCCTCTCACAAGGTGGATCGATGATCTGGGGCCGTATTATGACCTCTTAAAACCATCATGTTTTCGGTGTGAAAAAGAGACGGAGCTATACAGGACGAATAGCACTATCCTTTTCTCACACAGAAAACATGATGGTTTTAAGATGTCATAATACGGCCGCTGGTGAGGGTCGTGGGAATCCGAAGGATGCGAAACTACAGAACCGGTTGTTGTGGTGACGCTTGGCGGAGGCCTATGTTCAACAGTGGACGTCTTTCGGCTGAAAGATGTATAGAATTTGTGCCAATTTTTAAGTTTATTAACCCAAATAGAAATTGCCAAATAAATTTGGATGTGGGATTATTTTAGAATGGTTGTTAACTTTGCGAATGTTAAATGATGATTGTTTATTGGCCAGGTCGCGAACATGGAGCTGTACTACAAAGCCATCCAGTTCTACTTGGACTACAAGCCGCTGCTGCTGAACGACCTGCTGCTGGTGCTGGCGCCGCGCATGGACCACACGCGCGCCGTCACCTTCTTCACCAAGGCCGGCCACCTACAGCTCGTCAAGGCTTACCTGCGCTCCGTCCAGAGCTTGAACAACAAGGCCGTCAACGAAGCTCTCAACTCGCTCTTAATCGACGAGGAGGATTATCAGGTATGTGTTGTGAAGTCGATCGGCTAGGCACGCCACAATTATGGCGGTAACTCCCCTCTTTGAGGCGTGGCTGAAAAGACCTCACGGCGTCATCACCTTCCGCATGACGCAGGTTCTTACCGGACATGATCAGTTCGGGAGGTTCCTGCACAGGATACATGCGGAAGTGACGCCCGGATGTCGCCACTGTGCGAAACGCCCGGAGGAAACGGTGGAGCATATAGTGGAGGTGTGCCCCGCTTGGGCAGAGCATCGCCGTGCCCTCGTGAGGGCGATCTGTCGCGCCGGGCCACGCGTACAGGCTATGGTCCGGAGTGAGGAGTGGCAAGCAGTCGCCTCTTTCTTCGAAGTAGTAATGCTAGCAAAGGAGGTGGCTGCGTGACTGAGAGTTGAGATGACGGCAGAACAAAGGAATTGGAGGCGTGGTTGATTCGAGGCGTTCGACGCGAGAGCATCGAAACGAAACGGTCGTAACTTGGCTAGGCCTACTAGTCTTCGTCCAAGAATGGATGCAGGCATCATTGAATACCAAATCTACATAACTTTCGTGGAGATAAAAGGTTTTATTTGCGAGTATATCTAACTCATCAATATTTCAGGGATTACGGACTTCGATAGACGCGTTCGACAACTTCGACAACATCGCGCTCGCGCAGCAGCTGGAGAAACACGAACTCACCGAGTTCAGACGGATCGCCGCCTACTTGTACAAAGGTAAACAGACTTGACAAGCATAATTTACAGCTCTCGGACAAGTATTATTGGATTTTTGAATTTGTAATTTCTCAGTACGAAAGACTCTGGAAGGCGACCACGTACCGAAAGGCCACCCACAAAGTGAAACGATGACTAGGGATGCTATTCTCAATTAACAATCCAATTTAAAGGTTCATTGGATTGTTAATCCCATGTACCTATTTGGATTTCGTCGCTACGGCCAGCACTGCGCTCAAGGCTGTTTTCTTAGAGAATAGCACCCCTGGTAAGAATCGCGGGAATCTGATGTATGCGAGTCGTACCGGACCGGTCATTGCATGCAGCATGAAGCGTCTAGTGACTGCAAGGTCGTTGGAGGCAGAGCACAGCTGCGGTGCTCTGTACTGCGTCACAGTCTGCTGTGCACTGCCGCTTGCGCCCACAGCATTTGAGGCAGAGCGTCTCAACAGAGGCCCTGTGGCACAAAGTTGTTATTTTTTGAGTAATCAATTAAACGTGCGAATTAAGGGCCAAGCGCCCGAAAAGTGCCATAAAACAGTGATTTTCTGAGGCCTACTCCTCCGTAACGGCTAGGTCAATTGGTTTGAAAAAAATATATGTTTATCATAGATTCATGAACAATAATATCAACATTTGATTTTTTCGTGCAAATTATACTTTTGTCAAAAAAAAAAAAAATTTAGCAATTTCGCAACTTTTCCCTACTCCTTCGAAACGGCTTGGACAATTAGAAACATTTTTACACATAAAAATTGGTGGTTAAATATTCTTCAAAGTGAACATTGCATATGTAAATCAATCAATATCTCGCAGAGAAAATGGATATAAAGCGCTTTCCGGGCGCTGCTGGCCGCAAATAAATGCACAGATTTACGTACTGCCGCCTAGGCGAGTGCGAGAGTTGCGTTCACATATTTTCGGCCAGATGGTTCAAGGGACTATACGCCTTAATATGAATTTTGTCCGTTTTCCAGGCAACAACCGGTGGAAGCAGAGCGTGGAGCTGTGCAAGAAGGACGCGCTGTACGCCGACGCCATGGAGTACGCGTCCGAGTCGCGCTCCGCTGACGTGGCTGAAGAGCTGCTCAACTGGTTCCTCGAGAGGGACAACTACGAGTGCTTCTCCGCCTGCCTCTATCAGGTAACTGTGCTAGCAGGCTGTGTCGCTGTACAAGGAGGACGTGCAGTATGCACTTGATTTCTAATAGTTTAATTGCCAAAAAAATGTTAGAAGTCGACGAGAGCCCACACTCCCGTGGCTCGCTTTTAACGTGGGCTACGGATTAGCGCTGAGGAAAGTGTATGTGTTTATTTTATTGAGAATCCCAAATATGGATACGTTCGATGTCGATGTATTTATTTCGGACGTCGAAACGTGTCCTGCTATTTGGGTCTTACGTTCAGATGGCTATAGTAATCGAGGCAAGAGAAATCTGGCTCGGGAGGCAAAATGCCGTGCGCGTTCACGGTAATATGAACAACACGGCCGTCTCTCTCGAATGCTCCAATACTAATGATTGCTTGTCTAGCTAACTAGTCGCCAACGCCAGTGACAGCTCCGCGTTTAGTCGCGGCGACAAGACGCCAAATGCAAACGACAACGCCTCGACAAGACGCGGCGACTAGACGTGGCGACTAGACGTGGCGACAAGTCGCCTAGTTTGCGATGGCTAATAGTGATCGGCCACACTGGAAGAGCCGGTGCAGGGCGGACGCGGTGCGGCAATCTCAAACATTATAACTTTATTTGAGAGTCCGTAGTGCGCACGAGGGCGTGGGCGCGACGAGCGGCACGGCTCGTTCATATCGCGCGGCCACAGTGAGTGCAACCCTGTCCCTGCACTCGCGCCTACCCTGTCTGTCCTGTGTCCGTGTGTACAACAGCTCAATTAATAAAAAAGGCAAAGCGAAAGACATTGGCCTCTCGCTTTGCCGTTGCTTATAATAAAATGCGTCTGCAGCGGCGCCGGACACTAACCAATATGAATTGAATTTTGTGAATGAAAATTTGTTTTGATTTTTTTTTATTATTACTTATTTGTTTCCAGTGTTACGACCTGCTGAAACCAGACGTCGTCATCGAACTAGCGTGGAGACATAACATCATGGACTTCGCGATGCCCTTCCTTATTCAGGTGAGTAGCTTTATAATATCACTACATTAGAGCGAAGATCAACCGTATTTGGTTTGATGAACTAGCTACTTCCCAAAAGCTTTTCTATATTTTGTCTTTCCTATCTTTTATATAGGAGTGACATGACAGTGATATTTTTGTCTGTTTACTATTCTAAATAATATGTATTAGCATCGATTCATATTTAGTCTATTGAAGATGTAATTCAGGCTTATATTTTGTCCCATTGCTGGTTGTCTATTGCGCGAATTCATATCCTACCAATTATGCCTTTATTTAAAAAACAAAATTGTCTTGTTCCAGACTGTCCGTGAGCTAACAACAAAGGTAGAGAAGTTAGAAGAGGCCGACGCCAAGCGCAGCACGGAGAGCGCGGAGCACGAAGCCAAGCCAGCTATGATCATGGAGCCGCAACTCATGCTCACTGCCGGTACGTACACCTACGAACCTTTGTCTCTCTAAGCTGTGTGTGTGCTAAGTGAACAAGCATCTTTTGGGTTTGTTCGCTACATCGTAAGCCGAACAAATTTGTTGCGTTGCATGATACGCAACAACTTGGTTCGCACGTGTATACCACTAACAAACATCGAACACTCTGTTCGTCAAACATGTTTGCGGCGATCTGATTATATGTTTTGGAAACGTTTGTCATCGTATTACCTCAAAACTTGTCCTAAGTATATTTATTTCCTTAGGTCCCTCAATGCCGTACGCGGGCGTGGGCGCGCAAGCGTCCCCGTACGCGTACGCGGCGCAGGCGCCGTCGCCCGCGCCCTACCACGGGTACGGCATGTAGGCCGCGCCACACGCCGCGAGCTACAGGGGAACCTACACGTGGCCACGTACGTAAGGAACGACACCGATGACGCGATGTCCGATCGTCCAATGACATCGGTTCCTGAGTGGCGACGTCCGTGTCCCCAGTGCTCGTGCGCCGCAGAGTCCTGACGCCGCACTCTATGCGCTGCGACCGCCCCCTGCCGGCTTCGCGTAGGACTTATGAACTAGCCTAAGTTTTCTACTCAAAGTGCGGGTTATTTTTCTATACGCCGAGGCCTAACGTTATAGTGTTTCCTTTGCGTCCCCTGTAAAAAAAAAGTATTACGACAGACGGTCGGAAGTGCATAGAGCATAATTTAAAAAAGTTACGCGTAGTTTAGCCGTCGGGCCGATACGTCAAATAAAATATTGTTAGCCTGTACAAATTATATTAATATATTTGATTGCTAAATAGCTCTCATTACAACAAAGTGCTTTATTTTTTAATCGTGTATGAGAGTTATATAGATATCATGGAAATTGTCGCTTGCGATTAATATTAACTTTATCTAGAGCGGTCACTTAAACATTAATATGTTAACGCGATTAATAATCGAATATTAAATGTTCAGCAATCATGTACCTATTGTGTAATGTAGGGGTGTAACGAGTTGCGGCCGACATGTCATTTATTTATTACGATGAAATTATTCTTTAAGATATTTCCGTTATCAAAGGAGAGTTTCGCATGTGTGTATGCAAATAGTTAGCTAATTCGCATGGTTCGTTACATCCCTATGTGTATCTCAAATTAGATAAAGTAATGTTGTAAAATACTTGGTGTACTTGAGAATAGTTGCTGTTGTCCCTGAATTAGAACGAGCAATAGTAGTGTGTTGTAAGGTGCTTACAAACGTCCGAACATCACACCCGACGAGAGATTGGATGAGCCAACCTCATCAACAGACTAGAGTCAGCCTTTATAGTATTCATAAGTCTGTTATATCGGGTGTGAAATTAAGACGTCTATAGGTATCTATATCGCCACTAGGTGCATACGACATGTTATATACGTATATGTACATAGTGGAATACGAACACCAGATTATAGAAATTTATTAAAAATAATTATTCGAGAAATTACATTTGAAATTAGCAATTAGAATCTTTATCATTATTATTATATATTTTTTTTTTATTAAGTTTTTAATCGATGCGAATCACAATCTTTTTGTTTTCAAAGATATTGTGGAGTATAGAATTTATGCATGTCTACTGAACTGGTTTTGTTTCGCCTAATCCACTAAATTCGTGCAATAATCGAGTTGAAACAATATTCTCACATCAATATATAATAATATTGTTATATGTATATAATGATTTTAATTCATATGAGCCAGTTGGAAGATTGTCGGCCGGTGTCCGTAGCAGTACGGTAAAAGAAATATTTTCTAGATACTTTTAGGTTTAATTTAGGCGGAATTAGTGGTACGGAGTTATTTTGTGTAATGTTTGAACGTGTGAGTTTGGAGTACACGCGTGATGCTTCTGTCGCGTTGTCGTTGAGACATGATCGATGCCTTCACTAGATAGTTAAGTCATGTAACCGGCGCTGGCACCCCACACACACTCACTTATCATTTGTAGACAATATTTTTATGTAAAGCGGTGCCCGACGCATATTGTCACGCCATGGTAACTGTTGCGAGTTGCAAAATATAATCATTGATGTTAAATGATCCATTCAAATCATTCCTATCATTAACAATCTACGATCGATATGTTCACGTAATATCGGTATAACATTGTTATTATAGTTCGTTTTCACTTTCTTTCAAATAAAACAATTTTTATTAACTTAAAATATAGAAAGAAAGTTCATTGTTTATTATTAGCATTGTATTTATTCATGTATGATACTGTTTCCCTGAATTTTATTATTGTAAGATTATATTATATGAATAAATGAAATTGATTTTTTTTTATCTTCCTGACCCTTTCCTATACACAAACACAGTTCTGCAGTTCCTAAATTCGAAAAACTTGCTATTGTTAATTATCTATCCCATAGAGTACATTTTTGATCTATCCGTTTGAGAAATGAAAACACGACGTCTAGGCACCGGGGTATCAAAGATCAATAGGGCCGACAATGCATAAGGGCCAACGCTGCGTTAAGCAGGTGCCCGCGCGAGCATCCGTAGCGTGGCGTCGCGCGTGTTTCGTGTGCGGCGGTCGCCATTGCGGGAACCGGATTATTACCTGTGCAGTGTCGCTAATTCAACTTTTCCCACACACGCGACTGGTGCCCGTCGCGGGCATCCGCTTTATGTATTTTGAGCCCTTAGGGCCTTTTTTATGTTGGGAAAGGGCCGCACAGCAATATTTTACCGCGGGGATTTATTTTCGCATCGCACCGCGTCAAATCTGTAAGAAATCACAGAATTATTTATCGCGCGTTTTTTTTTTCATCGCCTGTGCGGAAACTTCTATATGATGCAATGTGTTACAAAATAACAAAATTAAAAAAAAACCTGCTGGAACAGACTGTAGTGTCCATGTCTGCATGAGAAACACGAACGAGAGAATTCCCCGGAATTCCTGCGGCGCTGCGGGCATCCGCGCGACGTTGAAATTCATATGACACTGAAACTGTGCTGCCCTTCGCCGCTCTTTCGGTGTGAGACCCTAAGACTAGCATTGGTAGAATGCAACTGCACTTTTTCTTTCTGATTGTATATAGCAGTATTATGAAATAGACAAGGCACTCGCCCATGATCGAGGCGGATACCTGCTGAAAGGTTCCAAAGAGCTACCCGATTCGTCTGCATGTAATTAAAAAATTAATACTGTTTCTCCCTAAGTTTACATCGTTTTTATTGAAATGGCGAAATTAAAACTAGGCAAAGACCGAGGCATATGATAACAGTTGGTGTAAATGTATTACTAACCAATATTGTGCAGCAACTAGCGAATTTGACCAAATTCCAACTCGGTTGCTCAATTAATACTAAAGGCCGAGTACAATGGAATGGCAGCGCAGCGGCAAGCTAGGCTCGAAAACGCGCGGCGGGTGGCCTCCATTCTGGTGTGACTCGGCCTTAATAAGTAGTAAAATGAACGCATTCAAAAAGTCCAAAAACTACAAAATTACTAATGTCATAAAAAGTGACAGTGTCAAATTGAAGTTGTGTGTGAATTTTAGAAGTGCACAGACGCAAATTCACACATTCAAATACAGTTTTCGTACTGATAATTTGTCACTAAAATGACATACAAACGGAAAAAGTACCATCACGGAGATACCCATCTGAAGAAAAGGTGGAGAGTGAGGAATCGGAAGAAGGATCTTGACCAAATTGACGAAGATATAAAAGAAGGTACGTTTTGTTTACGAAAGCGAGACCGTCACATGGTTTGTGTCAGATTTTGAGGTTAACATTTTTAGAACTCGAGGTGGGTCGCTATCATATTTTGATTAATGATTATGCTTTTCATGATCTCATATCGCAAAAATGATACTAGTCTTCGCAATACATCACTGTTAGTTTATTAGTTGGAAATTGGTATTAGCTAGTTTTGTGCGCTAAAACAGAGACTCGTCATGTAGTGTTTTAACGAAAATACTTATTTGTTTTCAGAAAACGCCGACAAGTTATTGAATCAAAGTGTAGATTTGGACCTGCCTGGAGCAGCGCAACACTACTGTTTACATTGTGCTAGATATTTTATTAATGAGCAATCTCTAAACGAACACTTCAAAACAAAAGTCCACAAGCGAAGGTTGAAGGCTCTGGAACTTGAGCCATACAGCATCGAGGAGTCGGAACGTGCCGCGGGACACGGCAGCTTCAAACAGGCTAGTAAAAGAAAAATAGTAACACAGAACACTGAAAAAACTGATGTAGATGGTGATGCAATTATAGAAGACATAAGTCCAAGTAAAAAGAAGAAAGTAAATGAAAATGATTCGTAAAGGTTTTAGTTTTACTAACCTAATCAAAGTAAGGGACTGTAAAGCCCTGCCAGCAAGACATTCTGCCCTATTCATAAATGGTGCTAAAGCAACTGAAAATTTTGTTTACATAACTCCACATATTGATTTCCCTGAAAAACTACAGCAAAAAGAAGTTTTACAAAAAGTCCTGCAAAGAAGGAAAGCTAATATCGATTTAACCAAGATAGAAAACCTTTGGAGGGTCTATGAAGATCTTAATGGCAAGAAAACAGAATATATTAAACAAAAAGATGAATTATCAAGAGAATTAGGAAAGCTTATTAAAAATGAACCAGACAGTGATACCACAAAGAAACTTAAAATGCAAAGTGATCTCATTAAAGAAAACATCAAGAAATTGAAAGTTCCTCTATGGTCAGCAGAAGAAGCAGTTATGGTGGAAGCATTGAAGCTACCTAACAGATTGCATTCTCGTACACCAGACAGGAAAAATAAAATTCTATACACACATCTTTCACAACCGACAAAAAATAAACACCATCTTAATATTGGCAAAAAAATGAATATTCTGGACTTTAAAGGCAATGAAAATTACTACTTGCTTGGTAAAGGTGCAGTATTCGAACTTGGGGCAAAATTTTACTTCAGCAAGATATTAAAAGATAAAAAGTTTGTACAGTTCTCAAACCCTGATTTTGTCAAGAGTTTAATTATTGAAGGAAGTGGAAAAGACCATACTGACCCCGATGTAAGCTTTATTTTACATCACACTGATGATTCTAAAGTCAACATTGACAGTCGCTTGCACCTCACCGGCGGAGGCTCTCTGTGCTCCTTTCTAGCATATCATGCTAAGAATGTGTTATATGCCAAGGTGTTGCCTCTAAAGTACTTCACAATGGGCAGACAGTACACTCCAGCATCATCAGAAGAACACAGTCTATTCCATACCAGCCAATCATCTGTGGTTGAAATCTTTGGAGTTACTAAAACTGAAGAGGACCAAGACAACTTCCTTGAAGAACTAACGGAGACCTTGAAGATTGCATACAGTAAACTTGGATACCACTTCCGTTTGAGTTTGGTTTCTGCTGACAAGTTGTCTATGTGGGAATCACTGAGGCTGTCTGTTGAAATGTTTTCAACATCCTTACAAGATTATGTAGAAGTTGGCAATGTGTCTGTGAGTGGAGACTTCATCAGTAAAAGACTGATGTTTACATATGTTGAGAATAAAGAGAATAAATTCCCTCTTTTAGTTTCTGGTACAGTGTTGAATGTACCAAAATTATTAGCCTGTGCTCTGGAACAGGACGCCCCTTTTACTGTGCCTGACTTTGCTAAAATTGAAAGATATTTGTATACTGAGATTCCACCGAGAATACCGTCAAAATGGGAGAAACCTTCCTTATTCTGAGTAAAGCTTCTTATTTGTTCTTATTCAATATCCTCCCATCTTTGCAATATTGCTTGTGTAGTATATTTATATTTCATGACTGGAATTTTGTAAAGTTATTTATTGCTGTAGGTGCAATATACTCGTACATATTTGAATAAAAATTCGACTTTATTCAAAATACTGTTTTTTATTTTTTCTATTAATCTCAAATCATTCTTAAATATATTGTTCAGTGTGTCAATTCAGTTCCATATCAAATTCAAATTCAGTTTTAGTCCATTTGGGCATCAGTGGGTTGATAGGAGCCTCCAGAGTGATCTCAATTATCTTCATATGTCCGGTTTTAGTCACCAGCACTATGGTATGGGTTCTGAAAGAATACACATTTTTAATCAAGTTAAAAACCCACATAAATGCATTCTTCATAATAACAACTCATTAAAATAATCAGGTTATGTAGTAGAAAGGCGGGTGTCGTGATGGCCTAGTCACGGTACTTATATTTATAGTAATCCACAAACGGACGAACCGGCTGCGTGCCGCGGTTCCGTTCCGATGGGGCGCGACGCGAGCCGTTAGCAGTTGGTCTGAATCGTACCTAAGTTGTAAGCCCCCAAGCGCGGACGGCAGGCGGACCACTCGGTGACAACTTGCTGCTCGCATGCTTGTCTTGCGTTGACTGCGCATTGCCGGCGGGGTCCCGATTGGACCGCGTGCCAGTTGCTACTACTCGAAAATTCGTGGAGCAAGCGACGCGACTCCACTCGTTGACCGCGCGGGGTTCACTGGTTGACCGCGCGATGTTTATTGGTGATAACGCGGCGTCCACCCGTGGATCACCTGTCGACAACGAGTGGACACCGTGCGACGAGGCGGTGCGGAGTGGGTGCCGGGTGGCTCTAATGCAAGCACACTTTAACGACTCTGCTCCAACACCGCTCCCACCCAACACCGCCGTAAAATAAGACGACTGCTCGCAGTCCACGCGGCGACAGCTAGCAGGCACCCAGCAGTCCACGCGGCGACAGGTAGAAGACGGCCAGCAGTCCACTCGCCGACCGCTCTCACTTTTGTGTAAAAAAATTCGTGAGATGTTATCCACAACATCCAATTCTTTTATTGATAAGAGACGCCTAGTTAATGAATTACTAAATGGTAGGATGTTCTACTTTTATGAATGCCGTTTTTATTTTTTGGGAATGCTTGATCCCGAGATCCCGATCCCGATTTCCGGCCACCGTAAGCGCGTATTTGTGGACAGCGAGCTAAGGATAGTTCGCCGACCGATAACCGTCCGCAATAAGCCCCCAAGTCGTCGACGCGCGGCGTCGTGTAGTGTTCCATGCTAGATCGTTGATTCTTTTGAAGAGAAATACATCTACTACCTAGGTACTTGGAGTTTCTCAACAACTTTTTTTTTATTGTTGATAGGTTCGCGCTTGACCGCTATCTCACCTGATGGAAAGCGACGATGCGGTCGACGATGGAACACGCTTACCTAAAAGAAACGTATTCATTCTCGACTTAAAGATTCCCGGGTTGTAGCTATCAGGAAACACAGACTCCGGCAAGGAATTCCATTCACTAGCCGCACGCACAATGAATGTGTTCCCAAAACGTTTTGCGCGTGGTTTACTCACCTGGTTCCGTAGTTTCCTTTAGGTATGCACACAAACATTGAGCTCAATTCCTTATATAAATTGGGACGCTTAGTTTCTAAGGTATGGTCCGGTAAATGCCTGGAAAAAATCATTATTTCAGTACATATGTTAGGTAGTTAGGTACTGGGTACTATACCTACAGGTAATAACACACAGGACACATCAATAAGAGAAAAAAAAAAACAAGAAGTGCAAAATCACTTTACATTTACGTGCATGTTTATGATTTTGAAGAAAGTTTTTATTTTACACTTTTTAGTTGTTTGGATTCCCTCAGCTAAACTTAATTATAATAATAATATTCCACAACTATCACACAGCGCCGTCTAGTCTCAAGCTAAGCAGAGCTTGTGTTATGGGTACTAGACAAATCACAACAAACTTATATAATCAATATAATACAAAACAAATAATCGTGCTCATCACACAAACATTTGTCCTGGGTGGGAATCGAACCCACGACCTCCGGCATAGCAGTTAGGGTCACTAACCACTAGACCAACAGGCCTGTCAGAATTGAGTGCGAGTTTTACAGTAAGCTTTCTATAAGTAGTTATACCTAACTATGACAAGTGAGCTTATGAAATTTAATTTAATAAGTTCTCTCGGTTTCTCCAGGATTTTCATCAGATCCTGATTATGGGACCATGGGACCACCTGGGATGTACCTATACACTTTCAAACAAAGAATTTCCCAAATCGGTCCGTGAACGAGTAATCGGGGAACGAACCTACACTCCATCTGTTTAGGTAGGTAATTAACTACTACACGTTCCAAATGAGAATAGGACCAATTTCTATGTTTTGACGTCTTGTCGTACTGTCAAATCGAAGAAATTTTGGCAAAATTGAAGAACATAAAGATGAGTAAAATTGAAGAACTGGATTCTGATTAAACTTTTTTCGTTTACAGTTCATAAATAAATTAAATTTCTCGTAAATTAATTAATGTTTAAAAAATTTTTCCTCAATTTGACAGTAAATCGTGACGTCACAACATAACAATCGATCCAGTTCTCATTTGGAACGCATTGTACTTACCTACTTAATTAAATGTAAACAATCTTACTTTACATATTTATCATGTCTTATATTGGTTTAATGCTCTAAGTGTCTTATAGCTAAAAAATGTGTAAAAATTTTATCTAAAAATGTTTACAATTACCTACTTAAAACGATGTTAGGTAATTAGCTAAATTTTAATAATTATTTTATGTCTTTTATACATTGAATCAATGCTTTTATACGATTTATTTTAAATAAAAACCGGCCAAGTGCGAGTCGGACTCGCTCATGGAGGGTTCCATAGCAGCAATAGTAACATAATATAAAAGTACTTGTAATGTGTTGTAACTTTGATCGATGTTTTAATAATAGTGTATGTTTTCGATTTATGACGCATTTAAAAAAAACTACTTACTAGATTTCGTTCAAACCAATTTTCGTTGGTAGTTTTTATAGTAATGTACATCATATATTTTTTTTAGTTTTATCATTCTCTTATTTTAGAAGTTAGAAGGGGGGGACACATTTTACCCCTTTGGAAGTGTCTCTCGCGCAAACTATTGAGTTTAGAAAAAAATGATATTAGAAACCTTAGTATCATTTTTGAAGACCTATCCATAGATACCCCACACGCATAAGTTTGATGAAAAAAAAAATTTTTGAGTTTTAGTTCTAAGTATGGGGACCCCCAAAATTTATTGCTTTTTTCAATTTTTGTGTGAAAATCTTAATGCGGTTCACAGAATACATCTACTTACAAAGTTTCAACAGTATAGCTTTCATAGTTTCGGAAAAAAGTGGCTGGGACATACGGACGGACGGAGTGACGGACAGACAGACAGACAGACATAACGAATCTATAAGGGTTCCGTTTTTTGCCATTTGGCTACGGAACCCTAAAAAGACATATCCAGATTGTTTACGTTTAGTAAACTTCACAGACGGAGTAGGTATAAATAAAAAGGTCTACACGAATTAAGAGCTTCCTCCTTTTTGAAGTCGGTTAAAAATCAGATTCAAGTACAGTACAATTCATGAATGATGTCGGCCGTGAAGTTAGCCTTTGCGAACGTTCGCGCATACTACACTCTTCTCGCACACGCACGTCGCCATTTGGTTAAAACACGTTACTGCGCAGCCTTCTGCGCAAACTGCTCGGCCGCCATCATTCGTGAATTGTATTTGACCCAAACAAAAAGGTAAACTTAAATAAAACCGTTCCCTTTAACCGCTTGTGTCAGATTGTCCGACGAATGTATAACTGTCCTAGTCGCCAAGGTCGTGGGATAGCGACTAGGTACCCCATCTCGTTTAGCTCTTCAAACCCTACATGTGATAGAAGAGCTGACGAGATGGAGTATTTGGACCATGATGTCCGAACCTGGCGGGATAAACATGAGACTGTGTGTCGGAATATCCGACGCGTCGTTGGCAGTTAAGGGTGAGTTGCACCATTTAACTATAACGATAACCAGCCGTGAAACGGCCGCCTATTGGTCAATTCGACGATTTGACAACTTTTAACGGCATTGTTATCGTTAACAGTTAAATGGTGCAACTCACCCTAAAAGGTTAAGGTTAAGTTTAATAAAGGTACCTCTCGTCCGATTTCAGCAATTCAATCAATTTTTCAAGAAGCTCCTCTTGCATGGAAACTTTATTGAACGTGGTAAGGATCTGCATTAGTTTAATTCTTCCCGCGTCCACTTTCTTCAGTGGTTCCTCTGGCAGGCTGTTGCCGAAGCCCACGTAGGCTTCCTTGTGTATGGTCAAAACGTCATTTGCATTGCTGTATGACGTTATTGTTGGACCAGCGCTCCTGAAACAATTTTATATTGTAGCGACATTAAGGCGCCACATAAGAACGTTAAGTTTACGAAATCCTGCATCGCGCAATTTCAGTTCTCCGCACGATTTGAGTATATGACAGCTCAAAATCATCTATCGGGCAGTTGCCCACCAGACATAACGCCTGTCTGGTCGGACGATCCAGGTAGTTTCCGAAAGAGGGTTAGTGGTTTTTTTTTTTCTTTTAAATATCAACCATTATGTACCTAGTTATACAAATTAGGGAAAAGCAGCCGGTTTTGCAAATGGTAAATTGGCACAAATTGTATCGAAAACCCAGGCCTCTATATTATTTCACTTTTTGACCTCTATAAAAGTGTATGATCTATGTCGAAGACCTTTTGCAACAGTGACGGACTAAGTACGTCGGTCGGTGGCTACGGGCGCGGGCCTCACGAATTTTTATAAAACGATGACTGTTGGAGGTATTCGTAGTTTAAAAACTAGTAATAGACGTACCCAATACTCTCAATCATGTAATTATGCAAGTAAGTATAAATCTAAGTACCTACTCTACTACATTGCACATAAGTATTTTGTTATCAATAAACAAGTAAAAAAAATACCTACTATATTTAGCTGTATCCGCTTAGAACATAAGGGTGCGTTTCCACTGAAGCAAAATCTCCACTCCGATCAGTGGAAAAAGTGTAAGTGGAGCTGAGCGCGGCGGACTTTCAAATAAAACAAATAAACACGCGGCCCCAAACCGGACTGAACGGAGTCGAGCGGAGGGCACGAAGCGGAGGGTAGCTCAATTCAACTCCGCCCCACTCCGCATCAACAGAAACACACTCTCTCCGCCAGAATGAGCGAGTGAATTGCAGCGATATTATCGTCGTCCTACTAATTCATTCTATAACAACTCATATGAACTTCATTTTCATTCGATTTCACTCGGCGATGTGACGAGAAATTGGTGGGCAATCTGTCGTAAGTCGCGACGACATTCAGGCGGAAAAATAATCCTCTGCCTCGTGGAAGTCACTTGGTGGTAGCAGAGCAGATGGCGCCTAATGTTACCCCGACTTAGCCGGGAGAAGGCTCGGTAGGACTTGTTCTACGGTACAGTACACACGCTCAATACTAACCAAAGACAGCAGCTACACGCCGGGTTAAAGATCCTCCTAAAACAGAATATTATTTTGTGGTGGGAATCCAATGATTCGTGATTAATTGGTCTCTACCTATCTAAGGCTACCTACGTTTAGTTTACATTCTTAGGGGCCACTTAACTCCAAAAACTGCTTCCTTACTGAACAAACATTTGGAACTTGTGTGGGATTTGGTTTTTCACAAAGTTTGGGGGGGCCCTAAGACCCAGGGACCCAGGGAGCGCTCCCCATAACTTTAGTCCGCCACTGTCCTCACAAAGTTATTGAAAATTCTCTTACCTGAATTCTACTGATACAAAAATAAAATCATTGCATTCCTTTGTATAGGTCTTTATTTTTTGAATGTAGCTTTGAACAGGTTTCTCGCACTTGACGTAGTCTGCTACTATTTTTCCTCTACCTGCAAAATCATTGGATGCCATCAACACCCTGATTTCTGAACTCTATATTAATGTAAGTATTGTTAGTGATTGAAGTCTTCAACATGAACAAGATGTTGTGAAAGCATTAAATACTAGAAAAGTAGAGATCAATAAAATCTCCCTTTTTTCATGTTATGAATAAAACAAAGTTGAACTTACCTATAATGGTCGGCCTTATAATGTTCCCACAGTTGGCACTGAGGCCTCCTCTCTAGGATAAGGAATGGGCCGTAAACTACCACGCGGGCCCAGTGCGGGTTGGTGGATGTCACATGTCTTCGAATTTCTGGTTCTAGGACATGCCGGTTTCCTCACGATGTTTTCCTTCACCGTTTTGAGAGCAATGGTGATGAAATAAATTACACAATGTAATGCGCCTGGATGCGGGACGCATAGGAACGTTCGATGTGGCGACGCTTGGGGGAGGCCTATGTCCAATAGTGGACATGTATCGGCTCAAATGATGATGATGCGCCTGGCTGGGTTTGAACCCGCAAGCTACAACGTAAGTCGGGCCTCTTCTATAACCGAGATAAGAAGAAGTAGAAGTAACCACGATCGTCTGATACAGTTACAGGTTTCTTGAAAACCGATGAAAGAATATAATTGAATTTGAAAGTTGTTTATTTACTACTGGTGTCTGTAACGTCTTCGTACTGTTGCAATTTTTTTGGTCCATTTCTCAAAGGTTTCTTTCGTTGCTGTTGTCCTGCACGCTTAGCCAAGTTGTTATTCTGCAATCGTTAACGCTGTCGAAAAGTGATGAAACGTATGGGAATGACGTCATCTCAACGTAAAGTCGACAAACGAATAGACAATTCGTAGCCAAGTTCACATCCTTCAAAATCGTTTCTACAATGTTTTACGCTACATCCTTTGTTATAGAAACGCTACATTGTAGAACGAGCGGCCGACTCAGGCGCGTCAAAATGGCTACCAACTTATCGTTTTCTACAATTGCTGTCACCGAAGCGTTGCCGATTAGAGAACGGAATTCGGACACAAACTGGTTGTAACTTGGCTAGGGGGGCTGATATATTACTAATACAACAATTCTTAAAGATTAAGTGTGTCATTCACATCATTGGTTTTAAATGAAAACTTCAACTATTTGGGTAGGTAACTAGGTATATCTGACGACGACCCTGCCCCTCTAGCCAAGTTGCAATTGAATTCCGTTCTCTAATCGGTAACGCCTCGGTGACAGTAATTGTAGAAAACGATAAGTTGGTAGCCATGTTGACGCGTCTGAGTCGGCCGCTCGTTCTACAATGTAGCGTTTGAATAACAAAGGATGTAGCGTTAAATATTGTAGAAACGATTTTGAACGATGTGAACTTGGCTACGAATTGTTTATTCGTTTGTCAGAACACGCGACTTTATGTTGAGATGACGTCATTCCCATACGTTTCATCACTTTTCGACAGCGTAAACGATTGCAGAATAACAACTTGGCTAAGCGTGCTGGTTACTTATATCTCCTTAATCCTCTCTCCTTTTTTTTGTTAGTATTTTTAAGACAATGCTCACTCTTGGCTGCAGCCTTGTTGGTTCCCGCCAAGTTCAGCAGAACTCCGAGTTTCTTACGAGTGGGCGCGACGGCCAACCAAGTTCCACCTTCAGTGACTTCTAAGTCACGACCTTCAAACAGATACGTTTCTTTTATATGATGGCAACAGAAAATGCATATTATGCGGTTTAAAGAAAAAATGGTATGTATGTACCTCTAAATAAGTGAAAATACCTTTGAAGCGTTTGGGTGTTTTTCCACCAAAGATGTACTATGCTGTCCTGCGCACAACACCAAATGACATGACACAATAATGCGAAGAAAAACATTGATGAGAAGATAAACAGAAAGCAAGTCAATATTTTATGGCCTTGCAATGTGGTTTTTTTAATGATTTCATGATTGTATTATAAAACGTGTAACACCTCCAATAACGTTAGGATCTTCCTTCCACGGGGCCATGTTTTCCGTAGGCCGATTATAATATTCATCCCTGTTGGAGATCAGAACTAAGCTGTAGTCACTTCTAGCATCATGGGTGCCGTTGAACATAAATAGGATGCACATTTTTTGTACCTATGAAGAAAAGGAAATATGAAGTCTAGAAGAAATAAAATTAATTTTAATGGTCATTATTCATAAGGGTTCTTTCTATTTGGCAGAATCTTGATACTCCGAAAATTATTTGGCATAACACGCTTGCCATAATCTTCTTTTTGATCAAATATTTATAAGGCATAAAAAATATTTAGTACAACTATTGTTTAGCAGAATTTTATTTGGCATAAATACCTGGAACGCTATTGGTTTGATGAAACATAAGCACGACGTAGAAATACTCCTGGCACGACGTGACATTGATGTACCTACTTTTAGTTTCCGAGTCACACCTTATAACCTTTCACCCAGAAGAAACAGTACATGCTGGGACGGCAGTTCACAGCACATCCAAAATAATGACGTATTGGAGGAATATAAAACTGATTACATGCAAGCCACCTCAGTAATGGTTCAGGATAAGCAGAGTTCACTCACCCTAACTGCTGTATATTGTCCTCCAAAACATACCATAAAGGAAGACAGATTTACGACTTTCCTCAGAACTCTTGGGCAAAGGTTCATATATGTGGTGGAGATTGGAACGCAATAAGTCTTCTGTCTGCCATGTCAAAACTATTTGAGAAAGTCGCTGCTCGTAGGCTCAGCGAAATACTTAAAAATGCCGAAATTATCGCCCAACACCAGTTCGGATTCAGAATAGGGCTCTCAACGGAGGAGCAGGTGCACAGAGTGGTAAATAAGACCTGAGAGGCGTTAATGCGTAAAGAGTACTGCTCAGCTGTATTCCTGGACGTACAATAAGCATTTGACAAGGTCTGGCACGAGGGCCTACTGTGCAAAATTAAGAAACGACTTCCGCATAACCTGTACGTACTACTAAATTCATACTTAGAAGACAGAATCTTTAATTCTTTCGTAGAAAAGTCAATGACTCCTACTCGAAATTTCACGATACAAAAGCTGGCGTACCTCAGGGTTCCGTATTAGGTCCTCTGCTCTACCTTATATACACAGCAACAGACTTACCAACAACAAAAGTTCTTTGTACCACCTTCGCTTATGATACAGCTGCTCTGTGCAATGACAAAAACCCTCATATCGCGTCACGAAAGCTGCAAGTATAGCTCGATAAAATCAACAAGTGGATGTCAAAGTGGAAAATAAAAGCGAGCGCGAATAAATCGACTCGCGTAACTTGCACGTTAAAAAAAGGACTATTGCCCACCTGTTAAACTTGGAGAAGATATACTTCCACATGGAGTAACGGCCAATTACCTCGGTCATCTTGACAGGAATCAAATATGGAGACACCATATAGAATAAAAGCATGATGAGCTAAACATCACTCTTCGAAAAATGGCTCTTAGCAGGAACATCATAATATATATTACTCGAAAACAAAATTCTTATATACAAAGTTGTTCTGAAGCCTATCTGTGCATATAGGGTTGAACTGTGGAGCTCAGAAAAGAACTCAGATGTGCCAATTCTTCAGCGATTCCAGAATAAAGCCCTCAGAATGATATCAAATGCTCCATGGTTTATCAAAACTTCTGAACTACATGAGCATCTACAAATTGGAACCATAAAGGAGGAAATAGAATACCGAGCAGTCTTACAAAGATCGACTATTGACACATAGCAACACCCTAGCCACAGTTCTGAATAAACCAGCAACATACAAAAAGCTAAAATGCCAACAAATTTGGGACTTGGTTATATAGAGCAGAGTAATAAATATAATGAGAAGGCAGATTTTTCACTGAAAGAATGAATCTTTGCATCAATGAATTCCCAGTAGAAATCTGCTAATGGTTATCCAACCGATTGGTAGATATAAATAAAAAAAAAAATATCTTTGCCATGGTTAATATTATCCATAATTTTGTTTAGCATAAAGGGCTGACGAGTCAATTACAAACCAGCGTTCCAATCTAGCGTGCTTGCATGATGCATGCCTGCTTGCTTGCTTGGATGGTGTATACCATTCTGCATGCATGTTTTTGTAATTAGTATTTAGATTAACGTTTTGATAATACTAATTACCACCGCACCCAATGATATAAAATGTATGCCAAAAGACGATTCTGACTAAATTTTCTGCGACATGATGGTTTATTTATTTATTTATTTATTTTATAATTTATGTACACACAGTAAAAGAAGAAGATACAACAATATTATAAATTATGTACAAAGGTACTGCTTATTTCATGAAGAAATTTCTTCCAGCAGACCTGCGAAAGGAAAGATCAGAAGAGATGTAGACAATAGTGTGCAGAAATAAGTAAAGAAGAGTTAGCGAAATCTTAAACTAATAAATACTTATATAACTATATATATACCTTATACTAAAAAATACATAATATATATATATATATATACACAAATAAGATTATCACACAAGAGAGGAAAGATAGTGCTCTTTTACTTGAGTCTTAAAGAGAGAAATAGTTTTCAACTCACGAATGCTAGGCGGAAGAGCGTTCCACAACCTTACTGCATGGACAGAGAAAGAGTAGGAATAGTAGCTGGATTTATGAGGGGGGGATTTAAGGAGGGATCTCAGGTGTGATCTGCACGGCGCGTCGCCAGCGCGTGCGTAAGAAAAACGGTCGCGCAGGTAGGAGGGATAAGAAGGGTTGTGTAGGATGTTGAAAAGGAGACATAAAATCCGAGTGTTCCTGCGAAGACGGATGGGGAGCCACTTGAGTTCCTTGCGAAGATGAGAAACATGATCAAACTTTCGTAGACCAAAAACAAACCGAATGCATAAGTTTTGCAGTCGCTCAAGCTTGTTTAATAGCTCCTCAGTAGCATCCAGGTAGCAGGCTTTTTAATTTTTATGGATAAAGAATTTATGCCTAAATATGATTCTGGCAAACAAAATTATGACCTTTGAATGTGACAAATGAGTGTAGGCAAAATTATTTTCTGCAAAATGAAGTTTATGCTATCCACTGTTATGCAAAATAATATTTTGATATAAAAAGTTCTGCCATAAAAAGTAGACCTATTACCAGTAATTAGTCCTTTAACTTCAAATACAAAATGTTTTCTGTATATTATTTACTGAAGCACTTACAAGATTTAATTTTAAGTTATATTCATGTAGGTATTCCTCTGGGAAAACAAACGGTTACACTATTTTTTTTTATAAATATAATCGTCAGTCGGTATCTAATAATATTGAGGACATAATGTTTCAGGCCGTCCTATGCTTGACAAGTTCAGTAATAGTTTTACTAATGAGTAACATTATTAGAGAGTGAAATAAAAACCAACAAAACTAAAAATAAAACCCACACAAATAATTTCTTATCAGTGATAAAGTATTTGTAATGTTTGGTATGTAATCAAATCTTTAAGTACAAAGTACAATACCAGAATACACATTTGCTAAACATTGTAAGTGTAAATAATTATTTACGATCCAACTAGTAAATAGCAAACGTGAGGTCGGTAATATTATGAAATTCTGTTAACCGACTCTGGATTAGTCATTACTAGAAGATAGTCTTTACATGAAAAATTCCCTTTATTTACTATTGTTTTTGATAAAAAATAAAGTCATACCCAAATTTTTAAATTTTCGTTGCTATTTCTGAATCAGCTGGTGTTTGATTGACAATTTGACATTTGAAAAACAAAAACAAATGTGACGTTAAATGTGACAATGGGCCATAGAAAAAAAATTAGTCGAATAAGCGATTTAACTTTCGATCTATTAATAATGGAAAATGAACAAAGATTTTATATATCCTTGATAATGAAATATGTCTTAATATTTGGAAACTCTTAAAAATATCTAAATCTCCGCGCACGATCAAACGTACCACGAAGTAGGTATAGTCTGTCTAAAAAGCCAAAGTATAAATAGTTTAAGTTTGTTTGTTTATGTAGAGTAACGAATTATTTGTAAATAAATAAACCTTTCCCCAAAAGCCAAACGACTCGAGAATTTGTTATAATATTATAATCATTTAAAAAATACTTTTAAACGCTTATATTAGCTTCACCTGTATGTTTGTAACCAATGCCTTTGAGCTCGATTTTGACCAACTTTGGGTGATCAGATTTTCTTCAAACTTTGCACACCCATCAAAGCGTAAAAACCGGCCAAGTGCGGTTCGGACTCGCCCATGAAGGGTTCCGTAGCAGCAAGTAACATAATATAAAAGTTCTTGTAATGTGTTGTAGTAACTTTGATGGATGTTTTAATAATAGTGTATTTTTTTCGATTTATGACGCATTAAAAAAAAACTACTTACTAGATTTCGTTCAAACCAATTTTCGTTGGTAGTTTTTATAGTAATATACATCATATATTTTTTTTAGTTTTATCATTCTCTTATCTTAGAAGTTAGAGGGGGGACACACATTTTACCACTTTGGAAGTGTCTCTCGCGCAAACTATTCAGTTTAGAAAAAAATTAATTTGAAACCTCAGTATCATTTTTGAAGACCTATCCATAGATACACGCATGGGTTGGATGAAAAAAATTTTTTTGGGTTTCTGTTCTATGTATGGGGACCCCCAAAATTTATTGCTTTTTTTCTATTTTTGTGTGAAAATCTTAATGCGGTTCACAGAATACATCTACTTACAAAGCTTCAACAGTATAGCTCTTATAGTTTCGGAAAAAAGTGGCTGTGACATACGGACGGATGGACAGACAGACAGACAGACAGACAGACATGACGAATCTATAAGGGTTCCGTTTTTTGCCATTTGGCTACGGAACCCTAAAAAGCGTGGGGTGGTTTACGAAAAATGTGGCACAAAGTGCCCCACGCTTTATTCAGAATGATATTAATATTTTTCATTCATTATATTATTTTTTACCTATATTGAAAATTATTTTACACTTTTTAGTTTGATATGCTCTGAAAGCGTGTTTTTTTAACTATTTTATTAGTAAACAATGATCAAGATCTTGGAAACGGCCTATTCTTAGTAAGAATCCCTAACGCGCCAGAATCCTTTACAAGAATTGCCAATCGTATTTAACAGAAAAGTAAGACGATAGAACAGAATCAAATCGATACATTAGTCTATTCCATAAATTGTAAATTGATAGACAATATAATCTGTGTTCATGGTTTTATCAGAAAAAAAAATAAACGTCACGTCAAGTATAAAATGGCCAATGGCAGAAAATCATGTCAAATGGAGCGCTTATTATTAGTATTTATTACTAATTCAATCTTAATATTCCCTGTTTTCTTCCACATATCTCATGCATATTGAAAATGGATTCGAATTTACCATTTTTTAGTCTCCCAGTAAGTTATATTTATTTATATTTTGACATGATAAACAGCTGTTTATAAAAGATCAAAAGAAATTCGTGTTATTTCTAAATATTTTTGTTTTAGTTCGTGGATTCAGAGACTTCAGATTTTTTATCGAGGATCAAGCCGCAGGAGTGTGCGTACGATGAGTTGCACGCTACTTTACCATCCCATGGGGCCTTGCTGGGCCCCGACGATGTCTTGGCCCAGTTCCTTTCTGGAGACGAGCCACTGGAGGAGCCTGATCTGAATGGTCCTACTACGTTACACTGTGAGATCTGTAAGAAGCGGTTTGATAATGCCAAAAAGTACTACGGACATTTACGAGTCCATTCCAAGGATAATCTTTGGGTTTGTGGTAAGTGGTGTTTTGTTTAGTTAGACTGTTGTTTAAGGCTTTAAGTTTCATCTCTGTATTCATTATTGCTGTTGAGATAATTTATCTAGCATTACTGTTCACTATTTTTTTCATTATTGTTTGTTTTTCTACAATTTGAATAGCTAATACAACTAAATGTTGCTCAAGTCATCAGATATGTACAGAGTAACCCCTCCTATACAAGTTTACCACACTACTAGCAGCCCTCATTGGTGACTACTGTGCTTCCGTGTGTTGTAGCAAGATGTTATAAAGCCTTCCTCGATTTCTTGATGTAATTTCTTTCTTCGACGATTTGACAACTGTTAACTATAACAATAACAAAGCCTGTTATCGTTATAGTTAAATGGTGCAACTCACCCTTATTGTCTTTCTATCGTGTCTCTAATTAAGGTATTCGAAAGGTTAAACACCTATTATATTTCAGAGCAATGTCCCGACCAGAAGTTCTCGACAAAGCAGCTGCTGATGAAACATGGGCTGACTCACAAACCTCTGGAGAGAGAGTGGAAGTGTCTGCAGTGCACGATGGCCTTCGAGGCTCTCTGGAAACTGCAGCAACACCTGTTTGCTAAGCATTTGAACTACAAGTATGATATAACAATATTTTAATTATTTGATTTTTAGTCTCCTTAGTTCAGTTTGTGTTTGCCACAAAGATGTCAGCAAAATCGTAGTGGCCCAGGAGGGCCGAAGCCTACTGGGCTTGGCTTTCAAAAGGAAACCCGGGCTCCTGGAATGTAAGTCAAAGAGGGAATATAGGTGTGGTTTAACCCGTTGTATGGCCGGAATGCGGATCCACACGGGACTCAATAACTTTTTAATTGTGTCTCTAATTACGGCATACGAAAGGTTAAGTCAAAAAAGTCGTACATCCTCCCGCTACGCCCTAGAGCGGGAAAAGTGATTGGGTGATTTCCCTTGGACCTTAAAAATTAAATTTTAAAAGAGATGTCACAACTGTCAAACAGGAATAGAAGTATTTGATATTTTGTATTACCACTAACATTGTTATTAAAACATTTTTACCTAAAAATAAAATTGATAGAAATTGAGAGAGTATTGGCACTAGGTATTTAATCAAAATATTAATGTGCCATGCCATATAAGAATTTTAGTCTTAGGCCGTTTTTATACTATACCCTTTCAATACTTGCTTTATAACACTAGTTTACAAAATTTAACTTTTTGTCTGTTGCCGCGAATTTTATGGTTGATAATGTTCACTTATGACTTGTTTTTGTCAAATCTACCCTCAAAAATTTTTGAGCAGCTCGAGTTACTTTGTTTTTGATTTTTATCATTTAAGCCTAAATATTAATCGATAACAGGCGTATTTTACTGTGTTCAGATTGGTATCTGAAGTTTTTGCGTCATGAGTAGTTCAAGGAGACGTTATTTAAACAATCCAGATCATTTTTGCTATACATGTGGAGAATATGTGTTTAACGATTGTAGAAAAGTTATATCAGAGTTGGTGAAAAATACCTATTTTGAGTATTTTGGGATGCTCTTGGATAAAAATGAGAAGTCTTGGGCTCCCAATTGTGTTTGTAAATCGTGTGTGGAATATTTAAGATTATGGAAAAGTGGTAAAAGAAGTGCCTTTAAATTTGGAACACCGAATATTTGGCGAGAACCACGAAATCATCTCGAAGACTGTTATTTTTGTAGCGTGAACGTAAACGGTTTAAACACTAAAAATCGAGCTAAATGGCAGTACCCAAGTACTAGTTGTGTTCAACGTCCAGTGCAGCGTTCACCTGACTCTTCAGTGCCTAAAAATATATAAAGACGGGAACTGCTTTTCTTACATTTGCCAAAAATTTCCTCAGCTCACTATGGAAAAGATTAAAGCCGGTATTTTTGATGGGTCCTAAATTAGACAACTTACGAAAGATACTAAATTTAGAAATTCTATGACTGAGTTAGAACTAAAGGCTTGGACAGCTTTCGTCTCTGTGATGCAGAATTTTCTCGGAAATAAAAAATCTGAAAATTATGTTGAACTTGTATAAAACCTTCTGCTAAAATTAAAAAATATGGGGTGCAATATGAGCATAAAACTCCACTTCCTCCATAGTCACCTGGACAGGTTTCCGGAAAATTTAGGAGATATGAGCGAAGAGCAGGGAGAGCGTATGCATCAGGACTTACGCGTCATGGAAGAGCGCTATCAGGGTTTCTGGGATACGATGTCTGACTATTGTTGGTCTCTGATACGTCGTTTTCCAAAGTCTACACATCAGAGAAGAGCGTTAAAACGAAGTTTTTTAGAACTCAATGATTAATTTTTTTTTAATAAAGTTTTTCTCAGTAAATACATGTTTTTTTTCTGTTTTATACGTACATAGCTGAAACTCAGAAACTAGAGCTGATAAAAATCTTCTAATTATATTTTTGAAAATAGCATATCATATGTATTCAGCAACAGCTAAAATTTCTTCGGCAACAGATGTACTGTAAACTAGTGTAATAATTCAATAGCCTAATGAGAAGTCATGTAACGGAGTTATGTACTGCAAAAACAGAAGTTTATCAGAAATCAGGCTAAATCTTCACGAAAAAGATCTACAGTAGTCAAATCATTGTCACATAACCACTTAAGACTATAACGCAGCATAGACCTGTGCCATTGCCGGCAATATTACCCGAAGTGGGAATTTTGCTGGCAATATTGCCCGAAGTGGGAATTTTGCTGGCAATATTGCCCGAAGTGGGAATTTTGCTGGCAATATTGCCCGAAGTGGGAATTTTGCTGGCAATATTGCCCGAAGTGGGAATTTTGCTGGCAATATTGCCCGAAGTGGGAATTTTGCTGGCAATATTTATACTTCGGGCAATATTGCTGGCAACATTGCCACCAATATTCCCACTTCTTGGCAATATTGCCGGCAAAGGCACATCTCTAACCCAGCATGGTTACGGTGGTCGTAACTATGCTCGTTTAATAATCTAATAGTGCAAGTGCAAAATAATCTAGTAATGTAACGTTGGTGTAACGAAAAGACAAAAAAGAGAAGGGCAAAAGATGCCCTTTTCTTTTGTCCTGGTGCAGGATTAGAGCCACTAGCATTAAAAGACCAATAGTTTGCACTGTTGCGCACAGGCATTATAATTCCCACTTTTGGACAGAAGGTTTATACGATCTACCCTTCGAGGGTAGTTTAGTTAGTGCGGTTTGAAAACATAAGACGTCTTGTTTACCTATAAAATCTGTAAACCTTTACTGTCAGAATTTTAAGTAAACACATCAGTGGTCATTGCGTCTAATTCGGATACCCATAATATAAATTGGCATAAGCCTTTTTGAAAAGGCTTTATTTTGCTAAATAACAGCATATTACGCCGCAGCTAAAGAAGAATTCTTAACTACCTCTAACAAACCGTTACGTTTAAAATATTACCTACGTCGAGATCTACAAAACTTGGTATAGAATTATAAAGTTTTTATATTTCAGTCAGGTAAAATGAAATGTCAAAATAAGACAACACAAGTGACAAGTGTCTTGAATTACTTAAAAATTACATTTAAAATATATACTCGTATAATAAAAATTATTTATCTGTAATGAATGCGACTTGAGGGTAGTTTGTAAAATCATGTCATATCATTATCCCGTTCAGTAAGGCTCGGATTACATAGAGTAGACTGTCGAACATGCACGACTAAGTATTATTTTTAACAGTAAGGTTTTACTAAGAGGATACTTTTTCAGCGAAAGTATCCTCTCATTTACTTAGCTTCATACGGCGGCGCTGCTCCTTTCGCCTGCGATGTCTCCTTTTACGGGCCGTCGAAGAAGAACCGCTGCATCTACTCGAACCACTAGATTGCGACCGAGCACGTAGGTCTTTGTCCATACTAACAATATTAAAATTACTCTAATGCATTCACTTTTGAAAACCAAAAAATAATTTTATTTCACACTATAATCTTTAGAAAAAGTAGGACAGCCTTTTTTAAAAGTAACGAATTACTTTTGAAACGCGACTACACCGTTCGGAAATCCGAACGCTAATGAGGATCGTCGAGCATCGTGCACTTTGCGAACTCATCCCCACTACCTGCTGGATTGAGGGTGATATGACGCTGCTGGCTAGTAGGGCTGCACCATACCGGATCCGTCTATCTCAATTTATGACTTAGAGAATAGTAGAGTTGAGCTTAATATACAAATATGTCTCAAATAAAACGATATTTTTGTTATTAGAAGCATATTTTAAAAAGGCTTATGAGTGTTACTGTTACATTCTATTTAGTTTTGATCTTCTGCCATATTATTACCATGTAAAAATATTGTTTGATTTATAACATTTAGCATTTTGTGACAGAAAACACACATATCTTTATATATGTAATTCTTCTGTGAGTGTGTATGTCACTGAACTTCTCTCAAACGACTGGACCGATTTTGATGAATTTTTTTGTGTGTGTTCAAGGGAATCTGGGAATGGTTTAGATTCACAATTTTGTCCGCTGGACAATGTTTTTTTAATTAATTTTTAATTTATTAGTAGTTGTTGATTTTGGAATGTTTTACATTGGATCCGACAGACGGCGCTACCATCGCAGTGTCAAATTTTAAATAATATTCGAATTTTAATTTTAGTCTGTCCAGACAGTTAGCGCTGCGATCAAATTAAAAAAAAGTTTCTTTATATATAAAAGAAAGTCGTGTTAGTTACACTATTTATAACTCAAGAACGGCTAAACCGATTTGGTTGAAAATTGGTAGGGAGGTAGCTAAGAACCAGGAGGACATAGGATATCCCGATTTTTTTTTTTTACTTAGAGTAGGGTATGGTAGAGTAGGGTAGGGTAGGGTAGAGTAGGGTAGGGTAGGGTAGAGTAGGGTAGAGTAGGGTAGAGTTGACAGCTTAGATAAAAGGTAACTACTAGGCGGTACGAAGTTTGCCGGGTCAGCTAGTATTTATAAATATCTGGCATCATTAGAGAAGATGTTCGATTCTAAGGCCGTGCGCGCACTGGTGACTTTTGTCTCGCACATTTTTTTGTCACTGTCGCGTCGTAACGTGCGCTTACCTCCATACATATACATAGACTTGATAAGAGTGACGAAAAAGTCACGGCGACAAAAGTCACCAGTGTGCACACCCACTAATCCAGTAGGAAAGATTTGATTTTCCGAAAGGGTAGTAAGTTTACATGACATAATTTCCGACCGTGACAGTCGGAAATTGCTTGTTGAAGTTTGAATCCAACAATTGTTTGAAGTTTGAATACAACATTTCTAGTTATCCCCTTAAATGTCGCATGATACCGCACAGGTTCATAAACAACAATGCTCGAAAAGGCAGTTGAACTCGGTAGGTTCATTAGCAGTAGCTTCAAAATACCTATTTTTTTTTTGTCGTATGGTAAAAAGACATAGGCCTTGGATATTTGGTATAAAGAGATAGGTTAAAAAGCTCCACAAAAGTATGATTGCAATAGCGATTGAGCTAAGGAGTGGAATTCCATTGTCGGAGCCTGTGTTTGCTGAAAGCTATAACCTTCAGGACTCAGGACTTAAAGACGATTATAGCTATCATATAATTGTCTTTAAGTCAAGAGTAAATAGATTGCTTCTAGGCAAGCGTGTTCCATCGCGATCGTCGGCCACATCATTGCTTACCATCAAGTGAGGTAGTTTCAAAAGCGAGCCTAATCCATAATTTTTTTTTGTTAGCCTATTCTGTCCCACTCCTGGGCAAAAGCCTCCCTCCACTCTTCTTCACACGGCACGGCTTCTTCTAGCCAGTTCTGGTGGAATCTATCAAGTTCGTTGCGCCATCTCCTTCGTGGTCTACCGCGACCCCGACGCGCTGTTTCAGGACACCAACTTTGTGCTACTTTGGCCCACAGTTTGTCGGGCATGCGGCAGACGTGTCCTGCCCAGTCCCACTTTAGTTTGGCAGCTTTTTGAGCCACATCGACTATTTTGGTTTTGGAGCGCAGTGGATTACTGCATAATAAAAAAATAGACGTGAACCCGTTGTGTATGACATACAGTTTGTAGTGTCAAAACTTGTTCTCCAATAATGTGTTCTCTTCATCTGCAGGCCACACAACTGTGATCAATGTGACAAATCTTTCACAAAGGCGTCAGACTTGGAGAAACATAAGAGCGTACATAGTGGTAAGTTAATATTTAAGTTATTTGCTTGAGAGGAGTGTTTTATAACAGTTTTTAAACCAAATAAGCTAAACCCTTACCTTTCTGTGGCAGATGTGAAGAGACACGCGTGTCCCGAGTGCGACATGCGCTTCAAGGACAAGTCGAACCTCAAGCGACACTTGCTGCGACACAGCGGCACCAAGCCGTACTGCTGCACGGGGTGCGGGACGAGGTTTAAACAGGTATCTTCTACGCCTTCAAACACTGCACACATGTCTTAGGGCGCTATCCTACTGGCGTTTTACGAGCGTTAGCGCTTCTCCGATGTTTGTGCAGCGCCTAAGTTGCGCAGACGCGACGTAAACGTTGCGTTCGAGGTGTAGGTACGCAAGAAACTTGCGACGTTAACGTCGTGTTTGCTCAACGTTGACTATCTACCATCGCGGTCATTTCCCTGACCGCTTAAAAAAATTTTTGCTTAAATCCTTCGGCGCGGCGCCAAACCAAACCCTATGAAGTTTTCGTTTCGAGTGCAAGCAAAAATGAACTGTATGGTTAATGTCTTTGATGGTACATAGTCATAGCCTTAGCCATAGTCATAGCCATTCGTAAAGAATGCCTTTGTAAATAGTTTGCATTAAGTAACCATAGATGACTTATTCTCTCATCAGCTGGCGTCAATGAAGCGACACGCACAGAGTTGCGCGCTCAGTAAGTGTTGTAGCGAGCCGGCGGACGCGCGCACGCGCAAGAACCACTGCAGAGTATGCGGCATGAGCTTCCAGTACAAGAGCGCCTTGTTAGAGCACACCGTCCGGTGAGTACACATTCACTTGATTCCAGTATCTATGTCTAGCTAAATAGTTATACAAAGCGACAAATAAACTTAGAATAAAGTACATTGACCTTTTTCTAATATTTACTAAAATTGGTGGCAATGAATTGAAATAATCTCAAGTTACGAATTCAAGTATGGCCTTTTATAACATTTCTCTGACCTTCATTGCAAATTCTTCCCTGTCCAGGCAACATACGGACGCGGGGAGCGCTGAGCAAAACGCGAAACCGCCCGAACCCGACAAAGATGATAAAAGCAATCTTAATGACACCAACCGCATTGTAGACAACATCGTGGACGATATCCTCTCCGCCGAAGACGACTACATGACCATGTCGACACAGAACGAGATACTCAACGTGTACAACCCAAACGATATCGACAACAATCCAGAAAACTTGATGCAAATAGAACTATTAAAAGAAATGAACCAACTGCACATATTAGACGGAGAACTCTTCTACAATGATATAGACTTCGACAGCATCCAACCGAGCCACATGTTCAACACAAACACAAATGACATGGACTATAGTGCCGATAAGAATGCCGAGATTCTATTTGACTTTACTGAAGGAAACAAAAGTATGGATCAGGACATCATGAACACTTTGTTTCATGTCAAAGCTGAGTACTTACCTGATGAATTATTAAATCCACCAGAAATAATTAATCCTCCTGTAAAAAATAATGAACTAGACAATCCTAATCACGTATCTGTGAATGAATGTGCTACGATATTCGAAAGTGATGTCGATTTAGAAGCTAGCACGAATTTAGCCGCAAATTTGAATCAACTGATCGGTGAAAATAGTGTCCAGTACATTTCCACAGAAGACGATGATACCTTTATAATTAGTTTGAATAGTGAAATTGATGCTGAGCAGCTGACGGACATGTTAAATATAGGAGTAGAATTAGTTAATGAGAAGACTAAGGAGCCAAGTGTACCTGAAGTGAAGCAGGAGACTGTGAGCTTAGCAAATATTGAGCTTTATGTCAAGATTGATAAGCAAGTGAAAGAGCCCCAGAATGAGCAGTTGGGACCTATGGTCATTAAAATGGAAGAGCCCACGAGTGCACCGCCTATTAGTTTGGTAGCCACAGAAGAGCAAAAGAAAGTAACGAAGAGAAAGCCCAAGAAGAGAGTGTTGTATGTTTGTAGGACTTGCAATAAGGCGTTTAATAAGAAGGATAATTATCGATCTCATATAGGTAAGCAATACATGGTTCTAATTGTATATCCTTTTCACTCTAGATAGGACATAACGATAAATGGTGGAGTTATTATTCAACGCCGCTCTGGGCGCGTCAATCTCCATACGGAAACTAGACTAGTAGAGCTACAATTGCCGTCACGGATCTTGAGCGCTGACTTCAAGTTGCACAGAAGTAAAATATTCGGTCTGTTGAGAAGTGATTGGTGCTAAGTCAGACGCGGGGGCGAGGAGTGTCAGTGTTTGGCTCGCCGCGCCATCGCGTCATAGACGCCATTCCTGATTCGTTCCCTGCGTTGCTGCATGTATCTAACAACGAAGACGATTGGCTCGCCAATGTATGGAATGCGCAAAGCGATCCTGAGCGAGCGAGTTTTGGTAATAGGCTAGTTGCCCTAAAAGATGTAATTAGTCCGTCTTTTAGATTATTCAAAAATAAGGGACACGTATTTTTTTATTTGTAAATTAAACCAAAAATGACAAAGAGAGGTAGTTACGTGTAACGTCACGCCGTGCTAAATTTTTTCGCACGGGGTGACGTCACACGTAATTTTAATGGGCTATATCTCTGTTATTTTTTGTTTAATCGAAAAAAGAAAATATATTTGTCCAATATTTTTTATAATCTAAAATACGGACTAAATAAAATGTAATTATTTAGACCCTGGACACTACCCTATTGTACACTAGATCCACGCTACGCGGTATCGTTCTACGTACATATCAGGCGTGTTACTCGTGTGGTCGGTCTAATGTCTCTCTGTTCAAAATAACATTAGACATTAATGAAAACTTTTTATTACTGTTCGTTCAACCGATTTTGACTTTTATTGCGTTGGTGGTATGACAAATGGCGGCTGCAGTAAATAGTAGGTATTATAACCACTTCTTTGCTTTTAATACCATCCTACGATATAGAAGTTAAAATCGGCTGAACAGACAGTAAAAACGGTTTCTTTAAATGTCTAATCTTAACGTGACTAGAGTATTCTAGCCTTAGGGTGAGTTGCATCATTTAACTATAACGATAACCAGCCGTGAAACGGCCGCCTATTGGTCAATTCGACGATTTGACAACTGTTAACGGCTTTGTTATCGTTATAGTTAAATGGTGCAACTCACCCTTAGTGTTTTATGTTAATTTGAAGTTCTGGTTAATTGTCAGCCACCCACGAGCCGTCTCTCCGGCGTCACAAGTGCAAGGTGTGCGGCGAGCGCTTCAGCTACCGCTCGACGCTGAACAAGCACACGCGCAGTCTGCACACGCCCTACGTGCAGGAGGAGCACTGCTGCCACATTTGCGATCGTAACTTCAAGTTCGCGTGGATGGTGAGTGCTATACACTACACTCCATTCGCAATAAGGTTCAACAAAACAAACTTTTTTAAGCTATTGCATAGCTACTATCGCGGGCCTTGAGCGTGGAGACCGAATCCAGAAATTCCGTAACGAAAATAACCTAACACCCCCCACTCATTTGTTTTCTTATCGGTCACCACGCTCAAAAAGTGTAACTTCAATTAATATCAAAGAAAAAAAAACAAAGGAAAAAAAAATACTGCATAAATAAAATACATAAATAATTATAATTGCTTAAGTTGATAAAAAATGCTATGCAATAGCTTTACCGCGGCAGTCCCCGAGTGCCACACGTCTTTTTTTACTGTTTGTTCAACCGATTTTGACTTTTATTGCGTTGGTGTTATGACAAATGACTACTGCAGTAAATAGTTGGTACATTTGTATAGGTTTTTTTATAAAACAAAAATAATATTTTTACAGTTGCGAGAGCACCTGGAACGCGACCACGATGGCCTGACGCCGCATGCGTGTGACTATAAGGACTGTCGCAAAAGCTTCTTCAAGAAATCAGATCTCGTCGTGCATAAGAGGTAATTGACAAAACATACATAAACTGAGGTGTTTTCACTTCCTTATCACATATTCATTTTATTTTGTTGACATTCATCCTATAATACTTCAATCAATTATTTCTTCGGCAATTATTTCCTCTAAAGGAAAAGGCTATGTTTGGAGTATCCTCACATGATCGCACCAGGAATGAACAAATCCGCAGGAGAACCAAGGTTACCGATATAGCCCGAAGAATCACCAAAGTGACAGTGGGCAGGGCACATTGCTCGCAGAACAGATGGTAGGTGGGGCTCCAGAACCTTTCGGGTTCTGGAGTGGGGACCGCGCGTACTGGATGAAACGGCAACTTTGAAACTTTGAAAGTCGTTCCACAATGTGGACTCGATGACCTGCTGAGGATCGCGGGAATCCGATGGATGCGAGACGCACAGGACAGTTCGATGTGGCACACTTGGGGGAGATCTATGTCCAACTGTGGACGTTTTTCGGCTGAAATGATGGAGATGATGAAAGCAATTATAATACTATGTCAACTTTTACTGTACAGGGTGCAAGGGACAGCCCTCCACAAGCTTTATGGGAAACTGAACAACATTCCACAAAACTTTTTCCAGGAAATGAATCAGAAAATCGGCCTCTCCATACAAACAGCAATCAAGTTCATAATTTTGTATGGAGAGGCCGATTTTCTGTTTTGTTTCCTGAAAAAAAGTCTTGTGGAATGTTGATCAGTTTCGTTTACTGAGCAAGCCCTTATAGTTTACGGAGACCCCTTACACATTGTATTTTTTTTAAGCCCTCATTTTATCTTAGTTTGGTTCCTGCAATCAGTCTAAGGTACGTGATGCATTCCATCCAGCCCACTTCTCTTCAGAAGCAAACTAAGTCTTCCGTTTTATTCTGGTTGTACCTATATTTTGCTATCATTCTCAGGTTCCACACTGGCGAGCGTCCGTACTCGTGCGACATCTGCAAGAGAAGGTTCCTGCAGGCGAGCCATCTCAAGCGACACGAGAAGGCCGTCGACTGCACCAAGTTGTAAGTGAAGTTATTAAACACACAGTTGTAACATACAGACACACACAAGTATAATTGTCATGCACACATACATGGTAGTCGGTAACATAAATTAAAATATAGTAACAATGACACTTACAGCCTGGTTCTCACGACACAAGAAATCCTAATGTGAGTTCCAGGAAATCAACTCATAAAATACACCACTATTTTTTAATTAGTACACATACTTAAAGGGCTTATTAGAAAAGCCCTTGTTATTTTATAAGTAAAATCTCAATAAATAATATTCATAAACAGCAAAGTTATTAGCGTTGGTTTATGTCCCAAAATTTAAATGTCACTCAATTTATGGAAATATTGTGCAGACTATTGATTAATAAATGAATAAGTGACAATTATTAAGGAAAAACACTGCCCGCAGTATTTTCTACTAGCAATTGTTATGTTTGATTGATTCTATGATGAATTTACCTTTTCGTGGTCAATTATAGATTTCGGTTTTTTCTACTTTTGACTACAAAAATATGATCAGTGACGGGTACTGATAGAGCCCCATTTTTTTGTGTACTAATTAAAAAGTAGGGGTGTATATGTCTTAGTTAGTAAAATATCCTGCGTTAAGCGGACGCCTGCGCGGTCCCATACAAAAGTGTTCCGTTGCGGCTCTTGGCGCGGGCATATGTCGTGGCTCGGGCCCTTTGCTCCAATATTACGTTCTCCATCGACACGACTACATGCATACCGTTAAAGTTAACTAGCGTGTGATCCGTTTTCCGCGACAGGGACCCAAGCACATGACACACGCGCATAATCACGCGACGGGTACCCGTCATGGGCGTCCGCTTTACGCAATTTTCGCTCTAAAAAAAAGATACAAAATTCAACATTTAATCGTTTTTATCCAATTGTTTCAGTATTAACAAATCGGAGCCGCCGCCTCAAAAAGAAAAGGAGTCCTGAACAAAGAGCTCAAACTGTGATATTAAAGTTAAACAATGAAATTCATTTAAAATAAAACGCTTATTTACAACAAGGACTTATGTTTTATTTATTTATAAGTAACAAACACGTTACATGATTACTTACGTTAGGCCTGTCCACGGACGCGTAGCTTCATGGACACGTATTCGTCATTAAATGCTTGGTGTACGCCTTCATGAAGCTTGCATACAGTTGCCAACACGGATCTTGAACGGTTGCGCAGAAGTCAAATATTCGGTCTCTTTAGTGGCGCGAAGTGAGACGCGGGGGCGGGGAGTGTCAGTGATTGGCTCGCCGCGCAATCGCGTCATAGACGTCACTACTAATTCGTTCCCTGCTTTGCTGCATGTATCTAACTGTATGTAAATGTATGGAATGCGCAAAGCGATCCCCACTGACGAAACTGCCAACTGTGCAAAACTGTAAAACTGTTGACAAAACGGCTGTGTCGTGCCGTCGTCGTGGCGCGTCTGAAGCTACGCGTCCGTGGACTGTAGGCTTTACTTGTAGAACATAAATACAATCATAAGGCACCGTTTTGTAGATTTCTGGGAATATCTAATCCGATACAACATAGTATGAAATTTTGAGCAATTTAAAACTTAGGAATAAACAATTTGACGAAAGGTTTGACAGATTTTGTGTAGAAAATATGGCAAAATGCCATATTTATTCCTCAGATAACAGTTCAATCAGTCCTCAATATCAGAGTTAAAAAACAAAATTCTATACATATCTTTATACTATTACTAGCTTCTGCCAGCGATTTCGGCCGCGTGAAAGTAGGTTTCTCTATACAAATTTTAGAACCCCGTTGCATCCCTTTAGAGGGTGAATTTTGGAATCTCATCCTGTGTATACATTACAAAAGGTATCTTTATGGGCGCTGGTAAGTCATTGAGTGAGTCAGGACAATGGACTTTATATTCTAAACTGGAATGCTTACGAAACAACATTAACCTTACAGATACCGTCAATTTGAGACAATAGTACTACAATAGATGCGCGAACGCCGGCGTTCGCTTGGGGTTTAGTGAATTAAACATTGTAAAACTATTTTATTTTCATTGTAATTAAATTCATATTTGTTATTTTTAAACAAAAGGAAAAATTACTTTGAGTAAGTCGATAAGAATATTGGAATCTGTCCCTTTCTTCATCTATAACTAGGGTGACTAAAAGTTTACCATTTAATTTAATTGATCTCATCTATCTTACAATAAAGCAAAAAAATTCAAAATTAAGTGCCTTTTTTCAAAACTCGTATTAATTTACGCATGTGCGAAATTAATTTAAGGTAGTAGTCGGCGTCGCGTACAAACTACCTACAGATCATTGGACTCGCTCAGCTGATGTTTTCTTAAAGAAATTAATTTCGTACATGCATAAATTAATACGAGTTTTTAAAAAAAAGGTACTTTATTTTTTAATTTTATCTTTACAAATCGATAGTGTTTCATGTTCCGGATCGACCCTCCATGGGATTAAATGATCATTTAAGGGTGTATACTCGTCGGAAACTTTTGAGGTTGATGTGAGCAATCCAGTTAGTATAAGCTCCTTGGACTGGAGTACCTTGATAAATAAACTTGCTTGGCGTGTAAACACATCATTATAACGCGACCTCAAGTGTTTACTAATACGGTAGTCTACACTTCTACATTAATATTATAAAGAGGTAAAGTTTGTTTTTTTGTTTATAAAAGATAATTTCAGAAAGCACTGGTGCGATTGCTAAATTTTCACCGATAGAAAGCTGTTTCATTCCTGAGTGGCATAGGCAATATTTTATGTACGCGGGCTATTTTTTTCATCGAAGATTAGACATATGAACGGAACTTTTTCTTTATTTATTAACAGCCGCCAATTTATTGTAGCCACAATAAATAGTTGGTATTGTAACCACTTTTTTGCTTTTAATGCCATCCTTATTCCTAGGGAATAGAAGTCAAAATAGGTTGAACGGACAGTAAAGAAGACTTGTTTAAATGTGTAATCTGGAGTATAGTGTATATGCAGAACAGATGGTCGATGGGTCCGAATGGTTCTTGAGTGGCGATCGCGTACCGGAAGACGCAGGGTTGGTAAGCCTCACACAAGGTGTACTATAACCTGGTGAGGTTCGTGGGAATACAATGGTTGCGAGACGCACAGGACCGGTCGTTAAGGCGACACTTGGGTGAGGCCTACGTATAACAGTGGACGTCTATCGGTTAGGTTAACCCCTACGACCTTCCAGGCATCAGACGCCTCATGCTGGAACTAGCGCACCAAAACAATTCTGTCAACTAGCCCACGTACGGGGAAAAATCGTAAATCGTAAAGAGCTAACATAAACTAGTAAGTAATTACATAATTAGAATACAAAAACATTAAATCAATTCATTTCATCTTCATGAGTCCTCTTCAGGATTTTAATTAAAAAACATTTAAAAACTTCATCTCAATTGCTCACGATTTATATACCTATTAAATCAGTTACATTATAAATGTGTTTTTAGAAAACCATCTTAAATGGTCTGCTAAATTATACTAAAGTAAGATTATATATAATCAAATTATACCTACTAATGTAGCATTAGGGTATCAAATCAACATGATACATATCACAATAATCATCAATTAATGATGATTCAATTTTGAAAAAATATGCCTACCTATCTATGGGACGATATTTACATCGTTACCCTCAATTTTTGAATTAAACATTCAAAGTTAAGAATTAGGCGTGCGCGTTCCTCAGGCGTGTCAGTGAAGTGTTTGCAGAGTGCACGCCGCTCGGCCGCTCGCACAAGTCGCACGGAGACAACACGCGACAATGGTGCAGCGCGGCCGCGGCACGCACACGGCAGAGGAATGAGCTCGACTAATGTGGGGGACGCCTTTTTTTAATGGAGTTTAGCTTGAAAATTTGTTAAAATTTGCCATTTAAGTAGAGTTTGTCAGTTTTTTAATTCTAAATACTCATTTCAGAAATAGCCCTTAGTATCCGTGGAATAAAATTGACTTCAACCAATTTATGTGCACATTATTTTTTTGTGCCGTTGCACATGGGCTACATGCGACAGCCACAAACGCCACTCACCACTCACTCCACCAGAAGCTAGACACGGCCACAAGCCGCTTGTGGCCAGTGGCTGCTACTTTTTTTAACCCATACGCGCAGTATCATTGTGAATTCTGATGTAGAAAGTTTAAATCTGCGAGTGGCGTGTGACGGCGCTTTGTATCAGCTTTTAGCGGCCACAAGAAGCGGCCAGCGGTTATTTGAAGCGTGTGGCCGCCCACCAGCGTCAACTGTATTAAAAAAAAATGTATGAAACCTACAGGAAATATGTGCGGCGTTTTGCGGTTGATTCATCGGATACGAATAAGTTCATATTTAACGTTGAAAACAGTTCTTGAGAAGTATATTACAATCAGTCTTAACATGATTAGTGAGCGCTACGCATTCTTCATGTTCTCCTCTTCTTCCACGATCTTCATCTTCTGTATGAAGGCAGCCAGTCCGTTGGGGCTGGTCACGAGGCTCTCGTACGTGTGGTGGTTGTTGCCCAGCTGTCACAGACAAATATTGAAGTTGCTAAATTAAACTAGATTTATTAGGAATCAGGGCCGAAATTGCGTAAAGCGGGCGCTCGCGTGTAGTGTGCTCGGGTCAACTTTAATGGTGTGCATGTAGTCGTGTTGATAGATAACTTAATATTCGCGAGATTATTAAGCGAGCGTCCGTTTAATGCATTTTCGGCCCTTAGATTTCTCAAAACCAGAAATTCAGCTGCGCCAAATTGCGCACCAAGTACATGTCATTAGGATGGAATAGAATACATTTTTAAGTAACATACAATCAACTTTCACAACCAACCCGCACTGGGCCCGCGTGGTGGTTTACGGACCATTCCCTCACCTAGAGAGGAGACCTGAGTCCCAGCAGTGTGAACATTATAAGACCGACTTTGATATGCTACAATCAACTTTCAAGATATTGGTTGGACATACAGTTGCCATCACGGATCTTGAACGCTCGGCGTCAGAGTGGGCATCGCTTTGCGCATTCCATACATTGGCGAGCCAATCATCTTCGTTGTTAGATTCATGCAGCACGGGGCGCCGGTGTGGGCGCCGTCGCTGAAAAAGCAACCGGCGGCCATACTGAACGCCTGTCAGAGGGTCATGGCGATAAGGATGGTGCGGGGATACTGCACGGTCTCCCGCGAAGCGGCGAGCCTTCTGGCTGGCCTACCACCGTGGGATCTGGAGGCAACAGTCCTTGCATACATGCACGATATGCGCGTGGAGATGCAACGCCGGGGTGAAAGTCCACTGCCACGACAGGTCACGGCATGGCGGACAGAGCTCCGGCGAGATCTCATGGTGAAATGGCGTCAACGACTATCGCAACCCAGTGCTGGGCACGCCACAATCATGGCGGTAAGTCCCCTCTTTGAGGCGTGGCTGGAAAAGCCTCACGGCGTCCTTACCTTCCGCATGACGCAGGTCCTCACCGGACATGGTTCGTTCGGGAGTTTCCTGCACCGGATTCATGCGGAAGTGACGCCCGGGTGTCGCCACTGTGCGGAACGCCCGGAGGACACGGTGGAGCACACAGTCGAGGTGTGCCCTGCTTGGGCGGAGCATCGCCGTGCCCTCGTGGGGGCGATCGGCGGCGGAGACCTCTCGCGCCGGGCCTTGGTTGAGGCCATGGTCCGGAGCGAGGAGGAGTGGCAGGCGGTCGCCGACTTCTGCGAAGCAGTAATGCTTGCAAAGGAGGAGGCCGAACGCATCAGGCAACGGCGTTATCGCCGCCGCCGCCGTCGCCGGGATTCTGATCCCGATTTCCGGCCAACGTAGACGCGGGCTTGCGGACAGTGAGCAATGGGTAGCTCGCTGTCCGGCCGTCCGGTAACTGTCCGGACCAAGCCCAAGTCGTCGACGGCGCGCACTGTTCCCGCGCGCCTCAAGGAGTTGTCAGCAACAGCAGGGACCCAGCCGGGTCGAAGCCTACTGGGGCCAGGGTTATCCGAAAGGGCGCTCGAGCCCCGGTATGAAGGCTAGAAGGAACGGGGTGGGTCTTTTAGTCAGTAAGAGTCTGACACTATCTCCCGCTCCGCCCAAGGGCGGGGGATGTCAATGCATGATTTTTCCCACCATAAAAAAAAAAAAAAAAAAAAAGATTCATGCAGCAACGCAGTGAACGAATGAGGAGTGACGTCTATGACGCGATGGTGCGGCCAACCAATCACTGACACTCCCCGCCCCCGCGTCGCACTTCGCACCACTGAAGAGACCGGATATTTAACTTCTGCGCAAGTGTTCAAGATCCGTGATGGCAACTGTACATGTATTATGAAGCTACTCACAAATCGCTTGACCCACTTGGAGAGATGCTCGGTGTAGTAGTCTGTTTGGAAGCGCGCGTCCACCAGCAGCACGGCGCCCCAGTCCCCGCGGTGCCGCACGCAGCGCCCCACCGCTTGGTTCAGTGCTCTGCCAATATTCAAATATGTCGGATCAGACCGTCAAATAGTAACGGTCACACATTAGATTCAAAATAGATAGGTACAGAAGTCAATCTACATAAAAAGGACGCTCGGGCAACGCACACATAAACACCGCTAACAGAAACAATGTCTTAAAAACATTAGGATCAGTGCGAGCGCGAGTGCCATGACGTTATTGATGGGATGTAAAAAAGTTATTAAAACTTCAGTGGATGGTTCTTTAGATATTACAGAAAATACAAAACATAAAGAAACCAATAATAGTACATTTTGATACAGGCAAGCATATTATAAGTTGGAGGATTATATTCAAGATAAAAATGCTTGGCTCAATGCTGGTCCAGCTCCACTACCACTAGGGCGTACTAATTAGTTCATTAGTTGGAAACTAATATTATTATTTTTTAATTTGAAAGACACAATTGCATTGTATAATGTAGAAGCACTTTTTCCAAGTTTGTGAATGTGAAGCACCATGGAGCATTTTTATTAGGTTACAACTTTTTATTTTTTTATTTTTGACATTACGAGCATGGCAGTTGAGAGTTTGTCATGCTCACTCTGATGTCTCGCTGTTGGTGGCACGTGTTATTGGGTCGTTCAGTTCCCTTCAAAATGGTTGAGCTGAGTGGGGCTGATGCACGCGTCATGCTCGTGAACGGGTGCCGTCGGATGGGACTGGTCATCTCTTAGCTGCCAGTGGCTTAATTCAGTTTCTATCTTTTAATTATTTTACATTTTTATTTCACTATCGACATTGTGCTCACATGATAGAAGCAACAAGTAATATGTAACCAAGCATTATATGTAACACATATATGATTTAAAAGAGTGTCCATGGAGTTTCTTGCACGTTCTTCTCCATAGAGACCTACTCTTTGGAACGTGCAATTTAGCTTCACTTTTCTTGGACTGACCGACATTTGACTATTCAAAAGTGCCTGTAAATGGTCTATTTGAAATAAATGCTTTGATTTGATTTGATTTGATATAAGTGCAGAAAGTTTGTCATTGCGGGTAGGCGGAATCCGCATGAGTCACATGCGATTGAGTTATAGAGCTGAGAGCTGCAGTGACAAATTTGCACGTGTTTCAAACCACTTTTTTCAATACACTCACTGAAATGAATAAACGGGGGTTGAGCGGTGACTCGTGTGAGACGAGCTGCGCCCAGCCTGATGCGATACATGTCACAATATAATGGCGGGGAGAGCACAAGCACATTTTTGCACTCGTGCAGGAAATAGCCTATTCCATACCTGTAAGCGCCCAGCGGGTTTTCGAGCAAGTGTATTGAAATTACCTTATTTCGAAAAAAGAACGCCGCTTCTAGCTTCTTTTTGAGGCGTCCTTTTTTCCTTCCTTTATAAGCGTTTTTTTAAAAACGCTTGAAGCGGCTTCAAGCTTCTCCGGACACAAGGTGTCGCGCGTTTCAACTGTTTTTCCGACCTCATCTAGCTTTTTTTTGTAACGGCGTTAAGAGAGTTAAGAGTAAGAGGGAGTAAGGAAGAAAGAGAGAAAAAGAAAGGGAGTGGGAGATAGAGAAAATATGACTAACCTATACGCTTGCACCCGTAGCCACTCGCTACCGCTGAGTAAGCTCCTCTCCTTCATGTATTTGTTGTTGTACTCCATCTTCGCGCTGACGGCCGTGTCGTATGTGTTCGGGTATGGCACACCCACCTAAAGACAATGGTTATTTTAACTGGGTGTCAATCCAAGCAAAAGTATGGTGGAGGTGTGCCCCGCGGGGCGATCGGCGGCAACTCGCTCTCGGGCCGGGCTCTGGTACAAGCCATGGTCCGGAGTGGAGAAGGAGTGGCAGGCGGTTGCCTCCGCGTGTGAAGCAGTAATACTAGTGAAGATGACTGCACACGTGAGGGAACGGACATCCTCACGCCGTGGCCCCAGCCGAGGATCTCGACCCTGAATATCAGCCACGGTAGGCATGGGCTTGCAAGACAAGTAATGCCGGTAACCGTTCGGACCTCTTGAGTCGTCGATGGCGCGTAGAGTTCCGATAGTGTTGTGTAAATTTTATACACAATCCTACCTAGATTTGTGTATAAAATATACCTTCATTATAATGGCGGATGGTGGGTTGTGTGTGTTTGTTACTTGTTCACGCTCGAATGGCTGAATGAATCTGAATGAAAAGTACACGCAAAACCTATCCTATAATAGCACATAGAATACTTTTACCCCGGGAGTGTGTTCCATTGGGACAAGCGGGCGTAGTCGTTGGTAATAGCTAGTTATTTTAAATTTTATTATAATTCATAAGAAGTATAGAAAAAAAAAAAAAAAAAACCCGACTGCGTAAAAAAATTCATTAAATAAAAACTGAAAAGTAAAACACTTGGGTTATCGAGACGAATCTAACGATATGTTAATTATAAAAATCTGTTCAGCGGTTTGGAAGATATGAGGTAATAAAGAATATTACATACATACATACAAGATACGCGCGAAAAACATAACCCTTCTTGCAGTCGGGTAAAAAGAAATGAATATGAGTATTACTCACACAAATGACAGCTCTCGCCTGGTGGTCCTTGAAGTCCATACCCTCGGATACTTTGCCGCGGTAGATCGCGAACAACAATGCGCCTTTCTCAGTACCCACTGTCTGGTAGAAATCCTGGAAAACCGAAAAATATAAACCCATTGCTTATGATCCTCATATGGTGTTCGGTTAAAATTTCGAGCGTTTTCTCTTGTCTCTATAGGCTTAGTAAAATAAGTTTTCTGATAGTGCTTGGTCACACTGGCAGCGCGAGGCGGGTGCGGGAACGCGTGCGATTTTATTGGACACACGTGCCGCGCGCCGCGGGGGAGGGGGGGGGGCAGAGACCAGCTTGCCGCGCACTCACTGTGCCCACGCAATATTTTTTTTTTTTTTATATATTATTTATTCAAAATTCTTGACAGGATAAATTAATAGTCTTTTTAAATCTTAATTCTGAGTCTTTCATGGCTGAACTAGAAAGTCCTGTGTTTCAGGCGAGAAGAGCTATAATAATTTAAAATTAACAATTAATATGAACAAGCTATGTTGTGAGTAGCCCGTGTGCCCCCGCGTCGCTTCCCGCCCGGGTGTGCCCACTTTGGACACTCAAATGAAGTTCTATGTTTAGGATCGCCTCGGTCGCCCAGCACCCGCGCTTCCAGTGAAGCCGAAGACTTAAGAGTTCCCATTAAACGCTAACTACAAAATGTATGACAATGACATTACCTGGTACGCTACTTGTCATTTGACTTACACGACGTCTTACGTGAGCGATTTAACGCGAGTGCGGTTGCGAAGCGATCCGATGCGTGTCACGAAAATTCAACACGACGAGACGTCTCTGTCTTACGTGAGCACAAAGACGCCACATTTTTTTTTTTAATACGACATAATCTAGTGTAATCCAACTTGATGGTAAGCAGTGATGCAATCGTTGATGATGAAGCGCACTAGTTTATTTAAAGCCTACTCACTCTAGTCTTAAAGACGTAACCTAACACCGCACCCACGTAGGTCACCACAATAGAATATCATTGTTTGTTCCTTTCGCGCTGCATTACTTTTTGGATCACCTAAGTAAAATACCACGTTATTGTTTGGCGGGAAAGTTAACAGAAAACTCATTTGTCCAGCCTGCTGTGCAGTACCATGCGAAAGTTAATCGTAGACAAAACACTATACTCCAAATTGCTGGTGACAAATTGTATTATCAAGTGACAAACGTAAATATTAAATGAATTTGATCTCACATCCATGGTTTCCTCGTGGTCACCTCCGTGCCTCCTCTCACAAAACACATTCTTGAGCTGGTTCATCTCGTCCCACGCTCCTGTTTCTCGCCAGCTGTAATATGAAGTTTATGAAATCACAAACGCGCAGCACGATACAAACAGTACTACAGACACTCACTCTCTCACCAGCCTGTCCAGCAGCGAGTAGGACGGCAGGAAGCACAGCACGCCGTGCGGCACGCTGGCACACACGCGCAGCACGATACAAACAGTACTACAGACACTCACTCTCTCACCAGCCTGTCCAGCAGCGAGTAGGACGGCAGGAAGCACAGCACGCCGTGCGGCACGCTGGCACACACGCGCAGCACGATACAAACAGTACTACAGACACTCACTCTCTCAGCAGCCTGTCCAGCAGCGAGTAGGACGGCAGGAAGCACAGCACGCCGTGCGGCACGCTGGCACACACGCGCAGCACGATACAAACAGTACTACAGACACTCACTCTCTCACCAGCCTGTCCAGCAGCGAGTAGGACGGCAGGAAGCACAGCACGCCGTGCGGCACGCTGGCACACACTCGAATTATGGCGGCTCCCAGTGCACGGCGTGCGCGCGACGAGTCTACGCCCGCCGCGTTATAGCGCAGCTGACCCGCTGAGTCGCCTAGCAGGGTTCCTATCCAGACCTGGGAGGAAATAGAGCGAAAAAATAGTCTAGAACTGATTAGAGCGAAAAAATAGTCTGGCATCAAGAGTCACAGCACTACACTAACTTGGTTAATGAAAAACTTCATAACGCGTTCTGGTAATCTCAGAAGAACCTCGCTTACTCACCATAGAAGACTCATAGCGAAATTCAAGTAGTTGCTTTTATAGTACCCGAATTCGAAAATATAACAAGAAGAAAAGCGTTGACACGTTTCTTAACTTTTCGCATTTGATGTAACCACGATACGATTGAGATGTTGAATATAATTTGTTATCTCACTTTCTACAATAGTGTGGCGGGTAACCGAACCTCATTCACTATATTGTTACGCCATTAAACATGAACCAAAAATCTCCAAGAAAATAATGAGTAGCACGCAATAATTAAAACGCATTGTTGTACGAAAGATCTAGAATGGTTGTACGTAGCCAAGCTTAGAAAAATCTCGAAACATCCACAAAGTAGGTACCACTAGTAGTTAGGTATGCATCTGCCGATAAGGGAAATGGTACTCTCCGCCATTAACAATAGAGTCTAAATTCGCATGAAAGTGACGCTTAGTACATCGTGCAATAAAAATTATTTATAGCTCCGCGAAGCGACCTTATTGTTCTGGATTGATCTTGAGATGTCGGTATCTAGAATTTTCTTCGCTCCGCATATAAATACGAGTTCTCGACCGGAAGCGAGTCAGTTGTGATTTCTGCGAGTGCAAGTGTGTGAAATGATTTTATCTAACGACCTAAGCGATAGTGTAACGGTACTCTAGTGTTAATTGAGATTCGGATTATTGTTGACTGGACTAATTTGTTATTGTTTGTGGTGAATATAGTTGTCTGTTAGTAAATCGGCATTTAATTACCCACGTACGTAACAATATTGTACGAGCTACGCTGTACATTGACTTTATACCTACTATCTGTTTTGCTTACGATGACTAACATTGTTATAATTGTAATTCAAGTTAAATTGTTTACGTTGTACAGGACATAACAATTATTTAGTAGCAACAGAAATCTTCACGGACACATTTGTTCTCATTTAAAATAACCATTCCCATTTTATAGACAAACATTCACGGTTGCGCATCAACCCCAACCTTTTGTCCTTCGAGCCGGATACCAACAATATACCGGGTAAAGTAGGGTAACTTTGGCCCTGGGGTATAACTTTGGCTAAGCTTATTAACCAATAGGAACATGAGAAACGGTGTTTACTGTGTTCCTATTGGTTAATGAGTCCGGATCAAAGTTATACCTTAGGTCCAAAGTAACCCCACTTTACGGTAGTTAAAATGAAAATCCAAGACGGAAACTAAGAAGGTTTGACAATTTTTGTCCAAAGCACGTATTTTGCGTTATTTAAATGCGCCATTGACGCACGTTTTAGAAACGTCTGTATCGCTACAAACGCGCGTCAACGGCGCTGAAACGGCGTTGAAAAACGTAGTATACACAGGCCCTTAGGTCTTCAGAGAAGGCCAGCAGTGCACAACTGTGGCATCCGATGTACTCTAGCTCCTCAGAAGGCTTCCGGAAGGTCAGCAGCGCCTTCGTCTTACTGTCCTGGTGTATATTGGATGCTTATAAAACTTACCCGGTCCTCGGGAATGACGTGGTTAGGCGAGACGCGGTGCGGGAAGCTGGTGGCGAGCTCGGAGTGCAGGCTGATGAGCGGCGTCAGCGTGCCCGACGCCAGCGCGATGCAGCGCGCCGGGTGCAGGCCCTCCATCACGATGGCGGGGTTCATGCACATCAGGGACAGGGTCAGCGTCTCGTTTGATACCCACTGACAGATAAGACAATTATGAATGTTAATACCTATGGAAAATCACTAGAAACTTTGTTACATTAAAGCTTCTATATAAACAGATACAGCGGTTTTTGTTTTATATAAAAATACCAAGTAATTATGATTTTACACGCATTCAAAGTTCCCATAAAAATCGAGTAGCGCAAGACGTCATTTTACAACGCTCCGCTTAGTGTAAACTACAGCTGTAGCAGCTCTAGTTTATTTAAGCAGTGTTTTGTATTGATTCATTGTTTTGAATTGAATTAATATTGGATGAGGGATTCGAAAAGATAATCAGGTAATCTACCTAATATTGATAGAAATAAAATAGATTCGAAGGAGAAAAAAGTTTTCCGAAAAAAGACTAAATTTTAGCACAACACATTTTTTTCTAGTGACGATGACATCATGATGACGATCGCTACGATTGATCTCGTGTTGTGTTGGTGATTGGACATTTAAAATAAATACTTATAAACGCAAGCACGGAGTACCTAATAACGCAAGGCAACGGTACAGAAGAGTGAAAGCGAGTGTTGTATTATGACGTCACGTGTATTGAATGCGGGCTGATTGTTGGATTGTCATTTATTGAGGAAGGCTATGGGCTAAGATTATATAACAACACGCTACGACCCATGGGAGCGGAGCAGTAATGAAACCGCGGAGCGGCTGCTAGTGTGTCGATAAATACAATTTAATTGTTTCTGAAGTAATAATGTGAAACTGTGTATTGTTAGGAGCTGTCAATGTTTGCGCTGCAGTCGAAAAATCAGCTTCTCGTTTTTAAAAAAAACCGGGCAAGTCCGAGTCGGCCAACCTATGAAAACAGTTGAATTCCCAAATTGAGTTACGAAGATTTTTTCGAATCGCAAAGTTTTTTTTACTACTCGCACTTGCCCAGTTTTTTAACAAGAAATCTCTTTCGACAATACTTACGTCCTTTTCATCCTAAGCGGCAAAAACAAAAATCCTTTATCAATATTAAAATTACAATATTTCACCAAACGAAGACTGACATTGTAATCGTGCGTTAGCAACTTAGTTTCCAAAAATGGGTTATTTAAGAAATAATTCAGATACAATAATGCATTGAGGTCAGTTTGCGCTATCATTTTATTTATTACTAGCTGTGCCCGCGACTTCGTTCGCGTGGACTATAGGATTTTGAATTTATTGTTTCTAAAATAAAAGTGGCCCATGTTACTCCTTATTACATCAGGTATCTGCCAAAAAAAGTCCCATCAAAATCGGTCCAGCCATTTCAGAGATTAGCCCGGATAAACAGACAGACAGGCAAAACTTGTAAAAAATGTTATTTTGGTGTATGTACCATGTATATTTTCATATGCATGTAGTAAAAAGCAGTTATTTCAATATTACAAACAGACACTTCAATTTTATTTATATGTTTAAATGAGTTATTTGTACGAGTTATTCTAAAACCAATTTAATTTATAACTTAACTTAACGCGCAGTTGATATTCGTATGTATACTATCAATTGAAATCAGTGATTTAAATTGATTATTTTCATAAATTAAATAGAGGATCTTATAATCTACAATTCTACACTAATATTATAAAGAGATTTAGTTTGTTCTTTTTGTTTGTAGGAGGTAATCTCTGAGAGTACTGGCCCGATTAAAATTGTCACTGATAGATAGCTGCTTTATTCCTGAGTGACATTGGCTATATTCTAAGTACACGGGCGAAGCCGCGGGCAAAAGCTAGTTAAGAAATATAAAGGTTTTAAGAAGTCGAATATGTAGCTTAACTTAGTTAGTTAAAGTGTGGAATTTCCTGCCGTATGTACGTACGTACGTATGTCTTTACCTCATTAAATTGTGAGGATCTCCATCCAGTGTTGTTTGAGAGCGCGTTACTCTTCCCCGTGACGTGCCTTATCAAGGCCGGTTTGAAGTCGTCCACATATTTGCACTCGCACCGGAACAGAAAACCTGAGAAGTATTATCACAATATTTATTTATTTAATTTTCTTGCAACATAGAAGTGCAAAGGCGGAATTAATGCCTTAGGTAGTCTCTACCAGTCAACCTATACCTATAGCGCTAGCAAGCCAAAACAAATCATGAACTTGGTGTAATACATATTGTTACGAGCTATTAACGTGGTGGTGGTTTGTCAGTGAAACACAGTTTAATCAAGCCAATCTTTATTGCCCACCTAGGGGAGTACGCGGTTGCTTGCAACCGATATGCTTAACCTAATTACGATACTAAATTTACCTTACAAACTAATGAGGGCGCCAGGTAGGGTTTTGTCTCGGGCTGGCAAATGACTGGAACCCTTCCAATCCACAGAAGCACCGGCTGGTGGGTATGGGTTACACAAATAGGGTTTGAACATCAAGGAAGGTATGCATAGGCATTGGCTTGCAAGTGCTTGAACTTCTTGTAACTCACCAACAAAGAAAGGGCATGACCATAGGCTGGAACAATAATTGACACCGATTTGAACATCGCTCAACGGTCCAGATTTACCAAACTTACTATATATTATATAACAACAATCTTAAGGACTCACCCCTTTCTTATTGACGTAATTCACGCACAGAAAATATACAATTAAATAGTGATCCTTTACAAAATATAATGATCAATTTTTATTATTTCTTTACTTTTTTTATAATGGCGGTAGATTTCAACAATTGGCTTCCAAGTGACACTCGTATGTCTCTGACAAGGATCTGCGCTGCTGTGTCTCTCGAATTCACGGTCAACGTTCTTTATACCATGTTAGAAATAAAATTTTGAATCAATAGATTTACGTTTTGAATCAATAGATCTTCCAAAAAGACAAAACTTGTTATGGCCGGGTTTGAACGCGCGACATCCAACGTCGCTGTCCTTGCTTACACTTCTCGGCTACGTAAGCTGTTAGATAATTATTCGAAATACACCTTAGCGTCATGCCATCGGGCATGACGTCATTACAAATATCCCCCGCCAACAAGAAAAAAAAAAAATTAACCTTTGTATATATATATATATATTTTTTTTTTTAACGTTTTAGATCGTTCGCATGCCAAATGCCTATGTTTTTACCTTGCATATTTTGTAAGCGATACACATTACTAGAAAGTTTCTCTACAATTTTAACTTTTTCAAATTTTGGCGCTAACTTGGCCATGAATTTATTGCTTGCTTTAGATAAATATTTAGTTTTTTTCCAAACAATATCACCAACAGCGAATGTTGTTGGTCTGTAATTCTTATTATAGTATTTGCTGCTATTAATATGTGCTTTTTTAAGTTTCAATTGAACCTCTTTGAAAATTTTTTGTCTTTTCTTATTATCTAAATCAAAATTCTCAAAATTGCTGTTTAGTGTCTGGTTTAGGTCTGGCGTATTAGTAACTAAGGCAGACACATCGAGAGGTGAGATTGAGACCTCCCTACCAAGAAATAAGTATGAGGGCGTGTATCCTGTTGTTTCATGTACCGCTGTGTTTATTGAATGAGCAATTGCTTGTAAGTGCACGTCCCACTCGTTATGTTTAGTGACACTCGAGTTAGCAGCTATCAATGTCCCTACTACTCTATTCACCCGTTCCGTAGGGTTACTTTGTGGGTGATATAATGGTGTATACCATAATTTACATTGGTACTTGGCTGCTACCTCTTTAAAAGCTTGTGATTCAAATTGCTTACCATTATCGCAAATGATTGCCTTAGGTGCTCCAAACAATAATATTTGACGTTCTAATATTTCCCCAATTTTATCTGCTTTTCCCGTCCTCAATGGGAAAAGTAAAACAAACTTACTAAACCAACATGAAATAACTAAAAGCATGGTATTACCAATTTTGCTACGTGGAAATGGACCCATTAAATCCAACGAAATTACTTCCCATGGCTGGGATACATCTCTATGTTGGCCCATAATCCCAAATGGGTGTTGTTGTGATACTTTATATTTTGCGCAAGTCTCACAATTCTCCACATAATGTTTTACGTCTCTAAACATGTTAAACCAGAAGAAATCCTTTTTAATTCTATAATGGGTTTTTTTAATTCCTAAATGACCTGCACAGATCTCGTCATGACATTTTTTTAGCACTTCAGACCTAAGTGGTTCAGGAATGAATAATTTCCAGTTGCAATTGTCATCTGGATACTGTTTTAATATGACTTTTCTATATAGTAATCCGTTATGTACTGCCCAAATCCTACTGTTAGTATTATTGACTACTTGATTCACTTTATTCTTATACCAATTATTTTTGTGCTTGTCAAGTATCTTTATAAAGTTTGACTCTAAAATATTGATGTCTATTGCCCTAGAAAGTGCGTCCGGCACAATATTTAGTTTGCCTGGTCTATGAATGATATCAAATGAAAATTGTTGAAGTTTCATTGCCCATCTTGCCAACCTACCATGAGGGTCTTTCATTTTGTGCAGCCACAGTAATGCCCTATGGTCCGTTATAACTGTAAAGTGCACACCATCAATATATGGACGAAATTTTTCTATTGCATAAACCACACTCAGTAGTTCCTTTTCAGATGCTGAATAACGTTTCTCACAATCATTCAGTTTTCGACTTAGATAAGCTACTGGTTGATCAGAATCTTCTGCTTTTTGACACAAGACTGCTCCTATTCCTTCATTAGAGGCATCGCACTGAATGGTGAAAGGCTTATTGTAATCTGGACATGAAACCACTGGTGCGGTGGTAAGTAAGGTTTTAAGTTTCAAAAAGGACTCTTCCGCTGCCTGTGACCATATAAATTTTGTTTTCTTTTTACCTTTAGTAAGGTCGTGCAACGGAGCAGCTATGATTGAGAAGTTTTGCACAAAACGCCGGTACCAACTAGCTAATCCTATGAATCTTTTGAGTTCCGTGAAGTTATTAGGTCTTGGGAAATTTAATATTGCTGTAACTTTTTCCGGATCCGTTCTCAAACCTTCTCTGTCCACGATGTATCCTAAGAATTTTAAGCTAGACCTTGCAAATTTACATTTATCTACATTTATAGTTAGATTTGCTTCCTTTAAAATGGCCATAACGTTCCTTAATACTTCTAGGTGTTCATTAAATGAGGATGTACAAATTATAATGTCATCTAAATATGCCCAAACTTTATCACCATGAGCCTGAAATAATATGTCCATCAGCCTTTGCTGTGTTTGGGATGCATTTACGAGTCCAAATGGCATTACTTTGAATTGGAATAATCCTCTTCCCGGTACGGCAAAAGTGGTTTTCTCTTTACATGATTCCTCTAACTGTATTTGCCAGAAAGCAGATTTAAGGTCTAACGTACTCAAATATTTTGCACTACGCAGATTGTCAATGATGGTGGTAACTCTGGGCAAGGGATATGTATCTCTTTTGGTTATCTTATTCAGCTGTCTGCTGTCTAAACAGAGTCTGTTATCACCATTAGGTTTTTTAACTAAGAGAATTGGTGAACACCAAGGGCTGAAAGTAGGCTCAATGATATCGTTCTCGAGCATTACATCTATTTCTTTTTCTATCTGTTTCTTTATGGTGGGTGAGAAGTTATATTGTTTTTGGTGAACCGGTTTGTGAATTCCTGTATCAATATTATGCTTTAGTATGTTTGTCCTACCTATGCCTGTTCCTATAGTGTGTTTCATTTCTGTAACCAGCTTTGCCAAGTCTTTTTGTTGGTTGACACTCAAATCTTCCATGGGTATAATTGATGATCCACTAGATTCTAGGAGTGATATTTCTCTATTTATGGATTTGCAATCACTCTTTAGCTTTAATTGGATTCCAAACACATCAAAAAAATCTTTTCCTAGTAATAATTTCTGTGATAACCCTGGCATGACCATCATTGTTATTATGTGAAATTGATTATCAAAGGTTATCGGTACGTCAAAAGCCTCAGAAACGGTATGATTGGTTCCATCTGCTGTGGACAACCTAGCCCCCGGCAATACATATGATTTTAACCCTAATGTTCTTAAAGTGCTAGCAAAAACCGAATTTATGACTGTTAGATTGGCTCCGCTATCTAACAATCCGATACAGTCGTAGCCTAAAATCTTAAATGTAACATAGTTACGATTATCATTATCTTTGTGGAAAATTTTACAGATTTCATTATATTTGAAGAAATGCTTCAAGGTCTGTAACCAATCCTGCCATTCTTTACTATGTTTCTGTAGGGGGAGAATCACTTGGCAGCTTTGGTTTCTCCCCCTACCGCGTTTCCCTTACATAAACAATTTTTTGAGGTGACCCCAAAACGGCCACACTTATAGCAGAATAACCGTTGTTTGAGAGCAGTACACGCTCGAAATAAGTGTCCTGTTTCCCTGCAATTCCAGCAACGATTGCTAGCTGACTTTAATTTACTTATTTCTGCCACCGATGGCGAGTCCTTTATTTCCTGATTAATCAAGTGCACACTAGGCTGATAAGCCAAATCTGGTTCAAGTTTAAATTTATGACCTTGAGGCTCCTGGAAATTGTCACAGTTACGTTTAGTTACCTCCAAGACGCGCAATATATTTACCAGTTCTTCTACTGATTTAAAGTTATCTCTGCATACAGCTTTCTGGAAATATGGCTGCAGATTTTTTTTTATTATTTGAATTTTCCCAATTTCAGAAATTTTATCCGGTAATCTATTAAACATGTTTTGCATGACGAAGATATAAATTACAGCCGATTCGTCTTTGCCCTGGGTTCTAGCCTTAATTTCATCTAATAAATCTTCCTGGTAGTTGGCAGATTGGAATGTACGTTTAAGTAGAAATACTAGTTCCTCCCAGTCACCAATGCTGTCTCTATTTGCTCTGTACCATATAAGCGCATCACCCTCAAAAAAGTCTATCGCATACCTCCATAAGTCTCTATCACTAGCATTGCGCGCTTCTTTTATTTCTTCAACCCGTTCTATAAAAGCATTTACACTTAAATTATTCCTACCTGTGAATTTTATGCCCCAACTACTAATCGGAATTAATTTGCGTTTAAACATACTATCGTCTACAGTAGAAGTCCGAAATAAGTTAGGGCCTTTTTTAGCTTTATCATCAAGGCAATCCTCGAATGAACAACTTTTTCCTTCAACAATTTGTTGGTTTATCTCTGCAGTGGAGGTTGTACCGAAGACGTTACTCTCTTCAAACTTTTTTATAATTTTACTTCCAATCTCACCTAAGTTTTTTACTAAATTACGTTTATCATCCACTGTCAAATCGCCATCATCAGGTAAATCGTCTCGCTCTTCTAACTGTGCTAATAATCTATCCCCAGTATTTATAAGTTCTGATTTCAAACTGACTTCTCCCTCCGTAGACGGACTGATGAACGTTAATCGGTTCTGAACATGTACTAACCTAGACACTAGTCTCCTAAACAACGGTTTGTCAGGCTTGTCCGCTAGTTCCGAAATGTATTGAGATAATATTTTAAGTTTAGATGAGCAAGTTTCTAATTCTATCAAAGGGGTTTCTAAACTCTGTTTTGGCGCTTTAACTTCATAGCTATAGTTTTCTGTTTGTTCGCTTACAAGCAATTCCTTCAACAATTTCCTTAATACCGAAACAACCGCCGTTACTTTTACGCCTCGACATGCAAGCTCAAACTCTAGTTCATCCTTTAATAGATAGCATGGATCCATCATAGCAGCAGATATTATTTGTCAAACCCGCACTATAATTTAGTATTTAAACAAAAACAATAACCTAGTATGCACCAACGTACTAGTCGTTTAATTTCCAAGGTTTTTATTTTAAATACCCAATTATAAATTGCACCTTTTTTTTTTTTTAGAACGTGAGAAAAAAACAACCTGTGTAACTACTATATCAAAAATAGGGAAAAACCCAACCTATATAAAACAATAAGCACCTTTTGTTTGAGGAAAAAAAAAATTACCTGTATAAAACAATAAGTAGACCCTTGAAAAAAAAAACACCCTGTATATAACGTACCAAGACACAAATTGAATATTTGAATAAACACCTTCTTTCATACAATTATCTTAATAGGTCTTAAAGATACAATAAGTTTTGCTAATTAATAACGTTTTAAAAGTAAGTATGAAATCAAACTTAGTTGACGGTGTGTCGAAAAAAAAAAACAGAAAATCCAACGGCTTTTTTTTTTCCCAAATTACAAATTCACTAACAAACCACAAATACGTATCTATTTTTAAAGTTAGGCGCCATGTTACGAGCTATTAACGTGGTGGTGGTTTGTCAGTGAAACACAGTTTAATCAAGCCAATCTTTATTGCCCACCTAGGGGAGTACGCGGTTGCTTGCAACCGATATGCTTAACCTAATTACGATACTAAATTTACCTTACAAACTAATGAGGGCGCCAGGTAGGGTTTTGTCTCGGGCTGGCAAATGACTGGAACCCTTCCAATCCACAGAAGCACCGGCTGGTGGGTATGGGTTACACAAATAGGGTTTGAACATCAAGGAAGGTATGCATAGGCATTGGCTTGCAAGTGCTTGAACTTCTTGTAACTCACCAACAAAGAAAGGGCATGACCATAGGCTGGAACAATAATTGACACCGATTTGAACATCGCTCAACGGTCCAGATTTACCAAACTTACTATATATTATATAACAACAATCTTAAGGACTCACCCCTTTCTTATTGACGTAATTCACGCACAGAAAATATACAATTAAATAGTGATCCTTTACAAAATATAATGATCAATTTTTATTATTTCTTTACTTTTTTTATAATGGCGGTAGATTTCAACAATTGGCTTCCAAGTGACACTCGTATGTCTCTGACAAGGATCTGCGCTGCTGTGTCTCTCGAATTCACGGTCAACGTTCTTTATACCATGTTAGAAATAAAATTTTGAATCAATAGATTTACGTTTTGAATCAATAGATCTTCCAAAAAGACAAAACTTGTTATGGCCGGGTTTGAACGCGCGACATCCAACGTCGCTGTCCTTGCTTACACTTCTCGGCTACGTAAGCTGTTAGATAATTATTCGAAATACACCTTAGCGTCATGCCATCGGGCATGACGTCATTACAATATAAATAAATAATTACAATAATTTATGAAAAACTATCTATTAAATGATAATATATGATGGAGAATGGAGTGGGCGTGCCCAGGACGGACGTAACCTATCCATTTTTATACCTGTTGGTCTAGTGGTTAGTGGCCCTGACTGCTATGCCAGAGGTCGTGGGTTCGATACCCACCCAGGACAAATGTTTATGTGATGAGCATGATCATTTGTTCTGTGTCTAGGTGTAATTTGTCTATATAATTGTATGTAAGTATGTTTATCAGTTGTCTAATGCTCATAACACAAGCTCTGCTTAGCTTGAGACTAGATGGCGTTGTGTGATAGTTGTGGAATATATTATATCGACAGGCCTGTTGGTCTAGTAGTTAGTGACCCTGACTGCTATGCCGGAGGTCGTGGGTTCGATTCAGGACAAATGTTTGTGTGATGAGCACGATCATTTGTTCTGTGTCTGGGTGTAATTTATCTATAATATGTATGTATTTAGAAATATATAAGTATGTTTATCAGTTGTGTAGTACTCATAACACAAGCTCTGCTTAGCTTGAGACTAGATGGCGTTGTGTGATAGTTGTGGAATATATTATTATTATTATTTTTAATCATAAATAAACATAAATAAATATTATTATAGTTGTTGTTAACTTACCGAACACCATGTCCATTTCCTCGAGCAGTGTGCCGGTAGACTGCGTGACACCATACAACGTGCGCGAGTCTTCCCGCAAACGACGGCAGAAATTTTCCGAGTTTCGCCTGAAATCTGCATATAACGAATATAAAAATATATATAAAACTAGCTGACCCGGCAAACTTCGTACCGCCTAATAGTTACCTTTTATCTAAGCTGTCAACTCTACCTACTCTACCCTACTCTACCCTACCCTACTCTACCATACCCTACTATATCCTACCCTACTCTACCCTACCCTACTCTACCATAGCCTACTATATCCTACCCTACTCTACCCTACCCTACTCTACCCTACCAAATTGTGAATCTAAACCATTCCCAGATCCCCTTGAACACACACAAAAAATTTCATCAAAATCGGTCCAGTCGTTTGAGAGAAGTTCAGTGACATACACACTCACAGAAGAATTATATATATAAAGATATCATAAGGTAAGGCGTTCAAATAATTTTGTGTAATTTATAGGTACTAATACTAGCTATTACTCCGGGCTTCGCTCCCGTCAACAGACTACCTACCCTATCCTACCTTACCTTACCTTACCCTACCCTACCTACCTAGTAGTAGTAGTAGTCTATTTTTTACCCTACTTAAAGGGCTACCTGCCAAAAAAAATTACATCAGCTACCTGCCAAAAAAAGTCCCGTCAAAATCGGTCTAGCCATTTCAGAGATTGGCCCGGACAAACAGACAGACAGACAAAAATTGTAAAAAACGTCGTTTTGGTGTATGTACCGTATGTATTTTCATATGCATGTAGTAAAAAAGCAGTTATTTCAATATTACAAACAGACACTCCAATTTTATTTATATGTATAGATGTATAGATTGATTCAATTATGAATTTACCAATTATGACAAATTGTGGTCAATTTTGGTCTTTCGTTTTTTTTTTTTCTTTTTCACTAAACAAATATGATCAGTAACAGGTACGGATAGAGTCCCATTTTTTGTACTAATAAAAAAATAATGGTGTTTAACATCACACTACGACCAAGGAACGGAGCAGTAATCAATAACGTGAGTAAAACAGCAGGGGACAGTTTGTGAATAAATATCTACTTACCGCCGTACTGTTTATATCCGATATTGTGATTGTTGAGCGTCTCAACGAACTGGTGCGCTTCCCACTTCAACACCGCTTCATTGTTGTTCACTGGTTGCTGGTTTATAAGTGGAGTTTGGTTCTCGAACCTGGACCAATCACGAAAATTAATCACGCATTTACAGGTACCGGCACGAATCTTGAGCGCTCAGCGTCAGAGTGGGGATCGCTTTGCGCATTCCATACATTGGCGAGCCAATCACTGACACTTCCCGCCCCCGCGTCTCATTTCACTAAAGAGACCGAATATTTGACTTCAGCGCAACTTGAAGCCAGCGCTCAAGATCCGTGCTGGAATCTGTACCCAAGTTACTATGAAATAAATAGCATAACATAGCATAATCAGCCTTATAATGTTCCCACTGCTGGGACTCGGACCTCCTCTCTAGGAGTGGGAATGGGCCGTAATCCACCACGCGAGCCCAGTGCTGGTTGGTGAATGCCACATGTCTTCGAATTTTTGGTTTTAGGACATGCCGAATTCCTCACGATGTTTTCCTTCACCGTTTTGAGAGCAGTAGTGATGAAATAAATTACACAAAGTAATACGCCTGAAAATAAGTGGTTATGCTTAATTTACCAGTACTCCCAACTCTTGAGCGTGTTCAATAGATCTTCGATGTAATGTTCTATGTCTTGATTGGAGAGCCGGTACTTCAACACGTTCTCCAGTTCCTGGAATTTAATTTGAATAATTAATGCCAAACAATCTGTAGAAGTTGTAGGTTGTGTGCGCATCACGTAAAATGTTTTTTTTATTAATTGATATAAACTAGTACTTGACTGCGATCCCACCTGATGGTAAGTAGCGATGCAATCTTTGATGGTGAGGCGCACTAGTTACACTAATGTACAGGTAAACTGGGGCTTGAGTCTGCTATTTTTATAAATTCGTCATTCCAAAACGACTCCATCGTCATTATGCTAAAGGTTTGTAATCTGCTAATTCATAATGATCGATCATTGATCGGTCAATGGTCTTGTAATAGAATTGTAGTAGAATGACAATATCGAGCTTACTAAAAGCACTAATTGAGCAATGACGTCGTAATGGTAGGTCACCGATCTAAGGAACTGTCAAAATTTTTGCAGATTACCGCACCGCATACGTCAGATATTCATTTGTCATTATGTACGAGATTATCATTCTATGCCATTTCTTTCAATGGAGTGTCAGTGGTTGACCATCGGAAAGTCATAATGACGCCATTATATTAGTAGTTAGTTTACCAAAACTTGTTTTTTTTTTTTTTTTTTTTTTTCGATGGGAAAAATCATCTTATGACAACCCCCGCTCTTGGGCGGAGCGGGAGATAGTGTCAGACTCTTACTGACTAAAAAACCCATCCCGTTCCTTCAAGCCTTCATAACGGGGCTTGAGCGCCCTTTCGGATAACCCTGGCCCCAGTAGGCTTCGACCCGGCTGGCCCCTGCTGTTGCTGACAACTCCTTGAGGCGCGCGGGAACAGCGCGCGCCCTCGACGACTTGGGCTTGGTCTGGACTGTTACTGGACGGCCGGACAGCGAGCTACCCATTGCTCACTGTCCGCAAGCCCGTACCAAAACTTGTCAAAATTAACAATTATGAAATCAATGATAGACCATTCTGACACTATTGTAATAGCAGACTTGAGACCCTAGCCTGTTGGTCTAGTGGTAAGTCCTGGCCGGCAGGTCGTGGGTTCGATTCCCACCCGGGACAAATGTTTATGTGATCATTTATTCTGTGTCTGGGTGTAATTTATCTATAATATGTATGTATTTAGAAATATATAAGTATGTTTATCAGTTGTCTAGTACCCATAACACAAGCTCTGCTTAGCTTGGGACGGGACCGCTTTGTCTGATAGTAGTGGAATATATTTATTATAATATTTTACGTGTCGCACAGGTGGAATCGCAGTCTATCACTAGTTGATCTAGAGTAACATTATAAAGAGGTAAAGCTTCTTTTTTTTGTTTGTGGAAGGTAATCCACAAACAAAAAAAAAAACAAAAAAAATTTTGACAGGCCTGTTGGTCTAGTGGTTAGTGACCCTGACTGCTATGCCGGAGGTCGTGGGTTCGATTCCCACCCAGGACAAATGTTTGTGTGATGAGCACGATCATTTTGTTCTGTGTCTGGGTGTAATTTATCTATAATATGTATGTATTTAGAAATATATAAGTATGTTTATCAGTTGTCTAGTACCCATAACACAAGCTCTGCTTAGCTTGAGACTAGACGGCGTTGTGTGATAGTTGTGGATTATTATTATTATTATAATCTCTGAAAGCATTGGTATAATTGCTAAAATTTTTTTACCGATAAAAAGCTGCTTTATTCTTGAGTGTCATAGGCTATATTTTATGTGCGCAGGCGAAGTCGCGGGCAAAAGCTAGTATTATTTAAAAAAATCTCACCGTAATAGAAGTCTGTATCTGTGTCTTGGTGATGTTGACGGAGGCGACGTCGCGGCAGATGCCCTCAATGTTGTGCGCCTCGTCCACTATCACTACGGCGCCTTGCAGCTCAATACATAACTGTAGGGAAAAATAGGTTGAAAGAAAGAAAGAAAGTATTTATTTTGGCGCAAAAAAAAACATATTATACAACAAAAACTTAAGACAAACACCAAACAAAAAAAAAAAAAATAAATAAAAAGTAACATAGTGTGTTATACGTTTGCGCCAAAAAAGGTCCAGTTCAGCGAAATGCCAGACTACTACGGGTAGTTGTCTGACGCTGGTTTTCAACTGAACCTTATTTGGAGTGAAACGGATAAAAAATAAATTTACAAAAAGGTTCTGGAGTGGCGACCGCGTACCGGAAGACGTAGCGTTGGAAAGCCACATACAAGGTGGACCTATGACCTGGTGAAGGTTGCGGGAATCCGACGGATGCGGGACGCGCGGGATCGTTCATTGTGGCTACACTTGGGGGAGGTCTATGTCCAACAGTGGACGTCTATCGGCTTATATGATGATAAGATAATGACATAGCATATAGCATAATCGGCCTTATTTAATGTTCCTACTGCTAGGACTCAGGCATCCTCTCTAGGATTAGATATTATTAGCCGTAATACTAAAGCGAAACGTAATATTAAAGCCCGCGTTGAGGGGGCTCAGTGTGGGTAGATGAATATCACGTGTTTTCGATTTTTTGGTTCTAGGACTAGATGTCCTCACGATGTTTTCCTTCACGGTTTTGAGAGCGTGATGAAATAAGTTACACAAAGTAATGCGCCTCGTTGAGTTTGAACTCGCGACCTACAACTCGTAAGTCGGGGCCGTTACCTCTCCACCACCACTGCTCATCATCTCATTTTTAAAGGTAAAGTTGGTGAGTTTGTTTGTATCTCTGAAACTGTTAAACTGGTAGACCAAACTGGGGTGCCTACTTAATAATAAAAATAAAATAAAATAATCTTTAATTCGGATTAGTGACATCCATATTGGTTACTAAACAATTGAGAGAAAACTTATAACCTATGTTAGAAACCTTAATAATATATTATTTTAAAACAAGGTGGTTGTTCCTAAAGCAACGGTGAACAACATCACCTAACAAAGGATAATCGTACCTGTCCGCTATGGTCTTCAGGATGGAGTTGGAGCTAGCCCGCACTCTGCAGAGCAGAGAGGCTGATTTCTGTCTAACGATGGCGTGGAAGCCATCGACGCGCGCCTCTGCAAACATACCTGATGCACTGCAGAAGCGGGGCAGCCCCATCAACATCCTGAAGCCGTTATTATATTGGACCCGCAAGGCGCTGATAGTCCGCTGAGTATAGTTAGTCCACAGGCTGCATGTGTAAAACAATTGACAGTAGGCTTTAAATAGTGTTATTTTAACTTGTCCACTACGCCGCGTAAACCTGTACTTAGCCCCCGCCTATACTCCTATGATCATCTGGAACCTATCATGACGTTTTAAAATGTCAAGCGTGCGAGCGAAAAAGAGGGATGGAGCTATACACCATGTATAGCTCTCTTTGAAGTTCAGTTTACGGTGTCAAATGGATCGTGTTAAGGACCGAAACTGCGTTAAGCGGACGCCCGCGACGGACATCCCTCGCGTGACGTCGCGCGTGTATCGTGTGCTCGGGTCTCCGTCGCGGGAACTGGATTATTACCTGCGCAGTGTCGGTAGTTCAACTTTAACGGTGTGCATGTAGTCGTCTCGATGGAGAACTTAATATTTATTACGTAGCAAAAGTAGGGCGCGAGGCCGGCGAGACGCGACGAACGCCCGCGCGGCGAGCTGCAAAGGAGCATGTTGGAATCCCAACACTAAAACTATTTTATAAGTCAAGTCATACATGCGCACATCACTACGACTCGACGCGTGGCGATATATTTCCCGCCTTTTCGTCAGTTGCCATTAGGTATCTGCTTCTACGATCCACACCAAACGAACAGTAGCAAAGGGATCAATTTTTCCACTGTGTCTTTAAATAAGTGAACAGTTGTATACTGTGTCCGTTAATTAAATACTTTGAAGTCAGAAACAGTTTTGGTTACTCAACACTCTCATCCAAACAGAGCACTTATTGACCGCGCGGCCGTCCGCTTAACGCAGTTTCGGCTTTAAGAGCTCGTGTTGGGGCTTCTGGTGAGATAGTGGTCAAACGCGAGCCTATCAATAACAAAAAAGTAGATTACTCACATTACTCCTAATACTCGGATCAATCAAGTAATTATAAGGGCAGAAGACGATATGCGCCGTCTTGGCCATAGCCCTCGCTCCGTAGTAAGGGCAGGCCTCCTTCTCGCGGCCTATCTCCACCAGGTCCTCCAGGTCGAAGGCGGCCGGCATACAGCCGTGGCTCAGGGCCGCGCGGTTGTCGTAGTACACGCAGTTCGTGTTCTCCTTGTTCTCGTCTTTTTTGCTGCTTCTAATAGGCTGCAAGAAAAAAATATACTTATGAGTAATTTTTAAAAAGTCCAGGACAACGCCAGGGTGGTGATGGTATTGCTGAAAGGAACCTTACAGTATGCAGGTTGGACAAAAATATCGTCGGCCACATCGTCGCTAACCATCAGGTAAGATAGTGGTCAAACGCAAGCCTATCAATAATAATAAAAATAGTTCTATCTGGTTGAGCGTCATGCAAATTTGTGAATTTCCTTTACAGGACAGCAGTAGCAAATCCTATTGAGATTTCTTTAAAACCAAGTTCAGGATCATAATTCGTGAAAAGCGTTTGTCCGAGACAGGGTGTGTGATAAAAAGGCGCATCCTGATAAAATGGAATAATCTGACAGAAAAGTACAATCTGATCAAAAATGCGATTTTATTACAACCTGATAAGACAGTATTAAGTACTAGACAGTGTGACTATAATACAACAGCCAATTTAACCTCACGTTTGTAACATCTTCAAAATGGTGCTATTAATGGTTATACTGCAGCTATCGAAGATACTTGAAAGAGTAGAAAGCTTGAATCAATATTGAAACAATGAATCGAAACTGTTTGAGATTAAGTTTTAAGACGATACTTACTTATTAATTTCAAAATATATTATATCTCCATACTGCATACATGAAATAATATAATTAAACTATTATTATTGATGTACTTAATTAATGACTGCAATGTATTTACGTGAATCACATCGTCTTCAGTAAGAACAACAATGATTAATGTTAAACTTTGTTTTGGGGGCCTGGTGACCTGACACACAAGTTTTTTAAAAAACTTAGTTCAGGCACCAGTCTTCCACAAATTAATTTCACCATTCTGATTGTACACTGTTTCATTTCTCTGGAATTTGTGGAAAGAAAATAAATTATTATACTACTTCTGATTTATGAATTAATTGCTTTTAGGTACAAACTCTACTATAGTATGAAAACATTAATGTAGGATTTAACATCTTCTTAACTGCAAATCTTCTTATCAGTGACTTATCTACAATTTGCTGTGGACTAAGGTATACTAAAATTGATAAAAAGCAAGTGATAACATATCTCTCATCAATCCAAAGATTTAAATAGTAAATCTTGAGTTTCTATAATAAAGTAGTTCTCTTGGTTAGCGTGGTTACAGACAGACAGAAGTTTTATGACATGCAAGACAGTAGAGAAGATAGAATTAATATTATTATTAAAGATATATGACTTAATTTAGTTAAGTTAGTAAGCCTCAAGTTCTACAATCAAATGTAAGCACTATGCAGAATAAGAGATAGACAAAGAAAAAGAGTTTAATTACATGAAAGACAGAAGGGACATAATTATTTCAGTAGGCGTCAAATTCGATATACGAACCTAAATACTATACGGAACAACAAACAGACAGAACAAGTTTAAGAAGAGACTAGAATATGTTAGTAGCCTTAAAGTTCTCTGATCAAACATACAAAAAAAAAATATCTGATAACATGCAAGACAGCAGAGAAGACACATGCAAGACAGTAGATAAAACTCACCTTAACACAAGCCCTGCACATATCATTTCTTGAGCTCCACAGATTCTTATCAAACTCCTTAATACAGCTCTTATCCCTGCTAGACAGAAGGGTCATTTTCACGAGGCCACAGTACGAAGTCCTCTTGAACTCCTTGATGACTTGCTTCAGCTGCGTGTGAGTGCGGGCGCCGTAGTAGATGGTTGGGAGGCTGCAATCAACAAGCATTGATGCGCGGACGCGAAGGTTTTCCACCAGGCTGTATAGGTTTCTGCAACCACCAATCACCCCCACCGTCGTCATGCACTGTCTGTTTCTAAGCTTTACTTCAGGACCTCAGATAATCTAAACTATAAACAGTACCGCTAGCCAAGTTGATAATCTGCAATCGTAAACGCTAGTAGAAAACTTCAAATATACGGGAATGACGACATCTCAACGCTCAATCATGTGGTTAGAACAAAAGTGTGGTCAACTCGAGGCGTTCCACGCAAGAGAAACGGTTGTAACTTGGCTAGGGGGGCAGGTATCATTGTTTGTGTGTTTGTAAGTCTGAAGACTGATAGAATCTTATGATTATCTGTGATCCTAAATGTCAGTATGAGGTAAGTCTATTCTATACGTTTGAGGACAAAATAAAAGATATGAAACAACACAACAACATAACTACGAATAAACATATAGTTTGAGGTTTTACTAGTTAGAGTAATATGTAATAGAATTTGTGTTCCGCGTGAATTATATTGTCTAACGCTGCCTGCCCACGTCAGACATTTTGTAGGACAGATAATCGGGCCGATTTTGTGTATTTGTAACATTGTTCTGTATTTCTGACCAACTTTTTGTAGGACGTGTGCGTTGCACTATTGCTGTCAGTGTGTTCTATTTTTCTCCTACAAAAAATCGGTCACCGATTATCGGACGTGGGTGGGCAGCCTAATACCACATATAACTATGTATTAAAAAAAAACTAATAAAGTATCTAATTAATTAAGCTACAAACACATGCGCTAAAATAATTAACAGAAATGTCTCAAAACACTATCAGACTTACCTCGATTTTAGTATTAAGAATTTAAAGTTAAATATTTGTCAGATTCTAACTTGAAAATTTGTCAAAATTTAGCATTCAAGTACGGTTTGACATTTTCTCAACTCCAAATATTTACTTTCGAAACCCAGCTACAAGTACAAATTCTATACTTAGTGACATTTATGTTAACAGGTAAGCTTCAGGTACATGAATTAAGAATTTGAAGTAGAGTTAATTTATAAGGCTTTCAAACTTTAGCAGCAGAGTTTGACACATTTTTAACTCCAAATTTTGAATTAAGAAACCAGCCCATAAGTAAACATATTGCATTTTAGACAACCACAAACTACTGGGGCCAGGATTAGCTCCGAAAGGTAGCTCGGCCCCGATAAGAAAGGCAAAAACGAACGGGGTGGGTTTTTTAGTCAGTAAGGGTCTAAACAGACGAACCGCATTTCAACTGCAATCCAACTGCAAATTGCAGTTTAAGTGCAGTTTGAATGCAGTTGAAACGACTGCAATAGAACTGCAAACCAAACGTGCGGTCCGATTGCAGTCGTGTCAACTGCAAACCAACTGCAATCAGACCGCACGTTTGGTTTGCAGTTGTGTTTGCAGGTCTATTGCAGTCGTGTCAACTGCATTCAAACTGCACTTAAACTGCAATTTACCGTTGAAATGCAGTCCGTCTGTTTAGACCCTAAGAGTCTGACACTATCTCCCGCTACGCCCAAGGGCGGACACCAAATCATACCAGTTGAAACACAGGCATGCATAACGACGATTTTTTCCACGTACCGTATAAAAATAGCAATTATCTGGTTACGTGAACGTTTAGCAAAATTCTCTTCAAATGTAAAATAACCCAAGGATGATTGTAGGGTTAGCCGATAGCCGTGCTTTACATTACAGAAAGGAGATCAAACAGTTAAACATATCGTATCCAAACATGAAAGTGCTGGGCAGAATATCAAATTTAGAACTACGCTCACACATGTTACACATTTGGGCGACGACATACGACAAAGTGGGATCGCGGCGTTAAAGTAACTGTCAGAAACAACTGTTTTACCTGCGTCATTGATTTCTGCTCTGTTCCTTGGTCGTAGCGTTTTACAAGCCTTCCTCGATAAATGGGCTATCCAGCTCTAAATGATAATTTCAATTCGAAACTTCGAAGTTTTTTTTTTATCTGTTATAAACTAGTACTTGACTGCGATCCCGCCTGATGGTAAGCAGTGAGTGATGCAATCTTTGATGGTGAGGCGCACTAGTTTATTAAGAGCCTATTCACTCTAGCCTTGAACACACCCAAATTATAACCGGACGGGAAGACCGCAGCAGGCAGACTGTTCCAGTCCTTCGAAGTACGCGGTATAAATGACGAGGCGAAACGCTTAGTCCGGACCGTAGATGTAGTTCCTGAGATTTATCATTCATCATCATTTCAGCCGAGTAACGTCCATTTCTGAACATAGGGCTCAACGACCTCCACCATCCCTCGCTTCTTCTTATACCACAGACTTAATATTTAAAAAGTTAGCTCTGTTTAAATGACAATGCCAGCATGACCTGAATGAACATCTATGATTAGCTCTAGATAAAGGACCTTTCATTGTGACGACACTTGGGGGAGGCCTATGTCCAACAGTTGACGTCTTTCAGCTGAAATGATGATGATGAAAGGAACTCTTCAACGGTCGACAGCCCAGACACAGATTTTTTTTTACTATTAATTTATTTACCTGCATTTTTTATATCATACAATTTTCATATTGGTTACGATCTGAATGATCTCCTTTCAAATAAAAAAAATACAGAACATGTTAAAAAATCAAATTTTTAATACCTAACACTTTCCGGAGTTTTCATGATTTCTGAAGTTTCAGGATTTTCTGTCTTCACAGTTTTTGGAGGAGTATGAGGGAGTGACATTTTGCTGTCGTCTTCATATTCTGCGGAACCCAGGCGCGGTCGCTTGTGGATCGTCACCTGGTTCTGACACAGAGACTCTGTGGAGGCAAGTAAACAAATACCACATTAATGATAAAGCCAGAAAATCTGACACCAGTGGTAAGGGCGCTGGTAAGATGGCAATCGCTCCATCTTAAATACGGTATTATAAGCGGCAGATAAGTTGAACTAAATTGGCTGTCATTGCTATGGTTAAGGCCTCTATAGACCAATGCCACCGGTGCGGACGGTTTTACCTGGCGGCACAACCCGCTGGACTTGTTTTGCGTCTAGAGTCTGTCTAAAAAGTCAAACGACTTGGGTAATCCAATCAAATAATCAAATTCTTAAAATCGAACGAGGACTGACATATCATCTAACGATCTAGCCAGTTTATTTGGCCATATCAAGAAGTGATTAATTCTAAGATCTGGTCACGATATATCTACTATACGGAGACAATATATCTATTCCCATGGTGTGTCTACGTGATGGAACGTATTTACGTTTATAATTACAACAACCAGTGCTCATTAGTCATCGTCTGTCTAAACTACGCTCACTGTTTCTACGGAATTAAATCTAAGACATACTTAGCAAACGCGGCGACACTGAGAACACAGGCAGTGCAATAGGTAAGCTAGAACTGAGTAATGTTTTTTTTAATGTGTAACTACAAGTGCGTAGAAATGACCAATAGCCGTGGGGCAAAAAATATCTGTTGCCTAACTTCTACTGGCCTGTATAATTCTGGGTCTTCTATGTATAGTTTTTGGCCTAGTGCATATTGTTTGACAGAAAATTCAAGTTGATAAATTAGTTAAAAAATGGCAGACCCCTAATGGCGTAACTCATAACATCGCATGAATGCTTTGTTAAGTACCATTCTTCACAATATTTCATCCATCTTTTATTTGAGCTCATTTTTAGTTGTCATAAGTTAGAAGTGATTTTTAAATATTAATTGAAATGAAATAGTGGACCAAACGTGTAATGTATATCATATTTCCTTTTATGTATTAATCAGTCATCTACAATATATGACAATTTCACGAATTGTGTTTAAAAATATGTCACTTAAAACTATAATTTTTATTAGCAAACCGGAATTTTTGTGACCCTGCAAATAATACTGTTGAAATTAAAATATAAGGATATTGTGAGATTAGGGGAAACTCTTAAATCGGTTTATTGTACTAATTTCTTCATTATGCAGGTAGGTAATAATAGCAGGCAGTGATCTCATAGAAAGCAATATCTTTACAAGACCTAATCACAGACGTCACGTAGCGTAGCGTAGTCTCAATGTGTTATCTACATTCATAATGCAACGCAGTACAAAGGCAGGTGGATCGTGGAGCTATGTCATAGCTCTGACATTTCCGGAATAGTATTACAGATGCCGAGACAGGCAATGGGTTCAGTTAATAGCTAATACTGGCTGGATAATCAAATTGTCTTATGGAACATTTGAGGCTGTTGTCGTTACATTCAAGAATTTGGATTTTAATTGGAATCTCAATTTGTAGAACTAAACTCGAGTCATCTACACATATATCTACAGTAATATAATAAAGAGGGAAAGTTTGTTTTTTGTTTTTATGTTTCTATGTTTGTAGGAGGTAATCTCTGAAAGTACTGCCCCCTTGCCAAGTTACAACCGATCCGTTAAGACGACGTCATTCCTGTACATTTGAAGCTTTCTACAAACGTTAACTATTGCAGATTAGCACCTTGGCTAGGGGTACAGTTGAGTTGTCGTTCCATCCAAACCCGATTAAGGAACACGTGAATACCGAATTTGGATAGGACTTCGATCGAACGACTATAAAACTTCAACGATATTTGGCTTGTTTGATTTTACGTGAATCAGGCTACTGGCTACGGCGAACGTGGCATACGTGTGTGTACTTTAAAAGTATAAGAAAGTGCTATAGTCAAATGATCATACCTTCTTCGGAGTGTTCTCTATATGGAGTCTTTTCCTGCCGGTTGCTTGTTGAACTACATTCTCCACTTTGTTCTGGTTTGTGATAGATGCTTTTTTCGCCTGTAAAACAATAGTGACAATTTAGTTTTCTAAATCTAGTTTTTTTAAATCTACACTAATATTATAAAGGTAGTTTGTGTTTTTGTTTGAGTAGGTAATAAATCTGAAAGTACTAAGGTCCAAAAGTGAATTTTTTTTCAAAGTGAAGTATCAACACTGAGATAAATCTGTTTATGTCTTGGATGGTTTGAATTCCTTCCTTCATTCAGGTTTCGATATTAAGCCTTTTGCAGTGTTCGGGAGTTAATAATTAAAAACCCTCGCTGCGTTCGGGATTAAAAGTAGTACTCTTCACCAACCTGCCCCTCGTGACTTTAAGATACTGCTTTATCTCCTAGTCACATAATATAATCTACTAGAAAACTGTGGTTAGTTAGCTTAATAGGACATCATGGCACGTAACAATATGTTTTCCACCTACAAAATATGATATGTGTTGGTTGTGCCGATACTTAAAGTATTTAAGCACCGGCGTCGTGCACCGTGCAATACTTTAGTATACTTACGCAGCAGATACGATACCTACCACCAGATACTTACTGATACGCTATCAGTGACTGATAACGCTGTTTCCTACCAAACGCGTTTGTGTCGCGTCCAAAATGGACGAGTTTTTCGGGAAAAAATATGTTTTAGTGGATTCCGAGAATTTTGAAGAATATTTGATTTTTATTGGTGAGTCTTAAAAGCCGCCGTGAGACAAACATTGTTAGTTGTCTCTTTTTTTATATATAATAATGTATTAGTGTCTACATGTTGTTACTACATTGTGTGTTTCTACGAGTGTGTATGCCAAATAAAATATTTTTCTTTCTTTCTTTCTTACATGTGTGTGGTTTTACAAAGTGACTGGTTTGTGGAGGTCAGATGTGCAGTCGCTTTGTATAAAATACTGGTATTCAAAAATATCCGGTTAGACTAGAAGTTGATCTCAATATTATTGGGGGAATGCTCAGGTAGATTTATTAATAAGTTTATAACTCGTCCGCCTAAACGTGACGAGAAATAACTCAAAAATTATTAATTTGAAGATTTAGCCATAGAACATAATATATGTTATGCTGATGCAATATTCGAACACTTCATATTTGAGCTATTTTTTTTATGATTTAACATGTGATGTGAAAGTTACTTAGATTTGTCTAAAACAAAATACATGAGGATTACACATTTATGTAACACGAACGGTTGCCGTAACTACAATCTGTGCTGTGAAACGGCTTCAAAAGGAGGATCTCAAATCGACTGAATGTTCTTTTTTGTAAGTTTCTTTCTTTCTTGAATGAATGAATATATTTATTTTAAGTATAGAAGAAAAACAAGTTTTGTTTCTTATGTATAGTGTAGCTTACGATTAGAGAGTAACAATAAATATCGACAGTCCCTACGTATATAAAGACATGTCCAAAATATCATTTTGTTTTTCATTTAATTATTTACTATGTTTAATTGATAGTATTAATTAAACAAAGTAATTAATGAAATAAATAAAAAAAATTATACGTAGGGACCGCCGATATCAGTTCTATATGAAAATGTTACAAATAATTTATTTAGGTAAGAATTGCAAAAGCTCATAAGTACAAGATGATATTGAAAATATCGTAGACAATATTTCCAATAACCTGGTCACCAGCACATATTATAAAACTAAGACCCACATCACTGCGTCTGTGTGTCTTTCAGTTATGAACAGATTTTCACGCGGTTTTTCCCAGTAGACAGAGTGATTGATAAGGAAAGTGAGTTGCATAATACTTGCATATTATAGAAGATAATATAAATAGCAATAGATAGTCGTGAATTTCAAGGAATTGAATCAACTTTGCGAAGCTCAAGTGGGTCGCTGGTTTGTAATAAATCGCGTGAGATTGTAAACTTTTTTTTACTTAATAGTTTACAATTATTACCTATATCCGCGTCAGATAATAATTGTAAACTATGGATTTTAATGGTATTTGTTGCATTCGTTTTAACAAAAAATCCGTTGCATTATCTCTAAACGATGTTGATAATTATGTTAATTGATTTTCCTATCTCATTAATACGGACGCAATACAAAAAGATTCCCTTATCTTTACAAAAGAATGTCTTTTGTTTGTATTGTTTATAACTTCTTACTTAAACTATTGTACTTCCAACGTGGGAACTGCAATAGAAGTTCAATTAAAAGAAAGTATAGCCAGATATCTACATCTATACAAGGTGTAGGCAAGGGATAGGTCCCCGCGAACTTTAAGGGCTCACATTTTTTTTCAGGAAACGAAACAGAAAGGCCTCTCCATATAAACTGTCCAATCAAGTTCATAGTTTGGTGTGAAGAGGCCATTTTTTTTTCGAGTCGAAGCGTCGTCAAATCGTAGTTCGTTCGGCACTATGAACAAGCAGATGCTAAGACCCCTTCGCCGGCGTCAGCCCCCGTACTCATTAAAGCAGTCTGACTGACCACTCAGTTCATGACAAGGGCTAAGTGTACTGCCAGATTGGAAGAGCGGGTGCGAGGCGAGAGCAACTCACGCCATAGCAGAGAATAGCACAAGTGCCATAGCTCGTTTATACAAGTGACCACAAAGAGTGCACGGGCGGCGAGCGGTAACCCTGTTTCTGCACCCGCACCGCTCCCCACACCGCGCTGCCAATCTGGCCGAGCACTAACTCCTCTTATTTTCATACATAGCATACCATGTAGTATAATTAGCCTTTCAATGTTCCAACTGCTGGAACTCAGGCCTCCTCTCTAGGAGACGGAATGGGCCGTACTCCACCACGCAGGCCCAGTTGGTTGGGGTTGGACATATCTTCGACTTTTTGGTTCTAGGACATGCCGGTTTCCTTACGATGTTCACCTTTATCGTTTTGTAAGTAATGCGCCTGGCTGGGTTTGAACCCGCGACCTACAACTCAAAAGTTGGGACCGTTACTACTCGGCCACCACTGCTCTGACATTTTCATACAATTAAAAACAATTTTCTGGTCATTTCAGGAGTGGGGTATTTCGCTCGCAAAGTGGCTCTGAAGCTGAATCAAGCGCAGATCTTGACCCGCAACGACGATGGCACGTATACCTACCAGTTTATATCACCAATGGCCAACACAACTATCACTTTTAAATCAGGCGAGGAGTTCGAAGAATTGAAGGCTGATGGAACAAAGGTAATAATAAAACGTTTCTTGGTGTTTTGATTAAGGAGCAATGTGACCATCCATCATGATAAGCTTGTTATACGCGTGTAGCTACATCTATGTCGACACACAAAATCTAGATTACAAAGTCCTGCAGAGCTACCACAAGCTCCTAACGCGATTCATTTTAAAACCTAAACTGAACTGTTAAAAAGATGGAGCTATATAGTTTAGATAACTCCATCCCTCTTTCTCGCTTGGATCTTTGCCCTCGGCTCGCCTTTGTTTTTCTGTTGTACCCAGCTGTTTGATAGCGCCTAATGCCCTTTATGACTTGCCGTGATCTGTTTTGTAGCTACTTTGTATCGGTGGTGTCCAACTTGTTACCTTTTTAATTATTTTTGGGAAAAATTATAACATGGTGTAAAGAATATTGGAATTGATTCAGTTAGGTACTGATTCTGAACAAACTATATTCAGGTTTCGCATATACTAAAAATAGTGTTGTATTATGTATGTACATTTAATAAGTTTTTCTTAATAACAATTTATTTACTTTGTAGGTGCAGGCGGTAATAACAATAGTGGACAACATGATGATACACATACAGACGGATCCAAACGGGAAGATATCGCAACACGTTCGAGAATTCTTTGCTGACAAAATGATAGCGGTAAGAATTAATATGTTTTAATAATTCTAATATTATAAAGGCAAAACGTAGGTTGCTAAGTTTTAATTCCGAATGCAGTGAGGGATTTATTTTTATAATTAATTCCCGAGCACTGCGAGGGAGTTAATATAGATATCTGAGTGAAGTGAGAAATTCAAGCCGCCCAAAACCAAGACATCTCTTTATCCCCGTGTTGGATACTCTACTTTTTAACCGACTTCGAAAAGGAGGAGGTTCTAGGTTCAGTTCAGCTGAATGAAAACGATCAATTGATAAATTGTGGACCGAATTTGAAAATTATATAGAAATATTGTTATGATCTGATCATGAACCTTGAAGATATGGAACAGAACTCCTCATAGGATCACAGCAGAATTGTCGTAACAAGTACAATTGCTCGGTTTATACGTGTAGGCGATGAATGACTGAAAGAAAAGGGGGGGGGGGGTGTATCGAACCAATCTGGTGATGAAGCCGGAAGGTAAATTAATGTAATCTAACCGTGTTTGGGATTATTAGAATCGTTATGAGATGCGCTGTGGCTATAAGGTATTTAAATTTGGCTGAGGGGTACTTTTTAGTGGTGATACTATAACTAAAAAGTGAAAAATAAAAAAATACATTGAAGTCGGTTAATTTTTTTTGTAAAAAGTTTTTATACTTTCTGTAAGGTAATTAAAAGACATTATTTACAAGTTAATATTAACTATCACTTGTCATGTTTTCATATTTAAAACAAACAATATTCACTACTAAATTGAACTACAGTTTTAATATACCTATTCTATGACATTATCTATCCGTGTACCAAGCTTCATAGAAATTCGATCAGCCGTTCTAACGCGAAGAAGTAACGAACATACATACACACAGAAACTTTCGCCTTCATAATATAGTGTAATAGGGTAGTTTCAAGGGTCAACATAATTATATTTTATTTATTCCATACTTTAGATTATAAAAAAATATTGGACACGTATTTTTTCTTTTTTCGATTAAACCTAAAATAACAAAGATATAGCCCATCAAAGTTACGTGTGACGTCACGCCGTGCGAAAAAATGCAGCACGGCGTGACGTTACACGTAACTTTAATGGGATATACCTTTGTCATTTCTAGTTTAATTTAAAAATAAAAAAATACGTGTCGTTTATTTTTGAATAATCTAAAAGATGGACTAAATACATTTTTTACGGCAACTAGCCTATTTGTACGATGCGACATGTACAGGGACGGTCGATGTAGCGGTATTTGGGGGTCAGCCTATGTGAAGTAGTGGACGTCTTTCAGCTGAAATGATAACATAGCATAAATCAGCCTTTTTAATATTCCCATTACTGGGACTCAAGCCTCCTCTCTAGGAGAGGGAACGGGCCGCAATCCAGCACATAGGTACCCGTTGCAGAGTTGGTGAATGTCACATGCCTTCGAATTTTTGGTTCTGGGACATGCCGGTTTACTCACAATGTTTTCTCTCACCATTTTGAGAGGTACACATAGTAATGCACCTGGCTGAGATTGAACCCACGACCTACAACTCGTAAGTCGGGGTCGTTACCACTCGGCCACCACTAATCTCTAATGAGGCTCTCGTCTAAAATGATGATGATCAAAATTCTTAAGGTAATATGTAATTTTCATTATTTCAGACCACTACAGCCGAAGGATTGGACAAAATTGTGAAAAGGCATTATGTGGCAGAACAGTCACCAACTAAAGAAGTTGATAAATCCCTTGAAGAATCGATTAACGGTGACTCTGTGGTACCAGCTACATCTCCGTCTTGATGCCATTCTCATTCTCCTCTCCATATGGACGTGGCATCTCCTTTTGCCGCAGCACGAGCTTAAACCTCCTCATGAAGCCCGTGCCGAAAAAGAACTAGTTCACAAGGCAATGTAATTTTAAGTAACTATCTATTTATGATAAATAAGAAAAATAAAATGCTCAAACTTTAAGACACGTACGACTCATTGATCTAACAGTTTAAGTCTGTTTTTGTTAATATTTTTTTTATTATCTGATATAATGACAATGAATTCAAAAATGTTTTTCGATACACTTACTCGAAAACTTGCTTATAGGCACGCAATTTACTTTTTGCCGCACTAGTGCGGAAAAGTGCGTGAGCTCATCTCCGTCACAATTGATTGCATTTATCGTGTCAGGCTGGGCGTCGCACAGTTGAATCGCCGGTCAACACTTGTTTATGTAGTATAACGTTTTATAATACATAGGTATTTCGACTCTCAAGGGAATCAAAATTTTTACGGTACTTCCCGTTGACCCAGAATTCTAGAATGCTCTACCTTTAAGCAGATTGATTTTTTAGGGTTCCGTAGCCAAATGGCAAAAAACGGAACCCTTATAGATTCGTCATGTCTGTCTGTCTGTCTGTCCGTCCGTCCGTATATCACAGCCACTTTTTTCTGAAACTATAAGAGCTATACTGTTGAAACTTTGTAAGTAGATGTATTCTGTGAACCGCATTAAGATTTTCAAACAAAAATAGAAAAAAAGCAATAAATTTTGGGGGTCCCTATACTTAGAACTGAAACTCAAAAAATTTTTTTTCATCAAACTCATACGTGTGGGGTATCTATGGATAGGTCTTAAAAATTATTCTGAGGTTTCTAATATCATTTTTTTCTAAACTGAATAGTTTGCCCGAGAGACACTTCCATAGTGGTAAAATGTGTCCCCCCCCCTCTAACTTCTAAAATAAGAGAATGATAAAACTAAAAAAAATATATGATGTTCATTACTATAAAAACTGCCAACGAAAATTGGTTTGAACGAAATCTAGTTAGTAGTTTTTTTTAATGCGTCATACATCGAAAAAAATACACTATTATTAAAACATCGATCAAAGTTACAACACATTACAAGAACTTTTATATTATGTTACTAGCTGCTACGGAACCCTTCATGGGCGAGTCCGACTCGCACTTGGCCGGTTTTTTCTGACTAGTTTGGTAACCTATACAGATGGCCTATGGCCTCATATAAATCCAGAAAGGTGCCGGTTGTGCAGGATAGGCAGCATAGCAGGTGACACATGTCTTTTAAAGCTGCTTCATACTGACACTGTATTTGAGATAGATCTAGAAAATCTAATCTTTCCCTAAATTAAATAAATATCACGATGCCAGTTGGGTATCTAACCGGAACAGCTTTGTCATTAGAGTTGTATAAAACCTAGAAGATGCAGGTTTTGCAAGACGGGCAACATAGTACACAAGTCCTATGAAGCGGTTCCATATTCGCACTGTGTTTGACGTGAATCGAGGTAACCCCAGCTTTCCCTAAAGTAGATAAACGTCACGATACGATCCATTAATCCTTCCATTAGCCAAAAATCAAATAGCTCCAGAACTAAATATTTAAAACGCGACCTCAACAACTCATCAACTACAAACCGAAACGTCTGTGTAATCAAATTTGGCCAAGTTAATCCCATATCGACTTTCACTTAAATTGGCTGGCGGCCCTTATCGTGAGTTAACAACCCAGAACATTCTCTCCGGGGCACTTTCCAAAACACGATTCCCTATTCCATTAGACCCTCTCGAAGTTATCTCGCGTTATTTACATCGCCTGACCGTGTTCTTATGTACCTATTCCACCCGCTTTATGTGTCTGTGGTATATAAGTGAGCAATGGGTCGTATATGGTTGTGTTAGAGGTCTGTTTAGCTTGGCAGGGGGTGGGTGAGGGTGGGTGTGGTGTCGCGGTGTCGTTGCCATGGCGACGGCGCCCGGACGCGGGACTCCGACGCCCGCAGTGTCGGCGGCCGCGCCCGACCCTCCGAAGTGACACGCGCCGCGAAAAAGCACAACCACCCCGGACTAGGGGGTACATGCGTTCTGATTTTAGGGTTTTCCCTTGTTTCTATTGTTTTGCAGAGGTTTGAGGTTATAATTACTGTAGTTGGATTGATCTTGAGATCAGTCCGCGGATGGGTTATCATCAATTACATATCGAGACCTGAGTCCCTTGACAACGTTTGTTTGAGCACATCCCTGGAGGGATAACGAGATCTCACCTGAGCCTTGCTGTACAAGGCAGCACGTGATCACTGTACCACAGTCCTTCATGGGGTCACTCAATGGGCGGACCGAGTCTCTAAACTGAACAACCGAAACCCCGAGGTCTCACCTACCTTAAATGTTGCAGGTGGGGTTTCAGTCATTTAAGCATAGAAGCGATCGCCTCCCCGACACCTTCTTCGACTAGAACCTGTCCTTTTACGATCCCGCTTGCTCGCTTTCTACTGCTGGCAGATACAGGCCTCGCTCGATCCTGGCGTCAAGACCTGCCAATCAGAAGCCTACGCAGGGCACTCTTTGAGCGTGTGTTGAGTAGAATTTTGGTCGCCTCTTCAATGGTGGCAATTTGCTGTGGCCTCACGCCTAATCCTATTCAGGTACTCACCAAAGCAATCATGTCCAGTCAGCACCTGACTGAGCCTATAAGAGAAGCGCTCTCTTCTTTTCAACCTGGCTTCGAATTCCGGCAGGATGGCTTCGACAACGCACTCGCATGATAACTGTGGCTGTTGTGGCCGCTCACGCTACCTCTCGAACGCGTGTCACTGTTCTTCCCAATTACTTGAGCTTTACAAGCGAATATAGGCTTCAACCCTAGCGTGCTCCATCAATTTTGCTGACAGCTCTTTAAGGTACGATACGACACGGAGCAAAACGCACCGTAGAGCCAGGCTTGATCTTTACCAGACGGCAAAGCTTCTTATTGTTCAACGTCCGCAAGCCCACGCCTTTGGTGGCTGCAAATCGCTCAGCAACTCCAGGCGTTTGCCGGATGTCTTCTCCCTCACACTTTCTGCCACCTCCTTCGATCATATTAGTGTTTCGCCTAAGAATGTGTTTGCTTTTTATGCCCTCTTGCTCTGTACCAAGGCTAAATGGGAAAGGTCGACGCCACTGATTGCTTCACACAATACAAAGATAAATAAAAATTGTATGGTGTACATTTGTACATTAAAGACTTATAGTGTAGGTATTCTATTTGTACCATCGCTGTCATTTCCGCCAGATCACTTAAAAAAATTTCGCATGAATCCTGCGGCGCGGCTCTAAACCAAACCTTTTGAAGTTTTAATTTCAAGTGCAAGCAAAAACGAACTTACCGGTGGTCAGGCGGAAATGTCTTTGATGGCACCTGCACTATAATAATTTCAATTTCGAGCCTACTATTTATGGGAAGTCATTTCAATTTCAGTCAAAACATTCTCGGCATGATGAGGTCCAGAATATGACGAGCCGACTTGGATCTCGGAAAGGGCCCAACCCTTTCTTTAAATTGCCAAGAAAAGAGATGTAAGCAAAAGCTTTTTGCCTGCAACGGTACATAGTAGCTGATAATAATAAGAACCCGACTTTCATACATGTATTTACAATAATTCTCCTGACAGAATTTTTGTCACGATGGCTCTAGTAGTAGTATCCTCATGTCTTCGAATTTTTGGTTCTAGGATATGGCGATTTTCCTTTACCGTTTATGAGAGCTGTGATGATGAAATAAATTACACGAAGTAATGAGCCTGGCTGGCTTTGAACTGCGATCTAAAACTCGTAAGTCGGAACCGCCATCACTGCTCTCCATTTCATGCTGCCACAAAGTAAATCGCAATAAAAGTACCCAACATCACTTTCTGCTCGACCTGGGAATTGATACGCCGCGCTCAGTGTTTGCCACCATGAGTCCAATGAGGCAGTACGCAGGCAGTTAAACTGATTAGGGAGCATGGCAGTGCCAAGGCTGGCAAGAAAGTGGCACGGCCGTATCATCCATTTCTGGAAACAGTTCAGGCCATTCTCGATCCCCTATAACTTCATTGTGTATAAAACTAAAAGCCTGAATTAATGGTCTGACTTGATATTACATGGATCTCACAACTGTTTACGGTAGAAGAACTGAGTTGCAAGCCTTGGTTTCATTACAAGTTATGTTTTTGATTGCATTTACTAATATTGTAAACTTGCTTCTGCCAGCAGCTTCGCCCGCGTGATAGTAGATTTCGTTATACAAATTTTAGACCCAGTTTCATCTCCCCTAGGCGGTTTAGTGTTTTGGAAAATACATTCTTATTCTTTTTTACAAAGAATCATAAAAAAAAAACTTCTGTGTAGAATTTCAGCGTTTTAGTTCCAAGGGTTTGAGCTGTGCGTTGATGAGTCAAGACTTTGCCATTCGTTTGATATTCGTCTTGTCTAGCGCTATCTCTCTCTTTCACACATTGGAACAATGATGACGTTGGAAAAAGACATCACATTTATTTGGCACAGTCTTACAAGGTACATATTAATTTTCTGATGTTGTACACTGACAGCCCTAAATCTTTCTCCTCTCTTTCAGTACATCCAAAGGTTGTCTGTAAGAGATCGCCCTGTGCGATAAGACCGCCCATTGTACACTTATTTTGAATAATATTTGTCCTGTATCTTTTTTGTTGATGTGGTGTACAATAAAGAATATAATAAATAAATAAATATTAAGGTAAAAGCTACGGGCTCAAGCCTGGCCATATTATCGTTAGATGGCGCTGTCATTAACATTTTTAGTTTATAAAGTTTTTAGTTTAATTCATTAAACCCCAAGCGAACGCCGGCGTTCGCGCACCTTTTGTCTTTCTATTGTGTCTGTGATTTCCACGATTGAAAGGCAGCATAATAAAATGTCAAGTAAATGGTATTTGCAATCGGGCATTCCCCCTTATCGGACATTCAACTTTGTCTTATCATTACCTCAAAATTCTCACTGATAAGCGTGACTCTAAAGGCCGATTTACATTATCTTAGTGTTTAAGACAGCTCTTTAATAATAACGTGTAAACGCTAGTATGATTCTATTTGCTTTTCAACTAGAACAAAAATACGATCGGTTGCTATTTTCGTTTCTAGTGGCAGCCCTTTGGCGCTTTTTCAATTTCCTGGTCATCACTAACCTCGTTACTCGCTTTGTGTAAACGGGGACTTTAGTGACAAATTTAGGAGAGTGCACATTGAAACGCAATATTCTTTGCGATGTTTGATAGCCAATTCTTTTAGTAACAAAGCATTTCCTCCAAGTGTGGAACTGCAAATGATCTATTTACGCTCCGATATTCGTTTTAGTGTATTTCTTTCAAATAAAATGTCTTCTTCTATTTGTTTCATTTTTAGGGTTCCGTACCTCAAAAGAAAACGGAAACGGAACCCTTAGAGGATTAGTTTGTTATCCGTCCGTCTGTCTGTCTGTCAAGACCCTTTATCTCGAAAACGCGTGGAGGTATCAAGCTGAAATTAAAACCATATACTCAGGTCCGCGGTCCCTACAAGCTGTGAAAAAATCAAACTTCAAATTAACAAATAAAAAAGATACGGCCGTTTATGTCGCAAAAAAAATGTATATTTTGATACTCTCAAAATCGAAATTCATAGGGTACTTCCCGTTGACCCAGAATCCTGAAATTTGGCACAAAGCAAGGTCTTATAGCACAAGTATAAGAAAAAATCTGAAAACTGTAAAATTGTTGTTACCTACGTCACAAAAAAAGATTTGCAATTCGGAAAAATCTTCGAGACTTCATTTGGGAATTGTAGTTTGCACGGAACCCTCAGAACGCGAGTCCGTCTCGCACTTGCCCAGTTTTTTTTATAAATAGTTAGTATTTTACGCAGCGCCCGGAAAGCGCTTTAAATCCATTTTCTCTGCGAGATATTGATTGATTTACTTATGCAATGTTCACTTTGAAGAATATTTAACCACCAATTTTTTTGTGTAAAAATGTTTCTAAAGGTCCAAGGCGTTTCGAAGGAGTAGGGAAAAGTTGCGAAATTGCTCAATATTTTTAATTTATGAAAAGTATTATTTGCACGAAAAAATCAAATGTTGATATTATTGTTCATGAATCTATAATAAACATATATTTTTTTTCAAACCGATTGACCTAGCCGTTACGGAGGAGTAGGCCTCAGAAAATCACTGTTTTATGGCACTTTTCGGGCGCTTGGCGCTTAAGAAAATTTTAATTTTGCGGGCTACTCGGTCACATTAAAAAAAAATATGAGTAAAAAAACTTTTTAAAGTTTTCCTCATAATAAAGTCCAGGAATCAAAACCGATGTCCCGGTATCCTTCCACGAATTTAGTATAAGCATGGTCACCGCACACACCACCCTTCGGCCCGGGTCGATGTGGCGGTGGGCAGGGGGCTCGCACCTTTTGTTTAGGGCCCCCGACGTCCCCCTCGTTCATTTACTCGGTCTCAATGCTGTTTGCAAACGGTTTAGGTGCCTAAATGTAGAAGGGAAATGTCACGATTTCACTTTTTTTTGTTTGGCAAGCGTCAGGGGTGATATGCTGACTCTGTATGGAGTTTCGGGGTTTTATTGATGGTGTAAGTGGCTGCTGAGTTGGTTCGATTTTACTCGTTATTGCGGCTTGGTTCTTTTCTGTAGAGGACTGGGCTTTAAGCTTCGAAGACTATAGGCTGATATTATTTATATCGTAGAATGTACTTGTTGACTTAACAGTGAAAAAGTTGGCCAATAGAAAATGTTGTTTACCGACGATGATTATTCAAATTATTGTTAGATCTTAACTGCAGGAAGAACTGATTCCGATACAGGTTTACCTTTAATCTTGTATCCATTTTGTATAACTTGTATCTAGATTTTTAATTCTACAAGTAAGAGAACAACTATACAAAGTGTAAGGGACAGCTTAACGAAACTGAACACCAACCACAAAAATTGTTTTCAGGAAACGAATAAAAAATCCGCCTCATCATACAAAATTATTAACTTGACTGGACAGTTTGTCATTCATAAACGGCATTTATGTTTGCAAGGTATATTTTTTTTACACACAGGGTCGTGAATTTGTATAAGCCTTGCGTTGTTGAAACCTCTACGGTTCGGACTAAGCGTTTCGCCTCGTCGTTTATACCGCGCATATCGATGGACCGGAACAATTTGCCTGCTGCGGCCTTCCCATCCGATTATAATGTAAGTATATTCAAGGCTAGAGTGAATATGCTCTTAACAAACTAGTGCGCCTCAACATCAACGATTGCATCACTGCTTATCATTAGGCGTGATTGTAGTCAAGCACTACTTTATCTCAAAATAAAAAAAGAATACTTTCGCAAATAATCGACATTTAGTCTGACATGACAGGTACAATAACGAAACCAAAATCACCGATTATGAACCTTGTTATTTCGTAACAGACCAAGTAACAGAATCGATATAGCCGGAACAGAAATATGGCAACGAAGTATAACAAGATACCTCCAAAGTTGAGCATCTGATGGTGTTTTTAGGGTTTCGTACGTTTAAAGGAAAAAACGGAACCCTTATAGGATCACTTTGTTGTCCGTCCGTCTGTCTGTCTGTCTGTCAAGACCTTTATCTCGAGAACGCGTGAAGTTAAAATTAAAACCTACACCAAACCAACATACTCAGGTCTGCGGTCCCTTTAAGCTGTGAAAAAATCAAACTTCTAAGTTAACGAATAAAAAAGATACGTCTGTTTATGTTGCAAAAAAAACGTCTATTTTGATACTCTCAAAGATCGAAATTCGTAGGGTACTTCTCGTTGATCCAGAATCCTGAATTTGGCACAAAGCAAGGTCTCTGGCACAGATATAGAAAAAAAAATAATTAATAAATTTGAAATTCGGAAAAATATCCGAGACTCCGACCGGGACTTGCAGTTTGCACGGAACCCTCAGTGCGCGAGTTCGACTCGTCCAGCTTTTGTATAATTATTTCGAGTTTTTTTTTTTAGAACAGTAAAACTACTTTGTATCTGACTTCGACTTGGTATCTGTAACCGACATTCACGCGGACAAAGCCGCTGGCACAAGCTAGTAAGAAATATTATATCGATTTACTTACTACTACTACAATAAAATATTCAGAAATTTTTAATTTAATGTATAGGTAAGGAAAATGTGCCATTTTGAGAATTAGCTATTTTAAATATTGGCCATTTTGAGAATTAGTCCTTTCGCGACTCTGTTGCCATTTTGAGAATTTACTTTTAAACCATATTTAATTTTAAATCATATTTTTCACCCGTGTAAAGTCGGGGAGGTTGATTAGTCTACAGCTACACTAATATTTTTGTTTTTTTTTTGTTTGTAGGAGGTAATCTCTGAAAGTACTGGTCCGATTGGTAAAATTGTTTCACTGATAGAAAGCTGCTTTATTCCTGAGTGACACAGGCTATATTTTATGTACGCGGACGAAGCTGCATGCAAAAGCTAGTATGTTATAATACAGACTTTATAAGGTCAAATAACACGGGCTACCCGCTAATTTGTTTCGAGAATATTTTTTTAAACATGTTTTGCAAACAACCAAGTTCTCAGAAAATGTTCTAGATTAACGTGTATTTTTTCAATCTATTTAATAGATTTGGTTAAAAATTAGCAAGCTTATTTTCAATGTTTAATTATCTAATTTTTCCCCTTAAACATGTTTTGTAAATTAATAGTCGTATTGTTTGATTTTCGAAGCTGAAGGGGAATCGTTTGTCTTGGTATGCTTTTTTTTTTCGATGGGAAAAATCATCTTATGACATCCACCGCTCTTGGGCGGAGCGGGAGATAGTGTCAGACTCTTACTGACTAAAAAGTGGAGCACACAATCGCGGTGTGCCCTGCTTGGGTGGAGCTTCACCGTGCCCTCGTGGGGGTGATCGGCGGCGGAGACCTTGGTCGAGGCCATGGTCCGGAGCGAGGAGGAGTGGCAGAAAAAAGTATACATGTGGATGGGTGGAGAGGTAGAGGGAGGCCAAAGAACAGATGAATAGATTACGTGAAGAACGATATGAAAGAAAAGGAAGTTAGTGATAGCATGACGAGTGACAGGGTAGAATGGAAGAAAAAAAACGTATTGCGCCGACCCCAAATAAGATGGGACAAGGGCAGGAAGAAGAAGATTGTTTGATTTTACAGTAAGTAACTGAAAAAAATCAAATAAATTCTTTTTTCCTAACCAATCCAGTCCCAGCGCTGGGCAAATGATGCCTCCCTTAAGTCTTTACAGTCATTCGTCTCTCGTGCCGTATGTTTGATACTTTTTCACTCTCGAACAGCTGAATGGATTTGGATAAAATTTAGCATTCGGGTAGACAGAGGCGTAGCGTGGACACGTCTAAGGGCGAAGACTGGAAATCGTTTTCTATACATATAAATAAAATTGGTTTGTCTGTTTGTAATATTGAAATAACCGCTTTTTACTACACGCATATGAATGTAAACTGTTCCGGCTAATCTCTGAAATGGCTGGACCGATTTTGATGGGACTTTTATTGGCAGATCAGCTAGTCTTTTATAAATTCGAAAACGAGACAGCGACAGCTACGCTACAGCTGCTAGACCTTGCGTGCTATTCTCTAAGAAAACAGCCTTGAGCGCAGCGCTGGCCGCAGCGACGAATTCTAAATACGTACATAGGATTAATAATCTAATAGACTTATACAGTACATTGTTAATCAAATGGACTTATTTGGATTTCGTCGCTGCGGCCAGCGCTGCGCTCAAGGCTGTTTTCTTAGAGAATAGCACTGCTTGTCTTGGAATAGCATCGGAATTACTATTTATTCCGTGTCTATATTACCTTGGGGGAATTTTCAACATTCACGCGGGCGAAGCCACTGGCAGTAGCTAGTTCCTCATTTTAGAAGTTTAAAAAGTTACATATGGCGTTTTATAGGTACGAAAAAAATGGATTCAGGACGCGACCTTCATCAGTAGTCGCAAAACGTTCCAATAATATTTTGCTATTAAGTTGACTTAGTCTTCTTCGTCGATGGCGAAACTAGTTAAATTAATTAATTAACTGACTGAACTAAATTAAGTAGTTGAGTGAACAAAACATGAGCGTTCGTTCAAACCGAAGCGATGTGCTAAGAGTTCGTCCTCGACAGCCGGTGGAATTTCGTGGAGCATTTCCGACGTCTGGCTCCCAAACTGAACCGGACTGGGGCTGCGCTCAAGCGGCTCCTGCCCAACCTTGGGGGTCCAGATGCCTCCTGCCGGAGGCTCTACGCGGGGATCGTTCGGTCCATGGCCCTCTACGGGGCGCCGGTGTGGGCGCCGTTGCTGAAAAAGCAACCGGCGGCCATACTTAACGCCTGCCAGAGGGTCATGGCAATTCGGATGGTGCGGGGATACCGCACGATTTCCCGCGAAGCGGCGAGCCTTCTGGCTGGCCTACCACCGTGGGATCTGGAGGCAACAGTCCTTGCACACATGCACGACATGCGCGTGGAGATGCAACGCCGGGGTGAAAGTCCTCTGCCGCGACAGGTCGCGGCATGGCGGACAGAAATCCGGCGGGATCTCATGGTGGAATGGCGTCAGCGACTATCGCAACCCAGTGCTGGGCACGCCACAATTATGGCGATAAGTCCCCTCTTTGAGGCGTGGCTGGAAAGACCTCACGGCGTCCTTACCTTCCGCATGACACAGGTCCTCACCGGAAATGGCAAGTTCGGGAGGTTCCTGTTCCGAATTAAAGCGGAAGTGACGCCCGGGTGTCGCCACTGTGCGGAACACCCGGAGGACACGGTGGAGCACACAATCGCGGTGTGCCCTGCTTGGGTGGAGCATCGCCGTGCCCTCGTGGGGGTGATCGGCGGCGGAGACCTCTCGCGCCGGGCCTTGGTCGAGGCCATGGTCCGGAGCGAGGAGGAGTGGCAGGCGGTCGCCGACTTCTGCGAAGCAGTAATGCTCGCTAAGGAGGAGGCCGACCGCATCAGGCAACGGCGCTCTCGCCGCCGCCGGGATTCCGATCCCGATTTCCAGCCACCGTAGGCGCGGGCTTGCGGACAGTGTGCAATGGGTAGCTCGCTGTCCGGCCGTCCGGTAACTGTCCGGACCAAGCCCAAGTCGTCGACGGCGCGCGCTGTTCCCGCGCGCCTCAAGGAGTTGTCAGCAACAGCAGGGACCCAGCCGGGTCGAAGCCTACTGGGGCCAGGGTTATCCGAAAGGGCGCTCGAGCCCCGGTATGAAGGCTTGAAGGAACGGGATGGGTTTTTTAGTCAGTAAGAGTCTGACACTATCTCCCGCTCCGCCCAAGAGCGGGGGTTGTCATAAGATGATTTTTCCCATCGAAAAAAAAAAAAAAAAAAAAAAAAAAAAAATGTGCTAAGAGTGGTGAGTTTAATTCCACCAGAACAAATCTGTTTTACATTTCACATCGACGGAATATTTTTAAATCACTTCTTTGTTTTTTAGAAACTGTCAGTTACACAATATTATAAACAATGAATAATATTATAACAAAACGAATATAAAAAACGACGTTTTAAGAATAGTTATTATTGTGCGTTAACGGTGAATAAGTACCGTATAAGCAAACATGCTCATTTGTCGAGTGAGACAATTCAAATATAAAAACAATCTTAACTTACTGAAAACCGAGTTACTATGAAAATTAAAGTTACGAGTACATTCGTAAGAAGTTGGCAGCTTAGTACCTATCGTCAAATCGTTAGGTAATGTTTCCTAATTGTCAATTCGGACCAATTTTTTGAGTTTTTATATTTGTGAATTTAATTTACATTATATAATTGTAGGTATTGCACCTATGGATTATTTGAATATCTTTTCTTTTATTTGCCGTTTTTATCTCTTTTATGCCTCCTACAAATTTTTTACGTGCTCCTACCAAAGGTTAACTGATAGAAAATGCCTAGGTCAAAAGTGCATCGTACTTTCTTGTGCATAAAGTATTTAATAAATACAACTATAGAAAAACACATCCACAATAAATACTTTCTCAATTTACCCATACCAACAGCGAAGAACACACACAGTCACACGCACACACACATTTTTCCCAGCCGTGTCTCTCCGTCTCAAATAAAATCGATGCCATGGACGCATGAAGCTTCGCCGGGTGTGAAGCCACGCCTACTATTCACGCGCGAGGTGACGATTGGACGACGGTAACACGCACACAGACACACTACGGCGTGTTAATGAACATACAGATGTGGACTGATTTAACATTAATGTGAACGCAACGTTAATTATTCATTTCGGTGTGTTTGGCAGATGCTTTGCAGTGTTTTGGGGATGTAAAGACTGTATCTGTTTACATAATGCGATTTACATTGCCATAAAAAAAAATCAGGCATAGCCATAAATCAGCACCATAGATCTATAACTAAGATATTAAGACTTAGCTTAACAATTAACTATTACAAAAGACAGAAATGGAGACTCTTTCGCAATACTTTAAAAATGTTGCCAGGTTTAAAAAACGTTTTTATTTATTAAATGTTTCATGTTATACAATTTATTCATTGTTACAAATTAAGCCTTCACTTTGTCCAGTTACGCAAAAAAAAATTAACTCCAAATGAAGACATGTTTTTTTTTTTAGGAAAGTTTTTGAATGGTTTTAAATATGGTAAAACACATGATGGTTACTTCTTCTGGAGTTGACATGATCCAGATTAAGCGAACTCGGAAAATTCGTGTTTTTACCAGAAAATTGGTGACACGAAAAGTTTTTATGTGAGCTTTTTAAAGCTTCCTCGGCGGAGACGCGACGGCGACGCGGCGGCAAAATTTTATTCTTTACTAGCTGTGCCCGCGACTTGGTTCGCGTGGACTACAGGATTTTGAATTTATTTTTTCTTAAATAAAAGCCTATGTTACTCCTTATTACATCAGCTACCTGCCAAAAAAGTCCCGTCAAAATCGGTCCAGCCGTTTCAGAGATTAGCCCGGACAAACAGACAGTCAAAAATGGTAAAAAGTGTTTTTTGGTGTATGTACCGTATATATATTCATATGCATGTAGTAAAAAGCAGTTATTTCAATATTACAAACAGACATTCCAATTTTATTTATAGATTTGTTTTTAGGGTGGGTTTTTGAATTGAAAATTTAGGACCAAGACCGCGTCAAACTCTATTAATACCAAAGTTTAAGATGTTTTCAGGCTAAAGTAGAGTGACTTAGCCGCGATAAGGCTGCCTGTCCACAGGAGCGGAGCGAGGCTGCGGAGCGGAGAAACTGAGAAATATTTAATAATATAATATATATTAATAATATCGCTCTGCTCCTGTGGACAGGCAGCCTAAAGATTAAGACTCCCAAAAGTGAAAACGCCAGGCTATCTCGCGAAATTTCAATTTTCTTAGGTGTTTTAGCATTTTGCAGATCAGTGTCAAGTTGTATGATGATGAGCTTCGTCCGCGTTCATAAAATATAGCCTATGTCACTCAGGAATACATCTTCCTATCGGGGAAAGAATTTTTGCAATCAGACCTTTATTACTTTCAGAGATTACCTCCTACGAACAAAAAAAACAAAAGTTCTTTTTAATATTAGTGTAAGGGCCTTGCCTCATTGGGACACCATGGCAGCGTAACCAGGTCTAGACGCCAGAGAAGTGTATAGATGGCTGCGTGGCCAACAGTGGCCAGATGAAGTACTTTGAATTTTGTTTTTCCTTTGAGCATCGCCCCTAAATATTTTAGGAGTAAAAAAATAAAATCCTAGCAATAAGGATTATACTGTAGTCTCGCGACAAGAATTACTTTGGATTAATTTGGACAAGAAATACTCTACACTAATATTATTAAAGAAGTTCTTTTTTGTTTGTAGGATCTCTGAAAGTACTGGTGCCGATTGCTAAAATTTTGCTACCGACAGAACGCTGCTTTATTCCTGAGTGACATAGGCTTCATTTTATGTACCCGGGCGAAGCTGCGGGCAAAAGCTAGTATATACTTACTATATAGTAGTATATTTAAGTTCATCATTGGAGCACTATTTCAAGTTTAATGAGTGGTCGCGGCTTCGGTCCAGCGAGGCGGGGACTTGGCGCAAAGTTTTTATTATTCTGCGGGGACTTTAAAATGGAAGTTTGCTTGACCTAATCTTGTGGAGATAGTTAGTGTAGACTTTTGATGACGGTTAGGTATTAGTAAGGAGGTTTAGCTCGCTTGCATGATATACACATATGTTAGTAATCTGTATAATTATAGCCTTAATTTTTAAGTAGACTAGGACGCCTTGAGAAGTGGTGGCCGAGTGGCAACGGCTCCGACTTACGAGTTGAAGGTCGCGGGTTCGAATCCATAGCCAGTCTTACTCCAGTATTACTTTGTGTAATTTATTTCATCACCACTGCTCTCAACACTGTGAAGGAAAACCTCGAGAGGAAACTGGCATGTCCTGGAATCAAAATTTCGAAGATATGTTTTTTTTTTCGATGGGAATAACCATCCACTGACAACCCCTTGGGCAGAGCGGGAGATAGTGTCAAACTCTTACTGACTAAAAAACCAATCCCGTTCCTTCTAGTCTAACCTTCATACCGGAACTCAAGCGCCCTTTCGGAAAACCCTGGCCCCAGTAGGCTTCGACCCGGCTGGGCCCCTGCTGTTGCGGACAACTCCTTGAGGCACGCGGGAACAGTGCGCGCCGTCGACGACTTGGGCTTGGTCCGGACACTTACCGGACGGCCTGACAGCGAGTTACCCATTGCTCACTGTCCGCAAGCCCGCGCCTACGTTGGCTAAATTTCGAAGATATGTGACATCCACCAACCCGCACTGGGCCCGCGTGGAGGTTTACGGCCTTTCCCACTCTTAGAGAGGAGGTCTGAGTCCTAGCCGTGAGAACGTTAAAAGGCTGATCATGCTTAGTAAGCAAGGACGTTTGATGGAGGTCGACGCCGTCGAGGTCGACCGCAGCGAAGGTAGTGTGACGATCTGATCATGTTCGCGAGGCAAACTTAGCCAGAGACCGCCGTAGACTGAGAAGTTTGGAAGGAGCAAGGCCATGACCATGCAGACCATGCAGTGGGACATACAATAGGCTATTTAAAAAAAGAATGAGCAAAATAATGGAATGTTAGGCCCGCTTTTGATTAAAACTTAAAATCATTGTATTGAAGAAAAATAACAGTAAGTATTTTATTAAAAGATAGTTAGCTATTTTTTATCCTTATTATTATTACTCGTATAACCGAAAGCTATACTTCGTCACAAAAATAAAATAAGAACCCGATTGCAGCGGTGCCTACCCACTAACACACAACGAAATATACACAAAAAGTTTAATCAAAATCGGTCAAGTCGTTTAGGAGGACTTAGGTGACAAACACACGACGTGATTGAGCGTTGAGATGACGTCAGAACAAAGGAATCGGAGGCGTGGCCGACTCGAGGCGTTCGACGAAAGAAAATCGAAAAGAAACGGTCGAATCTTGGCTTATAGGTAGTTGCAGTATAAGATACTGCTGCAATTTCTTGCAGTATTTCATTTATGGGAATTGAAATTATGATATCATAATTTTATTTGTGCTATCGGTACAGATTACAATTGCTTGGCTATGGCCTAGGAACACGAACGTAAAATAAGTATTCAAGTTTTAAACCAGAATTGCATCAAGTTTTCAGAAAGCTTCAAATAATTTGCAATTTGTCGACTTTTAGCTGTCAAATGACTGTTTTAGTATTCATAAATTGTGTTAAAGTTTTACAGAATGAGAAATTGGCTCTCATTTAGAGCAGGCAAAGGAGCTTAATACTTGTTCTAGTCGTTTTTAAATGTAGTAGTAAAAATTATGACGACACTTGGGGGAGGCCCATTTACAACCTGTGGACGTCTTTCGGCTGAAATGATGAAACAAAAGTCAAAAGTTTATTAGATACTAGCTTTTGCCCACAGTTTCGCAATCTGCATCACCTAGTTTTAATTGCCAAAAATATAGACAAGTAAAAGAATTATTTAAAAAAATAGAGTCTGTATAATAAGTCAACCGACTTGGGAAGTTTGTATAATATTTAATCATTTAAAAAATATTTATATTCGATACTTTTTATAAGGTTCTTCTATTAGTAAACAATGATCAAGATCTCTTAGTTAATCTTGATTATTGAACTAGCGTAGACTACATCAGATTTCATTTTACTCTAATAATTACCCAAGTCGGTTGACTTATTAGACAGACTATAACTCTCATTTATTATCTTCGCTTTCACAATTACAATCTACAATAATAATTCCAAACAAACCAGCTACCGTTCCACTGCGGTAGATAACATCTCACAAAAGTCCTCGCGAAACATAACCCCACTTCTACACAATCGAGCAACAGACAGACGGACAGACAGATGCACACTCCCAACAAAAGCCCCACGTTTGTAATAAGTATTAATACGTTTAATTTTACAAGCATAAAGGCGTTTTGTTCGCGCCTTGATCGACAGATCTGATAATTTGAATATGGAAAGGCATTCGGGCAGAATGATGATGCTCTTGCGCATACGATTGCGTTGATTTTTTTTGGCATAGGTACTACACGTGTATGCGGGAGTAAATTGTTGGTCATGCGTGTAAAATGTGTACGGCGAGTTTTGTGTGAAGGATCATTTCCTCATTCCGATTTGTTAAGTGGCGCTACATATCTTTACTCACATACTTTTCTGTTAGTCATCTAAACATAACCCTTTTTATGGAGTTTTTAATATCGGCGGATTTCATTACGCATACGGGTTTGCTCAGAAAATTTGAAAATGCAAAAAAGGCGTCCTGCGTGCATATTCCACGCATTACAATAAATACTTGTATGAAATGGACATTTACTCTTAGTTACTTACTTAGTAATTTGATAGTTTACCACCTTAAAAAAAGGCAGAAGTCAAGCAAGGGTAGTTAAGTTTTTAGTGACTTTCAATTGTTATTCATAATTTATTTCTAAAATCAAACTACAGACTTCTAGTCCGGTCAATTTAGACATCCAAGGTTACACTAATTCGCACCCAGCTGACAATTGGTAGGATTGTTCAAAACACCATCAAAAAAGAAATCTAAAAGGTCCTCATCGATCCATCCCCTGGAAAAATAATATTCGGGGTAAAGTGCCCTACCAATTGTCAGCTGGGTGCGAATTATTGTAACCTAACCCCAAGATTTCTGCGCCTAACCCCTATTAATTGGTCTAATTTGACTGGACGATTCTTACATTAAAGAACAGTTTCAGTTGAATGTGACCGCGTACCGAAAGACGTTGGAAGGTCTTGTAAAACGTGGTCCTGGTGAGGGTCGCATCGGAACGCCTTACAGCAATTACACCAATAGAGCAAAATTAGTACAGAACCTGCTACTTTCTAACATCATGTGCGCGGTGGAGTGGTAGTCATCATAGGAGCGGCGCGGCGGTGGGTCACGTATGCTCGTTTACGCAGCATCAGTCAAGCGCTCTTCCAGGATTCCACATGAACCATCAAACATATTTTATAAACTATAAGTATGATCAAGATGACGAATGAGATACCATTTGAACTAATACATTCTTCCAACCTTCTATTTTCTCGTAAATTTTAATCGCAGGAATTTTCACTTCAATATAATCAACATGATTCAACAGCAAATGAGCATCAATGCTTTACCGATCTCTGTTTTTCATTAGCAGTATAATCTTGAGTACCTAAGGCCCGGTACAGAGTGCGGCACAGTGGCTTGGGCGGGAGCGGGCGCGATTAGGGGGGCAATGTGGTGTCTATTGTGGGATCGCGTGTGGTTGCAACGGGCAGTAGAGATTTGTTTTCTCAAGGTAGGTACTAGAAGAGCAGAGGACAAGCCGAGTTCAAATTCGTGTAGTGTGGACCGATTCTAGAGGAGCCGACCATGAGCGAGACTGCCGCCGCACAAGGTCTTCATGCCACATCCATAAACGCCGCCACGAGAAGATAGAATAGAATAAACTTTATTGTACACCAAAAAGTAACACAACTAGGTATAAGCGTCCACAAGCCACTTGAGGCCGTTGGCTACTTTTTTTAACCCATGCGCGCAGTAACATAATGGACTATGCCGAAGAATGTTTAAATGTGCGTATGGCGTGTGGCGGCATTTTGTATTGGCGTTTAGTAGCCCGTTCGGGCCACATAAAGCGAGCAATTTGTAGCGTGTGGCGGACACCGGCGTCGATCGTGTCCGGCGAATCCATATAAAATGTATGAAATCTACATGAAATATGGCCGGTAGCCTGTGTGAGGTGACCCGATATGAATTTGAGCTCCACCCGTGTTTCGCTCGTACTTCGCTGGCGTTCTCCACCTCTAGCTTAGACGCATCTTCAGGGTTAAACAATAGACGATCGCTAGCGAGTCCGCACCGGCACGTCGCGCTAGTCATTCGTCATAGGCACTTTTAAGAGGCTGCTTTTTCACTCGCTTTTCGTCAACATCGAGAATGGTTTTAAAGCTTGTTGCTTCATCTAAGGTCATCTAAGTTTAAGTTTTTTAAATAAATTGTCGTCATTTAGAATATTGATACAATTTGCAAGGCTTCTACTGTTATACTATTTTTAACTTTTTAAATTTTTAAGTAAATTATGAAGTGTCAAAGATCATGCAAAATAGCAGATTTTCAGAGGTATTTACTGAGTCAGTTTTACACAAATTTGTAAATTAATTTCAATAGAAGCCTAGATAATATCTACAAGATACTGTGTTTCCAAAATATCAAATGGAAAATATGTAATAACGTCATAATAGCGTAAGAGCGGTCGTATGAAAAACAATGAAAATGTATGTCAACTCGACATCCCTTTAAAACTAACATATGAACTAAAACTGGCCAGATCGTTTAAACGTAAAACATTTAAGGGCCAAGCGCCCGAAAAGTACCATAAAACAGTGATTTTCTGAGGCCTACTCCTCCGTAATGGCTAAGTCAATTGGTTTGAAAAAAATATATGTTTATTATAGATTCATGAACAATAATATCAACATTTGATTTTTTCGCGCAATTAATACTTTTGTCAAAAAAATATTTAGCAATTACGCAACTTTTCCCTACTGCTTCGAAACGGCTTGGACCTTTAGAAACATTTTTACACATAAAAATTGGTGGTTAAATATTCTTCAAAGTGAACATTGCACTCAATCATTATCTCGCAGAGAAAACGGATTTAAAGCGTTTTCCGGGCGCTGCTGGCCATAAATAAATGCACAGATTTGCGTATTGCCGCCTAGGCGAGTGCGAGAGTTGCGTTCACATAATTTCGATCAGATGGTTCAAGGGACTATACGCCTTAACGATATGTCAATCCTCGTTTGGCCATATCATTGATGTAGGATTTCGACGCGACGTCGCCACCGCGACAAATCCTCACTCTGGTCGAGGTCTATACGTGAGACTATGCCTGCGTGCCGTCTTGCGTGCGCGCGTGCATCGTGCATTTGCGGATGCGTTTGTACGTGCACAAGTGTGATAGCTACGAGAAGTCATTTTTCAATGAATGTAATCATTGATGGCGCGATATTGATCTTTTCATACGAGGAATGACTGTTGGTGTTTTCAAAGTATAGCTTTTTTTTCTTGGCAACTTTACGTTATTAAGCCCACATGTACCTAATTAGAAACAATAAATGTCTAGAAAGGAGTTTTTGTTCTTTTTTTTTTTTACTAAAAAACCCATCCCGTTCCTTCAAGCCTTCATACCGGGGCTCAAGCGCCCTTTCTGATAACCATGGCCCCAGTAGGCTTCGACCCGGTTGGGCCCCTGCTGTTGCTGACAACTCCTTGAGGCGCGCGGGAACAGTGCGCGCCGTCGACGACTTGGGCTTGGTCGGACAGTTACCGCGCGTCGTTTCATTTAATTATGTCAAAATAATTGGTGATGCCGTAGCAGCTCCAAAATCTGTTAATTTAGGTACTTTCAAATATTTAAAGAATCGTCAGATATTTATTCATTGAAGTTTATTGCAGCCAAAATGACGAAAATGTGTTCAAAACCGACCCCTGCTTCACGCTGATGTTGACGTTATAGTTTCGATACATGATGGAAAGGCCACCCTCAAAACGGTTTTGGTAATAATTTCCTAAGCTAAAGGTAAAGAGTTTCCTGATAGCTATAACTTGAGGTCTTTCGATCTAGCGTTTTGTCTGGAATGAACGACAGGATAAAGTTCAGTTAATAAACTCCACTGACTTAGTGTTCGAACCGTCTACTGCAGGTCGAAAAAATCATCTTTCGAGATAGCGTTTGTCGGGATTTTGTTCAAATTAAATTAATTCGAATTTATGTTAGTTTCACCAATCGCACTAAGCCTGTGTGGTGGATTACGGCCACATTTATTAATTCTCTCACTTAGAGAGGAGGCCTAAGTCCCAGCAGTGGGAAAATTATAAGACTGATTACGTTTATGCTATGCTGACATAGGTTCCGCTTGATTACTATCTCACCTGATAGTAAGCAATGATGTGGTCGACGATGAAGCATGCTTGCTTAAACAACCTATGCACTCTTGACTTAAAGACCCCTAGGTTGTAGCTATCAGGAAATTTCACTCCTTAAGGCGTATAGTCTCTTGAACCATCTGGCCGAAACAATGTGAACGCAACTCTCGCACTCGCCTAGGCGGCAGTACGCAAATCTGTGCATTTATTTTCGGCCAGCAGCGCTCGGAAAGCGCTTTAAATTCATTTTCTCTGCGAGATATTGATTGATTTACATATGCAATGTTCATTTTGAAAAATATTTAACCACCAATTTTTATGTGTAAAAATGTTTCTAAAGGTCCAAGCCGTTTCGAAGGAGTAGGGAAAAGTTGCGAAATTGCAATTTTTTTTTTTGACTTCAGTATTAATTGCACGAAAAAATCAAATGTTAATATTATTGTTCATGAATCTATTATACACATATATTTTTTTCAAACCAATTGACCTAGCCGTTACGGAGGAGTAGGCCACAGAAAATCACTGTTTTATGGCACTTTTCGGGCGCCTGGCCCTTAACTGTAAGCACAATAAATGTGTTCCGAAAGCATTTTAAGTGTCTTTCGGCTAACTGAAAACAATAAAGAACTTACCGAAGTTATTCTTGCTGAACAATTTCTCGGGAGTGACATCAGTTTTCTGGTGAACTGGGCTGCCGATGTACTCCGCGACGCCATCCTGGTTCAACTCAGGGTACTGGGTGAAGTAGTGCTGCGCTTGGATTTGACCTATGCGATCTGCAACAAATTATGTTCAATTAGTACCCTTTTTATTAACAGATAGGTATATAATTAGCATAGTATAATTAGGCATTTTCATGTTCCCACTGCAGGGACTCAGGCCGTCTGTCCAGGAGAGGGAATGGACCGTAATCCACCACGCAGGCCTAGTGCGGATTGGTGAATGTTTCGAATTTTTGGTTTTAGGACTTGCCGGTTTTTTTCACGATGTTTTCCTTCTCCGTTTTGAGAACAGTAGTGATGCAATAAATTACACAAAGTAATGCGCCTGGCTGAGTTTGAACCCGGTACCTACAACAGACTCGTAAGTAGGGGCCACTGCTCTCAGAAGTACCTACACCTTGCACAGAAACGCACGTAAGTCTTATTTTTTTTTATAATGGATAGGTTTGCGTTGCGCCGACCCCAAGTAATATGGGATAAGGGCAGGAAGAAGAAGAAGAAGGATAGTCTCGCGTTTGACCACAATCTCACCTGATGGTAAGGTATCTATCCTAATCAAAATATTATGTACTAAACTACTTATTTATTAACGTTTTATTTGAATAGATAGAGTAAACGATGATATCAGTGTTAGTATAAACTGTGTGACAGACATCGGTGTCTTCAGCTTCAGCCTTCAGTATCATAAAAAATATATTCTGGTACAATTTTATACTTCACTAGCTGTGCCCCGCGGTTTCACCCGCGTTTTTCTCGTTTCCGTGGTACCAACTCTTAACATCTTGCACACGTGATAACTTTTAAACGAAATATCCGATTGAGATGAAACAAAAAGTATTTTACTTCTACATAAATACTCTGCTTAATTTCGATAAAGATAAATATTACGATACATATTTAACGTAGTTTTTTTTTCTTCAGACGATTTAATAATTATTTTGAACACAAAATCGGTTATTGTGATTAAACCATGATAGCTAGATATATGTTCTCGCGGACTTTTTTGTAGGTCTTAATGGGATCTACAAACCCGTAGTACATCATTTTGTTCTATTGTCAATAGTTTTTGCAGCGCACGCAAAAATACGTTTTCTATTTTACACCTTGTGTTACAAAATAGCAATTTTATTACGGATCCCTAATTTTGAAATAAATAAACATAGCCTATAGCCTTCCTCGATAAATGGACTACCCAACACTGAAAGAATCATTCAAATCAGACCAGTAGTTCCAGAGATTAGCGCGTTCAAACAAACAAACAAACAAACTCTTCAGCTTTATAATATTATAATATTATTAGTATTAGTATTAGTATAGATATGGTGGACCGATTACCTGGTGACTGCCGCGTTCCTTTTTTTTTTTTGGTTGGAAGCTCTATATTTTCCTGCTCTGGGTGGTGCGAGAGAGAGTGTACGACTTGGGTCCAATGAAGGTGGGTTTCAGTCAGAAGACTGAAACCCACCTTTGATCTATTAGTTTTAAGTTTTCCTAGTTTTTCTGTGCGGAAAATCAAATAATCGAAAATCATGAGTTCATGACCTAACCTAGTGCATTTTAAGCCACCAAACTATGAAATAAATAAAATGCAAAGGCTCAAATTTTAGCTTAGGTACTTTTTTATTTTAGGTAGATCACATGTGAGTGTGTACGCTCTGTTTCCTGGGTTTAAAAGGAATGTCATCTTAGGATAAAAATATACATAATTATGTATAAGTAGAGTTTCCCATAATATGGGTAAAACAACCGATTAAAATTCATGAATTTTAGGGTACTTAATGTGCAAATATTTAGACAGAAGGCATTAAGGGCGCCTACAAATTAGCCACAGAAACGCGCGACGGCAACGCGGCTGCAGCCCTTTTACTTTATGAAATTCAGTTCGTTGACCTACACAAATTAACGGTAATCTTTTCTTAGGTTTCCTTGTCTGTTCTTTTTCCAAAATGTTCTTTCGTTAACAGTTCCGCGTACCGGAAGACGTAACGGTGGAAGGCCTTCTATATAGTGGATCGACAACGTCCTGGTGAAGGTTGCGGGAAACCGATGGATGCGAGACGCACAGGATCGTTCATTGTGGCTACACTTGAGGGAGGCTTATGTCCAACAGTGAAGGTGTATCGGCTGAAATGATGATGAGTACCGTTCTAATCGAGATACTAAGTGTACAAAATTATGATGATCGAACATAGCGGTCTAGTGCTATGGTAGCGCTACGGCCGTGCTGCTGTCGCGCGGCACTTAGCGGCTAATTTGGAGGCGGATTACATGGAAATGAAACGCGAGCCTATCTACAATAATAATAAAAGTAAAGGCCTTTCCGATGTTTTTCGTTTGACGAGGCAGCTTTCATAGGAATGTGTCCATAACTCATAAAGAAAAATATCTATATGCTAACTAGCTTTTGCCCGCGCGGCTTCGATCCCGCTATATCCTACTCTACCCTATTCTACTCTACCCTCCTCTACCCTACACTACCCTACTCTACCCTACACTACCCTAATTTTCATTTTTTTTCCATAAGTACCTTCTCCTCATAATAACGAACACAACAAAAAAAAAAAAATTAGCGAAATCGGTCCAGGCGTTGTTGAGTTATGCGCTTACCAACACATTTTGCGATTCATTTTTATATTATAGATACTAGCTTCTGCCAGCGGCTTCGTACGCGTGGCAGTGTCTTGCTCTATAACAACTTTAAACACACGTTTCATTCTTTTATGAGGTAAATTTTTGGAAAATCCTCTCTTATTCTTTGAGTATATCATAAGAACCGCTGTGCGAGTCTAATGCTCTAGATTTTTTTTTATGGTGGGAAAATCATAAATGAAATCTCCCGCTCTTGGGCGGAGCGGGAGATAGTGTCAGACTTTTACTGACTAAAACCCACCCCGTTCCTTCAAGCCTTCATACCGGGGCTCGAGCTATCTTTCAAAACTAACCCTGGCCCCGGTAGATGCTCTATGTCTAAAGGTTTCTCATTCATTAACTCATCAACACCCAAGTTAATGAGTCAGTGTGGCAGGACTTCGCCTTTTATATACACATACTAGCAAGCGGTTTTGACCGCGTGGTAGTAGTAATTAGGTTTCTCTATACAAACTTTGGACCTCCACTTTATCCATTTAGGGGGTGAATTTCAATTACAATTTTTTCTGCATCACGTGCCCTATTACCTGCTCACGTAGGGACCTAATGACAGCATCAGCAGACGGCATTGCCGTTGCCGAATTCTGGGCCAAGCAAGGAATTTAACTAATTTTGCCATCGATACGCTGAGAAGAAGAAGAAAGGGGTGAATTTCGGAAAACTCTCTCTTACTGCTCGTCTACGTCATAAAAGGAAACCTTGTGCAAAATTTCACGCTCCTAGTCTATGTAGTTCCGGCTGTTGTTAGGATACCTATGACAGTCCGTTTCTCCTTTTATATATATAGATATAGACTACTTATAAATGTGAAAGTTACTCCGTCTCTGTTACCTATCAATGAATAACGACTGAACCAAGTTGGATGAAGGGGATAGACAATGTCTTGTTTTTTTTTTTTTTTTTCTATTGGACTATGATAGAATACTCAAAATACATTTCATACCGGGATCTCGGGATCAGGTCTGTTCTCTTGGGCAGGACATGTGTGCCGCATGTTGGACAAACTGTGTGTCAAAATAATATAGAATTAGAGCTTTGAGACAGTACCTCTACCATGAGTTTATGGCAATAGTTTCTGTCGATACCCGACACCGACTACGTAAATATTTTGTATGACAAATTTTGGTTCCGTAAGTGACCGCTAGAGGCGCTGTAAGATTTGCGATACAAAATATTTACGTAGTCGGTATCGAGTATCGACAAATACTATTACTTTAATCTCATGGTAGAGGTACAGATATGACCGCGGCAGACCATGAGTGCCAGCGGGATGAACTAGATAGATTCCGGTAAAACTGGAAGAAGACAGAGTGTGCTTGAGGAAGATGCAAGAAATGGAAGACGGCCTTTGTCCAGAACTGGGAGAGAACAGGCTACTAAAACAGAATTCTAATTGCTTTCCTTTTTCGACGACGTTCTTTTATATGTTCTTATAGATACTGGAATTGCTGCATCAAATATTCTGTGTTGAGACAACTTCAGATAGATGTTACCGGAGTAGAGTTGAAATTGAAATCGCTGAGACTGTATTTTACATCATCTTTCCTAGTTTAAAAATCCAAATAAAAAATGAAGCGTAGCCTCTACGAAATTCGTCGGCAAAAATGTAGGTAGGCATCCGAAATTCGTAAAGCAAAAAGGGATAAGGGTTCTCAACAGCCATCCGAACGAAAACGTCGTATGAGAATTAAAGTCGAAAATTTCATATTTCCAAAAACATCGGACGGAAACCACTAAACACCCCACCCCTGGCGTGTCAACACAAAGAACTGTAAAATCCGTGCAATTTGTACCCTCTGCCGCTGGCGTGTAGCGTATATACTTATCGATTTATCGCAAACACGGCTCGTGTTTTAAAAAGTCAAGTAGCGAGCCTCCAAGCTGTTCTAAGGTCTCGCCCCACGTGTCACGGTTCAATTTCTGTTGATCCCAAATCGGTGTATACGATCTGCCGGTTCGGCGGTGGTGTGTAAAAATGCCGTCTTGTCGTAGGCACGCCGCCCCTCCCTCGGCGACATTTTTACAAGCGGAGGGAGGGGGCCACCCGCGGACGCTCCCGTCATTTCGTTGTCATCCAGGGCTCCTTTTTGCGCGATCACGGCGCGAGCCTCCGCCGCGACAATACTGTTCACAATTTTTATTCTTTTCGAAAAGAAAATACGAAAAAAATATAGGCTCGTAGAGAAAATGACGAACAATGCCGCCCTTCGGCGAGATTACCGCCATCAGAAAATGAATGCTTTGTTACATTCGTCCAACGGGATGTTTTCAGTTGTTACTTGTTACATTAGACTTGTCATTTCCATTAGGGTCTGACTAGGCATGAAAAGTTACCGAACACAACGGTCCGCTACGTCGTTTCAATTTCACAAAGTACGGCGCGATCCTTTTTTTGCTGCCATTACAAAGACGCTTTAACGAAACATTTGGAAAATATAGCTATTTTATACAAGTAATCTCTTTAGGTATCGTCTTACCGTTTTATGCTAATGACAATGCTTAGAAATGATACCAAAAGCGCTTGTGAAATACGTCTGCTCGTAAATTAGAAGTATAATTCTAGTACGAGGAAATGACAGCAAAATATTACTTTTGAAAGCATAAAATATTTGGCTTTCTAGGAGGAAGTTTAATTTTAAATAGCGGGTATTGTGCCCAAAATAGTGCCTTGCGGCAACCCATCTTTGGCCACGAGTACTAACGAATGGTAACCATGGTAAATCATGCAAAATAGACACACATTTTCATAGATAAGTTTCAGATTGATCTACGTACTCTCGTGCGAAGCTGGGGCGTATGAAGTATGATATAAACCTGAAGTGATTCCATAAATCTCAATATTATACCGAAAGTTAGTACAGTTGCCATCACGGATCTTGAACGGCGTCGGAGTGGGGATCGCTTTGGGCATTCTATACATTGGCGAGCCAATTGTCTTCGTTATTAGATACATGCAGCAACGCAGTGAACGAATGAGGAGTGACGTCTCCGCGTCGCACTTCGCACCACTAAAGAGACCGAACATTTGACTTCTGCGCAAATGTGCAAGATCCGTGATGGCAACTGTTTGTATGTGTATGTTTATTACTCCTCCACGCTGAACGGCTGAACGGGTTTAGATGAAATTTGGTACATGGATTCACCATGTCCTGAAATTGGTCAAAGGATATTTTTAATCATGGGCGTCTGTTCCCTTGGGATAATTTCAAAGCCACTAGTAAACGCAAATAGAATACTAAAGCTAGAACCACAATAAACCGATGCACACGTGCTACTCGCCTAATTTGTACGTAAAACGACGACGTCGCGTGCCTTGGATCAAGTGTAGCTCTACAAGTCTAGTTTCCATATAAAATGTATGGAGCCCGATGCGCCCAGATCAGCGTGTGTGACACACGTGTGAGCAATGTAGTCCTACCTTTATAAAACCCGACTATGACAAAAAAAAAACGATGCTAAAGAAGTATGAAACAAGATTTTCAGGATTCTGAAACAAGGTAACAGGAAAAACAAGAACAGAACAAAAAGAAAAGTCGCAGTTACACGTTATAGGTAAGTAGAGTCTGTCTAATAAGTCAACCGACTTGGGTAATTATTAAGGTATAAAATGAAATCTGATGTAGTCAACGCTGGTTCAATAATTAGGGTTGATTAAGAGATACTGATTATTGTTTACAAATGGAAGAACCTTATAAAAAGTATTGTATGTAAATATATTTTTTAAATAATTAAATATTATACAAAATTCCCAAGTCGTTTGATTTTTTTTAGACAGACTATAATATAGTGCAGCGGTTCTCAAACTTTTTTTCCAACGGATAAAATATTATACAAAATTCCCAAGTCGGTTGACTTTTTAGACAGACTATACCAACAGAAACAATTTAATAACGTGTACCTCTCCTACTGACTCCTTTGGCTTTGCCGTAGTCGGGTAAAAACTGACTAGCAATAAAACTCCATGTAGGTATTCAACATACTTTCATTTCATAACCCATACAAATTCGCAAGGACAGCCAAGCATATTTTGTTTTTCGTACATTTTTAGACCAACACGGAAACCAGAGATCGTAAAAGCGTTTTTACGACGAATGTCATATGGAATGATGAATGACTTGCTGTTTCCAGCGATAAACATACAATACATAAGGAGAACCTATAAATGAGGTATACGACCTCTGTGCTGAATGTGACTTCCCCATAAATACCTAACTGAAATGATGAAATGACACGCTTGAAAGAAAAAAAAGGCAAGAAAGAAAAAAAATACTTTAAGACAATGGAAACGAATGTTTTCAGATTAATATTTTTTTTTTAAATATTCCACAACTATCACACAACACCGTCTAATCCCAAGCTAAGCAGAGCTTGTGTTATGGGTACTGGACAACTGATAAACATACTTATATATTTCTAAATAATTACATATTATGGATAAATTACACCCAGACACAAAAAATGATCATGCTCATCACATAAACATTTGTCCTGGGTGGGAATCGAACCCACGACCTGCGGCATAGCAGTCAGGGCCACTAACCACTAGACCTACGGGCCAGTCAAATATGCTATACTGTTATACGAACTGGTGGAATAATCATTGCCGAGAGCAAAATGGGTTGATAAATAAGAAAAGTCGGTGAAAACTGGATTACAAAAGCAAAGAACAGACCGACCGATGTGGAGGACGCTTTCACCCGTTGAGGGGTTCATGTTGAATTGTACAAAACAATTTTGAAAATTGAATATTATTAGTATTTAGAAATTATTAACTGTGATTTAGTTAGTGAAGAATCATCATCATTTAAATAATAGATAATTTCATTAACTGTTACATTTGTTAGTAATAAGCTTCGCCCGCATGAAAGGTTTCTCCATACCACCTTCGGACCTCCGTTTTACCCCCATAGGAGTGGAGTTTCGTAAAATCCGTTCTTATCTATGAAATCCTATCCGTTCTTTACTTTATGAAACTTGCCTGCCAAATTCTAGGTTTGTAGGTGTTATAGTTTCTGAAGTTTAGACACATATCTATGACAACAGCTCAGTGTAGGAACTTTTTGCCTTAGTAAACTTAAATTTCGAGTATAAAACAAAAAATAAAACTACCTTGATTAAACTGTTAGTAACACGTGTAATATTTACAAACCTTTAAAAATTCTATCGGCCGCAGCGTCGCTGGTGTGAATGCTCTCGATATATTTTCAAAGCGAAAACATGGCGAGTAAAAAATACGGTTCAAATTAAACCGAACACTGTTGAAACAATTACTGGAATAGCATTTTTTTCAGGAAAAATTTTATATCCCGTGTCAATTGAAAACCTTTGCCGTTTTTATCTTTTATGTTTTTTGTTTTTTTTTTTTTAATTGAGTTAAACTAGTGCTTGACTGCGATCCCACCTGATGGTAAGTAGCGATGCAACCTTTGATAGTGAGGCGCACTAGTTTATTAAGAGCCTATTCACTCTAGCCTTGAAGACACCCAAATTATAATCGGACGGGAAGACCGCAGCAGGCAGACTGTTCCAGTCCTTCGACGTACGCGGTATAAACGACGAGGCAAAACGCTTAGTCCGGACCGTAGAGGTTTCAACAACGTAAGGGTGAATATTCGCCGTACGTCGTACGTATGTTTTTTAGTGCTTGTTTATTTATTTAATTATCAGCTTTCTTCCCCATGTTACTTGGAATCAGTGCAACACTTTTTTACAAGCTTTTATTTAGTTTCTTGATCCACTTCCCGGCTACCGATTAAGCTGAAATATTGCATGCATGTGCAAATCAGATGACAATGCAAAATTATTATGACATGGAGCTGATCTGATGATGGAACCGGAAGGTGGCTATAGGAGCTTTGTAGTTAAACGACGCAACCCTATCGAGTTTGGGTTCGTATGATTTGCAAGATTGATCGTATGATTTGTAGAATACTCGTCAAGACAAATCATACATATATTCTTTATTGGACATAACTTTACAAATTATAAACAGTAAGAAAGCCGATGTACACAGGCGAACTGAACCCAGAATTGGGTTTTTTTACAGCAAACCTTAATATATCTACAAAAAAAATTATGATAAGAGGATAACTGACTTAATTATATTGGTATACCTAATACCGTGCTATAAAAGCTAGCTATGAAAAAAATATTTTCATTAAAAAACTGTTTTTCTTTCATTCTTGTCTTGTCTTGCCAATCGTCAAGCTATCTGCCTCCCTTTTCGAAAATTGTTTCTACACCATCTTCTTCCTTCTTTCTTTCTCTAACTTTTTATATAGAAAGCAGTCTTGGTTTTAGTTCTCTCTTTTAAAGCCGGCTCTGATATCATCACTATAACCATAATCGATAGCACATTCATTTCAAACCTTCATAAGCAGCATGATTATTGCTTAACTTACTTACAATAATCTTCAATACCATCAAATCTTTGTACGAGTCTAAGATTTCGCCGCCTCAATGGAGGATCCAACTGTTCAATAAGTGGTGATATGATTGGCGGCGGTGGCGGGTAAGACAAAGCTTTGCCGCGCCGTGCCGATTTGAATGAGGATCGCGTTTCGCCGCCACAGGCTCGCACGCTTTCATGTCTCTCAAAAGACCTTAACCCTACACTGGGCTTTGAGTTTGCCGCTGAGGGTTTAAGTTGTTTATCTTTACGCTTCGTTTGTTAGTTAAGGTTGTAGGTGAACTGCGAAATGTTGAGATTTAGCGTTAAAGTGCTTTTGGAGATAGTTGTGGAATCTTATTAATAATAATAATATTCCACAACTATCACACAGCGCCGTCTAGTCCCAAGCTAAGCAGAGCTTGTGTTATGGGTACTAGACAACTGATAAACATACTTATATATTTCTAAATACATACATATTAAAGATAAATTACACCCACAATTATTGTTGGTGACAGTTCACAGAAAAAAAGAAATGTAGCTCTATTTGTTAGAAATTGACTTTGGATAAAGTCAAGTGCTGATCTATGAGTAATATTGAAAGTTTAGTGTCAATATAAAGGTAAAAACTCGACATTTTAGATGTGCTCCTACGGTTACTAACCTATAATATTTAGTCTTGAATAGCCTACACAGCTTTAAAATCAGGAAATCAGCAACAGCTTGCTTTTATTAATTAACATTTTAAACAAATTAACATTAATAAATTTTTATTAATTGACAGATGTTTATTATATGTACTAACACTAGCATATAAGTTGTGTATGTCTTTACTAACAATAATGGATTGTATTATCTGAATAAATAAATATTATTAATATTTATACAAATAGTGTTCAACGAAGCATCGACCTGAGTGAGACACTGAGCTCTCAAAATATATGCCAGTAGGGGTTTTATTGATAATAACAGTAATATGAGACTATTTGGTAGGTTCCTAGGTATTAATAAACCTGACTACTCCATTTTCAAGGTGCCCAAATGCCCGTGAAAACATTAAAGTTTTAGTAGTATGGTATTCCATGGTTTAAGTGAAAATGTACCCCCGGGACCCTGGAGCGCAAGGCAAAGAAGGAACAAACGAGTGGGTTTTAGTCAGTAAAAGTCTGACACGCCCGCTTCGCCCAAGTGCGGGAGAAGTCATTGGATGATTTCCCAATTTAAAAAAACCTTAGTATAGTTTTTGATCCTGTTATCCGTTAGATAGGGTCTAAATTTTGTAACAATCAGCAAAATGTTGCAGGCTATTTTTTATTATTTATTTATTCTCTTTATATATATCTTTACAGGCCCTAAAACTTAACGCGACAGTGCAGCTACACTTATTATTAATAGCCTCACGTTTGACCACTATCTCACCTGATGGGTTTTACGCAAATTCGTCACCCCACTACATCCACCTTCCGTAGTAATATTGATCAGCTGAAAACTCTGAGAGTAAAGTTCCGCTTTTTTGGGAATTAACTAACTACTCTTTGAAAAATGTTGTACATTTGCATAGGCAGAGGCAGTATTTAAAACATGACCACATACATGTTTTGACATTGAATCGAATATATATATATATATAATATAATTTAATATATTCCACAACTATCACACAACGTCCAAATCGAATTGGGAGACCATATAATGGACGGTTAAACATTTATAAACTGACTAGGCAATCGTTAAGCAACTGAGCCTCAGCCTCGCGGCTGTTATAACTTAGCTTGTAGCTAAATTACAAGCGCTTTGAGTGTAAAATCACAAGGAGCCAAACTTAATTTGAACACTTTAAATTCGAATCAGACATTCGAAATCGTTAGGACCCATCGTAAAAATAAAGTACGTCACGGTTACGACTTTACAGCCTTTAAAAATGCGTGTTCTGTTCATCGATTTATACGAGAACTCTTTAGAACGTCATAAAATATTTGAACCGATTTTTATTTGGTGGTGGCATTTTTTTAAGAGGCAAGTTTCCGTGTCTACTACACGTTATCGGAAACCGATCATATCCGATACTTTCGTGTTGAGCGTGATTCAACCCTTTATCTAGATCGGGGTAGGTAGTGACGTCGCCGGTAAGCGCCGCTCTGCATTTCATTACCACAAAAATTATTCAGTATTCAATTATTCATCGCGCTGTGGAAGGAACGCTGATTAAAAGTTGTTTGAGCTTTTTTTGGTTTTTGGAGACGATGAGAACACTGACATGTCACCGTGTTATTGTAAACACCGTCTTTATAATAAATCGCGTCAGATTATAAACTCTTTTTTCTGGACTAATCACAGACTTGTAAATTATTGGATGAGTTTTAATGTATTTGATATGATTTGTTCATAATATATCGAGAGTTTATAATCTTGCTTTTAATTTATTACTGCTTATGATGTTTACAATAATACGGTGACAGTTATATTCAAGAAGAAGAAGAAGGTAAACTTAGAAAAGCCATATGTATACTCTCCAGTCTTTGACTAACACACAGTGTAAACCCACGGTTTACCAACGTGCTATGGAATACAGTAAACTTTGTGTTAAACTAATGAATTGCGGTTGAAACACTATATTGCCTTCCAAAAGATAGTCTATGGAGTCTGGCGTGGCTCAGCTGCCCAGTTTAAGCAGGACTGAGCTGGACATGTGTGCTGCATACTGAGCTATAGGCCAGTAAAATACAAAATACGTACTCTGAAATAGTCAGACGGGGATCACCTTAGCGCGGGATGACTATTATTGACTATATTTTATGTCTTTTTAAGGACTCAGCAAGAAGTGGCCTAGAGCCGATAACAACGCCACGTACATCGAAGGACTGGATCTGCCTGCTGCGGTCTTCCCGACCGATTATAATTTAGGTGTCTACAATTTGCCTGCTGCGATCTTCCCGTCCGATTATAATTTAGATGTCTTTAAGGCTAGAATGAATAGGCTCTTAATAAACTAGAGCGCCTCACCATCAACGATTGCATCACCGCTTACCATCAGGTGGGATCGCAGTCAAGCACTACTTTATATCAATTTAAAAAAAAAAACAATATAAGGAATGGAACAAAGCAAATGCCTTATTCCTTGCTCAGCAGTGGTACTATACAGTCTCGACATAATAATAATAGACGAACACTCATAAAATCGTCATTCTATTTATCTAAACGAAAAAGTTCAACAAAAACGTAATTTGACGAAAATCTCGGGACTCAAGCAAGTCAATCCCATTTGTCAAATTGTCTTTTTTAGGCTAACAATAATAACCGTAGTTTTATTATGCGAAGTGATTGGGTCTGGTATTAAAACAACATATGTACGAAGTAATATGTCCTGTCTTTTCTTCAAATAGTACATTTTTACGAACAAGATTTCTATGTACGAGGACTGAATAGGTTTGTTTGTGCAAACAGTAATTTCGTTTGTCTATATGAACAATGACACGCGTCGTACTAACATGATATAATAATATGACCTTATTGGGAAGTATTTTTGGCATGGTATTTGTTCCGTCTTTCTTCGAATTCATCTATCAGTCACAAGTTAAAATTTTTCGCAGGCAAAGCTGCAACAAAATCAGCACCACATTTCATATCTGCCGACATTTATAATTTCCGTATCTTTGATCATGAAACAAATACTAAACTGAATATAGATAATATCTCAAATAAACCTCAAACAACGGCAAATATTTGAAGCCAACCAACGTCAAAAACTGTTCATCATCATTCCCTAAGAAAATTGATAACCAGTAATTTTAGAACAATAATTCCGTACGAACAAAAGCCTACGTCTCGCCCAAAACGTAACACAGTACAAAGGTAAGGAAATAGCCAGTTTCAGTGGCGTTCTACACAAAAGGAATAATATTCGACAACCACAATGGCGCTTTGATGCCGGGGAGCCGAATAAAAAACGGATGTGTCAATAATTAACTGTGTGATCCGACGTATTTGCCGGAGGCCATCAAATCGGTGCTTTACCGAGCCGGTTTATTAAAAAAAATATAACGTACGCACATTGTGAACGGACAAAGGGGGCGCAACTTTCGCTGCGAGCTAAAACCGTGGTATGTTTTTGTTAGGGTGAAAAATATTACACCCTCGGGCGTGTATGTGTCGGGCGGCTCGCTTATATACCGCGCTGTACATAGAGGGTGGGTTGACAACCCTAATGGGAATCTGAATTGCCCATTAGTATTAACATTTGATTAGCATCGCAAATTGAGATGGCAATGTTCAAAGGAACGCTGCGTGAATGGCAGATCGTTTTGCTTTTGTGTTACGATATGGTTCTATTTGAGTTCTGTAGCAAATTTCCTGTTAAATTTATTGAAGACAGATCGGTTAGTGGATGATGAAAATTGCTCTGAAAGTGATGACTTCATTAAGTCATCACTAACGTAAGAATGATTTAAAAGCTTTTTGTTTCATCCAATATATTCTATTACAATATTTGATAAAGAGACAACGTGAAAAAAAAAGAGAGGACACCTGAACGCTCTGTTGGCATTCGGTAATTACGTCACTTACTCGAACACTTGTACCAGGAAATACATCGAGTTATTTTCAAAATTTTATGTTTTTGGAAGAAAAATTTCATCTTCGGTTAAATATGCGAGGTTTCTATAATTGTAAATTTTCTTAACTTTTTTAATTTAAGAGTGTATTAAGCAGGGCCAAACTTCATGCAAAATAGCAATACCTTCATATTTCAGAGGAGTTTTTCTGGATTCGTTTAACAAAATGGAAACCTAGATAATATCCACAAAATATCGGTGTTTTTAAAAATATCTAGAGAAAGTTACGTAGTAAAGTCATAATCACGTAAAAGCTGTTGTTTGAAATCGTGTCTTGAGTTGAGTCGAGCTGCTAGATTCCTTTAAGTCTAAGCTTCGCTGAATATAGACCTTTGCAGTTCACGCTGATAAAGTATTTTTTTTGCGAGATAGTTTGAAAGAGTTATTGCGACCCAGCACGCAAAGGACACCTCAAGGAACACCTAGGTGGGTTTTAGTCTCTTAACTCTGACAATCCTCTCGCTTCACCCAGAATAGAAAGATTTCTTCTTTATTTCTATTTTCTTCAAAAAGATAAGCTATTTTAACTTGACAAGCGTAAGAGTGTCAAGTCATTAATCCAGCACTGCAATAAGATCATATAAATTGCGATATTCATGGCAAAATGTAAATAAATTACGAGTACAATATTACGGAGCGAAACACTTTGATCCAATTATGACGCGATGGGAGATTTAAAGCTGTCGCCTCATTTTGTCATTGATCAGAGGACTTAGTACCTACAGCGATATTGTAGGTACATATTTTTTTACTCATACACACGGTAATTACTATATTGATAAAACTGCGGGATAGGTGCACTGTCACAAAATATAATTATAGGTACAGAACTCAATCTACTCGTACATACAAAGCGCGCTCGAGCAACGCACACATAGACACCGCTCACGGACACCATATCTCGGAGAGTCTCGGACCACTCGTCGAACAGTTCCGGCTCAAACGCTCATTAGTGTGCGTCCACCGAGCGTAGGTATAAAAAGTGAAGTACATACATGAGCTTGTCTTCTGTGCCTATCTATTTTGTGACACTGTCGAGTAAAATAAATTTTCAAACGTGAAGGGCAATGAGGTTATTCGAAAGAGTTACTTAGAGACTGAAAGGGCAATTGAAGGAACATAGGTGAGTATTATTTAGAAAAACTCGGACCGTTCTCGCTTAACAGAAATTGGGAGGTATTATTTCAGGATTTACCGCCAATAAAAAGAGTTTATATTCAAATGATTAGGAATTTTCGTCAAAACCTTACGGTTTGATACAAAAACATCGACACAATTATGGTTTTCAATTCGTCATGAAGACATAAAAGGCGTATATGGAAGGGATGAAGTGGACACCCTGCACTCACAGTAGCTATCGTTGAAAAAGAGCGACACGAAATCATATTTAATTACAATACAGAAAAGCTTAACAAAAAAGACCTCTAGCCTCAAGCTAAATAATCGCGACGCAATCCGCGCAAATCCGTATCTATAGCAAAAGAGGGTAGATAGATATACTACGCACAATTCATGGCTACCCCCACGAGAATCAGGAAATTCATCTCGCTAATCCACCGTCCGCTGTGAATAGTAAAAGTGATGGGTCTATTCATCACGAGGGGTGGTAGGGTAGAGGCACAAAATAGATAAGTACAGAAGACAATCTACATACAAAGCGCGCTCGAGCAACGCACACATAGACACCGCTCACGGACACGATATCTCGGCTCAATCGCCCGGTAGCGCTCATACAGTTCGGCGCGACGCGCTGACGTGTGTGCGATCGCTTAGCGTAGGTATAAAAAGTGAAGTAACATACATGAGTTTGACAAGTTGTTTGACACTACAATCATGGCAGTTGAGAGATTGTCATGTTCACTAAAATGTCTCGCTGATGGTGGCACGTGTTATTGGGTCATTTGGCTCCCTTCAAAATGGTTGAGCTGAGTGGGGCTGATGCACGCGTCATGCTCGTGAACGGGCGCCGTCAGTTGAGACTGGTCATCTCTTAGCTGCCAGTGACTTATTCAATTTCTATTTTTATTGTTTTCATTATATTTAATTTTTATTACTTATCTTCATTGTGTTCACATAATAGAAGCAAAAAAAGAAATATGTAATCGAAGATTCATGTAACTCAATACGATTTAAAAGAGTGTCCATGGAGTTTCTTGCACGTTCTTCTCCATAGAGACCTACTCTTTGGTACGTGCAATTTAGCTTCACTTTTCTTGGACTGACCGACATTTGACTATTCAAAAGTGCCTGTAACTGGTCTATTTGAAATAAACGTTTCTGATTTCTGAGATTGACTTCTGTACCTATCTATTTTGTGGTACAGGGGTGGCAAGCGCTAAAATTTAATAAAGCTTCCTCGTCATGACCAGGCTTGCGATTAATTACGCACAAGAGGCTAGTAGTGATACCCAGCTCCCACGCCAGGGGACGCCGCTTCATGTATTATTCACAAGCTATCTGTATAATTTTGTTTATGATTTTGATTTGTTATATGCCGTTCAGATTTGTTGAACCGATGTTGTGTTATGAATTTGTAGATTATGTATTGCCAGATGCGTATTGGGATTTTCTGGCTACTGAACTTATAGTTAATGGAGCTGAATTTCCACTTTCCAGTCATTGGGCGGAAGCTTACCGTTATTTATAGTTTCGAATTTCGGCGAACGTTGTTTTATTTTGGATGAAAAGTTTTATACCTCTTTTACAGTGGTGGTGTTGTTTGTTTCTGACGTAAAAGAGTCTTTTTCGAGGTTCATTTCTATACAACAGCTCTTACGTGATTATGATGTTATTGCACATCTTTCTCCAGATATTTTTGAAATACACAGATATGTTGTGGATTTATCTAGACTTTTATAAAAATTAAAACATTTTGTATAAAACTAATCCAGTAAAGACCTCTAAAAATCTGCTACTTTACGTGAACTTTGGCCCTCCATAATGTACTCATATATTAAAAATATGAAAAAGCGCATTTATAGAAGAAGTCTTGCATATTTAATCGAGATTCGGAATGACGACAATTTTTCTCAATAACTTTTAAATGTTTTTTTAAAACACGTATTTCCTGGAACAAGTTTTGTGAAATATCCGAGTAAATCACGGAATTACCGAATGCCAACAGAGTTTACAAGCGTAATTTCTCTTTTTGTTGCATTGTCTCTTCATCAATTTTATTAGATATTGATGGATTGCATTAGATAAAGCAACCACCTTTTAAACCATGATCGACATTGACGCTAGGCGAGTAGCGAAGGGCCCTCGTAATGGATCGAAATACGTTATTTTCTATTCTTTATAATTAGAGAACCAGGAGTGAAATCAAAAGATATTGCTCAGCCCATGTAGCTCATTGGGCTATAACGTCATAATATTAAGTGTGATTAAGATGCAGATTAGGTTTAGGCAGGAAATATAAGAAAGAAAAAATAGACTGGAACAGTAAGGTTTGTATTCCGAAAAAACAAGAGTGATATTAATGACATAAGTTTGAAAGCACATTAAAAAAAAAAATCGACCGGCATAGCATAGCTTCTTTATGGTATGCATGAAGGTTCGTTTCTAAACAAAGTGAGAAGTTAGTCCGTCTAATAAGTTAAACGACTTGGGTAATTATTATGATTTAATTAAATCTGATGTAGTCAACACAGGTTTAATAATCAAGGTTGATTAAGAGATAGAGATCACTGTTACAAGCAGAAGAACCTTATGAAAAGTATCGAATATAAGTATTTTTTTAATGATTAAATATTATACAAAATTCCCAAGTCAGTTGACTTATTAGATAGACTTTACATTTATAAGGCTAGGCCAGCGACAGAATTTTTTAATTTTAATTTTATTTATTTAATAAGGTAACAGCTTCTTTGTAGGTACAGTATAACAGGTATAGATAACAATTGTCTTAAGTTCAATCCTGAAAGTTAGTTATTAAATAGAAAAGTAACAATGCCCTTTTGCATCAGCGTGCTTCTAACACATAAATGTCAAAATTATCCAAGGATAGCAAAGGTTGATATAACGGTAGTTCATCAGTATGATAATAATTATGAAAAGCGTGGCATTCGCGCTGAACGCTCCCTAGCTATCGCGTGAGGCGTCGTGATGGTATGCAAACTTGTGATATATTAAATTAAATCGATTGCGCGATAACCTTTATCGCAATATCGATTTTGTTAAGCCAGTTGTTGTTGTTTATACGTTACCCGACTTAATATTTCACCAACTAGCAAATTTTATACAAGTTGAATGACATTGCGGTGTACGAACGACTGATTGATCAGTAGGATTCCTATAATAATAAAAAGTCTAAAGGAAGTAGACCAAACGAGGATTGACATATCAACAAACGTCAACGTTTGAACGAAAACTTAAGCGTTACTTAAAACTAGTTTTTTATTTTTATTGTTGATAGTTTCGCACTTGACCGCTATCTCACCTGATGGAAAGCGACGATGCGGTCGACGATTGAACGCGCTTACCTAAAAGAAACCTATTCACTCTCGACTTAAAGATTCCCGGGTTGTAGCTATCAGGAAACACAGACTCCGGCAAGGAATTCCACTCCCTAGCCGCACGCACAATGAATGTGTTCCCAAAACGTTTTGTGCGTGTTGGTGGGATATCCACCATATACCGGTGGCGCATAGCCGTATGTCTGGTAGTCCGATGATGAAACGGGCTAGGCGGAATTAGGTTAGTTTCATCCAATCAAATGGCGTGAATCTAGTTTTAAGTAATGCTTGAGTATTGAGCGATGTTCTGTAATACGGGTCTTAGTCGGCCATTTTATAAAGTGATCAAGTCTGAGATCTGGCAACGACATACTTACCTAGTAAGTATACTATTTCTAGAAGTGACATATACCTACATATATTAATGTTACTGTCAAAGCCCAAGCTACAGTAAAACCTAGAATTTGTTGGATACCTTAGAAGTTTTATTAATGGCCAAATTGTTCTGTGATGATCGCTGATTTAGGACTTTTTAACACCCACTCGGTAAATCTTGGGTTTTACTTCAAAGGACACGTAAATGTAGAAAAATAATCTGAAATGAAATTTGAAGTCTTAATTTTAAATACGGTATTTTACGAATACCAAAAATTTCAGAACCTAAAAACAAAGGCAGACAATAACAAAATAACTACCTTGTTTTTTAAGAAAACACAAAACAGATACCAGGCAAACAGAACAATTTAAGAACTTACATAAAGCATGCCTTAGTACCTAAACTTAGCATACAAATACCTATTTACGTAAGCATGTGTACAATCAATGTAGGGGCGGTTACGGCATATACCTACCTATTTGGTACTACGAACAAAGGTTCTTATATGGTTTCATTTCATGATAACACGTAGGTCGTTGGCAGTTACTACAGATAGGTATTCATGGAAAAATAGAAATGATTTTTTGAAAAATATTGCTTGTCTTAGGAATTAAGGTAGAACTACAATGCGCACACGTCTGCCACGTACGACTGGGCGCGTCGGTATCCATGTATTTGTACGGAAACTAGATTTGTAGAGCAACACTAGATCCACGCCACGCGTCGTCGTTCTACGTACCATAAGGTGAGATAGTGGTCAAACGCGAGCCTATCAATAAAAAAAAAAAATAGGCGTTGTCCACTAGTTGTGCGTTGTAGTGCTGGCTTTAGATTTGCAAGTAAAAAATCAAAGCATGATAAAAATATTTTACAGCTGGAGTGAGTTTGTTTTTTCCTAGTTCCTGTCAGAAGCTTTGCCCGCGTTCTATGTCGAAAAAAGTATCCAAATTTTTTTTGTGCACTTTTTTCCAGATTGATACTCTCATGCATGTCCTTTGCACTGGGATGGGTGGAGAGATCTGTTAAACTCGTACTACAGGGAAACACATCACTGTGCGAACTTAGCCAAGGAGTGGATTCCCTACTGGAGTCTGTGTTTCCTGATAGCTAACGACTGCGCACCGGAAGACCCAGCTTTTGATAGGCGTCCCACAAGGTGGACCGATGAGGGAGGTATATGTCCAATAGAAGACATCTTTCAGGTGAAATGATGATGATGATGTTGAAAAGGAGATCCTCATCAACAACATGATTATTTCAACTTCATTTCGACGCTTTCCAGGTGGAAAGCAGCGGAAGTCACATCGCACTCTCAACCCCCGACGGAAGCCATATACGATGAAGTATCAGGATATTTTTTTTATTATTGTTGATAGGCTCGCGCTTGACCACTAACTCACCTGATGGAAAGCGACAATGTCGTGGATAATGCACGCTTGCCTAAAAGTAACCTATTCACTCTTTTGATTTTCAGTACATTCTACATTATTTTTGTCACATAAATAACTACCAACAATTAAAAAAAAAAGGTAAACATTGCGCCAGAAAACTCGACGACACTCCAGGCAACTGCACATAAGTGTAGAAAATAAAACATAAAAGAAAATTACACATACAAAATGCAGTACGAGTTAGACGCATATACGCCAAGTTTTTTTTGAGAGGAAAGTCTAGTGGCAAGGCTGCGTGCACACGGCGGGGGCGCTCGACATAACGACATCTTTTGTCGAGTCGTACGGTGGCTCGGAAAGTGGCTCGCCCCGTAATCCGCGCCGGGCTGAGTGTTTCACATCGCTCGCTCTTCATTCACGACCCTTCAACTTAGCTGCGCGACTTAGTACAAGAATTACGCGTGCCTTATTTACTGGGGTCACTTATGTGATGTTTGTTAGGTTTTCTGTTGATTTTTAGGTGTTTTCTCTAGTCTCTAGAGCTCTCGCAAGGTTCTGGTGTGGCGATCGCGTACCGGAAGGCGCAGCGTTAGATGACCAGATAAAGGTTGCGGGAATCCGATGGATGCGAGACGCACAGGACCGTTCATTGTGGCGACACTTGGGGAGGCCTATGTCCAACAGAGGAGGTCTTTCGACTGAAATGATGATAATGATGGGTCTCAAAAACTTGTAGTACTTAAATATAAAAAAAAATATAACTGCATTTTCTAGTTTGATAGTGGCGGCGGCTGTTTACAATTTCAAGACATAATTAACCACGTCAAAAGACAGTCGAAGAGTGTACGATTTTTTTTTCGCATATATATGACACATCTTTTTTTTATGGTGGGAAAAAATCATGCATTGACATCCGCCGCCCTTGAGCGGAGCGGGAGATAGTGTCAGACTCTTACTGACTAAAATACCCACCCCGTTCCTTCTAGCCTTCATATCGGGGTTCGAGTGCCCTTTCGGATAACCCTGAGCCCAGTAGGATATGTCACAACTTGAGCATAAACAAACAAATATTCAACAAGGAACCAATAAACAAAACGGCAACCAACTAAACAATATTTCCTAGCACACCTCACATTTACCTTCATTATTTTCTACAGGCAACTCAAAACCCAAGACCTCACCGCATCGTCGGCGTATCGTCCCGTAATTGGCGCTCAAGTGGCAATTAGCGTGCTCGACTCTGTCGCTCGCCGGTCTGTACCCTGCCTTACTTCTCTTGTTATTTGCGCTCTAGTGTTTCAAATATAACCGGAGATTTTGCCTAGGTACTCGACGAGTGTCGGATTTTACGGAATTTTGTTGCCCGTTTAATTGGCGCGTAGATTGTAACAGAGTAGTTTTTGGGGTTTTATTTGAGGCAAACCGTTTTGTGTTCCGGAAGTTTATTATTTAATTTATGAAACATATTAATGTCAAAAATATATTGTAATGTCATGAATACAATTTAAATAAGTCTGGTCTTGTATCGATAAGCGAAGAAAGTAGTAGTTCAGAATTTTATTACATTGCTTGCAGAGTAACTGATAGAAATTATATCTTTAGAGCTAGTAACTTTAGTAGAAAACCATAAAAAAAACCCGGAATGTGCAAGAACAGAGCTTCGCTGCTCAAGAGAATGAGAGATAGTCACAACAGCATCCTGAAAACTGTAACAGAGAGCTATAGCTCTCCAATTATAAAAATAAGTCTTGTGCATGGGGTACAATGGGTACTAAGACTAGATAATAAGTTATTTATTAAGTTACTAACACTCTACAGATTTTTGTGTGTCAGAAATAAAATTAATTATATTCTACTAGCTTTAGCCCGCGGCTTGGCCCGCGTACATAAAAGACTTTCCCTCTTTCTCCCCCTTTTCTCACCTTTTTTATAAAAAAATTAGCCTATGTCCGTCTCCAGGGTCCCAACTATCTCTGTAAGAACCAAAATTCATCAAAATCGGTTTTGCCATTTAGGCGTGAAGACGTAACAAACAAACAAACTCACTTTTGCTTTTATAATATTAGTAAGGATTCTAAAAAGCATAACATAATATCCATAGTCGAAAAAAATCATCCTTTATACTTGCATACTTATAAAACATAAAGCATCGCTAATCCCAACAAGGAAATATCCAAATTATGTAAGTATATCCATTTTCGTATTTTGTAACGACATCACGCAAAAGAGAATACATTACCCATGTTGATAAAATAACGTAGTCTTACCTATAAGGATGCTGTTTTATAAGAGATGAGCGAGGTAGGTAGGCGATGGGATCCCCTGGTGTTCCTAGCCGAGTTTAACGCTGTTCTTTGGAGGATTAGAGCTAGCAGAGCGAGTCTTTACCTTAACTTCGAGAGTCATATGTGGTTCGATCAATGGAAAGTCGACTGAACGTATGTTCGGATAGAATTTATTTATTTAAACTTCATGTGCAGTAGTGGTACATAGGCGGACTTAATACAACAAGGCATTCTCTACCAGTCAACCTTTTCTTTTAGAATTTATAGCAAAACCACTATTTATCGACCAACGCTACTGTATGTCGATCAATACACACATTGAGGAGCTAGAAATGCAAATGTTAATACAAGATATCCACACCAATATTATAAAGAGATAAAGTTTGTTTTTTCGTTTGTAGGAGATCATCTCTGAAAGTACTGGTCCGTTTGATATTTTTTTTTTACCGATAGAAAGCTGCTTTTTTCCTGAGTGACATAGACTATATTTTATGTAAGCAGGCGAAACTGCAGGCAAAAGATAGTCAAGGAATATTTTCGAAAGACGCAAGTGAAGAAAATGTGCGCGTACAGCTGAAAGACGCGCACCAATTCTCGTGTAGATTCTAAATCGCATCGTAAAAGTCGTACACGCAAGGTGAGTTCCTTTCCACAGCTCCGCTAAGCATTTTCAAGCTCCTCGCTTAGCTTCAATCACACATTTTTAAAGAGCCGCTAAGACATCCTTGCGCCACAAGCTGCGCGATAGCTAGTTGGAACTCATCTCTGATGCAAAAGCATCTTTAATGATAAATCGTCCAAAAAAATGTCCTTCTAGAAGCTCTTCTGGAAGGACTTTTAAAGTCCTACTAGCAGGACTTTAATTTGTATGAAATTTGACGCACGTCCTTCTGGCAGTACGCCGACTGCTGGCAGGACGACTCAGACGAATCACTAAATCAGGGGAAACAAACATTTTGAACTACCCACTTTTAATTATTTATTTATTTGAAATAAACGAAAAAGTTATGTTGTTGTGTTTATAAATAACAGTAAGGTAAGGTAGGTAACATATATTTATTTTTATAATATATTGATATGTTTATATATACTTTTGGTAGGTGCTCAATGTTGTAATTACGATTGTAGAATTCATTTTTTATTTTATAAAGTATTATACCATTCAATACTTTACCGCGGTTTCGTCTACGTGGACGCGGGAAAAAGTTATTGTGTTTCTTTCTATATATATCAGCTGGCTTTCTGTTGTTTTTTGTGGTGTACAAAACGGTTTTGATAATTAAATGTCGGCCATAACATTAAGATGTTGCAAATTCATCACCAAATTGTTGACGACTCCAGGCGTTATTCGTTCCCGGCGCATCGTAGTGCGATGCTAGCGAACTCACGCGATCTCCACGTCTAAATATCGTAGCCATTTCGCTCACACTAATGCTAGAACGATGAAACAAACACTCCTACAATCAAAAAGAGACTGACTATCTACTTGTTTTTTTACAAATCCTGCCAGCTGGACCGTTCACGTAATATTCATTAAAAAAGGTGCGTCCTACCGGAAGGACTGAAAGTCCTGCTAGTAGGACGCTGGACGATTTATCATTAAGTGTGTACTTTATTTGAGGTGGGTGGCAGTTGAACAGACTCCTGATATTGTGTAGGTTTTTGTTACTATGTTTAATAGTATTCGTCAATAAACGTATTTCTACTGCCACCCACGAATACGCTAAGGAATGTTTTAAGTTATTGAGAGAAAAGGCACTCACGAAACAAATATTAGACCGAAAGTATTAATTAAATATTTCTATAAATAATAAATGAAAAAAAAAAGACTGAAAGAACATAACCCTTCTTGTTGGCTTTGCCATAATCGGAGCGATATACTAATTTAATATAGTTACGTATGGTTTGTCTGGTATTTGTGATATGGGTACGTGGTACGTGTATTTAAAGAAGATGAATATACAAATGGTATATAATCATTTTTAGGGTTCCGTATCTCAAATAGAAAAAGCGAAACTTTTACAGGATGACTTTGTTATCCGTCTGTCTCAGATGGATAGACGGACAACTAAGATCCATCTCTTTTTGCGGACTTTGATACGGAACCCTAGAAAAGGAAAAAATATACCAATCCCCCGACACCATTTAGTTTTCTCATTAAACTAGGAGATTTTGTCCGATCAGCTACATTTTAACCGAGGCTTATTCAGACACCCCCGCAAAGACGGACGCATCAATAATTGAATTTCACGAACAGGGGAGGATCACTTCGACCCTAAGCCCTCCATTAATTGCTGGAATTAATTCGTCCTCTCAAAATAAGGGTCAACGGGCAGTTGCACGGAGAAACGCACGAAGTTTGGTTTTTGTATCGGGCAAATACATAGCTTCAACTTTCTGCCATTTTACCCAACCCCACGTTATCTCTTTCGAAAATTCCTGGAACCATACAAATAAAATAAAAAACATACATTTCTAATATCTTTGCCTAGAACGCAAAGAGCAACTGAAGGAACAAGGGTGGGTTGTAGTCAGTAAAAATGTTACCTGCCCTCTTGCTCCACTCTAGAGTGGAAGAAGTCATTTGATTTGTCAATTATTGGAGTGCCCAAAGTGTTCTTAAAAAAACGCCGCTATAAACGTGGCAACCTACTGGGCCCAAAAGCTTTGAGGGAAATGAAAACCATCGGTTCGAAGAAGAAGAAGAAGAAAAAGAAGTCATTTGATAATTTCCTGCCTCAAAAAAAAAATTATAATATCCATACTTTATAATATTATTAGCGACTCGGGCGTCATTTTGTTGATCTTTGACGGTCGTTAGAGAACAGGATATTAGCCATCGATCTTGCCAAAGGTTATCGTGTTACCCAATTACTAGGTTGTTATTGATAGGCTCGCATTTGACCACCATCTCAGTGGCCCTACCACGAGCTCTTAATGCGATCCATTTGACGTCCTAAACTAAATTGTTAAAGGAATTAAGCTTTAATCTTTCTCACTCGCACGTCTGATATTTTAATAAGTCATGGTAAGGTTCCAGGTCAAATAGGCCGTCGCTCCATGTAAAATACAAGCTTTAGTTTTTAACATAATGTATTCACATCATTTTATTTAAATCTCTTAACCAGCGTTCTCACTTTGTCGTGACAACTGATAATAACGAACGTTAATCGTATCGTCCTATAAATGTTCACATATTATGTTAACATATAGGACGATACGATTAACTATCTAAAAAATTTATTACTGTGACAACAGAGTGTCATGAACATAGATATCCGTGGTCATGACAGTGGGAACGGCTAGCATGACAGCCGTACAACAATAAAAATTTGTCACCACTACACCGTGTCGGTAAATTCTGTCTCGTTGTTGCGACTATCTGTCGTGGCCACGACAAAAGTTTGATATAACGGAAACAGCTAGAAACGACACTCGTCCGACGATAAACTAATCGTTACGACATAGTGGGAACGAGATAGATAGATATACACCCCTACTTTTTAATTAGTAGACAAAAAAATTAGGCTCTTTCTGTACCCGTCACTGATCATAATTTTGTAGTCAAAAGTAGAAAAAACCGAAATCCTAAAATTGACCACGAAAAGGTAAATTCATCATAGAATCAATCAAACATAACAATTGCTAGTAGAAAATACTGCGGGCAATGTTTTTCATTAATAAATGTCACTTATTCATTCATTAATCAATAGCCTGCACAATATTTCCATAAATTGAGTGACATTTTGGGACATAAACCAACGCTAATAACTTTGCTGTTTATGAATATTATTTATTGAAATTTTACTTATAAAATAACAAGGGCTTTTCTAATAAGCCCTTTAAGTATGTGTACTAATTAAAAAAATGTGGTGTATAGATAGATTCTTTATTGTACACCAAAAATAAAAATTACATGAGAAAATTAATAGTGTCACAAAGGGCGGTCTATCGCTAAGAGCGAGGTCTTATCGCTACGTTCCATTGCCCTCTCAAGCGTGTTACCATCGCAGTGTGCGTCCCTCCTATCCTCCGAGGGTGGCAGAGGGTCTAATCGCAATCGATACGAGCCCTGATGATGACTACAGCCGCCCAGCACAAATATTTCATTCTTTTGGAGAATTTCTCGTTATTGCAAGCTTGCAAGCCGAGCATTTTGGACCGTTATATATTGGAATACGTTGCTCCATCGCTATGTAGCTGGATTTTATAGATGTAGCTTCAGTTTCGTAAGTATTTGCTTGTTTAAATATTTTTTTAGGTGAGAAAATTATCTAATGACAACTCTTGCTCTTGGGCGAAGCGATAGATATTGTCAGACTTTTACTGACTAAAAACCCACGCCTGTTCCTTTGTTGCCTTTCGTACCGGAGCCGAATCTTCCTTTCAGAAACCAATCCTTGGCCTCAGTAGGCTTCGACCCTGCTGGCCCCTACGGTTTGCTGACAACACCACAAGGCGCGCGTGGAACAATATGCACCGTCGACGTTCTTGTACCTGGTCCGGGCGGTCAGACGGCGAGCTACCCATTGTTTGCCGTCCGCCTACGGTATTTGCTTGCACATTGGTTGGAGACCTTAAAGTCGTGTCATTTCAGTAGTAACGGTTTAGGTACCCGGCTCTTGGGTTGTGGAAGTCAGATAGGCAGTCACTCCATGTAGTCCTAGTATTAAGCTGCAATCGGTTATACTGGAAGCCGACCCCTAAAAAAAATGTTGGATTGAACGATTCAATAGACACCGATTGTCGTAGACTTGTAGAGGTCCTACGATGTCAATAACTAGTGTTGTGGATCTTCGACTGGAAAATAATTGTAGAAGGCACCTGAAAGACTTTTTTTTCAGTGGGAAAATTAAGGGCATGTCAGACTTTTACTGGCTAAAAACCCACTTCTGTTCCTTCTTTGACATTGTTCCATTGCCCCGATCTCTTTCGCATCATCCATGGCCCCAGTAGGCTTTGACCCTGCTGGGCCCGTAGTACGAGTAATACTACGAGGCACCTGAGAGATACCCTTTAAATTGAAACCTCATTCATGTAACATACGTATTTCACAGCCAGATAAAATAGTTTAGGGACGCTTTGATTACATAAAAGACAGTGATAGTAGTAAAATTTTGAGTCCAAAAAAGTATAAGAATTCCTTGAAGCAATTTTCAACACTCGACCTAATCAACTTTACAGTGTTTTTATTTACTTATTTTGAGTTTCTTTTGTGATACGGTGACTGAATTAATTGGAGAAACTCCTTCAGTTTCCTTCAAAAGAACTTAGAACAAGGGTCAACATTTTTAGAATGTTTTAGGAACATTTTGAGACATTTTGTTAATTTATTGCGGTCTTCACAACAGATTGATATGGTCAAAAAAATATTCGACGTATTACAGTAGGTACCTACATTTATGTATATATATGCTAGCTTTTACCCGCGGCTTATGCCTATGTCCGTTTCCAGGGTCCCAACTATATCTGTACCAAAATTCAACAAAATCGGTTATGCCATTTAGGCGTAAAGACGTAACAAACAAACAAACTTACTTTCGTTTTTATAATATTAGTAAGGATACGATCTATCTATTATTTACAAGTAAATTGATTCAGACACAGAAAACTATGTAGTAGGGGTCTATAATATTCATAAGCAGGTACCAAACACCCCGAGGGTAAAACAAAATATATTCCCATATTTACCCATATCCAAATACTTATACATATTTCCAATATCATAAGTTGTACTGGCCATTTTTTGAGTTAGGGATACTTAATGTAATAAAAATGTTATAATAAAATACTGTATTCTAGATATGTATATCTTGCCGATACTAACGAACCCTTGAAGGCAGCTATCCAAGAGCCTGATTGTAGACTTTAAAACTTTTGGAAGGCCCATTAGGCCCATTAGGGTCTTTTGCAAGGATTCATAATATTGATTGGTAAGTTGAATTGATTTTAGAGTAGATAAATTACATGCAAAACTATAAGCTAAATAATTGAATATTCCAAAACGACAGTCAAAAAATATATTCGTTCTCTCGCATCACCTCCATGAATATCACTTTCAGTATCGCATTGCATATCCATTTCACATACGAGCTATTCCGTCGCACAACGCGACAAGGGTGTTACCCACACCCGGGCCCGGCACATACACCCTTAGCCACAGCAACTTGCGTTTAGATCAAACGACCCATAGAATTTTGAGCTTTAGGTGGTGCTAACAGAGGTCGGTTTGGCTTCAAAACTTGGATCTAGAGGACAGTGTTGTGTGGTGATTGTGTACATAGAGGGTGCGCCCCTTACTGTCGCCGAACAAACATGGCGGCTCTAACGAGGTTTTTGCGAGCCCTCGTGAGCGATTTCGCGCCTAATTTGGACGTTGTACTCCGATGTACTTTATTTAGGTGTTATGGCGATGTATGGCGATGACGAGACTCGATCATCGTTTCGGTTTACGTGGTTTTGGTTGTATTGTTTTTGACGTTGTTTTTGTGTAGGGCTTCCACTGTGTGTGTTTTTATTTTAGGTTACGGCTCTTTGTATGCAGAAGCGAACTCGAAGACTTTATTTGATGACTAGCTTCTGTCAGCGGCTTTGCCTACTTTCGACTCCCGTTTAGCCCCTAGGGGCTAGGGCTAGTGCTCGCCTACGTCATAAAAGTAGGCAAAGCCGCTGACAGCTTTGACCGCGTGAAAGTCGTTTTCTCCATACAAACTTTGGACCCCCATTTCATCCCCTTAGGGGGTGAATTTCGGAAAATCCGTTCTTAATGCTTGCCTACGTCATAAGAGGAAACCTTATGCAAAATTCCAGGTCCCTAGTCCCAGTAGTTTCGGCTGTGCGGTAGGTAGATAGTACGCAACGCCGACAACTACCTACGGGTCATTGGACTCGCTCAGCTGACGTTTTCTTAAAGAAATTTATTTCGTACGTGCGTAAATTAATACGAGTCAAAAAAAAGGAACTTTATTTATTAATTTTATCTTTATAAATCGATAGTGTTTCATGTACCGGATCGACCCTCCAGGGGATTAAAACGGTCAAAATTTTGCGGTGTATATAGATTTATATTAGGTCGGTATACTTAATAATACTTTATAAAGATCTAGCACTAGGCGAGAGCTAGATCACGATAACTCTTACAACAACTATTTCAAGTCGTCTTTGAAGATAATCTCTTAGCATTAGTCTAGCATTAGGTAGCTTGGCAACAAACTTCGAAGAACTTGATAAAGTTTCAATAAACTCGACGTTAGTATTGGAACCAGCGATTCAGACCAATGCAATGGTAATGTGGCTAGATCTTAGAATTAATCACTTCATGATGAGACTGGCCATGTAATGAAATAGTATTAGTTATCTTATAACACAGCTTTGTGTCGTAATTACACTCTGCTCTGTCTGTGTGTTGGAGTCAATATCAACCAAGTACCTATGTATAGTACAATTCACGAATGATGGCGGGCGTGAAGTTTGCGCAGAAGGCTACGCAGTAACGTGTTTTAGGAACCAAATGACGTCGTGCGTGTGCTAGAAGAGTGTGGTATGCGCAAAAGTTCGCAAAGGCTAACTTCACGCCCGCCATCATTCGTGAATTGTACTGTAGTTTGAATCGTTTTAATCAAACTATTAACTACTCCAGGGGCTTAAGTCTGCTATTTTTATTTTGTCTTTCTAACACGATCACATTGTCGTTCGTAATCTGCTAATTCATAATGATCGATCATTGATCGGTCACTGACCGATCGTATCGTAACAGAGTTGTGGTAGAATGATAATATCGAGCATATTAAAACCAATAACTGCACAATAACGTTCTAATGGTAGAACACTGATCAAATAAATCAAACTGGGCGCTGGGGCGCTTTGTGCCATATTTTTCGTAAATCGAGCACCCTACGCTTTTTTCACAATGATATTAATATGTTTCGTTCATTATTATTATTTTTTACCTATATTGAAAATTATTTTACACTTTTTAGTTTGATATGCTATGAAAGCGTGTTTTTTTTAGTTTTTTTTTTAACTATATTTTTATTTTTTCCTAAAAAAACGGATTATTGTATTGTCATCAGTCTTTGATGGGTGTGCAAAGTTTGAAGAAAATCTGATCGCTCAAAGTAGGTCAAAATCGTGCTCAAAGGCGTTGGTTACAAACATACTGGTGAAGCTAATGTAAGCGTGTTAAAAAGTTTGGACTTTCGATTGATTTTGCACTTTCGATTACAGTTTTGGTTTTGATTTTTAATCATATCGGAGGTACAAAAATGTGTATACTTGTCGCACGAGGAACCTTACTCCCCCTTGCCTGTGTCGGTTACTCTTTTTTATTTCGTATTTGGAATGTTGTGTGTTTGTTCTTCATTTTACGTATCCAAGTTTTTGATTAGTTTGTCTTCCCCTCCGCCACCGATTGCGGTTCCGGTTCCTAGAAACCTAATTTAAAAACTCCGGTTTCGAATTCGGTTCCAATTTAACCTAACGAGATACAGTTACATCCCTAATCACAACACTAGCTACGAGTATCTACACAGATACAGGGACAGTGCTATGAGACCACAACACTCAAGTATTCGAGCAATTCCGGGGACACAAATAGGTACCTGTTCCTCGGAATCAGAGGCCAGGTAACACGATGACGGAAAATCGGAAGACTAAAGCACAGAGTACAATGACTAAAGTCCTAACCACATTTCAACGGAAGTGCATCCCAGAAAGCATATGGGCATCCTAAAGAGGAAGTAATTTGACTCTTCCGGTGATCCTGTGCAAACTTCCGTGTTTTGATTTCACAATAATAAGCTCTGAGGTTATTATGTAAGCGTTCAAGCGGTAAGTTCAGAGAAAATTACGAAGGCTTAGTGGGAAAATTGAGGTTACGCAACTATGGCGTACAACATACAGAAAATTATGCGTATATTTTTCTTTCTTGTCGTAACTTATTTTGTAGTCGTTAAAATAATGTACCTAACTTATTTAACGCCTAGAAAATTTTATACGCATAGAAAAAGTTATATTTCAAAGTATGCAATATTACCTTCTATCAGGATGTTCGCACGCGTGGAAATAGAAAGTTATCCTGAGGAAATTTCGCACACCAGGTGCAACAAAATCATAAGTAACAAAGTTTTTTGCAAGAGATCGATTTAAAAGTTGTAGTTTTGATAAAGTGAAATGAATTTACAATAATATTATATATCGATGATATTTGAAAATTAAGTTTGCTTCAGAAATAAAAATGTTATATAAGTGGTACATCTTTTATTGTGCAGAAAGTTAAATAGACAGGTCATTTTAGGAGTTTCAATTATGATGTAGACGCTTGTTTGACATCATTTGTGATCAATAACTCATTTTAGCATTTATAAAGTTATTGCACCCGGTGTGCGATATAGTCCCGGAAATCATCATCAACATTTCAAGCGAAAGTGTTAGACATAGGTAACGTAATAATCGGATAACTTGAAACTTAAAATGCCAATGCATTCAATTACTTTCCTGGACAAGTCATTTACTGTTCAGGCCGCTCGTCTATGGAATGCATTGCCTGTGGAAATAAAGCGTACACAAACACTGCCTGCATTTAAAGGGCTTGTGAGGGATCATTACTTGACTCCGTGACCTTGTCTTCGTTCTTCATTATCTCTCTTGCTTATATTTATTTTGTATGTATTTGTGTATCTATTTTAGTATTAAGTATTTATTAAGTTTTCTTACTTTTATATTTGCACTAAGTGCAACTCCATTTTGTGTCCAGGCAATCCCTGTCCATTCAAGGTTGCCTGGAAGAAATCGCCTAGTGCGATAAGGCCACCAATTGTGTGTTTTTAGGGTTCCGTAGCCAAATGGCAAAAAACGGAACCCTTATAGATTCGTCATGTCTGTCTGTCTGTCTGTCTGTCTGTCTGTCTGTCTGTCCGTCCGTCCGTATGTCACAGCCACTTTTTTCCGAAACTATAAGAGCTATACTGTTGAAACTTTGTAAGTAGATGTATTCTGTGAACCGCATTAAGATTTTCACACAAAAATAGAAAAAAAGCAATAAATTTTGGGGGTCCCCATACATAGAACTGAAACTCAAAATTTTTTTTTTCATCAAACCCATTTGTGTGTGGTATCTATGGATAGGTCTTCAAAAATGATACTGAGGTTTCTAATATCATTTTTTTCTAAACTGAATAGTTTGCGCGAGAGAAACTTCCAAAGTGGTAAAATGTGTGTCCCCCCCCCTCTAACTTCCAAGATAAGAGAATGATAAAACTAAAAAAAATATATGATGTACATTACTATAAAAACTACCAACGAAAATTGGTTTGAACGAAATCCAGTGAGCAGTTTTTTTTTAATGCGTCATAAACCGAAAAAAATACACTATTATTAAAACATCGATCAAAGTTACAACACATTACAAGAACTTTTATATTATGTTACTTGCTGCTACGGAACCCTTCATGGGCGAGTCCGACTCGCACTTGGCCGGTTTTTTTATTATATGGTTTCCTTTTTGTTAATTCATAATCTTGATGTGCAATAAAGTATATATAAATAAATATAAATAAATAAATAAATAGGTCTCCCCTAAGTATCCACATCGGATTCCCGCGATCCTCACTAGGTCTTCGGTCCAGATTGTGAGAAGCCTACAAACGATACGTCTCCCGATACGCGGTCGCTACTCTAAAATTTCGGCGCCATCGACCATCTAGGTATTCTTCAAGCAATATGCCCTGCCACAAAATAGATAGGTACAGAAGTCAATCTACATACAAAGCGCGCTCGAGCAACGCACACATAGACACCGATCACCGACACGATGTCTTAGTCGCGACTCGGATCACTCGTCGAACAGTTCCGGCTCAAATGCTCATTAGTGTGCGTCCACCGAGCGTAGGTATAAAAAGTGAAGTACATACATGAGATTGTCTTCTGTACCTAGCTATTTTGTGAAGTCAATGAGAGAGCGCCAGCGTTCGCTTGGGGTTTAATTAATTAAGGCAATTACCTCGTGACTGGTTGATAACGTTGGTTACCGATACTCCCGACAAAAAGTGTAAAAAATCCTATGTACTAATTCACGATATGGCCTACCCCTGTGCCAAATGCGCTCTGCTGTTCAAACGCAACATCTATACTTCTTCTTCCTGCCCTTATCCCGTATTACTTGGGGTCGGCGCAACATGTTTTTTTCTTCCATTCTGTCCTGTCACACGTCAAACTACCGCTAACTCGTTTTTCTTTCATATCACTCCTCACATCATATTGTAATAATTTGTAATATTGAAATAACCGCTTTTTACTACATGCATATGACTACGGTTGATACAACCAAACCAAAATAACATTTATTTTTTGTCTGTCTGTCTGTTTGTTTCGACTAATCTCTGAAATGGCAGGACCGATTTTGACGGGACTTTTTTTGGCTGGTTGCTGATGTAATAAGAAGTAACTTAGACTATTTTTATTTTAGAAAAAACAAAGTCAAAATCCTGTAGTCCACGCGAACGAAGCCGCGGGCACAGCTAGTACATACATTCATATATAAAATTTCACCCTTATAATAATACTATTGTGATATGATTCCCTCCCTTCCTCATACCAGGCTAAGGCGGACCATCTACCGACATAAACAATATCGAGAGAAAAAATCTACTCTATAATATTATAAAGAGGTAGTTTGTTTTTTTGTTTGTAGGAAGTCTGAAATTATTGGTCCGATTGCTAATTTTTTATATTTATTAATTACCGATAGAGAGCTGCTTTATTCCTGAGTGACATAGGTTATATTTTATGTATGCGGGCAAAAGCTAGTGCTTCATATTCAGACAACAATCTTTCATCTCAGTTTCTGAGTTCATCTTTATCAGTAGGCACAGATAGCAGGCAAAATGATTCCTACACTCTATTCTACATTCACATATAGTGTAAGGGTAGCTCCCCGCCTACAAGGGTAGCTCGTTTGAGCACAGGGACAATATTGATGCCTTGGGCCGTCTGACCCGACCGCAAGCCCCGGCCACCCTGTATAAATAGCAGTAATGGCAAAACTAGTTATGTGTCTATTGATGTTTAAGACATTCTGGAATTCGGCATTTGAGGGTAGTATTTGATTTTGGTGAAGACATGTCGGGTTAGAGAAGATATTTAGATCGTTGTATATATTTAGGTATCGGTGTAATTATAACCAGTATTAATAGGTTCAAAGTGATTTAAAGCTAGAACTACATTAGACCGAAGCACACGTGTAACAGGCCTGATTTGTACATAGAATGATGTCGCGTGGTTTGTATCAAGTGTAGCTCTACAAGTCTAGTTGCCATCCACACCGTTAAATTTTAATCGTTTTAATCCCGTAGGTAGTTGTCGGCGTTGCGTACAAACTACTTACAGGTCATTGGACTCGCTCAGCTGATGTTTTCTTAAAGAAATTAATTTCATACATGCGTAAATTATTACGAGTTTTGAAAAAAGGAACTTTATTTTTCCATTTTAGCTTTACAAATCGATAGTGTTTCATGTACCGGATCGACTCTCCACGGGATTAAAACGACTAAAATTTAACGGTGTATAATGTACGGAGACCGACGCGTCCAGATTGACGTGTGTGGCACCCGTGTGAGCAGTGTAGTTCTACCACGCCTGATTTGTACGTTTTACGTATTGTACGTAGAACGACGTCGCGGGGCGTGTATCAAGTGTAGCTCTACAAGTCTAGTTGCTATAAATGGTGTAAGGGATAGCCCTCCAAATATTATCTCATTGTGTGTACCTATGTGCCAAATAAACGTATTTTCTTTTTTTTCTTTCTTTTCTCCACAAACTTTAAGGGCTAGCTCAGTAGACGAAACTGAACAACCCACCATGAAAAACTTTTTTCAGAAAGCGAAAAAAATAATCGGCCTCTCCATAAAAACTGTCCAATCACCTTGTGTAAAATGTATGAAGACCAACGTACCCAGATCGGCGTGTGTGGCAGTTCGAGCCATAATCTAACACTTCACACTAATATTATAAAGGCGGAAGCTGTGTTACACACACGTTTGTTGCTCTTTCATGTTCGGTCGGCTGAACGGGTTTTGATGGCATCTCACACACGGCTAGGCCTGGAATAAATACCATATATTTTTGGGATAATTTACTAATCTCACGCGGGTGAAGCCACTGGCAGAAGGATCTTGAGGTCCTGGACGGCGTACGAGGTGCCGAAATCTACTCGCAGAGGCTCTTTTAGACGCTTTTATTGAAACGTGTTGGTACCAACCGGTGCAGTGATTATCCCTGTACGCGCTGTGCTAATTGCTAGTGCATTTGGATGCAAGGACAACCCCCGGTTGGTAGGAAACTGTTGTGCCATGTGGAATAATTGATCTTATTATTACTGGCAGCATTTATTTACAAGTATGTCATAGCTTCTAGTTCAAATTGTACAACAAAATATTCAAAAATGCAAATTTAATTTAGTTAAAACATTAGAATGAAATAAATACTTCTTTAGCTTCCCAAACAAAATACACAGACAGTGCAGTCTTAAATATTATCCTGTAACGCTCAACCCGTCAGCGATTATAAGTTTTTGTGCCCCCATGAGCAATAACAATCCAAACAGATCATTTGTGCCACCAACAATACAATCAGCAGCACCCGAATCCAGCGCAATTGTGTTCAAAGATTTTTAATAACAAAAAACAACTTAGCAAACGGAAGATGCTGTTGAAATAGTACCAGCAGAACTTGAACTCCTAAACAATACCAATACACAAACTTCGAACACAGATCAAGAACAGACCAGAATCGAAAGAGGTCGGAGTAAACTGGATGATGGAATAAATAGGTTCGACAAAGAGGTCTGTTAAAAGAGCATTGGGTTCCAACAAAACGTTATTAAATCTTATTTGAAGGATAAGGATATTTTCAACGGAGTCCATTGTTGTTTCTGGCGCCTTTTCATTGGGTTATTGCTATAATTATTTGTTGTTCAAACGTTTTGTATTTGGTGGGTCGAAGTGGAGCCGCACCTGGATGTATTTAGAATGTGCGTTTAAAGGTAATATTTTACGCAATTCAAACTATGTTTTAGTATATGTTACAAAACATCAGGTCTAATTCAAAACTAGCCGGAGGACTGTCGACCTATTTCGGCGCAGGTAGTCGTGACGCACAATATACACTACAATTTTTTTAATTAATACAAATACTTAAGTAATTAAATGACCTTTTCTGATAGGGTTTTAAATAATTAGGCCTATTAGAAAAGGTCTTGTTATTATTTAAGTAAAGTCTCAATAATAATATTCATAAACATGAATAAGAAAAATCAGATAGTTTATATCCCAAAATGTTATACAATTTATGGGAATATTGTACAGGTTATTGATAATTATTATTGAATGAATGGCGATCTAAATGGAAAAAACCGCGCGTAGTATTATCCAGTAGCAATTGTTATTAATGATTGATTCAATTATGAATTAACCAATTATGACTCGTGGACAATTTTGAAATTTCGTTTTTTTTTTTTACTTTTGACTACACAAATAAGATTAGCAACAGCTACTAATTTAAAAATAGTGGTATATTTCGTTTATTAGCCGTTTTATTTTGTTATTTAAACTATATACATTATTTTTGTTAGTCCCCTCCAATTCTGATTTAAGCATTTGAAGTTGTGCATTCCTCTATCCATTTCAAACTGAAAATCTGTCAGAATGTATAATTATTATAATAAGTATGTAATTGTTACAAGCACATTTTAAAAGTTAGGTACGTGCTAAGTGGAAAATAATTTTATTTTTTATTAACTAATTAATTATTTATTTTAGATTGACTTGCAGTTGACCACTATCTTATCTTATGGAAAGCTATGATGGAGACTGGAGACACACTTGCCTAAAAGTAACCTATTCAGTCTTGACTTAAAGAGCTATAATGAAACACAGACTCCGGATAACTAATCGAATGTAGGCATAACTATGTGTAGTTGACTGTACATAACTTCATAGAAAAGAGAAAAAATCCAAAGTTGGTGACCCAAATTCTATAGAACAGATATTTGAGAATTTAGAAACTCGTTTAAGGAACTGATATGTTCTAAACGCATTACATGACAAAAACATTTAAGTCGACAATGGAACGCTTTGTCGCAACGTTCCAGGCGATTAGCCCGCAGCGGCGACAATGCAGCAAAATTGGATGAAAATGTCAAAATACTATCTATGACAACGATCACGAACGTAACACAATAATAAAATAAACTCAAATCAAACAAAAATAAACTTTAAGACCAAAAGATAGAGGTGGATCAGTGTGCAGAACAATATTTGTGTGGCAATTCAACTATGATTGCCACAATAAGATTTATCTCAAGTAACACTAGAACTTGTGCGGATATTATTTGCGATTTTTTGTCGCACCGCGTTTAATCGTGCAGTCGCGATAACAATGAATGTACTATTGAACGAAGGAACTGTTGAGAAAGCACGAAGATACTTTTGTTGTTTTGCGAGTTGAACTACTGAAATGAATGGAGTCGACTTTTGAAAAGTTAATTTGAGCGAAGAACAGTAGCGCTTTCCAAGTTTGGCTCTGACTTAACTCGATTTATTTAGCTCTATTTCTTTGCGAAAGTATTATATTCATGATTACTAAAGCTGTAACTCGACCTATATTGACTATTTCATTCATCATCATCATCATCATCATATCAGCCGAAAGACGTCCACTGTTGGACATAGGCCTCCCCCAAGCGTCGCCACAACGACCGGTCCTGTGCGTCACGCATCCATCGGGTTCCCGCGACCCTGACCAGGTCATCGGTCCACCTTGTTCACTTCATTAATAAATTCATATTGTCAACACTTATATTAAGAGCTACAAGAACAATTGTAAACTTGATATCCTAACAATGTCTTTATTAATTAAAACAACAATGAAAACGAAGACGACAATAAGCAAGAAAATCGCAAAAAAGCATCCGAGAATCGTAACCAAATTAGGTACCTAATAATCCAGAACATCAAAAGTTTTAGAAGTAACAGCCTCTCCATCACTTCCAACACAACGGTACCGTTGAAGGAGCGTCTTACCCACAAATAATTGGCCTACAACATCCACTTGCCTGCGGGGATTTTCGGATTAAACTTTATTACATCTGAAAAAAAAGCTTCAAGTCGAACTAGCATTGTTGGCGACGGCTTTTGTGACAATACTGACAATCCACTATTTGTACGAGGGCAATCCTTTTAATGTGAGAGACATGCGAGTCTGTATTATGTCACTTATGTTGGTTTAGCGGAGCTTTGTGTCATTTGTTTCTATAGTTGGATTCGAGTGATGGTTTCCACCAGATGCCTAGTAAGCCTGTAAACTGACATGTCCGCTAGTTTTGTACTTAAAAACACAATACTAAAAAGTGTCATAGCCAATCATGCTATTGGCATTATTTTCTAAATTATTCCAGCAATGTGATATTTAGGTTAGAAACATTCTCTAAATTGCCTATTTAGATGATGTTACGACCTTTTCTAGCACTGAAAAGTCCACTTTCCAGAAAACATTCGGTGGCCTATACAATTTTGAAATGATGTACCGGGTACTGAATATTTTAGGAATTTACAAAGCTGTGAATTTCATAAAAATCAATACATCATCAATATACTTTGCATCATGAATTTTACAGAGTGTGAGTGGCATGGTTTAAAAGCATCCAATGTATCAAACATTGGATGAAACAACATGCTTTTTATTTTCTTCAACATGCTGTCACAAAGAAGCAAGGCAACGCCAAAAAAAAGAGTTATCACCTTAACGCTTTGCTGACATTCGGTAATTCACTCGAATATTTCACAAAATATTGTTCTTTTTTGAAAAACGTTTAAAAGATTTTTTTTTTAATTGGTAAGTACATTTGCAAGGTTTCTATAAATATTTTTTTTGACATTTTTAATTTCTGAGTAGCCAAAGTTCATGAAAAATAGCAGATTTTCTAAGGCATATACTGGAATTGTTTTACACTAAATGATTTTAATGCGAACCTATAATTATGTTTTGGAAACGTAGATATCTTGTGGACATTAATACACAAGATATCTATGTGGTAATTAATCCACTTTATTATTAACTGTGTTTCCAAAATATCTGGAGATAGATATCACAACGTCATAATCACGTAAGAACGGTTGTATGAAAATATATTTCAGGTCACTCTTACTTATCGGGACTTTTAACGATAAACCTCTGTAGGGTGTACCAAACTAATACACAGTCAATCTTAGAAGCCATTACATTCTCTCAAGCACCAACTAGAGCAGTACACAACAGAGCACATAAGCTGAGGTCCCCTGCAACACTCCGTCACTCAACGTCATTGCAAGTCCTCTGTCCCCTGGGAGTGACGTGTAGAGCGAATCAATTTCCTGTGCTTCTACCCCGAACACTTCACTACCACTTGGGGTATTTTGAAAAGAGGGTAACTATATAAGAAGCTGGCTAAGTACCAGTGTTTGTACTCAGTAATAGGTATTTCGTAAAAAAAGAAGCCTTTTTGTATGAATGAGCTACAAGATTTTCTATTTTATCTTGTTTATGATTTTGTTTCGACATTTTTGCAATATCTTCAAGTTCCGATTTATAATCTTCAGTTATTTGATTAGCATCATTCATCATTTTTACATCGATTTTTTTAAATAGTTTAAATGCTTATTGGGTTTTTAACCTAAGTTATCGTATTTTGTAAAAACTTGTCACAGTTCAAAAATAATGGTATTACCATTATTTTTGAACTGTGACAAGTTTTTTTATTTAAGACGTATTAATCTTCTTTCAAAAATAAACAAAGACGATGTTACAGAAAAAAGTAAAAACTAAAGAAAAAAATGAATAACTGATTTGGAAAAATGATTAACAATACCTTAAATTATATAGTTTATTTGAATTTATAATTCTTAGTTAAACCGAAGTTATTACAGTTCTTTTCAGTGTAATTGATTATATATTATATTACAGTAATCAATTAAGCTAAAAATATTTTTTTTTCTCTTGACTCTTGGTATAGATTTTGGAGCACATCAGTTTACTGATTGGTGTTGGCCTGAGGAACAAAATGCACTATGTGTCTTTTTATGGCAGCACTTGGTCCTCACTTATCTTAGCCTCACGATTGGTACTTGTAAGTTCCAGATGCATTACAGAGACGGTTCTCAAATATTTTCGTCCTGCTAAAAAATGAATCTGCCGTTTCCAATCGTATAAACCATAGACATCGGTGGATTTAATCAATGTGACCATGGATTACAAGGTTTACAACAGGCTTAGATCGACGTATGTATCCTGTCTGCAGTAACGTAGCTAGGCGGGGGCGAAGAGGGCCTCGCCTACGGCTTCGCAACCAATGTGGCCTCAGAAATCGAGAGAATAGTTTTTTTTTTCATTGATATAAACTAGTGCTTGACTGTGATCCCACCTGATGGTAAGCACTGATGCAATCTATAATGGTGAAGCACACTAGTTTATTCTATTCACTCTTGCCTTGAACACACTCAAATTATAATCGGACGGGAAGACCGCAGCAGGCAGATTGTTCCAGTCCTCCGACGCTTTTTATAATTGAAAGACTCGCCTTTGACCACTATTTCACCTGATGGTAAGCGTTGATGTGACCGAACAGGTTGCGTCAGTCGCTGTCTCGTTTTCGAATTTATGAAAGAAAAAGGCCTCGCTGATGTGCGTTCGCCCACGTTTAAATTATTCCACGTTACGCCTCTGCCTGTCTGTGATCCTGTCTGTACACCTATGTAACTCCATAGATAGAGGCAACGCTGAAGGTGAATTGCGGTGGATTTATTATAGTTTTTGTATTTTTAGTTTACATTGGGCCTTATCAGCATTGATCGGAATCTTGGGTACTATTACTATCTAAAATATGGATATGACCTAAAACATTTATATTGTTCTAAGACCGTAATAGTACGAAAATCTTGAGTCAATGTGATTTATAGCTACTATTTTTCAAGATCAAAAAAGATAGAACTACTATCAAGCACTTCACAAGTGCGATTTTAGGTCATATCCATATTTTTGATAGTAATAGCCCCCATGATTCCGATATATGCTTATCAGTCACCCACTAGCCATAGAAAAGGGTTAGGGATGTTCGGAGTTTTATAATAAGAATGAAGATATCTGCTGGAGAATCAGGGTTACCGACATAGCCCGAAAAATCGTCAAACTTACTAAAGCCACTCGGCGCTTTGCTTGAAGAACAGATGGTCGAAGGGGCAGAAAGGGTTTGGAGTGGCAGTAGCAACCGTGTACCGAAAGATGCTGTGTTGAAAGGCCTTCTACAAGGTGAACAGAAGACTTTGTGAGGGTTGCAACATCCGATGGATGCGAAATGCACAGGACTGGTTTTTGTGGTGACACCGGGAATGCCTATGACTAGCATTGGACCTCTTTCGGTTGATATGATGATGAGATTAGATTGCTCGAGATTTAAGCTTCTTCCTACGAGGTTCCTTACCTAGAGACAGCTCATATGCAAGAACGAAGAAAACTCATTAAGCTTAAGAAATACTAATCAGCTTGTAAAAAATGTAAGCTAACAGATGTACCAATACATCTTGTTATGTGAATGTGTGCATAGATTTTAAAAATCCTGTTTTGTATTCAAATCAGTTTCAATCTTTTCATACTCAATTGAAAATCATTCCAAAATTTTGAACAACAAACACATGTACGCCCATCTTTTCCCAGCATTACAATGAGGTTTATTTATATAATCCTACAGTAAAATGTCATTGTACACGTGACGTCACTACACACGACAACGCCCCACGTTTGTACAAAATAAATAGCCCACACGCTACCCACTCTATTTTACATGAAACTTCAAAGACATATGAGGTTGACACTAAGCGCTTCGTGTCACATTCCCCCCTTTTGTCCCTTTTATAATATCTTAATTCACACCCCTAGCGATTTAGCTTGGTCAACCCAAAATGTATTCTAACAACTGGAGCATAGAGTGATAAATTGAACTAACGATTTAGGCCTTTTACATGTTAATTCGTTTATGAATGCTATTCAAACTTAGACTTTGATAGTTGCTTTTAAAGTTGATATTAACATGACAGTTTTGTTCGTTTGTCAGGGGTGTACGTAGTTGAAAGCGACGCTAAGCAGGGTCGTCGGTGCGCTTTGTAATTAATACATAGGATGGCGCCATTGATATGCCAAATTGCCAATTGTGTGCCAACAAAGGATTTTTTTTTTCATCTCCAAAGGGGTGCGTGTTATTATTGAAACCAGTATTGAACTAAAATAGGAGTAATAAGTATTTTTTATTTTTGTTGGAGATGACAAAAAATAGATTAAAAATGAAACACAGCGGAACACACGAAACTATAAACGAAATATTGAAAAAAGGAATAGAAATCCAAATAACTACCAGGGCTGTTGAGGACTTCTGTACATTTAAATAATTATGAATTATTGAAGCGAAAATACAAGGTGTAAGAGACAGGCTCCGCAAACTTTAAGGGCTTGCTCAGTAGACGAAACTGAACAACATTCCACAAGATGTCGTTTTCGGAAATGAACAAAAAATCAGCCTCTCCTTGCAAATTGTCCAATCAAGTTCATAATTTTTGTCTAGTAAAGCTTGAAATGAACTGTCAACGCCAAGATTATATTTTCTATAAGGTTTTTTTTTTGTTATTTTTGTGTTCCTTCGATATACCTACGGTGAGAAATCTAAGTGTGCGTGTTCGGTGGCAATGTAAAAGTAACTTAGATTGTACCTACTGATACTTATTCTGTGCTTAGAGTGCATAATAATATTATGCGGCACTAAGGGCTGGGTGGTGTGACTGTGTACGATGGAATCAACTTCTAATAAATCAATTAATTTATTAATAACATACTTTATTAATAAGAAATATAAGATAGACGTCGTCCAAAACCTGTTCTGCTTATTTTTCACTAGCTTCTGGCCGCGGCTTCGCCAGCATACATAACATAATATATAGCATGCATATATGGAATAATGCAGCTTTCTATCGGGGAAAAAATTTTCGCAATCAGACCAGTACTTTCAGAGATTACCTCCTACAAATAAAGAAAACAAACTAGAAACTCATGTGTTACCACCGCGATTATCCTTTTATACTCTTGTGGCGTCATTTTTTTATGGGCCACACTTTTTGCTTTCCCTAGAGTACGTTTTCTCGTTATCCCGAAGTTCAAGAGAAGCTAGGGGTCGGGCGAGGCAGTTCATGAAAGTTTGTATAGATGGCGTTATTCACATTATGAGCCCACTTAAGTTAGTTTAGGCTGTTAACGAAAGATGGCAGTGTAACGAGTTATGTGAAATCATGTTTTTGTTGGGACTATGGTGAAGCTTTTAGAATTGAGAATTTTTATCCTTATTAGCGTGTAACTTATTGGCAACATGAGCGGATAACCGATGTAATACATATCTTTATATATATAATTCTTCTGTGAGTGTGTATGTCACTGAACTTCTCTCAAACGACTGGACCGATTTTGATGAAATTTTTTTGTGTGTGTTCAAGGGGATCTGGGAATGGTTTAGATTCACAATTTTCACGCGAGCGAAGCCGCTGGCAGAAGCTAGTATTGTATCTAATAATCTTAATTACTTACTAGATTTTGTGGAATCGTTAAGAAAAATAATGTTAGTTGTATTTTTATGATGGAATTCTAAAAGCTAACTGAATTTTAAATATTTTTTTATATATTTCGAATAAGCCTTTGAGAGCATTCTTTGTTCCATAATATCATTGTGACATTGATTTTATCCAGAAGCGTCTCGAATGTTATTTTAGTCAAAACCGTGATTTTATTTTACCGAGTTTATTAACATGTTATAATATTAACCAATACTGAAGTTTAGTCTGGCGTAGGTACTACAGGGTATTTGTTCTTAGGTTACATTTGTTTTGATTAGCATACATAATGTTAAAAGCAAATCTGTTTTAGATTACGAGAATGATGGGTGTGTGCCTAAGTAGTGATATTTTTTTTAAGACTATAACTGAAGGAGCCATTGCAAATATTTCTATGGGAGATCTCTAGTACGATTTACGAACACTCCAGACAATGGTTTGCGCAAAGCACAAATAAAAAAATAGGATAAATGATTAACCTACCATAATAACCAACTAAAATAAATTAACGACTAAAAGTCCCGTGCAAGACTAAAAAGACTGGATACCTAGTGATGTAACGAAAGTTAGATTTCTCATATTCGCGATTCCGAATATTCAAACTTTCTTTCCTATCGACCATTTGTTCTGCGAGCATTGTACCTACTCTACTCAGGACAGGTCGTTATAGCCACACTTGGTGGAGGCCTTTGTTGTTTGTAAAAACTGGACGCTTTTCGGCTGAAATGATGATGATGATGATGATGATAGTTACAGGTTGATTGAATAAAGCCCATCACATTAAGTTCATTCAAAAAGATTTGTTAAGTTAAGATTTGAGCTTAGTTAGTATTATTGTAACACACACACACACAACAAACATAACTATGAATCCAAATTTCTCTAACATGTTGTTAAACAATTTGTAACAACGAAAATGTGAACTGCAAGTTGTGTAAAAATATTGAAGTAAATATAAATATCAGTTGTGTTATGTCATTCTATATCCATTCAATCAATACAATACCTTTTTGTTCGTCAAAAACATTCGCATATTTCTTGCGAATACGAATGCTAATGTCAAAAATGTGTAAATATGTGTTCATTACATCACTAACCTATATGTACTTATATATAATAGATATGACACATTTAAGGAGAATAGAAAATGATGTCTACAGAAAAGAATATGCAGAACCCGAAATGAGAGTCTACGTATCATTAAAGATAGTACCCATTTTAAATGACTCGCTTTTACACAGTAGCAATTTTTTTTGGTGGGAAATCAAGAGGGAGTTTCAGATTTTTATAGGACTAAAACACATCTGTGTTTCTTTATCTGCCATTTGCGGTCCAGTAACGCGGTGACTCTTTTATAAAAAATCTGTATAGATTTCTGCAGTTGATGATCATAGTCCGCTCCAAGTAGGAACATAGAACTTGTACATAAAGCTAACTACATTAGACCAACACGTGTGTACGTGTAACACGCCTGCTTTGTACGTAGAAAGACGTTGCGTGGCGATGATCAAGTGTAGCTCTACAAGTAGATAGATTTGATCACTTTATGATACGACCAACTAAAAATGGCCAGATCGTTTGAACGTTAACGTTTGATTAATATGCCAATCCTCGTTTGGCCATATCATTAAAAAAGGATTTCTATCATAATAAAAGGTCTAAAGAAAGTAGGCCAAACGAGGATTATCATATCATCAAACTATAAAACGATCTGGCTTGTTTTACTTGGCCATATCATAAAGTGATTTCTAAGATCTGGCCACGACACATTTATATTTTTTTATAATAAATGCTAAAATATGGACATTATTTAAAAACACTAGACTTCTAAACTAGATTTATGTACCCGTATCTAGAAGCCAGAGAACATCTGAAATTAATATATAATATAATCTATAAGCATTTTATGTTGTACCTAGATAGGAAACAAGTACTTGTACAATAATGAGGATACAATAAGAAAAATAAAGCAATAGTAATATATTCTTCGTCGTACACTCTTGACAGAGTGGTCGTGGTCATGCCTCGGTCGAGTCCCGCACCACCATCTGCCATGCAGCTCTGTGTTTCGCGGCTTGAAAGCCTTCATTTACGCTGAAGTGTATAGTAATATAGTCTGTCTAAATTCTCAAAAGTCTAACAACTTGGAAATTTTTAACAAATTAAAAAATCTGTTATATACAAGGTGTAAGGGACAGCCCTCATTCATCCTCTCCATACAAACTGTCCAATCAAGTTAATAATTTTGTATGGTGAGGCGGATTTCTTTTTTCGTTTCCTGAAAAAAAAATTATGTTAGATTGTTCAGTTTCGTCTACTGAGCAAGCCCTTAAAGTTTGTGGAGGGCTGTCCCTTACACCATTTATATTACATAGAATACGTATTTATAACCTTGATTGTTCAACTATTGTTCACTATATCAGATATCAAGAATTTGATTACTTCATTACATTACCCAAGTCGTTTGACTTCTTAGATTCTAACACGAGACCGAAATGAAATTAGAATTAAAACAAAATTAAATTAATCTATTAGATGAAGATTACAAAGATGAAGAGTGTGTTTAAACGCGCTAATCTCAGAAATTACGAGTTCTAATTGAAAAATTCGTGTAGTATTGGATAGTTAATTTATCGAGAAATGATAAAGGCTATTTAACATCACACAGCGACACATGGAGCGGAATAGTAACCAAAGAAGCGGGTGAAACCACGGGATTAGCTTACTCTATAGTGATAATCACTTCTATAGGTTCTGCCCGTACTAAGTTACCTGTGTTGCCTGCTTCTCACTAATATTTCAGCAGTAACAAGCTTTTCTGGGCCAAAGAACATTTTCAAAACTATCTTTATGCTACACCTAATTAGTAACAATATCACAAAAACCTACATCTATGAGTACAATGGCGGTCTTATCGCTGCTGACAACGATATCTACCAGAAAATCTAAGGATGCACTAAAACTTAGATAAATTCTATTTGAAAACAAAAATTAAGTACATTTACATTATAACCACGACAACTCGTTTACTTTAATCAAAAAGTTAGATATGTGTTCAAACAAAGTCCGTCGGTAACGTACTGAGCGTTAACCTTTAGTTCCGCTACTACTCACGAGATGGCGCTAGTAGTACCATGACGAAGTATATTGAAGAAAATATAAGACGAGTTCTAAAATATAAGAAATTAGTATAAAAGTAGCTAAGTAAGATTTTATAGAGATATTTAAATATTTTTCAAGGCTTAGTTAAAAACCTGTGAACAATTTCGTTAGAACTGAACATCGGTAGAAGATAAAACTTTTCACATTACTTTTATCGAGCTTTTTTTAATATTAGCTGTTATAAGTGGGTTTAAAACAACGTAATAACTTTAACCGCATCGCCTCCACAAAAACTCGAATAAACCCCTTCAAATAACTTCAAAGCCCGTCAAATCGCGGCACAAACTACACATTTTAAGGAGTAAGTACCGAAAGTTAGTTTCGATATTATCAAACTGTAAAAACTATAAAAGTCACCCCCGAAATAAATCACCTATCAGTAATGGTACCGCAGAACAACGTGAATTTACATTAACTAGCGGCGGGAGGACAATTTAAAAAAAAAGGGGCAGAATATTAAAGCCGCATGTTCACTTGGCAATTTTAACTTGTTATGAATTAGCTTTTGCCCGCGGCTTCGCCCGCATACTTAAAATACAGCCTGTGTCACTCAGGAATAACGCAGCTTTCTATTGGTAAAATAATTTTAGCAATCGTATCAGTACCTACTTCTAGAGACTACCTCCTACAGACAAAAAAGCCAACTAACACTTAATTATATTAGTGTAGTTATGGATGTAAAGCAGTTATATTACCAAAGGAAAATACGGTAAAAACGACAATGTACAGTAAATTTCGGTAAAAAACGGAAAAATCGTACTTATTCGTTCTACAAACATAAATACGGAAAGTAGTGTGTTTGTGATTAAAGAAATTTCCGAAGATTGCGAAGTAAAGTAATTAGAAAAAGGGAATATTAAAATCACCTCGTTATGCCTGCAAATAGGTGCATTCCTGCACTAGTAATGAATGCTTCTGCCCGTCAAACGCCTCGAGCATTATAACCGCCTAGCTTGACGGATATATTAGCCGTAATAAGCAAGTCTTGTTCACCAAAGCCTATCTAGAGGAGCTTATATTTAAATAACGATTACAGAAGATAAAAAAATCGGGCAAGTGCGAGTCGAACTCGCGCTTCCGTACAAACACATCTATAAAACAGTTAATTCCCGAATTGAGTTTTTGAATTTTTTTCCGAATCACATTTTTTTTTGTGACCTATCTACGAATTTACAATTTTCAGATTTTTTCCTATACTTGTGCTATTGAGATCTTGCTTCATGCCAAATTTCAGGATTCTAGGTCAATGGAATACTCTATGATTTTAAATTCCCTGGAGAGTAACATAGCGCCCTCAATGTATTAAATAAGAACTTATAATGCACTTACCTATGTTTTACAACGAATAAACGAATCTGAATCTGAGTGTTGACATTGGTGTTGTTTTTCTTTGCGACATAAACGGCCGTATCTTTTTTTTTCGTTAACTCAGAAGTTTGATTTTTTCATAGCTTCAGGGTCCTCGGACCTGAGTATACGGTTTTAATTTCAACTCGATACCTCCACGCAATTCCGAGCGAATACTTTAGCCATTAAACCATTTCATATCAACACTCTTCTGTCTCGGAAAGCACGTTAACTGGTCCTGGCTCTCATTTGTTCAATTTTGACGGTCGTTACGGAGAGTCAGAAGCTAGGAGATCTGACACCAGCTTCGCCAAGGAATATTCTAACACCCAATTGCTAAGTTGAGAAGGTCAGAAGTTGCTCCATGTAAAATGCTGGTATTTAGCTGTGTCCGGTTAGATTGGAAGACAACCCTGATACAGTTGGCAAAATGGCAGATTAATTATTTGCTAGCGTGGCATCGTCAACAGCATTCATCCGATTTGTTCGGTGAAAATCTCACTATTCTGGGTGGTGCGAGAGGGAGTATCAGGTTTCTATTAATCACTTACCTGTGTTCCATCAGTTACTCATTGCGTTCCAGGACCACAGTAACTCAAGTGTTTACGGTGAGATTGAGCTATAGACGGCACGGTTACTGCGTTACAGTGGTTGAGCGATTGGCTTCTACGCTGCTTACAGCGGCCATGACAGAGGAGTAATACCTAGTGTGGAGCAAAGTTTTTTTTTTTAAGTCTTGCAATTGTATAATGTCGCTTCTTTAACTATACCCACCTCCGTCGCCTAGTGTACACTCACCTTAATTCCTTAACAAAACATTTAAACTGAAGTCACGAAACGAATAATGCCAACCGCCCATCACATTAATAGATTGACGTGCTCAAAACTGTAAAATTACCATTCCGAATGCTATTCGAGAAAGAAAAACCTTAAAAATGACAACCGGTGTCCTTTTAACGGTGTTAGGGTTCCGTGAACTGTATTCAATGGTATGAATCTTGATACTTTAAGTTATGCTACAGTTCTGATCAGAGCACTAGTATCAAGAACGAAACTAAATGATGGGGTTGTGAATAGAGCAATATTAAAGGTAGAACTACACTGCGCCGATCTGGGCGCGTCGGTCCCCGTACATATATGGACACTAGACTTGTAGAGCTACACTAGATCCACGCCACGTCGTTCTACGTACAAATCAAGCATGGTCCTCGTGTGCGTCGGTCTAATGTAGTTCTAGGGTTACGTGTATGAACGATCAGCTTCTGCCAGCGATGTATCCTGCATGAAAGTAAGTTTATACAAACAAATGGACCTCTTTTCATCCCTTTGGGATTTTTTTTTAAATTCTCTTTTAGTGCTCGCCAATGTCATAAAAGAAAACCTTGAGCAAAATTTCTCGCTCCTAGTCCCAGTAATCTCGCCAGTACGTTGATATGTCAGTCAGTCAGTTTCGCATTTTATTTACAGTAATATTATAGAGAGGTAGTTTGTTTTTTTCGTTTGTAGGAAGTAATAACTGAAAGTACTGGTCCAATTGCTAAAATTTTTTCACCGATAGAAAGGTACATAAATAGTTAAATAAATAAGGGTGTTTTTTTTCCTAAGTAAAATAACCTACATTTTCTATACGAGCGGAGCAGCGGGCAAAATATAGTATAGATATAGATCGCTGTGTTGTTTTTTTTATAATGGAAGGAAAAAAATATTGTTCTGGTAGGTAAAGGAGTAAACAATCACAGTGCAGATAACTATGTATAGATTGACAGAGCACATAAGCCGTTACCCAATAAAGAAGTCGAAACAAAAGGCAGACAATATCTATCCAAAAACTGTAAAAAAGAATTTTTATCTGTCATTCATACAAATGACGTCCAAGACCAGCTTTAGTTCTAAAACCGTTGCTGTAGAACCATGTGAACTTATCTACCTATTAATACAGTCGACAGACCAAAAAGAAGACACGGTCTCACAAGCTTGATCCCTAAAAAAAAACAAATGGATCCGTTGAAATGAGCGATTAGCACCGAAAGCGCCGGCGCTCACGAAACCAACGCGTATGAACGAAACGTAATTTTAATGACTGGTAAACGAATAGACATAAGTAAGGGCTCGGAAACTAATGAGCAGCAGTTTTTTTATGAAACGGAATGTATAGGGGATGTTCTGTTTGTTGGTGTTTATGTAACTGTTACTGTAGTTATAAAAGCGATAGGCGATAAAGAGAAGATCGTAGATGAAGGAGATGAATAAGTTCTTTAAATTAAGAGAAGAGAAGATCTGGAAGGACTCGCGGAAGGCTCTTTGCTGATGGTTATGTGTCTGTAACTGTCATTGCGGAAGCGATAGGCGATAAGGGGAAGATCATAGATGAAGGAAATGAATAAGTCCATTGATTAAAGAGAGGCGAACATCTGGAAGGACTCGGGGAAGGCTTTTTACTGATGGTTATGTGACTGTAACAGTAGTTGCGAAAGCGATGGGCCATAAAGAGAAGATCATCGATGTAGGAGATGAATAAGTTCTTTGATTTGAGAAAGGAGAATACCTGGAAGGACTTGAAGAAGGCCTTTACCCAGAAATGGGACACCAATTGATAAATTAAATTTTGAGATAATATCAATAGTAATTAGGAACTGTCTGCAAACAATATCGGTGAAGAAAACAATAGCCATTTACATGTTGAAACAAAGTCGACATCTCGCATCTTGTTTGATGCTTTATATAAAGATCCATGTGTCTGAGAAATTCCCGTAACGTAATCAAGTAAAATGATAAAGAATGAGACTTAAGCGTATTTAATTTTATCTGAGGCAAAAACACTAGAAATTTGAGGATCTTGAAGTTTGTAAGTGTCATTTTCACAACCATTACTTAAATTAATACTGCGCGCCTAAAATATTTAATGAAATACACTGACTTTGCAATTAATCTGTACATCTACAGGACCCAAACTATCTAAAATGTAACTATCGAGTCAAAAATGAGAAAAACGAATAAGCAAATTATACGAGATAACACAATGATCTAAAACACATAACCATAAAGCATTGTCAATCCTAACACGGCTCAGTAGCAGTAAGACTCGGTAAAGAGGCACTAAGCATTACTTATGCAAACATAACACACAGTGCATTATGGAACGCTGCCCGATTACGAGTTATATATAGCGCTCTCATTCATATCTAGTTTATTGTCCTCATTGCCATCAAACACGCAGATTTATACCGATTTCATTTGTGTTTCGTATTTACGCTGAATATAAATATAATGGGTATTTCTTGGAAAATACGCTTTCAGAAAGTAGGATATGAAAGATGTCTACATCTCGGATTTGTGATACGAATCTGAAATAGATGTAATGAAAATGAAAGGATTAAGGTCATTGTCAAAATTGAAGTACATAGAAACCAAAATAACCAGAAAGTTGAAATGTAAAGGGTTTATTTTTATGATTGTTGAACCATTTTTATATACAAGTAAAAGTACGAACAATAATATTGTCACTGTGCCGTATTGTTAAAATTCATAATTACCATTATTGTAATAAGCTTTTTTCTCTTTCGAGCATGCTCTTCATAGATAATTAAATATGAAAACATGTCTTTGTTTTCATATTTAATTATCTATGAAGAATTAACAACTAAGAAAAACAACAAGTTATGTAACTTTTAACATAACTTGTTGTTTTTCTTAGTTGTTAATTTTTGTTTTCCAATTGTATAAAATAAAATATTATATTTATATAACAAAAATTAAATATTAACTAAACTATTTCTACTAAAACCTAACAATGTACATATAATACAAAAACATGAAGTACTCGCTGGTATCGAATATATAAATATGTATTTATATATCTAGACATAAAAATTTTGACTACACATAACGTGCAATTTAGCTTCACTATTTCTTTGATTGACCGATATTTTGATAGTTCAAAAGCGCCTTTGAATGGTCTGATCTAGAGAAATAACGCTACAATATGATTTAAGCAATTTGAAATGGTATTATAGATATCACAAAGAACCAAAACCAATGAATTTGGCCACTTATCGTGATCGGTTATATACTTGATACAACTAGTAAAATAAACAAAATCTCATCAAAACAGTCATGAGTCTTCAAAAGTTTAATTTTCAATGAAAGCGAACAGCTGTTTGAAGCGAATCATAAAACTAAATCATGATTAGCGTCACAAACAGTAAAATAAGCAGTATTAAACTGAAAAATTCGTTCCAAACCCAATCACGCGACACTGTCTACTTATGATTCCCAAAAATGGTGGATTTAAAACACGTTTAGCGTTTTTCACATTATATAATGGTGATTTGAGTAATCAAAGCAACACGCGATCTCTTTCCGACAATGATATAGGTTTTATTTATTTATTAAAACTTTATGCATCACAAAAGTATAAAGGCAGACTTAATGCCTTAACCTAGAAACTAACATTAGACCGACGCACACGTGGACCAAGCCTGATTTGTAAGTAGAATGACGTCGCGTGGCGTGGATCTAGTGTAGCTCTACAATCCTAGTTTCCATATGAAATATGGAGACAGATGCGCCCCGCCCAGATCGGCGTTTGCGCAGTATAGTTCTACCTTTATGCATTCTCTCCCAATTAACATAAGACAAGATGGCAGATGCGTAAAAAACAAAACAAAAACATGGGTATATGAAACGTGTATATTTGTATTTAATATTAACTTATATTTATATTACGTTATGGAAAAGTATATAGAAATAGTTTTTGATGTTTAAAAAAAACATCTATTGATGAACAAATTGGCAGTTAGTTTTAGGATGAGAAGTCTACCTTGCTCTTCGATCTACTTTCAATGTCTCCTTTTGAGACCTTTCTGTCGCCTTTTGCAAGCGACCTTGGCGATACTTGGGGGATACATAATATCCAGCAGTGGACGTCTTTTGGCTGAAATGATAATGGTGGTGATAATTGCAAGTATTGGCTATTAATCTGATCACTAATCTTGATTGAAAGTTTCAAGAAAAGAGTTTCTGCAGCACGATGTTTGGCAAGTCTATGCAAAATTATGAAGTTCTTTAGACTAAGTACGAACTTTTAGGATCTCTAGGTTGTTTTAGGAGCTTTAAAGGGTGATAAATTCACAATCATCATATCTTAACATCGTTCTTGAATTGTTTCTATTTAAAACATAAATTAAATCACAGAATCATAGTTTTTTATTTCTTTCAGCGATAAGACCGCCACTGTGCCCATAGGTTTAGGTTTCTGTGAAATTGTTACTATTTTGGTGTACAATAAAGTTTATTCTATTCTGTTCTATTCTATTCTAAATCTTAGAAATTATCACGAATGCAGATATGCATCTCTTAATGAATGCGAGACGCATAGGACCAGTCGTTATGGCGACTTAGAAGCCTATATCCATCAGTGGACGTCTTTCGACTGAAAAGATGATGATGATGAAGCATTTCTTACTATCTGGGCTTTTCCTTACGAGTAATTCAAACAAGCTTTTAAGTTATTGGCAGATTTTGTCGTATATTGTAAATAAAAGGTATGTTTATCAGTTGTCTGGTACTCATAACACAAGCTTTGCTTAGCTTGAGACTAGACGGCGTTGTGTGATAGTTGTGGAAATATTATTAAACTATCAGCAAGCGACAAATTACAAACAAAAATGCGTCTCAGAAGTTTCCGACAGAAACCTTCAGAGGACGAAGCTCAAGACATATTTTTAAATACACTAACATAGATAGAGATCAAGCAGCGATGATAACGTTTACAGCTATCGATAAATTCAATAGAGAAGGCGAAGGGAGGCAGGGAAATTTATAACGGAAGCTACGTAAAATACTATCGAACGCTACCATCGGTTGTAATCGAAGGATTTTTATTCTACGGTTCACAAAGTAAATGCATGTTTAAATATTCAAAATTTGCCTACCCCTTTTATTGTCACGGCACGAAGCGACTTCCGTGCGCGATAAAACTATGGGAAGATGATACGACTAACTGTGGTGCGGTTATCGACTTTATAATACCTTCTTCATTTTCTTGGTGTCAATTCTTCTTCTATTTTTTAAGGTGTGAAATCTATTAAAACCTCTTTAGTAGTACTAATCAAAATATTGACTTTTTGTAAGTTTAAATTCTTGTTGTTCTTATAGTTTATCCTAACGTTGTCTAGTAGATATCGCCATATAATAATTTTTTTTACTATTTTGGTACACAAATAAGATTATTCTTTTCTTTTCTAAATATGTAGGTACCTATGTGTTTTTTATTTATTTTCGGGAATGTAGGATAATTCAATAGTGCCTGTAATTGGTCTATTTGAAATAAACGTTTCTGATTTCTGTAGCGCTTTTGTACAGGTAGGTATGGAAGGTACATTTTGAAGCACTCTGAATTATCAATAAGATTGTGTAAGCATACAAGTAAGTACCATGTAAAGTACCAAAACGTCAATTCTAAAATCATTTGCTGCTAAGTTACTCAGTTTAACTCCTGATGGTACTTAAATGGCGTTAATATTGTTTCGAGAACCTATTCATTCGCCATAATAGCTCGAGTTAATCTGCAGATTAAATGATCTTACTTATTTATAGTGTAAAGGAATAACATAATATTGTCTATCCTCACTTCAATACGAAATTTACACTGTTATTAAAATTCCACTCTTTATAGACGACGATCAGGGTTCGTAAAATTTTTGCACCTCAACATCAACGACTGCATAGCTGCTTACCATCAGGTGGGATCGCATTAAAGCACCAGTTCATATCAATAAAAAAAAAACTGTAAGCTGCGATGCAATCATTGATGGTGAGACGCACTAGTTTATTAAGAGCCTATTCACTCTAGCATTGAAGACACCTACGCTACCTACCTGCACTATGACTAGGTTTTTATTTAAAATAAATAAAAGGCAAATCATGTGACAAGTGATCTGACAGGTTGTACGCGTTTAGCGAGAAAGCTAACAGAAAAACTAAGCATGCAACTATCAAAAACTAAGGACAAATCTTCACTATAATTACCTACTTCTCAATCTACACAATCAGGATGATTTATCTTCCAACGCCTGGCTACAATCTTTTCCCTAAAAAATTAAGAGAGAAAAAAAAATGTTTTCCCAAATTGTGACAGATTTTTTCACATCGAATTTTCGAATATTTCGATGCACCTCAAATCGTCGCATCGTCCTTACTCCGTATTTATCGTTAGGACATGATATGGTTCGGGTTGGAAAAACGCTGTGTTTCGACATCTACGATTAGCATACGGGCCGACACCGGCTCGGCTGTAATGGGATGTTTCAGCCCCATATGTTTACATAGCATTATGAGAGAAAACTAGGTTTTTTTGTCAGAGCAGAACAAAGGGAAATAAGGGTTTCTGAATGTGTTGTTGCTTGTTACTGGCTTGTAAAGCCTGGTCTGTATGTTCTCACATCTTTTCGTTAACAGACGAAGTCAACTTACACATAGGACTGTATAAGTATGTTGCTGTCATTATCATTTTTCTGCCCCGGTTGCGTTTTTTTTTTTTAATGATATTCCACAACTTTCACACTTCTTCACATCTTTTTTTTTATTTGTTTTTTGCACCTGCCATGTTTTCTTTTCACCACCCTAGGTAGACTGGTAGAGAATGCCTAAGGCATTAAATCCGCTTTTGTATTTTTATGTTGCATGAAATTTAATAAATAAAAAAACGCTATCTAGTCCCAAACTTAGTAGAGCTCGTGGTATGAGTACTAGACAACTGAGAAACATATTTCCAATTACACTCAGACACATAACAAATGATCGTGCTCATCACAACAAAAATTTGTCCTGGGTGGGAATCAAATCAACGACCTCCGGCATAGCAGTGAGGGCCACTGAAGTTGTGGCAACAACTTCAGTGGCCCAGTTTTCTTGTCTTCTTTTTTCGGAATTCGGATAATTAATTCGGAATCAGTCCATAATCCAAAAATTAAACTTGTAAGAGCCATGTATAACGGAAAGCAATATAACGACATACCGTAGAAAGATAACAGGAAAAACAAAAATAAAATTGAAACAAGTTTGCTTCTAAAAATCGTTCACAGAAATGTGTCAAGTACAATCAGAGTTTTCATCCGATCAATCTATCATATAACAAAAGGTACTAGACAAGAGAAACAAAGCTTACAATCTAGGTTACCAGGCACTCTGTGCCGTAATTGGCACTCGATCCTCGCTACCATTCACTGTAATAAACATAGCGATCAATATACCGATGCTGAAGGCCTACGACACCCTAGCCATCGAACACCCGGAAACGTACGAACGGAGGGAATCATCCACCGCGTATAAATTTCTATGCAAATGAACCGGCGAAGAGCGACGTCGTGGCAATAATCGGGCGGCGGCGTCGTAAATAAAGTTTACGACGAGACGACATCGGCGGCAACCCTTGCCGGGAATTAACGCGACGCGGGAGGTACCCGATGCTGGATTGATAAACCCGCCGCGAACAGGGCTGGCCCACGCGCCGCACTCTCGCACACCACCACGCACACCCACATCTTAAACGAACGCATAAAATCATAAAGTAACAATATTATAAACAAAACAAGTCCAACTACAACGTTTTTATTCCCCGCCGTAAGCCCGACGCGCCGGCTGGTTTCCCACCGGTCCTGTGCGGCCCTGACGATGCAAATTAGGCTAATTGACATTAAGATTGAGAGTAAGCAACTGCGGAGGCCGATTTATGCAGGCGGCGGCACCGGAGAGGTGTGCCGGAATAGAGCGAGCTCTACCGACGTCCCAAGCACACATTAAGATCGAGATTAAGCAAAAATAAACCTGCCATATTGAGCATCCAGCGGATAGCTCTTGCTGGATTTTATTCGCTGTAATCACATATTCGCTGCAATAAAGCTTTGATTACGTCATATACGACTATGTTTATGTTAACTCTGGCATAAAAGGTTGCGTCGAGAGTGGAAAATATTGTGTACAATGTATTCATATTCGCATAAATATTTGTAGCGTCTGAAATTGTAATCAATTCGACAATAAAGTCCTAGAGTGAATTGTACCAGTTCCAGCGTTATAGCACAAAGCATATTTTTCATATCTTTACGAACCAGTTGGATTTAGTTCGTTCGTGTGACAACGGTTCGGAGCGAACGCGTCGTAGAATCAGAATTCTAATTCAATTTAGAAAAAGGGTTGCCAGTTACGCGGAACGAAAAAAACTGCGGGAAAAAGTAAAGGGAGAGTTCGGAGAAAGGGAGAGACGAAATTCAAAGACATGTCTAGGGGCGGCGGCGTGTCACGACGCGCGCGGTTTGGGACGAGCGGGTAATTGATGCGTTCTGGATTAAGATAGCTTTTTAGGTGTCGTGGACTGAATACGATAGGGGTGGAGGGATGTACTGCAAATTCGTTGATACCGCAAACATCCGCGTGATTGATGACGAACAAACTGTAAAGCCATTAAAATACAAGACAAAAAAAAATCAAAACACTGGCATAAGTCATCGTGTTGTCATAGTGCAGCCGGTCGCCGAATTCATGGAGCTGTCAAAAGTTTTCCTCAGACTTCCGTGTTCGGTGTGCAGACGGAGGCGGCCGCGATTGAGCCGTCAAAACGTCTGACACGAAGAAAATTGGGCGCGAAATTTTCGTGACCAAAAATGCTAGTGGAGTCTACCACCCGCCAAAACCATGTGCCTGGCGGTCGACGGTTCTCACCAAACGTCTGGGGTGTTTTAAAATGTCAACCAAATTGTTTCAAACTTTAATCACAATATGATCTTTTTTTTTTGTGGACAAGTCGACGGCATTTGGCTAGTTTTTTTTCCTAGCGTTTAGATTTATTGCTACTGTTATTTATGAATTTTATTGAGATAAGATATAGGTACGCAACTGAGTGAATTTGTATCCGTCTATAGCTGAAAAAATTATATCAGTGATTTGATCTTTTTTTTTATTGTTGATAGGTTCGCGCTTGACCGCTATCTCACCTGATGGAAAGCGACGATGCGGTCGATGATGGAACGCGCTTACCTAAAAGAAGCCTATTCACACTTGACTTAAAGATTCTCGAGTTGTAGCCATCAGGAAACACAGACTCCGGCAAGGAATTCCACTCCTTAGTTGTACGTACAATGAATGTGTTACCAAAACGTTTTGTTCGTGTAGGTGGGATGTCCATCATGTACCCGTGGCGATTCGTCGTACACCTTTTTATCGGTCAAGCTCGTCACTTTACGCCTGAATCTTCTGAAAGTAAGTGAATCAAAAGTGACGAATTTGCTCGTCGAGTCTCGAAAAGCACTTTCCCCATATTAAGCTGAAGACAGAACAGAACTAGACCTCCAGGCACAAAGGGGTGCCCTCTAAAAATATCAACATCTCGTATCTGCGGCCCCTTCGACCACACATTTTGAGACTGATTGCTATGTTCTGTGGACGTCTTTCGGCTGAAGTGGTAATGTCGATTTCAATATAGATCAGATATGATGTTATCATTAATACCACCACTAATTTAACAGGTGATTACGCCACAGCAATTTTCAGGGGATGGTTAACAGGCAGATGTGAAGCTGATATGGCAAATATCCCATCACTTCGAAGGTCGGGCTTGCGGACGACGAGCAATGAGCAGCTGTGGTAGCGCTGTCCGACCATCCGGTAACCCTCCAGACGGGTCCAAGTCGTCGACGGCAAGTAGGGACTGTTCCCGCGCGCCTCGAGGGGTTGTTAGCAACCGTAGGGGCTCAGCAGGGTCGAAGCCTACTGGTGCCAAGGGTCTATTTCTGAAAGGAAGGTTCGGCCCCGGTATGAAAGGTCACGAAGGAACGGGACAGATTTTTTTAGTTAGTAAAAGTCTGATAGGTACTATCTCCCGCTCCGCCCATGTCCATGACAGGGATGTCATCTGGATGATTATTACCCGCCGATAAAAAAATAATTCGAAGGCAGACCATCGTTTGGAAAAAAGGCAATATAAATAGTTGCCATTTCTACATTCCTTAATGCCCACACCAACAAAAATTCTAAATAAAGTTGCCATTGCAAAAAAAAAACGCAGCTTGAACTAAGATAAGTCTACACCGTCGGCTTATAATGACCATTATGACTTTTGAATTAAATTGCGATTATAATGGCAACACATTTCATAGATAACATCTCTGTTGGTTTGTTGGCAGAGACAAAAAACATGTCGACATGACTGGTGCGAAATTATCGGGCTCACTTAATAAGCCATTACGTATGAAACATCAATAAATTGATACCTGTATGGAATAAGAAATAAAATTGTCCATAGAAATAGATAATGGTTCCACACCACAGTTTTCAAAGGAAAAAAAAACTGTAATTATGGGAAAAAATGTGACCGTTTTGTTCATCTTTTGTATTAATGTAAGCATGTATTAATTAAATATTGTAATGCTATGCAATTAGTCGCTAAACTGTTGGGAATTAAAATCGTGATACTAGTACCAACTGTTAATTTATTTGTAAATCGATTATGGAAGTCGAGTAAGGACTTAATATTTCCAAACATTTCAAACAAAGCCAATAAAAAAAAAAAACGGTCAAGTGCGAGTCGGATACGCGCACGAAGGGTTCTTTACCGTCCGTTGCAAAAAACAGCATAAAAATCACGTTCGTTGTATGGAAGCCCCATTAAAATATTTATTTTATTCTGTTTTTAGTTATCATCGTCATCTTAACCGATATACGTCCACTGTTGGACATAGACCTCGCCCAAGCGTCGCCACATCGAACGTTCCTGTTTCCCGCTAGCTTCACTAGGTCATCGGTCCACCTTGTAGGAGGCCTTCCAACGCTGCGTCTTCCGGTACGCGATCGCCACTCCAGAACCTTTCGGCCCCAACGGCCATTTGTTCTGCGAGCAATGTGCCCTGCCCATTGCCACTTAAGTTTGGCATTTCTTTGTGCTATATCGGCAACCTTAGTTTTCCTACTTTTTTATTCGATCACGCAAGGAAACCCCGAGCATAAACTTTTCCATTGCTCTTTGGGTGACTAAGCCTTCTGATGAGGCCCATTGTGAGCAACCACGTTTCGGAGTCATAGTGTTTTTAGTATTTGTTGTTATAGCGGCAACAGAAATACATCATCTGTGAACAACTGTCTAGGTATCACGGTTTATGAGATACAGCCTGGTGGCAGACAGACAGACACGGAGGTACAGCGGAGTTTTAGTAATATGGGCTCGTTTTACCCTTTAGTTACGGAACCTTAATAAAAACCAATGAGGAAGTAGGAAATCAAACGTTTACGAAAGAGTACACGGAAATTAAGTTGCGAAACGCTTTTCAATAGTAATTCTTTCTAATTTTACCCTGTTTACGAATTGATGTTTCCTCATTTCTTTTAAACAAACTTCTCCCTTAAAATTTCGCAAAAAGGAAACTTTTAAGCCACCCCAATTGTAATTACTAGGAAAACAAATCGAAGGTACCAGTAGTAAGTGTTACGCAATTAAAATTTAACTGCGTAAAACGGACCCTCGAATCCGATGTCGAAATTTCCAATTCACCCGAAGAGTTCCGGTGATGTAACTCTTCGAGTTTCGCCCACTTCCGTGACGAAAATTGACGAAATGTTTCGGTGTAACGGCGAAGTTCGAGTGTGTACAAGTTTCAGTGTAAAACTGCATCACAATGACTTGTGATCGCTTGAGTAGGTTTGTTCGTGAATATTTTGGAGTAAGTTCGGTGATTTGTATGTGAATGAGGACTAGAATGTTTTGGGACATCAAAGCGACTTTTCAATAAATTTTGAACGCATGATTGTTTTCTTTGAATCTAAATAATTAAATCAATATTTCATCTTACACACATTTTATAATAAGCGTGCTAAGCGCACTAGGAATAAGTCATCATTCATTATCATTTCAGGCGAAAGATGTCCACTGTTGGACATAGGCTTCCCCCTAATGTCGCCACAATGAACGATCATGTGCGTCTCGCATCCATCAGGAAACAGTTCTATTTCAATTGACAGCAAAACTAAAAATTCGTTCTTACTCAAAAGGCAAGTTGGAATTTTAAAACTGGCTGAAAAAAAAAAATTCAACTCAAATACCAAAATGCTATTCGAAAGAACCATAAACCACAAATTAAAAAGAAATCCTTCCGTTCCTAATTCAAAAATTATATAACGTCTAAAAATAACAGCTACGTCTCTATCCTTCGGAACGCGATCGCATGCAACAAATGCATTCGATATCGGTGAAGCGCAATTTTCGTGTTAGGCTGTACGATTTTGTCGTGCGACAGTCAGCTGTGATTTATTTGTGAGCTACGGCCTACAAGACTTGGATGCACGCAAACACTTGTGATCAATTGTCGCTTTTACGGTTCTATGGCAATATTTGCTAGGCTAGTATTTGGACGAATCGTTGTTAGTAAAGTTTTTGTTAGGAGTGATGTGATTACGCAGTTTGAAATAGGAATTCAATTCGTCAAGTCGTTGAGCTTCTTACTAGTCCTACGATGAGCTTTACGAGTACTGACATAAGTTTGCTTTGACTGGACAGGTCCACTTAAATAGTATGGTTCTTTCCCAAAAGACCCTCTCGGATACCAATCTCCATGGTTCATCAAAACATATTTGCTGTAAAAACTTTAGCCCCTGAGTTTGTTTCGGTGTTTCTTCTCAGGATAGTCAGATAGGAAACACCGGCCTTGTCTAGTTTAGACTGACAAAAAATTGACGTATAAAAACATTTTTTAAACCTATTTCCACAATAAATATCATTCATTGTCATTTACTTAAATTACGCTACGAAAAAGAATTTTTGCAAGTCATAACTTACAAATGATTGCCCTAAAACCGGCATGTCCTAGAATCAAAAATTCGAAGACATGACATCCACCAACCCGTACTGAGCCCGCGTGGTGGACTACGGGCCATTCCCTCTAATAGAGAGGAGACCTGAGTCCCAAATGTGGGAACATTATAAGGCTGACTATGCTATGCCCAACAACGCTCGTCAATCACTACTTCCTAGTGTTTCAGGAGAGAAGAACTGGCGCAAGCAACGCCCCAGCAACAAATTTGTCGGTCAAGATTGTATCGGCGAATGACGTGCTGTGTTGCCATTATTTTTGTGTGTGTGTTTGTGTGATCTCTCGCGAATGTATCAAGGTAGAACTACATTGCTCACACGTGTGCCACACACGCCAATCTGGGCGCGTCGGTCTCCATACATTCTATATGGAAACTAGATTTGTAGAGCAACACTTGATCCACGCCACGCAACGTCGTTCTACGTACAAATCAGACGTGTTACACGTGAGCGTCGGTCTAATGTAGTTGTAGCTTAAACCTATGAGTTTGTCTAAACTCCAAGCGAACGCCGGCGCTCGCGCTGCTATTGTCTTACTATTGTGTCTCTAATTGACGGTATTTGAAAGGTTAACCGAACTGTGGTGGCTTTAGTAAATAAAGCCTCCAGGCAGAACTAGTTAGCCCTTTTTGAGGGGTGCCAACTGAAAACCAGCGCTGGGTGTTTGACGCCCAGCAATTGCTGAGTTGGTGACCCTTTCAGTTCAGGCACAGTCACTGCAACTGTATTGTATGTCAGTACTATTTTTTTATTATTCTTTTATGTTGTGGTATATTGTGTTGCTTGCGCCGAATAAATGCTATTTCTATCTATAAGTTAGTTTAAACAAAACATTTATAAAACAAAATTCCCTGATAAGTTCAATAGTTTTTGAAAATATGAAATGGATTTTTATGTGGTTATCATTCACTAATAGACAGATTGATTCATGAGGAAGGTTTCCACGAATAACACATCATCTTTTCACCGAAAGACGTCCACGGCTGGACATAGGCCTCCCCCAAGCGTCGCCACAACGACCAGTCCTGTGACCAGCAGCCTGATTCACGTAAACTCAAACAAGCCTAATATCGTTGAAGTTTTATAGTCGTTCGATCGAAGTCCTATCCAAAAGCGGTATTCACGTGTTCCATATTCGAGATTGGATAGAACGACAACTCAACTGGCTCCAAACTGAACGATCTATCGACGACTTATTTCCAGTTACATTAATAAGTATTCTACCAGGATAATGTAATACGAATTCTTTTTTTTTAAATCGACTCTTCGACCAAACGACTTTAAAATCGGTGTCGTTCAAACTCGATTGATGGATGTGAATATGGAAATGGTCTAAAGGGCTAAATCGCTACGATATCGTTACTTACGTACTTGTTTTAATTACGTGAATCGAGCTACTAATCATTGGTCCACCTTGTGGGAAGCGTTCCAACGCTGCGTCTTCCGGTAAGTGGTAGCCACTCCTGCACCTTTCATCCTCAACGACCATCTGTTCAGCGTGCAATGTACCCAGCCTATTGCCTATTTAAGTTTGACCATTTCATGCACATTATAATTTATTTAGTTTTTGAGGTAGAAAATCATCCAATGACTTCATCCATTCTAGGGTGGAGCGAGAGGGCGTGTCAGACTGCGTTCCAGGACTACAGTATTCCTTCCATCGTCAATCTATGTTAGCACCGCGAACACCGAAGTCTGGCTTAGTCACGCCATTATTTGATAATAAAAGTAGATAATACTATAATATAGTACCTTGATATAATATTATAATAATATTAGATAAGAAATTACTTGTCCAAACGTGTCTATATTACTAATCATTTCACATTTAGCAACAGTGCCAAAAAAGATAAAGTAACATATTTTTGATTCTGTTACACATTCAACATATAACACTTATAATTCTGTAACCTCTATGAAGGTGTTTTTAAGTCCCTGTCGACGGGTTGGCCACCCCAGGTTAGGTAGATAATATTTTTTTGTATTTCAAAAGAAAAATTATTCTTTGATTTTACGCGACCTCAAAACTAAGTTTGTAGAAAAATTTTGATTTACTTAAAACTGTGAAGTTTAGGGAAATTGTTTTCTCTAACAAGATTATTAGGGAACTAGATTTCCGCTTGGCAAATTTCAGAGATACTAATAAGAGGCATCTCCCTTTTTCAGACGTTTTTTATTTTAAAAGTCAAATATGATTTTCCATGTGAAACCCTACTTTAATTATTTTTTTTCGGTAGCATTAGTCATCGTCATCGATGCGATGGAGTAATTAAATCAAAACGGCTGTTGGCGGCCTATTGAACAAGTGCGCCCGGATGACTGCCAGTAGGCAAAAGAGGCGGGAAGTCGTGCGGCGTACCCTGGCGGCTTCCGGAGAGCTACCTTCGTGATAACCACGACCACTCTGACAAGAGTGAAACGACCAAGAAGAAAGAAGTCATCACTACGGCACGCTCAGCGCAACGGAATCTATTGTATTTCTATAGGCACTTTTTTATTATTTTGTGTTGTTGCCTAATGTTGTCTGCGTCGAATAAATTCTATACCATTCTATTCTATCACATTCATAATCTTCGTATATTATTTACTTATTCAGTACTAGCTGTCCGCCCGCGACTTCGTCCGCGTGTACTTCGGTTATCGCACTCAATAAGATGTTTTTCCGGGATAAAAAGTAGCCTATGTTCTTTTCCATGTCAAAGGCTATATGCATGCCCAATTTCATCCAAATCCGTTCAGCCGTTTTTGCGTGATTAAGTAACAAACATCCAAACATCCACACTTTCACATTTATAATTTTAGTTAGGATTTTTACGAACTTTAAAAACTGATCTGATCCGACTGTAAAACGGTATAATGTTTCTGTTTTACCATTTTGGAACATAACCAACAAACCACAACACCATTACTATTGATAACAAAAAAAAAAATATTAATGCTAAGTGCGCTTGCCATTTCATAGGCTACAAGTCGACATCAACAATAAATGTCATAATCCAAAATGTGTTTTAATAAAAATACTTAAATCGAAAATATCATGAGATATTTAAACAAACTTCTTTTAAATGTCTATTCAACCAAATTTGACTTTTATTGCATTGCTGATATGACAAATCGCACCTGCAGTAAATATTGTAACCACTTTTTTGCTTTTAATGCCATCCTTATGCTTACGTAACAAAAGTCAAAATCGGTTGAACGGAAAGTTTTTTTTTTTTTCGATGGGAAAAATCATTATAAGACAGTTCAGATTTTGACTTTTTTCCGTAAAAAAGGTTTGTTTAAATGTCTAATTTAATTTCAATTGGAGTACAAAATGTCTAATCTTATTGGAATGGTGTATTTGATGAAATCATTCATTATTATTGGTATAATAAGATGTAGGCAAATTTAAATCATTTTTTTATCTAACTGTACTAAAACAGTTTCAATAAATTTGGTGGTATATAGTGTACGAATCATCAGCAACTCATAATTCATCTTACAAGCTATTTTCGCAAGTACTTTGTTTTGCCAACGGAAGCAAATTTTAATACTAGGTTGAGTATGTCGCCTGAAAAAGCTTCCTTCGGTCCATTATGTGGGGGACACAACAGACCAAAGGGGTGAATATGTAGAAAAGCATGTCACACCACTATCAAAAAAAGAATGACTTACGTTGCTCATGCTGCTGCCAAGCGAGTGCTCCGCAAAGTAAAGCTAATGTCTTTCCGGAGCCTGTCGGGCTCTCCAATATGCAGTTTTCACCCTTCTTGATACCGCTTATGATCTGTTGTTATAAATAAAGTATTTTTTATTCATTTTCCTGTTTTAAATATTATGGCTACAGATCAGCAATAGGTTATGGATTTGATATTTGAATATATACAAGCTGTAACATTTGGGTCTTTCAGTTACGAGGTAATAGGTTTTTTCTAGGCAAGCGAGTTTCATCACTGAAGTGCAGTTCCCAACTGATTATAAGAGGGAAGACATAAAACCAAGTTCAACAATTAAAAATTCTTGTGACTCACCAAAACTTGTAGATACTGGTTTCGACAAGTATAACAAAAAATGTACATATGTAATAATTGCCCTGTGCGATAAGACTGCCCATTGCACATTAAGTTTTTTCCAATGTTCATGCTGTTCACATTACGAGATGTACAATAAAGTTTATAATAATTACCTTGGACATCAATGCCACTTGGCTGCCATAAGGATTCACAGGCAACATAACATTAACACCTTCAATCATCCTTTTGAAAACTTCTTTTGGTGGCTCTATGGGAGGTCTAATCTTCACAGGTTTAGCTAAGGTAACATTCACATTCTGTTTTTGAGGAAATAAAGCTTTCACAGGAATTTTCTTACTATGGTTCTTTTTGACACTTCCTTGCTTATTTTTCGACGGAAATAATGACTTTATCGCCGCATTTCTCTTGAGAACCACTTCTGGGAGCTCTTCATCGTCCGATATTATGTTAGTTTCAGTCGACATATTCTTAAATTCTTCGTCACTACTTAATGCAACTACATCATCCAAAACGTCCTTTTCTACGATTTTGGAGCACCCAGGACCACTGAAGCTGTCATCGTCGTCGGATATCTCAATTTGTTCAGCCATTGTCCCTAAAAATCACTTAAAACAGACACTTATCACAGTTATCACTAAAAATCTCTTCCCGCGCTTTACTTGCTCACTTTATTGCAACATTCAGCGAATATATTTTAGATTCTAAGTCTTCATTTTAATGTCATAATATTGAAACCGATAAGTTAAAATCCTCAGCACTCATAAAGCACAAAATATTAGTTATAAATTATAATTAAATGGAAAAAAATAGACATTGCATGATGCAAAATAAACAGCTGAGGCCGAATGTCAATAAGCACTTGTCAGTTGTCATGCAGCTGTCATGCATGTTACTGTCATCGATGACTTGCAAGCATATTTTAAACATGATCAGGAATTTTAAAAAAAGAGACCAAAATAGGTGGCATGTACATAAAAGACAAAGAACAAAATATTGCGTTCCGTGTTCCGGCAATATTTTCAATGGTTTGTCATTTAGATTTTTATGTTCACGCCCAGCTTTAATCAAAGGAGGTAGGTAAGTAGGTAACATAAACGAAATACGAGTATGTATGACCTGAAGTCGTAGAACTAGACTAGGTAGGAAGTTCCTCCTTGACATGAAGGGTAGAGTGAATTTGTGAATTTTGAATTCTTTTTAACATGCTAAGGACCCTCATTAATTAAACAATATCATCGAATGGACGTAAGAGAGACGTAAAAATAAAATGCGATTATTTTGACAAACTTATTTAATTCTTTTTTTTCTGGCATATTATTATACGACACATGGGCAGTCCTCGAAGTCTTCCGATGATTAACAATGCACACGACTGTTCTAGTTTTCGTTGAGACAGGTTCTGAAAAAAATAATGGTTATTTATTTAGATAGGTACGTAGAAGAAAAAGTCGCGTTACGCTGACCTGAAGTACCTGCCTAGTACTTATGGGACATTTTAGGTAAGTAGGTAAAATAATGGCTTGTGTCAGACTTTTACTGAGTAAAACCCAGAGTGTTCCTTCAGTTACCTTTAATGAGGGTCACGTTAATTCTTTCGAACAATCCACAACCTTGGCAGGCTTGGGTGGATTTTTGAATGGATTTTTTGGAGTTAAAAATGTTTCAAACGATGAAGTTCGACAGGGTTTCAGACTAAAGTTGAATATCAGTATTTTACAAAAAGCGACTGCCTATTAACTAGGTCATAACCCTGTGGCAACCTTGAGAGCAATGGTAGCCCAGTGTTAACGGCTACGACTGAGAGTTGTAAGTCGTAGGTTCAAATTCAGCCAGGAGCATTACTTTGTGTAATTTATTTCATCACCACTGCTCTCAAAACGGTGAAGGAAAACATCGTGAGGAAACCGGCAGGTCCTAGAATAAAAAATTTGAAGACATGTGACATCCACCAACCCGCACTAGGCTCGCGTGGTGGATTACGACCCATTCCCTCTCCTAGGAGGCCTGAGTGCCAGTAGTGGGAACATTATAAGGCTGATTATGTTTTGCTATTATGTTAACCCTGTGGCAACATCAATTGTTGAGTACTCAGATAGAAATAAATGCAAGTTTAGAAGAAGGAAGCCCGGGTCCACAAAAGACGGAATGAGTGGAAGGAGGCCTTTGTCCAGAAGCAAACAGGCTAACGAAAAAAAAAACCTTTTTTTAAATTTATTGATAGGCTCGCGTTTGACCTAATGGCAAGCGGTGATGAAACACGCTTGCCTGGATGTAACATAACCACTCTTGACTTATGACTTAGTTCAGACTTCGGCATGAAATTCTACCCCGTAGCTGTACGTATATGAATGAACATATTCAGCGTTTTAGGAACACCACACCAACGCTTTGTAGGTACGTATGGGTGGGATGTAAGAGCCGAAATGAAGGGTACATGACAGCATTGAAGTAGTATATATTATTATAGTTTTATCGCCACGCCAGTAACTTACAATACATATTCTTGCAGATTTTAGATTGAACTTCTAATTTCATCTGTTTTCTGCTTCATCGCTTTTATTAACCTTCTCCACGTTGAATTTTATAAAACTTGGATTACGTTGTTTTCTGCGGCTGCGTTGTTGGTACCATGAAAATGTACGAAAGCAAAGAAAATGCCATTGCCCAACCTAGCCAGCACATTTTATTGTTTTTATTAGGTTTTATCTTTTGATTTTTTTATTACATTTAATTTTTTTGTATAAAAATATGAAACATTGATGGAATATGAATAAGACAGAATGTTTTTTTTTCGTATTTTTTTTTATAGCTAGTGTTTTTGGTGTGGACAAAAGTACATAAAACTCTTTGTTGAACGGAACCAGAAGGGGAATCTGTTTTAGTTTTTTTTTTGTTATTTAATAAAAACTAGGTACTTGAATACGATCCCACCTGATGGTAAACAGTGATGCAATCGTTGATGGATAGGCGCACTAATTTATTAAGAGCCTATTCATTCTGGACTCAACTCTACGTACAGTTTCTCCTCATGTTATTTATTATACTTGCAATTACGAATATTGAATTACTTCATTCGTACCTAATGCTATAGATAGCTGTCGAGACATTAATAAAAATGCATAAATGTATTTTATCGTTCACCCACCATTAACGCTCTCGGTATTAGTCAAAACGTCTGGCTGTGTGGAGTGTTGTCGTTGCCATCGGTGAACTCCCGCCAAAATTTTGGCGCCATTACACGAGTGAATTGTCACAGAGGTTATGGCGCGGTATAATTTGGTTTATAACCCGACACTACACTGTTTAGGCAATGCAATTAGTGAATATGTTACGAAGTACGATTTTCGTTTATTTTTGTATAGTAAAAAGTACTGATTTTAAATACAAATCGAAATAGTAAATTTGGATCTTTTCTAAATTATTATGTACTACTAATATTTAATTATTTAGACTTTCTATTTAAAGATAAAATAATAACAGTATGCCCGACTCAAAAATCGCATCTGGCAGGACCACGGATATCGATGGGCAGGACCTTGGTGCGAAGCTCAGCAAAGAAGCATAATTTTAAGCCTAGTTACCGTAGTAACCAACCAGTTAGGCAGCTAGGTAAGGTACGTACCTATTTCCATAGCTTAGTTTCCCTTTTGAGCGTTAGAACTATTAGATGAGCTTGACTGAGTCCTTTACATATCTATTAGTTTCCTATATCGATCGTAAAAAGAGCGTTTACCATAATTAAGTACAATTAGATGGCTTTATGAATACTTATATTACCATTATTATTAAGATCTACGTGAAAAAGCTAGTCAAATGGTTAAGTATTTTATTTTTAATGCCGAATAAGAGTTATGGGCCAGTTCTTGAATTGAGTAATTTGATTTGAAGTTGAGAATGTTTGCAAAGATTAATTAATTTTTAAGCTGAATTATAGTAAAACAAAAACTTAATTTCAAATTTATAAGTCGTGAGTAAGCCGTTCCTACTAATCTTGGCCGCGTTTTGTCAGTGGTTCTAGTAAATTTTGAAATAAAACTATTTCACTTAAACAGTTAAATTTCCAATAGATTTAGGTAGTACCTAAAAGTTTAGTCGATTTTTTTAATCAGAGATAATATGATGTGTTGGTTGTCTGTCAATGCTGTTCAGATGAAAACGTAAATCACCAAATGCGATAAAATAATAAACGTATAAACAACGTTATATTAAACTATGCAAGGGATGCCATGCCACCCTATTTTTCGGGCCATTCAACAGTTTACGTCCGTTTTAATACGACTGCTACAAATTGGTAAATGTCATAAATTATAGAGTGAAGACACAGACTACTCCCCTCCTTGTCTTTGGGACATGTTCGTGTTCACACTGGGATACTCGTGGAGTTTGAGATTGTTGCTTCTATTTTTTTTGTTAAAGAAATCTTAGTATTGTTTTTTTTTTAAAGTACTCGAGAATAAAATAAAAATGGGATTAAAATAGGTTTTGATAAAAACTGAATATTGTAGACAGATTTTGGAATGCCCCAAGTGCCCTTACACCTGTACTTTGGAGGACTTAATGAGTATCACTGATGCTGTAGTTAACGTTACCATCTACTAAGCCCAAAAAGTTTACCGAACTTACCTGCCATCGATTCGAGAAGAAGAAGAACTTTTACAACACCATTGAGATAAGTATTTATGTGTTCAAATAGTTACACATAGGTTCCTTAGTTAAACTACTTTTACTAATACAAGAGTAGAGTGAACTAGCCTATAGGTAATATTGTGAGCTTATAATTAAACAGATTTTTTTTTCATAAACTTAAGTAGGGTCTATCTATGTATATTTTAAAATATCAGTACAGAATTACTAAGGTCAGTATTTATTTCGATTTGATTTCGTTAAGCATTAATTAACGTGGTCAAAACCGTCCAAATTCATCCTGATACATGTCTAAGTTTGGTGTCCAAACAGTGGCGCATCCCTCCCAATTATTGACATGCTTTATTGCGCTTCGTATCCGAGGCGCTTTTATCAGCGTATGTCGCTCCACCCGATACAACCGCCAAACTTTCATCACAGCTATCCACGAGAAAATGAACTTTATCCCGTGTTAATAAGGGTTTATTGATGGCATGAACTCTACAGTGTTATTTCTACTTAATTTGATGGCAAAACTTTCTATATCGAACTCATTTATACTTCCAAACATTATCTGTGGGGGTTCGCGCCAATTCGACGACCAATGGCCACTCAAGATTGATATCTTAAAGTAAACATACGACTGTCTATTTGTTTACGTTTTATGACATTTGGCGGACTATTATTTGGACTTAGTTAATTTGGTCGTTAAGCTTTTGTGTGGGGAATTATAAGTGTAATAAAACTGATAAAATAACAATAATAAAGTTGTGTTTGACACTTCTATTAGATTAGTAAGTCTTTACTGTTTTTTTTAATTATTACCATTTTGATTTGGACTTGGTAATCTCTCATGAAATGACATAGGGGAAACAGATTTTTATAGTTACACTTCTTTAAGAGTTCTTTTCTAATTTATTAATTATAATGGCTTAACAGCCAAGAGCCTCGACCAACACCTTAGGAGGCTCTCGTTAAGCGACTGGATCAAGGGCTTAATTCAGAAAGCGGTACTTTTGAACACGGCTCGTATAGTCAGGAGGTTCCTTTCTCTGGAGCTCTGACCACCGGTAGCTTGGACCCCGTTCTCGATACCGGTACCGTGGGACACTATTTTTTAATTTTTTATTTAAATGTTTAAAAATATAATTGATATGTATGTTTAATGAATAATAATAATCAAAATAGGCGAAAGTTTGTGAGCGTGTGTGCCTGAATGTTTGTTACTTCTTCACGCTCGAACAGCGGACGGATTTCAATGAAACTTGGTGTAAGCATAGACCAAAATTTCCTTTGGGAAATATTCTAGTTTCACCCAGGTGAAGCCACTGGCAGCAGTTAGTGTAATAGAAAGTTGGGATGTTACCTTGAGGTAGGTAAGTGCCTAGTGCATCACTAAGATACACTAGGGTATCCTAAATTAATGAAAACTTATTAAATAACAACAAAACAAGCCAAACACGATGAACTGTCGAATTACATGCCTAAAAATTGCTACAGATGTTACTGCGGGTTAATTTAAATTCTTATTTTCTTACAGATAAAGATACGGTGTTCGTTCACCGCACCGACTGCGTGTGACCGCGTTCGTCCACATTGACATCACCAATCACTCGATTCAGTTTGAGCGGCCGTGCGTTATAAATCGACTAAATCGGCCACCCCTAGTCCGACCGCTAGTGTACCGTGAACTCGACTAATTTCTTTGTTGTTAGGCACACGCACTGCACAAGTAATCAGTTGATTCTTTGTCTCTGTCGGGTTTTTGAAAAAAGAATAGATATACTTACATAATGCCCGCCATGCACGCTAGGGTATACCTGACAGCTTTGCCTATACAGGTAAACCTGAGCGTGTATTTTGCAAAAGTGTACACTGTACAGGTTCAGGTTCATACAAGCTTACCTGGCAGGTATACCTGTGCAGGTACCCTAGCGTGTATGGCTACCTTAATTTTCATTTAGAACTTCTTGTTTCGAAATTGGTAAAAAGGTATAATTAGTGCCACATTAAAAAAAAAACTTCTTGTTTTTGCAACGTGAATATCGTGTAACATGAAACGAGGTGAGTAGAAACAAAACTTATTTTCACGTTATTCTAATATCTACTAGCTGTTCCCCGCTTCTTTGGTTAATGCTCCACTCTCGTAGATCGCGTAGCGTTATTATATAAATAGCCCATAGTCAGTTTTCCTCGATAAATGGGCTATGCAACACTAAAATATTTTTCAATTCGAACCAGTGGTTTCTGAGGTTAGCTTGTTTAAACGAGTGAACACTTCAGTTTTAGAATTTTGAGTATAGATTGTTTGCTCAATTTAAATACCTACCTATCTACTCTTATTTATTTACAATTTGTATTTAAAAAAATCCATGTTTCGTTTCAAACCAAAAACCAAGGTTACCTATTATTCTATTCACATCTGTATTGACGTACAAACGTACAGATTACAAACCTAGATATTAATTTTTATCTATTTATATTCTTATAAAATTTAGTGTGGGGCAATGGGCAAATGCTTATTAATTACTTAAATCCACTTGAGTAGCCCCATTTACCCCTTATGTTATCATACGCAAGTGATACCCATACATTTTTAATATTTCGTAGTATTATTACCCCGTCCAGCTACTAACTTGTCTCCCCTCTAACACGCCATTCTGTTCGTGACATAACTCGCTAACAATAATCGTTTAGCTTGACCGAATATAAGTAATTTGTTGCGTTTCGCTTCTCTAATTTAGGTGACATTTTAAAAAGTCATCCGTCATTTTTCGGTTTTAGCGGTAAATTTTTCAAGATGGCGTTGGAACTTAATTAATACTTAAAAATCTAAATCTGAAAAGATACTTATTTTAATTCATTGATAGGTACACACTTATATGTCTTTTGACATGAGCACATCTATTGTGTTGTTAACTTGTGACTAAAACCAGTTTTTATAGTGAAAATCTTAGAATAATAACGCATAATATAGCGCAGTATAGGTATCTGTATAATTAATACCCGTCAAGATGAATCATACGAGCCTAAACTCGATGGGGTTGTGTCATTTAACTACCGAGTTCCTACGGCCACCTTCCGGTTCCATCATCAAATCAGCTCCATGTCATAATAATTTTGTATTGTCATCTAATTTACATATGTAGGTATGCAAAATTTCAGCTCAATCGATAACCGGGAAGTGGATCAAATTTAATTTGTAAGATTTGATGACAGACAAACATTGGGACAGGTGAAACTAAATAAAAGCTTTAATAAATTAACGTTTTATCGTGTTGCAGTTATTGTACCACACAAAAGTAGGCCTACACTTAAGGCCCAAGCTCCCAAAAAGTGCTATAAAACAGTTACTTTCTGGAGCTTACTCCTCGGTAACGGCCTGGTTAATAGGTTTGAAAAAAATATATGTTTACTATAGATTCATGAACAACATTAACAACATTTGATTTTTTGTGCGATTAATACTTTTGTCTAAAAAAATACTTATTACATCACATTCGCAACTTTTCCTTACTCCTTCGAAACGGCTTGGGTCTTTAGAAACGTTTTTACACAAAAAAAATTGTAGTTTAGAATTATTCAAAGTGAACATTGCATAAGTAAATCAATCAATATTTCGCAAAGAAAATGGATTTAAAAGTCAGCGGGGCTCTGTCCGGGCGTAGCTGGCCGCAAACAAATGCACAGATAGTGGTACTATCGCTTAGCCGGGTACGAGAGTAGTGACCATTTAATTTCGGCCAGATGGTTCAAGGGACTATTATAAGCCTTAAGTGCCGGTTATAGTCACATAGTGTCTCGTATAAATTTCGTCCATGTCTATGACGATTTCGCGGCCCCGTAACAACGATTTTATTAATAAAAAAAAAATACTATTCAAGATTTAAAACAAAACAAGCTTTATTTTTTTTTTAACTTACAAATATTTCCTTGACGCAATCTCGTAGACATACACGTTTGAAACCGTAAGTTAGAGTCAGAGTCGCGATTATTTTATAACGACCTAATTAATTTTTTATTTTTGCCCGGGCAAAGCCGGGCTTTTGGTCATTAGTCAATTTTAATAAAATAACCAATTTTACATGGTGTTCTCTTTTATTTATATTTGTCGATTTCTAGAGGTTTAAAAAAGTTCAAAACGAGTAGAACCTGGCCTTAATTCGCCGCTTAGTGTGATTTTAAACAGCAATCACTAAGTTTTTGCCACGGTTCTCACTCGGGAACTATTTAAAAGATTTAACAGCGTGCCTACAACGAGTCTCTGTAACCGCGGGAAAAGTTGCAACAAAAACTGGTATCGGGACCAGAATGTAGCTACCACAGTTCCTAGTAGTGCTAATATAATGTAGCTATGTTCGCCGAGGCTCGAAATATGTTGTAGCTCGACATATCTATCGTATAAATGGTTGCACCTGCCGGCGACCCTGTAGGTCGGTGATACCAATCGGAATAGATAACATGGTTTTTATTGGAGTTATAATTATCTTTATTTGGTCACCCCATCACACGCTCGGTAGTTTACAGTTCATTGCTTTTAGAAAAACGGCCATTTTTATAATGTAAAGTGTCGCTGTTGACTTGTGGACGTGATGACGTTTTATAATTTTAGTTTCACTAAACTAAAATTAAAGCCACTGCTTTAGTGAAGTGTAACGATCGATCTGTTGCGTAATAAAATAACTGTGTGTCGTTTTTCTACAATACATAAGTTTCAAAAGTAACTATACCTATGATTACATGATGATAAGGGGTACATACCTTAGATTCAATCAAAACAGCGGAAGATAGATGTCTTGCCTCTGGCGCAAGGACCGTAAAAATCAAGCCCCCGTGGCTTAATTTTACTCAGTCACATATAAACCGTGTTACGCAAAAATATTATTTTGTTGTTATAAGCGGGAGAAAGGTTATCAAGATGCCTTCGTGTGTTTTTATGCGTAGTAGATACAAAAACAAAAAACAAATCACATTTCACTCACGCATGTAGTTGTCAGATAACCTGGGGTGCTATTCTCTAAGAAAACAGCCTTGAGCTCAGCGCTGGCACAGCGACGAGTCGTGAGCGCAGTACATTGAATTAACAACCTAATTCCCCTTTACATTGGATTGTTAATTCAATGTACTGCGCTTACGACTCGTCACTGTGCCAGCGCTGAGCTCAAGGCTGTTTTCTTAGAGAATAGCACCCCTGGACTCTGTGTCCAGGTTTTCTAATTGCAATGTTAGGGCGTAACTATCATTCCTTATAATATATCAATGGTACATACCTATTTTAATATTGTATTAAATTTTATTTATTAAATTGTAGATAAGTTATCGGATGTCCATTTATAACGCTAACGACTAACGATCTCCTATATCATAATAAAATGAGAAATAATTGTCTGATCAAACAAAAAGATGTAGCCAGACGATTAATTAATAGATATAAAAAACAACAGCATTTAAAATTGAATACGATTAATTTGAATTACCTATTAGCATTATAACAATCGTTAATTTATGGCTAGTAAAACTAATGAGGGCCACTTCAATTGTTTTATTGATTCGAAGTAATTTTCTAATTAACAAACTGTATAAGTACCTACTTAGATAGATAGGAACGGCCTAGCATTTCTAATAAGTACATAAGTTAATCATTTATGGTGTATCTTTTATTTATTTGTCACATCTTTTTATATAAGTAAGTACTTACTTTTATTAATTTTAAGATTAGTAAATAAATTAGAGAGACTTGGGTAATCATTGGGATTTAATGAAATCTTATGTAGTCAACACTGGTTCAATAATTAAGGTTGATTAAGAGATCTTTATTATTGTGTTTAGTTATAGAAGAAACTTATAAAAAGTATCGAATATAAGTATTTTTTCAATGATTAAATATTATGCAAAATTCCCAATTAGGTTGACTTTTTAGACAGACTATACATCATTTTGTTTTTATTAGTAAACAAGTACCTTAATTATCAGGATAGAAGATATAGATTTATAAAAATAATACCGTGTCCGACATAGTCCTTAAGACTCACAGCTTAGTTGGCCATATAATGTTCCCACTGTTGGGATTTTGGGCTTCTCGCCTTTCACTATAGGCCATAATCCACCACACGAGCCCAGTGCGGGTTGCTGAATGTCACATGTCTTCGAATTTTTGGTTCTAGGACATGCCGGTTTCCCCACGATGTTTTCCTTCACCGTTTTGAGAGCAGTGGTGATGAAAATAAAATAAGTTATACGCCTGGCTGGGTTTGAACCCGCGACGTATAACTCGTAAAAAAGGACTCATGCATAATCCTAATTCCCAAGTAATTACAACTATAGTTAGAAGTTCAGATATTAAAAAAAAAATGTTTAAAGCCATTATCAGCAAATCAGCGAAATTGCGACGCACCAGTTAAAGAACAACCATAGAGAACAACTATTAAAAAAAAAAAATGGTTGCCTGTAAAGTCGGTTTTACGGGCGAAGATTTTACGTGACAACGTCTTTTTCTCGGTAGAATATTTATCTCTAGTGCTGCGCGCGCGGCAGACCGATCATAGTTGAGTGGGAGAGAGACGCAAGGCATTCGGCGGGCCTCTCTCTCGTTCGGTGACTCATCGTAACGTTACCGAGCGTTACACTTTTTCATAAGTGACTCCCAGCCGCAACCTAATTTAAGACGTTGTCACGTCAAAACAGTTCCGTGCACGAACTATGGCCCCTCGCATTAGGCATAATAGCTGATGCGTTTACCTTATTTAAAAAAAAAAAACAAAAACTCCACGACGCTGACAGACACAGCTCGTTAAATAGTGACACGGAATTTTTCATTTTTCACCAACTTATTGTTACCCTACTTTGAGTGATTGGTGTAATTTTTGGGTGAATCTTGAGCGTAGGGTTGGCATGAACTTACAGAATTTAACGGCAGTGTCTTAAATATTTTTAAATCGACCAAATTTGAGCCTAATTTCGATCAGCCAGACTTACTATCACAGTCCGGAATATTAAAAAAAAACCTAAGCAATAAGACCGCCATTGTATTTTTTTTTATTGATATAAACTAGTGCTAGACTGTGATCCCACCTGATGGTAAGCAGTGATGTAATCGTTGATGGTGAGGCGCACTAGTTTATTAAGAGCCTATTCACTCTTGCCTTAAAGACACCCAAATTATAATCGGACGATAAGACCGCAGCAGAAAAATTGTTCAGATTTGATTTTATGTATAAGTTATGTTAATTTTTGCTGAACAATAGAGATTATTCCATTCTCTTCTACGTTCCAAGGTAATACTTTTGAAGTAACCCCGCAGTTGATACCCACACCCCTACGGATAGAGATAACTACACCGCTATTACGTGTGTGGCACGCAAACTATACGGTAACTATTTCAGTTGTAACTTCGGGATTATCAGTTAGTTACAGAACTTCATCATGTGCCGTTTATTGCTCTATTAGTTTACTTACTAAAGTTTTTTTTTTGTCTATTTCGTTAGATGGTGGAACCTCTAATTTGTTTCTTTTTTAGGGTTACGTACCTCAAAAGGAAAAAAACGGAACCCTTATAGGATCACTTTGTTGTCCGTCCACCTGTCTGTCTGTCTGTCAAGACCCTTTATCTTGAGAACGGGTGGAGATAAAACCATATACTCAAGTCTGTGGTCCCTTCAAGCTGTAAAAAAATCAAACTTCTAAGTTAACGAATAAAAAAGATACGCCCGTTTATGTCGCAAAAAAACGTTTATTTTTTAACTCTCAAAAATCGAAATTCATAGGGTATTTCTAGTAGACCCAGAATCTGAAATTTGGCATAAAGCAAGATCTTATAACACAGTCACAAAAAATAAAATAAAAAAAAGAATTTCAATTCGGAAAAATCTTCGATTTGGGAATTGTAGTTTGCATGGAACCCTCAGAGCGCGCCGCGTCCTCGCTGCACACTCGTCACACGGTGGCAACACGCAACGCTTACGCAGCGCGCTCACGTCGCTTACGCGGCGCGGCGCCCGCGTCTCTCACACGTCCGAGGTACGCGCGCGCCTAATGTGGTGGAGCCTTTAAAGATCTCCAATTATGGCAGGTTCTATGAACAACAAACTGTTCTAAATACCTCGTCCTTCGATATGACATGTCGAAACCCTATTATTTGACAATGACAATTTGACGGTGCTTTTATGGCGTCAGTAATTGACAAAGAACATGGTGGAACATTAACTAGTCTTTGTGAGACACTCCCACCCAACTATTGTGACGAAAACAACAGTTTAAATTCATCCATGCATCTACAAACACTGCACTATAAATTATTCGATAATCGAATAGAATTCGGACATTAATCGAATGCGATTTGAATGGCCCACCGTAGCTATTATTCGATACAATTGGTTGGGACAATGCGCGGTGGTTTAATGCGTTGAGAGGCGCCAAACAATGTCACGGTGGCCGTAAGGTGGGTCCGACACGGATTGAAAGAGTGCAGGGTGACCATGAAGGTCTGGAAAACATTTGGGACTTTAGTTACCTACATAATTTCTGTATAGACAGAAAAAAGCTTGGTAGATGAATGGACACCGTAGCTCAGAAAGCGCAATAGCTACGCTGTCATTTGTAGATTTTTGACAGTCGTTACAGTCTTGCTTTGGAGTGTCTTGATACCAATTTATTGGGTATAGGAAGTTATAGTTGCTCCAAGTAAAATACTGGTATTCAGGTAACTACAATTTATGATGACCAATATAACTGACGATTATTTGGCTAAATTCGTACTAGTATAGTAGTTTACAAGTTTGTTTGTTTTGGTGGTGCTGGAAAGATGCAGCTATAGTAGAAGCCAGATGAATATTAACTTATTAAAAAATATATTTTTTGTCGCACAATAAATAGATAAAAAAGTCGAATATAGACACCAGTTCGTCAGTTTTAGTTCAATCGTCCTATAAAACATGGCCACCATTCCTCTATCTAGTCTATAGCCGTGACTGTGACAGCGTCCGTCACATACCGGGTGACGGGTGTCGTTTATGGCGGGCAGTCACGGCAGTGATGCGTGTGCGCCATTTAGCTAATAAGGGGGATGCAGTAAGGGGTGCTGATGGAATTTTGTAGAAGACTAGTTTAACGCGTAAAAATGTACTATCTAATCTTTTGTGAAGACATAAATAACTCCATTGATGCACTATTGCTTAATATGCTAAAGAAGCTTAAAAGTCTGCGAATCAGTGTTTGGATTATAGTGTTATGGAATAAACAACTAAGGTTGAAATGAGGTTTGAAACGAAAACAACAAAGATTGTTTCTTTGTTTATCGTTTGTAGGTAATCTCTGAAGCGAAAATTATCACACTGTACCTTCTCATAGATTTACTAGACTGACTGTAATTTGTTATTTGAAGATCATTCGAAGTTTCAGTAAGTGGCTGATCCCAATGGTCCCAGGTATACCTAGTGGAATATGAGGAGGCAAAATACAAAATTCTCTTATATGAGAAAGTGAATTTTAAGACTAGTGAAAGACTCAAGAAAAAATACATAGACTGAAATGATATAATATAGACATTAGTAAAGAGAGTGAGAGGTGACAGCAGAGCGAACTGACCGATAAGAATGCTGAGGTTACCACTAATAGTGAAATTAAGGAAGATGAAGAAGTTGCACCGACTTAAGAGAATGAAAATGTTGACAGGAAAGTCAATTTTAAGAAATATATTAAAAGTCGTGATAGTAAACACTAAAAAAGTATGAAGTAAATTTTAACCAATACATATGAGCAAGAAAAAATTAAACCGTACAATAAAACCATCGAGCTACAAGAAAGTGCTACTTATAAATTGATTAACTTGTAGTACGGGCGGGATCAGCTGTCTATTGCAAGTTAACACCCCATTATAGTAATAGTACTAGTAATCACTATGTAGCACCTTGTAAGCTACTGTTTACATGATACCACGCTTTTTTGTAAGGATAGTGAAAAAAGACAACAACACGTTCGTTGAGTGTATTCAAGTATGGAAGAAAAAAAAGGAATTTGTAACAGGTCGGCGTTTGAAATATTGTGGATCGAAAAACTAATAAAAGTGTTCCCTTTTGTACAGTAGTTGATGAAAAGACAGATAGATTAAAGTAAGCCATAAAGAAAGAACTATAAATTCAAGAAAGAAAAATAATTAGTAAAGTGCATTCGCCAATCTATGGCCTAACATTTAACAATTGCTTACATTAGTTTATGGTACAACCATAAAGTTTAACAATAGTTTATTTTAAATAAAACTACCATTATCGTAAAAAAACATAGAATTTAAGTTTAAACTCAATAAAATAAGCGAAATGAATTACATGACAGATAGGCCAACCTTTTAAAGTAGAATGAATTTCTTCGCAAGACATGACATTTGCAAGAGTCAAGCAAAATGTTTTAGAAAAACAGCTCAATTAAGTTGCATGTAAGCCGAGTGGATGGATCCAGTGACCAGGTGGACCGGTGTCATTAATATCAATTGAACATTGACCGTCTGCCACCAGGACTACCTGACGCACCACTCCCCTACAAAACAGAACACTATCGCCGAAGCAGGGGAAGTTTTTTTACAACATTACAGCTCAACTTAGACCAGTCGTGAAATATTTTATGAGCAAGTTTCCGACGGTCGAAGAGTAATGCGATTTTGATACTAATGCCTTTCCGTTTCGAAGCTGTCGATTTTGTATTAAACTGGAAGTCATATTTCAGTGGTGACACGAATTTGGAATTATTGCATCGGTTAACACATGTTAGCGGGTCGCTGCTTTGTTAGTGGTTATTATTCATTCTTTTTGCATACGTTTAAGTTTTTTAAGGTGCTAATGTTAAGTATGAACTTCCTTTTTTGTTTTTTTAGACTGCACGCGTCATGCATATATGCTTTTTATTATCTTGAATCGTGTGTTTACAAAAAAAAGAGGAGAGTCCATAAGAAACACCTAAAAAGAAACTTACAGTTTTCAAAATTTCTAGAAACACATTGATTAAAAAAAATTTAAGAATCTAAATAGATAGATATTAGCAAACTTATCCTTAATTTGGACAAAAAATTGTTTAGAATTTAGTAAATCTTGCAAGCTGTTTTGAGAGATACGAACAAATTTTTTTTTTCCGAAATTTTAAGAATAGTTTTGCAAATAACTTATGTTAGAATTGTTGGCACATCTATTGGTTCTTCATTATTATTTCTTTGGGCAAGTCTGCAATTACCTTTTTGGTGTTTCATATGGACTTTCCTCTAAAAAAAAATAACATTCAAGCTGATGTTAGTGTTTGAAGTGGCTGCAAAAATCCTGGTTCTCCAACTATCGTAAACTAAATGTACGAATTAATGTTTCAGGATGTGCGTTTATAATGTTGCATGTTTACATGTTTTGTGTGAACATAAATAAGTAAACTTCTAACAGTCCATACAGCCATTGGCTCCCCATTCCACGGCTAGATAACATCACGCACAAACAGGGGGCTCTCAATTACGAGCTCCTCCGCATCGCCAGATCCACTGCCGACACTTTATCACTGCCTCATGTCACACACACCGTCCACATTTGTAATCGTTTCCTCACATTCGGATTCACAATTCGACTATCTTTTGTTTTTGCTCATTTTCTTCAAGGCTTAAGTTAGTGGTTCGAATAGGCCAAGATCGTTTTGATTAACAGAATACGTGGGAATGAATAGTGTTTACTTGGAGCGTAGGTATAGCCCAACGGAGGTGTAGCGTGGACTCTAATTTAGACGTGGGCAACCAGCGAGGCCTTTTTCTTTCATAAATTCGAAAACGAGACTGCGACTGTCGCAACCCAGTTCGACCACATCATAAGCTACCATCAAATGAAATAGTGGTCAAACGCAAGCCTATAAAAACCCTCGTTGTTAAAGAGCCCTAGCACACGCGTGGTCCCTTTGGGTGCGAAGCCGTTTGCTAGGGTCCACTTCGTCCAAGCCTGCGATTAGCTACGCTATTGAGGATCAATGCCTGCTAGGACTGCGGGATTGTTCGAAAGAGTTAACTTAGCCCTAGAACGCAAAGGAACAACTGAAAATACGCATCAGTAAAAGTTGGAGAATCGTTGAAAATTTCTATCTCAAAAAACACAACTAGCTTATAAATAAGGAAGTGTTCAAAGAGATCTAGATATATGTCATATTAGTGGATGGATTTCTACAAAAATCTTCTTTGTAAGCCCATAGATTTGGTATCTACAGGAAATTAGTGAGTGACATGTCGTCCACCAATGTACCTAGCTGTAGTAAAAACGTCACTTTTCCACGAAATGGAAACCCAGGGTCCTGGAACCAAAAGAACAACTGAAGGAACACAAGTGACTTTTAGTCAGTAAAAGTTTGACACCCCCAAGAGTGGGAGAAGTTATTTGATGTTTTCCTACCTTCAAATAAATGGTACCTGTCAGTTCTTATGGTTTGTAGCATTTGTTTAGTCGTTAATTACGTTTTCAACAAAGAATATCTCTGGCCTTCGTGACGGCAACGGGTGGCATGAAAATTACAGAAAATCCTTAGAACTACATTAAACCGACGCACACATGTCATGTAATGCGGTTAATTTGTATGTAGAACGACGTCACGTGGCGTGTATCAAGTGTAGCTCTACAAGTCTAGTTTCCATATAAAATGTGTGGAGACCGACGCACCCAGATCGGCGTGTAGGTAGGGCCCACGTGTGCCCAGCCTAATGTAGTTCTACCTTTTCTTCATCGGAAACGATCAATGTGAACCATCCATTTACTTCTGACACTGAATAAGTAATACCTCTGTCACAGCACACGGTGAGCACTAGTGAGTAGTAGTTCAACGTTTATACTTCATATTCCTTGAATAAATATCGCCAAAATATCGGGCAAAGACAATTAGGAATCCTCGTCCGCCTCGCTGACTGCACACGTAGCCACATCACCCACCAACTCACATTCACACACGAAACGCATTCGTCTCGCGAATCTTTCGCTTGTGTTGCCAGGAAATGGCTGATAGTTTAACTGCAGTAGGGTGATTTTATTGAACTCGAGTGAGAGAAACCTCCGTTTACTTATTGATAGAAATTGATTGAATCTACTTTAATAAAAAAAAAAAATCTGTCTTAAAATTTAAAGAGTTTGACGCATTTTTAATTTTAGGTTCTCAGGACAGGCGACCGGAAAAGACTACATTGAATTAACAAAATTATACATAGAAAGAAATGACGATAATGTTACAACAATCAGAAAAGGATCTGTTTGTTACACGAATGCGCACCTGACCTATGATTGGCATTTCTCAACATCATCATCAAAGTATTCGAGCGATCCTAGGTGCAAATTCGCGATCTCAATCCGTTCAGATTTCTAAAGGCGTTCGTGAAAACTTTTCCTATTTAGGATAAGCAACATTTTGATTACAATGATTGCCGAAAAACAAAAATAGGCATTATAACATCGCATTCAGGATGCTGATGAGACTGTCGCAACGCCTCCGGCACGTCTGCTATCGCCAACGTTGACAGTTGCACCTCAACCCTAACTCGCATGCGAGCTAGTCCCAACAGCATCTTGAGCGTTTTGACGGACCGGTGAGATTATTCGATGCTTGAGTCCTGGAAGATTGTACGTCACTTGGATGTTTAGGGTAATTTTTTTATGGAGGTTGTCATCCTCGTGGCCCATGCGTTTAAGCCAAGACCCTCGACTAATTTCAAAGGTCAGAAAAATTACCTTAGACAATCTCTGGGACTAACGGTGGCAGAAGGAGGAGCAAGTCTTCATCGTGCCTGCCCGGTGGAAGGGTAAGTGCACACCGCACCACACAGTGAATTAGCATATAATGGTCTAAAATTGGATTGTCCAAATAATTAGTGTTTTATTATATTTTATCTCAGTTTTCTTGTTCACCAACAGTCGAACTATCAAAATCTGTGGTAAAGCTCATGATGAAACCTCACGCTGGTATCAAAGGTCGTCAAGCAGGGCGAGGAGGGTAGCATTTAAAACAATGATAACATCGACCCGGAGCGACAGACGCTGAGCTACCGAATCAATATTGGGGATCAAACGGTCGTGGCTTGTATTCTTGTAGAGTTGTTGATACCGCTAAATATTTCAGTTACTGATTACCTCTGTCTGTTCCAGACAAATGAATTTTGATCAGATTTCAGGTCGAAGGTCATGTTGAAGGGACTGCACCGCCATGGAAGCCCCAACAGATCCCTGAACGCGTTGGTATACTGGGCCGTTGGCGCGCAGAGCATTGTCGGCTTTTTTAAAGTTAATTGCTTTCCAGATTGCACGTGTACCTATAAAGTTTTAAATAAAAATAAAAATAAATGATATAGTACATTTTGATACAAGTGCAGAAAGTGTGCCATTGCAACAGAGGTGCAATTCGCACGAGCCGCAGGCGAGAATGTTATGGAGCCGGGGGCTGCTGAGTGACAAATTTGCACCTGTGTCAAACGACTTTTTTCAATACGCTTACGAAGAAATGAACAAAAGGGGTTTGACTACTGAAAACAGTATATTGCATGCCTAAAAGCGGTGGGATAAGAGCTGGTTTGCGAGTAAGTGTATTAAAAATATATTGGCAGAGTGGGTGGAGGGTAGTTTGTGTCGCAGCAGTGGGAACAATAGACTGTTTCGCTGTCAGCTTGACTATACCGTGTCCAATTTTTTTTCACCATTTCTGATCTCATCAATGCGGTATCATCATCTCCATAAAGAACTGTCCGAGACTCAAAGCCCCTATAAGAAATCGGTCCGTCTCAAGAGATAAATATGTAATCTTAATATAATTGCGTCTGTACAGACCGGGGTGGTCAAACACGACCCTCGTTCATTTCCCGCCCTTATTGACTCTTTCGGCTGGCTGGGTCGTGGCAGCGACACTAACAGTGTTGCTACACACACTGATGGATTGCCACTGGGGAAAATGTTTTTATATTGAGATGATTTAAAGAATTGTGTGGCTAAGGAATGTAGAACAGGAAACCTATGTTTGCGTAGTGTTGCGTGGCTGATCGTTTTAACGTCGTGAAGAGGTATTTTTTCAAAGCGTTCGCTTGGAGTTTGGGGAGTATAAGACATACTCCCCAAACTCCAAGCGAACTCGAGTGAAAGAACGCCGGCGTCCGCATTGATTATAAAATATTGAGCGTTTTTCTTGTAGGATATTTATCCAAGATCGTAAATAAGAAGTTCTTCATAAAGTAGGTTGTAAATATCGAAAATAAGCTCTAAAATAAGAAAACCTTTCCTAGCAGTCAGCATCAGTACCTCTACCATGAGTTTTAAAAGCAAATAGTATTTGTCGATACTCGATACCGACTACGTAAATATTTTGTATGGCAAATTTTACAGCTCATGGTACAGGTACTGAAATGAAGATATCCGCAAAAGAACCAAGGTTACCGACATCGCAGAACAGATGGTCGAAGGGGACGAAAGATTTTGGATATAGCAACTACGTACCGAAAGGCCCCCCACATGGTGAACCTGGTGAGGGTCGCGGGAATCCGATGGATGCGTGAAGCACTGGACGCTTGGGGAAGATTACAGCTAAATTAATGTCACCAGTTGTCAAACTAGCGTTAAGTGGTGTGTCTGGATATTTTTTTTGTGTGTCTGCTCTGGGTGGAGCGAGAAGGAATATCAAACTTGTACTGAGTTTTGTCACCCCAGTCCTTCAGTTGCCCTTTGCGTTTCTGAGCCGTAAAGAAACCCGTATTCCTGGTATTGGAAGCAAGACTTGCGGTTGCAAGATTTTTGGAATAGTCTTATTGGCCAAAAACAAACGGATTTCTGTCAGGAATATCGAGTATGCATTATTTAATTACTTGTATCTATGTACTTGATTTCTTTCTTACAATTTGGTACTTTGGTCCTTCCTTCCAGTTTCTTTTTAACAGATATAGTTACTTACCCAATGTGGATTAGTCACTTCATTCCAAAAGCAATTCGCCAAAACAACATCTGTAAACAAAAGCCATTACAGATTTCTCAACAAGATACCAAAACTCAATATATTGTCTTTAATTCCCATACGAGAGTGACACAACACGATTTAAACAACCTTATCGGCATATCGATATACCTAATCATGATTCGATTTACAGCTTGTATCGATTGCTAATCGATTCCCACGGGTGTATCAGTTGGGGTGGAGAGGTGGCTATATTTTTGTGTCCCCGCACTGTGCGGTCATGCGGAACGGTTGACGTTTCGATTGTTTTGAACTTTTGAATTAAGAATGTAAATCTTCTTAATTCAAAAACTTAAAATTGGCTTTTTTTACAATCAAATGTTTTAGCGGGAATGTTCGGAAGTGATTTGGTTCCGGGGGCCTATTTGCTTTCTCCGAAACGCAATTTTCGTAAACGAACGATAATTATTCAAACGAAGTTTCGTTAGTGCACCTACTCTGTTTCATTTTCGGATACACACAAGAAGTTCGGACCCACAGACAATCTTCGTGACCGAATAGAATGAACTATATGATTTGGGTATTTTTATAAGTCATTTAAAGTAAATTACGGTTTTTAAATTAATTTTAAATCTTGCTTTATTTTAAAATTTTGTATTTATGAGGTGGTTTATTAAATATTTCTTGTAATATTTATAGATAAAACATAAATATGTCGTAAAAAATAATTTTCGATAAAATACAAAAAGACACCATAAAACAACCTTTTCTACGGTCATCGTTAACCGACTTATTTATAGAGCGCTACTTTACTTCAATCATCGGTACTAACGTATGACAACTAAAAATATCTGTATAATCACACGTAACATGTCAATCTTTGAATGTCAACTTGAATTTGACTTTGAACTTGAATTTTTAAAAAAATATCATGCTGCCAGTGTTTTTTTACATGACACATTACGTAAGAAAGTCGGACTGTCGCAGTCTACCTTTTTGGGCCACGACAAGTTTTCTTTACATTTAATACCTCTTTGATGTGATTAAATATTTCTTGTAATATTTATGCATAGAATACAAATGAAACTAAAAAAAACGTATTTATTATTGATGATGAGGCGGTATGGTCTAAGACCTTAGCCGGCCCAAATGGGGCAAAAAAAAAACATTGTGTAACTTGTCAACATTGTCAACTTCAGTGCTGCCAATTTAGTATTATTATGGCTAAATTTAGCATTTTTCTAAGTAATTTAGCATATATAAATTCAGTTTAGCATATTTTTAGCATTTTACTCGGAAAATTTGAACATTATTTCTAAATGCAAAATAAAATCTTGATATTTCTGTTGTTTGTGAACGCGACCCTAGTGGTTAGGGGAATCCCGCTTGGATTGAACCACATATGGTTTATTGCATCACTCGACGTTGTTATCAAAGGTAATTTAGTTTTGTTTGATTCTTATTTGGCTACGTGCGTTGAATAAGAGTTATTAAATTCACAATGTCAATAAATAACCTATAACCAACTTTATCGTGCAGAGTGGGAATTGATGTCCGATTTGAAAGAATGGCTTCTTCCGCTCTGCTCAGACATCATACGAAGAGGATACACACGAGGGTCCAGTTATCAGCATAGTATTTAGCATTTACCGAAAATTTTGGCATGTATTTGGCATTTTTTGAATGCAGATTTAGCAGAAAATAATTTAAGGAGTTGGCAGCACTGGTCAACTTGCATTGTTAATTTTGAAATCAAAAGATTTTTATTTGGACTTTACCTATACTTAACTCAAGTTACAAGTAATATATTTTATACATATTTTGTCATCACGGTACGCTTTCTGTAAGAAAGTTTCAAGTAGAACTGTGGATGTCGCAGTCTTCCACAAGTTTTGTTGTGGATCTTTGATCTTTGTAAGTAATATTATGAAAACGCTCAGAAGAATGGGGTTCTTGAAAGAAACACAAACTTTCACAAAGTATTTTTATTTTTACTCGCTCTGCACAAAATGTACTCGACGGGTTTCGGGATTCGAATTCGAATGGCGGACCGAGACAGTGTTGCAAGTGCAACGTTCGGAAATTAATCGATTCATGAGTCGATTTAAAACTATGGCTATATTACTATTTGATAAATTAGTGTTTAGTGAATGATAATGATTATAGATTAGTAATGAATATAAATATAGTAAGCGATAAAATTAACGACTGTTACAGTCGGCCATCCGTCACATAAACGGGTCCCTCCGTTTAAGGTCATAATCATTTAATAACAACCATAAATTTTAGCTGAGAGAAATAAATCTACTTAATTCTACTGTTATACTTAGATATAGCTAAGCAAAAGAAGGTTACTTCACGTCTTTCACCATCAATTTGCCTTGGCTGCGTGTTATATCATATCACTCATGCGTGGTTAGATTCTGCTTGAACTCTGTTCTATGACCCTCAAGGACATATCACTCATATCCAGCTCGTATCTAACCAAGCTCTGTGCTATGAAACACCCTCACTGATCACATAATCATTCTCATGCTAGGCTCGAATCTGCCAAAGCTCTCAATTAAGGTAAGCAGTGTTATCCTTTTCGAAATGCACTCATGCTTGGTTTAAACCAACCGAAGCTCTGTACAAGGTGTGAAGCGCTCATGTTTCTTTATAGCTAATATCTCATGTAAATAAGTATCATTATTATAATTCACAGTCAGTTATTCATTCACATATTAATAAATCTTAACAGTATTAATCTATTATAACTAGATACTTTCATCACTAGAAGAACATGACGGTGCATCGAAACTCATCCAGGGGTAAATTTTATCAATCGCTACCACATTCTCGTATGCTTTTCCCTTCCGTGTAAGCGGTGTATCTACTATAAGAAACCTGTCATTGGGTAAAATCTTTTTGATTCGATACGGCCCTTGACATTTGGATTCTAGCTTCTTTGACTTCCCTGAACTGGAAACAATAGCTCTTACTACCCTGACTAGGTCTCCCTCTTTATATTTGTTAGATGATCTTCGATGCCTGTCAAATCGATCCTTGTTTTTGTTTTGGTTTTCTTTAATGCGATCACTAGCGTCTGCCCTAATTCGCTCTAAGGATTCGTTAGTCTCACTGTTTAAAATCTCTTCAGAGACATTATTCAAAATACCTTGCGATGGGTTGCCTAATTTTCGCCCAAATAGCAATTCAGTAGGTGATCTTTTTGTGACGTCATGTATCGAAGTATTTATGCCTAATTGGACATCGGGGAGGAAGGTGTCCCAAATGTCACTGCTTTTCCCATGAGTCATACTTCCCAAAGAGGCTAAAATCGTGCGATTATATCGTTCGACCTGTCCGTTAGCACGTGGAGTCGCGACTGAGTTGAGTATATGTTTCACTCCAACGGACTGAACAAACGTTTTAAATCTTTTGCTGGTAAAACTGGTACCTCTATCAGTAATCAGCCGCGATGGAGATCCAAATAAACAAAAATACGTTTTAAAAACTTTAATGCTTGCCTTTGATTTTGTACTACGGACTGCAGATAAATAGACATATTTTGTGAAGGAGTCCACAATGACTAAAATATACATGTTACCATTCTTGCTGCGTGGAAATGGTCCGAGGTGATCAGCGTGTATGGTATGTAGTGGGACATCCACTTTTGGAATCGGATGTAACATACCCTCTTTAGCACCAGATGGAACCTTATGGTGCGCACACGCCAAGCACGCCGACACATACTTTTTAATAAATTTCCGCATCTTTGGGAACCAGAATATGGACCTGACCCTTTGCAAAGTCTTCTCAAAACCAAAATGACCTACGTCATCATGGTTGGTTTTGAGAACCTGCCAGCGCACACCTCTCGGGACAAGCCATCTTAATGCCCCGTCTTCGATTACCCTATAAACGCGACCATTTTTGACCTGATACTCTTTATGGATAGCTGCAATTTTGGCGGTTTCAGGATCCTGTACGATTTCTTTGATTCGCTTAACTTCTTCATCGGCGGATTGAACTGTTGAAATCCAATCATCGACACTGACGTTTAGAATATCGAGCACGTGTATTGTTTCTTGTTGGTCTACGGTTGCGCCTCTACTTAAGGCGTCCACATGAGCCATTTTCTCACCTGGACGATATTCTATACTGCAGTCGTATTCGAGGAATTGGATCCACCACCGCGATATCCGAGGTATAAGGTCTCGTTTGGTAAATGTCGACCGTAATGCATTGCAGTCAGACACGATGGTAAATTTTATACCCAATAAGTAAGTGCGGAATTTATTTAACGCGTTTATGACTGCGAGCGTCTCTAACTCGAAGGAGTGGAGTTTTTGTTCGTCAGGGCTAGTTTGACGGCTATAATAAGAGACGGGTTGCCATGCATTATTTCCGGTCTTTTGCATCAAAATGCCTCCCAAGCCGAACTTGCTCGCATCTGTATGTAATTGAGTTTCGGCCCTATGATCATATAGTGCTAAGATAGGTCTTTCTACTAGCAGCCTCTTCAAGGAATTAAATGCGTTTTGCTGTGACTCTGCCCAAAGCCAAGCGGTATCCTTTCTTAGCAGGTTTGTCAGGGGTCTCGCTAATAGAGCAAAGTCCTTGACAAATCTACGGAAAAATCCAGCCAGGCCAAGAAATCTCCTAACATCACTTTGGTTGCGTGGCACAGGGAATTGGGATACAGCTTGGGTCTTTTGTTCTCCAGGTCTGATACCAAGTTTATCGATCTCAAAACCTAAGAAGACTATTTTCTCTTGGAAGAAATTGCATTTCTCCATTTTTAGTGTTAATCCTGCGTCCAACAATAAGCCAAGGACTTGTTCGAGGCGTTGTAAGCCCTCATCGAATGTTCTAGATGGAATTAAAATGTCATCCATATAAATGATCACGAATGGTACCTTAGTTTTATTGAGGATTTTATGAATTACCCGTTGAAAAACGGCGGGTGCATTTGCCAGTCCAAAGGGCATACGATTGTATTCGTATTGCCCCTCGGGCGTGACAAATGCCGTCTTGTCTTTAGACGCTTCAGCAATGGCGATCTGATGATAACCAGATGCGAGGTCAAGCGTTGTGAAAAGTGACTGTCCTGAAAGCTGGTCAAGTAAATCTTCTATTCGCGGAAGCGGGTAATGGTCTCTTTTTGTGCGTCGATTAAGGGCGCGGTAATCCACACACAAACGCTTCTCACCCGATTTCTTTTGGACGAGGACAATCGGACTCGCATAAGGCGAGCTAGATTCACGTACTATACCATGTTCTACCATTTCCTCCACCAAACCTTGGACATAAGCACGTTCCGAATGCGAAAGTCGGTAAGGCCTGTATACGACTGGTGTTGAGTCAGTCAAATGAATTTCCATTTCAGCCACAGATGTATAACCTAAATCATGTAAACCTGTCGAAAAGCAACCCTTGTACTTGGATAATAAAGCCCGACATTTATCCTTTTCACTAACAGTAAGTCCCTCTCCCATTTTAATGGGGTTACCATTAGTTTCATTAACCAAATCTGTATTTATCTGTAGCACATCTAAAACTCGATTCTGAAATAAGGTCGTCCTAGCTCGAGAAACCAGCGCATCCTTGTTAAAATGAATTTTTTGAGAACTTAAGCTCTGTACTAGAACGCGGCACACTCCATTGGTCATCTGATATTCACCAGGCAATAAATAGTATTCCCTGTCGGGTTTACCCCTTATCGAGCCTCCAACATAAATGCTACCACTATAATTCGTTTTGGCTCCGACTGTCACTGCTCTAAGTCCTCCTATATCTAATTCAAATTCATCAACTGTAACAAGCAGAAGTCTAGCTTCACCACTTACTTCAACCTTTTCGATTTGTAAATCAGTAGCAGTCTTTATTATTCTTAAATTAGGTCGTTCCGTAAAACTGTGCCCAAGGAGCACTGGAATATTTATAAGTGAATCATCAACTATCAAGACCTCTACCTGTTCTTCTCTTACATCCTGAATCTCAATTGTAACAAAAGTTTTACCTATGGGTACGTAGGGAATACTGCCTAATCCTCTTAGCAATGGGCCCTGTACTGTGTCCCACTGAAGGCCAATTTTATGAGCATCGGTCTTACGGACAAGAGTAGCTTGGCTACCTAGATCAATTTGACAAGCAATAACTACGTCATTTATTTTAATGCCTACTCTATACTTGTCATTGCTATCATCACTTATGGACACTTCAAGAACATTTTTCGGTTTAGTGACGTTACTGTTATTGGAGTTCCTTTTAGGGCAAGCATTTGAGTCGTGCCCTAGAAAATTACACTCAGAGCATTTGGTTATTGGTTTACGACACTGGTAGCTCATATGACCAGTTTCCTTACAATTGAAGCAAACTGCATTCCCTTTCGGTCGATTTCTAAGGGTTTTATCAACGATTTTAGAAGGCACAGAGCTAGTCAAGGTTGGAGTAGAACCTTGAAAGCGCCTATCCTTACTGGTCCCCTCTCTCATTGTACCCTCATTGTAGTCCCTAGGGTGAGATTTAACCGTCTTAAAGAATTCTAAAGCTTCCTCGGGTTTATTAAATTTTCCAGCTTGAGCACTTAACCGAATGCCTTTGTCCTCAATTCCAAATATTAGGCAATCTACGGCCTGCTTACCAAATATTTTACATCTATTTAATAAGTTAATCTTGGAAAAATAGTATAATTCTAAGGAGTCACCAGGGCGCGCCCTTCTATTAAGCATTTCAGTCAGAAGTTCAGCATAGTTCTCGGTAGACGGAAAAGATTCTCTCAATAGATTCTTCCACTCTTCCCACGAATGCCTAATAGATGGTAAGCCCTGGTACCAGGTCTTAGCGTGTCCTACTAGTTTGGGCAGGGCATAGTGAACCGTTTGCCGGTCAGTCCAATTATATATTTCCGCGCATTCATCTACTTTACTAATCCACATCTCGATGGTCTGTTCTCGAGAAAGCGGGTCAAAATCAGGAAGAACATTATTTAGTACAGGAAACGATTCACGATCCCTGCCCTTAAAAATATTAACAAATTCTTCAAAGAACTTAGCGGGCTCCACACCCCTTGGCCGTGGGGGGCCTGGGATCCTAGTGTCACTTCCGAGGGGGCTGCGAATCATCCTAGACGGAGAAACATGCCGTCGATGGCAATCAGCGACATCGTGCGATTTCAAGTTGCGGCCACGTTGTCTTATCAACTCTTGCTCTAGCAGACATAGCCTCTCACGCAATTCATCATTCTCATCGTTCCGTTTACGAGTACCACTGTGACTACGTCGATAAGTTTCTCTACGAGAATGACTACGGCTATGGCGACTGCTTCTAGGTGTACTGCGACTGCGACTGCGTTGTTGATATCCACCACCTATTTCTCGTCTACGACTGGGTCTATTCTCGAGTGAGTTGCGGTTCATATTTAGATCCTGACGTACTAGCTCACGGTTACCGTGGTGGTTGCGTTGGATGCTCTGGATGCGGTGACGGCTCCGGCTTCGGCTTCGATCCCGACTTCGACGTTCGTGCCTCACGCGGCTCCGGCTTCGTCGCATACCTCCGCTGTTTCCTGCATCACGTTCGACTCCCATTGTTGGTAGTATGGGACTCCCAGGTGGTACGGGTGTTCGAAGTCTACGACTTCGACACCGCATCTCGTTCGGGCTACCTCGTTCCATTATCTTAGATGTCGACTTGTGGGCGTAGCAAAAACAATATATTTTTGCTGTAATCCCACTTCTGAGCTGAAAACGCTCAGAAGAATGGGGTTCTTGAAAGAAACACAAACTTTCACAAAGTATTTTTATTTTTACTCGCTCTGCACAAAATGTACTCGACGGGTTTCGGGATTCGAATTCGAATGGCGGACCGAGACAGTGTTGCAAGTGCAACGTTCGGAAATTAATCGATTCATGAGTCGATTTAAAACTATGGCTATATTACTATTTGATAAATTAGTGTTTAGTGAATGATAATGATTATAGATTAGTAATGAATATAAATATAGTAAGCGATAAAATTAACGACTGTTACAATTATCATAATTATACAATATAGTATGTACCATGTATGCACCTATTTGTTTTTAGTCGTGGGTAGTCATTCGTAGAATTCTTTTATTTACCATCTTAGTTGTGTACAAATTTTGTTTTAAACAATAACAATTGATTTTATTACCACATAGTATTAAAAGTAAATTCTATCAATTCTTACCTATTTAATTTCAATATTTTATGATTCTATTAGGTATTTAATCTGTTTTATTTTCAGATCAATGAACCAATACCATCCACCTCCAGGCAATCAAGCTAACCTCCAAACTTTTCACAGCCCGAGGTAGCTGTGGACATACGACCCTGCCAGGAAATCGACCACTAGTGACATGAAAATCTCTGAATCCTACAGTATTCAAGTTAATAAAAAATATAAATGTATTTTTTAGTCTTTTATTAAAGTCTTTTTAAACAACAACAATTTAAGACAGTCACAGTACCCTGCAAACACCATAGTACTCCACTTCCAGTGCTTTGCTGAGGAGAAGCCTACAGAGGCTTTTTGGAGGTAATAAAGGCATTATTTCCTGTTACAACTCCCCAAATAATTACCGACTGTGTCTCACATTATTCACAACATGTAAGTCAGGAATTTGCGTCATGTTGAGCAGAAAACATCACAGTAGTACTCTACTTCCTAATGCTTTGCTGAGGAGAAGCCTACAGAGGCTTTTTGGAGGTAATAAACGCACTATTTTCTGGTACAACTCTTCAAATAATTGTCGATTGAGTCCCTCATTTCCCACAAACTGTGTGTCAGGAATTTGCATAATGTTGAGCTGAAAACATCACAGTAGTAGTCCACTTCCTAGTGCTTTGCTAAGGAGAAGCCTTTGGAGGCTTCTTGAAGGTAATAAAGGCACTATTTCCTGCTACAACTTCTCAAATAATTGCCGACTGAGTCTAACATTATCCACAACGTGTAAGTCAGGAATTTGAGCTGGTTGCCGGGTCTTTGTACGCTCTAAACATTCGTAATGTAGAGCTGCTTCAATTAAAAGCATTTTTGAGGCCATTTTTAGCACTTTTCTTACAAAATCAACACAAACGAAAATGAAAAGGTAAGGTTTTTGGTTTCGTCAATTTGACGTTAAAATTGCAAAATATTCGTATGTCATGATCATATTTTTTTTCGAAATATAACTAATTAGAGTAGGTTTAGAGATTCGGTACGTCAAATAATTTTCGTTCGTACGAAATTTCGGGAACGAAATGAACCATGGTAGGAAACACGCCGAATTTCAATCGAAACTTCGTTTTTCGGAGAAAGCGAGTAGACCCCCAGTATTGAGTTAAATCGTAACATACAAACAAAAATCAAACCTTTCCTCTTTATAATATTAGTTTAGGCAAATATTTTGATTAAAGCAATCAACAACATTGTAGCAACAATAGTAGGATAATTATGTGACATTTCTCGCCACTGTGTAAACAACCGTTAACACAGGATGACATCACAATAATTATGATTTGATAAAAATCAGTTACAGTTTCATTAAAGGGCGTAACAAAATCATCTAGATTGCAGTATAAAATACTGTGTTAACACAATGATAGCATACTTATTTATAAAATTCTCTGAACTGTTAAATGAGTGATATAAAGCAGATATCTCTCTATGTTTGTAACAAAGTTTCTTCTCAGAGTTGTCAGCAGATACATGGGCCCATAAGATTGACGAGTTACGAGTTAGTTAACGAGTGTTATTTTTAACCAGTGACAATATTAAATATCATTTTTAGGGTTCCGTACCTCTAAAGAAAAACGCATCTCTTATAAGATTACTTTGTTGTCCGTCCGTCTATCTGTCTGTCTAGACCCTTTATCTCAGGAACGCGTGATGATATCAAGTTGAAATTAAAACCATATACTCAAGTCTACGGTCCCTTGAAGCAGTAAAAAAAGCAAACTTCGAAGTTAATGGAAAAAAAAGATATGGCCGTTTATGTCGCAAAAAACGTAAGTATATTTCGACAATCAAGGGAACCATAATTCTGGGGTACTTACTTCCCGTTGACCCAGAATCCTGAAATTTTGCATAAAGCAAGGTCTTTCAACACAAGTATAGGAATAAATCTTACCTAAAACTGAAAATGTAATGATACATCACAATTTTTTTTTATGATATGGAAAAAACTTCGAGACTCCAATTGAGAAATGAACTCTTTAATATTAAGTTTGTACGGAGCCTTCAGGGCGCGAGTCTGGCTCGCACTTGCCCAGTTTTTTATTTATATCATTGGTTTATTGATTGGTCTGTAAGCCTTCTTTAAAAAATAAAATAATATCAAGAAATTGTAAATCAATTCCTCTTTAAAAAACCATGAACTAAGGATTAAAAATCTGTTAAACAGTAGATATATATATTATAAATATGGCCCCAATTTAGCTAAACTATGTGTTTTGCGACATTATAGAGAATTTAGTCTATGGCATATGGAAGCTGATTGTATAATATTATTCGAGGAAGGCATGAATAAAATTACAATAACGAACACGGAACATCCCTATTTTTATATTGGAAGGCAAACTAATGTCATTCAAATTAGGAAATACGAATAATATGTTGTGTATCATGACTGCAATCTGCGAGGGAAAAGAGGGAAATATATAGAAGTAGTAAGTTCAGAGACAAAATATAAGCTGGCAGCACGGTTGGTGCCGATTTATCATGTGACATGCTTCCGAAAATCTCGCTACTTGCCCAGAGTCCAGAAGGATCGTCGAATATTCAATAGGAACCAAAGATCATCGTCATCATTTTAGGCGAAGAAAAAAAAGAAAAGTTAAAAATTCAAAAGAAAAAAAAAAACAAACAGCCAGACGCAAAACCCTGCCCTGGAACGTTAGGCTAAAAGTCTGATGATGCTCTCCCGCGCCGCCCAAGTGCAGGAGAAGTCATTGGATGATTTCCTACCTGATAACAAAAACACGGTTGGTGTAGTGGCTGAAACATCGGCTGCTGCAATATGTACTATTAAGGTTTAGGTACCGCATGTAGCGGAGATGAGAATGTTGAGATGGATATTGTGATGTGAAAAGAATGGATAAAGTAAGAAATGAGTATATTAAAGGAAGTTTGTAGTGGCGCCAGTGGTTGAAAAAGTTGAAAGGGAATCGTTTGTCTTGATAAACCGAATGATCCAACATACGCGCCACCAAAAGTGAGATGTTTGAGTACTAAGAAGCACCGACTATTCAATACGAACCAAATACATGTAAAGTAAGACAATTAAACTGCGCAAACGCCAGGGCTACCTAAACCACAACTCCTCATTAAATAGCTGCAGACACAAAAGGACCCCACTTCCCACAACTTCCGTCGATAAGCGATGAAGTAATTACAAGCCGAACACCATGGACGCACGGACCCATGGATTCAAGAGCTCGGGGACCGTGAAGACACACCTCTTCGCGAAGCCGTCACACAGCATGACTGTCAGGATTGTCACTTTCAATTCAATTCAATATCTTTATTGAGGATCTTAGGTTTGTACATTACATAGGTCTTAATAAATTAAATAGATCAGCGACGTCCCGGCATATTTTGGGCATTCTTTCAAAGAATAGAGTTTGGTACTATAAAAATTTCGGTAAAAAATCACAAGCTTAGCTTCTTCAGCCGCTACGTACCCATGACCTATAGATAATGAGATAAAGAGGTAGAGTTTTTTTTTTTTTCGTTTGTAAAAGGTAATCAGAGTATTCAGAGGTAAGAGATTAGAGAGAAGGCACGCGTAGGCAAGATATGAAACTTTACAAGATACAACCTAATTTAAATATTGTAAAGCACTGTCCCAGATATCAATCGGTTATTTTGTTTAATAAACTGCTTTTAGATTTGAAGAGTGCTATATACTCTAGCTCTTTTAAAATAAAGCTCAAAAGATTCTTATTGAACAAGTGTCTATATACCTACTATTGATGATCTTTGAGGTAAATACAATGTTATATTAATTGTGTGTTGTTGTAATATTTAACTGTTTGTAATATCAGATACAATTTATTGTTAATGAATAAATGACTATGACTGTGACTATCTCTGGAAGTACCTACTGGTCCGATTGTTAATTTTTTTTCACCGATAGAAAGTTGCTTTATTCCTGAGTGAAATAGGCTATATTTTATGTACGTGGGTGAAGCCGCGGTCAAAACCTAGCATTCTACATATAAAGAAAGAAAAAAGAAATTGAGACCGCGCTAATCTCTATAGAATCACATAAAAAATAAGGACAGAAATCAGCAAATAACTTCTTCAGTTCTGAGTGGAGCGCAATAAGCTTTTAAAAAAAAACCCTCCAAAAAATTCTAAATTCAAAGACATATGTCATTCACCAACCCGCACTGGGCCCCTGTGGTGGATTACGGCCCATTCCCTCTCCTAGACAGGAGGCCTGAGTCCCAGCAGTGGGAACATTAAAAGGCTGATGATGATGATGAAATGAAACCCACCTGTGTTCTTTCAGTTGCTCTGTGGGTCCTAGGCCCGGAACAATCTCACAAGTATCTGCTTTATCGTGCATTTTCTTCAATGGTAAGCTTCACCGCTTATACTTACTTTAACCATATTGTAGTTTAGGTTGATGATTTCCTAAAAAATATTCTTCCATAGATTTTATCTAGGTATTTTATAAAGAGGTAAAGTTTGTTTTAAATGTTTGTGGAAACTAGTGGTCCGATTGCTAAAATTTTTTCACCGATAATAAATTGTGGCGGGAGCGAGCCGCAGCACTTTTCCGCACGTGTGGAAATTAATACATTGTATACCAAAAAATGGGAGGGATAACAGCAAGTTTTCGAGTAAGTGTAGGTATTGAAAAAAAAACAATGCTCACACATCGTCAGAGTGACAACCTTAACTAAAGTCTCGTGTACCATACAATTGTCCGTCTCCATCCAAATTGTCACCTGTCACCACTGACGAGGTAACTACGTCATGACAGCCAGATGGCTCCAGTGGGATAGTGTCACTATTATTATAGGACCAGGGAGTTTGCAGGATTGAGGAGTAGGTACGTTGTTCCATGGTTTGAGTTAGTTGATTGCCTAATTTGCGATTTGAAATCTGAGTTTCCGTACTTCAAAAGGAAAAAGCGGAACCCTTATAGAATCTGATCACTAAGTTGTCCGTGTGTCTGTCTGTCATAGATAGAGTTCATACAAAATACTCTATGACTGTAATTAACTAAATTTAAATAAAATCAAAAGCCTTTATTTCGAATAGAACATTTACTGGCACTTTTGAATAGTCAAGTGTCGGTCAATCCAAGAAAAGTGAAGCTAAATTGCACGTTCCAAAGTAGATCTCTATGGAGAAGAACGTGCAAGAAACAAGAGACTCCAAATAATATTTGTGTCTTATAAATATATATAGATATATATACACATATATATAATATTACTTTTATATATATCTATATCTTATATATAAAATTCTCGTGTCACAATGTTCGTTCCCGTAGTCCTCCGAAACGGCTTGACCAATTCTCATGAAATTTTGTGAGCATATTGAGTAGAACTGAGAATCAGCCAAAATCTATTTTTCATACCCCTTAGTGATAAGGGTTGTCCACCCGTAACATTTTTAGAAATTACTTAAAAATCATTTATATGGCAAAACAGCGTTTGCCGGGTCAGCTAGTATATATATATATATATATATTTAATAAAAATACATAACAAGATTGTTTTATGTTTAGTTAACTAAGGTTTTGCAAGTGGGGCATGTATGCCTGGTTTACTGTATGTACATGTAGCTGTGTGTGTGTGTGTGTGTATATGTAGCAACATAGTACAGGATGTGTAGCAGCAGCAGCGCTGTGAAAATGTGCAAAGGTTCGTTATTACGTAGGGAATCTCTGAACTAAGTCTGCTGTGTGTGTGATAGTAAATTCTAAGATTCATTACTACTGCAATGAAAATACAGGTTGTACCACCCAGCATTTATAGGCGTCTATAATGAAAGTAGATTAGAGCCATATAAGTAAGGCGATGCCGTGGCGATGGCGTGACAGCACTCAATATCATTAGCAGATTCGCGCGTTCTCAGCGAATTAATAAAAATCTGTGTTTTACATTCAATACGCGTGTGAGAGCTGCAGGGTTGCCAGCTTACTAATTACAATTTTAATTTTGCTATGTATCGCAGTTCTTCTGTCATGGTCTTTATGAAGATAGTCTTTAAAACCACCTAAAAAGGCACATACAGTTTTTAACATTGCCAAAAATACACCGCATTGAAGTACACAACATAATCTCCTTATCTCAGATCTCACTTTCAATATCTGTGTTCTTCCCATCCTAAAAATCTGCGTTCTTCTAACAATCTTCTATTGCTTTGTCCTTCCAATACTTCTGATTTTGTTAATTCTTCCTATCATGTACAGTCCATACTTCTGTGGAATGCCCTTCCTCTGGACATCAGGACGGCCACCAGTCTGTATGCATATCAGCGGATGTTACGGAATTACTTTCTGCACAAATAGTGAAGTCGTCTAAAAACTCTTTTATTTTACTTTTTATAAATATGTATATATATACATATATATAGGTATATTTTTATATTAAATTATATATGTATGTTTATTTTGTATATATGGTATTTTGTATTAGTAAATTATTTTGAACCCTTTTTTTTCGTATTAATATTTTATTTGTTTTTACTTTTTTATGCACCTGTCATGTTTTCTCATCGCCAACCTAGTTGACTGGTAGAGACTGCCTAAGCCATTAAGTCCGCCTATGTACTTTTATGTTGCAAAGGCTTATTAAATAAATAAATAATAATAGCATAATGAGCCTTTTAGTGTTCCCACTGCTGGGACTCAGGCCTCCTCTCTAAGAGATGGAATGGGCCGTAATCCATCACACGGGCCCAGTGCGGATTGGTAAAAATCTTCGTATTTTTGGTTCTAGGACATGGTTTCTCATGATGATTTCCTTCACAGTTTTGAGAGCAGTGGTGATGAAATAAAATACACAAAGTATTGAGTCTGACTAGGTTTGAACCCGCAATCTGCAACTCGTAAATCAGCCACTATTGCTCTTGAGCAAAATACTGGAGAACCTAATAGATGTGTCAACAGTTACACCGCAAGATAATTGCAAACCTACCCTTAATTTTGAAAAAACAAAAAAAAAAGACGGGTTGCACTCCGGGAGTGCCGGCAGAAGTGAAAACTTGATTATTAACGTTGAGCATGTTTGATATTTTGGAATGGTTAGGGAATAATTTTGCACCAATTGCTTTATCAGTATAAAAGTACTATCATTTATGTGGTAGAATACAATATTCATTTATTGCGCTATCGTACACGAACATGACAATTTATATTACATTAAAAATTTAACACTTTAAAACTATTACAATTATTTTACATTAAAAAGTTTATCTCTCCGAAAAATCAACTTTCATCCGTATTACGCTTTTTCGATCAGGTCACGTGTCCTGACGCGAGTTTAAGATTTTATACCCATTACAGAAAAAGTGCTCAACGCCGCTAAAGAAGTTTTCACTTCAAAAATGTTTTACATTTAGTCAATCCTGTAAATAGAAAAGGTCAATTTAGCTGTTTTTGAGAGATGAAATTTTCTTTTTTCAAAAAGACAAAAATAAAAAGAAACGACAAAACTCAAATAAAAAAAATAGTCAAGACTGATGTCCGATTTTCATGTTTCTGACTATCTTGGCAAGTAGAGGAATAAAAGTAAGGAAAAGGCTGTGCGATTGTTCGAATGATTTATCGCGGTTCTGGAACGCTAAAGGTAACTGGAGGGACATGAGATTTTAGTCTACATTAGTCTGACACTCTCTCTCTCACACTAGTAGTTGTTGTTTTGCTGATAATAATCTAGATACTTAGGAAAGAACATACAGAAATATCTTCCCACACTTTGTAAATAAATGTAAATACTGACTACTTATACAAACATTAACCATGTCGATGATCTTTTCAACGTTACTCTCTACAATCAACAACCCTTTGCCAATATCAACCTAGAAAGGAACACTTCTTACCGAGCTATCACTTATCATATTCTGCGAAGCCGGTGGAAAGTGGCACGACACCATATTAGTGCAAAAGTGAAGTTTACCGCGATAACGCAAAAATGGCGGCGGGTAACCCTGCCCATCTTTTTTGCGAACGCCATAGTGATGTGTTAAATACAATTTCTGTGTAAATTCAATTATTCATTGTGGCAACATGGCAAATTACTTCGCAATCAATCGTTTGCACTGACATTTTCACATGGTTTTGCATCAAATAATCTACATTCAACGTTTATTATTACGAATAAGAATAGCTGTTATGGAGACGCTTTCATTTTTTTTTTTTGCTAATGTGAAATTTTTGATTGGAAGTACTACCCACGACTTCGCCCGCGTACTAAAAATTTACTTGTCTATGTCACTCAGGAATATAGCGTTTATATGTAAACTTTTTGTATTAAGGAAAACTAACAATGATTTCTGACCGTTTTTAGTACTTTCATGGTTTTACATATATGTGTTTTATTTTTGGGGTCACATCCGCTAGAAACGGCCGCAAAGGAAGATCCACTGCTTGTCCTTCTCTGAGAGCTTTTGCTTTTCTTAGGTAGTCTCTAGCATAGAGACACTATGACGCCATTTTTACTTAACGTTCAGTTTTGGTTTGAAGTTTTTCAAAACAAAAAAATCATACCGACTCCACAGTGTCCCCTGTGCCATGCCACAGTAATAAATAGTGTACAATTATAGGTTATAAAGCGTACTGTAGTGTCGGTGAGCGTTAAATGAGAATGTACAAAAACATCCGCGTTAACTATTGTATTGTGTCGGACGCCGAATGAAACAGGCTGGTAAAATAGTATACATTTTGATGTACTTGGGCGAAGATCGTCATTGCAGCTGAGGTGGGATTGATGCAAAGGCTTATGATGTTAAGGAGCCGCGAGTGCAATGACAAAAGCCCACGTGTATTATAAAATGAATGAAAAATTGCAAAGAAAAAATAAATTAGGTATTTTATTATGTCGCTTTACAGTCTTTTTCTTTTTAGCCGACTTCAAAAAGGAGGAAGTTCTATGTTCAGCTGAATGTATGTTTTTTTTTCTTCTGCTATGAGACTTTTCTTCTTGTTCCCTATAGCTTTTGATTTCCTTGACAATGTCCAAATAAGCGCTTAAACAGAGCATAAACGCCTTAATCTTTAGATTGTGTTAACTTAGGAGAGTCCTGATCATCATTATCATTTCAGCTGAAAAACGTCCACTGTTGGACATAGGTCTCCCCCAAGCGTCGCTACAACGACCGGTCTTATCCGTCTCGTCTCCATCGGACTCCAGTGACCCTGACCAGGTCATCGATCCACCCTGTGGAGTCTTCCAACTCTGCTTCTCCCGATACGTGGTGGCCACTCCAGACCCTTTCGTCCCCAACGGCCATCAGTTCTGCGAGCAATGTGCCCTGTTGCCACTTAAGTTTTGCGAATCTCCGTGCTATGTCAGCAACCTTGGTTCTCCTGCGGATGTCTTCATTTCTGATTCGATAACGCAAGGAAACTCCAAGCCTAGCCCTATCCTTTGCATTTTGGGTGACTTTAAGACCTGAGTATTCGATATTAATATCGGTTTAAACCTTCACGCTTTTTTGAGAAAACGGAGCTGGACAGACGGACATTCAAGTGATTTTTGCCGAATAAGATTCGGAACTAAAAAAAAAAAAAGACGTGTGGCACTCGGGGACTGCCGCGGTAAAGCTATTGCATAGCATTTTTTATCAACTTATGCAATTATAATTATTTATTTATTTTATTTATGCAGTATTTTTTTTCCTTTGTTTTTTTTTCTTTGATATTAATTGAAGTCACACTTTTTGAGCGTGGTGACCGATAAGAAAACAAATGAGTCGGGGGTGTTAGGTTATTTTCGTTATGGAATAATAATCGTTTCATTTCTTTTTTAAGCACCTGCTAAGTACTTATGTTTTCTCTTGATTGGTAGAGAATGCATAAGCGTCAGCGCAGACAGAGAAGCATAATTCTCGCGCGGTCTCGTGCATTTTCTGACGGATGGCGTATGTTGAAGATACGCTTCCCGCCGTATCTTTGAGGACGCGCGAGCATTTTTTGTCAGGCTTAAGCAAATAAGCACTTTATTTATATAAAGTTAAAGTTGATTTTCCGGTGCCTTAATAGAATCCTCTCAGCTACGCTGCTCTCTGTCTACGCTGACATTATGCTACGTCCTAGGTAGGCGGTTCAAAGCGAACGCGATTATGAAGCGGTAACACGCGAATTCGATGCGTTGCGGTGCGACGCGGCGGCTATGTCCTACGTGCACGCGAATCGTCTAAAAACACGACGACACCGCATCCAGTTCGCGCGAAAATATCAAGCCTGACTGACTGATCGTGTTCGCTTCATTTCGCGCCGCTCCGCACCGCACCCTACGTGCGATTGGTTACATAGGCCACTTCAATACGTTTCGACTGTTTGTTGTTTTAATGCCGCGCCACGCCGCTTCGCATTCGCGTTTAGATCGCTCACGCAGGACGTCGTGTAAGGCATCCGCTTTTGTATCTATATATATATTGCTTCTATATATATATATATATATTGCATGAAGTTTTAATAAATAAATTGAAATTAAAAGAAATAATAAGTACAACAGTTGTAAACAAAAAAAAAATGTTTAATAAATATAGAGTGCTTCACGGGTGCCGCAAAATTTATTTTCTATTTCTTTATCATTAAGTAGCATTACCTACTACTTATGTTATGTTTCTGCACCACCCTAAGGGTGACAGGTAGAAAATGCACAAGGCATTAAGTCCGCCTTTGTACAGTGTTTATTACTAGTGCAATAAAATAAACAAATAAAATAGGTTCAGTTCAATGTGATTGCCTGACTCTAAAGCCTTAATTTATCAATTGTTATGTTAATGAAAATTAATTCCAAAACAGTATATTTGAATTCAAATTCAGAATGATACAAATACGGTGTATATTATAAGGGCAGGTTCACACGGCGGCCGATGGCGACTGATCGCGCCAATTTGAATAATAAATGTAGCGGCCAAGCGTGAAAACTGTCGCGACACACTGAACCGTGGGGACCGACGAATTGGTTAACGTAAATGTCTACAATCAACCTAAACAAGGTGATATTCCTTTTTTAGGGTTCCGTACCCTATAGGTAAAATGGCACTCTATTACTAAGACTGATGTCCGTCCGTCTGTCACCAGGCTGTATCTCATAAACCGTGACAGTTAGACAGTTGAAATTTTCACATTTATGGTGTAGGATTTTTGTTGCCGCTATAACATTAAATACATTATTACAAACATTAGACGCAGCGTTGGAAGGCCTCCTACAAGGTGGATCGATGACCTGGTGAAGGTTCACAGGATCGTGCATTATGGCACTTGGGTGAGGCATATGTCCAACAGTGGACGTCTATCGGCTGAATGATGATGATGATATAATATTTAAGAACTAGAAACGTGATTTTCTTGCCTTTTTTTACGTACGGTATGGAAAAAGCGGCCAAGTACAAGTCGGACTCGAAAGAAGGGTCATGTCACATGTGTGAGCCCGACTCGCACTTGGTCGCTTTTTGAGGGAAATCATTCCTCTATGCGGAGACTTTGCAGACTTTTACTGACTAAAACCCATCTGTGTTCTTTCAGTTGCTCTTTGCGTTTCAGTGCCACGGCAAGAGAACTTATAACGCAAGAAAACATGGACGGAAGACTAGGCAATATGGTCAGAAGACCATAGCCTTCGCTTAAGGGACGATGTACGAGTATCCACCCATACGTTGCTGAAACCTCTACGGTCCGGACTAAGCGTTTTGCTTCGTAGTTTATGCCGTGTACATCGAAGGACTGGAACAATCTGCCTGCTGCGGTCTTCCCGTCAGATTATGATTTGAGTGTCTTCACGGCAAACTAGTGCGCCTCACCATCAGAGATTGCATCACTGCTTACCATCAGGTGGGATCGCAGTCAAGCCTAGTTTATATCAATTAAAAAAAAAGCAACACCAGTCACTTGTCTTCTGTAAAATACAACCATCGATGACGTTATAAAGTCCCATCAGATAGAGCGAGTCTATCACCGAAGCGCGCAGTACAATATAAATTAAAAGCGGGTTCACACACGCGGGCGGCGACATATCGCGCCAATTTGAATATTAATAGTAGCAGCGACGCGTGAAAACGGACGATACATACGGACGTGTGGACGGAATAACCTCTTTTTTTTTATTATGTAGGTACTAGCTTTTTTTTTTTCTTTCGTAGTGAAAAATCATCTTATGACAACCCCCGCTCTTGGGCGGAGCGGGAGATAGTGTCAGACCCTTACTGACTAAAAAACCCATCCCGTTCCTTGAAACCTTCATACCGGGGCTCGTAGCTGACCCGGCGAACTTCGTACCGCTTAAATAATGTCATTGACTATTAAGCGGTACAAAGTTCGCCGGGTGGATGTTGATACCTATTAGCTAAACTGTCAAAAGAGAACGCTATCTACTGGCATTACCAAGACCAGCATAATTCATTTTAAAATAACATTTTAATTAGAGATGGCAGTCTATTCCGTAGTATCATATACTTCTTGACCTTAATACCTTGTTTCAAGACTAAAATTAACCAATGCTGACTAACGAACAGCTATTAATTTTTGTATGCTCTCTCTTGTGTATTTGACTACAATCTCACCTAGTAAGCAATGATATGGACGAGCGCGCTTGCCTAGAAGTAACCTACTCACTCTTGACTTTAAAACCCCTTAGTGATAACTGAGTATCAGGAACCACAGAATCCGGCAGTGATTAACGGCGCATAGTATTCCACGCGCGCCTCATGGAGATGTCAGCAAATCGTAGGGGCCCAGCAGAGTCCAAGCCTACTGGGGCCAAGGGTTAAGAAAAGTGAACCCCGGGGCCATGGAACGCAAGGCAAAGAAGGAACTTATGAATGGGTTTTAGTCAGTAAAAGTCTGACACGTCCTCCCGCTCTGGCCAAGGGCAGGAGAAGTCATTGGATGATTTCCCACCTAAAAGAAAAAATATTTTTTAAGCTTTGTAAGTATTGATGGGATGACGAAACTGATGAAAAATTGTATTTATTAGGTTTTTCTTTGTATCGGCATTGACCGATTACTTTTGACGTGGCATCGGTTTTCGGCATTCAGTTATCTAAAATTAAACTTTCCGGGAACCGTGGAAGCAATAAAGACCAGTCAGCAAAAATAACGATATTCGAAGAGTTTTCGTGAAAATCTAAACAAGTGTAATGAAGAGGAAAGATTCGTATTTTTGTTTGTAAAGACTTAAAGTCAACACTGGACCGATTTTTAAAATCCTTTCTTTAGTAAAATACTATTTTAGAATAGAATAGAATAGCATTTATTCGGCGCAAGCAACAGAATAATACCACAACATAAAATAATAATAAAAAAGAGTACAGACATAAAATACAATTTTATCCCTCTTAAGCACACATTTATAAACCGCTGGCAGAAATAATTAAGATAATCCAATCCATGCTTACTTTTTCACCAGGTTACAATTTAACTAATAAAATTATTTCTACAAATCGTAAAATTCAAATTGATTTTACTGTAACGGTACAAGCACATTTTAAATCAAAAACCAAAATATCATTAAAAAACTGCCAACTCCAGCCAAAACCAACGTGTGTCCACAAAACCGGCGGAGCGCATCACATCGCGACCGCGCCTTACGTCAACGGCGCATAAATCTAACGCTAATAAATATCGCGTTTCCTGCGTTCCGCTACCAATGAACGCCATTGATTAAAAGGCCCAAGCGCCCGAAAAGTGCTATAAAACAGTGACTTTCTGAAGCCTACTCCTCAATTACGGCCAGGTTAATAGGTTTGAAAAAAATAGGTGTTTATTATAGATTCATGAACAACATTATTAACATTTGTTTTTTTCGTGCTGTGAACACTTTTGTTTAAAAAAAATTTTTGGCAACTTTGCAAGTTTTCCCTACTCCTTCAAGACGGTTTGTATCTTTAGAAACATTTTTGCACATACAAATTGGTGGTTAAATATTCTTCAAAATGAACATAGCATATGTAAGTCAAACAATATTTCGCAAAGAAAATGGCTTAGGTTAGCGGGGCTCAAATCGGGCGCAGCGCAAATTCTCGTACTGCCGCCTAAGCGGGTACGAGTTTTTGTGTTCATTTAATTTCGGCCAGGTGTTCAAGGGACTATAAGCCTTAAGTGTTTCGTCACTCTCCCGTGACGTCACAAACCCTACGTCTCTAGGAAACGGGTGTTTATTACTTAATTTTAGGGAATTATGGGTTGTGATTGTTGCGAGTGTGGCATTGTTCAGGTTTCCGGTAAGCCAAGTGATGGACGACAAAGCAGGTCATTTCGTTAAGTATAGGTCTGATTGAGTTGGTTGCGTAAATTGGAGTGTTTTGTCAGTTGTGAAATTGGTTCGAATTTAGTGTTTGAGCAGTCGTAATAAAATGTATCTACAATTTTTTTTTAACTGAAAAATATTAAAATCTAATTTTATTTTTACTGGTTGACCCGGCAAAATCGTACCATAGAACAGTCAACGAATGTCTGTCGATATAGTCAACTGATTGAGATGAAACAAAGCCAGATCAAGATAAACACAATTTTAATGTAATCGTATAATGCGCGCACAACTAAAAACTTCTGCAGATTTATTACATGTTTAGTTAGAGAAGATTGGTGGCTTAATCTCTCAGGTATCTGCAAGCATTAGATTTATAATGATACCTGGAACCAATATTGAAGTAAGTAAGTTTTGGTTGCAGACTTATCCATAAAAAAATTAGTCGTTTCCTACCCTAGAGTCAGCCTCTCTCAATTTAATTGACATTCATCGCGGGGCCGGGGTTTGTCCCGTTGATATGGTATTTTTTCATGGTGTTTTCTTTTATATTTGTGATTTTCCATAGGTTTAAAAGTTCAAAAGTAGTAAAACCTGGCTTTAACCGTCAAGTATTGGGGACGTAACTGATGTGTGTTTATGAACCCAGTGGCGGGTTAAGCCAGCGCGGGGCTTGTTCCAAATTCGACCTGTGCTGACCAATTTAGCACTTATCCATAACCCAGTGGATTTTAAGGTTGGGTGAGATACGTGAAAATTAGGGTAATGAGAGGAATCTAAAAGATTGACTATTATATTTAATGAAATAATCAGCTGTAAGTATTTGGATTTCAATATATACATGGCTAGATTTTTTTTGCGTTTGAGTGTAGGATCCCAAGCGCGGGGAGCCCCAGAGAACGCGGGGCCTGTAACATTTGCTACACTTGCTACATGGCTAATCGGCCACTATATGAACCTTTAGCCAGTCCTAAGCTTAAGTTTAACCTCATCACCAGCCACTGAATACCCATTCAACCTTTATTCCTCGATCGATCGCCTGCACAATTGAATGATCGGTATCTTTTAATGCCATCAACAATACGCGAAGTGTTCCACCGCGCTCCGTGCGTCATTACGCGTCGCGCGGTGGCGCGTGAAAATTGTCGCATTGTCGCGCGGCGCCAGCCGTGACGGTGTGGCCGCACCCTGTGGTTCATCAGCGGTGTGACCGCGGACAGGATTGGCGCCAATGTTGGAGCAAACGTTGGAAGGTGTGGCTGGTGGTTAGGCTAATATTGTTTTCCAAACGTTAGAAAATTGGTTTTAATGGTCTCTGTGGTTTAGCTGTTGATGAATTCTAAGTATTGCCAACGAAGGAATTCCGTCTTAATATTATAAATGCTAAAGTAATTCTGTCTTTAATATTTTCACGCCCAGATCGCTGTACCAGTTAATTTTGGTATGTAACCTAGGTGGTTCTTCGCCATAGGAAACTATCAATTAGAACCATGCACTAGCTTCTGACGTTTTATGTTTAACAAGTGACCACGTAAGACTATGTGAAATAAAAATATTTTGAATTAGGAAGTAAGATCTAAGTGAATAGAAAATTGTATCTATCTGTACGTCTTTCTTCGAGGTGGTTCAATCCCAGGATCCCGTTCCCCTAAAATAATTAAATGCCGCTAGCACCAAGTTTGTAGAGATAATAAATGCAAGAAATACTATGAGTTATGTTACTTCTGAAAAACAACCAAGACTATTTCAAAGAATATAACAAATAGTAGTGTTATTCTAACACAAAAATGCACTAATTTCATACAAACATTCTTCAATTAGTCACCCACGTCTCCCTTTTAATTAAACACTGTGTGAATAGCAATAAAAGCCAATAATAAAAAGATATTTTCCGCAAATTCCTGCGTCCCCCAGCGAGATATTTAATTTTGATATGAAAACCACCATGAAGGTCCCGTGCCGAATAAATCTTATCCTCCTTACTATCTCCTGGCCAATATCGCCATACAATATTAGCCGTTACGAATTCTATCTTAAACATTTACCCCACACCACCCAAGCGATTTTATACTCTATTTCTAAAACAAAGAGTTGAATTTCGATTGATATTAAACTTTATAGTCTCGGAGACGTTGTTACTCAAAATTATGTCTCGTTATTAGGAAAGGTAAGTTTGAATTTCGAATGGTCACTTTCAGCATGAAAATAAAACATTATAACGACTGTCGGTGAAAAATAGACTGTAACCAAAGTTAATAAGGTCGGTTTTCCTTTGTTGTAGTAACATTGACCGGTCTCTAGGGAATCTTAGGGCGTTTAGTTACGGTAGTATTTGAATTCGCCAAATGTTGAGTAACAAATATTTGGACATTTATTGTGGTCTGGTGTCGAATATAAAGCGTTGGTTTTATTTGATGGCGTTGATTCGTCACGGAGGATTGTGGTCAACCATGAGGGTGGTGCCATGGAGAAGATCGGTTGCACGTAAAATATCATGTGTTTTGGTTATATTGCGAGATTTATTGTTGTCGTAATTTTAAATTTAGTTTCTTTACCGCTGCTGGAATCTAGGTTTTAAGTTAGCCTAGTTCAAAGTTATACCTGCGACTTAAAACTCGTAAGTCGGGGTCCACCACATGGCCATTACTGCTAGAACCAAAAATTCGAAGACATGTGACATTCACCAACCCGCATTGGGCCTGCGTGGTGGATTATGGCACTTTCCCTCTCCTAGAGAGAGGAGGCCTGAGTCCCAGCAGTGGGAATATGGAAAAATGCTAATTATGCTATGCGTATTAGATATAATATGTATCTATACCAAAATTGTAACTACAAAGTATTTTCGTCAGATAATATTTCTTTTACTAATCATGATTCCTTTGAAAGGTTTGCTCATTTTAGATATTAAACTAAAGCAGTAATTTATTTGAGCATTGCAGATAAAAACGAGTACTTAGATTTATATCGATACGTAAAATAAAAACAATATAAACCACTAAACCGTACCACATCTACAATTCCACGCAAAATCAATCCTTACTTTAAAAACTCAATCCGTCATTCTGCAAAAAAAAAAAAAACAAATCGAAAGCCGAAGTCAGCTACAGTGTCTTTGAAAAAACTAAAAGTAATTTTTACTCAAATCAATCACTTGGAAAAAAACGGGCCATGTAACTGAGGTAATTCGCTAGAATTCCAACGGAGATTTAGTATAGGTTCGCGTGCTAACTCCGGACGATATAATGAGCGGGCCAACTCATTGTCCACTCCTAAAAAGAAAAGATAAATAACCAAATGAGAATGGAAAAACGGCAAAAATGGTAAAATAAAGGTTTCAATTGGACAAAGGCGCCGAACGGGGATAATTCGTCGACGATATGCACCAATTGTCACTGTTTTGCTTTCTTTTTTGGCGGCAAGCTGACGGCTTGGGAAGGCGACGGCGACGATAAAATTGTCACGCGTCCCTGTCCCCGTCCGCCGTCCGGCTTCCAATTTTATTGAAATTTCCGAACGTGAGAGTTTCGGTTGCAAATACGAACTATACAAATTTACGAAGTTTTGTAATCAGGTGCACCATTTTGCCAGTTCGACTTCGGAGAGGTTTTTGGATCGCTTCGTATGACTACGAACTTCAGTGAGTTGAGCAAGGCTATGATAAACTTTGCCACTTTTCGATATTGATCAATTTTATACACTTTTAAATAGCTAAAGCTGTAAAGGCCAAACACGCTAGGGTATACCTGACAGTTTTACCTGCACAGTGCACAGTTATACCTGTCAGGTAAGCTTATACGGAAACCTGCACAGTTGTGCAACATACACGCACCTGTAAAACTCACCGGCATATGAAAACCTGTCAGGTATAGGTACCCTAGCGTGTATGGCGAGCATTAAACAGGACTTCTACTAAAGTGATGAGATTAAATCGAATTCTACCAATTACACCTGCTCTGTTGAAGAAGTCGCGGGATATCTGGAAAGTCTCTATCTAATTTGTCAAAAGAAAGATGGATAAATTGTGTGAGGAATGTTATGGAAGAAAAGGGAATCAGTGATGGCATGACGATTGACAGCTAGAACTTTTGAATAAAGATATCATGAACGGCCTGTGGGTCTAGTGGTTAGTGACCCTGATAAGCTGCTGCTAAGCCGGAGGTCGTGGGTTCGATTCCCACCCAGGACAAATGTTTGTGTGATGAGCAGGATCATTTGTACTGGGTGTAATTTATCTATGTATGTATTTAGAAATGTATAATTATGTCTATCAGTTGTCTAGTACCTACTCATAACACAAGCCCTGCTTAGCGGAATTGTGTGATAGTTGTGGAATATCGTCATTATCATTATCTTGTGTTTTTTGCTGTGACAAGGAAGAAGAAGAAGATCAAGAAAATGATAAATATGCAACACAAACAGAACACAAGATATTTCAATAATAATCAAATAAATATCTGATTACGGACTGATCACTCTCCCGTCGCTAATCCGCTGAAATCGGTGATTAAGACAAATGTAAGCGCGTATTTACATGCTAAGAGACACACATCGAGGTCGTAAGCACCATTAATTATGTGTATCACGGCAGGTAATCTCGCAGTAGCTCGGCTCGGCAGTTCTCGGGAATTGTCGGAAATAGATCGGGCCACCCGTCGCGAGCGCACTTCCAAAGACGTTGGTGTTATTTTGCAATGTGATAGCGAAAGTGCTGCTGTATTGACTGTTTTTTTTCCTTATGTTTTCTAGGTATTCTGACAAAAACAAGATTAACGCAGAAATCAACTAGAACAAGAGAAACAGTATTTGTTAAATTTTTCTCTTTTGAGCTTCTCCTTACACCTACTTTGTCGAGCATTATACATCAATTCAAATATGAAATATATATAAATAGATGGCGATATCAATTTGTACCGATTGTAGAATAAAATGCTTAGATTATATTCGATACCAGAACATTTGTGAGAAAACAAAGATTATGAAGAAGGTTACCTGGTAAAGCGAACTCAAAGGACAGAAAGGCCTTAGAGGCAGAGAGGATGGGAAGAGGGGGAGAAGGTAAAAATGGAGATGAAGAAAAAAAAATAAAACAAAAAAAAAATAAGAGCGCTAGATTCACAGAGAAAGCTAAGTTGGTCCGGACCGTGGAGATGTATAACAATAAACTGGAGCTGCCGTCCCACCTAGGTACGGAGTCTGTTTAAAATTTTCTAGTTTAGCCATAGCATCTTGAATCCAGGCGAGAGGTTTACCACCGGTGCGACGTAATTATCAGGAGGTTTAAGCTCTCAAAAATAATTAAAAGCTGATATTTTTATCAACTGCCTCATTATGTGATTCTGATCAGTGCCGTAACCAGCCTGTTTTACGCCTAGTGTCCGCGCCCCTTAAAAAAAGTCCGAGCTGGGTGAGTTTAATCCGCCAGACGAAAGTCCTCACCCGACGAGTATTTGGGAGGTACTTGTTTCGTATCACATGGTGAAGCAAATGGGCCAAGCTTGCCCCACTTGGGTGTAGCCCCGCTGTCTTCATGGGGACTGCCTTATGGACACTCATCCGGTACTGGTTCAGGCCATACTGCGTAACGAGAGGCAATGAGAAACAGTAACAGCCATCTGATGAAATAAGTGATACAAAACTTAGCTTTGGTTTGGTCAGTTCTGCGCCCCGTCAGGGCCTGCGCCCAGGGCCAGGACACCGCGCGCTGGCACCGCTCTACTTACGGCACTGATTCCGATTATTCCCAATAACTGCATCCATAATGCATGTCAGCCATACTCATGAGAACTAAACAGGACGTCTATCTAAATTGCAGGGCGATTAATTTCTCAGTATCCTGGTTACGTATGCAACGATGTCTCGTGGACAGACCACGAGACAATTGTGGCCAAAAAAATAGGATGTCATAAATTATTGCTTTGTATCGATCGTTTGGCACACAATGAAATGTTTTTTGCTATTTAAAACACGAATTTTGAAGATGTTTCGCTGATGTAAAACAGGCAATTGGACTGGTTATAAGAGGTGTCTCGGCAAATTGGTGCAGATTGATTTGTGACGCGATTAGTTAGAGACGAGATGAACTTTGAGGCATCGGACGGAGTAACGTGTAGGTTGAGGGTGTAGGTACTTCTTTTCTACCTTGCCCTCTCTTGTTCGGGCCTCCTCACTATTCGGCGCCAGAATATTCTATCCGGGGTCGTCGGCTCTGGCTTCACTGTTCTACACTTTCCTGCATCATAAATGTCTTTGCCAATATGTTTCCTGTTCGTTAATACATCTTCCTGACTTTAACCATTTTTTTTTTCTTTTACTTTTGAAGATTTACACAAACCGAATAAAAAATTCCAGTGTGTTTCCGAACCGTAATTTAATTTTTACAGTTCCCAGCGCCATTTTAAAAACGTCATATTCATTCTCGAATTCCGCGATCTCCTTTTATCGGACAACTCGACGTACCACGGCGACTACCCTTACGTTATTGAAACTGCAACGGTCCGGACTAAGCGTTTCGCTTCGTCGTTTACACTGCGTACATCGAAGGACTGGAACAATTTGCCTGCTGTGGTCTTCCAGTCCAATTATAATTCAGGTGTCTTCAAGGCTAGAGTGAATAGGCTCTTAATACTACTGCGCCTCATCAACACCGATTGCATCACTGCTTACCATCAGGTGGGATTGTAGTCAAACACTGTTAAGCTAATGCATAGCTTCTATCGCGGGCCTTGAGCGTGGAGACCGAATCCAGAAATTCCGTAACGAAAATAACCTAACACCCCCCACTCATTTGTTTTTTGAGCGTGGTGACCGATAAGAAAACAAATGAGTGAACAATCAATCAAAATTCAATTCAATGTGTGAAAGTGTAACTTCAATTAATATCAAAGAAAAAAAAACAAAGGAAAAAAATACTGCATAAATAAAATGAATAAATAATTATAATTGCATAAGATGATAAAAATGCTTTGCAATAGCTTTACCGCGGCAGTCCCCGAGTGCCACACGTCTTTTTTTATATAAATTTAAAAAGAATGAATGTCACAACACCCGTCTCTATTTAGTCTCGATTGCTCAAGATACATAATCGGTACAGAATCTCGGGACACGTAAGTATATTATAACATTTTACGTGAATCCGTCGGGATGTCGTGAGTTCTCGCGGGCGACGTGTCACGACACGGGAACGTGACGACACACTTTGTGTATTCTATCTAATTTTAACAGAAAACCCATGTAATGTGTGCTTTGCGGAGGAATTTTGAATGCGAGATCAGTTCATGAAGCAATAAAGATATTGGTATTTCTTAAGCTTATCATGCAAAATGGTTTGTTGGTTCATAAGGGCAAATCGCGTACTTTTTTTTTAATTTACAATAATACTAAAAGGTAAAATTTGTTTTTTTTTTGTTTGTAGGAGGTCACCTCTTAAAGTAGGTACTAGTCCTATTGCTAAAACTTTTTCACTGAAAGATCATTAGTGGAAGTGGAACCTTTTAAGAAATTCTAGTCGCAATATCATCTCAGCGAAAATCTTTGTCAAAAACTTGTCAAAATGTATGGAATTAAGAGATAGCTATTTTTGACAGATCGTAACTACGATAACATATGAATGCGAATATTAAAAAAAAACGGGAATTGCTCTCCGTCCTTATAAATTAGGTGACCCTTTCTAGAGAATGTTATAAATGCCGAGACGATGGGTAACAGGACCTTTTGTTTTCTTATGAAATCACTGGCCTCTGTCCATGGCTTCACCTATAATGTATATTTTTACATAAAGTACTGTACCCAAAAATGGCCCACCCCTTATCAAGGCTCACTTTTTAAAAAGACATAATTTTCAGTGGTCCGAATATTTTTTAAATTTTCGCGGGAATCTTGTGGAACCTGTGTTTAAATGAAAGGCAAATGTCATCACACCAATCGCGTACGATCATTTTGAACATAGTTGTCATTCGTCATCGTATCAAAGCAATGCACGTAATACAACATCACTCACATTAGTATACATTTTATACAGCAAAGTACTGTAATATCACATTTTAATTTGATGAATCTTATTGTTTACACTAATAACATTCCACTGAAGGTTAATTTTAATGCTATCATTGATGCTAGTTCACATTAGTTTCAATTAGTTTTACTGTCATAAAATATGAATAAGTTTCATAAGATGGCCCACAACTTGAACCCATGTAAGGCCCAAGCTTAACAGACTATCGTTTTTTTTTTTAAATTGATATAAACTATTCCTTCCCACCGAATGTCTACCGAAGTCTAATCGAAAGCTGCTGACCTGTGTTTTACATGGAGCGACTGTTTTCTGACTTAAATATCCGAGTTACTGGGTAATACAATACCCCTAGCACGGTAATATTACCATGCCCCTAGGCTAGACTGGTGTCTTTAATTTTTTTCCCATCTAGTGGTAAACAGTGATGCAATTGATGGAGAGACGCACCAGTTTGCCTGTGCTCAAGGCTTTGTAGATTGGACTTAACTAAATCTGGATCATCAATTGGCCTCTTCGCACGCCTTTCCAGCGAATCCAAAGCTACTAGGTGGCATTTTGCAACACCAGCCCATACGTGGCTGCAGTAATCCATTCACGATCGAACCTGCACTTTTATGTAACATTAAAAGCTGTCCCGGTGTGACGTCTGGCCTTTGCAAGAACGCCTTACCTTCTCTTACTGAATATGTAGACAATTTATCTAAAGGCAGTGGGAATTTTATAGGATTCCGATGTTACATATTTTCAAAATAACAACCCCAAACACAATTCACAACTAATACAAAATAACACATCAACTCTTTAATACATTTCCCTTAAAATGGCAAAAAGCTTGGTCCTGGCACACGACGATCGTCGCCGAACATTCGTTACAAGTGGCGCCCTCTGCGAAATGTCGCCAAATTCGTCAGTTTTTGTCCGCAACGTCAGAGAGAGCCGAGTTTTGTAAAGGAACGTGCACACGAACCAGTTCAAAAACATCAACTTCTTAAATTTTAAGACCCAAGCACCCGAGCAGTGCCATAAAACAGTGACTTTCTTTCCTACTCATCGGCAAAAAAATATATGCTTATTATACATTCATGAACAACATTATCAACTACTTATTTATTTTTTCGTGCGACTAATAGTTTAAAATAATAAAAAAAATATTTTGTAATTTCGTAACTTTTCCGTACTCCTTCAAAACGGCTTAGATCTTTAGAAACATTTTCACACATAAAAATTGGTGGTTATATTTATGTAAATCAATCAATATTCCGCAAAGAAAATGGATTTAAAAGTCAGCGGGGCGAGGCTGGCCCCAATTAAATGCACAGATATGCGTACTGCCGCCTAGGCGGGTACGAGTGTTTTGTCCATTTCATTTCGGACAGATGTTCATGGGTATTCCCATGAACATCTGTCCCTAGGTTTATGGAAACCTTAAGAAGTTCAAGTCATGTTGTTGATCTGGCAACTTCAGTAAGATTGTTCATCTTTTGGCTCATTTCAAATTGCTTAGCACAATCAGAACTATCATATTCCCACGGTTGGGACGCAGGCCGCCTCTCTAGGAGAGGGAATAGACCGAAATCTAACAAGCAGGCCCAATGCGGATTGGTGGATGTCACATGTGTACATTTTTTAAATTCTAGAACTTTGCTTCATTGTTTCGTGAGCAGTGGTGATGAAATAAATTACACAAAGTAATGCTCCTGGCTGGCCTTGAGCCTGTGACGTACAACTCGTAAGTCGGGGCCGTTACTACAGCTCCTTAAATCAGTTTGCTTATTTCTGTCTTAAAAAAATCTCTTCTTCCCCTTAGTTAGGTATTTATAACAACTTCAGTCAAGTCTCATTAATCAATTGCTATAACGTTTCAAATTTTTTATCCAATTGCTTAAGAAATAAAAATGCAAACCAGTTGCTAAGTCTAGAGATTTCTTATAAATCAGGTTCATAATACCTACTTACAGTAACGCGTCTACACACTCCTTTATATCTGTCATTTTTTCAAGGCAACACAATTGGAGCGGCCGGGTACTCGACAGAAAAAGCCCTGAAATACGAGTATCCCCCTGATATATACGATGGGCTACTTTTGTTAGCTTAATCGATTAAATTCCTCCCTTTTTTACAGGGATCGATACTACAATCGATGTTTCTTATCGATTAAATAAGGTTTTTGTTTTGTTAGTTAAGTTTTTGTTTTTGCGGTAAATGGCTTGAAGGATTGAAGGGATGGATGCTAAGTGGTGATATGGTTAATGGTTAGGGTGCTTTTCCACCAGAGATTTGCTACGCGACGTTGCTATGGATGCGTTGGATATCCACCAATCTTATTCATTGGTGCACATATCTTATCATCATTAAGATATGTTTTTTATATGGAAGGATGCGTACTGTACTGCTATGGATGCGTGCTACGGATCTCTACTATCGAATCTTCTTCGCGGCTACTTAGCGGCAGTGCATCGTCATAGCACATCTTACTCTCACCGCTACATAGTTTAGTATCAGTAGAAACGGTCACATAGTTCACAGCTTAGCTATTACATCCTCGCAATTCTGCATAGCACATCAGTGGTTTAAAAGCAGCCTTAAATCTTTTAAATACCTATATTAAAGAAATACAGAGCTGCGCGCCACAACTAACATTAAAGACGTTACCCGAAAAGCTGCCACTCTAAAGTGGGATTGGGCCGGACATGTTTGCCGCATGTCGGATGAGCTGTGGGCTAAAAGAGCCACTTATTGGGTCCCATTAAACGCAAGGCGACGTCGCGGCAGACCAAGGCGAAGGTGGAGAGATGAGCTTAATAAATACCGGAGGGACTGGCCCGCAATGGCCGAAGACAGATGTGTGTGGAAAAGGGAGAGGGAGGCCTTCGCCCAGCAGTGGGACATAAATGGGCTAACTAACTAACTAACTAACCTATATTTATCTATAAGTATCTCCCTTCTTTCAAAAGGCTACGCTTAAATAGTATTGGGCAGGACATGTCTGCAGCATGTTAGATAGGCTGTGATGATGAGACGACCTGGATGTGTTCCTTGAAAATCGGAAAAAAAGAAGCGAAAACTCATAGCCCCAATCACTGAATTAAGAAATTCCCTGCCGGAGTCTGTTTCCTGACCCCAACCTGGGGATCTTTAAAGCAAGAGTGAAGAGGTTACTTCTAGCTGAGACAGTCAATCAGTCAATCAATATCAAGCGCGTGCCTATCAATGGTAAAAAAAGTCAGATAATAAAAACAGGTGAAGAACAAAATTAAAATCACAAAGCAATTGATGCCGTAGTAGTTTTCCAAGGTGAAAAAAAAAACGATTATTTATAGGGAAACTTGAGAAAAATTCCGAAGCCATAATAGAAGTAGACAGCTGTTAAATGCTCGTCGTTCAATTACGGAGTTATTGCTAATTGTGTCAGTTATCTCAACATCTAACCTGTGAAATTACTCAAATGGCATCTTCGATGAAAATTGTCTTTGTCAAAAGGAACCTTATAATGTCTGCATAGAGGCTAGGAGACTTTTCTAAATAGCTACCGCAGCGCCTTGGAACACAGGGACTCCGATCCCGATTGCGCGGGCTTACTAACGCCGAGCAATGTGTAGCTCGCCGTCCGACCGTCTGGCAACCGTCCGGACCGAGCTTAAGTCGTCAACAGCGCGTTGTGTTCCACGCGCGCCTCAAGGAGATGTCAGCGAAACCGCAAGGGCCCAGCAGGGTTGAAGCCTACTGGGGCCATGGATGATGCGAAAGGGAACCTCGGAGCCCTGGAATGAAGGCATAGAAGGGATAGGAATGGGTTTTAGTCAATAAAACTCTGACATGATCTCCGCCCCGCCCAAAGGCAGGAGATGTCATTAGATGATTTCCCACTTAAAAAAAACTTGGGTAAAAATTTACCATTTTTAACCAACCTTATAGAAGAAGCCCTGTCAAATACGTTAAAGTGATTCAATTTCCAGTACTTCGATTACAATGTATATAGGTATAATCGTCAAGCTAATTGGTTACCTAACTACGTATCCAATTAAATCAATTATCCGTACTGACCGATAACCATCCGTGGATTGATTGTCATACATAATGGATAGTGGGAATTGCTTCACACTGCCGTTATTAGGTGGGTAAGTACGGGGGTTACACGCGATCAGGGTGGTTAGGTGGTTAGCGTAGATCACCACGCCTTAAGACTTCTTTGCGACTTGATTAGTGAAGAGTGGCAAGGAGTATGGTGTAAGTGACTGTGTTTCTTGTAAGGGCATAGCATGTAGAATAGCATAATCTGCCTTATAATTTTCTCACTGCTGAAACTCGGGCTTCTTTGGGCTCTTCTAGAGGGCAATAGATTAGGTACGAGCTACGGGTTCGGGTGGGTTAGGTAGGTAGGGGCTGATACTCAATGGTGTAATGTGTGATGATGTGTTGTGCTAACCTAGCCTCTGGTACCTATTGAGCTGTAATCCACCCAGCGGGCCCATTTCGAGTTGTGGTTTTAGGGCGTGCCAGTTACAAAACCGGTTCGCCAACGCTGTGTAGGATAAACTTGGTATCCTTCATCGTTTTGAGAGCAGCGTCCTGACAAGTCTGTGGTAACTACTTGGGAGTATGTTTGTGGTACCTCTAACCTCTGGTACCTAATAGGCCGTAATCCACCCCGCGGGCCCATTTCGGGTTGTGGTTTTAGGTAAAACCGGTTCGTCAAAACTGTTTAGTATAAACTTGTGAGGACAGAAGGTCTTGTCAAGGTATCCTTCATCGTTTTGAGAACAGCGTCCTGAAAAGGCTGTGGTAAGTACTGTTCTACGACATTGAGAGTGGTCAAGATTATTATTTGACAAGACTTTCAGAATAAAAGTCTTAGATTAGTAAATGCCTGCTAAACTTTAATCCTTAGCTGTACGCACAATGAAAGTGTTTCCAAAACGTCTTGTGTTGGGTTTTGGGTTTTTTGTTTTATGTGAGAAATCATATAATGACTTCTGTCGCTCTAGAGCGGGGCGGGTCGGTGTCAGACTTTTACTGACTAACACATTCCTAAGTTCCTTCTTTGCCCAGCGTTCCAGGACCCTGGGTTTTCCTTTCAGAAGCGAAACCATGGCCCCAGTAGGCTTCGACCCTCCTGGGCCCCTAGGATTTTGCTGACATTTTTTTAAGGCGTGCGTAAAACATTATACGCCGAGCCTTAAACTGACTCCCTGAAAAAGAAAGTTTCTTGTAAGTTTAGACAATTTCATCAACACTGCTCTCAAAACAGTGAAGGAAAACATCGTGAGGTAACCGGCATGTCCTAGAACCAACCCGCACTGGATGCGCTTGGTGGATTACGGCCCATTCCCTCTCCTAGAGAGGGGGCCTGAGTGCCAGTAGTGGGAACATTATAAGGCCGACTATGCTATGCTATTGGACAATTTACAGATAAAGAATTTGGAGATACAGTCCGCTAACCGTTCCGGTTTTCCCTATAGATACGAAACCCAAAAAGGTTAGACTTTTAAGTTCTATTATAAACCGATGCAAAACTACGTAAGAAATGCGGCGTGATTGACTGCGTGTGCCGACGATAAACAGAGGAGAGCTACTGGCATCTGAAGTGTGGCGAATGTGGCGATTAATTGCTGAGCCGCTGAGCCGCTGACTGCTGAGCGGCGGGAGTCGCGACCAGAAACGTAAATTCTTAGGAATAGCTCAACGTGGATAGGGATAGTGGGTGAGGCTGCGTTTTGTTGAAACATTGTTGGCACTCAGGGGAACATTAATTAATACGCTGCTTGTTGTGTTTTAGGTAAAAAAAATGAAAAATATTAACAGTAAATTATAAAAATACTAACTGACCCAGCAACGTCTATTTCCTATATAAATTATCAAAGAAAAAAATTATGTTTAATTTAGCCGAATATACGCACAAAAATTCCAAAAAAAAAATAGCCTTCGATCTATTTTCAGACATACCAAAATTACAAAAACAAAAAATATTATAAAAGTCGGTCAAGCCATATCAGAAGAATTCGACAACACTGTGACGCGAGATTTTTATATATTTGAGATACAAACTTAAAAAAATACAATGATAGTTTCCGTACGTCATACTATTTCAAGATCTATTGAGATCTGGCCAGGGTTATCAATAACGATGTATGTCAAGTGCAGGCGCCTGTAAATGCCTACGAGCACTTCATTTGGGCAATTTAGTCCTGCAACAAGTGCAATTGTGCACCTGTCTATTGAATGCTAATGAGCGAGGGGTCTAAGCCACATTCTCAAAAATTTGACTAAATTTGCAATACTAGAATAGTAATCCACATATAGCCTTTATAGATTTTGAAACAATCCAATTGATGTTCCTCAAAAATACAAAAATAATATATTAGAAAGGCAATAATGTGAAGATGATGCATTCGTCGAATCCATTATCAGATCACCAGACGTACGGCAATGTGTTAACGACGCATGGTAGACATCCCATTTTTACGCACAAAACGTTTTCTGAACATATACATTTTGCTATCTATTTATGTAAATTTCCTTTTTTTGCAACACATATACAAAAAGTTTTTTATTGGTATAATTACATACCTGGTACCGGTTAAAGCTTTTAAGTACCTATAGGTAATTTATAATTTATCATATTCTTCGTCTTCTTTCTTCCCTTATCCCATATTACTTGCAGTCGGCGCGACACATTTTTTTCTTCCATTCTGTCATAGCACACCGGTTCAGTGGGTACCGATTTAAAAAAATGATTTCACCAATGGAATGCTACTTCATCATAGAGTGACTTAGGCTAGGAAGGTATATTTTCTACTGACATGTGCAAAGCCGCTGGCAGAAGCTAGTCACTGTTAAAATATCAGTTTGCATGCTCGTTAAGTAACAAAACGTTAATCAATTAATGTAGATACAAGTAGCTTCTCAAGTTAAACGAAGCCATGTTTTCGCCATAAACGAATCTTGTCCGAACCAAAATCTTGAATAATTACGCATAAATAACTCCAAGTCTTCATTCTGTCATCAATTTATTCCCTTAAACGGCGTTTCACTTCTTGTGGGGCATGACATCCTGTGTTTTTCTTATTAAATCGGCTTGAATTGCGTTCGCAAATAATTGTTGATAGGTACGACGCAATTTCGATTGGTGGTAAGTGGAACAAAAATGACATAAGTGATCTATGGGTCAGATGTAAGTGTTGATGACGAAATTGATAATAAAATCTTTAATTTATAATACATCTTGAAACCTTTTTACATTTTGTAGGAGATAGTCTGATCTGAATTATGATGAGGTAAATCACTTATGAACACATAGACCCAGTTAGTAGTATCTACACAGTTACTCACATATAAAATCGTAACAAAAGTTGGTTTCCATTAATTTTCACTTTTATTGTAATAGAAATCTAATGCTGTTTATTGCCGAACTGAATTTTGTTGCGAAAAATGATCTTTTCCGTCGTTTTTATTAGTCATCACATCACATAGATATCGCAAAAGGTAAAGTATATTTACCCAAATTTCGAGGAAGTAACATAGAGTTGGTCCGACTTCTGTTTATTGTCCAATGACTTCTCTCACTCTAAATCAGTAGACTTTTACAGACATCATGTTTTGCTGACATCTTTTTGATGCGCATGTGGAACACTACGTGCCGTCGTCGACGGCACGGACCGGACAGCTGGACGGCGAGCTACCAATTGCTCGTCATCCAACGGTCGTTAAAAAACCTTTTGAGATTTATTAAATATTTTTTCTAATTTTCTATCACAAATTGACTATCCAAATCTCTTTAATCCGGGACCAGCAGGCAACTGTCTTCTCATTGTCTCAGGTGATTTGTGTCGCCACTTCCAAAGGGTGACGGAGACAAAAATACACTCCCTCCACGCGAAAGACAGAGACAACACTACCAAATAACCCCCAGCGGTTAATTATTATGGCCTTTCTAGCTTGTTAGGAGATTTTTTCGATTTATTTTCGCGCCAAGAATTGAAATACCGAAAATACTTCTTCACGCCGAATTTATAATTGACATCTAAGTTAGGAAAAGGTTTCGTTTCGGCTTTTAAATAAATTAAGTGTCGGTCAAGGAATTTGGGAGAAATAGACGAATTAAAGTGGATATTTTAAATGGTTTGGACTTTTGCAAAATTGGTAGGTTTAGGTAGTTTTTTAAAGGACTCAACGGTTTTACGTTTTGCTCATATTGCATAAATTTTAATTACGTCTACACACGAATCTTACTAATATTATAATAGCGAAAATTTGTATATACAAGGTGTAAGGGACAGCCCTCCACAAAGTTTAAGGGCTTGCTCAGAGGACGAAACTGAACATCCCACCATAATTTTTTTTTAAGGAAACGAAAAAAAATTCAGTCTTTCCATACAAACTGTCCAATTAAGTTAATATTTTTATTTGTATGGCTGTGTCCAGTATGTTTGTTACTCTTTCACGCAAAAACTACTGAAAGGATATCGATTTCGATATATTACTCATCATCGTCATCATTTCGACCGATATACGTCCACTGTTGGTTATCATGTTATTATTAAAAGCTTAAGTATACAATGTACTAGAATAGCACATATGACACCTTTTATCTTGGGATTATGGTCGCTTGGGATAATTTTCTATTATCACGCGGATGAATCTGCTGGCAGCAACTAGTATATTATAAAGGTGAAAATGTATGTCACATATCAGGAGTGACTTTTTAATTCCTATATTTAGATTATTATTACTTTATTTATATTGTTCTCACATAATAGAGGCCATGAAACAAAATGAGTGAAAAGAGTGTCCATGGAGTTTCTTGCACATTCTTCTCCAAAGAGATCTGGTGCTTTGAAATATGCAATTAGCAAAATTTTTCGAGTTACTCACGATTAGGACACAATCTATTCGGACACATTGTCCAAATTGACACATTTTTTTTTTCAAAAGTTCTTCACTTACGATTCGGACGCCCCAAAAGGCGAACAAGCTTAAAGCTGTCTACAAAATACGACAAAGTCGACAATCTTGTAAAGACTTTTAACATCCCATATTTTGATTTTTACAAGTTTTTATTTAATTTCACCAGTCCCGATGTTTGCTTGTCTGTAGTCAAATCTTACAAATTTTTGTACCACTTCCCAATTATTATCGATTGAGCTGAAATTTATGCATGAATGTGTAAATCGAGAGGTGGCCGTAGGAACCCGGATAATCCTATGCCTACCGTGTTTGACTTGAGCTTTTGGAATGGTCCTCATGATGAATATTAACTATACTCTTATAAATAATAGTATATATTCAGCGCTATAAAAACTTGCTATCTAAAAATGGTTTTCATTGAAAACTTGTTTAAGAAAGTTAATTCTTAGAATGAACTCTCGCAGAAGACCTTCCGGCACCTAAGCCATTAAGCATCCTAGACCAGCCCCCCTAGCCAAGTTACAACCGTTTCGTTCTCCAACCCAATCGGTAACTCCTCGGTGTCAGCAATTGTAGAGTCGATAAGTTGGTAGCCATATTGACGCGTCGAGTCGGCCGCTCGTTCTACAACGTAGCGTTTGTACTTATAACAAAGAAGCGTTGAACATTGTAGAAACGATATCAATTAATTCTATCATTTTAAACGATGTGAGCTTGGCTGCGAATTTTCTATTCGCTTGTTATGACCACGTGACTTAACGTTTAGATGATTAATTTGTTAGTGTTAACGATTGCAGATTATCAGCTTGGCTAGGGGTGCTAATCTCGAGAATGAAAAAGCGATTAGGACTTCTAAAACTTCTACAGTCACGGTGTTTCACTCAAGTACAAGTGAGTACAACACCAAGTACAAATGGTCAAAAATTTTGCGCGATCGGTCCCGAGATAGCAAGTGTATGTGTAGCATAAATGTGGCCTTATCGCTATTTATGTTAGCACATCGAAAGAATTTCAAATGAGCGTCACATTTGCAGTCCTACCGCGTCTCTTTAGATGATCAAAAACGCCCTGCAGTCTGTTGTGTTTGTTTGTGGTGCAAAACATATAATGTAGATTTAATTTCTTTCCGTCAAAGAAATGTTAGTCAATCTACAAAGCCTTGAGCACAGGCGTAGGGTAGCCAGCCTTTCGGTATTTTACAGGATGCATTTTGGGCAGTGTGTGCGGGAATTGCATTACTTGATTACGCCATCTAATTTCTACCATCACACCACCCGACGTACGGCAAGTATCCACCCTTACGTTGTTAAAACCTACGGCCCGGACTAAGCATTTCGCCTCTTCGTTTACACCGCGTACATCGAAGGACTGGAACAATTTGCCTGCTGCGGTCTGCCCGTGCGATTATAATTTAGGTGTCTACAAGGCTAGAATTAATAGGCTCTTAATAAACTAGTGCACCTCGTTATCAACGATTGCATCACTGACCATCAAGTGGGATCGCAGTCAAGCACTGTTTTATAACAATTACAAAAAAAAGTTTTTGTGTCGGTTTAGTGGGCCCTTTGGGAGAAACAGGCCTCGCGCTGGCTTAGGTAATTCAGTACTGCCATAATGTACCAAACGAACCAACTATTCAGAACTTCCTTTACGTCTCCAAACTGTTGTCAACCGGAAACTTCTAAAAACAGGCACCATGAACTTGTTTTACCAACTGTTAACAAATTGTCCTCCACCTACCATTGATACTGCTGGTTCACAGATCTTAGTGATAGTGTAAGTGAGGCCTCCACCAGCGTGAGAAGCTTACGCGGGAGCTGAAGCGGAAGCGAAGTAATATACCGCATTTACGTAGGTACACATTCTCGCGATTGGCGAGGCGAATAGTGAGCATGGAACACACGCGCACTGTATATACACCACATAAGCCCGCTTCCGCCGTGGTCACTACGTGGGTGCTACTCTCTAAGAAAACAGCTTAGAGCTCAGCGCTGGCACAGCGACGAGTCGTGAGAGCAGTACATTGAATTAACAATCCAATGTAAAGGGACATTAGGTTGTTAATTCAATGTACTGCGCTTATGTCTCGTCGCTGTGCCAGCGCTGAGCTCAAGGCTGTTTTCTCAGAGAATAGCACCCCATGACATGTTCACTCTGAATTAGGCCTGAGTTTGTGATTTGCCTACCTTTTAGGTGCGTTTTATAACTTTTTTGAGACTGTCGTTAAAGAGCGTATGCATCAGGACCGATTTTTATAAACTTATGTAGGTACTTAGATTTTTTTTTAAGTAATCTCTACCCTAATGGACCTAGAGATTCTGCGAATGTTTAGAAATAATATACTTGGTATCAGTGTAAATATCCTAATGAAAAAGACGGATGAAAAAAGATTGCATGTAGTGGAGATGAGAATGTTGAGATGGATGTGTGGTGTGACGAGATTGGATAAAGTGAGAAATGAGTATATTAGAGGAAGTTTGAAAGTGGCGCCAGTGACTGACAAGCTGAAGGGGAATCGTTTGTCTTGGTATGGTCATGTAAAGAGGAGGGATGAAATGCATGTTACCAAAAGAGTTATGAGTATTCATGTGGATGGGTGGAGAGGGAGAGGGAGGCCAAAGAAAAGATGGATGGATTGCGTGAAGAATGATATGAAAGAAAAGGAAGTTAGTGATAGCATGACGAGTGACAGGGTAGAATGGAAGAAAAAAACGTATTGCGCCGACCCCAAATAAGATGGGACAAGGGCAGGAAGAAGAAGAAGAGTGTAAATATCCTAATACCCCCTTTTTGTGATGGGAAATCAAATAAAGGAATTACCTACTTACTTATAAAACCGCGACAACCCAAAAGGAACAAAAAAACATACTTACCTACATCAAAACTTCCGAAATGATTCAAGTGTAAAAAAGTAGGTTGAACCTATTTCGTTTTTACAGTCACTTTCCGTAACTTTACGTTCCAATAATGTAACTCATTCACACACTCAACTTCGCTGAGGTAGTCAATGGCACCATTCATTCATCCATTCATTCGATCTCAGCTCCATTTTAGCGAAATCGCACATATTTCAATGTTTCCACATATTATCCAGCTATGTACCTAAACACTTGAGATACAAAATTACCTACATCAATTTTACATCACAATATCCATTAAGAATCAATTTGCTAATAATTCTAACCATCACTGAACTTCACTAGAAGAAATCCCGCCAAAAACTCATGATTAGCTTTTGCATTTTTTTTTTTCGTTATTGTTTTTGATTTAGATACTAAGTCCTTTCACTTATGTCTTCGTATGAATAGTTCATTAGTTTAAGTACCATCAGAATGCGGGTGCAAAATAGTCCAATGTTTTTGTAGTTTTTGGCAGTAATTGTATCGAGTCATTGCTCGCCGTCCGGTAACCGTCCGAATCGAGCCCAAGTCGTCGACGGCGCGTTATGTTCCACACGCACCTCAAGGAGTTGTTAGCAAACTGTAGGGGACCAGCAGGGTCTAAGCCTACTGGCGCCAAGGATCTGCTTCTGAAAGGAAGACTCGGCCCCGATATCAAAGGCAACGAAGAAACAGGAATGGATTTTTAGTCAGTAAAAGTCTGACACTGTCTCTCGCTCTGTCCATGAGCGGGAGATGTCATTGGATGATATTCCCACCTAAAAGAAAATAAAAACAATACAATCATGTGATTAGTTACAATTGTAGACTTTATCAACCTGGCTAAACCTGCAGCACCTTTAGGTAGGTACCGTTGGTGTATCACCGCTTCTAAGCATATCTCCACAGGTCGGACAAACCTTACATTATACACTAAAGGCGCTCACACACGCGCGGGCACCTCTTGTCGCCAGCACCACGCAACGTGCGCACGATAAGGCCTTATCTACACGATCATCACGCGTTGGATGCTGTGTTCTATTACTGGGAACACATTCAGCAGTCGTAAAATGTGAAGAGTTCGCGAGCGAAATTTTAAGCTTAGATTAGGTGTTTGTATTATGTACTTATATTACCGGATTATTAAAAACATCGTAGATGAGTTTGTAAGTTATGGATCTGGTGAGATTAAGTATAAACTCTCCATTAATGAATGGCTCAATTGAAATACAATAAATGCCATTCAACAACCCGCACTGGGCTCACGTGGTGGATTACGACCCATTCTCTCTCCTAGAGAGGAGGCCTGAGTCCCAGCAGTGGGAACATTATAAGGCTGATTATGTAAACGTCATCTAGATTATTTTGCACGCTAATACTATATTAGTAAATATTTTTTCTTTGACTATCTTGGTTCATAATTAAACTCCTTAAAACTTGCAAGAGTCAGACCTCTCAATATGTACAAATTGAGAGACCTGGCTCTTGCAATACCTACAGGATATCCTAGTAAAAGAGCCACAAAAGGCAACTAAAGGACAGGTGTTGTCTTAGTCAGGGAAAGATTGACACCGAAATCAAAGAATGATTTCCCAACTTAAAAAATTGGGCAACACTGATGTTTGTGTCTAAATTAATGTAATAAATAAATAAATTTATTATCTTTTATTCGTTGGTTTACAGTAATCCGTGTACTTATTGAGAATAAATAATAGTTGATTGACAGTTCTCACCATTTTACATATTACTTATATTTACGCTGTTCGAAATAATCGGCGATATGCTCATTCTAGCCCATTGACAAAAAAAAAATACATTTCAAACTCTCAATAGACTATTTCAAAAACCCAAGAACCTCAACTGGTCCTATAAACCAACCTCACACAATCAGAAACAAAAGCCGGAATCTGACATCTTTACTCCATAAAAAAAAAACATTTTTACAAACAATTACAGCACACGTAATTGGGCACCAAGTAGGCACAACACCACAACGATGGCATCTCGAGGTGTCACGTACGTAATTGGTGCTTGCTATCAGATCGTACCGTGTTATTCACCCACTTAGTTGTTTAGTTTCGTATGCTAAACTAGTTTTATGATGACTGGGCGAGAGGTGCAGCGCAAAACGTACCACAGATGTACTTACGATAACGCTGTAAGGACAGTGTCACTTTGATAAACGATAGAGATTGGAGGCAGAGGCGTAGCGTGGACTAATTTAAACGTGGGCGAAGGCCCATCATATCATTAACAGCCTTTAATGTTCCCACTGCTGGGACACAGGCCTCCTCTCTAGGAGAGTGAATGGGCCGTAATCTACCATGAGGGCTCAGGTGCAAGTTGGTGAATGTCACATATCTTCGAATTTTTGGTTCTCGGACATGCCGGTTTCCTTACGATGTTTTCTTTCGAAGTGTTGATGAAATAAATTACATATAGTACCTACTGTTGAGTACGGCTGAGTTTGAACACGTGAGCTATAACTAGTAAGTCGGAGCCGTTACCACTCTGCCACCACTGCTCTCCTGGGGCATCAGCGAGGCCGTTTTTCCATAAATTCGGAAACAATTTAAGACAGCGACTGTCGTAACTCGTAACCGTGTTCGACCACATCGTCACTTACCATTGCATTGCTGCCGTTATACGTGGATGTGTCGCATACCACACACTATTTTAAAAAATTGTTATTGTTCTATTTTTCAAGGTATGCGCCATATTTGTCATAAATACTCTTCTTCTTTTTTTCTAGGATAAATAGTGGTTAAACACGAGCTATAAATTAGATCTTGGGCGGAGCATCGCCGTGTCCTCGTGGGGGTGAGCGGCGGCGGAGACCTCTCGCGCCGGGCCTTGGTCGAGGCCATGGTCCGGAGCGAGGAGGAGTGGCAGGCGGTCGCCGACTTCTGCGAAGCAGTAATGCTCGCTAAGGAGGAAGCCGACCGCATGAGGCAACGGCGCTCTCGCCGCCGCCGCCGGGATTCCGATCCCGATTTCCAGCCACCGTAGGCGCGGGTTTGCGGACAGTGAGCAATGGGTAGCTCGCTGTCCGGCCGTCCGGTAACCGCCCGGACCAAGCCCAAGTCGTCGACGGCGCGCGCTGTTCCCGCGCGCCTCAAGGAGTTGTCAGCAACAGCAGGGGCCCAGCCGGATCGAAGCCTACTGGGGCCAGGGTTATCCGAAAGGGCGCTCGAGCCCCGGTATGAAGGCTTGAAGGAACGGGATGGGTTTTTTAGTCAGTAAGAGTCTGACACTATCTCCCGCTCCGCCCAAGAGCGGGGGTTGTCATAAGATGATTTTTCCCATCGAAAAAAAAAAAAAAAACAAAAACTATAAATTAGATATAAAACTAAAGCCTCGTTGTTAAAGAGCCCGCAAACCGCGAGGCCCCTGTGGGTGCGAGGCCATGGGCGAGGGTCCTTTTCGCCCACGTCTAGCTACGCCACTGTGGAGGTTTGATGCCCATTCATGTTGGGAAGACTGGACGCGATTTGTATCAAAAATATCAAGGTTTAATATAAGATTAGTGAGTACCTAATTATGCCATGGAAAATGTCAAGTTTATTATCCTTTTATTGAATGTTTAAATGGTAGAACTGAGGTCTTACCACGAGCTCATAACGCGATTCATTTGACGACCTGAACGAACAGAAGCCTGATTCATGTGAAATCAAACAAGCCAAATATCGTTGAAATTTTATAGTCGTTCGATCGAAGTCATATCTAAAATCGGTATTCACGTGTTCCATAATCGGGATTGGTTATAACGATAACTCAAAACTAAACGATCTATCGACGACTTATTTCCAATTACATAAATAAGTTTTCTACCAAGATAATGTTTTACAGATTAATTTTTTTTATCGACTCTTCGACTAAACGACTTTAAAATCGGTGTCGTTCAAACTCGATTGATGGATGTGAATACGGAAATGGTCTAACTAAACGACTAAATCGCTACGATATCGTTCGGTTTTCATTACGTGAATCGGGCTACAGTTAAAGGGATTGAGCTATACACCACTAATTTTCAATTAGTTTAAGAACTTAAAGGGCTTTAGCTTTTATTAGAAAGGGTCTTGTTATTATTTATGTAAAATCTCAATAAATAATATTCATAAACATCAAAGTTATTAGCGTTTGTTTATATCCCAAAATGTCACTCAATTTATGGAATTATTGTACAAACTATTGAGTATGAATAATTAAATGACGATGAAAATGGAAGAACACTGCGCGTAATATTTTCTAGTAGCAATTGTTATGAATTATTGATTCTATTATGTATGACAAATCGTGGAAAAATTCAGGATTTCTTGTTTTTAGGGTTCCGTAGCCAAATGGCAAAAAACGGAACCCTTATAGATTCGTCATGTCTGTCTGTCTGTCCGTCCGTATGTCACAGCCACTTTTTTCCGAAACTATAAGAGCTATACTGTTGAAACTTTGTAAGTAGATGTATTCTGTGAACCGCATTAAGATTTTCTCACAAAAATAGAAAAAAAGCAATAAATTTTGGGGGTCCCCATACATAGAACTGAAACTCAAAAATTTTTTTTTCATCAAAGCCATGCGTGTGGAGTATCTATGGATAGATCTTCAAAAATGATACTGAGGTTTCTAATATCATTTTTTTCTAAACTGAACAGTTTGCGCGAGAGACACTTCCAAAGTGGTAAAATGTGTGTCCCCCCCCCTCTAACTTCTAAAATAAGAGAATAATAAAACTAAAAAAAATATATGATGTACATTACTATAAAAACTACCAACGAAAATTGGTTTGAACGAAATCTAGTAAGTAGTTTTTTATTAATGCGTCATAAATCGAAAAAAATACACTATTATTAAAACATCGATCAAAGTTACAACACATTACAAGAACTTTTATATTATGTTACTTGCTGCTACGGAACCCTTCTACGAGTCCGACTCGCACTTGGCCGGTTTTTACCTTTGACTACAAAAATATCATTAACGCTTTCTCGCTCGCTCGCTTGATATTTCTTAAGAGGTCATGATAAGGCCCCAGGATAACAGAGTTGTCGTTTTATTACTATTTCGTGTTTTTAGTATCGTGTAGTAGACCGGGGTAGATGCCTTCAAAAATAATAAAAAGTGAAAAATACGAATAGTAGGATGAAACCCATCACAAAAGGAGGAGAATATTATAAAAATGAAAGGAAAAATAATTTACGGGCGATCTGAGGTCGGGAAGGGGGTGGGGGTGACTTTTTAAGGGGAAAAAACGGTTTTTCTCGATTTCCGGCAAAACTAAAAGTCCTATGGAAAAAAGTCAAATGGCAAAGTTGTAGGTAATAAAAAGATCTAAAACTTTTGTATTAACACTTTTTCACATAACCTCAAAATTTATGTGAAAAATTCAAAAAACCATGTTTTTGGTTTTTTATTTTTATCTCTTTCAAAAAACAATATTTTATCACGAAATTTGGTGAAAACTTACCTTTTTATGTCCCAAATACGCTGTAATTTATTTGATTAGAAATATTTATTTTTTCACCTTATTTTGAATAAATATCGAAAAATCACCCTAATTTTCAATCGAAAAATCACCCGTCAAAATATCTTTTTTTTTCAAAAAGTTTATATGGTGTCTGTTCGTTAAAATCTCTACTTTCCGATGGTGAAAAAAAATATATATGTTACCATAGTAAATCTTCTCAGCAAATGCAAAAAACCGAAAAAAACTCGAATTCGAAATTTTTTTTCAATTATTATATTAAATGTAGAGCTATTTATTAAAATTTACACTTTAATTACTCGAAAAACGTAAAATTACATGTTACATAGATAACAAAAAAAATTGCAAATCAAAATATAGTACTATAATTAACAAACAAATAAGTTGATAAAATTAATACTTAATAAGACGTCTACAATATTTGGAGAAAGGAGTCGAATCTTCTTTAAGTTATATGCGTAGATGCCTATTTGTAACTATTTTTAGATAACTTATATTTATCTGAGTGACCTATGAAAAATTTTAGCCCATCAAAAGGTATTTCATAGAGGAGTGGGGAAGGGGCTAGGCGGGTCCGGGTCTTACTACATACATACCTAATATATTATTTCGTAGCAGCTGTAACAACCGTTAGTTACTCCCATAAGATATATAAAATACACATCGTAAATATATTTTTACTAACTAACTTATGGCCTATTTTCATATATATTTCATATATTTTAAATATATTTTAGATACATTCAAAATATATCCTAAAAGACATAAAAAACAGCTAAAAATAAAATAAAAAAATTGAATATATCTGAAATATATTTGAAATGTATAATATATATATGAAAATCGGCCAAAAGTTAGTTAGTAAAAATATATTTACGATGTGTATTTTATATATCATATGGGAGTAACTAAGTTTGTTTGTGCAAAATAAAGGAGATTATTATTTTTTCAATCTTCTTAGTTTTTTTGTAAACTTGTCACAATTATCTTCAAGAAACTCAACGTGCACGTGTATTTTTTTAAACGATGTTGTATACTATACTGTATTTCGAATACTGGCTAGGCTAACGGTTGTTACAGCTGCTACGAAATAATATATTAGGTATGTATGTAGTAAGACCCGGACCCGCCTAGCCCCTTCCCCACTCCTCTATGAAATACCTTTTGATGGGCTAAAATTTTTCGTAGGTCACTCAGATAAATATAAGTTATCTAAAAATAGTTATAAATAGGCATCTACGCATATAACTTAAAGAAGATTCGACTCCTTTCTCCAAATATTGTAGACGTCTTATTAAGTATTAATTTTATCAACTTATTTTTTTGTTAATTATAGTACTATATTTTGATTTGCAATTTTTTTTGTTATCTATGTAACATGTAATTTTACGTTTTTCGAGTAATTAAAGTGTAAATTTTAATAAATAGCTCTACATTTAATATAATAATTGAAAAAAAATTTCGAATTCGAGTTTTTTTCGGTTTTTTGCATTTGCTGAGAAGATTTACTATGGTAACATATATATTTTTTTTCACCATCGGAAAGTAGAGATTTTAACGAACAGACACCATATAAACTTTTTGAAAAAAAAAGATATTTTGACGGGTGATTTTTCGATTGAAAATTAGGGTGATTTTTCGATATTTATTCAAAATAAGGTGAAAAAATAAATATTTCTAATCAAATAAATTACAGCGTATTTGGGACATAAAAAGGTAAGTTTTCACCAAATTTCGTGATAAAATATTGTTTTTTGAAAGAGATAAAAATAAAAAACCAAAAACATGGTTTTTTGAATTTTTCACATAAATTTTGAGGTTATGTGAAAAAGTGTTAATACAAAAGTTTTAGATCTTTTTATTACCTACAACTTTGCCATTTGACTTTTTTCCATAGGACTTTTAGTTTTGCCGGAAATCGAGAAAAACCGTTTTTTCCCCTTAAAAAGTCACCCCCACCCCCTTCCCGACCTCAGATCGCCCGTAAATTATTTTTCCTTTCATTTTTATAATATTCTCCTCCTTTTGTGATGGGTTTCATCCTACTATTCGTATTTTTTGTTTTAAAAATTATCGACACTGGTCTATAGGCCCAGTGGTTAAGGCAACCGCGTCTTAAGCTTAAGGTGGCAAGTTCGAAACCGGGCAAGTACCTACTAAAAGTAATTTTAGAATTCATATGGACTTTTCTAAGTTTGTCTGGGACATTATTGACACCTCGGTTATCATTTGTTGATCTTTGACAGTCTTCACAGGTAGCCAAAAGTCAGAAAATTAAAGTAACAGTCGATACATGATCGTGATGCCCGGTAACTTGCTTGTGGAGGTCTGATAGGCAATCACTCTATGTAATACACGGGTATTCAGTCGCAGACGGTTAGGGCCGAAAATGTAAATATAAATGTTAAGCGGACGCCCTCGCGGGCATCCTTGTCCCAAGTAGCTTAAGGTGGGATTCCAGTCTAACCGTATGCGCTTGAATAGGTACCCCGTGTTTTAGGGCCGAAATTGCGTAAAGCTATCGCCTACGTGGTCCCATACAAAAGAGCTCCGTTGCGGGGACCCGCGTGGGTATCCAGGCTTTTTGCTACATAATAAATATTAAGTTCTCATCGGCACGACTACATGCACACCGTTAAAGTTGAAATAGCGAAACTGCGCAATTAATAACCCAGTATTTTCGACGGATACCATCGCACACGACACATGCGTTTTGCCACGCGACTGCTGTCAGTCGCGGGCGTCCGTCTAACGCAGTTTCGACCCTAAAAGGTTAGTTACAGCATTGAGTAGGAGGCAAAATACGCATTCGCTCGATGTAAGAGATACTGGTAGGCACCTACTCAGCAGAAACAGCGCTAAACGCCGAGGTATTTCCACACAGGCGCAGCCGGTGGCAGTACCTAGTCTGAAATAAACTTACCACCAATATTTCACGCAGGATCTAAAATTTGAATTTGTTCCACTTTCATCCCAATTTTAGTTTAAAGAATATTTTCATGAAAGTGGGACGAAAATTGAACAGTAGGTACAAAAAGGATAAAGCGCGAGTTTAGACGAAAAAAAAAACAATTCTCATTTTGTCAATAGATTTATCTATATATTTTAATGAATAATTTTTAATTACAACTGTTTGCAAAATTACAGTCTCCTTCCATTTCACAAAGCTTTTTTTTATTTGTAGAAAATTGGCAAAAGAACAATTCTTATTGCAATCAAATCACTTGTTACCATGACAACTGTAAGTGTAAGTAAATATAGATATTAAAAAAGAAACTAAAACAGTTTTATATGGCTTTAGTACATAATGACCTATGTGGCCACACTTTAGTAAAGGTGACCTATGTAGTCACACTTCAGTAATGGTGACCTATGTGGCCGCACTTTAGTAATGGTGACCTATGTGGCCATACTTTAGTAAAGGTGATTTATGTGGCCACACGTTAGTAAAGGTGACCTATGTGGCCACACTAATACATAGTGTCCTATGTGGCTACACTTTAGTACATAGTGACCTATGTGACTAAACTTTTGTACATAATGACTTAAGTGGCCACACTTCAGTAATGGCCAATCAAAATGTGGCCATAATTATGTATATGTGGCCACATTTTGATGAACAAAGAGATGGTAAAACTGCTAATTAATATTCTTTCAGTCTACAGCGATTATTTGTAGGTCTTTTTTGACTTGCTTATGACATTTTTATGGTGACATGAAAAAACCTGTTGAATGAAGATGTTGCAGTCAGATATGCTTAAATGGGATTTTTTGTAAATTCCCAGTGAAATTGTTATCTTTCTTTCTTAGAAATGTAGTTGATATTCAATAAGAAATTAAAGCGTGTTTACATTTCTTATTTAATATTAAATACATTATTTTTTAAGTTTAAATGTATTGCACAAAAAATATTAGATCAATATGTACTAAAACAGATACTTCTACTAGGTTTGTTATCCTGCTTATGTTTAATGAAATTCCATGGAAAATTATATTCATTTTATAATTACTATAATTATATATTTTGTATTTTTAACTACAATATTTATTAACTATATATTACAAACTTTAACTTACAGTTAGATTTTTATCAATCGTTTATTTTGCGCGAGTCCAATTGTTGCTTTCTTTGGAAATATAGTTTTTTAATATACTTTGCCAATTGAAGATAAGAATTTTTAAATAAGTACCAAATTATTTTAGCCTCGTGTACGAAGTGCCTTATGGGTTATTTTTATTTTGTAGATAGTGGTGGTGTAATTTGCATATTTTTTAGCTCCTGGTAGAGGATGTTATAATAAGTTTGTATTTTACCGAATAATATACATTAGACCTGTATTCATATAAATAAAAAACAAAAATAAAACATAAGTCACTGTATACCGGGCAATACGCATTTTTTCTTCTTTTTTTTCTTCAAACTTGAAGAAAAATTGTTTTTTAAGGTTCAAATATTTATTTATTTTACAAAAGCAGCAATCGGACTCGCGCCATCTCACAGCACAATTGACAAAACATATTTTCAAAATATGTCAATTTATTAGTTAAACACGTAAATATACCTTACAAAATGTATTTACAAAATAAAGCAGTATTATTAATTATATTTTAATTATTCGAAGTGGGAAATGAAATTTATCTTTCGACATTACGGTTTGTAGTGGTGACGTCATAGAAATATAAAATAGATAATAATTGAAAATCTTATAAAAAATAAAATTAAATTAAAAGAATCATTAGATAGTCAAATGAAAAAGAAAAAGCTTCTAATACTTTTTAATTCGAAATTTAAAAAAATATTTAATCGTTATACAATAATGATCTATTTAGCCTTTGGGTGGCTTATGGTTCCGAATCCCTCTGTTTTCATCAATAGTAAATAAAAAATAATCATCATTATAAAATCTCCATCTGCAAACTTAAACAATGACAAAAAAGAGTAAAGTCTTCTTTCCCATTCTTGGCCATTTTTTATAAATTATACAGTCGTCAACATCGAATGTGTCTAGTCGACAATTATGCACATCTTAACCATCAAATATTATAATTATCAAATGTCAAGTTGTACGCCTTAATTTTCAAATCCTTTTACTTTTTTTATTCAAAACATCACATCTACAACCCGTGGGCAGTCGAAATCAGAGTATTCATTGTAAACTATTGCTATTGCAGTGTTGCTATGTGTCGCTAACGTGAGGGTTGCTACGTCCGACGGGCGGTGTCGCGAGGACAAACAGTGACAGAAAACTTGGCAATTATGGCAATTGTCGAAAGGAGCAAAGTACCTGCGACATGCAACGAAGGCTATAAATTAATAAAAATAATTTAGGCAGAGAAGAAAAATATTGTCTGAAAAATTACCTAGAAAAGTGTAAGTTTTATGAGAGCATGGGAGTCTGGTCGCGACATCGTCCGTCTACAGAACCATACATCGTGAATCCTAATGTAAGCTTAACTATTTACAATCAGTATACGAATATCGACCCGAATAGAACTCGAAAGAAAAAACAAAATAGGAACGATACAAAATGTCGGCCGGGGCCCACCATATAAATACACGGTATGTACAGTACTAGCGGAGTAGCGATCAGTCCGTGGTCTCCACGTCCAGGCCGTTCACCATGCGCTCGATGCTCTTGAGGTCGGAGGCGGGCGGCGTGGCCGGCGTGGTGGAGCTGGGCTCGGGCGGCGGGTCGGCCGACACCGCGCGCGCGGGGGGCGAGCCCGGCCGCCGCGCCGGCGACGAGCTCAGCGAGCGCGCGCGCGGCGCCACCTGCTCGAACGCCGAGCCCAGCCCCGGCAGCGCGTACGGCGCGAAGCGGTGCGCCTTGCCCAGCGCGCCCGAGTGCGGCCCGGGCGGCGCGGGCGGCGGCGGCAACGAGTACTGCTGCAGCAGCGGGTGCAGGTTGAACAGCAGCCCCGGCGGCATCTGGTGCGGCGGGAAGAAGGGCGGCGGGTACAGCGACGGCGGGTACAGGTACGGCAGCAGCGGCGGGTGTACCGGCGGGCCCAGCGACACGTCGGGCGCCGGCGAGGGCCGCGAGGGCCCCGCGGGCGGTGAGGGCGCGCGCCCCGCTGAGCACGATGAGTCCGAGCCCGCCTCGATGCCCTCTTCCGCGCCCGAGTCACCTCCGCCTCCGCTCGAACTGAACCAGGCTGCAAGAGAAGGTGGCTTTAGAACTAAAAACTTTTTTGTGTTGATAAGTGCCGAGAACATAATAATTTACGCATGAACAAAACAATCGTTCAATTCATCATACCGTAACATTATGTCACATAAATAATACTGCATAATTTCATATTCATATCAAGCAATACGAAATTAGAACGATATCATTATGACATTACACGACGCAATACGAATGAACGAATGAACTGAATCACTCAGCGAATCAATCAAACTGTACAACCCTGCAAACGCTTGCGTCCGGAAATCGCCCGTCACCGATCGGTATGTAAATGGTCTATCTATGTATTATATTAACAAATAGCCTGAAAAAAGTACAATGGAGCTAAAATTCGAGTCTTTTGGTTGCTACTTGCCTGGTGACAGGATTTGCAACATTGAAATAAATATTCACATTAAAATTTGATATAGCTACAGCCATCATCTGAAGGAAAGAAAAAAGAAAGAAAAAAAGTCCTATGTGTTTCACATGCGCTGAATGGAGGTGGCAGAGGGCGGCATGGAGAATTCAAAGATTCGAGATTCAAAGCAAGCAAGAATAATTTCAAATAAAACATTTACAGGCACTTTTGTGTTGTCATAAAGTCAGTCAGTCAGAAAAATGATGCTAGTTGCACATTCCAAAATGTAGATTTCTATGGAGAAGAATGTGCAATAAATTGATGTTATGATTGATGTATAAGATTTATTTTCGTTTCATTGAGTTCTAATATTTGGGGAGGTATTTTATTATAACAATTCAAACACTACCCCATGAAAGAAGATGCATTAGCCAGTCTGAAATCTGGTTGAACTAATTGGTCTCTATTTCGAGGGGCCGCTGATCTCTAGTAGCAGTTCGTCACGTGCCCTATTACCTGTTTACATAGGAACCTAATGACAGCATCAGCGGACGGCATTGCCGTGGCCGAATTCTAGGCCAGGCAAGGAATTTAACTAGTTTTGTCATCGATACGCTACTATACTTACAGCTGGTATTGTGCTGCGTGGAGGTGGCAGCGGGGCGGAATAGAGGGGCCGCTAACCTGCAGCAGCTCGTCATCGTAAAACAACGTGATAGTGATACTTACAGCTGGTATTGTGCTGCGTGGAGGTGGCCGGCGGGGGCGGACTGGAGGGGCCGCCCACGTCCAGCAGCTCGTCATCGTAAAACAACGTGATAGTGATACTTACAGCTGGTATTGTGCTGCGTGGAGGTGGCCGGCGGGGGCGGACTGGAGGGTCCGCCCACGTCCAGCGGCCGCTCGTCGTCGTCGTCCCGGTTGTCCGAGCGCGCCGTCAGCATGGCTTGTCTGCGGTACACGGACAAACTACTCGTGTTATTTACTTATTTTTACAACTATTTATAAGGACGAATGATAAACAAAACTGTACAGCAGTGGCGAACAGTCTAAATAATATGAATCTCATCAGCAGTGGTCCAAAAAAGTCCAAATAATATGAATCTCATCGGCTTCTCTTGTGAAAAGTATAATCTATAGAACAAGGACATTTTTAGTTCGAGCTATCGTTTAATTACAGTCAGAGGTTAAACTTACAGTCACACTAAAAAAGTATAGCAGTGACGCGTTGAATACATCTCTCGCTCTCTTATTCGACTCGAGCCGATCTTATCCGAACGTTTAATTTTTGAATTCATTTTGAAGGGTCAAAGGTCATGACAAATAGCAGATTTTCAGAGGTCTTTACTGAATTAGATTTACACAAAATCAATAGAAGCCTAGATAATATCCACAAGATATGTGTTTCCAAAATATTCTAATAAAAAATGTGTAATAACATCATAACCGCGTAAGAGCGGTTTTATGAAAAACAGTCAAAATGTATATCGGGTTGGATGATCTTAAGAGCTCGTGGTAAGAACTTTGCGCGTCAAAGTAATTTTCTTTTCAATATATGTCAATATTTTTATAATAGATAGGTATATTTACTTCTAACAAAAGCACTTTAAAACGATCCAAAATGTCTTTGGAACGTGGGGTGTGAATCATTTGACATTTGAGGTAATGGGTCGCATCGACCCCCGACCGCTGTGCAAAGGTTAATCATCTTCTAATGATGGTGAAATTTGAGACACCGTCGCGACGCCATTACTATCGTGCTTAGATAATAGTTTCAGTAAAGGTGACCGTGCTAGTTAAACGAGAAACTATTTTGGAAAAGCCGCGAAAAGTGGCCGATTATTGTTTTTTTTTTATTGAGATTCTTGAACTTGCGGTGTGAACTTGTTATGAGAATGACGAATTACTGTCTATGTAATTTTTTACACCACTTGCTCGATAATGTCATTTTATACGTCATACAAACCTCACTTAAAGCAAGTGATAGTTGTGTGATAGTTGTGTGGAATATATTATTATTATTATTATATTAAGTCATATTATCCCTAGGGAGATAATGCAGTATGGCCGATCCCTAGGGAATAATGAGATTTGAATTTGGCACATCAAAAATCGTCAACATTGTGAATTAAAATGTACGTGCATTGAACAAGTCGACTCGAAATTCAAACTGGCAACTAACAAAAAAAGAAAATAGAATAAATATTTGCACCCGATCGAAACCGGGGCTGATCTCTAATGAGATTTAAGTTCAGTTATTAATGTAGACTTATTTTTTGTGAACCTTGCCTTTATAAGCATAATCAGCCTTTTAATGTTCCCACTGCTGGGACTCAGGCCTCCTCGCAGTAGGAGACAGAATGGGCCGTAACCCACCAAGCGGACCCAGTGCGGGTTGGGTTATGAGTGTTTTTTTTTAAATCAACATCTCGAAACATTTATCGTCAAATCTCTTAATTAAAGACTATCAGAGTATACCTATAGCTATCTCACAAAAACAAGTCCTGACAACAATTCTTCAAATTCTACCACAGAAGAGTACAATGCCTTCAACATATCAATTTCCCCCGCACTAAATACGAACAATATTTTTAAACTGTACCAAAAAGGATAAAAAGATTCGTCCCAAACGTTTAGCTCACCCCAAAAAGGACAAAAAGCGAAAGCAATTATTTGCCTTCTGTCGCCCGTTGAACAAACAACTCTTTATCATTTGCATTGTTTTACTGATCCCTAAATACGATCCCATCTTGGGTTTCGGGGTTCCGTAGTGAATTCATTTTATTAACTCGTCTCATTGTCGACTGATAGAATTTAATTTGTGCCACCCCTTGTTGGGTAGGGTTGCTAGCGTATAGTAATTATTTTAAATATATGTGTCATTTTAATTTAGTGCGATTTTTAGTAGGTATTTTGATTCGTTTTTATTTATATTATATACATAATAAATTATTCTATACTAGCTGACCCGGCAAACTGTATCGCCTAACAGTCAATTAATGTATATATCTTTCTATATAGTCCACTGATTGCGATTAACCTTTCAATTGTGATAATTACAGACACAATTGAAAGACAATAGGTGCGCGAACGCCGGCGTTCGCTTGGGGTTTAATGAATTAATCAAAGCCTAAGTAACATATCAAGTTATCTACACACAATTTCAATGCTTATAAGTTATTTACATCGATTTCGTACATTTTACGTGATGCGCGCACAACTAAATACTTCTACAGATTTCTTATATGTATAGACTTCCCGTTGTATTCGTGAAAAAAGCTCATATTACGTTTTTTTTTTTTTTTTAAATAAATCCTACATCTAAAGGAGTATAAGTACCCACTTTTTATCATCTCCGATCCCTACAGTACAATGCGGGTTTAGGTGTCTCGTGTGAGTTTTTATGTTTGTAAATGCACGATACAGAAGTCACTCCAAGTGTAGGGTAAAGATTTTCTTTTTAAAAGAAAAGAATCTATTTTGTCATTCTTTCTTCTTCTTCACGGAAATTTAAAAAGTCGTCAACACAAAGACTTACATAAATGATGTCAAAAGTATGACTAACGAGCAAATATAAACCTGTCAAAAATTAATTTCCTAACGTGTGTCATCCCTAACTTAAACTGTTCACATTAGGGTGTCCACGTTACAATGTAAACTTGCGACACAGGGGTGGCCGTGCCTTGTAATTTTGCCAAATTTTTATCCCTCAAAACGTCGCGGTTAGTTCGGAAGCCGCAAGGGGGCGCCACGAGATATTCTGTTGGAGACAACACCCGTATACTAAGTAGGGCTTTTTATTCTTGTGTTTTTGGGTATGAATTAGAGATGGGACATCTACGAATGTGGCTGGTTAGTCGACTTTTCCGACTTTAACAACGATTAAAACTAGTTGGCCTTTTTCATTTATTACTGTTTTTAATTTTAAACAGATAATGTTTTAGATACTAAATTACTAAGTACAGTTTGATAGCATGGTTCTTGTGTCTTGTAGAGTCTGTCTAGTAAGTAAAACGACTTGGTAATTATTTGGATTTAATGAAATCTCATGTAGTCAACACGGGTTCAATAATCAAGGTTGATTAAGAGATAGAGATCATTGTTTACTAACAGAAAAACCTTACGAAAAGTACCGAATATAAGTATTTTTTAAATGATTAAATATTATACAAAATTCCCAAGTCGGTTGACTTATTAAAAGACTATAAATACTGGCGATTTATTTCCTGTCTTATTAAGTACCGACTAGTCGGCAGCTAGTTATCGGCTATTTATGAGGCTGAGCACGCTCTCTCACTCCATCGTAGAGAGAAGACAATTGATGAATCCCGCCTTAAAAATAAATGATAAAGAAAGGTTAATGTAAGACTGCAAAGTTATTAGCGTTTGTTTATATCCCAAAATGTCACTCAATTTATGGAATTATTCTACAAGCTATTAGCATAGATTATATGAATGAATGGCGATCAAAATTGTACACTGCAAATAGCGCGTAGTAAGTATTTTCTAGTAGCAATATGTTATGAATGGTTGATTCAATTATGAATTTAACAATTATGACAAATTGCCGTGAACAGTTTTAGGATTTCGTTACTTTTTACTTTTGACTTTACAAATGTGATTAGTAAGGGCACGGATAGAGGCCCATATTTATTTACTAATTTAAAATAGTGATGTATGTGAATAATCAATAAGTTATGATTATTAGTATATTAACTTTATTAAATATTAAGTGAAATAAAAAAAAAAAAATTAAGACGCCTTTTCCCTGCCGTTAAAATCTAAACATATTCTATATTTCTAAATAAAATTGTTTCTATTTGTAATATCAAAATAATGTTTTTTTTTAATAAATGCATTGCATAGGCAAAAATGAAATTTTTAACATTTATATCTGTTTGTTCTGGGTTATCTCCGACACGGCTGGACCGATTTTGAAGGGACTTTCAATGATTACAAGCTGATGTTACAAGGAGTAACTTAGGCTATTTTTATTTTAGAAAAAAAAAAACTTGAAATTGTAACCCAAAAGCCTTGGTTTTACGGGTCGTAGGGAGGCTAGTATAAAATAATATAATCACCGTCGATGTCTCTGAGCGTCCAAAATGGCCTCTCACCCATCTTAATTAGTACCCCGCGACATAAAAGGGTATTCTCACTGGGTGGGTGATATCAAAGGAGTGCAGCCTGGTGTGGATGCCTTAGGTATGCCGCATGCCAACCTGGTATACGTAGGAATGAGGTAGGGTTGTCGCCGTACATGTTGAACGGGGATGATAAGAATATGTGTGAAATAAATAATAATTCTTTTTTTTATCACTTTGAAATTAATAATCTTTAATATAAGAAATGAAGATATCCGCAGGAGAACTAAGGTTGCCGACATAGCACGAAGAATCGCCAAACTTAAGTGGTAATGGGCAGGACACAATGCTCGCAGAACAGATGGCCGTTGGGGCCGAAAGGTTTTGGTGTGGCGACCGCGACCCGGAAGACTCAGCGTTGGATGGCCTCCCACAAGGTGGGCCGATGACCTGGTAAATCATTGTGGTAATCAATGGTGATCATTCATTGTGGCGACACTTGGAGGAGGACTATTTCCAAACAGTAGACATCTATCGGCTGAAATGACGATGAATTACACTTTGATACAAGTGGAGAAAGTATCTCATTGCGACCGAGGCGGAATTTTCCCGAGACGCAGGCGAAGGTGTTATGGAACCGAGTGCTGCAGTCTCAAACGACGTTTTTCAATACACTTACGAAGAAATAAATATACAGGGGTTGACCGGCGACGCGTGAACCTTCAAATGAATGCCTATTTCCTTGGTCACACCATCACGCGTGAACGGCTGGACCGATTTCGCTAATTTTTTTGTTGTGTTCGTTATTGTGGGGAGAAGGTTCCTAAGGGAAAAAAAATGAAAATTAGGGTAGAGTAGTATAGAGTAGAATATGGTAGAGTAGGGTAGAGTAAGGTAGAGTAGGGTAGAGAAGGGTAGGATAGGGTGGAGCAGGGAAGAGCTGGGAGCGAAGCCTCGCGGGCTACTAAGTTAATAAAATAACAGTATGAATGTATGAACGTATTGTACTACATTTCATTCAACTGCAAAAAGTACACACGACAAAAGTTAACACTATTATAGGCACTAACTAGCGTTCTTTAACTGAAATGATAATTATGTAATTAATGTAAATGATAAGCCCCTTCACTTTCATTCCTAAATCAGTTAATTTCACCACTAAATCCGGAAAGCCTTTCCCTAAACCAACCTTTTTTCTCACTCTGCCCACGGCCTCATTACTTTTACTAAACAACAATATAAATTATTTAACGCTAGCAACCCTGCCGCCGGATGTGTTATGCGGCATGTGTCCGTGGCTCGGTGGCGGGTTTTCCGAGCGCGGCGTTTGTCAAAACCCTCACGTTTCCCGCGCTTCCGGCCGCCATTTTGTGAAGATTCGTCCGCAGCGTCCGGCGAGGCCGCCGTCCGGTTACTGTCCGGCTGCCGGCCGGCTATCGACCGGCAATACGTTGTTTAAGCGCATTTAGGATCGCTTCCGCTACCGGACGTGGTCTGTTCATGTTATTTAGCGGTTTTGAGGTATAGAGGGTTTAATGTTTGGTAATTTAGAAGGAAAGTTAAGTGATAACGCGTAAAATTATATTATTTAATATGCAAACAAGTAAATATCGCAAACAAATTTAAATTCAACATAAAAACTAACCGTATTGACTTACTGTACCGTGTTATCGACGTATTCATCCAATACTTTCGAGCTCTATTTAGTTATTACCTACTTACTTAAATTCTCTTTATGTTCTTTTTGTTCAAAACTTTACGTTTGTTCGTTAACACTATCTTTTAACACAATTACCAATTTAAAACTATTTACCACAAAACTTGAATAGCATTAACAGAACGCCTAATCCGAGCTAACGACGCGCGCCATAACAGATGGGTATCACCTCTAATTGAGCTCTTGTTCGAATTTCAAATAAGGTAGCGGAACGACTGCCTATCCCCACAGCCAAGCAAATTATACGGCGAAAAAAAAAAAAACTAAAGCTGATTTTATCGCGGAAATCCAATTTTCTCCCTTGCACGCCAAAGACGCTGGAAAAAAGCGCCAAGTCGAATGACTCCGCCATTCCGAGCGTTACCCGCCGTGTTCAAACCCCGAACACGAATAAGGAGGCGCCCGATTGGTTTAATTTGAATTTTCAACGGCTTTCAACTCGGAAACGACGCCCTGTCCTAATTAATTCTGAAGATTCACAGATACCACGCTAATTTAGTTAGCTTTTAACTTTACTTAAATAGTCAGTCGCCAGTTTGTGCCGCCATTTGTCTTTTTGAAGCCCACCTACCAAGTGGAGTTTTATATTAATAGTATTTTTTTCATTCGTTCGGTTTACAAGGCAATAAATTAAGCAATTAAGTATTAAAATATAGGAAAGGGACTATTAAGTGATAGTTTTGATCGTTTATTTTTATGTCGGGCTCGTTAAGTAATAAGATCTTTTTATAAACATAGTTGTTTGGCTGGTTGCGTTGTATTTGATTGATTTTGAAAATGGAAAGCGTGTACTAAGACAGAGAGTATTTAGTAAATGGAGTTTTTAGTGTTAATTCTCTTTAATTTCTATCAATGATCGAAAACTTAATTCTTTAATTAATAATTCGAGATGATTTAAATTCGAATCATCGCCACAACTTAAGTATAGACTTCAGCATTTTTAACTTCCACTTGTATTAAAAAAATGTCACAGAAAAGAAGTATTGGTTACCATGGAATTTGAATTTTCTCAAGTAGCACAAAGAGTTCGTTTTTTCAAAATTTAATAATTATTTCGAATTCAGAATTTGAATTCAAGATTTAAAATATCGGTTACCAATACCAGTCTCACTGACAATCCGTCAGATCAATTGGACAGTTCTCAGCGCTATCTTGAAAACATCAAATCCTTTCTCGAAATATCACAACACTGACCATGATATTTCCAATTTCCAATTGATTATTAACGTGATGTGTCAGTGTCTAACTCCATTGACTCGCTATGGTATTGTGGGGGCGTTCCAATTAGTTCCAAGGGTTAGGTACTTACTTCTTCTCTCGTTTGCCGGCTCCCGTGTCTCGGAAACCTTTCGCGAACGGGTTGTTGTCGATCTTCAGTTGTGTTATCTGTGGACAATTATGGAATTACAAATGTGTTTTCGTTATTTCTGTATTTTGTTTAAATATTCTCCATATTTTAACACATTTGTTGGTAGAGTAGTTTATATTTCGTTTCGTTTTTAAACTAAGGCAGTAAGTGCAAGTGTGTGGTCAGCTAAGCTTGGTAAAATCGATAGTTATAGAGAGTTGACCTAGAAAAAAGTAAATAACATTAAATTAACGTTTGTTTTTATTTTCTCTATAGTACCTACATAATAATTTTACAATTAATTAAAAAATTGGACAGCTGATGTAGTAAAGGCGAGCTTAACCCATAATTGGGTTCTATTCATTAAGGACAAGAGTACACCAAAATAATTTATTTCAGCAATGTTGCTAGAAAAATTATGTTAGCCTGATTCTGACGATGGTCTTCCAATAAGCCTTGAGTGAGTTTCAATAAGTTTTACAAATAAATATTTTAATTAAATACGTTACTAAATGAATTAATAATAATGTAGATAGTTTTATTAACTAGGTACTTATTGACCTCGGGAAAACCTTCAAAACTGAATTACTGATCGTTTCGTTTAACTAAGCACTAGATTTTTGCCGCGCCTTTACTTCTGGGGTGACAGCAATATTGCGTTTCCGGGGAAAAAGTAGCCTATGAGCTACCTCTTAATAATATTAGCCTAGACTATCACATTTCTACCTTGCTGTTAAGTATTTCTATTCTCTGAACATTTAAATTATGAAACCTGAGATCTATATTATCTAGCGGCATGATTGCATATAATACAATATTATGATTCTAATAAAACTATTCCATTTGCTTCTGATTAGTAATACGGGAAGCAATGAAGTAGGCTGTTAAATTTTAATGTCGTCTAAATATGAATCTAGTAGATTTCCTCTAGTTAGTCATAATAGGTTAGTTAGGAATCCTAGTCCTTTGAGAACACCGAGGCATTTGCGTTGACCGGTCTTACTTTTTGTCAGTGATTAAGAAACCGGTTCTTATACCCTGGGATGCGAAGTAACGGGTCATTTATGAAAATGGCTAAATCCCAAAGTTTTGTACCTAGGTCACACAAATCAATCGAACTTAAAACAACAATTAAGCAGAATAGCAACGCTTGTCATGATTTTCAGAAAGGGTTTCATGTGTAAAAGTTTAAACTTAAAAAAGATTTCAGAATTTTGAAAAATAATTACAAAATTAGGAATTAAAGAATATTTAAAAGCTTTTCATTCCAAACCGAGCTGTCATTTTACCAAATTTTTCGAATTGGCAACATCATGTTGCTAACTGTGTGTAGTGATATCATCGTGTTGCTGACCTGTGTGCTAGAACAGTAGGAATATCTTTATCTACAGTCCAAAGAGTAATCAAGTGATTGTTAGAGGTATCCGGAATAGAGTGTAAAGTCTAACAAACCTCCGTTGAAAAGGGGAGGAAACGCCAACCTGAAGAAGGTTGCGTCTGGTCCGGGCAACTGATCGATAGAAAGACTATTTTTCGAGATGAGATATCTGAGACTTCTTCTGAATATTATGTGTACCTATATTTTTCCCATAGGTAATTGTTTTGTTAGTTAAGATATATTATAAACAACGTTAAACGTTAAATTAAAGCAAAACCTGAAATTAGTTTGATCAGAATAACGAGCAGAATCAATTAAACCACTTTTTAATATGGTTTACATGTTTCAAAAAAATCTTCATTAAAAATGTCGCCCTGTCTATTTATGAATAGGTCAAGCCATCATGTGCGCAAACCCGCCGAAATAGGTAAACAAACACAAATGGTTGTGGTCCAATGAAATTTTCTCATACACGATATAATAAAAGTTCTTATTTCAATGCTATTTGCATTGAAATAAGAACTTGTGTATGTATATTAATGTATATATATTAATTTTAAATAAACTAAAACTACACATTGAATTTTTTTAAGTGTTTTTTTTTTCTCACAGAATTAGGTCAATTAAATTAAAAATCATTTGGGGTGTCTGAGGTTTTGCGCATTTAACGTTACACGTTGCATAGGAGCTTACCTTTTCATTCTGGTACGCGGTAACCGCGATGAACTCCGTCTCTTTGAACACGTAAGTCCGGAAGGTGGAGTAGGGCAGCTTCAGGATGTCGTTGGCCCTCACCAGGTGGAACCTGGGCTGGTACTTGTGCATCGAGTTCAGGATCGTCTGTGTAACACACTTCAAACAGCTTAGGAAAGTGCTCGCAAGGCTCACGTGTGAGCTTGTTTGGTAAATTCAATTAGAGACACAATAGTAAGACAATAGCAGCACGAACGCGTTCGCTTGGGGTATCTTATCTGTAGGTTAAGGCCTGTATTAATAAACGACTGCATTTGAAAAGCCCATTGGTATATCTGTCAAAAATCTATATATGAGTAGCTATTTAGGTTATTTAAAATCTATAAGAAGAAACTTTGTATTGCGTTCAAGTTTTTGAATTTCGATGACATTTACTTTTTGACAGCTCACCCAGAGATAATGTCAAGTGTCAGAATTAAAAAGACATTATTAACACAGGCCTTTGCTTGCAAATTGCATCCGAAAAGAGCAGTAAGAAGGCTCAAGCAAACTATTACATCATTTATGTTAGTATTCAAACGATTAGCTTCAGATGCTAAACCAATAATCTACATGTAAAACATGACAACTGTGTATTTATCGCCATTCTCCACACACGCAGGGGGCATATAAACAAGCGAATTTTCTAACATATTCCGATAGTTTACATGACTGGTAATTTACGATTACTTTACAAGACAAGCGATTGACAAGTGCCTATGCAGCTCTGTTTTCTAATAAACATCGAAGTATTAACAAATGACGAAATAACATAGATACTGAGGTAAAATTGCGATTGACCTTATAGATAAACTTGTTTTATTTTAAATTTCGAATGCTGTAATTTTGTAAGAAGGCGAATATTTTTGAATGTTTCAATGAAAATGAGCATTAGTGCTCTGTTACCACTTTTTATTCTGTGTTTTTTTGGGGATAACTATTTTTTTTATAACATTTTTGGCTTGGATACTAAATCTCTTAAGCTTGTATGAATAGTTAATTTGTTTACCATTTAATTATGGATGTACACATTCTAATGTTTTTTGTAGGTAGTATTCGGTAGCAAATGTATCAAATCAACCTTCTCGACAAACTTCGCTGAGGCAGTCAACACTACAATAAAGTTCTCAGCTCTATTTTTCCGAGATGCGCCTGTTTCATTGATCCCACATATTGTCTAGTTTCACAGAAACTTTCTACTAGCAATCAATTTGCGAATAAATAAAACAGAAACCGACCAATAGGTAGCTATATCTCTAAACTTACTTATCTTTAACACTTAAAAATAAATGAAAATATCGTAATATAAAAGAATATGGCTAACAGTTTATCGATCCCACTATCAGTAACCTATTACAATAATAACCCATCTTTAAATTCCGCTGACGCTTCCACCCCCGTGTCATTAAGTATCATTATCGTCTGCACCTATAAATGATGCATGAACACATCGCGATCTTTTAACGTGATCGCGTTCAAGGGAAATTAGACTTAAATTGCAACAATAATCGTGTGATCGATGGGAATTGGCTTGCGTTTGTAATATAATTATTATGACTAGTTGTGACTCGCGATGTTGCTTATTATTAGGTGGGGTATAATAACATAATCGGTGATTAAAGCTGGGTAATAAAGTCCCACAGAGTAAGTCTTGAATAATTAAGTATTTTTCAAGGAAGAAAATTAAGTAGATACCTACTAGTACATTTTCTTTTTAATGGGGAAATGCAAGTGACGATATATCGATACATATTTTAATTGTTATACAACATGTAACAATAAATGCACAATCTGAAAGTAGTATAATATGACATTTCATACAGAAAACAAATCGTTTTCTGTATGAAAACTTAACTAAGTGAATCGATTTCAGCTATTTTAAAAATATTTGATTTTTTGTCCTAAAATAATCAAAATTTATTTACCAATTTTGATAAATTCTTTATTTACACTATCTACTCTAATATTAAAAAGAGCTAAACTTTGTTTTTTTCTTTGTATGATGTAATCTCTGAAAGTACTGGTCCGATTCCGAATTTTTTTTCACTGATAGAAAGCTGCTTTATTCCTGAGTGATTTAGGCATATTTTATGTACGTGGGCGAAGCTGCTGGCAAAAGCTAGTGTCATATATAATGTAATCAACTGTAATATACCCTAACATTTTAAGATATATTTGAAGTTGACAAGATCGTGACAGACAGACACGCCTTCGTTTAATATTAGAGAGGTTTGACAAGCGCCGTGAACCCAGAGACACATGTTAACACACGGCTCCGCCCGCGAATTATGTGTTATAATACTTAATAGATAGGGATGACAGAAAGTAAAATAATTGGGGAACATATTCGATAATATTCTTGTATACCCCCTGTACTAGGAATCAATTTTCGAACAATTAAAACAGCTCCTGAATTTCAGTCGAAGAAATTTCGCCAAAAACTCTGCTATAGTTATTGAAAGGACGAATGTTCGTCTTTTCAGTAACTATAAATAAATAAAATATGTTTTATCGAGTTTTTAAGGAACGCACATCACGATCATAATTAAAAATATAATCCACTCCATTTGACAAGTTTGCGATTCGATTTTTAAAATGTTTTACTACTTACAAGAATTGACATATTGATCATCTTTTGGCGCCCAAATTAAAACGTTTACCGCTTGATTCGCGACAGCCCTGTTACAATATAATGATAGGTCGCGCGACCCCGGGCCACTAAATTACTATGTACCGTTGTCGCACTGTACCGCAGTAGCTCGGTCACACTGTCTCCCTAACTGCACTGTGGTCACGTAACACTTATGATTTTTGAATGACTTCAGGTAATGTGACATAGGGATAGGGAGGGATATTCAAGTGTAATTTTGTCAAAATTAATATCTATTTATACCATTGCGATAAGCTATATTTGAAAATTTATAATTGGAGTAAGTAAGTATATTGCTGCGGGATTATCAAAAAAAGCTACTGTGGCCCTGGAACGCAAAGGGCAACTGAAGAAACACAGGTGAGTTTTAGTCCTTAAAAGTCTGACACTTCCTTTCGCTCCACCCAGAAAGGGCAGAGGAGTTATTTAGCACCTGTATTACAAGTGTGCCTACCGCAGCCACCAGCGATCCACAACCGAAAATTATCTGCAATTGTTTTTAGTGTAAGATTGTCTGTATTTTTCTGCTACTGGTATGAAAAAAACTTTTTTTTATAAATTCCCACCAAAAACGGAGACATTGACAGCTGTATTTTTTTTAAACTCTTTACTTTTTCTCAATGCTCAACCGCTTTTGAAAGCCAGAAAAAACAGCGGAATCCTCTGAGCCTTGGAGAAATTGTCTTCGACAACGTAAGGAACTTAATCAGTAGGTAGGTTAACACTTAATTACAATAATAAGACCTAATTATGTACTCAAAATCTCGTACAACTGGCTTTTTTTAAACAGGATGCACTCATAAACGTTTTTAGCCAATGTTTTGTAAATTAGTTGTTGGTGTGCCCACAAAAATGGATACAGCGAAAGAATAACAGAAACAAATTAATTAAAACAGCTAATTCAACCAATGACGTTCCCACTACTGGAAAAAGATGTGAAAAGTTGAGCAGTGAAAGGGTAATGGAAAGGGCTATGCTTGGAGTTTCCTTGCGTGATCACATCAGAAATGAAGATATCTACAGGACCAAGGTTACCGACATAGCTCGAAGAATCACTAAACTTAAGTGGACAGGGCCCATTGCAGGCAGAACAGATGGTCGATGGGGGAGAAAGGTTCTGGAGTGGCGACCACGTACCGGACGGCGCAGCGTTAGAAGGCCTACAAGGTGGACAGATGACCTGGTGAGGGTCGCAAGAAACCGATGGATACACTCTAAAATGAAAAATGTGAAACATTTGTACTCAAAATGTGAAACATTTGTACTCAAAATGTGAAACATTTGTACTCAAAATGTGTAACATTTGTACTCAAAATGCTTCACATTTCTCCACAACTTTTGCCATCACCATAAACTGATTGTTTCAAAATCATCATTTCAGCCGAATTACGTCCACTATTGGACATGGGCTTCCTCCATGTGTCGCCATTAGGTATGACTGGTCCTATGCATTTCACATTTCACATCCAACGGATTCCCGCGACTCTCACCAAGTCATCAGGCCACCTTGTGGAAGTCATTCCAACTGCGTCTTCCGGTACGTGGTCGCCACTCCAGAACCTTTCGTCTCCATCGACCATCTATTCTGCAAGCAGCGAGTCTCAAGATACGAGTATAAGGTAAGTAATACAGGTAGATAAAGCTTACAAGTTTTCTTAGCAACTACACAATGTATCTACTAAATCCAGCTCATATTTTAACCAGTACATTTCATATTACGCTCGCATACCATCTAGATATGCAGCCATTGTGCCCTAGGTTGTATTGTAAAAATTGTGTTTGTATGCAAAACTGACATTGGTATTCAATGGAGACCCTAGTCGGTCCAGTACGATGGACGTATCAATATTCATGACAATGTATGACGGCGTTTGGTTTGCTAGTTAACTTATTCCCATGATCTGAGATGTATTTGTGATTTATGTAGATCTGTGGTCGTTAATGTCATTTTCTAAGGTTGGTACACAGATTTTTTTTTTAATCTGATCGCGTTTAGAATTGCACACGAAAGTTGAACCTGGGATTTAAAGGAAAGTTTTTACCTAAGTATTATGGTAACATTATAGAAATGTCATACAAATGTCATTCGATTTGTAAATTGTTATTCATTCATTAATTAATTCGGTAGTTATCATTAGTAAAGAACAGGCAATTAGATTTATTACCTACCTGATGCTTTATTTCATATCTTTTGAAAACTTACAGCTAAGATAAGTGAAGGTCAAGCATTACGATTTTCTCTGATAAAACAGTTCAGATTTTTTTATGAATAGGTATTTATTTTGGGGCCAGATTATATTTTCCTAGAAATTGTTTACTTCATGTTATGGCCAAAATTAACTGGCCAGATCGTTTTAAACGTTAAACTTTGATAATATGTCAATCCTCGTTTGGCCAAATATCTTTAGGCCTTTCGTTATCATACAAATCCTACTTCAATGATATGGTCAAACGAGGATTGACATATCATCAAATGTTAACGTTTAAACGTTCTGGCCAATTTTAGTTGGCCATATCATGAACTGATCAATTTCTATTATCTGGCCACGACATCTACACTATTATAAAGTGGTAGCTAAAGCTTGTATTTTTTTGTGTATTGAGGTAATCTCTGAAAGTACGTATTTATTTATTAATTTATATACACACAAAAACTTAATTAATCGAAAAGAACAAATAAGGATAAAAGAGTACAAAGGACTTATTTTTAACGAAATTTCTTCCAGCAGACCTGCGACAGGACAGTTGGATGGGATATGTAGACACACTGGTACTGGTCCGATTGCTAAATTTTTTTGCCATATTTTATGTACGCGCGCAAAATGACTTAATAACTGTTTCTATACATTATTATTGTTTAATCCTCAGGTACTAATAAAGGCGGTTCTGTCGTTTGCACATGGACCAAACCAATATACTTGTTTATTAAAGTTTTCATTGACTAATTGCTCGTCCCCCACAAGTTCGCGCCGACCCATTAAATTCAATTGCTCTCATTAGATTTGACCAATTGATTATGACAACATCCGCTTATACTCAGATTTCTGTTTATTGTCGCTCTGATTGAAGCACTTCCTATGTGGATTAATATAATTGCCGTTAATCAAGACAAGAGTGTTCTTGTTAAGATTTTTTTTAAAAGACAGATTATTATTTATCTTATCAATTTAATAATACTTGACTGGCCTGTTGGTCTAGTGTTTAGTGGCCCTGACTGCTATGCAGGAGGTCGTGCTTTCGATTCCCACCCAGGGTTTGGTATTTAGAAATATATAAGTAAGTTTATTAGTTGTCTAGTACTCATAACACAAGATCTGCTTAGCTTGGGACTAGACGGCGATGTGTGATAGTTGTGGAATATTTATTTATTACTTATTGCGGACAGCCGAACTCAACTCACCCATGAGACTCACCACCATATGCCAAAGAAGAATTTTAGATTTCTTTGGCCACATTGTTAGAAAGAGGTGTTATTCTGGAAAGTAGTTACCGACAGGAAAACTTGATTAGAAAAGACCCAGGGCAGTGGCGTAACTATAGGGTGGCAAGACTGACAAAATGCCACGGGCCCCAGGGCCGACGGGGCCCCCGATCTTAGAGATCGTGAGCTCAGAAGAAGTAACCTAAAATATATTAAAAAAAAATATTAAAATGAAATCACAACGTAACGTGATTTATCGGGGGCCCCATCTAATGAATTTGGCACGGGCCTCAGATGATTTAGTTACGCAACTGACTCAGGGACAGGAGTCTAATACGTTAGTTAGAAAGTGTTACATTGGAGACCACAGACTGCGACGCCTTCCACATCGCCGAAGATAGGACAACATGGCAAAATATATTCCACAGGAAAGTTATTCGTCGAGGTCACGAAGAGGTGAAACTATTACCTACCTAACCTTTAACTAATTATTAGTGTAATAGAAAAGCTGTGTGAAGTTTTATTTCGTTAACTTCAAATAATTGTGGACATTTAATGGCACTTCATTCCGTCGCAAAAGACAAGTTTCCAAGACACGTTTAAGAAATGTTGGCCCATAACGATCGTCAATAAGAATGTTACGCACCAGCAAGATGAATCGCTTCACATAACGAGACATGACAAAGAAATCTTAACGAATTATTCCATCAAAATTTACAACGACATTAAAATAACTGTTCAAAATATCTATTTTGACGCGCTGATCATCTCATCAGGAACAAACGACACCATAAAGACGATCTTTTTTTTTTCTTAAGCTAACGAACGACTGCATTCAGCCTAAAAACGATAACATTAAAATAAAATTATAGTTGTTCGTTGCGTCGGGTTTAATTACCGGGTTCTTATTGGTGCGTCCAATTTCTTTATTTTACGGTTGGACAACAAATTTATATGTAAATCGTTGGCGCGGTGGTCCGGCGCCGGTGATGCATCGAGTATCCATTAACAGTAATTGGCCCTCTCTAGGATGTGAAGACATCTGGTTAATTGTTCGAATTTTGACTTTCAAAAAGAGTTTAATTGATTAGGTATTTGAACGAATTTATTTTTTGCGGTTTGGTGAAAGTTTCTACGTTAAGTTATAATCCACTAGCTTATACCCGCGGCTTCACTTGCGTAAATAAAATATAGCTTATGTCAGTCAGGAATAAATCAGCTTTCTATTGGTGAAAAAATAATTTAGCAATCGGACCAGTACTTTCAGAGATTACTTCCAACAAACAAACAAAAAACTTTACTCTTTGTAATATTAGTGTATATTTAAACTTGAATCTAATATTCACTGTTTTTTTTCAGCCTATTTTAATTCAAGTTAACGGTAAGCGTATTTATTTCAATTAAATGTCCCAGTTAATAGTAGATACTTCTAGATAACAATTCATTCCATTTAGCAGAAAACATTGGGAATATTCGCTTCGATTCTAGCTTAATTACTTTAATTACATCGTATCGACATAAAAATAAAACCAGAATCCTTAACTAATAGTTCAAAGTAAAAAAGCGCGGGGTGGCGCCACTAGTTTATCCGTTACAATCGTTTCGCTACGCTCACAGGTCGTAAACAATAATTTTGTTGATCGTTCTATGATGAACTGTCTATGGTGCAACTATTTAGATATTTTTTTAAACCAAAATTTTTAACAGGTTGTAAACGATTTTCTGGAAACCATAAAATAAATTTGGATCTTGTTACGAATTGGTGAATGGTTTTACGGATTTTAAAATAATGCAACGTAAGATTTATCTGTTCAAATTCATATTTCGATTCATAAAAGTAAAACAGGTAAGTAGGTAATAGTGAAAATCTTTTTCTGATTTTTATTTTATTACTAACATTTTTAGGTAAAGTAGATAATAAGTCGTTATTTAAAACGCGATCGACAATTTTTTGCATCTTTGAAAATTTTCATGCTCTGGGGTTGCGCTATTCGCTACGAGATGGCGCTACATGTACAAGATGTCAAATCGTCAACTCTTCTTATTTCGTTGAACTTATTTTTCTTTCAGCGATTTTTTTTTTAAATTTGAGAGTAGAATTATTTAATTCGTTTTTTTATTGACTATTTCATATGATGGACCTACAAAATGATAGTGTACGTTTTTACTGTCTGAAGATGTAGGTAGATAGAAAGATACAGAATTTTAGTTTTAGATTTTAGTGAAGTAAATATAAATAACATTAATAAGAACACGACCTATCCCAACAAAATATAAATAAATATAGAACGCATATCGCATACTAGGCGACGCAATGCCGCCCGTCGCCCCACACATTCGCGCCAAATGGCTAATTCGCGCGGCAAGCATACGCGCCATAACTCATATCAACTAACCAATCGGCGAGGGAGCGTACAAACATGTCGCCGTCTCTTTCTAACCTACTAGAAACCCGAGCCTTGTTTGTTTTTCCTTTTACTTCCTTTGAAATCTTATTTTGAATTTTATTCCTGCAGGGGCGTGGAAGCGGCGATGCATTTACTCTCTCCCACGTACGGAACGCAACTGCCGTCTCCGTCTCGCTTTTTGTAATTTTAATTCGCAGAACGCTATCGAAACGTGATTTGAGTCTATAGAAACTTTTTTTATTGCAAATGTTCGGAATTCGATGAGGCAAAGACGGGATTTCGGCAAAGCTTATGCAGTATCGATTGAATTCGAATGATGCATCTTCGTGTTTTAGTTAGGAAGTGGTATATGATTTTTAGTCGCCATTTTCGATTGTGACCACAACTGTATCTAATCAGAACTATGTATTTTGGATTTCGACTTTTAGATCAGTTCTGACCTGTTTCTAGATGGAAAACATCTTGCTTTTACTGGCTTTTAACATTGCTTTTTGTAATATTTTCTCTGTTACCAATCAGGTTGGCAAACCGTACTACCGTCTCAGGGTACAAATGTACTCAAAAAATTGTTACAGTATGACCTGTCACATGTTATTTGCTTAAAACTAACTGCCAGCAGGTTCACCAGATTAAAGTAGGTACTTAATTTAAAAATTATCCCAACGGTTCCCTTGGGATAATTTTTATAGTCCCTGTATAAAAATATATCCTATATTCGATTCCTTGACATGGTCTACCGGTGGTCCAAATTTTAAAATCCAATACAAAAAGCAAACATACACATATCTGTAAAACTTGCCTTTAAAAAAAAAAATACTAATTAAACAAAATAAAATTCTACCAAAAACCAATACATCCAGAAATTTAAAAAAAAACCGTCAAAATTCCCACTAAATCAATTAAACGACATATCTCACTTGAACGCGTGAAAGTAGCCACATATTCCTTGAAGCTTAAGTTAAAACAAACGAAGGATTACTACAGAGAAGCCGGCCACCAATATTTGTGGCCAACAGTTGACAAGTAAACCGTCTTAGCATTGAGTCAATACAAGGGGTTCACTAATGCCCCTTTTTACCACAAAAAGCATCGACAAATATTGGATCAAATGCGGCAGTCGCTTGCCGCGTTATTGTTTGTGATTTTAGAGTTTTTAAGGTGGTATATCGATTTTTAGTTATTGGAGTATGACGGGGCTTATGGGATTGTGATCGTCTACTGGATTTATTGACCAGTTTTAGGTCAAACGGAGCTGCAAGCTTGAATAAATGACTTTTCTGTCAGCGTTCCCGGCAAACGCTAATTAGGTATACAAAATGTCTGGCAATGATATCTACGAAAGAAACCACACGTGACAAGTGACGTGACAAGTAATATCATTGCCATACATTTTATAATAAGAGTGGCGGGAACACTAACATAATACTCATTTGTCCAAGGGAGCTGGGCTCTAGTCAAAAGTGACAGCGGCTGTCAAAATTTAAGGCATATACCATAGACATAGGACGTTCTGCTCCTGGTGAAATTCGCGGGAATCCGATGGATACGAGACGCGCAATACCAGGTATTGTAGTAAAACTTGGGGGAGGCCTATGACTACCAGTAGACGGCTTTCTACTCAAATTATGATGATGAATGAAGATATAAAGAAATTCGAAATCCCATTAATTTTAGACTTAATCATATCGCTGCTTGTCTATCTAGACCTAAATATAAAGGGAGAAACTGACTAATTGACATATCAACGCACAACTTAAACTGCTGGCACTAGGAACGTAAAATTATGCACAAGGCTTCTTTTCAAGGCGTAGGCAAGCACTAAAAGAAGATTTAAAAGAAATTCACCCTCTCTAAGGGGACGAAACTGGGATCCAAAGGTTTATATGGATAAACCTCCTGTCACGTGGGCGAAGACCCTAACAGAAGCTAGTTTCAGATATATCATTTACAGGCACTTTTGATTTGTCAATAAGTTGGTCAGTCAAAAAAGTGAAGCTAAATTGCATGTTCCAAAGCATCTAGGTATGCTATGGAATGTGCAATTCTATGCAAAAGAACGTGCAAGAAAATCCAGGGATACATTTTTAAATCATGTTATGAGTTACAAAAATCTTGGTTACATATTTCTCGTCGCTTCTATTATGTCAGCACAATGTAAATAATTAATAAAAAAAAAAGTAATTGAACTAAGCCACTGAAATATAACACAAGGCCCGGCTTAGAAATTATAAACATCTTTAGGGATTTATGAAAATATCGCATTGAGTCGATACTGATACATCGGTCGAATACGACGGTATATATTGTGAATACTTAGTTTCTTAAATTTTTACTAGGTATTTTTTTAGGTTGAAGGAACAGTAAAAAAAAATTAGAAATACTTTTTTAATCGGGCTGCTATCAATCTGTTTAGACAATGTTACCAGTTATAGTGTTTAATTTCATTTATTGTAATTTTGTTAATTTAGGTCCACTTAAATTTTGAATTTCGATTTTTCGTTACGCTATTATTGTTATTATTCGATATCAACACATCGATTTCGGCGTTTCGTCGACATCGAAAATATGTCGATAATAGGCTTGGATATATCGACTTATATCGATTTTCCGATACATCGTTGCAACTCTACTTGCACCCGATTATGCGACTATCACTTAAGTTCACGTAAATTTAACGAACAATTAGTTCCTAAGTACTAAAGCGCAGCCTTCTAATCGGCAGCTGAACAATCCTGCGCAAGAGCATCCATTAACGATATCACGAAGTGTTTATCCAATTTATCTATGGTAGCCTTACGAAGAGGCGTATTGTCAACAGTAATCTTTTGATGAGGATGAGTGAAAATTCTTAGGACTTGAGGGTCAGGATCATAGGAGTTTTACTATGCCAATTTTAAGGGTAGTTGTGAGTTACACGAAAACTTAAGAGGTGGTCTCTCACTCTGAAAAGAGCCTCGTTAAACGAGACTGAGATTCATCTATTTGTTTTAAATAAACTACGATTTCTGATTTGAAGCATTTAAAGTTGAGAATTTCTCTATAGTCTGAAAACTTGTCCTTTGGCATTTAAGTAGGGTTTGATAAACTAAGACGTTCTTAACTCAAAATACTTAATTCAGAAACCCGCCCTTAATCTTTCAATTAATGATTAAAAGTAGAGGAAACGAATTTTGCTGTTGTCAGTAACCATACTCAGTGAAAAAAGATTCTATCATAGGTATCTCATACATAAATAAAGAAAAAGAAATTTAAAAAAAACCTATACTTAAAAAAAATTGACCCCAAAACCCCTTCCAATAATTACCCCTCGAAAAATCCACAATTCCTTCAAAAAATTCCTTCACTCCATGTCGCACACTACAGAACAATCGCACATGCGCGGGAGCATCCATTAGCGATTAACGAGCGATCGGCGGGCGGCCACTAAATTAAAATAAATATTTGCCGGCTCGCCACAAAGAGACGCCGCTTTCATCCTTGCCGACACAGGTGCCGCCCGAGACGTACAGTCAACCACTTACTGTACTCAACGTACTAGCTATATTAAGTCGAGAATAAAACTAAAATATGGGAAACTAATTATTTTGAAGCAGTTAACGTTGAAACAGCAGTTAAATGCAGAAATTTATTACAACTAACTGCAAATGCTGGATGGGTGCTCATTTTAGCAAAGTAAGGTGCTTCTGATGTTGATGGAATTAATCATCATGATATATCACAGTTTAAAGTTAATTTATGAATGAGCTACAATATTGATCTCTTCATTAGAACCGCTGGGAGATTGTCACATCAAACACTTGGTTAACGATAAGGTAATACCGCTGTTGACATAAAATTTTAAGGCATAATATAGTTTGGCATAACTTTTATTAGCATAATAATACTTTGAAATAATGCAAAGGTTAAGTTAGGTTAGGTTTATAACGGCTTTACGTGCTTTGCGAAGCACGGGGAGTCAGTAATGTACTAGATAAACTAAGAAGGAAGCGAAGTAGCAGTCTTATGGTAAAACATTTATTATGCCTAATAATTTTGCAAAAGGGCATCTGAAAGAACACTGTGGCTTTTAGACAGTGAAATTCTAATACTCTCTCCCGTTCTAACCAGAGTTTGATGAATCATTTGATGATATACCAAGTAAAAATAAGGGCCAAAGAAACAAAAGTTACTATTGCAGCTCCCTTAATATTGAAAGAAATAATGGAGAAACTACTGACGTCAACTTACAGAGAAGTACGGAAGAACAGTTAAAGACGAGACAACGAAGATGATAAGGCAGATCTGGATAGGTTGGAAGCCAATATCAAAATAGTTGAAAAACATACTGAAGACGACAAATGAAAAACGACCAAAGACAAGTTACTAATGCAGCTCCCCTACTGTCATTAGATAAAAAGCCAGACTTCGATGAAACAATGGATATACTACTGACATCCGAACTTACAGAGAAGTATGGAAGAAGAGACCAGAACGAGACAACGATAAAGAGATGATAAAGTGATATAACTAAGTAGGTTGGAAACCTATACCGAAATAGTTGTAAAATATGCTGAAGACAAGCAAGAAAAGAGAAGTCTAAATGAACAGATAAGGACGATTAAGCTGATAAGACAGATTTAAATAGATCGGAAGCCAATACCAAAATAGTTGAAAAAGATGCTACAGCAAGAATAAAGAAGTATAGAAGAACACTTAAGGACGATGAAGATAACAAGATAGATCTGGCTAAGCCAGAAGCCAAGCACTGAAGACGACAGCAAAAATGAAAAAGCCACAACCAATAAAGACAAGACTCTAAATACATTAGCGGAGACACTTCAGTTGCGAACCGTACATACTCAATAAAATGTACCACTGATGCATATCATTAAGAAATGCGCGCTTGTCGTTACGACTCTTACGAGGTATCACCCACTTACATATGTATCTTGATAAATAAACGATTATATATTGCAGTTGTTAACCTGTGCTTGGCAGATGGTTTACTATTAATTATTATCTAATTATTTTATTTGTAGCCAATGTTTTGCTATATAAAAATAGTATATTACTTCTACTTCTCTGACTGTTGGTTCTAACTATCTATAAAGTTTTATATCGAATGCTGATGAAAGAATATTGATATTATTACGGATATGAATAAACGCAGTATTTATTATTTATTTGCTATTTTATTTAGTATTTATTTAACATTGATTCTAAGTGTTTTTTTGGTCTGATATGCTGTCTGGTCTGCGGTTATACCTCACTTGTTTTTTTTTTTTAATGTGAAGTATCTGCAGTGTACGTCTGCACACAAAGAGATACGAGTATATAAATTGTCACATTTTCTATCTATATTAACTTCTGTCGTTCAAGAACAAATGCAATACAATATGTGTACGACAATTGTTTCTATGACAAATGGTTCTTAACCATTTGTCGTACACTTATTTTTTGAATAGCAGAAGTCAAGATACATTATTATTATCTAGAATGTACAGGCAATTAAATCAATACTTTTTCTGGCAAAGTATCTCAGTTGTTTTTTAAATTATTGGTAGGTTCACATTTGATCACAATTTTATCAAATGGTAAGCGATGATGTGGTCGACGATGGAGCACGCTTGCCTAGAAGTAACCTATTCACTCTTGACTAAAAGCTCCAAGCTATCTACACTAACACAATAAGGAGATAAAGTTTGCTTGATGTATTTTTGTTTGTAGGAGGTAATCTCTGAAAGTTTTGGTCCGATTGCCAAAATTTTTTTACCGAAAGAAAGCTACTTTATTCCTGAGTGCAATAGGCTATATGTTATGTACGCAGTAAAGCCGCGGGCAAAAGCTAGTCACTTATATTTCCCTTATGTACACAGTATAACCTAAAGTTTAAAGTTGTCTATATTTTTAACTGGTTTAAGTTGTTGCTCCACTTTTAACACAAACAATGGACCAATAACAACAGGAAGCCACCAAGTAGTCTACAAAACTAAAAGCTCTATGCTCTAAGCAAACATTTGCTCTATGGTCGGTTCCATTAAATACCTTTGTTTTTTCAGAGACACCTGATAGCTGCGCTGTGACATGAGGATTGATAGCGAGGAGTTTGGACAGGTGTCAGATGGCTGACTGGTGCTGACAGCCCGAAGTTGTTGATAACAACTAGTTCTGCCTCTTTTCTGAAGTGTGGTAACTGATCCTTATAATATCATAAAGCCAGCTTCTATAACCCTAACTTATTCTTTAAAGCTAGAAATCTATATATTATATATATATATATCCCCTACTGTCATATATATATAACGAGAAACTGACTCACGTATCAACTACTACTAGGGGCGTTTAATTTTGCTAAGAGAAGATTTTCCAAATTTCACCCCTTAAGGGGATGCATCTCGACATACATTTTCACTGTTTTTCATACAGCCGCTCTTACGCGATTATAACGTCATTACACATTTTTCATCAGACATTTTGGAAACACAGTATCTTGTGGATATTTTCTAGGCCTCTATGGAAATCAATTTATAACTTTTTGTAAAACTAATCCAGATAAGACCTCTGAAAATCTCTTATTTTGCATTAACTTTGACACTTCATAATTTACTCAAAAACTTAAAAAGTCAACAACACACAAGCCGAGCAAATTTTATCAAGATTCTAAATAATGACCATGTTTTTCAAAAACTCTTAAGTGTTTATAAAAAACACGTTTTTCTTGGAACAAGTTTTGTAAAATATTCGAGTAAATCACGGAATTACTGAATGCCAACAGAGTTTTCAGGTATTATCACTCTTTTTTCGCGTTGCCTTTTCGTGAAACATCACGTTGGATTGCGTTAGATGAAGTAACAAGCTTTTAAACCATGCTCGATAGGCGAGTGGAAAATCAGCCTCTTAGGGAGATGAAACAGGGGTTCAAATTTTGTGACTGTGTGATTCGAGTGGTAACGGCCTTGACTTACGAGTTGCAGGTCGCGGGTTCAACCCAGCCAGGCGCATTACTTTGTGTAATTTATATCATCACCACTGAAAACATCGTCCTAGAACCAACAATTCGAAGACATGTGACATCCACCAACCCGCACTGGGCCCGCGTGGTGGATTACGGCCCATTCTCTTTCCTAGAGAGGAGGTCTGAATCCCAGCAGTGGAAACATTATACGGCCGATTATGCTGTATTATGCTTGCGCAAAAATATTATTCCTAAAGTAAATATGTCGCCACCAAAGTAAAAACTTTCAGAATTACTAGAGATATAAAGGAGGCACAGAAGTGTTAACGTTTGACCAGGCCGGTGCGCAAACATCGGTGTGTACAGGCCCTTTAACGGCGAATGTAATCGGTATTTGTGTACACTCGGGCTAAATGGTAGTGCGGTGTGTTCACGGTATTCAAACTGAAAGGATGGACAGAGGTTCAAATGAAATTGAGTAGCGTTGAAAGAAACTTTAGAAAAATCAATAAGTACAGAGCAGACAACATATTAATAACACTACAATATAATCTACATTATTATATTAAAGCCGGTCAAGTGTGAGTCGGACGCGCGGTAAAGGGTCCGTACCGTCCGTAGTAAAGAACGGTAAAAAAAATCACGTTCGTTGTAGGTACGGGAGCCCCATTTAAATATTTATTTTATTTAGTTTTTAGTATTTACAGCGGCAACATACATCACCTGGGAAAATTTCAACTGTATAGCTATCACGATTTATGAGATAGAATCTGGTGATAGACAGCGAAATGATAGCAATACTAAAGGGGACCCCCGTTTTTATCCTTTGTACGGAACCCTAATCCCTATTTCCCTTGGTCACGTCGTCACTTGTGAACGGCTGGGTCCAATGTGCTAATTTTGACCCACTTAAATGTACACAAAGTTTCATCCAAATCGGTGGGTCGAGTCATTCAGGAGGAGTTAGGAGACAAACACGTACAAAAGAATTATTTATATAAAGATATTTCTCTCAACAAGCATTCATAAATCATAACTAATATCAAATAGCACTATGACAGGAATTGAATGCAACTAATGAGTAACTCAGCAATGATAATAAAATACTGTGAGCACAGGAAACACAACACATTATGTCATTTTCTATGCAGAGATACACTTTCCAGAAAATTGTGTCAGTGAATAGTAAGTACTCACTGTTAGTACTAGACCGTTCATTTAACGCAGTGGTTCTCAATCTGTACCCGCCACTAATGATATATGTACTACGCACTAGATTACGCGTGCCGAATACTGCCTTCAATCGGCTCAGGTGTAAATATGTAGTTCGTACACCTTGAACATTGCACTATGTTGACCACTTAAGACATTTTTGTCGCGAAAAAAGTATCCTCTAAAAGCTATTTCAGTGCTGTATGTTTTAATAGTTCTGTTAGACAGAATAATAGCAATGTAGCGCTGCAGCGATTTTGACAAATAGTTTCCATGAACGTGTGTCTATCACTAGAATCTAAGTCGATGATAATGATACCCAGCAAGAAGTGTAATATGGTCTGCGACCGACAAGCCTTTTTAAAGTTCCAACTGCTAAGACTCAGGCCTCCTCTCTAGGAGAGGGAATGGGCCGAAATCCACGCGGGCCCAGTACGGGTTGGTGGATGTCACATTGTCACGTCTTAAATTTTTTTTGGTTATAGGATGTTTTTTTCCTTCACCGCTTTGAGAACAGTTGTGATGAAATTCGAAAACTACTTTGACTGTCTGAGTTTGACGTTGACGTCTAACTAGTGTCATTAACAAAGCATTTTGACAGTTGCCTAGACATAGAGGACGTCATTTTAAAACGCCCTCATTACCTTAGTGTAAAATCTAGATTATGTTGTTGGTGTTCCTAATAAATAAATAAAGCGGTCTCCAATCAAAAGAGGTTGAAAACCACTGATTTAACATATCTACATATACTCAGAAAGCTTGATATTAAACTATAAAAGCTTCCTTTCTCAAGTATAAAATCACTATACGCGTCCATTCTCATAAGAACTGTCATTTCAAAAGTACGCCAAGACCAGAGAGCTCTACCTGTAACGGTTATTGTAAACAAGACCATTTGTGAAAGAGCTGTAGTTTTTAAACACTGTGGATGTGGAGAAGGATCAAGTTATACTAGTAGCGGTATTATTTGATGTGGAGAATAATGACAGGCGCCATGCGTTCCACATTTTAATGTAGATTTGAAAAGGCGTTAATGGAACGGTTAGAGGAGAGATGGGATGATAATGTTTATGTTTTATTGTGTTTCTGTGAGATCGGCGGATTTTCTAGTAGTTTCTCCTTTGACTGATATAATAATTAATGTTAAACGAGTATTATAAAGATGTATAAACATTGTTTTGACCTCAATGCAGTCAAGTAAAAAAAAACTGGGCAAGTGCGAGTCGGACTCGCGCACTGAGGGTTCCGTGCAAACTACAATTCCCGAATGGAATCTCGAAGATTTAAAAAAAAAAATCCGCATTGCAATTGCAAGAAAGGGTTTTCTTTTTTGTGACGTATGAATTTCGATCTTTGAGAGTATCGAAATACACAGTACAGTTTTTTGCGACATAAACTGCCGTATCTATTTTATTTATAATAAGTTTGATTTTCACAGCTTGAAGGGACCACAGACTTGAGATATAGTTTTAACTTCAACGCGATACCTCCACGCGTTCTCGAGATAAAGGGTCTTGACAGACAGACGGACAGACGAACGGACAACAAAGTGGTCTTAAAAGGGTTCCGTTTTTGTCTTTTGAGGTACGGATCCCTAAAAACACTTTTCAAGCATAGGTACAACATACATTGATCTTGATAATTTGGATATCCATCAAAAATAAAATTTTGATATCGTGTATGTGTAGTCTACGGAAAAGTTAAGGGTACCAGGCCACGAGGAATATCGCCTATGAGGTGGACTGACCAGATAAAATCGACAGTAAATGGCTTATCATCACTGTATGAATGCACGAGGAAGACGGCCATCAGAGAGGAGTGGCAGTGTGTTGTGAAGCTTGCCACCAGCACCTGAAGTGATGACTACGACCACTCTGTCAGGAGTGAAGCTAGAACCATATTAGACCGACATACACATTAACCACGTCTGATTTGCACGCAGAACGACGTCGCGGGGCGTGGATCAAGTGTAGCTCTACAAGTCTAGTCCGACGCGCCCAGTAGCCCGATTCACGTAATGAAAACCGTAACGATATCGTAGCGATTTAGTCGTTTCTACCATTTCCGTATTCACATCCATCAATCGAGTTTGAACGACACCGATTTTTAAGTCGTTTTGAATTCGTCGATTAAAAAAAAATCTGTATTACATTATCCTGGTAGAATGCTTATTAATGTAACTGGAAAGTCGATAGATCGTGAATACCGCTTTTGGACCGCGTGTGGCACAAGTGTGAACAATGTAGTTCTATCTCGATACAGACAAAGATGTTCCCTTGAATCTTCAATCATTTTCTATTATCAAGCGGGCGAATAATCTATCTATCTTAATCTATCTCCTTTCTCTCAGTCCATCCAAAGGTTGTCTGTAAGAGATCGCCCTGTGCGATAAGACCGCCCATTGTGCACTTATTCTTTAAATGTTTGTCCTGTATTTTTGTTTATTTGGTGTACAATAAAGATTATAATAAATAAATAAATAAATAAATAAATAAATACGCTGGCAGCAGTTAGTATTTAAAAAATAATAAAAAAAAACTACTTAAACGAATTGATCCACGGCCATTCTGAACACGCCTAATTCAACACTTAGACAGAACAAACGAACCTTCTCTATATTTATAACTATAATAAATGAGTTCGGGCCTCATAAAATTATACGATCAATGGTGTGGCGCCACCTGCCGACGAAAACGCGCAAATTCAACCGATGCGTATGCGCATTCGTTAACCAAAGACTCTAATCACACAAAAAACAACCTTGCGTATCAAGTTATATGATTGGAATTTGATTGCTAATATGAATTGCTGTAGAAACAATTCAATTATACAAAAATATACCTTATTATTTTGGAGTATGATTGCAATTTGATTGTTATGTTATTTGTATCAGAATTAATAATTATGAAAATTCGAGTGTTTATCTCATTTCCTGATCTAATATTATCTACTGTAGTTAATCAATTAATTATGGTATAAATCAATGAAGACGTTATTTTTGGAAATTAGTTGGTGACGGTATGGAAGTTTTGTCGCCATTTAACCCTTTGTGTGTCCGGAACGTGGATCCACGCGAGACACAATGACTTTTTAATTGTGTCTCTAATTATATATCATACGAAAGGTTAAATTATGAAAAAAGAAACATCGTTAAAAAAAAATCAGTTTAACCTCCACTCGACTTAACCTGTAGACAGTAGCTGGGTAACATTAAAAAAATCTCATCATCATCATATCAGCCGAAAGACGTCCACTGTTGGACATAGGCCTCCCCCAAGCGTCGCCACAACGACCGGTCCTGTGCGTCACGCATCCACCGGACTCCCGCGACCCTGACCAGCAGGCTTACTCTCCAAATTAATTTCAATTTCAATCTAAAGTCAATCCGATCGCAATGTCAATTTTGACGTTACGTGATTGGTTAATCTTGAAAATAGTATTATCAACATATACGATTTCACTTAGTTCTCAAAATGGTCACGCAATTTTGAACCAATTTGGCGCTAGCATTGAATTCAAGGGTACGAAACGTCACAATCTCAATGTCGACCGATCGGAGTTGAAGTCAAGAGTAAGCCTGCTGGTCGTCAGTCCAACTTATGGGAGGCCTTCCAACGCTGCGTCTTCCGGTACGTGGTCACCACTCCAGAACCTTTAGTGTAGATTTTTTAAATGGGGACGTCGTTTAAAAAGTCTGCACTAATATTCTAAGGAGGTAAAGTATGTTTCTATTGTTTGTAGGTAATTATCTCTGAAAGTACGGTTCCGATTGCTAGATTTTTTTCACCGATAGAAAACTGCTTTATTTCTGAGAGACATACACTAAATTTTATGTAAGCGGGCGAAGCCGCGGGCTAAAGCTAGTTTGGAAATAAAGTAATGTAAGTTAATCATTCAATTCATACAACAAAGATTTTTTAAGGTGGGAAATCATCCTGACTTCTCCCGCTCTAGAGCAGAGAGCGAGAGCGTGTTAGAAATGACTGACTGGAACTCAGGTCTCCTCTCTATGAGAGGGAATGGGCCGTAATCCACCACGCGGGCCCAGTGCGGGTTGGTGAATGTCACATGTCTTCGAATTTTTGGTTCTAGGACATGACTAGGATGTTTCACTGTTTTGAGAGCAATGGTGATGAAATGGAAATGATAAAGCTGGGTTTGAACCCGTGACCTACAAATAGTAAGTCGGGACCGTTACCACTCGGCAACCACTGTTCTCACGTCGAGAAGGGTACAACACCAACCATAAACTTTTATATTCCCATATAAAACAAATGGCACCCGATATTCTACGAGTAAGTACATGTAACGTCAGCTAGGTTATTGTATCCGACACGCTTACATCGGGATCCATAGCTAATCCCATGGGCAGTTACCGCGGTGCGGGAGGGGGAGCAGGGTTGATAGACCAAGGGGAAATGAGAAAAAAAATGTTAAAGAAAATCATGAGGTTTGAATTTAGAATTGAATGTTGCCATTCGGAAAAAAAAATTAAGTCTGTCTAAAAAGTCAAACGACTTGGGTAATTAAAGGATTTAATGAAATCTGATGTAGTCAACACTGGTTCGAAAATCAAGGTTGATTAAGTTATGAGATATTGATCATTGTATACTAACAGAAGAACCGTATAAACAGTTTCGAATATACGTATTTTTTTAAATGATTAAATATTATACAAAATTCCCAAGTCGGTTAACTTTTTAGACAGACATTAGATGTGTACTTCTATTTTTTTCCATTATGAATCAAAGTCAACATATGATAGCTACTAGCCACTGTTTTATTATTATTATGAACAGGCTCGGGCTTGACCACCATCTTACTTGATGATAAGCGATGATGTGGTCGACGATTCAGCACGCATGCAGAAGTAACCTATTCACTCTTGACTTAAAGACCCCCAGTTTGTTGTGAAAATTATTTTTATTTCAAAATACTTTTTGTAGGATAAGAAAATATCTAAGTACCTATATCCCTATATTTAAAAATTAGCTGAGTCTAAGCCTGCTGAATAACCACAAGGACGGTGGAGCACGCTTGCCTAGAAGTAACTTATTCACTCTTGACTTAAAGACCTTCGGTTTGTTTCAAAATTATTTTTATCTCGAAATACTTTTTGATTATTTTAGGATAAAAAAAATACCAAATATATTTAAAAAATAGTTGAGTCTAAGCCTGCTGAACATACGACATTTAGCATATGCATGTCAAACATGTCCTATGTCACATTATAAGTAGATACATAAATATTTTAACATCTAGTTGCCATTATTGATCAAAACTGAGGCCCGACCACGAGTTCTTGCGATCCTTTTGACGACCTAAACTGAACTGTTAAAGGAATGGAGCAGTATAGGGTGTATTATACAGCTCCGCTATATAGGTTGTATTGTTCATCCCTCTTTCTCAATCGCACGACTGACATTTTGATATGTCATAGTAATGCCTTGATCACACGTACCAAGTAAACGGGGGACAGTGCTCTCGGCCTAGTACTCGGTACGTGTGAACACAGCGCCGAGTGCTCGCCTGGGCGCTTAACTCTACAACCCGCTTACATCACTGTTTCGCCGAGCAACATTTTACTGTCTCGCCCTTATGCTCGGTACGTGTGGCCAAAGCATAAGGCTTCTGAGGCCATACCACGAGTTCTTAGCGCGGTCCATTTTACGACCTAAACTGAACTTTTTAAGGGATGGATACATAGGGTGTATTGTATAGCTCTATCTCTTTCTGGCTCGCACGACTGATATTTTGAAATGTCATGGTAGCCTTACAATGACATGTTTAAATATTCTGGGGTCTGTTTCTATCCTTTTCCAACAGCAAAGACAGTTAAATCTATAATCCTCAATTACAAAACAACAATCCTTGATAAAGACATGGCTCAAACCTATAATTTGCTAACCCTAGGGGAGGGTGGCGTACACCCACCCTTAATTGATTGGCTTCGTGATTGATCGAACGTCTTTAACCGATACGGTTCTACGAAAATGTAAACCCTGCCTTGTTAATACTTTTCTTTGTATTGTTTATTTTTTTTTTGTAGGTCCAGCTAGATAATGATTTAATTTAGGATAATAATATTCCACAACTATCACACAACGCCATCTTGTCCCGTAGTCCATACTAAGCAGAGCTTGTGCTATGAGTACTATACAACTGCTCATTACACAAACACTTGTGATAGCTCTCTTAACAGTTTCCTAAACAGCAAAGAACTATTTTTGTCTGTTTAAATGAAATTCTAGCGCACCCTCACACGTTCACCATAGAGCTAACAGCTGACACATAATTTCCATTGCCACTTAATCACTTCAATTTAAAAAAGCACCGTAGACCATAGACCATAGACTTCCACCATTATACACCCAATTACGACTTATACAAACACATGTCATGTCATTCACAAAAACAAAGAACTAACGACAATATAACTATTTATTACCTAATCTATAACAAACGCCTGTTAGTTTTCGGAACAAACCCCTAATCATTTCATAATTAACTAAGTTTTTACGCCAATTTTGGGGCCAACCTTTTTTTTGGCTGTATCTTTAACGAGGATCGTGTGTCACAATGTGATTCCAACTCTATTTCTAGTTAAGTAGAGTTGTGTTTTGATTGATAGGTGTTTGTTTAACAAATATTTGTGTTGGTTGAAGAGTACGCGTCCATATAATTAGGCTGCAGACACCTTGGTGTGATGATCGTTGGCGCCTCCGGCCTGTAGAGTGACCATATTGAATTATTGTGGAGAGATCTCTTGATTTATTTCATCCTTTTTAAGGAAACCTATCCCCTTTTTTTTTCAGTTTGCGACTAAGTTAATAGGGGACTTAATTACAGGAAACTAGAAAATAATAAAAATAAACTGATGATGGAACAATGATTCGTTACTTACTTCTTTCAATATTCTGTTTTAAGTTATTGTGTCACGATAAAAAAAAAAAACTTATTTAAAAAAAAGATTGGAATTTTGCTTCTGACAAAAAAAAAAACTTATGTAAAAATTTTTTTTTATTTCTAAATGTATTTAGAAAAATATTTCTTTACTCCAAATGAATTTCTCACAAGTTGCCGATAAAATTGGCAACGTTATTTTACACTAAGAAACTTAAAACAACAAATCCATTAAAAACTAAATGTAACGTAAAAGCAATAAAATAAAATATCTTTGCAAAGAATATACAGTATTTATAAACAAAACCAACACAGACTGCAAGTTAAAATTTTAATTACCTACAGCATTAATTAGAAATCATAAGAATGTGTGAATAGACGTGTAATGGATATGCTGTCATAACGGTGAAGCAAAGAAATATATTTACTTAGAAGTTAGTTTAATCGAAGTCATAAAAGTTACAATTAAGGAATGTCTTTCAATGTTATAAAAAGTAATCTTGTGTGAGAATCCAAACTTCTATATTTACGCGGGCTTACGGACGGCGAGCAATGGGTAGCTCGCTGTCCGACCATCCGGAAACTGTCCGGACCGAGCATAAGCCATTGATGGCGTGCACTGTTCCCGCGCGCCTCAAGGACTTGTCAGCAATTGTAGAGTCCCAGCTGGGTCAAAGCCTACTGGGGCCAGGGTTAACTCCGAAAGGTAGCTCAGCCCCGGTATGAAGGGCAAGGAACGGCGCGGGTATTTAGTCAGTAAGAGTCTGACACTATCTCCCGCTCCGCCCAAGGGCAGGGGATGTCATTTGGATGATTTTTACCCACCAAAACAAAACCAAAAAACTTCTATGCTTCAAACGGAATTTGATGAAACTTGGTACACAGTTAGCTTATGACCAGAATAAGATCTAACTACATTTTTATCTGAGTAGTGCATAAAACTTATTATTCATTTATTTATTAAATCTGAAAACCTGTGTTTTAGACGGAGCGACTACTTATCAGACCTCCACAACCCAACTGGGTTGGATCTATTGGAGCAGTCGCTACTAAGCAACACTCCTTTGATACACCGATGGTCGATGCCCAATGAGTTCGTTTTCTACCCGTTTGTACATTCATTATTTTCAGTTTGTAAAATAAACCTATTAAGTTACATATAATACATACAATAGTTATACATATAATAGTTTACATATAATAGTTTTTTTTTCAGTCGGAAATTGTGCACTGACTTTTTCCGCTCTAGGACGTGTTAGCCCCGGGGTTCTCTTTCGCATCACCCATAGCCCCAGTAGGCTTCGACCCTGCTGGGCCCCTACGGTTGCTGATATCACGTTGAGGAGCGCGCCGTTGACGGCTCGAATACATATTTTAGTTAAGATGTAGAAGAAAATAACATTTGTGATGAAATTCAGTTATTTACTCGTAAAGTAAGAAATACAGACGTAGTCATGCGCATGCATTAGTCCATATAAAGATCTCACAAGAGACAAAAAGTCCATAATTGACATCACGTATGGTGTCCCTACATACGCAGTTAAGGTATGTGATCACTAACATTAATAACAATTTGTGTAGCGAAAATTACCCTTAAATGCTCATAGCCGAAGGTGTATGGTGTGTATGGAAAATTTTGTACGAATCATTTATTGTGTTATTAGGTAATTATTTTTGATAACAGTACCTACTATTAGAGGTTATTTTTAGTGTGGAAAGATAAATTTTAATCTGTACCTCTTTTTTTTTAAACTAAGAATTATTCCCGTAGGTATTGTGCGCGCTTTCACGATCATATAAACTTATAAACAACACACTTAGACCCGGAATAATCTGTTGTAAGTCATACAAATATCCCGAACCCACGACACGCAATAAGCAACCCATTGCTCAGATTTGCCCCTTAAAACTAGATCAAAATGCAGATTTAATTGAATATTTAAAATAAGAACGTTCGCCCGGTATGATATAATTAAAAAGAAATGTTCCAAAAACAAAAAGATCATTAACATGTAAACATAAATCTCCCTGATCATCTAACGAAAATTAAAAAAATAACCGTCATAATATATGGCCTAGGAACGCCCAACTATTTGGGTAACGGCAAGTATTTCGGCGGCAAAAAATTGATGATCGGGTCATAACAGCAGATGTTAATGATTCTATTGTTTATGGAGGGACTTTAGACCCTTGAGCCTTAGCACGGTTTCCGTACTTACTATTTCTATACGGGAAATGAAATTTTTGACATTATAAGGATTATAAGTACCAATCAGAGTTTTTATTTGGATTATATTGAGTAATTTTTCAGAGATTACATCCTACAAACAAAAAAAAAGACGGGTTGCACTCCGGGAGTGCCGGCAGAAGTGAAAACTTGATTTTTTTTTCTATATATTAAAAATATATATATATATATATATAAATAAATAAATATATATATATATATAAATAAATATATAAATTAATAAAAAAAATATATATATAAATATATATATCTATATATTTGAAACAGTAGGCCCAGGCATACATTTTCGCCGCGCCGTAGAGAGGGGATAGCTGTCTACTCTCTATCCGTCTTACGTTTTTTCGATCAGGTCACGTGTCCTGACGCGAGTTTAAGATTTTATACCCATTACAGAAAAAGTGCTCAACGCCGCTAAAGAAGTTTTCACTTCAAAAAAAACAACCTTGACCTCTTTATATTATTAGTGTAGATTCTATGAATTGTCTATAGTCCCCATTCCCGGGATTTGGACTAAAGTTAGTCTTTATTTAATAACTTAACAAGTAAATATACTGACGTCGTTTATTTCAATAATAATTGATTCCTCATTCGTATACAATTTATTGTAACGCCATCTAGGCAGGTGATACTTATGATATTCAAGGTTTTTCTCTCATATCACTTGAGAGCACCTTTTATTTAAACACTAGCTTTTTCTCGCAGCTTTGCCCGCGTACATAAAATATAGCCTATGTCACTCAGGAATAAAGCAGCTTTCTATCGGTGAAAAAATTTTAGCAATCGGACCAGTACTTTCAGAGATTACCTCCTACCATAGATAAGTGAAACGACATATCACTACGATAACACGTATCATATCACTAGATACTTTCAGTGAGAAGACGTAATAAACAAGAATATTCCACATTTGCCGAGATTTCGTGATATCCCTAGGGATTTCGTGAAATCCCTAATAACCTCATATCCCTGCTATAGATATATTTCTAAGCCAACTACAAAAAAAAACTTAACCTCTTTATTATTTAGTGTAGTAGACTTGGAGTAGGACATAGTATTTAACTCAACATACAACGGGCGAAGCCGCAGGCAGAAGTTAGAGTTCAAAGTGATGAAATCCCTTTTGTTTCAACAATAGTTTTAAAAACATAATAAAGACTTGCAAGAGTTTTTGTTTGTCCAGTAAACCCCGACGTGCGTGTAAGAAATTGACCATTTATCTTCGTGTGATTGGACAATGACTTCATACGTCATCGCTGCTCAGCCATTTAAAAATCATAATTTTAAGAGCTCCCACACACAACAGCGATGCGAAGCGATACGATGCCGTATCGTAGAAAGTTGCGATGCGAGTTGCTGGCGATACGAGTTGCTACGATGCAAATTGCTGCGAAGCGAGTTGCTACAATGCAGATGTAGCAATGCGCATCGCTCGATGCGATTTCATGCGGCAAAGCATCGGTTCAGGTGACCATACAACGTGCGATGCGTTGTACGAGCTCGCAGATTTTTACGATGCGATGTCGCATTGCAATTTTGTGTTTGGACACTTACTCCATATAGTTTCAACACTCGTTTTATAAAATAGAACGGTGGAAGACCTATAAGCAGATAGTATGGTTCAATCAAACCCAGACAGGAGTATTACTTTGTGTAATATATTTCGTTACCACAGTTCTCGAAACAGTGAAGGAAAACATCATGAGGAAACGCCCCATTCCCTCTCCTAGAGAGAAGGCCTGAGTCCCAGCAGTGGGAACGTTGTAGGGCTGATTATGTTATACTATGCTTTGCTGTATGGAATACCTATTAAAGTTATTTTGAATCCGATGAACGGATGTAGAAATTAATCTTTATAACTAGCAATTTATATACAAAAAATATAACGTAAGTTTTTATAGAGGATAAAAACCAATAACAGTTTTGAAACCAGGAGATCGAAACCTTTTTAGTTATGTCACTTTTATAGTTAGCGTTTGTCAATTTTATGTAGAAAACTTTTTTGGAATTTTATGTGAAAAGTCAGGGTTCACCAACCTTTTGGAGAATTTTTTTTTCTGTTTTTTTTTTTTTAATGTAACAAAAAATGTCTACAAACCAAACGTCAAAAGTCAGGGTTTACCAACCTTTTTGAAAAAAAAAATGTTTCTTCTATGTTATTTTTTTTAATAAAACAAAAAATGTCTACTAACCAAATGGTCTGAGTGTGGTTCTCTGGGCGCACTAGGGCCCGCGTTGGGCCACAGCAACTTTGACAACATCCGTTGACTTTGGCAATAGATGAGCTCCTACGAAGGAGAAAAAACGTACTTTAGTTTTTTAGAATAAAGGCTATTATCGCCTGACAGGGTAATCACTGCATTTCTAAGGGAGTAAGCATGATTATGGGTGATATCACATTTATTTGCCTGTTAATCGCCCATCTGCAGAAAATTGAAAATATACTCTGAAAATTATACAAGTGACAAGATAAAAAGACAGACAGGTTTGTTAGTATTATTTTAAATAAGTTATTTAATAAACAGTGATCAGTGGTCCTAAAACTGGTGTATTTAATCTTCTACAACATCTTCAAAAAAACCACTGTTAACAATAAAATTTTCAAAAACTGCGCCCAAACAGCACCTATTGATGACAATACTGACCATATTTAGCCAAATAAAGTCGGACAGGTTTTTTTTTGGTGGGAAATCATCTCTATATCTAAAACCCATTAATATGTCTTTCTGTTGCGATGGGTTTTTCTTTCAGAAGCGAACACCCAACTCTCCTACGGTTTTGCTGACATCTCTTTGAGGCGTGCGTAGAACATTTCGCGCCATCGACGACTTTGGCTCGGTCCGGACGGTAACTAGACAGCCGATAGTCCCGACAGGTAGATCTAATGACCCAGGAAATACGATGACTTAACTCAAGGCTAGGCCGAAAGCCAACACATCGAACCATCTAGCATCGTGGTGGGTCGTATAGGTTCTTAGAAGTTCTTCATGACTTAACAAGCCGATCCAAGTGTTCTCAATGAACAAGATTATTAATAATAACAACACGTTTTTACTGGACGCGCCTGCGCCGCCGGCGATACCGACTTAATGTTGGTAGTGGACTACAAACTTACGGTTAAAAGTGATCGGGAAATAAATTGTGGGCTGATGAGATCATTTAGGTAGTTATGAGTGTATTAGTTAGGAGTCTTCGTTTGCTTGCTAGATATTAGATCTTATATTTATGTCACAACTAGCGACGGGTCGATAAAGGATTTAATCTTACACTAATATTATAAAGAGGTGAAGTTTGTTTTTTTTTGTTTGTAGGAGGTAATCTCTGGAAGTACTGGTCCGATTGCTAAAATTTTTTCACCGATATAGAGCTACTATAATTTTGAGTGGCAAAGGCTATATTTTATGTATGCGGGCGAAGCCGCGGGCAAAAGCTAGTGAGATCATATTTTTATTGTCATGTCACCGGAAAATTGCAAACGCCGTAAGTTTATAAAATATCGTGAGATATTTGTAACCTATATTTTCTAATTGACACGGTTATGTTGGAAATTAAGGAATTTGGATGTGATTTATCATAATTATATGAAACGATTATTTCACAATATATCAAGACAATAAAATCTAATTAGAGTGTCTCAAATTTTTCGGTAACATATACACGAACCTTCCCCATTTATTTTTGTTAAAACCGCATCAAAATTCGTTGCATGGTTTGGGATGAAATGAGCGGATAAATAGTAAGATAAACGTGGAAAATGACTTTTATACTATGCATACTTCTATACACCTATTTAAAAAGAGAACTTGACAGACTGACATATCAACGCACAGCCAAAACTACTGGGATTAGGAGCATGAAATTTTGCACAAGGCTTCTTTTTAGGACGTAGGCAAGCAGTAAGAGAGGATTCTCCAAAACTCACTCCCTAAGAGGAGAAATGGGGATCCCAAGTTTTTTTTTTTTAAATGATATAAACCAGTGCTTGACCGCGATCCGCAGAGATGTAATCTTTGATCGTGAGGCGCACTAGTTTATTAAGAGCCTATGTTTGTATGGAAAACCTATATTCACACGAGCGAAGCCGCTGTTAGAATCTAGTAACATATAAAATTACTATTAAATACCTATGCTGAAAAAAAATTACAATTCCATAATTTGACTGGTAAATATTTCCGAAACTAAAAACTGTAAAAATCCACTAAAATTACGAGCACAAAGTCACGAATACTTCATCCAAAAACGTCAAACGTATAATATTTCTTAGTAAACCAAAGGTTGAGCACTCCTGGACGTTAAAAAGTATAACGAGGACGTAATAATAGGTTATGGTCAGTTCTCGCCTGCAAAACAAACATTGGACCGGGGCAGGCCCGAGACGGAGAGTGCTAAATTACTTTAATTATGGGGTAAGGAACTTCGACGTCGTTTTCTGATTTACGTTTACAATTTTTGTGAACGTTTTTTGAATTTCGAACGGTCTCGCCGGATACGGATGCGATTTTTTTTTTATAAGTTTGTCATTGTTTTCATAACTATTGTTTTTAAATATTGTATCAGTAGATGATCAGTTTAAAATTGTTCTAACTGGTATGTTATTTAATAAATATTTATTATACGAGTATTATTATCTATTGAATTGAATTGATTCACTTAGTGAAAGAAAACAAAAAAAAAAATTGCCAACGACAAGCGAAAAAACCGAGACTAATTTGACTTTTTTAAATCTACCATTTTGAATTTTCCTACAAAGTAGTCTTGTTCTGAGATTAAGGTCTACCAATGACAGACAAAAAAATAAAATTTCACGTATTATGACAGTGTTTTGCCTTTCTTTCTGGGCATTACTGTCCCATAGCTGGGCTAAAGCATCTCCAAAGTACCAGTTACTCTTCTCCCGAACATCCGCTATTTATTTTAGAACTGACCCGGCGCACTTCGTACCGCCTAACAGTCAATGAATGTAGTATATCTTTCGATATAGTCAACCGATTGCGATGAAACAATGCCTAAGTAATATATCAAGTTTCACACCATTTTAATGTATAAAAGATTTATTATATGTATAGATGAAGAGTTTTTAAAATTAGAACTGCCTATGGAAATACATTGTTTTTTTTTTAAGACCAACTCCTTTGATCCACTTAGGTAGCCATTTTAAAACCCTCTACAGTGAGATATTAATCAGGTATTTATTAGTTATTGATAACTGTGTTATTATAAACAACACGTTACTAAATAGCCCTGGGCTACTCCACAATGGGATCTCTCGCAGCTAGGGTAACCATGTTTATCTCAGGATTTGTCCAGAGGTTTCAGAATTTTTGGACTCTTCTTAGAATTGCGGCTGGATTTTGCAAATCTTGTGAAATCTCAGTTTCAACAACTTATTTGATAAAAATTAAATTCCTAAAATTAGTCCAAGTGCGATGTGCAACGCTTGAGCCAGATCCGCAGTGTATAAGGCTAAGCGCGCACCGCGATAAAAAATCGTTGCGATTTTTTTAATGCGAAATAAACTCATTAAAAAATTAAACGATTTATTTCCGCAATGCGCAGATTGTAGTGTATTTCTGTGGTTCACAGATTTGCGATATTTTTTCGTAACGATTTTTTATCGTAGTGCGCACTCGCCCTAAAAAACCGATAATATTACTTACGGCTTTTCGAAAAGACAATACTAAAACTGTTAAAAATCTCAGGATTTTTAGAATTTTCAAAAACTGTTTTTTTTTTATGGTGGGAAAAAATCATGCATTGACATCCCCCGCCCTTGGGCGGAGCGGGAGATAGTGTCAGACTCTTACTGACTAAAAGACCCACCCCGTTCCTTCTAGCCTTCATACCGGGGCTCGAGCGCCCTTTCGGATATCCCTGGCCCCAGTAGGCTTCGACCCGGCTGGGCCCCTGCTGTTGCTGACAACTCCTTGAGGCGCGCGGGAACAGTGCGCGCCGTCGACGACTTGGGCTTGGTCCGGACAGTCAAAAACTGACTTGATAAAAGTTAAACTTATATTAAACTTCCTTTTTATGGTGTGTGGGGGCTGTGGGGGCAGCGGCACACTCTCTTCCCGAGTGCGATGTGAACCGTGTGAGCGAGATCGTCAGTGTATAAACCCGATAATATTACGACTTTTCGAAAATATTAAAACTGTTAAAAATATCGCATCCATCGGATTCCGACAACCTTCACCAGAACATCAGTTCATCTTGTAGGAGGCCTTTCTACGCTCCGTCTTCCGGTACGCAGTCGCCATTCCAGAACCTATGGATGCGGGACGCAAAGAATTGTTCATTGTGGCGATACTTGGGGAGGCCTATTTCCAACAGTGGATGACTATCGTCTGAAATGATGATGTTGTTAAAAATCTCAGTATTTCTTAATGGAAAGCAAGCCTTTTTACAAGGATTTTTGCGTGTGGTAACCCTACTCGCAGCTGATATCCAAAAAACGAAATTAAAATGTTCCCTCTAACTAAAAAGTATTGAAATTGCTGAATTCTCGGTATAAACAAAAAATGTTGAATAAATTATAATATTTTACGCGGACGTAATTGTACGTTTTTGTTTCAATTTTTCGAAGAATTAGCGATGGTGTCTTTGGAAATTGTCGTCTTTATGAGGTTTTTGGCGCGAATACTTCGAATAAAGTTCAGTGGCTTTTTTAATTATTTGCAAATTGATTTCTAGTCGATGTTGTCATGTAAAACTGCTGTTGTTTTTTTTATAATTGACAATGTGTAGAATCATTGATAAAGGCGCGATCTCGGTAAAATGGAGCTGAGAATGATTGTAGTATTGACTACCATAGCGAATCTAACCGATACATTTATCGCCAAATACTACAAAAACATTAGAATGTGTTCATTACATCAACGTACTTAATAGATTTCAAAGTTACTTAAAGTCACTGAAAACGCAATACTTACATCAACATTAACAACTTGACACTGGCTAAATGCAAAAAGCCAACATTAACGAAAAAAAAAGTTATGTTCTCCAAGGTAACCCGCGAAATTCAAATTTTCGAATGTTTTTTTTTTGTACTCGTAATTCGGAGTTCAGTATCTGACAGGTGATTTTCCCACCTCAAAAAAGGTAAAAAATGTACCTATTAGCGGTAATCACATGTATCTTTGTATTTACACAACTCATTAATTGATTAAACCCCAAGCGGCCGCCAGCGTTCGCTCTCCCATTGTCTTTTTGTGTCTCTAATTATGGTATTCGGAAGGTTAAAACCATGAACATACCTACTTTTCTAATTTAGAGGAGAGCTTTAAAAAATAAAAATGATTTGTTTCAGACATTTCCATGTGCATATTACGAGTACGTTAACAGTTTCTGAATCATAAAACTACTATAATATAAATATTCTAATTTCATAAACTTGTCTCTTCTTTTATTGGTTTTCAAACTACATAGAGTACAAAGCAAGAATTTCTCACTTTCTGATTATATTAATTCAATGGATTATATGCCGATAGATTTGTTGTCAAGTTACACCAAGTTATCAAAGTCCAATTGTAAATCGAAGCCATCAAATTAACGCTAATTTATCAGAAAATCACGCAAGTAAAGAAGCGGTGGCAGAATGATAACGGTTCCGACTTACGATTTCTAAGTCGCAGGTTCATACCCTGCCAGGCGCATTACTTTGTATAATTAATTTCATCACCACTGCTCTCAAAACGGTGTAGGAAAATATCGTGAGGGAACTTATTACGTCTTAGAACCAAAACATTCGAAAACATGTGACCTCCACCAACCCGCACTAGACCCACGTGGTGGATTACGGCCCATTCCCTCTCTTAAAGAGGATGCCTGAGTCCCAGCAGTGGGAACATTAAAATGGCTGATGATACTTGTTAACAAGTTACACCAAGTTATTAAGAGCTTTGTGATCTCAAGCCATTAAATTAACGCTAATTTATCAGAAAATCAAACAAGTAAAGAACAACCAAGGAACATTTCATAATCTTTAATCGCGTCCAACATCCAATGTCCGCTAGAAGATTATCAAAAACCACGGAACCGGTGTGGAGATGGCTGTGTCTAGTGGGTAAACACGGCCTACAACTTAATGATACTACATCAGATTTTAATTTACTGTTGCCTGAACTGTGTTTATACAGTATGAAATTGCAGGCCTAAGATGATACTAGCCTAGGCGAGACCAATCAATTGAGATATATTTTTCTTGAACCAGCTTTGTAAGGCTTTTTCTGTTTGCTGTGTTGCAATAGCAAATATGCATGCAGTTTTTCATTTATAATATTTATATTTTTTTTAAGTTAAGCCACAAACGAATGTTTTTTTCTTGCATATTTCTAATTTTGCCTCATTAGAACGTAAATGAAAAACTATAGCTTGTATGTAACCAGAAATTACTACTAAAAGAGTTTTGAGTATAGGTACATGTAAATGGAAAAGGAAGAGGAAGGCCGAAAACAAGAAGGATGGATTGTGTGAGAAGTGATATGAAAGAAAAGGGAGTTAGTGATGGTTTGACGGGTGACAGGACAGAATGGAAGAAGAAAACGTGTTGCGCCGACCCCAAGTAATATGGGATAAGGGCAGGAAGTAGAAGAGTATGTAAACAGAAACTGTTTTGGAATCAATATCAATATATTACCAATATATTGATAATGATTCCAAAACAGTACTTATCAATATCAGTATATTATTAATCATTTTTTCGGTCTTTAAACAAAAAAAATATACAGAAGTTAATCTATTGGATATCAAAATGCCCTTCATACTTTTTTATAGTGGTTGTCATTAAAATTTAATACCTTCTCCTGCTTTAGATGGAGAGAGAGGGAGTGTCAGACGAATACAAGACCCACGCATGTTACTTCAGTTGTTAAGAACGTTCCAGGGTCACGGAGGCTCTTTCTATGAATCTCATATCCTTTGCCATCTCAAATACTTGACAAACGACAGCCAGTAAACGTATTTTTAAACGCAAAATAACATGTCAAGAACGAAATCAGCCGACAATCGCAAGAGGCACGTAACCTGTAATTATCGAGCAGTTGTAGGTACGAAGTATGAATGACCGACGCACGCGCCGCGGGCTCGGCGCAACGACATCCATAACATTGGACAAAGTCAACCAAAGGACTTACATAACATATGTACATACATTGATACATAATCAGCTTTTTTAATGCTCCCACTGCTGGGACTCAGACCTCCTCTCTAGAACACGGAATGGGCCCTAATCCACCACGCGGGCCCAATGCGGATCGATGAATGTCACATGTCTTCGATTTTTTGGTTCTAGGACATGCCGGTTTCCTTCACTGTTTTGAGAGCAGTGGTGATGAAATAAATCACTCAAAGTAATGCGCCTGGCTGGTTTTGAACCCGCAACCTACAACTCGTAAGTCGGGGCCGTTACCACTCGGCCATCACTGCTCTGAGGACTCGCATTATTCGCGAGTAATGATAGACCTTTTTTAAACCACTCACGAACCCAGCATGACATCTAGTTGAAGTATCTACGATCCCGTCCGGAGATATTGGCCAATAAAGGCGCTCCGTGGACGTATAAGGCAGCCCTCCACGACGAGCGCCGACACAGCGAAAGATCAACGCTAATTAAGCGCCATAAAACCGAATATCGTTCTCATTCCATCGTTATTCGTTACCTTTCACCGGACCGACAACGAATTCTATAAAAAAAAAGAGAATTGTTGACTTCACATACACGAGCGCACGTTATGAGGTCGGTAATAGATTAATGATATAGGTTGCGAGGTCTGTATTTGTCGGGGGGCGCCACCCGCGCGGCGCGCCGAGCGAGCGGGACGGCGGCCTGCGCGGGCGCCGGTGGCGCGCCGCGGGGCGTGCTCGGCCCCACGCGTACACCTCTTATTGAGAAATTCCCGAGATGATGCATAATTCTCGTTTTGGTTTCCTCTCCGTGGTTATTTTACTCCTTGTTAACAATATTACCGATTCGGTGACCCGCGCAGACGCATATTTTATCTCTTGTTGGTTTTTAAACTTAACTCGACGGATGATTTACTGGTTTGGTTAATGGCGATCACCAAATTGGTGGTTTTGGACGTGTTATTAACTGTTTAGGTAGTAAAGAACATTTCCAGGACTAAGTGCTAACAAATACAATAAAATTGAGAGCCTTTTTTATTAGGGACATCGAATTCAACCTTTCTTTTTAAAATCTAATACCACACACAAATGGTCTATCTAACAATGGTCATTGAAAGCTCCGCGACTCCTGATGCCGAAGCTGTTAAAACACCAATCTCTTATCAGACAGTTATGCTAATAAGACATGCTAATTCCCAAAACCAACAAACGAGTAACAAAAAGTAAGAAAAAAGGAAGCTAAGGGCCTCGGGGGCCAAAAACGAGCAAGACAGGAGACGGCGCCAGGCCAGGCGCAATTACGCGGCCGGGCGGCCACTGTAGCCCAAACTGAGACGGAATGCGAACAGTATTCTAGCCAGGAGTTTTTTCAGTCTAGATTGTTCGACGAATACTTTAGCTTAGCTTCTGAGAATATAACTTACGGAAAAACGATGACATTGTTGGAGAGATAGTTCGGGGTTGTAAATTGGATGTTAGGATTTGTTACTTAGTTCGCGTTGATTTTTGAAGTTTTCATAAAGAAAAAAGAAAAGAAAAAACGTTTTTTTCAATTAAGGGCCCGCGGTGGCTGCTCACTAGCTTTTAGAAAATAGCCTAAAAATGGAGTAGATAATTATATGTTCTGGAAATTATGTCACTCAGAAATAAAGCAGCTTTCTATCTGTAAAAAAAATTTTGCAATCGGACCAGAACTTCCAGAGATTACCTCTTACAAACTGAAAAACAAAATTTACCTCTTTATAATATAATGTAGATTAAAAATTGAATTCGGTGATGCTGATAGAAATATATTTGTGGATAACCGTTTGCGTATGTTTTACTTTTTGATGATTCGTTGAGCGAATTTAATTTATCTTGATGTATCTAATATTGTACATATTTTTGAGAGTCTATAGATACTTAAATAAAATAATTTAACTGTCAAATAATTTTTCAAAATTATCCGTTATTTATCTAATTTAAAGACTTTAGAGTACTTTAAAAATAACTTCAAAAGGAGACTGCGTGAACGCGTGCGATCCGACGGGAGGCGTATTTTTAAATCCATTGACTTTTATTTCAAGACTAGTTTTTGCCCGTGGCTTCACCCACGTAGGTACATAAAATATAGCCTATGTCACTCGGAAATAAAGCAACTTTCTTTCGGTGAAAAATTTTTAGCAATCGGAACAGTACTTCCAGAGATTACCTCCTACAAAAAAAAGAAACAAACTTTACCTCTTTATAATATTAGATTACCTCCTACAAACAAAAAAAAACCAACTACCTCTTATAATATTAGTGTAGATTTAATGCATTAATAGAACGCAGATTTCGAAGTTGTCAGTATAATATTTCAAACTAGCTTTTGCCCGTGGCTTCACCCACGTAATTAAAATATACCCTATGCCACTCAGAAATAAAGCGGCTTTCTATCAGTGAAAAAATTTCAGCAATCGGACCAGTACTTCCAGAGATTACCTCCTACAAAAAAAGAAACAAACTTTACCTCTTTATAATATTAGTGTAGATTTAATGTACCTAATTTAATTAGACCGCAGATTTTAAAGTTGTTAGTGTACTTAAAATTTCAAATGGACGTTATTTAGAAAAAGATAGGCACATTATATTATTGTTTTAATTTGGCCTCAAGGTGTTGTCAGCAACAGCATGGGCCCAGCCGGGTCGAAGCCTACTGGCGCCAGGGTTATCCGAAAGGGAACTCGAGCCCCGGTATGAAGGCTTGAAGGAACGAGGTGGGTTTTTTAGTCAGTAAGAGTCTGACACTATCTCCAGCTCCGCCCAAGAGCGGGGGTTGTAATTGAATGATTTTTTCCACCAAAAAAAAAAATGTCCTCAAGGAGATGTCAACAAATCGTAGGGGCCCAGGGTCGAAGCCTACTGGTGCCAACGATCTGCTTTTGAAAGGAAGATTCGACCCTGGTATAAGATGCAACGAAGGAACAGGAGCGAGTTTTTAGTCAGTAAGGTCTGACACACTTTCTTGCTCCGCCTAAGAGCACTGATTGTCTACAAAAAAAAAAAAAACTATTCTAGTGTTAAGTTTATTCTATTCTTTTCTATTCTATTTTTTTCTTGTTTTATTCACAATACATGTAACCAACCAGTACTTCACTAAAAATGGGTCATTCTGCAACATTTTAAACAACAACGATAATCGACTAAGCAAATTGTTCTTAGAATCGATTGTTAGTACCGAGTAGCGAATGAGCAACATCCTAACAAGTGCCGGACAGTACCGGACACTCTAATCCGGTAATTCGAGCGTGGGTAGGCGTGACCGGACGGCCCGTGACGTCAGAGCTACGGACCAATCAGAACGCAGCGATAATCTGATTGTCACCCTCGTGTCAATAGAGTAATAGATGTAGCGACTGCCTCTCGAGGCGAAGGCTCTCAAGTGCTATAATGTGTCTTAAGTCAAAGGACTTATGGTCTTCAAGTGTGCAAGTTAAAAGGTTGATTGGTGCTACATTTAGCTTTATGGTATCGAATGGTTTTTCCGAAGAATTTCCTGCACATTCTTCTGGCCTTGCTTTCGTACCTATCCTATAAGCCACTGGGCGCAAATGAGTACCTTTGATACATTTAGTGATTGGGAAAACTATTACTCAAATAAAAATATCAAATTGTAAAGAAAACACTAGGTCTGGTGAATAAAATTGTCTCCGTTTCAAAGAATCACCCTTGAAATGTTCAACTAGCATCATCTTTCTATTACCCATTGCTCGCTGGCCGCCTACGGTGCCTGCTACAATGGCCGAGAGATTTAGTCAGCAAAGATTTTACATCATCATCAGCCTTTTTAATTTTCCCACTGCTGGGACTCAGGCCTCCTCTCTAGGAGAGGGAATGGGCCGTTATCCACCAGGCAGGCCCAGTGCGGGTTGGTAGATGTAAAAATTAAAACAAAACAGTTAAAACATAACTAAGCGACAGACAGACTTACTTTCGCAGTTATAATATTAAGATGAAACTTATTCCAACAAGCTTATCTTGCATATTCCATAACACATACAAAAATTACATCTAAAAAAAAATCATTCATAAACACGATTCGTCTATGACCCTAACATATCCTCTACAACTCAATTTACCGCCAAAACTTTCAACGTACATTCAAATATGAACCTTAATCCTTGTTATTAGGGGTCTTAAAGTCATTTTGACAGTTGCAAAATAAAGTGGTGTTTAAACTAGGGTGACAAAGTTAGGGTGGTTACACAATGAGTGCAGCGGATTAGTGGAAACAGGCTTACGTCATTATGTCACGACCGTAATGGCCGCCGTATTATTATTATTAATAATAATATTCATGTTAGTATTATTAAATTGGATTGGTGTAATAGTATGGAGAGATTGGTTGGTGTCTCTTGGGAACTTAGGGGTGTAAGGAGGTATTTAATATTAAATTTGATTTTTATTGATCCACTAGCACTTTACTAGTGACTTCGTTCGCGTGAAACACATATGTGTTAAACTTTTTATGAAAACTATTAGTTTTTTTTTTTAAACTAGGTACCTTAATATATATTAGTAGATAACGAATGTCTTCATCAATCATTTTGATAAAAATCTACACTAATATTATAAAGAGTTAAAGTTGTTTTTTTTTTTGTTTTTAGGAGGTAATCCCTAAAAGTACTGGTCCGATTACAACATTTTTTTTCACCGAAAGAAAGCTGCTTTATTCCTGAGTGACATAGGCTATATTTTATGTATACAGGCGAAGCCGCGGGCAAAAGCTAGCCACAAATAATTGAAAAAAAAAAGTAAACTGCAAGCCTCATTTGATTTAACCTTCTTTGAAGAATATTACCCCAACACAATCATAACAGCACACAAGAACACACGCCAGATCCAAACTAAATCATGCAGAAACAGAAAATACAACAGCGTATATGCACAAAGAAAACATCTTCAAAAACACAAAACTCTTCACAACAAATATTTACTATCCATAGACAACATAAATCAAAGACTACAAAATTCTTAAACAAAAAAAAAACAGGCCAGTGTAATCAACTTTCTCAGGGCCGAACAGACTTATCACAGGCGGCCCCACTAACCCGTGTATCTCCTAATCTCGTTAAGCCTCGGAAGCGCCTCAATTAAAACTTAAACGTGTTTAAAGTCTGGCAATTTAATAGATAAAGGTTCGATTCTGGTGGTCTCTGCGCTTGCGCCGCGTCGCATGACCGCTGCCTACTCAATTCTATCTCATTCTTTCGGTAGCTTAAGTAATGTCAATGTTATGTCGTATTGACATAAAAGTTTTTAGTTTAGTGTCATTCTCCCATATTGACTACTGTCAATTACTCAATTTCATCATGAGACCTAGTGTTTTCGGCTGATTTCATTATTATAATAAAATGGAAAAGTTAAAAGAACTTTTTGTGAAAATGACATTCCGTCGCAGTCGGCGATAGTGTTGTATACAAAGAATGGGGTAGGTAGACATAACAAAAATAATATAATAATGTAATCATTAAAAAAATAACAATGAGGTATGTATGCTTTACGGAAAATATGAAACACAATGTTTGGGATGGACCACGTGCCGTTACAATATAATACTCGTATTAACACTTTAACACAATTTTGACATTTCGACAATCATTGTCACTTCGTTTAGAATCCTACGTACGGGTTGTTTCGCGGGTTTTAGATACTACGAGTATTATACACTTCATTTAAACACTACACTATTTTTTAAATAATTTTAATAATTTTATTTATTGATAGGCCTCAGTTTGACCACCATCTCACCTGATGGTAAGCGATAATGAGGTCGACGATGGAGCACGCTTGCTTAGAAGTAACCTATTCACTCTTCGACCTTAAGACCCTAAGTTGTAGCTATCAGGAAACACAGACTCCGGCAGGAAATTCCTCTCCTTGGCTGTACGCACACTAACTCAAAATTATTAGTTCTCTATAGTTTACACACTAGGTTTGACAGTTTTTATATCTATTTAATGTCAACATTGCCTGAATGCAGAAAAAAAAACCCTAAGTACGAGTTTTTTTTTTACTGCATCTTCGTGTCTTTAATAGCTGATTCAATTTTGCATTCAAACGGTGGAAAACGATTTCGGTTAATAATGGACTAATATTTTTCCTCAAAATGACCTCTTGGACACGCGCTTGACCTCTTTGTCCTTATCGAGTCGTCATTATTCGTTTTCCTTATCGAGCGCGGCGATTTAAAAGTTTTAATGCAATTACTAAAAACCGCATCAAAATCCTCGACTTACAAGTTGTAGGTCGCGTGTTCAAACCTAGCCAGGCGCATTACTTTGTGTAATTTATTTCATCACCACTGCTCCCAAAACGGTGAAAGAAAACATCGTGAGGAAACCGGCATTTTCTAGAACAAAAATCTCGCAGACATGTGACATTCACCAACCCGCACTGGGCCCGCGTGGTGGATTACGGCCGATTTTCTCTCCTAGAGAGGAGGCCAGACTCCCAGCAGTGGGAAAATTATAAGGCAGAATATGCTATATGCATCAAAATCCACACAGACACCTCAAACTTATGACACCTCTCTTTTCCGTCGGGGGGTTAAAGAGTTAATTCAAGTAGACGCTAGACGGCGCTGTGTGATAGTTGTGGAATATATAAAAAACAAAAGTAACCGTGGTCATATTGATTTCTTTCTGCTAATCTTAATTCCTTCCTAGTAACTAATATTATAAATGTAGTAATCTGTACGTTTGGATTTTTATAAACCAATCATACTTACCTCAAAGGATTTACAAAAAAAACTAGCTTCCGCCAGAGACTTCGCCCACGTGAATGTTGGTTTCTCCATATACATTTTAGACCCCTTGATCTCGTTCGAGGCTGAATTTTGAAAGATCCTTTCTTATGAGCTCACCTGAATCATAAAAGGAAGCTCTTTGCCTAGCCTAGTCCCAATAGGTTCGGCTGTGCGTTGATATGTCAGTCAGTAAGTTTCTCTGTTTATTATATACACCCCTACTTTTTAAGTTTCGCAAAGTTCCCACAACTGTTACTCAAAGAAACGAAAATGTAAATGCAAAACACATTAGAGCCATGCGTTCGACCAACAAATCAAACACCGTAACTAGAACTGGTACTGAAATATGCTCCAAAGGGATCCTGAATATACACCCCTACTTTTTAATTAGTACGCAAAAAATGGGGCTCTATCTGTACCCGTCACTGATCATATTTTTGTAGTCAAAAGTAGAAAAAACCGAAATTCTAAAATTCATCATAGAATCAATCAAACAACAATTGCTAGTAGAAAATACTGCGGGCAGTGTTTTCGTTAATAATTGTCACTTTTTCATTCATTAATCTATAGCATGCACAATATTTCCATAAATTGAGTGACATTTTGGGACATAAACCAACGCAAATAACTTGTCTGTTCTTGAATATTATTTATTGAGATTTTATTTATAAAATAACAAGGGCTTTTCTAATAAGCCCTATAAGTATGTGTACTAATTAAAAAATAGTGGTGTATATATAGAATACCGTAATTAGCGACACAATAGAGAGAAAATGAGACAGCGAACGCCGGCGTTAGCTTAGGGTTTAATGAATTAAACCCATCACATCTCAAAGGATTTATAATAGAAATCAGAGGTAGACCAAGCCTGTACCAGCATTGGAACACCAGACGTAGGCACGGGGCGATGCACCGCCGGTACATGGTAGACATATCACCCATAAGCGCAAAATTGTCACATTAATTGTGCACACAGCTAAGGAGTGGAATACCCTGCCAGAGTCTGAGTCCTGGTAGCTGCAACTTGGAGTCTTTATGTCAAGAAAGAACAGGTTTTCGTTTCAGGATCACGGGTTTCTCTTTCGGACGTCAACCCATGGTGTCTACCAAGTCCAAAATGATTACGATTTTACAGACGATACAGTTAAAATTAAAAAAGTAAAGATTTTTTTTTAATGAGCATAAAGCCGACGAAAAATTGTACCACTGGGTGTCCAGAATCATGTACTGGACCCATGGTATTAGTTTGTGAGTCGATGTCAAAGACATCCTGTATACAATGTCGTCTTTCACGCAGACGAAGTTGCAGGCAAGAGCTAGTTTGCAAATGAAGTTAAAAGTAGCATCGTCTAATAAAGAGTTTGAAGACTTACTGGACAAATGAATACCATATAAAGCTGTTTCAATTTATCGTGTGTTCATTCAAGCTGTTCATTCCTATGATCCTTTTTAGGGTTCCGTACCAAAAGGGTAAAAACGGGATTATTATTAAGACTTCGCTGTCTGTCCGTCTGTCTGTCACCAGGCTGTATCTCAATTACCGCGATAGCTAGACAGTTGAAATTTTCACAAATAATGTATTTCTGTTGACGCTATAATAACAAATATTAAAAACAAAATAAAATAAGGCTATTTATAAAATATATTTATAAAATAAACATTTCTCTTCAATATTTCTAGTAGGATCCCATACAACAAACGCAATTTTTTTTTCGAATTATCTTAACGGAACCCTTTGTGCGCGAGTCCAACTCGCACTTCGCTAGTTTTTTGTAATTATGAGCAAGTTTTTTGCATGGACCATAGAAAAGACATTGAAAATGATGCGGGCCTCGAGATCGTCGCGAATCGAACATGCGGGCGATTCGATTACTATCAAAGAGTAAATAATTAAAAGGTGAAGTCTAAATAGGTTTACTTTACTTACTAAGTACATGGAACATAGAAAAACTGGTGTCATTGACAATCTGATAGATCTGTTATGAACTGGAGACTAAGGGGCTGAGTCTCTCATAAACGGAGCGCTTCACTGTTGAATCGCATACGAAGCAGCTCGAACGGTCTTCTGAAGGTGTTGTCCGAGCGGTGGGACCTGTCCCTGACACAGAGGTGGATGCAGCTTCATGTTAGCGGCTCTCCTCGTGTATTTTGACATTTGTTTGTGTAATTTTACTTATTTTATGATTGTGTATTATTTTATTTAATTTTTTATTGTAATTTAATTGAATTTGTATTTTTTTTTTTTTTTTTTTTATTCTTTTTGACATAAGAATTTATATAATTTTGATTATTTGTAATGTTTTATTTTAGAATTTAATTTTGTATCTATGGACTACGTCTGAAATAAATAAATTGAATTGAATAAAGAGAAATTTTAGACCATAGGTACCTTTGTAACTGCGGTCGTTGACAGTTCAATATGTCAAAATATTTGAGAAATGTCAAAAGACTTGACCACGTAACAATTCGGTACGTCAATCCTATAGCCTTTAAGCTCGCTTAGGGAATGTTTGAAAGAACTACCGTGGCCCTAGAATACAAATGGCAACTGAAACCGAAATAATGTCTCGTTCATCTGGCCTAATTTTCGTATTTTGTATCGTATGCCACTAGCGCAAAATGACGCCTTTGGTACATTTAGTGATCGAGGAAAACTAATTTATGCAAATAAAAATATGTAATAGGCTAGTTGCCGAAAAAAATGTAATTAGTCCGTCTTTTAGATTATTTCCCACCCAAAAAATAAGACAGGTGTTTAAAAACTTGCTTTTTCCGATCCGGCGCCGATTACGCATATAATTTTAATTTATTATACATAACTACTTATGTTCTCCAAATGTATCGTATCAAACTGTTATGAAAGAAAGAGAGAGAGAGTGTAGTGTTGAAACAAAAGCCGCAAGCGCACGCTAAATGACGACAACTTCTCATTGAGTTTATTATTATAAGTTCTTTGCAAAGATTAAGTGGGATTAATGTCAGACGCGACAGGTTTTATGTCAGAGTTTGTGATATCGATCGTAATGGAGCATTTAATGAGGTGTACATTTAAAGAAAGAAAGAAAGAAAAATAATTTATGCACAAGGCACAAACACAATAATTAGATAACACGAATCAAAAATAAAAGAAGCACAAAAAAAAAATCTTGTTGTCTGCCTCACTTCTGCATCACTTTTGCACCAAAATAGGTCCTGTTCAGCACGAATGCCAGACAACTAGTGCCTGACCCTGGTTTTCAGCTGAACCTGTGGCTGAGACGCAACGGACGTAAAACGGTTTAAAGGACGCCAATATAAACACGGCGGTCTCCATACATTTTATGTGGAATCTAGACAAGTAGAGCTTCACTTGATACTCTCCACGCGACGTCGTTCTACGTACATATCAGGCGTGTTACACGTGTGCATCGGTTTAATGTAGTACTAGCTCTATAAGAAGGACTGGAATAATTTGCCTGCTGCGGTCTTTCCGTCCGATTTATAATTTGGGTGTCTTCAAGCCTTGAATAGGCTCTTAACAAACTAGTGCTACACCATCAACGATTGCATCACTGCGTACCGTAAGCACTAATTTATGTAATATAAAGAACAAATGCGTAGATCGCTTACAGCTAAGATTACCTACCAAAAACTATAATACTGGAAGAAGGCCAAAGAAAAATATGGAAAGATTCAGGTAGGAATGATCATGATCTTCCAAGTATTTTTCCAACTAGCTTAGGGGTCATCTTCCAGCCTAACCAGATGCATCTGAATACACCTGTTTCACATGGAGCAACTGCCTATCACACTTCTACAATCCAGTAACTGGGCACTACAATACTCCTTGGATAGACTGACGGTCAGACTTTCAGGCGTCTAAATGCCTTTAATGACTGTCAAAGATCATCGAATGACAACCTGGACCAACGGCGTTACGTGTTTTCCGAGGCACGGGGTATCAGTAATGTCCTGGAAAAACGTAGAATTCGCAACCTCGTGCAAGAGGTGCCTGCTATAACTACCACTGGGCCATCAAGACATTCAACAGGAATTATGAAATATAATGGAGTCAGTAACAATGTGGCCGGTTATATTTTTTTTAGGTCATTTATTGGCTCGCGCTTCTATCAAACCTGACAATGTGATTATTTGACTATTAGAGAGAGATAGATTTATTTGACTATTCAAAAGTGCATGCAAATGGTCTATTTGAAATAGATGCTTTTGATTTGAAGATCTCTAAGTTCAAGCTATCAAGAAACATAGACTCCGGTTGGGAATTCTTTTCCTTAGCTGTACGCACATTGAAAAGATATACAATCATAATTCTTGGGTCATGTATTTTTGTCTATTCATTCAGGTTACAGCTTATAAGCAAAGATTTTGAAACCGCTCTCATTTTTTTAAATCATTTGCTTTTATTTCGTTTGGCGACCAAAAGACGATAATAAAAATTGATCGAAAAATGAAAGTACAAAAATTAAAAACCCCGAAAGGCCGAAATACTACAATAAACAATCATTACACCAACTAAGTGTAATTTTATGAAAGGCCACTTCAAGATGCAAGGGGCCGCCGACACCTCTCTGAAACCAGACTAATTTCGCATCTGCGTCCAACTCATTGGCGATAACTGACTAACGACAAATAAAACTGCTCGTTCATTCGTTCACTCGTTCGGTCTTTCGGCGCGTTTCACTCAAAGGAGGCCGAAGCTCAAGGAGGCCGATTTGTTTAGTATAAAGACTCCTTTATGGCCTGTATCGCCTCATGCGAATTTATTTTCGCAGTTATTATGCGATTCAATTATTGCACAATGTTCGCTCAGGTTTCGTCGCTTTGTGTAAGCCGCGTACCAGTTTTGTGAATTGTCTGTCTAGTCTCATTTTGTGGAATGGGCTAATTTGTAGTCGGTAATCATCAAATGACTTCCACATCTGGGCGGTGTGAGAGTCTGTTTCCTGGTGGCTATAACTCGGGAATCTTTAAGTCAGAAGTGAATAGGTTACTTCTAGGTAAGCGCGTTTCATTGTCGATCGCATCGTCGCTTTCTATCAGGTGAGATGGCGGTCAAGCGTGAACCATGTCTATGTCAATGTGTAAGTATGGTTTCCGCACTTAGTCTTACGTGGGCCATAGCGACCATAAAGGTGGTGTTTCGTCGCTTCCGTGGACAGGTGCCATAGAACAGCACAAAGTGAATTAGTGCAGTGGAAGTGCTACTAACTTAGTCATAAGTCTTATTTACTAACAATAAACTGTATTTACTTTATATTTATGTTAGTCTGTAAGGTATGTGTCTATGGGCCAAGATGCCTGAAAATAAATGATTTATTATATATTATATTATTATAACCTTAGGTAGGCTTATTCCAACCAGCCCACCTCTCTCCAAGAACAGATTAGGATTTGGCCTCTTAGGTTTTTCAAGGCAGTTTTAAGAGAATTCGGGGATCCTAAGGTTCGAGTGCTTATTTCAGTGATACCTATGCAGCGCGAACCTGTCAACTATAAAAAAAAGACGGGTTGCACTCCGGGAGTGCCGGCAGAAGTGAAAACTTGATTATTAACGTTGAGCATGTTTGATATTTTGGAATGGTTAGGGAATAATTTTGCACCAATTGCTTTATCAGTATAAAAGTACTATCATTTATGTGGTAGAATACAATATTCATTTATTGCGCTATCGTACACAAACATGACAATTTATATTACATTAAAAATTTAACACTTTAAAACTATTACAATTATTTTACATTAAATACTCTCCATCCGTCTTACGCTTTTTCGACCAGGTCACGTGTCCTGACGCGAGTTTAAGATTTTATACCCATTACAGAAAAAGTGCTCAACGCCGCTAAAGAAGTTTTCACTTCAAAAAGAAGTGACAGACTTTCACTGACTAAAACCTAATTTAGTTGCTCTTAGCGAATACCTTAGTTACTTATTCGAACAATAGGTGCCGCAGAATCAAAGCTAGAGCGAAATAGTTCAATGTAATGTTTCAGCTAAGTTGACAGATTGCTGGCAAGTTCGATTTTGAAATACAAACGACATTACGACAGATCTTAGACGAAAACATTTACTAATTTAAATGGATAAAATGATAAGGTTGAGGCAGTATTATGGAACTGATACATGACATGTTCCTTCAACTAAGTATTTACTAGCATTCAAGTACATTATGGCATTTCAGTGATTATGCTTACTATAAATTATTGTCTTTTATTAATAAACCAAAGAGGGAGAGGAGGGAAATATCATTCGTCATCGCTTTGAGTTTACGTGTTAGAACATTATTTTTAGTTTATGCGAAACTTGAATATTCTAATTTGTTCAGAATCAGTAACTGAATCGACTCCAATAGTTTTCATTTTTTTTTTTTTATTAAAGATAGGCTTGCGTTTGACCACTATCTCACCTGATGGTAAGCGATGATGTGGTCGACGATGAAGCACGCTTGCCTAGAAGAAACCTATTCACTCTCGATTCATTCACACACTATTTTACAACATGTTATATTTTTTCCCAAAAATATTTAAAAAGATCAGTTGTTGGACACTACTGACTCTAAGTACAGCATAGGTCAGGTCACGGCAGGTCATAGCGGGTATGTGGAACTAGCAAACAGCTGGGTGCAAGTGTAAAACCACCCCACAGTCGCCTGGATGGCCCTATGACTATGACGCGCCAAGACCGGCGCGTGTAGCACACGTGCGTAGTGTACCTTTAGTATGCCATCATGCAGCATTCAAAGTTCCAAATATAATAATAATAATATTCCACAACTATCACACAACGCCGTCTAGTCCCAAGCTAAGTAGAGTTTGTGTTATGGGTACTAGACAACTGATAAACATACTTATATATTTCTAAATACATACATATTATAGATAAATTACACCCAGACACAGAACAAATGATTATGTTCATCACACAAACATTTGTCCTGGGTGGGAATCGAACACACGACCTCCGGCATACCAGTCAGGGTCACTAACCACTAGACCAACACCAGCCAAATAAAAGCCGGCCAGTCAAATATGACTCACAGTGACTTGTAAAAAGATCCATCTTAAATCTAACGGTGGAAAGACTGATACTAATGATCTCATTAATTTGTGACAATAAAAAAACATTTAAAAAAATAACAAAACCTTCAAAAGGGCAGACCCAAACTGTAAGTGCCTGCAAATTACAATTCACGAGGTATTAAACTTTTTATGTAAAGAAAAAAAAATAAAAAAGGTATTTTCAAATCGAATATGGATATCATCAAAAGGCTACCGAAATTCGCGCTTCGATGACCGACACCGTTATAATCTGGGCCCGTTTTTTTTTAAACATGTACTTTGTGATTATTATCTCTTCATCCTTTGGCTTTTGAGTTGCTGAGATGTTATGAAATTCACATTATTTTTTATACTTAACCCCCACGATTTGGTGTCATAAAATCTACATCTATATATATATATATATATATATGAAATTCACATTATTTTTTATACTTAACCCCCATGATTTGGTGTCATAAAATCTACATCTATATTATATATATAAAGGAAAAACTGACTGACTGACATATCAACGCACAGCAGAAGCTACTGGGATTTATGATGTGGGCGAGCACATCGAGAGGATTTTTAAAATTCATCCCCAGAATGGCGAGGGTCCAAATTCTGTATGGATGTTTTTATTGACAGTTTTTAAATTACAATTGTTTTTGTTTAGTTACTGTAATGTATTTATTTTTTCATAATTAATTAAATTTAAAAAAAAAAAACATCTCGATAAGTTTCCTTGCGACCTTAAAACGCAGGCAAAGCCACAGTCAGAACATAGTCTCTATGTTAACTGTGACGTTACGCCTATTATGTACGTCCGCCATTCTTATGCAGAGTCGCGCTCATTAGGAGAAGGCAATTAGTCTTATGACCAGGACCTCTTGTCCGTACGAACTGTGGCTGCCCGCGTGCGAAATGACTGGTAGGTAAGAAAAAGAACTTTAAGGCTCAAGCGCCCGAACAGTGACTTTCTGAAGCCTTCAAAAGACATTTTTGTTTTTGATAAATTCGATGAAAAACTGTCTATTGAGAAAATAAATGAAAAAACTTACTTTGAGAAATTCGACAGAAAAAAAACTGTCTTTCGAAGAAATAGACGAAAAAAACCTACAAAGCTTAAAGCTGTGTTTTGAGAAAGTCTATTTTGAGCATTTCGATCAACGACTTTCTTTTGATAAAATAGACGAGAAAAATTACTTTTGGAAATTCGATGAAAAACTGTCTTTTGAGAAAATAGGCGAAAAAGTCTTTTTTGAGAAATTCGATAAACAACTGTCTTGAGAAAATAGACCAGAAAATCTATTTCGAGAAATCCGATAAGCAACTGTCTTTTGAGAAATTCGGTGAGAAAATAGCCGAGAAATTCGGTGAGAAAATAGCTTAAGTAATTCGCTAACTGTGTACATATATTATTATGTTCGTAACTGTACTTAGGTAATGAGTGAAATCTTTAGTGGCGTGCAATGAGCAAGTATTTATGTTAATGCTATTTGTTGAGGCACTTTGTTTTATGGAGATGTTGTATGGCTCATTTTGTATTGTACTCATCACGTTTTTTTTTTTTAGCGAAGATAAAACAAAAAATGTCAGTAAGTATACGGTTAAATATTTATTTTAGTCTTAAAATGGAGGATCCTTCATCATCATCATCAGCCTTTTTAATGTTCCCACAGCTGGGACTCAAGCTTCCTCTCTAGAAGGAATGGGCCGTAATCCATCACGCGGGCCCAGTGCGGATTGGTAAATGTCACATGTCATCGAATTTTTTGTTCCAATGGAGGATTAATTTATACATAACTAGCTTTTGCCCGCGGTTTCGCCCGCATGCATAACATGTAGCCTATGCCACTCAAGAATAAAGCAGCTTTCTATCAGTGAAAGAAGTTTAGCAATCGGACCAGTACTTTCAGAGATTACTTGTTACAAACAAAAAACAAAGTGTAGAAAACACTAATATCAAAATAATACCCTAAAAAAAAGAAACAATACCTTTTAACCCTAACACAAATCTCACGAGATAACTCAGGCCTACCTACCGCATCAACACCGGCCGACATTAGCCGGTGGTGACGAAACAAATGACGATCTTACCCGTATCGTGGGTATTATCGGCACCTTTCATCAGCCGCGGTAGCTGCGAGATAGCAGGCTCCTTTTATTGCTCGTAATGGGTGAGATAGGAGTGAGGTGGGCAAGTGTACTTTAGTTTAGAGATTTTTGTGGATTGGCTCTGTTCTTGAGTGGAGCTGAGCTGTTCATGCAATTTTTTTTTATAACAAATTTTTGAGGGTTCCGTGTCCCAAAGGTAAAACGGGACCCGGTACATGAAGTTTGAATAAATAAATACATTTTCAGGTAATTCTTTGTGAAAGATGATTATTAATGCGACTCTATTCATTTAAATGGATATTTAACTATTGCTATGAGCGTTCAGCTAAGCAAAACATGTAAGAAAGAGATGAGAATAGAATAACCCCATTGAGTATGTGACTAGTTTGACAGCTTTAAGTCACCGCCTTGTCCTTTTGAAGCTCGGCCCTGTCATGTCTTACAATCATCATAATTCTGGTGTCAGAGAGAGACGAAGCTATACAAGCTGTATAGCACTGTCCCTTTCTCACTAAGACGTTATGACAAGGCGTGCTTAGCAAAAGATTAAAATATCTACGAGGAACGTTTTTTTAATTTACTATCGCGGTTATTTCCGCCTGATCACTTAAATAAATATTCGCTTGAATCCTGCGGCGCGGCACGGCGCAAAAATGAAAATAGCTGTGGTATTTGATGGTACAAAAGAAACAGCCATATTGCAATAAGAAAATAGTGTCATCAAGAATGAATAGGTAACTTCAAGGCAAGCGTGCTCCATCGTAGGCCACATCATCGCTTACCATCAGTTGACATAGTGGTCAAACGCGAGCCTATCAATAATAAACTAGGTCAACGGAAAGCACCCTATGAATTTTTATTCTCTCGAGAGTGTCCAAATATACTTACGTTTTTTGCCACATAAACAGCCGTATCTTTTTTTTTTGTCAACACAAAATTTTGATTTTTTCAAAGCTTCAAGGGACCACAGATCTGAGTACATGGTTTTAATTTTAACTCAATCGATACCTCCACGCGTTTCCGAGATAAAGGGTCTTGACAAACAGACAGACGGACAATAAAGTGATCCCTAAAAAAAGGAAAGGGTGTCAAAAATCCAAAAAATGTATCAAAAAGCTACTCCATGGATTTCCTTGTCCGACACGACCGACCACCAATAGACCGCCGATACGCCGATAACGTGTTTAAATCCAACTTTTTATTGGGCCTTATCAAAGGTTGAAGCTCATTCACCCACACAAACAGAACTACTTTTATTTTTTTTAAACTATCTGTACACATTACACCCACACACCCGCTCAAGCAAAATAAGATCCAACTTCTGATGTCACACTCATTTGTCATTCGAATTTCAACCTTATTTTCTATCAATTAAGGGTGTTAAATAATTTGTTCCGATGTAAAGTCGAAGTGTGTCGGTAGCGCTTAAGGAAATTTTTAGGATGTTTCCACAAAAGTGAAGTTTAATTTGTTTGCCGATCGGTATCACTTAATGTAGAGGTGTTTTGGGCTTTTGTCAGATCATTTCGTTAGTAATTTAAAATCTAGTGACGGGTCGTCCAATTAGAACTAATTGGTGATCTATTTTCAGGAATTGTCTGTTATTTTGAGCATTTCTTGACATTTTAAATAGTTAAGTATACCTACTAGAGTTAGGAAATTCTACTGCTAACCTAGCAAAATATAATTACAGGTAATATTAAATTATTGACAGGCCTGTTGGTCTAGTGGTTAGTGACCCTGACTGCTATGCCGGAGGTCGTGGGTTCGATTCCCACCCAGGACAAATGTTTGTGTGATGAGCACGATCATTTGTTCTGAGTCTGGGTGTAATTTATCTATAATATGTATGTATTTAGAAATATATAAGTATGTTTATCAGTTGTCTAGTACCCATAACACAAGCTCTGCTTAGCTTGGGACTAGACGGCGCTGTGTGATAGTTGTGCAATATTATATATTATTATATATTATATTGATACAGCAAAATATATCCAATTAACTTACATTTTCGAAAACAAATAACAACTAAAACGCTTTCATTACATTGATTACATTCGAACGTTAAAACAAATGCGTTTCAAACAAACCACATTCGAACAAAATCGAATTCAAATATCGAAACTCATCGGCATTCAAATTGAAATATCTAAATTCAAAATAAGAATTATATGATGACACGTCAGACCACCAAAGAGCCGCCATCATTGAAATCAATACTTTGATCACTTTATGTGTATTTGAATTCGGAATTCGAGATATTTGTTAAATTTTGAACAACAATCTTAATAATACAGAAGATAAAGTTGAAATTCCATTGCAACCACCATACTTTTTCTAGAGCCTTTTTAGTACAATTGGTTACTTAAAAATCATCTTAAAAACATACAACTCCAAAGTTGATACTTGAGTTGGTGGCGATGGATCGAATTATCTCAAATTAAATTATGAATTCAAGTATAGGTACATGGAATGTCACTCGCGTTTTATACTCCGGTACGGTTTATCGGTTATTTTAAAGGGATTAAGGAGCTACCGGTCTTTGTCGATAAGTTCGGTGATAATGTTGATAGTTGATGCATTTGATTACTAATGGAGTAAAGACACCTGAATTTGTTGAGATTTTTTCTTTTTTTTTTCGACCAGGTGTAGGTAGTCAAGAGTTTTTTTTTTTGTGAAAAATATTAATTGTAATGTTGATTAAATTTTTAGCATTGCAAGTTTTGCAAATTTTAGCTGGAATATTGAATATATTATGTATATTATTTTTACAATAAAATTACAAAACGATTTGAAGATACCTCCTCGAAGGTGCCTGATCATTGATCATAGATCAATAATAATAAATTCATTTATTTCAGACTTGGAATACCCATATTTAAAAAAGAATTATTTACTTAAGTACTTACTTAAATTTTTTTTCTATACATTGATCCAATGAATTCTTTAGTTCTTTCAAGCGATAATATAAAAACGAAAATGTTATCGGTACACTTAGGTACTGTTTTTTCTTTTGTTTTTCATTTCGACTGAAAAATAACAACAACTTCTTGTATGACCATAGTGTCATTTTAATGCCAAACATCAATAAAATTTTCTACTTCCCTAACTGAATAAACAATAGGTACTTATAACAATTTGCTTGCTGCGGTCTTACCGTCCGATTATAATTTACGTGTCTTAGAGACTAGAGTGAATAGGCTCTTGATACACTAGTGCACCTCACCATCAACGATTGCACCACTGCTTACTTCTAGATTCTTAAATACATAGGTTACTTCGAGACAAGCGTGCTCCGTCGTCGACCACATCATCGCTTACCATCAGGTAAGATGGTGGTCAAACGCGAGCCTATCAATAATAATATGTAATTTAAAAAAAAACCATCAGGTGACATTGCCCATTGCCCAATGTGACACCGTATTAATTTTAAGTTTCTCATGTAATTTTTATTTTTGGTGTACAATAAAGAATCAATGTATCTATCTATCAGGTGGGATCGCAGTCAAGCACTAGTTTATATCAATTTAAATAAAAACACAAAAAATTTTCAAGACAAGACCAACAAATCCCTATTTTTCTTGTGCTCTCAACAACAAATTGTTACAAAAAGGTGACCTAGCAGATGAGCGAACGACCTGTCGACCGCAATCCGTCTCCCGCCTACGTCCAGTCGTTTGGGCGCCGCCCTAGGCCCGCCCAAATGCGACGATCAATTTGGAAGCGTCAGGGTTTTTGACACGCATTGATGAGGCGATTAGAGGATATACCGTTAGGGCTCGTTCGGATTAGGAGCTTTTTTCTGAGAGAGTGGATAAAAATAATAGGTACTATGCAGCTACTTTTGGAGGCACATTTTGAGTCATTTATAATTTTAAATGGTCACCACACTAGCTATGTATAATAATTATAATCTGATTTTTCAATGTAAGCGCATTGAAAAATCAATGCACTTACATGAAAACTCGCCAACCCTACCGCTTTTAGGCACACAATTGAAAAAATATAGCAACAGAACTTTCAGAAATTAACACCTACAAACAAAAAACATAAAAACAAACTTTATCTCTTTATAATATTAGTGCAGATAAATTGTGCAGTAGGTACCTACCGACATCTATGATTATAGAAATTAAGATTGAGAATCTTACATCACGGTATTAAAATTTTCCGCGCGATTAGCAGCCTAAAATCAACTATCGTGTCATTGCCCGGACCAGACATAATACCCGTCTGGTGGGAGAATCCTCCCTTTTCTAATTGCAGGACTTTACACCCTGTTATATACTATCAAAGACACTTCGCGCTGATCACCGCTAAGTTCATTATTGCTTGCACTCGAAATGAAATTGGCGCCGCGCCGCACGATTCAAGCCAAAATTTTTTTAAATGATCAGGCAGAAATTACCGCGATGATACTTATAAAGTACAATTTTGTCAGTACCTATTGCTAGAGAAAATAGATGGTAAAAAAGACAATCGGATTATTTTAAATGGACCTCTCAATTCAACGACGATGAGAGAAACGACCCTCAAAGTACGAAATAAACAATAAAAACAAAGTACTCAGCAGTAAAAATATGTAATAAATGGTACATTTCAAAAGGCGAATAATAGAAATGAAGTGAAAATATACAAAATATTCGCGCGTCGTCATATTATGACGCGAGACGCGCGTCAAAGTATTTCTTTTTGACGTTTGTTCCACCTTTCGGGTAGGGTTGACAATTGAACTATTTTTATTTATTGATTTTACAGTGAGATACGAAGCTAATATACAATACATAGAATTAATATATAAAATGGATTTTCCAGTATCAACTATGATTTACTTACTCGTATACCTTTGAGCCTTTTCAGCCTCTTGTTGTTTTTTTATTTTATAACTTAAAATTCAATAGAGATTAATATTTCTTTTATTGTTGTTGATGTGTTCTGTGCGAGTCTCAAATAAATATATTTTTTCTTTCTATATTTGCCCTAACATCACTAAGTTTACACAATTTGACAGCCCTAACTATGAAGAGTGAATATCAAATACACCCGCGACTAGAGAATGCGGAAAATGTAAAATTGACGTTTTCACGATCCAAGGGACAGGTGTGAGCTACACACTGCGTAATGGAAATGTTGAAACAACCAAACATTCCTGCCTCACACGACGACAGGCAATAACGGAATCGCTGTTACCGAACTAGAGGGGCACTTATTGGGACTAGCGGAGCAATGTTTGAGCAAGATATTTTGGGTGTGTCAATATTTTTGGTCGGAAGTGTAGTTGAGTGCAAAAACTTGAATTTAAATGTATCTTGTTTGATAGAAAGGGGTATCTGGTGATCAATGGTTATGTTTTATTTAGAGCTGAATTTTTAAATAAATATATGAAAAACTAGCTTTTGCCCGCGGCTTCGCCCGCGTACATAAAACGCAGCCTATGTCACTCCGGAATAAAGCGGCTTTCTATCGGTGAAAAAAAATTTTCAATCGGACCAGCATTTTCTATGATTACCTCCTCCAAACAAAAAAAAAACAAACCTTACCTCTATAACACTGGTGTAGATTTATTAAAAACAAAACAACATTTTTATTCCTTTTTACCCGACTATGCCAAAGTCAAAGGTGGGTTATGATTTTGACAGGCTTTTATACTTATGGTATTTTATACTTTAGATAAACGTTTTCCGACTGCCTACTGTAAAATCAACCCTAATAGGACTTTTTCTAGGCCATCTTTGACCACATATAAAATAAATGGTACCTAAACTAAATCGCACTGTCGCTTTGATACTGTATTTAAATAAAAACGAATGCAATAATTCCTATAGAAATACTTTAAAAGCTAAATATTTAAACGTTAAACAAAAGCTGTATACACAATAGTCACAAAATTATTATTTTCGTTGACACTTCATGTTATTACATCAAACTGTCAACGAATTTTTAAATTTAAACTTGGAACACTTGCTCGAGTGTAGCCAACATCATGACATGAAAGCTTTTCAATCGTATTTTATGGTATTACTGGATCGCGGGCTCGAATTTCATAAGCTACGTGTTTTTAACAAACGGTTTTCAACTGTTCCATATTTTATTTTTGTTCTGATTTTTGTCCCCAAATGCTAATTTTGTTCCAGATTTAAATCAATTTTAGTTTAGATTCTTTTTTACTCTTCTATTGGTGCAAAAAAAGGATGGTACGGAAACTGCATTGGAAATTATTAAAATCTATATTAATATTATTAAAAGAAAAGAATTGTGAATTGTGTTTTTGGATTTTTGTTTATAATGACTATACTCAAGAACTACTTAATCGATTTAAAAAAATCTTTCACCAGTGGATTGCGACTTTATCTCTGAGTAACATAGGCGAATATTTTTTATATTCACGCGGGCGAAGCCGATATCAAAAGCTAGTAATTATGATTATTTAAAGTACAATTGGTAAATCCGAAAGTACTTAACTTACAGAAACTTTAAATTGCTCACTCTATACTTATCTGAGGTAGGAACAGAACAACAATTTAAAAACTAAAAAAAAAATACATTTTTTTTTTCTAAAACATTCCTGCCCATAGTTTTCCAACCTCCATTTTTTCCTAAATGACACCATTATTTTCCCAAACAAATGTTATGTAATAAAACGATAAAGCTTACAAATCCAATGCCATTTCTCTTTAATTAATGAGCATCATTAAAATATGGCCTTGGTACCATCGACGTATATCGTGCAACGTCAAAGTGACATAAGGGCGGTGTCATGGCCGTCAAATGACGCGCTCTAGTGTCAAAACCGATAGTTTTACGGTTTTTCTATGCAAATTATGGCAGTATTAATGGACTCTTAGTGACATTTATCATATCAGTTGTTATGAATTTTGTAAGGTGAAGCTGGATTGAGTTGGTAAGAAAATAAAAAGGTGGAATCATAATGCTAGGTTGAATTACTCGTAATGTTATTATGAATTTGATAATTTACCAAACCTTATTTTTTGGTGGAAATATCATCCAATGACCTCTACGGTCCTCGGTCGGAGTTTGAGGGCGTGTCAGACTTTTATTGACTAAGAACCTACTCCTGTTCCTTTTTTACCTTCGTTCCACTTTCGCATAACTCGTGAATTAAAACGCACTGGGCCTAAATGGTGGACACTATTAGGAGCCCTGAGTTCCAACTGTGGGAACATTAAAAAAATGGTTATTATGGAATTGAAGCAAGTAATGTAAAAATAATTAAGAATGCAACTTAAATTAAAAAGATCATGCTTCCGTCATTTTGAACGCAAATTCACAAAAGATTTACACACGACATACATGTCGAATGTTTTGAGAATTAGCTGTAATCTAAGCTGAGCTTATCTATGTACTAGACAACTGATAAACATAGGTACTTATTCTAAATATATACATGTTATAGATAAATTACACACAGATAGAATAAATGATCGTGCTCATCACACAAATATTTGTCTTGGGTGGGAAAAGAACCACGACCTCCGGCATAGCAGTCTAGGTCACTAACCACTAGACCAACAGGCCGGTCAATACTTATGTTTTTGTATGCAATAAAGAATAAAAAAGAAAATATTTCGATTTTTCTTGTCTTTAATCCCATCCACATTCATAAATAAATAATAAATTTTACTTAATTTAATTAAATTTTAAACTATATTATTTATGATTATAGATTTTAATTATTTTGTTATACTGTGCCTTCTGCGAAAGCTTCATGCTTTCGCAGAAGGCACTGTATTCTGTAAACTCTTACCACAGTCCTTCACTTCTGTTATTTATGTGATAAGATGTGGACACCGGAGTGAGTTAAACGTTTGTGCATCTAGTTTTAAGGTTTTTTTTTTGTATTTTCTGTACCTTGTAACTGTATTTTGTCCCCAATAAAATATTATAAAATACTGAAAAATCCGAACACTTTCTTAAGATTTCTCGCTTCTGTTTTAAAATAGAAAAAAAAAAATAGTTACGTCCCTCTCTTTTGGAGATGGCAGCCATCTTGGTTTTGCTCCAATTCACAAACAAGCACTTCGAAGGAAGTACGTATGATCTTTACATTCCTCGTCCAAATCGCCGAAACTACTTTCAGATGTTACAAAATTCATTGGATTCCAGAACATTTTGGAATATTCGAGAGGCATGCCTAGTTTCTGTATCATTTCCCTGTCGGCTCACGGTGCGGTCCCCTGCGGTAGCTTTGTTACAATATTTATGTCGAAACTTGACGCAAAACATATTCTGTACCCTCGTACTTATTTACGTTGGATCTATCTCCTTTAAATATTAAAGGTAGTTTGTCTTTTAAGGTCTTTTTTACATAGCATGGATAGGATGAGAGCAGGATGAAAATATACATCTTTATGGTGAGAGAAAAGGACAGGTTTACATTGTATGAATCTGACAGCTGTCATCCGCACCATCCTTAAAGCAATTGTAATGTCTAATAAACCCCATGCTTAATATATCTAATAAAGTAATCTAATTCAAAAAGATGGTATTTGAATCTGAAAACATGTTTCAAAAATAAGTTTGAATTTTCAAATACCCTCATTTTAAGGTTTTGTACCCGAAGAGTAAAATAGGACTCTATTACTAAGACTCCGCTGTCCATCCGTCTGACTGTTCGTCACCAGACTGTATCTCATTAACCGTGATAGCTTTCTTTTCTCAGTTGTTCATAGATATTTATTTCTGTAGCCGTAGAAATTCTAAAAAACAGAATATAATAAATATTTTAGGGGGCTCCCATAAAACAAATGTAAATTTTTTGACGTTTTTTTTTACGAGCAGTACGTACGAAATCTTTCATGCGCGAGTCCCACTCGCATTTGACTGGTTTTTGAGTTCTCCTTTTGATTAAGAGTGCGACATATTAAAAGTTTCTAAATCCGTCTGTGTGGCAATTTTCGGATTTATTACCTCGTTACATTACGCTACTTCTCCTAAAAAGCCTGTGAGCCTAATTAACTAATGTTTAATCGTTTTATTACACCATCAAATAATTTTCTAGATTCTAACGTGTTTGGAATGACGAAAATGCGTTCCTAATTCCATGTTCGTAATAATAACGATAGTTAATTGTGACTGGTTAGGTAAAGTCATAAAGTTTACAACATTTCGAAATGTTTAATGGCGTTCTATCCTAGGACCATTTCCGTCATTATTCCACTTCAAAAATTTCCACTTAGCTATATAAACTGTGTACACTTTTACACCTAAATTACACCATCAGGCGTGCTGTTCAAACGGAACACATAAAAAGGAACAACACGTGAAGCCGTTAGTTTGGCACCCCCCTTAATAATAGGTGATTTGGCCTCCCTTTCGCCCACATATAGACACCGACAGCCATATTGTGACCAGAATGTATTGGCCTATACGTGGCGAAAAATCTGGGGAAAAGTTCGGGAACTTCGAAGAAGACATTTCAGGGTAGGGCAGGTCATCCTATCCTGGTGATTCGCCGAGGATGCGTGCCTCCGAGCCATCTTGCAGGTTTCAGTCTAATGCCACTTGTATTGGACATTTTATTGTCACACGCTGCTACTTTACCGTGAGTTGTGAACCTCGAATTTTAGGAAGTACGTTCTCACTGACGTTTTTATTGGCACTAAACGTAAAATAAAAGTGAACTTTGAGTGTTTCTAAGTTTTGTGGTTTTTTTATTCGGGCCCATATTTACTGCTGAGGTGTGAGCGTAAGAATGTTTCAATGAATTTGAAGGGAAAGCAATTGCCATGATCGGTATGGGAAAAATACGGCTGGTATGTAGGTTGCCTCGAAGAATAATTTGTTTGGTTCAATTTGAATTCTAAGACAAATTGTTTGGATTCATTCTTAAGTACTTAGATAAAATTAACGTCGAGCTTTTTTAAGTGAGAATTCTTAAGAGTACCAATCCAAGTTTTTCCTTATTCTGAATAAGTTACAGGTTTCTAAAATCCCAGAAATATGAGGTCAGACCAGTGATAGTTTGGCACAGTAATATCAAATGAATTTTATCTATAAAATTCTTCGTCAACTATTCTTACGCCGAAAACTTAAAGAATCCGTCAGAAGCTTGGCATTATATCCTACCCGATAACCGCAAAGAATTTAATAGACACATCAAAATGAAAACTTTGGGTCGCGCTATAAAATCTCCTTGTTACGAACTTCGGCTCCGAGAATAATTTCGAATATTTCAGGGAATAATTTCGTTTCTTTTATTTTTTTAATGCTTCCGCAGCAATCCGGGGCGTTTCGTCGTTTGCATAAATTACGTGTGAGTTTATTAGACTTCGTGGTACATAGAAGTGTCGTTTTCTCAATTTTCCCGCCAATTTTTGGGTTACAAAATGGCTGCCGGCGCGTCGACACGCACAGCCCTCACGCGATACGCCAGCATTCCCTTTCAGCTTTGTTGAATTATTTATTTGTTTTCAATACCTCTGATGCCGCCAATAAAAAATGTTAGTATCTTTGTCCGACACTGTGCTACAAGATATTGCGATTCCGGATGCGACTGGTGTTACGATTTTCTCAGTGAATGTTTTTAAGGAGAAATATTTGTCGAGGCAACTTTGGCGACAGTAATTGTTCAGAGAAAAATGTGTGGTATGAGTTTTTACTGCTCTTTTAAATTGTATTTTGATATGATTTTATGCGTGATGTGTGAAGTGTATTAATTTTTGTGATTTTAAGTTGGACAAGATGTGAAAGTAATTCAGTACCTTTTCACTCCTTTTTTAGCCATATCTATTTATATATTCTATTAAATAAAAATCAATTGCTTTTTTGTTCGTATCTAACTGACAGGTTTGAAAATTACTGGGAAAGTCGAAAATTGTTATGATGCTGGGGAGAGACGCTAGTTTTATCTATAAAATATTACTAATTTAACATCGTTAGTCTTATTTATTAACAATAAATTGTATTTATTTACATTGTATATAAGGTAGTATATAGTCTGTAAGGTATTTATGGGCCAAGATGCCTGAAAATAAATGTATTATTATTATAAAATATTTCAAGCATTCTTGTTATTCTCTTCCTAAAATCACAGTAGATTGATGCTTGATTTATAGTTACTTTTCACTCTTCGTATTTAATACTAACCTAACTAACACCCTAGTCAAAGCTCTTTACTAAAGCCCCATACTAACCTAACTAACACCCTAGTCAAAGCTCTTTACTAAAGCCCCCTTCTCCTGACGATCCGATCAGAAATCTTGTCCCCTATGGATCAGAATCCGTCAAGTGCGAAACTCAAATATTTGCTGCAAAAGTTTGGTCGAAACAGAGGCGCACTACATTTGACACTTTTAACATGTAGCGAACGAGCTTGGTCAATACTGGCCGGCAAATAGATTAGCTGTATTTACTATGGGTTCTCGAATTTATTGGTGAGTTATAAAGTGAGTATCGAGTTTTAAGTGAGTAAGTACTATTTTTTTTTTTTTAGGTGGGTAATCATCTAGTAGGTAATGACTTTTCCCGGTCTTGAGCGGACCAAGAGGGCTGTTAGACTATAATAGACTCTGCCGTGCGTTACAGGGCCCCGGGGGTTCATTTTCCGTTATTACCCTTTGGGTACGGAACCCTAAACACTAGGAATACCGTACAGTTATGAAAACAATTGAGGTAGAACTAGATTGCACACACGTGGGCCACGAACGCCGATTTGGGCACGTCGAAATACATTTTATATGGAAACTAGATTTGCAGAGCTACATTAGATCCACGCCACGCAACGCGCCGCTACGTCAAATCAGGCGTGGCTCACGTGTGCGTCGGTCTAGTGCAGTTCTCGCTTAATTGACAGAAGTGAGTTTCCAATGGTAGCGGTATTGGTAGAGAAGTGCCAAATCAATGTATTTGATCCCAACTTGATCCAAGACAAATATTTGATCCAACTCGGGTCGGCAAACATTTGCAAAGTATCGCGTGTTGTGGGAACTGCACATGGACTAACACTGATTTTTTTTTCTTTTTTTTTAAACAAGTGCCTTCAAATATTGTGGATTCAATATTTTTCCGTGTCGTTGCACTTACTTACATTCTTTACAAATCTCTGAATTTATTTTTCGATTGCTAATTTGCTCAAAGTAGGAAGTTTAAAAAATCTATGTCAATTTGTCTAGCGGTTTCCAATAACCATTTGTCAAGTATGTTGTAGCTTTCAGTCTACAGTAAAAGTCTCACTCTGCTCCGCCCAAGAACAGGAGATGTCATTGGATAATTTTCCAACCTAAAAAAGAGAAGTCTATAAAGTATGGACCAGACGGTTGGAATCCAGTGATCCAACAGGGGTGACCTTGCTAATTTCAATCCGTGTAGACAGCTGTTGTAATCCATGACCTTAAACGTACTTGGTTGGGGGATAGGTTTTCCCAACCGCAGTAACTGATTTGTGAACGTCTTGGCGCGTGGTTTACATCCATGTAGCCGCAACACAATCCAAGTTCCAACCAAGGTCACCTCGAAGATCACACGCCATATAGCTTCATCCTTTTAACAGTTCAATTTAGGTCGTAGTAGCACTGCTGAGATTGTGGTATTTTATTTACTAGGAAAAAAGAACTTTACACAAGCGACCTATAATACTCGTAACACTCTCGCTATCACAGCAAACTACAAAAACAAATATAGCCACCATATTCCACAAATCAAAAACTCCACGAACCATAGACTCGAAAACAACTGGGTTATTGTTTTTAAACTAGTGCTGTCCACTCGCACAAGTATAGATACGACCGCAGCGACTCCCGCCCGGATTACGGCACTAGCCTATCGATTACGTCACCGAAGCCCTAATCCGAGACGAGAACTATTGAGGGTTGCCACAGGGAAAAAAACTAGAGATGCATTTTAAGGACAAGTTCAAACAATCTGAACTGAAGTTTTTTTTAGGTGGGAAATCATCTAGTGACATCTCCTTGGGTGAAGCGAGAAAGTGTGATAGACTTTTACTGACTAAAACCCACTCCTGTTCCTTCTTTGCTTTCGTTCCAGGGCCCGAGGGTCTCTTTCACACAACTCATGGCCCCACTAAGCTTCGATCCTGCAGGGCCCCTACGAATGTGAACTGAAGTTGCTACTTCAACTTATTTATTTACTTCTATTATATATACTTCAATTTATTTATGTATCCTTTATTGTACACCAAGATAATAAGTAAATTACACATTTGAACCTTATATTTAGAACATACAATTGGTGGCCTTATCGCATAACAATAATACGAAGAAAAAAAAAACCATGAAACTAGAAAATTTCGAATTGACACTGCTTTCAGAAGAGACATGACCTTTAACATTGTTTTACGAATTACAGAAATTAATAGATACAAACTGCAGCTTTAAAAGGAACAGGTTACTCCTTTAATAAGTCTTACTTGTACCACATTCATAAATGAATTCTAATTACACCTTTGAACCGTGACGTTTTACAAAGTTACGATTAGTACCTACTAAAGCCATAACCATGTATGGAAGAATCGCGACAGGTAATTTAGAGCGGTATCGAAGCTCGGTTGGAGTCACAGAGTAACTATTTATTACATACAATGTAGTGGGGCTCGTCGACTTTGACATTGGCAGGTTTAAAACTCAACTACAGACATTAACCCTGACAATCTCGCCGCAAGGCTTTCATCGTGGCAGAAAGTCGTATTACTGATACTGATGAGAACTTTTAATTGTAATACCTGCCAAAATCATTTTAGTATAAAAAATATGTCTAGATTTTTAAGAAGGATGATATGGAGGGCGAAAATAACGGGATAATGCGAAATAGATAGTGACACAATCAATGATATTATGTTAATTTTATTTTTGTTAAAATTATAACGCACCTCAGCCCATAAAAGTGCACTACCACTACCCATCTAAGCCAATCAAAAACCAGTCCTTAGGCTTCTCTTTTCAAATCCTCAATAAAAATAAAGTTTTTAATCTTTGTCAGCCCTGCAGACCCGAACAAGTAGTAAAACATAAAGACGTGTACACATGCTCACGTTTGAAAAACGGCTGTGTTTACACTGCCGCGTATGACCCCAGCCTGGGTCAGATGACAAATGGACGACTAGTATCCGTTACTATTTTGTGTTACTGTTCGTATCGACAAACAACTATTTGATAGGTCAGTCAAGTTATGGAACAGGCGGACAGTAAGAATAAAGTGCACTGTTGTTTTATTTAAATACTGTTTACTGACAGGTGTTTAGAAAAACACGGGGTAGTCTTTTAAGTAGGCACCAGGTGAGGACCCAAAAGCCCAGGTGCCATTAGTATATTATATAGTGCCATTTAAAATAAAAGCCAGCAGAAGAGGTAAAACCTTATATAAAAAAAAAAAAAACTAATTTCCAGATATCTGATTCACATCTATCTGAAAAAACTGTACCCTACAAATATCCTTAAAAAAATTAGAAATATAACTTAATAAAAAAAAAAATTAAACCCACAAAACTAACTGAAGTAAGTTCAAGTATAAATAGTTTTGTTATTTTTTTTTTATGTAGATATGTAATAAATAAATAAAATTCAAGTCAGAAATAATAAACATAATAAAAAAAAAATACATTCAAATTGAGAACCTCCAAATTTTTTCGAAGTCGGTTTAAAAAACCGTCCAATCAACTTGAAATCCAAAGGCGCCGTTTTATCACTGACCAGTATCAACATTTATGATTTTTAATCAACTTAAAATTATTTGAAAACCGAACTGGCGCCAGCGGTAATCAAGGTGGACCGAAATGCGGGCTTACGCGACGGATTACAGTATTCGCATGATAAAATACTTTGTATGCGTAAAATTGTTGCTTTTTGTACCATTGTACCCCAACGAAGGTTTTTTAGATAATAGCGAATTAGTTCCTTTAAAAAAAGGGTTGAAGTTTGCGCTACTTGGATTATGGATGTCTTGATTTTTTTTTCGGTTTCGGAATCCTTTGATGTAAGTACTTAGATGATCAGTTTCGAGTAAGTAATTAAAGCATCAGAAATTTAATGTTTCCTCTTCTGGACTCGGGCCTCCTCTCTAGGAGATGTGGGCCGAACCCTCCACGTGGGCCACCAGTGCAGGTTGGTGGATGTCACATGTCTTCGAATTTTTATTTCTAGTACATTACGTACCTCATGATGAGATTGTTGAAAACTCAGCAATCTTATATTTTGTTTTTTCTAAATTTTGCAATCTTCCTTAAATTATTTACTTTCAATATTATTAAATACATTTGCGCCAACCACAATAGAAATCCTGAAGCCTACTTCAATGTCTTACTTAACTTACCGACTTTCTTCACCGTTCTCTCTTTTGACGTGACAACGTCTTAAATTAGGTTGCGGCTGGGAGTCACTTATGAAAAAGTGTAACGCTCGGTAACGTTACGATGAGTCACCGAACGAGAGAGAGGCCCGCCGAATGCCTTGCGTCTCTCTCCCACTCAACTATGATCGGTCTGCCGCGCGCGCAGCACTAGAGAATTAGGCGCATTGAATCGGCGCATGCTTGTGTCTCTGTCTTTGTCTTTCTCGAACGTTCTTGGCGTTGGAAAAACAAGAAAGCGTCATAATACAAGTTCACACGTGTGGTTAAAGTATCGTCAGCTGTGTCTGTAGTGAAAATGTGGAGTGCTTAGATTCGTCATTTACAACAACTACAACAATAAAGGTAAATAATTGTACACTGATATTTCATTATCGTAAACTATGATTGATTGATTAATTGTTAGATTGACACAAAAGTTGAGAAACTGAGTTTATAGGTTATGTCATACTATTGATAAATGTTGATAGTGTTAAGTAAATTATTAGTTTAAAATTAATTAATTAATTAATATTCTACCGAGAAAAAGACGTTGTCACGTAAAATCTTCGCCCGTAAAACCGACTTTACAGGCAACCATTTTTTTTTTTTCAAGCTATTTCTTTGTGGTTTGCGCTCTCCCACGAGATCAGATGGTAACAAACCGATTGACAGTCAAAACTAAAGTTAGCGAGATAATTCGCAAGAGGTTGGTAGTAGTATTATCACAGCGTTAAAGTTTTCCAGCTATCGATTTGAACCAATTGTTTGGCTATATTAGTGTAGATATATAGTTTAATAATTTGAGTATATATTATATAATTGTATTAAATTTATGGTTTATTAGTATATCTATTCTTATATTGCACCTACCACTATTGTTATTTGCATCACTCAAAGGTTAGGTAGAAAATGCCTAAGACATTAAGTCCGCCTATGTACTTTTGTGTGCATAAAGTATTTAATAAATAAATATCTGACTTTTATAAGATTTATTCTGATTTCTTTTATTGTTGATAGGTTCACACTTAACCACTATCTCGCCTGATGGAAAGCATCGATGCGGTCGACGATGGAACGCGCTTACTTAGAAGAAACCTATTCACTCTCGACTTAAAGATTCCCGGGTTGTAGCTATCATGATAATTTTACAAAATGTACACACCTTAAGGTTTAACCGCATCCATTCGCAAAACAAGTAACTTATCTAAGGCACCTATTCTCAAAACCGCGAACCACACGTTCGATAAATTAATCCAGTGGAACACTATCGAACCGTTAACACGATAGCCCCTTCGCAAGATTTTATCGCCCTTAATAGAGAACAATTCGGTGGGGCTGTGCATATCGCCTGAATGGCTGCCAAAGGACATCACCTTTTGATCAATAACTGTATATAAATTACGGAGCATGTGGCCCTTTCCTGCTCGAACGAACACCGGCCCAGCCTTTGTAACCCTATTTGTATATATTCTCATGTATATGAACGTAAAGTTTGCTTGCGTAAGTTAAAGAAAAAGAAACCTTTTAAGCTGGTTGATTAGAATTTCTGTTTATGATTGAGCAATTGTTTAAGTAGCTTGTCTTGAATAAATTTTGTAAGAAATTTTGGGAACTCTTGTGAGTTGTGTTATGTAAGTGTTAACGAACTTTTTGAACTTTGTAAACACATTTCTTTAAGGTCAAAAATGACTGCTGACACAAAATTAAGAAGTTTAATTACTTTTTGTAATGGATACAATTTTTTTTATGTTTAACCCATACTAAGTAATTACTCATGTACCTCGGGTGCATTCACAAACATGTTAAATGACATAAAAAACACAAGCAGACCCAAGATCATGTCTAATTCTCAGTTAATCAAAGCAGCTGAATATCAAAATCCAGTTGAAACACAAATTTTAACAAAAAACGTCTCCTTTTTTCGCGTACAGTAGTACAGATGTGCAGTCCCACAAAGCGCTACTTGAAAAGAATTTAACGCACGAAAAACTTAAGCCTTAGACAATTAATACCCCACATCGACATATTAAAGCTACCTCAGTGCGTATTAAAGGTAACCTCAATGCAAGATGTTTTTCGCAAAAACTTTAAGAATAGGCCCCCGAGCCCCCGATTAGTTAGACTGAATACACTTGATACTTGTGGATCTTTTGTAGTAGAATCAAGATGTTTTGATGATATTAGCAATGATGAGCAGTCTTTTGAGTGGTATTAAGGTAGAACTAGATTGCGCTCACGTGGACCTCGTACGCTGATCTGGGTGCGTCTGTCTCCAAACATTTTATATGGCAGCTAGACTTGTAGAGCTACATTAGATCTACGCCATAAGATGTCGTTCTACGTACAAATTAGGCGTGGTCCACGTGTGGATAATATTGTCTAATATTTGTATACTTAGTTCTAGCTTTAGACTGTTTTGATTGTATGCAGATATTTTTTTTTTTTAAGAAAATTACTAAGGTCTGTAAGGCTCAGTAATGGGCCATATCAGGTTGCAGATGATGAAGTCTGAAGACTTAGTTTTAGTCTTTTTTTAGTTATTTTTAAATCTAAAATGTATTGGACCTTCTTAGTGAAAAACAGTAAATTCAATCCATGATAAGTGGGTCAGTACCTAATGGTTTTTCAAAAATCAATAACATTAAAATTTGTTTCATTTAAACATGACTGTACTGACTACAAAAATGACTGTAATTTTTGAATTATCAAGAAGTCAGTCAGTCAGAAAAATAATGCTAGTTGCACTTTCCAAAACGCATATCTTTAGGGAGAAGAATGCGCAAAGAACTCCACGGACACTCTTTTTTTATTTCAAGTTAATTATTACAAATATCTCGGTACACATATACACATACATTTCACACACATACATTTCTTGTCGCTTCTTTTATGTGAGAACAATGTAGATAAATAAAAAACAATTCAAAATAAAATACTAAATAGGTTACTTCTAGGCAAGCGTGCTCCATCGTCGACCACATCACCACTTACCATCAGGTGGTCAATCCTGAGTCTATCAATACTAATTTAAAAAAAAGTAAGCTAAGAGATGACCAGTCTCAACTGACAGCGTCCGTTCACGAACATGACGCATGCATATATCAGTACCACGCTGCTCAACAATTTATGCGTTCGATATAGGCACCAAAAAACGCATAGGTAGACCTAATTTTATAAGGCTATCACAAATTAAAACTACCTTAAGATACGCAAAAACAAATACGACCTATATTGTAGCACTATATCACCGAACACTTTACGATTGAAATATTTATGTCCATAATTAATGGGATACATATTAAACCGCAATGATTGATAAAAGGCATCGACAGTAATATAATTAAACGCCTCTTGCGACTTTTAAGCCTCAAAGTCGTCTCGCCATTCACGATTGTTCGCGCAACAATAAAAGTGGCGCGGACTTTTAAGGGCTTTTGGCACGTTGCTTGGTCGCAGCGCCATGAATTTCCTCCTTTTTAAAGTTGTTAAAAATAATACAAGCAAATACAATAGATAATTGAAAATAAACACCTGACGATGTTTCATTTACATTTTCGCGAAAACCCACATGAAAATTCATGCGGGTTTTCAGGATAATACTACTACTTTTGACAGGTCATACCTAAACAGGCCTAAACTTATCGCCGACAAATATAAATTCACCGTCTTTTTTTTTAGGTTGAAAATCATGAAATAACTCTTCCCGCTCTGGGTGATGTGATAGTGAAAGACAGACTTTTACTGGCTAAAACCCAAATTCCTCCAATTGCGTTCCAGGGTCACGGTAACTCTTTTTAACTGGGTAAGAAATAAAGAAGAGAATAAATAGACGCACAAATCATCACAATATCAATAATACAAAAGCAAGTAACCCTATTTTTGACAGATCATGTTTTTTTTTAACAACGCCTCAGCCCTAAAAGTCACTGTCTAAAATGCACGATTTGGGAGTTTTTGGCCGGATTTCTTCCAGTGAAGTTTAGTGGTTGTTTTAAATATTCGCAAATTGATTTATAGTGGATATCGTGATGTAAAATTAGTGTAATTTTGTATCGCAACTCGGCAATATGTGGAATAATTGAAATAGACGCGATCTAGGTAAAATGGAGCTGAAAGACGTGGCTAAAAAGACTTACTATCTAAGCATTTTTAGCATCAACAAAAAAAAATGCATAATAAAAAAAAAAAACATTGATGATTAAAAATGACAACAAATCGCCAGTACCCAATTCTGACATTACTTAGCCAGTGTTGCCCGCGTCGGCAGTAAAATTAAGGGCGTTGTAAATAACCGCGATTGCCGTCAATATATCCGCCGCTTGATTCACGACAGAGAGCCGAAGCGTTTGTTTTTAAATTTTTATTGGCGCCTAGAGATACGATCAGTCAAATGTAGGTACTTAATTAGTTTGTGAATCCGCTAATGGGTTATGCTTATGAGTAAGATTCTTTAGAAGTTACGATGTTTTTAACTGTTCAAGAAGAGGGACTTGAAAAAGTTTTCTTTTTTTTTCAGAAATTATTTTTAACTAACTTTTGCCCGCAGCTTCGCCCGCACAGATATATAAAAAACAGTCTATGTCACTCAGCAATAAAGTAGCTTTCTATCGGTGAACAAATTTTTGCAATTGGACCAGTAATATTTTTTTTTTCTAGCCGTTGCTGTCCCACTGCTGGGCAAAGGCCTCCCCCGAGTCCTTCCAAAATTTCTTCTCCTGCGCCGTCTCAAACCAGTCCTCGCGGTACGCGTCCAGATCATCCCGCCACCTCTTTCTAGGCCGACCTCGACGGCGCTTTCCTTCAGTAGGGACCACCTGTGTGGCGAGTGGAGACGCTCGCCCAGCGGTCCCTATGCAATAATTCTTCAGTAATAATAATACCTAATACTTTACGCCCAGTAACTGGGCTGTGGAGACTTTCTGGCGTCTGACTACATATGTATAACAACTGTCACACAAAATACGAATGACAACAGGGCCCAAACGGCTTCACGTGCTTTGACGAGATACGGTGTAATGACTGTAAACTTAGAAAAATATGTATATGACATATGAATTGAAAAATTAACATTGGTATAAATACACACTAATAATAATACATAACAAACACACAATACATTGGTATTATTAGTGTGGGTGTTGGCAAATAGTTTTTTTTCTTTCTTTTCTTTTCTTTTCTTTTCTTTTCTTTTCTTTTCTTTCTTTCTTTGTATACTTGCCCAGTTTGGAACCCGCAACCGCATACGTGAGAGGCCTTACGGAACATGGGTGATTTAAGCGAAAACTAGACTAGACCGACACACACGTGGACCACGCCTGATTTGTAAGTAGTGGCGCGTCGTGTGGCGTGGATCTAATGTAGCTGTACAAGTAGTGTTGCCAGGCGTCCCGATTTGCGCGGGATGTCCCGATTTGCGCGGGATGTCCCGATTTTTAGGGGTCTGGGGACGCGTCCCGATTTGCACCTGATCGGGACGCTAAATGTCCCGATAAATCAAAAACCCTGAAACTCAAAAAGCGACTGAAGAAGTCTGGGTTTTACTCGGTAAAAATTTGACACGCCCTCTCGTTCCACCCCAAAGGGGAAGAAGTCATTGGATGATTTCACATCTAAAAAATAAAAAATATTTGTCCCGATCTAAAACCCTAAATCCCGATTTGTTTTACCATCTGTCCCGATTTTTATACAAACAGACCTGGCAACTCTATGTACAAGTCTAGTTGCCATATAAAATGTATGGAGACCGTTGCGCCCAGATCTGCGTACGTGGCACACGTGTGAACAGTGTAGTTCTACCTTTAACTACTTAGGCATCACGACACATACACTGCTCAAAATATAGTGGTTAAGTTAGGGTTGGTACAAGTTTACCACCGATATCGATAGAACCATAAACTACTAACATAGAATATAGGCGTTGATCGCTTTACAAAATTACTTCTAAGCCAATTACTCGACATACACTTCATAGATAATTGAAAATTATTAAGTTATCAAATGTTATTACTAAGGCTTTATTACAGAGGTTCGCCCTGTTATTTTATTAGTTTAGTTTAGCCATCATTATGCAAAAGACCACTCTATTTATCATTTATGGTATGAGTATTTATGTCTAGTTTCTTAACTATTAAAATTAGTACCGGGTTATTTCATATTCAAAGGCTAATTCGAAATTCAAAAATCGTTAAAATAGTTTCTGCACATCCAGGCAATTGTTAATTTATTAAAACAAAAAGATTTTATTTTTCATAAAGGCAACACACTTTTGTGAAGAAAAAAAAACGACGTTCTTTTTTTAAAACTCAGCCCAAACCATAAACAGCCTAATATTTCAAATTAATCGTTGCTAACGATTTTTTCGATAATATCGCCATGAAATATCGTCGGTCGTCCAAAAATCGGCATGTTCGTCAGAGCAAGGGACAAAAAACTTTAAAACTAAACACATCTATCTTGTCGAACCGTTTTTTTACCGTTTGGAGACAGAAAACAATAGAAGCGTCTTTTAATTACAGAGGTTGATTGAAAAAGTAGGATTTATGTTAATTGATTAAAAACTTTAGTTGGCAAAATTATTTGTTGTTTTTTTTACAAGTAAACTAAGAACTGTATTTTATACTCACATCGACATTAAAATTTTAACGTTAGTTTAAAATATAAGGTCAAATTAAAATAGCAAATCTTACATAACATATAAGATTCGTATACTTCCAAGGGTTAAGTGAAAATGAACCCGGGCCCTTGAACACAAGGTAAAGAACATAGGAATGGGTTTTAGTCAGTAAAAGTCTGACACATCCTCCCGCTCAGCTTAAGACAGGGAGAAGATATTGGATGATTTCTCACTCAAAAAAACCTATATGTACTTGAAATATTAAAACTGTGGAGGTGTGTTATTTTTTTTCAATATTCCTTTAGTTAAAACTTTAGTTCAAATGCAACACTATCTAAAGGACAGATGAAAAATACGACAGTATACATCACTCGTGTCGACGTAGTCAGCTGTTGTCAAAATTCTACGCATACCTCTCTGCGACCGTCGTTATTTCAATTACCTTCGCCCCTCGTCAAAGACAAAAGGCCTGACAACCCAAAAAAAAAAACAAGCGCCCATCGAAAATTGTGTTATCTATGATTGGATCGCGGTCGTGTAAACGGTCAAGTGTAAGTTACTAAAAGATCCCGCCTTTTACTCTACAGTAGCCCGTTTTCGTTTTTTGAAAATGTACAGCGCAATTTTTTTTTTCTTTGTCTTGTATCGTATTTTGGGTGGTTCCAATTTTGAATCGAAATGGATTGTTCCGAAATGTAATTGAAAAGATTGACAGGTCTGAAGTTTTTTTTTGTGGGAAATCCTTAAACGACTCTTGCCGCTTCAATTTTGACAGATAGTTAATTTTGGCCACAATTTTGACTGATGATCATTTCGTTCATTTTAAAGTCAATGTTGTAAACTTCAAACCCAGGTTATAAAACTAATTCAGTTTTTTACATTAAAAAACATGTAAGAAGTCAATCAAAAACACATAAAACCGACAAAATGCCAGCACATCCGCAACTCATAACAAATAAATAACACCGAAATGATCGAAAATTAAAACCTGTCATACAAACATAAAGCTCCCATCAACACGCTATAAAAAAAATATACTAAAGATCTGAAGTGCGCTTAACATGGCGATAATCTATTGAAGTGAGGCAAGATGATGGGCACCCAATGTAAATATCAGTAATAGCCGTAACAGACACAAAGGGTCCCCGCAGACAGCGCCAGGGGGCCAGCCCAACCTCGTTTTAATTATAATATCACCCACATTATAAAGTTTTTTGTTGAAAAAGTTACAAAAAAGAAACAGATTGCTACTTTTCGGATGCAGCATAATGCTTTTGTTGGTAACAATTTTTGTGTGTAATTTTACGTTGGATCAAAAGGAGCATGAAGTGTAAAGTATTGTTGGCTTTGGAACCGTGGAGGCTTGGTGAAGAGCTGAACTTTGGACTTAAGATGCTATGTCTGGTTTGAAAATTACATATTAGGAGTTTGACGTTTATCAAAGTAATTATTAGATACACCTGTCATCAAATAAGTTGAATATTTGATGACAGGTGTAATAATTACTTTGAACTTTGACAAGTGTAATAAGCAGTAGATAAAATTTGTCAATCAGACCGCGTTGGGTTCGAAAAAGATCCGAAGTCGTTTCGTCGCAGCCAGTTTAGACCTTTTTTTAAGGAATAAACGTCAAACTCCGAAATGTCAGATGTGAACCTTCCAGATTGGTCCTAGGAATCGAACCCAGCAACTTTTTGGTGATAAACATGCATAATGTGATAAATCGTTCAGCCCCTCTCCTCCACAATCCCGCAGCTAAAAAAGAAGTCGGTACTCACGAAACCGTGTTTGTCACTAATGTTGTTCGTCAGTTTGAGTTTGTGGAAGGAAACCACTTTCTGCATCCACTGCTCGCCCGTGGAAGGCGAGTCCGGGTGGATGTACATCCTCTTCGGCATCTCAGGGTCCGCCTTCCCGGCCACCATCCACCGACTCCGGGAACAAACGAACAAAGTCAAAAACACTACACAAAAAACCTTCTAATTGACTTACCTAATAAACCAATCAAATCAATCAAAAAATTCTTCTCATTGATTGTAAGAAAGTACTGACCGATTGACATGATTTTTTTAATAGTTCATTAGTAAACTTCATATTAGAGAAATATTGTTTTAATTGATTGATTATTGGCATTAAGTAATCAATTTCGATTCTGGTGAAATAATGGATTTTATTGAAGCAATCTGTGTCCTCGTTTGCGAAGCTATAGACATGCACTAATGTACTAATTACGGTGAAACATGCTGCAAGACAGACAAATAAGCCATTAAGTTCTATAGACAGTACATAAAAAACGATGTGAATGAAAGATCTGCGTGCAACGATTATTCATACCGAAATGTGCGATGTCAAAACAAAATGTATGTAAATTGTAAAAGAATATGATAATGTGGACTTAAAAAATGGACTTGAATCCCCAACGATGGAATCTCGTCGCAAAATGTAACTCCAAAATGAAATGAATGCAGAAAAGACAGTAAAAGTGGCAGTTTGTCCCGGACCTAATGTTCTGAACGCAGATCTCCAATATCACATTTGATCATTGCAACAATACGCATGCTTCTTGCCTCTCGTTTGTGTCAACGAATTACATTAAAATAAGATCAACTATCTTAGGCCCGTCATCTACGATTTTCTTATTTTAATTTAATTCCATCTCTTTATTTATACCTGTTGTGGAATTTGTATCTGCAATCGTCGGCAGCTACGATGTCCATTAGCAAAATGTATTTTGCTTTTTTATCAAGACCAGAAACGCGGAGTTTGTAGGCAGGAAACATACGTCTGCAAGCAATCGAGAGAAAAACATGGGTTGGGACTTGTTCTTTTGCGACAACGATTTGACATCACGTCGATTGTGAGACATGTTGCTGAACTAGTTTCACTTTTTATGTTCATGTATCAAGAAACGCGTGTTTAGCTTGTGATCTTACGCCGTGTTAATTAGATTTTATTCATTTTATGTCGTCCGCATAAACCAGTGACCGAGAGACTATTGGCAACTGGATTATCTGTGAGAACAGTCGCGTTTCGTGTTCGTTTTTCGTCTAATCAGTGAGACAAGACGAGGTGTTATAAAGCATCTGCGACACACAAAAAGCCCATGTTTCCGCCACGAAGGACCAAAAATGGCGACGAGCGCTTCCATTGTGCGGTTTTGCGCTGTCGCGAAATCGTGACCGACGCACGTGATCAAATGCGGTGTTACACCAACTTACACGAATACTTCACCGGCATAAGCGTCCAAGAAAAAATAGTCTGGACCTCGTTTAGAATCCCATCTCGTAATTGGTAAGTAATTTATGTACGAAAGATTTGTAATAATTAATTACCATATTAACGGCGCTAGGCGGCCGCCTTTGTCGGCGTCTGTATCGGTTTACGGCTGACTCACAGTCGCATTTTGGACCGGAATGCTCGGGTCGTATTAATTAACGGATATTAAATCGAAGTTTATCGGCCGCATCTCGATGTTGCCAAACCTGCGGCGGTTTGATACCCGACTCGACGTCGATCGAGCGGAGGAACGAACCTTATCGCGGCTTGTCATCGGGAATCAAACAATGTTCGGTCAAATACGATGATTATCGATTTCAGATGCAGCTCTGAGGGATGTTCACAACACCCGGAAGACTCATTGTGTTTTTTGTCCCCGAGATCTCCCAAGGAGATTGTCGCCGTGAGTTCAGCTCCAATTTTGGTTAATTTGGGAGAACAGTACGAGTCGCGTCGGTATTTCTCACCTCTGGTGTCGGCCGGCTTTTTACATTACCGCTGCGGCGTTTGAGACAAAGATATTTTAATGATATTACCCATTGGATGCGAGTTGAATCCTTAATCGTCGGATCCAGGCGGTGTCCAGTTGTCGTGCGATGTCGTTGCCCTTAAATTAAGCGTGTTTCGTACAAATTGTCTGGGCGCAATTAACGAACGCATCGGAATCGTTTCGTGATGGGAACTAGTGCATTGCGTGGGGAGAATCACAAGCTAAATGAAAACAAGCGTGTAACGGAACGCTGTTAAAATGGAATGAGCATCTCCAATCAACGGTGATATCTATAAACGTGAAGCCGACAGCCTGGCGTCAGTGTGACGCCGAGCTCTCGGTGGATGTACATTGAGAAGCAGACATATGAAGACGTGGGAGGTGATGTAGTCCAGCAGGCAATGAATGTGGGTCTACCTGTTGTGGAACTTATATCTGTAGTCATCGGCGGCAACAATGTCCAGAAGTAGGATGTATTTGGCCTTCGCGTCTAGTCCAGAGACGCGGAACTTCATTTGTGGGAACATTTGTCTGCAAATTGGAAGTTTTATTGTACAACTTGTAAAGTCGAACTTTCAGTTCAGTTTGCTGTAAAAAATCTTATACTACATATAGCTTATATCGCTGTCGCTCGCTGCTTTTGCCTTAACGAAATAGAAAATGTATAACGCGTTGTGTGATATGAACCTGGCCGAAATTGAGAGACCTTTCTTAAAAGTAACAGAAGTGGCCATTCTTTTACGTCACCGTCACCTTTCAATCGTCTCTAAACCACATTGTGAGATGGCTTGCATCACAATTACTATGTCGCCATCGCAATTGCGCGGCTCATTGTCTCTACTCGCAAAGCTGACATCATCTTCAAATGTGCATCCAGGAAGCGCAAAGCTTATCGAACAAGGATAATCAGAGGCTGGTCAGCTCATTAGCTTCTTATTTATAGACTTTACGTGATAAACACCGTCTTTCGTCAACAACCTGATGGATGTCGTGCCTCGCAAATATGTGGTTTGAATACAAATTTTATAACAACGTTTTTAGTATTTTATCCCTTTCTTTTGTACTAATGAAGATAGAGAGAACAATGTGTTCACCGTTTTACCAGCTATCTTTTAGCATCTGATTTTGATCACTGAGTGAATTTTGAAACCTTGCGTTGGTACATCCGCTTACGGTGTTTTTTTTTTTTGTTATTTACAAGTAATTGGTGTTTTAGTCTGGTGTACTGTTATTTGACCTCGAGTCATTTGGATCCTTTACTTTTCCGTGGTATTACACCTTTTCTTTCGTACAAATGACTTTGTACTTTGTAAGAATGATTGCATTAGTTTTGAGTTTTACTTTTGAGAAAATTCTGTGGTTTCTTAAGGGGTGTAAATTAAAGCATAGCATAGTCGGTCTTATAATGTTCCCACTGTTGAGAATCAGGCCTCCTCTCTAGGTGAGGGAATTGGCTGTAATCCACAACGCGGGCCCAGTACGGATTGGTGGATGTCACATGTCTTCGAATTTTTGGTTCTAAGACATGCCGGTTTCCTCACGATGTTTTCCTTCACCGTTTCTAGAGCATTGATGATGAAATAATTACACAAAGTAATGTTCCTAGCTGTTTGAAACCGCGACCTACGGCTCATACGTCATGAAGTGACAGTATTATTATATGACACCAGCACCACATCCAGTTACGTACAATACAATAACAAATTACGTGACTTTTATTGCAACAGCATAAGGACTAAATTAGAACAATTTCAGCGTCAAAGTACATAACCTATTAACAGTAATTAGTAACCTTTAAAACCATCGATTAACATCAGTTTCACTATGTAATCAAATGTTTATACCTAAGCTAATCAAATTAGAATCGGAATCGATCGATACATAATTAATTAGATATTTCTTGCAATATTTTATATTTCTACTTAACGTGGCGACATCAACTAGACAGGTATTATTTATGGTAACAGGTCTGTCAATAAAAATATAATTTATGGTTCCTTTGACGTGTTGACGAGAATAAACGACGATTATTATCAACTGCTCGATCACATGTTTATTTTTATGTTGTTTGATGTCTTTAGTCTTTATTTTATAGTACAAGTGTGGAAAAATGTAAAGTAAGGAGTAGGCTTGTTAAACAAAATGTGTTTTTCGCCAATAATTTATGTATATTATATTTTGTACCACATTTAATGTAAATAAACGACTTTGAATATCCAATATTAACATACGCATCGTCGAGAAATTATGTTCAGATAGTATTATGATGTCGAGTGGGAACGGCCCCGACTTACGAGTTGTAGATCGCGGGTTCAAACCCAGTCAGGCGCACTACTTTGTGTAATTGACTTCATTACCACTGCTTTCAAAACGGTGAAGGAAAAATTCGAAGAAAGACATGTGACATTCACCAACCCGCACTGGGCCCGCGTGATGGATTACGGTCCATTCCCTCACCTAGAGAGGAGGCCTGAGTCCCATCAGTGGGAACATTATAACGCCATGCTATGCTATGCGTCAACTGGATCGCAATAAGAGCTCGTAGTAGAACCTCTGTAATATTTACGAAGCTAAACAAATGAAGCTAAATAACAATTTACTTAGGGTGAGTTGCACCATTTAACTATAACAATAACCAAACCATAACTAGCCGAAAAACGGCCTCCTATTGGTCAATTCGACGATTTGACAACTGTTAACGGCTTTGTTATCGTTATAGTTAAATCGTGCAACTCACCCTTAAGGCGTATAGTCCCTTGAACCATCTGGCCGAAATTATGTGAACGCAACTCTCGCACTCGCCTAGGCGGCAGTACGCAAATCTGTGCATTTATTTGCGGCCAGCAGCGCCCGGATAGCGCTTTAAATCAATTTTCTCTGCGAGATATTGATTGATTTACATATGCAATGTTCACTTTGAAGAATATTTAACCACCAATTTTTATGTGTAAAAATGTTTCTAAAGGTCCAAGCCGTTTCGAAGGAGTAGGGAAAAGTTGCGAAAAGTTGCGAAACTGCTAAATATTTTTTTTTGACAAAAGTATTAATTGCACGAAAAAATCAAATGTTGATATTACGGTTCATGAATCTATAATAAACATATATTTTTTCCAAACCAATTGACCTAGCCATTACGGAGGAGTAGGCCTCAGAAAATCACTGTTTTATGGCACTTTTCGGACGCTTGGCCCTTAATAACTAAGAAACCGTTACTGAAATATTTCTGTATAACAAAAAAGCAGCTAGTTTATAAAGTTATCAGTTGAAACTCAATACAAACGTTGTCGCTTGCAACCGCGTAACATAATACGAGTCGTAAGTACTGACTGGACCTGTACATCGTGAGTTTATCGCAACAACTTATAGGAGTTTTGAATAAGAAAGGACCAATCAGTTTTATTTATTACTAGCTTTTGCTCACGGCTCTTCGCCCGCGTTAGTACCTACATAAAATATAGCCTATGCCACTCAGGAATAAAGCAGCTTTCTATCGGTAAAAAAATTTCAGCAATCGGACCAAGTGCTCCCAGAGATTACATCCTACAAACAAAAAAACAAAACAAACTTTACCTCTTTATAATATTAAGTGTAGATTTATTTATTTTATTTTAAAGAAGGCTTACAGACTAAGATAAAATATATATAATATATCGATAAAAAGAAAGTACTTACAGACGACAATTAATTACTAACGAGAGAAGCTATAATTATTTTCAAAGTAATATGTCCCTTCTTACAAAATAACATTGCACTAAGAAATAAAATAACTGGGCAAGTGCGAGTCAGACTCGTGTACTGAGGGTTCCGTGCAAAATACAATTCCCGAATGGAGTCTCGAAGATTTTTCCGAATTGAATTTTTTTTTTTTTACTTATGTAACAGCAAATTTACTGTTTTCAGATTTATTCCTATACCTGTGCTATAAGACCTTGCTTTGTGCCAAATTTCAGGATTCTGGGTCAACGGGAAGTACCCTATGAATTTCGATCTTTGAGTATCAAAATATGCGTTTTTTTTGCGACTTAAACGGCCGTATCTTTTTTATTTGTAAACTTTAGAAGTTTGATTTATTCACAGCTTAAAGGGACCGCAGACCTGAGTATATGGTTTTAATTTCAACTCGATACCTCCAAGCGTTCTCGATATAAAGGGTTTTGCCAGACAGACAGACGGACGGACGGACCACAAAGTGATCCAATAAGGGTTCCGTTTTTTTTTGAGGTACAGAACCCTAATAAAGAAATGGTTTATTTGTGACCTGCACAGGACAAACAACAACAAAATAAAAAAGTAACTAAGTTGTAACTAATCTATAGATAAATGCTAAGCTTAAAAAAAGTAAAAAAAAAAAAACAAAATTAAAATGAAAAAAATCCCGATGCGAAGCCAAAAAAAATTACTCAAAGGTTTGCTGGAAGAAAACTCAACTTTGAGTTAATCTGCCCTTTATACATGTACTGTGTTATCTTATCACTTATATATTATTACTAGCTTTTGCTAGCTTCGCCCGAGTATATAAATATAGCCTACGTCACTCAGGAATAAAGCAAATAAATAAATAAATACAAATACAAAATGTTTATTTGTGCACACAGGTATTAAGTTGTTACAAAATATTTCTACGTGTCTCTGTGTTCTGCCACAGTAAGTGGCATACAAATATTAATGAAATAGTTAGTTAGGTTTAATAATTATTAGATATACATTAGCCTAATGAACAATATTCAGTAAGTAAACACCTAGTATCTACTATAAATACTAATTAAACATTATAAAAAATCAAGGTTTAGTATTCTATTTCTTCATATTTATGAATATTCATTACAAATGTATTTTTAAGAGCAGCTTTCTATTGGTGAAAAATTTTCGCAATCGGACTTTCCTTATAAACAAAAAGTCTTATAAACCTTACATCTTTATAACATTTGTGCAGAATATCTGTTATTATATTATTAATCAATAGAACTAACATAGGTAAGTTCTATTAATTTATAATATAGTAATATACAAAATAAAAAAAATCGCAGTAAAATTGAACTTTTGTTTTATGCACTTAATCATAAATATTAGCATACGCATAGCATTACAGCCTTTCTCATGTTCCCACTACTAGAACTCACTCAGGCCTCCTCTCTAGGAGAGGGAATGGGCCGTAATCCACCACGCGGGCTCAGTGCGGGTTGGTACCTTCTTCTTCTTCCTGCCCTTATCCCATATTACTTGAGGTCGGCGCAACATGTTGGAACCTACCTAATCATATTTAAACCAAGAAATAGGAAGGGTTGATTAGTGTTCAGCTTGAGTTTTTCCCAATCATAAGTAACACTATAATAAGCGGCCATTACAATCATACATTGCCAAGTCATAAATTCTAAAAATGGCTCCCTTTTCCTCACTTATGTACCAGCATTGATACGGCAAACCTATCATTATGAAGCCAGTCACAACATTGAACCGTGCAAAATTATAGCGATTGTCAATCAAACGTCAAACGGTAGCTTGTTCACACTTCAGTGAAACCCTTATTTACTGAGAATTTTATCTTTAAGTGATATGCGGGGGGTATTGATGAATAAATTATTATTAACTAGCGACCCGCCACGGCTTCGCCCGGGTGCACGAGTTGCAGACCAAAAGCTAAGCTAAGTTAGTTTAGCTTAGGTCACATAGCTGACGCAGTTTTTCATACTTGTGGGCAGACTGCAAACTATGCGAACTAAGCTATGTGAGCTAACTAAATTATGCGAAGCTAAGTTAGTTGTGTATGTGCAGCTACACGAGCTAATCTAAGCCCTAAGAAATTGAATCTGTTGACATATCCAAGGTCAGGGATGTCTTTTTTTTAAAATAATAATAGGTCAGTATTAATATTCTTCGTATTCATCATCGGAAATTTCTTCATCGATTGTATTTATGGCGAGCGTCGTCCATCTAATTGAACTTCGCAACACTGATTTAGCTTTGTCTTAGCTCTTGGTGAGCACGTCATTTATTTCTAGCTTAGCGTAGCCTAGCTTACTTTGGCATAGCTTAGTTTTCGCCTCAACCGTTGTGTTCCTGCATTTTAAATCTGTAATATCTTCGAAAACTTTCATTGAAAGTAAGTAAGCGCAAAAAAAATGTGTTTATTTACAACATCACAACAGAGATCTTTAATATTATCTGTTTCTCTATTATATTATGCACGTATTAAAGATCTAAGCAAAAAAAAAAATGTGATGATATTTACAACATAAAACCGTTTTGGGAACACATTCATTGTGCGTATGTGGTATAGTTAAGGAGTGGAATTCCTTGCCCGGGTCTGTGTTTCTTGATAGCTACAACCTGGGAGATCTTAAAGTCAAGAATGAATAGGTTACTTCTAGGCAAGCGCGCTCAATCGTTGCTTACCATGAAGTAAGATAGCGGATAGCGGAGCAAGCCTATCAGCCATGACGAAGGTGGTTTTTAGGAGGTTAAAAATAGATTTAACATGCAATTTTTGAATTCTTATCTAGATAATTCAAAGCTAACTTATAAGTCTACTATAATGGATATTAGTCATCATTTTGACTTAATAGACGACCCCACCCCGATGATATCACGTCCAGTTCAGCGTTACTGACTGACTGACTGAGCAACGCGGTGGTGTGGAAAGACATTGCATTCCACTAGTGTTAGTTAGGTGTTCGTCGCAATTAAAGTGCTGTTCGTTCGCATGGTACCGTTACGCTCGATAGATGGCGTTGTACCATTTTCTGAATCGCGATGTTAAGATTCTCAGCGAATATGATAGCATGGCAGTGTTCTATCAGAAATATTGACTTGGAAATCGTTTTATAATAAATTAGATTAGATTGTTGAGTTCGATGGTCCAGTCAATAGATGTATTTGTTTAATACATAAAATTAAAATAAAAGATTTGTATTGTTGTAATATTGATTTGGTTAATAAAAGATGTTGCAAAAAGTTTTTGCAACATCTTTTTGCCAAAAAGGTTCCTCAAGTAGAGATAGAGACTAATAAATTTACCGACTTGGCATTACACAACTTTTTACGGTGGAAGAAATTAATTTTGAACCTCGTTTTTTTTACATAGATATTGATGGTATAAGGTTTGATAAATTAGGTTCAACATGCCATGTACCTAGTCTATATTTATAATATTTGACCAAATCAATACATATTACAAATCTTTTATTTTATGTATAAATATGTTGACTGAGCAATCGAACTAAACAATATAATTTATTATAAAACGATTACCAAGTCAATATATTTGTGATGGAGCTCTGCCATGCCCCTAATATCATATTCGCGGAGAATCTTAAGGACGCGTGAGCAAGATTCACTCGCTCGAATTTAGGTATCTTGGTCGCAATACATCGGCCTTACGCGCACGCACACATAGAGCCCATTGTTCGCTCAATTTTATACTTTAACCGAACATGTCTTGATATTTGAGGTATTATTTTATTTTTCTTAGTAAGTATTAATTGAGTCAAGCTTGTTTGATTTTTAATATCAGTATTACTATATGGCAATATGTAATTGCCTGCTTATCCAGTTTCGAGTACTACTCGTATGGCAAAAATAAGTAGTTGCCATGTCGTTACGGTTAATAACGACCAATTTCTTTGTAAACCTACGATTATTTCCCAGGCTTATTTCTTTAAAAATATTATATTTAACAAAATCAAATGGGTATTTGAGATTAATTTTATCAGACAATTAGGTACAACGCACAACACCTCTCCGACATGAATTAAATTTTCAAACTCAATAAATACTCGTACGATGTCTGAAGCAAGTAGGTATTTCCAATTTAATATTTGATCTAATCGTAAAATACAGTTAAAACTATGAATACTTATGTAATTTTAACCGACTTCTAAAAAAGGAGGGGGGATTCTCAATTCGGATGTTTGAATTTTTTTTTTATGTTCGCGCATAACTTCGTTGCTTGCCGACCGATTTGAAAAATTCTTTTTTTGTTGGAAAGTGTATACTTCCCAAATGGTCCCATAGTCACCAAGTCGGGATCTGATGATGGAATCTTGGTGAATTCGAGGGAACTCCTCAAATATCATAAGCAACCGTATAGTTCTTTTGGTATTTTTATCAAAGACTTAAACATTTACACTCAAAAAATTACATTTGATGAAGTGGAACTGGTGAAGAAGACCAGAAATGGCCAGTGGAAGTTCATACTCACACAGATATCACAATGAACGACTACGATAATACAAATAAATGAATGGTTCTGGATAGGTATGTTGAAAATGGTATCATCGAAGTGACCTGATGATGATGATGATGGAGCCGAAAGATAGGCACCGGAACGCCGTAATTAATCAATGTATCCTAGCCGTGTTTGGGTTTATTAGAATTGTTATGAGATGCACTTTGGCAATAAGGTACTATCAAACTGATCTGATGATAATGATGATGAAGCTAAAAGATAGGCACCGGGACTCCGTAATTAATCAATGTATCCTAGCCGTGTTTGGGTTTATTAGAATTGTTATGAGATGCACTTTGGCAATAAGGTACTATCAAACTGATCTGATGATAATGATGATGAAGCTAGAAGATTGGCACCGGGACTCCGTAATTAATCAATGTATCCTACCCGTGTTTGGGCTATTTAGAATTATCATGAGATGCGCCGCACTTTGTCTATAAGGTACTATCAAACTGATCTGATGATGATGATGGAGCCGCAAGGTAGACACGGAAGCTTCATAATAAAACAATGAATTTAGAATAATATTTAGAAGCAGGGTTTAAGTTAATTGGAATTGTCATGAGAAAAAGGTACTCTGGCTGTAAGTAAGTGTATTACAACTAAAAAGTGTGAAACAAAAAACTTTTTCCAAAAAAAATATAACCCACTTCACTAAAAAAAAAAATACTAAAACCATCAAAATAATTTTAACTTCGGAAGTCGGTGTATCTCGATATTGTTTGTTCCTTATTTAACACCGACTAGTGAAATCGGTTATATCTTTCTTGGAAAAAGTTTTTTTTTCATAATTATAAGGTAAAATATACAACGGATTTAGCAGTTATGTGTACTATCCAGACCCTATTTGTAGCATAGCCAATTACTGTATTGTATTTGTGTGAAAAGATTGTATGGGACTGAATAATTTTAAAGCATGTAACTGGGAGATGAATAAATCATCGTTAATTTGATATCATGAAATTGTGGCAACTTTAATTCCTTGTATATCAAAATGGTAACAGGAAAAATTGATTTATAAATACAATAGCTTTTGCCCGCGGCTTTGCCCGCGTGGCGTAACCTAATGTTATTTCCCAAAAATTTTGGACCTCGATTTTACACACGTGAGCAGCGTAGTGCTTACTACCTTAATTCACATATACTAGTTGGTGTTCAACACAAAACAAAAATGCAATTATAACTTTTCAACAACTTCCAAAAGAAAACACAGTCATCAGTCGTGCGTAAGTGTCGTTCGGCTTATTAGCTAAAGAAACAGTAGGCAAAACAGTGCGGGGGAGGATCAGTGACCGCGTCATGCGTAGCTACTGAAGAGCGGAACTCGTGAATTTAATTTTGAGAATTATTAAATTTATGAAAGCTTTCTAAGGTACGTCCGATTTAAATGATTCAAAAAGTAATTTACAGATACTGATATAGTCTTGAACGCGAAGTTATTTTGATAAGAATTAATAACGTAATTATGTAAATAGCTTTCCAATAAATGCTTCATGAATGTCAATTTTTAAAAGTAATAAAATGGAAATATTATGTTAACCTTAAAAGATAGACATATGCCACCGCGGAGTTTTCTGTAGACCTATATAAGATACACAATTCCACGATACATTATTTTGTTATATCTTAAAGGGTTTAGGCAGTGTTTGCGTTAAAAGCTCCCAGACCGCTTATTTTTTCCCGACATCTTCAACAAATAACGTTAATGTACACAAAAATACATACAAAAACTTAAGAAATTATATACTAAAAGCTTCCTCAAGAATCACGCTATCGAGTGGTGAAAACTGCTTGAAAATCGGTGCAGTAAATTTTGAGTTTATCGCGAACAGACAGACGCGGCGGAGGACTTTGTTTTATAATATGAAGTGAAAAGTGTCCTAATTTATCTTGGTACTCAAAGATATAGGCAAGCGTGCTCTATCGTCGGCCACATCATCGCTTACCATCAGGTGAGATTGTGGTCAAATGCGAGCCTATACATTATATTAAAAAAAAATATTTTGTTTTATTTTGAACTATACTCGAATTGCACTACGATGTCATACGTGTCATTATAACCTATATTCTAAGCTCGAACAAATTATTTTTAGCGAGTTTCAAGGTTCATGACAAAATTCAACGCCCGATTGAATTACTATAGGGTTATCCATCATCATCAGATCAGTTTGATAGTACCTTATAGCCAAAGTGCGGCGCATCTCATGATAATTCTAAATAGCCCAAACACGGGTAGGATACATTGATTAATTACGGAGTCCCGGTGCCTATCTTCTAGCTTCATCATCATTATCATCAGATCAGTTTGATAGTACCTTATAGCCAAAGTGCATCTCATGACAATTCTAATAAGCCCCAACACGGCTAGGATACATTGATTAACTACGGAGTTCCGGTGCCTATCTTCCGGCTCCATCATCATCAGGTCACTTCGATAGTACCTTATAGCCAAAGGGCATTTCATGAAAATTGTAATAAGCCCAAATACGGCTAGGATACATTGATTAATTACGGAGTTCCGGTGCCTAACTTCCGGTTCCATCATCATCATCAAATCAGTTCCATAGTACCTTACAGCCAAAGTGCATCTCATGACAATTCTAATAAGCCCAAACATGGCTAGGACACATTGATTAACTACGGAGTTCCGGTGCCTATCTTCCGGCTCCATCATCATCATCAGGTCACTTCGACGGTACCATTTTTAACATAACTATTCAGAACCATTTATTTATTTTTATTGTCATAGTCGCTTAACTATCTACATTGTGATATCTATGTAAGTACCTATGAAGTTCCGTTGGCCATTTCTGGTCTTTGTTTTAGAATAAAACTCATTCTGTATCAGTAAGTCCATTATTACTCCATAATAACAATTTTAAAAATAAGTATGATATTTGTACTTTTATTTCGGTCCAAAAAAGTAGCACGTCTTTGCAGTCGCAGTATACAAGTCGGCACACATTTTAGACGTATTTATTTTTTGTAAGAGAGCGATACGGACATCCGTTCACAAGCGCTTCTGAGCGCGGACTGACGCTAGACATCGCGCGTTCAATGAAAAATGTATGAAGAAATATTGAGAGGGGTTTTATTTTGGTCATAAATCATAAAGTTATTTATGTAGGTTCAAAATAATTATCTATAAGTGTTGAAGACTATATAAGCTGTATTATTTTATGCTTTTTAAAGTAAAAATGTTTACTGGATTTAAGTTACGGGTTCCTACTCAGACTCTGTGTTTCGTTATTTTCTTGTATTAGTGCGTTGGTAAAATCGTATTTATATGAAAATTTTATATGAGACCGTAATATTTTTTTTATGTCATCCTGGAGATAAATAAATTGTCTTTTATTTGATACCAAGATATACTCATAATTATGATTCCTAGAGCATCATAATTGTTCCCGAAAAACAGTGATATTTGTCGAAATATGTGAATACGTCCTTAACATCGCGATTCAGAAAATGGTACAACGCCATCTATCGAGCTTACTCTGCGTAACTGATCGCGCCACCGTGATGTCCCGGTGAAATATAGCCCTTATGCCTTGATCACACGTACCGAGTAAAAGAGCGAGACGGTAAAATGTTGCTCAGCCGAGACAGTGATGTAAGCGGGTTGTAGAGATAAGTGGTAGGTCGAGCACTCGGCGCTGTGTTTACACGTACCGAGTACTCGGCCGAGAGTACTGTCTCGCCCGTTTACTCGATACGTGTGATCAAGGCATTATTGTCGACTTAACTAAGTACAGGCCAAAAGCCTATTTCCATAAGGAAAATGAGCTTGGAATACCGGTATACTTTATTTTATCACGAGCTGTACCCGTGACTTCGCCCGCGTGATAGTAAAAATATCCCAAAGAAACAAATTCGCAGAATAAGAAGTATCCTATGCTGCTATTCCAGAAAAGTCTACCCGAATGCCAAATTTCATTATAATCCCTTCAGCAGTTTCTGCGTGAAAAAGTAACAAACATACATATTGTGTGATTGGCACGTTTGCACTCGCCCTAAATCTTCTGCCCAGCATTTTCCGAACTGTATTGGACTCAGCTGCAACTGCATGTAGCTGAATACCAGTATTTTACATGGTGTCTAATTAAATTGAATTAACACACGGACGACTTCCACGTGACAACATATCAATTACAATAAAATTGCAATTTTACAACTAAATAAGTAAAGAATTTTTACTTTTTGCAATTTTACACCTTGTTACATACATTTTTACTTTTCAACTAAACGATCCATTACATCAACTCAAAAAAAAAAACGACATGACCATAAATTTATCATTTCTGACACATGTCAAAACGGTGCTTTTATAAGGTGATTAATTAAAAATCCCTCTTTCAATTACGAAGCGCGATAATTGGTGTACCCAGTGAAAATTTTAGCTTTTTTTTTTAAAGTGCAGGGTTGTGGGGGTGTGCTCTGCACATTGACGCATTCTTGCGGCTTCGTTCGAGTACGACGGGTGGCACCGTCTTAAACTACGGCTAACTGATCGTTAGTTTTTTTTCTCGTTCTGTATTTTAACAGATGAATTCTTAAGGCGTTAATTAACTACTGAAGTTATAGACTTAACGCTAATTGGCCAACTAAACTAGAATCGTAAGACACATTTTTATACGCCTTGAAGTTGTTCGCAGTGGATGTAGCTTTCAATGGCTTATTAGCCCACCCTAATTGAAGGACAGCAAAGGTTTTATATTCTTTCGTAGAGCTAAGAAAGTAAATTAAGTTTTTTTTATGAAAGTGTAACTACAGTTGATGGAATTGACATCGTTGCATTATTGTACGGAAAGAAAAAACTAGTATGGTAGAAGCACAGCAGGCAATGACATGATCCCAGAATTTTTAGTTTATTTAATTAATCAGAAAAAGAGAATTAAGGTAAACCAAAAACAAAGCTAGGATTAACAAAACAAAAATCACTAACAGCAAAGAAAACGTTAGTACCTACCAACAAATCCCTCTAAAACTTGTAAGTTTAACGTCTAGTTAACGGGTCACAGTGCGATCGGCCGGTCACTCCACCTTATCTCGCAACGAAGCGACGCCGCGCGCTACACACGTATAACTAAATCAATGGCGCCTATTGACACCAAAACTGACAAGGAATTTTCGCATTTCGCAAGATATTTCGCTTTACAAGCGATGATGCTATCAACTAGAGGAAAATGGGGTGCATTCCGTTCACAGTAGTTTTACCTCTGGGTAACGGAGGTTGCACAGGTAAACCATCCATGTAATATACAGGTATTCAACTCAGGCTAGAAACCATTAGGTGAAATGGCGGTCAAGCGCGAACTTTTCAACAATAAAAAAAAGCTGTCCCTCAAAGGCAGAAAAATTGCAGACATGCGAGCGAGATAGAGGGATGGTGCTACACACCCTTTAAGCTAGACCTACACTAGATCGAAGCACACTTGTAACACGCCTGATTTGAACATAGAACAACGTCGCGTGGCGAGAACCTAGTGTAGCTCTAGAAGTCTAGTTTCCATATAAAATGTATGGAGAATTGGAGACCGACGCGCTCAGATCGGCGTGTGTGGCACACATGTGCGCAGTGTAGTTCTACCTTAACTCACAATTTTTTTAGATAAGCATTATTAGGTCACTGCCTGTATAATGAGTGTTTACGAAAGAGACTTTGGATTTATCTAGTATCAGTAAAAAATAAAAAATCTAATAAATAACCATCTTCGAAAAGTAACACTAAAAAACCGGCCAAGTGCGAGTCGGACTCGCCCATGGAGAATTCCGTAGCAGCAAGTAACATAATATAAAAGTTCTTGTAGTTTATTGTAACTTTGATCGATGTTTCAATAATAGTGTATTTTTTTAGATTTATGACGTATTAAAAAATAACTACTTACTAAATCTCGTTCAAACTAATTTTCGTTGGTAGTTTGCACGGTAATGTACATCATATATTGTTTTAAGTTTTATCATTCATTTATTTTAGAAGTTAGAGGAGGGGGGGACATACATTTTACCACTTTGGAAGTGTCTCTCGCGTAAACTATTCAATGTAGAATAAAAATATTTTTGTAACTTCAATATTATTTTTGAAGACCTATCCATAGATCCCTGTCCCCACACGTATGGGTTGGATGAAAAAAAATTTTTTGAGATTCAGTTCTAAGTATGGGAACCCCAAAAATTTATTGCTTTTTTTTCTCTTTTTGTGTGAAAATCTTAATGCAGTTCACAGAATACATCTACTTACTAAGTTTCAACAGTATAGCTCTTATAGTTTCGGAAAAAAGTGACTGTGACATACGGACGGACAGACATGACGAATCTATAAGGGTTCCGTTTTTTGCCATTTGGCTACGGAACCCTAAAAAACAACTAAAACAGTTTCACTAGCTAAGCCTAAATGTTAGCTTACACAGAACGGATTCACCCTGTTCCCCGTACTAGTTAAACTGTATTACGGCGAAACAGTATTCATTGGCCGCGGTTTATATTAGTTCATAAATTAGACAAAAATAAGCAACGTTTTGTTATTTATATGAATTACTTAAAGGATTTAGTATCCAGGCCAAAATCGTTATAAAAAAAAAAAGAACACCTGATGTAAACTTGTATCCATTTAGTGTGTTGTTAAACAAAGATTAAACAATAGCAAGTCATTGTTGTTACCTTGACTATAACAATAAACTTAAATGAAATAAATCAATATAATTTATTACCCACTTAAGTATAAAGATTTTACGAATTCTCACGATTAAGTGACTGATAGACTTATTATTTTATTTTATATATTAATTTTATTTAGCATCAACGCCGAGACGCTAGCCAGACAGTTTTCTATCGGTTCTCTAAAACTAAGAAAAAATCAGGTTTCTGGTTTTATACACAACGAAGTCCCAACAGTTCAGGCCATTTTCGACCCCCTATGGTCGAAAATGGCCTGAACTGTTTCGAGAAAAGATGGTACGGTCGTGTTACTTTTTTTTCTCGCCTTGGCGGGGCACTATCGTGCCTCCTAATAAAAGATGTAAGGAAAAGCAGCTACTTAGGATTGGATCGGACATCATCATTTCAGCCGAAAGACGTCCACTGTTGGACGTACACCTGCCCCAAGTGTTGCCATAATAAAAAGAAACACAATATTTGTAACTCAATTAACATCTTTATCATGACAAAAAATAACCTAGTTATATTGCATTTTATAGATATCATTTAGAACTCAGAAATGCCTTTATACGACCACCGACAAACTGACAGCACATAAAAGTATTAAACCAAAAATTTTTTTAATACAGTTAGCATTACTATTCTTCATATTTACAACCACAATAAAACATCATTTACACAAGCAAAACACGGTGCAAAAACTAGTCATTATTCTAAATTTAAACAGCTGTTCAAAAGAAAATGGCGCCTACTAACTTACAAGGTGTAGAGCCAAGTTCTAACACGTGAATCGCATTAAAATAATATTTTAAATGTTTTTTAATAAGTTTGTGGCCGAATTAAAATTCCAGGCTATTTCGTGAATATTTTAATTAGAACAATGTCGGGTTGAGCATCGATTTAGGCGGTATGGAAAAGATTTGAGAAAACGTAACATTAGTAATATACCTACCAAGGACCTGTGCACGTTACATTTTTTAAACGCGCCGTTGACGCGCGTTTTAGAAACGTGCATCGACTGCGTGCTTTAATTTTAATAAAGGTTGTGTCTGACTCGCGTCTGTATCGCTACAAACGCGTTTACAGAACGTGGTGTGCACAGGCCTTTATGGCAAAAATTAAGAATTTGATTAAAATTATTTTATTTTGACTTTATCAAATAAATTTTATACGTTTAAAATTGGGTTTTTTTAATGCTTCCAAGAGATTAAAAAAAAAACTAAGCAGGTAAAGAAAAAAAAACATAGTCAGTATGTATGACAAAACACAAGAAACAAAAAAAAAAAATTATAAAGAAAAACATTAAAAGTTATAAAATTGACAGTGACTTTTTGTCAGAGACGCGTTACTCTGTCGTGGTCACACCATAGACAACACACTGCTTCGCTATGTCACATCTAGTTTCTCTATACCAACGTCATGTGGGGGCACATCCTACGTCTAACGTACTACCTCGATCGACTATAAAGATAAGCCGAATTCCGCTACCGAACACCATCAGGCTAATTAATAAAAAAATAATTAAGGAATTTATACGCCGAACATACGTTGGTAACACGAGGCAACTGCCCACGAAAACTTTGAATGTTTGGATTATCACGCACTTTGTTATAGATATGAAAACAACACCTTTTATTTGATAAAAGTGTACTTAAATGCAAAACACATAAAACTATTACTAGGTAGCTAGTTTTTTTCCTGTGACTTCACTTGCGTGATTAAAATGAAATGCTCAAAATTTAAGTTGTCAAAAAATGAAAGGCTCGTTTTAACATTTGTCAAAATGCGCAAAAAAAGTACTAGAAATCCGTATGATAAAAATCTTTGCTCGCAATATATTCTATCAATATTATTTAATGCGCCAAAAAAATGGTATATTTTTAATACACTTTATGTAAGTAATTAATTATTATTTTATTGTTTCTTTCAGTTTCGTTCCAAGTTACATTCTAGGGTCTTTCTCAAATGTCAAAACGGGGCTTTTATTTTTTAACTAGTATATCTCACAGTAATCTACTACCAGGATAGAAAAAATAGCGGTCTTCCTGTCCGATAATAAGGTGGTTTGAAGGTTAGATTGAATAGGCTCTTAATAAATTAATGCGCTTCACCACCAACGATTCCATCACTGTTTACCTTCAGGTGGGATCGCAGTCAAGCACTAGTATAGTAATCAATTAAAATAAAAAGTATTTATGCCATAATGCCGTGTCTTTGATTTACTCGTGTTCCGAATTTATTGAAAATCAATTAAAGTTATAATATTGGTAACAGACAACACCCGCGACATCAACATTACACATCCATCACTATTAAGATCTCCAATGGTACCAACTTTCCGAACTTAACTTTTTCCATCAAAGTAAAAGTTACTACTGGAATTTTAACTCACAAAATGAGATAGAGAATCAAGTTAAGGCTCATTATTAGATACAAGTTTATGTAACGTGGCTGGCCCACCCCGACATCGGCATGGCGCCGAACAAAACTTACAAGCCTTTATCTCCCATCTACGAGCCATGGAGTCGTGTCGTTGTAGTTTTATTTTTAAGAAAGGTGAATGTTTGTTCGAATTTTGAATTTTAAACGTATTGTGCAAATCGATGTGGTTTTTGAACTGTCAAGTTTGTTTTTTTTTTCTGCGACTTTTTTTTTGTGAAATGGCGGTAAAGAAATTAATTGTAGATTTTTTTATTTTATTATTTGTAACTTAACCTAATGAAGTTAAGTCAAGAGCCACAAAATAAGATACTTTTTATTACTAATCTGGATAGGCTGACGTTTGACCACTATGATGGTAAGCGGTAATGTGGGCCGCAATAGAAAATGCTTGCCTAGAAGTAACTTATTAACTCGACTTAAAGACTCCTAGGATGTAGCTATCAGAAAAACACAGACTCCGTCAGAGAATTCCACTCCTTAGGTGTACAGTCAAAGCTTCGTCAGAGAATTTCACTCTTAAGCTGTACAGTGAAAGCGTTCCCAAAGCGTTCCAAAACGTGAAACAAGAAAGCAACTCCACACCTCTCGTTTGGTCATCAAAGCTACTGTCGGTCTCTCGGATAAGGGAAACGAGATGACAACGCTTTTGTTAACCATTATTTATAGCGTTTTTTATCCTGGACTTACGCCGACATTTGTCTTAAATCACATGGCCATCAAATGTCTTTTAATACAGTCTATGGTACACAATGCCGATGGATGTATGGCGCTTGCCTTTGCCTTTAAATAAGTTAGGCGCTGATTTTATGGTGTTCCCTAAACTTTATTAGGTCAAATAAATATAAGGTTGCTTTGTGGATGTGATTTTTGTATTTGGAATGAACGAAAACATATTTTTTTCTTGAATTCTTGTTCTAAATTGAACCTTTGAATGTTTGGATATTAATTACGCTTCAACGCTTTAATATAATTATAATGTCCGTATCCGTTTCTTTAATTTGTGTTGTAATAAAATGGGATTGAAAGAATGTATAAGTATTGTGAAGAGTACAAATAGATAAAAATGATTGATAATTCAATAATTATTTCAATAAATAATCAAGAATTTAGTATCTACTTCAGGAGGTATACCACAGGAAATATTTTAAGGTGTAAAAATTAGATACGCATTAATTTGAGATTTGGTCTTAGTAGGTACCTAACTAAAACTCGATCATAACATCTTATACTTACTTATTCCACTAAGATGAACTCTAAATAGGAAAAAAAACTTTTTTTTTAATCTATACTAATATTATAATAAGGCTCAAGCGTTTGTTTGTTTGGTTAATCGCACTAATCTCAGGAACTACTAAACGGTGCGAAAAAGTAATTTTTGAATAATATAAGATTCACTGTCAATTTTTTTTAGTGAAATAAATAAAATTCCAAAACTATCACAAAATCCCCAATAATTAAAAACAAAATAAAATATATTTAGCTTAATCCCCTTAAATCCTGCTGACACTACTCGAAAATACAGTAAAAATGAAGCTTTTAATTACGAGCAGTTAATTAATATGTGCGCCGGACAACGCACCGGACGGAGCGCCTGTACAAAAACTTTGCACCTGCAGTGTTGGATGTTGGGCTGTTGGTGTCGGACGACCTTGGCCCAACGTTGGTGAGAAGGCTTTTTCATTTCACGAAAAATGTTCGATTAAAAAGTTCATTTAAACTTTTATGAAGACTGATTTGGTTTGTGTTTAGAGTTCTGTACCTAAAGGGTAAAAACTGGTCCATATTGCTAGACTCCATTGTCCGTCTGTCTGTTACCAGGCTTTATCTCATGAACCGCGATAACTAAATAGTTGAAATTTTCACAGTCGATGTTGGTATTTATGTTGCCGCTATAACAACAAATAAGTATTAAAGTGGCCCCACTTTAATACTTATTTTATTTTCCCATACAACAAACGTGTATTGTTTGCTGGACAGTAATAAAAGTTATTATAAATTAATGTAGTGTCTAATGTTGTACAACATTACCTATAGTACCTATAGTCTATACCAAATGTTGTACGTATTTTTTTACAGAATTATAATCATTAAAATCATTAGTACCTCTTAGTTCGTCTTCCTCTATTGAATGCCTATTTTATTGATTTTCACGAGTTTTCCTGGACGGACAAGCGAAAGAACCTAAGCAACTAAAAAACTTAACTTTGCAGAGGCAGGTCCATCATCATTTCAGCCGATAGGCGTCCACTGTTAGACATAGGCCTCCCCCAAGTGTCGCCATAATGAACGATCCTGTGCGTCCCGCATCCATCGGATTCCCGCAACCTTCACCAGGTACAAGAGGCAGATGTTCTAATGTAATTAAGGTGATATGCCTTTTCATGCCTTGTTACTAAATCGTCTTACAATTCACTCCACAGCGCCTTAATCAATTTCTCACGCCTGATTAAATCCCTGCTTACACTCAAACCGACAGCCGTGATAATACCGAACAAGCATACAAAAAAACACGCAATCAAACAAGGACCCCGATTCTAAAACATCAATAATAACGCATCAACGTTTTTTTTGTCGACAAAAAGTCGAGAGAAACAAAACGCGGGACTTTTGATCCGCGCTTCGACAAGTGACGATTAGTCGCAGCGACAAAAAGTCGATGTCGCTGTCATGTTGCGTTGTCGCGAAGGCGCCTTCGTTAGATCCACTGATAACCGATGAATAATGATATTCTTGAAAGTCCATAATCGGTCCTACAGAGTCGTATGGTTTATGATATCTATTAGTTGCTTGTGATAAAATTTCAGGATAATATTATGGTTATTTGTTTTAAAAGTAATGGCCCCGATAAGTTTAATGATAAGTACTAAGAAGTTTTGTTAAAATATTTTCCATTGTTAAAGATTAAGGAGACCACGAAGGAGATGGCGACCTGGATGGCTTCCTTAAGAATTTGAATGAGAAAGCAAGTAACCGTGTTCATTGGAAATAATGGAGGAAGGCCTTTGCCCAACAGTGGGACAATATAGGCTAGATATAAAATTAAAAAAATTAAAGATGAGCACTTTTTACAAATCAAAATAAGAAATCAGAGAAAAAGCTACAAACTAAAAAGAAATCAAAATAAAACTTTCAAAGACTCACAAGGCATTACATTAAAAAAAGAAAACCCACTAATCGTCTAGCCACTAAACGAAAAACGTGACAAAATTACCAAAAAACCATATAAGCGTAACGAACTAATTCAAATAATCGACTAACTTTCGAATCGAATCGACTAAACAGGATCACGCACAACACTAATACAAGAACGTAACGATTATCAGACAATTAATTAGAAGTATCCAATTAGCCAAAGTCACACATTCTACGATCTATTTACGTGATTGGGTTACTTATAAAATGTATGGTGAGAACCAAGTAACGACGTGACAGGCCTACCAACTTAACACGTAGGGCATCTTGACGTTATTAGAGTACTCTGTGATTTGTGATGATGTTTAAAAGGCAAATTAGATGTCTATGTTTTTACGTTATGGCCGTGGGGACGATGACTCGTTTGAAACGGGTTTTATTTTCGTTTACCAGGTGGGTGCGTTGTCTAAATTGTTATGTAATGTATGTAGCACATGAATGTAACTGTTGTCTAAAATTTGAATGCAAATTCTCACAGAGTGTGTGAGAAGCAATGTAACTACAAGTACAACATTCTAGTTCCGAACGCGTATAACTTTACTGAAACGAATCTATGGATAACTAAAAATAATAATCGACAAACAATAGAATTACGTCAAAATTACATCATTATACCTACATTACTATCAAACCAAAACTGCCAACATTATGAAATTAATTTCCGAACGCGCTAAAAAAACTCAAACATCCTAGTTCCATGAAATTAGCGCAAAATTAAAAAAAAAAAAGAAAACCGTCGCCGCGCGAGCCACAACCGAAAAAAGAAAAAAACTCAAGATGGCGGCTTGCTTACGACGAAATGTCGGGAATGTGTCCACGTGGAGCCGAATTCAGGGCCGAATGTAAACGCTCCCGTTCTATATGCTTTATTTTGGATGTCTCCCATTTGTTATACATAATACATGTAGGGACCGTATCGCGGGATCGGGACTCAGAGAATTTTCGGCGGCGCCAAGCAGCCCGGCGCAAATACAGGCTGATGTTGTTTAAGGTTCGACTATAATGAGAGCGAAATCAAAGTAGCATATGAACAAAAGGGCAATTAGACATGAAAAAAAAAAAACATTGCAACAATTTGGGGAGAATTTAATTTTTTTGCCGTTTGTTAAAGTTTAAATTACTCCAAAGCTAAAGCAATGATTGTAGAAAAGTCAAACATATATCAGAAATCAGAATCGTTTGTTTCAAATCGACCAATTACAGGCACTTTTGAATTTGCCAAAATGTCGGTCAGTCAAAAAAGTGAAGCTAAATTTTACGTTCCAAAAAGTAGATCTCTATGGAGAAGAATGAGCAAGAAACTCCATGGACACTCAATACTACGAGTAACCCCATTAGGTTACATATTTTTGACATGAGTTATCAATCTCAAAGACTTAAACAATCGCCATTGGCGATAGCATGTCACTGTCTAAAGAAAAAAAAAACAAACGTTGACTTAAATATGCCAACAAATCAGAAATTCAGAACTGAATCATTAGAACACAATCAATTACTTTTCCTAAAGCCACCTACCAAACTTTTAAAGTTCGTCTCTCATTCGGAAGCATCCTCTACGGTCCAGCTAGTGGTGGATCGACTGCGAAAGAACGCGGCGCGACATGAACTTATGAGTTACAGTCGCAACGACTTTTTGTAGCGCGCCGAACGCGGAAAATTAGCTTTGAGAACAAATACGCGTGTTTTGGAGGTGGTATTTAAAGGAGATACAATTTGAAAGAGTATGTTGTATCAAGGAGGATTCATTGCATAACCCGTGTGTAACGCACATATTTATTTATTTTACATAAGTTTATTCATCTTATTAATAATGATAAAGCCATCATTGAAATCACGTTTACCTCACATTCAGAATGAGTCTCAAGTCATTACAACTTGTGCATACATATTATTCAGTTTTGAGCTACAGCTTTCAAAGCACATCTCATTATTTTGGCCTTATTCTATCAAGATATTAACACATATCCATCATAATTGTGATTAAAGAGTGATAAGACTTCTAAATTTGACTATTTAGACAACATTGCATGATTCTAGTAATTAGGAGTGTCGTATGAGCTTAGGGTTGTCAACCGATTCACAATCTTCTATTATTCACAAAAAAGATATCTGTATTTTGTTTGATAGGCATGAATAATGTGAAAAAAACCTACACGACTTTTAGATATTTTAAGCGTTTAGAGGTACTATCAACACCTAGCAAACATTGCTCTAATTATGACTTTCAGCATTGAGGAATACGACGCAAGGAGGAATTGTGCTATCTAAGAAGCGAAATTCTTGGTTACTGTGTTTCCTTAACGCTACATCCTGGGGTCTTTAAGTCAAGTGTGAATAGTTACTTCTAGCTTACTTTGAAGTTAAATATTCTCCCTTTCTTGTACTTGTAGCTTACTACAGAAAATGCTCCATCGCTTCGACCACTTCTGCAGATTACGTAGATTCAAAAGATACTTTTCATTAATCAGTGAACTTATTGGTTTATTTTCATTGATTTTGCATTAGATTTCTACGTTTTATTGGAAGTCATTTTGAGTTTGTGTAATTTATTTCGTCACCACTGCTCTCAAAATGGTGAAGAAAACATCGTGAGGAAACCGGCAATTCATAGTACCAAAAAATCGAAGACATGTGACATTCACCAACACGCACTGGGCCCGCGTGATGTATTGCTGCACATTCTCTTTCCATCTTGGAACTTGGAATGGGAACATTAAAAGGCTGATTATGCTATAATGCAACTGAAATAGTAGATGTGTACAGTCCAACATCTTGATTGGATCAACAAATATCTATTTTTGCCTCACCTATGTCCGTAAATAGCACTTCACGATACGTTACCCAAATAAGGCCAATCCTCAATTTAACTATTCAAATCATCACCTATTCAGTATTCGAATCGACTTTACCAAAGACAACGCCGACATAAAAAAACTCAATTAAATCATTCTACTTCTGTTTTTTCGAGAAATCCTTGAGTTTCTGCAAAGTTCTATACCCTATTCGCGTTAAGATTAGACGTTTAAAGAAACCTTTTTTACTGTCTGTTCAACCGATTTTAACTTCTATTTCGTAGGCATAAGGATGGCATTAAAAGCAACAAATTGGTTACAATACAAACTATTTACTGCAGCCGCCATTAGTCATGCCACCAACGTAATAAAAGTCAAAATCGCTTGAACGGACGGTAATAAAAGGTTTTCATAAATGTCTAATGTTATTTTGAGCAGAGTATAGACGCGGTTCCGTTTCTTAAAATCCCCGTTTATTCTGCGTAATCCTTGAAGAAACTGGAAACTGGGGTAATAGACTTGAATACCAATGGACCAGGTAGTGTATGCGAATTACACTAAAATCTACTAACGAAGGCTTGTCACGTACGACATGAGGTGAAGATGGAAAATTAGCGAGCTCTGGGTGATGACTCTTGCTAATTTATTTGTTTATGGTAATCTTACTGTTTTGTCTTTACGAATACGGGTAACGAATTAAATCATATGATAGAAAACCTACATTTAGATGGATATATACTATATTGTACGCCAATAATAAAATTACAATAGGAACTTAAAATTAATAGGGTGTCTCAATAGGCTACAGTCCTACCACGCCCTATCATGAGTTCTTGACACGATCCGTTTTACGATCAGAACTGAACTGTTAAAGGAACTGAGCTAGATAGGGTCCATCCCTCTTTCTCGCACACACGACTGACATTTTAATACGTCATAGTAAGTTCCTTGAACAGTTTTACATTGGCTGTTTCCTTATGATATTCATTGAATTTTTTAATTGTAAGTTATGTTTTGTCACAGAAACCTGTAATCTAAACTGATAACAAACACTAAGGATTCCCGAACACGGCAGCTTTTGGTAGCGATGCTGTCGCACGTTTCGTAAGCGCTCGACAGCATCGATACAAAAATAAAAAACTGTTTACAAAAAAAAAAAAAAATAACCGACTTACTAAAAAAAAACCACCAATACTATCAAAATAACTTTAATTTCGGAAGTCGGTGTTTCTGTAATAGTTTTGCCTCTTCGTTATTTAACATTAAGTGCCGTCTTATGCAGTTCTTTAATATTCATATTTTCACTACTAACAATCATCGTCATCATCATTTCAGCCGATAGACTTTCACTGTTGGACATAGGCCTCCCCTAAGTGTCGCCACAATGCACGATCCTGTGCGTCCCGCATCCATCGGATTCCCGCAACCTTCACCAGGTCAGGGCCTCAAGTCTGCTACTACAATAGTGTTAGAATGGTCTATCATTGATGTCATAATTGTCGATTTTAACAAGTTTGGTAATCTACTAATATAATAGCGTCATTATGACTTTCCAATGGTCAACCATTAACACTCCATTGAAAGAAGTGGCGTAGACTGGTAATCTCGTACATATTGATAAATGAATATTTGACGTTTGCGGTAATCTGCTAAAACTTTGACAGTTTATTTGATCAGTGTTTTACCATTAGAACGTTTGTTTTGTAATTATTGGTTTTAATATGCTCGAAATTATCATTCTACCACAATTCTATTACAAGACCATTGACCGATCAATGATCAATCATTATGAATTAGCAGATTACAAACTTTTAGCAAAATGACAATGGGATCGTGTTGGAATATCGAATTTATAAAAATAGCAGACTTGGGGCCCGTTTACTAACAATACTAAGAAACAATTTCGAACGTCACACCAATCGATCAAAGATACTATCCTTCAGCGACATAGCAATAATAGGTATAACCTTTAAAAATTACATGCACGATATAAACTACAATAAATAGAGACTTCAACTTTAAAAGTGGCATCGAACATCGAATTGCCACTTACAGTTTGGGACTGATCGTATATTATTTGCAGGTTATGTGCACGCGATGGCAATGATTTGTTGCAGTGATGACATTACAACAGCTTAAAACACATATAAAAAACAAGCTTATTTGATCGCGGTTTTTATTTAAAGTTTTCTGGAAGTTGCACAAGGAGTTGAAGGAAATTTCTGTATATTTTAGGAACCGCAATCTCAGTCTCAAAACACAGAATGAAAAAAGATTGCATGTAGCAGAGATGAGAACGTTAAGATGGATGTGTGGTGAGACGAGAATGGATAAAGTTAGAAATGAGTATATTAGGGGAAGTTTGAAAGTGGCACCAGTGACCGAAAGGTTGAAAGGAAATCGTTTGCCTTGGTATGGTCATGTAAAGAGGAGAGATGAAAAGCATGTTGCTAAAATAGTTATGAATGTGGATGGATGGAGAGGGAAAGTAAGGCCAAAGAAAAGATGGATGGATTGTGTGAGAAGTGATATGAAAGAAAAGGGAGCTAGTGATAGCGATAGAGGACTGACAGGACAGAATGGAAGAAAACAACATGTTGCGCCGACCCCAAATAAAACGGGACAAGGGCAGGAAGAAGAAGAATCTCAGTCTTAAAACTGTCTAACTCAGCTTACACGATATTGAGTACGATTAAACTATACGGAATTAAAAATTAACCTTATGATCGCTTGCTTTAAGATATGGGCAAGAAGCCGGGTCTTCAGTATATACTTAAAGACAATCAAGGACTGTAGGTGCTTATTGAACAAAAGCAAGCAAAAAAAGTAAGAATTCTGGTTCCTCACTTTAAGCTAGAACTACATTAGACCGCAGTAAAGCGTTTAACACGCCTGATTTGTACGTAAAATTACGTCGCGTGGCGTATATCCAGTGTAGTTCTACAAGTCTAGTTTCCATTCTAAAATGTCTGGAGACCGACACACCCAGAGCGGCGTGTGTGCAGCAGTGTAGTTCTACTTTTAGGACGACCGACGAACAAGTGTAACACGCCTGATTTATAGGTATAACAATGTCGCGTGGCGTGTATCAAGTGTAGCTCTACAAGTCTAGTTTCCATTTAAAATGTATGGAGGCCGACGCGCCTAGATCGGCGTGTGTGACACACATGTGCGCAGTGTAGTTCTACCTTAATATTACACAAATTAATACAAAATCTCCGGTAACACTTGTGCTTCGAATTCAGACCACACGTTTCCTAGATACAGACAATCAAAATACATAAATTTACTTCTAAATAGGCTGAAAAGACAAATTTTTCTCACAATAAAAACTCATATGCATTTCAAATGTGCTACATTTGCATCGAGTTGTCTTTCCGTTTTTTTATATGCTACTTAATATGCACCGTTTATAAGGGCGCATGGTTAAGTTTTTAATTTATTTAATTGTGTTAAAAATATGAAAAGTATGCGCGTAAGCTTTCGAGTGCTAGTTGATTCTTTTTTCGAATAGGCAAGGGGGTGTTTTTAACCAATAGCAACATTGGTTAGTTCTGATGTTATAGGGGACATACTGGCTACTATTTATTTGTCACGAACGAGTTTTTAGTTGAGTTACTTTTTTTTATGAAGCTTATAAGGATGGCTGACGCAGGGGTCGATATTAGGACCCACGTTTTTTAAACTGTTGCAATCACTATTCCCAATCGAAGTAGTAGTAATTCTGTGATTGACTTATTCTGCTGAATACTTCTGCATTACTCAATCACCTGTATCTTTTTAAAGTTGACCAGTTTTTTAACAATTTATTAGCATCAAGAAAACACCATACATCTCCACGACAGACCACATCCGGGTCGGCACAATTGTTCTAAACAAATTCTCATCACGAATGCCTAATGTCCGTCAATCGACGCCTCGTCCATCTCACCGGGTATTTCGAACATAGCCCGATTCGCGGATTTACGTGGTCAGATTTCAAATTGTACGTTTTATTTGGCCTTCTTGGTCATTAGCAATTGTTATTAGTTCTTGGAGACTAGCTGTCTGATGCTTCTGTGATTGATGGAAACAAATTCGGTGATGAAGATCGTCATAAATTATGGATGGCGTCTCGAAGTGTCGTGTATGGTTTTGATGTGATTGACAATGTAAATCAGTTTGGGACCGTGTAGACTTGTGAGTGTCAGCTAGATCAATTGATGATAGTTTAGATTGATCGGTTTGGTTATTGTTGAGTTTTAATAATGAATCTTTATCATCTCTGACCCGGTCGTCTATAAAGCAAGAGCGAACAAGTATCTTCTAGACTATCTTTCTTTACTGTAGACCTCATGCAGAGAATCAAGATTAAAAGCAGGTTCAGTAGGGATGCCAGAAAAACTAATGTGCCCAACTTCTGGGACCAGGGAAGGAAGAAAAAATGCTGCATGGAGTTTTTTGCGGGACTTCTTTGAGTAAAGTTCAGTGGTTATTTTAATTATTCGCAAATTGATTCCTAGTGGATATTGGCATAGTTTTCTATCTCAAGTGTCTGCGTTACTGGACAATATATCTGAATCATTGAAACAGACGCGATCTCGATAAAATGGAACTGACAATTTGATTGTAGTTTTGGCTACCTCAGCGAAGTTTGCCGATGAGTTTGACTTGATACATTTGGTGCTAAATACTACAAAAACATTAGAATGTGTTGCACCCGCTTTTTAATGGTAAACTAATGAAATATAATAACACTTGTGATCGCCTACCTACGTTATTTTTTCTTTGTATAAAATTACTTTTAACTTATTCCTGTACGTTCATAATTGTATTGTTTATTTTCTCAATTATTATTAATTCTGATGAGAAAAATAAATTTTTTAATCCAGAACCATTCATACGAAGACATGGCTTAAAGGACTTAGTATTCAAGCCAATACATTAACGAAAAAAAAATGCTGAATGAAATCAATCAATATTATACGAAAGACAGTAAAAGCAAAAGAAGCAACTATGATATTTGAATACGAAAGACATTGTTATTGAAAATTTATTAAGAAAACAAGGACGAAAGACTAGGCGATATGGACGAACGACTTTAGCCTTCACTAAGGGGTATATAGATAAATAAAACAATATTAGCTTGCTTACCACAATCAAGTGACATACACTTTCTATTGCGGTGGTTACCAAAATAGAAACAAAGAAGGAGTTGAAGTAATAGAAGCAAAATTGATAATCTCCGTATCCAAAAATAGAACTAGCAGTCTCAAATGATGAGCAACAATTAGGTACAATTGAGTACCTATTAAGCTTTTAACAAGTTGATTTGGCAAGATAAGTGTTGTGTGAATTTCGTTTAGCGTAAGCACCTACTGGTAGGCTACAGTAGTATTTAAAAGTCACCAACTATTATGAACTATTAACGCGATTTTTTTTTTTATTATAGGTTTGCTTTTGACCACTATCTCACCCGATGACGTGGCCGAAGCACGCTTGCCTAGAAGCAACCTATTCACTTTTGACTTATGTAAGACCCCTAGGTTATATATCAGGAAATACAGATTCCGGCAGGGAATTCCACTCCTTAGCACGTATAATGAATGTGTGTACGATCCATTTGATGATTCGATTCGATTATTGGATTTGATTTAAACTGAACTGTTAAGGAAATCAAAGATAGGTTTGGAAATATCTCGCAGTGGATCTGTTGTCACATCTATTTGGGTTCATCAATTATTTTTTTTATGTAATTCAGTGCGGTGTATTTATAGAAGTTTTGAAAACTGTAAGAGGTGTTTTTTAAGGACTCTTAGGGTGAGTTGCACCATTTAACTATAACGATAACCAAACCATAACCAGCCGTCAAACGGCCGCCTATTGGTCAATTCGACGATTTGACAACTGTTAACGGCTTTGTTATCATTTAAGTTAAATGGTGCAACTCACCCTTAATAAAGAGTTATCCTTCAATTGGTAATATACACAGGTAACGTTACTTTGTCTAGTTGCTCTTGTCTCGTCTCACGATCAATCTTCGCAGACGCCATCATCCCAGCTGTATCTGTATCTACATGTACAGATGTATCTGTGTCTACATATTGCGTCACCTGCCCAGCCCCAAGCTATTCGCCGCACTCATAATTCAGCTCACGTCTGTCACACTCAGTTGCAGCTGAGGTTAGGTACCGTACTGTGCTTATTGGAACTAGACCTGGTTGCAACTTCATGGTCTCTACAGATCTGGGGTGAGCAGAGTTGGCAATAGCGTGATGGATCATTTAACGCTTAAAAGATAAAATAAAATGAAACAAAATTTAAAGATGTAAAACTCATAAATGGAAATAGACAAGACATATGCTGACAGAGAAAAATGAGAAATATAATTTCAGAGTGGTACCCCAGGGATTGAGAGCAGTGGTAGCCGAGAGGTACTGGCCCCGACTTACGAGTTGTAGGTCGTTCAAACCCTGCCAGGCTATTGGAATTTATTTCATTACCACTGCTCTCAAAACGGTGAAAGAAAACATCGTGAGGAAACCACCATGTCCCAGGACTAAAAATTCGAAGACATGTGACATTCACGAACCCGCACTGGGCCCGCGTGGTGGATTACAGCTCATTCCCTCTCCTAGAGAGGAGCCCTAACTCCCATCAGGGGGAACATTAAAAAGGCTGATGATGATGATGACCCCAGGGATGGCAAACGAAGTAAAGCTCGACGAATAAAACGTTGGGAAGATGACATCAAAAGAGTTGCTGGTCCAGAATGGATGAGAATCGCAAGAGATAGAGATAGGCGGAATTCTTTGAAGAAGGCCTTGGTCGAAGGACAAGATGTTACTGAAAACCGATCGTCAGCAACAAATGTAATATTGTCACAATTATGAAAAAACAGTAATAAAGGTTTAAGTATATTATATTATTTTTTGTAGCGACATCATTACTATCCGCTTTCTATTCATAGGCACTAGAGTTCTCCGCGCGATTAGAACATAACAACAGTTCGAAAACAATTACCGGGCAGTTGACCGGACCAGACATAACATTTGTCTGGTCGGAGGAACCTTCCTTTTCATAGGAGGTTTGCAGGACTTTAAGCCCTAGGCCTTCCCTAAGTGTTGCCAAAAAGGACCACAATGCAACTAGCATCCACCGGATTCTCACAACCTTCACCAGGTCGTTGGTCCACCTTGTAGGAGGCCTTCCATCTTTTGGCTCTATTAGCATCAACTTAGCGCAAATACAGACTCCAACTTGTTCACAGAAACTCCAAGAAAATCGTATTTTATTTTTCACTCAGGAATCGAACCACGGAGATCACGGGTTAGCATTTACGACCTAGACAAACTAGGTAATTAATTTAAGAGATATGCATCATTTTTATGATCAAAAAACAAAGCAAAACATTATATGGATACCCTGAAAATACAATTTAACGGTACTAAACAAATAAATCCTAAATTACTGTGTCGGTCCTTGTCATAAAACTCTTTAAGATCACTTAATGAATATGCACATAAAAGATCTCTGCTTTGTTTCTGAGAAATCTTAATAAGACAGACACACCTACGTTTATAACGACCACACACTGCGTATGTGTGAGTGTCAATTTTTTTTTTAGTTATTATATCATCAAATACTACATTCATATGAATAAAATGCCAATAAAGTCCCGTCAAAATCGGCCCAGCCATTTTAGAGATAGCCGGAACAAACAGACAGACAAAAATTTTAAAAAATATATTTTAGTGTTTACAAGGTGTAAGGAACAGCCCTCTAAAAACTTTCAGGGCTTGCTCAGTAGACGAAACTGAACAACCTACCATAATTTTTTTTTTTCAGGAACCGAAAGAAAAAAATCCCCCTCTCCATACAAAATTATTAACTTGACTGGACGGTGTGTATGGAGAGGTTGATGTTTTTTTCGTTTCCTGAAAAAAAAAAATTATGTTGGATTGTTCAGTTTCGTCTACTGAGCAAACCCTTAAAGTTTGTGGAGGGCTGTCCCTTACACCATTTATACAATATTACAAACAGACACTCCAATTTTATTTATATGTACGGCGTTGTGTGATAGTTGTGGAATATTATATATATACATCTATATGTATATGGATAATATTCCACAACTATCATACAACGCCGTGTAGTCCCAAGCTAAGCAGAGCTTGTGTTATGAGTACTAGACAACTGACAAAAATGCTTATATATTTCTGAATACATACATATTACAGTTAAATTACACCCATACACGGAACAAATGATCAAACTCATCAGTTAATCACACAAACATTTGTTCTGGGTGGGAGTCGAACCCACGACCTCCGGCATAGCAGTCAGGGCCACTAACCACTAGACCAACAGGCCTGTTAGATAATAATATTAAGTGTGATAGTATAATATTTAAACAAATTGACTGATCTTTGCTTGGTTGAAAGCAACCATAAATTTATAGACCTATTCGATGACTATCGAGGTAATACTGCCATAAACTATGCCCGACAGATAATAATGTTGTAACTAACTCAACGACTCAAGCAAACACCCAACTTCCTAAGTTCCAAAGACAACCATCTCTTCATACCTTAACGACCATAGAGCAAAGTTCACCACAGACTATAAACATCAAAACTACGACCACAGATAAAATATTATATTCGTTCTGTGACTCAATCGTTATCTATAAAATAAATCATGCAACTTAATGGCACTTTAAGTGGTATTATCTCAACTGATTAGGGATACAAAGATTCTTCTTCGCGGATCATGAAAGGACTTTATTCTGGTGACCCCCAGGTTAGGAGATATGGTAAGAAGAGCTCCATTGATAAATTTATATGAGTTTCTGAGGGTCATAGCAGTACGTCGTTGAGATATGAGGTTTTTATTTTACTTGAAAGACTAATTGTACTGAAGTTCGAGGTGGCCGCAATCTTGTGGGTTCCGTCACCTTGGCCAGTTACAACTGGTTACAATTGTTAACGCTAATAGAAACTAGAAATGTATGGGAATGACGTCATCTCAACGTTAAGTCACGTGGTCAGAAGTAAGGAATCGGACGCACTACCGACCGTAGAAATAGATTGGAAACGAAACGGTTTTAACCGTCAAAAGTTTTATAGAAATTAAACAGCTCATCTAGTTACCGATTTTAATTTGTCAATGCCAATCGACGTTTGTTTTTCTTTGACGTTTTTATAAGCTCACCTTTTACTACAAGTAGAAAATTATCTCAAGGGGGATAGTAAATATAAGAAATATCCTATGTGGTATTACAGGACATAGTCTACCTATGTACTAAGTTTTATCGAAATCCGTTCAAACGTTCGAGCGTATAGAATTAACAAATACACTTACAAACTTCAGCCTTTATAATATTAGTATTAAAAACATGTTACATTACATCGTTTCCCGAAAGATAATTTACCCTTAAGCTGTCAATTGTCGGGAACATTTAAAGAGAGGGCTCTAAAGAGTCTTCCCTTCGGCGTAAGTGGCCAAATTTCGGCCACCCTCTGTTCCAAGCTCCGTCGGAAACGAACAACTTAACTCCCTTCTCGGTTACACTCTTTTTTTGGCATTGTTGGGTAATTTGGCAGGGTAATTTTTGAGAGGGAACCCTAAATAATATAAATGTGTCTTCCGGCCTCTTATAAGTTGGTCTTTGTTTCTATGATTTGGACTGAAAATGCTGTAAATACTTTGACTGATGGTTTGTCATTGTTTTTTTTTTTAATTTTACTGTACCTAATTATAGTTAGCAAAGTATTTTTTTTTATGTTTGAATCTTTCTTGAAATTTAATAATTCATAAAGAATGTTTTCAATAGATGATTCAAATGTGTGCATTATAATTGTTTTTATGTATTTTATTTTAAATGTGGCAACTTTTTTATAGAAACGATATTGTAAAATACAAGAATAAAAAAAAAAAAACGTTTTTTTTAAATCTCAGAATCAAACCACAGATGCAAAATATCAGGCTTGTACTTAATCTAGATGTGCCGCTACCAAAACATTATTGTTTAATTAACTTACTACGACAATACAGGCTTACAAAATGCGTCATACATCCAACTTAATTCAAGTCAAAGAAAAATAAAATCTTTTATTTAAGTGCCGATTCCATTAGCACAAAACTTTTATAGATCCTTGTGGCTAATTAGTTTTCTCGTAAAAGTAAAGGGTCTCGTCAATCAATGGCTGCCTGAGTAATGGTGACAGATTCGCAACGACATCCAACGCAATTTAAAAGAAATAGCAGAAATTCCACTATTATAGGGACCAGCAATTAAAAGATAGCGGAAAAAAAAAGTAAAAACTACGGTGTCAAGTATTTGGTGCCTTTGCAAAAAGATCTAAGACTTCCAGGATTGGTAATACTTTAAATAGTAATCCAGAATCTAATCCATCGAAGAAAAAAAATAAGATGATTCTAATTTATGGGGCCGGAAAAGCAAAACGCTCGCAAAAAAAAAAACAGATTGGTGATCGCTTGAATGAAATCAATATAAAACGGCTAATTACTGAACTCAATCGACATCGAAGGACTGGAACAATTTGCCTGCTGCGGTCTTCTCATCCGATTATAATTTAGGTGTCTTCAAGATTAAAGTTAGTAGACTCTTAATAAACTAGTGCGCTTCACTATCAACGATTGCATCACTGCTTACCGTCAGGCGGGATCGCAGTTAAGCACTAGTTTATATCAATAAAAAAAAACTCTATCGCTGGGAAAAATAACACAAAGACAAAGTTACCAACAAAACTTTGAAACTAAATTCTTAACTTTGTTTCAAAAGCCAATGTGTTAAATACAAAAAGTTTTTGTTACAAGTACCTATCTACTGCCTGAATGGATTAAAGGACTTAGTACCCAAGCCAAAATGAAAACAAAAAAAATCTACTGGCCTACTATTTATGAGCCATGCTAGTGCTACAACAATGATTTAAATTAAATGATCCAAGTTCTTAATTATAAGTAATAATCATTTGTCTAAATAGTTGAGGCAGGCGGCGCCGCGGGTTGAGGAGGTATTCAAGTATAATAAAGTTAGAGTCACTCTACAGGAAAAACCGAAGATCCACTGAAAACTCAAGATTATTTATTACTTTAAGAATTCTTATGTTCAGAATCCGAGCTTAAACTACTACTTACTACATAATCCCGGAATGAAGAAAAAAAAATGACTTGTCATATGTAAACTTTTTAATTATTTTTTTTATCACAAAAGTGTCATTTTTAGACGAAAATCCGCTAAAGATTTACTGAATAAATTTTCTTTCTTTCTTCATTTAAAAAGTTTTTTTTTCTAATAGTGTACCGTCTGTGCATGCAGGCAGTAGTGTAGTGGGCGTGGGCGAAGTAGCCTCTCGCCCACGGCCTAGCATAAGCGAACGCTATTTAAAAATGAGGGATTTTTTTATATATAACTAGATTTTGCCCGCGGCTTCGCTCGGCTACATAAAATATAGTCTATGTCATTCAGGAATAAAGCAGCTTTCTATAGGTGAAAAAAATATCGCAATCGGACCTGGACTTTCAGATTACCTCCTATAAACAAAAAAAAAACAAACTTCACCTCTATTATATTACTGTAGGATAGGCTACCTGATGGTAAACGACGATGTAGTCGAACACTGGGTTGCGACAGTCGCTATCTGTTTATAGTCCCAAATGAGTCTACTGAACATTTTGTACTGTGGCAACACTAACAGATCAAATAAACCATTCAAGTCTTAACGATAGTAATAAAACTTAATGTTTTTAACTATGGCACCAAAACAGGAGATTCTGGGCAAAAACTAAGGAGGACCATGAATTTTTATTTTCGTATTATATAGAGAACAACTTTTTAGAGCTATTTATTTGATCCTATGTAGGTATACTCTGTCTTGAGAAAACCGTTCTATGTAATTTTTGTTTTCAGTTACTAAAAGTTTAATTATTAAAAATAGGCGTTGATGGTTGAGACTTATTTTGGTTATACACTAAGTATAAAAAAAAATTAAAGAGAAATGAAGATACACTCAATTTACTTTTACTTTTCTCAAAAACAATTTTTTTTTTTGTATTATTCAGATTTCTTGAATAATCTATATTATGATCTATAAAAAATTTGTAACGCTGAAGATTTGATGTGTTCTTTAGGTAATTGGTTGTGCTAGTCTCAGGAACTAATTATCATATCTTTCTAAATTTATCTTTTATCGTTGGATTTAGTCTATTTACTGAAAGGTAGAGAACAAAACATGAAGATATGATCAATAGGAGCGAGACAGTAACCGAAGTCACATGTGAAACCGCGTGTTACATCTAGTCATAGATTAAATTACAAAAATAAATAGATACATAAAGATATATAAATAAAGGAATTATTTATTCCTATAACGATTTTTTCAGAGATCTTGTGAATAAATATATAGACATAAACAGATACATCCAGTGGCGTAGCTAGATGACAAACGGCCTTGGGGCAAAAAAAAAAATGACACTTTTTTTTTATGCAGGAAATCATCAAATAATGTCGTTTGCTCTGAGTGGAGCACAAGGTATTGTCAAAATTTTGTGTCATAATTGGTCTTGCTACCTATGTTATTATTTATTTATTATTGGTTTAACAAACTACGTAGCAAACTTTAATATTAACTATAAATACTTTTAAACTAAACTTAATTACTACCTAAGTACAGATACATTTAATACAAAAACGCAAAATACACTTCGCGTTTATTGCTTATTTAGATTTTGAAGGTAGGTGAATATTTCGCCAGTTCAATAAGAGGTCGGTTAATCTCATTTGGATTTGAGCTTGGGGGCCCAGCACAGCGCCCCGCCTAGCTCTTAAGTAACTACGCCACTTATTACAGTCTATCAAAAGTAACTCGATTTACAAGTTTATTGTGTCACACAAATAATTCTCAAGTCATCGACCTCACCAAGGTTATATGCATTGTAACATTTGTAGCATTTCGCAAGGGGAGCGATGATAAATCCATTTACACAATAAATTAAGGTGATTGGCGAACAATTTGACTCACGGTACGTAATAAAAATAACCTTTATAACTTCAGCTGTTTGTTGTCACGAGCAGTTTGACCCTTTTAAACAGACGAGGTAAGAAATTAATATAAAAATTATGTAGGTACTTTAATGCAACATGGGACATAGATACTGACTACTATACTCTTTGGTACTAGAATAAAAAAAGCGAAAGTCATGTCAAAATGTTTGACGTTTCACAGGTTCTGTCAAATGAACCATGCATCATATCGTACCTATTAATTCCATGCATATAGATGAACGATTGTATGTAAGTAGTTAGTATTCTAAGATTTAATGAATAATAAAAATGTTATTTTCATCTATTTGAATGTTACTGAAACGCCATAGCTGAATTGGATACATAAAAAAATATTTTTAAAAATACACCTTCATCATCATCATTTCAGCCGAAAGACGTCCACGGTTGGTCATAGGCCTCCCCCAAGTGTAGCCATAATGACCGGTACTATGCGTCTCATCAAGTCATCGGTCCACCTTGTTAAAATACAATAATATTGATAATAATTTATTCTATTGTTATAAATATGGGTATCACGATGATTCATTATTTACCTCAATGGTAAAATTCATTCTATTGATATCTACGTACTAGGGCTTTCAATACCGGTATTACGGGATCCCGTAATACCGTGATCACGAATATATTTTGGTCTTTTTTCAATCACGGTATTGACGAGCCAATACCGTGATTACGGTATTACAATCTTTAATATATATTATTGTGTTTCGTTGTAATAAGTAGTAAGAAGTTGTATTATATAATATAAATAACGATGTAATATTATTCTCACACTTGTATTAAGCGCCAACTCTTCGCGATACGTCGAACCGTAGACTAAAATGGTCTGAATAACGCGTAGTGTAATAGGCCCTATACGACGTTATTGTTTTGTTAGTCAGTATCGCAAAGGTGCGCGGGTAACATGTGCATGTGAACTTGGTCATTGTGTATTTTTGATAAGTTTGTAATCTTGACGAGCAACATGGTACATAATATTAATACTTGTATTTTATGGGTTTTGACTCAATTCTCAACGAATCACGCGATCGTATTTTTTTTTGTAAAAACTAAGGTCGAATTACGAATTCACAACAAATTGAAGCATCTAAAATTGTATCATTTTCCACTTTGTTTAATATCACTTTTTACTTTAACGGATCACGTTATCCGTTAGATCTTCAATTAAAAAGTAAAAATTGAATATTTGAGCGGTTTGATTGTGGCATTCTTTTTTAACTTCAAATATTATTAATTTTGTCTAATTAGTACTTATCGTATTCGAAGAAACGATTCAAAATTATACATTTAATTGGTAGTTTGGTACAACAATTACATGCGAGATATTAATATAATAATAAGAAAGACAAGAGTCTTGACGCTTGCTGACCTCTAAGGGCAGTATAGGTACGCATCGAATGTATCAGCCAGTAAACTATAGGTACGACAGGGTCATGCTTACTTGAACCTTAGAACTGCGTTTTAACCTTATTAGAAATGTCTTAAAAAAGTTACAGCGTCAAGTAAGCCTAAACCTTACGCAGATCTATGATTTTAATCTACCTTATTTGCTAATTACCGGTAAACAATCATTATGGCTTACTAGAACCTTATTAGAACGGTTAAGAGAGAATAAACACTGATTCAAAAACAAAAATATTTAACCTTTCAATCGTGGAAATTACAGACACAATAGAAAGCTTGGGGTTTAATGAATTAAATGGTTTTATTAATTTCCTAATTAAAGTTCAAAGGAACTTTAACAGGGTTTGACAGGGTTTCAGTCAAGCACTGGTTTAAAAAAAAACCTTGAGTTCAATACCGTGATCACGTGATCACGGTATTAAAAATTCTAATACCGGTATTGATACCGGTATTGAAAAAGTCCGGTATTTGAAAGCCCTACTACGTACATATTGTAGGTCTGGACTTAGTGTGTATGTGTGGAGCCACCATTAGTCCGTAAGTCTCTTTCAACAATGTCACAAACAAGTTAGGAACTTGGAACTTGCAAAGCTCAACTTAAAAGTAAGTGATATGTTCGTAAGAAGTGTAATTAACGCCGAAATCTTTGAGATCTTCGTGTCTTGTCGCAAATGTTTCGGAATTCGATGCTTGGCGGTGAGTCGGGGACTTTGAAGGTTTTTGTTACGTTTTTTTTTATATTATTCTCTCTGGTTAAAGCTCGTTAATCTAGTTGCTGCAGAGTCCGTTCGATTACCAATTTTGACGATGCGAAGAAAAATACTTCTCTGAGAAGTGCTGGCCATTTGGGACTTGTAAGAACCCGGTACGAATTTCAATTAAAACGGCCATTGCACTGTAAACGAAGTAGGTACATAAAAAAGCTTAATTAAAATAAAATATATAGGTGAGTAGCTGTTCAGTAAGTTTAGAGCTATTTATTTTCAAATACATGATAGCAAGTGAAATTTCTCTGTAGCAGTCTCAAATCTGAATTTCTAACCATAGATTCGCACGTTTTAAATTTTAATTTCAGTTCACCCCTAATAACCCCTTAACCCGTAATGGTCAAACGTGAGTCCAAAGACAATAAAAAATAAAGCAAATATCAAAACTATTCGGAAACGTTTAACGATAAGAGATTACCGCCAAATACTGTGACTGGTGAGTTAAATGTTAAATATCTATTAAAGTAGGTATTTCCAAGGCTTGTAATTAAGAGAAGAGCGTCGGTGTCGGTCCCCTAACCGCGGTTTGGGTTCCCTCTCTGGCGAGTAGAGGGACCAAATGCTACGGAAATAATGAGACAAAAAAGTTAAATCCATACTTATACCGACACGGATACTTTTACTGATATCGCTGTCAGCGATAAGACCGCCATTGTAACGTATTTTAAAAATGTTATTCTATTCTTATATTTAAAATATGAAAGTAACTGTCTGTCTGTCACGCTTTCACAGTTAAACTAAAGAACCGATTTTGATGAAATTTGGTATGGCGTAAGTTTGAGCTCTAAAGAAGGATACTTATATAGAATCCACCTATTAGTTTTTGAATTTATTCATAAAAAACACAAATCTATACCTTTTATAATATAAGAAAAATTTGTACAGATTTTTCTGACAATCTGTAATGGGTTTTTTATCAGTTACTATCAGCTGCCAGCTGCTTCGCTGGCGTGATAGATAGTAGAAAATTGTACCCTAGGAAACTACTAGGGATAAAATTCAAATCGGATTGAAAGGATCGGAGAAAAATTCTATGTGCTATTTACAAGACACGATCTACCCGTGTGCCAAATGTCATCCAAATCCATTAAACATTTAAACGCGAAAGAGTAACATAAATACATACATGTTTTTTGCTTTTATAATATTACTTTGATAGTGAGATTACACCATAAGAAGACCTAAAATCACCCAAAGGGCCTGATTACATCAGAAATTAAGATATTCGCAGGAGAAGCAAGGTAACCGACATAGCTCGAAGAATCGCCAAACTTAAGTGGCAATGAGCAGGCACATTGCACGCAGAATAGATGATCGACGAGGACGTAAGGTTCTGGAGTGGCGACCATATACAGGGAGATGACCTGGTGAGGGTCGCGGAAATCCGATGAAAGCGAGACTTACAGGACCGGTCGTTGTGGTGACGCCTGAGGAGGCATATGTCCAACAGTGGACATATTTCGGCTGAAATGATGATGATGAGTGTGGTCAAATATGCACATTTTGTAAAAGACTTCAAAGTACTATTTCTATATACCACAACGCCTCTAAAATTCGCAACACTTCGCGGTATTTGTCGTTTTAAATATCGCATCATAATATGCTGTTAATGTTATTTTTTCCTACCTATTTTAATTTTACTATACGTGTGAAGTACGAATAAACATTTTTTTTTTCTTTCTATTGTCCTACAGAGTCGAAGCGGCGTGGTCCCCCTACACTTCAGAGTCCGGAGCGGAGGGCAGAAACTTCACCGTTTCACTTATCTGTGCCAACGGGGAATTTAAATGCGAATAATCATATTAAATGTAATTGATTCTCAGATTTATCGGGCCTACTGGAGGAAGATTCCTGTATTAATTGGAAAGGGACAAGTGTATTTCATGAAATAGGTGAGTTGATGGTAAGTGATTACACTTCACGCATTGGCAAAGATATGCATGATCAGCTTTTTAATGTTTCCACTGCAGGCCTCCTCTTTAAGAGTGGGAATGAGCCGTAATCCACCACGCGGGCGCAATGAGGTTTGGTGAATGTCACATGTCTTCGATTTTTTGGTTTCAGGATATGCCGGTTTCCTCACGATGTGTTTCTTCACCGTTTTGAAAGTATTGGTGATCAAATAATTTAAACAAATTATTGCGCCTGACTAGGTTTGAATCCGCGACCACTAGGCCACCACTGCTATCAAAGACATATCTGAAAAAAATACTGTCAAAGACAAACAAACGTTAGGTATTTATTTCTAATGAATGTATGGGGGACCAATAGTACGAGATGAGACTTTTCGGGAACATATTTATTGTGGTAAGCTAAGGAGTGGAATTCCCTGCCAGAGGCCGTCTTTCATGAAAGCTACAACCTAGGGGTCTTTAAGTCAATAGTAGATCGGTTACTTCTAAGCAAATGTACGCCATCGTCCACCAGAACGTAAAAAAATGCACTAAGACCTCAGATCAATTGTCGATAAAAAATAACGTTTATTACAAAAGTCGATTAGACATTAATTAGTGTCACCAGAAGGTGATAGACTAACAAATTGCTTATATATCTGCATTATAACGAGCCCTGAATAGATTAACAATAGCCTATTAAGTATGTTAAATAACATGCGTATAAAGGTGCCCACTGGGGCCAGGGTTATCCGAAAGGGCGCTCGAGCCCCGGTATGAAGGCTAGAAGGAACGGGGTGAGTCTTTTAGTCAGTAAGAGTCTGACACTATCTCCCCCTCCGCCCAAGAGTGGGGGATTTCAATTCATGATTTTTTCCCACCATAAAAAAAAAATGCGTATAAAGGTAGAACAACATTGCGCCCACGTGTACCACGTACGCCGATCTTTTCGCGTCGGTCTCCATACATTTTATATGGCAACTAGACTTGTAGAGCTACATTAGATCCACGCCACACAACGCGCCGCTACGACCTTAAACTAGCTGTAATTTAACATTCTCAATAAGGTTCGTGGAGCTCTTTGAACTGGGACCGCGGTCCCAAATTCCACCTACCTATAAAAAAATTGTTTGTAGTATTTTGGGACCAAAAGGAAAAAGGAAAATTACATATTTATTTTCTTTGTGATCACTACTTTGAGGAGATCAAAGTGGGTGCTTAAAGATGGATAACGCCACTGTCGCCGACCTGGAAAGAGGTGCCGAGATGATCTAGACGCATATCGCAAGGGCTGGTTCGAAGTGGCCCGAGAAAAGAATGTCTGGAAGAAATTGAAGGAACCTCTGCCCAGCAGTGAGAAAGTATAAGCAAATTATAAATAAAATCTTCACTCAATATTATAAAGTGGTTAAGTTTATTTTTTGTTTGTAGAAGGTAATCTCGGAAAATACTGGTCCGATTGCTAAAATTCTTTCACCGTTAGAAAGCTGCTTTATTCCTGAGTGACATAAGCTATAAACTGGCCATAGACCAATCAAAAGCTAATATTTAATATTAGTATAGTGAATAGATTTTTAAATGATGCCTAAAAATATACAGTACATTAATTACGAAACTAATTCACGTGTAAACTCCCGTAAAGGCGATGAGATAGAAAAAAAACACCGTTGCCACACGGAGCGTAAAGTGAAAAAAAATAGTTCCCACTTTAGCACTACATAAACGACGGTGTTGCCAGCACTAATGAATATTGACAGCAATTATTAGTAAGCCGGGTTCTCACTACGAACGGTTTTCACTCCGAATTACGCAGAAACGCGTTTACATTGCATAACAGTGCGTTTTTACTGTTTTTTTTTGTCATTGGATTAATGTTGGAATCGTATCTACATGACTGGCAACAATTTTACACGCCATTGCTGTTTGGAAAATAATGACGATTAGAAAAAGATTTGATTAGAATTATCTATTGTGTATTAAAGCTGTATATGGTTCAATCTCTTGAGCACGTTACCGACACAGCTATGCGGAGGAGTTTTTTTGACGGCATTATGTTACTTTTTTAGTAAGTTTTACTGCTTTTTGTTTTTGTAATTATAGTTAGTTACTTATGTAGGTATATTAGAAATATTTGAATAGTATGTAATAATTCTAAATTATCATATACAAAATTTGGACCGGTCGTTGTGGCGACGCCTATGTCCAACACGTCCCTTTCCGCTGATATGCTGACATCATCATCATGATGATGTTATAAAAAATTATATTAATGACTAGCTACTGCCAGCGGCTTCGCCCACATCAAAGTAGCTTTCTTCATACAAACTTCCATCAGCTGTTTTACCACCTTAGGAGCGGAGTTTCGTAAAATCCGTTCTTAACGGATGTCTAGACCCCATAAGGAACCTACTTGTCAAATTTTAAGTTTGTAGGTGTTATAGTTTCTGAGATTTTGTGATTCATTATTGAGTGGTTTCTCACTTTTATATGTACAAAGATGATGTTATCTAAACTCTGAAACTATTAATAATATTTAATAAAGTGACAAAACTATTGAGTAAAATTTTGCATAAGTAATGTCTCCAATCTCTGCAAGTACGGCAGTAGTAAGTACTAAGCTATCACTGTGTCAAGTTCAATAAAGGTTTTCTGCAGAACAGGTTACGGTAGCGAAACCGGGTGAAAATATAATTCTTAATATGGTAGCAATAAAAAAAAAAACTTTTGACTTAATTTATTGTTTCTTTTTGTTTGTTTTTTGAACTTGGTAATTGTTATTATCCTCATTTTATTGTAATTGAATCTTTAAGGTTTGAAATAAAGATTTATTGCTAATTTTTGTTTCGTTTTCGCTAACCCTAAACCTCAAAGAATCCTTATTTACTATAAGTATACAATGTAAGTAATTCCGACTATATCTTATGTCTTCATCTCTCCACGCCAGAACGATTTTAGATGAAACTTGGCACCATAGTAGACTATGGCATTCCATCCTGGAATAGGACATAGATACTTAGTGTCCTGGGCTCATTTTTGGGTACCACGCGGGCGATGCCGCCGTTAAAATCTAGTTTACCTATATTATAAAGAAATAAAGTTTGTTTTTTTATTTGAAGGAGGTATTCTCTGAAAATACTGGTTCGATTGCAAAAATTTTTTCACCGATATAAAGCTGCTTTAATCCTGAGTTATATAGGCTATATTTTATGTACGTGAGCAAAGCCGCAGGCAAAAGCTATAATTCTTAACTTGTACAATGTCGTATGGTTATCGTAGGTAATTGATTTGTTCAGCTCGCGTGCTCTGCAAATGGAATTACAGTTGAAAGTACCTACAACATACTGTCACTTTAAATGGTTATTACGAGTATATTGTTACTCTTGGAGTCTCGGCTAGGTTTTTAGCAAGGTTAAGTTTAATGGTGCTCTTGACGATACAGTTATTTACGTGGGTATCCAGAATTTGCATTTTTTACCTCGCCTAATAAATTATTATTGTAATTATTACTAATTTTGTTCTTTTTTGAACCTCTGGAAATAAATATAAAAGAGAACACCGTGAAAAATTATTTTATTAAAATTTACTATATAGCCAACCGCTGGATAAGAATCAAAAGATGAAATATTATAAATTGGTTAGCTCAAAAAAAAAAACCCTAACTTACAATTTCAAACGTGTACCTATATCTACGAGATTGATTACGCCAAGCAAATATTTGAAAGTTACACAAAAGAATAAAGCTTGTTTTTTAAAAGGGTTTAGCAAAAACAAAAATCTTGAATAGTTACTGTTTTTTTTTTATTAAAAATAAAATCGCTTTTATGGGGCCGCGAAATCGACACGAGATCCAGGCAAATACCTACAAAATACACTGTGTTTAGGTACAATTGGCTCTTAAAACATAATTTAATCAGTCAGCCCTACACTTTCGCCAAAGAAATCAATCCAGCTATAGCTCTAAATATTGGCTTCGAAGTAAAAACCTGGTGGGTTACTATATTTGGCCGCCAGTGCTAGGGAATGTTGTTAGCGACGCTGGTGGTCGGCCGCCGAGGCGCAAACGCAGACTTATGACGTTTGCACATTGGTGCGAAAACGTAATCACGAATGTAGTATTAGAATTACTCTGCGGAATTTTCCAAAAGAGTTACCGTAGCCCTGGACCCCAAAGGGTAAATGAAGGAACACATGTGGGTGTCTTACAAGGTATTGTAAGAGGTATCTCGCTCCACCCAGAGAAGGAGTCTTTTGTAAATTTCCCGAATAAAAAAAGGTTTAGTAAGATCCATTGCTTACACACCTATGACCGCGTTTATACTTTTGAATACTTAAAGAGTTTAATATCTATACTAAATAATACATTAATTATATAAATCCCTCACTGCCGTTCGGGCTTAAAACTTAGCAAGCTTCGTTTAGTTCGAAATTCAACATGTCGCCCATGAATTAAAGAAACTGCTACATCCCTTAGTCACATAATCTACTTTTCTGATTTGAAAAACTAAATAAACAAAATATTCAGCTTTATAATAATTTAGTAGATAGTTATGTAGTATAGATTTATTTATTTTTATTCCCAACAATATCTTTACAACAGACTATTCATATTGCGGTTTCTTATTTCGAAATCACAAACTAGATAAGTTATATAACCTAATGATCTTGTACTAAATATACTCTAACCTATTCCGATTCCCTGGTGAGGGTCGTGGGGTTTTGTGGAGAGGGACCGCGGTCCCAAATACCACCTATATTTTTTTGTAGTATTTTTGGACCCCAAGGAAAAAGGCATGAAAGAACAGTTACTAGAAAAGTGTAGTTATTTTATTTGTGGTCCCCAAATACTATTAAAAAAAATGATATTTTTATGCGTGGAAGTTGGGACCGCGGGCCCGGTCAAAGAGCCCCTCGAGCCGTAAGAGCATTACGAAGTAATATGATAAATGAATAAGTACAAAACTTGTACAAAAATCTTGTGGGCAGTGTTAAAACAAGCTGAGGAAATCTTTAGGAATTTTGCATATATATGTCAAAGAAACGTCTTTGTGATGATACAAACTATTTGACTCAATGTAACCATACTAATATTATACCTACATATATGCGTATGTAAGTCTATTTGTTATGTCTTTACGTCTTTTTTGTAAGGTGTGAAATTATCACATAACTCCTGCCTCTCTGGCTGGAGCGAGGAGTTTCTGACTTTTACTGACTAATAAGATTATTGTGTTCATGCAGTTGCCCTGTGTGCACTGCGCACACGTGTAACACGCCTGATTTGTACGTAGAACGACGTCGCGTGGCGTGGATCTAGTGCAGCTCTACAAGTCTAGTTTCCATATAAAATGTATGGAAACCGACGCGCCCAGATCGGCGTGTGTGGCACACGTGTGAGCAGTGTAGTTCTACCTTCAATGTTACACTTTCAGCCAAGTTTAGACAGCCGCTTCGTGTTTTAATTCTAACTCAGTGGGGCTACTCAAGCCGTGCGTTCTAGCGTCTTGCCGCACGCGTGTAGTGTGTACGCAGCCTAACCAATAAAAAGGTGTGGCATGTTGTGGAACAATTAATAAGGCATCACTTGTACATCGTGTTTAGATATCTACACAAGCGTGCGTTGCGTGAATCTTACACATAATTGTACAGTCAAGTGCGGGAATCGTTACGCATTCAGCAAAATTTAAACGTAGTTTTTCATCGCTTCGGATGTTGGATTGTGATGCATCCATAGATTTTTTTTTTCGTTACATATTAATAAGACAACATTCGGTCCACCATATCTGTTAGTAATTCTTATATCTACGTTCATCAGAGATAGAATTGAATTAGAATTGTCTAATGTGTAATTACAATAATTTATTTCATAATCAAAATATGTATTTATGTAATTTTAAAATTAATAAAATTATCTGTAAGTAATGTGTAATTATAATCATATATTTATTTCATAATCAACATAAATGTTCACATTGTAGGGGCTTTTTAAAGTATTAAAGGATACAAAATAAATTTACTCAATTTTTTTTTTCTTTTTTATCTCTTTTGAACTAGTACCCGACTGCGAAATAAGCTGTGTTTTTTTCATAACTTAAGACAATTTAAATACTTACGTGTAAAGATATTTTTTGACAACACTACCTATATAATTTAGGTAAACCAAAACTAAAATAATCTCTATTGAATTTTACTGTAATTTAAAACATGTAAAAAGTACCACATATTCTTGCACGTAACTGTACGATCAACGCCGATGTTCCGTGCGCTGCAAAGCCACAAAATGACAGCTGCCCATCCACCCGTTGTATTGTAGAAGACGGTTTTAATTGTAATTGTTATAGTCCGCAGCTAATGGCGGCGATACCATTCACACCACGCTTTCATCGCCTCTATTAGTTTTTCCATTTGTTTTCGTTCAATGGGACTTAGTCTCAATTTACCTATGAAGGCTTCTCCGTGCTACGATAAAATTATAATTTTTACATATTTGACAAACGTCAAAACACAGTCAAAACCTATAAAATCTGTCATAGGAAGTGAGAAGCTAGAGGATTTAACAAGAGTCTTGCCGTAGGAAGTGAGAAGCTAGAGGATTTGACAACAGTCTTGCCATAGGAAGTGAGAAGCTAGAGGATTTAACAAGAGTCTTGCCGTAGGAAGTGAGAAGCTAGAGGATTTGACAACAGTCTTGCCATAGGAAGTCAGAAGCAAGAGCATTTGACAACAGTCTTGCCATAGGAAGTGAGAAGCAAGAGCATTTGTCGACAGTCTTGGCATAGGAAGTGAGAAGCTAGAGAAGTTGACGACAATCTTGCCACAGGAAGTGAGAAGCTAGAGAATTTGACGACAGTCTTGCCATAGGAAGTAAGAAGCTAGAGAATTAGACAACAGTCTTACCATAGGAAGTGAGAAGCTAGAGAATTAGACAACAGTCTTGCTATAGGAAGTGAGAAGCAAGAGCATTTGACAACAGTCTTGCCATAGGAAATGAGAAGTAAGAGCATTTGTCGACAGTCTTGCCATAGGAAGTGAGAAGCAAGAGCATTTGTCGACAGTCTTGCCATACGAAGTGAGAAGCTAGAGAATTTGACGACAGTCTTGCCATAGGAAGTGAGAAACTAGACGTTTAGACAACAGTCTTGCCATAGGAAGTGAGAAGCAAGAGCATTTGACAACAGTCTTGCCATATGAAGTGAGAAGCAAGAGCATTTGACAACACTCTTGCCATAGGAAGTAAGAAGCTCGAGGATTTGACAACAGTCTTGCCATAGGAAGTCAGAAGCAAGAGCATTTGACAACAGTCTTGCCATAGGAAGTAAGAAGCTCGAGGATTTGACAACAGTTTTGCCATAGGACGTGAGAAGCTAGAGGATTTGACGAGTCTTGCCAATAAAAAAGTTAAGCTAAAAAAAATGGCCACAGTCTTGCCATATTAAGTTAGGTGTCAGTAAATCTGACAACAGGTGACTGGAAGAAAATGCCTAAGGCATTACGTCCGCCTCTGTACTCATGTGTGTACAAAGTATTAAATGAATAAACATCTCGTCTTGCCATAGGAAGTTAGAAGATAGAAAATCAGAATCTTCATCAGTTTTGGAGTCAAATAAAGTTCCAAACGTAAAAATCTTCTCTTTATAATATGGTGAAATTACAACCGCCTCGCCTATCAATTAGACAGCCCCGTCTTAATTTTTCTATCAAATTCATTAAACCCAATTTTTTTTTAAGTTTCAATCTCTATTAGCCTAACCAGCCTGTAAGATAATAAAAACTATTTTTAAATTTGGAATTAAAAATCGAATGCATTTTTTTTTTATAATGCAATATAATAAACCTCTGAACGTCAAAATTTAAACTCCTTTGCCGCCAATTTTGAAAAACTACCTTCACAATAATTATGCTGTGTTTTTCACTAGTCTTTCAAGCCGGCCGCTTCCTCAACTAATGACGATATCAGGCGAAGTGATAAGCCGCCACATTATCGTTTTGTTTACATATCGCGTTACGCGGCGCGCCCACAAGATGGCTACCCGACCGAATTACTTCTGTCTCACTGGCTGGACTGTACAGCTGATTAGTGATTTTATTCTACTAAAGGCCGATTTTTGCATAGTCAAATAACTTGATTTTTTAATACTAGAGGAGTAAAAATGGCGATTTGAGATTGTAGCTTTTGGATACTCAAAAACCTAATTTATGTAAAAAAATTATGTCAAACATATTTATTCTTTACTATCTTTCGATTTTTTTTTTGGTTCACTTTACAAAAGACCAAGACATTTAATTGAACTAAATAGTTCATTCCCACGCCATTTTTTTTTGTTGTAAATAATGTGAAAATTTGAGAATCATCCCAAGTTTAACGCATGGTAATTTAAGTAATTTTGTGATTGAGTTTTTATTTCATATTTTTATTTTTATAGCCAACAATGCTAATAAAAACAGCAGCACGAGTCGATCTGCAAGGTTAAGCAACACTTTTCGAGGTCAGCCCTGGAAAGGTGATCAACCATTACGTACCGATACACCTCCATCGTGTATCAAAATGAGTGAGCTCTATTAAACCGATACTTACCTACCTCTATGGTATTTTTTTATTCTAAAATAGGTAACCAATTAAAAATATTTTTTTAAACTTCGAACGCGCGTCTCTTTCTCAAAATTTTATCCACAAAATAAAAAAAAGACACTTTTTTTTGTATTTCGAACACACTTAATTTTTTTTATAATATTGAACCTAAAAAAAAACTGACCTATCTACCAAAATTAATCAATGACAAAGCCACTGTAGTACCAACACCTAAAGTACATAATCGCGTGACACGGCGATGTGATAATGTGCTACAATTATCACGGTATATTTTGTGTAATAGGTGGTCGGTACACATAGTTTAATAAATTGTCACTTTGCGACAGTTGTTTGTTTTTTTTTTTGCTGTTTCATGATGACTACGGAATATTTTTTTTTATTTGTTGTAAATTTTAACTTCGCATGGGTTGTGCGTGCATTTAGCCAATGTCAAGTTTTGAAAGTATTACGTTTTTAGTCACTTTAAGTTTCTTTGAAATTCATTTGAACGCAGTTATAACACATTCTACCATTTTTGGAGTATTTGACAGCAAATGTATCGGGTCAGCCTATTCGGTAAGCTTCGCTTTGGTAGTCAATAGGTACTAATACAATAATTGTCAGTTCCATTTCACCGAGATCGCGCCTGCTTTAATGATTCCACACCAATGTCCAGTAGTGAAGACACTTAAAATACAAAATTACACAAATTTTAAATCACAATACCCAATAGCCACAGAACTAGCCGAAGAAATCGCAACAAAAACTTTCAAAAGGAACATAACCAGTCATACAGAAGTCACCTGAAGTAGGGTTTCATAAATTCAAACTTTTTTTATTTTGTTAGTGGAGCTAGAAAGTGTCATCAATGTAGGCTGAATACACACACAGTGACCGTGGCCCTGAAATGCAAAAGGCAACTGTAGGAACATAGGTGGTCAGACAGTAAAAATCTGACACTCGCTCTCGCTCTACTTAGAGCGGGAGGAGTTAATCTCACGCAGGTAGAGCCACAGACATAAGCTAGTTCTTTATAAAATTACCAGTAAACGATGAGACTAGATTTTATACTCAAAGCGAAAAAAAGTAAATTAAATTAATTATGTGTAACGCCTAGTAAACAAAAAAGTCTATCAAAACCAGAGATAATTGAGGCTAACGGCCGAGCTTGAGATAAAATAATTTAATTCATAAATAATTACGCAATATTTTTTATCTGTGGACTTATGAATGAGTATGGAAGTCATAACAACACACTCCTACGTTGTCGAAGAATCGCTAAACTTAGTAGCAATGGGCATGACACATTGCACGCAGAACTGCAGATGGTCGATGGGGACGAAAGGTTCTGGAGTGGCAAACACGTACCGCAAGACGCTGCGTTGGAAGGCCTCAAACAAGGAGAACGATGACCTGGTCAGGGTCGCGGGAATCCGATGGATGCTTGACGCACAGGACCGGTCGTTGTGGCGACACTTGGAGGAGGCCTACGTCCAACAGTGGACGTCTTTCGGCTGATATGATGATGATGACGTTGTCAAAAAAATATAAGGCTCGTTTTGACATCTGTATTTTGACTACCTAGCGGCTTGTCCGGTGTGTACACTATCTACATCTACTAATAAAATAGCTACTATTAGAGTCTAGTCTGTCTTATTAGTCAAACGACTTGGGTAATTATTAGGATTTAATGAAATCTGATGTAGTCAACATGGGTTCAATAATCAAGGTTGATTAAGATATAGAGATCATTGTTTACTAACAGAAGAACCATATGAAAAGTATCGATATAAGTATTTTTTAAATGATTAAATCTTTATATATATAATTCTTCTGTGAGTGTGTATGTCACTGAACTTCTCTCAAACGACTGGACCGATTTTGATGAAATTTTTTGTGTGTGTTCAAGGGGATCTGGGAATGGTTTAGATTCACAATTTTCACGCGAGCGAAGCCGCTGGCAGAAGCTAGTATTATATAAAATTCCCAAGTCGGTTTACTTATTAGACAGACTATATACACCGGACCCCTAATTTATATATTATTAATTATTATTTTCTTGTTTCTTGCAGTTTCGTTTAGTTACATTCTACGGTCTTTCTCAAAATGTCCAAACGGGCATTTTATTTTTAACGAGTTTATCATTTACCGGCCTGATTCAAGGAGGTATGTATAATAAGGTGCAAAAAGGACTTTATTTTAGTTCAATCATAGTTTTGACGCCATCAACTGCATCAGACCGCTTCTAGTGACTTTTTCCAATGTTTAAACGTTTTTTTTTTGTTCATTTATTTACTAAATGATATTTATTATGCAAATAGATTAAACAAAAATACCCTTTTACACGTCAATTTTGTTTTCAGTCAGTTTTAACTAGATGAGGCCGGTGTTTCCTAGCTGACTACCCTGAGAAGAAACACCGAAACAAACTCGGGGGCCAAAGTCTCTTTTAAAGTCCATACAGTAAACATGTAATGGTCAAATCATATGAGAACCATGCAGAATGTCTTTTGAAGAAAGAACCACACAGATTTGTGTCCAGTCAGTGCAAGCATTTGTCAGTATTCGTGTAGCTCAAACTTAAAACTGCTATGGAGCTAAACAAAATCACTCATGTTGTGAATAGATGTTATATTATTGTATTGTCTCAAACATGGCTTATTCCGTTCTAATACCACTTATATTTGTTTTAAACCGTATTTATTATCCATTCCGAATGAATACCAACAACTTGATTTTGATGCAATTATCTCAATTAATCATAATCAAAATAAATTAGTTTTCATATATTAAGAATTTCCATCTTTAATGGTGGCAAAATATCGAAGGGGTCGGGTCAGCCATTTTAGGCCATCGACTTTACATAGTTTTTTTTTTTTTTCAGTAGAATGTCACATGATTTTTCTGATTACTACTATTTCGTGGGTTTTTTTTTATGGTAGGAAAATCATCAATGACAACCCCCGCTCTTGGGTGGAACGGGAGATAGTGTCAGACTCTTACTGATTAAAAACCTACTCCTGTTTCTTCATTGCCTTTCGTACCGGGGCCGAAACTTCCTTTCAGAAACAGATCTTTGGCCCCAGTAGGCTTCGACCCTGCTGGGCCACTACGGTTTGCTGACAACTCCTCGAGGCGCGCGTGGAACGAAACGCGCCGTGACATCTTGGGCTCAGTCCGGACGATTATCAGACGGCCGGACGACAAGCTACTCATTGCTCGCCGTCCGCAAGCCCGCCTACGGTAGTCGGCTTAAAAATAAGGGGTCCTAGATTTTTTGCCCTAGGGCCTTTTGCCCTATGCTCATCTAACTACGCCACTGGGTAAATAAACAATACAAATACATGATAAGTCATTATTACTGGCGCCTATGTGCCCTGGAAAAGACTTGTATAATTACTAAAATAAACAACAAGAGATGCCCTCAAATTAATAAATCTTGCATCGACGATAAATATTATTTGTATAATTGACATGTCGCCATTTTGTTTGATGGTCGCTGTAAGTTACACTGTGTCAATATTATATGTCTCTATGTGGTGGAGACGGACAACACTGTTGTAGGTATTGTAATATTGTTTTTTTTTTTATTATTATTATTGATAGGCTTGCGTTTGACCACCATCTCACCTGATGGTAAGCGATGATGTGGCCGACAATGGAGCACGCTTGCTTAGAAGTAACCTATTCACTCTTCGACCTTAAGACCCTAAGTTGTAGCTATCAGGAAACACAGACTCCGGCAGGGAATTCCACTCAATATAATAATATAATATAATATTTCCACAACTATCACAAAACGCCGTCTAGTCCCAAGCTAAGCAGAGCTTGTGTTATGGGTACTAGACAACTGGTAAACATACTTATATATTTCTAAATACATACATATTATAGATAAATTACACCCAGACACAGAACAAATGATTATGCTCATCACACAAACATTTGTCCTGGGTGGGAATCGAACCCACGACCTCCGGCATAGCAGTCAGGGTCACTAACCACTAGACCAAAAGGCCAGTCAAGTCGTAACTATTTTAATCACATGCGTTTCAGCACTCTTTGTATCTTATTTACACACGAAAAATCTATAAAATCCCAGTCAATTATGTTTATACAATGGCTGGTTAAAGTAAATCTCAAAACAATCTTAATTCCAATCATAAATAAAAAATAAAAACTACAATAAAAAAAAATGATATCTTAACCCTGAAATGCTTGTTGTCCATTTGAAAATTATATTTTTCAATAAATCATTCTATTTTTTAAACAAAATAAAAAGTTTCACATTCCCTTTTCAAAACTCAAATAGATGTGATTGCATTTTTATGCAATAGAGTTGTTACATAAAATGCATACATAATTTTATTGCTGCAAAATAACAGATCGAAGGTACGAGTAGGTATGATTAAATTGTCATTTGTTCCCACTGCACACTTTTCAAAATGGTCTTTAATTTGCTTGCGACATAATAAAATAAGCTGGTTTTACTCGTTCAATTTTCCTATTCTAATATTTATTGGTTGCACTGAATCTTCCTTTGACATGTTGTTATCAAATAGGAATGTTCGCATGTTCTGAGTAAATCGTCTAAGTATCATAAAATATAATAGACACTGATAAATAAATTGTATCAGCTGTTTATTTACTTAAGTTTACAGCGTAATAATCAGATTTAAAGAAGCCGCTATTTTCTTTATCCATAATGTAATGTAATTACGATAAGGTGTTGTGTTGTTATGTCGTTTTTGTCTAACTACATAGGAAAAAAGCTTGAATATAATATTTATAAACGAATCTAGTAAGTTTTTAAACAAAAACTTATAGCACTTGCACAGGTCAAAAAGTAGTCGCTTATGGAGCATAGGTACATTCTCTGAAAAATTAATTGTCCTCGAGTGGTTTAATTTTTTTTCTTGACATTAGAATGATATTATAACTAAAATTACATTCAAATCCAACGTTAATTTACATCTAAGGTAACACAACCATATAGCCGTTTTGTAATACCAGACATACAGACAAAACTATCGCCTATATGCTAAGTATAGCGAGGGTAAAGCTGTCTAGTTAGTAATGATAGGCTAAGCAATATTTTTCGAATCCTGAGCAGTGATTAAGTTATTATGAACGGGCCGTGTTCGGAATGTTTAGATCAATTTATGGATAAATTGTTAAGTTTTACATTAATTTATTACTTGTCTATAATCGTTTTGCAGGCAGGTTGTCTTAAGCCTACGTAATTATAGTTCGATTAATGGTTCACTTGCATACGGTAAAAACAACTGATTTATCTAGTTTTAAAAAGTAGGATTTGAGAACAGCACCCCAGTTGCAGAACACTGTAATTGCAATTTATCAATCGATTTTGGACGAAAATCAAGCCAGCGGTGTCTTAAAAAGAAAAACAAATCAACACGAAAACGTTATTATTGCAGCAGAATAGAATTGATATGACAAAAATGAATTGCTTAGCATTTCAAGTGTTACCTAACAAAAGTAAAAGCTTGTCATTGGATCAGAATAAGAACTTCAACTTCCCGGAACAATTTAGCAACCGAATAAAAAAAAACCACCCGACCAAGGAGGTCATTAAAAAAACAAAGACAAAAAAGTTAACATGTCATCTAATCAAACATTTGTCTATTACATGTCATTTAATAACATGACAGTCAGTTCATAATGACATAGAACACCATGTCAAGCTACTTTATGTGTCTGCAGTAATTATATGCGCATGAGCACATCGGTTGGCAGACCGTAAGGACAGGAACAGGTGTTTTCAGTGCTTTTGGAGATTAAGAAGCAATTTATATAGTGAAATATTTATAATATGGACTAATAAATAATTATTAAGTACAGGTGGATAAAAAAGTGTATTTATATAAGTAGGTAATAAGCTTATTAGGAATGCTAATTCTACTTGCAACTATTTCATGTTTTTATAAAGAATCAACTCCTGATAAAGAGAGATGGCCGCAAAAGGGAAGACCAAAAAAGAGATGAATTTTGAGAATAACGATACGTTGAGAAACACGGTAATTAAGTAAAATGACGGCTGATAGGTACCTATCAGCTGTCATTTTGATCCGTTTTGATCCGTCTGATGAATGGTGGCGATAATAATGTACCTGAATTATAAAGAGCATTAAATTCTAATGAAGAAAATAAATGTCACGCTGACCCCAAATGAACTGGGATAGTGATGAAAGGATAATGATAATGTTTTACATTAGATCTACTACTTAAAAAGCTTAAAAATAAGCTCCCTAACCATCCCTTGTGGGCGGTTAAGTGGCTATAAGGGGTTGTTGAGATCGATTCCAATCACAGATCCGCCTACAAGCAATTCTCACTGCTTTACTACTAAGCTTAAGCTAGGTTATTTTTCAAGCAAACAAAAGTATTTTTTACGGTCATTCGTTATTGAAGTCAGTTCGCACAAACAGAACATTTTCAATTAATTTTACTTCTGAACCGAAGTTACTGAATTGAAGTTGAAGTGATTCAGTTTAAACACCTCTTGGCGTGTACCGGAAAGGCGATAATATGAAAACACTTCCAGAAAAGAAACCTACAACAGAATTTTCAGAAAAAGTTGGTCCCTAACGAGAATGGTAAAAGCGAGAAAAAAAATCATCCCCGTACAGTTTGGCGAGGAAAAGTTTTGGGCACTTCTTCCAAAGGCTTCAAGGGAGGCGCCTCCGACAAAAATGTCCATCACTTTACACCAGTATTCGGAGACTTTTCGCAAACGTTATTGCCTTTGATGTTTTGAGTGTTACCCTTTCTTACTCTCCCTGTTTTCCTTTTCGTGAATCGTTGAGTTTCGTTCAAGTGAACTTATTTTTTTCCGTTTTTGATGTTTTTTTTTTGTCTATTTATCTTTCTTGCTCTACATTTCATTGACTTTGTATTTAGAAAACCGATACGGTGTTATAAATTTGTTGCCGCTTCTTATTTAATATATGGAACCCAAGTACTTATCTATTTGATAAAAAAACATTTCATTTAGAAGCGGTTATGTTAGTTTTAGAAGGATTGTTACTGTGATTGACAAATTGGACTGTACAAGTTCAGAAAATAGCTAGATATAGCAACAGTCGCTGTGTTTCGTAGTCAGAAGTAAAATAAAAAAACTATAAATATATTTTGATGCCTTGAATTTCTTGAGAAAAAATGACTCGTGCGTAATATTTTAGCGCATTTGATCAATAAGAATTAGAGAATTCATTGATAAAAAAACAGCTGATATAGTAAAAAGCATTGAGTCAATAACACATTTGTATAATTTAGCATTATAAAAATATGAATGAAATGAGTCACAAAAATAATTAAAATTCTATCGACTTAATCAAAAGTGAACTTCGTTGACCTCAAGATAGCTACTTTTAAGTAAGATGTTAATACCGATTTTAAAATTTAGAATACAATCATGAAAGGTTTGATTTCGCGTGTTATTTTTAATCAAATCAGTTTTTTCCGTAGCTCTTCACATGTTTTTGTAAGTGGCATATTAACAAACAAACAGGCATGTTTGTTTACTAACCAATGAAATGAATATATATTCTATTCTATTCTTCACATGTGTGTTTGTGTTTTAGTATAAATTACCTACTAATGTTTGTTATATATGAAATTTTAAAAATAAATTGTTGGTTTCAATCAGACCTTCTTTATTTCCAACTTTAAAATCTCTGCACATTTTCACAGCTTCCCTTTTTTATTTAGTTATCTATTAAATTCAGTCGGTTGTTGTACAAAATAAATACACTCAAGTCACATATTTGGTTTTAATTTTTCTTAGTTCTTATAAAAAAAAAAACATAATTAATTTTTTAATCACGTCTTTGTTCCTACGATATTATACGTCTTTACGAAAATACTAAATATTATTTTTTTAAATACATATCGCGGCGGTACAGATACATATAGAACATCGATGATAAGCTGATTATATTGTTTAAATATCTACAAAACACAACATCTATGTTAACAAAACTATATCTACCTACAATTTAAAATTACAGAGGGACAAAAAAAGAAAAAAAAATGCTTTTTAGTGACTTACAAATATTTTTGCTATTTTCAAAATTGTTCCCAGCTGTAGCGCTTACGGGTTAACTATTAAATATGTTGTAATGTAATGAAAACTTAATAGACTTTGAATTTAAAATATAAGTGTTTTTAAATAGTGCGAAAACTACATTCAAATTATTAAACAAGGCAAGCATTATACTTCTAACAGGCAAATGACGCGTTAATTTTTTTTCTTTCAACTCACTAAATAGTGTTGGGTAACACATTTTTGCGTGTCGAGTTTTTGTTCATGTCAAATAAATTTGTCAGTAGTGATGTGCGTGTCGTATTATGTTTTTACATGTTAGGTATGAAATGGAGAGGTTCCTAGTAGGCCATAAAGTTTTCACGCACCATACGCATTGTAAATAGTTGGGCTATAATTCTTACAAAACACGGCACTACATGCGCGGTTAGATTTTGTTTCCTATTTTTTTTTTCGGTGGCTTTTCTGTTTACTCCGTGTTGAAAAATAAAAGAGTTCTTGAAATAAGTTACGACGGTGGTAATAAACAATAAAGTAAATTGATTTATTACGGTTTGATGAAACAAGCGCTCTACAAGTTTGAAAAAAATCAAGATCTTTTTACACATGTAGACTAAGGAATTACCCATTCGTAATTCAAAACTTGCTTAAATTTTTCAGATTTACCAAAATTAAACCATAATATACCGAAAAATACGCATTCCGAGTTCAAATTTAGGAAAAAAAGGAAGAATATCGATAGGTAAAGTTCCTTTACAAGGCCTAAACATAACAACAAGAACGGTCAGAAACAAAGTTCAATATTGTGGTGACAAGTGACATAATTATGCATTTATTAATTAAAGCTTGTTTATTTATTTGCATATTCATCTTAGAATAAAATAAGCCGTCATAAACAATATACCTACTTATATGCAAACATAATTCAAAGAAACATTTGAGAGTAAAATGTAAACATTAATGATTCATTCTCTTCAGTTTTTCCGAACAATTTGAATTGCGAAAAATTTTATACGTATTTTATCTTTCGAGGTTAACTTTATTGAAATAAAAACAGCGTTGGTTTTAGAATTTTGGTACTACCTCCTAGCTATTTTATCATAATATCGCTGTAACGCATTTACAAACTGCTGATAAACTTACGTTTCTTCTCTGTTTTATTCAGTAATAACTATGCTTAGAAGAATTAAATACGATTTTTCATCACTTTACTATTTTTGCAACGTTTTTACGGAATTTTTCGCACTCAAAACTAAGAATAAATTAGGAAACAGAACAAAACAACGGTTTCGAGCCTCAGAGAGTAATTAATGCGACAACACGTTCCGACGGATGCTAGTTTTTGGCGAAAAAATACGCCTATGCTGAGATCCTACCCTACGTGATCGCGAAATGTAGTTAGAAAAACTCGTGCAAAACAACTCAAGCATTATGTAAATGATAGAATAATGGTCCTTAAAAATGTAAACTCAAATGTACTGGGTAATATAAAACTAATAAAGATTATAATGAAACGTCTACGCAGACTGAAAAACTGCTCTGTTTCAAAAAAGATTGCTAAAAATCTAATTAGGTAAGTACGTATGAAATGTATCGTAGCCTCAGGTGGCAATTATTTGAACAATGTGACGTAATAGCGTGACTGGTAAGCCACAATTACTAAAATAACTTGCGCTAAACTTGTCTGGATTTCGTTCTCATTATTTTGATATTTGGTTTCACTTGAGAATGCGCACCTCATTAATTACAGCTCGGCTATTCGTGAAAGGTTACAGTTTTAACTGCAAGCCGAGGTTCAAAAAGGCCTAACTTGTAATTGTTTTTGTAAACAACTCCATGTGAGTGGCGGGCGGCGCTACGGCCGGCGCCCTCGCGCCTCGGGAGCTACTACGAGGTTACTACGGCCTGCTCATCTGCTCACTTACCGGTCAGCGCAGGTGCTATCGGCACGCTAGCGGTTCATATCACACACAACACTGGCACGTCCGCGGTTAGACACGATCACAGGCGTCAGAGGCGAGCGACGCGACGCGGCTCGGGGCCGTACTGACCTGCCACTCTTGGTGATCACCATCTCGGTGCCCAGCTTGTGGAACTTCTCCCACAGGTCCTTGCCTTCGAGCGTGACCTTGGGATCGTCGACGACGCCGTCGTCGTCTGGCGGTAGTGGCGCGTACGGCGGCGGCGGCGGCTTCAGCAGCGGACAAGGCGCGGACAGCGCGGCAGCAGCAGCGAGTGCGGCTGGCAGGTACGGCGGCGGCGGCAGCGCGCCCGCCGTCAGCAGCGCCGACACCGAGAAGTCGCTCGGCCTCGGCGCCAGCAGCGGGTGGAAGGCGACGGCGTCGCGCCGCTCCGCGCCCTCGAAGCGCATGCCCGCGCCGCCCGGGGCCCACGGCGCGCGCTCCACGACCGGCGTGCCCGTCGGCTCCAGCGGTCGCGCTCGCGCCCGCTCATGCAACGTCCATAACGCGCCGGCCGGCGGCTCGTGTGACACTCGCTCTTCCCGTGGCGACACCCGCTCGCGCGGCAGGCGTCAAACGACTGGCCGCCGGCGGCGCCGCGCGCGACACCCCTCCCGCGCGCGCCGCCCAATCGCGCGTGTTTCCCCGCGCGCCGCTGCTCCCCGCGCGGGCGGGGCTCCGCGGCGCCGCGTTGTTTTTTGGTCGCGGGCGAGGTGTCCGCCGCCGCCACACCTCGCGCGCGCTCCGCTCCGCTAATCTGGTTAATGCGGCGGGGGCCGCTCGCCGCCAGACGTCGCGCCCGCTCCCGCGCCCGCGCCCGCCGCCTCCTTCTAATTGGACACGTTTCCGTTGGTTCATCAATTGAGCTCGTTACGGCGTATCTTTTGTGCGCGCTAGAGATGCGACTGGCGGCCACCGCGGCGGCCTGCGCGCGACACTACTCGCTAACTTTTGTTGGCCGCCGTCTGTTGCTGCTGCCTACAACTCTGAACAACTAATTTAAGTTTGTTTGCTTCCACTCGGAGTCGGACGCGACTACTTTCTTGCCGTTTCGTTTCATGCGATTCAAATTATGGCATTTACACGAGTTATGTCTATGATGTATAGTTTATTTTGCAGTGTTATCCTAACTCTCCGTCCACCATCTTCTGGGTACATTTTCTACGTTCCTTGCCAAGGCAAACATTTCCGACTCGTCTGAGCCGCGGCGAGCCGACGAATTGTGAACAGAATTCAATTTACTTTCCTACATTATTAGCAACAACTTTCGTGTTAAGATTCCTTTTCATTTTAACACCAATTCGTTTGTTCTTTAACAGCGTGTGAAGCGTTTATTTATTCTTATAAATTAATGTCATGTAGAAATGTTGCATTATTTCTCACTCGAGTTCTTCATTTATTAATGGATATTATTTTGTGTTGAATTAACACTACTTAGTAGATACTTACTCAATTATTTGTTGGAACTTTGTTTCGCACGAGTTCAGATGTGTTTCGCAATTTTGAAAATGGTTTGGAACCTTTTTTCGCACAAGTTGCTTTTCGCAGCTTTGAATTAAAAAAAATATCGCTTCTTTTTGAGAAGTTAGCGGTTAAGTAATGAACTAATAACAGAAGGTAAAACTACGCTTGAGGCTGGTATGTGGATGGTGAGCACCTTCACATAGGCTATCGAAATTGTTGTTATGTAGATCTTTGACGGTAGTTGCAGACAGTCAGAAGTTAGGAAATCTGACATAGGTAGTCTTGCCTCATCACCACTGCTTACAAAACGGTGATGTCCTAAATTGGGAGGAAACCGTCATGTCCTAGAACGAAAAATTCGAAGACATTTGACATCTATCATCACGCACGGGTCTGGCGTGGTGGATTCCGGTCCATTCTCTCTCATAGAGAGGAGGCCTGAGTCCCAGCAGTGGGAACATTAAAAAGGCTGATGATGATTATTATGTCAAATCTTTTTATTCCTTTTTCAGATAAAAATAATTTAAAAAAACTATACCTAGTTAAGTTTTTTTTGTTTAATGATGCCCAACACTAGGAATACGTAACACCTGTACCGTGGGTGCGTTCACAAACATGTGAACTCACATACATATAAGACACCCAGATCCAGAACACCTATCTGTAGAATATACAAATATAAATCCCGTGAGGGAATGGAACCTGCCACAGTCAATGTAAGAACTAATCGCTCAACCACCGCGCCAAACTTGTTCTCGAAAAATAATCTACAATTACATTAAAAAGGAAACTGATAGATAATATAATAAAAAAAAATCTGGCCAAGTGCGAGTCGGACTCGCATACGAAGGGTTCCGTAACGCCCGTAGCAAAAGACGGCAAAAAGTCACGTTTGTTGTACAGGAGGCCCCGTAAATATTTATTTAATTCCGTTCTTAAGGTTCCGTACCCAAAGGGTAAAAACGGGTCCCTATAAATAAGACTTCGCTGTCTATCCGTCCGTTCGTCTGTCTGCCAACAGGCTGTATCACTGTATCTCAAGAACCGCGATAGCTAGACAGTTGAAATTTTCAACAATTTTGTAGGTATTTTTGTTACCGCTATAACAACCAATACTAAAAACAAAATAAAAAAAAAAATATTTAAGGGGGGTATCAAACGCGATTTTTTTGCCGAGTACTCCTAAGAACGGAACGGAACCTTCCTATATGTTGTTATAGCGGCAACAGAATTGCATCATCTATGAAAATTTCAATTATCACGGTTTACGAGATACAGCCTGGTGTCAAACGGACGGACAACAGAGTCTTAGGGTGAGTTGCACCATTTAACTATAACGATAACCAAACCATAACCAGCCGTGAAACGGCCGCCTATTGGTCAATTCGACGATTTGACAACTGTTAACGGCTTTGTTATGGTTATAGTTAAATGGTGCAACTCACCCTTAATAATAGGCTCCCGTTTTACCCTTTATTTACGGAACTCTAAAAACGCAAAACTTATCCCCTTTTAGCTTAAAAAAGTAGGGAACGAGATACTATCTCAAGAAATAACAAGTAAAAGATATTTACAAGGCTAATTAGCTATCAAACATATTAAACACACTTTCTGTGGCACGATGTGCTCGTGATAGTGAAACTGCACGCGAGATTCTGACGTTTATTATTTCAAAGTCATCTCCGCGTGTTAATAACTTGCTTTGTGCCGCGTCTTCGTTTGTGTATTTTTCTACGATTAAGAATGTTATTGTCTATGACACTATGACAGCCGTCGGTCATGGTGGATCTGGCAGAAATCAAATCTAGGGAATTAGGGAATTTAGGGTTCCGTAGTCAACTAGGAACCCTTATTTTGTATATAGAGTAGATGGAACAACGAAATCTTAATAAGGTGTGTTTTAAGTAAACGAATTGTGTTTTATAAAAAGTCGTAGAACAAAAGTTGCTGTTTATGATAAATGATTTTTATTTTGCAAATAGGTTTAAAAAAAAAACACTTACACGTCAATTTTGTTTTCAGTCAGTTTAAACTAGATGAGGCCGGTATGATGCTAGTAGTATTCCACAACCATCACACAACGCCGTCTAGTCCCAAGCTAAGCAGAGCTTGTGTTATGGGTACCAGACAACTGATAAACATACTTACATATTTCTAAATTCATACATATTATAGATAAATTACACCCAGACAGAACAAATGATCGTGTTCATCACACAAACAGTTGTCCTGGGTGGGAATCGAACCCACGACCTCCGGCATAGCAGTCAGGGCTACTAAACATTAGACCAACAGGCCAGTCGAAAGTGGTCTCTACTCGTGAAAGAATTTTTACAGTTGTATCAATACTACCAAAATATAACTTTTGTAAACAAACAATTTTAACTATTTTTTTTTTATCTAGTTATATTGGTAGAGGTTTATTACATTATAGATGATAATTTCTTCAATAAAATATCAGCAGATATTTTCTCCGTTAATTTTGTAGGAGCGTGTGTGAGGAATGATGTGAAAGAAAAGAGAGATAATGATGGTGTAACGGTGACAGGCCAGAAAGGAAGAAAAAAAAACATGTCGCGCCGACCCCAAGTAATATGGGACAAGGGCAGGAAGAAGAAGAATTTTGTATAAGCGATACAATAAACCTCGACCCGACTTACGAGTTGTAGGTCGCGGGTTCGAACCCAGCCAGGCGCATTATTTTGTGTAATTTATTTCATCACCACTGCTCACAAAACGGTGAAGGAAAACATCGTGAGGAAACCGGCATGTCCTAGAACCAAAAATTCGAAGACGTGTGACATTCACCAACCCGCACTGGGCCCGCGTGGTGGATTACGGCCCATTCCCTCTCCAGAGAGGAGGCCTGATTCCCAGCTGTGGGAACATTAAAAAAAGGCTGATGATGATGATGCAATAAAATGACAATTGTTTTTTTATTTTTTTATTAAGTATTCTAGGAGTTAGGACATTACTTAGCCATAGCTTTATCTGCACTAATATTATAAAGAGGTAAAGTTTTTTTTTTGTTTGTAGGAGGTAATCTCTAAAAGTAAGTACTTACTGGTCCGATTGCTAAAATTATTTCACCGTTAGAAAGCTGCTTTATTCCTGAGTGACATAGGCTATATTTTATGTAAGTGGGTGAAGCTACGAGTAAAAACTAGTGAATTATATTCTGGATTTCTGTTCATATTAGAAGATGGAGATTTAGAAAATTGTTGTGTCTTGTATGGAGACCACCCAGAATTTTACTTTATGTTATTACAGTGGCCACAGTACCTAAATACTTTACTGTGTGAAAATATTGAGCGTTTTTATTTCCAGGCTGTGTAGAGGAATTCTCCGAAAGAACTACCCCGGAACGCTAAAGGCCACTGAATTAACACAGGTGGGTTTTAGTCTGTAAAAGTCTGACACTCATCGCTCCACTCAAAAAGGGAGACGTTGGTTATTGAAAGTTTTTTATAGCCCATACTGTCCCACTGCTAGGCAAAGGCCTCCCTTAAATCCTTCTAAACTTACCATTAAAGAATCATCATCATCAGCCTTTTTAATGTTCCCACTGCTAGGAATCAGGCCTCCTCTCTAGGAGACGGAATGGACCGTAATCCACCGCGCAGGCCCAGTACGGGTTGGTGAATGTCACATGTCTTCGAATTTTTGGTTCTAGGACATGCCGGTTTCTACCTAAAGTATTAAGAAAAATATTATAAAAAAGTGAAAGATGTTCCATGTTTCCACTTCAAAAAAGACTCCTAAATTCTCGTTCGCATCTTGGAAACGGCTTAACTTAATTAAAGTTTACACTAATTAAGAATTTACTAGCGGTTTATGGCGTTTAATTTTTAGCATATTTAGGTAAGTGTGCACGCGTGAAATAAGAGGTAATAAAAATATAATAAAAAAAACTAGTTTCGTTAAAAACTATGTCAATGTTTAATATTATATCATGATAATGTTGCATGAGAAATGAAGATATCCGCAGGAGATCCAAGGTTACCGACATAGCACGAAGAATCGAGAGCAAAAATTCAAAGACATGTGACATCCACCAATCCGCACTGGGCCCGCGTGGTGGATTACGGCTCATTCCCTCTCCTAGAGAGGAGGCCTGAGTCCCAGCAGTGGGAACTTTATAAAAGCTGATGATGATAATAATGATGAAGTAGCAGTGGGCAGGGCACATTGCTCGCAGAACAGATGGTCGATGGGGACGAAAGGTTCAGGATTGGTGATCACGTACCTACCTACTCGAAGACGCAGCGTTGGAAGGCCTCCTACAAGGTAGACCGATAATCTGGTGAGGCTCGCGGGAATCCGATGGATGCGAGACGCACATGACCGGTTATTATGGCGACACTTGGGGGAGGCCTATGTCCAATAGTGGACGTCTTTCGGCTGAAATAATGATGGTGATAGTAATGTTATAAATACAGAATATCTATAGACGAAAGTACGTGTGTGTGTTTGTTAATCCTTCACACTTGGAACACAGGAATAGGATATACCTAAACTAGTGCGTGACTGCGATCCCACCTGATGGTAAGCAGTGATGCAATCGTGGATGGTGAAGCGCACTAGTTTATTATGAATCTATTCACTCTAGCCTTGAAGGCACCCCGATTGTAATAGGGTAGTTTCCAGGGTCAAAATAATTACATTTTAATTAATCCATTAGAAGCCAGCAAACAGCTGGGTTTGCACTTAGCTGATTGCTGCAAAACATCCACTTAGTCGCGTGAATGGCCCGGTGACTATGTATTTTTGCTGATATAACAAGATTATAACTTTGTGATTTTTCATGATACAGTTATGAAATTTTGTACATAGATTCTTTACATAAAAATATACACGTTTCAAGTTTCGTATATACTAAAACTTATGTTATATAGGATGTTTATCTCCGTCTCTTTCTCGCTCGCACGCTTGACATTTTGACATGACTGGCCTGTTGGTCTAGTGGTTAGTGACCCTGACTGCTATGCCGGAGGTCGTGGGTTCGATTCCCACCCAGGACAAATGTTTGTGTGATGAGCATGATCATTTGTTCTGTGTCTGGGTGTAATTTATCTATAATATGTATGTATTTAGAAATATACATGTATGTTTATCAGTTGTCTAGTACCCATAACACAAGCTCTGCTTAGCTTGGGACTAGACGGCGTTGTGTGATAGTTGTGTGAAATATTAAATATATTACCTATAAAAACAAAAGATTTTTACTGTAAAATCAATATTATTTTAGAATCGATTAGAGAAGTTTTATTTACACTTATAAACAACTTAATAACTATAATTACAGTAAATTACAAAATAAATAAATAATAAAACCCTACGCTAAAATACACTATCTAAAATATGGCGTCAAAAAACTCTTCCACATCGCTTGGCATTGCCACGTTGTATGGCAATGCTTATCCTCTGTCCAAGGTAAAATAATATATTATTATAAATATTATTATTTTAGCACGTCATGGTAGGTAGGCCTCAGTTAAGAATGCTAACTGCAATAAAAACATGTAGCCACCTTCAAGCCTGCCCAGCTGCGGCAAGTCCCACGTACATAATGGACGCCCAGTTGTTCTCCAACTGGAAGAACTGGTATTTCTATTTAAAACTAGTTTTCAATGAAAAACTTTTTTTCTTAGCAAGCTTTTTAGCGCGATGTTTACTTTGTTTTTTATTATCGTTAGGCTCGCGTTGGCCACTATCTCATCTGATGGTAAGCAATGATGTAGGCGATGATGGAATATGCTTGCCTAGAAGTCTTTTCACTCTCTACTTGAACACCCCTAGGTTAGGTATAGTTATCAGGAAACACAGGCTCCGGCAGGGAATTCCACTCCTTAGCTGTACGCTTAATGACAGTTATATAATTAACTAGCTGTGCCCGCAACTTCGTTCGCGTGGACTACAGGATTTTGCATTTATTTTTTCTAAAATAAAAGTAACCTATGTTACTCCTTATTACATCAGCTACCTGCCAAAAAAAGTCCCGTCAAAATCGGTCCAGCTATTTCAGAGATTAGCCCTGACAGACAGACAAAAATCGTAAAAAAATGTTATTTTGGTGCATGTACCGTATATATACTCATATGCATGTAGTAAAAAGCAGTTATTTCAGTATTACAAACAGACACTCCAATTTTATTTACTTTTTTTTTTCTTTTAACCTTTATTTATAGATAAGTACTCATCAAGACCATTTCAAAAAGCTCAAACACGATAGAGTTATCTGAGTTCCTTTGGCCAGTTGGCCATCTTCCGATTGCATCATCAGATCAGCTCCATATCACAATAATTTTGCATTGTCATCGTCATCATCATCATCGTCATTGACATCGTGTGCATCGGTCTAATGTAGCTAGCTTTATGGTCTTCGAAACGTGGTCGCTTAGATACAATGAGTCTTAATCATACTTATGATATTGGCTTAATGCATTTGGTAAACTGTTAATCCAAATAAAATAAAAAAGTAAAAAAGGAGTAGTAGGTACTAATTAAAATGAAAATTGCTATTATTAGATTTAATTTGTATGCCATATAAATAAAATCTCATTCCTAATAATATTTGCATTCAATGTTAGATATGGTTTGAAGTTGCGCAATAGTGATAGGACTTTGTTAACCACCTTTAAAATACGATAACATTAAAACATAGATCACTATTAGTATTAAAAAAATAAGCATCAGCAAAGTTGAAAATGAAGCAAAATTATTTACAGCGCCATCTCTGGACGAGTAGCAATGAACTAAAATCTCGAATTTTCATTTTGGAACAAAAAGATTTAAGTATTTATTATTGTGTTATCTGCACTTTTATTTATTTAAGTAAGCAGAAATAAAAGCTACATGAAGGTAATTACTTTTTGAAAGAGCCCACTCAACCTTGTCAAAAAATACTTAGGTAAGTAATAAGAGAACTCGACTCGTTAAGAGTAACGAAACGGGCCTTCCGTTTTGACATTTGAGAAAAACCCTATAATGTAACTTGGAACGAAACTGAAAAAAAAAACAAACAATAAAATAGGGGTTCAGTGTGGACAAGTCGCTAGGTAGTCAAATTATTAATGTTAAAACGGGCTTATTATTTTTGGACACCTTAAGGTACCTAAATCATAACAGTGGTTGGCGAGATAGAATAACTACAAAAGTAGTAACTATTACCTACTTACCTTCATAACAACCATTGAGAGTAGGCTTAGACTAATATTTTTTTTTACCAAACGCTATGTACGTCACCACGCCTGATTTGTACGTCGTAGGTAGAATGACGTCGCGCGGCGTGTATCAAGTGTAGCTCTACAAGTCTTGTTTCCATATAAAATGTGTGGAGTCGTCGTGTGTGGCACACGAAGAGATGTGCCGTTCCTGGCAATATGGGAATATTGCTGGCTTTATAGCTACCAATATTCATACGAGCAATATTCCCGGCAATATTCCCACTACACGGCAATATTGCCAGCAACGGCACATCTAAGCACACGGGTGCGCAGTTTAGTTCTACAATTGCCGTCACGGATCTTGAGCGCTGGCTTTAAGTTGCGCAGAAGTCAAACATTCGGTTTCATTATTGGTGCGAAGTGAGACGCGGTGGCGGGGTGTGTCAGTGATTGGATCGACGCGCCATCGCGTCATAGACGTCACTCAGGATTCATTCCCTGCGTTGCTGCATGTATCTAACAAGGAAGACGATTGGCTCACCAATGTATGGAATGCGTAAAGCAATCCCCACTCTGACGCCGAGCGCTCAAGATCCGTTTCGGCAATTGTACCATTACTGTTAGCCTAACAGAAAAGTCATTGGTCTAAAGCGCCAGGCTAGATAATAAGACATTCAATTACCTATTCATCCATCCAATTACCAATTAACTAAAATATAAAAACTATAATTACTAAGATCGAGGTGCCAAGGCTATTAGATATTTTTCTTCAGAGTCCTCCATATAAATGACCTCAATGCAAAACAAATCGATTTGCGATGATTAAATACTTATTTTAACGCATGCAAAGTATTTCTTGGTAAAGTTAGAAATTGGTATTAAGTGGGGCATAATTGATATCGCGTGTTGAAGTTACAGGTTAAATGTGGAGGCCGTGTTAATATGGGGATGTTCTTTCATTTAAGTCCATCTATTTAGCCTTTCTCTTAGTCCGTTTTTTTAAGGTGAGTTACTATCCAATGTAATGCAATTTGTTATAATGCCAAACTTAAGTGGCAATGGGCAAGGCACATTGCTCAGTGCACAGTTAGCCGTTGGGGCTGAAAGGTTCGGGAGTGGTGACCGCGTGCCGACCGCAGCGTTGGAAGGCCTCCTATATGGTGGACCGATGACCTGGTGAAGGTTTCGGGAATCAGATGGGTGCGGGACTCGCAGGATCGTTCATTGTGGCGACACTTGGGTAAGGTCTACGTCCAACAGTGGACGTCTATCGGCTGATGATGATGATGACCGATTTACCTCGCTCTAGCGCGTAGGGAGAGGGCGTGTCAGACTTTTACTGACTAAAACTACACCTATGTTCCTTCTTTACCTTGTGTTCTAAGACCCCTGGTTTTTCTTTTGAAGGTCAACCCATGGTCCCAGTAGGTTTCGGACCTAGGATGGCCGGACGGCAAGCAGTCTATTGCTCGTCTTCTCTATGATGGGTTGGCTTCCATTCTGACCAGATGCAGCTGGATACTTGGACAGTTTTTTTTCTAAAACATTTAAGGGTTTTGAAAAAAAAAACACGTATTTTCTGCAACAAGTTTTGTGAAATATTCGAGTAAATCACGGAAGTAGCCAACAGAGTTTTTAAGCGTTATCTCTCTTTTTTCGCATTGCCTCTTCGTCAAACATTGCATTAGATTGCGTTAGATGAAGTAACAAGCTTTTAAACCATGCTTTTTTTTTTCGATGGGAAAAATCATCTTATGACAACCCTCGCTCTTGGGCGGAGCGGGAGATAGTGTCAGACTCTTACTGACTAAAAAACCCACCCCGTTCCTTCAAGCCTTCACACCGCGGCTCGAGCGCCCTTTCGGATAACCCTGGCCCCGGTAGGCTTCGACCCGGCTGGGCCCCTGCTTTTAAACCATGCTTAATGTTGCAATAGGCGAGTGGAGGAGTCGATATATCTATCAAGTTAGCAGTCATTATGTAGGCCACACCTTGAAATATCTTTGATTTTTTTTAATCTACACTAATATAATCTATACTAGGTCATATAATAAAGAGATAAAGTTTGTTTTTTTTTTGTAGAAGGTAATCTCTGGCAGTACTGGTCTGATTGCTAAAATTTTTTCACCGATAGAAAGCTGCTTTATTCCTGAATGACATAGACTATGTTTTATGTACGCAGGCGAAGCTGCAGGCAAAAACTAGTAAAGAGATAGTTTTTTTTTGTTTTTTCACTGATAGAAAGCTGCTTTATTCCTGAGTAACATAGGCTCTGTTTTATGCGAAGCTGCGGGCAAAAGCTAGTTAAAAATAAAGATATACCTATCAAAAATATTTAGGGCGGCCAATCAATATTCAAATAACGTAACGTTTCTATATTTAAAAATCGAGGAAGCAAAATAAAAATGGCCGATCCAATCGATTAAAAGCATGAAGATCGTGTGCCCAAAAGTTGATGATTTCATGAAATTGGAATATAATTGAGTCATTTAGCAGTAAACGTAACGAACAATAAAATTAATTGCAGCCCAATCCAAATAGATGGGTGGTTCACGCTTTTTGTTGAAATAGAGTCAGCAGGCTTCTAGGTCATAAGTTGGTATTATCGCGGTCATTTCTGCCTGATCAGTTAAAAAAAATTCGTTTGAATCCTGCGGCGCAGCGCCAAATCAAACCCTATGAAGTTTTCGTTTTGAGTGCAACCAAAAATGAACTTAGCGGTGGTCAGGCGGAAGTGTCTTGATGGTATCTGAGACTGTTTCTAAAAAAAAGTGCTCAATTTTCCCGCACTAGTGCAGAAAAGTGCTCAATTTGCCCGCCATATATTTTTTTACATTTATCATATCAGGCTGGGCGAGCGGCTATGAGTCGCCGGTCAAACCCCGTTTATTCATTTCCTAGTAAGTGTGTTGAAAAAAGTCGTTTGTTACACGTGCACTTCATTTATCACTGCAACCCTCGGCTCTATAACACACTCTCCTACGGCTCGGGCGGATTCCGCCGTGGTAGCAAAGACCGACTTTCTGCACTTGTACCAAATTATTTAATTTTTATATAGCGTACTAGCTTTTGCATGCGGCTTCACCTGCGTACATAAAATAATATAGCCTGTGTCACTCAGGAATAAAGCATCTTTCTATCAGTGAAAAAGATTTTCGCAATCGGACCAGTAATTACTTTTAGAGATTACCTCCTACAAACAACAAAACCAACTTTTCCACTTTATAATATTGGTATAGAAATGTAGATATAATATAATAATAATATAATATTGCACACAACTATCACACAACGCCGTCTAGTCCCAAGCTAAGCAGAGCTTGAGTTATGGGTACTAGACAACTGACAAACATGCTTATATATTTCTAAATTCATACATATTATAGATAAATTACACCCAGACACAGAACAAATGATCATGCTCATCACACAAACATTTGTCCTGGGTGGGAATCGAACCCACGACCTCCGGCATAGCAGTCAGGGTCACTAACCACTAGACCAACAGGCCAGTCATAGATATAGATAGTCGGAAATTCCAACCTAATGCACCTAGGTAGGTAAGTATATTCTAAAAATAAAATTTAAGACAGTGAGACACAATTCTTTAATTTACATCTTTTACTTGAGCGAAAGCCTATTATCCCTTTATTTTCTAATCACACAATTCGTAACCAAATTTCGCACACTTCAGACGATCTTCAAATAAGTATTATTTCAAATCCCCACAATTTATCATCTCGGTCCAAAGACACCTTCCCCTCACCTCAAATCTTATAACGAAATTATCGAAAGCCCTTAATGAACACTTCTGGACCCCTCCTAGGGTGTATACACCTTTGTCGCAGTGAAAATGCAGGAAAATCTTCAGGATAACGATTTGAGAATTCGCTGGGTAAGTTCGACAAGGTTCTAGATGATTAGGGTTCAGTGCGTGTGAGATTAGTTTGGAGAATTGAATTCAATCTGAGAAGGGATTTATTTATTTGTAGTGGATATGCACTGAAGAAGAAAATTTTATGCGGAAGTCTGTGCTCCATTTGATAGACATCTTTTTTATAACCAGAGTTTAAGAAAATAAAAAATCTTGCGTTGCGATACACACTCTAGGAGTAACACGACTTGTCAAAGGACTGTCAAAAAATATCAGAGAGCTCTACCACCAACAAAACGCCACTGATGCCGCTATAAATATGGCACCCTACTGGGCGCAAACACTTTGAGGGAAAGAAATAAGAAGAATACCCTTTAGTAAGTATGGAAGCAGAAGACTTGTGGCACCGACTCCATAAAAATTGGTTTAAGCGCAAAAGCATTTATGGTCATCGGGCGATTCGGGTGACTGATGATTTTTCTCACCATAAAAAAAAAAGGGTGAGGGGTTGTTTTACTCTCGAACCCAACTGCGCGGTGGCGCCTAATGCCTGCTATGTCCTGCCGTGACCTGTGGATGTCTAACTTGTGACCTTTTTTAAATATTTTAGACAAAAATGCCACATTGTTTATAAATTATTGGAATCGATTCAGTTACTGATTACACGAACTATGCTAAGCTGAGCGAGTTCAATGACCTGTAGGTAGTTTGTACGCAACGCCGACTATTACCTACAGGTCATTGAACTCGCTCAGCTGACGTTTTCTTAAAGAAATTAATTTCGTACATGCGTAAATTAATACGAGTTTAAAAAAGGTACTTTATTTTTTAATTTTATCTTTACGAATCGATAGTGTTTCATGTACCGGATCGACCCTCCACGGGATTAAAACGATTAAAATTTAACAATGTATATAATATAAAAATAATGTTGTATTGATTCTTACTGAATATTTTTTTTACCATGCCTACGGGACCCGCACTCCGTAACAAGGCTCGCTCGCCTAACATTCAATGACATTTATTACATTTCACTTTGGTGTGAGCGTGGTTTCAAAGCTTGTTATTGAAAATCGCTGCGACACTCCACAACACAGATTTGAATATTTCTGATTATCTTCCTTTCTTGCGTTCAGAGGTTTTAAGGCTCGAACTGACAGGCGACGATACGGCAACGCATTTTCGTTTTTTTAACTAGTAATATCATAAATGTGAGTCTATGCTTAGGCTGATGGCTATGCTCGGAGTTTCTTTGCGTGATCGCATCGGAAATGAAGATATCCGCTGTAGAACTAAGGATACCGATATAGCCCGAAGTCAAACTTAAGTGACAGTGGGAGGGTACAATGCTCGCAGACCCGAAAGTCGCTGGGGCCGTGTATTTAGAAGTATACTAAGTATGTTTATCAGTTGTCTAGTACTCATAACACCAGCTCTGCTTAGCTTGAGATTAGACGGCATTGTGTGATAGTTGGGGAATATTATTATTTATTTATATAATTAATAACTTCTCCTTGCCCAAATGGGTTGTCAGACTGTTACCGATTAAAACCCACCTGTGTCTCCAGTTGCCCTTTGCGTTTCAGGGTCGCGGTTGATTCTTTCGGTCATTCCTTTATCTAACGTCGTCTTCATCAAAAAGAATTAATTCAAACAGGCTTTTAATTCCCCATTAAATTCGTCGTAGCCCTAGCAGGTATTGGGCCCCTACGTAGAGATGTGCCGTTGCCGGCAATATGGGAATATTGCTGGCAATATTGCCACCAATATTCTTACTTCGGGCCAGTGGCGTAACAGGGTGGCAAGGCTGGCAAAATGCCACGGGCCCCAGAGCCGACGGGGCCCCCGGTCTTATAGGCCGCAAGCTCAGAAACCAAAATATATTTAAAAAAATATTATAATGAAATCACAACGTAACTTGATTTATCGGGGGCCCCATCTAAATGAATTGGCCACGGGCCTCAGATGATGATATAGTTACGCCCCTGCCCCCCTAGCCAAGTTACAATCGCTTCGCTTGCGTCGAACGCTTCGAGTTGGCCGCATCATCGAATCTTTTGTTCTCACCACGTGACTGAGCGTTGAGATGACGTCATTCCCGTACATTTGAAGCTTTCTACAAGCGTTAACGATTGCAGATTTGCAACATGGCTAGGGGTACTGCTTCGGGCAATATTTCCGGCATTATTCCCACCAATATTCCCACTTCACGGCAATATTGCCGGTAACGGCACATCTCTACCCCTACGGTTTGCTGGCATCTTTAAGGCATAGCGCGCACTGGTGACCTTTGTTACCTTTACTTTTGACAAAAAAATCATCGTGCTTATGAACCCAACATGTAGAGTCTTTCTAATAAGTTAAACGACTTGGGTAATTATTAGGATTTAATTAAATCTGATGTAGTCAACACGAGTTCAATAATCAAGGTTGATTAAGAGATAGAGATCATTGTTAACTAACAGAAGAACCTTAAAAAAAGTATCGAATATAAGTATTTTTTAAATGAATTAATATTATACAAAATTCTCAAGTCGGTTGACTTATTAGACAGACTATAGTGCGCGCACTTGGTGACGTGACAGTTACAAAAAACCGGCCAAGTGCGAGTCGGACTCGCCCATGAAGGGTTCCGTAGCAGCAAGTAACATAATATAAAAGTTCTTGTTATGTATTGTAACTTTGATCGATGTTTTAATAATAGTGTATTTTTTTCGGTTTATGACGCATTAAAAAAAAACTACTTACTGGATTTCGTTGAAACCAATTTTCGTTGGTAGTTTTTATAGTAATGTATATCATATATTTTTTTTAGTTTTATCATTCTCTTATCTTAGAAGTTAGAGGGGGGGGGGACACACATTTTACCACTTTGGAAGTGTCTCTCGCGCAAACTATTCAGTTTAGAAAAAAATGATATTAGAAACCTCAGTATCATTTTTCAAGACCTATCCATAGATACCCCACACGCATGGGTTTGATGAAAAAAAAAATTTTGAGTTTCAGTTCTATGTATGGGGACCCCCAAAATTTATTGATTTTTTTCTATTTTTGTGTGAAAATCTTAATGCGGTTCACAGAATACATCTACTTACAAAGTTTCAACAGTATAGCTCTTATAGTTTGGGAAAAAAGTGGCTGTGACATACGGACGGACAGACAGACAGACAGACAGACAGACAGACAGACAGACAGACAGACATGACGAATCTATAAGGGTTCCGTTTTTTGCCATTTGGCTACGGAACCCTAAAAATGGGTAGAAAAATTACCTGTTTCTTTGTATTGTCTGTATTGTCACCGTGACAAAAGTCACCAGTGCGCGCTATGTCTAAGCAGAGCACAGAAATAAGCGCACCATCGACTACTCGAGCTCAGTCCTCACCGGAAGGGTGGACGGTGAGCAACCCATTGCTCGCCCTCAGCAAGGCTGATCATGCGATGCTATTATGCTGTCACACAGTTACGTTACGGTAGTTTACCGTATCAAGTAGGTGACCTTTCACGTTGTCTACATTGACGCCTCATATGGCTTCCCTTACCATAATCGGCTGTAATAGTATTGATTAATGGACGCAAAAGCTCATGTCTTGTTAATTGATAAATCTTTAGGTTTCTGTAAATATAGGTTTATCCTTTTATATCTTTACATAATAATAAATCTGTAGAAGTTTTTAGTTGTGTAAATCGTACGAAATCGATGTCATTGCATCATCTTCTTCTTCTTCCTGCCCTTATCCCATATTACTTGGGGTCGGCGCAACACGTTTTCTTCTTCCATTCTGTCCTGTCACCCGTCAAACTATCACTAACTTCCTTTTCTTTCATATCACTTCTCACACAAAATCCATCCATATTTTCTTCGGCCTTCCTCTCCTTCTCCATCCATCTACATGTATACTCAGAACTCATTGCATCATCATCAGCCTTTATTATGTTCCCACTCACTTGACAGCTGGGACTTAGACCTCCTCTCTAGAAGGGAGTGGGCCGTAATCCACCACGCGGGCCCTGTGCTGGTTGGTGAATGTCACATGTCTTCGAATTTTTGCTTCTAGGACATGTCGGTTTCCTCACGATGTTTTCCTTCACCGTTTTGATAGCAGTGGTAATGAAATTAATTACATATAGTAATGCGCCTGGCAGGGTTTGAAACCGCGACCTGCAACTCGTAAGTTTGAGCCATTACCTTTAGGCCACCACTGCGGTGTAGATAACTTTTATACAATAAAATTGTATGCAACTGGATTTATTACTTAGGTTTTGTTTAATCGCAATAACTTGACCATATCGAAAGATATATAGGTACTACATTCATTGACTGCCAAACAGTCAATGATTCTGTCTGATTATAATTTGGGTGTCTTCAAGGCTAGAGTAAATAGGCTCTTAATAAACTAGTGCGCCTCACCATCAACGTTTGCATCACTGCTTACCATCAGGCGGGATCGCAGTCAAGTACTAGTTTATAACAGATAAAAAATAATGTAGTATATAATATCTGGTTTATCGGTATGAAGTTCGCGGGGTCAGTTAGTTTCTAAATATAAAAGGAGATACTGACAGACTGACATGTCAACGCGCAGCCGAAACTACTGGGACTAGGAGCGTGACCGAGCACTAAGAGAGGGTTTCTCAAAATTCACCCTCTAAAGAGGGTCCAAAATTTACATGGAGAAACTTACATTCTCACGAACGAAGCCGCTGGCAGAAGCTAGTATATGTATATAAATGTGAACTTGATACAATGGATGTCAAGTAAACGTTGCCTCGTGTAGGTTGCGATAAGAAATAAATAATTAACTAGCTTTAGCCCGTAGCTTCGCCTCCGTACATAAAATACTAGCTTTTGCCCGCGCGGCTTCGCTCCCGCTCTTCCCTACTCCACCCTACTATACCCTACTCTACCCTACACTACCCTTCTCGGCTCAGGCGCAAAACGTCTCTTTCGCAAAATGTCACCTGGTCGTAAAACGTCTCTTTCGCAGAATGTCTCTTTCGTAAAATGTCTCTTTCGCAGAATGTCTCTTTCGCAGAATGTCTCTTTCGCAAAATGTCGCGCCAGGGACTTAAGATTAAAATTTTGATTTTCAAAACAAAAATCATTTATTAAAATTATAGTGCAATTATGATGTTAAAATTTTGGTACTTAAATTTACTTAAGAATGTTTTCCAAATAAAAAATAAATATTTTGTTACAGTAAAAAATAATATTTTGGTACAATTTAAAGGCTGAGCGTAAGGAACTGACGCTTCCACAATTCTTAAAAAAGATTATTTTTTTACAAATTTTCAAATAGCTAAATTTAGGTTTTTTGCTGAGTAGGTATCAATGTTTATTTTGATTTATAATTCTTCATTAGCAAGTAATGTACATTCCAGAATGAAAATAAGTACATTTATATTTTGTTTTTCTTAATGAAAGATTTATTTTCATAATCATTTACGAAAATAATAATTTATATAGCAAATTTTAATTAATAACCAAGGTTTATTTTAGTGCGAAGATTTAATTTTTTTATCATTTATGAAAATGATAACAAAAGTTAATTCATTGAACCCCAAGCGAACGCCGGCGTTCGGCGGTGTCTTTCTATTGTGTCTGTGATTTCCACGATAGAAAGGTTAATTTCAGTGTCACAATTAAGAAATAATTTCATTTGATATGTCATATATTTATATTTTCTTTTTATCAATAATGTTATGTTAATAATATATGAAAATGATTAATTTTTTTTTCGCAATACTTGATAACAACTCAAGTAAATTATAATGCCAAAATTTATTTATTAGACATTTTAATATTAAATATATATTTTTTTAATCATTTTAAAAATGGTATAAAAAGTATTTTCATTTGCAACACTTAGTTAATGTTTAGTTACTATTAGTAATAGCTCCTATTATATTATCTGTGGATATGTTTACTAACAGTATTGATTCTTTTGATCTAAATTTTGAATGTGTGTAAAATGTTTGATACCTATTGATATTGTTTTTATTTGGAAAACATTCTTAAGTAAATTTAAGTACCAAAATTTTAACATCATAATTGCGCTATAATTTTAATAAATTATTTTTTGTTTTGAAAATCAAAATTTTAATCTTAAGTCCCTGACGCGACATTTTGCGAAAGAGACATTCTGCGAAAGAGACATTCTGCGAAAGAGACATTTTACGAAAGAGACATTCTGCGAAAGAGACGTTTTACGACCAGGGGACATTTTGCGAAAGAGACGTTTTGCGCCTGAGCCCCCTTCTCTATCCTACTCTACCCTATTCTACCCTACCCTATCCTACTCTACAGTACTCTACTTTACTCTACTCTACTCTACACTACTCTACTCTATACTACTCTACCCTACTTGATTTTTATATTTATATATAGATAGCCTAAGCTACTCAGGAATAATAATAATTATAATTTAAGTGTCTTCAAAGCTTTTTAATAAGAGCCTACTAACAGGCTCTCAATAAACTAGTGCGCCTCACCATCATCGATTGCATCACTGCTTACCATCAGGTGGAATCGCAGTCAAGCACTAGTTTATATCAATTAAGAAAGCAGTTTTCCATCGGTGTAAACATTTTAGTAATTGGACCAGTACTTTCAGAGATTACCTTCTACAAACTAACTCTTTAAATATTAGTGTGGATTACTAAAAATGGTTTCATGTCAATTAAAAAAGCAGCTTTCCATTGGTGAACTGAAAACATTTTAGTAATCGGACCAGTACTTTCAGAGATTACCTCCTACAAACAAACTAACTCTTTAAATATGTGGATTATTAAAAATGGTTTCATTTCAGGATAAGCCTTTCACAACTTCACAGTTTCAACGCCATATTTGTAGTCTGACGCACTCATCGAGTCGATGCTTCAAAAGGCCTGCGCTCACTTGAGACTAGACGTCTTAGACAAACTTGTCTAAAACAAGACAAGACAAACAAAAAAGAAAACAAACAAGAAAAAGAAAAAAGAACAAGAGAAAGAAAAGTAACAGACAAGTCTGAGACGTTTTAAACAAAACAGTTTTGTCTAAGATGTCTCAGACCTGTCTGAGACATCTTAGACACAACTGTTTTGTCTATGACACGGGGCGTTAGGGCTTTTGATAAAATATCGATAAGTCTGTCTAAGACATCTTGTCTCAAGTGAGTGCAGGCCCAAAGTCTCGAGCATCAACGTCGAGTTGCTAGCGTGTCGTTTTTCTACATTAATGAATTAATAATAATTTTATTTGCTCCATATTTATGTTAGTAGTTATACTTAAAAATTTATGTTAGTAACCTAAAATTAAAACGACACATTACTTCTTCACATGCATCTCAATACAATGCCTCAATATTGGACAGTCTGGTCGATTGGCCACAACGCGAAGAATGCCGTTGCTACTGCCACGGAAATGATTTAGCAGCGATGCGGCCCTCTTACGAAGGGTGGCATGAAAGCCATCAATACGAGCATCGGCAAACATGCCAGATGCACTAGTGCCGCGGCAGCCGCATCAGCATCCTAAACGCGTTGTTACACTGAATTGTATAGCCTAATTCCGTCTAGCCCATTCCATCATCGGAGCACCAGGCGTACGTCAATGTGCCTCCGCGGTACATGGTGGACATCCCAACTAAACGCACAAAATGTTTTGGGAACACAGTCATTGTGCGTACAGCTGAAGAGTAGAATTCCTTGCCGGAGTCCGATGGCTACAACCCGAGAATCTTTAAGTCAAGAGTGAAGGTTACTTCTATGTAAGCGCGCTCCATCGTCGACCGCATCGTCGCTTTCCATCAGGTGAGATAGGGGTCAAGCGCGACCCTATGAACAATAAAAAAAAAAAACTGTAGTCTATTCCATTCGACCACCCATAATTTAAACAGTGTACTTAGGAGCTTATTACATCGGACATACTCAATGAATTCTAGCCATTTATGTTCAACACCATAGGCCCTACTACGACCTCTTAACACGATTTATTTTACGACCTAAAATTTAACTGTGAAAGAGATAGAGCTCTATAATTTTTTTCTATGATATCGTCCACCCTTACGTTGTTGAAACCTCTACGGTCCGGACTAAGCCTTTTGGATCACCGTCGAATTTGCCTACTGTGGTCTTCCCCAGCCGACTTTAATTTAGGTGTCTTCACTGCTAGAGTGGATATAGGCTCTTACTAAACTATATACTCTGTTCAAAATAACTTTAGAAATTTATGAAAACTTTTGTTACTATCCGTTCGACCGACTTTTTTCTTTTTGACTTTTACTACGTTGGTGGCATGCCAAATGGCGGTTGCAGTAAATAGTTGGTATTGTAATCACTTTTTTGCTTTTAATGCCACTCTTATGCCTACGAAATAGAAGTTAAAATCAGTTGAACTGACAGTAAAAAAGATTTTTTTTAATGTCTAATCTGAACACGAATAGGGTATAGTGCGCCTCACCATTAACGATTGCATCACTGCTTACCAACAGGTAAGATCGCAGACAAGCACTGGTTTATATTAATTTAAAAAACAGGTGTATAGCTTTTTTTTGGTGGGAAATTCATCAATGGCAACCCCCACTCTTGGGCGGAGCGGGAGATAGAGTCAGACTCTTACTGACTAAAAACCCACCCCGTTCCTTCAAGCCTTCATACCGGGGCTCGAGTTGTATTTCGAAACTAACCCTGGCCCCGGTAGGCTTGGACCCATCTGGGCCCCTGCTGTTGCTGACAACTCCTTGAGGCGCGCGGGAACAGTGCGCGCCGTTGACGACTTGGGCTTGGGACGGACAGTTACCGGACGGTCGGACAGCGAGCTACCCATTGCTCACCGTCCGCAAGCCCGCGCCTACGGTGGCTGGAAATCGGGATCGGAAACCCAGCGGCGGCGAGAGCGCCGTTGCCTGATGCGGTCGGCCTCCTCCTTTGCGAGCCCCTTTCTCTCGCTCGTATGCTTGACATTTTAACACATCATTGTAGCCATGGTAGGGCCCCAGAGAATGTTCAGCCGTTAGGGTGCAGCCATATCGATTATTCAGAGCTCGCATCTCTAACGCACACACCATGAAGCAACTTAATTATTGCAACAATAATCATTATTGGCATAATGATCTTATCTACATAGTGGCGTGATGGTATGTTGGCGTAGATTTTATTGCCTTTTCTAATCATGAAAAGTGTGTTTTTAAAGCTGCGGAGATTTATTGAGTGTTCAGTCATTTTAAACTTCTTCGCTTCCAGTAGAATGATTTTTTTTTTATTGTTGATAGGCTCGCGTTTGACCACTATCTCACCTGATGGTAAGTGATGATGTGGTCGACGATGGAGCACGCTTGCCTAGAATTACCAACCTAGCATAGCATTGCAAAAACGGCCTTATAATGTTCCTGCTGTTGGGACTCAGGCCTCCTCTCTAGGAGAGGGAATGGGCCGTAATCCACCACGCGGGCCCAATGCGGCTTGGCGAATGTCACATATCTTAAAAGTTTTGGTTCTAGGACATGACGGTTTTCTCACGATGTATTCCTTCACCGTTTTGAGAGCAATTACCAACCTATTCCTTCTTAACTTAAATACCCCTAGGTTGCATCTAGTTTTCTTTGTAATCTCTGAAAGTATTGGTCCGATTGCATTTGTTTTTCCTCTGATAGAAAGCCTGACACGATAAATACAACAAATTGGAGTGTTGTATTTATCGTGTCAGGCTGGACCCTAAGCGACCCCCAACAGTCGCCAGTCAACCCCCTTTTTTTATTTCTTCGTAACTGTACCCACTGAAAAACGTTGTTTGATACACATGTAAATTTATTACAGCAGCACTCGGCTCCATAACACCGAACTCCACTTCGGTCGCAATGACAAACTTGGCCTCTTTTCCGCACTAGTGTCGAAAAATAAATTAAAAAACAACCGGCCAAGTGCGAGTCGGACTCGCCCATGAAGGGTTCCGTAGCAGCAAGTAACATAATATAAAAGTTCTTGTAATGTGTTGTAACTTTGATCGATGTTTTAATAATAGTGTATTTTTTTCGATTTATGACGCATTTAAAAAAAACTACTTACTAGATTTCGTTCAAACCAATTTTCGTTAGTAGTTTTTATAGTAATGTACATCATATATTTTTTTTAGTTTTATCATACTCTTATTTTAGAAGTTAGAGGGGGACACACACACATTTTACCACTTTGGAAGTGTCTCTCGCGCAAACTATTCAGTTTAGAAAAAAATGATATTAGAAACCTCAGTATCATTTTTGAAGACCTCCATAGATACCCCACACGCATGGGTTAGATGAAAAAAAAAAAATTTTGGGTTTCAGTTCTAAGTATGGGGACCCCCAAAATTTATTGCTTTTTTTCTATTTTTGTGTGAAAATCTTAATGCGGTTCACAGAATACATCTACTTACAAAGTTTCAACAGTATAGCTCTCATAGTTTCAGAAAAAAGTGGCTGTGACATACGGACGGACGGACAGACAGACAGACAGACAGACATGACGAATCTATAAGGGTTCCGTTTTTTGCCATTTGGCTACGGAACCCTAAAAACGTTATCACACGTAAACAAATAGTACTTAGATAAATTGCGGTGAGAGCGGGATTTCGAGTGAATTCTAAGCGGTCAAGATATTTTAGCGTAGGTACCTACCTACTGCACCAATAAAGGCATAATTAATGAGAGACTAATAAATAATTCTTTTTAGGGTTCCGTAGCCAAATGGCAAAAAACGGAACCCTTATAGATTCGTCATGTCTGTCTATCTGTCAGTCTGTCTGTCTGTCTGTCTGTCTGTCTGTCTGTCTGTCTGTCCGTCCGTATGTCACAGCCACTTTTTTCCGAAACCATAAGAGCTATACTGTTGAAACTTTGTAAGTAGATGTATTCTGTGAACCGCATTAAGATTATCACATAAAAATAGAAATAAAGCAATAAATTTGGGGGGTCCCCATACTTAAAACTGAAACTCGAATATTTTTTTTTCATCAGACCCATACGTGTGGGGTATGTATGGATAGGTCTTTAAAAATGATACTGAGGTTTCTAATATAATTTTTTTCTAAACTGAATAGTTTGCGCGAGAGACACTTCCAAAGTGGTAAAATGTGTGTCCCCCCCCTCTAACTTCTAAAATAGGAGAATGATAAAACTAAAAAAAATATATGATGTACATTACTATAAAAACTACCAACGAAAATTGGTTTGAACGAAATCTAGTAAGCAGTTTTTTTTTTAATGCGTCATAAATCGAAAAAAAATACACTATTATTAAAACATCGATCAAAGTTACAACACATTACAAGAACTTTAATATTATGTTACTTGCTGCTATGGAACCCTTCAGAGGCGAGTCCGACTCGCACTTGGCCGGTTTTTTTGATCTATAAATACAAAAAAAAATCTCGATATACTTCTACGCATTTTTAAATCCCATTTGCATTAAACCAAATAATTTTTATTATAGCACATTTTCGCACGGCTTGGGTGGCCATCAAATTGCAAATTTATCTCTACATTCACCGTAACTTTTATCTTAAAGCGTTAAGGGTCAATTTCACTTGTAAAAGGTGGTGTAAAGATGGTTTAATTGTAAAAATTTGGTGTCGACCCGTTTTGGTACTGCATTCGTTTTAATTGATGAAATAAGTTTTGTTTTTTATGACGGAGATCTTGTAGAGTTTACTTTTAACCCTTTTACTGCTTGCTTCGGATTGGTGCGACGGAGTGTTCGTGTCGTATTCGCAGAGTCGTGTATTTGCGACTGTGGGTACTCCACCTCGTTTAACCCTTCAATCCTCATAGGTGACAGAAAAGCTGATGAGAAAGAGAATAGGTACAGTAGGCACAACGGATCTTGAGCGGTTCCTCATTCGTTCCCTGTGTTGCTGCATGTATCTAACAACGAAGACGACTGGCTCGCCAATGCGCAAAGCGATCCCCACTATGACGCCGAGCGCTCAAGATCCGTTGTGCCAATTGTATGGTCGTGAAAAGTTAAACAGTGGGTTCAGTTCTCAACCTAATTAGAAAAGGACTAATTCGCTTTAGTATGTGCGAAAAGTAAAAAACTTGTCAAATATTTTATGTAAAGAATCTATGTACCTACATTTAAGGCGTATAGTCCCTTGAACCATCTGACCGAAATTATGTGAACGCAACTCTCGCACTCGCCTAGGCGGCAGTACGCAAATCTGTGCATTTATTTGCGGCCAGCAGCGCCCGGAAAGCGCTTTAAATCCATTTTCTCTGCGAGATATTGATTGATTTACATATGCAATGTTTACTTTGAAGAATATTTAACCACCAATTTTTATGTGTAAAAATGTTTCTAAAGGTCCGAGCCGTTTCGAAGGAGTAGGGAAAAGATGCGAAAAGTTGCGAAATTGCAAATTTTTTTTTTTGGCAAAAGTATTAATTGCACGAAAAAATCAAATGTTATATTATTGTTCATGAATCTATAATAAACATATATTTTTTTCAAACCAATTGACCTAGCCGTTACGGAGGAGTAGGCCTCAGAAAATCACTGTTTTATGGCACTTTTCGGGCGCTTGGCCCTTAATAACTGTACCAATCATAAAAAATCACAAGTTCCAGTAGGCACAACGGATCTTGCGCGGTTGCGCAGAAGTTAAATATTCGGTCTCTTTAGTGGTGCGAAGTGAGACGCGGGAGCGGGGAGTGTCAGTGATTAGCTTGCCGCGCCATCGCGTCATAGACGTCACTCCTCATTCGTTCCCCGCGTTGCTGCATGTATCTAACAACGAAGACGATTGGCTCGCCAATGTATGGAATGCGCAAAGCGATCCCCACTCTGACGCCGAGCGCTCAAGATCCGTTGTGCCTACAGTATAAGCTTGTTAAGTCAGCAAAAATACATAGTCACTGGGCCATCCAGGCGACTGAGGGGTTGTTTTGCACTTGCGCCCAGCTGTTTGCTCACACCTCATGTCCGGCATGACCTTTGTTGTAGGTACTTAGAGTCAGTGGTGTTCAACTTGCGACCTTTTTTAAAAATATAACATGGTGTAAAAATTATCGGAATCGATTCAGTTCCTGATTCTATACAAACTATATTCAAGTTTCGCATATACAAGGTGTAAGGGACAGCCCTCCACAAACTTTAAGGGTTTGCTCAGTAGACGAAACTGAACAAACTACCACAAAATTTTTTTCAGGTAAAGAAAAAAAAACATCCGCCTAACCATAGAAAATTATAAAATTGATTGGACAGTTTGTATGGAGAGGCCGAATTTTTTTTTCGTTTCTTGAAAAAAATTTTTGTGGGGGTTTGTTCAGTTTCGTCTACTGAGAAAGCCCTTAAAGTTTGTGGAGGGCCGTTCCTTACACCTTGTATAGCTACTAAAAATAATGCTGTTTAGATCATGTTAGTAGATTATTTAAAGTTTTCCATTCAACACTCATATTTCTACACAACCTACCATTTACTCAAGCCCACATTAAATACTTACCTTACATAAAAGTGTTTCTAACGTCTTCAAAGCCATGATCACACTTCGTAACATACGTACCCACCTATGTTCTGAGTATATGTGGAGCCCTAGGGCTCTTTAAGACCTCCCTTAGGCCTCAAGAGCCTCTCACCCTCACAGGATCATCGGTGCGTGCCACAGATCTTTCTAAGTCTCAGGAGGACTTTTGTAGTCTATGCCTTTATTAGACAGTCTCTTTTGAGTCGTTAAGAGTTTTTTAGTCTGTGGTTCGTTGGTAGAAGTTGGTACGGGGTTGTAGAATTGCATTGATTTGTTATGAAATTTAATCTAAAGTTAACAAATCAATCAAAAAATAGTAGGTAATGGGATCAGTACTTTCAGAGATTACCTCCTACAAACAAAAAACAAACTTTACTTTATAATTTTAGTGTACTTGCTAAAAAATAAAATATTTTTTTTCACAGATAGGAAGCTGTTCCTGAGTAACACAGCTATAGGTATTTTATGTACGCAGACGAAGCCGCGGGCAAAAGCTAGAATATAATAATTATCAAGCCATAACGTAGTTTTTTTCGCAGGATTTTTTCGAGTGACGGTCAGTGATTGTTTTTGGGTAGTATTCGCAAATGGACGCCTAGTGACAATTTTATTGTGACTATTGTTGACTATCTTAGCGAAATTAGCCGAGAAGGTAGACTTGATACTTTTGCTGCCAAATACTTCAAAAACATTTTAGGATGTGTACTACATCCATATTCTAAGTTTAAACAAATTAACTATTCATATGAATACATGGCTTAAAAGACTGTCTCCAAGGCGAGAACATAAAGGTAGAGTTTGTTATCAAGCCATAACGTAGTTTTTTTTTGAGTGATGTCTGTGACTGTTTTTATTACTACATATTTCGAATTGGTGTAGTTTTGTAAGTATAGTAGTGGTAGGGTAGTAGTACCTACTCTTTTTTAACCTAAAGACTGGTAGAGAATGATTTTTTTTAATTTTTATTTATTTAACATTCCACAACTATCACACAACGCCGTCTAGTTCCAAGCTAAGCAGAGCTTATGTTATGAGTACTAGACAACTGATAAACATATTTATATAGGTATTTCTAAATACATACATATTATAAATAAATTACATCCTGACACAGAACAAATGGTCGTGCTCAACCCAAACATTTGTCCTGCATGGGAATCGAACCCACGACCTCCGGCATAGCAGTCAGGGCCTCTGACTACTAGACCAAACAGGCTAGTCAGTCTAATTCTCTATCAGTCAATCTTTGTGTTAAAAAAGAGTAGGTACACTATGGTTGGTGTGCGGAATAAATAAATAGGTACTGCTACTAGGATATTACAAAACAGATCGAAGTATCATTACAAGTTTTCTAAACCATAGTCACTGGCTGAATGCTTAAACTGTGAGCGGCCAAAAAAAGAGAAAAAAACTCATATCATAAACGAACAAATCAGGTAGGTATAACTTGCAAAAACAAAAAAACAAGTTACCAACCTTACGTTCTTAATAACCCTAACAATTATAGCCGATAATGATTGCTTCCAATTTCTCTGAAAACCCTTTAGCAAAGACTAGTTTTTACGAAATACATTTGTATACAATGTAAGGTATAAATTATAAACGTATTGAGAACGTAACACATACATTAACTGACCAATTAATTAGTATCTTTAATAAGTTGCAAGCAACGCCATCTAGCGGAGAGTGGCGCGGGAGTTTTGAAATTGGAAAACGATAAAATGAAGACGCGAAGAATTGATTCGAAATGTATGAACCTTTGGAATAAAAACTGTATAGTAATTTTATTGATATTTAGATAATAGTAATCTATCTACACTAATAGATATTTGAACAGGTAAAGTTAGTGGTTTTGTTTGTACGAGGTAATCTCTGGAAGTAATGGTCCGATTGCAAAAAAATATTCACTGATAGAAAGCTGCTTTATTCCTAAGTAAGTGACATAGGCTACTTCATGTAAGCGGGCACAGTTGCGAGCAAAAACTAGTTATTTATGTATTTAAAAGAAGAAACTAACTGAATGAAATATCAGCGCACAGTTGAAATTACTGGGAATAGAATCGTAAAATATTGCAGAAGAGAGGATTTCCCAAAAACCCCATAAGGGGATGCATCTTGACATACATTTTCACTGTTTCATACAACCGCTCTTACGCGATTATGACGTTATTAAACATTTTTCATCAGAAATTTTGGAAACACAGTATCTTGTGGATATTATCTAGGTTTCTATGAAAATCAATGCTATTTTGCATGAACTTTGACACTTTATAATTAACTCAAAAAAAAAACAAAAAAGTACAACTATACAAGCCTAGCAAATTTTATCAAGATTCTAAATTATGACAATATTTTTCAAAAACTTTTTAAAAGTGTAAAAAACAAACACGTATTTCCTGGAACAAGTTTTGTAAAATATTCGAGTAAATCACGGAATTACCGAATGCCAACAGAGTTTTCAGGTATTTATAACTCTTTTTTCGCGTTGCATTTTCGTCTGCATTGGATTGCGTTAGATGAAGTAACAAGCTTTTAAACCATGCTCGATGTTTACGATAGGCGAGTGGAAAAGCAGCCTCTTAAGAGGATGAAGCAGGGGTCAAAAGTTTGTATTGAAAAACCTACTTTTACCGGACAAAACCGCTGGCAGAAGCTAGGTTTTATTAAAAGAAAGATATAGAATACCTGTTTGGTAGGTAGGATTTCATTGTGCATAGCATAGTCGGCCTTATAATGTTCCCATTGCTGGGATTCAGGCCTCCTCTCTAGGAGAGGGAATGGGCCGTAATCTACCACGCGGGCCCAGTGCGGGTTGGTGGATGTCACACATGTCTTCAAATTTTTTTTGGTTCTAGGACATGCCGATTTCTTCACGATATTTTCCTTCACCATCTTGAGAGCAGTGGCGATGAAATAAATCATCAAAATAAAAATCGTCATTTCATTTTGATTAGGTATGTGTAAAAGATACTCGGAAATATACCTTTACTCTTAAAAGTGATGCCATGTCTATGGTACGCGAATAAAAATTAATACAATAACAGATCCATATCACTTCAACTTCTTATAGACTAATTATGTCACGCGTCGCCGCCTCCCCGTCCAGATTCGACCAATACATATCTATATGCGACTCAAACAATTTTTTTGCACCTTCCGAAACCTTCCCGATCAAAATTCCGCAACACTGTCAACTTCATCAGGACATGAAAACAAAAAAAAAACAAACGCCATTCCTAAAAAGACCTTTCGGCGCGTCCCAACTTACTTTCAAATTAGACGTCTTATAAATAAAAAAATCAACACAAATATTGCACACGGCGGCGAGCGGCGGCGGGCGGCGTCGTATGTGAAAATAAAAGAATACAAAAATACTATTTTTCTGTAGAAGCCCCGGCATTGTGACGTCTGAGCTGCGCTTGCGACGAAAACCAACAGCCCGAGTGCTTGACGACACCCGCCAGAAAGAGACAGACATATCATATTCCATACGAGAGAGGGAGACAGCAGTATTATGGGCGTTTCTACATCAATTTTTGTACCCAATTAATGTTCAGTGGGTTTCTTCGTAGGCGGGGCGTTTTCGATCCAGGCTAATAGGGATCGAGCTAAAATGATCTATAGATCACTGCGCGGTGCGCGCGCGCACTGTATTGTTATCGTTAATATCGTGGATTATTTATTTTATATCCACGTTTGATGGCTGAATAAATTTTCATGTGCCATTTTTTTTTGGCTTTTTTTTCTCTTCGGTTTTTATCGATTTTTGGATTAGGGAGGTCCTGTCACATAAAAAGGTTACTGTTTAAATAGTGTATTTAAATAACTATTATTGATTCAGTGCTAGTTTTTGTATCCATTATCTCAGCCAATGGTTTGGTAATATTAGTAGGTACAAGTAACGAATCTTATCTACTTACTAATATATATTTTTTTACTATTAGTCTCAAAAACTACTAAACTACCAGTAGTACCTACTACTACTTTTGGTATCAATGACTGACATAAGCTAACCACAGGTAGAAGCTTGTATTGCGTTGTCTTCTTCTCGACTATTAGTTTACATTAATATTATAAAGAGGTAAAGTTTGTTTTTTTGTTTGTATGTTTCAAGGAAGTAATCTCTGGTTCGATTAGTTTTTTTTTTTCACCGATAGAAAGTTAGGCTGCTTTTTTTCCCGAGCGACATAGGCTATATTTTATGAGTGGGCGAAGCTGCGGGCAAAAGCTCAAAATTTATATTTAGAACAGTAGTCAAGTTAAAACAATATTGTTAGGTAATATGTAGGTATTATTTTGTAGACAACTTGCAAGTGTGGACTGAGTTCTGAGTATTTTTTTTACTATTGATAGGCTCGCGTTTGACCACTATCTCACCTGATGGTAAGCGATGATTTGGCCGACGATGGAGCACGCTTGCCTATTTACTCTTGACTTAAGACCAAGGTTGTAACTACTTATCAGGAAACACAGACTTCGGCAGGGAATTTCGCTCCTTAGCTGTACCTACGCATAATGAATGTGTTTCCAAAACGCTTTGTACGAATGGGTGGGATATCCACCATGTACTGATAGCGCAACGCCATACGTCTAGTGGTCCGATGATGGAACGGACTTGGCGGAATTAGGTAAATTGTGCAATTTCAACGCATAATCAAGGAAATGTTAATGATAGAAACCCGACCGGCTAGCAACTCGCCGTCGATGCTCCAGACTTACTAGGTATAACGGCTAGGCTCTTTCTGGATTTGCCGGAACCTGGTAATAAAACCAAGTGGAACGAACTTGACAATTTTAGGATCTCCTAGTTACCTATAGCTAGCGTGATCACATCACAAATGATCTGCAGGAGAACCAAAATTACTAACGTAGCTTGAAGAATCGCCAAACTTGGTTAAGAGGCAGTGGGTAGGGCACATTGCTCGCAGTACAGATGGTCGATGGTACGAAAGGTTCTGGCAGAATAGTCGACATCGGCTCTATTTGCCATTAATAAAAAATAGAATAGAATACATCAAAATGGACCATAACTACACGTAGTATTTTCTAGTAGCAATAGTTATAAATGATTGATTCTATTACGAAATTAACCCATTATGAAAACATTTTGTGGATTTTTACTTTGACTACACAAATATGATCAGTAACGGGTACGGATAGAGCTTTATTTTTTGCACAAAAAAAGGGGTTTATAACTATAATATATTTATTATATGAATTATCTTTAAACTATTCATTCTTACGAATACGTAAGTAAGTAGGTACCTATGCTCAAAACAACTATGAACATACAATGAGGGAAATCTGAGAAAAGCACCATTAAACAATAATAAACACAAAAATTATGCAAATAGATTCACATTGAAACTTAATAGACATTAAAAAAAAACAAGGCATTCATCAGATTCCATTACACACTGCATTTAAGCGTAATTCTAAAAAAAATAATTCCATTGTCGATGGCAGCCGGCGTTCCGGTTCCTCGATGGCGGATAATTAGGGGTAATTTGACACTTCACTGTGGCAACCCAACGGAAACGCGCCAACCGCCATTCAAACAGATAGGCGTTTGAAAATCATTTGTGTGAGGCAAGAGATCTGGGGTATTATTTTTGAGGAGTATTGAATTATTAATAACTACTGTTCTCGAAAATTATTTGCAGGCCTGACTAGCCTTTCTCGATTAACTTCCTTTTATTGCTAAGAACCGCTTCAAAATTCATTTCTTGGTTTAGAAGTAAGCGGAAAAATATACAGGGATAGACAGTGATTTAGCTTTATTCTACTATTTTTAGAAGAGAAGAGAAGAGATGAGTAATAAATAGCACTCCAATGGCGAAGACTTTAACACAATCCAAAGCATTACGAAGGAAAAAATAATAATTATCGGTCTTCCCGTCCGATTATAATTTGGGTGTCTTCAAGGCTAGAGTGAATAGGCTCTTAATAAACTAGTGCGCCTCACCATCAAAGATTGCATCGCTACTTACCATCAGGTGGGATCGCAGTCAAGCACTAGTTTATCTCAATTAAAAAAAAAAAAAAAACATTTTCGATAACGAAATGAATGTTGTTGAATTGACTAAAGGCCTTACCCTAATACGTTTATCTTTCCACACCTATAAAAGTAGGATATCAAAATCTCTTGATCAGAATCTCGCCTATTGGTATGCGGGAAAAAAAGTGTACCCTGATAATACTAGTGCACCTATAGTCTTGGCACTGGTTAGGTTTTCGAATTCCTTTTCGGTACCAAAGTTGTAGGTGCACGATATACCTACATATAATCATAGATGAAATCACAATACAGTTTTGTTAAAAGCTTCGATATTAGTTCTTAGTCGATGGTATTAACCGTAAAATACTTAAACATAAGTTAAAAACTCAACATCGAAGTTACTACCATATGTTAAACCGCATAATCATAAGTAGGTTACGAAATTTATTTTCAAAGGAACCAATAATAACAGAACTCTACTTTACGACAAACCGATAATAAATGACATTACTAACCCACAAATCATCCTTATTTACATACATAAACTAACGTATCATTGTGGCTTGTCAACGACATACGTCAAATTAATAACGATTTAAACATGTTCCTTTTTCCACCCTATTATTACCATTTTTTTCCGTTGGCAACACAGATTTCGAAAATCGAATTTAACATCTGTCGTCACTCAATAAGAGTGTATTGTCTGCTTTTTTTTCGAAATGACAAAAGCGATCGAATAGTCCTTATGCCTATTATGTATAAATTTTCTTGTATGTCATGTGTAAACTACTGAGAATTATTTATCTTATTTATTTCCTTTTTCTTATGCAAAGCAACGGCTTTTTGGAGGATTTCTTGGTGTGAAACCTCTACCTACTTGAGATTAAATAGATATCTATCTATCTATCTATATTTATCTACAATATACTCCTCATTGTTGTACACCATAACAATAATTTCAGTAGGAGTTTAAAATTAAAATATAAATAAGTTAGCTCTAGGCAAACGTGCTTCATCATCAATCATATCTTTGCTTACAATCAACTAGGAAAAAATATCACTAAGGAAACCCTAGAACGTAAAGGGTAACTGATGCACATAGGTGTGGTTCTAGTCAGCAAAAGTCTGATACGCTTAACCCTAGAGCGAGATAAGTTGGCCAGATTTCCTACCTCAAAAAAAAACCTTGTTATTTTTGTCAGATAACTTTGCCTCAAAGTGATTTTGAATGGCACCAAAAACGATGGCCATGTAAAAATGTCATCGTTCTCACCACTCCCATTATGTTTTCCACACAAGTAACATAATAAGCGGCGGATTATTGTAGATATTCGGCTTCGGCGTGACAGCCAGCAGTGTAGCGTTACACAATCGGTCGAGGCGGCGTCGACATATCGAATGTCTTACGAACATGGCGTTTGAAAGAAAAAAAAAACATGTGGTTTTCTAACAAAAAAGTGAGCTGCGAGAAAGGTTGTCTAAGACATTATGTAGGAATAGGTAAATGTATATTTTGATTTGGTTTTATTTATTCGTTTTTGGATCTTCAAAAAAAGCATGTTGCTAAAAGAGTTATGAATATACATGTCCAAAGAAAAGATGGATGGATTGTGTGAGTAGTGATATGAAAGAAAAGGGAGTTAGTGATAGCGTGACGAGTGACAGGACAAAATAGAAGAAAAAAACGTGTTGTGCCGACCCCAAAGGCAGACAAGGGCAGGAAGAAGAAGAAGGATCTTAAAAAAAAGGTTTACATTCCAAAGAATTATTGCGAACACCGTCAGTTTATAATAAATCGCGTTAGATCGTAAACTCTTCCAAATTCTATTGTATAAAATAAAATGCTAATGGGTATGTGGTATGTTGTAAACTGAATTTGGATAAAATTTGAAATGATCAGTTCACAATGCATCAAGAGTTCAAAACTCATTAAAAACTTTGGTGTTCCTTTGCAATATTCTAATCATAAAACATTTTCAGCGACAAATATTAGACAAATCACCTAAATAATGAGTATTATAAACGTATAGGTAGGTATGGGTGTAGTTTCTCTTTCATTAGCAGCAATTAATATCTTATCAATTAAGCTTTCCAAAATTATAATCTTGGTCTAATCAAGCTTTTGACTCCCTAAACTGAGAAAAATTATCTATAATATGGACCTATGTATTTAGAAATATACATGTATGTTTATCAGTTATCTAGTTCTCATACCACAAGTTCTACTTAGTTTGGGACTAGATGGCGTGTGTGAAAGTTGTAGAATATAAAAAAAAAGTCAAACAAATAATTAGGTATAATGAATGAGATAAAAATCTACACATACAGTATTATCCTGATAATATTACTAAGCTTAATATAGCATTTAGTAACAAGAATGAAACTGATAAACAATTTTCTCATGTTATGTTCGCAATCTTGTAAAAATAAAAATTTCAACGCTCCCACCCATTCTTAATTTAAATTCGACGTTAATGTTGCCAACATGAAAAGTAAATTCCGCCAGATATGGCGTCTAATTGTTTGACATTAAACATGGGTAATTACAAGCCGGCAACATATTCCATTAGTTATGGTCTATGGGCAATTGATGGTACGCACCGGTTTTTTATTATCTTTAACTAGCTGAGTAATTTTTTTTTCTTTTTTCCAAAGGATGTTGTCAATTTAAGTTGTGCGTCAATGATTGCCAGTGTTACTGTCATTGAAGCTCACTTTTTGTATGAGTATGTGATGGAACGCGTGTTTGAAGCACAGTGGTGGGTTTGGTAGTAGTTTTGTCATAAATTGTTTATAGATGGAGCGTTGGATCATGATTGTCAAAGCTTGCATGGGACTTTAGTTTTTTTGTATTCTTACTAAGAAAATTAATAAATAAGTAGGTAAGTGCTAGTTTCTGTCACAGGTTTCACCCGCGTGAATTTCTATATACAAACTTTAGACCTCCATTTCATGCTGCATGGAACAAATATTTGTAGTTGACTTGACTAAGTGAGTTTATATGTTTGTGAATGCACCCACGATACAGGAGTAATATAATATAAATCCTAGTGTAGGGTAACGTTTCATTAAAAAAATGGTTGCCTGTAAAGTCGGTTTTACGGGCGAAGATTTTACGTGACAACGTCCATGCGCCGATTCAATGCGCCTAATTCTCTAGTGCTGCGCGCGCGGCAGACCGATCATAGTTGAGTGGGAGAGAGACGCAAGGCATTCGGCGGGCCTCTCTCTCGTTCGGTGACTCATCGTAACGTTACCGAGCGTTACACTTTTTCATAAGTGACTCCCAGCCGCAACCTAATTTAAGACGTTGTCACGTCAAAAAAAAATTACGATAATTTCTTCACCCTTTTATGACAGACAGGCAAAGATTATTATAGTTACCCTTTTCTACTTACGAACTTAAAAAAAAAACAAAAGAATATCGATTCCCACCCACGAGAGTTAGACAAAAAACCGTTTCTCATCGAAAAAAAATCGTTCAAAAACCGCAACTGTCAAAATATATGAAATCGATTAAAATGCGAGTACTCGATGCATCCTGTCTGCATCGAATGTTTTCAAACGAACAATAGGGAAGGAAGTTAAAACCGCAAGTGGGAATTACGGCCGCATCCCTAATTATACGATTTTACTATAATTTTGCGGCCAAGGGACTAAGGAGCTGCTACTTAGGGATGTGACTGCATTGTTGTTTTTATATTCTTATTATTATTGATAGGCTTGCATTTGACCTCTGTCGTATCTGATGGTTGACGATGGAGCACGTTTGCTTTGATCTTTAAAGGTACAACTACACTGCGCACACGACGTGTGCCACACACGCCAATCTAGGTGCGTCGGTCTCCATACATTTTATATAGAAACTAGCTGTGCCCGCGACTTCGTTCGCGTGTACTACAAGATTTTGAATATTTTTTTCTATAATAAAAGTAGCCTATGTTACTCCTTATTACATCAGCAACCTGCCAAACAAAGTCCCGGCAAAATCGGTCCAGCCACTTCAAAGATTAGCTCAGACAAACAGACAGACAGACAACAAAAATTGTAAAAAATGTTATTTTCATGTATGTACCGTATATGCCTATTCATATGCATGTAGTAAAAAACAGTTATTTCAATATTACAAACAGACACTCCAATTTTATTTATATTTAAAGATGTATAGATGTATAGACTATACTTGTAGAGCTACACTTGAACCACGACACGCGACGTCTTTCTACGTACAAATCAGGCGTGTTACGCGTGTGAGTCGTTCTAATATAGTTTAAGCTGTAAACCCTTGACATAGATATAGATCTCTAGGATTATTAAATGTGTCCGATTGCATTGTCTACACTACATCTGCCAAAACTAATAAATGGCCTTTTTACTGGATTGAAAAATGGAGCAAAATGAACGTGATAAATTGACAATTGATCGCTGCGTTAACTGTTTTGATTGGATGAATCAATTTTTAACAGCTAATTGAATTATTATACTCACACAGAAATCGGGAATTAATAATTTCGGGTTATTTATCATCCTGGTTAACTAGATACATATATGAGAAATTAAATCCCCCTAGTCATCATCTTAGTGAAAAAAATAAATATAAAAGTAAAAATTCATTATAATTTTGGTTACAGTTCACAATTCCACTATCTAGCTATTGCGTGACTTGACAACCCTATTCCTTTTGAAATCACTGGTTTTATGGTAACGTTATGCAACTTTAAATCAAATAACATTAACGTCTAAGTACTTAAACGTGAATGGAAAAAGAACTTCCCGTTCCATATTTAAAAAACCGTAAATTACCGATAAGATTGCTAGTGGTGACCACTTGTGGTGGCTAAGAGTAACGGTTCTTTAAGCGTATGTGAAAATTACGATGAATGGTATCGTAAAGTAAATTACCTGTTTTCCTGTCATAATACATACTTAGTGGGTAATTTTGGTTTAGTCAAATTGGAGACTTATAAGTGAAAGAATTACGTGTCAGCTGGTGTATTTTTCAACTCAAAGTTTTTTTTTTAATGAAATAAAGTAGTGCTTGACTGCGATACCACCTGATGGTAAGCAGTGATGTAATTGTTAGTGGTGAAGCGCAGTTTATGAAGATCCTATTCACTTTAGTCTTGAAGACACCTTAGTTATAATCTTACGGGAAGACCGCTGTTAGCGGTACTACGTTACATACTGTTACAAGTAATTTAACACAAAATAGATAGGTAAAGAAGACAATCTCATGTATGTACTTCACTTTTTATACCTACGTTCGGTGGACGCACACTAATGAGCGTTTGAGCCGGAACTGTTCGACGAGTGGTCCGAGGCGCTCCAAGATATCGTGTCCGTGAGTGTCAATGTGTGCGTTGCTCGAGCGCGCTTTGTATGTAGATTGACTTCTGTCTACATATTTTATGATTTAAACTGTATGGGGCCGGTGTTTCCTCGACTACGTGGAAGTTGGGACCGCAGTCCTGATCCAAAGTGCCCAGCGACCCAAGGAACCTTTTGATATTTGAGAACCTATTTAGATAAATTAATTAACAATCAGATAGGTAGCATAATTATTAATATTTTCGAAGAATCTAAATCGGCAGATTAAAAATTCACGATACAAATCTATACAGCTAACCTAAAAAAATATCTGTCATATCTTTAAAATAAGAATCCAAAATTCGTTAACGTTTTTCCCATGTCTGGCTCGGGAGGCAGGGAGGTGGAGATGACGGAGTAACGGTCGCAGAAGGTTCATTTCACACTGTTCACAGAAAAATCTTCTTAGTTAGTTATTTATAGTTATAAGTCAGTTATTTATAACTCAAAGGTTTGCCTGGATAAAACTCATTGCTGAGTTAAACTCTGGCGGAGTGAGTTAAGTACACGTTTGTGCATCTAGTTTTAAGGATTTTGTTTTGTATTTTCTTTAGCATGTATAGTACAATTCACGAATGATGGCGGCCGTGAAGTTTGCGCAGAAGGCTGCGCAGTAACGTGTTTTAGGAACCAAATGACGTCGTGCGTGTGCGAGAAGAGTGTGGTATGCGCGAAAGTTCGCAAAGGCTAACTTCACGCCCGCCATCATTCGTGAATTGTACTGTAACTGATGTTTGTACTTGAACTGTCTGTATCTTCATTGAAGTTTTTGTGTACATTATGGGCCGGTTTTTTCAAATCAGATAACTTTTATTTAAATAAAAAATATAGCAGTTTGACATATTTTCTCTATGAAAGCTGTCAAACTGCTATTTTTATTCCTGTGTTAAAAAAAAATATCTTTCTCTACATCGTAATTTTTTTTTTTCAAACAATAGTTTTCTTGTCTAAGGTATTTTGCATTTGTATATTAAATAAAAATTTAAAGAATTTTGTCTTTGCTCTAAACCACGTACCTTCTTCTTATAGGTATGCTATATAATACGCTGAGCCACGGTTTCAGTTGTATTTTGTTAAATTTTAGAAAACATACAAACAGGAATCACCTGTTAGAAATATAATTTCTATATAAACCGAAATAACAAAGCGTCTGAAAAAATCCTAATAGGTACCTACTTCTTTTTTTTTAAGCTGTGGATTTTCTGTGGATGGTTACCTAGTGGTGAGAGGGAGGGGGGAGTGTTGAGGTTAGTCGATCGACAATTAATATTAAGTTGGAATCTGTGGGATTCCGCGCCGCTGTCCGAATTTTATAGCGGCCGGCGCCACCCAAGCTGCGGCACAGGAACGGTGGAGCTCCAATGTGTCTAAATTTATTTAGTACAGTCATGCACCAAGATACAATCAACTCACGAAAAGCCTAATTTACTATTAACCTTGTTAAAAGTACTTTAAGCAAAAACTTGCTCCAAAAACCTTGCAACTTATATTTTTGATAGACACGTTGTATCTTATAAATACTCTTTAAATACAAGTTACAATTGTATTTAAACAGGTTAATTTTTGTGTTGTGGCCACATTGTGATCATTTGTAAAGTTTTTCGGACAGAAATTTATCTAGAAGTGCTCTCGAGAGTCCAGGGAAAACTTATCAATTGAATTTGGTAGGCTCGAATGCATTTGAATGAAAAAAAATATTTTAATTACAAATTAAAGCTTATGTCAAGTGCGACTCCACCAGCTCTGTTCTCCGGGCGGCGCCTAGACCGCAGCGAGTGGCGCGTTCCGACCGCGCTACATTATTTATGCGACAGACGCACAACACTACGGACAATCACATTCTTTATTTAAATAATAAGCGTACACATCTAGGTGGATACTGGCTGCCCTAGGCGGGTGTATGGGAGTAGAGGAAACAAATAGGTACTAGTGTAAAGTCATTTGGGGAGCGGAAAATCGAAGAGTGTGTGTGTGAAGAAAAAGTAGAGTCAGTAGGACACTTCCTGCGTCAACTTTATCATCATCATCATTAGCCTTTTTAATGTTCCCACTGCTGGGACTCAGACCTCCTCTCTAGGTGAGACAATGGGCCGTAATCCACCACGCGGGCCCAGTGCGGATTGATGAACTTTACATGTCTTCGAATCTTTGGTTCTAAGACATGGCAGTTTCCTCACGATGTTTTCCTTCACCGTTTTGAGAGCAGTGGTGATGAAATAAATTACACAAAGCAATGCGCCTGGCTGGGTTTGAGCCCGTGACCTACAAACTCGTAAGTCGGAGCCGTTACTACTCGGCCACCACTGCTTTCAAAAATCATTTGTGGAAGCAATCGTGGAGTGTGTGTGTAAAAAAAAAAGTGGAGTTTTAATCACTACAAGTGAGACACTTCCTATGTCAGACATTTAGTGATATCTTCTACAGGTTCACTCAGATGACGAGGCTTATCTATTATGTGAGTGTGACTTGTTTGCTGGGAGACGGATAGATGTGTGTCGTGAATGTCTGAGGTTTTGTGAGAGGATGGATGAAAAATAAGTACCTAAACGTTGTCTTATTTGGTTTTGTGGGATATTTTATTTTATATTAGTGGTAATGTTTTCTTCTTTTTTTTATTTTCTTCTTTTTTTTCTTGTTTCTATACAACGCATTAGTTTAGTCCAGCGGTTCTCAAACTTTTTCTCCAACCGAACCCTGTTGAAATGCAAAATATTTGACGGAGCCCTTAAATAAAAAAAAAAGTTTACGGGCAATGTTTACTTTGAATAAGTAACAGTAAAATCTAATTCGAAGTATGACACTCCTTTTTAGTTTTAAACAATTAAACAAAAAATTAAATACTGAGATCCTAATACGACCTTATTGATTTGACGATCTAGATCTAGACGTGGTAACTTGGCTAGGCCTGCAGTAGGGCTGCAGGCGGGTGCACGCGGCAGTACGAGTATGTGTGCATTTTACTCCGGGCAGATGTTAAAGCGGCTGTATACCTTAAAAGAAATGACAGTTGTCAACATCAAAGTTTATTCAGTTCATTCTTTGAACACCCACGTTGAACAGCGGTAGGTAAAATTAAACGTACATAAAACTCAGGTGCAATGTGAATATATCGAATGCCATACATTAATCGAATAAGATGGATATTCGATTATTGACTCGTTATTCGTTAATCGGACTGCACGCGATGATGTTCGTTTAATTACTTTCCGACTAACTTATTGTACTTAAAATGTATTGAAAGACATTAAACATACTGTGTAGGTTATTTATTATGATTGAAGAACGTCGGTAACAGTTTTTGTTGCAAAATTCAAAATGAGTATTAAATTTAAACAGCGCCATTCTTAGTTCCAATTTCAAAAATAAAACGTCATATGTTTTTTTTGTAGTACTAGCTTTTGGCCGCGGCTTTGCCCGCGTGCATAAAATAGGTAGGTATAGCATATGTCATTCAGGGATAAAAAAGCTTTCTATCGGTGAAAAAATTTTAGCAATCGGACCAGTACTTCCAGAGAGAACTTTACCTCTTCATAATACTACTGTAGAAATGTAGATAAGCAACGATTTTTATTTTTACAGAGAAATACTTGTGCCCAAAAAATTAACAAACTGTTATGTAATAGTTAATTTCATATAACAATTACTTAACTAAAAAAATTTTTAACTAGGTCTTCATCATCACTAGGCATAGCTCTATTCCTCCCCGAAGTGTCGCCACAAAGAACGGTTCTGTGCGTCTGGAACTAGGCCGAAAAGGCTGACGGCCATTGCCACATAGTATGGCAAATTGGCAATGCTTTGTCTCTGGTCGAGGTAAAAACTAGCACATTGGTCACGTGAAGTGTTAAAGTGCTAAAGCGATTGGTTGGGAGATGGTTCGAAAACGCATAAGGCAACTGAAGAAACACGGTAGGTTTAAGTCAGTAAAAGTCTGACACTCCTCTCTCCAAAATTGTCACTCGAACGGTGGTTGCTGAAAACCAGCATCGTAGATGGCTGCTTTTGTCTACCGTCACGATATATGCTGAGCAACGGCCTAGGTATTCTTGCTTAGATGCGACGCACAACTTAGGTTCTTAGATTCATCATCATCAGCCTTTTTAATGTTCCCACTGCTGGGACTTAGACCTCCTCTCTAGGAGAGGGAGTGGGCCGTAATCCACCACGCGGGCCCAGTGTGGGTTGGTGAATGTCACATGTCTTCGAATTTTTGGTTCTAGGACATGCCGATTTTCGATTACGGCTCGATTCATAAATTGTTTTGGTATAATTAGGTTTTTCTTTTGTTTTTGGTTATTCTTATTTTAATTTTCGTTTATATTTTTCTCTGTTGAGGCCGGCGTCAAAATGCCACAGATAACCTAGACCACACCGTTGTCTATGGTTATAAGGTGCAATACAGTTATGCCCGAGACACACATGGCTTGATAGGGAAACTGGTTTTTGTAAAGATTTGTGCGTCTATTTAGCCAGAATAAACATATTTTCATTCTTTCTTCTTCTTCTTTTTTCTCCACCTTTTTTCACCCAAAAAAGTATGTTACACAATTCTGTCATTTTCTTTTGTAAACATGGGAATGGCTGCCATTGGCTTATCCTTCGTCAAGTAACGTTAATGTAAATTGATAGCTAGGAATAGATACTTGATGCCGCTGCTGCCGCCATGATGTGGGAAAAATTTATCTAATTATTTATCTGTGCGTTGGCGCGTAAATGTGACAGTTGGCGGGAAAATTGATGGAGGATTGTTTATTTATTTACTTAAATGAAGTACAGTCACCTCACACATTTGATATCCACAAAGAACGATCTCAAAACAAAATAACTAATATACATGACAATTAATACATAAGTAAGTAGTGCTCGCTACAATAATTTTGCTGCCTTTATAATTGTAGTCTTACATGTAGCATAAACTCACATTTCAGATTAAGACAAAATAATATTAAAAAACCGAACAAGTCAAACGTCACAAGTCGAATGTTTCAATTTATTTTTAACTAGCTTTTACCTGTAGCTTCACCCCCCTCTTTCTCCCCCTTTTCTCATCTAAAAAACAAAGCCTATGTCCGTCTTCAGGGGCCCAACTATCTCTGTACCAAAATTCACCAAAATCGGTTTTGCCATTTAGGCGTGAAGACGTAACAAAAAAACAAACAAATAAACAAATCCACTTTCGCTTTTATGATAGGTATTAGTAAGGATTGTAGGTAATGTACCTACAATTAAAAATAAATTAAAGACATTAAAAACATTCTGAATAAATTAAATACTTTGCAAATAAATTGAAGTCAGATGAAAACATTAAAAATAAATTCAGAGAGTCAAGAGTTTAAAAGTCACAAAAAAAAAAACACAATTTGATCTGGTGCCTAACACCACCAATAAGAGTTAGAGTAATTCTTATTTAATTCTCCGTTTTAGTAGGTGGTACCCGTATACACTATCCCACCTATTCCGATATGATATTACATGTATTTATGTGTAAAAACGTAAACGTATACAAAAACTCCCGTCTCGGATTATCTATATCGCTCTAAATAACGCGAGCCGACCAATAGGAAACTGTCTTTGCATCCACAAATAGCACTCTAGGTGTTAAATTTAACACCTACACTACCAAGCAAAAATAAACCTTCTGTAAACCACACACGCTTCAATATCAAACACATCGCAACTATCCCTTAAACAATACGTTTTAAATGAACATTCGAAAATGGCCCTTTTGCCTTCCGCGTAAAGTACAACAGTTTCGTTGATTATAGTGTGACTATAGGCGTCAATTTTCACACCTGCTCGCACAAGCTGAAGTCGACCTTATTTAGAGAGAAATAAAGTCTTACATCAAATAAAGAAACGTATGTTCTTGTGACATTGTGCGAGTGTGTTGGAAAAAGGTGTCGAGTTTCGCGCCTCCGGCGTTAAGGGTCGCCATGCAGGCCTCTGATTGGTGGACAGTCCTTCCACACCATTCGCTAGGTGTTGATTGCCGAAGATAAGTAATTTCGGTCGTACCGTTAACGACTCTACTAATAGGTAGACCGCATGTTTTTAAGCATAACTAGTTGTAATTGTAGCACGCATAATCGGCTAAAATAAAACTCAAAAATAACAATTTAATTGGATACAAATTTTCGCATTGTCACATTGTCGCGTTTTCGCAATGTCGCGTTGTCGCAATGTCACGTTGTCGTAATGTCGCTTTGTCGCAATATCGCTTTGTCGCAATGTCGTGTTGTCGCATGTCTCGTCACGCCTATCTGTGCAAGCCTTCGAGAGAATCGACTCTTTCAATGTTAGGAACTACTCCTGTATCATGGGTGCGTTCATAAACATGTAGGTAGGTAAACGCACATTCATAAGACATTTTTTGTTCCGTGCGAGAATCGAACCCGAACATGCAACGCAACAACCAATCGCTCTAGTTCTACCACTGTGCCAACCGTGTCAGAAAATTAGGAACTTATTTTTAGGTGGGAAAATCATCTAGGTAAATGACTTCTCCCACCCTTGGGCGAAGCGAGAGGGCGTATCAGACTTAACTGACTAAAAACCCACTCCTGTTCTTTCTTTGCCATCGTTTCAGGGCACCGGGGATCTCTTTCGCATCACCCATGGCCCCAGTAGGCTTTGACCCTGCTGGGCCCCAACGACTGCTGACAACTCCTTGAGGCGCGCGAGGAACGCTATGCGCTGTCGACGATAAACTACGGAGAGCATGTTCCGCGCGACATCGCACGTCATCGCGCCGTATCGCGTCACGCTTCATATGCCTTTACAGCTTCAGTCTGTAGCTAATATTATCTTGACGCTCGATTTGAACTAAGATCTGGATTTGGAGATGCTCCAGGGTAGTTCAAATTTGAAAAAACTTAAGAAAATATCAATCGGTCTTTTTTAGAGTTCCGTACTTCAAAAGGAAAAAACGGAACCCTTATAGGATCACTTTGTTGTCCGTCTGTTTGTCTGTTTGTCAAGACCCTTTGTCTCGGGAACGCGTGGAGGTATTGAAGTGAAAACTATATAGGTACCTACTCAGTTCTGCGGACTTTATAAGCTGTTAAAAAATCAAACTTGTAAGTTAACGAGAAAAAAAATACTTCAGTTTTTGTTACAAAAAACGTGGGAACATTTCGATACCTACTTTCGAGGAGTCAAAATTCATAGGCCCGCTGACCCAGAATCTTGAAATTTGGAATAAAGCAAGGTCAGTCAGTAGGTATAGGGAAAAAATAGGGCGTGAGTCCGACTCGCACTTGCCCAGTTTTTTATTATTAATAGTTACCTGTGACTGGCCTGTTGGTCTAGTGGTTAGTGACCCTGACTGCTATGCCGTAGGTCGTGGGTTCGATTCCCACCCAGGACAAATGTTTGTGTGGTGAGCATGATCATTTGTTCTGTGTCTGGGTGTTATTTATCTATAATACGAGTATGTATGTATTTAGAAATATGTAAGTATGTTTATCAATTGTCTAGTACACATAACACAGGCTCTGCTTAGCTTGGGACTAGACGGCGTTGTATGATAGTTGTGGAATATCTACTATATAAAAATAAGTCGGGTTTTCCTTCCTGACGCTATAACTCCAGAACGCACGAACCGATTTCCACGGTTTTGCATTCGTTGGAAAGGTCTCGGGCTCCGTGAGGTTTATTAGAGTAGAGTAGGGTAGAGTAGGGTATAGTAGGGTAGAGTAGGGTAGAGTAGGCTGAAGTAGGGAAGAGCGGGAGCTAAGCCGCGCGGGCAAAAGCTAGTTATATTATAATAATATAGATGGAAAGCGACGACGTGGTGGTCGATGAAGCACGCTTGGCTTAGAAGTAACTTATTCACTCTTAACTTAAAGATCTCCAGTTAGTAGCTATAAAATCGTCATTGCTGCCAGCCCTACTAATCAAGATGGCGTCTATTCGGAGTGTTCCGCGTAACGCGAGCGACACGACCCGACGACGCGACGGATTCGGAACACGATACGTGACGTGATTTACCGCAGTACTAAGACCTGGTTGAAGCTTCCTTTTGTAACACTAAAGGTGAGTTGCACCATTTAACTATAACGATAACCAAACCATAACCAGCCCTGAAAAGGCCGCCAATTAGTCAATTCGACGATTTGACAACTGTTAACGGCTTTGTTATCGTTATAGTTCAATGGTGCAACTCACCCTTAGTTTAATCTGGTTTGTGTTTTCCCAAGGATACAGTGGAACACAGGCGTAGTGATCTAAGATTTTCTGAGATTCCCTCGCCTGTTATTCGATTGTGATAAATATTATTGGCTAGATAAAGTGTTTATTAAGACATTCCGAATAGGTTGCCTAGCTCAATCTGGTGCTAACGATGATGCCCCCCCTCCCCCTAAAATATCCATATCAATAAAACAAACTTATAATCAAATGGATATTTTTAATTTTTACGCATAAATATAAAAGTCATTTTTAGCATATTTTTGTTTTATTTTCTTGAACCCCCTGAAGCGATGGCGAGATATTGCCCTCACTCTTCCTCAAACCAATAAGTATCTGGAATGCTAATTGCTGCTCCATTTAGCAACCAATTTTGTTGCTGTTTTCAGAAGTAATTTCTTTATAGTGTTACTTGTTTATCATAAAATATTGTACAACATTAATAACCAATTGTGTATCTATATTTTCTGGTTTCTGATTACCCGTAACGACTGTCACAGATCTAGAAACAATAAATGCTTGCAACGGCTTGACGTCCTTTCCAACGGACATAGGAGTCTCGATATGTGATCGACGGTTACCCATCCTATAACCGACCTTGAAGAACGACACTTTACGGACACGAGCATCTCCCGACAACTTGATGTATTTTATCTGTCGTGGTCAGCCCTCCTAGCCAAGTTACAACCGTTTCGCTTGCGTCGAACGCTCTTTATGATATGACCAATTAAAACTGGCCATATCGTTGAAACGTTAATATTTGATGGTATATCAATCCTCGTTTGGCCATATCATTGATGTAGGATTTCAATGATAATCAAAGGTCTAAAGAAAGTAGACCAAACAAGGATTGAAATATCATCAAACTTTAACGTTAAAAACTGACTAATTTGACTTGGCCATATCATTCATGAACGATCGCCAAACTTAAGTGGCAAAGGGTAGGGCACATTGCTCGCAGAACAGATGGCCGTTGAGGCCGAAAGGTTCTGAAGTGGCGAAAGCGTACCGGTAGACGCAGCGTTGGAAAGCCTCCTACAAGGTGGACCGATGTCCGATGTGGGACGGACAGGATCGTTGATTGTGACGACGACACTTGGGGAAGGCTAATGTCCTCTCTCTGATCATGAAGTGATCAATTTCTAAGTTCTGGCCACAACATATCCAAAACAAAAACATAACAAAACCAAACAAAGACTTATAATTCGCGTGAAAACTCTCACACACACACTCACCACTCACACACAAAGCTAAGCCTACAGGCCACGTCGGGCAGGCCACATTACGATACTAAAGTCTACTAAGGCGATTACACTACGAGCACCCGCTGAAATTGATCCCCCTCGCACTCCCACCCTTGGAGAGGGGGGCCTTTGTGATGGCCCTTTATCCCCCGCTGGCCAGTGAGTTACACGTACGTCTTGGAATTTAGGATAGTGCTATTATTTTTGTGGAATTTCTACGCTGTGCGATTCTTTAGGAGATTTTTCTACAAAAATTTCGAATAAAAGGTGAATTTTTGGAATATTTTCTTTTGGTTTGGTCTACCTTGCATAACACTTGGAATCACACTCTTTTTAGGGCACCGTAGCCAAATGGCAAAAAACGGAACCCTTAAAGATTCGTCATGTCTGTCTGTCTGTCTGTCCGTCTGTATGTCACAGCCACTTTTTTCAGAAACTTTAAGAGTTATACTGTTGAAACTTAGTAAGTAGATGTATTCTGTGAACCGCTTTAAGATTTTTATTTTTTTTATTGACTAGCCTTTTCCCGCGTATATAAAATATAGCCTATGTCACTTAGGAATAAAGCAGCTTTCTATTGGTGAAAAAAATTTAGCAATCGGACCAGTATCTCTAGCCAACTTGCTAATCTGCAATAGTTAACGCTTGTAGAAAGCTTCAAATGTACGGGAATGACGTCGTGTTAACGCTCAGTCACGTGGACAGAACAATAGAATTGGCGGCGTGGTCAACTCGAAGCGTTCGACGCAAGCCATACGGTTGTAACTTGGCTACAGGGCAGTACTTCGAGAGATTACCCACAAACAACAAAATTAAAAAACAAACTTTACCTCTTTATAATATTAGTGTGTACAGTACAATATTATAGATGTTGTAGAATAAAAACTAAGAAATAAAAGAAAACACACTATACACACAAGGTTTAAGGGACAGCCCTCCACAAACTTTAAGGGCTTGCTCAGTAGACGAAACTGAACAACCTACCATATTTTTTTTTTGCAGGAAACGAAAAAATAAATCCGCTTCACCATACAAAATTATTAACTTGATTGGACAGTTTGTATGGAGAGGCTGAATTTTTTTACGTTTCCTGAAAAAAAAAAAAAAATATGGTGGGTTGTTCGGTTTCGTCTACAGAGCAAGCCCTTAAAGTTTGTGGAGGGCTGTCCCTTACACCATTTATATGCCACTTGGAATCCTACTCGTTTTTTTTATCTTTGATATGTTCGCGCTTGACCGCGTTATCTCACCTGATGGAAAGCGACGATGCGGTCGACGATGGAGCGCGCTTACCTAGAAGTAACCTGTTCACTCTTGACTTAAAGATCCGGGTTGTAGCCATCAGGAAACATACTCCAAGCTAAGCAAACAGGCAATGGCAAACTGGCAATCCTTGCCAGTCCTTAGCTCGTTTTAATTAGAGCTCTCATAGCACCTTACATCTAGACATATTTAAGACTAGCTTTGACCAGTGGCTTCACCCACATGAAAGTAGGTTTTTTCATATAAACTTTGGACCCCTGATTTATGCTGTTGGAGGGTGAATTGTAGGAAATCCTCTCTTAGTGCTCTGACTGCGATCCCACCTGAGGGTAAGCAGTGATGCAATCGTTGATGGTGAGGCGCACTAGTTCTAGTTCTTTTAGTACTCGTAAGTACTTCTTTTATACCTGGAGTAATTCCATTTATGAAAGAGATTAAGATAGAGAAAGGATAGTAAAGAAATCTCTTTCATAAGTGGAATGAGAGTACGTTCCTGAATTGAGTTTACTGCGTAAGTGTCAAATCCGTTTTAATTCCAAAACATTACCAGTTTTCTGGAATCGAGGTATACCTATATACAGAGAAACTGACATATCACCAGCTACAGCCGAAAATTAGCACAAGGCTTTCTTTTATGACGTAGGAGAGCATAAGAGGTTGACTGTTAGATAATGCCCTAAGGCATTAAGTCCGCTTCTGTACTCTTGTGTGCATACAGTATAAATAAGAGAGGATTTTCCAAAATTCATCCCCTAAAGGGACGAAATTATGAAGAATAGAAGAATTTATGAAACTCATTTCATAAATTCATCATCATCATCATCAGCCATTTTAATCTTCCCGCTGCCACAGTGCCTGGGCCTGGGTCTCAGGACTCAAGCCTCCACTCAAGGAAAGGGAATGGGCCGTAATCCACCACACGAGCCCAGTGCGGGTTGGTTTCATAAATTATACGTCTATGACAGGATAGACAGACATTATTAGGTATCCTGAAAAGTCTAATGTACCATCACAAAATGCAGTATAGCTCTCGTTTCTTAGAACTCCAGTTTCCTAAGTACCAGACATCTATTTCTAAATCAAAACAAAAGTAAAATGAACAATCACAATTCCCCATACCCATACATTAGCTGGTTGACACTTGCAGATATACACCGATCGTATCTATACTGAAACTGTATCCCAACTTAACTACACACCAGACAAGGAAAAACTAGCCTTAACCCTCTGTAATAACGCTCAGAACTTCTGCAAATCTAATTTGTTTTCTTGCAAAATTATCTGTGTCAGATCTGGAGTTAAGCAAGCGAAAAAGAGACTTAACGCGACGTAATAAACTTCAAGAATGACGCAAATTGGATTGGTTAGCTTACAATATTAATCAAGGAGTTGAGTACTGGAAAATATGCTGTAGTACCTTGTGATAAAGTGGTGGTGGTACGCAAAGTTTTGGTGTGTATGCGGAAGGCGCCGCTAGCGTCGATGTTAGTGGACAGGGTAGGCGAAGTAACGACATAGTTTGAATAAACCGAAGGGAAGCGGGTACTGTCTTGTGTAAGTAATTTCGTACAATACAACATGGTAACACTGGCATGTTAAGTGTGGCTCGATTTGGGGTGTTTTATTGTAAGGGGCAAGTGGCTTTGAATTTTGATTGATCTTATAAGTTTTGAAGAGGTTTTACAGTAATGTTTTGGTTGGTTTAATCAGAGCATAGTGCTAATTGTAATTAATTAGTGATATTTAATTAATATATCATCTTATGATTATGACATTTCACGCCTTTGGGTGGAGCGAGAGGTCTTGTCAGACTTTTACTGACAAAAACCCACTCCTGTTCCTTCTTTGCCTTCGTGTCTGGGCCCTGGGGTCCTCTTTCGCACAACCCATAGCCCCAGTAGGCTTCGACTCTGCTGGGCCCCACCTACAGTCTTGCTCACATCTCCTTTAGGCTCGCGTGGAACACTACGCGCCGTCTACAACTTGGGCTCAGTCCAGACGTTTACCGTACGATCGGACAGCGAGCTACCCATTGCTCGTGCACTTGATGACCAGGACTAAAAAATAAAGCTCTAAATATTACAGAGACGATAAGGGATATCTTTTTATCCACACGTTTTAGTTTACTTTACTTATGACGTAATCTACGTACTAGTGGCGTAGCCGATACCAATGGGGCCCCTTAACAAAAGTTATCGAGGTGGTTTTTTTTTACGACGTAGGCCCTACTAGCACAGAAACATGATACAGAGTCGATATAATAGGCCCCTGCAGAGATGACCAGACTAACTGGATAGATGTCGGCTATGCGTGCTCCATCGTCGACCACATCATCGCTCACCAGGCTTATCGCTTATCAGGCAAGATGGTCGTCAAATGCGAGCCTGTCAATAATAAAAAAAAAAAATGTAAGACCAAGACCGATGTGCTCGTTTATTGGAGCATTTTGTAATAGAAGAGAGGTTTTTATAGTGATTTTATGTAGAGAGAGAGCTATAAAAATGAAACATCCTATCATTTAGTGGTTATTCATTAACTACGCAAACAGAAAGATGAAAGAGGTGAGAAAAGAATACTTTCCAATTTGTACCACAACGAGTGTTGCCGCTTGTCTCACACCCGATAACTCCACTACAGGCAATAAACCAATACGAACGCGCATTACGCAAGCAACAGACCACGCACACTTAGATCACAAGTTTGCTATTGGTAGTTGAACTATGAGCATTGCCCTACTTTATGGCATGCCTGCCCCCCTACAAGACCATTCTAACATCTATAATTTTCAACATTATCACTGGGTACGATAAAGTGGTGGTGGTACGCAAAGTTATGGTGTGTGTATGCGGAAGGCGCCGCTAGCGTCGATGTTAGTGGACAGGGTAGGCGAAGTAACGACATAGTTTGAATAAACCGAAGGGAAGCGGGTACTGTCTTGTGTAAGTAATTTCGTACAATACAACATGGTAACACTGGCATGTTAAGTGTGGCTCGATTTGGGGTGTTTTATTGTAAGGGGCAAGTGGCTTTGAATTTTGATTGATCTTATAAGTTTTGAAGAGGTTTTACAGTAATGTTTTGGTAGGTTTAATCAGTGCATAGTGCAAATTGTAATTAGTTAGTGATATTTAATTAATATATCATCTAATGATTATGACATCTCTAGCCTTTGGATGGAGCGAGAGGTCTTATCAGACTTTTACTGACTAAACCCCACTCCTGTTCCTTCTTTGCCTTCCCCCGTTGCTTCCCCGCTTCCCGCACTGGGCCCGTTCCCTCTTCTAGAGAGGAGGCCTGAGTCCCAGCAGCGGGAACATTAAAAAAGGCTGATGATGATAAATGCTTATACAAATTGGGGCCCGCCAGCTACAGGGGCCCGGTAACATAGGTATATGGCTGATATGGCGTTACCTATACCCCCGTCTACGTACCTACCTACACTTACCTGTATCACAAATCTGTGTCATAAATATATGTTGTACTTAACAGAAGTAGGTCACAAGTTTAAATGGATTTAGTTAATAGCCCGCGTAAGTACCAGCTTTTAAAACTTCCATCGATACTTATTATAGTAACTAGATACCTTCTGTGAAAAATTAGTTTGTATTGATTTTTATTGGAACACGTTTTATACATTAGGCTCTACCTCGAGCTCTTAACGCGATGCATTTGACGACCTGAACTGAATTGTTAAAGAGATGGCGCTACAGAGCCGTAGCGTGGACTAATTTGGACGTGGGCGAAGGTACATCAGCAAGGCTTTTTTCTTTCATAAATCCGAAATCAAGACAGCGACTGTCACAACCCAGAGTTTGACCACATCATCGCTTACTATTAGGTGACATACTGGTCAATCGCGAGATAGGCTCTCGTTTGACCTTAAAAATTATAAAAAAAACTATCGTTCTTAAAGAGTCCTCGCTTGTGCGAGGCCTCTTTGGGTGCAAGGCAGTGGGCCAGGGGCCACTTCACCCACGCCTAGCTACGCAACTGCTCTATCCCTGTACACCTTAGTGTGCTCCATCCCTCTTTCTCGCTCGTATGCCTGGCATTTTAATTCGTAAGGCCCCTGCTTGTCCTACTGCTGCCCAGAGGAGATTAAAACTCTAAAAGCTAGGAGTATTCTAAATTTCTTGGAAGCCTCCGGGCTAAAAGAGTTACTCTAACAAAATGGCGAGTCACAATAGATCATTTAGGTCGCAGTGACTACATCTCCTACACTACGGGAGATGCATAGCCCCTTATCTTCAAAAATAAATATAAATGAATGCTTATAATAATAATCTAATTGACAACAATACTAATTAGCACAGTAGTTAAAAATACATCTTCCTCTTCAAGTGGTATTCCTCATTACTAAGGGTCGTCAAGTTCCCGCTGGATTAACTTCTTATTGATGGTATCTCGCCATCTGTAACGGTTTTTAGCGTCATGAAGTGCGACGTGCAATTGGGTGTCCAGTGTAGAGCGGACCTGATCTGCCCATCTTATTGGGCTGCGGCCTCTTAGTCGTTTGCCATCAACCATGCCAGTTACGATGAGTTCAAGGGTTTGTTGTTAAAAATACTGGAGCAGCTTTTTGTGATTGGAAAGCAGCATAAGGTGGAATGATAAACTGTGGAGGGTCGCGGAAATCTGATGAAAGCGAGATGCACTTGACCAGTCGGTGTGACGGTGTGACCAAAGACCTGGTAAGGGTCCTGGAATCTGATGGATGCTAAACGTACTTACACGGTCCGACTTTATGGTGACACTTGGAGGACACCTATGTACCAAATTAGATAGGTACAGATGACAATCTCATGTATGTACTTCACTTTTTATACCTACGCTCGGTGGACGCACACTTATAAGCGTTTGAGCCGGAACTGTTCGACGAGTGGCCCGAGATATCGTGTCCGTGAGCGGTGTCTATGTGTGCGTTGCTCGAGCGTGCTTTGTATGTAGATTGACTTCTGTACCTATCTATTTTGTGCCTATGTCTAGCAGTGGACGTCTATCGGCTGAAATGTGATGATGATCATAGCTGAGTCGTAACTCCTATAAGGTGGACCGATGATCTGATAAGGGTTACGGGAATCTGATGGATGCGAGACGCACAGGACCGTTCATTGTACTGACACTTTTTTTTGACAGTCAGGGTCACTAACCACTAGACCAACAGGCCTGGTCTAGTGGTTAGTGACCCTGACTGCTATTCCGGAGGTCGTGGGTTCGATTCCCACCCAGGACCAATGTTTGTGTGATGAGCTCAATCATTTGTTCTGTGTCTGGGTGTAATTTATCTATAATATGTATGTATTTAGAAATATATAAGTATGTTTATCAGTTGTCTAGTACCCATAACACAAGCTCTGCTTAGCTTGGGACTAGACGGCACTGTGTGATAGTTGTGGAGTATTATATTATATTATATATTAGGTACTTGGGGGAGGTCTATGTCCAGCAATGGACTTCTCCGGCTGAAATGATGATAATGATGATTATGTTACCTACTTCGATACTGGCTTGTCGTTATTGATGAAGGGTTGGAGCAGAGGCGTAGTAAGTATAGAACGCTTACTGATGAGAACAATCAACCAAAGACGATACCAAAAAAAAAAAATACTAAGTACACATATTATGAACCCAATAATTTCACTTGATAATTAACAGGTTCAGGTTTTAGCGTCCAAACGGCCACCCCATTCATAATAGACCCAGCGTTCAGTTTAATTTAAAGCCATTTACTGTAATTTAAGGCCAACACGTTCGTACAGTCGCGTGCAGAAGCCGCAAACGGAGGAATCTGGGGGAGTGGGAGGTAGGAGGGAGGGGGGAGGTCGCCTCCCGGTCCCCCTCCTCTCCTGGCCTCCGTGCGACGTCCTGTCACTGACAAATGGCCCGGAGGAGAGCTCGACCCTAACACCCTCTCCAGGCTTGCGGTGCAGTTCAATCTGAAGCTGAGTAAATATTTGTTTTAGATAGATACTATTTTTTATATAAAAGACAAAATTGGTTTTGACCAGTAAAAACAGATTCCTTACTAATCACTAGTAATAATTATATTTTCATCACTTTCCATCAGGTGAGATAGTCGTCAAGTGCGAGCCTATCAAGATAGTATATAGCTTCAAAGAACTAACGTTAAACATTGTTCTTTTTATGTAAGAATATCTTTAACGACATTCTTGAAGAGGTTACTTTTGTATCTAAAATGAGGTCTGGTACAACCCAGTTAGAACCGTGTATTTAATTTCTGATATTTTGTAGATACTTACTGGGCACTTGCCCAAACATCAATGAAATATTTTGAACATATGTAATAACATTAGTAAATGTACTTTTTTTCATTAAAAAATATAACACAGAAATCGTCGCTTTCTATGAGGTGAGATTGTGGTTAAGCGTGACCCTATCTAAATAAAAAAAAACTGATTACCTTCCTTAGCCTACGATCAACTATAATTAGGGTTATAATGTTCCTATAGTCTCAATCTCACTCAGGCTTTCTCTTTAGGAATAGGCCGTAATCCACCTCGTGGATCCGGAACGGGTTGGTGGATGTGCTGATGATCGACGTAATGGATCCCATGTGTAAACTGAGTTCGGCAAGGATTGCTAAAGGTGATAGGTAGAGGCTTGAGTGAGATCTTGTTCTCACTAAAAGGCGCATATTTTTTTTTGTAATATAAGGGAGCACTTTGAAATGAAGGATTTGCTAGAATCAGAATATTTAACTTTTTTTTTTCATTTGTTGATATAGTCGCAATTCACCAATGTCTCACCTGATGGAATGCGACAGTGGAGCACACTTGCCTAGAAAAATTTGGTCAAATTTTTGCACCAAAATCCTGACTGTTCATGTCTTTAACTAATAAGCTTACTTATAATGCTATAAAGCACTAAACCAGCTCCTAATAATACTATCTCACCTGCCGGATACAGCTCTGCTGCACTACACCGCGAGCCTCCCCAAGGGGTGCTATAATTTCATAGGACGGGCGTCGCCGCGCTTATCTCGGGCGCGGCTGCAGGCGCCGCTAGCAGCGCCTCTGCCTACCCCCCTACGCTATTGTATCGGGAATTTTCGATAAACCACGTTCTTAGTACAGTAATAAATCATGGGTAGTGTTTGTGGCCTTTGTTTTCTCAATTGGTGTTAGGTTTTTTAGTAGTTTTATGTTTTTTTGAGAGAAGGTGGTAAGGTGTGTTGTTCTATTCAGCACGCCAAGTGGTTATTCTGCAATCGTTAACGCTGTCGAAAAGCGATAAAACGTATGGGAACGACGTCATCTCAACGTAAAATCACGTGGTCAGAACAAACGAATATACAATTCGTAGCCAAGTTCACATCGTTCAAAATCGTTTCTACAATGTTTAACGCTACATCCTTTGTTATACAAACGCTACATTGTAGAACGAGCGGCCGACTCAGGCGCGTCAACATGGCTACCAACTTATCGTTTTCTACAATTGCTGTCACCGAGGCGTTACTGATTAGAGAACGGAATTCGATACAAACTGGTTGTTACTTGGCTAGGCAGTATCTTTATCCCTTTTGCCCGTGGTTTCGCCCTTATTCATAAAATATAGCAAAGTTACTCAGAAAAAAGCAGCTTTCTGTCGGTGAAAACAATTTTCGCAATTGGATCAGTAATTTCAGAGAATCATCATCATCATCATCATCCCAAGTCGTCGACGGCGCGCACTGTTCTCGCGCGCCTCATGGAGTTGTCAGCAACAGCAGGGGCCCAGATGGGTCGAAGTCTACTGGGGCCAGGGTTATCCGAAAGGACGCTCGAGCCCCGGTATGAAGGCTAGAAGGAATGGGGTGGGCTTTTTGTCAGTAAGAGTCTGACACTATCTCCTTCTCCGCCCAAGAGCGAGGGTTGTCATAGGACGATTTTTCCCACCATAAAAAAAAATCTTCATCATCATATCAGCCCAATATCGTCCACTGTTGGACATTGGCCTCCCTCAATCGTCGTCACAACGACCGGTCCTGTGCGTCTCGCTTCCATTGGATTCCCACGACCCTCAGTAGGTCATCGGTCCACCTTCGGCCTTCCAACGCGGCGTCCAGAACCTTTCGTCCCCATCTACCATTTGTTTTACGTCCAATGTGCCCTGCCCATTGCCACTTAAGTTTGGCGATTCTTCGAGCTATGTCGGTAACTCCTCCGGCCTTGCACTGACACAAAACTGTACCTATGTGAAGAAGTATTTTTTTTTTAAAGAATCTGTGTTTACCTCCATTTTGCTTGGAGAAACACTCTACTCTTTGTCAAGTTAGAGTTGTCCGCAGAAGAGCAAAGGTTACCGATATAGCAAAAAGAATCGCCAAACTTAAGTGGCAATGGGCAGGGCACATTGCTCGCAGAACAGATGGATGTTGGGGCCGAAAGGTTCTGGAGTGGCGCCCACGTACCGGTAGACGTAGCTATGGAAGGCCAATCCATCCTACAAGGTGGACCGATGACCTGGTAAGGGTTGCGGGAATCCGATGGATGCGGGACGCACAGGACCGTTCATTGTGGCGACACTTGGGGGAGGTCTATGTCCAGCAGTGGACGTCTTCCGGCTGAAATAGTGATGATGATGATGATTTTGTCAAGTAAATTAATACCATCTTAATGCAATCATACCCAAAGAACTCCATAAGCTTTTTCGCTGTGTTAGTTGGAATAAATAAATTAATTCGCCGTCCGTCGGTTGTACGCGATAGTACGGCTGCGCGCGACATTGAGTAATGTCGCCGAACGTTACTAGTCTCGCACAAACACCGTTGTACCCACCTATACCTATCTACCTTACTTAGTTAAGCCACAAAATAGATAGATACAGAAGTCAATCTCATGTATGTACTTCACTTTTTAGGGTTCCGTAGTCAACTAGGAACCCTTATAGTTTCGCCATGTTTGTCTGTCCGTCTGTCTGTCCGTCCTCGCTTAATCTCTGTGACCGTTAGCACTAGAAAGCTGAAATTTGGTACCAATATATCCATCACGCCGACAAAGTGGTAAAATAAAACTTAGAAAAAAATGTTTTATTAGGGTAGCCCCCCTATATGTAAAGTGGGAAGTGATTTTTTTTTTAATTTCAACCCTTACGTGTGATATATTGTTGGATAGGTATTTAAAAATGAATAGGGGTTTACTAAATAATTTTTTGATAATGTCAATAATTTCGAAAATAATCGCCCCAAAAGTAAAAAACAATGTGTCCCCCCCCTCTAACTTTTGAACCATAAGTTTAGAAAATATGAAAAAAATCTGAAAAGTAGAACTTTATAAGGACTTTCTAGGAAAATCATTTTGAACTTGATGGAAAGAACAGTTTTTGTACAAAAAAGACAAGAAGGTTGTACAAAATAATTTCTGGACTAAGATTGTAGTATAATCGTATATGCAAGCATTTTTTTACACTCATAAATGGGTACACTTATTGTGACGGACGGGAAACTACGGAACCCTACACTGAGCGTGGCCCGACACGTTCTTGGCCGGTTTTTATGCCTACGCTAGGCGATCGCGCTAGGGTCAGCGCGTTGCGCCGAACTGTACGAGTGCGACCGGGCGATTGAGCCGAGATAGCGTGTCCGTGAGCGGTGTCTATGTGTGCGTTGCTAGAGCGTGCTTTGTATGTAGATTGACTTCTGTACCAGTACCAACTAGGAGTTTATGTAACTAGTGCATTATAGTTTCATCCGCCATGCCTTGGTTTCGGCTGGAATTTGTAGATTTTTGGAAGTCGTTTTTAGGTTAGATGATAGAAAATTTGACATCAGTCTTGCTTCTTCTTCTTCTAGTGTCGATGTGCTATTACAATTTTTTTTCTGACCAGTATTTGGCAACCTCTATGGCTCTGTGGAAACGTCTCAAAGGTAGACCAGATTCGAGATGGGCAGACGAAATAATAAAAATTGCTGGGCCCTACTAGACGCGAATAGCCCAGAATAGAGATAAATGGAATTCTTTAGAGGCCTTCAACTTCGCTTGAGGTGGGGTCCTTGCACATGAATAGCAGTCAATTTAAATTCTCAACAATATTATAAATAACTACATCTTTTTATTTTTTTCCTACTTCAGCATCATCATCATTTCAGCCGGAAGACGTCCACTGTTGGACATAGACCTCCCCTAAGTGTCGCCACAATGAACGGTCCTGTACGTCTTGTATCCATAGCATCCATTTTCCTACTTAAAATAAAAATTGTAATGCAAGAAATAAAAAGCTTTTTTATTTTATTTTAATCATTTATTTATTTTATTCGGATCTGTTAGTGGCCTCGTATAGATTGTGAAAACTGCAGGTGGTTGTGCAGTATGGGCGGCATAGCAGGAGTTGGAGATGGGTCGAGGAAACCTCATTTAGCCACATTGTTTTCACAGCAGCCAGCCTAGGTCCGTCTTGCTATGGGGTACCGAGTCACCCAGTTACTGAGCTATGAAGGTCAGATAGGCAGCCGTTCACTGTCAAATACTGATATCAAACTGCGGATCGACTGGGAACCGACTCTAAAGGAGTTCCCAGTCGATTCGATCCAGTGGTGTTCGTGGGTTCGATTCCCATCCGAGACAGATGTTTGTTTGATGGGCACGATCATGGTTCTGTGTCTAGGTGGAATTTGTCCATAATATGTCCCTTTTTAGAAATTTTTATCAGTTGTCTAGTACTTTTGAGTACTTTTCCAGACAGACAGAGCAGCAGATAGAGAGAGAGAGTTTTCCAGGCACTAAGCAGCAGTTCTTTGTCTGGGTCAGGATTCGGCTACATTGCCGTCCGCTGATGCTGTCATTAGGTCCTTATGTGAACTGGTAACAGGGCACGTCATGCTGGATGGAAGGTGGGACATGGTCTGTGGAGAGACGCCGCACAAACACTAAAGATCGGAACCGTCCGAGAACCCCCATCTGTGGAGATTAGCGTTTCGCCTCGTCGTTTATACCGCGTACGTCGAAGGACTGGAACAATCTGCCTGCTGCGGTCCTTCCGTCAGATATAATTTGAGTGTCTTCAAGGCAAGAGTGAATAGGCTCGTAAACTAGTGTGCCTCAACATAAGAGATTGCATCACTGCTAACCATCAGGTGGGATTGCGGTCAAGCACTAGTTTATATCAATTAATTAATTAAACCCCAGGCTAACGCCAGCGTTTGTCTCTTATAATTACCACGATTGAAAGGTTAAAAAAAAGATTGTCTTTGCTGCGCCCAACTTTGGTACGAAGCCTTTTTTTATTCTTAAATATTCTTTGTAAAATGACATCATCTTCTCATACTGCAAGGTGTCCTTACAGTTTTCTTGGCACAACTTAACCAATTCCATACAACGCTCTCACAGTCTGCGGATACAATAAATGGAATAGCAAACGAAACAACTTTTTTATCCCGACAATAACCGTAAGAGCATATCATAAAGCAGATATAGAAATAGCTGATGTCGATCTTCGGTCATCTTGGAAATCAAATCTCGTGTCATTCAGAATCGCTGATGTGGCTGGAAGAGGCGAAATATGAGTCTAAATAAAGCGGAGAGTCTAGTCGAGGCTGTAAAAATACAGGCTGTATAAATAAAAATATAAAATAAGATATGGTATGAAAGTGGCGCGGGGCGCAAGAAACTCGTGATCCTTTTGAATGTGTACTGCGGGAATAGAGGCGGGGAGGAGTCGGTTTGTTACTAGTATTTTTTTATTTATAAAAATTTTGATTTTAAGTAAAATTAGTTATCTTTTAAGTAAAATTGTGGATTAAGTTTATAGAGTTTCTTTTTATTTGAGTCGGAATTTATCAAATAATTCCTCTCGCTCTGGCTGCGAGGAGCAAGAGAAAGTGTCCATCTTTTAGTTCCTTCTTCTTTTTGCCCTTCGAATTCCAGGGCAACGGTAATTCTGTCGAACAGTTTCGTAAAAATGAGTTAAGTAATTTTTTATTTTGTTATCTCAAACATTTATTATAATTAAACATAGTGAACTTTATGAATTTTTCACTTTTCTCACTTTGTGAACATAATTCTACTTTTTCTTGCCCTTATCCCATATTACTTGGGGTCGGCGCAACACGTTTTTTTCTTCCATTCTGTCCTGTCACCCGTCACACTATCACTACTTCCTTCTTTCGTATCACTCCTCACACAATCCATCCGTCTTTTTTTTGGCCTTCCTTTCCCTCTCCAGTCATCAGAACACTTTTAGTATCATGCGTTTCATCCCTCCTCTTTACACGGCCATACCAAGACAAACGATTTCTTTTCAACTTTTCAGTCACTGGCGCCACTTTCAAACTTTGACTTTGTGAAAATTATTAAAGAGAAAATTCTTTATTTTTTTACAATACTTGACTACTCCATCTCTTTATTCCCAGGGAGTGTTTCTTTGGCCGTAACAATCTGAGGCGGCGCCACGGGTCAGCGACGACCCCCCAGCCCCCCCTCCGAGTGTGTGTGTGTGTGCATGTCATAGATAGGTACGTGAGAGGCAGAAAATTCGCCGTTTTGTACGACCCGACGTAGAGTATGCTACACAGAGCGATGAAGACTGTGTTTGTAGAAATGACGTCAGGTGTAAATTGTGTTACTTGAGCTGAAATGTTAAGGTAGCCATACACGCTAGGGTAACTGGTAGGTAATGAGTATATTGGGGGAAGTTTGAAATGGGCGCCAGTGACTGAAAGGTTGAAAGGAAATCGTTTGTCTTGGTATGGTCATGTAAAGAAGAGAGAAAAACATGTTGCTAAAAGAGTTATGAATGTGGATGTGGATGGATGGAGAGGGAGAGGGAGGCCAAAGAAAAGATGGATGAATTGTGTGAGAAGTGATATGAAAGAAAAGGGAGTTAGTTATCTCGTGACAAGTGACAGGACAGAATGGAAGAAAAAAACGTGTTGCGCCGACTCCAAATAAAATGGGACAAGGGCAGGAAGAAGACACGCTAGGGTAACTGACAGGTTTGCTGCACAGTTATACTTATCAGGTAAGCTGGACACCTGCACAGGTGTGCAACATTCACGCCCCGGTTTACTTGTACAGCTCAACTGTACAGGCAAACTTGTCAGGTACCTATAGCGTGTATGGCGGGTAGTAGAAGCTGGCTGATGATGGATTTGTTATCAATTACAGTTTGGCTCAGGTGCTGGTGGTTCTTGTGATGAGATCCCATTATCATGGAATTAATAATGCGGGCATTGTCCAGAAAGTATACATCATCTCCATAGGCTTTTCGCAACTAGTCCACCCAAAGTCAGCTTCTCCACTGTTCTTTCAGCCTATCCAGATGAGACCCGTATTTTACATGGAGCAAACTGCCCATCAGATCTTCGCAACTGAGCAGCACGATGTTCATAAGAGAGATTGTGCATTGTAAATTATATCAGAGTAATAGAGTATGTTAAAGCGAATTATTTTCTTTTGCGGTGAATGCTTTTTTGTATTTTTTATAGTACTTGAAGAGATTATCTCTAGCCTGCAAGCCTAGCCAGGTTATAGCCGTTTCATGTCGAATCTCTTTCCACAATCGATAAAGCCTCAGCGTATATGCCATAAAACTTTGGAATGTAGCGATGAACATTGTAGAAACGATTACATTTCATTCTGTTATTTTGAACGATGTGAACTTAGTTACAATTTTTGTTGAGATGATGTCATTTCCACGGTATCGATTGTAGATTATCAACTTGGCTACGCCTGCAGAACCGGCCACCGTCGGCACGGGCTTGCGGACGGCGAGCAGTCCGACCGTCCGGTATTCGTCCGGACCGAGCCCAAGTCTTAGACGGTGCGAAGTGTTCCACGCGCGCCTCAAGGAGATGTCAGCAAACCGTAGGGACCCAGCAGGGTCGAAGCCTACTAGGGCCAAGGACCTGCTCCTGAAAGGAAGACACGGCCCTGGCATGAAAGGCAACGATGGTACAGGAGTAGGTTTTTGGTCAATAAAAGTCTGACACACCCTCCCGCTGCGTCCAAAAGCCTGATGTCATTAATATGACTGATTGATTATGATTATGGACTAAAAAAAACCTGCAGAAGCTTCTCATTTTTTTTTTATGGTGGGATAATCATCAATGACAACCCCCGCTCTTGGGCGGAGCGGGAGAAAGTGTCAGACTCTTACTGACTAAAAACCCACCCCGTTCCTTCAAGCCTTCATACCCGGGCTCGACCTATCTTTCAAAACTAACCATGGCCCCGGTAGAAGCATCTCATCAAAATTCCTTTCCTGTCGCATCTGTGGTCACATTACTCTGTGCAGTAGAGACAGGGTTCCTTTGTCCGTCTCGAGGGTGGTCAAGTTATTGGGCCCGTGTTATCGCGCCTGCGACCTTTGGAGCCGTATCATTCATCCAGAGAGGTAAGCAGGGATGTGGCTTGACTAAAACTTGGAGCAGTTGTCTTAGGACTAAGTTTTTTTTTAACGTAGGCATCTTTTTTATGGTGGGAAAAATCATGCATTGACATCCCCCGCCCTTGGGCGGAGCGGGAGATAGTGTCAGACTCTTACTGACTAAAAGACCCACCCCGTTCCTTCTAGCCTTCATACCGGGGCTCGAGCGCAGTTTCGGATAACCCTGGCCCCAGTAGGCTTCGACCCGGCTGGGTCCCTGCTGTTGCTGACAACTCTTTGAGGCGCGCGGGAACAGTACGCGCCGTCGACGACTTGGGCTTGCTCCGGACAATTACCGGACGGCCGGAAACGTAGGCACCTGATCGTGCTGAAGTAAATGTTAGGTTATATACAACACTAGCTTTTGCCCGCAGCTTTGCCCGCGAGCATAAAATATAGCCTATGTCACTCAGGAATAAAGCAGCTTTCTGTCGGTGAAAAATTTTTATCCATCGGTTTGGCAAAACTTCCAGAGTTTACCTAAAAATAATAAAAACAAACTCTTACCTCTTTATTATATCACGTGTCTAATATTTTTATATAAAGAATCTATGTACAAAATTTCATACTGTATCATGAAAAATCACAAAGTTATAAGCTTGTTATGTCAGCAAAAATACATAGTCACCGGGCCATCCAGGCGACTGAAGGGTTGTTTTCTGGCTCCTTATACCCGTTGTGACCTGCCGTGACTTATTTTGTAAGTGTCGGTGAAGTCCAATTTGAACCTTTTTAAAATTTTTTGGGGAAAAATATAACATGGTGTAAAAACTATCGCGATCCATTCAGTTACTGATTCTGGAACAAACTAAATTCAGATTTCGAAAAAACTAAAAACTAGTGCTTGACTGCGATCCCACCTGATGGTAAGCAGTGATGCAATCGTTGATGGTGAGGCGCACTAGTTTATTTAGAGTCTATTCACTCTAGCCTTGTCTTTTTACTTTTCACGTGTCTTATTATTATTAATCCAGAACTTTACATCAAAATCTGTTCAGCCGTCCAAGCGTGAAGAAATAACAAACATACATATACTTACAAAATTTTGCCTTTATAATATTCATCATCATCATTTCAGTCGAAAGACATCCACTGTTGGACATAGGCCTCCTCCAAGCGTCGCCACAACGAAAGATCCTGTGCGTCTCGCATCCGTCGGATTCCAGCGACCCTGACCAGGTCATCGGTCCACCATGCGGGAGGCCTTCCAACGCTCCGTCTTCCGGTACGCGTCGCCACTCCAGAGCCTTAATATTAGTGTGATGCAAAGAAACGAATTCGCTATCTTTCTTTATGATATGTCTCATCATTTCAGCCGATACACGTCTACTGTTGGACATAGGCCTCCCCCAAGCGTCGCCACATCGAACGTTCCTGTGCGTCCCGCATCCATCGATTTCCCGCTACCTTCACCAGGTCATCGGTCCACCTTGTAGGAGGCCTTCCAACACTGCGTCTTCCGGTACGCGGTCCCCATTCCAGAACCTTTCGGCCCCAACGACCATCTGTTCTGCGAGCAATGTGCCCTGCCCATTTAAGTTTGGCAATTCTTCGTGCTATGTCGGCAACCTTAGTTTTCCTGCGGATATCTTCATTTTTTATTCGATCACGCAAGGAAACCCCGAGCATAGCCCTTTACATTGCTCTTTGGGTGACTATGATATGTCTATAAACAGCTCAACTTCCTAAACCAGAGGTGAGACACCACCATAATAGAGTAGAATAGAATGGAATAAACTTTATAATACACCAAAAATGTTACACAACTTATAAATATACTTAAATCTATGGATACAAAGTCGGTCTTATCGCTGACAGCGATATCTACCAAACAACGTTAGAATCATATCCTCCCTTAAAATGATTGTCTTATTCCACAGCTCAGACACTTCGTAAATTTGTCTTGACGAGATTGCACTTCGACCCAAAAGTTTTGTTTGCTAAGATTAGAACTTCATCCATATAGGGTAAACCCATACGTGCCCCTATCGGTAATATCGTCGCCCTCTTCGCTAAGGGCCAGGCCACACGGAGCGGTGCGGCTCCGGCGGCGCGGCGCCTGAGCGTCGAATCTGCGGCCACACGAGTGACGTCACCCCGCTCGTACAGCCCGCCGATTCGTCGCACAGGCGCCGCGCCGGAGCCGCAGCGCGCCGTGTGGCCTGGCCCTAACTGTCGTATCTCACAAACTGGCGTATCTGTACTGACATTACCAACGTGTTCATAACATACTCACGTGTTCATACTTTTGCTTGAGTACATCTCCTTTAGCATTCCACTTCCCATCAGGCATACACTACGCCCCCATCATCGCTCTCTATTTTCCATACCACGAAACTGTAACATCACCTGCAGAACCAGTCCCGTGTACCTAGCCCTAACCCACATCAACAACACGTTGCTTTCTGACGCTGCTATGGACATCTTCGCAAGTGCTGAAATTGAACTCTTTAACGCTGCAGCTCGTTACCTTGAGTCCATTGCCACTCCCAGCACAATATCTTGTGAAACTCGAAAATATTTTTTATTTTATTTTGAAATTTTTGACATATGTATTTTTGTAAGTTTTTTTTTTTGACATTTTATTCTGACATCATTTTTATTATCTTTGACATTATTTTAATTTTTTTTTATGACAATGCTTCCATTAATATTCCATTTTTTTTACATTACTTTCATTATTGTTATTATTTTTGACATTGTTTTCATAATTACCATTACTATTATGTTTATTATGTTATTGTTTTTAAATTATTATTAATGTGTGCCTATAATTTATATGTGTGGTGTTAAACTGTAAGTGTAAATTGGCAATAAATAAATAAATTATTTCGAATAAGTCCTGTCTAATCGTCGTATCTGTGTCGTTTACCGTTTAGAAAATAATTACGTGTTTTGTTTTGCGTTAGTGCAAAAGGACAGAAAAAATATCTTCACTACCTTCCTACCTTAGGGCTTTAGGGCCGCTACTAACAAGAATAAACCAAGAGCAATATAACAAACTTGTTAATTCATTAGCATGAGTAAAGCTACAGTTAACGCAACTACAGGAGCATGATTTTAACACGCGGCCCAAGAACTGTTAAATAATATTAATTGCTAGTTAGGACAGTTAGCAGGGAGGGTGATGATATGTGTGCCTCACTAGAAAAACTAAGATACTAATTTTAGGGGCCGCTATAATCATGGCGGTAAGTCTCCTCTTTGAGCAGTGTCTGGAAAGACAGCACGGCGTCCTTAGCTTCCACATGAACCAGTTTGGGAGATTCCTGCATCGGATTCGTGCGGAAACAAGAAGAAAAGCCCGGGTGCCACCATTGTGTGGATCACCTGGAGGACACGGAGGAGGATACGGTAGAGGTGTGCCCCGCCTGGGCAGAGCACCGCCGTGGCTTCGTGGGTTCTCGGCGGCAGCGATCTCATTGGATGATAATCCCACCTAAAAAAAAACTAATTTAAAAAGACATGAATTTAAAATCGCATAAATATACATCATGTATCGCCGTCATCTATACTAATATTATAAAGAGGTATGTAAGTTTGTATGTAGGGGGTAATCTCTAAAACTACTGGTCCGATTGCGAAAATATTTTCATCGTTAGAAAGCTGCCTTATTCCTGAGTGACATAGGCTATATTTTATGTATGCGGGCGAAGCCGCGGGAAAAACCTAGTCTACACTATCTACACTAATATTTTAAAGAGGTAAAGTTTGTAGGAGGTAATCTCTGAAAGTACTGGCCCGATCGCTAAAATTTTTTCACCGATAGAAAGCTGCTGCTGAGCCGACCCCACCTAACGTGGGAAGAGGCAAATAAGAAGAAGAAGAGAAGAAAGCTGCTTTATTCCTAAGTGATACATAGCCTATATATTTTATGTATGCGGGCGAAGTCGTGGGCAAAACCAATTGTTACAATATATAGTCCTTGAAGGATCACAATGTTCGCGGGATTGTTCAAAAGTTACCGTAGCCCTACACGTAAAGGGCTGCTAAAGGAACACAGGTGGGTTTCATACTGTTGAAATTGTCCCGCAATGAAAAGAAAAAAAAAATCGGTATCTCCAAACAAACTATCCAATCAAGTTTATAATTTTGTATAGTTAGGCTGTTTTTTTATATTTACTTTCCAGTAAAAACTCTTACACAAAGTAATTCGCCTGGCTGGGTTTGAACCCGCGACGTACAACTCGTAAGTCGAAACCATTACTACTCGGCCACCACTGTTCTCAAAACGGTGAAGGAAAACATCGTGAGGAAACCAGCATGTCCTAGAACCAAAAAATTCGAAGACATGTGACATTTACTAACCCGCACTGGGTCTGCGTGGTGCATTACGGCCCATTCCCTCTCCTAGAGAGGAGGCCTGAGTCTCAACAATGGGGATATAACGCCGACTATACTATGCCATGCTAAAAACTCTTGTGGAAGTTTGTTCAGTCTCGCGTACTGAACAAGCCCTTAAACTTTTCGGAAACCTGTCCTTGACACCCTTTTAATCACATCCGAGCTGTACCGGAAGACCCAGCATTGGAAGGAATCGCACAAAGAGGACGGATGACCTGGTGATTGTTGCAGAAATCCGATAGATGCGAGACACACGTGACCGGTCGTTATGGCGACACTTGGGAGAGGCCAATGTCCAACAGTGGACGTCTTTAGGCTGAAATAATAATGATGATGACATTCCAGCAAGCCACCCTAAATTTATTCGACTTTATTTACAAAAGTTATACCTTCAGTAACACTCCTAAGCGCCTAACCTCACTCTAAGAAATTCGAAATTATAAAAAAAATTATAACCTACATAAAAATAATCTCAACTATAAAGCTCAGTGTATACAGCATAGTGACGTCACCCGGAGCCGGCGTATCCCATACCCCCTGTCTTTAGCACGGTCTCTTGCCCACAGGAGTCTGCGGGAAATTATCCGGAAAATAGCCGAGATACGCACCCCGCGTAGGTGTAATAACACCCCCTCCTACCCGGCTTTTACGCCCGCTCGTCCAAGTTTTGTTCTGTTGTGGAAGTCGTGTTGTATTAAACGCCCGGCTTGCTGCTAGTGTGTGCTAGGCTTTATTTCTGTTGTATTTTTTTAACTGCTTTAAATAATAATCTATATACACCGCTAAATTTTAATCGTTTTAATCCGGTACATGAAACACTATCGATTTGTAAAGATAAAATTAAAAAATGAAGTATCTTTTTTTCAAAACTCGTATTAATTTACGCATGTACGAAATTAATTTCTTTAAGAAAACGTCAGCTGAGCGAGTTCAATGACCTGTAGGTAGTTTGTAACGTTGACTATTACCTACAAGTCATTGAACTCGCGAAAAAAAAGGTACTTTATTTTTTAATTTTATCTTTACAAATCGATAGTGTTTCGTGTACCGGATTGACCATTCACGGGATTAAAACGATTAAAATTTAACGGTGTGTAAAAGGCAATGTCTTGCTCAAATTATCAATCTACACTAATATGATAAAGAAGCAAACTCTTTATAATATTAGTGTAGATTATAGTATAGTCGGCCTTATAATTTTCCCACTGTTGGCTCAGGCCTCCTCTAGGAGAGGACCTGTTATTAGCGGCTGTGTAAGACTTGGGCCAATTAATGTCATTACTTGTTAAATGCTGCACACAGAAGCTGTTTGTTGGCCTTAATAAATAAATAAAACAAACTTTACCTCTTATAATATTAGTGTAGACCACTTACCATAAAGCAAGTCAACACTACAAGTCTAAATCCCAAACCTAAAGGCAGGTCTACACAAATTGGGCTTCAAAAATATATTTTTTTTTACAAACATCGAAATCCCAATTCGAGAAACTAGTTTCCTTCCAAATGACGAATTAATCTCTCGAAAGTTGCCGGCCGGATATTTTTTTGAATGTTTTCTGAAGTAGCGACTCGGAACTGATTGTTGTGACGTTTCGGTAGTTTGTAAAGATGCGTCCAATTTGGGCCCCTTTCAATTCTGGACAATTTATATACAGATATTTTTTGTCATACGTTTTGATGGACATAGGTGTAACTGGACCTTTTGACTTGAAACAGCCAAACGTATCGATCTCCAACGTTTATTAAGGGAATGTAATTCGACATGCATTTTCACTGTTAAACATACAACTGCTTAATTAAGAGATTATGACGTTATTACACATTTTTTTTTTGATATTTTGGAAACACAGTATCTTGTGGATTATCTTGGCGTCTAATGAAAACAATTTATAAATTTTTGTGAAACTAATAAAAACTCTGAAAATCAGCTATTTTACATGAACCATAAACATTTCATATTTTAATAAAATATTAAAAAGTTAAAAAAAATAACAATAGAAACCTTGCAAAAAACAAGATTCTAAATGACGACATTTTTTTCAAAAAAATGTTAAGGTTTAAAAAAAGAACATGTATTTTCTGGAACAAGTTTTGTGAAATTTTCGAGTAAATCACGTATTTATCGAATGCTAACCGAGTTTTTAGGCGTTGTCTCACTTTCCTTCGTCAAACATCGCATTGATTGCGTTAGATAGGCGAAAGAAGCCTCTTAAGGTCAGTCTTTGGACGGGTAAGTATCGATATCAAAATTCCTCCGTGCTTCGGAAATCACGTTAACCAGCTGTCATTTAAATAAATCCTATAAAAATGTGCAAAAATCCTTCAAGAAATTGCAATAAAAAATAAGATCTGATCATCAGTGTGCACAGACCTTTGCAATAGAATTTATAGGCACAGAGTTGCAGCAATTATCTTAATTTTTTTTCCGAATTTGGACGCATGAAGTGCTCCTTAAACTTTCTAAAATAACGACTGCGCCAAATTGACGGGTCCTTTTTTATTTTTGATTAGCTGTCCAACCGGCGAACTATCAAATGTGTGAAAGTTAAATTATAATCACTATCATCATCATTTAAGCCGAAAGACGTCCACTGTTGGACATAGGCCTCCCCCAAGTGTCGCCTGAACGACCGGTCCTATGCGTCTCACATCCAATGGATTCATCGGGCCACCTCGTGAGAGGACTTTCAACACAGCGTCTCCAGGTACGTGGTCACTCCAGAACCTTTCATTCCCATCGACCATCTGTTGTGCGCGCAATAATACATCAATTGCGCATTATTTTAATCCCTTTAAATGTTCAAATGGATGTTTAATTCTAATCCTCCGTCCGCCATTTGTGCGTTAAGTGAGCAAACGAATTGCAATGACGCAAATGGCAGGACACATTGGCCAGTGGCGTAGAAACTTATGCACAAAACGCAAAGGTTCCGCACATTATGTCCCTATTAGGTTGACATAATCCGCAAAAAAAAAAGTATCTGTCATTGTACTATTTTTAGGGATCCGTGCCTCTAAAAGAAAAAAACCTTAAAGGATTACTTTGTTGTCCGTCTGTCAAGACCCTGTATCTCGTGAACGTAGAGATATCGAGTTCAAATTAAAACCATAAAGGTATTCAAGTCTGCAGTCCTTTGAAGCTGTGAAAAAATCATACGTGTGAGTAACAGAAAAAACATACGGCCGTTTATGTCGCTATATTTCGACAATCTCAAAGGAATCAAAATTCATAGAGTACTTCCCGTTGATATCAAATCCTGAAATTTGGCATGAAATAAGGTATTATAGCACGAGTAGGTAACGTATAGGAAAAAATCTGATAACTGTAATTTTTTAGTTACGTCACAAAAAAAAAACTTTTAAGCTATTGCATAGCTTCTATCGCGGGCCTTGAGCGTGGAGACCGAACCCAGAAATTCCATAATGAAAATAACCTAACACCCCCCACTCATTTGTTTTTTTTTGCGTGGTGACCGATAAGAAAACAAATGAGTGAACAATAATTCAATTTAATGTGTGAAAGTGTAACTTCAATTAATATCAAAGAAAAAAAAAGCAAAGGAAAAAAATACTGCATTAATAAAATAAATAAATAATTATAATTGCATAAGTTGATAAAAATGCTATGCAATAGCTTTACCGCGGTAGTCCCTGAGTGCCACACCTTTTTTTTTTGCTATTCGAAAAAATCTTTATAGATCGTAACTCAATTAGGGAATTGAACTATTTTCATATGTGTACGGAACTCTGGGTGCATTAGTCCGACTAGTACATGCCTTGTTTTTTTTTTTGCAAACTTTTGCCTTGAAGCAATTACGCATTTAAACATTTCTGAATTTGGAATTTGTTCAAGTGAAAAATGTCAAAGGTGTTTTTTTTTTAATGGGCTTTAATGGCAATTGAGCTCAGGTAGGCAGATGATACAATTATCAAGGTACAGGCTCTAAGGGATCAGTAGCGGTCACACGGCATTCGGAAGATTTAGGATTCTTTATGTATTTGCAAATCGCTGACGTTTGAAATCAGGTAAACCGGTGTTTTTCATGTGAAATGTCGCCATTTTTTTTTCTGCCAAAGGACACTTGAAGGTATACAGGTAGGTTTAAAAAAGCCCGCGGCTTCACCCGCGTACATTAAATAATAGCCTATGTCATTCAGGACTAAAGCAGTTCGAAAAACTTCGAGAGATGACCTCCTTACAAAAAAAAAAAAAACTTTAAATCTGTATAAGATAAAAATAAAATGTAATTAAAAATTCTTCTGGCTTTAAGTAACATAATGTAATTTGCTTATAAGTACTTAGCATTTTAAATTAACCGTTCCGGGTCGGGGTGCCATAATATTAAGTCACCTCTTTTCATAATCTCATGTTTTACCGACTGCGCATTCGGTATTTTCGTGGAAAATTTTTTGTATTTCGTTTTTTTTTGTTTTTTTTTTTTTTGATTACATAAGTATAAGTAACGGGTACAGATCGAGCTCCATTTTTTTGTACTAATTATAAAATAGGGAAAGCTAGTCATGTGTAAAAATACTAATATCCTCTACAATGAAATAAAAGAAGAAAATGGCACACCCGTAATTACTGGGAATAGAAGCGTGAAATATTTTAGTGGGTCCCAGGATGGTTTGAAAATACAAACATTAAAAAAACTATCTTGCGCTGTGCCGACTTCAGGCAGGGGCCATAGTATTAACATAGTTCCTGGTAACCAGTCCAGTTAAGACTCCAAAAACCATAGCCTCATTTTTCAAGGAGTTGTCAGCAACAGCAGGGGCCCAACCCGGTCGAAGCCGGGTTATCCGAAAGGGCGCTCGAGCCCCGGTATGAAGGCTACAAGGAACAGGGTGGGTCGTTTAGTCAGTAAGAGTCTGGCACTATCTCCCGCTCCGCCCAAGAGCGGGGGTTGTCATCAGATGATTTTTCCCACCATAAAAAAAATAGCCTTATATTATTTTCCACATGTTGCAATAGCACACACACAAGTTACCCTTCAACCGGAGGTTATCCTTGGATTCACTAGCAAGCGCATACAGGGATAATCACCGGCTGGTACCACGTTCCATTAAAAGCGACGAAAAGTGCCTCTGCGAGTTGGTTTCGGCTTCTCGTATGCCTTCCAAAGGTCCAAGACCTTAGGGTCCTGAGATAAATAAATGTATTAAAAAATAATATTCTTTGTTTATTACGAGTAACAATGAGACCCATTTAGTGTTAGTAACAAAGTTACAACTATGTTAGTAACATAAATATAACCACAAATTATATTAGCACACACTATAAAATAACAATTGCTTTAGCACTCCAGCCGAGATACTGAAGCTATGATTCACTAATAGCAGTCCAGCCTGTCAGCAATGCCCATGCTGCATGCAGCCATGCCCAGGATGCCGCTGGGACTGACTCGCACCCTGCGCACCAGGGATGCATAAAAGCAATCAACACGTATTTCTGTAAACATCCCTTTTTTATGGTGGAAAAAAAAACATGCATTGACATCTAAATCGAAATACATGACTTGGGCTTGGTCCGGACAGTTACCGGACGGCCGGACAGCGAGCTACCCATTGCTCACTGTCCGCAAGCCCGCGCCTACGGTGGCCGGAAATCGGGATCAGAATCCCGGCGGCGGCGGCGATAACGCCGTTGCCTGATGCGTTCGGCCTCCTCTTTTGCGATGTAAACATCCTTGATGCGCTACAGAAGCAAGGCAGTCCCAACAACACTCTGAAAGCATTATTATATTGCAATGTTAAGTCAATGACTTACGCAACATTATTTTTATGTTTAAGAGAAACCTGAATAAAGTTTGTTCAGAATCAGTATCTGAATGGATTCCAATAATTCTTACACCATGTTATATTTTTCCCCAATTTTTTTTTTAAATGTTACAAGTTGTACACCAGCGACACTAAAGGCCCAGCGCATACCGCTGGAGGCGCGGCGGAGCGCAATTGAAGACAACAATTTAATATAAACCTTAACAACCTTGATATACAGTCTACAAAAGAATAAATTCGCATGCGGCGCTCGGAGCGCCTTTAAGGTACTACAAGAGCATGCGCGCGAGTGCTCCAGTCGCCGCCATGCTGCTCTGCGCTCCGCTGCATTGCTCCGCACGCGGCTGGCTGACGGTCAAATGCCTCGATTCTTTTTCTTTTCCATTTTTCTTCTTCTTCTTCTTCTGCAAGCGCAGCAATAATCATGTCCCAGTCCACATCCATTACGAACGAGAGCGAGTTGTCTGTCAAAGTATCGATCAGCACTAAATGACATGGCCGCGCTCGGAGTAGCTGCGCGCCGCCGCGCTCTTCAGCACTCGAAGGCTCTCAAGGGATCTTGGCGCCGCTCGAAGCCCGCGAAATCCGCCCGCGCGTTTCAAGGAAATGCGCTCCGCCGCGCCTCCAGCGGTGTGCGCTGGGCCTAAGGCCTCTGCTTCGAATCTTGCGGGCAGCGGGGCGGCGGCGGCGGCGCGGGAGCGTGGCGGGCCACTCAGATCCGTTCTCGAAACCAGCGGGTAGACCGCCCGGCACTATAGCGGCGTAGTGTTGTGTTCGTGGTGGTGTCGTCGAGATATTTGTTTTTATTCGCGAACAAAATGTCTGAACAACGGCGACAACCTCTTTCTGATTCAAATTTATTCCTACCGCTCGATTTATTGTGGGCAAAAGAAGAAGTGAATCCCTACTATAGGGCAAGGAAAAGAAAAGGCGAGTTTTATCGAAATTATGAAGAACAGAGTAAATGTCCTGACGAATTCAAAGACTAAAATAAATTGCACAATACTGCAATGCAGACGCGCGGGTGGTCACCGCTCGACTGGAGCGCACCGCTCGTTGCCCGCCGGCTCGCCGCTGCCGCGCCGCTGTTTTCGAGAACCGGTCCACTTGATTTTACGCCAGATCCTAATGCTCCCGCGCCGCCGCCGCCGCCGCCCCGCTGTCCGCAAGATTCGAGGCAGAGGCCTAAACACACAGGTTACGGCAAGTCATAGCGGGCATTAGATGCCAGCAAACAACTGGGTGCAAGTGCAAAACAATTCCTCAGTGGCCTGGATGGCTCGGTGACTATGTACTTTTGCTGACATAACAAGCTTTATCTTTGTGATTTTTCATGATACAGTTATGAAATTTTGTACATAAAAAATGTTGACATTAAAATAATAGACACGTGTTTCGAGTTTCTCAGTTACTAAATCTAATGTATGAAAATAACTACAAGAATTGTAAATCTCTTTTTTTTTGGAATAGGTTAAAAACTTCCATTGTTGAATGCAACATACGTAACCAATGGGTTATCAGAACGTTTTCAATTTGTTTCTTGATTAAGTATCAATGGACCGAAGCGCTGTTAACCGAGATGACTCGCATTGTAAACGTGGTATCCGCAGCATTTGTTCTACACAGTGTAACAACAATTTGAACCATGTATATATTATTTTTAATTTCCTTTATAGAATTATCTAACAGTTACTATACATTTACAACCCAAGAACAAGTGAAACGGAACGCACAGAATATTATTTCTTACGGGAAACACATGCCACACTTTCAACTCCAGATACCCAGAACCACAAGTAGCCGCCATCGAAAAAGCACTGAGTTATTGAAAATCGATGGAAAGGATTCAAATGTCTTCGTTCCTGTAACGAAATCAATCACACCGGAACAGCGGAGTACAAAGAGAACGAAGTCTACTTCTCTCTTTGTCAATCAGACACCAGAGGTAAGTTGGTTCCAACGGGGTAAAATGCATCATTATTTTCCTGTCCTGGCAGGCAATTTATTTTGGGTAAGTCATTGTGCGTTCCGCATACGGAACGTTCGATGTGGCGACGCTTGGGGTGGCCTATGTCCAACAGTGGATGTGTATCGGCTGAAATGATGAAGATGATGATGAAATCATTGTCACTGCACTCTGAAACGGTGTTGGAAAACATCGTGAGGAAACCAAAAATTTCACGTTATAGAGATTGATGATTAATGGTTTTAGAAGGTTTTAAGTTATTTGTTATATTGCAGGTCTATGCCAAGAATTTTGTTCAATGCATGTCAGTATCACCTCAAGAAACAATACAGGTAAATTTTTTTTAAATATTTTTAAACGAGCGATCAGATCAAACATACAAAATGTACATGTTACCGGCAATCTGTATAATAGGGTAGTTTTTAGGGTTAAAATAATTATATTTAGTCCGTATTTTAGATTATAAAAAAATATTGGACACGTATGTTTCTTTTTTTGACTAAAAAAATAACAAAAATATAACCCATTAAAGTTACGTGTGACGTAACAAAATGCAGCACGGCGTGACGTTACACGTAACTTTAATGGGCTATATCTTTGTCATTTTTAGTATAATTTACTTATAAAAAAATACGTGTCCCTTATTTTTGAATAATCTAAAAGACGGACTAATTACATTATTTACGGCAACTAGCCTATTCAGGTACTCTATACAATACCTACTGTTGGACACAGGCCTTCCCCAAGTGTCACCACAACGACCCATCCTGTGCGTCTATCATCCACCGCATTCCCGCGACTCTCACCAGGTCGTCGGTCCTCCTTATGGGAGGCCTTCAACGCTGCGTTTACCGGTGCGCGGTCGCAACTCTGGAACCTTCCGGTCCCATAGACTATCGGTTCTACGAATAAAGTGCCCTGCCTACTGCCACTTTCATGCAATTCCTATGCCCAACAGTGGACGTCTTTCGGCTGAAATGTTTTGTATCATTTCAGCCGAAAGACGTCTGAAGACGATGGAATACCTGAGGCGTCCAGGCAATGTTTGAAATATTATATAAATATTATTTGATTGGCCTATTGGTCTAGTGGTTAGTGGTACTGACTGCTATGCAGCAAGTCGTGGGTTCGATTCCCACCCAGGACAAATGTTTATGTGATGAGCATGATCATTTGTTCTGTGTCTGGGTGTATTTTATCTATAATACCTATGTATGTATTTAGAAATATATAAGTATGTTTATCAGTTGTCTAGTACCCATAACACAAGCTCTGCTTAGCTTGAGACTAGACGGCGTTGTGTGATAGTTACGGAATATAAATAAATATATATATGTAGATTTTCATTGTCATTTGAAATGGGACTCGTTCTTAAAATTATGAATATTAGTGTCTCTTACATACTTTACCTAGGTAATGTATACAATTTCTAGGGTTTATATACAGTACCTACTGGTCCAACGGCAATGTGTAAAATAAATAGATTTTGGTTTATATTTATCTGTATTAAACGACCTAACTACAAAATGCACTTGCATGTTCTTCTCCATAGAGACCTACTCTTTGGAACGTGCAATTTAGCTTCACTTTTCTTGGACTGACCTGACTGACATTTGACTATTCACAAGTGCCTGTAAATGGTCTATCCAAACTAATATTATAAATGCGAAAGTATCTCTGTCTGTCTGTCTTTGCTTCACGCCTAAACTACTGAACCGATTTGTGTGAAATTTGGTACAGACATAGTTTGGAACTTGAGAATGGACATGGGATAGTTTTTATTGCAAAAAATAAAATAAAAAATAAAATTTATTCCGGACATACGGCGCCATCTATTGGTCAAGAATCGGCATCAATTCAGTACTAAAATTTCCGGAAGTCACTATTCCATGCGAACGAAGTCGCGGGCAAAAGCTAGTTTGAAATAAATGCTTTGATTTTGATTTTGATTTCGAATGACGGTTAAATAAAACATGATCCATTACAATGTGTGTAAAAGGCAAAAGCAGGGGAGGGATTGACGTAACTTTAAGACACCCGAAACGGACCGGTTGGGTTTAAAGGCTGCACGCCAGCTGTATCATAGTTAGGTGATGGTCACACTGCCACGCATCACGCTGCATGTTGCGTGTCAACGCACCTACGCACGTACTTGTTGTAAAAGGCTGCACGTCTGCTGTGTCATAGTTAGGTGATGGTCACACTGCCACGCATCACGCTGCATGTTGCGTGTCAACGCACCTACGCACGTACTTGTTGTAAAAGGCTGCACGCCAGCTGTGTCATAGTTAGGTGATGGTCACACTGCCACGCATCACGCTGCATGTTGCGTGTCAACGCACCTACGCACGTACTTGTTGTAAAAGGCTGCACGCCAGCTGTGTCATAGTTAGGTGATGGTCACACTGCCACGCATCACGCTGCATGTTGCGTGTCAACGCACCTACGCACGTACTTGTTGTAAAAGGCTGCACGCCAGCTGTGTCATAGTTAGGTGATGGTCACACTGCCACGCATCACGCTGCATGTTGCGTGTCAACGCACCTACGCACGTACTTGTTGTAAAAGGCTGCACGCCTGCTGTGTCATAGTTAGGTGATGGTCACACTGCCACGCATCACGCTGCATGTTGCGTGTCAACGCACCTACGCACGTACTTGTTGTAAAAGGCTGCACGCCAGCTGTGTCATAGTTAGGTGATGGTCACACTGCCACGCATCACGCTGCATGTTGCGTGTCAACGCACCTACGCACGTACTTGTTGTAAAAGGCTGCACGCCTGCTGTGTCATAGTTAGGTGATGGTCACACTGCCACGCATCACGCTGCATGTTGCGTGTCAACGCACCTACGCACGTACTTGATGTAAAAGGCTGCACGCCAGCTGTGTCATAGTTAGGTGATGGTCACACTGCCACGCATCACGCTGCATGTTGCGTGTCAACGCACCTACGCACGTACTTGTTGTAAAAGGCTGCACGCCTGCTGTGTCATAGTTAGGTGATGGTCACACTGCCACGCATCACGCTGCATGTTGCGTGTCAACGCACCTACGCACGTACTTGTTGTAAAAGGCTGCACGCCTGCTGTGCCATAGTTAGGTGATGGTCACACTGCCACACATCACGCTGCATGTTGCGTGTCAACGCACCTACGCACGTACTTGTTGTAAAAGGCTGCACGCCTGCTGTGTCATAGTTAGGAGATGGTCACACTGCCACGCATCACGCTGCATGTTGCGTGTCAACGCACCTACGCACGTACTTGTTGAAAAGGATGCACGCCTGCTGTATCATAGTTAGGTGATGGTCACACTGCCACGCATCACGCTGCATGTTGCGTGTCAACGCACCTACGCACGTACTTGTTGTAAAAGACTGCACGCCTGCTGTGTCATAGTTAGGTGATTGTCACACTGCCACGCATCACGCTGCATGTTGCGGGTCAACGCACCTACACACGTACTTGTTGTAAAAGGCTGCACGCCTGCTGTGTCATAGTTAGGTGATGGTCACACTGCCACGCATCACGCTGCATGTTGCGGGTCAACGCACCTACGCACGTACTTGTTGTAAAAGGCTGCACGCCTGCTGTGTCATAGTTAGGTGATTGTCACACTGCCACGCATCACGCTGCATGTTGCGTGTCAACGCACCTACGCACGTACTTGCAGGAGAGCAGATCTGCATCATCGTGCGGGTATTTAACGCACTCACACGTGTAGGTACGTATTGTGAATTCACGCAAACTCTGACTCATTTCATACAAAATTACGCACGGCACTACGAGACTCAGTGTACCATACCTTGCGTGTCGTCCCGCACCCACGCGCGTGAGTGCATGTTTTTCCGCATGTAGGCACGTGATCTGCATGAACGAGCGTGGATGCATTTTCGGTGTGTTGAACTGTGCGTGTTTCTGTACAAACGGAGACACTTACAAGCAACGTTAAAACGTATTCAGTTCACGCACAACGCTGCGTGATGCGTGGCAGTGTGAAAACCGCCTTAGACCGCCTTAACATCTTCGCTGATAAACACCGTTAAATTTTAATCGTTTTAATCCCGTGGAGGGTCGATCCGGTACATGAAACACTATCGATTTGTAAAGATAAAATTAAAAAAAAGTACCTACTTCTTTTTCAAAACTTGTATTAATTTACGCATGTACGAAATTAATTTCTTTAAAAAAACGTCGGCTGAGCGAGTTCAATGACCTGTAGGTAGTTTGTACGCAACGCCGACTACTATCTATAGGTCATTGAACTCGCTCAGCTGACGTTTTCTTAAAGAAATGACTTTCGTACATGCGTAAATTAATACGAGTTTTGAAAAAACGTACTTTATTTTTTAATTTTATCTGTACAAATCGATAGTGTTTCATGTACCGGATCGACCCTCCACGGGATTAAAACGATTAAAATTTAGCGGGGTATACAGGGTAATTTGTAAAACACTACAACTTCTCAGAACCATGTAACTTAATCCTAAACAACAACTTTTGTTTTGTGACTTTTATAAATTTATCATATTTTAGTTCATCAGATTGTCATAAAAAAATAGAAGAAGCAAGCGATAGTACAATAGCGGAGGAGAGCGGGGATCAAGCGGCGGGTGTGCCGTCGCTTCATACAGACGTAGGTAGGTATAGCAAAATACAAAGTTGAAATGTGTTAGATAGTAAATCTTGATGATTTGTTTTTGGTAAATGTATTTATTTATTTAACTATTTATGTACACACATGGAAATACAAGAAAAGAGAAAGGAAACAGAAAAATATAGAGGGTATTATGTTTTGTTACAAGTCATAGAACAAAAGTTGATGTTTATGATGTTAGGAATACAGTTCTGCAAAGTTTTTATGGTTTTACAAATAGATCTGTATAGAACCTACGAGTAGCTGGCATCAGTTTAGTTAAGACTTTTCATCACGCGTTCATATTTCCGAACATAATCGGCGTGTTCAACTTCTTGATACGCGTACTATTTTAACTTTACAATAATGAGAAATTCATTCACATTTCAGGGTCAACACCCCGCCTTTCTGACGGTGGAAATAACCAAAAGAATATCTCGCATGATGAATAATTTACCCAAGAACAAAACCTGGCTCTACAACTGTACCATTAGCTACCGATGTTCACCGGTTAATTTAACATCTCTTACCGAACTCACTCCTCCAGATCTCATCCTTAAATCTTGCTATACTGAAAATCAGACACAATGTGAAATTATAAAATTTAAAAATTTGACCACAGATGAGAAACTATCATTTTTATCTAAGACCGTTATAGACAAATCTTTCTTTTTTATCAATTGTTCTGTAAATCCAAACGGTACTCAAGAATGTCATACGAAAGACGATGTTGCTTATACCTCATCGAATAAGTCAAGTGAAGCAGTAGTGAGAGTGCAAGAAGAATTCATTTGTGAGGAAAGCGAGAACACTAGTGAAGAAAATTTCCATCTTGGCACTCTGTGGCGAAAACAACTAGAAACCAAGATTCTGTGGCGACTACATACTAAAATTATACTACAGACTAAAAGTATACCACGGAATAAAAGTATACTATGGAATAAAAGTATACTACGGAGTAAAAGTATACTACGGAATAAAAGTATACTACGGAGTAAAAGTATAATACGGAATAAAAGTATACTACGGACGAAAAGTATACTACGGAATAAAAGTATACTACGGACTAAAAGTATACTACGGAGTAAAAGTATACTACGGACTAAAAGTAAACTGCGGAGTAAAAGCATACTACCGACTAAACGTATACTACGGACTAAAAGTATACTACGGAATAAAAGTATACTACGGAATAACTGTAGTCTAAATACTAACAGTATACTACGGAATAACTGTAGTCTAAATACTAACAGTACACTAAGTACTAAGAGTAAACTAAGTACTACCAGTACACTAAGTACTAAGAGTAAACTAAGTACTACCAGTACACTAAGTACTAACAGTACACTAAGTACTAACAGTACACTAAGTACTAACAGTACACTAAGTACTAACAGTAGACTAAGTACTAATAGTACACTAAGTACTAACAGTACACTAAGTACTAACAGAACAACACTAAAGTTTATATTCAGGCCCATTCCAAACCCTTGCAATGACCCTGTAGTTAGAGAATACATAAATTGTTCAACTTATGTGTGTGTGTCATGGGAAATGTATATTCTTCCTTGTAGTGAAATTCTTAACATTCCTAAACCTCCACCCGGACTTACACCTTTCACGTATTTTGAACCTAATACAACAAGTACGTCGGCTATAACAAATTGGCCGACGACGACGACGACTGTCACTACGACAAGTGATGTAACCACTCCAATACCCAACATTACCCAGTATCAAGCGTCCCCAAGACTGCCAAGTATTTTGCGACAAAGTATATTATTTAAAATACACGGTCACGTTGTTTAGAAAAACCCCAAGCATAGGGGTGAGGTATCAAATTTTAATCAAAGCAGCTTCTGTGAACTTCAAGAAGGGAGATGTGAAAGTCATGGGCATTTTTAGCAAGCCCGCTAGTTGACTATACCGAAATAATCGTTGAAAGCCACGATCAAGTTGTGAGTACCAGAGATACGCCAAGTCAATGAAGCTCGACAAGTCCCAGGGAAAATATTCAACTATCTTGCCAACGGAAGTCATAAAAGAATAAATAAGAAGATAGAAAACAATTATTTCCACTACTTTCTTTTCAAGCAGAGAAAATATCGGAGCTAGAGAAAGAAACACATATTTTCAATGTAACGTAAACGTGGTAACCGTGCTGATGAGCTTCATAGGGTAACGTTGACATTCACCCTCAATTTCGGTTCATACATCGAGGCAAAAGTACGGAGTGCTCATCTTTGGAATGGATTTGATAAATACCAGCTACGACAGGACATGCGCCACCTGCTAGACTGCCCATCCTACATAACCATCTGCAGTTTTCAGGATCTATACCAGGCCAACAATAGAGCCTTACAGGTTGCCAAATATGGATCAGAAAAAGTATAGTTTGAGAGCATTGACACGAAAAGAAGAAGAATTGATGCTTTGATTGCTTGATGCTTATGAGTCGCGAAACGCGTCAAGATGATCATTAGCAATGATGCAGTTGTTGAATCAAGACTACAAAGTCTTGAGAATTGACATAATATTTTAAGGCCGATTCACGTGATGAAAACTGTAATGATATCGTAGCAATTTAGTCGTTTAGACCATTTCTGTATTCACATCCATCAATCGAGTTTGAACGACACTGATTTTAAAGTCGTTAGAAATTCGTCGATTTAAAAAAAAATCTGTATTAAATTATCCAGGTAGAATACTTATTAATGTAACTGGAAATAAGTCGATAGGTTTTTTTTTTCGGTGGGAAATATTATCCTATGACAACCCCCGCTCTTGGGCGGAGCGGGAGATAGTGTCAGACTCTTACTGACTAAAGAACCCCATCCCGTTCCTTCAAGCCTTCATACCGGGGCTCGAGCGCCCTTTCGGATAAGCCTGGCCCCAGTTGGCTTCGAACAGGCTGGGCCCCTGATGTTGCTGATAACTCCTTGAAATATAAGGCTATGGTTTTTGGAGTCTTAACTGGACTGGTTACCAGGAACTATGTTATTAATATGGCCCCTGCCTGAAGTTAGCATAGTGAAAGATTTTCGATTGGCAGGCGTTCAGAATGGCCGCCGGTCGCTTTTGCAGCGACGGCGCCCACACTGGCGCCCCGTAGAGGGCCATGGACCGAACGATTCCCACGTAGAGCCTCCGGCAGGAGGCGTCTGGACCCCCAAGGTTGGGCAGGAGCCGCTTGAGAGCGGTCCCAGTCCGGTTGAGTTTGGGAGCCAGACGTCGGAAATGCTCCTCGAAATTCCATCGGCTATCGAGGATGAGTCCCAGATACCTCATCGAGGACCCCACGCCCCACCGTTAGTTGGGCGTGGGGTCCTCAATGAGGTACCCAAAGGCGGCGCGTTCCGACGGCCGCGACTGTCAAAACACATGGCCTCGGATTTGCGCAGCGCCACCTCGAGCCCCAACTCCTGGATCCTACCAACGAATATCGCAACCCCGCGTGTCGCTAGAGCGGCCGCCGACTACTATATGACTCTCCCTGTGCTAGAACCAGCGTGTCGTCTGCGGAGCAGACCACGCTGACCCCGTCAGGGAGGTCGCCTCGCAGCACGTAATCGTACCCGATGTTCCACAAGGGTGGCCCTAGTACTGACCCCTGCGGAACACCGCATGACATCTCCCGACATTTCCAGTCTCCCTGGTGACCGGGGTAGACAATATACCTGTCCGAAATAAGTCGATAGGTCGTGAATACAGCTTTTGGATAGGACTTCGATCGAACGAATAGAAAACTTCAACGATATTTGGCTTGTTTTATTTTACGTGAATCAGGCTACTGGTCTGTTACCGAAATATAAGCTGAACAAAACATGAACACATTAATAAATATTTATTGGCTGCTATCTATTTCAAAGATAACATAAAAAGTACTTATTTGTTTTTTTTTATACTCTACGAATATTACCCTGTGATTGGACATAATGTCCAGTGTGTATTCTTCTCGCCTCCCAAATATTCTTCTTTTAAGTTATCTTTTTCTAAAATTAAAAAAATATCTATGTTATTAAAGCAATATTGGACACAGGTCTCCCCCAAGTATCGTGATAACGACTGATCCTGTGTGTCTCGCTTCCATCGGATTCCGACGACCCTCACCTTGTGGGAGGCTCCAACACCTCCGCCGTGTCTAGAATCTTGGGAAAGATGATGTCATAATGAAAAACCGGTTAAGACCATGTCGGGCCACGCTCAGTGTAGGGTTACGTAGTTCCCGTCCGTCACAATAAGTGAACCCACTTATGAGGTTAAAAAAATGCTTGCCTATACGACTATACCTACAACAAACTTAGTCCAGAAATTATTTTGTAGAACCTAAAATAATTTCTGGACTAAGTTTTTTTACTTTTGGAGCGAATTTTTCCGAAATTATTGACATTATCAAAAACACTTTCCGCTTTACATATAGAGGGGCTACCCTAATAAAACATTTTTTTCCAATTCTTATTTTACCACTTTGTCGGCGTGATTGATATACATATTAATGCCAAATTTCAGCTTTCTAGTGCTAACAGTCACAGAGATTAAGCGAGGACGGACAGACAGACATGGCGAAACTATAAGGGTGCCTAGTTAACTACGGAACCCTAAAAAGTTACATGACATTAACTCTTTGAATGCCGTAATTAGAGACACAATAGAAAGACAATTGCTTATGTCGAACTGTGTAACATAAGACATTCAAAAGGTTTTAGAGGAGTATGGATTAAGACGTACTACTGTACCAACTCTAAGAAATTGGCCTTATTTCAATTTCCTTAGTCCTTTAATAAGTAGATATATACCTACAACATAATTTTTAGTTTAAAGGTCATTGGGCGTTTTTGACCCATCTTATGAAAGCTCGCTTACACAGGCCAAATCAGTTTTAAATTAAAGATTTCAATCCCACTTTTCAAAATATGTATTTTTTTTTTATATCTCATGGGAGAAAAAGTTATTTAACATTTAAAAGTAAATAAACTTGCTACTAAATGTTAATAAAACAGAAGTTTTTACTTTTTATCCGACTTTGAATAGAAGGGGTATTATATTCGGCTGAATGTACGTTTTCTTTTTTTTGCATATATGTTCACCTATACCTATCCCTGAGATAGGTATAGGTCACCTATACCTATCTCAGGCAATTGTAAACCGATATCGAAAATTAAATTAATTTTTTTGATTGAAAGATTATACTACCAAGTTGATCCCATAGAAATATTGTTATGATCTGATCATGAACTTCGAAGATATGGAACAGAACTCCTCATGGGATCACAGCAGAACTATCGTAACAAGTAAAATGGCTTTGTATAGACGTGTAGTCGATGACTGACTGAAAAAAAAGGGGGAGAGGATGTATCAAACTGATCTGATGATGAAGTCGGAAGTTAAATAATGGAATCCAACCGTATTTGTGATTATTAGAATCGTTATAAGATGCACTCTGGCTATAAGGTATATAAGTTTGGCTAAGGGTTAATTTTTAGTGGTGGTTATCATAACTAAAAAGTGTAAAATAAAAAACCTTTTACAAAAAAAAAAAAAAATACAACCGACTTCAATGTAAAAAAAAAACACTGAAAAGTATTTTGTACTTTTCAGTTTTTTTAACTATATTATAATCTATATTCGAAAGTTGGTGTTAAATAAGGAAGAGAAAAAACTGACTCATAGAAATATCTACTTTCGAAATTAAAGTTATTTTGTACTTTTCAGTGTTTTTTTTACATTGAAGTCGATTGTGGCTTTAACTAAATATTAATAAAACAGAAGTTTTTACTTTTAGCATTATCGCACACTTGGCAGATAGATAAAAACAGTTAGGTACCGATGTGTGCATGCGTTTGGGTGACCTCTAGGTAGTAGTCGGCGTTGCGTACTAACTACCTACAGATCATTGGACTCGCACAGCTGACGTTTTCTTAAAGAAATTAATTTCGTACTTACGTAAATTAATACGAGTTTTAAAATAAAGTACTTTATTTTTTAATTTTATCTTTACAAATCGATAGTGTTTCATGTACCGGATCGATCCTCCACGGGATTAAAACGATCAAAATTTAGCGCTGTATATATGTACACAAATAAAACAATCGTAGTTGACAAAATGTCAAAACAGCAAGAAAGACAGAACAGGGAACATTCTTTTGAAAGGATAAAAAACGTAAAGTCAAAAACAACGGCAGACATTTAAATAAAGAGCATCGCAGCGCGTTGGCGCCAACATCCCGCGGCTCGTTCTTTTTTTAAACGACCACGATTCAATTTGCTGAGGATCAAGCATGGAGGTCATAATGTCAGGCTGAATGTTGCTGATTAACTAGCGCGCCGGCCGCTTGTGAAAAATTTAAACTGGAATAAAATATGAAGAAAAAGATATTAAATCAGAAAAAATAATCATCGAAGACATTTTAATTTTCATAACTAAAATTATATTTTAAAAAATTGGGAGATTAGTAGGTCTGTGCCCTAGGTCAGTATAGAATAAAAAAAATCTTGAGAAAATGTTTTTTTTTTACCAGAAATTCAGGTATCACTTTTCCGCAATAGTGCGAAAAATTGCTCGAACTCGCCCATTCTACCAGTAGTTGTATTTATCGAGTCGCCGGTCAACTCCCGTTTATTTATTTTAGCGGAAGTGTGTTGAAAAACATCATTTGATACATGTGGTGACACTGCAATACCTACTCGGCTCCATACGCGATCGCCTACCGCTCGGGTGAGTTTCTAAAATGTACTTTTTATTCCCATACATTTAATACGGTACGAAGATAATCCGGTAAATACTTTCGATTTCATGATAACCGGTGACAGCGTATGAATAACGTTATAGCGGGTGCAGGAGAGGCCATACAGCACAGCGGGGTTCCACGCACCGTCGGACCACCCTGTACAGTTGCCATAACGGATCTTGAGCGGTTGCGCAGAAGTCAAATATTCGGTCTCTGTAATGGTGCAAAGTGAAACGCGGGCGCGGGGAGCGTCAGTGATTGGCTCGCCGCGACATCGCGTCATAGACGTCACTCCTCATTCGGTCCCTGCGTTGCTGCATGTATCTAACGACGAAGACAATTGGCTCGCCAATGTATGGAATGCGCATAGCGATCCCCACTCTGACGCCGAGCGCTCAAGATCCGTTGTGCCTACTGTACAGTGCTGGTCCTACCGCCCGAGGCCAAGGTTTGTAAGTACGGCTCTATGATGTAACTTGGATGACTGAATTTTTACAGTACCTAGCTTTTTATCATTTTTATACATACATACAGTACCTAGCTTTTTATCATTTTTAAACTATTAAGTTAATGAAAGCTGAGAAAATTCCAGCCAAAAAATAAGCAGACTGTTTATAACAAATCTGCCTAGACTTGACCAGAATAAAAAATGATAACTTTATTCATCACTAATGTGATTAGTAGTACTGTATGAGTTTTGTTTTTTTTTTTCGGGAAGAAAATCATCCAATGACATCCTCCGTTCTTGGGCGGAGCGGGAGTTAGTGTCAGACGTTTACTGACTGAAAACCCTCTCCTGTTCCGTCGTTGCCTTTCGTACCGGGGCCGAATCTTCCTTCCTTCTCCTCTCCCCTCTTTTTCTCTTTTGTTCCTTCTTCTCTTTTTTTTAGATCCTTGGCCTCAGAGAACTTCGACCCTGGTAAACTGGCTTGGCTGTCAGCAAACTTATGATGATGATGATGATGTAGAGTAGATGGTTAATGGGTCCTAAAAGCTTTGGAGTGATGATGGCCACATACATGAAGATTGCGTTGAAAGGCCGCCCACAATGTGGACCGACGTCCAGGTGAAAGTCACCAGGGAGTTCCTCGGCAAGAGTCACTGGGCATCGGCACTGGCTGTTGCAGTTGGAATCGATAGTTCTTAAACAACTAGTGAGCAATGTTCTGGTGAAATAATTAACAAAACATTTGAGAATCAGATTCAGAATGTCTTTATTGTGGGCATCTAACAATATACATATTATGTCGCCGTGGAGTGGGCCACGACCTTTAATGGGCCAATGTCCTTGCAGGGTTTTGGCATAGTGGGTAGCCCCGAGCAACGAAACAACGAACTGAACAACGTTTTATTAAAATAATATCATAATAATATTCGAACAGACACGTCCGCTCGGTGCGAGGACCGATCACAGAATGCCCGCCCTTCCATCGGCCGCGTCCAAGCACGACTCATCGTGTTGCGTCTGGCTAGCGTTCGGTAGTGGGAGTCAATTCTCCGACATATACATAAGACACCTTCACCGTCACCAGCCCGGCGCAAGAGATCGCTGCTGCCGATCGCCCACACAAGGACGCAGCGGTGCTCTGCCCAAGCGGGGCACACCTCTACCATGTGCTCCACCATGTCCTCCGGACGGTCCACACAGTGGTGACACCCGGGCTTCACTTCCGTACGAATCCGTTGCAGGAACATACTGAACTGACCTTGTCCGATGAGAACCCCGACTTCAGGGATAATCTGGCCAAATGGTGTATCCTTGACCTATCGCAAATACAGTGCCAGTGTGGAGCCACTCAGCCACCATTGCTCACAGAAACCTTTAATAAGTTCATCTTTGTTTGGTTAGATTTAATCAAGGTTTAGTCACGATAGGCGCCGACGTAACGTCATGAGTTATGTGAGTGAGGCAAGGTGACGCAGCGGGAGACCTCTCAACACTGGACCACCCATCTATAAAGTTGTCAACCATTATCAAGTGATTATGTAATACTTTTTCAATACACTTACTCGAAAACGCTTTTAGGCACGCAATTGACTGATTTCAGCTTGTGCTCGGCTCAAACTCTGCTCGTGCTTGGCTCGAGCTTCGCTTGTGCTCGGCTTGTGTTCAGCTTGTGCTCGGCTTGTGCTCGGTTCGTGCTCGGCTCGTGCTCGACTCGTGCTCGGCTTCTACTCGGGTCGTGTTCGTCTCTTCTAACCGAAACCCTCTTTAGGAATCTTGCTACCGTTAAGGGTAAACGCAGAAATATAACACGCAGAGATATTAGCATAAAACGTTACAAATATTTATAGCTAACAGCTCTTTGAGCCCATAGCAGTGATCGAATTAGTCATGACTGCTCTATATGGTACTTGTACAACTTACAGCTTCCTTTAACTATTTTTCATAAGGTGAAGTTGATAATAAATTTCGGTACATGGTCTTGTAACATTATTACATCATACAGGTTGCGTTGCATGAACGAATGCGGCGGAAGGTTGGTATCATCCGCTGTCCTATATTATAGGCAGTAGCGTAACTTGGCGTGGGCGAAATGGGCCCACACCAACGGCCTCACTCCCAAAGGTGCCTTTTGTGTGCGAGGGCTCAGCAACAAAAACAACGAGGGTTGTGTTTTATTTTTTTTTAGCTTTTGCTTGCAGGTTCACCAGTGTACATAAAATATCGCCTTTTATTATTATTATGAGCCCGTTGTGTCTCACTGCAAGGCAAAGGCTTCCCTTTCGTTATTCTACTCTTTTCAGTCCTTAGCTACTTCTGGCCAATCCATAAGGCCCAACCGCCCGAAAAATGCCATAAAACAGTGACTTTCTGAAGCCTACTCCTCGGTAACGGCCAAGTTAATGGGTTTGAAAAAAATAGAATAGAATAGAATAGAATAGACTTTATTGTACACCAAAAAGTAATACAGCTTATACAAAAACTACAGTTTGTGGGTACAATTATGGCGGTCTTATCGCTGAAAGCGATATCTTCCAGACAACCTTAGGATGGATAAGAGCTAAAAATAATACACGGGGTAGTCTGTGGTGTACTGCTAACTATATAAAACACAATACTCAATTATAAATACATATATACATACATATTTATATACACATTTACATATTTTTATTTTTTTTATTTTTATTTATATATGTTTATTAAAGATGCATGAACAACATTATCAATATTTGATTTTTTCGTGCTATTAATACTTATGTCTAAAAAAAATGTTTAGCAATTTCGCAACTTTTCGCAACTTTTCCCTACACCTTCGAAACAGCTTGGATCTTTACAAATATTTTTACACATAAAAATCGGTGGTTAAATATTATATATATATTATCAAAGTGAACATTGTATATGTAAATCAATCAATATCTCGCAAAGAAAATGGATTTAAAGCGCTTTCCGGACGCTGCTGGACGCAAATAAATGCACAGATTTGCTTACTGCCGCCTAGGCGAGTGCGAGAGTTGCGTTCACATAATTTCGGTCAGATGGTTCAAGGGACTATATAAGCCTTAAGATAGGAGCCTATGTCACTCTGAAATAAAGAAGCTTTCTATCGGTGAAAAAATTTTAGCAGTCGGGCCAATGCTTTCAGAGATTACCTCCTACAAACAAAAGAAATAAACTTTACTTCTTTATAATATTAGTGTAGATAGGCTCGCGTTTGACCATTATGTCACCTGATGGTAAGCGACAATGCATTCGAACACTAGGTAGCGACAGTCACTAGCTCGTTTTCGAACTTATTAAAGAAACTGGCCTCGATGATACATCTTGGCCCACGTCTACATTAGTCCAAGCTACGCTTCTGATTGGTGTCTTGACTTTATAAGACAGTTACGGCAGACGACGAAGATGGCGGGACGAATTGATGTCTTCCTTAAGAGTTGGCGAAGCCCAGAACTGGGTACAATGGAAGGAATCGTGGCAGGTCTTTGCCCAGCATTGGTTCAATACTATATCTAGTCGTCGGTGGAGCACACGGTAGAGGTGTGCCCCGCTTGGGCAGAGCACCGCCGCGGAGTAGCTAGCGGTCGCCTCCTTCTGCGAAGCAGTGATGCTAGCAAAGGCGAGCAATGGGTAGCTCGCCGTCCGACCAGTAACCGTCCGGACCGAGCCCAACTCGTCGACGGCGCGTAGTATTCCACGCACACCTCAAGGAGATGTCAGGAAACCGACCAATCATGGGTCTGCTTTTGAAAGGAAGACTCGGCCCTAGTATGAAAGGCAACGAAAGAACAGGAGTGAGTTTTTAGTCAGTAAAAGCCTGACACGCCCTCACGCCCCACCCAAGAGCAGGGGATGTCATTGGATGATTTTCCAACCTCAAAAGGAAAAAATTGGAACCGTTACAGGATCACTTTGTTGTCCTTCCGTCCGTCTGTCTGTCTGTCAAGACCCTTTATCTCGGAAACGCGTGGAGGTATCGAGTTGAAATTAAAAGCATATAGGTACTCTCAAGTCTACGGACTCTTGAAGCTGTAAAAAAAAACAAACTTGTAAGTTAATCAGAAAACAAAAAACGTACAATTCGACACTCTTGAGGAAATCCAAATCCATAGTGTACTTCCCGTTGACCCTGAATCCTGAAATCTGGCACAAAGCAAGGTTTTATAGCACAGGTATAGGAATAAATCTCAAAATTCTGTTGTTACGTCACAATATTTTTTTTTTGCGATTCGGAAAAATCGTCCGATACTCCATTCCGTAATTGATAGATATTTACATTTTTTTAACAGTTATAAACTAGTACTTGATTGCGCTCCCGGGAACCTGATGGTAAGCAGTGATGCAATCGTTGATGGTGAGGCGCACTAATTTATTATGAGCCTATTCGCTCTACCCTTGAAGACACCCAAATTATAATGAGACGGAAAGACCGCAGCAGGCAAACTGTTCCAGTCCTTCGATGTACGCGGTATAAACGACGAGGCGAAACGCTTAGTCTGAACCGTAGATGTTTCAACAACGTAAGGGTGGATACTCGCCGTGCGTCGGTTTGTCCGATGGTACGCACACTCTCCAAAATGCAATCTGTAAAACACCGAAAGGCTACGTCTGTGCTCAAGACTTTGAAGATTGAACTTAACTAAATCTGGATCACCAATCAGCCTCTTTGCACGCCTACATAGATAATAGTCTTGTTTTTTTTTAAAGTTGTTGGTCATAGGACTCTAAACAAAATGACTGTTTATATATCGGTCAGTAACCTTCTAATTTCCCTCTTATCATATAGCACACATTACTTAGCATCTCACGGAACTAACTCCATGTCCTGCCAACCTTCTTGGTACAGCCAGCATCACCACGTGGTCCCACGCGCGGCGCCTTTGTCGGCAGATCAAACGCCACGCGTCGCCGCGCGCGCCGTGCACCGACCTGCGTCGGCGCAGCTTCCGAGGCGTAAGGGATGAGCGAACGGTGATTTAATGGAGATTAAAGATGAAAGTTTGTATTGTAAGGTTTACAAAAACAAAAAAAAAAACACTTAAGTAATTAAAACTGTAAACACACTAAAGTTATTACTACTAACTAAAATATCATCATATTTTTTGGCAAAAAACGTCCAGTGTCGGACATAGGGGGAGGCCTAGCGTCGCCACAACGACCCATCCGAACATCAACCGTTCACCAGGTCGTCGATGGAACCTGGGACCTTGTGGGAGCGTTACGCGTAACGCATAGCGTTTTTTGGTGCGCGATCGCCACTCTAGAACCTCGACCATCCGTTCTCTGAGCAATGTGCCAGCCGACTGCCACTTTAGTACGGCTATTCTTTGGGATATATCGGCGACCTTGGTTCTCTTGCAGATTATCTTCAATCCTGATGCGATCACGTAAGGAAACTAAAATATGGCGTCATAAAACTCCTCCGCATCGCTGTCGACTGGAACTGTGCTCAAAGGGCAGCCGGTATTGCCACGTGCGTTGTATGGCAATGCTGAATCTCTGGCCGAGGTAGAAGCCAGCTCTTGGGTCATGCAAATGGCTCGTTCATGGCTTCGGTTTTAGCGGCGAGCGATGCGGCGAGCGGTGCGGCGAGCGTTGCGGCGAGCGGTGCAGCGAGCGGGGCGGCACCGATAAGCAGACGCGTGGCTTTAAGAGCGGCGTCTCGTGGCGTACTTCGAACATTTTGATACTTTTGATCTTACAGCTCGCCGCCCCGCGCTTAGCTAACGCTCGCAGCGGAAAGGTCGTGAAAGGGCCGGATGTGTCAACTAAGCGACTAAGATTAAAGATGGTTTGTTATATTTTATTTTGCTGTTCTTCTTCAAGAACTAACTGACGGCACGGTTGGCGCAGTGTTTGAGAAATTAGCTGCTGCGCTGCGGGTCAACGATTTGATTCTCGCATGGAACAAATACTTGTAAGGGCTACAGTTAGGTTTTCGAGGCCTAGGTGTATTGTGGTCATAGTCTGAAGTAGTCGTCGCCAATAGTGGTCATTGCCTAAAGTGGTTAAAATCTAATGTGGTCATTGTCAAAAAATGGTCACCACCTAAAGTGGTCAAGTCCTAATGTCGCCACGGGCTATGATCTCTGTCTAATGTACCGTCACGCATAGAAAATTTTCTGTAATTTTAACATCATCAGTTTTAAGGGGTGACCAGACGGTTACAAACTAGCGTTCCAACTAAGGTTATCTTGGTTCATGTATATGGTTTGTGTTGCGGCTACATGTATGTAAAGCACGCACCAACACGTTCGGTGGTTGGGAAAACGCGCCTCCCAACCAAGGGCGTTAAAGGTCATGGTTTACAACTGCTGTCTACACGGATTGAAACTAGCAAGGTCACCTTGGTTGGGACATTGGTTGACAAGGTCACCTCTCTGCAGTCCACTGCTGAACAAGGACCTCTCCAATCGCACGCAATTCATAACTTGTACCAGCTCAAACTGAAGGAATGGAATGCGATGTCATAGGGTGCGGGTGGGGTCTTCCAATCGATTGCAGGCTGAGCGGGCATGTAGGAGCACTGTCTTAGTTTTTATGTTGATCTGCGAAGAAGGTGGGTAGCTTAGCTGGGCTGGTGAATGGTAAGGGAGGGAATAAAGGTGCGCACACGTGTGCCACACACGCCGATCTGGGCGCGTCGGTCTCCATACATTTTATATGGAAACTAGACTTGTGGAGCTACACCAGATCGACGCAACGCAACTTCGTTCTACGTACAATCAGACGTGGTCAACGTGTGCGTTGGTCTAATGTAGTTCTAGCTTTATGCTTGCTTTTTGGAGTGCGCAGTTATCTTTCCTTGTATTAGGCCTAAACCAACGGATCGCATATCAACTGTATATCAGCTGCAAATGCACTTACACTACAGTCAATTGACAGTTTAAATACAGTTACGTACTATATCGAAACTACCGACTGTAGTGCACGCCGACCGCCAGTGGACCATACAGTCGGTTAGCAGATTCGATACAGTTATGTCAAGTGTTCGAAAACTGCATTCAATTACCATATTTGGTTAACATCAATCTACAACGGCATGAACACAGACGTAGGGTGACTACCCTACCGTACGTCTGTGCTCCCGGCTTCATTTTGGAGAGTCTGCGCAGGAATTACATGACCTGATTACGCAATCACCTTTCTACCATCGGTACGGCGAGTGACCACCCTTACGTTGTTGACACCTCCACGGTGCGGACCAAACATTTCGCCCCTTCCTTTTATTGCGCGTACGATTCCCGTCTTCCCGTCCAATTATAATTTAGGTGTCTTCAAGGCTAGAGTGAATTGGCTCTAAACCAGTGCGATTCACCATCATCGATATCATCACTACTTACCATCAAGTGGTTTCGCAGTCAAGAACAAGCTTAAAAAAAAAAACTGCAATTTTGCAGTTCCTAAGTCTAACGGCTTTGACCCTTAATATGATGCTTAAAAATACAGAATACACCTTAATTGTCTAGTAATTTGAGTGAGAATTCCTTTCCTTCTAGCCAAGAAGAACTGCAGTTTCCTTATCCCGTCCACGTCGATATGGCAATTAGGCCCTGTCCCTACAAACTATAAGGGTCATGCCACATTTATGCAAAAATACCGAGAACACAGCAGTACTGCGATACGGTCAATTAGTGCGGGGCCACACATGCGTATCGCGACGCCATCGCGAATGGAATCGGCGAAACGTTGCGTTTTGTTATAGCACGAATTACGGCTGTACCCGTCATGCGAAGATAAAATTAGTAAGGTGAAGATAGAAAGGGCTGGTGTTCTCTGAATTGGTTTGTTTATTTGTTTATTAAAATTTCATGAAAAAAAAATCCAAGATGGATTTAATACTTTATTTATTCCTTCTGACAGTCCATCAAGGGTGGTGAAGAGAAAACATGGCATTGTTTTTAAGACGAAGCTATTCAGGATTATGTCTTGTTCCATAAAGGATATAGGTATGACATATGACATCTACCAATCAGCACTGGGCTCGCTTGGTGGATTACGGCCCATTCCCTCTCTTAAAGAGGAGGCTTGTATCCCAACAGTGGGAAAATTACAAGGCGTCTAATGCTTGTATATTATGTTGGTACACAGAAGTTTAATTTCTTTTTCGAACACAATTTCCGAGTTCATCAACAATAAACTTATTTTTTGGGAGAATAAAATTCGAGAAATTGATATATAATATTCCACAACTATCACACAACGCCGTCTAGTACCAAGCTAAGCAGAGCTTGTGTTATGGGTACTAGACAACTGATAAACATACTTATATATTTCTAAATTCATACATATTATAGATAAATTACACCCAGACACAGAACAAATGATCATGCTCATCACATAAACATTTATCCTGGGTGGGAATCGAACCCACGACCTGTGGCAGTCAGGGCCACTAACCACTAGACCAACAGGCCAGTCAATATTACAAACCATTATTGGTTACTGAAACAAATTATTTTTGTGACTTAACCCCAATCCTGAACATTTGACCACACACTACCATCATGTAGTACTTTACATCTAACCTACACGGTGCAAGACAACCTGTGGGTCTGTGTACAAAAATGAATTAATACATAAATAAGGTCAGACGAGGTATAAATAAATAAATACAAATGGAGGCTACTGGCGCCACTCGCCGGCGCGGACGGTCCTCTTATTGCCCAATATGTGGACAGGAGCGCGGTGGAGTCGACACTGAAATATATTTTTCTGATTTTTAGCTATGAAATCAACATTGAAGGTGTATTAGCTTGTACATCAACTCGAAATTATGAATTTTGGAAATCTAGAAAGAAGCGATGACTCTCAGTTTATTTCAAATAGACCAACTACAGGAACTTTTGAATTGTCAAAATGTCGGTCAGTACAAAAAAAAGTGAAACTAAATTGCACGTTCCAAATCGTTGATCTCTATGGAGAAGAATGTGCAAGAAACTCCATGGATACACTTTTAAATCGTATCATGAGTTACATAAATGTTGATATTTCTTGTGGCTTATATTATGTGAGCACAATATGGATAATTAAGAATAATAATAAAATACCGGTAATTACAAAATATAAATTAAGTAAATTAAGCCTCTGGCACCTGCTAAGAAACAATTAGTCTCAGCTGACGGCACTCGTTCACGAGCATGACGCGTGCAACAATCCTACTCAGCTCAACCAGCTCAACTCTTTCGAATAATCCCGCAAGCCCTGGAAAATGATGGTGCTAAAGCAAAAAACCAACAAGGAAAATTCAACAAAAAACAAATATCGACTCCATGCCATCCCCAGTCACATAGGCTTATCCGATTTATAAACGCAATATTGTATTTGTATAAAACAATAGGCTTATTATAGGTGGTTCGCGGTCGCCGTAACATTCTGTTTTTATTTTATTTTGTCGCTACGGTACCCACGCTAAATCCAACCCTTTGTTATTAATATTTTATATATTATGTAGGTAGGTATCGAGTACGGAGGTGCGTTTTTAGTGAGCGTGTATTTTTTGGTGATGGAATTACTGTTAGGACTAGAGATGTGTCGTTGTCTGCAATATTGCCCGAAGTATGTTCCGGCAATATTACCGTTGCTGGCAATATTGCCCGACATGGTAATATTGCAATATTGCCCGAAGTATGAATATTCAGGCACATCTCTACTTAGGACAGTCGGGAGCGTAAGATTAAACGGGGTCACCACCTTTTTTTTCGGTGATGAAAATCATCCAATGACAACCCCCACTCTTGGGCGGAGCGGGAGATAGTGTCAGACTCTTACTGACTAAAAAACCCATCCCGTTCCTTCAAGCCTTCATACCGGGGCTCGAGCGCCCTTTCGGATAACCCTGGCTCCAGTAGCCTTCGACTTGGCTGGGCCCCTGCTGTTGTTGACAAGTCCTTGAGGCGCGCGGGAACAGTGCGCGCCGTCGACAACTTGGACTCGGTCCGGACAGTTACCAGACGGTAGGAAAGCGAGCTACCCGTTGCTCGCCGTCCGCAAGCTCGTGCCTAAAATCGGGATCCAAATACGGGGCTACCACCTTTAGCTAGATAGTAAGACAGTAGCGTAGCTAGCCGTGGGCGAAGTGGACCTACGCCTCCGGCCTTGCACCCAAAGGGGCCTCGCACAAACGAGGGCTCTTTGATAGGCTCACGTTTGAACATTATTTCACCTGATGGTAAGCGACGATATGGTCGAACACTGGGTTGCGACAGTCGCTGTCTCGTTTTCGTATTTATAAAAGAAAAAGGCCTCGCTGATGTTTCTTCGCCCATGTCTAAATTAATCCAAGCTACGCCTCTGTAGTAGAACTATCCATAGTAATATTAGCATAATCAGCCTTATTATAATGTTCCCACTGCTGGGACTCAGGACTCTTCTCTAGGAGAGGGAACCAAGCGGGCCCAGTGCGGATTAGTGAATGTCACAGGTTTTCGAATTTTTGGTTCAAAGACATTTTTTTTTCAATCTGTTATAAACTTGACTGCGATCCCGCCTGATGGTAAGCAGTGATGCAATCGTTGATGGTGAGGCGCACTAGTTTATTAAGAGCCTATTCACTCTAGCCTTGAAGAAACCCATGCCGGTTTCCTCACAGCGTTTCCCTTCACGGCTTCAAAAGTAAAACGCCTGGCTGAGTTTGAACTCGCAACCTACAACTATAAGTCGGAGTCGTACTACTGGGTCTCCAGTGCTCTTACTGGTAAGTCATAATAATATGTAAGTATTATGAGTGCTAAAAAACAACTCATATGACAATGCTATGTGGCTGAAACTTTTACACGTCAATATTAACTATGTAAAACCGATGTCACTAGATGACTCGAAGGAAACCAACTCAAGAGGTCAAAATGTACCAACTATTTAAATTATATGGGAACCATGTGGGATATACACCCCTACTTTTTAATTAGTACAAAAAAAATGGGGCTCTATCTGTACCCGTTACTGATCATATTTTTGTAGTCAAAAGTAGAAAAACCGAAATCCTAAAATTCACCATGACAAGGTAAATTCATCATAGAATCAATCATAGATAACAACTGCTAGTAGAAAATACTGCGGGCATTGTTTTTCCTTAATCATTGTCACTTATTCATTCATTAATCAATAAGCCTGTACAATATTTCCACAAATTGAGTGACATTTTGGGACATAAACCAACGATAATAACTTTGCTGCTTATGAATATTATTTATTGAGATTTTACTTATAAAATAACAAGGGCTTTTCTAATAAGCCCTTTAAGTATTTGTACTAATTAAAAATTTGTGGTGTATATAATGTACTTATAAGGTGAACTTTTGAGTATTTTATACAAAGGGAATATGGATACTTCAACCAAACGGTACCTTTATAAAGCTCATGTACTAAGCACCAATTAAAAAACCAGAATAAATCAAGTATCAAACACGTCGCCTCAATTACTTGCCTATGCGCAAATGGCGAACGAATTTTCTCAATTAGTCACAGTGATCATTCCAAATTTGAACGGACCAATAACAAACGATTGCCGTTAATCGTCGACCAATCAGCAGAGGGCGGCTGATCAAAAGAATGACGCGTGCGTTCAGATGATCAATGATTGTGTTAATTATTTGTATGTTAAGTTTTAACCGTTGGTTTATGTACTTGTATATAGTTACCGGTTATCAGACCACCTTAAAGATGACCATGGGTGTTCTTTAGATGATCGAGGAGTTATGAACATTGAACATGACTTAAAAATTTATTTACCTGCCGTGCATATGTCTGGTTGATGATGACGTCGTTCTACTGGTTATAGTGTCCTGAACTTCTGAAGGAGTTTTTTTGTGGCTAATCATCTTGACTGAATGTCTGCTACCGCTCTTGAGTTAGTTTTACTGACTAACACCCACTCCTGTTCCTTTTTTGCCTTCGTTCCAGGGTGTACGCTTTCACATAGGTAATCTACAATTTGCTGGCATCTCTTTAAGCCGCGCGTGAAACATTACGGGCTATATACATTATGATACTGCGGGTCAAAAAAAGTACCAGCCAAAAATAGCTTGTGCCCACTTCTATCTTCTTATGGCAACGTTTTTGGCTGTGGCATTTGGCCCTTGTACGGCAATCTTAATAAATCGGCTGCTTCACAGACAATTGAACATCTAAACTCCGGTAGTCAAAGTAATGACAAAACACCCACAAAAAATTTCTAGAACTAAAACCGTATAATTTCCACCAGGTCATTTCCGCATCAATAATAAAACACCCTAGCGTTCTTAAAAATACAAACTTAACCCAACCCTTCATATATAATTCTACAATCCCTCGGGGCGATAATGTCACGCCTCCAGTCCGTACTTAAAACAACAAAACTAACAATCAAAACCGCAAATTAACAAAAAACAACTTTAAAACCATGACACTAAAGCATAACTCACTTTGATAAAAATCTAGCGTAGAACGGGGTAATATGGTACACTAGTTTGAAGAATAAGACTTCAGGTGCTATGCATAGTTTTTGATGCACTCACATTCACATCTTTCTCTCTGAAAATAAAGTTCAAAATTGTGTATAAAAGAAGTATTGGTATCTTTGTTTGAGGTTAGGTGACAATAGCGACGCCATGTTGGTTTAGTGGGGAAGTGGGGGAAGTATGGGGTGGCTAATAAGAGGTTTATGGCACTTTAATTGGGTCCGCGATGGAAATTGATACGATAAATACAGGGAAATCGATGGCTCCATAATCATCAAAAACTCCACTGAAGTAGGGCCCCTAAACTCGTTATTTGAATAAAACATTATTCAAATAACGAGTTTAGGGGCCCTACTTCAGTGGAGTTTTTGATGATTATGGAGACTGTCGATTTTCAAGAAAATCCTCGAGTACAACAGGCATGAAAGAGGTACTTATTCTTTTAATATGAAATACTCTAAACTTAAGTGGCAATGGGCAGGGCACATTGCTCGCAGAACAGATGGCCGTTGGGGCGGAAAGGCTCTGGAGTGGCGACCGCGTACCGGAAGACGCAGCGTTGAAAGGCCTCCTACAAGGTGGACCGATGACCTGGTGAAGGTTGCGGGACGCACAGGATCGTTCATTGTGGCGACACTTGGGGAGGTATGTCCAACAGTGGACGTCTAGCGGCTGAGATGATGATGACGATGGAATACTCTTATAACGAAGAGTTCTGAAGTTGTATTGTTATGTTTTTATTTATCTCGTTTAAGAGCGGTCAACCCGAGATACCTTTCCATACAACCGCTCTTACGTGATTATGACGTTATTACACATATTTTTCTAGATATTTCGGAAATACAGATATCTTGAGGATATTGTCTAGGCTTCTATTGAAATCAAATAGTTGTGTAAAAGTAATCCAGTATTTACTAGATTACTTTCTACCTTCGAAAATCTGCTACTTTGTGTGAACTTTGGCCCTTCATAATGTACTCATCAATTATAAAAATAAAGAAAAATATGACTATAGAAGCCATTGTACATTGAATCAAGATTGATGCCATTTTTCCAAAAACTTAGGGTTTAAAAAAATCACGTATTTCTTGGACCGAGTTTAGTTAAATATTCGAGTAAATGATGGAATTACCGAATGCCAACAGGGTTTTTAGGCGATATCTCTGCTTTCGCATTGCCTCTTTCATAAACATTGCATTAAATTGCGTTAGTTGAAACAACGAGCTTATAAACCATGCTCAAGTTGACACACGAGTGAAGAAGGGCCCTCTTAAGTGAGACTATTAAAAGAATAACTGGCATTGTGATATATGAAATTATTTTAAATAGCTCGCCGTCCGACCGCCCAAGAGGTCGACGGCGCGTATTTTTCCACGCGCGCTTCAAGGAGCTGTCAGCAAACCGTAGGGGCCCAGCAGGTTCGAAGCCTACTGGGGACAAGGGTCTGCTTCTGAAAGGAAGGTTTGGCCCCGGTACGAAAGGTAACGAAGGAACGGTGTGGGTTTTTTAGTCAGCAAATGTCTGACACTATCTCCCGCTTCGCCCAGTGAGCAGCCAGCAACTCGACCCGATAAAAAAAGTATCAAAATACAAAGCTCTGTCATTACAATTACTTGTATTAGTTCAACTAAAACTTAACGTAGTTGTAAAAACTGTTGTAATTTCTAATCTTGTTGATTTAAATACTTGGATGTAGAAAATCTTTAGTACTAATATTATAAAAGCGAAAGTGAGTTTGTTTGTTACGTCTTCACGCCTAAATGGCAAAACCGATTTTGATGAATTTTGGTACTTACAGAGATAATTGGGACCCTGGAGACGGACATGGCTATTTTTTTTATAAAAAAACAAAGAAAAGGGGGAGAAAAAGGGAAGGTATTTTATGTACGCGACGAAGCCGCGGGCAAAAGCTAGTATATTATAAGCATATGCCACATGATAAACTAGCATTCTACTGGAGAAAGAATTTTAAATTGGCCAGTACCCCTAGCCAAGTTGATAATCTGCAATCGTTTACGCTTCGAACGCTAGAAAACTTCAAATGTACAGGAATGACGTCATCTCAACGTTTAGCCACGTTGTCAGAACAAAAGAATCGAGCAGCGTCGCCAACTCGAGGCTTTCGACGCAAGAGAATCAAAACAAAACGGTTGTAACTTGGTTAGGAGGGCAGGTTGGTCTGTGGTATTAGTTTTTGGTATTAGAACGGAACAAATTCAACAAATGGCGGTAATCTACATATCTATACCTGAATACTTCAAACCATCCATTCCGATGACAACAAAGATCCTTAAAAAAAATTATAAGAGACAATATCAAACAAAGGAACAATAGTCAAGCGTCTACAAAAATAACTAGACCGTACACAAACGAAAAATATGGCCCAAAATACAGGCACACAAAGAATTTCATATTGTAGGCTCGAGAATTTCAAGTGCTAATTTTGGGCTCTTCAACTCAAGTTGGGTTAGCACTTAAGGGCAATCGGGGGTTGAGGGGCTATATTAGGCTATATTGGGCTATATTAGAGGCCACCTTGTGTGAGTGAGTCGTCTCTATGACACCTTAGATGTCCGGGCGGTGGCGTTACTATTGGTCTCTTCGAGAACGGTTTTTTTTATTTGAAATAGTACATTTTGATGCAAGTGCAGAAAGTTGGTCATTGCAACCGAGGCGGAATCCGCACGAGTCGCATGCGTAAAAGGCTGCAGTGACAAACTTGTACCTGTATAAACGACGTTTTTCAATACACTCACTGAAATTAATAAACGGGGGTTGACCGGTGACACATGGGAGACGACGCACGCCCATCCTGACACGGTAAAATAATGTATTAAAATTATGGCGGGAGAGAGCACGCGCACTTTTTTTGCACTAGTGCGGGAAATAGCAGACAGACGGACAGACGGACGGACAGACAGTGTAGTCTTAGTAAAAGGGTCCCGTTTTTACCCCTTAAGTACGGATCCCTAAAAAACCCACTGATGGATGTCACATTAAACTAATCAATATAAAATCAAGAATAAGTTTTTATTACAACTTCTTGAAGAAAGAAAACATTAAAACTTAACTTGATGTTGCAACAAAATGACTTTAATTCAAATATTGCTCGGTAAGTGGTCGCCCTTTGTGTTACGCCGACAGAAATTAAAAGCTGAGATGGTATATTGACAGCAATAAGAAAAGGATGGTTATTAATTTGATGCCTCTCTTGATTAGTGGCGTAGATGGTAATGCCATCTGAGGCCCGTAGCGAAATCATTGGATTGGGGCCCCCTAGAAAATCGTCCACTTTGTTATTTAATTTGGAAGAAACACTGAAGTACCGACATAATGTTCCCACTACTGGGACTCAGGTCTCTTTTCTAGAAGAGGAAATGGGCCGAAATTCTCCACGTGGACCCTACGGATTGGTAAATGTCACATGTCTTCGATTTTTTGGTTCTAGGACATGCCGGTTTCCTCACAATGTTGTCCTTCACCATTTTGAGAGCAGTGGTGATAAAATAAATTACACAAAGTAATGCACCTCTGGCTGGGTTGGAACTCGTGATCTACAACTCGTAACTCGAGGTCGTTAGCACTCAGCCTCCACTGGTCCACAGACATAAAATAATGATAATAATAAATGGGCCAATTTTCTAATACACTAGGCCTTTATATTATTTCGTCTCTGAAGGTGGATTTCCCAGTGGCGTAAGTTATAATATGGTAAGGTTGGCAAAATACCACGAAAAGTTGATCCTTTTCTTATGAATGCATTTAATAAAATCTTAATAATTTACTTGAATTTGTATACTTATTTCTTCTGAGTTCAAGATTTCTTAGACCGGGGCCCCACCAGGTCAGGGCCTCGTGGCATTTTGTCAGCCTTGCCATCCTTGAGTTACGCCTCAGCTCTTAATAAATATTCGTCTACATTGTCACAGTAATGTCGAAGGCAGAATTCCCCTTTTATAACAATGAGTATACTTACTATTTTATTATAGTATTTATTAGGTTAGTTTTTAAGTGGCCATTTCATGAAGCGACCAACCATTATGTGAAATGATCGACTACATCATGAAATCGCCAATTTTACAATATGGCTACGACAGCTCTAAGATAAAACGGGGGATAAATTATTTTCAATACACTCACTCGAAAACCCGCTCTTATCCCACATTTTTAAGGCACGCAATAGACTGTTTCCCGCACTAGTGCAGAAAAGTGAGCGTGCTCTCCCCACCACAATTTTATTACATTTATCGTATCAGGTTGGGCGCGCGTCGACTCCCACGAGTCACTGGTCAACCCTCGCTCAATAATTTCTTCGTAAGTGTGTTGAAAACCGTTGTTTGATACATGTGCAAATGAAAGAAAGAAAGAAAGAAAAACAGTTTATTTAAGTGAAAAAGACGCAATCTTGAAACTAGCTAACAAAACATAACATTACAGCAATTGATAGGGAAGATATGCGTCAATGCGTATGTGTATTGTCTGTGTATGTCACTGAAGCCTTCAGCTCTATAACACACTCGCCACTCCATGACAAAATTTCTGCACTAGTATCAAAATTAACAATTTCCCAAACAAAAAATCCATAATCCATCTCGTAAGCTTCTCGACAGTAGAACCATGGTAAATTTTCTTTAGCAACGGTCAGTGGGGTGGCAAGAAGGGGAGGTGGGGGCCGAGTGGCTCGGACACTCGGGGGAGAGCCGGCATTGGCTTTTGACAGTCCGCATAGCTAAGGAGCAGTCTCGGAATTCTGGCGTTACATTACCGGGATTGTGTTCTATGTACTTTGATTGTTATACGATTGCCATTGAGATTATGGGTATATACGTCGGTTCGGTGGCGGTTTAGGACGGGATTAGGTGCTGTTTTAGATCGTAGTTTAATTATAAAATCAGAATCATTTAATTTACATTAATAAAGTCTTCTATCTCAGTGTGTGTAAAGGCGGATACAGACTACGAGGCATGCGCCACGCACGGCCCACAGCCAATGCTTCGCAAGCACATGCCTCGCCACAAACATGAAGACAAGACAAATTAAGCATTTTTTTTGCACGCCATGGCTCGACCAGTGTTTAAGTTGGTAGAGTCTGTCTAATACGTTAAACGACTTGGGTAATTATTAGGACTTAATTAAATCTGATGTAGTCAACACGGGTTCAATAATCAAGGTTGATTAAGAGATAGAGATCCATTGTTTACTATCAGAAGAACCATATGAAAAGTATCGAATATAAGTATTTTTTAAATGATTAAATATTATACAAAATTCCCAAGTTGGTTGACTTATTAGACAGACAGTCAAAGTTTTCAACAGGCACACTTCAAGTAGAGGCGGTGCTTGCCTCGCAAAGTCTGTATCTACCTTATGGTTCGCTCTTTTCTTTCATTATTTTCTTACCTTTTTAGGGTTCCGTATTCAACTAGGAACCCTTATAGTTTCGCCATGTCTATCCGTCCGTCTGTCCGTCCTCGCTTAATCTCTGTGACCGTTAGCACTAGAAAGCTGAAATTTGGTATCAATATGTATATCAATCACCCCGACCAAAGGGTAAAATAAAAATTGGAAAAAAATGTTTAATTAGGGTAGCACCCCTATATAGAAAGTGGGAAGTGTTTTTTTTTAAATTTCAACCCTAACGTGTGATATATCGTTGGATAGGTATTTAAAAATGAATAGAGGTTTACTAAAATAATTTTTTGATAAATCATTAATTTCGGAAATAATCGCTCCAAAAGTAAAAAACAATGTGTCAGTTAGAGGGGGGGGGGGGGCTCTAACTTTTGAACCATAACTTTAGAAAATATGAAAAAAATCTGAAAAGTAGAACTTTATAAGGACTTTCTAGGAAAATTATTTTGAACTTGATGGAAAGAACAGTTTTTGCACAAAAAAGACAAAAGGGTTCTACAAAATAATTTCTGGACTAAGTTTGTAGTATAATCGTATATGCAAGCATTTTTTTAAACTCATAAGTGGGTACACTTATTGTGACGGACGGGAAACTACGGAACCCTACACTGAGCGTGGCCCGACACGCTCTTGGCCAGTTTTTTTTTTCTATTCTGTTCGTTTCTTTATTTTCTTTTCTTCCTGTACCTTATTTTATTTCTATATATAGACTTAAACATTGTCAACTAGCCTTGTCCTGAGTGTGTGTGGTTTCTCACGCCGCTCCACCGTCCCAGCGGGGTGAACATAATCACACGTTAGGTGGACTGTAATGACACGGTGGACAACTTGACTCTCATAACGAGTGCGGGAACCGTCAGCTGTGCTGTCGATGAAATGAGCTTCATTACAATTTTTCATGGCAATGACAATATTGATTTTCTTTGTGCGTTGTTTCTTTTCTTTTGTGCTTCTGTTGTTTAGTTTTGGATGAGTTTTTTATTCGTTATTATTGGTAGGTATCCTTAGTTTTATGACTACCTGACCCCGCTAACTTCGTACCGCCTTTTTTTTATATGGTGGGAAAAAATCATCCAATGACAACCCCCGCTCTTGGGCGGAGCGGGAGATAGTGTCAGACTCTTACTGACTAAAAGACCCACCCCGTTCCTTCTAGCCCTAACCCTGGCCCCAGTAAACTTCGTGCCGCCTAACAGTTACGATGTGATTTTACTTCTTGAACTCTTTAAATTTATACTTAGGTATATGTTTCAATGTAGTCAACATTATTTTTTGTATATGCGAAATTTGAATATACGAGTAGTTTGTTCAGAATCGGTAGCTGAATTGTTTCTAAAGTTTTTTACACCACGTTAGTTTTTTTTTTTTTTACAAAGGTATTTAAAAAAGGTCAAAAGTTGGACACCACCGACTCTAAGTACAACACAGGTTGCGGCAGGTCATAGCAGGCATTTCGCAAAATCACCCCTCAGTCGCCACGGCGCGCACTGTTCCCGCGCGCGAGCTGTCAGCAACAGCAGAGGCCCAGCTAGGTCGAAGCTTATGGGGCCAGGGTTAATTCGAAAGATAGCTCAAGCCCCGGTACGAAGGCAACGAAGGAACGGGGTGGGCTTTTAGTCAGTAAGAGTCTGACACTATCTTCCGCTCCGCCCAAGAGCGGGGGTTGTCGTTGGATGATTTTTCCCACCATAAAAATACCCCTCAGTCGCCCGGATGGCACGGTGATCACGTACCTATGTTGTGCGGACAACCGTATCATATTTGACAGGCTTGTTAGTCTAGTGGTTAGTGACCCTGACTGCTATGCCGGAGGTCGTGAGTTGGATTCCCACCCAGAACAAATGTTTGTGTGATGAGCATGATCATTTGTTCTGTGTCTGGGTGTAATTTATCTATAATATGTATGTATTTAGAAATATATAAGTATGTTTATCAGTTGTCTAGTACCCATAACACAAGCTCTGCTTTGAGACTAGACGGCGTTGTGTGATTGTTGTGGAACATTATTATTATTATTATAACAAGTTTGTAACTTTGCGATTTTTCATGATACAGTTCTAAAATTTTGTTCCTATATTCTTTACGTAAAAATACTAGACACGTGTGTCGGGGTGGCGCACTAAAAATAATGTTGTATTATATTTTTTGGGTCTCACAACTAGTGGTTATGCTACGATACATACAATACTTTTTTTTGTATTTTTATAGTTGATTTTAGGTAAGTAAGTGTTAGTCGTAAGATAATTGATTTGTTCCCATTGTTAAAACCACTATTGTCCAACCTGTAAAGATAGTGTTTTTTAAGAAAAAAATAAAAATATATATTATAAACCAATAAGAGACCACTAATAACTTTGATATCGTTGTTTTATTGTTGTAATTTCTACTATGTATTTGTGTGTTATTCCAAATAAATAAATCGTTAGCACAAGGAAGGTGAGTGTTGCACTCGCCATTGAGGTTAGCGTCTGTCTAGTCACCTAGTCCAGAACCTTGAAGACAAGTAAATAATTTCTACGAACTAACTAATCATCATCATCATCATTTCAGTCGATAGACGCCCACTGTTGGACATAGGCCTCCCCCAAGCGTCGCCACAATGCACGACCCTGTGCATCCCGCATCCATCGGATCCCCGCAACCTTCACCAGGTTATCGGTCCACCTTGTAGGAGGCCTTCCAACGCTGCGTCTTCTGGTACGCGGTCGCCACTCCAGAACCTTTTAGCCCCAACGGCCATCTGTTCTGCGAGCAATGTGCCCTGCCCATTGCCACTTGTCAATTCTTCGTGCTATGTCGGCAACCTTAGTTTTCCTGCGGATATCTTCATTTTTTATTCGATCACGCAAGGAAACCCCGAGCATAGCCCTTTACATTGCTCTTTGGGTGATTTAAGTCTTGTGATGAAACTCCGAAAGCTTTCAGCTCGAACTTCAAAACCAGCAATGTGTTCTGTCCTGCAACTAACTTATATAGAACTATATTTAAACAATGCTAAAGTCAATTGTCATACCAGCCTATACCACTTTACGATGTGGAATATGAGGATGCCTCCAAACACATGGGTGGTCCGCTAAATAGGAAGCGATGGGGTCAATTACTAGTTGACAGGCACAATTAACAGACAAACAGTCGTGACTTGTGTGAATAGAATGCGCAGGAGTTGACGTTTTGTAAAAGGAATCCATGTTGGAATTTTATTATACATAGGTTTAAACGGGCTATGTCTCAAGTATGAGTGATTTCGTCTTGAATTTTATAAATTACGTTCCTATATAAGTATGGTTATTTGTTTTACTTTTTTTTTTAAATTTAATTTAAAGTCCCAACTATGGGAGCATTATAAGGCTGATTATGTTAGGACTTCCGAAAAAAGATGTACACATACAAATAGAGGTTCGATACATTTAAGTTTCAATTAGTGCACTCCCCCAATTATATTATATTCGATTTTTATTCAATTTTTTTTTATTCCTTTTTTCCCGTTAGTGTCTTGAATGGCGGTAAGCAATGGATGGGGTCTACAATGGAACGAGCCAACCCAAAAAGACGCCTGATTAGTCTTGACTTGAGCGCAGTGAGGACATAAATGATAGGAAACACAGACAAAGGAAGAGAGATAGTGAATATATGGATACTAAATAATAATAATCCTTTTGATCGAACTTCGATTAGGGAAAGTTAAGTACGCAGAATAAGGTATATAGAAAAAAATACACTAAGTGTAAGTATTTCTCTTTTATAATCGTATTTTTAACACACATCTTTTATTTATTCGCATTTATTTATTTTGTCAATAAAAATAACTAGCTTTTGCCCACGGTTACGCCAGCGTACATAAATATAGCCTATGTTACTCAAGAATAAAGCAGCTGTCTATCTGTGCAATAATTTCAGCAATCGGACCACTACTTTCAGAGATTACCTCTTACAAACAAATAAAACAAACTTTACCACTTTATAATATTACTAGCGGCCAGTCCCGGTTTCGCACGGACAATAAATATAGCCTATGTTACTCAGGGTGAATGTAGCTTTCCTATGGTGAAAGAATTTTTGAAATCGATACAGTAGTTTTTGAGTTTATTTATTGCAAACATACACAAAAATACAAATTTTCCCACTTTATAATATTAGTGTAGATTAAGGCGTATAGTCCCTTGAACCATCTGGCCGAAATTATGTGAACACAACTCTCGCACTCGCTTAGGCAAATCTGTGCATTTATTTGTGGCCAGCAGCGCCCGGAAAGCGCTTTAAATCCATTTTCTCTGGGAGATATTGATTGATTTACATATGCAATGTTCACTTTGAAGAATATTTAACCACCAATTTTTATGTATAAAAATGTTTCTAAAGGTCAAAGCCGTTTCGAAGGAGTAGGGAAAAGTTGCGAAATTGCTCAATAATTTTTTTTGACAAAAGTATTAATTGCACGAAAAAATCAAATGTTGATATTATTGTTCATGAATCTATAATAAACATATATTTTTTTCAAACCATTTGACCTAGCCGTTACGGAGGAGTAGACCTCAGAAAATCACTGTTTTATGGCACTTTTCGGGCGCTTGGCCCTTAAGTAGTAGAACCATCTAGAAATTAATAAATTTTTAACCATAAGCTACACGGCTAAACGATACTTTTACTGTACATGTTTGTACAGTAAAAGTATCGTTTTCATTTTTTGTATTTATTTTGACAGAAGTCTCATCTAGTTAATTAAAAGTTGGGGTTTAAAAAACAAAATAAAAAAAGAACGAAAAGCAAGATACCATAGCCAATTCAATTTAGTACCGACACCAATCAAAAGGAACGTCGAAACGTAATAGGTTAGAAAAGAAAAAAAAATGGATCAAGAAAAGTCGATCACATTTCAATTTACGCCGTGTCTAACCGAAAACCTTCTTCAGATATATCTATTACAAACTATCACTTCCAATAACTGCCCACATGACATCAAATCATGATACTGAAGAAAAAACATGACAGTTAACTCCACCTGTGTATCCAAATTAAGAAAAAAAACAACACTTTTTTTTAAACGTCAAAAGAAATCGGTTACGTTTAAAAAAAAAATTAAATGTCAAAAAAGTTCGGTTACCTTTTTCGGTGTTCTCTTAAAGTCAGTGAGCGTGATGGTAATGGTAGTGGAACATAAGGGATCTATGTTTTTAACAGTTGACTAGTTAATCGGATAATCTACAAGATGGCGGGACGTGATTTATAAGAGATGCGCAGGCGCCGCCGACGTCTTCCAGTCGCCGCGCGCCTTTTGGTGCTCAAAGTTTTTTTCGAATATTTAATTTTTAACCAGTGCTTGACTACGATCCCACCTGATACCTGATGGTAAGCAGTGATGCAATTGTTGTTGGTGAGGCGCACTAGTTTATGAAGTGCCTGTTCACTCTAGCCTTGAAAACACCTAAATTATAGACGTAACAAACAGAATTTTGAAGTTTTTTTAGCAACCACATTCTGCGAAGAATTCTCATCAATGGCTTAAACTCTCCATTGGAAAGAACCAGTAAATAATGCTTTTAAAACCGCCACAAAAATTAGCAGTACTAGACAAAACCTGAGACTAGATAATGTTACATTTCCTGAGAAGTCAACGACGCGTAGAGTCTGTCTAAAAAGTCAAACGTTCAAACAACTGTTGTGGTCAACACTGGTTCAGTAACCAAGGTTGATTAAGAGATCTTGATCATTGTTTACTAATTGAAGAACCATAAAAAAAGTATCAAATTTATGTATTTTTTCAATGATTAAAATATTATACAAAATTCTCAAGTGGTTTGACTTTTTAGACAGACTTATAGTGTTCCACGAATACCTCAAAGTGATGTCAGCAAAACTGCAAGGCCGCAGCAAGGCCGAAGGGACCACTGGGGCCATGTGTTGACTTCGGAAAGGGAAACCCGTGACCTTGGAACGCAATGGCCAAGAAGGAACATAGGTCAATTTGTCCCTCTCGCTCCGCTCTAGAGCACGAGAACTCATTGGATGAATTCCCAACTTAAAAAAAAAAACTACCTACAGCAGGACAAAAACATGGCCGATTCCAAACATTTTGGCATTTGTCTAATATGTCTTATTAGCTTTTGCCCGCAGCTTCACCCGCGTACATAAAATATAGCCTATGTTACTCTGGAATAAAGCAGCTTTCTATAGGTGAAGAGATTTTGGCAATCGGACCAGTACTTTCAGAGATTACCTCTTAAAAACAAAAAAAAAAAAACTTTACTTCTTTGTAATATTAACGTAGTGTGGGTAGATGAAGATTTGCTTCCACCATTGCTAGCATGTCAAGGCCTTACTCACCAAAAATGCGTTGACATCTTCGTAAAAAAAGCGTTAAACAAAATTTTACAAACTAGAATAGAATAGAATAAACTTTATTGTACACCAAAATAGTAACAATTTCACAGAAACTTAAACCTATGTGCACAGTGGCGGTCTTATCGCTGAAAGCGATGTCTTCCTGACAACCTTAGGATGGAATATAAGAAAAAATATAAATAATATAAACTAAAAAAGGGGGTAGTCTGCGGTGTACTTCAAGCAATATAAATCAAGGGACAAATTAAATAAGGGGAAAAAAATAATAATATACAAGTACATATATACATATATTCGATTCTCTTAATCAAAACCCAATTACGTGTGCCGTAATAAACGCTAATTGGCTTTTAGGGACGGTTTGATTCGGATGCTGCATTTAATAATAAACTCTTAAATATTCAGAGTTAGGCAAATAAAATTGAGGACTTGCTGATAAAGATGAGGTTGATGATACAATCAAAAGGGGTAAATTACGACCTGTGTCTTAGCGGCGAATGGCGCGGCGAGCGGAGCGCCATCTGTAAGCAGTCGCGCGGCGTCATGAGCGGCGTCCGTCTCGTGGTGTACTTCAAATATTATTTTTTATACTTTTGATCTTACCTTCATCTTACCGCTCGCCGCCCCACGAAAAGCTACCGCTCACAGCGGGAAGGTCGTGAACGAGCTGTTAGAGATACGCATTAGAATATTGTAACCATGTGTATATGTTACCGGCGAAACTTGATTTTAGGATGAACTAGGTATTTTTGCCTAGGCCATACTAGTATTCTCTTTATGCGGGATTTCTTTAAAAAAACTACGATGGCTAAGGCAGGATCTTCACTTCACTTTATAGTTGTGTTAGCACCTGCATTAACCTTCTAACCAAAACTGTCCCTATCAGGGTGCCCAAACATTTTGATCTCGCGTCACTCGCTTTTGGACTAACTAAACTAAACTAACGTTCATCCTAAAATCGGGTTCGGCCTGTAACAAAATATCCGGTTTATCAACAAGGTCGACGATATATTCGATTAATTTATTACTCAAAATTTTGAATCATTCTAAAGCGGTCCTTTCTCAGTTAATAGAAGGAAGTACACACTTGAACGGTCTTTGGATAAAATTTCCCTCACGAGTAGACCGTAACCTGAAATAGTTCATGAATAAGATTTCATTTTTGTTCCGGGAGTAAGTTCCCTTGGAAAAATTGTCTACTTTTACACAAGCGATGTTGCAGTAGCTAGTTTTATAATAATATAACTAGGGAAGAAAAATATGTACATGTAACACCCACCGACCATATAAATTGGTATACAACAAAATAATGAGTAAGATGTACTTCACCAAAATAAACGTTGAAAAAGTTCTCTTTCAAAACTTTGAGGTGCGCACGCGCCTAAACGAGATCAAAGCAGCGAGATAGTCGCGACATCGATTCCACTCGATTTAGAAGCAAAAACAAACGAAAAACAACGTTCAAAATTCCAACAGAACCACGTATTAATGTCGGACAAATTCATCAGGGAATGTTTTCCTAAACGAATTTGTCATCAGAATCCTCAAATGCCTTCGAAAGAGTTAATTGACCCTAATAATGATAGAGTGGCGTCTTTTTTTTCCGGTTTAACGAAACTTTTTTGTGCCGAAACTTTGATAGTTAATTAGCAAATTGTTAGCAAAAAATTCGACGTTTCTAAAGAAGTTAATAAAGATACGGTCCATAAAATGTATACAGGTGATATCATACAAAGTTTAAATTTAGAATTTACAATCGGAAACGAATAAGGAAATATCCTTCAAATAAAAATCGAAAATCACAACATAGTTATTAAACGTCTTACAATTCGTGACGAGAACGAACTTTCTTCACTCACCATAATCACAAGAAAGAGAGAGAAGACATTCCAATCTGGTAAGAGAGAGACAGAAAATCCTGAATTCGAAAGAGCTCGAGTAGACGAAGATAGTCTTATTGGTATGATCAGTAGAGTGAAGGGTTTCAACAACGGTATGGGTGGCCACCCCCCACAGTTGGTCGATGACCATAAAAATGGGTATAAAATTGAAACATCAATATAATAAGCAATCAACTGTCTGACCAGACCTAATTATACAGGGCGAGTGTATGTTATAAATTATTTCATGACTTGAGATACAGATTGTTTCAAAATTGGTTTGGGATTCTGTTTCTTGGTTCAAATTTTAAGTGGGTTTAACTTGTTTGGTATCTTTGACGGTTAGTTGCTGTCCTACCGTGTACTTGTTAATTGGTTGTTGACGTATTATTTTATTAGTTTATTGGGTGTTTATAACGTTTCTAAAGTAGATTGTGGTATAAAAATGTTTTTTTTTGTTGTTTAGATTTCTTCTCGTTTGTCATTCCGTACTCGCAGATTATTATTATTAGGTAGGTAACTACAAGAAATATAATACAAGTAAGTTTTTTTTAACAATATTGCTTAAGTTTCTATCAACAACTTTAGCAAAATTATTATTATTGTTCTGTAAGACACACTGGTAGCTATTGGCTGAAACTTGTTTTTTTTGAGATGGGAGGTCATGATTTCTTCCGCTCTTGAGAGCGAGATGGCGTGTCAGACTTTTACTGACTAAAAGCCACTTATTTTCCATCGTTTGCCTTGTGAGTTTTTGGGCCACGGGAGACTTTTACTCTCTGTCGAATCGATTTTTAAAGCAGTTTATTGTGGGAGTTTTCACAACACTTTCCGAGAACATACTATTTCTTGCTGTTACGTACGGCTCTATGAAGCCACAGTTTTATAAGCTGTTACCAAGACTTGTTGAAAACTGAATTTGACGAGAAACCCAATAAACCAATCACCAGAAAAGTGATTCGTTACCGTCATATTGGAACACTAGCTTTTGACCGCAGCTTCACGTATGTTACTCAGTAATAAAGCAGCTTTCTATCGGTGAAAAAATTTTAGCAATCGGACCAGTACATTCAGAGATTACCTTCTACAAACAAAAAAAAAAATACAAACTTTACCTCTTTATAATATTAGTGTAGAAAATAAATCCAACCATCGTCGGCTGTTTAGTGAACCCGCTATATCTCGCGGTGTTGCTTGTCATAACTGGATAATAAGTATGATTAAATTTCGACTGCCTGGGGCCTGGTGCCGTGATCTGTTTGTTTTAGGCTTTTGCTTTTTTAGGCCAATTTCAAAATGTTGGTTTAGTGTGGATATGCTCAGAATTTGTTTGTTTTCTGTGGCTTATGATTTTGATTGCATTACAGAGGACGGAATAAATTATTTGTTTGCTTTTATGTTTATTATGAGCTTGTAGCTGATAAAACTCATGATTATGATTAAAAAGAGTAAAGTAAGTAGGTAGGGGTAGTTTTGCTTACTTTAAAGACGTCAAGTTTCGTTTACTTAGTTCTGTTTATTGCTTGTTCAGTTAAACATAAATAGTTATAGAAATTAGAAATCTGTCGCATCACTCGCATTGGCATCCTATAAAATATATGTTCTGTTTTCTGGTCTTGTTATCTCTATCTGTGAAGATCATTGAAATAATTATTATATTGATATTCTATTTATTTATTTAAACTTCATGTACAGTAGTGGTACATAGGTGAACTTAATGCAACGTGAAGTCTAGTCTAGACTATAAAAATTTCAAAAAGTTTAGTTTTTGAGCAAATTACATTTTGGTAACGCATTTCAATTCTATCCATTTTTCGTTTCCATAATATTGTCGTTGCTGACATATTGACCCTTGTGTCGAACCTCTAATGGCTTTTTCAGCAAATATTTTCGTATTGCTGAATTCTTAGCTAAACTAAACCATATATATATTTCAAATCTAATCAATTTATTAAGTTTATTTGTGCACACAAGTACAATTTATAACATTTTACAAAATATAAGGGTCTCTGATCTATCACAGTAAGTGGCATACAAATATTAGTAAAATATAAGTATCTCTCTACTAATATTATAAAGCGGTAAAGTTTGTTTTTATTTATTTTTTTGGTTTGTAAGAATTAATCTCTGGAAATACTGATCCGATTGCTAAAATTTTTTCACCGGTGGTAAGCGGCTTTATTTCTGAGTGACACAGTAGTTTTTAATAATGCTTAATCAGTGTACACATTATTAAAAAAGACTCTATAACACATTTTCTTTTAGTTTTTATTTCTATCACAAATTCGTAAAGCGAAAAAAAAAGAAGTTCGAAAAATTACGAGTATGTCCACATAATCCTTTCTTCAAACAGCCTCAAATTTGGCAGTCGAGGCGGAGGTGTATCTTTTCTCATAATTTACGGGCACCATTGGTGATAATCACGTGGCCAGCTAACAGCACTTCTTCAAGCGTGGGTGGTACTTTTGATAGTATTCTAACTAGATAGCAGTGTTATAATGATGTTTAATGTTATGATGTCCTTTCCTGTAATTTTAACATGATGTCTAACAGTTTCGGCTGGTATTCGTCCTGTGACTCCCGACGTTAGGACTTTTCCGGCAATATATTCATTGCTGAAATAAAGAAAGAATGGGTTGTAATCCACCACGCTCAGAGCAGGTTTTTTTATGGTGGGAAAAAATCATACAATGACATCCCCCGCTCTTGGGCGGAGCGGAAGATAGTGTCAGACTCTTACTGACTAAAAGACCCACCCCGTGCCTTCTAGCCTTCATACCGGTTTGAGAGCAGGTTTGACGGATGTCATATATCATAGCAATCAGAAATATTATTTCAAATACCAGGCACTTTTGAATTGACAAAATATCGGTCAGTCAAAAAAAAGTGAAGCTATTTTGCACATTCCAAAATGTAGATCTCTATGGAGAAGAAGGTGCAAGAAACTCCATCCATGGCAACTCTTTTATATCATGTTATAAGTTACAGAAATCTTGGCTACATATTTTTTGTCGCTGCTATTATGTGAGGACAATGTATTTATAAGTTAAAATAATTTAAGAAAAACAGCTAATTAAAAAATAAAAATTAAATTAAGTTACTGGCACCCAATCACGAGCATAAAGCGTGCGTCAGCTCCACCCAGCCTAACCAGCTCAACTCTTTCTAATAATCCCGAAGCCCTAGAAGATGATGGTGCTAAAGGAAAAACAACAATATAAATTCAAATAAAGCCATTGACAGCTAATATTTAGATGACTAATCTCAACTGATGGCACCCGTTCACGAGCATGGATTTTTTGATTCTAGAACATACTGGTTTCCTCACGATGTTTTCCTTTGCCGTTTTGAGAGCAATAATAATGAAATAAATTAAACAAAATAATGCGCATTGGGCTATTAATACTCTGGACATAATAATAATAATAATAAAGCCATTTATTCTATAACCCTTATTTACATTTCAAATTTTGTTAGTATTTTTTTCTTATTTAAGAACTTAAGATATAGTGTTGTTAATGAATCTACTTAATCTAGGTTATGGACCCCGATTTGGGTATAGGCCTCCCCCAACATTTTCCACCTTTCCCTGTCCTTGGCTTGGTCTATCCAGTCTCTCCCCACCGCCTCCTCGATGTCGTCTGCCCACCGCTGTTTTGGTCTGCCGGCTTTTCTTTTACCTGATGGTCCTTTCCATTTAGTGGTTTTTATTGTCCATCTTCTGTCTGTGCAGCGTGCGATGTGACCAGCCCATTGCCACTTTAATTTCAGTGCGTGCATCAGTGCATCCGCAATCTTTGTCTTCTGTCTTATGTATTCGCTCCTTACTTTATGTATTTTCCTAATTCGTAGTATGCTTCCTTCCATTGCTTTTTGTGTATTCTCTATTTTTTGTTTAATGCTTTACTTTTACTCTGGACATATTTTACCTAAAATAAGAGGCCTATTTGGTTTTTTACGCAACTATGGGAAATGTGATTCTGGTGAATTCGCGGTACAAAACGGTACTGCGGTGATAATTACGCACCTACCTATCATGATCGCAAGCAGGCTGTGGGTGGTATATATGTAGGAAGACCACACGATATAATGAAAACGAGAAATTTTCCTTGAAACATGCAGGTAAACTTATTTGTTTATAATGGATTACAGACTTTTCAATAATAAACTATAGCTTGTATTTTGGATGTAAGCGATCTTCCACCATCTTCATAAAAATTGTGAGATCCATGTAATACCAAGTCGGTTAATTTATTCAGTCCCTACCGTGAGAGACCTTTTGCAAGATCATTTATTGACCATATCAATATATACAAATCTTTTTTTGTTTTAAATAAATATATTGACTTGGCGATCGTATTATATTAAATTAAATTATTTAATCCTATCTCATAATTGTTTAACGTAGAACAACTGAGTTACGAGCCTTGGTGTTTTTTACAAGTTATGTTTTTGATGGCATACACATATAATTAAACAAAAGCCCCCACTGCGTTTGCCGGTCAGTTTACGATTAACTCAAAAACTACTGTACGGATTTTCGTGCGGTTTTCACTTTGGTATAGACAGATTGATTCACGAGGAAGGGTTAAGTGCATAATTACATGCATATTATAGTAGAAAAGTGTCAAGAAGTTCAAAGATTTCTAGCACCTGTACAAAGCTAGGTCAGGTCGCTAGTTGTTACACAAAACTGGGAGGGAAAACTTAATTCATTCTTAACGACCATCTGTCGAAGATGTTGCGCGGTTGGATCAAGGGCCTGGTACAGAAGGCAGTACTCCGTGATAAGGCTCGCATTGTGAGGAGGTTCCTGTCTCTAGAGCCCTAACCAACGGTAGCTTGGACCCTGGTCCCTACACCTGCGGGTAACTATTTTTTTTTTATATTTTTTAAAGTTTTTATATGATCTTGTTAAAAAAAAATATTTTTTTTTTTATTTTTTTTTTATGTATTTCCTGTATCTTTTTTTATGCGGTGTACAATAAAGAATATAATAAATAATAATAAATAAATATTTAAAAATGAAATTTATATGTGTATGAAATGAATAACGGGAATAAATATAAATCAAAAATAATAATTGGCTTCGGCCCTTCGTATGCCTTCAAAAGGTCCAGGATTTTTACCATACCTACCATATCTAATGATGACTACCCATGATGTTTACTATATCTCAGAACCCAGGTGAGTTCTGAGATTATAGTAACATATAATAATAATAGTTTCACGACTATGACAATCTCTGATCGTGAAAAATTAACCACACAAAATTGTATGAGTTAAATATTATCTAATTTTAATATTTTCCCATAGATAAAGTCCGTCCAAAAGATTTGGTGATACTACAACAAGGCTATTGATTGCCATCAAATTGCCTGCTCGTGACTTTGCTTTCGAATGGGTAATGTCTCTTTTTACGTAACTTCATAGTAATGTCCTCATAATCCGCTGTATGATGGTCACCGTAATTACTCATAAACCACTTTGGAACATCATGCAGTACTTATAATTTTTCGCTGGAATTTTCTGTTGCTTTATTAAATAGAAATGTAGGCAGGTAAATATATTATGGTTTTTTAAATGTATGTCTAATTTTAATATATGTTATGTTTTAAGTTTTTTATTTAAAATATTATACATATTTTGTTTATGTGTATTCAATTTTATTAACATATTAACTGACGCGGCGATCTTTGGATATTGTCATCTGATTGCGATGAAACAAAGCCTAAGTAACATATCAAGTTACACACAGCTTTAATTTTACTAATACATTTTCTTCATAAAATTGAAACATTTAGAAATATAAAAAATAGTATCCCACCGGTGGTAAAGGGAACAAGGTGCAAGCTACTTGCGGTCGGATCTCCTGAGAAAAGAACCTAACTATACGAGCCGTGTCTAGCAGTTCCTACCGCTTTCTGAATCAAGTCCTTGATCCAGTTGCCTAACGATAGCCTCCGAAGGTGTTGATCGTGGCTCCTGGCTTTCAGTTTAAGTATACATCGATATATATATATATATCTATATGAATCCCTATTTCCTTGGTCACGCCATCAGGCGTGAACGGCTGGACCGATTTCGCTAATTCTTTTTTGTTGTGTTCGTTATTGTGAGGAGAAGGTTCTCATGGAAAAAATATGAAAATTAATGTAGTTTGGGTAGAGTAGTGTAGTGTAGGGTAGTGTAAGGTAGAATAGGGTAGAAAAGGGTAGAGTAGAGTAGGGTAGAGAAGGGTAGAGTAGAGTATAGTAGGGTATAGTAGGGTGGAGCAGGGAGCGGTAGCAATGCCGCGCGGGCAAAAGCTAGTAAATAATAACTATCACATAAATCTTCTGCCAAATTGCAGCACAGTTTGCCAGCACTGTCCTCATGGAGGCTTGAATATTCTACGAATCTGACTTTAACGTATATAACTGAACTCGAGAGCAAAAAAAAAACGCAAATCATGACTTTTTTGCCATGTGACCATCCACCACCCCGCGCTGGGCCCACATGATGAATTAAAGCCTAGTTGCCAGCACCTGGGAAAATTATAAGGTTGTTTATGCTATGCCATTCTACCACGAGATTCGGAAATGAACCAACCGCCGTCTCTAAGGTGGTTCCTTTTCTGTAACTGCAGTGCGTCTCTGGAACTCTCTGCCACACACTCTTCGCTGTAGCCTTTCTCTGGATGTCTTCAAGAGGAAAATTAAAGTGCACTCCCTTTCAGTATTGACATAATATTACAATACACCTGTAGTTAATAGTTGGCGTTGCATACAAAGTACCTACAGGTCATTGAACTCGCTCAGCTGACTCTTTCTTAAAGAAATTAATTTCGTACATGCATAAATTAATACGAGTTTTGAAAAAGAGGTACTTTATTTTTTAATTTTATCTTTACAAATCGATAGTGTTTCATGTACTGATCGACCCTCTACGGGATTAAAACGTATTAGTATGTATATTATAATTATATTTTAGATTTACGTATAATATAATTGCATATTAGATTTGGTTACGTAGGTTTATATTGTGTACGGGATCCTACCCTCGAATATGTTCTCTCTGAGTATGGCCTTGTGGGCGGGGCAGGCGTGCCTCAAAATATGATCATGCTCATAATTGACACAACCAATAGCAAACTTGCGATCTAAGTGTGCGTGGTCTGTGAGTACGTAATGCGCGTTCGTATTGGTTTCTTGCCTGTAGTAGAGTTATAGGGTGGGAGACAAGCGACGACACTCGTTGTAGTACAAATCGGAAAGTATTTCCTTTCTACGCTAAGACTTATTTTTAATAGTTTATGCTTGAGTGGCGAAGTAGCCACTTCATTAGCATCAAGTCTCTAATAGCAATCACCAATTTCTCCACCGGAACCATTCATCACTGCGTATTACTCAAAACTAAAGGCATACACGTCGTACGTAAAAGTGAATGAAACCGTGTCGAGGGCTGTGTGGTCAGATAGGATAATCGTGTGTACCCGGCGGCGGCAGCGACATTGCCACATTATCACCTGTGTACCGAGGACAGAGGCGGCGGTGGAGAGGCTGTGTTTTTATTAAAACTCGTTCAGTGCGGTACGAGGTCTAATACGCCTCGTACGTGTCTTCTTTACGGTGCGGCTTAGGAGAACATAGTCTTCTCAGCCGTTACTTTAATTTGGTTTAGTTTAGAAAAGAGATGAATTTATACCTATCTAAGATATATTCAAATAGTTTGCAGTGATGTAACTATGTGTTATTACTTATTGTGGCGCCCCACATAGTTTTTTTTTGTGTGTATATAAATAGTTAAATAGTTGTATCACACTGTAATTATATTTTAACATAATTACAAAAGTATTTGTGGGACTCGCCATTTGAAACAGACACTATTTTAACAGTGGTATAATCAAAGACTTTCTCTATAGCTTTTCCTCTCTTTGACACTTAACAAAACCTAACTTTTGGAGGTTTGAACAAATACAATATGTACAACATTACCGATATTTATTTCAACTTCGCTAGTAAAATTAGACGGTGCTAAATGCCAAAAAAAAAACATAAAACTATTTAGTACAAACCTAAACCGTCCGCTCCACAACTCTGTTCTCTAACTCGAAACTCAGGTTCGTGATACTCAAGCTCATTATCGAGTTGGTTGCTCGTTTAAAGAATATAAATAATGATGGCGGACTCAAATTGACCTGTAATCATAGCTTTACCGTGATTAGAGCTAAATATAGAGATTATATGCCTAGCTGGGTGGCGAAGGGACAATCGCTGGTGTTTCTCTGTTGGTTTAAGCGAAATTAGACGATAAATCATATTCGAAACGGTTGTGTGGTCCATTTTTTTTTTCTAGCGTTATTAAGGCATCACCTGTGTATACCGTTTTGTTTGTGAGTTTTAGAGAGATGATGATTGACCTTATAGATATGTCGTGGACAGATCTTAGCCCCTGCGTCCCCAAGCATTTAAATAGGTTTATTACGGATAAATAGAAAAGGTTTCATATTTTCGAAATTTACAGACTACTTTATGAAGAATTTCTTATTTACATTCTTAGATACATATACAATAAATAAACCCTCAAAATTTTGGACGTGGACTTTTAATAATATTCTTGTTCAACTAAATGACGCGCGAACAAGCGTTCGCTTGGGGTTTGAGAGGAAATTGATAAAAAAAAGATGTTTATTGATACCAAACATAAGCATTCACAATATTATACTTAAGTCCAATATAACACAGGTACAGTAATCGCAGAAGTTGAAGATACTGGTTCCCAAACTAAGTTTTCACTTGTATTTTGGGACACAGTGTTCAGCCGTCATCACTTTATGATGTGGCCAAGTAAAACTAGCAAGATCGTTTTCGAGGTCTTTCAATCCTCGTTTGGCCAACTTTCTTTATACCTACCATAGAAATCCAACATCAATAATATGGATTGACATTTCATCAAATTTTTTCACTAAAAGAAAGCTGTTTTTTTCTTGAGTGTTATACGCGGGCGAAGCCGCAGGCAAAAGCTAGTCTAATATACAAAAATGTTCACAATGTTTATTATTGAACTACTCCGAGACAGCTTGATCGATTTTTTTGAACAAAGAATTATCTTTGTTTTGTGTAAGGTGGTCAGAGAATAGGTCGAAGGATAACGTTTGCCGTGTCAACTATGTTACATATGTGTATGTTGCAGGTTTTATAAATAAACCTGTAACAATCCAGATTTTTGATCAAAATCCTAAACTAGTTTGGGTTCATGATGTAGTTCTTGTCAAAATCACGGATTTGCTTTGTTCTAAGACAACTATAGCAAATAAATTTAAATATTTTTATTTTTGTATGAAAATCTGATGAACCAGGATAAGATGCATTTTTATAAGTCATAGAACAAAAGTTGTTGTTTATGATGTTATTAACTAGCACCTAAGAGGTTGCTAGTGTTTTACAAATAACCGTGTATAAAGAAACGTCGGTCTCCACACATTTTATATGGAAACTAGACTTGTAGAGCTACACTAGATCCACGCCACGTGACGTCGTTCTACATACAAATCAGGCGTGGTCTACATGTCATGATCATCGTTTCAGCCGAAAGACGTCCACTGTTGGACATTGGCCTCCCCCAAGTGTCGCCACAATGACCGGTCCTGTGCGTCTCGCATCGGTTCACGTTTGCATCGGTCTAATATAGTTCTAGCTTTGATAACGCAATAATCAGTTTAGAAAGAAAAGAAAGAAAGAAAGAAAACATGTTTATTTGGCATACAGTTTCATTTCTTACCATCTAATGACTGTTTTTTTTTTCACAATACTTACATTCAGCCGCCGAGCTCGTTGGTCAATAATATGCTGCATGTGACGCTGGGGTCGCCAGCATTGTTCGACCACCACGCACCGTGGCGGACTGTGCAAGCAGGGTCAGCAAAAATAATAGGGAGGCGATCGATGGTTTAGTGGGAAAGTTAGAATTCACATAGATATAATACTTTTTATTTTCATTCCACTACATAATGTTTACAATAAAAATATTAAATGCCAAAACGGGCCTTTAATTTTTTAATACCAAACTAATATACAACATTAATTTTAGTATAAAGGGTGTAAGGGACAGCCCTAAAAAAATCCGCCTCGTAGTATCAAAAAATCCGCCTCACACTCCACCATACAGAATTATAAACTTGATTGGACAGTTTGTATGGAGAAGCCGATTTTTTTTTCGTTTCCTTAAAAAAAGTGTTGTGGAAGGTTGTTCAGTTTCGTCTACTAAGCAAGCTTTAAGTTGTGGAGGGCTGTCCCTTACACCTTGTATAATGCAAAACCTGTCTAGTATTTTTATGTAAAGAATCTGTATACAAAATCTCATAACTGTATCATGAAAAATCACAAAGATATAAGCTTATTATGTCAGCAAAAATACATAGTCACCGGACCACCCAGGCGACTGCGGGGTTGTTTTGCACTTGCACCCAGCTGTTTACTGGTGTCTAATGCCCGCTATGACCCGCCGTGACTTGTACTTAGCGTCGGTGGTATCCAACTTGTGACCTTTTGAATATTTTTTGGGAAAATATAACATGGTGTAAAACTATTGGAATCGATACAGTTACTAATTCTGAACAAACTATATTAAATTTTCGCATAAACTAAAAAATAATCTTGTAAACAAAAAAAAAAAACAATTAAAAACAAAAATATCAAAACATCACTTTCTTTTCTGCACACCGTACCGAACAATCAGCGCTTATTTTCACTCACATTAGTTTAGTGAAGGATAGTATCAATGAATTATGTGCATTCGCGTGATGTCTTCATCCCCTGTGGGTGGATACACCCCCCATTCTCATCCCCTCCCACCCCCCACCCTCTACTTACGTGATTGGATTTTTTTATAAAAATGCTTCTTTGCAGTGCTTTGGTCCCTTTGATCTTGACTGTATGTGTGTAACTGAGTAGGTGATAATTAAGACAGCAGTACCTAGGTACTGGGATTTCAACCAATGGTGTGGTAAGGTTTTTTTCGTAAGGGTTATGTTGCAATTTCGATGGAAAGAGCTTTGATGTCAACATAGTCGTTTGATGTGGTTTGCTAGTGTTGATCCGACGAATGAGTGACTAAAAAGTGGATCCGAGAGTCGTAGGTACTTAATCACCTGAAAGCTGCTGTAGTTCTGCGTGTAGAATCTATACTTAATATTATAAAGAGGAAAGATTTGTATTTTTGTATGTAACGAATAAACTCAAAAACTACTGTGCCGATTTCAAAAATTCTTACACCATTGGAAAGCTACATTCACTCTGAGTAACATAGGCTATATTTATTGCCCGTGCGAAGCCGGGACGGGACGCTAGCTAGTAGCTAATAATTTGTCAAATTCAAATTCAAATTCAAAGCATTTATTTCAAATAGACCATTTACAGGCACTTTTGAATAGTCAAATGTCGGTCAGTCCAAGAAAAGTGAAGCTAAATTGCACGTTCCAAAGAGTAGGTCTCTATGGAGAAGAACGTGCAAGAAACTCCATGGACACTCTTTTAAATCATATATGTGTTACATATAATGCTTGGTTACATATTACTTGTTGCTTCTATCATGTGAGCACAATGTCGATAGTGAAATAAACATGTAAAATAATTAAAAGATAGAAACTGAATTAAGCCACTGGCAGCTAAGAGATGACCAGTCCCATCTGACGGCACCCGTTCACGAGCATGACGCGTGCATCAGCCCCACTCAGCTCAACCATTTTGAAGGGAACTGAACGACCCAATAACACGTGCCACCAACAGCGAGACATTTGAGTGAGCATGACAAACTCTCAACTGCCATGCTCGTAATGTCAAAAAAAAAAAAAAAAAGTTGTAACCTAATAAAAATGCTCCATGGTGCTTCACATTCACAAACTTGGAAAAAGTGCTTCTACATTATACAATGCAATTGTGTCTTTCAAATTAAAAAATAATAATATTAGTTTCCAACTAATCAACTAATTAGTACGCCCTAGTGGTAGTGGAGCTGGACCAGCATTGAGCCAAGCATTTTTATCTTGAATATAATCCTCCAACTTATAATATGCTTGTCTGCATAGTGTGCGTTTAATACAAGATTTAAATTTCGTTTCATTGAGTTCTAATATGTGGGGAGGTATTTTATTATAACATTTCAAACAGTACCCCATGAAAGAAGAGGCCACTTTAGCCAGTCTGAAACCTGGTTGAACTAATTGATCCCTATTTCTTGTAACATAATTATGTCTATCGCCTCTTTTGCTAAAAAGATGAAGATTTTTTCTAACATACATTATGTTTTCATAGATATATTGACAAGGTACTGTCATTATGTTAATATCTTTAAACAGTTCCCTTAAAGAATCGCACCGGCGGAGATTGTAAATCGCTCTGATGGCTCTTTTCTGTAATATAAAGATTGACTCGATGTCAGCAGCCCGTCCCCATAGTAAGATACCGTACGACATGACACTATGAAAATAACTAAAATAGACTAGTCTAGCGGTATCAACATCCGTAAATTGGCGGATTTTTCTAACAGCATATGCAGCTGAGCTAAGCCGCCCTGCAAGAGAAGTTAAGTGAGGACCCCATTGTAGCCTTGAATCAAGCGTAATCCCCAGGAAAATCGTTTTATCAACAAATTCTAGTTTTTCATTATTCAATACAATGTCACAATCACTACTTTTGACATTCGGTAAGGAAAATCTTATGCATTTAGTTTTTTTCCCATTTAGAACCAGATTATTAGCAGTGAACCAGTTTTGAACCTGCAATAGGGCGTTATTTTCGTTGTCAAGATTGTTAATTTTTCTATTTATCTTAAAAATCAAAGAAGTGTCGTCAGCAAACAACACCATATTAAGTTTATTTTGCAACAAATTAGGTAAATCATTAATATAAACTAAAAACAAAAAAGGACCTAAAATTGAACCTTGGGGCACCCCCATTTCAACATTCAATCCAGACGAATTGACACCGTTTATTTGCACTAATTGCTGTCTATTATTCAAATAAGATTTTAATAAGCTTAACGCTGCATTGCCTAGTCCGTAATGCTTGAGTTTCCGAAGCAATGTTTCATGAACTACACAATCAAACGCCTTAGATAGGTCGCAGAAGATGCCTATAGCATCTTGTGCCTCTTCCCACGCATTAAAAATGTGTTTTAGTAAGGAAACACCCGCGTCAGTTGTACAACGTCCTTTGGTGAAGCCATACTGTTTATCATGTAGGATGTTATTGGAGTTAAAATGACTAAGCATTTGATTTAACATTACCTTTTCAAATATCTTGCTAAGAACCGGCAAAACGGACACCGGCCTATAATTATTAGTGTCTTTACTATTCCCGGATTTAAAGAGCGGTATCACTTTACTATATTTCATTAGATCTGGAAAGACTCCTTGATCTATACACAAATTAAATATTAAAGCCAAGTACGGCGCTATAGTCTCAATAATTGAGGTACAAACTTTTATAGACATACCCCACAGATCTTCTGTCAATTTAATCTTGATTTCTTTAAAAGCTTTTATTACTGTTATGGGGTTTATATGTTTAAAGTTAAATTCAGTTGAACAGGCTGCAACGTTCGCCTGTAATAAATCAAAAGCATGCGATGGCGACGAATTTAAGGCTTCAGTAGTTTTAATTGGTATACTGGTAAAGAAATTTACAAATTCTTCTGCAACTAGTTTGTTATCGCTAATGAGACCATGATGAGTCTCCAATGTGTAATCATTATTATTTCTTTTGTTTCTGTTGGTTTCATTATTTATAATATTCCAAACTGTTTTTATTTTATTATCTGCTGTTTTAACTTTGTTGCTAATGTATAAGGCCTTAGCTGCCTTACAAGTATTTTTAAACATTTTAGAATAAGTAGCAACATATTTATTAAAAGTTTCAGTGTTAATAATAGGCTTAAGGCCATACAACTCGAAAAGTCTTTCCCTACTTATTCTGATTCCTTTAGTTGCCCAGTCACTAAATCTAAACTTAGGGCAGATAGTTTTAGTTTTTTTCTCAAACGTCTGATTAAACTCCTTTTGAACTACTGAAAAAAAATTTTTATACAAAATATTACCATTGTTTACTGCAAGGTTCCAATCACCCAACCTGCTAGTTATAGTGCTATTAAATTTATTTAATTTACCGGATGTTATTGGTCTGAATTGTATCTGCACTTGTTGTATTGGTAAGTTGGATTCAAATGTTACCATTAGGCCGCTATGATCAGAAGGCAGATAATTTACAATGGCTTTTTCTAAATACTTGCAGCAACAAAAAACATTATCGATACATGTAGCAGTAGTTGTCGTTGTTCGAGTTGGTTCAATAAACACATTTGATAAATTAAATGATTTGAAAAGATTTAATAATCTACTGCTATCTGAATTATTTTCTAAAATATTAACATTAAAGTCTCCGCAGATAATTACTGGTTTATTACCAGTTGAAAGTTTAGCCATAACATCTTCCATGACTGACTCAAAAATAGAGTAGTTTTGATAATTGTGTCTTAATTAATAGTAAAAATCTTTTGTTTTTGTACCATTTCGGAGATATGAATTTTCTAATTTAATCGTTACCAGATTGTGTGAGAAGCGATATGAAGATATGAAAGAAAAGGGAGTTAGTGATAGCGTGACGAGTGACAGGACAGAATGGAAGAAAAAAACGTGTTGCGCCGACCCCAAATAAAACGGGACAAGGGCAGGAAGATGATAATTTTTTTTTATGGTGGGTAAAATCGTTCAACCACAACCCCCCCTCTTGGGCGGAGCGGGAGATAGTGTCAGACTCTTACTGACTAAAAGCCTACCCCGTTCCTTCTAGCCTTCACACGGGTTCGAGTTCCCTTTCGGATAACCCTGACCCCAGTAGGCTTCGACCCTGCTGTTGCTGACAACTCTTTGAGGCGCGCTGGAACAGTGCGCGCCGTCGACGACTTGGGCCTGGTCAGGAAGATGATGATGAGAATCGTTACCAGCTGACCCAGCGACCTTCGTACCGTCAAACAGTCAATGAATGTAGTAAATGTTTCGATATAGTCAATCGATTGCTATGAAACAAAGCCTAAGTAATAGACCAAGTTACACACAATTTTAATGTCTAAAAGCTATTTACATCGATTTCGAATATTTTACGTACAACAAAAATCTCTTACAGATTTATTATATGTATGGATGGATATATTTTTGATGTAACAATAGGATGTCGATCCTTGATACAACAAAGTTCCTCACCGAAGTCTGTAAGAATGCGAAACACCTAAAAAAGACTGAACGGATATTCATGCTGTTTGCATCAATAAAAACTGCATGAAAAATGAAAAAGTAACCATGGAGAGTCTTTCCGGTTCTTCTCCATTTGAAACGACCAATTTGGAACTGTGCACTAGCTTCTGACGTTTTATAAGTGCCCATGTAGGCCTATGTGGAATGAAATATTTTGACTTTGACTTTGAATAAACAGAATGATTCATAAGAAAGTTTTAGGTGTATATACATTTATATTATAGCAAAGAAAAGCCGAGAATATGAAGCTGTTCGCTAGTTTCACAATAAACATTAAGAATACAAGCATACTTCCTTTACAAATTATTATCTCTTCAAATCAACAACTCTATAACACTCACCGCTTGTATTCGTAAATCACGCCGCAAAGGGAACTTACAATAAATCCAAATATTTATAATGTTGCCAACGTTAACTTACAAAAGTTCGCGAAAGGGTGCCTATAGACACGTGTCCGAGCCTAGAGGGACACCGCGCCAAATAACGTTGACCCGTCCCTGGCTTTCGATACCGTCGAACACGAATTTGTGAGGGGAGAATCGCCACATAGTTGCATACCAAGTAACACTGGCTGACTCGCAAGAGATTTTATTTAATACGTTTAAAATTTATTACTCGGCTTGTTTGTTTGGCGGTCGAAAACAATTTCGGTTATGAAGTGGTTTTTTATGATCCCTTCATCAATAAAGTTTATTATGTTCGTGGTTATTGAATTATCATTGCGGTGATAAATTAACTCTAAATGCGATGCGTGGGAATGACCTGCCGGTCGTATTTTTTTCAATGATTAGTTTGTCTGCTTTGAATTTATTGCATATCGATCGTTAAACTCCCTGAATCCTGAAATAGAACTTAATTGTAGTATAGCTGTCAGTGTTATTATTGATTATGTACGCTTATTCGAAACTTTAAACAATATCTTTGACAGAGTTTCAAATGAAGGTCGAATTATAAAGTTACACTAATATAATAAAGAGGTAAAGTTTGCATTTAAGCTATTGCATAGCTTCTATCGCGGGCCTTGAGCGTGGAGACCGAATCCAGAAATTCCGTAACGAAAATAACCTAACACCCCCTACTCATTTGTTTTTTGAGCGTGGTGACCGATAAGAAAACAAATGAGTGAACAATAAATCAAAATTCAATTCAATGTGTGAAAGTGTAATTTTAATTAATATCAAAGAAAAAAAACACAAAGGAAAAAAATACTGCATAAATAAAATAAATAAATAATTATAATTGCATAAGTTGTTAAAAATGCTATGCAATAGCTTTACCGCGGCAGTCCCCGAGTGCCACACGTCTTTTTTTTGTTTGTAGGATGTAATCTTTGGTAAGTACTGGACCGATTGCTAAAATTTCTTCACTGATAGAAAGCTGTTTTATTCCTGAGTAACATAGACTATATTTTATGTACGCGGGCGAAGCTGCGGGCAAAAGTTAGTAGAATATAATATAACATCGAGTTTGAAAAATCGGAAATTTAACCTTAGATTTCTATCTAAGGAGGAGACATTTATTGTGCTTTGGTTAACGATTTACTATTTCAAGTCGTAGACCCCTCAATGCATAGTTAATCTACCATAACTACCAGCAAAAAAATTCAAAGTGCAAACTATTGTACTCCCCAAATCTCTAGGGGAGAGAGGAGACAAATTATTATATTCCATAATATCATCACACGACCATTACTCGTCGCCAGCGAAGCGTGACGAAAAATTATTAGAACATTTTTGCGTTTTTTCGCACGTCCGATGCGTCGCACAGTTGGGGAGATACTGAGTTTTCCGGAAGTTGTAAAGTAGTGATTTGTAATGCACGCGCCGCGGCGCCTGACGTCACTTCCGTTCGTCTGCCATAATGACGCTGCAAGCAAGATACTCTGCCCAAATGTCTTGTGGATATCATCCCCTTATTCTACACCCTCTATGGTTTCATTGTTGGGATCGAAGCTTTTACTTTTATGCTCTGTTTAGCTAAATTTCTCTCTCCATTTAATTACAGCGGGAGTAGTAATGTGTTTGGCAGATGACATGGCCCTTAATGACTCGAATAAACGTGTTTTTCGACTGGCCGTTACGATCTCTGGGTTGTTGGGAATGATCGGAGCGAAAACGAACTATAGGCATTGTGCCGTATTCTTACAAAAACTTGATTGATTAATGTTACGTCGCGTCTGGGATGTCTACTTTTGTGCTAGCAATTTCAATTTACAGGCTTAGTATTTCAAAAGGGATACATACTAGCGTAGGCGTACATCACGAATATCAATTGAAATAACAGGAGTAAAGGAAAAAATCATCGTCATCATCATTTCAGCCGAAAGACGTCCACTGTTGGACATAGGCTTCCCCCAAGTGTCGCCATAATGATCGGTTCTGTGCGAAGTAAAAAATCTGTTTTTTTTTTTTTACTTAGATATCCACTGATTAGCTAGATTAGGTCTATGATAGAATTAATAAGTCAAGATCACTGTTCACTCTTGCTTGGAGGACTAATAGATCCATAGGTTGTTCTAGAAGCTCCTAATTTTTGGGGGGGTGGGAAATCATCATCAACTTCTCCCACTCTAGATAGGGCGAGAGGGTATGTCAGACTTTTAATGACTATAAAAATCCACCTGTGTTCGGCAGAGGCGTAGCGCGCACTTAGTCGTGGGTGAAGACACATCAGCGGGGCTGTTTACATTCATGAATTTGAAAAGAAGACAGCGACTGTCGCAACCCAGTGTTTGGCCACATCGTCGCTTACCATCAGGTGAAATAGTGGTCAAACGTGATCCTACCAATTATAAAATAACCCCCGTTCTTAAAGAGCCTTCGTTTATGCGAGGCTCCTTTGGGCACTTCGCCGCTAGTGTTCGGGTTTGTGTCGGCACCATCAACAGCCTTTTTAATGTCCCCACTGGGACTCAGGCCTCCTCCCTAGGGGTGGGAATGGGCCGTAATCCAACACGCGGGCCCAGTGCGCTTTGGTGAATGTCAAATGTCTTCGGGATGTTGTCACTTTTAAATAATCGCACAGCCTTTTTTTTTGTGGTGCGCACCGTCGGCGACTTGGGCTTGGTCCGGACAGTTACTGGACGGCCGAACAGCGAGCTACCCATTGCTCACTGTCCGCAAGCCCGCGCCAACGGTGGCCGGAAATCGGGATCAGAATCCCGGCGGCAGCGGCGGCGGCGATAACGCCATTGCCTGATGCGTTCGGCCTCCTCCTTTGCGAGCATTACTGCTTCGCAGAAGTCGGCGACCGCCTGCCATTGCACAGCCCTGAATGTTCCCAAGATATACATATAATTGCATTTAGTTTTCCAAACAAAGATGTATTTTTAACCTTTACATCAATCCACACCTCGGGTGCATATATTCAATTCATGATAGATTTAGTATCAACATCATGAGATCAGTTTACGCAAATTGCTCAACTATCCGTTGCTCCTGTCATTTGAGTTCTAGATTACGTCGCTTGTGTTTTGAGTCTGTGGTTTCATTGGAAGAGATAATTTCTTTTTTTAGTCTAAGGTGTATCTCATTGGTTTAGTTGTCATAAGTACTGCTTTTGAGGACTGATTACTCTATGGTTGGGTAAAACCTTTTAACCTTTTAACCGCCCGCGTCGAATTGTTCCGACGAGTGTTTTCGCGTCCTATTCGCTAGGGTCGTGTGTTAGTGACTGGGTACTCCATCTCGTTTAGCTCTTCAACCCCCATAGGTGGCCGAAGAGCTGACGAGGTGGAGTATTTGGTCGTGGATGTGAGATTTTGGCGGAATTAGCGCGAGGGTATTAGTCGGATATATCCGACTTAGGCGGTTAATGGGATCAAATTCTATTATTATTAATCTGATATTTCTTACTGTCCGTATTTTATATTATAGACCCGTTGATAATAAATACTTCTGCTTAATTTTTCATACAATAAAAGTGAGATGTAATATTTTTGATGTCAAAATATTTTGTGTTTTTACAAAACTTGATCATTCAAATTGATTGTAGGTATGATTATTTTTTTTTTTAATAAATATAAAATATATTGATTTATCAGAATCTGATTTCTTTCAAAATTTTGACAAATTCTAGGTTTCGAATTTAAAAATAAACACATGTTACTACAAGAGTTACAGGTAGGTATGCATGTGGACGGGAGAGAGAGGCCAAAGAAAAGATGGATAGATTGAGTGAGGAGTGATGTAAAAGAAAAGGGAGTTAATGATAGCGTGACAGGTGTCAGGACAGAATTGAAGAAAAACACGTGTTGCACCGAACCCAAGTAGCATGGGAGTAGGGCAGGAAGATGATGCCTTACCGAAATGTAACCGATAGAAAATAAGAAGTATTCCTCTTTCGGCACCAATGTTATCTTGGTGCCGAAAGTAGAATAAAAAATATGAAAAAATTTCGTTCCTCATTCGGCACCTACGGTGCAGTAGTTTCTAGTGATAGAATCTCTAATGAAAAATAAGTACGAGGCTCTTTACCCGCTCATACAGCTACCGCACCCCAACCTAACTCCAATATAGAGCCCACAATCAAATACTCTCAATTCCTGAATTAAAACATACAATCGAGCCGTAAGCTATCGCTCCCCATCCAGCCGTCCATCCAACCCACGATTTATAGTGGCCCGGGCGACTCTTTACGGCCCCAGGGCCGTGTTAAGTATAAAAAGGTATGTGAAAACCTCTTTTGAAGTAAGTGCGAAACTAGTTCGTCCAGTTTGTTTTAAAGATAGTATTAATTGGTTCGTGGTGATGGAAAGAAGTTTAGGCACTAAACCCTGTTCTAGACAATCACATTTAACAATAAATCATTATAATTAGAAAGAAAGAAAGAAAACTATTTTATTTGGCATATACAGTCGTAGATACACACAATGTAGACACTAATAAATTATTATATAAAAAAGAGACAACTAAAAATGTGTGTCTCACGGCGGCGCCAAATAGGCCCAGTTCAGCAATAATGCCAGACAACTACATTGTAGTTGTCTGACGCTGGTTTTCAACTGAACCTTATTTCGTTTTTTTTTTTTACTCTTTTTTTAGGTGGGAAAATCATCCAATGATATCCTCCACCGCTCTTGCGCAGAGCGGTTGATAGTGTCAGACTTTTCGTCATCATCAATATCAACCTTTTTAATGTTCCCACTGTCGGGACTCAGGCCTCCTCTCTAGGAGAGGGAATGGGTCGTAATCCACCACGCGGGCCCAGTGTGGCTTGGTGAATGTCACATGTCTTCGAATTTTCGGTTCTAGGACATGCACACTTTTATTGACTAAAAACCTACTCCTGTTCCTTCTTTGCCATTGTTACAGGGCACCGGGGATATCTTTCGCATCACATGGCCCCAGTAGGCTTCGACCCTGCTGGGCCCCAACGGTTGCTGACAATTCTTTAAGGCGCGCGTGGAACACTACGCGTCGTCGACGTTTTGGACTCGGTCCGGATGGTTACCGGACGGTCGGACGGCGAGTTACCCAATGCTCGCCGTCATCATTATAATTAAGTTCTTGATAATCACATTTTTACTGACCATAGTAAAAATATGATTGTCAAGATATAATGATTTATTGTTTAAAGGTATGCCAAGGTTTAAAGTCCCGCAAACCTCAGTTGTAAAGGGAGAATCCCCTGACCAGACGGGGAATGTGTCTGGTCCGGGCATTTGCCTGATAATTAATTTACAGACTGTTACGTGTTCTAATCGTGCGAAGAACTCTGTTCATATGCCTTGATCACACGTACCGAGTAAAAGGGCGGGACAGTAAAATGTTGCTCGTCCGAGCACTCGGCGCTGTGTTTACACGTACCTACCGAGTACTCGGCCAAGGGCACTGTTTCGCCTGTTTACTCGGTATGTGTGATCAAGGCATTACTGTGATGCAGGATTTTGAATTTTTAGTTTCTGTGTGGCGATATACACAAATTATTCAAAAAATACTAAAGTTCAAATCCCTACAGAGCTAATGTGAACTTTCTCTAAAAATTTGGTAATGCCCTCTGGTTTTCACGCACCTATTTCTTATACATCATTATTTTTAGTATATATATAGTAGAATATAGTTTTTTTTATAATCATCAACTGAATGGATTCCAATAGTTTTTACATCATATTACATTTTTACGAAAAATATTTAAAAACGTCACAAGTACAACACAGGTCACGGTAGGTCATAGCGGGCATTGACACTAGCGCACAGCTGGATGCGGGAGTAAAACCACCCCTCAGTCGCCCGGATGGCCCGGTGATCATGTATTTGTGCGGCCAACCTGGTAACATGGTAACAGCTTATAACTTCGTAATTTTTCATCGTATCTATATATAAAAATCAATGCCACTTTTCGTTGTAATTTTACAACTCAATCACGAGCTCACCTATCCAAACCAAATGTTTAGGCTTTGTTCGGACTGTTTAGAAGATGGTTTATGTAAAGTTTGGTAGGGTAGAGTAGGGTATAGTAGAGTAGTGTAGTGTAGAGTAATGTAGAATAAGGTAGTGTAGAGTAGTGTAGAGTAGGGTAAAGTAGGATAGAGTAGAGTATAGTAGGGTCGATTAGAGTAGAGCGAGAGCGAAGCCGCGCGGGTAGTAGTTGTAAGAAATTTTGTACACAGATTCCTTACATAAAAATACTAGACACATGTTTCGGGTTTCGTTTAAACTAAAACTAATGTTGTAAAACATCACTAGTAAGGTCTGTGTTGACTGTATAAGTTCTCCTAAGCGGTTTTCATATTTTATGCCCGCCTTAAGGCTCACTGTACAGTTGCCATCACGGATCTTGAGCGCAGAAGTCAAATATTCGGTCTCTTTGAGGTGCGAAGTGAGACGCGGGGACGGGGAGTGTCAGTGATTGGCTCGCCGCGCCATCGCGTCATAGACGTCACTCCTAATTCGTTCTCTGCGTTGCTGCATGTATCTATCAACGAAGACGACTGGCTCGCCAATGTATGGAATGTGCAAAAGCGCTTTTGTTCTTTTTCTAAAGATTATTACAATAATTTATTCCCTCGACAAGACCAAACGAAGAGTAAGACACAAAACCAAGTAAGCATCAGTTTAATCCGTATAGCTATACCTACATACGTGCTATATACCGCGGCGCCATTCGATGCAGTGGCGCCGGCGCATACATTGGCGCAATTACTACAACTCCAGATGAAATGTCACCAATCGTACATTCCGACTGTAGTTTATTTGATCTTGTTTGTATTGATGCGGTCTCTTCTCTTTTCTTAGTGTCTATGGCCTGGGAATGAGCTGGATTGATTACAGGGTAGCTGGTTAAAATATATACTACATTATTTTTAGTGTATTATATGCGAAACTTGAATATAAGGTAGGTGCCAGATAAAGGTGGAATAACAGTAATTTTTTTTTTATCTGTTATAAACTAGTACTTGACTGCGATCCCGCCTGATGGTAAGCAGTGATGCAATCGTTGATGGTGAGGCGCACTAGTTTATTAAGAGCCTATTCACTCTAGCCTTGAAGACACCCAAATTATAATCGGACGGGAAGACCGCAGCAGGCAGACTGTTCCAGTCCTTCGAAGTACGCGGTATAAATGACGAGGCGAAACGCTTAGTTCGGACCGTAGATGTTTCAACAACGTAAGGGTGGATACTCGCCGTGCGTCGGTTTGTCCGATGATAGAAATGAGATGGCGGAATCAAGTCATGCAGTTCCTGCGCACACTCTCCAAAATGCAATCTGTAAAACACCGAAAGGCTGGCTACCCTACGCCTGTGCTCAAGGCTTTGAGGATTGGACTTAACCAAATCTGGATCACCAATCAGCCTCTTCGCACGCTTTTCCACCGAGTCCAAAGCTGCCAGGTGGCACTTTGCAGCACCAGCCCATATGTGGCTGCAGTACTCCACACACGATCGGACCTGTGCTTTGTATCATTGACCCGCCTATATTTGTTTCCATTCTTAAGGATTCTTCACACGTACCACAACCACACCACGTGGCCGGGCGTATTATTGTTATTTAGAAGATAAGGGGCTATGCATCACCTATAGTGTAGGGGATGTAGTCACTGCGACCTAAAAGATCTATTGTGACTCGCCACCTTGTTAGAGTAACTCTTTTAGCCCGGAGGCTTCCAAGAAATTTAGAATACTCCTAGCTTTTAGAGTTTTAATCTCCTCCGGGCCAATAATGTGTCGGCCCAGATGGACACTGCGTTTGTGGATAAGGGGCCCGCATTCACACAAAAGGTGCTTAGGCGTCTCCCTCTCCTGATTGCAGTACCGGCAATCATCAGTGTCACCCAGTTTCATGTGAAATTGGTGCCTGTTTAGTTTGCAGTGGCCGGTTAAGGCGCGGGCTATCGTACAGATGTTCGTCCTGCTAAGCTCAAGAAGCTCGGCAGTTCGTTTTTGTGAGTAGCCTTCTATAAGAGATTTTGCACACCACATTTTTTACACACACATTTACCACATTTTTCAGTCGTTTTTGACCGTGTGTGTGATACCGACCACATCGCAACTACAACGCATAAACCAGCGACACTGCGAACTAGTGGCCGACCACAACGCAACCCCGTCTACATTTTGTCGGCACCACAACGCAACTACAAAAAGCTGCAGCGACACTATTCACACGTAACCACTTTTTTTATGGTGGAAAAAAATCATGCATTGACATCCCCGCCCTTGGGCGGAGCGGGAGATAGTGTCAGACTCTCACTGACTAAAAGACCCACCCCGTTCCTTCTAGCCTTCATACCGGGGCTCGAGCGCCCTTTCGGATAACCCTGGCCCCAGTAAGCTTCGACCCGGCTGGGTCCCTGCTGTTGCTGACAACTCCTTGAGGCGCGCGGAAACAGTGCGCGCCGTCGACGACTTGGGCTTGGTCCGGACAGTTACCGGACGGCCGGACAGTGGGCTACCCATTGCTCACTGTCCGCAAGCCCGCGCCTACGTTGGACGGAAATCGGGATCAGAATCCCGGCGGCGGCGGCGGCGATAACGCCGTTGCCTAATGCGTTCGGCCTCCTTTGCGAGCATTACTGCTTCGCAGAAGTCCGCCTGCCACTCCTCCTCACCCACCATGGCCATGACCATGGCCTCAACCAAGGCCCGGCGCGAGAGGTCTCCGCCGCCGATCGCCCCCATGAGGGCACGGCGATGCTCCGCCCAAGCAGGGCACACCTCGACTGTGTGACACGTAACCACTGCTTGACAGCATTTTGTCGTTGCGACGTGGTGTGATTGTGGTACGTGTGAAAAAGCCCTTAAGGCTTATAGTCCCTTGAACCATCTGGCCAAAATTTAATAGTCACTACTCTCGTATCCGTCTAGGCGACAGTACGACTATCTGTGCATTTGTTTGCAGCCAGCTGCGCCCGGACAGAGCCCCGCTGACTTTTAAATCCATTTTTTTTGCAAAATTTACCACACACACAGAAAAAAGCGTGTTGCGCCGACCCCAAATAAAACGGGACTAGGGCAGGAAGATGATGATGACAGACATATGCTATGTTCACTTTGAAGAATATTTATCCACCATTTTTTATGTGTAAAAAAGTTTCTAAAGATCCAAGTCGTTTCGAAGGAGTAGGGAAAAGTTGCAAATGTGATGTTGTTGCATGTAATATTTTTTTTACAGAAAAGTATTAATCGCATGAAAAAATCAAATGTTGATAATTTTGGGATTTATAATAAACATAGATATGTTTTTTTCAAACCTATATCAACCTGGCCGTTATCGAGGAGTAGGCTCCAGAAAGTTACTATTTTAAGGCACTTTTCAGCCGCTTGGGCCTTAATTTCAAAAATAGAATTAATGACATAAAGCAGACAGCTTTATATATGTCATTATTTCTATTATTGAAATTGTATCGACATGTATCATGATCCTTTACATGATCTAGTAATGAAAAGCGTTTCGTTGTTTGTTTTCCCAGTACTTACGCCTACGCAGAGGTATTAGGTAAAGGTCAATGTAGTTTATTCCACGTTTATCGGCTTATCTGTTTGGTGAAAACCGCATGAAAAACTATAACATTATTTTTAGTTAATGCGAAAACTGAATATAGTCTTTCAGAATCAGTAACTGAATCGATTCCAATAATTTTTACACCATGTTATATTTTTTCAACGATATATTTAAAAAAGGTTACATGACCACCGACAATGACTACAACACAGGTCATAAGGCGCCAGCGCACCGCTGGGGGCGAGAGCAAAACAACCCCTCAGTCGCCTGAATGACCCGTTAACCATGTCTTTGTGCGGACAACCAGGTAACAGGCGGAGGAAGTCGTGGAGTATATGAAGATAAAGAGCAACTGGACTCTGAGGGTCGAAAGGCTGGATTCTCGCCACGACACCAACTTCAAGTCGTTCGTGGTACGAGTTCCAACCCACCATCTGGAGACCTTTTTGAGAGAGGACTTTTGGCCGAAAGGTGTCGTGTATCGACGTTTCCGAGGACGGTTACGCGACACCAGGCAGCTGAACACGACGCCGATGTTACGTGTTTAATTATTAAATAAGTTTTGTTGTTATGATATGTATTAGTTTATTAATTTATAAAATTATTTTATGTATTTTTTCTATGGGCCTCCGATGCCTGAAAATAAATGATTATTATTATTATAACACGCATAAAACTTTATGATTTTTACGATACAGTTATGAAATTTTATACATAGATTCTTTACATAAAAATAATATAAAACCTGAAATATAAGTTCCATCCCTTTAAGGCGTATAGTCCCTTGAACCATCTGGCCGAAATTATGTGAACGCAACTCTCGCACTCGCCTAGGCGGCAGTACGCAAATCTGTGCATTTATTTGCGGCCAGCAGCGCCCGGAAAGCGCTTTAAATCCATTTTCTCTGCTAGATATTGATTGATTTACATATGCAATGTTCACTTTGAAGAATATTTAATCACCAATTTTTATGTGTGAAAATGTTTCTAAAGGTCCGAGCCGTTTCGAAGGAGTAGGGAAAAATTGAGAAAAGTTGCGAAATTGCTAAATATTTTTTTTTTTGACAAAAGTATTAATTGCACGAAAAAAACAAATGTTGATATTATTGTTCATGAATCTATAATAAACATATATTTTTTTCAAACCAATTGACCTACCCGTTAAGGAGGAGTAGGCCTCAGAATATCACTGTTTTATGGCACTTTTCGGACGCTTGGCCCTTAACTGTTCAATTTAAGTCTTAAAATGGATCACGTTAAGAGCTCATTGCTGTCCTGCTGTTGCTAAATGCCATCACTTCACTATCCAAAAAAAAAGTTTATCTGAACTAATTAAAAATAAGAAACATAATACAACAAAGGTTTTAGACACTACTGCTAAAACTGCTGTATCATAATTTGTCTTCTCGTGATGAACACTCAATCTGAACTCCGATCCCGAAACTTCAAACACGAACGCTGTTGACATACATTTATACTCCAAATTCAATTACTAACAGTATCAACGAACAAACCAGGGCTGCAGAGTAAACAAAAGTATAACAAACCCCAGTATTTATTGACATTGTTAGTGGTCAAATAGCAAAAATGGTCGGCGTAACGAACCCGTAATCCGATTCCGGGTGGTCAGTTCTCTAAAGTTTCGATCGGCAATCAACTGAGCTAACAGATCTATTTCGTGAGCAAACACGCTGGGGGCAACCCTATACACACTAGTGATGTTTGTGTGTAGCTTAATGTTGTCGAAAAAAATGTTAGATAGATATGCGTCTAGTATTCTGTACTTCTTTTTTTTAAATTATAATTAAAAAAAAAGGTGTATTCAAACTTTTTTTAGAAGGCAGTAAGATCTAACTGTATTTTAATTATTTATACATATTAACGTGTAATATCTACTTAATATTTTTAATTATCTGTTGAAATATTTTTTTGTGTAAATGTTAATGATATTTTTATATTATTTTTATTGATAAGCTTGCGTTTGACCACCATCTCACCTGATGGTAAGCGATGATGTGGTCGAAGATGGAGCACGCTTGCCTAGAAGTAACCTATTCACTCTTTACTTAAAGATCCCTAAGTTGCAGCTATCAGGAAACGAAATGAAATAAAATATTTTATTCAGAATTAAAACTAGGTAAAAATAGTAACATAAAGTCATAGGAATAATTACAAAGATTCATGCCTGTTGTAATTTTGCTAAAACATATTATTTATAATTCTGCTGTTGCCAAAGTTTTTCAGTTTTTTTGTTTAATTATATGGATTATAGAGCTCATAAAAAGTAAAATATTTTACCAATAAAAAAATTGTTTACTATTTTTAATCGACACTAAAAATTACAGATTGTGTTAATTTTATTATTTAAGTTGAATAAATGAACTTTTAAAATTAACAGAGTTATGAAATTAAGCTCTTCAAAGTTACAAACAAAAATTTAAACAAAGAACATATTTATCAAACCAGACAAAGTTGTTCTGAAAGTTCTTACATTACATACTTAAGCCTTATTAAAAAGCGATTCCTGTAGGTACAGCTCTAAAAACGAATTTACATAACAAAAACATACCGACTTATCCTTCAAAAAGTGCAATTAATTCCACTAACAAAATGTCTGCCGAAAAACTGACATACGCTTCCCGAAAATAAATAATCGACTGAGGAATACATTACTATTCATCGGTTTCATCAAAACATTCTTAATCACGCAAAAAACTTTAAAAGGGAGATGGATATATCCGTCTAATTTGCCTACGCATTGGGACTTCCAATAAATCTGTCATATCATATGGCCCTTTGTACTTTATACCTTTGTGCTACCAACCTAATAAAAACAAACTTTCGGCTGAATGGCATATTTCCTGTGCATAAAATTGAGCACTAAGATCCTGCCAATTAAAAGGCTCAAGTGATGTGGGTATATAGTCGTCGTAAATCAGTTTAGTCGATTTTAATTATACTAATAAGGATGTCCTTTTCAATGGTTTTTTTTTTCAAGATTGTATTGTTGGTATTCGTATAGACTGCAGTCGAAATTAATTGAGATTTCTTTTAATTGGAATTCGTGGGGTATGTTGTTATCATTATTTTATACTCGTCTTTGTTAAGTGGCGTAAAATAGTTATAAAAGATTTTATTGCGGTCCCTTTTGTTTTTGTTGTCAAGGTTAGTTGGCTTTAATTAATGAACTGATAAGTGAGCATTTTTAAATACTGACTCAATTTAAAATTTGCTCCATTTTGTTTGTTTATGGATGCATCTATCTATTTTTTTGACGTTGTCGCACACTAGGAATTACTGCTTTTTGTGGGAATGTTCACAATCATGTATACTCATAAACCCTATACTTTTTCAAATAAAACTGAAACTCATTTTATTTTGGCTTTCATTCATACTGATATAACATGAAACATACATAATAAAAACACCCCGCAAGTTCCAGAATTTAATAAATACAAAATATTTTTTCCAGACCATAACCCCAGGAAGTTAAGTTTATTAATTTAATTTTTTTTTACAACTTTTCTCAAGCATAATTAATTTATCAGAGATATTGATTGGTCCCACTGTCACTATAGTTAAAGAAGTGATTCCTAGTGTGAGGCAACATTTTTAATTTAAAAAAAAATTGGGCAAGTGCGAGTAGGACACGCGTACTGACCGTTCCGTACAAACTACAATTCCCATATGGAGTCTCAAAGATTTTCCGAATTGCAAAAAAAATATTTTTTTATGACGTAGTTAACAACAAATTTACTGTTTTCAGATTTATTCCTATAGTTGTGCTATGAGACCTTGCTTTGTGCCCAATTTCAGGATTCGGGCACAGATTACTGAATAGTTACATTCGGGGTCAACTGGAAGTACTCTATCAATTTCGATTCCTTTGAGAATACGTTACTTCCTCTGAGTACACGTTTTTTGCGACATAAACGGCTGTATCTTTTCTATCGTTAATTTAGAAGATTGTTTTTTTTTTACAACTTCAAGAGACCGCATACCTGAGTATATAGTTTTAATTTCAACTCGATACTTGCACGTGTTCCCGAGATAATGGGCCTTATTAGACATTAATTAATTAGTTTTAATCGCCCGGAGGAGATTAAAACTCTAAAAGCTAGGAGTATTCTAAATTTCTTGGAAGCCTCCGGGCTAGAAGAGTTACTCTAACAAGGTGGCGAGTCACAATAGATCTTTTAGGTCGCAGTGACTACATCCCCTACACTATGGGTGATGCATAGCCCTTATCTTCTAAATAATATTAGACATACAGAGAGACGAACAACAAAGTGATCCCATAAGGGTTCTGGTTTTCATTTTGAGGTACGGAACTCTAAGAAAATGACTACACTCTTATCAAGTTTTAACAAAAAATAAAGAAAAAACTTACCAAATCCATAAAAAACGACATAAGTACACATTCTTTACCGGAATTAAACTCTTACCTAACCGTACACTCTCATTCTCCCCTAGTTCATAGTAAAAATGCTAAAATATTCTAATGTTGGTGGTAGAATGGTAGTAATTACCCGTCATGGCCGATATGGTAGAAAGATGATGAGAAGTGTAATTATCAATGAATTTGTGCTAACATAATCTATTAGTGCCATTATAACGCTATTAGGAATATTTTTTGTTGTTTTTGTTTAAATTAGGGGTCAGTGTGTGTTTTTATTGTCAAACTAGTTGTCCCACGCGGTTTCATTTTTCGTAGAAAGATGTTATATAACCTATAGCCATATATAGCTATCAAACACTAAAATAATTTTTCGTTTCACGTTTGGTTCTTGAGATTAGAGTGTTCAAACAAACAAAGTTTACAGTTTTATTATTTATATTAGGAAATATAGAATATTTTTGAGTTAATCTATTTTGGGGGTATGCGGAACAGAGAGTAAAGTCCCGCAAACCTCCGTTGAAAAGGGAGGATCCTCCGACCAGACAGGTGTTATGGTCTGGTGGGCGACTGCCCGATAGATGATTTCGGGTTTTCGTATATGTTCAAATCGCGCGGAGAACTTTGATTGCGCGATACAGGATTTCGTACTTTCTTCGTAGTTCTTATGTGGCGCCATAGATGTCGCTACATCACTCCCCTCCGGAGATCGGAGATCGATGGTTCTTGATGCGTGCCAGGCCAGCGTAGGTTGGTTCCAGTGGGTCGGAACCGATGCCGCATAGTTCTCGGTGAGTCGGAACTGTCTGCGGTGATGCCCCAGTGAGTCGGGGTGTTGCTATCCCAGTGAGTCGGGATGATCCCCCAGTGAGTCGGGATGATGCTGCAGGCTCCAGTGAGTCGGAGCGGTGCTTGTGCGACGTAGGGCTTGACTGTTGGCGTCGACCAGGAGAGGTTCTTCATGGCTCTTCATGTGACTAGCCGAAGGTGCGGTGTGCCAAGCCAAGGTCGCTGATGAGGCTGAAGGTGATGACCAGGTATGACCAGGTAGGCATGCTGGTGGTCAGGATACCCTCTATAGCCGTGGGTGCTGGCTGTATGGCTCGCTGCTCGAAAGCTTGAGGAAGTGATGATGACGTCATGAAGTAGTAGCTGCACGAAGGCTGCGCTGACGTTCTTTGTCGAGGGTCACCAGTTTGGGGGTATGCGGAACAGAGAGTAAAGTCCCGCAAACCTCCGTTGAAAAGGGAGGATCCTCCGACCAGACAGGTGTTATGGTCTGGTGGGCGACTGCCCGATAGATGATTTCGGGTTGTCGTATATGTTCAAATCGCGCGGAGAACTTTGATTGCGCGATACAGGATTTCGTACTTTCTTCGTAGTTCTTATGTGGCGCCATAGATGTCGCTACACTATTTTTTTACGTTAGATTGTTTCAGGAATAAGTCCTGTTCAATTATATTGACAAAAACAACGATTTTAAATCATGATCAAGTCAATATAGATTTTAGTGGGGAGGAAAAGATGGGAACTATTGTTTTTTCTAATTGTACTTTAGAAAAAAAAAACGGAAGATAATTAGATAGCTAGGCATATTATATAATATTGTAATAACTTATCAAACAAATGATGAAATAATGTCTTATTTCATCAAAACACAGTCGTAATAGTTAAATTTAAAAAAAAAAAAATTGCAAACTAATTACACTAATATTTTAAAGAGTTAAAGTTTTTTTTTTTGTTTGTCTCTGAAAGTACTAGTCTGATTGCCAACAATTTTTCATCGTTAGAAAGCTGCTTTATTCTTGATTGACATAGGCTACCTATATTTTATGTACTCGGGCAAAGCCGCGGGCAAAAGCCAGTTATAAGAATAAAATAGAATAGAATAGAATAGAGAATAGAATAGAATAGAATAGAATAGAATAGAATAGAATAGAATAGAATAGAATAGATCAAGATCAAGAGAATTGTCAATCTTTTAAAAAACCCTGTGTCAGTTGCCAGATTTTCTGAAGATCGACAAAAAACCTACCCTATCGATCAAAAAACGACGAAAGAAAACTCATCATATTTCCTTACACCTGCAGAACCCACATATTTTATTCTGCATTCACATTTACGACCATAGCTTTGAATTTTCGCCTTGTTCCCTGAGGTGGAACTAATATATTTACTGCCAACCATGATATGTACTGTTAAGTGTTAGACTCCCGTAACGCAAGGGTCTCATGGCAACTGCGGTTAATTATGGCCATCATTTCACGGTATCATTATAGTTTTCTTACTAAAATTGCGTGAAGTCCAGTTTTATTAGCGTGTGGCAGAATAATGTGGCACGACTGGCCTGTTGGTCTAGTGGTTAGTGACCCTGACTGCTATGCCGGAGGTCGTGGGTTCGATTCCCACCCAGGACAAATGTTTCTGTGATGAGCATAATCATTTGTTCTGTGTCTGGGTGTATTTTATCTATAATATGTATGTATTTAGAAATCTATAAGTATGTTTATCAGTTGTCTGGTACCCATAACACAAGCTCTGCTTAGCTTGGGACTAGACGGCGTTGTGTGATAGATAAAAAAAAAAAAAAAAAAAAAAACAATGTCAGTAACGACGGGTCGTGCAAGAGGGAAGTTCGCAGAAGAAATGTGTAATACATAATAAAAATATTGTATTATCAGTAACCAGTCCCATTTGTTTACCGTCTTCCATATTGCTGCAGTAAAATTAAAAAGACCAAAATTGAAATTTATAGTCTGCGCTGCTAGTGTAAACTGAGCTTGCGGTGGCTGGTGTGTGTGAGCAACGGGTAGCTCGCTGTACGGCCGTCTGGTAAATGTCCGGACGAAGCCCAAGTCGTCGACGGCGCGCACTGATCCCGCGCGCCTTAAGGAGTTGTCAGCAACAGCAGGGGCCCAGCCGGGTCGAAGCCTACTGGGGCCAGGGTTATCCGAAAGTGCGCTCAAGCCCCGGTATGAAGGCTAGAAGGAACGGGATGGATTTTTTAGTCAGTAAGAGTCTGACACTATCTCTCGCTCCGCCCACGAAAAAAAATTGTTAGTGTAAACTCAACAACTTCTAGGCCAATTTTCAAAATTCTTTCACCAGTAGAAAGTTAATTTATCACTGAGTAACATAAGCATTTTCTTTACACGGACGAAGCCGCTGGCAAAAGCTAAAAGCATTTATAAAATTGTAGTTTATAAATGACTAGCTTTAGATACACACAGGGCAATGATTGCGCAAATCTAAATAATTCCATTGTCGCAGCATCCCTTATCATAAATTATACGTTAGCGAACTCCCGGCACCCTCTAGCGTCACTTCCTGTTCTAACCGGAAGCAGGCAGCCGCCATTTTGGCGAGCACGCGGCAGGAAGCAGGCGCACGCGCATCTCCGTCGCCACTTCCGTTTTGTCTATGACTTTGGGATTTTAGAGAAAATATTTTGAAAATTGGCTTTGTTGACCGTCCAGTGATGGTTTGAGTGATACTATTTATTGTGTTATGTTTATCTAAAGATTTTAGATCATTATCGATATCGGTAACTTTTGACTATTCCCTGTTATAAATGCGCAGTGACATTCTAGGGTATTATTTTTTTGTTCAGGTGGGAAAATCATCAAATGACATCTACTTGGGCGCAGCGCGCGGGCGTGTCAAACTTTTACTGGCTAAAAGCCCACTGCTGTTCCTTCTTTGCCATTGTTTCAGGGCTCCGGGATCTCTTTCGCATCACCCACGGCCCCAGTAGACTTCGACTCTGCTGGGCCGCTGCGTTTGCTGACAACTGGTTGAGGCGCGCGTGGAACACTACGTGCCGTCGACGGCTTGGGCTCAGTCCGGACGGTTACCGGACGATCGGACGGCGAGCTACCCATTGCTCACCGTCCGCAAGCCCGCGCCTATGGTAGCTGGAAATCATGATCGGAATCCGCGGCTTCAGCGCGAGGGCCATTACCTCGCGTGCTGTCACCTCCTTTTCTAGCATTACTGCTTCGCAGAAGGAGGCGGCCGCCTGCCACTCCTCGCTGCAGACCATGGCATTCTAGGGTATAGGGTGGGGATTTAGTTTTTAAAGTGCAAAAATATGCGTCCGAGCAATCTACACCATTAAATTTTAATCGTTATATTCATGACTCATGTGAACCATATCAAAAAAAAAAAAAAATTAAACCTTCCAATTGCCATCTATTTACATCTATGATGAAGTAGCCGTATTTATAAAAGTAATGAAAATCTATTTGATAAACTTATATCAAAAAGACGTTATTCATGTTAAAAATATCTAACTCCACATAAAACGGCTCAGATTGACAAACATTTCCGTGATTAAGTTACAAACATCCAAACATCCACACTTTCACATTTATAATATTAGTTAGGATTTATTACAATCATCTAAAATAAATCAAAACACAAAATTTGGCCACGATGGAGCGACATGGTTAAAATTGTAACAAAGCTCCGTAATAAAGATTAACAAAAAAAAAAAAAACGCTGTCTCTTTACAACATTATTTTTAGCCGCTCAGTATATGCGAAACTTGAACATAATTTGTTCAGAACCAGCAACTGCCAGCAGCATGGATTCCAATAGTTTTTATTTTTATACCATGTTATATTTTAAAATATTTAAGTATGTATAGTTAGGTTAAGCATACTTAAATATTTTAATTTTAGTTTATTATGTATATATTTTGTTGCTTTAAGTTGTAAATAAAAATAGACATAATATCATATTATATTTTTCCCCCAAAAATATTTAAAAAGGTCACCACTGACACTAAGCACAACACAGGTCACGACAGGTCATAGCGAGTGTAGGGTGTCCATGTGCAAGTCAACTCAGTCGCCTAGACGGCCCTGTGACTATGTATTTTTGCTGATATAACAAGCTTATAACTTTGTGATTTTTCATGATACAGTTATGAAATTTTGTATATATATTCTTTACATAAAATTACTAGACAGGCCTGTTGGTCTAGTGGTTAGTGACCCTGACTGCTATGCCGGAGGTTGTGGGTTCGATTCCCACCCAGGACAAATGTTTGTGTCATGAGCACGATCATTTGTTCTGTGTCTGGGTGTAATTTATCTGAAATATGTATGAATTTAGAAATATATAAGTATGTTAATCAGTTGTGTAGTACTCATAACACAAGCTCTGCTTAGTTTGGGACCAGACGGCGCTGTGTGATAGTTGTGGAATATTAAAAAAGGAATATTAAAAAAAAAGACACGTGTTTTCGTATATACTGAAACTAATGTTGTATCCCATTCCTAGACATTCTTTCAATCCACCCCTACCGTTTAAATGGAAATAATTGCATCTGTCTTCAGAGAAATACCACAACGTACTTGTTGCAAGGTAAGTTTTTTTTAGGAAATCGAGAAAATGGTGGCCATGATTTCTTGTAACAACAGCGTGAGGTGTAGAAATCTATTGATTTTATGTGAAACACGTTACTAAAGATACATCGTATATGGTCTAAGAATGTACCAGTCACAGGTCTCATGGACTTAAACTTTATTAATTATCTAGTTTCCCTTATTTGACGTTTACAACGTGATCGGAAATTAAATTAGTTGGGACGTGAGACGCCATTTTAATTTAAGGGGATGCAACTCGACTTCATTATCACTGTTTTTTTTTTTTCAAACAAACGCTTATTACACATTTTTCATTAGATATTATGAAAACACAGTATCTTGTTGTGGATATTATCTAGGCTTCTATTGAAATCAATTTATAAATTTGTGTAAAACTAATCCGGTAAAGACCTCTGAAAATCTGATATTTTGCATAAACTTTGACACTTCATAATTTATTAAAAAATTTAAAAAGACACAAAAATATAACAATAAAAGCCTTACAAATACCAAGATTCTAAATAACGTCAGTTTTTTTTAAGTGTTTAAAAAAAAAACACGTATTTTCTGAAACAAGTTTTGTAAAATACCTATTTAATTAAATCAAGGAATTACCGAATGCTAACAGAGTTTTAGGCGTAATCTCTCTTTTTTTGCGTTGCCTTTTTGTCAAACATCTCTCTCTCTCTTGCGTTAGATGAAGTCGCAAGCTTTTAAACCGTGCTCGATGGTGACGACAGGCGAGTGGAGAAGTAGCCTCTTAAATTCTAGGGTTAGATTGTAATGTGGTATGTTATGTGTCTGAAGCTATGTGTGAGCTTTAGATTTTTTGTTTCGTTTGTAAGAAACAACTTAAACATCAAGATGTGTTGTTTTTTTTAACTACTTCAAGTAAGTACATAAATATGAGTATGTACTAGACTTCAAATTATAAGTTAAATTCAAATAAACTTTATATTAAAATAGCGTTATTCTTTGATGGCTTTGTATTTTTAGGGTTCCGCACCTCAATAGGAAAAAACGGAACCTTTATAGGATCACTTTGTTTTCTGTCCGTCTGTCTGTCTGTCTGTCTGTCTGTCAAGACCCTTTATCTCGAGAACGCGTGGATGTATCGAGTTGAAATTAAAACTATATACTCACGTCTGCGGTCCCTCCAAGCTGTAACAAAATCTAACTTCTAAGTTAACAAATAAAAAGATACGAGCATTTATGTCGCAAAAAAACGTATATTTTGATAGTCTCAAAGATCGAAATTCATAGGGTACTTCCCGTTGACCAAAAATCCTGAAATTTGGCACAAAGCAAGGTCTTTTAAATTAGTTGCGCGTCACAAAAAAAAAATCAATTCGGAAAAAATTTCGAGACCTTTATTCGGAACTTGTAGTTTGCACGGAACCCTCAGTGCGCGAATCCGAGTCGCACTTGCCCAGTTTTATTTTTGTTTGTAATATAGCTTTATTTAGCTGTACCTATTATTTTCCTTGTAGTTCTTTCTAATAGAAAAAGGATAAATGTCGCCTAGGTATTACAAAAAGCCCAGTTTTTTTAAATAATTATAAAGGGCATTGCATGAAAGTGTCCTCACCCACCAACAGACTTGAGATAGATCTCATTCGAAGCGTCTAGCTAAATAGAATATTTTTTTATTATGGCGACATATCTCTAAAGTATGGGGTTTAGGTTTTATAAAGCATTATACTTTGACCTAACCTAATCCAAGTGTTTTAGACTTTAAATATACTCATAATATAGTACAAAGCTCTCACAGCCACAAAATATATGAAAGTACTATATAATGAGTATATTTAAGGTCTAAAACATTTGGGTTAGGTTAGGTAGGTCAAAAGATAGAGCTTTATAAAACCTAAACCCCATACTTCAGAGATATGCCACCATAATAAAAAAATACTCTATTTAACCAGACGCTTCGAATGACACCTGTCTCATGTCTGTTGGAGGGTAGGGACGTTTCCCTATACAATATACGGCATCCTCCTTTGAAGTTGAATAAATGTCTAATTCTAATTTAGCCTGAATACGTGTCAAACTTTGGCTATAGAACGATCTGATGTTTTTTATGATAATGAGAACTTTAAAAGTTCTGATGCAAGCTAGTTTTAATATAACAATATACTATTCAAATGTCAAAAAGTCAGTCAGTCAGAAAAATAGAGCTAATTGCACATTCCGAAGTGTCTCTACGGAGAAAAACGTGCAACAAAATCCATGGAAACATTCTTAATCATTTTATATAAGTATCACAGTTTAGGTTCGTCTTGTATCACTTTTATCATGTGAAAACAATGTAAATAAATAAATTATAATAAGAGAAAAACTTATGGCAGCCGAAACATAAGTTCTTGCTTTTCCGAAATACACAATATCCATTCAATAAAACCATGCCTGTCTTGGCTCATATCAACTGCGGGATAATTAGTTAGCAATCATTCAATGGTGGTGATTTACCAGAATAACTAAATCAACATCAATTCATAGCAAATAACGATGCGGTCATTATGAAGATTGACGTCCGGCGCAGTCTAGGAGACCATCAATTCTGACCGGGTAGGGTGAGTATTGTGTGGGGGTTTTACAGGACAGTCTCGGTACTTACACATTACCTGCCGACTGACAGTGATGCGGGGGATTTTTTAGACGCCATATTTTAGTTTTTTCTTATTATTGATAGGCTGATAGTAAACAATAATGTGATCAACGATGGAACACGTTTACCTAAAATTAACCTATTCACTCTTCGCTTAAAGACGCCCAGGTTGTAGCTATTAGGAAGGAAGAAGACTCTTGCAGGGAATTCCATTTCTTAACTGTACGCACAATAAATTTGTTCCTAAAACGTTTTGTATGTACGGGTAGTAGATTGTTTTTAATGAATTTTAATTAGTCATGGGTTTTTAGTATGTTTTTTTGTTATTACCTAAATATAGGTAGTTAAATCTGTAAAGTGTGTCAACAGAGTATAGAAATTGTAAATAAAAAATATTAAGACAACAACTCACAAAGATCCGGTGCGTAATACCTACTGACGATGTCGATTTTTATAAGCTACTTATAAGGCAGCACGATTGGCGCTGCAGCGCTTGAGTGATTGACTGATTTGCTGCGAGCCGCAATTTTGATTCCTGCATGGAACAAATATTAGTATGGCCTACTATCTTTGTACGACCTACAAATATTTGTACGACCTACGGTGTTTTATGTCTGGGTGTCTTGTGTATATGAATTTACTTGTTTATGACCCATGATACCTACACAGACTAATTCTTAGTTTAGGGAACGTTTTCAATAAAAAAAATAGTGTGTTATAGTAGAAGATATTTGCTTTACTTGATAGTTACTACTTCAACAACATTTGCAAGGTTTCTAACTTACTTAATTTTGAACGGAATAATTTATTTTGCACCAAAAATGTTGTACGTTTTATAAACCCACCAAACTGCGTAACCGTTTGTCAGTGTCTTGTTTGTTATAATTGATTCAAATGCAATTTAATAAATCTAAAAATTTTATCTGTACGTATCTTGCAACCACTGCCTTAAGGAGAACAACCTTAATTTCTTTTCTGCCGCTTAACCCGTATCATGAGTCATACAGCCCCGTAGTAGTCCCGATTTGTGTCCAAACATGGTCACCCTAACCAGCAGAGATAAGTCATGGTGGTGTATAGGATTACATCACAATTTGTGTATTATGTATAATGTGCTCATGTTACGTATGGAAATCTAATCTAATGCTTAGACCGATCAGCGCTTTTGTATGAAAAATGGCTGATGAAAAATGTAATAAGAATAATCAAATATCTTGAATAGGACACGAGGTTGTCGATAACTGGACTGTGGATGTGGACTCGGCTGTCATTGTGTCGATCGTCATGACCGCCAATGGCCTGATGGCTAAAAGCATCGACGACCATCTGTCGATGCTGTCGTTGCGCGGTTGGATCAGAACTTGATACAGGACGGCAGTAGGTACTCCTCGCTACGGCTCGCATTGTGAGGAAGTTATTGCAATACTGACTTGCGGAGATCATATAGGCAATTGCTTCATGTAACCGGGAAACTTGTAAGTCGAGAGTGAATAGGTTTCTTCTAGGTAAGCGCGTTCCATCGTCGACTGCGTCGTCGCTTTCCATCAGGTGAGATAGCGGTCAAGCACGAACCTATCAACTATAAAAAAAAAACCACTGGTATTCATCTGCATGTGATTTAACTGGATCCCAACTTCAACATACAAAAAAGCGGCAGAGCATAACTTTTAAGCTAAAACTACATTAGACCGCGGACACGCGGACAACGCATGATTTGTACGTAGAAAGACATCTCGTGGCGTGGATCTAGTGTAGCTCTACAAGTCTAGTTGCCATATAAAATGCATTAAATATTATACAAAATTCCCAAATCGGTTAACTTATTAGACAAACTATATCTCGAGTTGGCCTCTCTTAAATATCATAACAGAGACATTTCTATAAATTAATGAATACTGGTTAAAACCATATAGGTAGTACGTATCATAGACTTCATTCATTGGTCATGATGACAATTGCGCACGAGTGGTGTCGGCCAGTCGCCTACGAGGACCACTTCAACCAATTGTCTATGGCCCTCAATTGAGTGGTACCTATATTAAGAATACCAATATATACTGACAGGATGACATACCTACCATATAGAATGAATACTTGTTACGACTGATATGAGTGTTTTTTTAACCGACTGGGCAAGAAGGAGGGTTCTGGTCCGAAGCGTTTCGCCTCGTCGTTGTTTGTCCCTACATCCAGGGATGTTAGGGAGCTCCATAACCGTAACCGAAACTATCGGATACCCGATATAAAATAATATCTATAACCGTAACCGAATCCGAAATAAAAGTATCGGATAATATCGGATAGGGGCGAAGCCTGATTGCGACACGTTATGACAGCCTGTCATAACGTTTCACGTCGTAAAATATAAGTGGTATAGTACTTAGTAAATAGTATGTATTTACCTATATTTGACTTCTGAAATTCCTTAAAAATGTAATATCCGTAACCGAAATTATCCGAAACCAACGGATAATCCGAAATAATTTCATATCCGTATCTGTATCCGTAACAGGTATGATAATCATTTCTATATCCGTATCCAATCCGTATCCGAAATTTCATATCCATAACATCCCTGCCTACATTTTGGGGGACCTAAAAAACGCTACTAACGCCGCTATATCTTAGTGAGTATTCATTACATAGGTAAATATCGGGCTATAAAAGGTTGCTATAAAAAATGATTTTCAATAAAAACTTGTTAGTTATATGGATTATATTATAATTAGTTATAATACATTATTGTTGAATGATAAAAATAAATAAAGACGCACCTAAAAAAAACTACTGCATATGGACAGCACCCTAAATAATTAATTGAATCAATTATACAAGTATTTTGCTACTATTAGTCATGAGCTACCAGATGCCACTCTCCACAGATCAAATAAAACTGAAGCCGAATTAGCCAGTACATCAGCTACTAATACAGCTCTAATTTTTTTTTCACACTTACATAAAAGAAATAGGTAGTATTATTGCATCTTTTAAAATTAATAGTGCATCTGACCCTGATAATTTATCTAGTAGGTTAATTAAATTATCATCATCATTTCAGCTGAAAGACGGGCACTATTGGACTTCATAGGCATCTCCCAAGTATCACCTTAAAACGACAGGTCCCGTGCGTCACACATCCACCGGATTCCCGTGACCCCCATTAGGGCCCCAAGTCTGCTATTACAATAGTGTCAGAATGGTCTATCATTGATTTAATAATTGTTGATATTGAGTAAGTTTGGTAATCTACTAATATAATGGCGTCATTATGACTTGCCAATGATCAACCACTGACACTCCATTGAAAGAAGTGGGATAGAATGGTAATCTCGTACATATTTACAAATGAATATCTATATATCGGTAATCTGCAAAAATTTGGAAAGTTCCTTTGATTAGTGACCTACCATTAGAACGTCATTGAGCAGTCATTGCTTTTAATAAGCTCGATATTGTTATTTTACCACAACTCTTTTACGAGACCATTGACCGATCAATGATCGATCATTATGAATTAGCTGATTAGGAACTTTTAGCAAAATGACAATGGGATCGTGTTGGAATGACGAATTTATAAAAATAGCAGACTTGGGCCCTAGGTCAACAGTCAATGGTCGGCTTACAATTAGTTTATACCATTTTAAAAATAAACATACATAGTAACAAAACAACCCTAATCCCTGACATTCAAAGCCCAATGACTTCCGTGCTCATCTGCCATTAAGATACCATGGTGTCCCATAACTATAAACCATGTAATCTAAGTAAAACCCCCATAAAAGCGCGGCACGGACACTTCGCTTGTGAATAGAATACGATTACCGTTCGGAAGGGACGCGGGACAATACGATGATGGGTAACAGTTTTAATTTTTAGATTTATTTAACAATAATTAACGCGCGTTTTCCCCTTAATCATTGAAGACACCTAAATTATAATTGAACGAGAAGACCGTAGCAGGCAAATTGTTCCAGTTCATAGATCAATTAATAAAAAAATCATTTCACCGATCGATGCGCCGATCTTGGCCACAAAGAAAAGAAAAAAATAAATAAACATGGAATGCCGCGAAAACGGAAAAAATGGCGTCCCGTACGTTGGCGCCAAATTAAACCGGGTTCTGTATCATATCGCGCTTTGATCTCCGTACACAGGAGTGTTTGCGTAGTGCTGTCTGTCTGTTTGTCCTGAGCGCGTTGAAAAGAGCTCATGAATGGGAGCCGGGAACTCTTTCAATAGTAGATTTATATCGGTGAGGACGCCAACTATAGCGCGGCAATTTGTGGGTAGAAGATATAGTGATAACGTACGATGTGGAGTGATGTATGGCGGTATATGGGAGGACGGAAATGTGTATAGAAACGCTCTGGCTACAAATAGAAAGGTATTCTGAATATGTAACGTCATGGGTTTGTAAGCAAAGTTCTGTAGGTAAATACATAATTCGGAAAACATTGGTCGCGTATCAATAATGGTATCGGCGCACGAAAAGAGCGGGTGTTTGAGTAAGTGTATTGAAAAATATTTTTAATGCACGTTCCTTATTCTAGAAAAGAGGTACACTTGCGTGCAAAAAAATCGACCCACCCAATAGGCAGCGCTTTAGAACCCAGTAATTAACCAAAAAATTTAATAATTTAAACATTTCTTTTAGTATTGTTGAAGATAGGTTTATAAACTTTTTTTACACATATTCTTTATTTTAGTAAATGTATCATTGTTCACATTATCGATTCAAATTCTCGCAAGCCCTCATTTTACACTTTTTAAAACAATTTTTCTGATTTTGCTTAACTTCGTTGTTTTCTTGGTCATCTAACTTGACTTTAAGCGTGTTTACTTAATTTAAAAATGGACATAAGTCCAACTGAGGCCGCTAAAGTAGTGGCACTAATTCAGGCTGGCTTGAGTCAACGCGTTGTGACAAGACGTCTTCATTTAAGTCCATCTGCAGTAAGACGAATGCGCCGAAGGTTTGTTGTTGACTGGAAGTTTCAATAGACGATCGGCTTCAGGCAGAAATCGGGCGACATTAGAGCACGATGATCGTTTTATTGTCTTTGAGTAATCGACATCTCCCTGAAGTTCAGGCGCAGTAAAGACTTCGCTATGTCCGTGTAGTCTCAGTAAGTGAACGGATTGTACGACGAAGACTTGCAGAAAAGACATTATATCTACACAAGCCTGCCCATGATCCGAAATTAAACTCCTGCGCATTGCCAAGCATGGTTTCAATTTGCTCGTACTGTAAATAAGTCTGTAAAATAAAAAATAAAAAAACCAAGTGCAATAAAGCTTTTCTACTTAATCTATAATTTAATGTCAAAAACTTTATTTGATTAATTTTAGTTTTTCATCTAAGTATCGTGTTATAAACCAAAACGTAAGTGGTGGGCCGATTTTTTTGCACGCAAGTGTATGTAGATACCTACACATAACGTCAAATACAAAACACTATTTCTGCACGATTATAAAAAAATCTGTTGAATTTCCGAATATATACAGTTATCAGTTTTTCAACATACCTCCGAAGACTTCAACGACAGACATTCAAATGTATTATCTCATTCAAAATGCCATACATGTACAATATTAGTTGACTCATCCTCACCAGGGGTGCTGGAGTGTTTATGAGGTTTCATTATTCATAGGAAGATGGGGTTGAAAGTGGCTTAAGGCACTACTTCAGGCTTTGGAGGTGGTAGCCAGGGTTCGTCGCAATTTGAGTCGCCGAATTGTAGATGAGGATCGTGACTTTGGAGGCCACTTGAGTACATGACAGTATTTGCATTTCTATATAACACTAGCCTTTTCCCGCAGCTTCGCCTGTGTACATAAAATATAGCATAAAGTAAGCTTGTTATGTCAGCAAAAATACATAGTTACCGTTCCATCCAGGCGACTGAGGGGTTGTTTTGCATTTGCTGCTTGCTGGCGCCTAGTGCCAGCGGTGACCTGTGTTGTACTTAGTGTCGGTGGGGTCTAACTTGAGAACTTTTTAAATATTTTTGGGAAAAAATATACACCATGTAAAAATTATTAAACCGGCCAAGAGCATGTCGGGCCACGCTCGGTGTAGGGTTCCGTAGTTTCCCGTCCGTCACATTAGGTGTACCCACAAGAGTTTAAATAAATGCTTGCATATACGATTATAATACAAACTTAGTCCAGAAATTATTTTGTAGAACCCTTTTGTCTTTTTTGTATAAAAACTGTTCTTTCCATCAAGTTCAAAATAATTTTCCTAGAAAGTCCTTATAAAGTTCTACTTTTCCGATTTTTTTCATATTTTCTAAACTTATGGTTCCAAAGTTAAAGGGGACACACATACACATTGTTTTTTTACTTTTGGAGCGATTATTTCCGAAATTATTGTCATTATCAAAGACTGATTTTAGTAAACCCCTATTTATTTTTAAATACATATCAAACAATATATAACACGTTAGGGTTGAAATTTAAAAAAAAAATCACTTCCCACTTTACTAATAGGGGGGCTACCCTAATAAAACATTTTATTCCAATTTTTATTTTACCACTTTTTTGGCGTGATTGATATACGTATTGGTACCAAATTTCAGCTTTCTAGTGCTAACGGTCACACAGAGATTAAGCGAGGACGGACAGACAGACATGGCGAAACTATAAGGGTTCCTAGTTGACTACGGAACCCTAAAAATCCAATCAGTTCCTGATTCTGAACAAACAATATTCAGGTTTCGCAATACTAATAATAATCTACCTACACTAATCTATACTCATATAATAGAGAGGTAAAGTTTTTTTTTTAAGTTATTGCATAGCTTCGTGCGTGGTGACCGATAAAAAAAAACAAATGAAAAATTCAATTCAATGTGTGAAAGTGTAACCTCAAATAATATCAAAATAAAATACTGCATAAATTAAATAAATAAATAATTATAATTGCATAAATTGATAAAAATGCTATGCAATAGCTTTACCGCGGCAGTCCCCGAGTGCCACACGTCTTTTTTATTAGGGTTCCGTAGCCAAATGGCAAAAACGGAACCCTTATAGATTCGTCATGTCTGTCTGTCTGTCTGTCTGTCTGTCTGTCTGTCTGTCTGTCCGTCCGTATGTCACAGCCACTTTTTTCCGAAACTATAAGAGCTATACTGTTGAAACTTTGTAAGTAGATGTATTCTGTGAACCGCATTAAGATTTTCACACAAAAATAGAAAAAAAGCAATAAATTTTGGGGGTCCCCATACATAGAACTGAAACTCAAAAATTTTTTTTTTCATCAAACTTATGCGTGTGGGGTATCTATGGATAGGTCTTCAAAAATGATACTGAGGTTTCTCATATCATTTTTTTCTAAACTGAATAGTTTGCGCGAGAGACACTTCCAAAGTGGTAAAATGTGTGTCCCCCCCCCTCTAACTTCTAAAATAAGAGAATGATAAAACTAAAAAAAATATATGATGTACATTACTATAAAAACTACCAACGAAAATTGGTTTGAACGAAATCTAGTAAGTAGTTTTTTTTTAATGCGTCATAAATCGAAAAAAATACACTATTATTAAAACATCGATCAAAGTTACAACACATTACAAGAACTTTTATATTATGTTACTTGCTGCTACGGAACCCTTCATGGGCGAGTCCGACTCGCTTTTGGCCGGTTTTTTTTTTGTATTTTTGTTTGTAGGAGTAATCTCTGAAAGTACTAATCCGATTGCTAAAATTTCACCGATAGAAAGCTGCTTTATTTCTGAGTGACAGGCTATATGTATTTACGTTCGCAGGCGAAGCCGCGGGCAAAAGCTAGTCTTAAAGTAAAGCAATAATATTATCACAAAACAAGCAGTATTGTCCTGTGTAGCGATGAATTATTCAGGCGACCAGACACTTGGGGTGCACGGGGGTGTCTAGACCGGTGCTTTGCGCTGTAGCTCCTGCAATTTTTTTTATTTTTTTAGGTGGGAAATCATCCAACGACTTCTCCCGCCCTTGGGTGGAGCGCGAGGGCGTGTCAGACTTTTACTGAAAAAAATCCACTCGTTTGTTTCTTCTTCACCTTGAGTTCCAGTAGGCTTCGATCCTGCTGGGCCCATACGATTTGCTGACATCTTGAAGGGCGCGTGGAACACTACGTGCCGTTGATGACTTGGGCTCGATCCGGACGGTTAGCGGACAGCGTGCTATCTATTGCTCGCCGTCTGCAAGCCCGCGCCTACGGTGACTGGGAATCGGGATCGAGATTCCGGCGGCTGTGGCGTGAGGGCCGTTACCTCTAGCGTGCGGCTGCCTCCTTAGCTAGCATTTCGGCTAAGCAAGAGGGGGCGAATTGTGTGGCTGTTTGTTCACCTAATAATATAGCACGGCTTAGTAGATTTTAAAGGATTAATAAGAAATTAAAAAGTATACGTCAATTTATAATAAATTGATTTATTACGTTCTAATACACCTCAGACTACCCCTGTATTATTTTAGACGTTTCAATCCATCCTAAGGTTGTTTGGAAGATATCGCCGTTAGCGATAAGACCGCCATTGTACTCATAGATTTAAATTGATGTAAGCTATGTTACTTTTTGGTGCACAATAAAGTATATTCTATTCTACTCTACTCTACTCAATTCTATTCTATTATATTCTACTATACTCTACTGTACTTTGTTCTATTATAATCTAATACCACGTAACGAAATAACATTTGTATTTTTTTAATCATATTTATTTTGAAAAATGAAAGCATAATCTGCACACTTTACTCAAGTGACCAGAGATTAGCTAAGTAGTTTTTTTGTGATTATGTTGTACCAGCCTCCTGTAGAACCAGTTGTATACAGCATAACTGGCAACCACATAGTCTAATAATCGCCTCATCTTAAAACATTATGCTGCTTAGACCTTAATACCTAATTAATTAGACTTTATTTAGGATTCCGTACTTAAACAGTGAAAAACTCAATTATAATTGAGTACTTACTTGACTTTTTTTTTAATATTTTGGTTTGAAAAATACATTTTACCCAAAATTATAAATAGATAGAACTTTTCGAATCGGATTAGAAAACTTTCAATTCTGATGGGAAAAAGAATGCTCTATTATATAATAAATGTATATATAATAAATGGCACATTATGACTATGACTGATTTATACTAGCTCTTGCCTGCGGTGTCGCCCACGTAGATAAAATATAGCCTGCGTCACTCCAGAATAAAGCAGCTTTCTATCGGTGTAAAAATTTTAGCAATCGGACCAGTACTTCCCGAGATTACCTCCCGCAAAGAAAAAAAAACAAAATAACAACTCTACCTCTTTATAATATTGCAAATAATGAAAATATGGCAAATATGAAATATTAAAATCGGACGTAAACAAACCGAGTTTTACACGGAACCCTTATATACGAGTCGGATTTGTACTTGACTAGATTTTTTCCGCCATCTTGGTATCGTAATAGCTGTCATTAATTAGCTTTTAAGGTTGGAACACATTAATTACTAATTACACTGGTGACTACGTTCACACGCCATTAAAATCCTAATTTAGTTTAAACCTACATTTTTATCTGTTAAAGAAAAATATCCTAATCACAGCACGTAATTATTAAAAAAATATATAAAGCACAAAAATAAAATAAAAATGGCTTAGTTTTTTATACACTACTATTTTTTATCATAAACAGCAAAGTTATGAGTGTTGTATTCCAAAATGTCTCTCAATTTATGGAAATATTATACAGGTTATTGATTATTATGAGTGAAAACAATGGAAAAACACTGCGCGTAGTATTGTCTAGAAGCAATTGTTATGAATGATTGATTCAATTTATAAATTTACCAATAGCTACCCCATTGGTAAATTTATAAATTGAATCTCATTTCCAGGGTTAAAATAATTAGATTTTATTTAGTCCGTATTTTAGATTATAAAAAAATATTGGACACGTATTTTTTTATTTTTTCGATTAAACAAAAAATAACAAAGATATGTTACTACTTACGTGTGACGTCACCGCGTGCGATAAAAATGTAGCACGGCGTGACGTTACACGTAATTTTAATGGGCTATATCTTTGTAATTTTTGGGTTAATTTACAAATAAAAAAATACCTGTCCTTTATTTTTGAATAATCTAAAAGACAGACTAATTACATTTTTTACGGCAACTAGCCTATTATGACAAATTTTCGTGGACAATTTCGGAATTTCGTTTTTTTTTTACTTAGGTATGATTACACAAATGTGATCCAGTACTACCTAATATAAAAATAGGGGTGCATGTTTATTCTGTACACATTATGACGTGTACAATAAAGTATACTTTTAGACTAATATTTAATTATAAAGAGGTAAATTTTGTTTATGGTTTGTTGTTTGTAAGAAATTTATCTCTGGAAGTACTGGTCCGATTGCAAAAGGTTTTTTCACCGATAGAAAGCTGCTTTATGCTTGAGTGACATAGGCATATATATTTTATGTATGCGGGTAAGTAATAAATAAATGGCATCGAGTTAAACACCTAGTTAACAGTTCATGTGACCCAAGGGCTGGCGTTTATCTTGAACAGAGCATAAGCATTGCAGTGTTAATGAAATAATTTACACAAAGTAATGCGCCTGGCTGGATTTGAACCCGCCACCTACAACTCGTAAGTCGGGGTCGTTACCACTCGGCCACCATTAGGTACTTTCACAGTTATTACATATTTTATATTTTTTTATATGACCAGATTGACGATTTTTTTTTTGTACTTTTTCTTGTCCACTCAATTTAAATGGCCATCGACACGCTTTCCCACATAAATTATGTACAAAACATAACGCGAACATGTACAAAAACTTCTACTTTTCTAAATAAAACTCTAAGGAGTTTAAAATAGAGTGTATTTTCCATATTTTCATTGGTTTCCTTGGTACGCCCACTGGATAATGACGGTAGTGCCACCAGTTTTTGCTTCGCCTCCACGTGACAATGGTAGTGTTTCATGGCGAAAAATAAGTAGGGGGAGTGACTTCCCTTATTAGCATTCCGTTTTTTATTGGATTTTCTTTAGAACTAAGGCTTATGAATAGACCTTTGCAGCTAAAGAAATGCGAAGCGAATTATTTTTTCTAAAAACAAAACAAAATTGACTTTGCTCCGCTGTGTTTTTTTCTTCGTTAGTAAAATAGAAAAACACAATGACTTTTGCTTAAAAATTACTTAATAAACTCAACTTTTATTTGTGCGGGTCTTCCGGTACGCGGTCGTCGCTCCAGAACCTTTCGACCCCATCGACTATTTGTTCTACAAGCAATGTGCTCTGCCCATGCCACTAACAATTGTCGTCACGGATCTTGAGCGCTGGCTTCAAGTTGCGCAGAAGTCAAATATTCGGTCTCTTTAGTGGTGCGAAGCAATGTCAGTGATTCGCTCGCCGCGCCATCGTGTCATAGACGTCACTCCGCATTCGTTCCCTGCGTTGCTGCATGTATCTAACGACGAAGTCGATTGGCTCGCCACTGTATGGAATGCGCAAAGCGATCCCCACTCTGACGCCGAGCGCTCAAGATCCGTTCTGGTAATTGTAAGTTTGGCGATTCTTCGGGCTATAACGGTTGGTGGTATTTCGGTTCTCCTGCGGATATCGTCATTTGTGATATGATCACGCAAGGAAACTCCGTATCGGAAGACACAGCGTTGGAAGGCCTCCCTGAAGGTAGACCATCATCATTCACGCCCACTGCTGGACATGGGCCTCCCTCAAGTGTCACCACGACAAACGTTCCTGCGCGTCACGCATCCATCGCGACTCTCACCAGGTCATCGGTGCACATTGTGAGGGTGGGTTTGGGAGGCCTTCTAACGCTGCGTCTTCCGGTACGCGATCGCCACTCGAGAACCTTTCTGCCCCATCGATCATCCGTTCTCTGAGCCCTTTGCCAATAACTTTTCTCAACTTCCTATATTATACTATTTAAATTAAAATATTGTGCCAAAAATAAAAATAAACGAACACTTTTCTAAATTTTTATGGCCTATACTGAATTCCTTGTTTTCTAAGGGAATTGGCATTAATAATATAAAACTCACATTCGCGTGCATAAGTTCTTTGAACTTAAGACGCCATGTACAAACCATAGCGGCCATTTTAACATCCCATGTCGGCAGTAAAACCTTCCAGTTATGAAGTTTATTATATTCCCGGCCGCCGTTAATTATAGCCTAGCTTTGAATGGCGCTGAAATATTATAGCTTTTTGTATGGTAGCAGGTTCGTAGGAGCACAGTTTTATGTAGGTACTTCGTTTACTATGAGGTGTCCTGTGTTGCGTTAAGCTCGGTCTATCATCGGACCACCAACAGAGCGAGGAGGAATGGCAGGTGGTCGCCGAACGCTTGAGACAACGGACTCCCTCATACCCCAGCTGGGATCTTGATCCCGATTTCCAGTCACCGTTGGCGTGGGCTTGTTAACTCCATCACCATGAATGAATGATGATCATCACCATTGGTGGTCATGGATGATGAGTGGAGGGTGGGTGGTCCGGTAACTGTCGGGATCAAGTCCGAATCGTAGATGGCGTGTAATGTTCCACACGCGCCTCAAAGAGACGGCGTCAGCAAAACCGTAGAACCGTAACCTCAGCAGCACGCTTAGCCAAGTTGTTATTCTGCAATCGTTAACGCTGTCGAAAAGTGATGAAACGTATGGTAATGACGTCATCTCAACGTAAAGTCGCGTGGTCGGAACAAACGAATAGAAAATTCGTAGCCAAGTTCACATCGTTCAAAATGGTAGAATGAATTTCTACAACGACAACCTTTGATATACAAACGCTACATTGTAGAACGAGCGGCCGACGCAGGTGCGTCAACATGGCTAGCCACTTTTGGTTTTCTACAATTGCTGACACCGAAGCTTTACCGATTGGAGAACGGAATTCGGCACGATACGGTTGTAACTTGGCTAGGGGGGCAGGGCTGAAACGCTGCTGGGACCATGGGTTGGCTTCTGAAAAGAAAACCTGTGCTTCTGAAAAGCTAGGCAAAGAAGGAATATAGGTGTGTCATTTGTCCGTAAAAGCCTAACACGCCCTCTCGCTCTGCCCTGTAGCGGAAGAAGTCATTCTTCTCAGTCGTACACTCTTGGCAGTGGTCGTGGTCATGTCTCGGTCGAGTCCCGCACCATCGCCTGTCTCTCGACACGACGCCATGCAGCTCTGTGTTTGGCGGTTTGGGAGCCATCATTTACGCTGCAGTGTGTCACGGTTTTGATGAGGTCAAAAAAATCAAAACAATAAAATAATAGCCTTGCAAAAATCAAAATTCTGAATAACGACTTTTTTTTTAAATCTTTTGTGGGTAAAAAAAAAACACGTATTTTCTTGGAACAAGTTCGGTGAAATATTCGAGTAAATCACGGTATTACCGAATGCTAACAGAGTTTTCAGGCGTTATCTCTCTTTTATCGCGTTCCCTCTTCGTCAAACATCGCGTTGGATTGCGTTAGATGTAGTAACAAGCTTTTAAACCAACTAATACTAATATTCCACAACTATCACACAACGCCGTCTAGTCCCAAGCTAAGCAGAGCTTGTGTTATGGGTACTAGACAACTGATAAACATACTTATATATTTCTAAATACATACATATTATAGATAAATTACACCCAGACACAGAACAAATGATCGTGCTCATCACACAAACATTTGTCCTGGGTGGGGATCGAACCCACGACCTCTGACATAGCAGTCAGAGCTACTAACCACTAGACCAACAGGCCTGTCACCTGAAAACGTGCTCAATGTTGACGATAGGCGCGTGGAAAAGCAGCCTCTTAGGCGGATATCACACTGTCACGCAACCCGCAGCGTAGTGCGTGAATGCATGTCTTAACGATGCTTGTAAGTATCTCCGTTTGTATAGAAAACACGCACAGTCCAACACACCGAAATTGCATCCACGCACGTTTATGCAGATCACGCACCTACATGCGGAGAAACACGCAATCACGCGCGTGGGTGCGGGGCGACACGCATGGTATGCCACACTGATCTTGAGCGGTTGCGCAGAAGTGAAATATTCGGTCTCTTAAGTGATGCGAAGTCAGACGCGGGGGCGGGGAGTGTCAGTGATTGGCTCGGCGCGCCATCGCATCATAGACGTCACTCCTAATTCGTCTCCTGCGTTGCTGCATGTACGAGTATCTAACAACGAAGACGATTGGCTCGCCAATGCGCAAAGCGATCCCCACTCTGACGCCGAGCGCTCAAGATCTGTGATGGCAACTGTACCGTGCGTGATTTTGTATAACATGAGTGCTAACTATGAGAATTTACAAAACGCACCTACGCGCGTGAGTGCGTAAAAACCCGCTCGATGATGCAGATCTGCACTCCCGCAAGTAAGTGCGTGGGTGCGTTTTCACGTGCTACGCTGCGTGGTGCGTGGCAGTGTGAAAACCGCCTTAAGTGACTCCACTGACCATGAAAATGACACCACTTTTCATCGTACGGTCAAGGCGAAAAAAAAATCCAACATGCTTCATAATTATTCACTGCGAGCAAAACGCCAAAAATCATTGAAAGCATTAACCACCGATACTTTCGACTCACGTACCGAGGGTTGATTGCAATCAGTCGTAACCACCCTGATTGAATTGCGTCGATTCGGGACGTACTGTACTCGCTTGGGCACGCTGTACTCGTTTGGGTACACTGTTTGTACGAGATATTATTGCGGGGTGGATAAGGATCGGTTCGCTGGATGGGGCATGATGAAACTTTTGTTTTAACCTAGTGAGACGCCCTGACTTTGCTTGGTGGTAAAGCGGTTTTGTTTTATATATCTAAAGACTAGCTTCTGCTAGCGACTGCGCCTGCGTAAAAGTTGGTTTCTCCACACAAACTTTGGATCCCAATTTCATTCCCATGGGGTATAAATTTTAGAAAATCCTTTCTAATAAGAGAGGATTATCTAAAATTGCTTGCCTACGTCATAACAGGAAACTTTGTGCTAATTCGCTCTTAGGACGCTCCTAGTACTTAGTAGCTTTGTCCCTATTGGACCCATACTGTTTGGCTGACATCTCCTTGAGGCCCTCGAGGAACACTCCGACGTCGACGACTTGGGCTCGGTCCGGACGGTTACCGGCCGTTCGGACTGTGAGCTAACCATTGCTCGCCATTTTATGGTGCAGGTATTGAGGTGGTTTGCAAGAACACTATACGAAGAATCCATAAGCCTTTGTGTTTTGAGATCTGTATTTTATATCTGCGCTCTAAGGCGTGGGTAAAGTGGTCACTCACGGCCTTTTTTTTCAGTGGTATGAACGTTCTAAACATTTCGAAGTCTATGCGAAATAGACTTCATAATTTTTAGAACGATCAATTTAAATATTTTTATTTTTGTATGAAAATCGAATGGACCGATTTGCTAAAAGCTGCTTTATTTCTGAGTGACATATAGCCAGTTTCTTCATCTAAAGTAACAGCCAAAGTAACGTCATAAAGTAAAAGTAACGGTCAAATTCGTTTCTTCACAATTTTAACTGTTGGTTTAACTGTTACTTTTGCCTTTAACTTTTACTAGTCATTAGGGGGCTGCTAAAGCTAAAGTCACTGTCATTTTGATAAAGTGGTAGATTATTTAGGTTTCACTAATATGTTATCACAAACTTCGTCCAGTTGGTTGAGGCCATGGTCCGGAGCGAGGAGGAGTGGCAGGCGGTCGCCGACTTCTGCGAAGCAGTAATGCACGCAAAGGAGGAGGCCGAACGCATCAGGCAACGGCGTTATCGCCGCCGAGGTCGCGAGTCGCCGAGATTCTGATCCCGATTTCCGGCCAACGTAGACGCGGGCTTGCGGACAGTGAGCAATAGGTAGCTCGCTGTCCGGCCGTCCGGTAACTGTCCAGACCAAGCCCAAGTCGTCGACGGCGCGCACTGTTCCCGCGCGCCTCAAGGAGTTGTCAGCAACAGCAGGGACCCAGCCGGGTCGAAGCCTACTAGGGTCAGGGTTATCCGAAAGGGCGCTCGAGCCCCGGTATGAAGGCTAGAAGGAACGGGGTGGGTCTTTTAGTCAGTAAGAGTCTGACACTATCTCCCGCTCCGCCCAAGGGCGGGGGATGTCAATGCATGATTTATCCCACCATAAATAAAAACTTCGTCCAGTGAAAGTTCAAGTTCATCAGACGATGAACTTATCGTTAGTTATTTAACGCGTAGACGTAAAAAGTTTAATGCTCGCAAAGATCATTTCGTATGGGACGACGCTGATTTTCTGTTCCGATACAGAATTTCAAAGGAAACAGTTACATACTTCAGCCTGTTGTTACAAGATAAACTGACGCCAACCACAGAAAAGTAAGTTTATTTTCAGTTTGTATTTAATACGACTACGTTAAATTAACTAATGTACAGTACGGCCATTCTATCTTGGCGAGTGTGAAGTAAGGCTCTGCGACCTTTAGCGCTTGTGTACCTAAACGTATAAAAATAACGGTTAAAAAAAAGCCAATAACAGTTGTTAATAGCAATAACAACAACTAATAGCATTTATTTTTTTAAATCATTTACTTATGTTAATATTCATCAATTCAATTCTAAAAACATTCGTTCATTGGCGTTCGTATCCTCCTCCTTGCGTCGTATTCCTCAATGCTGAGGGTCGTGACCTCCCTGCTTCATCACTTTAGCCTTTATGATGTTCTTCCCTCTGTTTCTGTCTCTGGCGGTGTGAAGGGCATTGTACATCGCAGAGTCAAGAGCGGTGCGGATCTGGTCGGACCAACGTATTGGGCTGCGCCCGCGAGGCCTTTTCCCATCCACTTTACCGGTCACAATGAGCCTTTCGAGGTTGCCACCGTCCTTTCTTGCAATGTGACCGAAGTATTGCAGAACCTTGCGAAGACACTCGGACGATAGCCGTGAGGCGATTTTAAGTTCTTGTAAAATGGATACGTTGGTCCGAAATGCTGTCCAAGGGACACGGAGCATCCTTCTCCAGCACCACATCTCAAAGGCGTCGATGCGTTTGCGGTCTGCAGCTTTTAGCGACCAAGTCTCAGCGCCATACGAGAAGATTGAGAAGACTAGTGTCCGTACCAGTTTGGTTTTGGTCTTTACGGAGATGTTGCGATCCCTCCAGACTTTACTAAGCTGAGACATAGAGCTCTTAGCCGTGCCAATTCTCCTGCAAACTTCCCCCTCGCACGACCCATCGTTACTAATATTGGAGCCCAGGTAAATAAAGTGGCGTTCGTATAAACGGAATCAAATGACATTCGACTTTTTGACACTACTTGACAGAAGATATTGCGATGTTGTCATGCGTAAAAAAAGCTCCCCACGTTTTTTTGGGGTAATTATGCAGTTTGTGTTATGGTAACTCTATTGACTTTTAGTTTAGCTGTTACTTGAATGAAGAAACTCATTTGCTATAATATCAGTAATAGTCAAGTAAAAGTTAATACTTTTACTGATAGTTTTAGTTGTTGATGAAAAAACTGGCTGTTAGGCTATATTTTATGAACACGGACGAAGCTGCAAGCAAAAGCTATTAAAATAATAATTTCTATTTGCCACACAATGCGGCCACATCCAGTTAATCTTACCTCATGTAGCAAGAAGCTAAATTATCTTTATCAGATAATTTATCAGCTTTTATTTTGTGGCGATACGTAAATATAACAGTTTATATGATTTGCTAGAAATCTTCTATCCAACTATATTTAGAAAATGAGAAGAATGTGAGAATCTGCTTGTATTTTCATGGCTTTTGTTCAACATTTCAAGTCATTCTTTATGTTAATAATAGTTTTGCCTCTTCGTTATTTTACATCAACTCCCGAAATCAAAGTTATTTTGCACTTTTTAGTGTTTTTTTATTTACATTGGTTTTCCTTTATGGTGAAGGCACGTGAGCATATTCGCAAGAAGTTAGTAGAATCATTTCACCATTAATTTGGCTGGATTTGTTTTTTCACAATAGCATTGGTTATTTATATGTATGTGTCTAAGTATATTGATTATTGTATTTATTTCTTTTCAGTTTATCTTTAAATTAACGGTCACCTACCATGTTATGTTTCTGCACTACCCTAAGGTCGACTCGTAGCAAATGCCGTAAAGTATTATTTATTTACTGGTCCATAAAGTTGTAATAATTTTTAGGATCCAACTTGTGTTACTTCACATACAACAGCTTTTACGCGATTAAGACTATATTACACAATTTTATCTATATTTTTTAAACATAGGTTTTTGAAACACAGGTAACTTGCGGTTATTATCGAGGTTTCTATTGAAAGCGAGTCCAAAAAAAAACAAATTGAATAAAAACGTCTGAATATCTGCTGAAAAACAATGACTAAGCTACTTTTCGAAAATAATTACTTCGCAAAAAACATTTTTTTTTGACTACTGGGTTCAGATTTTGGTGCGCTTTAGTTTGCTCATTGAAGTTAGCCTGAGGAACAAAATGCTCTATCTGTGCATTCTGGGCAGTGCTTGGTCCATCCAATCCCATACAAAAATTGGCAATATCCTTTGACGTTGACGAAGATGAGTGGAGGAAACGTCCACTGAAGCTGATATGTAGGTAGAACGATGTCGCGTGGCGTGGATCTAGTGTAGCTCTACAAGTCTAGTTGCCATATAAAAAAATTAAAGAGACCGACGCGCCCAGATCGGCGTATGTGGACAACGTGTGCGCAGTTTAATTCTAGCTTTAACCTGCATCCAGTATAAACTCAATATTATGATTCGGAGTAAATCGTATGAACTCGAATCACAGTAACGAACGTCAGTAACCATTCGTAATTCGTTTTGTAAATCAGCGCCGATCAAATTAATCCCCTCAGGAAATGGCTGATTTTATCTCTTGCTACACGAATTTGAATCTTATTGCTAAGGAAATAAGCTAATTAAGCTGCTTGGTTTGGGTTATGGAGTCAATACATTGATTTGGTCTTATTACTCGAAAATGTGATTTTCTGTTTGTGTGTTTGGTATCGGTTGCCGAGGGGCTGTGTAACACGATTTGTTTTTTTGATATCCTCAATAATAAATAAATTCATTTATTTCGGCAGCTAGCTGATGTTATAAGGAGTAACTTAGGCTACTTATATTTTAGAAAAAAAAATTCAAAATCCTGTAGTCCACGGGACGAAGTTGCGGGCACAGCTAGTATTTTAATAGATCTGTAGTAAAAGTTTTTAGTTCTGCGCGCATCACGTAAATTGTACGAAATCGATGTTGATGACTTCTAAACAATCACATTATGTGTAACTTGATGTATTACCAACCAATTTGGAACCGTGCACTAGCTTCTGACGTTTTATAAGTGCCCATGTAGGATTATGTTGTCCGGACCAAGCCCAAGTCGTCGCCGGCGCGCACTGTTCCCGCGCGCCTCAAGGAGTTGTCAGCAACAGCAGGGACCCAGCCGGGTCGAAGCCTACTGGGGCCAGGGTTATCTGAAAGGGCGCTCGAGCCCCGGTATGAAGCCTAGAAGGAACGGGGTGGGTGTTTTAGTCAGTAAGAGTCTGACACTATCTCCCGCTCTGCCCAAGAGCGGGGGATGTCAATGCATGATTTTTTCCCACCATAAAAAAAGGGTTATGTGAAATAGCATATTTTAAATTTTGAATTACTTGGGCTTTGTTTACATTACATTCATTGAGTGTTATGGACTGTTAAGCGGTACGAAGTTTGCCGGGTCAGTTAGTTTAAAATAATAATAATACAAAGTCAGACTCAGTTCAATAGTTAATACAATATCAGACTTAAATTAACAAATAATAAAATGTCAGATTCGGTTCTAGGAGAGGGAATGGGCCGTAATCCACCACGCGGGCCCAGTGCGGGTTGGTGGATGTCATCGATTTTTTTGGTTCTAGGACATGCCGGTTTCCTCACAATGTTTTGCTTCACCGTTTTGAGATCAGTGATGATGAAATAAATTACACAAAGCAATACGCTTGGCGGTGTTTGAACCCGCGACCTACGACTTGTAAGTCGGTAAAAACACCATCACCCCGGGAGAACTTTTTCTACCACCAAAACACCCCTTAAAATCCATAATCAATTTAAAAAAAAAAAAAATACCGCACGCAACCTTATTATGACAATGAAAAAAAAAACAGTTCGATTCTGGGGTGAGGTTTTTTGTTGCTATAATTAGTAATTGGCAGGTCTCGTGGTTGCGCGTCTGCGCTTGCGCAAGTCAAATTGCGGTTAGTGTCATCATTCTTTGAACATATGCTGAGTAACGGTTCCCGGACTATTGTTTGATTGGCGTATTGTTTTTTTTTTTTAGGACAACAAAACATTAAATAGTCATAGTCATCCGGGTGTTGCCACAGTGCGGAACGCCCGGAGGACACGGTGGAGCACACAGTGGAGGTGTGCCCCGCTTGGGCAGAGCTTCGCCGTACCCTCGTGGGGGCGTTCGGCAGCGGCGATCTCTCCTTGGTACAGGCCATGGTCCGAAGCGAGGAGAAGTGGCAGGCTGGAGGAGGCAACAGGCAACGACGCACACAGCGCCCCAGACGCCGCCGCCGGAATTTCGATCCCGATTTCCGATCACCATAGGCACGGGCTTGCGGATGGCGGGCAATGGGTAGCTCGCTGTCCGACAGTCCGGTAACTGTCCGGACCGAGCCCAAGTCGTCGACGGCGCGCACTGTTCCCGCGCGTCACAAGGAATTGTCAGCAATGGCAGGGGCCCAGCTGTGTCGAAGCCTACTGGGGCCAGGGTTAGCACTGAAACGCTCAGCCCCGTTACGAAAGGCAACGAGGGAACTGGAGTGGGTTTTTAGTCAGTAAAAGTCCGTCATTACATGATGTTCCTACCGAAAATATAAAATAAAAAAAAAATCATAGTCATAGCAATTTATTGGTACCTAAGGGATTCTTACAAGACATAAACAGAATTTTCAACTAACATTATAGTTAACTTGATGACACGCGTGACCCAAGCTCTGGCTTTTACTTCGGATAAAGGGTAAGCATTGGCATACACCGTGGCAATTAGGTTAAGTTAAGCATGTAAGGCTTATAGTCCCTTGAACCATCTGGCCGAAATTAAATGGTCACAACTCTCGTACCCGTCTAGGCGACAGTACGACTATCTGTGCATTTGTTTGCGGCCAGCTACGCCCGGACAGAGCCCCGCTGACTTTTAAATCCATTTTCTTTGCGAAATATTCATGGATTTACATATGCAACGTTAACTTTGAAGAAAATAAATATTTAATTACCAATTTTTATGTTTTTACGTTTCGAAGGAGTAGGGAAAAGTAGCGAATGTGATGTTGTTGTATGTAATATTTTTTTTAGATAAAAGTATTAATCGCAAGAAAAAATCAAATAAAAAAAAAATGAAAATAAAATAAAATGTTGTTCATGAATCTATAATAAACATATATTTTTTTCGAACCTATTAACCTGGCCGTTACCGAGGAGTAGGCTCCAGAAAGTCACTGTTTCGTGCGCTTGGGCCTTAACGTTAAGTTGAAATTTGTTTTTTTCTAACATTTTACGTTAATAATTATGACAGTTATCTTTTATCATACAATGATTATATTACAACAATGTCAAATAATTTATCATTTCGGTGAGTGTGAGTTGCAATTGCACAATTTAATTCCGCCAAGTCCGTTCCATCATCGGACCACTAGACATACGGCGTTGCGCAAAATGATAAGTGATCTTTATTTTGCAAGTAGGTTTTATAAAAACACATTTACACGTAAATTTTATTTCTTCTTTTTTCTTTTCTTTTCTTTTTTCTTCTCCTTCATCGGTACATGGTGGATATCCCACCCATTCGTACAAAGCGTTTTGGAAACACATTCATTATGCGTACAGCTCAGGAGTGGAATTCTCTGCCCGAGTCTGTGTTTTCTGATAGCTACAACCTAGGGGTCTTGAAGTCAAGAGTGAATAGGTTACTTCTAGGCAAGCGTGCTCCATCGTCGGCCACATCATCACTTACCATCAGGTGAGATAGTGGTCAAACGCGAGCATAGCAACAATGAAAGAAAATATAAATATGTACATAAAAAAAAGAATACATAAAAGATAATACAAGAAAACAAATAAATAGGAGTCAAATCATAAACTCTCCTGTCGCAGGTCTGCTGGAAGAAATTTCATTTGAAATAAGCAGTAGGTACCTTTGTACTCTTTTATCTGTATTTGTCCATTTCATTTTTAAGTGTTTGTGTGTACATAAATGAATAAATAAATAATAAATTAAAATAAATCATAAAATTATAAGTCACAACAATTTTCAGTCCAAATTAATATTTACGTCAAAGTTAAAATTACATTAAATCATAAATTCGTCAAAACCATAAAAAGCTTACTCGATAATCCTTTTTTTCAAACGTGCTTTGAAGCTGCCTAGAGTCGGGAAATAGCGTCTGCCACTCTAGGTGGAGTGATATGGAGTGTCAGATTTTGACTGGCTAAAACTCACTCGAATTCATTTATTTATTTAAACTTCATGTGCAGCAGTGACGTAGGTAGGGTGACTATGTTCCTTCAGCTTTTTTAGGATTCTGTACCGCAAAAGAAAGAAACGGAATCCTTATAGGATCACTTTGTTGTCAGTCTGTCTGTCGGTCTGTGTAAAGAAAAGAAAAGAAAAAGAAAGAAAGAAAAAGTATTTATTTTGGCGCAAAACACATTGTAGACAACAAAAACTAAAGAAAAATCAAACACAAAACAAAAAATAAATAAATAAAAATTAACATTGTCTGTCACATGTTTGCGCCAAAAAAGGTCCAGTACCCCTTGCCAAGTTACTAATCTGCATTAGTTAACGCTTCAAATGTACGGGAATGACGTCATCTCCGCTCAGTCACGTGGTCAGAACAAAAGATTCGGCGACGCGGCCAACTCGAAGCGTTCGACGTAAGCGAAACGGTTGTAACTTGGCTAGGGGGGCAGTTCAGTGTGTGTGTCTATCAATTGCTCGTGCTCGTGGTCATGCTCGTGCTCATCACACAAACATTTGTTCTGGGTGACAATCGAACCCACGACCTCTGGCATAGCAGTCAAGGCCATTAACCACTAAACCAACAGGCCAGTCAAAATGAATAAATATAAAAATACCTTTCTTACTCTTATCGTATCGATGGCAAAATTAAATTCCAGGCCTGACCCACCGCGCGCCTCAAGGAGTTGTCAGCAACAGCAGGGGCCCAGCCGGGTCGAAGCTGCTGCTGTGAAGAAGCTGGGGCCAGGATTATCCGAAAGGGCGCTCGAGCCCCGGTATGAAGGCTTGAAGGAACAGGATGGGTTTTTTAGTCAGTAAGAATCTGACACTATCTCCCGCTCCGCCCAAGAGCGGTGGTTGTCATAGGATGATTTTTCCCATCGGAAAAAAAGGCCTGGCCCAATAATTGGCCACGGTAATGTCATTAGATCCCTTTGACAAGGTTTTTTTTGCACAAACGACAGTTGGCACAATTCTTATTCCTATTGTCTATATTTAAACAAAAATAACGGAAATCACCCCATTGTCCTTACCGTGGCTACATGAGACAGTTGCTAACAATTATCATGGGGCACAAAAGACCCCATCGTTATTGAAATGAATAGGTCGTCGAGAAACGAGACAGTCTTGTGACAAGTGTCGTTGTTTTAAGATTATTTTGTATTGTTTCGATGAAATAATTATACAAGACAATACAAAAATGTAATAAATAGAAACAGGAGGTCCGCATTATGTTCTTTAATACGCTGACTATACACCGCTAAATTTTGACCGTTGTAATCCCGTGGAGGGTCGATCCGGGACATGAAACACTATCGATTTGTAAAGATAAAATTGAAAAATAAAGTCCCTATTTTTCAAAACTCGTATTAAAGTACGCATGTACGAAATTAACTTCTTTAAGAAAACGTCAGCTGAGCAAATCCAATGACCTGTAGGTATTTAGTACGCAACGCCGACAATTATGTTAAAGTTTTTTTTATGTTTTTTTTTTTGTTCGTAGGATGTAATCTCTGTAAGTACTAGTCCGATCGCTTAATTTTTTTCACTGATGATAGAAAGCTGCTATAGTCCTGAGTGACATAAGCTATATTTTATGTACGCGGTCAAAGACGCGGGCAAAAGCTAGTAATTACGTATAACCAACAGTTTTAAGTATCCAATTATAATAATATCCTCATTCATATATTTATTTTTAGTATAATAATGCGAAGTCTGAATAAATTTTTGTTCAGAATCAGTAACTGAATGGATTCCAATAGTTTTTACACCACGTTATATGTTTTCCGAAAAATATTTAAAAGTTCACAAGTTGGACACCACCAACACTAAGTACAAACTACGGAACCCTAAAAAGGTCACAGCAGGTCATAGCGGGTATTAGAGACCAGCAAATAGCTGGGTGCAAGTGCAAAACCACCCCTCAGTCGCCTGGATGGCCCCTGGTAACTTGCTGACATAACAAGCTTATAAAAAAAAAAAAAAAAAAAACATTGTGATTTTTCATGATACAGTTATGAAATTTTGTACATAGATTCTTTACATAATAATACCTACTGGACACTTATTTCGGGTTTCGCAAAGTCAAAGTCAAAGCATTTATTTTAAATAGACCATTTGCAGGCACTTTTGAATAGTCAAATGTTGGTTAGTCCAAGAAAAGTGAAGCTAAATTGCACGTTCCAAAGCGTAGATCTCTATGGAGAAGAACGTGCAAGAAACTCCATTTATGTGTTACATAGAATGCTTGGTTACAATAAGGTAGTTTCCAGGGTCAAAATAATTACATTTTGTTTGGTCCGTATTTTAGATTATAAAAATATTGGACACATTTTTTTTCTTTTTTCGATTAAACAAAAAATAAAAAAGATATAGCCCATTAAAGTTACGTGCGACGTCACCCCGTGCGAAAAAGTGCAGCACGGCGTGACGTCACACGTAACTTTAATGGGCTACATCTTTGTCATTTTTTGTTTAATTTACAAATAAAAAAATACGTGTCCCTTATTTTTTAATAATCTAAAACACGAACTAATTACATTGTTTACGGCAACTAACCTATTACTTGTTGCTTCTATTATGTAAGCACAATAGATAGTAAAAATAATGTTGTATGAAAAGGAAAACAAGTTCTTATAAGTCGCAACTCACACAATCTCCTCTATAATTTGCAAATCCGGCTAAAAACCAACATTTACGAGGACATACACAAAAACAGATGAAAACCACAGATTATTTATATTATAACAATGACGACATGTTGCAAACGGGAGCCCACAGATTAATTTCTTACCAATCACCAACTTATTCGTCCCTTCTGCCATTGGCAATACTTCGAAAAGGAACCTTGTGTGGTATGCATACGGTTTAGAAACTATGAGATTGGGTGTACAATTAAGTTTGTATTTCTCAAAGTAACAAATCGGTAGGAAACAGTTGAAAAGGCCCGTTTTTTGTCAATGAATGGGCCTTATTAGGCCACATTTGAGAGGATGTGGTCCTGTGATGATGCTTCGTGATCATTGTATCGTCACTCTATGTCAAAGGCGGGTCTTTTGAGGCGCACGCGATGCTTTGAGGTGACCCTTCCTTGTGTCAGATGGTTATTTATAAAAAAAAAAAACCAGCCAAGTGCGAGTCGGACTCGCCCATGAAGGGTTCCGTAGCAGCAAGTAACATAATATAAAAGTTCTTGTAGTTCGTTGTTACTTTTATCGATGTTTTAACAATAGTGTATTTTTTTAGATTTATGACGTAGGTATTAAAAAAAACTACTTACCAGATCTCGTTCAAACCAATTTTCGTTGGCGGTTTGCATGGTAATGTACATCATATATTTTTTTTTAGTTTTATCATTCTCTTATTTTAGAAGTTACAGGGGGGGGGGGCACATTTTACCACTTTGGAAGCACTCTCGCGCAAACTATTCAGTTTAGAAAAAAAAACCGGCCAAGAGCATGTCGGGCCACGCTCAGTGTAGGGTTCCGTAGTTTCCCGTCCGTCACAAATTCACAATAAGTGTACCCACTTATGAGGTTAGAAAAATGCCTGCATATACGATTATACTACAAACTTAGTCCAGAAATTATTTTGTAGAATCCTTTTGTCTTTTTTGTACAAAAACTGTTCTTTCCATCAAGTTCAAAATAATTTTCCTAGAAAGTCCTTAAAAAGTTCTAATTTTCAGAATTTTTTCATATTTTCTAAACTCTTGGTTCAAAAGTTAGAGGGGGGGACACATCGTTTTTTGTTTTTTTTTTTGCGATTATTTCCGAAATTATTGACATTATCAAAAAATGATTTTAATAAACCCCTATTCATTTTTAAATACCTATCCAACAATATATCACACGTTAGGGTTGAAATTTAAAAAAAAAATCACTTTACATATAGGGGGGCTACCCTAATAAAACATTTCTTTCCAAGTTTTATTTGACCACTTTGTCGGCGTGATTGGTATACATATTGGTACCAAATTTCAGCTTTCTAGTGCTAACGGTCCCAGAGATTAAGCGAGGACGGACAGACAGACAGACATGGCGAAACTATAAGGGTTCCTAGTTGACTACGGAACCCTAAAAATGAAAATGAGTTTCAGTTCTATGTATCGACCACCAAAATTTATTGCTTTTTTTTTCTATTTTTTTATGAACGTCGTAATGGGGTTTACAGAATACATCTACTCCCTAAGTTTCATCAATATAACTCTTATCTTATAGTTTCGGAAAAAAGTGGCTGTGACATACGGACGGACAGACAGACATGACGAATCTTATAGATTCTTCATGTCTTTACGTTCATTTATGCATTTACGAAATTAATTTCTTTAAGAAAACGTCAGCTGAGCGAGTTCAATTACCTGTAGGTAGTTTGTACGCAACGCCGACTACTATCTATAAGTCATTGAACTCGCTCAGCTGACGTTTTCTTATAGAAATTAATTTCGTACATGCGTAAATTAATACGAGTTTTGAAAAAAAGGTACTATATTTCTTTGATTTAATCTTTACAAATCGATAGTGTTTCATGTACCGGATCGACCCTCCACGGGATTAAAACGATTAAAATTTAGCGGTGTACATGTTCTGAACTATGACGGTGTTTATCACTACTCGTATTTCACAAAACAATGGTTTCAAAATAAAATAAAAAACACATATTTGCATTATAAACATAAGGGCGTAAATTATTATGATTTTTCTATGTCGGAATCCGAAATGTTCCGATTTACCAAATGTTCCGTTTCTGTCTTATAAGTCGATGTTTCAAATGTTCCGTAAGTATCTTTTGAGTAGGTAGATGTTCCAAATGATAAATATATCACTGTTTCAGAACATTCCAGTGATTCAGATATATATGGTGGATATCCCACCAACACGCACAAAACGTTTTGGGAACACATTCATTGTGCGTGCGGCTAGGGAGTGGAATTCCTTGCCGGAGTCTGTGTTTCCTGATAGCTACAACCCGGGAATCTTTAAGTCGAGAGTGAATAGGTTTCTTTTAGGTAAGCGCGTTCCATCGTCGACCGCATCGTCGCTTTCCATCAGGTGAGATAGCGGTCAAGTGCGAACCTATCAACAATAAAAAAAAAAAAAAAATTCAGATGCAAATGTTCCAATCGCAAAGATTACACACTTTTCCCACGCCTACTCCTCAACTAAAACCCAGTAAGTGATTCTTATCTGAACATCTCAATCAACACAATTTAGTAGTATCTTTAAACTTTATTTACTTAGTATGCAAATATTGACAAGCCTCTCCAGGGTGGGGGGCGTCACAAAGGACGCCGCTCGCTTTGATCTTGCCGGTCTCACCTGTGCCACCAAGATTTATGGCTGGCGTCTTCCTCAAACGTATTGTGCGGGACAACAGTTGTTATTGGGAGCAAAAACACTGATGAATGGGGTTTCGGGTAGTCGAGTCGTAGGTTCGCATTTAGCCTGCCCGTCAATTTGGGGGCATGTGGAAGGGATGGGTGAATTGAATGACTATTGTCGGGACTGTCATTTGTTTTTGACTTGTCGAAATTGTATTTTGAACTGTTTGTGATTTTGTTTCTTTTGTGATTTGTTAGAACAGTTCTCTTTAGTCTTAAGGGCCAAGCGCCCGAAAAGTGCCATAAAACAGTGATTTTCTGAGGCCTACTCCTTCGTAACGGCTAGGTCAATTGGTTTGAATAAAATATATGTTTATTATAGATTCATGAACCATAATATCAACATTTGATTTTTTCGTGCAATTAATACTTTTGTCAAAAAAAAAATATTTAGCAATTTCGCAACTTTTCCCTACTCCTTCGAAACGGCTTGGACCTTTAGAAACATTCTTACACATAAAAATTGGTGGTTAAATATTCTTCAAAGTGAACATTGCATATGTAAATCAATCAATATCTCGCATAAAAATTGGTGGTTAAATATTCTTCAAAGTGAACATTGCATATGTAAATCAATCAATATCTCGCAGAGAAAATGGAATTAAAGCGCTTTCCGGGCGCTGCTGGCCGCAAATAAATGTACAGATTTGCGTACTACCGCCTAGGCGAGTGCGAGAGTTGCGTTCACATAATTTCGGTCAGATGGTTCAAGGGACTATACGCCTTAAGAGGCTGTTTTCCACTCGCCTATAGTTAACATCGAGCTTGGTTTAAAAGCTTGTTGCTTCATCTAACGCAATCAATGCGATGTTTGACGAAGAAAAGAAAGATAACGCCTGAAAACTCTATTAGCATCCGGTAATTCCGTGATTTACTCGAATTCAAATTCAAGAAACTTAGTACATCTGCATACGCTCTACATGCATTAACGGGTGTTGTAAATTTGGACGCACTCCTCACTGCGTATTATGGTATAGTCGAATGCCATATACGATACGGAATAATTTTTTGGGGCAACTCAACAGAAAAAGAAACTGCATTTAAGGCACAAAAAAGATGTATACGGTCTATTTTTAAATTGCAAAGTACCGATAGCTGCGTGCCATACTTCAAAAAATATAAACTATTAACCCTACCATGCATATACATTTTGGAAATGGCAATATTTGTAAAATTAAACCCGGATCGCTTCGCGCGAATGTCTGATGTATTCCCTCGCAATAGGCGTGACAAAAGTAAGCTGTGCATCCATAGTGCTAAAACAACACTGATGCGCAGGAGTGTCTGCTGCATGGCACCGGTTATATATAATAAAATACCCAGTAGTTGGAAAGACTATAGTGTGTCATTATTTAAAAAAAGACTAAGGAACTTTTTAGTTGACAAAGTGTATTACAGTGTTGCAGATTTTTTATTGGACAAAGACATTAATTGACAATTTTTATTTTGTATTTAATCAACAATGAGAATATGTTACATTGATTATTTTATTGACTGATTATTAGAATTATATTATTTATGGAATGTATAGAATAGCCATGACATTTAATTATTTGACTAATGAACTAAATATATTTTTATTTATTGTATGGAATAGTAATTAAATAGTTTCTTTGTAATTAATTATAAAAAAACATGTATCATGTACCTACATAATTATGTGGGGTAACCTTTTGTACTTTTGCATGCCTTGTTATTGGCAAAATATGGCTTGTTCTCCTTTGTTAAAACATTGTACCACCATCACATGTACCCATATTTGCGAAATAAATCTTATCTTATCTTATCTTATCAAACGAGAAAAAATTCCGTGATTTACTTCAATTCGAATTCAAATTAAAGATTTTCAGAGGTTTTTACTGGATTAGTTTTACACCAATATATATATATTTATTTCAATAGAAACATAGATAATTATCACAAGATATCTATGTATTCAAAATATCTGGAGAAAGATGATTAATAACATCACAATCACGTAAGAGCAGTTGTATGAAAATTCCATCGGGTTGGCGCCATGGAACAGCTGACTGGATTTCAATGAAACTTGGAACATAGTGGACCAGGTCCTGAAATAGCACAGAATATTTTTTATCCCAGAAGTATCTTCCCCTCAGGATATTTTTTTCTATCACGCAAGGGAAGCCGCTGGCAGAAGCTAGGATGTCATAATAATCGGCGGCGGAGACCTCTCGCGTCGAGCCTTGGTCGAGGCCATGGTCCGGAGCGAGGAGGATTGGCAGCCGGTCGCCGACTTCTGCGAAGCAGTAATGCTCGCAAAGGAGGAGGCCGAACGCATCAGGCAACGGCATTATTACCGCCGCCGTCGGCGGGATTCTGATCCCGATTTCCGGCCACGGTAGGCGCGGGCTTGCGGACAGTGAGCCAATGGGTAGCTCGCTGTCCTGCCGTCCGGTAACTGTCCGGACCAAGCCGAAGTCGCCGACGCCGCGCGCTGTTCCCGCGCGCCTCAAGGAGTTGTCAGCAACAGCAGGGACCCAGCCAAGGTTATCCGAAAGGGTGCTTGAGCCCCGGTATGAAGGCTAGAAGGAACGGGGTGGGTCTTTTAGTCAGTAAGAGTCTGACACTATCTCCCGCTCCGCCCAAGAGCAGGGGATGTCATGGCATGATTTTTTCCCACTATAAAAAAGTCATAATAATTTATTTTTTTATTTATAATATTTTATTTATTTATTTTCCCTTGACATACTCGTAGTTATTATAGGCTAGCTTTTAACAATGCTTACAATATTTTCTGAACCTGCAAAGGAAAACACAAAACAAAAAAAAACATCACTTACAAACGTCAGAAACCAAAACGAACGTCAACCATTTCCCCTAAAATACTTTAATCCAACAATACATGCATCCCATTCATTCGGTCCCCCGAAAATCATTCGGTCAATTTGACAATGGCGACTGGACCCCTGTTTTGAAAATATTTACTTACGGACCAAACAATTTGATGTAAGTGGCTACAACCGAATGTCATGAATTGAATAATGTATCCTGTTACAATTATTTTAAATTCTGGAATGGATTGATCCTGTTACAAACGTCTGCATGTCTGAAATGTTGAAGGGGCTTGTGTTGATTGAGATGAGGAATGATTTTATAATAATGTGTCTAACTAAGGCCCGTATTACAGAACATCGTTCAATACTCAAGCATTACTTAAAACAAGGGCCTCAAGTCTGCTATTACAATAGTGTCAGAATGGTCTATCATTGATGTCATAATTGTCGATTTTGACAAGTTTGGTAATCTACTAATATAATGGCGTCATTATGACTTTCCAATGGTCAACCACTGACACTCCATTGAAAGAATGACATAGAATGGTAATCTCGTACATATTGACAAATGAATTGATCAGTGTTTTACCATTAGAACGTTATTGTGCAGTTATTGGTGTTAATATGCTCGAAATTATCATTCTACTACAATTCTATTACAAGACCAGTGACCGATCAATGATCGATCATTATGAATTAGCCGATTACAAACTTTTAGCAAAATGACAATGGGAATTTATAAAAATAGCAGACTTGGGGGGCCCTGATTCAATGCTATTTGATTGGTTGAAACTAGTTTTAACTTTTTAAGTAACGCTTGAGTTTTGAGTGACGTTCTATAATACAGGCCTAAGTATCATGACTTAGCTCGCGAGGCTGTCGACATGGTTGTGACACCTCTACTGTCTGACCTAGATAACCTTTTCGCCAGGTCGTTTATACCGTAGGTATGTAACATCGGACTGAAACAATTTAACTGCTGCGGTCTTCCCGTCCGATTATAATTTAGGTGTCTTCAAGACAGACAATAGTCTTAATTTATTAAGGTGCGCTTCACCATCAACGATTGCATCACTGCTTACCATCAGGGATCGCAGTAAACACTAGTTTATGTCTTAAAAAAAAACATAACTTTGAACATTAACATTATTATTAGGTTACAACAAACAACAACACAACAACAACATCATAATCATCATCAACAACAACATTACAACACAATAACAACATTATTATTATTTTTTGCATATTTTTTTTATTAAGGAGAGATACGTTACCCACGCGCTAACATTGCAATCAGAAAACGGATTGATTCTGCACAACTACACGCACGAGTGAAATGTGATTCCAAGTGATTTGTTTTTTGTTTTTGTATGATTTGTACAACGCATAAAGCACACGAATTTATTTTAATAACCTTTATTCCACTAAAAAACAAAAAATAATATTTATTATTTATTTTCAGCGTATTTTTCGCGTAACACGCCCGTTTGTGTGACTGAATGAAATTAAGCCACGTCGTCTTGATTTTAGCGGTCCACGCGCTAGAGGCGAGTCACCTATCTTCCGCTGTTTTGATCTAAGACTTGGAATCATTGATACGAAGACCTAGGCAAATAAACAACTGTTCTTTCTATTATTTCTATGTGAAATACGATCACCGGAGAGACATTTTTACTCCATAAACATACACAGACAATCTCCATTTCCATTTCTCTATCGTAAATCACTCACGCTTTTGTGGTGAGCAGAGTTCCAAGCCCCAACGCATCTCCTTGAAGCGTCACATCATTGTCACGACTCTGACCCGAGATGACCCGCGCTGATATAGCCCTTATTACAACAGTGTAAGAGCTATAATTGGGCGAAACAATTGCTCCGTCGTGACGCACTTTTTGGGAGACGGACGACGATATCTCAGATTTTGGTTTCTGATAAGTTTTGTAGTTTTATGAATTTTAAATTCACTTTTTTACGGTAAGACCCCTTTCGAAGACACAGTAGACACCACTTAGGTACTTAAAAGATTTATTTGTTAGGTATTTTGGGAACCGTACTTTGGTAAGTAGGCCTTGGTTCCCGCGATGTATTTTCAAAGAAATCTAACTAAGTATACTTAGTTGGATTTCTTTAAAACTTAGTTGGAAATCCAATCCCGCATCAAAACCACGATCCCGCAGAATTTGCGGGATTGGCATATTTTATTTTAAGGAGGATGATCAAAGGTAACCTGTAAAATGGAAATTTTCTTCAGATTCAAGATTTAGGAATGCAGAGTACTAATAAAAGGAACTTAAAAACTGACATTGATTAAATTCCTTTCCAATTCCGATTCAGGACTCAACAAAATAAAACTACAGAATTTATTTAGCTGTAAGATAAAAAAATTCAAACAAAATTATTTTTTATTAGGAAGGTACAAATTCACGAGTTTTATGGCAAGTTGTTAAATTACAAGTTAAGGAGGCTGTGCTTGGTCTAAATAATAGGTAATCAGCACGGTATATCGTCCCAACATAATTTTCTTAGAAAAAAAAAAAAACAATCTTGCAAAGGTGCAGGATCACGCACGACTTATCCCACTTGCGGGACTGGATCCCCTAGTCATAGTAATAATTTATATTTCTATTACTTATCTTCAAAATAATTGCACCTGCAACCAAAAATCGAATAAAAATTTCACGGATTTGTAAATCCAGTCGAAATAAAGATTGTCATAAACCAGCACAACTTACCCTTTCTATTCGGGCACCCTCAACGCAATTGTAGATTTTAAAATCTGTGCCTAGATACTCTGCTTATTTTATTTTTCTGTTTTTGCTGTAGTGTTGTCTGTACTGAAAAAAAACTTTCCGACAATTCATTTATTTTTCTATCACATAAATAAAACAATTATAGGTAAGTTTGCGCAACGAAGCATTAAAGCACAAATTAAAATGTGTTCACATGGTAATTAGAGCTTTAGACGAAGCAGAAGGAATATAATAATATAAGGGTCGCAGCAGTTGCCGGTCTAAATATTTGCTTATTCCATAAGAAAAGGCGTTAGTTTATTTAAGTTTCCATAGATTCATTCTAATCAATTTTAATAACAGACTCTCGCATTTTTATATTAATCGGATTCATCTAGATTATTGACATAATAGATATAAATATCCTGAGAATGTTTTATTTACAGATATGTATAAAAAATATTAGTAACACTAAGTTTTTAGTACGCGCTACTCACCCATAGATGGCGCTGTTTATTCGTAAATTGATTTCGGCAGGTAATGTAGCGACATCTAGTATGAAGTAGAAATAAATACCTTGTGCTTTACTGCTTTATTAGAAAGGTATGTGACAATGTTTTTTTACTTAAGTGTGTTGTTATTTTTGAAAAGTTAACCGTAATATTATACATGTATATCTATAAATTATGAAATTAAAACATTATTGGTTGTGTAAAACAATGTATAATTTTTAATATCGCCAAACCAAACTGGCAATGAGGGCCTGCTCATTGCCAGTTGCCCACATTGCTCACAGAACTGATGACCGTTAGAGCCGAAAGGTTCTGGAGTGGCGACCACGTACCAGTAGACGCAGCGTTGGAAGGCCTCCTACAAGGTGGACCGATGACGATGCGATAGGGGCACTTACCCCTATGTATAAACTCCTTGATATTTTTGACCTTATTCGTTCCTTAACAGAAGTTAACCAGCTGGCCTAGCCAAGTCACGACTCGTTTCGATTCTCTTGCTGACGTCAGAAACGTCATCTCAACGCTCAGTCACGCAGTCAGAAAAAAGGAATCGGAGGCGTTTCGTTCTGATTCTCTTGTTCTGATGTTAGTGGTTGGTGACCCTGACTGCTATGCTGGAGGTCGTGGGTTCGATTCCCACCCAGGACAAATATTTATATGATGAGCATGATCATTTTTGTTCTGTGTCTGGGTGTAATTTATCTATAATATGTATATATTTAGAAATATATATATAAGTATGTTTCAGTTGTCTAGTACTCATAACACATGCTCTGCTTAGCTTGAGACTAGACGGTGTTGTGTGATAGTTGTGGAATATTATTATTATTATATTATATTTATTATTATTTCAACGCTCAGTCACGTAGTCAGAACAAAGGAATCGGAGGCATGGCTGACTCGAAGCAAGAGAATCGAAACGAAACGGTCGTAACTTGGCTTAGGGGGCTGTACACATCTATATAAATACGTTATTTTTTGTGGTGAGTCGATTTGGCTGCTCCCGAGTGTAGTAGATACTTGACCTAACTATCTATCAATAAATTTTATGATGCAAAACAGTTTATGATAACTGTTATTATGATAGAACACGTAGGTACACAATTAAACTAATTTCTTACGTTCATTTGATAAACTATTGACCTTACAACTAAATCACTCGTGACCCGATTTGCACGGGACGTCTCGATTTTCAGGGATCTCGGGACTAGAGATGTGGCAATATTCCCACTTCGGGCAATATTGCCGGCAACGGCACATCTCTACTCGGGACGCATCCCGATTTGAATCTGATCGGGACGCTAAATGTCCCGATACATCTAAAAAACCATAAACTGTTCGCATAACTATTTCATCGATCAAATTATAAAAAAACTAGCTTTTGCCCGCAGCTTCGCCCGCGTACTTAAAATGCCTATGTCACTCAGGAATAAAGCAGCTTTCTACCGGTGAAATAATTTTCGCAATCGGACCAGTACTTTCAGAGATTACCTCCTACAAACAAAATAACAAACTTTACCTCTATAAAATATTAGTGTAGATAAGCCAATCCTTTTTTGATATTTTGTGTTTTTATATACATGGTAGATCGGTGGAGGTGTGTGACATGTCCCCGTGGAGTTGATCGTCTGCGGTGACCTCTCGCACCCTGGTTCAGGCCATGGTCCGGAGCAAGAACGAATGGGATGCCGTCAACTCTTCATCATCATCATCATCATCAGCCTTTTTAATGTTCCCACTGCTGAGACTCAGGCCTCCTCTCTAGGCGAGGGAATGGGCCGTAATACACCACGCGGGTCCAGTGTGGGTTAGTGAATGTCACATGTCTTTTCACATTTACCAACCCACACTGGGTCATCATTTTTGGTTCTAGAAAATTTTTCCTTACGATGTTTTCCTTCACCGTTTTGAGAGCAGTGGTGATGAAATAAATTACACAAAGTAATGCCCCTGGCTGGGTTTGAACCCGCGACCTACAACTCGTAAGTCGGGGCCATTACCACTCGACCAACCCTGCCCTCACCGTCACCTCTTACTAAGCAATAATGCGAGCGAAGGAGTTGACCACAACTGTGAAGGAACCATGAAGAGTCCCAGAAGATGTCCTGGCCTTCGGGAGTCGCAGAGCGATTTCCGGCCATTATAGGCGTGGGCTTGCGGACGACGGGCAATAAGTAGCTCATTGTTAGCCTGTCAAGCGAAAACTGTACCTATACCTATACATAATCAAGTTTAATTCCAATAATTGTGTATTTTGTAAACAATCTTGGCTTTGTCTTTATCTATAATATAAAAATGAATCGCTAAATGTGTTGCTAAGCGCAAATCTCGAGAACTGCTGAACCGATTTCCGAGTAGGGTAGGTAGAGTAGGGTAGAGTAGAGTAGAGTAGGGTAGGGTAGAGTGGGGTAGAGTAGGGTAGAGTAGGGTAGAGTAGGGTAGAGTAGGGTAGAGTAGGATAGAGTAGGATAGAGTAGGATAGAGTAGGGTAGAGTAGGGTAGAGTAGGGTAGAGTAGGATAGAGTAGGATAGAGTAGGATAGAGTAGGGTAGAGTAGGGTAGAGTAGGGTAGACTAGAGTAGAGTAGGGTAGAGTAGGGTAGAGTAGGGTAGAGTGGGGTAGAGTAGGGTAGAGTAGGGTAGAGTAGGGTAGACTAGAGTAGAGTAGGGTAGAGTAGGGTAGAGTAGAGTAGGTATTATAATTAACACCAAGTCAAGGAGGCTCCAGATCCATGATAGTATCTCCCACGCAGTTGTCGCAGTGTCGAGACACACGGTCAGCTGTGTGTATTACACCGACGACGCCGACGATGCCACGGGCCGTTTCGCCCGGAAAGCGATGGATGCGCTGTCTAAAATGGTCGTCGAATACAACCTTAAGACGGCCATGCAGCATCGAGACACCGCAATCGTAAAAGCCCTGATGGAGTTAGTGACGACTCTAGGTAGCAAATAAATAGAAACTTAATACCACAATTCTACCCACAAACCCTAAATGTACAGTCATGTGTAACATGTAAAGTGTAAAATGTACTTCTTTAATTTGTGTAGTAGTTTTAGTATTATAAGCTTAAGCGATTTGTATAAGTGTTAAAGTAGCCATTAAGAAACATATAAGTAATACAAAATATATGAAAAAAAAAAAGTACAATATAACAAAAAAAAAAAAAATACATATTCATACATAATAATAATAAAAAAAACAAGGAAAAAAAAATAAAAAAAGAGTCTGAGGTGGACTCGCGTAGTTTTTAAGCTTAGTTTTTAAGTAATATTTGTCCAAGATGAGGGCACGACAATGTAAAAAGAATCTGTAAACAAATTAAAAAATATAAACAATTGCGCCGACTACCATGTCTGCGGTAAAATATGTACTAAAAAAAAAAAAAGAGTAGAGTAAGGTAGAATACGGTAGAGTAGGATAGAATAGTGTAGAGTAAGATACAACAGGGTGGAATAGGGTATAGTAAGGTAGAATAGTGTAGGTAGAGTAAGGTACAGTAGGGTGGAGTAGGGTAGAGCGGGAGCGAAGCCACGGGGAAAAGCTAATTCTTTGAATAAAGTGTGTTTGAGTTGTGATGAGTGTGCTTGCGGGAGTGCAGATCTTCATCATCGTGCGGGGTTTTACGCACTCACGCGCGTACGTGCGTTTTGTAAATTCACACAGGCAGGCACTCATTTCATACAAAATCACGCACGGCACTACGAGACTCAGTGTGCCATACCTTCGTTGCCCCGCAACCGCGCGCGTGAGCGTATGTTTCTCCGCTGGTAGGCGCGTGATCTGCATGAACGCGCGTGGATGCATTTTCGTTGTGTTGGACTGTGCGTGTTTTCTATACAAACGGAGATACTTACAAGCAACGTCGATACGCGCATTCACGCGGTACGCTGGCTGAATGATGGATGGCAGTGTGATAACCGCCTAAAACCACTACGGTCCGGACTAAGTGTTTCGCCTCGTCGTTTATACCGCGTACATCGAAGCACTGGAACAATTGCGGTCTTTCAGGCCGTTTATAATATAGGTTTCTTCAAGGCTAGAGTGAATAGGTTCTTCATAAACTAGTGCGCCTCACCATCTTGAATTGAATTGAATTGGATTAAATTAAATTGGATTAAATTGAATTGGATTAAATTGGATTGGATTAAATTGAATTGGATTAAATTATGTTGTGTTGTATTGAATTGAATTGAATATGATATTTGTGTGTAATAACAATGTTTCCAATATACATAACATGGGAGCTAAGTCTGCCAAACTGCATAAAAATTGTCTAAGATACAAATAAAGCATTTTAGTATTAATATTATTATTATATATTGCATCACTGCTTACCATCAGGCGGGATCGCAGTCAAGTACTAGTTTATATGAAAAAAAAAAAAAAACACGGTTCGGTAGGTATTGTTTATAGTGCGTCATTTGTCGATATAAAGACCGTATTCACACAGTTATCATCGTGGCGCCTAAAAAAGTTTATCGTTGTGCGATATATTATCTATAACACAAATTAAATTGACTGGCCTTTTGGTCTTGTGGTAAGTAGCCCTGACTGCTATGCCAGAGGTCGTGGGTTCGATTCCCCAACAGGACTAATATTTGTGTGATGAGCATGATCATTTGTTCTGCGTCTGGGTGTATTCTTTCTATATTATGTAAGTGTTTAGGAATATTTATGTAAGTTTATCAGCTGTCTAATACTCATAACACAAGCTCTGCTTAGCTTGGGACTAGACGGCCTTGTGTGATAGTTGTAGTCTTGTGGAATATTATTATTATTTAATTATTTGTGGTGATTAACAAAGTATGGAAGGAGAGTACGGTCCTCACGACCCAGCCGCGGGGATCTCAATCCCGGTTTCCAGCCACCATAAGCGTGGGCTTGCAGACGGCGAGCAATAGGTAGATCACCGCCCCGCAGCCCGGTAACTGACCGGCCCTAGCCCGAGTCGTTGCCGCGGCGCCAACGACTACTGTTACTGTTTTTTTTTTTTTGGCTATTTAGTTTGTACTAAAAATACTTATTTAACTATAAAATACCTATTAAACTATAATATTTATTAGTTTAAATATTTATAAATAGTTTAGACATAATATGATTTAAAATAGTGTCCATGGAGTTTCTTGCACGTTCTTCTCCATAGAGATCTACTCTTTGGAACGTGCAATTTAGCTTCACTTTTCTTGGACTGGCCGACATTTGACTATTCAAAAGTGCCTGCAAATGGTCTATTTGAAATAAATGATTTTAAATTTTGAATTTTTGACTAATTCATTAAACCCCAAGCGTTCGCGCACCTATTATCTTTCTATTGTGTCTGTAACTTCCACGATTGAAAGGCTAATAAAGGCCTTAATTTTAGTACATTTAAAATTAATGTAGCCAGGGTAACTACAGTCTGGCTAAGGGTAAGGGCCTCGTGTCATCAACATGATGATTATTATAACGATGGTGATGAACAGGAGACACTGCGAGTGGAATCCTGAAATCCTGATGACTCCTGACTTATATTAAGTTCCAGTCAAAGGCGAGACAAACAGATCTTCTGACATCAGACAATTACCTTTTCCAAATTAATCTTTTGTTAACAAAACAATGAAATCTTTGTATGTAGTATTAAACAGTAAATAAGTAAGATACTGCAACTTAAAAACGTACACATGAACTGACGTAAGAATAAGGAAAAAACAAGTTAATTAGTAATCAGATTCAATCAAAATAAACACTAAGTACATTGCGAACTTAAACTATTATATACAAAGCAGTAACCTACTTATAGTAGGCGCCAGATTATCGTGGAATAAAGGTCATTGATCCTCCTATATTTGTTGATATTCTTAATTTAAAAAACGGAAATAAAAACATAAAGCTGTCTTGAATCGACATGTATCGTTATCCTTCACGTGTTCGTTGTTCGTTTTTCGGGTATTTTGCCGAGATATTAGGAAAAGGTCAATGTACTTTATTCCACGGTTATCTGGCACCTCCTCTATTGTTTTTTTTTTCTCACTGAACATTTACACTCAAGCACTATCTCATAGAGATGCATCAGAAATCACATCTCTCACAAACTTGTCCCATCGATCGTTGAAAACATTAAAAAGTCTCGTTTTGCCCTCATCCTCCAGCGCACTATATGTGATGGAGTTGAGAGCCAGTTGTTTCAATAACCTCAAGTCCGCGTGCTTACTTGCAACTCCCATGAACGCCACGAAGAAGTCGTGAGAAACCGGCTCAGCGCTCCACGCACCAGGGTCATCACTAGACAACACTACAGGAAGACCCAAAGCTAAATACGAAGCCAAAGGATGATTCCTCACATCGTGCACTAAGGACAACACCACATTTGATATCACGTTCACTTCCAGAGCAATGTCTTTCTTTATCACAGCTGACATCAGACTCGGGTGCTTCGTTAAAGCATAGCCGTGTCCTATCCTCTTCGCTCCTAGAAGAATTGCGTCGACTAAGTTCTCGTCAGCTGACGTTCCTAACCAAGCAGTCTCTCCAGCGTGTAAATATAAGTTTATATTGTCTTTAGCCTCAGATAATACAGGAAGAAAATAGGTCAATGGCCTGCCGGTATCTTCTTGGCCAACGAAGTCAAGTCCTGCTATCATATCTGGCCTTTCTGTTTTAAGTCTTCTTATTGCATTCAAAGTTTCTCGTGCACGATCAATAGTTTGAGATCTGCTTTGAGTGATTATTAATTTCACACCAATGAAGTCTGGATGATCTTTGATAAATTTATTTGTTACATTTTTATGAAGCTCTACTAAATACGTCTTTTCGTGTGTAGTGCCATCCAGCTCGTATAAGCCAAACAAACCCATGCGCATTTCTATATACATAATGTTGTCTCTGTAATATTGCTTCAGTACTTCATAACAGTACTTTTCTCTAACCGGTCTGTATGCAGTCAAAGATCCAATTGCACGACCGACTATATGAAATCTTTTCCAAATAGTTGTGATGTCAACAAAGTCATATTCTTGTTCATCACCTTTGTAAAGTGTGAAATATTTCTTGAATTGTGAATCAAATGCGACTGGATCACCGGAAGAATTTCTGAGATCGCTAACAAGAGCCCATTGTGACGGACAAGGTTTTTCTGGAGTAGACTCCGAGAAATGCAATAGTATACCGTCGTTTTCATAACACACATACAAATGGTTTTCATAAGTCAACTGCACTAGTATATCTGCGTGTAACATCAAAGTGCTATGCACGTGTAACACTGCACCTTTCGGCATTCTTCTAATGATTTGATACACCTTTGACTTTTCAATATTTTTCTTATATGAAAAGTAATGTTTGGAGAAGTTGAAATGCTGCGGATCGTTCAATGAAGTGTCGAGTTCTTTCATCTTCCATCTCATCAAGATATTGTTGGCTATCGTTTCATTTGCGTTTAAAATTTGTTTTCCACCAACAGCTGTGCGAGTTTCTTCTTCTAATAAAGCTCTTCTTTCACTGTTGTAGTTATCTGGAATTATGTTTGCCTCGACTACGATAAAGAGACACACGATTTTGTAAATAGTTAGTTTATCCATATCTGTGTTTGCAAACGCTTCTATGCATGTGTTCACGTTTCGACCGTCACAATTCAACTGTGATTATAGTTTATACTAAAATTTAATTTATCATATCAGCTGTTAGTTATCATGTAGATGTCATTTTTTTTTAATCAGAGGTCACCGCTTTACAGATTGTCTATAGACGGTACTTTACGCGTTGAAGTTTGCTAGTCTCGTTATATTGTTGACAAGTTGCTGCCATCACACGCATGAAAATAGAACTTTTCGCCCCTTTTCACCACTTTAGGGCGTGAATTTTGTAAAAATCCTCTCTTAGTACTCACGTCATAAAGGGAAACCTTGTGCAAAATTTCACGCTCCTAGTCTGCGCAGTTTCGGCTGTACGTTGATATGTCAGTCAGTCAGTTTCTCGTTTTATAAATAGATATGTAGAAGTGGAACTGCATGACGTGTTTTTGCGAGACGTATAAAGGTCTGACTCAAGAGGTCGATTGGTTAGTTCATGCAATCTGAGTCAAGATGTTAATGACCAATAGCAAAAGGTATTGGCGATCGGTGCTACGCATAAGGGTGTCTTCAATGTCGTGCGGTTTTGATCACGCATGCGGATTTGCCCCGCACGCGTAATCCCCGCAAATACACATATTTGTTTTAATGCATGGAATACGCACGCGGGATACGTTTTTTTTTTTTGCATTTTGAAATTTTCTGCAAGCGGGCCAATCACGAATGCGTAATGAAATCCACGCGAATTTAAAAATTTTATCTACAGTTTGATACATCTTGTTGCTATATTATTTATTTGGGACTTGTTGCACATAGCCATTTACCTAGTAGGTAATATAGAATTCACTGCATCTAAAGTAGGGCTTTCAATACCGGTATTACGGGATCCCGTAATACCGTGATCACGGATATATTTTGGTCTTTTTTCAATCACGGTATTGACGAGCCAATACCGTGATTACGGTATTACAATCTTTAATATATATTATTGTGTTTTGTTGTAATAAGTAGTAAGAAGTTGTATTATATAATATAAATTACGATGTAATATTATTCTCACACTTGTATTAAGCGCCAACTCTCGCGTTACGTCGAACCATAGATTAAAATGGTCTGAATAACGCGTAGTGTAATAGGCCCTATACGACGTTATTGTTTTGTTAGCCAGTATCGCAAAGGCGCCCGAGTAACACGTGCATGTCAACGTGGTCATTGTGTATTTTTTATAAGTTTGTAATCTTGACGAACAACATGGTACATAATATTAATACTTGTATTTTATGGGGTTTAACACAATTCTCAACGAATCACGCGATCGTATTTTTTTTTTTGTAAAATCGAATTACGAATTCACAACAAAATAAAGCATCTAAAATTGTGTCATTTTTCACTTTGTTTAATATCATTTTTACTTTAACGAATCACGTTATCCGTTAGATCTACAATTAAAAAGTAAAAAAATAATATTTTTGCGGTTTGGATGTGGCATTCTTTTTTAACTTCAAATATTATTAATTTAGCTTAATTAGTACTTTTTAACTACTTTCGTGTTCAAAGAAACAATTCAAAATTATACATTTAATTGGTAGTTTGGTACAACAATTACATGTGAGATATTAATATAATAATAAGAAAGACACGAGTCTTGACGCTTGCTGACCTCTAAGGGAAGTACTCGCATCGAATGTATCAGCCAGTAAACTAGAAGTACGGCAGCGCCATGCTTACTTGAACCTTAGAACTGCGTCTTAACCTTATTAGAAATGTCGTAAAAAAGTTACAGCGTCAAGTAAGCCTAAGATTTTAATCTACTTTGTTTGCTAATTGCCGGTAAACAATCAGCGCCATGCTTACTAGAACCTTATTAGAACAGTTAAGCGAGACAAAACACTGATTCGAAAACAAAAATATTTAAATGATTTTATTAATTTCCTAATTAAAGTTCCTATGAGACAGGGTTTTAGTCAAGCACTAGTTTAAAAAAGAAACCTTGAGTTCAATACCGTGATCACGTGATCACGGTATTAAACATTCTAATACCGGTATTGATACCGGTATTGAAAACATCCGGTATTTGAAAGCCCTAATCTAAAGTCAGACAAATCCAAAGCTAATTATTTTATTATAGGAACTAGAATCTTTGTGAAAACATGTAAAATCGGATACAAATAGATTTTCTGTTTTAAAAACAATAAGTACCTACCTGCTCATTAAATTAAAACTGCACATCAATGAAAGATGAAACAGTTTGTCAATAGATGTATATTGAAATGCATCCAAACATTCACAATTCATTGTTCAAGCTGTAATCATTTTTAGGGTTCCATACCTGAAAAAGAAAACGGAACTCTTATAGGATCACTTTGTTGTCCATCTGTCTATCTGTCAATCTGTATTATACCCAGGTCTGCGGTCTCTTAAACCTGTGAAAATGAAAACTTCTAAATTAACGAAACGAAAATATGGATAGATAGATTTATTCTTCATTGTTCACCAAAAATAAAAATTACAAGAGAAACTAAAATTTATAAGGTGTCACAAAGGGCGGTCTTATCGCTAAAAGCGATCTTTTACAGACAACCTTTGGATGGATTTAAAAGAGAAGGAGAAAAAGATACTCAGGTAGTTGATGGTGTACTATCTACATATATACACAATACATAAACTAATAAATTACATAAATTACAAAACAATATATATATATATATGTAATGAAAGCAGAGAAATTGCTGTACATAATGACAACGTTCAGGAGGAAAGGTAGTGAACAGTAACCTCATTTATACAAAGATACAGCTGTTTATATCGCAAAAAGCGTATATTTCGACACTCAAGGCAATCAAAATTCTTAAGGTACTTCCCGTTGACCTAGAATCCTGAAAGGCATTAAGCAAAGTCTTATAGCACAGGTATAGGAATTAAATCTGAAAACAGTACAGTTTTTGTTGTGACGTAGTATCTCAAAAACGCGGTTCGGAAAAATTTTCGAGACTCCTTTTGGGAATTGAACTATTTTATATAAATTAGTACGGATTTACGGAACCCTCAGTGTGGGAGTCCGACTCGCACTTGCCCAGTTTTTTAATACTGTAGCGTCTATGGCTAATTTTAACTTACTGACCCCCTTTTGCTCGACGGTATGGTGGCGGTACTTTCCGAAGGGTGGCGCTCGTGGCGCCTCAAGTGAGAAACAAGGGAACTTGAGTGACCACTAGACCGCTGCCACGGTCCACGCTGCGGACACAATCATTGTATACTGTGTCAAGTACACTGATACTTTGGTAGATGGCGCTGTTGTCAGTAAGTGTCCAATTATCTCTTTACACACAATATGGTGGCCATATCTTACAATTGATCACTTCTTGATATCATCATTTCAGCCGATATACGTCCATTGGACATAGGCCTCCCTCAAGCGTCGCCACAACGAACGTTCCTATGCGTCTCGCATCCATCGGTTTCCCGCTACCTTCACCAGGTCATCGGTCCACCTTGTAGGAGGCCTTTCAGCGCTGTGTCTACGATTTGCTGGCAACTCATTGAGGCTTGCGTGGAACAATAAGCGCCGTCAACTTCTTGGGCTCGGTCCGGACGGTTCCCGGGCGGTCGGACGGCGAGCTATGTCCAAGTAAAACTGGCCGGATCGTTTTAAACGTTAAAGTTTGATGAAGAGGATAATGTCAATCCTCGTTTGGCCATTTCATTGATGTAGGATTGCTATGATAATATAAGGTCTAAAGAAAGTAGGTCACTACAGTAGAGAAAAACCGTGAATTTAATTGATTTATACCTGTGCAAAGCTGAAGGGGTTTCTAGTAAAAGTTAATTGTTTATTATTTTCGTCACTATTTGCTATAGAATAGAAAATAGTTCATTTTGATGCAAATGCAGAAATTTCTACAGTGGGCTACAGTGACTAATTTGCACATGTATCAGACGACGATTTTCAATACACTTACGAAGAAATTTGTCATTGCGACCGAAGCAGAATACGCAGGGGCCGATTGCTAAAGTGACTAATTTGCACATGTATCAGACGACGTTTTTCAATACACTAACGAAGAAATTTGTCATTGCGACCGAAGCAGAATACGCAGGAGCCGATTGCTACAGTGACTAATTTGCATATGTATCAGACGACGTTTTTCAATACACTAACGAAGAAATTTGTCATTGCGACCGAAGCAGAATACGCAGGAGCCGATTGCTACAGTGACTAATTTGCACATGTATCAGACGACGTTTTTCAATACACTAACGAAGAAATTTGTCATTGCGACCGAAGCAAAATACGCAGGAGGCGAGGGCTACAGTGACTAATTTGCACGTGTATCAGACGACGTTTTTCAATACACTAACGAAGAAATTTGTCATTGCGACCGAAGCAAAATACGCAGGAGGCGAGGGCTACAGTGACTAATTTGCACGTGTATCAGACGACGTTTTTCAATACACTAACGAAGAAATTTGTCATTGCGACCGAAGCAGAATACGCAGGAGCCGATTGCTACAGTAACTAATTTGCACGTGTATCAGACGACGTTTTTCAATACCCTAACGAAGAAATGGAATAAACGGGAGTTGACACGCGAATCGTGGGGTCGACGCGCGCCTGGCTTGAAACGTGTAATTATAATAAAATAGTAGCGAGGGCGAGCACGCGTACTTTTCTGCACTAGAGCGGAAAACAGCCAAATGCGTGCCGAAAAGACGTGAGATAAGTGCAGGTGTTCGAGTAAGTGTATTGAAAATGAATTTCTAAAGTATTTTCTATTATTGAAACTAGACTGCCGGACAAAGCGCTGTATCTTGAGTTACAAGCCTTTGTGCAAACACTTATAATGTGTTCCTTGGGCAGGTTCCAAGAATAATCAAAGTAATGGCGGTTCAGAACACTTCGCGAGTTGGTACGCACCGGAATGCTGACTTCACAGGAGGCATTAAGTTTAGGTCGAAACCATCCTATGATGTGATCCTATGTTAGTATAGGTTAATAATAGAAAAAGAAAACCTCTACGGTCCGGACCAAGCGTTTCGCCTCGTCTTTTATACCGCGTACCTAAAGGTGATCGAGGGACTGGAACAATTTGCCTGCTGCGGTCTTCCCGTCTGATTATAATTTAGGTGTCTTTAAGGCAAGCGTGAATAGGCTCTTAATAAACTAGTGCGCCTCACCATCAACGATTGCATCACTACTTACCATCAGGTGGGATCGCAGTCAAGCACTAGCTTATAGGTACCATTTTTTTTTTTTTAAACTTCCAAAATACAGACATACCTTACCTAATTAGGGGTTCTAATGCTATAATGGTCTCAACTAAACACGGTGTCCTTGACATTGACGCACAAACGAATACCACGGGTTTTGTACATGATTCTGGAACCCCCAGTGGTGGAATTTATGTCGGCTTTTTCGGTTGGTTAGAAAAACGATTGATATTTTTAGTAAAAGAACAAAATCTTTTTTTTTATTAAAAAATAATTAATTAAAATTCATTAATTCGTTTAACCAAATCTCGATCACTAATTAGCACCTTCGCACTGTTCCACATAGCATTTGCTGCAAAATGTTTCTTACGGGACTCTGCTCTGAAAAAATGCATAGTAGGTATACTTAAAATAAAATGAATATCATTATCAGGGTCATAAAGAAACGCATAGCAAATAAAATAATACCTCCTTACATAAAACTTCACCTTGAATTTCACTCACGATCGAGTGAAACGGCCAGTTTCATTGAACTGTGAGAATTTACAGATTTTTAAAGAATATTCTGGAGTTTATGCAACGTTTATTGACCGCGGTGCAAGGTTACAATGCAAAATAAAGACTGTTGTATAAGACAGAGGCTATTGTAACTAGAAAAGCATCAAATTAGGCTGCAGATTTCTATGGCGCCTCCTATCTCCAATAAAAACTCAAACAAAAAAAAAAGCAAGTGAATTTTCACAATAAATTTCACCACATACACATACATATTTATATACACACATACATATTTTTGTAAACATATTTATAAGTACGAGAGCAGAGAGGACCAAGTGATTAAGGCCCTGACTTACGAGTTAAACCTATCCAAGCGCATTACTTTGTGTAATTTATTTCATCACCACTGCTCACAAAACGGTGAAGGAGAACGGCATGTCCTAGAAACAAAAATTCGGACACATGTGACATCCACCAACCCGCATTGGGCCTGTGTGGTGGATTACGGTCCATTCCCTCTCCTAGAGAGGAGGCCAGAGTCCCAACAGTGGAAACATAAAAAGGCCGCCTAAGGTATGCTAAGCTATGAACAAGGTTACGATGCAAAATAGAGAGGCTATTGTATAAGAAAACTAGTACTTAACCCGACACTGAAAAAGTATGAAACAAGATTTTCAGGATGCTGAAATAAACTAGGTAACTGGAAAAACAAGAACAGATCAAAATGAAAAGCGGTATTCACACGTTATTAAATTGTTTCGGTTGGTATAGCCCAACCAAAAATGATAATTCCGGTCCTCAAACCCCAAGCGAACGCCGGCGTTCGCGCAATAGCGGGCGTCCACGCGTCATTTAGTTGAACACTAATATTATTAAAAGACCACGTAGATTATTACAATTTTGAGGGTTTATTTATTGTTTATGTATCTAAGAATGTAAATAAGAAATTCTTCATAAAGTAGTCTGTAAATTTCGAAAATAAGCAACCTTTTCTATTTATCTGTATTTATACCTATTTAAATGCTTGGGGTCTCAGGGGGGGTCTATTTACATAGGTAACTTTGTACGGAACCCTCAGGGCGCGAGTCCAACTCGCACTTGCCTATTTTGTTTTCGATTTGCTTGACTGTAACCATTACTTGATTTTTTTGTAATAATTCCTACCAGAGTTATACATAATGAGTTAAATTTCTGTTACTTACTATTGAATATTTACAATTGACGGATACAGACGATTATTATTGAAGTAAATTGCTATTAAATTATTGTGTGCTGATTTAATAGTTGAACAATTTTTCATGTTGCGTAAATTGAGCAGGAAATTGTATTTTAGTGTAACGTTTATTTCTTACACTTGGGTAAAACCCTCTTCCAAATTCATCTATACTTAAAACAATCATAACATGTCTTTTATCTAATAAAAACTGGGCAAGTGCGAGTCGGACTCGCGCACTGAGGGTTTCGTGCAAACTACAATTCCCGAATGGCATCTCGAAGATTTTTCCGAATTGCAATTTTTTTAAGCTATTGCATAGCTTCTATCGCGGGCCTTGAGCGTGGAGACCGAATCCAGAAATTCCGTAACGAAAATAACCTAACACCCCCCACTCATCGCGGTTGGTCACAATTCTAACCTAACCTAACCTATTTTACCCAGTTCAAAGTGCAATCAAAATACATTCATATTTTTACGAAAGATTATGGGTATTATTCGTTATTTCGAACTGGCAGAGTTTTAAGGTAGAAAATAGACTCCTTGATATAATTAATCCAAATAAGAGTGTGATTATTTTAATGGTTTAAAATTTAGTTTATTTTAAATTAAATGACAAATCCAATAAAAAAATGGTAATTAAATATGTTTGTATTACTCTGCCCAAAAGGTGATGGGCCGTATGTATAATGCCCGGTCAATTTGATCATTTGAATAATTATTATCAATTCGCACTCTCATATTGGGCGTTTTTCATAATGACCGGGCATTATGTATAATGCCAAATTTATCATTTGGTCCGTAACATATATATTCATATGCATGTAGAAAAAGCAGTTATTTTAATATTACAAACAGATACTCCGATTTTATTTATATGTATGTAAGATGTATAGATAAAAAGACATATATCAAGATTGTTTACCTTTAGATAACTACCTAAATAGATGGAGTATAGAAATTATTTTCTCGAACCATTTCGAAGTAGGCGAAAAATTATTATATGGAAAATATTATAAAGAGGTAAAGTTTGTACTTTTGTTTATAGGAGATAATTTCTAAAAGTGCTGGTGCGACTGCAAAATTTTTTTCACCGATAGAACTTTATTCATAAGTGACTTAGGCTATATTTTATGTACGGGAGTGAAGCCGTGGGCAAATGGTAGTACATATAATAATAAATAAATTGTTAGACTAAAAAGTCGATGAATGAGCGCATCCTTATTGTCTCCGCGTCTCATCGCCCCGCACTATTGTATTAGTCTGTTTGACATTGAACAGGGAATTGCGCGCCTTTTCGTGGCGACTTACTTTTCTGATTTTTCTAACTAGTCGTGGCGACTTACTTTTCTGATTTTTCTTGCTCATCGCGTAATATTTTATTATTACGCGACGAGTACGTGGTGAGATACTTGCATACAAGCTAAGAGTGCGCGCGCGTTGCTAAATGATTTATTATAAATAAAACCGACCAAGTGTGAGTCGGACTCGCCCATGAAGGGTTCCGTAGCAGCAAGTAACATAATATAAAAGTTATTGTAGTTCGTTGTAGAATAGAATAGTATAGAATAAACTTTATTGTAGACCAAAATAGTAACAATTTCACAAAAATAAAATAATAATAGTGGTTTATGACGTATTAAAAAAAAACTACACACAACACACTAAGTTTCATCAGTATAGCTCTTATAGTTTCGGAAAAAAGTGGCTGTGACATACAGACGGACAGACAGACAGACAGACATGACAAATCTATAAGGGTTCCGTTTTTTCCCAATTGGCTACGGAACCCTAAAAATGAGACATTGATGAGATTTTAGCTTTTGCAATTGTCACAAGTAAAGATTCAAATTCATTCATAAGGAATCTGTGCATTCATCATGCTTGCCAGCATGCCAGGCTTTACATCTACCACACTAGACCCAGACTTTTTGTGGAGGTTCCTTAAAGCGTATAGTCCCTTGAACCATCTGGCCGAAATTATGTGAACGCAACTCTCGCACTCGCCTACGCGGCAGTACGCAAATCTGTGCATTTATTTGCGGCCAGCAGCGCCCGGAAAGCGCTTTAAATCCATTTTCTCTGCGAGATATTGATTGATTTACATATGCAATGTTCACTTTGAAGACTATTTAACCACCAATTTTTATGTGTAAAAATGTTTCTAAAGGTCCAAGCCGTTTCGAAGGAGTAGGGAAAAGTTGCGAAAAGTTGCGAAGTTGCTAAATATTTTTTTTTGACAAAAGTATTAATTGCACGAAAAAATTAAATGTTGATATTATTGTTCATGAATCTATGATAAACATATATTTTTTTCAAACCAATTGACCTAGCCGTTACGGAGGAGTAGGCCTCAGAAAATCACTGTTTTATGGCACTTTTCGGGCGCTCGGCCCTTAAAAAGTTCATAGCAGAGAGGACACATAATTATTTCTTCAGTTATTACTCGTAGTAAAATAAGCAACCAAAACAAAACACTTCAACATCAACAATAAGTTAACTCACTTCTTACAAGCTAATGCCTTGATCACACGTACCGAGTAAAAGGGCGAGACAGTGCTCTAGTACTCGGTACGTATATACACAGGACCGAGTGACAACACATAAGTACATCGCTATAGCTCGTAAATTGTAAAAAAAAAATTTATTAAACCGACTTCAATGTAAAAAAACACTGAAAAGTACAAAATAACTTAAATTTCGGAAGTCGGTGTTTTTATAATGGATAGTTTTGTCTCTTCGTTATATAACAATGACTTCCGAAATTCAATTTATTTTGTACTTTTCAGTGTTTTTACTTACTTTGAAGTCGGTTTTTTTTTTTGTGAAAAGTACGGTACCACCACTATAAAGTACCTCTCAGCCAAACATGAATACCCTAGAGCCAAAGTGCAACTCATAACGATTCTGATAATCAAAAACACGGTTAGATTACATTAATTTACTTTTCGGCTTCATCATCAGATCAGTCGATGACTGACTGAAAGAAAAGGGGGGGGAGGTCTTTTCTTTATTTATTTATTTATTTATTGCATTCATGTCGTTTACAAGGTGTTATTAACATAATATAAGTTTCGTACATGAACCCTGCTAGGGCACCGCAATGTATTTATTATTTATTTTAATTGCATGCAATACTTGGTATATAAAATTATTTTAAGATATTATTACATTGTCAATATACTATTATCATTATCATGTCAATTTTTAATTAATTTATTATTGGATGTCTTTAGTACATTATTTCAGTCAGTCATTGACTAAACGTACCTATAAATAAAGCAAATTTAATTGTTACGACAATTCTGCTGTGATCATAGGAGGAGTTCTGTTCCATATCTTTGTAGTTCATGTTCAGATTGTAACAATATTTCTATGGGACCAACTTGTAAGCATAACATTTCAATCAAAAAAAAAAAAATTTCAACATCGGTTTACATTTGACCGAGGTATTTTATATGTATCGGTGAATATACATATAAAAAAAAACATACATTCAGCCGAACACAGAACCTCCTCCTTTTCGAAGTCGGTTAATTATGATGCATTTATTTATTTATTTATTTATTGACACTTCTTGCACAGAAAACTGTACAAAGGCGGACTTAATGCCTTAGGCATTATCTACCAGTCGACCTTAGGGTGGTGCAGAGACATAACATGGTAGGTGCAACTTCAAGTCAAACAAACAAAAAGAAAAATTAAAATCAACATATATACAAAAATATATAAATAAATACTTATATAAATACATACAAATAAACAAGATTATTATGATTGATGCATTTCTCATTCATTAACAATGTTTTATTTACAAGGTGACCTTAAGTCAATCCGACTAATATATTAATCATTCTGGTAAAGTAGAGGTACTAAACTACACATTATCGACACATTAAGATTTCCATTTGTTGCCATTTAAACACGTCTTTGATTTATAGTATTAGTCAATATGTATTAAATTAATTAAATTCGTGGTGATGCGACCAAACAGAAAACAAAAGTTCACATTTACAAAAAAACCGGGCAAGTGCGAGTCGGACTCGCACACTGAGGGTTCCGTACACACTTACCCATGCAACGAGTTCAATTCCCGAATTGAGGTACGAAGATTTTTCCGAATCGCAAAAAAGTTTTTTTTTTGTGACGTATCTACACAGTTTTCAGATTTTTTTCCTGTACTTGTGCTATGAGACCTTGCGTCATGCCAAATTTTAAAATTCTAGGTCAACAGGAATGAATTTTGATCCCCTTGAGACTGTCGAAATAAAGGTTTTTTGTTACATAAATGGCCATCCTTTTTTTTTCATCAACTCAGAAGTTTGACTTTTTTTTTGTCCCTGGGAATATGGTTTTAATTTCAACGCGATACCTACACTCGTTACCGAGATAAAGTGTCTTGACAGACAGACCGACGGACAACAAAGCGATCCTTTATGGGTTCCGTTTTTTCTATTGAAAAACAGAACCCTAACAATTACCTCTCGTTAGAACCCTGGGGCCCTGAAACGCAAAGAGCAATTGAAGGAAGGCTGGTTTTTAGTCTGTAAAAGTCTAGTTATGCCCCCTCTCGTTCCACCCAGAGCAAGAAAAAAATAACTGATGATTTCCTAACTCAAAAAAACCATATCTCATTTCCCCAAAATATTATAGTACGCAACAAACAACTATAACAATTTTTTTTATTTATTTCGTTCTAATACCATAAACTAATACCTACTTACCACTAGTATTTTTTTAAATCATATTTATTTTCCATTCCGAACGACTACCAACAACTTGAATTTGGTACAGTCAGTTCAGTCAAACCTAATGAAAATAAATTTTAAACGTGACTCCAATCCAAGCAAATACCAGTGGTATTAATTGTTGGTACTAAATTATAATAAATAATTTTTTTTAGGAAACCGCTGACCTGAATTATATACCTACTTTTATAAATAACAGTTTTTTAAGAGTGACAAAACATGACGTTGTTTAATAGAAATTAAAATACAAAACAACAGGTAATATCAAGGTCGGTGAGTTAAGAGCGTACTCCCCATTACGCTCTATTTGGCATAAAAACCATGGTTTTCAAACTCGTTTATATTCATTAATAATTTATTGTACAAACACGTGATTTTATAAATCAAAAAATATTCTTGTCTCAATAGTTAGACAGGATTTTATTTAAATGAATCGCACGCTTGACACACTTAAACAATATATGAACTTATGTAAATAGAGTTTTTAAATTTCACTTTCAATTTCGAAGCTTGAGAACGTCTATAGGAATAAACAAAGAATACAAGCCGGTTGCTAGGATCCTTAACAAAGTGAAACTATCACTAATTCAGAAAATTAAAATAATATCAAATTATTAAGAAATTATGGGTAAAAAACTCTATTTATCTAAGGGAATATACTCGTAGTTCACAAGCGTGTCATTAATTTAAGCAAAAAATGATACGAGAATATTTCCTAAAGTTATTAGTAAATCAAGTGTTTGTACCATAAATCATTAATGGATTTATACGGATTTAAAAATCATAGTTTTTGAGCCAAATCTCGCGTAATTGGGAGTTAACGCTCTTAAGATCAATCCTGTTAATCAAATCGATATTGGCGCACATTGGACAAAGAAAATTAGAATGCTTAAAGAAGGACATAATAAATATTCATACAGCACATTAATTCAGTGACCATAACATTTTCTGATACTCGTTTATTTTACTAAATTTGAAGCCAGTACCAACGACACTCGCCGCGAAATCAAACGTTCATTACCTTCGCTACTTATCCACTCAACAATAAACGTTTTACGACATACTAGTATATAAACGATCGCCACACGCAGTGCCGTAGTAACGGCCGAGGCGCGAACACTTGCCGACCAAGTGACGAATTCGCAGAAATGAATACACTGACTGTTTATACTACCGTGTGTCTGCTTATCACACTTGACGCACGACTTATCCCAGACAACTATAGCAAAGAAAGACGTGCTCTACTGGAAGAAGAAACGCTCACAGCTGTAGGAGGAAAACAACATCTGAATGAAGACGAAACTATAGTCAATGATATTTTGATGAAATGGAAGATGAAAGAACTCAACCCTTCGTACATCAATCCGCAGCATTTCAACTTCTCCAAACACTACTTCTCATACAAGAAAGATATAGAAAATTCAAAGGTGTATCAAATTATCAGAAGAATGCCGAAAGGTGCAGTGTTACACGTGCATAGCTCTTTAATGTTACATCCAGATGTTCTTGTGAAGTTGACGTATGAGGATCACTTATATGCGTGTTTAGCGAACGATGATTTAAGATTTTATTTCTCGGTGTCGAGTCCAGAACGACCTTGCTTGTCTAAGTGGGCTCTTGTTAGCGATCTCAGGAACTCTTCCGGTGATCCAGACGCATTTGATTCGCAATTGAAGAACTATTTCACACTTTACAAAGAGGATGGGGAAGATTATAACTTTGTAGACATCAACACAGTTTGGCAGAGATTCAACAAGGTATATTACACCATCAAATCTTTGGTTTCATATCGCCCGGTTCGAGAAAAATACTGGGCAGAAACTCTGAAGCAATTCTACGAAGATAACGTTATGTATATAGAAGTCCGCACAGGTTTACAAAATTTATACGAATTGGATGGATCAAAACACGATAAGAAATATTTAGTGGAAGTCTTCAAGAATGTAACTAATAAGTTCATCGAAACGCATCCGGATTTCGTCGGTGTAAAACTGATTGTTACGAAACACAGGGCTTTAAGTATTGAACAAGTGCTAGAAGCTTTAAATACGACAAGGAGACTTAAAGCAGAAATGCCAGATATGATTGCAGGATTTGACCTCGTCGGTCAGGAAGATATCGGGAGACCATTGACAGATTTCCTTCCTATATTATCTGAGGCTAAGGATGAGATAAACTTCTATTTACACGCTGGAGAGACTGCTTGGTTAGGAACGTCAGCTGACGAGAACTTAGTCGACGCAATTCTTCTAGGTTCAAAGAGGATAGGACACGGCTATGCTTTAACGAAGCACCCGAGTCTGATGTCAGCTGTGATAAAGAAAGACATTGCTCTGGAAGTGAACGTGATATCAAATGTGGTGTTGTCCTTAGTGCACGATGTGAGGAATCATCCTTTGGCTTCGTATTTAGCTTTGGGTCTTCCTGTAGTGTTGTCTAGTGATGACCCTGGCGCGTGGAGCTCTAAGCCAGTTTCTCACGACTTCTTCGTGGCGTTCATGGGAATTGCAAGTAAGCACGCGGACTTGAGGTTATTGAAACAACTGGCTCTCAACTCCATCACATATAGTGCGCTGGAGGATGAGGGCAAAAAGAGACTTTTTAATGTTTTCAACGATCGATGGGACAAGTTTGTGAAACAAATAATTTCTGATACATCTTTATTAGATTCTAGTATTTCGTAATACTTTTAGTGTTGTTTTTGTTAAGTGTAAAGACTTTTAACTACTAACACTGGAAGTCTGCCATGCCCAGACTAATCCTTATTAAATATAGAAAAAAGTTATACTGTAGACAAGCTGTATATATGTAACTTGCCAAGTCACTTTTGCCATTTAGTTGCCAGTTAGTTATCTCTGCCGTGCGTAGGCCGTAACTTCAATTTGGTTTAGTTTAGGAGTGAGATGAATAATTGAATATATGCAATGGTGTATCTACTTTAATACGGGGTAAATTTGACACCGTACCGTACTTAGAAAAAAACGTTTTTAAACTATACGGGTCTATTAAGCCCCTTACCGCCATAATGATATTTTTCAACCGAGGTCTGAAACGCCCCGTATCGCAGGAATGAAATTAATACAAAAATGAGCGCCGCACCGCTTGACTAACCACCGGGGTATTTACCCTGGAGTAAATATATCAAGTAATTGCTGACGCAGATCGTAATTATCAACGATCGTGACGTATTATTGTGTAAAGAAAATTATTAATTACTAATTATGTTATGTAAATAGTCTTAAGCATGCAAAATTATAAACATAAACTTAACGCTAAGATGTCAATAGAAATATTATTGTGTATGCGTTGTTTTTTGTGATAACTTGGGTTATCCAATGACTTTTCCGCTCTAGGACGGAGCGAAAGGTTGTGTCAGACTTTTACTGACTAAAACCACACCTATGTTCCTGCTTTGCCCTTTGAGTCCTGAACTTGTTATGTCAGCAAAAATACATGGTCACCGGGCCATCCAGGCGACCGAGGGGTTGTTTTGCACTTGCACCCAGCTGTTTGCTGGGACCTTATGCTCGCTATGATCTGCCGTGAGCTGATTTATACCTACTTAGTGTCGGTGGTGTCCTACTTGTGAACTTTTTAAATATTTTTGAGAAAAAATATAACATGGTGTAAAAACTATTGGAATCCATTCAACTACTGATTCTGAGCAAACTTTATTCAAGTTTCGCATAACTAATAATAATGTTGTATATTTGAATACTGAACAGTGGTGGCCGAGTGGTAACGGCCCCGACTTACGAGTTGTAGTTCGCGGGTTCAAACCCAGCCAGGCGCATTACTTTGTGTAAGTAATTTATTTTATCACCACTGCTCTCAAAACGGTGAAGGAAAACATCGTTAGGAAAAATGTTCTAGAACCAAAAAATCGAAGACATGTTACATTCACCAGCCTGCACTGTGCCCGCGTGGTGGATTACGGTCCATTCCCTCTCCTAGAGAGGAGGCCTGAGTCCCAGCAGTGGGAACATTAAAAGGCTGATTATGGTATGCTATCTGAATACAGAACTGTTAAAGGGAGCCATATAGGGTGTATAACTCCATCCCTTTAACAATTCAATTTAGGTCGTAAAATGGATCGCGTTAACAGGTCGTAGTGGCACTGCTGGTTGTATTACTATGTTCTACTAGCTGTACCCCCGCGGCTTTGCCCGCGTGAAGTTTCTCCTACTCTAACCTACTCTACCCTACTTCTACCCTACTCTATCCTACTCTACCCTCCTCTACCCTAATCTACCCTACTCTACCTTACTCTGCCCTACTCTACCCTACTCTACCCTACTCTACCCAACTCTACCCTACTCAACCCTATACACTATCCTACACTACCCTAATTTTAACTACCCTAAGAACCTTCTAAGGGTAATATTATTACAAGGTAATATTTTGTAAATATCTTGTCTATTTTTTGTATTAAAAACAGGATGTCTGTAAAATAAATAGATGTACTGACTGTATTATAACATTGTTATAAGTATAAAATTAGATTTATATTGTACATTTTTAGTATTTATTTATAATAGGTTTTGAAAAACTATATAAGCACAAAACCAGAATATTAAATATAAACATTTTTAAAAATACACATAAATATACCTAAGTATATAAAGCTTTTTATTTATGATAATAATTTTGACTATGTAGTTATAAAAAACTTTTTACAAAAAAAATACAACCGACTTCAATGTAAAAGAAAGTGCAAAATAATTTAAATCATTTTGGAAGTCATTAGCGCTTTTTAGTGTTTTTTTTTACATTAAATTCGGTTGTGTTCTTTTTTGTGTAAAAAGTTTTTATTTTACCCTTTTTAAAAAGTACCCCTCAGACAAACTTAGAACCTTCTGCTTTTTTAAGTCTGTTATAAATGACTTATGTGCAAAGGTCAAAATCTCTTATGAGTACAGAACTAATTGCATAGGTACTAATATGATATCATAATATATCATTTATTTGGCCAGTCGTGTAATAAATAGTCATAACTAGAGATGTGCTGTTGCCGGCAATATTACCAAGAAACGGGAATATGGTGGCGATATTGCCCGTCGTATGATTATTGGTGGCAATATTGCCAGCAAAATTCCCACTTCGGGCAATATTGCTGCCAACGGTAAATCTCTAGTCGTGACTATGCTATGTAGTGTGTCACAAAAAGTGGTGCAATATGGGAACATAATGTTGTCAATAAAATGACTTACGCGCAAAGGTTATCAATGATTAATCTTTATCTCTTACGAGAACAGTTAATGTCCTATGTTATTATTGCATTCTAAAATTATATCAGTTTACGGAAACCCAGTCCATTCAGTGATGAGCAGGGGTGGCAGGTCTCAGATTCTAACCCAGCCAGGCATATTACTATGTCTAGAATGTGTAGGTATTTTTTATTTATTTATTCAAGAACAATTTGTATTGTGTTTGAAATTACTTAAAACTACATTAAATACAATTAATTATAAAAAAATAATAAAATAAAATAAAATCTCATGTCACTAAAATTACTTACATTATTACCACCGAAATACTACTCAGTCCCACATTAATTATTATCACATAGTTATATTTTAAATTGTTGATATGTCCTCGTCCACCGAATAAAGACATTTCTCCAAAAGGAAAGCTTTGAGCTTTGACTTAAACCGAGTATTTCATCACCATAGCTCTCAAAACGGTGAAGGAAAACATCGTGAGGAAACCGATATGTCGAAGGACCAAAAATTCGAAAACATGTGTCATACTGCTTAATAACAGATGCGATAGCAGTCAATCACTGATTAATGTAATAAAAAAAAAAAATTGGGCAAGTGCGAGTCGGATTCACGCTCTGAGGGTTCCGTAAAAAATTAACTTTCAAAACTGTTTAATGATTTTTTTATTGTTGATGATAGGTCCGCACTTGATTTGACCGAGCCTATCACGTGAAGGAAAGCGACGATGCGGTCGACGATGGAGCGGGCTTATCAAGAAGTAACCTATTTACTCTTGACAAAGATTCCCGGGTTGTAGCCATCAGGACATACAGACTAGACTCCAGCAAGGAGTTCCACTCCTTAGCTGTACGCAGAATGAATGTGTCCTCAAAACGTTTTGTCCGTATAGGTGGTCCAAGCAACCGTGGTCCCTTTAACTTAGACTCGTCCCCATACAGATATATATATATATATATATATAAATGTATATATATATAAACATTTATATATAGGATGACTGGCAATTAGTATACGATACTTAAACAAGTGATTGGGCTCATGATAACAAACAATTTTTATTATAGGAGCAAAGTCGAAATCGCGAAAAAATATCAGCTGTTCAGTACATTAGGCAAACATAAATGTACTGAAAAGCTAATTTTTTTTCGCAATTTCAGGTTTACCTATATTAAAAGTTATCATGAGCACAATCACGTGTTTAAGTATCGTACACTAATTACCCTATCTATATTTGTAAATGCAGCAAATTGGTGAAATAAAAAAATAATTTTACCTTTTATTATAAATGTGAATCAGTTGGAAACCCACAGGAGGACATTTTACGAGTATCCGCAACAACAAACATACATTCGGATTCGGACGGAGTCGCAGCAAATAATAAGTGTGAAATAAAGCATAGTAAAACGGAGCAATGACCAATTGAATGCTCATTACAAAATTTTACGTGATTTGTACAAAGCAATTGATCGAAATTTTTTGTCTACAAAAAGCGTGGTACATTGATTTAAATTGAAGAATGTTCTAGAAGCCTCAAGTTTGTTATAAAATAAACGTGTTGGTCAAGTAAGACATAATTAATTATATTCTTCTTTAAAATTATTATTAGAATTCTAACGACAATACTACCTACCGATTCTAGAAGACATGGGCATATATTAATAGACTTGAGATTTATAACATTACTAAATATTCATATACCTAATAATTCAAGGTTTGTTTCTTAATAAATCTGTGCTTTCGATTTGAATAATAATAGCTAGATTAGTTAGCGAAATAAATTTTAAAAACATGACGAGTATTTATTGTAAGTACTATCTTTCTTCATTAGATCACACTAACCAATATTTTATAGGTGAAAGTTTGTATGTGTGTGTGTGTGTGTGTATATGAGCTTACTGTACAGGTTAGAGTGTACACCTGAGGCTTTATGCAGTTGATATACAGCTTGATGTGCTACTTGGAGTTACTTCTTCTGGCTCCAACGGCTGAACGTACTACGAATGTCCTAGGCCTTAGGTCTGCAATTAGGTAGGTTCAATAGTGTCAGAATTGTCTATCATCATTGATTTGATAGTATAGTATAGATATAATTGTTGATTTTGACAAGGTTGGTAATCTACTTATAAAATGGCGTCATTATGACTTTCCAAGTTTTTTATTTTGGGTAAAAATCATCCAAATGACGTCCTCGCCCTTGGGCGTAGCGGGAGATAGTGTCAGACGTTTACTGAGTAAAAAACCCACTCCGTTCCTTCTTGCCTTTCAGACCTGGGCCGAGCCTCCCTTTTGGAACTAGTCCCTGGCCCCAGATGACTTTCCAACGGCCAACCACTGACATTCCATTGAGAGAAATGGCAATCTCGTACATAATGACAAATGAATGTCTGACTTAGGCGGTAAACTGCTAAATTTTTGACAGTTCCATTGATCAGTGACCTACCACTAGAACGTCATTTTGCAGTCATTGCTTCGAGACAGCGATATTCTACCACAACTCTATTACGAGAACATTGAGCGATCAGTAATCTTACCTATCAATTACCAGATAACTTTTAGCAAAATGACAATGAGATCGTGTCGGAATGACGAATTTATAAAAAGTTATATTCTTTATTGTACACCAAAAATAAAAATTACCTACGGAACTTAAAATTAATAGAGTGTCACAATGGGTGGTCTTATCGCTAAAAGCGTTTTTTTGCAGACAACCTAAAAATCCATCGTCGGCCACATCATCACTTACCATCAGGTGAGATAGTGGTCAAACGCGAGCCTATCAATAATAAAAAAAATAGTAGACTTGGGCCCCCGGAATGGCACGTAGGATACTTTTTATCTCAGGAATATGTTCCCTTAGGATAAATATTTCTAGGAATCAATTTGCGAATAATCTAAACCACTAGTACTTGAACAACTTCCCTATCAATTGCTGTAATGTTATAATTTGTTAGCTCGTTTTAAGATTGCGTCTTTTTCACGTAAATAAACTGTTTTTGTTTCTTTCTTTCTATTAATTTCACTCGAAAAAATCTCGCCAAAATTCCTCGAAAAGGACTTATTAGACAGCGCGGTCCGTCGCTAGTATGTCATATTAGGGTATGAAAACTCTCTTTCTCAGTCAGCCAAACACTTAAGAGTAGGTTACCTAATAAGTCAAGACATGCGTCATAGGATTTTTATGATTTTATGAAAATCACCAGATCAATTACGGTACCTATTAAAACTTGCCTGATTGTACACTCAAGAAAATTAGTCATTAACTACCTTATTTGTTTTGAAGCGGGGTAGTCAGGAAAATATGGAGAAAAATTCCGGAATTTATGGAGCGAGCTCTCAAAACGGTGAAGGAAAACATCGTGACGAAATCGGCATGTCCTAGAACCAAAAATTCGAAGACATGTGACATTCACCAACCCGCAAAATTCTACGTGCTCTACAAAAAGAAATCAATCGGCATTTTTGGTCGTCATAGAAGAATTAAATGAGAAAAAGTTAATTAATAAAAAAAATATTATTTTTAATGATACGAATGTAAAAAAATAATATAATTAATCTTATTATAATATCTAATATGCAATTCAAGATTGTCAACAAAGTGACAATTACTATTTATATTAAATAATGTTCTGCTTTGTTAATTAAATAATTTTGCCCGGTTTTCAAGACTGTTTTTCTCAATATACACCACTATTTTTTAATTAGGACACATACATAAAGGGCTTATTAGAAAAGCCATAAACAGCAAAGTTATTAGCGTTGGTTTATGTCCCAAAATGTCACTCAATTTATGGAAATATTGTGCAGGCTATTGATTAATGAATGAATAAGTGACAATTATCATTGCCCGCAATGTTTTCTACTAGCAATTGTTATGTTTGATTGATCTTAAGATGTATTTACCTTTTGGTGGTCAATTTTAGGATTTCGGTTTTTTCTACTTTTGACTACAAAAATATGATCAGTGACGGGTACAGATAAAGCCCATTTTTTTATGTACTAATTAAAAAGTAGGGGTGTATAACGAAAATTATTAACCAAAAAATCGAACGCGGAAATATTTCATTGTAGAAAAGTTATGAAGTGAATCGTTTTGAGCAAAAAGTGTCTATGTACGGAGGACTTAAGCATTAAATGCGTGAACAGGGAACAGCGGAACAATCACCTTAAGATCACAATGACAACGCCTGTTTATAATATTTTAGCAACTTGTTATTGTAGTACTAAATAATGTTAATCAGAGGTTTCAAAATCAAAAGTTTTTTGTCAGAACTAGTTTAATTTTGACTGGTCTGTTAGCCTAGTGGTTAGTGGCCCTGACTGCTATACCGGAGGTCGTGGAAAAATCATCTAATGACATCCCCCGCTCTTGGGCGGTGCGTGAGATAGTGTCAGACTAAAAACCCACTCCTGTTTCTGATTTGTCATTGTGCCAGGGCCACCCATGACATGGCTTCGACCCTGCTGGGCCCCAACAGTTGCTGATAACTCCTTGAAGCGCGCGTGGAACAACGCGCCGTCGACGACGGTTACCGCACGGTCAGACGGCGAGCTACCCATTGCTCGCCGTCCACGCCTGCTAGACCTGCAAATTGTTTGATGGAGTTACCATAGCCATCGCAGAAAACAGTACCGAGGCTTTTAGTCAGTAAAAGTATGACACTCCCTCACGCTTCACCCAGGGGGAAACAAAGAAAGAAAGAAAAACGTTTATATTATTTGTACCTCACCCATATATTTAAATTAAACCACGTGGACTTTTAATGCATTAAGTCCGCCTTTGTACAGTTTTTTTGTGCATAAAGATTTAATAACTAAAGAAAAAATTAGGATAGGTACATTAAAAAACTTAACAACAGGGAAAGAAGGTATTTGATGATTTATCACACGTAAAAACTATCTAGCTGGTTGATTACTTTGTGGTTTAAGGCCCTGACTCCCGAGGAGTGCTAAAACAGTGACTTTCTGGAGGTTATTCCTCGGTAACGGCTTGGTTAAAAGGTTTAAAAAAAAAATATTTACAGCGCCTGCACCTCCGTCGCTGGTCACCTTACGCCGTTCTATGATAAAACATACAAAAATAGTTTTAGGCGTACGAATATACATTAATATCTAAAACAGAGCTGTCCAAAACAGGACACGAACGTTTCAAACCTACCACCACTACCCTGCTTCATCATCATCATTATTTCAACCGAAGAAAACCAGGACCCGAACAAATATATCTTGACATTCTCGTTTAATACATGACATTCACATTCACATTTTGATTAAACTATTGACATTACTATTTTTCATTGTGAATTTACAAAACAGTGCACGAATTTAATTTAATTTTACTTCATTATTTATATTATTTTTGACATTATTATTAAACAAATGACATTTTAAACTTCAATTTTTCAAATTACATTATTATCAACTTTCATTTTGTGTTTCTTTGTTATTGGCTATGGTGAAATGAAATAAACTAAATCGTGCTATTAATTATAAAATAATATTATTGCAAGAAAATATATTATATCAGTAAAGCTTGTGATTTGCATGCCTCAAGATTTAGTATGGTTGGACTGTGCTATATTTTCAATATCTTTATATAATTACCCAAATTAGCAAATAAACGATTATGATTATGAAGAACGTCCACTGTTGGTAATAGGCCTCCCCAAATGTCGCTACAACGAACGCCTTCGCACCTTCTAGGAGGCCTTTTGACGCTACGTTTTCCGGTGCGTGGTCACCACTCTAGAACCAACGAATAATGTACCCTGCCCACTGCCAATTAAGTTTGGCTATTCTTCGGACGTTGTCAGCGACCATGGTTCTCTTGCGAATATCTTCATCCCTGATTTTGCTTAACCAAACCATTTTTATTAACACGCTTATATTAGCTTCACCTGTATGTTTGTAACCAACGCCTTTGAGCTCGATTTTGACCAACTCTGGGCGATCAAATTTTCTTCAAACTTTGCACAAAGACTGATGACAATACAATAATCCGTTTTTTTTTTTTTTGTGAAAAATAAAAATAATAATAGGTCTTTAAAAATGATACTGAAGTTTCTAATATCATTTTTTTCTAAACTGAATACTTTGCGCGAGAGACACATCCAAAGTGGTAAAAAGTGTGTGTCCCCCCCCCTCTAACTTCTAAAATAAGAGAATGATAAAACTAAAAAAAATATATGATGTACATTCCTATAAAAACTACCAACGAAAATTGGTTTGAACAAATCTAGTAAGTAGTTTTTTTTTTAATGCGTCATAAATCGAAAAAAATACACTATTATTAAAACATCGATCAAAGTTACAACACATTACAAGAACTTTAATATTCGCTCTTGGCCGGTTTTTTCACAATGATATTAATATTTTTCGTTCATTATTATTATTTTCTACCTAGGTATATTGAAAATTATTTTACACTTTTTAGTTTGATATGCTATGAAAGCGTGTTTTTTTTTTGTTTTTTTTAAACTATATTTTTTATTGGTATAATGTCTAAAATGTAACATCTTATTAGAGTAACTTCGGGGAATATGGCACAACCAAAGCCTTTTTAGAATTAAATACATATAAATAAAATTGAAGCGTCTGTTTGTAATATTGAAATAATCGCATTTTACTACATGCATATGAATAAATATACGAATAATATACGGTACATACACCAAAATTACATTTTATATAATTTTTGTCTGTCTGTCTGTTTGTTCCGGCTAATCTCTGAAATGGCTGGACCGATTTTGGCGGGACTTTTTTGGCCATTGTGGACCATATTGAACGACTAGGCCATAATAACCTTTTTTTTTGCTGATGGGAAAAATCATCCTATGACAACCTCCGCTCTTGGGCGGAGCGAGAGATAGTGTCAGACTCTTACTGACTAAAAAACCCATCCCGTTCTTTCAAGCCTTCATACCGGGGCTCGAGCGCCCTTTCGGATAACCCTGAGGTTATAATACCCGAAACTACTCTAGTAATGTTATCTGAGTTGTCGTTAACGCTAATCTACTCTTCAATCTGCCGAACTGAAGAATTAGAGGCGAAAATCTCACGAATTTGTGAGCAACTTAATATAAAGACAGAGATGATAAAATTAACACACTAATAGCTGTGTATAAATAACACAATTAGTTCTTTTCACGGATGAGCAGCATTTGAACATGACGTAGGAAACTGCAGAAGGGAAGAAGAATAACTTTTATAACAAATTGATCTAATCTTTTACACTAATACAATGCAGAGGTAAAGTGACTGGCCAGTTGGTGTAGTGGTTAGTGACCCTGACTGCTATGCCGGAGGTCGTGGGTTCGATTTCCACCCAGGACAAATGTTTGTGTGATGAGCATAATCATTTTGTTCTGTGTCTGAGTGTAATAATAATTAATCTATAATATGTATGTATTTAGAAATATATAAGTATGTTTTTCAGTTATCTAGTACCCATAACACAAACTCTGCTTAGCTTGGGACTAGACGGCGTAGTGTGATAGTTAAAAAAAAAAAGTTTGTTTCTTTTTTTATTATAATTGACATTTATGATTGAAATTCTAAACGTATATTTTTATTTTCACTTGTATCAGTATTTTATTTAAGCTTAAAATTATTTGATTTAATGATACGCTAGAATGATTTTATTATTTTGTGGAAATATTTGCATGCCTTTGTCCAGGGCAAACATGACGATTTATATTGTATTGTAACAACTCTTGCATGCTGACAATTTACTTTGTGATGTATGTATTGTACTCATACGTTTCAACAAAACAAATAAATATTTTTTTTTTTTGCAAATAAATAATTATCTTATCTTTTATTTTTTAGGTTTTCGTACCTCAAAAGGAAAAACGGATCCCTTATAGGATTAACTTTGTTGTCCGTCCGTCCGTCAAGACTCTTTATCTCGAGAACACGTGCATTACGCATATGTTGAAATATACGTTTTTTGCAACATAAACGGCCGTATATTTTTTTTCGTTAACTCAGAAGTTTTTTTCACAGCTTCAAGGGACCGTAGATTTGAGTATAAGGTTTTAATTTCAACTTGATACGTCCACTCGTTCCCGAGATAAAGGGTCTTGACTGACAGACAGACATATAGACAGATGGGCAACAATGTGATTCTATAAGAGTTCCGTTTTTTTCATTTTGAGTTACGAAACCCTAAGAAAGACTGGAAGCCGACCTCTTTTATCCTTTTTTTCCCAACCTTATAGGTTCGGGAAAAAGGCTTGATGGATTAATTTATTAATCCTCTATTTAGGGTGACTGGTAATTAGTGTACGATACTTAAACACGTGATTGTACTCATGATAACCAACAACTTTTACTATGGGAACAAACCTGAAACCGCGAAAAAATATACCTGAATATAACTGAGGAGTGGGACAGAGCAGGCTAACAAAAAAGAAATGTACTGAACAGCTGATATTTTTTTGGCGATTTCGTCTTTGCCTACTATGGGAATAGTAAAAATTGTTTGCTATCATGAACATAATCACGTGTTTAAGTATCGTACACTAATTGCCAGTCACTCTATATATTTGAGCATGTGGAACTTCTGCATGCTCCTGCTGCCTGGGTAATATCACCATCAGTGTCGACGTCGCAATCGCAGCGTGAATGTTCACAGTTGTGCACCATTACATCTCTGTCGACCCCCTAATTACTTACACTGACTGCGGTATACAACTGCACATATCCCTGTCATTGATACTTTTAATAACTTTGAAAGCTATTTTCTTCTTCCTCCCCTTATCCCGTATTACTTGGGGACGGCGCGCGCGACGATTTTTTCTTCCATTCTGTCTTGTCACCCGTCCAGGTTGCCTGGAAGAGATCGCGGAATGCGATACGGCCACCCATTGAGTTTTAATTTGCTTTTGTACGTGTAATGGTGTAAAATAAATAAATAACTACCTTTTCTTTCATATCACTCTTCACACAATCCATCCATCTTTACTTTCGCTTCCCTGTCCCTCTCTACTCATGGTATACTCAGAACTCTTTTAGTAACATACGTAATTCCTTCTCTTCACATGACCATACTAAGACAAACGATTTCCTTTTAACTTTACAGAACCTTTCATTCCCATCGACCATCCGTTTTGCAACTAATGTGGGCGCCTAATGCCACAAAGTTTAGCGATTCTTCGAAAAGCAGTAGCAAAGTAATAAGACTAAACAAAAACAAAATCTTATTCAAAGACTATTTTCATAAATAAGATTTTGAAGTCTTATTTCAAGGTTATTTTTTTAAATAAGATTATTTTTCTTTCTCCATAAAATTCAAAATTCCCAGTTACTCCACTCCTGCGCATCGGCTCGCCGTTGATCTAATTAAGCTAAGTTCACACTGGCGCGGTCTCGGGCCGTTTGCGTCCGTAATCGTTAGCTGTTCACACTAATTGGTGTCTGCCGCTGGTGCCCACCTAGATTTATGATCAGGGATGTAGACCACACAGGTTTTATTTGTTTGTTTGTAAGATTAATGTCAGGTTTAATTATTAGCTGTCTGAATAATAGTCTTATATCTTTATAATCTTATCTTTTATATCTCTAGTGACATTTTAGGTATGCAGGTTAACGACATCAGTCAAAAGTCCGCAGATGTGCGGGATTGAAGTTTTTTATAACAAAATTGGATTCTGACGACCAGCCGCCGTTTAGATTTAATATTATTTATTAGACCCTACTCATCTTCATTATATAATGATGAAACAGCTTTACATACACTTCATGAAACTTTTTATAGATTTTTTCTGGAAATTAATTATTTTCGATTTGACTTTGCTGTTTAATATTTTTCTAATTTATATTTTGTGTTGTGTAAGTTCTGTATTGCAATCGCAATTAGAATGAAATGTAATCAATGTCAGATAAGATTAGGTACTCTATGACCAGGGGTGCTATTCTCTAAGAAAACAGCCTTCAGCTCAGCGCTGGCACAGCGACGAGTCGTGAGCGCAGTACATTGAATTAACAACCTAAGGCCCCTTTACATTGGATTGTTAATTCAATGTACTGCGCTCACGACTCGTCGCTGTGCCAGCGCTGAGCTGAAGGCTGTTTTCTTAGAGAATAGCACCCCAGGGATTCCCCAAAGAACGTGAATTTAATTTTCTAAAATATCAAAATCAGTTAAATATTTTATTGTTCCTATGAAAATCGTAAAGTTACATCACAAAATATATTTTTTTGCGATTCGGAAAATCTTCGAAAGTCGATTCGGGAATTGAACTATTTACTTAAATAGGTATGTTTTTATAAGAAACTCTCAATGTGAAAGTCCGACTCACACTTGACCGATTTCCATGAGTTATCAAATCACTGTGTTCTATGTTATATTTTTTTATCTACATTATAATAACGAGGTAATGTTTGTTTTTGTGTTTTTTTTATTTGTAAGAGGTAATCTCTGAAAGTACTGGTCCATTTGCGATTTTTTATTTACCGATAGAAAACTGCTTTATGCCTGAGTAACATTTATTATGCTATGTTTTATGAACGCGGGCAAAGCTGCGGGCAAAAGCTAGTGTATATTATAGAATTAATGAAAGAAAGAAAGTACTTAATACAATTAGTGTAGGTACACAATTTATTCAAAAATCTTTAGATAGATAAACATTCTGGTACCGTCATTTATTTTAATTGTTATTGTAGATAGGTTCGCGCTTGACCGCCATCTCACCTGATGGAAAGCGACGATGCGGTCGACGATGGAACGCGCTTACCTAAAAGAAACCTATTCACTCTCGACTTAAAGATTCCCGGGTTGTAGCTATCAGGCTATTTACCTAGATAATTTTTGCGGTATTTCCCCAAGCTTCTTATCTAGATACCTATACTTCGATCGGATACCAGGATTAGGAAGTTCTCAGAAAAATGTAAAATTTCCTTATCTTTATCATACATAACAGTTATAAATTGATTGTTGTAAATTATTACTCAATTCGATAACGAATTTAAAAGATACCTAATATCTATTGTTGCCAGGTAATAAATCAGGGTCGTGTTCTATTTCTATTTATCTAAATTGCTTTGTTTATGTTACATTAATGTCACCGTTTCTAAAAAATGTATGTAAGTACCTACGCACACGAAGAGTTCCGTAACTTATTTTATTTTATTTTATTTATTATGGATAGCAAACAATAACACATGGGGAATTACATAAAAAAGGCTTAACAATTATTTTACACATGTGATATCAATCAAATCAAATCAAAGCATTTATTTCAAATAGACCATTTACAGGCACTTTTGAATAGTCAAATGTCGGTCAGTCCAAGAAAAGTGAAGCTAAATTGCACGTTCCAAAGAGAAGGTCTCTATGGAGAAGAACGTGCAAGAAACTCCATGGACACTCTTTTAAATCATATTATGTGTTACATATAAAGCGCAGGCCACACCGGCAGCTAGCGGGCGGGCGGGCTAGGCGGGCGAACATCGTTTCACCTCTTTACATACTTCGGTTCACACCGCGAGCTACCGACGAACCTAACGAGCTAAGCTAACGAAATATCCGACGATTCCAGCGAAGCTACTCGTTCACCTCGTTGGCGCGCCCGCGCTTCGCTAGCTTAGCTCGCCCGCCAGCCCGCTCGCCCGGTTCGTTCGCCCGTCCTCCCCGTTTCGAGTAAACTAGTCGACGCTCGTCTTTTGAATAGCAGTGTAGTGTTTAGTTTGGGAACGATGAATATGTCATATATCGACGAAAGTTCTGATGATGACTTAACTACAAATACTACCCCCGCTTCGCCAGCTTAGCCCGCTCCGCTCGTCGCTCGTCTTTCCGTAGTTTTCGGTGTGAACCCCATAGTTCAGTTCGCCAATATTTCGCGTAGTTTGTATAGTTTCCTTCGTTCGCTTCGCCCACCCGCCTAGCCCGCCCGCCCGCTAGCTGGCGGTGTGGCCTGCGCTTTATGCTTGGTTACATATGATATCAACAACGTTCTCCACATATAAACATGAGACATTTGGCAAGTTTGACAAGTGCTGTTATTTTTTAACAACTCTTTCTCTTTCGTTCTTATTAGACAACTTATTTAGACAACATACACTAAGTACCTATAAAGAAAAAAAAATCACGTTTGTTTTATGGTAGCCCCCATTCAACATTTTTTTATTATTATTATTATTATTGATAGGCTTGCGTTTGACCACCATCTCACCTGATAGTAAGCGACGATATGGCCGACGCCGACGATGGAGCAAGCTTGCTAGAAGCAAACTTTTCACTCTTGACTTAAAGGCCCCTAAGTTGTAGCTATCAGGAAACATACTACGGCAGAGAATTTCACCTAGCTGCGTAATAAATGTAAAAAGTTTTGGAGTACCTAATTAAAAAAAAAAAATGGGAAAGTGCGCGTCGGCCCTGAGCACTGAAGGTTCCGTGCAAACTATAATTGCCGAATGGTGTCTCGAAGACTTTTCCGAATTGCAAAACGTAGACGTGGTTAACAACCGGATATCTATGTTAACAACACTGTTTTCAGATTTATTCCTATACCTGTGCTATAAGATCTTGCTTTGTGTCAAATTTCAGGATTCTGGGTCAACGGGAAGTACTCTATGAATTTCAATCTTTGAGCGTATCAAAATATACATGACATAAACGGCCGTATCTTTTTTATTCGGTAACTTAGAAGTTTGATTTTTTTCACAGTTTAAAGGTACCGCAGACTTGAGTATATAGTTTTAATTTCAACTCGATACCTCCACGCGTTCTCGAGATAAAGGGTCTTGACAGACAGACATACAGACGGACGGATAACAAAGTGATCCTTTAAGGGTTCCGTTTTTTCCTTTTGAGGTAAGGAACCCTAAAAATTAAGAAATTAAAATAGATACTTACATCAAAAGCGTTTTAGCAATTAGCCGAAGAGGTGAACAGAATATATTTTATCAATAAGAGTGTCCCAATAGGATTATGATAGCATCAAATAATAATGTAATTAAAAACTGTCAGTATATTACTTCACCTTTTGAAATAGATTAGATACCAAAAAGATTAACATTTTTGAGTATTGGTAGTACATAAATAAAATAAAAAAATACGCAAGCTATTAAACGTTTTAAGGCGTTGAAAACTATCATTTTATGAGTAAGGGGATTATTAGACCACATAACGTTTATGAAACTAAAAGTTTATTTTCGGCTAAATGCGGTAAAAGGTCAAAGTGACCCCGTTTCAAAGTAGATACACAATGCTGCATTGTGTATCTACTTTTGTCAATGCATTCTACTTTTAAGCTAGAAGGAACGGGGTGGGTCTTTTAGTCAGTAAGAGTCTGACACTATCTCCCGCTCCGCCCAAGGGCGTGGGATGTCAATGCATGATTTTTCCCACCATAAAAAAGGGTATCTTGGGTATATATTCATCTCTTTTGGAAATTAACAAAATTGAAATTACGAACAGCGTAGATTATACTAGCAGCACTACAAGGAAGGCATGTACGAGGCGTACCCTCGTTCCGCACTAAACGTTTTAAATAAAAGCTTATAACAACAAATAAAACATTTAATTAATTAAATAAACGTTTTAATTTAAACAACATTCAACATAATAAACAAAAAAAAAACAAACAGACACTACAAAATACAATCAAAACAAAAAAAAAATGAGATTCAAAATTACCATTTATCTTTTACAATTGCATCGATGAATTTTGTCCAACGAATTTCAAATGCATGCACTAACTTGTGTTTTTCAGGATAGGAACTGTAATACAGAGAATTTAAAGCTAACTGCTTCAACAATTTGAGGTCTGCGTGTCGACTGGCCACTGCAACAAATGTCACATAAAAATCATGAGACATTGGTAAAGCCTCCCAGACACCTGGATCATCACTCGATAGCAAGACAGGCATATTCTGACTCAGGAAATGTGCTAAAGGATGATTCCTAGGATCTTCGACTAGTTTGAGAACACTATTCGAAACCACATTAATTTCCAGAGCTATTTGTCTTTTCTTCACTTCTTCCATCAGCAGAGGATGTTTTATGAGAGCATATGCATGGCCAATCCGTTTCGCTCCCAGAATTACAGCATCGAATAAATTCTCATCAGAAGTAGTGCCGTACCAGTTTGTTTCACCAGCGTGCAAATATAAGTCGAGGTTTTCTCGAATTTCAGCCAGTTCCTGTACAAACTCCTTCAATGGTACTCCCAAATCTTCTTGTCCAACTAAATCGAAACCAACCAGAAAATCTGGCATCAGAGCCTGGATCAGCAAGGCGATTCTGACATATTCCTGCAAAGTGGTTTTGTCTACTAGTTTTAACGGAGCATATATCAATTTCGTTCCAAAGAAATCTGGATAATCTCTCATAAATTTTTCTGTAACCTTCTTATATGTCACTGCTGTCTCCACGGCATCGTAAACGTTGCCATCTAAATCATACAACGACGGCAAAGTAGTTCTGAGTTCCAGGTACATCACCTGATCTTTCCTGAACTCTAGTAGCGTATCATAATAATATTGTTCATAAACAGGTTTGTAACTGAACAGACTTCCGGTAGAAGTAAAATACTGCTGGAACTTCTGCCACACTGCATTCACATCAGTATAAACTTCATTGGGATTGTCAATGACTATGGTGAAGTGTTTTCTCAGGTCTGCATCGAATTTCTCAACATCACCGGAGGCATTTCTTGCTTCCTTCATAAGTTTCCATTTAGTGTCACATGGAAGAACTGGAGTATCTTCGGAAAAATAAAAACCAATGTTTGATTTGTCTTGTGTCCAACAAACCCAGAGGTGCTCCCAGTAAGTCAGAGCCAGCACGTAATCTGGGCTTAATAGTCCTGTGTCGTGAGCATGAAGAACTGCACCCTTCGGCATACTCCGTATTATCTGGAATAACTTTGTCTTCTTCACCTCGTCTTTATATTCGAAGAAGTGTTTCGACAGGTTAAATTGTTTCGGGTATACAAAACCGCGCTCAATCTCCTCAAGCTTGAGATTCATGATAATTTCATTTGCCTTGAGTTCACTGTCACTTAGTTTGATTGAGCTTCCGACCATCATTGCAAGTTCTCTTTCGAGGAGATCTTTTCTCTCTTCGAGCACGTTTAGTGTACATTGTGATTCAGTAAATATATAAGTTACGAAGATTATAGCAAGTGGCCACATTGTCGCGAGGCGCGTTCGGACGCCGTACTATGCTATCTGTTAAGATTGGTATGACAAAACCGATACCTCAGTAGATAAAATGTTTTTGTAGGTGAGATATGACGTAACTTTCAATTCAGTCAATGTCACGTTTTTTTGTTCATTAAATATGCTACTAGCATTGTTGCATTTCACTACTTTGCTTGCAGGTTGCAAAAGTGCTAGTCGGCTCAAAAAGTGTTAGTCGGTATGTAGGAATGCAAGTCGGCATGGAGAGCGAAGTCAGCAAAATCTAAAACAAAAATATGTCGCTATTTGATAGATGTTTTAGTTTTAGTTTTTAGTTCAAATTATACAACTAGTTTATGCGAAACCTGAATATACCTAGTTTGTTCAGAATCAGTTACTGAATGGATTCCAATAGCTTTTTACACCATATTATATTTTTCCCAAAATTTTTTAAAAGGTTACAAGTTGAACACCACCGACACTAAGTACAACACTGATCACGGTAGGTCATAGCGGGCATTACGCGCCAAAAAACAGCTGGGTGCAAATGCAAAACAACTTCTCAGTCACCTAGATGGCCCGGTGACTGTATATTTTTGCTGACACAAGTTTGTGATTTTTATGATACAGTTATAAATTTTTTTATATAGATTCTTAACAAAAAAAAAACACTTGACACGTGTTTCGGGTTTCGCATAAACTGAAACTAATGTTGTATAAACTTTGACCCTGCTGGGCCTCTACAGTTTGCTTTGACCCTGCTGGGCCTCTACAGTTTGCTAATATCTCCTTGAGGCGCGCCTAAAACACTACGCGCCAATGACGACTTGGCCTCAGTCCGGACAGTTACTGGACGGACAGACCAACCTTCCTAACTGGCCATGTCCGGTGAGGACTTGCGTCTAGCGGACGGTAAAGACGCCGTGTTGTCTTTCCAGCCACTCCTCAAAGAGGAGACATACTGCCATAATAGACTAACTGCCGTAAAAAATGTAATTAGTCCGTCTTTTAGATTATTCAAAAATAAGGGACACGTATTTTTTTATCTGTAAATTAAACCAAAAATGACAAAGATATAGCCCATTAAAGATACGTTTACGTGTACACGTAACTTTAATGGGCTATATCTTTGTTATTTTTAGTTTAATCGAAAAAAGAAAAAACACGTGTCCAATATTTTTTTATAATCTAAAATACTGTCTAAATGAAATGTAATTATTTTTATCCTGGACCTATTGTGGCGTGCCCAGTGTTTATAATCTGTGATACAAACAGACCAACAGAACTATTATACTCGTGTATATGGGTTAAGCGAAAGCACAAAATAGATAGGTACAGAAGATAATCTCATGTATGTACTTCACTTTTTATACCTACGCTCGGTGGACGCACACTGATGAGCGTTTAAGACGCAATTGAGCCGCACGCAACTGTTCAACAAGTGAACCGAGGTGCTCAGAGACATCGTGTCCGTGAGCGTTGTCTATGTGTGCGTTACTCGAGCGCGCTTTGTATGTAGATTGACTTCTGTACCTATATATTTTGTGGTGAAAGTCAGTTCGAATTCCAATAGGTATACAATAAGTCATGGACCGATACGGTTGGCTAGCTCAGGTTGGAAAGTGGTCAATGGCCTTAGTGCATGCTTTTAAGGTCTATCCCCATACATCAGTACCGTGTCAGGGACGCGACGGGGCAGGAACGTGTTTTTTTATTATTATTGATAGGCTCGCGTTTGATTACTGTCTCACATGATGAAAGCGATGATGTGGTGGACGATGGAGCACGCTTGCCTAGAAGAATTTGCTATTTTTATCGCCAACATTTGATTTAAAACCAGACCTACCCGTTTGCCAAACTTCATTCAAATCCGTTCAGCCGTTTGAGAGTGAACGAATAAAAACATACACACACATCCATATACAATTTTAAATTTATAGCATTAGTGTGATCAGTATCAATACAATTTTATGTGACTAAAAATTAGTTGTTCACGCAATCAGTGGCGTAGCTAGGCGTGGGTGAAGTTGGCCGTCGCCCACGGCCTCGCAACTAAAGCGGCCTCGCACAAGCCGTCCTGGCTTTCCTGGTCTTTAAGAATGAAGATTTTATTAGAATTGATAAGCTCACGTTGCTGATTGTAAGCGACAATGTACGACGAAAACTGGTTTGTGACTGTCACAACCCAGTTTTCGATTACATTACGATATTCGATTACGTTTCTGTCTCGTTTTCGAAGTTAGAAAAGAAAAAGGCCTCGCTGATATGCCTTCACCCACGTCTAAATTAGTCTACGCTACGCCTCTGCACGCAATCATTTCAGTTGACATCAGCGTGCCTATACTCCCTCTCGACCAAAACCAGAGTATGATCTAAAAGATTTGTGGTTAATCCAACGTAATAAAACGTAATGCTTAATAAGGAGGCTACGCGAAAAAAGAGAGATAACACCTGAACTCTGTTGGCATTCGGTAATTTCGTCATTCAATTGAATATGTCATAAAACGGTTCCAGAAGAAACGTGTAATTTTTAAAAACCCTAAAAAGTTATATTTCTTTTGGCCATTCATAAGTTACCTACTCACATTATGAATGGCCAAAATTCACACAAAAATAGCGGATATAATAAAGACCTCCAGGAATGATCTTTATTGGATTAGTTTAAAAAATAAAAAAAAATTGATTTCAATAGAAACCTAGATAATAGGGTAGTTTCCAGGGTCAAAATAATTACATTTTATTTAGTCCGTATATTAGATTATAAAAAATATTAAACACGTATTTTTTATTTTTTCGCTTAAACAAAAAATAACATAGCCCATTAAAGATACGTGTGACGTCATCCCGTGCGAAAAAATGCAGCACGGCGTGACGCTACACGTAACTTTAATGGGCTATATCATTGTCATTTTTGGTTAATTTCATTAAACCCCAAGCAAACGCCGGCGTTCGCGCACATATTGTCTTTCTGTTGTGTCTGTAATTTCCACGATTGAAAGGTTAATTTACAAATAAAAAATAAGTGTTCCTTATTTTTTTTATAATCTAAAAGACGGACTAATTACATTTTTAACGGCAACTAGCCTATTACCGCAAATCATTGCGTTTCCAAAATACCTAAAGAAATATGTGTAATAACGTCATAATCACATAAGAGCGGTAGTACGAAAAATTATGGAAACGTATCACGGTTCTTTATTAAGAATTTACCACAATATTATGTACAATAGCACCTTGACTAATTTTAATACGCGTGCAAAACTGTAACCAATTTGTTTCATAACTTTAAAATACTACGCGTCGCGTCAGATCTTAGTCGATTCTCTAAAAATAACATGTCAGAATTTCAGAACCATGTTTCACTGCTGCTTTATTATACAACTAGCTTCTGCCCACGACTTTGTCTGCGTACATAAAATATACCCTATGTCACTCAGGAATAAAGCAGCCTTATATCGGTGAAATAATTTTAGCAATCGGACCAGCACTTCCAAAGATATCTCCTACAAACAAAAAAAAACCAACTTTAATAATAATGTAGATTAATTTCTAATGGTCTAGTTATTTAATATATTATTATTGTAAGTGCGGCTAGGGAGTGGAATTCCTTGCCGGAGTCTGTGTTTCCTGATAGCTACAACCCGGGAATCTTTAAGTCGAGAGTGAATAGGTTTCTTTTAGATAAGCCCGTTCCATCGTCGACCGCATCGTCGCTTTCCATCAGGTGAGATAGTGGTCAAGCGCGAACCTATCAACAATAAAAAAAAAATATGCTGAGAGCCTGGGACATGTACTAAATTCTAAATACCTTAGTTCCAGTATGTTCCAGTGAATCACGTCCGTTGTAATTCGCAGTCACCCTAGTAATGGCTGCATCTCAATACTACATACTATTTTATCAGTAGATTATTTTTTTTCTCAGAATACCGTCAAATTAAAATTACGAGTATAATGTGTTTTTATTTCTGAACACTCATATTGGTATGTGTTATTTTCTTTGATTGTTTTAACTACAAAAGAACAGAACTACAAAAAATATAATAATTTACTTTACGAACTAATCAATGTGTTTTCTTTTTTTTTAATCTTAAATATCTACTGGTGTAATAAAATATTTTTCTTTCTTTGTTTCATATTTTTTTCTTGTTTAGATCATAAATACTTATCGGGGTGTATGTATCCCGAGCGGCGGATTGGTCTGGAGAGGTACCGTGGCCTTTGCAATGGGCAACTGAGGGAACTCTGTGGGTTTTACCCAGTAAAAGGCTGACCGTCTCTCTCGCCCAACTCTTTTTTTACACGGGAAATCAAAAGCATGTATTTGTATAAATACAAAATTAATTGCTGAATGTAAGTCAGCGCATATCTTCAGAACGGCTGCACTTAATTAGCAGATTCTCTCTTTGTATTTACCTTTCTACCATCGGACAACCCCACTTACATTGTTAACACCTCTACGGTCCGGACTAAGCATTTTGTCTCATAGTTGAACTGAAGTAATGTGCCTGCTGTGTTCTTCCCGTCCGATTATAATTTAGGTTTAATCAAGGCTAGAGAGTGAATAGTCTCTTAATTAACTAGTGTGCCTCACCATCAGGTGGGATCGCAGTAAAACACTGGTTTATATCAAATTTAAAAAAAAAATTCGTCATAGATTATACCCAAGCGACCGGCGGCTAATCAGAACGTATGCCAGAGGGTCATGGCCATGTAGATGGCGAGGAGATTTCGCACGTTTTCCCGCGAAGTGGCGAGCTTCCATGCCGGCCTGCCACTACGGGATCTGGGGGAAGAGTTCTTGAACGCATGCACGATTTAAGCATGGAGATGCAACGCCGGGGCGAAACTCCGCTGCCGTTACAAGTCGACGGGATCTCATGGTGGAATAAGCACGCCACAATTATGGTAGTAAGTCCCTCCTTTGGGGAGTGGCTGGAAAGACTTCACGGCGTCCTCACTTTCCACATGACGTAGGTCCTCGCCGGACATGGTAAGTTCGAGAGGTTCCTGCATCGGATTCGTGCGGAAGTAACGCCCGGGTGTCACCATTCCGACCGCCTGGAGGACACGGTGGGGCATGCAGTAAAGATGGCATGGGCAGAGCACCACCGTGTTCTCGTGGGGGCGATCGGCGGCAACGACCTCTCGCCTCACGCCATGATCCAGAGCGAGGAGGAATGGCAGGCGATCACCTCCTTCAGCAGTAATACTAGCAAAAGAGGCAGCCACACGCGGAGCTCACGCCCGGCCGTCGCGCCACCTGTTAATCTAAAAACTGGAGATAAAAAAAACTATTAAAGGAAACGTACCTTTATTTTCCCAAACTGTATTTAAAGATTGTCCGAAATTCGCTTGCCCCACCCGGTTATTGAACCGGCTAAAATCCAACCTGTACTTTTATGCATCGATCGGTAGCGTAGCCAGGCTTGAGCGAAGTGGGCCCTCGCCCATGGCCTCTCTGGATGCCATGAGACTATCAAATAAAACCTCTATTTCATTTAATGGTAAGTGATGATGTAGTCGAACACTGGGTTGCGACAGTCAATGTCTCGTTTTCGAATTTATGAAAGAAATAGGCCCCGCTGAGGCGCCCTCACCCACCTCTAAAGTATTCCACGCTACGCATCTGGCATCGAATAATAGGGCCAATCATAAGTATCACGAATCTCGCTAACGAACGGAACGTGGTAAATGAATTTTGGAAGAATGAGTTCACGTTTCGAACCATAAAATCTTAACTTATTTTGAACGACAAAAAGAATAGAATAACTAATGAGTCTGATTCGAAGTAAGCACCATTTTATTAGATATTTTTCTATAAAATATAAACTAGTGCTAGACTGCGGTCCCGCGTGATGTTAAGCAGTTATGCAATCGTTGATAGCGAATAGTGAAGCACACTGGTTTATTACAAGCCTATTCACTCTCTCTTTGAAGACACCTTTTTTCTGGGTGGGAAATCATCCAATGACTTCTCGGGCAACCCTTGGCCCCAGTAGGCTTCGACCCTGCTGGGCCCCTACGGTTTGCGGACATCTCTTTGAGTCGCGCGTGAAATACTACCCAAGGTTTGCCATCCGCCAGCCTGCGCCTGGCTACGGTGGTCGCTGGAATTCGGTATCGGGGTCCCAGCGGCGTTACAAAATTTATCCTGGTGTATATTCCGGCGCATAATCGCCGTGGTTGTCCAAATCACACATAATTAACTAGCTTTTGCCCGCAACTTCGCTCGTTTACATAAAATATAGCATGTAATTTAGGAATAAAGCAGCTGTCTATCGGTCTGCGAAGCAGTAATGCTCGCAAAAGAGGAGGCCGAACGCATCAGGCAACGGCGTTTTCGCCGCCGCCGCCGCCGGGATTCTGATCCCGATTTCCGGTCACCGTAGGCGCGGGATTGCGGACAGTGAGCAATGGGTAGCTCACTGTCCGGCCGTCCGGTAACCGTCCGGACCAAGCCCAAGTCGTCGACGGCGCGCTGTTCCCGCGCGCCTCAAGGAGTTGTCAGCAACTGCAGGGACCCAGCCGGGTCGAAGCCTACTGGGACCAGGGTTATCCGAAAGGGCGCTCGAGCATCCGGTATGAAGGCTAGAATGAACGGGGTGGGTTTTTTAGTCAGTAAGAGTCTGACACTATCTCCCGCTCCGCCCAAGAGCGAGGGACGTCAATGCATGAATTTCTCCCACCATAAAAAAAAGCTTTCTATCGGTGAAAACATTTTAGCAATCGGCCCAGTGCTTTCAGAGATTACTTCCTACAAACAAACAAACAAACTTTACCTCTTTATAATATTAATGTAGATTTGCATCAAAATCCACAGTCACAAAAATAGATATAAAATGGTGGGTAATGTTATTATTATATGTATGTAGAATGAATAGGTAATAAATAAATAGGTACCTTACACAGTTCAGGGTATTTACTCCATGAGCGACGACAGAATGACCTTCCAATCGCATTACATCGGTTTTTAAACACAGAAAATTGGCAACGGAAGTTCAAATTATAACTATTTAGTGGGAAATATCACAAAGTAAGTTATCATAGTAAATTTATAAAAAAGTAGGCGCAAGATAAATTTGCAACAAAGTACATTGACCTCTTCATAATATCTCTGTGTACACACTCGAAAATCAAACAATTAAGTAGGTACCTGATTTTCGTTACTGGAAAATGTTAATAATCACGATAGACGTCGATTCAAGACAGTTTTGTGTTTAGTTCATCTCTTAATTAAATAGCCTTTGTAGAAGAGACACCATAATTTTACCAATGTCTTAGTTTCCTTAGACATGGTCACACACATGCCATGAGCCACAAACGCTGCGACGAGAAGCTAGTAGCAGCTACAAAGGAAGGCCGGTGGATGCGAATTTATTAAATCCTTATGAATGAACTCTGACAAAGAAGGTTTAAATGCACGAGTGGTAAGTGACGTGACAGCGTTTTGCTTCTACGTTTAGCGGCCAGTTCGGGCCACAAGAAGCGAGCTGCGGCGATTTGTAGCGCGTGGCGGCCACTGGCGTCAACCGTGTGCGGCGAATCCATGTAAATTGTGTGAAACGTGGTGACGTTTTGTGGTTGTGGCCAATGGTCCATGTGCGGCGAGGGCGACCCCTTAGTTTGAATTTGGAAAAACAGAATGTCAATAAATGTAGGAGGGTCAATGACCAAAATTGCAAATTTATCTGGCATCTACTTTATAATATTTATTTTATTCAGTTAATATACTATGACCGTAGAAAATATTATAAAATATTCCACTTATGTACAAAAGAACGGAAGTTGTCAAAGTAAATTCTTATATAAACACGACCGAGTGCTCTAATCTATATAATTAAACAACATTTTTTTTTAGTTTATAATACGGAACATGAATAAAGTTTGTTCAGAATCAGGAACTGAATGATTCCAATCATAGATATCCGTGATTCCAATAGATTTTACACCATTATTTATTGTTGTTATATTTATCATTTTATTGTTGTTAAATTTTTTCCCAAATATATCTTAAAAAAAGTCACAAGTTGAATACCACCGACACTAAGAAGGTACAACATAGGTGGCAAGTCATAGCGGGCATGGGGTGCCAGTAAACAGCTGGGTGCAAGTGCAAAACAAGCCCTCAGTCGCCTGGATGGCCTGGTGATTATGTATTCTAACATAACGAGCTTAAAACTTGTTGATTTCAAAAATATGTCTGTAGGCCTGATGCCCATTAGTGCTGGGGGAACGTTTAAAAGATTTACCAGGACCCTAGAATGCAAAGAGTGATCTTTCTTTAATGATGTAAACTATAGTGCTTGACTGGGACACAAAATAGATAGACCTACTGAAGACAATCTCATGTATGTACATCACTTTTTATACCTACGCTCGGTGGACGCACAATAATGAGCGTTTGAGCCGGAATTGTTCGATGAGTGATCCGAGACTCGACTGAGACATCGTGTCTGTGAACGGTGTCTTTGTGTGCGTTGCTCGAGCGCGCTTTGTATGTAGATTGACTTCTGTACCTATATATTTTGTGACTGCGATCCCACCTGATGGTAAACAGTGATGCAATCGTTGATGGTGAGGCGCACTAGTTTATTAAGAGACTATTCATTCTAGCCTTGAAGACTCCTAAATTATAATCGGACGGGAAGACTGCGACAGGCAAATTGATCCAATCCTTCAATGTGCGACGAGGCGCTTAAGGCTTATAATCCCTTGAACCATCTGGCCAAAATTAAATGGACACAACTTTCGTACCCGCCTAGGCGGCATATATAGCTGCGCCCGGAAAGTGCGTGGCTGACCTTTAAATCCATTTTCTTTGCGAAATATTGATTGATTTACTTATGCTATGTTCACTTTGAAGAATATTTAACCACAAATTTTTGTGTGTAAAAATGTTTCTAAAGATCCAAGCCGTTTCGAAGGAGTAGGGCAAAATTTCAAAATTGCTAAATATTTTTTTAGACAAAAGTATTAAACGCACGAAAAAAATCAAATGTTGAAAATGTTTTTCATGAATCTATAATAAACATTTTTTTTTTCAAAGCTATTAACCTGGCCGTTACCGAGGAGAAGGCTTCAGAAAGTCATTGTTTTATAGCACTTTTCGGGCGCTGGCTTTTTTAGGTGTCAACAATGTAAGGGTGGACTGGACAATCGCCGTGCATTGAGTTGCCCGATGGCAGAAAGGCGGCAGCGGTATCAAGACATAAAATTGCCCACACACACTCCTATGATTAATGAAGGAATATTGGCAGGTTTAAGTCAGACGTATCCTCTCGCTTCACCCTTGAGCGAAAGAATTTATTTGATGGTTTCGCACTTTGAATAAAGCCCAATTTAATAAATAATATACATAACAAATAAAATAATATACATTATTATCATCTTCTGTTGGACATAGGCCTCCCCGCAGTGTCGCCAAAATGACTGGTCCTGTGCGTCTCGCTACTATCGGATTCCCACGACCCTCGCCAGGTTATCGGTCTCGGTAAGTCCCCTCTTTGAGGCGTGGCTGGAAAGACCTCACGGCGTCCTTACCTTCCGCATGACGCAGGTCCTCACCGGACATGGTTCGTTCGGGAGATTCCTGCACCGGATTCGTGCGGAAGTGACGCCCGGGTGTCGTCACTGTGCGGAATGCCCGGAGGACACGGTGGAGCACACAGTCGAGGTGTTCCCTGCTTGGGCGGAGCATCGCCGTGCCCTCATGGGGGCGATCGGCGGCGGAGACCTCTCGCGCCGGGCCTTGGTTGAGGCCATGGTCCGGAGCGAGGAGGAGTGGCAAGCGGTCGCCGACTTCTGCGAAGCAGTAATGCTCGCAAAGGAGGAGGCCGAACGCATCAGGCAACGGCGTTATCGCCGCCGCCGCCGCCGCCGCCGCCGCCGCCGGGATTCTGATCCCGATTTCCGGCCACCGTAGGCGCGGGCTTGCGGACAGTGAGCACTGGGTAGCTCGCTGTCCGGCCGTCCGGTAACTGTCCGGACCAAGCCCAAGTCGTCGACGGCGCGCACTGTTCCCGCGCGCCTCAAGGAGTTGTCAGCAACAGCAGGGACCCAGCCGGGTCGAAGCCTACTGGGGCTAGGGTTATCCGAAAGGGCGCTCGAGCCCCGGTATGAAGGCTAGAAGGAACGGGGCGGGTCTTTTAGTCAGTAAGAGTCTGACACTATCTCCCGCTCCGCCCAAGGGCGGGGGATGTCAATGCATGATTTTTCCCACCATAAAAAAAAAAACCCATCAACCATCTGTTCTGCGAGCAGTGCCCTGCCCACTGCCTCTTAAAAGTCTGGCGATTCCTTGGGCTGTCTGTAACCTTGGCTCTCCTGCGGATATCTACATACAATTAGAATATTATTATAATATTTAGGCAAGTATTCTTACTCATATATTATCCTGTTTATAAAAAAAGAGTTTCTAAAAACTTTTCATGGTTGTGCACTTAATTTTCCATTTTTTTCAAAACTTTTCTGCAACTCTAAGATCATGGGGTGATTAATTAACAACCTCAAGTCAAAAAGAAATGTAAGAAAGTGCACTGTTGTACAATTTTATCATTACAAAGCTGTTTTAAATTTAAATGAGATATAAAGTAAATAACAGAACGCTCAATTGTGAACAGTTTGTCAATTTGACAACCAAAGAGTTATTGTAGAAGAGTAGACCATTTTGGAGTTGAGATGTTCTAAAGCCTCAGACACATTATGTACCTATAAATATATATTCATCCCTTTTTAAAACTTATATTTATTTTCACCTGTCCCGATGATTGTATGTCTATAATGGGGTTGCCATTCGTCCCGATACGTTGGGACATGTCACCGTTATTAACAGTGGTGTCCCGAAGTCCCGACAAGCTATAAAATGTCCCGAAACACAGTCGAGCGCAGAACTATAAGTTTTTAAAAATTGTCGACTTAGACGAACACCCTTGGATGGAAGTTGAATTATTTTTCACATGAATTGTAAAGAATTTTATAAATTAATTACAGGTAACCGACAAATTACTGTCCCAAATAAAATCATCCGATAAATATAAAAAGAAACGATGTTAATTAATTGTTATTTTATCCCCGATAATTAATAAATGAATACATGCAGGTACTTAACCCCAAATGATTTTGTTTCAAAGTTTTCTTTTTATAATTTTTGATGCGTGCCCGTGTCTACCGACAATACTGAAAAAAAAAACCGGCCAAGAGCGTGTCGGGCCACGCTCAGTGTAGGGTTGCGTAGTTTCCCGTTCGTTAAAATAAGTGTACCCACTAATGAGTTTAAAAAAATGCTTGCATACACGATTTACTACAAATTTAGTCCAGAAATTATTTTGTACAACCTTTTTGTCTTTTTTGTACAAAAACTGTTCTTTCCATCAAGTTCAAAATAGTTTTCCTAGAAAGTCATTATAAAGTTCTACTTTTCAGAATTTTTTCATATTTTCTAAACTTATGGATCAAAAGTTTAGTTTTTTTTTGCGATTATTTCCGTAATTATTGACATCATCAAAAAATGATTTGAGTAAACCCTTATTCATTTTTAAATACCTATCCAACAATATATCACACGTTAGGGTTGAAATAAAAAAAAAACACTTCCTACTTTACATATAGGGGGGCTACCCTAATAAAACATTTTTTTCCAATTTTTATTTTACCGGTTTTTCGGCGTGATTGATATACATATTGGTACCAAATTTCAGCTTTCTAGTGCTAACGATCCCAGAGATCAAGCGAGGACGGACAGACAGACATGGCGAAACTATAAGGGTTCCTAGTTGACTAGGGAACCCTAAAAAGAGGATTAAAAATTGTAATTGTCCCGACGGGGCTTTGCGGATTTATGGCAACCCTAGTCTATAATCAAACCTTGTAAAAAAATTGGATGGATGTGTAAATCAGATGACAATGCAAAATTATTATGCCATGGAGCTGATCTGATGATGCAACTGGAAGGTGGCTATAGGAACTCAGATAACCCTACCGTGTTTGAAGTTTTTGGAATGGTTTTGACGAGTAGATATTAATTTTATATGTTGGTATATACCGCGCTATAAAAGCTTGCTATGAAAAAATGATTTTCATTGAAAACTTGTCTAGAATAAATCAAATTGAAGTTCAGCACGGCAGAAAAGGCTGTATTTTTCTTAGCCACAAAGCAAATAAGACATGTATCTACTTACGATGCCTATAAGACTTTTTTTTCCTCAGTGAATGTCTGAACATGTTAAATAAGAAACACATTTTTATCACAAAACAAGCAAAGGGGAATTGAATGATGCAATATCCTCGTACTTTAGTGCCTACTATATAGGTATCAGGTATATCACATTGTGAACTTCAAATTAGATTCATAAGAGCAGTGGTGACTGCTCCCGCTGAATGGTAATGGCCCCGATTTACGAATTGTAGCCAGGCGCATTACTTTGTGTAATTTATTTCATCACCACTGCTCTCAAAAAACGGTAAAGAAAAACATTGTGAGGAAACCGGCATATCCTAGAACCAAAGATTCGAAGACATGTTACATTCACCAACACGCACTGGTTCCGCGTGGTAGATTACGGTCCATTCCCTCTCCTAGAGAGGAGGCCTGCGTCCTAGCAGTGGGAGCATTAAAAGGCTTATTATATTACTTAAAAATCTACCTAATTTGCTAAATAATCCTAAACTAACATCTGACTATACTCAAGCATTATAGTTAGAGACAGATTCTGTTACTTACCTAGAGAGTTATAGATAATATTTTGAGTCACTCTTTATTTAAATTGTGAACGCAACGTCGCGTCCCAGCAGTGGGAACATTAAAAGGCTGATTATGAATATAAACATAAGCTTATATTCATACTTCAAAAGTTAAACTTCGAATTCCCATCCAACTCCCCATTCTAGGAAACATGAAACCATCACACAAAAACGCCTTAAAAACTAAAAGAGCAAACACTGAGCTAAGTTTCTCAGTCTCAAAAAACCCTTGCACAATTTTTTAAAACACACGAGACGATATTATTAGTAAAGAAAAAAAAGTCCTAAAACTCGGGTATGCATTACAAACATCGGTTTTGCAAAAAGGGGTTCGCTTTCAAAGTGGAGGGAAAAAAATGAATGCCAAAGGCCGCCATTGCTCGCGTACTGATTCCCAGCGAAAGGGTTGGATGGATTAAGTGGCACTTTAAAGTACCGCCCTGCAGTTGAAAAAAAAATATGGCCGCCGCCACATGAGACGGGGACCGTGTCACCTAGCCCTTTAATCTTCTGATTGCGGGCTCGTTAGATGTGAGACGTTTGGAATATTTCTGTGTAGTGTCTTTGGTGTATTAAAAAAGATATTTAGTAAGTATTTTTCTTGTTTACGATGCTCTAATAAATGAAGAGTAGAAACTTTTTTTTATAACAATTTCGAGCAAATGAAGGGAAAAATGCAGAATATCTAATATCAATTTTCTTTTGTGATTTTAACAATTTTTTTTACAAGCTTTTTTTAGTTTCACCTGTCTCGATATTTGACTGTATTCAATCTTGCAATTTTTTTATCCACTTCCCGGTTACCGATTGAGCTGAATTTTTGAATGCAAGTGTAAATCAGATGACAATGCAAAATTATAACATGGAGCTGATTTGATGATGGGACCGGGAGTTTTTTTTTTTTGGTGCGTAAATAATCCAAATGACATCCCCCGCCCTTGGGTGGAGTGGGAGATAGTGTCACACTCTTATTGACTAAAAAACCCACCCCCATTCCTTCTTGCCTTTCATACCGGGGCTGAGCTACCTTTCGGAGCTAATCCTACTGGGGCCAGGCCCAGTAGGCTTTGACCCGGAAGGTGACTATAGGAACTCAGAAGGACACAACCATAGAAATATAAAAAACAGACTCCTTTCTTATATCTATCGACCCTATCGAGTATTCTCTTATATCGTATATCTAGGACTCATTAGGTATGTTTTGACGAGTGCATTGTGTAGTCAAAAGTATTAAAAAAAAACGAAATCCCCAAAAAAATTCATAATTGATAAATTTATTCTTAATTGCATCAACCATTCATAACAATTTGCTTGTAGAAAATAAATACGCGCCGTGTTTTCTTTTTTTTTCGCTAACCAATAGGCTGTAGGTATATTTCCATAATTGAGTGATATTTTGGCATTGCTAATAGGTAACTTTGCTGTGAATATTATTTATTGAGGCTTTACCTAAATAATAACAAGAACTTTTTTAAGCATTAGTACTTACAAATTAAAAATTAGTGATGTATAGGTACAGACCGCGCTATAAAAACAACAAATGACAAATTCTTCTATGACAAATTGATTTTCATTGAAAACTGGTTAAACTTAATCTTCACAATACAATAAGTCCCATGACGCTTTAGTAACTGCAAATTTAGCATCCGTTCCTCCCCTACTATTAAGTCAAGAGTGAGTAGGTTATTTCTAGGCAAGCGTGCTCCATCGTCGACCACATCATGGCTTACCATCAGGTGAGATGGTGGTCAAACGCGAGCCTATCAATAATAATAAAAAAACGCTCTGTCGGGAAGCGTTCATTGGAGTCGAGAACTGTTTCAGAATCACGAAATAAATATTTGTATGCCCTATACTTACGATTTGTAGGTCGCGGGTTCAAACCCAGCGTTGTCAGAGCGCAGGCAACATGGCGTTATTGACTTGGGCCTTATACATACTTGACAGGCTAACGATGAGCTGCTTATTGCCCGACGTCCGCAAACCCACGCCTATAATAGCCGGAAATCGCTCTGCGACTCCCGAAGGCCAGGACATCTTCTGGGGAAATATTTGTATGGCTGTAGATTATTGTTCCAACAGGCTTAGCCAAGTTGATAATCTACAATCGTTAACGCTAGTAGAAAACTTCAAATGTAAGTATGGGAATGACGTCATCTCAACGATAAGTCACGTGGTCAGAACAAATAAATAGGAGGCCAAATCGATTGTAGAAAGAGATTCGAAACAAATATGGGAATTACGTCATCCCAACGATAAGTCACGTGGTCAGAACAAATAAATAGGAGGAGACATAGATTGTAGAAAGAGATTCGAAACAAAACGATCGTAACTTGGCAAGGCTTGAAGATCTAAGTCGAAGCCTACTGGGGCCAAGTGTTTGTTTCCGAAAGGGAGGCTCGGTCCCGGTATGAAGGAACAGGGTAAGGTTTATTTAGTCAGTACCTAAGAATCTGACATAACCTCCTGCTCCGCCCAAGAACAGGGGAGATCATCTGAATGATTTTTAACCACAAAAAAAAAAGAAGAAGAATACACACACTGAAATGTAACGTAACCAATTTTGATGATGGTGTGTGTGTTAGAAGATTTACTTTTAATGTTATGTTGTTTAGTGCGTAGAAAGTTTCAATAGAATTAACATGATTTTCGCATGATTTCGCTTTTGCAGCGACGGCGCCCACACCGGCGCCCCGTAAAGGGCCATGGACCGAACGATCCCCGCGTAGAGCCTCCGGCAGGAGGCGTCTGGACCCCCAAGGTTGGGCAGGAGCCGCTTGAGAGCAGCACTAGTCCGGTTAAGTTTGGGAGCCAGACGTCGGAAATGCTCCACGAAATTCCACCGGCTGTCGAGGACGAGTCCCAAGTACTTCATCGTCGACCCGAACCTCGTGACCCCTTTAGTATGGAGCATACCATTTAGCCAGTTAATTTGACAGATAATAGCGTTTCTGTTCTGTAATCATCTTCGATTAAAACGAGCATTAAAGGTATGAGGGTAGTGTAGGTACCCACTGCACGGGGTCTTCCTTTTTACTTTCAAGATTTTCATATCAAAAAGAGGGTAGATAGATAGAAGGAAGGCACTTTCATCTAGAGAAGCACTTTAGTTTTTCACGTTAAAATCACTATTCAAAAACCGTATCTCAGACCAAAATAGGCTTTATGTCCTCTCAATAAAGACCGTTGTGAATAAAAATGATAGTAAAATGTATTTATAGTGGTTTTCGCAACAGACTTGGAGTGACACCCTCAAAAGAAGGGTACTCACGCCTAACGAACTCATTGTCTGTTTCAACTAGCTCTTCGTGCGTTCTGCTCGCCTGGTACATAAGAATATGTACATAGTAGGACACTTAGTTATTTATTAAAAGGTTTTAAGAAAAAAAAGCTATGTTTTTGAGCAACACCCTTAAGGTTTAAAAATAACCATAATGACATTTATAAACCATTATGGTTATGAAAAACTTGAGTTTTGTAACCAAGATTGTTTTCCATGGTAAGTATGTACTTACTACTTACATTAGGTAAGTATAAAGTGGTATAATCTGTATGTAGAGAGAGCGTAATCTCTGAAACAACTAAACCGCATACTACTTTATCATTAAGTGACATAGTCTGTACCTATATCTTTTACTTTCACGCTAGTTCCTACAAAAAAAAAACTTATTACACTGACACTTGAACTTGAATTGCTTGAATCTAATGCAATCTTGTATATTATTCTAATGTGTAGGTATATTTTGCTGAGCTCCCTAATAATCTTGAGTTGAGCTACACAAGTATGGACAAGTACTTGCACTGATAGATACACTCAAATCTGTGTGGTTCTTGCCTCAAAAGAACATCTCGGGCACTAATCTGCATTGAGCAATTTTATTTCATTTCTACACTTACCCACCTACGCAATCCACAAAAGAAAAGCTAAAAACGACGAGGTAGTATTTTTAAAGGTGTTAGGCAACTCCATGTAATCTTGATTCTGATCAGGGCGTAGCGTGGACTAATTCAGACGTGGGCGAAGACACATCACCGAGGCTGGTTTCATTTGACTGGCCTGTTGGTCTAGTGGTTAGTGACCCTGACTGCTATGCCGGAGGTCGTGGGTTCGACTCTCACCCAGGACAAATGTGATGATTATGCTCATCAAATGTGTGATGAGCATAATCATTTGTTCTGTGTCTGGGTGTAATTTATCTATAATATGTATATATGTATTTAGAAATATATAAGTATGTTTATCAGTTGCTTAGCTTGGAACTAGACAGCGTTGTGTGATAGTTGTGGAATATATATATATATTCATGAATTCGAAAACAAGACATCGACTATCGCAACCCAGTGTTTAGCGCACTAATAAGCAATCGCTGTAGGGTATTTCGCAACAGAATTTTTCGCACAAACGTTACATCGCACCAATAAAGCATCGATGGAAGAAAACATCGTACAACTGAATTGTCGACATACCTACCATGTTCGATATAAAAAAAATCGAATCATCAACTTTCGAAATCAAATAGGGAACCCGTTCGACCACACCGTCGCTTACCATCAGGTGAACAAGTGGTCAAATGCGAGCCTATCTAGGTACATCTACACTAATTTATAAAGTGGTAAAGTTTGTTTTTTTTTTGTTTGTAGGAGGTGATCTCTGAAAGTATTCATCTGATTGAGAAAATTTTTACGCCAATACAAGACTGCTTTATTGCTGAGTGATACAGGCTATATTTTATGTATGCGGGTGAAGCCGCGGGCAAAAGCTTCACCCGCAATGGATGATTTTTCCCATCAAAAAAAGAAGTTATAAACATATATATGTAAAATATTCTAAAAACAAACGTTAGGTGTTGAAAATCGTAACGAAATTAAAAGTTAAGTATTCCTAAGTAACATAATTATCATCGTAGTAACAAGACATCCATTGAACAAGGCTTCGCAGTATGATGTTTTCGCTTTAAAATCGTTCGCAGTAAAGTTTTTCGATGTAACGAACCATCGCATAATAAAAGGTCGACTTAACAAGGCGTCGCAGTTTAGAGTTATCGTTGAAAAATTTTCGAAGAAACAAACTTCGATGATACGACTTTCGCACTGACGTAGGTATCCCCAATAGACAGACAATGAGAGAGCGAACGCCGGCGTTCGCGATCCATTGTCTTACTATTGTGTCTCAAACTGACGATATTTATTTATTTATTTATACTTCATGCACATAAAAGTACAGAGGCGGACTGAAACAGACGATATCTGAAAGGTTAAAGATCCCTCGCGCACGCGAAGGCTCTTTGCGACGCCCCTTCGGGTGCGAGGCAGTTCGCGAGGACCTACTTCGCCCATGCCTCGCTACTCCACTGATTCCGATACCGATACGGATCTAACATTCCATCGAACGGCTCTCAATCCTTGCACGCAGTGATTGCACTTGGCTATTGTTTCCCCTCCACACTGTAATTAACAATACAATACACATGCTGTACGACGAGTCTGGATGTCTGTTACACCGATTCCTCCTTGTTTTTTTTTTTTGTTTTTAGAAAACATTGCCCCACAATTTGGGTTGCCAGATGAAAAAATCAAAGTCCGGGGTAAAATCCCAATTTCCATTGAAAAATCCTGAGGTTTTTTACAGTTTGAGATTTTTTTTACACTGTGGATCTAACACTCTCACATTCCACTTGACGTGTAGGGGATTTCCCTTTGCCAAATGAAGATTAATTTTAGTTTATTGAACTTTTTTTTATTAATTTGTTTACCTAATCTTAGGCTCGAACGCCTCGAGAAGACGGAAAAGAATCGAAACGAAACGGTCGGAACTTGGCTTGAGGGCTTAGCCAAGTTTATAAACTAAAATCGTTAACGCTTATGGAAAACTTCAAATGACGTCAGCGCTCAGTCACGTGGTTAGAACAAAGAAATCGGAGGCGTCGCCAACTTGAGGCGATAGACGAAAGAGATTCAACTTGCAACTTGGTTAGGCCCGCTGGCCTGTCTAAAATGGGAAAGAGTTGTCGTCCGGTGTAATAGACAACTGATAGGAGACGATACTGTATTCGTTCGAGAGCAGTCGACGTATCTCAAACGTCACTTAACATGTAAAAACAGACAGAAACATATCCCCACTTCAGTTTATAGGACTTGTGTAGTTGTTCTATGTATTATTTCGTTAGTTCGCTCCATTTTCAGCTTTATTATTTAGGATTTGAGTTCAGAATCGATTTGCTTGTTCGTGAATTGTGATGTGTTCAATAACTTCGCGGTGCGCGGTGTAGGATTGGATTTTGGTGTTGTTTTGTTATGAAATTTTTAGGGTCTATTTTTATTATACAAGGCGCCAGATAAACTTAGAATAAAGTACATTGACCTTTTCCAAATATCTCCAGTATATCGAAGATACCCGAAAAACCAACACTGAACTGTTTTTCAGAAAGGATCACAATAGATGTCGATTTAAGACAGCTTTATGTCTTTAATTCCGTTTTTAGGGTTCTGTAGTCAACTAGGAACCCTTATAGTTTCACCATGTCTGTCTGTCCGTCTGTCTGTCGGTCTGTCTGTCCTCGCTTAATCTCTGTGACCGTTAGCACTAGAAAGCTGTTCTATCACGCCGACAAAGTGGTAAAATAAAAATTGGAAAAAAATGTTTTATTAGGGTAGCCCCCTATTTTATTATCCTGAACGTATCTTCTTTCAAACAAAAAAAGAATTACTAAAATCGGTTCTCGCAATCCAAAATTACCACCGAAAACTTCTTCTGGTACCTATGCATTAATTAGTAACCCAATTTCCCGAGAGATGGCGCTGTACTTTTAGGATTTTTCCTGAGTTGATGGGGTCGGGTATTATCGAATTGTTCGGTTTGTCTCTCCTTGGCATTGGCGGCATTATCTTATAACTATATAAAACTTCTATCAGGAACATGCTAAGGTAATTTACAACAAAACTTAAATTCATTTTTTTAACGCCATCTATCAAAATGTTAAGGTAAAAACCAGTTCATAAATTGTTCGATAGATGGCGTTGCGTAATGACGTGATCTTTTTAAAAGTCGATAGTCGACCGGGTTAAAAAATCGTTGCTTCTTAAATATATTCGTAATTTAACGAGTGCACAATCGCTGAAATTTCTACTACTTGCATACTGTTTTAGTTATCACCGTCCTTTGTGGGCCCGTTTTTAGGGTTCCATATTTATTAGAGTTCTGTACTTAGTACCTATGTCCCTCACCAGGTCATCGGTCCACTTTGTAGGAGGCATTCCAACGCTGAGTCTTCCAGTACGCGGTCGCCGCTCCAGAACCTTTCATCCCCATCGACCATCTGTTCTGCGTGCAATGTGCCCTGCCCACTTAGATTTGGCGATTCTTCGAGCTATGTCAGTAACCTTAGTTCCCCTGTGATAACCTTGGTTCTCCTGTATTTTTGATGTGATCCCGCCAATCTCAGTACTATGTAATGTTTTTAAAATCAAAGACACAAGAAATATTTTACGAATAATTTATTTCAGATTTTTTCCGTCCGAATAAAGGTTTTATACGAGACGGTATTTAATAACATGCTTAGATTATTATCGCTTTTATGGTGCATCCACACGGTATTAGGCCTTCTGACTCTCTATCGACAAAGCAGCAACGTCAGGACGCTGATGATTATATTATATTGAACCCTAAAACCAGTATTACGTCCGTTGCGTCACAAGGTTCAGTTGAAAACCAGCGTCAGGCACTAGTTGTCTGGCATTCATGCTGAACTGGACCTATTTTGGTGCAGCCATGAGGCACACGACAACTGTATTTTTTATTTTTTTTTCTTTTTTTATTCTTCTACTTTTGATACGTGTTTTTGTTTATTTTTGTGTTTGGGCCTTATGGTGTACCAAATAAACTATTTTTCTTTCTTTCTTTCGTATCGTTGCCGCTTCGTCGCCAGAGTTTCTTAATGTTGTATGTATGTACTCTAAGCGTATGACGAATACGCGTCTATGAAGCTACGCGTTCGTGATCAGCAAGCCTTAGACCCCGCCACGTCGACTTTTAGTAGCGAAGCGGCCACGCGTTTTGTAAGCCCGCGACAGCATCGCTACTAACGCGCGTTAGGGTGCAAACATGAAGAAACAGGTTGCCGGTTTAGGCAAGTCTGTGCAGGTCGGTACCAATTGGTGCAGGTAGGTATAATAGGGTAGTTTCCAGGGTCAAAATAATCACATTTTATTTAGTCCGTATTTAAGTTTATAAAAAAATATTGGACAAAAATAACAAAAATATAGCCCATTAAAGTTACGTGTGACGTCACCCCGTGCGAAAAATACAGCACGGCGTGACGTTACATGTAACTTTCATGGGCTATATCTTTGTCATTTTTGGTTTAATTTACAAATAAAAAAATACGTGTCCCTTATTTTTGAATAATCTAAAAGACGGACTAATTACATTTTTTACGGCAACTAGCCTATTCTCCCGTGTTCTTATGCGCTCATTTATAAAAAAAACAGGGTTATACTTTTTTTTATGGTGGGAAAAAATCATGTATTGACATCCCCCGCTCTTGGGCGGAGCGGGAGATAGTGTCAGACTCTTACTGACTAAAAGACCCACCCCGTTCCTTCTAGCCTTCATACCGGGGCTCGAGCGCCCTTTCGGATAACCCTGGCCCCAGTAGGCTTCGACCCGGCTGGGTCCCTGCTGTTGCTGACAACTCCTTGAGGCGCGCGGGAACAGTGAGCGCCGTCGACGACTTGGGCTTGGTCCGGACAGTGACCGGACGGCTGGACAGCGAGCTACCCATTGCTCACTGTCCGCAAGCCCGCGCCTACGGTGGAACAGGGTTATACTGGTCGGTACCGACTGCCTGGACAGAGTCATACGGGTTTAGAGATTTACCAGTGTAGTGTTTTACACATAGGTACACATTTACCTGTTTCTTTATGTGGTTTTACCGGTACCTATCTGTACCGACCCGTACCGAAATATCGGAACCGAAAAACCTGTATGTTTGCACTCTTAGTCTGCATTTGCAAGTGCAGTAGAAAAAAATTATGCCGACGCACTATTAATGCGCTACAACATCGCAACTGCCCCCCTAGCCAAGTTACAACCGTTTCGCTTGCGCCGAACGCTTCGAGTTGCTTGCCCCAATTCTTTTGTTCTGACCACAAGACTGAGCGTTAAGACGACGTCATTCCCGTACATTTGAAGTTTTCTACAAGCGTTAACTTGTAGATTAGCAACTTGGCTAGGGGTACTGTTTCGATGCGAACACGCCGCAGCAAGTCTATACAGTGTGGACACATCATTAGAGTAATACAGTAAATAAAAATAACTGCACGTTATGCGTAGTTACGCTAGCTAATTTTATTTAACATACACAATTACACAGGGTCAACTAAACTTATAGAACTATAACATAAAAAATACTAATGTAACGATATTAATCCTAAGAATATGCTGTATCCGATAACCGTGCTGTATAACCCGACATGTTATAAAATGAGAACACATATACATATAATATGCAGCACTTGGTTCCATGACACTCTCGCCTGCGGCTCGGGCGAATTACGCCTCGACACCGATTATTTCCATTTGTATCAAAATGTTCCCGCTCCTACCCTTACCGATTTTAGGCTCGTAATTTACTGTTTTTCGCACTAGAGCGGAAAAGTGTGCCAGCAAGCCTACGTACCAGGTCGGGCGCCACAAATTACAGGGCAGCCCCCGTTTTTTATTTCTTCGTAAGTGTATTGAAAAGTACCGTTTGATACACGTGGAAATTATTCACTGAAGAGCTCCATAATACCCTCGCCTGCAGTTCAGGTAAATTCCGCCTGGGTCACTGTGACAAATTTCTGTACTTGTATCAAAATATGAATGCTATTTTGAGGAGACAAGCTATTGTTGGTAAAAAAAATTAAACATCCCATATTAACTACTGCTAGTCAGAAGACGGAATCAGCGGTGCTACCACGCGATTCAGTTTACGAAAACTGAACTGTTAGGATGCCTTCAAATTAGCCGCAAAGTGCCGCGCGACTGCTGCGCTACAGCCGCGTTGCAGTAGCGCTGCACGCTTCTTTGTTATTTACATGGAATGCAGCGTGGCGGCAGCGCTGCAGCTGCGCTGCCGTCGCGCGGCACTTTGCGGCTAATTTGAAGGCGTCCTTAAACGGATGGAGCTCTACACGGTGTCTTTGACATCGACGCACAAACGAATACCACGGATCCAATACATGATTATGGACCCCCCAGTAGTGGAATTTTTCGCCACCGTTTTCCTAATTTAAAAAAAATCTTAACTTTTTTAAATTTTATCCGTTGGTAATTCCGCTCGTGTGTATGAGCTCATAACTGTATGCTATGCTAGCTTCTTGAAGAAGTTTTCATCTTTTTAAAATACATATAGATACTTTATAGAACATCTTGGAACGTTTAATGAATGAAAATGGCTTAATCTTCTCCTGCGGGCACAGCGTCTTCTAATCTCTTGATGTATTTCACTCTCAGTTCTGTTACAGCATCGCCTTTCAACTGGTCCTGAAATTAAAAATAAATCCATACACACTGTTTAAAAAAACAACTTGGTAACAACGACATCTGTGTTTTTGATGTTGCACTAAAATGAGTACAATCCTAATAAAATGTAAAATTTGATTACAGCGCCATCTGTGATTTTAAGGTTGTACTAAAATTGGTCTCAACTACGTGATATTAAGAATCTTTTCTTTCAATATCTGTTAGATAGCGTCCAATTACTTTTCGATTACTACGAGACAAAAAGACAGGTATAGGTACCGGCACGGATCTTGAACGCTCGGCGTCAGAGTGGGGATCGCTTTGCGCATTCCATGCATTGGCGAGCCAATCGTCGTCGTTGTTAGATACATGCGGCAAGCTCAGAGAACGAATCACGAGTGACATCTATGACACGATAGCGCGCGAGCCAATCACTGACACTCCCCACCCCGCATCTCACTTCGTACCACTAAAGAGACCAAATATTTGACTTGCGCAACTTGTAGCCGGCGCTCAATATCCGTGCTGATACTTTTAAGTAAAGAGAATTTGGTGTAGCAATAAACAAAAATATTAGAATATTTTTACCATACACCAACTGAGTTAAGTAACAATGAGCTGGAGATAACATCACAGATTCAAGAAGCAATTTCACAGTCTTTGGCCTCACATTCCAGAACAATTTTGGCAGCAGAGTCTTCTAAATAAAAAAAAAAAACATAGATTAATTTACCTGCACAAACCAACACTGCACTTCAAGTTGCACCATCTGTAAAGCACCCCTGATGGCGCCAGGTATTAGGGCGCAGTACTTGAGCCCATTGTTGGGCATCTCCACCCACTCACTGAGGGCACACTGGTCCCACACCAGAGAGAACTCGTCTCCGGCACTGCTCCAACTGGTCACTGTGGGCTGCATGTTGAGATATAGTCTGCAATTTATCCAATAATCCTTTTTTATAATTTATTATTTATATAAAATGATAATAATTTATATGGATTGTCAAATTGTTAAGCTGTGGACACCTTTAACTTTTCGAATTCCATAGTTGGAGACACAATTGAAAGACAATGAGTGAATGCTGGCGTTTGCTAGGAGTTTAACAAATTAATGATAAAGGAATAGCAATTTATGTTATTTTAACCTTTCAATAGTGGAAATTACAGACACAATAGAAAGAAAATAGGTGCATGAATCCGGCGTTTGCTTGGGGTTTAATGAATTAAAAGGAATACATAATATAAACGTGTTCAATTCAGATGAACTTTTAAATTTCAATACTGCTTCACACATCATGAAGGTTTGATGATTTTGCCTATGAAAAGAAAATGTCATATCGGCTAGTTTCTGTTTAAAAACACATTAGTTACTAACCTAAAAGCTTGCTGAATCTTATCAGCGGTTTCCCTCATCTCCAGACACCGAGTTGACGTGGTCCGGGCTAAGAAATCTTCTATCAGTCTGACGCCCATGTTGTAGCCTATTCTCTCCAGCTGCTTGTTCACATCCTCAGCATTTTCAGTCTCTTTCAACATTTGCGACACCAGAGCGCCATAAGTGAGCGTAAGTAGCTCTGAGTTCTACAAAAAGTAAGATGTTCATAAATTACTTGCGTGAAAACGTTATAAATTATTGTCGGATCACGTCGTTGGTTGATTTGGCAACTTACAACTTTCTTGGCATCAAGTCTGGAAGTCTGTCTAGACATTTTGAGAGTTTTTAATTAGTGAATGCCGAATTAGAAAAAATTATCTACAAGAAACTCCCCTTTACTGCCCTGTTTTACAATTTACAAATCTAAATTCACTGTCAGTCGTCAGACTGTCAGTGTTACAAAGTGCCAATGTCACTGTCAGTGTTAATGGTGTCAAAATACAGGCGTAGATAATGAATAATGTGAACACGTTTTATTTCGTTCGTTAAAGCATGATAGCCGTTGTAATAAAAAGAAATCTAAACTGAAACCCGAACCTTTATTTACTTCTATGTATATGCGACAACAAAAATCGACAGTGGATCTGCCATTATATCTGAGATGCTAGCTATTGCTGAGCATCACATTGACAAGATAGTAGAAGAAGCAGGTTTTTATCCTGAGTAGATCCACATTTTCTATGAGTAAGGCCACAGGTACAGGAGAGAATACTAGAGAAGCAGTGGGAAAAGCTGAATGATATAATAAAAATGTGACGATTTAAACGTAACTAAATGAAAGTGAGTTTTATGAACTTCCTTGGCCCAAAAACCTAGATTCCAAAGCATGTCAATAAAAACTACTGTCATCTTTTGTTTTATTTTTGAAAACGTCAAACAATTTGAAAAAGTACATTTATCGGAGCCGTTACACAACGTAAATACTGTAAATTGTGATGTTTTTGTTATAAGAACTGGTAAAAACTTTATTCAGTTGCTTTAATGAATTATGGAAAATGATGAAGTTGAAAAAACAAGTGCTGTTGGGACTTTCGACGATGTCGATTCCCGTAGCGCAGTAAATGCCACAATACTTGATTACTACAAAAAGTTTGGTAGAAAGAGGGATTTAGAACAATTCTTCTCGCTATCTACAGCTGAAAGTGAAATTAAAGACACGAGTGGCTTGTTTTGGCGTAAAATGAAGAGTGAAAATGATTCGTCCGATTCTGGTGGCAGGAAAAGCGAATCTTCACACGAAGTTTGTCGAATCTCTATACGGTGTTCATTACCTGATCCTTCTAGTTCACAGGTAAACTTGCTTTTATTATATTTCTTACTACCCATAATTCTCATGTACTAACTTTTGGCCCTTGTTGGGTGGCAATGTGGCATTTGGGAATTTTTTTTCTTGCAGGATATTAGTTTCTCACCTTACTGAATTTTACCAGATTCAAAATAAATCAGGAATATTTAAAACTAAAGAAGATCTATGAATTGAGCCTACTAAAATTCCTTTACTGTAAAGACCAACCTGTTAATATATCATTTAAATCATGTTATTTTTCTGCATAACCTGTTTTTCCTATCCTTGTAATATTATACAGTAGGGCCTCGTTAATCCAGCTTGTAGAAAACAAGACCCCTTCCAAATTATCGAGGTGTCCAGATGCAATATTTTAATAGGAACAAACATGTTAAAAATAAAAAAAAAAAATTATTAAAAGTTAATTCTTGAAAAGTCTGTAGTATACTCATAATTTTTGCATGTCAAATGCATGGTTTCTAGGTTGACGTTGAAACTAATAAAATGATTGAATGATTGTGCCCTGCTCCTACAGTTTCCTCCACAAACGTCTGACAAACTGTCCGGATTATACAGGGTGCACTGGAAAAACGGGGGTCTGGACTAGCGAGGTTGTAATTGTAGGCTTATGTGCACATAATTTCAAAGGCACACTGACTTCTAAGAAATAAGTTATTCCTAGTTTAGAAGTCGGTCTTTTTCTCTAGCCCAATTCGCCATGTTTCTAAAAATGCAACAATGTTGTGTATTTGTTGGAAAAATAATGATTTATTATTTATAACTACTATATGTATAGTAATCAGTAAATCAGTATCATACATACTATTATCTACCAATCCGGCCTGGCGGTCTAGTAGTCAGTGGCCCTGACTGCTATGCCTGAGGTCGTGGGTTTGATTTCATCCCACCCAGGACAAATGTTTGGGTGATGAGCATGATCACTTGTTCTGTGGCTGGGTGTAATTTATCTATAATATGTATGTATTTAGAAATATATATAATGTATGTTTATCAGTTGTCTAGTACTAGTTTGAGACTAGATGGCGCCGTGTGAAAGTTGTGGTATATTATATAATTATTAATAATAATAATACCAGTGGGATACTATTTTTATATGTTTTTTTTATTGTTTTTTTAAGAAATATTAAAAAATATATTGTAACATGTTAAAAAAATGAATAAAGGAAATAATAATAATTTTTTATTAACACACACACACAAGTTAGTAAGAAAATAAAGAAATCAAAAATTAGAGTAAGACAGACTGTACACAATAGAAGTGGCCGTGGGCCCCAGACTAGGCGTAGCTTGTGTCTTGATGGCCCAGGTGAATATCAGATTTTATGTGACAGTACAATTTTGCACAAAGGAAATAACAGATAGAAATTAATACAATAAATAAATAAAAAAAAAAAAAACATTTATTTCGGACTAAAAAAAAAAAAAAATAATGTCCATAGAATTATTAGTTATAAAAGTCTTAAAATCTATGTTAGTATTGTTAGTAACAATGGTCTTAAAACTATGTTAGTATTATTTTTTTACCTTCGTGATTTCAAAAATTCATATCAAACATTATTCATGTCAACAATGTCAAAAATTTCAATGTCATGTAATAAAATAAAACGAAACACAAACAGAAAATAATACAAAGGGTCACCTTACATGCAGTTGGATAAGCCTCCCCAGCACTGCAGACTCTGGCCTTTCCGATATCATCTTTAGGATTACGTTGGCGCTCCCCCGAATCCTATGCATTAACGATGCAGCTTTTTTACGCATTATGGCATAAAAGTCATCGACCCTTGCGTCAGCAAATATCCCTGAAGCACTGCAGAAACGTGGGAGCCCCACCAGAACCCTAAAGGCGTTATTATATTGAACGCGAAGAGCGTTGTAGGCCCGCTGCGAGTAGTTGGTCCACAGAGCACTGGTGTAAAAGCTTTGGCAGTAAGCCCTGAACAGTGTCACTTTTACATCTACTGTACACCTTGCAAATCTATGAACCAACATATTAGCACGCACCGACAACGCCCTTCGCTCCCGCTCGATATCTGTGTCGTCATTTAGGGTCTCAGTTACAATGTGTCCTAGGTACTTAAATTGAGAGACACGCTCTAGAGGCACTCCGTTCAGAGTGACGGGGGGCACATGTTCTGGAATATAGAGTAACAACAATAATCAAGAATTATATATTTATTTATAATTTCTATTAATCCTAGGATGACGAGGAACAACAAACCAATACTGACCCACACACAGAATCTCCACCGATCATTACTGAAGAAGCACCTGCTGATATATCTATGAGACACACAGATGACGAGTCTATTAATTTCGACGATAATAACTCACAGAAATGTAAGTAATAAATAGTCATAGATATATATTAACAATATCTACAATTACCTACTTATCACATAGTAAGTATTCAGGTAGTAGTTATGGAGAATGTTCATATGTTTATCAACGCATCTATGATACAAGAATGTTGTCAAGAAGAAGTTTCATCGCACTAGTGAGACATAATAACTTGAATTTGGTAACCAATTTACCAATGTCTGACTGTGGGAGCAATTTCTCTCTCTCTCTCTTATATTTTGACGTAGTACGACGAGAATAGGATCGCCCGCCATGTTGTGACATCGTGAGATTTATGTCAAAACGAGGGAAGAAATTTTTAAACATTAATTTTACGAATAATTTAATTTGTTTATGAATTGTGAAAAAAGCTTAATCAGAATCCAGTTCTTCATATTTACTCATCTCTAAGTTCTTCAATTTTGCCAAAATTTCTTCGATTTGACAATACGAAGAGACGTCAAAACTGGAATCGGTCCTATTCTCATTTGGAACGCGTAGTAAGACTCTGGAGACCGCAGCAGTCCTCCTACATACACCCATTGGTCGACGGACCTAAGGGGAGAATAAATACAAAACCCTTTGCATAAAAGCACAACCTGAAGTTTCTGAAAAGCAAAACTGCGGTCCGAAAACGCAAAGAGCAACTGAAGGACTCGGGTGTGGATTTTTCGTAATTAAAAGTCCGAATCGTCCTCTCGCTCCACCCTAGAGCAGAAGAAGGCATTGGCCTCCAAAAAACCTGTAGTTGAAATTTTTTGATGCATTTCTCTATTTTACTTTTTATTGTTTACTAAAACGCCTTCTGATAAATCTTTCAAGTGATAAAAATTCTTGGTTAAGATTCCATAGTAGTATTTTTAGGGTTCCGTAGCCAAATGGCAAAAAACGGAACCCTTATAGATTCGTCATGTCTGTCTGTCTGTCTGTCTGTCTGTCTGTCTGTCTGTCCGTCCGTCCGTATGTCACAGCCACTTTTTTCCGAAACTATAAGAGCTATACTGTTGAAACTTTGTAAGTAGATGTATTCTGTGAACCGCATTAAGATTTTCACACAAAAATAGAAAAATAGCAATAAATTTTGGGGGTCCCCATACATAGAACTGAAACTCAAAAATTTTTTTTTCTTCAAACCCATGCGTATGGGGTATCTATGGATAGGTCTTCAAAAATGATACTGAGGTTTCTAATATCATTTTTTTCTAAACTGAATAGTTTGCGCGAGAGACACTTCCAAAGTGGTAAAATGTGTGTCCCCCCCCCTCTAACTTCTAAGATAAGAGAATGATAAAACTAAAAAAAATATATGATATACTTTACTATAAAAACTACCAACGAAAATTGGTTTGAAGGAAATCCAGTAAGTAGTTTTTTTTTAATGCGTCATAAACCGAAAAAAAATACACTATTATTAAAACATCGATCAAAGTTACAACACATAACAAGAACTTTTATATTATGTTACTTGCTGCTACGGAACCCTTCATGGGCGAGTCTGACTCGCACTTGGCCGGTTTTTGGAGCAATAGATAACAATGCCTCTAAAATATATTATGTACCTTTAACCTAGTCGGTTGATTGGTACAACACTCTCGAAATACATTTGAGTTCCGCCTTATTTATTTGTCAAAGTTTTTTTTTTTTTTTTTGTTTATAGTATCATTTATTTTCGTAGTTTCATGCTACAGAAGTCACAACCTTTCTCCACTACTTTTTCTACATTTAAGGACATGACTACTGCAATAATATCTACTAATCATCTTAATTATCGGTATTTCAGCATTAGACGCACTTTTAGACCTATCAGCTCATAAACCACTCTCTCCAACCAGTAGTATCACATCTCAAAGAAAACTAGAATGGGACTCTCTCGCTGACGTAGGCTATGCTAACGAAAGTGACAGAAAAAATTCCGCATCCAGCCTTAGTACCTTAGAAAGACTTGCATTAAAACAACAGTACTCTAACAATGATTCAAAACAGGACATCGGAGCCCCTACCTCACATTCCACACCTCTAGATGAAAATGACAACAAATCTAAATCAAAGAAAGGTTTAGGAAAGAAAACAACAAAGATTTACAAAAAAGATGTTGATTTTGTTGAAGTTAATGTACCACATACTTCAGATACAAATCAGGCTCCGTCTATCAATGTTAATCTTACAAAGCATATTTCATTTAATGTTGAAAGAGATGGTGGAGTCACTATTGATAATGTCAAGAAGGATGTTAGTATATCTCCTGAAAAAGTTTCAGTAGAAACTAATCCTTACTTAGGAATGGATAAAGAAGTACAAACTTCATTGACTAAAGATAAGTCATCAAATGAAAAATCAAACATTGCAGATGAACAACCCAAGCCTGTTATTCCATACAGTCAGAAGATTCCTGTCATGATCAGCCTTAACACATTGCGGAAGAGATTAAGAAGAAGAAAAACTAGGCATGTCAAACGAAAATTGAGACCAAAAAAGCAGATTGACGCTAAAGAAAATGTAACTCCACAAGAAAAGAGTGGTGAACAGTTATCAGAAGCAGAAAGCTTTGAATACATGCCTGGACATATGTATCGCCAGAATCAAATGAATGATAATGAACCTAGACCTGACAACAGTACTGCTGGAAATAAGTCTAGTCTAGAGTCCAGTGGCCCTCTTACTACAGACTCAAGCAAAGGATCACATCATTCACTGACCACAGATTTAGAAAAATGTGTCGACTTACTAAAAGTTACTCTACAAAAGCGTTACGACGATGGTAGCACAAAGAAGAAGTTAATCAAAGATATAGTTCGTAGACTCATCAGTTCGAAATATAGAGATGACGAAACTACTACAGAATTTCTGTCAGGACTCACTTTTGACAGCAAAAAATTAGGGAACAAAGAAAATAACACTACAACGAGTACGTCTGATGCTAATAATACGGGAGACAGAGCAGATAAAAAGCCAAAGAAATCTATTCTAAGAAACGAGAAGTTCAATCCTAATGTAGTCGCTTCTACATCACAAAGTGCCCCAAATCTGTTCAGTGCTAGTAGCGAAAAATTAACTAGTAATTTGATGAAAACGATGGCTTCTATCACAGACTCAGATGTGTCCAGCAGAGGAAAGACGTCTTCAGAAAATGCGTTCCCTAAAACATCCTCTGAAGAGCTGTACCTAAAATATTTAGAAGCTCTCAGGCGCGAAGAAGCGTACAAAAGACACTTGAAAGATAAAGAAACTTTCTTAAAACAGAAACTTGTAAGCTCCGAAACGGCATTTAAAGTATCAGATCGTCAGGAAGCCAAAATAAGCTCCAGACTTAAAGATCTGATGAAAGATTTGACTAGAAATAACTACGATGACGGTTCTGGTGATGCTAGCAAATTAGAAGGAGGTTCGTCCTCCAATATGGACTTAGAGAGATTCAATATAATGAGAAACCAGAGAAGTCACTCCGTGTTCACTCTTTCCTCGAGTCATTCGGAAGGCCAAAAACGACCAAACTTGAAGAAAAAGATGCAGGTGGAAAGGGATATAGGCGAAGCTGGTCCAAGTAAAAGTCACTACTGCTGCTGTCCACACCATTATTTAAATCCTAAGATGTATTGTGTGGACAGTTCCGTACAGGTGAGTATAAAACAGAACGAAGAAGCCGCAACCAAAGATGAGCCGTGCCAAACGAAAAAACAGATGTGTGGTGCAATAACGTGTGAATGTAAAAAGTGTAAGCCATTGTCGCCTGGCAACACTCGCGTTGTTCCTGATAAAAATACAGGCGAAATTAAATATGTATGCCTTTGTAACAGGAAACAAGTCTCCTCCTCAGATGTAGGTGACAATTTTATGATTTACAAATGCTGTAAATTGACGAACCGAGGCGTACAGCTCGAAGATCCTGCTAGATTGGGTAATACAGGTATACAATGCGGTAGCACTTGCAATTCTGTTAAAGATAATAAAATAGAGCTGATACAACCCCCTTGCCAGATGCAGACTGGGACGGAAAGCAGCTGTTCAGATGACACGTCAAAACATGCAAAAAGAAAGCATTCGAAATCGTCCCAAACCAACATGATCGTTAATATGTGCTTTGGCACAAACAATTACTGTTCTTCCAGTTCCGAAGCTAAAAACCTCCATGGAACTTCAACTAAATGTAATATGCCTTTAAAAACCTGCGAAAAATGTGTTACGGTATATGAAGCTACAAGGTGCCTTCAAACCGAAATAAGTATCAACCCCAAAATTTCCGATCCTACATTGTCTGATATTAACATCATAGATAACTATAATTGTGCGAAATTAATCTCGGAAAATCGTAGAAAGGTTTCTATTCATAGTACTAATTCTGAAGGAGGAAAATCTTTTAGTGATGTATGCACTAATAGTACTTTCGAGAAAATTATTTCTGAATCTGTGGGGAGTGATAGAAAAGAAGATAAAACTCAAAGATGTCAAGTAGAAAAGGAGGCATCGGGGGAATCATCTAAAGTGTTTGGAAAAGACTATACAATACCCATTAAAGGCACAAGTATGACACTGACAGTAAACTTGACAGAAACGGACAATAATAAGAAAGACGAACAAGCAAGCGAATGTGTTGCCACAGATAAGATATCTGTTGCTGACGAAGCGATATCAGCCATCGAAGAAAATAAATCTACTCAATGCTCAGGCGCACTCGTGGTTGACCATAGTAAAGTCCGCATTGTAGAACGAACAGTTTCTAAAAAATCTAGTTTGTCAAAAAAATATTTGACAGACAGTAGTGTTAATTGCAATACATTACCGAAAATTTGTCCACCTAAAGAAAAACCACCTCTTAAACGAGCTAACACTGATACGGGAAAGTTGACAATGTGTACTTACATTCAAACAGATACTATAAAGACAGAAGATATCGGAACGACACTAACTGATACAGTTATCTGTCTACCTTCTGAACAAGTCATAACTTCCGATACCTCTTGTCAAGTAGAAAAAAATGATGAAAAGAATAAAAAAACATCGGAAAAAGAATGCGATTGCAAAGATTTGAAAACTGATAGCATAAAAAGTAATAAATGTGATAGCAATATAAAAGTCAAAGTAAGTATAGGAGTACAAAAAGATTTCTGTGAAGAAGATGCCAAAATTGTTGACGAAAAACCTAAAACCGATAAAATCTGTACTGATGTCGGAGTTGAGACAGAAATTGAAATCAATTCAGATATAGGCTGTCAAACTGATATCCCTACAATTGACCAAGAAGATAAAATATGCCCAAATAATGAGCAAAAGGAAACACCAAAACGACAAAAAACATGCTGTTGCAAAGTCTGCTGCCCAGAAAAAGATAAAAAAACATGCCCAAATAATGAGCGAAAGGAAACAGCAATACGACAAGAAACATGCTGTTACAAAGTCTGCTGCCCAGAGAATTCAAAGAAAGACCCAGTAATAGACATGATAAAAGACATAACTCGCCGCTATTCTAAAACGGAAAAGGTGAAGATTAAAAAAAATAAATGCTTTTCGGAAATCATAACGGTGTTGAACTGCCTTCTTGAAACTGAAGACAGTACCGATCCGGAACAGAAACCGAGTGGTACCACTAGTACGAACAGCTGTCCAGATAAATGTATCGATAAAAGCGTCCAATTGTGCGAGGAATCTTCTAAAGGCAAGAAAATCTGCACAGAATCGTCCGAGCTTCCCTGCTCCTCCGATTTGCCTGCTACATCTTCAGATTCTGCCGCTTGTAGAGTACTCAATAAAATTAAAAAGGAATGTGAGAAATACCACCAGAAGGTCAAATGTAGAGGTCGGAAATGCGAGGTCTCCAGTAGCACTTCGGTCAACTGCGAAAAATGTAAGAAGGTTCATCATTGTGCTTGCAGAAGTCACAAATGCAAACGCTCAAAGGCTTTCGAGAAGCTGCAAAAAAAATGCATTGCCTACAATCTGATAATACAGACTTCAGAAAGCATGCTGAGCGAGGAGACGGTTTGCGAGAATAAGGGTCGTCCTTTAAAGAATATCATTGTAAAGGTACCAAAGCGTAAGTGCGATGGGAAAAAAGAGAGTGCATGTAGGGAGCAGGTGCCGTTTTCTCGCTCGAGTCCCAGCCCCCGATGTAGTAAGAATAGATCGCGGAGTTGTCCTGATGAGTGTGAGACCTCTGATGAATACGCTAGGAAGATTGAGCTGGCTACGGTTAGAGAGTATCTGGAACAGAACCGGCCGGACTTTGTGGAGAAGACCAGTCAGAGACAGAATTGTTTGAAGTTCATCAGTGAAAAGAGGTAAGGAATCATATAAAAGGTGTAAGGGACAGCCCTCCGCAAACTTTAAGGACTTGCTCACTAGACGAAACTGAACAACCTTCCACAATTTTTTTTTTTCCGGAAACTAAAAAAAATCAGCTTCACCATTTAAAATAATAAACTTGATTGGACAATTTGTATGGCGAGGCCGACTTTTTTTTTCGTTTCCTGAAAAAAAATTTTTTGGAAGGTTGTTCAGTTTCGTCTACAGAGCAAGCCCTTAACCCGTTGTGTGTCTAAACGTGGATCCACGCGAGACACAATGGCTTTTTATAATTGTGTCTCTATTTAAAGCACACGAGAGGTTAAAGTTTCTGGAGGGCTGTCCCTAACACCTTGTATACCTGCGAAGTTTTTAGTCGAACACTTTTCAAGTTGTTAGAATTAATGGGATTCAATGCAAATATTCCGCGGTTGTAGATGAGTTTACAAACATATCCCCTAGAACGTATGTAGTTTTTATTACAGTTAGAAATTACTTGTAGAGCACACTGCGTTATCAATACAGTTCGTATCGGTAGGTACTTGGGACGAATACGGGCTGTGTACGTGTGCGGACTTTCCATTAGCGGTAATACTAGACCGTAAAATTTGAGACCCTTTATAGCTGCAATTTTGTTATCGTCAATGTTTTTTCAGTAAGACGTATCCGTTAATTATCTAGTTTATTTTCTTTTAACCGTCGCGATAATTTAAGAACTCACCAAGTTTTCTTACTACAGAACTCAAGCCCGATGCGCTCCGAGTTTGAAAATGGTCGTTGTACACAAACCTAGGTGTACTGGAAATGTGGCGTCTACCCCTGTTTATTGTGGAGGTATTTTGCCATTGTAAATTCATACTTTAACGTCTTTGTTTAGGATTAGATCTCGCTTAGATTTTTTGTACATTTTTTCATTTAAGGGTTTTGTACGTTTAATGCTAGAAATTGTCTCGGGTAGACTCATTAGTTTTATAGGTTTTAGAGGCATTATCAAAAGTGAACGTGTGGTTACTAGCGCGGGTGCCATTAGGTGACCAGAGTGCATTGCGAGTTGTAGCAGGCATTATAGACTAAGACCTAGACCATGACGTTTAAAGTGTGATTGTTTTAATCTTGTTTCAGTGTGCGTAAGAGACAGAGCTATACAGTTTGTCTAGCGCCATCTCTTACCCACACTGAAACAAGATTAAAACAACCTTACTTTGAACGTCATCGTAACCCCCTAAGACGCGTTTTCTGAGGGTAAAACAATACATGATTACTCGCTAGCGACGCCGTTCCGTCACTTCGCGCTTAGTACCCGCCTTTGTCACTTTAGCGTGGATGCTAACGAGAGGTTTCGTTATGTTTGATACTGCGCTGTCTTTCCACCTGCGAAGCTTTTCAACCCGTCCGAAAGCTAAAGTATTATCCTTTTCCATCGATCATTATTAAACCACTAGACTTATATTCTACTGATAGACAATCACGTTCATGGAAACTATTTATCAAAATAATGAAAAGTCAAAACAAAAGTTCGCTACAGCGCTACATTATGTCGTCTATCAGAACTATTAAAACATACAATGTTAAGATAGCTTTTATAGGATACTTTTTTCTCGACCAAAATGTAAGCGCCTTGATTTTTTTGGCACTTACGCGTTTCGTTCAACATAGTGTAACCTTCAAGATGTACGGACTACATTATACCTCAGTCGATTGAACTGAATCTTCGGCACGCGTAACCTAGCGCGTAGTACTGAAATATCGATGATTAATCTTGATCATTTTGTAGGTATGTGCTACAAGCGTTGCGATACAGTTGAACCTTACATTCCCAATTCAAGAGAGTCTTGCAAACCTGGCGATAACAACCCCTGCGTTACATGTAGAGCTTACAATCCTTGCCAACAAAATCCTTGCAACCCGTGCATCGATCATTGCGGCCCAAGCGTCGATCATTGCGATCCATGCTTTGATACTTGTAAGCGGTGTGTCGATCCTTGTAATATGCGTTCGGTACACGAGAGATTTGGTGAGTTCTTAAATGTTGACAATTTTGTGTCATAATACAGTAGGTAATCCTATCTAGTTTGCCATACATTTTGTTAGACTTAAAAAAGGATATTTTATTTTAAATACGGCCCTAATGAGACGGTTCCCTAAGACGTTATAATTACACTAATTGTAAGTACTGTGTAGTTTTGACGTATTTCTGTTTAGTTATTTTCCTGCTATTTCTAACAAATTAAAAGAATATTAAAGAAAGCAGAATTGCTGTGATTCATCATAATCATCATTTCAGCCGACAGACGTCAGCTGTTGGACATAGGCTAAATACCTTCATAAGACGAATATTACCTTACCAAAACACTTCTATCAACGGGGAGCGGGGTACTACGTGGGTTTTCATTGGTACATAGGAGCGGGATACTGCGCTCTGATTGGTCAAGACATCGGATCTATGAGTCATATGTGTTGACAGACATACGTCGCGTGTTATTGGACGTCAATATTCGCGTTAGAATTAGACGTTTTTAAAGATATTTTTTTTACTGTTTGTTCAACCGATTTTAGCTTCTATTTTTAAGCAGATGGCATTAAAAGCCAAAAACAATAATTAACTATTTACTGCAGTTGCCATTTGTCATGCCACCAACGTAATAAAAGTCAAAATCGGTTGAACGGACAGTAATAAAAGGTTTTCATAAATTTCTAATGTGATTTTGAACAGAGTTTAGTGACTAACAGTGACGTAAGGTCGTTGGATGACGCTAACGCCTATATTTGCAGAGCAAACGAGCGTGCTGCCCAACGGGACCTGCTATCACTGCACGTGGAACAACAACCCGACCTAACGAACCTCAGCTCCGACGAACTGCGACTACTGGCTAAACAGATTGGGCTTGATTTGCGGAGGAAAAAACGTAAGGCATTTTAGACCTTATTTTTAAACGGTTACAGTTAAAATCACACTGATATACGGACACTTTTATATCTTCTTTTTAGGGCCCGTTCCAAAAGGACAAAATGGAATCTTTATAGGATCACTTTGTTGTCCGTCTGTTTGTCTGTCAAGGGAAGACCCTTTATTTCAGGGAAGCGTGAAGAGTACGCTGCGGTCAGTACCGAGGGAGACTGTGTAGAGCCCCGGTAGCCGTACCTACGCTTGAAACTATTAAACTTTGCCCCCGTGACTTTGGCAGTAGACATCTACTTATCTACCTATGACATACATTTTCACTGTTTTTCATACAACCGCTCTTGCGCGATTGTGACGTTATTACACATTTTTCATTAGACATTTTGGAAACACAGTATCTTGTGGATATTATCTAGGCTTTTATGGAAATCAATTTATAAATTCGTGTAAAACTAATCCAGTTAAGACCCCTGAAAATCTGCTATTTTGCATGAACTTTGACACTACATAATTTACTCAAAAAAGTACAACATACAAGCCTAGCAAATTTTTAGAACAAGTTTTATAAAATATTCGAGTAAATCACAGAATTACCGAATGCTAACAGAGTTTTCAGGCGCTATCTCTCTTTTTTCGCGTTGCCTTTTCGTCAAACTTCGCGTTGGATTGCGTTAGATGAAGTAACAAGCTTTTAAACCATGCTCGATGTTGACGATAGGCGAGTGGAAAAGCAGCTTCTTAATAGTGTCTCTCTGCGATTAGATATCTTTTCTTGCTCGTTCATGGCATGGTGCGTTGGCAGAAATACCTATCTCTGGCGCAGTAATGCCGATCCAGTGCACGCTGTACCATAGAAATCAATACAAAGCAACGAATCCTTTCGCTTTGTACGCTTCGATTCCGACGCAGAAGACGCATAGCTTTAGTGCATTGTTGTCCTTTAAGTAACTTTTGCTGAGGCCCCAAGGCGTTGATTGAGATTGACCACCGATTATTATGTACCTATGTGGTCAGGGGCCCAAGTCTGCTATTTTAATAAATCCGTCATTCCAACACGATCCCATTGTCATTTTGCTAAAAGCTCCTAATCTGCTAATTCATAATGATCAATAATTAATCAGTCAATGGTCTCGTAATAGAGTTGTGATAGAATGACACAATATCGCTGTCTTTATTTTATTAGTAGACTAGCTTTTGCCCGCGCGGCTTCGCTCCCGCTCTTCCTTACTTCAGCCTACTATACCCTACTTTACCCTACTATACCCTACTCTACCCTACTCTACCCTACTCTACCCTACTCTACCCTACTGTAGAGTAGGGTAGAGTAGGGTACTGAAGGTCCTACTCTACCCTACCTTACTCTACTCTACTCTACCCTGCTCTACCCTACTCTACCCTACTCTACCCTACTCTACCCTACTCTACCCTACTCTACCCTACTCTACCCTACTCTACCCTACTCTACCCTACTCTACCCTACCCTACTCTACCCTACTCTACCCTACTCTACCCTCCTCTACCTTACTCTACCCTACACTACCCTACACTACCCTACTCTACCCTACACTACCCTACTCTACCCTACACTACCCTAATTTTCATTTTATAACGAACACAAAAAAAAAATTAGCGAAATCGGTCCAGGCGTTGTTGAGTTATGCGCTTACCAACACATTTTGCGATTCATTTTTATATTATAGATTACCAAACTTACTCAAAATCAACAATTATGAAATCAATTATTATTGTAATAGCAGACTTGGGGCCCCAGTTTGCGAGTGGCGTCTCAGAGTCCGGCAACTTAATAATAAACAAACAAACATTTCAGCTTCACCAAAATTCATAAGTGAACGAGAAATGAAGAAGCATTCTGAAAAGATTTACAAAACATTGCCAGAAGTCGTGCAGAAGAAAGAGGAAAAGAGAAAAGAAAACATTAAGAAAACTAATTTATTGATGGCTAATATGTTTAAAAAGGTAAGTTCTACCGATCTTCACCGTAGACGAAGATATGAAACTGCTGATACTGCGTAACTTGCTTGTTTATTTTTGACTTTTTAACAATTTATTCTTATGTTAAAACTTAATAATTACTCACATGAACTATACTGATTCCACCAAATTGGCAAGAGGAAGCTCGGGCGCGTAAAAGATGGAAGCAGTGGAGGGAGGTCTTGCCCTTTAGTGGGACAGAACAGGTTAACAAGAAAAAAAATTACCCTGTCCTTTTGTCACTCACATTCAAAAGTCGCCATCTATGCTCTGTCTCTTTCATACCCTACTTTTTCTCGCTCTCACATCTTTACGCTTCATTTCGCTCATCGTCATACGTTCTTTTTATCCATACTGCAGTAATCTGGTTGTCTATGGTTGGATAAGATAATGAACCTAGAATTATGTTATCAAGCAGAATTAATTTTGATGTACCCAGTGTTACTTTCAAAATTAAGACGAATCTAATGACATTTCTGTAGTGACATCTATAGCGTCACATGAGAACTAATCCTGCATCGCACAATTAAAGTTCTCAACAGCCTGAAATTATCTATCGGGCAGTTGCCCACTAGACATAAGACCCGTCTGGTCGGAGGATCCTTCCTTTCAAACGGAAGTACGTGGGACTTTACTCTCTGTTCCACAACCTCCAAACTCAAAAAAATTTCCCTCCTGACGCAATCGGTTAAAAAATATTTATTCTCTTGCAGAATCTTCAAAAGCAAGCGCTGCGAGGCTCTGTGAACCTGTCCAACTACAGCTCAGTCATCAAGATTTGACGTTTGTCAGTATTTGTACTCCATTCGAGTTGAGCTTAAACATTTAAACAAACCTTTTTTACTGTCCGTTCAATCGAATTTCACTTCTAATCCGAAGGAATAAGGATGGCATTAAATGCAAAAAGTGATTACAATACCAACTATTTACTGTAGCCGCCATTTATCATGGCACCAATGCAATAAAAGTCAAAATCGCTTGAACGGACAGTAATATAGTTTTGTTTAATTAATGTGAATGGAGTTAAGTATTAAATTTGACCAAAAATGAAGTGTTTATGTCCGTTATTTAATTAATTATCAATTGTTGTGGATTCAAGTTGTTACGCAGAATTTATGAGGGTTGCTTACACCCTATTTTTAATTATTATTAATAAAAAATTCTATTTTTAGTATGGTTTTGTTTTATTTTTACTCGAAATAAGTAGGGATTTTACCTATAATATAGGTAGGCCCTATGTTGTAGGTTTCCCTAGATAAGCTCTGCGAGTATCACTTTTTTTTTTTAATTTATAGCGATATGGCGCCATGCCACCTCCATGAGGCGTTCCGTGTCGCAGACGGCACTCTTGACCACTGAACTTTTTGACCAGGCGCTTATCACGCCGAATATTTTTTAGCCCATCCATTTTCTGAGTTCTTTTGGTCAGATCCGGCGTGGAATCTTTTTTTAGGCCCTGCGTGCACACTTTTAAGCTATTGCATAGCTTCTATCGCGGGCCTTGAGCGTGGAGACCGAATCCAGAAATTCCGTAACAAAAATAACCTAACACCCCCCCACTCATTTGTTTTTTGAGCGTGGTGATCGATAAGAAAACAAATGAGTGAACAATCAATCAAAATTCAATTCAATGTGTGAAAGTGTAACTTCAATTAATATCAAAGAAAAAAAAACAAAGGAAAAAAATACTGCATAAATAAAATAAATAAATAATTATAATTGCATAAGTTGATAAAAATGCTATGCAATAGCTTTACCGCGGCAGTCCGAGTGCCACACGTCTTTTTTTTTATTTTGTAGCGATATTGCGCCACGCCACCTCTACAAGGTGTCTTTTTGAAGTTGCAAAATATTTCAGGAGGTAAATATGTTAGTGATTCTCGACCCGAATCAATAATAAAATAAGTAGGTAATTTTTTTTTCTTATTTATGGAAATCGGTATGTGTGAACTACGTTTCTTAAAAAGCAGCCAGTCTGATACCTGCCTTATAACCGCGCTTTCTTTCACACACATAAACACGGAAAAATAAAGGGCGTTTTCACACACACTAACTCGCAACGATAGTTTCATAAATAATGTATCATCCAATCATCATCCCGCACGCCACACCCTAGCCAGGCCCACGCGGCCATCGATCAATCGATTTAGTTTAGTGTAATTAAAAAATAAAATAACAAGTATTACTGATTATTGACCAGGTATCGTTTTTTTAGATGATTATTTATGAGTTTTATTACAACCAACCTGAAATATTGTGCAGTTTTAAAACTGCACCTTGTATAAGGCGTTCCGTGTCGCAGGCGGCACTCTTGTCCACTTAACTTATTGCCCAGGCGCTTATCACGCCGAATAGTTTTTAGCCCATCCCGTTTCCGAGTTCTTCTGGTCAGATCCGGCGTGGAATCTTTTTTTTAGGCCCTGCGTGCACACTTTTTATTTTGTTTAGACGCTAGGTTCACAATAAAGTTTATTCTGTTCTACGCGTCGAGTTCAAATCCTATGGGTGCGCTTCTCGTCACGAGTGCGGTTATGGGGGAAAACCTTAAAAGAGGTGCAACGAGAGTCTGCTCTGGAGAAAAAAGTATTTAATGCATTTGGCAATAAATAATTCTGTCAACTGTCAATCCCTGAAAACTGACATTGTATTTGTAAGTTTTAGTGGTAAATTATAGGTTTAATTAACAATAATCTAACAGGATCTTTTTCACAACATAGCCGAATCGTTCATCACACTGAATCCTAAACGTAAGTGGATTTTTTTGTGTTATTTTTTATGTACCTGCTATCGTTAAGGTAAAAAAGTGATCTGCCTACCAGTAGGTACCTAGTGTAAGATTCGTTCTTAATTCTTTATTATAAAACATATCTTATGAGCTTAACTCAACAATGAGTTTTGTCCTAGCAAACCTTTGAGTTACATATTATATATTACATATTCGTTGTCCATATTGTAGGTACTCCAAAAGTGCGAAAAACCTTTGCGTCCTAATAGATAGGTACTTAGGGTCAACTCACACCAAAAGAGCGTCGAAGCGCAGCGAAGCGAATCGCAGTTTCAGTGTCATATGAGTTTTAACTTTATTTTCATTGTATAATACTACTTATTATCGCATGAGAAACTCGAACGAGTCGCGCGGATGCACGCGGTGCCGCGGGAATTCCAGCGAATTCTATGAACGGTAAACGGGTCGCTGCCCTTCGCCGCTCTTTCGGTGTGAGTTGACCCTTACTAACCTATCATGGAAGGTTCATATTGTTGATGAAAGCGATTATTAAGAGGAAGTTCACTCTTTTTAGTCTCTACGTCTACAAAAATTGTTGCCGATTCACACCAATAGGTTGCTCTTGCTCAATCTCTTCTTCTACCGCTCATAGACAGTACCTAGACTATGCGGATGTCTGTTTTCTAGATGCTACGTTGGTACTCCTAAACAAACTCGAGCGACTGCAGAATTTGTGCATGTGCTTTATTTTTGGCCTCTACAAATACGATCACGATTTATATTGATTGATCTATAAAATGCAGTTTTATTTTATTATCTCGCAAAACATTTAATTACAATACAACGCAACGCAATACGGCGCCCAATTCTCTGTTCGACTGTAAAAGATGCTATATAAGTAGGTACGCCGCACAGAGTAGGTACTTTGTAACATACTGAAAGTACGCCGTACGGGGGCCAACGACATTAGAGAGTGCAAACGTAGACACTATTGTGTCTTATTTCAGATACAAGATATCGATAAGTATTTTTGTTTTCTAGAGAACCAGTTTGAAATCATCCACACCCTACGCATACGTAAACATTTTTTGTGTCCAATAGGTACTCATGTCGATCAAAAAGTGTTCGGCGTCAGTAGGTAACCTAACCTAACTGGAACAAAAAGTGTCTACGTATGCGCTGCGCCTTATGTCGCGAAGTCGAACACGCCACGACATTAAAGGACCTATTACACTGCGCTGAATATCGCGTGCTATCGTACTATTTTTCATTCATAGAAAGACAGTCTAGTCCCGTGGTCGTCAAATTGCGGCCCGCGGGCCGCATGCGGCCCGCGGCCGTAATTTGTGCGGCCCGCGACAAAGTAAATTATTTCATAGTCAGCTATACCTTATTTTTATAATAGGTTTGCGTTTGACCAGAACGCGCCTGATGTTAAGCGACGTAGTGGTCTACGATGGAACACGCTTACCTAGAAGATACCTATTAACTATACCTACATTTCATAAACAAAATCAGAACCGACTTTGCGTTCGAATCCGGCGAGACGGTGACTGACGATAGTCTGCCGCACGCGTCGCTACATTATAGACCGGCGCGGGCGTGTACCCTGCGCGCTCCCCGCTCACCGCCCCGCCGCGCCGATACACCGCACTGGACTGGAGTCGAGACGAGGCGCGAGCTATTTCATTTGTTTTAACGCACAAGACTGAACGTTTCTTGCTTCATCCATTGCGCGTGCGGTATTCTATGTATAATGGCGGGAGTATCATCTAAATGTGCTACTAAAAGGAAGATAATTGACGAAAATAGAAGTTTTCAAGAAAAATGGGAGGAAGAATTTTGTTTTATAAGTGGACATAAGGAAGGTACTGCTATTTGTTTAATATGCCGGGAAACTGTCGTCGGAATTAAGCGATACAATTTATTTCGCCACTACACAAGCAAGCATAGTTCATTTACCGAAGCCTACCCTTTAGATACGATTGAAAGAAAGAATAAAATAACTCATTTGAAATCATCAATTCATCGTCAACAAAATATTATGACGGTAGCAGTCGGGCAAAATGAGGCTATTACAAAAGCATCGTACCAAGTGTGTAACATTCTTGCAAAACGCATGAAACCCTTCACTGATGCTGAATTGATGAAAGAGTGTATGATAACTGTTTCTCAAACGTTATTTCAAAATTTTTCAAATAGTAAACAAATAATGGCAGAAGTAAAAAAGCTTACACTTTCTGAATCCACCTGTCGCCGCCGTGTTGAAGATATTTCGAAAAATTTGTTTGAGGCAGTAATTGACAAACTGAAAAACTGCAAATACTTCAGTCTTAGTTGCGATTCCAGTACGGATATAACTTCTATGTCTCAGTGCTCATTATTTGTTCGGTACTGCACAATGGACGGAATCATAGAAGAAGACTTCTTAGCAGTGATTACCATGAAGGGTCGTACGAGAGGCTGTGATTTTATGGAAGTTCTAAAAGAATTTGTAGAAAAACACAGCATACCTGTAAATAAGTTGATATCAGTGTGTACTGATGGTTGTCCGTCAATGGTGGGTGCAAATATTGGTTTGATTGCTTTAATGAAGAAGGAATGGAATTTATCAAATTTGTTGCCCATTCATTGCTTGCTGCATCAAGAAACTTTGGCATGTAAAATTTCGAATAACAAATTAAAAGACGTGATGAATACGATTGTTAACATTATAAATTTTATTCGCGCGCGCGAACTTAATCATCGAAAATTCAAAGACCTTCTTGAAGAATTACAAGCTAATTATAGCGATGTTATCTTACATACAGCCGTCAGATGGTTAAGCAAAGGAAAAGTATTAGAACGGTTCTTTTATTTAAAACACGAAATAATACTTTTTTTGCAACAAAGTGGCAAAGAATTCCCTCAACTACAGCAAAATGACTGGTGGACACTTGCGGCTTTTTTGACCGATATCACTATGAAATTCAATAGTCTTAATTTAGAGATGCAAGGACCTAACAAAATTATTGGACAAATGACAAATAAAGTGTTTGCATTTGAAGACAAACTGCAATTATACATAAACGAACTCGAAGCGGGAGATTTTTCAAATTTCCCAACTGTTTCTGCTCTGCAATCCGAAGTTTCCATTCCAGACAGTACTATCCATCAAGAATTGATATCATATTTGAAAGAATATCTGAGAGAAATACAAAATAGATTTGACGATGTGCGAAAAATTAAGAACTGCTTTATACTTGTGGAAAACCCTTGGCATGTCGAAAACGAAGATATGAAATTATTCTGCCAGTTTGGATTTTCTAAAACACAGTTAATGAATGAAATCATTGAACTAAAGCACGACACACAGCTTAAAGCTAGTTTTATTGAGCACCGTGAAAAGCAGGAGTACATAAAATTTTGGAAAAATACCCCTAGCAAGTATAAATCTTTACAAGACTGCGCACAATTTGTTTTAACCATATTTCCTTCAACATATCTCTGTGAAGCTTCATTTTCGAAAATGAGCTTCTTAAAAAATAAATACCGTAATCGTCTTTCCACTCATTTAGAAGACACAATGAGGATTGCATGTAGTCCAAAAGATGCCGATATACAAGAAATAATTAAAAAAGTTCAACACCATAATTCCTAATTATAAAACATTGGTATTTTTTATTACGGCGTTGAACTTTTTAAATCATTTCTTACCTACCTATGTTTATACATTATCTTTTTCCAATAAATATTCTAGTGAACAATATGTTTGAGTACTTTTTTCGATATCAACTCCCACGCGAACGACGTCGCGGGCACAGCTAGTGCGAAGTAAATAACGAAATGAGCTGAATACACATGTATAAGTGTGCAAACGCTCTTGGAGCGCCTTCACATACTCTGCGGCCCGGCGCTGGCACTCACATTGTCATGTGTGGCCCTTGGCCAGTCAAGTATGACGACCGCTGGTCTAGTCTATGGTTCGACGTATCGCGTAGTGTAATAAGGATTAGACTGTCTTTCTATGAATGAAAAATAGTACGAGTCGGAATATCGCACGCGATATCCAGCGCAGTGTAATAGGTCCTTCACGATGATACAGGGCTCTGTTAAATTAGAGAATCCATATAATATCGATTTGCTAGCGCTACGGCAACGTTTGAAAGAGTGACCGCCGCGGTCCCTAGAAATATTTATTGTATAGTACAATTCACGAATGATGGCGGCCGTGAAGTTTGCGCAAAAGGCTGCGCAGTAACGTATTTTAGGAACCAAATGACGTCGTGCGTGTGCGAGAAGAGTGTGGTATGCGCGAAAGTTCTCAAAGGCTAACTTCACGCCCGCCATCATTCGTGAATTGTACTGTACTCTGTGCTAGAAATGCAAAGGGCAACTAAATGACAATGACAGGTGGATTTTAGTCCGAAACTCTGACACGCTCTCGCTCCACCCTAGAGTGGAAAAAGTCAAAGTAGTTGGATGGTTGATTTACCATCTCAAAAAAAAAATGTCGATTACCGGATTAATTGTACAATTAATTAAGTTTGTATTGATTTAGCTAATATTATTCGACCCTGAATTATGTAGGCAAGTACTTACAAGTCGGCGATGAGGACGTCATTAGCAATAAATTGCATTAAGTACGGAGTATTTACGGTACCTACACCTAGGTATAAAGTACCTACCTACATAAATGTGTCGTGCAGTCACAGGCGTAGCTATCAAAGGATTGGGGCCCTCTACTTGGGGGGCCCCCGAAACCGGATTAGCAAACCTTATTAAATTGTTCCACGCGCGCCTTAAGGAAATGTCAGCAACCGTAGGGGCCCAGCAACGTTGAAGCCTACTGGGGCCATGGGTGATGCGAAAGAAATCTCCGGGGCCCTGGAACAATAGCAAAGAAGGAACAGGAGTGGGTTTTTAGTCAGTAAGAGTATGACACGCTCTCTCGCTCCGTCCAAAGGCAAGGTATGTCATTAGATTATTTGCTCACTGAAAAATTCTTCCACTTTCAAAATCTGAATAAAAAATAGGTTATAACACTAAGCGTGGCAACTCGTTTTGGTTAGTAAAAGTCTGACACTCCATCCCACTCCACATAGAGCAGAAGTTATTTGATAATTTCCCACGTAGAAAAAGGGCCCCAGATTATTTTTTTCACCACGGCCGTTGTTCATCTAGCTACGCCCCTGCGTGCTGTGCTTGACTGGCTCTAGGCAAACTGGTAAGACAACATTCTACGTTAAACTAGGTACCTCTACATAGCACGTTGTACTTGGACATTTTGTTTTTCTTGTAAATAAGTCGTAGAATTAAAGTGGCCCAAGTCAAAAATTGCATGGTCGTAGGGCTCTTTGGACCGGGGCCGCGGTCCCAAATTCCACCTAATTTTTTTTAGTACTATTTTGGGACCACAAGGAAAAGGGCTATTATATTATTATAGTTACCAAAAAACTGTTAGTACTTATTTATTTTATTTGTGGTCCCAAAATTCCACTCAAAAAAATTTTTTTTTATAGGTGGATGTTGGGAGCGTGGTCCCGGTCCAAAGAGCCTCCCAACTCAAATTGCAATTTGCCGAAACTTAGCAAGTCTCAGTCAAAACGTTTAGGGCCTGCGCTCATTTGAGACAAGACCGTCTTGTCTCAAGTGTGCGCAATCCCCCAAAACACTAGTTGTCCCGACAGGTGAGGCCTTACCCGAAAGCTGGTTTGATAAAAAAAAAAATGAAAATCCGATTGCAGTGCCATTAACAAAGTCCAATTCTATTTTTAAACCATTCAGACACTCAAATATATCACACCAAATGTCATCCAAACCGGACAAGCCGTTTAGAAGGATTTAGGTAACAAACACACGTATAGAAGAATTATAAATAGTATTCAACCTCAACATCCAATTAAGTAAAGGATATTTTTCCAATTAGATTGGAAGTCGATCCCAACTTTTTATATTACTATAATCCCAACTATGAGCCTCATAAGAACACTCAGTCACCCCAAGGGCAATGAAAAAGGTATAGTCAGAGTTTCATTGCGAGATCACGCCAGAAATAAAGATCAGCAGAACCAAGGTTACCGACATAGCTCGATGAACCGCCAAACTCAATTGGCAATGGGCAGGACACATTGCAGCAGAACAGATGGTCGATGGGCACGAAAGGAGCTGGAGTGGTCACCGCGTATCGGTACACACAGCGTTGGAAGGCTTCCCACAAGGTGGACCGATGACCTGGTCAGGGTGTGGCAATCCGATGGATGCGTGACGCGACGCTTTAGGGAGGCCCATAGAAATATAAAAAACAGGAGAAGTGGCAAGGGGGCGTATGCATGACTGGGCGAAGTGCATAAAATATGCACATTGGGGCAAATAGCCGACAGTTCACTTGTGAGACTCGCGACTCGTGATCGTAAACAAATTTAAAATGCCGTGTTGTTATATTGACTGTGTAGTATGGTCTGCATATGGTCTGATTTATGATTTGCGGATGTATGCGCAACTGTGTAAGTATTCCTGTACGTGTAGTAGTGTCGGTAGTGGAAGGAGAAACTGGAGACACTGTGTTCGTGCATTGCATTTTTGGGGTTCCGTAGTCAACTAGGAACCCTTATAGTTTCGCCATGTCTGTATATGTCCGTCTGTCTGTCTGTCCTCGCTTAATCTTTGTGACCGCTAGCACTAGAAAGCTGAAATTTCGTACCAATATGTATATCAATCACGCCGACAAAGTGGGAAGTGTTTTTTTTTTAATTTCAACCCTAACGTGTGATATATTGTTGGATAGGTATTTAAAAATGAATAGGGGTTTACTAAAATCATTTTTGATAATGTTAATAATTTCGGAAATAATCGCTCCAAAAGTAAAAAACAATGTGTGTCCTCTAACTTTTGAACCATAAGGTTAGAAAATATGAAAAAATCTGAAAAGTAGAACTTTGTAAGGACTTTCTAGGAAAATCAATTTGAACTTGATGGAAAGAACATTTTTTGTACAAAAAACACAAAAAGGTTCTACAAAATAATTTCTGGACTAAGTTTGTAGTATAATCGTATATGCAAGCATCTTTTTAAAACTCACAAAACACTTATTGTGACGGACGGGAAACTACGGAACCCTACACTGAGCGTGGCCCGACACGCACTTGGCTGGTTTTTTTAACTACTTAACATATCTCCTCCTTTCTTATATCTATGGGGAGGCCTATGTCCATCTGTAGTTATATGTCTTTCGGCTGATATGACGATGACGATGATGATGATCCCAACATATCTACTTGTGCAAAGTCTAGATAGTTGATAATTTTCTTACGACACAAATGTTTAATGGCTTCAACCACCGAGGTTTCTGCAATTAGGATTGCAACGAGATAATTGTTTAGAACAAATAATATTGTCAAGTTTATGGCTTCATGCTATTAACTGGAAATGTTTTTGCCTTGCCTTTTGCACTTGGGCTTTTTTTTTTTAAATAACGTTGCCTCAAACTAGAAATGACCTCTGTATTGTGGGTGCGATCATAAATACGTACCCTAAACTCACATAGGCAAGATACCCAGACCCGTCGAAGCCTATTGGGGCCAAATTAGGGCCTATTGGCAATTGAGATCCATTGAAGATAAAATATACTGTTTTGGAGCTGGACTGCAGTTTTAAGAGCACATCATATATAGCATAGGCTATCGGGTTACCCTCGCATGTGAGAAGTATGCCGAGCCAAATGTTGCAGCGAACTTTTGGAGTCCGTCAGGATCACAAATTTATCGCCATTAATTGATAGACAGATAGAATATAGGATAAAGCTTCTAACATTGCTATCAATTCTATGTTCATAACAGAAATATGAGAAATATGAGCCAGTGATGACATATGACTCCGAAACGTGGTCGCTCACAATGGGCCTCATCAGAAGGCCTAAAGTCACCCAAAGAGCGATGGAAAGGGCTATGCTCGGGGTTTCCTTGCGTGATCGAATAAAAAATGAAGAGATCCGCAGGAAAACTAAGGTTGCCGACATAGCACAAAGAATTGCCAAACTTAAGTGGTAATGGGCAGGACACATTGCTCGCAGAACAGATGGCCGTTGTGGCCGAAAGGTTTTGGAGTGGCAACCGCGTACCGGAAGACGCACAGGAACGTTCGATGTGGCGACTCTTGGGGGAGGCCTATGTCCAACAGTGGACGTTTATCGGCTGAAATGATGATGATGATGATGAACAGAAATATCTGAATCAATCATAATCCTTATTTGATTCAGAAGTATGGGGTCCAAAAAAGCAGCGCCTCCGATTTGCTTGTCTTTGGAGCCATCGGTAAAAATTGTATGAAAATTCTAATATTGTTCTCGGATATATTTTATGCAAAGGAATTGTTCAGTACTGTATCGGCGTTTAGCTTGACAAATACTAGGAATTTTATCGAATATTATAGTAGACATATCAATATTACTAATCCACCTGTCAAGTGAAAACATTTCTAGTTGAACGTACACTAAGATATTACACATTTGAGCCTTATATATAGAACATACAATTGGCGGACTTCTCGCATTCCTCGATCTCTTCCAGGCAACCTGGTATGGAAAGAGATTGACTGGACATAAAATGGGGTTGCACATGGTGCATTACAAAATAAGCTAAACAATTATTGGTAAAGAAAAAAAACAAAGTACTATACTTAACACTAAAATACATAATTAAATACATACATACTAAATAATAATTATAATGCAAGAAAACAAGTGACAACTACAATTAATACAGCTAAAAACGAAACAACATTACAAGGACAAGTAATATTCCTTCACAAGTGTTTTGAATATGTGTAGTGACTGCGCGCGTTTTATTGAATCTAGCAGAGCATTCCAGAGACGTGTGGCCTGGACAGTAAAGGACTTGTCCAAAAACGTAGTGGAATGCAGTGGCATTTTGAGTCTCAAATTATCTGATGACCTAAGAGATTTCGTATGCGAATCACAAAGAAATTCAAACCGTTTCTTAAGATAAAAAAGGGTGAAAGGGGAAATTGCACATTTATACAAGAGGGATAGAATATGAGCATTCCGGCGAAGGCGGATTGGCAACCAAGAGCTTAACACGGAACTCGGAAACATGATCATATTTGCGTAAACCAAATATGAACCTTATGCAAAAATTTTGAAGTAGGTAGCTTAAGTTTATCCAGTTGTACTTCAGTGAGGTCAAGAAAGCTGGCATCAGCACAATCAAGGATGGGAAGAAGAAGAGATTGAGCAAGCGCAATCTTGGTGGCAGTTGGTAGAAAAATACGCAGTCTTCGCAAAGATGAAGCAGATGCGAATAATTTACGACTAACTTCCTGTAGCTGGGCAGTCCACGAGAAATTCCTATCGATAAATGTCCCCAAGTGCTTAACTTTTTCACTGATGGGAATTATGGAATTGTCAAAAGAAATTTGGGGAAGAGTCGTTCAATCAATCTTAGAGACCGTCCTAGAGCTGCCTACTAAAATAACCTGCGTCTTTAGGGGATTCACCGTGAGTCCATACCTCTTACTCCAGTCACATATACGGGCCAAGTCACGGTTTAAGGTCATAATGGTCTCCGATAAATTTCCGAGAGGAGCTCGTAAGTAAATTTGCAGATCATCAGCATAAAGGTGGTAGGAAGAAATTAATTCATTGGAGATGGAGTTAATAAAAACTGCCGGTACCCCGGCAGAAGTATTACACCAGGAAGACATATTTTGGTCTCACCGATGCAAATACGTTGCCGTCATGAGACGTCGTTTATAAAAAAAAAAACACCTGCTAAAGTCACTAGCTAAAAATAGATAAATTATTATCCACACCTTATTACGTCATCGTCATGTAATTATTAATTTAGCGAATTTTGTCAGAAATTTGGCTTCCGATATTCTATCAGATAAAATTAATCAACATTATGAGATTATGAGTTTGAAGTAGACGATTCCAATCACTGCATTGATTTCTTATCACTGTTAAGGCTGAGTCTACAACATCGCAGTACGTGTGATTCAATTGAAAAACTGAATTTATTACAATTATAATTAATTAGCTTTTGCTCGCGGATTCGCCCGCTTACTTAAAATATAGCCTCAGGAATAAATCGGCTTTCTATCGGTTTTAACAATCAGACCAGCAGTTCTTACAAACAAAAAAAACTACTCTTTATAATATTATTGTACTTTACTTTTAAGTTTTCATAAATACTTTAACATCCCTTAAACGTATTATGAGGGTAGTATTAGTTTTTATTTTTTGCTATTTTTAAATAGGTAACTCAAAACTGCCTATTTTTTTATAATGATTCGTAATGTTGTCTTTGATAAAGCTTAGAAATCTATACCTAATAGATCTGGTCTCAAAAAATTAAATTTAAATTAAATAGCACAAAACTACGCCTATGTTGTTGTATCATATGATTAAACTAAATATAGATCTAGCCTTGAAACGATATGAATTGTATAAACACATATTGGTCTAGTAGCTACGGTCGGTCAGCGAATGTAAATGTTAAGCAATTTTCTAGCACAGCTACTTTTCTCAAATAACGAGCGCTTGTCACCTATGAAAATAACTTTTATTTTCATTTTTCAATTAAAATGCTGTAAAGTAAGTTTTTTTTAAGTTAGTTTATGCGTACAACTAAGTAGTGGAATTCTCTGCCGGAGTCTGTGTTTCTCTGTTCTCTGTTGTTCACAACCCGGGAATCTTTAAGTCAAGAGTGAATAGGTTACTTCCAGGTAAGCGCGCTCCATCGTCGACCGCATCGTCGCTTTCCATCAGGTGAGATAGCGGTTAAGCGCAAACATAAAAATTTATGGTTCTAGGGTATGCCGGTTTCCTCACAATGTTTTCTTTCGTGCTACTCATTGTTTTCCGTCCACAAAACTACGCCTACGGCTACGATGGCTGAAAATCGGGATCGGGATCCCGGTGGTTGGGGCGTGAAAGCTGTTCCCTCACGCGTGCGGCAGCCTGCCATTTCTCCCCGCTCCGGATCATGGCCTGTACCAGGGCCTGGCGTGAGTTCGTTGCCACTGATCGTCCCCACGAGGACGCGGCGGTGCTCTACCCAAACAGGGCACATCTCTACCGTTTGCTCCACCGTGTCCTCCGGACGGTCCAGGCTATGGTGACACCCGGGCGTTTCTTCCGCAGGAATCTCCCGAACTGACTATGTCCGATGAGGACCTGCTTCATGTGGAAGGTGACGACACCGTGACGTCTTTCCAGCAACTTTATGTTGCTTAACATTTAAATCCCTTGACTGTATTCAACCGTCTGAGTTCTAAACGATTGACAGATTACCTTCTCATATATTCTATTTTAACTTTCTTATCTCTAATCATCTCATGACTTATCACAAAATGAAGCAATTTTTATTAGTTTGATCTCTCTGTAGATAACGTGCGGCGAGTGTTCACCCTTATTGCCGTGATCACACGTACCGAGTAAAATGGCGAGACAGTAAAATGTTGCTCGGCCCGAGACAGTGATGTAAGCGAGTTTGTATAGATGAGCACTCGGCACTGTTTACACGTACCGAGTATTCGGCCGAGAGCACTGTCTCGCCAGTTTACACGTCACACAGTTTATACACACCGTTTTGAGAGCAGTGGTAATTAAATAAATTACACAAAGTAATGCGCCTGGCAGGTTTTTAACCCGCGACCAACAACTCGTAAGTCCATTAAATTACCTACTACTCGGCTACCACTGGTCTCTAATAGTGGCCAATATATTTTACAACAGTACTGTACGTACGTTTTCCTCATCATATTATTATGGAGGTTACTTCAAATCGCTCGAGTGTAGTGCCCTACTATTATAGCACATGTCACGCGTGAATATTACATGCGCGTGCGCGCCGCGGTGTAGTAACTGCTTTATTATCAATCAACCGCCAGACCACACAGTCGTCTTACGTAAACATTTGATTTAGTATCCATTGAGCAATGGATTAGTAGAGCTGTTTAGTGCGTATGTTTTCTAGTTTTGTTTTGAAAGATATTTGTGTTTTAATTAAAAAATTAAGTGCCTAGTTTGGTTTTTGTGTCGTGTAAGTATTTGTGTCTTGATTTTTTTATTTTATTAACACAATAATCTTTATATTTGTATACTTAAAGGTATGATTTATGTTATTTTTTCCTTATATTTTTTATTACTAGCTTTTGTCCAAGTAAAACAATACTTATGTAGCATTCAAGAATATTGCAGTTACAAATATTAGTAAATTAATTTTCAGAATCGATTCAGGAGTTTCAGACATTACACTGTGTAGAGTTCTGATGTATGAGAACTTTAATAATGTGTGAAGCACGAATAAATTTTTATTTCTTTTTTTACAAAATTACAGTTTTTATACCACATGCCACATGCCCAATGGCAGCATAGAAGATATAAGTAGCTTATTATAGTTTACATAGGTTTATTTTATTTATGTTCGGTTTTTGGTGAATTAAGCGATGTATTTTATCTAATCCAGTCATTATAAAGAGGTAAAGTTTTTTTTTGTTTTTATGTTTTATTGTTTGAAGAAGGTAATCTCTGAAAGTACTGGTCCGATTGCGAAATCTTTTTTACTGATAGAAAGCTGCTTTATGCCTAAGTGACATATATGCTATATTTCAAGTACGCGGGTAAAGCCGCGGGAAAAAGCTAGTTGTAAGTAGATATTTTTTTGCGAATTTGGTAGGAAGTCTGAGTAGATTATGAGCGAGTAAGTAAATAATAATCATGTAACCTTTAAAATCAACATTGACCTTCTAAATTATTGTTAGTCTGTTTGTTTGTGTCGTTTCTTGTTTAGTGTAGAGTTGATGAATCATTGTGTAGTTTACGTAACTACACGTCATGAAACGTCGAAACGGTCTAAATGTTAATTTAATAATTTGAACGTTTCGGTTTCAATTTATTAGGAATTGTGTTCAAAAGTAGCTGAAAATATTTTTTGTGACAGTAATAGGTATAATATAAAATAAACATCTTGTATTCCATATTATTATTCATTAAGTTTTTTTTAATAACTTCATGTGATCTCTATCGTTACTTAAAATTGGAATGTTTTTGATAATATCGATAGGTATCCGTGATAATAACCCTTTTTTTTATGACATCCCCCGCTCTTGGGCGGAGCGAGAGATAGAGTCAGACTCTTACTGACTAAAAAACCCATCCCGTTCCTTCAAGCCTTCATACCGGGGCTCGAGCGCCCTTTCGGATAACCCTGGCCCCAGTAGGCTTCGACCCGGCTGGGCCCCTGCTGTTGCTGACAACTCCTTGAGGCGCGCGGGAACAGTGCGCGCCGTCGACGACTTGGGCTTGGTCCGGACTATTACCGGACGGCCGGACAGCGAGCTACCCATTGCTCACTGTCCGCAAGCCCGCGCCTACGGTGGCTGGAAATCGGGATCGGAATCCCGGCGGCGGCGGCGAGAGCGCCGTTGCCTGATGCGGTCGGCCTCCTCCTTAGCGAGCATTACTGCTTCGCAGAAGTCGGCGACCGTCTGCCACTCCTCCTCGCTCCGGACCATGGCCTCGACCAAGGCCCGGCGATCCGTGATATAAATCCCGCGGATGTGGCTCTCATATAATCCGCATCCGCATCCGCGGATGTCGAAATTTTGGCATCCGCAACAACCCTACTTCATACATTCCCTATTATGTTAAAATATTATAGCTGGCGGTACCAGCTATATTTTTATATAATACTAACTGATAACACTCATTTATCCATTTATTCTTTGGGTGAGAAATCAGGGAAATCATCAAATGACTTCTCCTGCTATGAGTTGAGCGAGAGGACGTGCTATGAGTTGAGCGAGAGGACGTGTCTGACTGACTAAAACCCCAAGGGTGTTCCTCCAGTTCCCCTTTGTGCTCCAAGGTCGTGGTGCCCTACACTATTTGGGCACACCATAATCATGGCGATAACGCCTAAATAGCCTTCGAGGAGTGGCTGATAAAATGTCATGGCGTCCGCACATTCCGCATGACGCAGGTCTTCACCGCACATGATAATATCAGGAGGTTCCTGCACCGTATTCGTTCGGAAGAAACGCCCGAGTGTCACTATCGTGTGTAGGTACCGCCCGGAGGACACGGTGGAGCAAACGGTACAGTCGTGCCCCGCTTAGGCGGAGCACCGCCGCACAGTGGTCGGTAAATCGAGCTCCACACTCATAGAAACTCAGTCAGGATTAAAAAAAAAAAATTGCATTGTGTCTAGTATACATATCTTTATGTAATATTAACGTATGGAAGGTATTGGTAACTCCACGCGTGAAATTTTTATTTTTTATTTTTTTTTGTATGGGAGAAAACACTTAAGTTAATTTATTTGAAACTGAATGGAACTGAAGGGCTGGTGCTCACACGAGGTATTGTATCATTAATGGCGATCAAGGGGACATCAAATTCATATTACCTTTCGGGGCCGCTTCGCGCGTAGCAAGTTTTTGAATTTTGATTGTACAGATGATTGTTCAAATCTTTGACATGGTCAAATGAAGTAGACCATCGATTTACTTGTATTATTATTAGTTAATAGCATAGATATATAGCCTACTAATGACTTTTACGATGAAGACAATTAAATACGTTATTGATCACACAGTTTTTTTTACAAAAAAGCATAATGACTGATAATAATGTTGATTAACAAGTGACTGAAAACTGATTTTACTAAGTCACCGTGATTATAGCTGATATATAATTAGATACTGACATAATAATTATAATTTATTAGACAGCCACAGACAGTTTTATTATCAATTTGGATATTTTCCTGCTTGTGGCAAACAACAGTTGTTTTTGACAACCTCAAATGTTATTTGAAGATTTTGAGAATATACATAATTTGTCAGAAAATGATAAGAACGAATTGAAACTATTCTGTTAGACTTATGTGTGCTCGTTGAGTAACAAATGGATCTCCTGTAATCGCACGAGATTATACATTATACATTCGTAAAAAAAACTATGAGACATGGCTGCAAGAGGACATAAACTGGTCTGAGGTCGCGAGAGAAAAGACAACCCCTTCTGTAGTGTCAGTAGAATAGTAACCATGTTCCAGTTCTGACTTCGCTGTAAATGAGGGTGCATCAATATTCTGTGGACCGAAAGTTTTGGTTGCGTGTTGATATATCAGTCAGTACATAGGTAGTCGGTTTCTCCTTCTATATAATTATATAGATTACCGTAAAATGGGGTGAATAGAGACAAAACTTTAAAGGGTATTTTCTCGATATTTGAATATTTTTTGCAGCGTTTAACTATATCAATTTATTAATTAATTGTTATTCTAAAAAAACAATGCTTTGTTAGAGGCCGATATTATGGTATCAAAGTGAAAAACCAAACCAAAGTTTTGTCTCTATTCACCCCTAAGTCTCTATTCACCCCATTTTACTGTACTAGCTTTTGCCCGCGACTTCACTTGCTTACATAAAATATAGCCTATGTCACTCGTGAATAAAGTAGCTTTCTATCGGTGAAAAAATTTTAGGGATTGGACCAGTACTTCAAGAGCTACCACCTACAAACAAAAAAACAAACTTTACATCTTTATTAGTGTAGATGTACCTACTCGTACCATTAATATTAATTTAACTACTGCTAATGCTAAAAAAATCCTAATTTTTTTAAATCTTCTATTTGGCGCAGTCGACAAACACACAATGTTGTTGTATTTAAGTTTATACATAATTGTTACTTGATAGTGTGTTTGTGCGCCAAAATGTATAAGTACGTATTTATCTGTCTTAATCTAATTGGTGATCGATGATCGATGATCAAAACGGGGTGAATAGAGACAAAACTTTGGTTTTGATAGGTTCACTTTGATACTATAACATCGGCCTCTAACAAGGCATCGATTTTTTAAATTAACAATTCATTAAAAAAATTACATAGTTAAATGCTGCAAAAATACCTATTCAAATATCGAGAAAATACACTTTAAAGTTTTGTCTCTATTCACCCCTAAGTCCCTATTCACCCCATCAACAAAACACAAAAAAACTCAACGAAACAGCTCGACCGATTTTTTGTAATGATTTTTTTGAACATTGCCAATCTTTGTATGGGAGTTGGACCAAGTGCTGCCCAGAATGCACACGTAGTGTATTTTGTTCCTCAGATCAACACCAATCAGTAAACTGAAACGCATCAAAATCTGGCCTAGGTGGTGTGTAATACTGTTATTAACAGTATAGTTGGCAACTCTAGTTATACAATGAAGAATATAACAAATAACCGATGTCTTTATTTAATTTCAGAGCACAAATTGAGTCGAGAAGATACACCACATCATCCTACATCTTCGTACAGATACCTAGCGTTCAGTTAGTATCTGTCCGCCTTATCACACGGCCGGGAACATGGAGATAGATAAATACGTTAACGTGAGATACAAGTTAAAATCATCCGATCAGTTTGAAGAGTATTTAAAGTTAATCGGTGAGTTAAACCTTCTATACATTCTTAAATTTTGATCGTTTTAATCCCGTGGAAGGTCGATCCGGTACATGAAACATTTATCGATTTGTAAAGATAAAATTAAAAAATAAAGTACTTGGCTTTTTTCAAAACTCGTATTAATTTACGCGTGTACTTACGAAATTAATTTCTTTAAGAAAACGTCAGTTGAGCGAGTCCAATGACTTGTGGGTAGTTTGTACGCAACGCCGACTACTACCTACAGGACTCGCTCAGCTGACGTTTTCTTAAAGAAATTAATTTCGTATATGCGTAAATTAATACAAGGTTTGAAAAAAGGTACTTTATTTTTATCTTTACAAATCGATAGTGTTTCATGTACCGGATCGACCCTCCACGGGATTAAAACGATTAAAATTTAGCAGGGTATACTCGTAAACAACATTATTTTTAGTATTATTATGCCAAAACTGAAAATACTTTGTTCAGAATAAGTAACTCAACCGATTCCACCAACTTTGTGATTTACTGGCCCACCGCGCACCGTTCGATCGACATGCGGCAGACATTTCCAGCTCAAACTCAAATAAATTGCAGTCAAAATTATATTGTACGTCGAATGCGCCGTGGGCTGGCTACAAGTGAATGTTAAGTAGTAGTTCAAAGTCTAGCTCCCATCAAAATTATACTAATTAATTATTTGGTTATTCTAAAAACAATGTAAAACAATGTGTGTTGTGTGTGTAATTTTTACTTTAAACTAGTTAGTAGTAGACAAGTACCTCTCTCTCTGCCGAACCTGCTATATCTTTAAATCGAGAGTGAATAGGTTACTTCTAGGCTAGCATACAATTGCCGTCACGGATCTTGAGCGGTTGCCCAGAAGTCAAATATTCGGTCTCTTTAGTGGTGCGGGTGAGACGCGGGGGCGGGGAGTGTCAGTGATTGGCTCGCCGCGCCATCGCGTCATAGACGTCACTCCTGATTCGTTCCCTGCGTTGCTGTATGTATCCAACAACGAAGACGATTGGCTCGCCAATGTATGGAATGCGCAAACCGATCCCCACTCTGACGCCGAGCGCTCAAGATCCGTTTTGGCAGTTGTACTCCGTCGTTGACCATAACATCGACGAGACGCTGAAAACAAAGTGCTAAATGGATACCTAAGCGTGTGGTCTGAAAAGTTTCCGACCTCAATGTGAAGAGAGCAGCACTCGTCAATAAACGCTAGTGAATGTAGTTGTGCTGTGTGCATCTTTTGACATTTACTCGCCAAAGTTTTAGACATTTTTTTTTGGACGCGCAGTTTTTATTTTCATTCCATTTTTAAAATTAAGAATGTCAATAAATGTAGGAGGGTCATCATAGATATCAGAAAAGAGAGGAGGGTCAATTATCGTTATTCTACATTGGCGCCTACCTTAGTAATGTCGGACGTTTAACCTTTCAATTGTGATAATTACAGACACAATTGAAAGACAATAGGTGCGCGAACGCCGGCGTTCGCTTGGGGTTTAATGAATTAAAACCGATTAACTTACCTAGTAATTCCGAAACACCTTGAACCGATATTAACAACCTCACTTCCGTAACAATTTAAACTTACTATTCCACTCGACTTTGCCCTACACCAAAGCAGAATGAAAAACTTGTCTTAAATAATATAAGGCGTAGAAAAACTGGACAGTTTCAATAAAAAATCAAGCCTACTCAACATCAACCTACTTAATATGTAGTTAATTATAAACCTTGAATAAAGAATTATTCATAAACATAACATTACAATAATCATTGTGTTTCATCTGCTGTTAACTTAATGAAACTATTATTATTTATAGTCCCTTATGGCTTAATGGCTTATAGTCCCTTGAACCATCTGGCCGAAATTAAATGGTCACAACTCTCGTACCCGTCTAAAATTAAATAGGCGACATTACGACTATCTGTGCATTTGTTTGCGGCCAGCTGCGCCCGGACAGAGCCCCGCTGACTTTTAAATCCATTTTCTTTGAAGATTAACTACCAATTTTTATACGTATTAACTTTTTTAAAGATCCAAGCCGTTTCGAAGGAGTAGGGAAAAGTTGCGAATGTGATGTTGTTGTATGTAATATGTTTTTTATACAAAAGTATTAATCGAACGAAAAAATCAAATGTTGATAATGCTGTTCATGAATCTATAATAAACATAATTATACTTTTTTCAAACCTGTCAACCTGGCCGTTACCGAGGAGTAGGCTCCAGAAAGTCACTGTTCAAGGCTCTTTTCGGGCGTTTGAGCCGTATTGAAACAATTATTATGTACATTATTATTATGCCCTTATGCCTTAGGCCGCGTTCCCACTTTGTCGTGACAACAGATAATCTTGGAAGTAAGCACTTCTAATTGTCCTGGCTTATATATTTAAATGGAGGTGTTCACAAATAGAACGACACGATTTAAGGTAGATAACTACAATGCGCACACATGAGCCACGTACGTCGATCTCCTTAAAATTATTTTATACGGAAACTAGACTTGTAGAACTACACGTGATCCACGCCACGCGACGCCACGTGACGTCGTTCTACGTACAAATCAGGCGTGTTCCACGTGTGCGTCGGTCTAATGTAGTTCTAGCTTAACTGTCGTTTAGGACTATTTTTGCGTGACAACAGATGGCCATGATAGTGGGAACGGAACGGCTAGCACAAACGTCGTAAAACGATATTTTGTTAATATTACACTGTGACGATAAATTATGTGTCGTTTATTGCGATTATGTATCGTGGCTATGACAAATAGTCGTTATTAAATAATGCGAACAACTAGAGACGATAGTTGTTCGACGATAAATTAACCGTTACCACATTGTGGGAATGCGGCCTTAACATGTGTATGTATGTGTACGTCCTCCGTATATTAGGGTTCAGTAGCCAAATGGCTAAAAACGGAACCCTTATAGATTCGTCATGTATGTCTGTCTGTCCATCCGTATGTCACAGCCACTTTTTTCCGATACTATATTGTTGAAACTTTGAAAGTAGATGTATTCTGTGAACCGCATTAAGATTTTCAAACAAAAATAGAAAAAAAGCAATAAATTTTTTCCCATAAGTATTTAGAACTGAAACTCAAAAATTTTTTTTTTTCATATATGGATAGGTCTTTCAATTGTGATAATTACAGACACAATTGAAAGACAATAGGTGCGCGAACGCCGGCGTTCGCTTGGGGTTTAATGAATTAAAAATGATACTGAGGTTTATAATATCATTTTTTTCTAAACTGAATAGTTTGCGCGAGAGACACTTCCAAAGTGGTAAAATGTGTGTGTGTCCCCCTCTAACTTCTAAAATAAGAGAATGATAAAACTAAAAAAAAATATACGATGTACATTACTATAAAAACTGCCAACGAAAATTGGTTTGAACGAAATCTAGTAAATAGTTTTTTTTTTTAATGCGTCATAAATCGAAAAATACACTATTATTAAAACATCGATCAAAGTTACAACACATTACAAGAACTTTTATATAATTATATTATGTTACTTGCTGCTACGGAACCCTTCATGGGTGAGTCCGACTCGCACTTGGCCGGTTTTTTTTTTTATTGTTTAACATCATCGGCCACAGATTTGGCTAAGGCAGGCAACCTATTCGCCATGTGATAAATACATATCAGTAAACTAGCTTTTGCCCGCAGCTTCGCCTGCGTTCATAAAATATAGCCTATGTCACTCAGGAATAAAGCAGCTTTATAACGGTGAAAAAAAAAATCACAAACGGACCAGTCTCAGACAACTTTCAGAGATTACCTCCTACAAACAAAAAAAACAAACTTTACCACTTTATAATATTAGGGTAGATAATATTTATAGCATAAGCATAGTCGGCCTTATAATGTTCCCACAGCTGGGACTCAGGCCTCCTCTCTAGGAGAGGGAATGGGTCGTAATCCACCACGTAGGCCCGGTGCGGGTTGGTGGACGTCACATGTCTTCGAAGTTTTGGTTCTAGGACATGCCGGTTTCCTCACGATGTTTTTCTTCACCGTTTTGAGAGCATTGGTGTTGAAATAAATTACACAAAGTAATGCGCTTGGCTAGGTTTGAACCCGCGATCTAAAACTAGTCGGGGCCGTTCCACAAGGCCATCACTGCTCTTAGATTATTTTTAACATAATTACTCTTACCATCAGGTGATATAGTGGTCAAACGCGAACCTATCATTAATATAAAAATTAAATAAAAAAAAATGATGATAGAAGATATTTCAAGTTACATTTGTCGCGTGGGGAACCTCCCTCCCCTTGTGCCTTAACCTTTCGTATGCCGTAATTAGAGACACAATTAAAAAGTTATTGTGTCCCGCGTGGATCCACGTTCCGGACATACCACGGGTTAATAGTTATGTTTCATTTGACGTTTCTGCCTCCGCGCGCCGATTCCGGTCATGAATCCGATTCTGGTTCCGGTTCCAATTCCGATTCCAGTGCCGGTTCCGGTTTCAATTCCGATTCTGCTTTCGGTTTCCATTCCAAATTAACTAATGTTGACGTTACCCTTCTCTAAGAATTACAATTACATTCAAAAACACAATGTATACTTACAAGACACCCAGAAACGAACTACTTGAAGGCCATATATTTTTTTCCGTCCGGGAATCGAACCCGCCCCGCCACAGCAATCGATCACTCAACCACTGCGCAAGCCGTGTCGTCAAGAACCTGTATTGGTCATATACCTCTTTGTTGTAGATACAACTCATTAAAAAGGTACGCATCAAATCGATTACCATACTAATTTACAATGCCCATTATAATTACATAGTTGCGATATTTTATAATTCTGTGACGATGACGCTTCAAGAAACAATGTCTTTGTCTTGTATAGTGTATTATAACGTACTGTTACAAAGCCGACCCTGTTTGTCTTATTAAATACTAGCTTTTGCCCGCAGCTTCGCCTATACAAATTTTGCTTATTTCACTCGGAAATAAAGCAGCTTTCTATCAGTGAAATAATTTTAGCAATCGAACCAGTACTTTCAGAGATTTTTCCGACTAACAAAAACATAAACCTTTGCGGCCTTGTCTTTCGGCTCACCCTCCCAGGGTGAGAGGAACATACACACAAACTCCTCATTAATTGCTTTTTGTATTAGGGAATATCGCTTCTAAATCCATTACATCTAGAAGTAGGTAACGGATAAACAGGCAGACGTGGAATGTGTTTTTTTTACACTGCACTAGCTTCTCCCAGTTTCGCTTTAATTTGTGCAGTCATTGCTTTTAATAAGCTCGATGTTGTCATTTTACCGCAACTCTATTACGAGACCATTGACCGATCAATGATCGATCATTATGAATTAGCAGATTAGGAACTTTTATCAAAATGACAATGGGATCGTGTTAGAATGACGAATTTATAAAAATAGCAGACTTGGGCCCCAGCAATACTGCCCTCTGAATTATTATTACTATATTTAGCCCAAATTGTTCCACTGCTGGGCAAAAGCCTCCCTCCACTCCTTCCAACGATCAGGTTTCCTCTCTTTCTCATTCCAATTCTTCAATCCAGGAAGATTATTATTGTAGATAGGTTATTGCTAAAAAGTTTTGTCTCTATTTTCCAGGAGTCGGCCTGATACAACGTAAAGCCGCGTGCGCAGTGAGTCCCGTCGCCGTTCTCACGAAAAATGATGACACCTACACTTTCACGATGACCACCACGTTCAAAACTATCACTTTTACCTTCAAATTCAATGAAGAATTCACTGAGGAGAGGCCAGATGGAGTGAAGGTGAGGACGCATCTTCTTTTCTTTTGTATTCCTGACGCGCTCGTTCTTGACCGTGATTGCGCCTATTGGTAATTTTTGCCCACGACAATTTGCAACTGATGGGACTACTGACGGTAACTGAAAATCTCAGCAGTGACATCAGGATGGAATTTGGTGTGGACAAATGTGCAGTCATGTATGTAAGTGATGGGAGATTATCGAGTCCGTGGTAATACCCCCTCCTCGACTGAAACTTATAAGTATTTTGGGTATGTCGGAAGCGTTAGGCATTAACACCTTGTCTATGGCGTGGACCAGCTCCGGCTCCCTATAAAAATGTCTGTCTGTGAGAGAACGTCAAGAGAGAGAGAGAGTGAGAGGTAGAGTGAGCAAAAGAGAGTGAGAGAGAGAGAGAAGGTCCTTCCACAGACTACGGACGGAGCGGGTACACAGTTGAGACATATTAACGTCACTGACATGAAGCAAACGTTGAAGGAAATCTTCTTTTACAGCCTGAAGAAGGTATTGAATAGTCTTCTGTCGGGCAGACAAGGTGCTTGCCTTCAACGGTTGGATCATGCCGGTTTTGATGTACTCTTTTAGTATACTCAAATGGACTCAGACCTAGAAAAACGTTCTGGATAGGCGATTCCGTACATTGCTAACGAAAATCGGATGCATCGACCACGATCAACAGTGATGAGGCTGTATATCCTGCAGAAGTCCATACTTCCACCACCATAGACCCACCTCCATAGGTGGGGGCTTTTTGAATGCAAAGACTCACACAACCGAGAAGTATACAGCCTCAGAGAATAGGTACCTTCTCAAAACTGACGTGGGTCGCAGGCGCGGGCAGTGAGCAAGAGAGTCCCCCATCATTGTCTATGTCTAAAGAGAACTGGCGCAGACCTGTGGTACTTACTACTGATGACAAAATATTGCCCACGATCTTATTTTACTTTCTAGAAGGTGCTTTATCATTGCTAAAAATGTCGCTGTAATTATTATTTTTATTAATTTTCAGTTAAAATCACTTGTTGTGGCCGACGGGGACTGCATGACACAGACTCAAATTGAGAGCAACGGTCGGAAGTCAACACATGTCCGAACTTTCACTCCAGAATTATTAACTGTGGTGAGTTTGCACTTTTACGTTGGTCCGACCAGGTTCGCACCGCTCTTGTCGCTATACACAGATGGAGGAATATCGATGGTATGAAAGTTATGAAACAGGGAGGTCACGACCCTCAGCATTGAGGATTACGACGCAAGGAGGAGGAAGGGACTTTTAGACCAAAGGGCGTAGGTACCATGACATGTTGAAACGTCAATCTTCCAAGCGAGAAAAAAAAAGGATGAAGCTATGGAGGGTTTCGCGCCCGGCCTTGGTTGAGGCCACAGTGCGGAGCGAAGAGGAATGGCAGGCGGTCGCCGACTTCTGCGAAACAGTAATGCTCGCGAAGGAGAAGGCCGACCGCATCAGGCAATTGCGCTCTCCCCGCGCCGCCGGGATTCCTATCCCGATTTCCAGCCAGCGTAGGCGCGGGCTTGCGGACAGTGAGCAATGGGTAGCTCGCTGTCCGACCGTCTGGTAACTGTCCGGACCAAGCCCAAGTCGTCGACATTGCATTCGATATTCTTTAGGTGGACCTGTACAGCCAGTCAGAACGCGCATGTATCAGTAACCGTTGTTTCTCAACTAAAAACGATAGGAATTCAACGACTCAACAACTGGAAACAATCAAATTTGAGGCCCTACTACAACCTCTTAATGCGATCCATATGACGATTTAAACTGAACTGTTCAAGGGATGGAGCAGTACCTATAGGGCGTATAGTTCCATCCCTTTTTCTCACTCGCACGCGAGGTCGGTCATTGGATGGGTGTCCGTCTTCAGATCGAGACTCCTCTGTGCCTCTGAAAGCAATTAAGGGCATGGCACAAAATTGCGATGCGATGCAATAATATTATCGCAGAAACTGGTAGAACGAGATCCATAGAAGAAATCTGTTCCCTCATCTGTTTTTCGATTATGATAAATATCATGTGCTAAATAATGCGTTTATTACGACATTCCGAATACATTGCCTGGCTAAATCAGGTGCCAATAGTGATATATCATAAAATTTGTCTAAGATCGCGAAACGTTTTTTAGTTTCGACTTTTTTCAAATACTTACAAATAGAGTTTTATCAAATTAGTTACTAATAGCTACTATTAGACTAAAAAACACTAATTAACATTAAAAAAAGTCGATTAAATAACAGATTACATGACCATTTACTCACATCTTTATGCGAGGCAAACCCTCCTATTTACACTAACAAAAAGGAGGCAATCTGTAGTTTTTCAGTTCCTTGGGGCACATTCTTTCAGCTGATGCTCGACTTTTCCAAATAACAAATGAGGGGTAATTGATTTCAAAAATTTAGCAACGTATTTTATTGTTTAACACCATTAGCACCAGATTTAGGTAGGCAATTTATTCAGAATGTCTTAATAAACGCATGAGAGCAGTGCTGGCCGAATGATAATGGCTCCGACTACGAGTTGTAGGTCGCGGATTCAAACCTTGTCAGGCGCATTACTTTGTATAATTTATTTCATTACCACTGCTCTCAAAACGGTGAAGGAAAACATCGGAGGATACTGGCATGTCCTAGAACCTTCAAAGATATCACCAACCGCACTGGGTCCACGTGGTAGATTACGGCCCATTCCCTCTCTTAGCTTGAGTCCCGGCAGTGAGAACATTAAAAAGGCTGATGATGATGATGAATAAACGCATTATCTAGCACACAATAATAACTATATAATCACGGATATCGATCATAATCGAATTACAGATGAGGGAAGAGATTTCTTCTACGGATCTCAGATCGTAGAAGAATGGAGGGTCTATAACTCCATCCTGCTTTCTCACTCGCACCTCTGACATTTTAAATACGTCATGGTATAAGGCACTTGTAGCCCAATTCACGTAATCAACACCGTAACGATATCGTAGCGATTTAGTCGTTTAGATCATTTCCGTGTTCACATCCATCAATCGAGTTTGAACGACACCGATTTTAAAGTCGTTTGGTCGAAGAGTCGATTTAAAAAGAAATCTGTGTTACATTATCCTGGTAGAATACTAATTTATGTAACTGGAAATAAGTCGTCGATAGATCGTTTAGTTTCGAGCCAGTTGAGTTGTCGTTCTATCCAATATCCGCTTTTGGACAGGACTTCGATCGAACGACTATAAAACTTGAACGATATTTGGCTTGTTTGATTTTATCTGAATCAGGCTACTGGTCGTGTTTAGTAAATACAGAAACTATTTACAGATTTAGGATATTGTTTGCAAATAACTCAATTTCTTTATTGTATTTCATCAGCATTCTGAAGCAAGTTATGACAAAACTTCTCAATGAATCATTCATATTTGTTAATCTTTTTTAACTAATCAGTCTGGGTAGTACATATCGTTATGTGTCATATTTCTAATCGTATTTACTGTAGATATTCATGCATATTTAGAAGATAACATAATTAATTGTAGAAAAGAATCTTCATCAGCCTTTTTAATGTTCTCACTACTAGGACCTCAGGCCTTCTGTCTAGGAGAGGAATGGGCAGTAATTCATCACGCGGGCCCAGTGCAGGTTCGTGAATGTCTTTGAAGGTTCTAGGACGTGCCGATTTCCTCACGATGTTTTCCTTAACTGTTTTGAGAGTAGTGGTGATGAAATAAATTACACAAAATAAAGTTGTTCATAAGAGTTAGGTACCGCAGTCCTGGAATAAAAAGCAAAAAAGAAAAATAAAGGAACACTGGTTTTAGTCAGTAAAAAGCACTATAGCTTCCTAGCGGCTTCCTGACTCGGTTTTTATTTTTACTTTCCTTGCATTCGTAATGAAAAGCACAGTGTTTACCTCGGGCTAAAGCCTTATTTAATCCTTCGATGGGTCCTTTACTTATCTATGAAATTGTCTTTTTATTAAATTGGACAGAGTGTCCAACTATACCTCTTCGACTGGCCTGTTGGTTTGGTCTAGTGGTTAGTAGCCCTGACTCCTATGCCGGAGGTCGAGGGTTCGATTCCCACCCAGGGCAAGTGTTTGTGTGATGAGCAGGATCATTTGATCTGTGTCTGGGTGTAATTTATCTATATTAAGTATGTTTTTAGAAATATTTAAGTATGTTTATCAGTGTCTAGTGCTCATAACACCAGCTCTGCTTAGATTGAGACTAGACGGCGTCGTGTGATAGTTGTAGAATATTATTAATATTATCTCTTCAGATTGATTTGCGAATAATTATGAGGAATAATTATTTATTACTAGCTGACCCGGCAAACGTTGCTTTAACATTAAAGAAAAATGTTAAGGGCCAAGCGCCCGAAAAGTGCCATAAAACAGTGATTTTCTGAGGCCTACTCCTCCGTAACGGCTAGGTCAATTGATTTGAAAAAAATATATGTTTATTATAGATTCATAAACAATAATATCAACATTTGATTTTTTCGTGCAATTAATACTTTTGTCAAAAAAAAAAAATGCAATTTCGTAACTTTTCACAACTTTTCCCTACTCCTTCGAAACGGCTTGGACCTTTAGAAACATTTTTACACATAAAATTGGTGGTTAAATATTCTTCAAAGTGAACATTGCATATGTAAATCAGTCAATATCTCGCAGAGAAAATGGATTTAAAGCGCTTTCCGGGCGCTGCTGGCCGCAAATAAATGCACAGATTTGCGTACCGCCGCCTAGGTGAGTGCGACAGTTGCGTTCACATAATTTCGGCCAGATGGTTCAAGGGACTATACGCCTTAAGGGTGGACAACTCTTATCACTAAGGGGTATAAAAAAATAGATGTTGGCTGATTCTCAGACCTACTCAATATGCTCACAAAATTTCATGAGAATCGGTCAAGTCGTTTCGGAGGAGTACAGGAACGAACATTGTGACACGAAAATTTTATATATAAGATTATGAATTTATTAAAGTTCGAGTAAACTGTGTATTAACCGTTTTGAAATTAGTTTTTTACTAGTGTCTTTGGGTTTTGTTTTTTACGTTTGTAACCAAAGGGTAACAACGGGACCCTACTGCTACCACTCCGCTGTCCGTCTGTCTGTCACCAGGCTGTATATCATGAATCGTTAAAGCTAGACAGTTGAGATAGTTGGAATTTTTACAGATGATGTTTACAAGGTGTAAGGGACAGCCCTCCACAAACTTTAAGGGCTTGCTCAGTAGACGAAACTGAACAACCTTCCACAAAAACATTTTCAAGAAACGAAAAAAAAATTTGGCCTCACCATACAAACTTTATAATTTTGTGAAATGTGGAAAAAATAATTTGTGGAATGTGGTTCAGTTTCGTCTACTGAGCAAGCCCTTAAAGTTTGTGGAGGGCTGACGCTTACACCTTGTCTAGGGTGACTGGTAATTAGTGTAACTGTTCAGTACATTTATGTTTGCCTAATGTACTGAACAGCTGATATTTTTTTCGCGATTTCGGCTTTGCTTCCATAGTAAAAATTGTTTGTTATCATGAGCACAATCACGTGTTTAAGTATCGTACACTAATTGCCAGTCACCCTATATATCTGCTGCCGCTATAAATACTAAAACAGACTAAAATAAATATTTAAGTGGGGCTTCCACAACAGACGTGCGTGACCCTTCGTGCGCGAGTCCGACTCTCACTTGCCGATTTTTTCCTTAACATTAATATTGTGCGGAACCCTATATGTGCGATTCCGACTCGCACTTGACCATTTTTTTTCAGTAATGTTGCCATATTTAACCGACTTCGAAAAGGAGAAGGTTCTATGTTCGGCTGAATGTATTTTTTTTTTAATACATTTATGTATAAAATCTAAGAAATTTTAATTTTTTTTTAAAGAAAGAGTAATTTAATATAATCATTTATTTGTTTGTTTGTTTCAGATTACGACAGTCGATGGTTGGTCCGGCAAATGTGTTAGAGTTTATGAAGTAATAAAAGATTAAATATGTTTAAAATAATTTAGTTAATTTAATTAAGTTGTTATACGGGTGGTCGGTTAAATACGTTACAATTAAAATACAGCTGGTTCTGAAAATAATTATTTGTGTATTTTGTTTTTAACTAGTTTTTGCCTTCGGCTTTGTTCCCTCCTGTTAACTGACTACTCTATTCTGCTCTACCCAACTCTACCCTACTCCACTCTACTTTACCTTACTCTACCCTATTCTATCCTACTGTACTCTACCCTAGTCTTCCCTACTCTACCCTGCCCTACCATACGCTATTTGCCAACCTACCCTACCTAACTACTTACGCTACCTACCTTCCTACTTCAATAAAAAATACTTACATACAACATTTTTTTTTAAATTATGTTTAAAGAAATTTATTCTCATAAAAGACTAAGTATAGTCACTTAAATGAGAAACATGATACAGACAGCTACATGGTTTAATTTTATTAATAAAATTATTATTCTTAATCACTATTCCATTACTTAGCACCACAAAATAGATAGGTACAGAAGTCAATCTACATACAAAGCGCGCTCGAGTAACGCACACATAGACACCGCTCACGGAGCCGATGTCTCGGACCACTCGTCGAACAGTTCCAGCTCAAACGCTCATTAGTGTGCGTCCACCGAGCGTAGGTATAAAAAGTGAAGTACATATATGAGATTGTCTTCTGTACCTATCTATTTTGTGTTAGGACTTTAGGGCTCACTATCATTGTGCTATCAGTCAGTTGTCTATATTGAATAATGTCGCACGCACGCACGCTGACTAAACGTAGGGTTGCGTTCAAAGTACCTAAATTAAAATGCTATAGTCTATTGTCACTCTTACACGTACAAGCACTAGGTACCCAATTGTGGGGTTTTAATAAGGGTTGATTTTCCCGTATCCGCTGGACAGCTTGACCAATAAAGCGACCATTGTCGTAGAGGAGGGACGGATGCTTAATTTGCAGTTATAAAAGCGTCCTGGAAACCTATTTGGATTGTGAAGATTAGGTCCTAAAATGAAAAAAAGTCTAAAACAAGTTTCCATTTTAGTGAGGGTAAGAGCTTGTAAGAATTTTTAAAAATGTTAAAAAAATCGTAACCATGAAATACTCGGGCGCGGTTGATTTTTTATTTTATTTTAAAGGGGATCCTATCAGGATTGCGAAAAACCTATAATCTGACGGTTATCAAGGGGCGATGTAGTTAAAACCATCGATAAGTGTACAAATTTCAACGTTCCTAACAAAATTATCTTAGCAAAAACCACTGTTTGCTAAAATAATTACTCGTTGCTATAAAATAGTAACAGGAACCTTACATTAGAACTTTATGACTTGCCCATTTGCACGTTTAAATTGTCAGATATTGAAATGTATACTTTTCTGCATGTACTTAAGTTACCTTGTCTTAATCTGACGCACAAGAGTTTTCCCGAGGACCAACAAAAAAAAAGTGAAATTTAAAAACATTTTCGTAATAAAAAAACTAGAGTTAACTGATATTATCAATAAGATAAGTACTCAAGGAGATATAAATATTGATATGATACTATATATTATTATATAATTACCTATGCCATAGCAAACCTTCGTCATTGTAGATATTACTCGTAATAATAGAAATCTGATAACAAATTGTAGAAGCTATCAACATAATTTGCCTATACTTAAACCCACACAGACATAGTAAAAACATATAACGGTTTGCTTACAACTCCTTGAGGTGCACCGTCGACAACTGGACTCGGTCCGGACGGTTATCGTGTAGTCGGATAGCGAGCTATCCATTGCTCGCCGTCCGCAACCTGGCCTAAGGTGGCCGGAAATCGGGATCGGAGTCCCGGCGGCGGCTGAGGCGTAAGGGTTGTTGCCTCACGCGTGTGGCATCCTCCTTTGCTAGCATTACTGCTTCGCAGAAGGAGACAATCGCCTGCCACTCCTCGCTCCGGACCATGGCCTGCACCAAGGCCCGGCATGAGAGATCGCTGCTGCCGATCGCCCCCACGAGGACACGGCGGTGCTCTGCCCAAGCGAGGCACACCTCAACCGTGTGCTCCACCGTGTCATCCGAGCGGTCCACAAAGTGGTTCCGGGAGGCCATGTCGCAAATTTGCGACGCGGCAATGCCCCGAGTCCGTCCAGGACGTGCTAAGCGCCAGGTGTACTGGTGGTCGCCGGAAATCGCTGCACTGCGCAACACGTGCAATCATGCGCGACGCCGGTACGCCAGATACTGCAGGCGCCGCATCCGCCCGCCGGATGCGGAGGCCAGAGAGGCGGAGCTGTACGAAGGTTACAGAGAGGCAAAACACACCCTCCGAGCGGAGACTAAGCGGGCCAAACTCGAGGCCCGCAACGTGTTGCTGGGGTCTCTGAATGCGGACCCGTGGGGGCGCCCGTACAAATTGGTACGGGAGAAACTGCGCCCCTGGGCTCCCCCGCTGACTCAGAGTCTCCGGCCCCAACTCGTGGAGGGTGTGGTAAGCGCTCTGTTCCCTGTGCGAGGGGAACACTCCCCCCCGCCTATGGCTCCGCCTCCGCCAGCGGTGTCTGACGCGGACCGCAATAGCGACGACGACGACAATGCTCCAGAGGTGACCGAGGTAGAGATGAGAGTGGCGGTGCAAAGGCTGAGTGCCAAGAACGCCGCCCCAGGACCCGATGGCTTGCCTGGGAAAGCCTGGGTCCTGGCCATGGAGGCTCTCGGGCCTCGACTGAGAGGGCTCTTCAGCGCATGCTTGGAGAGGGGCCAGTTCCCACTTCGCTGGAAGACGGGGAAACTGGTCCTCATCGCGAAGCCAGGGCGCCCTGCGGACTCTCCGTCCGCGTACCGGCCCATTGTGCTGCTCGACGAGGTGGGCAAGCTCTTTGAAAGAGTGATTGCGAGCCGCCTCGTCGCGCGCCTTTCACGGGTGGGGCCGGACCTTTCGGACGGACAGTTCGGCTTTCGCAGGATGCGCTCGACGGTGGACGCCATCATGCGCGTGCGAGCCCTCACGACGGGGGATGCGGTGTCCCAGGGTAGGTGTGTCGTGGCAGTGTCTTTGGACATTGCCAACGCTTTCAATTCCCTGCCCTGGAGTACGATCCGGAGGGCACTCCGGTACCACCGGGTGCCCGAATACCTCTGTCGAGTAGTCGAGGCCTACCTGTCGGACAGGTACATTGTCTACCCCGGTCACCAGGGAGACTGGAAACGTCGGGAGATGTCGTGCGGTTTTCCGCAGGGGTCGGTACTAGGGCCACCCTTGTGGAACATCGGGTACGATTACGTGCTGCGGGGCGACCTCCCTGACGGGGTCAGCGTGGTTTGCTACGCAGACGACACGCTGGTTCTAGCGCAGGGAGAGTCGTACCAGGCGGCGGTCGCTCTAGCGACACGCGGGGTTGCGATAGTCGTTGATAGGATCCAGGAGTTGGGACTCGAGGTGGCGCTTCACAAATCCGAGGCCATGTGTTTCCACGGTCGCCGGTCTCGGAACGCGCCGCCATTGAGTTCCCAACTAACGGTAGGAGGAGTTCACATCGGTGTCGGGTCGACGATGAAGTACCTGGGACTCGTCCTCGACAGCCGGTGGAATTTCGTGGAGCATTTCCGACGTCTGGCTCCCAAACTCAACCGGACTGGGGCTGCGCTCAAGCGGCTCCTGCCCAACCTTGGGGGTCCAGACGCCTCCTGCCGGAGGCTCTACGCGGGGATCGTTCGGTCCATGGCCCTCTACGGGGCGCCGGTGTGGGCGCCGTCGCTGAAAAAGCAACCGGCGGCCATACTGAACGCCTGCCAGAGGGTCATGGCAATTCGGATGGTGCGGGGATACCGCACGATTTCCCGCGAAGCGGCGAGCCTTCTGGCTGGCCTACCACCGTGGGATCTGGAGGCAACAGTCCTTGCACACATGCACGACATGCGCGTGGAGATGCAACGCCGGGGTGAAAGTCCTCTGCCGCGACAGGTCGCGGCATGGCGGACAGAGCTTCGGCGGGATCTCATGGTGGAATGGCGTCAGCGACTATCGCAACCCCGTCATGGGCACGCCACAATTATGGCGATAAGTCCCCTCTTTGAGGCGTGGCTGGAAAGACCTCACGGCGTCCTTACCTTCCGCATGACACAGGTCCTCACCGGAAATGGCAAGTTCGGGAGGTTCCTGTTCCGAATTAAAGCGGAAGTGACGCCCGGGTGTCGCCACTGCGGAACGCCCGGAGGACACGGTGGAGCACACAATCGCGGTGTGCCCTGCTTGGGCGGAGCATCGCCGTGCCCTCGTGGGGGTGATCGGCGGCAGAGACCTCTCGCGCCGGGCCCTGGTCGAGGCCATGGTCCGGAGCGAGGAGGAGTGGCAGGCGGTCGCCGACTTCTGCGAAGCAGTAATGCTCGCTAAGGAGGAGGCCGACCGCATCAGACAACGGCGCTCTCGCCGCCGCCGCCGGGATTCCGATCCCGATTTCCAGCCACCGTAGGCGCGGGCTTGCGGACAGTGAGCAATGGGTAGCTCGCTGTCCGGCCGTCCGGTAACCGTCCGGACCAAGCCCAAGTCGTCGACGGCGCGCGCTGTTCCCGCGCGCCTCAAGGAGTTGTCAGCAACAGCAGGGGCCCAGCCGGGTCGAAGCCTACTGGGGCCAGGGTTATCCGAAAGGGCGCTCGAGCCCCGGTACGAAGGCTAGAAGGAACGGGATGGGTTTTTTAGTCAGTAAGAGTCTGACACTATCTCCCGCTCCGCCCAAGAGCGGGGGTTGTCATAAGATGATTTTTCCCATCGAAAAAAAAAAAAAAAAAAAAAAGCGGTCCACAAAGTGGTGACACCCGTGCGTTGCTTCCGCACGAATCCGGTGCAGGAGTCTCCCGAACTGACCATGCCCGGCAAGGCCTGCGTCATGCGGAAGGAAAGAACGCCGTGTTGCCTTTCAAGCCACTCCTCAAAGAGGGGACTTACCGCCATAATTATGGCGTGTCCAGCATAGGGTTGCGACAGTCGCTGTCGCCATTCCACCATGAAGCTACCTATTGCTCAACATCCACAAGCCCGCGTCTACCGTAGCTGGTAGTAGTGATCGGTAAAGTGTTGACTAATTGCTGGGTTAATGCCCTAGACAACGACGGTCGTTTTTCTAGTAAATAAAAAAAACCGGCCAAGTGCGAGTCGGACTCGCCCATGAAGGGTTCCGTAGCAGCAAGTAACATAATATAATAGTTCTTGTTATGTGTTGTAACTTTGATCGATGTTTTAATAATAGTGTATTTTTTTCGGTTTATGACGCATTAAAAAAAAACTACTTACTGGATTTCGTTCAAACCAATTTTCGTTGGTAGTTTTTATAGTAATGTATAACATATATTTTTTTTAGTTTTATCATTCTCTTATCTTAGAAGTTAGAGGGGGGGGGACACACATTTTACCACTTTGGAAGTGTCTCTCGCGCAAACTATTCAGTTTAGAAAAAAATGATATTAGAAACCTCAGTATCATTTTTGAAGACCTATCCATAGATACCCCACATGCATGGGTATGATGAAAAAAAAATTTTTGAGTTTCAGTTCTATGTATGGGGACCCCCAAAATTTATTGCTTTTTTTCTATTTTTGTATAAAAATCTTAATGCGGTTCACAGAATACATCTACTTACAAAGTTTCAACAGTATAGCTCTTATAGTTTCGGAAAAAAGTGGCTGTGACATACGGACGGACAGACAGACAGACAGACAGACAGACAGACAGACAGACAGACAGACAGACAGACATGACGAATCTATAAGGGTTCCGTTTTTTGCCATTTGGCTACGGAACCCTAAAAACAGGCCAAGTGCGAGTCGGACTCGCCCATGAAGGGTTCCATAGCAGCAAATAACATAATATAAAAGTTCTTGTAATGTGTTGTAACTTTGATAATAGTGTATTTTTTCGATTTATGACGCATTAAAAAAAAACTACTTACTAGATCTCGTTCAAACCAATTTTCGTTGGTAGTTTACATGGTACTGCACATCATATTATTTTTAGTTTTATCATTCTCTTATTTTAGAAGTTACAGAGGGGGGAGGGGGACACATTTTACCACTTTGGAAGTGTCTCTCGCCTAAACTATTCAATTTAGAAAAAAATTATATTAGAAACCTCAATATCATTTTCGAAGACCTATCCATAGATACCCCCACACGTATACGTTTGATAAAAAAAAAAAAAATATTTTTTAGTTCTAAGTATGGGGACTCCCAAAATTTATTGCTCTTTTTCTATTTTTGTGTGAAAATCTTAAAGCGGTTCACAGAATACATCTACTTACTAAGTTTCAACAGTATAGCTCTTCGGAAAAAAGTGGCTGTGACATACGGACGGACAGACAGACAGACATGACGAATCTATAAGGGTTCCGTTTTTTGCCATTTGGCTACGGAACCCTAAAAATGTAGACAATAGGCCCAATCAGAGCGTACAAACAAGTTTTGTTGACTCTGGGTTGACTGACGTGATTTTGTAAAGGCGTGGTATACCAAAGTAACAAAATGATAAATGCTAAATAGATAAAATAGAGTAACTGTCTGCTTCAGTATGTTTCTTCGCGTACCACGCAACGGTTGTTACGGAGAAAGAGTGGTAAAAGAAAAGTGAAGAAGAGCGAACTCACTAGCTAGATAGGGCTCTATTTTAAAATAGAAATAAAAACATCACAGAAGACATTTCACTCAGTGGAGATGTCGTGGCCAGATTTCAGACTTCATGATATGGCCAACTAAAACTGGCCATCTCCCCTAGCCAAGTTACGACCGTTTAATTTAGATTCTCTAGCGTCGAATGCCTCGAATACGCCACGCCTCCGTTTCCTTTGTTCTGACCACGTGACAGCGTTGAGGTGACGTCGGAACAAAGGAATCGGAGGCATGAAGTACTCGAAACAAAAACAAAAAGACACTAGAGAATCGAAACGAAACGGTCAGTTGGCTAGGGGGGCTGATCGTTTACATGTAAACGTTTGATGATATGTCGATCCACATTTGGACATAGTATTGATGTAGGATTTCTATGATAATAAAAGGTCTAGTAGTAGTAGGCCTAACGAGGATTGACATATCATCAAACTTTTACGTTTAAAACGATCTGGCCAGTATAACTTGGCCATACCATGAAGTGATCAATTTCTTAGATCTGGCCACGACAGAGACGTGGCCAGTAGTCATGTAATTATTAAACAGAAGTGAAGAATAGAAAAGAAACGATATGACTTTCTTTTGACCTAAAGCAAGATACATTATCTCAACACCTATAAAATTATGTTAGTGCCTACTTATAATGCCGATGACATACAAAACACACCTTAACGTTTATGAAATTCGCCGCCTTCACTCGAGATGCAATAAAACTTATCATTTATACCACGAACGTTACTTTATCTAAATCCAGGGATAAACAGTCAACTATTTATTAGTCTCTGTTACCTCCTAGACAGTTCAGTTTGATATTGACCAGAGACAATAAACAAGTAGAAATGGCATTCTTAGGAAAGGAATACAAGTTTGTAAAGCAGGAGAATTTTGAAGATTTTGTCAATGCTTTAGGTGAGTCTAATTAAAATGCAGATGTAACCGTGTTATTGTAAACACCGTCAGTTTATAAAAAGTCCGGTGATATTGTAAGGTGTTTCTTTTTCAAAAAGCAGCGGATTGTAAATAGTCCAATTTTGACAGGATTTATTGTAAAATTTGAAATGATATGTTCCCAAATCACAATATATCGAGAGTTTATAATCTCGTACCATTTATTTAGTCATATGGTGTTTGCAACAACACGGTGTATCTAATCAATGTTGTGGGAAAACCTTAAATGTATGTATGAGATGAAATGAATGAATTCATATGAAATATTGTGATGCGTAATGCGGAGACCGCCTTCAAGGACTAGTTCAAGCGTTTAACCATAGCCTCTCGGAATGACTGGATCTGTGACCCACTAGCTCGTGCGTCAGACACATATCTCTCAACAACAGTGCTGTCGTCTGCATACCCAAAGATACCGGGTTTAAATAGGTCATTTATATGCAACAAAAACAGTGTTGGCGATAGCACTGACCCCTGAGGGACCCCGGCATTAATATCCATTTTATCAGACGAGCAGCCATCAATAACCACCCGGATGAATCGATCCCTCAAGAAGTCTGCAATCTAATCACACAACCAGTAGGTAGACCGAAGAAAGGAAGCTTAGCAATAAGGCTTTCGTGCCAGACCCTATCGAAAGCTTTTGAGTTATCAAGGGAGACGGCAAGCGCTTCCCCATGCTTCTCGATGGCCTCGCTTCAGATGTAAATGGCATACGCTAGAAGGTCCCCAGTAGACCTATTTTGACGAAAACCGTATTGCTGGTCACTGAGGATGTCATTAGTTTCTAGGTGTGCATGAAACTGAGGTCCAAAGGATGTATGGACCTGCTTTCATGGCTTGGGTTTTTTTTTGTTTTTATTAGTACTTATAGCTTAATGCATAATCAGCCTTTTAATGTTCCCACAGCTGGGACTCAAGCCTCGTCTTTAAGAAAGGGAATGGGCAGTACGCGGTCCACTACGCGGGCCCAGTGCGGGTTGGTGAATGTAACATGCTATGTCTTCGAACTTTTTGGTTCTAGAACATGCCGGTTTCTTCGCGATGTTTTCCTTCACCGTTTCGAGAAGAGTGCTGATGAAATAAATTACATAAAGTAATGCATCTGGCTAGGTTTCAACCCTCCAGCTACAACTCGAAGTCGTGACCGTTACCACTGGACTACCCTGTCTCTTTTTGTTAGTCTGATTTTATTAATATTAAAATTATACCAGTAGTTAAAATAAAGTATATTGAATTGTAAAATTCTTTTGCTTGCCTTCGGTGAATACAATTACTTCTTTACATAATATCTTAATTATAAAAGTGAATAGCTGTTCGTTAGTCTCGCTAAAACTCGAGAACGGCTGGACCTATTAGGCTAAGTTTGATCTTTGAATATTTGTTTTATTTCAGGGAAGGTTTAAACAATGAGAAAATTTCGAAAAGCTCACGAAAAAAATCCGGGTACAACGCCATCACTCATTAAAATGTTATTTTAAAACTAAATTATAATAGAATTCTGATAATAATAATACCAGTTTAGCTAACATTAATTGAATATTAGGCGGTACGAAGTTCGCCGGGTCAGCTAGTTAATAATAAAAATAATGTTCTACAACACAACACACAACGCCGTCTAGTCCCAAAGCTAAGCAGATCAGCTTGTGTTATTATGAGTACTAAACAACTGATAAACATACTTATATATATTTCTAAATACACAATATAAATTACACCCAGACAGAACAAATGATCGTGCTCATCACACAAACATTTGTCCTGGGTGGGAATCGAATCCACGACCTCCGGCATAACAGTCAGGGCCACTAACCACTAGACCAACAGGCCAAATTTTGGTTGGTGCCAATCCAAAAATAGATTAGTGCTTCCATATAACATGATTTCGTTAATCCTTTTATGAGATAGATAATTTATTTAATGGATCAAAGTCTACAATATATTATATCATCGAGTGCATTAAAATAATCTCTAAAAAGTATTATGGTAATCTTTTCTGATTAAAAGAATGATCATTATTTTTATCATATACCCTGGACTTGACCGATTGGTAGAGAAGCAAACACAGTTCACAAGCAAATATTGAAGAAGTATTATGTGCTTATATATTTTATATCGATAGCAGTGGTACCGGCCCCGACTTACGAGTTGTAGGTCTCGTGTTCAAACCCAGCCAGGCGCATTACTTTGTGTAATTTATCTCGTCACCACTGCTCTCAAAACTGTGAAGGCAAACAAAAACATCGTGAGGAAACCGGCATGTCCTAGAACCAAAAATTGAAAAAACATATGACATTCGCCAAACCGCACTGGGCCGGGTGGTGGATTATGGCCCATTACCTCTCCTAGAGAGGAGGCCTGAGTCCCAGCAGTGGGAACATTTTAAGGCTGGTTATGCTTATATGCTTTTGCTATTTCATATCGAACGGCTAAATTGATTTCAATAAAACTGTGGTGCCATGGTGGTGTGGTGTGTGGTGTCATGGGTTAGCTTAACATACCTATCACATAGGATAATTTTCTACTATATCTTTGGCAGTATTATAATACAGATTGATAGTCGAGTTAATAGGATAGTTAGTAATAATTAAAGAGTTTCAAAGTACAGAGAGAAGAAAACTATTTTTTCTTCTTCTTTTTCTAAAGGTACATCTATAAATAAAGGACAAAGCCGAAACTACTGGGGTCAGGAACATAAAATTTTGCACAAGGTTTCCTTTCATGACGTAGGAGAGCACTAAGCACTAAGAGAGGATTTTCCAAAATTCTCCCCGTAAGGGGAAGAAATGGAGGTCAAAAGTTAATATGGAAAATCCAACTTTCACGCAGGTGAAGCCGTTGGTAGAAGCTAGTCTTCAAATAGGGTAGAATTTGACAGTAACATCTGTCCAGTTCAGTATGTGTTGTCCAATTACTGCTGCTTACTTAGTTTACATAATACATAGGTAATCTATCATCATTATCATTTTAGCCGAAAGACGTCCACTGTTGGACATAGGCCTCCCCCAAGTGTCGGCACAGTGAACGGTCCTGTGCGTCTCGCATCCATCGTATTCTTGCAACCCTTTACCAGGTTATCGGACCACCTACTTAGATGGATACATAATTTACTTAATTCTAAGTAATCTAATCAGCCCATTATATCCAGTGGCGTAGATAGGTGTGGGCGAAGTAGGCTCTCGCCCACGGCCTCGCACAAGCTAGGGCTCTTTAAGAACGAGGGATTTTGTCATCACCTGATGGTAAGCGACGATGTGACCGAACACAGGGTTGCAACAGTTGCTGTCTCGTTAGGACATGCGTCATGCGGAAGTTAGAAAAGCTAATATTAAAATTATTAGTGAGTTTTGTAAACAGTTATTGTTTAAAAACTTTCATTATTTTCATATTTCAATTGAATGATAGTGCGATGCGTTGGCTGCTCGATCAAATAAATATTCGAGATTTTGAACACTCAACTTATTGAGGGTTCGACATATTAACTATTCAATATTATGAACCTTTGAGTATTTCGATGTTCGATTGTTTGGCATTCGAATGGCATAGTACATCCCGTCTAAATTAGTCGACGCTACGCCCCTGATTATGTCTCATTGCTGGGCGAAGGCCTCCCTCTCTTTTCCAGATATATGGCATATAATAGTTATAGTTCTTTTTAACTTCATCTAAATCTCATACCATTGTGTCTTCAGGTCTGAGCGCCGAACAAACCCAGGCTTACCTCAACTACGCGCCCTCTGTCAAGTTCACCCAAGATGGAGACTCCTACACTGTGACCACTGCGACCCCTCAGACCAAGAACGAGACCACCTTCAAGTCTGGAGTCACCTTCGAGACAAAGTTGCTGACCGCACTGTGAGTGTTTGACCATCCTCGTCGCCAATGTAGTGTTCACTAAAGAAGGTACTAGATAACCGTGGAATAAAGTACATTGACCTTTTCCTAATATCTCTGCGTAGGTACCCGAAAAACAAACAATGAATTGCTTTTCATTACTAGAACATGTAAAGGATCACGATACATGTCGATACAAGACAGTTTTATGTCTTTATTTCCGTTTTTGAAATTAAGAATGGCAACAAATGTAGGAAGGTCAATGACCGTTATTCTGTATGATTCCTGTGTTCTATAGTTTTTATCTGGCGCCTACTTTAGAATCCTAGAATCACTAGTTCGGGATTTTGGTTAGTGAGGCGTAGTGGATCTAATATCATAGCTCTGTAAAATGTATGGAGACCTACTGGCCCAGATCAGCGTACGTGGAACACATGTTCACAATGTAGTTCTACCTTTACTCATTAATTTCCCTTACTCGTCTTTTTTTTTCGATGGGAAAAATCATCTTATGACAACCCCCGCTCTTGGGCGGAGCGGGAGATAGTGTCAGACTCTTACTGACTAAAAAACCCATCCCGTTCCTTCAAGCCTTTATACCGGGGCTCGAGCGCCCTTTCGGATAACCCTGGCCCCAGTAAGCATAACCCAGGCCCCAGTAGGCTCCCTTATTCGTCTCAGTTCAGTAGGCCGATGATATTATATCGGTGAGTAAAAGTTACTATAGCTTATAACGGTTTACCAATCTCCTTTCAGTGTCAGACCACCATTACCGTTGACGGCAACACAGTCACACGCGTGCAGAAATTCGACGACGGCAACACCCTCACCATCGCCAGACAGTTCTCCGGTGACGAGATGATTGTGGTAAGGAGCTACGTATTATTATGTATATTTTAACCAACAATGTAGTTTCACAGTGATGGCTCGATGAAAGTTCAGGATGGAGCTCTTCGTGGATGAGTAATTACATAAATTAAAAACAATTACCTACAGCCGAATCAAAAAAAGAGAATGAGTCAATCGATCAGAGAGTCTAGTGCGAGTATATTTTACCGCATTTAGCTCTCCGATTGACCCGTTCCAAGCTCTTATCGAATCAGAGGACCAAATGTGGTACGCGTTTCGATCGCGTGACGATTATTTAATTTTCTTTGGTACCTAACCTAACCTAAACTAAATATCAGAGAATACGTAGAATTCAGATATGGGTAGGTAGATATCGATACATACAATATTTATAAGGTAGGCGCCGTGAGATAAGGCACGGGACGCACCTTACTGCGATGATAAGAACTAACAGTTACCTGTGTTGCAAATGATATCTAGGTACTGATTATTTACACAACTTACTTTTAGCACATTATCATATGGAGTATAAATATCATAGTTAAGGAATGGAATTCTCTGTCACAGTAGCGTAGCTAGGCGTGGGTGAAATGGGTCCTCCCCTACGGCCTCACACCCAAAGGGGCCTCGCGTGTGCGAGCTCTCTAACGACGAGTTTGTTTTTAACTTATAAGTTCGCGCTTGACCACTATTTCACCCGAAGGTAAGCGACGATGTGGTCGAACACTGGGTTGCAACAGTCTCTGTCTCATTTTCGAATTTATAAAAGAAAAAGGCTTCGCTGACGCGCCTTCGTCCACGTCTAATTTCATAATTTCAGTTAAATAGTATTCTTGTCTTGTTTCAGAGTCTCAGTACCAGCAAGTGGGACGGTGTTGCTAAGAGATATTACAAGGCCTAATTTATTTACTGTATCTAATAGCTTAATATTTATAATTCTTAAATAAATAAAGTTGTTTTATTGATTCTTTTTTAATTATTAATTTAGAAAACCTACGGGCTTGTGAACACCACGTTTTTTAAATGCGCCGTTAACGTGCGTCGACAGCGCGCTTTTATTGTACACGCTGCGTTTGACTCGCGTCTGTATCGCTACAAACGCGCGTTAACTGCGCGTTTAAAAGATGTGGTGTGCACAGGCCCTTACTCTCAAAGGTATAAAAAACACTAATAGAGTCACCCCTACCTACTTAATTATGACCTGCTTAAACAGACTGGTAGGTTCTCTGCCAAGCGCTGATTCAGCCCTCAAAAAAGGTTATGGTCACATTTGAAAAACGGCCATTTTACGAGTCGGAATATAAACTGCTTATGACTATACTACAGAGTGTACTACGTGAACTCAACAAATGGATGTGGGCGAAGTGGGTCCTCACCCTCGGCCTCGTACACAAAGGGGCATTGCTAATGTACCTTCGCCCATGTCGAAATTATTCTACGCTACGCCCCTGAACAAAATTAACTGCAACTCACCTTACTTCGAATGCACGCTTGTGAATGTCGCAGTACAGCTTTGTCATACAAACGTAAAAGCCAAACTAGTACAGCCAACCTTTTCAATACAAGTCACCCACACCACCTACACTCAGAACAACTATAATATGTATAAGGACAAATATTTGTTCCGTGTGGGAATCGAACCAGCGACACGCAGCGCAGTACCCAAACGCTCAACCACTGTACAAACTGCGCGTTCAAAAATATCCCAGTGGTGGGTTGGTATCGACCTTCCGTTGTGAGAGCAATACCGTCTAGGTACCCCATTGCTCGCACAATGGGAGATCGACAGGACCAAAAGGTTCTGAGGACCACGTACCTACCAGAAGAAGATGGCGTGATAACCAGTAGACCTAGCCAAGTTACGACCGTTTCGTCGATCACCTCAAGTCGGCCACGCCTCCTATTTCTTTGTTCGGTCCACGTGGCTGATCGTTGAGTTGACGTCAGAACAAAGGAATCGGAGGAGTGGCTGAAGCGAGGCAATCAACGAAAGAAAAGCGAAACGAAACGGTTGTAACTTGGCATAGGCTGGTAAATGGCGTAGGAATATGTAGATCAGCCAAGGATTGGAATTCCCAGCTGGAGTCTGATAGCTACAACTTAAGGGGCCTTTAAGTTACGAGTGAATAGGTTACTTTTAGGCAAGCGTGCTCCATCTTCGACCCCATCACCGCTTACCATCAGGTGAAATGGTGGTCATACGCGATCCTATCAACGATTAACAAAAAAAAGATGCGAGATGCACACGACCGGTCGATGTGGTGTCGACAGGGGGTAAATTGGGGGACGCTTATATCAAGTAGTGGACGTCATGCATTAAAATGATAATGCATAATGGTACATGAAACAATAACAGTAAAGACAAAATTAAAAAATAAAGTACCTTTTTTAGGGTTCCGTAGCCAAATGGCAAAAAACGGAACCCTTATAGATTCGTCATGTCTGTCTGTCTGTCTGTCTGTCTGTCTGTCTGTCTGTCTGTCTGTCCGTCCGTCCGTATGTCACAGCCACTTTTTTCCGAAACTATAAGAGCTATACTGTTGAAACTTTGTAAGTAGATATATTCTGTGAACCGCATTAAGATTTTTACACAAAAATAGAAAAAAAGCAATAAATTATGGGGGTCCCCATACATAGAACTGAAACTCAAAATTTTTTTTTTCATCAAACCCATGCGTGTGGGGTATCTATGGATAGGTCTTCAAAAATGATACTGAGGTTTCTAATATCATTTTTTTCTAAACTGAATAGTTTGCGCGAGAGACACTTCCAAAGTGGTAAAATGTGTGTCCCCCCCCTCTAACTTCCAAGATAAGAGAATGATAAAACTAAAAAAAATATATGATGTACATTACTATAAAAACTACCAACGAAAATTGGTTTGAACGAAATCCAGTAAGTAGTTTTTTTTTAATGCGTCATAAACCGAAAAAATACACTATTATTAAAACATCGATCAAAGTTACAATACATTACAAGAACTTTTATATTATGTTACTTGCTGCTACGGAACCCTTCATGGGCGAGTCCGACTCGCACTTGGCCGGTTTTTCATAACTCATATTAATTTACGCATATACGAAATCAATTTCTTTAAGAAATTTACAGCTGAGAGAGTCGAATGACCTGTAGGTAGTTGCTTCGCGACGCCGACTACTAAAAAGGTGATAAAATGGTTTTTTATTTTTATCTTTAATAATCGATTTCATGTACCGGATCGACCCTCCACGGGATTAAAACGATCAAAATTTAAGGGTGTATAGTTGAAGTAAAGTATGATTGTCAAGGTAGACCGATGACCTAGTGAAGGTTGTGGGAATCCGAGAGATGTGGGACGCACAGGATCGTTTATTTTGGTGACACTTGAGGGAGGCCTATGTCCAACAGTGGACGACTTTCGGCTGAAATGATGATGATGATGAAGTATCAATCAGTCGAAGCAACATTTCTGTCGAAGATTTTGAGGGGCTAGTGCAAAATTTCCTTTTCAATACATCACCACTTTTAAGCTACAATTTACTCTTTTCCGTACTTATGCGAAAAAGTGCGTGAGCAGCTGGTCGCTAAGTGCTCTTGTTTATTCATTTCTTCTTAAGCGTATTGAAAAACGTCGTTTGATACACGCAGAAATTTGTCTCTGCAGCATTCGGCCTCATAACACTTAGAATTCCGCCTCGGTCGCTGTGACAAACAGAAAAGTATAACAATGTACTATTACACATGTTATAGCGCTTGTACTGAATGATTTATTTTCCACCGTGATGATGAAATATTGATAAAATGGCAACACTTATCTGATTACATGTTAGCGCAGCTCGTACGATTCTTATAATTTATAAATCTGCGATAATGAAAAAAACACGTCATCATGATCAACTGTTTGCTAAATAAATTTTGTGGTTATTCATTAGTTTCTTTTTTCCTCTAAAAGGAGTCAATTCCTCCCGCCTACGCTTAAATTCTTTTTTTCATTCCGAGGTCTAACCGTGCCGATAACTGTTCGTCTTAATCAAGACACCTCAACTGAAAAACTGAATCAACCAACTTCAACTCAATTTCAACCAACTTCAACTCAATTTCAACCAACTACAACTCAACTTCAACCAACTCAACTCAACTTTAACCAACTCAACTCAACTTCAACCAACTTATCCAACCAAATTCAACTCAACTTCCAACAATTTTACTCAACCAACTCAACTCAATTTGAAACAACTCAACCAACTCAACAATAAACTTAAAGTACATGTTAGATAGAAGTTCTTCTCACATATAACACAAGAACTACACACACGAACATTAACAACCACAAACACCTCAACAACAATACGTCAACACCGTCAACGACAACAACACACAACAACAACACATCATCATCATCATCGAACATCTGTAGATTCTGGAGTTGCAGTAGTTGAGAATAGATAGTGTGACTCATCCGTCAGTCTACTGCAATTAAAAATGATTTAATTTTTTCAAGTTTATCTCTGCCAAGGATAAAATTTTAAAGTCATCCTGACCAGGCGTTTTTTTATCTCAATATTGCAGACATTTCTAATTAGAAACTGATGTTTATCTACGTTTAATAAATACTATTCACGATCATCAATCACTATTGTATATTAGTAAATACTAACTTCCTGTTCTAATGACTGACTGGCTTCGACTTCGACTTGAGTCACCACTGAAATAAAACATGCAGAGATAAAGGATACAAAGGTGAGCAGCGGTGCTATTCTCTAAGAAAACAGCCTTGAGCGCAGCGCTGACCGCAGCGACGATAAATCAACCGTGTGTATTTTTTTTTTTATTGATAAAATTAAAACTAAACGTGTTTTGATCCATTAAAATAAAAATGGATATGTCAGAGTCACATCTATTTCATTTAATCAATTTCGCCATTTAAAATTGATTTTAAAAGAACCAAATTTTTGATAAAATCCCGTACAGTCACACGATTTTTGAAGGGATTGTAACAAAAAAAAAATAACCCTTTACACGTTTTTTTTTTTTGTTACAATCCCTTCAAAAATCGTGTGACTGTACGGGATTTTATCAAAAATTTGGTTCTTTTAAAAATTTGGTTCTTTAAAAACCCATCCCGTTCCTTCAAGCCTTCATACCGGGGCTCGAGCGCCCTTTCGGATAACCCTGGCCCCAGTAGGCTTCGACCCGGCTGGGCCCCTGCTGTTGCTGACAACTCCTTGAGGCGCGCGGGAACAGCGCGCGCCGTCGACTACTTGAGCTTGGTCCGGACTGTTACCGGACGGCCGGACAGCGGGCTACCCATTGCCCACTGTCCGCAAGCCCGCGTCTACGGTGGCTGGAAATCGGGATCGGAATCCCGGCGGCGGCGGCGAGAGCGCCGTTGCCTGATGCGGTCGGCCTCCTCCTTAGCGAGCATTACTGCTTCGCAGAAGTCGGCGACCGCCTGCCACTCCTCCTCGCTCCGGACCATGGCCTCGACCAAGGCCCGGCGCGAGAGGTCTCCGCCGCCGATCACCCCCACGAGGGCACGGCGATGCTCCGTCCAAGCAGGGCACACCGCGATTGTGTGCTCCACCGTGTCCTCCGGGCGTTCCGCACAGTGGCGACACCCGGGCGTCTCTTCCGCTTTGATTCGGAACAGGAACCTCCCGAACTTGCCATTTCCGGTGAGGACCTGTGTCATGCGGAAGGCAAGGACGCCGTGAGGTCTTTCCAGCCACGCCTCAAAGAGGGGACTTACCGCCATGATTGTGGCGTGCCCAGCACTGGGTTGCGATAGTCGTTGACGCCATTTCACCATGAGATCCCGCCGGAGCTCTGTCCGCCAAGCCGCAACCTGTCGCGGCAGTGGACTTTCACCCCGGCGTTGCATCTCCACGCGCATATCGTGCATGTGTGCAAGGACTGTTGCCTCCAGATCCCACGGTGGTAGGCCAGCCAGAAGGCTCGCCGCTTCGCGGGAAATCGTGCGGTATCCCCGCACCATCCGAATTGCCATGACCCTCTGGCAGGCGTTCAGAATGGCCGCCGGTCGCTTTTGCAGCGACGGCGCCCACACCGGCGCCCCGTAGAGGGCCATGGACCGAACGATCCCCGCGTAGAGCCTCCGGCAGGAGGCGTCTGGACCCCCAAGGTTGGGCAGGAGCCGCTTGAGAGCGGCCCCAGTCCGGTTGAGTTTGGGAGCCAGACGTCGGAAATGCTCCACGAAATTCCACCGGCTGTCGAGGACGAGTCCCAGGTACTTCATCGTCGACCCGACACCGATGTGAACTCCTCCTACCGTTAGTTGGGAACTCATTGGCGGCGCGTTCCGAGAGCGACGACCGTGAAAGCACATCGCCTCGGACTTGTGAAGCGCCACCTCGAGTCCCAACTCCTGGATCCTATCAACGACCATCGCAACCCCGCGTGTCGCTAGAGCGACCGCCGTCTGGTACGACTCTCCCTGCGCTAGAACCAGCGTGTCGTCTGCGTAGCAGACCACGCTGACCCCGTCAGGGAGGTCGCCCCGCAGCACGTAATCGTACCCGATGTTCCACAAGGGTGGCCCTAGTACCGACCCCTGCGGAACACCGCACGACATCTCCCGACGTTTCCAGTCTCCCTGGTGACCGGGGTAGACAATATATCTGTCCGACAGGTAGGCCTCGACTACTCGACAGAGGTGTTCGGGCACCCGGTGGTACCGGAGTGCCCTCCGGATCGTACTCCAGGGCAGGGAATTGAAAGCGTTGGCAATGTCCAAGGACACTGCCACGACACACCTACCCTGGGACACCGCATCCCCCGTCGTGAGGGCTCGCACGCGCATGATGGCGTCCACCGTCGAGCGCATCCTGCGAAAGCCGAACTGTCCGTCCGAAAGGTCCGGCCCCACCCGTGAAAGGCGCGCGACGAGGCGGCTCGCAATCACTCTTTCAAAGAGCTTGCCCACCTCGTCGAGCAGCACAATGGGCCGGTACGCGGACGGAGAGTCCGCAGGGCGCCCTGGCTTTGCGATGAGGACCAGTTTCCCCGTCTTCCAGCGAAGTGGAAACTGGCCCCTCTCCAAACATGCGCTGAAGAGCCCCCTTAGTCGAGGCCCGAGAGCCTCCATGGCCAGGACCCAGGCTTTCCCAGGCAAGCCATCGGGTCCTGGGGCGGCGTTCTTGGCACTCAGCCTTTGCACCGCCACTCTCATCTCTACCTCGGTCACCTCTGGAGCATTGTCGTCGTCGTCGCTATTGCGGTCCGCGTCAGATACCGCTGGCGGAGGCGGAGCCATGGGCGGGGGGGAGTGTTCCCCTCGCGCAGGGAAGAGAGCGCTTACCACACTCTCCACGAGTTGGGGCCGGAGACTCTGAGTCAACGGGGGAGCCCAGGGGCGCAGTTTCTCCCGTACCAATTTGTACGGGCGCCCCCACGGGTCCGCGTTCAGAGACCCCAGCCACACGTTGCGGGCCTCGAGTTTGGCCCGCTTAATCTCCGCTCGGAGGGTGTGCTTAGCCTCTCTGTAACCCTCGTACAGCTCCGCCTCTCTGGCCTCCGCATCCGGCGGGCGGATGCGGCGCCTGCAGTATCTGGCGTACCGGCGTCGCGCGTGATTGCATGTGTTGCGCAATGCAGCGATCTCCGGCGACCACCAGTACACCTGGCGCTTAGCACGTCCTGGACGGACTCGGGGCATTGCCACATCGCAAATTTGCGACATGGCCTCCCGGAACCACTCCGCCTCGACGTCGATGTCGACAGGCCTGTCCGGTGCTTGCACCCAGGCCTGTACAGTCGCGGCTTCCAGGAGGAGCTCCCGGTCCATCTGCTTAAGCGCCCACCGCGGACCGCAAGGGCTCTGTCGGACCGGCGCGGCCGAGGTTTCGGCGGAGACGTCCAACCGGATGTACCGGTGGTCGGAGTACGTCTCCACCTCCTCCATAACGCGCCAGTCGACGACACGCGGCGACAGAGCGGGGCTGGCGAACGAAAGGTCCACCACTGATTCACCCCGCCTCCGCACCAACGTGGGGACAGAACCCCGGTTCAGGACGACCAGGCCCAGCTCCAAGGCCCAGTCCTCCACCATCCGACCCCGTGTGTTCGTGCGCCGGGAACCCCAAGCCGTGTTCCAGGCGTTGAAGTCCCCGCAAACGACCACGGGGAGGGTACCAAACCCAGCGACGACGGCACTTAGCTCCATAAGGGAGACATGAAGTTCGTCGGGAGTTCTGGTCGGGGACAGGTAGACGCCTACCACTGCAATGTCCCCGACCTGTGCTGCCACGCAACCCCGTCCCCTCGCAACAGCCTCGAGGGGCGGGGTACCGGCGGCGGCCGACGAAATTAGCGTCACCGAGCCGTCTAGGTCCTGAACCCAGCGGGGATGGACGTAGTACGGCTCGGAGACGACGGCGACATTGATCGACCACTGCGCCATGCTCTGGAGCAACAGATCCTGAGCGGGGGCGCAGTGGTTGATATTCGCCTGGAGGAGACGTAATGATGTTCTTATTGACATTCCATTACAGTCTCCTCCCGAGCCCCCTGTGAGGGCACCGCTGCGGCGGGAGCGGCGGCGACAGCGGCGGCAGCCAAGACGGTGGCTGCAGCGGTGAGGGTGTCAGGGTGGATGGGCCTGACTTTGCCCTTGGCCTTGGCGGGGGGGTCACAGGACCTACCCCCAGCCCGGTGGTCGGCCGGCTTGCCTGCAGCCGCACATGCGTAGCAGTGCGGCTTTGCACGGCATTCAACGGCCTTGTGCCCGGGCTGTCCGCACTGGTGGCAGCGGTCACTGCGACCCTTTACACGTCAATTTATACTAAACGGGGCCGGACTTTCCTAGCTGACTACCCTGAAAATAAACGCTGAAACAAACTCAGGATTAAAATATAACCTACAAGACTACTCCTGCGGACTCCCGCCTTTAACAGCTGTAGGCTGTAGTTTTATTGAAATGGCGGCTATAGACTGTCAAAGTTCGAGTGTATCTATTGATATATTTAGCAAGTCATGCAAGGATTTATCAACCTACATATAAAAATGGACTTTAGATCTAAACTAATATTAAAAAGCCATAAAACGGTTTGTTTGTAAAAGATATCTCTGGTGGCGATACGATTACAGCTATTTTGTCTGATATCGTTTCACCTATTACTTCAATTTATTTGACATGAAATGAATGAATGCAGTGGGCGTAAAACTAATTATCATTATTTTACTGCCTTGTCCCGTATTATTTGGGGTCGGCGCAACACGTTTTTTTCTTCCATTCTGTCCTGTCGGTATCACTAACTCTCTTTTCTTTCATATCACTTCTCACACAATTCATCTATCTTTTGTTTGGCCTCCCTCTCCCTCTTCATCCATCCACATGTAAATTAATAACTCTTTTAGCAATAAGCGTTTCATCCCTCCTCTTTACATGGCCATATCAAGACAAACGATTTCCTTTCAAATTTTCAGCCACTGGCGCCATTTTCAAACTTCCCTAACTTACTCATTTCTATCCATCCATCTGCACGCTTAGCCGAGTTGTTATTCTGCAATCGTTAACGCTGTACAAAAGTGATGAAACGTATGGGAATAACTTTATCTCAACGTAAAGTCGCGTGGTCGGTACAAACGAATAGAAAATTGGTAGCCAAGTTCACATCGTTCAAAATGATAGAATGAATTTCTACAACGTTAAACGCTACATCCTTTGATAAACAAACGCTACATTATAGAATGAGCGGCCGACGCAGGTGCGTCAACATGGCTACCCACTTATCGTTTTCTACAATTGCTGACACCGAAGCGTTACCGATTGGAGAACGGAATTCGATACAATATGGTTGTAACTTGGCTAGGGGGGCTGATCCATCTTAACATTCTCATCACCGCTACATGCAATCTTTTTTCATCCTTCTTTTTCACAGCCCACAGTATGACAGGCCTTATCAAACAATTTAAACACAACTAATTTTTAATTAGCACAAATACTACTTATTAGAAAAGGTCATGTTATTATTTATCTAAAGTCTTAATAAATAATATTCATAAAGAGCCAATTAGCGTTTGCTCATTTAATTTGTTCTCACAATTTTTAGTATATTATGCGAAACCTGAATATAGTTGGTTCAAAATCAGTAATGGAACCAATTCCAATAATTTTTACACCATGTTATAATTTTTCTCAAAAATATTTAAAAAGGTCACGATTTGGACACTACCGACACTAAGTACACGGCAGGTCATAGCGGGCATTTAGTGCATAACAACTACTCAGTCGCCTGGATGGCCCGCTGATTAGGTATTTTTTCTGACATAACAAGCTTATAACTTTGTTATTTTTTATGATAAAGTTATGAAATTTTGTACACCGCTAGACAAGACAAGTGTTTCAGGTTTTGCGTATACTTAGTATACTACAACTAATGATGCGGATACAAACAATTAATAATTTGATAATAATCTTTTGTATGTTTGTAATTACTGAAAATGGAAATTCAATTATGATAAACCCTGCACTGATAAAGTTAAACAATAGTAGAGTGATATAGATCAAAAAACAGATAAAAAATGCATAGTTCTTGTGTAACAGTAAAAGGCCACAGTAAAAATAAAGATAAATTAGTCCTCCCGGTGCCCAGACTTGAAATGTATAAAAAAAGTCCAGAATACCGAAGCATTCAAATTTATAATAGGCTACCCTATAGTATAAGGTCTGCAAAAACACTATCTGTTTTCAAAATTAGTCTAAAGCGTTTACTTTTAGAAAAATGTTACTATAGTATCAAAGAATTTATGGAGGATAAACTATTAAAATAAATGTACATAAGTAAACAATAATAAGAATGAAAATAATTGTAATCAATAATTTAATTTAATGATGTATGGAATAATAATAATAATAATATCGAATGACTTAATATAATAATTTAAATAATCTGATGTATCGAATACTCAGTATAATAATTATAAATGTATGAAATTGTAATAATTGTAATGTTTGTTATAATAATTAATTAATTTGTATAATGCATGCAGTATACATAATATAAATGTTGCAGTGCCCTTCCGGGGTCCATGTTTGAGACAATATATAAATGGAACAACTATTTACAACATGTGTGCAAATAAATAAATAAATAAATAAATATATCGTCGATAAAAAGAACTCTTGACACGGTAAATTTCGAAAAATGATTCACATTTAACATGATGACATTCTATATCAGACGGTCATAAAAATGGCATTAAATTTATCATATCGGGCAGATTAGGGTTAAGTTAAAAGCCTGGGTTGGCCAATCCTTTGCCATTAGACCGCCTGAAACTCCAGTCAATATGTCTTTCCTTGGCAAGAACTACACCTTCGTGAAGCAGGAGAACTTTGAGGGATTCCTGAAGTCAGCTGGTATGTAATCGTTCTGTTCTGTGTTCTATTGCGAGTTCTATTTATGCAGTTTCTTGCACGTTCTTCTCCATAAAGATCTACGCTTTGGAACGTACAATTTAGCTTCACTTTTTTTGTTTTAAGTTATTGCATAGCTTCTATCGCGAGCCTTGAGCGTGGAGACCGAATCCAGAAATTCCGTAACGAAAATAACCTAACACCCCCCACTCATTTGTTTTTTGAGCGTGGTGACCGATAAGAAAACAAACGAGTGAACAATCAATCAAAATTCAATTTAAGTGTGAAAGTGTAACTTCAATTAATATCAAAGAAAAAAAAACAAAGGAAAAAAGTACTGCATAAATAAAATAAATAAATAATTATAACTGCATAAGTTGATAAAAATGCTATGCAATAGCTTTACCGCGGCAGTCCCCGAGTGCCACACGTCTTTTTTTTTTGACTGACCGACATTTTGGCAATTCAAAAGTGCCTGTAATTGATCTATTTGAAATAAACGTTTTTGATTCTTAAGTTTTTTTTTTATAATTACCTGCATTATATGTCTCGCAACTGGGATATAGACTTTCTCTTTCTGAATTTATCTTTTGAGATCGCTGTACTTGTTTACTCAAGTTTACTTCACAAACATAATCGAATATTCAACCTAGGTATTTTATTCACATATGTGTGACTTTGACAGATTGATTTCATATATTATTACATTAAATTTTACTACTAAGTTAATTACTATATCCTTTCAATTGTGATAATTACAGACACAATTGAAAGACAATAAGTGCGCGAACGCCGGCGTTCGCTTGGGGTTTAATGAAATATATACAAACTTAAAATAATGATTTGTACAAACGTGTAAAAAAGGCTGAAAAACAGGGAAAACTCATAGGGCATTAAAAAATTCGTCCACATCGATGTCAATGGGAAAAATGCCCAGAACGCTAGCAGCATTGCCACGCTGGATGGCAATGCTGATTCGTTGACTGAAGAAAAGTCCAGCCCTCTGGTCACGCGAAGAGTCGACCAACTGTTTACTGATTTCCCGAACAACTCGATGAGCGCTCGGATCCCATGGCCCTAGTGTTTCAACCCCAAACGGCTCAAACACATAACTTCAATGAGGCTATTATATTTGCGCCGTTTGAGGCACCTGCAGCAGCCACCCCTGCACAGCCCGCCCTACTCAGAAGATGGGATGGCAAGGGTGTCGACACATGTTGCATCCCACATCAAAGGCTTACCCAATTTCCATGGTCACGTGGTAAGCCATTGGGTTCTAAAACAGCTGGCACTGCGGCGGTGACAAGAGCTCGACGTATGATGTCTTTAATACTTGCATGCCGTGCTATCCGACCAGCGCATTTTATGTTCAACCTTATTTTTATTATTTGCGAAACCTGAATCACCAGTCTAGTATTTTTATGTAAAGAATCCTTGTACATAAATTTCTTAAAGTCTGTATCATGAAAAATCACAAATTTATAAGCTTATTCTGTCAGCAAAACTACATATAGTCACCGGGCCTGCTGACTATAACACAGGTGTAAGGGACAGCCCTACACAAACTTTAAGGGCTTGCTCAGTAGACGAAACTGAACAACCCACAATGAAAAATTTTTTCAGGAAACGAAAAAAAAATTCAGCCTCTCCATACAAACTGTCCAATCAAATTAATAATTTTGTATGGTGAGGCGGATTTTTTTTTTCGTTTCCTGAAAAATTTTAATATGATAAGTTGTTCAGTTTCGTCTACTGAGCAAGCCCTTAAAGTTTGTGGAGGGCTGTCCCTTACACCTTGTAGGTATACTCGCTATGACGTGCCATGACCTGTGTTGTTTTTAGTGTCAGTGGTGTCCAACTTGTGACCTTTTTAAATATTTTTAGTGAAAAATATTTAACATGGTGTAAAAACTATTGAAATCCATTTAGTTACTGATTCTGAACAAACAATCATTGTTTGATTTACCGACCTACAAAAAAAAAGACTACCTTGTTTTAATAATTCAAAAAAAATCATTGGTACAGGAGTCTCCGAAGACAAGATCGAAGCTACCCTGAAGTTCAGCCCCGACCAAAAGCTGGTGAAGGACGGCGACACCTACACTTACATCACAGCCACTCCCGATGGTCCCTCAGAACGCAAGTTCAAGTCTGGAGTAGAGTTCGATGATGTCATTGGCAGTGACAAGACCCCCGTAAGTATTCTAGAACCTTAGGTGCAAAAATATGTATCAGATAATGTTAGCAGATTAAATTTTAATGTATGTACCATCGCGGTCATTTCTGCCTGATCACTTAAACAAATTTTTGCTTGAATCCTGCGGCGCAGCGCCAAACCAAACCCTTTGAAGATTTCGTTTCGAGTGCAAGCAAAAATGAACTTAGCGGTGGTCAGGTGGAAGCCCGCGGAAGAGTCTTTGGTGTTATACTACCAAAATAACTTCTTGTAACTTTTTACAAGTTTAATCAAATGTTTTATTTCATGTAGTACCTATTGCTTTAATTTATATCGCAGTATGTGTGAAAGGTTTTAAATATATGTATATATATATTATATAAGGTGTGTTTCACCATCATCGTCATCTTTGCACCCGCAAGACGTCCACTGTTTGACATAGGCCTCCCCCAAGTGTTGCCATTAACCCGTGGTGTGTCTAAACGTGGATCCACTCGAGACACGATGGCTTTTTAATTGTGTCTCTAATTACGGCACACGCGAGGTTAAAGATGTTTGCCTTGGGCTAACATTTTTATGATATGGCCACAACATATAGGTACAGGGTTATTAGTAAAACACTAACCTTGCAGGTCTGTATTACTGACATCATAAACAACAACTTTTGTTTTATGACTTTTTACAAAACATAATTCTTTTAACAAAAAAAAATCTTCGTTGTTCTATCTAACACATTTCAACTCTGTATTTTGCTATACCTACCTATGTCTCGTCTGTATGACGCGACGCGATCTAGCACCCTATCCCCCGATCCATGCTCCCCTCCGCTATTGTACTATCGCTTGCTACGCAGACTTTATAATATTTAGAACGTTCAATTTAAATATTTATATTTTTGTATGAAAATCTGATGACCTAAAATATGATAAATTTTTAAAAGTCGTTGTTTGGTACTGGTAACATAGTTCTGAGGGGTTGCTAGTGTTACAACTCTGGTCTTCCCGTAGATGTCTCGATTAGCACCAGCTTCATTACGTTACTAACGACAGTATCTTTCAGATTAAGAGCACATACGTGGTGGATGGCAACACAGTGACGCAGACCATCGTGTCGCCAGCAGGCACAGCGACCTTCAAGAGGGAGTACAGTGGAGATGATCTCGTTGTGGTGAGTTCAGCTATGTCTCTCTGTTTCTTCTCTCTTTGTACGAGGAGCTCTTGCATTGACAGAAAAATAAATTGTGCCTTATATTGCTTGTAAACGTTTAGGTGCAGATATATATATTATGTCATGGCTAGATCTTAGAATTTATCACTTATTTGTATCAGTAGTGGTACATAAGCGGATTAAATGTTACAAGGCATTTTCTTACAGTCAACCTTTGGGTTAAAAAAGGCCTTTGGGTTCTTCATGAAATGGGCCACTAAAACTGGCCAGATCGTCCAAACGTTAGGTAACAGTTGATGATATAAATCCTCGTTTGGCCATATTATTGATGTAGCATTTCAATAATAATAAAAAATCTAAAGAAAGTAGGATTGAAATATTATCAAGCTTTAACGTTTAAAACGATCTAGCCAGCCCCCTTAGCCAAGTTTCAACCGTTTCGCTTGTGTCGAACGCTTCGAGTTTGCCGCGTCGCCGAATCTTTTGTTCTGACCACGTGACTGAGCGTTGAGATGACGTCATTCCTGTACATTTGAGGCTTTCTACTAGCGTTAACTATTGCAGATTAGCAACTTGGCTAGGGGTACAGTTTTACTTGGCCATTTCATGAAGTAATCAATTTCTAAGATCTGGCCATTACAAACACACATGTTTGAGCAAATAAAAGTTCTAATTCTTAAGTCATTTCGTTAACTCGATTTGGCCCCCCTTATTCATACTAACAGTTACAGCTAGTTGTTTGTTGATATGGATAGACGCTTTTTTTGCGTTGCCATGGCGACTGAGTCGAGTCGAGTGAGGGAAGTTTATTTCAAGACAAATGAGAAAATACTTGTACCATGTTTGCGTGATGTTTCATTTAATATGGTTTTTCCATCTTTAGACCATCACCTCGGACAAATGGGACGGCGTTGCCAAGAGGTTCTACAAGGCTACATAAGTTACTGTCTAAGTAGTTTTATTATTATAATTTATTTTTGTATTAAAAATACTTTACATTTCCATAAATTGTTAACTTAAAGAGTATTGTTTGTGTTTGTGGGAGAATCAATCATTACTGAGTCCTATAAGTTTATAATATAGCATTTTTCAAGAGCGCTCGAAATTTTAAACTAAATAAAACAAACAGATTAAGTAAATTGCTGTTTTTTTTCCTTTAATGACATTCTGTATTTCTGTATAGAATACAATTTCATGTGGATCTTATGAAAGAATCGAAATCGGATATGGTGAAGCATAGGGTGGTGGATAGCTCGCCGTCCTCCTTCGCTTGCGAGTCGTCAACAGCGCGTAGTATTCTGCGCCTCATAGAGGTGTAAGCAAAAGCGTGGGGGCCCCGTAGGGTCGAAGCCTACTGGAGCCATAGGTATACTTCCGAAAAGGAAACCTGGTCTTGGAACTCAAAGGGCAAAGAAAGAACATAGGTATGGTTTTAGTCAGTAAAAGTCTGACACGCCCCCCTCCACCCCAGAAGTCATTGGATGACTTTACTGCTTAAAAAAAGATGTTTGAATAAATAAATAAATAATTATTATTAAAAGCCTGTGAGTTAAGTCCACCATATCGGATAGAGGTTTTGTATGTCTTATCAACATCGTATATCAATATATTGCCCACTGAGAACCCATACGTTTCTAAAGACACCGCCGGATAAGATAAGACTTTATAAAGTCTTAGGTTTATAATGATAAGAGGTAGGTACAGGTTACCGATGACCTCATGAAGGTCGAGAGTTTAGGATGACCTTTGTTTATTAGCACAAGACTTTTGGCTATTGAGTGATAATAAAGGTAAACTAATGCACCCAGGTCGGGCGCAGCAAAGACAATCTCCATAGATGGGGTTCTCGGACGGTTCTGATCTTCAGTGTTAGTGCGGCGTCTCTCCGCAGACCATGTCCCACCTTCCATCCTGCATGACGTGCCCTGTTACCTGTTCACGTAGGGACCTAATGACAGCATCAGCGGACGGTAAGGTAGCCGAATTCTGGGCCAGGCAAGGAATTTAACTAGTTTTGAAATCGATACGCTAAGAAGAAGAAGGTAAAGTAATGTATCTTTTTAAATAAATATGCCATAAATAATATAAACACAATTATTATCAAAAAATATAATAACTTGTCATGATAGGTAAGCAATTATAGTTATTTTATTGTTTTGGTCCAGTATATTGCTCAAATAATTATTAATTTTATCATGACTTTTCTTTTTCAACATTACGAGATGGACCGATGATCTGTAGTCTGATACACGTAAAATCAAACAAGCCAAATATAGTTGAAGTTTTATAGTCGTTCGATCGAAGTCCTATCCAAAAGCGGTATTCACGTGTTCCATATTCGAGATTGGATAGAACGAAAACTCAACTGGCTCGAAACTAAGCGATCTATCGACGACTTATTTCCAGTTACATTAATATGTATTCTACCAGGATAATGTAATACAGATTCTTTATTTATTAAATCGACTCTTCGACCAAACGACTTTAAAATCGGTGTCGTTGAAACTCGATTGATGGATGTGAATACAGAAATGGTCTAAACGACTAAATCGCTACGATATCGTTACGGTTTTGATTACGTGAATCGGGCTACTGGTGAGGGTCGTGGGAAACCGATGGATGCAAAACGCAGAAGACCGGTCATTATAGTGACATTTTGGGGAGGCCTATGTCCAACAGTGGACGTCTTTTGGCTTAAATTATGTGATAACGAGACGATGTGCGTCTTTGAGCATCTCTTATTTTTGTATACACTCCGTAAGTGACCATGCTTCTGGGGATGCAGTTCTCTTAATTGGATAAAGTAGAAAGATTCGTTTTTATTTACTAGCTGGGGCCGATTTACTGTTTGTCTTTCGATAGCCTTTACAAACTACAATCCATATGTACTTATAATATACAATTGTTGTTTATAACGTTAGGTTTTTATTAAAATGGCATATATTAGCTATTTTCTAAGTAACATAAATATAACTCTCTAAGTTATATATATGTTAATGATTTTAATTAAATTATTTACAAAATCGAATATTTGAATTTTGGGTTGCCCTAGCTACAGCAGTGCACAAACTTTTTCAGTCAAAGTACATCTTTCCTAGATCGGAATTTAAGGATAAACCATGAATGAAAAATATTTTTACACTTAATATCAATCAATTTTTAAATGTTAAATGGAAATCTGTTTGGTTTGACCTTCTTAGTCTGACTTCATGTAGGAAAAGAATAATGTGGTTAAGCCTCAAAATCCCAGATAAATTTTGAAGAGTGGTTTTTTTTTATGACGCTATCAGAAATATAGTAGATTTTTTTCCTGCAAGGAATTGTTTTTTGTTAATCTCACCTAAGTTGACATAGACGTAGAGAGATCTTTTTTAATTAAAAATACTTACTAATAAAAACTGTATGTTAATTATCGTTGTTTTAATTGTGTAATCTGTCTCTGATGTTTTTATTATTATTTATTTGTAATATTGTTGGCCACACGGGGTTTCTCATTAGAAATCCTGGAAAGATTCAATTTTAATATCAACATTTCGATACAAGAGCATTTACTACCTACGAGTAATTCTGACCTCTGGGTAATCAAAACTAACCAGTTTTGGTTACATCTAAGAATCTGCGACCAATTTTTTTCACGAAAACATTTCATGGTAAAAATTAAGTTGACGCAATTAGTTGAATTGCGTCAATTTAATTTTTATTACCACACCTTACCAATTAACTGTCACGACTGATCAGCAATTTTTCTTTTAAGCAATCAATCACACCGTCTAACTCATAGATACACGAACACGATCCAGTTATCATATCTGTAAGATTAGCTACTGTTTATAAGCCTGTGTTGTCCTATTTCTTGTCATTAACTAGATTATCAGTTGGACCAGCCTATTCAACATGTCTTTCCTCGGTAGAACCTACAAGTTCGTGAAGCAGGAGAACTTCGACGCATTTCTTTTGTTTGCTGGTATGTTCGTCTTCATCTTATTTTGCGAAGTGTATAATCAGTGGTTACTATTTTAAATTAAAATCAGTGTTTAGATTTTAAACGGACTTGAATATTATAAACATTAATTTTAGTTTATGCAAAACCACAAACACGTGTCTAGTATTTTTATCTATGTAAAGAATCTATGTACAAAATTTCCAAACTGTGTTATGAAAGATCACAAAGTTATAAGCTTGTTATGTCAGCAGGGGCCCAGCCGGGTCGAAGCCCACTGGGGCCAGGGTTATCCGAAAGGGCGCTCGAGCCCCGGTATGAAGGCTTGAAGGAACGGGATGGGTTTTTTAGTCAGTAAGAGTCTGACACTATCTCCCGCTCCGCCCAAGAGCGGGGGTTGTCATAAGATGATTTTTCCCATCGAATAAAAAAAAAAAAGCAATAATAGTCACCAGGCCATCCAGGTGACTGAGGGATTGTTTTGCACTTGAAACCAGCTATTTGCTGGCGCCTAATGCCCGCTATGACCTGCCGTGACCTGTTGCTGTTGTGCTTTTTAAATATTTTGGGAAAAAATATAACATGGTGTAAAAACTATTGGAATCCATTCAGTTACTGATTCTGAATAAACTACATAATGGTTTTGCATATCTAAAAATAACGTTGTATACCAACAGTGAAGTATACTTACCCATACTTTCTAACTGACACTTAAATGTGTATAAACTCCCGCATATTTAAGTGAAATCTCCGAAGCAGATATTTAGTTACAATCTGCATCAAATTAAATTCCGGAAACATCTCCTAGACTTCGACAGTTAGGAGTTATTGGCACTTCACGGTCGCTAACGTGTGGTCAATCTAATATCTGCTCCTGTGCTCTACTGGTGCCACTAGCTTGATGTCCTTATCAGTTTGAAAATTACTTGAGAAGAGTTGTAACGCCTAAGTATAGTACATTTTGATACAAGTGCAGAAAGTTGTCATTACGACCGAGACAGAATTCGCACAGTGTGTTATGGAGCTGTGGGCTGCAGTGACAATTTTCCACGTGTATCAAATGACTTTTTTCAATACCCTTACGAAGAAATAAATAAACGAGTGATGACTGGCGACTCGTGGGGATCAGCCTGATACGATAAATGTAATAAAATTATGACGAGGAGAGCACGCGCACTTTTCTGCACTAGTGCGGAAAACAGTCCATTGCTTGCCTAAACGCGGTGGGATAAGAGCGGGTTTTAAGAGTAAGTGTATTGAAAATGGTTTTTCTCAAACGAATTTTTTTGTTATTTCTCTAGGTGCTCCTCCTGATAGGATTGAACAGATCCTGAAGTTCTCACCTGACCACAGGCTGGTGAAGGATGGTGACACATACACGAACATCATAGAATATCCCGATGGTCCTAAAGAGACGAAATTCAAGTCTGGTGAGGAATTAGACGATGTCATTGGCCCCGAGAAGTTTCCTGTAAGTATTACCGAAATATGTATCTCCTACAGTTACAATGTTTAATTTTAGGACCTAAATTTTTATGCTATACTTAGGTCTGCGATCCCCCGAAGCTGTGAAAAAATCAAACTTCTGAGTTAACGAAAAAAAAAGATACGACCGTTTTAAATGTAGCAAAAAACTTTTTTTTTTTAATCTTTATTTTTTTAAGGGATTTTTATCCACACGGATACGTCAACCCCATTGTACCTTATACTCTATTTACATATGCTGATACTCAATCAAAACCAAGAATCCTGAAATTTGGCATGAAGCAAGGTCTCAAAGCTAAAATATAGGAAAAATTCTAAAAACTGAAAATTTGTAGTGACATTAATTTTGTGATTTGGAAAAATCCTCGTAACTCAATTCAGGAATTGGACTATTGCTGTCATAGGTAAATACATTAAACAACCCCCCTCTTCTTTTGCCCTTCGTGTCCAGTTCAACAATGCGTTCAGGATGTTGTTGAGGCTCCCCCGCTATTGCAGCGCGTCGGCGATGTTTGCGCAAGCGCGTGTTGATTGCTTCCACACATCAATGCGCAAGAGAGGCACGTCGTTGGTGCGTCGAGTGCGGGGGAGCGCTAACAGCATGCTGGCCGTACTTGCGTAGGAGGAGGCTTGATTGTGGCATCATAGCGCACTGTTCTATGCGACATGTGACAGGCTTGCGATGTAGATGACATGAAATTAATTAATTATTATTTTAATTTTCTTAATTGGATTTAATGTACATAATGTGATTTTAATTATTTATTCGAATGTTAATTTTAATTGTGACTTCTGTGTTGTATTATTTTTTTATGAGTCATTGATACTTGAAATAAAAATTATATTATTATTATTATTATTAAAAGCGAACGCCAGCGTTCGCGATGTCATTGTCTTTCTATTGTGTCTCTAACTGACGGTATTCGAAACGTGAAGTGCGGAGCCGTTAGTGCGCGAGTCCAACTCGCACTTGCCAGATTTCTTTTTATAGTTCCATCAGTACAATCAAATAACTGTTATTCAGCTGGTTACTAACTAAACATTCTATTACTTACAGATCAAGACTACGTACACAGTCGACGGCGACACAGTGATTCAAACAATATTAGCTAAGCCCGAACAAGGAAAAGCCACCTTCAAGAGGGAATACAATGGCGATGACCTTGTTGTGGTAAGTTCTATCATTATTTTATCATCACAAATGATAAAACGAACTATCATAAGCTTTTGACACCGTGAAACAGATCGTAATTTTTTTAAATTGCAAATTTATTAAAGCTTGCCTTATACTTTCAATAAAAAGCATTTAAATCTAAATTTGGTAAAGCATCAAGACTATTAGTGATTCCTTAATTGAAATGTGTGACTATCTTAGGACAAAATAGCAAGGGATGTCGCAAGGATTCGTACTAGGACCATTACTAATGACTATAGATCGGAATAGGTAGGGCTATTTTATGTACTCTGAAAATTCCTTTTATTAGTAATAAAATTTAGTAGATTATTTCATTTTTATTTTTATATTGTATGTATGGTATAGAATAGAATAGACTTTATTGTACACCAAAAAGGAACATAAAATAAATATAAACTTAAATCTATGGGTACAATGGCGGTCTTGTCGTTATTTTTGTGTATTTATGTTTTGTTTTTTGGTCTATGTCAAAGGATGTCCAACAGTGGACGTTCTTCGGCTGAAATGATGATGATGACTTTGATATACTGAAGTAAAATATTCTACTTTCAGACCATCACAATGGAGAAATGGGACGGCGTTTCAAAGAGGTTCTACAAGGCTGCGTAATCTTATTTTAACTTAGACGTATTTAAGTAGTTCATATTTTAAATTATTTTTGTAATAAATAAGTTTAATATGTAAAAGATTATCATTATTGTTTCCTACCTGGGTACTGTACTGACACCCCCCCCCCCCCAACCGTTTTTAAAAGAATGTTATTATGCTACCAGTATCCTTTAAAATACGAAAAAAACCTGAGGAATCCTAGATAGAATTACTAAATATTTTTATTTGTAGAACATAGTTATGTAAACAAAATGGATGAGATGTCAAAGTTTATAGAATACTACAGTGTTTTGACTTAAATATTTAAAGTACATTATTATAATAAAGAATATTAGGTCACCAGCACCATGCATTTAGCATGTCCCGGACATGTCATAATCTGGCCATTCAATAAAAAGCATTTAAATCTAAATTTGGTATGTGACAAGTTTCTCTGAAGGGTGATTATTTGAAACCAAGAGAATATCTCATTCATCTGGCCTAGTTTTTTTTTTTTACAATTTGATATTTTTGTTTGCAACGAAAACTATCCCCGATCACTAAATGTATCAAAGGCACGCATTTGCGCCCAGTGGCTTATGACACAAAATAGATAGACTGAACTAAAACCTAGGCCAGATGAATGAGACATTCTGTCGGTTTCAAAGAATCACCCTCAAATTCGTTCAGTTGTTGATACGGGGATATATAGTCTGTCTAAAAAGTCAACCGACTTGGGAATTTTATATAATATTTAATTATTTAAAAAATACCTAGATTCGATACTTTTTATAAGGTTATTCTAGTAGTAAACAATGATCAATATCTCTTAATCAACCTTGATTATTGAACCAACGTTGACTTCATCAGATTTCATTTTACTCTAAATTACACAAGTCGGTTGACTTATTAGACCGACTCTAGGCAGCAATCAGCTAGATTGACTTTTGCACTTTTACCCAGCTGTTTGCTAATGCCTAATACCCGCTGTGACCTTGCGTGACCTGTGTTGTACTTAGAAGAGTCCGTCTAATGAAAGCGTGACCTGAGAAAAGGAGGTTACATCCAAAAATTTTGAATGTGGTATTATTGAAATAGTAGGAGAAAAAAGTTTTGATACTAGAGTATTTTTTGTATTTATGACAATTTTAGAATAGTTGTACAAAAACTTAAATCCTAGTCAAAACATGTGTGTAGACTTAATTATTTGGTGGGTGTATGGTAAATGTCAATAACACACAAAATGTTAGATAGTATTCCAAATTATTTTATTTTATCTGATTTCTCAAATGTCGCTATATAATATTTAAATCTCCTTTTCTTTATTTTCCATTTCTGGCAAGAATACCAAGTGCACAACACCGTGATAGTCAAATAAAATAGTCAACATGATTTCAACTTCATCACGTCTCGCCAACACTATTAATGTGTTTCAAGATTGTCGGGTTCGAATCGATTCGTTTTAGCATAGAGAAAATTCCGATCTTTTGGGATTAGTCAAGTGGGAACATGTTTTATACTCCAGTGATTGTTTCAAATGATACGGAGCGACTCGTGAGACACAAAAAGTTCAGCAGCTGCTGCAGCAGCATCTCTCTCAAACTTGAACTAAGATTTTCGCGATTTGAACTTCAGTTGCAGACTTTCATGCACTACCAGACAGAGTGAGGCAAATCTTTCATTACATCTCAACTGCTTTTGAACGCATTCTACCACTCACTAGCATGTGTTTTTGATTAAGTCGATTCACCAAAACCCTTCTTTGTTCGATGTTTTTGTCCATTATGAAATTCGCAATATGACAGATTATCTAAAAATATAAGAAAAAAAATATCATTATATCCTTATAACTATCTAATAATATTAGTCGACAAGGATCAAGATTATAACGTCATACTAACTTAAAAATCAGAAATCGTATATAAACAATGTCGGTTTTCATTGAAAACACCTTCTTTCTCTTCTTGTTTTTGTTTGAACTTATTAACCATAGTGTGTAGCAGTTTTTGCACGTTATTCTTGAAAAATAAATATCAGTTTCCAAAAACTGACAATTGCAACCATAGACTTTGACGTGTTTATTTTCGGCAAAACAATGTTGCCAATTTAATTTAAAAAAAAAACTCCAGGTTACGCTTTCAGTAGACGCACTCTAGTGTCGGTGGTATACAACAGACCTTTTTTAAAAAAAAATTGAGAAAAAATATAACTGTACCTCAGTGTCGCCCTGTTGCCCGTGCCCAGTCTAAAATACCTCGCACTTTGGCTGCGCTGATCTCTTGGACTCTTATCCAACAAACGATTTGTTTGCGGATGAATGGAAGATGATTTTGTTGGCATGTCAGAAGTACTGTGAGAGGGATTGATGTACGTGTTCTTTATACTTTTAGTTACTTATACTATTTGTTTTCTTGTCTTTTTTTGTTTCGTTACTGTAATTGGTTGTCATTGTTGAACATTGTGTAAAAACTACTGGAATTTATTCAGTTACTAATTCTGAACAAACTATATTCAGGTTTCGCATATACTAAAAATAATATTGTAGATATATACCACTTAGCAACGACCAAAATACACACTACACTGTTTAATCTCGTGTTATCTCCTGTGATTGGTTGACCAAATCAAAATCGACTACTTAATCATTCTAATCTTATCTGAACTTACTTCGAACCGGAGGTAAAAATTTGTTGAACAACAAAATACTAGACAGAAATGTAATATTATTAATGGATATTACTTGCATATTATTCTTGTCTAGGTCCAAGGGTTAGATAGCGTTGATGAGTAAGTAAGTGAGTCAGGACTGTGACTATTTTTTAGATTAATCAGGGGTGCTATTCTCTAAGAAAGCGCAGCGCTGGCACAGCGACGAGTCGTCAGCGCAGTACATTGAATTAACAACCCAATGCCCCTTTACATTGGATTGTTAATTCAATGTACTGCGCTCACGACTCGTCGCTGTGCCAGCGCTGCGTTTTCTTAGAGAATAGCACCCCAGGACCTAGACCATGACGTCTTAAGTAAGATTGTTTTAATTTTGTTTCGGTGTGTGTAAGAGACAGAGCTTTACAAGTTGTCTAGCGCCATCTCTTACCAACACAGAAACAAGATTAAAACAATCTTACTTTGAACGTCATGGTAACCCCGCAGGTTATTATTAAAAAACTCGCTCACTGAGGGTTCCTTACGAACTTATGTTTTATGCAGTTCAATTCACGAATAGAAGATTGTCTATATCATTCCGTAATTCTAACCAAAATATTCGTAACGGTTAACGAAACCTTACGACAGGTTTTTATTAATTAGTTTTTGTTAATTTACAAATAAATATCATTTATTGTTTATCAATCAAATAATAACTGGTTATGATCGTGGTCCTAACTGGAAAACTTTTAACATACATACTAGGGAACTCCTTAACTGTGACCAAAACTAAATGACCTCTCTGAACCACCATAAGTTGACTGACAGAGAATGCCTGAGGCTTTCAAGTCCGCCTACATACTTTGTGTTGCATAAAGATTAAGTAAATCCTAACTAATAAAACTACTACTAAACTTAATTATTTGTGAAAGTGTGGATGTTTGGCAGTTTGTTACTTAATCACGCAAAAACGTCTGAACGGATTTGCATATAGCCTTTGACATGGAAAAGAACATAGGCTACTTTTTATCCCGGAAAAACATCTTATTCCTACGGGAAAACACGTTTAGAGTGCGATAACCGAAGTACACGCGGACGAAGTCGCGGGCGGACAGCTAGTAAATACTTAAATAAAACTATTAGAAAACTGAAATAAAAAAATATTCGGAACGAAACCTAATGACTATTATGATTGTTTTACCAATGACAATAGACTGGAAATAAAAATCAGCATTCTATTTGTAGTTTAATTTTTAAAATTCTAATATCCATAGTATCCGAAACTAGCGGTTAATCCGACATAATTTTATATCCGTAACGGTAAACCGGTATAATATTATATCTATATATTTATTTCAAAATTTCATATCTATAACATTCCTGATACATACTTAAGTACTAAGTACATACAAACTTTCATTCACCTTCATAATATTAAATGTATGGGATTAAGATGATTGGGATTATGTGGGTATTATTACGTGATGGATCATGTTAATGATCATATAAACAATTTTATTTTAAAGATATAGTTAAACTAATGCTAAATTGCAATCTCACGATGGTAAGCAGTGATGCAATCGTTGATGGGAAAGCACACTAGTTTATTAAAACCCTATTCACTCTAGCCTTGAAAACACAAAACAATCGCAATACGCGGTATAAACGACTAGGCGAAACGCTTAGTCCATTTTATGTCTAATGTTCGATGGTAAAAAGGCGATGGTGGAATCAAGTCATGTAATTCTCGAGCACACTCTCCAAAATGCATCCAGTAAAATATTAAAAGGTTACAGAAATCGGAAAAGTTTATTTGAATTATACTAATTACAAGCACTTATGAATTGTCAAAATGTCGATCAGTCAAAAAATAAGTGAAGCTAAATTGCACATTCCAAAGCATAGATCTTTATGGAGAAGAACGTGCAAGATGGACACTCTTTTAAATCATAATTATGAGTTACATAAATCTTGGTTACATGTTTCTTGTCGCTTCTATTATGTGAGCACAATATAAAGATAAGTAATAAAACAAAAAACAAGAACTAATAAAAAAAAAATTGAATTAAGCCACCGCCCGGTAACTGTCCGGACCGAGCCCAAGTCGTCGACGGCGCGCACTGTTCCCGCGCGCCTCAAGGAGTTGTCAGCAACAGCAGGGGCCCAGCCGGGTCGAAGCTTACTGGGGCCAGGGTTATCCGAAAGGGCGCTCGAGCCCCGGTATGAAGGCTTGAAGTAACGGGATGGGTTTTTTAGTCAGTTAGAATCTGACACTATCTCCCGCTCCGCTTAAGGGCAGGAGATGTCATGTGGATGAATTTAGGCACAAAAAAAATTGAATTAAGCCACTGGCAGCTAAGAGATGACCAGTCTCAACTGATATTGACCATATGACACAGACAATCGTCCATTCGGCTAAATTTTTTCCTAAATAGCCCTTATCATATCAAGTAGATTAGCCTCAGATATAATAAGGCTTGGCCGGCCGGCGTCATGACAGTTGCTCACTAGAAGTCCCCCTTCACAATGTCTTTCCTCAACAAGAACTACACTTACGTCAAGCAGGAGAATTTTGATGGATTCCTGCGCGCTTGCGGTATGTGACCCATATACTAAAAACCCTACATGATCTTTTAAGAGTGATTTTCTGAAACCGAGAGAATATCTCATTCATCTGGCCTATTTTTTTCTTTACAATTTGCCATTTTAATTTGCATATTAACTAGTTTTCCCCAATCACTAATGTATCAAAAGCAGTCATTTTTGTCCAGTGTCTTACGACACAAAATAGATAGATATGAAAACTGGGCCAGATGAATGAGACATCTTCTAGGTTTCAAAGAATCACCCTTAATCGATCTTAAGCTGAACTGTTAAATGGATGGAGCTATGGTGCATAGCTCCATCCCACTTTCTCGCTCGTACGACTGGCATTTTGACACCTCATGGTAAAGTCGCAGGGATCTAAGTCTGCTATTTTTACTAATTCGTCATACCAAAACACATTCTGCTAAAAGTTTGTAATCTGCCAATTCATAATGATCGATCATTGATCGGCCAATGGTCGACCAAAACTTGAAAAACAAAACCAAAACTTGTCAAAATCAACAATTATGAAATCAATGATAGACCATTCTGACACTATTGTAATAGCAGACTTGAGGCCCTGGTCTTAAATTCTAAGTTTTGACGAAAACTCCTCTCACAGTATTTTTTTTTATTAGTTTTTTATGGGTAAAAATCATCCAAATGATATCCCCACCTTAGGCAGAGCGGGAGATAGTGTCAGACTTTTACTTACTTACCCACGCCGAGCTTCCTTTTCGGATAACCCTAGCCCCAGTAGGCTTCGACCCGGCTGGGCCCCTGTTGTTGCTGACAACTCCATGAGGCCTTTCACTCTTTTTGCCGCAAATGACTTCTGACTTCCAATGACTTCTCTTGCTCTAGGGTCATGCCCTAGAGCAGGAGAAGTCATTAGATGATGTCTGACCTAAAAAAAACATTCTCATTTCGTTTTCCTCTCTTGAAAAAAACGTTAGTTCATTAAACCCCAACCGGAGGCCGCGTTTACGCATCTATTGTCTTACTATTGTGTCTCAAATAATTATGACGGTATCTGAAAGGTTAATTGAGTGGAAATTAAGGAAAATAACTTACCTATACCTTGCCAGTATTCTCGATTTATCTGTCTGATTTTTTACTTTGATAGAGTGAGTCATCATCAGTGCCATGGTTTCCGTTTCGGATTAAAATCAGTGCGTGATAAGAGTTCAGAAAAGCTTTATAGATTATTTTATTGTGTGATAACAGAAATTATTAGGTTTGCTAACCGAAATTTTGCTTAGGAAGTGTAATTAGAATCATAATTTATAATCGCGCGCCTCAAGGAGCTGTCAGCTACAGCAGGGGGCCCAGCTGGGTCGAAGCCTACTGGAGCCAGGGTCATTTCAAAAGATAGTTTAGCCCCAGTACGAAAGGCAACGAAGGAACAGGAGTGGGTTATAGTCAGTAAAAGTTCTGACACTATCTCATCTGTCATTACTTCATTAGATGATTTTCCCACCGGAAAAAAAAACATTTTAAAATACCAAGCGTGCGAGCGAGAAAGAGGGATGAAACTATACACCCTCTAAGCTCCATCCATTTTACAGTTCAGTTTAGGTCGTCAAATAGATCGCGTTAACAGTTCGTGGTAGGGCCTCTCTAGTCCTCTAAAAGAGATACTTGGAAATAGAATAATTATTGAAAATCTTTACAATACAGTCCTTTAATATTAAGTTTTCTTTAATCTAGGTGTCCCCGAAGACAAAATCGAGCTGGTCCTGAAGTTCTCTCCGGACCAGAAGCTGACAAAAGATGGTGACACCTACACGTACCACACTCATGGGTTCGACGGCCCCAAGGAGGTCAAGTTCCAGTCTGGAGTAGAATTCGATGATGTTATCGGTGCTGATAAGACCCCTGTAAGTATTTTAGAATTCTGTGAAACATCTGAACTTCTAAAGTACTATACCCTGTTCGCGTCAAGATTAGAAATTTAAAGAAACCATTTTTACTGTCTGTTCAACCGATTTTAACTTCTATTTCGTGGACATAAGGATGGCATTAAAAGCAAAAAAGTGATCACAATACCAACTATTTACTGGAGCAGCCACTTGTCATGCTGCTAACGAAATAAAAGTCAAAATCGTTTGAAGGTACAGTAATAAAAGGTTTTCGTAAATTTCCAATGTAATTTTGAACAGAGTATAGTCCACTTTCAGTCAGTAAGTACAAAACGTTTAGGGGTGTATCTTTGGAACCGAAAGAATGTCTGATTCATCTGGCCTAGGTTTTCGTTCAGGCTATCTATTTTGTGTCGTAAGCCACTGGGCGTAAATGATTGCTTTTAATACATCTAGAGTTCGGGGAAAACTAAACTGCCAATAAAAATATCAAATTATAAAGAAAAAGCTAGGCCAGATGAGTAAGACATTCTCTCGATTCCAAAGAATCACCCTTTGGGAATAATAGGTGAATTTATATAATAAACTAGTGCATCTCACTACAAAATATATAGGTACAGAACTCAATCTACATACAAAGCGCGCTCTTGCAACGCACCTAAAGACACCGCTCACAGACACGATGTCTGGGTCTCGTCTCAGATCACTCGTCAAATAATTCCGGCTCAAACGCTCATTAGTGTGCGTCCACCGAGCGTACCTACCTATAAAAAGTGAAGTACACACATGAGATTGTCTTCTGTACCTATCTATTTTGTGGCCTCACTATCAACGATTACATTACCATCAGGTGGGACCGCAGTCAAGTCCTGGTTTATATCAATTAAAAATAAAAAGCAACATTTGTTGTGTATAGCTAAGGAGTAGAATACCCAGCGAAAGACACCTCTCGCTCCACCGAGAGCGAGAGAAGTCATTTGATTTAACACGTAAACGAAAAAGTTCGTTCGTCGATTAATTATTTTGTACCAAACCGAATGATTTCTTCTTCTTCTCCAGATCAAGACCACGTATGTAGTCGATGGCAACACAGTGACCCAGACAATCAAAGCTGCCCAAGGAAACGCCACTTTCAAGAGGGAGTACATTGGCGATGACCTTATCGTGGTAAGTTCATGCATCTTTCTTTTCATTATTTTGACTGGCTATGCCCGAGGTCGTGAGTTCGATTCCCATCCAGGACAAATGTTTGCGTGATGAGCACGATCGTTTGTTATTATGTGTCTGGGTGTCGGTGTCGGTAACCTTTATTCTCCTGCGGATATCTTCATTTTTTATGTGATCACGCAAGGAAACTCAGCCCTTTCCATTGCACTTGGCCTTTGGGAACTTCTAAGTCTTCATTTTTGGTGTAATTCAAATGTCTAGAACAGAAGCTCCGTAGTTAATGTTAGATATCACAGACAAAAACTGAAAGAAAACATGATGGAGATCAAATAACTTCTCCCGCCCCGGGTATTTTTTTTTTGGTGGGGAAAATCATCCAATGACAACCCCTGCAGCTCTTGGGCAGAGCGGGAGATAGTGTCAAACTCTTACTGACTAAAAAACCCACCCCGTTCCTTCAAGCCTTCATACCGGGGCTCGAGTTCCATACCGGGGCTCGAGTTCCATACCGGGGCTCGAGTTCCACATCGGGGCTCGAGTTCCATACCGGGGCTCGAGTTTCATACCGGGGCTCGAGTTCTCCCGCCCCGGGTGAAACGAGAGAGAGATAGAGAGAGAGAGAGTGACAGATTACTTACTAACCCACACCCGTGTCAGTCCAGTTGCTTCTTCGTGTCCCCTGGTTTCCTCTTCCACCACTTCCCTTCGCTCCGGACCATGGCTTCAGGCCAGGAAGTGGGCAGCCACTAACTCAGAAGCAGCCGCGTGATGGAACTGGCATCTTGACACCCAAGCCGCCGGGACTCCGATCCTGGCTTCCAGCCACTATGTGCCCAGAACCGGACCGAGCCTAAGTCGTTGCTGTAGCGGTACTGGCGCCATAGTTTGGCTTCTGAAAAGAACCCCGTGGTCGAAGAACGTGAAGCGCAAAGAAATTACTTAAGTATGTGTGTTAATTCAAGAAAGAAAACACACTTATTTGGAACATAAGTACACACAATGCAATATCAATTATTTATTTATTTAAACTTCATGTACAGTTAAGTAGTGGTACATAGGCGGACTTATTGTAATAAGGCATTCTCTCCCAGTCAATTATCAACAATCAATCAAAGATTCAAAGTCAATTGTCAATTATAGAACCTAAATTTTAAATACGTCAACATTGTGTCTCACGGCTGCGCCAAATAGGTCCAGTTCAGCATAGTGCCAGGCCGCTATATAGCAATTGCCTGACGCTGTTTTTCAACTGAACCTTACTATGAGTCTCCGGATGCGAATCAGTTTGTTAGGTAAAAATCGTCAGTTAATCGGTTTCTTTGTTGGGGTTGTCGGTTTGTTAAGTCAGTAAGTCTGATCGCCCCCCCGCTCCGCCCTAGAGAGAATGAACTAAATGACTTCCCTTCTCAAAAAAAAGCGCTACGATGACTCTTTTGAACCATCGTGAAGAAACCTGGATACAAACTTATAAATCTTTAATCTTTTATCGTAATTAAAAACATTTGATTAATTAGATTTATTCATACGACACTTAGCTTGTCAATATCGTCATTGCATTAATTGCATAATACCTACAAATGATTAATTCATAATTATTTTATCTGAACGTGATTGCACGCAAGTTGGGGGCCTTTCAAGGATTATAATAATATTTCTGAACTGTGTTATGAGTACTAGACAACTGATAAACATACTTTAATATTTCTAAATACATACATATTATAGTTAAATAACACCCAGACACAGAACAAATGATCATGCTTATCACATAAACATTTGTCCTGGGTGGGAATCGAACCAACAAGCCAGTCATTAGATTCAGACTGTGCCAGATTACGTTAGCAGATTTTTTTGGAAATATTAACCTCCCTCTCCCATGTCAAAAGTAAGCTTAGCTCTCACCCCCAACTACCTTCCCGCTCCACGCTTGGGCAAAGCATTGCCGAGTCCACTTTGGGGCGATCGGCAGCGGCGATCTCTCGCGCCGGAACTTGGCACAGGCCATGATACGGAGCGAAGAGGAGTGGCAGGCGGTCGCCTCCTTCTGCGGACCAGTAATGCTAGCAAAGGAGGAGTCCGACCGCATAAGGAAACGGCACTCAAGCCCCAGCCGCGGCCGGAATTCCGTTCCCGATTTCCGGCCACCGTAGGCGCGGGCCTACGGACGGCGAGGAATGGGTAGCTCGCTGTCCGACCGTCGGTAACCGTCCGGACTGAACCCAAGTCGTCGAGGGTGTGTGTTGTTTCGCGCGCCTCAAGGAGTTGTCAGCAACAGGGCCCAGCAGGGTCGAAGCCTCCTAAGGGCCAACTGCTTGTGAAAGGAAATCTTGGTCCCGGTATGAGAGGCAACGAAGGAACGGGGTAGGTTTTTTAGTCAGTAACAGTCTGACACTATCTCCCACTCCGCTCAAGGGCGGGGGATGCCATTACGGTGATTTTTACTCACGGAAAAAAAAAGTGATCTAAGTTAAGATACGATAGATTTTCAGCAATTAGTTTTTTCCACTCTGGGTGGGGCGAGAGGGAGTGAGAATTTATTGACTTAAACCCGCCTGTTTCATTAGTTGCTCTTAGCGTTCCAGGACCAAGGTAGCTCTTCTCTTTTATATCGTCGCCCTCCCCGCTAACTGTCCTATCTCGTAAACTGGCGTATCTGCACTGATATTACCTATATGGAATCCAATCCCGCATCAAAAACGTTATCCCGCACGCGGATTTGCGGGACTGAGATGTTCAATTTCTTTTTTCTTTTCAGTAGTAATAAATATAAAAACCGGTGAACTGCGACTCGGAATTGCACACCGAGGGTTTCTTATAAAACCTACTTATGTAAATAGTTCCGATTCCCGAATCGACATTCGAATATTTTCCAAGTAGCAAAAAAAAACTACGATTTCCAATCAGCTGCTTTCATGAAACAATATAATACAATATATAACAGAACTTCTTCTTTTGGGAAAGTAAATTCGCGTGCTTTGGGAAATCCCGGTCATAGAGTATGTAAACTGAGATTGATTATGTTCGGTTCCAGTGGTGATTCAGGACTCGCACAACACTTTTAATAGAAATTTAAAAATTATTTAGCTGCAAGATAAAATCGAAAACAAAATAATTATTTCCCACACAAATACTACGATAAAAAATTTCGAAATCCATGTAAAGTGGTTTCTACTTTACTTTTTAATGAAATATTTTCATTAAAAAGTAAAGTAATAGATAGGTCTTAATAGATAGGTATAGAGATAGATAGCTGGGTTAAATAGATAGGTCAAAACGGCGGCAGGTGGTCGGAATCCAATTTTCTTATAAAAATCTTCAATCCCGCAAACTTGCGGGATCCCGCATGAGTAATCCCGTATTTCCGATCAAAAAAGGTGCGGGATCCCGCGCTAGCGAGATTGGATTCCCTAATTACCAACGTGTTCTTAACATTATTTCGAGTTCTCTCTAATTGTCGTATTTGAGTCGTATACCGTTAAAAGATAATTACGTATTTTGTTTTACGTAAGTGCAAAAAGAGGCAAATTAAATATTCTTACTACCTTCGTACCTTAGGCCTTTAGAGCCACTACTAACTTAAAGAATAAGCCAAGAGCAATATAAAAAGCTTATAAAGCTACAGCTAACGCAACTACAAGAACATGATTGTGACGCCCGACCGAAAAACGATTGCCCTAGAAAAATATCAATTGCTAGTTAGGACATTTACTGGAGGGTGACGATATAGTTAATCACTTATCATCGAATTCTATATCGGACCATTACTGTTAACGTCAAAATGTACTTAGGTTTTACTATAATCTGATAGGTACTGATATAATCTGTGTATTTTTTTTAATCAATTTTTTTTCCATTTACAGACCATCACTGGCAATAAATTCGACGGTGTTTCAAAGAGGTACTACAAGGCTACATAGGTTAATATTTTCTAAGTTAATTAATTTAAATTGTAATTTATTTTTTTAATAAATAGATACTATTAATTCAAAAAAAATTCAAAATTCAAAATTCAAAATCATTTATTTCAAATAGACCATTTGCAGGCACTTTTGAATAGTCAAATGTCGGTCAGTCCAAGAAAAGTGAAGCTAAATTGCACGTTCCAAAACGTAGGTCTCTATGGAGAAGAACGTGCAAGAAACTCCATGGACACTCTTTTTAAAATATATTGAGTTACATAAATCTTGGTTACATATTTCTTGTCGCTTCTAATATGTGAGCACAATGTTGGTAGATACATAATAATAATAGTTTATTATTCTTTTTATTAAATGTAATTAAAAATAGAAACCGAATTAAGCCACTGGCAGCCAAGAGATGACCAGTCTCAACCGATGGCACCCGTTCACGGGCATGACACGTGCATCAGCCCCACTCAGCTCAACCATTTTAAAGGGAACCGAATGACCCAATAACACGTGCCACCACCAGCAAGACATTTGGGTGAGCATGACAAACTCTCAACTGCCATGCTCGTAATGTCAAACAAGTTGTAACCTAATAGAGATGCTCCATGGTGCTTCACATTCACAAAACTTGAAAAAAAGAAGAAAGTGCTTCTACATTATACAATGCTATTTAGTTTCCAATTAAAAAAAGTAATAAATTATCATAAGCTCTACTGAAATAAACAAATAAATAAAAAATACATTTCGAAAGCAAAAAATACAAAAAGGGGAATAGTATCTCTTCCAATATTTAGAAATATATTTATATATTTATAAAAAAAAAAAAAAACTAATTTGAAGGTAAAAGTGGCTGTAGTTGTGGAGCAGGACCAGCATTTAGCCAAGCATTTTTGTCAAGGAGATAATCTTCCAGTTTATAATATGCTTGTCTACATAGTGTGCGTTTAATGCATGTTTTAAATTTGGACTCATTTAGTTGTAGAATCTCAATTGGTATTTTATTATAAAATTTTACACAGTACCCCATGAAAGAGCTACGTACTTTAGCCAATCTGAATCGAGGTTGATCTAATTTGTTCCTATTCCTAGTATTAAAATTGTGCCTGTCACTTATCTTAGTAAAAAGATGAATATTTTTCCGAACATACATGATGTTTTCATAAATGTATTGACAAGGGACCGTCAGGATGTTTATTTCTTTAAATAGTTCCCTAAGGGAATCGCGTCTGCGAAGGTTATATATGGCTCTGATAGCTCTTTTCTGCAGTATAAAAATAGACTCTATGTCTGCAGCCCGTCCCCATAGCAAAATACCGTAAGACATAATACTATGAAAGTAGCTAAAATAGACTAGTCTCGCAGTATCTACATCAGTTAATTGGCGGATTTTTCTGACAGCATATGCTGCTGAACTAAGCCGTCCTGCCAGAGATGTTAAATGAGGATCCCATTGTAGCCTCGAGTCAAGCGTGATCCCTAGGAAAACCGTACTCTCGACGAACTCGATTTTCTCCTTGTTCAATACTATGTCAGAATAATTGCTTTTAACATTCGGTAACGCAAATCTTATGCACTTAGTTTTTTTTCCATTCAATACTAAATTATTAACAGTAAACCAGTTTTGGACTTGCTGTAGAGCATTATTTACGTCATCAAGGTTTGTAGAACGTCTATTGATTTTAAAAATTAACGACGTATCGTCAGCAAACAATACAATATGTGGTTGTTTTTTTAATAGATGCGGTAGATCATTTATATATACTAAAAAGAGGAAAGGACCCAATATTGAGCCTTGCGGTACACCCATTTTGACTTTCAAACCCGGAGAATTGACACCATTTATCTGAACTTGCTGTTGCCTGTCAATTAAGTAAGATTTTACCAAGCTAAGTGCAAGTTTACCTAGCCCATAATGTTCAAGCTTTAAAAGCAAGGTTTCGTGATTAACACAATCAAAAGCCTTTGAGAGGTCACAAAAAATCCCTATCGCATCTTGGGCTTCTTCCCACGCTGCAAATATATGTTTTAATAAAGTGACACCAGCGTCAGTCGTACAACGACCTTTGGTGAAACCATACTGCTGATCGTGAAAGATTTTATTGCTATTAAAATGGTAAAGCATTTGATTAAGCATAACTTTTTCAAACACTTTACTGAAAACCGGCAATACTGATACAGGTCTGTAATTATTAGTGTCCTTATGGTCACCTGATTTAAAAAGTGGTATAACCTTACTGTATTTCATTATATCTGGAAAGACGCCTTGGTCCACACACAAATTAAATATTAAAGCTAAGTATGGTGCTATAGTCTCAATTATTGATGTGCATACTTTAACAGACATTCCCCATAGGTCTTCAGTTAATTTGACTTTGATTTGCCGGAAAGCCTTTATGACTGTCATAGGGTTTATATGTTTGAATTGAAATTCAACCGGACAACCTGGCAAGTTTGCTTTTAATAGAGTAATTGAGGCTTCAGGGGAGGAATTTAGAGCTTCCGTTGTCCTAAGAGGTACATTGGTGAAATAATTCACAAACTCTTGGGCTACTTCTATGTTAGAGCTTTTGGGACCATGTGGAGTCTCTAATAAAAAATCCGTGCTGCGTACTTTGTTCCTACCAGTTTCACTATTAATTACTTTCCACACAGTCTTTATTCTATTGTCTGCGGATTTGATCTTGTTGCTAATGTACAGGGCCTTTGCTACCTTGCAAATCTTTCTGAAAAGTTTAGAATATTTATTTACATATTTATTGAAGGTTTCAGTATTGAAGAATGGCTTAAGGCCATATAGCTCATACAGTCTTTCCCTACTTATTCTAATACCTTTAGTCGCCCAGTCACTAAAAACAAACTTTGGGAATATATTTTTCGACTTCTTTTCAAAAGCTGTATTAAATTCATTAAGTACCAATGAAAAGAAGTTATCATAAAATTTATTGGCATCATTAATATCATGGCCTAGAACATTTAACTTATTTTGTAAGTTACTATTAAATTTAGTTAATTTGCCAATTGTAATTGGCCTGAATTGAATCTGAGTCTTTTCCAGGGCTGCTTGAGACATAAAAGTTACCGTTTGTCCACTATGATCAGACGGAAGATAATTTACTATAGCTTTATCTAGATAGTCACAATTGCAGAAAACATTATCAATACAAGTTGCAGAGGTTGGGGTTACTCTCGTTGGTTCTGTAAAAACGTTAGACAAATGAAATGATTTAAAAAGATTTAAAAATCTGCTGCTATTTAAATTATTTTCCAAAATATTAATATTAAAATCTCCACAAATAATTATGGATTTGTTACTATCTACAAGTTTGGCGAGAATATCTTCCATTGTTGATTCAAAAAGACTAAAGTTTTGAGGGTTCGGGGGTCTGTACACGCACACTATAATATGCTTATCTAGCTCAACACAAGACAGTTCTATGTAATGTTCCGTTGACAAATTAACTATATCATTACGTTGCTTAAATTTTAAGCTTTTTTTTATTAAGATCAGGGAACCACCACGCAATATAGATTTCCGATTAAAACAACTACCCACACTATAATTTTCATAACTGATGGTAACCTGGTAATCCTTCAACCAATGTTCGCTAATACATACTACATCGAACATTGATTTTTCTAATAACATTTCAATTTCCAATAATTTAGAAGAGATACCTTGAATATTTTGATGAAATAGTTTTAATTTGTGCTGCTGGGACCCTTTTTGCTGTTTAACTATTTGAGAGCAAGAAGATACCTTATTGATGGTTGGTATAACTATTATGTTACCGGTACCCTCTGTTGTCTTATGAACTAGTTTAAATGATCCGGAGTTTGCCCCAAATCTATATTATCACCTGGCATTGAGTTGCAACTAATTGTAGGTTCTACGCTAAATACAGGATTTTCTAAAGTGACACATGGGACCTCCTTCGTCGACTTTATAAAAATATTCGTAGCTATTGTGCTACGGTTAATATGGTTCACCACGTGATTATTAGTATTATTACTAATTATTGTGGTGTCAATTACGCAAGACTTCGACATACTACTTATGTCTGTGTTAATATAATAAGCCAATAGCTTAGCTATTGTGTTTCTATAACTAATGGGCAGATACGTTGTACCCCTGTTCGAATTTAAATGCTCAACAAAAATGTTGGTGTCCAAAAATATAAATTTGTCACTATGGTGACTAACTAAAAAGTGTTTAAAATGGTGTTTTATTATTTCCACAAAAGCTAATAAAAATCAGTGCCCAAACTAAAAATGTGCCGTTGTCGGCAATATTGCCGTGAAGTGGGAATATTGCCCGAAGTATGAATATTGGTGGCAATATTGCCCGAAGTATGAATATTGGTGGCAATATTGCCCGAAGTATGAATATTGGTGGCAATATTGAGCGAAGTAAGAATATTGCCGGCAATATTACCCGAAGTATGAATATTGGTGGCAATATTGCTCGAAGTATGAATATCGGTGGCAATATTGCCCGAAGTATGAATATTGGTGGCAATATTGCTGGCAATATTGCCCGAAGTATAAATATTGGTGGCAATATTGCCAGCTATATTCCCATATTGCCCGCAACAGCACATCTCTAGTCCAAACACACACCAGGCTCCATAGTATGACGTGTTAAAATGACAGGCGTGCGAGCAAGTAAGATAGAGGAACTAAACAGGGTTTGTAAAACACTGCCAATCTCTCAGGACTGTGTTACCAACATCATACCTATACAACAACTCATGTTCTATGGCTTTAAAAAAATTAATCACATTTTAGTTCATCGGATTTTCATACAAAAATAAAAAAAAATATTGTAAAAAAAATAAATTGAACGTTCTAAATATTACGAAGTCTATGCGAAGCAAACTAGCGGGGATGCTACGTCGCGTCATACAGACGTAGGTAGTGCAAAATACAGAGTTGAAAAATGTTAGATAGAACAACGAAATCTTGATGGTATGTTTTTCTACACTTAACACAAAAAATAACGTCTATTTTCTGACTAAATATATCATCTACTATGATTTATTACATGCTGTGATTATCTATATGTAAGTAGGTACATGTATCATTATCAGCCTGTGACTGGTAGATAAAGATAAAACATTGAAATTACTTTGATGCATTTAGGCGATTATCATACTGCCACGCAGCACGCAGCATAGTGTGTGAATGCGTGTTTTAACGTTGCTTGTAAGTATATAGAAAACACGCTCAGTCCAACACACAGAAAATGCATCCAGGTGCGTTCATGCAGATCACGCGCCTACAAGCGGAGAAACCTGCACATGCGCGTGGGTGCGGGGCGACACGTAAGTGACGCAAGGTACACTGCGTCTCGTAGTGCCGTGTGTGATTTTGGATGAAATGAGTCAGAGCCTGCGTGAATCTACTAAACGCAGCTACACGCGTGAGTGCGTAAAAAACCCGCACGGTGATGCAAATCTGACTCCCGCAAGTACGCGCGTTGTTGCATTGACATGCAAGAAGAAGAAGATCGCCTTTACCTAAGCCAAGCTGCGAACCTTTACCCGCATCAAGGGTCAAGAGTTCGTATTCGGACTGAGCCTACCATTGTCTAATTCTAAGAAAACTATAAAAACTATGTATTTAGTAAGGCATTAAATAGGTACTCTATCTAATTTTCATAAAATCAATTATTTTGGTTTTGGTGTGATCAAGAAAGGTAAAATGACTCTAGACCCAATGACTGTACCTACACACAAAACGTTATATGAACACAATTATTGTGCTGACAGCTATGGAGTGGAATTCCCTGCCGGGGTCTGTGTTTTCTGATAGCTACAACATGGGGATCTTTAAGTCAAGAGTGAATAGGTTACTTCTAGGCAAGCGTGCTCCATCGTCGACCACACCTTCGCTTTCCATCAGGCGAGATAGTGGTCAAGCGCAAGCTATTAACAATAAAAATAACTGGGCAAGTGCGAGTCGGACTCGCACTCTGAGGGTTCCATACAAAATTACCGATGTAAAAGAGTTCGTTTTGGCAGGAATGGAGTATCGGAAGATTTGTCCGAATCGCAAAAAAAAAACTGGGCAAGTAACGTAGGTAAATGTGTGATCATAAAAGGTTTCCATTTTTTTCCTTTTGAGGTACAGAACCCTAAAAAATATAGGTATGTAAATATTTGTTTCATAAGGGAATGCAAGGTTGTTGCTATGCTATCGTCGATATCAAGTCCAATTGCACTAGTGCCTTATCAGTGAACTGATTTAATATCGGGTAGCAACCGCACCTTTTCATATCTCTTCAGGTGCTGGTCCAGGTGATTACGTGAACTTTGAATACATTTATCTTCAAGTGGACAAGTACCTATATTTTTTATTAATGTGGGTAGTTATTACTATTACTCAGAACGGTGTTGGGTGTGGACTGATTATAATCTTGACTTGTTTTTTCAAACGGTAGTAGGTTAGTAGGACACTATAGGTAAAGATAAATAATTTTAATAATAATAATATAATAATAATATTATTCCACAACTATCACACCACGCCGTCTAGTCCCAAGCTAAGCAAAGCTTGTGTTATGGGTACTAGACAACTGATAAACATACTTATATATTTCTAAATACATACATATTATAAATAAATTACACAGAACAAATGATTATGCTCATCACACAAACATTTGTCCTAGGCGGGAATCGAACCCACGACCTCCGGCATAGCAGTCAGGGTCACTAGCCACTATACCAACAGGCCAGTCAATTTTGTAGGGTATTCAGAGATATGCGGGGTATGCAAGTAGTCTCCCACAGCACAGATGACAAAGACCTTTTGCGCGGGGCAGGCGTACCTACCACAAAGTAGGGTAATGCTCATACTTCAACTTTTGGAGGTACACACACAATGAAACACTCGTGGATATCGGAATGTCTTCTATTTGCAGTTAACAGTAAAAACACAAGTGTAAGGTCAGAATTACGAAAAGAGCTCACGCTGTTTCGAGTAGCGGCAACAGTATCTTTTTCAATATGGCGGCAGACTCTAGTCTGGCGCCGGAAACATTTGGTGTTGTCACACAAAATATAGTAGGCGGTGTTGCGACGTAATAAGCCACAAACTACCAATAGCAAACTTGCGATCTAAGTGTGCGTGGTCTGTTAGTTGCGTAATGCGCGTTCGTATTGGTTTATTGCCTGTAGTGTAGTGGGAGTTAAAGGGTGGGAGACAAGCGGCGACACTCGTTGTAGTACAAATCAGAAAGTATTTCCTTTCTAACCACTTTCATCTTTTCTGTGGTCCCTCCGTTGGAAAGGGAGGATCCTCCGACCATACGGGTGGTATATCTGGTGGACAAATGCCCGTTATATGATTTCGGGCGGTCGTATATGTTCAAAACGTGCAGAGAACTTTGATTGCGCGATCCTTTCTGGAACTGATCATTCAATCAAATACCTTAGTCTATTTGTGCACACAGGTACAATTTAGGTGTTGCAAAAATTATAAGGGTTGTGTTCTGCCACAGTAACATACAAATATTACTAAAGTATACGTAAGTATATTACAGCGTACTGAAACAATATTGGTTCGCTACACACCATTATCATCATCATTTCAGCCGAAAGACGTCCACTGTTGGACATAGGCCTCCCCAGAGAGCCACAACGACCGGTCAGGCAGGGCCGAAGCACAAAATAGATAGGTACAGAAGTCAATCTACATATAAAGCGTGCTCGAGCAACGCACACATAGACACCGCTCACGGACACGACGTCTCGGTCGCGTCTCGGATCCGCTCATTAGTGTGCGTCCACCGAGCGTAGGTATAAAAAATGAAGTACATACATGAGATTGTCTTCTGTACCTATCTATTTTGTGGCCGAAGCCTACTGGGCCATGAGCCTACTTTCGAAACAGATCCAATAAGTATTCCATCTTTTCCTTTTGAGTTACGGAACCCTTAAAAGGCGTAAAATTGCATGTAAACCTTTCAAATATCGTTAGTGACACAATAGAAAGACAATGAGAGTGCGAACGTCGGCGTTTTGTTGGACTTTAATTAATTAATAAAAATACCGCAAACTCATTAATGATTTCCTTGTTATTCATGTGTCATACAGTCAGCATGATTAGATTTCTTTTTAATAAAAATGATGATATAATTTATAGTTACGAACGAGTAGGTAATCATTCTGATAAGATAAACCTTTGTGGAAAGACATTAAATCATCGTAATAAATAAGGACGTGACTTTTCCCCCCGACTTCTGTGAATCCCAAAATGAACTGTTTTTTTTTTGTTTTTTATTTTTTTTAAATAACTTTAATTTCGGAAATCGGTGTTAAATAAGAAACAAACAATACCGAGAAACTCTGACTTCTGAAATTAAAGTTATTTTAAATGTTTTATTGTTTTTTTTTTTTTAGAGAATTCGGTTTTTTGGTACTCAGGTCTCTCTAGGAAAGGGATTGGGCCGTAATCCACAATGCGGGCCCAGTGCGTGTTGGCGAATGTCACGTGTCCGCTTTTTTGATTCTAGGGCATGCCGGTTTCCTCACGATATTTTCCTTCACCGTTCTGAGAGCAGTCGTAATGAAATAAATTACACATAGAAATGCGCCTGGCTGGGTTCGAACCCGTGACCGAACTCTTAAGTCAAGGCCGTCACCACTCAGCTACCACCATATAAATGTACTTGTAAATACTGTATCAAATTTATGTATTTAGAGGTGATTAAATGATAAACATGTTTATTTTCAACGTCGAATAATTTTATTTACAAGAAGGTACTTATATCATAATTTTTACATAATGACTATTTCAAAGGGGGCCATAAAAGACTTATTTCGTTGTGGCCAGATACTGGCACCCATTTCAGATACTCGTTGAGAAGAACTGAAACAAACACAGAATAAGAACTCTTTAGTAAATGTTGGTATGGAAGCCAGATCAGTTGTGTTAAGTGGGCCGGTTCACTGTCGGAGCCGTATGGTGCGGGGTGAGGCAAGGAGAGTTGAGCTCCCCCACACTTTTAACCCGTTGTATGTCCGCGGAACCACGCGAGACACAATAACTTTTTAATTGTGTCTCTAATTACGGCATACGAAAGGTTAAACCAATATGTCAATGCTCCGATAGTTGCTTTCAGTAGTTGGCTATCATGTTGATGAAGTTTGTCTGAATAATATTAGCTATGCGGACGGTATGGTGCTGCTGAGCGCATCTGTTTGTGGCATGAGAATGTATGCTGAAAAACATAGTCTTAAACACAATGTGTCGAAAAGTCTGTTCATGGTTTTGGTTTATACCCACCAAAAAAAACACGCCCCGGCTTCACACTTCTAATCTTTACAAAAAAAACTACTTACAAGTATTTTGTTCCTCCCAAATAGCCATCAAAGCGTCCCTGGTCGCGACACGCTTAGCTATGAGCGCTCTCAAAAGCAGCTCAGTCCTCGGTTGCAGTTTTGCCCAACTCTTGACCATGGTTGACGGCGGGGACAGGAGGGACTTTGTGTATCTCTTCAGCTTTGGGAACACAGCGCCCTCTAGGAGGAAACGGGCGAACCATCTGTGGAGTTGATTTTTTTTTTATTATACAGTAAAAAAGTGTTCACACACAACGTCGTCTAATCCCAAACTAAGCAGAGCTTGTGCTAAGAGTACTAGACATAACAAAATTATATATTTCTAAATACATTCACATTATAGATAAATTACAACCAGATGAAATGACAGAACAAATGATCGTGCTCATCAGACAAACATTTTGTCCTGGGTGAGAATCGAACCCACGACCTCCGGCATAGCAGTCAGGGCCACTAACCACTAGACTTAACAGGCCAGTCAAACAATATACAACACAATCATCATCATTCCAGCCGAAAGACGTCCACCGATGGACATAGGCCTCCCCCAAATGTCGTCACAATGAACGCTCCTGTGCGTCTCGCATCCATCGGATTCCCGCAACACTTACCAGGTCATCGGTCCACCTTGTAGGAGGCCTTCCAACGCTACGTCTTCCGTTACGTGGTCGCCATTCCAGAACCTTTCGGCCCCAACGGCCATTGCCGCTTAAGTTTGGCGATTCTTCGTGCATAACACAATAGTTTACCTGTATCTGTCAATGTTTTCAGGGAAGTCAACTTCAGCGAGGGGTAGCTGCCAGCCTGCCTTCCCGAAGGTGCCCTTCAAGTGGCACTTGACGCGCCCGGTTCTGTCGTCGAACCTCGGAGGAGGGTCTTCCAAGGGGTCACCTAGGATATAACATAATTGGTACAGAGTTGATACAATCATCACGTTGGTTCTTTATTCATCATTCATCAGTGTTAGACATGGACCTCCCCCATATGTCGCCATAACGACCGGTCCTGTGGTGATGATGGAATCTTGGGATGCCTACTAGTAAACCCGTTGAGTTTGGGCTCATTAGATTCGTCTTAACCAGTTCTAAATATATGTCATGATGACGAGAATCTGATGCTAGAACTGGGAAGTGGCTGATGGAACCCTGGAATGCCTTCTAGTAAACACATCGAGTTTGGACTTATTAGATTCATCTTAACAAGTTCTAAATATTTTTCATGATGACTCCTCATCATTGCATTGCGATTTTTAGTTCATATGGTGTTTACTTTTAGGTAATTGTTGCACTGTTTTATAGATATGTAATTTTCGTTTCAACAATTGTTGGTAGACCAAATAAACATTACAAAAATTAAATGAAATAAATATAAGCGTTTGTTCAGTCAAGACAACGTCTGCCTGGGCCACTAGTATACTATACTATACAAGGTGTAAGGGACAGCCCTCCACAGCTCAGTAGACGATACTGAACAACATTCCACAAAATATTTTTTCGAAAAAAAAAATTCGGCCTCTCCATACAAACTGTCCAATCAAGTTTATAATTTTGTATGGTGAGGCGGATTTTTTTTTTCGTTTCCTGAATAAATTTTTTGTGGAATGTTGTTCAGTATCATCTACTGAGCAAGCCCTTAAAGTTTGCGGAGGGCTGTCCCTTACACCTTGTATGTAGGCTCGCGTTTAACCACTATATCTCTCCTTTTTTTCGGTGTTTTTTTTATGGTGGGAAAAATAATCCAATGACAACCCCGCTGTTTTTTCGGTGGGTAAAAACCATCCAAATGACATCCCCCGCCCTTGGGCGGAGCGGGAGTTATTGTCAGACTGACTAAAAAACCTACCCCGTTCTTTCCTGCCTTTCATACCGGGGGTGAGCCTCCCTTTCGGAAACAGACTCTAGCCCCAGTAGGCTCCGACCCAGCTGGGTCCCTACGAACCACTATCTCACCTGATGGTAAGCGATGATGTGGCCGACGATAGAGCACGCACACGCTATTATTAAAAAATAATCTTACCTAAGTTACAAAGCTGCGGCACCAACAGAGGGAGCCACTGTGGCTCTATAGCGGTGACATTCTTCATCACCATCTTCCTTCGATCCTCGCTTCCAGTCTCATACAGTTCCTGGAACACCACCCACTCCGGTATCGTCTTCCGGAGGATGGAATCTGAATGGAGGTGGACTGGCTCCTCTAACTCGCCGCAGTGGTATGCGTATTTGAATTTGCGTTTATCTACGCCTGGTAAAACAAAAAAGGAACATATTTTTTATTCTTCTCTACATGTGTTAGCCACATATCTTCTCCCAAACGGCTTAACCGATATGGATGAAACTTTAGTTAGGAGGTAGGCAGAACAGAGAGTAAAGTCCCCGTAAACCTCTGTTGAAAAGGGGGATCCTCCTACGAGACAGGTGTTATCTGTTCGCAAATGCGGATATTCGTTACAGCACTATACAAAGTATGAAAGCCAGCCCTCCGCAAACTTTAAGGACTTGCTCAGTAGACGAAACTGATCAACCTTCCACAATTTTTTTTTTTCAGGAATCGAAAGAAAATCATCGCCCTAGCCATACAAATTGTCTAATCAAGTTTATCATTTTGTATAGTGAGGCTGACTTTTTTTTCGTTTTCTGAAAAAAAAGCCTTGTTCAGTTTCGTCTACTGAGCATGCCCTTAAAGTTTGTGGAGGGCTGTCCCTTACACCTTTTATACTTGTTCTGTGTGAATATCGTCTGTGTGTGTTTTGAGTATCAATTGATGGTTGATAAGAAGCATTTTTCGCCATCACACACTCAAAAATAAAAGTTTCTGATTCTGACTATTTTAAATCCTTTGAGGAAGAAGTAGAAGAAATAAATAATGAAGATGTAACGACCGAGTACTGACCTTGCTTAACTTCGTGTAGACCTATCTTCTTCCCGACCTGGTCTCCTAGTCCGCTCAGGAGCAGCTGCCTCAGCAGACGCGCCTGGTTGTCGTCGGGAGGCTTCATGTCGGGGTCCACGATCACGTCGGCTCCGGCCACGCTCAGGTTGATCTCCGATGTTAATTGCTTGCGTAGCTTGCGAATTTCTTTGATACCCTGGTCACAAAATAGATAGTTAAAGAAGTCAATCTACATACAAAGCGCGCTCAAGCAACGCACACATAGACACCGCTCACGGACACGACTTCTCGGCACAAAATAGATAGGTTCAGAAGACGATCTACATACAAAGTGCGCTCAAGCAACGCACACATAGACACCGCTCACGGACACGATGTCTCGGCACAAAATAGATAGGTTCAGAAGACGATCTACATACAAAGTGCGCTCAAGCAACGCACACATAGACACCGCTCATAGACACGACATCTCGGCACAAAATAGATAGGTACAGAAGACGATCTACATACAAAGTGCGCTCAAGCAACGCACACATAGACACCGCTCATGGACACGACATCTCGGCACAAAATAGATAGGTACAGAAGACGATCTACATACAAAGTGCGCTCGAGCAACGCACACATAGACACCGCTCACGGACACGACATCTCGGCACAAAATAGATAGGTACAGAAGACGATCTACATACAAAGTGCGCTCGAGCAACGCACACATAGACACCGTTCACGGACACGACATCTCGGCACAAAATAGATAAGTACAGAGGACGATCTACATACAAAGTGAGCTCGAGCAACGCACACATAGACACCGCTCACGGACACGACATCTCGGCACAAAATAGATAGGTACAGAAGACGATCTACATACAAAGTGCGCTCGAGCAACGCACACATAGACACCGCTCACGGACACGACATCTCGGCACAAAATAGATAAGTACAGAGGACGATCTACACACAAAGCGCGCTCGAGCAACGCACACATAGACACCGCTCATGGACACGACATCTCGGCACAAAATAGATAAGTACAGAGGACGATCTACACACAAAGCGCGCTCGAGCAACGCACACATAGACACCGCTCACGGACACGATATCTCGGCTCAATCGCCCGGTTGCACACGTACAGTTCGGCGCAATGCGCTGACCCTAGCGCGACCGTAGAGCGTAGGTGAAAAAAGTGAAGTACATACATTGACTTCTGTACCTATCTATTTTGTGTCCTGGTGGTTGTATATATATATACATAATAATAACAATAATTTGAAAAAAAACTGGGCAAGTGCGAGTCAGACTCACTCACTGAGGCTTCTGTACAAACTTACCTATAAAAATAGTAAATAGTTCAATTCCGGAATGGCATCTCGGAAGAAATCAAACCACAAAAAAAAAATTGTGATGTAAACAAATTTACAGTTCTCAGATTTATTCTTATACTTGTGCTATAAGACTTTGCTTTATGCCAAAGGGAATGGGAAAGGCCATGTACTTGCCCATCTATGTGATAAGTATAATAAAAATACTAATTCAGGATTCTGGGTCAACGGGAAGCATCCGATGAATTTTAATTTCCTCGAGGTGGTTAGGCATTGCTTGCAGTCTGTAAGCCTTTTTTTTTTGCTTACGTGGGAAATCATCTGTCTTCTCCCGGCCTTGGATAGAGCGAGAGGACGTGTGAGACATATTGAATAAAAACCACTTTTGTTCCTTCTTTGCCTTTGTTCCAGGGCCCCGGGGTTCACTTTCGCACAACCCTGCTGGGCCCCTACGGTTTGCTGACATCTCCTTGAGGCGCGCGTGGAACACTAAACGCCGTCAACAACTTGGACTCGGTCCAGACGGTTACCGGACGGTCGGACGGCGAACTACCGTCGACAAGCAAGCGTCGTTGTCCGCAAGCCTGCGCCTACGATGACCCGAATCGCCCACACTTACTAAAGAACATACCTTTTCTCTGAGCCCATATTTGGCACAAAAGACTTCCCCCTCTCCTTTGACATGGGCGTACTCCGCCGCGCCGACGGCTCGCAGCAACACGCCCGGGTCGCCCAGGAGTAACATGTGACCAGTTGCCGGCCAACTGTCCGGCTTACCTGACATTACCTAAGAACAAAAAAAGAACATCATCATCATCATCATCGTCATCATTATCATCATCATCATTATCATCATCATTATCATCATCATCATTATCGTCATCATTATCATCATCATCATTATCTTCATCATTATCATCATCATCATTATCTTCATCATTATCATCATCATCATTATCGTCATCATTATCATCATTATCATCATCATCATCATTATCGTCATCATTATCATCATCATCATTATCATCATCATCATTATCATCATCATTATCATTATCATCATCATCATCATTATCATCATTATCATCATCATTATCATTATCATCATCATCATCCTTATCATCATCATTATCATCATCATCATCTTTATCATCATCATCATCTTTATCATCATCATCATCATCATCATCTTTATCATCATCATCATTATCATCATCATTATCATCATCATCTTTATCATCATCATCATCATTATCATTATTTCAATGTTCCACTGCTGGGACTCAGGCTTCCTCTCTAGGAGAGGGAGTACGCCGTAATCCACCACGCGGGCCCAATGCGGGTTAGTAAAAAGAATATCAGTTAGTTAGCCCATTTATGTCCCACTGCTGGGCGAAGGCAAAAAAGAAAAAAAAGAAAGAATATCAGAAAATACAAAAAAAAAACGCCCAAGAGCAAGTGGGACTCGTACCTTCCGTAGCAATAAACGAGCAAAAAGTCACGTTTGTTCGATGGAAACCCCTTAAATATTTATTTTATTACTCATAGCACAAGCTCTGCTTAGTTTGGGCTGTTATTTTAATTATTTGATTGTACACTAGGTTTTGCCCGCGCGGCTTCGCTCCCTCTCTTCCCTACTCCACCCTACTCTACCCTTCTCTACACTACTCTACCCTACTCTTCCCTACTCCACTCTACTCTACACTACCCTAATTTTAATATTTTTTTCCATAAGAACCTTCTCCTGACAATAAAAAACACAACAAAAAAAAAGTTAGCGAAATCGGTCCAGCCGTTCACGCGTGATGGCGTGACCAAGGAAATAGGCATTCATTTTCATATATATAGATGTAACAACATACCTCAGGCACAGTTAATGCAGAGACCAGCATTATAGTGTAAGACAGTAGGTTCTGTTGGTTGCTCAGAGCCAACATCTTGCCGTAGCGGGGCAGCAGGGGATATGTTGACACTGCCTTGCCAAGAGGTGTGACTTTTAGTACCTGGAAAGAGAGTGAGAGATAGTGGTCAAACACTTATCAGTGTGCAAATAACAATGTAATGTTGTGGCCACATCTTACAATTGATCACTACATGATTTAACCAACTAAAATTAGCCAGAGTGGAATTCCCTGCCCGCGTGTGTTCCCTGATAGCTACCACCTAGAGGTATTTAAGTCAAGAGTAGATAAATAACTTCTAGACAAGCGTGCTCCATCATCGGCCACATCATCGCTTACCATCAGGTGAGATAGTGATCAAACGCGAGCCTAGCAATAATAAAAAAAAATCGTTTAAGCACTAACATTTGATGATATGTAAACCTTTGTATGGCGATATCATTGATGTAGAATTTCAATGATAGTGAACATACGTAAAAAAAGTAAAAAAAAAAAAACATACATTCAGCCGAACATAGAACCTCCTCCTTTTTGAAGTCGGTTAATAAGAGATCTAAAGAAATTAAGCCAAACGAAGATTGCAATATCATCAAACTTTGACGTTTAAAATGATCTGGCTAGTTTTACTTGGCCATATCATCATTTCACAACACATCCACTGTTGGACATAGGCCTCCCCCAAGTGTCGCCATAATGAACGGTCCTGTGTGTCTCGCATCCATCGGATTCCCGCGACCCTGACCAGGTCATCGGTCCACCTTGTAGGAGACCTTCCAACGCTTCAATAAAGTGATTTAAGTTCCAAGTTGATAATCTGCAATTGTTAACGCTAATAGAAACTTCAAATATACAGGAATGACGAAATCTCAAAACGCTCAGTCACGTGGTCAGAACAAAAGAATTGGGGGCGTGGCCAACTAGAGGCGTTCGACGCAAGCGAAACGGTTGTAATTTAGCTAGGGGAACTGGATATGACATCAATCCCAAAAAATTTAATTATTAATTTATTTTTCCCGTGACATTACACCAAGAATGCGAACTCACCTCCTCCTCGTCTTTCCGAATATTTCTCATGGGGGGTCTCTCAAGTATCCCGAGAGCCAGCAGCCTCTTCTCGGCCATTTTCAGCTGCAGTCTGTCAGGGGCCGTTGGAAATGGAAAGTTTACTACCTGAAGAAAAAAGGTGGGATCACAGTCAAGCACTGCACACAGTTTATATAAGATAAAAAAGAGGTGAAATCAAACTCAGGCCTTCTTTCTAGGAGAGGGAATGGGCCGTAATCCACCACGCAGGCCCAGTGCGGGTTGGTGAATGTCACACGTCTTCGAATTTTGGCTCTAGGACATACCGGTTTCCTCACGATGTTTTCCTTCACCGTCTTGAGAGCAGTGGTGATGAAATAAATTACACAAAGTATTGCACCTGGCTGAGTTTGAACCAGCAACCTACAACTCGTAAGCCGCGGGCGTTACCACTCAGCCACCACTGCGAATGAAGTTTATGTCTACAAAAAAGTCACTGACTTACCTTATCAATGCCCATACACTTCATAGTCAGCACCAGATCGTCGACAGGCCGCCTGCAGATGTCCGGCGGGTACTGTTCCGGACACTCGTGTTGAAACACGGCACTGCTGTACAGCCGGTACGCGTGCCCTGAACTAACCCTGCCCGCCCGACCCGCCCGCTGCTCCGCACTGGCTTGGGAAGTCCACACTATGCGCCAGGCACTTGCACCGGTTACATGGTCGTATACGCTGGAATTGAGAATAGGAACTCAATGTCTTATGCTGGTAAGTTCAAACAATTACACCCTACAACCCAACAACACCTTTAAATTCTTGAAACTTCTACGGTTCGGACTAAGCGTTTCGCTTCGTCGTTTATACCGCGTACATCGAACAATTTGCCTGCTGCAGTCTTCCTATTTAATTATAATTTATGTGTCTTCAAGGCTACTGTGAATAGGCTCTTAATAAACGATTGCATTTCGCTATCAACGATTGCATCACTGCTTACCATCAGGTGAGATCGCAGTAAAGCACTGGTTTATATCATTTAAAAAAATACTTATAAAAGTTATTTGCAACCTAATATTTCAGCCAGATAAACGAGGTGTTCTCACGTAGGCAAAGCAATGAAAAAAAAAACTGGCCTGTCGGCCTGTCTCTGAATATTATTATATTATTAATATAATAATAATAAGGAGTCGATAGGGCCAGACTACGAGCTGTGTCGCAACCCGAGTCCGGGGCGTGGTTACCTGCGATTCCTTCGCCTCATCTGGGCACTCTGCTCGACGATGACTCGTTGCGTGTGGCGGTGGCTCTCCGCTTGGGCTGTAAGGTGTGCGAACCACATACATGCACCTGCGGTACCATGGTGGAGGCCGATGGCCATCACGCACTGAACTGTCAGCGCTGCACGGGGAGGTTCCCACGTCACCATGCCTTGAACGACATAGTCCGTAGAGCCCTTATATCGGCAAACGTCCCCTGCGTGCTTGAGCCTTCAGGTCTTAGCAGGTCTGATGGTAAGAGGCCGGATGGGCTGACTCTGGTGCCATGGAAGAACGGGAAGTGCCTGATCTGGGACGCAACTTGCGTCAGCACTGTCGCCGCCAGTCACCTGAGTCGCACTATGCACACTGCTTCTGCCGCCGCTGAAGACGCCTGCTCTAAAAAAAGGCTGAAGTACGCTTCCTTGGAGCAGATTTACCATTTTGTGCCGGTTGCTGTGGAGACTCTGGGCAGTTGGAGTACGGAGGCAAAGTGTTTTGTGGGGGATTTGGGCCGTAGGCTCGGGGAGGCAACAGGTGACTCCCGGTCCGGGTCTTTCTTGGTGCAAAGGTTGGCTATCGCAATTCAGCGGGGAAATGCGGCGAGTGTCATGGGCACTTTTGCACCGGGAATGATCAGGGGCGGGTTATTTAATGATGTTTGACGGTTTATTTATTTATGACATTTTGTATTTAATTTTAATTGTATCATAATAATAAAATAATAATATTCCACAACTATGCGAACACGAAGAGAAGCGGCGCGACGGAGCAAACAATTGATACTGAGTAAATTAGGGTAACTTTGGCACAGACTTATTAACCAATAGAAACACAGTAAACACAGTTGCTCATATTCCTATTTGATTAATTAGCTTGTTACAAAATAACCTCACTTTATGGTAACTTATTGCAGAGGCCAACGTGACCAACCGCACGTGGGTGCGGTGCGGTACCGAGCGAAGCGAAGCGAACAGGTTTAGTGGCTGAAGCGGCGACATCACGCGCACGTAGGACAAAGCCACCGCACATGAATTTTGATTCTCTTGAGAGTCGAAATATACGTTTTTTGATATAATCGGCCGTAACTTTTTTTTAACTTAAAAGATTGATAATTTTCACAACTTCAAGGAACCGCACCTAAGTACATGGTTTTATTTTCAACTCGATACCTCAACGCGTTCCTGAGATAAAGGGTCTTAACAAACGGACAGACAGACAGAAGCAAAGTGATTCTATCTAGGGTACTGTTTTTTTTTTCTTTTGAGCCCTTAAAATTAACTAACTAGTCTAATACTAGATCGTAACCAGCTGCCTGCAGCTATTTCTGGTGCCCCGACTATAGGGAGTTTCAAAGCTCGATTGAAAAACTGGCTTTTCGAGCAAGCTTTTTATTCTTTTGACGTATTTACTGAATGATGTATGATGTAATTTAACTTTGGCGATTAAATAATAATTTGGACTTAATATTATTTACTTTTATTTCTTTTATTTGACTTCTATTGTATGTAGGGGGTGGTATGTTTTTTTTTATTTATCGTATTTAATTTTATTTGTCTGAATTTTGTAGTATTGACTAAGTATAATGTAACATTCTGCATATGACTTGTAAGAATGCCTTCATCATCATTATCATCATTATTTCAGCCGATATACGTCCATTTTTGGACAAAGGCCTCCCCGAGTGTCGCCACAACGAACGATCATGTGCGTCCCGCATCCATCGGATTCCCGCAACCTTCACCAGATCATCGGTAAGAATGCCTTACCAATAAACTACTATGACACAACTTTATAACTTACCGCATCTTCTTCTTCCCGCTATCCACAACATATCTGACGGCTGGTATCGTTATGGAAGTTTCCGCCACATCGGTACTGACGACACAGAGCCTGGCGCCGCGGGGGGGCGCCTCGAACACCCGCGCCTGCTTGCTCTGACTCAACATGGAGTACAGAGGAAGCACCCACAGAGGCTGCCGACACGATTTAATAGGGAGGGCTAGCGAGTCTTCTTCGTTATCTAGAAAAAGAATATAAAAACCGTTACCGGACGGTCGAGTCCAATGACTTGTAGGTAGTAGTCGGCGTCGCGTACAAACTACCTACAGATCTTTGGACTCGCTCAGCTGACGTTTTCTTAAAGAAATTAATTTCGTACATGCGTAATTAAAACGAGTTTTGAAAAAAATATACTTTATTTTTTAATTTTATCTTTACAAATCGATAGTGTTTCATGTACCGGATCGACTCTCCACGCGATTAAAACGATCAAAATTTAGCGGTGTATGTAAGTGTATTTATCAGTTGTCTATTATTATTTCGTTCATTCATAAATATTACATATAAATTACATTTTTAAACATTTCAATATAAAATAAAACATTTAAAAATATAAAAAAATAGTAGCCCACCAGTATCAGGAACAGAGTCCAAGCTACCGGCGGTCAGGGCTCCAGAGAAAGGAACCTCCGAACAATACGAGCCGTGTCCAGAAGTACTGCTTTCTGAATCGCCGTCCGCCACTCTAACTAAACGTACCTGAATCACTAAGATGGCCTTCACTATCATCATCGTCGTCGACTAGGTCTGCCAGTCCATCGTCCTCGGGCATGTCGTAGTCATCGAGGTTGATCTTAGGCAGGGCCTTAGATTTCTGTTTAGCCTTCCTACGTGCTTTGCGGGCGCGCTTCATTTCTTTTTCTACCTGAAACGCAGATTAATGGAGTGGAATTCCTTGCCGTAATTTGTGTTACCTGACAGTTACAACTTAGGGGTCTTAACTTTCCAGTTACCGACCGAATACTTTTTGATCGTCATGAGTATATGTTAAGTGGAAGCAACTGGACACAAATAATGTTTACGTATGCGCAAGGAGTAGATGATTTCAAACTGGTTCTATAGAAATCAAATATTCATCGGTAGCTTGTATCTGACACAAGGCACAAAAGTGTCTACGTTTGCGCCCTGCCTAAGTAAATAGTGAAAAGGTTACTTCTCGGCAAGCGTGCTCCATCATCGGCCATATCATCGTTTACCATCAGGTAAGATAGGCCACAACTTAAAGGACTGAATGAGAAATCGATAGCAAAAAGAATTATGTTTACCAACCGTAACCGAACGAAGTGAGATTGCTATTGTTTTTTATCAGGCGTTATTTTTTTTATAATAATCCTTGTTTAATATTTTAAGTTTCCCTCGCTTCCGCTTTTATCGCCGGGTGTGGTAGGCCCCCCCGTAGTGGGGGGGTGTCTAGTGTTGCAAAGAACTCGCGTCGTCTTAATCATAACTAATATTATAAATGTGAAAGTGTGGATGTTTGGATGTTTGTTACTTAATCACGCAAAAACGGCTGAACGGATTTGGATGAAATTTGGCATGCATATAGCCTTTGACATGGAAAAGAACATAGGCTACCTTTTATCCCGATTCCTTAAGTATCTAACGCCACGCTGGCGAAGCCGCGGGTAAAAGCTAGTTATAAAATAAGAAAAATAGGTAACGCCTGACAAAAAAAGTACAAGCAATGCTTCTAAAGGTATTTTCGTTTGGTTACGGTTTAAAGACCTGATTCTTTTTGCTACTGATTCTTCGTATTGCCCTCTTATAACCTAGGTTTCATTTCTGGCGAAAAGAAAAAAGTAAATCGTGGCAATATTTTGCATTGGCTTTAATATTGAGATAAAAAAAAGACGATGCTCGCAGACTTAGATTATATACCTCTAGATATAACCATGCGACTCTATGGAAGTGCGAAAGTGAGAAGCATATATACGAAACAAGTAAGAAAATTGAGACAAAACATAACATTCTCTGTCTCATTCGGCGTGCCGCTTTTTTGCTTAACAAAGGCCTATCCACTACTCAACAAAGGACACTGTCACTTTGAGGTCAACTCGAGTCAAATTTTATGTCTTTAGGATAATTTTAGCAATTAAAGTAATAGTTTTAGTGTATGTATGACTTCTATAGTTAAGTTTTATGTGTATTTCTGTGGTCATATTTATGGAAAAGTTTACGTAATAACCTCATTTTAGTGTTATAGTGCTGTCTCATGTGTGGCCACGCGGTGGCTATATCTATAGGTATTTAATCTAACCTCGCAGTAGACTCAATTACCAAAACCATCAATGGTGGATGTATCAATTTAAAAAAAAAATCCGACGTTACCTCATCATCATCAGACTCGATATCCTCAGGCTCTGAGTCCAGTGCAGCATCTGCATCAGAAACACTCTTATTCTTGTTTATCAACTTGCTGTAGTTGACGTCTTTGCGGTAGGGGAAGGCTGCCCTCAGCTTCCGAACTAGGTAGTGCACCTGGAATCATTCACAACACATATAAATCTTCTTTAAGTAAGGGGTAATTTTTAGTTTCTGCAAAATCTGAATATAGTCTGAATCAATTCCAATAACTTTTACACTATGTTATATTTTTATCCAAAAATATTGAAAAAAGGTCACAAGTTGGATACCACCGAATAAGTACACCATTGGTCACTGCAGGTCATAGCGGGCATGAGGTACCAGCGAACAACAATTGATGCGGGAGTAAAACAACCCCTCCAGGCGACTGAGGGGTTGTTTTGGTTAGTATATGCGTAACCCGAAACAAATGTCTAGTATTTTTATGTAAAGAAATCTATGTCATAACTGTATCATAAACAATCCCAAAGTTATAAGCTTGTTGTGTTACCCAGTTGTCCGCACAAATACATGGTTACCGGGCCATCCAGGCGACTAAGGGGTTGTTGTGCTGATATTTTCGGGAAAAATGTAACAAATTATTGAAATCGATTCAGTTGCTGATTCTGAAAAAAAAAACTATATTCAGGTTTCACACGTACTAAAAATAATGCACCCTGCGGGAAGTAGAGAAGAAGATAGACGCTCTAGAGATGTGGTGCTGGAGGAGAATGCTCGGAGTATCGTCGACTGAATTCCGTACCAACGAATCTATACTCCGAGAACTTGGCATCAAGCAGCGTTTATCATCTTTGGTACAGTCTCGTATCCTTGTGACCTTTTTTGGTCACGTGTACCACCGAGGGGAGCTGGCTATTGAGCGACTTGTGGTCCAGGGAAAGGTTGAGGGTACCAGGCCACGTGGAAGATGGCATATGAGGTGCAGTGACCAGATAAAAGCTGCAGTGAATGGGTCATCATCACTACACGAATGCACAAAGAAGGCGGTCACGACCACTATGTCAAGAGTGATACCGACAGAGAAGAAGAAAAATATTGTTGTAGTTTTATTCCTTTAACAGTTCAGTTCAGGTCATCAAATGGATCGCGTCAGAGCTCGTGGTAGGACCCCTGGTCGCGAGAATCCGATGGACGCAAGACGAACAGGACCGGTCGTTGTGACGACATTTGGGGGAGTTCTGAGTCCAACAGTCTCCAGCCAATCTTTCGGCTGAAATTATGAGTGAAGAATTACCTCTTGTTGACCCGTGACAAAGATGAGTATTCCTCCGTCTGGCAATCTTGTGTGTATTTTAACAGCTTTCTTGTAAGATTCCTTCAAATAGTCACTGTATGTGTTTTTGTTGAAGTGTGTGGTCACTGGGAACTGCCTGGATTCTATCTGTGGAAAATAACATCAATAATGACTGGAGTGTTGGTTTAGTGGTTAGTGACCCTGACTGCTATGCTCCAGCACCCTTAAACTTACACTTAGCTTCCTTAAACTGCATAACGGCATTCAAAGTAGCGCATACCTGAGAGCTCGTTAACTCTTCAAACTCTCGTAACTCGTAATCATACGAAACACGATAAAATTATTGTACGTATATCGAGAAAATAGACTACACCCTTAAATTTTTATCGTTTTAATCCCGTGGAGGATCGATCCGGTACATGAAACACTATCGATTAGTAAAGTTATCTAATACTCATAACACAAGCTCTGCTTAGCGTTGTGTGGTGGCATATTATATAAGAATAAAATCCAGCCAAAAGCGTGTCGATCTCGCATACAAAGAGTTCCGTATATTTGAGGAACGGTTTTTGCGAAGGTTTTTTTGAGAGCAGTGGTGATAATATAAATTACACAAAGGAATGTGTTCGAACCCGCGACCTACAACTCGTAAGTAAGTAACTAAACGCTCATCAGAGTGCAAACAATTACTTTATAATAAAATTAAACCAATTCCTACCTTAATTACAGGAGGTGGTTCCTTAAAGAGCCTGGTGTTCTCAGTAAAGTCTTCGACCCTGAGTGTGGCGGACATGATGATGAGCCGCAGAGGACACCCTCGCTTCCTCCTCAGAGGAACTATCCGGGAGAGCAGACCAAGGAGGATGTCTGTGTACGCACTCCTTTCGTGAGCCTCGTCAATTATGACCACAGAGTATTTACTGAGAAGGAAATCTGATTGGACCTCTTTGAGCAGGACACCTGAAAATAAAGTGTGTTTACACTATCGATTTGTAAAGATAAAATTAAAAAATAAAGTACCTTTTTTTCAAAGCTCGTATTAATTTACGCATGTACGAAATTAATTTTCTTTAAGAAAACTTAACTATAGGAGTCTTTGTCATACATACACTAAAACTATTACCACACTATTACTTTAATTGCCAAAATTATTCTAAAGACATAAAAATTGACTCGAGTTGACCTCAAAGTGACAGTGATAGGCCTTTGTTTGGCTCACTTTTCAAAGTGAGCCAAGCAAAAAAGCGGCACGCCGAATGAGAGAATGTTATGTTTGTCACAATTTTCTTACTTGTTTCGTATATATGCTTCTCACTTTCGCACTTCCATAGCCAGGAATTTCTTAGGCAACCCACCTGCGTTATATTATTTAATACACTAAATTTATAATAAAATACGTTACATCCATTAAACAACAGACCGGTGAAAGTCGTTCTTAATCGGATCTTAGACTATCTGTGAGGCGCTTCTAGAAGGCTAATAAGGTACGTTCCTAACTTAATTCGCCAACCATTGTTTTCTTGATTGGGTGAAGCGAAACTCGCTTCCTACATAACACACTCATTTCTCCATCTAAACCAGCTGATTCTTACAGTCCACTACTCTATTCCACATCATGACTTATGGTTTTGTGTATGTAAAGGACGGCGAAAATTATCTTTACCCGGAACGACTAAATAGCTCAATCGGGCTCTGGCTACATAGACTAAGACTGTCTGAATATCGAGTGGTGTAATAGGTGCTTTAGCTTTTTTTTTTCAATTATATCTGCAATCAGCTTTTGTTAGAATCAGGTGTGTTGTGAGATGCGGCGGAGACCTCTCGCGCCGGGCCTTGGTTGAGGCCATGGTGGAGCGAGGAGGAGTGGCAGGCGGTCGCCGACTTCTGCGAAGCAGTAATGCTCGCAAAGGAGGAGGCCGAACGCATCAGGCAACGGCATTATCGCCGCCGCCGCCGAGATTCTGATCCCGATTTCCGGCCACCGTAGGCGCGGGCTTGCGGACAGTGAGCAATGTGTAGCTCGCTGTCCGGACCAAGCCCAAGTCGTCAACGGCGCGCACTGTTCCCGCGCGCCTCAAGGAGTTGTCAGCAACAGCAGGGACCCAGCCGGGTCGAAGCCTACTGGGGCCAGGGTTATCCGAAAGGGCGCTCGAACCCCGGTATGAAGGCTAGAAGGAACGGGGTGGGTCTTTTAGTCAGTAAGTCTGACACTATCTCCCGCTCCGCCCAAGAGCGGGGGATGGCATTGCATGATTTTTTCCCACCATAAAAAAAGGTGTGTTGTGAAATGTTGTCGCTTTGAGTGTGTCTTTCAGTAAAGGCATCTCCTCTTCAGTGGACCATATTAGTTTATACGGTCAAAATGACTTTCCTCTTTAGCCTTTTTTTGTAGCTTTATGAAAAAAAAATGTGCAAATGAAGAAAAAAACCGGCCAAGTGCGAGTCGGACTCGCTCACGAAGGGTTCCGTAGCGTCCTTAGCAAAAAAACGGCAAAAAAAAAAAAAAACATCAAGTATGTTGTATGGTGCTCTGTATTAATACTGATTAAACTCACCGTCAGTCATGAACTTGATCTTAGTGTCCTTGGTGACGTTCCCCTCGAACCGCATGAGGTAGGAAACCTCCCTGCTAGTCAAGCCCAGCTCGTAGCCCACTCGCGCCGCCATAGCTACAGTCGCGACCCGCCGGGGCTCCGTCACGGCTATCATTTTGTGTTGAGCGTACCCCGCCTCGTACAGAAATTGGGGTATCTGAGTGGTTTTGCCACTGCCTGGTAGGAAAGAGGTTTACATTAGGAAAACAAAAAACAACGCGGCGCAAGCGCATCAAGCACCCCGCTGCCCGATGCCGCTCCCTCCGCTATTGTACTATCGCTTTCTTCGCATAGACTTCGTAATATTTATAGTGTACTTATTCTTATGGTAATCTAAACTAACTATTCATACATGAAGTAACTTTTTGATTGACTAATACTTTCTCATAACCAGAAAAAAATGTCAAGTTGACGTGAATTTTCCGGAAAATCTTACCTGTTTCACCAGCGATAATGAGAAATTCATTCTCATTGATGAGCTCCATAATCCTTTGCTCTTCACCTAGTATTGGCAATTTCAACCTTGCTACCTGAATTTTAGGGTCTCTTTTCACTTCAACGTGTACTGTAGGATGTTCTAGCAGTGGCTTTTTTTCGATTTTAATTTCTTTTTCTATTTTTTTAGAAGAATCTTTATTTTTCTTGTTTGGTTTTGTGTCATCTTCTATGATTATTATACTATTATTCGAAGTCTGCGTTTCTGATACATCGGGCTTGTTATTTGCTTCAGCAATTTCAACTTTATCTACAGTGACTTGAGTGTTAATTTTATTTGTATCAGGACCGTTTACAACTTCTGGTTCACCATCAGATTCCGAAGAACTTTCTTCTGAGGACGACTTTTCAAGACCAACTACATTGGGGTCATATTTCTTCTTTTTTATTTTTTCCTCTGTATCCAATTTTAGAAGGCGCAACCGTTTTTTTGCTCCTGCAAACGTAATTTACATATTAAAAATATTATTCTGATTTGAAAGCCGATCGTGTGAGGAGTAATATGAAAGTGAACGAGTTAGTGATAGCGTGACGGGTTATAGGACAGACTGAAAGTAAACAAGTTTTTAATGAAAATCTTTTTTTCATACCAAGCTTTTATAGGACAGTATACCTGTATAATTAATACTCGTCAAGACGAATCCTACTAGCTCAAACTCGATGTGTTGTGTCGTTTAACTACCGAGTTCCTACGGCCACCAACCGGTTCAATCATCAGATCAGCTCTATGTCATAATAATTTTGTATTGACATTTGATTTACACTTGCATGCAAAATTTCAGCACAATCGGTAACCGGGAAGTGGATCAAATTTAATTTGCAAGATTTGATGACAGACAAACATCGGAACAGGTGAAACTAAATAAAAGCTTGTAAAAACGTATGGCGCCGACCACAAATAGTACGGAACAAATATTTGTAAGGTTTATAGATAGTTTTACGTAACTCAGTGTCTTGTGTGTACGAGTTTAAATGTTTGTCAACGCAGTCACAGCACAGGAGCAAATCTTAGCGTGGCGAACATCAAAAATAACATACATACTACACATTCCTAATGAGAATAGGACGATCCTATGTTTTGATGTCTCGCCGGACTGTCAAATAAAAGAAATTTTGGCAAAATTTAAGAATTTAGAGATGAGCAAATTGAAGAATTGGATTCTGATTAAACTTTTTTCGTTCACAGTTCATAAATCAATTAAATTTTTCGTAAATTAATTAATGTTTAAAATTTTCTTTCCTCGATTTGACAGTAAATCGTGAAATCACAACATGGCGGGCGATCCTATTCTCATTTGGAACGCATTGTACATACATAGCCTGTTAAAATCATAACCCTCCTTTGGCTTTACCGTAGTCGGGTCAAAAAAGAAGTCTTCGCCAAAGGTTTTGTAAAAACAAAACAATGGACCTGCAACACTTTTCTCTCTAAACCTTTTAACGACTTGCGTCGAATTGGTTTAACGAGTGTGTTTGCGTCCTATTTGCCAGGGCCGTGAGTTTGCGACTGAGTACTCCATCTCATGAGTTTGTAGGTCGCGGGTACGAACCCAGCCAGGCGCATTACTATGTATTATTTATTTCATCGCCACTGCTCTCAAAACGGTGAAGGAAAACATCGTGAGGAAACCAGCATGTCCTAGAACCAAAAATTCGATGACATGTGACATTCACCAACACGCACTGGGCCCGCGTGGTGGATTACGGCCCATAATCTCTCCTAGAGAGGAGGCCTAAGTCCCAACAGTGGGAACATTAAAAAGGCTGGTGATGATGATGATGACTCCATCTCGTTTAGCTCTTCAATCCCCATAGGTGACAGAGGAGCTGTAGAGATGGTGTATTTGGTCGTGGATGAAAAAACGCGAGCGTTTGTCGGATATCTGACGTAGGTGGTTGAAAGCAGGGATGTTACGGAGCTGCGACTCCGACTCCGTTAGGTCGGAACTTCCGATATTATTACACCTTCGGTTCCGACTTCGGGTCCGATACTTTTAAATCGGAGGTCGAAGCATAACATAGCGGCGGCGGGCGGTCTGCGTCGACTGTTGTTTATTTGGAAACATGTATTTTTTTGTTTCATTGTGTTTTATTTTATAATTAAAAAATTAAAATGAAAAAAAAACTGAATAAAGTTTTATGTGCCCTTAAATAAAAAATCTCTCTAATGCCACTACTTCTGACCCTCTTCCGCCATCGGTTCCGACTCCGGTTCCGACTCCGATTAATCAAATTTAAAAACTCCGACTCCGCCTTCGGTTCCGATATAATTACCTCCGTTACATCCCTGGTTGAAAGGTTAAATAGCTTATGAACATACCAGCAATACTGCTAATCTTCCTCTTCTTATTTTCCTCCGACACCTCCCGTGTCGGCAGTTCCACGTTGAGCTCATTCAGCTTCCTCAGGCCGATGGTCTGCACAGCGGATATGCCTGTCAACTGTCGCGCTTCCTCTGCTGTCGCTTGCACTTGCGATAGGGATTCTAGGAGGGATGCTCTCTGTGGAATTTAGAAAATGATTTTTATTTATTACAGTTTTCTAATTCACATGGACTTACAACCTGAATGCAGTTCTGCAAGAAATTGTCAGTAGAATAAAAACCACATGGCAGACCATCTCAAAAATATACTTACATTTTCTTTTTTCTGTTTCTTCTCAACAATCTTTTCCAATCTTTTCCTTTGTGCCTTCGACAGGAACCTTGTTTTTTCTTTCTTTTCTTTCACTACTTTAGTGTTTCGTTTCTTTGAAGGCAGTACTAGCAGATTGGTGGCATCACTAGCTCCATACTCGTTGGCAGCAAACTCTAGTCGAATCTAGAAAAACACAATAAATTAATAATCTTTATTAATTAACCTCTGAGTTTCTTTCTTCTCAGCCTTATTAATGTTTCCTCTGCTGAGACTCAAGGCCTCTTCTCTAGGAGAGGGAATGGGCCGTAATCCAACAAGTGAGCACAGTGCGGGTTCTTAAAATTTTTGACAGAAGGACATGTCGGTTTCCTCATGATGATTTTCTTTAGAGTTTTGAGACAGTGGTGATGGAATAAATTACACAAAGTAATGCGCCTGGCTGGGTTTCAACCCGCGACCTACAACTTGTAAGTCGGAGCCGTTATCACTCGGCTACCACTGCTCTGTGTACCTTCTCAGGGTAGTCAGCTAGAAAACACCAACCTCACCAGGTAGTTTAAATTAAAGAGTGTATAATGTATTTATAAGAACCTATTGGCAAAATATCATGATGAGAACCATACATATTGGTGTCTTAGAGTGTTATAAGACATCTCGCCCAAGCAAAAACGAGCATTTACCATTTATTAACACACTGTTAACCCCAAGCAAACGCCGGCGTTCACGCACCTATTGTGTTTCAATTGTGTCTGTGATTTCCACGATTGAAAGGTTAATACTTTCAGTTATTTTTTATATTATTTATCATCAGTCTATTCATACCATTTTGTTACAAAATATATATGTGTTATGTTGTCAGCAAGACAGAAGAGGAGTGCACAGAGTGGACACATACAAAAAAAGATATTATAGTCTGTCTAAAAAGTCAAACAACTTGGGAATTTAATATAATATCATTATCCTTCTATTGTGTCTCTTTTATGGTATTCGAAAGGTTAATGATTACTCAAGTTGTCTGATTTTGTAGACAGACTCTAAATTACAGTACAGTTTAGTTATTTTGAAAGCACTGAGTCAACATGGTATTATAACTTAACTAATAATATTGATGTATAATAAAAATTACATTACATTACATAAAAACACTTAAATACTAAATAAACTATTTATACTAAAACCTAACTATGTACATAAATATAATACAAAATGACAAAGTACGCTCAGGCCTCCACATCGCTAGCATCCAGAAATGTGCCCAGACGACTGGCAGCATTGCCACGTTGAATGGCAATGCTAATTCTTTGGGCGAAGAATGATCCAGCCCTCTGGTCACGAAAAGTGTCCATCAGTCTGCATGAAATTTCCTTGAAAAGGAGATACGCACTCGGACCCCATGAACCAAGCGTTTCGACCCCAAATAAATATATATTGGTATCCACGACATTTTTGCGTTAAAATCAAAACAATTAAATAAGTAAATTAAAATTTTATAATTAACCTATACTCTGCTTGATAAATAAAATGGAATATTAGTTAGTGATAGCATGACGGGTGACAGGATGGAAGGGAAGAAAAACGTGTTGTGCTGACCCCAAATAACACGGGATAAGGGCAGGAAGATGATGATGATGATGACGATGATGAAATAAATAACACGTTTGGAGATACGATATATATATATAAAACTATCCTGTCGCCCGTCATGCTATCACTAACTTCCTTTTCTTTCATACCACTCTTCACGTGTTATTTATTTACGGTTCGAAAAGAAAAATAGTTATACGAATATTTGGTTACCTCATTTGTTTGCGAATTATCTATATTTGTCTTCACAACTTGCCGGGCTTTAGCGTTATATCTTCCTTTTCCCATCTTTAGAGATTAGCCAAGACTTCAAACACGAATAATGAACGAAAATTATTAGTCAAAACATCACTTTTATCACACGATACTATTATTCCAACGTGCTCAATTACGACCTCAGTGCGAGCTCTGTTTAACAACAGACCTGAAATGTCATTGTATTGTCAAACAACAAGAAGTTCGCCGTAACGTTGGCAATCCGGAAAAATAGGGTTGCTATATTTCTAACAATGAATTTACTTAATATTAGGGAGATTAACTTACTTTTAACAGAATGCTTTATTTTTTTCTTTTGGTAACTGTAAAAACTATCTACTTACACTAATTTTAGTTAAGTTGAGTTTGTATTTTTGAAGTGAAAACTTCTTTAGCGGCGTTGAGCACTTTTTCTGTAATAGGTATAAAATCTTAAACTCGCGTCAGGACACGTGACCTGATCGAAAAAGCGTAAGACGGATGGAGAGTATTTAATGTAAAATAATTGTAATAGTTTTAAAGTGTTAAATTTTTTATGTAATATAAATTGTCATGTTTGTGTACGATAGCGCAATAAATGAATATTGTATTCTACCACATAAATGATAGTACTTTTATACTGATAAAGCAATTGGTGCAAAATTATTCCCTAACCATTCCAAAATATCAAACATGCTCAACGTTAATAATCAAGTTTTCACTTCTGCCGGCACTCCCGGAGTGCAACCCGTCTTTTTGAAGTGAAAACTTATTTAGCGGCGTTGAGCACTTTTTCTGTAATGGGTATAAAATCTTATACTCGCGTCAGGATACGTGACCTGATCGAAAAAGCGTAAGACGGATACTGTTTCAAATATATAGATATATATAAATATATATATATATATATATTTCAACGTATATAGATATATTATATATATATATATATATAATATCTATATACGTATATATATTTATATTTATTGTGTAAATTTTGTAAATAAAACGGTTTTTATTAAAAATAATTCGTTACTCTACATAAACAAACAAACTTAAACTATTTATACTAAAACCCTAAATAAATAAAATACAAATACACAAAGTACACTTAGGCGTCGAAGTACTCCTCCACATCGCTGTCATCCGGGAATGTGCCCAGAAGACTGGCAGCATTACCACGTTGAATGGCAATGCTAATTCTTTGAGCGAAGAACGAGCCAGCCCTCTGGTCACGCAAGGTGTCGATCAGTCGGCGAGAAATTTCCTTAAAAAGGAGACGCGCATTCGGACCCCATGACCCAAGCGTTTCGACCCCAAACGGCTCAAAACTGTAATTACCAATAAGGTTACAGTATTTGCGCCGTTTAAGGGTCTCAGCAGCCGCAGCGGCAGCGCCAGCACAGCCCGCCGTACATGGAATGTGGGATGGCGCAAGGGTGTCGACACAGGTTGCGTCCCACACCAGAGGCCTACCTACCTTCCACGGTACCAACGTCATACCATCTGGTCTCTTTCCATCGTCACGTACCAAGCCATTTGGTTCTAATACAGCGGGTACGCCGGCGGTGACAAGAGCTCGACGAATAATATCGTTGATGCTAGCGTGTCGAGCTATGCGGCCTGCGCTCCTGCTGCAGGACAGGCCATGGTGTCCGAGACTGTCGACAGCTTCGCCGCAGTGGCACCGATGTGGAGCAACACAAGGAGCACCTAAGCGTAGACAGGTTGCGAGCCGAAACGAGGCGTCATCCATCATAGTGCCTATGGTGGATGACGGGAGTGCCTGAAGCCATAAGCCCGACTCCCATTCCCCCACAGCCAGCAGACGCGCACGCTCAGCAGTATTTGAAGACGTATTAATTAGATTGTTACGTATAATACTGCAGAGCGGCACATCCCACCGTCTCTGCGAGGCCAGGTTGTCGGGCAAATCCGTGTTCGGACAAGCCATTTTCCAAGCATTCAACGCATCGGACAAACACGGTGCCTCAACATCAACCAGTGAGGAAGATAAAATATTCCTGGTTAATGTATCAGTACCGTGCACCGAGGAGAGGAATGCTGGTAAACTTATACTTGCAATTTTGCGGACGCCGAGGCCCCCCATTCGGATGGGAAGCGTAGCTTGCTGCCAGGTTCGGTTGTCCAAGGCCACATTTAAGATAGAAGAAAGAGTGTTCCTAATAATTTGATCGACTTTTTCCAAAAGTTGTGGGTACTTCCAAAGATGGGAGGACCGAAGGCTATATGTAAATTTTGGCCCAAAACAACAGTATCGAATAAGTGTAAAAGCCGAATGCATATTAATTTTGAAAAGTCTATCCGAAACGTCATTAAATTTTTTTATTTTCTGCTCAATAAATTTTGGAAAGGATTCATCGAAAATGGGAGAGCCCAGGAGGTGAAGAGAATTCTTATCAGTAATTTGAATATTTGGTGCTATTGTATTAAATTTTGCTAAAGTCGTCTGTCTGTCAGTCGTTTGAGGGAGGTAAATTTCGCATTTTGAAAGGTTAAGCTGTAGACCAATAGAACTGAATTTATTTTCCAAAAAAATTAAATCGTTTAGGACTGTGTCTACATCACCTCCTAGGGTTCCGTCATCTAAATACCAGACATTGAATTTTGAATTTAGCTGCCGAATGATTGGATTTATTGACAAACTGAAAATGACTGGCCCAAGAGGGTCACCCTGTTGACAACCGACGGCTGATTTCAAAAGATTTTCCTTATATAGTAATTTAGAGGGGTGCCTATAACATTGGTAAAGAAAACTGTAAATTTTGGGTATTTCTTTTTGAACTTCTGTCAACAAGGTATCCCTGTTCACGGAATTAAAGGCATTCTTGATGTCAACCTTAAGGATGACCTCACCTTCACTGCTGTTGAGGTAGGAGGACAGAGCATGTACCGCAGCCTCACAGCCCCCTTTGGAACCAAATCCCAGTTGTAGGGGCTGAAATTTGCTGGCCAGTGCTTCGCTGTAATAAGCACAGCAAATTTTGGCTGCGATACGACGGTATGTAGACCCTACGGCAATGGGACGAATGCCGCCATCTTTTTTGCGCAGGGCACATAAATTTGCCCCGTACAAAATGTCAGTGACGGCTTCGTTCACATTGCCGGAGAGCATGAGATTAATAAGGGCCGTGAGCTCCTTCAGAAGAGACTCACCAGCTTCCCCGGCGCCTGCGCTCATCAGGTCTTTGAGATGTTGTGGCGTCAGGCCGTCGAGGCCGCCGGCGGAGCCACTCCGGAAGGAGCACACGGCTGCAGAAACTTGTTGGGCTGAAATTTCAAGCGAGTTGGATTCTGAATTAGGGGGGTCAGGAAAGGTGAGATCATCTGCCGGGGCGGGGTGTTTGCTCTCCAGAGCTGCAAAAGTCTCTGGAGAGTACGGCGCCACCACATCGCTGCTAAAAATGATCCTAGCTGCACCTCTAATATCACCCTCGCCTAGTTTAGACTCCACATGGTGCAATAAACCCCGTTCGGGGAGGTGTGATGTTAATTTTGGTTCGAAACTCTGGGCCGAAATATTACAGTTATCTTTAATTTGGGCTGTTAGTGATTTTTTGGTTGCCAAATTTTTTTGCACATGTAGAATTCTAAACGGGAAGGTGAGTAATTGTTCCCAAGCACTTCGAGAGTTCTCTTGCACGGTGAGGCGGACACAACGTGCTAAGTTCGACGCCACGGATGGCCTCGCTCCGCGAGGAACTCTTTTTAGAACCGGAGTTGAATTTTTTAATTTTGCAAGGGTATTCCAAAAGGGTTGAGGGGGTGAAACAGGTGTAGGGGGACTCGAAAATGTTGGGCATGAAGAAGGTACATTTTGGGGTTTGTGCTTTTTGCCCAAATGTACCTTCAAGCCTCGTTCACCCTTAAAAAATCGTGCTTGGGAACAATGAGGGCATCTCACCAGGACATCCATATATTTATATTTATTTATATATATATATTATAGATATATATATATTTCAACGTTAATAATCAAGTTTTCACTTCTGCCGAAACTCCCGGAGTGCAACCCGTCTTTTTTTTTTGTTTGTAAGAGGTAATCTTTGGAAGTACTGGTCCGATTGCTAATTTTTTTTCTAAAGTATAAAAGAACGCACGTATATATAGCAATTTCTATCTTTCCTGAGTAACATATGCTATATTTTATGTACGCGAGCAAAGCTGCGGGCAAAACCTACTTTTTGAATAAAGTATAAGACGCTGGGCTCCATTTCGATTGTTCTATAATTCTTTCAAATACCGAAAACGCCACGCCACAATATCGTACATCTCTATTAACATCATCCTTATAAACCTGCTTTTTTTAAATAAAATCCCATTCCTCTCACAATTTTCCAATAAGTCGTGCGAGTACCGATAAAATCGATTTCGTTTCGCATATCGCGCAACAATTTTGCTAGAGTAGGCAACACTTTCATTTTTTCTTTAGACAGACAGGAGAGCCAACATTACGGCGTAGGAACTTCTTATGTCAAACGCACTTTAAACCAGCCTGCTGTGCTATAGACCAAAGACTTTATAAACTCTACCTATTACCACACAGAGTTCTATGAAGCTATAAAAAAATGTACTATTGAGAAAGAAAACAGTCGATCAGTTTCAAAGTTAATTAGATTGGAAAAAAAATTAGGTTCAGTTGATCGGAGTGGAAGAACCGACCCGAATAAATCCTCTCGTCATCGCACATGAGCACATCGCTATTCACTGACCTCTATAATATTGTACGCAGGCAGGACTGAATAGCCAGTTCAATAGGTCAGTTTCGCTATTCCATCTGTATCAAGATCCTCTATCTACAAAATACGTACCTATTATCTACGCTGAATGCAACTGAATGCTGAATCTTGTAAATATGGCACAAAGGCCAAAAGGCCATGCAATAAAATAAAATTGGAAAAAAAAAACTTTTAAATCGAAAACAAATGTCAATTGTCTGTCATACATCATATGTCATTAATGTCATGTCACAGTCACATGTTTGCTGTGTTTTGGAAAACAATGTGATGTGAGACGTGAGTTTTATTTTATTCAATAAATTAAAAGATAAATAAACAAAATGGAACAGGAAACGTATTTCGAACTTACTAAACGATGTATACCCATAATAAAGAATGAAACTGCTTACTTGTCATGGCGTAATTCAGTTATAACTGTTCGCACAACCAAACATGTGAATTTTCTCGAATACTCATACAATTTGGAATGTTTGGAAAGAAATATAGATTTTACAGAGAGGTTAATACTTAGCCCTAAGAACAGTCCGGCGTCAGAAGTATGTAACGCTAATTTTTTGAAGTCTGAAATGCGAAATGTCGATTATACAGAAATGATAGTGAATTCATCATTTTGGCCGCACAATCCGGCTCTGACACAAGAAATGACAAGCGTGGTTATGTGTAAGTGGTCGCCACTCAATTTTGGATGTGTTCTCGCGGTCCTAAATAATATTGGAGGTGTTGAATTCTTTGCACAAAAGCAATTTCAATGGAAAAGTGTTATGAACCTGTCTCCTTATTTCACAAAGATCCTAAAGCACAATAGAGCTCCAGTATTCTTTGAAGACCTGAAAGAATCTGTGTTCATCCTTGAAACGTCGGCGATATGCTGGGCACCAGAAGTAAATTCGGATAATTCTTGCTTTTTTGCCACTGCACAGAAGAATGGTTTTATATTATTTTGGCAGATATTTACCAATATGGATACACCAAAAGTGCGCGGACGTATTTCAGCTGACATGACAGAAATAAATGAAATGAAGTGGATACCGAAGTCGGAAAATAACTTCTTCTTTATATGCTCTAATGTTTTGGGACAAATATATATCTTTGATATGGAAATAGAAAATGAAACTATAAGTCTTCTTCGGGCACATGTACTCTGGCCGCACAAAGATAGAATGATCCCTATTAACTTAAAGTATACATTCATAGATAACAAAATTATTTTCTTATGCAGTAAGCATAGACATTTATTAATTCAAGTTATTAATAATAATGGAAAAGTACTCTCCCAATATTTAAACAATGTGAATGATCATAGAATTACAGACATTGCTTATTCAAAGGAAGGTATTTACTTATCAACAGTCAATGTCAAAATATACAAAATTAATATAGCTCTGATAAATGGCAATTTAAATGTAACTCTTGATCTATTAGCCCTCAAAGACCCGTATACTACTTACGAACTGTACGGTCTTCGATTTTCAACAAACAATGTGGTGTGTGCGTTAGCTATGGCCAACAGGAAAGTGCTCTGTAGAAAAGAAGCACATAAAATGGAAGTCATATTCATAAGTACGGATTCCAAGCTAGATTCAATACTGCCAACACTCATAAACAATCCGTCAAAGAGGTTAACGTATTTCTGGGACTGCATAGAAATTTTAAGGTTTCAATTAACAAAATTGAAGGTTATACCAAAACTGGACTATGATGAACTGTACGCTTCAGCTTCTCAAGATGCATACAAACTTAAAATCTATTTCATTCTTATGACTTACTTTGCCGGCTTAAAAAAAATGATGCGTTTATCTCCAGGAACCTCCACTTTACCAGAAACTTCACCAGACGTTGTTAAAGAAAAAATACTATATTTACATGCTAAGTCGTTACTGAATGATTTGTGTGAGAAATGTCAAAAACAAGGAAAACTAAGTGATTTGGACATGGAATCTTTATATGGAAGTAAAAATTACATAGAATATTATTGTAAAAAACATAAAACTGAAATTGAATTAGACCAAAATGTGTTAAGTGTTTTAGAAAATAGTTGTGAATATGTGTGCCAGGGCTGTGATGAAAGAATTGAAGGGTTTTCGTGTAAACATGGGCATTTGAACATATTTTGTATGGTGAGTTTTACTCCAATAATGACTGATGATTATTTAGTTTGTAGGTGTTGCGGGTCAACAGCCCGCTCCGATTTAGAATTAGTTAATCCGTTATGTGTATTTTGTGATTTAAACTTAGTTAAACCTATTCAATAAGTGTTTTAGTTAAATAAAAAGATGACAAGAGCAATAAAAATTGTTTTTTTTTCTTATTTATATTATTTATTTTTATTCTAACCGTATATGTCTAGTGTTAGTGTGTTGGTAGACACAACAGCCTAAAGCAGGCTTAGAGAAATTACTTTTCTGTAAGAGTTCCCGCCAAACGATAAGTAGGTACATAAAAAACTTTTTACAAAAAAAAAATACAACCAACTCTAATGTAAAAAAAAACACTGTAAAGTTCAAAATTAATTTAATTTCAGAAGTCGGTGTTTCTATAATAGTTTTGTCTTTTCGTTATTTAAATTATATATAATTTAGTTTTATTTTACACTTTTTAGTTATGGTAGTGCCACTAAAAAGTATCCCTCAGCCAAACTTAAATACCTTAAAGCCGTACTTGTACTAATTCCAAACACGGTTAGATTACACTTCCGGCTTCATCATCAAATCGGTTCGATACATCCCCCTCCTCTATTTCTTTCATTTAGTCATCGACTATAGTACTTACGCATAAACTAAAGGACCTATTACACTGCGCTGAATATCGCGTGCGATATTCCGACTCGTACTATTTTACATTCATAGAAAGACAGTCTCTAACCCTTAATACACTACGCGATACGTCGAACCATTGACAAAACGAGTCTGAATAACGCGTAGTGTAATAAGTCCTATAGCAATTTTAGTTATTACAAAAGTTCTGCTGTGATCATATAAGAAGTTCAATTCCATATCTTCGAAGTTCATGATCAGATCATAACAATATTTCTATGGGACCAACTTGGACGGAAATTCCTTTAAAAAAAAAAAATTTTTTTTCAATATCGGCGCCCAATTGGCAGATATCGGGGAACATACCATAATAAAAAAAATACATTCAGCTCAACATAGAACCTCCTCCTTTTCAAAGTCGGTTTATAATGTATAGCTGTAATATCATTGTTAACACATGTTGCGCTTAGCGTTTGACGGGAACGATTACAGAAAATCAAGAGTTGACCAAAGGTGGAGTTGAGAGTGGCGGTACGAAGGCTACGTTCAGCTTAAAATACCGCCCCAGGACCCGACGGCTTACCTGGGTCCTGGCCATGGAGGCTCTCGGACCTCGACTAAGAGCCCTTTAGCGGGTATAGTACGCGGCAAATGAATCATCACGCGCAGCGGCGCAGGCCACTCGATTGAGACCCGAAAATTGATTGTAATCCTCGTCACACAAGATGAATCATTATGACAGTCGACTTTGAAGTGGGGAGACTGCGCGTAACCATATCAAATGGTTCAATTTATTTGCTGCGTACTAATCATGGAGAAGGGCCAGTTTCCACTTAGTTGGGAGACGGGGAAACTGGGACTTATTGGGGAAGCCAAAGCATCCTGCACACTCTCCGTCTGCAGACCGGCCCATCGTGCTGCTCAACGAGGTGGGTAAGCTCCTTGAAAGAGTAATGGCGGGCAGCCTCGCCGTGCAGCTGATACGGATGGGCTCAGATCTTACAGACAGCTAGTTCGGTTTCCGCGGAAGATGCTCTACGGTGGAAGCTATTATGCGCGTGCGAGTCCTCACCACACAGATACGGTGTCCCGGGGCGGCGTAGTCTTGATAGTAACTTTGGACATCTCCAACGCGCTCTATACCCTGCCCTGGAGTTGCATTAGGGATACACTCGGATGTCTCCAAGAGCCAACCTACCTCCGTTGTGTAATCGAGGCCTACTTGACCGACAGGTGCATCACCTACCCTGGTCACCAGGGATGTGAAAATGGCGAGAGATACCTGGAGATACCTATTCCGTCGTGCGGTATTCTGCAGACGAGGGTGTCGACCTTTTGAATGTCTTATGTTACACAGTTCGACATAAGCAATTGTCTTTCTATTGTGTCTCTAATTACGGCATTCAAAGAGTTAAGCGATTTTTGTATTGCAAATTTTACCACTTGTTCGGTTACCTGGATTATGTAATTCAGTTCCTAAAACGGTAATAGGTACTATTTTAAAACTAGATTACGGAAACTACAATTTATTATCTATTTAATTATTTTTTCAAATTCTCCTCTACAGTACAGTTGCCACTAAGGATCTTGAGCGCTGGCTTCAAGTTGCGCAGAAGTCAAAAATCTTAGGTGGTGCGACGTGAGACGTGGGGGCGGGGAGCGTCAGTGATTGGCTCGCCGCGCATCGCGTCATATACGCCACTCGTGATTCGTTAATTTCGCTTGCAGCACGTACCTCCCGACGACGACGATTGGCTCGCCAATATGTATAGAATGCGCAAAGCGATCCCCACTGTGACGCCGAGCGCTCAAGATCCTTTGTGGCAACTGAATCTTAACAGATTGTACAATGTTATTTTATTTACAATTTTAAATATATTTATAAAACAATAAATAACAATATCTCGCATCCACACCAAGTTATCAACACATCGCACCCTTAAAACAAAAGTGGCACTATAGGTACCAAAAAGGTGATTATTAACAATCATAAAGTTTTCAGTGTACCTACTTATTTACTCGTTACTTACAATATACGCCAAATACAAGATACGGTACATAATGGGCGCCTTCAAATTAGCCGCAATGATTCGCGCGACGGCAGCGCCACCACAAGCCCTGCCGCCACGCTGCTCTGTTATTCCATGTAAAAAACAAAATAGCGTGCAGCGCGAGTGTAGCGCAGCAGTCGCGCATTTTTTATTTATGGCCAATTGGCTATTGGGTTATTCCGGAATAACCGTCACGCAGCACTTTGCAGCTAATTTGAAGGCGCCCTTACAAATTGTCTATTCTGATCTATAGTATACGTATAACATTAAAATAAATAACAGTAACAGTAGGTACTTTTGCTCAAATTACATGTCAATAGAATTTTTATGTTATAATTATTAATTATAAATGCCATTAACATTATTGTTATACCTATCTAGCCTATACTACCCCACTGCTGGGAAAGCTAAAATTATATAAATAAAAAAACAACATGGATAATATGGCGTTTGTGTTTTTTTTTGGAAATGAAACTATACAAAAATTGCTAAAATCATAAGAATCATTCCTTTTAATCGAAATATTTCTGTGATAAGATATTTCTAATCCACGGCAAGTACTGCGCCGTGTCGGTGAACACAACATATTCATTGAGATTGCAGGTACGTGAAGTGCTCTGCAGGGACAAGGAGACCACGCCTCGGAGCCTCCACTTGCCGTCCTCACGTAGGTAGAAGCCGCTACCAGAGTCTCCTGAGCATGGACCCGCTCCGTTTAGATCACCTGTTAAAGTAAATGTTCTTCATCAGCCTTTTTAATGTTCCCCCTGCCAGGACTCAAGCCTCCTCTCTAGGAGAGGGAATGGGCCGTAATCCACCACGCGGACCCAGTGCGGTGTGGTGAATATCACCTGTCTTCGAATTTTTGGTTCTAGGACATGCCGGTTCCCTCACGATGTTTTCCTTCACCGTTTTGAGAGCATGAAATAAATTACACGAAGTAAAACGCCTGGCTGGGTTCGAACCCGCGACCTACAGCTTGTAAATCGGGGCCATTACCACTCTGCCACCAATGCTCAAAGTAAAATGTTAAGAATTTTAAGTTACGTTATGCAGTTGCTAGCCTGTCGGTTTTCTAACGTTTAAATTTCGGGGAGTGTGCTTTGCAATAGCACAATTTCATGCCGCCAAGTCCGTTCCATCATCGGACCACTAGACGTACAGCATTACGCGATCTGTACATGATGGACATCCCACCCATACGTAAAAAACTGTTCTAGGAACATATTCATTATGCGTACAGCTAAGGAGTGGAATTCCCTGCCGGAATCTGCCTTTCTTAATAGCTATAACTTAGGGGTTTTTAAGTCAAGAGTGAATAGGTTACTTCTGCTTCATCGACGGCCACATCATCGCTTGCCATCAAGTGAGATAGAATTCAAACGAGCCATATACATCTACACTCTTCTATACTAATATTATAAAGAGGTAAAATTTGTAAGTTTGTATGTAGGGGGTAATCTCTGGAAGTACTGGTCCGATTGCTAAAATTTTTAAACAATAGAAAGCTGCTTTATTCCTGAGTGTCATAGGCTATATTTTAAGCGCGGGCGAAGCCGCGTGCAAAGGCTAGTATATTATAAAGAGGTAAAGTTAGTTTTTATGTATTTTTTGTTTGTAGAAGGTAATCTCTGGAAGTACTGGTCCGATTGCTAAAATTTTTCACCGATAGAAAGCTGCTTTATTCCTGAGTGACATAGGCTATGTTTTATGAACGCGGGCGAAGCTGCGGGAAAAAGCTAGTATTAGAAAAGTTATGGATGATCTTCTTTTAACGTTTTCTTTTAACTTGATCGGTTATGTTACCTGCTCTTACTGGTGCGTCTCAAAAATTGACCCTGTGAATAGTCAGTCAATTTCTTTAGTACCTACTCTAATGAAATACCTGCACAGAAGGTAGTGTCGAAGGTGACTTCGTGGAAGAAAGAATTGTTAGCCCTGCAGTCTTTGGTGCTGACTATGGGCATGCGGACCAATTGGGGCTCATCCAGCTGGTTCATGCTGCTTTCGCCACGGTCACCCCAACCAGCCACCTGCGGAAATAATATATATTTTTTTTTTCACAACAATCACACAACGCCGTCTAGTCCCAAGTTAAGCAGAGCTTGTGTTTTGGGTACTAGACAACTGATAAACATAGGTACTTATATATTTCTAAATACATACATTTTATAGATAAATTACACCCAGACACAGAACAAATGATTATGTTCATCACACAAACATTTGTCCTGGGTGGGAATCGAACCCACGACCTCCGGCATAGCAGTCAGGGTCACTAACCACTAGACCAACAGGCCAGTCAAAATAAGTAATATAAGCATATGCATAATCAGCCTTTTTGATGTTCACGCTGTTGGGACTCAGACCTCCTATCTTGAAGAGGGATTGGGCCGTAATCCACCACGCGGGGCCAGTCCACTTTGGTGAACGTAACACGTCTTCGAATGTTTGGTTCTAGGACCTGCCGGTTTCCTCACGATGTTTTCCTTCACCGTTTTGAGAGTAGTGGTGATGAAATAAATTACACAAAGTAATTCGTCTGGCTGGGGATTGATTTTAAATGTATGCGGGCAAAAGCATGGGAGTTTTTCATTAGGTTTCCGCTCACACAGTACTTTTTTTTTGTGGGTAGTAATCATCCATATGACATCCCCCGCCCTTGGGCGGAGCGGGAGATAGTGTCAGACTATTATTGACAAAAAAATCCACCCCGTTCCTTTTTGCCTTTCATACCGGGGCTTAGCTACTTTCGGAGCTAACCCTGGCCCCAGTAGGCTCCGACCCAGCTGGGCCCCTACTGTTGCTGACAACTCCTTGAGGCGAACAGTGCGAGCCGTCGACGACTTGGTATCGGTCTGGACATTTACCGGACGGTCGGACAGCGAGCTACCCATTGCTCGCCGTCCGCAAGCCCGCGCCTTTGGCTCCCATAGCACTTACGTCTCCAGTTTCTCCCACCACCCGCCAGAGCTCAGTGTCCCCGCTCCACAGGCAAGCTGGGCGGATGTACCGGTTGAACTTGACGCGTTTCGTCAGCGTGATCACCATAATGTCATCTGGAACAAGCAATCTTTACATTTTTTTTTTTTTACCTTCTGGTGGGATCGCAGTCACGCACTGGGTTATCTATAGTATAGAAAATATATATTTTTTTTAAATTTTATAAGTTTGTATGTAGGGGGTAATCTCTGGAAGTACTGGTCTGATTGCTAAAATTTTTCACCGATAGAAAGCTGCTTTATTCCTGAGTGACTTAAGCTATATTTATGTACGCGGACGAAGTCGCGGGAAAAAAACTAGTATCATTTAAAAAGAAATCGTTCGATGAAATTTTGCTAAACCATGATATTAAAGTTGGTTTTTTATGAATGACAACGATGCAATCTTTTATGCTATTTTTTGTATTAAAAACTCTATTTGACAACTTTATGTAAAATGACATTTTTAGGGTTCCGTAGTCAACTAGGAACCCTTATAGTTTCGCCATGTCTGTCTGTCCGTCTGTCTGTCTGTCCGTCCTCGCTTAATCTCTGTGACCGTTAGCACTAGAAAGCTGAAATTTGGTACCAATATGTATATCAATCACGCCGACAAAGTGGTGAAATAAAAATTGAAAAAAAAATGTTTTATTAGGGTAGCCTCCCTATATGTATAATGGGAAGTGATTTTTTTTTAAATTTCAATCCTAACGTTCGATATATTGTTGGATAGGTATTTAAAAATGAATAGGGGTTTCCTAAAATCATTTTTTGATAATGTCAATAATCGCTCCAAAAGTAAAAAACAATGTGTGTGTTTCCCTTTAACTTTTGAACCCATAAGTTTAGAAAATATGAAAAAAATCTGAAAAGTAGAACTTTATAAGGACTTTCTAGGAAAATTATTTTGAACTTGATGGAAAGAACAGTTTTTGTACAAAAAAGATAAAAGTGTTCTACAAAATAATTTCTGGACTAAGATTGTTGTATAATCGTATATGCAAGCATTTTTTTAAACTCATAAGTGGGTACACTTATTGTGACGGACGGGAAACTACGGAACCCTACACTGAGCGTGGCCCGACACGCTTTTGGCCAGTTTTTTTTAATTTTAATCTGCATGACAATTTTATTATTTGTGACAATTTTACATGACCGTTTTATTTTGTATGATAATTTAATTCTCTGTGACAATTTTATTTATTTATTTTACTATTTATACTCTTCTATTTACACAAAAATAACAGAATATTATTTTATATGTCAGTTTTATTTTGTATAATTTATGTTTTTTTTATTTTTATTTGGCTATCCTGATAACATTGTAATGTATTTTTTTATTTTTGTGTGCTAGTTTTTTTATTTATTTTAAAGAAAAAAAAAAGATAGGTATTAAAAGTGTGATATTTTCAAATAACTAATTACAAGCCTCCACATGTAGATAAAAATAGTTTCCGGAACTGTTGGACCGGAGCTTGGCTTGTAATGCAACTCATAATCATAAATAAACAATTTTTTCTTTTAAACTCACTTTGAAGCGACTTGGAACCATCGTAGGACTCGTACATAGTCGCGCTCATAATCTTCATGATGACGGTGATGTCGTCTCCCCAGTCATCCAGTGCATGTACTCCAAGCTTCACCACCATGTCTCTGTCATCGACAGTTTCACCCCGCACCTGCTTGCAATGGGCAGCTGGAATTAAAAAAAAAAAACATTCAACTTAATACTATTTTAATAATAATAATAAACATTTTTTACAGGTAAGATACTCATAGATTGATACAAATACACAGAAGACACCATAGGATAAGACAAACATAAATACAATAATAAAAATTACATACGTCTGTGCGATAAAAGAACCGTTGTGGCGTAAAGTGAAAACAATATTAAAGATTTTAAGTAGCAACCCAACCCACCCATACGTCAAATGCCAAACGTCATATCATGTTAACACCGGTTTGTTTATTATGTTATTTTATTGTGATTTTTAATTAAAATCTTCAGAAATGTGATAAAAAATTTCACGGGAGTTTAATGATCTGTAGGGACCTAATTAGTACGCAACGCCGTCTACTACGTACAAGCCATTGAACTTGGCCAGCTGACGTTTTATTAAAGAAATTAATTTCGTACATGCGTAAATTAATAATATGAGTTTTAAAAAAAAGGTACCTTATTTTTTTTATTTTTATTTTATATTTACAAATCGATAGTGTTTCATGTACTGGATCGACCCTCCACGGGATTAAAACGATCAAAATTTAACGGGGTATGCTTGTTATGTCACCAAAAATACATAGTCACTCAGGCCATCCAGGCGACTGAGGGGTTGTTTTGCACTTACATCCAGCCGTTTCTTGTTACCTAATACCCGCTATGACCTGCCGTGACCTGTGTTGTACCTAATATCGGTGGTATCCAACTTGTGACTTTTTTAAATATTTCAGGGGAAAAATATAACATGATGTAAAAATTACTGGAATCCATTCAGTTACTGATTTTGAACAAACCATATTCAGGTATCGCTTAAACTAAAGATAATGTTGTATAGTCGCAGATAAATTACTCACCGGTTTTTTTTTTCGGTGGGTAAAAATCACCCAAATGACATCCCTCGCCCTTATGACATCCCCCGCCCTTATGACATCCCCCGCCCTTATGACATCCCCCGCCCTTATGACATCCCCCGCCCTTATGACATCCCCCGCCCTTATGACATCCCCCGCCAAATTACTCACCGGTAACAACATGACGATCCGACACGAGCGTGCCTCCGCAGCGAAACTCTAGGCCTTTCCGTTTGGTCCTGAATATTGCCACAAGCCAAGGAATGCGCCCTCTCTCGTAAGACTGGCCTTTGTAGACCAGTTCTTGCACCTGGTCGATGACACCGCACTCAACCGTCGTGGTAGATGGAGTGTAACGGTTAACTGGACTGGAAAAAGGTACATGAGAATAAGGGCCTGCACTCACTTGAGACAAAACGTCTTAGACAGACTCGTCTAAGTCGTCTTAGACAGACGTCTCGAGAAGTTCACCACCAAAATGACAAAACTGTTTTGTCTACGACACGGGGCGCTAAGGCTGTTGATAAAATATCGATATAACGAAATATCGATACTATCGCAGTACTCGAAACAGTTGAATATAATATATTAACATATATTTTTAAACCTCTTGAGAGTAATATATTTTATCAACAGCCCTAGCGCTCCGTGTCTTAGACAAAACAGTCTTGTCTAAGACGTCTTGTCTCAAGTGATAGCAGGCCCTAAGTTAGGTACTGTTGTGAATAGCGTAACCAGGCGTCCGGATAAAGTCGGACGCGGTCAGGCTTTTTAGTTCCGTGTCCGGCCAAATTAGACGGATGCCAGCTCGCCCGACTTTTGATAGGCTTATTAAGTTTGTTTAGAATTGTCATTTGAGTTCTGCCTTATCTTGTATCCCTAGCACAAGCAGGTCATTTAATTTGATTGTTTATTCATTAGAATTTAAAAAGATTTTATGAATTTTATTCATAATAAAAAGTCATCTTAGACTTAAAAAAACAATGGCGGCTTTTTTGACCAAATGTCTGGTTAAATAGAATAGTCTGTCCTTCTTTTTTTTTTTATTTCAAGACCTAGGCAACTCTAGTCGTGAATCATATTTTAATCAATATACATTGCTGATGTCAATGTTTTTGGCTTGGATTCCTTTATTTATTTAAATTTCATACAACACAAAGGTACAAAGGCGGACTTTATGCTTTAGGCATTCTCTATCGTCAACCAAGGGTGGTGAAGAGAAAATATGGCAAGTGCATAAAAAAAAAGATTAATATGAGGACAAAATAATATGGATGTACATTGTAATATTTTCGTAGTATTTGGTAACAAATATATGTATTAAGAAAATCTTCGCGGCAAACTCCGCTGAGGTAGCCAAACCAAAACTACACTAAAATTCTCGGCTCCATTTTATCTCTATCTTTTATATCCGATTCCATTTGACAGCTATTACGTCACCACATGGCGCTAAGTTGATCCTATTCTTATTTGAAATGCTTTGAGAAGCCTTGTCATAGCAGTCATACATACCGAGGTTTTGTCGTCACTGATGATGTATACTCTATCTTAGGTGGTGGAGCAGGCTTCACTGTTGTTTGTGTCACTGGAGGGGCTGAGGTCTCGAAGGTGAATGGGTGTAAAGGTGAACTAGCTGAAAAAACAAACGGTTGAGGGTAGTTTTGAATTGTCTTGTGTCGCAAATTGTGACTAGGAACGATCCTAGCTTTAACATTTGTGGCCTTTAAAAAATGCCTATTGTTGGTTTATAACTTTTGTCTGATTGTTTTGAAAGCTTTTTTAACTCATAAATTAAAATGGCGGTTTGACAGTTGTTAGAAATTATGTCAAAATGCCATATTTATTTTATAGGTAAGTAAAATACGGCTATTTGTTTAAGGTGATGTGAAGGAGATCCCCGGGGCTCTTGAACAATGGAAAAGAAGGAGCAGGAGTGAATTTTTAGTAAGTAAATGTATGACACGCTCTCTCGCTCCGCCCAAGGGCGGTAGATTAACTCTCCCATCTAAAAAATAAAAAACTATTATTTGAGAGAAATAAGTTCTCTCAAATAATAGTTTACAAAGTGACTTTCTATCAGGAAAAGAACCTGAACAAAAGTCCCCAATGTATTTCATATCGAAATGTCACGTTGCCAATCCCATATACCTATTATGCCAGCCACACACGATCCATTTTACTGATGCCGTCAAATTTGCGTCGCGCTTAAAGCGGCGGCGTCCGGTAAACTTAACGGTGTGGTCAACATTCAACACGTATCTCGAGGAAACCAGCATGTACTAAAGGACACGCTAGTGTCCTCACAATGTTTTCTTTCACCATTCTGTGCGCCATAGTGATGAAATGAATTAAACAAAATAATGTTCAACAACGTGCTTTATTTTTTTTAATTTATTAAGTTAGTACCAGCGACTTACATCTCGTAAGTCTTAGGATTTTTCCACCCAGGCCACCACTGCATTACGTAAGTTGGTTATCAACTTGACGGTAACCTGGATCGTGTGTGGCTAGCATTATACCAAATAACTATGTTTAAAAAAAAACGAACTTCAAGATCAAGAACCAGAATATCTTACCACTGTCATCTGAACTAAATCGGTCGCCAAGGCTCTGTACGAAGGCCAAAGCATAGTTCTTCGATGGCGTTGAAGGCTCTGGTATTCGTTGTGGTGTCGTGCTCTGCGTCAGCGGTAACGTCACCGGCGTCTGTACTTGCTGTTGGAATCTTCTGTATGGTGGGGGCCCACCACCAGCGCCATAATAGTTTGTTAGCTGTAGAGTTGGAGTTGAGCTTGTGGTTGTGAGTTTATCTGAAAAAAAATCATACCTTCAATCACTCTAACACCAAGCGGACGCCGGCGTCGGCATATAAAATATTGAGCATTTTATTTATAGGGTACCTATTTATCCAAAAGCGTAAGGGCCTGCGCACACTTGAGACAAGACGTCTCAGACAGACTTTTCTACGACATCTCCGACAAAACTAATTTGTTTACGATGTCGAAGACTTGTCTACGACGTCGGCGACAAGATTGGTTTGTCTACGACACAGTGCTATCGGTGTCACGGTGATATTTTATATATCGATATTTATATAATATATATAAAATTTCGATATACGTAACGAAATATCGAAATTTTTTCGAATTTATTTTATTGGCTTTGTCTTAAATAACAATCGTAAGTCGGCTCAAAAATAATTTACTCAATTTATAATTCATAATATTGATTAAACAAATTAAATTATAAATGTCTGAAAATGTAGCGTTCTTAGCATGTAATTTTTCTTCAATTTTAATAAAATATTTATACGTATCAATATTACTCAAGAGTTTTAAAAATATGTTTTATATGTTCAGTTGTTTGAGTACCTTGCGATTTTATTAGGAACTAAGAGATTGACTGTAGAAGTAATTCGTTCAGATGCTACAGATGTAGCAAATAAATTAACTATAACAGGAAAATTTAATAAGTATATTAATTTTTATCATATTTTTTTTTAATAAAGTACAATACATTATGTTTACCATAATGTTGTAGTTTAAATAATTGGCGAGAAACACAAAGCTAATTAAAAAAAAATATCAAGTGTCGATATCTACATTTCAATATCGAACTATCGATATATCGTCGAAAAAAGTATTAGTAATAGATATTTCTAAACAATAATTTTTATATAGGTATCGATATTTTATCAACAGTCCTCTAGTACCCCGTGTCGTAGACAAAACATGATCGATCATTGATCGGTCAATGGTCTTGTAACAGAATTGTGGTAGAATGACAATACCGAGCTTATTAAAAGCATTAACTGCGCAATGACGTCGTAATGGTAGGTCACTGATCAAAGGAACTGTCAAAATGTTTGAAGATTACCACATACGTCAGATATTCATTAGTCATTATGTACGAGATTACCATTTTAAGCTATTTCTTTCAATGGAGTGTCAGTGGTTGACCATCGGAAAGTCATAATGACGCCATTATATTAGTAAATTACCAAAACTTGTCAAAATCAACAATTATGAAATTAATGATAGACCATTCTGACACTATTGTAATAGCAGACTTGAGGCCCAGTTTTGTCGCAGACGCTACAAGTCTGTGTATGACAGTCTTGTCTTCTTTCAAGTGAGCGCAGGCCGTAACTTGACCGATCATAGAAGATTGTCTGCATGAAATAGCCCTTTGTTATAAAACCGCCCAATGTACACTTATTTTTAAAATGTTTACCTGTGTTTTTTGTTTATGTGGTGTACAATAAAGCATATAATAAATAAATAATAAATATAGTCGTCAGTTGACGGGAACGAAGCCGCTAGTGTTATATTACTCTTATTAATAGGTTTATGAGGACAATGTCAGACCAGTCATTATTGGTTTGAAGTATCTAATTTTTCCTTCAAGATTTACAAAACAAAAAAAATGTAGTACCTACTGTATAAACGTCATAAAATAGGAAAAAACTTATAGAACGTGTTTTTCTACATTTATAAATACACAAGTTTAATTAATTATAAAAAAAATCAAGAAAGCTAGTCCGACTCCTACTCCGCGGGTTCCGTATCAAGGTACAAATAAAATTTTTATCCTTTTTCTTAGTAAAAAAAACCGGCCAAGTGCGAGTCGGACTCGCCCATGAAGGGTTCCGTAGTAGCAAGTAACATAGTCCTTGTAATGAATGTAACTTTGATCGATGTTTTAATAATAGTGTATTTTTTTTCGATTTATGACGCATTAAAAAAAAACTACTTACTAGATTTCGAAAAAACAAACCAATTTTCGTTGGTAGTTTTTATAGTCATGTACATCATATATTTTTTTTAGTTTTATCATTCTCTTATTTTAGAAGTTAGAGGGGGGGAACACACATTTTACCACTTGGGAAGTGTCTCTCGCTCAAACTATTCAGTTTAGAAAAAAATGATATTAGAAACCTCAGTATCATTTTTGAAGACTTATCCATAGATACCCCACACGTATGGGTTCGATGAAAAAAAATTTTTTGAGTTTCAGTTCTATGTATGGGGACCCCCAAAATTTATTGCTTTTTTTCTATTTTTGTATGAAAATCTTAATGCGGTTCACAGAATACATCTACTTACAAAGTTTCAACAGTATAGCTCTTATAGTTTCGGAAAAAAGTGGCTGTGACATACGGACGGACAGACAGACAGACATGACGAATCTATAAGGGTTCCGTTTTTTGCCATTTGGCTACGGAACCCTAATTATAGATTTCTGTTCTGTTCTGTTGATTGCTCACTAATTTAGTTTGTTTTTAGGCAGTTTATTGCCTGTAATTCAGAAGAACACGATCCGACCGATGTATTTTTAACTACGTTATAATTGTGTAATTTATGCATTCTTGTAGTTTTTACCTTCAACCGAACACATCGGTGTACATCTCCCGCCTCTCCCCACTAAGGCGGAGAACATCGTCGAATATGTACTTACGCAAAAAGTCGAAGTACCCACTGAGGGTGCAGTTGCAAGCGTTGCACCGGAATGTCAAAGATAGAACTTACTGACCTCTACTATTTGTGGTCTGTCAGTGCTAGAACCACACATACACGGCCAGGTTAATAGGTTTGAAAAAAATATATGTTTATTATAGATTCATGAACAACATTTGATTTTTTCGTGCTATTAATACTTTTGTCTAAAAAAATATTTAGCCATTTCCCAACTTTTCCCTACTCCTTAGAAACGGCTTGGATCTTTAGAAACATTTTTACACATAAAAAAATATAGCTCCATTCCTCTTATGTCTCGCACGCTTGACATTTATAACACGACCGACCCTGTTGTGTATCCCAGTAAGACCCCTGTTCCTTCACTGTCCTTCAGTTGCCCCATGTGTTCTAAGGCTACGTGTCGAAGAATCCCGTAGCCCTAGCAGCCACGTAGGCGTTTCACCTCACTATACCCTATTCGCGTTAAGATTAGACGTTGGAGGGTTATGATTTTGACAGGTATGTATGTATGTATGTATATGAGTATGTTCATCTGTTCCCTCATAGTTCCTAATCCGAATTCGACATATGAGGTATCGTTAGAACCGCCTTAATCGTCCGTTGAACATGGGTTACGTGTCGTGGCATAAAACTCGATATAGCGCCCTCTAGCGGACAAAAAGTAATGTGTTCAAAAAATATTAAGATAAATACACCATGTTTGATATCATTTGAAAGGGAAAGTATGTACCAAACGAAACACTTTTATAACGTGTGACTACGGATTATCTTTTTTGTTCTGTTCTTGTTTTTCCAGTTACCTTGTTTATTTCAGCATCCTGAAAATCTTCTTTCATACTTTTTCAGTGTTATTTTTTTTTTGTCGTAGTCGGATTTTAGTTTTTAATTTTTTTATTATTTGTCGTTGTAGCGGCATTAGAAAAAATATACGTTCTGTAAAAATTTCAACTTTCTACCTCTAACAATTAACGGCATACAGCACATTGATAGACGGATGAACGGACAGACAAACAGACGAACGGGTGGATAATGGAGGCTTAGTAATAGGCTCCCATTGGCACGACGACCGACGACTGCGGACCCCTAAAAAGAGTCGTAAAAACTAATCCATAATGAATTTGATATTTACGACCAGTTATTATGTGGCAATGGTGATAGGTACGGCAATTTTATAAAGTTTTTCCTTATACTATATCCTATTTATTTATTTGTTTAATCTTCATGCAACACAAAGTACATAGGCGGATTTAATGCCTTAGGCATTCTCTGACAGTCGACCTAGGGTGGTATAGAGACAAAATGGTAGGCACATAAAAAGAAAATTTATTTTAAAAACATGAGAAATAAAGTAGACATATAGTTAAAATACTATGCAAGGAAACGAAAAAAAAATCAGCCTCACCATTCAAAATGATAAACTTGATTGGACAATTTGTATAGCTAGTCCGATTTAAAAAAAAAAAAAGAAATTGTGTAAATTGAAATCAGTCAAATGTGTCTACACATTTCACTGAAACGTTAGGTATTTTATTCTATGTCGCCGCCAGCGTTGACCAAGTTTCATAAAAAGATCAAGCGAAAGTTAAAGTTCATATTTACCTCCTTGCCCAGTACATAATGTCTTGCCATTCAAAGTGATTTTGGTGACTTTTGGTCGAGGGTTGACAACGGGAAAGTAAACCCGGTACTTGACGGTCTCTCCCTTGTTGTACTTTTCCAGTATTTGGTCCGGTGATTCAATGCTGCCTAAATTGTTATCCTGGAATATAATAAAAAATACATACATTATTTTATTAAGGATAAAAAACCTGTTTTAATAAATCTTAAATACGTTATCAGCGTGTTTTTGTGTACGACGTACTACGTCGTTCCAAATGAGAATAGGACCGATTCCTATGTTTTGACGTCTCGTCGTACTGTCAAATCGAAGAAATTTTGGCAAAATTGAAGTACTTAGAGATGAATAAAATTTAAGAACTGGATTCTGATTAAACGTTTTCGTTCACAGTTCATAAATAAATTAAATTTTTCGTAAAATTAATATTTAAAACATTTCTTTCCTCGATTTGACAATAAATCGTGACGTCACAACATGGCGGGCGATCCTATTCTCATTTGGAATGCATTGTACGTAGAGCAATAAATGTAAATGCTTCGATTTACACATTAGGGCCAGGTTCTGCTAATTTTGTACTTTTTTGAACCTCTATAAATCCACAAATACAAAAGAAATCACCATGAAAATAATTTATTTTATTAAAATTGAACATTATAACCAATCTGGATAAAAATCAAAACAGGGTTAACAAACACAAATCAGACCCTAACTTACAATTTCAAACGTGTATTACAGTAAAACACTTTTACACGTAAAAAATTACGTGTAAAAGTGTTTTTAATTACTCATACTCTGAAAGTGGGCCTGAAGTTGCCTGAGGATGGGGCGGGTTGAAAGTACTACTTTTCATTCATATGGAGTTTTACTTTCAACTGACAGCTGTCAAATTATTAAAAAAAAAACTAGTTCTATCTTCACATTTCAATTGAACCATGTTCCAACTTTCTAAACAGTCAGTCAATTACAGCGTGATATAAAATTGATAAGTATTAATAAAATTATATTATATTTTTAAGTTTTTAAGTCACTTATTTGTTCAAATCTTAATATATATAAATCTCGTGTCACAATGTTTGTCCTCAATGGACTCCTAAACCACTTAACCGATTATAATAAAATTCGCACACCATGTGCAGTTCGATCCAACTTGAGAGATAGGATAGTTTAAATCTCAAATTATAGTCACAATTTTATTTTATTGCTAATTATTTGTCTGTTATTATTTGACAGTCACAATTATCTGTTAACTCCAAATGATTCTAACAGATGTCGATACCTTTCGACTGGGTTGAGTAAGTAATCAATAGATGGCGCTGCTATGGTAAATCTACGAACGTGTCATATAAGCTACATTTTCAATTTAGGGTAGAGTAGGGTAGAGTAAGGTAGAGTTGGGTAGAGTAGACAGCTTAGCTAAAAGATATAACATAACTATTAGGTGGTACGAAGTTCGCCGGGTCAGCTAGTATTTCTTTAAAATACTTTATTTTTAATTCATTAAACCCCAAGCGAACGCCGGCGTTCGCGCACCTATTGTCTTTCAATTGTGTCTGCAATTATCACAATTGGAAGATTACAATTAATTTTTAAATTTTACATTAATGAAGCTGAATAGCTGGCAGGCCACAGAAAAACAAAATAACAAAATAGCGGGAAAGTGGCAATCAGTCGTTGGTTTTTTCGAGTTTTGTTTACATTTCCATACAGCAGAAATTTGTATTAACACGATAAGTTCATCAGATTAAAATAGTGATTTAACGCCTAATTTCATAAGAAAAGAGGCTAACGCAGTAGTGGAACCTTTTACACCCTAAATCAGAAGAAAGATACCCACCAAAAATCATGGGTAGGACTCACGTTTAACAAACTTTTTATTTTATTATTACTTTCCTTGTATTCGTAATGAAAAGCACAGTGCTTATCTCGGGGTGAAAGTAACTAATTTAGTCCCTCGAATTAGCGACCTCGCTCCGCTCGGCCGCCAACTCCTTCTCGGGACTAAATGAGTTACTTTTACCCCAACTAACAAAAATAAAGAGGAGACTATCAATTCGGTTGTATTTTTTTTATGTTTATTACCTCAGAACTCCGTCGTTTATGGACCGATTTGCAAAACTTTTTTTTCCCTTGCATGATATGCTTCCAGATTGGTCCCATTTTTTTTTTAAATCATGATGAATCGAGGGAACTCCTCAAATATTACGGGCAACTAAATAGTTATTTTGGTATTTCCATTGAGGACTTATGCATTTACAGTCAAAAAGTGACATTTGATGAAGTGGAACTGGTGAAGAAGACCAGAAATAGCCAACGGAACTTCATATTCAAACAGATATCACAATGATTATTGTTAAGCGACTGATATCATCGAAGTGATCTGATGATGATGATGATGGAGCCGGAAGATAGGCACCAGAACTCCGTAATTAATCATTGTATCCTAGCCGCGTTTGGGCTTATTAGAATTTTCATGAGATGCACTTTAGCTATAAGGTACTATTGAACTGATCTGATGATGATGATGGAGCCGGAAGATAGGCACCGGAACTCCGTAATTAATCATTGTATCCTAGCCGTGTTTGGGCTTATTAGAATTGTCATGAGATGCACTTTAGCTATAAGGTACTATTGAACTGATCTGATGATGATGATGGAGCCGGAAGATAGGTACCGGAACTCCGTAATTAATCAATGTATTCTAGCCGTGTTTGGGCTTATTAGAATTGTCATGAGATGCACTTTGGCTATAAGGTACTATCAAACCGATCTGATGATAATGAGGGAGCCGGAAGATAGGCACCAGAACTCCGTAATTACCCAACTAGCATAAAAGCCATAAGAATAATTCTTTATAAGAGTTTGGACCTTATAAAAGGCTTATATGTGTTCTGGCCAAGATTGTGTATCTTATAAAGGGACGTTATAAGACATTTTGATCTAAAAGAAGATTCAAACTTATAACCAACTCTTATAGACGTTTATGAGAAATCCTTAAAAAACCTTTCACAGAATAAATGTATTGTATAAGAGTAATTGCCCTTGATCATTATTTAATACTTATTAAGGTATGTTATAAGTGTATTCTCTCTTAGTAGAATGTGAAGTGTTTTATTAGACTTCTGCTCTTACTAAACCCTTGTATAAAACTATTCTAGAGCAAACCAATAAGTGTAATTGGTCTTATTTAAGTCACATTAAAGAGTAGAATAACTCATGAGACCATTTGATCTTGCAAGAGTCTTGTGATTTTCTCTATAAGGGTATCGCTTATTGGAAAATGTTAGTAGTAGCCAATTATTCGATGGTTCCGTACTACCAGAAAGTGACTGTGGTACTGATGACTTTGAATATTCGAAGAGAGAGAGAATTAGTTGATGAAAGTGAATAAAGAACGGGTATCGAAAATATTTTTTTTAATAGACTATTGTGTGTCCCACTCAAATCTAATAATTTATTTCAAATAGACCATTTGCAGGCACTTTTGAATAGTCAAATGTCAGTCAGTCCAAAAAAAAAGTGAAGCTAAATTGCACGTTCCAAAGCTTAGATCTCTGTGGAGAAGAACTGCTGGGCAAAGGCTTACTCTACCTTACGCTACCATACTCTACTCTACTCTACCATACTTTACCCTACTCTACCCAACTCTACCCTACTGTTCCCTACTCTACCCTACTCGACCCTACTCTACCCCACCCTACCCTATACTACCCTACTCTGCCCTACAGAACCCAACTGTACCCGACTCTACCCTACTCGACCCTACTCTACCCCACCCTACCCTACACTACCCTACTCTGCCCTACAGAACCCAACTGTACCCGACTCTACCCTAATGTATCCTACTGTACCCTACTGTACCCTATTCTACCCTATTCTACCTTACTCTACCCTATTCTACCCTACTCTACCCTAATTTCATTTTTTTTTCCATAAGAACCTTCTTCTCACAATAACAAACACAACAAAAAAAGAATTAGTGAAATCAGTTCAGCTGTTCTCGAGATTTGCGCTTAGCAACACATTTAGCGATTAATTTTAATGAGAACTACTAATAATATCTTTGCATATCTAATTTTCTACACCTACCAGAAATATGTGATTTGTTTGTTAGGTATTTCTCAAGGAATCATAAAATTGTGAATATGGTCACGCACAGATTGCCATAAGCCAGTGTTAAATCAGAGTGGATAGCATATATCATATAGTAGACTTAACAAGTGTGAAATAATAGACATCATCAGCCTTACACTAGTCTTAAAGAAGAGAAATTGGACCTAAAATTGTTGAGAAAATGGTTTCTTACGAGTTACATTTATATTTTAAAAATTATTAAATAAATTATCAATATTCTAGACACATTTTAGAAGGGGCCCGTGAAATTATTATTATTTATATTACAAAACTATCGAGTAAATGTACTCCGCATGTTGTTCATCCATATAATAGCAAAAAAGACTATCAAAGATAAAATGTCATCATACAAGAAAGAAATAGTATAAAAATAAAAATGAAGAAATAGAACCTGTTACTCGGTTACTCAAACTTTTTACACACGTTTTTATGCTTTTTCGACAGATATGATAAAACACTTACAATGTGATCATAGAGAGCGATAAAAGGGGAATTACTACTATAACGGCATTAGTGCGACCACTCAAAGAGTTTTTGTTCTTAGTGAAAGACACTTGTAAGTGTATTTGTTCTTACAACAACATTATCAAGATTAATGTAAGATGAAAAATACACTTGATGAGACCATAATACAACTACTATATGCCTATATGGGTAAATCCTCTTATAAAGTGCGCCCAATTCCACACTTAAAGACGTTAATAAGTGTTATGAAAGAGTAAACTTTGGTCTTAAGATACTTATAAATCTTTTGTTAGTTTATAATCAATGTCTTCTAGCCGTGTTTGGGCTTATTAGAATTGTCATGAGATGCACTTTAGCTATAAGCTAGCTATTAGCTATATCAAACTGATCTGATGATGATGATGGAGCCGGAAGATAGGCACCGGAACTCCGTAATTATTCAATGTATTTTAGCCGTGTTTAGGCTTATTAGATTTGTCTTAAGATGCACTTCTATAAGATTTTGTCGAACTGATCTGATGACGGAAGGTGGAAGGTGAACACGGGAACTTCATAATAAAATATTGTGTCCTTGGCTCCAGGGTTTGGGTTGATTGGAATTTTCATGAGAAAAAGGTAATCTGGCTATAAGTGTATCGCAACTAAAAAGTGTGAAATTTACTTACAAAAAAATAACTTCACTAAAAAATATACTAAAACGATCAAAATAACTTTTTACACCACCTGCTTGATAATGTCGTTTTATACGTCATGCAAACCTCACTTTAAGCAAGTTATCCTATCCCTAGGGAGATAATGCAGTATGGCCGATCTTTGTCTTTATCTAAATAGTCAACGTTGTGAATTAAAATGTACGTGCATTGGGCGGCATCCTCACTTCACTCAGGTTTCTTTAATAATGTTTCCTCGCGATGCTCGGGAGTTAATTATATAGCTCCCTCACTGACATTCGGGATTAAAATCAGCAACCTTCGTTTCGTTCGGAATTCAACATACCGCCCGCGACTTAAAGACACTGCTTTATCCCCTAGTCACATAATCTACTATTATTAATTCTTTATTGTACACTTTAACATTATATTAATTCCGAAAGTCGGTGTTTTATAAGGTTATATATGAAACAAACAATAGCGAAAAACACCGACTTCCGAAATTAAAGTTATTTTGATCGTTTTAGTGATTTTTTTAGTGAATTCGGTTTTTTTTTAAGTTTTTTTAAACTTATTTACAACATAAATATCAATATTATTACTTACCACAAAAAAAAACTTAGAAATTGAGTAGGTACTTACATCTAGCCGAGTTTGAACTGAATAAGTTATTGTTATCACCAACTTAGGCACAACTTCAACTGGCTGCAAAGTTATTTGACCGAACACAGTTTTCGAACTATCCGTAAAAAAACCAAAAATATCAGAGCACGGAGAATCCGTAAAGCTAAACTGAAACTGTGAAATTAAAACTAAAACGGACAAACAGACTGAATTTTTATCCATATTTTTAATTTATCTAAGTTTACTTTATTTATTTTTTTCTATTTATTTTATTTCTTCATAGCGATCAACGTGTGGTCATGTCTCCGATTAGTAAAGAACTGGCGAAGTGGCTATTTTGATAAAAAAAAAAAAAACAAGTTCAAGCTTCAGTTCAGTTTTGCCTGCCTAGGCCGGTTTGTGCACGGAACACCGTGCGTGTGGTTGGTAGAACGTATAACTTAAATTGTGTCTTATGCCACCAACCCCAAAGCGCAACCAGCGCATTTTTCGACTTGCTTGAAGATTGGTCTGCGCAAGCCCAGCCTGCAAGCTTTCATCTCTACCTACGTAGGTAGGTACAGTCAAGGCTAATAGATTATTATTCTTTGCTTTTTTTTTCAAAAGTTTTATATACCACTTATTGTTTATTACAGTGGCGCTCATTTGGAACTAAGGGAATACATTTTTTTGTTTGGCAAAATTAATGAACAAAGTATTTTTTCTCTAGTCAATTGTCCGCTCATAGCCTCAAATGGGCAATCCCCTTTCATAACTGTATCATGAAAAATCACAAAGTTAGAAGCTTGTTATGTCAGCAAAAATACATAGTCACCGGACCATCCAGGCGACTGAGGGGTTGTTTTGCACTTGCACCCAGCTGTTTGCTGGCTAATGCCCTTATGCCCATCCATGCCTGCCGTAATAAGCTGACCATCAAATTATTGGAATCCATTCAGTTCCTGATATTGAAATATCTATATTCAAGTTTCGCATACCTACATAAACTAAAAACCGGATATCTATGCTAAAAACTAATGCTGTAGATGATGCAATCAGACGGACAACAAAGTGATCCTTTAAGGGTTTCGTTATTTCCTTTTGAGGTACGGAACTCTAAAAAAATATATTATAAATTCCGCTCGTTTTCCTTTCTTTGGGTTTTTTACAATATCTCAATGAGCAGATCCAATGAAACAGATCTTGACTTGGCATCTCATCTCATGCATTGAGATGCACGGTATTTTTCATGACGTACACCTATTATAAGAAGTCACAAAAAAATGTTGGTTAATCGGGGATTTACCAAACGTTTAAAAAGCTATTTATAACGCGGATAAATGTTTGTCAAGATCCGTTTCATTCGATCTGCTCATTGAGATATTGTAAAAAAAAAGCAATTATAGGAAAACGAGCGTTTACAACGCGGATAAATTTTGTTGTCCGTCTGTCTGTCAAGACCCTTTATCACGAGAACACATGGAGGTATCGAGTTGAAATTAAAACCATAAGTATACTCAAATCTGCTGTTCCTTGAAGCTGTGAAAAAAAAACAAACTTCTAAGTTAACGAAAAAAAGATACGGCTGTTTATGTCACAATAAAAAAGGTATATTTCAACACTCTCAAGGGCATCGAAATAGGGTAGTTTCCAGGGTCAAAATAATTACATTTTATTTAGTTAGTATTTTAGATTATAAAAAAATATTGGACACGTATTTTTTCTTTTTTCGATTAAACAAAAAATAACAAAGAAATCAGCACGGCGGCGTGACGTTACACGTAACTTTAATGGGCTATATCTTTGTCATTTTTAGTTTAATTTACAAATAAAAAAATACGTGTCCCTTATTTTTGAATAATCTAAAAGACGGACTAATTACATTTTCACGGCAACTAGCCTATTCATAGGGTATAACTTCTCGTTGTTATATTATTATTTTTTTAAGTTAAAGGAATAAATCTGAAAATTCCAGTTGTTACGTCACAAAAAAAAATGAATTGAACGGTTTACACAGGAAACTTTGTACGGAACCTTCAGTGCGCGAGTCTGACTCGCACTTACCCTGATTTTTTGAATAGTTTGTCGTTTGTTTGTTTTTTTTTTTCACTTAAAACGGTAAATCACGGATTTACGGACGCGTCACAACCCCGTTGTAGTACGAAGAATTTAATCATTGAATATGAATACAAATTGTTTTCTTTTTATTTACCGTTTGCCGCGCTACTCCTTGATTGGTTAAGATTCCCGATTCGTCTATCGTCAACGTGAGAATAGTTTATAAGATTGTCTTTCCATCCAACGCAATATTGATAAAGAGGTAATGTGATAAAGAGAGATAACGCCTGAACGCTCTGTTGGCGTTCGGTTACTTTCGTCACTCACTCGATATTTCACAAAACTTATTCCAGGCTATAACATAAAAGTTTTTGGAAAAAATTGACCAGTATAAGTAAAAATACCTACCAGATTTTCAGCGATCTTTACTACCTACCTATTTTTTTTAGCACAATTTTTTTTTTATATTTCAATAGAAAATTCTAACCATAATGTGTATATTAACTACAAGATATATAAGTATATGTTTCCGAAATATCTAGAAAAAGATGTACATAGAATGATAGACGATAATCAAGTACCTACTAGAACGTTCCAATTGAGAATAGGACCGATTCCTGTGTTTTGACGTCTTGTCATACTGTCAAATTGAAGAAATTTTGGCAAAATTAAAGAACTTAGAGATGAATAAAATTAAAAAAATGGATTCTTATAAAACTTTTTTCGTTCACAGTTTATAAATAAATTAAATTTTTCGTAAATTAATTAATGTTTAAAAATTTCTTTCCTCGATTTGCCAGTAAATCGTGACGTCACAACTTGGCGGGCAATACTGTTCTCATTTGGAACGCATTGTACATACAGAGCCGACGTTTGGGTATAATATCATGGGTTGGGCGTTCAAACTTTGGAGCGGGCCAATCGGAGCGCCGAACGTCATAAACGTGTCGATCGCGTTGACGTAAAACAAACTCACTAGTGTCAAACCGACACTGGTTTTTATGATCGAAACCGAAACCGAATATCTACAACAAACTCAGTTTCGACCGAAACCGGAACATCCTTACAAGGATCATGTTTTGGGGGATTTTTTTTTAGTTATGTAAGTATTGTTTAAGTTCTATTTTATGGAATTTAGCAAGTTAGCTTCATACCAAAAACAGTTTGCTTTCTCCAAAACAACTTCGTAGTGAATATAATTTATTGCATTATTTGCACGTAGCTTTTATTTACAACATAAAGCAACAAAATATATACATTATAAACTTAGATATTAAAAAATATATACATCTATATAGGTAAGTATGCTTAACCTCCCTACTAAAATATAGCGTCATAAAACTTTTCCACATCGCTGTCAACTGGATGTGTGCCCAAGAGCTAGCGGCATTGGCTTCGCCACAGTGACAGCGATGAGGAGAATAACAAGGAGCGCCAAGGCGTAGGGCAACAGCTAGGCGGCTTTTAAGTTGTAAATAAAAACAAGAGACCTTTTAGTACATTGAATTTGCGTATCTTTTGATGAAACAATTAACTTTTTTTTAAAAATTGCCAAATGTTGTATTTCAACGATATTTTCCTTTCATCATCGTTGATTGAATACTACAAAAACAGAAAGATTATAGACTATTTTTAATGTGATCAGTACTTATTACATTTTAAATTTAGGTCTTTAGGTATATTCGTTGACTATCATGAATATTATAATAAGTAAGTCCTTACCTAAGTGGCACGCGGTCTTCGAAAATTAAAATTAAAATTTTTATATTTGGACATCATGTTCCAATGGTTAGCGTGTTCGTATGGTACTCAGGTGAAGAGGAATGAAACGCATGTTACTAAAAGACTTATGAGAATACATAGAGATGAGTGGCGAAGGAGAGTAAAGCCAAAGAAAATGCATGGATTGTGTGACAAGTGATAAGAAAGAAAACGGAGCTAGTGATAGCGTGACAGGTGTCAGAGCAGAATGGAAGAAAAAAATGTGTTGCACCAAACATGAAGCTGAATATATTGCCTTTTATTTTATACCACATCCTCATAGTTATGATATACATGTAGATGGATGGAGAGGGAGAGGAAGGCCGAAAAAAAGATGGATGGATTGTGTGAAAAGTGATATGAAAGAAAAGGGAATTAGTGATAGATTGACGGGTGACAGGACAGAATGGAAGAAGAAAACGTGTTGCGCCGACCCCAAGTAATATGGGATAAGGGCAGGAAGAAGAAGAAGATCCTCATAGTTATGATTCCTATTGCTTATAATGGTACCCGAAAAACCGAGATATTAATTGTCCAAATATGTAAAAGTGTCCGTTCGTTATCTTCGTTCGTTAACTTCTATGCAAATATTTTAGAGAGGAAAGATTTGGATTTTTGTTTGTAACGAATAAACTAAAAAGCTACTAGGAAACGATTTTAAAAGTTCTTTCACCAGTAGAAAGCTATTTTATCACTGAGTGACATAGGCACACATGCACACTTTACTTTCACGCGGGGTAAGTCGCTGGCAGATGCTAGTCTATACATCTAAATAAAATTGGAGTGTTTGCAATATTGAAATAATTGCTTTTTACTATATGCATATGAACACGGTACATACACCAAAATAACATTTTTTACAATTTTTGTCTGTCTAACTTTTTTCAAAAAAAAAATAACCGACTTACTAAAAAAAACACTAAAACTATCAAAATAACTTTAATTTCGGAAGTAGGTGTTAAATAACGAAGAGGCAAAACTATTACAGAAACACCGACTTCCGAAGTTAAAGTTATTTTGATAGTTTTAGTGTTTTTTTTTTTTAGTAAGTCGGTTATTTTATTTTTTTTGTAAAAAGTTTTTATTAATTTGTTTTGTGTTTTAAAAGAAATTATTCTCGTAAAAGATTACGGTCATAAAATAGTCATTAATTAGTTTTAGCTTGTGCTTTTAAGTATAACACAAGCAGTGTTTTATTGAAAATTCAAAAAATCCTGAGATTTTATGAGATTTGCAAAATCCGGCCGCAATCCTGAGAACAGGCCAAAAATCCTGAAATCTCGGGACAAATCTGAGATATGGTAACCCTAACCTCGGGAGGCTAGTGAAAAGCCACAGACCATCTCCTACCACCCTAAAGGCCTTTAAACAGGCCCTGATGGAAGAATGGGAAAATTTTCCGTAACATCGCTTCCGTAACTTCGTTCTCAATGTGCTAAACCGGCTCGAATCTGTAGACGGAGCCCGAGGACGCAATACCAGTTATTAAAATGTAATCAAGGCGTTAAACATGCTTAAATGTTTTTTATTACCAGTATCATCTTTTTTATTTAATCTGTAAATGTTAGGTAGAGTCTGTCTAATAAGTTAAACGACTTGGGTAATTATTGGGATTCAATGAAATCTGATGTAGTCAACACGGGTTCAATAACCAAGGTTGATTAAGAGATAGAGATCATTGTTTACTAACAGAAGAACCTTATAAAAAGTACCGAATATTTGTATTTTTTAAATGATTAAATATTATACAAAATTCCCAAGTCGGTTGACTTATTAGACAGACTATACTAATCTATATTAAAAGGAGAAACTGACTGAATGACTGACAATGAAATTATTGGGACTAGGAGCGTGAAATTTTGCAGAAGATTTTTTTATGACGTAGGCGTCGTAGGCCAGGTCTTAGTGAAGATTCTCCAAAATTTATTTATTTATTTGTTTATAAAGGTCAAACCAACAGCTTCTGTGTACAGCATTTACAAGTATGAATAATAATTGGCCTAAGTCTTACACAGTCGCCAATTACAGGTTAACCAGCATTCGCAAAATAAGACATGTTATAACTCAATATAATCACAATAATCATAACAATCACAATAATCATAATAATCATGACAATCATAATAATCAAAATTACCAAAATAAACAGAATAATCATAACAATCAAAATAATCAACATAATCAAAATAATCACTAATTTCAAAATAATCTAAATAATCAATAATGTCAAAATAATCAGAATAATCTAAATAATCCGGATAATCAAAATATTCAACGTAATCAAAAAAAAAAACAGAATAATCAATAAAGTCAAAATAATCAAAACAATTAAAATAGTCAGTATGATAATAAAAAGAAAGTCAAATAATAATAAATTTAAGTAATAAATCACAATCACAAATCACAATCACAAATCACAATAAAAAAATTGACCCCTATGTGGATGAAACGAAGAAGAACAAAAGTGTGCCAAACGATACAACATAATACAGCTAATTTAGTACGAAGAAAATTCCCACAGCAAAATAAAAGGGTTGTGTACTAAATTTAAATTTTCGAAAGGATATAGCGTAACTCTAACCAACTTCGGCCCTGCTAGCCTGACGGCGAGCTTCAGTCATTGCGGGCTACGAGCATTCATCTTAACGAGACCGCACCGTCGTAATATTTTTTTACACCACCTGCTCGATAATGTCGTTTTACACGTCATACTATCCTCACTTAAAGCAAGTCATTATATGCCTAGGGAGATAATGCAGTATGGCCGATCCCTAGGGAATAATGAGATTTGAATTTGGAGTATCAAGAATCGTCAACATTGTGAATTAAAATGTAGGCGCATCGAACAAGTTGACTAGAAAAAACTAAGCAAGGAGTATGTAATCACTATGATTCAAACTGGCCACTAACAAAAAAAAAAGAAAATAGAATATAACGTGCGTACTGACGACACGGGAGCATTATAGAAAATTGAAACTATAGAATCTTGGAGTAGTGAATTTTGTTTGTTTGATGAACTTGTAAATATAATACTTATATTTCTCTAATATATGATTTGGTCGACCAAATTATCTTTTAATTATCTCACAGATGGTGTAAAAAGTAGAGTATGCAACACGGGGATAAAGCTGTCTTTGTCTTGGGCGGCTTAAATTCCTCACTTCACTCAGGTTTCTTTATTAACTCCCTCGCAATGCTCGGGAGTTAATTTTATAAATCCCTCACTGTCGTTCGGGATTAAAATCAGCAACCTTCGTGTCGTTCGGAATTCAACATGCCGCCCGCGACTTAAAGACACTGCTTTATCCCCTAGTCACATAAACTACTATTTTTTTATGGTGAGAAAAAGTCATCCAATGACAACCCCCGCTCTTGACAGCGAGCTTCCCATTGCTTACTTGCGGACAGTGAGCAATGGGTAGCTCGCTGTCGTAATATGGTCAAACCCTGGTCTAAACCAGGTTTTGCCCCATAAAACTAAAGAATATATTATGTCAAATAATTGTAGAAACTTTTCCTCAAACCAAATTAATTAGGTCGGTACTTAATTATTATTATTTTTGTTTTTGCTATGCAAACAGGTCGGACCACAAAGTCGGTTATTTCCCTGCTTTGACAGCGATATTTTAAATGATATATTAGATGTGCAAGTAAGTTATTCATGATCATTAACATAATGTTCAACAGCACATAAATACCTATATTATAGACCAACCGAAGTTTTGGTTTCGATTTTAGCCAGTTTCAGAGATGCTATCAGAGATATATGTTTATAAGTTTTGGATAAGTAAGTACATACAATTTCCGAAACGGATCATGAACGCTCGGCGTCAGAGTGAGGATCGCTTTGCGCGTTCCATACATTGGCGGGCCAATCGTCTTCGTTGTTATATACATGCAGAAACGCAGGAAACGGATCAGGAGTGATGTCTATGACGCGATGGCGTGGCGAGCCAATCACTGACATTCCCCGGCCCCGCGTCTCACTTCGCACCACTAAAGAGACCGAATATTTGACTTCTGCGAAACTTGAAGCCAGCGCTCAAGATCCGTGTCGGCAATTGTACATAGTCGTTGATGATAATTATAATCTATTAATCTATTTTTATAATCTACTTTTATTTCTTGTCAGTTTTTCCGTTACCACATAGAATAGAATAACATTTATTAGGGACAGACACGCACGGCACAACGATTATAAACACAAAGTAAAAGAGTAGAAAAGTACATTGAACACCTCATTGTACACCTCAGAATTTCCTGAGCGTCACACATCCAGCGCTATTTTTTCAGCTGCCTCCTTTTTGGTTTTGTGATTCGGTTTCGGTTACAGGCCGAAACTGGAAGACAAGCCGAACATTCGATTTAGGCTGAAAATTGTATTTCGGTCCATCACTAAAATACTTACATACAAGTACTATCAAAAAAAAAACTTTTGCCGAAGGATGTACAATGTTTGAATGTTTTTTTTTATTTATTTATTTATTTACACTTCATGTACAATAGTGGTACATAGGCGGACTTAATGCCACAAGGCATTCTCTACCAGTCAACCTTTGGGTTAAAAAAAAAAAACACTGTGGTAGGTTTGCACAATAAACAAATACATAATAACAAATAGTTCAAATGGAAAAATATAAAATAAGTTATTTATAATAATAAAATACCTACATATATTATGCTAAAATAATAAAATAATAAATACTATGAAAAATATGAAATCACTATGAGAACTTAATAACAATACTGAACGAAGACCGAACTAAGGTTGAGAGGACTTCAAGTAGTAGTTCCGTATTTTACGTTTGAAGGATAATTTACTTTCAGCTTTTTCTTTTTTTTTCCAATACGTTACTTCAACATGATGCCCACTGCCCTAAAAAACCAAAAGCCGTAGGTATCTCGCATCGCCGTGTCCTTGTGGGGGCGATCGGTGGCGGTGATCTCTTGCGCCGGGCCTTGGTACAGGCCATAGTCCGGAGCGAGGAGGAGTGGCAGGCGGTCGCCTCCTTCTGCGAAGCAGTAATGCTAGCAAAGGAGGAGGCCGACCGCATCAGGCAACGGTGCTCACGCCCGATCCCGATTTCCGACCACCGTAAGCGCGGGCTTGCGGACGGCGAACAATGGGTAGCTCGCTGTCCAACCGTCCGTTAACTATCCGGATCGAGCCTAAATCGTTGACGGCGCGCACCGTTTCCGCGCGCCCCAAGGAGTTGTTAGCAACAGTAGGGGTCCAGTCGGGTCGAAGCTCCGAAAGGGAAGCTCGGTCCCGGTATGAAAGGCAAGAAGGAACGGGGTGGGTTTTTTACTCAGTAACAGTCTGACACTATCTTCCGCTCCGCCCAATGGCAGGGGATGTAATTTGGATTATTTTTACCCACCAAAAAAAAACGTATCTCAATATTTTTTTTCTCATAAATACACTTTTTTTTTTATTGAAATGCCCAAAACGCTCTGCATCTCTAAAAACACAGATCTTTATTGGAATATTGAAAAGAAAAAAAAACAATCCGTACCTACTTAGTTATTTACTATATGTAACCAGTGCAACTCTTGATAATCAGAATCAACTCTGGCGACCACCATAAAAGCACCGAGGCCATGAAGCTCGGCTATTTAAAAACCGGCCAAGTGCGAGTCGGACTCGCCCATGAAGGGTTCCGTAGCAGCAAGTAACATAATATAAAAGTTCTTGTAATCTGTTGTAACTTTGATCAATGTTTTAATAATAGTGTATTTTTTTCGATTTATGACGCATTAAAAAAAACTACTTACTAGATTTCGTTCAAACCAGTTTTCGTTGGTAGTTTTTATAGTAATGTACATCATATATTTTTTTTAGTTTTATCATTCTCTTATTTTAGAAGTTAGAGGGGGGGGGACACACATTTTACCACTTTGGAAGTGTCTCTCGCGCAAACTATTCAGTTTAGAAAAAAATGATATGAGAAACCTCAGTATCATTTTTGAAGACCTATCCATAGATACCCCACACGCAAGGGTTTGATGAAAAAAAAATTTTTGAGTTTCAGTTCTAAGTATGGGGACCCCCAAAATTTATTGCTTTTTTTCTATTTTTGTGTGAAAATCTTAATGCGGTTCACAGAATACATCTACTTACAAAGTTTTAACTGTATAGCTCTTATAGTTTCGGAAAAAAGTGGCTGTGACATACGGACGGACAGACAGACAGACAGACATGACGAATCTATAAGGGTTCCGTTTTTTGCCATTTGGCTACGGAACCCTAAAAAGACAACATCAGGTCAGTGAGAGTCGTACTCGCAAACTAAGGGTTTCGTACAAAGTAACTTATATAAATACATAGTTAGTTCAATTCCCGAATCAAAAAGTTTTTTCGAATAGAATTTTTTTTTTATGAAGTAACCACAAATTTTCAGATTTATTTCTATACCTACTTGAACTATAGGACCTTGCTTCTTGCCAAATTTCAGGGTTTTAGGTCAACGGGAAGTGGTTACCCTTTGAATTTTCATTTTACAGCTTCAAGGGACAGCGGACCTGAGTAGGTATAAGGTTTTAATTTCAACTCGACACTTCCACGCGTTCTTGAGATAAAGGGTCATGACAGACAGACGGACGGACAACAAAGTGATCCTATAAAGGCTTCTGTAATCCGTTCATTTTGAGGTACGGAACCCTAAAAAAACTTAATTTAATTGTAACGAAGATCCTGTAACGAAGTTAATTAGAAAAATACAACTGAGGATTAATAAAAAACATAATTTCCACTTCCCTCTATATCAAGCAGGAGACCGAACAGAATTAGGGCCTATTACACCATATTTATATTCAGAGACAGTCTTACTCGATGTCACGTAGTGTATTAGGGGTCAGATCTTACTCGGAATGGCAAATAAGAGTTAGAAAAAATACTTTAAATAAAAACTGAAAAGAATAATAAACAAGTTCAATCCACAGTTCAGCAACAGTCGCTAGTCGGGACCCATTAAAATTATCTAGACTAAAATCATTCTATTTAATATGGGTCCCGACTGTTGCTGAACTGTGGACTGAACTTGTTTATTATTCATTTCAGTTTTTATTTAAAGTATTTTTACGCAGTCGGGTTTTTTACCTTGTAAGTATGGTAAGTATTTAAGGCCCTATTACACTGCGCCGAATATCGCGTGCGATATTCCGACTCGTACTACACTTCTGGACACCTCTATTGGCCCACCTTAGAGTTTAGGTTTCGATGGCCCCTACCGAAATATGATTGCTAGATTGAACAAAAACTGTTGATGCAGTTATAAACCTGATACCTTTTACCATCTTTTTCGATCGTATTGTTTTAAATTTGAATTCAGAATACCATACGACATGGAGCTACGCTTAACAAGTCGGATATGCGCCTTGTTACAGCCAATTGATTTTTGAATAAAAAACATGTTTTATCAAATAAAGGTTTAATTTAATAACGCGTGTTGCCTCCATGGGCATCTACCACAGCTCTCATACGATTAGGCATAGAGTTTATCAACCGCTCTATGAAATTTTGAGGGATCATCTCCCATTCCTCTTCTATGGCAGTTTTCAACTCCTGCATCGTCTTGGCAACTGGCTGACGAGCCCTAACGTCTTTTTAGCTCGTCCCACATGTGCTCAATGGTTTTCATGTCTGGGCTTCTGGCTGGCCAGTCCATAACTGTGATGTTCACATCCCGAAGATATTCCCTGACGATGCCGGCCGCATGGGCTCTTGCATTATCATGCATAAAAAGGAAATTTGGGCCCACATAGTCCGCGTATGGTATCACGTGAGGTTCTAAGCGCTCACGAATGTACCTTTCAGCATTTAATATTGGCAGCCGTGGTCCTTTTAACAACCTCAAGTTGAGTTTTGCCGCTCGCGGATATACCGCCCCAGACAGTCCATGAGCCACCGCCATAAGCAACCCTCTCTTCAAAGCAGCATTGTGCGAAACGCTCTCTCTTACGTTGGTAGACCTTCTTCCTTCCATCATTGCCATGTAACACAATTTTAGACTCATCAGAAAAGAGTACACGGCTCCAATCTTGCTGTGTCCAATTTAAATGACTGCGTGCGAAATGAAGGCGCGCTGTTCGGTGGGCTCGCGTTAGTTTGGGCCCATTAGCTGGCTTGTGTGGTACCATATCGCGTTCTTTTAACCTTCTCCGAACAGTTCGAGCGCTCACAGATACTCCGTGGAAGTCGCGAAGTTAGTTTTGATCTCAATGGAGGTAAGGTGACGAGTTCTCAAGCTGGTCGTCACGATGAATCGATCCTGCCTTTCAGTTGTAACCCGAGATCGTGGCCTTCCTTGGCGACGAACAAAGCCGCCAGTCTCTAGGTACCTCCGATAAACATTTCGGACCGCAGATCGACTTAAATTAAGTTGAGCACTCACGTTTCTTTGGCTGTGTCCGGCCTGAATAAGTGCCACAGCTTGGGCGGCGACTTCAGGTGAAGTATCCATAGATTATTGATAGAACCTCACCTTAATGTTAAGAATAAGTAATGTTTGTTGCAAAACCAAAGATATCAATCACTTTTTCAAGAATTAACTCCAAGTAAACCAATAAAACCAAGTTTTCTTAGTATTCGATTGTTTGATATCAACAAACAGGCTCCAAATTGTCTTTTGTTTCTTTAAGTTCTGTGTTCGAAATTCAAAAAAAGACTATTGAATGAAATTGTGAATGTGCCAGGTTCAAAAATGCATAAAAACTTTTTGCTCGACCTAATATAAAATTTTAGCTAGGACCAAACGAAACTGAAAATACAAGGTGGGCCAATAGATGTGTCCAGAAGTGTATTTTTCATTCATAGAAAGACTCACCTTAGTATAGTCTGTCTAATAAGTCAACCGACTTGGGAATTTTGTATAATATATAATCATTTAAAAAATACTTAAATTCGGTACTTTTTATAAGGTTCTTCTGTTAGTAAACAATGATCTCTATCTCATAATCAACCTTGATTATTGAACCCGTGTTGACCACATCAGATTTAATTAAATCCTAATAATTACCCAAGTCGTTTAACTTATTAGACAGACTCTACACTACGCGATACGTCGAACCATAGACTAGACTGTCTTTCTATGAATGAAAAATAGTACGATCGCACGCGATATTCAACGCAGTGTAATAGGTCCTATAAGCGGGTTTCACACAGCTATCTAATCTGGTGGTTTCACATGCCTATTGCCTATTTGAGACAATATGGATCATATATGGATAATCTACACTAATTGACTAAAGAAGAATTGTTTTTTGTTTGTAGGAGGTACAGTCTGTCAAGAAAGTCATAAAAAGAATGTTTTGGGAACTACTGTTTTTGCCAATACTGGCAACACTGAATAATTGTTAAGCTGAGTACTTAAACTGTCACGTCGTATCTATGTGGTTTATTTTTTATAATATTTCGGTGCTATTTCGAGTTTTTTTAATCGTGTAAGCGTTAAGATACAAAAAATGAATCGAAATGTTTATAAGAGCGGTGCGAGACAAATTATATTTATAGTTTTTCAAGGGTGTATGGCCGAAATTAAAGGTGGGAGTGCTGGGACGAACAAAGACGATGTTTATGGTTGAACAGCAAAGTTAACCGGTACGTAAATATATTCTAAAGTTTAGCACACTAACGGAAATATAATGTTTTAACAATCTTCTGTTTTTAAGTACAATTTATCTATCTATAACATTGTTTATGTCTTGCTAAGGTTATGAAATTTACCTACGATTTATTATACTACCACTTAACGGTTTTGATATTTTGGTGTTTTTTATTTAGGTATGATAAATGTATTTGTATATTTAACATAATTATCTTTATTGACTTCAGGTGTTTCCGAAAGTACAGTTCGGCGCATTGTGGACTAAGGCATGAAGAATGGAGATAAATTTTCAACGCTTGGAAAACACAGGAAAGGCCGACCTACGAAACAAACCACGAGTCAGATGTTGGCCGGTTTAATTTTGAAGAAGTTTCAGGCAACATTTCTGGAGTCGAATACCTCGATTCTGATTATTTGGATTCGGATTAATAAAGATTTATTTCATAAACTTTTTATTTTTGCAATGAGCTCATACCTATCGATACTCAGCGCCATGCTGACGGCAGTGCAGAGTGGCAAAACATCGTGATTTGTACTTTGTAGTAAGTACATAAATGCTAGTAGCTGAAAGGACGAAAACAAGGGTTGATCAAACCAGATATTCTTATGAATATAAAACCAGATATTCAGAAGAATGTCTGTTTTGATAAACTTTTACGTGTAGGTACTTATGATAAACATTATAATTATCCTAATAAGCAAATAGAGAAGTATTGTTTCGTCGCAATGTTTATAAAACAAAATTCAGACTGGTAGAGAATGCCTAAGGCATTAACTCCGCCTTTGTACTTTTGTGTTGGATGAAGTTTTAATAAATAAATGAGAACTACTGTAACTATTATGTATCAGTTAAAATTAAACGTCACTTGAATGAAAATTAGTTCTAATAAAAATGTTGTTCGCCACTACGACAGAGTAAGTACTTTTATTTATAGTGAGCCACTACCAATGAAAGTCAAAACTCGTTTGCAAACACGTATTAAATAGATAGACGAGTGTCAGATAGATCAGTAAAATAATGTACCTACACGGCAGTAAAGGGACCGTAAATCGGTAATTATTATTTTATAAATAAAAGTATCAATATCTTTTAGTCGAAATTTATTGGGATACCATGTTTAATGATGGTGGCGCCCTCCCTTCTTTTCATGACTTTCTTGACAGACTGTAATCTCTGGAAGTACTGGTCCGATTGCTAAAATTCTTTCACTGATAGAAAGCTTCTTTATTCCCGAGTGCGCTATATTTTATGTACGCGAGCATAGATGCGGGCAAAACCTAGTATATTAATATATGCTGTTAACCTTTTGAACGCCAGAGCTTAAATGCAACGGCGCGCGGCGTATCGCTAACCAATAAATTATTGCTTTTCCTCCCCATATTTATTAAACTTATAATCGTCAATTTTCACCAAAAAAATTAGCAATGAGTCGCTAGAGCTCATTAATACACAAATCTGTTATAAACGGTAGATCAAATGTTAGCACGGCTGGTCGTCTGTCTTTATCTTCATACAACAAAACGTTAAGGAGAACCACGGAACAGTAAAAACAGACTGTTCCGTGAGGAGAACGTAGCCGCCATTTTTAACAGATGTCAGTGGCAAATCTAGAACGTGTGGACCCCGCTTTACAGTCGAGTAAAAGTCAAATTATTATAATTTATTCACAGAAACTCTGGCTTATTGAATTATACTATATATAAATATTAATTAGAAATATGTGCTTGATTAGAATGAAGATATTAAAACCGTTAACAAAAAACAAATTACTAATGTTTATGTTTATTAGTTTTTTTTTTACCTGGTAACATTAATCATGGACGTCGTCGCTTGAAATATCGGCGTTTTGTTGAAAAATACAGCAAAAATGTGTAATTAATTTGTAAATCGAGTGTTTTTTAACGTTGTCGTATAACAGAAAATGGTAACGATTGTTGACGATTTAGATTCTTTAACTTTGCAAGAGCCAATTTTCAAGGATGTCAAATATTATGTTTCTGGCGATGTCTCGGAAAGGGTATGTTTTCTTTGTTGAATGCTTTATTTATAATGGATTATTTAGTGTAATTAGTGAATAGCATAATTAAGAGCTATTTCGTAATTACAGATTATGCAGTTACTACAGTCCGGTGGAGCGGAGAGTACAAAATATTTCTCTGACTATGTCACACATCTAATTTGTGGTGAAAATGCTGCGGATACTGACGTGGATGAAGCCCAGGACATCTACCAGATTCCTGCAGTGACCGAGCACTGGGTGCTTGCGTGTGCGCGCCTCAGGAGATTGGCAGACCCTAAGCCTTACGTCCCTCATAAAAATAAAATATTTACTAATGTTGTATGTTGCATATCTAAAGTGAGTGTTGCTGACGCTAAAGCCTTGTTCGCTGTTATCACATATCATGGTGGAAAAGTAAAGTTGAACTTGGACTATCAGTGTACTCACCTGATTTGTGGATCAGCTGCAGGTAAGAAATATAGTGCTGCGCTCACACTCCCTTCCTCAAGAATTAAGATTGTGACTCCTGATTGGGTGCTGGAGAGCATTAGGGCTAGAATACAGGCGGTGACTGATATATTTCACCCAAAGTTGCTAGTTGTCCCTCAGCCACCTCCGAAAGCAATGGACCGTATTAGTGCAATCACAGGATTCGACTTTGAGGAAGGTATTGCAAAAAACGAAGTGCCCACACAAAATATGGCTGAGAACAAGGATGATAGTACACAGGCTTTGTTAGACAAATTGAAACAAAGGATGCCATGGAATCATCCTCCAGCTAGTTCTAGTGCATCAGTGGCTTCCAGCACACCCATCAGTTCAATGGGATACACGTCTACATCAATGTCTACGCCTGGTATAATGAGCAAGTCTATACCTCAAGGGATTGTGACACAAAATGTCCAAATACAAAGCAGCCAGGCAAACTCTCCATTGTTGCAGAAATTTGGACAACAGAACACTGTGGTGAGCCAAGCCAATATGATCCAAAACCAACAAATGAGTATGCAACAGCAACAGCAACAAACATATAACCAAAACCAGCAGCAACAACCACACGGACTGACAGCAATACAGATACAACAACAGAAGATGTTACAACAACACCAGTTGAAGATGCAAATGCTGCAGCAGAACAAGCTCGGCAATCAGCAGAACCAGCAAGGGTTCCAGCCTAATGTGTCGGTCTCTCAAATGTCTCAGAACTTGCAGGGCCAGTTGCAGCAGCATATACAGAGTAATCAGCATCATTTGCAGCAGAACATCAATCAACCACCAACATCAATGAGCTCAGCTCAACAGCATATTGAGAATATCAGTCAGATGCTAAGTCAGAGTGCTAACAACTTACAACAGCAGCAGAACATGGCTATGAAACAGAGTTTGAGCCTGAGCCAGCAGAGTGCATCCCAAGCTGTCCAGAACATTGCTCAACAGTTAGCACAGTCAACTCAGAACCTCCAGAATGCAAAACTGAGTCAGAACTTGGGACAAGGACAAGTAATCAACCAGCAATTGATATCATCTGGACAACAGATGCCACAGCAGAACCAAAATCTAATTCAGCAGCAAAATGTACAGTCTATTAACAGTCAACAGCAAAATATTAATATGGGAGTACAAGGTCTTGTGTCATCGTCACAGGGGCAGACCGGCCAGGGAGTGCAGCTCAACCAGCTAGTCAACTCCAACCAACAAACTGTGCTGAGCCAGCAAATACAGTCTGTCCAGCAGACAATACAGACCCAACAGAATTCTAATGTGCCAGTTCAAGGAGCTTGGAGACAACAAAACATTCAAATGGTGCAAAATGTACAGGGTCAGCACCAAATTATACGGAATCCTTTAGTCCAGTCTCGGACACCACAGAACCAAGTTATCCTACAGCAGCAAATCATGCAGACTCAGCAGCAGGCTTTGATTAACAACCAACAGCCGCAGTTAAGCCCCCAGCACACCATCCAGCAAAGTCCACAGCAGATTCTCCAACAGTCTATTGGTGGACAAGGTCAGCAACTAAATCAAACACACCATCAAATACTTTTCCAAAAACAGCAGCTTTTAAGTAGTTCTGGACAGCAGCAGATAGTGCAAGCACCTCAACAAGTGTTGATAAACCCGCATTCAGGTCAACAGCAAATCCTAGTTCATGGGAACCAGCAAGTGACTCTACAAGGTCAGCAAATAGTGTCCCAAAGCCAGATTGTTCACCAAGGAGGTCAGATAGTAAACCAAGGTGGTCAACAGATTATAACACAGGGGACGCAGCAGGTTTTGACACAAGGAGGTCAACATGTAATTACCCAGCAAGGTCAACAGCAACATGTGGTGATAGCACAATCATCTCAGCAGATAGTGACTCAGTCGGGTCAGCAGATTCTTGGTCAAGCTGTAGGCCAGACTCAGCAGGTGTTGACTCAAATGCCACAGTCTCCTCAGGCGGGGGGAGGGGGTGGCATCCAACAGATCATCACGCACGGTGGAGCACAGCAGATTGTCTCGCCGGGTGGCCAGCAGATTGTGCAAGGTGGTCAGAATGTGTCCTGGCAGCAACAGCAGTATTTGCAGCAGAGGCAGCCGATTGCTCAACCTGGTTCCGTTGGACCTAGAGTGAGTGTTCCAAATAGTATTTTTTTTTTTTACATTTTAGTTTGGTTTTAGGTGTTGTTTTATTTTAGTACAATATTTTAGCTTATGTCACTCAGCAATAACAATACATAAGTAGGTTTCTACTGGTATAAGAATTTTTTACATGGGCCCAATCACAAATAAAAATCCAAGAATACAATATTTGTTTTATAATGGCTTGATATTATTAGACGTTTCCTAATTTTATAAAAAGTCATTGAGGCCTAACAAACAATATGTAATAGTGTCAGTGTAGGCATGCAGTCTGACAAGACGAAATGGTTCTTCCATTTCGTTGTACAAAAAACGTATTTTGAAATAATTATAAAGATGATGATAAGTATAACTGTTATGTTAAACCCTCGCAGGTGTCGTGGACAGCCGGCGGTGGCGGGCGGCAGCTGATCCATCTGGACGCGCAGACGCACGCGCAACTCCAGCAGATGAAGCCGCAAGAGCGCGCTGTGTTCGTGGCGCAACTGCAGAAGAGACGCCAGCTCACTCTGCAGCGACAGGCTGCCATAGCTCAGCAACAGGTATAGGATTTTTTTACTGATATAAACTAGTGAAAGAATGGTGGTCGCGGGTTCAAACCCAGACAGGCGCATTACGTTTTGTAATTTATTTCATCACCACTGCTCTCAAAACTGCAGGAAAACATTGTGAGGAAATTGGCTTGTTCTAGAACTGAAAATTCGAAGATATATCATATCATATTTTTGATGATTTTATTGTTCTTTTGAGTACAATATAGACCGGTTTACACTGTTCTTAAATAATACCTATTAATACTGTAATATGGAAATATTGTAACTACAACCACTTTTTTAAAAGAGTAACCAAGGAGTTTCTTGCCGGTTCTTCTCCATAGGAAACGACCAATTTCGAACCGTGCACTAGCTTCTGACGTTTTATAAGTGCCCATGTAGGCCTATGTGAAATAAAAAACTTTTGACTTTTTGACTTTCAACAACACGCACTGGGCCTGCATGTTAGATTATAGCCCATTTCCTCTCCTAGAGAGGAGGCCTGAGTCCCAGCAGTGGGAACATTAAAAAAGGCTGATTATGCTTATGATAAAAACTAGTGCTTGACTGCTATCACTAAAAGACACCTAAATTATAATTGGATGGGAAGCAGCCGCCAAATTCCCTCTAAAATGCATCCTAAAGATTGTCAATAGGCTGGCTACCCTACCTGTGCTCCAGGCTTTGTAGATTGATCTTAATCAAATTTGGGTCACCAGTTAACCTCTTCACACACCTCTCAACCAAATCTATACTAGTCCTTATGTGGCTGCAGTGTTCCACACATGATTGGACCTGTGCTTTATATTCTGTGGCCAAGCATGCTTGATTATGATTTTATTCATTAAACCCCAAGCGAACGCCGGCGGTCGCTACTCCAGAACCTTTCGGCCCTAACGGCCATCAGTTCTGAGAGCAATGTGCCCTGCCCATTGCCTTAAATGGCAATGGGCAGGGCACATTGCTCGCATCACATCGTTTCGCCTGCATGAATGTAGAAAATTTACCCAAGGGAACATCTCTCGGGATAAAAAGTATTACATGTGCCACTCGTGTACCAAATTTCATCCAAATCCTTCAGTAGTTTCAGCGTGAAGGAGTAAGTTGCGAACTACATTAGTCCGACGTACACGTGGGCTACGCCTGAGTTGTACAGTACAATTCACGAATGACTGCGGCCGTGAAGCTAACTTCACGAGTTCTTAGCGAGTGTAGTATGCGCGAACGTTCGCAAAGGCTAACCTTTGCGAACGTTCGCGCATACTACACTCTCCTCGCACAAGCACGTCGCCATTTGGTTCCTAAAACACGTTACTGCGCAGCCTTCTTCACAAACATCACGGCCGCCATCATTCGCGAATTGTACTGTACGTAGAGACTGACGCGCCCAGATCGGCGTATGTGGCCCACGTTGGCCTAATGTAGTTCCACCTTTACAAACTTACACAGGCCCTGGCAATATTTCACCTTTATAATATTAGTGTTATTGTTTGTTTCAAGCTACTTCTTTTTTACTACCTAATTAGCAGACATTTGGAAGTGCTTTTTGTAGATACTGGCACAGAAGTTGGTTAGCCGACGTAGAGGTCGTATTTTATTAAGGATATCAATGTAGTCAGTACCCCTCTGAAATGTGTTAAGGTTCATACGCACTATGCGGGTAGCCGCAATGCGGCTAACCGCAGGACTGTTGCGAATGCGGCCAGCTGGATCGCGGGCACCCGCATTCGCAACCGCAAATTGCGATTTAAGAACCGTTGCTATTTGCGGTTATATCGAGCCTATATCACTTAATGGCAGGCAGCCACAGGCAAGTATAGCAACAGTTCGGCTGGCCGTCACTCGGGCCGCAGCCTTGAGCAATCGAAGCGGTCTGCGGGTAGAAATGAATATTACATACATAATTGTGTTTGCCGTTAGCCGCACGGCTAGCCCCATTGGGGCTTCCCGTATAGTGCGATATGTAACAAGATCTTGTCTCGTCTGTGGCAGCAACCAGGCGTGGTAGCGGGCTCACCCGGCACGCCAGCCCCCGCGGGCGCACAGAGCGTCACATTCATACGCAGTCAGCTTACTCCCGGGCTGGCCCAGCAACAACAAGTGCCGGTAAGTTTCATTGGCTTTCTTTCAACTATGTCTGTTGGAATATAACAAAAACAAATCCGTCCTGCTTCAACACTATGGTCTTTCTCTTTCTAAGCAATAAATATTATATTTAATGGATAGAGTCCCCGTGACCACTTGACTGAAATCCCTAGTATGGTTACAGTTACTGTATTCCACTAGCCTTGCTTAGGAGCACACGTCTCACGTGATGTTACTGAAACACACCTTCCCAATATAAAGAAAAGGATAATAAACAGTTATTATTGAAATCCTTAAAATGAAGTTTCTCTTTGGTACCCTAACTCTAACAGGTTATGGGCCCAGAGCGCTAAACCAAAGTGCAAAAAATATAAAGTGAAAATAAACGAACATTAAATAATAATAATAATAAAAAAAACGTTTTGTGCATCAAATTAAACAAATGGGACATTAAACAATCTAATGGTGATAAATGCAGTGTGTCGACATTTCGAACTCAAAAATTATCAAGTCAGTTACCTACTGAACGTTGTCGACATTGAAGTTACGGAAGAAACAAGTACCGAGTGAGTAAAGAACATTGTGTGGCGACGAAGCTGTCTTTTAGTAAAAGGTTGCGGAATTTGAAATTGGTTAGAAACACCACACTAACCAAATAATTTCAAGAATTTTATAAAATCGTCACTGAACCTATGGCTGCAGGTGCACAATTAGAATCCGATAAAGTGATCTGCCAAACATGACTCTACCAAATGAGTCCGGAGCAGCATCATCACCGCAATCGAGATACTGACTGAAGACAATATAACGTTAACTTTGGAAAACGAGATTGCGAGATCATGAAATCAAACTTGCAAGATATGTATGAAATGTTAGTCTAAAAGTACTTCAGGCTGAAACTTACGAGACCACAAGTCAAACCTTCAAACAATTCAAGAGAGCATCGACAAAAACAAAAGTCAATAAAGAACAATTTGGAACCCAGGAAATGTTATCTCTGGCAAAAAGGGAGATTTGAAGAATTACAAAAGCGCTAGTGAAAACAATGGAGCTAACAATAAAATGTTATAGTTGGTTACTTCAAAACCAAACTACTCAAGAACTTCTGGATTTGCTGTTATGGCGGGCCGTGATATGATGGGCAAACGAGTTTATTTTTGTTTGGTTATCTGGAGCAAATCATTTGAAAATCAAGAAAAATTTAAACTAAACTTCAATGAGCGTGAGGAGCCAAGAATTCAGTTGCTATATTGGTGCGGCTATACAAGCGACGAAGAAAGGGAATTACCAGGTGACCAGTAAAATGGACGTCGTCGGCGAAGAAAAAGCAGCAATCGGGAATGACTGTCGTTTTTGGTAAAAACGGCGGGGTCAATATGTTCAACGATGGTAAGCCGATAATAAGGGTAAGTCTTTGAACAATCTACTGAGCGGTCACTGATTAGTGCTTGAAAATGCTTTAAATAGCAAATGCTCGTTATATAAAGTCACAAATAGTAATAATTATGAATTATTATGGAATGAAATAATTGCATATCAGAATAAATTAAATGATTGAAACTATTGTCTAATAATTGTACAATTGATAATATTAGACCTAACGGTACATTGTGTGTCAAGTTTGTAGATGACAAAAACTTGTCTGTTATTTGATAATTTGAAAACAAAAAGGTTTGAAACGAGATGTCGTTTAATCTCAAGTGCACACAGATGTTTTGCGATCCTAACAGATTTTTTTCTCGTCTATTGAAGTTTAAAACTATGTTGTGATTTTGAGGATATATCGTCTTTGTTAAGTTTCGAAATTACGTTGCAAAAATGTGAAGTTCATTTTGGTCTGAGAATTGTTAACTTTATGTTGTGATAATGAAAGGGGAATTAAATCCAATTAAATGGAAGAGTTGAGCTCGGGAAGGTATTGCATGGTCATCCCTAAACAGTGCCACATACACTGGCTGTAAATGGAATGGCCAAACGTATGATGTGTATGATGAACAATGTCGATGATAAAACGAGTCTAAATAAGACAAATCGTTCTGGAGTTAGATTGTTCTGGGGAGCACTGAGATTAGATAATATACCTGATGAGTTATGGTATAATAATAAGCCAAAACCGTATATTTTAAAGTTTTTGATTCTACTGTTTACTAAGTTAGTAAAAGTCTAAAAACGAAATTTGGCAAAGAGGTAGTCAAAGAGAATTTCGTTGATGATGAATCAAATTTAATGGTTATAAAGTGTGGGATGTGGTAAACCAAAAATGTTTGTGGGAGTCAGAGATGTAAAATGGATGAGATTAAATTCTTATCAAATAGGCCAGTTAAACTTGAGCCTAAATGGGTTATGAGCTATAAATAGCATAACTTGGTAACTCTGACTTGGTGCACCCGTTTGAAAGGAGGTGTGGATCTGATATGAATCAATCAGTTTTTAAGCAAACAAACATGATACAATACCTGGCGTAATTGGAAATAAATCTGTGTAGAAAACAGTGGAGAGCTCGGGATTGTCATATCACATGGAAATAAGTTAACTTAATTTTAAGATCGAGAAACATCACATAGAGACGAAGTGTAGGATGCAAAACTTATTTTTCTGTTTCGTATAATGAATATGATGGCGACAGTATTTTTGATAATATGTTATTACTTATTGTGTGCTGGACCATAAAAATAGAATTAAATGCTGGTATGATAAGCATTTAAATGAAGAATGTTTTCAATGAAATAATTGATTCAATTAAGTACAGATTGAAAATGATACCTGGAAATATAGTTCTAGAGAGAGATAAAAGAAATATTAATTTGATTAAATCAAATTGATTGTAAACAAAGAAAAGTCATTGATAGTAAATAAGTACAGTTGAAAATAAGTTGTAAAACGATTTTAGTGGCTCGTTATAAGCAGAAAAATGTTAATGAAACCTTTGTATCAGTTGAAAGAATAGCAAAGTTTTAGTTAAACTTTTGCGTATCAATGTAATGTCTTGGTTGACATGGTTAAATGTCAAAAGCATAATTTTGAGGAACCTGGATGAAGAAATTCTAGTATATGAATATAGCTAAGGGTATTTTGGCGGACAAATAGTGGTTTATATATTTATGAAGTCATTATATGTATGTATGTAATCTGTATATTATTGGTTCCTAATGTTTCGGTGAGCTTATACAAAAAGGTATTTCTAATACTCATCAGTGGACCAGTGCATTTAAATTTTAATGCTGGTCATGAACCATGATTGGTTGTAGTTGCCTAGTTACTGGATTGTGGAGGTCTAGTAAGTCGCTCCATGTAAAATACTGGTATTCAGATGCATCTAGTCAGATCAGTAGCCAACCCCAAAACAGACTGGAAAGGCTAGGGAGATGATAATGTACGAAGTCTGGTGCCTGGTTGATGGCAATAGGTTTGCTCACTATTATAAGGTTTGTTATCTATTATATTGGTATACAATAAAGTACACATAAATAAATAAATAAGTAAGGGAATTAAACATAACTGATGAAATGTGGGTGTACTATAGGTGCACCTATGCCTGACCCTTTGGGTAATAAAGGCGTGACGTTTATGTTATGTGATAAAGAAAAAGTTTTTTTTAGTTTAAGTCTGTGTTATTGCATTTTAACAACTATGTTATAATGTGTAACCTAGCAGTTGAGTAAAATATACCCAATCAAAATTTTTATTAAATCGTTGACATAAAATTTATAAAATGTTTTCTGTGAAAAATAATATAGGTCAGAAAACAAAATTACTTTGGATTAGGAAATGTAAATAAATAACGGTTCTTGAAATGTTTAACTTGACGAATGCTTTAGGGGCAATAAATCTGCCCATACACTCCTTGAAAGTTAAATATGTTGAAAACAAAACGTTGAGCTCATGAGAAATTATAAGAGCCCCATGACGAAATCCTATGAGGTCCTTGATGCTGAATCATGCCATGCAATTGAGCCTAATCTTAGTTTACTGTTTACATCTCGAGTTGATATGCAAACAAAAGGACTATTTGTAATGGTTACAATTAGATACAAGACCCTTTGTCTTAAAATATTTTAAAGGAAATATAAATCTCAAGTTTAATAAAATATATAGGTGGGTGTTTGTTGATTGTGACTAAAGTGGTAATGATGAATAAATATAAAATGTACTGTGGGTTAATTGTTTAAATTATTTAAGCAATGTACAATTTTCTAGCAAATAAATTGGCAGCTAACAATTGCAAGATAGTACACAGTAGTAAAGCAGAATACGGTGTAATGTAAAACAGTTAAAGATACTGTGATTAAAGTATTTGGTGAAAATGATTACATATTAACTATTATTTATATTCATTACTGTAGCAAATGCTGTTTTATTTAAGATAATTATAATAATAATGGATGTAAAAGCATTGCGAATAATCCTACCACCCTGTGTACCAGCCACAAACAAACACATAGATATTAAGTATCACATATACACATAGATATCAGGTTGAGAAATATGTTACTATAATATTTTGTTTCTACAAGTTAACCAGATAGCTGGTATCCTGTGAAATTTCCAACGGTGCGTTACATCTAGATATGAATGAAATTCGGGGTGACGTTGTAAATAGATGCAGTGTGCATGAGGATATGTTATTATATTATGTTAATAATAAGAGCTTGGTTATGATAAGTAGACGAATAAGATTCATAGTTTCAATAATAAGTGAAATGATTGATTGGTCTGATTAGGTTTTACTGGGTTTTCCCTAATCCTGTGCAACGAATGTTGGACCATGATGATATTGTATTCCCAGAAAGAAGGAAGGTGTGTGTTTTTATTATTGTATAAAGGTGTTTGATATAGTAGATATTATGTAATAGATATTATATTGCGATTAAAGAAAAAGGGATTTATTTTTGAGGGGGGCGTGTTGGAATATAACAAAAACAAATCCGTCCTGCTTCAACACTATGGTCTTTCTCTTTCTAAGCAATAAATATTATATTTAATGGATAGAGTCCCCGTGACCACTTGACTGAAATCCCTAGTATGGTTACAGTTACTGTATTCCACTAGCCTTGCTTAGGAGCACACGTCTCACGTGATGTTACTGAAACACACCTTCCCAATATAAAGAAAAGGATAATAAACAGTTATTATTGAAATCCTTAAAATGAAGTTTCTCTTTGGTACCCTAACTCTAACAATGTCCCTAGCCTAGCTTTCTCAACTGGCTTTATATCTATGTTTTACATTAAGCGACTGCCTATCCGACTTGCACAACCCAGTTACTGGGCAACACACGTGGGATATTCCTTATACAGGGTTATTTGTAAAACACTAAAAACCTTGCAGGACTGTATTACTAACATTATAAACAGCAACTTTTGTTCTATGACTTTTTACAAAACAATTCATTTAACAAAAACAAACCTTCAAAATTTCGCTGTTCTATCTAACACATTTCAACTTTGTGTTTTGGTATACTTACCTACGTCTGTATGACGCGACGTAAGCGCATCAAGCACCCGCGCCACCCGATCCCGCACCCCTCCGCTATTGTACTATCACAGAACCAGAAAGCAGCAGGTTGCTGTTGAAGTAAAAGTTAGATGTATCATAACATTTTGGAAATAAAATCTTCAGGCGCTTCTGAGAAAGTTCAGCACGAAAATCTTATAAAACTTGTATACTTTTAATCATCTTCCACACTAGGATATTTTTTCCCCAGGATCTCATTGTCTGGGGATATTTGTGCTAAGATTTAGGTAGAAGTTAGAAATAAATATTTTTCTGTGCCAGGTACAATGGTTACAGCAGCAGGGAGCGAGGGCGGCGACCATACCGGCGGCCCAGCCCGCGCCGCCGCCGCAGTCGCCTGGTAAGTCACTTGGGCAAATAATATTCTGTCGATGTAAAGATGGCGATCTGAGATGGATTAATCGAACATTCATGCACAAAAAAATGAATTTTTAAAATCGATCCTAAACAGTGGGTTGATTCTATGAATCGATATCAGAAACTTGCTGTGGGATGCTCCATAAGAAAAAAAAAACGAATCTCGATTTCAACCATATTATTATTTAAAAACGTTCAAACCAGTAGTTCAGTAGTTGCAGGTTAATCAACGAATCTATCTTTTAGAACTCGATTTGTTACTGAATCCATTCTTTGAACTTCAATTCGAATCGATTCTACATGCAAATATACAATACATGGTAGAGAAAAGCAAAGATTGCGAAAGATTTTTAACACTCTTGTGAAGTTGGGACGAATCGCTGTTATTATTATATCTAGACCATACTGTCCCACTGCTGGGCAAAGGCGTCCCTCCATTCATTCCAATGTACCCAGTTTTGAGCCACTTATCTTTCCAATTACCATGGAAGACATCCAAGTCATCCCGCTATCTCCTTGGTCTGCCGCGACCCCGTCGTGCGATTTCAGGGCACCAATTTTGCGTTTTACTGGCCCACCGCTCGATCGGTATGCGGCAGACATCATGGATCGCTAGTAAAATTTATTTATTTATTAAAATTTTATGTACTTGTAAAAACGAATGTACTGAGGCAGACTTAATGCCTTAGCCATAAAAACAAAATGATTCAAAATGATTTGTCTTAAAAAAAACACTCAACCATGTGTCCGAGGCACAAGTAGTGTAGAGTTCGCCAACCCTGATCTAATATTTATTAGACATTGAATTTAAGACTACGGCGGTACGGCCACATACTATGACAGGATCTCGATTTTGACAAATAATAAAAATCTTAATTCCAGACTACACGATCCGTACAAGCAAAAAAAAAATTACAATAAATAAATGCTATAAAAAGCTATCATACTATGGCATATACATATGTATCTGCATTCTGGGTATTGCTAGGGAAGATCTCTATACTAATTTGGGCATTATTCTTTCGTCTAAATCCCTTCAGCCGTTCCAGTGTGAAGAAGTGACAAACGTTCACACTCACTCATGAACTTGGGCCTTTGTAATATAAGTGTGATAGAAGACCCCAGAATTTAGTGAATCGGCTAAGAACGCTTCTCCAAATTCCAAGCAGAATCTCTTCCATCAACATTTAAGCAAGACAACCTACTTTTTCCTTGAAAGTAATAAAAGATATTGATTATCAAAGATAACAAATAGTTTCTTAACCCCGTAAGTATGGAAAAACCCAAGAAAATATTTTCATATTGATCAACTGTGGAGCGAAACGTTAGAAATTTTGGTATTTAAATGAAATCTTCATACATAATGATGACTCTCGCTGTAACCATATCACACAATATTATAATTTCAAAGTGCTATCTAGCACTGAACATTGATATGTTTAGTATTTTACGCGAACGACACGGTGGAAACTGCTTGCACCCTTTTCGTACACGGTTTTATATAAAAAAAAAATTAGTTATTATCGAGTCAACATTATGGATGAAAAAATTACAGAACAAAAACGTAAGTTTTATTTTTAAACCAAACTATATGTAACAGTAATGTTCCATAATTAAATATCGATGCTAAATAATAATTTATTTCTATTATTGTTTCTATTGATTCATTAATGTAACAGGAAAAAACAGTGTTATGATATTTTTGACCAATGTTTACGTGTTCAGTTATCTCGAAAATTCTGTAGGTGTTATAGTTTAGTGTAGTTTCAACATTACTGAAGATGTTTGACAATAATAATTTTAATAACACCAGTCAAAGGATTTCTTTATTGTTCTACAATTATAAAACAAAGTGGGTTCGCGTTGTTCTACCGGATTTAACGGGTTTTGATGCAGTTTTCATCATATTTTAAATATTTTTTACGGAAGGTTTTTGTGTAAGGATATACATTAATATTAAACTAACATGTAATAAATATATCTCAGTGTTTTGTCCAGTCATACAATCTACTCAAGGCACGGACGGATAGTGTTTTATATTGTATTAAAAATTGGTATTTAATTAATTGTAGTTTTGGCACCTACCGAGATCGTAAGTGACTTTTAAAGCATTCTCCTTAACCGGTAACTAGCAAAATTTAAATTTTCTTAAGTTTTTGACATGAAACTTTGAATAAAGCTCGCTGTTATGACGACTCGCACTTTCTATTTTATATATATATGTAAGCTCCAGGCTGTATCAAATAAATAAGTAAGCCTCTTAACACTTTCAATAATATAATAATAGTATATAATAATATTCCACAACTATCACACAACGCTGTCTAGTCCCAAGCTAAGCAGAGCTTGTGTTATGGGTACTAGACAACTGAAAAACTTACTTATATATTTCTAAATACATACATATTATAGATAAATTACACACAGACAGAACAAATGATTATGCACATCACACAAACATTTGTCCTGGGTGGGAATCGAACCCACGACCTCCGGCATAGCAGTCAGGGTCACTAACCACTAGACCAACAGGCCAGTCAAAATGGCCAGGCCAGACAATAAATAAATAGGCCTCTTAACACCTACAATAAATAAATAGGCCTTTTAACACCTACAGTACAATTCACGAATGATGGTGGGCGTGAAGTTAGCCTTTGCGAACTTTCGCGCATACCACACTCTTCTCGCACACGCACGACGTCATTTGGTTCCTAAAACACGTTACTGCGTAGCCTTCTGCGCAAACTTCATGGCCGCCATCATTTGTGAATTGTACTAGACCTAAGTTCCGTTGAGTGATAACGTATAGTCGGTTCGTCAGGCGTGCCCAGTCCCGTGGCGACACCAGGGCCGGGCGGCGCGGTGGAGACGCAGCTGCAGGCCTTGCAGATGCAGCGGCAGCAGCACTACCAGCGTCTACAGCAGTTACAGGCGCAGAGGGATCATGTAGCGCACCACGCCGCTGTTAAACAAGTATGTACAAAGAACATTTTTAATATAACATTTTGTTTAAACCTGAATATAGTTTGTTTAGAATCAGTAATTTAATCGATTCCAGTAATTTTTACACCATGTTATATTTTTTCCTAAAAATATTTAAAAAAGGTCCCAAGTAGGACACCACCGACACTAAGTACAAAACAATTAACGGTAGATCATAGCGGGCATGAGGCGCCGGCGCACAGTTGCGGAAGCAAAACAACTCCTCAGTCGCCCGGGTGACCCGGTGACCATGTATTTATGTCGCCAACCATAAGTGGCTTATAACTTTGTGATTTTTCATAATATAGTTTTGAAATTTTGTATAAAAGGTGTAAGGGACAGCCCTCCACAAACTTTAAGGGCTTGTTCAGTAGACGAAACTGAACAACCTTCCACAAGACTTTTTTTCAGGAAACGAAAAAAAAATTCGCCTCACGATACAAAATTATAAACTTAATTGGACAGTTTGTATGGAGAGGCTGAAGTTTTTTTTCGTTTCCTGAAAAAAAAAATTGTGGAAGGTTGTTCAGTTTCGTCTATTGAGCAAGCCCTTAAAGTTTGTGGAGGGCTGTCCCTTACACCCTTTATACATTCTTTACATTAAAATACTAGACAGATGTTTCAGGTTACTTAAAACTAAGGTTGTATTTTTATTAATTTATCACAGCTTCGTCAGTTAAGTCCAGTCTTCTTCTTTTCGTGTTGATACTCTCAAACTATACTTCTTTCGACCAATATTTGGCAACCCGTACAGGGGTGCTATTCTCTAAGAAAGCGCAGCGCTGGCACAGCGACGAGTCGTCAGCGCAGTACATTGAATTAACAACCCAATGTAAAGGGGCATTGGTTTGTTAATTCAATGTACTGCGCTGATGACTCGTCGCTGTGCCAGCGCTGCGCTTTCTTAGAGAATAGCACCGCAGCTCTATTGTTGGCCTCGTATAGATCCTGAAAACTGCAGGTCGTTACGCAGGATGGGCAGAATAGCAGGTGGCGCATGTCTTATGTTTAGTCAGTTATTCATCAGAGAGTCTGAACTATTTAGCAAATCATCATCGTCATCATTTCAGCCGAAAGATGTCCACTGTTGGTCATAGGCCTTCCCCAAGTGTTGCCACAACGATTAGTTCTGTGCGCTTCGCATCCAGCGGATTCCCGTAACACTTACTAGGTTATCAGTCTACCTTGTGGGAAACCTTCTAACGTTGTTTCTTCCGGTGAACGGTCACCTCATCAGAACCTTTCGGCCTCATCAACTATCGGTTCTGAGAGCGATGTGCCTTGCTCACTGCCACTTTGCTTCAGGCTAAACGTCGATAAGCTTGGTTGTCCAGCGGAAATCTTAATTCCTGATTTGATCACTCTAGGAAACTCCATTAGAGCGATTAAGCCCTTTTGCGACTACATTTCAGAACCATATGTCATTACTGGCAACACGCACTATTCATATACTTTCCGTCTTATATAAAGGCTAAATATTCTACTCTGCAGTCAATTGCAGCAGTCTTAATTCTAACAGCATGTTATTATCAATGCACGTCTCGTATTGTCGGTGCAGGTATCTCCCGGCATCACACAGCACGTGGTCGGGGGCCCGCCTCTGGCCGAACAACCGGTTGACGCCGCCCTACTCACTCCCACCACGCCAGACCAACAACAAGGTAATATCACCATATTTACGTATGATTTGACGCTAATCTAGAATAAGTGTGTAATGCGAAGGTAGTTTGGTGATTATTGTAGTTCTGAATGCTAATAGATTTAACAGTAGAATGAAATGGCTACTAATCTTTTAAAGAGCATGCAAAAATATTCGCATGCCTTTAATTTGCAAAGTTTTGTCGAAAAAGAGTCAATTTAGGAGGGGACTATATCATTATAGTACCAAGTTTTTGAAATAAAAGTGTGAGCATGCCAAAAATATTGACTCGAACCTGATATCCCTAAGAACAGGCGACACCAATATCTACCTTCCAGGCAACGCTCTACTAGTAAACCCGAAGACGAAGACAGCTCTCGCAAATATGCTGAGCATTCGTCTGCAAGGTGGCACAGCTACTGAACATGAGCCTTCCGCAGCCGGCACCCTGCGCCTCATGACGGCGGCACACGCACGTCCTGCAGCCGGCGCGCCCCGCCTGCTGCTGCAGCATCCGCACCACAAGGTAATGTGCACACAGCTACTGAACAGGAGCCTTCCGCAGCCGGCACCCTGCGCCTCATGACGGCGGCACACGCACGTCCTGCAGCCGGCGCGCCCCGCCTGCTGCTGCAGCATCCGCACCACAAGGTAATGTGCACACAGCTACTGAACAGGAGCCTTCCGCAGCCGGCACCCTGCGCCTCATGACGGCGGCACACGCACGTCCTGCAGCCGGCGCGCCCCGCCTGCTGCTGCAGCATCCGCACCACAAGGTAATGTGCACACAGCTACTGAACAGGAGCCTTCCGCAGCCGGCACCCTGCGCCTCATGACGGCGGCACACGCACGTCCTGCAGCCGGCGCGCCCCGCCTGCTGCTGGAGCATCCGCACCACAAGGTAATGTGCACACAGCTACTGAACAGGAGCCTTCCGCAGCCGGCACCCTGCGCCTCATGACGGCGGCACACGCACGTCCTGCAGCCGGCGCGCCCCGCCTGCTGCTGGAGCATCCGCACCACAAGGTAATGTGCACACAGCTACTGAACAGGAGCCTTCCGCAGCCGGCACCCTGCGCCTCATGACGGCGGCACACGCACGTCCTGCAGCCGGCGCGCGCCGCCTGCTGCTGCAGCATCCGCACCACAAGGTAATGTGCACACAGCTACTGAACAGGAGCCTTCCGCAGCCGGCACCCTGCGCCTCATGACGGCGGCACACGCACGTCCTGCAGCCGGCGCGCCCCGCCTGCTGCTGCAGCATCCGCACCACAAGGTAATGTGCACACAGCTACTGAACAGGAGCCTTCCGCAGCCGGCACCCTGCGGCTCGAGTCGCCTTGAGGTGCAGCACAACGCTTCGCCAGTGGACGGGGTTCCCTAGGTCCTGCTAAACCAACGTCACACCCGCAGACTAACCATGAACTGCTGTGTCTATTTCATAGACGCGCCACAAAGATACTCAAACAGGCCAGTTATTTCGCGATGCGCAATGTGACGCCGCGATGCGCATATTGTAACTAGAAAGGCGTATTTTAATGAGATAGAAAATATTTATTTGAAGCAACACAGCAAAATAAACAGACAATACACAAAAACGCTACTAAGTACTAAGCGTCGTGGAATTGGGGAAACCAGCCCTAAATATAAATAGAAAAGCACAATTATATTACAACTGATAACTAAGAAAACTAAGCAACCAACGCGTTCTCAGCTAAAGGGATGAATCGGAGGATTGTACAGAAGCCTACTATCACGCGGGCGAAGCTGTTGGCAGATCAGAAGCTAATTATAAATAAAATACGCCCAGGCATAGAACATGATCGTGCTCATCACACAAACAATTTTACTTGGGTGGAAATCGAACCCACGGCCGCAGTCAGGACCACTGACCACTAGACCAATGGGTCAGCCAAGTAAATACTGTTATTCAGCTGCATCCGGTTGGACTAGATATCGGCTACACTTCAGATGGGAAAAGAGTGATTTGGCTAAGTAGTAAGTTCAAACTTTCCTTCCCTATTGTGAAATGACAATACAATGATAATGACAAATATATATGTATAGGTACCGGCACGAATCTTAAGCGCTGACCTTCACATGCGCAAAAGTTAAATATCGGGCCTAATTAGTGGTATGAAGTGAGACGCGGGGGCGGGGAGTGTCAGCAAATGGCTCGTTCCCTGCGCTTGCTGTATGTATCTAACAACGACGACGATTGGCTCGCCAGTGTATGGAATGCGCAAAACAATCCCCACTCTGTCGCCGAGCGCTCAAGATTCGTGCCGGTAGCTATACGTTTAGATATGTTACTGACCGAACCCTAAGGCCCCCTATCACACCACTCGATATTTATACAGTTTTAGTCGATGGCTCGTCGTGTCGCGTAGTGTAATACGGGTCAGACTGCCTCACTATGAATGAAAAATAAGACGAGTCTGAATATCGTGTGCTATATAACGCGAAGTGGAATAGGCCCCCCAATTGTAATAGACGACGCGACAGAAGAAGCCTGTGTTCTGACTAAACAACAATTGTTACACATCATATGGCTAGCTACAAACTCTACAGAAGGAACATCATTGTACTGTACATGTTTTAAAAAACATGGAACAAAGTCTGAAAATAAAATTATTTTAAAAAATGTATCAGTTTTTTATAAATATTACTTTTTCATATAAGGCAAATTAACTTTGGAGGTGTCACTTTGTCTCGACCCTCAGAGGTTCCACCGCGAGCTTTTAGCGCGATCCATTTGACGACCTAAACTGAACTGTTAAAGGATGCAGCTATATAGGGTGTATAGCTCTATTCCTCTTTCTCGCTCGCTCGGGTGACTTTTTATCACGTTATAGTAAGGCCCTAGGTAGCACTCAAATACAATATATTAACGTGTACTTGCTGTTAGGTGTACGCGCCGCCCGCGCGGCCGCCGCCTGCGCGCGCGCAGTTCTACGGTCACAACCCCAACCTCAAGTTACCGCCAGACCTCTTTCTACTGGGATGTGTGTTTCATATCGTAAGTATTGTCCATTTAGCAATCAGTTATCAATATTTTGGCGTTTCAACTTCAATTTTTTATTTTATTATTGATATAAACTAGTGCTTGACTGCGATCCCGCCTGATGGTGTGCAGCAAAACTATTGTTGATGGTGAAGTGCACTAGTCTTCAAAACACTTAAATTATAATAAACAACGAGGCGAAGCACGGTGCACACTCATCGTAAGGCTGGTCCGATGGTAGAAAAGTGATGGCGGAAATGCTCCAAAATGTGTCTTGTAAAGTACCGTAGTCAAGTATTAATTTGTATCTTTAACAAAAAGACTTAGAATGTAGGTGTTGATTCACAAGCATCTTCCCAGGTGGAGTACCAACAATCATGGGGCGCAGAGCGAGTCGCCCGCTGGGGCGAAGCGATACAGCGGCGCGGCGGAGAATTGGAGCCGGTGTACTGCGCGCGGGTCACGCACGTGCTGTGCGAGACGCAGAAACATGGCGTCGTCATGCAGGTAACACGTGCACCACTAGCAGAGTCTCACGCTGGGGCGATGCAAGTATCACTGTCATTCGGCAATGGTGGCGTTGCAGTGCGTTAAGGATGTTTGCTGTGGCGCGGCTTGACGGCAGGCTTTGCCGCCATAATCGGGAAGAGATGCGCCTTCCTACTCACTAGCGTTCGTTGCAGCACTAACACCATAATGAGTGTTTTTGCAGATAGGTGGGAGTCCCCCACGCTGCAAAGATAGGTGCGGCTTCGTGTCGTAGTCTAGTTGTGTGTATAATTGTGTTGTTAAAACCTACTAACATTTAGTTTTTAAGATATATAGTTACTAGCAAAATATGGACTTCGTTCGTAATAAATGTTTATTATTGTTATTATTATAACCAAGTAATCTTTTATCCTCAGGCCCTACGCGATGCGAAACGCTGCGTGACAGCGTATTGGCTGTCGGACGCGATGCTGCGACGCGGCGTGGTGCCGCCGTGGCACGCGCTGCACCTGCCCAGCATGTACGCGGCGCGCGACCGCCCCGCGCGCCACCACCGCGCCGCCATCAGCGGCTGGCGCGACGAGGAGCGCGACCGCGTCACCTTCTGTGTCGAACATATCGGCGCCAAGGTACTCTATGTTACACCACCTTGTACTCCACACACTAGGTGGCACGCGCTGCACCTGCCCAGCATGTACGCGGCGCGCGACCGCCCCGCGCGCCACCACCGCGCCGCCATCAGCGGCTGGCGCGACGAGGAGCGCGACCGCGTCACCTTCTGTGTCGAACATATCGGCGCCAAGGTACTCTATGTTACACCACCTTGTACTCCACACACTAGGTGGCACGCGCTGCACCTGCCCAGCATGTACGCGGCGCGCGACCGCCCCGCGCGCCACCACCGCGCCGCCATCAGCGGCTGGCGCGACGAGGAGCGCGACCGCGTCACCTTCTGTGTCGAACATATCGGCGCCAAGGTACTCTATGTTACACCACCTTGTACTCCACACACTAGGTGGCACGCGCTGCACCTGCCCAGCATGTACGCGGCGCGCGACCGCCCCGCGCGCCACCACCGCGCCGCCATCAGCGGCTGGCGCGACGAGGAGCGCGACCGCGTCACCTTCTGTGTCGAACATATCGGCGCCAAGGTACTCTATGTTACACCACCTTGTACTCCACACACTAGGTGGCACGCGCTGCACCTGCCCAGCATGTACGCGGCGCGCGACCGCCCCGCGCGCCACCACCGCGCCGCCATCAGCGGCTGGCGCGACGAGGAGCGCGACCGCGTCACCTTCTGTGTCGAACATATCGGCGCCAAGGTACTCTATGTTACACCACCTTGTACTCCACACACTAGGTGGCACGCGCTGCACCTGCCCAGCATGTACGCGGCGCGCGACCGCCCCGCGCGCCACCACCGCGCCGCCATCAGCGGCTGGCGCGACGAGGAGCGCGACCGCGTCACCTTCTGTGTCGAACATATCGGCGCCAAGGTACTCTATGTTACACCACCTTGTACTCCACACACTAGGTGGCACGCGCTGCACCTGCCCAGCATGTACGCGGCGCGCGACCGCCCCGCGCGCCACCACCGCGCCGCCATCAGCGGCTGGCGCGACGAGGAGCGCGACCGCGTCACCTTCTGTGTCGAACATATCGGCGCCAAGGTACTCTATGTTACACCACCTTGTACTCCAAACACTAGGTAAATGAGAAACAAAGGGAACGTTGACACGGCATTCTACGTGGATGCGGTTGCGAAGCGATCTGATGCAGTTAATACGAACAACGAGTGCGCGAAGTCGCCACTTCAATTACAATTTATTTAAAACAAATCGAGACGATTGCGTCTGATTCGCTTCACTCGTCGTCGCATCGCTCCCACATGCAGTTGGTCATATAAGCCATCATAATAGAGTTTCAATTATTGCATTTACGCCACTTTTGTTAAATCGCTTCCATAGGAAACTAAAATGCATAAGAAACTACTGAACGAAAAACGATGCGAAGCTAAGATAATTAAATAGGCTAATTCGCGAATAGCATACCCAATATCGATAGTCATGGGCCTTTCATTTACTGTATAAAGTCCTATTTATTAAATGGTTTTACGATAAAGTTCCTTTCCCTCTGTTTACTTTTCTTTTAAAATGATTTTTTTAACCCCGCAGTTAACACCGTACATGACCCGTGACAACACGGTGCTGATCTGCAAGCGCGCGGAGGGTAATAAGTTCAGGCGTGCGCGCGAGTGGGGCATCCCCGTGGTGACGGCGGCCTGGCTCACCGACCTGCTGCTGGGCAACATGAGTGCATTGTCACAGGTAACTACATCTAACAGTTAACCTCGTACAAGATCCTCGTCAACACAATGCTGATCTAGTTGCTGAGATGGATCGCTAGTAGAAGGGATTTTTTTTTCTATCTGTTATAAACTAGTACTTTACTGCGATTCCGCCTGATGGTAAGCAGTCACAGATTACTGAATGGTTACTACGTTAACAGATACTTCACTCAGTAGAAAATTTCCAATACCTATTACGATAATTGCCTACTCCCTCGCGTCAAAACCACTGTATGCTAAAATGCGCCTAAATGCTCAAGCGTACAGCAGTGATTGCTTCGCACCGCGCGATTCCACAGTAATCGCAGGGCTGCCTCTTCGATAAAATTAAATTAACATAACTTTTTATCTATGTTATTGAGAACTGTGAATATGTCCCAGTTAAAAATTTTATCATTTATAAAATATTTAACCAACTTAAAAAAAAGGAGGTGATCAGACATACAGGCCAAACTGAGAAATTTGACTTGTATGGTTTGTAGGTATGTATGTTTGTGCGCGATAATCTCGCGTTTGGCTAAACTGATATCGATGCGGTTTTCAGAAAAGGATTTGTTACATTTAGGAGAACGTTTAAAATAAGTATAATACTTCTTAGTTTGATGATGATCTTCGGAGATGTTCACTAGAAATTTAAAAAAAAGCCTTAAAAAAAGAGAACCGACTTCAAATAAAGCACTAAGCCGTAAGAAATAATTTGTTTTTTTTTTTATGTTAGTGCTAACAGCTGGTAATTACGAATCGAAAAAGCACCGACATCAAAGAAGAAATTATTTCTTACGGTTTAGTGTTTTGAAGTCGGTTCTCTTTTTTAAAGTTTGTTTTATTATATTTGTAAGTTTGTTTTGTTTTATATATTGGTGCTGACTGTGGAAAAAACCTAGATAAAACATAATTATAGACATCAGTGTGTAGGTAAAATAAAAAAATCTTTAAAGTTACGCGTGTTTTATTTTTATATAATTTTTTATAAATTTCTTACCTTTTCTAAATTCTCGATTATTAAATTTTAGTGTAGAAAAAATCCTGAATCTCATAAAAAGTTTTATGAGATATTGTTTTCGAAAACAAGGGCAGAGAGAATTAAAATGTATGTCATTTAAAATTTGTTATAAATAGTTTATCCCTTCTTTTGCTTGATTTACACCCATCTACAGCACACGGCATCGTAATACGCGTACGAAAGAACAGCACTATTAAAATTGAACGGCGTGCGCGCGCTTCGCTTGCGAAAACCGCACTGAATTTGATCCGCCGGCGGACCGAGACCGCTCGGCTGGGCGGTAGGCACTTATAGCGCGCAAGTACATGGAGTGACGGAGGCCTGAAGCAGTGATGCAATCGTTGATGGTGAGGCGCACTAGTTTATTAAGAGCCTATTCACTCTATCAATATGCCAGCAGACAGTGCTCGCTGCAGCTTTCCACACAAACGCACAAGACAGCGGCTTTTAGAGGCAGCTTTAGGTGCGCAGCGTCCAAATTTTGGAACGACGTTCGGCCAATAAGGAAAATCAAATGTTTAAATACGTTCAGGACTCGACTGTGGCAGTTTCTGAAAAATTTCTGAACTACGTTTACATGTGGGCCCAGCCTCTGCCAATCGCCTTATGGGATTTTCCCCGTTTATACAATGGCTACACAATAGCGATTGGCCGAGGCTGGCTCCACATGTAAACGTAGCATTAGACAAGAAGCCGACGCCAACTTAATTGAGAAAAGATTACGCTGAGTGATAATGTTTTTTTTTTACCAACAGATCGAGAACGCCAAGTACCAACAGTTTAACATGACGAGTCCATTCCGAATGGATTATAGTCTAGTGTCACATTTAATGAGTAAGTAGCAGTTTGATTCATAGATCTATTTCCTTACATATGTTAGTAGATAATGATTTTTATCGTACATTTTACTTATACTTCGTTGTCTGTCCGTCTTTTTTTTTATCTGTTATAAAGTAGTACTTGACTGCGATCCCACCTGATGGTAAGCAGTGATGCAATCGTTGATGGTGAGGCGCACTAGTTAACCAGCTACATCAGACACCCTAGTCGCTTGCTTCACCAGCCAGTCTGTCTGTCACCAGGCTGTATCTCAAGAACCGCGATAGCTAAAAAGTTGAAATTTTCACAAATTATGTATTTCTGTTGTGCTATAACAACAAATACTAAAAATAAAATAAATATTTAAGGGAGCTCCCATACAACAAACGCGGTTTTGTTGCCGAATTTTCTTATTCACGGTACGGAACCCTTCATGCGCGAGTTCAACTCGCACGTGGCCAGTTTTTTTTGTTAAGTGTTAGAGTGAGATCGGAGAGATTGCGCTCAGAGTGGCAAAATTGCATAATGCATATCATAGGTATCGTATCTTATGAATGAATTTTACTTTCGCATTGAACACAGAATGGCAGCTACACCGTGTAGGTGCTCAAGTTGAGTTCTATGATTTAGATGCAAGGTATTATTTATATTCATTTAACAGGGCCTATTTTCTAGTATTGCTCGCACGTCTCTGATCCATGGCTCCAGTAGACTTCGACCCTGCTGGGCCCCTATGATTTGCCGACATTTCGTGCCATCGATGACTTGGGTTCGGTCCGGATGGTTACCCATTATTCGCTTACCGCGTCTCCTTTGTCAGCATTACTGCTTTGCAGGAGGTGACCGCCTGCCACTTCTCGTTTCGAAACATAGCTTCAAAGCCTCGGCGCGAGGATCGCTGCCGTCCATCGAAAGCGACGATTTCGCGCACACGTAGCAAAAAGCTGCTGCGTCACGTTAAATTCGTGAAAAGCGCGATGAATCGCTTCGCAATCGCACTCGCGTTAAACCGCCCATGTACGGACATCATGTAAGGAGAAGCGATGAACTTAAAAATAAATTCTTATAATCAAGTTTTGCCCCCAACAGACGCGTGGAAGATGCCTATCAACATAACGCAAGAGTCGCACGAGCGCGCCAAGCGGTCGGCGGCGGCGGCGTGCGTGGCGGCCACGTCGCGCATGCGCAAGCGGCCGCGCCTGGCCTCGCCCGCGCCGCCCGCCGCGCGCCCCGCAGCACCGCCGCCGCTGCACCTTGCGCCACGAGTCGCCTTCTCCGCGCTCACGCCACACCTCACACACAAGTTAGCGGCCATCGTCAGGTGAGCAACAACACCCTCATTTCAGCGAGCCATCCACTTCTGGTCGTGGGCCTCCCCGAGAGCGTCTTAACATCGACTGGTCCTGTACTTCTGGCAACCAGCAGGTTCTGTGATCGTCTCATCGAATTATAAGAGTAGGTAAAGGAAAAGAGAGTGAACTTGATTGAATTCACGCCTCCACTTTTCCACTATAATTCTGCTGAGTACTTGGGTAATCTCTATAGTTTTTTTTTATTATTATTGATAGGCTCGTACTTAACCACCATCTCACCGATGGTAAGCAAATTATGTGCTAATTGGCTAGAAGTAACCTCTTTATTTTAGGCTTAAAGACCCCTAAGTTGCCGCAATCAACAACTTAGGGACCTCACCAGAGTCTTCTGGCTGAAAATTCGACTCCTTGGCTGTTCGCACAATAAATGTGTTCCTAAAACGCTTTGTGCGTATGGGTGGGAAGTCTACCATATATCAGTGGCGCAACGTCGTACGTCTAGTGGTCCAATGTACACGATAGACAACCGACAGACTGACTACCTTGAGAAGTGTTTCTTCTCAGGGTAGTCAGCTAGGAAACACCGGCCTCGTCAAGTTTAAATTGACGTGTAAAAGTGTTTTTTCAATACACTTGTTCAGAAAGTGACTCTTATTGCAATACACTTAGGTATATAAAGGCACTTATTATCAAACTGTGACATTTTGATTACCATTACGCACTAGTGCTATAATGTAGTTAAAACCTTTTTGAGAAAGAGGTTGAACCTCTTTGTTCGCATAACAAATTTTGAGTACGAAAAAATTTCACTTAAATTATTGCGTTCAATGGTACATATTAGTATCTTACTTATTTCCATGCCATGACCATTTTAATTTGTACAAACGATTAATTTAATAATCCAATAAAAATGTTTTTTTTTTGTGGTCTATGGCCGCCATTTTAAGATGCGCGCGGTTTTTGGCTTAGTTTATTCGAGAGAAATTCAGTGGCTGTATTAATCAAATAAAATTAAATACTACAAAATCATTAGAAAATGTTACATGCGTATTCCGTTGTCACTACGAAAGACATTATAGTAAAAAAAATTCACGCAAATAACATAAACGTAAGACTAGGTAGTGTGATCAGAATACCTTAGCCTTCCCCTAGGGATAAATAAAAAATTACTTATGCGCGCCCATATGAAAACAGATTTTTACCGCCATGTCTCAAAAAAAAATACTGGTTTTACTGTTATTTTCTTCACAAGAGTATTGAAAAATGTCGTATGATACACGTGAGTAATTAATGATTACCGTTCTCGGCTCTCTTAGGACCCTCGCCACGGCTCGGGTCTAAATACCGCCTCGACTGTAATCACTGACATTACACACTTACATAATAATGTACTATTTTTTTGCCATTTTGATTACAGCGACGACAAAATTGAAGTGGATGAAAACGCGAATCATATGTATGATGAAGACTAACCAATACATTTAAAAACATTAGGTTACTGTTTATTGTTATTAAAAAAAAATGATAACTAAGTACCCCGTACGCACCGTCCATCCTGACGAACGTCCCGCCAAGGCCATGCAGATAAAATAACGATAAATCTGGGTTGCCAGGTGCAAAATTGTAGTTATTTTTATCAAAATCTTTGTACTTCTTGGTTGTGCGATCTTTTCGTTTCAAAATTTCGATTTTTAGTAGTCGTATTGTCGTACGATCACCCCTTTTTTGCACCTGGCAGCCCTGATTTATCGTTGATTTTGTCATATTTTATCTGTACAGCCTTGGCGGGACGTACGTCAGGATGGATGGTGCGTACGGCGCTTTAGCGGTAATGGGATGAGGTCTCGGTTATGTTGTAGCCTTAGATACGTATCTTTAGAAATTAATACAGGTTCCTATGAACCAAGACTAACTGTCAAAGTATTCTCTGAGCATTTTCATATCAATAGTTAGTAAAATTGGGGAGAAGTAACATTAACGGTCCTTAGTTTAGGAAGCCTAGTTACCTTAGTAATGTGTATGTCCCAATTTAAACTTACTTAGCCAAAATACTAATAAAAATGTACATTTTTATTTGCAGGCAACTAGGCGGTCTCGTCGTGTCCTCAGCGGCGGAAGCAACGCACCTCGTCATGGACAAACTTGTCCGAACATGCAAACTGATCAGCAGTCTCGTCACAGTCAAACATTTGCTCACGCCAGAATGGATCCTAGAGAGCCAACGACTCAACAAGTTCGCAGACGAAGCGAAGCACGGCCTCCGCGACGAAGCCTTCAACAAAATGTTCAAATGCGACATATCAGAAGTGTTACTATGCGGAGAAATGAGGAAAAAACTCTTCGAAGGAGTCACCTTCTTCCTCACACCGTGCGTCAAACCTTCCAGGGGTGCTCTCACAGAAATGATAGAGTTATGCGGAGGAAAAGTCGAGAAAAATCGACGGTCGTACGTCTCCATACAGGAGATGCATAATCAGAAAAACTACAGCTACCTAGTTCTCACCGTGCCTAACGATTTGCATCTAGTGTACTATCTCCTGCAGTCGGAAAAGACTCTTAACGTAGTGTGTAGTACAGAAGTGGTGCTATCAGCCATTATGAGGCAAAAATTAGAAGTTGAGGAGTTTCTCGTCAAAATAGACTAGAATATACTTCTCTGAATTTATTGTCTAATGGGCCTACCACACGCACAAGCTAGCGCCACAGTTGTTAACACTGTATGAAACTGTTTTGAGTTTTATCAACCACACGCAGTGTTCCATTTACAAACCGACCTGCGAAGGCAAAACTGAGGCGAAGCTTGTGCGTATGGTAGGCCCATAAGATATAATAGTTAGGTATACGGATTTTTGTCTATTTACAGTTTTACGTGTTGAGATATAAAATATTGACAATATTTAAAAATATTTATCATCAATGAGGTTCCATAGCAGTTAAATTATTGAAAAAAATGTTCTGAATTCCTATGTTTATATTTTTGTAATTGTGTTATGAACTTTTTGGTTTGACTATTGTCTTCATTAACATTTAAATAAATTATATGATTCAGTTAAGATTGGATTTCACTTCTGTATTTTCCTTTGTTTGGGAATCTCTGTTTTTTATGTCCAATATATTGTTAAAAATATGCATTTTAAGTTCAAGTTCTATATTTTGTTAAATTTTTAAACAATGCATCGTGCATGAATTAACTTATAAGAGAAAGTTTTAGAGGTATTTTCTCATTTTGTGTAAACAGACGTTTTAAAGGTCTGGACCATAATGTATAAATTAAGAAAGAAAAAAGGAAACTTAAGAAGAATATTAAAGTATGTTTTCAATATGCAGTTTTTTTTTTTATTACACTTTAAGTCGCTATTAAAGGGTGATACATGAAACATAAACTCATCGTATGTATATCCTGCCCATCCTATTTAACCTATGGTGCTCAGACTCGCCAATTTGCAAAAGCTTCGCCATGACAGCGAAGACATATATATATTTATGGAGCGCAGCATAGCACGCTCAGCTCCAAAACGGATATAATAGACGTGAAGAACTGAAGAAGTAAATCTACGATGAAAGACGTATATCTGTAAAAACTGATAATCCAGGTATGTCTCGTTGCGATGTGTAGGTACGTCGTGTCGGTGACCAGATCTTAGAAATTGATCACTTCATGATTATGGCCAAGTAAAATTGACCAAATTGTTTTATACAATTTTCGTTTGGCCTACTTTCTTTAGATCTATTATTATCATTGAAATCCTACATCAATGGTCGAACGAGGATTGACATGTCATTAAATGTTTAAACGATCTGGCTCCCTAGCCAAGTTACAAACGTTTCGCTTGCGCCGAACGCTTCTTTTTGGCCGCGCCGCCAATTCTTTTGTTCTGACTACGTGACTGAGCATTGAGATGATGTCATTCTCGTACATTTGAAGCTTTCTGCTAGCGTTAACGATTGCAGATTAGCAACTTGGCTAGGGGTACTCGTCAGTTTTAGTTGGAAATATCATGAAATGATCAATTCTAAGGCCCACATATTACAGAACGTCACTCAAAACGCAAGCGTTACTTAAAACTAGTTTCAACCAATGAAATGCTTGAATCTCGTTTTAAGTAATGTTTCAGTATTGAGCGATGTTCTGTAATACGGGCCTAAGATCTGGCCACGACATATATATTAAAAGAACGTCGTAGGTAAGTGCAACTGAATTACTACATTTGCTACTGCACTTCCGATCTTGACGGTACCTAGTTTCTTGTTCAGGTTCCTACAAAGAGATAATAAGAAAATAGCTGCGATTGTCACGCGTACATAAAAACGATATTCGAAAATGTTTCTGTAAACTATGGACAGTTCCAGGAGCAATATTCAATTTTTAGAGGTCAACACAAAATAATATTATTTTAAATACAATAAATATACCTCTTTCAAGTGGTGCAGCATCAAAACGTTGTATTCGTTCGGAAGCTTATATTTTTCGAACTTTGTAACAACAAAATACAACAAAAAGTAAAATATTAAGTTTAATAATTTATACAAACTTCGATTTTAGCATCCAACATCTTAGTTAAGTCTATGTATAAAAATATATTTAGCTACTCCTCAGGTTTTAAAGCAATCTTAAAAACAGTCTTACTTATTTAGCAAGTTTCTAAACGAAATAACATTAGTCATTTGCATTAGTGTCGCTATTTTATCGATTTCAAATCGATTACGATTTCACGGAATGAAAAATTATTGTTTAGTCATAGAATTTATAACAAAATACTAACATCTTCCGCGATTGTCAATAGCTTAAAACTTGCATTTAAAACAAAATACGTATGTTGGTGTTATTTTAAGTGTTATTTCTTAGAGCAGAAGTTTGCTGAATAATAATTTAATTTTACCTTAGTAAAACATAATTTTTGATTTAGTAAATGAATAAAAGTGAATTAACAAAGAGATCAAAAAACCTTTTATTTTATTGTTGTATCGTTTAAACAACCACATTAATCGATATTTTGATTTCTATAATATTACACTACACACCCAACCCTAATATTCGTACGCCCCTTTCGTCGTGTCAAAAGTGCGTTTGCAAGTTTTAATAAATTCAATGTTTTCGGCTAATTAGTTTTGTTGTATTAATGTAACATTACGTAGTGTGATTCTTTTATACTTTAAGAATTGATATTTGTTCTTTGTGAATATAATATTGTGTAAGAATCTAATACCGCAAAATAGCTGTCAAATTCACCTGATATTATCGATTTTCTAGGTCGGGTGTCGCAAATAAATAGATTTTTCCTCATCAGAGAGTAGTAAATTTTAAGTAAAAGAGTTCGTAATTAGTCAAGATGACCGATTCAAAGTATTTTACAACGACCAAGAAGGGGGAAATATTCGAACTCAAGTCAGAGTTGAACAGTGATAAAAAGGAAAAAAAGAAGGAGGCTGTTAAAAAAGTAAGTCATATGTACCCATTTTTAACGTAAAATCCACAATTTCCAACTGAACAACTTACATACATACATAAGTATATTAGCATTAGTAGTCAGTATTACTCAGTATCATAAACATTGGTATCTACCGTTGTTACATTAGATGGCAAGTCATCTGTCATTGACCATTCCACACAACAATCTGCAGTATACCTAAATGCCAGTTTTGTTATCTATTTAGTTAACATACACTTTACAAATGGGCAGTACCTACTCATAACAACTGTCTGGTATTGCATAAGAGCTTTTTCTTTTTACTATAATCAGCTGTTCTTTTTAACTTGAGGTAGGTAAAGAATAAAGGGTAGTAATGCTAAAGGGGTAAAGTAAATCAAACCCCTGCCCTGCATTGAAAAAAAATCAGATTAGGGTAGAGTCGCTACTCCAACTGCTCAAAAATGCTTCGAGTTACAACCTAGGAATGTTCTTTTATAACTTAGTAGCTAACCTAGTGGTAATCTAACTTACTTTAACTCCGAGCATGGTAGGTTGGTATAAATGGCCATAAATGACACTTGCTTGACACTGACAGTCAAACTCTATGTTCAAATTAATTCATTAAACCCCAAGCGAACGCCAGGCGTTCGCGCACCTATTGTGTCTGTGATTTCCACGATTGAACGGTTAACAAATGCGAGACTAAAGTGTCTACTCTTCTCAACGTGACACTGGCAGAATAGTCGCAATTGGCTCAATTGTCATAAAAAAAATAGTGTCTACTCCGATGACATCATTAGAGTTTATTCTAAGCTCATATTTGAGTGCATTCAAATATGCAGTATTTACAAATGTAGTATATTTTGTTGAAGTAATGGTTTCCCCTATCAAAAATATTTCCAGTAAATTAAAAAGGGAACATTAGTGGTACATCCACTTAAATAATATATGACAAACGCCTGACAAGTCTTCCTGCTCTGCCCTAGTGTAAGAAAACTCATTATTATTATTTTTTATTATTATTAAACCCCAAGAAAATGCCGGCATTCACTCGTTGTCTTACTATTGTGTCTCTAATTACGGTATTGGAAAGGTTATGGCATTCATGTTACATTCAACCTTAACAGGCTACCATCAGCTTTCAGGCTAACCATTTTGTAGTACCCACCTAGCACAAATTTACTGATTTTATCTTTTTTAGGTCATTGCTTCTATGACTGTCGGCAAAGATGTGTCCGCACTCTTCCCCGACGTAGTCAACTGCATGCAGACAGACAACTTGGAGCTGAAGAAGCTAGTCTACCTGTACCTGATGAATTATGCCAAGTCTCAGCCCGATATGGCTATAATGGCTGTCAATACGTTTGTCAAGGTATGTACGGTGGTATACTAAACTGTTAGGTAATGAGTATGTGTGTGTGTGTGAGCGGGTTTATTCAGGAAATGTTATGTTTTGATAATTAATAGGTGTTGAAATATTGTAACATTTAGTCTGTCTTTTAAGCCTTGTGTAGGTTAAATAAACCTTTCCATTACATACAATTTCATTTGATTAGATTGATTAGTTAAACAACTAGATAAGCTGAATTGTAGTATCAATATAATGTAGTCATTTTGTTGCAAAGAAAAACCATCCTTCAAAAATTTTTTCTTGAATCTTGTGAGAAATATATCACACATAGTATGTAGTGTGTGATTTATTAGTGAAGTAGGTTTGAGTATTGATTTAGAGTATCAAGCATAACCTTTTCTGAATATCTTTTTGAAATATTTCATATAACTGAAATGTTAAAAAAAAAATACAAATTTTTTTATTAACAAGTCAGGGATATAACAAACTTCTGATTAAAATTTTAACAGTTCAAGTATGGGATTACAAAGAAATTACCTTATCTATAAAAAAAGAAAATAATATTCGTACTTAGTGAATTGTTTTAGAATATTAAAATTAATACAATAACTACTAGTTGTAGTTATTTTGTGTGTGTGACATGTATTTTTTATCGTTTTTTAATGTCTACTGTACCTATAATGATGGGTGGAAGGATCTACCAACATACCAGCTTGTTAAGGTAACAAAATGATCCAGAAAAACCAAAATCAATTCATCTGATTGTAGATTTACACATTGACGTTGAAAAAAAAACATTGAAATTTACATAAACTCTTTAATTTTTGGTTAAATTCTTGTGAAATTTCTGTCAGGCAGGTCAATTATTCTGTTAATTTCAATTGTATTATCTTGTATTAGAAAAAATGGGGAATGTTAGAAACTTTTTGCAGGAGTGTAAAGAAGGTTTCTAGACCTCTTTTTAATGTCTAATTATAATGTTGTTACCCTTTATTGACTTACAAGATAATATGGACCTCTCAGGTGTATAATATGGTCTCCCATTTTTTTGGTTCTTTTTTTTTTGTTGCCTTCTCCAACCAATATGTCAAGAACAATTACAAATTTTAAGTTGTAAAAAACAAAAATGTCTAACAGAAATTTTATTTACTATCAATTAAATTAAGCACTTATTATCCTGATAAAACCACCTTGCATGCAATAGGAAAATTATATAAATGCATGACAACTTAATCACAATATAAATTAAATATTTTGTAACAGAACCCTTCCACTGGCACAAGAGATGTGTAAATCTACATTATAATCGACAACCAGTAAAAAAAAAAACTAATATGTATGAAAATAAAATCCATGCCTCATACTTTATTATGAATAGAAGCACATCGGCTATTATTTTATTATATTATCCCATATTTATTATGCAACGGAAACCATTTGGTCTGATAAATGCTGAGTTTTCGTTATTTAACTTCACGAAAAAGAATATAAAACAATGCTGCACAAATGAATTAAAAAAAATACAATATGCGCAGTTGGTTAATATAGAAATCACTTTCAGTATTAATTTTTTCTACCTGTTTTATGAATCAAGCTTTGGTAGCCAGAAAAACAAAGAATAAGATATTATACAGAAATGACACAAGTTTGAAAGAACCTTGTATATATGATCAACACTATCGTACTAAAAGGTCTCCTTTCCATTGCTTCTAGTAAAATTGCTTCAGTATAATTGATGTGTCGCTTCTCTTTTCTTTTTATACACATTACCGAAACACAAACCACGTTGCCACCCTTAGGACTGCGAGGACTCGAACCCCTTGATCAGGGCGCTAGCGGTGCGCACCATGGGCTGTATCCGAGTGGACAAGATCACCGAGTACTTGTGCGAACCGCTGCGCAAGTGCCTGAAGGATGAGGATCCCTATGTGAGGAAGACTGCTGCCGTCTGTGTCGCTAAGCTCTATGATATATCTTCGAGTATGGTGGAGGATCAGGTAATTATTGGCAAAATCAAAAGCATTATTACAAATAAACCAAAGGCACTTTTGACATAAAATACAGTTGCCATCACGGATCTTGAGCGCTCGGCGTCAGAGTGAGGATCGCTTTGCGCATTCCATACATTGGCGAGCCAATCGTCTTCGTTGTTAGATACATGCAGCAACGCAGGGAATGAATTAGGAGTGACGTCTATGCCGCGATGGCACGGCAAGCCAATCACTGATACTCCCCGCCCCCGCGTTTCACTTCGCACCACTAAAGAGACCGAATATTTGACTTTTGCGCAACCGCTTAAGGTCCGTGAGGGCAACTGTAGATTAGGTGCAGAAGTCAATCTCTTGTATGTACTTTACTTTTCATACCTACGTTCGGCGGTCGCGCTAGGGTTGCTTTGCAATCCGATAGCGAGATTCGCGCGAGCCCTCGTGGGGCGGCGCCATGGGCCGGCTCGCCGAACAGGTCCTATCTTAACTGCATAAACTAAAAAAAAGAAACGAATGCAAAATTCATCATCAACTTCCTGAACTTGGTCCATGTTACTTGGAATAGGCGTATCACGTTTTTTTTTTCTAATTTAATAATAATAAATAACATTAAATTTTTATTTTTTATTGAAATATTTAAAAACATAACGAAAGAAATAATATGTACCATTTCTTAAAATAGAAAATTTGTATATTTTAAAGTTTGTCAATTGAGTAAAAGTTTTTATCTAACAATCTCGGAATGAAATGTTCTGAAATGTTGTGTATCTCTGATGTTTTTCTCTTTACGCATTTTTAAAATCATTTCACCAGGGTTTCTTAGATCAGCTGAAGGATTTACTGAGCGACTCTAATCCGATGGTGGTGGCGAACGCAGTCGCCGCGTTGTCGGAGATCAACGAAGCGAGCGTGTCCGGACAACCTCTTGTGGGTGAGTGTCATCTAAATAAGGGCCGACGCTGCGTTAAACGGGAGACCGCGCCGGCCTCCGCGCGAGTACCCGTCGCGTGACGTCGCGCGTGTATCGTGTGCGGCGGTCCCCGTTGCGGAAACCGCATTATTGCAGTATCGCTAGTTCAACTTTAGCGGTGTGCATGTAGTCGTGCCGATGGAGAACTTTAATGTGTTATTACGTTGCAAAAGGGCGCGGGGCGCGACTGCCACGGGTGTCATCCGTTGCGGTAGAACTCATACACTAAAGTGATCTCATAAAGGTTCCGTTTTTCTTTTTAAGTTACGGAAACCTAAAAAAAATCTTGTCTTTGTCTTTTGTCAAAGTTTTTCGTAGTCCTCGGTGGACATGGGTCATGGCGGCCTTCATTCCTACAAACCCATCTCACTCCAGAAGTAGATGAATCTTTTCAATTTACTTAAGGCAAAAATTATATATTTTCAAGTAACAATATTACTGTCGAAATTAAAAGTGTAGTAGCGTGAGACCGACTCGCACTTGCCCGGTTTTTCTAAAAAAATAGAAATATCTATTCTTACCAAACCTCGATGATGCTAAATACGTTAGATTATTTCTAAAAAGCATCCAATTATGCAAAAGCATTTTTGGCTCGTATCCAAAAACGCCAATAAGCACTGAATTTGGCAAAAATGTCTAAAATTCATCTCGAAAATATTTTGTCCACAGAAATGAATGCGCCCACGATAAATAAGCTGTTGACAGCTTTAAATGAATGCACGGAGTGGGGACAAGTGTTCATACTGGACGCGTTGTCTAACTACTCGCCGAGGGACGCCAGGGAGGCCCACTCTATATGCGAGAGAATCACTCCCAGGCTTGCGCATGCGAATGCTGCCGTGGTCTTGTCGGCTGTCAAGGTAATATACAGTCAAACAGTGTGAATAGGTTTGCAAGGGATATTGAGCGCTCCAGTCTAGAGCGGGAAAAATACATATTTTAATATTAAATATTTTACATAATACTGAGCTGTAATTTGCAAATAAAAAACTGACGCAAGTATCTCGATGCAAAAGCAATTTATTTCAATGAAATTATTTTTTTTTTAATGTTGAAGGAAAACATCTTAAGGAAACCGGCATGTCCTAGATCCAAATATTCGAAGACATGTGACATCCACCTATCCGCACTTGTCTGGCGTGGTGGATTACGGCCCATTCTTCCTGGACAGGAGGCCTGAGTCCCAGCAGTGGGAACATTAAGATGCTGATTGTGCTATGCTATATTATTTACTTTTAAACAATCAAGAAGTCAGTCAGTCAGTCAGTCAGAAAGCTAAATCTATTTGCTTCTTATCGTCAGGTCCTAATGAAACTAATGGAGATGGTATCCGATGACACGGAGCTGGTGAGCACGCTGTCCCGGAAGCTGGCCCCCCCTCTAGTGACTCTGCTGAGCGCTGAACCGGAAGTGCAGTATGTGGCGCTCAGGAACATCAACCTGGTCGTGCAGAAGAGACCTGACATTCTCAAGCACGAGATGAAGGTAGGTTTAAACGTATGACTAGGATCTGTCAGCGTTCAAAGGAAGAGTAATGATGCCCTACTACAAGCTCTTAAGGTCACACTTAAACGACTCTGCTCCCACCCGGCAAAAAGAATATCATTCAAATATGGGCTTTAAATATTGCTCTTTAGATATATTTTACATCGGCATCATAAATTAGCAGACAGCTCGCTGTCAGCTAGCTTACCGCCGCCAGGCTGCTCGGTAGTTGACGCCTCGCTGGACGCACGTCGTAGGCGGACGTTCGCGTGGTGGCCGCGCGCTGGCTGCTAGCAGTTGCCGCGCCGACGCCGCGCCGATCAGTCCGCTCAGTGACAGTCGGTCGCCGCGCTGACTGCTGGGTGTCTGCTAGCTGTCGCGGCGTGGACTGCGAGCAGTCGTCTTAGTTTAGGGCGGTGTTGGGTGGGAGCGTGTTGGAGCAGATTCGTTTATGTGTTCTATGACCTTTAACGCGATATTTAACGACCGAAACTGAACTGTCAAAGGGAAGGACCTATATAGGATTATTTATAAAACATCGACAACCTCTCAGGACTATGTTAAGTACTAACATCATAAACAACAACTTTTGCTCTATGACTTTTGAAAATGTATCATATAGTTCATCAAAAATATTTAAATTTAACGTTCTAAATATTACGAAGTCTATGCGAAGTAAGCGATAGTACAATGGCGGAGGGGAGCGGGATTGAGAGGCGGGAGTGCTTGATGCGCTTGCGTCAAAAATACAGAATTGAAATGTGTTAGATAGAACAACGAAATCTTGAAGGTTTGTTTTTGGTAAATGTATTATTGTTTTGTAAATAGTCATAGTCTAAAAGTTGTTGTTTATGATGTTAGTAACAGTCCTGCAAAGTTGTTAGGGTTTTACAAATATCGGTCGCATGCCTAACATTTTAAGATGTCAGGGTATTTTTTGGGTTGTACTGTAAGCCAAGATCTGGCTAATCAGGAATTTAAAAAATAAACGTTGTTGTGAAGAATTCAATGCGGAAATTACTTGTTATGTTTTAATATGCACGTTGCTTCTTTATGTCCAAAATGAACTTCTTTCTTCAAGAAAGTCATGGTAAGATATCGAAAAAAAAACCCAAAAAATACCCAGTCAAAAAGTGCTGATTCTCTCGGTCTAAAATATTCTTGTTGTTCTTTGATTTTTTTTCTGCTTTTGTCAATAGGTAAAAAGCGTTGGCGTATGTTTGGATTTACTACTTGGCATTTGTGAAAAGGATCATGGCGAAGTACCGAACAAAATTTTGCTGGCATATTTTTTTAGCGTATAGTAATGAAAAATACACAAAAGTTACATTTTTAAACAATTTTCTTTTAGACATTACTATAAAGTAATAGAAACCGACTATTAAAGATTGAAGACTGTTTAAAGTTGGTGGGATTATGTTATCTAATGCGGAAATGTATTTCCTAAGTATTTATTATCAATACATAATGCAAAGCATATTATTTTACTTGACTAAAACTTGCATTAGTGGCAACATTAAGAGTTTAGTTTAGCCAAAAGCCATGAAGTCAATCGAGCTAAAAAAAACTAGGCTGTGATTATTTACTATGGTAAAAAATCTAGTCAATTCAGTTTCGAATTATGACGATATATTTTTGCACTGCCTAAACCGGCTATTAGCGTTATTTGATAATACTTAGTAAATTATCTCGCAACTATATCATAGTGATATATGTAGACACTTGATAATTGCATTAAAAATGGCCTCGCTATTTCTTTTATTTAGTTCTTTAATAAATTGATTGATTTCGCAATTGTCTTCCTTAATATCTACTCTCCGTGCAGGTGTTCTTCGTGAAGTACAACGACCCGATCTACGTAAAACTGGAGAAGCTGGACATCATGATCCGGCTGGCGTCGCAGGCCAACATTGCGCAGGTGCTGGGCGAGCTCAAGGAGTACGCCACCGAGGTGGACGTGGACTTCGTCAGGAAGGCTGTCCGGGCTATAGGCAGGTGTGCCATCAAGGTGAGGCTGTTAGAGAACAAAATAATTTGTTTATTCACTATTCGCACAGGAAACACGAACATCATCATTATCATTTCAGCTGAAAGGCGTCCACTGTTGGACATAGGCCTCCCCCAAAGGGGGGTTTACCGTAATCGTCACGCTTTCACCTAATATCCTGAATGATAATAGTGGGATACTCCAATGAGTGGGTCATGTTTTAGACTCCAGCAGGGTTCTTCGATTATTTTGCCAAGTTGTGTCTATAACCTACCTGAAGAGTAGCTCGGCATCCAACTGTCCGGTAACCAAACGGACCGAACCCAAGTCGTTGATGGCGCCTCAAAGACATGTCAGCAAACCGTAGGGGCCCAGCAGGGTCGAAGCCTACTAGGGCCAAGGGTCTGCTTCTGAAAGGAAGACTCGGCCTTAGTATGAAAGGAAACGAAGGAAGTGTGGGTTTTAGTCAGTAAAAGTCTGACACATCTTCCCGCTCCGCCCAAGAGCGAGAGATGTCAATGGATGATTTTGCCACCTATGTAAAAAAATAGACTACCTGAAAATATTTACCATTCAATCCCTTCCTCAGGTGGAGCCGTCAGCCGAACGTTGTGTGTCGACCCTGCTCGAGCTGATCCAGACGAAAGTGAACTACGTGGTGCAGGAGGCCATTGTGGTGATCAAGGACATCTTCCGGAAGTACCCGAACAAATACGAGAGCATCATCAGCACGCTTTGCGAGAACCTCGACACGCTTGACGAGCCAGAAGCTAGGGCGTCCATGGTGAGTAGCAGAATGAAGCTAGACTTGTGTAACCTAATTATTTTATCTAATTTCTAGCTTCTGCCAGCGGCTTCGCCCGCGTGAAAGTCGGTTTCTTCACACAAACTTTCGACCCCCGTTTCATCTTACGGGGTGAAATTCAGAAAATCATAATAGATATAGAAATCACACACAATGGATAGAAAAACATAAACAAACCAATGAATATCTAATTTCGAAAAAAGAATAAGTTTTACAAAAATATGTAATACAATAGTCTTCTCTTTCCTCAGGTATGGATCGTAGGCGAGTATGCGGAACGTATCGACAATGCTGACGAGCTGCTAGACTCCTTCCTCGAAGGTTTCCATGATGAAAACGCTCAGGTAACACTTTCACGTATTTTTTTATCACTTTGACTGGTCTGTTGGTCTAGTTGCCAGTGACCTTGACTGCTGTGCAGTGAAAGGGCCCCATTTTTATGTACTCACTAGTTGTGTCCGCGACTTCGTACGCGTGGACTACAGGATTTTGAATTTATTTTTTCTAAAATAAAGGTAGCCTATGTTACTCCTTATTATATCAGCTACCTGGCAAAAAAGTCCCGTCAAAATCGGTCCAGCCATTACAGAGATTAGCCCAGACAAAGAGATAGACAGACAGACAGACAAAAATTATAAAAAAAATGTTATTTTGATGTATGTACCGTATATATATTCATATGCATGTAGTAAAAAGCAATTATTTCAATATTACAAACAGACACTCCAATTTTTTTTAAAGTATAGATTAAAAAATAGTGGCATAGATAAGTATATTGTATCTCTGTCATCGTGGTGTGCAGGTGCAACTGCAGCTGCTGACGGCGGTGGTGAAGCTGTTCCTGAAGCGTCCCGCCGACACGCAGGAGCTGGTGCAGCACGTGCTCAGCCTCGCCACGCAGGACTCCGACAACCCCGACCTTAGGTGACCAGAGCCCTAAACTATTATTGCTAACTCCTATTAGAAAAAGTAGAAAAACGGTTAAGGGCCAAGCGCCCGAAAAGTGCCATAAAATAGTGATTTTCTGAGGCCTACTCCTCCGTAACGGCTAGGTCAATTGGTTTGAAAAAAATATATGTTTATTATAGATTCATGAACAATAATATCAACATTTGATTTTTTCGTACAATTAATACTTATGTCAAAAAAAAATGTTTAGCAATTTCGCAACTTTTCCCTACTCCTTCGAAACGGCTTGGACCTTTAGAAACATTTTTACACATAAAAATTGGTGGTTAAATATTCTTCAAAGTGAACATTGCATATGTAAATCAATCAATATCTCGCAGAGAAAATGGGTTTAAAGCGCTTTCCGGGCACTGCTGGCCGCAAATAAATGCACAGATTTGCGTACTGCCGCCTAGGCGAGTGCGAGAGTTGCGTCCACATAATTTCGGCCAGATGGTTCAAGGAACTATACGCCTTAAGTGGAACAGATCATTATTATACTATTTCTCTTTTAAAAAAACAATGGAAAATTGATTACAATGGCTAAATGGCCCTTAAACTCCTCTTCAAGTAAAGTTTTAGGGTTTCTTAAGAAAGAAAGAAAGAAAAAACTTTTATTCGTACCTCACACATACAGTAGAATTCTCAATTAATTATTTTCAGTTGTTCTTATCAACATGGTTAAAAAAGAGTGTACAAATTGAGAGGAATCCTAAGCGGTCATCAATTCAGCCGAAAGAAGTTCACGGCTGGACATAGACTTCCCCCAAGTTTCTTTGCAATGACTGTCTTGGTCTTGAGCGTCTCGCATCCATCGGATTCTCGCGACCAGTCCTAAGCGGTGTATCATTTTTACTCGACGACGGGGAGCTTTATGAGCGGCCGCGTATTTTTCCGAACGAGTAGAATATAAGAAGAAAAAAAAAATTGGCATGCTTGGATAACACATACTTTAAAAACCAAATTCTAGAAAACTTATAGTAGAAAAAAATAACAGTGACACAATGTGTGTTTCATGGCTGCGCCAAATAGGTCTGGGTCAGCAAAACTGCCAAACAACTACATGATAGCCAGTGGTTGCCTGACGCTGGTTTTCAACTGAACCTTACTGACAGTGAATGGCAGTTATTTACACTGCGTGCAATCTTGTCCACAATGTGGAGAAGTTTGTACTGCTTGAAGACAGTTTTAATAATGTCGTGTATGTTGCAGGGACCGTGGCTTCATCTACTGGCGCCTACTGTCCACGGACCCCGCGGCCGCCAAGGAGGTGGTGCTGGCTGACAAGCCGCTCATCTCCGAGGAGACCGACCTGCTGGAGCCCACGCTGCTGGACGAGCTCATCTGCCACATCAGCTCTCTGGCCTCCGTTTACCATAAGCCGCCGACTGCGTTTGTTGAAGGTATAGTACACACAGGCCTTATCACGAGGTCTTAGGCGATTAACACATTGCCACGCACCACGCAGAGTAGCGCGTGAATGCGTGTTTTAACGTTGCTTGTAAGTATCTCCGTTTGTATAGAAAACACGCACAGTCCAACACACAGAAAATGCATCCACGCGCGTTCATACAGATCACGCGCCTACATGCGGAGATATAGGCGCACACGCGCGTGGGGGCGGCATGACACGCATGGTATGGCACACTGCACACGCGACGCTCTGCACTGCACTATCACCACAGCGAAAAGCTTTGAATGATACGAGTCAAAGCCGTCGTGAATCTACAAAACGTAACTACGCGCGCGAGTGCGTAAAAGACCCGCATGATTCAGATCTGTACTTCTGCAAGTACGCGCGTAGGTGCGTTGACATGCAACATGCAGTGTGATGCGAGACACTGTGATAATCGCCTTAATTCGATCCATTTCACGACATAAACTGAACTGCCATACAGGGTGTATGTATAGTTCCATTCTTCTTTTCATACCAGTCTACACGCGGCCTACAACTACTCTCACCTTGATAGCGTCGTGTGCTAAGTTAATATAGGCACGACGCGAGTCGACCATACATTCGCAACTACACATGCGCTAGACTCACGCACTGAATAGATAGCGCAAGCTTACTATTCGTTGCATATCACATACATACGCAATTGTCCGTTCGTGGCTTGCTGTGCGCGTGGGTTATCCGGGGGCACACTTACTACTGTAGGTGGGTAACGTACCGACATACTCGTCGCGGCTCGTCCCCGCCTGGCTGGCCTAGGGGTCTCACCTGGTGGGATTTTTTTAATTTCGTGGGCTAATATAGTAAGGTGTTGGTACAGGTCGCGGCGCGGGAGTGCGCAAATGTCTGCCGGCGCGCGGCGGCTCCAGCAACAGTGATGACGTCAGCGCGCCGCAGCCCACCGTCATACCGAACCAGCTGCACAACGTATGTATTACTCACACGGTTACTAAGGGTCAGTTCACTGCGTCACGACGATGCTTGAAGAGGCCAGTTAGTTGCCCAACACCACGGAGTGTTTTCGATTTATTTACTGAATTGTGAACCATTCCGATTATCCAATCATGTTCTAAATTTTACGTTATTGCTACTGTTCGTAACTGTACTGTTATTTTAAGTCGCTCTCCATACAAACTGTCCAATCAGGTTTTTAATTTTGTATTTTGATCCCGATATTTTTTTAATTTCCAGAAAAAAAGTCTTGTGGAAGGTTGTTCAGTTTCGTCTACTGAGCAAACCCTTAAAGTTTGTGGAGGGCTGTCCCTTACACCCTGTATATTTTGTTATGTGACAATGAAAATAAACTATTAGTAACAGTCATTAAATAATATTCAGCAGGAGTCTCTGATCGGCGACCTGCTGTCCATGGACATCGGCGGCCCCCCGGCCGCGCCCGCTCCCCCGTCCAACCTGGACCTGCTGGCTGGCGGGCTCGACGTGCTGGTGAGCTACCTGCCTCTATGTTTACTAGAAATAGGACAAAATTTATATCTGAAACTAGCTTAGCCCTCGGCTTCGCTCCCGCTCTACCCTACTCTACCCTACACTACCCTACCCTAATTTTCATTTTATTACCATAAGATAAGAATATAGACTATAAGAACCTACTTCTACTTCTAATCACAATAATAAACAATTAGCGAAATCGGTTCAGCTGTTCTCGAGATTTGCGCTTAGCTATCGCTATGAATGAATCGCTAAATGTGTTTTAGCGATTCATTTTTATATTATAGATTAACCTTTGAGCCGCCTACGCCTATTCAACAAACAGGGTCGCACATACACGACCATACAAACACTACAACTGGTCAATATGTGGAAATATTAATTCCAGACACTTGAAATACCAGACTACATAATTTTTTAACATCACAATGTCCATTATCAATCAATTTAGGAAAAATTGAAACATCTACTAAATTTCACTTGAAGAAAACGTCAGAAAACCAAAATGTTCGTTTGATTGAAGTTGGGCGGCGGTCCCGAGGCGGCGCCGGCGTCGGGCACGACGGGGCTGCTGGGCGACATCTTCGGCGTGGCCAGCGCGCCCGCCTGCTACGTGCCGCCCAAGCAGTGCTGGCTGCCTGCCGACAAGGGGAAAGGTAACATTTACGCTCACCACCACGCTGAAAATCAGCGCTGTGAGCTCATCGCATTATGCGTGAATCCGCTGCTTTATGCTGAGCGTTCAGCCGTTTTGAGTGGATGTAACACATATCTTCCATAACGATTGATGTCAAATTATGTTTCTTAGTTAGTTTTAAGATTGCGTCTTTTTCGCGTTAATAAACTGCTTTTCTTTCTTCTTTCTTATTTATTATACGAACACGATATTATCAGTTTTAAATTAGTACATTTTGATACAAGTGGAATTCTTTGCCGGAATCTATGCTTCCTGATAGCTACAACTTAGGTTTCTTTAAGTCAAGAATTAATAGGTTACTTTTAGCAAACGTGCTCCATCGTCGGCCACATCATCGCTCGCCATCAAGCGACATAGTAATAAACCTGATCAAAAAGCAATTTTTCAATCCATTCAATATTATCAAAATTAACTTTAGTTATGTGTGTGTTGTCTTTACAGATATAGCAAATAAACAAACAATGTTATATTATAAATATGACGTGAATACTTGCAGGCTTGGAGATCTGGGGCACGTTCAGCCGACAGAACGGACAGCCGCGCATGGAGATGACGTTCACCAACAAAGCGATGCAGGCCATGAGCGGCTTCGCCATACAACTCAACAAGAACAGGTCTGTTGCACGTTGGTTTTATTAATATAAGCATAACTAGCTTAATAATATGCCTACTGCTAGGACTCAAGCCTCCCTTAAGCCGCGTAAAGAAATCGCGAGGCAAAGTCTTAGGCAGCAGTGAAAGGGTCATCAAAAACTCTTTCAAGCGGCGTCGACATAGCGAAAAATAGTCAGCGTGTGCACGGGAGAACGGGATGGAGATAGGTGGGAGGGTTTTGCGTCATGCAACGCACGTATTTTCTACTCTACAATTGAAATTATCAAAGTTACGAAACGCAACATTAGTATTCATTTTGATTAGAATATCGCACCTCCGCTCAAATAGTATCACATCTCAAAGTAAAAAAAAATATTGAGAAAAAGGCTTTTAAGTTCTAATAACTCAGGCATATACGCTATATGAATACAAAAAACCGGATGTACATCATATATTTTTTTTAGTTTTATCATTCTCTTATTTTAGAATTTAGAGGGGACACACACACATTTTACCACTTTGGAAGTGTCTCTCGCGCAAACTATTCAGTTTAGAAAAAAATGATATTAGAAACCTCAGTATCATTTTCGAAGACCTATCCATAGATACCCCACACGCATGGGTTTGATGAAAAAAAAATTTTTGAGTTTCAGTTCTAAGTATGGGGACCCCCAAAATTTATTGCTTTTTTTCTATTTTTGTGTGAAAATCTTAATGCGGTTCACAGAATACATCTACTTACAAAGTTTCAACAGTATAGCTCGTATAGTTTCGGAAAAACGTGGCTGTGACATACGGACGGACAGACAGACAGACATGACGAATCTATAAGGGTTCCGTTTTTTGCCATTTGGCTACGGAACCCTAAAAATGGGTCACTAGTGGGCAAATAATTGAATTACAAATATGACAATATCTGACCTTAAAGTATGATGAATTCTGAAATTAATAGCATCATAATAATCAACGATTTTTTTTTGAGTTTTGACGCTATTTGAGCGGAAGTGCGATATGTGCACTTAGCTCCTTCATTCGTTCTCAAGCTTCGGTACTATTGACTTCACCAACAATTATACAGTGCCCGCCATACACGATGGGTACACCTGACAGGTCTGCCTCTACAGGTAAACCGGAACGTGTATGTTGCACAACTGTGCAGGTTTCCATACCCTAGTGTGTATGGCTTATATTTGAAAACGACGGCCTTTATCTGCCAAAAACATACAAGTGTCACGAGAGAGAGTCGGCCTCTAGAGATTTATTTATGTGTTGGTTCCAGTTTCGGCGTGTTCCCGTCGGGTGGGCTGAGCGTGGGCGCGGTGGGCGCGGGCGCTTCCGCCGACGCGCCGCTGCTGCTGGCCACGTCGGGGCCCGTGCAGCGCATGGAGCCGCTCAACAACCTTCAGGTACATTTTACGACATCAAAATACACTCGTAGCCTTTCGGTGTTTTACAGGATGCACTTTGGAGAGTGTGCGCAGGAATTACATGACTTGATTCCACCATCTCACTTCTACAATCGGACAAGCCGACGAACGAAGAGTATCCACCCTTATGTTGTTTTTCAACAACCTCTACGGTCCGGACCAAGCGTTTCGCCTCATCGTTTTACCACGTACATTGAGGGACTGGAACAATTTGCCTGCTGCGGTCTTCCCGTCCGATTATAATTTAGATGTCTTTAAAGCAAGAGTGAATAGGCTCTTAATAAAGTAGTGCGCCTCACCATCATCGATTGCATCACTGCTTACCATCAGGTGGGATCGCAGTCAAGCACTAGTTTAGACGAATGAAAAAAAATGCAACTGAGCATGGGCGCGGGCGCGGCTAACCAATAACCTCGTGCTAATCAATAACTTCTATTTACTCCTTTTATTACCGCAAACTAAAAAGTTCCTAAATTAATTCGCCATAACTTACCAACAGGTGGCGATAAAGAACAACGTGGACGTATTCTACTTCGCATGCCTCATCCCCGTTCACATCCTGTTCACTGAAGACGGACAGCTGGACAAGCGAGTCTTCCTCACCACGTGGAAGGAGATACCAGCAGCCAACGAGGTCCAGCACACGCTCTCGAACGTGACCGGCAACGCCGACACCATCGCACATAAAATGACCCTTAACAACATCTATACCATCGCGAAACGGAACGTGGAAGGACAAGACATGCTCTACCAATCTTTGAAACTTACAAACAACATCTGGGTGCTTTTAGAATTGAAACTACAGCCAGGAAACCCTGAAGCTACCCTCAGCCTCAAATCGAGAACCGTCGAAGTCGCCTCCTGCATATTCCAAGCGTACGAAGCTATCATAAAGTCGTAATCTCACAGATTTATATATGTATATGTTGGTCTAAGATGTTATCAAAGTATTCCTATGTAAGTTATAAAGACTTGTAATATGTAAATTCCATTACTGATGTATGATTGATGCGCGGGTTCTTACGAGTTCAGTCAATAAATTAAAAGCGACATTACGGGGTGTCCTGCTTGAGCTATGAATACTACGTGATTTGACGTGACACGCTACGATGCAATGCGGCGCGATTATACAGGTGACAAATATCCTACTTGCTTTCATTACTTCTCGAATCATGGATAAGTACAGTACAATTTTGTTTCGGCAACATTATTCCAAATTCTTTTTTATCAATAAACTATTACTTAATAGGAACATTATTGATTGTTTTTTGCCCCATAATAATCGTTGCTCACGTACAACGCTTCTGAATCAACTATTCCGTAGTTCGTGGCGTCACACTCAAAACATGAACGCGTTACGTCGCGTCTCGCCGTGAACAGGGGAGGCTGTCGAGTAGATCGCCTCCGTCGCGTTGGCAGCGTCGCTCCGTGTCGTATTCGTCGCTCAGTGTCGTATTCGTCGCTCAGTGTCGTATTCGCCGCTCAGTGTCGTATTCATCGCTGTGTCGTATTCGTCGCTCAGTGTCGTATTCGCCGCTCAGTGTCGTATTCATCGCTGTGTCGTATTCGTCGCTCAGTGTCGTATTCGTCGCTCAGTGTCGTATTCGTCGCTCAGTGTCGTATTCGTCGCTCAGTGTCGTATTCGTCGCTCAGTGTCGTATTCGTCGCTCGGTGTCGTAATCGTCGCTCAGTGTCGTAATTGTCGCTCAGTGTCGTATTCGCCGCTCAGGGTCGTATTCATCGCTGTGTCGTATTCGCCGCTCAGTGTCGTATTCGTCATGTTGACATGCAGGACACCCCGTTACTTTAAGCAGCAGCCATTACTCTGGTTATTAATAAAATTAAGAACTAGGAGCAATAATAAATTAAATCTATTATTATTTTAATAAAGAGATTAAATAAATGAAATTATGATTGTGTAAAATGTTCTCGAACTCTGTTGTTAATGTGCGCGTCGTATGTACACTAATATTATTATAGCTGGCACCGTTTGGTGAAGCAAACGCTGTATTGTAAGACGTTATAATAAATTTATGTTATACGCATTGCTTTGTTTTATTAAAGTCTTCTATGAGAAAAACACTGCCATTTTTAAAATTGCTCCTAGCGGCTCTTGGCGCGGGCATCCGTCGCGGCTTGCGGGCCGCGCGTCGCACTACTATTATTAGATTACCAGCTTACATTTAATTTCTCATAGAATTGCGATATCAAAAAATCGACTATTCTTTTTGTTTATTTTTTTAATGTAGCTTTTAGAGTCATATTTCAAAAGTTAAGAGTGTTAGCTTATTTTTTTTATAACATTTAATTACTTGGGAATTTTGTATCATATTTCATTATTTAAAATATATTTATATTCGATAGTTTTTATAAGGTTCTTCTATTAGTAAATAATGATCAAGATCTCTTAATCAACCTTGATTATTGAACTAGTGTTGCTGTTGACTACATCAGATTTAATTTTATCTTATTAATAATTACTCAAGTCGTTTTTCTTTTTAGACACGACTCTATCGATAAATATGTTAAATCTTCTGTCTTTTCACCTAGGTCTAGAAAATGGTATCTCGAAAATGCCCGAACCCGCGCGTCATTTTGGACCTCGAACTTTTTTTTATTTAAACTCGCGCTCGCACTGGGTCGAGGTGCTCCGAGATATCGTGTCCGTGAGCGTTGTCTGTGTGCGTTGTTCGAGCGCGCTTTGTATGTAGATTAACATCTGTACCTATCTATTTTGTGTTGAATGGAGCACACTTTGACAACTTCCAGTTCAGTGTGATAAATAGAAAGAGGTCAAAAGTGTGCTTACATAACATTACATAACAAAAACGATATTTATCTACAGCAGCGCCCTCAAATTCCACGACTGTTTACTTACCACACAGACTTTAGTAGCTTACCAAAAAGTCGCGTCGCTGTTACTTCTGTTTTCCCATTATCGATCGGAGACAGTACAAAAACAAACAAGTGGCTGGTGGGCGGATCCCACAAGGGGCCGGCGACGGATGAATTTCCATACACACGTAATACCACGCTCATTTGCAGTTGGAGCATATTTCCAACATATTATGATGATATTCGGTTATAGACAATATTGTTACGTACGTGGGTAATCAAATGCCGTTTTACTAACAGAGAACTTTATTTACCACAAACAATAACAAATTAGTCCAGTCAACAATAATCTGAATCGCAATTAACACTAGAGTACCGTTACACTATCGCTTAGGTCGTTAAGTAAAATCACTTCAAGTACTAGGGTAGTTCGCTCTTGATCGCAGTCGAAATCACAACAGGACTCGCTTCCGGCCGGGGGCTCGTATTTATATGCAGATCCAAGAAAATTCTAGATACCGACGTCCCGCGATCGATCTAGAATTCCAAAACCATTGAATCGCTTCTCGAAGTCATAAATCATTTTTATTGCACGATGTACTGAGAGTCACTTTCATGCGAATTTCGACTCTATTGTTAACGTCGGAGAGTACCATTTCCCTTATCGGTAGAAAAATACCTAACTACTAGTGGTACTTGCTTTGTAGATGTTACGAGATTTTTCTAAGCCTGGCTACGCACAACCATTCTAGATCTTTCGAACAGCAATGCGTTTTAATTATTACGCGCTACTCGTTATTTTCTCGGAGATATGGCGTAACAATATTATGTGTTCCGTTTGACGTCCGAAGTCCATTATGAGAGAGTACATCGTCTTTTTTCCACGTTTACTCTCTGGATTACGTCATTTCCGCTACGTAAATCGACCTCAGCACCACCTGTGGCCGCATCTGGAACTAATTAACAGCACAGAGCAAGCCACCATTCCTTTGTCACATTGTTGCGTCGTTCTTCGTACCGCGCGCATGTCGCTAGATTTTGAATTTAGAAAACATACAAACCTCCTTCTTGTTCAAATTTTGTATTTTTTAAATTAAAATACCTACTTGTTTTAACTTTTGAGATTAAAGTAGAAAGATACCGTTTTTATTTTTCTGTTATGTAAAATTATTTCGTTCGTTTTAAAAATGAACGACCGTTAACAACTTCGTGAGCGTTTAAGTAGTCGATAATCATTAATTACTACTCAGTTTGGTCATGCAATAGTGTTAACGAACGCGTAAATGAGTATTGAGTCAAGTAAGTTTGTCAGAATTCAATTCAGTTCGAGTGAAGATAATGAAGCCTCCGTTAAACGGCGCCGAACCCGATCACTTAGATTGAAGGTTTGAAGTACAATATCTGGTAAGTCATTTTAGTACTTTATTTTGGGCACTTTACGCTACAATGCAGCCGAGTGATCCTTGTTCGAGTATGGCGCCTGTAAAGGGCCCCACAGATTAACAGTTCGCCGGACAATATCAGTCTGTCAGTTAATCGCAATAGGTCACACACTAACAGTTCTATTTAAGATTTTGGATTGTCGACTCTTGCGAACTGACAGTGTGTGACCGCTTGACGATTCCAGTCAGCGTCGTTAGATGTCGGCCGGACAGTCCCAAGGCCTTAAGGTCAAATAAACACACATTAGCAGGTAGCCGGCCGCTGCCGGCCGGCGGCCTGTCGAACGGAATCTCATGTCAGTCGAGCACCTTCAGTTTTATAATTTTCGACTTGTTTAATTTTTTGGTCAGTGGGTAGCCTTAGGGGCGGTTTTTTTCGACAAAATGGACAATAAACCTCAATTTGTGTACCACCACCCACTTTTTCATCCAATATCTCCTTTCTGATGATGAAAGTAAATGAAGTTGTAAAAGGGCAAATCGTTTTTTTCGCAACATAATGATGACGCTAAAAACTGCCAACTACACCCTACAGTGCTGCTGCGTTGTAAATGACTACAGCCTGTGTGTGGACGCTCACACCGGTATCAGACTATTGCCGACGCGCGATGCTACGATGGGAAACTGCGGACTCGCAACTGCTAGTGTGTAGTCGTTGATGTTGTACCAGGCCGTTGCCGGCAGGCAATAGTCGTTTTAGTGTGTAGATTAGCCTAGGACGGCAGGCCGCCCAATAGGTCCAGAAACTGCAAGCGGACTGTTAGTCTGTGGGGCCCTTTAGTATGAGTTACGCTGAGCGACGTGACCTGTATGTACATACATACATGTCGCTTACGTCGAAAGCAACTTTGTTTTTCTTGACGTATTAGATGGCCCGTGCTTTCACGGCGCTTTCAGCAGATTCTCAAGTAATTCCGTAGTTAGTTATAAATTTTACTGGCACTAACTCTTCTGCCACTTGTGTTACGTTACCGCCGGTCATCTGTCAGTCGGTCATCTCAGTTTGTGGCCTATAGCTGGAAACCTGGCCATTTCAGCTACGACTCTCTAGCACGAAGTTGTTAAAGTAAGGTTAAGGAAGTTTTGTTAGTATAAGAGAAAGTTTTAACACTTGTACTACCTACTACTCCCATATAAAAATACAGGTGGGTGCTGGGGCCACGACCCACTCCGTCTGATATAGCCCAGTATTTAGCTAAATATTATTTAGCTTAGTGTACTGTTTTCACTGACAAACAAACTTAAGCATCAGTCTCTGATTAACTCTGCGAAAATGGTAACGCCGGTTTAGTACGAAATCAGTTTTATTATACGCAATGCAGCAATGCTGATTTATTTTGTGTCCTATATTCTTTCTTATAATTATAGGAATATTGTTCACATTGTTGCGTTTTCCTAAGCAACCCACCAGCAGATACCAAACAGATCTCTCATAATGGACTTCGGACGTCAAACGGAATACATAATATAAAAATTTTACCTTATAATAAAATTTGTGTTGTTTCCTAAGACGTCCGAAGTCCATTATGAGAGAGGAAATCGTCTTTTTTTCACGTTTACTCCCTAGATTTCGTCATTTCCGCTACGTATTTGGCACTTTTTTACAGCGTAAATGGCAAAACATGCCATTTGGCTTTTCCTGTATTAAAAATAACAATATTTCTAATATTTTCGACGTAGGAACCTAGATAAATATTGTTTATAGCCGAATATCATCATAATATGTTGGAAATATGCTCCAACTGCAAATGAGCGTGGTATTACGTTTGTATGGAAATTCATCCGTCGCCGGCCCCTTAACCAGTTTTACTTGCAGTAAACCAAGATAGCTTCGGCAAAAGGTAAATAATCTAAATATTTGATCGAATCTGTACATCTATACTACATATAAATAAAATTGGATTGTATGTTTGTAATGTTGAAACAACCGCTTTTTACTACATGCATATGAATATATATATATACGGTACATACACCAAAATAACATTTTTTACAATTTTTGTCTGTCTGTTCCGCCTAATCTCTGAAATGGCTGGACCGATTTTGACGGGACTTTTGGCCGGTAGCTGATGTTATAAGGAGTAACTTAGGTTACCAATATTTTAGAAAAAAGAAACAAAATCCTGTAGACCACGCGAACGAAGTCGCGGGCACAGCTAGTATAATAATATAACATAATAATAAAAAAAAACGTCCAAGAGCGCATCGGGCCACGCTCAGTGTAGGGTTCCGTAGTTTCCCGTCCGTCACAATAAGTGTACCCACTTATGAGTTTAAAACAAATGCTGTTTTTACGATTATACGACAAACTTAGTCCAGAAATTATTTTGTGCAACCTTTTTGTATATTTTGTACAAAAACTGTTCTTTCCATTAAGTTCAAAATGATTTTCCTAGAAAGTCCTTATAAAGTCCTACTTTTCAGATTTTTTTCATATTTTCTAAACTTATGGTTCAAAAGTTAGGGGGGGCATACATTGTTTTTTACTTTTGTTGCGATTATTTGCGAAATTATTGATATTATCAAAAAATGATTTTAGTAAACCCCTATTCATTTTTAAATACCTATCCAACAATATATCACATGTTAGAGTAAAAATTACCACTTTGTCGGCGTGATTGATATACATATTGGTACCAAATGTCAGCTTTCTAGTGCTAACTGTCACAGAGATTAAGCGAGGACGGACAGGCGGACAGACAGACAGACAGACGGACAGACAGACATGGCGAAACTATAAGGGTTCCTAGTTGACTACGGAACCCTAAAAAATGCAGATAGTTGGTTTTCGCAATAAGAATACGATAACTGCATTGTAGAGAATGTACAAAAGGGGTCCCAAAATTGCTTCCTGGGGCACACCACGTGACAAATTTCTATAATGAAGAAAATAATTATAAAATACTGATTACCTACAACAGAGAGATACACTTAATTCAAGAATAATATTAATGATTAAAATAAATCAGTTGGACTACGGGTCTCGATTAGATTGTCTAATTAACAGCATTGATTGGACAACTGCCCCTACCGAAGACCCGAGGTTCAACTGTGTACGTTACCCCAGCTGGAAAGCTGCACGTAGAGCGATATGAGACATATCGCTCTACGTGCAACTTTCCAGCTGGGGTAATGTACACGCTTTTCTTCTGCTTCTACCATAGACTCGTTGAAAAATTCAACTCATAAGAGCAGAAGGCGGTCATTGCACTCCAAGGATACTTATATCCTGACTGGCCTGTTGGTCTAGTGGTTAGTGACCCTGACTGCTATGCCGGAGGTCGTGGGTTCGATTCCCACCCAGGACAAATGTTTGTGTGATGAGCACAATCATTTGTTCTGTGTCTGGGTGTAATTTATCTATAATAAGTATGTATTTAGAAATATATAAGTATGTTTATCAATTGTCTAGTACCCATAACACAAGCTCTGCTTAGCTTGGGACTAGACGGCGTTGTGTGATAGTTGTGGAATATATTATATTATTATTTAATTCTAGAAAACAGGAATCAAGGTGAACGGGCTCCTTTTGGCGGTGAACAAACACGCTTGTTTTGGCGGCGCTGAATCCCAACAGATTGGCGTTCGTTCTACCATAGCCTCTCCTTCGGAATGGATTAGCTTTTTACTAGCCTGAGCACTCGGCAAACACGCATTCACGCGCTACGCTGCGTGGTGCGTGACAGTGTGATAATCGCCTAAGTACATCAAGGAATAAGTTTTCACGTCATTAAAACACGGACACTAATTTCAGTTACTTTATTAAATAATTTCATTTTACAACCAGTATTGAATGCAGTAACATTTCATCACATTATAGTACATACACATTAATAGACGATTTGACAATGTGGTTACAGACACATAGATATAGTACGTATATATAGACCGAGTAATGGAGTACACAATTACAAGATACACTATAAAGGAGTACATTTTAATAATCAATAATCAGCTAGTGTATATTAAAATTACTATAAAACAAACCAGTCGTGGAGGAAGTTAAAAACGATGTTCTATGTATCTATCAGATATGTTCACGTCTACGATAAAGCAACAACTCATTTGTAACAAATAAATCATAGTATAACAGTCTGATCACACGAATATTACAAATTAAATAATAAAAATGTATATGCCATCTAGTTATTTACAAAAGTTAGCTAACTAAATAACAAAGAACCTAATATTATTTTGTAAGTTACGCCACTTGGCCGTCTAAATACTGACTGGCTGGCCGCTGGCCGGTCGCCGCGCGATCTCTAACATAATCATTATTTACCTACAAATTTCTACGCTAAATAAATTAAAGTTCAAGCCAAGGTAATGGCGCCGATGTAGTACTCAGAAGCTCTTCTTTAAAGATATTTTTTAAATCTGGAATGCATTCATTTTTACAACCTGGCAACACTACCCAGGACACCGGCGCCATCTATTATTAAATACACCGAATTACCTAAAAAACTTTATCAAACCGCGTTAATAATTTCATATCAAAAGCTTTTCTATGAATAGATGAAAGATTCGAATGTATAATCGATTAATGTATAATGACGTTCAAAAGTGTAATATTATTGTTTTACTGAGCAGTCTAATTTAGGAGCCTTCGTTACATTAAATTCCAAGCGTCGAGTACTATTGCTACGCTGTATAATTGTATAATAATCATCGCTGGTACGGGGTGTATGTTTAATTAATGAGAGAACATATCATTCGCACTAAGGAGTCTTTGATCTCACACATTCATATCAACCCGTCACTTTGACGCCATGTTTGACAGCTGTCATTTTTGACGTTTGACAGAAGTCATTTTGACGTGTGTCGTAATTCAGTCGAGCACGATGTGCGGCGCGGGCGGCTGGCGACTACAGAATACAGCGCACAGCGCAGGCAGCGCGCGCGTCAGGAGGCCGCTCGTGGCGCTGGTACCGGTCGGCAGGAGGCCGTTCGTGGCGCTGGTACCGGCCGGCAGGAGGCCGCTGGTGGCGCCGGCACCGGCCGCTTGCTGTTATGCGAACGATTCTTTCGTAGGGCTCATCTGCTTGCTGGATCCGACACTCGAGCGACTCTCGCGCCCGCCGGACGACTGAGATCTGAGGAGAACAGACACATGACTTCAGACAAATTACAATTACGAATGTCAAAAATTCCTTGTAAAGCGTTAAAACGATCACATTATATTATAATGATTAGAGTTTGGCCATCGAAAGATGTCACCGAATTATTTATCAAACTTTGTGTATGGCAGCATTTAACCTTTCAATTGTGATAATTACAGACACAATTGAAAGACAATAGGTGCGCGAACGCCGGCGTTCGCTTGGGGTTTAATGAATTAAGAGGCCGGCGACAGATGAATTTCCATACAAACGTAATACCACGCTCATTTGCAGTTAGAGCATATTTCCAACATATTATGATGATATTCGGTTATAGACAATATTTATCTAGGTTCCTACGTCGAGAATATTAGAAATATTGTTATTTTTAAAACAGAAAAAGCCAAATGGCATATTTTATTTAAACAAAAATGTGAGATGTCTTACTTTTGCGTGTCTAGTTGCACGCTGTTCCGCGAGGGCGCGGAGGGGCTGAGCTTGTGGTTGGCGAGGAACGTGCCGATGGACTCGTCCGAGCTGTAGCTGTCGTTGTCGCTGGAACAGAACACGATCATTAGTTAGGTGAGAGTACGAGGACGAGATGGCAGCTCATCTGTTTCTAATCTACCCAGTGCCCGCTGGATACAGGAATTCGAGAATCCAGGTGTCCTCCGAGGGGCGCCTCGCCCCGCGCGGCTGCAGCCTCTGCCGCTGCGGCGCTGTGCTCACCTGTCAGTGTCCCTGGAGTCCCCAGGACTGCTGAGGTCCCCGGCGATGGCCTCCTGCAGCGCGGTGGCGCGGCGCGCGGCGAGGCGTGCCTCGTCCCGCGCGGCTGCAGCCTCTGCCGCTGCGGCGCTGTGCTCACCTGTCAGTGTCCCTGGAGTCCCCAGGACTGCTGAGGTCCCCGGCGATGGCCTCCTGCAGCGCGGTGGCGCGGCGCGCGGCGAGGCGTGCCTCGTCCCGCGCGGCTGCAGCCTCTGCCGCTGCGGCGCTGTGCTCACCTGTCAGTGTCCCTGGAGTCCCCAGGACTGCTGAGGTCCCCGGCGATGGCCTCCTGCAGCGCGGTGGCGCGGCGCGCGGCGAGGCGTGCCTCGTCCCGCGCGGCTGCAGCCTCTGCCGCTGCGGCGCTGTGCTCACCTGTCAGTGTCCCTGGAGTCCCCAGGACTGCTGAGGTCCCCGGCGATGGCCTCCTGCAGCGCGGTGGCGCGGCGCGCGGCGAGGCGTGCCTCGTCCCGCGCGGCTGCAGCCTCTGCCGCTGCGGCGCTGTGCTCACCTGTCAGTGTCCCTGGAGTCCCCAGGACTGCTGAGGTCCCCGGCGATGGCCTCCTGCAGCGCGGTGGCGCGGCGCGCGGCGAGGCGTGCCTCGTCCCGCGCGGCTGCAGCCTCTGCCGCTGCGGCGCTGTGCTCACCTGTCAGTGTCCCTGGAGTCCCCAGGACTGCTGAGGTCCCCGGCGATGGCCTCCTGCAGCGCGGTGGCGCGGCGCGCGGCGAGGCGTGCCTCGTCCCGCGCGGCTGCAGCCTCTGCCGCTGCGGCGCTGTGCTCACCTGTCAGTGTCCCTGGAGTCCCCAGGACTGCTGAGGTCCCCGGCGATGGCCTCCTGCAGCGCGGTGGCGCGGCGCGCGGCGAGGCGTGCCTCGTCCCGCGCGGCTGCAGCCTCTGCCGCTGCGGCGCTGTGCTCACCTGTCAGTGTCCCTGGAGTCCCCAGGACTGCTGAGGTCCCCGGCGATGGCCTCCTGCAGCGCGGTGGCGCGGCGCGCGGCGAGGCGTGCCTCGTCCCGCGCGGCTGCAGCCTCTGCCGCTGCGGCGCTGTGCTCACCTGTCAGTGTCCCTGGAGTCCCCAGGACTGCTGAGGTCCCCGGCGATGGCCTCCTGCAGCGCGGTGGCGCGGCGCGCGGCGAGGCGTGCCTCGTCCCGCGCGGCTGCAGCCTCTGCCGCTGCGGCGCTGTGCTCACCTGTCAGTGTCCCTGGAGTCCCCAGGACTGCTGAGGTCCCCGGCGATGGCCTCCTGCAGCGCGGTGGCGCGGCGCGCGGCGAGGCGTGCCTCGTCCCGCGCGGCTGCAGCCTCTGCCGCTGCGGCGCTGTGCTCACCTGTCAGTGTCCCTGGAGTCCCCAGGACTGCTGAGGTCCCCGGCGATGGCCTCCTGCAGCGCGGTGGCGCGGCGCGCGGCGAGGCGTGCCTCGTCCCGCGCGGCTGCAGCCTCTGCCGCTGCGGCGCTGGCGGCAGCTTCCGCGGCTGCCTTAGCACGCCCAGCCTCGCTGAGCTTGGCGTTCAGTGCACTGTTCTCTTCTTTGAGTTCGCTGTTTGTGGGTGTAGAGAGATTAGTATGAGGTCAGGTGGCACATTAAGTGCAATTATGTCATGTCGGAGACATCTGGCGGAGACATTGAGGATCCTCCGACCAGGCGAGTGTTGTGTCTGGTTTAGGCGATTGCTTAATAGTTGATTCTTGACTATAGTGTATGTTTTACCGCGATGCAAGATGTGGCGATGCAAGATTAAAAATTTTAGTTCCTCAGTGGCGTCATACATGTCGTTACAAGTATCGCGGACTCACCGTAACTGCCTGGTGAACTTGCGCACTTCGTCCGCGGTGTGCTGCTCGCGTGCGCGCGCGGTGGCGAGCTCGGAGGCCAGCGTCTCGTGCGCCTCCCGCAGGCGCGACAGCTGCCCCTCCAGCCGCGAGCGCGCCGTGGCTTCTAGCTCCAGGCTGGACTCTAACTCCTGGGACACACAGGGTAATGATTAATTGCTGTATTGTTTTTGTGGCACTTATAAAACGTCAAACAAGTAGACTACTGGGACCCAAGCCGCCTCTCTACGATAGAGAATAGGACGTAATCCACGACACGGCCCCACGTCTTAGAATTTTTTATTCAAGGAAATACCTTGTTCCTGAGCTCCAAGCGCCTTTCGGCTTCGAGGTGTCCGTGCGAGTGTCCCGCCTCCGCGTGCGCCAGCTTGGCCGTGAGCTCGGCCAGCTTCTCCCGCGCGGCGCGTGCCTCCTCGGCCGCACTGTCCGCGCGCGCGCACGCCTCACGCGCCTCGTTCTGCGCCATGCACAGCGCGCTCGTGCTTGACCGGTATTTCTTTAGAAGCTAAAATGAGAATGGTAGGTTATGTATTGTTACTGTGTAAGTGGCAATGACAAGCTTTCTCCACTTGTATCAAAATGCAGTGTGAATGTGTGTGTACCTCAGCCGCCTCCTCCTCCGCGTCGTCGAGCTGCGCGCGCGCGGCGGCGGCGTCTCGTGCGGCGCTCATGGCGCGCTCGGCGGCGTCGCTCCTGGCGCGCGTGGCCTCTTCCAGCGCTGCATTCGCTTCAGCGGCCTCTGCTTCTGCTGTTTGTCGAGCTTTTGTGGCTGCACGGACGGCTAGCTCTAGGTCTTCAACCTAGGGAAGTAAGGGTTGAGTTTAAATTTGCACAAATACACTACACTAACTTTTTTATCTATACTTATAATAAATCTGTAGAGAGGTAAATTCTGTACATAAAATATATTTAAAAAATAACTATCAAGGGGTGGTTAGGGATCGCTACTGATGCTAAAAATGCAATCAGTAAAATTTTTGTCTGTCTGTCTGTCTGTCTGTCTGTCTGTATATTCGTTATGGAAACAAAAACTACTCGACGGATTTCAACGAAATTTGGCACAATTATTCTTCATACTCTTGGGCAGGTTATAGTATACTTTTCATTACGCTACGATCAATAGGAGCAGAGCAGTGAAGGGAAATATTGGGAAAACGGGAGAAGATACTCCATTTTTTAAGCTTCCGTCGCGTGTGCAGGCTTATAGGTTAAAGCTACATAGAAATCATGTATGACGGAAATATTCGCCCTAAAATTATATAAAAAATATTCCTCGACAGCATATGTCTATCTTTTATGGTTGACTCACAATAACACGTGAAACTCCCGATAGCTTGGCAATTCGGAGATTTCTGATTGTATTTGTCTACTCTAACGTTTACAACACTATCACTCATCCCTAATTAAAAAAAGTTAACATTATTACCTATTCAATAAAAAAAGAATCATGTAAATCGGTGTAGAAACACCAAAGTTATACATGAAATAATAAGTCATCGCGCGTGAATACAGAGTCATGCTATAAGGATTATTTTTGTGTATCGGTTGCCGCGCTCGACGCGCGTCGTGGCGGGAGGTATAAAAAGGCGGGGGGTCCGCGCTCGAGCGTCATTCAATATTTGGCTGTTGATGCGAATAGACGTTCAGACTGTTCGACCTTATTGACAACCAATAATTGTTATTTGCAAACCGTGCTTATCAGCACGACTTTTAGTCTTTGAATAATTTATTTTTAGATTTGTTTTGTTGTTATTTTATATAATAGGTATTATGGTAGTGTTTAAATATATTATTAGTTTTAGGTATAAGAGGTTTTGGTAGTGATTAATTAAATTAATAGTTTATTTTCGTAATTATTATATTAGTTATTTTGGTAGTGTTTAATTGTATTAATAGTTTATTTTCGTAATTGGTAGTGTTTAATTATATTAATAGTTTATTTTCGTAATTATTATATTAGTTATTTTGGTAGTGTTTAATTGTATTAATAGTTTATTTTCGTAATTGGTAGTGTTTAATTATATTAATAGTTTATTTTCGTAATTATTATATTAGTTATTTTGGTAGTGTTTAATTGTATTAATAGTTTATTTTCGTAATTGGTAGTGTTTAATTATATTAATAGTTTATTTTCGTAATTATTACATAATTACTATATATAATTGTAAGTGTAAGGTAGCTTCAGTTACCGTCGATTAAAAATACACAATGCCACCTAAAAAACGACCATCTTTATCTCGAAATTCGAGAGATGCTAAAAGGATGAGAAATGCGCGTTCTCAAGAATCGGCAGAGGAAAGAGCACATCGGTTAAACTCTATGAGAGTTAGTGCCTCAACCTCTCGAGCCAATGAAAGCTCTCCAGAGAGAGAGATGCGATTAGCAGCTGACAGAGCGAGACGAGCTACATCACGGGCGTCTCAAAGCTCTTCTCAACGAGAGCTGAGGCTTACCATTGACCGAGAACAACATGTGTTATCCCGAGATGCTGAAACTGCGTCACAACGAGAATTGCGTCTCACTGCTGACCGCGAACGGCATACATTATCTCGCGAGTCAGAAACCTTCACTGACAGGGAATTACGTCTCACTGCTGACCGCGAACGGCATACACTATCTCGCGAGTCAGAAACCTACACTGAGTGGGAATTGCGTCTCACTGCTGACCGCGAACGTCATATATTGTCTCGCGAGTCAGAAACCTACACTGAGAGGGAATTGCGTCTCACAGCTGACCGCGAACGTCATATTTTATCTCGAGAATCTGAAACTTTAACTCAATATGAAGACCGTTTGACAAATGATAGGGTGCACCATAATGTTATTCGATCTCTCGAAGACGCACATGAGCATGAACAACGACTAGAGTCGGTACGCGAATATTATAATTCTTTGAGACAAGAACGATCAGTAAGTTTGTCTAATGAAAGATTAAGAATCGAAAATATTCGGTCTCTTGAAACGGATGAACAGCGAGAGGCCCGTCTTACTGCAGACAGATTTCGACATAGCCTTAATAACTTAGATGTACACATAGAAGATCAATCTAGAAATTCGGTGGTTTGGTCCGACAAATATAAAAGTGGGTTTGCTTATAACCTCACAATTGATTACGGATCATCTTCTGTAATAGGCGATATGAACGTGGTATGTCGTTTTTGTAATGCTGCAAAGTGGAGTAAGGAGTCAGCTGGTTTCTGTTGTTCTACAGGTAAAATAAATTTGCCTTCATTCGAAGACCCACCGGAACCTTTGAAATCACTACTTTTAGGGGAACATATACAATCTAAACAGTTTTTAGATAATATTCGCACTTATAATAGTGCATTTCAAATGACATCCTTTGGCGCTCAACAAATCTCAGAAGGTCATTTCATGCCTACTTTTAAGATACAAGGTCAGGTTTACCATTTGATAGGATCCCTTTTGCCTGAAAACCAACCTAAGTTTCTTCAAATATATTTTGTATCCGACTACAACGAACAGTCGAATATAAGAAATCAATATTTCCCGAATTTAAATACTGAACTCATATCACAACTTCAGAACATGTTGCATCAGGTTAATTCGTATGTATGCAGTTTTAAATCGGCATTAGAAGCTCTTCCTCGAGATGATGATAACAATTATAAAATTGTTATAAATGCCGATAGGCGTCCAACTCAGGAACACCCTGGGCGTTATAATGCTCCATCCACGAATGAAGTTGCTGTGGTATTGGTCGACCAGGAATGTGATAGGCGTGATATCGTTATCCGTTCCAGAGATAATCGTTTGCAACGTATTTATGAAACCCACAGGGCTTACGACAGTTTGCAATATCCTTTGATATACTGTCGAGGGGAAGATGGTTATAATTTTGCTTTATACCAAACTGATCCGCGTACAGGCGCACCTAATTATAATAAAAAGATTTCATGCCTTCAATTTTACTGTTACCACTTGCAAGTAAGACGGAATAGGTTTGTATACTTTCAACGTTTTCGTGGCTTATTCAATCAGTTTATTGTAGACATGTACGCAAAAATTGAAACCGAAAGATTAGTTTATATACGATCTAATCAAAGGCAGCTGCGCGCTGAAGAATACGTGCACCTTCGCGACGCCATGCAGCAAGATAACGATACGGTGAATATGGGTCGTTTAGTTATTTTGCCCTCTTCTTTTACTGGTGGTCCACGATACATGCACGAACGTACTCAAGATGCTTTTTGTTACGTAAGAAAATATGGACGTCCCGACTTATTTATTACTGTAACTACCAATCCTAAGTGGGATGAAATTACTCGGGAGCTTCTTGAGGGTCAAGCACCGCATGACCGCCATGATATCATAGCAAGAGTTTTTCATTTAAAATTAAAATCAATGATAGATCTACTTACCAAAGATAACATTTTTGGAGAAGTATTGTGTTATATGTATAGTATTGAATGGCAAAAACGCGGCTTACCTCACGCACATATCCTGCTTTGGTTAAAAGATAAGGTTCGACCTAATGATGTAGACAGTTTAATCAGTGCTGAAATTCCAAGTCCGATTGCAGATCCCGTGTTATACGACATTGTTAAAACTCATATGATACATGGTCCATGTGGTGCATTTAACGGGAATTCTCCTTGCATGCAAGACGGTCGTTGCACTAAAAGATATCCAAAAGCCTTAGTGGATGACACTGTAACAGGACATGATGGATACCCATTATATCGTCGCCGTTCAAGAGATAATGGTGGTTTTACTGTTGAAAAGCGAGTGTCTGGACAACAAGTTACTTTAGATAATAGGTGGGTCGTTCCGTATTCTCCTGTGTTGTCCAGAGCATTTCAAGCTCACATAAATGTTGAAATGTGTAATAGTGTAGAGTCAATAAAATATATTTGTAAGTATATTAATAAGGGCAGTGACCAAGCTACATTTGCTTTGAGAAATGAACATGATGAAGTTACAAGATTTCAGTCAGGCAGATATATAAGTTCTTCAGAAGCTGTGTGGCGGATCTTAAGTTTCAACATTCACGAAAGATATCCACCTGTGACTCATCTGGATGTTCATCTTGAAGGCGGCCAACGTATATATTTCAACGCCGAAAATTTCACAGAACGGTTAGAGAACCCTAGACAAACAACTTTATTAGCATTCTTTCGACTTTGCCAAACTGATGATTTTGCAAAATCTCTTTTGTATGAGGAAGTTCCATCGTATTATACCTACGATAAGCAACGGGGTGTCTTTAATCGAAGACGCCGTGGCAGGCCTGTAGATGGCGAGTCAGGTATTTTTAAAGAACATGTTCTTGGTAGAGTGTACACCGTTCATCCTAACAACGCTGAGTGTTTCTATTTGCGATTATTATTACATACCGTGCGAGGACCAACCTCATTTATAGATTTGAGAAAAGTAGACGATGTTGTTTATCCCACTTATCAAGCAGCTTGCCAAGCACGTCATTTGCTTGAAAATGATCAGCATTGGGATGACGCTTTAGCAGAATCCTGTGTTAGTGATAATCCACGACGGTTACGCCATTTATTTGTAACATTACTCATATTTTGTAATTTGTCAGATGCTGTAAAATTATGGGAAAAATATAAAGAAAAATTTGCAGAAGACTTTCTTAGAAATATACCTAACAATGATGAAGGCACAACTAATGATAATTTCCGTGATCTTGCCATAAATCAGTGCTTATTAGCTCTTCAGGATGACTTAACAGCAGTAGGCGGTAAATCACTCTGTGAATATGGTTTGCCAACACCAACCTCAGTCGGAGAGGTAACTAATAGGGAATATTCCGCAGAGATTGGTTACAATTTAATGGAACTGCTGACAACATTAGAAAACGGTGTCCCAATGATGACTGCAGAACAACGTTCAGTTTATGACCGCGTGTGCAATAGTGTTCAAAATAATTTGGGAACAATATGGTTTTTAGATGCACCTGGAGGAACTGGAAAAACCTTTTTGACTAAATTAATATTGGCTTATGTTCGAAATCAGCGTAAAATTGCTCTTGCCGTAGCTTCATCAGGGATAGCTGCAACATTGCTACCAGGAGGTAAAACTGCTCACAGTATGTTTAAAATACCAATTGATTTAGATCGCACGGAAAGTCCAACCTGTAGTATTTCAAGAAATAGCGACAAAGCTAAGGTATTACGCGAGTGTAGTTTAATCATATGGGATGAATGTACGATGGCCCATCGAAAAGGAGTAGAAGCGGTAGACAGAACTTTAAGGGATATAAGACAAAATGATCGACCAATGGGCGGTATCACGGTTTTATTTTGTGGTGATTTCCGACAAACCTTACCAGTAATACCACGGGGAACCCGAGCTGATGAGGTTAGGGCTTGCCTGAAAAGCTCTTATTTATGGCGTGATATACAATCGGTGCATTTGACTATAAATATGCGAGTGAGAACTGGAGATAACCCGGATGATAGTCAATTTTCTGACACATTATTAAAGATTGGTGAAGGTACCTATCCACAACTACACCAAGGAAAACTTATTCTGACGCCTGAATTATGTTGTATGGTGCAATCTCAACCACATCTTATATCGTCGGTTTACGGTGACGTAACAAATATATTAAATAGGGACAATTCTTGGCTATGCGAAAGATCTATTTTAACTCCTCGCAATGACCAGGCATCTGAGATCAATAACAAAATACTGTCGAATATACAGGGGGAAAGCAAAGTTTATAGATCAATAAATAGAATGGTCGATGAACAAGAAGCCACTAATTACCCGATAGAATTTTTAAATTCTTTAAATATGCCCGGACTTCCCGCTCATGAAATTTGTTTAAAAATTGGGATACCGATTATTCTGCTCCGAAATTTAAGACCACCACAACTTTGCAATGGAACTCGACTAAAAGTAACCCAGTTGCAACAAAATATAATCGAGGCTCAAATTTTAACAGGTTGCGGTGCAGGAGAAACCGTCTTTATTCCCAGAATACCCTTAATACCAAATAATTTTCCATTCCAATTTAAAAGGACGCAATTCCCAGTATCGGTGTGTTATGCAATGACAATTAACAAGGCTCAAGGGCAGACTTTTGGTGTTGCTGGAGTAGATCTCAGTGTCAGTTGTTTCTCGCATGGTCAGTTGTATGTTGCTCTCTCCCGTGTTAGCAGTTCTAAAAATCTTTATGTTCACGTGCCGGACGGGTCAACTTTCAATATAGTTTACCCGGAAGCTTTGCACTGAAGTATTTTCGTTTTATAGGTACCTTTACCTTACCTTTATAAGGCAGTGGTACTTATATTGCCACCAAAATTTGAACCTTAACACATTATTATAAAGTTTAAAAGCAATAAATATTTTTAAGTTCTGTGTCTTATAAAGGGTTAAGCCTCATGTGAACGTGATCTAAACAATATTACCAATATAAATAAAAATAATAAATATTACCAATACATTAACTTAATACACAAGGAGTTACACGCTGACGGAGACGCGGGCACAGCTATCTATACTTTTCTGCCGGAAGTCACTATTCCACGCGGACGAAGTCGCGGGCAAAAGCTAGTACAAAATATAATTGATGCTGGACCCATAATATCATTGCAGCTATCATTTTGTATCGATGGTAGACAACAAACCATATATTTCACCATAATATCGGGAGGCGACATGATGGCGGCGATTTGCACTTTACCTTCTATACTACAGAATAGGTACCGGCACGCGCTCGGCGTCAGAGTGAGGATCGCTTTGCGCATTCCATACATTGGCGAGCCAATCGTCGTCGTTGTTAGATACATGCAGCAGGAGCAGGGAACGAATCACGAGATGTTACGATGGCGCGGCGAGCCAATCACCGACACTCCCCGCCCCGGCGTCTCACTTCATACCACTAAACAGGCCGATATTTGACTTCTGCGCAACTTGAAGCCAGCGCTCAAGATCCGTGCCGGTATCTGTATAACACACGTGTAACATACCTGGTTCTTCAGTTGCCGGATCTGTGCTTTAGCCCCGCCCTCCTTCTCCTTCTGTTCTAGCATCGTCTGCGCGTCACGGAGCAGAGCGCGGTATCTCTTCAGGTCCCTAAAAATCACACAAATATTGAATTTTTAGACCCCAGACTTTATGTGTATGAGGGGAATTCTAAGGCCTGCTTTGCAACACGCTAGGCAGCTTGAGCAGCACAAAATACTGAACCCTGTCACAAAATACATGGGTACAGAAATCAATCTACATACAAAACGCGCTTGAGCAACGCACACACAGACATCGCTCACGGACACGATATCTTAGTCCCGATGGAACCAGTGCGTTTGTATTAGTGATGTTCCGGAGATCCGTATCCGTATCCGTCACTTTACTCTCGGATCTTTTTCGGATCTTTTATATTCAATTGACAGGATAAAACGCTGCATAATAACTTAGATTATGTGATTAAGTAGTATAACATTAAAATAATCTTCAGGATGTTTTCTCTGTAGATGATTTTTTAGTGAAGTTGTGCCTTTACCCTTACATCCGGCACATCACTAGTACATAGGCGGACTTAATGCAACAAGGCATATATTTTTGTGCAAAAGTGGTCTAATGGTCCCACTGCTGGGACTCGGGCCTCCTCTCTAGGAGAGGGAATGGGCCGTAATCCACCACGCGGGCCCAGTCCGGTTGGTGACTGTCACATGTCTTCGAACTTTTGGTTCTAGGACATGCTGGTTTCCTCACGATGTTTTCCTTCACCGTTTTGTGAGCAGTCTCAAACATAGATCAAAATGCCTAATTTTCTTTTGATATCAACAATGCCTCCAACGAGGTGGATCGATGACTTGGTCAGGGTCGTGAAAATCCGACGGATGAGTGACGCACCAGACCGGTCGTTGTGGCGACGCTTGGGGGAGGCCTATGTCCAACAGTGGACGTCTTTCGGCTAATATGATGATGATCAACAATGCAACGTTACCTCTTGAGTCTCTGCAGCAGCTGCGCTTGCTCGTGGTTCTCAGCGCGCGCAGTCTCCTCGAGCGCGGCGAGGCGTCGCTCAAGTTCGTGTCGCTCTCTCAGCAGCAGGCTGCGCTCGGAGTGCTCGCTCTCAAGCTGACTTTCCAGCACTGGGAAAAGAAAATGAAGTTACTTTAAAAGTTGCAGTTGAGACAGAGGAAAAATTGCTAGCCTGACTTTTGAGTGAGGAAAAACTTTGTTTTGTAATTTTAACTTCGCCAACATGTTTTTGAAAGAACGTAGTTTTGATTTGTTTCGCATATTTATATCGCATTTATTGTTGAGCTACATTCGCATTCTGTATCTGCGAAAGAGACGAGCTGCATCTAATCGCATCGAGGCGCATTTTACCATGCTTCTATTCTATTCTGTCACACTAGAGCGAGAAAGCGTGAAGAGATCGTAAAGCTGACTGCCTCATCGATTCCATCGCGGGTGATCGCGTTCCCGCTTTCATTTCGCTCTAGTAAATGACGGTTCTAAGTGCCGGGAAAGAATAGAAGTATAGTTAAATCTGGTTCGATGCGACCAGATACAGGACCTTAGGGTCTCTTTCTCAGACACAGAATGGCACTCATTTATTTTTTGAGCGTGGTGACCGATAAGAAAACAAATGAGTGAACAATCAATCAAAATTCAATTCAATGTGTTCTCAAAATTCAAATCAATTAATATTAAAGAAAAAAAAAGACAAAGGAAAAAAAATACTGCATAAATAAAATAAATAAATAATTGTAATAGCATAAGTTGATAAAAATGCTATGCAATAGCTTTACCGCGGCAGTCCCCGAGTGCCACACGTCTTTTATTTTATTTTTTTCTATTTAATTCTAATCCAGAATTTAAGAAGAAAGATAACACTCAGTCTTTTTTATTAATCATTGATAGCTTTAAAGACTTAGGGGAGACCTTTGCCCAGCAATGGGACTGTAAAGGCTAGAAAAAAAAATTGATAGCTTCGCGTTTGACTACTATCTCACCTGATGGGAAGCGATGACGTGGTCAACAATGGAGCACGCTTAGGCTTAAAAAGCGTATAGCACATTTTGAGCAGTGTAGTATACGCCCTTTGAGCTCAGAGGTACTGAGAAATAACCTATTCACTATTGACTTAAATGCTTGGGGACTCAGGGATTAAAGATCTAGTTGTAGCTATCAGAAAACATTCCACAGTCAGTCGGTACGGGTCGGACTAAGCGTTTCGCTCCGTCATTTATACCGCGTACATCGAAGGACAGGAACATTTTGCCTGCTACGGTCTTCCCGTCCAATTATAAATTTATAATTTAGATGACTTTAAGGCCAGAGTGAATAGGCCCTTAATAAACTAGTGCGTCTCACCAACAACGATTGCATCACTGCTTACCATCAGGTGAGATCGCAGGCAAGGACTGGTTTTATTATTAAAAAATCGTTAGATCAATGAAGGTGTAAAGGAGGCTTACTCTTGAGTTTCTTGGCGGCATTAGCGCGCGTCTCCTCCATCTCGTCGTCCCTGGCGGCGGCCTCCAGGCGCGCCTCCTTGCGCTGCTGCTCCAGCAACATCTCCAGCCGCAGCTTGGAGCTCTCCAGCAGCTGAAACATAGTTTTACGGTAAGTCTTCGGTGTTCATAGGTGATGGCCTCACTGGGACACTATAGAGGCGCTACCATGACCACGCTGGCCAAAAATGTATGACTGTTTATTTAAGAGGCCGGCGACAGATGAATTTCCATACAAACGTAATACCACGCTCATTTGCAGTTGGAGCATATTTCCATCATATTATGATGATATTCGGTTATAGTCAATATTTATCTAGGTTCCTACGTTGAGAATATTAGAAATATTGTTATTTTTAATACAGAAAAAGCCAAATGGCATGTTTTGCCATTTACGCTGTAAAAAAATAAAAAGTACGAAATACAATTCGCTTAAATTTCTTTGTTTTTTTAAAAAAGAAAGACGTAGGAACCTAGATAAATGTTGTCTATAATCGAATATCATCATAATATGCTGGAAATATGCTCCAACTGCAAATGAGCGTGGTATTACGTTTGTATGTAAATTCATCTGTCGCCGGCCTCTTAATGATGCACCTGTTTTATTATTTTAATACTTTGTTTTTATATCTTACTAGCTGTCCGCCCGCGATTTCGTCCGCGTGTATTTCGGTTTTCGCACTCTAAACGTGTTTTCCCGTAGGAATAAGATGTTTTTCCGGAATAAAAAGTAGCCTATATTCTTTTCCATGTCAAAAGCTATATGCATGCCAAATTTCATCCAAATCCGTTCAGCCGTTTTTGCGTGATTAAGTAACAAACATCCAAACATCCACACTTTCACATTTATAATATTAGTTAGGATTAGGCAAATGTAAATTTTATTAATTAATGAATTGATGTGGTTATGTTTTTTTTATTAGTTTTGTTTTGTGATGTTTTAGTCAACTATTTATTCTTGTATGTTAATTTTTTTAAATAGTTTTAATTAATAGATAATACTTAAATAATAATGCTCATTTAGTGGCATTTTTATCACATGTTTTAAGATAATTTGTGGATGATGAGGTGGGCTGCGATATTGTTACCACTCAAATGATTGATATTTGTAAATATTATATATTTTGGCTGTTGATTGTCCCTAAATAAATAAACAATTGGTCACCCTCCAAAGAAAGTATCCATTTTGTTGGCAAGCAGACTGATTGCACCACCCCTGGTATCCTAATAAGTTATGGGCCTAAAGCGCAAGCCAGGATAGCTCATGAATTTCAAATCCTCTTAGATTTTGTGCAATTTACAGCTCAGTGTTAGATGGTATTAGATGCGGTGTACGTAGAAATATTTGCTATGGCATTATAGCGCCATCTCTATCGCCACATAGGAACTAAAATTCAAGGTCCTGTATCGCAGTATCAGAGTTCTCAGCGCGATTAGGACTTATTAACGACCCGAAGTCATGGTAGTGTAGCGTTAAAGGGTCAGTTGTGCGAGCGAGACAGAGGGTTGGAGCTATACATTCTATATAGCGTCCTCTCTTTAACAGTTCAGCACGCTTAGCCAAGTTGTTATTCTGCAATCGTTAACGCTGTCGAAAAGTGATGAAACGTATGCGAATGACGTCATCTCAACGTAAAGTCGCGTGGTTAGAACAAACGAATAGACAATTCGTATTCGTAATTCAGACAAACGCTACATTGTAGAACGAGCGGCCGACTCAGGCGCGTCAACATGGCTACGTACTTATCGTTTTCTACAATTGCTGTCACCGAGGCGTTACCGATTAGAGAACGGAATTCGACACAAACTGTTTGTAACTTGGCTAGGGGGCTGTTTAAGTCGTAAAATGGATCGCGATAAGAGCTTGTAGTCAGTCACTCACCTGTATCTGCCCGGCTAGCTCGTCCAGTTCCTCTTCCTGGTCGCGCACTCGCCGCTCCAGGTCGGTCTTGCTCCGGCGGAGGGCGGTGACCTCGTCTCCTCCACCCCCTCGTTCCTCCAGCTCGCGGGTGGCGGCTGCTAGTCGCTCTTCTTTCAGCTCCAGTTCCAGACGAGCTTCCTGTGGGTACAAATAGGGATTTATGCTTTAAGCATCGTGATCGCTGACGTCAGATTCACATAATTGTATTGCTTTCCGTCATAGTCTTAGGCAACCCAAAAATACGTGACAACGATTCATTTGATTGACGTATTTTGCGTCTCGATACGACTTGATAAAGGGCAGGGGAATGATGATGGAAGAAATAGAGGAATGTAGGTGGAAGGAGCAGAGGAATGTTGGTGGAAAAGGCAGGGGAGTGATGATGGAAGGAGCAGAGAAATGTTAGTGGAAAAGGCAGGGGAAAGATGGTGGGATGGCGGAAGCAGCAGAGGAATGTTGGTGGAAAGGGCAGGGGAGTGGTGATGGAAGGAGCAGAGGAATATTTTGAAAGGGCAGAAGAATGATGGTGGAAGGAACAGGGGAATGTTGGTGGAAAGGGCAGGGGAATGATGAAAGAATAGAGGACTGTTGGTGGAAAGGCAAGAAAGACAGAGGAATAATGTTCGAAAAGGCACAGGAATAATGATCGAAAAGGCAGAAGAGTGTTGATGAATAGGGTAGAGAGGACAGAGAAATGATGGTTAACAGGCAGAGGAATAACGATGGAAGGGGCAAAGGAATGATGATGAAAAGGGCTGGAAAAGGAAGGTAGTAGGAAGTAGAGACATAGGAATAATGACGGAAGAGGTAGGAGAATGATGATGAAAGTGGCTGAGGAATAATGATGAAAAGGGGCTAATGATGATTGAAGGTGTCAGGGATATTATGATGGGAGAGGCAAAGAAATGATGATGTATACTTACAGAGAGGCTCTGTTCGATGGCGTATTTCTCGGCGTGCGCCTGGTCCCGCTCGCGGGAGAGGCGCTCCTTGGCGCTACGTTCTCGCTTCAACTCCTCCTGCGCGGCCTGCAGCTCACCATCGAACTTGCGCTGCCGTTTCTCCAGCAGGTTGTTACGGCAAGTCTGGAATATAACCAACAACATCAGAAATAGTCCACAACTATCATACAACGCCGTCTAGTCTCAAGCTAAGCAGAGCTTGTGTTATGAGTACTAGACAACTGATAAAAATACTTTTTTAAATGCATACCTACATGTTATAGATAAAGTACATCAAGACACAGAACAAATGACCGAGTTCATCGCACAAACATTTGTCATGGGTGGGAATCGAATCCTCGACCTCCGGCATAGCAGTCAGGGCTATTAATCACTAGACGATCAGGCCAGGCGCCTTTTTGGCCTCACACAGATTAATTTTCTCATTAGCTATGTATTTTTACGATTGTGTGCGGCGTCTTGCTTTCTTTCAATTGCGTGGCTCGTCTCGAGCGAGGGTCGGAAGCCATGCTCATTACCTGTTCATCAAGCAGTGATCTCAGGTCAGCCATGTCGTTGGTCAGCTTCTGCAGTTTACGCTTCCATTGCGCAGCCACGGCTCTCTGCTCCTCCACTTCCTCATAAGCATCTTGTACCTGGAGACGAAATAAAAAGGTGGTTAGTGATAAATGGTGAAGTTCTTCTGGACAGAACTAGGGTTGTGTTGGTAACATGACAACACATAGAAATTACATTGGAAGGCCTCCTACAAGGTGGACCGACGACTTGGTGAGAGTCGCGGGAATGCGGTGGATGAGAGATGCACAAGATCAGCCGTTGTAGCGACGCTTGGAGGAGGCCTATGTCCAAAAGTGGACGTCTTTCGGCTGTGATGATGATGATGATGGCATGACAAATAAAATAGATTTGGCAAAGATTTCGATTGAATTGGGGGTCCTGGCCTGTGACTTTTTGACGATGGCGTAGGTTTACTTAGGCCTATACAGGGTTATTCGTAAAACACTGGCAACCTCGCAGGACTACATTACTAACATCATAAACAACAACTTTTGTTCTATGACTAAAATATGCCAAATTTTTAAAAGTAAAAAATTTGTCATATTTTAGTTATCAGATTTTCATACACAAGTAAAAATATTTAAATTAAACGTTCTAAATATTACGAAATCTATGCGTAAAAATATTTAAATTAAGCGTTCTAAATATTACGAAGTCTATGCGCAGCAAGTGATAGTACAATAGCAGGGGGTGCGGGGTTCGGGCGGCGGGTGTGCTTAATGCGCTGGTGTCGCGTCATACAGACGTAGGTAGGTATAGCAAAATACAGAGTTGGAATGTGTTCGATAGAACAACGAAATCTTGAAGGTTTCTTTTTGGTAAATAAATTATGTTTTGTAAAAAGTCATAAAACAAAAGCTGTTGTATATGATGTTAGTACCTTTTTTTGTAGTTTGCTATCAGAAATGTTACTGATGAAGGTGTTTTAAATTGGACTAGCAACATAAACAAAACAAGAAATCTTAAAAAAAAATCTAATTCACGATACACGATTAAAACAATAGACAAACGATCTTCACACGCATGCTTTTCAGTCTTTTAATTAACGTTTGTTTTTATTAGCAACAATGTAGTTAGAACACTAATGACATTTGAAAGTCTAGAAAGAAATTAAACATTGAATTAAGAATCACTAAAATGTAAGGAATTAAATAGCTTAGCATAATCAAAATTCAAAATTCAAAACATTTTATTTCACATAGGCCTACATGGGCACTTATAAAACGTCAGAAGCTAGTGCACGGTTCCAAATTGGTTGTTTGATAGGGAGAAGAACCGGCAAGAAACTCCATGATTACTCTTTAAAAAAAAAGTGGTTATCGTTACAATATTTCAAAATTACAGTCCCACTACTGGGACTCAGGCCTCTTTACGAGAGGGAACAAGCCGTAATCCACCAAGCAGGCTCAGTGCGTATTGGTGGATATCACATGTCTTCGAATTTTTGGTTCTAGGACATGCCGGTTTCCTCACGGTGTTTTCCTTCACCGTTTTGAGAACAGTGGTGATGAAATAAATTACACAAAGTCATGCGCCTAGCTGGGTTTGAACCCGCGACCTACAACTCGTAAGTCGGGGCCGTTACCGCTACCACTGCTGAAATTAACTCATCATCATCATTTCAGCGGATAGACGTCTACTGATGGACACAGGCCTCCTCCAAGTGTTGCCACAATGAACGATTCTATGCGTCCCGCATCCATCGGATGCAATCGTGGCAATGGACAGGGCACATTGCTCGCAGAACAGATGGCCGTTTGGGCCGAATGGTTCTGGAGTGGCGACCACGTACCGGAAGACGCAGTGTTGGAAGGCCTCCTACAAGATAGACCGATGACCTGGTGCGGAAATCCGATGAATTTAACTAATTTGAAATAAATAGTAATAAAAATTCATGAAAAACAAGATGAGTCATATAATGTGTAAAGAGAAATCACTAGTCGAGGTGTATCCGTTAGTTAGCCAATCTTACTGAATTAAATGCCAATTTGTTAAAAGTAGATTTAAAATGTCGCAACGGAGTTTAGATTAATGAGATAATGAACGGAACTCATGACGGCGTTAAACCACAAAATAGATAGGTACAGAAGTCAATCTACATACAAAGCGCGCTCGAGCAACGCACACATTGACACCGCTCACGGACACGATATCTCGGCTCAATCGCCCGGTCGCACTCGTACCTTAGCGCGATCACCTGGCGTAGGTATAAAAAGTGAAGTACTTACATATATATATATTTTTTTTTAACTATCACACAACGCGACCTAGTCTCAAGCTAAGCAGAGCTTGTGTTATGAGTACCAGACAGCTGATAAACATATATTTCTAAAAACATACATACTATAGATAAATTACACCCAGACACAGAACAAAAATGATCATGTTCATCACACAAAGATTTGTACTGGGTGGAAATCGAACCCACGACCTTCGGCATAGCAGTCAGGGTCACTAACCACTAGACCAACAGGCCTGTCATATATGAGATTGACTTCTGTCTATCTATTTTGTGGTTAAAGGGTTGACTACATGGTTGCAAACTATTGTTCCTGCCAAGATGACCTTGGTTTGTATTTTTTTTTTGTGTTGTCACCGTGATTTTTGACAAAAAGGTCACCGTGCTTATGAACCCAACATGTAGTGCACGCACTTGAAGACGTGACAGTTACAAAAAAATGGGCACAAAAGTTATTGCCACCGTGACAAAAGTCACCAGAGCACGCTATGTCTTAGAGCTCTAGTCTCCATCGAAGGCCAATCATAATAGATCCAGATTTTCCATTCCACCAACAATAATAACAAGAGAATTATTAAACCAATGCGTATTAAAACACGATGTATTACGAAACGTAATCCGAGTCGGTCTGGTCGCACGCTGGACCGGAGCCAAACTTTACCGATTACGATAAAACAACTAAATTATTGTACTACTGAAACATTTTCATATTAAAGTGCACTAACCTCGGTTTCTTCCTCCATATTATAATTCACGAAGAATTAAAAATTGCGAAAATTTTCGCCGATTTGAATTATGAATGCGAATGTCAATGCCCTTTCGCATTTCATTGAACTTTTTCGTAGTATGATAATAATAATAGTATCCTTTGTAAACTTAGTTGTTCACAAGATTTCAATTTAAAAAAAAAAAACATTTAAATTGGTAACCACTTTGACTCACTTCACTTCAATAAGTTACCATATTATTATTCCATAGCAATCACATGAACTTTCTTTGAAAGTATGGATACGTTTTAAATAAATTATTTCATCATTAAACACTCAACACTCTACTCTATTCACTTTATGAATATTGTAAATCGTCTATGAATTACAGTAAACAAAATAATGTTTTCCTTAACTGTCCTCAATAAGTGAATGATGACGCAAAGTAAAATAAAATCCAGCTTTATCAGCGGTAGAAAGCGTTCACTTCAATATTAAAACACATTATTATCATTTTTAATGCACAAAGTTAATAAACTACGGACATTTCCACTTTTTATAGTCACACTTAACAATTTATCACAGAGTGTTTCGTCACTCGGCTTTCAATGAAAATATTTTTATAGATTATTACGAAATGTAGGTAAGAGGTGAATCAATATTGCGTAGAAAAAAAAAACAAGTAAAAATCGAACAGCACTTCAAAAATGGAATATTTTCGAAAGAAAACTTTCCATTTTCAAAACTTAAACCATTTTAACGAAAAATTCTACTATAAATTTTTGTCTCATAGCCGATAAAGCTATATGTAACCGAATAATGACGATAAAGCAGATGATATAGAGATCTAAGGTGTTTTATCAGTTCCGAAGAGCGGGCCAAGGATGCTGTGATATGAAGATATTGAGATAAAGATGACTATTGTAAACCTACACACGGCAGGCCTCTTTATTTGCCCGTCAGATTATAAAAGAGCTGGTTGAGTGTGTGTCTGACGTAATTTAAGAAAAAAACAATGTTAAAGAAATGATCATTTAAAATATCTCGTGTTATGAATGACTTGCCAACGATTTTATTTTTGGAAGTAGAAAGAATGATTATGTGGCCATTTATTATTATAATTATGAACATTTCGAGAATATAGAACTATTTCAATGTCATTTTTTCATTCAGAAAAGATCACATTTATAAATTTTACAGATTGCTCGGTTCAAAAAAGAGAGAAGACAGAGAGAATAAGAGTATATTTTCAAAACACAGTTTACATACAAACAGCCAAATGCTATCGCAAGCTATCTATCGAGATTACGTGTACGAAATTAACGTAGACAAAATTAACTGTTTTTTTCATCGAGTTCCATACAATATTTGCTAATATTCCAAACAAGAAAGTAACGTAGGATGAGTGTTTGTTTGTAATTTTTTTTACGCCTAAACCTCTCAACCAATCTGTATAGAGATAGGATCTACTTCTTCCTTTTCTCAAATTTTTGGGTCAAGTAGGTTGCCAAATTTACAGCAGCGTCTGTGACATATTTTAGGTCCTCCTGAGTGCATATGTAGGGACATTTTGAGCACTCTAATATGGGCCATCGTTTAGTCAAGAGTACCGCACTCGCACTGGGTATCAAAGGGGCCTATAATACCCCATTTTGCCAGGTTGTGTTTGTAATAAAGATTGGATTGGATATTGAAGCAGGAAGAAAGGGTTTAAAGCGCGTATTTTGCGTACTTCCTGAAGAAGGATACACAATGCATTCCAAATGAGAATAGGATCGATTGTCATGTTGTGACGTCACGATTTACTGTCAAATTTTTTTTTTTTTTTTTTTTACTTAGCCCACACTGTCCCACTGCTGGGCAAAGGCCTCCCTCCACTCCTTCCAACGATCACGGTTCCTCGTTTTCTCATTCCAGTTCTTAAGGAAGCCATCCAGGTCATCCCGCCATCTCCTTCGTGGTCTGCCTCGGCCCTGCATTGCTGTGTCCGGGCATCAATCCAGCGTTTTAAGCGCCCACAGCTCGTTAGACATGCGACAGACATGTCCTGCCCAGTCCCATTTAAGTTGGGCAGCCTTTTGAGCCACATCAACGATTTGCGTTTTGGAGCGTAGTGTTGTGTTTCGAACACGATCTGTTAGTTTAACACCTAGTATGCTACGCTCCATTGCACGCTGGCAAACCTTGAGTTTGGACTTTTGGATGTTAGTCAAAGACCAAGTCTGTGCACCATAGGTCAGAATGGGGAGAATACACATGTCCATCAGCTTACGTTTCAGTGACATGGGCAAAGAACCCTTAAATAATTCCTTCATGGACCAGTAGCTCTTCCAGGCATTCTCTGTTCGGCGTGTTATTTCTTTGTCTTGCCTTGCCTGGAAAGAGACCACTTGGCCCAAGTAGAGATATTCTTGGACGTATTGTATATTCTCCCCGCCTACGAGTATATTCTTTTTGGAGCTGTTGGTCATAACTTTGGTCTTCGACATGTTCATCTTCAATCCAACCTCAAGGCTTGCATCGCTCAGATCTTGTAACATTTGTTCTAGTCCTGTGGCTGTGGGAGAGAAAAGGACAATATCATCAGCGAAACGTAAATTAGTTAACCTCGCTTCATCGATGACAATGCCCTTCTCTTCCCATTTGACTGCCAATGTCTGAAAGACTTCTTCCAGGGTACTGGTGAACAACTTTGGGGACAGCGGGTCGCCCTGTTTGACTCCCCTAAGAATTTCGAACATAGGACCTACTCTCTCTAGCCTGATGGCAGCTGTGCTGTGTCTGTATATATTTTGCAGTAATTGTATATACGTGGATTCTATCTGTTGCTTTGTAAGGGAATCGAATATTGCAGAGTGTGTGATGCTGTCAAAAGCCTTACAGTAATCAACAAAAGCAACATATAGAGGAATTTTATATTCTGTACTGTCAAATTGAGGAAAGAAATTTTTAAACTTAAATTATTTTACGAGACATTTAAATTATTTACGAACTGTGAACGAAAAAAGTGTAATTAGAATCTAGCCGCATGCCAATTGAGATATGGGCCAGTAAAACGCAAAATTGGTGCCCTAAAATCGCACGACGGGGCCGCGGCAGACCAAGAAGGAGATGGCGGGACGACTTGGATGTCCTCCTTGGGAATTGAAAAGAGGTGGCTCAAAACTGGGAACATTGGAAGGAGTGGAGGGTGTCCTTTGCCCAGCAGTGGGACAGTATGGGCTAGATATAATAATAGAATCCAGTTCTTCAATTTTACTCATCTCCGAGTTCTTCAATTTTGCCAAAAATTTTTCGATTTGACAGTACGACGTCATATCACGTCACAACATGGCAACCGATCATATTCTCATTTGGTACGAATAGTACATACATAGGATTTTATAACCCAGAAGTGTTCCTTTGGGATAATTTCCAACGGAGCAGAAGCACATTTACCTATAATCAATCTTTCTAAAAACAGCTCGTAAACCGATAGAAAACACATGTAAGTGTATATTAATAGCACGTTAGTAGCAACAGGTAGCGTTTTACGTGTGTTTGGCAGGCCTAGAACGTGTGGCGACGTGGCGGCCTAGGTCATGGATGATCACTAATATACTTCGACGGTATTATTCGAGTATTTTAGTGTTGCGAAGTTGGAATTTAGATTTTGTTGGGCCTATTTTCCATTGCCTCTTAAGTATCTAGGCCTATTTTCCATTGCCTCTTAACTATTAATATCTCTCGATTTTTCTGCCTATGTCGGTGATTTTGGTCCTGCGGACAATATCTTCATTTCTGATTCGATCACGCAAGGAAATTCCGAACATAGCAGTTTGCTCACAGAAGATACGGTCCATGAGGTCGGAAGGTTCTGGAGTTGGGGGGAAGGGAGTGGCAATTACGGTGTGGAAGACATTTTGAGAGGGCTTCCCACAAAGTGGACGATGACTACGAAGTAATGAGCAATCGCTGTAGGGTTTTTCGCAATAAGATTTTTCGTATAAACATTACATCGCACCATTAAAACATCGATGGAATAAACTGAATTTTCGAAGCACCGTATTTGATCGTTATTATAGCAAAATTCGAATCATCCAGTTTCGCAGTCAAATAGAGGAAGGGAACCCAACGAAGTGGCCCAAACAGGCATCGGCCCTGCTGAGCCCAAACAGGCATCGGCCCTGCTGAGCCCAAACAGGCATCGGCCCTGCTGAGCCCAAACAGGCATCGGCCCTGCTGAGCCCAAACAGGCATCGGCCCTGCTGAGCCCAAACAGGCATCCGCCCTGCTGAGCCCAAACAGGCATCGGCCCTGCTGAGCCCCTACGGTTTGCTGATATCTCTTTAAAGAGCACGTGGAACATTAAGTGCTGTTGATGATTTAGGCTCGGCCCGGACGGTTACCGGACAACCGAACAGCGAGTTACCCATTGCTCATCGTCCACAAGCCCGCTGTTGTGGTTAGTAGTCAGGGATCTGGTGAGCTTCTATTCACCCCGTTCAACGTTCGTGTTGCCGCGATTCATTTTCGTCTTCAATTCTGTTGTGTCAACCTTCGTCACACCATCACTAACTTCCTATTCTTTCACATCGTTCCTCATATAATCTGTCCATATTTTATTTGACCTCACTCACTAATTAATTAGGTATCTAGGTAGGTCTACAAATACATACACATGCACCAAGAGAATTGGACCATGTTAATGAACACATAAAAAGGATCTTTAATTGCATGCAATCTGGATTCCAGTGAATGAGTTCATAAAGTTATTTCTGTTCCAAAATAATGTATTCATATTCACTTTCAATGACAAATTCCTTTCTTAAAAATAATTTGTACGTAGGCGGGTGTTGATACCGTATTACGGAAACTGCTCATAAAATGGACTATGATCATAATAAACATGTTTTGTAATAAGTAAATGAGATTTTTGACAAGCTGTTCATATAGGCGGCTTCTCTTTGTAAGGGAGTGGGTTGTAGTGACCTAGTACGGATCGGGAGCCGTGGCGTGGGACATTTTGGACCGGGACCGCGGTCCCAACTTCCACCTATAAAAATATATTAAAAATATATATTTTTAGCAGTATTTTGGGACCACAAATAAAATAAATACTGACAGCTTTTTGACAACTTAATTTAAATATATTTTTCCTTGTGGTCCCAAAATAGTACTCAATATTTTTTTTTTTAATACGTTGGTGGAATTTGGGACCCTGGTTTCCGGTCCCGGTCAGAAAGAGCCCCACGACCCTGGCGGGTTATCATATGTCTTTGTATTATTTGATTTGAAGTTATCCCGATTTCCTCGCGATGTTTTTTAGAAAGCAGTGGTGAAATAATTAAAACTGGGTCTGAATTTTATTCTACGAATGATTATTTCTATATTTTTAATTACTTTTGTTCATTATTTATTTATATTTTGCTCATAGAAATATGTAAACAGGATTTTTGTAACTCCATAACATGAAGAGTGTTTATGGAGTTTTCTGTACTTTCGTCTCCTTAGAGATACGTACGAGCAAAATTGCCCCATTTTTTTGACAAACCGAAATTTTGGCAACTCAAAAGTGCCTGTAAATAGTTTATTTATATATCCAATAAGAGAAATTGACTGACTGACATATCAACGCCAAAAGTACTGCGACTATACGAACGTGAAATTTTGTCCAAAGTTTCCTTTTATGACGTAGGTGAGCATTAAGAGAGGATTTTCCGAAATTCACCTCTAAGAGTCCACATTCACGCGGGCGAAGCTGCTGGCAGAAGCTAGTTTAAAATAAATGTTTTGAACCCATGACTGTATGTATTTAAATTATACTGCAGCAATATAAAGATTGCGAATTTTTCGCATAATTTTGCGCAAAATATTTTAGTCTATAGACGTAAATCATTTCGCTACAAACTTTCAGTTGCGATTTTATCAGCAATATATTATGAAAGTTCAGTTTTAAGTAGGTTAATTTTTATGCATTTTTTATCCTTGGTTGAACAAGACACTCTTTGAAGTAAAAAAAATGTTTTATGCGCAAACGTATTGCAATTTGTCCATCCTGTAAGTACTCTAATTATGCTTGCGTTACAGAACTGAACATAGTTTTCATTCTATAAACTTATAACAAAGTCGTTTTAGTTACACCATTTAAGTATAACTCAAGAACGACTGGACCGATTTTAATGATTTTTGCTTTATTAGATACGTTAATAAAAATTATGTAAAAAAAAACCAAATACATCGAAAAAGAAATGACAGCAACTGTCAAATACATTGGTCCCTAACTCCCTATCATTCAATCATTCGGTCAATAACGCTGAAGTAGATATATTTCGGTAAGTATTTCGTTTCGTTTTTTTGCCAACCTGTCTACATAAAAATGCTTTGCACACGAATTTTCAGTGCACTCAACACAAAATGTGAATAAACTTCAGCTGTGATCAAAGTTCCCTCAATATAATTCGACCGCTTCCCGAGATTAGCACAGACAGACAAACAAACATTCTTAATGCAACGGTTGTTTATGTTACTAGCGCAAGAAAGCAGAGAGAGAAATAGAATAGTTATTTTTAAACACCGGAAAAGTTTAAAAAAAAAACGAGTTCGAATCAAAAAGTAGTAACGATTTCATGAAAAATCTTTAAGTTGGGGTCTACAGTACAATTCACGAATGATGGCGGGCGTGAAGTTAGCCTTTGCGAACTTTCGCGCATACCACACTCTTCTCGCACACGCACGACGTCATTTGGTTCCTAAAACACGTTACTGCGCAACCTTCTGCGCAAACTTCACGGCCGCCATCATTCGTGAATTGTACTATACTACACTAGACGAGCCGAGCTCAAATTCGTGTAGTGTGTACCGACTCTGTTTACGAAATGAAGATATCCGCAGGAGAACCAAGGTTGCCGACATAGCACGTAGAACCGCCAAACTTAAGTGGCAATGGGCAGGGCGCAATGCTTGCAGAACAGATGGCCATTGGGGTCGAAAGGCTCTGGAGTAGCGACCGCGTACAAGATGGAACGATGACCTGGTGAAAGTTGCGGGAATCCGATGGATGCGGGACGCACAGGATCGTTAATTGTGGCGATGCTTAGGGGAGGCTTAGTCTAGCGGCTGAAATGATGATGATGACGATGATGGACCGACTCTAAAGGAGCCGAACACAAGCGATACCATACGCATTTGAGCGCGGTTCATGCTCAGCTCTTCTAGCGTAGATCCTTTAGGATATGAAAGTTGATTAGTGCCAGAATATTGAATTTCCTGCTGGAGTATGCTTCTCGGTTGCTATAACCTGGGTGACTTTAAGTCATGAGTGGATAGTTTACTTCTGGGCGAGCGTGTTCCTTCGTAAACTATATCTCTCCGACGGTTCGAAGAAAGCATCAGGAGATTCAAGGGTCTGTGCGTGCACCCCAAGTTTTTTAAACGCGCCGTTGAAGCTAGTTTTTTCTAGCTTTCCAAGGAGGTGTTCGACGACCTTCATTGGTAAACCTGCATAAAAATCTAACCTCAGATTCTTTACCTTTTTCTCCAACTGCTTCTTAACAGTGACCAGTTGTTCGAGGTCGTCCTCATGTTGCCGGCGCAGCTGAGCGCGCAGCAGTTGCAGCTCCCGGTGTGCTCGCTCGAACCTGCGCTTGTACTTGTCACCCGAGACGCCGGCGTCGGCTTCCGAACCCTCGGAGTCTGAGGGCTCGGCACCGCCGCTATCGGCAGACCGCCAGTGGAGTAGTTCGAGCTCCAGGCGTTCGGAGGCCTGTGGAATGCAATGGAGGATTAAGGTATTTTTGACATAGCATGGGTAAGATGACAGCAGATTTCGTCTGCTAACTTTAAGATGAGTGAAGAGGATAGCCTACATATCCGACAGCTGTCAGCCGCACCGGCCGCACCATCCTATAGCAATTGTAGAGCAGAAAAGATGAAAGAGGTTACAAAGGAAATACTTTCCGATTTGTACTACTCCTACAATGAGTGTCGCCGCTTGTCTCCCATCCTTTAATTACACTACAGGCAGTAAGCCAATACAAACGTGCATTACGCAACAAACCCTTATAGTAGTATATACGACAGTCCGAAATCAGCTATCGGGCAGTCGCCCACCAGACATAAAACCCGTCTGGCTGAAGAGCCCCCTTTTCAGTGGAGGTTTGCGGGACTTTACTCTCTGTTTCGCACACAACATCATTATTAAACTGTGTCAAGTAGTCCATCTTCGCAACTTGCAGTTTTTGAATTATTGACTTCTCATCTTATCTGTGGCTTTAGATAACCCATCCTTGATCTGTTAACGATACTACATACTACTAAGGGCGCTTTCAATGTATGCGTTTTTTGACGGCCTGTTGCGGTGCGGATGCATAACTACGCGCGGCGTGCGGTGTTATAACTAGTAGTGTAAAACAACTTTTTTTTTCTCCAATGACTTCTCTTCTTCTTTACGATCTAGGATCACGGGCTCTGGAGTATCGTCAAGTGCAAGCCTACCTGCTGCAGCCGTTGGTTGTTGGCGACCAGCTCCCGGTTGTCGCGCTCGACTCGCAGCCTTTCCGCCGCTTCCGCGTCAGCTCGCTCTGTTGCCAGACCCGCCGCCGCGCGTTCCTCCGTCAGCTCGCCACCGACTTCGGATAACTGGGGACAAAACAACCAATTAATATTATGAACAATCTACAACGAGTAACATTGAAAAGTTAAAATTGACCTAATTCTGTGAAAAAAAAACATTAAAAAAAAAGACGTGTGGCACTCGAGGACTGCCGCGGTAAAGCTATTGCATAGCATTTTTATCAACCTAAGCAATTATAATTATTTATTTATTTTATTTATGCAGATTTTTTTTTCCTTTGTTTTTTTTTCTTTGATATTAATTGAAGTTACACTTTCACACATTGAATTGAATTTTGATTGATTGTTCACTCATTTGTTTTCTTATCGGTCACCACACTCAAAAAACAAATGAGTGGGGGCGTGTTAGATTATTTTCGTTACGGAATTTCTGGATTCGGTCTCCACGCTCAAGGCCCGCGATAGAAGCTATGCAATAGCTTAAAATTCAAGTTTTTATGTGCAGTTTTAGTTTGTTTGAAATTCGTATCTACATTGTAATAAGAAATTTATTATTCCTCGTATGAGAAAATTTGATTGTACTACAACCATGTGTTTGTTTACCTATTTGGGCTGGTTTGCGCACATGATGGCTTGACCTACATACTTAGGACTTGCTTAGTGCCCAGCCTTACGCGAGAAATGCAATAAATTGTCGAGAGGCGAGCTCGCGCACTTTTCCGCACTAAAGCGAAAAACAGTAAGTTGTATACCTAAAAGCGGTAAATATAAGAGCGGGTTTTCGAGTAAGTGTATTGAAAAAACATCTTCAAGTTGTAAACGTAACTTTTCGCGAACATTGTGTCCACATCACATGCCTCTAATGGGCTTTCCTCGAGGCTATTGAGTTCCGATAAGTTGCCGTAAAGTTAACTGGCGGCAGTGAAAGTGCTAACATTTTGGGAATAAAGCCATTTGCCAATTAAAACATTAACTTTAGAAACTGAACAGACATCTGTATACAGGGTGTTGTCTCTTACATCCTATAAACAGGTTAGTAGGCGAAACTGAACCACCTTCAACAACACTTTTTACAGGAAACGAAAAAAAAAATCAGCCTCACCATACAAAATTAAAAACTTGATTGGGGAATTTGTAAGAAGAGGCCGATTTTTTTTTTTCGTTTCCTGCAAATAATCTTGTAGAGGGCTGTCCTTTATACCTAGGTATATATATATGTATACCCCGCTAAATTTTGATCATTTTAATCCCGTGGAGGGTCGATCCGATACATGAAACACTATCGATTTGTAAAGATAAAATTAAAAAATAAAGTATTATTTTCCAAAACTCGTATGGTTTTTCCAAAATACACGTCCTTATGGAATGAAACGAGAGTCCATTTTTATGGGAAAACCTACTTTCACGCGGGTGAAACCACTAGTAGAAGGTAGTACCTCTTACATCTTATAATAATGGTTAATTCCTGCAGACTCGCGACAATCTAGACTACAGCGATGGTGGCCTATTTAAAGTATCATCATAAATACTAAGCAAATAAATGTCAGCAATGAAAATCTTTAACGATAGGCCATAGACAAGCCGTCCTGTCCACCCGTAACAAGTACAGTGTTAAAATATTCCATAGATAGAGATATAGTCTATAGCGAGAGTTCTGCTTAGAAAGTCGGTAATTGCAATGTTCCTAGTCGTTAGCATTTAATTCTTCACTGCCGCGTCAACCACCGTGTGATTATACCATAACAATAAGGCAACACCCAGCTTATTAAACACCGCAAATGACGGCTCTAAGATCATTAAAACGTCGATCTTACACTTAAATAATCGATCGTTAATCTAAGTTATCGACGCGATAATCATAAGCCTGAATGGAAATTAACTAAGCGGCAGCATTTCAAACGTAAAACGGTTAAATTTGGAACGCACTGACGCGCAGAGTAGGTGGCCCGACCAACGTATTAACTGTCTGGCGAATTCGCAACGCAAGCAACCTTTACCTCTTGCCAAAAGCGCACACAATTCCTACAAAAAAATCAACAAACGTAAGAAAAAAAAAACAGCAAGTTTCCTGTTTCAGTTTGAGTGACAATGTCGTAATACTCCGCTGACGGACAAGGCAGAATCTCGCGAGAGCCGTCGCCGCCGAGAAGTCAACAATGAGAAAAAAATGTTTTGGCAAGCGACGCGCGTGCGGTAATAGAAAGCCAACTGCCACAGTTCCAAGCGCCACTGGTAGCCCATCAAACTATCCCAAGCAGCCGGCGATAATTTATTACCGTGTATTAGCCTTATCTTTACGAGCATCGCGAACGCGTTGGAACATTTATACTATGATATCTAGAACTAATCATTTGTATGAGTCACCTCGTCCATTTCGGAGACAGTAGTTCGGTCTTCCGAGATCCCGCGGCTGGATCGGCAGACACTGCTGGCTCTGCTATTACTCCGGCTGAACAACGTGAAACCCTTGATCATGATGTTCGTCGCAGACTTCGATCTTCCAACTCTCCTCTTTTTACCATCGAACATCATGTCAGAGTCATCTTTGTGTCCCAATCTTCGCCATTCATCCATAACATGGTCAGTCCTCTGAAGGAAACTGTCGATCTTACTGCTCAAGTAATTAGAAGACGTTCCTTCTTCCATATGAGCTGCCACTGGTTTGAACTTCTGCCGGATGGGTTGCTTGTTGCAACCGAGCACGAAAGACATGTTAGCATCAAAAACAACGGGCGCCTGTTCTCTAGATCTTAGTTCTTTTAAATCTACGCGTTCAGTCATATCACAGGTTTGAGGGTACATTCTTCTAGGAGTAGGCGTCCTGTTGTATTGTGAGTGCATACTCGATGACCGTGACAACGGCACGTAGGTCCCGTTGCTGCTGCATGTCGAGTACTGGCTGGCTGAACTGCGGACGCTGCTGTATGAGGACGGACTTGGAGACCTTGACGTCAATAAATTAACAGGAACATGTCTTTTAGCGAGCTCCGCTATGGAGCCCCTCTCTACGGAAGCAGTAGAATTGCTTCTTCTGTAGGATGGGCTCGGTGAGCGACTCACTAAATATCTTCCATTATCACCACTGGGCTCATTTATAGTACGGACCTCCTTTAGAGGTTTTGTGACGAAAAGCTTCTTGCTATTCACTAGAGAAGACGTTAGTTTTGGTGGTACTTTCTCATCGAAGTCGATGGGCAGCGTCTTGGACTTCTTCACTGGCAGGATGGGTCTGCTAGGCGGAGCCTTCGGCGGTTTTTTCGGAGTTGTATCCAGAATCGGCGGAGAAAGAGGTCCATTGGAGTTTGGCGAAAGAGTTCCATTTCCATTGATCGGTGGAGAGCAGACCCCGTTACCGTTTGTTGCACTTTTATTTTGTTCTGGTATTTGCAGCTTCAGTGGGTTCGAGCCCGTGCCGTTGACGGCGGCGACGGCGACGGGTGCGTGCGGCATTTTCGTTTAGGCTGTTCGCTTGCGTTTCCTGTAGCGGAAGTGTCGCGAACGTTGAAAGTCCAGTGCCATTTCACAATGATCCGTTGCAGTATTATTGTCGCAAGCGTTACGGGATGCGTCGGGACATTAGTTGGAAATAGAACCGGCGCGAGAGGGCTCCGCGGACGCACTGCGCCGGCTATCTCGGTCGCCGGGCCGACGACGCGCCGCTCGACTATTTTAGTTTACTTAGATGTCGAAGTGCACGCGCGGCTGACACGCGCTGGACCTTCAACACTCAGTGGACGTTCGTGTACGAAGCCAATGACAACATTTGCACGTCCGAACGTCCTGTATCAAACGTTGACGCGTAAATCAATCGCAGCTATATGTCCTTCAAATTGTATAGTTGATAGAGGCGGAAGTAGGTCAATCGATAAGCATGCCAATAGACCAGAAGCAGTCAGGATGTTTGCGCAGGAGCAGCCGATCAGTTACAGTGAAGGCCGAGCTTTATTTATCGTTCACTGAATGCGAGTGTAATGAGAGACTCAGACCGAAATATATAAACAGAGAGTAGAAACAGAAGTCTGCACTTTATGAACATACGAAGATAATGTGTAGTTCTTGAAAAACACTGGCATTATACGCCACTCATGCTCCAGATACAATATTTCCAAATATAACGAATACGACAGGAATATCACATACACTTACGCAAACGGATACCGAACAAGACTCCGGAACATATTTCAATACCAACCACTCAAAGTGTTAAAAACATCTTCATAATGAGCATAATAACTGTCGTTTTGACGCATTTGTACTAACTGTTGGCAAGTATTAAACTGAACGCTGCCAGGGAAATTGATAAAATAACGTAAATGTAACTAATATATGTAGCGGTCGAATATGCATCGTTTGGCAAAAACAACGCGTGTTCACCAAATTTGCGCGCACGCAGAAGCCTGTAGCGATTTGTTGTGTAAACACTAACACTGGCCAGTGGGGAAATGCCAAACTGCGTCAAAATCTGTTTTTTAGAGAAAAAAAAAAGTTACAACAAATGTTTGCGATATACAAGGAACAGTTATAGCGGATACTAAAGCTTAAAATATATCAAAAATATGAATATTATAATCTTAGTCCAACAAGGATCCGATGGATGCGTGACGCACAGGACCGGTCGATGTGGCGACGCTTGGGGGAGGCCTACGTTCAACAGTGGACGTCTTTCGGCTGATATGATGATGATAATGAATCTTAGTAATGTTGAATAAAGGATCACAGAAGCTGAGAAACATTTGCACTGCTTTGGAGAAGAACACATAATTTAATCAATAAAGTGTATTCATTCCCCCATCACCTTACTACCATCGGACCACCCGACGTACGATGATTGTCCACCCTTACGTTGTTAACAGCTTTACGATCCGGACTAAGCGTTTCGCCTGGTCATTTATATCATGTACATCGACGGATTGGAACAATTTGCCTGCAGATTATAATTTAGGTGTATTCAAGGCTAGAGTGAATAATATGCTTTTAATAAACTAGTGCGAAGGAAAGAGGTGGGCTGGCTGGAATAAACCCACCTAAGGTTATGGCCGCCATGACCCGCATACAATGGTCCACATAGGACTAAGTGCAAAAACCATACTCAAACACATTGACATAAAACTAGTGCGATTCACCATCAACGATTGCATCACTGCATACCATCAGGTGGGATCGCAGTCAAGCACTAGTTTATACACCACAAATTGTTAATTACTACAAATACTTAAAGGGCTTATTAGAAAAACCCTTGTTATTTTATAAGTAAAATTTCAATAAATAATATTCATAAACAGCAAAGTTATTAGTATTGGTTTATGTCCCAAAATGTCACTCAATTTATGGAAATATTGTGCAGGCTATTGATTAATGAATAAATAAGTGACAATTATTAAGGAAAAACACTGCCCGCAGTATTTTCTACTAGCGATCGTTATGCATGATTGATCCTATGACGAATTTACCTTTTCGTGTTAAATTTTAGGATTTCAGTTTTTTCTACTTTGACTACAAAAATATGATCAGTAACGAGTACAGATCGAGCACCATTTTTTTTTGTACTAATTAAAAAGTAGGGGTGTATAATTAAAAATAATAATTTCTCTTAGCTTCAATGGACAAATAAATTCAGTACAGAGTTGAAACAAATTTTTTTTATGTTTGTACAAAACTTCAATTCCAGAAATAAAAGTAAAGTCAACAAGACCGCATTACGTCAGTTCATAACAAAACGATGAATAAGTCTGTCTAACGCACTGTGCCATCGACATCCTACACTGTAAACCTAAATTAGTTTCCAGATACTGAAAACAAGCTATCCAATTATTTACTTACGACTGTTCCAGATTTATTACCACATAGTGGCATTTTCAATCATGTTGTATTTTAACGTATTGGCAAGCAATTCGTGTTGAGACTTGAAAATGTGAATGGAAAATATTGACAATATGTGGGTAGGTATAGCGTGTCGTGTGTGGTACAGGTTTCACTTTGGGATTATTGTTTTGTAAAGATAAGAATTACTATGAATGATTTTGTGAATGACTTTTTACAAAATAAAATACAAGCGACTTCAATGTAAGAACACTGAATAGTGCAAAATAATTTTAATTTCGGAAGTCAGTGTTAGGTATCGGACAACGAAGAGACGAAACTATTACAGGAACACAAACTTGGAAGCGTTACCTTTCAATCAAAAAAAATAATTTCAAAATCGGTCAACTATTGACTGAGATATCGGTGAACGTACATAAAAAAAAACATTCAGCCGAACACAAAACCTGCTTCTTTTAGAAGTTAAATAAATAGGTTCAAGTTTGACCAGTATCTCGCCTGATGGTAAGCGATGATGTGGTCGACGATGGAAATGGACGCTTGCCTAGAAGTAACCTATTCACTCTTTACTTGAAGACGCCTAGGTTATAGCTATCAGGAAACAAGCAGGGAATTCTACTCCTTAGCTATATGCATGCAATGTGCTCTCAAAACACTTTGGGTGGGATGTTCTCTATGTTCTAGAGATATTCTTCATTTTTTCATCATCATTCACAGTCTACCTTCGTTCACTGCTGAGTTCAGACCTCTCGTTTCTTTTGGCACTTCCATCACTATTGGGTACAGAAGAATGAGGATTGGCATCTTCACTCTTCTGTGCCAACCTTATTTATGGTTTACGATTACACGTAGCTTGTCACGAATAAACGTCTGTTCTTTCTTTCTTTCTTTCGTGGATTGCACGATTGTTCGAAAGACTGACTGTGGGCCTCCATCACCCAGTACCTGGGTAACACGACTAACCCAAATCCTTTGTCAGATTTTTGACCAGTTGTCAGATTTCTGATACCCGTAACAACTGTCAAAGATCTAAAAAACAAAAGCCAAAGAGAATAAAGTGACGAACAAAAGCTAAAGGGCTCGAACGAAAGCTGTTCCAATTCTAACGCACTCGCCTATCGGTCAGATGTTCCAATAAGAAATAAATAAACCGGCCAGCCGCGTCTGCCAATGTGTCCGCTTGATGCAATCCGTTCCGCAGTAACAATGCTGGCAATTGCGTAACCATAGACTAAATGAGTTTTTAATCTGCTCGTGATGATAGGGAAGCTATTAATGAAAGAATTTTGGGATTTCGGTCATCTTTATAAATGTTTGTAGAAAGAGAATTTTGACAAAAGATATAGCTAATGTCTCCATAGATTATGCACTAGTCAGAAATTGTGAGTAAAAAAAAAGGAATTAAGGACACCCTATTTCAATAATTGGGGACAGTGCAGCGATTGACCGCTTAGAAAGCACAAAAACGTATTTGGAAATAAGAAAACAAAGCGTTTTTTAATGCACGTTTAAGGCCCCTTGCCCACGGCGACTTTTTGTAGCGATGCTGTAGCGCGTTCGCTTCGATACAGTCGCGATGCTGTAGCGCGATCGCATCGATGCAGTCGCGATGCTGTAGCGCGTTCGCATCGAAACAGTCGCGATGCTGTAGCGCGTTCGCATCGATACAGTCGCGATGCTGTAGCGCGTTCGCTTCGATACAGTCGCGATGCTGTAGCGCGATCGCATCGATGCAGTCGCGATGCTGTAGCGCGTTCGCATCGAAACAGTCGCGATGCTGTAGCGCGTTCGCATCGATACAGTCGCGATGCTGTAGCGCGTTCGCATCGATACAGTCGCGATGCTGTAGCGCGTTCGCATCGAAACAGTCGCGATGCTGTAGCGCGTTCGCATCGATACAGTCGCGATGCTGTAGCGCGTTCGCATCGAAACAGTCGCGATGCTGTAGCGCGTTCGCATCGATACAGTCGCGATGCTGTGGCGTGTTGGCATCTTTTCTGCAGCGTTTGTAAATACGACTAACGAGGGGCGAGGGTCCTAAAGCTTTAGATACATTATGGGGACAAAATGTCCCCAAACATGACACAAACCGCACAATCTACGGCATCTAGACAGACTCTAAGAAGTGTGAGAAAAAGGCAGTTACGCAAAATACCATCTCATATGTTGACACAGCAAAAAGAAAACTAACAACGACATAATATGAATCACACATTATAGTAAATAAAGAAAGTGATTCAGCGAGATCGACAATACGATGTCACACGCTCTCACGTATAGCGAAAAACTTGACAGCTAATAATTAAAAGTGTTTTCAATAAACCTCTGCAGCTCATCGATCATCTTTTTTTTAAAACGATAATTATTATTGATGTTACTTTTCATTTTCAAGTCATTATGATAAACTGGATCGATGTAAAATCATAAAATATTACCTTTTCTGTTTTCAATTGTCGCGTGTTTTTTGGCGGGATTGTCGTGCGTGCTACATGAGACAAAAGTTTTGTTTCAAATCGAAATCGAAATTGGAACGTAATTTTAAATTTAGTTCGAAAAAGGATTTGTGGCGGAGAATTAAATATATTCATGAATTAAATGTATTTTAAAAATTGTATGTTTAGTCGGTTGAATAAGTACGCTGTTTTTTTATAAAGTTTTTTTAGGATAATTTAAGACTTTCGGAAACGTTTTTCGAAAACTTTTCAGTCACTCACACAATTCTGTATTTATCAAATCATATTTTCATGATTTGTGTTGCGTTAAAAGTTTTCTCAGTACTAAATTCATCGTTATGATAAAAGTATTTACACATTTATAAGTTTTATAAGACTTTATGTCTTATCTATCTAGAATAACCTAGATATTATGTTGTTTATTGCACAAAAAAAAAAAAAAATGTTTTCGCGTTCAAATCTGGAATTCCGGGGATACTTCACAGCTAGTCGGTTTTCGCACAGCGTAAACTTAAAACAAATACAGCATGAACGCTAAACATTGATTTCAAAAGCTTATTCCTGGAGTTCGGAGCATAAATCAGGGAAATTAGGTCACTCCCGACTTGGTCCGCTGAGGAACGCGAGTTCAAGCGATCGCGGCGTTTTGAAATGTTCATTAAAAACTTTACAATGTTATTAGCTTGTTGACGTGAATGACACGTCCTGGTTATTGACGAAAATAATTATGTGTGAAATTCAATACTGGCGTATTTTTTAGGTAACCTATATTTTAACTGTGTATCAGATTGGCTGGTTAAATTCTATAAATTAAACCGACTGGTATTTAAAATTTTTCTTGGCTCTGAAAATGGTATATTTTTAATATTAAAAAAAATATTGACGTATTCAAACATTTTTATCGTATTTATCGTGAGTAGTTTTAAAATCCAAAACCAGTCGGATCAATACATAAGGGTAGATTGCGATCATTGGACCAGCTCTTTTAGTTTCTTCTTTCAAGAATTAAAAAATAATTTTATTATTAACTAGCTTTTGCCCGCAGCTTCGCCCGCGCACATAAAATCTAGCCTATGCTAATCAGGAATAAAGGAGCTTTCTATTTTTATAATAAAATTATAGCAGTCGGACCAGTACTTCCAAAGATTACCTCCTACAAACAAAAAAATTAAAAAAACAAAATTTACTTCTTTATTATATTAGTGTAGATATCCAATCAACACACACATAACTTCACACCACTTCACATTACTTTTTTCACTCATAACTCTTATTTTGCACTAACAGTAAAACCAAGTAATTGAACGAAACTTCTCAAGCATTGACATTTCAATTCAAAACAACAGCTGTCGCTGTAAAAATAAACAGAAAAAAAAGAAAACTCAGACATGGCCGCTCTTGGAATTCGAAATTCAAATTTTTCGCGAGTTTGTAATAATTTTAATGTCAACTGAACATTCTGGGAGAGGTCATTTAACTCGAAGATTCTGTATTCTTCATTCGATTAGCGATTACCTTTTAAATGTCCAGTAAATATGTAAAACAGTCTATAACAATGCTTGCAGATATTTTGCAGTTTTATCGAGGCATCTGGTCGATTTATATCGGCTTACTTATCATTATGAGACTATCAATCTTGCCTTTATTGGCAATGAAACTTGTCAAGCTTGAAGTATTATGTGAATTGTCTATTGTTATGTTCATGAATTTTCAGTTGACAGGCTTCGGTTGGAAGATGTTGTATTATTACAATGACGTCATTTTTTTTTTAATTCTTCCGAAATGTCATAGGGGAATCTATCTTTCTGTCGTTGGCTGCACTCCTGCAAACCTTTCCCATAGGTATCGTGCGTTTTCCCGGAATAAAAACTAAGCAATACTTGAGCTGTCAGCGAAAAAGTCTTGGTAATCGGATCAGTACTTCCAACGTTACGTTTTGCGAACATTAACCAACAATGAACCTACTTATATTAAATATTAATTTATATTATTGATTAACATTTTTTTTATTTCAATTATTTACTACAGAAAAGATTGCCACCAATTTTTTCTTATTTTTCACCCATTCAGCGTCCCTTCTCGAGCCAACTTTTAAATTTAACCTTGGCGTTGACATCTATTGCTATTCTAAATTCAAATTAAACTTTTTTTTTCATTGTCAAGGAATTCATCGATACGTTTCATTTGTTTTTTTAATAATGACATTGGATAACTATCTTTTTAGATTCAGCTTTTAAGTTTTTATTTATTTGTATGATATGGTTTCATTGAGTGACTATAATTAGTGTCGGTATTCCCGTTAAATGCACGAGTAACTTTTGAAACTAATAGTTTACGTGGGCACATTAATAGGTAACATTGACACAGTTACTGTAGAAACTGATGAATTAGTAGCTATTTTGGATGACAAACAAATGTGTTGAATAGTGGTTGCCCAATTTTCATTAAATTTAGAAGAATTCGAGCGACTTTCTTACTCGAATCGTTATCGATAAAAGCCATACATGCCCGTAGTTCTTGATCGATAACTAGAAGGCTGAACAACATGATTCAAAAAGAACGTGGAATTAAAAAAAAAACACTCATTAGAAAGTTCTCGCAACACCGTGAAACAGAGCGAGTTTAAAAAACGTATTTCAGTAGTTGTTGTCTGTGGTTACATAATGTCATCTCGTCAAAGAAATATTGGAGTGTTAAAACAGCGAATGTGATTTCGTAACTATACTAGAGATCAAGAAAGGTTTTTTTTTTGATAAATGCATTATATTAGATTCGCTGTTACTTGTGCTGTGTTTTATTAAGTTTTTTTTTGTTTTTAAAAATGCATTTTATTAGATTTGTTGTTATTCGTGCTGTTTTTTTTCTTAAGTTTTTTTTTTAATTTCTTTTTTATTAGATTCGCTGTGACTCGTGCTGTCTATGTCTCTTACTTATAAAGATCTTATAAGTTAGAACGGCCTGTTTTATCGTTTTCTGGATAAAATGTGTACATATTATTAGGTATAGTATACTTAATTTAATATTCGTGTCAAAATCAGAATCATCATTATATATTAGAAAACCACATGCAACACATTAAAAGAAAGTAACTCTTGAAAATTGGACCCAAACTTTATGGTCCACTGAATAATTGGACTACAAACTTAAAGTCCAATTTTCAAAGACTGAACTAATATTATAAGGAGGTGAAATATATTATAGCTAAAAAATACGGTTCCTGTGCGAAAGGCCACGAGAAGTTACGGAAAGCAGCTCACACTATTTATTTACACTAAAATTATAAAGGGGTAAAGTTTGTTTTTTGGTTTAGTATCGGTCCGATAGCGATAATTTTTTCACCAATAGAAAGCTGCCTTATTTCTGAGGGATATAGGTTCTACTTTATGTATGTGGGCGAAGCCACGAGCAAAAGCTGGTATGTTATATTAAGGTGAAAGTTGGTATGTGTGTATGTAAGTTTGTGTGTTTGTTATTACTCCCTTACGATCAAATGGCTGAACTGATGAAATTTGGCGCACAGTTGGACCATGCTCTGAAATAGGACTTGGGATATTTTTTTAAAAGAGCAGTGATGGCCGAGTGGTAAAGGCCCCGACTTACGAGTTGTAGGTCGCGGGTTCAAACCCAGCCAGGTACTTTACTTTGTGTAATTTATGTCATCACCACTGCTCTTAAAACAGTGAAGAAAACATCATGAGTAAACAGGCATGTCTTAAAAACAACAATTTGAAGACATGTGACATCCACCACTCCGCACTGGGCCCGCGTAGTGGGTTACAGCCCATTCCCTCTCCTAGAGAGGAGACCTGTACCTCTACCATGAGTTTAAAGCAATAGTATTTGTCGTAGTTAAGTTTTTCGTGGTAGCGTGCATTCGTTGTTAAATGTTTCGTATTCGTAAACTTACGGGGACGTGTTATTCGGTGTTACACTTTTCTAAGTCACGTATCACAGTCATTATAAGGCCGACTATGCTATGCTATGCTGTATTTTTTATCCCTGGAGTATGTTCCCTTGGGACAATATTCCACTTTCACGCGGGCGATACCGGAGGCAGAAGCTAGTTTGAAATATTCCATTATTTTTCGGAGTAGTGAACTGTTACACATTCGCGTTATTGAGTGCGCAACTGATAGATATATTTTCGTCTCGGTCAAGGAACCATGCGGAGGCCGAATTTGAATTATTTTTTAATTCTCTAGGTCAGGCACAAATTCTTGTCATTTGTAACTTTTTTCACGTAAATAAATCTGTTTTAAAAACGAAAACATTTGGTACTATTCATCAAAACTACGTGGCATTTAAAAATAGATAAAATACAATATAGCGTCAAGGATTTTTTTTGAAAATATGTGGTTACATTAAGGGCAAAGCGCCCGAAAAGTGCCATAAAACAGTGATTTTCTGAGGCCTACTCCTCCGTAACGGCTTGGTCAATTGGTTTGAAAAAAAATATATGTTTATAATAGATTCATGAACAATAATATCAACATTTGATTTTTTCGTGCAATTAATACTTTCGTCAAAAAAAAAATATTTAGCAATTTCGCAAGTTTTCGCAACTTTTCCCTACTCCTTCGAAACGGCTTGGACCTTTAGAAACATTTTTACACATAAAAATTGGTGGTTAAATATTCTTCAAAGTGAACATTGCATATGTAAATCAATCAATATCTCGCAGAGAAAATGGATTTAAAGCACTTTCCGGGCCCTGCTGGCCGTAAATAAATGCACAGATTTGCGTACTGCCGCCTAGGCGAGTGCGAGAGTTGCGTTCACATAATTTCGGCCAGATGGTTCAAGGAACTATACGCCTTAAACTAAAGGAAACAGGACATTTCTATTTCCATAAATTCAATATGTTCCTGAGGAAAACCTTTCATTTGACTCAAATCAAAGCATTTATTTCAAATAGACCATTTACAGGCACTTTTGAATAGTCAAATTTCGGTCAGTCCAAGAAAAGTGAAGCTAAATTGAGACTAAATCATTATAATTTTACTTAAGTACTTAGTTACTTACATGCATTTTTATAATCCCATTAATAATAAAACTTATACATCTTTATTCTTCACTACTGCAACGAACGTTTAAATTTCCTTTAGCGAGTTTTTAGTAAAATAGTAAAAAGTAAGTCTTTTGTTTATGGTTATGCTCAATAACACAACGAAAGAGTTTTTATTACGGCTATTATGACTGGAACATTACCCCAGTTTATTTCACATAGTACAAAGTTTTCATGAATTTAAACTATTAACCTCGATTTCATTGATTGTTGTTTCAATTAACGAGTAGGTACCTATTTTATATTAAATACAAATGAATACTAGATTTATGTTATCAAAAAACACTTCAACCAAATTTAATAGTCACATTGCACAAAAAAAAAATAAACAATATTTCCGCCAAAAGATCTGTCACCAAAAACTAACGTTAAATTGACACTTATTTTTTTTAATGCCAGCTGATGTAGGCAAAAGTCACATAGAGACTGCCACGGGTTATGCACGCATATCCTGTTCCAAGGTAAGCAGGACGGGTGGCTGGCCAGTGGGCGTTTCGTTCCTCACCAATGAACTTCATAACAATTACCTTGCGTTATTTTGTTTGTCATCAAGCTACCGGTCTTATTGATGCCAAGATAATTCATTTAATCACGATCTTAGATAAGTTTTGCAATTAAATCAGCGATTAGCAGATAACCCTGAGAAAAATAAGGTACCTAACAATCCAATACAGGATCAAGTGGCATCTGTGTTAGTCAAAGTGCTCCATGACCCTCCTGGTCGTGGGGCTACTTTCAACAAAAAAAAAAAAAAATTTTAGTGGTATTTTAGGACCACAAATAAAATAAATACAGTTTTTTGGTAACTGTACTTTATTTTTCCTTGTGGTCCCAAAAAAATATTGTTTATAGGCGGCAATAGAGACCGCGGTCCCCGTCCAAGGAGTCCCAATGAAAGAAAGAAAGTCGTATCAGTCAAAATTTGTTCAAAATTTTTAATATTTTCTTTTAGCCACACCTCCTTCTGTAATAATTACAGGCAAAGTTAAAACAAAATCTTTTTAAAGCTTTTTACGCGATCCATTTGACGACCTAAACTGAACTGTTAAAGGGATGGAGCTATATATAACTCTATCTCGCTCGCACGCTTGACATTTTAACGCGTCATGGTAAGGGTAAGTAAGGCCTCTCATATTTCTAGTATCTCAAACTAAATCATGCAGAAAACATGAAGATTGCACAGATAATATAAAAAAAATGCTTATTGCCAACATTTGGCGTTTGTTGGACTAAAGTAATAATAGTCGTTCATCCAGTCGGGCCGGATACGATCCTTGTCGTTTACTGTCAGTGTCGAACTGACGTAGAGGAGTTAAGGTGGGTTCACACGATCCAAACATGCAGCAACTACACTACAATTGCTATAGGATGGTGCGCGTGACAGCTGTCAGATTCATACAATGTGGCTACTTATACTTTTCTCTCATCTTAAAAATGCATTTTTTTTTATTGATATAAACTAGTGCTTGACTGCGATCCCACCTGATGGTAAGTAGCGATGCAATCTTTGATGGTGAGGCGCACTAGTTTATTAAGAGCTTATTCACTCTAGCCTTGAAGACACCCAAATTATAACCGGACGGGAAGACCGCAGCAGGCAAACTGTTCCTCCGTATCCTTCGACGTACGCGGTATAAACGACGAGGCGAAACGCTTAGTCTATATTTTGCGTTCTGCTGTCATACTATCCATACTATGTAAAAACGACCTTGCAAAGATTATTTGAAAACAGAATACAACTTTTTATAGCTTGGTAATTACAAGCAAATACACTTTTTGTTATTAATATAGAAAATGCTTAGCTATGAGTCTTTTAGGTTTTGCATTTTTTTTTTTATAGTTCTCAATTATACAATAAAAATATATATTAATTTGTTTTTATTTCCTGTGCGTTTTACAAATAAATAGTGTCCTGTCTTAGCTTCATATTTGGAAACCTGCCCGTCTATTATGTGAAAATGTCTTTAAGAAAATTGAAATAGACCAAAGCCACATATTTGTTTTATTTCGTAAACGCTTCTACAATCATTCTAAATCAAACCAAACTGGGCCATTGAAATAGATCACATCGTTCGCCAAAACCAAATGTTTACCGTTGACAGTTAACAAGCGGCTATAAGTCTAATTTAATAAATGGCCGACTATTGACTGCAAATATTTCGAGTTAGAGCTGCTACATAACTTCTTTTATTCCGACGTAGTGGCAAAAAGAAAACCAAAATAGTTGATGTGGCTCAAATGGCTGCCAAACTGAAATGGGACTGGGTAGGCCATGTCTGTTGCATGTCCGACAAACTGTGGGGCAAAGCAACAAGGGCACCAAGTTTGGTGCCCTGAAACAGTGTGACGGGGTCGCGGCAGACCAATAAGGAGAAGGCGCGACGAACTAGGCAAATTCCACCAGAACTGGCAAGAAGAAGCCCAGGCACGCGAAAGGTGGAAGGAGTGGAGGGAGGTCTCTGTCCAGAAGTGGGACAGAACAGGCTAATAAAAATGAAGTGGTTAAAAAAATATTTGCAAGTTAAAGGGTTAATTAATCGACTACGCAAAGAAGACGACAGTTTGTAACAGTAAGAGTTAAAAATTGCCAGTTCTCATGATACGCGTCTAGATCATCTCGCCACCTCTTTTTAGGGCGACCTCGGTGACGCTTTCCCTTTGCAGAAACCCACTGCGTGTCGCCCAGCGGTCACTGCTCATGCGGCTGACGTGATTCGCACAATGCCATTTGAGCCTGGCAGGCTTTTTGCCAACGTCTATTACGCCTGTTTTGGAGTGCAGCGTGTTATTTCGAACTCGGTCTGTTCTTTTTACACCCAGAATGTTGCGCTCCATAACTCTTTGGCAAACCCCTAGGCGAATTTTTTTCTATAACTAAATTATTATTATTGAAGTGTGAACAGGCCAACGAATTACATTTCCTCTCAAGCAATACACCCTCGTTACCTAGATACAAAACGTGATCGTTTAAATCTGTGTCTAATATCTACACGTGCGCGTTACAAACTACTTTTTTTAATTTCCTTATTCTCTACTTTAACTGCTTTTGAACCAAACAGAGCGTCAAACAATATCGAAGTAAATTACATGTAATTTGGATGTTCTTGGCTAAATTACGAGAAAATTTATATCTACACTAATATTATCATCATCATCATCGTATCAGCCGAAAGACGTCCACTGCTGGACATAGGCCTCCACCAAGCGTCGCCACAACGACCGGTCCTGTGCGTCACGCATATAAAGAGGAAAAATTTGTATTTTTGTGTGTACGTTTGTAATGAATAAACTCAAAAACTACTGTGCCGATTTCAAAAATTCTTTCACCATTGGAAAGCTACATTCACCCTGAGTAACACAGGCTATATTTATTGCCCGTGCGAAGCCGGGACGGGCCACTAGTATATATATATATAAAGATAAACTGATTGACTGACATATCAACGCACAGCCGAAACTACTGAGATTAAGAGCGTGAAGTTTTGTACAAGGCTTTCTTTTATTATGACGACGAGCGCTAAGAAGGAGTTTTAGGAAATTCAACCTTCACGTGAGAAGGTGGAACTTCGTTTGCTTGGTCACATAGTCTGCCTGTGTGCCAAATTTCATGCAAATCCATTCAGCCGATTGAGGGTGAAGAAGTATTAAACACACATGTTACATACAAACTTTTGCCGATATAACATCAGTGTGATCCAAAAGAGGTTCATCCGGCAACTTTTTTAAAAAGGAACAGGAGTTTTCAGCTTTTCCATGTTTTTGAAGTGAAAACTTCTTTAGCGGCGTTGAGCACTTTTTCTGTAATGATTTTTCGGAGAGATAAACTTTTTAATGTAAAATAATTGTAATAGTTTTAAAGTGTTAAATTTTTTAATGTAATATAAATTATCATGTTTGTGTACGATAGCGCAATAAATGAATATTGTATTCTACCACATAAATGATAGTACTTTTATACTGATAAAGCAATTGGTGCAAAATTATTCCCTAACCATTCCAAAATATCAAACATGCTCAACGTTAATAATCAAGTTTTCACTTCTGCCGGCACTCCCGGAGTGCAACCCGTCTTTTTTTTTTTTTATTGTTAACAGGTTTGCTCTTGACCGCTATCTCACCTGATGAAAAGCGACGATGCGGTCGACGATGGAGCGCGCTTACCTAGAAGTAACCTATTCACTCTCTACTTGAAAAATCCCGGGTTGTGGCCATAAGGAACACAGACTCCGGCATAATCATCACCAGCCTTTTTAATGTTCCCACTGTTGGCACTCAAGCCTCCTCTCTAGGAGAGGGAATGGGCCGTAATCCAAAACGCGCCAGTGCGTGTTGGTGAATGTCACATGTCTTCGAATTTTTGGTTGGACATGCTGTTTTCCTCACGATGTTTTCCTTCACCGTTTTGAAAGCAGTGGTGATGAAATAAATTACACAAAGTAATGCGCCTGGCTGGGTTCGAACCAGCGACCTACACCTCGTAAGTCGGGGCTGTTACCACTCGGCCACCACTGCTCTCTGGCATAATATTATAATATATATTACATATTATAATGAAGTTAGATTGAATTATTAATAATAAATATATTATAAATGAAAATATAAATTAATACATAACATAATATGATTAATCAATGTAATGTAATGATGACATAACTAATTCTTAAAATGAATTGATATACTTACCTATACTAAATTAAAAGAAACCTATACTAAAATAATAAATTAATAGTGGAAATGTAACGGAATAATTTAATGCCTAATATGGACTAAGTGTCTGAAATAAAAAGATTTTATTTATTTATTTTTATTTTATAATCTCGTGTGTGTCCACCTTTACATCGATACATTTTTACAGCAAAATTGAAATGGAACCCGTTCTTGTACAAAAACCTGTAGCTGTCAGTACAAGAACTTTTGTTTCGTCCATCAGTCTTTTTAGTAACCTGTTACTGTTGCACTGTCGTTTATTGGAATATTGTCTTGAGATCAAACTTGTGAGTATGATTTTATTTTTGTAAGAAAAACTTGTGTCCTGATATTTAATTTAAACCTTTACCCGCTTAAGGCGATTTTTTTTTTATTGTTGATAGGCTCGCGCTTGACCGCTATCTCACCTGATGGAAAGCGACGATGCGGTCGACGATGGAGCGCGCTTACTTAGAAGTAACCTATTAACTTTTGATTTATAGATTCCCGAGTTATAGCCATCAGGAAACACAGACTCCGGCAAGGAATTCCGCAAAAATATTTTCGTGTCCATTTCTCCAGAATCGTATATTTACGACCTAATAAGATGAAGAAGAAGAAGGAAGGGTGGAAGGCCTCCTACAAGGTGGACCGATGACCTGGTGAAGGTAACGGGAAACCGATGGATGCGGGACGCACAGGAACGTTCGATGTGGCGACGCTTGGGGAAGGCCTATGTCCAACAGTGGAGGTGTATCGGCTGAAATGATGATGACGACTCCTAATAATAAAAAGTGCTCATATTTACTTTCGAGTTGCACATTTTTTTGCTTAGTTTGTGATCAGAAAACCGATGATTGACCCAGAAACTCACCGACCGCAAAACTCATAACAGAATGACTCAGTTCATTAGAACAGTATAAATAGCGCACAGAAATAAAAGAAGGGCTTTTACAACCTTATGTTTTTATTTTTCTGTAATTATAGTCAAGGACAGATAACCGTGGAATAACGGTCATTGACCCTCCTGTTTTTATGTTGACATTCTTAATTTAAAAAAAGAAAATAAAGATATAAAGCTGTCTTGAATCGACGTGTATCGTGATCTTTACCTGATGAACCTTATTCCACGCTTATATGGCGCCTTCTATAGTTAAGGCTTATAGTCCCTTGAACCATCTGACCGAAATTATGTAGACGCAACTTTTGCACTCGTCTAGGCGGCAGTACGCAAATCTGTGCATTTATTTGCGGCCAGCAGCGCCCGGAAAGCGCTTTAAATCCATTTCCTTTGCGAAATATTGATTGATTTACATATGCAATGTTCACTTTGAAGAATATTTAACCACAAATTTTTATGCGTAAAAGTGTTTGCAAAGGTCCAAGCCATTTCATAGGAGTAGGGAAAGTTGCGAAATTGCTAAATATTTTTTTTAGACAAAAGTATTAATAGCACGAAAAAATCAAATGTTGATAATGTTGTTTATGAACTTTTAATAAACATATATTTTTTTCAAACCTATTATCCGGGCCGTTACCGAGGAGTAGGCTTCAGAAAGTCACTGTTTTATGGCACTTTTTGATGATGTTGAGTTGATGAGAAAGAAAGAAAGAAGAAAGAAAACATGTTTATTCTGCCCGTATAGACACACAAATAATTACAAAATAAAAATTAATAAAATAAAAATAAAAATTAGTTGCCATAACGATAAGTGTAGACCAGGCCTAACAGATTGGAACCATAGACAACTATTGTTGTCTAGGATGATGTTAATGAATTCTATTCTGTTCTATTAATAGCACGAAAACGAAAACTTTTTTTTATAGAAAAAAAAAATATTGATTTTAAAATGAAAGAGAGAGACTGGACTCTGGATATCGAAGGACTAGAACGATTTGCCTGCTGCGGTATCCCCGATTGATTTTATTTAGGAGTCTTTAAGGCTACTGTGAATAGGCTCATAATAAACTAGTGCGCCTCACCATCAACGATTGCATCGCTGCTTACCGCCAGGTGGGATTGCAGTCAAGGACTAGTTTATATTATCTACATAATTATACTACTACTATACTAATTTATTATAAATCTACACTAATATAATAAAGAGGTAGTTTGTTATTTTGTTTGTAGGAGGTAATCTCTGAAAGTACTGGTCCGATTGCTAAAATTTTTTCACCGACAGAAAGCTGCTTTATTCCTGAGTGACATAGGCTATAATTTACGTACGCAGGCGATGCTGAGGGCAAAAGCCTGTAGTTATATAAATAAAAAAAAAACAGGCCACAAGGCCAAAGAAACTTTTCCTAGAAAAAGAGAAAACCAAACGGAAAACAAGTAAATTTTCTCACTCACCTTAGATTCAAGTCGTTCCGACTCATTCTTATAATGTGTCCGTTCACTTTCCACCTTGTCGAGTTTAGCCCGGAGGGTTTCCAGCTCATCCTGTTGAAGAAACAACCCTATTAATACTTATAAAAGGTTCATTTTCGTTTAGCTCAAGTTCTAGTGTTAGAAAACGTGTACTTTCTGGTTATACTCATCGATTTGTTAGTGATTATGGATGCTGTGACCCGTATGGTTAACTCGTCATTTGTATGTAGTAACTTGGTAATGTTTCATTATAATATTTACTAGGAATTGTAAGTAGCATGGTGGAAATGTGCATTTTTAATGGATAAGAGTTTTCACTTTGAAAACGTTATTTTTCATGATGTTATTGTCCTGCTGGTTTATTAAGACTTACTGTATTAAAAAACTTTTTACAAAAAACAAAATAACCGACTTCACTAAAAAAACAAAATCGATTAAAACAACTTTAATTTTGGAAGTCGGTGTTTCTCGATATTGTGTTTCTTATTTAACGAGTTAAAAAATATTTAATAAAATACGACCGAATTGAGTAGGTACCTCCTCCTTTTTCACCCGACTGCGGCAAAGCCAAAGGAGGATTATCTAAATAAAGAAATTATTATTAAGTACTGGTAGGTGAACATCGATGTTTACTATTAAAATATCGATAGAGACATCGATGAATCGTCTGCATCCCTATCAGCAAGTCACAACGAAACTCCAGATTTCTTGATTGGTTTCTGAACAGTGACTTGATGACTTGGGCTTCAGAAACAGCTGTAAGGTAACATTTTACTAAAAAAAAATAAAGCTGAGCATTTGCCAAACTCTAGTTTCGGCAAAGATTGACAGGTTTCAACGTTCATAATTTCAAGCTCCTGGTGGGAAAATCATCCAATGACAACCCCTGCTCTTGGGCGGAGCGGGAGATAGTGTCAGACTTTTACTAACTAAACGACCCATCCTGTTCCTTCTAGCCTTCGTACCGGGGCTCGAGTTCCTTCTCGGATAACCCTGGCCCCAGTAGGCTTCGACCCGGCTGGGTCCCTACTGTTGCTGACAACTCCTTGAGGCGCGCGGGAACGGTGCGCGCCGACGACGACTTGGGCTTGGTCCGGACAGTTACCGGACGGCCGGACAGCGAGCTAATAATCAAATCAGGGATCGAGTGTAAATATCATTTGTCCCAAGTTTTGCTCAAATACATTGTCACAATCCTACTGATCTAAGACACGTAGAAGGAGGCAACCTATAGTTTTCCAGTTCCTTGGGGCACATTCTTTCAGCTGATGCTGGACTTTTTCAAATAACAAATGAGGGTAATTAATGTCAAAAATGTAACAACAAATTTTATTGTTTAACATCATTGGCACTAGGCAACCTATTCGCAATGTTTTAATGAACGCATTATCGAGCTTATAATATCTATCATAATCAAATAACATATGAAAGCGATATGAAAGAATAGGGAGTTAGGGATAGCGTGACGAGTGACAGGACAGAATGGAAGAAGGGAACGTGTTGCGCCGACCCTAAATAAAACGGGACTAGGGCAGGAAGGTGATGATGATGATGATGATGATGATGAATCAAATAACTTTGAGGGAAGAGATTTCTTCTATCGGATATTCGGATCTCGTATTATACCCAAAATAGTCGACCAACTATCAATATTTATTCGCCGGTCGACTATTTTAGGTACAGTACTGTGTAGTGTACTTACTCCTAGTATTTACTAGTAGTAAGTACATTTAAGAGGTGTGCATACGCGGATACCATTCAAGATGCACCCGTATAAGATGCGCGGTGGAGCGTGACATCGCGTGCATTTGACGGTAGCTGGAGAAAATTTGGACTAAATTTTTCGGGAGGAATTTTAAGTGGAATTGATATCAAATTGATTATTGTTTCTCAAATGATTATGATGACTGGGGAGAGGCGCAATGGTGGCCTAGAGGTAGATAATAACCCCGACTTACGAGTTGTAGATCGCAGGTTCAAACCTAGCCAGTCACATTACCTTGTGTAATTTATTTCAACACCATTACTCTCAAAACGGTGAAAAAAAAAAACCATCATGTTCAAGAACCAAAAAATTCGAAGACATGTGACATTCACCAACCCGCACTGGGCCTGCGTAGTGGATTACTGCCCATTCCCTCTCCAAGAGGCCTGAGTCCCAGCAGTGGGAACATTACAACGCTAATTTATGCTATATATGTTTGTCATTTTTCGGCCCCTAAGTCGGCGGACCTACCCACGGCGACTTTTTGTAGCGATGCTGTCGCGCGTTCCGTAAGCGCTCAACAATATTGCTTCTAACGCGCGTTAATCGCATTTGCAAGCACTATAGAAAATATGCTAACGCGCCACTGACGCGCTACAGGATTGCGCTTGTATCGATGCGAACGCGCTACAGCATCGCGACTGTATCGATGCGAACGCGCTACAGCATCGCGACTGTATCGAAGCGAACGCGCTACAGCATCGCGACTGTATCGATGCGAACGCGCTACAGTTGTCTAGTACCCATAACACAAGCTCTGCTTAGCTTGGGACTAGACGGCGTTGTGTGATAGTTGTAAAAAAAAAAGACGGGTTGCACTCCGGGAGTGCCGGCAGAAGTGAAAACTTGATTATTAACGTTGAAATTTATATATATATATATAATATATATATATATAAATAAATATATATACGTATATAGATACATTATATATTGAAACAGTAGGCCCAGGCATACATTTTCGCCGCGCCGTAGAGAGGGGATAGCTGTCTACTCTCCATCCGTCTTACGCTTTTTCGATCAGGTCACGTGTCCTGACGCGAGTTTAAGATTTTATACCCATTACAGAAAAAGTGCTCAACGCCGCTAAAGAAGTTTTCACTTCAAAAAACTGTTTCGATGCGAACGCGCTACAGCATCGATGCGAACGCGCCATAGCATCGCTACAAAAAGTCGCCGTGGGCGGGGGCCTCTACCCGCTTAAGCTTGTCACCCTGGCCAAGCCTTACGCATGTTACCCAACCCACACACCTAACCGCACGTTTGATTTCTAATCGCATAATCCGAGCGGCAGATACCATGATTACGGAGCAATTAGAGCGAACCTGTCATACATACTGTTAGTCCGCGCGGAAATGGCCGCTGCGTCTTGTGAGAGAATGCGGGTAAAAACATTGTGCGCAGTTGGCTGGTGGCGTTAGGGACTTTAGATACTCGTACGTTGAGATGGTAATTAGAAGGAAGAAGGGATTTTTATAAAACATTCCCCTTTTTACAAGCTTTTATTTAATTTTACCTGTCCCGTTGTTTGTCTGTCATCAAATCTTGCAAATGAAATTTGACCCACTTCCCGGTTACCGATTGAGCTGAAATTTTGCATGCATGTGTAAATCAGATGACAATGCAAAATCATTATGACATGGAGCTGATCTGATGATGCAACTGGCAGGTGGCTATAGGAACTTGGTAGTTAAATAACACAATACCATCGAGTTTGGGCTCGTATGATTCGCCTTGACGACCATTAATTATTTAAATATACCGAGCTCTATAAGCTTGTTGACACTAAATTGAATGTCGCCGAGATGAATTCCATGATTTATTCAAATATTTCATACACAAAACTTGTTCCAAGAAAGAAGTGCTTTTTAAACCCTTAAGTTGCTGTCGTCCCACTGTTGTCGTCCGAGTGTCTTCGCAAGGTTCTGCAATACTTCGGTCACATTGCAAGAAAAGACGGTGGCAACCTCGAAAGGCTCATTGTGACCGGTAAAGTGGGTGGGAAAAGGCCTCGCGGGCGCAGCCCAATACGTTGTTCCGACCAGATCCGCACAACTCTCGACTCTACGATGTACAATGCCCTTCACACCGCCAGAGACAGAAACAGATGGAGGAATATCATAAAGGTTAAAGTGATGAACCAGGGAGGTCACGATCTCAGCATTGAGGAATACGACGCAAGGAGGAAGGAGGGAGTTCTTATGTGTCGCCATAGATGTCGCTACAAAATACAAGTAAGTATCTGGTTTCTTGATGGAGTGTGTACATCCCTAACACTCAAGATTACGATAGATCTTACAAATTAATTATGTATCAGCCATTATTGCCGTTAACACACGAGATGCGTTATAAAATTCTTGCGCACGATTACAGTATAAGCGGATGTGGTTCCACGCGATTAGTTGAGACAATCACATGGTTTCTTATGTACTCGTAGTATTTAACGCTGTGTAAACAAAAAAAAACAACAATTGTATCACTGTAACGCACTAGTTTATGAGGCTATTCACTCTAGCCTTGATAAATTAAACTTCTAAGTTCTAGGTTAACGATAAAAAAAAAGATATTGCTGTTTATGTCGCAAAAAACGCATATTTCGATGGTACTACACGTAATATCAAGGGAATCAAAATTCGTAGGGTACTTCTTGTTACCCAGAATCCTGAAATTTGACATAATGTAAGGTCTCACAGCACAGGTATGGGAATAAATCTGAAAACAGTAAATTTGTCGTTAAATCACCAAAAAAAAAAAGAAGTTTTTTTGTGATTCTACAAAATCTTTGAGATAACACTCGGGAACGGAACTATTTACATAGGTAAGTTTGTACGTAACCCTTCAGTGCGCGAACCCGACTCGCACTTGCCCAGGTTTTCCCTTCTCATATAAGTGCGGAAACGTTCCATAGAAGCGGAATTAAAGTCGATATTTACGACATGATTCTATCGCACCAATAAAAACTGAATAGCAATAGTTATGAGAGTACTTAATACTGGTATCAGTTCCGCTATTGAACAGATAAAAAGAACAGTTATTTATTAGTTCTCATGAAACGGTTATGTTTGTGTGACGGTGCACTCATTAATGGTATCAATGTGTGGGAGAAAGTTACTGTGATGAAACCTGGGTGGTGCATATTGGGGTTAAAGCTATCCATGTAAACTGTTGATGAGGTGACTGCTAAGACCAGCTGCAGTAAGGGCATAAACCTAGACCGATGCCTACTGGGGCCAAGGATCTAAACGGAATATTCGGCCCCGGTACAAAAGGCAACTATGGAACAGGAGTGGGTTTTTAGTCAGTAAAAGTCTGACACTATCTCCCGCTCTGCCCAAGAGTGGGGGATATCATTGCATGAATTTCACACCTAAAAAAAATAAGGACCAGGACCAATGTAGTTACAGGAAAATGTTCTTAATATACTTTCCTGAAATCCATCCCATAGGTATTTCAGGGAGGTAGAATGTCGTTCCAAAAATATCTGCCTAGATATTTGAATAAACAAATTCGCTGTTAATTTCAAAAATCTAATAAAGAGTTAAGCAGAGAGGTAAGATTAAAAGGGCTGGCGCCAAGGCAAACCACAAAATTAAAATTCTCATAAGCTTTTGAATAACGCGGGTTACCCTGGCGTTTTCACCTTAACTAAGTAAGTAGACAAGTACTTAAATAGAAGAGTAGTTTTTCACTTTAAGAGCGTCCTTTTCGAGGTACATTTTTATATAACTGCTCTTACGGTTACTTGTTTTGGATACACAGCTATCTTTTTGATATTACCCAGGCTTCTATAGAAATCAAAACATAAATTGATGTAAAACTAATCTAGTAATAACCTCTGAAAATCTGCTATTTTACGTGAACTTTGGGTTTCCATAATTTACTTAATTATATCATGAAAATATAAAAAAGTGCATCACTAAAAGCCTTGCCTGAATGATTAAAATTTTTCTGAAAAACTTTTAAGGTTTTCTAAAAAATATTTATTTCCTGGCTGGTTCCTTTTTGTGAAATATTCAAATAAATCACGGTTTTACCGAATGCCAACAGAGTTTTCAGGCGTTATCTCTCTTTTTTGCATTGCTTTAACAAACATCGCGTTGGATTGCGTTAGATGGAGCAACAAGCTTTTAAACCATAATCGATATTGACGATACTACCGTCCTCTAACTAAAAAGCAGCTAATTACTTTTTTTCTAAGTAACTTGGCTGTTTTTTTTAGTTAGAGGACGGCAGGATAGGCGAGTGGAGAAGCAGACTGTTAAAAACAATATTTCAATTATAACTTCGTTAAGAGTTACTCGTAATTGGAAATCGGCATGCGTCTGCGCAAAACTAAGCGATGCGGCAGACGGAATGTTCTACAACAGTGGGCGGCTTAATTGGTGTCTATATCTCTATATGTTGTAGTCAGATCATAGAATTGATCACTTTATGATATGACCAACTAAAAATGGCCAGATCGCATATAGGTTAACATTTGATGATATGTTTACATGATGCATTTTGGAGAGTGTACGCAGGTATTGCATGACTTGATTCCGCCATCGCAATTCTACCATCGGACAACCCAACTTACGGCGAATATTCACCCTTACGTTGTTGAAACCTCTACGGTCCGGACTAAGCGTTTCGCCTCGTCGTTTATACCGCGTTCGTCGAAGGACTGGAACAGTTTGCCTGCTGCGGTCTTCCCGTCCGATTATAATTTAGGTGTCTTCAAGGCTAGAGTGAATAGGCTCTTAATAAACTGGTGCGCCTCACCATCAACGATTGCATCGCTACTTACCGTCAGGATCGCAGTCAAGCAATAGTTTACCTCAATTAAAAAAAAATGTATATCCTCGTTTGGCCTTATCATTGATGTAGGATTTCTATGATAATAAAAGATATAAAGAAAGTAGGCCAAACGAGGATTGAAATGTCATACTTTAACATTTAAAACGATCTGGCCAATTTTACTTGGCCATATCACAAAGTGATCAATTTCTAAGATCTGGCCACGAGATCTACACCAATATTTATGTTCAGGAATAATATAATAACTTTCAGTAAAAAAAAACCGTTCCCCAAATAAGTCAAGAGTGAATAGATTCTAGGCAAGCTTTTTTTAAGTAGGACATCATCCGATACCATCTCCCGCCATTGGGCGGAGCGAGAGGGCGTGTCAGACTTTTACTAATAAAACTCACTCCTGTTCCGTCTTTGCCTTTGTTTTAGGCCCCCGGGGTAAACTTACGCACGACCCATGACCCTATCAAGGCCAGCATGCTCATTGGAGACCACATCATCGCTTACCATCAGGTGAAATACCTAGTGGTTAAAATAGCCTATCAATAATAGTAAAAAAAACCTAAAGCAAATCAAACTACTCGTATTTAAATCTTTGTCCACCACTTTTTAATAAAATGTTCATATTACTAAATAAACTAAGTACCTATATGAACACCAGGTCTCCGAGTCATCATTGGCACGCGCAAGCGCAGTCGCGCGGAAATGACAGTTTACCGCGAGCACTGCGTTGATGTGGTCGCGTCCACTTTTATATAGAGCAGGAAATGACGAGAAAAAAGGCTAGGGTAACAGACACGCAGGATTGCAGGAAATTGCTCTTGCTAAGGTAGAAAAGATTGATATCTCCAGGATAGCTTTAAGAGGATTATTGGATCACAGGATATTGCTATTCTAGTAGCCAGTTTCTTCATCTAAAGTAACAGCCAAAGTAACGTCATTAAGTAAAAGTAACGGTCAAATTCGTTTCTTCACAATTTTAACTGTTGGTTTAACTGTTACTTTTGCCTTTAACTTTTACTAGTCATTAGGGGGCTGCTAAAGCTAAAGTCACTGTCATTTTGACAAAGTTGTAGATTATTTAGGTTTCACTAATATGTTATCACGAACTTCGTCCAGTTGGTTGAGGCCATGGTCCGGAGCGAGGAGGAGTGGCAGGCGGTCGCCGACTTCTGCGAAGCAGTAATGCTCGCAAAGGAGGAGGCCGAACGTATCAGGCAACGGCGTTATCGCCGCCGCCGTCGCGCGTCGCCGAGATTCTGATCCCGATTTCCGGCCAACGTAGACGCGGGCTTGCGGACAGTGAGCAATGGGTAGCTCGCTGTCCGGCCGTCCGGTAACTGTCCGGACCAAGCCCAAGTCGTCGACGGCGCACACTGTTCCCGCGCGCCTCAAGGAGTTGTCAGCAACAGCAGGGACCCAGCCGGGTCGAAGCCTACTAGGGCCAGGGTTATCCGAAAGGGCGCTCGAGCCCCGGTATGAAGGCTAGAAGGAACGGGGTGGGTCTTTTAGTAAGAGTCTGACACTATCTCCCGCTCCGCCCAAGGGCGGGGGATGTCAATGCATGATTTATCCCACCATAAATAAAAACTTCGTCCAGTGAAAGTCCAAGTTCATCAGACGATGAACTTATCGTTAGTTATTTAACGCGTAGACGTAAAAAGTTTAATGCTCGCAAAGATCATTTCGTATGGGACGACGCTGATTTTCTGTTCCGATACAGAATTTCAAAGGAAACAGTTACATACTTCAGCCTGTTGTTACAAGATAAACTGACGCCAACCACAGAAAAGTAAGTTTATTTTCAGTTTGTATTTAATACGACTACGTTAAATTAACTAATGTACAGTACGGCCGTTCTATCTTGGCGAGTGTGAAGTTAGGCTCTGCGACCTTTAGCGCTTGTGTACCTAAACGTATAAAAATAACGGTAAAAAAAAAAGCCAATAACAGTTGTTAATAGCAATAACAACAACTAATAGCATTTATTTTTTAAATCATTTACTTATGTTATTATTTATCAATTCAATTCTAAAAACATTCGTTCATTGGCGTTCGTATCCTCCTCCTTGCGTCGTATTCCTCAATGCTGAGGGTCGTGACCTCCCTGCTTCATCACTTTAGCCTTTATGATGTTCTTCCATCTGTTTCTGTCTCTGGCGGTGTGAAGGGCATTGTACATCGTAGAGTCAAGAGCGGTGCGGATCTGGTCGGTCCAACGTATTGAGCTGCGCCCGCGAGGCCTTTTCCCATCCACTTTACCGGTCACAATGAGCCTTTCGAGGTTGCCACCGTCCTTTCTTGCAATGTGACCGAAGTATTGCAGAACCTTGCGAAGACACTCGGACGATAGCCGTGAGGCGATTTTAAGTTCTTGTAAAATGGATACGTTGGTCCGAAATGCTGTCCAAGGGACACGGAGCATCCTTCTCCAGCACCACATCTCAAAGGCGTCGATGCGTTTGCGGTCTGCAGCTTTTAGCGACCAAGTCTCAGCGCCATACGAGAAGATCGAGAAGACTAGTGTCCGTACCAGTTTGGTTTTGGTCTTTACGGAGATGTTGCGATCCCTCCAGACTTTACTAAGCTGAGACATAGCGCTCTTAGCCATGCCAATTCTCCTGCGAACTTCCCCCTCGCACGACCCATCGTTACTAATATTGGAGCCCAGGTAAATAAAGTGGCGTTCGTAAAAACAGAATCTAATGACATTCGACTTTTTGACACTACTTGACAGAAGATATTGTGATGTTGTCATGCGTAAAAAAAGCTCCCCACGTTTTTTTGGGGTAATTATGCCGTTTGTGTTATGGTAACTCTATTGACTTTTAGTTTAGCTTTTACTTTGATGAAGAAACTCATTTGCTATAATATCAGTAATAGTCAAGTAAAAGTTAATACTTTTACTGATAGTTTTAGTTGTTGATGAAAAAACTGGCTGTTAGTCTGTAAGAATGTTGAAACAAATTATTATTATTATAACCATATCAGAACTAATAACTATAACATAAGGATAACCATAGAATACGAGATATTGAGTAAATTACAAGTCCTCACATTATGAGGGATACATTCTTTATTTCGACGAATCCAATATAAATGGTGTAAGGAACAGCCCTCCACAAACTTTAAGGGCTTGCTCAGTAGACGAAAATGAACAACCCACAATAAAAAAAAATTTTCAGGAAACGAAAAAAAAATTCGGCCTCTCCATACAAACTGTCCAATTAACAGCCAGTTTTTTCATCAACAACTAAAACTATCAGTAAAAGTATTAACTTTTTCTTGACTATTACTGATATTATAGCAAATGAGTTTCTTCATCCAAGTAACAGCTAAACTAAAAGTCAATAGAGTTACCATAACACAAACGGCATAATTACCCCAAAAAAACGTGGGGAGCTTTTTTTACGCATGACAACATCGCAATATCTTCTGTCAAGTAGTGTCAAAAAGTCGAATGTCATTTGATTCTGTTTATACGAACGCCACTTTATTTACCTGGGCTCCAATATTAGTAACGATGGGTCGTGCGAGGGGGAAGTTCGCAGGAGAATTGGCATGGCTAAGAGCGCTATGTCTCAGCTTAGTAAAGTCTGGAGGGATCGCAACATCTCCGTAAAGACCAAAACCAAACTGGTACGGACACTAGTCTTCTCGATCTTCTCGTATGGCGCTGAGACTTGGTCGCTAAAAGCTGCAGACCGCAAACGCATCGACGCCTTTGAGATGTGGTGCTGGAGAAGGATGCTCCGTGTCCCTTGGACAGCATTTCGAACCAACGTATCCATTTTACAAGAACTTAAAATCGCCTCACGGCTATCGTCCGAGTGTCTTCGCAAGGTTCTGCAATACTTCGGTCACATTGCAAGAAAGGACGGTGGCAACCTCGAAAGGCTCATTGTGACCGGTAAAGTGGATGAGAAAAGGCCTCGCGGGCGCAGCCCAATACGTTGGTCCGACCAGATCCGCACCGCTCTTGACTCTACGATGTACAATGCCCTTCACACCGCCAGAGACAGAAACAGATGGAAGAACATCATAAAGGCTAAAGTGATAAAGCAGGGAGGTCACGACCCTCAGCATTCAGGAATACGACGCAAGGAGGAGGATACGAACGCCAATGAACGAATGTTTTTAGAATTGAATTGATAAATAATAAAATAAGTAAATGATTTAAAAAAATAAATGCTATTAGTTGTTGTTATTGCTATTAACAACTGTTGTTTGCATTTTTTTTAACCGTTATTTTTATACGTTTAGGTACACAAGCGCTAAAGGTCGCAGAGCCTAACTTCACACTCGCCAAGATAGAACGGCCGTACTGTACATTAGTTAATTTAACGTAGTCGTATTAAATACAAACTGAAAATAAACTTACTTTTCTGTGGTTGGCGTCAGTTTATCTTGTAACAACAGGCTGAAGTATGTAACTGTTTCCTTTGAAATTCTGTATCGGAACAGAAAATCAGCGTCGTTATTTATGGTGGGATAAATCATTCATTGACATCCCCCGCCCTTGGGCGGAGCGGGAGATAGTGTCAGACTCTTACTGACTAAAAGACCCACCCCGTTCCTTCTAGCCTTCATACCGGGGCTCGAGCGCCCTTTCGGATAACCCTGGCCCCAGTAGGCTTCGACCCGGCTGGGTCCCTGCTGTTGCTGACAACTCCTTGAGGCGCGCGGGAACAGTGCGCGCCGTCGACGACTTGGGCTTGGTCCGGACAGTTACCGGACGGCCGGACAGCGAGCTACCCATTGCTCACTGTCCGCAAGCCCGCGTCTACGTTGGCCGGAAATCGGGATCAGAATCTCGGCGACGCGCGACGGCGGCGGCGATAACGCCGTTGCCTGATACGTTCGGCCTCCTCCTTTGCGAGCATTACTGCTTCGCAGAAGTAGGCGACCGCCTGCCACTCCTCCTCGCTCCGGACCATGGCCTCAACCAACTGGACGAAGTTCGTGATAACATATTAGTGAAACCTAAATAATAATCTACAACTTTATCAAAATGACAGTGACTTTAGCTTTAGCAGCCCCCTAATGACTAGTAAAAGTTAAAGGCAAAAGTAACAGTTAAACCAACAGTTAAAATTGTGAAGAAACGAATTTAGAAGAAAGAAGAAGAAAGAAAATATGTTTATTCCGCCTTTAAATAGACGCACAAATAACAAAATACAAAAATAAATTATTAAATTTAATTTGACCGTTACTTTTACTTTATGACGTTACTTTGGCTGTTACTTTAGATGAAGAAACTGGCTATAAGTTAACAATTTTGTATGGTGAGGAGGTGCGGATTTTTTTTTTTCGTTTCCTGAAAAAAAAATTTATGTTGGGTTGTTCAGTTTCGTCTACTGAGCAAGCCCTTAAAGTTTGTGGAGGGCTGTCCCTTACACCTTATATTTAGAGACTCAAAATACAAGGTGTAAGGGAAACCATAACAAACTCAAAAAAACCATTATACAACTTCCAAATGACTACAACAACTTTTACTAGGCATCTTTTACTATACCAATTCCGAATTCACGAAAAAAAAATTTCAACTTCTCCTTACATTTTTCGAGTTTTGTGAACATAAATATGTGGAGCAGCGGATTTTTTTTTCCATTATTTCAGGGTTAATCTCATAGTAAAAATTGTTTCTATTAATGATTACAATCCCATTTTAAAGAAAGCCCACCGGTTGTTTCAACGTCATACAAATAAATAGATTCGACGACGCAAACACATCAAAAACATCTTACTTAGTCGATATCATTAACAGACAACCCAACAATATGCATTAATCATCATAAAAAACAAGTTTTTAATGAAAATATTTTTTTCTTAGCAAGCTTTTATTGCACGGTTTAATACTTATATACTCGTCAAGACGAATCATACGAGCCCAAAGTCGATGGGGTTGTGTCGTTTAACTACCAAGCTTCTATAGCCACCATGTTATAATTTGCATTGTCATCTGATTTACACATGCATGCAAAATTTCAGCGCAATCAGTAACCGGGAAGTGGATCAAATTTAATTTGCAAGATTTGATGACAGACAAACGTCTGGACAGGTGAAACTAAATAAAAGCTGGTAAAATGGTTCATATTGATGAGTACCATCCTTTTTTAAAGAAAGTTCATCATCATCATCAGCCTTATTAATGTTCCCACTGCTGGGACTCAGGCCTTCTCTCTAGGAGAGGGAATGGGCCGTAATCCACCACGCGGGCCCAGTGCGGGTTGGTAAATGTCACGTCTTCGAATTTTTGGTTCTAGGACATGCCGGTTTCCTCACGATGTTTTCTTTCACCGTTTTGAGAGCAGTGGTGATGAAATAAATTACACAAAGTAATGCACCTGGCTGGGTTCGAACCCGCGACCTACAACTCGTAAGTCGGAGCCATTACCACTCGGCCTCCACTGCTCTATAAAGAAAGCTTGCTGCTTTAAAGAAAGTTCACTTGTACAAATATATGTGCATATTACGTATACACAAATATATTCGACAACGCCTCCACCATTTTTTATATTATAGCAAACGAAAAAAACATCATACTTAGTCGTTATCATTAACAGACTACCCAACAACTGTATGCATTAATCATCATGAAAAAAAAAATATCCAACAACTTTTGCTCCTAAAAAAAAAAAACACACCGCTCTAATCTACGAGCATCATGTTTCAGACTCGGACGGTCTAATAAAGTCGTCATCATTCGTCACAGCAAAACCTCACACATAACTCAACAATTACTTTCACGCTGGTAACAAAGAATCGCCGATGGCCTGAGGGTTAGGACATGGTGAGAGACGGGCGCGGATGCGAAGGCGTTCGCTATAGAACGTTCGTGAAAGCCGCACGCGTGTGGTAACGGACATCCTCACGTTTCAGATGCCGAGACCACAAAATAGATAGGTACAGAAGACAATCTACATACAAAGCGCGTTCGAGCAACGCACACATGGACAGCGCTCACAGACGACATCTCGGCTCAATTGCCCGGTCACATTCGTACAGTTCAGCGCAACGCGCTGACCCTAGAGTGATCGCCGGTATAAAAAGTGAACTACATACATGAGATTGACTTCTGTACCTATCTATTTTGTGCCAAGACTCCGACCCCGTCTACCAGCGACGGTTGACGCGGGCTTGCGGGCGACGAGTAATAGGCAGCTCGCCGTCCAGATAGACCTATAGTTTTAGTCAGTAAAAGTCTAACACGCCCTGCTCTACCCAGAGCGGGTGAAGTCATTGAATGATTTCCCACCTTAATTCATTAAACCCCAAGCGAACGCCGGCGTTCGCGCACCTATTGTCTTTCAATTGTGTCTGTCACTATCACAATTGAAAGGTTAACAAAAAAAAGACTTGCATGTTATTGAAGTAACTATGATCTTTTAAGATGTGTCGAACTGGCTTGTAGCCACCGATTGTGCTTTTAGAAACACGTATAGCCTTTACTGCAAGCTATAAAAAATTGTGAGGCACACACACTTCTACGTAGAACGACGTCGTGTCGTATATCAAGTGTAGCTCTACAAGTCTAGTTTCTATATAAAATGTATGGAGACCGACGCGCCCAGATCGGCGTGTGTGGTACACGTGTGAGCAGTGTAGTTCTATCTTTAATCGCGCCCGCGACCGCGTCCGCACCCGCTTCAGTCATCGCGCGGTCACTCTGAACAGAGCCTTAGATGAGATCCGTTCAGACTGAGAGGATGATGTAATGGTCATACCCTAGCACAATGTGGCGTGTGTTGATGCACTAATGGCGGAGAAGAAAGTTTTACTATTAGATGTGTGCAGACTTCGCATTATTCGATTCCTATTGCTGAGTAATCACGCTAAATTATAGCGGTAACTATTGTCTTTTTTTTTGTTTAGCAGTAACACTAATAACTAGCTATACCATGCTAGACTGGCCTGTTGGTCTAGTGGTTAGTGACCCTGACTGCTATGCCGGAGGTCGTGGGTTCGGTTCCCACCCAGGACAAATGTTTGTGTGATGAGCATAATCATTTGTTCTGTGTCTGGGTGTAATTTATCGATAATATGTATGTATTTAGAAATATATAAGTATGTTTATCAGTTGTCTAGTACCCATAACACAAGCTCTGCTTAGCTTGGGACTAGATGGCGTTGTGTGATAGTTGTGGAAATATTATTATTATTAATATTATTATTATATCATTATATCAAATTCATCATTTTGAACGATTAAAAGAAAGTCTTTATTATATACTAGCTGTGCCCGCAACTTTGTTCGCGTGGACTACAGGATTTTGAATTTATTTTTCTAAAATAAAAGTAGCCTATGTTACTCCTTATTACATCAGCTACCTGCCAAAAAAAGTCCCGTCAAAATCGGTCGAGCCATTTCAGAGATTAGCCCGGACAAACAGACAGACAGACAAAAGTTGTAAAAAAAAATATTTTGGTGTATGTACCGTATATATGTATTTATATGCATGTAGTAAAAAACAGTTATTTTAAATATTACAAACAGACACTCCAATTTTATTTATATGTATAGATGTATAGATTATATAGATATTTTTTTCCGGTTGGTAACAGTCGTCCAAATGACATCCCCCGCCCTTGGGCGGAGCGGGAGATACTGTCAGACTTACTGACTAAAAAACCTACCACGTTCCTTCTTGCCTTTCATACTGGGGCTGAGCTTCCTTTTCCGATTTTTTCCGATATTCCTGGCTCCAGTTTATTCAGATATATCACACGACGTACAGCGTTGCGCCACCGGTACATGGTAGACATCCCACCCATACGCACAAAACGTTTTGCGAACACATTTATTGTGCGTACAGCCAAGGAGTGGAATTCCCTGCCGGAATCTGTGTTTCCTGATAGCTACAACTTAGGAGTCTTTAAGTCGAGAGTGAATAGGTTTCTTCTAGGCAAGCGTGCTTCATCGTCGACCACATCATCGCTTACCATCAGGTGAGATAGTGGTCAAACGCAAGCCTATCATTAATAAAAAAAAATAAAAAAAATCTTTATAAGTTTTCAAAACATAAAAAAAAACAGTTTTGACATTTGTATTAAGAACCAAGCGCCCAAAAATGCTTTAAAACGGTGACTTTCTGGAGCCTACTCCTCGGTAACGGCCAAGTTAATTGTTTTGAAAAAAAATATATGTTTATTATAAATTCATGAACAACATTATCAACATTTGATTTTCTGGTGCGATTAATACTTTTATCTAAAAAATATTACATACAACAACATCACATTCGCAACTTTTCCCTACTCCTTCGAAACGGCTTGGATCTTTAGAAACGTTTTTACACACATAAAAATTGATAGTAAAATCAAAGTGAACATTGCATGTGTAAATCAATCAATATTTTGCAAAGAAAATGGATTTTAAAGTCAGCGGAGCTCTGTGTGGGCGCAGCTGGCCGCAAACAAATACACAGATCTGACAGGTGTGAATGACAGTGACCTTTTAATTTCGGCCCGATGGTTCAAGGGACTATATACCTTAACTACTTAGCGGTTTTTTCTTATCTGTTATAAACTAGTACTTGACTGCGATCCCACCTGATGGTCAGTAGTGATGCAATCGTTGATGGTGATGCGCACTAGTTTGTCCGTGTAGTGTATCTACTACTCAATTATCTACTACTACACCGAACCCCTAATTATTATTTAAATGTTTCTTTCAGTTTCGTTCCAAGTTACATTCTAGGGTTTTCCTCAAATGTCAAAACGGGTGTTTTATTTTTTAACGAGTTTATTTATTATGTTGGCTTAAATTAAAAAAAAAAAATGGATTAATTAGTTTACTTACGAAAACTGACTTATAAGACAAAAGTATTTTGATAATAAACTAGCTGCGCCTCACCATCTGTTTACAGGTGGGATCGCAGTCAGGCAGTGGTTTATATCCTTTAAAAAAAAAATCGATAATCTAATTGAGGAAAAGCTGATCCACTTACTTTTATTAATTCATACAAAAATGTAATAATTATTAAATTACGAAACTCTAAACTTATTACAAAAAATTAAAAGGTATTATGATTCTATTAAAAAAACTAGAAACTTAATAAAAAACCAATCAAATCCGATTATGAGATTTATTCATAGACACAGTTACTGTCAGTCATTCAGTTGACAGATCAACAGATATATAAAAACGATTAATATTAATTAAAGCTTAAGTTTTTAATCTTCGCGTTAATATCATCATAAAATATAATAATATAATCGTATTTGCAACTAATTTCTATTCGATGACTTCGATTATATAATATTTCGTAATAGCCGGAGATAACTCCCAAGGCACAGAAATCTCCTTGTTTGGAAATCAAACTTGTGTGACCTTTAAATCTAAACATATAAATAAAATTGGAGTGTCTGTTAATAATAAAATTGTAGTATTGTAATAATCGCTTTTTACTTCATGTATATGAAGAATATATACGGTACATACATCAAAACAACATTTTTTACAATTTTTGTCTGTCTGTCTGTTTGTCCGGGGTAATTTCTGAAATGGTTGGACCGATTTTGCTGGGACTTTTTTGGCAGGTAGCTGATGTAATAAAGAGTAACATAGGCTACTTTTATTTTAGAAAAAATGAATCTAAAATCCTGTAGTCCACGCGAACGAAATCGCGGGCACAGCTAGTTAGCTATAAATTGAATAATGTACACCCTTCCTTGTACACCCCAATTAGAAGATTAAGATACAATTATAATTCAAATACTGAAATTTTACTGAAAAGTCAATATAGAAAGTGTTTATTACCTACTAATTTTTTTCCAAGAAATTATTCTAATTGTAGAAAATAATACGGGAATCACTGGTGGCGAATCGGTATTACGCACAAACACTTGTGATTCAATCAAGATTAATTAAGATTTTATATAGATTTTGTTTTTAATCCTAAAATAATCAAGTATGTATTTTATTCAACTAAGTTTTTAAAGTTTATAAAAATAAAATCAGATTGTAAAGTATTTCAGGCGCCTACTGCTATTACAATCACTAGAACGCCTGCGTGCGTTACTAGAAATATTCAAACTTTGGCAAGGCGCTTTATCAACACTGCGACTACAATGATTTTTTCTGGCATTTAAACTTTAGTAAATTGGATTTTTATTCGTGGCTTTGTTTACATGACAACACTAGAAACAAATTTGGGATTAATTGAAACAGCCGCTGAACTTCACTTGTTAAAATACCGCCAATAAATAATTTTAACGTCTTATAAGCCTTTTTTTTTTAAGCTGGGAAATCATCTAATGAAATCTCCCGCCCTTGGGCAAAGCGGTGTTAGACTTTTACTAAGTAAAATCCACTCTTGTTTCTTCTTTGCCTTTGTTCAAGGACAGGTTCACTTTCGCACAACCCATGGCCCTTGGCATGGCTTTGCTCTTGGCATTTTTACAAGCTTTTATTTAGTTCTGTCCCGATGTTTGTCTGCCATCAATCTTACAAATTAAATTTGATCCACTTCCTGGTTACCGATTGAGCTGAAATTTTGCATACATATGTAAATCAGATGACAATACAACATTATTATGACATGGAGCTGATTTGATGATGGAACCGGAAGGTGGTCGTAGGAACTCGGTAGTTAAATGACACAACCCCATCGAGTTAGGGCTCGTATGATTCGTGTTGACGGGTATTAATTATACAGATATACTGCGCTATAAAAGCTTGCTATGAAAAAAAGATTTTCATTAAAAACTTGTATGAATTTACAATATGAATTTCGTAAAGTAACATTGAATCATAAAGACAACATTCACAAAAAAATCAAGAATCACTTTACTGTTAGCAACAATCAGTCCGTAAAAATATAAACTTCTATTTTCGAATTCCGGTGTCAATTTATTTAGCCATAGATAACGCAATCCGGATATGTAAACGGATCCACGTTGGTACGCTTGGGTGCTATGGTATCAGATTTGAGAGACAGGCGGCCATTTTTATTGCGTTCTGTTTTTTAAATAGTTTAAGTTTTTAAGTTTCAATGGCCAGGCTGTGCATTTTATATTAATTTGTCCATTTTTAATAATATTCAATCTTTTAATTCCTTCGGCCCGGTATGTGTGGTATTTTAAGTTATTTAGAATGTCACTTAGTTTACGGTACAATTAAAAATATGTCATGTATATTTCATTTTAAACTAACTTCTGCCAGCGGTTTCGACCGCGTGGAAACAAAGAATATAATTAATAGCCTAGGCTGTGATAAAGTAGCAATATGTTGATGAAAGAATTCTTTAAATCGGTCAAGTAGCATTTTCATTACAAACCAAAATATCAAAATACAAATCTTTCCTCTTTTTAATATTAGTATAAATTATTTTTTATTCAATTATCACAATATAATATCTATTTGAAAGTTCTTTTTAATCCGTCAAACAAAACTAAAGTTCATAAGACAGCATCAAACTTCCATCTAACTTTTTGACTTATCAGTTATCGTGAAACGCTGATTGCAATCAATTTTCTGATTGAATTTACAGATAGACATGACGATGAAAGAACCAAGTTGACAAGATAATAAATAATTGACTAAGAAATTTCTCTATGGTATGGCGTATCTTTTTCTCCTTCTCTGTCAAATCCATCCAAAGGTTGTCTTTAAAAAATCGCTTTTAGCGATAAGACCACCCATTGTGGCACCCTATTAATTTTAAGTTTCTTATGTAACTGCTTTATTTTTGGTGTACAATAAAGAATTTATCTATCTATCTATCTATGGTAAGGTTGTTGATCTAACAATTCTTCTATCACCTTGGTTTGAATACCACTTTAAAACTACTTTTTACACTTTTTTTAAGTAAAAGTTAGTTCAAATAATGTTTTTCTACACGGTTTTGTTTTTATTTTTTTGGAATGTGGGAAATTATCCAATGTCTTCGGCGGAGCAGGTGTCAGACTTTTAATATATTCCACAACTATCACACAACGCCGTCTAGTCTCAAGCTAAGCAGGGCTTGTGTTATGAGTACTAGACAATTGATAACATATCTACTTATATTTCTAAATACATCTATAATAAATATAAAAACTAGCTTCTGCCAGCGCCTTCGTCCGCGTACAATATACATAGCCTATAGCACTCAGGAATAATGTAGCTTTCTACGAAAGATTTCTGTTTTGTTCCCAAACGATTTTTTTCGCAAAATTTCAATGCAACATGTGAAAAAAACGAAAAAAAAAACACAATTTGTTTTTTTTATTGAAAGAAACAATTTTCTTTCCGGAATTTTCAACGTTACTACTATATTCTACTCTACCCTACTTTATCCTAATCTACCCTACTCTATCCTACTCTACCCTACTTTATCCTAATCTACCCTACTCTATCCTACTCTACCCTACTCTTCCCTACTCTACCCTACTCTACACTACTCTTCCCTACTCTACACTACTCCACCCTACTCTACCCTACTCTACCTTACTCTACCCTACTCTACCCTACTCTACACTACTCCACCCTACTCTCCTACTCTACCTTACTCTACCCTACTCTTCCCTACTCTACCCTACTCTACACTACTCTACCCTACTCTACTCTACCTTATCCTACTCTACCCTACTATACTTCACATAAACCATTTACTAAATAGTCCGAACGAAGCGCATATTTGGTTTGGATAGGTGAGCCCGTTCTTGAGTTAATAAAAATAAAACTATAACGAAAAGTGGCATTGATTTTTATATATATAGATTATAAAAAAAATTGCGTTATCATCAAAACGCTTACTCTCTCTCCAAGTTTCAACAAACAATTTAAATGCATTTGTCCTCAAAAGTGTAACGGAACCCACGCAGCGGTCACAGGTTATCATATCGCAACCCACACAATGGGTCAGCAACCAGAGATTTCCTGCTTCTAATCGTACTGGACGAAATAGGTCACCGAACTCCCAAGATGACTGGCACAGTCTACAGATGATAGGGAAAAGGTCAAGTGGGTTTGATTGCGTAAAATGATAAAAAGGAAAAAAAGAAAAAAAAAAGTATCCTATGTTTGTTATGCCTTGGTTACACGTACCAAGTAAAAGGGCACGGGCGAGTCAGTACTCTCGGTCGAATACTCGGTATAAAATAATGTCTTGATCACACGTACCGAGTAAAAGGGCGAGACAGTAAAACGATGCTCGGCCAAGACAGTGATGTTAGCGAGTTTATTGATAAGCGCCCGAGCGAGCACTCGGCGCACGGCGCTCAAGAGCGGAAAAAAGTCCTTTATTTAGACTTTGTTTAAAATGTCTAGAATTTGATACACACATACTAGAATGTTAGTAGAAACAAGTCCTAAAATTAATACGGGTAAATAATTATACAGTATTTAATTATATGATGCCAAAGTAAGGTGATCGAGAAATAACAAATTTCGTGCAAAAAATATTGATATTTCAAATATGAATAGAACCTAAATACTATAATAGTCAACTTTTATTTTTAGTTTAGTCATAAGTTTATTGTGTGTATTAATGAAATACGTAAACATAAGTAATGAAATAATTAGTATTACTTGCTATTACATTTTTAATGAAGAAGGTCATTTCGAACTTTTTGTTTTCAATCATGAGATCATAACCTCATCTCCGTTATCGGTAGAAGTTGTCAGTAACTGTAGGGGCCCAGCAGGGTTGAAGCCTACTGGGGCCCTACAGGGTAAATTTCTGAAAGGGAGGCTCGGCCCCGGTATGAAAGGCAACGCAGGGACGGAGTGGGTTTTTTAGTCGGTAAGAGTCTGACACTATCTCCCGTTCAGTCTAAGGGCAGGGGATATAATCTAAATGATTTTTTCTCCGAAAAAAAAACCCTTGATTATGTTCCCATGTGATAATTTTCTAATTTCACACGGGCGACAGCAACTGGTTTGATTACAAGTAGCTACTTATACAAACTCAATAAGGAGTTAGATTGCGTTTCGTTACAAAGATTGCTGTAACACAACCTACACTGCTAATGACATCACACATTGTTTGATGTTACAGATCGGTTACAGCATTATTTTGTAACAATGAAACTTAAATGCTAGTTTATGCAAAACCTGCAATTTAAACCAGCTATGTGTTAAATGTAGATTTATATACCTAAGCTTTGAAGACTTTTGTGCTAAGAATGTAAGATTTATAAATCGTTTTAATTGATATTCCAACAAAGCAGCAGTGAAAAAATCAAATTTAAAAGTTTGAAGTTTGAACTTTAAAGGTCGTTTATGCTCTGTTTAGGCGCATATTTTGTCAGTCGCGAAGAAAATCAAACCTATAAGGCAAGTACTTGTTGTTAAACTGTAAATGGCAGTTACGTCACAAAAAAAAAACTTTTTTTGCAATTCGGAAAAATCTTCCGAGACTCAATTCGGAAATTATATTATTAACCTAGATGACTTTGTACAGAACCCTCGGTGTTTTTCTGAAAAATTTCGTTGCTAATTCAAAACAAATTAATCGTTAAAGTCGAAAAAATTCATGATAACGTAGTAGTCTAAGATCCGATTAAGAACGACCTTCACCGGTCTGTTTAATGGATGAAACGTATTTTATTATAAATTTAGTGTATTAACCTTTCAATTGTGATAACTACAGACACAATTGAAAGACAATAGGTGCGCGAACGCCGGCGTTCGCTTGGGGTTTAATGAATTAAATAATATAACGTGGGTTGCCTAAGAAATTCCTGGCCAGACTATTATTAATTAAAAATTGAAAATTTATTTTATTTTTAGAAAAATGAACAACCGTTATCCATACCAGATTTTTTTGCAGACAACACTATAACATCGTATTCGTTATGAAACAGCGTTTATTTTGATATAGAATTTGTTGTATACAAAAAAAAACACACTTGTTTATGCATACCTGTTTATACCTGGCAACCCATAGATATGCCAGGAAACAAATAGGCAACCCAACATTTTTATGTTCTAAAGGCTGCACTCTTTCGGTTAGTATTAAATTTATTCGTTAAGCACACCGGTGCATTTTACAAAAAAAAAAAAATTGTTTGGCCAGGAATTTCTCAGGCAACCCACCCGCGTTATATTATTTAATATACTAAATTTATCATAAAACAGGTTTCATCCATTAAACAAACCGGTGAAGGTCGTTCTTAACCGTATCCTGTACTATATGTACAGCAAGAATGAAAAGAGAGACACGGCTTTAACTACCCTATTGGGGTAATTTCCAGGGTCAAAATAATTACATTTGATTTAGTCCGTATTTTAGATTATAAAAAAGTTTTGGACCTGTATTATTTCTTTTTTCGATTAAGCAAAAAATAACAAAGATATAGCCCATTATAGTTACGTGTGATGTCACCCCGTGCGAAAAAATGGCATGACAGCATGGCGTGACGTTACACGTAACTTTAATGGGCTATATCTTTGTCATTTTTGGTTTAATTTACAAATAAAAAAATACAGGGACACGTATAATATTTTTAAATAACCTAAAAGACGGACTAATTACATTTTTTACGGCAACTAGCTTTTATACCTTTTTTCATCGACCATTAATGCCTTTCCTACTCCGAAGCAAAAGAAAACCTACTACTTATAGTTCCTTTATCGTGTCGATCACCTTTCTTTCACTTTTTTGTCCAAAAATAAACCACAACTAAAAATAAAGCCAATGTCATAAACTTAAAATCTAATGTCGTAAAAGGTGCTTAACTCTGAACATTATATTTTACGACAATGCTTTTAAAGTGAAAAAGGATTCCTATACGATACTATCAATCAACATCAACACAGATCAAAGTCGGTCCTGGCTAGCTATTTTACTTGATGTAATTTTTACAACTCAAACTGCTAATTGGATAGTGTTAATTTGGCACATCGACTTTTTTCACAAAAATATTGTTTTTCCTCTTTCTCTGTCAAATCCATCCAAAGGTGTTCTGTAAAAAATCGCCCTAAGTCTGCCCATTGTGACACCCTATTAATTTTAAGTTCCATATGTATGTATTCTTTTATTTTTGGTGTACAATAAGAATATATCTATCTATTACATTTTTCAATTTAACTAACACGCGTCGGTATCCTTTGAACAACTAATTTGATTTCCGCAAATGAACGTTCCAATCAGCATCCCAGCTATTTTCTCACACTATGATAACAACAATTTGCACTTTCAAATCTCTCGCGATCATATTCAATTAGAGGAACAGACGTTTTATGATCTAACGCAAAACTTTTATCATAATACCTGTAATAAAAACAATTTTGATAAATTGCTTCGAGAGGCAACGACTGTAAATCAATGAAAGTGGTATTTTTTTGTATTCCATAAATATAAAAGTTGTGTTTAACATTGAGATTGCTTTTTGATCTTGGACATGATAGACAGAGTCTGGAAAGATATATTGACAGTTGACGTTTGTTGAGATTCGATACGTACGGGTATCGAATCTCAACAAACGTCTACTGAGTCCCTAGTGCGAGTTTGTTTTAGGATAACGCGATCGACACGATTATGACGTTCGGCTCGCTGATTGGCCCGCTCCAAGCTCTTAACCTATCAGAGTCAAACGTGGCAAACGTTTCGATCGCGTTAAGCGTACTGATAGTTGTTCCGGTCAACAGTGAAAATGGTCACAGCAAACTGTTTGCTGTGCCACATCAACAGGGCGAAACCCACGTCTCACCTAAAGATGGAAGTTCTACCAACAGCGAGGCTGGAGATAATTAGTCGGAGGTAACTCCTAGTGTAGGTTTTAGTTTAAATTAAAAAAATATATATATATTCGTCTTATAAAATAGTAGCTATTATGTGGTCACAGCAATCACAATCCCTAAATATTTTGAAGACACGTTTTTCGTCTACCAATCAGTGGATTTCATATCTTAGGGACTTAAAGATGACCTCAAAGTTCTCTGCTCATAAATTTCATTATGGTCAGATTTTTACAGTTTAGTTATTAAAATGCTTGTTCATACCTGTGCCTGCTTAAGCCGATGTTCAGTTCTATGCACGGCCAGTAAGGGCGTGACCCGCACGAGCAGCCGCCACCAGGGCCAGTCGCGCACCGCGAGGAAGGCGCGCACGTTGCGCTGCACGCAGCGCGCGGCCGTGTGCTGCGTGCGCAGGCGCTGGGCGCGCCGCCTCGCGAGCAGGCCGCGCGCGCGAGCCTGCAAGCGGACGAGCACCCGCGCGAGCGCTGCGTCGCGACGCGCGTCCAGCTCGCCCACGACACCGCCGCGGAACATAATCTGTAACAAGAGGAAAATATTGTAAATCTTTATGAATCCCAATCTCAATGAATATGTAGATCGATAAATCCTAATCTTCGCATAGAGAGCTCGCTGTCCGACCGTCCGGTAACTGTCCGGACCGAGCCCCAAGTTGTCGACGGCACGCACTGTTCCCGTGCGCTTTAAGGAGTTGTCAGCAACAGTAGGGGCCCAGCTAGGTCGAAGCCTACTACTAGGGCCAGTTCCGAAAAGGAGGCTCGGCCCCGGTATGAAAGACAAGAAGGAACGGGGTGGGTTTTTTAGCCAGTAAGAGTCTGACACTATCTCCCGCTCAGCCCAAGGGGAGGGGGGAACCTTCACATAGACGACAATTTAAGGAACACCGTGGGTTATAGTCAGTAAAAGTCTGACACTCCCTCTCACTCCACTCACAGCGAGAGAAGCTATTTGGTGATGGATCAATATTATCTTAATTAAGAGCGCCCTTCTCCGATGGTCTATCGCGAACGTGAGCATGGTTTAAAAGCTGGTCGTTTCATTCAACCCAATGTCTGATGAAGAGGAAACGCGAAAAGAGAAAGATAACGCTCGGTCTATATACAATTCTATATGCTATATAATATATCTCCAGACTATTATTACAAGATAGTTTCCAATACAAATTACACAATCATAGTGGACAACAGATAGTAAATTATTAATAGTATCAATGCTTTATTATTGTTCCGACTGCATTTTATGATAATAGTTTGACAAGATGGTAATATATATGTGTTACTTAGTTGAGAAATAAGATGTAGCAAACTGTGAGACAGGTAAATTAGAATTCCTTTTTGAATGAGAATACACAGTTTTCGTAAGGTTGCTTCTTTTTTATTTGCTAAATGTGTGCTGATATGTTTATTTTCAGTATTAAATGTAGACTAAGCCATACAAGCGTTTTACCGTATAATTTTACGATACAAAGAAAAAAGAAGGATTTATCAGCATCAAAATATTATAATACATTTATAGACAGTAAAAAATCGACATTTAACGGCACAGTTGGCATGGTTAGCGCAGTGGTCGAGTGATTGGTTGCTGCGATTCGTGTCTCGGGTTTGCTTCCTGCACGGAAAAAGTATTTATCTGGCCTACAGACAGATTTTCGGAGTCTGGGTGCGATGTGTGTGTGAGTTTACATGATTGGGAACGGACCCACCATACGTGTAAAGTATTACCTAGTGTGGGGCAACGTTTAAAAAATAAATGATAATAATGAATACATATCTAAAAGTAACAACAAAAAACATTAGGCACCAATTCTATGATCATAATTCGTTTTCATGTTAAATTCGCTACAGTCGCTGAAAGCCCGCATGCAGTAGTAAATAAATTGTTGCTTGACGCGTTATAAATGAAAGTAAATTCATTTATGTAACACTACCGAGTACAGGCCATCACTCTCGATTTTTTCATCAAAAACGTCACTAGTAGGTGCAGTAAGTGCAGTTGTTATGTTAGGCGATAATGTGTGCTATGTATCATGTTTTTTAGGTGTGTATTGCTGTGCTAATTTTGCACTGTTAGGCTTTCGAGTCGGTTATCATATCACATGGCCTAATTAAATTACCTGCAGTCAATGAAAAAGGACACTTCAAAGCAAGTGGCTACACTATAATGGTCGACAAGGCGATATCATTCGACCAAGAACTTTTAAAATGAGGCCAAACGAGCGTAATTTTGTGAGTCGTCATTAGCAGAATTTCGGTCGCGTAATTTCTACTGTATGCATTTCTACTGCAGACAACTCATTTTGCGTCGTCGCGCGTCGTGTGAATGAAACAGGACTTTTGTATGAAACATGAATGCAGCAGAAATTACGCGACCGAAATTCTGCGACTCACGACTCACAAAATTACGCTCGTTTGGCCTCACCCTCAATGCGATCCATTTTACGGCTGAAATGTTAAAGGGATTGAACTATACACGCTTATTTTTTAATAAGTGCAAAAAATGGGGCTCAATCAGTACCCTTTTACTGATCATATTTTTGTAGTCAAAAGTAAAAAAAAAACTAAATCACAAAATTGTCCTCGAAAATTTTGTGATTTAGTAAACAATTGCTACTAGAAAATATTACGCGCAGTGTTTTTCTATTTTGATTGTCATTTATTCATTCAATGTACAACATTCCCATAAATTGAATGAAATTTTGGGATATAAACAAACGCTAATAAAAGTTATTAGCGTTTACGTAGTTGTTTATGAATATTATTTATTGAGGCTACTGTACATAAAAAACTTAAATACGAAATAAACTATTTATACTAAAACGCTACACGGCTATGTACATAAATATAATACAAAATGACAAAGTACGCTCAGGCGTCAAAGTACTCCTCCACATCGCTGTCATCCGGAAATGTGCCCAGAAGACTGGCAGCATTGCCACGTTGAATGGCAATGCTAATTCTTTGGGCGAAGAACGAGCCAGCCCTCTGGTCACGTGAAGTGTCGATCAGTCGGCGTGAAATTTCCTTGAAAAGGAGACGCGCACTCGGACCCCACGAACCAAGTGTTTCGACCCCAAACGGCTCAAAACTGTAATTACCAATAAGGTTACAGTACTTGCGCCGTTTAAGGGTCTCAGCAGCAGCAGCGGCAGCGCCAGCACAGCCTGCCGTACTTGGAATATGGGATGGCGCAAGGGTGTCGACACAGGTTGCGTCCCACACCAGAGGCCTACCCACCTTCCACGGTACCAACGTCATACCATCTGGTCTCTTCCCATCGTCACGTACCAAACCATTTGGTTCTAATACGGCAGGTACCCCGGCGGTGACAAGAGCTCGACGAATAATGTCGTTGATGCTGGCGTGTCGTGGTATGCGGCCTGCGCTCCTGCAACAGGACAAGCCATGGTGTCCGAGGCTGTCGACACCTTCACCACAGTGGCACCGATGTGGAGCAACACAAGGTGCGCCTAAGCGTAGACAGGTAGCTAGCCGAAACGAGGCGTCATCCATCATAGTGCCTATGGTGGATGACGGGAGTGCCTGAAGCCATAAGCCCGACTCCCATTCCCCCACAGCCAGCAGACGCGCACGCTCAGCAGTACTTGACGACGTATTTAATAGGTTATTCCGTACAATACTGCAGAGCGGCACATCCCACCGTCTCTGTGAGGACAGGTTGTCGGGCAAATCCGTGTTGGGACAAGCCATTTTCCAAGCGTTCAACGCATCGGACAAGCACGGTACCTCAACATCAACCAGTGAGGAAGATAAAATATTCCTGGTTAATGTTTCAGTACTGTGCACCGAGGAGAGGAAAGCTGGTAAACTTATACTAGAAATTTTGAGGCTACTTAACTTAAATAATAACAATCCAGCCCTCTTTCTCGTTTGAACGACTGATATTTTAACTTAACACGTTCTGATAAGGCCCCCTGATAGATATTTATATATATATTATATAATATTCCACAACTATCACACAACGCCGTCTTGTCCCAAGCTAAGCAGAGCTTGTGTTATGGGTACTAGACAACTGATAAACATACTTATATATTTCTAAATACATACATATTATAGATAAATTACACCCAGACACAGAACAAATGATTATGCTCATCACACAAACATTTGTCCTGGGTGGGAATCGAACCCACGACCTCCGGCATAGCAGTCAGGGTCACTAACCACTAGACCAACAGGCCAGTCGAAATAGATAGATGGCGTATTCTCTGAGACTTCAAATAGTTCTAAAGTTAAAATTTTGTTATTCATATTTTTATAATAACCACGACTTCAAGCCAGGTCAAACTTTTACTTCAACAAACCGCAGGCTGGAACTTAACGATCACGTTAACTTAAATGGCCACCACTGTGTAGCTGCTATCTGGCCATTCACGTCCATCTTATGCACTTGCTCCAATAACAGGTGCCATTATAGTCCAGCTGAAGTAGGCCATGGCTATAAATGGCTATAGACTACATTGTGGTCAATTGTTAATGGTTTGGCGTCGCGGTATAGTGGTGGTATCTATGGGCCTGATTGAATTATTTTATTCAGGAAGTTTTTGGTGCAGTGAACATTTTTTGGAGTGAAGTTCAGTGACTGTTCAAGCAGATAATTTTATGGTAGTTTTGCCTATTCAGCTCAGAAGTTTGACTTGTTACATTTGTTGCCAAATACTATAAAAAATTAAAATGCATATATCCCTATTTTTGATGAACAAATTATCTATTTAAAAACATGTAATCTCTATTATTCCGACGAAAGGACTTTGTATCCATGGTCAGGAAAAAAATTACAAAAAATCTAACATGTCCTTAAAAGGCTATGTTAGTTTTTAGGGTTCCGTAGCCAAATGGCAAAAAACGGAACCCTTATAGATTCGTCATGTCTGTCTGTCTGTCTGTCTGTCTGTCTGTCTGTCCGTCCGTATGTCACAGCCATTTTTTTCCGAAACTATAAGAGCTATACTGTTGATACTTTGTAAGTAGATGTATTCTGTAAACCGCATTAAGATTTTCACATAAAAATAGAAAAAAAGCAATAAAATATGGGGGTCCCCGTACATAGAACTGAAACTCAAAATTTTTTTTTTCATCAAACCCATGCGTGTGGGGTATCTATGGATAGGTCTTCAAAAATGATACTGAGGTTTCTAACATCATTTTTTTCTAAACTGAATAGTTTGCGCGAGAGACACTTCCAAAGTGGTAAAATGTGTGTCCCCCCCCCTCTAACTTCTAAGATAAGAGAATGATAAAACTAAAAAAAATATATGATGTACATTACTATAAAAACTACCAACGAAAATTAGTTTGAACGAAATCCAGTAAGTAGTTTTTTTTTAATGCGTCATAAACCGAAAAAAATTCACTATTATTAAAACATCGATCAAAGTTACAACACATTACAAGAACTTTTATATTATGTTACTAGCTGCTACGGAACCCTTCATGGGCGAGTCCGACTCGCACTTGGCCGGTTTTTTATGATTCTCTTTGAAAATTTTTTTGTCTCTACTGAAGACAAATGAAAGTTTTCCCTACCCTGCTTACCTAAACAAACCAAGTAGGTAAACCTAACATTTTAAAAGGTGTAAGGGATAGCCCTCTACAAACTTTAAGGGCTTGCTCAGTAGACGAAACTGAACAACCTTCCACAAAATTTTTTTTTAGGAAGGGTTGTTCAGTTTCGTCTACTGAGCAAGCTCTTAAAGTTTGTGGAGGGCTGTCCCTTACACCTTGTATGTATGCTGGAAGAGATTTCTTTAGAAATTATCATCCCCTTTGTACTATTCTTCTGTTTCCTTCTTCTTTTCTTTTATTTTCATATGTGTACCAATAAAGACACTTCTGCCTGACCACTGCTAAGTTTATTCTTGCTTTTCGAGTGCAAAACGAAAACTTCAAAGGGTTTAGTTTGCCACCGCGCCGCAGGGTTCAAGCGAATCAGTGATCAGGTAGAAATGACCGCGATGGTACATACATAGTTAAATAAATAAACAACATAAACAACACACTGTAATCGCAACTATCTCGAACCTGGTAACAGCAAATTATTTCTGCAGTTATGTCCATATTAGCTACAGTGGATAACTGGGCCGCACCGGTGCATCTGTGCTTGTGCACAACTGCACAAAGGGGACGTGCAACATGTCAGATAAAATTCTCTGATATGACGTATTCTACTTAAGGCGTATAGTTCCTTTAACCATCTAGCCGAAATTATGTGAACGCAACTCTCGCACTCGCCTAGGCGGCAGTACGCAAATCTGTGCATTTATTTGCGGCCAGCAGCGCCCGGAAAGCGCTTTAAATCCATTTTCTCTGCGAGATATTAATTGATTTACATATGCAATGTTCACTTTCAAGAATATTTAACCACCAATTTTTATGTGTAAAAATGTTTCTAAAGGTCCAAGCCATTTCGAAGGAGTAGGGAAAAGTTGCGAAAACTTGCGAAATTGCTAAATATTTTTTTTTGACGAAAGTATTAATTGCACGAAAAAATCAAATGTTGATATTATTGTTCATGAATCTATTATAAACATATATTTTTTTCAAACCAATTGACCAAGCCGTTACGGAGGAGTAGGCCTTAGAAAATCACTGTTTTATGGCACTTTTCGGGCGCTTGGCCCTTAATTACTATATATTACGGCAGGGGCCCAGCTGGGTCGAAGCCTACTGGGACCAGGGTTAGCTCCGAAAGGTAGCTCAGCCCCGGTACGAAAGGCAACGAAGGAACTGAGTGGGTTTTTAGTCAGTAAAAGTCTGACACTATCTCTCGCTCCGCCCAAGAGCGGGGGATGTCATTAGACGATTTTGCTACCGAAAAAAACAACTACTATACAAGGTGTAAGGGACAGCCCTCCACAAACTTAATAACTTTAAGGGCTTGCTCAGTAGACGAAACTGAACAACCTTCAACAAAAAAACTTTTTTCAGGAAACGAAAAAAAAAAAAATCAGCCTCACCATACAAAATTATAAACTTGAATGGACAGTTTGTATGGAGAGGCTGATATTTTTTTTTTGTTTCTTGAAAAAAATTTTTGTGGAAGGTTGTTCAGTTTCGTCTACTGAGCAAGTCCTTAAAATTTGTGGAGGGCTGTACCTTACACCGTTTATATTATATTATACTTTGATCTTCACCCTTAAGGTTGAACCCGTCCAGTTTGCAAAACTGTACGGGTTCAACCTTAAGGGTACATGTATCATGTATACTTGTACCTTAAGGGTACACGTATACACTACACTCCGGTTTGTCTGTAAAACTCAACTGTACAGGCAGATCTGTCAGCTGGGAATACCCTAGCGTGTGATTATGTAAAGAGTAATCATGGAGTTTCTTGGCGGTTCTTCTCCATAGGAAACGACCAATTTGGAACCGTACACTAGCTTCTGAAGTTTTATAAGTGCCCATGTAGGCCTATGTGAAAGTAAAATGGATTGAATTTTGAATGGAACCCTAAAAAATGTTAATTATCACGATAAGTACATAAAAAACTAAATCATTATCTAATTCAAGTAAATGACACGGAATTAAACGAATTAACGTTCATCAAGATTCGTTTGAAAGTCGTGAAGATGCGCCAGCGCATAGATTTCGTGATTCACCAGAATTTCAGGGTCGTCGCGTTTTTAATTACTTATAGTGAATTAAACCTGTATTCCGACCATGCTAAATAAGAAGGATGTATCAAATAAAAACTCTTAATTATATTGTTTTTGCAGATTTTTTTGTTAGTATAATTATGTTAAAATAACTGGAGACGAATAATTATGTGAAACTAGTTTTGAATAAAGTTGTAAGTTTTGCAAATATGTTGTGAATTTTTTTGAATGACAAAATAATTTGTTTCCTACGATTATTATAAAACAAATCTGAGGTCAATTTGTTTTTTATATGGTTGCAATATTTACAAGGCAATTTTTTTTTAAACTATACATTTCAAAATCATCTATAGCGGTATCAAAGTTCTCCACGCGATTAGAAAATAATATATAATAGCCCTAAATCAACTATTGGGCAGTTTCTCAGACCAGACAAAACTACCGTCTGGTCGAAAGATCCTGCCTTTTGAATGGAAGTATATGCGGACTTTACACTCCGTTTTGCATGCCTCTTAAAAGAGTACCTAACCATAGACTTTCTTGTCGTTTCTTCTCCTTAGGAAATGACCATTTGGAACCGTGCACTAGCTTCTGACGTTTTATAAGTGCCCATGTAGGCCTATGTGAAATAAAAACATTTGGAATTGTTATTACGATACTTATAAAAATATTTATTGCTCAATTGCAGGACATATTCTATCGTGTGCCAAGTTTCATCTAAATAAGCTCAAAAATTAAGCCGTAAATAGGTAGGTAATAGACAGACTGAGTGACTTTTGTAATTACAAAAGACGTCCACTGTTGGACACAGGCCTCCTCCAAGTGTCGCCACAATGAACGGTCCTGTTCGCCTCGCATCCATCGGATTCCCGCAATCCTTACCAGGTCATTGATTATTTTTTAAGCTTCTTTTTATTAAATAAAATACATAGTAGATCTTCAATTTCCTTATTTCAATTTATTTTCTCCGAGCAAATGAAATATTTAAACAATTAATTGAATTAAACGGAAATATTTTAATAGTCTCACTTATGCAATCAATTGCTTACGATACACCATCAAAGAATGCCGCCTGTCTGAACCAATAAGGCTTTAACTATCTCTAACTACCTCAGGGTTTTCACTTTTATGTTTTGTAATATTATTATTTCGTTTGTTCATCTAAATACATACAATTTTTTTTTAATTCAATAAAAAAATAAAATTTAAAAATATAAAAAATAGTAGCCCAGCTGGTATCGAGAGTAGGGTCCAAGCTACCGGCGGACAGGGCTCCAGAGAGAGGAACCTCATAACTAAACGAGCCGTGTCCATGTAACTTCAGCTTACTGAGTCAAGCCCTTGATGCAACCGCCTAATGCGAGACTCCTAATCTGTTGGTCGAGTCTCTTGGCTATTAAGCCATTATTAATTAGTATTATAATATATTATTTTAAAACATTTTAAATAATTTAATTTATGTTTGTATACTTGCGCAGGGAACGAATCACGAGTGACGTCTATGACACGATGGAGCGGCAAGCCAATCACTGATAAACCCCGCCTCCGCGTCTCACTTTGTACCACTAAAGAGACCGAATATTTGACTTCTGCGCAACTTGAAGCCGGCGCTCAAGATCCGTGCCGGGATCGAACGGCTAATTTATCGTCAAACGATTATCATCTCTAGCTGTTCTCATTATAACAAGTTTGTAGTGGCCACGACAGAAAATCGCAACAACGACACATATCGTTTTACGACTGTCGTACTACACTTTTGAATTGTCAAAATATCGGTCAGCTAAAAAAAGTGGAGCTAAATTGCATTGTCTCAATGCAAGCAATAATTGTTCTTATTATTATCACGTTTGGTTGTCAGCCCTAGTACACGCACACACGTCATACGCAGCGCCCAACTTTCTATGTCGGGAAACGGCACAGGAAAAGTATGAGTAGGCTGCCAAGCTGTTTATTGTAGAAAGCTATCATCTCTTCATGAGCTACATGCTTGTTTGAAGGATGCACTCAGCTAGAGATGTACTAGCATTGATAAGTAAGTTTATTCTTTACTAGCGGCCCGTCCCGGCTTCGCACGGGCAATAAATATAGCCTATGTTACTCAGGGTGAATGTAGCTTTTCAATGGTGAAAGAATTTTTGAAATTGGCGCAGTAGTTTTTGAGTTCATTCATTACAAAAATACACATTACAAATAAACAAATTTTCCCTCTTTAGAATATTAAGTGTAGATAGACATAAATTATGGATTCCATAGGTTTCTTTTATTTTACTATTTCATAAAAAAACATCGTGAGGAAAGCGGCATGTCCTAGAACAAAAAATTCGAAGACATGTAACATCCACCAACTTGAACTGGGCCCGCGTGTTTGATTACGGCCCATTCCATCTCCTAGAGAGGATGCTGAGTTTTAACAGGGGGACATTAAATGGCTGTTATGCTGTGCTAGAATAAGAAACAAAAACTAGGCTAAAAAAGCTCCTATCTCAGCATATACAGCGATATTTAAAAAAAATAACAGAGCACTGGTATTTTGATAGGGCTTGTGACACCTCGATTACATCACTATCAGTTTAGCTAGAACTACATTAGACCACACACTTGGACCGCGCCTGATTTATACGTAGAACGACGTCGCGTGGCGTGGATCTAATGTAGCTCTACAAGTCTAGTTTCCATATAAAATGTATGGAGACCGTCGCGCCCAGATCAGCGTACATGGCACACATGTGCGAACTACACTAACCACCTAACTACCTACCATCACTATCCCCTACCTACCTAACCACCTTCATCCTTCCTTGCTCTTCTTCCTTGATTACTTGCTTGCTCCTCCTTCCTCGCTACCTTTATACTTGTAGTTTTGTAAGTGCGCATGCAGCCATGCTAGTGAACTAACTCGCTTTCAGTCATAACATGAGGTAACAGCAAAACATTTGTAATAAAAAACTGTTTAGAAACTTGAATGTTATGGCAGCGATGATAAAACAAACAATAGGTTACAACTGCTACCGTAACACCGTCGTTGCATTGTTTATGCAACCATTATGATAAGAATTGTTTTGAAGAAAATTCGTGCTAATAAGTTATTCGGATAAGGTCGCGGGTTCAAATCCTGCCACGTGCATTACTTTGTGTAATATGTATCGATTTGCCGTTCATAATCTCTTCGATTCTCATGTTATCCGAATACCTTCATCATAAGTGTTTAATGTTTTAATGTTCCCACTACTGGGATTCAGGCCTCCTCTCTAGGAGAGGGAATGGGCCGTAATCCACCACGCGAGCCCAGCGCGGGTTGGTGGATGTTAAATGTATTCGAATTTTTGGTTCTAGGACATGCCGGTTTCATCAAGAGGTTTTCATTCACCGTTTTGAGAGCAGTGGTAATGAAATAAATTACACAAAGTAATGCGGAAATAATAAAAGTACAATTTACGAGTACATCCCTGGTGAGTGGAAAAGACTCGAAAGCCTTTGATGATTCAAGATATAAAAATCACAACGGAAACTCCGACATCCGATTAGCAAAAAATCTAGCCTTTCTCCTATCATATAAGTACTAAATTGTCTAGATATTAAATCTAACTTTTAGATAAGAAACGTACCGATATTCTAAGTGGCATTACTAGGCGCGCATAAGTCGGAGCACGTAAGACGATGCTCTAACGACGCGATACGGTGTCGGCATATCAACACGTCTTCAGATTCCGAGAAGTAATAGCATACGATGGGTTTCATGTACGTTATCATTATAATTGGTAATTGCGATGTGACACTTTCATTTGGTTCCAGATAAGACGGTTTGTTAGCTTTCTTTGGGTTTCTCTGATTTTATTTGTATCATCATTAAGTTATTGACTAAAAGACACGTTAGTTTAAGACGATATAATTTAATGATATGTAAAAATAATTTTAACGACAATATTTAGTAAATTTATAATTACGGTCCGGACTAAGCGTTTTGCCTCGTCGTTTATACCGCGTACGTCAAACGACAGGAACAATTTGCCTGCTGGGGTCTTCCCGTCTGATAATAACTTGAGTGTCTTCAAGGTAAGATTGAATAGGCTCATAAACTAGTGCGCCTTACCATCAGACATTGCATCACTGCTTACCATCAGGTAGGATCGCAGTCAAGCACCAGTTTATATCAATAAAATAGATCATTTAATTACAGAAGAACTCAGTAACACTATATTAGACAAGAGACAATTTCAAAATATTCCTTACATTATATAGGACTATATTCTCTCACTCCATTATGTACGTGAAATTTTGCATAAGATTTTCTAATTTGACATAGACATGCACTAAGAGAGGATTGTCCAATGTTCACCCGCTAAAAGGATAAAAACGAGGGTCCAAAGTTTGTATCAAGAAGCCTACTTTCATGCAGGTAAGCCTGCTGGCAAAATATAAAAGCAACAGTAATACTACAAACAATCAACACACGGCCCAACCTCATTCAAAGCACATATCCCCAAATCAAATCTCTGCACGTTCCAACTCTCTAACACATTAACTATGCAATTAATTCGCAGATCAGAAAAGCTAAATGCTCAATAATCCACCTTTATTATTTAAATTAGCAGCTTCAGAGAAAACATTCCGTGGTTTCTAGTCGCCAAGCTGGCTGGCCGGATAGAGTTTCTCTTCTGGCTTTGTACTTGAAGAACATGAGCATAGCATAGTATAGTCGGCTTTATAAATTATTTTTCTTTCTTCTTTCTTTCTATAATGTTCCCACTGCGCACTGTTGGGACCACAGAACAAATGAAAGAGGTTAGAATGGCCTTGTGATCGGGGCAGGAGTGCCACCAAATACGGCAATTGCTCATAGTTCAACTACCAATAGCAAATTTGCGATCTAAGTGTGCGTGGTCTGTTAGTTGCGTAATGCGCGTTCGTATTGGTTTATTGCCTGTAGTGGAGTTAAAGGGTGGGAGACAAGAGGCGACACTCTTAGTATTTAGCTCTCGTAGTATCTAGCTCTAGCACTATTATAGTTACGAGGTCGTTACTCCAGAAACCTTCGGCCCAACGACCATCATTCTCATTATCATCCATCGTTCTGCGAGCAATGTGCCACAGCCATTTAAGCTTGTCGATTTTTCGGTCTATGTGGGTAACCTTAGTTCTGTTGAGTATGAAATAGGTGAGGCCTGCTCTCAAAACGGAGAAGGAAAACATCGTGAGGAAACCGGCATGTCCTAGAACCAGAAATTTGAAGACATGTGACATCCACCAACCCGCACAGGGCCGGCGTAGTGGATTACGGGAGAGGAGGCCTGAGTCCCAATAGTGGGAACATTATAAGACCGACTAAGCTAGGTGAGGCCTGTGTTCAGCAAGATTGATGATAATAACGCTGTTCCTACACCAGTGATTCAGAAAATATTATGAGAAAACATTTTGTAGTTCATCATATCGACAATGCATAAACTGTATTCAGTGGTCATTACCAATTTCACTTCTATAATTGTTTTATTTCATTGTGTGTACTTATGTGCCAAATAAACGTGTTTTCTTTCTTTCTTTCTCACGGCCGTTTGTCAGGAGTCGTCAACCACGTGCGACCACCTGCTGCTCTCAATTACCTACAGGCTCGTCATTACGGACACTGTCAGGTGCCGTCAACATTTCGTAACCAAGTTCTGATCGGCTTTTTATATCGTTTTTATGGTGTCGCTTCATTATTACGGTCGTGACGTAAAAAAATTCCATTCAGGGTCTGGTGTGGGTATATTTTGATTTCTTATTTTTAAAAAAAGTTCAAAGAAATATATGACGTCTAACACCTTTGAAAAAGTTTAAAGGAAGCTTTTCACTACACCGTACCAGGTAAAAAAATATTATATAGAAAATTATAAGCCTACTAGGTCACGTAGGTTAACGTGACCGTTTCGTCACTGATCGACAATCATCGGAGAAAATGTTTTGTCATTTCGGCGCCGATACAAAACGGAACAGTGAGCCTATAAGTTATACCTAATCGCGTATGATGACAAGACTAAGATCATTACAAAAGTGTTGCCATTCGTCTTGCTATTGTAAAATTAAAATTCATTGTTACCTATATGGTTCCATGAAAACTTTAACAATATCTGATAACCCCAGTTTCTTATCTCTTTTGCTGACTGTACATATACCAAGATTGTATATACCAAACTGTATATACTCCACCGTCAACCGCTATTAATTAGGATGCTTAGAGAGCTCCACCTCCGATGGTATGGAGGCGAAGACTCGAACCAAAGAGTAATAGAGGATCCTGATGATCTAATATCGAGAGAGACTCATAGATACTCCGAGTGCCACAATTTAAAACCTATCTTGTGGCAGAATAGTAGGGAGACCCGACCCCAGATAATGAGAGCAGAGGCGGATAAAGAAGGGATAAGAAGTGAGCATTAGCGTAGTCAGGTTTTAGGGCTATATTTCACTGAGACACTATGTTGACACAACCAGTTGTGCTGCCATGGTATCCCGGTGCGGGCTTGCGGACAGTGAGCAATGGGTAGCTCGCTGTCCGGCCGTCCAGTAACTGTCTGGATCGACGGCGCGCACTGTTCCCACGCGCCTCAAGGAGTTGTAAAGCAACAGCAGGGACCCAGCCGGGTCGAAGCCTACTGGGGCCAGGGTTATCCGAAAGAGAGCTCGAGTCAGTAAGAGTCTGACACTATCTCCCGTTCCGCCCAAGAGCGGCGGGGTATGTCAGGGTATGTGAAAGGTGCCCGGTGAAATGTAGTCCTAAGCTACCAAACTAGACACCATACAGACACCAGAGTCGCACACGTCCGAGCTGGTCGCGCCACTAAATCGGTTGCGCAACTAAACGGACACCAGGTGAGTAACTCTCCAAAAAACTGTAAGTATACATTTTATTGGTGGCGGCGACTGATCGTGTCGCCATGGTGTTTCGGTAAAATATGGCCCTGACGTGATTGGTACAGAAATGGAACTGGTATTCAGTTCCAGTGTAGTACTTAGTAGCGTCTGAATACTAGTATCAATAAAACGTGGACACTCGGTTCATTGTCATGAACAAATATACAATGACAGCTGCAGAAGAAAGTCCATAAATACTAGAAATTACTGTGAGACACTGACAAGGTGTTATTAACTCAAGTAGTTACGACTACACGTTGTATGTGTCTGGTGGCCACGCACATAAATTGACTAGTATTAGGGTTCCTTACTTCAGTTGGCAAAACCGGAACAATAGAGTAGTTTCCAGGGTCAAAATAATTACACATTTTATTTAGTCCGTATTTTAGATTATAAAAAAATATTGGACACGTATTTTCTATTTTTTCGATAAATCAATACAATAACAAAGATATAGCCCATTAAAGTTACGTGTGATGACGTCACACGTAACTTTAATGGGCTATATCTTTGTCATTTTTTATTTAAATTACAAGTAAAAAAATACGTGTCCCCCAATTTTTGAGTAATCTAAAAGACGGACTAATTATTTTTTTTTTTATGGCAACTAGCCTATTGCCTATACGATCACTTTGTCGTCGGTCTGTCAAGATCCTTTTTTTCAGGAAAACGAGGAGATATTAGGTTAAAATTAATATCAAATGTCTAATAGTAAACGTACAGGAAATAGTCTGTTGTATCAGTACTAAATAATTTTCGATACAGAAAAATCTTCGAGATTCCAGGGATCGAACTACTTACATAGATAAGTTTGTACTGAACCTTTGGTGCATGAGTCTGACTCATGATTGACCGGTTTTTTTTTTTATGAAGACATAACAAGAGTGGACAGTGGTCCCACTAACGTCAAACGAGTTTTGTCTACCAAAAACAAACAAAATTTGATACTTTTCTAGTCCCTGCTTCGTCTTGTGCAATAATACTGTTATTGATATTTTTGTATAAAGGTAGCCGTACACGCTAGGGTATACGTGACAGGTTTAGACTAGCGGCATTAGACTTTGTTGTTGCAGTCTTATGACAGTCTTGACATAAGTCTGTGCACACTATAGTGTACCTAGCTCTCAGTGAAGAGGAACTACCTAAAGAGGGAATATTCAAAGCTATAGCCGGCGGAAATATTGAGGAAACGTTGATAAAATAAAACAGAAATAAAAATTTATAGTATGGGTACCTATTTAAGAACGCAAGAGCTCCTATTATATAAGAAGCCTAACTAAGTTCCTAACAATCGACAGCGTTTTAGAGAGACCAGGTACACAACAGCCTAACAATGTCTTGCATGTCAAAAGCTATTTACTTAGGACGTCAAACAATGGGTTTAGTCTAACACAAATTATATATAATCATATAAACTTTTTGTATAAAGACGACAAGATTACTTTTGACATAAATGGCCAATCAAGTCTGATTATGTCCAGAATTTTATATAAAAAACTTTAGACTGTTACCATCAAACATTTTGAATCAAGGAACATACAAAGACCTCAAAAAGATTAAACTCCCACCTCGTTTATACTCTTCGAAATGAATGGTGTACATAAATTAATATCAAAGAATAAAAACAGCCTAATTAGAATCTGTGCTTCCTTTCATAAATATGGTCATACATCAGCCTATTTCTTAACGAGAGGTCTTTGACCCAATAACAAGCCTAAATGATCCCATTTCAAACGCTAGCAATGAATCATAAGAGTAGCTCATACTGGAAAGAATTGAAGAAGGAAAAAAACTTCTGTAAGTCTTATACAAGGCAATCATTTCTATAGTAACAGCCATTGTATTTCTAATAGACTTTCTCGAGGAACGTATGGACAAAACGTAGATACTAGCCGACATATTAATTACTTATATTGTAGAAGCCGGTTCAACACAAACGCAAATATAATTACGAGCAGTGATTGATACACTTTTTAAATAATTACAAGACGATATAAAAAAAGTGAAATCGATATACAATTGATACTGTGAGAATGAGTTTCTAAATATAGGTACCTCGTATTGTGTGATTTTGTATGTAGAACACCCTTTAACATTTCATTTGATATCATACCATCAGACTGGTAAAACGCTAAGAAAAAATATAAATAGCTATTACTGAAGATGTTAACACTGAAGATGAAAAACACTTACAGGAAAAGCCGACCCTTGAATATATTAAAGCATATCCTAAATAAATAGGAAAATAATTAATAGCAAAAAGAAGTGTGTTTAAACACTAGCTCTAATAATCTTACATATTACCAGACTTTTGAGAAGAAACGTGTTGAGAAGAATTCTTGAACTGACATTTCCAAAACATTCTTCCCAGAAGTAACCAAAACATCAGAACTCATTTTCTCTTGTGAATGAGACACGATGTTTAATGTAACTTGTGAAGTGAATGAAAAGATTAATCTGATATGTTTTACTTTTACGTAACAACAAATTGAGTTCCAAAAACATTAACAAAATTGCTTAATTCAATATCAATTTGTTTCGTTTAATAATTATATTATGTAACACGATTATGCGGTTATTGTTCCTCGTCTTAAGTTTCATAAAACACGGAATCAAAATAATAAATGATTCAGGAAAATATGTTTTAATTTACCAATTTGCTCTGTTCATTGCGGAATCAAAAGAATTTAACGGTATTGATGCTTGGCGCATTAGTACCGCTAGAAATCGCATGCTGCATGCAGTGCTAACACGTGAGAGTGACGGTCGATCACACTGAGCAAGTGAACAGGTATTAGAAATAATATTATAAAGAGAAATATACACGTGCCACAATTTTATTCGAACATAAAGCTCAATTAGCTAATCGATAGCGAGCGAAAACGGGGCACAAAATGAATACTTGAGCTATAAACCACAAGACCATTTCTAAATTACCAATTTCCTAAAGCCATTTATAAAGCCACTTTTATTATCAACGCCTCGAGTACCTATCAGTAAGCTTAAGCGAGGAAGATGCATTAACCACATGTCTAGACAAGCAGAATAAAAATGGCGAAGAAAAAGGCAATAAAAGGTCAAGATAAAACGGAAATAACTGATTAACCGCAGAACAGGCGCACATTCGCGAGGAAAGCGACACGCGAACTTGGAATACAAATAAATTTTAATATTTGTGAAGCAAATGCAGGTACCGTTGACATAAACTGGTATTAGCAGTTAGTGTAGGAAGTAATAGAGAATGAAATGAGTATTTGTTTCGTCTGTTGTCATAACTACAAGCATTTGTAAACAGCAGCTTGTTGATTATTTTTGATTGTTGTTTGTTTGACCTTTCAACTGTAAATAAATGCTCTACGACATAACAAAGCAAACATTCACAGCAAAGAAGGAATGGCAACAATTAAATATATAAGAAACTAAAAGAAAGTAAACATTTGCTTCGTTACGTATAACGAATTGAGCAATACTGGCGACACTAGCCAATGTTTTAGTCGTTTTGATAGAAGGACAGGCTTTCCCCGAAGCGAAAGCAGTACGTGATGAGCATATCCCGGTATCAGATGCCAACAACATGAATCGAACCTAAGTTAACGTCTAATTTGAAAGCAATCTTCGAAATAGAAGACGTGACCAAATAAATCGAAATGCTGGAGCCTGGCGATGAATTTAAAGAAAAGTGAAAAGTTGAAGAGTATACTATACAAGTCATGTTACGAAACATCATTGAAATGTGAAAATTTTCAGAATTGACCATATTCTGTTACAAATGATTGAATTTCTGTTAAAATGCAAGATTTAAGTTAAGCAAGATGTAAATTTTTTTTCCTATCTAGGTTTATCCGGCGCTGGATTTAGGTCTTCCAGCAATAAATGAAGACCTGTGAAAAGTAATTGAACTGGGTCAATTGTGCTATAAAATAATTGAGCTATTTAGATAACTCTTTGTTTCCTCCATACTTACAAGTCAGATATAGATAGTTTAAATTGTTATTAATCACATAGAAAATGTTTCCAAAAAATAAAAGATGTTCAATGTGAATCAAAATTCATCGTCATCAATTGAAGAATTTGACGCATTAAATGTTGCGTTTGTATAAAAAAGTCTTTGTTTTACAATGATGAAACCACCTTAATTAAGACTCATTTTAGAGCAAAGTACAAATAAGGGGCTCTGAGCATTTCTGTTTGTCTTGATACGGCTCTTTGCGCATCGTGTGAGCGGATCTTGCAAGTCTTTTCAAGACTAGTAAAAACTATTTATGTGTGAAAAACTAAAGTAGCATGGAGTTCTTGACTTTTGATCTGACGGAGGTCAAGACAGCGCAGCTACAATCTGAGGTTACACTTAAGCATGAATCTTTGATTCAGCTATTTCGTCTTGAAACTCTTCAACAAGTACTATTTTATTTTCTTCCATTACAGTACCATGGAAAGTACATAAAGTGGACTTGCACGTAATATTTGCTGTCACAGTGTGACGCGAGAAAGTCGAAATCGAAAGTATCGACTTTTTTATTTGCAACGCATCACGTCCAGGGTAAAACTTGGAAAGCTGTTGTTGATAAGGTGCCAACGTATGGTAATCCGGGTGTCAGAACATGGTGTGCAGTTGCGCAATTTAAATGACTGTATGTTAAATAGTTTCATAGAAAACAGCAGTAGCCAATTGCAAGATCACGACATATTAAAACCAAACGTAGGTATTACGCTGGTACGAGCAAGAGGAGACAAATCAAATAAGTTTAATTCAAAAATTGAGGCTCTTCGTGGTCGAAATTTAAATGTATCTTGTTTCTAACTTTTGTTGATTTCGAAGCGGAAAAAGATAGTGCCGAATAATATGATAATCTGCTGGTGACATTTGACTTTTGATATTGAAAAATCTAGGTTATTCACCATTTTGGCATACTTTAAATAAGCAGATAGACGAGAGTAATGAATATGGAAATAACTCAATGCTATGTTAATATAGAGTGATGATAAATTAATATTGAAAAGTTCACGCACTTTACCTTGTGATAGCCGCAATGTTGTAACAGGTGTACTAAGAACTCAAATCATATAATTCCATCTTACCAAAACATATCAATCTACTCTCTAACCGCATTGCCATAATAAGCCGAACGTGAGTCAAGTACATAACTATTTCAGATTAATACACGATATCAGACGACATGAAATAACAAGTAAAAACCGCAAGTATTTGGTGAAAGTAAAAGCGTAAATAAATCTGTCCTCAAAATTGACCCCTGCGGTACATTTGGCGTTGCACTGCCAAATAAATCTCCAAAACATTTAAAGTATAATTATTACACTCCATTTCAAGTGTTTATTTACGTGTCCTAGAATCCGAATGGGTCTCATTATGTAACTCAAGCATTACGTCGGTTTTCCAAAGAATGCGTTTGTTCTTCATTAAAGGATTACGCAATAAAATAAACGCAACAGATCATGGTTTTATGCAAATAAAACATGATAATCGAAGAATGTTGCAGCTTACATAATAAGACTTGCTTATTGACACCCTACCAAATTCTTCGGCTTCGTCGTGTTACTTTCCTCTGAACATTAATCAAGAACGATACAAAACGACGCATTGTTTATGCATAAATTAATTTATTAATATCGATGAAATAGAGAAATCGGTTGCAATAACATTAAAGACTATACCGGCGGGTGGTAGTAATAACATCTCTATGGTTCGTAACTCAGATTTTAATACCCCAATGAATATTAGATTTATAGAATAAAAATAAAACTAAATGACAACTTATAGATAATAAATATGTGAAAGTTTTGTTATTTAAAACGCATTCCAATTCAAAGCAAACGAAATTGTTTGGGTCATTGATGCGAATACTAATAACGTGCAATTTCTTCTTTAAGCGTAGTCATTGCATTCACAGTTAGTCGTGCGTATTTTACAAATATAGTAAGTTGTTACGTTGACGAAATGGTAAAGAGGTCTTCGACCGTTGCGCAGTAATACTGATGGGAATGCACCGAGCGCAGCTTTCGAGTCTATATCTAGTTGGACTAGTCAGCATGATAGGAGCAAGATTTAATATCGTTTGCGATCTAAATTGTAGCATGTTTGCACCGAGGGAGTGCGGATAAACAGCACCTGTAATTTGTTGTTATCGATATGTTAACAGTGTCGTACCTGTTCTTCCACTTTCGGAACGTCGGTGGCGCGGGTACCGCTAGCGACCTCGTTGCCGCGCCCGCTGCGCCTCGCAGGCCGCACGGGACACACGCTCTTCGCATTCTCCGACAAATCTATCCCAAACTTCTTGGGACCGTCGAACACTTTGAAATCTACCTCGTCCACGCTGCTCACAGGACTCAAGTCGTGCACGTTATCAAACGCTACATCGTTATCGTGCACAGCGTCGTTGGAAACATGACCGGAGTCGTCACTGCAATCCGAGTGGGTATCGGATATCTTCTCGTCAGTTTGTTTGTGTAGAGTTAGCTTCTCGATCTGCGAGCATGTTTTGGAGTCATCCCTCGACTCTACGTATTTAACTTGTCGGCCGACGAGTGTGCTCAAGTGGTTGTGGAAAGTAGTGTTTGCTACGCATAACTCCTTATGTACCGGCGGGATTACCTTACAGTTTACAAACTGAGATGTTTCCGTTTTTAACTCTTTAGCCGTTTTCAACTCAAGCTTTTTCACGATAGACTTAACAGGTGACAGTATCGAATCGATTTCCTCCGATTCATTTTCATTTCGTTTGGGCTCAGGCGCAACTACTAAATCTCTTTTGTTAATAGTTCTGTGCTGCAACTTGGCTCGCACGGCGTTTATTTCATCGGAATAGTCTTTCAATGTCGTTTTCGATGACAATACTGTTCTTTTAGTGTCAACTGGCTCTTTCTTAGTTTTATCGTTTTGTCGCTTTACGTCGGATTTAAGATTGAGGAGCGACTTTTGTCTTATTTGTTTGCTTCCGTCGGGCTTTTCGTTGTTTTTTCGTGGCGCAAGCGGTTTCTTTTTCTGAGCACACTCTCTGGCCTGGTCTACATTACTTAGATCAACCGGAGTGGGAGAAAAAAGCGCTCTGGTGCTGCTGAACTTGTTATGCGACATTTGACTCCTTATCACAGGGATCTTACTAGGAGAGCCCGCGATAGAAGTAGTAGACTTGGTTCTCTCTAAGCCGGGTGAAATCATATATTCGTTTCCTATTTCCCACACGCTTTTTGCTTTCTGCATTTGTGATTTTGGGGTCTCTTTACTTTCTAAACTAATCTTTATGTTTAACGATCCATTATCTGTACATGTTTTAGGTTTTGTTTTCTTTGGGTCGCTTACTTTTTTCTCGACTTTTTTCATTACTGGTTTCGTTTTAGATACAACCGGAACGGGTGTTGACGGTGGATTAGATAAAGTTTTCTTGAGTATTCTCGTTTTTACATCAAGTTTTTTTAGATCTTCGGCTTTGAAGCAGTTCGGCCGAGACGCGTTTTTTGATGTAATTTTATACGTAGCATACTTATCAGGATTCATCTTGTCATTGGGTGTCGTCGTCGTCAGGGGTACCAGCGGAGCGGTAAGTTCTTTTTCCTTCATGTCGTCCAAATTCCACAGACTCGTTGTTTTATCTATGGAATTGTTCCGTGCAACTTTTTTTCTAGATTTACTGTCACTATCCGGGTCCGAATTACTTTTCTTCAATATACAACGTGATTCAATAATGCTACAAGTCTTAGACTTTTGTAATTTAGGCGGAATGAAATGATTCTTTGCAGCTTTCACATCGGAAGTAAGTGACGTACAAGTGAATTCTGATAAGATTTTATCGAAAGATTCTAAAGCTTTGTTTAATTTAGTTTCAGCACTTATAACCGGAGGTAAGGACTCGGCTTTGAGTATAGCTACGTTTTCATAGATTGAGGAATATCCTTTAGTTTCATCGAGTAACTGATCTCGCACGACATTATTTTCACCGGCAATGTTTACGTTTTCGTACACGTGCCGAGACGGCGCACTCTCAGTCTTGGTATTCACAACAGAGTCGCTAATATTGACTTTAGTAACAAACTTTTGCACGTTATCACTGTTAATTTTCACAGGTTCACTGATCCTGCGCTCGAGGCAGGCAGCGATCGCGGTCACTTTGCTGCCCTTGTGCTCGGGTGCGGGTTCTGGACCGACTGAAAAAGTCCTGTAGAACTTTTGCAGAGCGCCCTGTTGCGCGGGAGGGGCGGAGGGAGGGTGCTTCTCGGTCGGCTTCTGTCCGCCGAATATGTTGAATACTTTCACTGCGGGCATATCGCGGGCCCGGCGCGGGAGCCGGTCGCGGAGCGTGGAAGCGCGCGCGCGTCACGGCGAGCGGCGTGCATGTGCGCGCACCGAGCCGCGCCGCTGCGCTATCAGCGCAGACAATAAGAAAGTCAATGTCACTCCAGGCGCCCAAGACGTGACAAATCATCCATAATGAATGATCAGTAATATAGGTCCGATTGATGACCGCTTACGACGACCATTTACATGACTTATTTGCTAGATTGTATTCAATTAAATAACAACACACCGTTAAATACAACAATTGTTGTGACCATTCAGACTGCTATTTACACGATGTTAACTATTAAAATTGATCGCGTTAGCATTTCGATATTTATAAATAAAAGTTATGATTGATTAATAGCTGGTATTAAGAGGAAAGTAAGCCAAGCGTCTTCGTTAAAACCAACCTGCTATTTTATGTAATGAGCATACTTTCGTGAACAAAACCAGTTATGTAAAATCCATAAATCCCAATAGAAAGTAGGAATGAGGTTGTGTGGACAATGATGTAATTGACCGACAAAAGTTTATGGTGGACCCAGGTCAACAGAAAAAGAGGTTGCAAAAAGTGTGAAATGTTACTGGGAAACGTAATACGGGTAACCTAATTAAGGAAGAACCCGGTTACTACGGAACAACCAAACACGTGTGGTTGATGGTTGCTTTAATGTCGCCGAATGCGGGACGTCGTCCTAGTAACTGGATACGTGATGTTATTTTTAATAACGAAATTAGACGATATATGGAAGACGATACGTAAATTTAATTAAGATATTTTGACATTTGAAATGGACAATGTAGCTGGAAATAAAGGAGATGAAAAGGACGGTAAATTATTTTAAACAACTATCATAAAAAGCCATCTGTTTCAAAACTAATCAGAGCTTATGCTATGAGTATTAGACAACTGACAATACTCATATAAATATATCTAAATACATACATATTATAGATAAATTACACCCAGACACAGAACAAATGATCGCGCACAACACACAAACATTTGTCTTGGGTGGGAATCGAACCTACGGCATAGCAGTCAGGGCCACATGGATGATTCATTATGAATTAATGTATGTGCCTGTGTTTTTTTCTTACATAATTTCTATTATGTTTATGGTTTACAGTAGGACTAATCAAATCATTACTCAAACGTTGTTCTGTCATATAAATTTCCAATGAAAAAATGGGGGTCCCGTCGGAGGGTAAAAAATAGCCCACGACCAATTCAAACAAAATCATAAAAATCAGTCAAACACTTTCGGAAGATTTCTATAATAAACACTGTGACACGAAATTTTTATTTATTAGATAAATAACCAAAAAAAGTAACACATAAATATTAACAAAATATTATACAACATTAATTTTAGTATATGCGAATCCCGAAACACGTGCCTAGTATTTTTGTGAATTTTTTTTTTTATGGTGGGAAAAATCATGCATCGGGGATGTCAATCCCCCACCCTTTTGTGTCTAGTAAAGAATCTATGTGCAAAATTTCATAACTGCATCACAAAAAACCACAAAGTTATAAGCTTGCAATGTCTGCAAAAATACGTAGCCTTAGCCGCCGGGCCTTCCAAGCGAATGAGGGGTTGTTTTGCACTTGCACCCAGCTGTTCGTTGGCACCTGATTCCCGCTATGATCTGCCCTAACCTGTGTTGTACTTAGTGTCGGTGGTGTCACATTAATATTTTTGGGAAAAAAATATAACATGGTGTAAAACTATAGGAATACATTCAGTTACTGATTCTGAATCAACTATATTTCGCATAAACTGAAAATAACGTTGTATATATCATTGAGTTAATTTAATAAAATTAACTCAATGAAATTAACTAATGTCAATAGACAGAACATTATTACCTAGCATCTACGAATGCAAAAAATCTTATTCTGAATCTGAACTTTGAAGACCTGTTTACAGATTAGAATCTATAACCAACTTCCTTCCTTTATCAATATCATCTTAGACTAGCTTATCAGACAGATCCGTATGTTTTGTAACACATAGTAAAATTGCTAAAAAGCCGTCTGGCTATGCCTGTTTCCATAAACAAGTTCGTTGCGGAAGTCAAGTTTCGCAATTGAGCCTGCTAGCGGAAACCGTACCAAATATTTTCCATAACTGGCCATTTCTAGTTGTCTTGAAGAGAATTTAGCGATGACTAAGAGATCTGATGTAATAACTACAGCTGGGGAAGTTAACCACGTCGATTACAGACACAGGTCGTCAAAAACGCAACCTGACGTAACTATGGAATACTAATAAAACTTTATGTAATATCTTATGACAGTTTTGTGAGACTGGGCGTCGGCAGGTGAGATCATTGACAGGAGTGGTGTATCTTAGTGGTGGTTAGTGTCACAACCTAAAGCATTGGTATTCCAAATTGATATAACTAATTGTAAAAAACAAAGAAAGACATTTATTTGTAATTCACACAGGACGAACAACGATAAAATAAAAAGTCAACTAATGTATAAATAACTATAAAAACAACATTAAAAATAAAATTAAAAATTTGTGCAAGGCCAAAAAGGCTCCTAATTCAGCATATGCTTCGATATTTATAACAAAAAGAAAATATATTTTAGTCATTAAAGTCTAACCAATCCATCATGCTCCACCCTAAGCCGGAAAAAGTCATCAAAAGTGAAGGATACAGTAAAAAAGTAAAGTATAACCAAGGAATCGTCCTAAGACATAATAATTAGAATAACATCAGCAGAATATAAACTCAAGAGGCATTTGCATTTCTAAGTAACACATGAAGGCATACAACCGTAGCTTCCATATTAAATACTGAAACTGGAATACAAATACTTATTGCATAATATATTATGACAGTATGCGACTGGTCGTCGTCAAGCGAGGTCGTTGACAGATGTAAAGTGCTTTGTCTTAGAACCCAAGTCAATGATCTGTTTGGAAGATTCAAAGGTGAGAATAAATTTTAGAACGACTGGAACATTTTGGAATTTTTATGTTTCCAATACAATTTTATGTTGATATAGTCATAGATGGAGTTCGTAAATGTAAGTTATTTAACTCGTGACTGGATGTAGAGGGACAGGGAGGCCAAAGAATAGATGGAAGGGTTGTGTGAAGAGTAATATAAAAGAAAAGGGGAATTAGTGATAGCATGATGGGTGACAGGGCAGAATGGAAGAAAAATCATGTTGTGCCAACCCCAGACAACACGGGACAAGGGCAGGAAGATGATGATGATGATGATGATGGGAGTATAAGATGCAATATTATTGCTAAATGATAAAACAAAGCTGTTTAAATAATTTGCACACTTATGAAGCCGTTCTTAAGTTTTTATTAAGGTACTCTTTAACTTTTTTCACTCTTTTCAATAAAAACGTATCTCACACACACTGGTCTACATTCATTTTAGTCACGTGTTTCAGAATTATTTCACCAATGTTAAACCAAACATTTGTTAGTTATCAGCATAACCTCATTATACTTGATAACGAAATGCTAAATATTCTTAATCAAAACCAGCAATTAGTTACGAACGGCGTACAAAAAAGCACGATAATATTGATGAAGTATGTTGTGATGCGGACCAGAAAAAAATACAAACAACCCAATGGGAATATAAACAGTTAATATTGTAATAAACAAAGTCAGTAACCGTTGACTGGTAGGACATAAACAAACTGCCAAAAACAATAACCGTTATGAGAACTTTAATCTCGGTATTCAAAACAGAACCTGAGATACCAATCAAAACAACAGCCAATACATAATAGCCAAAACAACACACAAATGCAATCTTGAAAGTGTAATATTTCTCACTCACATAATCCAAGCGGGAGAGACGCACGATTCACAGGTATTTAAAAATGTGTGACATAACATGACAAGTAATTACGCCAAGCCGTGACCGGCGACCGTGGAGAGGATTAGCTCGGGAATCGTGTCAAGATGCCTTGAGACCCGTCTACACAGGATGGAGCGAGAAAACATTAATATTAATGTTTTCATGGTGGATTCCTCGAAAGTCTTCGTTGAAAATTTGAGACCATGCATGTAATTTCATTGTTTCATGCAAGCTGGGGTTTTAAGCACTCAGCTCAACGCTGAACATACTGTTAGGATTGTAACATACTGAAGGTGATTCAGTCCAACCCATTTCTGGTCATCATATTTCTGTCCTTATACAATGTTACTCGTACTAGTCGGACAGAATCTGGGTGTAATTTATCTATAATTATGTATGTATTTAGAAATATATAAGTATGTTTATCGGTTGTCTAGTATCCATAACACAAGCTCTGCTTAGCTTGGGACTAGACGGCGTTGTGTGATAATTGTGGAATATTATATAGAATGATTTTTCATTTATTTCATCTTTTCTAACAGACATGCCATCACGACTCCATTTTCTTTTATGTCATTCCTCACTCAGTTCATCAATGTCCTCTGTGGCCTTACTTTTCAACCCATTACCAGTAAATAAGCTTTCTTTTACTAACCAATTGGCCGAAAGTATTGTTAACCAATAAAACCATGAACTTATGACCACTAAATGTACTTTAAAAATTTAAAGATACCATCTTACAAGCCAATCTTCTCAATGAAACTCGATCCAATGTAGACATCGCCTTGTAACTAATAAAAAGATCTAATAAAGCTTGGTTGTCTGCTTGACACTTAATTGTTCACAACCGAATCAACAACGACACGTCACAGTTTGCAAGAACGAAACGTAATTGAGTAGAATTATGATGGACATTACAATGTTCTGGTTGATTGTTCATACGTCTCGTTTGGGTTTTAGATGTTCTTTACTTTTATTTATATATTTTATGAATCATTTTTATTCTCTTGTTCATATTCCTATATGCATATTTTGGTTTATTGCAATATTTTATGTTTTTCAATATACATACTATCTGTTTCATCTAAGTAACTTTCTGTACGTATTGCAACATTGGACACAATTTTGTCTGAGCATTCTTCTTTGTCAATTATTCAATGACTTTCGTCAACTCTTTCAATAGACACTATTATTATGTCAATGTCAGGAGAGGATTCTATAGAATCAATTTGCTATCACGATACTTAGATTGGCGAAGCTAATAAATATTATGATTGAAAGAATCAGGTCAATTCATGTAAAAATATGAGATTATTATAAAAGTGTTTTTAGGTCACAAGAAATTGGTGGAAAATCTTTCAAAGTAAAAGTAGAGTATGTTTATTGCCTTCATAGCGTCAGCCAAAAATATTGATAAAACATCTGTAGCCGAGAATTTGGTTTTTGCTAATGAAAGGAAATGAATAAAAAAATCTGCATGTGATGATATGAAAATCATAGCCAACACATAGTCTGCCTCAGTCTGCCTACCAACAAATATCTTTCATCACCATCTTCATTTTTACCGAAAGATATCCACGGCTGGACTTGGATCTTCCACAAATAAGATTTTTATTAGTCGCAAGCGCTACAGCAGCATATAAGGTCCTAACATTCCCTCGTTGAATATTGTTACTGGGTTTATTAGCAGCCCCAAGCTTGGATTTCTGGCCAGTTATCAACAATGGGCTCATTCTCTATTAGGTCTTAAACCTGTGAGCCCCCATAGTATACACTTAAGATACATGTTTGGTTTTATGAGTATGTTAGCTCTGTTTTTCAACTGTCTTGACTTTGCCACTAAATTTAAACAAAGCGTTATAATGACGTCGCCTGAGCAAACAGCGATGCGCTCGACAAATACAATCCTTTGCTTTGCATTACCCGGAGTATTTCCTGTCCCACCGCGGAGGCGACCGTTAACAAATACACAGAGGTGGCGCAAATGATAAGAGTTTGGTGTTGAGTTACAATTTACACTAATATTATAAAGAGGTAAAGTTTGTTTTTATGTTTGCAGGAGGTATCTCTGAAAGTACTGGTCTGATTGCTAATTTTTTTAAAGTTGCTCTAGTCCTGAGTGACAGCTATATTTTATGTACGCGGGCCAAGCTGCGGGCAAAAGCTAGTAAGTAATATGTATGAAAAAAAAAACTGTTAACTCCCAAGTGTCTGCGCGCAACTGGACAATATTTAGAATCATTGAATCAGGCGCGATCTCAGTGAAATGGAGCTGAAAATTTTATTGTAGTGTTGACTATTTTAACATTTACAGCTAAATACTACAATAACATTAGAATGTCTAAATAAACTAGTGCGCCTCATCATCAAAGATTGCATCGCTACTTACCATCAGGTGAGATCGCAGTTAAGTACTAGATTATATCAATTAAAAAAAAAAAAAACATAATCTAATGGCAAACAAATTAACTATTCACACTAAGACTTGGTTTAAAGGATTAGTATCCAAGACAAAAACATTACCTAAAATAATTATGCAAAAAAAAAATATGCATGCATATTTTCTATTCTGCATTCAATAGTGCTAGTTTAAGTTAGCTAAGGCTTAATTACATTTTTCTGAGTACCTAATAGTAAAGCTGAGGTTTGTTTCTATTATATTAATTGTTTCATATTACTTGCAAGGTGATGCGTTAAAACCAGAAGTTTCAGACTTCAGCGACGGCATGAACAAGTGATTCTTGTAAATAGATATTTACGTATAAACATATTGTTTGTGATGATCGCAGGTTAATCCGAAACCTTGAATTTGCGGAAGAATGGTCAAGTCTAATCAATTTGTACACTAATAGTATACGTGTCATTATTTATTTTGTGCTTTGAAGCACAAAGTCCGACGAAGTCGCGGGCACCAGCTAGTATTATTTTTTTAAATAGTGCTTTGTTGCATATAAACCAATGCTTTACTGCGATCCAATCGTTGATGGTGAAGCTCACTAGTTTAATCCTTAATGACATCTAAATTATAATCGGTCGAGAAGACTGCAGCAGGCAAATATAAAATAGATACAAATTATAACTAACACCGTGGTCACACCCATAGCATACACTTTCCATACTCCCAACTTTCATAGTTCCCATTAAACCATGAAAGTGGTAGCAATTCGTTTCCAAGCCCAGTAAATAATTAAACTTTTTTGCTGGCTGGTACCCGCTTTTGTCCACCGAGTCTCCCACGGTTTACACAGAATGAAAGCGATGCCGTAAAATATAATAGGCCATGAAAAACCATGGTAGAATGCTGCCACGGTAGAATTCACTTCGATCAATGTACATGTTGTGAACAGACACGGTGTACGTTTTCAATTTTAGATAAATGTCGGTCTTGGGGAACCGGGGATCGGGACCGCGGTCCCAATTTCCACCTATAAAAATACTAGCTTCTGCCAGCGGCTTCGCTCGCGGGATAGTAGGTTTCTCCATATAAACTTCCAACCCCCGTTTAAACCCTTAGGGGTGGAGTTATGTAAAATTCGTTCTTAGTGGATACCTACCTACCTGCCAAATTTAACTTTGTAGGTGTTATAGCTTTTGAGATTTCGTGGTTAATCAGTGAGTGGTATTTCGCTTTTATATTTAAAGATATATTATTCTTTTTGTCGCATTTTGGGACCACAAATAGAATATATAGTTTTTATGATAATTGTACTATAATACCCTTTTCCTTGTGGTCCCAAAATACTACTCAAAAAACTTTATTATTTTTTTTAGGTTGAAATTGGGATCGCGGTTTTGGTCCAAAAAGCCCCACGACCCAAATGCTGGATATACTTTTGAAAAACATGTTTGCGATATGTAATAGATGAGGTTGTCTAAGCAAGAGACTAAACACAAAACGAGACGGATTTTTTGTCTGTATTGCTATTAGTATACCTGTTTCAGTTTATGGAACTAGTTTCTAGACCACTGGTAGGATAGTGTTCACAGTTCGCAGCTATAAAAGATAACTATATATAGATATATAAATAGCTTATGGCTTGCTATAAAAAGTTTTATGGGGCACAGGTGCTTCAGATATATGTACCTACAAGAGAGTTTCCGCAAACTTTAAAGGCTTGCGAGAATCCCTAAAAATTATGTATTAAGTAGATATAAGAATATATAATATAATATTTTACAACTCTCACAAAACGCCATCTTGTCCCAAGCTAAGCAGAGCTTGTGTTATGAGTAATAGACAACTGATAAACATACTTTTATATTTCTAAATACATCGCATTATAGATAAATTACACCCAGACACCAAACAAATGATCGTGCTCATCACATAAAAATTCGTCCTTGGTGGGAATTGAACCCACGACCTTGGGCATAGCAGTCAACCACTAGACCAGCAGGTCAGTCAAAAAATAGATATCTAATGATTAAGCTACAGAAACTTTTATGCAATATAAATAGTTGTTTATAATTGTGTAGCAGCCTTTTCAGCCTTTTAGATCTTTAATTTTATTATGTTTTTTATTATATCCTTAATATTTATTGTGCGTACAGCCAAGGAGTGGACTTCCCTGCCAGAGTCTGTGTTTCCTGATAGCTACAACTTTAGAGTCTTTAAGTCAAGAGTGAATAGGTTACTTCTAAGTAAGCGTGCTCCGTCGTCGACCACATCATAGCTTACCACCAGATGAGATGGCGGCCAAACGCGAGCCTATCAATAATAATAAAAAAAAATGCTGGCAGTAAAAGTCATTTGGTTGAAATGATTATGAAATTGTAACTCATTAGCGTTTCCATCTATTGTTAAAAGAAAATCGCACCCAATCGCTCAATTGTGATCTTCGCGCCATTACTAACAATAAAGACATCAGCGTTTAGAAAAATAACGATAATATGACCCCGGTTCAAGCGCAATTTGTGAGCAATTTAGCACAATGGAGATAATCCATTGATGTGATTGTCAATAGCGGTCGTACCACAGCATTGACAAGCTACTGTATCGCTCTGTAACATTTCCATTGCGGGTTTAAGACTAGATAGAATGAAAATAACATATAGAGCGCATTGAACTAAGGATAAAAATAAGAGGTGATAAAAATAAGAATTGACGCATGTAGCATGAGGTGTAGCGACATCTTTGATGCCGCTTAAGAACTAAAATTTGAACTACATCACAGTATTACAGTTCTCCACGCCATTATCGAACCACAGACAGAGAGAGAGTGGAACATATTCGCACCCATAAGCACAAAAAGCTTTGGGAACACATTCATTGTTCGTTCAAACTACGGAGTCGGAAATTCTCTGCCGGAGTCTGGGTTTATTTGAGTAAAGAATGAATAGGTTACTTCTAGGCGTGCTGCACGACCAGATTGTTGCTTTCTATCAGATGAGATAGCTGTCAAGAGCGAGCCTATCAATGTTATAAAAAAATGTTTCGAATACCGCATAATGTATGTGTTATTTTATACATATTATTTGTAATGCCCGCCAAACACGCTAAGGTTTACTTGACAGGTTTGCCTGTACAGTCATAACCATCAGGTAAACCAGAGCTGTTGAATATGTTGCACAACTGTGCAGGTTTCCATACAAGCTTACCAGTCAGGTAAGCTACCCTAGCTAGGTATACCCTATCGTGTATATACCTTAAAACTCGCCTAGTTTAGGATGCAGGATGCTAATATTAGAAGATGCCTTCCAAATTTAATATACATCAAGTGTAATGTATGTATGTAAGCCAACTTTGTTAATAAGGTTAATTGCTTCAATAACGTTATTATTATTCTTACAGTATACAGCAATGTACAGCGAAGCTAGCCTTTATTGCTTGTAAACATCGCGTCGCATCATAGTGCAAGTTTTGATAGGATGAATTGCAACTCTCTCACAGGTTGTTACTATTCAACCGGCGGACGGCTATCAGATAGATTTATAAGCATTGATATCACAATGCCTGAGTTTACAACTTGTTATTAGCATTTGTAGTTATAACTCTGCGTTCGTTGACATGTGAACGAAACGAGGCTTGATTTATATTGGTTGGTTAGGTTTGTTTTAGACAACGGCAAGTTATTTTTCAGCGTCTGTTTATCCTGACATACGTACAGAAGAATTTTATATCTATATAAAGATTTATTCTTAAGTGATCGTGCGTGTATTTGATGACTGTCCACAAAAAAGCAGGTGTTGTATTGGATAACGGTTGGTGACTTAAGTCCACCTGACTGAATTCTCGTCACCTTAGAAAGGCGTAAGAACTGTCAACGAAGAAATCAAGGCAAATATCGTCACTTGCACCACCAGATTAAAAAAACACACCCAAATCAGCTGGCAATGGAGCTTGTGTCCAATCCATTGACTTTCACAAGGTTGAAAAGAAGGGCATCCCAAGACCTACTCGAAGAATTACCAGCTTGAATAGGCTATTTAAAGTTACGTGTGACGTCACCCCGTGCAAAAAAATGCAGCACGGCGTGACATTATACGCAACTTTAATGGGCTATATCTTTGTAATTTTTAGTTTAATTTACAAATTAAAAAATACGTGTCCCTTATTTTTGAATAATCTAAAAGACGGACTAATTACATTTTTTACGGCAACTAGCCTATTATTGCTAAATGTCTAAAGTTTTTTTTATACTCCTTAATGCAATCAGGGAGTAAAAAAAAAAACTTAGGAAGGCAGGAATAAGTAACAAGTAAACACCCGACACCGGTATTCCTAGGAACCGAGAGACGAGCAGTAGAAAGTTATCGCGTGCACTCCCGGTTCCGTCCGCGTAACCAGTCACCGTCCGTAAGGCATACGACTGCATAAATTACTGGTTTTTCATACTTTGTTGCTGGTTGAGTTACTGAGAGATGGGTGTATAAATAATTGAATTGATGCGGAAATAATAAGTTACTTTTAAAAGGGTTCAATTTTACTTAGTTGGTTTTTGAGAAATGAGTAAGAATAGAATAAACTTTATTGTACATCAAATAAGTACACAGTTTATACATAAACTTATACCTATGGGTACAATGGCGGACTTATCGCTAACAGCGATATCTAACAGAAAACCTTAGGATGGATTGAAACGACTAAAATAATATAGAGGGTAGTCTGCGGTGTATTGTAAGTAAGTAGGTAGGTTATAAAGATTAAAAGAAGATTAGAAATTAATATTAGAAGAAGTTTGAAATTGGCGCCCATAGAAATATAAACCACTCCTTTCTTATATCTATGGTGGCGCCAGTGACTGAAAAGTTGAAAGGGAATCGTTTGTCTTGGAATGGTCATGTGAATAGGAGGGATAAAACGCATGTAACTACTAAAAGAGTTATGAGTAAATATGTGAATGGACGGAGATCGCTCACCATCGAGAGGCTAAAGGGAGAGATTGTGTAAGGAGTGAAAGAAGAACTGATGGAAAAGAAAGTCAGTGATAACGCGACGGCTGACAGGATAGAGTGAAAGAAAAAATGTTGCATCGAACCCAGGAAATGCCCGCCATATACATACGCTAGGGTAAACCTGACAGGTTTGCCTGTACAGTATATTCTGATATTTCGTGAGTGGTATTTCGCTTTTATATATCTATATATATAAAAATCAATGCCACTTCGTTGTAATTTTATAACTCAAGAACGGGCTCACATATCCATACCAAATATTTAGGCTTTGTTCGGACTATTTAGTAGATGGTTTGTGTGTGTAGTAGTAGGTGTGGTAGGATAGGGTAGGATAGGGTAGGGTAGAGTAGGGTAGAGTAGGGTAGAGTAGGGTAGAGTAGAGTAGAGTAGGGTAGAGTAGGGTATAGTAGAGTAGAGTAGGGTATAGTAGGGTAGAGTAGGGTAGAGTAGGGTAGAGTAGGGTAGAGTAGGGTAGAGTAGGGTAGAGTAGGGTAGAGTAGGGTAGAGTAGGGTAGAGTAGGGTAGAGTAGGGTAGAGTAGGGTAGAGTAGGATAGGGTAGGGTATAGTACGGTAGAGTAGGGTAGAGTAAGGTAGAGTAGAGTAGAGTAGAGTAGAGTAGAGTAGGGTATAGTAGAGTGGAGTAGGCAAGAGCGGGAGCGAACCCACGCGGGCAAAAGCTAGTATTATATAGATTTAGAAGAAAAAAAAATATCACTCTTATAAGCTCACACCAAATGACTCATTATATTCATGACAAACTAATGACCACTGACATTCAGAAACAAAAGGAATAGTTAAAATGTTACTAAATGGCGTCAGTGTGAGTCGACATGGTAATGTATGCGTCACACGCGCATCCCCGTTGAAAAGATCTACGTGCTTTGTGGAGCTTTGATTTTATGTATGCAAGCGCAGAAATGAATGACTGTGAAGCTTCAAAGTAATACTGGGCTTAGTTATACAATTTCATAAAGATAAGAAGCTTAGTGTTTAAAGCAATTTATTAAAAAAAAAAAACATTCAGCCGAACATAAAAAACTTCTCCTTTTCGAAGTCGGTTAAAAATAATAACATATTCACTTCCCCGCACTTGGCCCGCGTGGTGGATTACGGCCCATTCCCCCTCCTAGACAGGAGGTTTGAGTCCCAGCAGTGGGAACATTAAAAGACTGATTATGCTATGGTATGCTATTCACTTCTATGTGGAAAAAGAAAATAAATTAAGGATAAAGTGACGGCGATGGTACCGCAGGAAAAAAAAAACTATAGTCCTAAAATTTCTATATAGTTAAAATTTTTATAGCATTTCCAATAGCAGTAACATTAGCTTTACAAAGTAGATTTATGTACACGGTTTTGTAAGGCTCCAAAAACTCATGTAAAATGTAATTGACTGATTAGTGAGATCTGTCTAATCTTGTACAGTTCTGACTCACTCACGCTCCTAGTAAACTAGTGCGATTCACCATTAACGATGTAATTTTTAAACTATTGCATAACTTCTATCGCGGGCCTTGAGCGTGGAGACCGAAATCCAGATATTCCGTAACGAAAATAACCTAACAACCCCCACTCATTTGTTTTTTGAGCGTGGTGACCGATAAGAAAATAAATTAGTGAACAATCAATCAAAATTCAATTCAATGTGTGAAAGTGTAACTTCAATTTATATCAAAGAAAAAAAACCAAAGGAAAAAAAAATACTGCATAAGTAAAATTAATAAAAAAATATAATTGCATAATAAGTTGATAAAAAGGCTATGCAATAGCTTTACCGCGGCAGTCCCCGAGTGCCACCGTCTTTTTTTATTATTTTTTTGGTGGGTATAATCATCAATGACAACCCCCGCTCTTGGTCGGAGCGGGAGATAGTGTCAGACTCTACCCCGTTCTTTCAAGTCTTCATACCGGGGCTCGAGCTCCCTTTCGGATAACCCTGGCCCCAGTAGGCTTCGACCCGGCTGGGTCCCTGCTTACCATCAGGTGGGATCGCAGTCAAGCACTAATATGTATATCATCATCTTTCAGCCGGAAGACGTCCACTGTGGGACATAGGCCTCCTCCAAGTGTCGCCACAATGAACGGTCCTGTGCGTCTAGATTGTTTAAATTAAAAAAAAAATCTGATAAGGAACATCTGTCTATAAGAAATGGTATATTCATTTAAAAAATTTCATAAAGGTAAGTTATTAAGCAGAATTAGCATCAAGACAGTCGAAGCAGATTTATTCGAGACATGCACATTCAATAGTTGTACCGCACATTATGCAGGCATGTGCGAGAAATTGATGGGTGTGATGTACGTCTAGTGTTTTCTTTTTTAATTAATGTGGGTATTCAACTAGACGTGAATGCAGGTTAGACTTGAGATGATGGAGCTGTAGAACTGACAGAAAATACGGATTGGATGAGAGCAGGGGCGGATGGTTTTACGTGCTCTCTGAAACAAGGCGTGCGTAGTAGGCGTCTCAGTGTGTCTACACCAATATTATAAAATAATATTGGTGTAGACATACATAATAATACAAGGTGTAAGGGACAGCCCTCCACAAACTTTAAGGGCTCGCTCAGTAGACGAAACTGAACACCTTTCCATAATTTTTTTTTTCAGGAACCGAAAAAAATATTCGGCCTCTCCATACAAACTGTCCAATCAAGTTTATAATTTTCTATGGTAAGGCGGATTTTTTTTTCGTTTCCTGAAAAAAACTTTTGTAGACAGTTGTTCAGTTTCGTCTACTGAGCAAGCCCTTAAAGTTTGTGCAGGGCTGTCCCTTACACCTGTCTAAGTGTAACATATATTAGTTAGCCTCATCGTTTATACCGCGTACATCAAGGGACTGGAACAATTTGCCTGCTGCGGTCTTTCCGTCTGATTATAATTTAGGTGTCTTTAAGGCAAGAGTGAATAGGCTCTTAATAAACTAGTGCGCCTCACCATCAACGATTGCATCACTGCTTACCATCAGGTGGGATCGCAGTCAAGCACTAATTTATACTAATTCATTAAACCCCAAGCGAACGCCGGCGTTCGCGCACCTATTGTCTTTCAATTGTGTCTGTCATTATCAAGATTGAAAGGTTAATAAAAAAAATAAAAAAAAATAATAGTTTGGACATATTTTCTTTTTTTTTTTGTCCATACATAAAATATAGCATAATATGTCAATCAGACCAGTACTTGCAGAGATTACCTATCTCTGGAGGTACTGGTGCGATTGCTAACATTTTTTCACCGAGAGAGGGCTACTTTATTCCTGAGTGACATTTGACTGATATTTTATTTACGCGGGCGAAGCTGTGAGCAAAAGCTAGTTTTATTCTATAAATAGTAACGGCATAATATTATTCCCAAACATGTCATTATTCCCTTTAGAAGCCCATCTCAAAGCTCTTAAAGATACAAAGCCAATGAGTGTCGAGCAATATCTGTTCACGTCGAGCCACAAATTGCTGGCTTTGCGCATGTATTGAAAACAACTTTGTATTCGTTTTGCATACCTCTTATTTACATTTAAATACTTTTGAATAGGTTTAAGTGGTTACTATGTTTGGTTATGGAGACGGCTTTTTTTTCAGGTGTGAAAATCATCTAATGACATCCACCGCTGTTGGGCGGGGCGGGAGATAGTGTCAGACTTTTACAGATTAAAAATCCACTTTTGTTTCTGCTTTGCCATTGTGCCAGGGCCCTCTCCATCTCTTTCACATCACCCATGGCCCCAGCAGCCTTCGACCCTGCTGGGCCCCTACGGTTGCTGACAACTCCTTGAGGCGCGCGTGGAAAACTACGCGTTGAAGACGACCTGAGCTCGGTCCGGTCGATTGCAGCAGCAGGACGGTCGGACGGCGAGCTACCCAGTGCTCGCCGTCCGCGAGCCCGCATTGACACGGCTTTGATTAAAGGAAGACAAAGGCGATTCCTATTCGTGCATCTTTTTGTTTTGATGTACCATTGCGGTAATTTCTGCTTGATTACTTAAAAAAAAATCGCTTGAATCCTGCGGCGTTGCGCCAAATCCATTGAAGTTTTCGTTTCGAGAGCAAGCAAAAATAAACTTAGCGGTGGTCAGGCGGAAGTGTCTTTAATGGTACTTGTCTAATATTAAGGTTTCAATGCTATATCCCCGTAGTTTATTAAGGTTAAATTAAATTACCTATATTACATTAGATTACATTTCATTTTCAATTTTACACCGGTGTTGCCAGTGATTTATTAGAGATTCGGTTTCCGGTGAGAGTAAGCGCCTATCCGTCTAAGCGAGCAATTTTCACCATCTAAAACTTATTGCCTTGACTTGAAATTTCCTGTGTTTAAAGAAGTAATAATTTTAAAATTTTATGAGCCGCTGTTGAGTGTAATACGTATACTCATTGTACATTGTGATATTTACATACTTAAGCTCAAAAGAATACCAAATATTTAGATAATTAAACTAATCTAAACTAAAATTATTAAGAAAAGAGATTTGTATTGTTGAATTTTTGTTTTTGCCCGCGCGGCTTCCCTACTCCACCCTACTCTACTCTACCCTACTCTACCCTACCCTATCCTACTCTACCCTACTCTATCCTTCTCTTCCCTACTCTTCTCTACACTACTCTACCCTACCAAACTTCACATAAACCATCTAAATCTCCGAACAAAGCCTTACTAAACATTTGGTTTGGATAGGTGAGGCCGTTCTTGAGTTATAAAATTACTACGAAAAGTGGCATTGATTTTTATATTTATGTATAGATAGAAGATAGATATAGTGAATCATACCTAAAATATCCTTGAACTGAAAAAAATTACGTGTAAAAGTGTATTTAAAAATCTATTTGCAAGATAAATATCCTCAATCATATATAGACTGGGACACCAGTGACTTAGAAGAAACCATTGGCAATATGTCCTGCTATCCTGGTACTGGCGTTGCTGATGCCGTAGGTTGCAGGACATAACACAGCAGGCACAGACCACGCTACTAGCAATTTGTATGAAGGCTAGAAGGAACGGGGTGGGTCTTTTAGTCAGTAAGAGTCTGACACTATCTCCCGTTCCGCCCAAGGGCGGGGGATGTCAATGCATGATTTTTCCCACCATATAAAAAAAAAAAGTATTTAAAGCAAACTTTTTGCATTGTCATATAAACTTTATCCTGAGAATCTAGGTGTTGCAAGTACAGAATAAAAAAAAAGTTTATGGAGAATAGATACCAAGGAAGGTGAGACGCACAACATAAAATCTATCATATCTCATTTTTCGCAAGGAGAAAAAAGTAAAATTTCTTAAGCCTAGAATTACCTACTCATTATATTATTGTTACAGCAATTTAGCAATCAGTAAACACAACGGTATTCGCAAACCAATCACTACACTTACAACACATTTCTAATTTTCCTCACTGCAACACCATAAAATTGTCTAATTAATATTACATGTTCGCAACTATCATTACATAATACAAGAACAAGTAAAATTACCACATAGTATAACTTTCTTTTTAATTGCCATTATGTTACAGAACAAAGCAGTCACATTCACATATGTACCTACTAACACCATCTCTCGGTGAACGCAAGAACTACGATATAAACGAGCGAGTTGGCGGGAAAATTTGCGCGCGACAATTTGTTAAGAGACATCAGCTGTCATAGACAATATTATGACATTGTGCAGTATCGTCGTCAGTCTTGATAATTTTAATTCTATTGTATGAAATTTAACATTGGATCCTTCCTGGCCTGTGCTTCATAGTAAAATTCGATTGTACCTACCTTTACCTTTGACTGAAATTAAAATTGTTAGATAATAATTATATTTTTGTTAAGGCGTATAGTTCCTTGAACCATCTGGCCGAAATTATGTGAACGCAACTCTCGCACTCGCCTAGGCGGCAGTACGCAAATCTGTGCATTTATTTGCGGCCAGCAGCGCCCGGAAAGCGCTTTAAATCCATTTTCTCTGCGAGATATTGATGGATTTACATATGCAATGTTCACTTTGAAGAATATTTAACCACCTATTTTTATGTGTAAAAATGTTTCTAAAGGTCCAAGCCGTTTCGAAGGAGTAGGGAAAAGTTGCGAAAACTTGCGAAATTGCTAAATATTTTTTTTTTTGACGAAAGTATTAATTGCAAATTAAAATCAAATGTTGTTTAAAATTATTGTTCATGAATCTATAATAAACATATATTTTTTTTCAAACCAATTGACCAAGCCGTTACGGAGGAGTAGGCCTCAGAAAATCACTGTTTTATGGCACTTTTCGGGCGCTTGGCCCTTAAGGCCTGACAAATATTGTTTGATGCATTTGCATGCGTGCACAGATATTTTATTGTACCTACACCAAAAAGGTTTTATCACATGAAATAAGAGCTCATAAACGATGTGTGCTTTAACTCAACTTTTAAAGTTGAGTTTTCTCCCAGCAAACCTTGAGACATCATAATAGGTGTTTAGCATTTGCAAAACAAACATCTGAAAGCAAATTAATCATCAACCTGTTCTCCAACGATAGAGTTAACTTACAACGCTGGGCCAGCATTAAATCACTTCAGATGACATCCTTAAACAACTTTCTAAGTCCAGCTTTATTTAGGAGTGGTCGCCACTCGCCGGTCACTCCCTAGACGTGCCATCCTGATGACTAATGCCTTGATCACACGTACCGAGTAAACGGGCGAGACAGTGCCCTCGCCGGAATACTCGGTACGTATAAACAAAGCGCCGAGTGCTCGGCCGAGCGCTTATCTCTACAACTCGCTTACATCACTGTCTCGGCCGAGCAGCATTTTACTGTCTCGCCTTTTTACTCGTTGCGTGTGATCAAGGCATTACGTATACACTTTCACATATATCACCCTTTATGCATATATATGACTAGCTGTGCCCCGCGGTTTCACCCGCGTTTTTCTCGTTTCCGTGGAAATACCGAGATAAAATATTGCCTATAATTGCCTCGCTCAATAAATGGACTATTGAATATTTAAACAGTTTTCATATCAGATCAGTATTTCCCAAGATTACCGCGTTCATAAATGTATTTATTATACTCTTCAAAGATCTTATATACTTACAATCATCACCAAATATATTTCCAAAAAGATTATTACAGGATTTTATGTTGATAAAAAACTCTATGGCCCATAACTCATTAACCTAACCTAGGTAAATATTGTCTATAACCGAATATCATCAAAATATGTTGGAAATATGCTCCAACTACAAAAGAGCGTGGTATTACGTTCGTATGGAAATTCATCGGTCGCCGGCCCCTTAACATCTTACACACGTGATAACTTTTAAACGAAATATCCGATTGAGATGAAACAAAAAGTATTTTACTTCTACATAAATACTCTTGATAACATAATGCTTAATTTCGATAAAGATTAATATTACGATACATATTCGACCAGTAGTTAAATCGGACCAGTAGTTCCAGAGATTAGCGCGTTCAAACAAACAAACAAACAAACAAACAAACAAACAAACTCTTCCGCTTTATAATATTAGTATAGATAACGAAGAAGATTTTCTAGTTGGTACAGGAAGGGAAATATTAATGAGATGACTTCCACGTGTTTTTAATAACTTGATTTAGAAACAGTGTTCATGTTTCTTGTCTTAAAGCTAAACTTTCTTTATATTATAAATCTATACAGAAGTAATAATATACACCGTTAAATTTTAATTGTTTCAATCCCGTGGAGGGTCGATCCAGTACATGAAACACTACCGATTAGTAAAGATAAAATTAAAAAATAAAGTACCTTTTTCAAAACTCGTATTAATTTACGCATGTACGAAATTAATTTCTCTATGAAAACGTCAGCTGAGCGAGTCCAACGACCCGTAGGTAGTAGACGGCGTTGCGTACAAACTACCTACAGGTCTGTGACTTTGAATGTTCTTTGGGATATAAATTGTTTATTGATATTTCAATTTATTTAAAAACCCGCCACATAATTCCGGGTTAAGAGTTTTAATTAACAAAGAAATATTTTTTCTTTTCACTACTATCACACAACGCCGTCTAGTCCCAAGCTAAGCAGAGCTTGTGTTATGGGTACTAGACAACTGATAAACATACTTATACATTTATTATAGATAAATTACACCCAGATACAGAACAAATGATCGTGCTCATCACACAAACATTTGTCCAGGTGGGAATCGAACCCACGACCTCCGGCATAGCAGTCAGGGTCACTAACCAATAGACCAACAGGCCTGTCGAAATGATTAGAGAAACTGCCAACGAACATAGGGCCACTCCCATGTGTAGAAGGAAAACCTTATTTATTATACGGAATTCCATCAGATACGTCGCTGGTTCCGCGTCTGCCAGCTAGGCTGATAAATTAGTTGTCAGTGCCTCCGCCGCTTATAAGGTATGATGGGCGGCCATGTTAGAAAGGCGTCCTTTCAGAACTGTTTTATGTATTGCGACGAAATTACTTATTGCTAAGATATTTTTTTGAATTAGTTTGTTTTGTTGTGTACCTACTTAGATTTGGCTTAAATTGTGAACAAAAGTTAGCAAGTGAGATAGTGTACAAGTACGATTATATCAATAACAATAGGTAATAAAAAAACCGTATAATTGCAGAGATCGTGCGCGTTGCTATATAAATAAAACAGAATTCTAACGTGTAATTTCCTAATCTATATATATCAAAGGATAAACTGAATGACTGACATATCAACGCGTAGCCTAGGAGCATGTATAGGGCCTAGGAGCGTGAAATGTTGCTCAAGGTTTTCTTTTATGACGTTAGCGATTACTGAGAGAATTTCCCAAATGTCATCCCCTAAGGAGAATGGGGCGAGCGTCGCCACACAGTGGGTCCCAACTCAAGTAAAGCGCCGTCGAGGTCGGCCTAGAAAGAGGTGGCGGGATGACCTGGACGCGTACCGCGAGGACTGGTTTGAGACGGCGCAGGAGAAGAAAGTTTGGAAGGACTTGGGGGAGGCCTTTGCCCAGCAGTGGGACAGCAACGGCTAGAAAAAAAATAAAAAATAAAAGGAGAATAAGGGTCCAGTTTATGGAGAATCCAAATTTCACGCAGGCAAAGCCGCTGGTAGAAGCTAGTTGAGAACGTGTCTATGTGTGCGTTGCTCAAGCGTGCTTTGTGTGCAGATTCTCTTCTGTACCTATCTTTAATGTAGCCAAACTTTGACAGAATTGCACAAGTTTTAATATTCTTAATTAAAAAACCGGGTGTCTCTAAAATCGATTTTATTGATCATTACTTTTTTTCTTACCGCAATTTTTTTTTTATTGAAATCTCCTTGGCAACATCGATCATAGTTATTTTGATGAAGCATACTTAATAATTACAGTTTTGGCTAGCTTTGGGCTATAAAACGTCAAAGCTGTTCATAAATCAATCTTTTGATTTGGTCGGTTTTATAGTATTTAAATTGAGGTTAATAGCTTCGCCTATCCTAGCACATATTTGAATTAACATTTTTTCCTTCGCATTTCTCTTCAGCCCAATGATTTATCTACACTAATATTATAAAGAGGGACAATTTTTATTTTTGTGTGTAGGTTTGTAATGCATAAACTCAAAAACTACTGTGCCGATTTCCAAAATTCTTTCACCATTGGAAAGCTATATTCACCCTGAGTAGCATAGGCTATATTTATTGCCCGAGCGAAGCCGGAACGGGCCGCTAGTACAATTTATATTAATTGCCCGCGGCTTTACACGCGTGGTAAACGGGTAGACCACGTCCTGGAATAGCACATAGAATACTGTTTATCCCGGGAAAATATTCTCTTGGGATAATTTTCTATTATTACGGGTAGAGGTATACCGTAGCCGGCAATATTGCCCGAAGTGGAAATTTTCATGGCAATATTGCCACCAATATTCATACTTCGGGCAATATTGTCACCAGTACTCCCATTTCTTGGCAATATTGCCGGCAACGGCACATCTCTAATTAAGGATGAAGTCGCTGGCAGCTGCTAGTATAACATAGGTAATGTACTATTTCAGAGGTATACTTACGGTATAAAGTTTACCTAGAATAATTAAAAAAAAATGCCAACAATTTGTACGTGCCTACAAAAGGCGTGTTCTCTCGCCAAGAGTCGGCGAGAGACTGGCGTTCCGTAGATAGAGCGCGCGTAGCACACCGGTCAATGACTCCGCATTGCGAGTTCATATACAGGTTGCTGTTTTAACTTGTGGCAAACCTATAATGCGAGCAAATTGAAAAGTTCTTTTGATTATTATTTTTTTCTGATTTTAATTACACAATTTTACATATTATCACCAACCAGATTAAAATAATAGGAAGCAGAACTTCAATTAATGACATTGATTCGAACGATTTTAATAAACTGTTTTGTACCGTCAATTAAAGTTTTTATGTGATTATTATTGTTATACAATAAGTTTGTATGTATGTGAAGTTATGTAATGTTGAGATTAATTTATATAGAAAATCAACGAATCAAAGTTTTGAGAAACTAAGGACTTGGAGATTATATCACCAAGTTAATTCTTAATCTTGGACGTGTTTTAAAAAATAAACTAAAACAAAAAGTGTGTACGAGTTTTTATTGAATCTAAGTGAAGTGCTTGAGACGTGTAGCAGTACACGTTTAGGTTAGGTTAGGTATCTACTTTACAAAGTAACGGTTGGCGCAGTGGTTAAGTGATTGGCTGCTGTGCTGCATGTCGTGAGATCTATTCCACGCGAAACAAATATTTGTATGGTCTACAGATTGATGAACTAGATCGGGTTGTCTTGTGTATGTAAGTTTTACAGGTACGTGAACCTACTTAGTATAGAAAAGTAATTCTTACACTACATTGTTATAGGATAGTGCGGGTGGCAGCTATCGTATTCATACAATCGTATCGCATTGCATTCGTTTTCTTCTTGCTATCATCTTCCCATGTTATGTAAAAAAGACCTTAGTGTGCAATGTTTTGCTAAAAATAAAACAAAATGAGTTAATTATAAAGCTTATAATTAATAAAGCTTGAAAAATATGGACATATATAGGACAGAGTGGAAGAAAAAAATGTGGAGCTCCGACCCTAAGTAATATGGGATAAGGGCAGGAAGAAGAAGAAGATAATTAATAAACTAATCTTACGTTTTACCAAAACCCAAAAATAACTCCATAACTACATACACAACGCTCATGTTGACTCCGATGATTGCGATTGCTCCATGCTGCGCCTGCGTCCGAACACGAGCCAGAGCAGAAACATAGCGGCCATGACGTAGTGCAGCCACTCCGGGAACGACAGCTCGACGGCAGCGGTGGAGCATCTGTGAGGAGGGGCTGTGTTGGACGATGCTGGTGGGACTTGTTACATGTGGTATGCCTTTTTTATTGTGTACGGTGTGTGAGATGTGTTGTTGAAATCAGTCATAATAATATAGTATAATAAGCCTGTTGAGGAAGAAATAAACAAAATTGTTCAGATTGTCTATGTATTTTTGAGATGTAAGTTTTTATTGAGTTTTACAAAACTCAAGACAGGATAAGGTTTGCGAGTTTTCAGGTAAAAAATAAATATAGAAAAATTAACTATTTTATAAAAAATAAAGAAAATATAACCATTGCCGCTTCGACATGAAAATTACTATTGACCATAAGTTTTTTTATTTTATTTCCCTTGTACTAATATGCAGCATTCAATACGGCTACTTAAGACTTCTCAATTTATCCGGTTAACACTACATTCATCATTAAAACATCAACCTGTACACAACAACAGCTGTTACACAAGAGTGGGGGCACCACTACGTGTAGGTGGGAGAGTGAACTATCAACTGTTACATCAGCATCATCATTCACTCCACTTCCGTCAACACTTCGCGACGGACCGTTTTACGACGGACACATATCTGACAAACGATCGACACTCACAGCCACGACAGCTCCTTTATTTCGAAGCAGTAAGGTCGCTTCTCGCAGTAACGTGCGGGTGATCGTATATGTGATATATTGGCAGTTTGCGGTATTATGAATGATGTAGGAAGTAGAAAACTTGTTAGTTTTGCGAAATATAATGTGGGAAGAGTTGTTTGTCGTTATTTGAAGTTATCTATACGGATCTATTAAAACATATCGTCGAATTTTTTTTTGAAGTTTGATGTTATCAACTGACTTTTCCCGCTCTAGGACGCAGCGAGAGGACGTGACAGACTTTAACGGACTAAAACCTACTTGCAGCTGTCCTCTACGGTTTTAGGTCATGGCGTAATGTTATATCTAGAAAATACTACCTACATTAGTATTTTTTTTTACTTAGCCGACTGTTAGTTCCAGAGCTTTGCGTTGAACTAACGAAAAAATCTTCTGCTTCATTATATTTTACTTGATTTCGCTGCGGGATCTCAGTCATTTATTCACTCAGACAATTATTTCGTCAATTTTCATTGTTAATTCTAACTTTTAAAAGTTGCAGTGTTTGGAAATAGTATGACGAATTTGTCCCGAAAATAATACAATACAGAGCAGTATACAGTCACTAAAGTTAGATATTTGTATCACGTAAAAGTAGAAATCATGCGGATTTCTCCTATCACGTTTAACCTCGCAGTACATTTTCTAATAAAGATACTGCAGTAACTGATTATACATCACAAGACAAAGATGGAAAAGCAACATTTCCTTCCGACAGTCAGCAAGTTGACGTTTGTGACATATATCAAGATCTTCACGTAAACAGTAAATCTCGTTGCCATAAGGATGGTTGACAGTACAACCATTTTAACAGTAAGTTACCATCAAGATAAGGAAAAAAGAGAAAATGTAGAGAGTAACAGGTTGAATAAATGTGAAGATAAGGTCCGAGACCTGGGCAAGGAATGTTAAGATACATGATTAGGCTCGTTAAGAAGAGGATTTATAATGAAAATTTATTTGCTTGAGAGGACTGCAGATGCTGACGTAAAAGTAAAGGAAAGTGCAGTGAGGAAACTTAGAACATAACGTTGAAAATTTGTAACATGCAGTGAGAAAGTTTAGTGATCGATGTTAGCTTTGTATCTGTTTGAGAGAAGATAGCGTGCTAAGAGATTTATGGTTTACAGGAGGATAGTTTTTAAAGATACTAAACAAGTAATATCTTTACTTATTATGCTGACCTGTACATTAAACATAAAAACAATGTTGATAGATATACAAGCCTAAATTAACAAGCTATCTAGCACAATTTTGCTGTCAGAATTAAAAAAACTAGCCTTGTGAAATTCGGACATAGTTTTGGATTTTATTCTAGATAAATCTGCAAATCGTGCACTTAGATTATCAATATCTATAATTTCATCATAATTGCTTGAAATCTGGATGACCTAGATTTAACTACTACTAAACACAAATAGAAAATTTTAGATAGTGTTGAGATTCACATCTCAACTAAAGAGAAATCGTAATTGGTCTAATCAATTAGGGTAGCGGCTACCTTCAAAGTAATTAATTATATTTGAAGAAAATTACGTTGTTAACGTAACCTTTTGTTATCTAAATCAATAATCGCTGACGCAATAGGTTTGTAGGGATGCGTGTCATCCATTAGATATAATCGATGTTGGTAACTTTTAAGATAACAAAGAAGCAGTAATTAAAATTAAAATAACTATAGTGAGTACAGATATTATTAAGGACATAGAGAATGCTTAATATAACAATACAACCATAATGAGTTAGCGGTCTATCAGACCTTACTTTTTCAAGGCAGAAATAATCAAATAAGTTTTACCACTCTAGGTGGAACGAGAAACAATTTCAGGCTGTTACTGATTAAAGCCTTGAACAATATCTACTGGATTATAACGTATACGCATCGCAGCCACAAATAATAATACGACAGTTGTCCCAAATTAGGTGAAACGTGAAAAGAAAATTTGACAAACCATGACTGTCACGTAACGGTAGTGCGTGTAAGCATAGTAGGCCTCCTCAAAAGAAAATTATAACTGCCATGACCAAAGTATAAAAAAAGTAAGCATGAGCAAGCTGGACCGTGTTCACACATGTCAAGATATAACAAGGAAATAACGGGATTCTGTTATAAGGCACTAACTTTTGGTAACAAAAAAGAGAGCCAAATAATTAATGAATGGACTTTAGAAAAGACGATATGACAGGAAAGAGAAGACGACTACTGAGATGAAGACGGATAGAGAAGTATCAAAGAAAAATCAAATAAAACGGCAACAGAGCAAGAGAATTATAACAATTGCCAAGACACTGGGTTAACAACTGATTAAGATGTATGGCAGTAGAACACATCAGAGGCACTAACAGGCCTACACATTGCCTTATACAGTGATATAACTAACTTCACAACTAAAGAAGAAAGATACAAGAGCGACAGAAGCGAGCTCGATCATTTTAAGACCTCATCACGGATGCTAGGAAACAATATTCTAGGAGGCTTTTTAGATATTTTTTGTATTTTAAATTGAAAGTCAAAGTGTGTGCTAGTGCATTCTTTTGCACCCTTGGTGTCCATGGAAGAAATACTGGAAAATCCTCTAAGAAGAGAATAATATTGAGAGTAAGACTAAAATAAATACACTACGTCTCAGAATTAAGGTTATCGTGAATCGTTAAGGTAAATGAATAAAATGACTCGACATTGGGGTTACACAACACCGATACTGGTTGTATAATCGCATTCATTCACCACTGGGTCAACTGCTGAGAATAAAAGATGTACATCATAAAATTGCATCATCACTTAAAGGTCTGTTTATTATGACGGCTCATATACCGACTGTTATTCGATTGTCATTGAGTGAATTGATGTTTTATTGTATCGATATAACTTGTCAAAGAAAATGTACTAAGTCACGACCTATTTTGTTTGTAAGTATAAGATTTTATTGGCTGCTCCGTTAATAAAGGCGTGAGCTTGCGGAAGACGAGTAATGGGTAGCTCGCCGTCTGGCCATTGGGTAAGAACCCAGCCCGAGTCGTTGACGGCGCGTAGTTTACCATGCTAGCGTAAGCTAAACCGTAGGGGCCTAAATAAGACCGGAGGCGGCTAGGGCCATAGGATTTTTTGATAAAGATAGCCATGGCCATGGCAATTCACGAGGCTACAGGTGAGTTAGTTTAGTTAGTAAGTCTGACCAACTCTATCGTTCCACCTGTAGAGGAAAAGTCATTTGATGAATTCGAATCTCAAAAAAAAAAAAATCATGCCTGCACGATTGATTGCTAATTGAATGTTTTAGGTTATTGATGATGAACAGAAAAATGCTGACGTCTTTCCAAAATAAGATTAAAAAAAGAAAAATCTTTTTTTTTTGCACGTAATATGCGTTCTTAAACTTTTTTGGTGAACATTTTTTGAACAACCTGTATGCTAAAGTACAGAGCGCTCTATTTTTTTTATCTATACTATTTTGACAAGCATCAGTTCTGCAAGTTGGTAGTGGTCAGTACCAACATAACAAGTGACGTAATATCTAGCCCACTGTCCATTGGTTCCGTCCGACAGAACATTTCGCGCCTTTTACTTTTACAAAATGGCGCCCCAGCTTAATTAGATTATCCTCTACTTATTATGTAAATTCAGTTTTATTGACCTACAAACAGATATATGGCTAAGTCACTTTTAATTAAAATTATAAACCTTAATTTATATTGCAGGAAATTAAATGACGTTGATTTACACTGTCTAATTAGGAAGTCCGTTCACACGTTTTTTAAATTTTCTTCTAAGTTCACTATTTTCACATCATTAGGTGGATTTTGGGTAAATAATGTTCGGCTGTTAAGAAATTCCGTTAAAGTTAATTAACTGTTTTATTATAACAGGATTGTTTTTTTTTTTAATAATCGTCTATTGTTTATCTAGCTATAGAAATCTGGGCACATTACTTATTTTCTCGCGTGGGATATTATCTATAATAATTTAACAAAGTTAAAGAATTTTTTTTTTTTTGTTTAAATGTAACCTCTAGAACTAACAGGCGGATTAGACTACATATTTTTCAATACACTTACTCTAAAACCCGCTCTTATCCCATTGCTATCAAATCAACTCAACAAATCAACAAACTTCCATGAAAAATTTTTTCAGGAAACGAAAAAAAAAATCCGCCTCACCATACAAAATTATTAACTTGATTATTTAGTTTGTATAGAGAGAATGAATTTTTTTTTCATTTCCTGAAAAAATATTTGATTGTGGGTTGTTCAGTTTCGTCTACTGAGCAACCCCTTAAAGTGTGTGGAGGGCTGTCCCTTTCACCATTTATATTCATATGTATGTAGTAAAAAGCGGTTATTTCAATATAACAAACAGACACTCCCATTTTATTTATATGTATTGATATTGTTTGTATTATATGTATTTTTTTTCTTTGCCAAATCCATCCGATAAGACCGCCCATTGTGACACCCTATTAATTTTAAGACCCATAAGTAATTTTTATTTTTGGGTTACAATAAAGGAATATACTCGTATTTATCTACCATGTTTATATTATTGTTTATTTATTTATTTAACAATTCATGTACACACTTAACTTACATAAGAAAAGAAGACAGAAACAGAAAAATAGGTACATAGGTGATGCTTATTTCTAACGAAATCTCTTCCAGCATACCCGCGAAAGGAGAATTAGAAAAAAAGAGAAGTAGACACCGTGTGTAAAAGTGACAGGAAAAGAAACAAACAAAACAATTATTATAAGAATATACGTACCATATAAATATATATGTACTATCATAAATATAAACATACATATAATACATACATTATTATTTATTATTATAATAAATATCGCAAAAAATACATACTGACCTTATTATATTATATAATTATAAATACATACTAATAAGCAACTATGACGAAATAGAAAGATAGTGTTCTTTCACTCTATTTTTGAAAACTGCAAGAGTTTGGCAGCCCCTAATGTCAGGCGGTAGTGAGTTCCACAAACGTACAGCATGGGAAGTGAAGGAGTAGGAATAGAAATCGGTGGAATGGGGAGGGGATTGAAGGAGATATTTATGATGTGACCTGCAGGGAGCATCAGAAGGACGAGAGAAGGAAAAGCGTTCCCGCAGGTAAGAGGGAGTTTTAGGGTTAAAAAAGATGTTAAATAGCAGACATAATATCCGAGTGTTCCTGCGAAGTCGAATAGGGAGCCACTTGAGTACCTTGCGAAAGTCTGAGATTGTTCTCTTAATAAATCAGATTTTCTTCAGAGAAAATCTATAAAATCTACTTCTCTATTTTTTCCAACTCTACTTTCGAAGGTAAGCGGGAAGAGATTTCTTTAGAAATAAACATCACCTTTGTATTCTTCTGTTTCCTTCTTTATTTTTCTTTTATTATCGTGTGTGCATAAATTGTAATAAAAAAAAAATACTATCATACCTAATTACCACATTAATCCATTAATTTTCATTATATGATTTATAACCTTATAATAACAATGATCTTCAAGAGTTATTTAGCAAAATAGGCACAATAATTATATGGTGGGTATAAATTGTTATTTTTTAATGATCGGCGTAGGTGTTTTAATTTTTTTTTTTTACCGTTCATCGTTGACCATATTAATCAAAAGAAGGACGATCATAGAAGGCCTAATTGGCCATAAAATAGCGGGTTTGCCAGAGGCCTACACATCTACACTAATATAATAAAGAGGTATTTATTTTTTTCTTTTTAGGAGGTCATCTTCGAAAGTACTGGTTTTTTTTTATTAATTATAGGCTTGCGTTTGACCACCATCTCACCTGATGGTAAGCGATAATGTGGTCGACGATGAAGTACGCTTGCCTAGAAGAAACCACTTCGACGAATTCACTCTCGACTTAAAGACTCCTAAGTTGTAGCTATCAGGAAACACATCCCGGCAGAGAATTCCACTCCTTGGCTGTACGAACAATAAATGTGTTCGCAAAACGTTTTGTGCGTATGGGTGGTCCGATTGCTAAAATTTTTTCACCGACAGAAAGCTGCTTTATTCCTGAGTGACATAGGCTGTTTTATCGCGCAGGCGAAGCCGCGCAAAATGTTTTCTCATTTCCTATATTTTATTTTGATAAATGATATCGTAACTTATCAGTTGGTACTGAAAATACAATTTTTTTTTTTTTTAGTTAGTTGCATCATCCAATTACTTCTCTCACTCAGGGTGGAGCATGAGAGTCTGTGAGACTTTTACTGTTTAAAACCACACCTCAGTCCTTCACTTGTCTTTGCGTTCTAGAACCAGGGTTTTCCTTCCAGAGTCAATCGGTTTGTCTGACTCGGCAAACGAGTACCTCAAAAAACTACAATTAAAAAAAAATCTTACATTTTCGATACTCTAAATTCTTATCATAAGATATCTAATCATAATCTAATCATAAGGAATCGTAGAATTATGAACTTCGTACGGTAATCTGCATAAAATTTTGGAAACTATAAAAACAAAAAAAAAAAATAGAAGAGATTTTTTTCTGCAAGTGCTCGTTGCATATTCATTAGTACTTGACATACCACTGGCTAAGCCAGTAGATGTGGCCCAGAGGCAAGTTATCCCGTTTATTTGAGAAACTGTACTTACGATGAGCTTTCTACAAATATTGAAATTCGACTCTACACGATCAAAATTTGTACTTTTAAAAAATATCTGGTCATTCCTAGTCGTATATTTGAGAAGCAAGGTCTGAGAAATGCTTATAATAGATAGGTACTTAAGTCTTTAAGATGGTCATTGGTCATGTAAATACATACCTTAAGTATATTTACCGGACCGTAGTACCTACTTAATTATGCGTGCGACAAAATTTTATCTTCGTTCTTAAACGCCTTATATTTTTTTCTCTTATACATACATACTTGAGCTAAAAAAGGAAATATACATTTAAGGAAAGTTTAAACTTTTCACCGTTTCTTAATAGTCTGTTATTGAAGTATAAAGGAATCATCAGCGAAATATTTGTTTGATTACTCATTTTTTAACTAGATTCTGCCAGTCGCGTTGCCCGCGTGAAAGTAGATAATATATACGATATGTCACTCAGTGACAAATTAGCATTGTTCTGGTGTACTAATATTAAAAATCAGACAGTATATTTTGTGTTCATTTATTACAAACAAAAATGGAAAAATACAAAATGTTCCTTTCCAAATTTTTCATCATCATTTCAGCCGATAGACGTCCTCTGTTGGGCATAGGCCTCCCCCAAGTGTCGCAATAAAACCTAGCCCAAGTTGTCCACGGCACGTAGTGTTCCACGCGCGCCTCAAGATTTCAGTAAATCATAGGGGTCCAGCAGGGTCGAAGCCTACGGGGGCCATGGGTTAAGTGAAAATGAACCCTGGAACGCAAGGCAAAGAAAGAACAAACGTGTGGGTTTTAGTCAGTAAAAGTCTTTCTCGTCCTCTCGCTCCGCCCAAGAGCGGGAGATGTCATCAGATGATTTCCCACCTCAAAACAAAATTGTCGCCATAAAGACCGGTCCTGTGCATTTGTAGGAGGTCTTCTAACGCTGCGTCTTCCGGTAATAAAAGTCGCCATTCCAGAACCTTTTGGCCTCATGGACCATCTGTTCTGCGAGCAATGTGCCCTGCCCACTGCCATAAGTACATAGTATGGATACTCCATTCTAAATGCAATTGAGGATAGTAAAGAGTTCATTGATATGAATAGCTGTGCGGAGGAATTACATCAATCTTTTTAATCTACACTAATATTATAAAGAGGTGAAGTTTGTTGTTTTGTTTTTATGTTTTTTTTTGTTTGTAGGAGGTAATCTCTGAAAGTACTGGTTGATTGCGAAATTTTTTCACCGGTAAAAAGCTGCTTTTTTCCTAAGTGATATAGACTATATATTTTTTAGTATGCGAGAGAAGCTGCGAGTAAAAGCTAATGTTACGATAATTAAAATTGAGTTAATCAAATTAAACGATTTCTGCTAAATGGCTCCTTGATTACGAGTGCCCGCTAGCTTAACTCATCATAAATAAATCAGTTTTCCTTCTTCTTTCGATGCCTCGCCAATTAATGAAGATTGGCTAATTAACTCTTTTTCGAACTCTTTTTCGATTTTTTTTAGGATTCCGTACCACAAAAGACAAAAAACGAAACCCTTTTGTTGTCCGTCCGTCTGTCTGTCGGTCAATAGCCTTTGTCCCGGGAACACGTGGAGGTATCGAGTTGAAATTAAAACCATATACTCAGGTCTGCGAATTCTTGAAGCTGTAAAAAAATCAAGCTTGTAAGTTAATGAGAAAAAAATACTGCGGTTTATGTGGCAGGAGACGTACATTTCGACACTTTCGAGGAAATCAAGATTCATAGGGTACTTCTCGTTGACCCAGAATCCTGAAATTTGGTATAAAGCATGGACTTATACGAATAAATCTGGAAAATGTTTTGTTGTTACGTCACAAAGTTGTTCTTTTTTTTGCGATCTGGAAAAATCTTCGGAGACTCCATTCCGGAATTGAACTATTTACATAGACAAGTTTGTACGAAACCCTCAGGGCGTAATTCTGACTCGCACTTGCCCAGTTTTTTTTTAATTTTTTAATAATATATTATAGTTCCATTCAAATGAAGTATCGTCTATATGTAGTAATTGCGAAATTGTGCTTTCAATTTATTTATGTAGATCTTCACAACACCACTCTATAATTTGCCTGATTTAAGAGGTGATTTAAAACACTTACTGTTTCAAATTAACCATTAAAGGGTGATTCTTTGAAACCAAGAGAGTGTGTCATTCATCTGAAGTAGATTTTTTTTTTAAATTTGATATTTTTATTTTCAAATTAGTTTTCCCGATCACTAAATGTATCAAAGGCACTCATTTGTGTCCAATGACTTACGACACAAAATAGTTAGGAACAAAAGTTAGGCCAGACGAATGAGACAGAGAACGTCTCGGTTCAACGAATCACGGTTTCAAAGAATCACCCCAAAACGTGTTTTAAAGGGGTGACCTGATGGTTGCAATCTAACGTCCTAACCAAGGTGACCTTGCTAGTTGCAAACCGTGTAGACAGCAGTCGTAATCCATGACCTTCAACGCTCTTGGTTGGGAGGCGCGTTTTCCCAACCACCGAACATGTTGATGCGTGGATTACATCCATGTAGCCGCAATACAAAAAAAAACATACAAACCAAGGTCACCTTGGTTGGAACGCTAGTTTACAACCGTGTGACCAACCCATTAGACTACTACCAATTATTTGAATCTAGCCTATCATCGATTTAGTGGTATCGTGAACCGTGAGGAGAAAAAAACACAAACTGTTCCGGTTTTGGAAAGTTTTTAATTACATAGGTTCATTGTTTGATTCACATCCTGAATATTTTGGTGTTAGTTCAATTTGAGATAATAGAGCTTAACATTGATTGGAGTCTTGGTTGATTTTTATACACAACTAGCTTTTGCCCGCGCGGCTTCGCTCCCGCTCTTCCCTACTTCAGCCTACTATACCCTACTCTACCCTACCCTACTCTACTCTACTCTACCCTACTCTACCCTACTGTACCCTACTCTACCCTACTCTACCCTACCCTACTCTACTCTACCCTCCTCTACCCTACACTACCCTACACTACCCTACACTACCCTTCTCTACCCTACACTACCCTAATTTTCATTTTTTTTATATAAGATAAGAACCTTCTCCTCATAATAACGAACACAACAAAAAAAAAAATTAGCGAAATCGGTCCAGGCGTTGTTGAGTTATGCGCTTACCAACACATTTTGCGATTCATTTTTATATTATAGATGGTACTACGCAATCTACGTACTGGTGCCTTATCATGACGTATTAAAATGTCAAGTGTGTGTGCAAGAAAGAGGGATGGAGTTTTACAACGTAAATAGCTAAATCCCTTTTATCAGTTCAGTTTAGATCGTAAGAGCAGTGATGGTCGAGTGGCAATGGCTACCGGCATGTCCTAGAACCAAAAATTCAAAGATATGTGACATTCGCCAACCCGCACTAGGCTCGCGTGGTGGATTATTGCCCATTCCCTCTCCCAGAGAGGAGGCCTGCGTCCCAGCAGTGAGAACATTAAAAGGCTGATTATGCTTAGATCGTAAAATGATCGCGATAAGAACTCGTGGCAGGGTAGACGATGTTTTGCAATCATGCTTCAATAAAATAAACTTGGTGTATTGCACTTAGACCTTCACGGAGACTAAAACTGTGAGTTTTTTGTGTAATAAACTAAACATTTTTCACTGTGAACAAACTTGAGACTTTCACAATGTTAGGTCAAGTATTAAAAAAATTACAACGAGGCATCAATACCTTGCTTACTAACTATAAACCCAAAAATATTTTCGTCACTCATACTTGACGTTTAGTATAAAATATTGCCTTTTAATATAATACCTATACCCAGGCTTATTAAAAGTTAGAAACTTGTTTTTTGAATGTAAAACTAGTTTTATCAACACGTCGGTGTGGTGTGTGCAATAGGTTATTATTCGATTATCGCGAACTAAATGGGGGTCATGTCTTTTCGTTCGGTCGATGATTTATAGTCCTTTATAGTCACGGACCTGAACTATTCGGCAGTTTTAATTTATTCACACTAACATTATTATATGTGAAAGTTTGTGTGTGTGTTATGCTTGAATGGCTGAACAGATTTACATGGAATTTAGTACACAGGCAGACCATGTCCTGGTAAAGCACATAGGATCATACTTTTTATGGAAGTATGTTTCCTAGAGATAATTTTCTACTTTTTGCAGGTGAAGCCGCTGGCAGCAGCTAGTATGACATAACTAAGGCTAGCAAAAAAAAAAGTTACGTGCTGAACAATCCTACGAAAGCTGTGTGTATCCATACTATTATCAATTTTGTAAAAGTATGTTCCGAATCGCCTGCGTACATAAAATATAGCCTATGCCACTCCGGAATAAAGCAGCTTTCTGTCGGTCAAAAAGTTTTAGCAATCGGTACAGTACTTTCAGATATTACCTCCTACAAACAAAAAAACATAAAAACAAAAAAAAAAAAACTTTCTCTTTATTGTATTAATGTAGATAGGCTCGCGTTGGACCACCATCTCACCTGATGGTAAGCGATGATGTGGTCAACGATAGCGCACGCTTGCCTAGAAGTAACCTATTCACTCTTGACGAAGACTCCTAAGTTGTAGCTATCAGAAAATACAGACTCCGGCAGGGAATTCCAGTCCTTGGCTGTACGTACAAAATATCTAAATAGATAAAGTAGAATATTCTATCAACTTAAAAACACACAACTTTGCCTCATGAACTAGAAACGTTGTCAACAAGCAAGTAAACAATCGCCAACATTAGCATACCACTTCTAACTCGCTCTAGTTTCGGGGTCGAGTTCATGCGACAGTATGAAGGGGCATGTAAACGAGGCATAAATATGTGTGTTGTGTGTACAAAGTATTGCACACACGTCCAGTGGACTACTTTATTAGTAGTAAATGGTGGGAATGTTGACTGTGATTTTTTTTTCTTTTATATTTAATAAAGGGTTTCGTAGCATAACGACCATATCGCTCAGTACAGAAAACACAAGAACTTACAATCTACCTTAAGACTAACTCAAACAATTGTTTAGCTTTATCAGACATTGGAGAAGCGAGTATTGTATTGCAAATGCCAATACCATAAGTTTTACAGTGTCTAAAAACATTGATCCTTGTATTTTCAATCCGGACATAATCCATCAAGATATGAAAAACACACACACAACACAGTCAAAAAATATATATTTTTTTTAATTACTGAAATAGGTTTTTACTTTTAATTGATTTATACTAGTGCTTGACGACGACCCCACTGATAGTAAACAGTGATGCAATCTCTAAAATCTCTATTAATCTTTATTATTTTGATATGCGGGACGTTGTTTTTTTATGATAATCGCTTGTCCCGTCGAAAAATAATGTTTACGCTGAATGAATTAAAATTCATTTTTGCCAACCCTACAAAACATATTAAAACTTAACACCGACAATAAAAGTTTAAAGTACCGGCTACTCTGTAATAAAGGCCATATTCAGAGAAAATGCTACTTATCATAATAATATTTGACTTTTAGGTCAGTGATGATATTTGACGGCGTTTTAGTACCTTGTGGTACAGTCGATGGCATGTCAGTAGCCACACCTGTGCTACGTAAATCGTTTTTGCCTACTGAACTATGTTCGTTATGTACAATATGTACCATCAAAGACACTTTCGCCTGAACATAGCTAAGTTCATTTTTGTTTGCATTTGAAACGAAAACTTCAATTGTTTTGGTTTGGCGCTGCGCCAAAATTAAGTGATTAAGCAGAAATGACCGCAATGGTACCCATTGATAATCGCCTATTTGTAGACACATAGTAGTCACAACATAGCAATCGATTCTATTCTCATTTGGCTACGCTAGTCACTGTTTAGAGTTTTAGATCATTAATCAATGTCGATACCCCCACGGAGACGACAATTGACAACATTAACATGTTTAAATCAATATAATAATGTCTGATTTCTTTATCATCTAAGAGATGTGAGTGTGTTTTTGATATGTAAATTGTGGGAGGAGTAGGTACCTCTCGGCACTCTCGCCATCACCCGAACTCTATCAACTTCAGGAAGATCTGCCACTCAAATGCGATCTGCCGTATGGGAGCCGACCAATAGACTGCGTACGCTAGTAGGTCGTTGCAAACACAACCTGGTAAAATGTTGGATTGCAGAACCGTCCGAAGCTCAGTGCAAGTGCGATGCTCCTGACCAGGCGATAGTCCACCCACTAGAGTTCGCCTCCTTCTGGGAAGCAGTAATGCTAGCAAAGGAGGATGTCAGTAAATTGTAGGGTCCAGGAGGGTCGAAGCCTACTAGAGCCAACAATCCATTTCTGAAAGGAAAATTTGGCATGAAAGCAACCAAGGGTTGAGGCCATGGTCCGGAGCGAGGAGGAGTGGCAGGCGATCGCCGACTTCTGCGAAGCAGTAATGCTCGCTAAGGAGGAGGCCGACCGAATCAGGCAACGGCGCTCTCGCCGCCGCCGGAATTCCCGCGCGCCTCAAGGAGTTGTCAGCAACAGCAGGGGCCCAGCCGGGTCGAAGCCTACTGGGGCCAGGGTTATCCCAAAAGGCGCTCAAGCCCTGGTATGAAGGCTTGAAGGAACGGGATGGGTTTTTTAGTCAGTAAGAGTCTGACACTATCTCTCGCTCCGCCCAAGAGCGGGGGTTGTCATTGGATAATATTTCCCATAGAAAAAAAAAGCTGGCTGGATTTGTATCAGCGACATAACTCGTAAGCCTGGGCCGTTAGCATTGGGCAACTGGTCAACATAGTCCATAGCTCCATCGTCTTTATGTCAACACCGTTACCGGTTCACGCTAAAAACCAGCGCTGTTCACTCATCTCATTTTGCGTGTGGTCACAACATTGTGCTGAGCGTTCGGCCATTTTGCGCGGATGTGGCAAATGATATCTTTCGCAATTATAATTCGCGCGACTCTCACCAGTTCATCGGTCCATCTTGTGGGAGGCTTCCGCCGCTGCGTTTTCCGGTGCACGGTCTCTACTTTAGAACCTTCCGGCCCTATAGACTATCCGTTCTACGAAATGCGGTGGATGAGATACGTACAGGATCGGTCGTTGTGGCGACACTTGGGGGAGGCCTATGAAATCATGATGATAGTTATGATTTTTAGTCCTTTTGCGCCTTGTTCCTTCTAATAAAAGGTTTTTCTTTCTTTTTCTAGATCCATTGCTAATTTATAAAAAAAAAAACAGATGAACGCTCTTTCAAAATGATCGTGACAGCTCTTTATAATTCCATTGTATTATACAGTTAAACTAAGATCAAAGGACACGTCTCGAGATATCTCAGTTTCAGACACAGTTTTATTAATCTTCAGATCGGTATTTCAAACTATCAGCACTTTGATTGTCAGAATGATCTTGCGATTCTTCGCACAACACACCAGACAAAAGGTAGCAGAGAGAAAGTTATTTTAATTTAATCATGTTTAGGATTTTTTTATTTGATTAGTGTTAAAATCTGATTGGTTTTCAGGTTCATGAAGAGTTTGAAAAGGTTAATTAAAATCATGACTGACAGCCTTTGCTCTGTCAGTCATGATTTTAATTAACCTTACTAAGGGCCTGTGCGCACAGCGATATTTCACCGCGCGGTTTTTTTTTCGTTATTCTATAACACTTTGAATCTTATGGAAGTTTCCGCACAGGCGATAAAAAAAACGCGCGATAAAAAATTCTGTGATTTCTTGCAGATTTGACGCGGTGCGGTGCGGAAATAAATCGCGCGAATATTTTCGGCGCGGTGAAATATCGCTAGGCCCTTAGAATAGTGGTAAAGTGTCCAGACAGACGCTTTATTTTGATTTTTATTGTTCCTGTCTGTAGCAGTGGGAGAAACAATACTGCTGAGCAAAGGCCTCTCTGCATTCTTTCCAACTGTTACGATTTTTGCTTGTTTTTTTTTTTCGATATTCCAGAAACGAATAAATAAGCTCATAAACTAGTGCGCCTCACCATTAGAGATTGCATCAGGTGGGATCGCAGTCAAGCACTAGTTTATATTAACTAAAAAAGGGTCTCAAAACGGTGAAGGGAAACATCGTGAGGAAACCGGCACGTCCTAGAACCAAAAATTCGAAGACGTGTGACATTCACCAACCCGCACTGGGCCCGCGTGGTGGATTACGACCCATCCACTCTCCTAGAGAGGGAGCCTGAATCCCAGCAGTGGAAATATTAAAAGGCTAATTATGCTATGCTAAAGAAAACATCCAGTTCATCCCCATTTTCTTCGTGGCTTGTGGCACCCCGTATTGGTCGGTCTGAACCCAATACTTTATTGTTTATAGGTTCGTGCTTGACCACTATCTCACTTGATGGAAAGCAACCGTCGACGATGGAGCATGCTTGCCTAAAAGTAACCTATTCATTCTTGATTTAAAGATCAAGCCCATTTTCGGGTAGGCGGTTTATTTATTTTACTCAAATCGGATGAGTTTTTTTAAGTATTTTTTTTATAACCAACTGGACTGCCTTTCTTCTTCTTCTTCTTCCTGCCCTTGTCTCTTTTTATTTGGGGTCGGCGCAACACCAACTGGACTGCCTTTCATGATCTCATCACTTAGGGTTTTTCATAAATTATTGCCTATGTCTGGTGTAATGCAAGCGTCAAAGTTATAACGTCAAATTGATGCATGTAAGCGTAAGCATTCGCAGTCTATTCATATGTTTTTGCTTTATGTCAAATTATGCTGTTACGTTACATCAATTTAATACTCATGACTATTCATTAAGGGAAAATGTACATTGAAGATATCTTAGTAAATGCAAGTGTAAACATTGTGGCAAAGGCTGTGAAGACATTTCTTTTTCAAATCTATGACAACACACCGGCACATAGTTTTTATTGTCGCATCGCGCTCATCTGAAGGGGCCCTAAAGAAAAGGCTTTGGACAGAATATTAGTATGTACATTGATGTAATCACAAATGACTTAATGCTAGACAGAACAAAACCATAGGAACAAATGTTGGAGAGTGCACCAAGTGGGAATATTTCCTATTCTAGGGCACAAGTGTCTTGCAGTTGGTAGCATTATTTCTAAGGAAATACTTCATGATGATTCTTAGAAAAATACTACAAGTAGTACTCCCTTTTCCCCACACGTCTGCCCTCAGCCATAGCTAGCCAGCCCAACCGAATAATATCTATGAAAATCCGAAGTAACATCGTCGTGTCTACGCCTTTAAGGTCCTAACTCCCGAGAAGCGATTAACTTTTTGAAGCCTACTCCTCGGTACGGGTATATATATATATAATATATATAATATACCTATGTTTATCATTGATTCATGTACAACATTATCAACATTATGATTTTTTCGTAAGACAAATAAGCTAAAAAAAATATTGCGATATGATATTTTTGTGCTTGTTTTCTCTACTCCTTTCAAACGGCTTTGATATTTAGAAATATGTTTACACAAAAAAAATGCTGGTTTACAGAATTCTTCAAAATGAACATAGCATAATATGTAAATCAATTAATATTTCGCAAAGAAAGTGGTTTTAAAGGTCAGCGGGACTCCATGCGGGGCGCAAGCGGCAGTACGAGTATGTATGCATTTAACTCCCGGCCTGATACTCAAAGGATTACACGCCTTAATCAAGTAAATCACAGACAAAATGTAGCAAGTAAGTCACGTTTAAACCATCATTTATGAATGGTGGCGACCATTCTCCACACGTAGATACTTATATGATAAATTGAAACTCGAACTTCGATTGATGAATGATCTATCATACTCGACGTAGCTGGCACGTTATACGAATTACTTTAAATAAATTTGCTGATGTATTTAATATTTAAATGTCTGTTTGCACGCCAAGGCGTATCTATCACGCATCTTGGATCATCACGCAATGGATTTGAGAGGAATTATTAATTTCTTATATTTAATGAGTGTTTAAAGCAAATGTTGGTTAGGATAATGTTGGATTATCCATCTGATAGAATTGTTATAGCCAAAGGCTATATCAATTAATATATTTATCTACACTAATATTAAAAAGAGGTAAAGTTTGTTTTTTTTTTTTTGTTTTTAGGAGGTAATCTCTGAAAGTACTGGTCCGATTGCTGAAATTATTTCACTGATAGAAAGCTGCTTTCTTCCTGAGTAACATAGAGCACAGGACACACAAAAGCCAGTTTATTTTATTCTTTATTTTATTTTATTTCATTCTTTACTAGCAGAGAACGTTTTTATTTAATTAGCGTTCTTCAAACCATATTTTAAGGGAAATTCTGAAAATTAATTGACTGTCTTGAACTTTAACATCCACTAAATCCTTACATCGGGGTAATTTTGAAAATTGATTGACTGTCCTTGACCTTTAACATCCACTAAATCATTACATTGGGGTAATTTTGAAAAATGAATAATGAAAACTTTTTTTTTAATGACTTTTTTGCTATTTATGTTGAGTTTTAAGTTTATAGGCCGAAGGAATACAATTTTACCTACAAACAAATTTCCCCTTCGCCCTCTTCATCATCAACCTTTTTTATGTTTTCCACTGCTGGGACTCAGGTCTCCCCTCTAAGAGAGGAAACGAGCCACAATCTACCACGCCGGGCCCAGTTGGTGAATATCACATGTCTTCGAATTTTTGGTTTCAGGACATGCCGGTTTCCTCGCGATGTTTTCCTTCACCGTTGAGAGCAGTGATAATGAAATAAATTACACAAAGTAATGCGCCTGGCAGGGTTTGTACCCGCGACCTACAACTCGTTAGTCGGTGCCATTACCACTCGGCCACCACTGCACTCAACCACCCATCTGGGTCGAAGCCTACTGGGGCCAGGGTTAGTTTCGAAAGACAGCTCGAGCCCAGGTACGAAGGCTAGAAAGAACGGGGTGGGTCTTTTAGTCACTAAAAGTCTGATACTATCTCCCGCTTCGCTCAAGAGCAGGGGTTGTCATTGGATGATTTTTTCCCACCATAAAAAACCCCTTTAAAAGTAGAATTTTTAAAAACTCCTTCATAGTGCTTCTCAAAGAGAAGTCAGTTTGGTACACATCCGCATTCAATAGACAACATTGTGACTGCATTCTGTATTAATAAATTAAATACAAACTTTCTAAATTTGGCACTGTGCACTGGCCGAATGCACTAACCGTGCGAAGCTAAGAGAAAAACAAAACGCAATGACAGGCGGCTAACTTAGCGCCTGTTCACGAGCTTGGCGCTATAAGCGGTAGCTAAGCGGGGCGGCAAGCGGTAACCACAAATGTATCAAAGTCAAAGTCAAAAGTTTTTATTTTACATAGGCCTTCATGGGCACTTATAAAATGTCAGAAGCTAGTGCACGGTTCCAAATTGGTCATTTCCTATGGAGAAGAACCGGCAAGAAACTTCATGGTTACTCTTTAAAAAAAATGGTTGACTTGATATCATCGGACAACCCGACGTACGGTGAGTATCCACCCTTACGTTGTTGAAACTTCTACGATCCGGACTAGGCGTTTCGCCTTTTCTTTTATACCAGGAACATCGAAGGACTGGAACAATTTGCCAGTTACGGTTTTCAAGGCCAGTGTGAATCTTAACCTTTCTTATACCGTAAATTTGAGACACAATTGTAAGACAATAGATGCGCGAATGGCAGCGTTCGGTTGGGGTTTAACTAAACTAGTGCGCTTCACCATCAACGATTGCATCACTGCACATCAGGTGGGATCGCAGTCAAGCACTAGTTTATATAAATAAAAAAACCTAGTGAGTCACCTGGTGGACAGCGAAGTGAAACGATTGCACTCGAATGATAGTGACGCGCCCTACGGACTCACAGTTGTACTTTATTAATAGCGTTAATAACGATAACCATGTTATTTTGACAAACATTATAGCGAAATGGTTATTACAAACCGTTATTAACAAAGATTAATAGCGCCTGAATGTGTTATTAAAGCTATTATAGTAACAGTACGAGCGGAGACGTCAAAAAGGCAAGACTGACAAATTAATTTCTGTATAATTTTCATTTGATATTATTATTCATTTTCTTAAAGACACATTGTGCATTCAAAAAATATTGCCTAAATATAAATCAAAATAAATTGACAATACTTATTTGTTTTTCGAAAGTTCGTTTAATCGAATTTATAAAATAAATTGATTAAATATCTTGAATATCGGTGTATGAGTCACGGTCACCTTAGTTGACCTTTGAGGTGAAAGCGCTAGAGAAGTCCGCGAAATTGAAATTTTCTTTAGTTTTTTTTGCATTTTGCAGGTCATTGAGGTTATATGTTAATTAATATATGATTGGTGGCCGTAACAAATATGGCTTGGGCTTGTGAGTTGTGACAGGGTTGAATTGATAAAAGCAAAAAAAAAAACAGCAGCTTTCTATCGGTGAAAATTTTCGTAATCGGACCAGTACTTTCAGAGATTGCCTCCTACAAACAAAAAAGCTGGGCAAGTGCGAGTCGGACTCGCGCACTGAGGATTCCGTGTAAACTATAATTCCCGAATGGAGCCTCGAAGATGTTTCCGAATAGCAATTTTTTTTTTTTTGTGACGTAGGTAACAACAAATTTACAGTTTCCAGATTTATTCCTATACCTATGCTATAAGACCTTACTTTGTGCCAAATTTTAGGATTCTGGGTCAACGGGAAGTACCCTATGAATTTCGATCTTTGAGAGTATCAAAATATACGTTTTTTTTTTTGCGAAATAAACGGCCGTATCTTTTTTATTCGTTAAATTAAAAGTTTCATTTGTTCACAGCTTGAAGGGACCGCAGACCTGAGTATATGGTTTTTATTTCAACTCGATATCTTCACGCGATTTCGAGATAAAAGGTCTTGACAGACAGACAAACGGAGGAACGGAAAGACAACAAAGTGATCCTATAAGGATTCCGTTTTTTTCCTTTTGAGACCAGGAACCCTAAAAACCATAAAAAAAAAACAAAAAAAAAAATAACTTCATTTTCAGTCCCTACCTGAAATAAGTACCCGAATAACAGTATCTGCTTCCTGACAACCATTGTAACCCAGAACACTTTTTGCCATTAGAACCACAGAGCTGTCCATTACCTCATTACCTATTTCCTACAACATTACTGGGACCAGTCTACCATATCGTGGCCTCATAACTTATGGAGAAAAAAGTAAAATTGTTTGTTTGTCTGTTATATGTAAAAAGTATCTGCAAATACAAGGTAAAAACATCACCTTGAAAACTTCAGAAAAAAAATACACCACGAACTACCTTTTTTAGGGTTCCGTAGCCAAATGGCAAAAAACGGAACCCTTATAGATTCTGGATGTCTGTCCGTCCGTATGTCACAGCCACTTTAATCCTAAACTATAAGAGCTATACTGTTAAAACTTAGTAAATAGATGTATTCTGTAAACCGCTTTAAGATTTTTACACAAAAATAGAAAAAAAGCTGTGAAAAAAATGTTTTTCATCAAATCCATACGTGTGGGGTATCTATGGATAGGTATTCAAAAATTATATTGAGGTTTCTAATATCACTTTTTTCTAAATTGAATAGTTTACGCGAGAGACACTTCCAAAGTGGTAAAATGTGTCCCCCCCTGTAACTTCTAAAATAAGAGAATGATACAACTAAAAAAATATACGATGTACATTACCATGTAAACTACCAACGAAAATTGGTTTGAACGAGATCTCGTAAGTAGTTTTTTTTTAATACGTCATAAATTTAAAAAATACACTATTATTAAAACATCGATCAAAGTTACAACAAACTACAAGAACTTTTATATTATGTCACTTGCTGCTTTGGAACCCTCCATGGGCGAGTCCGACTCGCACTTAGACGGTTTTTTTTTATGTAGGTTGGAAAATTATCCAATAACATCTCTGCGCCTTTGGGCAGAGCGGGAGATAATGTCAGACTTTTACTAAATAAAAACCTCCTGAGTTCCTTCGTTGCCTTTCGTACCGGGGCTGAATTTTTCTTTCGCAAGCACTCCCTTTGCCTAGTAAGCTTCGACACTGCTGACAACTTGTTGAGGCACGCGTGGAACAATAAGCGCCTTCGACGTCTTAGGCTACCACGAACTACCTGCGTATCTTTTCTCTCTCTTTGTCAAATCCATCAAAAAGTTGTCTGTAAAAAAAATCGCTTTTAGCGATAAGATCACCCATTGTTACACCCTATTAAGTTCAAGCTCCTACTGTATTTTTTATAGTGTACAATAAAAAGTATATTCTATCAAGATATGGAAACTATGTACGACTCCAGGATTGAACGCAAAGGACAACTGAAGGTGCACGGGTGGCTTAAAGTCGTAAATTCAGACTCACTTACTCGATCCAACCAGAGCGGGATCCAAGCAGACCCGCAGGCTGCAGATAGTCTTTGATTTAATAGGGCACATGACCTTAATTTGTCACGATGATACGTGTATTCACTGTAGCGAAGAAATTACATATTGTATGGAATATCCTATTATTGTGTTCGGACAAAACAGTACCTAATCAAAATGTAAGTACTGATTTATGTATTTACTTCGAGTTTTATAATAGCTTTTTTGTACTTTATCTCTATTAATATTATAAAAAATACTAACTTTTTCCCGCAGCTTCGCCCGCGTACATAAAATATAGCCTATGTCTCTTACGAATAAAGCAGCTTTCTATCAGTGAAAAAAAATTAGCAATCGGACCAGCACTTTTAGATTCCTCCTACAAACAAAATAAATAAATTTTATGTCTTTATAATATTTCCTCTTTCGTCTGTGCAGGCTGTCTTTTTTGTTTTAAAAGTAGTTTTTTGTGTGATTATTTTGTTTTCTATAAGACGGAAGAGACTGGTCTCCACGACACAGGGAATCCTAGTGTGGAGGCCAGAGATCTGTTAATCTCCGTATTTACCTTTTGGAAGCAATAAAAATATTTGTATTTGTATTTTATTTGTATTTGCGTTTTATGTTAAATATTCTTAAAAACTATGGAACCGATTATAAAAATTCAAACACCAGAATGCTACATTATCACTGTGTGATATAGGCTTTATTTGATGATGATAACTATCAATGACAAATGAATTTTTCGTGTAAAAGATTAAAGTTCTCGACATTACTTGTCAAAATTTGACATTTTTGTCATCTGCTTGAACTAAAACTGTAGCACTTTACCACCCGAATTTGAGAAGTTAATGTTATCGTTATTAGTGACGTTATTTTCAGTACTGCTAAATTGATGCATCACGTACCTATTTCGTTTAACCAAAGACTTGACGCCGTTGAGACTTATTGTTAAGATTAGTTAGTGAAATTCACCCTAAATGTTTGGGATAGTGGAGAAAGAAGATTCTTATGGTGGGACAATGTTTTTTAATCTATAGTATAAAAATGAATCGCAAAATGTGTTGGTAAGCGCATAACTCAACAACGCCTGGAACGATTTCGCTAATTTTTTTTTTGTTGTGTTCGTTATTATGAGGAGAAGGTTCTTATGGAAAAAAAAAAATGAAAATTAGGGTAGTGTAGGGTAGTGTAGGGTAGTGTAGGGTAGTGTAGGGTAGAGTAGGGTAGAGTAGGGTAGAGTAGGGTAGAGTAGGGTAGAGTAGGGTATAGTAGGGTAGAGTAGGGTAGAGTAGGGTAGAGTAGGGTAGAGTAGGGTAGAGTAGGGTAGAGTAGGGTAGAGTAGGGTAGAGTAGGGTAGAGTAGGGTAGAGTAGGGTAGAGTAGGGTATAGTAGGGTAGAGTAGGGTAGAGTAGGGTAGAGTAGGGTAGAGTAGGGTAGAGTAGGGTAGAGTAGGGTAGAGTAGGGTAGAGTAGGGTAGAGTAGGGTAGAGTAGGGTAGAGTAGGGTAGAGTAGGGTAGAGTAGGGTAGAGTAGGGTAGAGTAGGGTAGAGTAGGGTAGAGTAGGGTAGAGTAGGGTAGAGTAGGGTAGAGTAGGGTAGAGTAGGGTAGAGTAGGGTAGAGTAGGGTAGAGTAGGGTAGAGTAGGGTAGAGTAGGGTAGAATAGGGTAGAGTAGGGTAGAGTAGGGTAGAGTAGGGTGGAGTAGGGTGGAGTACGGTAGAGTAGAGTAGGGTAGAGTAGAGTAGGGTAGAGTAGGGTAGAGTAGGGTAGGGTAGGGTAGGGTAGAGTAGAGTAGGGTAGAGTAGGGTAGAGTAGGGTATAGTAGGGTAGAGTAGGGTATAGTAGGGTAGAGTAGGGTATAGTAGGCTGAAGTAGGGAAGAGCGGGAGCGAAGCCGCGCGGGCAAAAGCTAGTTTAAAATAAAATAAAATCAGCTAATGAAATTTCGCAAACGTCATAAATCGATATGTTACGACGATAAAAAGAAAATGACTTAAGTTAAAGTAATTATAACTGACCATGAGGTCAACCGCAGCTTAGTGCGTAGTCACTTGAAATTAAAAGCTTAGTTTTCTTTTTTTTTTACTGTTGATAGGTTCCCGCTTTACCGCTATCTCCCCTGGAAAGCAATGATGCGGTCGACGATGGAACGTGCTTACCTAGAAGAAACCTATTCACTCTCGACTATTCACTTAGTCATTATTTATCGATCGATACTAATTACGTTTGAATTTGGTTAATTTCTTTTGACCTAATAGTGTTCTTCACGAATAAGCAAGAAGTTTCTATTTTCAGTTTTTTTTTTTGAACTAAGCGATAGACTGTCAATCAATGCTTCATGGACTCAACTGTCTTCTGATAGAAATCTTACACGGTAAAAACACACATAGCAAGTAAACTACCAGGATATACTAATTTATATGTTATACAAGGTATAAGTGACAGCCCTCCACAAACTTTAAGGGCTTGCTCAGTAGACTAAGCTGAACAACCTTCCACAACACTTTTTTCAGGAAACGAAAAAAAAAATCCGCCTCACTATACAAAATTATAAACTTGATTGGACAATTTGTATGGCGAAGCCGATTTCTTTTTTTGTTTCCTGAAAAAGTTTTTGTGGAATGTTATCCAGTTTCGTCTACTGACCAAGCCTTTAAAGTTTGTGGTGGGCTGTCCCTTACACCCTTTATATCAATATTAAAAGTATACAAGGAATATTAAAGTTAATTTATAGGAATATTCTCGAACGAAGCCGCGGACAATGTACTAGTACTTATCATAATGGAGTTATGGCACGACATGCTGCCGTCTCCTGTCTATCTCTGTCATAATTATGACATCCTCATTACGATTTCCATGACAGATGATGAGACCTACCACCGTGTTTAAGATACTTTAAGTCCTTATCCTTCCAAGAATAGAATACACTTTATTATACACCATAAATAAATTTTTAAAGAACGTATAAATACCTATTAACTTAAATGTTTATGTTCTTATCGCTGACAGCGATATCTACCATACAACCTTAGGGAAAGATAATGTGAGAGCGAACGTTCGATTGGAAGCCTTTTCTCAATAATTTTATTTTTGAATTTGACACTATAGTACAGGATACGGTTAAGAACGACCTTCACCGGTTTGTTTAATGGATGAAAACTATTTTATGATAAATTTAGTATATTAAATAATATAACGCGGGTGGGTTGCCTGAGAAATTCCTGGCCAAACATTTTTTTTTTTTTTTTTTAAATGCACCGGTGTGTTTAACGAATAAATTTAATACTAACCGCAAGAGTGCAGCCTTTAGAACATAAAAATGTTGGGTTGCCTATTTGTTTCCTGGCATAGCTATGGGTTGCCAGGTATAAACAGGTATGCATAAACAAGTGTGTTTTTTTTTTTGTATACAATAAATTCTATATCAAAATAAACGCTGTTTCATTACGAATGCGATATTATAGTGTTGTCTGCAAAAGATCTGGTATGGATAACGGTTGTGCATTTTTTCTAAAAATAAAATAAATTTTCAATTTTAATTAATAATAGTCTGGCCAGGAATTTCTTAGGCAACCCAGCCGCGTTATATTATTTAATACACTAAATTTAAAATAAAATACGTTTCATCCATTAAACAGACCGGTGAAGGTCGTTCTTAATCGGATCTTAGACTACTATTTGAGCGAAAATGCAATATGTGAATTAAGAAACCACTTACTCAAACCCTAAAAAACCCCGAAACGGCAAATCTAATTCCAACTAAAATCTCTGCTGGATCTTTTTTATTACCATCGCAAAGCATTCTATTCCGTTGCACGCATTTGAATCTAGGTAAATGGCCTTCGAACAAAAACAAAAACTAATGAATAATAAGCTGCAGTCTAGACTAGGGCTTTCAATACCGGTATTACGGGATCCCGTAATACCGTGATCACGGATAAATTGTGGTCTTTTTTCAATCACGGTATTGACGAGCCAATACCGTGATTACGGTATTACAATCTTTAATATATATTATTGTGTTTTGTTGTAATAAGTAGTAAGAAGTTGTATTATATAATATAAATTACGATGTAATATTATTCTCACACTTGTATTAAGCGCCAACTCTCGCGATACGTCGAACCATAGACTAAAATGGTCTAAATAACACGTAGTGTAATAGGCCTTATACGACGTTATTGTTTTGTTAATCAGTATCGCAAAGGCGCCCGGGTAACACGTGCATGTGAACTTGTTCATTGTGTATTTTTGATAAGTTTGTAATCTTGACGAACAACATGGTACATAATATTAATACTTGTATTTTATGGGGTTTAACACAATTCTCAACGAATCACGCGATCGTTTTTTTTTTTAGTAAAATCTAATGACGAATTACAAATTCACAACAAATTGAAGCATCTAAAATTGTGTCATTTTCCACTTTGTTTAATATCATTTTTACTTTAACGAATCACGTTATCCGTTAGATCTACAATTAAAAAGTAAAAATTTAATATTTTTGCGGTTTGGATGTGGCATTCTTTTTTAACTTCAAATATTATTAATTTAGCCTAATTAGTACTTATTAACTACTTTCGTGTTCAAAGAAACAATTCAAAATTATATATTTAATTGGTAGTTTGGTACAACAATTACATGTGAGATATTAATATAGTAATAGGAAAGACACGAGTCTTGACGCTTGCTGACCTCTAAGGGCAGTATAGGTACTCGCATCGAATGTATCAGCCAGTAAACTAGAGATACGGCAGCGCCATGCTTACTTGAACCTTAGAACTGCGTCTTAACCTTATTAGAAATGTCGTAAAATAATTACAGCGTCAAGTAAGCCTATACCTTACGCATATCTATGATTTTAATCTACTTTATTTGCTAATTGCCGGTAAACAATCAGCGCCATGCTTATTAGAACCTTATTAGAACGGTTAAGAGAGAATAAACATTGATTCGAAAACAAAAATATTTAATAGTAGTTTATGTGACTAGGGGATAAAGCAGTGTCTTTAAGTCGCGGGCGACATGTTGAATTCCGAACGAAACGAAGGTTGCCGATTTTAATCCCGAACGATAGTGAGGGATTTATAAAATTAACTCCCGAGCATTGCGAGGGGATAAAGAAACCTGAGTGAAGTGAGGAATTTAAACCGCCCAAGACAAAGACAGCTTTATCCCCGTGTTGCATACTCTACTTTTTACACCATCTGTGAGATAATTAAAAGACAATTTAGTCGACCAAATCATATATTAGAGAAATATAAGTATTATATTTACAAGTTCATTAAACAAACAAAATTCACTACTCAAAGATTCTATGTTTTCAATTTTCTATAATGCTCCCGTGTCGTCAGGTTTTATTCTATTTTCTTTTTTTTTTTGTTAGTGTCCAGTTTGAATCATAGTGATTACATACTCTTTGGTTTGAATTTCGAGTCAACTTGTTCGATGCGCCTACATTTTAATTCACAATGTTGACGATTCTAGATGCTCCAAATTCAAATCTCATTATTCCCTAGGGATCGGCCATACTGCATTATCTCCCTAGGTATATAATGACTTACTTTATTAAGTGAGGTTTGTATGACGTGTAAAACGACATTATCGAGCAGGTGGTGTAAAAATGATTTTATTAATTTCCTAATTAAAGTTCCTATGAGACAGGGTTTTAGTCAAGCACTAGTTTAAAATAGAAACCTTGAGTTCAATACCGTGATCACGTGATCACGGTATTAAAAATTCTAATACCGGTATTGATACCGGTATTGAAAAAATCCGGTATTTGAAAGCCCTAGTCTAGACGCATTGGACTAGGCTATCATAGCGGTTTGTGGTTTAGATAATTTCTCTGGTCCGGATATTTTGCATGCACGCCCACAGATATTTGACGATGCTATTCAGTTACTGCCAGTATTTTTATTCTTAGTTAGAGTCTGTCTAATAAGTTAAACGACTTGGGTAATTATTAGGATTAAAAAAATTTGATGTAGTCAACACGGGTTCAATAATCAAGGTTGATTAAGAGATAGAAATCATTGTTTACTAACAGAAGAACCTTATAAAACCGGCCAAGTGCGAGTCGGACTCGCCCATGAAGGGTTCCGTAGCAGCAAGTAACATAATATAAAAGTTCTTGTAATGTGTTGGAACTTTGATCGATGTTTTAATAATAGTGTATTTTTTTCGGTTTATGACGCATTAAAAAAAAACTACTTACTGGATTTCGTTCAAACCAATTTTCGTTGGTAGTTTTTATAGTAATGTACATCATATATTTTTTTTAGTTTTATCATTCTCTTATCTTAGAAGTTAGAGGGGGGGGGGCACACATTTTCCCACTTTGGAAGTGTCTCTCGCGCAAACTATTCAGTTTAGAAAAAAATGATATTAGAAACCTCAGTATCATTTTTGAAGACCTATCCATAGATACCCCACACGCATGGGTTTGATGAAAAAAAAAATTTTGAGTTTCAGTTCTATGTATGGGGACCCCCAAAATTTATTGCTTTTTTTCTATTTTTGTGTGAAAATCTTAATGCGGTTCACAGAATACATCTACTTACAAAGTTTCAACAGTATAGCTCTTATAGTTTCGGAAAAAAGTGGCTGTGACATACGGACGGACAGACAGACAGACAGACAGACAGACAGACAGACAGACAGACCGACAGACAGACAGACAGACATGACGAATCTATAAGGGTTCCGTTTTTTGCCATTTGGCTACGGAACCCTAAAAAGTATCGAATATTTGTATTTTTTAAATGATTAAATATTATACAAAATTCCCAAGTCGGTTGACTTATTAGACAGCATTAGCTATATCTCAAACATTAGTTAAAATAAATCAATGAAAAATATTTCTTTTCGTAACAAGCTTTCAGAGATATTTACAGGCAACTTTATTATACTTAGTTTTAGATTGAGTCAAGTAGACTCAATCTATTCTCGTACATATAATTAATCTGTAGAAGTTTTTAGTTGTGCGCGCATCACGTAAAATGTACAAAATCGAAGTAGATAACTTTTATACATTAAAATTGTGTGTAACTTAATATATAACTTTGCTTTGTTTCATCGCAATCGGTTGACTATATCGAAAGATATACTACGTTCATTGACTGTTAGGCGGTACAATGTTCGCCGGGTCAGCTAGTGTCGAATAATTTTGATTATATTGATCGGTACTGAACAAAATATACTGTAACTTCCAATTTCATGCCTTGATCACACGTACCGAGTAAACGGACGAGACAGTGCTCTCGGCCGAATATTTGGTACGTGTAAACAAAGCGCCGAGTGCTCGGCCGGGCGCTTATCTCTACAACTCGCTTACATCACTGTCTCGACCGAGCAACATTTTACTGTCTCGCCCTTTCACTCGGTACGTGTGATCAAGGCATTTAAAGTTGATCGTTTCTCAAATTCTTTAACCTAAAAATCTAAGTATCAGACTTTGAAGTAGGCTTTGATACGGTCTTAACTCAAAATACTTAATTCAGAAACCCGCCCAGAATCTTAATCAAGGAATTTAATAACTAGGAAACAAGAGCACTACCTACTACTTAGAAGTAAATCTAATAGGTAGGTATGCGTATGCACACCTATTCAGTCCATCTAGTAAATCGATCCATCAGACCGTTAGGTACTAGTTTTGAAATTAATTATTGATTAACCGGCTTTATACGTAGAGCCGTTAAAATGTAGTCGCGATCCTGAAACCAGTTGAGTGCAGTCCACTTTCAAAGTATCCTCACAACAGATTGTATAGTATAATTGACCAGTAAAACTTACGCTAGCGATAAGTAAAGTAGAAGATACGGTAAATAGTTTTTATTGGTAGACTCGCGCTTGACCACTATCTCGGAGGGTAAGAGATGATGTGGTTGACGATGGAGCACGTTTGCCTTAAAGTAACCTATTCACTCTTGACTTAAAGAATTCAAGTTGACACTATCAGGAAACAAAGACTGCGAAAGGAAAATCCACTCCTTAGGACGCACACTTAATGTGTTCGAAAAGTGTTTTGTGCGTAAGGGTGGGTGGTCCACCATCAGTGGCGTATCGCCGTACGTATAAGTTATCCATTTCCAAAGCATACTCCTCGAAATGAAACCGACAGGTAGCAATTCGGCGTCAATTATCAAGACTTTGAAGCTTCGACTCGACGAGTGCGTCTGGCCGAAGACGAAATATATCAGGGCCATTATTTGAATCTGTTACACTGTCTCAGTTACACCCATCTGTCTACGACAGTGCACGGCGGACAGCTGACGCGAAATGTGCAATGTAGCATGACACAGCATTGCTCGTACAAGCAGTGGGATCAATAGGCAAGCTTTGTTGAACAATGGACAATGTGTCAGTAGGTGGAACTTGTGTAGGCGTCACTTCTTTTGGCACAACGCAAAGTTATTCGATCAGCGATAGCGATAGAATAAGGGTTAATTGCTAATGAAATGTTGCTCCATTTAGCAGAGTGGAGCGGAGAAGGGCCGGGTAGTGTGTCCATTGATGTGTACGTGGGACGCGTGGCCAACTGAAGGAGCACAGGTGGGTAAAATTCTGAAACTCCCTCACGCCCCACACACAGAGTGAGAGAAGTTATTTGACGGGGTGAGAAACCTCAAAAAAAAAACTGGGCAAATGCAAGTTGAACTCGCGCATTATTTTTGGATTTTGTCGAGAAGCCTTTAAAAGACACCCAGGCTCTAGTGAAAAAATGAGGGAGAGTGGAATTTTTTACCTCATTAGAACCACCCTGGTGATTACTAACAGCAAACATGGTACCTCCTCTTTATAACGTCTATTAGGACACATCTCTGGAAAGACTGTAAAGCCATGCTGTAGGTCATGCCCCCAACATTTAACAACGCATTCGTGTGGCGCGAGTCATGTTGTTGGCCAATTTGACAGTTTTAAACGGCATGTTGAGGGGCATAGTGTCCCTCAAAGTTACATTTAAAAGTCTCTGTTCACAAAGTCACTTTAACACTTTTAGGTTACGAAATAAAAATACAGTCATTCATAATGACGGAACACGCCTGTGAATTGTCAAACGTACTCCAATATTTGAACAGTAGGTGTAACTTTGTAATAGACATGACATTATGACAATAGTTAGCGATATGTGAAATTGGACAAAGAATTTGTTACTACTAGTGGCGTAATGAGGCTTTTATACGCCGGGTGCCTGCTTCCATAACTACGCTCCTAGATGAAAAGTACACGACAAACAAAAAGGACTGGGTTCCTCTAGGGACTGCGCTTTCGCTTGAGCACTGCTGGAACTACCCTAGTTACGGCTCTGATTAATAATATTACGTATGTTTTTAGGGTGCCGTGCCTCAAAAAGAAAACTACACAAGCCATATAGGAGCATTTTGTTGTCCATCTGTCCGTCTGTCTGTCAAGAACCTTTATCTCGGGAAAACGTGGAAGTATCGAGGTGAAATTGAAACCATATACTCAGGTCTGCTGTTCCTTAAAGCTGTGGAAAAATTTGTACTTATGATTTCGTTAAGAAAACAAAGATGCGGTCGTTTATGTCGCAAAAAAACGTGTATTTCAACACTCTCAGATATTCTTAAGGGAATCAAGGCAAGCGTGCTTCATCGTCGACCATATCATCGCTTACCATCAGGTGAGATGGTGGTCAAACGCAAGCCTATCAATAATAAAAAAATTAAAAAAAAATCATAGGGTACTTCCCGTTGACCTAGAATCCATAAATTTGGCATGAAGCAAGGTCTTATAGCACAAGTATAGGTAAAAATCTGAAAACTTTAAATTTGTAGTTACATCAAAACAAAATATCTTTTCTGCGATTCGGTAAAATCTTCGTAAATCAATTCGGGAATTGAACTGTTTTCACAGGTAAGTTTATACTGTTCGCTGATTATGTATATGCTTATGAATGCCTTCATGTAATGTTGCCTTAAAGTGGGTCCTCCGATTATAACGAGTCTTGCAGCACGCTCTTATAAGGATTGCGCAGGCGCAGCTCAACGCGAAAGGTTGATCTGAACAGGTTATCAAATGATCTTACATTAAGTGAAGTGTATTCGCAATAGTAGCTACTACTAACATGAGTGCTAGTACTTGGGCATTTATTATAATGTGTGTGAATATAGACAAGCCTAAAGATTTTTTCTTTTTTTATATTCCACAACTATCACACAACGCCGTCTAGTCTTAAGTTAACCAGAGCTTGTGTTATGAGTACTAGACAACTGATAAACATACTTATATAGAGTCTATCTAATAAGTTAAACTACTTGGGTAATTATTATACTACTACTATAGGATTTAATGAAATCTGATGTAGTCAACACGGGATCAATAATCAAGGTTGATTATAAGATAGAGATCATTGTTTACTAACAGAAGAACCTCATGAAAAGTATCGAATATAAGTATTTTTAAATGATTAAATATTATACAAAATTCCCAAGTCGGTTGACTTAGACAGACTATATTTCTAGATACATACATATTATAAATAAAATTACACCCAGACACAAAAAAAATGATTATGCTCATCACACAAACATTTGTCCTGGGTGGGAATCGAACCCATGACCTCCGGCATAGCAGTCAGGGCTACTAACCACTAGAGACAACCAAGAGACTGTTTTCTTTTTTCCTTTCCTTAAAAAAATCTTGTGGAAGGTTGTTCAGTTTCGTCTACTGAGCAAGCCCTTAAAGTTTGTGGAGGGCTGTCCCTTACACCCTGTATTTTCTTGTTTTTAGTATTTATTCTTATAGCGGTATCAGAAATACATCATCTGTGAAAATTTCAACTATCTAGCTATCACGGTTCATGAGGTAAAGCCTGGTGACTGACAGACGGACACCGGAGTCTTATAAGGCCCTGTTTTTACCCTTTATGTACAGAATCCTAAAAAGATACGGATTATAAGAGATAAGGTTTTTTAGTATCAAAGTTGAATAAAAAAAAACTTAAGTTTCCAAATACTTCAAATAACAATATTTTGTAACAATCAAGCAATTAAATATCGACAACGGTTGGTAAAACACTTTGGATGTTTGAAAATAAAATAAAATCTGACGAAAAGCGAATATCCTAAAATTTTTTAACTGTTTTAGTGCATGTAATTTTCAAAATTATCACAATTGTTATCATTAACATACCTAATAATCATGTTAGGTAAACTCCCAAGCCGCCAAGCACTGCCCTACGTTCAAAAATAGAACCAGAGTTGAGTAGAGTTGCATCCCAGGGTCGTTCTTTTATAACTCGAGTAGCTACCCTAGAGTTAACCCAACTAACTCTAACTTTGAGCAGGGTAGGTTGGAGTAAGCGGCAATATGCTTGACATTGACAGGTGAACTCCGTTCGCGTTCAAAAATGCCAGGGTAGAGTACATTACCCTATAACGTCATTTGAACCCACAGCAGAGGTGCATGGCGTCGTATCGCGAGAAAGGCGGCGGTGCAGGACTCAACCAAGACATGACCACGACCACTCTATCAAGAGTGCACGACTAAGAAGAATCATATCGCACTGGTTATCAAAACCGTCTGACATATATTGAAAGTTCATGAAAAGTAAGTACCTACTTACAAGCTTTCACTGAATCTAATTTAGGAAAATAAAAAATTTAAACTCGATCACATTTAAACAACACTACGATTTGATTTACTATCGACTGTTACAATAAAACTTTAGACAACACTATTGTCTTGTCATTGGTATCAAAAGGAATTGATAATACAACTTTTTTTTTTTAGAAATTGATACATTGATGTGTTACGTTCTCTTGCTAAATCGATGTTTGATTACCTGTAGACGTTCTAATGATTTTCCCAGTAGGTTAGCCAGATTGACAGATCACGACCGGAAATGGTGCTGAGATGAATAAGGGTGTCCACATTTTTTAATTTTGGGGAGAATTTTTCGAGTTAAGTTCAGTAGGAGAGGTTGATTTGATACATTTAAACATTAGAATGTGTACCTACAACCATATTCTAATGGTAACAAATTAACTGGACATACGAAGACACAACTTAAAGGGCGTAGTAACTAAACCAAAAACATTGTCAAAAAAGTTATACAAACCGTCGTTGATACTAAAACTGCCCTTGAATTTAAAAACGCCCCCTCATTGGATGATTTCCCTCCTAAAAAAAGGTTTTCGCGTGAAAGCCAGCAGATCTTCTGTATAAATTTTCATTATATTGGTCCAGCACAAATTAAACAAGACAAGTATTTCTTTTACCTCCTGTTACGTGTTACCAGTTGCTATTCATTTGAGCCCTTCAACAAGTTACAATAGCAAGTTGTAATGAATCGTTTGCTTATATAAATTACTTTTTGTCGGATCAATGACAGGGTGAAATCGAAACTGGACGTTACGTAAAGTTATGCTATTTTGCATGCTAAAAAAAGATGATTTATTCCATTTTAATACCAAAAAGTAATACCACTGGTATTTGTTTGACTTAATCGATCGATATAGTCACCCGATTGCTATGAAACAAAGCCTAAGTATTGTATACTACACACAATTTTAATATATAAAAGTTATCTACATCGATTTCGTGTATTTCACGTGGTGCGTGCACAACTAAAAACTTCTACAGATTTATTATAATGTATAGATTCTGCTCGGATACCTGGAATCTGTATAAATTAATTTAATGTACGATGTGTGTATGTGTTACAGTTCTGGTGTACAATAAAGTTTATTCTATTCTATTCTAATACCAAGAACTTGAATTTGGTACAGTCAGCTCTGTCAAACCTAATCAAATTATCATCTTTTTTTTTAGATTTAACCGATTTTTTGTAGGAGAACTCTGACCCACCTGCCTCACAGCTGGCTCAAAATCATATGGATTCCAGAATTCCCCATCCCACCTAACACAATTTACCTGGACCCCATACCAAAATTTAAGAATATTCATGATATCAGCTGGTAGCTTCGCATCATTAAGCTTTTTCCAAAGGGTGTACGAAACCAGACCAAAAGCCCTCGACAGGCCGAAGAAACAGGCTTAGACCGCGGTGCTACGACGTGTATAATACTCCACAGTGTGCTTAACGCTCAAAATAGCACTATCAATAGCCACCCAGGTTGAAACTCAAACTGGTCGTCATGCAATATAACAATAACCATTAATTGTAAGTTTAGAATTATGGTAAAAATTTCACTTTCGTCATCATCATGCTGAATGTGAAATTCAGTCAGCCTGTAGAAATCCCCAATTGAGCTCCGGCTTGTGCTCCGATCGTGCTTGGCTCCTCTAGCGTAGACCCACTTCTTCTACACAACATTATCTTTAGTATATGCAAACCCTGAATATAATTTGTTCAGAATCAGTAACTGAACTGAACTGACAGAGTGAATAGGCTCTTAATAAACTAGTGCGCCTCACCATCAACGATTGCATCACTGCTTACCATCAGCCGGGATCGCAGTCAAGTACTAGTTTATAACAGATAAAAAAAAAAAAAACTAAATCGATACCAATCATATTTTTAAAAGGGTTACAAGTTGGCTATATAGTGTAGCGCCTGCTATGATCTGCTACAGCTAGGCGCTTATGCACAGCTGGGTGCGGGGACAAAACAAACCCTCAGTCGGCTTGATGACCCGGTGACCATGTATTTGTGCAGACAATCAGATATCATAACAAGCTTATAACTTTGTGATTTATTATGGTACAGTTAAAATTTTGTACACAGATTCCTTAAAAAAAATACTAGATACGTGTTTTAGGTTTCGCATAATACTAAAAGTAATGTCGTGTATAAAACCAAACCAAACCAAATTCTGGTTTAAAGTCACAAAAAAAAAAAAAACATGAAAACGAGTAAGTCTGGTGTTTAAACACACAAAAAGAAGATTCAAGATGAATTTCTACAAACAAACGAATAAATATATTTCTATTCCTCACCACATTTACTTAACTCAATAGAAAGCTAAGTAAATCGGATTATAGGTACATCAGCCGACCGTAGAGTAGGGGGCTCAGATCGGTCGTAGACATCAGAAACGTTTCTTAAAATAGAGAAGCACTTTTGAATTGTCAAAATGATTGATAGCGAAGCGAAATTGTACGTACCAAAGCGAAGACCTCTATAGAGAAGAACGTGCAAGAAACTCCATGGATACTCTTTTAAATCATGTTAGAAAGAAAGAAAAATAATTTATTTGGTACAGCACAAGGTCCAAACACAAAAATAAACAAAAACACGTTTCAAAAGTAAAAGAATAAAAAAAAGCAAAAAATAAAATAAAAAATACAGTTGTTGTGTGCCTCATGGCTGCACCAAAATAGGTCCAGTTCAGCATGAATGTCAGACAACTAGTGCCTGACGCTGGTTTTCAACTGAACCTTGTGACGCAACGGACGCAAAACCGGTTTGCTACGAGTTGAGATGTAGCGATCTATGTACCATTAAAGACACTTCTGCCTTACTACCGCTAAGTTCATTTGTGCTTGCACTCAAAACGAAAACTCAAAAAATTTGATTTCACGCCGCGCCGCAGGATTCAAGCAGAAATGACCGCAAGAGTAACTCAAATATTTAGGCGGCAAGTGGTCGACTCCACTTATACACCGAAATAAAAGCTCACTTGACCTCGGTGAAAAAACCTAACCAGTTTTATTGTTTACGTGAATATGGGAGTATTATTACTTCAACGTTAGTATAAAGAGTCTCGCATCACCTCGCGCGATATGATAAAAATAATATGTCTATCGCATATCGTTGTTTGAGTGATAATCCATCTTTTTGTGAGTTGACTGATAGCTACAATCTAGAGGTCAAGTCAAGAGGTTACTACAACCTATTCACTCTTGACTTGAAGGCCCTCTAAACAAGCGTGCTCCACTGTCGGCCACATTCAGCGGTTAAATAAAATTAATAAACATAATTATAAAAAAAAATCTTTACGTAAACTAGTGCATAACTGCGATCCCACCTGTTGGTAAGCAGAGATACAATCGTTGATGATGAAGCGCATTAGTTTAAGAGGCTGCTTTTCCACTGGCGTATCGTCAACATCGAGCATGGTTTAAAAGCTTGTTCCTTCATCTAACGCAATCCAACGCGATGTTTGACGAAAAGGCAACGCGAAAAAAGAGAGATAACGCCTGAAAACTCTGTTAGCATTCGGTAATTCTGTGATTTACTCGAATATTTTATAAAACTTGTTCCAGGAAATGCGTGTTTTTTTAAACTCTTAAAAGTTTTTAAAAAACATTGTCATTATTAAGAATCTTGGTAAAATTTGCTAGGCTTGTACGATTGTACTTTTTTAATTTTTGAGTTAATTATGAAGTGTCAAAGTTCATGCAAAATAGCAGATTTTCAGAGGTCTTAACTGGATTAGTTTTGCACAAATTTTTAAATTGATTTCCATAGAAGCCTAGATAATATCCACTACTGTGTTTCCAAAATATCGAATGAAAAAGGTGTGATAACGTCATAATAGCGTAAGAGCGGTTGTATGAAAAACAGTGAAAATGTATGTCGAGATGCATCTCCTTAACTCTTTGAATGCCGTAATTAGAGACACAGTAGAAAGACAATTGCTTATGTCGAACTGTGTAACATAAGACATTCAAAAGGTTACTATGAGCCAATTCACTCTAGCCCTGAAGATACCTAAATTATAATCGGAAGGGAAAACCGCAGCAGGTTAAATTCTGTGATTGACTCTGAATGCTTTCACCACGGGTTTGCGTACTCCTGCTGTAGTGAATGAGTCTAATGAATATTTGCTGAACTATTTAGAGTGTGTGTTCGCTTGACTAGTTATAATGAGAGTGCTTATTGGCGAGTGAAAACTGAATGGACGTTACTAATAAGAGCAATATGTCATCTAGCGTTTTACTATGCCGGAGGTCGTGGGTTCACTTCCCACCTAGGACAAATGTTTGTGTGATGAGCATGATCATTTGTTCTGTGTCTGGGTGTAATTTATCTATAATATGTGTGTATTTAGAAATACTATATAAGTATGTTTATCAGTTGTCTAGTAGTCATAACACAAGCTCTGCTTAGCTTGAGACTAGACGGCGTTATGTGATAGTTGTGGAATATTACATATTATTATTATTCATTTTTATACACGTTACAATATATTTTTAAATATTTATTAAAAAAACATCTAAAAATTTAAAAAACAGTATCCCACCGGTATCGGGAACAGGGTCCAAACTACCGGCGGTTAGGGCTCCAGAGAAAAGAATCTCCTAACTATACGAGCCGTGTCCAGGAGTGTCGCTTTCTGAATCAAGCCCTTGATCCAGCTGCTTAACGAGAGCCGCCTAAGGTGTTGGTCGAGGCTCTTGGCTATTAAGCCATTGGCTAATAGCTAATTTTATTATTATTACTTTAGGGCCTTTTGTAATTTTTTTTTCATGCTACCGTCCGGTAACCATACGGCGCCATAAGAATGTCAGTAAAACCGTAAGGGCCCAACAGGGTCGAAGCCTACTGGTGCCATGGGTTCGCTTCTGAAAGGAAAACCCTTTTTAAAATGTTCTGGCACGCAAGGCAAATTAGGAACATAGAAGTGGGTTTTTAGTCAGTACCTAAAAGTCTGACACGCCTTCCGCTCCGCCCTAGAAGGGGAGAGCCATTGGATGACTTTCCACCGAACAAAAAAAAATCCCTATATAAACTAGTGCTTGATTGAGACCCCCCTGATGGTAAGCAGTGATGCAATCAAGGTCAAGCGCACTAGTTTATTAAGAGCCTATTCACTCTAGCGTTGAAAACACCTAAATTATAATCGGACGGGAAGTCAGCTGCAAGCAAATTGTTAAAAAACTAAAATTAAATATGTGATGTGAAAGTCTGTCCGTATCTATTTGTGAATCGACCTGAACATTAAGTCTAGCCGAAAGCGAATATAAAGCAGAATAATATTAATAACATGTTTTCAATGAAAATCATTTTTTCATAGCAAGCTTTTATAGCGCGGTATTTACGAGCACCCACCCAATAATCATCAATCATCATCATCATTTCAGCCGATACACGTCCACTGTTCGACATAGGCCTCCCCCAAGCGTCGCCACATCGAACGTTTCTGTGCGTCCCGCATCCATCGGTTTCCTGCCACCTTCACCAGGTCATCGGTCCACCTTGTAGGAGGCCTTCCAACACTGCGTCTTCCGGTACGCGGTCGCCACTCCAAAACCTTTCGGCCCCAACGGCCATCTGTTCTGCGAGCAATGTGCCCTGCCCATTGCCACTTAAGTTTGGCAATTATTTGTGCTATGTCGGCAACCTTAGTTTTCCTGCGGATCTCTTCATTTTTTATTCGATCACGCAAGGAAACCCCGAGCATAGCCCTTTCCATCGCTCTTAGGGTGACTTTAAGCCTTCTGATGAGGCCCATTGTGAGCGACCACGTTTCGGAGCCATATGTCATCACTACTATTACAAAAAGCGTAGGCATGGTAGGGTTATCTAAGTTCTTATGGCCACCTTCCATTTCCATCACCAGCTCCCTGTGATAATAATTTAGCATTGTCATCTGATTTATACATGCATGCAAAATTTCAGCTCAATCGGTAACTGAGCATTGGTTCAAATTTAATTTGCAAGCTTTGATTACGGACAAATATCGGGACAAGTGAAACTAAATAAAAGCTTCGAAAATCAACTTATTCATCAACCTAATAAACAAGATTTTAATGACAATATTTTTTTCATAGTAAGCTTTTATAGCACGGTATAATACCTACATAATTAATACTCGTCAAGACGAATCATACAAGCCCAAACTCTATAGGGTTGTGTCGTTTAACTACTAAGCTCCTATAGCCACCATCCGGTCCCATCATCAGATCAGCTCCATGTCATAATAATTTTGAATTGTCATCTGATTTACACATGCATGCAAAATTTCAGCTCAATCTGTAGCCGGGAAGTGGATCAAATTTAATTTGCAAGATGTGATTAAAGACATAATGACAAACATCGGGACAGGTGAAACGGTGAAACTAAATAAAAGCTCGTAAATAAACAAAAAAATATGTAGCAAATCATCTTTGGCGAACATTAAAATTCATGGCAAATTTGTGCTAATGTGAAATATTATTTTCGTCTACAAATGTCAAATAGACAAAAATAGACAAATATGCAAATATTTATTCAAATCAGATTTTCGTAGATTATTTTTTCTATGTGCGGTCAAGGAGTTGTTTGACCTTACGCTTGAATGCCACCGGCATATCATAGAAGACAAGGCAAGGTCTATTCATTATTTTTAATATATGCGAAACTCGAAACACTTGTGTAGTATTTTTATGTAAAGACTACTATGTAGGTACAAAATTTCGTAACTGTATCATGAAAAATCATAAAATAAGCTTTTTATGTCAGCAAAACTACATAGTCACCGGGCCATCAGATCGTCAAGCCAGCGTTTCGATCACGATAACATAAAAACAACTCGCATTCAGCACTCATCTTTGACAGGTTGATCGGAAAAAAAACCAAAGACAAAAGAAGGTGAAAAAATATGGAAGATGCCTTTACCTAACTGTGCATTGTAAGCTACGTAAAAAAAAAAAATCGGACATTCAATAAAATCAATTGCAATTCCACTTCGCTATGAAATGTCTGTTAATAAACGGACGTGTTTAATTAGTTCTATCATCATTAATGTATGTTTCAATCAACGGTACATATTTACATTGTTGCTATTATACTGATAGTTAATGAATGTAGTGTTGTTTTGTGTACAATGTGACATACCACAAGTGACAAGTCGAGTTAGAAATATGCAATTAATTAGATATCCTTTGCTGTTCACGGCATGATTGTACCCTTTCTACTCAGTAAAATACGGACATATTATGAGCTATTTAACTTGTTGGTTGGCATTTACCTATTGTATGAAAATCAAAATGATTTGTTGACAATATTATTGAGAGTTCGTAGTCCTATCAAGATTTATTATTTAAGAAGATCTGTTGACCATATATCGAGAATTTATAATCTTATGCGTTTGCAATAATCCGGTGGCATAATATTCAACGCTACTTTCACCCCCCAAAAGATTTTAAATGTTTTAAAAGACAACCTGTATACACATTGGTACGTTGATCTTGTTTCATATACTTAGTAAAAAAACTACTGTGAATAGCAAAGGAAACCTGTATAGGTACTTATCCATTAGAAAACATCGAGAGATAACATCGCAGTTTTTACCAACTCGAAAAATCTGTATCATGTATTTTTACTTTTAAGTCGACAGACAATGACTAAAAAAAGTTCAAGAAAAAATGAACAGTCACCATCGAAATTATCTTGAAAATAAAAACGGGTTGAACAACTAATTATTCACTTGCATTTAATCACTACAATGCATTCGGAAAATTTATTAATATTACTGCTTTGTTCGAATTAAAAAGGGCAAAAAAGTGCGATATGATCTGTCATATATTTTTGTAATTATTTTTTAATTTAGGAAAAATACATACTTTCTAGTATAACACTCATCGGCGAGTGCCCGTCCACTTTGCCTGGACACATGTAGAGCGAATCTAACGCCAATATACGCCAATATCACCAACATAGTACCCTTGCACTACACTACAATCACAAGGATGTTCAACACAAATGTTTGTTACCAATAACAAACACAAGTCACTGCACTAATTGTAGTTAGCGTAGCACTTTATTTAGTCACTGCAGCACAAATGAAGGGCCTCGTAGCACTTTATTTAGTCACTTTTGGAAAACTTTAGTCACTTTCGTACTAGTATTAGTCATTAACTAAAATCAATTAAATCCGTTCAAGGACTCACTATGACTTAGTGTTGACCGTAAATGTTTTACATAAGTTTGTTGAGCAATCCAAGTGTTACGTTTTATTTGTGTGGCACTAGTTAATGCACTTTGAGAGCAAATGACGTCAGTTACAAAAACACTAACAACTTGTTAATTAAAATCCTAGACAGAAAACTAGAATCACACTTATATATTATTTTAAAAGTCACTTCGTTTTTCGATAATCGTAAAGTCTTAAACATCAAGTAACAAAAGAAGGTTTGTTTGTTTAAAATTTGCTTTATAAACCAATGAATGTTACAAATATAAACCAAAATACCCACATATATTTTAATTATTTGTACAACTTCTTTTTAAACTTGTTACCCTCATTAAAAAAAAAATGTCGTAAAGAAAATAAGGTGTTTTAGGTGATAAGCCAAGCTTCCGTATACGAAGGAAGTCGGATATCGCGGAAGCGTAGAGCGAGAGCGAAAGTGCGCGTGATTCGCGTGCGCTGCGGTACAAGACTGGCGCGCGCGCAGCTCTGCCCGCGTAACCGTCAGCGTTCACGTAACAACGATATTATAAACGCATAAAATGCTTAGGCATAATAAAGGGATTTTGGTTAAATTACGAGATTAACATGACAGGGCCAAAAAAAATAATATTATTCATTACTAGTAGCTGCCAGCGTGTTTGCTTGCGTAAAAGTAAAAAAATCGCAAATAAACATACTGCTAGGATAAAAAGCGATAAGGCCGCCAATTATATGTTTTTTTTAATGTATAATCTTAGTGTGCAAAAGAGTATATTAAATAATTATATACCTAATAAATATTTTTATTTCACATAGGCCTACATGGGCACATAAAAAACATCAGAAGCTAGTGCACGGTTCCAAATTGGTCGTTTCCTATGGAGAAGAACCGGCAAGAAACTCCATGGTTACTCTTTTAATTTAAAAAATTTGCATACCTTACAATATTTTCTTAATATAGTATTTAAAGATATTTAAAACCTAGGGGTCTTTCAGTTAAGAGTGAATAGGTCACTACTAGACAAGCGTACTCCATCGTCGGCCACATCATCGCTTACCATCAGGTGAGATAGTCGTTAAGCGCGAAGCTATCAATAATAAAAATTAAAAAATTATGATATAACAAAATTGCGGCATGTCTTATGTAATATCCATAACAAAATATTTATGAACTTAATCATAATAAATAATAATATCATTTTTTGAATGTATAAATAAAATGAACATTTACAAGTAGACATAACCGCACTTAATGTATTTACGAATGAGTAGTAACAGATCTATTTTAATGTTAATGCGATGGTTTGTTTTTTAGCATTCCGATACGCCTGCTAAGGCATTGGAAACAGCTGACAATGACATAAGATAAAAATGGCCTGTACGAATTTGTTCATTGTATTACATAATTATACATAGTTATTAAACATCGAAGTTCCATATTAATGTCAATTTGAATCATCATTTCATTATCATTTCAGCCGATACACGTCCACTGTTGGACATAGGCCTCCCCCCAAGCGTCGCCACAACGAACGTTCTTGTGCGTCCCGCATCCATCGGTTTCCCGCAACCTTTACCAGGCCATCGGTCCACCTTGTAGGAGGCCTTCCAACGCTGCGTCTTCCGGTATAATAATAATTCCCTTGTTTTATTTAGTGTACTTACTCGTAAAACGAATGAACGTTTTTCAATAATATAAGCTACTGCCGCTATCCCACCTAATGATAAGCAGTAATGCAACAGTTGATGGTGGGGTGCACTAGTTTATTACGAGCCTATTCAACTATACCTATACTTAGACATAACAATAAAAATAAGTGAAATATCTCTATTTAATTAGCCTTCATCCTCTCTCCTAGCTTTGCTGTGCCCGACAGGGTCCATATTGATCTTAACTATATTTTTATACCATCTAAACATGTGCTTATAGAATGCAATAAAGTATTGAGTATTAAGTATTGAGTATTGAGAGACGGGAAGACCGCAGCAGCCACATTGTTCCAGTAATACACTACTCACACAGTCCATACATCTATTTTATGGTCCTCTATCTTCAACCATCTACATCTATGTATATTTATGTATATTTATAACTCTTTGAGTTATACGAATTATTTAAAGATTATTTCCGCGCTGTGACATAACATCAATTGAAAGTTGGCTGCTATCGTTTTTAGTAACTAAAGTGAATCGAATGTGTTTCATTTGTCATGCTCAAGATTAAACTAGATTTTAAAATTTGAATAGAATAAACAGAACATTTTTACAAAAAAAACAATTGATTACAATTGAAACAAGTGCGAGTCGGACTCGCACACTGAGGGTTCCGTACAAAGTTAAATAATAATTCAATTCCCAAATGTAGTCTCAAATATTTTTCCATAGCACAATTTTTTTTTTTTTAGTTTCAAGTAATTTAATATTTTCCTATTTATACCTAAACCTGAGCTACAAGACCTTGCTTTCTACCAAATTTTTTTGCGACATAAACGGCCATATCGTTTTTTTTTTCCTTAACTTATAAGTTTGAATTTTTCACAGCTATAAGGGACCGCAAATCTAAGTGTATAGTTTTGATTTTAACTCGATACCTCCACGCGTTTCTGAGATAAAGGGTCTTGACGGACAGACGGAGGGACAACAAAGTGATCCTATAAGGGTTCCGTTTTTTCTTTTGAGGAACTTGGAACCCTAAAAATAGAATTTTCCAAATCGGTCCAAGCATTTTCGAGTAGGTATTTGGACATCCTCCTTTTTTGAACTCGTTAAAAATGTTTGATTAAGTCATAAGCATTGTCCGAAAAATAAAAGTAAGTAGGTATGTTTATTGTTGAACCACCCAAATGAAAAAACTGGCCAAGTGCGAGTCGGACTCGCCCATGAAGGGTTCCGTAGCAGCAAGTAGCATAATATAAAAGTTCTTGTAACGTGTTGTTAACTTTGATCGATGTTTTAATAATAGTGTATTTTTTTCGATTTATGACGCATTAAAAAAAAAACTACTTACTAGATTTCGTTCAAACCAATTTTCGTTGGTAGTTTTTATAGTATTGTACATCATATATTTTTTTTAGTTTTTTTATTCTCTTATTTTAGAAGTTAGAGGGGGGGGGGACACACATTTTACCACTTTAGAAGTGTCTCTCGCGCAAACTATTCAGTTTAGAAAAAAATGATATTAGAAACCTCAGTATCATTTTTGAAGACCTATCCATAGATACCCCACACGCATGGGTTCGACGAAAAAAAAATTTTTGAGTTTCAGTTCTATGTATGGGGACCCCCAAAATTTATTGCTTTTTTTCTATTTTTGTGTTAAAATCTTAATACGGTTCACAGAATACATCTACTTACAAAGTTTCAACAGTATAGCTCTTATAGTTTCGGAAAAAAGTGGCTGTGACATACGGACGGACGGACAGACAGACAGACAGACAGACAGACAGACAGACAGACAGACAGACAGACAGACAGACAGACAGACAGACAGACAGACAGACAGACAGACAGACATGACGAATCTATAAGGGTTCCGTTTTTTGCCATTTGGCTACGGAACCCTAAAAACCGGACAAAAAAATATTGGTCTTTAATTTTTGTGGCTAATAATAATAGAGAAATAGAACTAGTTTTGCACATCATATTGCTCAGTCTATTTTCGATTACAATGTAGATTGTGAATTTTCATAAAATCTAGCTTTCGCCACACAATGTAAGATCGTCACGGGACGTAATTTGCATCTGTTACTATCAATGAAATTTGCCAGTCATTGCTTGTAGCCTGAATAGCTTCCATTAATGTCTAGAAAAAAAACGAGAAGTTCTTTTCATCTTTTCAACATATCACTTTTATTCTAGACATAAGTAGATACATGGACGGCTTTCACCACTTTTTTAAGTAATGCTGCTTTGTGTTTTTTTTTATTAATTTTAAGTTTACGCTTCCGTTGCAGAATGGCCTATATCCTTTGTAATATAGCTCAATTTATTTCTGAGGCATTTTGCGAAATAATATCACAATTTGGCTAAGTGTATATACACTTAGGGTCAGTTCACACCGAGGCACGATGCTGCGCGAAGAGCGACTCAAAATATAACTTTATTTACTATGTGAAAAGATGTCATTATGAAAATTCAGAATATGGCGTCACACAAGAACTAATCCTGCATCGCGCTATTAAAGTTCTCCGCTCGATTTGAATACCTATATAGAACAGCCTGAGATCATCTGCCGGGCAGTTGCCCACCAGACTTAACTCCCGTCACACAAGAACTAATCCTGCATCGCGCTATTAAAGTTCTCCGCTCGATTGGAACATAGAACAGCCCGAGATCATCTGCCAGGCAGTTGACTACCAGACATAACTCTCGTCTGGTCGGAGGATCCTCTCTTTCTAACGGAAGTATCATTGCGCCACGCAGCGCTGCGCCGCAAGGCATTTCGAGCTGAAATGTGTATATCTTTTGCTGTTTAGTAACTAAAGTTATATTTTGAGTCGCTCTTCGCGCAGCGTCGCGTCGCGTCTTGGTGTGAACTGACCTTTAGCCGACATTTGTGGAAACATTGACAGCTTTATTTTTTAAATAAAAATAGCCAGTTCAAAGTTTTAAAGTACAGGAGCACAAAAAAAAACAATTTCAATATATCGCAAAATTGTTAAGATACTTTTAGAGCAATGCAGTAAGAAAAAAGCCAAGGTTTGAGACCAAGGTAGTGTGTCCCATTCACATCCTGCGACCTCCACAAAAGGTGGCAGTAACCTGCCTTACGGATTAGTATTGCAAAACACGAACATATTCGAGATATATAAAAAAGCTCACACTGTAATAAAAAGGTTTTTGTAACCAAACAACGTCGACGCTTCGACAAAGTACTGTTTGGGCCCAGCCTCCCTAACCAAGTTCCAACCATTTCTCTTGCGTCAAACGCCTCGAGTTAGCCACGCCCCTGATTCTTTTGTCCTGATCACGTGACTGAGCGTTAAGTTGACGTCATTCCCGTACATTTGTAGTTTTCTACTAGCGTTAACGAATGCAGATTATCAACTTGGCTAGGGGTACTGTCCTTACTCATTTTTGGTTGGAAAATGACCCAATGACATCCCCCGCTCTTGAACGTAGCGGGAGTGTGTGTCAGAGGCCCAGTACTTACTGAGTTACTACATTTCAGCTGTCTCAATGTAGCGACATCTATATATGGTGACAGATAAAACCTAAAAAGTTCTCCACACGATTCGAATTTAAACAAACAGCCCGAAAATTTCCATTGGGCAGTCGCCCAGATCCTGGAAGATGGAAGAGGTTAGAATGGCCTTGGGGGCGGGGCAGGTGTGCCTCAAAATATGATCATGCTCATAATAGACACAGCCAATAGCAAACTTGCGATCCAAGTGTGCGTGGTCTGTTAGTTTCGTAATGCGCGTTCTTATTGGTTTATTGCCTGTAGTGGAGTTAAAGGGTGGGAGACAAGCGGCGACACTCGCTGACAAATCGGAAAGTATATCCTTTCTAACCTCTTCCATCTTTTCTGTGGGTCGGAGGATCCTCCCTTTTGAAAGGAGATACATATATGGGACTTTATGCTCTGTTCAGTTATTACAAGCTTTTATTTAGTTTCACCTGTCCCGTTGTTTGTCTGTCATCAAATCTAGCAAATTAAATTTGACCCACTTCCCGGTTACCGATTGAGCTGAAATTTTGCATGCGTGTGTAAATCAGGTGACAATGTAAAATTATTATGACATGGAGCTGATCTAATGATGCAACTGGAAGGTAGCTATAGGAACTTGGTAGTTAAACGACACAATCCCATCGAGTTTGGGCTCGTATGATTCGTCTTGACGAGCATTAATTATATAGGTATACCGAGCTATAAAAGCTTGCTATGAAAAAAATATTTTCATTAAAATCTTGTTTAAATTAATGCAGCCACTGAATTACACTCGAATAAACAAACTCAAAACCGCGCGCATATTAAAATAGACCACAAAAACAAAATCATTTTTTTATTTCATTCAAATCATTTTAAAATTCAAGCCCGGCGCCCGAATGTGTTATTTATTTACTATGATCACTCATTCTTTGGTCCTTCCTGACCACTCTTAAGGGGTGACCACATGGATGTAATCCAACGTCCCAACCGTGGTGACCTTGCTTAGTTGCAATCCGTGTAGACTACAGTTGTAATCCGTGACCTTCAACGGCCTTGGTTGGGAATCGCGAACCACCCAACCAAGAAACCAACATGCATGTACCCAACCACCGGACGTGTCGATGCGTGGATTATAACCACAACACAAACCAAACATACAAACCAAGGTCACCTTGGTTGGAACGCTAGTTTGCAACCATGTAGTCCACCCATAGTTCATACCACTACATTACGTAATTGGTTTAGATAGGTAACAGAAGCGTGGGCCTCCCCTCTAACCACGTTCATTGCACTCTCGGAGGCGTTGTTTAAATCACAAGGCAGCAGAATGGGCCTAGGTGTTTGGGATAATCCAAAAACTGTGCTACTCATGCCCGAGATAGAATAATAAATTAATTCTTTAATAATTTATTGTACACCAAGGTATTAACAAAACATGTGGATATCGAGAGTCCATGTACATAGACGAGCTTAACTCAAAGTTGAGTTTTTTTTTCCAGCAAACCATTGAGTGATCACAGTTTACTACAGTTACAGTCTACAATCTAGTTTAGTTTATTTACTTTTTACACGACTGTCCCAAAAAAGGAGTGTTATGTTTTCAGGGTTCATGTATGTTTGTATGTATGTGAGTTTCTTTATTACACCACTAGCTGTGCCCGCGACTTCTTTCGCGTGGACTACAGGATTTTGAATTATTTTTTTCTAAAATAAAAGCAGCCTATGTTACTCCTTATTACATTAGCTACCTGCCAAAAAAGTCCCGTCAAAATCGGTCCAGCCATTTCAGAGATTAGCCCGGACAAACAGATAGACCGACAAAAATAAAAATAAAACATTAGGGTGCCACAATGGGTGGTCTTATCGCTAATGCTAGAACTACACTGCGCACACGTGTGCCACACACGCCGATCTGGGCGCGTCGGTCTCAATACATTTTATATGGCAACTAGACTTGTAGAGCTACACTAGATCCACGCCACGCGACGTCGTTCTCCGTACAAATCAGGCGTGTTACACGTGTGCGTCGGTCTAATGTAGTTCTAGCTTAAAAATGCATGTAGTAAAAAGCAGTTATTTCAATATTACAAACAGACACTCCAATTTTATTTGTATGTATAGATGTATAGATAACTTCTATATGACTGAATTTATTTACATGTATGGGATATCGGTAAAATCCTCGCATCGTCCCGAGTATATGACATAGAAAAAATATAGAAATGCAATGTGGTGGATATGATAAGTAAATGAACACCCACCCATTTTTTTTTTTCATTTATAATGATTTTGGCTAAGATACTAAGTTCTTTAAGTCACATCTACGCATATAATATTATGATAGTCATTTAGTTTTTCATTAGCATGCGGATGTAACACCTTTTAATAACCATTTGCAGTATTTAGCAGTGAATGTCTCGAGCCGGTCTTCTCGGCAAGCTTTGCTGAGTTAGTCAGTATTGCAATAAGATCCTCGCGACAGTTCCAATGTTTCCACATATTCTCTAGTTGGACAGATACTTGCGATATAAAATTACGAAAAAAAACGAAATCCCAAAATTGTTCATAATTGGTAAATTCATAAATTGAGTGACATATTGGAATATAAACTAACTCATAACTTTACTGTTTAAGAATATTATTTATTGAAACTTAAATAATAACGAGATACTTTTTAATAAGCCCTTTAAAGTATTTGCACTATTTAAAAATTACCGTTGCCAGTTTGACCAGTGCAAGTGGGACAATATGGGCTAACTATAATATAATAATAAGAACTCCATCCCGTTAACATTTCAGTTTACGTCGTTAAATGTATCGCATTACGAACTCGTGGCAGGAATCTCGGGAAATACTGGTTCGAATCGAAAAAATCAGTTAAGTGTCGGATAGCACATTTATCGCAAAAGACTCTAAACTATACAGGGATATTTGTAAAACATCGTCAACCTCCGAGGACTATTATGGTCCTAACATCATAAAAATCAACTTTTGTTCTAAGACTTGTAAAAATTTATCATATTTTAGTTCATCAGATTTTCATATTGAAATAAAAATATTTAAATTGAAAGTTCTAAATATTACGAATTCTATGCGGAACAAGCGATAGTACAATAGCGGAAGGGGTATCGCTTCCGTCGCATCATACAAACGTAGGTAAAGTTATTCTTAAACCTAAACCTTAAGAATGTTTCAATACACAGTCACTCGTAAGTGTTTCGATTTCATTCGTGTAGCTAATGCCTCTTCCTGTACATATTAAGTGTTTGATTTGATGAGGTTTTCAGCTACAAAGCCATTAGTTACAAAGTTGATAACTACAGTTTGTGAAATTAAAATGTCTGTTCCAGAAGAAGTAGGATTTAAACTTGGTAGGTGGACCGATGACTTGGTCAGGGTCGCGGGAATCCGATGGATGCCTGATGCATAGGACCGGTCGTTGTGGCGACGCTTGGGGGAGGCCTATGTCCAACAGTGGACGTCATTCGGCTGATATGATGATGATGATGAACACTTTACTTATTACATCTGTCAATATAAACATAAATAATTCCGTTAATCGTTTTTTTTTTTTAATTTTTATAAGCTAGTGTTTGACTGCGATCCCACCTGATGGTAAGTAGCGATGCAATCTTTGATGGTGAGTCGCACTAGTTTATTAAGAGCCTATTCACTCTAGCCTTGAAGACGCCCAAATTATAATCGGACGGGAAGACCGCAGCAGGCAAACTGGACGTACGCGGTATAAATGACGAGGCGAAACGCTTAGTCCGGACCGTAGAAAATTTGTGATTAGCTTTTACCGGCAGCTTCACCCACGTACCTACCTATATAAAATATAGCCTATGTCAGGAATAAAGCAACTTTTTATCGGTAAAAATATTTTCGCAGTCGGATCAGAACTTTCAGAGATTACGTCCTACAAATGTAAAAAGAAAAAAACAAAACAAACTATTTACACTAATATTTTATGGAGAGGTTAAGACCTCTTTATAATATTATTATAGATAATACAATATTTGAATTTAGAATTTGATGTGACAATTTTTTTTAAACTTTAATTTAAGTAACCAAGAAACAATATATTATAATACTCGTATAATGATAAAACAAGATAGTTAAAAACACTTAACTAATTAAAACTATTTAAATACTAAAGAAAATAACTCCTAGCTAAAATATGGCGTCAAAATAATCCTTCATATCTCTGTCGAAATCTAATCTTGAATTGAAATAATTTTCAAATCTTGGAACAACTCATATTTTTTTTATTAAAGAAGCAACCTATTATTCTATTATATCAATAGAATACAAACGAGTAACCCATGCTTATTATTCATTTATTCCTTTTTTTAAATACTTTACGTCAGTCACTTACGTCAAATTATAAAAAAAAAACACGAGACGTCGATAATTTGAGTTAATGGCAAAGAATTCAAATCTCGAACTAATTATGATCTAGCGTCTATATTTCATAGCAGCTAACTGCAGATTAGCAATGTGATTTAAAAGATTTATATATTTTTTATTGCATATTTGATTGGCTATAAACACAGACAGATTCTCCTTTTTTACTAATCATAAAATCTAAACAACTCGACAAAAAAAAGTAGAACAAAAAAAAAACGAATTCAAGTCAGACAGTAACATAAACAAATCAACAGAATATCAATACATAAAGCTATTTCGCGAGTAAATTACTATGACATTTGTATTGATAGCTATTTCGTTGATTACAATCGAGAAGTGACGTTTGAAGTAATGTCATTAAAATCTAATAACGATATGTCAAACAAAATATTTGGTAATTAAGATTACTTTAGACGACATCGATGGAAGAAGAAAACGTGTTGCGCCGACCCCAAGTAAATAATATGGGATAAGGGAAGGAAGAAGAGACGACATCATCATCATTTCAGCCGATTGACGTCCATTGCTGGTGTCTAACCTTCTTTAATTGTCGCCACAACTAGTTCTCAATCGCCCAGATGGCCCGGAGACCGAATATTTGTGCGGACAACCAGGTAACTTAAGAAACTTACAACTTGGTGATTTTTCATGATACAGTTATGATATATCCTAACTAATATTATAAATGTGAAAGTGTGGATGTTTGGATGTTTGTTACTTAATCACGCAAAAACAGCTGAACGGATTTGAATGAAATATGGCATGCAAATAGCCTTTGACTTGGAAAAAATATAGGCTACCTTTACTATACCCAGAGAGTATACAATGCTCTGCGGGTCCAATTCAACAACGCGTTCAGGGCGCTCTGTTCGCGACTTTCACGTTTTTGTAGTGCATCAGCAATGTTTGCTGAAGCGCGCACAGATAGCTTCGCAGGTATCTGGCGCAAAAAGACCGCTTCTTTCATAAATCGGCTGCGTGGAAGTCGCCACAGCATCCTGAGTGCCATAGCTAGTAGACACGATTGTCCACTAATGTGGAAATTAGTATAGCGAACAAAGTCGCTGCTTACTATAACTTATTAATATTACTGTAATAAGATGGATCTCAGTTATCTGATTAAATAAATTATTATTATTTATCCCGTTTCCTTCAGTACCTAACGCCACGCGGGCGAAGCCGCAGGCAAAAGCTAGTTGTACATACATTCTTTACATAAAAATGCTAGTCAGATTACGCATATACTAAAAATAATGTTATAAAGCTTGGAGCTAAGCATAAATTTCAAACAAGTCAGTGAACCTAAATCGTGAGAATTGCGCTTGCAAAACTTATCTTACCTAATTCCATTATTCAGAATCGTTTGGTAGCAGCACTCATTGGCTTGTTAGTCCTAGTTAAATCGTAAATTGGCCATTTCATGAAATGGCCGGTCTTTTTGAGACATAATAATAATAATTTATTTAACGAACACAGTTTATTTTACGCTAATTACCTTGACAGAGTATGAAACTAACAATGGCCTTATAACTAGCAACGGGTCCCAAACTAGGTGTAGCCTGTATCTTGATGACCCAAACATAAAACATAACACATAGTTCACAATTTAACGTGGCCTGCTAGCAATACATGGCACGTTAAGATACTGAGATGAGATACAAGAACAAATTAAGATAGATTAAAAATAACTTCTTCTAAATCTTAAGAAAATGTCGTAATTTCATGAAATTAGCGCTGTTAGTTGATCATTTCACAAAATTACTTGAAAAATTCGATATTTTTAGAAATAATTTGACTATTATAATCACTTGTTTCTGAATTGAGAATGCAGGTTAAAAAATTAACTTCAAATTCTCCATAAACACCTGTGGATAAACACCTGAACATTACTGCCATTTCATTATCAGTGTAGGTACTACTTCATGAAATAGGCTACGGACTTCATGAAATAACCGACGACTGCATGAAGTAGCCGACCACTTCAATGGAATAGCCGACCACTTCATGAAATAGCCGACGACTTCAAGAAATAACTGACTACTGCATGAAATAGCCGACAATTTCATGAAATAGCCGACTACTGCATGAAATAGCCGACTATTTCATGAAATATCCAATACTAAGATCTAGCAGCGACACAACCAGAAAATTGATACATCGACAGCGTATCTAAAGATATACCTTTGCAAGTCTAATTGCAACATCAGTAGACCTTGAGCGAATATTATTTTAGCCCAGTTGGAGAACACGCAAAATTTATTAGAATTTAATAGTTTTACCTTGGTTTAAACGCAGCTAGTAGATGCATAATTACCTGTAAACAAACAGAATTAAATATTATTAAGTGACGTAAAACGCAATATTGTAAGATAAAGGCAGAACTAAATTTGGCACTCGTGCGCCATGTACGCCGATCTGGGCGCGTCGGTCTCCATACATTTTAAATGGTAAGTAGACTTGTGACGCCACGCGACGCTACTCTACGGGTACGGCCGCCATCATTCGTGAATTGTACTGTAAATCAGGAGTGGCCCACGTGTGTGTCTGTCTAATGTAGTTCCCGCTTTAGTTTCTTTTCGTTTCACCAAAAGTAGAGGTTTTGATTCGATTTATTTTTTACTGGAAATTTTAAGCAATTTCAATCTAAAATTCAATGGGAATGAAAAAAAATGAAATTCAAATTCCAACTCCTTCAATCGCATATTTTTAATACATATAATAAATCTGTAGAAGTTTTTAGTTGTGCGCGTATCATTTAAAATGTAGGAAATCGAAGTAGATAACTTTTATACATTAAAATTGTGTGTAACTTGATATATTACTGAGACTTTGTTTCATCGCAATCGGTTGACTAAAGCCAAAGATATAGATTAATTGACTGTTAGGGGGTACGAAGTCCGCCGAGTCAGCTATTCTATACTTATATTAGACTGGCTTCATACATCCACGTAATGAATAAACTCAAAAACTTCTGAAACGATTATGAAAAATTATTTCACCAATGCTACTTAATCACTGAGTGACTAATCCCAATTTCTGATTTGCATTTGAAGTTGAGTATTTCTCAAACTCTATTTTAGCCTTAAAACCTGTCAAAATTTGGTCTGGTTTGAGTCTATCTTAAATCAAAATACTCAATTCAGAAACCCGCCGTAAAAGATGCAGACGAATACACTGGCAGGGGCTAGTTTATAATATAATTATCTTAGAAAAAATATTATCTATTGCCTATTTATTACAACTACTGATGATGATAGCCTGGTTTTTAGAAAGGTAGTCGTAATTAGTACAAAGAAATCAAAAACTGGTGCAAACCGGCTACTAACGAAATGGCAACGGCCATTACTGCACAAATTGCCAATAAAAATAATCAAGCCTCAGGCAGAAAATAAAGCCTAATATGAAATACTGGATAAATAATACAAACTATTCCAATCGAGTCTCCACACAGCGATGTTTTTAGGGTTCCCTACCCAAAGGGTTAAACGGGACTCTGCTGCTTAGACTCCGCTGTCCGTCTGTCTGTCACCAGACTGTATCTCATGAACCGTGATAGTTAGACAGTTGAAATTTTCACAGGTAATGTATTTCTCTTGCCGATATAACAGCAAATACTAAAAACCAGATTATATAAATATTTAAGGGGGCTCCCATATAACAAACGTGATTTTTTTTGTCAATTTTATACTTTTTATAGATATTTTTATACTTTTTACAGATATTTTTATAGATACTTACCTATATATATACCAGGGTTGTTGCTGATGCAGGATTTTGTCACATCAGCGGATGCTGATGCTGATGCTGATTTTATGTAATTAACATCAGCTGATGCTGATGCTGATGCTGATTTTAAGTTATTTTTTTTTAATACTGAATTTCATATTTTTTAGGTAAATATTATAGTAAAATAAGTGTATCGAACCCAAGTAAATTTACTAAAACTTTTTTGTTTCTATGAAGGTTAAAATAACAAATAATTAAGTACAAAGAAATTTAGGCATTTACTTACATTCTTTACTCGAATTTATTTCAGATTCGCTGCTGGTTAAAAACTTGTCGTACTCTTTGGGATGTATTGATCTCAAATGATTTTTTAGTGACGTATTTGTACATCCTTTGTGTGAATAATTCTTCTTGCATATTATAGCAGTTTGCGGTATCTTGATTCACTAATTGAAAGTACTGCCAAATTCCGCTTTTTAATATAGGAGACATTTTAAAAATAATAAACACGCACCAAAACAATGCGCTCTGCATTTACTTGCAATATTGACAAAATCACAGAGAATAATATTGACAATTTGTTTTGAAATGTACGTATTTTGATTGGCCAAAACTTGGAAGCGACAACGGCACGTGCCATTAACTCCGCCCTCCGTCGGTCATGTCGCGACACGAACTTTGAACATCAGCACCTAACATCAGCAACAATCAATGCAGATGCTGATGCTGATGCTGATGCGGAAAATAATGCTGATGTTCCGCTGATGCTGATGCTGATGCTGATATTCGCAACAACCCTGATATATACATCAATCTACACTAATATTATAAAGAGGGAAAATTTGTATTTTTGTGTGTATGTTTGTAATGAACAAGCTCAAAAACTTCCGTGCCGATTCCAAAAATTCTTTCACCATTGGTAAGCTACATTCACCCTGAGTAACATAGGGTATATTTATTGCCCGTGCGAAGCCGGGACAGGCCGCTAGTTTCCTATATATTCCTTTCCTATATTTTCCTTTTTATAGAACCCTTCGTGCGCGAATCCTATTCGCACTTGGCCGATGTTTTGTCTAGTTATAGAGGTTTCTAGAAAAACGACTAAATAACACTGAACAAAATTATAATTGCAGTCTTGACATAAAGAGAATGTTTCTGGTGTAAATACCGGTTTTTTATACTACTTACCTTAAACTAAATTAGAATTGAAATTACAAAGTAGATACTATTTTGAAACACAATTCATCGTCATCGATAGATGTCCACTGTTGGACATAGGCCTCCCCCAAGTGTCACCACATTGAACGACTCCGTGCGTCCCACATACATCGGATTCCCGCAACATTCACCAGGTTATCGGTTGCGGTACGCGGTCGCCACTCCAGAAGCTTTCGGGCCCAACGATCATCTGTTCTGAGAGCAATGTGCATTGCTTCTTAATTTGGGCGATTCTTCGTGCTATGTCGGCAACCTTGGTTCTCCTGCGAATATCTTCATTTTTGAATCGATCACGCAAGGACATTCTGAGCATAGCCCTTTCCATTGCCCTTTGGGTGCCTTTAAGCCTTCTGATGCTACGTTTACATGTGAAACCAGTCTCGGCCAATCGCCATTGCGTTAACGAGCTTTCCCCGTTTATACAATGGCTATACAATAGCGATAGGCCGAAGCTGGGCCCACATGTAAACGTAGCATCATGAGGCCCATTGTGAGCGACCACGTTAGATTGAAACAATTAAACTGTTCAAGAATAACTCGGCGTTAGATACAAGAAACTTCAATAGTCAATTATTTAAATTGATTATATTGTACCGGTTAACAAAAACGTATGTCTGAGATTTTTTTTTTATTATATATAGTCAAGAGATTTTTTTGACAAGTTAATTGTACTATTTTTGAAGGTCGACGACAGGTCGATACATTTTTTTTTGGCTTTTGAGGATCGCAAGACAAAAACACATAATAATTATCTACAGCGTTGGAAGGTCTCCAACAAGGTGGACCGATGACCTGGTCAGGGTCGCGGGAATCCGATAGATGCGTGACGCAGAGGACCGGTCGTTGTAGCGACGCTTGGGAGAGGCCTATGTCCAACAGTGGACGTCTTTCGGCTGATATGATGACGATTATCTTACTCATTTATATTCTTTTGCTAACCATGTATACCTACGCATAAAACATCATGAGATCAGAGAAAGCAAAATCATTCACAAAAATCTTATATTCACCTGTAGATTTAATTTTACGACGTCTCAGAATTTTGACGTTCTGTGAGAGACAGTGTGCAAGGCTGTTGACTGTTCCATGTTAACGTGTAATATTTGATCTCAAATTATTAATTTAAATTTATGTGTTATTGAAATAATCCTATTATAATAATCAAATTAATTATTTTCTAAAATTCCATACAACTCTCAACATTATGTATAATTGTTTATTTTTTCTTTTTAAGTTTTTTACAATTCTATGTTAATTAATGTAAGTGGGCATGTACCGTTTTAATTAACTATAAATAAATAAATTTAATTACCGCAAGTTTGCGACCTCTGCACTTAATAATTATTGGATAATTATTGTTCTATAATTAAAGTGTAAGAGAAAGCATCAGTTTTTAACGTCAGCCATTTTTTACAGCCATCGCTCATCTATGACCATTGCTGTCGAGGTGTTAACATTCATAATTTGACTGTACTACGACCAGCAGTCGGTTCAAGGTCCAGTTATTAAGCTATTGCATAGCTTCTATCGCGGGCCTTGAGCGTGGAGACCGAATCCAGAAATTCCGTAACGAAAATAACCTAACACCCCCCACTCATTTGTTTTTTGAGCGTGGTGACCGATAAGAAAACAAATGAGTGAACAATCAATCAAAATTCAATTCAATGTGTGAAAGTGTAACTTCAATTAATATCAAAGGAAAAAAAAAAACAAAGGAAAAAAAATACTGCATAAATAAAATAAATAAATAATTTTAATTGCATAAGTTGATAAAAATGCTATGCTATTGCTTTACCGCGGCAGTCCCCGAGTGACACACGTCTTTTTTTTATTTTTTAGGATTGCGTACCCAAAGGGTAAAAACGGGACCCTATTAATTACTAAGACTTCGCTGTCTGTCCGTCTATCTGTCTGTCTGTCACCAGACTGTATCTCGAGAACCGCGATAGCTAGACAGTTGAAATTTTCACAAATTATGTTTGTTGTCGCTATAACGATAAATGTGAGCACTCGGACCTCAAGAATTTCAACCCCAACCGGCTCCAAAAATATATCTACCGACGAGGTAATTATATTTCCGCCGCTTGAGATTCTCCGCAGCCGCAGCGGTAGCACCAGCACAGCAAAACGAGTTAGTTTAAAGTTTTAATAAAAAGCTAGGCTGTTTATAAAAAGGCGAATTAAGTTATTTGGCTGCAACATGTACATATTTAAACAACGTAACTGGCGAAAACTATACAGGAATTTGGTGATGTAATTAATTAGTAAACGTTATATTCGTAGTAACCTTATCTTAGTATCGCTTTCGTAAGAGGCGCATGTTAAGGGTTTGGCCACACCGTTGCAAACTAGCGTTCCAACCAAGGTGACCTTGGTTTGTATTGCGGCTACATGGATGTAATCCACGCTCCAACACGGATCATCAGAAACGTTTATTTCAAATATACCACTTACAAGCTCTTTTGATTTGTCAGAATGTCGGTCAGTCAAAAACAAAAAAGTGAAGCCAAATTGCACGTTCCAAAGCGTAGATCTCTATGGAGAAGAACGTGCAAGAAACAACTTACAAACCAAGGGCGTTGAAGACATTGAAGGTACAACTGCTGTCTACACGGACTGCAACTAGCAAGGTCACCTTGGTTGGGACTTTGGATGACAACGTTCTGGTCACCCCTTTATTCTAAAGTTAGTTAGTCCATGTATGTCCCACTGCTGGGCGAAGGCCTCCCTCTCCTTTTTCCACACACGTCTGTCTTCGGCCATTGCGGGCCACTCCCTCCAGTAGTTATCAAGCTCATCTCTTTACCTTCGTCTTGGTCTGCCGCGATGTCGCCTTGCGTTTAACGGGACCCAATATGTGGCTCATTTAGCCCACAGCTCATTCGACATGCGGCAAACATGTCCGGCCCAATTCCACTTTAGAGTAGCAGCTTTTTGGGCAACATCCTTAATCTTATTTTTGGCGCGCAGCTCTGTATTCCTTACACGGTCAGAAATTCGGACACCCAGGATACTGTGCTCCATGGCTCGCTGACAAACCTCGAGGCTCGAGATAAAATAAGACTTTAATGCCTACCTATTGCTATTAAAACCTAACACTTGCATTCGGAATTGTGTGAGTCGTTAAAGTTAATTGACGTGTCCGTGTGGGCGTTCCTTGGTAAGATTGTTATGTAAAGAACTAGTTTTCTTCAGTGGCTTCGCCCGCAAAGAAATCCAAGAAAACGCAGTCTCAGGATAAATTATGCTTTAGCTTATATATACAGGATGTAAGGGACAGCCCTCAATAAACTTTAAGGGCTTGCTCAGTAGACGAAACTGAACAACCTTCCACAAGACTTTTTTTCAGGAAACGAAAACAAAAGCCTTACCATACAAAATTAAAAACTTGATTGGACAGTTTGTATGGAGAAGCCGATTTCTTTTAACCATATTTTGAAAAAAAAAAAAATGTCGTGGAAGGTTAAGCGCGTTAGTCGCATTTGTAAACGCTATAGAAAAGATTCAAGCGCTCTACAGCATCGCTACCAAAAGTCGCCGTGGGCTAAGGGCCTTAGTCTATAACAAATCATGTAGAGGCTACACAGGTGGTCCATGTTCATTTAATTTGATGTAAAGAGGTTAAGTTAAAGTACACAAGTAACTTGCTTGTATGTAATTAAACAATGTTAACTATCTAGCCAGTAACAATCCATCATCCTCAAAACTAACATCTCGTTCATCTATTTGACCGATAACCGACAAGCTACAGATGAGATAGTAGTCAAATGAGATAAAAGTCAAACGCGAGCTTTTCAAATTCCACGTCTATCTGTTTATCCGTTACCATCTCTTAAGAGGCTGGCGACAGATGAATTTCCATACAAACGTAATACGACGCTCATTTGCAGTTGGAGCATATTTCCAGCATATTATGATGATATTCGATTATAGACAACATTTATCTAGGTTTCTACGTCTTTCTTTTAAAAAAAAAACAAAAAGAAATTTAAGCGAATTGTTTTGCCATTTGGCCTTTTCTGTATTAAAAATAACAATATTTCTAATATTCTCGACATAGGAACCTAGATAAATATTGCCTATAACCGAATATCATCATAATATGTTGGAAATATGCTCCAACTGCAAATGAGCGTGGTATTACGTTTGTATGGAAATTCATCTGTCGCCGGCCTCTTAAACTACGCAACGAATTTTGATGCGGTTTTCACTAAAAGAAAAAGCTATAAATGATTTTTTTTTTTTGAAAAATTTTGAGAGTCTCACTTGACCACTATCTCACCCGATGAATAGCGACGATGTGGTCGACGATGGAGCACGCTTGTCTAGAAGAAACCTATTCACTTTTGACTGTTGTAGTTGTAGCTCTCAGGAAATACAGACTCCAGCAGGGAATTCCACTCCTTAGCTGTACGCACAACACATTCATTGTGTTAACGTTTTGTGAGTATGGGTGGGATATTCTCCATGTACTTTTGAAGTATGCGCGGGAATCACATAGCTTGAATCCGCCATCGCATTTCTATCATCGGACAACCCGATGTTCAGCGAGTGGCTACCCTTACATTGTTGACCATTGTCGCCTCATCGATTATATCACTTAAATCGCAGTACTGCAACAATTTGCCTGCTGCGGTCTTCCCGTTCGATTATAATTTACCTATCTTCAAGGCTAGACGAAGCGCTCTACTTTATTAAGAGCCTTTTTTTTATGGTGGGAAAAGTCATCGTATGACAACCCTCGCTCTTGGGCGGAGCGAGAGATTGTTAGACTCTTACTGACTAAAAGCCCACCCCGTTCATTCTAGTCTTCATAACGGAGCTCGAGTTCCCTTTCGGATAACCCTGGCCCAAGTAGGCTTCGCCCGGCTGGGCCCCTACTGTTGCTGACAACTCCTTGAGGCGCGCGGGAACAGTGCGCGCCGTCGACGACTTGGGCTCGGTCCGGACAGTTACCAGACGCGAGCTACCCATTGCTGACCTTGTCCGTAAGCCCGCGCCTACGGTGGCCGGTAATCGGGATCGGGATCCCGGCGGCGGCGGCGAGAACGCCGTTGCCTGATGCGGTGGGCCTCCTCCTTTGCGAGCATTACTGCTTCGCAGAAGTCGGCGACCGCCTGCCACTTTTCCTCGCTCCGGACCATGGCCTGAACCAAGGCCCGGCGCTAGAAGTCTACGCCGCCGACTTTATTAAGGGCCTCATAATAAACTAGTGAGCTTCACCACCAACGATTGCGTCACTACTTACCATCAGGTTGGATCGCAATCAAGCACTAGTTTATATCAATTAAAAAAAAAATCTCAATCAAAAAGTAAATTATTTCTATACTTGACACTGACATCCTTTGTGTGGGAAACTACGAGAGTAAAATCATCGAGGTCGTTACAATCATGTAGTGTCTAAAAAATCGTCTAGACTTTAGTGTTTAGACTAATAGGTCTAGACTTAGAGCACTAGTTATTGTTCACTATCTACAGCTAGGTAAACTTATAGCACTATATTTTCATGTACAATAAATCTTATCACTGCTCAAGACCTTTAGAACTTAATTAAACTTGCAGCAAGTATTGCTTTTCTCTGTAATATTTAGAACAATTTGGCATGAATAAAATAAGATATAACACCAAATGGCTGGGTATGCCGTAATCATGATGGTAAGTCCTGTCCTCCTCTTTGAGCAGTGGCTGGAAAGACGTCAAGGCATTATAACCTTCCGCGTGACGCAGGTCCTCACCGGACATGGTAAGTAAGAAACACAGAAAAGATGAAAGATGTTAGAAAGGAAATACTTTCCGATTTGTACTACAACAAGTGTCGCCGCTTGTCTCACACCCTTTAACTCCACTACAGGCAACAAACCAATACGAACGCGCGTTACGCAACTAACAGAACGCTATTGGTAGTTGAACTATGAGCATTGCCCTACTTTGTGGCATGCCTGCCCCGCCCACAAGGCTATTCATTCTCACTCCCGGGTTTTATCATTGTGTGGACAAAGCGCGCGGTATAAATTCAAATTTCTAAAGTAATTTATACTTTAGAAAGAATTTATACACGTTTGAAGTTTCTTCAGAATAAAACTTGAAATCTTAGACTTTGCAATTATGCAAATCCTCTCCGTCTGGATTTTCTATTTTATTTATGTCGCTAGAATGAAACGATAATAAAAAGCACAATTTACTTATAAATAAGACGTGCTACACAGCACCTGTCAGACAGGAATTTATTTGTACAATAATAATGATAATGGTTACCTACTTCTTTCTAAATCCGTCTTGCTTTACTTAATTTATTTATCGTATTTATTTTGAGTTTGTTTTTATTTTGTGTTGACATTATTATTAGTATTAATTTTTGACATACATTAAGTATCTTACTTACAAAATGTTGAATTTACTAAAATTTTCCTTTGCTTTGCGTGGTGTATTACGACCCATTCCCCCTCCTAGAGAGGAGGCCTGAATCCCAGCAGTGGCAACATTAAAAAAAAAGCTGGTGATGATAACACTTTAATTCATTAAACTCATAGCGAACGCCGGCGTTCGCGCACCTATTGTCTTTCAATTGTGTCAGTGATTTCCACGACTGAAAGGTTCTCAAGAAAGCAGTATCACTACCACTATTATTATCTGCATCACCCAAAGGTAGAAAATGTCTAAGGCATTAGGTTTGCTTCTCTATATACCATTGTATACTTTGGGAAAAATTTGCAAGCAGTGCTTTGCTGCACCGCAGACTACCTACTTCCTGTATTATTTTAAGTTTTTACGATCCATCATGAGATTGTCTGGTAGATATCGCTGTCAGCGATAAAATTATCTCCTGAATTCTAGCGAGATCGCACCTATTTTAATAAGTCCACATATTTTTCTTTTCAGCTCTGTGTCTACTTAAGATACAATACTCCAAAATATCTAATCAACTTTGACTTCATTTCTTTAATCATGGCACAATTTTTCCAATGATACTAATTCTTCTATTTGGAACTATTAATTGACCATCACACGCTGGAGAATATTTAGCGAGTATTTAAGAAAATAAAGAAAATTAGACTTAAAAATAGAAGATTTGTTTTGCAGACGAACACTGACATTATGACTCCATGACAGAATCTTGCAAGACGTGCTAATTAACTAAAACACTTAATGAATTTCACTCGAAAAAATCCCACCGCACCACAGAAGTTCTTTCTGACATTCTTTTTTGAAATCCTGGCTGATCATAGAAGCTATCATCATCATCATCATATCAGCCGAAAGACGTCCACAGTTGGAGAGAGGCGGAGGCCTATGTCCAACCGCTCCTGTGTGTCACGCATCCATCGGATTCCCGCGGCCCTGACTAGGTCATTGGTCCACCTTGTTCGAGGCCTTCCAACGCTGCGTCTTCCGATACGCGAACGCTACTTCAGAACCTTTCGTCCCCATCGACCATCTTTTCTGCATGCAATGTGCCTTGACATTGCCACTTAAGAAGAACTAAGAACTAACTAGAAGTTATGGTGCTAAGATAATATTTGACATGGCATTTGTGTTGGTAGGTCATCTCTAAAACATCTAATCAATTGTGCTGATTATTATTAAGATAAGTTGTTATTATAAACTTATTTTAGGTTAAGATGGGGCTGACAGACATGCTCTTTGAGATTAAAGTCTCTTAAAAATAAAGAGAAAAAAATAGAACTACTGACCATGAAAGATCATAATACATCGACAACCATTATAAATGAATACAGAAATCGAAATTATTTTCAAATTTATGAACGAAAAAAGAATAGTTTAAAAAAACTAAAAAAACACGCTTTCATAGCATATCAAACTAAAAAGTGTAAAATAATTTTCAATATAGGTAGAAAACAATAATAATGAACGAAAAATATTAATATCATTGTGAAAAAAGCGTACGGCGCTTTGTGCAATTTTTTAGTTTGATATGCTATGAAAGCGTATTTTTTTGTATTTTTAAACTATTTATTTTTTTCACAAAAAAAAAACGGATTATTGTATTGTCAGTCAATCTTTGATGGGTGTGCAGAGTTTGAAAAAAATCTGATCGCCCAAAGTCGGCCAAAATCGAGCTCAAAGGCGTTAAAAAGCAAAGGTTACAAACATACCGGTGAAGCTAATATAAGCGTGATAAAAATAAACAAATTTTAATACAAATGGTTACCTACTTAAATATCAACCTAAATAACAGAGCGCTAGTCTCGAAATTATAAATTCAAGTCTAGAAAACTAGATGTTAGTCTGACTAGAAATCATCATTAGATATAAATGACGTCTTTGTTCAATAGTACAGTTTACGAAGAATAATATTCTTTTTACCGTACCTTAAAAGGCAAAAATGGAACCCTTATTGGATCACTTTGTTGTCCGTCCGTCCGTCTGTATGGCTGTCAAAACCCTTAATCTCGGGAACGCGTGGAGGTATCGAGTTGAAATTAAATTATATTCTCAGGTCTGAGAGACCGCTCTTGAAATTGTGAAAAAATCAAACTTCTAGGTTAACGGAACAAAAGATATGGCCGTTTAGGTCGAAAAAAAAAAACAAATTTTTCGACACTCAAGGAAATCAAAATTCTAGAGTACTTCCCGTTGACCCAGAATCCCGACATTTTGCATGAAGCGAGGTCTTATAAAACAAGTCAAGGAATAAATCAGAAAATCGAAAATTTACGGTTACGTCACAATTTTGTATTTTTTTTTCGGAAAAATCTTCGAGACTCCAATTGGGAATTATTATACTCTTTACATAAGTAAGTTTGTACGGAACCCTCAGGGAGCGAGTCCGACTCGCACTCTCCCAGTTTTTTTTATATTCAGATGTCGTTAAGAACTCTTCCTAAAACACTTGGTCCGCTAACTGCACCAAATTTATATTTTTAGACTTTAATTAGACTTTATCATAAAAAAAATTAACACGTGTATTTAAGCATACAAATTAATACTAATAATAATCTACACTAATATTACAAAGAAGTAAAGTTTTTTTTTTGTTTGTAGTAGGTAATCTCTGAAAGTATTGGTCCGGTTGCTGAAATTTTTCACCGATAGAAAGCTGCTTTATTCCTGAGTAACAGGATATATTTTATGTACGCGGGCTAAGCCGCGGGCAAAAGCTAGTATTATAAAAAATTATAGTAATCGGACCAGTAGATACTTTTAAGATTTCCTGCTACAGACAATAAAACAATCTACCTCTTTAATACTAGCGGCCCGTCCCGGCTTCGCACGGGCAATAAATATAGCCTATTTTACTCAGGGTGAATGTAGTTTTCCAATGGTGAAACATTTTTTGAAGTCGGCACAGTACTTATTGGGTTTATTCATTAGAAACATACACACAAAAATACGAATATTTGCTCTTTATAATATTAGTGGAGATAACCACTGCACTCACTGAAAAAATGCATAAACCTGTCAATAATATACATTAAATCAATATCTATTTATCAGTCAGACGATAGGTAGGTACTCGTATCACAAGTGGGTCGTAATTAATGAGAATACTTCACTAACGAGCTTTGGAAATCTTTGATATGGTTTTTTGTAATGTTTTTTTTATTTCGTTTTGACTGTCTAGACAGACGGGCTACATTTGCACGTCTGCTGCAAAATTGCAGTTTTGATGCAGGGGCCCAAGTCTGCTATTTTTATAAATTCGTCATTCCAACACAATACCATTGTCATTTTGCTAAAAGTTCCTAATCTGCTAATTCATAATGATTGATCATTGATCGACTAATGTTCTTGTAATAGAATTGCCGTAAAATTAAAATATCGGGGCTTATTAAAAGCAATTACTGCACAATGACGTTCTAATGGTAGGTCACGGATCGAAGGAACTGTCAAAATTTTTGCAGATTACCGCATACGTAAGACATTCATTTATAAATGCACGAGATTACCATTCTATCCCATTTCTTTCAATTGAGTGTCAGTGGTTGATCATTGGAAAGTCATAATGACGCTATTATATTAGCAGATTACCAAACTTACTCAAAATCAACAATTATGAAATCAATGCAGATAGACCATTCTAAGAGCCATATTTCACCGGGACACCCTGGTAGCGCCACTGGTTGCGCCACCGTGGTGTCCTAGTGAAATATAGCAAGACACCAAACAAGACACCAAACAGACACCAGAGCAAAGATTTTATGTATCCTATGGATAATCTAGATTGCCTACGCAGCAAACACACTCTATAGTGTTTTTTATTTTCATTGCCATTAAGTTCATATTGACAAGCAAACGGGGAAAAATGTACTGAAAAAGACAACGAGAAAGGGTCGGTATGTCCCTTTCTTACCCCCATTTGAACTAGGGTAACCATGGTTTTACTAAATAAATTGTTAGTATTTTTTGACTGCAGCATGTGATATTAATTGATGGTGTATTTTTTTATATCGACAGCAAAGTACCAATATCTCCAAACTGTCTGTGAATCCTGAAAACAAAAAAAATCACTTCGAATTTTACTACGGCGATTATCACATTGCCACGTTCCACGCAGCGTAGCGCGTAAATGCGTGTACCTACCATTTGTATAGAAAATAAGCACAGTCCAACATAAAAAAAAAATTCATCCACGCGCGTTCATGCAGATCACACGCCTACATGAGGAGAAACATGCACACACGCGCGTGGGTGCGGGGCGGCACGTAAGGTATGGCACACTGAGTCTCGTAGTGTCATATGATTTGAATGAAATGAGTCAGAGCCTGCGTCAATTTACAAAATGCTCCTACGCGCGTGAGTACGTAAAAAAACCCGCACGATGATGCAGATCTGCATTTCCGCAAGTACGCGCGTTGGTGCGTTGACACGCAACATGCAGCATAATGCGCGGCAGTGGGATAATCGCCTGAAACACGCGGAAAACCCTTTTTAAATTCATAGTGGTAAATGATGATTTTCTTGAAAAGATATTTTTAGGAGGTATTGGTACTTCACGGTCGACAAATATAATATACTAGCATTTGCTCGCGGCTTCGCCCGCGCACATAAAATATAGCCTATGTCACTTAGGAATAAAGCAGCTTTCTATCGGTGAAAAACTTTTTGCGATCGGACCAGTACTTCCAGAGATTACCTAATATGGCTTGTTCGTCAACTCGCTTAAGCAATTCGCGCGAGTCCGCGCGAGTTGGGACCTTCCAATTTCACCTTATTTTTTCTGTCGTCATCTCGCATAAACATATAAAATACAGTCAAATAATTGTTATTAATTATAATTGTTATTACTATAAATAACTAGCTATTGCCCGCGGATTTTTTCACGCAGGCTATACCGGTTATCTACTTAGATTTCGGGATATTATGTTAAAGGTGAGGAATGAGTCGAGTAGGATGTGGCCAATGCAAATGGTACACGATACCCAAGTTATTTTAAAAACATTTTACGTTACTTTTGACTTTCTCATATTACCTGCACCTGTATGGTCCTCACCTCACCAAGGCAAGTTCGGTCGGTTCCTGCATCGGATTCAGACGGAAGTAACGCTCGGGTATCACTATTGTGTGGACCACCCGGAGAACACGGTGGAGCACCCGAAGACATGGTAGAGTTGTGCCTCGCTCGGGCAGAGCACCGCTGTTTCCTCGAGGAGGCAATTTTTGGCAACAACCTTTCACGCAGGGCCCTAGTTCAGACTATGGTCCGGAGCGAGGAGGAATGGCAGGTCGCCTCTTTCTGCGAAGCAGTAATGTTAGCGAAGAAGGAGGCCAAAGGACCATCGGCCGCCGAAATTCCGACCCCGACGACGGACCACGGTAGACGCGGGCTTGCGGACGCCGAGCAATGGGTAGTCCGATATCCAGCCGTCCGGTAAGTAACCGAACTGAGCTCAGTCGTCAACAGCGCGTGATCGATGTGCTCCTCAAACAGATGACATCAAATCGTAGGAGTCCAGAAGGGCCGATGCCCGCAAGCTAGAACCCCGGCGTATTCCTGAAAATGAAACCCGTAGTCCTATGCAAAGGGCAGCTGAAGGTCACAGGTTAATCATGAAATGGAACGCATCTTAGAAAGATTTTGTTCATCGTGTGGGCGCTCTTGACTTTTTTGACACATAAATGACGTATCGATACTGCATATTCACTCACTTACGTGTATTTCTAAGTCTCATTAACTAATATTTGTACGTCAACTTTGGTTGCTTATTGCTGATAATGTTGTGATTTGTTGGTAATTAATAGGTAAATATGCAATATTATATTATTGTAATGTTGATTAATATCTGTCTCATTACCGATAAGTGTTTTATTTTAAAGTCAAGTCGAACACAATTTCTAATACATTTTTAGAGTAAAAAATTTTTTTTTTAGTTTACTGTACATAAATACGTCAGATTTTCAAGTCTGAGCGAGTTGACGACAGAAAAAGTTGGTGAAATCGGAAGTTGCCAGCTCGCTTGGACTCGCGCGTATCGTTTAAGGCCCAAGCGCCCGAAAAGTGCCATAAAACAGTGATTTTCTGAAGTCGACTCCTCGCCAACGGCGTTTGAAAAAAGGTTGCTTGTAGGTCCGGCTGGTATTTTTTATTTATAGTTTTTTTTTATTGAGATAATAAAAACAATGAAAATTAAAAGCAAAATTATTTATACATTTTTGAAAAAAAAAATATCTATTTTTTTTTCAATTTCACGTAGTCAATTTGTCGAATATTACCAGAATTTTGTGATAGATTCCATTCATCATGATATGCTCTCTATGCAAATTCTGGCATCCTGTTGCAGTTTTGTGTTGTTGAGAGCTGCAATTTAATCAGCTAGTGTTTATATAACAATAATAATAAATAATTTATTAGTTTGGTGGTGATCACTTGCTAAGCGATCTCCTGCTTGGTGAGCTCCTACATGTTTTCAATAGCGTTCATGTCTGGTGTATTGGTTGACTAGGGTAAAACATTAATGTTTTTTAGCCAAGTATGCAGTGACACCCTTGGTTTTGTATCACAATGCAGATTATGCAGATTCGGGCATAAAAATGGACTCTTCGTCAATAAGGAACCATTCTTCGAGATGCGGCAGCAGTCCAGTTTCTAGTACTCGCTTGTACTGGTCATGCCTCATGGTCCCTTTCACGATATGTAGACCTTGGCTTGAGATTAAAGACCACATCATAATACTAATTGGGAATTTAGCTGTCTTCTGTTCTCTTAACACCAGTTTTTATTCTCCAGAGCGTCGTCGGAAAGGAGCATTTTTTGAACGGACAAAAGAGCTTTTGTCAACCAAAACCTGAAACGTCGATTCATCGGAGAAACATGTCTGAAAAATTATATTATTTCATCAGATAATGGCAGTAGTTTATTAACAATGTACTGTAGGTACTATTTAAAGTCTTATTTTTAACCGACTTCAGTCGGAAACAGTCATATTTTGATGTTGTTTGGCCCTGTGCAATAGTCTCTTCTTATTGACCTCGGTGAGGCGTGGTTTTTTGGTAGGCCGATGACCTATCAACTTCTCTTTTGCTTACTCTCGAAGAATTGTCTTATTTTAAACTTCTAGGCTCTCGTAGTTTGTAATCGTGGTAAGGTCTTACCTGTCTAATATACATATTAGTTTTTGATTAGTTGTCTAAAATATAATGTATTAATAACATCTTGAACTTCTTTAGAACACAATGGCTCGTAGTACGAACTAATCTATGGACACACTAGTAGAAAGGGATAGAGAGTGTTCTTGAGTCGCCACACCCAAGAATATTTTATACTATCTGGATTGATTATATCAACCTCAAAAATGTACTGAAGAGTACGATACAAGAACGCTCTTTTTTAAATTCTTTTTTATTTTGTTTTGTAGACTATTCCATAATGTGGGATGTCGTTAGATAGGTCTTTTAAAAATACTGCGAGTGTGTGAAAACTTAGGGATCAATTTAGGGATCCTATTGTGAATTATAAATATAGTTTTTACCTAATGCTAGTTTTCAATTAAACCTTATTGAGTTAACAGATGAAAACTAGTTTATTTATTTATTTCCACACTGACAAGGTGTAATTTGTTAAGCTTAAAATAAAGAAAAAACAGGTTAAATAAAGTAACACTTATAGGTATTTCACCTAGTATGTTTCAGTACATTTGCTATTACTATCTTTGTCATGGACGGCTTAATATTCTCACTTTACTCAGATTTCTATAAACACACTTGTTTTTCCAATTTACAATGGACTTGGCAGAATAGTCGAAATCGGCTCGACTTGAATAAAGAATACACAAAAAACACTAAAACGATCAAAATAACTTTAATTTCGGAAGTCGATGTTTCTGGTATATTTTGTTATTTAACTGACTGAACTGACTTCCGAATTTAAAGTTATTTGATCGTTTTACAGTTACTGTAAAACAAACATAAGTAACTAATTGTTGTTATAGATAGTTTTTGTTTAAAAACTAACTGTTAGTTTGGTTTGATTCTACAGTTTTGTACCAACTTTATGGTTATATATTTTTGTTAATTTTTTTGTATATTTAATTGGCTATTAAATTGGGACATATTCCCTATGCTATGGCTATTATATTGGTCTTGTTCATCAGTTCAACTTCATCAAATGATACTTTTTGACTGTAGTAGAATGTAGATGAGTATATTATAGACTATGAATATGAATATAGAGACTTCTTGATAAAAACACCAAAATCCCTATAGATATACACACATATATAATCAGCCTTTTTAATGTTCCCACTGCTGGAACTCAGGCCTCCTCTCTAGTAGAGGGAAACGAGCGAAACGGCCCGTGCTTCTCAGAACGCGGACGCGTTCAGCGCGGACTGAGGCTTGAAGATTTTTTTAGAGTGGTTTTATTTCGGTCACAAATCATAAAGTTATTTATGTAAGTTCAAAATAATTAGCTATAGGTGTAGAAGACTATATAAGCTGTGGTATTTTATGATGTGCACTGGATTTAGCTTACGCGACCTATTCAAACCCTTGTTTTGTAATTTTCTTGATTAGTGCGTCGGTAAAATTGTATTTAACTATATGGAAATTTTATACAAAACCATAATTTTTTTTTTTATGCCATCCTAGAGATGAATATGTATATTGTCTTTTATTACATGCCGTGTCATCCTCATAGTTATGATTCGTGGGGCATTATAATGGTACCCGAAAAACCGAGATAGTTGTCTAAAAAGGTCAAAACGTCCTTAATAACATCTTGAACTTCTTTAGAACAGAATGTCTCGTAGTACGAACTAGTCTATAAAACTAGTAGAAAGGGACAAAGATTCTTGTATGGTACTTCTTTATTACATCTTTGAGGTTGTCGTAATCAATCCAGATTGTATTGTACAAGATTCTTGGTTCACTGTCACTGACGTTTGACAGTTGGTTAATTATGGTTTTCAAAGGTTAGATTTCCATCTTATCACATACTCTTTGGTGGGGGGCGTGACTGGCGGCCGGACTGGTGTCCGCACTGGTTGCGCCACCAAATTGGTTGCGCTACCAGTGGTGTCCCGGTGAGTAACGCTCTATAGAGCTCTATACATTTTGCTGGTGGCGCAACCAGTTGCGCTACCAGTGGTGTCCCGGTGAAATATGGCCCTAACACTATTGTAATAGCAGACTTGGGGCCCAGGTCTGGCGCAGAAGAGTTGCTGGATTGTGATTAATTTATCTTGAAAATAATTTTCCCTCTTTATAATATTAGTGTAGATTTAGATTTTGACTAGAAATAAATTGTCATGAATATAATTTTTAACAGACTTCGAAAAGAAGGAGCTTCTATGTTCTGCTGAAATGTATGTTCACCGATATCTCGGTCAATTGTGGACCGATTTTGAAAATTCTTTTTTTTGATTGAAAGGTTATGCTTCCAAGTTGGTCCCTTAGAAATATTGTTATGATCTGATCACGAACTTTGAAGATATGGAACAGAACTCTTCATAGGATCACAGCAGAACTGTCGTAACAAGAAAAATTACTTTGTTTATACGTGTAGTCGATGACTGACTGAAAGAAAAAGGAGAGGGGAAGTATCCAACTGATGATGATGATGAAGCCGGAAGGTAAATTAATGTAATCTAACCGTGTTTGAGATTATTAGAATCATTATGAGATGAATGAGAGAAGTTTGGCTGAGGGGTACTTTTTAGTGATGGTAACATAACTAAAAAGTGTAAAATAAAAAACTTTTTACAAAAAAAAATATAACCGACTTTAATGTTCACTGAAAAGTACAAAATAACTTTAATTTCGGAAGTCGGTGTTAAATAACGAAGAGAAAAAACTATTATAGAAACATCGACTTCCGAAATTAACGTTATTTTGTACTTTTCAGTGAACATTGAAGTCGGTTATTTTTTTTTTTGTAAAAAGTTTTTTTGTTGTAACATTACTACCTTTCTAATGTCTATGATAATTTTAACACAGATTGCTAGCTTAATATAACCGTTGTATACAGAATTAGTCTGCATACTAATGTATGATTAATACATTAACAAAAAATAGGAACGCTAGGTATAATCCAATTATGCTTAAAGCTCTACTAAAGGCTAGTAATACACGAACAGTTGTCTGCGAAACGAAGTTATTTCAATATATATTTTTTTTATTTTTTTTTTAAATTGGGTGGCATATAGCTGACAATACAAGATAAACGTTAAAATAGATCACGATGAGCCATTTACAAGCCTCCACATATAGTATGGAAGTATTGTGTGTGTGTGTTATATATTTACATCTAGCTTTTACCTGCGGCTTCGCCCGCGTATATAAAATATAGCTAATGTCACTCAGGAATAAAGCAGCTTTTTAACGGTGATTTTTTTTTTGCTTTCATACCAGTACGAAGGTCTAGAGATTAACTACTAAAACAAAAAAAAAAACAAAAACTGTATGTGTGTTGCCAGCCTTACGTTTTCGTGTCCGTTTTGCATTGATAACATCTACATAATAGGAAACAAGAGAGATCATTACGGAGCGCTGGTTTTGTCTTAAAATAAAGATTTATGAAGTAGTAAAGTGCTTAATCTAAGACATTTCAACGTGATTGATGACTAGAGCCGAGAAAAATAATAAATTAAAAAAAAATATACAAAACATGTAACAAGATATACATAAAATATATTTTATATCTACAACATATTATGTTGTATAATTATGTATAAAATGTTTTATTAATATTTTATTAATTATATTTTTAGTTAAAACGTAAGTATGTAACGTAAGTATTTACATGATACAATTAAAAAGGGTAATTGGAGATCTGTAATTACTTACGAAAAACCTCAAAAAATCATCATGTATAAAGAACAATTTCTATAAATAAAATATTTTACTACGTTAAAATTATCCGCCCACACGTACAATATACCTAGTTAATTACGAAATTGTTGATAATTGCGAATTAATTGATACGAAAAACAATAAAATAACAATCACTAGACGGCGGGCATTTAATTTTAATTCGTTTTTAGCGTTCCGTACCCAAAGAGTAAAAACGGGAAAGAGACCCAGGTACCTTATATATATTCCAATTTTTTTTTTAATAGCCTATACTGTCCCACTGCTGGGCAAAGACCTCCCCCAACTTCTTCCAGGTATTCTTTTCTTGAGCTACCTCAAACCAATATATTATAATTGTTATTTTTTATGGAATGCGCCATATCTGTCGTAAAGATTTTTTTTTCTTTTTTCCTATTGCTATGACCCCACTGTCCGTCTGTCTGTCTATCATCAAACTGTATCTCATGAAGTATGATAGCTAGTTGAATTTTTCTAAGATGATGATATTGTATTTCTGTTGCCGCTATATCAACAAATAAATATTTTAGTGAGGCTCACATACAACAAACGTGATTTTTTAACAGTACCTACGGAACCCTTTGTGCGGTAGTCCAATTCGCACTTGACCAGTTATATTAACAAAAATAACCTTTGTAGCGTTTTTATTTACGGACATATACAGAACTGAATTGTTGAATGAAACTCAATATTGTAATTCTATTATTATAACGTTCTGAGGCGAAAGTTTATTAATTTTTAAGCGAAAGTTATTCTTTTTTGTGTGCCTAACAAAACTAGTACGATACTGTGAATTAAGATTTATAGTGATAATTTAACAGTTCAATATCATGGGACTTACCATGATAAATATGACGAGAAAGAGACGAGATGGTGCTATAAACCCTGTCCCGTAAAACGGGGTGAATAGAGACAAAACTTTGGTTTGGTTTTTCACTTTGATACTATAATATCGGCCTCTAACAAAGCATCGATTTTTTAGAATAACAATTCATTGAAAAATTGATATGTTTAAATGCTGCAAAAATATTCAAATATCAAGAAAATACCCTTTAAAGTTTTGTCTCTATTCAGCCCATTTTACAAGGTTTCATCCCTTCAAAAGTTCAGTTTAGGTCGTAAAATGGATCGCGTTAAGAGCTTGTGGTAGAGCCTTTGAAACTGCACAGGGTTATTTGTAAAACACTAGCACCCTTGCAGGACTGTATTATAAACATCATAAACAACAAATTTTGTTCTGTGAATTTAATAAATATGTCATATTTTAGATCATCAGATTTTCATACAAAAACTAGCTTTAGCCCGCGCGGCTTCGCTCACTACTCTACCCTACTCTGCCCTACTATACACTACCCTACTCTACCCTACCCTATCCTACTCTACACTACTCTGCCCTACTATACCCATCACTAAATAGTCCAAACAAAGCCTAGCGCCTAACTCAGCATATGCTGCGATATTTTTCCCACAAAAAAAAAAGCATGATCATTTTTTCTGTGTTTGGGTGTAATTTATATATAATATGTGTGTATTTAGAAATATTTATGTATGTTTATCAGTTGTCTAGTACCAATAACACACGCTCTGCTTAGCTTGGGACTAGACGGCGCTGTGTGATAGTTGTGAAATATTATTATTAGTAGTTGTGAAATATTATTATTATTATATGCGGAACCTGAAACACGTGTCTAATATTTTATGCAAAGAATCTATGTACAAAATTTCATAACTGTATCATGAAAAACCACCAAGTTATAAGCTTGTTATGTCAGCAAAAATACATAGTCACCGGGCCCTCCAGGCGAATGAGGGATTGTTTTGCACTTGCACCCAGCTTTTTGCTGGCACCTAATACCCGCTATGATCTGCTGTGACCTGTGTTGTACTTAGTGTCTGTGGTGTCCAACTCGTAAACTTTTGGGAAAAAATATAACATAGTATAAAAACTGATTCTGAACAAACTATATTCATAAACTAAAAATAATGCTGTATAAAGTTAGATCGTAATTTTCGAGAGAGTACCTACAAAAAAGTGATTATTTCTGACACATGAACTTTGCGTGGAACGGATCGTACTTTTTTCGTTACATACTTAATTACGGCTCTTTAAATAAACTTTCTCTGTATCTAAAAATAGAAATTTGGTTTACACTTACTTTTAAGAAAAACATATGTATGTAATGTGTCACGGTCTGATTCGATCATTGAACCCCGATTAACGTAGTTTCAGCAAATAAAACACTTTTTTATTGCCTGGCCTGAATTATTTACAGTAAACAGATTTTTTTAGGTGGGAAATCTTTCAATCATTGCTCCCACTCTTGCGCGGAGGGGGAGGGCGTGTCAGACTTTTAATTACTATCACCCACTCTTGTTCCTTCCTTGCCTTCGTTCCAGGGCTCCAGGGTTCTCTTACATACGCAGTAGGCCCTTTTTTATGGTGGCAAAAATCATCCAATGACAACCCCCGCTCTTGGGCGGAGCGGGAGATAGTGTCAGACTCTTACTGACTAAAAGACCCCGTTCCTTTTAGCCGTTATACCGGGGCTCGAGCTGCGGCTAGACAGCGAGCTACCCATTGCTCACTGTCCGCAAGCCCGCGCCTACAGTGGCCGGAAATCGGGATCAGAATCCCGTCGGCGGCAGCGATTACACCGTTAACTGATGCGGTCGGCCTCTTCCTTTGCGAGTATTACTGCTCCGCAGAAGTCGGCGACCGCCTACCACTCCTCCTCGCTCCGGACCATGGCCTCAACCAAGGCCCGGCGCGAGAGGTCTCCGCCGCCGATCGCCCCCACGAGGGCACAGCGATGCTCCGCCCAAGGCTTCGACCCTGCTGGGCCCCTACGGTTTGCGGACTCTTCGAGGTGCTCGTGGAACACTATTCAAACTCTTTTATACCGAAAAAGGTAAAACCCATACATACAATGGCGTGTCTTGAATAATTTATGTTTTTATTAAATTATTCTTACTAACAAAGCTGTAAACAGACGGTCATAAAAAAACGAATTAATATACAGATGGGTTTTTTTTTGGTCCCTGATTTTTTTATTTAAATTAGGTACCTACCATCATAAGTATAAAAACACGGAAAACCCCCAACACTGCAAAATCGAGATCACTTTTTTGGTCTGCGTTCCTACCTACCTACATTATCTATAAGTAGGATAAAAAAAATTGTTGTGTCTATTTGTAAATACCGCTAAATTTTTTAATCGTTTCAATTCTGTGGAGGATCGATCCGGTACATGAAACGTGTGGAATATTATTATTATTATTTAAAGATAAAATTAAAAAATAAAGTACCTTTTTTAAAAAATTCGTATTAATTTACGAGATTAACTTCTTTAAGAAAACGTCAGCTGAGCGAGTCCAATGACCTCTAGGTAGTAGTCGGAATTAAGTAATAAGTTTTTACACAATTACCCCAGAAGGGGGAGTACCTAATTTCTTACAGCTTACAAACAAAGACAGACAAAGCTAGTTTTAAACATATTTCGCAAATAATTTCCATGGCCATTTTATTAAAGGGAAACATAATTATACAAGATAAAGGTCAAAAACATATTAAATAATAACTGTAGTGGCCGACCTTCGTGGCCAATGTTTCGCACTTGGCCACGCATCAATAGCCGTGTGTAACTAGACATAAAATAATAAAACCGGCCAAGTGCGAGTCGGACACACGCGCGATGTGTTCCGTACTGTCCTCAGCAAAAAATGCCAAAAAAAACACGTTTCTATGCTGTAGCCCTCTTAAAATTAAAATTCCGAAAATGCTGCGGAGTGCCATCCGAAAACCAGCGCTGTCTGCACAAAGTACATAGGTACAGAAGTCAATCTACACACAAAGCACGCTCGAGCAACGCACACATAGACACTGCTCACGGACACGACGTCGCCCTCCCCGCTAACTGTCCTATCTCACAAACTGGCGTATCTGCACTGATATTAGCAACGTGTTCATAACATTATTTTGAATAAGTTCTAATCGTCGTATCTGTGTTGTTTACCGTTTAGAAGATAATCACGTATTTTGTTTTGCGCAAGTGCAAGAAAAGTGGAAAAATACCCTTACTACCTTCATACCTTAGGGCTTTAGAGTCACTACTAACTTAAAGAATAAGCCAGGAGCAATATAAAACACTTATTGATTCATTAACAAAGCTACAGCTAACGCAACTCCAGAAACCCAATTTTAACACCCGAACGAAAAACGGTTCCCCTGAAAAAATATCAATTGTTAGTTAGGACAGTTAGCCGGAAGGGTGCCGACGATATCTCGAAGCGCCTCGGCCCGCTCGTCGAACAGTTCCGGCTCAAACGCTCATTAGTGTACGCACACTACCACCGAGCGTTAGGTATAAAAAGTGAAGTACATACATGAGATTGTTTTCTGTACCTATCTATTTTGTGGTGTCTGGGTCTGAAGCCTAGCAGTTGCGGAGATAGTAACCAGCACGCTTAGCCAAGTTGTTATTCTGCAATCGTCAACGCTATCGAAAAGTGACAAAACGTATGGGAATGACGTCATCTCAACGTAAAGTCGCGTGGTCAGAACAAACGAATAGACAATTCGTAGCCAACTGCATATCGTTCAAAATCGTTTCTACAATGTTTAACGCTTCATCCTTTGTTATAGAAACGCTATATTGTAGAATGAGCGGCCGACTCAGGCGCGTCAACATGGCTACCAACTTATCGTTTTCTACAATTGCTGTCACCGAGGCGTTACCGATTAGAGAATGGAATTCGACACAAACTGGTTGTAACTTGGCTAGGGGGGCTGTTTTGGTACGGTCACGCTCACCGCGTTGTATAGACAGTCGAGATTTACATAGACATATTTATATTCTTTATTGTATAATTCTGTACACTTCTTCTGTTTTATTTTGTGTGGTCGCCGGTCGTCGATGTGTTCTGTCAAATACTTAGCTGGCCTGTTGATCTATTGACCCTGACTACTATGCCGAAGGTCGTGCGTTCGATTCCCAGTCAGAACATGTTTGTGTGAGGAGCACGATCATTTGTTCTGTGTTACACCCAAATTTAACTATAGTTAATATTGTAAAATAAATACATGTAAATATCAGTGGTCTAGTACCCATAGCACAAACTCTGCTTAATTTGGGATTAGGTGGCATTGTGTGAAAGTTGTGGAATATAATTAAAATTTTTTTGTTGGTAATTTTAACCAATCAAATATATTTCTAATTAAGAAAAAAAAAACAGAAAAAAATATAGTTACGATTTGTTTTTTTTTTTTTTATATTTCCACATCTACCACACAACGCCGTCTAGTCCCAAGCTAAGCAGAGCTTGTTATGGGTACTAGACAACTGATAAACATACTTATTTACTTCTAAATACATACATATTATAGATAAATTACACCCAAACACAGAACAAATGATCATGCTCATCACATAAACATTTGTCCTGGGTGGGAATCGAACCCACGACCTCCGGCATAGCAGTCAGGGCCACTAACCACTAGACCAACAGGCCAGTCAAAATATTACTATTAATTCATTAAACCCCAAGCGAACGCCGGCGTTCGCGCACCTATTGTCTTTCAATTGTGTCTGTAATTATCACAAATAAAATCTATTCTATTATCAAGGTTACCTTAGGGTAGCCATGCTAGGGTATACCCGTCAGGTTTGCCTGCACAGTTGAGTTTTACAGGTAACCCGGACCGTGTATGTTACAAAACTTGACAGGTATAGGTAACTGTGCAGGTAAACCTGTCAGACCGTATATCCTAGCGTGTATGGCTACCTTAACCTTTCGAATACCGGAATTAGATTAGTCATTCTCGATTGGATACAAACGCAATCTAATTGCGAACCGCCTGCAAGTGTCTGGTGTTCTCCTAACACTTTCATGTACAGAATGAGTAAGTCCTTTCAGGCGACTGAATTAATCTCCGTCTGCGCTCAATGTGTCATTATCTATAAGTCGAATCTAGGGTCACCACCACCGGGTATGGTTGAATAAAAATATTAAAAAACTTTGACCATATGGCCTTAGTACAGGCCATGGTCCGGAGCAAGGAGGAGTGGCAGGCGGTCGCCTCCTTCTGCGAAGCAGAAATGCTAGCAAAGGAGGAGGCAGACCGCGTCAGGCAACCCAGCTGCCGCCGGAATTCCGATCCCGATTTCCGGCCACCGTAGGCGCGGGCTTACGGACGGCGAGCAATGGGTAGCTTGCTGTCCAACCGTCCGGTAATCGTCCGGATCAAGTCCAAGTCGCCAACGGTGCGCACTGTTCCCGCGCGCCTCAAGGAGTTGTCAGCAACCGTAGGGGCCCAGCAGGTTCGAAACCTACTGGGGCCAAGTGCAAGGCAATGAAGGAACAGGAGGACCAATGACCTGGTGAGGGTCGCGGGATTTCGATGGATGCGAGACACTCAGGACTGGTCAATATGGCGACACTTGGGGGAGGCCTATGTTCAACAGTGGACGTCTTTCGGCTAAGATGATGATGTTGATGAACTATAGTCAAGAGTTGAATTCCGAGACAGGTGGGAACCCTAATGGGACCGGTGCAACCTGACCTGTCTGCTATCTGGCTAGACTGTAGCTAGACAGCAGACGAACTAGTCTACTTACAATTTCAAGTTATTGGAACGACGATCGATCATTTCATTCAGTTATTTACCTACTGTAATGCACATTCAATGTACATATATTTCGTTCGAAAGTTCGACTATATACACGTTTTTCACTCACGTTTGTATTTCCTACTTTCGGTTTAAAATAAGATATTAGAATAGAATAGAATAAACTATAAAACAACAACAACAACAATATACCTACAACAACACTACAACAACAACTATAATATATTAGCTTAGATAAATAAAGTTTTTTCAAAGTGGTAGAGGACGCGTTCTATGATAGTCATTTGTTTTAGCTAATTGATGTAAACCATGTAAGTAAAAGTCATCCAAAAGTCCGGTTTAAAATCCTCACAACGGCGCCAACATTATTTTTAGTTTATATAGTTTGTTCAGAATGAGTAACTGAATGGATCGTACTAATTTCATAATTTGCTTACGTGAAGGAATATACTACTTACAGATAAACGCCCACTTATCTTGAAACACGCCAAAATTAGGAACTAAATTAGTAATTACAGTTTTTTTGAGGTCGGATAATCGTCAAATAACTTCTTATATACTTAGCAATTTTTTTTTAGTATAATGAAAATACCGTGTTTCGGCTTTCGCATATAATAATGATTTACTGTAATTTATAAGTGTATTTTATTTGAATTAGTTCAATTTAATTCATTAAACCCCAAGCGAACGCCGGCGTTCGCACACCTTATTGTCTTTCTATGGTGTCTGTGAATTCCACGATTGGAAGTTTAATGTAAATTCCCTTTGATTTTATTCTACTTTGCTATGATATTCATTTTCATGATTGATTTTTAAATGACATTGGGTGTATATGGCAATTCAGGTACCCAGATAATACCTGAATTGCTGCATCAGCGCCGTCTAAAACACCCACCCCATTCCATCGTTGCCCTTCATACCGGAGCCCAGCCTCCCTTTCAGAAATAGACCCTTGGTCCCAGTGGGCTTCGACCCTGCTAGGCCCTTACGGTAATTTCTAAAATCTGGTCACAACATATACATCACTAGCTTTTGCCCGCAGCTTCGCCCGCGTACCTAAAATATAGCCAATGTCATTCAGCAATAAAGCCGTTTTCTATCAGAGAAAAAATTTTAGCAATCAGACCAGTACTTTCAGAGATTACTTCCTACAAACAAAAAAATACTTCACCGCTTTATTATATTAATGTAGATAAATTACACCTCTGCAAAATTTCAGCGATCTGGGTCGAAGTGTTTGAACTGGATGTTAATGATAAGTCAGGACTTTGCCTATTACTACTATACCCTAAATGAAAGTTACATTATTTTCAAGATAAATTAATCACAATCCAGCAATTCTTCTGCGCCGGACTTGAATCAAAACTGCAATTGTGCAGCAGACGTGCAAATGTAGCCCGTCTGTCTAGACAGTCAAAACGTAACAAAAACATTACAACAAACCATATCAAAGATTTCCAAAGCTCGTTAGTGAAGTATTCTCATTAATTACGACCCACTTCTGATACGAGTACCTACCTATCGTCAGACTGATAAATAGATATTCATTTAATATATATTATTGACAGGTTTATACATTTTTTCAGTGAGCTCAGTGGTCATCTACACTTATAATATTATAAAGAGGAAAATTTGTATTTTTGTGTGTATGTTTGTAATGAATAAGCTCACAAAAATTACTGCGTCGATTTCAAAAATTCTTTCACCATTGGAAAGCTATATTCACACTGAGTAACATAGGCTATATTTATTGTCCGTGCGAAGCCGGGACGGGCCGCTAGTAATATTATAAAGAGGTAAAGTTCGTTTTTATGTTTTTTTTTTTTAATATGTGATATGTTGATATTACAAACAGACACTTAAATTTTATGAGTATTTAATGTAGATAAAATACACACCCCTACTTTTTAATTAGTACACAAAAAAATGGGTCTGTATCTGTACCCGTTACTGATTATATTTTCGTATTCAAAAGTAGAAAAAAACTGAAATCCTAAAATTGACCACGAAAAGGTAAATTCACACATTCAATCATACATAATAATTGCTAGTAGAAAATACTGCGGGCAGTGTTTTTCCATTTTAATCGTCATTTATTCATTCATAATCAATACACCTGCACAATATTTCCATAAATTGAGAGACATTTTGGGATAAACACAAACGCTAATAACTTTGCTTTTTATGAATATTATTTATTGAGACTTTACTTAAATAATAACAAGAGCTTTTCTAATAAGTCCTTTAAGTATTTGTACTAGTTAAAAATTAGTGGTGTATGTATAGATGTAAATTAATATCACAGAAAGTAAATATTTCTATTTTTGTTTGTAATTAATAAATTAAAGAACTAAAGCGCCGATTTAAAAAAAAAATCTGTTCTCAGTAAAATGCTACTTTATCACTGAGTGACAGGAATATTTATTTGTAAAGTTTATAAATATGTTTACAGGCTAAATACATAATATTTACTTTCATGTAAGCGAAGTCGCTGGCACAAGCTAGTTTTTAATACACGAGATACCGGTATAATATCTAGCTTAGACGATAATTTGGTTAGACGTACTCGCAACTCGCAAAAAATAATAATTGGCTATGAATCTAAGATTTCAGTTAGAAGTTATGAGATGTATATCTCTTGTAGCGTATAATATAACATCCAATTATGTTCTACAATATTTTACTAGTCGCTGCATGTAAAATACTGGTGTCCGGTCGGTTAGACCGGACGCTGACCTCAACATTGTAGATTAGGGAGATTGATTAGAGTTCTTCACTACTACTTATAAAAATCTTGGAATAATGCGATTACTTTAGAAAAGCGTTTTGTACCATCGCGGTCATATCTGACTGATCAGTTAAAAAAAATTCTCTTGAATCCTAAGGCGCGGCGCCAAACCAAACCTTTTGAAGTTTTCGTTTCGAGTGCAAGCAAAAATGAACTTAACGGTGGTCAGGCGAGAGTGTCTTTGTACCATATTGCTAGTGCACTCTAGCACTATGGCAAAATTCAACAATTTCTATTAAAGCTGGTGATTGATTATTTTTCAGATTTTTGTTTATAACAATACGTAATAAGTATGTAATTGTAATCAATTATATAAAATAGTGAACACTAATTGCATTAAGTTACACCATTTTAAAAATAATTAATATTGAGAAAAAGAGTTTTTTTTTTTCATTGTTAAACCGTAACCTGCTAACAAACTGTCCTTTTGAGTTTAAAAAATAAATAGTCGAAAGAAAATAAATGTATAAACATTTACATACCTACCTAATTAAAATAAAAACAAATAAAATATAACTTTGAAATAATATCTTAACCTGTCAATCGTGATAATGACAGACACAATTGAAAGACAATAGGTGCGCGAACGCCGGCGTTCGCTTGGGGTTTAATGAATTAAACCTTAGCCAATACTACCCGTATCAAAAGTTTCTAAAATAAAATAAAACAATGTGCAACAAAAAATCTAACGGTGTATGCAATCTTAGTTTTTTTCTGCCGAACTTTCGGCGTCTGTGGGCCTTCCCACAACATAGAAACTAAGTGTAAGTAGACTGGAATGATGACCACTAAGATTTCTAGAACAATTGTTTAAGATACGTACACATTCTAGAAATATATACTGGGCCGCAAAAATAACGGGTCACGTCAAAAAAAAGATGGAAGAGGTTAGAAAGGAAATACTTTCCGATTTGTACTACGAGTGTCGCCGCTTGTCTCCCACCCTACAGACAATAAAGCAATACGAACGCGCATTACGCAACTAACAGACTGTGCCCACTTAGATCGGAATATTGCTATTGGTAGTTGAACTATGAGCATTGCCCTACTTTATGGCACACCTGCCCCGCCCACAAGGCCGTTCTAATCACTTTCGTCTGTGCTGTGTGTCACATGGAAAAACTCTGACAGCTCTAAAGCTACATTAGTTTCACCCAAACGTGGACCACGCCTGATTTGTACGTAGAACGACGTCACGTGGCGTGGACTAAGTGTAGGTCTACAAGTCTAGTTTCGATATAAAATGTATGGAGACCGACGCGCCCAGATCGGAGTACGTGGTACACGTGCGCGCGGTGTAGTTCTAAGCCCCCCCCCCCCTCCGCTACAAAAGTCTTCGTGGGCGAGGGGGCCTTAGTTAAGTAACATACAGTAGGCACAATGGATCTTGAGCGCTCGGCGTCAGAGTGGGGATCGCTTTGCGCATTCCGTACAATGGCGAGCCAATCGTCTTCGTTGTTAGATACATGCAGCAACGCAGGGAACGAATGAGGAGTGACGTCTATGACGCGATCGCGCGGCGAGCCAATCACTGACACTCCCCGCCCCCGCGTCTCACTTCGCACTAATAAAGAGACCGAATATTTGGCTTCTGCGCAACCGCTCAAGATCCGTTATGGCAACTGTAATTGTAACTAATTTGCTGTAAGTAATCTAACTGCTCTCAAAAACGTTAAGGAAACTGAAAGATCAAAGAGAGATTTATTTTTCATTTTATTTTATTCATGGATGGTTTAAAAGAAAAAAAATAAAAACCATAACCAAACCATGGCCATAAAACAGTTAGAACATTGAAAATTAGCAACTTTGTAGAAAACGCCTTTCGAAGATGGGAAACTCCAACTATATAAGGCGAAATCGCGGGCGACCGCATGAATTCTATAAAAATCACATAATTTGTCTATTATGAATTTATGACATTATGGAATGCTATAAATTATTGACTAAGTAGTTATTTTTATAACCGCTTATGTCAAAAAAAGTAGTACATATAAATCATCAAAATTCAACTACAAAAATGTCTTGACATTAATATTAATTTAATCTAGTAGACTTTATCATTTTACTTCATGATTATTAGGTGTCATTATTATTTTTAGGGTTCCGCACCTCAAAAGGAAAAAAAACGGAACCCTTATAGGATCACTCTGTTGTCCGTCCATCTGTCTGTCTGTCAAGACCATTTATCTCGGATATGCGTGGAGGTATCAAATTGAAATTAAAACAATATATTTATAGACCAGTGTCGATAATTTTTGAAACAAAAAAAACGAATAGTAGGATGAAACCCATCACAAAAGGAGGAGAATATTATAAAAATGAAAGGAAAAATAATTTACGGGCGATCTGAGGTCGGGAAGGGGGTGGGGGTGACTTTTTAAGGGGAAAAAACGGTTTTTCTCGATTTCCGGCAAAACTAAAAGTCCTATGGAAAAAAGTCAAATGGCAAAGTTGTAGGTAATAAAAAGATCTAAAACTTTTGTATTAACACTTTTTTCACATAACCTCAAAATTTATGTGAAAAATTCAAAAAACCATGTTTTTGGTTTTTTATTTTTATCTCTTTCAAAAAACAATATTTTATCACGAAATTTGGTGAAAACTTACCTTTTTATGTCTCAAATACGCTGTAATTTATTTGATTAGAAATATTTATTTTTTTACCTTATTTTGAATAAATATCGAAAAATCACCCTAATTTTCAATCGAAAAATCACCCGTCAAAATATCTTTTTTTTTCAAAAAGTTTATATGGTGTCTGTTCGTTGAAATCTCTACTTTCCGATGGTGAAAAAAAATATATATGTTACCATAGTAAATCTTCTCAGCAAATGCAAAAAACCGAAAAAAACTCGAATTCGAAATTTTTTTTCAATTATTATATTGAATGTAGAGCTATTTATTAAAATTTACACTTTAATTACTCGAAAAACGTAAAATTACATGTTACATAGATAACAAAAAAAATTGCAAATCAAAATATAGTACTATAATTAACAAACAAATAAGTTGATAAAATTAATACTTAATAAGACGTCTACAATATTTGGAGAAAGGAGTCGAATCTTCTTTAAGTTATATGCGTAGATGCCTATTTATTTATAACTATTTTTATATAACTTATATTTATCTGAGTGACCTACGAAAAATTTTAGCCCATCAAAAGGTATTTCATAGAGGAGTGGGGAAGGGGCTAGGCGGGTCCGGGTCTTACTACATACATACCTAATATATTATTTCGTAGCAGCTGTAACAACCGTTAGCCTAGCCAGTATTCGAAATACAGTATAGTATACAACATCGTTTAAAAAAATACACGTGCACGTTGAGTTTCTTGAAGATAATTGTGACAAGTTTACAAAAAAACTAAGAAGATTAAAAAAATAATAATCTCCTTTATTTTGCACAAACAAACTTAGTTACTCCCATAAGATATATAAAATACACATCGTAAATATATTTTTACTAACTAACTTATGGCCTATTTTCATATGTATTTCATATATTTTAAATATATTTTAGATACATTCAAAATATATCCTAAAAGATATAAAAAACATAGCTAAAAATAAAATAAAAAAATTGAATATATCTGAAATATAGGTATTTGAAATGTATAATATATATATGAAAATCGACCAAAAGTTAGTTAGTAAAAATATATTTACGATGTGTATTTTATATATCATATGGGAGTAACTAAGTTTGTTTGTGCAAAATAAAGGAGATTATTATTTTTTTAATCTTCTTAGTTTTTTTGTAAACTTGTCACAATTATCTTCAAAAAACTCAACGTGCACGTGTATTTTTTTAAACGATGTTGTATACTATACTGTATTTCGAATACTGGCTAGGCTAACGGTTGTTACAGCTGCTACGAAATAATATATTAGGTATGTATGTAGTAAGACCCGGACCCGCCTAGCCCCTTCCCCACTCCTCTATGAAATACCTTTTGATGGGCTAAAATTTTTCGTAGGTCACTCAGATAAATATAAGTTATCTAAAAATAGTTATAAATAGGCATCTACGCATATAACTTAAAGAAGATTCGACTCCTTTCTCCAAATATTGTAGACGTCTTATTAAGTATTAATTTTATCAACTTATTTGTTTGTTAATTATAGTACTATATTTTGATTTGCAATTTTTTTTGTTATCTATGTAACATGTAATTTTACGTTTTTCGAGTAATTAAAGTGTAAATTTTAATAAATAGCTCTACATTCAATATAATAATTGAAAAAAAATTTCGAATTCGAGTTTTTTTCGGTTTTTTGCATTTGCTGAGAAGATTTACTATGGTAACATATATATTTTTTTTCACCATCGGAAAGTAGAGATTTCAACGAACAGACACCATATAAACTTTTTGAAAAAAAAAGATATTTTGACGGGTGATTTTTCGATTGAAAATTAGGGTGATTTTTCGATATTTATTCAAAATAAGGTAAAAAAATTAATATTTCTAATCAAATAAATTACAGCGTATTTGAGACATAAAAAGGTAAGTTTTCACCAAATTTCGTGATAAAATATTGTTTTTTGAAAGAGATAAAAATAAAAAACCAAAAACATGGTTTTTTGAATTTTTCACATAAATTTTGAGGTTATGTGAAAAAAGTGTTAATACAAAAGTTTTAGATCTTTTTATTACCTACAACTTTGCCATTTGACTTTTTTCCATAGGACTTTTAGTTTTGCCGGAAATCAAGAAAAACCGTTTTTTCCCCTTAAAAAGTCACCCCCACCCCCTTCCCGACCTCAGATCGCCCGTAAATTATTTTTCCTTTCATTTTTATAATATTCTCCTCCTTTTGTGATGGGTTTCATCCTACTATTATTATTTTTCACTTTTTATTATTTTTGAAGGCATCTACCCTGGTCTATTAGGCCTACGGTCCATTGAAGTTGTGAAAAAATCAAACTTGTAAGTTAACAATAAAAAAATATATGGCCGTTAATGTTGCAAAAAGACGTATATTTTGTTGATACTCTCAACGATCGAAATTCATAGTGCACTTCCTATTGACCTAGAATCAAGATCTTATAGCACAGAAGAAGCAAGGTCTTATAGCACAAATTAGGTAAAAATCTGAAAAGTGTAAATTAGTGGTTATGTCACTAAAAATGTGATTCGGAAAAATCTTCGTAACTCAATTCGGAAATTAAACTGTCTTCATATGTAAGTTAGTACAGAACCCTCAGTGCACGAGTCCGACTCGCACTTGCCCAGTTTTTTTATTGTAACTACGGATTAAGGTTATCTGAATCAAATTAATTTTATTTATTTATTTATTTCAAGGTGAAATTACCAATTATTACACGATATTATTCATAAGTTACATTTACATTAGACCGACGCACACGCGTAACTCGCCTGATTTGTACGCAGAATGACGTCGCGTGGCGTGGATAAGTGTAGCTCTACAAGTCTAGTTTCCATATAAAATATATGGAGACCGAAGTGCCCAGATCGGCGTGTGTGCAGTGTACTTTTACATTTATTCACTAATGTATCTTGACTTTTTTATTAATATAATTATGACATTTTAAACATAAATACTTCCAGTAATATTATTAACAGCTTCATTTATTATGTTTCTTACAATAATAAAGCATGTGATTCAAAGTCAAGTCAAAGTCAAAAATATTTTATTTCACATAGGCCTACATGAGCACTTATAAAACGTCAGAAGCTAGTGCACGGTTCCAAATTGGTCGTTTCCTATAGAGAAGAACCGGCAAAAAACTCCATGGTTACTCTTTGTTAGACTTACTTACTCTTTACTCTGATTAGCATGCCTTAAGCTGTAATATAGTTGGACTATGCTACATTGTTTTATGTATAACTATGTAATTATACTCATTCTAGCTTCTGTCAGCGGGTTCACTCACCTGTAAAAAGGTTTTTCCATACTAATTTTGGACCCCGGTTGACCCCTTTAGGTCGTCAATTTTGGAAATCTCTTAGTGCTCACCTACGTCATAAAAGGAAGCCTTGTGCAAGATTTCATGCTCCTAGGCTTATTAGTTTCGGCTGTAAGTTGATATGTCAGTCAGTCAGTCAGTTTTTCCTTTTATACACCGCTAAAGTTAAAGCGTTTTAATCCCGTGGAGGGTCGATCCGTAGTGTTTCATGTCCCGGATCGACCCTCCACGGGATTAAAACGATTAAAATTTAACGGTGTATATGTATAGATTATTCCACTGAAACCAACATTGGGTTTCACATTCAGAATTCAGTGTAATATTATTATAATAACTGCTTTACGTAAACGTGGCATGTAATTTTATGATAATTTTATTGTTATTTAAATTAGATATTTTATTATGTCTTAAAATTATGTGAATTATAGTCATTAAGTGTTTTGCATTTTTAACGATAGTCGCGTAGGCGGTATGTGTTGTCCATTTCGCACTTGTACGAACACAAAGTTGCAAATGTCAAATTTACTTTTCAATACATTCACTAAAATTAATAAACGGGAGTTGACCGGCGACTCGTTGGGGGCGCCCAGCCTGATACTTTTGCACCGGCGAAAGCGCTGGCATATTCTAAGAATTGTATAACAGTTGTTATTTTAATAATGCGAATAATGAGTTTATTTTTGGTATAAAATAATGTATAACGCCGGTTAGATAACTTGACGGCGAGTGCGTTGTAACGTGCATAAGTTAAATTACGCGCTATTTCGACACGAGTTAGTAAAAGTCATGTTTCCATTCACCGGTTACTTTTTTTTAATATGTTATGCGCATAAATTTATTTTTGTAGTAACATTTTGTTACGTTTGCAGTCATATCGACGGAAGAACATCGTAACATCGTAAGCGACAGTTTGCGATTTTTGCACAAATAGGTTTCTCTTTTTTTAATAATTAAAATGTACATAATAGAATAGTTGCTATTAACATACTTGCAATTTAATGGTAATTAAATTTAAAAAAAAACGTAAGTAAATTGTCGCTTTCGTCTTTCTGAAAAGATTTGATATATTCTTTTTTTGCGTCAAATTTAAAACAGTTTAATCTTTTATAATATATAAAGATGAATAGCTGTTCGTTAGTCTCGCTAAAACTCGAGAACGGCTGGACCTATTAAGCTAAGTTTGATCTTTAAATATTTGTTTTATTTCAGGGAAGGTTTAAACAGTGAGAAATATGGAAAAGCTCATGAAAAAAAATCAGGGTACAACACCATCACTCATTAAAATGTCATTTTAAAACTGAATTATGATAGAATTCTGATAATAATAATAGGTACTAGTTTAGCTAACATTAATTGAATATTAGGCGGTACGAAGTTCGCCGGGTCAGCTAGTTTAGTAATAACGGAATATTTACTAAATCTTAATATGTTTAAATTGTTAAATGGACACAGAGAGAAAACAAAAAATTCTCATCAACAATACACGAAAGCGTTGCAACGCTTTGATTACGCGTTTTGATGCTATTTAACCGTAAAATTCCATAGACAAAAAACTATAAATCAATATTTTTTAAAGTCAATGCTAAGAGAACGTGTTCAAACTGTAGAAAAGGCCATGGTTTAGCATTGATGGTGTGACCGTGGGTGTACAAATCGATTCCACCGTGTAGGCCATAACCTTAACCATTTATAATACAGTAATACTAAATATGGGAACCTAATAAGTTTGTAGAAAATTCTCGGAGAGTGAAGCTATTCGAGAAACATATAACATTGACGTTTGTGATAGATTACATCTACATAATTTTTTTTTGTTTGTTTTTGGTTTGTTAATATTATAAACCAGCGTAAAAAGGCTCCCAAGTAGTCCCAAGCCGCCAAACACGGCTGCATAGCGTCGTATCGCGAGACAGGCGGTGGTGCGGGACTCGACCGAGACATGATCACGACCACTCTGTCAAAAGTGCACGACTATGTAGAGAAGAATATTATAAAGAGATAAAATTAGTTTTTTTAGGTTTTTTGTTTGTAGGAAGCAATCTCTGAAAGTACTGGTCCGATTGCAAAAAAAATTTCACAGATAGAAAGCTGCTATAGTACCGAGTGACATAGGCTATATTTTATGTATGCGGGCGAAGCCGCGGGCAAAAGCTAATCATCTAGACCTTACAACCAGACAAATTAGAATATTTTCTAGTAATCAAAAAAGTAATTGTATCTCAGGCACTTAATTTGGAACCGGAAACATAAATCAGCTCTCTTCGGAGCATCATGATAGACTCAATTACATACCACGAATATATCGACGCTCATTGCAAATTGGTGTTTACCAAAACTAGTCAGTCTAGCACTAGGAATCAAAAATGGAACAACCGCCATGATTCGATTTTAAATATCGATTATTCGGTCAATAACATCAATGATTCGATTTTAAATATCGATTATTCCGGCCAGTAACAAAAAAATGTCAGTGTCGATAACGGTCCATAGATAAAAAAAAAAAGCGCAATTATCACGCAGCCGATCGACTGTTCCGTAGGATATAAATATAAAATCTTTGATCGACTGAGATACGAACTTGTCATACGCCCTTTAACTACTGTCATGTGTCAGTTTTCTTTTTATCTTTGGTTCGCACGATAACAGTAGTCAGCCATTATCAGTAGCCAGTATCAAGTTTAGAAAGTATTAAGTTTAAAAACAGTACCTTTCATTTCCATTAGAATGCAGATAGTAATACATCCTAATGTTTTTCAAGTATTTGGCGGCAAATATGTGACAATTCGGCATTCTCGACCTACTTCGTCGAGGTAGTCAATAGAGTAGCTGAATATTTTATTGACAAAGTTTTGAATCTATACTAATATAATAAAGAACTACAGTTTGTTTTTTTGTTTGTAGGCGGTAATCTCTGAAAGTACTGGTCCGATTGCTAAAATTTTTTCACCGATAGGAGGCTGCTCTATTCCTGAGTGACATAGTCAATATAGGGATGTTATGGATATGAAATTTCGGATACGAATTGGATACGGATAAAGAAATGATTATTATACCGGATACGGTTACGATATGAAATTATTTCGGATTATCCGTTAGTTTCGGATAATTTCGGTTACGGATATTAGAAATTTAAGGAATTCGTATTTCAGAAGTAAAATATAAATACTATTTATATTTTACGACGCGACCCGTTATGACAGGCTGTCATAATGTGTCGCAATTAGGCTCCGCCCCTATCTGATACTAACCGAAACTTTTATTTCGGATTCGGTTACGGTTATGGATATTATTTTACATCGGATATCCGATAGTTTCGGTTACGGTTATGGAGCCTCCCTAACATCCCTGGTCTATATTTTATGTACCTATGCAGGTAAAGCCGCGGGCAAAAGCTTGTCGATAAATATAAATTCATTAGAAGTCTGGTAACAGCAAATGCTAGTCTACAATAAAATGCTCAGCTCCATTTTAACGAGATAGCACCTGTTTAAATGATTCTACATAATTTCCAGTCATTAAGACACAAAAATTCACCAATTTTAGAATTTATTTTTTTCTATTCCAATACTTGTTTCTTCATTATGTATATCTGTGTGAACAAACGTATTTTGTTATTATTTATACCCATTTATTATTCATTATCTTTTATTTTTACGTATTTTCTTTTTTTCAATATCAACTGGGAATCAATTTGCGAATAACTTTTTGACTGGCCTGTTGGTCTAGTGGTTAGTGACCCTCACTGCTATGCCGGAGGTCGTGGGTTCGATTCCCACCCAGGACAAATGTTTATGTGATAAGCATAATCGTTTGTTCTGTGTCTGGGTGTAATTTATCTATATTATGTATGTATTTAGAAATCTGAAAGTATGTTTATCAGTTGTCTAGTACCCATAACACAAGCTCTGCTTAGCTTGGGACTAGACGGCGTTGTGTGATAGTTGTGGAATATTATTATTATTATTAATTGTTGCCTGTTTTAAGCACGGAATGTATTCCGAAAAAATAAACCACCAAGAACTCATGTGTTAGTTGAAAGTTTTAGTAAGCAGTAAAGTTGATGGTTATTTTTATTGGACGCATAACATTTTATTAAATACCTGTTGTTTGTTGCACATCATTAACTAGCTTGTTATAAAAGCTACGATAAAATGACTTTCAGTGCTTAAGAGAGCCCTGCCACATTCGTCAATCTTTTACTAGAACGGTTTAAATGCTTGTCTCGCCCAACACAATGTTTGAATTAGAGATAAATAGAAATGTCGTTGCTTGGCATTTTTGCTGAACAGCCCCCCTAGCCAAGTTACAAACGTTTCGCTTGCGCCGAAAGCCTCGAGTTGACCTTGCCGCCAATTCTTTTCTTCTGACCACGTGACTGAGCGTTAAGACGACGTCATTCCCGTACATTTGAAGCTTTCTACAAGCGTTAACTATTGCAGATTAGCAACTTGGCTAGGGGTACTGGACTTATTTGGCGCAGCCGTGCGACACACATAGTGTCAGTGTTTTTTTTTGTCTAAAATTTGTTTTTACAGTGTGTGTATTACATGCTTGCAAATAAATTATTTTCTTTCTTTCTTTTTTTCTAGTCAACGCCAGAACACTCTGTTGGCATTCGGTGATTCCGTCATTTATCCGAATATGTTACAAAACTTGTTCTAGGAAAAAGATTTTTTTTTAAATATGTTCCTCATTCGGAATCTCGATTAAATGTAAAAGATTTCAATAGATATATTTTTAATTTATGAGCACGATCCCCACAGGTGGGGACTTGGCAAAGTGTTCCAAAGTTCACGCAAAATAGCAGATTTTCAAAGGTTTACTGGATTAGTTTTACACAACTTTATGTTTGGATTTCAATAGAAACATAAATAAATACTTAATATTCACAAGATATTTTGTTATTGTTATTTTGCAGGAATCCGATGGATGTGTGACACCCAGAATCGTTCATTGTGGCGACACTTGGGGGAGGCCTATGTCCTACAGGGGACGTATATCGGCTGAAATGATGATGATGATGATTCTATAACATCATAATCACGTAAGAGCTGAATGTAAAATGTATCTCGGGTTGGTCGCTCTTAAACTACATACCTAGTAAAGATTTTACTCCAATTTCTTCCTTATTTCCTTCACTATTGAAGATCGTGTTTACACCAGAAACATTCTCTTTATGTCACGACTACAATTATAATTTTGTCTATGTTATTTAGTCGCTTCTCTAGAAACCTCTCTAACTAGACAAACACCGGCCAAGTGCGAATGGGACTCGCGCACAAAAGGTACCGTACCGTCTACACTAATATTATAATAAAAAGGAAAAGTTTTTTTTTATTACTTCTTTTATTTTCTCATCTCTGAAAGTAATGGTCCGATTGCAAAATTTTTTTCACCAATGGAAAGCTGCTTTATTCCTGAGTGACATAGGCTATATTATTTTAGGTTAGTTAACAGCTAGCAGTTAGTCATAATCTAGTAATCTATAAAAACGGCAAAAAAAATATGTCTGTTGAATGGGAGACTCCTTAAATTTTAATGTATTTTAATTCTGTTATTCAGTATTTGTCGTTGTAGCGGCAACAGAAATACACCATTTTTTTTATCTGTTATAAACTAGTACTTGACTGCGATCCCGCCTGTCATCTGTCAAAATTTCAACTGTCTGTGTCACGGTTCATGAGATACAGCCTGGTGACAGACGGACAGACAGTAGAGTCCTTACCTATAAAGTTCCGTTTTATCCTTTGGGTACGGAACCCCAAAACGTAGTTTCTACTCTACTGCTTGTTTCAATTATCTCTTATACAATTTTGACGGTCGGCTGCGTTTTTGCTAAAACTTTTACTGATCCATTCAAATACCTTGTTACAGCCTATTTGGTTTTATTATTGTGCCAAATCGATTCGCGATGTTCTATGTACGTTTGATGTAGACTATTTTTTATTTGTTCAACTAACGTCGATTAAGACTTACACCAAATACAATATACGAGTTGTATTTGGTGTAAGTCTTAATCGACGTGATGACTTTAATGTTGACTTTTGTGAAAGTTGTATAATAAAATGGACGTGGGATGATCTGAATTTGATTAGTATACTTGCTGCTGCGAGCGGTTTCGCCCATCTGATTATAGAAAACGAACTTTTGCCAGCGGCTTCGTTCGCGTGAAAGTAGATTTTTCCATACAAACTTCCAACCCCCTTTTAACCCCTAAGGGGGTACTCCTAGGGGTTTTTTTTCCGGTGGGATATCATCCGCTTGCAACGCGCGTTAGTAGCGATGGTGTCACACGTTTCGTAAGCGCGCTACAAAAAGTCGACATGAACGAAGGCCCTAAGAAACATGAAACCCCTATCCAAGTTGATAATCTGCAATCGTTAACACTAGTAGAAAACTTCAATATACGGGAATGACGTCATCTCAACGCTCAGTCACGTGCTCAGAACAAAAAAAACGGGGGCGTGGCGAACTCGAGGCGTTCGACGCAAGAGAAACGGTTGTAACTTGGCTGGGGGGGCTGATACTGATCTGCAAAATGCTAAAAAACTTTACAAAACTTGAGTTCGCGAGTTTCTTTGAAGCACCTTAATTATTCTAACTAAAAGTTTAACTCAATCATTGCTTTGCCTGACATGACGTTAACGTCTAGTCAGTTACCACCTACAAGTTGTTTTTGACAGACCGCACAAAACATACGTTTACAACAAACTAGAAACCATGTTTACAATCTCTGCAGGCTATTCAGAATAACAACACAACATTTTATGTGACTTTCCCCCTATCTAAACATCGATACAAAGTAATTTTGGAGTAACCCAGCAATTATTTTCGAAAGGGACAGTATTAATATACCTAGCATGCGATATAGTAAACTAGCTTTTGCCAGCAGCTTCGCCCGCGTGGCATTAAGTACTTAAGGAATCGGGATAAAAAGTAGCCTATGTTCTTTTCCATGTCAATGGCTATACGCATGCCAAATTTCATCCAAATCCGTTTAGCCGTTTTTGCGTGATTAGGTAACAAACATCCAAACATCCACACTTTCACATTTAAAATATTAGTTAGGATTAAACTAAAGACAAACTGAGCCTATGTATGCCACGTATGGTGCGCATTATGACGTCCACTCTTAAATTTTGTTTATTCCAGAAATCCCCACCGATAAATCACCACCAGTGCTGAACTTGCGCTTGATTATATGAAAGAAAAGGGAGTTAGTGATAGTGTGACGGGTGACAGGACACAATGGAAGAAAGAAACCAGTTGCGCGCCGACCCCAAGTAATATGGGACAAGGTTAGGATTATGATGAAGATGATGATGATGAATATCTCCTATTACTTTAGCCTAATTTCCATAAAATCAACGACCATTTGAATTATTTTTCGGCTCTTTATTCATACATACATAGGCATTATAAATCTGTAGAAGATTTCAGTTGTGCGCGCATCCCGTAAAATGTACGAAATCTATGTACTTAGATAATTTTTATACATTAAAAGTTTTGTCGGTCTGATTGTTCTAGCAAAACTCCAAAACGGCTAAACCGATTTTGATGGGGCTTAAATTTGGTTTGTAGTAATAAAAAACATTTCCTAAATTTGCGTCCAAATAGTATTATGCTGTGACGAGTCTGACGCGAATAAAGTCACGTGCCTAAGGTAGTAACAAAATATTTTTTAGTAAAATAGTTTTCTCAAATTGGCTCGCCTGTTGTTGTTTTTGAACAAATTACATATTATTATGTTCCGACTGACATAGGAAATATTTACCGAACTTAGAAAATTACACGGTACATAAACCTATTATTTTCGCCATTTTGGAATCATACCGGTTAGGGATTATCATCGCTGACAATTGCGAAACACTTACAATGCAACTAATATCTCTATCCCAAGCACATAGAGTTCAAATTGACTTAGACGTAGACTTGCAAGTATCTAATATTATTACTAACTGCCTACCTTGTTCTTCCAGAGATTTGGTTGGTAGGTAGAAGCAAAAGCTTAGTTATATAACATTAATTTTAATATATGCGAAACCCGAAACACGTGTGTAATATTTTTATGTAAAGAATCTATGTACAAAATTTCATAACTGTATCATGAAAAATCACAAAGTTAAAATCTTGTTATGTCAGCAATAAGTGAAAAATAAAAAAGTAGTTTTAAAAAACTAAAAAAACACTCTTTCATAGCACATCAAACTAAAAAGTGTAAAATAAATTTCAATGTAGGTAGAAAATAATAATAATTAACGAAAAATATTAATATCATTGCGAAAAAAGCGTGGGGTGCCCGATATGGCACAGAGCGCTTATTTTTCACTAAAAAAAACGGATTAATGTATTGTCATCAGTCTTTGATGGGTGTGCAAAGTTTGAAGAAAATCTGATCGCCCAAAGTTAGTCAAAATCGAGCTCAAAGGCGTTGGTTACAAACATACAGGTGAAGGTAATATAAGCGTGTTAAAAATACATGGTCACCGGGCCATCCAGGCGACTGAGATGTTCTTTTGCACTTGCGCCCAGCTGTTTGCTGGCACCTAACGCCCGCGATGACCTGTCGTGACCTTTCTTATACTTAGTGTCGCCGGTGTCCAACTTTTTCCTTTTTTATTATTTGGGAAAAAAATTAACATGGTGTAAAAACTATTGGAATCCATTCAGTTACTGATTCTGAACAAACAACGTTCAGGTTTCATTCACTAAAAATTATGTGGTTTAAAACCTCCTCAAAAAAAAAACTGTAACTACTACTAATTTAGTTCCTAATTTTGGCGTATTACAAGATAAGTGGGCGTTTATCTGTAAGTAGTATTTTCCTTCACGTAAGCAAATTATGAAATTAGTAAGATTAACGAAAACCATCTTGAAAATTTAGATTGCTGCGATTAAGGGAAAATTCAAATTGGACTTTCGTGATGCACGAGAAAGCCCCCGCTAAGATTACTCAATTATTTACTTAAATTGGTTTTACACTACGCTGCCTAGAAACCCAGTGACCCTTCCGCGGTGGTTGAGGGGGAGTGGGCAGCGGTCGCCTCCTTCTGCGGGGCAGTAATGCTAGCGAAAAAGGCAGTCGCACGCGTGTGGGAACGGATATCCTCACGGCCTAGACCCCGGCGGCAGCGATCTTCCGCGCCGGGCCTTGGTACTGGCCATGGTCCAGAGTGAGGAGGAGTGCCTCCTTCTGCTAAGTAGTAATGCTAGCAAAGGAGGAGGTCGACCGCATCAGGTAACGGCGCTCACGCCTCAGCAGTCGCCGGAATCCCAAATGACAAATGATCTTTATTTTGCAAATAAATTAAAAAAAAAAAAACAGTTTTACACGTCAATTTTGTTTTCAGTCAGTTTAAACTAGATGCGGCGGGTGTTTCTTAGCTGACTACCCTGAGAAGAAACACCGAAACAAACTCAGGAGTCAAAGTCTCTTTTAAAGTCCATACAGTAAAAAACATGTAATGGTCAAATCATATTCCGACCCCGATTTCCGGCCACCGCAGGCGCGAGCTTGGGGACGGCGAGCAATGGGTAGTTTACCGTCCTGCCGTCCAATAACTGTCCGGAACAAGCCGTAGTCGTCAACGGTACGTAGTGTGTTACGCGTGTCTCAGAGACATGTCAGCAAAACTGTAGGGGCCCAGCAAGGCCGAAGCCATAGATATACTAAAGGATACCCTATAAATTTTGATTCCCCTGACAGTGTCGAAATGTCAATCTTTATTTTTGTTAACTCAGAAGTTAGATATTTTCATAGCTTCAAGGGACCGTAGATCCAGTTTTAATTTGAAATCTATACCTCTACGCGTTCCCGAAATTAAATGTCTTGACAAACAGACAAACAGACAGACAGAGAACAAGGTGATCCTATTCGAGTGAGTGAGGGTACGGTTTTTTTTCCTTTTGAGCTACGGAACCCTAAAAATATGTATAGGCTGGGCATTGACGAGCTAGAGAGTGAGTTAGGTAGGACTATACCATTTATACACCGTTAAATTTTAATCGTTTTAATCCCGTGGAGGATCGATCCGGTACATGAAACACTAGCGATTTGTAAAGATACAATTTAAAAATAAAGTCCCTTTTTTCAAAACTCGTATTAATTTACGCAAGTACGAAATTAATTTCTTGAAGAAAACGTCAGATGAGCGAGTTCAATGACTTGTAGGTAGTTTGTACGCAACGCCGACTATTACCTGCAGGTCATTGAACTCGCTAAAATTTAGCGGTGTATAAAAGGTATATAAATATATATATACAGATTGAATGCATGCTTTAGCTATTACTCATTCTGTGGCTTTGAATATTTATCAATTTGTTATTTGACTGTAAAAACCGCACTGCGGCGCTTTACTGAACTTTACTCCGTCACTGGCCAAGTCAGCATTGTCACCTGTCACCGGAAGTTAATTAACACAATAATGCAAATAAACCCATTATATTCAAGTGAACGCTAATATTGACGCCTTTCTCTAAACAGCCTTTCAAATTTACTGGCTGTTGGTCCAGTGGTTAGTGGCCCTGACTGCTATGCGAGTTCGTGGGTTCGATTCCCACTCAAGACAAATGTTTGTGTGATGAGTATGATAATTTGTTCTGAGTCAAATTAGATGAGGGTGTAATTTAGCTCTGTATGTATTTAGAAATATATAAGTATGTTTATCAGCTGTCTAGTACTAGTGATAGTTGTGACGACTAGACAATAGAGACAAAGACTTACCTAAACGAGTACAGCACTCGTACGGAAAAGCCAAAAAGCATAAAGGTTAACAAGGACAGGTGGGATGCCAAAATGTAATGATAATGCGGCCAACCATAGTTTCGAAAAGGCAGGACAGTTACCAAAACAAACTCTATTTATGGTCCCAAAATACTACCCAAAACCAAAAATACTGGTAGTACCTAGTTGTGTTTTTTTCAGTACTGTTTAGGGACCATAAGGAATAAGGCATTAAAAGACAATTACCAAGTAGGTACTTACTGTATTTACTTTATTTGTGGTCCCAAACTACTACCTAAAAATACTAGTAGTAGTTGTGTTTTTTTTAGTACTATTTAGTGACTACAAGGAATAAGGCATTAAAGGACAGTTAATGCCTTATTCCTTGTGGACACCAAAAAATCTGCATTTATTTTATTTGTGGTCCCAAAATAATACGAAAAAAAAAATATAGGTGGAAATTGGGACCAGGGTCCCGGTCCAAAAAGCCCCACGACCCTTTTTAAATACGGGTTGTGTTGATCGACTTGAAATCTTTAACTAGCCGGACAAAAACTAAAACTGGAGCAGTTTTTAAAGTACCAGTCTTGAATGTCATTACGTCACTCAGTAAAAGTATTATGTAAATATGGAACTACTATACGATTCCATAATTACGAAATACCATTCATATCCATATTTAAGAAAAGAGAGAACCGGTTACTAGCAGGCAAGAGGGCTCTATCATCGACCATATCGTCGTTTTCCATCAAGTGAGATACTGGTCAAGCGCGAAACTATCAGAAGTAAGAGACTATCAACAGTAAAAAAAATCGTAAATAGATATTTGTGTGACACTTACTCGTATTATAATGACAATAGTAAGAACATAGATCATTATACCCTTGATTGTCAATACCAATAAAAAAAAGTAAAAAATATGGCGTCGCTCTAATACATACTTTTTTTTTTTTTTATGGTGGGAAAAATCATGCATTGACATCCCCCGCCCTTGGGCGGAGCGGGAGATAGTGTCAGACTCTTACTGACTAAAAGACCCACCCCGTTCCTTCTAGCCTTCATACCGGGGCTCGAGCGCCCTTTCGGATAACCCTGGCCCCAGTAGGCTTCGACCCGGCTGGGTCCCTGCTGTTGCTGACAGCTCTAATACATACTTGTAAAGACAAAATCGTATTGCGGTCGATTCGCATTTTTACAAGCTTTAATTTAGTTTCACTTGTCCGGATGTTTGTTTGTCTGTAATCAAATCTTGCAAATTACATTTGATTCACTTCCCGGTCACTGATTGAGCTAAAATTTTGCAAGAATGTAAATTAGATGACAATGCAGAATTTTATGACATGGAACTAATCTTATCATGGAACCGGAATGTGGCCATGGGAACTCAGGTAACCCTATCGCGTTTGAGCTTTTTGGAATGGTCTTGATGAGAGATATACCGCGCTATAAAACCTAGCTATGAAAAAATAATATTCATTGAAAACTTGTTACTGGATGATTCAAAAAGCCCATGAACTTCCAATTCCATTTACGAACATCAAAATAAAGACATTTAAACTGAATGACCCATAACCAGCCAGTGAAATCGTAAGCACTGACGTAACAGCACAAAAAAAAAAAACAAACTTGACAAGTAGGCCAGCATCAGTCCACATGACACTGAACAAAAGGTAAATGCGAGTGAAAGAAGGCCGAGAGGCGAAGGCATCGACACACAGAGCCAATTCGGAACATGCTCGGAAGTATGACAGTGACGTAAGAGAAACTGTTACATGATCTTATGTAATGAGCGAGGTTTTTAAATGAGTCGCTAATAACTAGCATTCTCTTGTTTATTTTAGAGAGATTAATCACAGTTTGATCAGTCTACCACGTGTGTATTGATTAGATATACAAATAGATTGCATTCAAAACAAAACTTTTAAGGCGAAGATCAATTACGGTATGACAGTTCAGACTTTAGTAAGTTCTCTATAACAGTCTAAATGCGGATTTCTGAATTCAGTAGTTTTGAGTCAAGCACGTCTCAAACCTCCACTTTAAAGTCAAATGTTGACAGGTTTTCAAGGTAAAATATAATTTGAGAAATACTCAACATCAAATCAAAGAAATCGGAGGTAAACATTAAGCCGTTCTACTAAACTCAGATATTTAGCTGAAATTTTACACCTATTGTTACCGGTAGTATTGAAGACTTCAGAAAAAATAACATCTACTTAATCTATGCAAACATTTTAGGGTCGGCTTTCAATGTAACCACAAGCAGATGAAAACTGATATTTAAAAAAGATAGGTACCAGTTTTTCTTTTAGTTAAAAAATCACGCAATGACTCCTCCCGCTCTAGAGTGGAGCGGGACCTTTGCCTTTTGCGTTCTAGGACCATGGATTTCCTTTTCGGAAATTCCGCACAGCCTTACTGGGCTGTTTGCTGGTTGGCTGTGTACTGTTTTGCTGACATCTCTTTGAGGCACGTGTGAAACGAAACATACGCGTCGTCGACTCACCTTTGGTGTATGTCTGGAGTTTTGTGAGACGAGTGTGTGAATTTTGCTCCTAGCTGTTTTTGATAAAGTAAAACAAATAAATAAATGAAGGGATACCACTGACGAGATTGCCTCGAAAAGCGATGTTCAAGTTTAAAGATCGGCCGCTACAGATATATAAACTAACCAGTCAACTAGGTAACCCATTTTGAACAAAGGTCCGCCTACTTACTCAAGTCCGTCTCAAGTGCTTCTAAAGTGTCGAAGTCGGATCGATGTCAAGCGTTTACTTCCCAGTGTAACGCAATGGTATAAATCGCGAGATACCTTCATGTCTTGCGCAATGATCGCTTTCACTAGCGCTAGCCCGCGGTGCGGCGCACGACGGCGTTGTCAAATAATAGAAATTGTAGCGTGCGAAATGTTACGAGATCGAGTGGAGATTAGGTAGTGTTTTTTTTTATAGGCGACAGTTTTTATTTATATGTAACATTTTTTTAACAGCTTTTTTACCCTTTCGATGATTGCTTCTATTCAGCATTCTAAAGCAACATTACTTTATAATACATACATAATATCTACCTTTGCCTATTTATTACCAAGCGATTAATTTATTTGATCATTGCATGATTAAATAAATTAACAAGGGCGTCAGGAGTCGCAAAGCGATCCAACGTAGCCGCTGACGGCGAGCAATGGGTTGCTCGCCGTCCAGTAAGGTCTGAATCTAAGCAGTCGAAGGCGCGTATTGTTTTATGTACGCCACAAAAAAAAATTCAAAAAATCCTAGGCTAAGCTTGGCCGATGGTCGATAGGGCCACGGGAAAGTTCTGAAAAGGAACTCCGTGGTCCTAGATATAGTGAACTTATTTTTCATTTTATGTACTACCTTAACCCACCTATGTTTAACAAAATAAATGATTGATTGATTGATAGAACGCAAAGGGTAAACGGACAAACATTAGAGTGGAAGAAGTCATTAGCCGATTTCCCAAATAAAAAAAAAAACATGTTATAGGAATACGATGAGACAGTAATTCTTAATCGAGTTAACAACATGGTAAGTACTACGTAACCTAGAAATCAAACCAAAAAAAAAACTGCATTCTCTGGCAATAATACCTTGCCGTACGGCCGCATCAAAAACTTCCTAAATAACGAAAATAAAGTCATTAAAGATATAAACAATTGCGTAATCGCAACGTTATTGATCTCAAAATAAATTAACTTATCAATGGCCCTAAAAGTAGCTTTGTTGTCCGTCATGCAATTACATTCTTGTCAAAAAAACAAATGGTGTTATATAAACATAAATCAAAGGGATATTAGCGTGTAATGTGTGCGATTACAGGTGAGTGTGAGTGAAAAAAACTAGCGCTATTACTCTCATAGATGCGTGATGTGTACCTCTCACTATGTACAGCAGATCGTTTATTTGTTAAAACATTCTTAGGCACAGTTTCTCTGTGATTAGAGGCAATAGTTAGAGGAACTTAGCTAATGATCTACGAAACAAAATAAGATGAATTCATAGACAGATAGTGCAGCGGCCAGTCTAAAGTACTGGCTTAAAGCATAAATAACATATAACTGTAAATATACACAACCTTATAAATACACCCTTATTAGAATATTAAGTTATAAGGACTGTTTTATTTAAATGCTCTTTTAGTTGTTGGCAAATAACATGTGGCATCGACGCACTGTATTGTTAGCACATTTGTATTGGGAGTGGGCTCTTCGAACCGGGACCGCGGTCCCAATTTCCCCCTATAATTTTTTTTTGAGTAGGTTTTTGGGACCAATAATAAAAACATTTTTTTTTTGGTAACTGTACTTTAATACCTTGTCCTGTGGTCCCAAAACACTGGTCAAAAAATAAAATATGGTTGGGACCACGGTCCCGGTGCAAAGAGCCCCATAGCCCTTGGTGTACGTTTGCACACAAATACACTAGTGACGCAATCAAGATTTATCAAAATAAATATCATTTTTTCTTTAGTATTTTTTAAAAGAATTATTTTAGAATGAAACAATTACCTATTTTAAATCGGTAGACGATTCTGAAATTACTATCAGTCATCATTTACGTTAAGAGAGACTTCGGAAGAATTTATGACAATTCATCCCCAATAGGGGTGATTCTTTTTAATGATTTAAACTAGTGCTTGACTGCGATCCCACCTGACAGTAAGCAGTGATGCAATCGATGATTTGAGTTTGTCCTCAAAATAGGAAGTTCGTCAATATTGACGATGAGAAAATTACGTTGTTAGATAATAAGCAAGTGTGGTAATCACTTCTCACTTGCTAAGGAAATCCGTTTCGTGCCACTTCGGTAGTCGGCACTGTAAGACCACCATAGTCGCAACAAAACTGCCAACATCTAAAAATTTTTGGTTAAAATGACACACACTTTTTTTCGGTGGGAAAATCATCCAATAACATCAGAGTTTTACTGACTAAAAACCCACTCCTGTTCCTTAGTTGCCTTTCATACCGGTGCCGACTCTTATTTTCAGAAATAAATCTTTGGCCCAAGTAGGCTTCGACCCTGCTGGGCCCCTACAGTTTGCTGACAACTCCTTGAGGCGCGCATGGAACGACACGCACCGTCGATGTCTTGGGCGCGGTCTGGACGGTTACCGGGCGGTTGACGGCGAGCTACCCATTGCTCGCCGTCCGTAAGCCTGCGCATGGTGATGCACTCTGACTTTGCAAGAGTGCAAATTATGTAAAGGTCGCTTCTTCATTGATTCCTTTTTTTTTTAGTGAACACTACATGTCATCAAAATTCAAGGAGGTAGTGGAACCATGGATAGCCCGACAGGGAACCCCGGGGTCCTGGAACACAAGAAGAAACATACGTGTGTTCCACCCAGACCAGGAGAGGTGATTATTTCCCACCTTAAAAAAAAGAACGGCTGTCAAACCTATCAAAAAGGTTGTCTAGCTTGTTGGTCTAGCGATTAGTGGCGCTGACTGCTAAACCGGAGGTCGTGGGTTTGATTCCCACCCAGACCGAATGTTTGTGTGATGAGCACGATCATTTGTTATGTCTGGTTGTTATTTTAACTGAATTATGTACGTATATATACAGAAATATACGTATAAGTAAGTATATCAGTTGTCTAGTACTCATAGCACAAGCTCTGCTTAGTTTGGGACTAGATGGCGTTGTGTGACAGTTTTAGAAAAATAAATCAAAGACTAAGAAAAAAGGCTTGCATTTACGGCCATAATGAATGTTTGATTGAAAGCAACTCAATTGAATATTGCGATGTTAATTGTTATTACAGCAAAAAATGGAGAAACTGCGTCGAGTTACAACCCAATAACTCGAGTAATCTCAAATACGAATATTTATGACAGTAACTACCTAATTGATCAAATGCTGTCATTACTATAGCAACTGTCATTCTGAGATATTCCTTCGTATGACCATAGACAATTGACTAAGTTCGATTGTTTATATTTGTTTCCCGTCAAGTTAATGCCATCAAAAACATAACTTGTAATAAAAAGACGTGTGGCACTAGGGGACTGCCGCGGTAAAGCTATTGCATAGCATTTTTATCAACTTATGCAATTAATATAATTATTTATTTATTTTATTTATGCAGTACATTTTTTTTTTCCTTTGTTTTCTTTTCTTTGATACTAATTGAAGTTACACTTTCACACATTGAATTGAATTTTGGATTGATTGTTCACTCATTTGTTTTCTTATCGGTCACCACGCTCAAAAAACAAATGAGTGGAGGGTGTTAGATTATTTTCGTTACGGAATTTCTGGATTCGGTCTCCACGCTCAAGGCCCGCGATAGAAGCTATGCAATAGCTTAAAAATATTGAAAAGAGACAGACATAGAGACCGTACAATCGTTTTGTCCCTTTCTTATCAGTACTATTCAGTTCATAGCTTTTATCTCTGTCCATGGTAGCAACTGACAGTCTGACATAAGCCATATAATGACTTGTGCATTAGATAGATGGTAATTATAATCTGTTCGTTTTGTAATGATTGATTTGACACTATGAGTGAGCATATCTAATGCGTATTTCAGAGCTGTGGCATAACATAAATCGAAAGTTGGTTATATTTAGAAAGTAATTATGGTAGATATAAATCTGAATTTTAAAAAAAGAACAGGGTTTATAGGTTATCATTGTATTTTCCATCTGTCAAAATTGACAGGGTACTTCTTTTTTCTTTAGACTTCGTAAGGTTTGAGAATTGGAAAGTGTACAACCATTTATACTAAGGTCGCAATGACGATACCGGTAGAACTGCACATAAAAATATGGTAATAGAGAATCTACTTGTAGCGACATCTATGGCGCCACATAAGAACTACGAAGAAAGTACGAAATCCTGTATCGCGCAATCAAAGTTCTCCGCGCGATTTGAACATATACGACATCCCGAAATCATCTATCGGGCAGTCGCCCACCAGACTATAACACCTGTCTGGTCGGAGGATCCTCCCTTTTCAATGGAGGTGTGTGGGACTTTACTCTCTGTTCCGCATACCCCCAAACTGGTGACCCTCGACAGAAAGAACGTCAGCGCAGCCTTCGTGCAGCTACTACTTCGTGACGTCATCATCACTTCCTCAAGCTTTCGAGCAGTGAGCCATACAGCCAGCACCCACGGCTATAGAGGGTATCCTGACCACCAGCATGCCTACCTGGTCATACCTGGTCATCACCTTCAGCCTCATCAGCGACCTTGGCTTAGCACACCGCACCTTCGGCCAGTCATATGAAGAGCCATGAAGAACCTCTCCTGGTCGACGCCAACAGTCAAGCCCTACGTCGCACAAGCACCGCTCCGACTCACTGGAGCCAGCAGCACTACTCCGACTCACTGGAGCCTGCAGCATCATCCCGACTCACTGGGACATCATCACCCCGACTCACTGGGGCATCATCCCGACACACTGGGATACCAACACCCCGACTCACTGGGGCATCACCGCAGACAGTTCCGACTCACCGAGAACTATGCGGCATCGGTTCCGACCCACTGGAACCAACCTACGCTGGCCTGGCGCGCATCAAGAACCATTGATCTCCGATCTCCGGAGGGGAGTGATGTAGCGACATCTATGGCGCCACATAAGAACTACGAAGAAAGTACGAAATCCTGTATCGCGCAATCAAAGTTCTCCGCGCGATTTGAACATATACGACATCCCGAAATCATCTATCGGGCAGTCGCCCACCAGACTATAACACCTGTCTGGTCGGAGGATCCTCCCTTTTCAACGGAGGTTTGCGGGACTTTACTCTCTGTTCCGCATACCTCCAAATACTAAAACCCGAAAGCAGAAAATGGGAGTCCCACACGTAGGCAAGAAAGGAGATGGCAAAGATATGACAGAACGAAACAGTATGCGTAATGAATGTACGTGAGGCAAAAGTGCGAGAACTGGCATGAACCTGAGACCCCAAGCATTTAAATAGGTATAAATACGGGAAAAATTGAAAGGTTGCTTATTTTCGAAATTTACAGACTCTGAAGAATTTCTTATTTACATTCTTAGATACATAACCAATAAATAAAACACTCAAAATTGTAATAATCTACGCGGACTTTTAATAATATTACTGTTCAACCGAATGGCGCGAAATCACGCGCCAACGCCGGCTTTCGCTTGGGGATTGAGGGGTAGAGTCAAAAAAAAACCTAAGACCTACAGTCCCTACGAAACTTTTTAATTCAGTATACAGTTTCTTTATTTTCCATTATAATGTGGATATTTTACAATTATTATTAGGGAAGTTTATTTTTTTAGGTATGTAGTCATTCAATGACTTCTACCGCTCTAGGATGGGGAGCGAGCTTTTACTTACTAATTTTTGTGTTCATCAGTTGTCCTTAGTGTTCTAGGAAAGAATTTAGAATCTAAATATATAATAGCTAGTTATAGTAATTTAGTAAACTTTTGTATTATAAGATCGAGGAACTTGTGTGTCTTAAGCACGAACCACACACATGTAGCGGCCGCAAGTAGCCAGCCTCCAACAGAGGTAACTTTCCTTATTGTAATGTAAAGCGTCTATTATAGTTATCGGCACGAATATTGAGCGCTGGCTTCAAGTTGCGCAGAAGTCAAATATTCGGTCTCTTTATTGGTCCAACGTGAGACGCGGAAGCGGGGAATGTCAGTGATTGGCTCGCCGCGCCATCTTGTCATAGACGTCACTCGTGATTCGTTCCCTGCGCTTGCTGCATGTATCTAACAACGACGACGATTGGCTCGCCATGTATGGAATGCGCAAACCGATCCCCACTCTGACGCCGAGCGGTCAATATTCGTGCCCATAACTATACACCACTTGATATTCAGACAATCTTAGGGTGAGTTGCACCATTTAACTATAACGATAACAAAGCCTTAACAGTTGTCAAATCGTCGAATTGACCAATAGGCGGCCGTTTCACGGCTGGTTATGGTTTGGTTATCGTTATAGTTAAATGGTGCAACTCACCCTTAGTCTATGTCGCGTAGTGTAATAAGGGTCAGACTGTCTTACTCAGAATGAAAAATAAGACAGTTTGCTAAATAACGCGCAGTGTAATAGACCCTCCGACAAACCGACAATCAACACTAGGTGATTGGAGTAGAGATGTGCTGTTGCCGGCAATATTGCCGAGAAGTGAGAATATTGAAGGCAATATTGCCCGAAATATAAATATTGGTGGCAATATTGCCAGCAAAAATCTCACTTCGGCAATATTGCCGGCAAAGGCACATCTCTAGTTTGGAGCTCGGATTAAATCAGTGTGGGTCATACTTTAACCTTACTATGAAGATGTTTTCTATTTTATTATACACTCCTATTAAATTATGCAGATAATCTTTAAACTGTCATAAAACCTTTAATGACGAAATAAAACACACTGGGAGAGCTTTTTGAATTGAACCGGTCAAAAAGAGGTAATTTGAATACTTACATGTAACTCAGCATAATTAATTGATAATAAAAATACTTAGCAAAGCAATAAAAGGAGAAAATGTGAGAGATAAATGCGTTTCCTGTGTCGTGTGAAAGACGAGGTTTCGGGTCGTGTCAACTGTCTTTTACAATGGCCGATTTTATTATGATTAATATGATTATGGTACGTGTAATAAATGTTTCCTACAATATCTTTGTTGCAATGAACAGCGCCAGCTTTATCCCAACAATTTGTGTAAAGCCGACTAGTTAATCAATAAAGATTATGGCCATATTGTTGTCTTCTATTCATAAAGTCGTTCCATCATCGGACCACCAGACGAACGGCATTGCACCATCGTTACGTAGTGGACATCCCACACGTACAAAGCGTTTTGGAAACACATTCATTATGAGTACAGCTAAGGGGTGGAATTCCTTGCCGATGTGTGTGTTTCCCGATAGATAAAACCTAGGAGTCTTTAAGTCAAGAGTGAATAGGTTACTTCTAGGGAAGCGTGCTCCATCGTCGACCACATCATAGTGGTCAAACGCGAAAAAGAAAAATCACGCATTACCTGACATGAAATATAATTTAGATTCAGATATTTATTTGCTAATAATGTAGGTACAAATAAGAGATGATATATAAATGACAGGTATCCGCTACATTCTACCTTACGGCATACAAATTCTTATAAAGTAAGTATATTAAAAGTTATTCCCTATAAATTAAAAATTATTACAAATTCAGGAAGTTATGTAGGAAGTTATTCCAAAGTAAAGAGTCACCTACAGACACATCAAGAATATTTACTAAGGTTCAATAACCTACCTAACAAAATAAATACTTGGGTCAAAGAAACATCAATTTGACTATCACATGTAAATCGAATTTAAACAACATCAAGGATACGAACAAACCGTCAAAAAAAAGATAAACAAATAACTATAAAGTTCGTTATTTAAACAACGTGACAATAACAGAATAATCGAAATAGGCTTTAAAAAAAAACTATAAAATTACGACAAAGACTGCTAGCTTCCTTCTGCGAAGCAGTAAAAGTAGCCATACACGGTAGGGTATACCTGACATATTTACCTGCACAGTTATACCTGTCAGGTAAGTTTATATGGAAACCTGCACAGTTGCGCTACATACATGCTCCGGTTTACCTGAACAACTCACCTATAACTATTTGGCGCCACCGTGAGACATACATTGTTAGTTGTCTCTTTTTTTATACATACCTAATAATTAGTGTTTACATGTTGTTACTACCAAATATAATAGTTTTCTTTCTTTCTTACAGGCAAACCTGTCAGGTATACCCTAGTGTGTAATGCGGGCGTTATGCTAGCGAATGATGCGGCCCCAGGCGTGAGGGCGTGAGGAAGCTTCCTTACGCCCCAGCAGCCGGGATCCCGACCCCGATATCCAGCCACCGTAGGATTTGCGGACGGCGAACAAACCAAACCGAGTCACCGGCCATACCGAGCCCGAGTGCGTAGTGGCGGCTGTACACTCTCGTCCGAGTGCACTCGCTATATCTCGCCCAAGGCGCCTCGGCCGAGACGTGTGCGTTCGGAGTGACCGTGTACACTCTCGTCTGTTTAGTTCCGCTCCTCGCGAGACATATATACCGTAACCCTTTGACTCGGGCGAGAGTGTACAGCCGCCATTATACACGTGCCTCAAGGAGATGTCAACGAAACAAACCGTAGGAACCCAGCAGGGCCGAAGCTTGCAATGTGCTGAGGTGATCACCCATTCGGTGCGGGCACGCTCGGCGCATTTTGTACTATTATTCTTGTTTACTTTGTGTATATAACCGTTGTGCTGTGTCTGTGTCGAATAAAAGTATTTCTATACTATTCTAGATTATTTCCCACCTACAAAATAAAGTGCTAAAGACAATATTATGTTGCAACTACAACAACAACGTTCAGGGCAATGCATCAATCGATGAAGGTGTTGAGGTTATAAGCAATAAACTATTAATTTTATGGCACGCAATATTACCGTCATTACAATTAATGATCTGTGAATTTAGCACTGTTAGGTTAGGTGACCTTATAGTACATTTTGATACAAATGGAGAAAGTCTGTCATAGCAACCGAGACGGTATTTATACAAGTGTTTAGGCAAGAGTGTTATGGAGCTGAAAACTGCAGTGACAAACTACCTTTACGTAACGACGTTTTTCAATACACTTAAAAAGACATAAATAAAAAAGAATTGACGCGTTCCCAGCTCAATACGATAAATATAATAAAATTGTGACGGGAGCACACTTTTCCGCAGTAGTGCGAAAAACAGTCAATTGTGAAAAACCGGATAAGAACGGGTTTTTAAATACGGTAATTCTTTTGGACATTTCCGTAGCTCGCGGGATATTTGTAATTAAAAAACTAAGTTAGATGTGGAAAAACTTGAACCAATTTTTCGTCTTCACCGAAAGTCTCCACTATGGTAATGGTAGCGTATGCTAAAGATATTTCTGACAAACATTCACTTTATATATACAGCCACTATAAAATGACACCCTGGTTGATGATTAACTGAGGTGTGAATTTTGACACCTCTGCCAATCTTGCACCTGTTACATTATGACAAAACTATGTTACTTCAAGTTACGACACAAGCGAAAGAATTGTATGAACAAAATGGAACGGCAGGAGGCTTCTAGTTTTTATGTATGTGTTTAATTAAATTCCAGAACCACGTTATTTCAAAAATTGAGTGCTATTTCGTAGACTTAATTTAAACAATTCATACCAACGATTTGCGTTGAAAAATGATAGTGTTGTCACTTTATTTATTTATTTTTAAAGAAAGCTTAAAGACTAATAACATAATTGTTTTTTTTTTATAGGTATGGAAAATTGCTAATTAAAAGCTTCCACATATACACATCTTATATTATACTGCGTTGACTTTTAATTAAAAATATCAATAAAAATTTATGTTGGTACCCAAAGAAGGATTATGCCTGTCCTTGTCATTGACTACAACTGAAGTAATAAAAAAATCTATTCCTTTCAACTTTAAATAAAACGTAATTCATAATGTACACAGTGGTGTAGAAGGAATAGCATAGCATAGTATAACCAGCCTTTTAATGTTCCCACAGCTGGGACTCAGGCCTCCTCTCTAGGAGAGGGAAAGGGCCGTAATCCACTACGCGGGCCTAGTGCGGGTTAGTGAATGTCACATGTCTTCGAATTTTTGGTTCTAGGACATGCCGGTTTCCTCACGATGTTTTCCCTTCACCGTTTAAAGAAGAAAGACGTTCCATTGAAGGAATAGATTACTTAATCTGTGGAGGATTTATTCTTATGTCCCCTAAAATCAAATTAAACACAATAAGACGAGAAAAGATTCTTAAGTTTTTCGAAATTATTTATCCTTCTTTCACGTAGAAACGAAGCAACGGATCAATTTCTAGTTTTGAATACAAACAGTAAAAACAAGTCTTTGCGTCATTTTCCGCACATATTTTTTTTTAATTCCTGTGACAGAGTGGACGAAATACGCCTTCGTCGTAATTTTTGCACCGATCGTTTGTTCATAAAGAAAGCTAGAATATCTTTTATAAGCCTGTAGCAAATTCAATGGCATCACATAGGAACTTATCCTGCATCGCGCAATCAAAGTTCAGCGCGCGATTAGAACATATAATAACACCATTACATTTTAATCGTTTTAATCCCGTGGAGGGTCGGACCGGTACATGAAACACTATCGATTTGTAAAGATAAAATTAAAAAAATAAAGTACCTTTTTTCAAAACTCGTATTAATTTAACGCATGTACGAAATTAATTTCTTTAAGAAAACGTCAGCTGAGCGCTTCCATTGACCTGTAGGTAGTTTTTACGCAACGCCGTCTACTAACTACGGGTCATTGGACTCGCTCAGCTGACGTTTACCGGATCGACCCTCCACGGGATTAAAACGATTAAAATTTAACGGTGTAGAACAGCACAAAATCATCCATCGGGCAGTTGCCCACCAGACCATAATACCTGTCTGGTCGGAGGCTCCTCTCTGTTCCGCACACCTCCAAAAGCCGTAAAAACGCACAAGACCTACGAAAAACACCACAGGAGCAAAACCGCAGCTAAACCTAATAAAATCTAAGACATACCTGAGTAAGTCCAAGCCTGTAGCTGGTGACGTCCAGGTCCAGTGTCAGCAGCATGTCGTCCACGATCTGCCGGTCGGAGAGGGCTGGCTGCTGAACTGTGTCAGATTCTTCGCTCTCTGATGTGGCTAGGAGGCGGTACCTGGAGAGATGATTAGATTTAAGTATGGAGTTACTTAGGTTTAAATAAGGGCGCGCCTTCAAATTAGTCGCTAAGTGCCGTACGCCGCTAACACAAAATAGATAGGTACAGAAGTCTATCATAGTCCTATTTTTGTTTGTAGGAGGTAATCTCTGGTAGTACTGAAATTAACTAAGTGCAAAATTTTTTTTCAACGATAGAAGCTGCTTTATTCCTGAGTGACATAGACTATATTTTATATACGCGGGCGAAACCGCAAGCAAAAGCTAGTAAATAATAATTTAATTCGATATTCTTACCTTCTTGCGAACTCGGAAAGTGGCATGTGTTCTGGGAAGCCCTGTTTGTACAACCTCGCCGCATCCAATAGTTGGAAACCACGGAACTGGGGACAAATGCACACGATTTTATTATACAGACAAATACACAGTTTTTGCATAGTCTCAGTCGTAGTCAAAGTTTAGAATAATAGGATTGTCACTAAAGCCTACCAAGTTGTTTAATGTTTTGACCGTTACAGTTACATATTATGTAGCCTTCCGTTACGTATATGCGACCGCGTCGCTTCACTCATCGCTGCATCGCATTAACGTGCGATCGGTGATGTAGGCCACCACATTATCCTTTTTGGAGTATTTTGAGAGACCGAGCCTTCACAGCTGATAACTGAGTTGTCTTAGCTATCAACCCTCTAACATCTACGCAGGAAACGTAATGTGTCCACTATGATCATTGCAGCAACATGTTGACGATATTATTAGGCTAGATGGACAGTAGACAGCACACGAAATGCACGCCTGCGTTGCCGCAGCGACGTACTGTGTCCACTATGTCGAGCAGCGAGTCTATTAGTTACCTGTGATCGTAACAGTGGCACGTTGACGTCGTCTGCGACGTCAGTGGGCTGGTTGGTCAGTAGGCAGCACACGAAGTGCACGCCTGCGGTGCCGCAGCGACGCAGTGTGTCCACTATGCCATCTGCGACGAATTTGGCTTGTAATGCTGTTGAGCGACGCTTCATGCCGGCTGTGCCTGGAATATAAAGTTGGTTAGTTTCACTAGGTTTATTGTAATCATAGTTGGGGATGGTATATCTCTCTATGAGTCGTAGAAATTCGTTTAGAACTGCAATGGTTGAGCAATTGGCTGCTGCGTTTCGTGTCGTGGACAAATATTTGTAAGGCTAAGAAATATTTTTTTCCGAGTTTGTTGAGTGTTTTTAGGGTTCCGTAGCCAAATGGCAAAAAACAGAACCCTTATAGATTCGTCATGTCTGTCTGTCTGTCCGTCCGTATGTCACAATCACTTTTTTCCGAAACTATAAGAGCTAAACTGATGAAGCTTAGTGAGTAGATGTATTCTATAAGCCGCATTAAGATTATCACACAAAAATAGAAAAAAAAAACAATAAATTTTAGGGGTAAATATATATGTAAGGTGTAGGAGCGCTAAGTTACCGGAGGTGAGCGTGCGTCGTATAGAGCTGGCGCGGCGCAGCGTGGACGCGTCGCCCACGGCCGCCGACCACAAGCTAATGCCGCACGCGCCGCGCGCCCAGGAGGACAGGCGCCCGATCTCTTCACTATACAAAACGAACAAAAAATTAACATTTATTAACTGAATAACAAAGAGAACAACAAAAGCTAAATTAGTCAATTTAGCACAAAAATCCACATCCCTCCACCTCTCTCCCGAATGCAATGGGTCAAGGAAACTCTGGCCAGATTACCTTTGAAGTGGCCAACTAAAGATCTGTCACACAAATCCTAAAACACTATAATAAAGGTAGGACAGTAAAAGTAGTCTAAAATTTCAAACTAATAAATTTTAATATTGCCGTAATTTAACAATTACACTGTAATGGTACGTCCAGATCTAGCGAATACGCCGCTCGCTCAGTCATGTTCACACGAAACGCTCGCGGCGCAGGAGCCGAATACGAGCGTGCCGCGCGCGAACAGCACGCACACCGCACGCTCGCGGCGCAGGAGCCGATCTGGTCGCACTATAAGACCACACTTACTTTTGACTTTCTTGTAATAAGGTTAAAGACTTCTTCGTAACAGGGTTTTCTCGGCTAGCCTTCACCCAGCCAGTGACATCATACAAGACGGGGTTGGTGCCCTGAAATCGTTTTAAATGTTAGAAACTTTGATATAAATCTTCAAGGTTTTATTAACACAATTATAATAATAATAATAATAGAGCAAGTTGCTGGTGAATAATCCTGGCTACGAGGTTGTGTCTATGCAAATAGTCTCCGTTAGCCAGACGAGAACACCCAGAAATAATAATAATAAATTCATTTATTTCAGGCTAAAAAAAAATACAGCATTTGTCATGATAACATAAGGAGCTGCCTAATATGCGCTCTCAGAATGTGAACTTTATGTCTATGTAAATAGAGTTCAGTGCTTTCTTGGTGAGGTAGTGATTGATTGAGTGCACCCTAGTTTGTCAAAGCTTGCTCAACGAATATGGACCTTATTATTGTGCAAATATGACTCAATTTCACCTGCGAGCATTGCAATACAAACTGCCTGGCATGAGGTGCTTTCTGAGGTAGTGATTGACTGAGTGCACCGTAGTAAATCAAAACTTACTCTAGAAATATGTACCTTGTACATGTATAAATAGGGTTCAGTCTCATCTGTAGGTGTTGCAGTACAAACTGCCTGCATGGAGTGCTTTCTTGATGAGGTAGTGAGTGTGATTAGGTGCACAGTAGTTACTCAAACCTTGCTCTAGGAATATAGACCTTATTTCTGAGTTGACAGAGTTCAATCTCACCTGTAAGTGTTGCAGTACAAACTGCCTGGCATGAGGTGCTTTCTTGATGAGGTAGTGAGTGTGATTAGGTGCGCAGTAGTGACTCAAAACTTGCTCTAGGAATATGGACCTTATTAATGAGTAAACAGAGTTCAATCTCACCTGTAAGTGTTGCAGTACAAACTGCCTGGCATGAGGTGCTTTCTTGATGAGGTAGTGATTGACTGAGTGCACCGTAGTAAATCAAAACTTGCTCTAGGAATATAGACCTTATTTCTGATTCGACAGTGTTCAATCTCACCTGTAAGTGTTGCAGTACAAACTGCCTGACATGAGGTGCTTTCTTGATGAGGTAGTGATTGACTGAGTGCACCGCAGTAAATCAAAACTTGCTCTAGGAATATAGACCTTATTTCTGAGGCAAACAGAGTTCAATCTCACCTGTAAGTGTTGCAGCACAAACTGCCTGGCATGAGGTGCTTTCTTGATGAGGTAGTGAGTATGATTAGGGGCGCAGTAGTGACTCAAACCTTGCTCTAGGAATACAGACCTTATTTCTGAGTAGACAGAGTTCAGTCTCACCTGTAAGTGTTGCAGTACAAACTGCCTGGCATGAGGTGCTTTCTTGATGTAGTAGTGAGTGTAATTGAGTGCGCAGTAGTGACTCAAATCTTTCTCTAGGAATATAGACCTTATTTCTGAGTTGACAGAGTTCAATCTCACCTGTAAGTGTTGCAGTACAAACTGCCTGGCATGAGGTGCTTTCTTGATGAGGTAGTGATTGACTGAGTGCACCGCAGTAAATCAAAACTTGCTCTAGGAATATAGACCTTATTTCTGAGGCAAACAGAGTTCAATCTCACCTGTAAGTGTTGCAGCACAAACTGCCTGGCATGAGGTGCTTTCTTGATGAGGTAGTGAGTATGATTAGGGGCGCAGTAGTGACTCAAACCTTGCTCTAGGAATACAGACCTTATTTCTGAGTAGACAGAGTTCAGTCTCACCTGTAAGTGTTGCAGTACAAACTGCCTGGCATGAGGTGCTTTCTTGATGTAGTAGTGAGTGTAATTGAGTGCGCAGTAGTGACTCAAATCTTTCTCTAGGAATATAGACCTTATTTCTGAGTTGACAGAGTTCAATCTCACCTGTAAGTGTTGCAGTACAAACTGCCTGACATGAGGTACTTTCTTGATGAGGTAGTGATTGACTGAGTGCACCGTAGTAAATCAAAACTTGTTCTAGGAATATAGACCTTATTTCTGAGGCAACAGAGTTCAATCTCACCTGTAAGTGTTGCAGTACAAACTGCCTGGCATGAGGTGCTTTCTTGATGAGGTAGTGAGTGTGATTGGGTGCTCCGTAGTGAGTCATCACTCGTTCTAAGAATGTGTCGTCTGAGGAACCGGGGTACATGGATTCTTCATCTAGTAGCCTAAAAGAACAAATAACATATTTTTATATACGTATCATATAGAAAGATACTTCGTTAAGTCTTAATTTGATAGATTTTTAACCCTAGATGGAAATGAAAGTGTGTTTTTTTTTTAGTAAATTGTGGATACATAAATAAACAAGTTAAGTTACTGCCAAATCTTTTTATTTGAGGTGGGAAATCATTCAATGACTTCTATTGGTCTAGGATAAAGCGAGAGGGCTTGTCAGACTTTTGCTGACTAAAATCACACCCATGTCCTTAAGGTGCCCTTTGCGTACTAGGACCAAAGGTCTCCTTTCCAGAAATTTCCCGGAGACCTAGCGGGTGACGACACTGCTGGTTTTTCTGATATCTAGTTGAGGCGCGCTCGGAATACTACATGCCATTGACAACTCAGACTTGGTCCGGATGGTTTAAGGACGGCGAGCTACATACTGCTCGTCATCCTCAAACCCAATTACGGTGTGATCGGCAAACATTTTAGATGACGTTTTTCTTATTTATTTATGCATTTTACAGTTATACTTTTACCCTAGGTGTTCAGGTATACTAACTAAGATAAACGATTGTCTCACCATAGCAATCCTCTTCGGTCACATTCTCGCAGGTCTGCCTGCGAACTTCGTACGATCGTGTTCTGAGGAGCCTTATCTAACAGCTCCACCATCGGGCCGGGGTTCACTGTCTCTGATAGCCAATCTGAAATAATTTACCACAATGGGAGGTTAGATACGACATTATTATTATTGATAGGCTTGCTGTACCACTATCTCACCTGACGGTCGCTTAGGTACAGCTGCCACCACGGATATTGAACGCTGGCTTCAAGTTGCGCAGAAGTCAAAAATCGGATCTCTATAGGTGGTGCGACGTAAGACGCGAGGGCGGGGAGCGTCAGTGGTTGGCTCGCTGCGCATCGCGTCATAGACGACACTCGTGATTCATTAATTGCACTTGCAGCATGTATCTAACAACGACGACGATTGGTTCGCCGATGTATGGAATGCTGAAAGCGATCCCCACTCTGACGCCAAGCGTTCAATATCCGTGGTGGCAACTGTATAAGCGATAATGTGGTCAACAGTAGAGCACACTTGCCTATAAGAATTCGATAGATTTTCGAATGATACTTGACGGATGAGAAGTCTTTGACTGGATTAGTGAGGTAAGGAGGGAAAATTGGAAGTCTCCTAATTTTCCAATGTTCCCTCCTGGGAGCCTTTGCGAAAGGGCAGACAGAGAATACCACCAAACGTACCGTCGACCACAATATCACTTACCATCTAGTGATAAGTCAAGCGCGAGCCTTTTCCGTTACTCTCATAGTCTGGTAGGAAAGCCAGCCAATACGACCGGAATTAAATCAGGCACAGGATCAACTGCTTTACGGGGTTTCAGAAAAACGGGGGGTGTCACATCACCTTACAAACTCCGAAAAAATAATTTCTTTAAGAAAACGTCAGTTGAGCAAGTCCGATGATCCGTAGGTATTAGTCGGCGTTGCGTACAAACTACCTACAGGTCATTGAACTGGCTCAGCTGACGTTTTCTTAAAGAAACTAATTTCGTACATGCGTAAATTAATACTACATAGTTTTGAAAAAAAAGGTGCTTGATTTTTTAATCTTATCTTTACAAATCGATAGTGTTTCATGTACCGGATCGACACTTCACGGGATTAAAACGACCAAAATTTAACGGTATATTTATTTTTACGAATAAATAAATTACGCGTTAATATAGGGTGACTGGTAATTAGTGACCGATACTTATACACGTTAGTGTACTCGTGATTACAAACAACTGTCCCAAAGAAACTTTTTTTATACTCATTAGTTTGATCACAATTTTGGAAATTGGACATTTTGCCCCTGAACGAACAAAACAGCTGTTCGCGCAAAATCGTGCGCGCTCGCCTGCTACCTCTAAGCTGTTAGCCGCGTAACGCTGTTACATACCTTTCTTATAACAGTGTTAGTGTTTGCAAACCCATCGTTGATTGTAATCAGTGTAGTTACCTATATGTTTCGATTTATGATTTGATAAAACTAATGAGTATAAAAATAAAGTTTCTTTGGGAAAGTTGTTTGTAATCATGAGTACAATATCGTGTATAAGTATCAGTCACTAATTACCAGTCACCCTGTAAAGGGTGTAAGGGGCAGCCCTCCACAAACTTTAAGGGCTTGCTCAGTAGACGAAACTGAACAACCATCCACAAATTTTTTTTTCAGGAAACGAAATAAAAAATTGGCCTCTCCATACAAACTGTTCAATCAAGTTTATAATTTTGTATGGCGAGGCGGAAAAGTTTTCGTTTCCTGAAAAAAAAGTGTTGTGGAAGGTTGTTCAGTTTCGTCTACTGAGCAAGCCCTTAAAGTTTGTGAAGGGCTGTCTCTTACACCTTGTATATGTTGACTACATTACCTTCTTCAGCGCCGTCGTCGAGCGTGATTCCTTCTTGCGCGTATCGTTCGCGTGGCGCTACTAGCAACGCTTCGTGGAACATCGCTTGCAAACGCTCCTTGAAAATTATAAAAGCAAAGTTTTTACATTTAAATTGAACAGGTAGCAATGTTTGTTATTGAAGATAATACATCAAAATTTAAGTTGTATGTATATTGTTTGACGGCCAACCGTGCCATAAACCAAACACGAAAAAGTACCAACTAATTTTTATAGATAATTAAAACAGAACCATATCACTGACAATGACCAATACAAAAACTAATCCCTATTTCCCTTGGTCACATCGTCATGCTGGATCAATACCGCTAATTCTTTTTTTTTGTAGTGTTTATTTTTTCAGAAGGTTTTGAAAGAAAAAAATAAGGAAGTCGCTACTTTTTTTATTATTTTCTTTTTTTCAAATTTCCAATGTTCAAACAATACGATGACTATTAATCTTCGTGCATTTGATACTTCACAGTTAAGATAAGACAATATCTGTCGAATGTCGAATGGCTACAGTATTTTTGTATTCAGTTGTTTTAAACTTAACTGATTATAATGTAGTATCAATACGTACTTGTAAATAATTTGAAAGCAGCTTCGATAGCGGAGCGCCGCTCTGTTGGCCGGCGCACATGGGGTTGTCGGCTCCCGGCGTATCGAGTAGTAAGATTGACGCTGATGTTCTCGCTGAGGTCGATAGACTCCTGAAAAGCAAAAAAAAAAAAAACATTTAAAAATAGATCAACAGTTGTTTGTTTAAAAACAAAAATAGATGGATAACGGTTCAACCAACATCATATCAACTGAAAGACGTCTCTTGTTGAATATAGGCCTCCACCAGCTCGAGCCCCGGTATGAAGGCTAGAAGGAACGGGGTAGGTCTTTTAGTCAGTAAGAGTCTGACACTATCTCCCGCTCCGCCCAAGAGCGGCGGTTGTCATTGGATGATTTATCCCACCATAAAAAAAAAAATTGTAACGACCGGATAACCGTAAGGTATCCTTGTAAACCTTTATTTCAAATAGACCATTTAGAGGCACTTTTGAATTGTCAAAATGTCGGTCGATCAAAAAAAGTGAAATTAAATTGTACGTTTCAAAGCGTACATCACACTACACTACACTAGCGACCCGCCCCAGCTTCGCACGAGTGCAATGCTTCAAAGTTTATGAAATTTACGACATCACATTAAAACCTCTAAAATTTTCAGTGTTTCTGTACTATATTATGCAGGTATTACACATACATAAAAACTTTCTTCTCCAAGCTAGTTATCTATTAATAAAAACTTCATCAAAATCCATTGCGCAGTTTTTAAGATCTAAGTATACATAGAGACATACATTATTTCTTATCGCTTCTATAATGTGATTTTTTGTAAATCATGGCTAGTAGCCATTTATTGAAGCTGCCACGGGTTAGCCCGGTTAAGCTGACGATAGATTGACCTGCTAGAGGCCACTATAAAATAATTACTTGAAGTAATTACCTGTTGACTAATGCAGCAATAATGTTGAAGGTCTCGTTATATAGCCCAGTGACAAAAGCGTCAACCGCCTCCGTGCCAGACATCTCACGCTCGTTCGAGGGGGATGGCGTTCTGAAATTAAATTAAAATGTAATTATTATGTTACACCTCTACGTCTCTAGGAGAGGAAATGGGCTGTAATTGAAAAATGGGTGGATTACAGCCCATTCCATCTCCTAGAGACGAAGCCTAAGTCCCAGCAGTGGAATCATTATAAGGCCAACTATGCTACAATCTACTATATAAAAATAAGTCGGGTTTTCCTTCCTGACGCTATAACTCCAGAACGCACGAACCGATTTCCACGGTTTTGCATTCGTTAGAAAGGTCTCGGGCTCCGTGAGGTTTATTAGAGTAGAGTAGGGTAGGCTAGAGTAGGGAAGAGTAGGGTAGAGTAGAGTAGGGTAGAGTAGAGTAGGGTAGGGTAGAGTAGGGTAGAGTAGGGTAGGGTAGAGTAGGGTAGGGTAGAGTAGGGTAGAGTAGGGTAGAGTAGGGTAGAGAGTAGAGTAGGGTACAGTAGGGTAGAGTAGGGTAGAGTAGAGTAGGGTAGAGTAGGGTATAGTAGGCTGAAGTAGGGAAGAGCGCGAGCGAAGCCGCGCGGGCAAAAGCTAGTAATAATATTCCACAACTATCACACAACGCCGTCTAGTCCCAAGCTAAGCAGAGCTTGTGTTATGAGTACTAGACAACTGATAAACATACATAAATATTTCTTAATACATACATATTATAGATAAATTACAACCAAACACACAAATGATCATGCTCATCGCTACAAACATTTGTCCAGGGTGGGAACCCACGAAGTCCCATATAGCAGTCAGGGCCACTAACCACTAAACCAACAGGCCAGTAAAATAGCTATGCTATGTTACATTGAGAAGTTGATCTTAGTACCGGTAATACATTAAAGCTGTGGTTGCTTAGTACGCGAGTTGTGGTGGCTCAGTGAGAATTCAGTGATGTCCAGTACATAACGATCCCGACTTAAGGCCAGTAGCCTGATTCACGTAAAATCAAACCAGCCAAATATCGTTGAAGTTTTATATATATAGTCGTTCGATCGAAGTCCTATCAAAAAGCGGTATTCACGATCTATCGACTTATTTCCGGTTACATGAATAAGTATTCTACCATTATAATGTAATACAGATTTTTTTTTAAATCGACCAATTTCAAATGACTTTAAAATCAATGTCGTTCAAACTCGATTGATGGATGTGAATACGGAAATGGTCTGAACGACTAAATCACTACGATATCGTTACGGTTTTCATTACGTAAATCGGGCTACTGGTCACGATTACGATGTTAGAAGCGCGCGGCGCGGCGAGCGGTACGGCATAGAGAAGTGGTGCGTTTTCGCTATGAGCAGCGTCTCGTGGCGTGCTTCAAACATTTTCATACTTTTGATTTTACCGCTTCGAGCTTAGCTACCGCTCATAGCGGCAAGGTCGTGAACGGGCCGTTACGAGTTGTAGGACGCGAATTCAAATCCACCACTGCTCTCAAAATGGTTTAGCAAAACATCGTGAGGAAACCGGTATGTCCTAGAATCAAACATTTGATGACATGTAACCTCCACCAATCTGTACTGGGCCTGCGTGGCGGATTACGGTAGATTACTTTTCCTAAAACAGATTCCTGAGAGCGCTCCCCATAGCCCGTCGCCGTGAATTGGTACTTGATGGCCTCGCCCGTGTTGTTGTGTTAGTACCTGAGGGTGGAGTTGGGTTGCGGCGAGGTGGGCACGGTGACGAAGACGGCGCGCGCGAGCTCCTCGGCGCCCACGCCCAGCAGGCGCGCCGCGCGCTGCCCGCAACCCGCCGCCGCGAACTGGTACTTGACGCCTGAACCCGTATTGGCTGCAAACACGAATAATAATGGAATTTTACAGACAAACTATCCTCAAAAATAAATACAGCTACAATCAGTTTTCGAGCTATCAAAGCCCTGACAACTTAAGTTTTTTTTAGCTAATAAAAACTAGTGCTTGACTGCGAACCCACTTGATGGTAATCAGTGATGCAATCTTTGACGGTGAATCGCACTAGTTTATTGAGAGCCTATTCACGGTGAACAGTGGAGTGGTAATGGCCCCGACTTAAGAGTTGTAGGCCGCGGGTTTAAACCCTGCCAAGCGCATTACTTTGTGCAATTTATTTATTAACTTTGCTCTCAAAACGGTGAAGGAAAACATCGTGAGGAAACCAGCATATCCTAGAACCAAAAATTTGAAGACATTTGACATTCACTAACCCGCACTGGGCCCGCGTGGTGGTCCTTCTCCTAGAGAGAAGGCCAGGAAGGAGTTCCAGCAGTGGGAACATTAAAAAGACCTGATGATGATGATTAGATTACTGAGCTTCCCTTACCTTTCACAGCTCCCGCCCAGCCTAAGTGACAGATAGCGGCCATGATCTTCCATATGGCCATCTGTTCGTTGTCGGTGACGGCCAGCAGCTGCAGCGCTTCCTTCAGCGCCGAGAACTCAGCGGGCGCGTCCGCTTTCTCCGCTGACGTCATGAAGGGGTTCGGCGTGTTGATCGGAGCTTGGTCGAAGAGGAGCTCGCGGCGGAGGCGACCGTCGCAGCCGTGGTATAGGCTGGAAGGAAATTCATGTCATCATACATTATGGTTGGTTTATGTCAGTCACCGTCCGTAAGATACTTAAACAAAACTTTTTTACTGTCCGTACAACCGATTTTGACTTTTATTGCATTGGTGAGACGCTAAGTGACAGCTGCAGCAAAAAGTTGGTATTTGTAACCTCTTTTATGCTTTTAATGCCATCCTTATGCCTAAGGAATAGAAGTCAAAACGGACAGTAAGAGGTTTGTTTAAATGTCTAATCATATTGCGAATGGAGTACAGCCAGCTACGCTATCTACCTGGTGAATCTATCAACTGGTATCAACCGGTTCGCTAAAAAAGGCTTTACTAACTTCAAATGTGATACTTTTCATTTTTACGTTGCCTAGTTGCAACATGAGAAGTTTGATCACGTGTCCAATAAAGAAATGTGTGGCTTGACTTATGATTTATCTACAAGGTGTAAGGGACAGCCCTCCACAAACTTTAAGGGCTTGCTCAGTAGACGAAACTGAACAACATTCCACAAAATTTTTTTTCAGGAAACTAAAAAAAAAATCAGCTTCACCATAGAAAATTATAAACTTGATTGGACAGTTTGTATGGAGAGGCCGAATATTTTATTCGTTTCCTGAAAAAAAAATTATTGGTAGGTTGTTCAGTTTCATCTACTGAGCAAGCCCTTAAAGTTTGTGGAGGGCTGTCCCTTACACATTGTATAGTATTTAAAAGGCTCCACAGTACTCACGTATGCAGAGCCCTGAGCGGCGCCTGTCCTGGCCTCAAGTCCGGCAACAGTATCTGCACCGAGGCCGCCGCCAGCGCGCCGCCGCCGTCGAAGTCCAAAGAAGTAAGGGACACGAAGCGTGACGCGTGCGCGTTTGACCCAGTACTGTAAACCAAAACATCGTTTTGATAAGATAAGAATCAGCATCTTGGAAATCTGAAATACATTAATTTACATTCGGAAATGATTCCCATATAAAATATGGGAATCATATATATGATGTAAATATATGATTCCATTAATAAAAAAAGATATGAAAAAAATAAAATAATAACAACTTTATTTTTATCATACATAAAAATTGATTTAAATTAATAAAGAAAATTAACTGCTGTCAGTGGTTTCGCCCGTGAGAAAGTGTAAAATAGTCCCAAAAGAAAAAAATCCCGGGACAACAAGACAACAAGTAACCAATGTGCTAGAGTCTGTCTAATAAGTTAAACGACTTAGGTAATTATTAGGAATTAATTAAATCTGATGTAGTCATCATGGGTTCAATAATCAAGGTTGATTAAGAGATAGAGATCATTGTTTACTAACAAAAGAACCTTATGAAAAGTATCGAATATAAGTATTTTTTAAATGATTAAATATTATACAAAATTCCCAAGTCGGTTGACTTATTAGACACACTATACACACACACGACATGAACACCTACACAGACATGATCTAACTACGTTCAGGTGTGAAGAAGTACCAAACAGACATCGACATTCACAAAGTTTTTTAGATATGTCGCAGTCATCTGGTTAAATTAGCCATTTAATTTGACGCCTAGGGCGTTCGTTAAACGCTGGCATTCAATTGGATGCCTCGGCCAATAGTTGTTTGAACTAAAATCACTCAACGTTTAACAGATTAGCCTATTGAAAGATAGCCCTTTCGGAATGACTGATCAAGACTCGGCCAAGTGATTCAAATTTAGGTCCGCTATTTATTGATTTAATATTTCACTATTACTTAAAAAAAATCAAACATCTAAGTTAACGAATACAAAAGATACGGCCGTTTATGTCGCGAAAAAACGTTTATTTATAGGGCACTTCCCGTTGACCTAGAATCTTGAAATTTGGCAGAAAGCAAGTTCTTATGGCACAGATATAGGAAAAAATCGGAAAATTACCTAAGTAATATTTTTTTTAAATTTTAATTTATTTGATTTTCACTAACCGTGTAGATCCAAATAGGTGCAGTACATCGAAGGCGGCATCTAATCGTTCGGGAGTCAGCTTCGATCCCTGCGCGGGGTACGCGCTGGCGAGGTACCACACACAATGACGCATCGCGCTTGTCTTGCCGGAACCGGACCTGTGGGAAGAAGATTAATGTTTAAAGTTAAAAGGAGTAAAAATTAAGCTGTAGCAATGGCTAATTCTTATCATACTAGCGGTCCGTCCCTGCTGCGCACGGGCAATAAATATAGCCTTTATTACTCAGGGTGAATGTAGCTTTCAAATGGTGAAAGAATTTTTGAAATAAGACACAGTAGTTTTGGAGTATATTTATTACAAACATACACACGCAAAAATACAAATTTTCCCTCTTTATAATACGAGTATTAGTGTAGATTTATTTATTATTATTATTTTCCTTTACCCTATTCGCGTTAAAAATAGAAATTTAAAGAAACCTTTTTTACTATCTGTTCAACCGATTTTAACTTCTATTTCGTAGTCATAAGGATGGCATTAAAAGCTAAAAAGTGGTTACAATACGAACTGCAGCCATCATTTGTCATGCCACCAACGCAATAAAAATCAAAATCGGTTGAACGGACAGTAATAAAAGGTTTGTCATATTTAATAATTTCTAATGTTACTTTGAACAGACTATAGTTTGTATTAATTCTAGTGCGAGTACAAATAAACGGTCTACCGTGCTGGCAAATGGCAACCAGCCATTTGCCAGCACGGTAGACCGGTGCAGTGGTTGAACAAAAAATATAAATTTCCTTACATAAAAATATTTATTTTATTTTATTTCGAGTTTTTCCCACACTTACATTAATATTCAAAAACATGATAAGTTTTATAATTAATATGCCATTAGAATATAACGCAATCACTAAGCGACATTTTACGACCTTCAATGTCCTTATTACGTATGCAAATGGCAACAGCTTATTTTATTGCCATGCAAATTCGTATGTCACTTTATCAATACAAAAATCTAAAAATAAATCAGATATTTTGCTTATCGATACGCTCATTATTTACTATTTAACACCATTTTATGATGGTAAAGAGAATAAAAAAAATGCTTTAACGAAAAATCAATCTTATGTTACGAAGTTTAAAGCTCAAACTCCTTTGAACAAATAAAATAGGATACTATCAGCAACTGACAATGATATGATCTTGAAAACTAATTTCCAAGTGAAGTGTTATAATTATCACTACCATATTTTATCCAGTGGACCTTAATAGATGGCGCCAAAAGATAAATTTGTCAAACTACGTTTTAGTAAGATAAATCCTTTAACAAAAACGTTAGTCTGCAATTAGCAGTGTTTATTTATTGTTAGTTGACTTTGTTAATAACAGCTTCAATCTGATGTAACTTTTGTTTTAGATTGCAGTGAGGCTCTATCACAAACTCTTAATGCGATTCATTTAACTGAACTGTTAAAGGAACGGAGCTATAATTATACAGGAAAAGTTTTTAACCACTGCGTAAATTTTTTTTGGTGGCTCAGTGTAAGTAATAGAACACATTTCCATTTTTAGTTTATAACTTTTTTTTTCACATTTTTCCACCTTGTCCCATTTTGAAATAAGCATAACATGGACATAATTTAATCGTAATACTATTAAATACTATGAATGAAAACGCGCTGGCCGCCGCGCCGCCCGTTGTACGAGACGGGGGTGCGGGGGGAAGGGGGCGGGGGTATGCGGCGCCGGCGGCGGCCTTTGATGTGCGGATCTGCAGTACGTCACTTGCGGAAGCGGGGTTCGGACGTTCGCTCATATTCATCCCTGCGCGCGTGTGTGCCGCGTACTCGTGTCGTCACGATGTCGAACTTTAATCACCGCGAATACTACGAAATGGTGCGAGTGTATCTACTTAGCCACGAAAATTTACGAGCAGCACGAAGAAGATATGAGAGGGAGAGCGTACCTCGTATGCGAGCCCAAGGGATCCGTAATCCTACGGTACCTAATGAAAGGACAATTCTTGCAGCAAATCAAAGGCTGCTTGATCACGGCCAGTTCAGAACCCCGAGCCATGCACTAGGGTCTGGCAGACCTCGACTGGCAAACAAAAAATAAATAACGCTTTCAATGAAGTGAAAAGTGATACTAGTGTCCTAAACAAACTAAATGCAAACTTATTTTAAACGTGCACGTTTATGCCTGGAAAAAGGAGGAGGTCACTTCGAACAATACCTTAAATACTGTGATTAACGAAATGTAGAGGTAAGAAATTATAAACAATCTTAGTGTGTTAGGTTCTTTTTGATTGGACATTGTTGTAAATAGGTAGTTGATTCCAATTTTTTAAATACGCCAGAATGCAATTTTTTCAATTCAAATTTTATCATGAGTAATTATCATACATAAATGTTTTAATTTGAATGTAAAAATTATTACTTGATTTATTTTCTGCATTTTGATGGTCCTAAGCCCATGAAAGTATGAAGGAAAAATTGGAATTACCTAAACTTAAAAAGTAGCACGAAATTGCGGTCAGTAACCGCACCGCGTAGGTACTTACGTCGGCGCCGTCGCATCGAGCGAACGCACATAAGTACTTACCTACAACTCAGCTGATACAGCTTGCCGGTCGGGCGACCAGTCGACGCGTGAGTCGGTCAACCGGGCGCCCGACTGGCAAGCGACCATAAAATAAATTTCTATGTAAATAAGTCTCGTAAGCGATAACTTTATTTTTTACTATTAACACATATCAAAATAAAAAATACGTGTTTATTAAAATATATTCAAGTTTATCATGACAAAATTTGCGCACTGGTTAAAAACTTTTCCTGTATGGTGTATAGTTTTCTCTTTCTCGCTCGCATGCCTAACATTTTATCACTTCATGGTTCGCTTCTTAAATAATAATTGTAACTTGAAAGATGAATTTCTATCGTAGATTTCTTTCTTTGCTTACTACCAAATGAAATTAAAGTCAATAGCGAGATCATCAGAAGAAAAAAAAATGAAATACATAGTAATAATACGTAGTCTACGTGGTAATTACAATGTTCATTATGCATACCGCTAAGGAGTGGAATCCCCAGCAAAAGTCATTTTTTCTTTATAGTTACAACCTAGGGGTCTTTAACTCTTTGAATGCCGTAATTAGACACAATAGAAAGACAATTGCTTATGTCGAACTGTGTAACATAAGACATTCAAAAGGTTAAGTCAAGAGTGAATGAGTTACTTCTAGGCAAGCGTGTTCCATCGTTGGCCACATAATCGCTTACCATCAGGTGGAGATAGTGTCAGACTCTTACTGACTAAAAAACCTACCCCGTCCCTTCGTTGCCTTTCATAACGGGGCCGAGCGTCCCTTTCGAAAGCAGATCCTTGGCCCCAGTAGGCTTCGTCCATGCTGGACACCTACGGTTGATGACAACTCCTTGAGGCGCGCGGGAACAGTCGACGACTTGTTGCTGGTCCGGACAGTTACCGGACGGGTGGGGGTGAGATAGTAATCAAACGCGAGTATAACCATATTAAAAAAAGCGCTACCAAAATCTCTTATACACACGATATACGAACCTGCCAAGGAAGACGATTGCCCTGTCTCGTCTTGAAGCCAGCATGCAGCGGTGCGTGGACTGCGCGGCTGCGAACACGTGAGGCGGCATGTCATCAGCTCGACAACCACGGAACATGGCTGCCACCTGGAAATGAAGAGGCATCGGTTAGCAGACCTTCAGAGATGCTCTGAAGCGATGAGATATCTTTGACGAAGAGAATCCCACCTATACGCACAATACGTTTTGGGAATACATTGATTGGGCATACAGTCAAGGAGTGGAATTTCTTGCCAGTGTGTGTTTCTTGATGGCTACAACCTAGGAATTTTCAAGACAAGAGTTACTTCTAGGTAAGCGCATACCATTGTCGACCGCATCATCGCTTTCCATTAGGTGAGATAGCGGTAACGCGTGAATCTATCAACAAAAAAAAAGAGAATTCTAAGAGTCTTCGAATTTTGCAATTTGGTTTAAGAGCAATTGGAATCTTCTGGAAATAAATGAAGATAAGCCAAAAGATCTGCCTTTCTCTCCTGTCTTTGTAAAAACCCACAGACTGACTGATGACCCCGGAGACCTCTTTCTTCCGGTATATCTTGGATTAAATATCACAATCTTGAGGCAAGGCTTATATCCAGGAGTTGATGTTTTTCGTCTGAAATGATAATGATCAAAGACCGAAATTGATTGCTGAAATCACAACCACCCACCAATATCCCTAATATAAAAATTCGTGTTTTTTTTTTAAGTAACTATAGGTATATTTTAGTTTAGTCGTTTTTATGAGGTACTAGAAGCACATGATCGGCGCGGAAGCACCATAGACCGCGTACACTTGTTGTATCGCGAGCGCTGCACGATCGACGCAGAGACGCTAGCTATGTCTCTTTCTTACCTTCTCAGTATAGATAGGAGAGGTGCGCTTCGGCGGGCCGAGTACCAGGAGCGCATGGCCAGCTCGGGCGTGTGGCAGACCCGCGGCGTATCGTGAGCGCAGCACATTGAGGGCGCCGCATTCGTTCAGGCAGCGCAGAGCAGCTATGTCCTCGCAGCGTTCTAGTTGGGGAGGGTTTGCCTGGAAGGTAAAATATAATAATATGATAAAATCATTCATGGAAGCAGGTAAGTCTAAGGGGAAACACAGGGTGTGTCGATCACGGTTAAGCTACGCTAGCTGTGGGTAACATGTGGATGCAAGTCTTCTCAGGCCAACCTTCTACGATTAAATTGATCGTAGACAGTTGTAGAACCTAAAAAGACGATTTTTATCACCCTTTTCCCAACTGGCTTGGGATCGGTTTCCAGTCTAACCGGATGCGGCTGAATAATTGTGATGTATATGGAGCGACTGCCTATCAGACCAAAACTCAATTACTGGATTGTGGTCTGATAAGCAGTCACTATATTTCTTGGATAGATTGATGGTGAGACTTTCTGGCGTCTACCTGTACAGACGGTCAAAGATCTACAATTGATAACCGGGACCAACGACTCTACGAGCTTTCCGTGTATACAATTTTAAATTACCAACTAAGACGCAAAAGTCTCCATCATCATTTCCACGTCGTCTTTATCCATAGCTAATCTGAAACGCCTGTACCAAGTCGTATACTTTGGATCTGTCATTACCTATGCACTTCGCTATCTGATAGAACTGCTAACTCTCATACAGATCAACCATTTTGTTGTACTCCATTTTAAACGTACCTTCTCCAAGTCATCTTCATCAACGGTAAGTATCTCTCCAGTCTGCAGCACGCGAACCTTGGCCCTGCCAGCATCAGCTTCTCCATCCCTTACGACCGCCGTGAATCCACCGCGATGGGCCAGCCACATGTGACCAGCTTGGAGCCATTCCTTCTCGTTTGCTAGCTGCTCTTCCGATTTAGCCTGGGGAGAGAGAATTTAAGGTTAATCTTTTGTTACATAAAGTTATGAATAGCATAGTCAGCCTTTTTTAATGTTTCCACTGCTAGGACTCAGGCCTTCTCTCTCTAGAAGAGGGTATAGGCCGTAATTCACCACACGGGCCCAGTGCGGGTTGGTGAATGTCACATGTCTTCGAATTTTTTGGTTCTAGGACATGCCGGTTTCCTCACGATGTTTTCCTTTGCCGTTTTAAGAGCAGTGGTAATGAAATAAATTACACAAAGTAAGTAATGCACCTGGCTGGGTTTGAAACCGCGCCTGCAACTCTTAAGTTGGGGCCGTTACCACTCCGCCACCACTGCTCAAAAAATTACGATACCTATGTTATTTTTTCGCTTATTTTCCCTACTTCTTTCAAACGGCTTTGATTTTTAGAAATATGTTTACATAAAAAAATTCTGGTTAACCTTTCAATCGTGGAAATTACAGACACAATAGAAAGACAATAGGCGTTCGCTTGGGGTTTAATGAATAAAAAGTTCTTCAGAATGTAGTACTACTCGTAAAGCATATGTAAATAAATCAATATTTAGCAAAGAAAATGGTTTTATAAGTCAGCAGGGATCTATGTGAGCGCTGGCGGCAGTACGAGTATGTGTGCATGCCAGATGTTCAAGGGACTATAATATAATATAGTATGTATGTTATAGACCTTAATTCACCATCATCATCATTTCAGCCGATCAAACGTAAACTGCTGGACATAGGCCTCCCCCAAGTGTCGCCACGAGTCGATTAAAAACAACATATAACACGACCCGCTGCATGCCTTTATGAAATATAACACGATTCCTACGCAATACTACTTGTACTAATAGTGTGTATTCGATAATTCCTATAATCCAAACCGCCACTTTTAGTTATGTCACGAACTCTAAGTAGGAACCAATCACCTAGCGGATAACAGCTCTTACGACAAACTTCTGCTAAGTGTCGACATAATAATACCTCTACTAGCAGATATCATAGGTGTGTTTACACTAGACTACTAGACACGCCTAGAGAGATAGTGGTCAAACACGAACTCATCAATAAATAAACAAACAAGTTTTTTTTTTGTTGATATAAACTATAAACTAGTGCTTGACTGCGATCCCACATGATGGTAAGCAGTGATGTAATCGTGGAAGGTGAGGTGCACTAGTTTATTAAGAGCCCATTCACTATAGCCTTGAAGACACCTAAATTATAATCGGACGAGAAGCCCATAGCAGCCAAATTGTTCCAGTCCTTCGATTTATGCGGTATAAACGACGAGGCGAAACGCTTAGTCCGGACCGTAGAGTTTTCAACGACATAAGGGTGGATATTCGCTGTACTCGCCGATTGCTTTATAATTGTTGAAGGAACGTTTCTTTGGCCGCCTGCTACTGTAACTTTGGACCGGGTCCAAAACATCATGCTGTCCTGTAAAAGCTATTCGCGGCCTTGGTTCGTTCGAGCCGTGGTCTGGAGGGAGGACCGAGAGAGAATGGGAAGCGATCGCCTCCTGCGAAGCAGCAATGTTAGGAAAGAGGTCATCCAAACCGTAAAAGAAAGGACATCCTCACGGCCAGCTGCTGCCACAGGAGACGCCCCAGATGTTAGGAGTCTAAGGGTGAGTTCCAGCCATCGTTTGTGTCGGTTTGCGGACGACGAGCAATGGTTAGCACGCCGTCCGACCAGTAAGGATAAAGTCCGGGTCGTTGATGGCGCTTAGTAATCTACCAGAGCCTAAAAGAGATCAAAGAGATGACACCAAAACCGTAGGGTGCAGTAGGGCTGTTGACCGCTAGAACCACGGGATTTTTCGAAAGAGAGACCCTAGTTCTGGAACGCATAGGGATACTGAGGAAACACCGATTGGTTTCAGTCAGTAAAAGTCTGACAGGGAGTATTAGACACGCTCCATCGTATTGCTAGAGAAGCCATTGGATGATTTCCCGCCTCCAGCCTTGAAATGTTAAAGACAACTAATGGAATACACGTGGGATTTTTGAGTAAATAAAAGTCTGACACTCACTAATGCTCAACTGATCGCAGTCAAGTACTAGTTTATAACAGATAAAAAAAAACTTAGCATAGTCGGCCTTATAATGTTCCCACTGCTGGGACTCAGGTCTCCTCTCTAGAAAAGGGAATGGGCTTTATTTAATCCACCACGCGAGTGCGGGTGGATATTTCTTCGAGTTTTTGGTTCTAGGACATGCCGGGTTTCCAAACGATGTTTTCCTTCACCGTTTTAAGAGCAGTGGTGATGAAATAAATTACACAAAGTAATGCACCTGGCTAGGTTTGAACCCGCAACCTACAACTCGTAAGACGGTCGTTACCACTCGGCCACTACTGCTCTTCTTCACTTAGTGCGGGAGAATTTATTTAAAACAAAAAGGACATAAACCACAAAATGACATTGGAACCATAGTTCTTATACTAAGTACACCTAAAAGGAAGCGTCGGCATCAGTAAGCAAGAAAGCTTGTAGTTTTCCGCCATTAGATTGTTAACGCCGTCCTTAGAAACCAGCCGAGCCAGTAATAGTGGGCCCCGGGTAGGGTTACCAGATGAGAAAATCAAAAGTCCGGAGAAAAGCCCTGATTTCCATTGAAGAATTCTGAGATTTTTAACAGTTTAAGAATTTTCGAAAAGCCTTAATATTATCGGGTTTATACACTGAGGATCTCGCTCAAGCATTGCGCATCGCACTCGGGAGAGAGGGGGGCCGCTGTCCCCCCTTTCACTTGAAAAAGGAAGTTTAGAATTTTAGTTTGTTTAACTTTTTATCAAGTAAGCAAGTAAGCGGTATTTGTTGAAACTTCTAAAAATCCTGATATTTCATAAGATTTGTAAAATTCAGGCGCAAACCTAAGAAAAGTCAGGACAAATCCTGAGATATGGTTACCCTAGTACCCGGTGTCAGTGATAGCCGATAATAGCGTTTAACCGAGGGTTTTTATTGACATTTTATTTTAAGTACTCTTGTAGAGAGAGGAGTTATGGATTTGGCTTCAAAATAGATTAGTTGGAAACAGTACCTAGTATTTATAATCTTACAGGTATCTATTTGTAAAGCCATAGTAATTTTAGTAGCATGTAACCACAGAAAAGATGAAGGTTAGAAGTTAGAAAGGACATACTTTCAGATTTGTACTACAACGAGTGTCGCCGCTTGTCTCACACTCTATAACTCCACTACAGGCAATAAATCAATACGAACGCGCGGTACGCAACTAACAGACCACGCACACTTAGATCGCAAGTTTGCTATTGGTAGTTGAACTATGAGCATAGCCCTGCTTTGTGGCTCGCCTGCCCCGCCCACAATGCCGCTCTAACCTATTTCATCTGTTCTGTACATGTAACCTAGACCAGGAATAGCTATCTGTAGACCATACAAATATGAGGTGTGCCCAGCTTGGGCGGAGCATCGCGGTGCCTTCGTGGAGGAGATCGGCGGCGAAGACTTCTCGCGCCGGGCCTTGGTTGAGGCCATGGTCCGGAGCGAGGAGGAGCGGCAGGCGGTCGCCGACTTCTGCGAAGCAGTAATGCTCGCAAAGGAGGAGGCCGACAGCATCAGGCAACGACGCTATCGCCGCCGCCGCCGGGATTTCGATCCCGATTTCCGGCCACCGTAGGCGCGGGCTTGCGACCAGTGAGCAACGGGAAGCTCGCTGTCCGACCGTCCGATAACTGTCCGGACCAAGCCCAAGTAGGTGGTTGGACGACGACACGTTGAGTGATTGGCATGGCAGCCAATCACTCAACGTGTCATCAAACACTTTGTTCTTAAATGACAACCAAAAACAACTTGTGCGTTAGCTATAGATTACAGATCCTACGCATGAAATCGTACATACAGTTAAATATATTTAGAACCCACACAACAGCAGCTACCAGGTAGTCATACGCTCAGCCTACACTGATCAGCAGGTGTATTTCCGTAATTATAAGCTCAATTGATTGGCTGCTATTGCAAGGCACGATTGGGAAGGTCATGATTTTTGATTCGCATTGTAGTAACTTGAGAATTTCAATGTCACTTAGTCATCTGCAATATGCTAGGGTCGGACCGTAAACTTTTTCGCGCATCTATCTAAGCATTGTCTGCAAAAGTTAATGGTACTTTGTTTATTATTTATTGATAGGCTCGCCTTTGACCACTATCTCACCGGATGGTGAGCGATGATGTGAACGATGATGGGGCACGCTTGTCTATAAGATACTCTTAACTTAAAGACTCCCAGGTTGCAGCTATCAGGTTCCGAATTCTTATCTATACGCACAATAAGGTGTTCATAAAACATTTCATACGGCCGCTCATACTGCAGAAGATTGCATAACTTGCAGACACATAGGTACTCGTCATCATCATATTAGCCAATGAAACACCCGCTTCCCTGGTATACACCATCTTCTCTATCTGACAAGCTTCCCGCTTTTATTGTTCCCTAATGTTACGAAAGTAGTTACATAGAAACTGAATTTGAAGCAAAGTGTTAAAAATTTAGCTTGTAACCAAAATCGGATGCTGAGGCCAAAGCGTCAAATGTAAAACTAATTATGATTAGTATCAGTATCAAAGATTCGGATAAGTATGAAACAAATTAAAAAAAATAACAAGTGAAAGAGTGATCGCCAGAAGGCATACACTTGTTTGTATGCATAACTCGTAAACGCCACAGTTTTTGGGCATCGACTTCCGATACCGTAAAACGGGGTGAATTAACGGGGTGACTCTATTCACCCTTAAGTCTCTATTCACCCCATTTTACTGTATAAACCCCGATTGACATTTAGCAGAACTCAAATCAAAACCGAAGGTGCAAGAAGTTCCGAACTTTCAGAATTAGAATCGAGCCTCCGTAATATTACTCATTCCTTCACCCAGATGTTTCTAACAACTGGTGATATCGTGATAGATACGTCGTGTGTGGTCGTAATCCTCAGCAGTAAGGTAAGGGCGAAGAGGAATAACCATAGTAATCATTTAACAAGATTACTATAGAACCACCCAGCGGTTCTCTTGACATTTAGCTCGTCTGTCATTTCGTAATTGACGATTACATCTCAACGTTCAAACATCACAACTGATGGGAGTGGCAGTGATTTGTCAAATGTCATATTTGCAATATTCGTCAATTATTAGATGTCAATACGTAGTGTTATACGCAGGACTCGCTTACATTCCGAATGAGGGATTGACGATTTGTTGTTTTTGCATATTTGGGAAAAGGTAAATCAAGTATTATTTACCTTTTACAATACATTCTCCGTTTCTAGAGAATGTATTTGGGATAGACATAATCACAAAAATAACAGAAAAAGACAAAGAAATAAGCAACGCCAAAAATAGTTTAGTCACAGAACACGTTTCAGCAACAAAATAGTGCAAGGCTGAATTAACTAACAAAAGAAAGAGGCAATATTGTTTTTTTTATGTGAAACTTGTGATTCCTCTAGAAGTATTGAGCAATTAATAAAGATTGATTAACCAAATATTTACAGCATCTTTATGGTATACGTATGGTATACATATATAAGTGCATAATATTAACATAGCACGAACTAACTTGTGACACTACAATTTAGTTATAAATACATTACACTAAACAATAAGTCTGACATTACAATACGAAAACAATTTGAAATTCATTGCCTATTACAAAAGCACTACTAATAAAATAATAAGCAATAAAGTTTACAAGCTGATAAATATTATGGATACTGTATTTTAGACAAGAGAACTGCCAGTGAAATTTACAATACAAGTCCTGAACAGTTACTCTCTGATGTTGTAAGTTTCTGAAGAAATAAGAGCAACTAACAGTCTGTAGCACTTTCTAAAATGAAGTAAGAAATACCAAAAGATGTTGAAAACCATTCAAACGTTTAAGCTTCCAATCACACACTGATTTTATTAGTTATACACAAGGATACTACCAAAACAGTTAATCAAAAAGCAACAACAGTTATATGTTTTGACTAAAACGAAAAGCTTATTGACTTACATAACTGCTATTGTCGAAACATGACTCTTAGTAGCAGGAAAGAAGTTTACTTAAAAACAGAAGAGACAAAAGTAGTTAATGAGAGCATAAACGAGACAGTCACGTTTCGACAATAGCAGGACACTGACCAATATCCTAATGCAATCTGTCCATTTTTCGAAAACAAGTCAAGATCCAAAAGGCCTGGTAGTTAACTGTCTAGTAAAGGTTGATGACAATGATGATGAGGGACCTCCAAAAGCATCCCGACAACCGTTATCAAAAAGCGACAACGAGAAGGAAAGTCAATAAATAGGAGTATTGATAGTAAAGCTGATATCGCAAACAGATGGTGTCCGCCGGACAGCAATTTGTAAGTATAATGTAAAGCAAAATTGATACGAAAAATACATGAAAATGATTTAAATATTTATACGTGAATAAAGGTTGAAGTCTACAATTTGAGTAATGTGATTCTCTCACAGTGCTGATATTATTCATAATCTGACTTCAATATTCTGGGTTAAGCAGATTAAATTGACAATCATATTATTACATTCGAGGCTACAAAATCCGTACATTCGCATCCGCAGTTTCATTAATGCAATATGGAAATACCCAACAAATCGTACATCGCAAGTAATTAAAACGTCGTAAATTCTAACAAATTCTACAAAAAGTGTAGCATCACAAGTTTTAAGTGTCATAATTAACAAAAACGTGCCTAAGTAAATGGAAACTGCTTCATGAATTGAGTCGACACATAATATGAACGTAGAGGTAATAGTTATTGGTACTCGAAGGTTACAAGAGTCATGTATTATTAGCAAAGAACCTAATTGTTTGTGCTTGTTTGTCGTTAAGACAATGTGTCAACATTTTTAAAACTGTGGCAACATCATGAGACATATGGTGGATGAATTGTGTGAAACATGATATTTCTGAAGGCGACTTGAGATGATCACTAAGATTACACAGAGGTATGGAAGAAGAATACGTGTTGCACTCAACCTATAGAAATTGGAATCAAAGGGTAAGAGGATGATATGAAATAAACCTACTTTCAAGCTCTGCTACATATAGGACTGGTACTACAAAGTGCCATCTAGCAGCTTTGAAGGAGAGACGTACGAAAAGGATAATTGGTGATCCCGATTTAGCAAACTACAAAGCCTAGCACAGGCGTAAGGTAAGCCTAGCGGTAGGTGGCCTTTCAGTATTGTACACAGAGACTACGCGGGTATTACATGACTCAAGTTCAAGTTCAAGCGTGAAAAACTACCAAACACACTAACAAACATTCGGCTTTATAAATGTCTTATGTTACACAGTTCGACATAAGCAATTGTCTTTCTATTGTGTCTCTAATTACGGCATTCAAAGAGTTAATGTAACATTTGTCTATCTCGTCGCATGTAGCTCACATAGAAGATACCGTACAAAACGCTCAAATTTTTAAATAAATATAACTTTTTAACTTCATTATATCTACAATAGCTTATAAATCATAAACACTATATATAGAAGAACTAGCTTTTGCCCGCGACTTCGTTCGCGTGGAATAGTGACTTCCGGCAGATTTTTCGTTTTACCCACATAGTTCCCGATCTCGCGGGATCTCTTCAAAAATGAAATGTGGAAGATATTCTAGGGAACTCTTCAAAAATCAACATAATGAGCTCTGCGTTTGAATCATACCTTTTTACTATTTATTTACATTTTTCCGATGAATTTTCAGTACTGAATTGATGCCGACTCTTGACCAATAGATGGCGCTGTATGTCCGAAATAAATTTTATTTTTTGTAATAAAAACTGTCCTATGTCCTTTCTCAAGTTCCAAACTATGTCTGTACCAAATTTCACACAAATCGGTTCAGTAGTTTAGGCGTGAAGCAAAGACAGACAGACAGACAGACAGAGTTACTTTCGTATTTATAATATTAAGTTTGGATATCAAAAACATATAAATTGTAAACTAATAAGAAATCAAAGTCGTATTTCATAGTAGAATTAAAAAGAAATCAACTTTGCGTACCATAAAGAAAATGAGAAACATAAGTTTTTGTTTGATTTGGCATTAATGTAAGAAATGGGAACAGTTTTATTTATTGTATGCTTTAAATGAGACAACTTAAGTGTGAATTCATTAGAATATTTGATTACGCTTAATTTCATTTCATTAGGAACGATAATGCTTTTAAATATGTTGTTTTATTTTAATGCAACAGTTTGGTTAATATTAAGACACAGATGTGCTTTCTCGCGACGTATTTCTGTGTCATCTTTCCTAGTTCATTTTATTCACAGATTTTTCATTGTATTATTTCCTGACCTTCCGATATTCGGTTTTCACTTCTAATCCAAAAGCATAGTATAAAAAACTAACTACATAAAGATGATTATTTGGACATGTTTAGAACAATCCTCACGCCCCGGCAGCCGCGACCCCGACTTCGACTACTTTGTAGCCATGGTAGACGTAAGGCGGGCTTACGGTCGGTGCTTACGGACGACGAGTAATGGAATCTTGCCCAAGTCATCACAACCATAAGAGCCCAGCAGGGCCGACAGCTACAGAGATTTTTTGTAGAGAAAACCCGTAGTCCTATAACGCAACTGTAGGACACAGGTGTAGCTTTAGTCAGTATTAGTCTGACACGCCTGCCCATTCTAACCCTAGAGCGCATGTCATTGGACGACATCCCACCTTAAAAGAAATATATGTTAAGAAGAAAATAGTATAATGAACAACACCTCAAACCGATTGGAATAAGAACAGGAGGACGTTGATCAAGATCCATCTAAAATGTAATCTATCATTGCACAAAACATCAAAGAAGGGGAGTTTAAAAGATAAATACACAGTGAAGTCAATGGTCACAATGTGAAGTTATAGAGCGAGTGTTTCGATTTAATTTTAGCCTCCGGAAACTTAAGCGTTCCAGTTGGCGGATGATGCATTGCTACACCCACATGATGCAGGGCTGATGCTTTGTGAGAACAAACATTGGGATGGGTTCCTAATTTTACTTACTTAACCTTTTGAATACCGTAATTAGAGACACAATAGAAAGACAATGACAGCGCAAACGCAATGCTTCGGCGGGATTTAATGGCGCTTGGGATTTAATGTATTAAATAATTGTTTAGACGAAAAGGCACGACACGAGGAAGAGGTCGACCACCCGCCTGACCCTTCTTTTTGCATGTTTGATCTAGTGGTCAAACAGGCAAAAAGAAATCCAGCAAGCAAGTCTGAGTGCACTGACAAGCCAGAACAGAGCTCTTTGGCGCAAACGTACATTGCGGTCATTTCTGCTTGATCACTTAAAACGATTTTCGCTTGAATCCTGCGGCGCTCCCGACCCCAGCCAAACAGGGAAAAGGGTTGGACAAAGACAAAGAACTGTTTAGAGAAATAGTGACTAATTCAAAATTGTAAAATCTGTGAGAACTGAGAAAAGGAAAGGAGGCATTTGCCCTACAATGAGATGACAGGTTCACAATAATAATTCTTTATCTCCCTAGACTTTTTCCAAATAGCATGGAGTCAGCTTTCAGTCTAATCAGATATGGCTGAATACCCGTGTCTTACATGGAGCAATAGCCTATCAGATCTCCACAACCCATATCTGAGTAAGACAGTATTTGCTTAGATAGATTGATCAGTCGGATCAGACTTTATGGCGTCTAACTACCAGTAATGACTGTCGAAGATATACGAATGACAACCGCGACTAACAGCTTTACGTGCTTTCCGAAGCACGGGGTTTCAATAATGTCCTAGATAAACTTTGAAAAGTACATGCATATATAACAATTTTCATTTAAAGATAATAATGTGCAACTGATTTGGAACAAAAAAAAAATCAACTTTGGTAACAACATTTATTTAATCTTCATGCAACACAAAGTACAAAGGCGGACTTAATGCCTTAGGCATTCTCTACCAGACAATATGGATATTGATTGCAGTACGTGTTATAAACTTAAAATCTACACCTTTTACAACCTCTACTATATCACTAGCATTATCACTAAAACCTATTCTTCCTTCTTTAGCCATCTAACCACACACATCGCCAAAAACCTTCGTGCCTACATTTCCTCATCCGCTATTTCTAAACAGTCCGTGGGCGGGCAGCCCTATGACTGGTATGGCCACAATTTTACGAGCATTTTATTGCATCGCAGGTGTCTGAATAAACACTGTTTACGTTTAGGGGTGACCTACTAAGCACATCTGTCCGTACACGGAACAACATTACGAGTTACGACATGTTACTCGTAGCCTGACGGATGTGGCGATATAGGAACAGAATTAGATTTTACGGGTTACTTTCAATCGATACAGTTGTTTTGGTAGAACGGTACCGAAAAACGGTGGTACATTATAAGTTTAATCGATGGAAGGGAAGAGAAAGATAAAGAAAAGATGAATCGATTGGGTGTGGTTACATGAAAGACCAGGAAGTTAATGATAGCGTGGTGATTGAAACGGGACGAATAGAAGGAGAAAACGTATTGCACCGACTTCAAGTAGCATTAGATAAAGAATTAAAGATAAAAATTGATGATGATAATGAATGTATATTTAGATAGAAAGGTAACTTATACGCAATGGCAACCACGATGACCGAACGGGACCAATGGCTGTACGGGATGGTTGGTTCAATCATACAAAAACTGTAAAATTATACTCCAATCAATTTATTAAATGTCTTAAATAATAGTGCAATTTCAAATCAAGCAGACTGTCATCTTTCATTTCTCAATACGGAGAAATAAGACGAATCATTTCATCAAAGCACAATTATTCTATTTAGATTCTTGTTGCGCTGTCTGACAGACATTATAACTTGACTGGTTATTGTCACAAGGCGGATAACAGTAATGCTAAAATTAACGGCGAATAAACTGTTGAAGCACAAACATATGAGCAGCAAACAAATAAAGATGAACAACACACATTCATATATGGGATGACCGCTAGACGTCAACCAAGTTACGAAAATGGAACGATATGGATGATGGATAGATGGAAACGAGCTAACCATATTACTTTGTTCATGCAACAACACAGGAATTCTACATTCCTGTAGATAATCGCAAAAGTACCAAGGTTACCGACTAAATCCAAAGAATCGTTAAACGAAAATGGCAGTGGGCTAACCACATTGGTCGCAGAACATTACTCGCATAGGTCAACGGAACCGATAGGTTTTGGAGTGGCGACCGCAGATCGGAGATGCAGGATTCTTCGAGTAAGAACTGTCACAATGAGGACCGATCACTTGGTAAGGGACGGTCGTCAACCATTCATCACCAACAAGGATTATTAACACGCTTATATTAGCTTAACCTGTATGTTTGTAACCAACGCCTTTGAGCTCGATTTTGACCTACTTTGCGCGATCAGATTTTCTTCAAACTTTGCACACCCATCAGACTGATGACAATACAATAATCCGTTTTTTTTTTGTGAAAAATAAAAATATAGATTAAAAAAACTAAAAAAAAAGCACGCTTTCATAGCATAACAAACTAAAAAGTGTAAAATAATTTTCAATATAGGTTAGTAGAAAATAATAAACGAAAAATATTATATATTATATAAAAAAAGCGTGGGGCGCTTTGTGCCATATTTTTCGTAAATCGAGCACCCCACGCTTTTTTACAATAATATTAATATTTTTCGTTTATTATTATTTTCTACTTACCTATATTGAAAATTATTTTACACTTTTTAGTTTGTTATAACGTAGTTGTGATTCCCTCCCAAACCGTGGGTCATAGTTAAGAGTCCTAAAGTATTTGCGCTCATTATTTTACATTAAGCACACCCACATCAAAACTCACGAAAAGCACACAAAATACTGATTGCATCTCGTAATGAGCACCAAATTAGAGACAAATGCATGGTTCGCGTCAAAATCAACGACTATTGTTATGCGGCCCTGACTCCGGGCCCTAATGATTGCAATTCGTGAGTCGCCATATAGAGACGCGTATTAAACATGCATATTTTTGATATTATACAACCAATGACGTAATCATTGGAGTTTAATAGTTGGGAGCTTGGCCATACCAAAACCCTTTAATCGCTTACGACAAATACAACGTTTATTCTGGTAGGGTCGCAAATCAACGACTAAATATTCCATCTCGTAACGTCAGCTCTTCTGTCACCTACGAAGATTGAAGAGTTAAACTAGATGGAGTACCCAGTCGCATATACAGAACCCTGACGAATAAGGGTCAAAATTCTAAATTCGTTTAATCGTGAAGGAGACAAATACAGACAGACATGCACATACAAAACCTTTAAACATTACTGAATGCAGTAAACAAACAACATTGTAATTCAAACGAAAAAAATATATTAAAACTTTGTTTGGCATGCATCCAAAACTGGAGAGTTGTTACATACGATAAGAGCGAAAAAGTGCAATTTATTTAACCTGAAGAGACTCACGAAATGGGCAAACTTCCAATACAATTATATTCATGTCACAAGTGCTCCCATACTTATTTAGGAGATAATCTTAAACTTGAAAGATGTCATCTCCTCAACTGTAGCTGCTGTTGCTAGACTTCCAATACAATTATATTTGTCAGCGAAGTCAATAGTACGGAAGCCAGCGGATACGTCACACCGCTTGACAGAACCTGGACGCGCGTCTGGCAGTTAAAAGTGGAGGTACCTAATTGAAAATGTTCAGAGAGATGTGGGACAGGGTGTTATTTCCTGCCAAATTCCACTGAGAGGATCCTTAGACCTTTTGAGTTGTTATACAATGTGTTTTAATAGAACTCTAAAACCGCAAAGCAAGCTTTGGAATATTTATTTCCTATGTGGCAGATGTCACTCCCAACTATTTAATCTTCGTATGTTTGATAGCTTGTAGTTAAAACAGCCTTGAGCGCAGCGCTGGCCGCGGCGACGAGCCGAGAGCGCAGTTTATTGGATTAACAACCCAATAAATATACCTTTACATTGGATTGTTAATCCAAAGTACTGCGCTCTCGACTCGTCGCTGCGGCCAGCGCTGCGCTCAAGGCTGTTTTCTTAGAGAATAGCACCCCTGGTCTGTCGGATCGACTAGTTTAAAATAAAAACTTATTTACTATAAGTATGTTGATACCGGTATAATTTGTCTAGACAAATCATACGGTACTAACATACTTAAAAGTTCACAAAACATAGTATGGATGAAGGCGTTACCAAACCGTTTGACATTTTCCGCAACCGCAAAACTAGTCATTTTATTGACTCCAAACTGTTAATGGTATTAGTGGTAGAAACTCAAGTTATATTGGAAGGCATCGATTGCACATCTTATAAAACTTCATCTAGTAGGCACACCTTAATGAACAAAATTTACGTGTTCGATAACAGTCAAATTAAAACTCGAATACTTAAATCAATTCAAGATTGCCTGAACTAGCCACAATACATAATACATATACTCAAAAATATATTAAATCTTCTTGATTAAAATGAATCCCTTCAGAACGATGCATTTATGGTAGCAGTAAAGCAAGCCATTAAAATCAGACCTAAACACTTTGATTTAGACTTTATTATGCTGTCAAATGCCTTACTAAAATCCAAAACCGACTTACTCCGACTACTGTTCACCACCCAATACAATAATTTACAACAAAACGGAATTTCAAATACGCAAACGCTAGTAAAGTTCTAGGTGTCTAAAATAGTACAGACTACGACAAAAGGCTGGCAGTATCAACTAATGTTAACACTAGTCACGCTAAACAACCGGATTCTGGGCTAAAGCGCACATTTCAAGAATTCCAAGTAATCTACTAAAATGTTTCGACTTCCAGATCGATTTAAATGTGAACAAATGGAATTTGAGTGAAATGTTGGAAGGATATCGATGCTTTAGAGAGAATTTCAATATGGACCTGTAAGAGACTACTTGAGAAAACGCTAAGGAATTATTTACGACAATCATAGAATACTCTTAAGACAACGATAAGGAGTACCTAACAAACGAAACAGATACACTTAACAAGGTAATCATTTTGTGACAGTTTCAAGCCTTAATAGGTGCAAATTTAATATAATTACATGCTATTCTTAGGTTAACTCGTTGACAAAAATGGTTTTACATAAGAACTAGGAAAACGTTAAACTACATAGCAAAGTAATCTGAAATTATTATCAACGTAGCTTTCTTTTAAAACGATATTAACTGCAATCCAACCTTATGGTAAGTTGTGATGCAATCGTTGACGGTGGCGCGCATTAGTTTATTAAGAGAATATTCACTCTCACCTTGAAGACACCTAAAATATAACTGGACGGGAAGACGGCAGTGGCGGCTTTTTATTTATCAATTTAAACCTAGCCTTGTTTTCTTCAGCCAGGTATGCTTAAGTTGGGATCAGAAGCAGTTACCCTATTTCGTAAGAATGTCATTAAATATTCATGCTTCAACAAACCTGTAATAAATTTCGATCATCGAAAGCGTATGCCCTGGAGACATAGAGTCACCACTACAAATAAATAAATTATACTATTTGTTTTCGTTATCTGGGATATTAAAATTAATAAGTTAATATTTCTTGTATTTACATTTTCTAGTACCCCATAAAATTGTATTGCAAATTGCTCACAATTAAACAAATTTCAAATTATGGTACTGCGTGTCCTTTTATAGGCTTCTGGTTGTGAATAGCACGACTATTAATTTAAAACCAAAATAAATTTTACTATACTAAGTCGTGCTGGTGATATTGTAGTATATTTAAAACACGACAGCGTTGGCATAATAATATAAATTAGAAGGGAAATTAAAATTAACAAAGCAAATTAATTTCTGAACCAAGTAGAAACAGATAGTAAATTAATAATAAAAATAGTAAATAGATAGTAAAGTAAATATCAAGCAAACCAACCGTTGATAACAGCTCACTATTCAACGTACAAATCAAGACGTCACTTATTAAAGGAATCTTCATTGTTAAAGTAGTAGTAATAATCATTGACTAGACTTGAATGATACTACAAATTAATGAAGGTACAATCAAAGCACCGGGAACTCACCACGTCGAGAAAGTCTTCAAACTTGTCAGGGTGTTATTACTAGTAATGGCGGCGACAATGATGATCTAAGTGATCTTGCTGCTGCACAGGAAACCGATAGTTATCGATCTGTTCATGCTACTAGTAATATTGAAACGGGCGTGGGTACGGCTGATAATTATTAGGATGATTAGTGGGTTAATGTTAAGTGTTATGTAGGACGAGGAGAAAAGTTAACACGTATGTGGAGTGTAGTGGATAGAGTTCAAGGGCAAAGAGATTTTCAAAGATTTGTTAGAAATGTAATATATAGAAATTAAAGGGTGGAAAAAGCGGAAAGACTTAAACTGAAGAGTAACTCTGCAGTGTATTGAATAAACATCTCCTGAAATTCTTAGATTAAACTTGAATCTCTGGAACACAACATAAAAACTTCCAAGTATCAAGTACGTCATACCTTTTCCAATAAACTTTATGACCTTGAACACGATAAGAAGACACAAATTATCACATACCTCTAAACTCATGAAGTAACAATGAAAGCAATGTAGATATTTCAAAAGTGGCAAAGTTCACACATGGCAATACTGGCGACAGTCGTGATTCGAGTACAAATGACGAATTAACGTGGCCATGTGATAGATACGAAGTATTTGTTGATGGAGTATCAATTTCGAGGGATACGTGTCAACATTTTAACAAAGCTATTGTAACTATAGGATTGAATGGTGTGATAAAGTTTGAGATTATATCATTAATAAAAACACTTTTGTACATAGCTACTTTTACTGCAAGTGCAAAATATTGAGATCAAGCAAAGATAGTGCACGCATTTTTATAGGTATAAACATCATTATCACGGGAGAACTTTTCAAACTCATATTCAGTTCAAAGAGCTTTTTCATCATCATCTTTCACTATTTCGAAAATTTTCTGTCGAGTAATTACTATAGATGTGTCCCTACAGATCATATCGTCATTAATCTCTTTTGACATAGTCAAATACGTCTTTACTCTAGGTATATTTACTTTGGTTACTAAACAAATAATATTGCAATACGCTACAAAAAAAAAGGAAATTACGCACATCAACGTATCTACGTTTCTATCTGTCTCAGCCAACAGTTGTACAATTTAACCATTTTATTCCCATTAGAAAATCGTTTACAGTTAGTTAAGTGGCACCAACCAGCTATAAATCTTTGTCAGTCGACAGCCGATGGCATTTAATTCCCCTATTTAATGGTGAATTTATATAAACGTTTACATTATTATCTATGTTATTATGTGTGTCCTTTGCATTTATTGGATTCTAGTGCATGGCTTTATTAGCATAAATAATGTGTATACTGATTGATCAAATAAAATTCTAGTTAACAGATTTTCTTTGTATTTATAAGAAAATTGTAAGGACAAAATTAAGTAACGTCATTTAAGCAATAGCAATATCATTATCATTGTTGGAAACTGTGCCATTTGCGTCACGAAACATTATGTCACCTATGACGGAAATGTAATCAAGCTGCGTATGTTAGCAACATGACGCTAAGATAAAACAATAAGGTTTCTACTGACGATAATGATCACAAAGGCGCCCCTGTGACGACGCGCCACACTTGGATAAAATAATATAACCACAGTAAGCAGCAGGTGTAGTAGGATCGCTAGCTGCTCATATACTTGTATTCCCTGGAGCTTCTTTCTATATCTCTAATTAGAAAACGCAGTCTGTTGCCTATATGGTTTCACATCACTTTCTTATAGAAAAATCTAGTAGTGTCATATAAATCTACAGAATTTTCACTACTATTCAAGGCTTAAAATCTCGTAGTTAAAATCATTCATGACACCATTATTCTAAAATCCACTAAGCATACCTCAGCGTAAAGATTCCATCACGTACTCTAACGTCCCAATGACACACAGTGTCCAAAATGGCGCCTGATTTGATTGACACTACATCGGATTAAAGATGATGTTTCTGCTGATAATCCGCGATAAGATTTGATTAGTAATTGTTGATATTATTGCTGATTTAGCGATGATAAGTGCAAGGCAGTTTCATTTCTGTCTATGTCTTTAAAACTTTTTTTATAAAGTGTTTTTGAGCTTTTGTAATATAAGCTTCAACCATTGAAAAACTATTCGTGGCGACACAATTTTTCGAGAAAAATGGTACCAACCTAATTATATACAATATGAGTTTTGCCCATAACAATCCTAATGCCTCACTATTATTATTTGACAAGATAGACTACACTCCCAAAACTAAATCAGTATAGTTTTATTATCGATGAACTATTAGATAAAGCAGAACGAACAAATAATAATAAAATTCCCAAATCCGACTCAGAAGAGGATAATAAATCAAGCGATTTGTTAAAAAATAGACATACCTTACGAAATAAAGTTCAATCATAAAACTAGATGAAATCCATCTTGATGGACAAATATTGCGCAGGATTTTTCTAAGAAAAACATCAAACATACAATCCTTTCAAATACGGGTTTCTCACGACATTTCTTGAAGGTTATGCGAATAAAAAATATCATTAGATGAGCTTAAACCTCTAATGGGACGGGTACAGAGCAAATTGGTAAAAAAAAAATTAAAGAATTTGAACACTAAGACTCAAAAGATACTCACTATCGTCACTTTTAGTCATTATACTCACAAGATTATTACAATCGATTCTTTGATTGCTAACATGAGCTGCGGCATCTGCGGCATAGATGAAAAAGACAAAGGTTTAAAGATGGTCGATAGCGAAAGAAAACGTTAACAAGTCAGAGATCATTTACTGAATGAAGTCAATCAATCGTCGCAGTCCATAAGCGCAGTAAGAGCATACCATAAACAGAATAATTACAGAATTTCTCTTCAACGCAAGGTCGTTGCTGCATTATGGTGACGAATGCACTGGGCAGTTTGACCGCAGCGGTCATTGCTAAAATATCTTGCTCTTTTTTATTATCGAGTGACTATTAGCTTATTTTGTTCCCGACCAGTTAAGCTTCGGGAAGATGCAGGATAATCTTCGTATTGTTTTCTATTAGGTAACCATATCAAAGCCCAAATCAAATTGCATTAGTTTATACTTTAACATATTCAAAAATTTTGACCAAAAATGCAATGTACAGGAGTGAAACTTGAGAAGACAGATTCTAACTTAACAATTAATTTGGTTGCATTTGTATCGGTACAAAAAGTAACCAAATTCAACACCGAAGGTACAAACTTTGATATTGATATCCTTTAGAAGTTTTTTTTATTTGAGAAAGAGTTAACTTTTGGGTCACAGAACTCAAAGAAGACCGCAGCAGTTTTTCCGCCTAGTGCGTTAGCTGCACAAGGATTTAGAAACGTTCAGTGCATTAAAATGGAAACCCGACGCGACAGAAAAGGCACCGGCTGACTCATTAGTTATGTCAAATGTTATCATAGTTTACTTTAGAAACTGCTGCTTTTTGATTAAATAGGAATATTATGTTATTGCTAGGGAGTCTGCAGTAGGTAAGCTGCTTTTTGAAATGGCAAATGTAATTTTAGAAAGAAATCATGATCAGCAAAATGCACAACGTGATGTAGGTAAGATTAGCAGACACAATCAAATGTGGAAAAGCAAAAATACTTGATTAGGAGAGAGAAACTTTTGCACTTTATCATGGGACAATAATAATTCATAAACTGATGAATTAATAATACGAGTATAAATCAATAATCAAATGAATAAAACGCTGATCGACCTTCAGATCCACAATGGGTCCACTTTTAAGGTTTTACCATCAAAATAACCGTCACCAAACCATAGACTAACAAAAAAAAAAAACAGAGGCGTCAACGTCATTATTATTTAATCTCACTCCAGAGTACGCATTCAGAATACATATCAGAACGACAGGAAGCAGGCTTCGCATTCCAGTCACATCGCAGCGGCCATTTTGAGAACTTCATCCATAGAACGTAAGTGCATTACATGTAGGTCGGGTCGGAAATAATATGGTAAGTGTGATGCAGGCAAATGCGGAAATCTGCTATGCAGGTAGAATAGCTGAATAGATGTGGAATGTCTGTTTATGTTTTATTTATAGGAATTTGAAAAAAGGGCTTGAAGTCTTTGATAAAAAATATTGTAAAACTTTGCCTCTCTATAGAACAGAAGTTACTATGCATAATAAGGTTTTATTTTTTTAAATTACTACTTCTTCTACTTCTACTGCTATACTTGACTGAAATCCGACGTCATGGTAAGCAATGATATTCGTTACGAGATGCACAGCAGAACCAGAATTCATTTTTTTTTTTTTACTTTTTTTGCTCAATCATAATTGCCGAATACATTGCCTAAAAGCTCTGATTGACGATCACCATCAAAAGCATTTTACAGCAAAGCTTTTCTAATTTTAACAGGTACTTAGCCAGTTACTTAAACCAACAGCAATAAATTAATATCACTGTCAATGTATCAGCTGATACATTTTTTTTTATTGTGCAATTTTGACAGTACATACTTAATACATACTCGTACTTACGTGATCAAAATATTCGTATCTGCATACAGCGCGGTTGTAATTTTATAAAGTGATTTAGTGTTAAATGTTCAATGAATGATTGATTCATTATTATGTATCTATAAATCTATCATATGCAGTTTGACTATTAAAGTCTATCAACATTACCTACATATTTTTACGGCAATATAGTTTATAAATATATTTGGAGTATTTGACATCTCTTGCTGTAAATGCATGTACATTCAAGATTATTTATCAAAACATCATAGGTTTTCTAAACAAAAAATAACTTCGACATTATTTGGTAAAGAGTAAATTAGTAGGTTTTTAGGCAAATATGTTCCAACATCATCGCTCACTAATACCTAATGAAAATCATGAGTTTTTATCATTAAGAGCGTCCTTCCCGGCTCGGGATCGTCTACTTGAACATGGTTTAAAAGCTTGTTGTTTCATCCAACGCAATGTTTGATTATAGAAGTAACGCGAAAAAAGAGAGATAATGCCTGAAGGCTCTGTAAGCATTCAGTAATTCCATATTTCACAAAACTTCTTTCAGGAAATTCATGTTTTTTTATCTTTTTTTTTTTTAGAAAACTTTCGTTATTCAAAATAACAATTTAATGAGCAAAGTTTCCATACTTACTTATATTTTCTTTACTTTTTAAATGTATGAGTACATTATGAAGGCCCAAAGTTCACGCAAAATAGTAGATTTTCAGAGGTCGGTACTAGATTAGTTTTTCATTTTATGATTTGATTTCAATAAAAACCTAGATAATATCTACAAATATCCGAAAAAAGATGTCTAACTACGTCATAATAACATAAAAGCAGTTGTGTAAATCTAACTCGAGTTGGACCCTTTTAAATTATAACATGAAATACTCCTTTGTCTTATTTTACCAACGTCATAAGGGCCATATTTCACCGGGACACCACTGGTAGCGCAACTGGTTGCGCCACCAGCAAAATGTATAGAGCTCTATAGAGCGTTACTCACCGGGACACCACTGGTAGCGCAACCAATTTGGTGGCGCAACCAGTGCGGACACCAGTCCGGCCGCCAGTCACGCCCCCCACCAAAGAGTATGTGATAAGATGGAAATCTAACCTTTGAAAACCATAATTAACCAACTGTCAAACGACAGTGACAGTGAACCAAGAATCTTGTACAATACAATCTGGATTGATTACGACAACCTCAAAGATGTAATAAAGAAGTACCATACAAGAATCTTTATCCCTTTCTACTAGTGTGTATAGACTAGTTCGTACTACGAGACATTCTGTTCTAAAGAAGTTCAAGATGTTATTAAGGACGTTTTGACCCTTTTAGACAACTATCTCGGTTTTTCGGGTACCATTATAATGCACCACGAATCATAACTATGAGGATGACACGGCATGTAATAAAAGACAATATACATATTCATCTCTAGGATGGCATAAAAAAATTATTATGGTTTTGTATAAAATTTCCATATAGTTAAATACAATTTTACCGACGCACTAATCAAGAAAATTACAAAACAAGGGTTTGAATAGGTCGCGTAAGCTAAATCCAGTGCACATTTTTAGCTTAAAAATCATAAAATACCACAGCTTATATAGTCTTCTACACCTATAGCTAATTATTTTGAACTTATATAAATAACTTTATGATTTGTGACCGAAATAAAACCACTCTAAAAAAATCTTCATACATTTTTCATTGAATCCACCACTTCCAAGCCTCAGTCCGCGCTGAACGCGTCCGCGTTCTGAGAAGCACGGGCCGTTTTGCTCGTTTCCCTCTCCTAGAGAGGAGGCCTGAGTTCCAGCAGTGGGAACATTAAAAAGGCTGATTATATATGTGTGTATATCTATAGGGATTGTGGTGTTTTTATCAAGAAGTCTCTATATTCATATTCATAGTCTATAATATACTCATCTACATTCTACTACAGTCAAAAAGTATCATTTGATGAAGTTGAACTGATGAACAAGACCAATATAATAGCCATACCATAGGGAATATGTCCCAATTTAATAGCCAATTAAATATACAAAAAAATTAACAAAAATATATAACCATAAAGTTGGTACAAAACTGTAGAATCAAACCAAAGTAACAGTTAGTTTTTTAACAAAAACTATCTACAACAACAATTAGTTACTTATGTTTGTTTTACAGTAACTGTAAAACGATCAAATAACTTTAAATTCGGAAGTCGGTTCAGTCAGTTAAATAACAAGTTAAACAACAATATACCAGAAACATCGACTTCCGAAATTAAAGTTATTTTGATCGTTTTAGTGTTTTTTTGTGTATTCTTTATTCAAGTCGAGCCGATTTCGACTATTCTGCCAAGTCCATTGTAAATTGGAAAAACAAGTGTGTTTATAGAAATCTGAGGTGAGAATATTAAGCCGTCCATGACAAAGATAGTAATAGCAAATGTACTGAAACATACTAGGTGAAATACCTATAAGTGTTACTTTATTTAACCTGTATTTTCTTTATTTTAAGCTTAACAATTACACCTTGTCAGTGTGGAAATAAATAAATAAACTAGTTTTCATCTGTTAACTCAATAAGGTTTAATTGAAAACTAGCATTAGGTAAAAACTATATTTATAATTCACAATAGGATCCCTAAATTGATCCCTAAGTTTTCACACACTCGCAGTATTTTTAAAAGACCTATCTAACGACATCCCACATTATGGAATAGTCTACAAAACAAAATAAAAAAGAATTTAAAAAAGAGCGTTCTTGTATCGTACTCTTCAGTACATTTTTGAGGTTGATATAATCAATCCAGATAGTATAAAATATTCTTGGGTGTGGCGACTCAAGAACACTCTCTATCCCTTTCTACTAGTGTGTCCATAGATTATTTCGTACTACGAGCCATTGTGTTCTAAAGAAGTTCAAGATGTTATTAATACATTATATTTTAGACAACTAATCAAAAACTAATATGTATATTAGACAGGTAAGACCTTACCACGATTACAAACTACGAGAGCCTAGAAGTTTAAAATAAGACAATTCTTCGAGAGTAAGCAAAAGAGAAGTTGATAGGTCATCGGCCTACTAAAAAACCACGCCTCACCGAGGTCAATAAGAAGAGACTATTGCACAGGGCCAAATAACCTCAAAATATGACTGTTTCAGACTGAAGTCGGTTAAAAATAAGACTTTAAATAGTACAGTACATTGTTAATAAACTACTGCCATTATCTGGTGAAATAATAAAATTTTTCAGACATGTTTCTCCGATGAATCGACGTTTCAGGTTTTGGTTGACAAAAGCTCTTTTGTCCGTTCAAAAAATGCTCCTTTCCGACGACGCTCTGGAGAATAAAAACTGGTGTTAAGAGAACAGAAGACAGCTAAATTCCCAATTAGTATTATGATGTGGTCTTTAATCTCAAGCCAAGGTCTACATATCGTGAAAGGGACCATGAGGCATGACCAGTACAAGCGAGTACTAGAAACTGGACTGCTGCCGCATCTCGAAGAATGGTTCCTTATTGACGAAGAGTCCATTTTTATGCCCGAATCTGCATAATCTGCATTGTGATACAAAACCAAGGGTGTCACTGCATACTTGGCTAAAAAACATTAATGTTTTACCCTAGTCAACCAATACACCAGACATGAACGCTATTGAAAACATGTAGGAGCTCACCAAGCAGGAGATCGCTTAGCAAGTGATCACCACCCAACTAATAAATTATTTATTATTATTGTTATATAAACACTAGCTGATTGAAAAATTGCAGCTCTCAACAACACAAAACTGCAACAGGATGCCAGAATTTGCATAGAGAGCATATCATGATGAATGGAATCTATCACAAAATTCTGGTAATATTCGACAAATTGACTACGTAAAATTGAAAAAAAAAACAAGATATATTTTTTTTAAATGTATAAATAATTTTGCTTTTAATTTTCATTGTTTTTATTATCTCAATAAAAAAACTATAAATAAAAAATACCCGCCGGACCTACAAGCAAACTTTTTTCAAATGCCGTTAGCGAGGAGTCGACTTCAGAAAATCACTGTTTTATGGCACTTTTCGGGCGCTTGGGCCTTAAACGATACGCGCGAGTCCAAGCGACCTGGCAACTTCCGATTTCACCTACTTTTTCTGTAGTCAACTCGCTCAGACTTGAAAATCTGACGTATTTATGTACAGTCAACTAAAAAAAAAATTTATAACATAGGTACCCACTAAAAATGTATTAGAAATTGTGTTGAAAAAGTCAAGTCGAAACTTTAAAATAAAACACTTATCGGTAATGAGACAGATATTAATCAACATTACAATAATATAATATTGCATATTTACCTATTAATTACCAACAAATCACAACATTATCAGCAATAAGCAACCAAAGTTGACGTACAAATCTATACCATATATATATATATATATATAAATAATAAGTATATAAGTATATATATATATATATATATATATATATATATATATATATACTTATATACTTATTATTTATATAATATTATAAAGCTGAAGAGTTTGTTTGTTTGTTTGTTTGTTTGAACGCGCTAATCTCTGGAACTACCGGTCCGATTTTAATGATTCTTTCAGTGTTGGGTAGTCCATTTATCGAGGAAGGCTATAGGCTATGTTTTATTTTTTTCAAAATTAGGGATCCGTAATAAAATTGCTATTTTGTAACACAAGGTGTAAAATCGAAAACCTATTTTTGCGTGCGCTGCAAAAACTATTGACAATAGAACAAAATGATGTACTACGGGTTTGTAGATCGTATTAAGACCTACAAAAAAGTCCGCGAGAACATATATCTAGCTATCATGGTTTAATCACAATAACCGATTTTGTGTTCAAAATAATTATTAAATCGTCTGAAGAAAAAAAAACTACGTTAAATATGTATCGTAATATTAATCTTTATCGAAATTAAGCATTATGTCATCAAGAGTAATTAAGTAGAAGTAAAATACTTTTTGTTTCATCTCAATCGGATATTTCGTTTAAAAGTTATCACGTGTCTAAGATGTTAATAGTTGGTACCTATTAATGAATTATGGGCCATAGAGTTTTTTATCAATATAAAATCCTGTAATAATCTTTTTCGAAATATATTTGTTGATGATTGTAAGTATAAGATCTTTGAAGAGTATAATAAATACATTTATGAACGCGGTAATTTTGGGAAATACTGATCTGATATGAAAACTGTTTAAATATTCAATAGTCCATTTATTGAGGGAGGCAATTATAGGCAATATTTTATCTCGGTATTTCCACGGAAACGAGAAAAACGCGGGTGAAACCGCGGGGCACAGCTAGTATTAGTTAATGAGACTTAGAAATACACGTAAGTGAGTGAATATGCAGTATCGATACGTCATGTATGTGTCAAAAAAGTCAAGAGCGCCCACACGATGAACAAAATCTTTCTAAGATGCGTTCCATTTCATGATTAACCTGTGACCTTCAGTTGCCCTTTGCATTCTAGGACTACGGGTTTCCTTTTCAGGAATACGCCGGGGTTCTAGCTTGCGGGCATCGGCCTTTCTGGACTCCTACGATTTGATGTCATCTGTTTGAGGAGCACATCGATCACGCGCTGTTGACGACTGAGCTCAGTTCGGTTACTTACCGGACGGCCGGATAGCGGACTACCCATTGCTCGGCGTCTGCAAGCCCGCGTCTATCGTGGTCCGTCGTCGGGGTCGGAATTTCGGCGGCCGATGGTCCTTTGGCCTCCTTCTTCGCTAACATTACTGCTTCGCAGAAAGAGGCGACCTGCCATTCCTCCTCGCTCCGGACCATAGTCTGAACTAGGGCCCTGCGTGAAAGGTTGTTGCCAAAAATTGCCTCCTCGAGGAAATAGCGGTGCTCTGCCCGAGCGAGGCACAACTCTACCATGTTTTCGGGTGCTCCACCGTGTTCTCCGGGTGGTCCACACAATAGTGATACCCGAGCGTTACTTCCGTCTGAATCCGATGCAGGAACCGACCGAACTTGCCTTGGTGAGGTGAGGACCATACAGGTGCAGGTAACATGAGAAAGTCAAAAGTAACGTAAAATGTTTTTAAAATAACTTGGTTATCGTGTACCATTTGGATTGGCCACATCCTACTCGACTCATTCCTCACCTTTAACATAATATTCCGAAATCTAAGTAGATAACCGGTATAGCCTGCGAGAAAAAATCCGCGGGCAATAGCTAGTTATTTATAGTAATAACAATTACAATTAATAACAATTATTTGACTGTATTTTATACGTTTATGCGAGATGACGACAGAAAAAGTAGGTGAAATCGGAAGGTCCCAACTCGCGCGGACTCGCGCGAATTGCTTAAGCGAGTTGACGAACAAGCCATATTAGGTAATCTCTGGAAGTACTGGTCCGATCGCAAAAAGTTTTTCACCGATAGAAAGCTGCTTTATTCCTAAGTGACATAGGCTATATTTTATGTGCGCGGGCGAAGCCGCGAGCAAATGCTAGTATATTATATTTGTCGACCGTGAAGTACCAATACCTCCTAAAAATATTTTTTCAGAAAATCAGAATTTAAAAAGGGTTTTCCGCGTGTTTCAGGCGATTATCCCACTGCCGCGCATTATGCTGCATGTTGCGTGTCAACGCACCAACGCGCGTACTTGCGGAAATGCAGATCTGCATCATCGTGCGGGTTTTTTTACGTACTCACGCGCGTAGGAGCATTTTGTAAATTGACGCAGGCTCTGACTCATTTCATTCAAATCATATGACACTACGAGACTCAGTATGCCATACCTTACGTGCCGCCCCGCACCCACGCGCGTGTGTGCATGTTTCTCCTCATGTAGGCGTGTGATCTGCATGAACGCGCGTGGATGCATTTTTGGTATGTTGGACTGTGCTTATTTTCTATACAAATGGAGATACTTACAAGCAATGTTAATAGGTACACGCATTTACGCGCTACGCTGCGTGGAACGTGGCAATGTGATAATCGCCTTAGTAAAATTCGAAGTGAATTTTTGTTTTCAGGTTACACAAACACTTTGGAGATATTGGTACTTTGCTGTCGATATAAAAAAATACACCATCAATTAATATCACATGCTGCAGTGTCAAAAGTAATAAAAATTAATTTAGTAAAATCATGGTTACCCTAGTTCAAATGGGGGTAAGAAAGGAACACACCGACCCTTTCTCGTTGTCTTTTTCAGTACATTTTCCCCGTTTGCTTGTCAATATGAACTTAATAGCAATGGGAATAAAGAACACTATAGAGTGTGTTTGCTGCGTAGGCAATCTAGATTATCCGTAGGATACATAAAATCTTTGCTCTGGTGTCTGTTTGGTGTCTTGTTTGGTGTCTTGCTATATTTCACTAGGACACCACGGTGGCGCAACCAGTGGCGCTACCAGGGTGTCCCGGTGAAATATGGCTCTAAAACCCAATATATTCACCATAATCTATCATGTCAAAGTTTCTCACATAAATCATGAAAAACTTGGTTCACGTGCGAGCATACTGTGCGCAGTTTACACTGTATTGCCATGAAACTGAATACAAATGGCACGTCACCGTAGCTGGCGCTCGTATCTCGTGTAGACACACTGCACGCCAGTGTATTTGTCTATTGCTTGAAGGAAGATATTGTGTCTACCGGAAAATTAATACTGGGAAATGTTTTGCTGTAAGAATAACAAGAAGGTTTTATCTTTTGTGATTTTTTTTTTTTTTTAGTGGATGTAGTTGGTATTTTAAACCACTATACATTAAGGAGAGAAGCGGAACACACAGGCCTATTTGTTGTGGCGACATGTGGGGAAGGCCTATGTCTAACAGTAGACATATCTCGCTGTCGTAGTCCGATGATGGAACAGGCTTGACGGAATTAGGTTATGTAATTCCGACGCACAATCCCCCAAAAGTAACTGGCAAAAATCGATAGGCTATTAACTCGGCGTCGACGCTTAAGACTTTGAAGTTTCAATACGATGACTCCATTGCGGTATTATTTGCGGCGATGCGCCACCGGTACATGGTGGACATCCCACCCAAACGCACAAAACTTTTCGGGAACATATTCATCGTGCGTACGTAGCTAAGGAGTGAATTCAGAGTCTGTGTTTCCAAATACCTACCCACGGAGTAAGTACAAAGTCCGTGTACCTACCATTGAATAACTATCCAGACTAAAAAAAAAAACTGGGATCTGTGAAGAGGTTACTTCTAGGCAAGCGAGCTTCATCGTCGAACATGTCGTCGCTTGCCATCAGGTGAGATATGGTCAAGCGCGAGCCTATCAATAATAATAAAAAAGATCAAAAATAACTGATACCCCAATACTGCAATGAGGTAACTACCAAATCTTCAAAGCCCAATAAATATGCAATAATCACTATATATCATGCACTTGAAAGAAGTACAGACATAGAGCAATACAACAGAACAGAAGCATCTAAATAAGGCTAAGAACACACGAAGCGGTTTTCACCCGCGCGCGCCGCTGTAATGAAAACAGCTGTTTTACTTCTAAGCTCATGAGACTGGAGATTTGTGCCGTTACGCAGCCGTCACGGTTGCGATATCATGCGAGAGGCTTTTTTTAGGTGGGACAACATCTAATGACATCTCCTACCCTTGGGCGGAGCGGGAGAGCGTGTCAGACTTTTACTGACTAAAACCCACACATTTGTTGGTAGGCTCCTCCGATTTGCTGACATCTCCTTGACGCGCGCGTGGAACACTACGCGACGTGGACGACTTGAACTCGGTTCGGTCCACAAGCCCACGCTTGAGCAGTGCTTGGCGGATGACAATCGCAAGACGGGCGGACAATAATTGGCGGTTTGGAACTCCATAGACACAGACTAGAAACAAGCTGTTGCGTTATAAATACGTTTGTGGGTTCTTAGCCTTACCCGCTGGTACAGGGCGAACCACAAACAACCGCGCACGCCGCAGACGTAAAATGCGTCGTTCGTGACATATGCTTTAAATTTTTACATAATATATCTGCATTCTACAGAAGCCTCAGGCCCGCAACCGCGGCGGCCGCGGGTAAAAACCGCTTCGTGAGTTCTTACCCTAAATAGCTGTCTTATCGCAACATTTATTAATAGGAAACTGATTAATGAACGAGTTCAATAAACGGAAAGTGAATGCAATTGAGTGAATGAATGTTTAGCGTAAGATCGTGAGTGTTCAGTGTGGCCACGATAGATGTATCGATCGATTTATTGATCAGAAGTTTTTATTGTAGCTGCAAATATAACTGATGTTGATATAGAGTATTTGCTTTAAAGAATGGTGCAGTCAATGTATTTTTTAACTTTATTGTGACCGCAGAATACCTTCTGTTTAAAATCTAAATACAAATGGCGTATGATAATGATAATAATATTCCACAACTATCACACAACGCCGTCTAGCCTCAAACTAAGCAGAGCTTGTGCTATGAGTACTAGACAACTGATATACATACATATATATTTTTGAACACATAGATTATTATAGATAAATTACAACCAGGCACAGACCAAATGATCGTGTGCATCACACAAACATTTGTCTAGGATAGGACTCAAATCCACGACCTCCAGCATTGCAGTCAGGGCCACTAACCACTACACTATTAGGCTAGTCAAACAGTAGTCAGTGATGTTTTAAAACGTTTTGATCGGATAAATGTCGTTAATGTTATTTTTTTTTTTTTATGGCTATATTTTATGTTTTTTTTACGCCATGCTAGACGCAAAAAACTCCTTTTCTTTCATTCAAAATATTAATCTCAAAAATATCTACCTCAATCATTCCAGCAGTAGTCGAAACCCTATCAAATCCATCTTCCTTCTCTCTTCCATCCTTCTCTTTCGCTATGCAACGATTAAAATAAACTCATTCATGTCCACATCACGTGCTTAAATAATAAATAAAACAAAAATACCTCGCATAAACAATAGACACATTTCTTGGAACGGTCGCTAGCGTGGCAGCTGATCGACAAATCCGGCGCAATCCTACGCTTACGCAACGCGACGGGACTGTCTAATATGGTGACTGCAAGAACGGTTTTTGGGGTTCTCAGGAGTTCGCTCAGAAGGCAGATATTATAACGAAGTGTATTGTCTCTGATGGAATTTTATCCAATTCCAAAATTGAATCCAGTTCGAAGAAAACGGTTGGATTGTTAACATTATTTTTAGTATAAAGGAGACCTGAATATAGTTTCTTCAGAATCAGTATCGGAGCGAGGAGGAGTGGCGGGCGGTCGCCGACTTCTGCGAAGCAGTATGCCCGCAAAGGAGAAGACCGACCGCATCAGGCAACGGCGCTCTCGCCGCCGTCGCCGGGATCCCGATCCCGATTTCCAGCCACCGTAGGCGCGGGCTTGCGGACAGTGAGCAATGGGTAGCTCGCTGTCCGACTGTCCGGTATCTGTCCGGACCAAGCTCAAGTTGTCGACGGCGCGCACTATTCCCGCGCGCCCCAAGGAGTTGTCAGCAACAACAGGGGCCCAGCTGGGTCGAAGCCTACTGGGACCAGGGTTATCCAAAAGGGAACTCGAGACCCGGTATGAAGGGTAGGAACGGGTTGAAAAATAGGGTTACATAGGTGTGCAAGAGCGGTTTTCGGGGTTCTCAAGGGTCCACTTAGAAGGCAGAAACCATAACAAAGAGACAAGGAGTCATAATCCTTGATGTCATTATCATCAGCAGCCTTTTTAATATTCCCACTGCTGGGACTTAGACCTTCTCCCTAGGAGAGCGAAAGGGCCGTAATCCACCAAGCGGGCCCAGTGCGGGTTGGTGGATGTCATATGTCTTCGAATTTTTGGAGGTCATGCCGGTTTCCTCACGATGTTTTCCTTCACCGTTTCGAGAGCAGTGGTAATGAAATAAATTACACAGTCCTTGATGTAATATCATTCAATTCAAAATGGGATACAGTTTGAAGAAATCAGATGGATTGTTAAAAAGGTGTGTTTGAAGAACCTCAGCTTTTAAGGTTAACGACAGGATGTAACTAAACAACTAATAATAATAATTAACGAAGAGGTGTTCCTTGAAGACATGTAACCTCCATTTAACATGACTTAAAACATAGACATATTATGTCTAAAACTGGTAATTTGAAAGCATTTTTCGAGTAGAATAAAATTTGTACGAGTATAAAGTCCACCAAAATAGTATCAATTTTTACACTGACTTAAATCTATGGTTACAATGGCGGTCTTGTCGCTGACAGCGACATCTACCAGACAACCTCAGGATGGACTGTAGGAAATATTGCAAATTAATAAAGTAATTCATTTTCTAACGATATTCATTGGTTTTCTCAAAGAGTTTACTCAATACTGAATAGAGATAATAATAATAATATTCCACAAGTAGCACACAACGCCGTCTAGTCTCAAGCTAAGCAGAGCTTGTGTTATGGGTACTAGACAACTGATAAACATACTTATATATTTCTAAATACATACTTTTTAAGATAAATTACACCCAGACACAGAACAATTTGATTGTGCACTCACACAAACATTTTTGTCCTGGGTGGGAATAAAACAGATGACCTCTGGCATATCCGTCAGGGCCACTAACCACAAGACCAACAGGCCAGTTAAAAAAGATCAAAAGGCCCAAAAGCTCTTAACGCAATTCATTTGACGACCTAAATTGAACTGAGGAGAAGAGAAAGATGGAGCTATAGGGCGGTATTGTGTGCTCCAGTCCATACAGGATGTACATATATCTCTATCGCCCTTTATCGCTCGCACGCCTATCATTTGAACACGTCAAGGTAAAGCCTCTGAACATGTACCTAATCTCGATTGGGTCACCATCATGACTTTTACTCACCAATTACATTTTGAAACATACTCACCTACCTACTCTAATAGTCCTATTATGTCGATTATTAGGACTATTAGGTAGGGCAGATAAGTACACATACCACCATTAGAACATCTAGAACAATAGCCGAATTTCCCGGAACGCTTGCTCAGTGTCAGGCAGCTGATCGACAAATCCGTCGCGCATTTGGTTTGCGCAACACGCGTGGGCGACAGTTACTTACTGTGAACCGGCCGGTGCCGGTGACACTGCGCTACCTGAGTAGGTAGGTTAGCCAGAAGTTCAAGTGGCAAATAGAAATTTATCCACAAATTATAACTTCGGTACTTTCGCCCGTGGCTTCGCTCACGTACATAGAATATAGCCTATGTCACTCAGGAATAAAGCAGCTTGCTATCAGTGAAAAAATGTTCGCAATCGGACCAGTAATTTTAGAGATTACCTATCTCCTATAAACAAAAAAGGACGTGTGGCACTCGGGGACTGCCGCGGTAAAGCTATTGCATAGCATTTTTTATCAACTTATGCAATTATAATTATTTATTTATTTTATTTATGCAGTATTTTTTTACCTTTGTTTTTTTTCTTTGTTTTATTTGTTTGAAGTTACACTTTTTGAGCCTGGTGACCGATAAGAAAACAAATGAGTGGGGGGGTGTTAGGTTATTTTCGTTACGGAATTTCTGGATTCGGCCTCCACGCTCAAGGCCCGCGATAGAAGCTATGCAATAGCTTAAAAAACCTAAACAAACTTTACCTCTTTACTATAAAAGGTGTAAGGGACAGCCCTCCACAAACTTTAAGGGCTTGCTCAGTAGACGTAACTGAACAACCTTCCACAATTTGTTTTTTCAGGAAACGAAAAAAAAAATCAGCCTCACCATACAAAATGATAAACTTGATTGGACAATTTGTATGGAGAGGTCGATTTTTTTTTTCGTTTCCTGAAAAAAATTTTTGTGGTAGGTTGTTCCGTTTCGTCTACTGAGCAAGCCCTTAAAGTTTGTGGAGGGCTGTCCCTTACACCTTGTATTAGTGTGGATTGTAAAACATCTAATGACATCTACTGCCCTTGGGCGGAGCGGGAGGGCGTGGCAGACTTTTACTGACTTAAACCCACACGTTTGTTACTTCTTTGCCTTACGTTCCAGGGCCCCAGGTTTTCATTTTCATTTAATCCATGGCCCCAGTTCGACGCTACGACCTTGCTAGCTCCTGTTCCTTCGTTGTCATACCAGAGTCGAGTCTTCCTTTCAGAACCAGACCCTTGTTCCCAGTAGAAATTATAAGGTATACTTTTATTGAAGGTGGAAATTAAAACAGTTCCAGAATCCTTGGATATTTCGGGTGAAATGTAATGTAACTGCACTAAAGTTGAATTTTCAATTTGCGACGTATAGACCTATCGTATTTTTTTTCTTTTTGCTGAACAGAAGGAGAGGGTAGTTAACGCAGTATAAATTGATTAAACTCAATTATATCCAATTTTGCAAGTCAGCCATCAAAAGCACTATTAAATATCTACTAGGTTATTTGTAAAAATGTAACTGAAACATTACAAAGAATGGTTCCTGAAGGAAAAACTGGCAAACAGAAAATACTCTTTTTTTTTAAATCAAACTATATTCGTCCGAAATTCTTAGAAAAGCTAGGTTTTAGAAGATAATAGCTTAGTCGTAAGGCAGCCGATAAAAAGTATGGTAAGTAAGGACTTTTCTTGAAATAAAAGAAAATGTCTACATAAAACTACTTACTTCTTTGTATAATGGCCTGGGCTTGAGCACATTTTAGTAACTTGTAAACGTTGCAATACCAAATCTGTTATGGCTGATATAACAAGCGACTGTTACAGATTCATTGACTAATTCCTTATACATAAATCTTGTCATTCAACTTTGTTAATTAAACACAATAACATTTTAGCTAACTGTACGGATACTGACAAGATTAAGTACGCTATTAATGACAGTGACAGCAGTATGTCCTTTTCCGAGTGAACTATTCTCTGATTGGTAAATCTACTGTCTAATGTCAGTATAGCTGTTGTGATTGGTTAGTAGGAATGACAGTAAAATTTGAAAATAGAATGGATTTTGGATTTTTTAGGCTGGAGGGTCCCATCGCGTTTGTAAATAATCTCAAAACTTTCGTGGTATCTATAGTACATGAAGTAAGGTTGATAACATCAATTCCTTAGTTGCACTGAGTTAATTTAGCAAAAGAGAAAAACTTTAAAGACCAACGAACATAACGCTGTCAACCAGATCGAGAAACCATTTGAAAGAAAACTTTATGAATGAAAGCATCATGGTGGATGTAAAAGAATGGACCAAATTGTACCCGTTGCGCCAAAAGAAAGACGATGACAGTAATTTAACCCTACAAGAATTTAAAACTTTTTTAAATGATTGAAAGCAGTGTTTGACTATGATCCCACCTGTTGCAGTGATGCAATCGTTGATCGTGAATCGCACTAGGTTATTAAGAGCCTATTCACTGTAGCCTTGAAGATACCTAAATTATTATATTCTAACGGGAAGACCGCAGCAATCAAATTGTTCCAGTCCTTCGATGTACGAGATAAAAACTGCAGTCAAACATCAGAAAAATATTCCACAGACACAACCCAGTATAGCATGGCATAATAAATTTATTATTATATCGATATTATATCATACATATGCGTCATTCTGTAAGGAAATCGTCGAGTGTAGGCGATGGCGAATGCACAGCTTAGCGCCGCCAATGTCATATTTGTGGCGATCGTGTGAAATATACTCGCTTTAGATTGGAAACTCGTCTTATTATGGACTTTGGAATAGATTTGTTGAGTCAATCACCTTTGTAGGAAACTGTAGGATGATGGGATGGCGATGACAGACATTCAATAACTATAACAGAGGACATACCATGACGTGGTAAAATGTCAGGCGTGCGAGCAAGAAAGAGGGATGGAGGTATACAAGGTGTATGGGACAGCCCTCCACAAACTTTAAGGGCTTGCTCAGTAGACGAAACTGAAGAACCTTCCACAAAATAACGAAAAAAAAAAATCGGCCTCGCCATACAAATTGTCCAATCAAGTTAATCATTTTGTATAGTGAGGTTGATATATTTTTTCGTTTCCTGAAAAAAAAATTGTGGAAGGTTGTTCAGTTTCGTCTACTGAGCAAGCCCTTAAAGTTTGTGGAAGGCTGTCCCTTACACCTTTTATAGGCTGTATAGACACCCTATATAGCTCCAAACCTAATAATTTAGATAGATGATATAAGAGCTGTAATGCTAGTATAACATCGAATTTTTTAACGACATTTTTTTTATTGAAGTCCAACGGATATGGTAATGTCTTTGTGTAGTTTGTATCTCAAGTGTCTACAAGTAGTCTACGTGTGGAATAATCAAAACAGGCGCGATCTCTGTAAAATCGAACTGAGAATTTTATTGTCATTGTAATATTGACTACTTCAGCGAAGCTAATCGAGAAGGGAGATGTATGCTGCCAAAAACTGCAAAAAACATTAGAATATGTTTCACTCGCTTTCTAAAGGAAAACACAGTGTTTGAATTCCGTATTAAAACTGCACAAACCGTAAGAAACCAAAAGACACAGAAACAGACAACAGAAAATGCCTAATACCTAAAACTAAAAGTTTCTGATATTGTTAAATATGCAAAATTGTTCACTATTATAAATTTAGAAAATGCAAAATAAGTATGTAAAATATAAATTACAAATAAGCTTATCTGAAAGATATTGACAACAGTAATGAGGAAGAGGACGGTAAATCAAATGACAGTTCCTTATCTAATTCAACAATCATAAACTGTCACAGGATAATCATATCCTTAATCGAACTACCCGAACAAAAACACTTGGAATACCAGCCTCTGCTACACATTCCACACCCTTCCGCAAACCGTCTTCCCGTCGAACGAGTTGCGCTTAAGACATCAATACTGAAGCAAGTCCTCATAGCTGTTGACATGCAATTATAACTGACGAGAACCATGTAGGGGTTGCTGTCACAGATAGCCCATACATACACACACGGCTCTCCTTGAATCTATTGGCAATCCTACGCACACAAACAAAACACTAACGTATTCGAAGTCCAACGGCGAATAAAAAGGAATCACTTACCCGGTAAGAACGGGGTGAATAGAAACTTCAAAAATATTTGAAATTTTTTGCAGCATTTAACTATTTCAATTTATTAATGACTTGTTGTTCTAAAAAGTCGATGCCTGTAACAAAGGCCGATAATAATGGTATCAAAGTGAAAAACCAAACCAAAGTTTTGTCTCCATTCACCCCGTTTTACGGTACAACGTCTTCGCAAAAGTTCGTAACTAGGAAATTTTGTATATGTGTGAGTGCATCAATCGGTGAGTCGGAGTCGCCTGACAGTATGTTATCTGTGGTCCCGTTGAAATCTTGTGGATTCCTGCCCACTCCCTAAAAGGGGTGATACGGATCATGAACGTGATTCAACGGATGGAATGAAGAATGGACTCTATGTTAATTAATTAATTTCTTTGATGAGTGAACGGAGTTACTGGATGCTTGAGAATGTATAGGTACTTAGCGTTGTCTTTCCGGGTAAGTTTAGAAACTTGGTGACAGTTGCAAAATTGGGAGTCAGAGAGAGAGAGATATGTACATATGACTTATATTATTTTTAGTAACTAAATCGATTCAATTCATTTTTGTACCATGTGAAATTTTTTTTTTTCAAAAATATTTAAAAAAGGTCACAAGTTGGGCATACCACCGGCTTTAAGTACAACACAGGTCACGGCAGGTCATAGCGGGCATTAGGTACCAGCGCACAGCTGGGTGTGGGAGTAAAACTACCCCTCAGTCACCCGCATGGCCGGTGACCATGTTTTTGTGCGGACAAAGGTAACATATCGACCTTATAACTTTGTTATTTTTCATGATACAGTTATGAAATTGTGTAGATTCTATACATGAAAATACTACAGACGTGTTTCGGATTTCGCATATTCTATAACTAATGTTGTTTAAACCATTCTGCTTAACTTCAAAATATTTAGAGTTGCAAATTTCATTCCTTTGAGAAAATTATCAAGAGATTGCATTGCATCCCAAGTTGTTACTAATAATAACATAATAAACTGACCAAAGCGCTCGCAGTCTTGTGTTGAGCTCAAGCAAATTGATCACCAAACTAAAGATACGATCTTAATTTGGACAAATTGAATGAGTAATTTATTGAATTTGTCCAATGGCATCTAAATAAGATGAACATATTTAGACGCCACGTGAACACTTGAACAGAAACAGAGCTGTTTGCCGGCTTTCATGTGTTATTATTGTGTAGATGCATTGTTTTTAATTATGTAAACAATATGTTGTATAAGAAAAAGGATAAAAATGAAGATAAAAATAAGAAAAAGCAAGGGGAAAATGGTGTGAAAGATAAGACTAGAAAGGAGGAGACTATTGAAATAACAGCAAACAGAGATGACGAGAAGAAGGCACGCAGCGCCGACTCTAAATATTTTGAAATAAAGACAACAGGATGATGATAGGATAAGATTAATTTAAATGTCAGAAATTCACTTCCAACTTCCAATAGTAATGCAACGGGCTGCAGGATTATTCGTTCTGCAGGATTAACTGCGAGCCAATGATAAACTTTTTTTTTAATTCGATTAAAACTGATCATACCTCATAAGTCACATCACAGGGTCTAATTTACGCGTAGGGATGATGACCAAGCTTAAAACCAGCATGCTTACCTGTAACAAAAAGGAATCTTAGATTAATTAAAGAATTTAAAAATGTGTGCCAAGATGATTCGTCTCATTACCTTCAAAACTGTACTGTGATTTTGTATATCATCGATGACGTCAAAGTACTTATACTTAAATAGCATTTTTCATCATAAACATATTTTAAACAGTAAAATCTAGTGAATCGTCGAGCGATACAAAATCAGAAATAGCTTCAACTTTAAGGAACGGCTACCAATAGATACGAGTAGTATCAATAAAAAATCTAATACAAAGTAACAACTTAATTTCATATTCAAATAGACGAACATTTAAATAAATTTTGGCATTTAAGAAATATCAATCGCTATTCCCACAAATAACACAAGTTGCAAAACTTGTTAAATACATAGAAACTTGTAGCAATGGCTAATTTTTTTTCTATCGTTATTTCTTAATGGAGTCAAGGGAATCTAGCTCTATCGCATATATCATGTATAATATTATTACCCTTGGTACACAAGCTCACATCTTCAAAAGAACCGACGCGATTAAATCTGCTCAAGCGCAGTTTGAATCACCCACTTTCGCCAAACATGTCCGCAGATTTAGGCTTTGCATATTTTGAACGCATACTTATATAACTATGACAAGATTATCTAATAGAAATTAATGAAAAAAGATAAAATTTGACAGGCAAGACATATAGGAGAACTGAGAGATAAAAAAAAACACTAGGATAAAAAGCCAAGATACTAATAACGAAGACATTAAAAATTAGGGACAACTAACAAGATGCAAGATAATAGCAGAGGTAATTAGTTAGTTAGACAGTAAACTATTTAAAATGACAGAGCTTAATAAACACACATAAACAGAAGAAAACACAAGAAGAAACAAACTATATATATATAGAAATAATGACAAACAGAAGAAAATACGCACAGAACAGAAAAACAACCAGCTGTTTCACAGTGTTAAAACAATCGGTGAAATATTTCGGACGCGCATCGTAATTACAATCATTTACATATCCTATGAGTTTCACAATAGGCCCGTGCCGTGTAGGAGACAAATTATGCTTGACATTAGTGTGCCCTTGGTTGTAATCCCTTCTAATTGTTGAAGAACATCAGTGTGATGAAGTTATTCAAATATTACGTCAATTGTTTCTAGAGATGCTATGGATGAGTCTATTTTTTTGGCAAGCTTGTCGAGTTCATTCATGTACTTTCAAGGTACTTTTATATACTTACATGCGAAATTATACGTAAGATATCTACTATAATACTGATGATAGCTACTGTGGAAATGAATATTTAGACGTTAACTCGTAGAAACGTAGAGAAAAAACGTTAAATGTCGAAAATTAATTCTGGAACATAATAGCAGGTACAGAAGGATCACATAAAGCATTCGTTTCGAAGCCAGGTAATATATAAGTGATTGAGCAAAGGCCAGACGCGCATATGATTTTAAAGTCAAAATTTTTTTAGACAAATATATTTATATGATTTTAATTTACATTAATTTACTATTAAAGTAGCGATTAAGAGAAATGATGATGAAGATAAGAATAAATATTACACAGCTTTTATTTAATACGTATTTCTAAATGTCATATTTAGATGAGGATTTGATATTTGTTAAAATGAGACCGTAAAATTTAATTATAGTAAGTGTATTAAGTTCTCAAATATTTTACGGCGACATATTTAATGTGATAACGACTTAAACTAGATCATTAATATATGCATAAATATGTTTGCTTAATAAGCTCCAACACAAAATAACTGTCTTATCATTCTTAATGCAAAGATTTATCGCAAATAAATTCATTTGAAGGCATCCAATTCACGTTTCGCAACTAAGTGTAGGAGACAAATTATTCAGTAGATTAACAATGAATCTAAAGACGTTGCGACATGCCATTGTTTGCTGATACAAATATCACTGCTGCTCTAGCATTTGCATAAGACACGGCAAACATATGCGACTTCTAATGGGACAGTAATTTATTTGATTTATTATGAGAGTAATGCTTTCTCTGCTTCTTTTTTTTTTGTAGGATCAGCATATATTTTAGGTATATCTAAAATAAGCCAATAATAAGTTGCTGAACATAGAAACAAATCACCTGTAGTTAATTGCCGACTTTCACTTGAATGTCTGGGTCCACTAAATTACCACAGTTTAATTCTAGAAGCAATAAATTCACCTAAGCAATATAAATAATTCACTAAATTATTTGTAGCCTAATAAAATAAAATATTAACAGCAAATTGGTAATAACTTTAACAATAACAATCGCGAAATCCTTTCACACAGCAATGATGAATCGTCCAATGCAAATACTATAAATATTGACCAATACAATGGTACTGACAAATGGATTCAAAGAGATCGTTTATCGAGTTACATCGATACATGATTGTAAGTCAATTTCTATGACCTATTGCGATTGATGGGCTTGGCTAGTGATCAGATAACATTTGTGGAGTTAGGATACAGTAGAAAGGCATGAATAGTGTAATTTTATTAAACATCGAAAAGGTGAAGGTAATAAAAATAAAGTAATTAAAACATTTATACAGGAACTGTATTAGGTAACACCGCACGTAAGAGGAGGAAAAATCACAAGATTTTGACCGAATCATAACATACTGTTTGCAATATAATCAAATCAAATCAACTAAAAATGGAATGTGTAAAACTAAAGCCAACTTCATTTTGGTTATAAAACCTCAGGGCAAGTTAAAAATATTTGCTAAGAGTTAGAACAAACACGACTGGTTTTATATTACTAATCATTTTTAAATAACACTATATTCGTACTTATAAATTATAGATATCGCACTGATATAAAATATATCTTAGAAGTTCGATATGAAAAAATATTGTATAATTTGCATTTACAGAATTATGTAGAAGATGATGAATTGGGCGTTACTATAAGTCACAGATGCAATAAAAAAGTGTTTGTTGAACTAAATATATGTTATTATATCAGCTGTAATAAACTGAGTGGCCTTGAATTAATAAAAACAAAAAATAATGGACGGAGGCGAACGTAATTGCTATTTGTTTTCCAACAAGGAAACCGAACTGATTTGCATTGACTTAGCATGAACTAACGATCTCAGTATAATCTTCAATGTTAGCGTCATGTGTGCTATAGATTATTGTAAAACGGTATTTATGAGACAATATGAAGGAGACACAGTATTCTTGGTTCTCGGTAATGTTGCTAATAGTATACCGACACGATTTGTACAATGTGTTATATTCAAGGTCGCACTGGACTCAAAGAAATACTAGAGAATAGACTGCTATTGTTATAATGCATCAAAATAAGTGAATAGAATCGGGGAAGTATGGATATCGCTGTAAACTTTGATGGTTACAAATAAAGGATCAAAGAATCGAAAGGCTTTTGAAGTTTTTTTATTATCAATTTCTTTAAAATTTATGACACATATTGTCTTTAAATCTTATTTAAACTGAAAAGATTAGAATCACACACAATTTATTTGGCACACATTCATACACGATTTAGGAGCAAATATGTAGAAATTTTAATTTAAATGATTGTGTGGAATTTATTCATTTCTTAAATTACTAGTCTATTTCTTTAGTAGTGTCCTTAGACTTACAAACAATGTTTTATCATCACTAATTTGAGTTTCAGTGTGCCACAGTGTGTCATATACCAAAATGTATATGACACTACAAGTCAAGCAAGGATTTATCCTGGATTACTACATTGTATCGCCGTGTCGCAAGCGGTACCCACGCTCCGTTTCTTACTGACAACACGATATACTGATCTGAGCTTAATTTGTATTCTCATGTCACCCTACGTTTTATTATGTAAGCTACGTTGCAAATCAGCTACATTTGCATTTAGTCCTTGTTGTTTTGTTTACTCGTATCCTGCTAGACTTTGTGGAAACTTTGAAACTGAGGTTATTGTGAGGATAGGGAAAGAGTCAAATGGACGTGACTTCTGCATTTTATGTGTGCGTGATTTGAGTATTGATAATGTTGTAGCCAAGGAACTCATCATTGAAAGGTCTTATTTCACACTTTTCTAACGTGTTTAAAGTAGATCTTGCTCAGTCTTCTAATTTAATAAGGAAACAGCGAATAATCTCACTATTACAAACGTTCTACAAGACAGGAAATCCATAAGCAAGTAAATATGTATGTGTATTTAAACGACAAAACAGGGTTTTGAACAATCTATCACTTGATTGAAATACTCTTTACAATAGAATTTCTCTTACTGTTGACATGAAATTACAGAGGACTTTTCTTAAATCGACGTTACAGGAAAATAAATGCAATCAACCCATATACCAGTAAATCACAGAGCGGCTCTCGCCGGCGGCGTCCGGTCCGTCACGGACCCGTCCGATACATGGTCCGTCCGTGACCCGTTCGTGATCAAATCGAAAGTGTGCGCGATATGGCAGTAATGATTGTGTGAACTCTAGAAATATGGTCAAATGTAATTGACTTATTGGATTTGACCATAATTTCGCTCTTCGATATCTGTTTTCAGGATTGAGCTGATTTTATCTTGGTGAAAGTGGAAGATTGTACACGACTAGACACAGTCTAAATGGACATTTAAGATTTTCCCCTCAAACCTGAAGCTAATATCTACTTCGCAAATTTACAATGTACAAGCAATGTTTTCCATTGGTAATGGCCAGTGGCGCGTTAGTTCTAATTAAGGTGTGTGAGATGAGACAAGGTGGACCGATGACCTGGTGGAGGTAGTGGGAATCCGATGGATGCAACACGACACACAATCGTTCATTGCGGCGACACTTGGGGAGGCCATGTTCAACAGTGGACGTATATCGGCTGAAATGATGATGATGATGATAATGAGATGAGACATTTTTCTTGATATGAGAAAAAGGCTGCAATGGCTGCAACGACGGTTGAAAGGCAAAATGATCTAAGCGTCATTGAGTAAACCTTACAAAAATGAACTCAATTTTTTTACTCCAAGTCACTCTTTTGTAATGGCCATTAAAGTCACGTTCTCTGAATGTCAACACAGAAAAGTAAAATAACAAACTTTTAGCTACACCATCGGCACTATCTCCCTTATCTACACTTCTAAAGGAACCACATCTATCTATTATTCCTGGCAAATATTATGGAAGACCACTAGCGCTTAACTGTGTCATCTGTGGGCAAACAGTTTGGTCGAGATAAGATTAAACGCATTTATACTGTTTAAGTAAGATCATAGGAACTTAGCCCAAAGGCTTTGGATTTTGCGCATTTCCTTTAGATAATAATAAATAAGCAAGATAAATAAATAATAAGACAGCAAGTGTCAAATACATTGATCCCAATCATTCCTTAATACAATTATTAAAATTATAAATATGGCAAACTATTTATTCTGAAATCGAAACCTATTTCATATAATAATTATTATACACTCTCCCAAGTGTTCGCTCAAGAAAAATATTTGCTGTGCACTGAAAACAATTTTATGCATGCTGCCTGAAGGCGACGCCGAGGACGCGACGCAAATTACCGAGCAACGGTTGCCAGGGCGCCGCCGCCGGAATGTATTCTTCGGTGTTGCGGCGCTCCAGGCCCCCAAAGCGACTGCGCCGCGCCGTTGACGTGATCCGTCACAATTGACATTTGTTTTTCAATGTTTTTGTCTGTTTTAATTAATTTTACAATTTCTTTTACTTATTTATTTTATTTTATCGATTAAGTGTTACATACATGTTAAGTGGCAGCAGTGATGTGGTGGTAGACAGTGCGTCGCAACCTTCTACATCGCTGACAATTCTGGAAAGGTGCCCTCTCTGCACAGAAGCACGGTTTTTTAAAGGTAAGCGGGGTCTGAATGTGCACATTGGGAAGGCCCACAAACCACAAAATGTACTCACATCAGACCCCGTCATTACTTCTACATCCCCTACACCATCTACATCCAGTTTTGACTCGCTTTGGAAAACCCTCTCAAAATTAAAAAATTCAGTTCCAATTTTAAAACGAGTTCCCCGTGGCGCCAGACCTCTGGTAGCACAAACTTTAGCAAGTTGTGTCCGCCTGGCCGCCCGGGAGAACTCACTCAGTGCTTGGGAACAGCTTCTCACCTTCCCTTACAGAATACTACATTTTCGAAAGGATTTGGCAAACAAAAAAACTTTGACCACACAAATTAAAGAAAATTGTAACATTTCGGCTCATAATTTAGACCCCAAATTATCGACTCAGAAGGTTACCTCTTCAAGAGGTATTTCCCATCTGGTCGAAACTAAATTAGGGGAAGGTGACATTAGCGGAGCAGCCAGAATTCTTTTCAGTAGTGATGTGCTGGCTCCATGTTCTCCAGATACTCTAGTAGCTCTGGAGAGCAAACACCCTGCTCCAGCGGATGGCCTTTCTTTTCCTGACCTTCCTGATTCGGACGTTCATACCCTCACCGTTACAGGTCGAGAGGTAGTCTCAGCCGTTTGCTCTTTTCGGAGTGGCTCTGCTGGCGGCCTCGACGGCCTAAGTCCTCAGCACCTGAAGGACCTCATCTGCTCAGGCGCCGGGGAAGCTGGTGAGTTGCTCTTGAAGGAGCTTACGGCTCTGGTTAACTTAATGCTCTCAGGCAAGGTCAACGAGGCCGTCATCGACACTCTGTACGGAGCCAATTTATGTGCTCTGCGCAAGAGAGATGGCGGCATCCGACCCATTGCCGTGGGCACTACCTATCGTCGTATGGCAGCCAAAATTTGTTGTAAATTTTATGGTGAGGCTCTTTCGAAAAAATTTCAGCCCCTGCAGCTAGGTTTTGGCTCCAAAGGGGGCTGCGAGGCTGCCGTACACGCTTTGTCGACCTACCTAAATTCTAATTTAGGAGGGGTCATCCTGAAGGTTGACATAAAAAATGCATTCAATTCGGTTAATAGGGATACCTTGTTGGCAGAATCTAAAAAAGAAGTACCCCAAATTTTTAGTTTTCTTTGGCAATGTTATAGACAACCTTCTAAATTACTATATCGGGACAACCTATTGGAATCCGCTGTTGGCTGTCAACAAGGTGATCCCCTCGGGCCAGTGATCTTCAGTTTAGCCATTCACCCTATTATTCAACAGTTAAATTCCAAATTCAACGTTTGGTATCTCGATGACGGAACCCTGGGAGGCGATTCAGACACGGTTTTGAATGATTTACATTTCCTGAAAAATCAACTCCACTTAATAGGTCTTGACCTCAACTTTTCTAAATGTGAGTTATTCTTATCTGACAGTACTGACAGACAACTGACTATTTCAAAATTTAACACAATAGCCCCGGAGATAAAAATTATTGAAAGAAGCACTCTTCGCCTCCTTGGGTCTCCTATTTTCGAAGATTCCTTCCCAAATTTCGTTGAGGAAAAATTCAAAAATTTAATGATATTTCGAAAAGATTGCTAGAAATTAAAATGCATTCGGCCATCACTTTAATTCGTTTCTGCTGTTTCGGCCCTAAATTAACATATTTTCTCCGTGCTTCTCATCTTTGGAAACATCACCATCTTTTGGAAAAAATGGATCAAATTATTCGGCATACCCTTACGACAATTTTAAACGTGGCCATGGATGACCGAGCCTGGGCTCAAGCTACCCTTCCCATCCGTATGGGAGGCCTCGGCGTCCGCAAAATTTCTAGTATTAGTTTACCAGCTTTTATATCCTCGGTTCACGGTACTGAGAAATTAATCAGGAATATCCTATCTCCCTCACTGATTGATTTCAATGTGCCGTGCTTCATCGAGGCTATAGATGCCTGGAGACTTGCTTGCCCGAATACAAATCCGCCCGATAACCCGGCTTCCCAGAGACGGTGGGATGAGCCGCTCTGCAGAGTAGTTCAGGAAAACCTAATTCTAACATCTGCTACGACTGCGGAGCGGGCGCGCCTGCTGGCTGTGGGAAATTGGGAGTCAGGTCTTTGGCTTCACGCACTGCCGTCGTCTAATATTGGCACCTTGTTCGACGATACTACTTTCCGCCTAGCTGTTGCCCTACGCCTTGGCGCTCCTTGTTGTTCTCCTCATCGCTGTCACTGTGGCGAAGCTGTCAACAGCCTCGGCCACCACGGCCTGTCATGCAGTCGAAGTGCGGGACGCATAGCGCGGCACGCGAATATTAACGATATTATCCGACGAGCCCTTGTCACCGTCGGCGTTCCGGCTGTTTTGGAACCTCATGGCCTGGCACGCGACGATGGTAAGAGACCGGACGGTATGTCTTTATTTCCATGGAAGTTGGGTAGACCTTTAGTGTGGGACGCTACCTGTGTCGACACTCTTGCGCCATCCCATCTTCCTAGTTCATCGTGCTGTGCTGGTGCTGCCGCTGCGGCTGCGGAGAACCTCAAGCGGCGGAAATATAACAACCTTGTCGGTAGTTATATTTTTGAGCCGTTTGGGGTTGAAACTCTTGGGCCGTGGGGTCCGAGTGCTCATATACTGTTTAAAGAGCTGTCAAGACGTTTAGTTGACACTTCGCGTGACCCAAGGGCTGGTTTTTATCTCGGTCAAAGATTAAGCATTGCCATTCAACGTGGCAATGCCGCCAGCCTCTTGGGCACACTTCCAGTCGACAGCGATGCGGAGGAGTTTTATGACGCCATATTTTAGTAGGAAGTAGCCCTTAGTGTGTATAGTTAGGTTAAGCATACTTAAATATTTTAATTTTAGTTTATTATGTATATATTTTGTTGCTTTAAGTTGTAAATAATAAATTAATATTAATTATGTAGAAGTAAACCTTTCATTGCTTTGCTCATACAATAAGATGTGACACATTTAAGATTAACTAATGTTTACTCTTCTTTGAATTCATCATCATCATCATTTCAGCTGAAAGACACACTGTAAAATATAGGCCTCCTTCCAGTGTCTTTACAACGACCAGTCCTGTGCATCTCGCAACTATCTGATTCCCGCAACCCTCACCGAATCATCGATCCACCTTAAGAGAGCCCTACCAACCCTGCGTCTTCTGGTACGCGGTTACACCAGAACCTTTCGTCCACATTGACCATTTGTTCTGCGAACAATGTGCCTTACTCACTGCCATTTAAGTTTGGCAGTTCATTGTATTATTTGAACTAACCTGATTTGGTCTTAAGGCAATAGCGAAAATAAAATTCGCGGCTTTTCTTTAGGCACTACAATATGCACGTGCGTGTACACCTGAACCTTTCTTTTCACTGTGTACATTGGTGATTTGATTGTGTGATTTCCCATTGAACGAGTGCGTCCGAATGACTGCCAGCAGGCAAAAGTTTCGAGAAGTCGTGCGGCGTACCCTGACGGCTTCCGGAGAGCTACCTTCCTGATAACCACATCCTCTCTGACAAGAGTGAAACGACCAAGAAGAAGAAGATATTGGTGAAATCCGCATGAAAACCCGTTTAGTAGTTTTTAAGTTTATTGTGGAGAGATAGACGTATGAATAAAAATGAAAAGTAAAACCAACTGTTTAATTTAGCGAAACGTCTAAGCTCTGCGGGTACGTGTACTTGTAGAACTAGATCCAACAATTCCTCTAACTACCATCGTGACCTTTTGTAATGACCCGTGGAATCATCGACAATAAGTCAGCAATCTACCTGCCAAATAGAAGTGAGCTATCAAAGATCAGTGGGCGCCTCGGGCCTGATGACTGACGGCTGTCTGGCTTTCGAGAGAGCTACTTAAGTTAGGAGATATGGAGTGTTTACATCATCATTGACGACTGAGAATGGCGTACGTACAAGATAGTGTTTTGTTAATACAAATTTGAGGGGGCGTGCTGGTAACATGATAAGTGTTGTAAGCGAATGGATATTATATGGTTGTACTCGTAAGTCTTACAGTACCTACGGGCAAAATAATTATGTTGGACACTCTGAAGTTGGCGTTCAGCAATAATTTGGAAAAAATCGCATGTTGCAAAGGAGGAGGCCGATCGCATGAGGCAACAGCTCTCACGCCCCACCCGCCGGGATTCCGATCCCGATTTCCAGCCACCGTAGGCGCGAGCTTGCAGACGGCGAGCAATGGGTAGCTCACTATCCGACCGTCTGGTAAACGACTTAACTGAGCCCAAGTCATCGACGGCGCGTACTGTTCCTGCGGGCCTCAAGAAGTTGACAGCAACCGCAGTGGCCCAGCAAGGTCGAAACTTACTGGGGCCAAGGGTCTGCTTCTGAAAGGAAGACTCGGCCCTGGTATGTAAGGCAACAAAGGAACAAGGTGGGTCTTTTAGTTAGTAAAAGTCTGACACTATCTCCCATTCCGCCTAAGGGCGGTGGATGTCATTTGATGACTTTTACCCACCAAAAAAATAAAAATACTATTTCGCCATATTATTAAAAAAAAATGGATTACTACGCAGCCAATTGTTCAGGTTTGGAGCGGTGAAGATATTGCGATCGTATTGTACTTGTGATATAATCAGAAAACGAGTGAAAACATTAAAATCAAACGAATAATTTTGAAGCCTTATCCAAAAGCAAAGATGGACGCGACCAAACAAATTAATTTTATAAGGTATAACGAATTATAAAAAAATAAATTGGACACGTCGTAAGTGGCGAACCAGGACTGGTCTCCGTTAATTTTAGTGTTAGTACATATTTGTATTAATATTACGACTTACCAATATGAATTGTGGCTCTGGTTGAGTACACAGTTCGCTCCAAGGTCTTAGCAAGGACCGTTCAGCATCAGCACCAGCCAAAGCAAAGCTCACACCATATCTTCGCCAAAGCGAGAGCTCATACAGCTTCTTCCACGGAGTACCGTCATTCTTCGTTGTCTTCTTCCTTATACTTCCTCTAAATGACAGAGTCCTTACAAAAGGTTCAGCTGGTATTCCTTTCTTGGTAGCTCCCCTCCATGGAGGTCTAGTACCATTGACGTTCGGTTTCCCATTACTTGCAGTGCTTCCTGAAGAACCTTTGCGTTGCAATCCAGGGTTTTGAGTTGGAGTTTTTCTCTTTTCGTCAAATAGCACAGCGTTGGCTAGCTCTTCATCATGATTAGAACCATCTGATTTTACTTCTTCGATTGTAACAACAGCTGATTTTCTTTCCCTATAGCTCCCTCGAAGTGGAGTTCTAATGAAAGGTTGTTTAACTTTCTCGCCGTCTATTTCATCTTGAAGGGCTGATATGACACTGTCATCTGCATATCTCATTCGAGCAGTTTTCATCAGCGACGCTTTAGTGTTCTGTGCAAACAAGCGTTCACAGGGATCTGATGCTTTATTTTGATCAGATCGTGATTTGAATGTATTCTCTGAATCAGTATCACTGTGACCTTCGTAGGAGCTAGTACTGTTGCTGAAGCTTTTGCTATACAATACATCATGGTTTTTAGAACCATTATGGTTATTCTTATCAGCTTCCTTGATTTCTATAATGCATTCATTGCGGAAGGACTTCCGAGATTGTAGGCTGGTATTTGAATCCGACTTTGTTAGTGGATTATGTTTGTGGTCAGTGCATCCATTTGCATGTGCTTTGCCCGTGCAATGTTTGTGGATTTTTGCCAAAGCGGCCAATGTCTTGTTGCCGTTAGGCGACACCTCGTCGCCGCAGCGGAGCGACTGCTCAAAGGAACCTTGCACGTGGAACATTCTTCACTTATTCTGTCTCAGGCGGACATAGACCCACCACGCTTGGCATTTTAAGAGGTCAGAGTTCTGTAGATCGGATCATACCGAATGTCACTGCACAATGAGAGCATTTACTTGAGTTATGAGTTTTACGGTGCAGATCGGCGCGATTAAATCGATCATAAGGTATATCAGCGGCGCGTGATCACAACGAATCGTGAGCATGCGCTGAGTGGCGCTAAATAACAAAATATTGTTATAAACGAAATATGGTTTTGACGGTTTGACATTAGCGTCGTGGTAATTATTTAGAGCATAATGATAGATTTGACGTTAGGCAAAATTAGATTGGTATCTATCATTCACATTTAGAAATATGAAATAAACGTAACTAGAAACACTATGGTCTATCTCATAAAATATTATTGGAAGCCCTAGCCAAAAATTTGGACTAGTAACAAAAGCCTAACGAACCATGGTTTTAACTAAAGCCTTTGAAACCTTTCACCTATAGCTGGTAAAATGTGGCGTGACCTGATCATAATAATATTCAAGTCTTAACCGTTTCCATGTCTTTACCAGCAACGCGTGGCTGCACCGCACGCACTCTACGTTCACGCAAATTGCCAGACGATTAGTAAAATACTTAAATTATACTACTTGAGTTTAAAGAGAAACGTGGTATTAAGTTCGAGACTTAAGTAGAACTGTGGGTGGTGGAGTAAAATCGATACGGAGCATACATCTATATTTATTTATTTATTATATTAAGTATAAACGTGTTTATCGAAAAGTATATACCTTAATCATTTTTGCTGCTTGTTAAAATGCAACTCACAAGGAGTTCAAACACACTAATATTATTATAAAGGTGAAAGTTTAAATGAGAGTGTGATTGGATGAAATTTGACCCGAGATAGACAGCAGGGGCCCAGCCGGGTCGAAGCCTACTGGGGCCAGAGTCTGATCCAAAATCCGAAAGGGAACCTCGGTTACGGTACGAAAGAAGAAGGAACAGGAGTGGGTTTTTGGTCAGTAAAAGTCTGACACTATCTCCCGCTTCACCCGAGACCGGGGGATGTCATTAGATGATTTTCCCACCGGAAAAAAACCCAAGGTAGACATGTCCCGGATAGAATAGCACATAGATATTCCGGGAGAATGTTTCTATGGGACCATTTTTAACCGACTTCGAAAAGGAGGAGGTTCTATGTTCGGTATATATGATATATTTTCACCGTTAGCTCGGTCAATTGAGGACCGATTTCGAAATTTTAGTTCAAAATAACTTTAATTTCGGAAGTCGGTGTTAAATAACGAAAAGACAAAACTATCTATTATAGAAACACCGACTTCCGAAATTAAAGTTATTTTGTACTTTTCAGTGTTTTTAGGGTTCCGTAGTCAACTAGGAACCCTTATAGTTTCGCCATGTCTGTCTGTCTGTCTGTCTGTCCGTCCTCGCTTAATCTCTGTGACCGTTAGCACTAGAAAGCTGAAATTTGGTACCAATAGGTATGTATATCAATCACGCCGACAAAGTGGTAAAATAAAAATTGGAAAAAATGTTTTATTAGGGTAGCCCCCCTATATGTAAAGTGGGTGTTTTTTTTTTTAATTTCAACCCTACCGTGTGATATATCGTTGGATAAGTATTTAAAAATGAATAGGGGTTTAGTAAAATCATTTTTTGATAATGTCAATAATTTCGGAAATAATCGCTCCAAAAGTAAAAAACAATGTGTCCCCCCCCTCTAACTTTTGAACCATAAGTTTAGAAAATATGAAAAAAATCTGAGAAGTAGAACTTTATAAGGACTTTCTAGGAAAATTATTTTGAACTTGATGGAAAGAACAGTTTTTGTACAAAAAAGACAAAAGGGTTCTACAAAATAATTTCTGGACTAAGTTTGTAGTATAATCGTAGCAAGCATTTTTTTAAACTCATAAGTGGATACACTTATTGTGACGGACGGGAAACTACGGAACCCTACACTGAGCGTGGCCTGACACGCTCTTGGCCGGTTTTTTTAACATTGAAGTCGGTTTAATTTTTTTTTTTTTTGTAAGAAGTTTTTTTCTTCTTTCAAACGAAGTCACTGGTCGCTGATAGTTGCGAAAATTTCGTAAAGGTGAGTTCAGTAAAGGCAATAATTTAGAACTTTCCATAATACACAACTCACGATAATCTTGTTAAATTATGCAAGCTACTCGTATTAATCTCATCGAGAACACTATTACAAGATATTAATCATAGTAAACGAAAAAGAAAGGATTCTTTAGATTAAAAAGCATGCCGGTAATATTGAGGTCAGCAAAATAATTTAGGTGTAGTTTATGAAATTAGATACAAGTGTTCAACTTTATGGATTCAGCTGTTGGTTACAACATTTTGGAGCCGAGTTCTGGGTGTGTACCGAATTATGTATGCCAAGAAACCAACTTCTTTTAATCTTAAAGATTATAAATTTCTATTTGAAATAAGCAGTACCTTTGTACAAAGTTTTCTAATAATGTTATCCTCCTCAGTATATTTGTGTGTACATAAATTGTAAAATAAATAAATAAATAAATAAATATTAATAATCGAGAAAAAAAACGCGCTCCATTTTTGCACATTTGTAAATCGAACATCAAATTGTAATTTTACTTCGTTAGTACCAGCCGAGTAGCTCATTAAGTATCGGTTAGGAAACTAAATACGTTTTAATGTGCTTTTGATTTTCATGATACTAATGAACCCGGGTCACAATAACGAAATCATTATTTACTCGATCATAAAATCTCTAAGCAGAATCAAAACCTGTCATTTAGACCTCTTGTTAAATTTTCTGAGAATCAAAATCACGAAACTCGAAACCCAAATCATCGAGTTTTTGGCTATGCAATAAAACCTACGCATTCTGATGTAAGAACACTTGACTCTGTGTTAACATAATGCGATATATCATCTCGCTTCTATATTATTGCTGCGTTTTTTAAAGTAGAAAGTAAAGGCAAATCGTATGTATCATTGCTGTTCATTGGGACTGATTGGTGATAAATATTCGCTGACCAATGAGTAAGACCACCCACGGGACTTTCTTGATATATGTTAAGTTTGCCCGTAAAAATTGTGTGGGCTGCTGCATTGTTTTCTTTTGATTCTGTTTAAATATCACCTACGTTAAATAATCTTGTTAAAAAAGAAAGTTGATGATATTCTTAGAAAACTTTACGCAAACGATTGAGTTTAGTATCACTGTCAGCAAATACTTTTTTTTAAATTATGCTATCTATCTCTTCCTCAAAGAAACGGCATAGATAATCAAGAAAGCCGGAAAAACACTCAAGACAAGTAATCTACTAAAAATATTACGCCACCAAATCACTATCTTGTATCAATATTTGAACAACTTGTATACTCATATCTAGGTTCCATACACCTGATCGTGGGAACTAAGTCCACTTTCATTTTTTATCATATTAGCGCATTTGGGTTAGGTTTACTCTGCGACTTAAATATGTTGAGCAGACTAATGTCTTTTTGTTTTGTTGTCGTCTTGGTTAATGTATCGTCAACAGTGTCTTTGTTAAGAATAATGGTTTTAGTTTCGGCTTTTTGTAATGCCCTAGTGCTTTTCTAAAGTGTCACCATTTGGATCTACACTAACGTTTGGAGAAAGTGTACACAGTTAATAATTTGTTATTTATTTCTCGTTTTGAGCTTCATAGAAAAAAGTTTTTACTGATATCAGAAGCGATAACGTTATCTTCTTAATCAAGTTGTGTTAAATGTTCTCTAAACAACCGTTACTGGACATAAAATTAAAGTCAATAGTTTTTCTCAGTATATCTTGTGATTAAAACCTGTTTTTACTTCCTACTCATTAAACATATGTAATTATTAGCAATTAAGAAGAAAAACTGATAAAACTTGGGGATTTGATGGGAACAGTTAAGATCGATTTGATCTGAGCTTATCGTTCAATAGGTTCAATTAAAAGTTTGTCAAAAAAAAAAGTTTAGATGAAAATTATAAAATAAGGCGATTGAAATGAGTGGACTTTTTGAGAAACGATTTTCTAACCTTGATGTTACCTACACTAAAAAAACAAATTCCTGAGCAAAAAGTCACAACAAAGCTCTAAAGATAACAACTAACTTAAAAGTAAAATCTAAAGCAAACTTCAAAAAGCAATAAAAATAAATAGGAACCAACACAAGACTACAGACAAACGCACTCAGACACCAGATAAGCTTTGTAAACACATACTAAAGAAACGAAACTATCGCTAGTATTGGTCAACGGTTTCATGCAAATCGCACCGGCGACACAGATCCCACCTATTCGATAATATTGAAATTGCTCTTGCATAATTTCGCGTAATCCACTATCACACGAGATCTTTAAGCGTTTGAAAGGCGTTTTGTATACTAAGTTAGAAGTTTATTGCGATTTTTTCATGTTTAGCCATTTTTGATTACATAGATGACGTGACGGAAGACATAATATAGAGATGGCAGTAAGGTAAAACTGTTATCATCAGGAAATAATAACGTTGACTATTTAAAGACTTTAAAGAGTATCTCAGATCATGATATTGTTCAGTTGGAATTCACAGGGCACTATGCTTGTTCCACATAAAATTTTCTTTTTCCTGCTTGATTCCCACTGAATACCTTTCGTTTTATCGTGCGACAATGGACCATGTGTAAACATAGAGCAGCTAGTTAGTCAATCTCCTCGATCGTTCGTGACTGCCAACTTACTCTTCGACTGATTCACTGATAACGATGCTGGTTTGAATATCAAATACTACTGTTTACCCCTACATATTATTTTTAGCTTTGCTATACATTGATTACGTAACTTGTCCGTGCATCCTTTTTTGGGGAGGGAGGGAAATCATTCAATGACTTTTACTGCTGCAGGGTGAAAAGAGCAGGCGTATCAGATTTTTCTGAGCAAAACCAACCTGTGTTTTGATCTAGGACCACGGTTTTCCTTTCAGAAATTTGTCGTCTTTCCGTATGGAAAAGTAAATTAGGCCAAGGATGTATATCCTTGGCCTAATTTTCACAATCAACCATTTAATTTCATCTAATAGGCATAATTAACTGCTAATGAAATTGTACAGTATTCTAAAAAAACTATTAAAAAAGTTATTAATCTACTACTTTTACTTTAAATTAATTGAAGTTGTCTTATAACAATATTTCTTGAGATGCTTAGGTAAAGATTAATTACTAACTAGCTTGTTAGAAATTATACAAGTCATGTTAAAAATCTATGTCACGATAACTACATGATCATAATCTTCTTTCGCCCACACTATATTTTCTTTTAATTACATTATCTGTTTAAAAACTTAGTAATATTCACATGAGAGAATATTATTTAAATATCTACTAAACTATTTCTTGCCAATAAAAACCTTAATGCTATGACACACAGATTATATCTGCATGAAATTCTTAATAGGATTATTATGATTCAAGCCTATAACTTCGTCGTATAAATAAGTTGTAATAGAATGTGGATACATCAATAATGACAAATAATTCTGGTCAGTGACACTGCGGTCACTTCCAGCTATAAATATTATAATTAGCAATAAAAATGTTGAATATGTGGATTTTGATAGTTTCGATATTTTACGTACACGTGCAAGCGACACACCTCTGTAACCAGCTGATTGACTGACGGACAAACCCTGTCAAAAAACTGCATAAAGCCCTGAAGATAGCCTATTAAACATGAAATTATCAAAATACGTGAGTGAGCTCTAAAATAAATGAACATTAAGAAACACATATAAATGAGAAATATATCATGCAGTAACATAGCAAAACCATAACAACACAAATCTGCACTTTGATCAATGAAGCAACGTAACAAAAAAGATGAAGCTGCTAATTACAAAGAACGCTACAAGATCAAGGTGAGGTGTGACACTGTCTATTCTTGTAGCAAATTGTATAATCATTAAAGATAAGATTATTTAGCAATGCTATCGTCTTTTCTAAAACAATCATGTGAATGATGACTATGAAATTACGTACGTGCTAATCATCATAAGGGTTCGTCCACCATAATTTTGGAAAAAATAAGTCAAGCGTTGATAATGCTAAGATGACACCAATCATCTTAGCGTTATTAACGCGTAAAATCAAATGCTCATAAAGCAACAGCTCGTTAAAAATAAACAGCCGCAACTTGAATGAACAACTAAAAAAAGAATTCTCTTAAATCACAAAATGAGATATAGAAAAAACGAGCTGTTCGTTAAAAGATATAAAAACACAACGATGATTTAAATAACAAAAACGACGATTAGAGCCCTCGTAAAAATACACGAAACCACACAGGTACCTTGAACCATCAAAGTTCTAAGAAATATTCCACAGAACATACGTTATATATCTATAACGTATGTTCGGTTGGTATCCCAAGAAGATATGTTAACACACTTGTAATAGTATCAAAAAGTATCAATAAATTGCACATTTAATCCCAAATATGGCTATCAAGACATTTAACACCGATTGGCTTATAACATAACAAAAAACTAATATTGGACCAAAATAGTACAAAGCCACACAGACACCAGTATTTAAAGAAAAAAGAAGATAAACCAAATGAGACAGAAACAGTAATTTATTCAACGATTCGTCTAGCGCCGGATCTAATATAAAATGCTCCTTTTTCTTTAGACTTCTCCGAATATATTATACTTAGGTATGTATCAAGCATTGCGACTGTGTTCGAAGAAATATAATATTTTATACGTTAAGGTGTTAATAAATATATGCATTATGGATTCTCAAAAGTTATGAGGTTTTTTTTTTTTTTTTTCGATGGGAAAAATCATGCATTGACATCCCCCGCCCTTGGGCGGAGCGGGAGATAGTGTCAGACTCTTACTGACTAAAAAACCCATCCCGTTCCTTCTAGCCTTCGTACCGGGGCTCGAGCGCCCTTTCGGATAACCCTGGCCCCAGTAGGCTTCGACCCGGCTGGGTCCCTGCTGTTGCTGACAACTCCTTGAGGCGCGCGGGAACAGTGCGCGTCGTCGACGACTTGGGCTTGGTCCGGACGGTTACCGGACGGCCGGACAGCGAGCTACCCATTGCTCACTGTCCGCAAGCCCGCGCCTACGGTGGCTGAAAATCGGGATCGGAATCCCGGCGGCGGCGGCGAGAGCGCCGTTGTCTGATGCGGTCGGCCACCTCCTTAGCGAGCATTACTGCTTCGCAGAAGTCGGCGACCGCCTGCCACTCCTCCTCGCTCCGGACCATGGCCTCGACCAGGGCCCGGCGCGAGAGGTCTCCGCCGCCGATCACCCCCACGTGGGCACGGCGATGCTCCGCCCAAGCAGGGCACACCGCGATTGTGTGCTCCACCGTGTCCTCCGGGCGTTCCGCACAGTGGCGACACCCGGGCGTCACTTCCGCTTTAATTCGGAACAGGAACCTCCCGAACTTGCCATTTCCGGTGAGGACCTGTGTCATGCGGAAGGTAAGGACGCCGTGAGGTCTTTCCAGCCACGAAAGTCATGAGGTGGTAATGACCATTGGAACAGCTTGCAAGGAATTTGAGTAATGACTTTATTTCCTAGGGCTTACAACTATTGCAGCACTACTCAAAGATGCTAAGGGTAAAAAAAAACTGATACTATAATAGATTATAGAAAAATAAAAGCTACTGATATGGATTTTAACTATAGTAGTTAACTAAAGAAAAAACAAAATACAAAATATGCGTTTACCAGTCGACAACGTACATTTTTGTTGTTTGAATTATTGAATGAATTAAAAATTGTTGTAGTACGTAACATAAATATCTGACCTCCAAAATTATTTCTTTTGAGCACAATCAATTTCGAAAAAGCTTTTAAGAAAGCCGACCATATAAAAACATCGAATACGTTACATTCATCAAGAATTTATCATTCGTTTGTTATTTCTAATAGTTATTAACATTCAAGAAAATCTTATGAATATTGGTTCAAAGTTGATATACGCACTTGACCGGTTTATCGATGCAAAATTACATAATCAAATACCTGACAAGTTTTACTATATTCATTATAAAATCGTTAGTATATGTCTCTGAATGGCAGAACGAGAAGCGGACTCTGAAGGTCGTTTAAACGCGGATATGCCTTTAGAAGAAAAATAATTATAATAAAGAAATATCTATGTAAGGCGCCAGACTCCATATTATGAATTGTCTTTATTATTTAATCTCCCATGGCGTCATGAAAGGCGACTTGGAGTTGGAGCCTCCTTTGTTTACCATTGAGCTGGCTACACAGAATTCATAACTTAAGAGGACCCTTTCCAACACGTCTGTCGTTATCCTGAGCATGGTCTACAAGCTTGTTGGGTCATCCAAAGCAATATTTAATAAAAAGGCTACACAAAAAGAGAGAGAGCACCTGAACGGTCTGTTAGCATTTGGTAATTCTATCATTCACTCGAATATTTCACAAAACTTGTTCCAGGAAAGAGATAAGTGGTTTTTTTAAGACTAAAGTTTTTGGAAAAAATATTCGTCATTAAGAATCTTGATTAAATGTGCATGGTCTATTCTACACATTCTAATATATTCTATGCAATGTTCTAATCTTGTATATTTTTTGATTATTTTAATTTATGAGTACTTCAGGACCTTCACGCAAAATAGCAAATTTTCAGAGGTGGAGGCTTTACTGGATTAATTTTAAGCAAATTTGTGATTTGATTACAAGAGAAACCTAGATAATATTAAAGTATCTCGAGATAGAGGTGTAATAAAGTCAGAATCACGAGCAGTATATTTTGGGTAGGACGCTCTTAAAGATCTACATTACTTCCTCTAGCTTTGACCAATAACATGGAATGTTGAAAAAACTACTAACTTCACTACAATTAAATAAAATGAACGCAAGCAATATATATATATATCTAACAAAACATTTTTGAACAGAGCGGATCCGAGTTTTTGAATCAGAAATAAACAGTTACGATTCGAAGCGCATACCTACCCAAAACGCATTAAATAAATTCAACTTTGCAAAAAAGGTTTGACACTTTTATACTTCTGCGAATAAAATATGTGCAACTTGACAAAAACCTCTTCATGACATTTCGTTACTATTAATAAATTTAAGATTTTGTTTTTATTCCGTGATAAAAGTACAATTCTAAATTCTTTATTGTACACAAAACTTACAAATAAAGTCATTTGACAATTCATGTAGAAAAGCAAGTATAGCATGTATTCATGCATTTCTAGCATATTATTGAATATATTACGCATTACATTGTATTGAGGAGAACTGTTTTTTTAATAAACGTTGCCCCACACTAGGTTAAACGAGGTTCGATTTTAAGTGAGCACTATCGAAATATAATTAATACATTCGTTTTTTTTTTCAGATTATACAAGATAAGAAATAAGAACTACAAAACTATTTTGGCGGGCATAAATATTGGTCTACCACCGTGATAAATTTTTGTATTATAATATTCACTTTTGCTTATTAATGTTATCAAGTAGTCGTAGTGTCTGATAAATTCCCTGCAGCATTGTTTCAAATTGATAGCTTAATTATGTTGTGATAACACGAGATTTTATTAACATGTTCATTTGAAAACGCAATTCTTTAAAAAAAGTGGCCGATTAAAAATGTGGTAGACTTGCTAAAAGGAAAACATTCGCGAAGTATGTTTTCATCATTTAATAAAATGGGTGTCGCCCCATCGACTATATTTGTCGTCAAATAAACTAGTTTTACAAAATTTATAGAGTTTAGTTAGCCTATTTCGATAGATAACCTTCAAAGGCTAGATGCAAAAGACAAAACTAAGGACGTCCAGAAGTTAATTGAGACAGGTATGCCCTAAGGTTGATTGACAATAGACTAAACATCAGATACTTAGTAATTATACCACAGGTTAAGTAACTGTGGTATGAAGACCATGGAAGTTATTTTATAAGACAAATCGCCCATTAATCTTGACGATAATAATCATATTTCTTGGCTAAATATTAAACAGGTTCGGCATAATCTTTCAACACGATCGTTTGATACTGCATCACGAGTCATGGCTTCTTAGAAACGAATCAAGAAATACGTAAGCAAATGGGTGCATTAACACGACTTTGGTCAACATATTTTTAACATTTTATAATGACACGTGCCGAAGATTATGAAATGTATTGACCACCTTTGACTCGTTTTGAACTCTGAATACACTGATGATGAATGAATCTTGTAATTAACATAAAGATGGTAGAAGTAAGAAATAGAAACTAAATAGTTTCAAAGGTTATGCATTTGGGACAATTTCAACTGTCTGAAGTGAATCGAGCTTATTTACGCAGGTAGCAAGTCTTTAGCCATAACGATATTCCACTAATTACAAAGAAAATGATTCCACTGAATTCAGACTACCTATTGGACTATCTACCTATTTAGAATCAAAGTTAGTTAGCGAAGATACTCAAGCAAAACAATAAAAAGAAAAGATACAGATAAAAGATAATGACAAATCATAATACAAAATCAATAAACACCTTGAACACAGTACAACGAAATGCAATACCAAAATGAAAACACCTCTTAGCGATCTTTTCAGTCTCAAGTCTAAATAAAGATTTACTCAGATGTTCTAAAAATATATCACCAACATTAATTCCACTTAAGTCAAAAAGAAAGCTGTCGTGGTTTCTTTGGGTTGTAATAACAACGTTTAAATGAGTAAACAAGGCTTAATTAACAAGGTACCAGAAATATCAGGTGGCGATGATATCATTAATATTGTAAGTTAAGTAGGTACTTGGGTAAACTGAAAATGATCTCTGACATTTTGGTTCTTACGCCACCCTTAGGCTTGAGAACGGAAGTCTGTTTTTAAACGGAACTAGCTCTCTTGATCAGGCTGAGAATGATGATATTAAAGATAAAGTATGGACAATGTTTCTAGTAGAAATTAACAGAAACATAATATCCATGCTTAAATAGCGTCTAAGTTTATCGGTCTCAGTTGTCATCTGAAGATCTTTGACAGTCGTTACTAGTCAAACGCCAAAAAGTGTGACCATCAGTCTATCCAAGGAGTATCCTGTAGCCCAGTAACTGAGTGGTGGAGGTGTGATAGGCAGTCGCTCCAAGTAAAGCATGGGTTAGATTGGAAGCCGACTATCCAGTTTAGAAAAGGCTAGGGATGAAGATAATGACCCGAAGAAAAACGAAGAAAATTCAATTCGGAAAAAAAAAAATCTTTAACCCAGAAAGTCTAAATGACTTTTAAATCTCAGTTGACAATACTTTCAGCAATAATACCGATCCATAGAACTAATAACATTGATAAAGAGCTTCTTTTTTATTATTTGAAGGGGGGAGGCTGTTTAAAATGGACAAATAACTTCTCCCAATCTGGGTGGAGCTAGAGAGAGTGCCGTGAGAGTGAGATTTTGGCTGCCTAATATCCACCCGTGTTCTTGGTTACTCTTTGTGTTCCAGGGTTGCGGTAACTCCTTTGTACAATCCCGCATTCTTAATAAACTGTGCTACTATTTTGGTCTCTCTATCTATCTATCTAGTAGAATTTGTCTTAATTAAGCCTTGACTTTCACTAACAAGCTTAACAGGACCAGTGGAAACGATTGCTTCAAAGATTGCAAGAACGCAGCAACAATTAGAAATGCAAGGAATGTCGGAAAACAAACCAGAGTACGTGTATAACCGATACTCGCTTGTCTACTTCAATTCTTGAGGCTACGTATTCTACACTAATATTATAGAAAGGTAAAGTTTATTTTTTGGTTTTAGGAGGTAATCTCAGAAAGTACTGGTACGATTGCAATATTTTTTTTTTACCGATAGAAAGCGGCTTTATTCCTGAGTGACATGGGCTATATATTTTTTTTTATTACGTTTACTGTTAGAAAACTACAATATCGCCCTATGACACAGGATACTATATATCGGAAAACTAACTCTAATGATTTTGTACATGAAAAAAAGTCAGCGTAAAAAATCTTGTGGATGACCATTTTCGTTTTATCGAACTCAAAAATTTGACCAAGAATTTAGAGTAAGTTTTCCGCTGTGGGTTTTTTCAAAAGAGTTATTAGCATCTGCCCTTGGTCTTGCAACTGAAAGAACACAGGTGAGTTGGAGTCAGTATAAGTCTAACAGTCTGCGTCGCTCTACCCAGAACAATGAAGTTATTAGATGATATCCCACATCAAAAATAAAGAAGACTAGTACTTATTTCCAGCTTCCTATCTCTCTATCTTTCTTACTGCCCTTGTCCCATCTTATTTGCGGTCGGCGCAACACGTTTTATTCTTCCATTCTGCCCTGTCACTCGACATGCTACCACTAACTTTCTCCTTTCATATCACTCTTCACACAATCCATCCATCTTTTCTTTAGCCTCCCTCTTCCACTCCACCCATCCACGTGTATACTCATAATAAGTCTTTTAGCAACATGCATTTCTTTTTACATGACCATACCAAGACTAACAATTTCCCTTAAACTTTTCAGCCACTGGCGCCACTTTCAAACTTCCTCTAATATACTCATTTCTCACTTTATCCACTCTCGTCACACCACACATCCATCTCAACATTCTCATCTCTGCTACATGCAATCTTTTTTCATTCGTCTTTTTCAGCTTCATAAAACATATTTAATTTACACCAGCATACATATGTTTGAAAGTTCCACATACCTGTCAACAAACAGTACTCGTTACGACACTAGAATACATAACATAAATATATGTATAGCAAAATGTTTGCCACGCAATTCGTCTCACGATACATATGCTAATCTTGGCAACAGCTGTGGACATTTGCATATGGCAACTCTGACGGTAAATAGGAGGTTAGCACATGCAGTATTGAAAATATTGATGAGGAGAGTTCACTTCATGTTTTAATTAAGTCTAAGTTTAGAAAGGTCCAGTGGTAACGGCCCCGACTTACGAGTTGTAGGTCGAAGGTTCGAACCCAGTCTGGCATATTACTTGGTGTATAATGTAATTTATCACCACTGCTCTCAAAACGATGAAAGAAAACTTAGCGAGGAAATGGCAACAAATTGCCGGCAACGGTATTGGCATGTCCTAGAAACAAAAATCCGAAGATATGTGACATCCATAAAACCGCACTGGGTTACATTTTTGACTTTCCTCGAATTCTTGATACCACTCATGCGTACTGTTCTTATACCAAAAATCAAAATAATCGTTTAATATTTAGAGGTTGCACATTGCCAACAAAGTTTTCTCATACAGCTAGAACGTCGTCAATGTAGGTTAACTTTTCAATATTATTATTTTTTATAGTGGAGGGTAGCAAGTGTTACTAGTGTGATGTGGTGTCTAGTAAAACTTACGAGTACTTCCCTCGTTTGTAAAAAATATAATATAATTTTTTTTAGATATCTTCACTGAAGACGTTCTAGCTGTATGAGAAAACTATATTGACATTGCAACCTTTAAATATTAATCGATAATACCACAATCGGCTAAAATCACTATGGTAATCATTATGATGAGTGTATGAGTGGTATCAAAAATTCGAGCAAAGTCAAATGAAAATCGAACATTCAAAAAAAAAAACATGAAACATGTTATTGCACAAGGAGTTGGTAATCTTTTCAATGGCGACACTTCATTAATATATCTTTAAAATTCAAATATTTAAGCAGAGAACAGCACTGATCAGTTCCTGTCAATACAATGAAAACTACATCAGCTAAAATTGGAAAAAGTACCTAAAGACCACACAGAAGGTTGGTATCCGTTTCTCATTGCGCAATACCAACTTAATACCTTCCAAATTCGACACAGTACTCAATATTAGAGCTAAATTCTAGACTAGACTGCTTTATTAACTATCCCCGCCTCTTAATTAAAGAGCGGGCTACAATACTTTAGTGTTTATCTGAGCTCTCGGGCCCCGCACTTAGGGTTACCAGACTTCCTGCTAAAACCGGACATAATCAAATCTACACTAATATAATAAAGACGTCAAGTTTGTTTTTTACTATTTTACAAGCTTTTATTTAGTTTCATCTGTCCCGATGTTTGTCTGTCATCAAATCTTGCAAATTAAATTTGACCCACTTCCCGGTTACCGGTTGAGCTGAAATTTTGCATGCATGTGTAAATCGGATGACAATGCAAAATCATTATGACATGGGGCTGATCTGATGTTGCAACTTAAAGGTGGCTATAGGGACTTGGTAGTTAAACGACACAACCTCATCGAGTTTGGGCTCGTATGATTCGTCTTAACGAGCATTAATTATATAGGTATATCAAGCTATAAAAGCTTGCTATGAAAAAATGATTTTCATTAAAATCTTGTTTGTTTGTTGGAGGTAATCTCTGGAAGTACTATTCCCATTGCTAAAATTTCGTATTCCGTATTTCGCATTCCGTATTCACATCCATCAATCGAGTTTGAACGACACCGATTTTAAAGTTGACTAGTCGAAGAGTTAATTAAAAAAAATAAAACTGTTACACATTATCTTGGTAGAATACTTATTAATGTAACTGGAAATAAGTCGTCGATAGACCGTTTAGTTTCGAGCCAGTTAAGTTGTCGTTCTATCCAATCCCGATTGGAACACGTGAATACCGCTTTTGGATAGGATTTCGATCGAACGACTATAAAACTTCATCAACAGTAGATTTTCATTTTTTTTTTTTTTTGTTGATAGGTTTGCGTTTGACCGCTATCTCACCTAATGGAAAGCGACGATGCGGTCGACGATGGAGCGCGCTAACCTAGAAGTAACCTATTCACTCTTGACTTAAAGATTTCCTGGTTGTAGCCATCGGGAAACACAGACTCCGTCAGGGAATTCCACTAGCTGTTCGCACAATGAATGTGTTCCCAAAATGTATTGTGCGTATCGGTGGGATGTCCACTATTAAGAAGCTGTTAAGCTGATAAGCTAGTATCGGGCAGATTTTTAGAACCTAGCAACCCTACCCGCACTTAAAAGTAATCAAAGCTGTTTGGTTGCATAATAACAGCGAACAGAAATCAATGCAAAACAATAAGTATTCGTAACCGGTTATCCTTCACACGAGTCTAAGGAGCAAATGTCAATTGTATTATTATTTAACGGCCACCATATTTGTGTGTTGGTGGATGGAAACATCCAATGCTGTATCTTGTAAACAAGTGATTAATCTAAGTCTGAGGTCCCACCCCTTCGGCCCGGTACCTATGTACAAACAGGGGTGCCGACTTTTAGAAGACTTTTAGGGGTCCTCGAGCCCCAAAGCATCCACGGATCGGTGCCCCTGCGTACAAAAGCTTAAAAAGAATGTGAAATGTATGAGCAATGGAGGCGAAGAGAGCGAAAATTCTAGAGAATATTAAGATTTAATTTTAAAAAAGAACCGGCCATATGCGAGTCGAACTCGCCAAAGTAAGGTTAGCGTCCGTAGAAAGATGCGACAAAAAAAAAAAAAACTTTATGTACAGTAGTGGTACATGGCGGACTTGATGCAACAAGGCATTCTCTACCAGTCAACCTTTGGGTTAAAAAAGAAAAGGGAATCCGATGGATGCGAGACACACAGCATCGTTAATTGTAGCGACACTTGGGGCAGGCCTATGTCCAACAGTAGACATCTATCGGCTGAAATGATGATGATGATGATGACAGAACAAATTGCTCCGGTCGACGCTAATTCCCAGTGCCTCCAATACACATCAAAGACTGGCCAATGTTTGACAGAACTTTGGCCACAATGTTTGTTGCTAAATTGACGTCCTGACACAAATCATTTTAGCACTGTTGTATGAAGCAAATAATATAAATAACGATTATATATAAATAAACCATAGTTGCGAATGGTCTTTTAGCACAGATTTATGTTTGGTAGTAAAACCTTTAGGTTGTAAAGACTGACAAGCGTTTTTCGACTAAAAAACGTCTAACTGGTTTTCAAAGTAATTATTACTGGTAGGGTTGAAATTAAACAACAAAACTCAAAGAAAAGTACCAATCTACCGTATAAAGAAAGAAAATGAATAACAAAGACCTATTCATTAATAGTATAAGTATGTGCGAAACCCGGTATGTCTTATTTTTATGTAAAGAATCTATGTAGAAAATTTCACAACTGCATCATGAAAAATCACAAAGTTATAAGCTTGTTATGTCAGCAAAAATGGCATCCAGGCAACTGAGGGGTTGTTTTGCACTTGCACCCAGCTGTTTGCTGGGTCTTCATACCTGCTATGACCTTCCGTGACCTTCTAAAATATTTTTGTGAAAAAATATAACATGCTGTAAAAGCTATTGAAATCCATTCTTAAAACAAACTGTATTCAGGTTTCACATTAACTAAAAATAATATTGTTTAAAGTAGTAGTCACTCCAAAAAGCTACGTCAAAGACCAAAAAAAACAATCAATCAGAACTATCCGAAACAAACAACCTCAACAATAATCTTCAAGAAAACTAACAAATAATGAAAGAACACACAAGTGCTGTCCACGGCTAGCAACGTAGAAGCAACACAGTACGATACCATATAAATAGAAGCTATTTACATGAAAATAACTCGCTTCGCCATGCGTCCCGCGAATGCTAGCAAACAATCTGACAGACTGTCACTTTTGTATGGAAAAACAAGAATAATAAACAGGGAAAAGTTTAGAAACCATGTTTGTTGGTGGTTCAGTATTTACCTTTTTGGGTTGAAAATTATATGACCTATATGGAATATGTAGTCAGGTTATTTATTCAGTAACATGTGCTTCATTCATTCTCGTACCAAGACCAACGAATCCCCTGTAGGTTGTCAGTTGATTCGCAAAAAGAATTCATGCGAAGTTTAGCTACTGACGTATTTAAATTTAGCATTTTCATAGCTTGTTTTGTTCATAAGGCACCAGACGAAGATAAGAAAGATGGTGTTAAAAACCATAAAACTATTTAAGCCATAGAACCTTGGCACCATAAGCACTAAAGACTTGGTGTCAACGAGCCAGATAACAAGCTAGGCATATTAATAGCCGAGTCAACGTTTACTAATCCAACAAAATATTTTTACATAGCAGACGAAGGCTTTTGTGTTCCAAATGACCACCTGTTTGAATTAAAGCCATAATATTTTGAAATGCTAATAAAAATATTGAGTGCAACCGCTCTAAATATTTTTTTTATTTGATAGAAATATTTAGAATTTAGAGATCAAGTAGTAAAAGTTGAAAGGAAATCGTTTATCTTGGTATGGTCATGTGAAGAAGAAGGATGAAACGCATGTGACTAATAGAGTTATGAGTATTCATATGGATGGATGGAGAGGGACAATGTCGAAAAAAAGATAGACGGATTGCGTGGGGAGTAATATGAAAGAAAAATATTTATTTTACTTTTCACATTTTAGAAAAGCTTGCTTTAATAACAACATATTGAAAATAGTGAATAACTAAATTGCTAATTACAAGCTTCCGCATGTAAAAGGACTCCGTGATAGCATAACGGGTGAAAGAACAGAATGGAAGAAAAAGCGTGTTGCGCCGACCCCAAGTAACAACGTACAAGGGCAGAAATATGATGATTTTAATATTTTTGTAGTTTATAATATAAAGTAACTAGTAAGTCATTTTGATAGTCTTGTCATACGTAATAATGTTCTGAAGATTAAAACTTAAGTTACGTTACCATTACTATTCTAAGATTCAAAACTTAATTGAGGTATATAGGTACACTAAGTGCTTAAGCCGAAAGTTCAAAATATTACTTACTTAGATGAATTTATGATGATGGTTTAAATACGCTTAAAGCCAATTTACACGTCTAGATGTGAACAGTCTATAAACGTGAACATTTAGTGTCTCCAAGCGTGTAAACACACACACGACAAAGTGACAAACTTATACAGTTAAATTACCTGATGCTGATCACTTTTGTGAGACAAAATTTTAGACATGGTTAAATTTTAAGACTGTCGAAATTGGTTATGATACAAGCATGTGAAGTGGGGAAAAAAGAAACTGTCATAAAGAAAGTTTTAAGTATGAAAAGACTAACGAAAGACCAAACACACGCGAATATATCAATTTAACATAATGAATAAAAAAATCAATATAACAATATATTAACTCTTTGAATGCCGTAATTAGAAACACAATAGAAAGACAATTACCTTATGTCGGACAGTGTAACTTAAGACATTCGAAAGGTTAAGTCATAAAATCAATTTACTGAAACCTATAATTAAAGACAATGATTTATTCAATATTAAATAAGAGTTGTATCTTAGAATCCAAAAAATTAAGACTCATAACATAGCTATTCAGGAGCTACCGGCAAAGTGATATTTTATCAAAGAAAATCATGGTCTAAAAGTGAAAACATGGGGGATTTTCCACGTGATATATTAGTAGCACTTGTAAATGCCATACATTATCGATTTTTTGATGGTAGTTATCGCTGATAGAATATCAGTTTGTCCACTGCCTCAGGTGACGATACACTGGTTACACATGAACTGTTGACTATAACCATGAAGAAATTAAGACAGCTTAAACAGTTCTTTGAACCTCCCAAATGAACGGCCATACAACCTACATCTGACTTGAACTCCACCAAAGTATAAAGTACGTTTTAAATTTTTAAGACTTAATTAAAGTGTGCGTTTACAATACACGCACCAATAAAGTGTGTAATTGAGTGAACGCTGACGTTTACTGCTTATCAACAGATCAGCAAGTTCAACTAAATGCAGCTGAAGTGCCGGATATAAAAAAACAGTTAACTCGGCGATTTTATTGACTTGCTTAAGTTAGGCTGGAGTCATACAGAAAGCGATTAGAGAGCAAATGGGAAGTTATATAATATAATTTGTATTTGATGGGCTTGACAAGGATCCATGACAATATCCAAAATGGTGGATGTTCGATTTGGCCTTAATGTGGCTATAAATGGTACAGGGCTCTTCGAAACAGTTACCGTTGCTTTGGAACTCATTGGGAAACTGAAAAAACACGGCCTTTAGTCAATAGAAGTCTAACTACATCATGCTTCACTTTAAAAAAACAAATCATCACACTCCACCAAAAAGTCTAAAGCTGAAATATCCGCTGAATTCAGTAGCAGTTATAAGTTACCGGTCAAAATTGTTAAGTTCTACAAGCCCAACCGACAATGTCGCATCAAATTCAGCAATACCGTAAAATGGGGTGAATAGAGACAAAACTTTAAAGGGTATTTTCACGATATTTGAATATTTTTTGCAGCATTTAACTAGATCAATTTATTAATGAATTGTTATTCTAAAAAATCGATACTTGGTTAGAGGACAATGTTATGGTATCAAAGTGAAAAACCAAACCAAAGTTTTGTCTCTATTCGCCCCATTTTACCCGGTACCTATCTAATCAAATCGCGTTAACACTAAACCCAGCCTTACCCTGCGTCAGCTTTACACTAGTGAAAACAAAACCGCCCCCGCACTACCCACACTTTCGCCAGTACGGTCAACAAAACAGATCATTGTACACACACGCGGCAAATAAGCAACAGATATTTGCACTCATGCAAATAACAATATTCCGACGAGAGACGTGAAAGATGTCATATTAATCGATTCATTATGTAGTATCGTGTTTGATTGACGATGATGCACGGTAATATCTAAATGAAAAATCGTTAATCGTTGTGGAAAAACCGTGACACACAATGTAGTCGTGTTTTGTTTTATGTTTCATCATCATCATTTTAGCCGATACACGTCCACTGTTGGACATAGGCCTCCCCCAAGGATCGCCACATCGAACGTTCCTGTGCGTCTATGTTCAATAAATTTATATTTTATGTTTAAATTGTATGCCAAATAAACATATTTTCGTTCTTTTTTCTAAAAACTCCTTGTCACAAGACTGATAGATTCTCCATCTCCATCATTCTCTTGTCTTTATCCCATTAAATATGAAGAGATTGCCCCGTGCTATAAGGGGCGGTCTTATAGCATGGGGCAATCTCTCCATATTTAACATTGTACACTTAGTTTTTTTAAATGTTTATCCTGTCAACATTATGAGGTGTAAATTAAAGTATAAACCAATAAATAATTAAATGGGGTCAATTCAACATGGTTCTTCTTCCGTACTTCTGATGTTAGAATCATATCATAATCATATCTTCTGATTTCTCAGTCTATTCATCGTTTCTTTAATCTGATGCCTGGATTCCTAGGTTTAAGCATCTAAATAGCCTTCAGAATTGGCCAGAATTGATAATATTTATCATTAATTGTGTAGGTCCAGCTAAGACACCACTAATGCTGGAGTCTGTGTTTCCTGATAGCTACAACCTAAGGGTCTTTGTCAAGAGTAAAGAGGTTACTTCTAGGCCAGCGTGCTCTATCGTCGACCACATCATCGCTTACCATCAGTTTAGATCACACACAAAAATCTTTTATTCGGTAAGAGCTAATATGTACTTATTTCTTGTCGATACGCCGGCGGCTGGAACTCTGTCTCTCAGAGTATATCTTTGTCTCTGAGACAGAGTTCCATTTTTAGCGAAAAAAAATTAAAACAATACCGTTTCTGTGGACTGTACCTACATCCAATTTCACGCTACACGCACCAACCATTTAGTGACAAGCCTCACTCGATTTCACTAAACACTACTAGATTAGCGTGACCAACTAATTATCCAACATTACGTGATGAAAACAGGAATTTGAAAAGATTAATGAAGAGCGGTTAATGATTGAAACAAAAAGTGAGTAGGCACAGCTTGATTGCTCAAGGCCAGTTGTAAATGTAATATTTATTGGATTGAAAAAAAATAGCAGCAAAATTTGTTACACACCGGTTTGACGCCAGCGATTTAACAAAATCACCATCAGGTGGTATCACAGTCAAGCACTACATAAACAAAAAGTCCAATTTTCACAAAGTACGGCAGTATTTTTTTTTTAGTTAATATAGGGTAGTAACCCTAGCGCTTTTATTTCGAAATTTAAATTTTCGGAAATATTTGCGAGTCAGAAATCAGAAACGATTTATTTCAAATAGTTGGTCTTTTTGCACACAGGCACTTTTGAATAGTCAAATGTCGGTCAGTCCAAGAAAAGTGAAGCTAAAATGCACGTTCCAAAGCGTAGATCTCTATGTAGAAGAACGTGCAAGAAACTCCATGGACACAGTCGGTGTCAGGCTAAATGTTCAGTAATATATTATTTGTCACGGTAATACGAATTTATTTATTATACCTACATAAAATCATCAATACAACCCTCTCAATTCAGACAGCCCTATTGAATGACTGTTTTCATATCCAATAAGTAATTGTTCTGGTTGCAATTTGGTATTGTTCGTCAAGTCGTTTAGCTTCTTAGTAGTTCCGAGTTGAGCTACACGAATGCTTTCACTGACTAGACAGGTCCACTCAAAACTATGTGTATTCTCAAAAAACCATTTCAGATACTAATAGAATGGTTCTCATATGATTTGACAATTACACGTTTGCTGTATGGACCTTATAAGAGATTTTGACCTCTGAGTTTCTTTCGATGTTTCTTCTCAGGGTAGTTAACTAGAAAGCACCAGCCTTGTTTACACTATTTTCGTTAAATAATATAAAGTAATCTCTGAAAATACTGGTCCGATGGCTAATTTTTTTCACCGACAGAACGTTTTATGTTTAATATACAAAAAACAACTGACGTTTCCTTCATAGCAAAAAAAATAGATTGTCAAATAAACCTATTTGACAATTTATTTTTTTAAATAAATTAATAATTTAAATGCTGCCAGGTACGAGTATATTCAACGTAAATAAATGTTATCACCAAACGGATTGATTACACAGTGATCATTAACATGCATAATGTCTATCGTGCCGCCATTACATCTGGTATTTAATTGTTATTTTAATTACAACGGGTCGCAATCCAACGTGCTTTGATTTAATAATTAATTGATTTAGTTCAAAGTGAAATAAACTTTGCATTTCATAACATTTCGTTCCTCAGTTACTTTTGACCATGTTGTAATAAGGGCTTAGTTAATTGCAATCATAGCGTGCGAGTAGATGTTATATATCTATTCAATTTAGGATAAGCAGACTAAAAAAGGGATTCTTTTCTTGAGGTGGGAATTTCTTGAGGTGGGAAATAATCTAATGTGAGTGAGAAAACTCGCTCTTGAGTGGAGTCAGTAAGTCTGAAATGCCTTCCTGGGCATCTTTTCTTTTACTGACTAAAACCATACCTTCAGCTGTCCTTGCGTTTTGGGACCGAAGTTAGCTTTTTAGAAAGTCCCAGTGGCCCTTTCTCTATACAAGGTGTAAGGGACAGCCCTCCACAAACTTTAAGGGTTTGCTCAGTAGTCGAAACTTAACAACCTTCCACAAAAATTTTTTTCAGGAAACGAAAAAAAAAAACAGCTTCACCATACAAAATGATAAACTTGATTGGACAATTTGTATGGCGAGGCCGATTTTTTTTTTTCGTTTCCTAAAAAATAATTTTGTGGAAATTTGTTCAGTTTCGTCTACTGAGCAAGCCCTTTAAGTTTGTGGAGGGCTGTCCCTTACACCTTGTATAGGGTGACTGGCAATTTGTATACGATACTTAAACACGTGATTGTGCTCATGATAACAAACAACTTTTACTACGGAAACAAACCTGAAATCGCGAAAAAAAATCAGCTGTTCAGTAGATTTAAGCTTGCCTAATGTACTGAACAGCTGATATTTTTTTCGCGATTTCGGCTTTGCTCAAGTATCGTTCACTAATTACCAGTCACCCTATATTATACTTTTTCTCTATTATTGTATCTCTTTGATGCACGTATGGAACACTACGCGCTGTTGAAGGTTTTTGTTCGGTCCGGAAATTACCGGACTGCGAACTAAAGTGGACCGACGATAGGGTATGAAGATATTGTTATCTTTTATTAGCTTTTCATGCTAGGAAATCATCCAATAACTTCTTCCGCTGCCGTACATCCAAAAAACAGTAGAAGATGACCCACCAATGCTCTGAACTCAAAATACCGGCAGCTGCACGGGGTTATCTGAAAGGGAACTCGAGCCCCGGTATGAAGGCTAGAAGGAACAGGGTGGGTCTTTTAGTCAGTAAGAGTCTGACACTATCTCCCGCTCCGCCCAAGAGCAGGGGTTGTCATTGGAAAAAAAAGCTTCACATATGACCACTAAACTAAAGAGAAATAAAACGCATTCTACTGTCAAATAACCCATCATTCAAACTCGGTAGTCCTAACCACAGTCACACATTTTGTTTACCGCTAGCATGCGCGTGGGCAGACCTCGAGTGCAGTGAAATTTTCGTGCAAACAGCTACCAATGAGCGTAGTTTACACATATTAGTTTACAAGTTATTAGTTGTGTTGTCATTAGCTAGTGTGTTGTGTAGCTGATTGGACGGTTTGTGGTAAATGAGAAAAGCGATTTAATGCGATGTATGTCCAATTGTCCACCTAGCAAGAGTTTCTAATGGCAGCTTTGCTTGATTTTTCTGTTTCGAGGTTTTTTTTTTCGATGAGATAAATTATCCTATGATAACCCTTGCTCTTGGGCGGAGCGGGAGATAGTGTCAGACTCTTACTGACTAAAAAACCCATCCCGTTCCTTCAAGCCTTCATACCGGGGCTCGAGCGCCCCTTCGGATAACCCTGGCCCCAGTAGGCTTCGACCCGGCTGGACCCCTGCTGTTGCTGACAACTCCTTGAGGTGCGCGGGAACAGCGCGCGCCGTCGACGACTTGGGCTTGGTCCGGACAGTTACCGGACGGCCGGACAGCGAGCTACCCATTGCTCACTCTCCGCAAGCCCGCGCCTACGGTGGCTGGAAATCGGGTTCTGTTTGAGGTAGGAAATCATCTAATAACTTTTCCTACTCTAGGGTGCTAACGAGAGACGTTAGACTTTTACTGACTAAAACCCAACTATGTCCTTTGGTTGCCTTTTGCGTTAGAGGGCAACGGTCACTTTTTCATACATACCTACCCGCAGCCCTACTGGGCCTCAAGTCTGCTATAACAATAGTGTCAGAATGGTCTATCATTGATTTCATAATTGTTAATTTTGACAAGTTTTGGAGTAGATTACCAAAACTTGTCAAAATTAACAATTATATAACAATATAATAGCATCATTGTGACTTTCCAATGGTCAACCACTTTTTTTTTTTTTTTTTTTTTTTTTTTTCGATGGGAAAAATCATGCATTGACATCCCCCGCCCTTGGGCGGAGCGGGAGATAGTGTCAGACTCTTACTGACTAAAAAACCCATCCCGTTCCTTCTAGCCTTCGTACCGGGGCTCGAGCGCCCTTTCGGATAACCCTGGCCCCAGTAGGCTTCGACCCGGCTGGGCCCCTGCTGTTGCTGACAACTCCTTGAGGCGCGCGGGAACAGCGCGCGCCGTCGACGACTTGGGCTTGGTCCGGACGGTTACCGAACGGCCGGACAGCGAGCTACCCATTGCTCACTGTCCGCAAGCCCGCGCCTACGGTGGCTGGAAATCGGGATCGGAATCCCGGCGGCGGCGGCGAGAGCGCCGTTGTCTGATGCGGTCGGCCACCTCCTTAGCGAGCATTACTGCTTCGCAGAAGTCGGCGACCGCCTGCCACTCTTCCTCGCTCCGGACCATGGCCTCGACCAGGGCCCGGCGCGAGAGGTCTCCGCCGCCGATCACCCCCACGAGGGCACGGCGATACTCCGCCCAAGCAGGGCACACCGCGATTGTGTGCTCCACCGTGTCCTCCGGGCGTTCCGCACAGTGGCGACACCCGGGCGTCACTTCCGCTTTAATTCGGAACAGGAACCTCCCGAACTTGCCATTTCCGGTGAGGACCTGTGTCATGCGGAAGGTAAGGACGCCGTGAGGTCTTTCCAGCCACGCCTCAAAGAGGGGACTTATCGCCATAATTGTGGCGTGCCCATGACGGGGTTGCGATAGTCGCTGACGCCATTCCACCATGAGATCCCGCCGGAGCTCTGTCCGCCATGCCGTGACCTGTCGCGGCAGAGGACTTTCACCCCGGCGTTGCATCTCCACGCGCATGTCGTGCATGTGTGCAAGGACTGTTGCCTCCAGATCCCACGGTGGTAGGCCAGCCAGAAGGCTCGCCGCTTCGCGGGAAATCGTGCGGTATCCCCGCACCATCCGAATTGCCATGACCCTCTGGCAGGCGTTCAGTATGGCCGCCGGTTGCTTTTTCAGCGACGGCGCCCACACCGGCGCCCCGTAGAGGGCCATGGACCGAACGATCCCCGCGTAGAGCCTCCGGCAGGAGGCGTCTGGACCCCCAAGGTTGGGCAGGAGCCGCTTGAGCGCAGCCCCAGTCCGGTTGAGTTTGGGAGCCAGACGTCGGAAATGCTCCACGAAATTCCACCGGCTGTCGAGGACGAGTCCCAGGTACTTCATCGTCGACCCGACACCGATGTGAACTCCTCCTACCGTTAGTTGGGAGCTCAATGGCGGCGCGTTCCGAGACCGGCGACCGTGGAAACACATGGCCTCGGATTTGTGAAGCGCCACCTCGAGTCCCAACTCCTGGATCCTACCAACGACTATCGCAACCCCGCGTGTCGCTAAAGCGACCGCCGCCTGGTATGACTCTCCCTGCGCTAGAACCAGCGTGTCGTCTGCGTAGCATACCACGCTGACCCCGTCAGGGAGGTCGCCCCGCAACACGTAATCGTAACCAATGTTCCACAAGGGTGGCCCTAGTACCGACCCCTGCGGAACACCGCACGACATCTCCCGACGTTTCCAGTCTCCCTGGTGACCGGGGTAGACAATATACCTGTCCGACAGGTAGGCTTCGACTACTCGACAGAGGTATTCGGGCACCCGGTGATACCGGAGTGCCCTCCGGATCGTACTCCAGGGCAGGGAATTGAAAGCGTTGGCAATGTCCAAGGACACTGCCACGACACACCTACCCCGGGACACCGCATCCCCCGTCGTGAGGGCTCGCACGCGCATGATGGCGTCCACCGTCGAGCGCATTCTGCGAAATCCGAACTGTCCGTCCGAAAGGTCCGGCCCCACCCGTGAAAGGCGCGCGACGAGGCGGCTCGCAATCACTCTTTCAAAGAGCTTGCCCACCTCGTCGAGCAGCACAATGGGCCGGTACGCGGACGGAGAGTCCGCAGGGCGCCCCGGCTTCGCGATGAGGACCAGTTTCCCCGTCTTCCAGCGAAGTGGGAACTGGCCCCTCTCCAAGCATGCGCTGAAGAGCCCTCTCAGTCGAGGCCCGAGAGCCTCCATGGCCAGGACCCAGGCTTTCCCAGGCAAGCCATCGGGTCCTGGGGCGGCGTTCTTGGCACTCAGCCTTTGCACCGCCACTCTCATCTCTACCTCGGTCACCTCTGGAGCATTATCGTCGTCGTCGCTATTGCGGTCCGCGTCAGACACCACTGGCGGAGGCGGAGCCATGGGCGGGGGGGAGTGTTCCCCTCGCACAGGGAACAGAGCGCTTACCACACCCTCCACGAGTTGGGGCCGGAGACTCTGAGTCAGCGGGGGAGCCCAGGGGCGCAGTTTCTCCCGTACCAATTTGTACGGGCGCCCCCACGGGTCCGCATTCAGAGACCCCAGCCACACGTTGCGGGCCTCAAGTTTGGCCCGCTTAATCTCCGCTCGGAGGGTGTGTTTTGCCTCTCTGTAACCTTCGTACAGCTCCGCCTCTCTGGCCTCCGCGTCCGGCGGGCGGATGCGGCGCCTGCAGTATCTGGTGTACCGGCGTCGCGCGTGATTGCACGTGTTGCGCAGTGCAGCGATTTCCGGCGACCACCAGTACACCTGGCGCTTAGCACGTCCTGGACGGACTCGGGGCATTGCCGCATCGCAAATTTGCGACATGGCCTCCCGGAACCACTCCGCCTCGACGTCGATGTCGACAGGCCTGTCCGGTGCTTGCACCCAGGCCTGTACCGTCGCGGCTTCCAGGAGGAGCTCCCGGTCCATCTGCTTAAGCGCCCACCACGGACCGCAAGGGCTCTGTCGGACTGGCGCGGCCGAGGTTTCGGCGGAGACGTCCAACCGGATGTACCGGTGGTCAGAGTACGTCTCCACCTCCTCCATAACGCGCCAGTCGACGACACGCGGCGACAGAACGGGGCTGGCGAACGAAAGGTCCACCACTGATTCACCCCGCCTCCGCACTAACGTGGGGACAGAACCCCGGTTCAGGACGACCAGGCCCAGCTCCAAGGCCCAGTCCTCCACCATCCGACCCCGTGTGTTCGTGCGCCGGGAACCCCAAGCCGTATTCCAGGCGTTGAAGTCCCCGCAAACGACCACGGGGAGGGTACCAAACCCAGCGACGACGGCACTTAGCTCCATAAGGGAGACATGGAGTTCGTCGAGAGATCTGGTCGGGGACAAGTAGACGCCTACCACTGCAATGTCCCCAACCCGTGCTGCCACGCAACCCCGTCCCCTCGCAACAGCCTCGAGGGGCGGGGTACCAGCGGCGGCCGACGAAATTAGCGTCACCGAGCCGTCTAGGTCCTGAGCCCAGCGGGGATGGACGTAGTACGGCTCGGAGACGACGGCGACATTTATCGACCACTGCGCCACGCTCTGGAGCAACAGATCCTGAGCGGGGGCGCAGTGGTTGATGTTCGCCTGGAGGAGACGTAATGGTGTCGTTATTGACATTCCATTACAGTCTCCTCCTGAAATGGTCAACCACTGACACTCCATTGAAAGAAATGGCATAGAATGGTAATCTTGTACACAATGATAAATGAATGTCTGACATACGCGGTAGTCAGCCAAAATTTTGAAAGTTCCTTTGATCAGTGTCCTACCATTAGAACGTCATTGTGCAGTCCAGTGCAGTCAGTGCTTTTAATAAGCTCGATATTGTCATTTTACCACAATTCTATTACGAGACCATTGACTGATCAATGACCGATCATTATGAACTTTTAGCAAAATGACAATGGGATCGTGTTGGAATAACGAATTTATAAAAATAGCAGACTTGGGGCCCTGGTCCCCTACAGTTTTAGCTACGACTACTTGAAAGAAACTATCCTAAGAGAAAGTACTACCGGGACAAAAAGTATTCTATCAACTAAGGAGTGAAATTCTCTGCCGGAGTCTGTGTTTCCTGATAAACTACAATGTATGGGTCTTTAAATCAAGAGTGAATAGATTACTTCTATGCAAGCGTGCTCCATCGTCGGTCACATCATCGATTTCTTTCAAGTCTAATAGTGATCTAAAACGAGGCAATAATTAAGAAAAGTAGCATTATCTGTTTTACAGTCATGGTAACTGTTTCGGACAATCCTAAAACCAATTTAAGTTAACTGATCTTAAAAGTAAGGGCCTTCCGCGAATTGAAAAGCAGCAGAATCAGTTTCCTAAATAAAATCAATTTGTCGTATTTTGAGAACATAGAACACGTTCAGTATTTGAATCTGCCTGCATTTCTCAAACTTCAAACGTTGAAAGAGCTCAGCAGTTACTTTTACACCTACCCAACAATACGAAACACATTTAATATAAAAATAAAGCAAGCCACATTAATGAATGTGGCTTGCTTTATTTTGTTTTGCTTTGTTGTGTGTGCTTGTTTGTGGAATGCCACACACGGCGTCTTAACGTTCATCGTACGAAAATAATCCAGCCACGAGCCACCGATGTATCCCCAATTAGGGATGGCACCAGCCATTTTATGATTGTCATCATTTATTAGGATTTATGTGCCGACACTTTGCGGACGTCCGGCGCGCATTGAATTTTGTCTATTTGGAGTATAAACTAATATAATTAAGATGTAAGATTGTTCGTTTGATGTGTGGGCCTGTTATAAAGGCCCTTACAAGTCGTGGTTCAAACCAGAAAGGCATATAACTTTGTATCATTTATTTCATCACCACTACGTTCAAAACGGTGCAGAAAAAAACATTGTAATGAAAACGGTGTCCCCGCGTGGTGGATTACGGTCTATTCCCTCTCCTTGATGGTAGGCCTAGGTCCTAACAGTAGGAACATTATAAGACAGATTTATGCTTCGGCTATTTATTTATTTATTAGTAATAAGCATACCAACAGCACAATCATTTCAGTAAACACGCAAATAACAGCTATGCATGACATTGAAATGAGAAATTGGAGACAAAGAAAAACAAAGTGTGTCCAGTACACCTAGATCCAGAACACTACAAAGACAAAACACACCAAAATTTAAAAACGTACACTATTCACACTGTTCATAAAGTCGGCGTCTGTATGAAGCAAAACTAAAAGTACTAAAAGGTAACCTCTGGAGATACCGGTCCTGTTATAAAATCCTTTAGTAGGCAGGAAGAGAGCCATACAGATTATCATCCGAGAAAACATCTCTAAATAGCGAAATCAAGTCTGCAAAACACAACCAAGAATTTAGTATCCTCATTATCCTCAATTTTCTACATCATTCATCTTATAGACAAAAATGTGTACACTGAATTTTTTTTTTTTTGAAGTGAAAACTTCTTTAGCGGCGTTGAGCACTTTTTCTGTAATGGGTATAAAATCTTAAACTCGCGTCAGGGCACGTGACCTGATCGAAAAAGCGTAAGACGGATGGAGAGTATTTAATGTAAAATAATTGTAATAGTTTTAAAGTGTCAAATTTTTAATGTAATATAAATTGTCATGTTTGTGTACGATACCGCAATAAATGAATATTGTATTGTACCACATAAATGATAGTACTTTTATACTGATAAAGCAATTAGTGCAAAATTATTCCCTAACCATTCCAAAATATCAAACATGCTCAACGTTAATAATCAAGTTTTCACTTCTGCCGGCACTCCCGGAGTGCAACCCGTCTTTTTTTTTATAATGGAAAGGCTCGCGTTTGACCACAATCTCACCTGATGGTAAGCGATGATGTGGCCGACGATGGAGCACGCTTGCCTAGAAGCAATCTATTCACTCTTGACTTAAAGACCCCTAGGTTATAGCTATCAGGAAACACAGACTCCGGCAGGGAATTCCATTCCTTACCTGTACGCATAATGAATGTACTCCCAAAACGCTTTGTACGTATAGGTGGGAATGAATTAATCTGAGAAAGGCCACAATACCGAAGCCTGTTTCGCTTAAACAATTTTACATACGTTGATTATAATTCCACACATGTTGGACGTTAGGAAGGTAATAAAGTAATAGTGAAGAGCGGCGAGCTGTCACAAACACTATTGCCTACCAGTCGAGGTCTTTAGACCCATCAAGTTATCATAAGCAACGCTGATGCATTTTAAGTAGCTTGCTCGCTGCAGTAAAAGAAGGTTTATCAGGCAGTTTATGCGGAATAGGGTGTACGAGTAAGTCACACTTTCATTGAAAACGGAGTATCCTCTGATCAGACAAGTGTTATTTCTGACTCCGGAAACCACCTGATAGATGATTGTAGGTAGTAATCGGCGTCGCGTACAAACTAGCTACAAGTCATTCAACTCTCTCAGCTAAAGTTGTCTTAAAGAAATTAATTTCGTAAATGCGTAAATTAATATGAGTTTTGAAAAAAAGGTACTTTATTTTTTAATTTTATCTTTACAAATCGATACTGTTTCATGTACCGAATCGACTCCCCACGGGATTAAAATGATCAAAATTTAGCGGTGTATGTTTACATCGAGCGGAGAACTCTTATTGCGCGATGTAGGATTTCGAATTTTAGTTCCTTTCTGGCGCCATAGATGTCGCTATCGAGGTAAAACCACATACCATATTAATATGAGAGCTTTTTAGTTCAGACTAATCTTAATGGTAACTTATACTCTCAATTGGAGTTAGTAGTATGTGGATGAATAGAAAGGCAGAGCGAAGCCAAATAAAAGAAAGGAAAATTGTGTGCAAAAAAAAGAAGCTTCTTTCAAAAATTATGCTAACGCATCGAAATCAAAAGTCAAATTAACCTGGAGATTACCTCACTTTTTGAACCTAAAAAAGCTAAAAGGACACCAAGCTAGTTTTGTTTTTTTTTAATTAATGTAAACTAAGCTAGTACTTGACTGTGATCCCACCTGTTGGTGAGCAGTGATGCAATCGTTGATCGATGAAGCTCACTAGTTTATTAAGAGACTATATTCACTCTAGTCCCAACTGGGAAGAATTGGTGCAGAAAACTTCCGAAGCAAGTCCCACATTAGGATTAGTAGTCTGATGATGTGCCAGCCCTAAATCCCTCTTCCCTTTTATAGCGAGACAGTTGCACGGAGCGCATACCGCGACTTCCGAAGGATATGATGGCATATTCATAGTCTTTTTGCGGAGGAGCTGCACATAAATATGTGTCAAGTTGATGGCTACATAGTGCGCTAACAGACGACCAGTTGGGTTTCAGGAAATACTTGAAGAAGTTATTTCTGTTTAAGCTGAGCGCTGAGAAGTGTACACTTCATTTTCAGTGGTACTTTGGTTTGGATCAGCAAGGAATGCTACTGACAAGGGGTGGCGCAGTTAAATAATTTTATAACCCGCCTGCTGCGGTCTTCCCGTCCTATTATACACCTTTCAATTTTGATCGTTTTAATACCGTGGAGGGTCGATCTTTTATTATTTTCTTTGATAGGCTCGCGTTTGACCACGATACGCACCTGATGGTATGCGATGATGTGGCCGACGATGGAGCACGCTCGCCTAGAAGTAACCTATTCACTCTTGACTTAAATAGCCCTAGGTTGTAGTTATCTGGAAACACACGACTCTGGCAGGGAATTCCACTCCTTAGCTGTACGTACAATAGACATGTCATAAAAATGATAGTAACCCGGATTTTTTTTTTTTAAACTGAGTCCTTGCCAATGACATTAGGATGCAACCGTAGAATCAAATGTTCCTAACGATATGATAGATCTAGAAGTTAAGTGAGCATCAGAGTTCATGGTCGACCTCCCCCTCGTGTGTCATTAATCTTACTACGAATGTCTGTTCTGCACTTCCAGGCAAAAGTAGACCCTGTCTATTACTTTTTAGCCAAATGGGACGGATACGAAGAGGTGAGAAAATACTATAAAAGTCTTCATACTCTGACGAATTGGAAGCCTGAAACCTGAAAGGGTAACCCCGCTTAAGTTAAATTTAGTCTCACACATTTCTCTCTTTGCTAACTCCAGTTTTACATCTTAGACATTCTTCGCCGTCTCCCTAAGAAGGTATGTGAAGAATCCGACCATAGACATTTTGAGAAGCCGTTAATTAAGACTTGTATCTGTAAGTAAACCGCCAAATACTGGTCACCTACGTAAAAAAATGGACACTTCATCATTTTAACTGACATAAGATTCTATCGTCTATGGAAAAATTACCATAAAGTATTTTTATTGGCATTTATTTTATTCTTGTATTCTTTGATGTTAATTGGAATCGATTTGATAAGTTTTAACGATTATTTTTAAATCTCTAAATTTATTTAGGATTAGCTGACCCGGCGAACAGCGTACCGCCTAACAGTCAATTAATGTTTTTGATACAGTCAACCGATTGCGACGAAACAAAGCCTAAGTAGTTAATATATCAAGGCACGCATAATTTTAATGTATAAAAGTTATCTACGTCCATTTCGTACATTTTACGTGATGCGATACGATTACGATAGAATCTTATGTCAATTAAAAACTTCTACAATTGCCGGCACAGATCTTAAGTGCTGGCTTCAAGTTGCGCAAAAGTCAAATATTCGGTCTCTTTAGTGGTGCGAAGTGATATGCGGGGGCGGGGAGTGTCAGTGATTGGCTCGCCGCGCCATCGCGTCTTAGACGTCACTCATGATTCGCTCCCTGCGCCGCTGCATGAATGTAACAACAACGACGATTGGCTCGCCAATATATGGAATGCGCAAAGCGATCCCCACTCTGACGCCGAGCCTCAAGATCCGTTTTGGCAATTGTACTAATTTATTTTATGTATTAGATATAAGTTCTGTTTTGGAAAGGATGAAGCTTTCCTATCAATGTCAACTGCATTCATTTGTATGTAATCTATAGCTGTTTTTTTTATTATAAACGAGCTGCTGCCAGCGACTTCGCCCATGTGAAAATTGAAAAATATCCCAAGGGTACATCCGCCCTGGAATAACACTTCTATGTTATCCAAATCCGTTCTGTCGTTCGACCGTAAAACAAACATAGATACACTTTCGCCTTTAAATTATTAGTGTGATATGCAGTCATAGGTACATAGAAACACCCAGAATCCGTCTTAGGGTTTTTTTTAGCGTTGGGAAAATCGTCTAATCTCATCCCCCGCTCTTGGGCGAAGCGGGAGATAGTGTCAGACTTTTACTGACTAAAAACCCACTCCTGTTCCTTCGTTGCCTTTCGTACCGGGGCTTGAGCTATCTCGGGGGCGCGCGGGAGCAGTGATCCGTCTTATGATCAGATCATATTATTTTGACACTAATAAAATTAAACAAATAGCTTTTGCAAACCTGTACCGAATATGACTTTTAAAATGTAAAGGACCATGAATAGATCGATAAAAAATACCATGAGAATAAGTGGACGTTAAATTCTAATAAAAAGGTGCTGACTACACATGAACCTATTTAATTCGCAACGTTAACACCTAAAAACCATATCATTACTACCTAGTTACATTAAATAACATATATTATCACTAATATCTAACGCACGTCTGTCAATTACGCAGCATACAGTTACAAACCGTATCTAAACCCGTCCATTACTTAATCAATTAACCAAGACTAGAATACATTAAATTACAATGTCAAAACTACTTTGTGCAACCGTATAACAAGCGTGAAACAGTTGACAGATGTCATGTTGACAACTGTCAAAAAAAGGTTCCTGTTTTCTGCTTAACTATTGCTTAACGAACACTTTTTAAAAAAACGCCGATAAGCACCGTTGAAACCACACTCTTAATTTAAAAATCACAACACTACACTAAAAACTATAAAAAAAAATACAAATCGATATTCAAATCGATTCTTTTTTTAAAACAACAACAAACATCACAACAAAAAAAATACCGATTATAAATATTTGAACTTCGAATTCTAAGTTCGATATTCGTATTTGTATCGTAACGTCTAGCGACGCGTGCGCAGCGTCCGCGGCGCTGGTTTTAACTGTTTAGTCGCAAGCTTAGTCGGCGTATCTCTGTATCTATGACAAACATTGTATATCTTGATAAGTGAAGCCTTTAGAACTGTTAAAGCATGGCGTTGTAATCTTTTATGTAATAGGTAACATTACGCTTTGGACTAATTAGAATGTGTTTGATGTCAAGAAATTGGTGGAATGATTAGAAATGCTTAATTAAATCAAAAAAAATTGGTTGCCTGTAAAGTCGGTATACGGGCGAAAGTTTTACGTGACAACGACTTTGAGTGGTAAAATAATTTTAATGTGAATATTCATTCGTATAGTAGGAAGAAGGATGAAATAATAGTAACAATTTAAAACATTTATTTATACAAAGAATTATTTCACTTTTTGTCTGTCTCTCTCGCTCTTAGGCGGGCTAACCATGCCCGAGTGGAAGGGACGCGTGCCTCTCACTCGCTCTCATTGTGAGCGCATAACGTGAGCGGAGCGTAACGCAGTTTCTTGAAGTGTCACCCGGCAAACCAATTTATAAGACGTTGTCACGTCAAAATATTCAAATTAGGCTGAGAATCACGAGCATATATCAGCACCTTTTGAACGTCTAGCATAAGGCTAGTCAGGCTGCTAAGCTAAGCTAGCTAGGAAGATGGGATTTTTTTTTTTTAATTGGGGAAATTTTGTAATTACTTCTCCCGCTTTAATGTGGAATGAGAAAAGAGCTGTCTGACATACCCTGACAGACTGTAGTTGCCTTTTGAATTCTGGGACCATGAGTTTAATTTCCAGAAATTCCCCATGGCCCTAGTGGAGACGTGGAGAAAGATGGCCGGAAAGAAATTGCGAAAGGAGGCTCATTTTCCTAGTGTTTTAGCCGAAATCTATACATATAAATAAAATTGGAGTGTCTGTTTGTAATATTGAAATAACTGCTTTTTACTACATGTATATACAAATACAAAATACAAAATGTTTTATTTCCGAACCAAATTTTTTTTAACAATAGATTGTGATATATATGAATATATATACGGTACATACACCAAAATAACATTTTTTACCATTTTCTGTCTGTCTGTCTGTTTGTCCAGGCTAATCTCTGAAATGGCTGGACCGATTTTGACGGGACTTTTTTAGGCAGGTAGCTGATGTAATAAGGAGCAACATAGCCTACTTTTATTTTAGAGAAAAAATAATTCAAAATCCTGTAGTCCACGCGAACGAAGTCGCGGGCACAGATAATTTTTTTTTTTTTTTTTTTTTATTAATGATAGGCTTGCGTTTGACCACTATCTCACCTGATGGTAAGCGATGATGTGGTCGACGATGAAGCACGCTTGCCTAGAAGAAACCTATTCACTCTCGACTTAAAGACTCCTAAGTTGTAGCTATCAGGAAACACAGATTCCGGCAGGGAATTCCACTCCTTGGCTGTACGCACAATAAATGTGTTCGCAAAACGTTTTGTGCGTATGGGTGGGATGTCTACCATGTACCGGTGGCGCAACGCTGTACGTCGTGTGGTCCGATGATGGAACGGACTTGGCGGAATTAGATTGTGCAAATCCAGTGCACACTCCCCGAAATGTAAACGATAGAAAACCGACAGACTAGCAACTCGGCGGCGATGCTCAAGGCTTTGGAGCTTCGACTCTACAAGTGCATCATTGCCGATGATTCTCTTGGCTCGCCTCTCAATCGACTCCAGCGCATCAAGCTGGTATTTGGCAGATCCATCCCAAAGATGAGAACAGTACTCCATACACGATCGAACTTGGGCTTGATAAAGATTGAGCAGCTGTTCCGGCGTGAAGTACCGTCTCACCTTTGCTAAGATCCCCAATTTTTTGGCAGCCAGTTGAGCCTTTGCATCGATGTATGAGCCGAAATTGAGAGTAGATGATAACGTAACTCCAAGAAGCTCAAGGTGGTCGGTTATCGGCACGGTTACACCCCGGAAAGTTGGAGCCGGGTGGAATTGGCTCCGTTTGGCGGAAAAAAGACACGCCTGGGTTTTAGATGCATTGAACTTGACCAGATTGGCGTCGCCCCAATCGGAGACCGCCTTCAAGGACGAGTTCAAGCGTTCAACCATAGCCTCTCGGGATGACTGGATCTGTGTCCCGCTAGCTCGTGCGTCAGATACATATCTCTCAGCAACAGTGCTGTCGTCTGCATACCCAAAGATACCGGGTTTAAGTAGATCATTTATGTGCAGCAAAAACAGCGTCGCCGAGAGCACTGACCCCTGAGGGACCCCGGCATTAATATCCATTTGACCGGACGAGCAGCCATCAATAACCACTCGGATGGATCGATCCCGCAAGAAGTCAGCGATCCAATCACACAGACCAGCGGGCAAACCGAAGGAAGGAAGCTTAGCAATAAGGCTTTCGTGCCAGACCCTGTCGAAAGCCTTCGAGATATCAAGGGAGACGGCAAGCGCTTCCCCATGTTTTTCGATGGCCTCGCTCCAGATATGAGTGGCATACGCTAGAAGATCCCCAGTAGACCGGTTTTGGCGAAAACCGTATTGCCGGTCACTGAGGATGTCGTTAGTTTCTAGGTATGCCAGAAGCTTCCTGTTAAACACCCGTTCCATACTCTTACAGAGGATGGATGTAACAGAGATGGGTCGGTAGTTTGCCGGGTCAGCTCGACTGCCCTTCTTAGGCACAGGCTGCACGTTAGCTTGCTTCCAAGCAATCGGCACTTTTCCAGTTTCATATGAGAGGCGAAATAGGCGTGTCAAGATCGGAGACAATTCAGGCGCACAAGTTTTAAGCACGACCGCTGGTATCCCGTCAGGACCGCTGGCTTTATTCACGTCTAGGTTACGTAGCACCCTACGGACGTCCTTCTGATGGATGCGAATATCTGACATAAATAGATTTGTGGGACATTTTTGTTACTACACATTACGTATTTTCTTCGTGGATTATGTATAAGTTAAACAAGGAGAACCAAGCTGATGTGTATGAAGTTATTACTGTCCACAGAATATTCCGCATATTCTCACCCTATCTATTCTAAAATTTTCCGTCAATCAGGGCGAATAGGAACGCAGGGGGTTAAAAGGAACAAAACTTTCATTAGGATTTCCTTGTGAAACAAAGCATCGTTGTTATTAAAATTAATTTAAAAATAAAAGTACAGCTGCCACCACGGATATTGAACGCTGGCTTCAAGTTGCGCAGAAGTCAAAAATCGGGTCTCTTTAGGTGGTGCGACGTGAGACGCGGGGGAGCGTCAGTGATTGGCTTGACGACACTCGTGATTCGTTCATTGCACTTGCAGCATGTATCTATCAACGACGACGATTGGCTCGCCAATGTATGGAACGCGCAAAGCGATCCCCACTCTGATGCCGAGCGTTCAATATCCGAGGTGGCAGCTGTACTCAGATGGTAGAAAAAAGGTTCAACACAACATGAAAATCCCTTCCGAAATTTTGTTTCTATTTACCCCTGCGTTCCTATTCACCCCACTTGACATATCTTCCAAACTCCGATAAACGTAACTAAAGCATGAAATGAGCTTTAAAATTTTAATATACCTCGTAGGTGCGTTTACAAATACATATAATTATGACTTCCATGATACAGAAATAGCTATAAAAGGACATTAGTAGTAACGTCAGACGGAAACACACTTCATCGGCTTCCCCCGTGCATTATGTTTAATTTTGTATGTGAAGCGTGACATTTTGATTACCTACGAATACATATCTAAATATTTTTGATTATACGGACTAGTTTCGTGAATCTGTACCACTTTATATTCACGTTATTATGAAACTGTATAATATATATATTTGCAGAGCTTTGGAGCCCGAGTGGTAATGAACCCGACTTACAAGTTGTGGGTCGCGGGTTCGAATCCAGCCAGGCACATTACGTTGTGTTATTTATTTTATCAGCTTTGCCCTCAAAACGGTGAATGAAAACATCGTGAGGAAACCGGCATGTCCTAGAACCAAAAATTCGAAGACATGTGACATTCACCAACCCGCACTGCGCCCGCGTGGTGGATTATGGCCCATTCAGTGAGACATTGCAGTGGGAACATTAAAAAAGCTGATAATGATTGCAAAATCCGTAAAATAATCATTAGGCCAACTGATACCAGCAGAGTCGCCAGCGTGATACTAGAAAATTATCCCAAGGGGACACGCTACCGTTTATCCTATGTGCTATTCCAAGACATATTCTATCTATGTACCAAGTTTCATCGAATTCCGTTCAGCCGTTTTAGTTTGGTAGTTTGTACTCAATGCCGACTATTACTTAAAGGTCATTGAACTCGCTCAGCTGACGTTTTCTTAAAGAAATTAATTTCGTACATGCGTAAATTAATACGAGTTTTGAAAAAAAGATACATTATTTTTTACTTTTATTTTTACAAATCGATAGTGTTTCATGTACCGGATCGATCCTCCACGGGATTAAAATTTAACAGTATATTTTCTATCAATGTACATTTCTCTAGTTAGACGTGTAGTCGGTGACATCAAACAGGAGATGAGACACGCGATCCGTGCAGCTATACTAATTAGTAAGGAATCTATCAAGTTTAATAGATAACCTAACGTTTGATCACAACATAAAAAGACATCAGATATTTTCATAATTAGACTTTAATTAAAAAACATTTAAATTGTACGAACTTGTAGAAAATTAGTAAGCATTTGTTTAAGAATCTGTCCTAATGAGATAAAATTTAATAGATTTTTGTTTGAATGCGCTAATCTATGAAACAACTTGTCGCATTTGAAATAAGTAGTATTTTTGACTGGCCTGTTGGTCTAGTGGTTGTGACCCTGACTGATATGCCGGAGGTCGTGGGTTCGACTTTTTCACTTGTTCTGTGTCTGAGCGTAATTAATCTAGAATATGTATGTATTTAGAAATATACAAGGTGTAAGGGACAGCCCTTCACAAACTTTAAGGGCTTGTTCAGTAGACGAATCTGAACAACCTTCCACAAGACTTTTTTTCAGGAAACGAAAAAAAAATCCGCCTCATCACACAAAATTATAAACTTGATTGGACAGTTTGTTTTTGTGAAAGGTTGTTCAGTTTCGTCTACTGAGCAAGGCCTTAAAGTTTGTGGAGGGCTGTCCCTTACACCCTTTATAAGTATGTTTATCAGTTGTCTAGTACTCATAATAGAAGCTCTGCTTAGCTTGAAACTAGACGGTGTTGTGTGATAGTTGTGGAATATTATTATTATTTTTTATATATTTATTTATGTCAGGACCCTGAGTTCCTGGACCTTTGACAGGCATACGAGGAGCCGAAACCAACTCGCAGAGGCACTTTTAGATGCTTTTAATGAGACGTACCAACCGGTGATTATCCCTGTATTATTATTATTATATTTTGATACAAATGGAGAAAGTTAATTTATTTATATATACTTTATTGCACATCAAAATTATAAATTAACAAAAAGGAAACCATTAAACAAAAAACACAAAATTGGCGGCCTTATCGCACTAGGCGATTTCTTCCTGGCAACCTTGAAGTTTGTCACTGCGACCAAGGTTGAATTCCCCGATCGAGCCCTAGCCCTATATTTTACCAATTCCGGTGAAACATAGCTCTTAACTACTAAACTAGACACCATACAAACACCTGAGTCGCCACACGTCCGAGCTACGGACATCAGGGGTGCTATTCTCTAAGAAAGCGCAGCGCTGGCACAGCGACGAGTCGTGAGCGCAATACATTGAATTAACAATCCAATGTAAAGGGGCATTAGGTTGTTAATTCAATGTACTGCGCTGACGACTCGTCGCTGTGCCAGCGCTGCGCTTTCTTAGAGAATGCTATTGGTGAGCGGTAAGACCCCAGGTGAGTAACTCTCTATAGAACTGCATACATTTTGTTGGTAGCGGCGACTGGTCGCGCCACCATGGTGTCCCGGTGAAATATGGCAATTAGGCGAAGATGTTATGGAGTCTAAGTGCTACAGTGACAACAATTGTCAAAGTAACAAACGACGTTTTTCAATACTTACACTTCCGATGAAATAAATAAACGGTAGTTGACGCGCGACTTGTGGGGATCACTTATCTATCGTCCAGCCTGATACGAAGCTGTCCGGCCGTCCGGTAACTGTCTGGACCAAGCCCAAGTCGTCGACGGCGCGCACTGTTCCCGCGCGCCTCAAGGAGTTGTCAGCAACAGCAGGGACCCAGACGGGTCGAAGCCTAATGGGGCCAGGGTTATCCGAAAGGGCGCTCGAGCCCAAGTATGAAGGCTAGAAGGAACGGGGTGGTTCTTTTAGTCAGTAAGAGTCTGACACTATCTCCCACTCCGCCCAAGAGCGGGGGATGTCATTGGATGATTTTTTCACACCATAAAAAAAGCCTGATACGAAAAACATTGTGGCAGGGCACGCAGTTTGCTGTTTTCTGCACTAGTGCGGAAACAGTCAAAAACGTGTCGATCGCGTTAACGTAAACACAACTCGCACTCATTTCAGGTGGCTAATATATGGCTGGAAATTCTTAACCAGAATTCCAATTATCCAGCCTGGCACCGAACGCTGGCTAGTTGCGGTAACTCCTATAAATTCTGTCCTCCGAAATTGGGTTAAATTCCAATTATTCTGGCGAGAATCGAGGGCAGATACGGACGTTGTTCGCATTGTCACAAACTAATTTAGCTATTTCAAGTTCCAGCTCTTACCTAGTTTGAGACAATCATGGAATATTATACTATATTTTTCAATACATTTGCTCAGAAAATGATGTATCAGGATGGGCGCAGGTCGTCCCACACGAGTCGCCGGTCAACCCTCGTTTATTCATTTCAGTGAGTGTATTGAAAGATAAATAAAAAAAATATGGGCGCGCATATGAAAACAGATTTTTACCGCCATAAAAGTATACTAGTTTTACAGCTATTTTCTTCACAAGTGTGATGAAAAACGTCGTATGATACACGTGAATAATTAATAATTACCGCTCTCTTAAGACCCTCGCCGCGGCTCGGGTCTAAATACCGCCTCGACGGTAATCACTAACATTACACACTTATATAATAATATACTATTAAATAAATTGTACGTAGCTACAAAAGCTCTGGAGGAACAGTTTCTTGCAGGGGCTGGCAATTTGGGGAAGGCCTATGTCCAACAGTGGACGTCTTTCGGCTGTAATGATGATGATGATGAGTACAAGCTCTGCTAAGTTTAGGACTAGATGGCGTTGACCGTTGTGTGATAGTTATCTATACTCATCTCACTTTTCGTTGTAATTTTATAACTCAAGAACAGGCTCACCTATCTAAACCAAATGTTTAGGCTTTGTTCGGACTATTTAGTAGATGGTTTATGTGAAGTTTGGTAGGGTATAGTAGGATATAGTAGAGTAGTGTAGAGTAGGGTAGAGTAGGGTACAGTAGGGTGGAGTAGGGAAGAGCGGGATTCACTCCCGCTCTTCCCTACTCCGCCGCGGGAACAAAAGCTAGTGGAATATAAAAAATGATCTACCACCTTTAAAATGAAAAAAACTTGACAAGTGCAAGTCGGACTCGCACACTGAGGTTTCCGTATAAACTTACGTATGAAAACAGTTCAATTCCCGAATTGAATTACAAAGATTTTTCCGAATCGCAAAATATTAAAATTTTCGGGATGTAACTACAAATACAGTTTTTAGATTTATTCCTATACTTGTGCCATAAGACCTTGCTTCATGCATGCCAAATATCAGGATCCTAGGTAAACGGGAAGAACCCTATGAATTTTTATTCCTGTAAGAGTGTCGAAATACACGTTTTTTGGAACATAACCGGCCTTTTTTTTTGTTAACGCAGTGGTTTGATTTTTTCACAGCATCAAGGGACCGCAGATTTGAATATATGTTTTTTTTTTTTTTAATGGATAGGTACGCGTTTGACCACTATCCCACCTGATGGTAAGCGACGATGTGGCCGACGATGGAACACGCTTGCCTAGAAGCAATCTATTCACCTTTGACTTGTAGACCCCTAGGTTATAGTTATCAGGAAACACGACTCCGGTTTTAATATCAACTCGATACCTCCACGCATTCGACAGACACACAGACGGACGGCCGGACAACAAAATGATCCTATGAGGGTTCCGTTTTATTATTTTGAGGTATGGAACCCTAAAAAAAAACAATTATCTACATGACGTTATTGTTATACTTTAATATCAAACTAAACCCATCATCAACATTCCAAATTATTAGATATCATATCCAATACATACGAAAGAAAGCTTTATAAAACTATAAAAAAGCTCTTTGATGCAGTTGCGATATAACAGTATCTAATCAGTGCCCGATAGTGTACTAACCAAAGAAAGACAAGATATGAAACTTCTTTGAACTTTTATGAAATTAACTGATAACTTAATGCTGGTAGGTAGATAAAATAATATTAGATAAGCAGATTTAGGTGCCTTGCCCTTTTGGGGCAAACGTGAACTTGCATCAAGGTATTTTTTATTTAAAAAATAGATATACGAGAGGAACAGTAACAATGGTTATATAGCATCGGAGAAGTCCGACTTCCGAGCTAAATGAAGAAAGCTTTCAAACGGAAGTTTTCATCCGGTTCATATGGCGCGCGGTCGTTTAGGCCAAAATAGGGCAAGGAAGGAAACGAAAATACCCAAGCTGTTTCATAGATAGTAGATCGAATTTTATTGCATTACATTATATTTATAGTACATTATACACTTAAAATAAAATCAACTGAATATAAACTACTATTACCGCCATCTAGTGCCGAGTAAATATAACAACATCCAGTTTTGTTTACTTGAGTGTAGTTTCGTACTGAAACCGCTACTCGCCGCTAGATGGCGTAAACAGCTGAACTAAAGCTCTACGTCACACGAACGACCAATGAGAACGATGGAATGCACAAACAAAAGACATACATCGTTAGGTTGTGACGTCGTGCTGCGCAGCGCGGCTATTTTCGTTCCTCTGATAGGCAGCGGACATTTTGTTTGGATTTTGTGACGCAAGCGAAAACGGAAAGTTGAAAATGCCTCTGAACGCAGTTGGCTGGACCTCGGAAGAAGACGAGAAGCTTGTGGATTTAGTGCAGCCTCATAGTTTTTTATACAATGTGTACGATCCGTCTCGGAAAAACATATTAGCGAGAGAATCTACATGGCAGGAAATAGCGGAGCAACTGTCGAAGCCAGGTGAGCGTTCATTCGTTATTTTATGATTTGATCGGCTGTGCTGCAGAGGACAACCGCAAGGCTCAATGGGAATGTTATTGAATTTGATTACAAAAATACATAATGTAGGTAAATACTTTTAGAGTTCGACGTATTTAGCGTGGATTTTGGTTACTAGCCCCGATACAGTTTAAGCTGACCTATATTTGGTATCATTGACGTTTCTACGCAGTAGTAATATTTTTGGTACAAAAATCAGCTGTTTGGTGTTGACATCGTAAAATCGTAAATATAAAAAAATCAACGTGTCTGACAGGAGTGGGCCTTGATAATATTCTATAGAGTAACGAAGATCTCTACTTGGTACCAAAATAATTGTGAAGCAATAATAACCTAAATTGTATCGTAATTTACTACAGACTCCATCTGTTTAAGTAGTTAACTAAATGTAATAAAACTATAAAATGTCATATAACGAAAAACTTGTCTAAAAAATTTATCTAATGTATATGTTACAGTTAGGTAGGTATTACAATTAGGTACAACTACTTTAATCATAATAAGCACTATCTAAAAGCTAAATAGAAAAATATAGGCCAAATGTTACAAATTAGCAAATCATTCTAGAGTATTATCTGATATTTATATTAAGCTGACCTACTAACAATATTCAACAATTTCTATACTCTATCTGTCTAAGTAGTTAACTGAACGTAAACAATCTTGATATGTCTTTTTATTTAAAATAAATCGTATAAAAGACAAACAAAGATTAATTAAACCTAACATAGGTTTAGGTAAATACCTAATTGTAAACATTTTTTCCATTAAAAGACATGTTTACGTATAGTTAACTACATAGACAGATGGAATATAGGACATTAATCACAGTTATCACAACAAAAATTAACGCACTAACCTACAATTTCCAGTTGAGGAATGCAAGAAACGCTGGCGAGGTCTCCGTGATGGCTACACACGGATCAAGCGCTTAGGGACGATGCATCGGACTAAAGTGTTCATATATGAGAAACTGCAGTTCCTCGATGCAACGTTAGCGGACAATAGTGACGAGATAGTTAAAATGGAAGTTCATCAAAGTGAAGATACTTTGGAAGAACAACCGGTTCAAGATGAGACTGTTGGCACGGAGCAGCAAGTTATTACGGATAATCAGGAGTATTATGAGGTGATTATAAAAATTTGAATACAGATAATTATCTACTGGGTAATTTTATTTTATATTGGCTTCATAAGCTGCAATGTACATGTGTGTAATGCAATAAGGATTATTCCTACCCAATATTGGCAAAAAACTTTGATTGAGGCGCTCAAATTGTTAGACAGTTTTTTTTTTTTCATCTCAGCTCTTGATGCTGCTTGGCAAGGTGGGTAAGAGTAGAAAGCTAAGTTTAAATAACATTTAAGCTGAAGACTTTGTGCTGAAGAAATGCTAATCTCAGGAACTACTAGAATAGACACAGTCCTAGTGTAAAAGTCTCAAGACCTCAAAACCCACCCTCTCGCTCTACCCTAGAGGAAGAGAAGTCATTAGATGATTTGCCGCCTTAAAAAAAATAGGAACTACTGGAATAAGAATAAAAGAAAAAATCATAATAATATCAATAATACAAACAATCGATTTTTTTTTTTGTTTAGTTTTCAAAGCATTAACAATATGAAATTACAATTTTCAGATCACGGTTGTGGACGCACCTCAAGTACCAATAAAACCATACATCAAATATCTTCCTAAACAAGACAGCTCCGAACCACCAAAGAAAATATGTAGAAAGAATGCCGGCAGAAAGAAAGCAATACCTGTGCCTAAAAATGTACCACCTATAAAAATACTACCGAAACCAATCCTCATGAATGGACCAAAAATAGTCCAGTATATAGAAGACCCAAAGCTACCTGAGCAGAGATCACAAACCATAGATAAACTTCTAGAAAAAATACTGAAAGAAAATACCAATGAGATAGACGTATTTTTCCGAAGTATGGCAGCTAGTGTCAAAAAGTTACAACCTAACTTGATACCTAAAGTAAAGATGGAAGTGTGTAACGTTATTGCTAAATATGAAATGCAAAGTTTTGATAAAAACCTTAACTTTTAGTGAACAAATAATTCTAAAACTGTGTCCTATATATATCCTTTTATGGAAAACAAAGTGCTAGAGGCCAGAAAATGAGCTACAAAAATGCAATACTAAGACTTAGTGTTACAGATTTAAATGTTTTTGGTAGAACAAGATATATTGATCGAATTTTTCTGATAATAAATTATACCCTGATTGCAAAAACCAACTATCTGCATTTTTACCCAAATTAAGTTAATTGTAACTTAATTTGGGTAAAAATGCAGATGCAGCAATCAGATGCAGAGCTATCGATTCGTCTCATCAAGACGAATCTGCAGTAAGACTGTTTATTAGCTATGACGCATATTTACCAAGAGGGCTTCGGCAAAAGGTTAATCTAAAGATTTAATTGAATATAATAATACATATAGGTAACAATAATACAAAAATGCAGATAGTTGGTTTTTGTAATAAAGGTACGAAATATGGTCAAAAAATGATCACTAGTCACTGTGTAACACCCACCTAATAAAGGCTGGATTCAATGGAGATTGAACTGACGCTATGCTGAATCTATGGACATGACCTGGACTAAGCATTCCCTGTCTGGCTTTTAATAGAGACAAAGAGATCATGTTTATAATATTGAGGTATTTGGTCCGCACTGCAAAAGAGAAGGTTCTTTCAACAGAGTATTCAACACTCAAATGTAGGGGGTCGTGGAGCTCTTTGGCCACGGTCCCAACTTCCACCTATAATTTTTTTTTCTTGTATTATTTTGGGACCAAAATAAAATAAATACAGTTTTTTCGACCACTGTACTTTAATGCCTTATTCCTTGTGGTCCTAAAATACTATACAAAAAAAAAGAAATTATAGGTGAAAGATGGGACCGCGGTCCCGGTGCAAATAGCCCCACGACCCGTTCTATGCCCAAATATACTAGCAACATAATATATAATCTTATATACGTCTGAAAAATTACACTTGCCTACAGAGTCGAAATATTTTTTTAAAACGGTGTTTTTGAATTTCGAATCTCCATTGAAACTAGCGCCATCAATATAATTATGGCGACTTTTGTAACTAACATTTTGTTCTCGTTTACGCAAAACATTACTTGTGATAAAGACTTCTAGTGTAGAATATTACTTTTGACATACCTACCGAGTATGAATACAATTGTTATAAATGTTTTATTGAACAGATACGGTATTACTGATCTTATTGTAATAAAAAAATACTATAAGTAACATTGATTTTTCTTGTAAACACATCTCGTCTACTAGGCGCTAATTGAAATTAGTGTGATTAGCAATGTGATTATTGAGCACGTAAAACATGCTAATTTGAACAAGGTTATAGTTATTACCTCTAAGCACATTTTCTTAGAGCAATCATATCTGGGGGCACGGCAGTGCCCCCGCCAAGGCGAGCAAAAAAGCGACGCGGCCGAACCATCCTTTTTTCAACAGAATGAACTTCTGTTTAAGGCCATTTTCGACCCCTTATAACTACGTTGTGTATAAAACTACCTACTAGCTGTGCCGGGAAATGTTGCACTCATAAATTGATTATCAAAAAAACTGGGGGTGAGGAAGGACAGAAAAAAAAACCGGCCAAGTGCGAGTCTGACTCGCCCATGGAGGGTTCTGTAGCAGCAAGTTACAGAATATAGTAGTATAGTAGTTCGTTGTAACTTTGATCGATGTTTTAATAATAGTGTATTTTTTTGGATTTATGACGTATTAAAATAAAACTACTAACTAGATCTCGTTCAAACCAATTTTCGTTGGTAGTTTACACGGTAATGTAGGTACATCATATATTTTTTTTAGCTTTATCATTCTCTTATTTTAGAAGTTACGGGGGGGGGGGCACATTTTACCACTTTGGAAGTGTCTCTCGCGTAAACTATTCAATTTAGAAAAAAATGATATTAGAAACCTCAATACCATTTTTGAAGACCTATCCATAGATACCCCACACGTCGTATGGATTTGATGAAAAAAAAATGTTGAGTTTCCGTTCTAAGTATGGGGACCCCCAAAATTTATTGCTTTTTTTCTATTTTTTGTGTGAAAATCTTAAAAGCAGTTCACAGAATACTTTCTAAGTTTCAACAGTATAGCACTTATAGTTTCGGAAAAAAAGTGGCTGTGACATACGGACGGACAGACAGACAGACAGACATGATGAATCTATAAGGGTTCCGTTTTTTGCCATTTGGCTACGGAACCCTAAAAATAGCCTACGGCCTATTCTCAGACCTACCAAATAAACACGAAAAATTATATCAAACATCAGTGTATCAGGCTTGCTAAATCCCATCTGTGTTCCTTTAGTTGCCAGGGCCACTGTAACTTTTTTGAACAATCCTGTAAACCCTAGCCTAACACTCCTCATAAGGTTTACAAAATTTAATAAACCTGATGAGCAATTTAAATTCCTTAGTGGTTACCACCACTAGATTTTTTTTGGGCTAAGGCCTCCCTCCACTCCTTCCATCTTTCACACGCCCGGGCTTCCTCCTGCCAGTTCTGGTGGAATCTATCAAGTTTGTCGCGCCATCTCCTTCGTGATCTACCGCAGCCCCGTCGCACTGTTTCAGGGCACCAACTTTGTGCTACTTTGGCCGACAGTTTGTAGGGTATGCGGCAGACATGTCCTGCCCAGTCCCATTTCAGATTGGCAGCTTTTTGAGCCACATTAACTAGATTACCTATAATATAAAAATTAATCGCTAAATGTGTTGCTAAGCTGAAATCTCGAGAACAGCTGAACCGATTTCGCTAATTCTTTTTTGTTGTGTTTGTTATTGTGAGGAGAATGTTCTTATGAAAAAAAAAATGAAAATTAGGGCAGTGTAAAGTAGAATAGCGTAGAGTAGGCTAGAGCGGGAACGATGCCGCGGGCAAACGATAGTTAGTAATTTCCCGCCATTCATCAATAATATTCGTGTTTAGTAAACAAATGAGAATGAATGTTTATATGTACCTTCATTCATTCAGGTTAGATGGACAGCCGACAGCGGTAGGCGGCTCATAATGGACGTATTGTTTCCCAAACGCGTTCATAGCACGTAATTTTAGTTCTACGAATTACAGGCGAAAAGCTTTGTATAGAGTAGTCGTTTCTAGACTAAATATAAAATTATTTTGCTTATTTTTAGGTAAACGAGCAGGGTTCATAACATGCGGTTGATATTTTATTATTGACTTTGAAAGACTTCTTTATTTAATAATATGAGAAACTAATTAGCCGCGAGCCCCTCAAGAAATCCACCTTTTTTTTCTCACCTTTCAAGTAAGTAATCTTTCAATAAAATAATTGTTTAAGTACATATTTATTATATATTTACATCTTTGGTACTTACGAGTATAAGTACCTATTTAAATTGCTAATATATCAACGGTCCCTACGTATAGAAAGACATGTCCTGAAGATATTTTTTATTTATTTGATTATTTACTTTGTTTAATTAATAGTATCAATTAAACAAAGTAAATATTGAAAAACTTAAACAAAAAATTATATTTTGGACTGTCTTTATATACGTAGGGACCGTCGATGTGTTATTTGTTACTTTTATTTAAGATTTCACACTCTTATTGTTTCTACTCACTATTGTCTACATTTCTTTTAATTTGTTTTTTTTTTTATAATGATGTTTTCTTTTGTAATTTATGTATGTACGTAAATTATTAAAAAAAAATCCAACATTTACAATTCCGCTGGAGTCAGCAAATTGTAAAACGAGGGTAGACACTGACGAAAAGCTTCAATCAGTAATAGAAAAAGAGCTCAGTCACTTGACTGGCAAGCGACGCGTATAATTGCATTTCCCTGCTCGCATCGGTTTTTCAATTATTTTACGGACTAACGAGTCCCATTCGTTAAAAGGCAGTCTTTGACTTCCTCACATACATAATGTACCTATACTAGGGCTTGCCATAATCTAGTAACCGACCGAAAGAATTAAGCCGAAATTGAAACCGTAACCGAATGTTCGGCTCCTCTCCCAGTTTCGGGTTCACTGGACAGTTCGAAAATACAATTGGACCCGGTTGGTGGCGCTGCAGACAGTCCTTCTTTTTTTTTTAAAGCAGCTTTCGGTCATGAAAACGTCTGCCAGGACTGCCAATTTCGATATAATTATGCTTAGTCATAAATAGTACTTAACATAATGTGTAATTAAAAACTAGATTTTTTTAACCTTTCAATCGTGGAAATCACAGACACAAAAGAAAGACAATAGGTGCGCAACCGCCGGCGTTCGCTTGGGGTTTAATTAATTAAATTGATATTGTAATAATTATGATTAAATAAAAATAAAAAAAGTAAAAAAACTGAAATATTTAAAAACTAGAAATTACATGCTTACTTACACTAGTAGCTATCGATACATAAATTGAAAAGAGATATAAAACCGCAAATGTAGGTAACTACATGGTAATTTGACGTAAAATGAAGCCCTGACTCCTGTAGGACCGCGTAGTGCCTGCTCTAGAGTCGTAACTAGTTGTATAGCACCGTCTAGACGAGAGGACACGGGTCGTCGAGCTCTGCTACAAAATTAATGAACGGTTTCACTGTTACAGCTGGCATTTTGTTTAAATATTAATCAGATGGCACCAGTGTTACATCGTAGGGTATGGATGTGATTGGACGAATTAGACGAATTAGGTTAGAAATTAGAACAGAAATTTATTTCCAAACAGTCGTAGTTTGGTTGAACGCACCCTTTATTTTTTGAGTCTGTGCACACAAACGTCCAAAACATTGGAAGCACTACTATCACAGATTACTGAATAGTTACTACGCTACTATTATAAAAAACTGGGCAAGTGCGAGTCGGGATCGGGTCCTGAGGGTTCCTTACAAACTTACCTTCCTGTGTAAGAGTTTAATTCCCGATTGGATTCTCGAAGTTTTTACCAAATCACAAAAATAAAAAATGATATCAACAAATTTTCAGTTTTCAGATTTATTATTATATATATACCTTTGTTTTATGCTAAATTTTAGGAGTCTGGGTCAAAGGTAAGTACCCTATAAAGTTTGAGCCCTTGGAGAGTGTTGAAATGTACGTTTTTTGCGACATAAACGGCCGTGTCTTTTTTTCGCTAACTCAGTAATTTGATTTTTTTACAGCTTCAAGGGACCGCAGACCTAAGTGGTGTGGAGTGGAGTGTGGTATTAATTTCAACTCACTCAATATCTCTATGCGTTCCCGAGATAAAGGGTCTGGACAGACGGAAAGACAACAAAGTTCCGTTAGGGTTCCGTTTTTTCCTTTTGAGGTACGGAACCCTAAAAAGCAATAAACCTTTAAACAACTGAAAATGATCAGGAAACATATCTAAATCCTCTTCATAAAACTCTGTACTTAGGTCAGTAGGTACTAGTATAGTATGCATACGCGATATTTATGTTTTCCATACTTCACATCAATCTCTACTTCATATCAATGAATCCGTCGAAATATCCGCCATCAACAAAATTGGAAGCCTCTCGACGGACGTAGCTCTCTACGCAAAGTGCCATCAACGTGCATGCAAACCAGATCCATATATTTTGCAGGAATTTGAGAGTATTTATTTATCGAGAAATCAACTAAAATTGATTCGCGTAGAGATTTTCACTATGCCATGACTACCTATATCGTACCCTTATTGCAAAAGCCAACTAAATGCAGCAACATTTTCGTATTATTATTTTATTAATATTATCTATTATATTCTATCAAAACTGTACGTTATCAACTTTTTGCCGAAGTTATCTTTGTACATAAGTGTCACAGCTAATAAGCGGTTTTGTCTGTAGATTCGTCTTGATGCGACAAATCGATAGCTATAAGTATTTAACTTCATTTTCGTAAAATATTGCAGATAGTTGGTTTTTGCAATAAAAGTACGATATAAAGTTATGGTGATTGTAGAAGAATCTTCAGGCATCTGAACTTTCTGTGGCTCTGTTTCGAAGCTTATTTTCATAGTGGTATTAGGTAGGTGTTGATCAGTAATAAAGATATCCGGAGAAAAAACGAGGTTACCGACATAGCCCGAAGAATCGTCAAAATTACGGCAGTGGGTAGGGTGGACCGACCGGGTACTGGAAGACGCAACGTTGGTAGGCCTTCCACAAGGTGGACTGATAACCTGGTGATGCGAGACGCACAGGACCGGTCGTTGTGGCGACAGTTGGGGAGCCAATGGTGGACATCTTTCGGTTGAAATGATGATGATGAATCTAAGAGCCTACGCTCATTTCAGACAAGTCGGCGTCGTCGTAGACCTCTTGTCTCAAGTGTGCGCAGGCCTTAAAACGATGTCTCAAAAGGAGGATCTTAGGATCAGCAGTAAAGAGGCAAAATACCTAAAAGGTTTGTCCGATCAAAATTATACAGAGTTTCATTCATTCATAACGGGAATGAATGAAACTCTGTATAATTTTGATTTGAATAGAGTCTAAGCAGAAAAGATTCTTTCTAAGCACAACAGCTCCAAGCAATGTCTAGAAAAACAAATCTCTAGCTAGGCATTACGAGCCCCCTCGGTGCAACCACATCAAAGGCACGTGGAGTCGACTCTTGAAATACAATGAGCGCACAAACTACGTGGAGTGGCGGTATTGAATGCAGCAGTGTTATGAAATAACGGCAAGGCTTGGTACAAACGGGCCACCGACCATAATCACCGGTAGCTGTCGCCTGCTGCCGCCACATTTGTTACAGTGTCAAGGTGGAACTACACTACGTGTCTACAGTACGTCGATCTGGGCGCGTCGGTCTCCATTCATTTTATATAGAATCTAGACTTGTGAAGCTACACTAGATCCACGTCACGCATCGTCGTTCTACCTACAAATCAGACGTGGTCTACGTGTGCATCGGTCTAATGTAGTTCTTGCTTGTGGAGCGAGCGATAGCCATCGGTGTTCGGAAGCCGCCATATTTTATAACCCGCTTCCTGTTGCGCAATCTTACGATGGACACGGAAAGTTTGCTCGCGCATGGAGTCATTGCATGGTGACGCGTGCGATATGAAGAACGTCTAACGGTTAACTGTGCGGGGTGTGGAGCAACGTTTTGTGTTGCCCGTAGGGACCACAAGTGGCAAATCGCGGACACTGCTGTAGCGAATGGCTGACACCGGCTACACATGTGCGGTGCGTCTACACAAAATGTATGAAAAAGTGTATTAAGTCGTTGTCGCCGGCCACACGTGGCTGTGGTCGGTGGCCCGTTTGCGCCGAGCCTAAGGCGGAGTGTGGATGTGTGTGGGTACTATGAGTGTATGTAAAGGTGGCGTGTATGTGTGTGAGTAATGTAAATATCAAAGTGTTGTGGTTGTGGGTCCAGAAAAGGATTTAGAAGTTATAAGCCAGATTAGCAGTAGGTTTTACGGAAAAGTAACTTTGTGGTTAAGGTGAGATTTCGTGGTTATGCTTCTGCAGTTGTAGAGACAGGAGAAAAAGGATTTATCAAATTTAAACTACGACATAATAGCTGAGTTACAACCTAATGCATTATAATGTTTTTTTTATTGAACTATCTACACTAATATAATAAAGAGGTAGAAGTACTGGTCCGATTGCTAAAATTTTTGTACCGATAGAAAGCTCCTTTATTCCTGAGTGCCATAGGCTATTTTTTATGTACGCGGACGAAGCTGTGGGCAAAAGCTAGTAATGGATATAAATGTTTGAGAAAAAGACATCTGTCTTTTTCTTCAATTGGAAATTGAAGAGGTGACATTAGCATTGGAAAATTTAAACTTAAGTAACAACTGAAGATTATAAAACAAACTAAGTAAACTTCCTTTCAGTGTGGTTTTTTGAACCAAACGTGTCCAAAGGCGTCGATCGATTAGTATTCAAATAAATGGTTTTTGCTATAAGAACCGAAGAATCAATACACCAAATTGACCACAACGCTCATTGTTATTGCGACTGGCAACTAGACTGATACCTGCTGCGTCGACCTACACAAATTTCAGGGTCGTGGGGCTTTTTGGACCGGGACCGCGGTCCCTTATTACAAATATAAATACAATAGTTATTATCGAAGAGTATTTTGAGACAACAAATAAAACTTAAACTGAGAAATACATATATTAATATGCAACCAAAAAGCCGAAACTTATAATTCACGCAATTCTTAGAATTTTGTTAAATAATAATAATATTCCACAACTATCACACAGTTAATCGGCTGGACTCAAACTAAGCAGAGCTTGTGTTATGAGTTGGTACTAGACAACTGATAAGTTTACCTATATATTTCTAAATACATACATATTATAGAACAAATGATCGTGTTCATCGCACCCCTTACCTTAACTACTTTTTTCCTGTGGTCCCAAAATACTACTCAAAAATAATTATTGTTTTTTTAATGTGGAATCTGGGACCGCGGTCCTGGAACCAAATGCCCCACGACCTTATTCCGAACTTTATTTCAATTCTGCAGTCTGCATCCCAAATGAAAAATCAATATCTCCCCAATAACTATTCTTGCGGGCTTGCGCTGTCCACCGCAAATACATCTTTATTATCACAATGGGTCGAAATGACCCCGATGTGCTCAATATAATCAACCCTCCGCTGGCGGTGTCATTGTTATGTATTTATGCTTGGGGTTCGAAGATTACCGGGTAATTTTTAGAGCTATTTGGTGATTCGGTACGGCTTTTAGGCTGTAAGAAATTGTGAGGGGGTCTTTCTACGAGTCATTTTAATTTCTTCTAGCTGAGGCCCTAACACGAACTATTAACTTTGATCCACTTGACGACCTATTGATCTAAGATCCAATAGAAGAAATCTCTTCCCTCATCTGGTTATGGTTTGGTTATCGTTATAGTTAAATGGTGAAACTCACCCTTATTGTCTAACATCATTGGCACCAGATTTAGCTAGGCAACCTATTCGGAATGTCTTAATAAACGCATTATCTAGCACATAATATTTATCATAATCGAATAACAGATGAGGGAAGAGATTTCCACTTGTGACCTGTACATCATCATGATCATCATCATCATCTTCCTGCCCTTATCTCGTGTTATTTGGGGTCAACACGTTTTTTTCTTCCACTCTATCCTGTCACCCGTCATGCTATCACTAACTTCCTTATAAACTGTAAATATTTCCAAACGTTCCATCGCTAACCTTTATTCTCTTCTTTTCTTTTTGCTTCCATTTAACTGTGTAACACATAATATGTACTGTACTGTACTGCCTGTGTGTAGTCGGCGTTGCGTACCTGATCGACTCGATCGATTAAAACGATCAATATTTAACGGTGTATTATATTATGTACTAATATATTATTATTTCATTTCCCTTTATTAATTTTATTGATTAATATTCCTTGCAGTACATCGCAGACTACCTTTTTTAGTTTAAGTTCTTCTATTCCATCCAAAGGTTGTCTGGAGGATATCGCTGTCAGCGGTAAGACCGCCATTGCACCCATAGATTTAAGTTTCCGTGAAATTTTTACTATTTTGGTATACAATAAAGTTTATTCTATTCTATTTTACCTAGTCAGTTATCTGTCTACGTCTCCTATTGGCCTTTACTTGATTGCCTTATACTTATTATTGCAACAAAATTAGTTTCGGTTTTATTATTCAATAGGTGTTGCCAATTCATCATATATTATTAATTGTAACGTTCGTATTTAATAATTTGGAAGCGTAACGTTCGTGCTTGGCAATAGTTTGTCATTTTATTACTTCATCATTGCTTACTGTCCGTTGAAGTATACATATTACTGACAAAATTTTCGGATCAGAACAGAAGAAGCTTCCAGACCATAAGCAGCTGGCTGAAATGATCATTTTTAGGGTTCCGTGCATCAAAAGAAAAAACGGATCCCTTATCCTAACCCTTACCCAGAGACAAACAGATAACCGAACGGCCCGGCTGTCTGTCAAGATCCTTTATCTTTAATTCATTTTAAACCCCAAGCGAACGCCTTCGCGCATCTATTGTCTTTCAATTGTGTCTGCAATTTCCACGATGGAAAGGTTAAAAACAAAAAAAAAATTTTTTTGCGATTCGGATAAAATCTTTGTAACTGAAATCGGGAATGGAACTGTTTTCACCGAAGTTTGTACGAATCGGAACCCTTAGTGCGCGAGTCCGACTCGCTCTTGCCCGGTCTTTTCACCTTTTAAGTCGCTTTTTAATTGAAACTAATATTTTAAATGCAAAATGGATGATCAGATAATACCTGCTCCGAAACGCTGAACGATTTTTATTTTTGGCACATGACAGGTGCACTCCGAGAATATCACACCTACTGTATTTAGGATTATGTATTTTATCAGTTGTTAGCCGATGCGGCAAACTTTGTTTTTATTGTTATTATTTATGGTTGGAGTAGTAGGGTAAAAAATAGGCTAAGACTTATTGACAGACCGTGGTCACAAAATAGATAGGTACAGAAGACAACCTATATACAAAGCAGCCTCGAGCAACGCACACATGGACACCGCTCACGGACACGATATCTCGGAACACCTAGGCCCGCTCGTCGAACAGTTCCGGCTCAAACGCTAATTAGTGTGCGTCCACCGAACGTAGGTATAAAAAGTGAAGTACATATAACATGAGATTGTCTTCCGTACCTATCTATTTTTGCCGTAGTTCTGAAACACAGGACAACTTACTCCACCCAAATTGGAGCTTATTTGAAGGTATCCCACCCCACCATAAAAAAGCCAATGATCTTGCAACTATCGGTAACTAAGCCAAAGTCATTTAGCAGCTCGCAGCAACTGCTACAGCTTACAGACAATCTACTACATGAACAATGTGAAAAAAAAATCTTTACAAATCTGCATTTAAAAGCAGCGGTCACAATACACCGCCATACTTTAGAATCCTCCCCCGTTCCGGTAGCTACTACCCCTACCAACAATGAGGAAACAAAACTAAAGTGGGTAGGAAATTCAGAAACTGGGAATACGGGAGTCTGTATACGTAGGATAGAGTGCTGTTCAGTTAATTACGTAAAGTGTGCGTGCACTCTTGTAGGATATTAATGAGATCTACTCTATACCTTCTGATGTAGTTGTCAGTTATTGTACGTATAACTAAGTAGAAGCTAAACTAATATTAGAAAGAGGAAAGATTTGACTTTGTTTGTTTGTTACGATTAAATTCAAAAACTATTCAACCGATTTGAAAAATTATTTCACCATTAGAAAGCTCCAGCTGCACGGCGTAATTTAGGCTAGGTATAATGTATTTGATTTTTAATTAATCATAGCACAAGGGACCAACATTTTGCCTAAAAAAATTGCATCCGGGGCAAGCAGCTAGTCGTGAATAAATTGTTAGAATTAACTACTGGTGGACGCCACAAGAAACACCGTTTTAAAGATTTCAATATTAATTGTTTGTCATCCTTATTAGGGTTCCGTACCGAAAGGATAAAATAGGACCCTATTAGACGCGCTGTCCGTCCGTCTTTTCGTTTGTATGTCACCAGCCTGTAGGTATCTCATGAAAATAAATATTTAAGTGGGGTTCCCATAAAGCGAACGTGATTTTTTATTATATCCTACTAGCTTTTGCCCGCGCGGCTTCGCTACCGCTCCTTCCTACTTCACCCTACTCTACCTTACTCTACCCTACTATACCCTACCCTACTCTACTGTACTCTACCCTACCCTATTCTACCCTACTCTACTCTACCCTACTTCATTTGTTACAAAAAATGTGTTAGATGAAGAACCGATCGGCCGATTTTGTGCAAACTTCACATAAACCATCTACTAAATAGTCCGAACAAAGCCTAAACATTTGGTTTGGATAGGTGAGCCCGTTCTTGAGTTATAAAATTACAACGATAAGTGGCATTGATTTGTATACATATATTAGATTTCCTGAACAGGGGTAAGATGCTTTTAAGTAATTCACGTCTTTGTTGGTAAATTACTTTACACCAAACTAACCTTTATAAACATCCCAATATTTCCTATTTTCTTTTACACGCTGTCTAGCTATTTGCTTATTCTATCTTCTCAGGATTATTCGTGCCGGCACTGTATTGCAAGACGAAAATTAGCCTGAGCAATTTTCGAAATTGGTATAATTTAAATTGCAATTATTCGTTTGGCAACCCTGTTTGTGATCATTGGCGCCAATAGCTTGTACACATTGTTTTGACATGCACTACCATGATGTAACTTTAGACTGTGCACAATGTGTGTGTATATTGTATAATATGTGAGTAATTTATCTATAATATGTATGTATTGAGAAATATATAAGTATGTTTATCAGTCTGTACCCATAACACAAGCTCTGCTTAGCTTGGGACTAGACGGCGTTGTGTGATAGTTGTGGAATATTATATTATATTAATATATTGTAGACTATATTGTATAGATAGATACTACACTACTATAAAGAAGAAAGATTTGTTTTTTTTTTGCAATAAATAAACTCAAAAACTATTTTAAAAAATCGTTTTCCAGCAGAATGTTACTTTAATACTGAGTGACATAGGCTTTAAAGTAAGCGAAACCGCTTAGCTATTAAAGTTGTCAAAATATAAAATGTCAATTTTGACATTTATATTTTGACTACCTAGCGGCTAGTCCGATGTAGAAACTGGACAAGCCGCTGCACTCAGGGACTTAAAAACATCTTCATAAAGGTTACAGAATTATAAGTGTTACACTTATTTATGTGTTAACCCAAAACACTTAAAAAAGTGTATCCGTAACATATGTGTAACAGATATAAAAGTGTTAAGGCGTATAGTCCCTTGAACCATCTGGCCAAAATTATGTGAACGCAACTCTCGCACTCGCCTAGGCGGCAGTACGCAAATCTGTGCATCTATTTGCGGCCAGCAGCGCCCGGAAAGCGCTTTAAATCCATTTTCTCTGCGAGATATTGATTGATTTACATATGCAATGTTCACTTTGAAGAATATTTAACCACCAATTTTTATGTGTAAAAATGTTTCTAAAGGTCCAAGCCGTTTCGAAGGAGTAGGGAAAAGTTGCGAAAAGTTGCGAAATTGCTAAATATTTTTTTTTGACAAAAGTATTAATTGCACGAAAAAATCAAATGTTGATATTATTGTTCATGAATCTATAATAAACATATATTTTTTTTCAAACCAATTGACCTAGCCATTACGGAGGAGTAGGCCTCAGAAAATCACTGTTTTATGGCACTTTTCGCGCGCTTGGCCCTTAACAGTGTTAATAAGTGTAACAGGTAAACGCAGCATTGTCAAAGTTACAAGTTTTTTTTCGGATTGTAATAAAAGAAAAATTAAATACGAACATTTCAGGAACATATTCATTGCGTTAACAGTTAATGTTACAGGAATTTCCTACACACAGGTGTATTACTTGTGATATCTATAACAGAAACTCTCGATTCCAAATGCAATAGCAATATTCAGAGCAAAGTTTAGTTACCTACTTAAGCTCATTACAGTCATTACCAACATGAATTATTGTAAAGTCTATAAATTAATGCACCCTAAAACATAATGAAACGGCAAGCCTGTCTCTTTAAATTAGACACAGTTCTAAAGGTTTATAACAGATATAATTATAACAGCACGAGACAGCGTGAATGGTGCGCGCTCATTAGTCATATTTCATATCAAGATAACGGTAAATGTATAAAGAGCACGCGCGGTGTTGGTTCGGATGTTAGGACTATGGCAGTTGCCTCCCGAACAGTGCCATAAAACAGTGACTTTCTGAAGCCTACTCCTCGGTAAGGTCAATAGGTTTGAAGAAAAAAAAATGATTCACGTACAAAATTATTTCCCATACAGTTTTAAAGGTGATTTCAGAACGAGTAATTAGCTGTAGGGTAGGAATACAAAGACGTGCATCTCGTAAACTAATTTGACAGAACTAAAATTATTGTTATCTTTTCGTAGTTTTAACGATTCGTAAGAAAGAGCGATAGTGAAGTTGGTGTACTAAAGTATTGGTGCCAATATCAGCATTATTGTGACACTTAAATATACAAATAGATCACCTAACAGTTACTGCGGTGGCGTAACATCAAACACTGCAAGCACGCGAATCAGACTGATACACACAACATCGCATGTCAACATGAAACTAATAAAGTAATAATGAATAAAGTAGTCGGCGTTTTGCTAAAAGTAATTAGCTTAGATACAAACACTTGTCGACAGCTTGTTTTAATGATAGACATTGTGTAACACTTTGTAGACAATTCATTAGTTGGCAATCAGTATAAATAACGTGAAGAAATAGAGGTTTGGTTTAGGAAAAGAATTCGAAGGTTAATTTACTAATTCATGGACCAAATAGAATTAGACAGTAATTACTTTTAGTTTTCAATTATCTGTTAAGAAAATTTTGAAATCTAAAACCCATAAGTTAGTCAAATCAACTAATAATCATTCAAGACTTTTTTCGAAGACTACATTGCTGAAAATGATATAACAAGAAATGAAATATGAATCAAACTTGACAAAGTATACATCAATCAACATAGCAACTCACCTCTTTCTACAACCTTATAATACGAAATTATACGATAGATAAATGAATTAACACAAAGTCAAATATGGTTTTAATCTGATTAGGTAAAACACAAATAAAGATTGGTAAATCAAGAAAGAAAAGGGAGTCGGTGAAAGTATGACGGTTGAACACACAGAATAAAAGAAGAAAACGTGCTAAGCCGATCCTAAATAACACTGGACTAGAGCAAGAAGATGAAACTGATAATGATAATTAGAAAATCATTCAAAACAACAATATTCTAGAGAAAATGTTGGTTTGTTTACTAAACATGCAAACATCATTTGTTAGTAAGATTTGATCGCATTGCAGCATGCGATTGTGAAAATTAAACAGATACGAAATTTGCATTCTAGATTGTTTACAAACACCATTTTACGAAAAAACAAGAAGCACTGTTTACATTTTAAAATTCACAAATCATTGATCTTATGGATTGGCACTTTGTGAATGACTGATAGTGAAACTAAAGGAAACGTAGCTTATGTAAAAAACATTTAACGCAACGTTAAATCAAATGTTTTTTTTTTATTCCTTTTACTTGCAGATGCAAGCCATTACACACGTTAAATCTAACACAAACGACTCAAACTATTCAAAGCATCGCTACCCATTGTTGTCATCATAAAATCACAATACAATCAGAATTATTGTTAATGCAAAAAATACCAACCTTGTTTGCAATTCAAACCGATGTGCATTTTTAAAGGAGTTATAAGTCACCACAAAGTTGAGGCGAACGCAAGCAGAACGTAAGCCCTTCAAAGTTAACGTTGAAAGTAGAAACTTAAAGATATAAGTACAAAACTTGTTATTTTTTTTATTGTTGATAGGTTCGCGCTTGACCACCATCTCACCTGATGAAAAGCGACGATACGGTCGACGGTGGAATGCGCTTACCTAGAAGAAACCTATTCACAAACTCGCCGGTTTTTCTATGTAAAAACGTTTTTATCGAATCCATATAAGCTTTCGAAAGCATGAACAACAGATATCTAAAATTGATTCTTTGAATGATAACTTTATGGAAATCGTTTTCGGACATAAGTAGTTTTCAGAGTTTTATGGAGTAGTTTAGACTACTGAAGAGCATAGTTACGATTAAACCAATTAGATCAAATTTCTTCGGTGTTTGGCGTTCCTCAAGAAACTATTTTAGGTTCACCTCAGATAATATTACAGACAAAACAGAAATTGAATTACGCATTATAAAAACATAATAGCCGCTCCTAGATTTAGATTCACACTTAGAAATTTCAGAAAAAAATCGCTTAATAACTTCAAGTCTCAAAGACTAGCTTAACTTTTCAGTTGACTTTTAGTCTCTATCGCATTAGTCATGTACCCTTTTTTAAATTACGAATTTGAAGTTGAGTATTTGTTAAACTCTTCTTTACCATATATTAGATATGTGCTGTTGCCACCAATATTCATACTTAGGGCAATATTCCCATCAATATTCCCTCTTCACGGCAATATTACCGGCAACGGCACATCACTATCATAGATCGAAGTAAGGTTCGTCGTGTTCTTAATTCAAAAACGGCCGCTTCATTCTAATCACCAGTTTAAATATAAGTGGCCAACATACCTGTGACGTAGTGAACCGACGACTGCCAGATCTGCTAAGCGTGCCTCCTCTGACGTTGCTGTCAGACAAGTCCACATCTCCACCGCCATCGGCCGCTTTCCGACGGGACAGCTCACACAGTTCCGCTATCGGTTGCACCTGCAAATAATATTTGCATTTAAAGTAACATAATTTTGAAAGGGATAGTGAAATTCGATCAAGGGTTATAGAGAGGGGTCGATACTCTATAATAACATGTAGGTAGACATCTGCTGGGTATTGCAATTTAACCCAATAGGGTCGAGTTGAGGGTTCTGTTAGATTGGAAGATGGTAAATTAGATGTGAAATTCATATTTAAAAGGTCATAGTGAAAAGGTTAGATACATAAAAGAAGAAATTGACTGACTGATATATCAACGCATAGCTCAAGAAACGTCTCTACTAGAACTGGAAAGTGAAATTTTGTACTAAACTTCCTTCTATGACATAGGCGAGAACTAAGAGACGATTTTCCAAAATTCACTCCCTGAGAAGGAAGAGACCGGTGTCGAAAGTTTGTATGGAGAAACCTACTTTCAAGCTGCCAAAATTGCTGGCAGAAGCAAGTCTAGTATAAAGGATGATTCACGCTACACCGTGTCGCGACCGGACCGTGCCCAGGGCACGGTGGACGTGTCCCGGCCGGGCCAGTCATTCATGTTACACCTGGCTGTTTGTGTGTATTATTTGCACGACTATATGTGTTGTGTGGTAGTTATTTCATCTATCGATAGACTTGAAGCTTAAGGAAATATGCAATTTTCACGATTTGAATTGACAGCTATTGCAATTGCCATCGATGACGAAGTATTGGAAAAACGAAGCGAAACTACTAAAAGAAGATGGGGTGTACATCCAACCTGGAGAAAGCGAGAAACAGAAGGAGAATTTGCTTTACTTTTTTACTTGTAAAAGTAAAACGAGACCTAACCAAAAAAATTACAAGATTTCAAAAGCCTAATATCTCCCATCGACCGTGCCGGAGCCGGGAAAAAATACCCACCGACATTTCAACGCCGCCGTACCCCGGCCAAGTCCCGGTGGCGGCGCACGGCCGGGACACGGCCGAGCCACGGTCCGGCATGAATTACTTCATACAATAAGTATATCATAATGATAAACCGTGCCCCGACCGGGGCACGGCCCGGTCGCAACACGGTGTAGCGTGAATCATCCTTTAGACTACTATTTTCGTTTAACATTAGGATGATCAGAGACTTTTCTGCATAATACTGCTAACATTCTGAATATTCATGGCTGAATACAACAGAGAAGTAAAAACTTTTGAAATTAAACCGTTAATCAAATTAACATAACCTTTACAAAAAATAGAACACAGAAGATTCTAAATTCAAAAAACAAATTCAAAAACAGAACCATTACTTTTACTGTGTGACTGAGTCATCACAAGGTATGTCAATCATTCAGCCAATGAAGTCATTTACGGTACAGAAACTTAAATAGTGTTGTACGACTGTATACAAATCGAGCAGGAAAGTGGTTTTTCTTGTAAACATCGGTGCGCGGGAGAAAGTTGTTATGTCTTGTGTTGAATGATGAGATCCAGGGTTAAAGGGATATATGATTTGAGTGCTGTATTTGATCAAAATCAAAATCATATTTTATTTCACATAGGCCTACATGGGGACTTATAAAACGTCAGAAGCTAGTGCACGTGATGAAAAGGTTATTAGTTTCTCTATTTGAGAATAGGCCCTTTTCCTGCCGTGGGCCGTTTTACAACTTGGTTTTAATATTATTACATTACTGGGAATCTACAAGGTGGACCGATTACCTGATGAAGGTAGCGGGAAACCGATGGATACGGGACGCATCAGATCGTTCGATGTGGCGACGCTTGGAGGAGGCCTATGTCCAACAGTGGACGTGTATCAGCTGAAATGATGACTAGGAATCTATACTTTACTAGCTGTCTCTGCAAACGTTTTTTCATGTGAATAATTATGAAACAAAAATACGGCACCCTAAAAATGGGGAGTGGGGTTGCGAGGATAAAAAAGAGACTATGACCTCCTACCTACTATACCTAAATACGAGACCCACCAAATAAACACAAAAAAAAACATAAAATTCGGTCAAGCAAGCCGTTTCTAAAGAATTCGATAACAAACACTATGGCACAAGATTTTTATACCAGAAGATTTTCTAGGATTATCTCAACAAGCACTGTTTCTAATATATAATTAGCTTGGCTGATAGACCCGGAACAAAAACAGCAATATATCAAAACTGTACCGCCTTTTGCGTGTGCGAAGTACGTTACAATCAGAGCAGTAGTTTCTGAGTTATTAGGTAACAGACCGACACACATTTTCTTTGTGTTGTTCGTATTCTATCTAAGCGCACGGCCGTGCGCAGGCCAAGTTCCAGCAACAGACCACGCGCATGCCGTGCACTATTTACGCGAACCATTTCGACCCACTTTTGAACCCTTTTTAGGTTTTCCTGAGCAAACCAAAATTCATATTAATAATAATAAGTATATAGTATAATAATATAAAGTACTTCCCGTTAACCCAGGATCCTGAAATTGGGCATAAAGCAAGGCATTATTACACTAATTTAAGAATGAATCTGAAAACAGTTTTGTTGTTAAAAAAGGCTTCGAGACTCCCTTCGTGAATTTAATGTGATTTGACTATCCACCAAGGTACAATTACAGGCACGGATCTTGAGCGCTGGCTTCAAGTTGCGCAGAAGTCAAATATTCGGTCTCTTTAGTGGTCCGAAGTGAGACGCGGGGGCGGGGAGTGTCAGTGATTGGCTCGACGCGCCATCGTGTCATAGACGTCACTCGTGATTCGTTCCCTGCGCTTGCTGAATGTATCTAACAACGACGGCGATTGGCTCGCCAATGTATGGAATGCGCAAAGCGATCCCCACTCTGACGCCGCGCGCCGAGCGCTCAGGATCCGTGCCGATATTTATAAGTTTGTACAGAACCCATAGTGCGCGAGTCTGACTCGCACTTGCCCAGTTTCTATTTTTTGCCTGCCTAGGGTAGAACAGGAGGTCGTGTCAGTCTTTTACTATATCATGATGATGATAATGACTATAGCAGGTTTAGATCCTATAACAGGTTTTGAAAACTTAACCCCGCCACTAGGTAACTACTTTCTCTTAGGCCTATTGATAACGATGTTAATAGAATCATTAACAAGATTGTTAACATTTTGTAAGCTATTTTAATTTACCAATATATTCAAGTCTTTAATTTTTTTGTTCTCATTTTCAATGTAATTATTCGAAATAGTGCCAAGGTTTTTATTATCAGAAGTCTATATTTGATCAACTTTCACGAAATATAATAGTCAAAGAATTGATTGACTTGTTTATCAAAATAATCTATATATATAAATCAAAGCCTCTTTTCGTTGTAATTTTATAACTCAAGAACGGGCTCACCTATCCAAACCAAGTGTTTAGGCTTTGTTCGGACTATTTAGTAGATGGTTTATGTTAAGTTTGGTAGGGTAGAGTAGTGTAGAGTAGGGTAGAGTACAGGTCGCGCGGTGAATCAAGATCGCTCAGTGAAAGTAGTGGGGGCAATCGGCGCATGTGTACAATTGCGCACAGAAATTCTTAGTATGTTACGATTTTATTTTTAATTTCGTATGTTTGAACCTTAGTAACATAACTTATAATAACACTAGTTTTTGATTGTAATTTATCTTGTATTTAGGTAATTTTTTTTTTTTTTTTTAATAAAACATAAAATTTAAAAAAAAAATTTCGTTAAGTTTCTTTCTTTAACATAATAATTCACGTCGTAAACCATTTTTCTGGCTAGCCGTTTTAAAACTTTATTTTTAACCATTCTTTTTTACGACTACGTATTACTATTACGATAACACAAGCTGTACGCAACAGTACCCAAGTACAACAGTATCCAATGAGAGGCGAGAACGCAACGCGGGAATTGAAGAGCGACTCTATCTACCAATGACGTGTCGCCGACGGCGCACACCCGCCCGTACGTCGCCAAATAGACCGTAGAATTGAATACTGCGCATGCCCCTTCCACTTTTGCCGAGCGATCTTGATTCATCGCGCGACCTGTAGGATAGGGTAGGGTAGAGTAGGGTAGGATAGGATAGAGTAGTGTAGAGTAGGGTATAGTAGGGTGGAGTAGGGAAGAGCGGGAGCGAAGCCGCGCGGGCAAAAGCTAGTAATCTATATTTTACAACCTTATTTTTAGTATATGTGAAACCTGAAACACGTGTCTAGTATTTTTATGTAAAGAATCTATGCACAAATTTTCGTAACTGTATCATGAAAATTCACAAAGTTATAAGCTTGTTATGTCAGCAAAAATACATAGTCACCGGGCCATCCAGGCGACTGAGGGGTTATTTTGCACTCGCACCCAGCTGCTTGCTAGTTCCTAATGCCCGCTATGACCTTCCGTTACCTGCGTTGTACTTAGTGTCTTTGTTGTAACTTATGACCTTTTTTAATATTTTTAGGGAAAAATATAACATTGATTGATTCTGAACAAACTATACTTATTCAGTTTTAGCATACTAATACTAAACCCGCACGCCTCAAGGAGTTGTCAGCAACAGCAGGGACCCAGCCGGGTCGAAGCGTACTGGGGCCAGAGTTATCCGAAAGGGAGCTCGAGCCCCGGTATGAAGGCTAGAAGGAACGGGGTGGGTCTTTTAGTCAGTAAGAGTCTGACACTATCTCCCGCTGTCATTGGATGACTTTTCCCACCATAAAAAAAAAATATATATTATACTAAAATTGTTGTATACAGGGTTACTTGTAAAACACCACACAACCTTACAGGACAGTATTACTAACATCTTATACAACAACTTTTGTTATATGACTTTTAAAAATTTGTCATAGGTAGTCCGAAAGAATGGTTCAAGCGGGAAGCTAGAATCTGATAACATCGTAAACAAAGCAGTCACAAATACAACTAATTTACAAGTCACGATTGTTTAAACTATCTATAGAAATATCAACCGTACTCGTTGCAGTTAACGGTTAGAAGCCGTTTCGAAAGCATTATCTTATTTCCTAGTTTTTTTTTTGGTCTAATTTACTAGCTGTAACTAAGTTATATGACCTTAACTATACAATATACCGTTGTTACGTCAAAGTTAGACAAGTTAGGATACGACAAATAAATCAATAATAATTTAAAAATAAATATTGAATAGAACACTTCGCACTTTAATCAAAGTGACATTCTGTTAGCGAGTAGGTTCCATTATTAACAAAAGAACAAAATCTTTCGGATTTGACGCACAACTACTTTTCGATTAGTACAAAGAAATAGAGCTCTCTCTGTACCGGTTACTGATCATATTTGTGTGGTTAAAAGTAAAAAAAAAAAAACTAAATCCCAAAATTGTCTACGAAAATTTGTCATAATTGGTGAATTCATAATAAAATCAACCATTCATAACAATTTCTACTAGAAAATACGACCTAGATAAATATTGTCTATAACCGAATATCATCATAATATGTTGGAAATATGCTCCAACTGCAAATGAGCGTGGTATTACGTTTGTATGGAAATTAATCCGTCGCCGGCCCCTTAAATAATGACAAGACTTTTTCTAATAAGCCAAATTTAAGTATTTGTACTAATTAAAAAATTGGGGTGTACTTCGTCTTTTTGGCGAGCTATATTTTGTATCTTGATTATCGTTTTCGATGTATAGGTACGTACCTACTTTATAATTCCGCATATTAATCCCTAACCTCAATAGAAAAAATCAAACACGCAAATCAAACAATTTATACTTAAGCCTAATTGTGAGTTTCTGATCCTCTGATTGAAAATTTCTTCTACTACATATTTGTGTCACATCTTTGCAATTCATCATCTTTAATCAAAAGATAGACAAGTGATCAAAAATCGCTTATATCCAATTTAATATTATGGTAGCCAATGTCATGAAATACAATCACACAATTAAGTAAAATGTGAATTCTAATTTATTCCTCGAAATATTTTGAGCACTGACATACTAAATTAATGTTAATTAAAACTTTGAGACTCACCTTAATAGTGACGGAGTCGATGCTTCCCTTGATGAGGTCGATGACCTCCTCTCGACTCTTTTCTTCAACGTTCACACCGTTCACTTCCAACAGTCTATCACCGGGTAGAAGTCCTGTCTCACTGGCTCCAGGATAAGACCCAGGTTCAGCTAATATTACCGCTTTGAACGTCAATTTGCTGACCATGCCGATATTATTGCATTTGTTATCACCATTAAGGAGGGCACTATCATGCCCATTAATGTCTCCGATAAATATTCTTTCCTGAACCATCGCTCTACGAAGACTGAATCCAAAATCATTTCTTGGAGCTTTCTGTCTTTGGATCGTTAAATATCTAGGCTTCGGTAGTCGCACAGGAGACAAAGAAGGCAGTGGTAGGTACACATCATCGAAGTTGCTAGTTCTGGACCATCTATGGAACCCTTGAGACTCGCCAACGGGTGAGGTAGAAAACGGTGGAGTGGCGAATGAAGAGTTCGTTGTCGTATCAGTAAGAGAATCAGCGCTTGGAGACGTAGACGTCACTCCAAGGTAGCTGTTCCCATTCGTCTTTGGTACCTCGTCGACATCCTGGGTAGTTATCGACGGGTTCGAATTATTCTTATAGTTTTTGTACTGTGTCTCCACAGGGCTATGAATTACTTTTTTGGTAAAGTTCTGTACATGCTGCATATCGTCGCTAGAAGAGGTGCTTTTAGAAGGTGGTATACCGTACGTCATCAGCTCATTCTGCTGAGTATTTCTCGCCAATAGATTGGAGTCCTGACCATTAACGTTATCAACTGCATCGTTACTTGGTACATTGTTTTCTACAGAATTTGAACTAGTATTGCTGAGTCGTGGACCTTTGAGGATGCCACGCTTTGGAGGACGCGGTGGTATAGGAGGTAGATTTGGTGGTTGTCTAGGGCTGGTGTTGGCATTATTTGGATTATTTAATGAATTTAGCGAAGTCTCAGAGCTATCGGATTGTAGGACTCCTTCCTTCTTGCTCCAAGTGTGTGTAGTTGGGTATGCAGGCGACAGATGGTTATTTTCGTCACTCAGGTTGGAGTTAGACCCCGAGGTAGGTATGAGCGGGTAATTGGAGTAATTTGAATCCTGTTCCAGGTGGGCGAACAGCGATGCAGTGTAGTCAGCTGTTATGCCTGAAGGCAGTTTCTCCTTTTCCTTGCGTCTGCCCCGCAATTTCAGCGATCGTCGGACCTGTGAACGATAAAAAGTAATTTAAGTAAATTGTTGGCAAAATCTGTTCGACACGGCTCAGTGGGCATGAAGGTTAAATGTAACAGTTTATTGAATGGTTAAATCTAATCGAGCCAACATGACAGGGTATTACTGAATGAGTGAATACTGAATAGCAACACTGAGTATAATGTGCTAGGTTTAAACGAGCAAGTCACTCGTAAATGGGATACTGATGAAGTGGACAAAACAGAAGCCGTAGTAATTTGTCAAATAGCTGACACTTGAGGAAATAGTGTTAGTATCGGTAAGGGAATTGGTGAATATTGATCTTTAAGACATCGTGATAGAGATGGTAATGGATGGGTAAAAAAGTAAGGATTTTGCAATATTGATTGATGACTTTCATTTTCGCGATGACGAGACGTATATAGCAGTATTATAAACGGTTAAAAAGCTTGTCCAGTTCTTGCACTTCGGGAGCGACATTCTTCACGATGAAGCCTCATGAATAAAGTAAACGAAAGTGTATCATAAAACCAGTTCTCTTCCAAATCGATTTGACTTAATATTGTTTTTGACATCTCTATATATCGAATAATCATTAAATATTCCATATCAGTGGGTTAACGAGGCTATAAGAATTAGTAAAGCAAATAAGAGTATCTTTATTGAAATAAGACCAGAAAGTTAGGAGAAATAAATCTAAAGCATGATTTGAATATATATTACTATTGTGAACGCGAAATATACATTGAACATTGTAACTAGAATAGAAAATAATTAGTTTTTTAACTAAAACAGTAACGGTTTGATAAGTTTACGTTTATTTATTCATAGCTTTTGTCTGATACGCTAACGGTGTAGGTTTTTAATTTGTATTGTATTAAAATTGAAAGCTACGCGCTTGACCACTACCCCTCCTGCGAAATCGATGATATGGTCAACGATGATGCACGCTTGCCTAGAAGTATCCTATTCACTAGTTAATGCCTCAAAGACCTACAGTTTGTAGCTATCTGGAAACACAGACTCCAGCAGGGAATTCCACTCCTTAGCTGTACGCACAAATAAAGTACTTCTTGACAAGTCAAAGATAGACAGACAGGTGAGATTTGTAATTATTAAATCGTTTACTGGACAAATGGGTTGTAATGAAACTAAGTTAAGACTAGTGGTTCGGTTTTGGTTGAGGCTAGTCATCATCACCATTTCAGCCGAAGAACGTCCACTGTTGGACATAGGCGTCCCCCAAGTGTCGCTGTAACGATTGGTCCTGTGCGTATCGCATCCATCGGATTCCCGCAACCCTCCTGAGATCATTAGTCCACCGTGTGGGACGCTATCGAACATTGCTTTTTCCAATAGGTGGTCGCCATTCTAGACCCTTTTGTCCCCATTGACCATGTGTAGGCTAGTAGGTACCTATCGGTAAAAAAACTATAGTTTCGATTTTGGCTGATAAGTAGCCAAATATCCGGCTTGACCGAAACTAGCGCTTTTGAACTGATGGTTGCGATTAGGGAATCCAATCCCGCAACATTATTGCGGGATCAGAAATGCGGGATTACTCGTGCGGGATCCTGCACATTGCGGATTGATTTTTTTCTAAGAAAAAATGGGTTTAGAAGACGCGCCATTCTGATTACCTATTAGACCCAACATAGCCTTATTGACATTTGATTTTACAACTATCGTGGAAAGTTGTAACTCGTGACTTTTCTGTGGCATTTGTGCCTATAGAAAACAATTTAGTCTTCATTTTTTTTAGCTTAAAGCTAAATAAATTTTGAAATTCTATTTTGTGTCAATTAATTGCATTTCGATCGAAAACAACAAATAAGTCATTAGGTACTCCTATAGAATAACAAAACGTAAAACATTCTACAAGAAATAATTCAATCGCAGTCCACACGGCGGAACAATCTTCCTTATAATTGGATTTAATCGTACAACCTATCAAGGCTAGTCTATTGATTAGAATCTTTCTAACAACAGTATAATTGTGGCAGACCAGACGGGTCCATCAGACCATCAGACGCGGTCTGATAGACCCGGACAACGAAGTCTTATAGTGAGAGACGAACTGTTAACTTTCGATTAAAAAACTATTAAAGCTTTTGAAGACGGAAGGCGATTGTGTTTTGTTTGTTTTAAAAATCGCGGAACTTGAGAGACGAATAAATTTTCACTTTTTAGAAAAACTAAAAAGTGAATATTACTCGTTTTTAGGGTTCCGTACCTCAAAAGGAAAAAACGGAACCCTCGGCTTAGCAGCTCTCCTCGTGTATTTTGACATTTGTGTGTAGGTACGTCTAATTTTATGATTGTTTGTTATTTTTTTTTTATTGTAATTTTATTGAATTTGTATTTTTTATATTTTTAATTTTTTTTTACATTAGAAGGTAAATAATTTGGATTATTTGTAATGTTTTATTTTAGAATTTAATTTGTTTTTATGAAATGTATCTATGGACTACGTCTGAAATAAAGAAATTGAATTAAATTGATAGCATAAGTATAGAGAAAAATCTGAAAACAGTAAATTTGTTGTTAACTACGTCACAAAAAACAATTTGCTATTCGGAAAAATCTTCCGAGACTCCATTCGGGAATTGTAGTTTGCACGAACCCTAAGTGCGCGAGTCCGATTCGCACTTGTAAAGTTTTTTTTTTTAACAAAACAAAAATAATCAAAATCGGTTGACAATCAGCGAAGATACCGCTGAACGAATACAAAAAAAAAACACTTGCCCTGTTTTTTTGAACAAAGAATCCGCGTAACAAACATAAATAAAAAACCGGCCAAGTGCGAGTCGGACTCGCCCATGTAGGGTTCCGTAGCAGCAAGTAACATAATATAAAAGTTCTTGTAATGTGTTGTAACTTTAATTGATGTTTTAATAATAGTGTATTTTTTTCGATTTATGACACATTAAAAAAAAACTACTTACTAGATTTCGTTCAAACCAATTTTCGTTGGTAGTTTTTATAGTAATGTACATCATTTTTTTTTTAGTTTTATCATTCCCTTATTTTAGAAGTTAGAGGGGGGGGGGGGGGGGGGACACATTTTACCAATTTGGAAGTGTCTCTCGCGCAAACTATTCAGTTCAGAAAAAAATGATATTAGAAACCTCAGTATCATTTTTGAAGACCTATCTATAGATATCCCACACGCATGAGATTGATGAAAAAAAAATTGCTTTATTTTCTATTTTTGTGTGAAAATCCTAATGCGGTTCACAGAATACATCTACTTACAAAGTTTCAATAGTATAGCTCTTATAGTTTCGAAAAAAAGTGGCTGTGACATACGGACGGACGGACAGACAGACAGACAGACAGACAGACATGACGAATCTATAAGGGTTCCGTTTATTGCCATTTGGCTACGGAACCCTAAAAAGGAAAAATACCGGGGAATCCTTAATTAGTCACTTTTGAGATATTCAATGAGTCTTGGTCTTGGTGGCTGGTGGCAGTTCTCCGAAGAACGGGTTACCGTTAGAGATAACAACAAAAAACATTAAAGTAGTTAGGTACCTAATTCAATAAAAACGCACGTGGTTTGTTCGTTGCGCATTTATTTTACATTTTTATTCAATCTTTTAATTGTAAAAACGAATTAACCATGTCTAAAGTAAAATACTGTGTAAAGAAAAAAACTATTAATTGACTGAAATCGACACTCCATTGTTACAGCAAAGATCTCCGCGATAAAATTCACGCGCTTTAAAAAATTAATATCGCACGAGTAATTTTTACACAATGCCTTTTATCTACTTTATGAAAAAGATGCCATCGCACATCACTATAATACAACAAGTCTAAGACCGTACCATTCACGAAACAGTAAAAACAGTGACGTTTCACACTTTTCTAAAAAAAAAAAGCTTTTTATAGGCGTAACTCACACTATTTCTATTACTTTTTCCGTAAAAGCATTGAACTAAGAAGCCATTTTTTTTTTCTCAACGTTATACAATTTTTGATCGACCAATTTATTAAAATTAAAATGTACTACATATAAAAATGACAAACGGTCTAGATTTGCCGGGCTTTAAATACGATAAAATTTTGAAATTAGAACGAACAAAATAATTACCAACCAACACAATTCTATTAGTTGATAATGACATTACTTGTTTTTTTTTTATTTCGTTCGGTTTGTGCACTTTATGCATTGAACCAGTGTCAAGTTTAGAAAGCATTTAGACCCTGATTCAGAATACAGTGTTTATTTTTCATCTTCATTTTATTGAGATCGCACCTGTTTCTATGATTCAACACACTGTCCAGTTAGCGTAGACACTTTAGATACAAAATTTAACATCTAAATATTTACTAGGAATTAATTTGCAAGTAACATTGCGTTCGTTTCTGCCAAATAAAATGTTTTCTTTCTTTCTTCTTTCTTTCATACAGCAGTTTAGAATTGCATTGCATATACCAAAACTCCTGAATCGTTAAGAAAAGAACACGCAAACTTACAGTAAATAAAATAGAGATGCATTTTACTAAGATCGCACCTGTTTCTAAGATTCCACACATTTAGAAACTAAACTTTATATCAAAATATCCATTATGAATCGATTTGCGAATAAAATAAAAAAGAAAACATCACTCTCGAAAAAAACTCAAACTTTTATCGTACCAATCCATTTAGTAACAAATGAAAACAGAACTGTTAGTGCTAATAGTCCATCTAAAGAAACATTATATTACAATGTCAAGTAATGAAGTAATTATCACTAAAACGAGCATCCCTCAGTTCAGAATTGCATTGCATCCACCAAAACTCCAAAAAAATGTAAAGAAAAGAACACACGACCTTAAGTATAGAAAGATGGAGATGCATTTTACTGAGGTCGCACCTGTTTCTATGATTATTCATACATTGTCTAGTTGTGTAGACACAAAACTTTATATCAAAATATCTAATAGAAATCAATTTGTGAATAAAATGAAAACCACTGAACTTCATCCAAAAAATCTCGCGGAAAACTCCCGACTTTTATTTTACCAATCCATTTAGTTCCTATCAAATGGAAATAGAACTGTTAGATCCAATAGTTTATCTAAAGAAACATATATTACAAAATCAATTAATGAAGTAGTTAACAAAGAAGCAAGCATCCACCAAAACTACAGAATCGTAAAGAAAAGAACACACAAACTTACAGTAAACAAAATAACTAATACCAGAGCTGTCAAAGCAAATCCCATCATCTTCAATCCGGCAGCATCCATTGGAAACCTGACGTCCATACCACTAGACCACTACTAATCGTATGGCTAACAAATGAAGTAGAAATGAGAACAATAGCTGAATGTGATGTTGACAAAACATGTTTGGTTCGATAAATATGTGACAAATTTTGTCTCTTGCAGTCCATTCTATGAAATATCTTGTAAACTGCAATGAAAACAAAAATCTAAACACCCAATCATCCATCAACGAATCTTCCTTTACTAAAACTAAACATTTTTTTTTTAAACTGACTTTCAAAAATGTAGGTCCGATCTTGGCGATTCTTTTTGGGTTGGATTAAGTGCAGAATAAGCCACGGTCATCTTTCGTCGATGGTAAAAATATTTAAATTAAAAAAAAATGTCATAGCGTTATCGTTAACATTATATGTTTTAGAAAGTTTCTTGACTTTTTAGTGTTACATAAAACAATAAAATATCTATGTATTGAGCTGTGCACGCCATGGCGGTAAGTCCCCTCTATGAGGAGTGGCTGGAGAGGATTCAAGGCGTCCTCAGTTTCCACCTGACACAGGTGTCCTCACCGACTTTAATATCGGCGGATACTTTTCTACAAAAAAGTACAAATCGGAAAGTATTTACTTTCTGACCGCTTTCATCTTTTCTTTGGTGACAGCTACAAAACAGTTGCTAGACAAATAAGTTTTTGCGCGGGTACCCTTCCATAGATTCTATTCTATCAATAAATCACCATAGATCACAGGTCGAGAGATGTGGTAGCGTTTGTTTTGTCTATTTTTCATATATGGCTTTGTTTTCTTTTTTATACGGCGGCGTGCCGGCGAACTCCCGTTTGTCTAGCCAGTGTCTGTAAAGCCCGAGAACTTGGGTCCCGTCCAAATGTTCAGCTAACGAATGGCTAGTGGCACTTTCGGCAGAGAACCGGCGGAACGTGCTAAACTGTTGAAAGAGGTGAAGAATAGTTAGATTGTTATTGAAGATTTATATGTGTGCTCATATTAATGTGGCAGTTTAATTAATGTTTTGAGGCTGATCCTAAACCCGTTATAATTTTATGATCATCATCATTGCAGCCAAAAGACGTCCACGGCTGGATGGTTGCGAGACGCACAGTACCGTTCATTGTGGCGACACTTTGGGGAGGCATATGTCCAACAGTGGACGTCTTTCGGCTGAAATGATGATGAGGAACACCCAAAACTCAGTAGCAGTTATGATGAAAGCTTCCGGTGGCCATCCGATAAGGGCCAAGCCCGTTGACAGCGTGTTGGTGTTCCATGCTCTCCTCAAAGAGATGACAGCAAGATTGACAGGGCCAGCAGTGCTACAAAGAGCTCTTAACGCGATCCATTTTACGACCTAAGCTGAACTGTTAAAGGAGCTGTAAATGGAGCTCTAGAGGATGTATTGTCCTCCAATCCTCGTTCTCGAGAGTATGACTGATGTTTTATCACGTCAAGGTAAGGCCTAGTTAGGGTCGACGCCTGCCCGAGCTGCAGATTGTTCCAAAGAGACCCCATAGCCCTCGTAAAGGCCAACTGAAGTATCCTTGTGGGTCAACTGTTTGAGCAAAAGTCAGATAATCCCTTTCACTTAACCATGAGAGCTGAAGACCTGATGATTCAATTTAAAAGGAAAAGCACTATACAAGGTGTAAGGGACAGCCCTCCACAAACTTTACGGGCTTGTTCAGTAGACGAAACTGAACAACCTTCCACAAAAATATTTTTCAGGAAACGAAAAAAAAAAATCCGCCTCACCATAGAAAATTATAAATTTGGTTGGACAGTTTGTATGGAGAGGCCGAATTTTATTTCCGTTTCCTGAAAAAAATTTTTGAGGAAAGTTGTTCAGTTTTGTCTACTGAACAAGCCCTTAAAGTTTGTGGAGGGCTGTCCTTACACCTTGTATTCTTTAATTGTCTATGAATATGATATACTTCCCACCCTAATTACCAGCTCGTTCCGCAGCTGGGTACATAAGCGCAGCAAGCGGAACGTCCATGTTATGTGGAAACTTGACGATGAATCTCTCAGAACCGTTACATGTGAGCTGACCGTCTTGTATGCTTTGTAAACAAGGAAGTCTTAGGTTAAATCATAAAGCTGAAGATGCTGGTAATACAGCATACTCCTATTGGGTACAATTTAAGTGCTCATCGAGGTATGTTTGTCTCAAAGACTAAGTTCCAAGTAAAATTTATTAGGGAAGGGAAACCCGGGGTTCTGAAACGCAAGCTAAAAAAGGAACATAGAAGTGGGTTTTAAAATTGTCACAAACCCTCGCGCTCCACGCTACAGAGAGAGAAGTCATTAGATGATTTCCCACATAAAAAAATATAATAAAATACATTAAATTCATTTCAAAATAAACCCATGCTATACTTCTTCTTCTTCCTGCCCTTGTCCCATCTTATTTGTGGTCGGCGCAATACGTTTTTCCATTCTACCCTGTCACTCGTCATGCTATCACTAACTTCCTTTTCTTTCATATCATTCTTCACGCAATCCATCCATCTTTTCTTTGGCCTCCCTCTCCCTCACCACTCATCCACATGTATACTCATAAATCTTTTGGTAACATGCATTTCATCCCTCCTCTTTACATGACCATACCAAGACAAACGATTCCCCTTCAGCTTGTCAGTCACTGGCGCCACTTTCAAACTTCCTCTAATATACTCATTTTTCACTTTATCCAATCTCGTCACACCACATATCCATCTCAACATTCTCATCTCCGCTACATGCAATCTTTTTTCATCCGTCTTTTTCATAGCCCAACATTCTGATCCATACAGTATGACAGGTCTTATCACGGACTTGTAGATTTTACCCTTCAACTTGAGGGGCATCCGTGGGTCACAAGTTGTTCCAGTGATCTGTCGCCATTTCATCCATCCTGAATTGATCCGATGCCTAAAAAGCAACGTTTAAAGTTCTAAAATAAATATAAGCTCATCAGAATAATTGTACTTTTTTTTATGGTGGGAAAATCACCTAATGACAACCCCCGCTCTTGAGCGGAGCGGGAGATAGCGTCAGACTATTACTGACAAAAAACCCACCCCGTTCCTTCGAGCCTTCATACCGGGCCTGAGCTACCTCTCGAAACTAACCCTGGCCCCAGTAATTGTACGTTTTATATTTAATTTTTTTTTTTAAAGCTTACCAAATACGTCCAAGAGCGAGTGAAGTGAGGTATAAATTTAGGACCACCCTGCATAGACGGGTTAGATTAGAAGGAGATAACGGGGGCTAGAGAGAGCGAGCAAAGTGAGCGAACGAAGCTCCCATTACACCGCACAGGTTACTCAGACAGAAATAGGGGGGAATTGGTCAATCCTACCCAAGCCGTTATGTATTAGCTATAAAGGCGTTTATATTTATATTTTTACGATATTTCATGAAACTCCATTTGGTTTAAAAAGGTTTCGAATTTAGGTAGTAAAATAGATGCATTTTTGTATCTTATATTAGGAAACTTTTAAGGATAAGGAGAGCCGACCCCACCTAACGTGGGAAAAGGCAAAGAAGAAGAAGAAGATTAGGAAACTTTTACATGATCCTTCGAGCCGAGATGTGCAGTCACATGTTTACATAATTATGCTGTAATCACAGCCATCATATTGTATCATTTCGTAATCATCAACATAATCAAGATTATCCAAGCCTCTTTCGTCCTTAAACTAATATTTACACAATTACATCACCGCGGACCGCACGGAGGAGACACTTGAGCATACGGTAGAGATAGGTAGAGATGTGCCAAACTTGAGCGGAGCACCGTCGTATCCTAGTGGAAGAGAAAGGCGGTGGCGACTTGTCGCGCCGGACCCTAGTTGAGCCTATGGTGTGGAGCAATTATATTAGGCCGACGGACACATGGGCCACGCCTGATTTTTACTTAAAACGACGTCGAGTGACGTGGATCAAGTGTAGCTCTACAAGTCTAGTTTCCATATAAAATGTGATGTGTAATGTTTGTGTGTGAAGACCGACGCGCCCAGATCGGAATGTGTGTCGCACGTGTGTGCAGTGTAGTTCTACCTTTACCGTAATTAGAAACACAATAGAAAGACAATCAGAGAACGAACGCTGGCGTTCGCTTGGGGTTTTATTCTTTATTCACCTGCCACTACTGAAGTGAAGATATATCGACCTCGTTTGACGACGTTCTCGCCCCTTTCATTTGATCTGAACCCTGTTATATCCGGAGAATGTTTGTTGACATTGAAGTTAAAACTGTTTGGGAGATCACTGAATCTTATTCTTTGTCGTGTATTTTTTTACAGAGGTGTATATGTGTAAGATTGTTCGAAAAAGTTACTGTGGCCTAGAAAAAAACCACTGAAGGAGAAGTTTTAGTCAGTGGAATTCTGACACCCTCGCTGTACCTGGAGCGGGAGATATTATTTGAGCAATGGGCTCCTGCACTCGAAACAAACATTTGTATGGCCTACAAGGTTGGTTGTTTCGGGTCTCAGGTGTCTTATGAATGTAAGTTTACCTACATGTTTGTGAACGCATTCACAATACAAGAGGTAATTCGTAGTATTGGGCATCGTCTTCAAAAAACTAATATTACAAATGCATATTTCTTCACACTCAAAGGGCTGAACGGATTTAGAACGAACGAACGAACGTTACCGATTATAAAGAGGAAAGATTTGTATTTTTGTGTCTGTTTGTAACGAATGAACTGAAAAACTACTGAACCGATTTTAAAAATTCTTTCACCAGTAGATTATTAGTTTATTACTTCTTATTCTTCTTTTTGTAACGATGCTCTCAAACTATACTTTTTAAGTTTAATTTTATCCCTGAGTGATATAGACATATTTTCTATTTTCATATCAGTGAAACCGTTTACAGAAGTTAATTAATAATATTAGTATGTGCCTGTGTATATAGTAGGACGTTATATAAGTTTCAAAACGATTTACACAGATAGAATTGCAGACTGCATCGAACAGGCTAACGGAACTTCGGACAAAGAACGAATTTGTCTACCTCTCCCATTGTGTTCTATGGTTGATTTATATTCCGCAAGCATGGACAGGACCCCTCGATGTTTGGACAGTGGATTTCCGAAGGATATTACTTGAATCAATAAATTAAATCAAGATGTTTGTTCCAAATTCGTGATACGATAGTTTCCGATTTCCGACGTTGATGTCTGTTTGTTTTATTGATTGGTAGTTTTTTAGGGTATCCGGAGGGTATCAATCGGACCCAATAGGGTATTAACAAAAAGGTTATCGCAAAAATTATCATCTTCTCTCCGTTTCTCTTTGAGTTTTATTTATTACTAGCTTTTGCCCGCGGCTTCGCCCGCATGGCATTAGGTACTTAAGGAATCGGGATAAAATGTAGCCTATATTCTTTTCCATGTCAAAGGCTATATGCATGCCAAATTTCATCCAAATCCGTTCAGTCGTTTTTGCGTGATTAAGTAACAAACATCCAAACATCCACACTTTCACATTTATAATATTAGTTAGGACTAGTTAGGAGTTATTTATTTATTTAAACTTCATGCACAGTAGTGATACATAGGCGGAAGGCATTCTCTCCCAGTCAACCCTAGGGTTAAAAAAGACAACAGTCACATCAGTGACATCTTATACAATGAAAATTAACTTAATTTTATGTGTTTTGAAATCAAATGTTTTGTGTTAATGTACTGATTGTCTACTTGAATAATGTTGGCGAACCTAAGAATAATCTACACTAATTATATTATTATAATTTAAAAATATTATAAAGAGGTAAAGTTTGTTTTTATGGCGGTAATCTCTGGAAGTACTGGTCAGATTGCAAAAATTTTTTCACCGATAGAAAGCTGCTTTATTCCTGAGTGACATTGGCTATATTTTATGTACGCCAGCGAAGCCGCGGGCATAAGCTTGTTATAAATCCTTACTTAATATTATAAAAGCCAAAGTGAGTTTGTTTGTTTGTTACGTCTTCACGCCTAAATGGCAAAACCGATTTTGATGAATTTTGGTACAGAGATAGTTGGGACCCTGGAGACGAACATAGGCGAATTTTTTATAAAAATAAAAGTGAAAAAAGGGGGAGAAAGAGGGAAGGTCTTTTATGTACGCGGGCGAAGCCGCGGGCAAAAGCTAGTAAATAAATAAATCTGAGGAACTTATTTCATCAAGCTACGAATAGTGGTAAAGGGAATAAAATTTTAATAGTTCTCCAAACGCAATCCTAGGACCGTTCACCCTATGAAGGCACAAAGGAGTTTATGTTAGGCGTAATTCGTTGGAATTCAACTTTGTTGATGCGCGTACGCACCCAGAACAAACGGACTAATCCTGTACAAACAGAGTTAACAAATAGAGACGCTTTCAAGTGTTTGTACGACCGATAACTGTACATGTAGTGATTGGAGAGTACTTAGTTTAACTGAGCCGTAATTTGACGTCCCGTTAAAGTTATCGCATGCGTTTTGTTTATTGATATGTAACTGCCAATGAGTTTTTGTATGACGAGAGATACTCAAAGATAACTCGCGAAATAGTGGTTTGAGGCCGACTGCTATGTTGCATTCCCACCCAGGAGAAATGTTAGTGTGATGAGCATGATTGTCTTTTCTATTCCTTGAGCATGATCTTTTGTTCTGTGTCTGGGTGTAATTTACCTACATATAGGTTCGAAACACTATACTGCGCTCCAAAACCAAAATAGTCGATGTGGCTCAAAAGGCTGCCAAACTGAAGTGGGACTGGGCAGGACACGTCTGCCGCATGCCCGACAAACTGTGGGCCAAAGTAGCACAAAGTTGGTGCCCTGAAACAGCGCGTCGGGGTCGCGGTAGACCACGAAGGAGATGGCGCGACGAACTTGATAGATTCCATCAGAACTGGCAAGAAGAAGCCCGGGCGCGCGAAAAATGGAAGGAGTGGAGGGAGGCCTTTGCCCAGGAGTGGGACACAGGCTAACAAAAAAAAAAAAAAAATAGGTATGTATGTATTTAGAAATACTATAAGTAAGTATGTTTATCAGTTGTCTAGTACTCAGATCACAAGCTCTGCTTAGCTTGGGAATAGACGGCGTTTTGTGATAGTTGTGGAATATTTTTTTTTTGCATTTTGCTTGTCAGTCAGTTCTGTTGATTATAACATGCAGTCGTATTTACTTGATTAAACCTATATTATTGTTTGATTCATAATATTAATATTCAACACTTTCACACCACGCCATCTAGTCCAAAACTAAGCAGAGCTTGTGTTATGAGTAGGTACTAGACAACTCATAAACATACCTCATCACATCACCAGCCTTTTTAATGTTCCCACTGCTGGGACTCAGGCCTACTCTCTAGGAGAGGTAATGGGCCGTAATCCACCACGCGGGCCCAGTGCGTGTTGGTGAATGTCACATGTCTTCGAATTTTTGGTTCTAGGACATGGCGGTTTCCTCACGATGTTTTCCTTCACGGTTTTGAGAGCAGTGGTGATGAAATAAATTACATAAAGTAATGCGCCTGGCTGTGTTCGAACCCGCGACCTACAACTCGTAAGTCGGGGCCGTTACCACTCGGCCACCACTGCTCACATAAACATACTTTACATACATTTCTAAATACATACATATACTTAGACAAATTACAGTCAAACACAGAACAAAATATAACCGTGCTCATGGCACAAATATTTGTCCTAAATAGAAATCGAATCCACGACCTCCCCGCATAGCATTCACTCAGTCACTCCATGTAAAATACTTGTCCTTAGCCAGCTGCGACAACCATCTGGTCAGCGAAAAAGTAGACCCCAATATGTTTTGGAAAAACTAGGTTGAAATAGGTAAAGAAGACAGTCCTACTCATTTCACTGCCTTTTGTACCTACCTACTGATTCTTATTTCAAGGTCGTCTATCTACACAATATTTTCACATATATCGCTCATCACTTCACTATCAAAAGAATCGATAACGATAAAGCCACTCGAAAGCAAATCGTGATATCATCGATAGCGCCTAATCGATTCTCATTAATTTGATTGACGTACATATTGTCTATTCGTTGAAAATATTCATAGACTTAGACAAACAGAACTGGACAAAGCGTTCCCCGTCTGGCTGTCAAATGAATACAATCAGAAAAGTGTGAGAGAGACAAAGCGATTGGTCAATTGTTATACTGTTCAGAGTTTTGATTGGACCATGTTCAACATTCATCACTACGACCTACAGAAAGAGATAGGTATTGAAGATGATAAATAATGATGATACGTGTATTTAGTTTTGCAAATAGGTTTAAAAACACTTTTACTCGTCAATTTTTTTTTTTCGTCATTTTATGCTAGATAAGGCCGGCCTATTGGAACCTTCTCTGCTTTGCCTAACAGTGGAACAATACGAACAAGTAATAATAATAAAAATATTTCGCAATTGGACGTACATTCACATCGTCTCTTTGTACATAATTAGTGATAGTAAATCTAGAACTACAATAGACCGACGCACACGTGTAACACGCCTGATTTGTTGTACATAGAACGACGTCGCGTGGCGTGGATCAAGTATGTAGCTCTACAAGTCTAGTTTCCATATAAAATGTATAGAGACTGACGCGCCCAGATCAGCGTGTGTCACACGTGTTGACGTGTACGCAGTGTAGCTCTACCAAAGTAGAACTACACTCGTCGTTCCTACAAATCAGGCGTGTTACACGTGTGTCTAATGTTAGTCTAATGTAAGTTCTAGCTACGCTCAATCCAGTTGTCATGTCTATGTTTTATTGATCTGGACAACATGCCAATCTAGGTCAACATGAATGGGATGCCTGTCATTCTGTGCCAGTTTTATTAAGTCTTTATTGTTGAAGAGCTTTAGTTAAATGATTGTCGATAGCTTCGTTGATGTTTAAATTGAGAAGAGGTTGCGTCATATCATCGATATATACAAATACCAGCACGGATCTTGAGCGCTCGGCGTCAGAGTGAGGATCGCTTTGCGCATTCCATACATTGGCGAGCCAATCGTCGTCGTTGTTTGATGCAGCAGCGCGGGGAACGAATCACGAGTGACGTCTATGACACGATGGCGTGGCGAGCCAATCACTGACATTCCCCGCCTCCGCGTCTCACTTTGCACCACTAAAGAGACCGAATATTTGACTTCTGCGCAACTTGAAGCCAGCGCTCAAGATCCGTTTCGGTAATTGTACATATAATAGGTACAACATTAGTTGTAGTTTATGCGAAACTCGAAACATGAATCTAACTTATTTTATGTAAAAAATCTAAATACTTATAAAATTACATAACTGTATCATGAAAAATCACAAAGTGCAAAAAGCTTGTTATGTCAGCAAAAATACATAGTCACCGAGCCATCCAGGCGACTGAGGGGTTGTTTTGCACTTGTACCCAGCTGTTTGCTGGCACCTAATACCCGTTATTACCAGTCTTGACCTGTGTTGTAGGTACTTAGTGTTGGTTGTGTCCAACTTGTGACGTTTTTAAATATTTTTGGGAAAAAATATAACATGGTGTAAAAACTATTGGAATCCATTCAGTTACTGATTTATTATTATTTATCTGTAACAAACTAGTACTTGACTGCGATCCCACCTGATGGTAAGCAGTAATGCAATCGTTGTTGGTGAGGCGCACTAGTTTATTGAGGGGCCGGCGACGGATGAATTTCCATACAAACGTAATACCACGCTCATTTGCAGTTGGAGCATATTTCCAACATATTATGATGATATAGGTTTCCACGTATTTCATTAAAAAAAAAAAAAAAAATTTAAGCGAATTGTATTTCGCATTTTTTTACAGTGTAAATGGCAAAACATGCCATTTGGCTTTTCCTGTATTAAAAATAACAATATTTCTAATATTCTCGACGTAGGACAAGAGACAATATTTATCTAGGTTCCCACGTATTTCTTTTTTTAAAAAAAACATAAACAAATTTAAGCGAATTGTATTTCGCATTTTTTTACAGTGTAAATGGCAAAACATGCCATTTGGCTTTTCCTGTATTAAAAATAACAATATTTCTAATATTCTCGACGTAGGAACCTAGATAAATATTGTATATAACCGAATATCATCATAATATGTTGGAAATATGCTCTAACTGCAAATGAACGTGGTATTACGCTTGTATGGAAATTCATTCGTCGCCGGCCCCATAAGACCCTATTCACTCTAGCCTTGAAGACACCTAAATTATAATCGGGCGGGAAGACTGCAGGAGGCAACTTGTTCCAGTCCTTTGATGTACGCGGAATAAATGACGCGGCGAAGCATTTAGCCCGGACCGTAGAGGTTTCAACAACGTAAGAGTCGATACTCGCCGTACGCCGGTTTGTCCGATGGTAGAAATGAGATGGCGGAATCAAGTCATGCACAAGATCAAGACAAACAAGACATGATCAAGATCAAGATCATTACAAGTCATTTACTGATTCTGAACAGACCATAGATATCCAGAACAGACTATATTCAGGTTCCGCATAAACTGCAGGCGGTCGCCGACTTCTGCGAAGCAGTAATGCTCGCAAAGGAGGAGGCCGAACGCATCAGGCAACGGCGTTATCGCCGCCGCCGCCGGCGCCGGGATACTGATCCCGATTTCCGGCCACCGTAGGCGCGGGCTTGCGGACAGTAAGCAATGGGTAGCTCGCTGTCCGGCCGTCCGGTAACTGTCCGGACCAAGTCGTCGACGGCGCGCGCTGTTCCCGCGCGCCTCAAGGAGTTGTCAGCAACAGCAGGGGCCCAGCCGGGTCGAAGCCTACTGGGGCCAAGGTTATCCGAAAGGGCGCTCGAGCCCCGGTATGAAGGCTTGAAGGATCGCGATGGGTTTTTTAGTCAGTAAGAGTCTGACACTATCTCCCGCTCCGCCCAAGAGCGGGGGTTGTCATAGGATGATTTTTCCCATCGGAAAAAAAAGGTTCCGCATAAACTAATGTAATACATTTTTATTTTAGCAAGTTTCTTGAAATAATATAGGGGATATTTGCTATAATCAGGTGAAGCATGTCCTGAGAAACGGCTCCACATTGGCACTGTGTTCAATGAATTTAGAAACATGTTCGTGTTTAGTGTTGTGAATGAAGCAATAGATCTTTAATGATTTATGCCTCGCATCTGTTTAGTTGCCACGATTTACACGAAAAAGCAATTGAATAAAGGGCTTGGCAATATTTTAACTTGGCGTAAGTGATGTCCTGTTCTGTAGTGCCATGTTTTTAGCTTAGAAATAGATCTGAATAGTAACTCTCTGTATTACATCGTGCATCAATGAAATCTATATAACTCTATTTAATATCTAGCTTGTAATGTCTAATAGTTATGAAATTTTGTACATAGACCATATTTATATAGATTTTTTTTTAGTTTGCCTGCTGCGGTTTTCCCGGCTGATTTTAATCTAGGTGTCTTCAAGGCTAGAGTAAATAGGCTCCTAATAAACTAGTGCGCCTCACCATCAACGATTGCATCACTGCTTACCATCAGGCGGGATCACAGTCAAGTACTAGTTTATAACAGATAAAAAAATAAACTACACACTTGTTGTAGGTTTCGCACACTTTTAATAAAACTAATGTTGTATGTGTTTTTGCCAGATTACGACTGCGAAAGTTGTTTCAATATACATTTAGGAATTGCCAGGCATGAAGTAAATACGGACAGAAAAGTTTCAGAGAAATAAAGTACACAGCCAGAAGTATGGCCACGTCAAAAGCTTTTTTGATGTACGAAATCACCAAATAATTTCCTCTGATCTGGGTGGAGCGAAGGAAGCGAGAAGGTATCAGACTTTTACTAACTAAAAACCCACCTATGTATGTTTTGCCTTTTGCTTTCTAGAGCCCCAGTAACTCTTTTGAAAAATCCCGAAGCCCACGTCACAGGCTTGCAATGTCATCTTCGTTGCTACGACACGTACAAAGACACAGTTATTGACCACACAATTAGGGGGCACGACACCTAGGGAAGGCAAGCAAAAAAATGGCACGGCGCCACGGACGCACCATCTTCTTCTCGAAACAGTTCAGGCCATTTTCGATCCCCTATAACTTCGTTGTGTATAAAACTAGAAGTCTAATCGTATTATATTAAATTAGATTGTTTAGTCCGTAGTCCGATTGCCAAGTAAATATATTTATTTTATTTGTGATATTGAAAAGGTCAATAAAAGCTGTTACAAAAGGTAACAAAGGCAAGAAGGAACTAAATAAGATTGGTACGTGGATCTCAAAACTTTTTACGGTAGAACTGAGTTGCCAGCTTAGTTTTTTTACAAGTTATGTTTTTGTTTTTTTCTTTCCCCTTTTCAATATCAGTTAATTTAGCGATAGTATACCTCAGTCCATAATCTATGTATTTCATAGGCCCAAATATCATTGAAGCACAACAGCAATGTTAACGAAGAACAAGTGAACGCAAGCAACCTCGCACTTTTGACCTATTGCGCGTTAGCGACACACCCTGAGGATTTGGAAAGATCAGAACCATAATAAGGCTGGAACTGTATTGGCAATCCAATCTGCTACTTTAATCGCGTGATCGGACAATGGGTATTGGATGTTCAAAGTATAACTTGGACCGACAGGCCGATTGAGAAACATTGCTTATGTAAAACTGGTACTATTCACTACATAAAAAGCGAAAATCGGAATTATTATGACAATAATCTAGCTTTTTCTATCGAGATTGAGTGACGGAATGATACGACTAAAGAATGCATTTCTTTTCGAATCGATGGTAAGCTCCTTAAACTGCTTTGGCCCTGTAGGTGACTACGTTAACAGTAGCATCGGTGGCACTCGTTAAGTCCTCCAAAGTACAGGTGTATGGGCACTTAGAGGACTCCAACGTGTGGCTCATATTCTGAACTGGAGCACTGCAATCACATTGGGTGTCCGACGGGTCTATAAAACCCCAGTACGCCAAATTGTGTTTGCAGCGGCTTACCTGGGTGCGCAACCGATTTAAAGCTTTCCGTATAGTCCTCTGCAATTCAGTTGTAGGTGTTCCTAAGTTTTCAAGAAGTCCAATACACTTAAATAAGTAAAGAGTCTTACAAGTACACCACCCATACAAAAACAACTGAGTTCCAGAACTGCGGTAACTCATTCTAACAATCTCACAGCCAGTTCTAAAGATGAAAACCCGTGGTTCTAGATCGTTAAAGGTGACTAATAAAGGAACATTAATAGGTTTTAGCCTGACATACCCTCTCGATCCATCCCTAAGCAGGAGAACTGATTGGATGATTTCCACCTCCCAAAAAAAGCAAGTGCAAGCAAGTAAATCAGTCGCATGTATCCAGCCTTAAACGAAGAGATGGAAATCTCTGACATTTCACAGTCGTGATGTTGAACAATCCAACAAATGTCACTATTATTTGTTTGTTTTGATCAATAAATCTTGATCATGCAAAACGCGGTCATGCGCAAGAATTTGATGCGTAAGCTACTGCTGGGGTTTCTATTGCATTATAATAAATTTGTTATGTAAGTAGGATAGTTCTGGGTGGTCTTGACTAGTAGCTAGCTTACTGCTACAGCCTACATTCTATAAAGCCATTAGAATTTTCGTATCTTTGTTAATATCGGAGCCATGTTTCATAACTTAGCAAAAGGCGTCGTTCCAATTACTAGGTAAATAAATAGTGACTATAATTTTATAACATTAGATTAAAACTATATATATTAAAAAATGTTATTGTGACCTGGAACGCAAACGGTAACTGAAGGATCACAAGTAGGTTTTCGTTACGAAATTTCTGGATTCGGTCTCCACGCTCAAGGCCCGCGATAGAAGCTATGCAATAGCTTAAAAAAAGCAAATCAATTTTAGGCCAAGACCAAATAGTGCCTATTGCAAACGAATCCAAAAGAATTAACCCATCAAAGTCGGGATAAACAAGACGAATTAATAACCGTTCCGTTGTCCCAATTAATTGCAGAAAACAGTCCTTGACTCGTAACTCCAGTCCTCAAAAGATACCGTTGTATAAACAGCCTAAAAACCGGAACGTCTTGTTCAAGAGTTACAATTCGACGGAGCAACCATAACCACAGCCAACTGAATACAATCAGAGTAACTGTGACTTTATTATCGAACTAGCATTTTAAGGGCCAAGCGCCTGAAAAGTGCCATAAAACAGTGATTTTCTGAGGCCTACTCCTCCCTAACGGCTAGGTCAATTGGTTTGAAAAAAATATATGTTTATTATAGATTCATGAACAATAATATCAACATTTGATTTGTTCGTGCAATTAATACTTTTGTCAAAAAAAATATTTAGCAATTTTGCAAGTTTTCCCTACTCCTTCGAAACGGCTTGGACCTTTAGAAACATTTTTACACATAAAAATTGGTGGTTAAATATTCTTCAAAGTGAACATTGCATATGTAAATCAATCAATATCTCGCAGAGTAAATAGATTTAAAGCGCTTTCCGGGCACTGCTGGCCGCAAATAAATGCACAGATTTGCGTACTGCCGCCTAAGCGAGTGCGAGAGTTGCGTTCACATAATTTCGGTCAGATGGTTCAAGGGACTTTACGCCTTAATGTGTCTTGTCCCGCAAGGAACGTGATTTTTTGCGAAGATAACGCTTTCTAACAATGAACATTTATTTGAGACTAGCTGACCGCGAACTTCGTACAGTCTAACATTCGATGACTGTACATAGTATAATTATCTTTCAGTACAGTCAACCGATTGCGATGAAACAAAGCAGTAATATATCAAGTTACACACAATTTTAATGTATAAAAGTTATTTTACATCGATTTCGTAAATTTTACGTGATGTGCGCACAACTAAAAACTTTTACAGATCTATAATATGTATAGATTGGATTAGTACTTTTGGAGATTTACTTCTAACAAACTACAAATTATTTATATAATTACCCCTTGGTAATATTGTTATAGATGGTGGCAATAAAATACCAACTCTTTTATTGCCATCATCTTGCAAGTTTTGGACATTGAGGCAGATTTGTTGGCCTGTCGATTTTCCATTGATTAAATTTCGAGGACTTTGCGTCGGAATCGCACAATATAGTTCTACGAACAGCCAATCCTAATGCATCATTGGAGCACAAGACGTACGGTGATGACCCTCCGGTACTTGTTGAAACATGCCACCCATATCAAAGATGCACAAAGCGTTTTGGGAACACTTTCACTGCACAAATAAGAAGAGGAATTCTCTGCCGGAGTCGCGGGTTTCCTGATAAGTACAACATAAGGGTCTTTAAGTCAAGAGTGATTAGGTAACATTATGTTTACATTCATGAGAACGTGTTCCACCTTCGGCCACATCATCGCTTACCATCGTATCATTACCATAATTGATATATTGGTCAAACGCTAGTCAATCAATAATAAAACTTAACAGTTTTAGAAATTCAAGTTTGATTAAATGAATAGATGTTTTTATGGATTACGGTTTTAAAATTTGCATGATATTGGAGTCCAGTTATTTTGAATTAATTATGGGTGTGTGAATTTTCTCTAGGCCTGGTGGCCTCGTATTTTTTAATTATATTTGTGCATATAATTTTTTATTTTATTTTATTTTATTTGGGAAAAAAAACGATATTACATTATATATTCACTTATCAAATATGTATACAAAACCAAATCAATGTAATAACAACAACATTTTCCACATATTAGCTTAAAGGTTTGCTATGATGAGAACTTCTCGGTGAGCTAGGTATTATTAGAAGAAACACTCTGTGTAGTTACAAATTTGCTACAGCAAAAAAAAATAATGGTAATGCATAGCTTAGCTTACATTTACTACAATAATTTCTAATATGATAATATAAACAGTTTGTTATTTTAGGTGATATGATCTTATGCCGAGGCCGAGGGCAGCAATTTACTGAAGTACCTATATATGATTGTCATTTATAACAGAATTACTTTTGCTTCAAGGGGAATATGAACACTAATCTAATTAACTAACAAAATCCCATTTTTTTAAAAAAGTGATTTAAATTAATTTTTTTAATAAGTTTCATACGATTTAAAAGTAGAGTTCGCGTAAAAGTTTTGTCGGTTTCTACCCGGCTTCAAACAGCGCCGTAGAGCCATTGCTCTTAGTTATACTTGCGCTTGGGATATAACCGCATTTATAATTCAAGTCATATTATCATAGTGTTCAATAGTAATAATATGGTCCTGAAAAATAGAAGGTAGGGTGGACTTTGAATACAACGTGTAACAGAATATACGCAAAACCTGATAAGGGGTCAATGTACTCATCATTATGAATCACTAGCTTCTGCCCACGGAAGTCTTCTGCCAGCGGCTTCACTCGCCTGATAGTAAAAATATTAGTTTATGTCAGTTATTGTTAAAGTAGCATTCTTTTGGTAAAAGATTTTTGAAATCATTACAAATAAAAACATCTTTCCTCCATAAAATATCAGTTATACATGGGTATTAACTTTTAATATGGGATCAATACCGTACTAATCTTGAAAAGTAAACCAACTTCTATTTTTCGTGTCTAGGTTTTTTTTTTTTATCTTATATTAACTAGTGCTTGACTGTAATCCCACCTGATGGTAAGCAGTGAAGCAATCGGTGATGGTAGTTATTTGTTGCACCAATACTCATTAAGTCCTCCAATGTGCAGGTACAAGGGCATTCGGAGGACTCCAAAACGTGGTTTACGTTCTGGACAGGCATTTTGTATCCGACGGGTCTATAAAAGCCCATTTCGCCAAGTTATATCTGCAGCTGCTTACCATGAGTGCGGAATCGATGTAGTGCTTCCTTATCCTTACATATTATAAAAGGGTTTAATATCGACAAATATATAATTAAAATAAATATTTGTCATAAGTGGCAATGGGCAGGGCACATTACTCGCAGAACAGATGGCCGTTGGGACCGATGACCTGGTGAAGGTAGCGGGAAACCGATGGATGCGAGACGCACAGAAACGGTCGATGTGGCGACGCTTGGGGGAGGCCTATGTCCAACAGTGGGCGTGTATCGGCTGAATTAATGATGATGATGATGACTGTAGCGTACCATCGATTAGGGGTACTGTCGATACATTAGCCCGTCGATGGAACGTTTTCGATACAGCGACCATCGATGTAGTAATTCATTATAAAATAATCTCAAAAACAACTGGAGGGAAAGGATTTGTATGCAGTTTACATCAATGTGATTGATTCAAGAGGAAGGTTTAAACCTCAGATAAACTAGGAGACAGAATGTCCCCCAAAATGACGTGTAACGCTTTCAAATTTTCCAACAACATGTTTACTGCACGTGAATGCATTGTAAAATATTAGAAGGCAAGTTGCGGAACACTGGGCAACGTTACAGTGTCACGTAGATTTAGCATTGCGCGTCAAGTTAGTGGACATATTGTACCCAAATGTATCTGGGAATTTCAAAGATTTGTGAAACCCATGTGAAGCTGGAGCGAGTCGCTAGTCCAAACTAATATTATAAATGCGAAAGTAACTCTGTCTGTCTGTCTGTCTTTGCTTCACGCCTAAACTACTGAACCGATTTGTGTGAAATTTGGTACAGACATAGTTTGGAACTTGAGAAAGGACATAGGATAGTTTTTATTGCAAAAAATAAAATAAAAAATTAAATTTATTCCGGACATACAGCGCCATCTATTGGTCAAGAGTCGGCATCAATTCAGTACTGAAATTTCCGGAAGTCACTATTCCACGCGAACGAAGTCGCGGGCAAAAGCTAGTTGTTAATAAAATAGAAAATCTCTACAAAATCAACTATAGAGGATTTATTCTGTAACACGTTGTATAAGTCAATGTACTTTTATTATTTTAAAACAATTGGTTGGTACCTACTTCTTTCAGACTCACCTCTTCCAGGCGCAGAGGTTCCTCCAGCCCGGCCGCGATCCGCTCCCGTTTCTCCCTCTCTTTTCTTTCCTTCTTCTCGCGCTTCCGTCTCTCTTTCTCCCCGTCCCGCTCCTCACCGCCCCCCACATCCCCGCCAGTCAACACCGCGGTCTTTTTCATGAAGTTGAACATGGCGGTTTGGCTCTGAAAAGAGAAAAAGAATTTATTACATTAATTGGGCACAACCAACAAGAGAATCCTTTAGGATAAGTGACCGGAGAATAAACCATGACTGGCCTGTTAGTCTAGCGGTTAGTGGCCCTAACTGCTACACTGGAGGTCGTGGGTTCGATTGATTTGACCAAGATAAATGTTTGTGTGATGAGCATAATCATTTGTTTTGTGTCTGGGTGTAATTCATCTACAATATGTATGTATTATGAAATATGTAGTGTATTTATCAATTGTCTAGCATTCATAAGTTCTGCTTAGCTTGAGACTAGTTGTGGAATATTATATTACCTATATTATATTATATTATATTATATATAGATCTGGACGCGTACCGTGAGGACTGGTTTGAGACGGCGCAGGACAAGAAAGTTTGGAAGGACTTGGGGGAGGCCTTTGCCCAGCAGGGGACAGCAAAAGATAGAAAAAAAAAATATTATAAAAGGCTCCTGGTGCGGACGACGAATTACAGAATATGGAGGAGTAACCAACAAAAAAGCCCTTGTCCAGAAGTAACCAAACAATAAACCATGTTTCACTTGTCAACTACGAGTCAGGACTCCATAGTTTTTATCATAACTCTATTATTTTTTTCCCGACAAAAGGACCAGTGTCCCAGTTGTGCAATATTCATAACCGCACCAGTTATCTACGATTTGGGCAAGCCATCAAAGTTCGTTGCACTTGCATTGTATATATTGCGGACCACTGGTGGCCGAGTGGAAACGGCCCCGACTTACGACTTGTAGGTCGCGGGTTCAAACCTAGCCAAGCGCCATTACTTTGTGTAATTTCATCATCACAGCTCTCAAAACGGCGAAGGACAACATCGTGAGAAAACCAGCACTAGAACCAAAAATTCGAAGACATGTGACATCCAAACCACACTGGGCCCACTCTACTACAGACAAGTTTATTCTATTCTACGAGCCCTCGGACCCCACGACGCAAGAGGTTCAACCCCAAACGGCTCAAAAATATTACCTAATCTATACATATAGCAAATCTGTAAAAGTTTTTATTTGTGCGCGCATCACGTAAAATGTACGAAATCAATGTAGATAATTTTTATATAACAAAATTGTGTCTAAATTGATATATTACTTAGGCTTTATTTCATCGAAGCGGACCAGAGGCCTGGGTCCCAACAGTGGTATCATTGTAAGGCCGACTATGCTTTGCATTAAGTTTACATATATTTATTTTTAAATCATTTTCGTCCCTACGTCACGGGCCCGTTCTCATTCAATATCTTTGTCCCTGCAAATAATCGTTTTCCTTTATCTCTGTAAGTTCTGAACTATTCCGCAAAACGCAGGTCCTCGCCGAACATGGTAAGTTCAAGAGGTGGCACCTGATTCGTGCGAAAGAAACGCCCGGGTGACACCGTTGTGCAGACCGAACGGAGGACACGGTGGAGGTGTCCTCGTAAAGGTCAGCGGTGGCGGCCTCTCGCAACAGGCTGGTTCAGGCCGTGGTCCCAAGCGAGGAAGAATGGCAGGCGGTCGCCTCCTTCTGCGAAGAAGTAATGCTGGCGAAGCCGGCGGCCGCAAGCGTCCTCACATGAAAAATTTAGGTTTATACCGTTCGTTTACCACACGAGTCCAAGTTACACTTTACGGTTTTTTTTTTCAAAACAACGCTTTGGTTTAAAAGTAATAATAATAATAATATTCCACAACTATCACACCTTGCAGTCTAGCCCCAAACTAAGCAGAGCTCGTGTTATAAGTACTAGACAGCTGATAAACATACTTATATATTTCTAAATAGGCACATACATATTACAGATAAATTACACCCAGACACAGAACAAATCATCACACAAACATTTGTCCTGGGTGGGAATCGAAGCCACGACCTCCGGCATAGCAGTCAGGGCCACTAACCACTAGACCAACAGCCCAGTAAATAGTGGACGTACGATAACAATAACAACTTTAGATGAGCATAAGTAAATGCTAAAAAATCTTTTTCATTTCCAACGATTCGAAACATAGCGAATCAATTAGCGACAATAAGTATTGGTAAAAAAAAGTGAGATAGTCACGCGTAGATTATCGCATGCACAATTAGTCATACTGAAGAATACAAATTCATTGGTTTTATCTAAAAAAGGAATATCAGAAATCAGAAACGTTTATTTCAAATAGGTAGACTATTTACAGGCACTTTTGAATTGTCAAAATGTCGGTCAGTAAAAAAAAAGGGAAGCTAAATTGCAATAGAATATAATAGAATAAACTTTATTGTACACGAAAATAGTAAATTTTACAAAAACTTATATTTATTGGTACAATGGCAGTCTTATCGCTGACAGTATTATCAGTTATATCTACCAGACAACCTTAGAATGGACTATAAGAACCACAGAAAAAATGAAAAAGGTTAGACAGGAAATACTTTGCGATTTGTACTACAACGAGTGTCGCCGCTTGTCTCCCACCCTTCAACTCCACTACAGGCAATAAACCAATACGAACGCGCATTACGCAACTAACAGACCACGCACACTTAGATTGCAAGATTGCTATTGGTAGTTGAACTATGAGCGTTGCCCTACTTTGTGGCATAGCTGCCGAATCTTCATTTATTATTATTTCCTTTATTAATTTTTATACACTTTATATATTTTTAAATATTACTTAAAACGCACTAAACAAAAAATATTAAAATTAAAAAAAATATTATTATTTGGTTTCAATCATGACAAAAGTTGAATTAAACCAAACCTTCGTACCAAAGGACCAATATTATCCCCAGCAGATAAGTATAACCCAAAATAGGGCAATAAACTACACACGTCATCCACAACACCTACACCACAGCACTTTGTTTAAAGGACTGTCGGGCCCATACAACAATACATCATACATCTCCCAGGTCCAAGAGTAGATTAGCAACAGAGGCCGAGCTTTAGAACGTGCACTTACCATGTCCCCGTGACAAACGGTATTGCTAAGGCGTTAAATAAGCTTTTATCACGGGGATATGGTTAAGAGAAGCGATATCTTCGAGAGGTGACTGGTAGCAGAGGAATTAGAATAGATGAGGATCTAGTCAAATTGAATTGAGTGGAGCGATCCATTTGACGACCTAAACTGAACTGGTAAAGGAATGGAGCTATATAGGGTGTATACTTGAATATCTCCATCCCTCGCTGTCACGCTGAACATTTTAACGCGCCCAGTAGCCTGATTCACGTAAAATCAAACAAGCCAAATATCGTAAGTTTTATAGTCGTTCGATCGAAGTCCTATCCATAAGCGGTATTCATGATCTATCGACGTTTTTCTAGTTATAAGTATTCTACCAAGATAATGTAATATAGATTTTTTTTTAATTCGCCTAATTTTAAACGACTTTAAAATCGGTGTCATTCAAACTCGACTGATAGATGTGAATACGGAAATGGTACAAACGACTAAATCGCTACGATATCGTTACGGTTTTCATTACGTGAATCAGGCTACTGGCCGATGATGAGTATTTGAAGTTGTTTATGGTATCAACTTTGAAAGTTGGGCAATTCTTTCCACACAATACTCGCGCAAAATGTACAAATCTGCACAAGATTTTTGCCAACTTAGTTTCTTTTTAACTATAGGTACATGAAGACTATCACGACCATAGACCACAACTGTCGTCCGGTGAACAATGAAGAGAAGAGCCGAGCCTATGTAGAGAGATTAAGGGGATGCATCTCGACATACATTTTCACTGTTTTTCATACAACCGTTCTTACGCGATTATGACGTTTTTACATATTTTTCATTAGATATTTTGGAAACACAGTATCTTGTGGATATTATCTAGGCTTCTATGGAAATCAATTTATAAATTTGTGTAAAACTAATCGAGTTAAGACCTCTGAAAATATGCCATTTTACATGAACTTTGACACTTCATAATTTACTCAAAAAAAGTCTGTAAATAATGACAATGTTTTTCAAAAACTCTAAAGAGTTAAAAAAAAAACACGTATTTCCTGGAACAAGTTTTATAAAATAATCGAAAATCACGGAAGTACCGAATGGTAACATAGTTTTCAGGCGTTAAGTATCTCTCTGTTTTCGCGTTGCCTTTTCGTCAAACATCGCGTTGGATTGCGTTAGATAAAGTAACAAGCTTTTAAGCCATGTTTGATGTTGATGATAGGCGAGTGGAAAAGCAGCCTCTTAAGACGAAGCTAGTACTCTGTCGCATAATCTACTCCGTGCCACAGCCCCGCATCGCGTCCCTTTGATTTAGTTAAAGTGCGCTGGAGATCCGAACAACATAATCTTTGACTGCGCGGCAGCCGACCCATAAAATTGATTGACGCAAGCGCAGTCGCATTTATTTACAGCTCAAATGTTTTCATACTTTGTTGCGCTTTTGAAGATGAGTAAAATTAAGGTGAGTAAGCGGAACATTAAGAAATGTAATAACTGGAAAAGTGTCAAGAGGGTAGCCTGTATTTGGAAATGGCGGTCTAGATTGATGGGTTTGAAGTTGACATTTGGATTGTTTGGTTATATTTCTGGTTGGATACTAAGGCCTTTCAGCCATGTCTTCATATAGTTTTTTTTTAATTAATATAAACTAATGCTTGCCTGCGATCCCACCTGATGGTAAATAGTGGTGCTATCATTGATGGTGAGGCGCACTAGTTTATTAAGAGCCTGTTAATTTGTTTATAGAATAAGGATGTACACGTTCTAATGTTTTTGTAGTATTTGGCAGCACATGTATCAAGTCAACCTTTTCGGCAAAATAATATTCTGTTCCATTTTACCAGCCACTGAACTTCACTCGACAAAAAAAATCGAAATCCCGGTAAAATACACTCAGTTTTCAAGACTGATGACGTATACATATAAACAAATAGGTAACTATGTTATAGACAGTAAATTACTATGAGTACGGCAAAGGCAATTCGATACGTTTTCAGACGACCACAAGAGACAGACTACCAACACCCAGGACGATTGCATCGTAGTTATTATGAGATTAAATTCAGATCAAGAAAACGAAGGCCTACAAATGGTTGGAAAAAGGGAGGAACAAGTAACATGTATCGAAGGACTGGAACAATTTGTCTGCTGCGGTTTTCTCGTCCAATTATTTTAGGTGTCTTCAAGGCTAGAGTGAATAGGCTCCTCATAAACTAGTGCGCCTCACCATTAACGATAGCATCACTGCTTACCATTAGGTGGGATCGCTGTCTAGCACTAGTTTACGTGTGGCAAAAAATAGGCAAAGATTTAGCCTTTTTTTCCGCCCTTGGGCGGAGCAGGAGATAGTTTCAGACTCTTACTGACTAAAAACCCCACCCCGTTCTTTCTTGCCTTTCATACCGGGGTTGAGCTACCTTTAGCAGCTAACAACTCCTTGAGGCGCGCCGGAACAGTGCGCGCCGTCAACGACTTGGACTCGGTCCGGACAGTTACCGGACGGTCATCCATTGCTCGCCGTCCGCAAAGAATCCCGGCGGCAGCTTGGGGCGCTGTGAGCGTAAATCTTTGCCTGAGATTTTTAAGATTAATTATCAATAAACTCGCATCTGTCTACTATCTCACTTGATGGTAGATAAGCGATGAATGATTTATCTTAATGCAATTACGTGCACGTAGCTTTAAGATCTCTAATGATGTGACAGTTACTTTGTAGCCAACACTACCTAGAGATTACCGTAGGACACGCGTAGTTAGGAATTATAAGAACTAAGAAAGTGGAGAAAATCCCTAATGTGGCTTTAGTCACTACACCTTATTCGGTATTCTCTTAGCACTTACAAGACTGCCCTGTCTTATTAGTTTTGATGTTGTATGCTCCACTGCTGAAAGTCCCTGGCTTCGATGAAACAGGTATAAGTATAATTGAGAATTTCTAGGAAGGCATAATATACTAAAATGTCTATACTCTGTTCAAAATAACATTAGAAATTTATTAAACCTTTAATTACTGTCCTTCCAATCGATTTTGACTTTTATTACGTTGGTGGCATGACAAATGGCGGCTGCAGTAAATAGTTGGTGCTGTAACCACTTTTTGTTTTTAATACCATCCTTATACCTATGAAATAGAAGCTAAAATCGGTTGAACAGACAGTAAAAAAGATTTCTTCAAATTTCTAATCTTCACGCGAATAGGGTATGTTATTTTGAATACACTATATCATGACTAATATTATAAATGTGAATGTGTGGATGTTTGTTACTTCATCACGCAAAAACGGCAGAACGGATTTGGATGAAATTTGGAATGCATATAGCCTTTGACATGGAAAAGAACTTAGGCTACCTTTTATCCCGATTCCTTAAGTACCTAATGCCACGCGGGCGAAGCCGCAGGCAAAAGCTAATATTATTATTTAAGTCGATCGAGTTGGTGCATTTTAGGTCGTATGAACTTTGTTTCAATAGACGAACAAAAACAACATTATCTTATCGCAGTATGCAATTATGTCTTTAACAAATAGTTGTTGTAAACATAAGCAATTAGGTTTCGACCTCATTGTTAGTACGACAGGTGTTATTTTAAACCGTTTAGGTATTTAACGATAATTTTTATTATGATTGTTTTTATTGTGCTTTTGGGGACAATATTGACTGGTCAACACTGTTCTTACATATATATTAATCTACACATAAAGAGGTAAAGTTTTTTTTATTTGTCTCAGTAATCTCTGAAAGTACTATTTATCACTCATAGAAAAGCCGCTTCATTCCGTGACATAGGCTATATTTTATATACGCAGACAAAGCCGCGGGCAAAAGCTAGTACTGTAATATAGAAATATTGTAACATCAACCACTTTTTTTTAAATAGTGGAGTTTTTTGCCGGTTCTTCTCCATAGGAAACGACCAATTTTGAACCTAGGTAGACCTATGTGAGATTAAAATATTTGATTTTTTTATTTTTTAGATCGAAAAAGTGAGCAATTTGGTACTAAATTTTTTATCATAGGACTAGCTTCGCCGCCGTCGCAGCGTGTCTAGATACCAGCACGGATTTTGAGCGCTGGCTTCAAGTTGCGCAGAAGTCAAATATTCGGTCTCCCTAGTGGTACGAAGTGAGACGCGGGGGCGGGGAGTGTCAGTAATTGGCTCGCCGCGCCATCGCGTTATGACGTCACTCGTGATTCGTTCCCTGCGCTTGCTGCATGTATCCAACAACGACGACGACTGGCTCGTCAATATATGGAATATGCAAAGCAACCCCCACTCTGACGCCGAGCGCTCAAGATTGGTACCTGTTAGTAGGTTTTCCCAGACACTCCCGTTTAGGGGGCACACCCTTAGGGGGTTTATTTCGAAAATCCTCTTAGCACTCACCTACGTCATAAAAGGAAACCTTTTGCAAAATTCAACGCTTCTAGTTCCAATAATTTGGGTGTACGTTGCGTTGATATGTCAGTCAGTTTCTTTTTTATCTATATAATTAATATAATCTTTTTTATCTATTTAATTATATAAAAATCAATGCCACTTTTCGTTATAATTTTATAACTCAAGAACGGGCTCACCTATCCAAACCAAATGTTTAGGCTTTGTTCGGACTATTTAGTAGATGGTTTATTGAAGTTTGGTACCTAGGGTAGAGTAGGGTAGTGTAGGGTAGTGTAGAGTAGTATAGAGTAGTGTAGAGCAGGGTAGAGTAGGATGGGGTAGGGTAGAGTAGGGTATAGTCGGGAGGAGTAGGGAAGAGCAGGAGCGAAGCCGCGCGGGTAAAAGCTAGTTCATTATACAGGTCGCGTGCTTAATTTACACAATTATATTTATAAGATACTCATTAAAACCATCCACCTAACTCACTATCTCCGAGAAGAGGTAAAATAAGCCATGATAATAAAAACATGGCATTTTATGTGTGGTATTATTCCGTCTCTAAACATTGAGCATTAACCTTTAGTATCTGCTAAATGAATTAAATAACCTACATTACGTACATTTATTACTATCAAGACTCATTCAATAATTTATTGTTTGCTTATCCAGTACCAACGACATTTATTACTTCTAATTACCATTTATTACTTGTAGGTGATAAGGTTAACAGTCTCAAGTCATTCTTATCATCAGTATTGTTTGATACCTGTGTTTTCTTTGGTGGTAAATCATCCAATGACTTCTCTCGCTCAATGCCGGAACGGGAGAGCGTGTCAGACTTTTACAGACTCGCTCCTAGGTTCCATCTTTGCTTTGCGCTTCAGGATTTCGGGTTTCCCTTTTCGAAGCGAACCCATGGCCCCAGTAAGCTTCTTGAGGCGCGTAGTGATTAGGGAATCCAATCCCGCAAGCGTAGAACAAAGTACTGTGTGTTATTTCTAGTGTTACCGTGACATCACTAAAAATAACAACAATATATACCATACCTACAATAGTAACACGTACGGTACCGTTACGAACTGTGATGGTATCTGAATAACTGTCAACGCATTCTCTGCGTTAAGTTGTTATGTGACGAGTAAGAAGAGCATACAAATCAGGTCGGCATCGACAGCACAAAATAGGTAGGTACAGAAAACAATCTCATGTATGTTCACTTTTTATACTTAAACATTAAGGCTTATAGTCCCTTGAACCATCTGGCCGACACACTAAGGAGCGTTTGAGCCGGAACTGTTCGACGAGCGGGCCGAGGCGCTCCGAGATATCGTGTCCGTGAGCGGTGTCTATGTGTGCGTTGCTCGAGACTATCAGACGGACAGCGAAGTCTTAGGGTGAGTTGCACCATTTAACTATAACGATAACCAAACCATAACCAGCCGTGAAACGGCCGCCTCTTGGTCATTTCGACGATTTGACAACTGTTAACGGCTTTGTTATCGTTATAGTTAAATGGTGCAACTCACCCTTAGTAATAAGCTCCCGATTTACTCTTTAGGTATGGAACCCTAAAAATTATGAAGGCAATATGATAGCAATATGAGAAATATTACTTACATGTTTTTGACCCATCCTTGTATTTTAAACTTTAACCTTTAGAATACCGTAATTAGAGACACAATAGAAAGACAATGAAAGAGCGAACGCTTGTAATTTTAAATTTTAAACCAAAACGCCATAAATCACAAAAAAAACATTAATTTCACACAAACACTACACGACCGTAAATACACAGTATTTCAATCCGTACTAATTAATGTCAACACGCTAACACGTTAAGGGAAAATGTATGTACACCTACCGTAGTATTACAAAAATAGTAATGAGGTGACCGACCGTTCCTAAATAGTGTAGTCATATCAACTGTTATCTAACCGCAACGATGCTGTTTGTCGATATCAGCCATCATCAACACTACTAAGGCCAGGGTTATCCGAAAGGGAGCTCGAGCCCCGTTATGAAGGCTAGAAGGAACGGGGTGGGTCTTTTAGTCAGTAAGAGTCTGACACTATATCCCGCTCCACCCAAGATGGGGATTGTCATTGGATGATTTTTTCCCACCATAAAAAAAAGCCATCGTCATCATTTCGGCCGAAAGACGTCCACTGTTGGACATAGGTCTCCCCGGCACTTGGGTCTATGTCCAATATCAGTATTTTTTTTTTAAATATTTCCTAAATCGTTTGAGGAAAAGAGCCATTCCTCGGAAACGGTATAAGGATAGCCAGAACCATGCATCCTATTCCTCATTTATGTAAAAAGTAACCATGGAGTTTCGTGCCGGTTCTTCTTCATAGGAAACGACCAATTTGGAGCCGTACTCTAGCTTCTGACGTTTTTTAAGAGCCCATGTGAAATAAAAACTTTTGAATTTTGAATTTTATGTTTGCATCTGACGCCAAATTTGTTCGGCCGGAACAGAAACGGTATCTGAAAGAAAACAGGTGGGTTGCAGTCATGAATCCTCGACATCCATCTCTTAGACAGCGATTCCCAAAGGTGATCCGGCTCGAAGGACCAAACAGTACTTATTTTTAAAATATTTGCAAAAATCAATAGCCATTTATATGGAATGGTAAAAGGAAAACCAGGATAGCGCCAAATTCGTTTGGCCCTGGAAAGGAAAGAGTAACTGAACACGGCTTTGTTTTATTCAGTAAAAGGACTGATATTCCCTTTCGGGTGTTGAAGAAATGACATACGTCTATTCAAAACTTCAAAGATTTACCAAACCATAAAGCAATAAAGAAGTTCGCTGTTGAAAGCTGGACATATGAACGATTGCCAATATCCTGTGTGCCTATAAGGTATGAGGATATCTATATGAGCCCTAAGACGCACGTGATGTCAAAAGAATGACAAATGTGATGCGCATGCCGTAGGTTTTATAATAATAATAATAATTCTTTATTGTTGTAATGCATCTATACATATAAATAAAATTGCAGTGTCTGTTTGTAATATTGAAATAACCGCTTTTTATTACATGCATATGAATATAATTATATACGATACATACACCAAAATAACATTTTCAACAATTTTTGTCTGTCTGTTTGTTGCGGCTAATCTCTGAAAAGGCTGGACCGATTTTAACAGGACCTTTTTTGGGCAGGTAACTGATGTAATAAGGAGTAACTTAGGCTACTTTTATTTTAGAAAAAATAAATTCAAAATTCTGTAGTCCACGCGAACGAAGTCGCGGGCACAGCTAGTGTACAAATAAGAAGGGGTGAGTGGATAAAAGTGTTAACTACTATTAGGATTCTCTGGTAATATTTCTGATGTTAGCACATTTCCAATCTGAAATCTAGACTTGATTGATAGTTAAAACCTTTGCTAGCATCTGTAATTATGTAACGAATTAGAATTGGGGTGATTTAAATCAATGGATCGATTTACTATCAGTTATAACGTATGTTTATGCAGAAAAATCGGATATTTTGATTTTGTCAGAAACACCTTTGTCCCACTTAACCCTCCATAAGTGAAACTCTGATTTCAGGAGCCATGACTTTTTCCTTTGTCATTATACTACATTAAAAGATTACTAATAACAATAGTCATTCAATTATGATTTAGTTCCAAAAAATACAACTTAGATAACGAAATTAAAATCAAATACAAAAATAAATTTTAATCATAAAAATAGGTTAATAAAATTAGAACTAAAAATTACTTAAATAAAATAAAAAATAAATTTAGGTCAGGTTTTATGGTGGCGGAGCGGCGCGGGCGCAGTAAACTTTACAGCAGATACTCGATTTGGCTGTAATGTACTTTTGTTGACGTTATATTGGCGGTAAGGATAAAGAATTAAAATAAGGTGCTTTCCTTGATATAAAACCTAAACTAAATTTTATTAAAAATTAAAATGACAGTGGTTATAAATTTCTATGTCATAGTTAGTGGAAAAGAGAAGAGATAAAAAAGATTGACTTGCAAAAACGAAGTAGGTAGGAACATTTGAATGCTAAAGTGCCGACTGCATTACCTCATCAATAATAAATATAAAACCACTAATCGTAATAGAATCTCATTTATTCACTTAATATAGCAACGAATGAAATAAATTTGATTTTAATCAAACTTTGACTAAGGTAGGCGCCAATTAAACGTGGAAAAACGGACATTGACCCTCCCACATTTCTTGACATTCTTAATTTCAAAAATGGAATTAAAGAAATAAAGCTGTCTTGAATCGACATCTAACGTGATCCTTTAACTTTTTTGAAAAACAATTCATAGATGGTTTATCGAGTACCTTCATCCTTTACCTTTTCTGAAAAACAATTCATTGATGGTTTATCGAGTACCTTCGATATACATTACAGGAGATTAGATGAGAACAGTTGCAAATTATATTATTAAGGTACTAATTTGGAGATTTTAGGATAAGGTCAATGTACTTTATTTTAAGTTGATCTGGCGCCTAGTATAACAAGATATGAAACACAAAAATCTGCACGACTAGTGTTGAAATTCGAGTTTTTGCAAACCCGCAAAAGTAACGTTATATATAATAGACCAGGTTTAGGTATAAATATCAAAAAAAAGAATTTACATAGATTATGCCAAGCCTCGGTATAATAACGGGCCACATGAGTCATAGGGCAAGCTAGCAAGGTTATTTGATAATACTTTAGATTGTGTACAAACGGGAAATGTCTTCTTTTAATAAAAATATCGTGATTGTTTAGTATTTCGCGGTTTAACTTTCAAGGCCTTTCATAGAACGATTCTGTGTGTACTTATTTTCCTTTTACTCGATACAAGAGCTAAACATTTCCTAAGACTACGGGAAAATTAATCTTATGAGTTACATTGCAAAATTAAGTAGACGTCCAAACATGATGCTCGAGCTTGCAAGATGCGTGTTGTATATTTTATTTTGCAATGTTTACAGTATAGTTATAAGATTCATTTTTCCGTAGTCTCAGAAAGTTCTCAAGAAGTCTTGGTGTGCGCTGACCCCTTGGTGTGATTACAAAGATGTAGCAGCATTTTTGTGCTCCTACTTATCCCACTGTTTTGGATTAGGATCACGCGATCACTATTTCCTCTCCTTGAGAGGAGGCCTGAGTCCCAGCAGTGGGAACATTAAACAGGCTGATGATGATGATGATGATGATGATTTGCTAATGGACAGGGGTTTTAGTGGATTCTCCTGGCTTTAATACTGATAAAAAGGATCATCTATCTATTCTCTCATTCTTATTTCAATTTAAATGAAATAAATGGTTTTGAACTTGACGCCCATCACTGCGATCTTTATCTGTAGAGTACTGCGCATGTGAGTAATATGGTTGTGTATGTGTTGATTTGTTTTAATAAACACTGGTCTGATAGTATTGACCAAGCCCAAGTCGTCGACGGCGCGCACTGTTCCCGCGCGCCTCAAGGAGTTGTCAGCAACAGCAGGGGCCCAGCCGGGTCGAAGCCTACTGGGGCCAGGGTTATCCGAAAGGAAACTCGAGCCCCGGTATGAAGGCTAGAAGGAACGGGGTGGGCTTTTAGTCAGTAAGAGTCTGACACTATGTCCCGCTCCGCCCAAGAGCGGGGGTTGTCATGGGATGATTTAGGTACCCACCTTAAAAAAAAATGGTCAGATAGTATTTTTTTTTCAGTTGACATAAACCAGTGTGTGACTGCGATTACCTGCGATCACCTGATGGAAAGCAGTGATGCAATCGTTGATGGTGATACACACTAGTTTATTAAGAGCCTATTCACTCTAGCCTTAGAGCCATATTTCATCGGGACACCCTGGTAGCGCCACTGGTTGCGCCACCATGGTGTCCTAGTGAAATATAGCAAGACACCAAACAAGACACCAAACAGACACCAGAACAAAGATTTTATGTATCCTATGGATAATTTAGATTGCCTACGCAGCAAACACACCCTATAGTGCTCTTTATTCTCATTGCCATTAAGTTCATATTGACAAGCAAACGGGGAAAAATGTACTGAAAAAGACAACGAGAAAGGGTCAGTGTGTCCCTTTCTTACCCCCATTTTAACTAGGGTAACCATGATTTTACTAAATTAATTGTTATTATTTTTGACACTGCAGCATGTGATATTAATTGATGGTGTATTTTTTTATATCGACAGCAAAGTACTAATATCTCCAAACTTTCTGTGAAACCTGAAAAAAAAAAAATCACTTCGAATAAGAAAACTAAGACGATTATCACATTGCCACGTTCCACGCAGCGTAGCGCGTAAATGCGTGTACCTATTAACATTGCTCGTAAATATCTCCATTTGTATAGAAAATAAGCACAGTCCTAGCAGAGATTACCTAATATGGCTTGTTCGTCAACTCGCTTAAGCAATTCAAGCGAGTCCGCGCGAGTTGGGACCTTCCGATTTCACCTACTTTTTCTGTCGTCATCTCGCATAAACGTATAAAATACAGTTAAATAATAACAATTACTATAAATAACTAGCTATTGCCCGCGGATTTTTTCACGCAGGCTATACCGGTTATCTACTTAGATTTCGGGATATTAGTTAAAGGTGAGGAATGAGGCGAGTAGGATGTGGCCAATGGTACACGATACCCAAGTTACTTTAAAAACATTTTACGTTACTTTTGATTTTCTCATGTTACCTGCACCTCCTCACCTCACCAAGGCAAGTTCGGTCGGTTTCTGCATTGGATTCAGACGGAAGTAACGCTCGGGTATCACTATTGTGTGGAACATCCGGAGGACACGGTGGAGCACCCGAGGACATGGTAGAGTTGTGCCCCGCTCGGGCAGAGCACCGCTACTTCCTCGTGGAGGCAATTTTTGGCAACAACCTTTCACGCAGGGCCCTAGTTCAGACTATGGTCCGGAGCGAGGAGGAATGGCAGGCGGTCGCCTCTTTCTGCGAAGCAGTAATGTTAGCGAAGAAGGAGGCCAAAGGACCATCGGCAGCAGAAATTTCGACCCCGACGACGGACCACGTTAGACGCGGGCTTGTGGATGCCGAGCAATGGGTAGTCCGCTATCCGGCCGTCCGGTAATTAACCGAACCGAGCTCAGTCGTCAACAGCGCGTAGTGATCGACGTGCTCCTCAAACAGATGACATCAAACCGTAGGAGTCCAGAAGGGCCGATGCCCGCAAACTAGGACCCCAGCGAATTTCTGGAAAGGAAACCCGTAGTTCTAGAATGCAAAGGGCAACTGAAGGTCACAGGTTAATCGTGAAATGGAACGCATCCAAGAAAGATTTTGTTCATCGTGTGGGCGCTTTTGACTTTTTTGACACATACATGACGTATCGATACTGCATATTCACTCACTTACGTTTATTTCTAAGTCTCATATTTGTACTCTAATATTTGTACGTCAACTTTGGTTGCTTATTGCTGATAATGTTGTGATTTGTTGGTAATTAATAGGTAAATATGCAATATTATATTATTGTTATGTTGATTAATATCTTTTTCATTAACGATAAGTGTTTTATTTTAAAGTCATGTCGAATACAATTTCTAATACATTTTTAGTGGGTACCTATGTTATTTTTTAGATTTTCAAGTCTGAGCGAGTTGACGACAGAAAAAGTAGGTGAAATCGGAAATTGCCAGCTCGCTTGGACTCGCGCGTATCGCTTAAGGCCCAAGCGCCCGAAAAGTGCTCTAAAACCGTGAATGTGAATGATTATTTATACATTTTTGAAAAAAAAAAAATTTTTTTTTTCAATTTGACGTAGTCAATTTGACGAATATTACCAGAATTTTGTGATAGATTCCATTCATCAAGATATGCTCTCTATGCAAATTCTGGCATTCTGTTGCAGGTTTGTGTTATTGAGAGCTACAATTTAATCAGCTAGTGTTTATATAACAATAATAATAAATAATTTCCTAGTTTGGTGGTGATCACTTGCTAAGCGATCTCCTGCTTGGTGAGCTCCTACATGTTTTCAATAGCGTTCATGTCTGGTGTATTGATTGACTAGGGTAAAACATTAATGTTTTTTTAGCCAAGTATGCAGTAACACCCCTGGTTTTATAGCACAATGAAAATTCGGGCATAAAATAACCTCTTCGTCAATAAGGAACCATTCTTCGAGATGCGGCAGCAGTGCAGGTTCTAGAGTACTCGCTTGTACTGGTCATGCCTCACGGTTAGGGCTTTCAAATACCGGACTTTTTCAATACCGGTATCAATACCGGTATTAGAATTTTTAATACCGTGATCACGTGATCACGGTATTGAACTCAAGGTTTTTTTTTAAACTAGTACTTGACTGAAACCCTGTCAAACCCTGTTAAAGTTCATTTGAAGTTTAATTAGGAAATTAATAAAACCATTTAATTCATTAAAACCCAAGCTTTCTATTGTGTCTGTAATTTCCACGATTGAAAGGTTAAATATTTTTGTTTTCGAATCAGTGTTTATTCTCTCTTAACCGTTCTAATAAGGTTCTAGTAAGCCATACTGATTGTTTACCGGTAATTAGCAAATAAGGTAGATTAAAATCATAGATCTGCGTAAGGTTTAGGCTTACTTGATGCTGTAACTTTTTTAAGACATTTCTAATAAGGTTAAAACGCAGTTCTAAGGTTCAAGTAAGCATGACCCTGTCGTACCTATAGTTTACTGGCTGATACATTCGATGCGTACCTATACTGCCCTTAGAGGTCAGCAAGCGTCAAGACTTTGTTTTTTTTATTATTATATTAATATCTCACATGTAATTGTTGTACCAAACTACCAATTAACCATTCAATCGTGATAATGACAGACACAATTGAAAGACAATAGGTGCGCGAACGCCGGCGTTCGCTTGGGGTTTAATGAATTAAATGTATAATTTTGAATCGTTTCTTCGAACACGAAAGTAGTAATACGATAAGTACTAATTAGACAAAATTAATAATATTTGATGTTAAAAAAAGAATGCCACAATCAAACCGCTCAAATATTCAATTTTTACTTTTTAATTGAAGATCTAACGGATAACGTGATCCGTTAAAGTAAAAAGTGATATTAAACAAAGTGGAAAATGATACAATTTTAGATGCTTCAATTTGTTGTGAATTCGTAATTCGACCTTAGTTTTTACAAAAAAAAAATACGATTGCGTGATTCGTTGAGAATTAAGTCAAAACCCATAAAATACAAGTATTAATATTATGTACCATGTTGCTCGTCAAGATTACAAACTTATCAAAAATACACAATGACCAAGTTCACATGCACATGTTACCCGCGCACCTTTGCGAAACTGACTAACAAAACAATAACGTCGTATAGGGCCTATTACACTACGCGTTATTCAGACCATTTTAGTCTACGGTTCGACGTATCGCGAAGAGTTGGCGCTTAATACAAGTGTGAGAATAATATTATATCGTTATTTATATTATATAATACAACTTCTTACTACTTATTACAACAAAACACAATAATATATATTCAAGATTGTAATACCGTAATCACGGTATTGGCTCGTCAATACCGTGATTGAAAAAAGACCAAAATATATCCGTGATCACGGTATTACGGGATCCCGTAATACCGGTATTGAAAGCCCTACTCACGGTCCCTCACGATATGTAGACCCTTGCTTGAGATTAAAGACCACATCATAATACTAATTGGGAATTTAGCTGTCTTCTTTTCTCTTAACACCAGTTTTTATGGAGCTATTCTCCAGAGCGTCGTCGGAAAGGAGCATTTTTTAAACGGACAAAAGAGCTTTTGTCAACTTAAACCTGAAATGTCGGTTCTTCAGAGAAACATGTCTGAAAAATTATATTATTTCATCAGATAATGGTAGTAGTTTATTAACAATGTACTGTACTATTTAAAGTCTTATTTTTAACCGACTTCAGTCTGAAACAGTCAGATTTTGATGTTGTTTGGCCCTGTGCTATAGTCTCTTCTTATTAACCTCGGTGAGGCGTGGTTTTTTGGTAGGCCGATAACCTATCAACTTCTTTTTTGCTTATTCTCGAAGAATTATTGTCTTATCGATAACTTCTAGGCTCTCGTAGTTTGTAATCGTGGTAAGGTCTTACCTAAGCTGTCTAATATACATATTAGTTTTTGATTAGTTGTCTAAAATATAATGTATTAATAACATCTTGAACTTCTTTAAAACACAATGGCTCGTAGTACGAACTAATCTATGGACACACTAGTAGAAAGAGATAGAGAGTGTTCTTGAGTCGCCACACCCAAGAATCTTTTATACTATCTGGATTGATTACGTCAACCTCAAAAATGTACTGACCTAAAAAAGGATATGTGTATGAGTACGATACAAGAACGCCCTTTTTTTAATTCTTTTTTATTTTGTTTTTTAGACTATTCCATAATGTGGGATGTCGTTAGATAGGTCTTTCAAAAATATTGCGAGTGTGTGAAAACTATTTATCAATTTAGGGATCCTATTGTGAATTATAAATATAGTTTTTACCTAATGCTAGTTTTCAATTGAACCTTATTGAGTTAACAGATGAAAAGTAGTTTATTTATTTATTTCCACACTTATAAGGTGTAATTTGTTAAGCTTAAAATACAGAAAAAACAGGTTAAATAAAGTAACACTTATAGGTATTTCACCTAGTATGTTTCAGTACATTTGCTATTACTATTTTTGTCTTGGACGGCTTAATATTCTCACTTTACTCAGATTTCTATGAACACACTTGTTTTTCCAATTTACAATGGACTTGGCAGAATAGTCGAAATCGGCTCGACTTGAATAAAGAATACTCAAAAAAACACTAAAACGATCAAAATAACTTTAATTTCGGAAGTCGATGTTTCTGGTATATTTTGTTATATAACACCGACTTCCGAATTTAAAGTTATTTTGATCGTTTTACAGTTACTGTAAAACAAACATAAGTAACTAATTGTTGTTATAGATAGTTTTTGTTAAAAAACTAACTGTTAGTTTGGTTTGATTCTACAGTTTTGTACCAACTTTATGGTTATATATTTTTGTTAAATTTTTTGTATGTTTAATTGGCTATTATTGGTCTTGTTAATCAGTTCAACTTCATCAAATGATACTTTTTGACTGTAGTAGAATGTAGATCACTATATAGACTATGAATATGAATACAGAGACTTCTTCATAAAAACACCAAAATCCCTATATATATACAAACATACATAATCAGCCTTTTTAATGTTTCCACTGCTGGAACTCAGACCTCCTCTCTAGGAGAGGGAAACGAGCGAAACGGCCCGTGCTTCTCAGAACGCGGACGCGTTCAGCGCGTACTGAAGCTTGGAAGTGGTGGGTTCAATAAAAAATGTATGAAGATTTTTTAGAGAGGTTTTATTTTGGTCATAAATTATAAAGTTATTTATGTAAGTTCAAAATAATTAGCTATAGGTGTAGAAAACTATAGAAGCTTATTTATGATTTTTAAGCTAAAAATGTGCACTGGATTTAGCTTACGTGACCTACTCAAACCCTAGTGTTTTGTAATTTTCTTGATTAGTGCGTTGGTAAACTTGTATTTAATTATATAAAAATTTTATACAAAACCATAATATTTTTTTATGCCATCCTAGAGATGAATATGTATATTGTCTTTTATTTGATGCCATGACATCCTCATAGTTATGATTCTTGGTGCATTATAATGGTACCCGAAAAACCGAGATATTTGTCTAAAAACGGTCAAAGCGTCCGTTAGCGTTAGCGTTATTATTAACATCTTGAACTTCTTTAGAACAGAATGTCTCGTAGTACGAATAAGTCTTTACACATTAGTAGAAAAGGATAAAGATTCTTGTATGGTACTTCTTTATTACATCTTTGAGGTTGTCGTAATCAATCCAGATTGTATTGGACAAGATTCTTGGTTCACTGTCACTGACGTTTGACAGTTGGTTAATTATGGTTTTCAAAGGTTAGATTTCCATCTTATTACATACTCTTTGATGGGGGGCGTGACTGGCGGCCGGACTGGTGTCCGCACTGGTTGCGCCACCAAATTGGTTGCGCTACCGAACAGACACCAGGTGAGTAACGCTCTATAGAGCTCTATACATTTTGCTGGTGGCGCAACCAGTTGCGCTACCAGTGGTGTCCCGGTGAAATATGGCCCTTAAACACACTCAAATTATAAAATTATAATTGGACAGGAAGACCGCAGAAGGCAAATTTTTCCGTTAGTTGGTAGTATAATTATTAATAATTTATTATATTAATTAGACAAGCGTGTTCCATCGTCGGCCACATCATCGCTCACAAGATGGTGGTCAAACGCGAGCCTATCTACACTACAATAAAGAGGTAAAGTTTGTTTTTTTGTTTGTAGGAGGTAATCTCTGAAAATACTGGGCCGATTGATAAAATTTTTGCACCGATAGAAAACTGCTTTATTCCTGAGTGACATAGGCTATATGTTATGTACGCAGGCGAAGCCGTTGGCAGAAACTAGTCAATTTAAAAAAAAAAGAAAAATATACAGGCGCCGCTAGCCTAAAAAATCCACTCGATTTAAATTAAGAATTCCAGGCATTCCTTACAAGCCAAGAGAAAGGACATGACATATCCGCCGTGCGTGGTACAACATGCATCATATTACGGTCAGTGGGCGTTGACCTCTTTGGTCCAGAACAAGGATGCTAATGGAGCTCCGTGACCATAGCCGAAACTATCGGATATGTCTGAAAAAAAGACCAAAACCGAAATATTTTATTCGGATATTTTCGGATAAAGGTGGAGACTTAACGTGGCTATAATAATATTATCTATTTATTTACAAACCTATATGACTGATTGTAAAAATGAATGAGAATCTAGACTAGAAATAAATGTCAAATCGTGCTATTAGTATAACCGAAATCTAAATCTAGCGAATAATGCGAAATAATTTCATAACCGTAAGCGTAGCCGGTTTAATATTCTTCCTATATATCCTATAATATATGTAACTCATGATTTAAAAGAGTGTCCACGGAGTTTCTTGCACGTTGTTCTCCATAGAGATCTACGCTTTGGAATGTGCAATTTAACTTTACATTTTTTGACTAACCGACATTTTGACAAATCAAAAGTACCTAAATGGTCTATTTGAAACAAACATTTCTGATATCCGAAATATCCGAATCCAGATCCGAAATTTCATATTCCGAACATCCTTGGTCCTGAGTGGCAGATAACCCGAGTACCAGACTAGGAGACGCCTCGTCACGGGACGAGGCTGATTATGATGCGTACACTTTTATATTTGAATCAACTGGTGCAAGTACTTGAAGATTTGTGGGAGTGGTTAGAAAGTGTTTTGATGTCGGATCAAAACTATTGAAAAGAATTGAGTCACATGTCGATTTGTGACTGTTTTAGTTCGATGTTGATAGGTTTAATATTATTTCCATAAAATATTATATAATTATGTATTAAGTATATGTAACTCATATTACGATGGAGGTTCTTGCACGTTCTTCTCCATAGAGATCTACGCTTTGGAAGGTGCAATTTAACTTCACTTTTTTTAAATGACAGACATTTTGACCATTTTTAAAGTACCTAAATGGTCTATTTGAAATAAACAAACATTTCTGATATCCGAAATATCCGAATCCAGATCCGAAATTTCATATTCCGAACATCCTTGGTCCTGAGTGGCAGATAACCCGAGTACCAGACTAGGAGACGCCTCGTCACGGGACGAGGCTGATTATGATGCGTACACTTTTATATTTGAATCAATTGGTGCAAGTACTTGAAGACTTGTAGGAGTGGTTAGAAAGTGTTTTGATGGCGGATCAAAACTATTGAAGAGAATGAAGTGAGATGTTGATTTGTAGCTGTTTTTATTTCGTTGATAGGTATTAATTATAATAAAGAGGTAGGCATAATTATTATGTTTTAAGTTCTCTTAATTATAGTGATTTGATATTTATTACTTATAGGATTTATCAGTTGTGTGTGAGTGTTTTGGAATAAAATGCCTAGGATCTTTGTTAAAATGTTAGTCGTGCGAGCGACAAATAGGGATAGAGCTATTACTAAACACCCTACATAGCTCATTAACTCCCTCCTTTTAACAGTTCAGTTTAGGTCGTGGTAGGAGGATCTCAGACTTGATGTGTTAAACCATCTGGCTGGAATTAAATGGACACAACTCTCGTACCCGCCTAGGCGGCAGTACGCGTGGCCGTGCATTTAATTGCGGCTAGCTGCGCTGTGATAGTGCGCAGCTGACCTTTAAATCCATTTTCTTTGCGAAATATTGATTGATTTAGATAGGCTATGTTCACTTTGAAGAATATTTAACCACTAATTTTTAGGTGTAAAAATATTTCTAAAGATCCTATCCGTTTCAAAGGAGTAGGGAAAAGTTGCGAAATTGCTAAATATTTTTTTAGCCAAAAGTATCAATAGCGCGAAAAAATGTTGATAATGTTGTTCATGAATCTATAATAAGCATATACCTATTTTTTTCAAAGCTTGACCTGACTGTTACCGAAGAGTAGGCTTCAGAAAGTCCCTGTTTTATGGCACTTTTCGAGCGCTTGGGCCATAAATACGCATGTATAAAAATTTCTAATAGTCAATAATGGTATCTTTATTTAAGCTGAATGCAATCTTCTACCTAAGAGTGCTAAACAAACAGTAGCAACGCGTTCACTAAGATATCTACCAGTGTAATAGAAACCTAATAAAAGCTGTTATTTTCCGGTCAATGAACAAATACTCGATTGGGACAGGATCCGATGACAGCTCGTGCGCTACTAGATAGATAGATAGATAGATAGATAGATAGATAGATAGATAAAACATTTATTTGATGCAACAAAATTAACACACTACCAACACTAAGGACCAAAAAGACCAATTATGCGACCACTTTTTATCAGACTAATTGAGCAGCTATTTATAACTGTAATACGGAGCAGTGTTATGAATTTATTTTTGAACAGATACTATAACAGCTGGTCTCTGATAATCTAGACCTATTTATTTATTGGCACACCAACAGCATTACATACACGATTTGGTAAAAATAATATTTAAAACAAAGCTCTGGTTTTTGCCTAATACAGGTATGCACAGCTAACACCATGCTAGATATAACATTAATTATTAAAAAAATACTACAAAAAAAAATATACAAAGAGGGAAAAAAACACAGATACAATAATTATAAATATAAAAATGGAATAGACTTGTACCAAACATTTATTTGTTTACTAGCTTTTGCCCGCAGCTTCGCCCGCTTACATAAAATATTGTCATTCAAAAATGAAGCTGCTTTCCATCGGTGAAAAAAATTTAGCAATCGAACCAGTATCTACTTTCAGAGATTACCTTCTATAAACAAAAAAACAATCTCTTTATAAGTGTAGATTTAAACTTCATCTACAGTAGTGGTACATAGGCGGACTTAATGCAACAAGGCAGCATTCTCTACCAATCATCCTTTGGGTTAAAAAGATAACACTGAGCTAGGTGTGCACAATAAATAAATAATAGATAAAGTCTTCATAAATAGAATGAATAAGTGTCATTAAATTAAGTGGCTTATAATAATAAAACTTATAATAAGAGGCTTATAATAAGAGAACTTAAAATATTACAATTATGACGAAGACCAAATCAAGGTAGACAGGACTTCAAGAAGTATGTGGTTCCGAATTTTACACTTGAAAGAAAATTTACTTTCAGCTTTTTTGATGTCAAAGGAAAACACATTCCAGAGTTACATTTAAGTATTAGAAAAGTATAAGCTATAGTTCTTGAAGGATTTCTGGTAAAACAGGTGGTACTTTACGGTCAATAGACAAGTAGGTAAAGACCCGGTTTGGTCAAGATTCAATGGCTGCCACTAGCCTCAGTAGCTATAGTGCGAGTTTTTAGACATGGGTACTGGAACGCGTTAACAAATCTGTTTTTAATATCTATCTAATACATTATAGATGCAATGGAAGTGGTACCAATATTGGAACTGATTTCGGAATCGGATTTTTTTCTGGTTTATCGGAACTGGAACCGGAACCGAAACCGGTTAAATGAGACAAAACTAATGATAAATTCGGTTAATAAATATAGATGAAGATCGAATTCGAAAACAACTGTTCAAAACCATTTCAAATACGAAACAAAACACAAAGTGAAAAATTAAATCGCAGGTGCTAAATCAATCGGAAGTTCCAAATTTTCGGAATTGAACTAGTACTTAAGTAATAATATTTTTAACGAAAATGATAAAAGATATCTTTTTTTTGCAAATAGGTTTTAAAAAACACTTACACGTTATTATTTTTTTCGTCCGTTTAAACTAGATGAGGCCGATGTTTCCTAGCTGACTACCCTGAGAAGAAACACCGAAACAAACTCAGGGGTCATAGTCTCTTTTGAAGTCCATACAGTAAATATAAAAAAAAAAAAACACGAAAGGAAAGAGACGAAAATTTCAAATGAAAGGAATGACTAAAAAACGATGATTTAAAATACCAGTAGGACGAGGTGACTCAAACTAAATAACTTACAGTTACGTGAATGGAAGACTAATACTACGTGAAAGAATTTAGGTTACAGGTAAAATTCTCGAAGACTGACTAACGCAATGTCAATGTAAAACTTTAGCTGATATAGGAAAAGAAGCGCCTTATAAAACAATAAATCATCATCATCATCAGCCTTTTTTAGTGTTCCCTCTGCTGGGACTCAGGCATCCTCTCAAGGAGAGGGAGTGGGCTGTAATCCACCACGCGGGCTCAGTAGGTACATGTCACATGTCATCGAATTTTTGGTTCTAGGACAGGCCGGTTTCCTCACGATGTTTTCCTTCACCGTTTTGAGAGCAGTGGTAATGAAATAATTACTTACACAAAGTAATGCGCCTGCCAGGGTTTGAACCCGCGACTTACAACTCGTTAGTCAGAGCCATTAACACTCGGCCACCACTGCTCTAACCACTGATAAAACAAAAGATAGGACAGGATAAAGAAAAATGAATAAAGAACATCGCGACTGATCCAGATAGTAGATATAAAGATAGAATGACAAAAAGAAAACAGTTAAAACATTATCCGATAGGTAAAGATTATGGAGGATTACTGGTAACTCGACGTATTGCTAGCAGGACATACATTAGAGAAAAAAACATCATGAGTCATCAAGATACAGCTTAGTCAGAGTTAAAACATAATCCGATAGTTAAGGATTATGAGAATTACTAATAACTCTGCGTATGGCAGGTAGAATGTGAAAGTGTAACCCATTTGCAAAGATTAAGCACGCTGAGGGTGGAAACCTACGATGCCCTCGAAAATTTTTTACTGTTAAATTAGCAGTTCGATGTATTTTCAAAATATCAAGTTAAAATATCAGATGCTAAGTCCAGTTACGAATAACCCTGTAGACGAAAACTTTCGCAAAGCTATCACTGTATGCTACATAGCTATATAATAGAATGCTTACGAAGAATCCTAAGATATGGTTAGAAAGAACATAAATTTTAATTGACACTTCCAGACCAAAGCTAATCAAAATCAATCCATCAGCTCTCGCCAAATCAATTCCATTACCACAAAAGACCAATAAAGAAACAATAACACTAGAAACGGAAACTAAACAAAATCGTAAACGAGCAAGCCTATAATACGACAATTCAATTAGTAAGAGACATTTGAAATGCGTCAGCACTTAATGGCACCCCTAATGGTATTAGCTGACATAAAAGGAGTTTACCTCAGTTGTAAATCATAGTAATAGACGTGGTTAATGTGGGTCTACAGTTAAATGGTATGGTGGAAAGGAAGAAAGACAAGACTGATGACTTTAGCAGGGTAAGGAATGTGAATCGAAGGACCACGCATCAGAAACGGTTGGTCCTATTATCAAATTCTTTGTTGAAATCATAACAAAAGACTCAAAGCTGTGAGATTTTTGTGGTAGCTACATGTTATACCGACACAAAATAGTGATGATAATCCAAATATCAATAGCAAAAAAGTAAACGATGCTTCAATTGAAAAGAATTCTCAGGAACATACACAAGCACAGTAAAGGTAAAGACTGATTTTTAAAACAAAAACATTACACCATTAACGGTAGCATTGAACCTATAGATAGGTATATTGTGTCTTCAAGCATTTTAGTATATTCTACACACGTCAACAACCATGGAATAGCGGTAACTCACGTCACCACCGGCATAACTATATGTTGTACCACACATAATAAAAAATGGTGCCAATCGGTAAATGGTTTTACGATTTCACGTACTATGAGAAACGTGTGGGGCGACGTTTTAGCTTTTATAGCTCATTAAAATTACATTGCATATGCTTAAGACTTAGAATATGAAACTAAAATGTCTGCTTGCGGTGAATGTTTAGATCTTCAGAATCACGAGCTTCTCTAAGTATTTCTTCTTGACATTGAATGTTGACTACAAAACCACAGCTCGGCCAAATTTTATTAGATTTGGGATAAGTCTATGTCATATGACACGTTAAGTCTTCCGAGACTGGTAGATTTTGCGATTAGTTCCACAGGATCTGCCATAGACCTGGTGGTCTAACAACGAGAGAGACCTGAAGAAAGCCCAATTGCCAAAATGGATAACCCAGGACAGATTGTATTGGTGTAGAATTGTGAGGAGACCCACACAATAGGAGCAAGAACAGACAAATAAGAAGATTTTGAATACGATGAAAGCAAAGGTTGACAAATTAGACCTAAGTAAGTCATGAAAGAATGCACAGTGTCCGGCGTAGAACAAGCCAGGTGGACAAAAGTCATTATCAAATTCCCAGAAATTTGTACTTTCTACCTGTAAACAACACCCCTAAACCTCTGATTCCAAGAATTGTTTACGTCTAACATTCCATATGGGTGAGTCATCGTTTATCAAAGTAAGGTCATTAGGTAAGTGCAGTTAAATAAATAGGTCAGTTGCATTTTAGCGACACTTACACTAACATCTCATGGTGGTAGTTCTAATTTTGTGAAAAGTTTTAGTGATGAATTTTACTTCTGAAGGTATGTTAAATATTATTTTCTTATTAGAATCTTTTAAGGTGTTATAAACATTTATAAAGTAGACTATCTCTGAATACTTAAAAAATTACCATGTTTTTCTTTGTTTTCGAACTTATCAGGCTTAGAAAAGCCATGTATCCTCTTGTATCCACTCTGAATTTTTGATATGTTTTAACTACATGCCTATAGACTATTATGTGACCTATTTTATGTAGCACACTTGAGTACAACATTTTTTTTTCTTTTTTTGTAGAAATGACTTACTCTATTAGTAAAATAGAGTTTTTCGAAGAGTGGCTTAAGCACGAAAAAGACGAAAGAAATGATCGTCTATTTCAATTTATTTTGTCTAAGTGTGATTTCTCTGATATCACTGAAGAATGTCAAAGGGAAATTAAGATGAAATTAGCCACCATTTCTTCGAAAATTGCAACCAAGTGGGTGTCTTCAGCAAAATCAAAAGAGCGTTTCCTGAATAAGAATAAGTTGTGGCTGAAAGGCGAAAATATAGAATTCTGCTTACGATCGACTCAACCACAACCTTCTAATTCATCTGCTGATTTTTGTCGGCCCGGAAGACCTAAAAAAGTTTTCGAAGATTCGTCTTTTAAAACTAAGAAACGTAAAGTTGCTGATCTAGTTGAATCGCGGAGTGTTGGAGAATTAATGGCTGCTGCAGAGGTAGCTTTACGGTCCACTGGATATAAAAACGTTGCCAGAGTAATAAAGGACATTGACGAAAATCCATCTTTTGCCAGTACATGCCTTCAACAACCAAGTGCTGTGCAAACTGATAGACCGCTAAGTAGTGACGAGGCATTAGCGTATTATATTGATTCAAAATCAACAACCCACTCATATAAACAAACTAGGAAGTGGACTATGAAAGTTGGGCATCACGTTTTTCCATCATATGATTGCATTGTAAAATCAAAAACACTGTTCCAATAGGGCAACTTTCAGAGGAAGCCCAAGAATCGAGAAACAAAGATTGCCGGAGGTTTAGAGAGCACAACACCAGAAAGTGATCTCGTCTCGCCACGAATAGAGACTTGCTCAATATGTTGATTTTAACGTCTGATCCTCTGATCAATAGCCTTCGGGAAATACCGAAAAAAAAGAGTAATAAATTGTGCGCGGAGGTCTTAAAGCTCATCGTAGCTCCCACTATAGAGCCTCGACTCCAGTTGCAACCAAGACCTCCACAAACTCAGGAAGACTATTTTCAATTGGATTCATCGGATTCTGAATCTGATGATTCTGATATTGAGAATTAGTTTTATTGTAAATAGATTAGTCTAGTGTTAGATTTCGATTTTTTGTATTTTTTTAATGTTAGTCTAAGGTTATATATTTATATAGAATTAGCGTCGATATTTGCAGCGATTGAGATAATTTTATTCTTATTTTTTTTTCTGTATTGTAATCGTGTCATCATGAAATAATATATTTATACACCATCTCTATGCATTTTCTTTAAATAAAATATTATGGTACTACTAGCTGTCCCCCGCATCTTTGGTTACTGCTCCACTCTCATGGGTCGCAGCGTGATGATATATAGCCTATAGCCTTCCACCATAAATGAATTGAAATATTTTTTTCAAATCGGCAAAGTACTTCCTGAGATTAGTGCGTTTAAACGAACAAACAAACGGAGTTTTTAGTTTTATAATATTAATATAGGTATATAAATACTTAATTTATAGATATAGTTCCAAAACCATGAAAAAATATTTTTGTCCACTTGGCTTGTTCTACGCCGGACACTGTGGAATGGTACTAAGAACAAAAAAGACGATTTAAACATTTTCAAACGTTCAAACAAATGAATGATTTTGATCAAAAGAGTGCTAATTAATTCAAATGTAAAAGCATCCAATCACAATTAAAACAATTTGTTTAACGACCATTAAATCGATATCACCGCTTTGCATTTTCATAATAGGAAGACCTAGTCATCCAATTCAGCAAAAAACACTTTCAAAGCGCGGATCAATAAAAAATCTAGGATCAAAGAACATATGTTTTTATTGTTATCGTCTATAAAAAGATACGAGATGAATCATTCATCTGTTCATTCAATTAGAATGAATCTTTTTTTATTGAGACCAGTAATGAGCGATCATTGTGAAGGAAAGTATAACGCAACTATGAATAAAATACGTGAACAAAAAAATTGTTTGCTTTTAAAATTGCGAATTCACGCTTAGTTAAATATGCGGGAGAGTACTTTTATTGATATGCTCGCGTTTGACCACCACCTCACCTTTTTTTTTAAGGTGGTATAAAATCATCCAATGACAACAATATTTTTTATAGTGGATAGGCTCGCGTTTGAACACCGTCTCACCTGATAAGCGATGATGTGATCGACGATAGAGCACGCTTGCCTAGAAGCAACCTATTCACTCTTGACTCAAAGACCCCTAAGTTGTAGCTATCAGGAAACAGGCGGCTGTAGTAGTTTGGATGTGAATGATTGGCAGAAGTCTAGTTATGAAACAAAAAGAAGTCGCTTGGGGCTAGATCTGGTATGGCAATGGTCAAGCAATTCAAATCTTAATTTGTGGATTTTCGCCATAGCATCCGTTGAGGTGTGAGATGAGAGCAGTCTTGGTCAGATCGAGTAAGGCGTCAAGCAATTCAAACCTTTATTCGAGGATTTTCGTCATGGCAAAATTGCAACCATAGAGGTGTGAGATGAGTGCATTGTCTAGGAAAGAGGATTTTCTTTTTCTTCATCTCCCATAGATTTAGGGAGGCCATTGCCCAGCAGTAATAATAACTTGAACTATCCATAATTATACATTTCATTTCCAATATAGAGCGTGTATTTATTTATACAGCTTTTTATGGATGACTCATAGTATCTTCAAGACAAGTAATGAACAGGTATTTCTGCGAGTTGAAAATCAAGAATTTAAACGAGACATATGTTTTTATCTAAAGGTGTGGTTCTTATGTCTTTATTATCATTGAACACCGTTACAATTTGGCCTTTTATTGACCACTTTTCAACAATAACTTGAATAATATTGTTATATTGTCTTATGTATAATTCATACTAACCCACTTTGAAAACCAATACATCCGTTGAACATTTTTATTATTAAAATCCATTTTTAGCACTGATTATAATCACCCTTCATGACTTTTAAGAAAATGGATAACTAATGCAGAAAGTAATTCTCTTATTTGTAACAAATTTTCCACTAAATTTTCACTTATTTGGTTAGAGAATGTCTCATGTCCCTCACTGAAGTTAAAACTTGATATTTATACAACATTAGTTTTTAGTATAGTGAAACCCGATACACGTTTCTAGATATTTTTTTTTTACAACATAACTGTATTATGAAAAATTACAGAGTTATAAGCTATTTATGTCAGCAAAAATACATGGACACCACGCCATCCAGGCAACTGAGGAGTTGTTTTGCAATTGCACCCAGCTGTGCATTGGCTCCTTATGCCCACTATGACTTGTCGTGAACTGTGTTGTACTTACGGTGATATCCAAATCGAACTTAAACTATATTCGGGTTTCGCACTACTAAAAATAATGTTATATTTTAATATCCAACATAGTCTTTCGATACGCAATCAATACCAAAAGTCTTCGTTCAAAGTTCTCATTGATTGGCTTGGATACTATCGATGAACAATCACTGAAGTTAATAACTGCATTAAACTTTAAACATGGTCTTAGGAATCGCAATCGATACCACGCCATGGTACGACAAATTAAGACACTACTCCAACATAACTGCGAACACCAAAAACATCTGTTTATATTTTTTCATCAAATATTTTGAATTTCGAACAACTTCCATCCACTGGTTTCTCCATATTCAAAAACTACTTTTTTCTTGTCTCTGAACAGGCACAGGACACAAAGCGACATTGATCGCGGCACTGCGGAATGGCGGCGCGTGCGCAAGCCGCAACAATACCTTGGAATGCGACGCAACACAGCCGTGTATTAATTACTGCTGTTATATCATTGTTACCGGTAAGTGAATGTAGGGTGCGCGTTGTAAGTAGGTCCCTATGTAAATTAGAATGAGGGAAGTAGATTCTGCTAATGCAACTAAAGAAATGAACGTTTAGGGAATATTTTTTTTGTTTTTATGACACAAGTGTGAGCGATTGGCTGCTGCGCTGCGGGTCACAGGTTCGATCTCTACATGGAAGAAATATTTGTGTAGTCTAAAGATAGGTAATCCGGGTCTGGGTTTCTTGTGTATTTAAGATTACATGTTTGTGAACGCATCTACAAAACAGAAGTGACGGCAAAGTTAAAAAAGAAAAGAAAAAAAGTATGGCAAAGGTGTGACATTCTCTGCCGGAAACACAGACCATGTGTTTCCTAAAAAATAAAAATAAAAAATATCAAAAGTTTTTATTTCACATAGGCCTACATGGGCACTTATAACACGTCAGAAGCTAGTGCACGGTTCCAAATTGGTCGTTTCCTATGGAGAAGAACCGACAGCTAGAACTTGGTTTTTAAATTAAGAATGAATAGTTCAGTTCTTGGCAAGCGTGCTCCATCGTCGGCCACATCATCACTTACCATCAGGTGAGATAGTGGTCAAACGCGAGCCTATCAATAAAAAAAAAAAAAATATTTTTTTTTTACTAATGGTACTTGGTAGGTATATCAGAAAAACAATTAACTAATAGTTTTCGTTTTAGAGTTCTAACAACCCATCACACGGGCGAAGACGCGGGAAATATTGTATAGTAAAGCAAAACCAGCAGCTGCATCTATTTTAAATTGCTTTAACTGCTCTGAAATGATTACTTCATTAGCAGTTAAAACAGAAACCATTCTCTTATAAATTACCTTTAAACAATTAAGACACTTATGGCATACAATACAGCTTTAATTTTACACAATTTACACGCGACGTTCTTGTCTGAACTATGTAATATAAAAAACGGAGAATGTGTCAACAAAATACTTGTATGACTATCAGAACAGGTGCTTAATGAGTCAGCTGAAGACAATGTGCTTGAACTTGAAAATATGAATGAAGAGGTTGTTATAACATCGATGAATACTACACGGGATTGTGGAACGCTACGCGCCAACTTACAACTTGCAAGTCGGCGAGGTGTTCCATAATCCTGCTCAATCTCGAGGAATTGTATTGAGCAGTGTTCCGAAAAAGGTGTGCCACTGCACACTGGTGTTTAATGAATCCAATCCCACATCAAAATCTTAATCCCGCGTGCCTTTAATATATATTTATATTAAAGGCACGCGGTATATACTTTTTTTCTACCTCTTTAATGAGACCTTCATCTTTTTTTTTTTTCTAGCCGTTGCTGTCCCACTGATGGGCAAAGGCCTCCCCCAAGTCCTTCCAAACTTTCTTCTCCTGCGCCGTCTCAAACCAGTCCTCGCGGTACGTATTCAGATCATCCCGCCACCTCTTTCTAGGCCGACCTCGACGGCGCTTTACTTCAGTAGGGACCCGCTGTGTGGCGACGCTTGCCCTTGAGACCTTCATCTAGGAAAGTAAAATTCACGTGCTTTGGGGAATCCCCCGATATAGAGTCCATAAACTGATATCGGTCATGTTCCGTTATTGCGATACAGGACTCACACAATATGAAATAGAAATTCCAAAATTATTTAGCTGCAAGGGAAAAACGTAAACCAAATATTTTTATCAATACCAATTCTATAAAAATGTCACGAGTTTCATATAAAGGTTGTTTCATCACTTTTTAATGAGGATGAGCTGGGTCTGTTAATAAATCAAACAGGCGGCAGGTCGTCGGAATCCAATTTTCTTATAATAAACTAAAATCCCGCAGAAGTACGAGATCCCGCATTTCTGATCCTGCTGAAAAGGTGCGAGATCCCGCGTTTGAGAGATCCCACGTCAGCGGGATTGGATTCCCTACTGGTGTACCGTGGCGATTGGTTGGTGTGCCTTGAAAAAATAAGGTTATGACTTACTTAAAGTTGAAAACTGAAAAAGAAGAAAACTGTAGATCCCTATACTGCATTATTTTTGCAACACCTATCAACTATCAGTATCTCAGGTATAAATATACTTTATACGTATACCTACAGAAGATACTGTCTACTATTTAGTGTTAAAGGTTTAAAGACCCCTTAAGCGTGCCAATAAAGGTGACAGCACCAGTCAAGCACATGGCAAAAGGCTTCCACCCAGGCGGTACGATCACACACAATTTGATTCGCACGCACGCCAGGGTTCAACGACCTCGTTACGCAATCAGAGCCGCGGTAATGCTTTTTCATCTGTTTCTCTATTCGTTTACATTTAGGGCTGGCCGAATTTATTTACGGGATTTTTTTAAATGAGATAAATGAGATTTTTTTTTTTCTGTGGATTACAAGACATTTTAAGTGACATAAGTAATCAGTTACTATTACTAACTTATTCAAATCATTAAAAAGAAAGATATAATTTTTTACTATTAATTACGCTAAATACTCTCCAACGTTTGATGTTTTATTAACAGTCCGCACGTGTTGTTGGCAAAATTGTGGTGTCTCTTCCACAAAGGCCATTAATTAAAAGTGGAAGTTGAAGCACTTATTCAAAGACCTACGTGATATAGGTATACGACACATATAAAATGCATTATGTATCAGTAGTTTGATATTGAGATACGACTCATGCATGATAGCACAAGTTTAAGCCTTTGTGCTTCTTGGTTACAATTTAATATAGTAGTTAACGGGTATGTGATCGGTCTTTTTACACCCTGTAGATAATCCTGTATGCTTTTGCATTAAATGATAAATAAATAAATAAACTTCTCGAGAATCAATTGATAAAGAAATGGTTTTAAATAATATTACAACAATCAACCTGAATGTTTCAAGGGAATAATCAACATCTAATGACGTAATTTTAGATCAAAAGTTTTCTTCAACAGTCTATTTTTATTTTTTATTCAAAACGCACATGAAGCACAGCGTTTTCACAATTGAGTATTGTAAGTCTAAAAAGGGAAATCATCAAAAAAAAAATCTCGCTCTGAGTGGGGCGCAAGGGATTGTCAGACTTTTATTAAAAAAAACCCGCGGTTCTTTCAGTAATCCCTTTTTTGCGATGGCTACTACTTTGTGTAATTTATTTCATCACCACTGCTCTCAAAACGGTGAAGGAAAACATCGTGAGGAAACCGGCATGTCCTAGAACCAAAAATTCGAAGACATGTGACGTACACCAACCCGCATTGGGCCCGCGTGGTGGATTACGGCCCATTTCCTCTCCTAGAGAGAAGGCCTGAATCCCAGCAGTGGTAACATTAAAATGGCTGATGATGACGATACCGTATTTAGAGCCAAATAAAAATCTAGTGTAAATATTGATAGCCCTATTCATCGCGTTGCAAGCCAGTGTGTTGATCCACAACAGCTGAGTCAGACGATACAAATGCGCGTCACTAAAACAACGAATTTAATTAGGCAATTATCATAATTTCACGCTTAGCATCACGAACACGCTAGCTTGCTAGTGGTATTAAAACAGCGGTAAGAATAAATGTACCTATCTAACTAGATAGATACAATTCTATCTACTAAGAAATAGCTACAGATCTTTGCAGTGAATGTCTTCGTTTTCTGTTTTGTGTCATAAAACTTAGGGTGAGTTGCACCATTTAACTATAACGATAACAAAGCGGTTAACAGTTGTCAAATCGTCGAATTGACCAATAGGCGGCCGTTTCACGGCTGGTTATGGTTTGGTTATCGTTATAGTTAAATGGTGCAACTCACCCTTAGTTCGTATGGTTACCTACTCATAGTTTGGGCACGCCACGATTATGGCGGTACCTATATCCCTTCTTTGAGGCGTGACTGGAAAGACGTCCTCGCCTTACGCCTGACGCAGGTTCTCACCGGATATGGTAAGTTCGTGCTGAAGTGACGCCCGGGTGTACCTACTGTTTAGACCGATGTAGGACACGGTGGAGCACACGGTAGAGGTGTGCCATGCTTTGGCTGAGCATCGCCGAGTCCTTGTGGGGGTGATCGGCGGCGATCTCTCGCGCCGGGCCTTGGTACAGGCCACGGTCCGGAACGAAGAGGAGTGTCAGGCGGCCGCCTCCTGCGAAGCAGTAATGCTAGCAAAGGAGGAGGCTGACCGCATTAGGCAACGGCGCTCACGCCCCAGCCGCCGCCGGGATTCCGATCTCGATTTCCGATCACCGAAGGCGCGGGCTTGCGGACGGCGAGCAATGGGTAGCTCGCTGTCGGACCGTCCGGTAACTGTCCGGACCGAGCCCAAGTCGTCGACGGCGCATACTGTTCCCTGGCGCCCTTAAGAAGTTGTCAGCAAATGAAGGAACTGGGTGGGTTTTTTCGCCAGTAAAAGTCTGTCACTATCTCCCTCTCCGCCCAAAGGCAGGGGATATCATTTGGATGATTATTATACAACGAAAAAAAAAAATCACTTGTGTACTAATCTTCCTTTCTTTTATTTTGTGGGTAATAAATTGTTAAGTAAGTCTACACTATTAATATAAAGAGGTAAAGTTTGTTTTTTATTGTTTGTATTTTTTTATTTTTTTATATCTCTGAAAGTACTAATCCAATTGCGAAAATTTTTTCACCGATAGAAAGCTGCTTCATTCCTAAGTGTCATAGACTATATTTTATGTACGCAGGCGAAGCTGCGGGTAAAAGCTAGTAGATAAATAAAAAGCTTCAGATTTAATAAAAAAAAAACTGTCCTGACAGCCCTTACGCATCATACGCTACGGATAGATGAGAATAACAACGCAAACGTACGAGAACGCACACAAATAACTTGAGAGTAAAAACAAACAGTTGCTGTAAACTTTTATCTCTTCATTGGTTTGTGTATCATTTGAGGCTATAACATCTAGATTGCAGCTGCATTCCGATACCAGGGCCCCAAGTCTGCTATTTATTATAAATTCGTCATTCCAACATGATCCCATTGTCATTTTGCTAAAACTTTGTAATCTGCTAATTCATAATGATCGATCATTGATCGGTCGCTGGTCTTGTAATAGAATTGTGGTAGAATGATAATTTCGAGCATGTTAAAACCAATAACTGCACAATAACGTTCTAATGGTAAAACACTGATCAAATAAACTGTTAATGTTTTAGCAGATTACCGCAAACGTCAAATATTACAAATGAATATTCTTCTATGTCACTTCTTTCAATGGAGTGTCAGTGGTTGACCATTGGAAAGTCATAATGACGCCATTATATTAGTAGATTACCAAACTTGTCAAAATCGACAATTATGACATCAATGATAGACCATTCTGACACTATTGTAATAGCAGACTTGAGGCCCAGGTGGGCGGAAATTAGCTGCAAGTATTATGAAGACAAAGAAACAAAGATAAAAACATATAGATAGGTGGAAAACATCGTGGAGTACGTGCGCCATAAGACGAAGTTCGCACTGAGGGTACAACTGCTGGAGACGTGCCGTAACGTCAATTTCAAGGCGTTCATAGTGCGAGTCCCGAACAGTTTTCTGCCCCTCGTGTTGAAGGAAGACCGCAGGGCGTGGTGTTCCGTCGCTTCCGCGGACAGGTGCCACAGAACAGCACAAAGTGAACTTAGTGCAATGTGAAGTGTTACTAACATAATCCCAAGTCTTATTTACTAACAACAAGTTATATTTACTCTATATATATGTTAGTCTTTTTAAGGTAAATATCTATGGGCCAAGAAGCCTGAAAATAAATGATTTATTATTATTTATTAAAAAGCAGCCTTCAATTTATGTATTTTGTTTTACATGGCCTAAATGGGCACTAACAAAACGTCGTAAGCTAGTGCATGGTTCCGATGAGGTTAAGCACGGATCCAGCCTTATAAAAAACCGGCCAAGTGCGAGTCGGACTCGCCCATGAAGAGTTCCGTAGCAGCAAGTAACATAATATAAAAGTTCTTGTAATGTGTTGTAACTTTGATCGATGTTTTAATAATAGTGTATTTTTTTCGATTTATGACGCATTAAAAAAAAACTACTTACTAGATTTCGTTCAAACCAATTTTCGTTGGTAGTTTTTATAGTAATGTACATCATATATTTTTTTTAGTTTTATCATTCTCTTATCTTAGAAGTTAGAGGGGGGGGGACACACATTTTACCACTTTGGAAGTGTCTCTCGCGCAAACTATTCAGTTTAGAAAAAAATGATAATAGAAACCTCAGTATCATTTTTGAAGACCTATCCATAGATACCCCACACGAATGGGTCTGATGAAAAAAAAAATTTTGAGTTTCAGTTCTATGTATGGGGACCCCCAAAATTTATTGCTTTTTTTCTATTTTTGTGTGAAAATCTTAATGCGGTTCATAGAATACATCTACTTACAAAGTTTCAACAGTATAGCTCTTATAGTTTCGGAAAAAAGTGGCTGTGACATACGGACGGACAGACAGACAGACAGACAGACAGACAGACAGACAGACATGACGAATCTATAAGGGTTCCGTTTTTTGCCATTTGGCTACGGAACCCTAAAAAGGTTATGGGCACAGCTGAAGACCACTCAAAAATCGGCCAAGTGCGAGTTGGAGTTGTACAATTCGGTTATGATCCAATTCTTCCGACATTAAGTCTCACGGGTAAAACCTCGCGACAGCCGACAGCCTAAAGTAGGTGCCAGATAACCGTGGAATAACGGTCATTGAACCTCCTCCATTTATTGACATTCTTAATTTCAAAATCGGAAATAAAGACGTAAAGCTGTTGTGGTGTACACATTAAATGTAGGACAAATCAAGTTGTTGATGTCATGGCAGTCGCGATCCTTCCGGGGCAACGACTAGACGTCACTCCTTGGGTTTGCCTGCTAACTGACAATTAGGTTGTTTCATTTACAATAAACCCAAATCCCAACTAGTGATTCTAGTGAACACCACAGCTGTCTTGAATCGACATGTATTATAACCTTTACATGATCTAGTAATGAAAAGCAGTTCAATGTTTGTTTTTCGGATACCTACACAGAGATATTAGGAAAACTTCAGGGAGTGTGCACTAGAGTTAAACAATTAAATTCCGCCAAGTCCGTTCCATCATCGGACCACAAGACGTACGGCGTTGCGCCACCGGTACATGGTGGACACCGTGGACATCCCACCTATACGTACAAAGCGTTTTGGGAGTACATTCATTATGCGTACAGCAAACCTAGGGGTCTTAAAGTCAAGAGTGAATAGATTGCTTCTAGGCAAGCGTGCTCCATCGTCGGCCACATCATCGCTAACCACAGGTGAGATTGTGGTCAAACGTGAGCCTATCCATTATAAAAAAAAGGTCAATGTACTTTATTCCACGGTTATCTAGCATCTTTTATAGCTACTAAGTTAGACTCACCAGGAAGTATCAAGCTGCCGCATGCCTTAGCACCACTGAGCGAAATCTTAGGGCTTGAGAAATAATCCGATAGATAAGCGAATAAGTAATTAATCGTCTAAGAAGGTTATGCGAGACGATAGAATGAAATTGAGGCAAGGTATTTGGTTGTTTTTCTTATGAATGCACCATTGTATGCAGTCAAGTTGGGAGATAATACATTAAGTGGAAATTCATACAATCTATAATATAAAAATGAATCGCAAAATGTGTTGGTAAGCGCATAACTCAACAACGCCTGGACCGATTTCGCTAATTTTTTTTTTTGTTGTGTTTGTTATAATGAGGAGAAGGTTCTTATGGAACAAAAAAATTAAAATTAGGGTAGTGTAGGGTAGAGGAGGGTAGAGTAGAGTAGGGTAGGGTAGAGTAGGCTAGAGTAGGGTAGAGTAGATCAGGGTAGAGTAGGGTAGAGTAGAGTAGAGTAGAGTAGAGTAGGGTAGAGTAGGGTAGGGTAGGGTAGGGTAGAGTAGGGTATAGTAGGGTAGGGTAGAGTAGGGTAGAGTACGGTATAGTAGGCTGAAGTAGGGAAGAGCGGGAGCGAAGCCGCGCGGGCAAAAGCTAGTTCATAATAAATAGGTAATTTCAGTCTGCCGTCTCCTGTCTACCATCCACAACCCTTTGTACGGCGAGTATCCACCCTTAAATTGTTGAAAATTCTACGGTTCGGACTAAGCGCTTCTCTCTTCGTCGCGTACATCGAAGGACTGGAACAATTTGCCAGCTGCGGTCTTCCCGTCCAATTATAATTTAGGTGTCTTCAAGGCTGGAGTGAATAGGTTCTTAATAAACTAGTACGCCTCACCATCAATGATTGCATCTCTGCTTACCATCAGATGGGATGGAATCGCAGTCAAGCAGAAAAAACGAGCAATGAAAAAAGATATTTCAATAAAAGAACGCAAACAATGAAGCTAGCTGGAACATTGCAATGGAACAATGCAGCTACGAAATTAAAATTCTGCAAGTCTGAAGCTTACAGCTGAAATGACTAGAGCTGCTCAGCATCTGAAGCTTAAAACTAGCACGTGGACCACGCCTGATTTGTACGTAGAACGACGTCGCGTGGCGTGGATCTAGTGTAGCTCTACAAGTCTAGTTTCCATATAAAATGTATGGAGACAGACGCGCTCAGATCGGCGTGTGTGGTACACGTGTGCGCACCTTAATATTGTAGACGATTAATTAATCAAGAGCATTGACAAAGTGATTTTCTATCAGCGAAAACGATTGTCTAAAAGTCAAAACTGTAAGTATGTAAGTATGCGATTGATTTACGCTGCAGAAATTTCAGGAACGCAGTGTTCAGAATGAAGATGACGTCAAAATCGCTATGAGCGTGTCAAAAGTCGTTCCGCTTGGCCGTGAACGCGACGATTATCAGTCTTAAATTTTGGCAATTCGATAATCCTCCCGAACGAATCTCGATTACGGTGGCCAATCCCTACAGAGATGAAGTAACAAAGTACGCAGGAGATAGTATAGTGCACAACTCACAAGTGCGTTCGCTAACACAGGTGTACTGACACTCTCTGTTTTTTTGTTCTTACAGTCCGATGAGACGGTAATCCAACACGACCGGAGAGAGATCAGCCGTAGGACCTGGTGGACTCCGGGTAGTTGGGAAAAACATTGGGAAAAATCCAATAGCACAATAATCATATCGTAATCGTATCAACGTCGTGGCCAGATCTTAGAACTGATCACTTCATGATAGGGCCAATTAATGATAAGCTTAAAATAAATGGTGTAAGGGACAACCCTCCATAATTTTTTTTTTCAGGAAACGAAAAAAAAATTCAGCCTCTCCATACAAACTGTCCAATCAAGTTAATAATTTTGTACGGCGAGGCGGATTTTTTTTCCCGTTTCCTAAAAAAAATGTTTATGGTAGGTTGTTCAGTTTCGTCTACTGAGCAAGCCCTTAAAGTTTGTGGAGGGCTGTCCCTTACACCTTGTATATTGTCATAATTTACATTGGCATAACGAAATTCAGCATAATGATCATTACGCATAATATTATTAGGCATAAATGTATTGTCAGATTGCTTGTTGTCATAGATAGGTATTGGTACTTCACACTTCTCAATCCCTTCCTACTTAGTTTATCTATTACATTACTGACTCCCCGTGTTTCGCAAAGCACGTAAAGCCGTTATAAACCTAATCTAACCTAACCTTTACATTATGTCAAAGTATTATTATGCAGCAGTATTATTATGCTAATAAAAGTTATGCGAAAACTTTATGCCAAACTATATTATGCCTTAAAATTTTATGCCAACAGGGGTATTACCGCCAAATAAAACTCAGTTTAAATGTTAACATTTGATGATACGTCAATCCGCGTTTGGCCATATCATTGATGTAAGATTTCAATGATACTAGAAGGTCTACAGAAAGTAGGTCAAACGAAGATTTAAAATATCGTTCTGACCAGTTTTGATTGCCCATATTATGAAGTGATCAATTTCAAAGATCGGGCCATGCCACGACATCAATATCATATACAGCTAATCGAGCATCACTTTGTAAAGTCTATGGTGTTTTCATAAGGAAACTGGTTGAGAGAACACAAACGATACACGGAGTCCATTCGACTCGGATGCAACTAGGAAGTATCAGTGCATCGAAACGGTTAGCGCCGCTGCCGCATGCCAGCCAGTCAGCCAGCGAAAACAGATCGTGGAGCAAGACTTTAGATAAAGATTAAGTTAAATGTTGATTGGGATATAGGATATGGTATACTTCCTTCTTCGACATTTTCACGGTTTTTCTGTCTGCTTTTGACAAGTGACTATCATCACTTTTAGGGTGAGTTGCACCATTTAACTGTAACGATAATCAAACCATAACCAGCCGTGAAACGGCCGCCTATTTGTCAATTCGACGATTTGACAACCGTTAACGGCTTTGTTATCGTTATAGTTAAATGGTGCAACTCACCCTACGTTTTCCAAGTTTTGTAATCCGCACGATTTTAAAAACACCCTTATGCCTTGATCACACGTACCGAGTAAACGGGCGAGACAGTGCTCTAGGCCAAATACTCGGTACGTATAAACAAAGCGCCGAGTGCTCGGCCGACCGCCTACCTCTACAATTCGCCTACATTTTTTTTTCTCTCTTATAAACTAGTACTTGTCTGCGATCCCGACTGATGGTAAGCAGTGATGCAATCGTTGATGGTGAGGCGCACTAGTTTATTAAGAGCCTATTCACATTGTCTTGGCCGAGCAACATTTTACTGTCTCGCCCTTTTACTCCGTACGTGTGATCAAGGCATTACTTACGAAAACAGTTCAATTCTTGTCAAGTTTTTTTTTGTGAAACAGTTTTCAGATTTTGTAGACCTTGCTTCATGCCAAAATTTAAGATTCTAGGTCAACGGGAAGTATCCTATGAATTTTGATTCCTTTGAGATTGTAAAAATAGACGATATTATGCGACATAAACGGCGGTATCTTTTTTTTCGTTAACTCAGATTTTTGTATTTTTCACAGCTTCAAGTGACCACAAACTCGAGTATATGGTTTTAATTTCAACTCGAGAGCAGTGGTGGCCGAGTGGTAATGACCCCGACTTACGAGTGGTCGTGGGTCCGAACTCAGCCAGGCGCATTACTTTGTATAATTTATTTCATTACCACTGCTCTCAAAACGGTGTAGGAAAACATCGTGAGGAAACCGGCATGTCCTAGAACCAAAAATTTGAAGACATGTGACATTCACCAACCCGCACTGGGCCCTCGTGGTGGATTACGGCCCATTCTCTCTCCTAAAGAGGAGGCCTGAGTCCCAGCAGTGGGAACATTAAAAAAGGCTGATGATGATGATGACCACTCTATGAATGATGAATCTCAGGCTCAATCTGCATGGTTCTCATATGATTTGACCATTACATGTTTTGCTGTATGGACTTTAAAAGAGACTTCGACCCCTGAATTTCTTTCGGTGTTTCTTCTCAGGGTAGTCAGCTAGGAAACACCGGCCTCATCTAGCATTATTTGACGAAAAAAAAAATATTGATGTGTAAAAGTGTTTTTATAAAACCTACTTGCAAAATAAAGATCATTTATCATTTACCTTCATGACAGACAGACAGATGGACAACAAAGTGATCCTATAAGGGTTCTGTTCTATTCCTTTTGAGTCACGGAACTCTAAAAACAACATGTGTGTAAATACTAGCGTGTCCCCGAACAATACATGATATGAGGAAAATTGCATACATTTATAGGTCAATATTATTATTTTATATCTGGAACAATAAATATTGTTTTATTATTAGGTTAATAAAATAGGTTACTTGGTCATAATATTTATTTGCTTCCTCTTAAATAATAGGTATAACAGGAGTTTTCGAATCAATGTTCATTAACAGGAATAACTTGTTGGCATTTACAATAATCGTCTATTTCATTTATTCATGGGTTGTTGTAACTAGGGCTGCCATCAACTAAATTGCCGACACCGGACAAACATGACGAAAATTCCGGACAGTTGGTTGAAATATGATTTTTTCGCCGGACACCTCTAAAAATATTTTTTGCAAAAAAAATAAAGAAAATCACCATAATTATTTTTAAGTTTTATTCATTTATACAGCTGGTTATTAAAATCTAATTAGGTAAGTATCTAAATAACCGCAACAATTTCAACAACTGTGTTTCCTGATAGCTACAACTTAGGAGTCTTTAAGTCGAGAGTGAATAGGTTTCTTCTAGGCAAGCGTGCTTCATCGTCGACCACATCATCGCTTACCATCAGGTGAGATAGTGGTCAAACGCAAGCCAATCATTAATTTAAAAAAAAAAAAACAATTAATAGATTTTTTATTAAAAAATTAAATACTTTTACTGAGGTAATAATACGTGTTACTAAGGGTGAGTTACACCATTTAACTATAACGATAACAAAGTCGTTAACAGTTGTCAAATCGTCGAATTGACCAATAGGCGGCCGTTTCACAGCTGGTTATGGTTTGGTTATCGTTATAGTTAAATGGTGCCACTCACCCTTAGAATACGTTATTATTCTAACACGTGCTGTGCCAAATAAATTTCAGAGTATCAAGATTCTGCCAAATAAAAGGAACTCAAATGGGACACTACAGGTTAGGTACCTACATGATTTCTCAAATTCAAATCACCCAAAACAAACTCTGTCACAAATCAAAGATCTATCTCAGTTTTCTTTTTATTTTGTGCCCTTTGGGTAGGCTCCCGTGTTTTTATTGTTGGAAATCATCGAATTAGTAATTTTATCTCACTATAGGTGGAGCGAGGGAGTATCGGACTTTTACTAACCAAAACTCACCCATGTAATAATGTGTACACCCCCTTGTGTTCCTACAGTTGTCTTTTTTGCGAGGGAAGGGAATTCATTCGAATAGTCCGTAGTCCGTTTTCAGGTACTGTCCGACTGTTACTATAAAGCTACGAGTACATTGCGCACACGTGTGCCAAACACGTGTGCGCATTTGGGCGCGTCGGTCTCCATATATTTTATGGAAACTAGACTTGTAGAGCTACACTAGATCCGCGTCACGCGACGTCGGTCTACGCAGGGATGTTATGGATCATATGAAATTTCGGATACGGATATAGAAATGATTATTATAACGGATACGGATATGAAATTATTTCGGATTATCCGTTAGTTTCGGATAATTTCGGTTACGGATATTAGATTTTTAAGGAATTTCAGAAGTTAAGTATAAATAGCTAATAAAATGGTTTTATTTGGTAGGAAGGTAAAATGAAATAACAAAATTACTACTTATGCTTAATCTCTAATCATACGAATACGATCAACAAAACAACCTGTCATAACGTGTCGCAATTAGGCTCCGCCCCTATCCGATACTATCCGAAACTTTTATTTCGGATTCGGTAACGGTTATAGATATTATTTTATATCGGATATCCGATAGTTTCGGTTACGGTTATGGAGCTCCCTAACATCCCGGATTTGTACGTAGAAACAAATCAGGCGTGTCATACATGTGCGTCGCCGTCGTCGGTCTAATTAGTCTAAGATCCGATTAAGAACGACCTTCATTTACAGTTTGGCCAGGAATTTCTCAGGCAACCCACCCGCGTTATATTATTTAACATACTAAATTTATCATAATATAGGTTTCATCCATTAAACAAACCGGTGAAGGTCGTTCTTAACCGTATCCTGTACTAAATGTAGTACTAGCTTTAATATAATACTATGTATACTGTACTGTACCTTGTCTATCTACCTTTGGATTTGCCATTTATTGCAAAACAAAACGTGTTTAATAGTAGACCGTTTACACCACAAAAAGTGAATGAGTGAATGAATGAGAGAGTGATTACAGAACAGTATTGTGTGGTGTAGCTTCTGTAGTCTATGATTATGAGAACTCACTCGCCGTTTCCATTTGTATGGAAACAAACACTAGTGTTTATGAGACAAAGATCGCAAGTTCTCGAATACACTATTATGTGTGATTTACGCAATATCAAGTCATAAAAAAAAAACTAGCTCGCGCGTTGATGGTTCCGTACCAATTTACATAGGAAAATATGTAGTTAAATTCCCGAATTGAGTCTTGAAGATTTTTCAAAAAGGTTTTTTTAGTGACGCAACTACAAAACAGTTTTGAGATTTTTCCCTATACAGTTGCCATCACGGATCTTGAGCGCCCAGCGTCAGAGTGAGCATCGCTTTGTGCATTCCATACATTGGCGAGCCAATCGTCTTCGTTGTTAGATACATGCAGCAACGCAGGGAACGAATTAGGATTACACTCGGTGGACGCACACTAATGAGCGTTTGAGTCGGAACTGTTCGACGAGCGGGCCGAGGCGCTCCGAGACATCGTGTCCATGAGCGGTGTCTATGTGTGCGTTGCTCGAGCGAGCTTTGTATGTAGATTGACTTCTGTACCTATATATCTTGTGCTGATGGTCTTGCTAACAAAACGAAAAAAAAAACTACTACCTTTCCTCTTCAAGTGCTAATACTGTCAAGCAAGTGACAAATGAATTGTTTACACTGTCCACTTTGGCAAATAATAATAAACGCCTACCTTTTCCATTCTCAAAATAATGTAAACAGTAAAGCCAATATTTTTCAACCGGAGAGTAAACTAAGTACCTACCAATGACATGGTCTACTGCCTAAGGTTATTTACCTTTAAATTATGTAACAATGAAGTCATCTTCATACCAGATGTTTGGGCTAATGGTGTGTTTTAAAAAGTTAACTGGCCTGTTGGTTAGTGGCCCTGACTGTTATGCCGGAGGCCGTGCAAGACAAATGTTTATGTGAAGAGCACGATCATTTAGACTGGCCTGTTGGTCTAGTGGTTAGTGACCCTGACTACTATACCGGAGGTCGTGGGTTCGATTTCCACCCAGGACAAAAGTTTGTGTGATGAGCATAATCATTTGTTCTGTGTCTGGATGTAATTTATCTATAATATGTATGTATTTAGAAATTTATAAGTTTATCAGTTGTTTAGTACCCATAACACAAGCTCTGCTTAGCTTGGGACTAGACGGCGTTGTGTGATAGTTGTGGAAATATTATTATTATTTGTTCTGTGCCTGGGTGTAATTCGTTATGTATTTAGAAATTTAAAAGTATATTTATCAGTTGTCTAGTACTCATAGCACAATCTCTGCTTAGTTCGGGCCTAGATGGCGTTGTGCGAAAGTTGTGGAATATTATTATTATTTGTTACCATAGCCCTGGAATGCAGAGCTCAGGTGCAGCAGTCCAACACCAGTCTGGGGAAGCAGAAGTTCCACTGCACCCTCAGCTCCCGACACAAGGAGTGAGGTAAGGTAGTTTGAGTCAGGAAGAGTCTGACAGACCCCTCCACCCACAGAAGGGGCGGAGGATATCCATGGAACAACATCTTGGAACAATTTGCCAGATGTGGTCTTCCCGTCCACTTATAATTATGGCGTCAAGGTTAGAGTGAATAGGCTCTTAGTGTATTTCAACATCAACAATTGCATCACTGCTAACTTATATCTATGACTGCTAACCATCAGGTGGGATCGCAGTTAAGCACTAGTTTATACCATTAAAAAAAATTGTTAGTCGGTAAGTCACACACACGCCCTCTCGCTAAACCTAGAACGGGAGAATTTCTTTGATGATGAGTGAGCTCTAAAAAAAACCGGCCAAGTGCGAGTCGGACTCGCCCATGAAGGGTTCCGTAGCAGCAAGTAACATAATATACAAGTTCTTGTTATGTGTTGTAACTTTGATCGATGTTTTAATAATAGTGTATTTTTTTCGGTTTATGACGCATTAAAAAAAAACTACTTACTGGATTTCGTTCAAACCAATTTTCGTTGGTAGTTTTTATAGTAATGTATATCATATATTTTTTTTAGTTTTATCATTCTCTTATCTTAGAAGTTAGAGGGGGGGGGACACACATTTTACCACTTTGGAAGTGTCTCTCTCGCAAACTATTCAGTTTAGAAAAAAATTATATTAGAAACCTCAGTATCATTTTTGAAGACCTATCCATAGATACCCCACACGCATGGGACGGATGAAAAAAAAAATTTTGAGTTTCAGTTCTATGTATGGGGACCCCCAAAATTTATTGCTTTTTTTCTATTTTTGTGTGAAAATCTTAATGCGGTTCACAGAATACATCTACTTACAAAGTTTCAACAGTATAGCTCTTATAGTTTCGGAAAAAAGTGGCTGTGACATACGGACGGACGGACAGACAGACAGACAGACAGACAGACAGACAGACAGACAGACAGACAGACAGACAGACAGACAGACAGACAGACAGACAGACAGACAGACAGACAGACAGACAGACAGACAGACAGACAGACAGACAGACAGACAGACAGACAGACAGACAGACAGACAGACAGACAGACAGACAGACAGACAGACAGACAGACAGACAGACAGACAGACAGACAGACAGACAGACAGACAGACAGACAGACAGACAGACAGACAGACAGACAGACAGACAGACAGACAGACAGACAGACAGACAGACAGACATGACGAATCTATAAGGGTTCCGTTTTTTGCCATTTGGCTACGGAACCCTAAAAACATGCCAGCTGTTTAGCAATCATTGCTAATGCTAAAAAGTCTGTTCGTCTTCTGTTTAGTCATATAAGTTCAAAAAATGAAAGACAAATTATGGAGACTAAAGCAAACAAAAAGTTCATAAAAAAAAATCTTTAATCAAACAACATAGGGTTGCCATGTTTTTGAGATTCAAAATAATGATTTTTACATAAATTACTGCAACTTAATTTAATACTTTTTCAGAATTCAGAAAAAAGTTGCCCCCTTGCATGCTAGGGTATACCTGATAGGTTTGACTGTACAGTTATGTAATGTAAAAAATATGTATATGTATGTTATGTAAAAAAAATGCTGACAGGTTCAACTGTACAGTTAAACCTGTCAGCATTTTTTTTTATCCTAGCGTGTATAGCAGGATTTTTTTTTCTATTTTATGGCATAAAATGAATACGTTGGTTTAACAAATGAGAGATAATGCCTGTCGGGGGGATTTGCTGCCCAGAGGAAGATAAGGCGACCAATTTTTTGACCAAACATACCGAGATGTACTTACTTAATTAAGTAAACATGAGAAATTAAGAGTGTAAAATGCTAGAGCGAATGCAGCGTAGTTTTCCAAATATCTTTACTTTCTAGAATCTGATAGTAATCATAGTATGCGATACTATCGGTACCTACGATTACTATAGCATTAGATCGGTAACTATGATTACTGTGGGATGCTGTTTTAATGCAGCATGTTATTTTTCCAAAATCAAACAACACATTCGATTCTTAGCTAGTAATACTGATTTTTGTAAACTTTTCAGTCTTCACAAAGGTATACCTTTGCGAAGACTGAAGAGTGAATAAAGGATTATTATTTTAGAAAAATCCAAATACCTACCTCGAATCCGAATACAGTTTTAGTTTTCATTACAATCGAAACCGAGACATCTTTATGTATTTTTCACTCTTCATAATCAGATTTGTCTATCAACGCCCACTCAAAAAGTTCATCTGAATGAGTGGCAACCCTACTTCAACATCACATTCTTCAAAAGTCAAGGACACCAAAAACAAACAAAATATTTCTCACAGAATTCGCAGAAAAAAACGTTTTACGCATCAAACTCTCATCAAGCAACCAGAGGGGCCCGTTAGATCTGTGTAGTACAATTTACATCCGAACGCTCGTCCGGCGTCCGTCTCGGTCAACGTACCCGATTGTCACGGAACGGAACACAGGAAGCATAGACAATATTTAGAGGGAGAGGGGCGGACATTTTTTTTATTTTGACAGTGACATTAAGCCATAGCGCGCACTGGTGACTTTTGACAATAAATTCACCGTGCGTTAGAACTAAACATGTAGTGCGCGCACTTGAAGACGTGACAGTTACAAAAAATATTATTATTGTCACCGTGACAATAGTCACCAGTGCGCGCTATTTCTTAAGGATCAATATCGTAGGCTTTTTAGGGTTCCGTAGCCAAATGGCAAAAACGGAACCCTTATAGATTCGTCATGTCTGTCTGTCTGTCTGTCTGTCTGTCCGTCCGTATGTCACAGCCACTTTTTTCCGAAACTATAAGAGCTATACTGTTGAAACTTTGTAAGTAGATGTATTCTGTGAACCGCATTAAGATTTTCACACAAAAATAGAAAAAAAGCAATAAATTTTGGGGGTCCCCATACATAGAACTGAAACTCAAAAATTTTTTTTTCATCAAACCCATGCGTGTGGGGTATCTATCGATAGGTCTTTAAAAATGATACTGAGGTTTCTAACATCATTTTTTTCTAAACTGAATAGTTTGTGCGAGAGACACTTCCAAAGTGGTAAAATGTGTGTCCCCCCCCCTCTAACTTCTAAGATAAGAGAATGATAAAACTAAAAAAAATATATGATGTACATTACTATAAAAACTACCAACGAAAATTGGTTTGAACGAAATCCAGTAAGTAGTTTTTTTTTAATGCGTCATAAACCGAAAAAAAATACACTATTATTAAAACATCGATCAAAGTTACAACACATTACAAGAACTTTTATATTATGTTACTTGCTGCTACGGAACCCTTCATGGGCGAGTCCGACTCGCACTTGGCCGGTTTTTTTACGTTTCGCCAGTCAGGGGCGCCGCCTTTTAGAAAACCTCATGGGTGCTCATGCACACGTAGTGTGCGAAGAGAAATGCACACTAATCGACCGCCAAATAAATAAATCTCCTACTTACATACTGCGTACTTAACTAATAATATGTGCCTTGCGTCTCAACCGGCGTTCTAAACCACTGCGCTGAACGGATCGTCGTCGGGTAATTAAAAAACGTCAATTTCTAAAAGGCGATTGATTGATCCGTTTATTGAAGTCTATTTTCAGGGGTGCCCGGCACCCACTGTTTATTCCAGCACCCACGGAGTCGGCGCCCCTGTCGCCAGTATGCAGAACAAAGAATTTCCTTTGCATTAAAAAAAAATATGTGTCCTTGTTTGGTACAGTTAGATGGATTTCATATGCTAATCAGCGCCGTATTAGGATGGTCGTGTCGATTATGTTGAATTGATGTGTTTCTAATAATGTTTTCTTCCGGCAGTCCAAGCACATCGGAAGTATTGACTATGTTTGCTATGAATTGTAGTAGTTAAATCCCACTTTGATATTTTATGCATACTAGCTTTTGCCCGCGGCTTCGCCCGCATACAGAAAATATAGCCACATCATCACTTACCATCAGGTGAGATAGTGATCAATCGCGAGCCTAACAATAATAATAAAAAAAAAATGTCACTTAGGAATAAAGCAGCGTTCTATCGGTGAAAAAATTTACGAAATCGGACCACAACCTCTATAAATGACCTGCTGCAAACAAAAAAACATAAAAACAAAAAAAAAATCTTACCTCTTTATAATATTAGAGTAGACCATTGGAGTAGAGAATGTGTTTTGGGCACACATTCATTATGCGTACAGCTAAGGACTAGAATTTCCTGTCGGAGTCTGTTTCTTGATAATTCTATGGGTCTTTAAGTCAAGAGTACCTATATAGGTTACTCATAAGCAAGCGTGCTCCATCGTCGGCCACATCATCGTTTGCCATAAGGTGAGATAGTGGTCAAATGCCAGCCTATACATAATAAAGTCACTCTTCTTTATTATCAGAATGTTTTATACCCCTCGAGTAATTTACTCAAAGGGGCAGCAAGATTTAGAGATATTCTGTTTCATAAAGGGTATGAACAGAAAACTTAAAAGTGCCTAAAAATGCCCCTCCGAAACAGAGGTACCCTCACTTGGACATCCGACCACCGTCACAATAAATTCAATATCTCTTAAATATATAACCAGTTATTGCCCTCGTTATTCCCAAGAGTGCAGTAAAAAGTCGTCTTGGTGATTGTCAGAAGCATACAGTATATTTTTCTTAATAACGTCATTCTATGGTCAAATATTCATATTTCTAGCCAGTAAGCAGAAAAACACCCATAGACAAGAATGTAATGACAATTCATTTGATTGAAACCAGAGTTATTTAAATACGTTTTGGCGTTCATCAATACAAAGCAAAAATGATTTGGTAGCTTATAGATTATACAGCCTATTCTCAATTATATATGTACCACAGCAGTCATTTCTGCCAGATCACTTAAAAAAATTTCGCTTAAATCCTACGTCGCAGCGCCAAACCAAACCCTGGGAAATTTTCGTTTCGAGTGCAAGCAAAAATTAACCTGGCTATAGCCAGGCAGAAATGTCTTTGATAGTACATAAAACAAAGTCGTGATAGTTACACCATTTATAACTCAAGAACGGTTGAGCTGATTTTAATGATATTTGTTTTACATTCGTTGCTGCCTCGAGAACCAGAATAACTTAAAATTCCAATATTTTAAGTTATTCTGGTACTCGGGGCGGCAAAATCACGTAAAATAAATTGAAAAATATCGAAAAATGACAGCAGCTGTCAAATACATTTGGTTTTAATCATTCAATTATTCGGTCAAAAGTTTAACTAAAAGGTGATTACCTACTACATTCATTGACTGTTAGGCGGTATGAAGTTCGCCGGGTCAGCTAATAGAGTATTAAGCATAGTATAATCAGCCATAGATCGATCCCACTGCTAGGATTCAGGTCTCCTCTCTAGAAGAGGCAATGGGCCTTGTACTTCTCAATAATAATTTCAGACTAATTTCATAAAACAGGCTGCAATAGTGTTCATAAACCATAACTCGTTACTTGCAGCACAAAATAGATAGGTACATAAGTCAATCTACATACAAAGCGCGCTCAACAAACGCACACATAGACACCGCTCACGGACACGATATCTCGGAGCGCCTCGGCCCGCTCGTCGACAGTTCCGGCTCAAACGCTCATCAGTGTGCGTCCACCGAGTGTAGGTATAAAAACCGGCCAAGTGCGAGTCGGACTCGCCCATGAAGGGTTCCGTAGCAGCAAGTAACATAATATAAAAGTTCTTGTAATGTGTTGTAACTTTGATCGATGTTTTAATCATAGTGTATTTTTTTCGATTTATGACGCATTTAAAAAAAACTACTTACTAGATTTCGTTCAAACCAATTTTCGTTGGTAGTTTTTGTAGTAATGTACATCATATATTTTTCTTAGTTTTATCATTCTCTTATTTTAGAAGTTAGAGGGGGGGGACACACATTTTACCACTTTGGAAGTGTCTCTCGAGCAAACTATTCAGTTTAGAAAAAAATGATATTAGAAACCTCAGTATCATTTTTGAAGACCTATCCATAGATACCCCACACGCATGGGTTTGATGAAAAAAAAAATTTTGAGTTTCAGTTCGAAGTATTGGGACCTCTAAAATTTATTGCTTTTTTTCTATTTTTGTGTGAAAATCTTAATGCGGTTCACAGAATACATCTACTTACAAAGTTTCAACAGTATAGCTCTCATAGTTTCGGAAAAAAGGGGCTGTGACATACGGACGGACAGACAGACAGACAGACATGACGAATCTATAAGGGTTCCGTTTTTTGCCATTTGGCTACGGAACCCTAAAAAGTGAAGTACATACATGAGATTGACTTCTGTACTTAACTATTTTGTGCTTGTAGCTACTTAGAGTACAGTTATCCATAAAAGATGTTTTATTACGCGCAACTTTAATTTACGACTGTGCCTTGTAAGTTTGCATGTTTATAATTGAGTATAAAATGAACAGTTCACTTAATACCTGTTATTATTTTTAGTTCTATAGTCATAGAAATTATCTTCTATTTTTCTTTTCGATCATATCGTAAGTGTCGGAAAACGCACGCTATTTCCTATGATATGGAAACTCGTTTGCTAAAGTTCATCCAAATCCGTTCAGCCGTTTGGATGTGCTGACATAAAGATGGAACTACACTGCGCACACGTGTGCCACACACGCCGATCTGGGCGCGTCGGTCTCCTATAGAAACTAGACTTGTAGAGCTACACTTGATCCACGCCGAGTATTGATCCTTCCGACTTCAGTTTGCTTCAGTAACCGGCCAGTAATGTTATGCAGTTTTCTTGAAGCCGCGGGCAAAAGCTTTAAGTTATAAAAGAAACTTCTGTGCAAAATTTCAGCGTTCGTTGTTCGACTTTATGGCCCTGATCCATTGATCTCGTTTGTTGTTAAATAATAATTGTCTTAGGGTACGATGGGACTGACATACGCTGTGCGTTATAAAAGTCCCTAACTATTACAGAAAAAAAAAAAAAAATTCAGCGTTCTAGGTAGTTTTGAGAGGCATCCCGATTTGCGCGGTATATCCCGATTTTTAGGGGTATGAGGACGCGTCCCGATTTGCTCGGGACGCTAAATGTCCTGAGAAATCAAAAGATAGGTATAATAAAGCCATCATTATTACAATAAATTAATCTGTATCGCATTCGCATCACTATGTCAAGTGCGTTCAAAATGCCACACGGCGCTTCACTGAAGGGGCCGATGCCTGCTAGGTCTGTTTGAAATAGTGGGTTTTAGTTAGTAAAAGTAAGTAAGTAGTGGGTAGTAGTCATTGGATTATTTCCCACCTGAAAAAAAACATAAAAAATATGTCCCGATTTAAAACCCTAAATCCCGATTTGTTTTACCAACTGTCCCGATTTTTATCCAATCGGACCTGGCAACACTAGTTCTAGGGTTTGGGCTGAGCGTCAACGAATCATTGCGTGATTCAGGGCTTTGCCTTTGCCAAATGAGAAAACTTGCCCATTTTTTCTCTGGGCTTTATTATTATTAGCCTTCTTTCCTTCTTTCAACTGCGTGCCAAGTAATCAAAACTTCGGCAACAGAAAAATCCAAATCCGTTTTCCTTCGTTTTGACTCAAAACTTTTGAAAATCGAACATTCCAAAGTCAAATAATAATAAACATATTATCACCAACAAAGTGACTGGGTTGCCTAAGTCGGATATGGTCGGGTATTTCCGTAATATGTCGGATAATATTCCTCAACGCACATTGGATAGAAGAAAACGCTATTTCAAGACTAGAAGGTCAATGTCTGCGGTTTACGGCCACATGTATAAAGAATAATTATTGTGAATGAGGCCATAGAGGCAGCGGGAATGTGCGTAGGAAAGCGATTTAGAAAATAATTATAAAAATAGACACGATTTGGTGCACTACTTGCACAATTGCACAGCTGAAGTTTTATTTTATTTTATTGGGGACAAAAAACAGTTGCATGCTGGAAAAAATACAAAAAAAAATCCTTAAAACTAGAGTGAAGAACTGTGGCAAGAGTTTACAGAATACCTTCTGCGAAAGCTTCGTGTTAAAGTTCTTCAAACATTAATTAAACTGTTTTTTTTATTCAATTTTTTTTCTTGGTATGTATTTAATGGCATTATTTGAATAGATTTAGACGATTTCAATTTATTTTTGTGAAGGCAGAATGTATCCAAAGAGGGGTACGTCGACCTCGCCACGTTTCTTGTCTGAATAGAACATTTTGCCGAATTGCAACGTGTAAAACTGCAAGAGGGGAGAATTTACGAAATAAAGGGGTGTAAATTATTCAAGTAGGTAGGTAGTGTAGGTACTCTCCAAGGAAAGTCCCAAGTTTGGATTACTCAGAATAAGAACCCTTGTGAAGGGAATTTATACACACCACAGTACACCGAATTAAGCGCTTGTAAAACAAAGGGGTTGTGAAAACCGCCTTTGTACTTTTTAAAGATTTTTTTTACTTTTGGTAGATTCGCGCTTGACCACTGTGTTACCTGATGAAAAGCAACGATAGAGCATGCTGCCCTAGAAGTAACCTATTCACACTCTTGACTTAAAGATCTCCAGGTTGCAAATATTGGGAAACACAGACTCTGGCAGGGAATTCCATTCCTTAGCTATTATTATTCTCAAAACGTTCTGTCTATTTTACTACCGGTTACTAAAACACAGCACAGTTATTTTTTAGTGTTCTATATTTTTACGTAACAATGTTAAATAATATAACACTAGCTTTTGTCCACGGCTTCGCCAGCGCACATAAATTATAGCCTATGTCACTTAGGAATAAAGCAGCTTTCTATCAGTGAAACAATTTTAGCAATCGGACCAGTATTTTCAGAGACTACCTCCCACATACAAAAAGACGTGTGGCACTCGGGGACTGCCGCGGTAAATCTATTGCATAGCATTTTTATCAACATATGCAATATTATAATTATTTATTTATTTTATTTATGCAGTATTTTTTTTTCCTTTGTTTTTTTCTTCTTTGATATTATTAAAGTTACACTTTCACACGTTGAATTGAATATTGATTGATTGTTCACTCATTTGTTTTCTTATCGGTCACCACGCTCAAAAAACAAATGAGTGGGGGGTGTTAGGTTATTTTCGTTACGGAATTTCTGGATTAGGTCTCCACGCTCAAGGCCCGCGATAGAAGCTATGCAATAGCATAAAAAAAAAAAAAAAAACTTTACCTCTTTAAGGGCTTGCTCAGTAGACGCTGTCTCTTACACCACGTAGAGTAGGTAGATTAAAAAAAAATGCTTCAACAACAACACGAATGAGGTGTCGGTCGTTCACAGCTGTTTTCATGGCCCGAAGTTAAAACGAAACTATACCTACACCCAATTTAGCACCATGATTCACAAATACTATAATAACTATCTGCCTACGTTAATCGCGGAAATTGTATTTAGAACGCGCCATTCGAAAGTTTGGGCTTCATTAAGCGAAAATTAGATTGTTTAGTGCAAAAATAAGTAAGTAAGTAGGTACTTTTTATCAGTGTTATGTTAAATGAGGAATTCTTGTCAAAATATTAAAACAATGGAAGGTAAATATGTACGGGAATTTGGGTTTACAATTACGTAACATAAACGAATGATTCTTATACAGTTGTTTGTATAATAGACGAATAACAGAGCGGGGGTTGTCATTGAATGATTTTTCCCACCATAAAAAAGAAGAAAGGAAAAAAAAGGAATGCCTTTATTAGTGCCTTCGTAATTGAAAACATAGTACTAGGAAACTAGGGCTTCCAATGACTTCTCCCGATCTGGGTGGGGCGAGAGAGTGTGTCAGAATTTTACTGACAAGTAAAAGGCTATGCTGGTATGAAGGCTAGAACGAACGGGGTGAGTCTTTTAGTCAGTAAGAGTCTGACACTATCTCCCGCTCCGCCCAAGAGCGGGGGTTGTCATTGGATGATTTACTGATTGATATGATTTACTAGTTCCCACATTCACAATAATAAAACTTACAAAATTATAAATATTGCAAATTGTAAGAAAAAAGTATAAAAATTATCGTCAGTCAAATTCTATCTTTTTACTCGTTTTAAATCATGTCGGCAAAAAAATAGCAGTATCTTACCTATTTCTTTGATCAAAACAGTTTATTATCTTTTAAGGCGTATAGTCCCTTGCACCATCTGGCCGAAATTATGTGAACGCAACTCTCGCACTCGCCTAGGCCTAGGCCCAGGCGGCAGTACGCAAATCTGTGCATTTATTTGCGGCCAGCAGCGCCCGGAAAGCGCTTTAAATCCATTTTCTCTGCGAGATATTGATTGATTTACATATGCAATGTTCACTTCGAAGAATATTTAACCACCAATTTTTATGTGTAAAAATGTTTCTGAAGGTTCAAGCCGTTTCGGAGGAGTAGGTAGGGAAAAGTTGCGATTTTTTTTTTTTTTGACTAAAGTATTAATTGCACGAAAAAATCAAATGTTGATATTTATTGTTCATGAATCTATAATAAACATATATTTTTTTCAAACCAATTGACCTAGCCGTTACGGAGGAGTAGGCCTCAGAAAATCACTGTTTTATGGCACTTTTCGGGCGCTTGGCCCTTAACAGATTATATGTTATACAAAGATTTATTAATAGATAATATACGATGGCGGAAGTACAAAAAAAGTTTACAATATCACAGAGTTGACACTTCATAGACTCGAATGATTAAAGGAAGTCGAGTCGTTCAATATCCGGACTGCTATGGAATTCAATGAAGCAATTTCCTTTTCAAATGTACCTATTAAGGTGTTTTGGCCTTGAATTAATTTCATATCGTTCGGATATTAGTTTTGCGTAATAGTAACACATAATAATTGTAGTATTGTTTTTTTAATAGACAGAAACAGAGAAGTAGTGACCCAATATCAGTGGCAGCAATAGTGATTAACAAAGTTGTACGTTGTAGTTGTAAATGTAAATGGCACAAAGTAAAGACTTTAGATATAATTTATTTCATCACCAAAGTTCTGCGGTGAAGGAAAAAAACATAAAAAAAGCATAAACATAGCAACTCTTTCACAATGTTTTCCTTCACCGTTATCGTCCTTGCACCAAAAATTCGAAGACATAATTATGATGTCCATCTCGCATTAATGTTCCCACTGCTGGGACTCAGGCCTCCTCTCTAGGAGAGGGAATGGGCCGTAATCCACCACGCGGACCCAGTGCGGGTTGGTGAATGTCACATGTCTTCGAATTTTTGGTTCTAGGACATGCCGGTTTCCTCACGATGTACGGCATAACATAAGCCTTTATTTACTACCAAGTATAATATCATTTGTATGGTATTGAAGCGGACATTAATATAGTAAGCAAAAATCTTCCAGTATCCACAGAGTATAATCCATGAGCTCCAAGAAGATCGCTTGGTGCTATCCAAATGAACAAAAAAAAAAACTCAAATAAAAATTTAATATCGCAAACTTGGCAGGACTTTAATAACGGAGGGCATCTAGCGAGAGAGCCGACATTATTACTAGGTCATCTTAGTTCAAGCCACTGAATATGTAGGCTAGTATAGTGAATAATAGTACCAGAAAACATGATCCATTGGTGCCAATAATAATCTCGAAGATTATTCAAGGATCTATTGTGGCATCAAATTGTTAGGTCACGCATTTCTAGTCGATTGTAAGGAAGATGACTAACGGGCCGGCTAGATCAATAACTAGACTTGATCTTACGTAGCCTCTTTAGGCTACGTACCTAATACTTAAGGACTTCAATTAACTAGATTACGTCAAGTAGACAAGGGCAGGGCATCTGGCTATATGTAATATAGCCGATGTAGTAAGATAATGTGGCGGATATGGGTTAGTTAGTTAATTTCGCGACATCGTCATAATTGCGAGGGACATCTGGATGAAAGATGCATGTTACCCTGAAGAAAGAAAATGAAGATTATGGTGTTCAACATGGCTTATATTTTTTCAGGTCACTTGACATTGAGAAAGCTTTCCATCAACTTCCCAAATGAAAGTTGTTACATTGATGATTCCATAATTTCATCGGTTCGGTTTTGGTCTCATCTATCAACAGTATAATATATCTAACTGAGTAGTTATAGGTATATTTGCATTCAAACGATCACACGTTAGTTGATCGATAGCCGCAAATTGCTTACAGATACGCATAACTAATGCTCGATAGCAATTTGCTATTAGAAATCGTTTTATCAAATGGGTCTTAAAGAGCTTTTCAAAATACAACGATCTCTCACGTTCTTGGCAAGAGAGATTTTATTAAAAAGACATTCATCTAGTTGGAAACGAGACACTGTATATGTTTGTCAAATTTTGGAGGTACTGAATCTGTGTAGCCTTTTACCAACTTTGTTGGCTTCCAATTCAGCCAAGTGCAGCTGCATCTAAAAATACTGGTATATTTTACAGTTTACACGTAGCAACTGGTATTCTAGCTACTACAACCCAGTATTTGGGCAAGACTAACACGAAATTCATTGACAAGACTAGTGTCTGATTATTTAGCTGCGACTCGGGAGAATACTACAAATGATTACAAAATTCGTTCTCATCCAGCACTTAGTCCCAGTATTCCCTGCGTTATTAAAATAGCCCATCTAATAGACTCGTTATAAACAGCGCCCGGGATACAGGCAGGTTAGTAGAACAACGAACGTTTACACGAAACGGTAGCTTGAATGGAGTGGTAATTAACATCATCCTGTGTTATTAGCAAAATTGAGTTGTATTCAGCTCTGAACAAAGCGGTTGTTCTTAGTATGTATATAGATGATGGCTATTTTTGTGAGCAATTTTATATGATTCTCTTAAAATTTCTATTGCAAGTGAAAAGGTGGTAGGTAGGCATAATTTTGATGGAGAGTTAAAAAAGTGCTCCCTGGAACAAAAATACTTTTCTGTCACTGTTAAGTAGCAAATAACTTCAGCGTTACTTACATTTCCTTTCTTTTCATGTTAAGCGTCTCAACAGCCTCCTTGTAAATGCTAACAAACCAAAACAGCCAGCCTAGAATACCTAATGAGAAAACTCGTCAACCAACAAAACAGGCAAAGAAAATGAACGCAGATATAATGACACTGAATGTTCCAAAGCTACGTAACTGCACGTAATGAAAGGTATGCAAGTGACGCAAACGCAACACCGGCCCTGCAAATATTACCAATAGTGTTGGCAACACTCAAAGTCACGCAGCACTTGGTAGTAACCAGTCCGCGAGGGTGAAAGATCACAGTCTTGCATTGTTAGGAATAGTAGGCATATTTTATAGTATAAGTTACCTATATTAACACCTTTCAATCGGCCAAGAGGATTGCTTCCGCAGCAAAGGGACTGTGAGGAGGTAATTGTTGACCTTTTATGATAGACATCACTTTGACATTTTATCAGTCCTGTCAAATGTCAGGATGGACTCAATGTAAGCAGTAGACGCACTGTGATAACACTAAGAAGACATAAATGCTCCATTAGTAACAGTTTTAAGTGAAAACTTCCTGTAATGTTCCTTAAATAGCTTTTTATAGCACAAAAACTCAGCCATTCTATAAATTTCAAAGTATTTTCAGAGCTGCTTCTTTTTACTTACAATAAACTGAGTTTTATTGCAGTGAGTAATTCTGCAAAACGGGGTAATAAACTTTATTTTAGACTTTCCAACTGGCAGTTACGGTACTTACTCGTATTATTACTTTTAGATCGGTATAGTTTTCATGACTGAAGTATTATCTTGTTCATCATAGCTGTTCCAACTCGCATACTGTTGGAATGTCTTGCAACTGACTTTCTAGAGATTATGATAAGCAATAATGATAATGTATTAGAAAAGGTAATTAGCAAAATTATGTGACTGTGTCGTTTATCTGGAAGAATCTAGTTTTGGAGTAAAACATCAGTTCAGATTGGGGTAATAAAAGAATTTTCGCATGTTGGTCAAGAACGTAGAATAAATAAAAAAGCTATCAAAGCTTTTTTTATTTATTCTAGTATTATTTTATTTATTATTAGAGCGTTTGGTCAAGAGTCCAACCGCTCTAATGTGCACAGAAAAACAGTCAACATCTCACAAAAAGAACAGGTCGAATGAACAAAATATAGGCAACAAGCTTACAAGACTCAGGAAAGCCGGAAAAGAAAGCAGCGAACAGAACAAACCTTTTAATACCCTCTGTCGCACAAAGGGGTAAAGCACACAGTGTAACAAAGAGCTTTACTGGAAGTGGGTCAATTAGACAGCTGAACAACGCTTCCACACGCTAATACAACCCACCTATGTGAGTAAGAGCGAGCTAGACTAACGTGTGTTTTGCAAGAGCGATATTCGATGTCACTGGTATTACATTGTCGACTTCGGCATGCGATTGGTAATATTTTGAATTGTGAAGGTGAATAACCCGAGGAATTGAGAAAATTATGTTGGGAAATTGTAGAAGAGAATAAGTGATTATTAATGACTTTGTCTATTATATGAATTACTTAGTATAAAACATGCGAGAATTCATTCAGAGTAAAGAGACGCCTACGTCCAACAGTAGCCGAATTCTAAGTGTAGATAATGATGATGAATGTGAGAGAAATGATGACAGATGACCGTGCTAGGAAGTTTTCGAACACGAAAACAAACTAGACATGAACTACTATGCTCATCGCACCGTTAACGCTATGATGGTGCCGATACGCTCTGTGCATGGCACGTGACGGTGTTGGTAGCTGACGGTACGGTCTTTTCCTAGCACGATAACAGTATGGGCATGATACGGTTTATTGGCTGTACGAATAAAATTAGGTCCTTGGTAACTAGCAACAGAATATTTTTTATAATGGATAGGCTCGCGTTTGACCACCATCTCACAGTAATCTATTCACTCTTGACTTAAAGACTAGGTTAGAGCTATCAGGAAACATAGATTCTGGCAGGGAATTCGACTCTTTAGCTATGAATAAATATGAATGTATTCCGAAAACGCTCTGTACGTATGTCTATGAACTAAATGTTTATTAAATTTCTGTCATTTTAAGCCACCAATGAAGAAATCACATTTTTAAAGAAGACTTGATAATGTGATTCTCCAAATACAGTAAATGCAATTTTAGTTCAATTTATCTAGACTACACGGTTTAATTATACGGTTGAGCTTTTTGAAGATCATTATCTGATGTTTTAACCGTCTAGACTGGAAGGTGGACTTATTTACATAAAATTGGGGTTCGTGGTAACGGTACCTGGTATACTACGTATTTAGGTATTACTGAGTGGTATTATTTGCCTGCTGAATACAAAATAAGGCCTCTTTTACTGGGCTACAGTATCAGGGATATTATATGCATAATTTTGCATTCCTGGATTAGTAATCCGAACATGTATCAATGCATATCTTCCAAGAAACTAAATAAAGTCGTTTCACCGTCGCGTCGGATTGGAATTGTGTCACGCGTTTGACACTATCTACCAGCAAATCTTCGGTTAAGAATGCTTGGACTTTGGACACTGCAATATGGGTTTTCGGAGATGAAAATGTTAAAACATGCGTAAAAAAACATGGAGTTTTGACAGAAAAATGTTAAACAGAAACGCTGAAATATAATACACCTTTCCGTAAAAAAAATAAAAATTGATGTTCTTCTGAATATTCATTGCTTTTTATGGTATGCATTTTATCTCATCTTTTCATTGTATTCAAGGTCAAATACTTTTTTTTTTCAGACAGCATAGCATAGTCGGCCTTATAATGTTCCCATTGTTGGGACTTAGGCCTCCCTAGGAGAAGGAATGGGCCGTAATCCTCCATGCGAGCCCAGTGCGGGTTGGTGAATGTCACATGTCTTCGAATTTTTGGTTCCAGGACATGCCGGTTTCGATTCTTTATATCCATTTATTTTTATGGTATGCAGTCTTTTTCATATTTTCATAGTATTTAAGGCTAAATAATTTCTTTTCTTTTTTTTTTCAACAAATGACATCCGATCCGAAAACTTCTCCAGCCAGCCATTCTCACAATGATACGAGTACATTCACAAAGCAGTGTAGCAGTGATCCCAATGTCAACCGGTAGATACATGTGCATTGCACATTGCGGACCGGATGACGTCATTATGCGCCAGTGCCGTGTAATGCAGCTAGTACCTAAGCTAAGTGGAACAGTATTGTGGGATACTGTGGGTATGAGTTTGCACTTCCGTAGGTTGTAGGCAATTTTGTGGAGATGGGTGGATTTGTTAACATGATTTTATTCTAAGTGAAGAGGCAATCATTTTTATTTAGGTATTTTTTTAATTGAATATAAACTAGTGCTTGACGGCGATCCCACCTGATGGTAAGTAGTTATGCAATCATTGATGGTGAAGCGCACTAGTTTATTAAGAGCCTATTCACTCTAGCCTTGAAGACACCCAAATTGTAATCGAACGGGAAGATCGCAGCAGGCAATTTTTTCCAGTCCTTCCATGTATTTATTTATAATCAACTAGCTTTTGCCCGCGGCTTCGCCCGAGTGAAAAATTAGCCTATGTCAGCCTTCAGGGTCCCAAATATCTTTGTACCAAAATTCATCAAAATCGGTTTTGCCATTTAGGCGTGAAGACATTACAAACAAACAAACTCATTTTCGCTTTTATAATATTACTAAGGATTGCTGGCTATCCTTACAGTATGAACCAAAGCTCACAGCAAGCCAACAATCAACGAACTAAAAAAATTTTTACAAACTTTAACCATACCTTGACTAGTATACAAAAATATGTCATATTTCGTTTCCAAATTATGAGCTCGTTCTGCCCAACTGCAATGTGAAGGCCTCTATTCCGTTCTTCCATTCTCTTTTTTGTCCTTAGCCCCTTCTGGCCAATCCTACCGATGTCCAGTTTGAACAGTATTACTTGGCTGAGGCAATGAAGTTCAAATTAATTTTAGTATCTTGGAACCCGTAAAACATTGCACCGACCTTAAGTAACATGGGGGTTTTTTTTAGGTGGCAAATTATCTAATGACATCTCCCGCCCTTGGGCAGTGCGCGAGGGCATGTCAGACTTTTACTGACTAAAAAAACTCCTGTTCCTTCTTTGTCTTCCTTCCAGATAAGACTTCGCTTTCGCACAATCCATGGTCCCATTAGACTTCGACCCTACTGGACCCCTACGGTTTGCTGACATCTCCTAAGTAACATGGGATAGGGCAGGAATTTCCTAAGGAATGAAGATGACGATGACGTCTTAAGGCGTCTAGTCCCTTGAACCATCTGACCGAAATTATGTGAAAGCAACTCTCGCACTCGCCTAGGCAGCAGTACGCAAATCTGTGCATTTATTTGCGGCCAGCAGCCCGGAAAGCGCTTTAAATCCATTTTCTCTGCGTGATATTGATTGATTTACTTAAGCAATGTTCACTTTGAAGAATATTTTATCACAATTTTTTATGTGTAAAAATGTTTGTAAAGGTCCAAGCCGTTTCGAAGGAGTAGGTAAAAGTTGCGAAATTACTAAAAAATTTTTTTTTTACAAAATATTAATTGCACGAAAAAAATCAAATGTTGATATAAATTATTGTTCATGAATCTATAATAAACATAATATTTTTTTCAAACCAATTGTCCTAGCCGTTACGGAGGAGTAGGCCTCAGAAAATCACTGTTTTATGGCACTTTTCGGGCGCTTGGCCCTTAAAACTCGACACCAAAGTGAAAAGAAAAAATCCCATTTGATATTTGGAAGCAGGTTTCTATTATTACCTTTCAGTAAGTAATAACTGGTTACTTAGTCACAATAAGCCAATAACTAACATAATTGTCGATCACGCTTCCGAAATCGTGACTTCGTATTTAATTCGCCATTCAAGGTTCTACGACACGTGTAAAAAAAAGAAAGGCGCCATTGTCGGTCCAAAGTCCCCCTCTTTCCCCTTCTGATGCAAACATCTAGGTAGTTACTTATAACAGTATACATAAATCACAGCTTTATGGGGACATAAGGTAGAAGAGGGCAAAATTGAGTAGTTGAGACAGTCGTAAAACAAAAAAAAAATGGTGAACTTAGTTATTTATGAGTAAACATTTCGGAATTTATTAGGATCAGACAAGAAGAAGATTTTTGGACAATGATTTATTGAGCAAGTAGGTACATGTTGTGACTTTGTGACGGTACTGCTGGAAATCTCTACATCTATATACATATAAATAAAATTGGGGTGTCTGTTTGTAATATTGAAATAACTGCTTTTTACTACATGCATATGAATATATATACGGTACATACACCAAAATAACATTTTTTACAATTTTTGTCTTACTGTTTGTCCGGGATAATCTCTGAAATGGCTGGACCGATTTTGACGGAACTTTTTTTTAGCAGGTAGCTGATGTAATAAGGAGTAACATAGGCTACTTTTATTTTAGAAAAAATAAATTCAAAATCGTAGTCCACGCGAACGAAGTCGCGGGCACAGCTAGTGAGTACTAAAGATGAAGTATTATTGTAAAACCTGCTGCTGCCAGCGGTTCCGCCCGTCTGAAACTAGGTTTCTCCATACAAACTTTGGAACTTTTCTCCCCTTGGGTGAATTTTGAAAAATACAATTTGAATTATTACATCACAAAAGAAAACATTGTGCCAAATTTTACGATCCTAGATCTGGTCGTTTCCGCTATGTCAGTTTATCCAGAAACTTTCAAGACAAAACAATAATATAATAACCCAAGAAAGTTAACCATCCATCAAAAGCATTATTCAATAGCCAATTACTTTTTCGCTTTCTATTTCTAGACGGTAAATGGTAAAATACTTCTTTCACAACTCCTAAAGGCTAGCAAAGATTGTATCGCAGATTCAATGTTTCTATAACATTGAGTTCAAGGACGACAGCCTAACTGGTTTTTAAATAAATTTATGTTTTAGATAAAAGGCTTAGGTTTTAATAAGTAACAGTACTAGGTAGGAGAGAGCAGTGGTGGCCGAGTGGTAACGGCCCCGACTTACGAGTTGTAGGTCGCGGGTTCAAACTAGGGCTTTCAATACCGGTATTACGGGATCCCGTAATACCGTGATCACGGATATATTTTGGTCTTTTTTCAATCACGGTATTGACGAGCCAATACCGTGATTACGGTATTACAATCTTTAATATATATTATTGTGTTTTCTTGTAATAAGTAGTAAGAAGTTGTATTATATAATATAAATTACAATGTAATATTATTCTCACACTTGCATTAAGCGCCAACTCTCGCGATACGTCGAACCATAGACTAAAATGGTTTGAATAACGCGTAGTGTAATAGGCCCTATACGACGTTTTTGTTTTGTTAGTCAGTATCGCAAAGGCGCCCGGGTAACACGTGCATGTGAACTTGGTCATTGTGTATTTTTTATAAGTTTGTAATCTTGACGAACAACATGGTACATAATATTAATACTTGTATTTTATGGGGTTTAACACAATTCTCAACGAATCACGCGATCGTATTTTTTTTTTTGTAAACACTCTTGACGAATTACGAATTCACAACAAATTGAAGCATCTAAAATTGTGTCATTTTCCACTTTGTTTAATATCATTTTTACTTTAACGAATCACGTTATCCGTTAGATCTACAATTAAAAAGTAAAAATTTAATATTTTTGCTGTTTGGATGTGGCATTCTTTTTTAACTTCAAATATTATTAATTTAGCCTAATTAGTACTTATTAACTACTTTCGTGTTCAAAGAAACAATTCAAAATTAAACATTTAATTGGTAGTTTGGTACAACAATTACATGTGAGATATTAATATAATAATAAGAAAGACACGAGTCTTGACGCTTACTGACCTCAAAGGGCAGTATAGGTACTCGCATCGAATGTATCAGCCAGTAAACTAGAGGTACGGCAGCGCCATGCTTACTTGAACCTTAATGAACTGCGTCTTAACCTTATTAGAAATATCGTAAAAAAGTTACAGCGTCAAGTAAGCCTAAATCTTACGCAGATCTATGATTTTAATTTACTTTATTTGCTAATTGCCGGTAAACAATCAGCGACATGCTTACTAGAACCTTATTAGAACGGTTAAGAGAGAATAAACACTGATTCGAAAACAAAAATATTTAAATAATTTTATTAATTTCCTAATTAAAGTTCCTATGAGACAGGGTTTTAGTCAAGCATTAGTTTAAAAAAGAAACCTTGAGTTCAATACCGTGATCACGTGATCACGGTATTAAAAATTCTAATACCGGTATTGATACCGGTATTGAATAAATCCGGTATTTGAAAGCCCTAGTTCAAACCCTGCCAGGCGCATTACTTTGTCTAACTTATTACATCACCACAGCTCTTAAAACGGTGAAGGAAAACATCGTGAGAAAACCAGTATGTCATGTCAAACATTCGAAGACGTGTGACATTCACCAACCCGCACTGGGCCCGCGTGGTGGATTACGGTTCATTCCCCTCTCTTAGAGAGAGGAGGCCCGAGTCCCAGCAGTGGGAAAATTAAAAGGCTGATTATGCTGCTAGGTAAGTACTCGTGGCTAATAACTAATCAAAGCTTTAGTAGGTAGGTTGCTACTTACCATCAGGTGGGATCGCAGTCAAGCACTGCACTACAATTGCTATAGGAAGGTGCGGGTGTGACAGCTGTCGGCGGTAAGTAATGATATCGTCGAGGAAGGAGCAAGTTTGTCTAGAAGACACCTATTCACTTTTCAGACCACATAGAAACAAATAGAAAAGCTCAATTAAGAAAACCATGATTTCCTCTCTTTCAATAGTCACAAAATAATACCATACAACTAATGTTGCCAGATCCGTTTATATAAAAATCGGGAAAGATGGTGCAACAAATCGGTACTTAGGGTTTTAGATCGGGACAAATAGGTATATATATTTTTTAATAAAGACTTTTTTTAGGTAGGTAATCATCAAATGACTTCTTCCGGTCAGGGGTGGAACGAGATGGCATGTCAAACTTACTGAGTAAAACTCAGACTTCTTCAATCGCTCTTTGCGTTCCAGGGTTTTTGATTTATCGGGACATTTGGCGTCCCGAACAGGTAAAATCGGGACGCGTCCCCAGACCCCTAAAAATCGGGACATCCCGCGCATATCGGGACGCCTGGCAAGACTATAATACAACATACAAGAAGTTACAGTTTCGATTGATATCGAACTGAAAGTAAAACTTATTTTAACAATATCTCGCATGTTGGTTCTGCTCGTAGTACGGGGAAGTGTCTTAAAGACGTGGATACATTTGCCTGTAACTGGTACAAAAGTATGCAAGTAGCTTACACCGGCATGCCTACATGCTAGTGTACCACAACATGTTGTAATTGGTGTATAATTGGAGATCTGGTCATGACACTCTTGCCAGTAACTGGTACAAAAGTATGCTAGTAGCATACTACTTGCACACTTTTGGTACACTGGCATACCTACATGCGAGTGTACCACAACATGTTCTAATTGGTCTAAAGGTGGAGATCTGGTAATACCCTTGCCTTTAACTGGTACAACAGAATGCCAGTGTGTTACTATGGTATTCAAATTACTTGCATGCTTATGTGCCAGCTACAGGCATGTGTATCGCTGCCTTATAGCCTTGTCAAACATGAACAGTAATCTAAGTAGACTAGGTCAACATAGCGAAACAGCGAAGTTACAATGCGCAACTGATGGCGAATTGTGTTGAACATCTAATAATTCACCTCAAACATTAAGTTGGAATTTACTAGGTATCTTAAACACGGTCTGTACCTACCTATTGTGAAATTCATGATGTCAACCATGACTGCAATGATAGGTGTGACATATTTAGGTACCTACTTCGTGATACCATAATATTTGGATATAGAAGGAGATCGCATGAGTTATTTTTCTTATTAGCTAGCCGACGGGCTAGGTAAATGTACTTTTATGTATTTTGCATTTTTAGAATAGGTTTTGAAACTCATAGATTAAAGAATCCTTTCATATTTTAGAAGTGAAGTGATTATTGATTGCAATTGTATTTTTTTTTAAAGATTGAAATAAATATTTTAATAAATAATTACTACGGTACGACCGTAGTAATTATTTTTTGGTCTTCCAGTGTGGAGTTCGAGCGCGAAAAAGTAACAAACATTTACACTCACATACTTTCCCCCTTAAAAAATTTTTTTTTTGTTATAGCCTGTTGTGTGTCCCATTGCTGGGCGCAGGTCTCCCCTTTCTCCTTCCAAACTCTTCTATCTAGGGCGGTATAATATAATATACCTACTATGGTTCTAAAAAAGATCGAGTTACCGAAACCATGTGTTCAGTTTAATGTAGGTGTATGTTTGTAAACAAATGATGACCAAACTCAGATTCGACCTCGCTCATATTCAAAATCCGTACTAATATTATAAATATATGCGAAAGTAACTGTCTGTCTGCCTGTTGCCTCTTCACGTCTTTACGATAAAACCTTGGCACGCGGGTAGATCATGTCTTGGAAAAGGTCATAGGATAATTTTTATCCCGGAAGTACGTTCCTTTGCGACAATTTTCTTCTTTCACGCGGGTGAAGTCGTTGGCTGAAGCAAGTAACCTACCTATGTTATCTACATAGTTATTTTTTTTACCAGACTACGGCAAAGTCAAAGGAGGGTTATGATTTTGACAGGCTATTCCAAATATACTAGTGTTACCCTAGCTTATAAGTTACTAGCTTCAGCTTCAACGACTTCACCCGCGTGAAAGAAGAAAATTGTCTCAAAGGAACATACTTCCGGGAAAAAGTTTTTTTATTTTTTAGTGGATGAGTTTGTGAGTGGGAATGTTTGTTACTTTTTCGCGCTCGAACTCCATACAGGAAGACCATGTCCCGGAATAAGCACATTTAAATACTTTCATCCTGGGAATATGTTCCCTTGGGGAAATTTTCTGCTTTCAAAAATCACATTAAAATGTTTATTGGCATTGTTTAATAAGGAAGATCTTATAGCCTAAGACTAAGACAGAAGTTAGTTTATCATAGTTTTTAAGTAGGTAATTGATAAGAATAATAAGCAGCGTTGGAAAGCCTCCTACAAGGTGGACCGATGACGTGGTAAAGATTGCAAGATTCTGATGGATGCGAGACGCACAGGACCGTTCGTAGAAGCGACACTTGGGGGAGACCTATGTCCAACAGTGGATGTCTATCGGCTGAAATGATGAAACTTTTAAAATCACATTATCGATAGCTTGGCTCAGGATTGAGCACGACAATACAAATAAAACCAAACAGCAATCAAAGAATACGATAGAAGGGAAAAATAGCTGCGCAAAAATAAATTTAATCATTTCATCTTCAAAGCTAGAAGTGTAGAAGCGTGTGAAGAACTTTTAATCTTTTAATAAGGTGCTTAAACACGTCTCAGTCAATGACGGCCGAGCCAGACTGTGTCAACAGCCAGTCAGCCAGGGTACTAGGGGTCACAGCTGACAGCCGGCCGGGCTGGGTATCGATTCGTATCCCCCTCCCTTGCTCACCGCGTCCCCTTAAATTACGCTCACTCCTTCGGAACTCTTAAAAGAAATTTGAGGGTAAAGTTATAACCGTAAAATATTTTATTTCAACCATACTGTGGTAGGTTGGTGAGAACAAAATGTGATAATCGCGCATCAAGAATATTTTTATACGTGAATTAGGTATGAATTAACTGTTTTACAAAAGAAAGGAGTTACACATGTACTCATTTTTTTAAAATAAAATGTAGGTACTTACGGTAACTAACGGTCCTATATATATATTCATTTTTCGTAAAAAGTCGAAAAATTTGTCTTACTGGATTTTTATTTTAACTTGGCATTTTCGTAGTAGTAGTAATCTTATCATGTCCCACTATCCCACTGCTGGGTGAAGGCCTCTCTCTCTTTTTTCCACATACGTCTGTCCTCAGTCATTACAGACCAATTTCTCTGGTAATTGTCAAACTCATCTCTCCATCTTCACCTTGGTCGCAGTATCCTGGGACTTTGAGTTTCGGATTGCGTAAAGGACCTATTACACTGCGTTGAATATCGCGTGCGATATTCCGACTGGAACTATTTTTCATTCATAGAAAGACAGTCTACCCTTATTACACTACGTGACACGTGATACGTCGAACCATAGACTAGACTGTCTTTCTATGAATGAAAAATAGTACGATAGCACGCGATATTCAGCGCAGTGTAATAGATCCTTATGGACCACAATACTGCGCGCAAAAGATTAAAAAAATTGTTTCATTATTTTGGACCATGATAATTTATCCCCAGCTTACCCTTACAATATTATCTCCGAAGTTTTAATTGTTACAGAATGTAGTCATAATTATATCAACATACATCATTAAGTTGCCTTAATAGTTGCAACATATTATATTGCAAAATTAATTGATTGTCCTGACCACCATAACAAACTAGTTTTTCATATATTGATTTATTGCAGTGACTCATTTGTAAATAAATATTTAAAAGGTTGATTTAATGGAAAAATAACATGTTGTTTTGAATGTCCATATTAGATTTAAGTTCACACATTAGGTGAGTTTTTTTAAAGCCAATTTAAGTATCAGCAGAAAGATGAATAAATATTTTAAAAAGATGCCAGATTAAATAGGAAAAAAATCGAGTTAAATCCTTACGCAGCTGAAAATCAGTGTCAGATGGCGGCCTTTTGTTACTATGTGGCTTTTTGCTGAGCTGAAGGCCTTCTGGCATTATTAAGCAAATTTTTGGTAAGGTGTTTCCTTTTTTATAATGCCAAAAAATACAGTTTTCTTTCATCACATCAACATGAAAGATAATCATACAAAAAAAAAAACTGTTTTCATCTTCTTTATACTTAATAGTAGTTTGGTAGTTTTTTTTCTTTCTTTCAAAATCTGAAGCATTACTTGGTTAATTTTCTAAACAATAAGCCTTAAAAGAGCTAGAATATATTTTTAGATATCATACGGAGCAAGGGATGATTAACTGCTCAGCGACCCTCGCATACCTAGGTTCAACGGACAACACATCAACTGTTGAACGTCAAATATAATACGCTTTCTCAGAAAGTACGATAAACAGTTTGTAATGATAACATTTTATAGTACAATATATTATTGTTTATTTATTTACTTATCAATTGCTTGCTACACTTACAGTATGCATCGACGCAGCATGCCAACAATTTATTAACTAAAAAGTTTAGTACACACACTCCTACCTCACCTTGACCCCTGACCCACCAATTCAAATTATTGGATCTCTATACATTTTTACCCAGCTTTCCGGACTCTGCCAGGAGAACTGCCCGAATTTATGGGACAAATATGACTTGTCACCCTCACCAACACAATAGACTAACTTGCTAATAGTAAAAATATTGGAATTAGTTCACTTCATTCAGACATAATTTTTTACAAGTAGTTAATCTATCTCTAAGTTTGTTATTGACTGCTGTCCTAAATAATTCAGTGTCTATTATTAGAAGAGTCAGCAATAAAATCTTATTTCAACAAACTCATTGTCACCATGTTTATTTATACAGATACTTCTTGTTTGTAAATACCTATATGAATGACATGCCTAGCACACATTTTCCTTGTTATTAATTAAAATTAACGAATGCTCAGTGCAAATAGGTAGATACCTACCTATGTTATATTTAGATTTAGTCTTGTTAGTTTAATCTGGTCAACTGAAATAATTTAAAAAACTTACCTGCCCATGATTTGCATTTAAAAGTTTATGAAGCAACAATCTTTACAAGGAACTAACTGATACTTAGCTGAACTAAGGTATGAAGTTATTGGATTATCTCAGTTTTTTATGGGACCAGATTTAGACCTCAAATAAACATGTGCCAACCTCAAGTAATATGAGATAAGGGCAGGAAGAAGAAGAGTCAGAACAATATCAAAAGGAACTTTTCCAACCAAAATCTAGCATTTTTGTTTAAATTCAATTAGCAAAATAATTAACTTTTGTATCTAGTCACCTGGCTTTTCAATTTTTTCTGAAATATTACACAAAAAATGTATTTTAAGTAGATAAATAATGAGTCTTTCATAATGTATTGCTAACCTTGAGATATCAATGTATTAAGATTAATGACTTGCCTGTAAGATAGCAGCAATCTAATGATATTTTTTTTTTGCATTAGAGGAATTATTTTAGGAGTTGTTTTAATATTTGGGAATCATCAATAAGAATTCTAATAAGAATTAAGAATCAAACTGGCTAAATCCCAGAATGAAATGTGGCTTACTTTCAACCATAAATAAAGTAAGGGTATAAATCAATGGTATATCATTGGTATAAATACTATAATTTTCTCAGAATAATGACAAATCTAGGGAATAAAAAGATACTAATTAGACAAGCTAGCAAGATAATTTCAATGCACTTTATTTAAGTTATTGTATGTACCTACTTCTTTGTGTTATTTTACTTTAGTGTTTATGTCAAAGGGTATTGCAGAATGTAAAGGTTTTTTTTTTAAAATTTCCAACTTTTAATTTTTTTTTTTATTTAGGTAGGTAGTAGAGCTAGGCAATGACGGGAATAATTTCCCGTATTTTTAAATTTTCGAATGCATTCAAAATATTTGGTGGTGTACCCAACACAAGGTGCTGTAGTTTACCTACATGTGTGATAAATATAATTATAATCGTTCGTAAAAAAAGTAACCAAGACTATAATTTAGAAGTTAGACAATAGCTTAGGCGTATTATTTCGTAAACGGTAAGTGTAAATATTTACTCACTTGTGCGTATTTTAATCCGAATAAGCAACTGTGTAATCCTTACACACCAAACTATGGTTACACACAATACACATCACAAATTCCAGGCATTATATCCACATACATTAAACAATACACGAAAAAGAACACTTTATCACACCGGCATTGTAATTTTGTTGTTTTAGAATATAAATATTACACGAAACTCATCGTTTACACAGAATTCCGGAATAGTTTACTTTGACAGATGTCGTATAATTATCGATAATTGTTAAATTCGCGTTCCGTACACCGCAAAATGCGAACGTATCCACTTTTATCACGGTACGGATAAACTAAACACGATCTACACGCAGCGGGACGCGTCGAGCAACGCCCGCAGAACCTCTATAGCCCGAATAAATTAAAAATCGAGGTAACTCTGCGATGTTCGAGAGTTGCCGGTGACTATAGAATTTTATAGCATAAAACCTGTCATACGAGAATAGTGATTGTGTGTTGTTGTCAAAGTGAGAAAAATGTGGGCAATACTTTGACACTGGAGCATGATAAAAAAATAAAAATACCTAAACCCAGGAGTTGCTTGATCCCGGTTTATTTCACTGAGCTCCTAATGTTTGATTGGGTATTTTTTACAGTCTATGAATGCTGGTATGATGCTGAAAATTATTATTAAAAATATATTTACAAAACAGTTTGAAGTAAAGAAATTCATCAGTCAATCTTTTTTGTCAACTCATAAAACAAAATGTTTGACAATTCTTAAAGCGACATCTAGCGTCCAATAGCATTACAAGTTAGGTAAACATACAGTCTCCATGTTTCATAATTCTGTCACTAGATGTCCATGTTTGCAAAACTTACTAATAATAAAACTACTCGCTACTAGGTGGCGCTCGACGGACTAGAAAAATGAAACCTGTTTAAAAATTTAGAGGGTCACAAGACAGACCAACTTGTGACCCTCGAAATTGTGATTACTGAACTTATGTAGGTACCTGGCTGGGATAAAAAACCGGTTGCCAGCCTTCTGGCGAACTATTGCAAGAATTTCAACTTAGGATAGCAGTTACTTTTTGATCAGTTGTAATGTGTAAATAAAATACCTAAAACCAAAGTTGACCCTTAGGTATTAAACTTATTTGATAATTAAAAGCAATAGAAAAACTTCTATACTTACATGTTTTTTTTACTTTTTACAAAAAAGATAGCGTTTTTTCCCAGTGTGCGTCGGCGGCGGCGCCTCGGGCTCATTCCATATCTTCCTTTCATTATGTCTGCAAAACTGTAGTGGTAGTAGCTTAGCAGAGCTGATGCTCGCTTTGACCGCGAGAGTTTTTAAAAAGTTACCCTGCTCCTGGAACGAGAAAGGCAACTGTACGACACAGGCTGAACAAAAGATCAGAGTCCGATTCACGTAATGAAATCCGTAACGATATCGTAGCGATTTAGTCGTTTAGACCATTTATCCATCAATCGAGTTTGAACGACACCGATTTTAAAGTCTTTTTAAATTCGTCGATTTATAAAAAATGACTGTATTACATTATTCTGGTAGAATACTTATTATTTTAGGTAACTGGAAATAAGTCGATAGATCGTGAACCGCTTTTGGATAGGACTTCGATTGAACGACTATAAAACTTCAACGATATTTGGCTTGTTTTATTTTACGTGAATTAGGCTACAGGTGTTTTAGTCTTTAAAAGTCTGACACGCCCTCATGCTTCACCCTAGGGCCGGAGATGTCATTTTATGATTTCCCCCTACAAAAAAAAGGGGGTGTGAAGCGAGTGTTTAGGTAGGTACTGTAGATTATAACGGGTAGATGTATTTCATTTAATTGTAGCGTTTATTACATATTAAATACAGTTACCTAAACATATATTTTTTTCAAACCAATTGACTTAGCCGTTACGGAGGACTAGGCCTCAGAAAATCACTGTTTTATGGCATTTTTCGGGCGCTTGGCCCTTAATAAGTTGAACAGTAGGGCAACGATACGTTATGAAGACATTAAATAATTATCACATCAACAATTTCCTCGCCGTTGTTCTTTCATTTTCCTTCTACTACTGATTTGACAAAACTACTGGTTTGGCTGTGCGTGTGTGATATGTCAGTCAGTCAGTTTTTCCTCTTATATAAATAGACAAGGTTCTACTAATGCCTTCACTCGAGTGAAAGTTAGCTCCACATGAATTTTAGACTTCCGTTTAACTCTTTAAGGGCGGGCTCCGTTAGGGGCCCAGCAGGTTCGAAGCCTATTGGGGCTGAGGATTGGTTTCTGAAAGCAAGATTCGACCCCGGTACGAAAGGCAACGAAAGAACAGGGGGCCAAGTCTGCTATTTTTATAAAAACGTCATTCCAACACGATCCCATTGTCATTTTGCTAAAAGTTCCTAATGCTAATTCATAATGATCGATCATTGATCGGTCAATGGTCTCGTAATAGAGTTGTGGTAAAATGACAATATCGAGCTTATTTAAAGCAATGACTGCATAATGACGTTCTAATGGTACGTCACTGATCAAAGGAACTGTCAAAATTTTTCAGATTACCGCATACGTAAGACATTCTTTTGTAAATATGTACGAGATTACCATTCTATCCCACTTCTTTCAATGGAGTGTCAGTGGTTAATCATTGGAAAGTCATAATGATGCCATTGTATTAGTAGATTACCAAATTTACTTAAAATCAAAAATTATGAAATAAAAGAACGAAATACCATTCTGACACTATTGTAGTGAAAGACCATTCTGTCACTATTGTAATAGCAGACTTGAGGCCCAGGAGTGGGTTTTTAGTTAGTAAAAGTCACAATCTCCCGCTCCGACTAAGAAATGTCATTGGATGATTTTCCCATTTAGGGGCTGAATATTGAAAAAACCTTAGTGCTTGCCTACGTCATAAAAGGAAGCCCTGTGCAAAATTGCATGCTCCTAGTCTCAGTACGTTTGGCTGTGCGGTGACCACGACGGGTCCCAAGAACAAAATCTTATCGAAAAATAAGACAATCAAATGTATTTTATAACTAACTAGCTTTTGCCCGCGGCCTCGCCTGCGTGGCATTAGGTACTTAAGGAATCGGGATAAAAGGTAGCCTATGTTCTTTTCTATGTCAAAGGCTATATGCACGCCAAATTTCATCTAAATCCGTTCAGCCGTTTTTGCGTGATTAGGTAACAAACATCCACACTTTCACATTTATAATATTAGTTAGGGTTCACAGAACTTAAAAATATATCTCATACCGTAAATTGACAAATGTTTCTTAAACAATTTTGTTCTTGGGATCCGTCGATTATATACAATGTACTGATTGACTGTAGTCAGTTTCTCCTTATTTATATACATTAGAGATAACAATAAATAAAACCAAACATTTAAAAAAACTGTTTTTATTTAAATATGCACTGAAAAACTTATACAACAGTTGAAAACATGAAGACGATACGCGACCGCGTAATAAAACTTTGGCAAATACATTGAAAATACAAAAATAACTTTTATTTCATGATGTTACGAACCAAATTCGACGTATACGATAGATACTAGAGCCTAAAAACATAATTTATAGAGTTATAATAGTTGTGCAGTATAGACACAGGAAGGGCGCCGCCCCGCAGTCTTTTGAAGCAGTTTATTGGACCTTGTAGACTCTGGTGCAAGTAACGTCCTTAGCTGTCATCACCTGGGAAAAGAGAGATTACAAAATTAATAATAAAGTGCTGGTGCTGCCGCTGCGGCTGCGGAGAACCTCAAGCGGCGGAAATATAACAACCTTGTTGGAAGTTATATTTTCGAACCGTTTGGGGTTGAAACTCTTGGATCGTGGGGTCCGAGTGCTCACAAGTTGTTTCAAGATCTATCGAAACGTCTAGTTGACACTTCGCGTGACCCAAGGGCTGGCTTTTACCTCGGACAGAGGATAAGCATCGCCATACAGCGTGGCAATGCCGCCAGCCTTTTGGGCACATTACCAGTCGACAGCGATGTGGAAGAGTTTTTTGACGCCATATTTTAGTTTAATTTTAGTTAGTTGTAATTAGCGTAGGGTTTTATTATTATTATTATTTTAATTTACTGTAATTATAGTTTTTAGTTGTGTATGTAATAAGTTAAATTGATTTAAAGTTAATAATAAAAAAAATTTAAAATAAAAATATTAATAAAGATTTAAAGTACAGCTGCCATCACGGATCTTGAACGCTCGGCGTCAGAGTGGGGATTTCTTTTCGCATTCCATACATTGGCGAGCCAATCGTCTTCGTTGTTAGATACATTTAGCAACGCAGTGAACGAATGAGGAGTGACGTTTATGACGCGATGGCGCGGCCAGCCAATCACTGACACTCCCCGCCCCCGCGTCGCACTTCGCACCACTAAAGAGACTGAATATGTGACTTCTGCGCAAGTGTTCAAGATCCGTGATGGCAACTGTATCTCAATATGATTTAAGAGGGTCCATAGAGTTTCTTGCACGTTTTTCTCCTTAAAGCTACGCTTTGGAACGTGCAATTTAGCTTCACTTTTTACTTTTTGGGCTGACCGACATTTGACTATTCAAAAGTACCTGCAAATGGTCTACATATAATAAATGATTTGATTTGATTTGAATATAATATAAGATAATAAGCCTTGTTGGTAGTGTTAGTAATAAGCCCTTATGACTTAAGACTACCTATTTCTATAATTAAATGTAGTCAAAATATAACTAAGTACAGTCTGTCTAAAAAGTCAAACGGCTACTGTTGGATAAATAGGCCTCCCCCAAGCATCGCTGTACCTATCTATTTTGTGGCTGTACCTAATGGAGTGACTTTTATTTTATTTTTTAAATATTTTGATTATTCAACTAACATGAAATTTTAATTTTAATAAAATAAGTAGATTGACTTGTTAAAAACTTTCAGCATCATGGAACCAAAACTTCGAAGACATGTGCCATTCACCAACACGCACTGAGCCCGTGTGGTGGATTACGGCCCAATCCCTCTCTTAGAGAGGAGGCCTGAGTCCCAGCAGTGGGAACATTAAAAAGGCTGGTGATGATGATGATCATGGAAAGAAATACAACAAGAAAATGGCATGCATACGGATACACACAATATTGAAAAAAAAAACCAAACGCATTGTGTGCCTCACGGCTATACAGAAATAATCTATGTCTACTTGTCCAGTTCAGCAAAATGGCAGACAAACAAAGTACCTGACGCTGGTTTAATATACTTACTAAATCCATATTCTATCCAATACAGGCTTAGTATCTGTGCAATACATATAAATGAACAGGTGCATTGTGCACCTGGCAAACATAATACAATAACATACAATAAACAGCTTAAGTAGCTAATAAACTATTTATTAATATGTTTAATATAGAGACTAGTGTCTCATTGTATACCATAATAGGATGAGGTAAGATGATGCACCGTTGCATGATGCATCTTAATATCAAACACACTTGACATACATACACACATCTACGTGCCAAAGATTTATCCCATGACAGTTCTAGCAAACATTTAGTTGAAACCATTCCACGAGCTCTTAACACGAGCCATTTGACGACCTGAACTGGACTGTTCAAGGACGGAATACGACGAAGAAACGGGGAAGGATTTCTAAGCACATGTACAACATTACTGACAATATCTAAGGCATTATTCAGTGGTAACTAAGAAATGAAAGAAAATACAACTACATTACCACTAAAATAAAATATCTCACTAAACAAAAAAAAAAAGAAAGAAAGAAAACCGTTTAGTTGTACATTTAAAATTAAAAACAGTAGAATTAGGATACAATAAAAAACTTACTACAGATAATGTTTTTTAGATAGGTATAACTTTAAAATCTGTGTAAGGTCAAAAAGGCGCCTAACTCAGCACATGCTTCGATATTTAAAAAGATAAATAACAAGGATAAAAAATAAGATTACATACATAAAACTTATTTTTTATCCATCCTCTCACAAAACCTTAGACATTCACGACACATATCTATCCATTTCCTAGTAAACAAGTCACACTCGGAAGCTATAAGTATAGGGTTTATAGCTTCATCCCTTTTTCTTGTTCGCACGACTGACTTTTTAAAACGCCGTGGTAAAGCCCTTGGTCGTGGACATTATAATCTACTTATTAAAGTACAAAAAAACCATAAAAGGAAGGGCTCCTAAAATCGCAGTGGATGGAGCAAAAATAAAGGATTTCTAAAATCAACTTTATGATGAAATTACAGATATTAGAAATGTTTCCATAGGATTGTGTAACTTTTCGATCACAACTTAGCTACGAAGTTCCTTTTTTTTTCTTTGACAAACTAGAATGAGGTTTCCCTAAATTAAAATATGTATGCACTTATAAAATTATGAAACTAACTTACTAACAACTCACTCCTAAATAACGAATCAATAATTAAAATAACATGAAACCAAACAAACATTCGTATGAATCCGTGAAATCGATTTGATATCGAGCTTGTACAATTTTACAACTGTATAATTTTCGAGTTTATGGCACAATTAGTAGATAACGATGTACTCTGGGTTTATGGGCACTAAAATTAATTTGTTATTGTTTTCTACAATATTCTGATACCTAAATATATAAGGAATATATTGTATGGTGTGATAAGAATGGATTAAGTGAGAAATGAGTATATTAGAGGAAGTTTGAAAGTGGTGCCAGTGACGTTGAAAGGGAATCGGTTGTCTTGGTATGGCCATGTAAATAGGAGAGATGAAACGCATGTTAATAAAAGACTTAAGAGTAGGTATACATGTGGATGGATGGAGACCAAAGAAAAGATGGTTGAACTGTGTGAGAAGTGATATGAAAGAAAAAACTTATTGCGCCGACCTCATGTAATACCATCTCACTTACACAGAGAAAATCCATAAAACACATTTTCTCCAAATATATTAAACATGTTTTGGACTAAAAAAAAAACTTGCAGTTTATATTAGAGAAGACCATGGATTGAATTACAAATCAAGAAACACTTCAGGATACTGAGCATACACTATTTCTTTGTTCCTGTAAAATTTTACTATAATTATGTTCTTAAGTTGAGGGTTTTATGCCGAGCGACGATATAGAGTTTACTCAAATGGGCTCGATGTTGTTAATTTTATCAAAGGTTTTTATTTCGTTTGGTAACGTTTTGTAAGTGTTGTTAGTGTCATAATTTTAATTACTTTTGACTATCCGTTGTGAACCCCAAAGCGTCCGATATAAGCAGATATTTCAGCAGCATCTGCACCATGCAAATAAACAAAGCCTAAATTCCTACAAAACCTGCCATCAGAATAATCATTTTGATCAACACGATTGATCGTTCCGCCAATTTGACAACAGATTGGCGAAACAGATACGACGCGGCTCTGGGGAGCGGATGTTTGGTTGAACGTTGATTTCATCAAGTTGGGACGGGGTGAAGCTTCAAGTGATATATCTAGTGGAATATACCTCGTGCAGTATATTACCTAAACTAATGCCAAGGTCTTTGGTTTTTGAGATTTATCTAGTACTAACAGCACAAATTTCTATGTCTTATGCTCTGTATACTTTAATTTTTTTTGCGTTATTGACACCCCTTGCATCGGAAAGCACGTAGAGCCTTTGGTTCCAGTTATCATTCGTAGATCTTTGACAGTTATTTGGTACAAGTAGTTAAACATCAGAAAGTTTGACCATGAGTTTATTCAAAGTGAATCGTGTTGCCTAGGACCTGGGTTGTGGAGATCTGACAGGAAGTCGCTGTGTATAAAACAGGGGTATTCAACCATATCCACTGGACGCCGACTTCGAGCTAGTTAGGAAAAGGTTATGGAGATGATGCATACTAACCCCACCGCCAGAAAGTTTACTGCTTCGTCTCTAGTTGCTGGGTAACCTGGCAAATTGGGGGCTTATACATAGACCCTTTCGACCCCAGTGCGAGTAGGGTGCCCCTGACCAGATAATGGTCCACTTATTATAGTGCCCAAAGTGTTCCTACATATTCAATGTGGATGACCTAAAAATCACTATAAACTTGGCAACCTACTGGGCTCAAATACTACGAGAGGAAGAAAAAGTTGCTGGATAGGATACCAAGGTTAATCTAACTACACGGTGGTTGTACTTACAGCCTTCATCTCCTCAGGTCCGAACTCTCTGATGTAGGTGATCTCCACGCCGTCGGCATCCTTCTGCACGTGCTTCAAGGTGTTGCCGTCGAAGGTGCAGACTGACTTCACCTGCAATTTGAAATTAGACGAGTTTAGGATGCCACTGCGAGTTCTGAGTACCCACATACATTATTCGATTCTTTTAATATAAATTTATTGTAATCTATTACTTCAGAATAAGATCCGATATGTTCCCTGTTGCAGCAAATTGCTGTATGGGTTTGAGACGTGGAAGATCACGAAAAACATTTCGCATCAACTTCTGGTCGTCATCAATTGCAGTATTCGCCGTATTCTCGGTATTTTCTTAGGCCAAAAAATCTCCAATATAAATCTGTGAAAACGCTGCGATGAAACCCCGATCGACCAATAGATCAAATGCCGTAAGTGCAACTTGATCTCACACACGCTCCGATGGGACATTGGAATCGTAAGCGGGGTTGCCTTAAGCATACCTGCACCCCTATCCAAGTTGATAATCTGCAATGATTAACGCTATTCGACCACACAATCCATTAATAATTTATTTGGTCTTCTACATTGCTACCTCAATTTTATCCTTGATTTTCCTAAATCCAGGTGCCGTACCACTACTTCTAGGTTTTTCTTCTTTTAGCTAGCTTCTTTATATAAAACATCTTTTTCAAATCTTACCTTGGCGCCATCAGCCCTCTCCTCTTCGAACTCTTCACCGGGCTTGAACTTGCATTCCGTGGTCTTGAAGGTGGAGGATGTGACCAGGTTGTAGGAGTCTCCGTCCTTGCGGAGTTCCACTGTGGGAGTGACGGCGTTGGCGGTCTTGCGGGTGATGAGGCCGACACCTGGAGGAAGAAGAAAAGGTAGATTTAGAATAAGCTTTTTCGCTTTTGTTGATTGTGTTTTGTTAGTGTGAAAAACTTTACTGCCTATTAAAAATATCACAGTGAATATAGTTTATGGAGGGCTTATTTTAGAAATAATAAAAATAAAAGGTGAAAATCCCTGTTTGTGCAATAGTTGCTTTAATTCATTAAACCCTAAGCGAACATTGTTTTCTATTGTTTCTCTAATTACGGTTATATTATTCGAAAGGTTAACTTACTTATTTATAACGTAAATATCACTCTGAATAAAAAAATATAATGATACTATACAAATGCATTTAAATATGGTCGGAAACAGATACTTTTTTTTTTACGTGGGTATCATCTGATTCCTCCCGCTCTTTGGTGAGCGTGTCAGACTTTTACTGATTAAAACCCACTCGTGTTCCTTCTTTGCCTCCATTTCTGGGCTCCAGTGTTTTCTTTCCCCCAACCCTGAAGACCTCAGTAGGCTTCAACCATGCTGGGCGACGGTTTGCTGACATCTCTCCAAGGCCCGTGGTTTTTTGAGTGTGTAATGGGTGAAAAATGCCTCTTATCAACACTCCTCCTTTACGTATTTAAATCCATCAGACCACTTTCTGAAGCCTAGTATCAGCCAAATTCCTAATACGTTTGGTATAGGAACTGTACATTTGATTTAATGTTGACATTTACCTCGGAAAACATCTCCGGTGTCGAGTGCCAAGTTATACTGGATAATAATAACCTTTACAGGTATACGGCTATTTTCTTCTGTTGTTAAGTCTGGACTGAAGTAGTTCTATATATATAATAGAAGAAACTGACTGACTGACATATTAACGTACAGCCGAAACTATTGTAATTAGGATCGTGAAAACACAAGGCTTCCTTTTATGACAGAGGTGATCACTAAGAGAGGATTTTCCAAAGCCCCAATGGGTTGAAATGGGGGTCTAAAGTTTATGTGGGGAAACCATATTCACGCGGACGAAGCCGCTGGCAGAAGCTAGGAAGTACATCTATATTATCGACCCCATCAGGTAAGATAGTAGAAAATGTAAGACCCAAAGCTTTTTTGCAACTATATTTGCTGGGGGTGGCTTCTAGTCAAAAGAGTATCCATGTAGTTTCTTGCCGGTTCATCTCCATAGGAAACGACCAATTTGGAACCGTGTACTAGCTTCTAACGTTTTAAAAGTGCCCATGCATGCCAATGTGAAATAAAATATTTTGAATCTGAGGAAGCTAAAAAACTGATTTACATAGAGTGACTGCCTAAACCTTCACAATCCAGTGACTGCGAAATTAGATACAGCTTGGACAAGACTGCCATCAGATTTTCTGATTTTTAACTACCCATAACGACTATTACAGATCTACAAATGACAGATAAGATCCAGAAACAGGGTACGCAAGACTAAACTTCTAAAAGTGAGACAGACTTCGACCCTGTTTTCAAAGTTGGCAGAGAATCACGACTAATGACTAACCTAAACTTGAACTTTGTACTCGAAATGGCATAATATAACTACATCGAAACAAAACAAAATCCGGACTTTGCTTGGCATGTGTCATTATTTTAATTTGTAACAAGTTCACAGTATAGTTGGTATAGTTCACACAATAGACAAGGTCAATTATTTTGCAAGTTTAAATACGTTTCGTATTTTAGGGTTCTGTATCCAAAGGATAAAACAAGACTTTATTACTAAGACTCTGCTCTCCGTCCGTCTGCCTGTTTGTCTATCTGTCACCAGGCGTGTGTGTTATGCTTCAGCTGATTAAATGTATATTCCTATAGAAAATAGGTATTTCTTTTTTTTTCAATACACTCTCTCGAAAACCTGCTCTTATCCCACCGCTTACAGGCACGCAATAGGTTATTTCCCGCACTAGTGCAAAAAAGTGCGCGTGCTCTCCCCTGCCATAATTTTATTACATTTACCGTATCAGGCTTAATAACACATCGCCTGCGGCTCGTGCAGATTCCGCCTCGGTCGCAAAGACAAACTTTCTGCACTTGTTTTTAAATGTACTATTTGACTGTTGATCTTATCAATGAGTAGCAGCAGTTTTTAAAGTATAGTGGATAATGTTACCGCTAGTGTTCGTAAATCAGATCAAATTGTGCGCTCGCTCGCTCTTGATCACTTCCGAGACAGTTCATACTGTGTGTATCACTCAATACTGTCTTTAACAACACGTGCGAAACGAAGATACGTTGACTGGTTTAGTTTAATGTCTGTCACCAGCTGATCATAGGGTTTGAACTGAGACAATGCCTGTCAATACATATGCTTTTGCTTCTGGAGAAATTCTTTCCTGTTTTTGGTGCGAAGTTACAAATAACTTCTCCAGCTCCGGGTGGAACGAACGGGACAGTATGTCAAACTTTTACCGACTTAAACCAAACTTGTGGATACGTTATGCGTTCTAAGGTCACGGTAACTCTTTCTTTCATACGCAGATCTAGCAGGCATTGCCTAGCGCCATGTTTGGCAAATATTAACACGTGATAGTAAGTTGGAATAGGTTGCTGGAATCCGATGGATGTGAAACGCACAGGACCCATCGTTGTGGCGACGCTTGGGAGAGGCATAGAAGCTGTGGAGATCTTTCAGCTGGCGACCAGATCGTCGCTCCACTTTGTGAGAGGTCTTCCAACGGTGCAACTCTCTCTCGTATTTGTTCGTCGCTCCAAAACTTTTTATTCCCATTGGCCATCTGTTCCTGCCTACTGCCACTTACGTATTCTTGATTCTTGGTTCTGCAGGTTTCTTCTTCAGGTTTTATCATCGTTTCTGATTCGATCATGCAAGCAAACTCTGAGCATATCGCTCACCATTGCTCTTTGGGTGACTAAGCCTTTTGAAGAGCAGGATGTGAGCATCTACGTTCTGAAGCCGTATGTAATCACTGCCAACAAGTACAGGTCAAGTGCTCATAGACTTTTGTCAGGAGACACTGTGGTTTGTCGGACGAGAAGATACCACGTAGCTTTCCGAATGCTGCCCCACCAAGTCGGATTCGACAATTGACCTCTTTATCGAAAATTGTAATAGAAAAACTGCATAGTAGACTATAAGCTATCAATGCAACTAACACCGATAATTCAGTTTCCACTTTATACGGCTTATGGTTTATCAATTATTAATAACTAACCAAACCTGTATTTTATCTTTTTGTCTCAACAAAAACTGACCATGCACAGAAATGTAAAATTAACGACTGATCCATATAGAGGCTATATTTCTTTGCACCTAATGAACTTGCATTATTATGGAAGACATGCGATGCGCACGCGGCTATTGATCGGAAATCATTAGCCGTAGAAGGTAGTACTGATCCATTTAGGAATGGTTTAGACGATTTTAAACCTTTGCTGTACGAATTAAAGTCTTTTTTTCCTTTTCTTTCTAAATAATTATCGGTAGTGTTGAGGTAGGTAACTTTATGTAAGTATTGGAAGAAAAAGTCTAAACTAAGTGAGTAAGTCTACTTGGCCAGTTTTTATTTGACGACAGAATTGTTATTAGGTACTATTTCGTTCATGGTTATATAAATAGAACTAATGGCTTCCAGCGTTTCAACGGTATCATTAAAAGTTTTTTGAACTTTGTTTTTGACTATACCATATTCTTTAATAATTTAACCATAGTTTCTTCAACTATTTAACTTTATCTTTATTTTTTACTAGCTTTTGCCCGCAGCTTCGCCCGTGAATATAAAATATTGCCTATGTCACTCAGGAATAAAGCAGCTTTCTATTGATGAAAAAATTTTAGCAATCGGAGGACCAGTACTTCCAGAGATTGCCTCCTACAGCCAAAATAATAAAAACAAACTTTACCTCTTTACTATATTAGTGTAGATTATTTATTTGAAAGCCTTCGACCACATCTCACCCGATGAGTCGAATCACGCTTGTCTAGAAGTAACCTATTCACTCTTGACTTTCAGGCTATAGTTATCAGGACACAGACTCCAGCAAGGAGTCACACTCCTTAGCTGGGCACTATAATAGTACCTAGTAGTTTGATTGTAAAATAATTTTCTAATTGGCGTGTAGAGTGTGACTGTGCATTATTCGATCTTCTTAGCTTGTTTAAGGCAGAAATAGTATCATTGCCAAGTTAGTAAATTCAAATAAGCGTCAAAATAGCTCGGATATCGTCCAGAAATCTAGCCATAAATAATTTCAATCTCAACCACCGTAGTCACAACCGTAGTGTTTGGGCACTTCCCGATTTCTGATTTAGCATTTGAAATTGAGTGTTTCTCAAACTTTAGCCTGAAAATCTGCTATTTGGCACTTAGGGTTAGACACATTCTTAATACTCCTAATTCAAAATACTAAATAGAAACCAGCCCATAGGGTGAATTGAGTAGATCAAAATACTCAATTCAGATACTCACTCTACAATACCGGTATATTGCCGTGGCCAGATCATAGAAATTGATCACTTCATAATATGGTCAAGTTAAACTGGCCAGATCGTTTTAACGTTTCGAATACCGTAATTAGAGACACAATAAAAAGACAATGGGTGAGCGAATGCTGGCGTTCGCTTGGGGTTTAATGAACTAAACGTTAAAGTTTGATGATTTATGTCAATCCTTGTTTGGCCTTCTTTGTTTAGTTTTTATTGTCATTGAAATCCTACAACAATGATAATGGCCATACGGGGATCGATATATCATCAAACTTTAACGGTAAAACGATCTGGCCAGTTCTATCTGGCCATATCATGATGTGAAAATTTTCTATGATCTGGCAACCTGATTAAGAAGGCTAATATAGTGTTTGAGAAATACTCAACTTCAAATGGTTAAATGGGAAATCATTAATCTGTTTCTAATTTTACTAGCCTTTAGGCATCTTTAGGTTAGCGACGGTATGGCGTGACTAATTAACTGTAAAATTTTATAATCATGTGTGTTAATCGATCACGCAATGTCGTTTGGGATTTTTTTGTGGATACTTAGAATTATTTTTGTAACCTACGTTGGAGTTCTTGTGGGAAATATTAAAGTGATACTAATTTGTGAACTTTTAAGTTCTATCTTGATACTGCGTAGATGGTCTAATCCGAAATTGTGAAAAAATAATAATTCAGAGGAATGAGTATAAGACTCGATTTTGATGCGAATTAAAATTTAATCACATTTTTTTTTTAAATCTTTAAATTCTCTTAGCTTTGATTTTGGAAAAGAAGCCTGCTGTAAATATTATACGGTACACCATCCGGTTGTAACACTAATTAAACTAAAATTCAGGGAAATAAAAACATGGTAAACTTTAAAAATTAACTCTAGTCTCTAACAACCCATAAAGCTTTATTCTGGACATGAGAAACAAAAAAGATATTGAGTAGGTATGAAACTGCGTGTCCAACTCAGAAACTATGCTACTACTTTCTTTTTAACTATTTTACTAACAGTTTAGATTTTAACTGTCGCGTGTCGCGCCATTCAAATATTGGTGTCTTACTGAACATCTCTTAGGGTTATTTATTTAACAATTTATGCACATGGGTACAAAGGCGGAATGCCTTAGACACAGACACCATACAGACACCAGAGTCGCCACACGTCCGAGGTTGTCGTGCCACCAAATTGGTTGCGCAACCAAACGGACATCATGAAGTAGTAACTCTCTATAGAGCTGTATACATTTTGTTGGTAGCGGCGTCTGATCGCGCCGCCATGGTGTCTCGGTGAAATACCTATAGCCCTTATTCCCTGACGGAGTCTATGTTTCAAGTCAAGAGTGAATAGGTTACTTCTAGGCAAGCGTGCTGCATCGTCGACCACATCGTCATTTTCCATCAGGTGAGATAGTGGTCAAGCGCGAGTCAATGGTAAAAAAACGCCATTGTGAATCACCGATTCATAGTTTTCTTCAAATTCAACGTGGTATGTTAGGAAGAAGGATGTTTTCACACTACCTTCCTGCAGGCCATTGTTGGCAACTGATAAACATCCTCCTTGCTATCACAACATTCTGAGACTTCCTTAGTTATCTACTTGCAGAGCTCTTTTCTTAATTAACCTAATATTCTAGACGAGATGATGATGCCATCAAGCCGATTTCAGCCACAGCGACCGCATTCTTCGGCTCCTCATAGTGGTTGTGAGCTCAGATCTTCTGCTCTGTTATGCCCCTCATGTGGTTTGCATATCCAACCTTGGCCGAAAAAATCCGAACACAGAGCGGACATGTCAGAACACCGTTAACGACATGATACGACAGGACGAGACGTAAATCTTGGTGCTAATGTAATATTAAACGTTAAATCAGCGAATATCAATTGATCGACCGCTATTAATTGAATTGCGTCTAAGACGAAGCTACGACGCTTCTACGACATTGCAAATACGTTGCTACGACAAAGCTACGAAAATAACGATACATCTACGAGCGATGGAAAATTTCTGAAAACCGTGATTCTAGAATACAAAGGATAACTAATTGAAGGACATATGTAGGTGTTGTTTTAGCCAGTAAAAGTCTGACAGTCATGCTCTTGGATGAATTCCCACCCCACAAAAAACAGCTACGTCGATATGCGTACCATTACAACCTCCAACAGTACCTATCTAGATGTTGTTGGATATTTATTAATTATATCAGATTATTGAACAAAATGTAATATAATAAAATGAATTATAATTAAATTAATTAAGTATAGGTGCTTATATTTATCATTAATAATTTACATTATAATATTCTGTATCTCGTAATTTGCTAAGTAGGTTGCGAGCAAGATGGTCGATGTCGTGGCCAGATGTTAGAATTGATTACTTCATGATATGGTCAGTTTTGATCATTTAAATGATAACATTTGATGATATGTCAATCCTCGTTTGGCCATATCAATTATTTATGATTTCTATGATAATAAAAGATCTAAAGAAAGTAGGCCAATAATGAGGATTGCAATATCATCAAACTCGTCGTTTAAAATGATCTGGCCAGTTTTACTTGGCCATATCATGAAGTGATCAATTTATAATCTGGCCACTGGCCACGACATCGACAGAAAAGAAAAGCAGCCAATTTTATGTAGTAGTGTAACTAACACAAATCGAGATTCACGCTTGTATAAGCTTGATTTTTTTTGGTTTGCCAACCAAAAAAAAAATAGGTTAACGAGTAATATATACAAGGTGTAAGGGACAGCCCCCCACAAATTTTAATGACTAGCTCAGTAGACGAAACTGAACAACCTTCTACAAAAAATCTTTTCAGGAAAGGAATTAAAATCCGCCTCACCATAGAAAATTATAAACTTGATTGGACAGTTTGCATGGCGAGCCCGAATTTTTTTTTTGTTTCCTGAAAATATTTTGTGGTAGGTTGTTCAGTTTCGTCTATTGAGAAAGCCCTTAAAGTTTGTGGAGGGCTGTCCCTTACACCTTGTATATATTGGCAGGCTGCCAATAAGTTTGAAGCGAAACCTCTCGGTTCTATTCAACAGGTAGCGAGATTTTATCTTTTAAAATAGTGTTTGTAAAAGTTATTATTTTTTATTGCCTATTGTTAACCTGGGAGAGAAAAAATATTTATTATCTTATTTTACCAGAATCAGTAAAAGACTAATAATAATGTGGAAGAAAATTATAAGAAACAAGCGGTTCGGCAGACGTTGTCCTGCTTGAAAGCTGGATTTTCGTTAAACAAAAGATTGAGAACCCGACTCACGACGAAATCTCAGAAAATATAACACCTACAAACTTAAAATTTCCTTATGGATGTAGAGGTGTAGACATCCGCTAAGAATGGATATTACGAAACTCCACCCCGTAGGGGATGAAACGAGAGAAAAAATGAAAGACCTATTTTCATGCGGGCGAAGCCGTTGGCAGTAGCTAGTTTTATTCTAAAACTATCCAGGGACCCAATCAAATGTACACACAAAATTTCATCCCTATCGGTCAAGCTGTTTATGAGAAGTTCGGTGACAAACATACGTACAGAAGAATTATTAAAGATGACATAATAATTAAAATGCAAAATCCAGATGTGCTTGAAAAGTGGAAAGGATACGGCTATCGGAACAATCCTGGAAGTACAAAAAGTACGCAAGCAAGATCGCTAGAATCGTTTTATTTTTAATTATCAAGGGGCCGGCGACGGATGAATTTCCATACAAACGTAATACCACGCTCATTCGCAGTTGGAGCATATTTCCAACATATTACGATGATATTCGGTTGTACACAATATTTATCTAGGTTCCTACGTCTTTCTTTAAAAATTAAAAAAAAAAAAACAAAAAGAAATTTAAGCGAATTGTATTGCGTAAATGGCATATTAGATTTGTATGGAAATTCATCCGTCGCCGGCCCCTTAAAAAACAGTACTTGACTGCGATCCTACCTGATGGTAAGAAGTGATGAAATTGTTGATGGTGAAGCGCACTAGTTTATTAAGAGCCACTTTAGCGTTGAAGACACCTAAATTTTAGATGGACAGGAGAATAGTAAGTACATTTTGAAGAATGTATAAGAAAAGTAATAAATTAAAAGAATATTATATTAGAACTAGCTGACCCGGCAAACGTTGTTTTGCCATATAAATAATTTTTAAGAGAAAAATGTTAAGGGTGGACAACCCTTATCACTAAGGGGTATGAAAAATAGATGTTGGATGATTCTCAGACCTACTCAATATGCTCACAAAATTTCATGAGAATCGGTCAAGCCGTTTCGGAGGAGTACGGAAACGAACATTGTGACACGAGAATTCAAGATGATTATGGCTGACGGCCATTTAACTTCAGACGTTCGTGCTAATAAAAACTAGCTGGCTTAGTAGGTACTTAGCCTGAGAATAACAATAATCCCATTGTATAGTCTCTGGATATCTACCGATAAGATATCATGAATGATGCGTATTAAGTTCACATGATTCATCTCACGAGGTCACCCTGTCTGTTATTTAAAATATTTTATCTGCATTTGGCCAGGATTGACACCTTTTTTTGGGTGAATTACCTAGTATTTTTCATAAATCGTTGCAAACAATATGTATTTATAAAACGCATTTTTGGAAAATTCTGGAAAAAACATACTAGGTGGGTACTTGCACATTTTAAAAAAACATCGTTATATGTTTTTTGAGTATGATAACTGACGGTTAACTGCATTTTGGATTGCCACTTGTTTTTTTTTTTGGGCAAAATATAGTATATTTCATAAATAATTGCAATCAATATGGTACCGTATTTTAGGAAAAAAAATTTACTTATCATAATTATTATGTAGTTAAACAAAATTAATCTACACTAGTATTATAATAGGTAGATTGTTTTTTTTTTCTGTTTGTAGATTTAAAATGTTTTCACCGATAGAAAGCTGCTTTATTCCTGAGTGACATAGACTATATTTATTTTATGTACCTACGTGGAGGAAATCGCGGCCACTATTCCTTTTTTGGGCGAAATATACCTACCTAGTACTCGTATTTTTCATAAATCCCTGCAAATTGTTTGCTGCTTTTATTTAAGTAGGCCTACCTATTATTTTTGGAAAATTATGGAAAAAAGGAGTATTAATAGTATCTAATCTACATATATTTTTTATTTATGTAGCGATGCTGGCGCGCGCTTACGTAACGCGCGACAGTATTACTAACTAACGCGCGTTTAACGCATTTGCAAGCGCTGTATAAAAGATGCATCGAAGCGAACGCGCTACATCATCGCTACAAAAAGTTGCTATGGGCGAGGAGCCTAAAAGGTATCTATAGTTCGAGTGGCCAGGGTTATCTGCATTTTGCATTACAGTTTTTATCTCGTTTTATCAATTGATTGATGCATGATTACAATAATCCAGCTAGGTACACAGGATTAGTGTAATCGTGTATCGATCAGTTGTTGTAGCTAGGGAATCCAATCCCGCATCAAAATCACGATCCCGCACGCCAGCGGGATCGATGTCAGCAATCGCGCGGATCCCGCAGTTGCGTGCTTACGGAATTGGATTAATTACAACTGTGTTGGGGTAGATTTTCAGTTTATTTGGATGCTGCTTAAAACTAGCACACAGAACTACTGTCCTTAACCAACCAGTAACTGGGAAAAAAGAAATGACTGGTGCCAGATTATCTGGCCTTCTGACTAGCTAGCCGTTCTGACTATTAAATAAAATAAAATAAAAACAAAAAATAAATATAGATTTAGGTAGCTGTAGCAATATAATTCTTCTGTAAGTTATATTTTTACATACATGTGCTGAATTTAGGAAGCATGCTAGACTAAAATATTTTCTTTTCGTCTTCAACTATTTTATTATTTTACTACCCATGTTTATAAATTGGTTACTTATCAAGAAAAGCTTTTATTTTTTCAAAGAAAAATCGTGAATTAACTTCTCCCGCTTTGAGTGGGGCGAGAGTCATTGTTAGACTTCTACTGACTAAAATCCGTGTTTATATTGCATCCAACTATAAAATAGGTATACCAACACATTATTGCTATTAACGTTAAGCTAATAACAGATCGTATTCACACTAACTTAGTACTCAAGTCGATAATTTACTTAACACAATGATCATCATTGTCTAACGTTTCCAAGATGGCGCTATTTTGCTTGAATGTTGGTACACCTACCCAGTATGGAAGTACTAAAGTACCGATATGAGTCTAAGTAAGTACGTATAAGGTTAGTCCCGGTGGACTAACGCATCGAGTCAGTCCTGGAATGCACGCGCAAGAATGCGGCTCTTCAAGTGCACCTACAGTTAGAAGCTTTAGTCTAGTCTATCCACCAGCCACCCACGTAGAATATGACTAACTTCCCGCCAATTCTAGCTCCAATTACGAATTCCAAAGATTCGTGTTACAATTTCAGTCTAATGAGCATCCGTGTACCAAATAGGGGGACTTGATGAATGACGGCAAAATAAAACGCATATTTTCATAGATAAGAGTTTTCCACATTACAACGTTCATAATACACGCAGAAAACGTTCACTGTAAAAATTACTCGCAAGTTCCTCTAGACCGCATCTCATCTCATGCCTTCCAATTATTATCAACACGCAGAGATGAATCGATAAACAATTCTGCGTTCCCATTGGCTGAATAGTGGGCGCGGCGCGACGCCATTGGTTGGTGTCGCGTGGTGTGACGTCAAGGCCGATGACCTTTAAATTGGCGCAATTTTTCAATTTAGACCATAGAGACGGAGGAAAGTTTTTGTCAATCAAATATCCATTTGTTTGAATTATAGAGCGGCACTTATCGATCATAGATATTGAGTACTTGAAGAATGAATATGATTCCATTGCCCTTGATTTATTCTGGAATAGGAGGCCTTTGGCTGCCTACTTTTTAGTGAATCTTATCGTAATAATATTTCAAAAATACTTGCAAACTACCTAGTTTGGTAACTATTTATTAGGAAGTGTTAGTTTTTATCAGATATTAGTTCTTACCAAATACATAATATTTATTTAAATTATCATGCTAACAAGCCGGTCTCTTTGAAATATTTTTTTTTATCGCTGGCTGATAGTTCTGAAAAATGTTCCCATTATGAATTATGATGTTCCATGATAGACGAGTAGATAAATGTAAATAAAAGGTGTGACAAAAATCTTTGTTGACATGATTGATTAGATAGTTAAGTTATACATGTCATGTCAAATATACAAATACGTGGTATTATTTTGATAACTTGGGACACAGGTTATGCTCGGTTATTCATACCGTTTTAGTGGCTTATTTTTTTTTCTATTCTTGTTATCGACACATCACTGCAAGCTGAAAAAATATACCTAATTAAGTACCTACATATTTTAAGTGAGATGAGATGAAAACGTGAGAGGGTGGTCAAACGCGAGCCTATCAATAATATTTAAAAAAAATGTTAAGTAACAAGTTTTTTTTTTCATTCCAAGTACCTACCTAGTGAGCCATAAAATACATTACAAGCGATGTTTTATGTTTACAATGCCTCTTGACACCTGTGATCTTTCATAAATGTTTGATTAGCGCCGTCTACCGCTTATCTAAAGAATAAAGATATGACAAATTGATGTACATGCAACTTGTTAGTAAATATACAGGGTGGCCAGAACATTGACGTCCAAAAATAAAATTTAGGTCCCTCGTATCGTGGGGTATCCGAATCACCCCCATGTATGTTCCGCGACTTTTCATAGTTTTCGAGTTATGAATTTTTTTCTGATTTTTTGAGAATGATCGACCTGACCAATCTAAAAATTAAAAAAAGAAAAAAGTTTATGGCTTTGTCGAGATTTTTTTTTTGCAACTGAATCTTCATGAGTAGTACTTTTATGCATAAAATAATCAGCTTCGTAACTGTGACGAAAGTTATGAAAAAATTGGTCTAAAGTGAAAAATTTACGTTCGTGAAATTATGACTTAGCTAGTCAACTTTAAATAAAAAATTTAAACAGGAGACTTCATGGTTCCTAAGTAGGCTTCAAAAATGCGCCAGACTCTCAGCTTTCAGAATCATAAAAAAAATTGCACTTAATGGGGCTAGTTTGGCTTAAATCGGCCTTCAAAAACTGCGAGGTAGAAAATTCTTAAAATTAGCCACATTTCTTATCCACATTTTTTATGGTGGGAAAAAATCATGCATTGATTGCCCCGCCCTTGGGCGGAGCGGGAGATAGTGTCAGACTCTTACTGACTAAAAGACCCACTCCGTTCCTTCTAGCCTTTATACTGGGGCTCGAGCGCCCTTTCGGATAACCCTGGCCCCAGTAGGCTTCGACTCGGCTGGGTCCCTGCTGTTGCTGTCAACTCCTTGAGGCGCGCGGGAACAGTGCGCGCCGTCGACGACTTGGGCTTGGTCCGGACAGTTACCGGACGGCCGGACAGTGAGCTATCCATTGCTCACTGTCCGCAAGCCCGCGCCTACGATGGCCGGAAATCGGGATCAGAATCCCGGCGGCGGCGGCGGCGATAACGCCGTTGCCTGATGCGTTCGGCCTCCTCCTTTGCGAGCATTACTGATTCGCATAAGTCAGCGACCGCCTGCCACTCCTCCTCGCTCTGGACCATGGCCTCAACCAAGGCCTGGCGCGAGAGGTCTCCGCCGCCGATCGCCCCCACGAGTGCACGGCGATGCTCCGCCCAAGCAGGGCACACCTCGACTGTGTGCTCCACCGTGTCCTCCGGGCGTTCCGCACAGTGGCGACACCCGGGCGTAACTTCCGCATGAATGCAGTGCAGAAGAATTTTCTACCTCGCAGTTTTTGAAGGAAAGCTAAGATTCAAAAACTTTGCGCGATCTTTTCTCGTGCACCATGGGTTGTAAACGAAGGCGCTACTCCTTTACCTGCAATAACAATGGGCTGAGAGGATAAGAGACCGAATTATTGCTATCTCTCTCACTCTCGGTTGTTTTCATAAATTAACCTTAGGAACGAGAAAATAGGCAAAAAAAAAACGTCATATGTAGCCATATGACGTTTTTTGCTCATTTTAAGAATTTTCTACCTCGCAGTTTTTGAAGGCCGATTTGAGCCAAAGTAGCCCCATTAAGTGCTATTTTTTTTATGATTCTGAAAGCTGAGAGTCTGGCGCATTTTTGAAGCCTACTTAGGAACCATGAAGTCTCCTGTTTAAATTTTTTATTTAAAGTTGACTAGCTAAGTCATAATTTCACGAACGTTAACTTTTCACTTTAGACCAACTTTTTCATAACTTCCATCACAGTTACGAAGCTGGTAATTTTATGCATAAAAGTACTACTCATGATGATTCAGTTGCACAAAAAAAAATCTCGACAAAATCATGTCCTTTTTTTTAAAAAAAAATTTAGATTGGTCGGGTCGATCATTCTCAAAAAATCAGAAAAAAATTCATAACTCGAAAAATATGAAAAGTCGCGGAACATATATGGGGGTGATTCGGATACCCCACGATACGAGGGACCTAAATTTTATTTTTGGACGTCAATGTTCTGGCCACCCTGTATGTATATTTATTATGTGTTTAGAATCGATTAAGCAACACAACAAAATGGCGAAAAACTTAATTTGAAAAAAAAAACATATAACTTTGTTTTTGTTAATGTTTATGGCTTGGATACTTAGTCCTTTAAGACATGTCTTCATAGAATAGTTAATTTGTTTATCATTAGATTATGGATGTACACATTCTAATGTTTTTGTAGTCTTTGGCAGCAAATGTATAAAGACAACCTTCACGGCAAACTTTGCAAAGGTAGTCAACACTACAATAAAATTCTCAGTTTCATTTTACAGAGATCGTGCCTGTTTCAATCATTCCACATATTGTCAAATTGCGCAGACATTTGAGATACAAAATTACATCAATTTTACATCACAATATAATATACACTCTAGAAATCAATTTGCGAGTAATTAAATCAGCTACCGATCTTCAATCGATGAAATCCCGCCAAAAAGTTACATTCATTCATTGCCGGAGTAGGTAACAGTTCAATCGAAATAGGTCTTCCGTTCAGTCGTTCGTCATTTACGTTTAAAAATAAAAGCGGCGCTTAGTTTGAATGCCAGTGAGATATATAAAGAGGTTCAATGTCCATCTGTCGTATCATTGGAGCATAATGCACTCGATAAAAAAAAATGGTCGTTGTACTTTTAATAGCCATATTTATGCACTTATCATAAGGTTATATTGTTTATAAGTAGGTAATTTAAGAGGAATATAAATTGTAAAATTGTGTTTAATGAAGAAGATTACTGTATTTGCATGAAGTTACTGTATTTTTTCTTAATATTCAAAGACCTTGCAGAAAGCTGTTCCTACCGTGTAATAATATGATAAGGTACATTATCTATGATCAAAATATCTGGGCTAGTCTGAACTTCGCACAATTGGCTGCGCAGTAATTCTTTTATGGTGAATGCGAATCGCATATTTTTTCGCGCATAGTTCGGAAAGCCTAACTTCAGAGTGATCAACATATTTTGATCGTACATACTAAAATCTTTATCACATCTTCGGGTAAAATATAAAATCGGTCCAACCCATTGTTTTAAGGATAGACAGGAGACGTCGTCGAAGTAGATTAAATATTATCATTACGATAATGATTTATTGTAATTATCTAAGCACCCAAAGCGGATGCTAAGCGCAATGTGGGGGAAATATAAAAAAATATGTAATTTTTTATTGTTGGTAACTTATCAAATGATAAAACTGGGGTTTAAATAAGTTTTACGATTTCCAGATTAGCTTTGCGATTAGAACATATCTAGGAATTAAATTACATAAGTTTTAAGTATTAAGTAATTATATAATTTTATAAGTATATCAAAGTAAAGGCTTTGATCATTAGGTTATTAATTTAGGTTTTCAGTGTTATCATTTCAAGCCATAAAACGATAAATTATTTTATTCTTTTAATTATAAAATATTGATAGACTGTGGCTGTTTGATCTCGCTGCTAAAAGAAACATTATTTTCTCTATGATCGTGTTCTCAAACGGTGAAGAAGAAAAAATCGAGAAGAAAATTACGTGGGCGTGGCCCTTTTTACGCAATTTTCCTAAGAGGAAAGAGTGGAAAGGAACAATGTTCTAGAACCAACAATTCGAAAACATTTGGCACAAAATCTTTTTGTTCTTCCTGCCCTTATGGCATATTACTTGGGGTCGGCACTACATGTTTTTTTTTCCGTCCTTTCACCCGTCACACTATCACTAACTTCCTTTTCTTTCATATCATTCCTCAAACAATCCTTCCGTCTTTTCTATGGATGGAGATGGATAGGCAGAGGAAAGCCCTCTCCATCTACATTATAAAAATCAAGATCTAGTAAACGCTATTATAATTTAAATTTTATTTTTTGAATATGAAGTACTTTGACATGTAGCACTGCACTGCACTTATAATGTTCCCACTGTTAAGACTCAGACTTCCTCTCCGGGAGACGTAATGGACCGTAATCCACTAAGGGGGCCCAGTGCGGGCTGGATGTCATATTAAATAAAACTAAATATATTATGATTTTAATTTAAACAGTTATGCTCAAATTTTTAAGTCAACAAGCACTCAATACTGTTCCCAATACTCGTAATCAGAATATGATGAGACTTAAATTTGTATAAAAAGGCCATGACTTACAAAACCATTATGTTCTAACAAATAAATGATTATGATTATGGCCACACCACATTGGGCCCGCGTAGTCGATACGGCCCGCTGCTTCTCACAGAGAAGCTATTTCCCATCAGTGGGAATATTTTATGCGCTAATTATGCTAGAGGATTTTTATAAACTGTAGTGCTGTGGACTTTAACGTGTTGTGACAGCGGTAACAGACATCGTATTAGCATACAATAGGGTACAGAAATAAGGTTACGTAAAAATTACGGAATTCTATGACCTCTGAAGTTTATAAATAAAATTAAAACAGTTATAAATCTCTGCTCTATATACAAAGTTGGCTATAAAGAGATTTTTTTTATCCTTTATAGATTCTATCTCTATTAGAGATTATTTAGGTTTTTATATATCTCAGACCAGGTTTCTGGATCTTTAGATTTATACGAGAGGCAGAAGGCAATTTGGAGAGATCATTAAATTATAAGACATTGTTCATTGTACTTGGTATTGGAAGAGAAATGTTAAAAACTAAAATAATAATAAAATAATCAATTTATTTCAGGCAACATGTTCCCATATCATAAATACCTTATAGACTAACATACATAATTACTTTTACATATAAAAAAACTTAGAAAACATCTAAAATGAATAAAAGTTATATATTATGTAGGTATATGCATTTGGATTTATTTGAATTGACTCAAATAATAATTCTTTTTTTTTAATTGAGATAAACTAGCTTGACTGCGATCCCACCTAATGGTAAGTAGCGATGCAATCTTTGATGGTGAGGCGCACTAGTTTATTAAGATTGTTATTATTATTATTCTGTCTCTAAGTAAATTTAAATCTGAGGGGATGTTTCAATAAGCTTGTATTAGAATGACAATGAACTAAATAAGTCAGTAGCTATGACCGATTTAACATGCTGTTTCATTCAGGACACATGTTAATCATTTGTTCTTATCTCAAGCGATGCATGAACGAAAAGATCACATGAAAAAAATATCTTCACTATAATACCATTTAAAATTATAATGCTTGGGGTTTATTTGATTACTAATTGCCAGCCAGCAACAGCGATAAAAACTAATTGATAAGCATGAATCCAAAATGTTAAAAAATACACATTGTGCATATGTAACGTGCACAATTTTGTTAACGGTCAAGAGAAAATTTAAAAATAATTTTGTTTAGGTTTAATAATTATTTTCACCTATTAAAATTTTACACCACTCACTCTTTCACTGCTTACCATCAGGTGGGATCGCAGTCAAGCGTTAGTTTCCATCATTAAAAAAAAGTTATGGTGTTCTGTTTTTAAAACAAAGTATCAAAATCTGAAATCAAGTAAAGTAAGTTGTGCACTGTGAGTAACATGTATGTATCTACAGTTTCAGAAATTCGAAGCAAAATAAGTCATTGAATAAATCTTCGTAACGCTAAAGAAACGCAATGTCAAGTTCAAATGACAGATTGGATTGTAAAATCGTTGCGTAGGCTTACGCCGACTATATCCGCTGCTCTGACTAAGGCAAAGGAAACGGTTGCCTGTCCAGTCTATTGCCATCAATTGATCTTTGAATCCGTTAAGATGATAATCTGTATCTATTCTGACTCATCCGATCACACGTCTCAGAGGATATGTATTCTAAAGATCAATTTACTGCAACCTATTGAAATGTCATTCAATAGAAAATTATTCTTGAGAACATTGTACGCGAAGGACATTGAAGGACAGTCGGGGTTTAGCCATTTGTCCTTATAAATGGGGACGGTCAATCTCCAAAGAGTTTATACCTACCATTTAATTCAAAACAGCTTGGTATTGGCGGTTGACAGTTATTAACAAACGACCTATTATTCATGAATAAATAGATGCTACAAATAATACAAAGTTAAGACTGTCCCATTGCCAAACGCACAATCTTCCGAGATCTATTTACAGACAAGGGTGACTGACTTATTTTCTGTAGCTCTACTTATGCAACTGTCTATAAATATTATTTCACAATTCAGAAATATAATATCCATTTGAGGCAGGTAACCGATTTCAACGTAGACCTTATTAATTGCATAGGCTACTTATCAGACTGTGTGTAAGCCACGCAAATTATTAAAACCTCGAGGTTTGGAAGCGCTGTCGATTTGGGCCTATAAGACTTAAGTCCTAGTCAAGAGTCAAGTCGTAGTGTTCCACAGCGCTTCAAAGATATGTCAGCAAGGCCGATGCCTCCTAGAGTCGTGGATCTAGACCACAAGGGGTAACTTAAGGAACATAAGAGGGTTCTAGTCAGTAAAACGTCTTCGTCCGATTTTCCAACTACCAAAAAAAAAAAAAAATCGAAAAGTTCTAGAAGTTTCCATACTACAAAAAATCATACAACGTGACCCCCGACCGTGGGGACCAATAAGCGCATGCAAATCAAACATGCACACAAATAGAAAACGGAACTCGCGATCAGTATTGTTATAGAAAATGGCCGGCTCTCAACAAACCGTCTCGTATCTTATTGACGGCAATTGAAGCTGATTGTCGTCCATTTCACGACAATTGCCCGACAGTCGGCCGCGGCCAATAGCGGCTTAATCGCTAAACTATGTCGGGATATTCTCATGCGATCTTCCTAATTAATTGAAAGGATATTTCGTTGTGGTAGGTCTTTGAAAGAGATATATCACCCGTATTGTTGGCTGCCCGCATGCCGTAACGAGTTCATTGAGTAATCAAAGCCCGAGATTTTACATAAATGGGGCGACTCGTTTATTTTTATGACACTTTTCGATTAAGTAACACTTTATATGATTGACCGAAAATTGGCTCATCGAATCTTATTTTATAAAGCTTATCAAGCTGTCGTAAGTCTGTTCAGCGGCCTTACTAAGACGAGACCTTTCGAATACCGTCAATTAGAGACACAATGGAAAGACAATGACAGCACAAACGCCGGCGTTCGCTTGAGGTTTAATGAATTAAAATGGCGGACGTGTAAGCAATAAAGAGGGACGGAGCTATACATATTATATAACTCCATCTCTTTAGCCGTACAGTTTAGGTTGGAAAATGAATCGCATTAAGAGCTCATGCATGATAGGGCCTCTAGAATAAGCAATTGTAACATTTGATTTTGTTGGTTGCAAAAACCAATAAAATCAAAGTCAGTTTCATATTCTATTCAAGCGACAGAGTGTACCGACATAATTCTAACACAGTTCCTACATATGTAACGTAATCTTGACCACAAGGATATACATATCTCCTCCAATATTGACTTGCACGTGATATCAATTGACAGTCTAAGTACATATGGCCGTTGTCATGCGATACATATAGCCAAATATGCACTTATCTAAAAATATTTGCAGACGTGGTTAAAAAAAATAAAGATGACGCATCGAGTGCAGATCGACTGTGCAATATTTATCTTATCTCTTTTATATGAAATTATAGAGATAAGTGCAAACTAATAAAAATTAAGCCTAAACTGTAACTTGAACATTTCCAAAAATAGGTATTGTGAATTGGTGATTTATGGTTCTATCAAACTTTGTAGACTATAAAACATTTCAGAAAGTCATTTGAAAAATTAGGTGTAATAAAAAAATATTTATAAGCCTAGTAATTCGAAAAATCACAAATCATTTTTCAATTAGGCTTAAATTAAGAACTAGGCTTTATAAAAATTATTAAATGGGATGGTTATCACAGGCAACGTTTATTATTTATTGCCATAGGTGTATAAAACCGTATATAGATTACTGTGATATGAGTGCATAAAATTTTCCACTACGTCAATTTGTTGTTAGGCCATCAAGACTGATTTTTTATTTTATTTTGTAAAGTGTAACAGCTATTCATTTTACAAAACGAGAATAGTTTTTGTACACATTTTCCTCATTTCCAATAAGGAAAAAAATGTGTATTTAATTAATTATGATTGTTTTTGGTAAAAACATGATATTTTAGTCTAGATAGGTAGTTATTGTGCAACAACTAATCATGATTGAAAAAAGCATAAGTATAAAATTTAAAAAAATGGTTATAATGATTAAGTTTGGCAAAAACTTTTACCGATCGTCGACCTTTGTATTATGTATGATTCATAAGTAAACTGCACGAGATATTTGTCAAAAAAATCAAATTTGTCGTAGTTAGTGTAAATAGTGTTGGCAAGTTTCCGAGTCGACTCGCGGCTCAAAATCCTAAGTCCAAGGTCTATCTCTGTATAGTTAGTTTTTGTATGTTTTTTATCCTCTGCATTGTTGAATGATGTTAATCGCATGAGTGGTGTGGCGTTTTTTTTTCCAGGTTCCAAAACAAGTACGTAGTGACTTGTGACTGATGATAGGCAGTTCTATTCTGTGCGACCTTGTATTGCGTATAGGCACTTTTTCTCATAAATTTAAGTTGTTATTTGTTGGTTTAGAACAGGTAGATACCTAAACGAAATGTTTTCTTTCAGTAATATCGTTTCTTGAAGTAAAATAAAAACAGAAATTGTCTCTGAGATATTGGTGATACATTAAAATGATTGAAAAGAGTGTCCGTAGAGTTTCTTGCACATTCTTCTCCTTAAAAATCTACGCTTTGAAATATGCAATTAGCATCGTTTTTCTGACTCTCTTCTAGACTTTTCAAAAGTGCCTGTAAATATAGTTTATTTTAAATAAAATGCTTTGAATCTTGAATTTTAATCTCTTGGCAACATTTTCTATTTTTTTTTTCTAATTTCATTCTTATCTTTTTCAAGTTCAAAGGTTAATTGGTTCATCCATGCTAATTTTCTTCAGACACAGCTACTTCAATTACATGAATCCAACAAAAACGAGACTAGTGAAAAACATGTCTGTTTTTTTGCTCCATTATCCAATGAAGGAAGTGAATAATTTGCGGGGCACCCAATATGCAACCAAGCTGAAAGATGTTTTTATTTATAAACGTTGCTGAAGATTGGAAATACCGTAGAACTTGTGTATCGTAGACAGCACGTAAAAATGAAAGAACAGAGGCTCTACTACGAGCTCTTAACCCGATCCATTTCACGACCTAAATGGAAATGTTAAAGAAATGCAGCTATATAAGGTGTATAGCTCCATACCTCTTTCTCGCCTGACATTTGAACACGTGATGGTAAAGCTCCTATTATCTTAATCTTATAAAAGATTGATTGGTTATACCATATAGATTTGTCAGCCTTAAGCTCTGACATTTGGTGGGCTTTCGTATTAGGGCGTTCCGGTAACCAGCCAAAAATTTTCTATCGATCTAATTAAGTAGTATTTTCTAATATAAACAGTTTCGAGATAACAAAATCATCATTGTGTTCTCCTGATATCTTTGTAATTAAAGCTGCTTTTTATGCGTACCTCAGAATATTTTTTTTTTAGATAATGGCATTGTAGTTTGAGGACGGTAAAGAGTGACAATGAAAACTGGGTACTGGGATATTTTACAATCGTTCAACTCGAAATCAGTTATTTTATTTCAAAATACCTACTTGTATTAAGAAAATATGAATTCTATAAACAGCATACGGCATCAGTTTTCCACAAAAGGGTATATTTAAGTTTCAGATAATTTAATTAGTCCAATTAAGTTAAAGCGCGTTTATTATTTACTTTAAAAATTTACCTTAAATCAAACTAAAGTATGGCGTCAAAAAACTCTTCCACATCGCTGTCTGGTACCTAATGTGCCCAAAAGACTGGCGACATTACCACGCTGTATAGCAATGCTTATCCTCTGTCCGAGGCAAAAGTCAGTCCTTGGGTCACGCGAAGTGTCAACTAGACATTTAAACAGATCATCAAACAAGTTTCGGATAAATATCTGAAGTGAAAACCAGATAAAATATAAAGAACAAATGCCTTCCAATTCTCCACTGTCAAAATCATCCAACTATGTGACCTAATCGAAGTTGAAGCTGACCCAACATCGAACAGACTCATCAAGAAAGAATGTATCAATTTAACCCATTACCGATGAACAGAGTCATTCAACAAGCTATCGATTAAATCGCCATGCCTACAAGGGGGCCTTTTGTAGCCCCATTGAGTCCCGATAATGATGAATAATCAGCACACTCATTGCAGGTGGTCATATGGTCATAGCAATACCAGTAAAAGTGAATAACGTCATTTTTCTTAATCAGCCTGTAGAATTTTATGAGTAATTTAGATTATCACTTGTTTTGAGAATTGTAACTTTACGGAAATTCGTGTTTTTTTTTAAGATATAATAATAATAATAATAATAATATGCCTTTGAAATGTAGTTGGGCTGCCTCACACTGCAGTGCGTCCGAAATAAGATATAATAATATTCTATTCTTTTTTCATGTTAACTTTTCCATTATGACTTCAAAATAACTTTACTAATGCTTATTTCACTTGTTAATTTTCTCGTATGGTGCTATTTTAAAGAAGTTACATAGTACCAAATATCTTTGAGACGTTTGTTACGAACGTGCCCAATTTTCGATAACTATAACTATATTACTGCATTACTTTCCCTTTGAATCCCAATTTCCCTTCAAGCTTTTTTATGCACCAGATCTACCAGGAAATTTCATGAGTCTCGATCACATTGCTAATAAATACTCTACATAATTAATAGCCTCCTGTGAATCTATATAATATAAAAGGAGAAACTGACTGTCATGTCAACGTACAGCAGAAACTACTGGGACTAGAAGTATGAAGTTTTACACAAGCCTTCGTCTTATGACGTAGCGAGCACTAAGAAAGGATTTTTTCAAAATTCAGCCCCCCAGCTAAACCTTCCCGGGGGCTAAATTTGTATGGAGAAAAATATTTCCACAAGGCGAAGCCATTGACAGAAGCTAGTCTTAAATAAAAAACTCAATGTTTTAATAAGCCGTAGTTTGCTCATCTAAACTTTAATTAAAAAAGTAGCTCTGAGCATGTACATAGTACATTAAATATTTTTTGTTATAAAAACTAGATTGTGGGTAGCTATAAACCATGTTAATAGGAATGAATGCATGTAGGTTGCATGAACCGTTTAATACAGCTGGTTTATCTTACTTTTGCAATGCGGTAATACGATTTTTTTTTTATATACTTTTATATTAATATTATGAAGAAGTAAAGTTTTTTTGTTTGCATGAGGTAATCTCTGAAAGTATTTGTCCAAGGGCGAAATTTTTTACAGTGATAGAAAGCTGCTTTATTCCTGAGTGACATAGGCTATATTTTATGTACGCGGATGAAGGCGCGGACAAAAGCTAGTAAGGATATAAAACATATTTTCAACAAGATTAATAACCTTTTACAATGTTGAAAGAAAAATTTTTATTTACCAGATTTAATGAGGGTAATTATAACTTTTTTGGTGACTAAACTACGGTAAGTAGTGCTAAAACCGGCCCGTTATCAGTTTAGTTTATCAGGACGGTGTGCATTTTTATCAAAAGCATTTTTAGCAAAATAATAACTGAGTTTTTTGCGATAAGCTGGATTATTCAGTAACGTTACGAGGTGCGGTTAAAACTGATTTATAATACCTACCTAGTAAATAAAAAAAATATATAGATTTTAAACAAGCTTAGCAACTGATTTACTGAAAAATTCTTTTTCAGTAAATCATTTTACTACTTATGTATTTTTTTTTATTTGGTGTAGGCTCGTGTTTGACCTCTTTCTCACTTAATGGTAAGCGTTGATATGGCCGACGATGGAGAACATTTGCCTAGGAAACGTATTTCGTTTGACAGTTTTCACCGAAGCAATTTCGGGAAGTATACACGGTCGTCTTAGGGGCGGATTTCGATCACGGCGAAGAGAAGCAACTGATTGTTTCAGCAACCTACCTAGCATGGCATAGTCGGCTTTATAATGTTCGATGAAAGAAAAGTGATACCTACATACCTCCTTTCTAGAAAATATTTCAAAGGCTCAGTGAAACGTGAAAGAGTAGGAACGCGCTGCTAATGAACCTAGAACGCAAGACCTGCCAGCTAGGTCAATCGATAATGGACGACCTAAATTTGTTTTCATTCAGGACCTAGAAGCTACAGGTTATACTGCATATTTTTTATAGGTATTGAAACGCCATTGTTGGTCCAAGGTTTTTAGTACATTAAGGAGTAGTTGTATGGCCTACCTTTATAATAATACTAATTAAATTTCTGTATAGGTGAATAGAATGCTATGTATATTATAGTACCTACTTAGAAGCAATTACCTCCGACATCGAAGCAACAGATGTAAGTTTTCGATCATGTGAGATGACGAATAACAAGAAAAATTAGTTTTTTTTAAAATAATTTCCTATTAATTTTTTTTAGCTTATGCATAGCAAATGTTATAAGTATTTGAGCACCTACTAAATCAAAAGAAAAAAATCTACCCGATTTCTTAAAAAATAAATCAGGAGAAATCACAAAAATCATTGATTTTTGTCTTAACCCATTTTCACAGTTGGAATTTGCAGTAAAGATTATACAGCGTGTTATGAAAAATGTTAAATATCGCGTTTATGAAAGTGGTAAAATCATAAAATTTCACTACGTGTAGGTAGAAGAAATTTTAACAATTTTAAGTACATTATTTTGAGAGTCAAATTATGGACAAAAAATAAAAGAACATAAAATAATGAAAAGAGAACTGTACAAAAGCAAAAATAGAAAAACTTTCAAGTAAAATAAGTGCAAAAAGGTGTCGGCTCGCCCGACCCGGCCGGCTTGGAGAGCCGAGCGAACCGGCCGGCCATCCGATATTGATTTTCTCTTCGAAGTATTACAATGATATTACAGCAAAAGTTAACTCACCGATAGCCTTCAAGAACTCGTCGAAGTTCTCCGAAGAGACCATCTTGTATTTCTTGCCGATGAACTCCATTTTTTTAATATAGAAAAATGTTTTTTAGTGAATTTAAAATGTGTGAGTCCGTACTACCGGTCGGAACTGGAATGAATAAACGCGGCAAACGGTACAACTGCTAGCCTCTGCGCATGCGTCAACGAACGAATGAGCGAGATGAACGGAACGAATGAAGCTATTGAACTGAATTGACCTTGACATCACCCGGCGGTTTTATAGTCTGTAGCAGGAAACTTGGAGAGATGAGATGAGGGCGTGGTTGTTATAATATTATTCCATCTATCGAGATTTTGCGTGAGCTACGATTTTGTTTGCTTAGTAAATTGGATGGTATCTATAACATGAGATGATTATGCGTCGAATGTGGCTTAATCTGGGAATATTTGCAAGCTTGACACACTATTTGGGTCATGTTTGCAAATTATTATCACGAAACAATATGACCCTCTTTTGCTTCTGCTATACTCTTTCAGACGTTGTCCACCCCTTGTTAATCTTGCAAAAATACTGTTGTTTCTCTCTCTTTCTTTCTTCACGGATTTTTGATGCTATCTCTTTTTAATTATTCCATTCAAAAGCCCCTATAATTTTAGTGGCCGGATGAAGCTATTTTGTGTACCTACAATGATTTTGATTGTTGGGTACTTACTTTAATTCTTTTTTTGTCAAATCAAATTGAGCAATAATGTGACTTAAAAAAGAAAAATGGGTTTTAAATAGTTCCCATAAGAAACCGTATGAGCTGTGGGACAATGCAACATAATATAATAATATATTCAAATCGACAAATGATTAGGAAACTTTTGAAAGTGTCAATTTTAGGAATGGATGTAAGTTTGTATTAAGAAATCGACAATTTGACACCTCCCAGGATGTAAGTTGGTATTAAAAATATCGGCACCTTCCTCGCGTAATGCAAGAAGTGCATTTTTCCAAGAGTAGCGAAGATAACATAGAGGAACAATTTAAAAAACCGGCCAAGTGCGAGTCGGACTCGCCCATGAAGGGTTCCGTAGCAGCAAGTAACATAATATAAAAGTTCTTGTAATGTGTTGTAACTTTGATCGATGTTTTAATAATAGTGTATTTTTTTCGGTTTATGACGCATTAAAAAAAAACTACTCACTGGATTTCGTTCAAACCAATTTTCGTTGGTAGTTTTTATAGTAATGTACATCATATATTTTTTTTAGTTTTATCATTCTCTTATCTTGGAAGTTAGAGGGGGGGGGGGGACACACATTTTACCACTTTGGAAGTGTCTCTCGCGCAAACTATTCAGTTTAGAAAAAAATGATATTAGAAACCTCAGTATCATTTTTGAAGACCTATCCATAGATACCACACACGCATGGGTTTGATGAAAAAAAAAATTTTGAGTTTCAGTTCTATGTATGGGGACCCCCAAAATTTATTGCTTTTTTTCTATTTTTGTGTGAAAATCTTAATGCGGTTCACAGAATACATCTACTTACAAAGTTTCAACAGTATAGCTCTTATAGTTTCGGAAAAAAGTGGCTGTGACATACGGACGGACGGACAGACAGACAGACAGACAGACAGACAGACAGACAGACAGACAGACAGACAGACAGACAGACAGACAGACAGACAGACAGACAGACAGACAGACAGACAGACAGACAGACATGACGAATCTATAAGGGTTCCGTTTTTTGCCATTTGGCTACGGAACCCTAAAAATACCTGATTGGTCTTATGTAAGTACCTATGTAATTTGTAACAATCCTTATCGATGCATTTGCATTACAAGTAATCAATAATCTGTTCACGATTACCGTACCGGACGGTGGACGTAATAAGAAAATAATATTTTACATTTTTATAAGAAAAAAACGTAAAACGCTGGATTGGTGCCCAGACACAGCAATGCGGGGCCGAGGCAGACCACGAAGGAGATGGCGGGACGACCTGGATGGCTTCCTTAAGAACTGGAATGACAAAGCGAGGAACCGTGATCGTTGGAAGGAGTGGAGGGTGGCCTTTGCTCAGCAGTGGGACAGTGTGGGCTAAATAATAATAATAAGAAAGTTTAGGTACTCAAAAAATATGTTACGACTTTGTGCGTTGGATGTATCGATTATAAATCAATAATTGTTTTAAGTTGTAACTCAATTTAATCAAATTCAGAAATACGAGGTAATAATGGTACCTATTAGATCGAACATAGAAAATATAATACAGTGTTTTAGTAGTTAAAAAAAGTTATAGCTGTGGTAGCGCCTGTTTTAAAAGAATAGCATTATTTAGACGCTAGAGGAACATATGTTAGTAACTCCGAAGGCGCCACAATTTCAAGGCCATCCACATTGAATCCAACACGAGAACTAGACTTTCATCTAACTTATTCATTAACTAGTAAGCATTTATGAATTACTAGCTTTTGACCATGGTTTCGCCTACATACAAAAATATAGCCTATGTCAGTCAGGAATAAAGTACTTAGCTAAATATCGGTCAAAAAAATGTTTGCAATCGGACCAGTACTTCCAGAGATTACCTCCTACAACACTACTTATTAAATTTATTATTTCATATTTTCTGTAAATTACTTAATTTAGCTATGACTTTCGAGCCCGTTTCCTATGTCAGACACTAAGTATTATGGATGTAAATATATGGATCGACTTATCAACAATGATAAGGACAGATTTTTCAGAAGCAGCTTTTAATTTGAGTTTTAATCAGAAGTCGGGTTTAATTGTTGTTTAACTGCGTACCTACTTTTATTATGAGAAGTATGAGAACACCTAATACAATGTAAAGATTTGACTTTCAACATAGGCAGAATGGTCGACGTCGGCTCTACTAGCCATAATATATAGAAAAATAGAAATGAAGAAATAAAAAATAGAATAATGTGCAGATAAGGTACCGTCAAACGGGGTGAATAGAGACGCAGGGGGTAAATAGGAACAAAACTTTGGTTAGAATTTTCACTTTTATTTATATTAAAGCATCGATTTTTATTACAATTAATGAGTAAATAGGAATACTTTCAAAGCGTACAAAACGTTTTGAGAAAACATTTATTATGCGTACAGCTAAGGAGTGGAATTCCCTGCCGGAGTATGCATTTCCTGATAGCTACAATCTATGGGGCTCTAAGTCAAGAGTGAATAGATAAAATAGATTACTGCTAGCCAAGCGCGCTCCATCGCCATTGCCGGCCACATTTTCACTTTCCATCAGGTAAAATAGAGGTCAATCGCGAGCCTATCCATAGTAAAAAAAAACTTAGATCCTAGGAAAAAAAAAATACTTAACGGTAAAATCTCCTTCAATTTTTTTAACAGGAGAATAGAATCACAGGGTTTCTATTTACCCCGTTTGACTGTAGTTACCAATTTTCACATTAAAATACCTATCCCATGTGTATAGGTCTTCATCTCTTCAAAAATATGATTGATAATTTTATTAAAGAAACAAAAAAAGTTTCAGTTTATCCGTCCGTTTCTTTTCTTTGACAGATTTTGCTTGATTGTTTTTATTTGCAACATTTTCAATCTGTGTACATATACACCGGCGGAGTTGTAGTTTTGCCTCTCTTTATTATATTCTGGGGCGGAAAGGTTCTGGAGTGGCGATCTCGTACCGGAAGACGTAGCGTCGGAAGGCCTCGTACAAGGTGGACCGATGACCTAGTGAAGGTTGCGGGAATCGCATGGATGCGAGTCGCACAGGATCGTGCATTGTAGCGACACTTGGGGGAGGTCGTTTTCCAATAGTGGACGTCTATCGGCTGAAATGATGATTGTATTCTGATATTGTATAAGCTTTTATGGTTTTGAAAAAGCGCCTTATATTTTCATCACTAAGTCATGTACTGAATGATTTTACTTATGGGCGATGGGGTTAGGCCAGTTATATCAGACCCTGCGTATGAGAATAAAAAAGGGATAAACTAGCACTAGGTTCTGTTTCTGGAATATGAGAAAGCCTTTAATTTGATCGAGCTTTGGGCCGGGTAGTACTCTCTACTGTGCCAAAAATTTCAGGATGAGAACAAAATAGTACTTAAACGTTTATCCAGTTTGACTATCGTTACATCGACGTGCTGAAGTGTTTGTACAAACTCAGGTCTTCACGAGTCCGATTTCAGGGTTAGAACTCAAAATCTTGAAATATGATGTGAGGAAAAGAGACGTCATTTGTCCAAAACTGTTTACATTTGCAATGGAGGATGTCTTCAAGATTCTGGAGGCGGAGGTAGTCATGTAAACGGTAACGAGTAAATCATTCACCTTCGATTTACTGACGATACTGAGTCATGGCTGAGACTACAGCGGAGCTCAGTACAATGTTCAATAACCTTTTTACACCATTTGCTCGATAATGTCGTTTTATACGTCATCGTCATACAAACCTCACTTAAAGCAAGTCATTCTATCCCTAGGGAGATAATGCAGTATGGCCGAACCCTAGGGAAAGCCTTATAATCAAAGCCTAGGGAATAATAAGATTTGAATTTGGAACATCAAAAATCGTCAACATAGTGAATTAAAATGTACGTGCGTCGAACAAGTTGACTCGAAATTCAAACTGGCCACTAATAAAAAATAGTAGTTTATGTGACTAGGGGATAAAGCAGTGTCTTTAAGTCGCGGGCGGCATGTTGAATTCCGAAAGAAACGAAGGTTGCTGATTTTAATCCCGAACGATAGTGAGGGATTTATAAAATTAATTCCTGAGCTTTGCGAGGGAGTTAATAAAGAAACCTGAGTGAAGTGAGGAATTTAAGCTGCCCAAGACAAAGACAGCTTTAACCCCGTGTTGCATACTCTACTTTTTACACCACTTGTGAGATAATTAAAAGACAATTTGGTCGACCAAATCATTTATCAAACAAATATAGGTAAGTATTATATTTACAAGTTCATCAAACAAACAAAATTCACTACTCCAAGATTCTATAGTTTCAATTTTCTATAATGCTCCCGTGTCGTCAGTACGTACGTTTTATTCTATTTTCTTTTTTTTGTTAGTTGCCAGTTTGAATCACAGTGATTACATACTCTTTGGTTTGAATTTCGAGTCAACTTATTCGATGCGTTTACATTTAAATTCACAATGTTGACGATTCTTGATGCTCCAAATTCAAATCTCATTATTCCCTAGGGATCGGACATACTGCATTATCTCCCTATAGACCAGGGTAGATGCCTTCAAAAATAATAAAAAGTGAAAAATAATAATAGTAGGATGAAACCCATCACAAAAGGAGGAGAATATTATAAAAATGAAAGGAAAAATAATTTACGGGCGATCTGAGGTCGGGAAGGGGGTGGGGGTGACTTTTTAAGGGGAAAAAACGGTTTTTCTCGATTTCCGGCAAAACTAAAAGTCCTATGGAAAAAAGTCAAATGGCAAAGTTGTAGGTAATAAAAAGATCTAAAACTTTTGTATAAACACTTTTTTCACATAACCTCAAAATTTATGTGAAAAATTCAAAAAACCATGTTTTTGGTTTTTTATTTTTATCTATTTCAAAAAACAATATTTTATCACGAAATTTGGTGAAAACTTACCTTTTTATGTCCCAAATACGCTGTAATTTATTTGATTAGAAATATTTATTTTTTCACCTTATTTTGAATAAATATCGAAAAATCACCCTAATTTTCAATCGAAAAATCACCCGTCAAAATATCTTTTTTTTTCAAAAAGTTTATACGGTGTCTGTTCGTTGAAATCTCTACTTTCCGATGGTGAAAAAAAATATATATGTTACCATAGTAAATCTTCTCAGCAAATGCAAAAAACCGAAAAAAAACTCGAATTCGAAATTTTTTTTCAATTATTATATTGAATGTAGAGCTATTTATTAAAATTTACACTTTAATTACTCGAAAAACGTAAAATTACATGTTACATAGATAACAAAAAAAATTGCAAATCAAAATATAGTAGAGGAAAGTAACCAAATATGGAATACCATTTTATTTTTGTGATATAATAACATAAAGGTTCTGTAAGTAAAATCATTTAGTAGTATTTACAATTTGCCGCACGTTTGCACTTAATTTAGTAACACTCTGGTTATGTTTAAATTAATTTAAAGTTTAAAATTGACTCAAAAACAAAATCAAAAAAAGGGAACTAATTATGGAATAGATACCAAAAATGGAATACAACAAATCTATAATATAGAAATTTGGCCAATCTAAATAGGGCCCTTCACTCTTTTTGCGAAAATCACAACTCAAGGTATCGAACTTTGCATCAGCGCAATTACCATGTACTTAAAGCACACACAAAAGTCAATTGATCCATGTCTTATCTGAGCATCTTAAAAACTACCTCAAAAAACTATTCTGGCAGTGAAAAAACTACGGACTCTCACCCTGGGCTCACCATTTGCTCAACTGCCAACTTGAACCCGGTACGCGAGTATTATGTATTAAAGAGACAGAAGAACACTGTTTTGTGCGGCTTGAAGTTTTAATTTACGAGTAATGGCAGTATTCCATATTGAGGTACTATTCCATATTTGGTTACTTTCCTCTACTATAATTAACAAACAAATAAGTTGATAAAATTAATACTTAATAAGACGTCTACAATATTTGGAGAAAGGAGTCGAATCTTCTTTAAGTTATATGCGTAGATGCCTATTTATAACTATTTTTAGATAACTTATATTTATCTGAGTGACCTACGAAAAATTTTAGCCCATCAAAAGGTATTTCATAGAGGAGTGGGGAAGGGGCTAGGCGGGTCCGGGTCTTACTACATACATACCTAATATATTACTTCGTAGCAGCTGTAACAACCGTTAGCCTAGCCAGTATTCGAAATACAGTATAGTATACAACATCGTTTAAAAAAATACACGTGCACGTTGAGTTTCTTGAAGATAATTGTGACAAGTTTACAAAAAAACTAAGAAGATTAAAAAAATAATAATCTACTTTATTTTGCACAAACAAACTTAGTTACTCCCATAAGATATATAAAATACACATCGTAAATATATTTTTACTAACTAACTTTTGGCCGATTTTCATATATATATTTTTTTCAAATATATTTCAAATATATTTCAGATATATTCAATTTTTTTATTTTATTTTTAGCTATGTTTTTTATGTCTTTTAGGATATATTTTGAATGTATCTAAAATATATTTAAAATATATGAAATATATATGAAAATAGGCCATAAGTTAGTTATTAAAAATATATTTACGATGTGTATTTTATATATCTTATGGGAGTAACTAAGTTTGTTTGTGAAAAATAAAAGAGATTATTATTTTTTTAATCTCCTTAGTTTTTTTGTAAACTTGTCACAATTATCTTCAAGAAACTCAACGTGCACGTGTATTTTTATAAACGATGTTGTATACTATACTGTATTTCGAATACTGGCTAGGCTAACGGTTGTTACAGCTGCTACGAAATATTAGGTATGTATGTAGTAAGACCCGGACCCGCCTAGCCCCTTCCCCACTCCTCTATGAAATACCTTTTGATGGGCTAAAATTTTTCGTAGGTCACTCAGATAAATATAAGTTATCTAAAAATAGTTATAAATAGGCATCTACGCATATAACTTAAAGAAGATTCGACTCCTTTCTCCAAATATTGTAGACGTCTTATTAAGTATTAATTTTATCAACTTATTTGTTTGTTAATTATAGTACTATATTTTGATTTGCAATTTTTTTTGTTATCTATGTAACATGTAATTTTACGTTTTTCGAGTAATTAAAGTGTAAATTTTAATAAATAGCTCTACATTCAATATAATAATTGAAAAAAAATTTCGAATTCGAGTTTTTTTCGGTTTTTTGCATTTGCTGAGAAGATTTACTATGGTAACATATATATTTTTTTTCACCATCGGAAAGTAGAGATTTCAATGAACAGACACCATATAAACTTTTTGAAAAAAAAAGATATTTTGACGGGTGATTTTTCGATTGAAAATTAGGGTAATTTTTCGATATTTATTCAAAATAAGGTGAAAAAATAAATATTTCTAATCAAATAAATTACAGCGTATTTGGGACATAAAAAGGTAAGTTTTCACCAAATTTCGTGATAAAATATTGTTTTTTGAAAGAGATAAAAATAAAAAACCAAAACATGGTTTTTTGAATTTTTCACATAAATTTTGAGGTTATGTGAAAAAAGTGTTTATACAAAAGTTTTAGATCTTTTTATTACCTACAACTTTGCCATTTGACTTTTTTCCATAGGACTTTTAGTTTTGCCGGAAATCGAGAAAAACCGTTTTTTCCCCTTAAAAAGTCACCCCCACCCCCTTCCCGACCTCAGATCGCCCGTAAATTATTTTTCCTTTCATTTTTATAATATTCTCCTCCTTTTGTGATGGGTTTCATCCTACTATTCGTTTTTTTTGTTTTAAAAATTATCGACACTGGTCTACTAGGCATATAATGACTTGCTTTAAGTGAGGTTTGTATGACGTGTAAAACGACATTATCGAGCAGGTGGTGTAAAAAATAATAAAACCTGCTTACTGACGGGAGCGTTACATTATAGAAAATTGAGACTATAGAATCTCGGAGTTGAATTTTGTTTGTTTGATGAATTTGTAAATGTAATACTTATATTTTTCTACGACCAAATTGTCTTTTAATTATCTCATAGATGGTGTAAAAAGTAGAGTATGTAATACGGGGATAAAGCTGTCTTTGTCTTGGACGGCTTGAATTCCTCACTTCACTTAGGTTTCTATATTAACTCCCTCGCAACGCTCGGGAGTTAATTTTATAAATCCCTCACATTCGTTCGGGAGTAAAATCAGCAACCTTCGTTTCGTCGGAATTCAACATGCCGCCCTCGGCTTAAAGACACGACTTTATCCCCTAGTCACATAAACTACTATTATTTGGCTGTTATGTAGGGGAAGGAAAGAGAGAACAGATCACTTAAAAGTTCTGGGGTCCACGATGTTATCTACTCATGACTTCAATTATCTACACACACCAATATTATAATGAGGTAAAGTATATTATTTCGTTTATAGGAGGTAATCTTTGAAAATACTGGTCCTGGATAGAGCTGCTTTATTCCTGAGTGACATAGGCAGTTTTTAGGTATGCGGGCGAAGCCGCGTGCAAAAGCTAGTAGTTTATAATTAAAGCCTTAACTCATTATTGAAGGTTTAACCCGCTAAATTAAGCTAGTAGATTATAATTAAAGCCTTAACTCATTATTAAGGGTTTAACCCGTTATATTAAGCTTGTAGTTTATAATTAAAGCCTTAACTCATTATTGGAGGTTTAACCCGCTAAATTAAGCTAGTAGTTTATAATTAAAGCCTTATCTCATTATTGAAGGTTTAACCCGCTAAATTAAGCTAGTAGTTTATAATTAAAGCCTTAACTCATTATTGAAGGTTTAACCCGCTAAATTAAGCTAGTAGTTTATAATTAAAGCCTTAACTCATTATTGAAGGTTTAACCCGCTAAATTAAGCTAGTAGTTTATAATTAAAGCCTTAACTCATTATTGAAGGTTTAACCCGCTAAATTAATATTGTAGTTTATAATTAAAGCCTTAACTCATTATTGAAGGTTTAACCCGCTAAATTAAGATAGTAGTTTATAATTAAAGCCTTAACTCATTATTGAAGGTTTAACCCGCTAAATTAAGACGTAAACAATAATGCAAAAACCTAACTAGCTTTTGCAAGCAGCTTCGTTCGCGTAGGTAAGTACATTAAATATGGCCTATGTCACTCAGGAACAAAGCAACTTTTATCGGTGAAAAAACTGTAGCAATCGGGCACGTAGATACTTTTAGAGATTCTCTCCTTCAAACAAAAAAAAAAGTTACCTCTTTGTACCTATAAGTAGATTGTATAAATAATAGTTAAAAATAAAAAAATAATGTTATATGTATTAAGTTCGTAAACGTAGATTGTCTCAATGTCATAAATGTATATACATGTACATACGACATCAGTCTCCTATGTCAACGATATTTTATGCCATACTAGCATTTACAAGCGGCTTCAGCTGCGTGAATGAAACAATTTGTCGCACATGCTTTCGGGATAAAAATATTCTATGCGCACCCTTATGCGTGATTCAGTAACAAACAAACAAATTCTCACTTTTATAACATTAGTAGGGTAGGTTCATTATTCCAATGTGTCTTATTGTATTCTGTGGAGCAGTGGTAGCAGAGTGGTAACGGCACCGACTTGTGAATTGTAGGTCGCGGATTCAAACTCAGGCGCATTACTTTGTGTAATTTATTTCATCACAACTGCTCTCAAAACGGTGAAGGAAAACATCGTGAGGAACCCGGCATGTCCTAGAACCAAAAATTCGAAGACATGACATTCACCAACCCACATGGTCCGCGTGGTGGATTACGGACCATTCCTTTCTTAGAGAGGAGGTCAGGCATCTTACCGATCAAAAAAGAAAAGAAATATATAAAAATATTGTGTATTATAATAGCGGTTTTATAAAACAGGTTATAATATGAACTGTGATAAAGCAGTAATTATAACTATGAAACCTAAAAAAAAATTATTTTTTCAAGTTAGAAGATCCAACGTAGATACTGCATTTCAAAGAGTAAGCAATAATAATGACGTATAGCTACAACTTTCTTCTAACAAACGGTTATCATTATTGGTGTACACAAAGAACTTATACGGAACAAAAATAAAAAGCTTTCGTTTTGGGGTTCTGTAGCCGCCCGAAGAAGAAAATTTATTCGAGAGGAAAAATTTTCCACATGAAAGCGATTGAAACGAAAATACACATCCGATTCATTACCAGTTCTAAGGCCGTATACGTCATCAATATTGCATACCGTTGAGACACATCGTTTCCACGGCTTAAGAGGCTGCTTTTCCACTTGCCTGTCGTCAACATCGAGCATGGTTTATAAGCTTGTTGCTTCATCCAACGCAATCCAACGCGATGTTTGAAGAAAAGGCAACGCGAAAAAAGAAAGATAATGCCTGAAAACTCTGTTGGCATTCGATAATTCCGTGATTTACTCGAATATTTTACAAAAAAAAACTTTTTTGATTTTTTAAATTTTTGAGTACTTAAATTATAAATTAATAGTAAGAGTACTGCAACACCTTTACGAGAAGAGCCAAAGTAGAGTTCGACTAGAGAGCATAGGACCACCCATTGACATAAAAAGAGGAGTCAGACAAGGCGACCCAATCTCACCTAAACTTTTCATTGCTGTCTTAGAATCAATCATTCGTGGGCTAGATTGGAAAAACAAAAACATAGGCATCAATATTAAAGGAAAGCACATTTCACATCTGAGATTCGCCGATGACATTGTTCTCCTATCAGAAAATCATCAAGATCTGGAATACATGATTTCTACATTACATACAGCAAGCATAAAGGTTGGTTTAGAAATGAATTTAAGTAAGTCAAAGGTAATGTCAAACAGCACACAAAGGATTATGAAGCTTGAGAACGTCCAGCTGGAGTATGTGGATAGCTATATATATTTGGGAAAGCAGATATCATTTGACGCACGAAACAACGAACAAGAAGTGGACAGAAGGGTTCAAAATACCTGGAATAAGTTTTGGAGCCTAAAAGAAGTTCTTAAAGGAAAATTTTCAATAAAACTTAAAAAAAGAATTATGGATTCTTGCCTCCTGCCTTCTTTGACTTACGCATGCCAAACATGGAAATTCACTCATAAAATTAAACACAAAATAAAAATTACTCAAAGAGCCATGGAGAGAAGTCTAATGAAAATAAGGCGAATACAAAAAATCCCATATAAGGAAATTCGTAAGAAGACTGAAGTAATTGACGCTTTAAAATTTGCTCAGAGACTGAAATGGCGATGGGCAGGCCATGTAGCCAGAATAGCCGACGGCAGATGGACTAGAAGAACGACAGAGTGGCTAGGACCTGCAGGTCATAGAAGGAAGGGCAGACCACTCGCTCGGTGGGTCGACGACATTACACACATAGCTGGGCAGGACTGGATTAAAGTAGCACAAAATAGGGACAGGTGGCAGGCTCTGGAGGAGGCCTTTACCTAAGAAGGGGTTCTTGCATCACTTTAATTAATTATATTTATGTAAACATAATATGATATAAAGGAAATAATAATGAATAATTATAAATATAAATATTGTGAATTAATAAAAATAAATACAAATAATAATAATAAATGTAAATAATAAAAATGAATATAATACATATTAAAATAAAATAAGTACATATGCATGCAACTAATTTATTTTATCAACAATTGATGTGTTTATTTTGAAAACTTTTGAAAGATATTTGTAAATATAATCATGAATAATCATTGTTAATTATTTAATTGGCAAGAAATAAAAGGCTTTTTATTTATTTTATTTTATTTATTTATAAATTATTTGGTTTTGTTTTTTTTTTCTGTAATATCGCTGTATTTATTTAAACCATATTTATATGAATTCTAATACAGATCACATTATTTCGAAATAAGAGTTGTTAAAGGGATGCAACACGTCATACATTTTCACTGTTTTTCATACAGTCGTTCTTAGGCGTTATTACACATTTTTCATTAGATATTTTGGAAACACATTATCTTGTAGATATTACCTAGGCTTCTATTGAAATCAAATGACAATTTTTTCAAAAACCTTTGTGTGATTTAAAAAAACACGTATTTCCTGGAACAAGTTTTGTAAAATCTTCGAGTAAATCACGGAATTACCGAATGCTTACAGAGTTTTCAAGCGGTATCTCTCTTTTTTGACGTTGCTTTTTCGTCAAACATCGTCTTGGATTGTGTTCTAATCTGTCTAAAAAGTCAAACGGCTTGGAAATTTTGTATATTATTTAATAATTTAAAAAAAACTTATATTCGATATTCTTTTTTGGTTCTTCTGTAAACTATGATCAAGATCTCTTAATCAGCCTGTATTATTGAACCAATGTTGACTACATCAGATTTCATTTTGTCATAATAATTACCCAAGTCGTTTGACTTTTTACACAGGCTCTTGACGAAGCAACAAGCTTTTAAACCATGCTCAATGTTAACGATAGGTGAGTGGGAAAGGATCCTCTTAAGACATGTTTAGCTGTGTATACACTGTATATGATTGCAAGTTGTATTTAATCTGAATTAATCGTGTTTTCACTGCGGCGACACGCGGTCGAGGAAAATCGTCGTAAAAAAGTCGGCACTGACAACAGCACGTAGCAGTTTTTTTTTTTGGAGATTTTTGAGGAAAACTGTTTAGTAAATAAAATAAAAGGCTGTTAATCAAACTCCTTATTAGGTTGTTAAAAACAAGTTTTAATTATAGAATAAAATAATTCCATCACGAATTTTAAATTAAGTATTCAACATAACAATTTTCGTAAAATAAAACTGTTCAAGTATTTTTTTGAAATGGGATTATGTACTTTAACTCGCACAATTATTTATTTTTAATTTTTTAGTGAGAGAGTGTGAATAATAAGATCTGATCTCTTATTATTCACACTCGCTTTAGTCGATTATTTTTCGTAAAAAATACTTTGTATCACCAGTATAAATATTACTGTATGTTTTACTTTGTTATCAAATGGTTTTAAATCAATTTGTAGATTATTATTATTATTAAATAGCTTTTGCCCACAGCTTCGCCCGCGTGGCATTAGGTACTTAAAGAATCGGGATAAAAGGTAGCCTATGTTCTTTTCCATGTCAAAGGCTTATTATGCATGCCAAATTTCATCCAAATCCGTTCAGCAGTTTTTAGGGTTCCGTAGTCAACTAGGAACCCTTATAGTTTCGCCATGTCTGTCTGTCCGTTTGTCTGTCTGTCCGTCCTCGCTTAATCTCTGTGACCGTTAGCAATAGAAAGCTGAAATTTGGTACCAATATGTATAGGTATCAATCACGCCGATAAAGTGGTAAAATAAAAATTAGAAAAAAATGTTTTATTAGGGTAGCCCCCCTATATGTAAAGTGGGAAGTGATTTTTTTTTTAATTTCAAGCCTAATGTGTGATATATTGTTGGATAGGTATTTAAAAATGAATAGAGGTTTACTAAAATCATTTTTTGATAATGTCAACAATTTCGGAAATAATCGCTCCAAAAGTAAAAAACAATGTGTGTCCCCCCCCCCTCTTTGAACCATAAGTTTAGAAAATATGAAAAAAATCTGAAAAGTAGAACTTTATAAGGACTTTCTAGGAAAATTATTTTGAACTTGATGGAAAGAACAGTTTTTGTACAAAAAAGACAAAAGGGTTCTACAAAACAATTTCTGGACTAAGTTTGTAGTATAATCGTTTATGCAAGCATTTTTTTAAACTCATAAGTGGGTACACTTATTGTGACGGACGGGAAACTACGGAACCCTACACTGAGCGTGGCCCGACACGCTCTTGGCCGGTTTTTTGCGTTATTAAGTAACAAACATCCAAACATCCACACTTTTACATTTATAGTATTAGTTAAGATTGTGAATTTTGTAATTTTATAATCACTTTCTCTCAAACTGTGAATGATATTCTTGCTTGTAAATGGTAATTGATTTGTATGGGACCATCTTCTGAACGTTTATTCTAGAATGTCTCTGTAAACAAGTAGTTGGTGTCCTGTAAACCCTGCTTCATATTGTTCCACCCCGCTTTAAAGAGATGATAACAAACTGTAGGGACCCAGCAAGGCTTCTGAATTTCTGAAAAGGAAGCGCGTGATTCTAGATCGCAAAGGGTACCTAACTGAAAGACACAGGCGTGGATTTAGTCAGTGAAAGTCTGATTTACGCCCACCAGATCTTCTCAAGAGCAGGAGTAGTCATTACTTGCTTTTCCAACTCAAAAAAAATATGTGGCATTATTGCCAGGAGTTTGACATAAGAAAAAGGGTTATTATGCTATGGTAGCTAATGAAGGTGGGCAGATTGGTTCACTGGAGCTTGGAAAACTTGTGGTAAAAATTATATATAGTACAGTTATGATAACGTCCGCATTGCTACAAAGTGGAAGGTGGTAATTATAAATTCAATATTATTCTGACTAGACGAAATAAATCGTAACAAAACTTGTTTTGAATGCCATCGAAATAAAGCTTAAGGTCGCGTGTTTTGCGGTTTTGAACAACAAAATTGTATACATTTAACATGCGGCACAATAAAAAATAATATAAACAGGTTCGTAGGAATTTGTTGGGCATATCGTCATCGTATATTTCTCAGACTTCGTGCGAATCAGTCGCGTTCCATTTTTAATTTAATTGTACTTTTTTTATTTAAAAAAAGAATTTATCGGATTTCAGTCGTATTTTTTTAGTCGTGGCGATGGAACGCCCCTTTAAAATGTGTTCGCCGAGCGCATGCGCGAACATTTTGACATAGGGCAGTTCTCAGCATCTTTCAGTGTAGCCGCTAGTGGTTCTGGTAACGCCCGCGTTTCGCCGTGCCACGTGCAAGATCTGAAAAACAACAAAATCATCACACGATTTTCTTTCAAAGGTAAGTTTTCTTTTTGTCTATTTTTTCTTTTATTTACCATGTAAAGGCGTGTGTAAAAATAATTGTACTTGAGTGTAATTTTTTTTGGAACAAAATATCGTACATTTGGATACTCGTGCATATCTAATGTGTTTTTGTCTTCCAAATTGCGTGCAAATCTTGTACATTTTCGAGTGACAAAGGAAAATTTCAAAAACAATCAGGTTTTGTTATAAATTTTTAATGTAATGTTGCTTTTGGTGACCTAGTTATCAGTTTGTTCACTACAGGACGGTTGAATCATTATTATTATCATCAGACTGAAATATTTTAATTAGTTAGTTTTATATTAATACAGATTGGATTTAATAATAGGTACTTTTTGGAGTTTATGATTGTTTATGCACTACTTAGATACCTAGATGCCTAAATAAGTAGACGGTCAGCTTACCTACATCCCTAGTGATAATCTTGACGTAAAAGGTATCTCATCATCCTCATCAGCCGAAAGACGTCCACTGTTGGACGTAGGCCTCCCCCAAGCGTCGCCACAACGACCGTTCCTGTGCGTCACGCATCCATCGGATTCCCGCGACCCTGACCAGGTCATCGGTCCACGATTTTGGCGATTCTTCGAGCTATGGTAACCTTGTTTCTCCTGCGGATATCTTCATTTCTGATGTGATCACGCAAGGAAACTCCATTGCCCTTTCCATTGCCTTTTGGCCTGGGTGACTTTGAGTCTTCTTTAAAAGTATCTACCTCAAGATTATTCCATTATCTTTTTGAAGAACGAAACTTTCAGTACAGATATGATACGGTCTATCATTATACATATATCTCTGTTGCATTTTCCCAACTAACTTTGGGTACAAATACCGGCACGGATCTTGAGCGCTGACTTGAGTTTGAAATCACGCAGACTTGAATGAGAAGTGAAGTGTTGGTCTCTTTAGTGGTATGAAGTGAGACGCGGGAGCTGGAAGTACATCTTTGTAGTAACAGTGATTGGCTCGACGATGTGTACGATGCGCAAATTGATCCTGACTCTTCCGACGAGCGCTCAAGATTCGTGCCGGTATTTGTAGGCTAGTCTAACCGTATGTGGCTTAATTACCCGTGTTTTACATGGAACGACTGCTTATCAGACCACAACCCAGTTACTGGCAAAAACGATACACTTTGGACCGTTTGGTGTGTAAAAATCTTGGGCGGAGCTGGAGATAGTGTCGGACTTTAAGTGACTAAAAAACTCACCACGTTCCTTCGTTGCCTTTCATACCGGAGCTGAGCCTCCCTTTCAGATTTATAGACCTTTGACTAGAGCTGTGCCGTTGCCGGCAACATGGGAATATTGCTGGCAACTAACAACTGGCAACAATTGCTACCAATATTCATACTTCGAACCATATTTCCGGCAATATTCGCCCTTCCACTCTGCCCTAGCATGAGAGAAGTCATAGATGATTTCCCACTTGCCCGATATACACAATTACACATGGCCTGTCACACTATCTCCCGCTCCACCCAAGAGCGGGGATTGTCACAGGATGATTTTTCCGATCGGAAAAAAAGGGCTGCGTTCAAATTTGAATTTAGAGTTAACTGTAATGACGTCATTGGGTAATTACTTACTCTACCCTGAAATTTTTGAACGCGAACGGAGTTCAACTGTCAAATTGCCGCTTACTCCAACCTAGCCTGCTCAAAGTTAGGGTTAGTTGGGTTAACTCTAGGGTAGCTACTCGAGTTATTTAAGAACGACCCGGGGTTCAACTCTACTCGACTCTGGTTATTTTTGAACGCACTACAGGGAAACTGGTTTTCGTGTTTTTGTAATGATTTGTGTGTCTATTTAATTAAGCGGATTAAACGTGATGCTGTTTTCTTTCTTTTCCTTTTCAAATTTTTTAAATTAAGGACATTTGCTCTATATAAAAATGCAAGCAGAGTTGCGTAAAAATCTTTAAGAAATAAAAGCAACGACGCATAAGATGATGTCTACGTAAGCAAAGCGAACATTTGCATAAAACTTTTGACCTTTAAAAAGCTGTTTGCTTAATTTTATTTTATATTTTTATATTATCGAGGTAAACTTCGTAAAAGGAACTTTTTTTTTGTGGTGGGAAAAAAGTCATCCAATGACATTCCCCGCTCTCGGGCGGAGCGGGAGATAGTGTCAGACTCTTACTGATTAAAAGACCCACCCCTTCCTTCTAGCCTTCATACCGGGGCTCGAGCGCCCTTTCGGATAATCGTGGCCCCAGTAGGCTTCGACCCAGCTGGGTCTCTGCTGTTGCTGACAACTCCTTGAGGCGCGCGGGAATAGAGCGCCGTCGACGACTTGGCCTTGGTCCAGACAGTTACCGGACGGCCGGACAGCGAGCCACCCATTGCTCAGTGTCCGCAAGCCCGCGCCTACGGTGGTCGTAAAAGGACCTGGGCTTTTGGGGAAGGAAGACATGTATGTGAGATTTTCACACCGACCATATTTATCTATCTATGGATTTTTACCTTATTAACCTTTTAAATACCGTAATTAGAGACACAATAGAAAGACAATGAGAAGCGAGCCAGCGTTCATCATCATCATCATCATTTCAGCCGATAGACGTCCACTGTTGGACATAGGCCTCCCCCAAGTGTCGCCACAATTAACAATCCTGTGCGTCCCGCATCTATCGGATTCCCGCAACCTTCACCAGGTCATCGTTTCACCTTGTAGGAGGCCTTCCGGGCGTTTTCAGGTACGCGATCGCCACTCCAGAACCTTTCGGCCCCAACGGCCATCTGTTCTGCGAGCAAAGTGTCCTGCCCATTGCCACTTAAGTTTGGCGATTCTTCGTGCCATGTCGACAACCTTGGTTCTCCTGCGGATATCTTCATTTCTGACTCGATCACACAAGGAAACTCTGAGCATAGACCTTTCCATAGCTCTTTGGGTGGAGTGTCATTCTGAATTTCGACAGTTAATTATTTCGATACAGTCTCAATTTCGAAAATCAGTAGTTCGACTACTCATTGCTTCGACAAAACATATATTCGACTAGCGTTAATCCGACAGGACTAACTGCGACGACACACACGTTCGAAGACCACTACTTCGACAGATCCTTTCTTCGACATGCATCGGCGGAATCTACACCGTTAAATTGTAATCGTTTTAATCCCGTAGAGGGCCGATCCGGTACATGAAACACTATCGATTTGTAAAGATAAAATTGAAAAATAAAGTACTTTTTTTTCAAAACTCGTATTAATTTACGCATGTACGAAATTAATTTCTTTAAGAAAACTTCAGCTGAGCGAGTTCAATGACCTATAGGTGGTTTGTACGCAACGCCAACTATTAACTACAGGTCATTGAGCTCGCTCAGCTGGCGTTTTCCTCCATTAATACGAGTTTTGAAAAAATGGTACTTTATTTTTAGATCCAGTTTTTTCCTAATCTTTTTTTATTTTAATACGTTATATTTAAAATACTTAAGTACATAAAAAACTTAAATACTAAATAAACTATTTATACTAAAACCTAACTATAGGCGTCAAAGTACTTCTCCACATCGCTGTCATTCGGAAATGTGTCCAGAAGACTGGCAGCATTGCCACGTTGAATGGCAATGCTAATTCTTTGGGCGAAAAACGAGCCAGGCTCTGGTCACGTGAAGTGTCGATCAGTCGGCGTGAAATTTCCTTGAAAAGGAGACGCGCACTCGGACCCCACGAATCAAGTGTTTCGACCCCAAACGGCTCAAAACTGTAATTACCAATAAGGTTACAGTATTTGCGCCGTTTAAGGGTCTCAGCAGCAGCAGCGGCAGCGCCAGCACAGCCTGCCGAACTTGGAATATGGGATGGCGCAAGGGTGTCGACACAGGTTGCGTCCCACACCAGAGACCTACCCACCTTCCACGGTACCAACGTCATACCATCTGGTTTCTCCCATCGTCACGTACCAAACCATTTGGTTCTAATACGGCAGGTACGCCGGCGGTGACAAGAGCTCGACGAATAATGTCGTTGATGCTAGTGTGTCGTGGTATGCGGCCTGCGCTCCTGCAACAGGACAAGCCATGGTGTCCGAGGCTGTCGACACCTTCACCACAGTGGCACGGATGTGGAGCAACACAAGGTGCGCCTAAGCGTAGATAGGTAGCGAGCCGAAACGAGGCGTCATCCACCATAGTGCCTATGGTGGATGACGGGAGTGCCTGAAGCCATAAGCCCGACTCCCATTCCCCCACAGCCAGCAGACGCGCACGCTCAGCAGTACTTTATTTTTTAATTTTATCTTTACAAATCGATAGTGTTTCATGTACCGGATCGACCCTCCACGGGATTAAAACGATTAAAATTTAACGGTGTATATTAGAACAGATCATATGTTCGACATAATACTACTCAGAAATGTGATGAAACGAATTGAATTCTTGTTAGTTATAAGGTCTTGGACAGGTTAATAATAAGTTGTTTTAGTAAATTTTACTTCTATTTTTGTTGCTTAATTAGTATAATCACAAAATAGATAGGTAGTATAATGCTTTTGAATACGTAACTTGTAAGTGGCGTTGGCTATTTTTTTATTTTTATTTTGTATATATTTTTTTTACGTATAATTGCTCATCAGGCAAAACACATTTATCTAAGCCTTACCATGCATACTAGCGTCTGGAATCCCCGCAGTTTTTAATTTAATAAAAGAAAAAGTTTTATGTGGCTCGTGTGCGGCAGTGGCGCCACAAAAAAAACGCTTGAAACGGCTTCAAGCTTCTCCAGATACAAGGTGTCGCGCGCTTCAGCTGTTTTTTTCGGCCACTTCTAGCTTTTTTTTGTGGCCCGTGTGCACGCTACTAAAACCACACCTGTGTCGTTTTAGTTGCTCATTGCGTTCTAAGACAATAGTAAGCTCTTTCAAACATTCCCGTAGATCCGAACTTCCCCGTGTCCTTAGCAAGGCAGTAGCGTAGTAAGGCGTGGGCGAAGGGGCCCTCACCCATGGCCTCATCCCCAAAGGGGCCTCGCACAAACGAGAGCTCTTTAAGAACGAAGGTTTTTTTTTTATAATTGGTAGGCTCGCTTTTGATCATTTTTTCCCCTGATGGTAAGCGACGATGTGGTCGAACACGGTTGCCATAGTCGCTGTCTCGTTTTCGAATTTATTATAGAAAAAGGCCTCGTTGATTCGCCCACGTCTAAATTAGACCAAGCTAAGCCTCTGTAGCGGGGGAGGAGTGTCCCCTGGGACTCATTGTGCACGGGAGCGCGCGATAATGTGCCTGGTGGCTAGTTTCAACCTAGAGGTCTTTAAGTCAAGAGTAGTAGAGAATAGGTTACTTCTAGGCAAGCGTGTTTTGTCGAAGATGATATTACTTACCATCAGGTAAAAAAGTGAACGAAGAAAGAAGGAAAAACATTTTATTTGGAGGAAAAAGGCGGAAATTTAGGACTAACAAATTATAAGTATACTTTGTGAAGAATATGCGCCATATCCGCACAAAACGGCCGAATGGTCATCATAATGCCGTGACCAGTGGTTCGTCAAACATATTATTATTTACAGGTAAAACAGTGGTTAAACGCGACCCTATACATACATACAACCTGATAGCTACAACTTAGGGGTCTTTAAGTCAAGACTGAATATACTTCAAGGCAAGCGTGCTCCATAGAGTATGCTTCTTTGGGATAATTTTCTAATTTTACGCTAGCGATACTGCTGGGAGGAGCTAGTTGGTCCTTACAATGACAATAACTTCACACTGAAGACAATGTAACAGCTGACGCTACCCACTGCAGCAATGACAATAAACTTTTGTACTTACTCGTAAATATAAAATTTTACAGCAAGTACCATCTACTAGCATTTAAATTGGAAAATTACGTGACGATTCGAGATACAAACATTACTTAGTACAGGTTAAATTAACCTTATGCCTACGTCGGATTTATCTGACAACAACTCTCGCATTTAATCCGTCACGGTCGAAGAACTACGACCAAATACTCCATCTTGTCAGTTCTCTTGTCACCTATGGGGATTGAAGAGTTAAACGGGATGGAGTACCTATCCAGTCGTGACCTAGCCCTTGGCGAATAGATCATGATAAGACTCGTCGAACACATCCGACGCGAGCAATTAAAGGGTTATTAGGTCTTATGAACACTTCGCTTTTACAAGCAGTACAGTAGATCCCTAAATTAAGGCTTATAGTCCCTTGAACCATCTGGCCAAAATTATATGGACAAACCTCTCGCACCCGCCTAGACGGCAGTATGCAAATCTGTGCATTTATTTGCGGCCAACAGCGCCCGGAAAGCGCGCGGTTGACCTTTAAATCCATTTTCTTTGCGAAATATTAATTGATTTACATATACAATGTTCACTTTGAAAAATATTTAACCACCAATTTTTATGTGTAAAAATGTTCCTAAAGATCCAAGCCGTTTCGAAGGAGTAGCGAAAAGTTGCGAAATTGCTAAATATTTTTTTGGACAAAAGTATTTATAGCACGAAAAAATCAAATGTTGATAATGCTGTTCATGAATCTATAATAATCATATATATTGTTTTCAAACCTATTAACCTGGCCGTTAACGAGTAGGCTTCAGAAAGTCACTGTTTTATGGCACTTTTCGAGTGCTTGTGCCATAAGGTTATAGGGATTGATAACTCTTTCAACAGCAAACTTTAGAGTTTCTAACTCGCAATTAATTTAATTAAAATTATTTTATTTCAATATTTTTAAAGTACTAAGTGAAATGAAAATATATCGATCGATCCGTTCGATGCATGGCGCATAGGACAGGTCGTTGTGGCGAAGCTTGGGGGAGGCCTATGCCTAACAGTGGACGTTTTTCGGCTGAAATGATGATGTTGATGATTAGGTATGTTTAACTCAATAATTGCTAGCAAAACCTAATTTATGATTAGCCTATTGCAAGCAAAACCTAATTTATAATTGTAGTAACTGGATGACCGTTATCAACAGTAGCACTTAGATTAGGGACTGATTCCATCACTCCGCAGTTTATTAAACTACGTGTCTATGCGAAGAGTAGAACAGTACAGTTGAAGTGGTTTCAGAAATAGCACGTATTTACTGAGATACTAAACATACACAGATACAGATGGGAGCTTGTCTGTGCATAAAGGTACTTGTGTTATCTGTGGTTTAAAAAAAAAATGGTGGGTGAATACCCGGTGTTGTGCAGGTGCATCTACAATGTGGTGTGCTCATTATATTCAGTGTTGCATAACAAATATAGTTTTGTGTTTGATTTGGTTTAGATAATGTATTTTTATTTAAATACCTAGGGAAATCGGCCAGTTTTTTGCGCACTCAGTTTACGTTCACAAATAACGTCTACATTATAAACTCCACCGTCGCGAATCGCTTACCTGCCATCAGGTGAGATAGTGATTAAACGAGAGCGTTCAGATAAAAAATGATATTAGAAACATCAATATCATTTTTGAAGACCTATCATCCATAGATACCCCACAAGTATGATATTGATGAAAAAAAAAATTTTGAGTTTCAGTTCTAAGTATGGGGACCCCAAAATTTATTGCTTTTTTCCATTTTTGGGTAAAAATCTTAATGGGGTTCACGGAATACATCTACTTATAAAATTTCAACAGTATAGCTCTTCTAGTTTCGGCAAAAAAGTGATGACAGACAGACAGACAGACATGACGAATCTATAAGGGTTCCGTTTTTTGCCATTTGGCTACGGAACCCTAAAAAGCATCCTTACAGCTAGGCAAATTAGCTTCCTATCCATCCACATAATCGCCGTTATCATTTCAAGTCCTGACTGTAGTTCTTCAGCATTAAACCATTTTTTTTTATTATTATTATTATTTAGCCTATACTTTCCCACTGCTGGGCAAAGGCTTCTCCCAACTTCTTCCAGGAATTCTTCTCTTGAGCCATCTCGAACTTGCGTTGCGGCAGGTATCTAGGTCGTCCCACCACCTCCTCACATTAAACAGTAACCATATTTAAAGGCTGACTGATAGCCTAGACCCCTAAAGACATGAATACGGAAAGGGGATAATATTCCTTAGAGGATACGTATAAACAAGAGGTGTATTAGGAAGGTTTTCCTAACTCAGCCCTTGAGCACAGGGAATTAAAGTTTGCAGGGAAACAAAACCGCGGGCAATTTTTAGCTTATCCATTCTGGATGAGCAATACCAAGTTTGAAATTAAGGCAGCAAGATGAAATCTACATACAGGGTGACTGGTAATTAGTGTACGATACTTAAACACGTGATTGTGCTCATGACAGCCAACAACTCAGCTGTTCAGTACATTTATGTTTGCCTAATGTACTGAACAGTTGATATTTTTTTTGCGATTTCGGCTTTGCTCCCATAATGAAAATTGTTTGTTATCATGAGCACAATCACGTGTTTAAGTATCGTACACTAAATACCAGTCACCCTATATAAGGACAAACTGGGAGCGTGAAATTTTGCATAAGGCTTCCTTTTGTAACGTGACCGAGAACTAAGAGATTTTATTTGGGGTTTTTCATAATTCATCTCCAAAAGGAATAAACCAGAGGTTCAAAGTTTCCCTACCTACATTCTCACAAGCGAAGACGCTAATGGAATCTAGTATTGGATTCTACACTAATATTATAAAGAGGGAAAATTATTATTTTTGTGGGTATGTTTGTATTGAATAAACCCAAAAACTGCTGTTCCGATTTTAAAAATTCTTTCACCATTGGAAAGCTACATTCACCGTGAGTAACGTAGGCTATATTTATTGCCCGTGTGAAGTCGGGACGGGCCGCTAGTATGAATATAATATTGTTAGCTTGGAGATTCACATTGAGCGCAGTTTTGAAGTTTGCAAGCAAAATCGCATGGTACAGCTAGTTTTCCCATTACGGATGACCAAAACCAATCAATTGGCAATGACTGCAGATGTGGCAAGCTCCCAACACATAGAATAAATAATGGTACGGTGGTAGTATGGTTTCTGTGGCCAAAGACTACGGTTGTATACTGGCAGCGCCCACGCAATATATCAACAGTTTTATGTTTTCATTCGAACCGTGGAAATTTCGAGTGATTGGTCGAGGCATTTGGTACAATGATTAATCTTCTGCAGTGTTGGATTCCTCCACCAGTAAGTTTTTATTTGTTTTTTTATTGAGCGTTTTCTTTTTCGTCAATTTAGCTAGGTCCGGTCTGAATTGCTTTGGGAAATGTACTCTAATTCTGGATGGATTAACTTGTTAACTATATAAAAATAAGATCTTGTATCCGGTCTCTGCATTAAAAAGTCGAATTTCTCTTTGGTATTTAAACAGGCCTGTTAAAACTGAAAATTGGTTTCTCAAGCTTAAGAACTGTGGAATGAACTTCTAGAATAGATACTGATCTATTCTGTACATAGAATCATCTTATGTTTAGTTCTTAGCTATAAAAACTGGCCAACTTAGGAAAATTTGGCAAAACCATCGCGCTTGTTGCTTGGCAGCCCTCTTAAATATTTATTTTATTTTGTTTTTAGTATTTGTGGTTATAACGGCAACAGAAATACATAATTTGTGAAAATTTCAACTGTTTAGCTATCGCGGTTCTTGAGATACGGTTTGGTGACAGACAGACAGGCAGCGAAGTCTCAATAATAGGGTCCCGTTCAGTGGCGTAACTATAGGGTGGCAAGGCTGGCAAAATGCCACGGGCCCCAGGCCCGTAGGGGCCCTCGGTCTCAGAGGCCACGAGCTCAGAAGAAGTAACCCAATATATATTAAAAAAAATATTATAATGAAATCACAACGCAACGTGATTTATCGGGGGCCCCATCTAATGAATTTGCCACGGGCCTCAGATGATATAGTTACGCCATTGGTCCCGTTTTTACCCTTTGGATACAGAACCCTAAAAACTGATCACACGTTTCAGTTTTAGCGTAAACATCACATTTTTTTTATAAAAAGAGCCAGGCTCGCATATGCTTTTGTATCCGGTCCCAAAAATATTGAGGTCAGCCCAAGTTTCAAAATAAAGTATTTTTCATTTAAACTTTTTATAGCTTGGGAGTTGAAATACGGGAGGAATTTCGACCGACTAAGCGGCCGAAGTAAAACTTTGTACAAATATAGAGAGGGGTCCAAAAATGGCTATTCTGTTCATGCCCGCCCGACTAGTTGGGATGAGAATGTACTTACATGCAGTGGCGTAGCTAATGACAAACGGCCTTGGGCCAAAAAAAAATTGGTTCCTTATTCCTAAAGAATACTTTGCCATGATAACCAAATCTAGTTAAAATTAGGTTCTAATCCTAGCAGATGAAACTTTTAACACATTTAGGTACAATCGACTTAGACTCTGCAAAAATAGTTCAAGTTACAAATAGCCACGGTCAGTTAAAAATGTGACCCATGTTTACCCCTTTGATTAAAAACAGTTAAAATTACACTACAAAACCTTCCAATCCCCATGACATGTTACAAAAAAAAAAGTAAACTTCGGAACGCTTTGACATCTGTCAAGTAAACTGAAAGATTACGCTGGGTTTTGGCGGGCTTTTTGTTTCGAATGAAGTTCAGTTGTTGTTTAATTAGGCGTCCATTACACGATAGGTTTTTCTGTCCGTTTTGCCAGTTAATATTTTGATTGCCGAAAAACCTACCGTCTAATGCGATGATTGATGATTGACGTTTGCATGGCATACTCACTGACGAAAATCAATCATTTATGATTGATGGAATTGATGGACGCCTGCATGTGCGTGTACTGGACGCCTTAGTATTCACAGATTGATTCCTTGTTCGTATTGTGTTTTAAAATAGGTGTAGTTTTGTATTTCAAGTCAACACAACTGGACAGTGTTGAAACATGCGCTATCTCGGTATTTAAAATGGAACTGAGAATTTTATTGTAGGTACCTAGTATTGACTGCGAAGCGTACCAAGAGAGCTGGTAAGTATATTTCCCGCCAAATACTGCAAAAAAACATTAGGATATTTTACATTCGTTTTCTAATAGTAGGTACTGAAACAGAGTTAACTTTTTAAACTTGACGCTGGCTGAATGCATAATTTATGCGAAAAGAACACAGAAAACAAAAGAAAAGATTAGGGTCCAAAGAGAAGGTCATTACACACAGACAATAAGACAAATACGTGAAAAGTTTGTTATTTTCGCGCTCTTTAGCTTGAAACAAAATGGCGTCGGAATCAAATTGTTTATGGCGATATTAGCCATACCTACATTCGGCACGATTTGAGGATAATTTTAACATTTTCGAACAACGCTAATGAAAAGTCCAGTTTATCTGACTGTTTGTGTGTGTGAGTGAGGAATTTTGTATAATATTTAATCATTTAAAAAATACTTATATCCGATACTTTTTATAAGGTTCTTCTATTAGTAAACAATGATCAAGATCTTTTAATCAAACTTGATTATTGAACCAGTGTTGACTACACCAGATTTCTTGTTGCCCTAATAATTACCCAAGTCGGTTGACTTTTTAGACAGACTCTACACACGTTTTGAAGTTTTTGCAGTGCAGAGTTACAAGCATACTAATGTGTTAAAGATATAAGATGCATGTTTCCTTCTTTCCTGAACACGGCTTTTCCCCACTAGGAATTATTGTTGTATCGTGGGTGCGTTCACAAACATCTAAACTCGCATAAACATGACACATGACACCCAGACCCGAATTTGCTATGTGTGGGTATCGAACCCACGAAACACGGTGCAGAAGCAAATCTCTCAGCCTCCGAGCCAACTGTACCGAAACAACTAAGTAAAACCCTTAATTTCTAAGCGTATCCTGCTAAAAGAAAAACTTCCGACCCAACACTGCGTGAAGCAATTTACGTCAAAATTAATGGCCAGCAGGAAAATATAGGTACGGTCTACCTCTTTAGAAATAACTTCTTTGTAAATGTGGGCCAAACATTGTGTTCTGTCTATGAATTTTCCTTAACAATTGAACATCGATTTTCTTTCATGACTTGGTTCTACTGAAGTCTGAACATTTCTTATACAAAACAAAAATAGAACTACAATTAAATTAAATTATTTACTGTCCTTTTTTATTCGCACTTTTTATGTTTATTATATTTGTTTTTTTTTTTTTATACTGTGTTTCATGAGTGTTTCCGTGGCATCACTAGGCCCTATCAGAATACCATCGCTGCGTTATTTACTTTTTAACCGACTTCGAAAAGGAGAAGGTTCTATGTTCGGCTGAATGTATGTTTTTTTTCTATGTATGCTCACCGATATCTCGGACAATTGTGGACCAATTTTGAAAATTATCTTTTTGATTGAAAGGTTATGTTTTCAAGTTGGTCCCATTGAAATATTGTTATGATCTGATCATGAACTTTGAAGATATGGCACAGAACTCCTCATAGGATCACAGCAGAACTGTCGTAACAAGTAAAATTGCTTTGTTTATACGTGTAGTCGATGACTGGCTGAAGGAAAAGGGGGAGAGGATGCATCGCACAGATCTGATGATGAAGCCAGAAGGTAAATTAATGTAATCTAATCGTGTTTGGGATTATTAGAATCGTTATGAGATGCTCTCTGGCTATAAGGTATTTAAGTTTGGCTGAGAGGTACTTTTTAGTCGTGGCACCATAACTAAAAAGTGCAAATTAAAAAAAAAATTACAAAAAGAAAATACAACTTTATTCAATGTGTAAAAAAACCGGCCAAGAGCGTGTCGGGCCACGCTCAGTGTAGGGTTCCTTCTAGGGTAGTTTCCCGTCCGTCACAATAAGTGTTCCCACTTATGAGTTCAAAAAAATGCTTGCATAAACGATTATACTACAAACTTAGTCCAGAAATTATTTTGTACAACGTTTTTGTCTTTTTTGTACAATAACTGTTCTTTCCATCAAGTTCAAAATGATTTTCCTAGAAAGTCCTTATAAAGTTCTACTTTTCAGATTTTTTTCATATTTTCTTAACTTAAGGTTCAAAATTTAGAGGGGGACACACATTGTTTTTTACTTTTGGAGCGATTATTTCCAAAATTATTGACATTATCAAAAAATGATTTGTGCTAACGGTCACAGAGATTAAGCGAGGACGGACAGACAGACATGACGAAACTATAAGGGTTCCTAGTTGACTACGGAACCCTAAAAAACACTGAAAAGTATAGAATAACTGTAATTTCGGAAGTCTGTGTTAAATAACGAAGAGATAAAACTATTAGGCTAAGCGCGCACTGCGATAAAAAATCGTTGCGATTTTTTTAATGCGAAATAAACTCATTAAAAAATTAAACGATTTATTTTCGCAATGCGCGGATTGTAGTGTATTTCTGTGGTTCACAGATTTGCCATATTTTTTCGCAACGATTTTTTATCGTAGTGCGCGCTCGCCCTGACTGAACTGCTGAGATAGGAGCCTTTTTGTCCTCACACAGGTTTATCTTTTCATCATTATTTTAAAAGTTGTATTTTATTATTATTATGAATTAAGTATTTACAGATTAGTTACTTTTTATTTTATTTTGGTTTGTCCTGTGCGAGTCATAAATAAATGTTTTTCTTTCTTTTTTTTAAAATGTTTTTACTCTCTGTCTCCTTCAATTTCACCCTGGTCTTTGGTTACTACTCTGTTCCAGTTGGTCATAGAGTGATGATACATAGCCGTGCTCGATAAATGGGCTATCCAACACTATAATAATATTTCATTTAACCGATACTTCCTGAGATAAGCGAGTCCTATCAACCAAACAAACTAACGAACTAGTTATTAGTTTGTGATAGCTGTAGTATATATTGAGCGTTAATTTTTTTACTAAAGCGAAGTAAGTATATTACAAAAATATGAAAAAGAAAATAAACACACGTACACTTTTTATGAATTTGAAGACTCGTTGCGTTTTTTGCTACGTGTCTTGAATGGCTTAGTAGTAGTGCTAGTAATATTTACCTATTCTGTGACAGTATGTATCATACTATAACTACAGTATATTATAATTATGATATTATAATATGATAAAGGTTAAAGTTTGTGAGTGTGTCTTTTACTTCTTCACTCACGAACGGCTGGACGGATTTCGATGAAACTTGGTACAAAGGTAGAACATGTCTTGGATTAGCAAAAAGGTTTTCATAGCGGTAGCTAGTTAGCATATGTTAAGGAAATTGTAGTATCGCCTAATTTATTAATTCCTAAGCAAATGCTTCGCGGCGTTCGCTCTCTCATTATTGTCTTTCTATTGTGTCTCTAATTAGGATATTTGAAAGGTTAAACCCGATCAATATGTTGTGACGATAAAAATAAATAATGGGTACAGTTCCGAAAATTATACAAACAGAACTGCATTGCAACGTTGCAGAAATATTCTGTGGGTATTCGCAGCAGTGGCGTAGCTAGGTGAAAAAAGGCCCTGGGGCAAAAACAAACGGGGGCCCCTAAATTGTTAAGGCTTATTTAAAAATACAACGTTATTTTATCCTTTAGATAAATCCCAAGTTATAAAAAGATTTATCATTAACATGCACACACAATGTTATGGAGACATGGTAGTCGTTAATATGATCAGCAAAGATATCTTTCACAGCTTAACTTTTCGAATACAGTAATTCACGACACAATAGAAAGACAATGAGCTAGCGGCGTTCGCTTGGGGTTTAATGAATTAATTACCGAATCTATATGAGTAGGATTTTCCACCAATACTGCAGTGGTCACGTTATATTCAGTATCACTATCAAATATTTTTCGTAAATTTTTCGTTCATTCAACCAGTTCAGTTTCGTTTGTTAACTAGGTTTTGGGGGCCCCCGAGCTTGAGGGCCCCGGGGCGCTGCCCCGCCTAGCCCCTTAGTAACTACGCCACTGATTCGCAGTAGGTGAATATCGGATTCATACTCGTAACCGGTTTTCTTTTACTCGTAACAGTCGTAACTAGTTTTTTTTTTGGGTGGGATATGATTAAATAATTTTTCCATTGAGTGAGTGAGTTACTGCGGCCTTGGAATGAAAAGGGCAACTACAAGAAAGAGTTGGTTTTTAGTCAGTAAAAGTCTGACACTCCGAATCTCAGAGCGGGAAAAGTTATTTGACGATATTGTACTTCAAAGAATAATAGAGTATGGTTCATGGATAGAAAAAAAAATCAAAGTTTCCCGAAATATGGGATAGTTCAATAAAACTGAGATTGTCTTCGTAGGATTTCGTAATATTTGAACAGGACTACTTCATACTTTTGTCGGGTCAGTTACCTAGTTTTGAGAAATTATGCGTCAAACCTATTTGCTATATAAATATAAAATTTTTAGCAACGTGAAAGACCACTTCTTATTTTAAACTAAACAACGGGAAAATGAGATTGCCTAATAAACTAATTCGTGTTTTTTATACACGCTAGGTTATACCTGACAGACAGGTTTACCTACACAGGTATACCTGTCAGGTAAGCTTTTAAGGAAACCTGCACAGTTGTGCAACACACACGCTCCGGCTTACCGGCACAGCAGTACACACCAGTACAGGCAAACCTCTCAAGTATACCCTGGCGTGTATGACGGGCATAAGGTAGGTAGGTTATTTGTTTTTAGAACTACCCAGAAAGAAGAATAGAATAAACTTTATTGTACACCAAAAAGTAACACAACTTATTTATTTATTCATATTACTAAAAGAGTTCTGAGTATACATGTAGATGGATGGAGAGGGAGAAGAAGGCCGAAAAAAAAGTGGATGGATTGTGTGAGAAGTGATATGAAAGAAAAGGGAGTTAGTGATAGTTTGACGGGTGACAGGACAGAATGGAAGAAGAAAACGTGTTGCGCCGACCCCGAGTAATATGGGATATGGGCAGGAAGAAGATTTTACTTGGGTGGCTTACAGCTGACAATACAAGATAAACGTTAAAATAGATCGCGATGAGCCATTTACAAGCCTCCACATATAGTATGGAAGTATTGTGGAAAGTTACAGTTAGGAAGTAATTGAGATATACAAAGTTTGGTAGCAAGAAGTATAGTTATATATATAGTATATAGTTTATAGAAGACAATAATGTAATGCAATTACAAAACATTTCTTTTGGACATAACAATATTTATGGATGCTAAGCTGCTTGTAAAGAGATCAAATAAGGTGTGTTCGAGTTGTGTTTGTAGATATACTTAAATCTATGGGTACCTACAATGGCGGTCTTATCGCTAACAGCGATATCTTCCAGACAATCTTAGGATGGTTTATAACTTAAAATAATACAGGGGTAGTCTGTGGTGTGGAAAAAACACACAATAAAAAAAAATCCTTAAGCAGTCTTAAGGATTTTTTTTTATTGTTTTTTTTTTCGGTGGGGAAAATTATCTTATGACAACCCCCAAGCTCTTGGGCGGAGCGGGAGATAGTGTGAGACTCTTACTGACTAAAAAAACCCATCCCGTTCCTTCAAGCCTTCATACCGGGGCTCGAGCGCCCTTTCGGATATCCCTGGCCCCAGTAGGCTTCGACCCGGCTGGGCCCCTGCTGTTGCTAACTACTCCTTGAGGCGGTAGCTGGAAATCGGGATCGGAATCCCGGCGGCGGGATTTTTATTGTGTCAGATTTAGTAATTTATAAGGCAATGTAGATTTTTAGAAGCGATAATGCTAATAAAGAAGTCAGTTTAATCAGCACCCCTTTGTATTTGATTAAATCTGTAATGTAACTAATATCTTAAAATTTAATCTAAGCTCTCCAGTGCACAATGGAATGGATGTTCTATTCCACAGAGGGTGACCTTTCCATCCCGTTGACACAACTCACGTCGGTCGATAAACTAGACGCATTGTTGTGTTTTCCTTTCAGACCCAAGTTATATAGGACTATAGCTTTTTATATAGTTACCAGTTACCGTTATACCGGCCATTTTTATTAATCTACACTAATAAAATATAGAGGTAAAGTTTGTCTTTTTTAACACGCTTATATTAGCTTCACCAGTATGTTTGTAACCAACGCCTTTGAGCTCGATTTTGACCAACTTTGGGCGATCAGATTTTCTTCAAACTTTGCACACCCATCAAAGACTAATGACAGTACAATAATCCGGTTCTTTTTAGGGTAAAATAAAAATATAGTTTTAAAAAACACGCTTTCATAGCATATCAAACTAAAAAGTGTAAAATAATTTTCAATACCACCTTTTCATACGCGAACCTATCAACAATAAAAAAAAAAATATATATAGGTCGAAAATAATAATAATGTTGAATTTTCTATCTATATTGAAAATGATTTGTTTTATGTTTTTTGTTTGTAAGAGCATCTCTGGAAGTACTGCCCCGAATGGTATTTTTTTTTCATCAATAGAAAGCTGCTTTATTTCTGAGTGATATAGGTTATATTATATGTATGACGTCGCGGGTAAAAGCTAGTGTATTATATTGTATAATCATTTATTTTCTCAAACATGAAGTACATACGTCACAAATTAAATTGTCAGCATGCAACAGACGTTATAATTCGAAATAGATCGTCATGTTTGCCTTGAACAATAGCATGCAAATATTACAATTCATTTTAAAAACTATACAAATAAAAATTTAAAAAAGCACTCTAACGTGTTATTTATTCAGATCATTAAAATTAATAATAACAGTAATACATGTCAAAATAAAAATCCTATATTTTTAAGTGTTTAATGCCATGTTGAGTAAAATTATTTAATACATAAATAATAGAAGTTCTCGCAATCGAAGTGGAATATGATTTTATACTTTGATGGACATCCTATGGCTATTATTTTTATGCAACGCGCTTCTACAAAAGGTGTGAGTTTCCAATTGATTAAAACTACTAGTAAATAACACTGTACAAAGGCAGACAGGCGTCTTCTCGCCCCATCCTAAAGCGGAAGAAGTATTTAAAAAAATCACTCTTAGCTTAATTAATTCATTAAAATCATCTTTTTAAAATCCAACCTAGTCTAAGAGTCTAAGGTTTCGCAGCCATGACATTTTTCTGCGTCCTATTTCTTATTTTTTCATAATAAATAGCTGCAGTTTATTATTACACTGGTGGCACTAACTTGCCAGTGACAGGACGACCCGGTTCCCTTGGATGAATCTGTACCGCCTCGACAGAATGATAAGTAGCTTTTAATACTTTGTCTTCTTTTTAACAAGGAAACTGTATAAAATTGCTGATTTATTAGGCATAACATTGTCAACTTGTACGTGCTTCGGCTGCGTATATAGATAAATAGCGGAAAAAATCGGCATCTCCATACAAAACTATATTTATTTATTTATAACTTCATTGCACAACTTAGCTTAATACAGAATAAACATTTACAAAAGATTATGTGTACAATAGGATATAAACTTGATTGGATTTCAAACTAGTTCGTATAGAGAGGGCAATATTTTCTTTCGTTTCCTGTAAAAAAATTGTGGAAAGTTGTTCAGTTTCGTCTACTGAGCAAGCCCCTAAAGTTTAACCCTACACAGGCAATACAGCTCCATTCATCTTTCACGTTGTCACGCTTGACTTATTAACTCGTCATGGTAAGGCCCCAGGGTTTAAAATATTTTGGTAAACACGACCCGTCCAAAACATAAATGTGAAATGAGAGCCAAGTTCAATATTATGAAAAATGCCTTGGTTGCTGACTTCAACGACAAAAAAAGTGAGATCTAAATGGATGCCAAGTTCAATGGTCAGTACTGAAATTTATTTATAACAACATAAAATATCATTTCTTCTGGTCTGACTTGACTAGTCCTCATATACGAATTATGTTTGATGGTTTCTACCAGCAAGTCAAATTTTCGAAGTAATAAAATAAGAACCGACAAGTATCAGGTTTAGAACTTGCTCTCCAGTTCTGTACCTTGAACTTGGCTTGACACGCTACCGCGTGTCTAGATCAAAATTAACTAATGAAAGGTCAGATAGTTTTAACGTTACCAAGGAGTAGGTTTCAGAAAGTCACTGTCACTGTTTATGACATTAAATGACAGCAAAAGCCAAGTGAATTTTCTGATACATTTCCGAATCTAATCTTTGTACACTCATCACAGCTAAATTATTCCAACTAATACCCTAAATCCATCGATATCCGTGCCTAAATCTGTATATTTGTTATTGAAGCATGTTTTCAGCGGCCATGTTTTCACTCCGTGTGCTCATAGCAGGAAAATGTACAGATTGAATGCATTTTCTTGACGTGAGTGTTGAGCATTCAAAATGGATCATGAATCTTGCCAAATTTGCAGTTTACACTACGTGATTGCGTTTTATTTATGATAAGAAACATGAGGAAACAGCGTGTTTTACATTGTATTATTGTTACATTCATGCATTATTTATTTATTTTTAATGTACACCCATGTACCTTACAGAAGTAGACAGATAACAAAAAATGTACAGACTATATTTCAAAAGAAACTTCTTCAAGCAGACCCGCGAAAGGAGAGAATTAAAGAAGACAATTATGACGTGTAGAAATAAGGAAAGCTTGTGAAATCTTAAATTTAAGTAACATACCTATAATTAAAATATTAATAAATACTTACTATTATTTAAATAATTTTATTAATAATATTATTTAATTCATTAAACCCCAAGCGAACGCACCTATTGTCTTTATATTGTGTCTGCAATTTCCACAATTAAAAGGTTAAAGTTAATAACTTTAAATGACATTTTGTAAAGTTTACTCAGTGTTACTTAGTAATTTTTACCTTTCAAGCGTCAATATAATTATATATCTACCTACATGTATAAATTATCTCAATATTTGAATTACTCCAGGTTCGTAAGAGTCAATGTGTCGTAGTTAGGCAGGAATTACCATACAGAGTTTTCCAATTATTAAGTAGTTTAGTAACCATACCTACCCAGATACCCACTTGCGCCCAAGACGTCGACGGCGCGTATTATTCCACGAGCGTCTCAAGGAGTTGTCAGCAAACCGTAGGAGCCCAACAGGGTCGAAGCCTACTGGGGCCAAGGATCTGCTTCTGAAAGGAAGATTCGGCCCTGGTACGAAAGGCAACGAAGGAACAGGAGCGAGTTTTTAATCAGTAAAAGTCTGATACTATCTCTCGCTCCGCCTAAGAACGAAGGATGTCATTGGATGATTTTCCCACCTAAATACCAAATCACCAGATTTTTAGTAGTTTGATATTATAATAATATTATATCTTGTACAGTTATTTCCATTTCTTACTTATATAGGTATCAATAACAAGAATTTTCATAACTTAGTCCATTACCTTCACTTACGATTCCCTCTTATCAATTAATTGAGTATCATGGAAGGTAATATAAATCGTTTTTATGATTATTGATTTATAGTCGCTCTTACCTAGTATTCAGTAAAGGAGTTACGGTAATAAACTTTCTTATTATTGATAGGTTCGCGTTGGACCACTATCTCACCTGATGATAAGCGATAATGTGATAGACGATGGAATACGCTTGCCTAGAAGTAACCTAGCTATTCACTCTTGACATAAAGAGGTTGGGTTACCCCCTAGGTTGTAGCTACCAGGAAACACTAATTCCGGTAGGGAATGACACACTGACGTTTGAAAGTGACGCCAGTGACTGAAAAGTTGAAAGGAAATTGGTTGTCTTGGTATGGTCATGTGAAGAGGAGGGATGAAGCGCATATTACTAAAAGAGTTCTGAGTACACATGTAGATGGATGGAAAGGGAGAGGAAGGCCGAGGAAAAGATGGATGGATGGTGTGAGGAGTGATATGAAAGAAAAGGGAGTTAGTGATGGCTTGACGGGTGACAGGACAGAATGGAAGAAGAAAACATGTTGCACCGACCCCAAGTAATATGGGATAAAGGCAGGAAGAAGAAGAAGAAGTTGTACACGCTGACATTTACACGAAGCATAGTGGAGTTATAAACAGGGGTAAATTATGATTATGATGCTCAAAAGTTTTTTGTGTCATAGCTGGGAACAATGGAAGGAATGGGTCTTTGCCCAGCAGTGGGACTAGGGTTGCCAGGTCCTGAAACTGAAAAGTCGGACAGACTATCCTATTTAGCTAGACATTTGGACGACATTTTTTTAAGTTTAACATGACGTTGAATATGAGTGAGATGAGTTTCAATAACAATAAAAGTGATAAAATATTGTTAAATTCTAAAAAAAAAACAATAAAGTGAAGTGATATAATTGCTAAGTAATAACATGTTCGCTCTGCTTGTGCTAGCGAGACAAAGTAAGGTAGAACTCAAATGAAAATTCTATACAAAATGATATATTTAAAAAGCCTAACAAAAGCTAAAAATGGTCAAATTTGGCCGGACATGCAACTAAAAAGCCTGATCATGTCCGGCTATATCCGAAAATAATAATAAATAAATAAATAACAATAAAAAAATTGTAATAAGTATATTCTGTCTAAAAAGTCAAACGGCTTGGGAATTTTAAGTACCTAATATTTAATCATTTAAAAAAATATTATATTCGATACTTTTTATAAGGTTCTCCTAATATTCAGAAATGATCAAGATCTCTTAATCAACTTAGATTATTGAACCAGACTCTAACTACTATCTTTGGTAAAATATACACGTACACTAGTACTAATACTAGTATACCGTTTTACTCAAAATTTTGTGAATTAAGATAATTTTGCTTGCCTTAGATATTTTACTTATTATGAACACTCGGAAAAAGAAACAGAAGTCAATAATAACGAAACAATTTATTACAATGCGCAGCAGTCACGTTTCCCGCGTAATTAAACGCCTGACAGCTGTCAAGCTATTGATTTTGTAGCTGTTTAACGACTTTCAAAATGAATTCAAAATCCATTAATTCAGCATGCAATGTATTTAACAGACGCGGTTGAATTGCAGAAAATGGTTCTTTGAGGTTTGATGATGATATAATGATTTAGTTATATAAAGAATTTTGGTTTTTAATAAACCTGATGATACTTTCTTTCTATATATAAAAAAAAAAACTAATACATATAGGTACTATACATATACTTTAATGTTTTATTTTTACTATGGGTGTTTCATAGCCCGAAGTAAATGAATTTATTTTTATTTATTAAATCGTAGGGTAGTGGAAATTGGTCCTTTAATCCGTATAGAGGTAGGATCCTTCCTTTTTACACATCAAAGGACCGGACCAAAGGTCATCGGTGTTCATCGTTTTTGATCCAAAGAAGTCAGTTAGAGTTGGCTGCAGTTCTAATATAAGGTACATAGGTATAGGTTAGGCCTACTGTCCACGGACGCGTAGCTTCAAAGACGAGTATTCGTCATTATACGCTAGGGGTACGCCTGCTCACAACTTACATACAAATCTATTAGGGTGAGTTGCACCATTTAACTATAACGATAACCAAACCATAACTAGCCGTGAAACGGTCGCCTATTTGTCAATTCCAAGATTTGACAACTGTTATCGGCTTTGTAATCGTTATCGTTAAATGGTGCAACTCACCCTTAGAGATGGGCCGAATATTCGTTACTCGGTGTATTTGGCAGAATTTTGAGGTAAGTAGGTATTCGTATTCCGCCGAATATATTCGTTTTAATAAGTCACCATAAATCAGCCTTTAGAGCAAAATAAATTAAAGGAATCCCATATTCTAACCATCATATTTTATCAGACAACTACTTATATTGTTTTGTTTTCAGGCCTTTAATATCCCACTTTGTAAGAAATGATTTCTGTAATGTTTGTTGCATTAACGAAACCGATTATGACCCGGCCAATCGGATGGTGGCCGAGCCTCTGGTGCCGGAACCATAATCCAAAACCATATCGGAAAACATGGAACGCAAAATTATGGAACAGGAAACCGATTTATCCGGCAGTAAAAACATAATCGAGTTGGTTTGGTAAAAACCTAAACGAATATTATTTGGTATTCGGTTATTCGGAAACAACCATTCGGCACAACTCTAAAAAATAAGTGAAACTCCTTTGACGAAGTGGCAGCATCGTTTTAGGCCTTGACGAAACCCGAAGCAATTTGTGACGAATGACGAAATATTTATAAACCAATTTTTATTCTCCATTTCCTTTTCTACAAATGTTGCAATTCTAATGAGTTTAGAATCTCTTCAACTCCATCAAGTGTGCTTCATAGGAAATCGATGACATCGGTCGTTAAGATCCCACGTGTTATCTTCATTCTACCTTAAACATTCGTGAATCATTCCACCTTTGTGGAACATTTAAACAGATCTGTAATAAGTGTAATCATTCCAGTTTAACTTCGACTAGTAAAATTTAGATAGATTACTGACACAAACCATAGCCATTTTGGTTTCGTAAATAGTTTCATTTGCAAGGTGAAACTCCTTGCCTATTTATATGAAGTAAGAACCTAAGTAAACAATCTGTTCTCGTTTGGGTAGACGTGTTTATATCGAGATAGGGTGGAAAATGTTTTTTTAAGTATTGCTTCGGTAGCTGAATTTAAAAATGCTGCAGTAATCATAAGATCATTAAGGGGCCGGTGACGGATGAATTTTCATACAAACGTAATACTACGCTCATTTGTAGTTGGAGCATAATATATTTCCAACATATTATGATGATATTCGGTTATAGACAATACTTATCTAGGTTCCTACGTCGAGAATATAAGAAATAGTGTTATTTTTAATACAGGAAAAGCCAAATGGCATGTTTTGCCATTTACGCTGTACAAAAGTGCGAAATACAATTCGCTTAAATTTCTTGTTGTTTTTTTTTTTAAAGAAAGACGTAGGAACCTAGATAAATATTGTCTATAACCGAATATCATCATAATATGTTGGAAATATGCTCCAACTGCAAATGAGCGTGGTATTAAGTTTGTATGGAAATTCATCCGTCGCCGGTCCCTTAAATAATGTAGCCAAAAAGTTAAAGACCTACGCCTAATACTGTCGAAGACCGCTGGGGCTGAAAATCAGCGCTGTGGCTTTGTCTTACATGAGCCCCAGCATTTTACTGAGCGCTGGCCGTTTTGCGCGGATTCGACGCATATCCTACTTACGTGCTACTTTATTGACATCAATTTCTTTTTAACTCTACAATAATTTAATAAAGAGGTAAAGTTTGTTTTTAAGCTATTGCATAGCTTCTATCGCGGGCCTTGAGCGTGGAGACCGAATCCAGAAATTCCGTAACGAAAATAACCTAACACCCCCCACTCATTTGTTTTTTGAGCGTGGTGACCGATAAGAAAACAAATGAGTGAACAATCAATCAAAATTCAATTCAATTTGTGAAAGTGTAACTTCAACTATTATCAAAGAAAAAAAAACAAAGGAAAAAAATACTGCATAAATAAAATAAATAAATAATTATAATTGCATAAGTTGATAAAAATGCTGTGCAATGGCTTTGCCGCGGCGGTCCCCGAGTGCCACACGTCTTTTTTATTTATTTTTTGTTTTTAGGAGATAAGGAAGTACTGGTCCGATAGCTAAAATTTTTTTACCGATAGAAAGCTGCTTTATTCCTGAGTGTCATAGGCTATATTTTATGTATGCGGGCGAAGCCGCGGGCAAAAGCTAGTAAAGTAAATAGAAATATCAAAATGTTCCGCTGCATTTTCAAACAGTGAGACTATCTTGAATAAGCCATTCCACACAACTGTCAATTTTCACTTCCGGCTGAAAATTAAAGCCGGAACTTCTGGTGCTACTTGGAATATTTCACCGAGATATTGGATGGCTACTGCAAATGTTACCTTAATTTCCAACTAGCGAAGGCGTCCGGATAAAGTAAGACGAGAAATACTAAGTCAGGCTTTTCAGTTGCTTGTCCGGCCAAATTACGTGGAGTCGGCTTTTTGAAAATGGTCCATTTTGTTTAGAATTGTCATTAGAGTTCTGCCATATCTTGTCTCGCAAATTTTATTGTTTTTTCATAAATAAATAAATATATTTAATGTGTTTTTTTTTTGTAATCCAAAAGTCATGTCAGACTAAATGTCGGCCTTCTTGACCAAATATCCGGCTAAATAGGATTGCCTGTCCGGTTTCAGTTTCGAGACTTGGCAACCCTATTTCCAACTTAGCTTAATAAAAAGAACTAGGTACTACTACTAACAATAAACTGTATTTACTTTATATTTATGTTAGTCTGTAAGGTTTGTGTCTATGGACCAAGATGCCTGAAAATAAATGATGTATTATTATTATTAAAACTACTTCGAAGCACATTTCATCAATCTCTCCGTGTTATCAAAACCACAGGCCAAAACTTAGCCTTTACTTAAGACGATTGTTCTGTAGTTTCTGATTTCTGTAGTCTATACCTACTTTATGTTTTTTTTTAACCCTTTAGCCGCTTACGTTGGACTGGTCTGATGACTGTTTTTGTGTCCTTTTCGCCAGGGTTGAGCGTTTGGTCGTGGATGTGCAACCACGGCGGAATAAATACGAGTGTTTCTCGGATATATAGGGTGACTGGTAATTAGTGTACGATAAAGGGAGCAAACCTGAAAACGCGAAAATAATCAGCTGTTCAGTACATTTATGTTTGCCTAATGTACTGAACAGCTGATTTTTTTTTCGCGATTTCGGCTTTGCCCCCATAATAAAAATTGTTAGTTATCATGAGCACAATCACGTGTTTAAGTATCGTACACTAATTACCAGTCACCCTAATATCCGACATAGGCAGAAACTGATCAACCTTCCTCAAGACTTTTTTCAGAAAAAGAAAAAAGTACACTTGTAGCAGGCCTATGTCCAACTATGGACGTCTTTCGGCTGAAATTATAAAAATAATAATAATAAATGTCAATAATAATAATGCCAAATAATAATAATGAGGGTTAAACCGTGCAGTTTACAAATCTTACAATTTAACCGAGGCACGTAATATTGATCTATCGCGCCAAATTTGCCCGAACCTCGATTTCTATATATTCTTTTTCGTCACACACATGCGGACTAGATACCAAACCGTGTGTTTGTTTGTGCAGCGCAAGCTGGGCGGGCGTGGGAACGCCTGCTGCGCCGCGACGAACAAACGCACAAACATATTCTCCGCGGTCAACAACTTCTTCGCTGATTCGCCGCTGGTGAATCAGCTCAAAGGGATTATGGTGAGTTTTAGTTTGGTTTTGTTTATTCTGAAAATGTTTATACGCTTCACCATCAACGATTGCATCGCTGCTTACCATCAGGTGGGATCGCAGTAAAGCACTGTAATAGTTTATATCCATTTAAAAAGAGGTAGGTATACGGTTATTTTAAGTTGGTTTAGTTTTTTTTTAAACAATTTTTTCGCTTAAATATTAATATAATTATATTAGAAACATAGATTAGTTATATTTGTGGGAAATATTACATTAAATAAAAAAATTATTGGCCATTCTTTGCACTAAGAACGACCTGGACCGGGAGTCACCCGTTGCCTCACCGAGCATACGGCCCGGGCGGTCCGGCGTTCTTGGTGCAAAGAATGGCCATCGCTATTCAGAGAGGTAATGTGGCGAGTGTTATGGGCACCTTTGCACCGGGAACGATCAGGGGCGGGTTATTTATTGACATCTGACGTTTCCTTTGTGCAATGTTGATTCTTAAAAAAAAATATTGGCTCTTATAACACCTGAACCCAATTTGAACTAAGAAAACCTGTACGGTTTTCTTTCAAGTTCAAGTATACTCGTAGATCTAATTATTATTTTATGTGATTTCTGTTCTAGTGAAGGCCGCACTAATACCTAATACACGTTATTTCTCATAATACTATACTATACTAACTATACACTTGTGTATAATTATTTATTTAAAAAAAAAGTGTAAAGAGTACATTAAAATCGGTGTGACTGTGTGAGAGATGATGTACTATGCGTTCCAAATGAGAATAGGAAAGTCAACGAACTCGATCTGTAAAATTTTGATTGAAAAGTACAGTTTGCAAAAAAAGCTTATTTGCGTTTTAATGATTTTGTTTTTGTTTAACTGATCCTTAGTTAATAACAAATTATACTACATGCTTTCTTTTTATTTTCATTATTGGCTACATTTTAAATTCAAATTCAAAATTAAAATTGACAGCTGCCATTTTATCGGCGTGTTTCTTCGTGCGACTGAGTATCCAGATTGAATTTTGTTATAAATACAGGTAATAATGCCTATTTTGATTTAAAACAACAGTTAGTGATATAAATATTAAAAACCTCTATTATCCATGTTTTATTTTATAAGGGAAAGCAGCAGTGATGACGCCACTACTCAGACACTTCACATAGTTACGTAAAGATCAGCAAAATTGAAGAACTGGATTTTGATCAGAGACTTTCGTTCATGATTCGTAAATAAATTAAATTTAACTAATTCCTTTTTTTGCTCACCCTACTCAATTTCTTCGATTTGACAGTAAGACGTAACGTCACAACATGACCGGCACTCCTATTCTCATTTGGAACGCGTAGTAGGTACTTGTATAAAAGTTTTAGCGTCTGAGTCCGACCTAGGAAGAATCTGTGTTTCGGATTTCAGCCATCAATCCATGAAATTTTATAACTCACAGGTGCTAGAAAGAAAGAAATACAAACATTTTATTTGTGTTAAATGACGTAATCTTAAAACTAGACTTTATTTTAGACTTTTCCAGTCAAGTATTAGTACTAAAGTCTAGAGCTACATTAGACCGACGCACACGTAGACCACGTCTGATTTGTACGTAGAACGACGTCGCGTGGCGTGGATCTAGTGTAGCTCTACAAGTCTAGTTGCCATATAAAATGTATGGAGACCGACGCGTTCAGATCGGCGTATGTGGCACACATGTGCGCAGTGTAGTTCTACCTTAATTCTAGATGAATAAAAAACATGACATGCGGAAGACGCAGCGTCGGAAGGCCTCCTACAAGATGGACCGATGACATGGTGAAGGTTGCGGGAATCCGATGGATGCGGGACGCACAGGATCGATCATCGTGGCGACACTTGGAGGAGGCCTACGTTCAACAGTGGACGTCTATCGGCTGAAATGATGATGATGAAAAAACATGATTATTTGGTTACTTGGAAGACTTCGAAAAACCTCACACCAATTTTCAACACAATACAAGAAAATACCGAAATCCGTACAAATGTTAAAATAACTGGAATTTATTCTTTTATTGCGCGGATCAAAGTCTTGGAAAGAAGCGGATTTGGCGCGAAAGCGACGGCTCAGGCTGAATGGAAATTGATCGGATCGGTCCTGCAAATTGCCATTGAATATGTTACTAGAAAAGTGTTCTGAGGGAGACGGAGTTCAGTTTACAGTTTCATTTGTTTGATACGCTGAAATGCTGTGTAGATGTCGGTTGCACTAAATATTATATTATAATTATATAGATCTTCTTCTTCTTCTTCCTGCCCTTGTCCCATTTTATTTGGGGTCGGCGCAACATGTTTGTTTCTTCCATTTTGTCCTGTCACTCGTCACGCTATCACTAACTCCCTTTTCTTTCATATCACTTCTCACATAATCCATCCATCTATAATTATAATTATATAGATACAGTGGGGATAATGTCAAATTAATTCCTAGGTTTAAATCGCTGTAGGTTTTTTCGCACAACCTTTACATCGCACCAACGATGCATCGATGGAATAAAACATGATGGTTTATTTTGTGAACACAGGTAAATAGAGGTGTTTTCAATATACATACATAATAATTATGTTGATTGTACAGTCCATGTCTCGCTGATAGGCATACAAAATTTGGTCAAGTACGGAACGCACTAAGAAAATTTTCTTTTAATTACTCAATCATTTATACAATGTCAAAAAAATAAAACTACTAACTAAAATTTTCATATTAAATAAGAAAAAATGTCACAAAATAAAGATAGAAATGTCAATAAAATAAAAATGAAAAATAATAGTAACAATGTAAAAATAATAATAATATGAATCGTGCAACTGTTATGTACACCGTGTTCGAAATAAAAAAAATCGAATCATCAAGTTTCGCAGTCAAATAGGAAACCCTCAGGAAGGGCTCTCTTCAAACTAAAAGATCATACTACCCCTAATTTTTATTAAATCGATCTCTGTTCCCAAAATCTACAGTTCTACAAAATCTCTTTTCTTTGTACATTTCTTATACACCTTGGATCTGAAAACTAGTGAAGGCGACCGAATTTTCTCAAGTAAGTCATTACCAGTAGTGTAACTACGTAATGCGAGAGATAAGAGGTGCTCAATATACATTCATGACATTCGCACTTCGCTTCCAAACCAACCTACAAAGAGTGGATTTTTAAAAGAGTAACCATGGAGTTTCTTGCCGGTTCTTCTCCATAGGAAACGACCAATTTCGAACCGTGCACTAGCTTCTGACGTTTTATAAGTGCCCATGTAGGCCTATGTGAAATAAAAAACTTTTGACTTTGACTTTGGATATTCTAAAACTTTAGTGTGTAGATACTGTGGCCGGAGATAATGTAAGATTTAAAAAATCTAGTAGTAAATAAAATTACAAAAAAAAAAGCTAGTACCTAGTAAATAAAATTACATGTTACTTAAATACATATGCCCATAGATTTTCTATTTATTACTTTGTGAATAATAGTACGACGGTTAACTAATAAAAATCGATCAGTTAACGATGTTGCATGACAGACAAAATTATAACCTCATTGTCCTAATGGTGGCCACAATAAAATAGTTTTACCATGTTTAAATTGATTTTGATATTTGGTATTTAGTATTTCATTCGGTTTTAAAACCGTACTTTAAAAGGTTCTAAGTAGTGGTCAATTGGATTCAAATTGGGGCAGGTGTTGAAACAAATCACGACACATAAATATATTTTTTTGAGTTGGGAAACTCATCCAATGACTTCTACCGCTCTAGGGTGGAACGAGAGGGGGTGTCAGACTTTTGCTGACTAAAACCTGTGTCTTTCAGTAGCCCTTTGTATTCCAGGGCCCTAGCAGGCCCTAGCTCCTAGTGTGATTTTGAACGCACATTTTGTCACTCCGTATCCCGATGCGAATGCGACTGCTAATACATATTATTATTAATGGTTTTTAACCGACTTTGAAAAGGAGGAGGTTGTATGTTCGGCTGAATGCATGTTTTTTTTTTATTACGTTCACCGATATCTCGGTCAATTTTAGACCGATCTTGTTTTTTTTTTTTTTATTTATTAAAAAATGGTCTAACTTTCATCCAAATGCATTTTTGACATTAGTGTGATATAACCGAGTAACCATGTATTCTTTATACGTTTTGTTTCAGACGAGACAAACAAACAGCAGCGGTGGCGAGCCAGGCCCTCCGGATGAGTCCACCCACCCTGACAGCAGAGGACCACCGGCTGTGGCCGTCAGCCCTTCGGACAGGTCAGTTCTATCTGCTAATATTACAACGTTGTAGGTGTTCTTATAAATGATTATGGCAGTTTTCCAAGCATATGGGCTGTCGCGAACGGCATTTTGAATTTCGAACGAAGGTAGTTAAGTTTTAATCCCGAACACCAGTGAGGGATTTATTTAATTAATTCTCGAGCACCGCGAGGGACTGAATTACTTGCTTTAGGCGAGGGTTTTCTGACATACTAGCTTTTGCCAGCGACTTCGCCCGCGTGGTATTAGGTACTTAAGGAATCAGGATAAAAGGTAGCTATGTTCTTTTCCATGTCAAAGGCTATATGCATGCTAAATTTCATCCAAATCCGTTCAGTTGTTTTTGCGTGATTAAGCAACAAACATCCAAACATCCACACTTTCACATTTATTATATTAGTTAGGATAAAAAAGCAATGTTGAGCAGGTGGTGCAAAAAAGATGTTAAATAGTCTTGAGTTCTTAACTAATTATTCTAAGTAACCACAAGGTCTATTTGACCGTGGTCACACCCCTGACAATGATTTCATATACGAGTATTGTCTAGTTGTGTAGATTGTTTTTTTTTAGTAGTAGTAAACCATCATCCACTTGGTCTGGAACCCTCAAATCGAGATATAAGTACAAGTCGTATTAGGGGAATTCAGTTACAAAGCAAAACAATTATCTGATAACTATTCACCGATACAAAAAGTACCCTTTTCTACCCTTTGACCAGAGACGTGTGCTACTTGATTAATATCGCAAATGGTTCAATGATACAGTGTCAAAACGGATTGCACTCAGAGAATGGATTTTAAATTCAGGCCATAGGTTGATCTACATTTTTTTAACTTTGAGAGGACCTTGTTTTTCCGAGGCACACCAACTAATCACCATGGTACACCAGTGTGCCGTAGCACACCTTTTGCAGAACACTGTTTTCACCTATCTGAAAGTATACTGGTTTTATTTCCTCGTTTTCCGATAATTTGCTATAAATATTTGTTGACTAGATATACACCGCTAAATTTTGATTGTTTTAATCCCGTGAAGGGTCGATCCGGTACATGAAACACTATCGATTTGTAAAGTTAAAATTAAAAAATAAAATACCTTTTTTAAAAAACTCGTATTAATTTACGCATGTACGAAATTAATTTCTTTAAGAAAATGTCAGCTGAGCGAGTTCAATGACCTGTAGGTAGTTTGTACTTAACGCCGACTATTAACTACAGGTCATTGAACTCGCTCAGTTGACATTTTCTTATAGAATATGGGACAGGAGTGTGCAATCTATAGCTAGCCGGGCAGGAGGTAAAAGTTTGGTGATCCCTTTCACAAGCAGTAATCAAATTTTTTTTTGTGACTCCTATCACTAGCAAGTTCTAAAATCTTGGTCCTTTTATACGCACCATGTTTTATAATACCTTCCTTCTTCCAAGTTGTCTTTCCAACATATCCAAGTAAGAATCTTTAAAGAACGTTACACGCGAAGAAAATACTTTTATGAGACAAATATAAAATTCTATAGAGTCTGAAGTGTAATCCGATTTTTCAAGCAGCTTTTCCAGGGTTGCTACTTTGACAGTAAAAAAATCTAGACTGACATTTATTTTACAAATATTCATGAATATATCAATTATTTGCAAAATAAATATCAGTCTCGTGAGGTCATGAGGTCTTTTACACGTTTTTTTTTGACTACCCTGAGAAGTAGTAACGAACCAAACTCAGAGATCAAAGGCTATTTTAAGGTCCATAAAAAAATATGTAATGGTTAAATCCATGTAGATTAATGTTTAAGATGGTCTTTTGAGGAAAGAACAACACAGACTTATTAAGAGACCTGTCCTGTGAGGATTCGTGTATGTAGCTCAACTCAGAATAAGTGAGGAGTTCAACTGCAATTTCTATCTCGTTCCTACACGAATATTATAGAGAGGTAAAGTTGTTTTTTTAATGTTTTTAGGGGGTAATCTCTGAAAGTACTGGTCCGATTGCTAAAATTTAATCACCTATACAAAGCTGCTTTATTCCTGAGTGACATAGGCTACATTTTATTTAGGTGCACGCGCGAAGCCGCGGGCAAAAGCTACAAGAGGTTTCATAATATTGGTTTCTTTTCTCGATTCTCGATTTCAGTTTCGACCTACGAAGGTGAGTTTTGTCCCTTGAATTTTTAAACAACCTGCTCATCACAAGCCTAACCTGTAACCGTGAAATTAAATATAGTTAAATTTTTGATCGTTTTAATCCCGTGGAGGGTCGAACCGATACATGAAACACTATCGATTTGTAAAGACAAAATTAAAAAAAAGTACCTTTTTTTCAAAACTCCTATTAATTTACGCATGTACGAAATTAATTTCTGCATGCTAAGCGAGTCCAATGACCTGTAGGTAGTAGTCGGCGTTGCGTACAAACTACCTACAGGTCATTAGACTCGCTCAGCTGACGTTTTCTTAAAGAAATTAATTATGTAGGATTTGTCCTTCCATTCCTATTTCTCGCTCGCACGGCTGACGTTTCAACACGTCATGGTAGGACCCTGAGAGCCTACCATGAGCTCTTAAGGCCCTTGCTTACGAGTACTGACAAAATACAGTGTCTTTCTGAGGTCTACTCCTCGGTAATGGCTAGGTCCATAGGTTTAAAAATAGAATTATAGATTCATGTAAAACATCATCATAATATTATTTTTTTCGTATGACTATTACTTTTCCCAAAAATAATTAACGACGATATTTTTGCTTGTTTTCACTACTCCTTTCAAACGGCTTTGATCTTTACAAATATCTTTACTTACACAAAAATATTGCTGGTCAAGTGCTCTTCAGAATGTACATAGCATAATATGTTAAAGGGAAGAGCTTTATATAGGATGTATAGCACCATCCCTCTTTTTCGCTCACACGACTGATGTTTTAACATGTGATGGTAACGCTCCTGTACCTACCTACCCATTATTCTTACATATCGTCAAAAACTTAAATATTGATCGTATCTAGGTACCTTAACTTACTACTGTTTTTTGCCGACCTGGCTTTGAACAATTTTTATTGCATTACTTTTCAATTAGCAGTCGGCGACCGTTTCAAAACTCGTTTTTATTTACATTTCAGTGAAAACAAGAAGCAAAGCAGAAACGGTTTTTCATAGCTTTTCAATTTCCGTGAAAAGAAATACCTTTGTAAGTGGAAAAGCTATTAGAGTTGCTGCAGTATCGAGATTAGTTTTACTTTATTAGTTGGTTGAAGACGGTGTACTAGATGTGTGCAGTAATTCTTAGTGCTTAGTTCCGTGACATTTTTATTAAAAGTGTTCTTATCTTTATTTTTGGTGGAAAAGAAAAAAAAAAGAAAGAAACAAAGAAAACATGTTTAGAGACGCACAAATCATTACAATATCAATAATACAAATATATAAAATACAAAAGCCAGTATCCGTTGTCAAGCCATGTGTCAGCATAATAATATTAAAATAAAATTAAACAAAAAAACTAAAACAAAAAATTAAAATGAAAAAAAAAACAACACAAAACGACCAATCATTAACTTCTTCCTCTCTGGGTGGATCAAAAGGAAGTGTTAGACTTTTCTCGACTAAAACACATCCATGAGTCCAAGTTGTCGACATAACGTAGTACAATTGCCGAAACGGATCTTGAGTGCGTCAGTGGGGATCGCTTTGCGCATTCCATACGGTCGTCTTCGTTGTTAGATACATGCATCAACGCAGGGAACGACGTCTATAACGCGATGGCGCGACGAGCCAATCACTGACACTCCCCGCCCCCGCGTCTCAACTTCTGCGCAACTTGAAGCCAGCGCTCAAGATCCGTGACGGCAATTGTATTTCACGCGTTTCTCAAAGAGATGTCGGCAAACCGTAGGGGCCAAGCAAGGTTGATGCCCGCTAGGGCCGCGGGGGTTTTTCAAAAATGGAAACCTGTGTTCTTTGAACGCAAAAAGCAACTGAAAGACACAGGTGTCGTTTTAGTCAGTAAAAGGCTACAGGTGTGGTTTTAGCCAGTAGAATTTACTGGTGATGTTTCACCTTAAAGAAAAATTATGGTCCATCAGTTGCTCTTTGTGTACCACGGCAGTACCTAACTCTTTCTGGCGCTGCGTAAATGGAAAAACTTTTTGTTCCAATTACTGACACCGTTCTTGCACGTCAAGAGTATGTGTTAAGCAGAAGCAACTGGACACAAAATAATGTTAACGTATGCACAGGGAGTGGATGTTTTCTTACTGTTTCTACAGTTCATCTCACAGAACTGATGAAAGAGGTTAGAGGCCTTATGACGGGGCAAGCGTGCCACAGAGCAGGGCAATGCTCATAGTTCAACTCCCAGTAGCAACCTTGCGATCTATGTGTGCGTGGTCTGTTAGTTGCGTAATGCGCGTTCGTATTGGTTTGTTGCCTGTAGTGGAGTTAAAGGGTGGGAGACAAGCGGCGACACTCGTTGTCGTACAAATCGGAAAGTATTTCCTTTTTAACCTCTTTCATTTTTAACACGCTTATATTAGCTTCACCTATACGTTTGTAACCAACGCCTTTGAGCTCGATTTTGACCAACTTTAGGCTATCAGATTTTTTTCAAACTTTGCACACCCATCAAAGACTGATGACAATACAAAAATCTGTTCTTTTTAGTGCAAAATAAAAAAATAGTTTAAAACTAATAAGTAATTACTAATTTTTATTTTGTTAATCTTTTACTAATTTTTATTTTGTATTTATTTGTGTGTCTATACGGGCAGAATAAACATGTTTTTTTTCTTTCTAAAAAACTAAAAAAACACGCTTTCATAGCATATCAAACTAAAAAGTGTAAAATAATTTTAATATAGGTAGAAAATAATAATATATTTTTACCTATATTGATTTTTTTTTTCTGTCTAAATCAAATATTCATTGGTTGTATCAGACACAAGACAGTAAAAGTTTGCGCTCTACCTTTAAATTGTGGTTTATCAGAAAAGTGCTTTTTCCAATGGTGTGCTTTTGTAAGTCAGAGATTTTGAAGATTTATTGAAAGGTGTGCGTCATAATAACATGACGATTCCTTGTTGCTTGGTCGGACTGTGCTCAAAGAAAATGCAGGACAATGACGATGATATTGACGTACAAAAATGGTGAGTGCTGTATAATATTTTTGGTAGATAATAATATATAATTAGGTCAGGAAATAGATCATCATCATCAGAAATTATTACACAAAGTAATGCGCATGGCTGGGTTTGAACCCGCGACCTACAAACTCGTATTTGATGATATCTCCCCCCAAATAAAAGGTATGATAGAAAGCACTATCTCCAATACTACATAAGCAAGCCAAGTTCCTTGCTCTAAACAAATATACTTGACAATACTGCCACAAACGTTTCGGATCGATCGCGCTCCCGGTTACGACATGAACGAGTTTAACGTTAACGTCTGTTTTATCGTTAATCTTCTGTTAAACTGCCGTTTGGCTGGTTAGATGACAATCTGCGTTTAAAGACCTTGTTTAAGATTTTAAGAGGTATCTTGTTAAGGGAAGTTCAGGATCATGAACTTTTTTTTTGTGAGGTGGGATATTGTTCAATGACTTCTCTTGCTCTAAGGTTGAGCGGGAGGGTGTGTCAGACTTTTACTGACTAAAACCACCCCTGCATCCTTCAGTTGCCGTATGGGTCGCAGGATGCGAAATTCCGAGCGGCCCTAACGGGCTACGGCCCTACTGGGCCCCTACAAATATTGCAACACTACACGCCATGTCGATGTCATGGCCAGATCTTAGAATTGATCATTTTATGATATGGTCAACTAAAACTAGTCAGATCGTTTAAATGTCATATCCTTGATGTAGGATTTCTATGATAATAAAAGGTCTAAAGATAGTAGGACAAACGAGGATTGAAATATTATCAAATTTTAACGTTTATCTAAACGATTTGGCCAGTCTTACTAAGCCATGTCATGAACTGATCAATTTCTAAGATCTGGCCACAACATCGACAACTCGACCTCTGTCTTTAAGGAACCGTAGGTACATTACAGTAGAGCTATTGTCTGCTAGGGCTAATGTTTTTCAGAAAGGGCTACTAAGGACCTGGAACGCAAAGAGCAACTGAAGGACGCAGGTGGGTTTTAGTCGTTATGAGTTTGATACACCCTCCCGCTCCGAAGTCATTAGATGATTTTCCAACTCAAAATGAGGGACAGTTGTTTGTTTTTGGTATAAGGGTATACCAGCCATAATTGCCCCAGTCGGTAACATTTCCCACTTGAAAAACCAAGTATTTAAAATTACATAAACTATACAACGCAAGTGCAACTTGCATTGTAAAGTTTACATTGCCGTCATACATTAACATAACCAACCAACAGGCTTACTCTCCAAATTAATTTCAATTTAAATCTAAAGTCAATCCGATTGCAATGTCAATTTTGACGTTACTTACGTGATTTGGTACTCTTGAAAACAATATTGTCAACATATACGATTTCACTTAGTTCTCAAAATGGTCACGCAATTTTGAACCAATTTGGCGCTAGCATTGAACTCAAGAGTAAGCAGCAGATCGGCTCGAATAAGCACCAAAATTATTATTTAGTTTTGCAAGAGCACATTACCGACATACATGGCCCAGTCGGTAATGGTTTACCTGATCTACCATAGTGATAGTGATTTAAGAAGCATATCCTAAGTTCACACTGATACGATCCTTTTGATACATCAGGAAAAATGTAACACCATTTTTCAGCTCCCATGTAAATATGCTGTATCAAAATAGGTAGACAAAATATCGGTCCAGAAATATGAATTTCACAACAGCTTATTTTCTCACTGAAAACAACAAGACGATAAAAACTTCCGATTCTAATCTGACCAAACGAAAACTCTTAAAATATTAAACGATGCTTTTAAACATAAATTTGAAGAAACATGAAGATTCTGGCAATTGGAGCCTCTCTCTCGTTCTACTGTTTTCATTAGATATAACACTGAAGGCGTAGGGTACTGGGCTTACAGGCTCATGAAAATTTTATTAGCTTCGTTTTAATATCTACCTACCTGCCCTCTCAGATTGTTTTTATCAAGTAGGGGTACCTACTTACACGATTACAAAGTGGAATGGAATGTTTAAAATGGAATTTAGGATTACAGCTTTTTTTTAGGTGGGAAATTATCCAATGACTTCTGCCGCCTTTGGAAGGGGGGGAAGGGTGTCAAACTATTACTGACTAAACCCACTCCTAGTTCCTTCGTTGCGTTGCGTTGTTTCATACTTGGGCCAGGTTTTCCTTTCAGAAGCGAATCAGTAGCCTCAGTAGACTTTGACTCTGTTGGGCTTGTACAGGACTGCCCTGTTGTAGGCGCGGGTTTGCGGACAGTGAGTAGTAAGCGCGGGCTTGCGGACAGTGAGCAGTAGGCGCGGGCTTGCGGACAGTGAGTAATGGGTAGCTCGCTGTCCGGCCGTCCGGTAACTGTCCGAACCAAGCCCAAGTCGTTGATGTAGCACACTGTTCCCGCGCGCCTCAAGGAGTAGTCAGCAACAGCAGGGACCCAGCCGGGTCGAAGCCTACTGGGGCCAGGGTTATCCGAAAGAGCGCTCGAGCCCCGGTATGAAGGCTAGAAGGAACGGGGTGGGTCTTTTAGTCAGTCTGACATTATCTCCTGCTCCGCCCAAGAGCGGGGGATGTCATTGGATGATTTTTTCAAAGGACTGCCCTGATGGGCTTATATAGCTCCACCTTGAAAAGTCAACGGCAACTGAACATTGGTGGGTTTTATCCAGTAAAAGTCCAACCCTCCCTCTCGCCCCACCCAGAGTGGGATTTCATCATCATTTCAGCCCAAAGACGTCCATTGTTGGACATAGGTCTTTCCCAAGTGTCGCCATAACGATGGTCCTGTGCGTGTTGCATCCATCGGATTTCAGCGACTCTCACCAGGTCATCGGGGCCTAAGCCTACTGGGGCCAGGGTTATCCGAAAGGGCGCTCGAGCCCCGGTATGAAGGCTTGAAGGAACGGGATGGGTTTTTTAGTCAGTAAGAGTCTGACACTATCTCCCGCTCCGCCCAAGAGCGGGGGTTGTCATAAGATGATTTTTCCCATCGAAAAAAAAAAAAAAAAAAAAAAAAAAAAAAAAAAAAAAAAAAAAACCAGGTCATCGGTCCACTTTCTGGGAAGCCTTTCAACGTTGCATCTTCAGGTGCGCGGTCCGCACCGTGAGCAAGATTTAAAAAAAAAAACTGTATAAGATGCCAGATAACCGTGGAATAAAGTATATTGACCTTTTCTTAATATCTCTGCGTAGGTACTCGAAAAACAAACAATAAACAGCTTTTCACTACTAGATCATGTAAAAGATCACGATACGTATGTCGATTCAAGACAGCCATGTCTTTAATTCCGTTTGAGAAATTAAGAATGTCAACAAATGTACGAGGGTCAACGACCGTCATTCCACGTTTAACTGGCGCCTACCTTAGCTAGGTACGCGGCTATGAGCTCTTCAAAGTCAATCTTGACAAGATTTAGGATGAGTTGCACCATTTAACTATAACGATAACAAAGCCGTTAACACTTGTCAAATCGTCGAATTGACCAACAGGAGGCCGTTTCACGGCTGGTTATAGTTTGGTTATCGTTAAAGTTAAATGGTGCAACTCACCCTTAGAATATATAGAAAATTGGAACTAGATAGGTACCTATTGCATAAAATAAACTGTCGATATTAAATGATGTTTGAGTTTGTGGATAACATGTTACTGATGTTACTAGTTGGTGCTTTCACACGTTGAAACACGTTGGAGCTCGATTCAAGGGCCTCGTTAGCCTTGTATGGCTCTCAACTCAACTCACATTGACGTAAAGTCGAAGCGTCGCGACTCATCATGTTTGCGTCTATAGCATAATCACCTTTATAATCGAGATTCTGAATGAGGAAATTCTTTTGGAAAAACTTTTAAGGTTTAAAAAAAAAGTTATATATAAAGTTATTTGAAATATTCGAGTGAGAATTACCGTAATGCCAACAGAGCGTTCAGGCGTTATCTCTTTTTTTATTAGATATTATTGATAGGCTCGCGTTTGATCACTATCTCACCTGATGGTAAGCAATGATGTGGCCGAGGCTAGAAGTAACCTATTCACTCTTGACTTAAAGACCTCTTTTCGTTCGTTCGCCTCTTTATCAAACATTTCGTTGGATGATACAATAAGCTTTTAAACCTTGCTCAAGTTGAAGATAGAGGACTGGAAGGGCCTTCTTAAAGTACAAAAATGTAATTATTTTGACCCTGGAAACTACCCTATACTGGTTCTGTGACACCAATAGGAAGACAGTCTGAATTAACGCGGTAACGTTTTAGCTTATGGTTGAGAAAACATTCAAGAAAAATCAATAAGTCCATTATATATCCAAAATATCAATTTGTCGACTCAGCAATACTTGAAGTCCACAATGAAACTGTTGACTGAAGACTCAACTATGTGAAGTGCAAGTTTGCTGAGGCGCTCCATTGTTAGGACTAACTTGTAGAATTGCTAAGAACATCGACCGATTCTTGGAATACTCGAGTTTATTAGAAAGTACACTCAAGTACTATTATAGAAGAAAAGGACTGGAAATATTGGATCAAAATTTTGTAACAATACCTGGCTAGATAAGACTGATTAGAGACGGCGCAGGAGAACAAAGTTTGGAACGTCTTGGGGGAGGCTTTTGCCCAGCAGAGGGACAGTAAAGGCTAGTAAAAAAAAACAATACTTTGGAAGCTACGCGGGATTTTCTCGTCCAATATGCCAATGTCTCAAGACGAAAGTGTATGACCAGTGCATCTTGCCACTTGCCAGTGATGACTTAAGGCTTCGAAACGTAGTTGCTTAAAATGGGCCTCATCAGAAGGCTTAAAGTCACCCAAAGGGCAATGGAAAAGACTATGCTCGGACTTTCCTTGCGTTTTCGAGGTTACCGACATAGACCAAAGAATCATCATTTAAATGGGCAGGGCACATGTTTCTCGCAGATGAGATGGCTAATGGGACCGAAAGGCGATCGCGTACCTACCAGAAGACTACGAAGGTACTCCACTGTGTAGAGTTCCACGCGTGCTATAAGGAGATGTCAGCAGGGTCGAAGTCTAACTATATAAGGGCTTTGGGTGATGCGAAAAAGAACCCCGGGGCCCTGGAACGAAGGCAAAGAAGGAACAGGAGTTGGTTTTAGTCAGTAAAAGTCTGACAGACCCTCCTGTTCCGCCCAAGAGTGGGAGAGGTCATTACATACTACATACAAAGCGTTTTGGGAACATATTCATTATGCGTACAGCTAAGGAGTGGAATTCCCTGCCGGAGTCTGTGTTTCCTGATAGCTATAACCTAGGGGTCTTTAAGTCAAGAGTGAATAGATTGCTTCTAAGCAAGCGTGTTCCATCGTCGGTCACATCATCGCTTACCATCGGGTGAGATTGTGGTCAAAAACGAGCTTATCCATAATAAAAAATAAACATGATTTTCCTCCCAAAAAAAAATCCCTCTCAAAGTAATTATTGTATAAACCGACATACAGAACCAGAACCAGTATACATTACTTCGTTTAATTTTGTAAATCCTCGCCCGGGGGTGTCACACGTAAAGCCGTAAAGGTCACTAAGGAATTTGTTACTTTATGACAGTGAGTCCCTAAGGCCTGCCGAGTCTGATAGTCGCTGACTGTGGTCCAGTCTATTTCATCAATTAGTCATCTTACCCTCATTATTTTGCAGTTGTATTATAGTAGGTAGGTACTAGCTCTTCAAAATTAGTGTACTAGCTTTTGCCTGCGACTTCACCCGTGTATATAAAACATAGCTTATGTCACTCAGGAATAAAGCAGCTTTCTATCGGTGAAAAAATTTTAGCAATCGGACCAGTACTTCTAGAGATTACCTCTTACAAACAAAAAAACTCTTTATTATATTAATCTGAGTCTATATATATATGGGTCTGAGTGTAATTTATCTATAATATGTATGTATTTAGAAATACATAAGTAGGTATGTTTATCAGTTGTTTAATACCCATAACACAAGCTCTGCTTAGCTTGGGACTAGACGGCGTTGTGTGATAATTGTAGAATATTATTATTATATACACATCTTTTTTATTATTGATAGGCTCACGTTTGACCACCATCTCACCTGATGGTAAGCGATGATGTGGTCGACGATGAATGGTATTAAGTATACTAAATACCATTCATTGTCGACCAAAAAAAAGTAGATAGAAAATCATCCAATGACATCACCCGCCCTTGGACGGGGCGGTCAGACTTTTACTGACTAAAATCCACTTCTAGTTTCTTCGTTGCCTTTCAATCCAGGGCTAGGTTTTCCTTCCAGAAACGAACCCATGGCTCCAATAGGCTTCGACTTTACTGTAGCCTTATGGTTTTGCTGATATTTTCTTGAGGCGCACGTGGAACACAACTCGCGGTGGACGACTCGGGCTCGGTCCGGACGGTTACCGGACGGCGAGTTACCCATTGCTCACCGTCCGCATTCCCACGCCTACAGCGATATGGTTTGATGCTAGGTACAAAACTGCAAACCTAGCAAAGGTCATCACTATCATTTTAGCCGATAGACATCCACTGTTGGACATAGGCCTTCCCCAAGTGTAGCCTCAATGAAAGATCCTGTGCGTCCCGCATCCATCGGATTTCCGCAACCTTCACCAGGTCATCGGTTCACCTTGTAGGAGCCTTCCAACGCTGCGTTTTCCGGTACGCGGTTGACACTCCAGAACCTTTCGGCCCCAGCGTTCATCTGTTCTGCGAGCAATGTGCCTTGCCCATTGCCACTTAAGTTTAGCGATTCTTCGTGCTATGTCGGCAATCTTGGTTCTTCTGCGGATATCTTCATAACAAAGGTTCCGCCGCCTTATCTAAAGAACATTTCACATTCAGCCCAATCAAATCTCACTTCTTCATTCATCTCTAAAACCCCGCTGAATGAATTTCAAAAGCCCACCCCACCTCTCGTCGATCCAATTTAAAAATTCTGTTTCCCACCCAAGTATTGCATAACTTGTTCAAACAATGTTGGGTCGGCCATCGCCTCAGGAATTATCTCATTATGTATGTATGTAACTTATGTTTACCCGGCCCTATGTATTTGCGTTATGTACATGTATATAATAGGTATCTACATCAAAGGGAATTCGTTTACTATGCGCAGTGAGAATTACTTTTGAAGCTTCTGATTTTTTAGAAGTATATTTTGTTTTAGGTAATTTTGAGGAATTGGAATCGTATTGGGATGATTCTGACCACTGGAATTTGGGCCGAGCCTTATTTACTTTATTCCTTGACCATTGCATTATACGTAATTTTTTTTAGCTTGGAAATAATCCAGTGACTTCACGCGTCCTTTTTTTTAAAAGATATAAACGAGTGCTTGACTGCGATCCCACCTGATGGTTAACAGTGATGCAATCTCTGATGGTGAGGTGCACTAGTTTATGAGATGGGTGGGGCGTATCAGACTCGACTAAAACCCACTCCTAGTTCTTTCGTTGCCTTTTATACCAGGGCCGGGTTTTCCTTTTAGTAGCAAACCCATGGCCTCAGTAGACTTCAATCGATCCTACTGAGCCCCTACGCCCGGTTTGCTGACATCTCCTTGAGGCGCACGTGGAACACTATGCTCCGTCAATGACTTGGGCTCGGTTCATACGGTTACTGCAAAATCGGACGGCGATATTCTCATTGCTCGCCGTCCGCACGCGTAGTACTTGGTATCCTATGCCGTAACTAACTTTTTTTTAAACCCGGTGCCAGTTTTTTTTATTTTTATTTTATTTTTTTATGGTGGGAAAAGTCATGAATTGACATCCCCCGCCCTTGGGCGGAGCGGGAGATAGTGTCAGACTCTTACTGACTAAAAGACCCACCCCGTTCTTTCTAGCCTTCATACCGGGCTCGAGCGCCTTTTCGGATGACCCTGGCCCCAGTAGGCTTCGACCCGGCTGGGTCCCTGCTGTTGCTGACAACTCCTTGAGGCGCGCGGGAACAGTGCGCGCCGTCGACGACTTGGGCTTGGTCCGGACAGTTACCGGATCGCCGGACAGCGAGCTACCCATGGCTCACTGTCCGCAAGCCCGCCCGGTGCCAGTTTCTGTAACTGCCCTTCTAAAAAAAGTCCTTAGGTTGAGTACGTAAGTTTAATTTACCTGACTCAAGTCCTAACCAGACATAAGTGTTTAGAAATCTTCCACCGTATGCCCCACCGTGTCCTCCAGGTGGTCCATACAAAGGTGACACTCGGGCGTCTCTTCCGCACGAATCCGGTGCAATAACCTCCCAAACTAGGAAACCCTGACGTCTTTCAAGATACTCCTCAAAGAGTAAGTACCTAATCTACATCCGCCATTTTGATTTTCTTCTTCTAAAATACAGCCCGAACCTTAACGTCGAATCGATTGACACCTCATTCATCAAAATCGAGTCAGTGGCAAATACGTCATATCTATGTATCAAACGTACCTACTTCTGATCAAAATATTTCCTTTTACTGTTCCGTAATCGTGTAAAAAGTTATCACAGTAAATATCCCAATAATATTATAAAGTCAAAACTTTGCGAGTGTGTGTGTAAGTTTGTGACTCCTTCAAGTTAGGACAGCTGAACGGATTTCGATGAAACTTGGTATATGGGTAGACTATATTCTGGAATAGCTCGAAGGATTTTTGAAACGCGGCCGAAGCCAAGCCACTGGCATCACCTAGTCACTAAATAATTTGCAATGGATTTTTTTTTACTTCTTCAAAAATTCAGGCGGGAAAATCTTAAGTGTATTGAAAAGTATCAAATAATAAAGTAAGTTGATTCTTCAACGGCTTATAGGTACAGGCGTATGCAGATTGCATGTGCTACAACAAAGTAGATTTTCATTGTAATCGTTGAAGTGAATCCAGTTTGGTTTTCATCGAGTGAGAGAAACGCTCGTGTAAGTTTAGCGTTTATTTCTCATTAAAATACAATAAAAAATATCTTGTATATAAATAACCGGTTAAAACCTATTTTTCTAATACTCATTCTTTAGTTTTGCTCACAGTAGGTAGGTTAGCTGTTTCTTCTCAATTCTGCCCAGTGGCGTAACTAAAAACCCCAGAAAAATCGTCACGTAGTGATTTCATGCCCAAGCGCCCGAACAGTGCCATAAAACAGTGACTTTCTGAAGCCTACTCCTCGGTAACGGCCAGGTTAATAGGTTTGAAAAAAATATATGTTTATTATAGATTCATGAACAACATTATCAATATTGATTTTTTCGTGCGATAATACTTTTGTCTTAAAAAAATATATTTCGTAACTTTTCCCGACTCCTTCGAAATGGCTTGGATCTTTAAAAACATTTTTACACATAAAAATTGGTGGTTAAATATTCTTCAAAGTGAAAACAGCATAAATGCAAATCAATCAATATTTCGCAAAGAAAATGGATATAAGGTCATCGGGACTCTATACGGCCGCAATTAAATGCACAGATACTCGTACTGCTGCCTAGGCGGGTACGAGTGTTGTGTCCATTTAATTTCGGCCAGATCTTCAAGGAACTATAAGCCTTAATTTGAATAAATGTTGTAAAATAGGTTGGGTTACTTCTTCAAAACTCGCAGCCTCTCGGACCGGGAGCCCCATCGGATTGGAGGCCCTTGGCATTTTGTCAGCCTTGCCACCCTATAATTCCGCCACTGCTTCTGCCTTTAAGGCCTGCCGTGCTATTCTTTAAAGCCGCGTACCGACATCGCGAGGCGTGCGCCGCGAATAGTTCGTCAGGCTTGCCTCAACCTGAGGCATACGACGGTAAATTTATGCGTGCGTCCCGAACAACACATGCTCAAGCTAAGTACGCAAACCACCACGCACAGTGTTCGTCAGTAGAAAATGCAAACCACACCTGTCCGTCCACAGGGAGCGCACAGCCCGTACTGAGGCGGCGTTCGCAACGATCGTACGACGCGAATGCTCACTGTGAGCACACTCGTCCACACAGCCCGAGGCATGCGAGACGAACCATTCGCGATGCACGCCTCGCGATGTCTGTACGTGGCTTAAGACAGCAGCTTTGAGCGCAGCGCTGATTTGTTAAGGCTGTTTTGTTAGAGAATAGCACTGTAGGTACCTACCTTAGCGGCGAGCGGGGCGGCATCACGAGTGCATGGCGCTATGAGCGACGTCTAGTGGCGTCATCATCATCATCATATCAGCCGAAAGACGTCCACTGTTGGACATAGGCCTCCCCCAAGCGTCGCCACAACGACCGGTCCTGTGCATCTCGTGGCTTGCTCCAAACATTTTCATTCTTTTGATCTTAACGCTCGCCGTCCCGCGCTGCTCACAGTGGCAAGGTCGTGAACGGGATGTTAGTCTACTAAAAATCCTAACCAGGTCCTTCTGTCTTTGTTTTCAGCCAGCAACTTTCCGAGCAGACTTCTCCATCGAAGCCAACTCGCCAGGTGACGTTCCTGAAGCCAGCAGCCGACACGACGCTAGATCGAAAAGCCTCCATCGTTGATGAAACATCCGGGATCACCAGGACGCAGATGAAAGGTATTTTATAGCAGTACCTTGTAGTCAAGGACAGTGGTGAAACAATTTGCGTGTGTATATAATATAGACCATTACTTTTAGTTAATGCGAAACCTAAATATAATTTGTTCAGAATCAGTACCTAACTGAATAAACGTGTCTAGTGTTTTTTTTAAGTATAAAATCTATGTACAAAATTAAAAAAAAAACCGGCCAAGAGCATGTCGGGCCACGCTCAGTGTAGGGATCCGTAGTTTCCCGTCCATCACAATAAGTGTACATTAATGACTTTAAAAAAATGATTGCATATACGATTATACTACAGACTTAGTCCAGAAATTATTTTGTAGAACCCTTTTGTCTTTTTTGTACAAAAACTGTTCTTTCCATCAAGTTCAAAATAATTTTCCTAGAAACTCCTTATAAAGTTCTACTTTTCAGATTTTTTTTCATATTTTCTAAACTTATGGTTCAAAAGTTAGAGGAGGGGACACATTGTTTTTTTACTTTTGGAGCGATTATTTCCGAAATTATTGGCATTATCAAAAAATGATTTTAGTAAACCCCTATTCATTTTTAAATACCTATCCAATAATATATCACACGTCAGGGTTAAAATTAAAAAAAAAAAAACACTTCCCACTTTACATATAGGGGGGCTAGGCTACCCTAATAAAACATTTTTTTCCAGTTTTTATTTTACCACTTTGTCGGCGTGATTGATATACATATTGGTACCAAATTTCAGCCTTCTAGTGCTTACGGTCACAGAGATTAAGCGAGGACGGACAGACAGACAGCCGGACAGACAGACATGGCGAAACTATAAGGGTTCCTAGTTGACTACGGAACCCTAAAAAAACAGTCACCGGGCCATCCAGATGACTAAAGGGTTTTTTTTTTACCTGCATTCAGCTGTTAGTGGGCCCTTATTCCCCGCTATGACTTGCCGAGACCTGTTGTACTTAATGTCGGGGGTGTCCCACCTGTAATCTTTTTAAATATTTTTAGGAAAAAAATATAACATGGTGTACAAACTATTGGAATCCATTCAGTTACTGATTCTAAACAAACTATATGTATTCAGATTTCGCATAAATATAATGTTGTTTATATGAATGGTGAGCAGTTGTGCAGCCATAACAGAATTTATGACTGTTATGATATGTAAACCTTCTAGATAAAGCATAACTTCTTATCAATCTCTTCCAGAATTCCGAGAGGCTTTCCGCCTGTTCGACAAGGACGGCGATGGCACCATCACCAAGGAGGAGCTCGGCAGGGTGATGCGCAGCCTGGGGCAGTTCGCCAGGGTTGAGGAGCTGCAGGACATGCTGCAAGAGGTGGACAGTGACGGTGAGTGTACTACTACGAACGAAGAGCTCGATAGAATGTTCCGCAGTCTGGGGCAGATCACCAGGGTCATCAGTCATGCTGCAAGAGGTGGACAATGAAGCTATTTTACTGCCAAAAGATAGACACACACTTGAAAGACGTTCGTCTGCCCAAGCATTGTTAAGAAATGAGTGCGCTAATTTCTTAAGTACCTATCCGACTAAACCAATTTGCAGTTGAGGTTGAATCAAACCCTTATTGAATACCGTAACATTGTAAGGTTTTCTGGTGAAAGCAAATATTGACAAATATTACAATTAATTTTAAATTCTCAGCTCCGAAATCGGAGTTAGCAATAGGAAAACCTTGATAGTGGTGAGGGACAGAGGAGGGATGTATGTCTGCGCTGCATTAGATTATTAAATATTGTGTCTTTTATCCTTCTCATCATCATTTCAGCTTGTGTGTTCAGTTTCTTTATAACTAAATACAAAACAAAAAGAAAGGGCACAGGAGGCAACATGACTTATTAAAATGTCATTCGTGGGAGCGAGAAAGAGGGATGAAGATATATGTACCTTACAAAGCTCCATCCCCATTCAGTTCAGCTCGTGAAATGAAAGTGGAAGCACTGATGCTACAAATATCATACTGGAATAAATTTTAAGACCAGAACAACAATATAATGGTGCTTCCATTTCCAGGTGATGGCAACGTCAGCTTCGAAGAGTTCGTGAGCATCCTGTCCAAGTCGATGTGTGGTGCTGGAGGCGGCACCAGTTCTGCTGAACAAGAGGAGAGGGAGCTCCGCGACGCGTTCAGGGTCTTCGACAAACACAACCGGGGGTACATCTGTGCGTCCGACCTGAGGGCTGTGCTGCAGTGCTTGGGAGAGGATCTGTCCGAAGAGGAGAGTGAGTAGCTGGATTTTTTAAAGGATGTAGTTTAGCAACCGTAGGGGCCCAGCTGGATCGAAGCCCACTGGGGCTAGAGTGTTTCCGAAAGGGAGGGTCGGCCCCGGTATGAAAGGCAAAAAGGAACGGGGTGGGTTTTTTAGTCACTATCTCCCGCTCTGCCCAAGGGCGGGGGATGTCATTTGGATGATTTTTACCCTCTGCAAAAAAAGGATGTAGTTTTGGAGGGAATTCGAAAGGTTTGGTGGTTGGGCTCAAAGGGCATCGGAGCTGCCAGGGACTGCGGAATGGTTCGTAACGATTACCTATCGCGTCCTTGAAATGTAAAGACCAACTGGAACACAGAAAAGATGAAAGAGGTTAGAAAGGAAATACTTTCCGATTTGTACTACAACGAGTGTCGTCGCTTGTCTCTCACCCTTTAACTGCACTACAGGCAATAAACCAATACGAACGCGCATTACGCAACAGATCATGCCCACTTAGATCGCAAGTTTGCTATTGGTAGTTGAATTATGAGCATTGCCCTACTTTGTGGCACGTCTGCCCCGCCCACAAGGCCACTTTAACCACTTTCATTTGTTCTGTGAACTGGAAGTACATGGTTGGATTTTACTTGGTAAAAGTCTGACCCTGTCTATCGGAGCGATATATCTCACGGAGTAGACAATAGTAATACAAAGAAAAAAGGATACCAGGACAACATTTTGCATTTAAAACAACGACAAAAATCATGGGTCTTTTTTAATCGCCACATTTTATGTTTCAGTTGAGGACATGATCAAGGAAGTGGACGCAGACGGTGACGGCCGTATTGATTTCTTAGGTAAGTTGCGCGAACGCACATATCGTTACCCTCCTTGCTAACTATCGTAACTAGCATCGTAATTGATATTTTTCCAGGGCGACCGTTTTCTGGTCGGGCGTTAAAATCGTATTCCTGTAGTTGCGTTGGCTGTAGCTTTATTAATGAATGAATAAGTTTTTAAATTCTTCATTAGCCCTAAAGCTCTACATTACGAAAGTAGTGAGGATATTTTTTCCCTTCTTTTACACTTCCGCAAAACGAAATGCTTGAATATCTTCTAAACGGTAAAAGATACAGATATGACGATTAGAGATAACTTATTCGAAATAATGTTATGAACACGTTGGTAATATCAGTGCAGATACGCCAGTTTGTGAGATACGACAGTTAGCGGGGAAGGCGACGAAATAGTAGCTTACTTTTTAGGCCCTCTCTCCACGGTCGCGTAGCTTCATAGACACGTATTCGTCATTATACGCTTGAAGCTCTGTCGACGGACCGGCAACGTTGTTTTGTAGTGTCGTTGCCGCTTTTTCGACAGTTTCATATTTTTGTATGTAAGCTGTAAGCAGCCGTACACCAAGCGTATAATAGGGTAGTTTCCAAGGTCAAAATAATTACATTTTATTTAGTCCGTATATTATATTATAAAAAAATTTTGGACACGAATTTTTTATTTTTTCGATTAAACAAAAAATAACAAATCCCATTAAAGTTACGTGTGACGTCACGCCGTGCGAAAATGTGCAGCACGGCGTGACGTCACACGTAACTTTAATGTGCTATATCTTTAACATTTTTGGTTTAATATACCTACAAATAAAAAAAATACGTGTCCCTTATTTTTTAATAATCTAAATGACGGACGATTTATTTTTTTTACGGCCACTAGTCTATTACGAATACGCGTATATGAAGCTTCGCGACCGTAGACAGTTGATGGGACTAACAATAATAAATTATTTGAATTTTGTGGTAAACCTTGAAAAAAATCAGGCGATATGGTTTAAAGTACTTACCCTTTAACCTGTAAATGACCACAACTTAAAATTCAGTGCGAGCAGTGGTGGCCGAGTGATAACGGCCAAGACTTACGAGCTGTAGGTCGGGGGTTCAAACCCAACCAGCGATATTACTTTGCGTAATCTATTTCATCACCACTGCTCTCAAAACGGTGAAGGTAAACGTCGTGTTGAAACCGGCATGTCCTAGAACCAAAAATTCGAAGACGTGTGACATTCACCAACCCGCACTGGGCCCGCGTGGTGGATTTCGGTCCATTCTCCTAGAGAGGAGGTCTGAGTCGCAGCAGTGGGAACATTAAAAGGTTTATGCTATGCTAACCTAAAACTCTTATTCACACAGAGTTTGTCCGCGCCCTCGGCGAACCAGAAGACGCATGTGACGACGAAGATGAAGATGACACGACGGAAGGGCCAGACCTGCTGCTTCCACGACCCGTCGCCGCCAACTGAACTACTGAGCATGCACCAGGACGTAGCCAGGACTAAGAGGAACACCTTCGAAAACAATGGTCACCAACATATCTATGGAGGAACTTGTCTAAGAATGAAAATCGTTTTGTCGTGCAGGGTCAGCTTAAACAGAGGATTTCGTTGAGACCAGCCGTGCCGTGGAATCACAAGATGGGCACAGGCACTAACTACTTTAGCATGTATTTCTGCAAGGCAACGACATGGACTGGACAGCTTCTAGTAAGAGTCTTCTTTAGAACATGCCTCACCATGAAGAAGTGACACAGTGACGATCGCAAATCTTAAAATACATCTGCTGATGGATGTGCTACCTTTAAGACCTCAGGTTTGCAGAGGGATCAGCCTCCTTAGCCAAGTTACAACCGTTTCGTTTCGATTCTCTTGTATCGAACGCCTCGAGTTGGCCACGCCTCCAATTTCTTTGTTCTGACGTCATATCAACGCTCAGTCACGTGGTCAGAACAAAGAAATCCGAAGCGTGGCCAACTCGAGGCGTTGTTACTTGGATAGTACCTTAATAAGGACCTCCTATGATGGATCCCTCTGCAGACGTAGTTTATGATTTATGAACGTCACTTCGTCATATCAAATTTTAAGCCCTAAAGCCAAAGCCAAATATATCCTATCCTGGCTACGTACCAACATCAATTGCTTTATGCTAACGCTGGCTTTAATTATATTTATTACGTTGTTTATACAAAAAAAAAAAAATGTGAATACGGATTTTGGACGCGCCTAAAGAAAACTTCCAAAATTATTAGATTGGAAGTAAAAACCTTATATGGCCTTTGAGAATAAACGCTCGTAAGCTTAGAGCTAAATTTAACTCGCGGCCCAATGAACTCCAGCCCGCTGAGCTAAAATGCGGCCTGGCGAGCTCATGAATGAATCTCCGAACAAAACGTAGCATTTTTAGCCTATTGTTTAAATGGCTTATTATTGATACCTGCATTATGCTTGCAAGATAATTTAACTCCATCTACAAGATTGAAAAATCACAACCCAATTTCATACATTCATTGTAGAAATGAGCCATATCAATTTATTATAGAAACCAACAACGAATTCTTTCCTAAGGCGTTTCACCTTAAGAAACTCAGTTATTTTAACGCTTGTTTTGATTTAGCCACGAATTCATATAGCAATTAAAGATAGCTTTTATTTGAATTCGTAATGAATAGTTATTTTATATCGTCAAAATAGAGTGATAAAAAAAAATTGATCCAATCCAGCGTCATCAATATCATAGTTGTATAGTAACTAAATACTTAATTGGCATATTATGTACTAATTCTAATATCATAAAGATCTAACTTCAACGTCGCATGCTTCGAACTGAAAAAATCTTTATAGCCTGCAAAGCGATTTATCTAATAGAAGGCCTTTGTAGTGGCGTGTCAAAAGTGAAAAACCACCCAACAGTGCGCAGAGTGCGTGTTGTTTTTACGTTACGCAATCAAACGTTTGCCGCGTTTGGCTCTCTGATTCGTAAAGAGTTTGGAGCGGGCCAATCGGAGCGCCGAACATCACAAACGTGTCGATTGCGTTTTTCGGCACTCTGGTAAAAAAATCGTCTCTCAAAGTGACACAGTACAGAAAGAGACGAATGGCCTATCTAAGCCGTGGATCGCACGGCCAAAAACTCTTCATTAAATATTAGTGATTTTCCCATAAAACACCAATTTTTTAATAATAATATTGTAAATATTTCGTCATTTTTACTATCTTTCAAGTTATTGTAATCAAGAGTGAGATAGTTGCAACGTAAATCTTACCTTGCTTGTGACTATACTAAGAATACTATTTACATTTAGTAACTACATCTACTGGCTTAATGTTTTTGCCTCTCGTTAGCAATTATAAGATATTAAATACATAAATATTCAGTGCTGGGTAAGATCAAGATCCGTCAATAACATTCACCTGACGAGCTAGGTTGTGCGGCCCGCTAAGCTAAGATTAATGCGGCCCGTTGAGCTAAATGTATGCAGCTCAAATAAGTTGTAATGTATCATTTATTTGAAAGTTTTATAAGTGCCAAGGATCGATCACTCTATTGTAAAATTCAACTAACATAATTATTTGATTGTATTTAAAATTTTAAACTTCACTAAAGTTAAGTAAGGTCCAGCGCCCATTATTATCAGCATCGGCAAGGAATAGGAGCCTTCGGCATCCCTACATGCATGCCAAATTGCCAAGGCATAGTTGCCGACAGTGAGCGATCCTTTCCCGTGATAATGCCGTTAATGGGCGCCGGCCCTTACACTAAGTCAAACTACATTTTTTAATACCTAACCCACTGAATTTGCCCAGCACTGTATAACTCAATTATTTTTTGTAATAACTTCTTTAAAATTTTATCAACAAAAATATTAACTATTTATACCTCAAACTTTTCAACATATCCTATGAAGAATTTATATAATCAGAGCTTTTATTTGTCTAATAAAATGCATGAATAGGTATAAAGATTAACTGATATTTCGCAAAATATTGATGTTGTACATTAATAATACAGAACCAATAGGTATACAAATAAAATGTTCTTGAACAGACGATTCGTTTTCTTTATGTTTCATGAACCCACGAAACTGTTTGCGCTGAAAATAGAAGACAGTATTTTATTATCTGGATCATGATTCATGCATGAGCATCGTTTGGTGACAGTGGCCATTGTTAGTGAGACTAGCAATATCCGAGATTAACCTTTAGATCATCATAAAATGATAATTTAAAGTAATTACATTTAGAGACAATAGCTCTTTATATTGCATTTTAAATACCTACTCCAGGTTGGCCATTGCAACTTGTGTCCAGAAGAGAAACTCTCCAACGGCTAGATGAAATCATCAGGAGGTTTAATCTTCTTCTACCAGTGGTCGCATCTCTCCGAGGTGGTGTTACTTTGAGATGGGCTCAAGCTGCTGTGGTCGAATTCTGGGCCAGGCAAGGAATTAAACTAGTTATGCCATCGATACGCTAAGAAGAAGAATACCTACCCTATTGATTCTGGCCGCTACAAAGGCTAAATGAAAAAAAACCATACTTGAAGCAATAAGTAACTAAAATACGAAACAAGATTTGCTGAAACGAATGCTGATTGATCTGCTAATCGAATAATTGAGAGTTTTAAGGATATTCTGGAAAGTAAAAAGTAATTTGTTAATTGTAGCCGCTGAAGCGCTGCGTGAAACTGTGATACCCGAACAAAAAACGAACAGTCCACCACTGTGTACACTGGCACATTTTTTTATTTTGGTATTGTAGTTTGCGATCTAGCCATCTACGCGCCTAGATCGCAAACTACAAATTATACATGTCCGGACCGAAATATAACCGCGCCTGCTGGGTGCTTGCTTACTCAGTAATGCCATAGGTGTACTATAAATGAATAAACTCAAAAACTACTGAAACAATTTTAAAAATTCTTTTGCCAGTAGAATGCTACTTTATCATTGGGTGACACAGGCTGTATATTTTTTCTTTCACGCAGGTGAAACCAGTGGCCAGAAGAAGAAAAAGTAACAGAAGCTAGTTACTAGTTTATAACAGTTAAAATAATAATAATATAAAGAGTCAAAGATCTCAATTCAATAAAGAGCAACCAGTAATTGGCTTGACAAGTCAATAAACTGCTTCTGTTACTTTTTCTTCTTCTGGAATCTATGGTTTTCTTTTCACTAAAAGTTAGATTAGGGCCTCCAAAGTGCAGATGTAGGGTTTCCACTTTGGGCACTCCAATAAGTGGGCCATCGTCTGGTCAGGAGCACCGCACTCGCACTTCTGCCACTAAATCTAATGTATAATCTAATTAAATCACAAGAAAAGTATATGTTTTGGGGGCTGAGTCACACGCGTCCGTAGGAGGATACCCATTGCTAGGCCCTACACGTGGTCCCCGGGTGGTGCTAATCAAGTGATACTAACTGGTGGTAGATTTCGACCGACGGCTTGTGACCACCCACTGGGCAAAGACGTACCGTCAAGCGGCCTAGCCATGTTTCGGTACGATGCCCAGTGTAGCCGATGCAGAGGAGTTGGGTCAAAGTGGCAGTTCCAATGCTTGCAGACCAGCCAGACTCGTGCTGGTATTGACGTTTCGGGAGACTAGTCGTGGAGGGTAGCGGGATCCGAGGCACGGTGCACCGCTGGCTGACCGCAGTTAGTTGGGGGCCCAAGTAATGTGCCAGCCACACATGAAAGGCTGCCCCGCCAATAAGCGAAAAATCCCGGAATGCACCATCGTGTTGGTTGGCGACCAGATGAGAGGGCCCGATGGTCATATCCGGGGGGGCTCGGGCGTCCACGCAGTCTCCAGACTAGTACCCCAAAGATGCTGTGTTGCCAGTGCATGACTGAAGGTTAGCTGCATGGGACTCCGTTTTACTTCCTTCTCCTCTCCTACCTCACTCTCAATATGACAAGCAATAAAAAGAGATATGTCAAACAGCGGCTGCACTCTCTCTCAGTTAAAGTGCACCTCTGCAATATTAGAGGGCTGCACTCCAATCTCGCGTCAGTCCATCATCACCTGGAGACTGAAAAACCATCTCTCTTTTTTCTTTCGGACGCAGATACGAAAACCGTCAGATGTGTCGTTCCTGTCCTACCCAGGGTTTACCCTGGAACACAATTTTAAACCGCGCGCTGGAGTGTGTTTGTACGCCCGGGACGACATCTGAAGAGATTTCAGGTTCAGAATCATGAAGATTCCAGGTTCTCAACGCTTTGGACTCTGGTGGACACAGGCATGGATAAAATTATCTATGCTTGTGTCTACCGTTCGCACAGTGGCGATCAGGAGACGACCGGGCTCATACAGTATCTTAGTGAGGCAGCGGATACGGCTCAGCAGAGGTACCCTTCTGCACAATTGGTGTTACTGGGGGATTTTTATGCACACCATCAGGAGTGGCTCTTCCCATACCAGTGCACAGACCATGCTGGTCGAGAGACGCGAAAGCTTGCGCTAGCGTTAAATCTTACGCAGCTGGTCCAGGGAGCAACAAGGGTGCCGGACGTTGATTCGCACACGGCCAATTGCTTAGACCTTTTGCTGACAACAGATCCAGACGGCTATTCAGTGTCAATATCATCACCGTTAGGTAGTTCCAACCACTGTCTGGTGAAATCTGTATCTCTGTATGTGTCTCCGCCCGATCCCATCCCTAGAGGTACCAGGCGGTGCCCAAGAAAGGGAGTCGTGCTGACCCAGCTAACTACCGACCAATCTCAGTAACGTCCATTCTCTATAAGACCACAGATCCAGTCTCTTCGAGAGGCTATGGTTGAGCGCTTGAACTTTTCTTTGGAGGCAGTCTCCGAATGGGGCGATGCTAATTTGGTCAGGTTCAACGCTGCAAAAACCCAGGCGTGTCTATTTACCGCTAAAAGGAGCCATTTCTACTACTAGTACTAGCAACTTTTAGTCGATATTGTTATTTATTTTGTTATGGTAAGTATGCGTCATGTTTGACGTGAATAAACACTTTTTCTTTCTTTCTTTCTAATTCAGTCCGGCTCTAACTTTCCGGGATGTAACCGTGCCGATAACCGACCATCTTAACCTTCTTGGTGTTACTTATTTTAAATTAATAAAAAAAAAAAAAAAACATTTGTAATTTTAAAGATAAATAATATAATTGTAATGTATTGACCCATAATTGTTACTAACCATATTTGTACGCCGGAAACGGCAGAATATTATGATCATTATATTATAAATAAGCACAACAACTTTGTACAATATTCTGACAAATAAATGCATTCTATTCTGTTCTACGCTGACATCAACACTCAACTTTGGGCCATACATCGAAGCAAAGGCTCAACTGACTGCAAAAAAGCTTGGAGTTCTCGCAAAGGTCAGACAGTACTTCACGCCGGAACAGCTGCTCAAACTTTATCAAGCGCAAGTTCGATCGTGTATGGAGTACTGCTCTCATCTTTGGGACGGATCTGCCCGATACCAGCTTGATGTACTTGAGGCAATTGAGAGGCGAGCCAGAAGGATAATTGGCGATGATACACTTGTCGAGTCGAGGCTTCAAAGGCTTGAGCATCGACGCAAAGTTGCTAGCCTGTCGGTTTTCTACCGGTTGCATTTCGGGGAGTGTGCGTCGGAATTGCATAACCTAATTCCGCCTAGCCCGTTTCATCTTCGGACTACCAGACGTACGGCTATGCGCCACCGGTATATGGTGGATATCCCACCAAAACGCACAAAACGTTTTGGGAACACATTCATTGTGCGTGCGGCTAGGAAGTGGAATTCCTTGCCGGAGTCTGTGTTTCCTGATAGCTACAACCCGAGAATCTTTAAGTCGAGAGTGAATAGGTTTCTTTTAGGTAAGCGCGTTCCATCGTCGATCGCATCGTCGCTTTCCATCAGGTGAGATAGCGGTCAAGCGCGAAACTATCAACAATAAAAATAAAATAAAATATGTTTACCAATCTTAAACGTCTGTTTCATACGTTAGTTATGTATTGAGGTTCCATATGACCGCATTCTGATAAGCAGCGGAGAACTACGTTACCATTCGGCAAGATCGAAAGCTGTGTGATGGACGCGTGGTTCAGAGACATTCGCAGCCAACCCTCGGGCGGGAACTGGAGGGCTCTGAAAAATAGGAAGTCACATCACGCCTGAATTCCATCGAGGAGATATGTAGAATCCAGTCTGCGCAAGATTGTTTGTTCCACTGCCGGGTAAAGGCCTCTTCCTTCTCCTTCCAAACCTCTCTTCTCTCGTTTTGAGCAATCACTAGCCAAGTTTGCCCCGCGAATATGAGGATATCGTCACACCACCTTTACCGCGGTCGACCTCACTCAGGCGACCAGAGAGACAATCTTCGGTTACCTCCCCGGTTACATACACGCAATGTGGTCAGCGCACTCCCATTTCAGCCGGGCTATTTTTTCCCTAACAAATGCTATTTGAGTTATGAAGAGAAGTCACCTATTAGGTATGCTGTACGAAATTAATAATGTAAAAATCTAAAGATACTTAGCCTAGTCCCAGGATCACACGCTTAATAAGGCAATTTTTTTTATGACCACAGAATCCTGATATGGTTATAATATACTCAGATGTGGTGTATGTAGCACAAGACCGGCCGTTGTAGATGATGAATCAAACTGCGCTAAGCTAAATCTACCATCGACTCCAAGGGACCGTACCACACGGACCACAACCGACAGCCACAAACTTTGCCATTTGTGGCAGGTGGCAACTATATTTTTTTTAATCCATGCGCGCAATAGTAGAGGTGTTTTGTGGCCGATCCGGGCTACAAGAAGCGATCAGCGCCGATTTCGGTGACCACCAGTGTCAACTGTGTGGCGAGTCCGTATAAAATGTATGAAAACTACAGGAAACAATAACATGTCAGTGGCGGCGTATTGTGGTTGCGGGACATTGACCGTGTGCGGCGACTCTACATGTAAAGTTCTACATTTTCTAATGAAACCAAAATAATTTATAATTCTCACTTGCACACAAAGAACCGTATGACATTTGCGTGGGCAATCAGCAGCGTGTAAGAATCTTCCGTCTGTTCCGGGGGCGCTCTGTAGAAGTAGCGCCTGAAGCCAGCTTCTATTCGCATGCTATCTTGGAAGAACTGCTGTTGGTAGCGTTGAAAAAATTTACTCATCAATAGCATGAAACTTTTTCATTTTTAGAATGCAACCAGGTCCATTGCATTGCAGGTTTTACAGCCGATAGTAGACCAATAGCTAACCGCGGGGAATTTTGAAAGGAAATCCTAGAACGCGAACGGTTACAAAAAGACAGGGGTGGTTTTAATTAATAAAAGCCTGACACCACCTGATCCACTTTCGAGTGGAAAAGTCATTATATGATTTCCCACCTCAGGTAATTTGGTCTACAACCGGCTTTATAACTGTAATTTAATGGACGTTGTTAATCTGTTAAAATTAATGCGATTTTTGAAAGAAATACTTATGAGATATATAATTTTAATACAATCACCACTATTTTCTAGTAATTTCCAGCGATTTCGCGATCTCTATAAGCTACGCGAAAACGTTAGGAGTGTCCACAGCACTAGATAGTGATAGTGAAAATTATTTTTTTATTCGAAAATTTTGTGCTGATTCAAAACAGCATCTATAAAGGTAAAATCACAAAAAGCGATAATTCGACTTGAACTGTGTGCTTATTGATTAATTTTTATAACCGAGAGCACATATCGATGGTTAGTAAAGACACGCTAGGCATGTCAGCAACACTGAAAGTGTACAGGGGCAGATGTTTGTTCAATATCACTATTGTATGCTTCAAAGAGCAATGAAATATCTTGCCTCGTTTAATGATTGCCTCAATGTTTGATTTTTGACAGTTTTTTTACTGCTGGAGTTAAATTTTAGCTTACAGGTTTTATTTGCGGCCCGACGAGCCGAACCGTGCGGCCCGGTGAGCTATAAGTAAATAACCAGGTGAAGACAATATTAATATTAAAAAAAAAAATACCCACGGACACTAAAGCTCCTAGATTGAGTGGATACGTTGACCAACATTCATCTGCAGTTTCGAAAAGACTGTCTTTACGTTAAAGAAAATGATTTGTTCCGTGCGAGAATCGAGCTCGCGACAGAAAACGGATAGCCAATCTCTGATCCACTAGCTTAGGTACCGTGCCAAACCTTGCTTTGCATGACATAAAATTTTCACTGCTTGCTAATAAATTGTTGTCAATACCAGTGTTGCATCACATGAAAATACGAGGGTTTAAAAAATATAGGTAAGTTTAAGAACAGTGTCCATGGAGTTTCTTGCACGTTCTTCTCCATAGAGACCTTCGTTTTAGAACGTGCAATTTAGCTTCACTTTGCTTGGACTGACCGACATTTGACTATTCAAAAGTGCCTGCAAATGGTCTATTTGAAATAAATGATTTTGAATTTTGAAGTAAGAGGATAAAAAATAAATTAAAAAATATACATTTCATACATATTTTATTCAACATTACAAAATATTTACAGCTAATCATTTACACGATACAAATTCACTGTAACAAATTGCTAGAGGTAATTTGGCAAGTATTGTATTCAATTGTAACGCAGTGGCTTTTGTATGGAAGAGCCCATTCCACCCGGGATACTTTAAGGCACTTTGATTAGATTAAATGACTAGTAAGTTTAAATGAAAGTGCTTTGAACGATCTATTAATTTTGTCGTAACATTTGTCGCATTAGTACTTACTAATCACTGGCACTAATCAAAGAAAATACTTGATTTATAAACATGAAATGTTCCATATTATTGAGCCACATTTTACAAAAATAGAAGGCAGTGATTTATCGATAACAAGGTTCCTGAATTTAAGATTTAATGGTTACAGACAGCACCAATTTGCGAGTGTATGTTAACAATGCGTGGCCCATATGTTCTTAGTATTATACTGTGGCTACATTATCGGAATTCGGCAAATATTCGCGTTGTCACAACTAGAGATGTGCTGTTGTTGGCAATTTTGCCAGAAATAGGAAAGAAAGAAAACGCATTTAAGGCGAGTTTTATTTTAAAATTGACATGCTTCCTGCACTATTAACTAAGTGACGTCGATCCAATTTCTAGCGTATGTGAAATCCTACAAACAGCATGTGCTGTTACATTGTCAGAGCTTGCTGTGCTGTTACATTCACTACATAAATTCATGCATTTTCAAGCAACGTCTTGCTAATAACTATACCTAAATGGGTACAATTTTCTTCACTAGTATCGTTCATCAAATCATCATGATTATGGTTTAAATGAACACTTTAAAGAATAATACTTAATCATACTCGGGCAATATTGCCTTCAACGGCACATCTCACTCGCAACCAATGTGACCGTCGAATTGCGAAGTATTCGACATCGCTTATATCAGAATGCAATGTTTTTTATGAGACATACAACACGTATATTTGCGTGATAATGTAGCCACAGCATTAGAAACAGGTTCGTAGAGTAGAGTTCAGGACCCATGCCCGCTAATATAATTTTAACTTCGAATACAAGCACTCAAACGTTAAAATAATATTTCACTAAACTTGACTAGATTTAGTGGTTTAAATAGAAACATAACATTTCCTAGCACCGATTATGCTTCGAATGTATAAAAATTTATACATTCTTTCTACAGAGGTTATTTTTAGGCGAACACTTAGTCTATGGCACACAAAATATATAGGTATTTGCATTAACAATCTAAGATTTTATTACGTTTTTTAATTAAACACTTATTTACATTGATAAAGTATACAGAGTGTAAGGGACAGCCCTCCACAAACTTAAGGGCTTGCTCAGAAATCATAATCCAGAAATATACATATATAAAAATAATATAATTTAACGACTTATTTGAATTACGAATTATTACAAACAGTTCTTCTAACTGGTCAGTGAAGCCTTATTTTGAAACAGCGATTACAATGAGCAGCAAAAATAACTTTTAAGTATATTGCTCGTTCTGCTCCTTACAAACTAGAATCTTGGCATTTCTTTTTAAGCTGCTATTACCAAAATAATTTTGATTTCAAAATTAATCTTACGCGGCGATATTTATTAAGTTACATGGCCTCACAATATTTTGCATTAAAAATAAAATTAGAGCTCATCAGGCCGCAAACTTTAGCTTGCCGGGCCGCACAGTTTAGCTCGTCAGGCCGCATGACAGAAGATCAATGTTTTGCCTTATTATCTCTTCTGATGTCCGTAGGCGAAACAGAACCACCTTCCACAGACTTTTTTTCAGGAAACGAAAAAAAAAATCAGCCTCTCCATACAAAATTAAAAACTTGATTGAACAAGCCTTTAAAGTTTGTGGAAAGCTGTCCCTTATACTCTGTATTGTTTAAATACAAAAAACTAAAAAAAATAACTAGTTCGTATCAATGTAAATATGTGTCAAGTCATAAAGATATATTTGAACTAACAATTAAGTAAAAAAAATATGAGGAAAAAAAATAAAAACAATGTTAAAAATTACACTTAAATGATAATAATACATAAATTTGATATGATACAATGATCTACAACCAATGTTTTTGTATATTAGGGTTCGATTATTACCAAAACTGTTTTTTGAAAGTATCTAAAGTTTTGTACTCCATCTATGAGTAAGTAAAATAAACTACTGAATGGTTTAAAAAAAAATACAAACATACGAATTGAGAACGTCCTCCTTTTTTAAAAGTCGGTTAAAAATCTATTATAGAAGGTGCCAGATAACCGTGGAATAAAGTACATTGACCTGTTCCTAATATCTCTGCGTAGGTACCTGAAAAACAAACAATGAACTGCTTTTCATTACAAGATCATGTAAAGGATCACGATTATTCACGATACATGTCGATTTAAGACAGCTTATGTCTTTATTTCCGGTTTTGAATGTCAACAAGTGTAAGAGGGTCAATGACAGTTATTCCATGGTTATTTAGCGCCTACCTTAATAATATTTATTCTGGATAACACAGCTGGTAGCATAGAATGATATCATCAAGCACATACTTTCCAGTTGGTAAAAGGTGAGTTCTGATATTATACTTTAGTTCAAATTCTAAGACATACGAAAGGAAACTCCCTCAAGTCGTCTGTGTTACGCGAGTGTTTTCATGACTTTGAGGAACCGAGGAATCAACAGAATATCAATGCTGCTTTATCTTTTATTTATTTTTTAAATATCACACCTTGGATAGGAGCCTTTTTGGTCTTGCACAGATTATTTTTATTTTATTTTATGAATTTTTATTTTTTGTGTTTTTGTAACGTGGGAGTCACAAATAAACTATTTATTTTCCTTTACACCAATAATGGAGCCAGTCGCTATGGCAACAGATTAAACTCTTTAATGAAAATATATATCAAGTAACAACTGTTAATTTAATCGAGTCGACTGGAGGAATTTACTTAAGATATTTTTATTTTTAGTTCCTTTAAAATGCTTGATTACTAAGAAAATACATGTAAGGCGAGTTTTATTTTAAAATTGACATGCTTCCTACATTATTAACTGAGTAACGTCGGTCCAAATTCTGGCGTATGTGTATGATATCTTACTAAAAGCATGTACTGTTACATTGTCAGAGCTTGCTTTTAACATTCATCTAACGTCTTCATTCACTACATAAATTCATGCATTTTCAAGCAACATCTTGCTAACAACTATACTTAAGTGGGTGCAGTTTTTTTTCACTAGTATCGTTTATCATGATTATGGTTTAATTGAACACATAAAGAAATAATACTTAATCATACTTAGTTCCGCTCCAACTGACCAGACTATTTTTTTTTGGAAAATTTTTCGGCATCTTGGAAAATGTACCGATTCATAATCCAGAAATATATAAAAGAATTTAATTTAACAACTCATTTGGATTACGAATAATTACAAACAGTACTTATAACTGGTCAGTGAAACCTTATTCTGAAACAGCGATTACAATGTGCAGCAAGAATAACTTTTAAGTTTCTTACCCGTTCTGCTCCTTACAAACTTGAATCTTGGCATTTCTTTTTAAGCTGCTATTACTGTAATCAAAATAATTTTGATTTCAAAATTTATCTGACTCGGCGATATTTATTAAGTTACATGGCCTCACAATACTTTGCATTAAAAATTAAATTTGAGCTCATCAGGCCGTAAACATTAGCTTGCCGGGCCGCACCGTGTAGCTCGTCAGGCCGCATGACAGAAGTTCAATGTTTTGCCTTACTACCTGTTATTAGATTGGCACCCTAAACACAAGTTAAATCTTACATTGGGTGCCAGAGTTCATCGAGAACGTTTCCTTAGTGTAATCAAAAAAAAAAAAAGATTCAAACATTTATATGTGAGCGTGTGTTACTAATTTACAAACTGAATTGAATTTTGTTTTAATTACATAAGAATACCCCAATTAGTCATTAACTAAAACAAGGTTTAAAGCATAAAGCACATAAAAACTGGGAAACAAATCGAGCCTGTAAGTATTATTTATATAAAATAACTAACTGTAACGCACGCTTATCGGTAAGTAGGGTAAGGGCTTCGCCTCGCCTCATGACAAGCTGGTAAATCCCAAGCGGAACTAGATCCACTTACTATCTTTACGCCGCCTCACCGGCCTTATCTTGGGTGGACGGCGAGCTACCAATGGCTCGTCGTCCACAAACCTGCGCCTGCAGCGGCCGAGAATCGCCCTGTGTCTCAATATCCGGGGCGTACCCTGTCACGGCAGTAGAGGCGTGAGTATGTCCGTTCCTTCACGGCTGCAGCCAGATTTTTCGCTAGCATTACTGCTTAACTCCACCACCGTGTCTTCCAGCGGTCCGCACAATGGTGACATCCGGGCTGGCTTTCTTCTGCTTGAATCTGACACAGGAACCTTTCGAACTTGCCATGTTCGGTAAGGCCCTGCGTCATACGGAAGGTGAGGACACCGTGGCGCCTCTCCAGCCACTTCTCAAAGAGAGAACTTTTCGGCATGATGGTGGCGTGCCCAGAGTTGATGAGTGTGCGACAAGCTTTCCAGTTTTATGTGTTAGTAGTTCACACACTAGCTACAAGGTTGGTTAGTAAAAACCCTTGTCAGAAATACCTTACAGTTGTGAATTTGCATTGAGTTTAATTTCTAGTCCAGTCCCAGTATTTTACATGGAGCCACTACCTATCAGACCTCCACAAACCAGTAACTGGGTATCACAATACAAACTGGTGACAGACGTACTGTCATTTTTGCTTTTTGACAATGTAACAGCAAAGTTTTGTGATCAAATAATTTTACATCTCAATAGAGACTTCGACTACGTCTCTGTGACTATGACGTAGAATTTTTAACATTAAAATTGACTTTTACATTATATCCTCCACCTTACTTTATAAAAATATTGGCCTAATGGTTGATTCAGATGGGCTTAGCTACTCGCTAGACAACTTTTTAAAGGGATTTGAGCCCTTTAGTTTTATAATGCTTCTATTTTCATTGAGCTATGCCAGTGACACAAGCCAGTAACTATTCCCAAATCAATCAAACAAATCTAAAATTTAAGACAAAAATTCGCCCATAACATATTACGACTACAAGTACAAACATTCACTTCAGTGACATATCCCAATCCCAGTGCTCACTTTGCTAATAAAGGTTGAAGTATAGAACAAATTATAACAGACCACTTGAACTCCTGTTTGATATTATTGTCTGTTTTTGTGGAATTGTGTGTGTTATAATGTGTTCTGTACTAACCTTAACCCTTTAACTGATTACGTCAAATATTTCCGACCAGAAATTTCACGTTCATTCCGCTAGGGGCGTACTACCAAATACTCCATCTTGTTACCCCTTCTGTCGCCTATGGGGATTGAAGAGCTAAACGAGATGGAGTACCCAGTCGCTAACAGAAGACACTGGCGAAAAGAACACGAAATCTCGGACCAATCCAATGCGAGCGGTTAAAGGGTAATACTGTCTACATCTTATTTTAGTTACATTAGCGCTAGTGTTTAACACTTTTAGTGCCAAGAATAAAGGATCGTACAATAATGTATGTTACGCATACTCGGACACGCTAGTCGGGTACTAGGCATCAAGTCAACAATAGCTACCTAATTATAATAATGAATCGGGATGCGGAATGTAGCACACAAATGAATTATTGTATGTTCTTGGCACCAAAAATGAAAAAAAAAAATACCCATCTAACTACTTCTATTGTACCCTCACGTTAACATGGCACTTTAACTGTCAGATTAAGACTTTTAAATGTATAGAAAAGTGACGAAGACAACATTTCTTAACAGTCTCGAAGTGCTATGTTAACGATCAAGTGCTGTGTCCTGTGCTTAAAAAAAAAAAAACAACGTGTAAAAAAACAGTACGTATATAAAATTATATGGCGACGTAAAAGCAATAACAATGCTGCCCAGTTTCATAAACAAAATTTGTTGACTAAATAATTAAAATAATCGAGTTGGTGACTATACATAAAAACAATATTTCGAAAGCGTATCGTCCATGATAAAGCTGGCGTAGATGTCGAATTCAACAAACAGAATAAGGGATTTACTCTGAGCCCAATTAGTAAGTCTGTTACGCGGTAGTAAACGCGATCGCGTAGCAGAAGCAGCGCCAATGAAACAATTCATACTCTAATGAGTGTCCTACGTGACCAATCGCACGTGGGTGCGGTGAGGTGACAAGAGAAGCGTAGCGGACTAATTAATTAGGTTCACATTTTCGCACACACCGTTGAGGTGCGGTGGTTTGTTTTAAATAAATTTAGGTTAAAGCGGTGCATTGACGCACATATAGGACAGAGCCGTCGCATCGCGTTTAACTCGCGTAAACCGCATCAGATTGCTTCGCAATCGCATTTGCGTAGGACACCGCGTAAAAAAGATGTCTATGAAAACCATGGACGGAACGCATACAACCTGCTTTACCAACGTGCGGTGCAAAGTTCCCAATACCGAGTTACTGTCATTTAAAAAAAAAAAATTACAATAATCAGAATTTCATGACATAAGCCGGTAAGGTACCCTCTACTGGCATGCCAGTAACACTAGCGCTAGCAACTACACCCGTATAAACCACTTGTAAACACCTGTTTTACCGGCTAGTGATGAACTTAGGCTCCATGTGACCGGTGTCCGACAAGGATCGGAGTACCACGTTGCCGTTCGGCATAATTGATATCCAAGTGATGGAGGCGTGATTCAGAGATATCCGAAGCCAACCTTCAGGTGGGAACTGGAGAGCTCTGGAAAATAGAAAATACGAAAACATGAGATGGTTAGAATAGAAAATTTAATTTAATTTATTCATTTAAATATTTTCTTTCTTGTATAGTATAACAAAAACGTTCCCCCATGCTACGGCACCACATGTAACTTCTAAATCGTGAGTGCGTTCATACACAAGGCACCTAGACCCGGAATAATAGGGTAGTATCCAGAGTCAAAATAATTACTTTTTATTTAGTCAGTATTTTAGATTATAAAAAAAATATTGGACACGTATTTTTTCTTTTTTCGATTAAACAAAAAATAACAAAGATATAGCCCATTAAAATTACGTGTGACGTCACCCAGTGCAAAAAAATGTAGCACGGCGTGACGTTACACGTAACTTTAATGGGCTATATCTTTTTCATTTTTGGTTTAATTACAAATAAAAAAATACGTGTCCCTTATTTTTGAATAATCTAAAACACGGACTAATTACATTTTTTACCGCCACTATCTGTAGGCCACAAATATTTGAACCGTGCTAGAATCGATTCCACCTTGAGTGTCGCACAACAGCGAATCGCCAAACCACAATGCCAACCGTGCCATCAATTCATTAATTTAATCAATTATATTTTATTACTGGCGTTTGCCATTGGTTTCACGCGCTTGAATGTCAAAAATTATTCTGAAAGCATATGCCGAGATGAAAGTAATATCTGCATAATACAGGGCAAAGCCCATTTGACAATTTAATAATATTAAGTAGGGTGTCTAAATGCCTATAAAACATTATTTTTAGTATATGCGAAACTTGAATATATTTTTTAATCGATTCCAATAAATTTTACACCATGTAATATTTTTTGCCAAAAAAAATTACAAAAGGTAGTAGGACACCACCGGTCATCATCATCATCACGGCAGATCATAAAGGGCATTAGGAGAAAGCGCACAGCTGGGTATGGATGCTAAACAACCCGTCAGTCGCCCGAAAATTAAATGAAATTTTGTACTTAGATACTTATATAAAAATACTAGACATGTGTTTTGGGTTTTACATAATGCTAAAACTAATGTTGAATTGACGCCATATTTTATTTTTATCTCGACTTAGTTTTATACTCTATTGTACCCCAATCAACGGTCGGTTTTACCACAAAATAGATAGGTACAAAAGACAATCTCCTGTATGTACTTCACTTTTTATACCTACGCTCGGTGGACGCACACTAATGAGCGTTTGAGCCGGGACTGTTCGACGAGTGATCCGAGACGCGACCGAGACATCGTGTCGTTGAGCGGTGTCTATGTGTGCGTTGCTCGAGCGCTCTTTGTATGTAGATTGACTTCTGTACCTATCTACTTTGTGGTTTTACTGTCAATTTAGTAATCAAAAGCCACTCACTTGCATACAAAGTATCGTATAACATTGGCATGGCAGACCAGCAGTGTGTAGGTATCCTCTGTCTGCTCCGGAGGCGCCCTGTGGAAATAGCGCCTGAAGCCTGCTTCGATCCGGGCGCTATCCTGAAAGAACTGCTGTACGTGCCAAAAAGGACGTTATTAAACTCCAAATAAAAAAATTAAAAAAACACTTACTAAAATAAAATTTTGATGAATGGGGAGAAAGGAGTATTGAACAAGATGAGGGTAAAACAATAATAAAATAAAATGAATACTAGGGCTATCACAGCACAGAGCATCCACTGGCCTCTTCGAATGGTTGGTCTATATTATTTCGTCTTCCACTTTAACGAGACACAGCTGGATATCAATAAAAACACAAAAAAATTAAAAGCATTCATTTAAAAGTACTCTATTTCTTTTTCAAACTTTTATTTATAGGTATAGAAAATCCACATAAATATATAAGATAAGAAAAATGCAGCCAGTATGGGCATATTTCCGGATGACTGTGATGTGGAGGAGGACTTCGACGCCTGAGAGTAAAATTACTTGCATTATATGTACATAGTTAAGTTTAGTATAAATACTTAGTTTTGTTAATATTTAAGTTTCAAACTTAGGTCACAGGCCGCAACAAATTAAAACTTACTAGCGACCGGACCCGACTTTGTACTGGTGTAAATTATATTCAATAAAAAATCTTTGTTTATCGCTCCTTTTACTACTAGCAACCGCTTCAAAATCTCATGTGTGGCTTAGTGACACAAGCAAAAAGTGATTTTATTTTATATAATTATGACTACCTATAGGTACTAAATTTCGGAACACGGGCCGCGTGCGGCCTGACAGGCTATCGTGCGGCCCGCTAGGCTTTACAGCGCGGTCCGTTGAGCTATGTCCCAAATAATATTTCTATTTGGAACATTACAGGAAAACTCTTTTTATTATTGTTTTCTTAAAAAAAAAGATAGGAAGGGTATAGAAAGTAAAATATTACGACAATATGGAAGGTAATGGAAGAAATTAAATCAAAAGGTGCCATTGCCATGTATTATTATAGTCTTCATAAAGGCCGTTTTTCACTATAGCAAAAAGATTCCAAGAACAACTATTATATATTTCCTCTGTTTTGGCTTTGGTAGAATCTGCGTCTTGTGATCTGGCAACACTAACACTAGAATTGATTTCATGATAAAAAAATAACAGAAAACTCATAAAAGTAGAATGGGTAGGCAATATGCAAGCGAAACTCCATAAAATGATGGGTACGATATGGCAAAGCAATGAACTAAAAAGAAAAACATAATTGCAACCAGTAGAAATAATGAGTAACGAAATAGTTTTGTTTTCGCTTTTAGATTATAAGTAATTAAATCAATAGGGTAGTTTCCAGGGTCAAAATAATTACATTTTATTTAGTCCGTATTTTAGATTATAAAAAAATATTGGATACGTATTTTTTCTTTTTTCGACTAAACAAAAAATAACAAAGATATAGCCCATTAAAGTTACGTGTGACGTCACCCCGAGCCAAAAAATGTAGCACGGCGTGACGTTACACGTAACTTTAATGGGCTATATCTTTTTCATTTTTAGTTTAGTTTACAAATAAAAAATACATGTCCCTTATTTTTGAATAATCTAAAAGACAGACTAATTACATTTTTTACGGCAACTAGCCTAATTTCGATATTCATCGCGTCTTTGATGAATTATAGTTTAGTTCCTAATATTATAAAGCGAAAAGATTTTTATTTTTGTTTCTATTATTATAAAACCTACTTAAAAAAGAAATCTCACCAGTAGAATGCTACATTATCACTAAGTGACATAGGCTGTTTATTTTCTATATTCACGCGAGCGAAGCTGGTTTTAAATAATTATGTAAATTAATTATTATAACTAATTAGTTATCCATTCTCTCTTTTTAAATGTAAACAAATAACAACGCTTGATACAGTAGTAAGTACAGCATTGATTCGTAATTTATGTTTGTTTTCTTGTTAGATACCAAAAATCCTTTACAAAACTAGTAACAGGGCCTATTGTCTATGGACGCGTAGCTTCCAAGACGCGTATTCGTCGTTTTAAGCTTGATGTATACCTGCTCACATATGTGCCGGGCATCTCTAGCCTGATTCACGTAAAATTAAACAAGCCAAATATCGTTGAAGTTTTATAATCGCTCGATCGAAGTCCTATCCAAAAGCGGTATTCACGATCTATCGACTTATTTCCAGTTACATTAATAAAGTATTCTACCAGGATAATGTAATACAGATTTTTTTTTAAATCGACGAATTTCAAACGACTTTAAAATCGGTATCGTTCAAACTCGATTGATGGATGTGAATACGGAAATGGTCTAAACGACTAAATCGCTACGATATCGTTACGGTTTTCATTACGTGTATCGGGCTACTGGGCGCGGTCTCCATCCATTTTTTATGGAAACTAGACGTGTAGAGCCACACTCGATACACGCCACGCGACGTTGTTCTACGTACGAATCAGGTATTTTACAGATACCGGCACGGATTTCGAGCGCTGGCTTCAAGTTGCGCAGAAGTCAAATATTCAGTCTAGTAGTACGAAGTGAGACGCGGGGGCGTAGAGTGTTAGTGATTGGTTCCCTGCGCTTGCTGCATGTATCTTATTTCGACGACGATTGGCTCGCCAATGTATGGAATGCGCAAAGCGATCCCCACTCTGACGCCGAGCGCTCAAGATTCGTGCCGGTACCTGTGCATGTGAGCGGTCTATTGTGGTTCTAGCTTTTGAACCACTAACAGAATATTTCAATTAGCAAGTTTGATCAAGCTTGCTTACTATTAACATCAATTCATTAACTGACTTGATTAAAGTTGATTAGTAAGCAAATTTTAATTACTAGATTCGCATCACTGTTTCAAAAATGGCCGTCTTCTTGATTGAGTTAGAATTTGTACATAAACTTTTTTTTTTAATTCCCGTTACATTAGTCATTCTATAGATAGGTTATGAAAATTTTAATATTGTTAAAAAGTTATCTTGAGGTGATCAGATAATTATAATTTCTAAAGAATTTCTTATGCGACAGCCTGATAGTGCGCAGGATATGACGCAGTACATTTCCATGAAAGTACTAAATAGGATTATGAAAAAAAACCAGTGCAAAATGTGGAACTGATGCGTAATGTAGTGAAACCCCTGAGTCCCCAAGCATTTATATGTTTATATACGGATAAATAGAAAAGGTTGCTTATTTTCGAAATTTACAGACTACTTTATGAAGAATTTCTTATTTACATTCTTAGATACATATACAGTAAATAAACCCTCAAAATTTTAATAATCTACGTGGACTTTCAATAATATTAGTGTTCAACTAAATAACGCCCGCGTTCGCGCGAAACGCGAACCCCTCAAACCGAATGCCGATTCGCTTGGGGTTTGAGGGGTTAAGATATGAATTGTATGCCTTATCTGTATATTATGTGTGTACTGTCTGATTCGTGATCATTATCATTGCAAAGACAACAAACATCTTTATCAACATTATTAAAAGGATCTATAAAACACGTGTACTGAAACATCTATACACCCCAAAAATTTTGATCGTTTTAATCCCGTGGAGGGTCTAATGACTTGTAGTTAGTTTGTACTCTACGCCAACCTACAAATCATTGGACTCGCTCAGCTGACGTATTCTTAAAGAAATTAATTTCGTACATGCGTAAATTGATACGAGTTTTAAAAAAAAGGTACTTTATTTTTTATAATTTTGTCTTTACAAATGGATAGTGTTTTATGTACCGGATCGACCCTCCACGGAATTGAAAACGATCAAAATTTAACGGTGTATTTATAAATAAAATTGGAGTGTATGTTTGTAATATTGAAATAACTGCTTTTGGCTACATGTATATGAATATATATACGGCACATACACCTAAATATTTTTATTTACAATTTTTGTCTGTCTGTTTGTCCGGGCTAATCTCTGAAATGGCTGGACCGATTTTGACGGGACTTTTTTTGGCAGGTAGCTGATGTAATAAGGAGTAATAACATAGGCTACTTTTATGTTAGAAAAAAAATCAAAATCCAGTTGGAGTTCCTAATAGATTCTTAAAGAAATATATAAGTTGTGACAACATTGCAAGGTGGCTTCCCCTCCATTGATTCCCCCCCCCCTGGCCCAAATGCTGGGTACGTCCATGCTCACGAACAAACAAATTGACTCAACATAAAAGCACTTGAAGATGTTTCCATTAAATAATATAAATAGCATATTCAGCCTTTTTAATGTTCCCACGGCTGGGACTCAGGCCTCGTAATCCACCACGCCAGCCCAATGTGGGTTGCGGTGTGCACATTTAATTATACGTCCAATTCAATTAATTATTAAAAAAAATACGCTATCATTTTTTTACTAATCATCATTATCATCACCAGCCTTTTTAAAGTTCCCACTGTTGGGACTCAAGCCTCCTCTCTAAGAGAGGGAAGCTTTTTTACTAATAACGATACTTAATTAAAGCTGAAGTAAGAGGCTTTCCAACGGTATATCGGTTTTTAAAAATAGTTCAAAGTTTTCTGAAGAAAACATCAGCAAGTGTTTTTTTTTTATGGTTGGAAAAAATCATCGAATGACAACGCCCGCTCTTGGGCGGAGCGGGAGATAGTGTCAGACTCTTACTGACTAAAAGACCCACCCCGTTCCTTCTAGCCTTCATACCGGGGCTCGAGCTGTCTTTCGAAACTAACCCTGGCCCCTGTAAGTTTGATTTTCACTTTGAGTCCATTAGGTTGCTCGCGACTGTGTATCTGCTTTATTTAAACGAATATTATAAAGAGTAAAGATATGATTTTTTGTTTGTTTGTTGATCCAGAAACAAACACGAATACATGACCTTGCTGGAATGAATTTTCAACAGCCAATCACAAACGTGAAGAAACATTTTTTGATCTGCAAAGATTTACTTACTTTAGGTTCCGGCCTCCAATGTCCCACAGGTGGTTCTGGAGGTATGGGAGCCCCTTCTTCAATCAGCTGGCAGTTCTTCACTTCTATATCCTTGTCCAGGTGCTTGGCTATGATGCTCCCTGTCTCTTGGGCCCTGGTCATTGTGGACTGCACTAGTAGGTCCCATTTTATGTCTAGGAGGGCCAGTCGTTGGCCTGTGAAGTCTGCTTGGAGTCGGCCTGTAAAGGTTTAGTTTCATTGTAATTATCTACATATACTCTGTTCAAAATAACAGTAGAAATTTATAACAACAACTTTCAACGTTCAACTGATTTAGACTTTTATTACGTTAGCGGCATGACAAATGGCGGCTGCAGTAAATAGTTTAGTAGTAGTTTAGTGAAGTTTATAGTTTAGTGTAGTGTAGTAGTATTGTAACCAATTTTAAGCTATTGCATAGCTTCTATCGCGGGCCTTGAGCGTGGAGACCAAATCCAGAAATTCCGTAACGAAAATAACCTAACACCCCCCACTCATTTGTTTTTTGAGCGTGGTGAAAACAAATGAGTGAACAATCAATCAAAATTCAATTCAATGTGTGAAAGTGTAACTTCAATTAATATCAAAGAAAAAAAAAACAAAGGAAAAAAAATACTGCATAAATAAAAAAATATAATTGCATAAGTTGATAAAAATGCTATGCAATAGCTTTACCGCGGCAGTCCCCGAGTGCCACACGTCTTTTTTTATTTTTAATGACATCCCTTATGGATGTATATATAAATACATACGAAATAGAAGTTAAAATCAGTTGAACAGACAGTAAAAAAGGTTTCTTTAATTTTTTATACTTCGTCCGAGTTTCGAACAAACGCTTCCATTTTCGGGGAACTGGGAGTCAAGGAGCGCTTGTCTACGCTGGTGCGCAGTCGTGTTTTTAATTACATTGGCCATATTTGTGGACGGGGAAGTGACTGCATCGAACGCATCGATATACAAGGAGAGGTGGACTTGACAAGATCGCGTGGTTGAAAAAAAGGACACCGATGCGATGGACTGACCAGATCAAAGCGGGTTTTGGCAGCCCATTAAATGAATGCGTCCAGATGACTACCAGCAGACATAAGTGGCGGGAAGACGTGCAGCGTATCCAAAGGCTAGAATTGCATTAGACCGACGACGCACACTTGTAAGAGCTGGTTCCCACTTGTCGGGTGGTGGCTCCGTATATTAATCGGATGTCGGCGCGTTTGTTCACACACACGAATAATAATCGGTTGTCGGCCACGATCGAAGCTCGTGCCAATTTTAAGCACAATACGCGAGGCGACCGTGCACAATGGACGACAACGAAGTTCTTAGTGTGATGTATTATTTTTTAAGAAGAAAACGAGGTAAGACAGTCAAAAAAAGAAAAAATTGGGTACACCCAATCCTGAGAAAAAGATTTAGTTTGGGAACATTTCAGAACTTAATAACAGAATTGATAAGTGACGAAATTAAGTTTTTCAATTATTTTAGAATGTCAATAACTACATTCAACAAAGGAACGAGGGGTTGCGGGGAGAGAGTTATCGGCTCCGCCCACAGACAAATGTGAACAGCGCCATTCTTAATCATAGGCGAGCGAGACACGAAACGATTTTTTTCCGGGCGTAGAGGGCAGGCAAAACACGGATCGGAGCCGACACAAAATCGGTTTCCGATAAGTGTGAATGGCTGCATTTATAATGCTCTGCCACTATAACCTCCAATTAAGGCGTATAGTCCCTTGAATCATCTGACCGAAATTATGTGAACGCAACTCTCGCACTCGCCTAGGCGGCAGTACGCAAATCTGTGCATTTCTTTGCGGCCAGCAGCGCCCGGAAAGCGCTTTAAATCCATTTTCTCTGCGAGATATTGATTGATTTACATATGCAATGTTCACTTTGAAGAATATTTAACCACCAATTTTTATGTGTAAGTAAAAATGTTTCTAAAGGTCCAAGCCGTTTCGAAGGAGTAGGGAAAAGTTGCAAAAAATTGCGAAAAAGCTAAATATTTTTTTTTAACAAAAGTATTAATTACACGAAAAAATCAAATGTTGATATTATTGTTCATGAATCTATAATAAACATATATTTTTTTCAAACCAATTGACCTAGCCGTTACGGAGGAGTAGGCCTCAGAAAATCACTGTTTTATGGCACTTTTCGGGCGCTTGGCCCTTGATATACGGATCCAATACCCGACAAGGGAACGAGCTGTAACAAGCCTGATTTGTACGTAGAACGACATCGCGTGGCATGGAGCTAGAGTAACTCTACAAGGCTAGTTTCCATATAAAATGTATGGAAACCGGAAAATGTGTGTGACACTCGTGTGCGCGCAGTTTAATTCTAGCATAATAGTTTCAGCCCCACTAGCCAAGTTACAACCGTTTCGCTTGCGCCGAACGCTTCTAGTTGACCTTGCCGCCAATTCTTTTGTTCTGACCACGTGACTGAGCGTTAAGACGACGTCATTCCCATACGTTTGAAGGTTTCTACAAGCGTTAACTATAGCAGATTAGCAATTTGGCTAGGGGTACTGGATAGCTATTTTTCACCACCAGACCACAGTGAAACGACTTAGAATAAATCAGCTATACTCAACCTGCAGCCCGCGAGCCGTATATGGTCCGACAAGCTTTTTTATTTGGCCCTGTAATCGCTAAAATAGTGCTATATTTATTCAGTGTCTTTGCAGTAGTATTATTGAAGTACTGAACTACCAGTAGATTTATTTAGTTCCTTGTTGCATAAATGAATAAAAAATCTCTATCGCTGTCCAATATAAATTTGCTCCACTAAATTTGCACAATCTGGACTGGCCTGTTGGTCTAGTGGTTAGTGACCCTGACTGCTATGCCGGAGGTCGTGGGTTCGATTCCCACCCAGGACAAATGTTTGTGTGATGAGCATAATCATTTGTTATGTGTCTGGGTGTAATTTATCTATGATATGTATGTATTTAGAAATATATAAGTATGTTTATCAGTTGTCTAGTACCCATAACACAAGCTCTGCTTAACTTGGGACTAGACGGCGTTGTGTGATAGTTGTGGAATATTATATTATATTATATAATCTTATTTTAGTCACTATACAAGGACCTATTGTACTCGTATTAAAAGCAAGATGTAGTCATATTCAATATCAACAAAATACAGAACCACACTCAATGCTACCGAAATAGTTTTTAAAATAACATAATGACTTGCAAAATGTGTGTTCAGTGAACAGTTTCAAAGAGTTTCTTTGTCTTGTCATTTTTCATTTATATTCATAAAAAGATGTTCAAATTTTATAAGTGTGCAAGTGTCAAAGAATAATTTTATTTACCGAGAACTCAACAGAAGCATGTTTTTGATGTATACATGGATTTTAAGAGGTAAAATTGTTTGATGATGTGTAGGAGGTATTCTGCGAAAATACAGATCTCCGATCCTGCTGGGATTTTTCGTGCCTCAAAGAGATGACTACAATTTGTGTGCATCCCTATGAGGTCATCTCATCTCTCATCACGCGTGGAACAATACGCGCCGTCGACGACTCGGTCTCGTTTCGGACGGTTTTTTACCGGACGGCGAGCTACATATTGCTCGTCGGTGTCGGTGGCTAGAATGCGTGGTTGAGGTCCGGATGGCTAGGTATAAAGATTCGAAAATATAAAGAAAAATGTTCACTAATAGGTATTATAAAGTGGAGGCAATCACAGAAAGTAAATTTCAATTGCTAACATTTTTTCACCGATATTTCTGTCAGTGAAAAAATTTTAGCAATTGGAATTATTCCTGAGTGATTGACTGCTTTATTCCTGAGTGACATACGCTATATTTTATGTAGCGATTTTATGTAGCTGGCGAAGCTGCGGGTAAAAGCTAGTATTATACACATACACCCCTAAAAATGGGGCTCTATCTGTACCTGTTACTGATCATATTTTTGTAGTCAAAAGTAGAAAAAACCGAAATCCTAAAATTGACCACGAAAAGGTAAATTCAACATAGAATCATTCATACATATAACAATTGCTAGTAGAAAATACTGTAGAAAATCCTTAATAATTGTCACTTATTCATTCATTAATCAATAGCCTGCACAATATTTCCATAAATTGAGTGACATTTTGGGAGATGAACCAACGCTAATAACTTTCCTGTTTATGAATATTATTTATTGAGATTTTAGATAAGTATAAAAATCATACCCAATTCTGTGAGAGTCCTATCCTTGTCCTTGGCTCCATCAATATTGTACTGTCCATGTCTGATGAGGAACAGATGCCTCACGGCTCTACTCTTCGCTTTCTCCAGCTTCTCATTGTATTTGTTCTCTTCCTCAGGGTTCCCTACGGAACTCTTTATTGGTTTCACAATTGATTCCGGTTCACGGCTGAAAATAGAAAGGGTTGATTGTTAGGGTGCAATAATTAAAAAAAGAGCCCTGGTGGCCAAGTGGTAACGGCCTCGATTTAGGTACAACTTGTAGATCGCGGGTTTAAAACCAGCCAGGCACATTACTTTGTGTAATTTATTTCATCGCCACTGCTCTAAAAATTTATTTCAGGACCACTGCTCTCAAAGCATGACAGACATGTCCTAGAACCAAAAATTCAAAGACATGTTACATCCACAAACCCGCACTGGGCCCGCGTGGTGGATTACACCCTATTCCCTCTCCTAGAGGGGAGGCTTGAGTCCCAACAGTGGTTTTCAGGATCTCCGCCCAAGAGCGGGGGATGTCAATCCATGCTTTTTTCCCACCATAAAAAAGGGGGTGTGAGAGGTGCGTCCACATAATTTTAGCCAGAAACTATCTGGCTGGCAAGGGACTATAAGCCTTAACATGACACTGGCCGAATAGGTAACATTAGCACAGTTGCCAAAGAGGACAACAAAATAAATTAATATACCTACTTTTTCATAACTAGTGTGGTTTACATGCGGGAAATTTTGGGAAGTTGCATTGAACAATGACAAGTTACACCTACATTTGAATATTCAAAGAATCACTCAAGGATAACTGATTAATGGGGTGCTTCATGTTTTACTGGTTAAAATTAAGTTACCTACTTCATTCAATTCAAATTCTTGTTATTACAAGAATGATTCAAATAAATTGCTTGCTGTGGTTAAAAATTATCACATTAAATCTACACTAATATTATAAAGAGGTATTTTGTTTTTTGAGGAGCTAATCTCTGGAAGTACTGGTCTGATTGCTGTTAGAAAAAAAACTGTTTCACAAACTCACACAATCTTATAAACTAAAAATACAATGAAAAGAAAAAAGAAAGATACAATCAGTGCGAGGCCAAAAAGGCGCCTAACTCAGCATATGCTACGTTACTTAAAACGATAAATAACACTGATATTCTGTTCGGGTCTGCTGTTATGTCACGAACACTGTTTTTTCACCGATAGAATAAAAATAAATCTTTTAAAACATAAAATTCTTCTGCACATGTGTTAACTACCTAACTCTCTCCAACCAAACCAATTTGGATGAAATTTTGTGTGGGCCCTGGATGGTTTGAAAATAAAATTGGTACTGGTAGGTAGTGCTGCAATAAAGCAATGTCTGTTTTCGGACAGGATATCTGGTGAAACTACTGTTATCTTTATATTTTAACTGATACAATGAAGCTTAACAGTTTGTTTTTGGAATGTGCTAGTCTCAGGAAATACTGGTTTGAATTGAAAATTTGTTCTTATAGTGTTGGATCTGCCTTTTTTACAAATAACCAAATAATTACAAAGATATTATAACTAAAGGAATTGGGGCAGTAACCAAAGATGCTGATGAAGCCACAGGTGACCGCTTGTATTTTGATAAAGCAGTTTTTCTACCTATATTATCAAATAAATTTATAATAATGGCCCAGTGTCTGCTAGGTGCCTCTCACAAAATAAATGTGATTTTTTAAATTCGTAAGTCCTTTCCTAAGTTTATCTAGAACATTACTGACACCCTGTGCATCTAGATGTAGCTCTTTGACAGTCATTATAGGTATTCAGATGCCAGAAAGTCTGACCATTAGCCTCTTCTACCGGGGCCAGGTTAGTTACGAAAGATAGCTCGAGCCCCGGTATGAAGGCTTGAAGAAACGGGGTGGGTTTTTAGTCAGTAAGAGTCTCCAACTCCCGCTCCGCCCAAAAGCGGGGGTTGTCATTGATGATTTTCCCACCATAAACAAAAACCATCAGCCTCTTTAAGTAGTATTGTGTTGCCTGGAAACTGGGTTTTGGGCTTTATGGGCAGTCGCTCAATGAAAAATATAGGCACTCAGCCATATCCAGTTAGACTGGGACCCCTTGAGAAAAGGCTGAGGAGATGATGATTATCAAATAAATTAGTATGGTTAGCGAGATGACTATTGAAATGATGACAAAAGGCAATAATAATAGTAAGGTCACAGACATTCCGTATTGGCCTTAAATAAATTGGGAATGGGAGAAAACTACCAGACCTAGTGTTGTAAGAAACTCAAGTCTTGGAGTCTCGTTTAATAAGACTTTAGCTATTTTTGAAGACTCAAGTCTTATTAATAAAACTTATGAGCTCAAGTCATTGCCTGAAACCTCTAAATCTATACCATAGTTTGAAGTAAATAAAATAGGAATTAACAATTATAAGTATAAGTAGTATAAGTATGTAACTATTATATATATTATTATTATTGTATATTTATATTTATAAATTAAAATTGTTTTAGTGTTTTGAGCCACGAAGACAGGCACATTGAAGCTTTTACGGTTTTATTTCCCATTCGGTTTCATCTTTTGATAATTAAATGAAAAGGCCTGCTCGCATCGTATATAACTTAATATACTGGGTGAAGATGGTCTTATTTTATTGTCTTGACTAGTCATGTTGATTATTTAATATTACTTTTGTACAGGAAACAAGCTACAATTTTAAAGTGACAAAATATGTTTGTTTTAATAACAAAAATATATTTGCCTACTCTCTTTCCGTCAAAACTGCCAAAAAAATAATCGCTCAAATCGCTTTTGTCACACCAACTTAAGTTCATGACTCAGTCTAGCGAGAAGAACTTAAAAGACTCGAAAGACACGAGACTAATGAGTCCTAGTCTTGAAAATCTACTCAAGCCTCGAAATGAAGACTAAAAGACTCGAATTTCATACAACACCAACCAGACCACTATATTTATATACCACTATAAAAACTAATATTTTTATAAAAATGTCTATAGATTTACATTAACATAATACAGAAATATTTCAAGACTTATGCACCTATAAATTTATAAGGTCACAATAAGGTGAATGAACTCACCAAAAATACGTGTACGTATTTTTATTCACCGTCTCTCCACATTTAGCATCAAAACATAAATCGTCTTAATTGGGTCATGTACCCAATGGTGTTGAATGTATGAAACTTGCTATGATAAGATAAAGATTTAAACGCAAACAATAGGTACAGTTTGAAAATTACTTTAGTCACATTATTTATGTACATTAAGTATGCATAATTATATGCAAAAGAACGGTTTTTTTGTTCGCGAATAATTTTTATAAACATCTTTCTAATAAAGTAAGGTACTTACTGATCCCAATTTCTGTCCCACTGGACGCCGGGTGTAAAATTCGTCGTCCAAGAGTTGTAAGCATTAAACTTCCTCTCAGTTTTATTATTATTTATTCGATAATACGCCAAACCACCTCCAACAGCACCCAAACTTAGAAGCGCGATCTTTTGAAACCTGGATAGCGTAGCCATTTTGAGTTTATGCTATGATGATACGGCAATAGATTACCATTTGCAGTGGATTTTGTGCCGTAAGTCTATTTTTAGGAAATAAATTTCAAATTCTTTTTGTCGCGGAAATAACCTCCTTCTTACTTCCACTTCCACGACGTTCGTTCAGCAAACTGACAGCATTAGGCTTGTAGGATAAATATCGATAAATCTATATTTCGATTTTTCAAATCGTTACATCGATATTTTTGGGCGCTATATTTTATAACGATATATCGTTCGAAATTGTATCAAAAACGATATTTTTATTTTATTTTATTTGGTCGACTCAATTTGTTGTGTCAACCCACATTATGACAAAGTATTGGCTCCGTAGTACGCCACATCATAATTTAAGAATTTTATTTCACTGCTTTTTAATTTGGTACTTACATATTATGTTGGTTTTTAAGTTGGCAACTCAGTCTTTATGTCAATACTTTCTGCCGAGCACATAAATCAAAGAGATTTTCTTATGTCAGTATCAGATAAATATTGGTTCAGTTTATAAATAATTAACTTCATGCAACACATAGGTACACACGCGGACTTAATGCCTTAGGCATTCTTTACCAGACAACCAAGAGTGATAAAGAGAAAACATGGCAGGTGCATAAAAAAAGAGAATAGATTAGAAAACCAGGGAAAAGTATATATATATATATATATATAATAAACATACATCCATGTTCAATATGATATAAACCTACATATATATAAATTAATGTTAAATTAAATCGATTTCAATAAGTATCGGTACTTTATTGCATTTCTGACATCCCTAGACAGCAGCATTACAAGCAGAAGAATCTGACAGGTCCATGACAGATTGGTTGTCAACTTTAGTGTCAAACGGTCAAACGTCAAGCGTATCATTGACAGCCACAGAACCAAAATTATTCTCGCAACTTCATACAAAAAAGGCATAAAGGCTTATTACCAAATACCCAATTTGTACCTAGAAAATTTAACTAAATATATAAAAATCTGAATTGATACTAGTGATGATAATGTATTCTATTCAGATCTCAAGCAAGAAAAACGAAATTGTGGTAGACAGTTTCAGAATAGACACTTGGAAAGATATGACATTGAATCCCGCTACTTGAAAGAAGCTGACACGAGATCGGCCTGAGAGGACAAGTGTGTACATGCAGGCCAGGAGGTTGGAATTAGACCAAAAACGCCACGAACTATCGTTTTCATGTCATTACAGTGAAAGCGCCTGGCCCTATGGCCAGGATAGGAATATTGACAGTAAATAGCAATCACGTGACTTTTTAGGTACCTATCAATAACTCGATTTAGATCTAATTTTGGGTTTAAACTGTTTCAATATTCGTGAGCCGTCCTTTATTGTGGGTGCCAACATAAGGTGGCCTTACCAGGAGTACCTCCGAGACCTTGGGGTCTGACAATCTTGCTCTGCCCTAGAGCGGGAGAAGTTTTGAGATGACTCCCCATAAAAAAAAAACAACAATATCTATAGGAGTAATTTCTTTCATAAGGTAACCGTCCGGACCGAGCCTTTTTTTTATGGTGGGAAAAATCATGCATTGACATCCCCCGCCCTTGGGCGGAGCGGGAGATAGTGTCAGACTCTTACTGACTAAAAGACCCACCCCGTTCCTTCTAGCCTACATACCGAGGCTCGAGCGCCTTTTCGGATAACCCTGGCCCCAGTAGGCTTCGACCCGGCTAAGTCCCTGCTGTTGCTGACAACTCCTTGAGGCGCGCGGGAACAGTGCGCGCCGTCGACGACTTGGGCTTTGTCCGGACAGTTACCGGACGGCCGGACAGTGAGCGACCCATTGCTCATCGTCCGCAAGCCCGCGCCTACGTTGGCCGGAAATCGGGATCAGAATCCCGACGGCGGCGGCGGCGATAACGCCGTTGCCTGATGCGTTCGACCTCCTCCTTAGCGAGCATTACTGCTTCGCAGAAGTCGGCGACCGCCTGCCACTCCTCCTCGCTCCGGACCATGGTCTCAACCAAGGCCCGGCGGTCTGGACCGAGCCTGAGTCGTCATCGACGTGACATTGCGTAGTGTTCCAAGCGCGCCTCAAGGAGATGTCAGCAAAACTGTAGGGGCCCAGCAAGGCCAAAGTCGACAGCGGGGCCATGGGTTGGCAAGGAACCTACCCTAGGAACACGCCTTGGTTTCCTCCGTTATCATATATCATATCAGCCGAAAGACGTCCTCTGCTGGACATAGGCCTCCCCCAAGCGTCACCACAATTTAAGAATCGCCAAACTTAAGTGGCAATGGGCCGGTTACATATATATTGCACGCAGAATAGATGGGGACGAAAAGTTCTGGAGAAACGACCGCGAAGACGCGGCGTTGGAAGGCCTCCTACAAGGTGGACCGATGACCTGGTCAGGGGATGCGAGCGAGCTGAGCAAGCGAGTTTAATGACCTGTAGGTACTTTGTACGCAACGCCGACTATTAACTACAGATCATTGAACTTGCTCAGCTGACGTTTTCTTAAACATACTAATTTCGTACATGCGTGAATTAATACGAGTTTTGAAAAAGACGTACTTTATTTTTTAATGGCTTATGTTTAACTTACCACCAGATATAGTAACATATAAAAGACAAAAATAGTAAATGATCACCAAAATTAAACCTGCATTTTAATGTAAAATTATAACCAGTTTTAACATCTCGCTATCCTATTTAAGCAAAATGAATCCAAATAAAGCATCGGCAGAACCCCACGGTTACGGAGATATCAGTAGTTAAAATTTTGAGGTTAGGTTAACTACCTGCCAAGCAGCAGCTCGACGGAGCCCCGCTACGCGGGGCTCCTACTTCTGGGTGGTTTAAAAAAAAATAACCTCGAAGAAGGTGACGGGGTCTGTGTTAGAGTCTGTGCGGAAAGTAAACCATCGTGGGATTTGAGGGCGCTGCTGTAAATAAATATCGTTTTTGTTGTGTAAGCAACATTGTGACGTCATTATAGTGCGACTGTTAAATCTTGATATTTTGAAACTCAGTTAGACTAGCTTCTTCCTGCGGCTTCACCCTATAATAAAAATTATCCTATTGGCTGAATTTGCTGACCTAACGAAACTGCAAAGTTATTGCTTATGTGCTATATTATTACAATGTTTATGATTAAGTTCATCTGTCTAGTAGTTTTTGCACGACACATCCATATATACGAGTACCTTCATCCATCTTCACAAACTTTCGCATCATAATATTAGTAGCCTATTTATTAAACTTGCTCACGTGATGAAACTTATAAAAAAAATAGGTAATAAGCTATTATTGCAACGTTTATCATTAAACTCATCCGTTTATAAGTTTTTGCCTTATGAGTAACAAACCGTTAATTGTAGCGACACCTGGGGGAGGACTATGTAGAACAGTGGACGTCTTTCGATTGTAATGATGATGGACATTTAAATGCAAACAGGAATCGGTAAAGGAAAATAGCGTGAAGAAACTGCTGTAGGTACTGCCTATCTAGGTAGGTTCCACCAACGACCACTTACCCAGTTCCAACGAAAATGGTTCTATCACTTTGGGATCGGTCTATTATCACTGACTAGAATATTGTAGCTAACAGCATGTTTATGTACTGATAGTTAAATATTAAGGTAAAAACGGGACACACTACCACTTTCTCGTTGTCTTCCTCAGTACATTTTTCCCTTATGCTAATCAATGAAAAATATGAACTTAATGACTATGAAAATAAAATACACTTCAGAATTTGTAATGTTGCTTCGTAAAAAATCTGTTTAGCCTATAAGGGATCATCTCGTATATAAGATCCTTGGGATCACTTGGTTGTCCGTCTGTTTATCTGTTAAACCTTTAACTCGAGAACGCTTGGAGGTATCGATTTAAAATTAAAACCATACACTCAAGTCTGCGGTCTTTTGAAGTTGTGAAAAAATCAGACTTCTGAGTTAACGAAAAAAATATACGGCCGTTTATGTCGGAAAAAATACTTATATTTCGATACTCAAGAGAATCAAAGAAACCCGAATCCCGTTGATCTAGAATCCTGAAAGGCATAAATCAAGGTCTCATAGAACAAGTACAGGGAAAAATCTTAAAATTTAATTTGCAATTCGGAAAAATCTTCGTAACACAATTCGGGAATTGATTTCATAGGTAAATTTTGTACAGAATCCTCAGTGCGCGAGTCCGACTCGCACTTGCCCTTTTTATTTTAGTTACTTCCTTCCTTACTCAATCCTGAAAAAAAATATTCTTAGTTAGTCGAAACGCATTATAAAATTAAAGTATCAATACTCTTTATACTAGCCATCGAAAAGATTGACCAAAACAAAATAAAGAAATATCGTCATGTTTAAATGAATTTCCGTTTAATTTATATATATTTAGAGATAACTGGGACAGGAGTTTACCTAGGAAGTCTAAAAAGATTAAAATAAAAGTGTTACGTACCAAAAAACAGCATACCAATGTTTCCCAAGTTCGTGACTTTGTTTTGATCAATTATGGTGTGATTTGCCATTTGTTATCTTTGGCAAAACTGTAATATATTAAATATTATTTTCCTTGCAGCTCGGTGAAATTTTTTATCACATTTCTGAAGATTTTAATTGAAAATTAACATAATCAACAAACCGGTGTCAACATTTTATGACGTTTTGCATTTGACGGATGGCTGAGTTGGGTTGCTACTTAAAATCTTTAATGTTGTAATAACAAAATAACATAATCAACAAACCGGTGTCAACATTTTATGACGTTTTGCATTTGACGGATGGCTGAGTTGGGTTGCTACTTAAAATCTTTAATGTTGTTTTCACTTTACGCCACGACGGTTCTTTTATCGCACAGACAATAGCTCGCTTCGCTCGCTCACTACGACCCCGCCACCTTCTTCTAACCTAAATCTATCCGACCCGGGGTGCCCTAAAATTCCACTAAGATAGATTGTTGATTAGACAAAGTATCATCTTGCTCTACGGGGCTAAAAAGAGCGCATTAATTTGCTCGCTAAGATTTGGTTATCATTTACTACATTTGGTGTTCGAATACAATTTAAAGTACAGTCGTAACTAAAATACTATTGTAACTTTAGGATTTCATTTTTTTGGTGTCAAGTAATATATTTTTGACAAAAGAACTAAGGGTACCAAAGCGTTTTATGGTGGTCATTATATTTAATCCCTTTTTTAATTTTATCTTTACAAATCGATAGTTTCATGTACAGGATCGACCCTCCACGGGATTAAAACGATTAAAATTTAGCGGTGTATATGGTTCAGATATTCGTCATTTAAAGCGTAGTTGACGACAGTAGCCAATCATTCAACCAATGTACCAACCTTGCCGATTATTTAGGTGAGTCGGTAACTTAAAACGGTCATTAATCTTTAAGTGATCTCTTTGTTCCGAATACTAAACAGCAATGCCTTATATAACCATATTATATAGTTGACTAGCTGTCCCCCCGATTTCACCCGCATCTTTGATTACAGCTCCGCTCCTGTTGATCGTAACATTCGTAACGTTACAGCCTTCCTCGATAAATGGGCTATCTATTACTAAAATAAATTTTCAATACACTTACTCGAAAACCGGCTCTTATTCTTATCGCTTTTATGCACGCAATTGATTGTTTTTCGCACTAGAGCGTAAAAGTGTGCGCACCCTTCCTCGCCATATTTTTATTACATTTATTGCAGCTGGGCACGGCGCGACCCTCAATAATCGCGCGTCAACCCGTGTTTATTTATGTATGTTTTCGTGAAAATTGGTCACTGGATCACTCGAGTCCATAACAACCACGCCTATGGCTCGGAAGAATGCTGCCTCGATTGCAATGACAATTTTCTTCAATTGTATCAAAATGTAGAATTTCAATTCTACCTAATTTTAGTTCCAGAGATTACCGCGTTCAACCAACCAAACAAACAAACAAACAAACTCAGCTTTATTATGTTCGATATAGAAACTGTTGAGAAAAATATGTAGGTACGTGACATCACAATGAATGTATCCTTGACGCACTACAATGTGTAAGTATGAATGTGTGTGAATTTAAATCGCTTCATTATTTTCGTGCAGTCAAATGACGTGTTAGTGAAGTACCTACGTAGTCGCTCTACCTAGCCCTTTACCAACGTGTTAGCGAAGTACCTACGTAGTCGCTCTACCTAGCCCTTTACCAACATGGTAGCGAGATGTACCTACGTAGTCGCTCTACCTAGCTCTTTCTCAACGAGTTAGCGAAGTACTTACGTATCTGCTCTACCTAGTCCTTTTCCAACGTGTTGGCGAAGTACCTACGTATCTGCTCTACCTAGCCCTTTGCCAACGTGTTGGCGAAGTACCTACGCAGTCGCTCTAGTCATAGTCATAGTAGTCATAGTAGTTTATTGGTAAGGGATTCTTACAAGTCATAAACAAATATTTCAAAATACTCAATACAAATGATACAAATAATTACATTACAATGCCAAAAAAATATAAAATGTCAAACAAATAAAATGAAATACAATAAAACAAGTCAATGTCAAATCACAGATTAAAATAAATTATACAATTAACAGTCACAACAATTTTCACCGATCAACGATTTTCAATTTTCTACCTAGCCCTTTACCAACGTGTTAGCGAAGTACCTACGTAGTCGCTCTACCTAGCCCTTTCCCAAAATGTTAGCGAAGTACCTATGTAATCGCTCTACCTAGGCCTTTCTTAACGTGTTAGCGAAGTACGTGCGTATCCGCTCTACCTAGCCCTTTGCCAACGTGTTAGCGAAGTACCTACGTAGTCGCTCTACCTAGCCCTTTGCCAACGTGTTAGCGAAGTACCTACGTAGTCACTCTATCTAGCCCTATACAGCGTGTCAATGCCACTAGTCTTTTGGCCACATTATTAGTCGACAGCGATGCGGAAGAGTTTTTTGGCTCCATATTTTAGTTTGATTTTAAGATGTAATTAGCGAAGGATTTTATACTTTTTACTGTAATTATATGTAGTTGAGTATTTTTAAATGTAAATTATTCGTTTTTATGACTATTTGAATTCAAACATAATGAATTTTTTTTTTTGTTATCTCTTTTGTTAGATAATAGTTTATTATGTAATAAATCTATTTCTAGAGTCAGTCTAAAAAGTCAAACGACTTGAGTAATCTAATAAAATAATCAAATTCTTGAAATCTGATGTAGGTAGTTAGTTAACTCTGGTTGAACAATCAATATTGCAAAGAGATGATCATTGTTTACTAATAGAACCTTATAAAAAGTATTGATACGTAATTTATAGGTACACCGATAAATATTGATCGTTTTAATCCCGTGGAGGGTTGATCCGGTACATGAAACACAATCGATTTGTAAAGATAAAATTAAAAAATAAAGTACCTGTTTTCCAAAACTCAAATGTACGAAATTAATTTCTTTAAGAAAACGTGAGCTGAGCGAGTCCAATGACCTGTAGGTAGTTTGCATGCAACGCCGACTACTACCTACAGGTCATTGGAGTCGTTTAGTTGACGTTTTCTCAAAGAACTGTATTTTGTACATTCGTAAATTAAAACGAGTTTTAGTTATACATATTTGGAGGTATGCGGAACAGAGAGTAAAGTCCCGCAAACCTCCGTTGAAAAGGATAAGGATCCTCCGACCAGACAGGTGTTATAGTCTGGTGGGCTACTGCCCGATAGATGATTTCGGGCTGTCGTATATGTTCAAATCGCGCGGAGAACTTTGATTGCGCGATGCAGGATTTCGTACTTTCTTTCGTAGTTCTTATGTGGCGCCATAGATGTCGCTACACATATAATGTGTGTGAAACCGTCAATTCATACCCTTAAGGGTCTAAACAGACGGACCGCATTTCAACTGCAAATTGCAGTTTAAGTGCAGTTTGAATGCAGTTGACACGACTGCAAACCAAACGTGCGGTTCGATTGCAGTCGTGTGAACTGCACACCGACTGCATCCGAACTGCACCATGCGCGGGAGGGCGGAGCGTGCGGGCGGGTGGGTATGATGCAGTTCGGATGCAGTCGGCGTGCATCATCATCAGTATGGTCATCTCTTAGCTGCCAGTGGCTTAATTCAGTTTCTATCTTTTAATTATTTTACATTTTTATTTCACTATCGACATTGTGCTCACATGATAGAAGCAACAAGTAATATGTAACCAAGCATTATATGTAACACATAATATGATTTAAAAGAGTGTCTATGGAGTTTCTTGCACGTTCTTCTCCATAGGGACCTACTCTTTGGAATGTGCAATTTAGCTTCACTTTTCTTGGACTGACCGACATTTGACTATTCAAAAGTGCCTGTAAATGGTCTATTTGAAATAAATGCTTTGATTGATTGATTGCAGTTCACACGACTGCAATCGGACCGCACATTTGGTTTGCAGTTCTATTGCAGTCGTTTTGCAGTTCTATTGCAGTCGTGTCAACTGTATTAAAACTGCACTTCAACTGCAATTTGCAGTTGGATTGCAGTTGAAATGCAGTCCGTCTGTTTAAACCCTTACTCAATAAAAGTCTGACACGCCTTTCCGCTCCGCTCAAGAGTGGGAGAAAAAAAACTCAATTTCACCTTTGTACACGAATTGTCAAGGCACGTGTATTTTTTTGTGTACATGTGTAGGATTTAATAAATTTGTTTTGAGTTAACATATTTTTTTTTTAACCCAATTACCAGAAACCGGAATAATTATGACGGTTTTCGTAACCTTCTTATTTTTGATTTTCATGACAATGGGATTAATAAAATGTCGGAAATTATATTATACAATGCGATGGCAGTTAAAGATACCGCAAAAATATTGAGCAAAAATTTTTTACAATCTCAGAATTATGTAAAAATTATTCGTTTTTCAAAATGGTGTTTGTTAGTTTTATTACTTTTTTATTATGTATATTGTATTTTAATACTTATGTATAAAAAATGAAGCGAACATAATATTCAACATTATACATAATGACTTAAACGTTACTTAACTAGCATTTTGACTGCGATTTTGTTCGTGAGCAAATTTTCATAAAAACTATATCGTTTTTTCGCGTTTTCTATATCGTTTATTAAGGGTAGTTTAATAAATAAAAACAATGACAGTATTTAATTACCTATTAATTTAGATTAGAATTTGTGCCCTTTCAAGTTTAACTTAAGAAATAAGATTCACCACACAACCTTCATTTTATAAGGTTTTTTTAAGGTCCAGAGATGTGCTATTGCCGGCAATATGGGAATATTGCTGGCAATATTGCCACCAATATTCATACTTCAGGCAATATTGTCACTAATATTCATACTTCAGGCAATATTGCCACCAATATTTATACTTCAGGCAATATTGCCACCAATATTCATACTTCAGGCAATATTGCCACCAATATTTATACTTTAGGCAATATTGCCACCAATTTTCATACTTCAGGCAATAGTGCCGCCAATATTCATACTTCAGGCAATATTGCCGCCAATATTCATACTTCAGGCAATATTGCCACCAATATTTATACTTCAGGCAATATTGCCACCAATATTCATACTTCAGGCAATATTGCCACCAATATAATATATAATTTTCACATAACGCCGTCTAGTCCCAAGCTAAGCAGAGCTTGTGTTATGGGTACTAGACAACTAATAAACAAACATATTTCTAAATACATACATATTATAGATAAATTACACCCAGACACAGAACAAATGATTATGCTCATCACACAAACATTTGTCCTGGGTGGGAATCGAACCCACGACCTCCGGCATAGCAATCAGGGTCACGAACCACTAGACCAACAGGCCAGTCAAATAATTTTTCCACCAATATTCCCAGTACACGGCAATATTACCGGTAACGGCACATCTCTAGGTCCCCTCATATTAACCAATGACTTCTCCCGCTCTAAGGCAGAGTGGAAGGGCGTGTCAGACTTATACTGACTAAAACCCACTCCTACGTTCCTTCTTTGCCTTGCGTTCCAGGACCCCGGGTTTTTCTTTCGGAAGGGAACCTTCTTCTTCTTCTGCTTCGGCCCTGCTGGGCCCCTACAGTTTTGCTGACATCTCCTTGAGGCGCGCTTGGAACACTACGGGCTGTCGACGACTCGGGCTCTGTCTATATTAGAGATGTGCCGTTGCCAGTAATATGGGAATATTACTGGCAATATTGACACCAGTATTCATACTTCAGGCAATATTCCCACTTCATGGCAATATGGCCGGGAACGGCACATCACTATCCGGAGGGGTATCGCAGTGTTCCGCAAAGTGTGTGCCTCGGCTCTTTGGTGTACCGAGGTGATTGGTTGGTGTACCTCGAAAAAATTAGATTATTTTTCAAGTTAATAAACAGGCAGAAGAAAAATGTACAAATACATGAAGTTTATTTGTGCACACAGGTATTAATTTGTTACAAAGTATTTCTCTGTGTTCTGCCACAGTAAGTGGCATACAAAAATTAACAAGTTTTTAATGAAAATATTTTTTTCATAGCAAGCTTTTATAGCACGGTATAATACGTACAAACACTCCTAATTTTTTTTTTTTTTTAATTTAGGTAGTTTGTACGCAACGCCGACTATTAACTACAGGACATAGAACTCGCTCAGCTAACGTTTTCTTAAAGAAATGAATTTCGTACATGCGTAAATTAATACGAGTTTTGAAAAGAAGGTACTTTATTTTTTAATTTTATCTTTACAAATCGATAGTGTTTCATGTACCGGATCGTCCCTCCACGGGATTAAAACGATTAAAATTTAGCGGTGTATAATGAATAGGTATTCTTCAAGACGAATCATACGAGCCCAAATTCGATGGGGTTGTGTCGTTTAACTACTAAGCTCCTATAGCCAATTAGCCACTCTCCGATTCCATCATCAGATCAGCTCCATGACACAATAATTTTGCAATGTCATCTAATTTACACATGCATGCAAAATTTCAGCTCAATTGGTAACCGTGAAGTGGAACAAATTTAATTTGCAAGATTTGATTACAGACAAACATACATCGGGACAGGTGAAACTAAATAAAAGCTTGTAATAATACTTAGAGTTTTAATTACGTTTATAAATATAGCTTATTTAGCCTTTTTTATGGTGATAAAAAACTAGGAAGGAGCTATATTTAGCCTACTGAAAAATATTCAGTAAGAGAGACATTACTAATGAATACAGATGTGAGTGTAATGAATAATGTAGATCAACCTATGGACTAAGATAACTGTAAGATCTATGATCGAAATACATTTAATTTCTTCCATCGCTAACCTTTATTTTATTCTTTTCTTTTTCGCTTCCATTTAATTGTGTAGCACATGATATATATAAATTTTATATATTATATGTACTTATATATTATTATTTTTTTCCCCTTAATTCATTAAACCACAAGCGAACGCCTGCGTTCGCGCATCTATTGTCTTTCTGTTGTTTCTGTAATTTCCACGATTGAAAGGTTAATTAATTTTCCCTTGATTTATATTGCTTGAAGTACACCACAGACTACCCCCTTTTTTAGTTTAAGTTCTTATATATTATTCCAACCCAAGGTTGTCTGGAAGACATCGCTTTCAGCGATAAGACCGCCACTGTGCCCATAGGTTTAGGTTTATGTGAAATTGTTACTATTTTGGTGTACAATACAGTTTATTCTATTGTATTCTATTCTAAATTCTCCGAGTGCATAGGTATTCGTATCTATTAGTTATACATTATGTGTGTTTTTGTGTATATACTAAGTGTGTGAAACTATCAAACAATTCATATTTTTTTTTGTTGAAAATGGTAATAAATACATTATAATTTAACTGTTTAAAAATAGGTAACTATTAGGCTTTTTTTTGTAACCGTCTTGGAATAATGGAACAGGTTATCAATTCGGTTGTATTCTTTTATCATTTTTTTAAATGTTTTGTACATTAGAACTCCGTCGTTTATGTAATACTTCCAGATTGGTCCCATTTTTTTTTTAAAACCTGTTCTGATAATGGAATCTGTGAGGAATCCAGGGAACTCCTCATATAATATGGGCAAAGAAATAGTGGTTTTGGTATTTTCATCGAAAAATCAAGCATTTACAGTCAAAAAGTAACATTTGGTAAAATGGAATTAGGGAAGAAGACCAGGAATGACCAATGGAACTTCACACTCATATCGATATCACAATGAAAATAGTTAAGCAAATATGACAATACAATTAGAGCTGTCTGACGTAACTTATTTTCACATGGATAAACCCTAGGTTCTCAGTAGCGTCTTATGTGCTTTGAATAATAATAAAAAAAAACCTGTGGAGCTTGTGAGAAAAAGAACAGAACAAACCGAAAAGCCTTAGTTACACGTTATAGGTACCAACCGACACTTTAATAACGTGTGACTACAGCTTTTCGTTTTGTTCTGTTCTTTTTTAACAGTGACCTTGTTTATTTTAGCATCCTGAAAATCTTGTTTTATACTTTTTCGGCGTGCCTTGGTCGAGGCCATGGTTCGGAGCGAGGAGGAGTGGCAGGCGGTCGCCGACTTCTGCGAAGCAGTAATGCTCGCCGCCGTAGGCGCGGTCTTGCGGACAGTGAGCATTGCGTAGCTCGCTGTCCGGCCGTCCGGTAACTGTCCGGACCAAGCCCAGGTCGTCGACGGCGCGCGCTGTTCCCGCGCGTCTCAAGCCGGGTCGAAGCCTACTGGGGCCAGGGTTACCCGAAAGGGCGCTCGGGTCATTTTTATATCCCAAGTGCAGCAAGAATTCCAGACATCTTATATACGCATGTAAAGAATATGATAGAAGAATATGTTTAGGAACAAATTAAGGCGTTTAACTCCTATTACAACACTTACATCAAAAGGATTTATTGTCTTCACAAACTGTAATTTAACGCTGAGCTTAATTGATGGAAAAGTTTTTAATATAATAAACAACACGTCTTCCCAATTCAGATGGGCTATTTGCAAACTGACCTCCACGAATTTCAATAACCTAGACCTTGCTTTTTCAATACCAATTACAGAGGAAGCGGCACTGAAAAACGGCATGAGTCCTTTACATGCGTATATAAGATGTCTGGAATTCTTGCTGCACTTGGGACATAAAAATGACCCAAGAGTCAGAGAGTGGCGAGTAAAGAAAAATTCTGATCTGGGAAAAATTACTGCAGAAAGAAAAAAAGAAATCCAAAACCAAATTAAGGAAAGTATGAGTCTATTGGTAGAAGTTGTTAAACCTAATTCAGGCACCTCAAATGACGGCAATACGGCTTGGCGAGTATTCAAAAGTGAACAAAGCCGCCAAACGTTTGCTAATATACTTGGCATTGAAAAATGGCTCGTCGATGACCTAAATGTAATTTTAATAGCCATAAATTCGGGATTACCAATAGACGCAAAAAAATACGGTACATTTTGTAAAAAATGTGGCTTAAAAGTATGTAGAGAAATACAACTGGCACCCTACGACTACTACTATACATAAAATCTTAATTCACGGAGAAAAAATTATAGAGAATTCAGCGCTACCCATAGGACTACTCTCTGAACAGGCTGGAGAGTCGAGGAATAAATTTTGGCGTCAGGATAGGGAACATCACAACCGGAAAGATTCTAGGGTTCATACTATGATGGACTTAATCCACAGGGCGCTTGAGTCATCCGACCCTGTCATATCAGCGATACGGCTAAAACAACGCCTAAGTAACTGAAGGAGAATGCCACTGCCAGAAGCTGTTATAGAAATGTTACAACCGGACAATTCTGAATGTTTAAATGAAGATAACAGTGATGTCAAAGAAGAAACTGCATGTACCTAGAGCGAAGAAAATTAATTTACAACACTTCTTTACAACGAAGATAGTTTATTTAACGCAGATGATGTTTAAGCACAATTATTTTGAAAACACAAGCCAAAAGAATTCTTCTATATTTATAAAGTAAAAAATATAAAAATTACGTCTTAAAAAAAATTGCGGGAAGTTACCCCGGGTTCGGGTAATTTCGGGTATATCTTAGTATTTCCGAGATTCCACAGAATTAACTGTTGTTTTTTTTTTGTGTTGGTAGTCTACCTTATTACCTCTTTTTTAATTCATTAAACCCCAAGCGAACGCCGGCGTTCGCGCACCTATTGTCTTTCAATTGTGTCTGTCATTATCAAGATTGAAAGGATAAAGTAAATTGCAGATTCTAATACTGAAGAACATGGGCAAAAAAAAATAAAAACGAAAATCACAAAATCGCTGATTTCTCGGTTTCCTACGAGATCTAGAGCAGCCATAAAGGACTCGTAACATACATAAATAAAAACAAGACCTTTTAAAATGTAGTTAAAAAAATAAAGCAACTGTAAAAGTTTAGATGAAATAATTTTTTAATTTTTTTTTAAATAATTTTTTCAAAATATGGGTAAAAAGTTTAACCCCGGATACCTCCTAAACTAGTTATGATGGATTCGTGGGAGTTTTACTCTCGCAATTAGAATAAAAAGCTCTATCTGATTCACTAATAATCAGGGAGGTGGTCATTTTGAGATAAAATAAAATACTGTGGCGCGGTGACACGCGCCGACTAGTAAAACGTACGCACGGAAAAATATGTCTATTGGTACTGAAAAGGTAATTCTGGAAGAGCAGTGTCACTCTACCGTAATATATGGAACTAGGCGAATGAGTTATATAAAGATCGACCTGATTTCAAACCGCAGAAATAAGCTTCTGTCTTCAATAGTCATTTTACAAATTACATTCCTAGTCAAAATTGTTCAAATAGTTACCGCAGCGATACCCTAACAGCTAACTCGATGTTCCTTACACACCGAAAATGAGGTACGGAAACACATTTTATCATTGAAAAATACCGATTGTGTAAGTTATGATGAACTTAATACCCGAATGATTAAGACATGTGTTAGTGAAATAAGCGGAGTGTTGATCCATCTCATTAACCTATCCTTTTCACAAGGAGTCTTTCCTAGCGCTTTAAAAATATCTGTCGTTTTTAAACTGATATTTAAAAAGGGTGAAAAATGTGAAAGAATAATTATTATCGCACTGATATCCATCAAGTCAAAATTCTATGAAAAATATATGTACATGTATCAAAGAATAGTCGACTAATGCGGAAAATCTAATGTTATTAAAAAGAGCAATTCGGCTTTCAAAAAAAGTCTGCAACCCTTTTTTATCTTTTTACTTCTGAAAGCGATATTGACTAGTATTAACAACAAACAGCTAACGACATGATTATTCTGCGATCTGTCTAAGGCTTTGATCTCGATTCACATGAAAGACTATTAAAAAAAACTTGAGACTATTTAGAAGACTACCACTACAAAGGGTATCGTCGTGCTTAAATAGTAGACAATAGACAGTCACTATTACAAACTTAATGTAAGTAGGGACAGAATATTCGTCTGGATTTATAAGTATAAAACGGGGCGTCCACCAGGGTAGCATTTTGGGCCCTATCTTATTTCTGCACTATATAAATGACATAGTTATGTAACTAATCATCAAGGCTTCAGTAATTGTTAATACCGATATAAAAAATCAATTGCAGATCGTGCAGCAGACATAAATAATACAACATAAAATTTATTTACGGGGCTAAATAATAATAATTTATCGATTGATCTTAATAAGTCAGTTTATAAACAATTTAATCAATCCTATAATAATGCATTAAATTTAAATGTGGACGTATCCAAAATTACAGAATTGACAAAAACTAAATTTCTAGGAGTAGCAATTGACGAACATTTAGACTGGAAAGCACAGTTCGATACTGCATGTAATAAAGTAAATAAATTTATTTATGCTTTGAGACAAATAAAAAAGTTACTATTCTAATATAAAAACGGCTGTGATGACATACTGGGCATATGTAGAATCCTCACTACGATATGGGCTAATTAGGTGGGGAAATAGTACTAACCAAAATAGGGTATTCTTTTATTGCCCAAAAGAAATATCAAAGAACTGTATACAAGATTCCATCTGACAATTAATCATGTCTCGTTCTAAGAGTGTGTGTATGAGTCGAAATACGTGTCACGACGATAATATTGCCGCGATTCTCTCGCTCGTAGAGATGGTCCCTTACCGAGCAGTTTGCTTCAGAATATCACTATTTTATACCACTAAATGGGATCAAGGGTCTAAAGTGAACAATTGACGATTAATGATATTTATTATGCAAATAGGTTTTTAAGGGCCGACGCTGCGTCACGCGGGCGCCCGCGCGGTCCCATACGAAAGTGCTACATTGCGGCTTGCCGCGTGGGTGCCGCCGGACGATGAGGTGCCCATTGCTTGTCGTCCGCAAGCTCTCGCAGGTTTTTATATAGTATGGGCATGGGTATCTTGTTTTGTTTTTGTACGTCCCATCGGTTCCGGGATACACGGGACCGTAGCTATGCGATTGGCACTGAGGTCAGAACATAAAAAGTGTCCATGTTTTTAAACCTGCGATCCGATAGATAAGCAGGGACTGATTAAAGCGCACACAGTTTATTAAGAGCCCTTGAAAACACCTAAACATTATCATTAGTCGCTTTTAGCGATATGACCGCCCATTGTGACACCCTATTAATTTTAAGTTTCTCAAGTAATTTTTATTTTTGGTTTACAATAAAGAAACTATCTATCTATCCATTATAATCGGACGGGAAGACCGGCAAATTGATCCAGTCATTCAATGTACGCGATATAATCAAATAAACGACGACGCGAAACGCTTAGTCCGCACTCTAGAGGTGTCAACAATGTAAGGGTGCACTCGCCATACGTCATGATGGCCGACATTGCTAATGAACCATGAACTCACACCTCCGGTTTTTTTTTTCCTTAGGTGTGAAATCATCTAATGACATCCCCCGCTCTTGAGCAGACCGGGAGTAAGTGTCAGACATTTACTGACTAAAAACCCACTCCTGTTACTTCTTTGCCATTTTTTCTGGACCCTGGGAATCTCTTTCGCATCACCCATGGCCCCAGTAGGCTTCGACCCTACAGGGCTCTGATTTGTACGTAGAACGACGTCGCGTGGCGTGGATCAAGTGTAGCTCTACAAGTCTAGTTTCTATTTAAATTGTATGGAGACCGACGCGCCCAGATCGGCGTGTGTGGCACACGTGTGCGCAGTGTTACCTTTAGGGTTGCGTATCAGAAGGTTGCCAATAGGACCCTATCACTTACTAAGCTTTCGCTGTTCGTCCGTCCGTTTGTCTGTCAGCTCGTTTGTCAACGGATTGTATCTCATAAACCCTAAGATGTATATTTTTATTGCCGCTACAAAAATAAAATTAAACTAAAGGGGTTCCATACAAGAAACATTATTTTGTCAGTGTTTTCTGTTCGATTTTCATATTCAAAAAGTATTTTATATAGTACGGAAAACACGTACAGCTATTTTTATTACACTCATTCTTTTTAGGGTTCCGTAGTCAATTAGGAACCCTTATAGTTTCGCCATGTCTGTCTGTCCGTCTGTCCGTCCTCGCTTAATCTCTGTGACCGTTAGCACTAGAAAGCTGAAATTTGGTACCAATATGTATATCAATCACGCTGACAAAGTGGTAAAATAAAAATTGGAAAAAAATGTTTTATTAGGGTAGCCCCCCTATATGTAAAGTGGGAAGTGATTTTTTTTTAATTTCAACCCTAACGTGTGATATGTTGTTGGATAGGTATTTAAAAATGAATAGGGGTTTACTAAAATCATTTTTTGATAATGTCAATAATTTCGGAAATAATCGCTCCAAAAGTAAAAAACAATGTGTCCCCCCCCCTCTAACTTTTGAACCATAAGTTTAAAAAATATGAAAAAAATCTGAAAAGTAGAACTTTATAAGGACTTTCTAGGAAAATTATTTTGAACTTGATGGAAAAAACAGTTTTTGTACAAAAAAGACAAAAGGGTTCTGCAAAAGAATTTCTGGACTAAGTTTGTAGTATAATCGTATATGCAAGCATTTTTTTAAACTCATAAGTGGGTACACTTATTGTGACGGACGGGAAACTACGGAACCCTACACTGAGCGTGGCCCGACACGCTCTTGGCCGGTTTTTTAAAGCCTACAGTTATCCAATAAAAAAACTTCTATTTAAGCCTAACATATAAATACGTTATTCTTGTAGTGACATTGTTAGTTTGACCTCATACCTTGTTCACGTAAGTGTACAATTCTACTTTGATTAAATAAGGCAAGTTGTAGATATCTTTTTACCAGTCTATTGAAGGCTTCTCGAGCACTTATAGGTACATTGTTCGTTAAGTGCGTACATGTTCATTTTTATGCGATACCAAAGAAATGTTTGCGTATTTTTTCAAAGCGTAAAATAAAAATTATTGTACGGAACACAGCTAGTATATTAAAAATTAAATTCTAATTAAAAAAAATATATATAATTAAGTAGCTATCTAATTTTTTACGAGGCAAAAATCACAAAATACATATAGTTGTTAATTATAATAATAATTTCTTATCTAAGTAGGTAAATCAATAAAAATAACAGTTCATCGAAAACAATAAAAGATCATAATATTTACAAACTTTACAAATAGTGACAAATAAGTGTGGAAAAATAAATGTGATTTGATTTATATTTAGGTAAGTAATTTATGTAGTTTATTTATTATCCAACTTCAAAAAGGAGAAGGTTCTATGTTCAGCTGAATGTACTTTTTTAAAATGTTAATTAACGAAGAGACAAAACTATTATAAAAACACCGACTTCCGAAATTAAGGTTATTTTGCACTTTTTTGTATATTTTTTTACATTAAAGTCGGTTGTTTTTTTTAGTTATTATAATATTATTTATTGTAGGTGCACTAATTAAAAAATCGCTTTCGTAACGCTTTTGAAAATGCATTGTTTTTCACATTAGAGCGGAAAAGTGCACGAGCTCGCCCCGCCACAATTTATTACATTTATCGTATCAGGCTGGATGCTAAGGGACCCCTACGAGTCGCGCGTCCACCCTTATTTATTTTCATCTTCCTGTATTGAAAAACGTCGTTTGATACACGAAGAAAGTCACTGCAGCACTTGAATTCACCTCGTTCGAAATTCAAACTTTCTCTATAGTCTGTCTAATAAGTCAACCGACTTGGGAATTTTGTATATTTAATCATTTAATTCGATATTCGATACTTTTTTTTAAGGTTCTTCTGTTAGTTAACAATGATCTCTATCTCTTAACCAACCTTGATTATTGAACTCGTGTTGACTATATCAGATTTCATTAAATCCTAATAATTAATCAAGTCGTTTAACTTATTAGACAGACTCTTGTATAAAAATGTAAGATTTTTGACGTGTTTAGACAATATTTGCCTGTCGTCTACTTCCACTTACGATAAATAGACCGTCTGAATCAATGTCTTTGAAGTAGATAGTTCTTCAAGGTACAGGATTAGTTCATATTTTAGTAGTTGGTGGTTTTATTTTTGTGAAATTTCCGCTCTCATTTCTGGAGTTTGTAGGCATTTTTTTATATTTTTTATTATTGATAGGCTCGCGTTTGAAATAAAAAAGAAGCAAGTTTTATGTTCGGCTGAATGTATTTTTTTTTATTAATTATGTTCACCGATTTCTCGGTCAATCGTGGACCGATTTTGTAAATAATTTTTTTTTTTGTGAATTGTTATGCTTCCAAGTTGGTCCCTTAGAAATATTGTTATGATCATTTTTTTTAATGGTGGGAAAAATCATGCATTGACATCCCCCGCCCTTGGGTGGAGCGGGAGATAGTGTCAGACTCTTACTGACTAAAAGACCCACCCCGTTCCTTCTAGCCTTCATACCGGGGCTCGAGCGCCCTTTCGGATAACCCTGGCCCTTATGATCTGATCATGAACTTGAAGATATGGAACAGAACTGTCATAATGTAAAGTAAAATTGCTTTGTTTATACGTGTAGTCGATGACTGAATGAAAGAAAAGAGGGAAGGGATATATCGAACTGATCTGATGATGAAGTCGAAAGGTAGCTTAGGTACCTTTAACTTTATAATAAATAAATGTAATCTAAACGTGTTTGGAATGCTTAGAATTGACATGAGATGCACTCTGGCTTTAAGGTATTCATGTTTGGCTGAGCCTACTTTTTAGTGGAGGTACCATAACTAAAAACTGTAAAACAAAAAACTTAAAAAAAAAACACTTCCATTATTTTGCACTTTTTGTTATTATTGTTTTACATTGAAGTGAGTTGTATTTTTTTTTTTTTTTGTGAAAAGTTTTTTTATTGCTTATTTTTGATGGTGATACTAAAGTATATGTCAATTTTTTTTCTGGGAAGGCCTCAATCAGTTAACTTCGCCCGCTGACCAGCAAAGTTCTGACCTAGCCCTTTAGTTCTTACAAAAGGGCCAGGTCAGACTTTTACTAACTACCTAAAACCCATCGTTTGTTCTTTAATTTGCGCTTTGCGTTATAGAACCACGGTAATTCTTTCAAACGTTCCCGTAACCCTAGCGGGCATCAATTTGAGGCACGCCTGGATCTTGAACCTCCTGGAAAGCAAAGGAACCCTTTGCGTTCCAAGAGGTTCCGAGGTCCATCGTAGGCGCGGGCTTGCAGACGGCGAGCAATAGGTAGCTACCCATCCAATCGTCCGGTAACCGTCCGAACCGAGCCCGACTGCGTAGGTATTGTTCCACGCGCGCCTCAAGGGGTTGGCCGCACGCAAACCGTAGAGGCCAAGCAGGGTCGAAGCCTACTGGGGTCAAGAATCTGCTCTGAAAGTAAGATTCGGCCCCGGTACGAAAGGCAATGAAGGAACAGGTTTGGGTTTTTAGTCAGTAAAAGTCTAACATTATAAAATCAAAATATTTTTTTTTTTTAAATAGACCATTTACAGGCACTTTTGAATAGTCAAATGTCGGTCAGTCCAAGAAAAGTGAAGCTAAATTGCACGTTCCAATACGTAGGTCTCTATGGAGAAGAACGTGCAAGAAACTCCATGGACACTCTTTTTAAAATATATTATGAGTTGCATAGATCTTGGTTACATATTTCTTGTTGCTTCTAATATGTGAGCAGAATATAGGTAGATACGTAATAATAATAAGTTATTATTCTTTTTATTAAATGTAATTAAAAATAGAAACCGAATTAAGCCACTGGCAGCCAAGAGATGACCAGTCTCAACCGATGGCACCCGTTCACGGGCATGACACGTGCATCAGCCCCACTCAGCTCAACCATTTTAAAGGGAACCGAATGACCCAATAACACGTGCCACCACTCTCAATTGGTATTTTATTATAAAATTTTACACAGTACCCCATGAAAGAGCTACGTACTTTAGCCAATCTGAATCAAGGTTGATCTAATTAGTTCCTATTCCTAGTATTTAAATTGTGCCTGTCACTTATCTTAGTAAAAAGATGAATATTTTTCCGAACATACATGATGTTTTCATAAATGTATTGACAAAGGACCGTCAGGATGTTTATTTCTTTAAAAAGTTCCCTAAGAGAATCGCGTCTGCGAAGATTATATATATGGCTCTGATAGCTCTTTTCTGCAGTATAAAAATAGACTTTATGTCTGCAGCCCGTCCCCATAGCAAAATACCGTAAGACATATGACTATGAAAATAACTAAAATAGACTAGTCTCGCAGTATCTGCATCAGTTAATTGGTGGATTTTTCTGACAGCATATGCTGCTGAACTAAGCCGTCCTGCCAGAGATGTTAAATGAGGACCCCATTGTAGCCTCGAGTCAAGCGTGATCCCTAGGAAAATCGTACTCTCGACGAACTCGATTTTCTCCTTGTTCAATACTATGTCCGAATAATTGCTTGTAGCATTCGGTAACGCAAATCTTATGCACTTAGTTTTTTTCCATTTAATACTAAATTATTAACAGTAAACCAGTTTTGGACTTGCTGTAGAGCATTATTTACGTCATCAAGGTTTGTGGAACGTCTATTGATTTTAAAAATTAACGACGTATCGCCAGCAAACAATATAATGTGGTTGTTTTTTTTAATAGATGCGGTAGATCATTTATATATACTAAGATAGATCACTTATCTACCTTAAGGCGTATAGTCCCTTGAACCATCTGGCCGAAAATATGTGAACGCAACTCTCGCCCTCGCCTAGGCGGCAGTACGCAAATCTGTGCATTTATTTGCGGCCAGCAGCGCCCGGAAAGCGCTTTATATCCATTTTCTCTGCAAGATATTGATTGATTTACATATGAAATGTTCACTTTGAAGAATATTTAACCACCAATTTTTATGTGTAAAAATGTTTCTAAAGGTCCAAGCCGTTTCGAAGGAGTAGGGAAATGTTGCGAAAAGTTGCGAAATTGCTAAATATTTTTTTTTGACAAAAGTATTAATTGCACGAAAAAATCAAATGTTCATATTATTGTTCATGAATCTATGATAAACATATATTTTTTTCAAACCAATTGACCTAGCCGTTACGGAGGAGTAGGCCTCAGAAAATCACTGTTTTATGGCACTTTTCGGGCGCTTGGCCCTTAAAACAAAGGAGGTTCCAGGGTGATAGTTTGAGTCCGCTTTGGTTTTGCCTAGCCTTGAATTTTCTAAGCTCACTACTAAAGAATTCAGGTCTAGGCTATCGGTTGACGAGAAGTGGCCAGGTGAACTTTTTACACAAAACAATCTGCAACTGATGGAGCTAGGTACTGAAGGCAACTGAAACCTTCAGTAGTACTACGTAGTAACTATTCAGTAATCTGTGGTAGTACCATAAGGATGGTGTTTGGTGTGGACAAATGTGCGGTCATGCATGTAAAGCGAGAGGAGGTTGTGGAATCCATGGTACTCGACTCACACTTTCCATAATCCGGAGATCACTCTCTCCAACCGGAACTTATAAAGTAAAATCATAGTCAAAAAGAAAGTATTTGGGGATGTCGGATGCTCTATGTATCAACATCACTGACATGAAGCAATCGTTGAAAGAGCGTTTCTTTGGACGCCTTTTTTATGGTGGGAAATAGTGTCAGACTCTTACTGACTAAAAACCAACCCCGTTCCTTCAAGCTTTCATACCGGGGCTCGAGTTATGTTTCGAAACTAACCCTGGCCCCAGTAGGCTTCGACCCGGCTGGGCCCCTGCTGTTGCTCACAACTTCTTGAGGCGCGCGGGAACAGTGCGCGCCGTCGACGACTTGGGCTCGGTCCGGACAGTTACCGGACGGTCGGATAGCTTAGCTACCCATAGTTCACCGTCCGCAAGCCCGCGTCTACGGTGGCCGGAAATCGGGATCGGTATCCTGGCAGCGGCGAGAGCGCCTAGCTTTAGCTTTTTCAGCTTTGCTAGCATTACTGCTTCGCAGAAGAAGGCGCCCGCCTGCCACTCCTCTTACTCCGGACCATGGCCTGAACCAAGCCCCGGCGCGAGAATGGACACCTGAAGAAGGTATTCAAAGCCTTCTGAGATTGTCGACATGCGAGATGTGGACTCGGCGATTATTGTACTAATAGTCGGCTCAGGCTCTCAGGCTCGCGTTAGGCGGCTGGATCAAAGGCTTGATTCAGAAAGCGGCACTTCTGGACGCAGCTCGTCTTGTTAGGAGGTCCATTCTCTGGAGCTTTGACCGCCGGTAGCTTGGACCCGGTTCCCGATACCGGTGGGCCACTGTTTTTCTATTTTTAAATGTTTTATTTATTTTATCTTGAAATATTTAAAAATGTAATTTACAAGTAATATTAATGAATAAACGGAATAAAATTCCACGACTTTCACACAACGCCATCTAGTCCCAAATTAAGCTTGTAGTACCAGTCTGCTGATAAGCATACTTATATGTTTCTAAATGCATAGGTATATATTTAGACTACTTTTTGTCCGCGGCGTCACTCCCGTTCTACCCTACTCCACCCTATTATATCTTACTGTACCCTACACTACCCAAATTTTCATTTATTTATCCATAAGAACCTTCTCCTCACAACAACACCCTATTCTACCCTACTATACCCTAGTCTAACCTACTGTATCCTACTCTACCCTACATTACCCTATTCTACCCTACACTACCCTAATTTTCATTTATTTATTCATAAGAACCTTCTCCTCGCAGTAAGAAACACAACAAAAAAAAAAATTAGCGAAATCGGTTCAGCTGTTCTCGAGATTAACACATTTAGCGATTCATTTTTATATTATAGATAATTTACACCCAGACATAGAACAACCGTGCTCGTCACACAAACATTTGCACTGGGTGGGAGTCGAGAACCCACAACCTTCGGCATAGTCAAGGCCACTGACAACTGGACCAACAGGCCAATCAGACATGATATTCGTTTTATTCGTAACGTCTGATGAGTTATGCTAGGTACATAGTACTTAATTTTGCTCTGTATATTGCACGTACCTTGGACCAAACTCATGCGGAAAAATTTGCATCACATTATGCAGGTCCGTGTAGCTATAGGTGCGGAAAATCGAAGTAAATAAATGTAATTAGGCGATGCTGATAACGGTTTTTAAACAACAACTGCGTAATTGTGATGGCAGCACATGGTCAGGAGGAAAAAACATAAGAAAATTAAATTAACCAATTAAAAAAAACCGGTACTTGACCAGTTCTTTTTGGATAGTCGGTCAAGTGAGGGTTCCGTACAAAACATCTACCTAAGTAAATAATTTCAATTCCAGAATTGAGACTCAAAGATTGTTCGATGTCGTCGTTATTATTGTGGATTCTAGATTTTTTTTTATAATGGATAGGCTCGCGTTTGACCACTACATCACCTGATGGTAAGCGATGATGTGGCCGACGATGGAACACGTCTGCCTAGAAGCAATCTATTCACTCTTGACTTGATCAACGGGAAGTGTCTACCCTATAGGTTTTGATTTCCTTGCAAGTGTAAAAATATGCAACTAAACGGAGCATTAACAGCCTTATCTTTGGACTGTGTTGCCTCAGAAGTTTTTCGCTGCTCCAAGTTCCAAGGGCGAACAGATCCGAGTGTTTAATACTAATTTTATACACCTTAAGTATTCCCTAAACATAGTATATTCACTCCCCAAGCACTCAAAAGATCAAAAACATCAAAACATCGGTAATTATAGTTGATAATTAGCTTTAGCATTATCAGCCGTATAATTTTCCCACTGCTGGGACTCAGACCTCCTCGTTAGGAGAGAAACGGGCCGTAATCCACCATGCGGGCCCCGAGTGGGGTTGGTGAATGTCACATGTGTTCGAATTTTTGGTTATAATAGATGCCGGTTTCCTCACGATGGTTTCCATCACTGTTTTGAGAGCAGTCGTAATGAAATAAATTACACAAAGTAATACGCCTGGCTGCGTTTGAACTCGTGACCTTACAACACGTAAGTCGGGGCCACAGGGCTAACACTACTCTCTAAATACATAGGTATTTATATAGAAAAAAGTTTACTCTAAAAACAAAATTAAATTGAGTATCAACAAAAAATGTTCAAAGATAGTATTAAGGATTTTCATAGACTTAAAAGAAAAGCCTTTGAACCAGTAAGTCCCTAACTGTAATTAAAGAAACTATATGACATTATGTCACTGGTAGCGCCGTTGATGTCTTCAAATCGTATTTGATATATCCTAACGAAACCAAAAAAATAAAATAGTCCCAGTATCATAAAATTTGGCATTCCACAGGGATCAAAATTAGGACCCCTATTATTCCTGATTTATATTAATAATATTCATAAAATTAGACTAAACGATATCATTTTATTCAGGTGAAACAGCCTTAATTTATTTCAGACGCTTTGTAGACTCTGTTATGTACGAGTTGGCTATGTGGTTTCAGTGCAATCCACACGCCATAAAATAACCAAAAGCACTACATAATTTTTGTTGCAAAAATAAAATCATATTACAACACTAACCATAAATAACCGGACAATAAAAAGTTGATCGCGAAAAATTTAGAATTAATTTTAGAGCGGTTTCCAGTTCATGCGAAACCGCTTAATATAGAGAAGGTTAAATCTAAAATGAGTTATACATAACATTAGTTTTAGTAAGCTGAGAGCCTGGCGCATTATTGAAGCCTACTTAGGAACCATGAAGTCTCCTATTTAAATATCTATTAAAAGTTAAAAAGCTAAGTCATAATTTACCGAACGTATTTTTTTTTAATTTAGATCAATTTTTTCATAACTTTTATCACAGTTACGAAACTGATTATTTTATGCATAAAAGTACTACTCATGAAGATTCAGTTGCAAATAAAAAATCTCGACAAAAGCCATGTACTTTTTATTAATTTTTTTTTAGATTGGTCAGGTCGATTATTCTCAAAAAATCAGGAAAAAATTCATAACTCGAAAACCATGAAAAGTCGCGGAACATACATGAGGGATTCGGATACCCCACGATACGAGGGACCTAAATTTTATTTTTGGACGTCAATGTTTTGGCCACCCTGTTTAAGTGAAACCGCGATACACATAAGAATTTATGTACAAAATTTCATAACTGTGTCATGAAAAATCAGACAGTTATATGCTTGTTGTGCCAGGTCCACACAGATACATGATCACCGGGCCATCCGGTGACGGGGTTGTTTTGCTGCTGCGTCCAGCTGTGTGTTCTTTTTTTTTTTTGTTGTTGACTGAAATTCAAATTGGCCACTAGCCAATTTGAATTTCGAGTCAACTTGTACGATGCACGTACATAATTCACAATGTTGACGATTTTTGATGTTCCAAATTCAAATCTCATTATTCTCTAGGGATCCGCCATACTACATTATCTCCCTAGGGATAGAATGACTTGCTTTAATAGTAGTTTTTACACCACCTGCTCGATAATGTCATTTTACACGTCATACAAACCTCACTTAAAGCAAGTCATTATATGCCTAGGGAGATAATGCAGTATGGCCGATCCCTAGGGAATAATGAGATTTGAATTTGGAGCATCAAAATCGTCAACATTGTGAATTAAAATGTAGGCGCATCAAACAAGTTGACTCGAAATTCAAACCAAAGAGTATGTAATCACTATGATTCATACTGGCCACTAACAAAAATAAGAAAATAGAATATAACGTGCGTACCTACTGACGACACGGGAGCATTATAGAAAATTGAAACTATAGAATCTTGGAGTAGTGAATTTTGTTTGTTTGATGAACTTGTAAATATAATACTTATATGTCTCTAATATATGATTTGGTCGACCAAATTATCTCACAGATGGTGTAAAAAGTAGAGTATGCAACACGGGGATAAAGCTGTCTTTGTCTTGGGCGGCTTAAATTCCTCACTTCACTCAGGTTTCTTTATTAACTCCCTCACTATCGTTCGGGATTTATAAAATTAACTCCCGAGCATTGCGAGGGAGTTAATAAAGAAACCTGAGTGAAGTGAGGAATTTAAGCCGCCCAAGACAAAGACAGCTTTATCCCCGTGTTGCATACTCTACTTTTTTCAAATCTCATTATTCCCTAGGGATCGGCCATACTGCATTATCTCCCTAGGCATATAATGACTTGCTTTAAGTGAGGTTTGTATGACGTGTAAAATGACATTATCGAGCAGGTGGTGCAAAAATGAGATTTGTATGACGTATAAAACGACATTATCGAGCAGCTGGTATAAAAAAAAAAAATTACAATCATAATTACATATTATTATTTTAAAAATGCAACGCTACTTTACCTTTTATACACCGTTAAATTTTTGTCGTTTTAATCCCGTAGAGGGTCGATCCGGTACATGTAACACTATCGATTTGTAAAGATACAATTAAAAAATAAAGTACCTTTTTCAAAAACTCGTATTAATTTACGCATGTACGAAATTAATTTCTTTAAGAAAACGTCAGCTGAGCGAGTTCTGACAATGATCTGTAGGTAGTTTTAACGCAACGCTGACTCATAATGTGGCCTGTTCATTATTATTATGAGGTGTCATCATCATCATAATCATCATTATTTCAGCCGAAAGACGTCCACTGTTGGACATAGGCCTCCCCTAAGTGTCGCAATAATGATCAGTCCCGTGTGTCTCGCATCCATCGGATCCCCGCAACCCTTACCAGGTCATCGGTACACCTCCTGGGAGGCTTTCCAACGCTGCGTCTTCCGCAACGTGGTCGCCATTTCAGAACCTTCTGTCCCCATAGATCATCTGTTCTTCTGTGTGAGGTGTACAGTAAAGTAAATAATAATAATAAAATATTAAACAGCTTCTTCTATTTTCCAGCGGCTATCATGTCGTGGCTCACGGCACTGACCGTGGTGGTGGCAGCAGGGTTCTTATACTGGCGGTACTGGCGCTGGACCCACAGGCGCATGCTGGAGCTGGCAGCTATAGTACCGGGCCCGCCAGCGATACCTATACTAGGAAATGCACTCTTCTTCATGGCTAATCCTGGAGGTAAGTTATTTTACAAGCTTTTATTTAGATCCACCTGTACCGATGTTTGCTATTATACTACTCTGTTAAGAAAAAATTATTCTAAAAAAATATTTTAAAATAATTGAGTCAAAATTTAGTCAGATTTATAAATGTCTAAATCGAGTTAGAAAATGAGTTGGAGTTAGTGTTGATCGAGTTGAGTTGATTACTTAGTTTCGAGTTAGTTTAATGAGTTAGTTAGTCAGCCATGAGAATCTTAACGTAAATATATCATGATAAGCATAAAATTAGTCCATTATTAACCCATGGTCAGAATCATGATATCTATAATTCTTATGCATATAATTGCATTCCTTGATATTATCATGTTTAAAGAAATACTAATTAAAAAAACAAGATGCATTGACGTCAGCGCCGCTAGGTATTTCAATAAATACATACTTCTTGTAGGTTCATTAATTATAATGACTAGGGCTAGTTTGTACTTCAAAATCTATAGTAATCTCTGGGTTTTCCCTCCCCCTTAAGATCCTATGTCTCCAGCTGGGGCAGAGGGCGTCGACAATCGACCCATCGCGATCGGTCTTGAGCTTTACGCTTCACCTCGCTCCATACCAATCCGATGGCCGTCGCTTCTGCCAACACGGTACGTCACCAGGTTTGCCGAGGACGGCTACGCCATTTTTCCCTTTGGGGATTCCAGTCCAACGCCTGTTTAGGCATGTGATCGGAATCCCTCCTAAGCTCTGAGTTGCCAGAAAGAAATTCACCCAATTTCGTTTCTCTCAAACCCCCACCAAATTAAACAATAATAATATTCCACAACTATCATACAACGCCGTCTAGTTCCAAGCTAAGCAGAGCTTGTCATGAGTAGGTACTTGACAACTGATAAATCTTCTATTATATAAAATCAATGCTACTTTTCGTTGTAATTTATAACTCAAGAACGGGCTCACCTAACCAAACCAAATATTTAGGCTCGGTTCGGACTATTTAGTAGATGGTTTATGTGAAGTTTGTTAAGGTAGAGTAGGGTAGAGTAGTGTAGTGTAGTGTAGAGTAGGGTAGAGTAGGATAGGGTAGGATAGGGTAGGGTAGAGTAGGATAGAGTATGGTGTAGTAGGGTAGAGTAGGATAGAGTAAGGTAGAGTAGGGTAGAGTAGGGTAGAGTAGGGTAGAGTAGGGAAGAGTAGGGAAGAGCGGGAGCGAAGCCGCACGGGCAAAAGTTAGTATACTTATATATTTCTAAATAGATACATATTATAGATAAATTACACCTAGACAGAACAAATAAACTCAAACACTTAAGCTCATCACACAAACATTTGACTTGGGTGGGAATCGAAACCACCAAGGCATAACAGTCAAGGCCACTAACTACAAGACCAACAGGCCAGTAAAGCGTGGGTAATTTATGTCAATTTATATTAATAAACAGAAAAAAAACTCAGCTTCGAGGACTTTTTGACAGTTTGTAAAAAGAAACAGATTAAAAAGAAAAACAATCATAGATAGTTAATTACAAGTTCTGAGAAGAGAGCATAAACAGACCATGACACAATAAACTTATTAAAAGGTTACGGTTACATTACATACACTAAGTCAATTGCAAGGGTTAAAAACATTACAGAAAAAAATAGAGAAACAATTAGAAGGTTACTTGAAAAATCTGAGGCTGACGTCACACTAGTCATTTAGGTTTCCAAGTCATGCTGCTTACGACGGTTGAAAGGCAAAATGATCTAACCGGCATTGAATAAATTTAACAAAACCGTGATTTGAAGTTAAAATTTTTAGAGTTCACTTTTGTAAAACTACGCAATATCGCTTAGATAATTTTGTCTTTCAACCGTCGATATATATTATTGAGCGTGTAATACAACCATTCTGTCTATAATTTGTTGATGCTAGGGGTAAAATAAATCTCATTTTAAATGAATAGAAAAGAACTTGACACCGACTTTTGTAGTTTTTTTTTATGTCAGTCGGTATTTCTAGAGAAAGCTTAGATCGGTTTTTTCCAAACGATAGAGCATTTTTTTCTGATCGCTTTAGTAAAAAACAAAAAGGGTTTAATCCACATAGATTGCGTAGGTCGGCGGTAATTGTCACATACGCAGGTACCGCTAACTATTAAGTAATACTAGTTGCACCGGAAAATCCTTGCCAGTTATTCAATAATGTCAGTTATTAAAACACAAACTTACCATTCCTAGTGATTTTCTTGTAATTTGTTGTTATAAGTCGCAAGGAAGTCGTTTTATATTAGGTACTTTCAAAGTTCGAGTGTCATTTTTTTTTTTTAAATAAAGCTGTAAGGATCAGTCAGTACTATTCGTAATGGTTTCCTTGTAATTTGTTGTTTTATATAGCAAGGAAATCGTTTTATACTACTTTCAAAGTTCGACTGACAGTTTTTTTTTTTTAATTAAAGCTAGATAATAATATTTAGGTAAACTGAAACAACCTTCCACAAGTATGTTTCCTGAAAAATTATGTTGGGGATGTTGTCCAGTTTCGTCTACTGAGCAAGCCCTTTTGCGGAGACCAGGCATTCTTCCTGTATATAGATATGGCCAAGGAGAAGCACATAAACAAATTACAGCATTACCCTTGGTTAAAATTTTACCAACCAAAGTATTTAAGCATGAAACGGAAAAATAATTTCATTCAATTAATGAGGAATCAAGTATTAAAGATTTTTTTTTTCAAACTAGCTTTTGCCCACTACTGTGCCCGAAAAATATAGCCTAAATGTTACTCAGGCATAAAGCAACTTTCTATCCGTGAAAAGATTTTTACAGTCGCACCAGTAGTTCCAGAGATTCTACAAACAAAAAAGAAACTTTACCAGCATTATTCCCCGTGTTGGATACTTTACTTTTTACGCCATTTGAGAGATAATCAAAAGAAAATTTATTAAAACTGTTTTTGACACCTCCTGCTCGATAATGTCGTTTTATACGTCATATAAACCTCACTTAAAGCAAGTCATTCTATCCCTAGGGAGTTAACGCTGTATGGCTGATCCCTAAGAAATAATGAGATTTGAATTTGGAACATCAAAAATCGTCAACATTGTGAATTTAAATATACGTGCATCGTACAAGTTGACTCGAAATTCAAACTAGCCACTAACAAAAAAAAAAAGAATTAAACTTGTTTACTGTCGGGAGCGTTATAGAAAATTGCCACGGCCACGTTTTATTCTGTTTTTCTTTGTCAGTGGCCAGTTTGAATAATGATGATACTTGTTTGTCAATGCACGTACATTTGTTTACTTAGGTAATGTTGACGGTTTTCGACGCTCCAAATTCAAATCTCATTATTCACTTTATCTCCCTAGGGCCAGAATGACTTACTTTAAGTGACGGTTGTAGTTATGACATATAAAACGACATTATCGAGCAGGTGGTGTAAAAATTAAAATAAACCATTGGTAACTACGAGATGACCAGTCCCGTCTGAAACCACTCAGTTCAACCATTTAATTCATTTACCCATAATATCTACGTAATTATATTGTTCCCATAATCTTACAACGCCATTTAGACCTGTACAAAACAGTAATTTCCTTAATAAAGAGCGAGTATATAAATTATACATGTAATGATGATCCCACTTTGTCACGCGAACATCTTATTCAATGGTGATTAACATGATTGAAAAAAAAAAAACATACCGTTGCACCTATGGTTTACTTACATAACCACTAGTGCGTTTCACGTAATAATTCCCTTCGCCATAATGTTGACAATAAGGAAAAACAGTGTTGCTATATTTTTAGCCATGAAACTACTTAATATTAGGGAGATTAACTGATATTTCGTTACTTTCCTGCCTTCTAATTTTCTTTTTTTTTCTTTCGGAAACTGTTTATCAATTTCGATTGTCCAGCAATTCCTCTTCATAATAACATCCCATTCTCCATTCTCCATAAAGTGGTGCGACTACCGTTAAAATCGATTTTGCTAGTGTAGGCACCTTGCTTGTTTTTTCTATAGACAGACAGGGGAGTACAATACTTTCGTATCTACTTAATATTGACGCATATTATTCTTAGGAAAGCTTAAGTACAACTTGATTGACCTGTAAAACTTATGAAAATTTAGGCCCAGGCGCTACCTCCATAAAATAAAAACGTTGCCTGCAGGTTTTTTTTTTTTAATTGATGTAAACTAGTGCTTGACTGCGATCCCACCTGATGGTAAGCAGTGATGCTGATTCTGGTGGTGAGGCGCACTACTTTATTAAGAGCCTATTCTCTCTAGCCTTGAAGACACCCAAATTATAAATGGACGTGAAGACCGCAGCAGGCAAATTGTTTGGCTAATTCAATTTGATCCAGTATAGGCACTAGATAATTCCAAGTCATATGTGACCTTGTTGAGTTTCTTTATGATATTCTAACGCCTGTATTACAGAATTCAAGCGTTACTTAAAACTAGTTTAAACCAATCAAATGGCTTAAATTTAGTTTTAAGTAACGCTTGAATAATGAGCGATGTTTTATAATACGGGCCTAAGTATATGAGATCATTGGGAAATTTCGAATTAAATATGTACATATGATAGTCGAGATACACGTACACCGTGGCCTGGATTACATCACCATGATATACGTAGTACTAAACGACGAACGGGTTTTTTTGTGAGGTGGAATAACATCTAATGTCTAAACTCTGGCGAAGCGGGAGGTCATGTCAGATGCGGAGACCTCTCGCGCCGGGCCTTGGTCCAGGCCATGGTCCGGAGCGAGGAGGAGTGGCAGGCGGTCGCCGACTTCTGCGAAGCAGTCATGCTCGCTAAGGAGGAGGCCGACCGCATCAGGCAACGGCGCTCTCGCCGCCGCCGCCGGGATTCCGATCCCGATTTCCAGCCACCGTAGGCGCGGGCTTGCGGAATGTGAGCAATGGGTAGCTCGCTGTCCGGCCGTCCGGTAACTGTCCGGACCAAGCCCAAGTCGTCAACGGCGCGCGCTGTTCCCGCGCGCCTCAAGGAGTTGTCAGCAACAGCAGGGGCCCAGCCGGGTCGAAGCCTACTGGGGCCAGGGTTATCCGAAAGGGCACTCGAGCCCCGGTATGAAGGCTTGAAGGAACGGGATGGGTTTTTTAGTCAGTAAGAGTCTGACACTATCTTCCGCTCCGCCCAAGAACGGGGGTTGTCATAAGATGATTTTTCCCATCGCAAAAAAAAAAGGTCATGTCAGATATTTACTAACTAAAGTCGGGGTTTCGGGGCACGGCCGTAGCTAAGAGGGGGAGGCATGGTGGGGCCATCCCCTACCTTGAAATCACAATGCCCTTTACTTTCACTCAGACGTGTATCTGAACATCCGAATTTGGAAGTTCAACCATCTTGTTCACTTGTTCTTCATAATTGAGGATTTAATAGCCATGATCTATGCTCATGCTTTGTCACAGATTTTTATGTCTACTAATAGCTTTATCTTGATTATTGAATGTACATCAGTGTTCTGATTAATGTAAAGCTTAATTTTTATTTAATTTTTGTCTTTTTTGTTTTCTTTTTCTTTATTTAAAAAAATAATGCACTAACCCAGAAGACATAATATTATGCTCCCAACAGAATAGGATAATAATACTATATCAGACTGCACAAATAAAACGGTGGACCGCCGACTACCCAAGATACGGGCAGTGTTCAATTTGGGAGTCGTTGACTCACTTTTTGGAACTTACCAATGTTATAATACGATTTTATCTTGTAGTTGTGTTTTAGTGTACTTTTTGGAAGAAATAAAGAATTATTATTATTATCTAGAAGTCAGTGATATACATGGTGATTGATTTGGGAGCCTGTGCTTCGAGGGCAGATCAAAATTATGATATTTTTTTTTACTTCCGCCCAACCTGTAACCAATGCTGCCCTACCTTGAATTCGATATTAAATTAGCTAGAACCCTGTTTCCGCCGTCCAGTGTCCTTCGCTCAAGACTATGCCGTTACTTCTTCTGTGTCATGGCTTGACCCAGGGCCCGGCGTGAGAGGTCGCCGCCACCGCCAATCGCCCCCACGAGGAAACAGTGGTGCTTCGCTCTAGCGGGGCACACCTTCACCGTATATTCTTCCTTGTACTCCGGTCTGAATTTACCGTTGACCTACATCATGTGGAAGGAGAGGACGCTGTGACGCCTCTCCAGCTACTACTCAAACTGGAGATTTTCTATGATAATGCCGTACAAAGCGCTGGGTTTTCTGAGCTTTGGAATGTGCACATAGCTTCATCTTTTTTTGACTGGCCGACCTGGCCTTGAAAGTTCCAAAGACCTGGAAATAGTTTGGTTGACATATTTATGTCTTCTTTGTGTTTTGAAATTCGAGTCGTTGAGGATCTAATTAATTTTTTAATTTTATTTCTCTTTCTACTTTTCAGAAATATTGAACAAAATTGAAGAGCTGCATGAGACATTTGGAGATTACATCAAATTCTGGTTGGGGCCCGATCTTAATATTTGTGTGAAGAATCCAACTGATATCAGAGTAAGTATTATTTAACGTTGACTATACCACATTATTTTTAGTATTATATATGCGATACCTGAATATAGTTTGTCCAGAATCAGTAACTGAATCGATGCCAATCGTTTTCCCAAAAACATATGTATTTGAAAAGGTCATAAGTTGGACACCACCCAGGGGTGCTATTCTCTAAGAAAGCGCAGCGCTGGCACAGCGACGAGTCGTGAGCGCAATACATTGAATTAACAATCCAATGTAAAGGGGCATTAGGTTGTTAATTCAATGTACTGCGCTGACGACTCGTCGCTGTGCCAGCGCTGCGCTTTCCTAAAGAATAGCACCCCTGGTCGAAGAAGGTTATAGCGGGTATTAGGCGCCAGCGCACAGCTTAAAATAGTACAGCATAAACAAAACAACCCCTCAGTCGCCTGGATGGCCCGATGACCATGTATTTATGTCGCCAACCAGGTACCATGATTGGCATATAACTTTGTGATTTTTCATAATACAGTTTGGATTTTTTTTTATAGATTCTTTACGTAAAAATCATGTCAGGTTTCGCTACTAAAAACAAGGTTGTATAAACTATACCAACAGGCAACCCATATTCGACTTAGTAGGTTTTTTTTTATTATGGGTAAGCTCGCGTTCGACCACTATCTCACCTGATAGCAAGCGATGATGTGGCTGACGATGGAGCACACTTGCCTAGAAGCAACCTATTCACCCTTGACTTTAATAATTTTAAATCAATTTAACTTATAACATACACAACTAAAAACTATAATTACAGTAAATTAAAAAAATAATAATAATAAAACCCTACGCTAATTACAAATAACTAAAATCAAACTAAAATATGGCGTCAAAAAACTCTTCCACATCGCTGTCGACTGGTAATGTGCCCAAAAGGCTGGCGGTATTGTCACGCTGTATGGCAATGCTTATCCTCTGTTCGAGGTAAAAGCCAGCCCTTGGGTCACGCGAAGTGTCAACTAGACGTTATAAGTTAATATATATATAAAGTTGTTCTCTGCCCTTGATTTAAATATTTCTATGTTGTAGCTATCAGGAAACACAGACTCTGACACTGGATTCCACTCCTTAGCTGTACGCACAATAAATGTGTTCCCAAGCAGTTTTTTGACGATTTCCAAACGTTTAGAAGTAAATATTTACCTTCTAGAGTAGGTAAATATAATAGTTTTGGGAATAGTTTGTAAAGAAAGAGAAAGAAAAATATTTCATTACTCGTTTTTAAAGAATACAAATGAGCTGACGAAGGCAGATATAGGATCGCAGGAGACACGCCCTAAGCTTGAGTGTGCGGGAGATACCTACGGTGCTGACTTGAGAAAGTGCAAGCTTATTTTGCCTTCCCAGAACCAAAAGAACTTGAGCTATGTATTAATGTGAACAGCCCCCTAGCCAAGTTACAATCGAATTCCGTTCTCTAATCGGTAACGCCTCGGTGACAGCAATTGTAGAAAACGATAAGTTGGTAGCCATGTTGACGCGCCTGAGTCGGCCGCTCGTTCTACAATTTAGCGTTTGTATAGCAACGGATGTAGCGTTAAACATTGTAGAAACGATTTTGAACGATGTGAACTTGGCTACGAATGGTCTATTCATTTGTTCTGACCACGCGACTTTACGTTGAGATGACGTCATTCCCATACGTTTCTTCACTTTTCGACAGCGTTAACAATTGCAGAATAACAACTTGGCTAAGCGTCCAGATATGATCACAACCTTGCTGGTTGGTTATAATATTTCTACTACAACGTGCGCTTTTCTCAAAAGTATAGCTAAAGGTAAAGTAGGGAACCCATGATAATTGTGTCTTCTGAGTATCATTACACTTCCTGTATTTAGCTGACTCACTTGGAAGTGACCTAGAACGCTTAGTTTGTTTAGTCTCGTTTATAGTTTAAAAGCAATAATGTTATTATGTTGTAGGTACTGCATTCTTTTGTAATTGTAGCGAGTTTTTTTCTAGGACGATTGTAATAAATAAATAACTCTGATAACGGTTTTAAAATTTTCTTCTTTTAATTTTTTTTTTTTTGAAGAATATTTTATTAAAAATTTAACAAAATTTGAACGGAGAGGGAAAGGGAGGCCAAAGAAAAGATGGATGGATTGTGTGAGGAGTGATATGAAAGAAAATAAGGTTGGTGCGTGTGACAGGACAGAATGGAAGAAAAATCGTGTTGCGCCGACCCCAAGTAATATGAGACACGGGCAGAAAGAAGAAGAAGATTTAACAAAATAAGTATTAATAATTTTTAATATTTTGTTGAACTCTCTCTCTCTCTCTCCCTTCTCTTTCTTCCTTTAGTGGTGGGTATGGTCGTTGGCGTGTGGTCATGGCATGTTGAGCGTTCGGCCGTTTTGCACGGACGTGGCGTAAATTTTTCAATTATTTATAATTTGGAATTCCCTGCTGGAGTCTGTGTTCCCTGCCGGAGTCTGTGTTCCCTGCCAGAGTCTGTTTTCTCTATCGGAGTCTGTATTCCCTGCTGAAGTCTGTGTTTCCTGATAGCTACTACTTAGGAGTCTTTAAGTCAAGTGTGCATAGTGTGCACTAGAATTACACAACGGAACGGACTAGGCGGAATTTTAATTCCGTAAATTCAATTGACCGAGATTTTGGTGAACATGCATACAAAAAAAAAAGACGTGTGGCACTCGGGGACTGCCGCGGTAAAGCTATTGCATAGCATTTTTATCAACTTATGCAATTATAATTATTTATTTATTTCATTTATGCAGTATTTTTTCCTTTGTTTTTTTTTTCTTTGATATTAATTGAAGTTACTTTTTCATATATTGAATTTTGATTGATTGTTCACTCATTTGTTTTCTTATCGGTCACCACGCTCAAAAAACAAATGAGTGGGGGGTGTTAGGTTATTTTCGTTACGTAATTTCTGGATTCGGTCTCCACGCTCAAAGCCCGCGATAGAAGCTATGCAATAGCTTAAAAAAAAACAAGCACACATTCAGCCGAACATAGAACCTCCTCCTTTTCGATGTCGGTTAATAACTATTCTTTCTTTCTTATTGGTGAGACATGAAATCAGCTAACCTGTTTTTTGCGACTGGCCTGTTGGTCCAGTGGTTAGTGACCCTGACTGCTATGCCGGTGGTCGTGGGTTCGATTCCCACCCAGGACAAATGTTTGTGTGATGAGCATAATCATTTGTTCTGTGTCTGGGTGTATTTATCTATAATATGTATGTATTTAGAAACATATAAGTATGTTTATCAGTGGTCTAGTACCCATAACACAAGCTCAGCTTAGCTTGGGACTAGACGGCGTTGTGTGGTAGTTGTGGAATATTATATTATATTTTCTTGAATAATTCCAGGCATTACTGACGAGCAACAAAGTGAACCAAAAAGGACCGTTATACGATATTATGATACCATTTATTGGTTATGGTATTCTTGCCGGAGGTAAGTGTTTTTGTTCTATTAATTACACCATTCATGCTCTATGCCGCATAGAGTTAGTAGTTCAGATCTGATCAGATCGGGAATGACGTCATCTCGACAGCGTTGAACATGTGAAGTTTTCTACTAGCGTTAACGATTGCAGATTACCAACTTGGCTAAGGCTACTGATCTCAGATTTTAACCAATCAGAAAGTCAAGCAGGGTAAACGTCTCGATTGCGTTAAAGTAAAAACATTTTGAACTCATTGCACTGCCTGCAAAATTTAATTTTTAAACAGAGACACAAATTTGACGAATGTTACCAACGAAATAAAGCCGGGTATTCATTAGGAAACATTTGTTGATGAACTGTTTACGACGTGTTTTTCACCAAGTTTACCGTAAACATTGTTTCTGAAATTTACCCGTCTACACTTGTTATTTGTTGCTAGGATGCTTTAGAGGAGATAGTAATGCTCTGTGCATTACTATCTCTATACTGGATTCGAAACTAGTAACGTGTCATGACCTTCATGGATTTGAAGGGTCTTTTCGGAATTTCACCAGAATGTCAACATCTGATTAAAGTACATGATGCTGATGATAAAGCTCTTTATGCATCAAAATCAGGCTGTTGGACCACACTACTTCCATGTTTATAAACTCGTGCAACACACGTCCACACTTGTTGATTTGTGTGTATAAACTAGATTTATTTACAATTTACGTGTACAACATTACAGTCTAAACTAATGCGTTGTACAGAAATTAAGAAAAAAAAGAAAACATGTACATTTTCACTAAAATAAAATAAATTATCTCTTATCTTATCTCAGTATAATAGATGTTTCGTCTTGCTCTCTGTTCGAAGTGGGCAACAAACACGGCAACAAGTTTTATAAACAATGTTTCACCATTACCTTTGTTTAAAACTGTTTATAAACTGTTTCCAGAGATGATGAAACATTGTGAACACTGTTTGTAAACTGTTTAAAAACAGTGTTTATTAACAAATGTTGCCTAATAAATTAGAAGTCAAAATTGGTTGAACGGACAATAAGAAAGGCTCATTTAAATGTCATAATTTTGAATAGAGTAAGTAAGTAATCGAAAGGTTTGCACTTTTGCAGGTCCAACTTGGCGCATTCACAGGAAGATAGCAACGCCTACGTACAACAAGAAATCTGTGGACTACTTCACACCTATCTTCAACAAGGAGGCTGAGGAAATAGCGAGGGTCCTCAGCCTTAAAGACCCGGATGTGCCCTTCGATGTGTATAAAGACATTGTAAAATGCACCACTCAGAGTGTGAACCGTAAGTTTTTTCTTTATACAATTTTCACGTGGTTTTTTTTTTCATTAATAATAGGCTTTTCGAATTTTGTACATAGATTTATGTAAGAAAGAAAGAAAGAAAACATGTTTATTCTGCCCGTATAGACACAAATAATTACAAAATAAAAATTAATAAAAGAAAAACAAAATAAAAATTAGTTAGTAGCCATAACGTCAAGTGTAGACCAGGCCTAACAGATTGGAACCATAGACAACTTTGTTGTCTAGGTTTTCTAATAGACAACCTAGACAACAAACACGCACGACAGGCCTGTTGGTCTAGTGGTTAGTGACCCTGACTGCTATGCCGGAGGTCGTTGGGTTCGATTCCCACCCAGGACAAATGTTTGTGTGATGAGCACGATCATTTGTTCTGTGTCTGGGTGTAATTTATCTATAATATGTATGTATTTAGAAATATTTATGTATGTTTATCAGTTGTCTAGTACCCATAACACAAGCTCTGCTTAGCTTGGGACTAGACAGCGTTGTATGATAGTTGTGGAATATTACTTATGTACAAAATTCGAAAACTGTCTTATGAAAAATCACAAAGTTATAAACTGGTTGGCGACATAAATACATAATCACTGGCTCACCCGGGCGACTTAGGGTTTATTTTGCTTTCGCAACTATCTGTGCACTAGTAGATGATGCCGGTTAAGACCTGCCGTGACCTGTTTTGTACTTAGAGTCGGTGGTGTCAACCTGTGACCTTTATCAAATAATTTTAGGAAAAAATAATACGTGTAAAAAAATATTGGAATCGATTCAGTTAGGTACTGATTCTGAACAAACAATATTCAGGTTTCGCATATACCAACTAAAAATAATGGTAATAATTAGTAGTTAAAATTTTGTTTCAGAAACACTTCTGGGACTTTCTAAAGAAGATTCGCTAAATCTATACAGAATGGATGAGGTGGTTGCAGAGACAAGGCAGTGAGTGTATATTTATTTATTTATTTAATCGTCATGCAACACAAAGTACATAGGCGGACTTAATGCCTTAGGCATTCTTTGCCAGTCAACCTAGGGTGGTGCAGAGACAATATGGTAGGCGTAAAAACAGAAAATTTTAAACATACACACATATTTAATATAATATAAATATATATATTTATAGTATATTAAGTAATAATATAATATATGTTCAAATGAATAACGTAAAAGCTCCTATTACCGCCAGTTTTAGCTGTCTTAGGATTCACTTTAAAAAAATAGATATAAGCTGTAATGTTAGGAAAGGTGTTATAATTTATAGTTAATCTCAGTGAATTATTCTTTGCAATTCAGTACTTAAATTCAATATTCAATAACACAATAGTTACTAAATAATTATTTAATCCAAAAGAGTAGTTGATTCTATTACCGACCCATAGAATGCGGCAAGATTCTATTACCGATTTTTCTGCTTCTTTTACCGACCGCTACGAAGTTGTCATTTTTTCTATACTATTAAATAAAATAAAAAAATGTTTTTAAGGTATCTAATATATAATAGTAATAGATAAGAGATCAACATTATTACAATATGAAAATAATTATTTATTGCAACGCTTAGAGCACTTATTTTTAATTATTTTAATTAATAAAAAATATAATCAGTCCCAGAAAACAGTCTTCAAACAATTAAATGCTTACTTTTTAATTACCTACATACTACCTAATAAGATATTATGAATCAGAACAAAAATATTTTCATCCGTAATACAATCACAAAATAATTTCTCTTGTCACGCAGAGTTGTCCTCGGTATGCCATAGGTTTTTGAAGCTTCATATAAGCTGGTCCCTTCATTTATAGCTTTCTAGTTGAGCAGAGGCGTACTGCTTGCGCTTCTGCGGCTCCATGATTCTTTAAAAGAACACCATCTTTAAAGAGATATAGAATTTAATTCTTAGAAAGAAGCTTGAAATAGTTACATGGCCCCCATTCCGTCCCGCCATTTTTATTTGATTTGAAATCATATAAAATATAGCCAATGCCATGAAGCCATGAATGAAACTGGATAGCAAATATTATTTATTTATTTATTATAATCTTTATTGTACACCAAATAAACAAAAATACAGGACAAACATTTAAAAGAATAAGTGTACAATTTTTATTTTGTTTATTTTACATTAATAATATGGCATGTGACAAAATCTCTCATAACGTCACGTATGCAATAAATGAGCCAATTTGTTCAAAAATATACCTATATTTTTTTTTTTGTGTACTTTAATTTTACCAAATATATCGTCACAGCTGTGAGTCGGTAATAGAATCAAGTATGAAGGTTACAATATTCTATTAGCGACCAATAAAATTAATAATAAACAGATAAAATATCCGCTTTATGGTGTACTGTTAAATTCGATCTCATTGCTATATTTTTGCTTTCAATGTCAGTTAGTTTTTAATTCAGATAATACAGGTAATTTACAGTATAATATCATTATAATAATAGAGATATTGTCTAACGTTGAATCGAGTTTTACACAGAAACTTTAAGAAATAGCTTTGTCGTTAATAGATCTAACGAAGTCAAATAATTTTAAGAATTGAAAAGCAAAAATTAAAATCAAATGAGGTAGTTTATAATAGATATTATTTTAAAATACTAAATGTTCTCAAAATTTTAACAACGCCATGGGTCGTTATTAGAATCAAGTTTTGAAATTTGGACTCTATTACCGCCTTAAATTAAAACATGATTTTATAACATAAAAACCAATAAAAAGTATTATATTAAGAGTTAGTTTAGAAAACAAATATATACGTTACAGTTGTAATGTGATTGCAAGAAGACAAATCTATTTTTAGGGTGTTATTTTCCTTAAGTAATATTTAGGTGTACTTACGTGGCTAGAGACGTGACACTATGAAAAGTGCGTCCGCTTCGGGCGCGTCCCACTCAAAGTCAAATTATTTCTTTCACTGGCTATTTAAACACACAAACTTTACTCTTATTGTTGTCCAACTAAAATACGTAACTAATTTTTAAGGTATGACTTTTCTGGAACCCCATGATATGTCTAATATGAGTGATTTAAATTTAGGTCGGTAATAGAGTACACATTTTAGGGGGTCGTTAATAGGAGCTTTTACGTTATATATATATATAAATGGTGTAAGGGACAGGCCTCCACAAACTTTAAGGGCTTGCTCAGTAGACGAAACTGAACAACCCACCATAAAAAAATTTTTAAGGAAACGAAAAAAAAATTCAACCTCTCCATACAAACTGTCCAATCAAGTTAATAATATTGTATGGTGAGGCGGATTTCTTTTTTCGTTACCTGATTTTTTTTTTTATGGTAGGTTGTTCAGTTTCGTCCACTGAGCAAGCCCTTAAAATTTGTGGAGGGCTGTCCCTTACACCTTGTATATATATATTGTTTTCTGTGATCAAATTAAGGGCAGTTTATGCCTCATGGATGTTAAGCTACACTCCGCTATTGTATTGTGCTTGCTTCGCATAGACTTCAAAAAAATTAGAACGTTTAATTTAAATATTTTCATTTTTGTATGAAAACTCTGATGAACTAAAATATGACAAATTTTTAAAAGTCTCAAAAAATCTCTTCCCACTTTACATATAGGGGGGCTACCCTAATAATTTTTTTTTTCCAATTTTTATTTTACCACTTTGTCGGCGGTTCCTAGTTGACTACGGAACCCTAAAAATAATAGCCCACCGGCATCGAGGATGTTATTATATTTTTTTATTTTTTATCATTTACAGTATATATGAAATGATTTTCATCAAAATGACACGATGGTGGCTCCATATACCCTTCGTATACTGGCTAACTGGTGGGCAGAAGTGGCAAAATTACTGTATCAAGTTGCTAGATGACTTCACCAGTGATATCGTGAAGAGGAGAAGGAAAGCCTTGGAGTTGTCCACGCCCAACGAGGAATGCATGGGCTTCGTGGATAGATTCATACTCTCTGGCCAAATGAGTGAGCAGGAGATCAAGTGGGATACGTTTACTTTGTTTACCACGGTGAGTTCTTTTTTGTTTTTTTTTTTAGTTGATAGACCTGGACTGTAGATTCCCGACGGAGGCGATACCGCCCCCTAGTGGGCGCTGGAGCTTTTCGTGGGGGCGGTAGTGGGTCCAAAGGGAAATGATTTAAAAAGGCCAAAACATTTTTAAATAATTAATAATCACGACCTTTACCTTAAGTTACGATTAGGAGAATTAATTACACAGAGAGAGAAGTGTGAAGAGTTCATGAAGTGACGCATGGAGAAGTGAATGAAAAATCGGAGGTGTATCTTTTATGTTACCAGGCGGACAGCAAATCATTTATTAAGCTATTGCATAGCTTCTATCGCGGGCCTTGAGCGTGGAGACCGAATCCAGAAATTCCGTAACGAAAATAACCTAACACCCCCAACTCATTTGTTTTTTGAGCGTGGTGACCGATAAGAAAACAAATGAGTGAACAATCAATTAAAATTGAATTCAATGTGTGAAAATGTAACTTCAATTATTATCAAAGAAAAAAAAACAATGGAAAAAAAACTGCATAAATAAAATAAATAAATAATTATAATTTCATAACTTGATAAAAAATGCTATGCAATAGCTTTACCGCGGCAGTCCCCCAGTGCCACACGTCTTTTTTTCTTTCTTTTCTTTAATATATTTTCAGTACATCGCAGGCTACCCCCTTTTTACTTTAAAATCTCATAGTCCATCCACAGGCAGTCAGGTAGATATCACTGTCAGCGATAAGACCGCCATTGTACTCAAGGGTTTACGCCAGTTTAAAAGTTTTGTCACTATTTTGGTGTACAATAAAGTTTATTCTATTTTAGAGAACTTCTTGTTATGTTATATTTCAGAGTCAAGAAGCAGCTGCTAAAATGGCGTCTGGAGTTCTCTTGATCCTCTCACATTTGCCGGATTGGCAGGTACGTAAATTCTACCCTTTGGAGATCCCTAATTAGAGGTCAGACTACTGCCGGAAGCCACCGAGACGATTTCACTAAGACCAGGTTGTTATACAATTAGAGCAAAATTTTAACCAAATTGTACATTGATAGCTATTAAGCAACTATTTATTCTTCTCTCTGCATCTGGTGGTCCATGGAATATTGTATTATCCTGTACTTTATAAGTGAGGACTTGTTATTGGCTGTCAGTCTAACTTACTGTTTCTTACTGATTTGTTTTAGCTGTAAGTCCTCCATATCATTTAAATAAATAAAGTTATTGCCAGTTTGCCACGCAGTATGCGTTGGCTGATCACAAGAATTAGCTGTTAAGGCGTATAGTCCCTTGAATATCTGGGCTGAGTTACCTATATACGAGAGAGAGATGGGCTGAGTTACCTATATACGAGAGAGAGAGAGAGAGAGAGAGATGTGAGATGCATTCTTACTCGTACTGCCGCTTGAGCGCGCATAGAGCCCCGCTGACTTTTAAAACTATTTTCTTTGCAAAATATTGATTAATTTACCTTAAACTATGTACATTTTGAAGTTCAGCTACACAAATTCTTCAAGGGTTTTAGATTTGGAAAACATTTTATTCCCATACTATTTGATAACCAAGTCTTGATTGTTTTTCCTTTATAGTTTTAGTAATATGCGAAACATTTGTCTAGAATTTTTACACATTGCACATATATACACACAACTGCCTGGATCCCCGAACGCGCGGGGCCTGTAGCATTTGCTACCCTTGGTACATGGCAAATCCGCCACTGATAATAACAAGGAAATCTAACATGTTTCACTTGTAATTTTCCGGTTTTATCGACAATGATTGGCCATATTGTATCATTATTCATATTTAATTGCTTGTCTATTTTATTTTCTATTGCAACTGGTTTAATACAGGTCAACCTACCATGAAATCCATAATACCAGTAAATGAGTCATCATTACAATTCGTATTGATCAAAATAAAGGTAGTTAGTAATAATAATAATATCCCACAAGATTCTCACAACACCATCCAGTCCCAAGCTAAGCAGAGATTGTGTTATGAGTACTAGACAACTGATAAACATACTTTAAATATACCTATTTCTAAATAATATTATAGATAAATTACCTACACTCAAACACAGAACAAATGATCGTGCTCATCACACAAACATTTGACCTAGGTGGGAATCGAACCCACGACCTTTTGCAATATTTTTTAAAATTATTTATACTTCAACCATCTTAAATTCGTTGGTAATATTGTTAACATTTTATTGATAGTTGTAATTATTTAATTTTTAATTTTTTTTTCTAGTCCTTTTTTTATATAGCCTCTTTTTAAAAATGTGAATGTAAGAACACTGTAGACGCCATGAATTTTTAGATTACTTCTTATTACTACTCACTTTTTTTATTATTATTATTTCTTTCTTTTTTAGGGTTCCGTAGTCAACTAGGAACCTGTCTGTCTGTCTGTCCGTCCTCGCTTAATCTCTGTGACCGTTAGCACTAGAAAGCTAAAATTTGGTACCAATATGTATATCAATCACGCCGACAAAGTGGTAAAATAAAAATTGGAAAAAAAAATGTTTTATTAGGGTAGCCCCCCTATATGTAAAGTGGGAAGTGATTTTTTTTTTTAATTTCAACCCTAACGTGTGATATATCGTTGGATAGGTATTTAAAAATGAATAGGGGTTTACTAAAATATTTTTTTGACAATGTCAATAATTTCGGAAATAATCGCTCCAAAAGTAAAAAGACAATGTGTCCCCCCCCCCCCTCTAACTTTTGAACCATAAGTTTAGAAAATATGGAAAAAATCTGAAAAGTAGAACTTTATAAGAACTTTCTAGGAAAATTATTTTGAACTTGATGTAAAGAACAGTTTTTGTACAAAAAAGACAAGGGTTCTACAAAATAATTTCTGGACTAAGTTTGTAGTATAATCGTATATGCAAGCATTTTTTTAAACTCTTAAGTGGGTACACTTATTGTGACGGACGGGAAACTACGGAACCCTACACTGAGCGTGGCCCGACACGCTCTTGGCCGGTTTTTAAAAAATGTGTATGTGAGAACACTATAGACGCCATGAATTTTCAGATTACTTCTTATTACGACTCACTTTTTAGGGTTCCGTAGCCAAATGGCAAAAAACGGAACCCTTATAGATTCGTCATGTCTGTCTGTCTGTCTGTCTGTCTGTCTGTCTGTCTGTCTGTCTGTCTGTCTGTCTGTCTGTCTGTCTGTCTGTCCGTCCGTCCGTATGTCACAGCCACTTTTTTCCGAAACTATAAGAGCTATACTGTTGAAACTTTGTAAGTAGATGTATTCTGTGAACCGCATTAAGATTTTCACACAAAAATAGAAAAAAAGCAATAAATTTTGGGGCTCCCCATACATAGAACTGAAACTCAAAAATTTTTTTTTCATCAAACCCATGCGTGTGGGGTATCTATGGATAGGTCTTCAAAAATGATACTGAGGTTTCTAATATCATTTTTTTCTAAACTGAATAGTTTGCGCGAGAGACACTTCCAAAGTGGTAAAATGTGTGTCCCCCCCCCTCTAACTTCCAAGATAAGAGAATGATAAAACTAAAAAAAATATATGATGTACATTACTATAAAAACTACCAACGAAAATTGGTTTGAACGAAATCCAATAAGTAGTTTTTTTTTAATGCGTCATAAACCGAAAAAAATACACTATTATTAAAACATCGATCAAAGTTACAACACATTACAAGAACTTTTATATTATGTTACTTGCTGCTACGGAACCCTTCATGGGCGAGTCCGACTCGCACTTGGCCGGTTTTTTTATTATTATTCTTATGAATTATTTCTTTTTTTGTGCTTTTGGGTATTTACACTGTTCTTAGATAATATCTATTATTACTTTAAGTGCCCATGTAGACCTATGTGAAATAAAATATTTTGAATTTTTGAATTGACCATCGGCATAGCAGTCAGGGCCACTAACTACTAGACCAACAGGCCAGTCAAACAAACCAAGTCATAAATAGGATAATCCAAATTAATTTCTACATTTCCAGGATAAAGTGTACAACGAAATGATGGACATAGTCGGCGAAGACGGTCCCGTCAGCAGCGAACAGTTGAAGCAGATGGAGTATTTGGACATGGTGTATAAAGAGACCCTGCGGTTCTTTGCCATCGCGGCCATGATCCAGAGGACGGTGGAAGAGGAGATCACTATCAATGAAGGTAAGATTGTAGCGATATGATGATACACCGCTAAATTTTATCGTTTTAATCCCGTGGAAGGTCGATCCGGTACATGAAACACTATCGATTTTTAAAGATAAAATTTAAAAATAAAGCAACATTTTTCAAAACTCGTATTAATTTACGCATGTACGAAATTAATTTCTTTAAGAAATCGTCAGCTGGGCGAGTTCAATGACCTGTAGGTATTTTGTACGCAACGCCGACTACTACCTACAGGTTATTGTACTCGTTTAGCTGATACCCCGATTAGACTCAGCATCTATCAAATTCAAATTCAAATTCAAATTCAAATTCAAAGCATTTATTTCAAATAGACCATTTACAGGCACTTTTGAATAGTCAAATGTCGGTCAGTCCAAGAAAAGTGAAGCTAAATAGCACGTTCCAAAGAGTAGGTCTCTATGGAGAAGAACGTGCAAGAAACTCCATGGACACTCTTTTAAATCATATATGTGTTACATATAATGCTTGGTTACATATTACTTGTTGCTTCTATCATGTGAGCACAATGTCGATAGTAAAATAAAAATGTAAAATAATTAAAATATAGAAACTGAATTAAGCCACTGGCAGCTAAGAGATGACCAGTCCCATCTGACGGCACCCGTTCACGAGCATGACGCGTGCATCAGCCCCACTCAGCTCAACCATTTTGAAGGGAACTGAACGACCCAATAACACGTGCCACCAACAGCGAGACATTTGAGTGAGCATGACAAACTCTCAACTGCCATGCTCGTAATGTCAAAAAAAAAAAAAAGATGTAACCTAATAAAAATGCTCCATGGTGCTTCACATTCACAAACTTGGAAAAAGTGCTTCTACATTATACAATGCAATTGTGTCTTTCAAATTAAAAAATAATAATATTAGTTTCCAACTAATCAACTAATTAGTACGCCCTAGTGGTAGTGGAGCTGGACCAGCATTGAGCCAAGCATTTTTATCTTGAATATAATCCTCCAACTTATAATATGCTTGTCTGCATAGTGTGCGTTTAATACAAGATTTAAATTTCGTTTCATTGAGTTCTAATATGTGGGGAGGTATTTTATTATAACATTTCAAACAGTACCCCATGAAAGAAGAGGCCACTTTAGCCAGTCTGAAACCTGGTTGAACTAATTGATCCCTATTTCTTGTAACATAATTATGTCTATCGCCTCTTTTGCTAAAAAGATGAAGATTTTTTCTAACATACATTATGTTTTCATAGATATATTGACAAGGTACTGTCATTATGTTAATATCTTTAAACAGTTCCCTTAAAGAATCGCACCGGCGGAGATTGTAAATCGCTCTGATGGCTCTTTTCTGTAATATAAAGATTGACTCGATGTCAGCAGCCCGTCCCCATAGTAAGATACCGTACGACATGACACTATGAAAATAACTAAAATAGACTAGTCTAGCGGTATCAACATCCGTAAATTGGCGGATTTTTCTAACAGCATATGCAGCTGAGCTAAGCCGCCCTGCAAGAGAAGTTAAGTGAGGACCCCATTGTAGCCTTGAATCAAGCGTAATCCCCAGGAAAATCGTTTTATCAACAAATTCTAGTTTTTCATTATTCAATACAATGTCACAATCACTACTTTTGACATTCGGTAAGGATAATCTTATGCATTTAGTTTTTTTCCCATTTAGAACCAGATTATTAGCAGTGAACCAGTTTTGAACCTGCAATAGGGCGCTATTTTCGTTGTCAAGATTGTTAGTTTTTCTATTTATCTTAAAAATCAAAGAAGTGTCGTCAGCAAACAACACCATATTAAGTTTATTTTGCAACAAATTGGGTAAATCATTAATATAAACTAAAAACAAAAAAGGACCTAAAATTGAACCTTAGGGCACCCCCATTTCAACATTCAATCCCGACGAATTGACACCGTTTATTTGCACTAATTGCTGTCTATTATTCAAATAAGATTTTAATAAGCTTAACGCTGCATTGCCTAGTCCGTAATGCTTGAGTTTCCGAAGCAATGTTTCATGAACTACACAATCAAACGCCTTAGATAGGTCGCAGAAGATGCCTATAGCATCTTGTGCCTCTTCCCACGCATTAAAAATGTGTTTTAGTAAGGAAACACCCGCGTCAGTTGTACAACGTCCTTTGGTGAAGCCATACTGTTTATCATGTAGGATGTTATTGGAGTTAAAATGACTAAGCATTTGATTTAACATTACCTTTTCAAATATCTTGCTAAGAACCGGCAAAACGGACACCGGCCTATAATTATTAGTGTCTTTACTATTCCCGGATTTAAAGAGCGGTATCACTTTACTATATTTCATTAGATCTGGAAAGACTCCTTGATCTATACACAAATTAAATATTAAAGCCAAGTACGGCGCTATAGTCTCAATAATTGAGGTACAAACTTTTATAGACATACCCCACAGATCTTCTGTCAATTTAATCTTGATTTCTTTAAAAGCTTTTATTACTGTTATGGGGTTTATATGTTTAAAGTTAAATTCAGTTGAACAGGCTGCAACGTTCGCCTGTAATAAATCAAAAGCATGCGATGGCGACGAATTTAGGGCTTCAGTAGTTTTAATTGGTATACTGGTAAAGAAATTTACAAATTCTTCTGCAACTAGTTTGTTATCGCTAATGAGACCATGATGAGTCTCCAATGTGTAATCATTATTATTTCTTTTGTTTCTGTTGGTTTCATTATTTATAATATTCCAAACTGTTTTTATTTTATTATCTGCTGTTTTAACTTTGTTGCTAATGTATAAGGCCTTAGCTGCCTTGCAAGTATTTTTAAACATTTTAGAATAAGTAGCAACATATTTATTAAAGGTTTCAGTGTTAATAATAGGCTTAAGGCCATACAACTCGAAAAGTCTTTCCCTACTTATTCTGATTCCTTTAGTTGCCCAGTCACTAAATCTAAACTTAGGGCAGATAGTTTTAGTTTTTTTCTCAAACGTCTGATTAAACTCCTTTTGAACTACTGAAAAAAAATTTTTATACAAAATATTACCATTGTTTTCTGCAAGGTTCCAATCACCCAACCTGCTAGTTATAGTGCTATTAAATTTATTTAATTTACCGGATGTTATTGGTCTGAATTGTATCTGCACTTGTTGTATTGGTAAGTTGGATTCAAATGTTACCATTAGGCCGCTATGATCAGAAGGCAGATAATTTACAATGGCTTTTTCTAAATACTTGCAGCAACAAAAAACATTATCAATACATGTAGCAGTAGTTGTCGTTGTTCGAGTTGGTTCAATAAACACATTTGATAAATTAAATGATTTGAAAAGATTTAATAATCTACTGCTATCTGAATTATTATCTAAAATATTAACATTAAAGTCTCCGCAGATATCTGATACGAGGATCCTCTCTTTTAATGAGTGCGCCTTTGAAAGTTTTAGAGTTTATTCATTACAAACATACTTACAAAAATACAGATTTTCCCTCTTTAAAATATAAGTTTAGATAGCTAGTTACCTAAAAACGCTTTGATATTATGTACCTACGTTAAAAAAAGCCGCAAAGGTTTATCCATATGGAGTATGTGTATAAAAGTCTTTTCTTACTTTTCAGGAAAGTACACGCTCCCAGCGGGTACCTCGCTTGCGTTTTCGATCCATAACCTGCACCGGGACCCTCGTTACTGGGAAGACCCCTACAAGGTGATGCCGGAGCGGTTCCTGCCAGAAAACGTGAAGAAGCGGGACCCTTACGCCTTCGTGCCGTTCAGTTGGGGACCTATGGACTGTTTAGGTGATTCACTTTTTGTGTCTGATTACAGTTAAGCTAGAACTACACTGAAAGAAAGAAAGAAAAACAGTTTATTTACGCGTTAAAGACGCAATCTTAAAAGTAGGTAACAGAACATAACAAAATAGGGAAGATATGCGTCTCCTCCGCGCAAAACGGCCGAACGCTCAGCATAAAGCTGCGGCCTCACGCATAATGTTTTGAGCACACAGCGCTGGTTTTCAGCGTGGGCTGCACTGCGCACACGTGTGTTACGTACGCCGGTCTGGGCGCGACTGTCTCCAAATTTTATAAGGAAACTAGACTTGTAGAACTACATACAAGTTAGGCGCGATCCATGAGAGCGTAGGTCTAGGTATTCTAGCTTAATTCTGCAGGCGACCACGTAGTATCGGAAGACGCATTCTATTGGAGTCAGACGGAACAATAAACTAGAGTCGATTGAAAAGCGTGCCAAGAAAATCATAGGCAATGATGCGCTTGTCAAGTCAAAACTCCAAAGTCTTGAACATCGACGCCGAGTTGCAAGCCTGTCGGTTTTCGATCGTTTACATTTCGGGGAGTGTGCACTGGAGTTACGTTCCATCATCGGATCACAAGACGTACGGCGTTGCGCCACCGGTACATGGTAGACATCCCACCCATACGTACAAAGCGTTTTGGGAACACATTCATTATGCGTACAGCTGTCTGGGTTTCCTGATGCTATAACCCAGGGGTCTTTAAGTCAAGAATGAATAGATTGCTTCCAAGCAAGCGTGTTTCATCGTCGGCCACATCACCACATCAGGTGAGATAGTGGTCAAACGCGAGCCTATCCACAGTAATAAAAAAAAAATATTAGATACATTTCGCTATCGGTTCGACCAAGCCCAAGTCGTCAACGGCACGCGTTGTTCCCGAGCGCCTGAAGGAGTTGTCAGCAACAGCGGGAGCCCAGCCGGGTCGAAGCCTACTGGGGCCAGGGTTATCCGAAAGGGCGCTCGAGCCCCGGTATGAAGGCTAGAAGGAACGGGATGGGTTTTTTAGTCAGTAAGAGTCTGACACTATCTCCCGCTCCGCCCAAAAGCAGGGGTTGTCATAAGATGATTTTTACCATCGAAAAAAAAAAGCTGTAGATTGGAAACCCTGTCAAAGATGAATCAAACAGCCAATAATCTAGTTCTCTTTCGTTTCCAGGTCGAGTATATGCCACGGCTCTTATCAAGACGATAGTAGTGTGGGTGCTGCGCTACGCGTACCTGGAACCTGTGGGCTCCTTAGACAATATCAAGCTCAATTACGCCATATCTGTGTCTGCTGCAGACGGGTACAACATCAGGACGAGGCCGAGGGAACAGAATAGAAATATAAGGAAGAATGGGAGAATAAACGGTTTATCATAGAAATAGACATTCTGGTTTTATTTCTACAAAAATTATTGTGGCGGCAAAAGGCTTACGACACTGTAACTTTTAATAAAACCTTAATCTATTTTTGGCTTCATGTAAAATTATATCTTTTTCCTACACCGAACCAAATTGAAGTTATGCCTTCTGCACGACAAGGAAGTCTATACTTTTTTAGCCGCACTGTAAGCGAGACGTATTACAAGATGTTTAAACCTTGTACCGCACTTAACGTGTTAAGAAAAAGTCTGATACAGGGAGTATCTCGTTCCGATCAGAGTGGGAGGGACAGAGAGAGCAGACTGACTAAAGTAGCTTCTTTGTTCATGCGGAGAGAAATCGGGGAGAAACGTTACAATAAACTACATATTACTCGTAGAACTCAATAAAACAAAAATTCTCGTGTAAATGCATACTATGCAGGCAGACATATTATAAGTTGAAGGATTAATATATTAGCTGACTACCTCTAGGGTGCAGAAATTTTTATTTTTGAAAATAAAATATTGTTTAATGTAGAAGCATTTTTTTCAAAGTTTGTGGATGTGAATACCATATAGCAATTTATGCTTTACAGGTCTTCTTTTCATGTCGATGCTCTCAAACACTATTTTTTCTGACCAATATTTGATAACATATACAGCTCTATTGTTGGCCTCGTATAGATCCTGAAAACTGACGGTGGTTATGCAGGATGGGCAGCATAGCAGGTTTTTTTTTCGATGAGTAAAAATCATCCAGATTACATCCCCCGTCCTTGGGCGGAGCAGTAGATAGTGTCAGACTTTTACTGTCTAAAACACACACCCCTTTCCTTCGTTCCCTTTTATACCGGGTCCGAGCCTCCCTTTCAGAAATAGGGCCCCAGTGGAAACTCTTGGCTCCAGTGGGGCATAGCAGGTGATGCATGTCCTTTGCAGAGGCTGGGTTACTATTGGACTTGTTTGACATAAATGGGCAGGCAGTTGAGAGTTTGTCATGTACTCTTTAAGATGATAGTAGTGTGGGTGGCTACGCGTACCTTGAACCTGTGGGCTCCTTACACAATATCAAACTGAACGTCGCCAAATCTGTGTCTGCGGCAGACGGGTACATCATCAGGACGAGTCCGAGGGAACAGAATGGAAATATAAGGAAGAATGGGAGAATAAACAATCATGAGAAATTCTGGTTTTATTTCAACAAATTTAATATCAAGTCAATAAATCAGACTTGTGTTGTATTAGACTGGCCTGTTGGTCTAGTGGTTAGTGGCCTTGATCGCTAAGCCGGAGGTCATGGGTTCGATTCCTACCCAAAACAAATGCTATGATGAGCATGTTCTGTGTCAGGGAAATATAAAAGTATGTTTATCAATTGTCTAGTACCCATAGCTCTGCTTAGTGATCTAGATGGCGTTGTGAGAAAGTTGAGAAAAAACGAAGCAGCAGTCTACTGCTACATGTAGATTTCTTCAAATCCATTTCCATTATGTTTTTTAATGTTATTGCTTCGGTACACCATTCCTGAAACTCAAAAATACTCACTAGTTCACTTGCAATAACATGCAACAATCCCATATAACTGTGGTAATTTAGTTGTTTGTGTTTGCACAGAACCATAGATATAAGAAACGAGGAGATATGCTAAGTAGTAAAAATGTATCAGCAAAATGGTGTTTTCAGTTTCTCCTTCCACTACTGACACGTACTGGAATACTTACGCAGTCGCGCATAGACGTATTTCGTTTATGGTGGGAAAATCATGCCCTTGGGCGAAGCGGGAGATAGTGTCAGACTCTTACTGACTAAAAGACCCACCCCGTTCCTTCTAGCCGTTTTACCGGGGCTCGAGCGCCCTTTCGGATAACCCTGGCCCCAGTAGGCTTCGACCCGGCTCGGTCCCTGCTGTTGCTGACAACTCCTTGAGGCGCGCGGGAACAGTGCGCGCCGTCGACGACTTGGGCTTGGTCCGGACAGTTACCGGACGGCCGGACAGCGAGCTACCCATTGCTCACTGTCCGCAAGCCCGCGTCTACGTTGGCCGGAAATCGGGATCAGAATCCCGGCGACGGCGGCAGCGATAACGCCGTTGCCTGATGCGTTCGGCCTCCTCCTTTGCGAGCATTATTGCTTCGCAGAAGTCGGCGACCGCCTGCCACTCCTCCTCGCTCCGGACCATGGCCTCAACCAAGGCCCGGCGCGAGAGGACTTCTCCGCCGATCGCCCCCACGAGGGCACGGCGATGCTGTGTGCTCCACCGTGTCCTCCGGGCTTTCCGCACAGTGGCGACACCCGGGCGTCACTTCCGCATGAATCGAGTGCAGGAATCTTCCGAACGAACCATGTCCGGTGAGTACCTGCGTCATGCGGAAGGTAAGGACGCCGTGAGGTCTTTCCAGGCACGCCTCAAAGATTGGACTTACCGCCATGATTGTGGCGTGCCCAGCACTGAGTTGCGATAGTCGTTGAGCATCGGACAACCCGACGTACGGCGAATATTCACCCTTACGTTGTTGAAACCTCTACGGTCCGAACTAAGCGTTTCACCTCGTCGTTTATACTGCGTACGTCAAAGGACTGGAACAATTTGCGTGCTGCGGTTTTCCTGTCCGATTATAACTTGGATGTCTTCAAGGCTAGAGTGAATAGGCTCTTTATAAACTAGTGCGCTTCACCATCAAAGATTGCATCGCTGCTTACCATCAGGTGGGATCGCAGTCAAGCACTAATTTATATCAATAAAAAAAAGGATTTTGCCGGATAGGCTCAAGCAGACCTCACAACCCAGGTATTGCGAGCAACACAATACTCCTTGGATATGTCACCAGAAAATTGCAGACTCCGTATGATTGTAATAAATCTTTATTAGACTATAATTTCTCTTAAGTCAAATTCATCTACATGAATTTGACTGGCCTGTTGGTCTTGGTCTAGTGGTTAATGACCCTGACTGCTATGCCGGAGGTCGTGGGTTCGATTCCCACTCAGGAAAAATGTTTGTGTGATGAGCATAATCATTTGTTCTGTGTCTGGGTGTAATTTATCTATACTATGTATGTATTTAAAAATATATACTTGTAATATAAGTATGTTTATAAGTTGTCTAGTAATCATAACACAAGCTCTGCTTAGCTTGGGACTAGATGGCATTTGTGTGATAGTTGTGGAATCTTACAAGGAAAATTTTACACCCTACAGTGAAAAACCGCAAAAACTTCAAATTTTCACAGACGCCCACCCACCCTTTATTTTTAATAGTAGATATAGCAAAAATTATTATTATTATGGATGGAGAGGGAGAGGAAGGCCGAAGAAAAGATGGATGGGTTGTGTGAAGAGAAAGAAAAGGAGTCAGTGATAGTTTAACGGGATACAGGGCAGAATGGAAGAAAAAAACGTGTTGCGCCGACCCCAAGTAATATGGGATAACGCAGAAAGAAGAAGACACTATAATTTCTCGATATATTATGAAAAATTCGTTCTGTAGGTATACGATATAATCACATCCAATTTCATTAGTATAAAACATTGATGTGTTATTTAGAAAAAAAAACCTAGATATACTCTGTTCAAAATAACACTAAACATTTATGAAAACCTTTTATTACCGTCTGTTCAATCGATTTTGACTATTATTACGTTAGCATGACAGATGCGCCGGCTGAAACAAAGAAAGAAAACTATTTTATTTGCCATACACAAATGCCTGTAGTAAATAGTTGGTATTGTAACATTGAATTATAAAAACCTTTTTTGTATTTTTGTATATCAATGTATTGTAATGACCTTTTTGCTTTTAATATTAGAATGTCTAATCTTAAACCGAATAGAGAATATAGTTTACAAGATATTGTAAACTATATTCTCTAGATTCTAGATTGTATATTTTACAAGCGCGAGATATCGCGCTTGTAAAATATACAATCTCAAGGCGTTTACAATCTTTCGGTGACTGATAGACTGAGTGTCATACTTTCTGGCGTATGGCTATGAACTTTCTGAGGCCACGGGCGTTACGGGTTCTTTGTTTGACTCCTAAGTCGAATAAGCATTTAAAAAACTGACCAAGAGCATGTCGGGCCACACTCTAGGGTTTCGTAGTTTCCCGTCCATCACAATAAGTGTACCTACTTATGAGGTTAAAAAAATGCTTGCATATACACTTATATAAACTTAGTCCAGAAATTATTTTGTAGAACCCTTTTGTCTTTTTTGTACAAAAACTGTTCTTTCCATCAAGTTCAAAATGTTTTTCCTAGAAAGTCCTTGTAAAGTTCTACTTTTCGGATTTTTTTCATATTTTCTAAACTTATGGTTCAAAAGTTAGAGGAGGGGACACATTGTTTTTTACTTTTGGAGCATTATTTCCGAAATTATTGACATTATCAAAAAATTATTTTAGTGAACCCCTTTTCATTTTTAAATACCTATCCAACAATATATCAAACGTTAGGGTTGAAATTAAAAAAAAAAATCACCTCCCACTTTACATATAGGGGGGCTACCCTAATAAAACGTTTTTTTCCAATTTTTATTTTACCACTTTGTCGGCGTGATTGATATACATATTGGTACCAAATTTCAGCTTTCTAGAGCTAACAGTCACAGAGATTAGGCGAGGATGGACAGACAGACAGACATGGCGAAACTATAAGGGTTCCTAGTTGACTACGGAACCCTACAAAAGACGTGTGGCACTCAGGGACTGCCGCGGTAAAGCTATTGCATAACATTAATTTTTTATCAACTTATGCAATTATAATTATTTATTTATTTTATATAAGCAGTATTTGTTTTCCTTTGTTTTTATTTTCTTTGATATTAATTGAAGTTACACATTTTGAGCGTGGTGACCGATAAGAAAACAAATGAGTGGGGGGTGTTAGGTTATTTTCGTTACGGAATTTCTGGATTTGGTCTCCACGCTCAAGGCCCGCGATAGAAGCTATGCAATAGCTTAAAAAAAGTTGCAAATTAATCGGTTTTAAACAGATGTGTCTAATGACAGAAAAGAGTGGGATCGGAAGTGAGGCCTTTGTCCTACAGTGGGACACAACAGGCTCATAATAATAAAAACAAATAATCAGTTTACGGTAATTCTGAGTGCGTTTAAAAGTAATTTATTCCAATCACGTCCAAAATAGACCTACAAGATTAACATTTCATAAAACAGTTTTTTTTTTATGGCGTTCGTATGAAAGATAAAAATAAATTGGGCAAGTGCGAGTCGGACTCATACCCTGAGGGTTCCGTCCAAACTACAATTCCCGAATGAAGCCTCGAAGATTTTTCCGAATTGCAATTTATTTTTTTGTGACGTAGTTAACAACAACACTGTTTTCAGATTTATTCCATTATCTGTGCTATATGACTTTGCTTTGTGCCAAATTTCAGGATTCTGGTCAACAGGAAGTACCCTATGAATTTCGATCTTTGATAGTATCAAAATTTACGTTTTTTTTTTGCGACATAAACGGCCGTATCTTTTTTATTCGTTAACTTAAAAGTTTGATTTTTTTCACAGCTTGAAGGGACTGCAGATATGAGTACATGGTTTTAATTTCAACTCGATACCTCCACGCGTTCTCTAGATCAAGAGTCTTGACAGACAGACAGACGGACGGACCACAAAGTGATCCTATAAGGGTTCCATTTTTTCCTTAGGTATGGAACCCTAAAAAGATTAAGCACAAACTGTATTCTTTTGACACAAACAAAAACATTATAAAGCCTACTGTAGCAAGGTTTATTAGGTACTTTACAGCACTAAATAAACTTGTTTCATCATAAGTTATTTTGATGAATACGAATTTATGTAAATTTTTAGAACTAGAATGATTTGAATTCTAAAGACATCGTTTTCCTCCTAATTTTACGACTATTAGGTAAACATAAACGCTGGCACATCCGTAATCACAAGACTGCTAACCTATTTAGAAGTTTTAAATTCGAATCCTGAGATGCGCAAAGTTTGAATGGGCAATTATTATAGGTTTGTCGTTTGGCGGAGAGGAAGGTCGAAGAAAAGATGGATGGATTGTGTGAGGAGTGATATGAAAGAAAAGGAGTTAGTGATAGTTTGACGGGTGACAGGACAGAATGGAAGAAAAAAACGTGTTGCGTCGACCCCAAGTAATATAGTAATATGGGATAAGGGCAAAAAGAAGAAGAAGTAGAAGTCAATAAAAGATAAGGGCAAGAAGAAGAAGAAGTCAGTTATTTGGTGAAGTGAATATCAGGCAAGGTTTGATCCATTGGGGGCAAGACTGAGAATGCCTTAATTATGGCGGTAAGTCCCCTCTTTGAGGCGTGGGTGGAAAGACTTCACGGCGTCCTCACTTTCCGAATGACGCAGGTTCTCATCAGACACGGTCAGTTCGGGAGAATCCTACACCGAATTCGTGTGGAAGTGACGCCCAGGTGTCACCATTATGTCGACCGCCCGGAGGACACGGTGGAGCATACGGTAGAGGTGTGCTATGTTTGGGCAGAGTACTGCTGTGTCACTGTGTCCTCGTGGCTCGGATCGGCGACAACGATCTCTCGCGCCGGGCCTTGGTACAGGCCATGGTCCGGAGCGAGGAGGAGTGGCAGGTGGTCGCCTTCTTTTGCGAAGAGTTATGCTAGCAAATGCCATGGGTTCGCTTCTAAAAGGAATACCCGGACCTGATATGAAAGGCAACGAAGGAACCAGGAGTAGGTTTTAGTCAGTAAGTGTCTGACACGATAGGGCGAGATATGTCAATCGATGATTCCCCATTTCAAAAGGGGGGGGGGGGGCGAGCCAAACAAACGTGTAGTGCGGAAAATGTCAGGGATGGCAGGCGGGTTGGCGGCTATAACAAAATTACTGTCCCCGCACACGGGCTTCAAAAAAACGCCGCTTCAAGCTTCTTTTTGAGGCGGCCTTTTTTGTGGCTTTTGTGCGGCGGTACCACCACAAAAGAAAGCTTGAATAAAGCGGCTTCAATGCTCTCCGGACACAAGGTGTCGCACGCTTCAGCTGTTTTTGCGCCCGCTTCTAGCTTTATTTTTGTGGCCACTTATAGTGTTTATTTGTGGCGGCTATTTTTTTAGGCCCGTGTGCGGGGCCGCTTAAACCGCTGTGAGTTATATAAATAAAAGAAGCATGAATGAAATCAGTTGGGATCGCAGTCAAGCACTAGTTTATATTATTATTCAAATTTAAAAAAGTAACTGCTTTTCATAACAATCACAATACATGTCGATTCAAGACAGATTTATGTCTTTATTTCCGTTTTTGAAATTAAGAATGTCAACAAAATATGTAAGAGGGTCAATGACCGTTATTCCACTGTTATGTGGCGCCTACCTTACCAATACAGGTAGGTATTAATTGTACCTGTTCGATGGACATAACCCTTGTGTAGTAGTCTTATACAATCAAGGAGTAATAAAACTACCGAGGTAATTATATTATTACAATTAGCACTATCAACAGCCCTGTACTACAATACGGGTTTATAACTGTTAGGTTCGCAATTATATATCGCCATTAAAAGGCAAATAAATACATAATAATAGTAAAGATTATTATTGACATTAAATAATAATGAAATTATTGTGAGGATTGTAGCTTTGGTTCAAAGTGTAGACTCTTTGGATCGGGTATTAATGAAGATAAACTTTGGACATAATATTTGTCCAAAGTTTATCTTCATTAATACCCGATCCGCAAAATTGCAAGTATAAGTTTACCAGCATTCCTCTCCTCGGTGCACGGTACTGATACATTAACCAGGAATATTTTATCTTCCTCACTGGTTGATGTTGAGGTACCGTGTTTGTCCGATGCGTTGAATGCTTGGAAAATGGCTTGTCCGAACACGGATTTGCCCGACAACCTGGCCTCGCAGATACGGTGGGATGTGCCGCTCTGCAGTATTATTCGTATCAATCTAATTAATACGTCTTCAAATAGAATAGAATAGAATAGAATAGAAAAACTTTTATTCGGTACAGACACAGCACAACGGTTACATTTATACACAAACTAAATAAAAGTACAAAGCACGCCGAGCGTGCCCGCACCGAAAGGGTGACCACGTCAGCATTTGCTGGACGTAAGACACCCAGCGCTGGTTTTCAGTTGGCACCCCGCAGTGACGCACGGACTAGGGTAAAGCATATAGAGTGCGTCTACTGAAAGCGCAACCTGGAGTTTTTTTTTTAAATTAAGTTGGCAACATTGTTTTGCCAAAAAAAAACACGTCAAAATCTCTAAATACTGCTGAGCGTGCGCGTCTGCTGGCTGTTGGGGAATGGGAGTCGGGCTTATGTCTTCAGACACTCCCGTCATCCACCATAGGCACTATGATGGATGACGCCTCGTTTCGGCTCGCAACCTGTCTACGCTTAGATGCTCCTTGTGTTGCTCCACATCAGTGCCACTGCGGCGAAGCTGTCGACAGTCTCGGACACCATGGCCTGTCCTGCTGCAGGAGCGCAGGCCGCATAGCTCGACACGCTAGCATCAATAATATTATTCGTCGAGCTCTCGTCACCGCCGGGGTGTACCCGCTGTATTAGAACCAAATGGCTTAGTACGTGACGATGGAAAGAGACCAGATGGTATGACGTTGGTACCGTGGAAGATGGGTAGGCCTCTGGTGTGGGACGCAACCTGTGTCGACATCCTTGCGCCATCCCACATTCCAAGTACGGCGGGCTGTGCTGGCGCTGCCGCTGCGGCTGCTGAGACCCTTAGACGCAAATACTGTAACCTTATTGGTAATTACAGTTTTGAGCCGTTTGGGGTCGAAACGCTTGGGTCAGGGGGTCCGAATGCGCGTCTCCTTTTTAAGGAAATTTCTCGCCGACTGATCAACACCTTACGTGACCCGAGGGCTGGCTGGAAATTCATTTTGTGTAAAATTTTATTCCTTGGACCAATCTATACATATAAACATCTATGTATATAAATAAAATTGGAGAGTCTCTTTTTGTATATTGAAATAACTGCTTTTTACTACATGTATATGATGAATATATTTACGGTACATACACCAAAATGACATTTTTTGAAGTGAAAACTTCTTTAGCGGCGTTGAGCACTTTTTCTGTAATGGGTATAAAATCTTAAACTCGCGTCAGGACACGTGACCTGATCGAAAAAGCGTAAGACGGATGGAGAGTAGACAGCTATCCCCTCTCTACGGCGCGGCGAAAATGTATGCCTGGGCCTACTGTTTCAAATATATAGATATATTATATATATATATATTTATATATATATATATATAATATCTATATACGTATATATATATATATATTTCAACGTTAATAATCAAGTTTTCACTTCTGCCGGCACTCCCGGAGTGCAACCCGTCTTTTTTTTCAAGTTTTGTCTGTCTGTTTGTCCCGGCTAATCACTGATATTTTATTTTAGGAAAAAATAAATAATATAAATAAATTCAAAATCCTGTAGTCCACGCGAACGAAGTCGCGGGCACAGCTAGTAAATAAATAATAAATAAATAATATTCCACAACTATCACACAACGCCGTCTAGTCCCATGCTAAGCAGAGCATGTGTTATGAGTACTAAGCAACTGATAAACATACATTTACATATTTCTAAATACATACCTACCTAAAAAGATAAATTCCATCCAGATACAGAACAAATAAAAGGTTCATCACATAAAGGTCGACTGGCAGATAATGCCTAAGGCATTAAGTCCGCCTTTGTACAGTTTTTGTGCATAAAGCTTTAAATAAATAAATAAATAAACATATGTTCTGGATAGGAATCGAACCCACTTCTTCCGGCATAACAGTCAGGGTCACTATCCACTAGACCAGCAGGCTAATAGTAACATAGGTAAATAAAATAAAAATTATTATCTGTTGTTCAAAACTACCCCTTTAAAACTGATTTGGGGGGTGTTAAAGAAATGTTATTCCTTGTGTTTTTATACTTGAAACTTGGCACAGTCTAAACGGAATTAATAATAAAGCGGGAACTACCACGGTGTTGGGTCACGCCTAGGGTTACAGTATCTCAGGATTTATCCTGAGGTTTCAGAAATTTTGGACTCTGAACTCAGGATTGCGGACAGTGAGCAATGGGTAGCTCGCTGTCCGGTAACTGTCCGGGCCAAGCCCAAGTCGTCAACGGCGCGCACTGTTCCCGCGCCCCTCTAGGAGTTGTCAGCAACAGCAGGGACCCAGCTGGGTCGAAGCCTACTGGGGCCAGGGTTATCCGAAAGGGAACTCGAGCCCCAGTATGAAGGCTTGAAAGAACGGGATGGGTTTTTTAGTCAGTAAGAGTCTGACACTATCTCCCGCTCCGCCCAAGAGCGGGGGTTGTCATTGGATGATTATCCCCACCAAAAAAAAAAAATCCCTGGAGACTGCGGAAACGACTGAAAGAGTTACCGTGGCCCTAGAACATCAAAGCATTGTTATTATCATGGCTATAATTAATAAAGCTAAATAGCTTCGGTTCCAAGATTATTCAAAGTATTTAACCCGAGTAGCTATTTAAGAAAAATACTGATTTAATTACTCTAAATTATGATCTAATCATAGGTTAAATGTCGTCCGAGAGAAACTGTTAGCTGTCGTCACTTGAGCCAGCTGCAGTTCCACGGTACAATAGTAGAGGAACCGGTACAAAGCCTTGGCTTCTGACCACCAGACATCTTTCTTCTATCATTCAGTAAGAAAATTCTAACTTTGAATTAATAATAATATTAAAATATTTAAAAATGTAATTTATAATATGTAATATTGATGAATAAAGGAAATAGTAATATTCCACAACTATCACACAACGCCATCTAGTCCCAAGCTAAGCAGAGCTTGTACTAGGAGTACTAGACAACTGATAAACATACATATATATTTCTAAATACATACATAATATAGATAAATCACACCCAGACACAGAACAAATGATTATGCTCATCACATAAACATTGGTCCTGGGTGGGAATCGAACCCACGACCTCCGGCATAACAGTCAGGGTCAATAACCACTAGACTAGACCAACTGGCCAGTCAAATATGTGGCGTATTCCTTTTATTTTTTACCTGATGGTAAGTGATGAGGTGGCCGACGATGGAGCACGCTTACCTAGAAGTAACCTATTCACTCTTGACTTAAAGCCTAGGTTGTAGCTATCAGGAAACACAGACTCCGGCAGGGAATTCCACTCCTTAGCTGTACGCATAATGAATGTGTTTCCAAAACGCTTCGTATGAATTCTCTCGCTGAAAGGTGTACGTTAATAATATTAGGAGTGGGATTTCCTTTTCAACTCTATTAAAGGAAAAGAACTGCTTCGGAAAGGCTTCGACCCTGTTGGTCTTCTACGGTTTTCTGACAATTCCTTGAGGCGCGCGTGGAAGAATACGCACCGTCGACGTCTTGGGCGCGGTCCGGACAGTTACCGGTCAGACGGCGAGTTACCCATTGCTCACCGTCTGCAATGCCCTAGATAAAGACTGCGGAAACGACTGAAATAGTAGGAGCAGAGGGAGGCCAAAGAAAAGATGGATGGATTGTGTGAGAAGCTATAAGAAAGAAAAGGGAGTTAGTGATAGCGTGACGAGTGAAGACAGAATGGAAGAAAAAACGTGTTGCGCCGACCCCAAATAAAACGGGACTAGGGCAGGAAGATGATGGATAGTAAAGGAACTGACTGACTGACATAACAACACACAGACGAAACTACTGGGACTGGGAGCGTGAAATTTTTCACAAGGTTCCTTTTTATGATGTAGGCGAGCATTAAGAGAAGATTTTCCAAAACTCAGTACCTAAGGGTCTAAACAAACGGACTGCAGTTGACACGACTGCAATAAAACTGCAAATACGACTGCAATAGAACTGCAAACGTGCGGTCCGATTGCAGTTGTGTGAACTGCACACCGAATGCATCCGAACTGCATCATACCCTCCCGCCCGCACGCCCCGCGCATGGTGCAGTCGGTGTGCAGTTCACACAACTGCAATCGGACCGCACGTTTCGTTTTCTATTGCAGTCGTGTCAACTGCATTCAAACTGCACTTAAACCGCAATTTGCAGTTGGATTGCAGTTGAAATGCAGTCCGTCTGTTTAGACCCTAAGAGTTTTACGGTGTCGAAAGTTTGTATGGAGAAATCTATTTTCACGTGGGCAAAGCCGCCGGTAAAAGCTGGTCCTTTTATAAGAATCCTTTTATTGGTTAGTTGTAGGTCGGTCGATTACTCTATCCTACGATTCTGAATGAATAAAGTGAAGTATTCGCTAATTTTTCCTTTAGCCTAAAATTCCACTTACATTTTACACATCCATTCAGAAACCAGCTTAGCATCTTGACGTGCACTAGCTTCTGACGTTTTATAAGTGCCCATGTAGGCCTATGTGAAATAAAAATATTTTTGATTTTGATTTTGATTTTGACGTCATCATCATTTCAGCCGATATACTTCCATTGTTGGACATAGGCCTCCCCAAGTGTCGCCACAATGAACGATCCTGTGCGTCCCGCATCCATCGGATTCCCGCAACTTTCACAAGGCAATCGGTCCACCTTTTAGGAGGCCTGCTTGCGGTTATCTTATTCTTGACCTAATTTAACCAAAATTACATTTGTGTGACAGAGACAGTACGTGTGAAATATTCTTTTTCATAAAGGCTCAAACAAATCTCGCAAATAATGCCATAATATGTGTACCGCGCTATGTTATCCTTCTCGCGTATTTATTGAGAACATTTTCATATAAGTGTCACAGTTATTAGAGGGGTAATTCTCGTATTGTTACGGAACACTCGCATTTGCATCGTAGTCGCAATCTGTCAAAAACACTTCTAGTTTCCATACATTTAACGAGGCTTTGACATTGATCTAGAGTTTTATGTACGAGAATTGGCCTTCTAGTCACGTACCAGGGTAGTTACGTGTTTGTTCTGTGACTGGCACAACGTCTTTTTTTTAAGGTAAGTCGCATTCAGCCTTAGAAATATTCTATTTTTAAATATTATGCGGACTTTTTATGGAACAGTTTTGGAGTTCGAAACTGTTTTTAATCTGTGGTCAATGTTTTGCGCGGGAAATTTATTTGAGAAAAAACAAGGAAAACAAAATACTTAAAGTACTCATTTGTTTTCATTATAATTTTTGTTTAAGTTTACCTAAAACATAAATTCATTTTTATGTGACTGATGACTGGTAAAGCATGGTGATGAAATTATCTAACAATTTGGTCTTACAAAAAGATCAATGTAGGGTAATTAAGATGAGGTACTATAGTAGGTAAATATCTTCAATTTATAATGTTTTTTCTTCTGTTTCGGTTGGTTGCACGTATCACGCGTTGGTTCACGATTAAGATAAAGTAGTTATATAGAAAGCTTATAACAGCAAATTCTTGAAAAATACCTGTAGGTACCTCTTACGCCCCCACGGACGATAGGAACTGCTTATAGGGCTGTGAACTTTGAAAGGGAAAGTACGATGCCAACCTCTATTTTAGGGTGTACATTTTTTGTTGGGTCCTATATATATGTATTAACGGATTTTAATTCATAAATCCGGGTTAAGTTAATTCTGATAGCATAAGAGATGCCCAACTCAATGAAAGTTTCTATTTATTTATTTATAATAGTAATAAAAATAAAATGTCATGTTCCCAAGACGCCTTTTATCTTTTTTGATATTTTTAGATTCATATTATATGTACCGAATAATCTAAATATACATCATTATACAGTTTTAGTATAAGTATGCGAGACCCGAAACACGTGTCTAGTATTTTTTATGTAAAGGGTCTATGTATAGCTTTACCATAACTGCTAGGAACAAATACGGGACGTTTTCTCTTCCCCAAATCTTATAAACATACATAACATTATTCAACGCCGATACGAGGCTTTTCAACTACACTCTACCTACCTACATAGCGAGAGGAAACAAACTAACGTGTTTTCTAACAGATATCCTCTGATCTCAATCTTATGAAAAGTGTAATAGTACATTGTTACACTAGGGGTGAAAGTAACTCATTTCGTCCCGAGGAGGAGTTGGCGGCCGAGCGTGGCGAGGTCGCTAATTCGAGGGACTAAATATAAGTTACTTTCACCACGAGGTAAACACTGTGCTTTTCATTACGAATACAAGGAAAGTAAAAATAAAATGAAAAGTTTGTAAAACCTGAGTCGTCGTACCTATGATTTTAAGTAGGTTTCTTTCTTCTGATTTAAGCAGTAAAAGGTTTCACTCTGCTTTAGCCTCTTCTCTTATGAAATTAGAAGTTAAATCTTAATCGTTAATTTTAATCTGATGAACTTATCGATGACTGATGTACGGAAATGTAAACAAAACTTGAAAATACCAACGACTGATTGCCACTTTCCGGCCATTTTTTTTTCTTTGGCCGGCCTACTATACAGCCTCATTAATGAAAAATTAGAAATTAATTGTAATCTTTTAAAAATAAAGTATTTTAAAGAAATAGTTGAACAAAGAAATCACTTAAAAATATGATATTATTTAATTAATACTTATCTTTAAGATATTTCAATTTTAAATCGCGCTGTAAGTAACTGACTAGTTGTATAGAAAATTGGAACATGGTTCAATAGAAATGTGAAGATAGAAATAGTTTTTTTTTTTTTTTTTAATATATTAACAGCTGTCAGTTGTTAAGTAAAACTCCCTAGGGATGCAAAGTACTACTTTTAGCCCGCTCCTCAGGCAACTTCAGACCCACTTTCAGAGTATGAGTAATGAAAAATAAATAAAACAAAAAAATCTGAGTTATTGGTCAACTCGTACCGCATACCTACGGCCCATGTGGTACGAGTTGCAGAAAATAAAAATAAATTCTCATAAAAAATCTCAATGAGAAAAAGTACAGTTAGTAGCAAAAGTGTTGGTGAGGGAACAATAAACTTACGAATTTGCTATAAAGTATTTATACACCACACATTTACAGACAACATTACATCATCACAAATTTGACATCAATTAACACTCCAGGTAATAAAAAACATTCATACATATAGCGTTAACAATAAAAATCTAAATATTACAAAATAATAAGTAATCGGCAAGATAATAGATTTTTTTTAATGATTTTGGTTTCGGCTCTTCGTATATCCAAAGGGCCAAGACCTTAGGGTTTTGAGATATACTGATAAATACAAATAAAATAAACTACAAATAATTCTTAGCAACTCTTTCTATGACAGTCATATAGTTATTAATAAATATTATTAATTAATTTTTTTTAGTCTTACAATTGTTTGCGTAAAATTAATATGTTATTATCTCTACAGAAATAGCAGAATCCACTATACTTTTTAATTCTTTCTCAATGTGATCATCTCTTTGACAGCAAAAAAGGAGGAGGTTCTTAATTCGTCAGATTTGAAAAAAAAACGAAAATAAAAATAATATAATCCTTGAACGATACGAAATTAAAAAAAAAACTTATATTTTTTTTTTTATCCTGTTTTACAAACTGTACCAAACGTTGATAATGTATATAGTTCCATTCAAAAAGAAACGTTGGACGAGTTGATCAATTCAGTAATTTATTTTTGTTTTCTGCATGGGCCAATTAATCAAAATTATAAATGATTGTGGGGTTATAATTTTTATTAAAAAAAATTATTGACAATTTTTAACTTAAATTAACATAAAATTACTCAATTTTGTCGAAATGCGGTAAATGTAGTACGTGTATACGGGACGGGATGATCAAATACTGTGACAGTCCCGTATATACGGGACGACCCTAAAACATTTCATAACTGTATCATGAAAAATCACAAAGTTGCTTGTTATGTCATCAAAAATATAAGGTCACCGGGCCATTCAGGCGACTGAAGGGTTGTTTTGCAGCTCTTGCACTTGCAGCCAGCTGTTTGATGGCTACTAATACCCGCTATGACCTGCCGTGACTTGTGTTGTGCTTAGTGTCAGTGGTATCCAACTTGTGACATTTTTTAATATATTTTTTGGAAAAAATATAACATGGTGTAAAAACTGTTGAAATCACTCATCCCTCCTCTTCACCAACTCTTAGCACGATAGTATTCTCAATAATAAACAGCTAATATTTTGTTTGCAGGATGTACTGGCCATTGTTCGTAATAGTTGGCGCATTGATAGCCTTCTGGCTGCTATGGAGGTACAAGAACAGGAGAATGATTGAGATGGCCAAGAAGTTGCCAGGACCACGGCCACTGCCGTTGTTGGGGAACGCCCTGCTGTTTATGGGGCAGCCTGATGGTGGGTATCTCATTACTACTTGTAAGGGTTTTTATTATAAACTAGAATTTGCCCGCGACTTCGTCCACGTAGGCACTTAAAATATAACATAAGTCACTCAGGAATAAAGCAGCTTTTTACTGGTGAAAATATTGTAGCAATCGGACCAGTACTTCCAGAGATTACCTCCTACAAACAAAACAACAAACTTTACCTCTTTATTATATAATTGTAGTATTTAGTAAAAACCCACCCCGTTCCTTGAAGCCTTCATATCGGGGCTCGAGTTGTCTTTCGAAACTAACCCAGCCCCCTGTAGGCTTCGACCCAGCTGGGCCCCTGCCGTTGCTGACAACTCCTTGAGGCGCATGTAGTTCTAACTTAACTTCATCGGATAAATTAGGAATACAAAGGTGAAATTTATTTTCACAGTGTAAAAAGTATTAACGTTGTCAAACTGCGGTTTAGAGTCAAGAGAACCAAGTTTTTTAAGCCAGAAGAATCTCCAAACTTAAGTGGTAGTAGGCAGTGCACATTGCTTGCAGAACAGATGGTCGATGGATGCGAAAGGTCGTGCACGCTTAGCCAAGTTGTTATTCTGCAATCGTTAACGCTGTCGAAAAGCGATGAAACGTATGGGAATGACGTCAACTCAACGTAAAGTCGCGTGGTCGGAACAAACGAATAGAAAATTCGTAGCCAAGTTCACAACGTTCAAAATTATAGCATGTATTTCTACAACGTTTAACGCTACATTCTTTGATAAACAAATGCTACATTGTAGAACGAGCGGCCGACGCAGTTGCGTCAACATGGCTACTCACTTATCGTTTTCTACAATTGCTGACACCGAAGCGTTACCGATTGGAGAACGGATATGATACGATACGGTTATAACTTGGCTAGGGGGGCTGGACTAACGACCACGTACCGGAAGACCTAGTGTTGAAAGACCTCCCGCAAAGTGGGCCGATAACCTGGTCAGGATAGCGGGAATCCCATGGATGCGAGACGCACTGGACCGGTCGTTATGGCGACATTTGGGGAGGCCTATGTCCTTCAGTAGACGTCTTTCGGTTAAACTAATGATCTCTCATTTTGTCTATATCAATATTGCACCTAAATAATTATTTAAAAAATCTACTTATACATAATTATCGGAAAATAATTGTATTAATAACCCATACCTTCCGATCCGGCCAAGAGCGAGTCGAACTCGCGCTCTTGTTCCGTATTAATAAAACTTTTATTTTATCTATAGCTTATTTATTTCTTTAAAGCTTAATGCACAAAAAAAAAAACCGTACAAAGGCGGACTTAATGCCTTAGGCATTATCTGCTAGTCGACCTTAAAGTGGTGCAGAAACATAACATGGCAGGTGCAACTTAATAAATAGACAAAACAGAATAAAAACAAATATATACAATATTAAATACATACTTAGATACATACATATAAATAAACAAGGCTGTAGTGAAAAAACAAATCCAACCCATTAGCGCATTAGCTTATCTTGTAAGTAAGCTGCCATAAAAGTCGTAAGAACTAACACGTAACTATTCTCTCACACTCTCTACCAGTCAACCAAGTGTGATAAAGAGGCAACATGGTAGGTGTAAAAAAATATATATATTAGAAAACCAGGGTATAAAAATATACACCGCTGAATTTTGATCGTTTTAATCCCGTGGAGGGTCGATCCGGTACATGAAACACTATCGATTTGTAAAGATAAAATTGAAGGGCACGCCACAATTATGGCGGTAAGTCCCCTCTTTGAGGCGTGGCTGGAAAGACATCACGGCGTCCTTACCTTCCGCATGACGCAGGTACTCACCGGACATGGTTCGTTCGGGAGATTCCTGCACTCGATTCATGCGGAAGTGACGCCCGGGTGCCGACACTGTGCGGAACGCCCGGAGGAAACGGTGGAGCACACAGTCGAGGTGTGCCCTGCTTGGGCGGAGCATCGCCGTGCCCTCGTGGGGGCGATCGGCGGCGGAGACCTCTCGCGCCGGGCCATGGTTGAGGCCATGGTCCGGAGCGAGGAGGAGTGGCAGGCGGTCGCCGACTTCTGCGAAGCAGTAATGCTCGCAAAGGAGGAGGCTGAACGCATCAGGCAACGGCGTTATCGCCGCCGCCGTCGCCGGGATTCTGATCCCGATTTCCGGCCAACGTAGACGCGGGCTTGCGGACGGCGAGTAATGGGTAGCTCGCTGCATGGTACCATGTTCCATTAAAAGCATCTAAAAGGGCCTCTGCGAGTTGGTTTCGGCTCCTCGTATGCCTTCCAAAGGTCCAGGACCTCATGGTCCTGAGATAAATAAATGTACCTATAATAATATAATAAAAATAGAATATTTAATAACTTAGGTACTATAAAATTAGTTTAGCAGGTCTTAAAGAGATCCCAAAACTTTAAAATCAATAATATTAATATAAAAAGATCAACAAAATCACGCAATAACACAACAATAAACCAAATTAAAGCCAAAATAGGACAACGTCAATGTAAAAAATAAGTAGTAAGTTCTATAGAGATCATAATGTCACATAATAACAATAATACTTATTCGAAATTCCATTTTGAAATCATTCCACTTAAAATAAAATTAAAAAATAATGTGAAATATATAAATAAATCATTCATACCAAAAGATCAATAAATAATAATAGCTGGTAATAATGGAAGCTGTGCTTAAGATAAAAAAAAACTTTTAACGAAAAAAAAAAATACAACCGACTTTATGTAAAAAAAAAAAAAAATACTAAAAACTGCAAAATAACTTTAATTTCGGAAGTCGGTGTTTCTCTAACAGTTTTGTCTCTTCGTTATTTATTAATATAATTTGATATTCTAATTATTTTAATAATATTATGATCCCTAAGAACTCGTCATATTCTCGCATATAAAATAGAATGTCAATTATAATTATTAAATAACTTTAATTTCGGAAGTCGGTGTTTCTCTAACAGTTTTGTCTCTTCGTTATTTATTAATATAATTTGATATTCTAATTATTTTAATAACATTATGATCCCTAAGAACTCGTCATATTCTCGCATATAAAATAGAATGTCAATTACGAGTACAATATACTTGATTATAGCGCAATTAAATATGCCATATCGTTACAATCACCTCTGCTCTTGTCCGCATAATTGAGGCTGGCATGTGCCAGGAACAGCATCACATATCTATCATTATCAGTGGCGTAGCTAAATGTTCAAGGACCCTGTGGCAAAAACAAACTGGGTCCCTTAAATTGTGTAGGCTTTATCAATATATACGCTTTTTTATCTTTTATATAAATCCCAAGTTATAAGAAGATTTATCATTAACATGCACACTCAACGATATGGAGACGTGGTCGTCGTTAATATGATTGGCAACGCTATTATTAATTACCGAATCTTCATGAGTGGGTTTTTCAAACAATACTGCAATTGTCACAATATCAGTAGCCTGATTCACGTAAAATCAAACAAGCCAAATATAGTTGAAGTTTTATAGTCGTTCGATCGAAATCCTATTTATAAGCGGTATTCACGTGTTTCTTAATCGGGATTGGATAGAACGACAACTCAACTGGCTCGAAACTAAACGATCTATCGTCGACTTATTGACAGTTACATTAACAAGTATTTTACCAGGAAAATTAAATACATATTTTTTTAAATCGACTCTTCGACTACACGACATTAAAATCGGTGTCGTTGAAACTCGATTGATGTATGTAAATACGAAAGTATGTAGTATAAACGATTAAATCGCTACGATATCGTTACCGTTTTGATTACGTGAATCGGGCTACTGATTCACTATCACTATCAACAGAAACATTTTTCGTTCATTCAATAAGCGGTTTGTTAATCTGGCTTTAGGGGGCCCCCTGAGCTTGGGGGCCCCGGTGCACTGCCCCACCTAGCCCCTTAGTAGCTACGCCACTGATCATTATTATCATCATTGGTTGACCAGTGCCCCCGACTCGAGCACTTTGTTTTAATTGTTCTGTTTAGCTAATTATTAAATAATTATGATAGCTGTGCTGAGCCGTAATTGTCTGGGCTGAGTGAGGTTAGGGGGCAGAAAATTGTTAGTAATTATATTTACATAACAGTAATTAGCCTGGTTAGCAGGAAAGTCAATATAACGATATAGGAAATCAATTCAATGTGCAACTTAAGGTGAAGTTACAACTAGGGATGCATCCGATACCGGTTCCGATATATCGGCGATACATCGGATCTGCCGACATATCGGCCGGCATAGACGATATTTTCATAGCCCACGCTACTTATTATTTATCTATATAATATAATTGATTGCACACCAAGATTGTAAAATTTTCAAAAAGGAACGATATAATAAAAAAAACACACAATTGGCATCCTTATAGCACCAGGTGATTTCTTCTAGGCAACTTATGATGGGGTTGCACTTGGTGCAAATATAAAAGTAAACAAAACTAATATTATTACAACTTAATTTTAAATTTCGCGCTTCAAAATAGCCTTCTACCCAAAGTTCATCTCATGACAATTCTAATAAGCCCAAACACGGCTAGGATACCGGAAGTTCCGGTGCTTATCTTCCGGTTCCATCATTATCATCAGATCAATTCGTGGGGGGGGGGACACATCTTACCACTTTGGAAGTGTCTCTCGCGTAAACTATTCAATTTAGAAAAGCATAAAATTAGAAACTTCAATATCATTTTTGAAGACCTATCCATAAATATCCCACCCGAATGGGTTTGATGAAAAAAAATTTGAGTTTCAGTTCTAAGTAACCAAAGTTTATTGCTTTTTTACTATTTTTGTGTGAAAATCTAAATGCCGATCACAGAATACATCTGCTTACAACGTTTCAACAGTATAGCTCTTATAGTTTCGGAAAAAAAGTGGCTGTGACATACGGACGGACAGACAGACAGACAAACAGACATGACGAATCTATAAGGGTTCCGTTTTTTGCCATTTGGCTACGGAACTCTAAAAAGATACAACCGAATTGAGAACCTCCTCACACCGCCTTTTTCGAAGTCGGTTAAAAAGGTTTTTTCCTGGGGAAGAACCATTTCTCCCTATTTTGTCTTTACTTCCTCAATATCATCTGCTCAGCTAGGCAATAATGCGCACAGCACGGATTGTGGTAGGTAACTGTAGCATTTCCCGTTCCGAGTTACCACCTCCTCATTTTGGATTTCTTCAGCATCTTGAAACAAGAATGATACGCATTCGTGATTAACTAATATTATATTATTTCTTTTGTTTCAGAATTTATAAAAGTACTGAAAGATCTGTTGGTAGAATATGGAAGTGTAACAAAATTCTGGCTCGGTCCTGACCTAAACGTTATAGTTAGCGATCCTGATGATCTTAAGGTACGAATGTCTTTTGATTATTTTTTTAATTAGTCCTAAACTCCTGGAAAAAAAAATCGACCAAATAAACTCAGTAGTTTTAAATTACTGAACTGTTACTTAGTAGTGCTCGACTGCGATCCCTTCTGGTGGTAAGCAGTGATGCAATCGTTGATGGTGAAGCGTATTGGTTTACTAAGAGCCCATTTACTCTAGCCTCGGGCGGGAAGACCGCAGCAGGCAAATTGCCCACGTTACCCGAAAGGGCGCTCGAGCCCCGGTATGAAGGCTTGAAGGAACGGGATGGGTTTTTTTTAGTCTGTAAGAGTCTGACACTATCTCCCGCTCCGCCCAAGAGCGGGGGTTGTCATGGGATGATTTTTCCCATCGGAAAAAAAAGGCAAATTGCCCACACTCTTTTCTTATAGGGGTAGGCAGATACAACAGAACTTCACCTTTGTAGTATTTGTACTTACTAGTCTTAGAGCCAATCACACCAACTCACATACTAATTACATCCCTTTTGTTGGTCACCTTTTTTACAGGTTTGCTTCGGAACCATTATTTATTTATTTAACAATTCATGTACACATTTAACTTATATAAGAAAAGAAGACAGAAAAAGAAAAATAGGTACATTGGTGATGCTTATTTCTAACGAAATCTCTTCCAGTATACCCGCGAAAGGAGAATTAGAAAAAAAGAGAAGTAGACACCGTGTGTAAAAGTGAAAGGAAAAGAAACAAACAAAACAATTATTATAAGAATATACCTACCTTATAAATATATATGTACTATCATAAATATAAACATACATGTTTTTAGCCAATGCGTATTAAGTCTTTTAGAAGCTCAGTTGAACTTCTTTGGTGTGCGTATGAGTCCTTTCCGACCTCACAAAATTTTGTCTGTAAAAGACAACCCCGTAACGCTTCGTGAGCGAATCAATTTTATATATTTGTCTCTGTATCCATAAATGTGTTAACATCGCACAGAGTGAAAGCGATTTTGACTGCCGCACCTGCAAGATGTGGCTTGTTCGACCTCATAACGCAGTACCTACCTAAGCTTGTTAATCGTGTTATAATCATCATCTGCACAGATGGATTGATTTTGTTTACTAATTCACTTTAATTCTGTCCCCATATTTGCTTTCCCTCAAAAGCTTCATTTGATGAAGAGCAGCTACAAGCCCTTTAATATTTGTATCTTTTAACATCATTGTGGATTTTTCAGTTACTGCTGTCGAATACGAAGACGAGTGCAAAAGGTCCTCAATACAAGTACATGGCTGATGTCCTCGGAGGAGGAATACTGAGCGGTTCAGGTAAGGCTTGAACTCATTCTACTTTATAAGATTTTCACTCAATGCCGTAGAGGGCAAAAGCGGCGAAGGGGATTTTGTGGCGGCAGGCGCGAAGCGTGCCTGATCGCTAGAACTACATTAGACCTACGCACACGTGGTCAGGACGTCGCGTGGCGTGGATCTAGTGTAGCTCTACAAGTCTAGTTTCCCTATGAAATGTATGGAGTCCGACGCACCCAAATCGGCGTACGTTTACGTCTACCTTCAATCATGCAGTCTGATCACAGACGTTGAAAACAGTGATTTAAAAACCTTTTGATTTCAATTATATTATCAATGGCTGACTACAGAGTCAATCCGCTGGTAGTATATGTGTACCAGTAGGCTCTATACTTACTTAGAAACAGGGTTCGAAAATATCTGATATTTATATTATAAATATCAAAAATCCGATTTTTTTATATTTATCCGATATATATCGGATATAAATGGTGTACACAACAACCCACTATACAATTTTTCAATTGTATAGTGGGTTGTTTAGTTTCGTCTACTGAGTTTGTGGAGAGCTGTCCCTTACACCTTGTATACCCAGGCTAAGAAAAAAAGCGAATTTAATTCTGTAAGAGGATTAAACACTTATAAATATTTAATGTGAAAGGAAAATAATATAAATAAAAATGTAAAATAATATATATGTCAAATTACTATGTACAAAAAAGTAACAAAAAAATTTTTAGTTCAGAAAACCGGAAAAAATCAATTGAATATATCAATTGTGACATCTGTATATCATGATATAGGTATATCCGCTGATATATATCGGCGAACCCTGCTTAGAAACACTACTTACCGAATTGAAATAAAAAGGTTAGGAGTTTCACTGTGTACTTAATACCATTTAACCCTGTTTAAATCAGTCACACCTGTATATAGGAGCATTTTATGTGAGTTCATTGCCCCTTCACAGAGAGAGAGACCTACGAGTTGGATTGCCCTAAGTGCCCATTTATACCTCTATAATTGAGGACTTATTGTTCGCCTGCCATAGCGGTAAGCTATAAACGTGGCCACTAACTTCTGACAAAATTATATAAGGGTTATGGTTAAGGCTCTTCTTTGCGTCGTAATCATCAATGCTGAGGGTCGTGCCCTCCCTGCTTCTTCACATTCATTTCAACAATATACCTCCATTGGTTTCTGTCTCTGGTGGTGTGAAGGGCATTTTATAGCGTGGAGTCAAGAGTGGTGCGGATCTGGTCAGACCAACGTATTGGGCTGGGTCCAGGAGGCCTTTTTCCATCCAATTTACCGGTACACTTTACTTGTGTGCTTGTGAAGCTCCTCCTGATTCCTGCCATGATTCCTCAAGGAAGAGTTCCACAAACAGAATGATACTCAAAACACATGAGACACTACTGAGAACCTAAGGTTTCATCCATGTGAAAATAAGTTACATCAGTTAGCTCTGGGATCTTAGCATATTTCATTTTTTTTTGGTGAGTAAAAATCATCCAAATGACATCCCCCACCCTTGGGTGGAGCGGGAGATAGAGTCAGACTCTTACTGACTAAAAATCACAACCCGTTCCTTCTAACTTTTCGTACCGGGGCCGAGCTAACCCTGGACCCAGTAGGCTTCGACCCAGCTGGGCTCCTGCTGTTGCTGACAACTCCTTGAGGCGCGCGGACAGTTACCGGACGGTTGGATAGCGAGCTACGCCGTCGATCTTAATATAAGATTACTCTTTATATATTAGCTCACTCATTTTCGCCTCTTCAGGTCCAACATGGCGCAAGCACAGGAAGATAGCCAATCCTAACTACGGGAAGCGAGCCATCGAGTGCTACGGCGAGGTGTTCAATAAAGAAGTGGACATCTTGCTGAAGAGCTTCCGCAGTATGAGCAAGGAGCAGTTCGATGTGTACCCTCATGTTGTAAAGGCTACCAGCTATGCTGTTTGTCGTGAGTATAGATTACGACTTTCTAGAACTTTCAACTTTATGTACAAGAAAACCAAAATCTACTTTTATAACTTGTGTCTTGGTAACCAATCCACTAAACCTCTCAAGACATATCTTGGTTTTTCATTATGTCGCAATAGCCCCACCAACCGGATCGTTCGGTAGGTACGCAGTTCCATGAAAAGCGTCTAAGGGGCCTCGGTGAGTTGGTTTGGTCCCTCGTACGACTTCCAAAGGTCCTGGGATCCCAGGGTTCAATGATAAATAAATACCAAAAATAAAATATATAGAGTTTATTCTCAACACTGTATACAGGAGATCTTCTAAGACTAGGGTTCAGCTAAAATTTGGTCGCCTGAACACCTTTATTTTACATGGATCGCCTGCCTATCAAACCTCCCGAAACCAGTTACTGGGCACCAGGTCCTTGAATAGACTAGTGGTTTTTCTGGCGTCTGACCACCTGTAACGACTGTCAGAGATCTACAAATGACAGCCATGACCAATCTGCCTATCAAACCTCCCCAAACCAGTACTGGGCATCAGGTCCTTGAATAGACTAGTGGTCTTTTTGGCGTCTGACTACTGTAACGACTGTCAAAGACAAATGACAGTCGTGACCAACGTAGACAACATCAAATCAAAACAATGGCTATGCTTTACGGACCACCCAAGACACGGTGTGTCAATAAGTCCTAGATAAATTTAGAAAACTATATTATGAATTCAAAAAATCACAATGCTAACTTGCCCGCTTTTGAACTCGCAACCTCATGCCTGAGGAGCTATAGTCAACGTCGAGTATAGTTTAAAAGCCTGTTGCTTCATCTAACGCGATGTTTGATGAAGAGACAATGTGAAAAAAGAAAGATAACGCCTGAAAAACTCTGTTGGCATTCGGTAGTTCCGTGATTCACTCGAATATTGTTATCTACATCACATCACGTAAATGTTAGATATAGTAGCTATTCAATTTCCATATACGTACTACCTACGCATGGATTATTGCTAACACCGTAACTTTATAAAATAGCCAGACAGATTATAAACTCTCGATAAAATGTGAACAGAGCGTTTTTTTTTACAATAAATCGCATAAAAACTCGACAGTTTATAATCTATTCGTCTCTTACCGACAAATTGTGAATATATTTTTAATAAACATTTTTTTTTTTACAGAAACTCTTATGGGTTTGACGAAAGACCAGACTTTGAACTTACCTTATATTCAAAAAGTGATAGATGACAGTCCAAAGTAAATATTTTTTTTTACTTCCTATTTATTTCATCATCGATCATCATTTCAGCCGAAATACGTCCACTGCTAGACATAGGCAAACTGTCTTGTGCATCTCGCATCCATCGGATTTACGAGACTCACCAGGGGCCCAAGTCTGCTATTTTTATAAATTCGTCATTCCAACACGATCCCATTGTCATTTTGGTAAAAGTTCCTAATCTGCTAATTCATAATGATCGATCATTGATCGGTCAATGGTCTCGTAACAGAGTTGTGGTAAAATGACAATATCGAGCTTATCAAAAGCAATGACTGCACAATGACGTTCTAATGGTAGATCAGTGATCAAAGGAACTGCCAAAAAATTTTTGCAGATTACCGCATACGTAAGACATTCGTTTGTAAATATGTACGAGACTACCAGTCTATCCCACTTCTTTCAATGGAGTGTCAGTGGTTGATCATTGGAAAGTCATGATGACGCCATTATATTAGTAGATTACCAAACTTAATCAAAATCAACAATTATGAAATCATTGATAGAACATTCTGACACTATTGTAATAATTTAGCAGACTTGGGCCACCATGTGGAAGACGTTCCAACGATGCAATTACTTTATATTTGACACTTAGAAAAAAAAAAACTCTGAAAACAGCACCAAAATTGATTATTAAATTAAGTAGCTATTTTAGCATTTCAAATGACGAATAGTGGGAGCGACTAAAGATTTCGCTATATCTATTTAATTGTAGGTACATAAGTAACCTAGTGGCGGTGACGTCACATTTCAGTATGTGCGTCCTTATTTTATTACTAGACAGTTTCACTCACCACCAGATTTGAAAGATATTAAATATTGAAAGTTTTTTTTTTCGTTTTCTATTTTGGATAAAGCTACTTTTATATATAAGTAATTTGAAAAGCTATCTTGAAATTATTAGGAATAAATAAGTCCTTTTTTTCACATCTTAGGAGGTCAATTTGCTAATTTATTTGGGCCTGGTAGCAATTCCTATACCTCCAATAATGACACTTTTGTTTCTCATTTATAGCATGTACGACATAGTTTTTCGAAGAATGACAAAATGGTACCTTCAAATAGATCCAGTCTTCTGGATGTCCAGCGACTATTATGACTTAAAGAACTTCATGAAAATCATGAAAGACTTTAGTGAAGCCATCCTGCTCCATAGAGCTGAAAGACTGAAAACTCTTGAGAACAGCAAGAGGGAGCTGATGAATAAGGAAGATGATGCTGGAGTCAACACACAGCTCAGTGTCATAGACAGGTTTTTGCTGTCCCAGGAGTTGAATAAGGAGGAATTAGTACAGGAGACGTATACCATATTTACATCGGTAAGTTTTTTAACTGTATAAAATTAGTATTAGTTAGCGAAATTCGATACACGTTTCTAGTATTTATGTGAAGAATCTAAGTACAAAATTTCATAACTGTACCATGAAAAAGCTTGATGAAGCTTGTTATGTCAGCAAAATTATATGTATAGTCACCGGGCAATCCAGGTGACTGAGGGGTGGGTTTTGCACTTGTACCCAAGTTGTTTGTTGTTGTTTGCTGGCTCCTAATACCTGCTATGACCTGCCGTGACTTCTGTTGTACTCAGTGTCGGTAGTGTCCAACTTGTGAACTTTTTAAATATTTTTGGAAAAAATATATCATGGTGTAAAAATTATTGGGATCAATTCAGTTACTGATTCTGAACTAACTATATTTAGGTTTTATATGAACAAAAAATAAAATTGCAGGTATAGTCTGTCTAAAAAGTCAAACAACGGGATTTTTTGAATATTAAATCATTTAAAAAATACTTATATTCGATACTTTTTATAAGGTTCTTCTATTAATAATCAATGATCAAGATGTCTTAATCAACCTTGATTATTGAACCAGTGTTGACTCAGATTTCCTTTTACCCTAATAATTATCCAAATCGTTTGACTTTTTAAACAGACTCTATATGACTGTGTTTGTAACTACTTTACGTACAAACGGGTTTGGTCGACATTGGCACATGGGTAGGCCATACACATAGGACACTTGATCCCGGGAGTACAACAAATTACCTTGGCATAATTTCCTATATTCCCGCGGACGAAGCCGCTGGTAGCTAGTCCAAAATATTTGATTCAGATTTAAATGTTCCAGAGCCAGGAAGCGTCCGCAAAGATCTCGTCGTACATTTTACTGATGATGGCTTACCACCCGAAATATCAGGTAAATATATAGCTATAGTTGTCTATGGATATGTGGAAGTTACAATAAAGTTATTAAAAGCTGAGTGATCTATCGACAACATAATTTTTTACATAAATTGGTCTTAGATATTATGTCGCCGTATCGTATAATACGCCGTATTATAAGTTGGCGCGTCGGATTCCAAAACGTCGCTGTAATGTAAGCTGGAGCTGATGTGGTTTTTTGATAATTTCCCGTTATTAAAAAAATATATTTGTATTTCGCATTTATTTTTAGAGCCTATATGCTGACATGGTACGTTTCGTGCGATATTACAGTTTTTTTTTAGGTAGGACTCAAAAAACCAAACGACTTCCGGTTCGTGGTTGCCAGTCCAGAACCTTTCATCCCCATTGACCATCTGTTCTGCGAGCAATGTGCACTGCCCACTACTGCACTTAAGTTTGTCGTCTCTTCTTACATGATTAATAACATCTTTCCTCAAAGCAACAATATCTAAAATTTATAGGAGAAACTTTACGCCGAAATCAAGAGCGTCATCGGCGACCAGGACAGGAACGTGACTGATGAGGACATCAAGCGGATGCCGTACTTGGAGATGGTGTTCAAAGAGGTGCTGCGGCTGTTCCCCATCGGAGCCGCGCTGCAGAGGACCATCAACGAAGACATTACTTTAAGTTAATAACTTCACCTTTTTAATCTATTTAATTTTTCCTATTGTTTTTAAAACTGTAACAAAAGACGATGCAGCAGACCACGACCGAAAGAGACGACGGGACGACTTACAAATACAAATAATACAAATACAAATAATTTATATTCCATTCACAAAATTTATAAAAATAAAAGATATGCCAAATTGAAAATTACAAAAATTAACGGAAGCAACATTTTTTACTATAAACTATACTCAATAAAAATCTTAAAATATAATTGTATAAAGAACAGTAGAAATGCCGTGCGTGTTTTGTGATAAATGAGAGGGGTATATGCGTGATGTATGTATATATGTGAGTGGGTGTGGGGACTTAAATTTATCTTTCTTAGGAATGACAAAAAGTGGCTCGGAGCCGGGACCGATGAAAGGGATGGTAGCCTTGGCCCAGCCGCGTAGCCGTGAGATAGTACAGGCTTTCAATCAATCCGCTCCACCTTTTCAGATTATCATTACTTAACACGGAGAGACTGCTTATGTAGCTTATGTAGTCGTGCGCAGTTACGAACTTTACTTCCGAATTCGGTTCCGATATAACCACTTAACATCCGTACTATAGAGTGATACCTATTATCATATTTTTCTACAATTTCCAGGTAACTACACACTACCGGCTGGCTGCTCGCTGTTGGCTCCTATATACCACCTCCACCGTGATCCTCGCTTCTGGTCTAACCCAGAACTCTTCGATCCAGAACGGTTCAACCCTGAGAACATGAAGAAACGGAATCCGAACAGCTATATTCCATTCAGTTTGGGACCTATGGACTGTTTGGGTGAGTATGAAGCACATATTTGAGTTCACCATAATTAATTATTTATAAGATACCAGCTTTTGCCCGCGCGGCTTTGCTCCCGTTCTTCTCTACTACACCCTACTATAGCCTACTCTACCCTACTGTACCCTACCCTACTCTACCCTACTCTACACTACTCTACACTACTCTACCCTACTAAACTCTACTCTACCCTTTGATTTGGAAAGATGAGTCCGTTCTTTAGTTATAAAATTACAACGAAAAGTGGCATTGATTTTTTTTAAATAAATAATCAGCCATAATCGTGGTGCTTGTGACTGAAAATTCAAATTCAAATTCCTTTATTTGATAAAACTTTAAGTACAGACTTATAACTACATACAGAATTGAAAGACATTATGCAGCTCGCGAACGGGTGAGAGAACGAATCCCAAATCCATACTAGGAACTAACCTGTGTTATGGTAGGGTCCGTTCCACCACCCACCCGCAACCCACTTACATCGATCAGTGCATTATAGTTACGAGTATTTGAGGTCACTAGGCTCCCATAATAGGCATGCCTGTATAATGGGAGTCAGTGTGAAGACAATAAAAAGCATGCAAAAAGAGACACCACACATTGTAATGTATTAGAGTGAGGGTGTTGTGAGAGTCAGTGCGAATGTTGAAGAGTGTGCGTGTGAGTAATTATGAATGTGTCAGAATGGTAAACGAGTGTAAATACTATATATAGGACAGCTTGCGTTACAATATTGTTTATTTTATGATTAGGTACTTGGGTTCATTTCTTTTACGTTATGTTCAGCAAATTTTCAGTATCTATGTAATTAAGGGTTTGGAGCCAGTTTTGTAATTGTGATTTACATTTAAATTTAGTAAGAGGGTATAAGTTAAGTATTTTATTTATTTTATTATATAAGAAGCAACTAATGACTTGGTAATGCTTTTTAGCCATTGTGGTTCTGTGCGGAGTCCCTGAGCATAGTTTACCCGTCCGGCGTTTACTTCGGAAAACACAGGGGTTGAAAGTCAATGTCACGTGTTTCCTTAGTGAAAAGTTGAAAGGAAATCAGTTGTTTTGGTATGGTCATGTGAAGAGGAGGGATAACGCGCAAATTACTAAAAGAGTTCTAAGTATACATTTAGATGGATGGAGAAAGAGAGGAAGGCCGAAGAAAAAATGGATGGATTGTGTGACGAGTGATATGAAAGAATAAGGAGTTGGTGATAGTTTGACGGGTGACAGGACAGGATGGAAGAAAAAACGTGTTGCACCAACTCCAAGTAATATGATAGATAAGGGCAGGAAGAAGAAGCCATAATCGTAGTACTTTGTTGATGAATTGGTGTGGACCGATCACAATATCTACATATAGGTCCTGTCAATCTATCTATACTGCCATCGTAACAATGAGACTGAACTCTACGCGGCGAAATTTTCGGTTTATTTTGCTTCCGGTTTCAGAGATACGGTCATTAAAAACACAGTATCTTTTACAAACTATCATTTTTCTGAAAACGACTTTTTCAAAGTTACTGTGTTCTCTATTACGACGGCATTATTAGTTATCCTACTAACATTCTAGGGTCTTTCTCAAATATCAAGACGGGCGTTTTATTTTTTAACAAGTCTAGTAGGAAATCAAATCTTATTCTTATGATTTACTTTTGATTACCTTTACAGGAAGGTTCTTCGGTACAAAGCTAGTGAAGACAATTTGTGTGAGAGTGCTAAGAGAATTCGAGCTCACTTCTACGGAGACTTACGATGACTTACGAGTGATAATTTCTATATCTGTGGTTTCTATGAACGGTTTTCCTATCATATTGAATCCGAGAAAGAAGATCAGTACCTGATTCTGTGAAGACACTGTATTTTAAGGGTTTCGTGTTAATAATAAATACTTTTTTACGGGTTTTGTTTCGTTCCTATACTTTTTTCCTTTTTCTTGCCAATATTCTTGAAGTGAATCCTCAATAAAAAATTGCAAATAGTTCGATGAGGCCTCCTGTACTTATTTTTGTAAAATATTTTGATTAAACTATGATTACTTATTAAAAATTAAATTATGACAAAAATGGTCACTTTCTTTATTGTGTAAATAAACAAACAATGAAAGATAGTAAAAAGTGATAAATTACGTTACAAAAATACATCCATTTAGTATATATATATACAACAGTATATATGTATGGTAAGTGGGGTCTAACATCGGCGGCGGAGACCTGTCGCGCCGGACCTTGGTTGAGGCCATGGTCCGGAGCGAGGAGGTGTGGCAGGCGGTCGCCAACTTCTGCGAAGCAGTAATGCTCGCAAAGGAGGAGGCCGAACGCATCAGGCAACAGCGTTATCGCCACCGCCGTCGCCGGGATTCCGATCCCGATTTTCGGCCAACGTAGACGCGGGCTTGCGGACAGTGAGCAATGGGTAGCTCACTGTCCGGCCGTCCGGTAACTGTCCGGACCAAGCCCAAGTCGTCGACGGCGCGCACTGTTCCCGCGCGCCTCAAGGAGTTGTCAGCAACAGCAGGGACCCAGCCGGGTCGAAGCCTACTGGGGCCAGGGTTATCCGAAAGGGCGCTCGAGCCCCGATATGAAGGCTAGAAGGAAAGTGGTGGGTCTTTTAGTCAGTAAGAGTCTGACACTATCTCCCGCTCCGCAAAAGGGCGGGGGATGTCAATGCATGATTTTTCCCACCATAAAAAATAGGGTCTAACATTTTGTTATAGAGTAATAGTTGATATGAATAGGATCATGAAAAATAATATAATAATAATTCCACAAAAATGTTCCACATCTTTCACACAGCGCCATCTAATCTCAAACCAAACAGAGCTCGTGCTATGAGTATTACAGTATTTACAGTACTGAAAAATATCTATATATATAAAAGAAAGTCGTGTTAGTTACACCACTTATAACTCAAGAACGGCTGAACCGATTTGGCTGAAAATTGGTGGGGAGGTAGCTTAAAACCAGGAGACGGACATAGGATACTTTTTTTTTTTTTTTTTTTTTTTTTTTTTTTTTTTAGGGTAGATTAGAGTAGAGTAGGGTAGGGTAGAGTAGGGTAGAGTAGGGTAGAGTAGGGTAGAGTAGGGTAGAGTAGGGTAGGGTAGAGTAGGGTATAGTAGGGTAGAGTAGGGTAGAGTAGAGTAGAGTAGGGTAGGGTACAGAAGGGTAGAGTAGGGTAGGGTAGAGTAGGGTAGAGTAGGGTAGAGTAGGGTAGGGTAGGGTAGAGTAGGGTAGAGTAGGGTAGAGTAGGGTAGAGTAGGGTAGAGTAGGGTAGAGTAGGGTAGAGTAGGGTAGAGTAGGGTAGAGTAGGGTAGAGTAGGGTAGAGTAGGGTAGAGTAGGGTAGAGTAGGGTAGAGTAGGGTAGAGTAGGGTAGAGTAGGGTAGAGTAGGGTAGAGTAGGGTAGAGTAGGGTAGAGTAGGGTAGAGTAGGGTAGAGTAGGGTAGAGTAGGGTAGAGTAGGGTAGAGTAGGGTAGAGTAGGGTAGAGTAGGGTAGAGTAGGGTAGAGTAGGGTAGAGTAGGGTAGAGTAGGGTAGAGTAGGTAGAGTTGACAGCTTAGATAAAAGGTAACTATTAAGCGGTACGAAGTTTGCGGGGTCAGCTAGTACTTATATAATTCTTAATGTTCATGCCTATTATATGTAGATAAAATTCATTCTATTTCTGATTTTGGATAAAGTTACCCTTTGTCAATAAAAAAAAAATCTAATACCCAATCGGTGTGTCTAATCGCAACGATAAATCATAAAGTCTAATGTTACAATTACTAATCCCACTGTCTAATTTAACTAATCTTGCGACTAATTGGATTGATTGTCTTATCGCAATGACGAATCGTAGTGGCTAGACACAACGACTAATCGCCATTTCAAATAGCCTTCAAAGAAGAAGAAGGTTGCTGTCATTGTCGTCTGAATTTTCGTGTCTGGTTCAGTAATATCTTTATCGAATGTTAGATATTTTGATGATTATTTTCTTTTTGGAGGAGTTTTACCCGCAAGTGGTCGCATTTAATGTTGATGAAGATCCAATGAAGAACTATGGAGATAGAACATGGAACACTTCAATAAATTATTACTGCAGTCGCATGTTTTTTTATTGTTTATACCATAACATAGCATCACGCCAGAATGTTTTGAAAGGATACCGCAGATGTGTTCACGCCGGTATATATACCCTGTGAGTGTCGTCTGAGAATATAATGGTTTCAGCTTTGGAAATAGCAATCTACTGTTCAATAATTCGAAAAGAGAACTGGGCCAAGTATGCTTCCCTGCGGAATACCTAACGTGTAAGTCGCCACTTCACTTAAGTGGTTATCTATCCTGACATGTTTTTCCCTACTCGCCGGATAGTCCAGGAATTACCGATGAAAGTATCCACTTGCACCCATACTACATAGCTTTATTAGAAGTAAAGGGGTCAATTTAGAGTCAAATGCTTTTTTTAGGTCGAGAAAAACCAAAATTATTTTTCACTGCGACAACATGCTCTGTAATTAATGATGTAAGTTTTAGTAGGGTATAATTTGTAAATGTTTTTTTTCAGAACCCAAACATCGTTCAACAACGATCGTTCACAACTGTTTTTATCCCAAGTACCGGTAGTTAACGGGTTTTTTTGGTCACTAGTTTCTTTAAGAACCTTCAATAAATACACAAACAGCGTTACAAGGTCTTTGGTTAGGTATCAATATATGTAGGTGAAACGATTGCCTGTTTAAAAATATTAGGAAAATTGTCGAGTCCCAAGCTTAGATTTCAAAGTTAGCCAAGTTCTGCCAGTACATCTTTAGCCAATTTAATTAATTTGCTAGAAAAATTATCAGGGTTAGGTGCACCATTTGTTTTAAGAGAGGCAATAATGCTATCTATTTATATATGTCGGTGAAAAACATTGTGTTTTGTACTGTTTTTTTAGCTGATGTGCTGGCTAATTCGGTTTTATTTTTATTTAACTAATTTTCTAATGGTGGCATTGGTTAGCTCACTACCAATATTAGTGTACGTGCTTAATTATTGTACTGTTAATATGCAGTAATTCTGTGTGATTATTTATCTTTAGTCGTCTTTTATCATATTAGAGATATATACTTATATAGCAAGTTTAAAAAATATATATATTACTATTACTTTAGTTCTGCAAGGTGCAATTTTAATGATTTAATCATTTTATCGTCTAATGTCGAGTATATTTCCTGTATTTGTTCGTTTTTGGGTTGTTTCGTTGATTTTTGATAAAGTTTATCTCTTTTACGGATCGATCGAACAATGCCCACGGTAATCCATGTAATAATATCTATATGTCTTACACAATGCATGACATCTATTATGGATTAGCGGGGGCGTTGTGCCGTGCCGTGTGAGTAGGTATGGTTATGTTTAATTTGATAATAAAAAAACTGATATCAACTACGTAGTAAATCATTCAGCTTCATACCGTTTGGACGACATGTTTGACCGTGTATGGTGTATAGAGACGAACTACAGGTTTGATCAAACATGTAGCGTCATACCGACTACAGGCTTGACATTGTATGGCTGGCATTATGCTAGCCATACACGGTCAAACCTGTAGTATATTTTATGTATGCGCGAAGTCGCTGCCAAAAGCTAGTTTTAAATAAAAGACATTATCAGGATTATTTACATTTAGTTAACTACCTAAACCGGTGGAGTATAGCTTTAATGTTATCTAATTTATATTGTAGTGTGAGTGTGAATCGCGCATTGCGCACGGTATCATCACAGAGTACTACGCAAACTAACAGACCATACTTTAGATTGTACGCAATATTTGGTTATGTCAGTATCTTATCATTCTCGAGAGTTAGATCGCAACTCTTGACTGTCTAAACTTAATTATGGCTCAATTTGTCTACAAAAACGAAATTGTCGAAAACTTTGTGAATGAGTTTACGTCGCGAATAGTTGCAAAGACTGGGATTCCTAGTGATAAGTACCATCTTGGTAAAATAATCTTGCAGAGCATTAAGGATGATCCGGACTTTGTCTTGCAGGTACGTTTTGTTTTTATTGAATAACTAGTGGCCCGTCCCGGCTTCGCGCGGGCAATAAATATAGCCTATGTTCCTCAGGGTGAATAATTAAAGAATTTTTGAAAACGGCACAGTAGTTTTTGAGTTTATTCATTACATACACACACACAAAAATACAAATGTTCCCTCTTTATAATATTAGTGTAGATTAATACGACTTAATATAAAAGAAAAAAGTTATTTTTAAAATTCAATTTTATTTAAATCCCTATTTATAAATTATTATAAGAGTGTGAATTTTGAAGCCATCTTCTTAAAAAAAAATATATTTAATTAAAAATTAATTAATAAAAAATAATCAGGATAGCTTTTACCTTGGATAGAGGGGCTAAGCATTGCCATACAGCGTGGCAATGCCGCCTGCCTTTTGGGCACGTTACCCTTCGACAGCGGTGTGGAAGAGTTTTTTGACGTCATATTTTAGTTAGTGTATTTTAGCGCAGGGTTTTATTATTTTTTTATTTACTGTAATTATAGCTATTAAGTTGTTTATAAGTGTAAAAAGAAATTGACTAATATATTATTATCACATACAAAAAAATCAGGATAGATGAAATTGTTATTCTAATCAATTTGACACTTTTAATTTTAAAATTACCTAATTGATGACGACATTTTTAATTTTAAAATTCATTTTTTTCACTAAAACTGTTAGAATAACGATTTTATACAATTTAAATAAAAAAAAAAAACGCAAAAAAATCTGTCCAATAAAGTTTATAATTTTGAATGGTGAGGCTGATTTTTTGTTTCGTTTCTTGAAAAAAAAATCTCGTGGAAAGTGGTTCAGTTTCGTCTATTGAGCAAGCAGTTAAAGTTTGCGAAGGGCTGTTGTATTTGGTAGATTAGCGTAAAAACCACTCGCACTCAGAGCACTAGATTTCCTTTTTTCTTAACAGATTGACTGCGGTACCGGTGAATCAGAAACCAATGGATCCATGCTGAGAAGAAGTATTCAGTGCGCCACCAGCTTCAGGAACCTGGGCCTGAAGACCGGTGACACTATAGTTCTGATGGCACCGAACCATCTGGACCAAGCGGTGCCGTTCAATGCTGCTATGTATCTTGGCATCGCAATCGCAGCCATTGATAGATTTCTTGGAGTTAGTAAGTAAATTAATAACTAGACGAATACTTACGTTTGGAAGGTAGAACTACATTGGGCACACGTGTGCCACATATCTGGGCCTCAAGTCTGCTATTACAATAGTGTCAGAATGGTCTATCATTAATTTCATAAGTGTTGATTTTGACAAGTTTTGGTAATCTACTAATATAATGGCGTCATTATGACTTTCCGATGGTCAACCACTGACACTCCATTGAAAGAAATGGCATAGAATGGTAATCTCGTACATAATGACAAATGAATATCTGACGTATGTACCTATGCGGTAACCTGCAAAAATTTTGACAGTTCCTTTGATCAGCAACTTACCGTTAAGTATAAGCTCAATATTGTCATTCTACCACAATTCTATTACAAGACCATTGACCGATCAATGATCGATCATTATGAATTAGCAGATTACAAACTTTTAGCAAAATGACAATGGGATCGTGTTGGAATGACGAATTTATAAAAATAGCAGACTTAGGTTCTGGGCGCGTTGGTCTGCAACATTTTGTATGGCAACTAGACTTATTAAGGCCTGGTCTCGGTAATACCCCTGTTGGCATAAACTTTTAAGGCATAATATAGTTTGGCATAACGTTTTCGCATAACTTTTATTAGCATAATAATACTTTGGCACAATGCAAAGATAACTAAATAAAACTAACTTCATTAACTAACATTTAGTCTAAAATGTTTTGGCTTAAGTTGGAGTCGCATAAATTTTGTAGGCATAATTTTTATTCGTCCAATAATCATGAGCCATAAATATAAAATGTCATAATTGGATGAATGTAGCCAATAATTTTAAATTGATCTTTAGACGATGTTTTTATGGTGATATAGGTATTATCGGTTACTGAATTAGGTTAGGTTAGGTTTTTTTTTGTTCGTTTGGAGTTATTTATTAGGGTTTATTAGTTTTATTCCATAAAATTAAAACATTATGTGTTTATATCATTATTTATGCGGTAGTAAGTGGCACAGATAGGCGGGCACATGCTTCAAACATTTTCATACTTTTGACACAAAATACAGAAGACAATCTCATGCATGTGCTTCACTTTTTATACCTACACTCGGTGGACGCACACTAATGAGCGTTTGAGCTGGAACTGTTCGACGAGCGGGCCGAGGCGCTCCGAGATATCGTGTCCGTGAGCGGTGTCTATGTGTGCGTTGCTCGAGCGCGCTTTGTATGTAGATTGACTTCTGTACCTATCTATTTTGTGCTTTTGATTTTACCGCTCGCCGCCTCGCGCTTAGCTACCGTTCACAGCGGTAAGGTCGTGAACGGGCCGTTAGATTCACGCCGCGTGACTCTACGTACAAATCAGGCGTGGCCCACATGTGCATCGGTCTAATGCAGTTTCGGCTTTCTATAAAAGTACTCGAATATCTAATGTATTTGTAGCTTCCGCTTCAATCGGTGAATAGTTCTCGAACATATCGAATAGTGAATTAGATATGAACTCTCTTTTGTGTTTATTTTTCTGCAATATTTTATATTAGACAACAAGTAATGCTTAAAAGACCTTTTTCTGAAAAAAGCGTCCAAATTGGTCCGCCCACAGCGTGGTGTTCACCACGCTGGGGGCGTCCTCTTCGCTCATCTCTGCTCATCTCGCTGTCTCTTTTATGCACGTGTAACCAATTGCAGTGACGTCACATTACGGTGTGTGCATCTTTATTGTTACCACCGTAGTGAAAATTGAACGGATTTAAAAAAATTCTTTCTATTTTCGATTTTGAATAAAAGGTAGGCAGTTGCAGAAGTCAGAAGAAGTTACATCAAGAAGGCAATAACTGGTTCTGTCACTGATCTGTCTCATCGGAGAAGTGTATGCCATCGTTTTAAAATCGATTTTTCTCTTCCAGATGAATTGAAACATACTTTTAACATAAGCAAGCCCAAAATCATTTTCTGTCAAAGCGAAAAAGTTCAAGATGTCCAAAAAGCTGTAGCTATGTTAAATCTGGACTCTAAGATCATTAGTTTTGACGCAAGTCCCGACACGATCAGCTTTTCTGAAATGTTGCAGCTACACAGTGATGAAATCGACGTCGAGAATTTCAAGTAAGTAGGTTTACTATAGGTACAGTTGCCATCACGGATCTTGAACGCTAGGTGTCACAGTGGGGATATATATTGGCGAGCCAATCGTCTTCGTAGTTAGATGCATGCAGCAACGCAGTGAACGAATGAAGAGTGGCTTCTAAGACGCGATGGCGCGGCCTGCCAATCACTGACACTCCCCGCCCCCGCGTCGCACTTCGCACCACTAAAGAGATAGAATATTTGACTTCTGCGCAAGTGTTCAAGATCCGTGATGGCAAGACATATACTTAGTTTGATTTATGCTATACTTAAACCAACAACGTTATTTTTAGCTTATGCGAAACCTGAATATAGTTTGTTCAGAATCAGTTACTGAATAGATCCCAATAGTTTTTACACCATGTTATTTTTTTTTACACCATGTTACTTTTTTTACTCCATGTTATATTTTTTTACACCATGTTATATTTTTTTACACCATGTTAAATTTTTTTACACCATGTTATATTTTTCCCAAAAATATTTTATTACGCGTTAGGCCAGCAAACAGCTGGGTGCAAGTGCAAAACAACCCCTAAGTCGCCTGGATAGCCCGGTGACTACGAGTATGTATTTTTTATCTACGTCAATATTTTATCAGACTGTGTGCATACGTAGTTCCTAATTCATAACTGAATGAATAAACCATTCGACCAACTTATCAATAGCGAATGATTTGTATGAGTTACAAGATAAGGATTATAGTTTATTTGGAACTCAGTTGCTACCAATAAACATTGATAAGTTTATCAATTTATGAGTTTACGAGTTTTAACTTTGTCTATCATCATCATCATCATTTCAGCCGACAGACGTCCACTTTTGGACATAGGCCTCCCCCAAGTGTCGCCACAATGATTGGTTCTATGCGTCTCGCATCCATCGGATTCCCGCAACTTTTACCAGGCCATCGGTCCACCTTGTAGGAGGCCTTCCAACGCTACGTCTTCCGTTACGTGGACGCCATCCCAGAACCTTTCCACCACTTCCATTACTTCCAGAACTTTTTCTATGGAACAATATAATCTGACTAATTCTTATTTTCAGGCCTGCTGACTTTGACCCTGAGGACACGATAGCTCTTCTAATATCTACAAGCGGTACCACAGGACTACCTAAATCTGCCGCTTTGTCTCATATGAACATGGCAGTTAATGGACCCTTCATGTGGTAACACTGTCTTTCTACTTTAATAAATACCAGTACCTGCCAGTACCTCAAGCCAAGTTGATAATCTGCAATCGTGGACAGGCCTGTTGGTCTAGTGGTTAGTGGCCCTGACTGCTATGCCGGAGGTCGTGGGTTCGATCCCCACCCAGAACAAATGTTTATGTGATGAGCATGATCATTTGTTCTGTATCTGTGTGTAATTTATCTATAATATGTATGTATTTAGAAATATATAAGTATGTTTATCAGTTGTCTAGTACTCATAACACAAGCTCTGCTTAGCTTGGGACTAGACGACGTTGTGTGATAGTTGTGGAATATTATTATTATAATTGTTGATTTTGTCAAGTTTTTTGATAAGTTAACGCTAGTGGAAAACTTCAAATGTACGGAAATACGTTATCTCAACGCTCAGTCACGTCACAAAATAGATAGGTACAGAAGTCGATCTATATACAAAGCGCGCTTGAGCAACGCACACATAGACAACGCTCACGGACACGATATCTCGGATCAATCACCCGGTCGCACTCGTACAGTTCGACGCAACGCGCTGACGCTGATCCTAGCACGATCGCCTAGCGTGGGTATAAAAAGTGAGTACATACATGAGATTGACTTCTGTAGGTACCTATCTATTTTGTGGTCACGTGGTCAGAACAAAAGAATCGAATAAAAATCAACTTGAGGCGTTAGACGCAAGAGTAACAACGGTTATAACCTTTCTAGGGCTGTGAACTTTAAGGGATGATTTAATAAGAAACTTATTTAGTGCCGAGCGGGAGACATCCTGTATACTTTTGATGTGATATTACACAATTATTATTACAAATATCGTCAATCAATTGAAATTATTAAACACACTAGAACTTACGGAGATGTTGCCCCCTTCGACCACTGGAAAATGGAATGCCCAGGACTGTCTGGTGCGGTATTTTAAAAACATCTGTCATTCGAAAGGATAATTTTAAATAGCATAATTCCGCCAAGTCCTTTCCATAATCGGACCACCAGCCTTCAGGCGATGCGCCACCATTGTGGTCCCACCCATAGGTTCACACAAACCGTTTTTGGAACACATTCATTGTGCGTACAATGAGTGGTAAGTAATAGGTTACATCTAGCCAAGCGTGCTCCATCGTCGGCCACATCGTCGCTTTCCATCAGGTGAGATAGTGGTCAAGCGCGAGCCTAACAACAATTAAAAAAAACTGTTCATGGTGATGGGTAGATCACCCTTGAAAGACCTTTCATGGACCAGTAGGTCTTCCAGTTTTCTTTCGTTCATCTTGCAACTTCTTTATCTTAGCTAACCCAGAAGGACATAGTGTTTTTTCTCCCCATAGACGGACACAAACGAATGCACATACTTACAAGTACACATTGATAAGTGAGTTTGTCGCAAGTGTGTGAGTTCAACCTAGACACTACTCATTATTCATCATCATTTCAGCCGAAAGACGTCCACTGTTAGACATAGGCCTCCCCCAAGTGCCGCCACAATGAGCGGTCCTGTGCGTCTCGCATCCATCGGATTCCTGCAACCTTTACCAGGTCATCGGTCCACCTTGTACGAGGCTTTCTAACGCTGTGTTTTTGCGGTACGCGACGCCACTCCAGAACCTTTCGGCCCCAACGGCCATCTGTTCTGCAAGCAATGTGCCCTGCCCATTGCCATTTAAGTTTGTCGATTCTTCGTGCTATGTCGGTAACCTTGGTTCTTATGCAGATATCCTCATTCTTGATTCGATCATAGCCCTTTCCATTGCCCTTTGGGTGACTTTAAGTCTTCTGATGAGGTCCCATTGTAAGCGACCTCGTTTCAGAGCCATATGTCATCACTGGCATCGCGCACTGATCGTAGACTTTCGTCTTGAGACACTGTGGGTAGTAGTTAGTACTAAGAATCTAATACTTCATTCTCTTGTTCCAGTGATTTCGCCAAGCACCTACCTGCCACTCGGTCGTCTCTTCTTGTAGCGCCTCTACAGTGGCTGTCAGTACTCCTGAACTATCTTTTTTCTTCACTTTACAAGTATCCGAGAATACAGTCTTCTCATACGCTCACAACAGAACATATTCTTGAAATGATAGAAAAATATAAGGTGAGTTTAAAGTAACTTGTATTAATTTTCAACCTCACACCCTATGTTTTTAGTCATTTTGTAGGAATCTTCTTTCACTTCTTATATATTTTTTACACTTTCATATTATTATTATTTTTTTATATTTCAGCCAACTTTTATGATAATTAGTCCAACCTTGATGACAACATTACTGAACGCAGCCAAAAAAGCAAATACTGATTTTTCTTGCTACGAAGTTATATACCTTGGAGGAAGTGCTGTGTCTAAAACCTTGGTCGAAGAATTGAAGGTATGTAGCTAACTTGCCTTGCCTTTCCGTGGATTAAGAGCCTAATCACTCTAGACAAAGAAAACACCTAAATTGTAATCAGATGGGAAGACAATTGTCAGGCAAGTGACAATTGGCAAGCAAATTGTTTCAATCCTACGATGCACGCGGTATAAACAAGGCAAAACGCTTAGTTCGGACCGTAGAAGTGTTAACAATGTTAGGGTTGATACTTGCCGTACTCATTTCACCGTTTTCATTTTTATTTGAATATCACGAACACATAAGATGTGTTTAAAAATTTTGCGGTCTTGCAATATGGACTGATAGGTTTTAAATCCAGCATGTCAAACATTTCTTAGAACCTTTTTTTTATTTGGAAAATTATCCAATGACGTCAGACTTTTACTGACTAAAACCCACTCCTGTTTCTTCTTTGCATTCGTTCCAGGGCCTACTCTATTCTACTCTAGTCTACTCTAGGCTATTCTACTCTATTCTACTCTAGGCTATTCTACTCTATTCTACTCTATTCTTCTCTATTCTACTCTATTCTACTCCATTCTACTCCATTCTACTCTATTCTACTCTATTCTACTCCATTCTACTCCATTCTACTCCATTCTACTCCATTCTACTCCATTCTACTCCATTCTACTCCATTCTACTCCATTCTACTCCATTCTACTCCATTCTACTCCATTCTACTCTATTCTACTCTATACTATTAGCTATTATTAGAACTAGTGAAATGTGATGTTTGTTATTTTATTCCAGACTATGGCACCAAATGCAATAGTGACTGATGTCTACGGAATGAGTGAAATAGGTTCCATTACATTCCACAGCGTGGACTCCCCAGCTGGGTCTTGTGGGAAACCATTTGCTCATTTACAATACAAGGTGCGTAGTGTGTATACCTGCTCCATTATTATAATATTTATACATCCTGTATGTATAAATATTATAATAATGGAGCAGGAGTGTACCTAAGAGACAGCCCTCCATAAACTTTATGGGTTTGCTCAGTAGACCAAACTTGAACAACTATCCACAAGATTTTTTTTTCAGGAAACGAAAAAAAACGGCCTCTCCATACAAACTGTCCAATCAAGTTTTTAATTTTGTATGATGAGGCTGATTTTTTTTTTGTTTCCTGAACAGAAGGCTTATCGAAGGTGGTTCAGTTTCGTCTACTGAGCAAGCTCTTAAAGTTTGTGGAGGGCTGTCCCTTACACCCTGTTTAATAAGATTATAAAGCTACAGAGTTTGTTTAGATTAAAGCGATAATCTCAGGAACTACTGGTTCGACTTGAAAAAATATTTTAGTCACAGATTTCAGTGTTAAATAGCAAGGGTTGATGCTTTCCTTTTATAAGTTGTAATATTGGTGAACAATAAAGTACTTTTTTTATTATTATTGATAGGCTCGCGTTTGACCACCATCTCACCTAATAGTAAGCGATGATGTGGTCGACTATGTGTGATGTGTGTGTTTCTGTTTATATATAAATAGCCCATTAACCAAAAAATATTAGGCTATATAACATCTAGGTTGCCTGGAAGAGATCGCGGAATGCGATAAGGCCGCCAACCAAAAGTATGTTTTTTTTAAATTTAATTCAATATCTTGGTGTAAGTAAAATAAAGAATATAAATAAATGAACATCACGCTACAGCCAATGTTCCTGTTGAGAAAGCGAGTGAGACGCGTTTATCAGTCAACAAACGATTTGACGGTCTCCACCACATGCTCTGCTTATGGGCCTCCGAAGTCTAAGGTCCGTATTAATAAACAATGCTCAACTCCGTCCTCAAGTGCGACATCATCTGATCCCCGATTATATGCTGTCAGAAGCTAATTCATTGCTAATTAATAGACACATGAATACAGAATCTCAGTTATCTAGATTTAAGCTTGAGCTTGGGCTTGTGACCTCAAGCTTGATATCAAAATCTTAGACTAAGGAACGTTTATTGATAGGGGCCTGAATCCGGCGCTGCATCTAGCAGTGTGGTGAAGCTTGTGCATGTGGTAAGGCCCGTTAGAGGCTCTTACAGTCGATATATTCAAGTGAAAGGCCCCATGATGCATTTACAATTCACTCGCTAACATGCGTAGTAAATAAAGTTATATTTTTATCCACATTTTCAAAAATTTGTCGGCCCGATTAGTGTAAGCTGACCCTTAAAGGTACTGTACAAGTTACGTAACAGGTAGTAGGTCGCAACTGGACCTAAGAATCTCCATTTCTATTTTGATTTCAGCTGGTGAATATCGAAACTGGCGAGGAAATTGAAGAGCCAAACAAAAAGGGCGAGTTGTGGATAAAATCACCCGGTGGGTTTAAGGTAAGGATTCTTTCAAAATGGAGAGTTCTTTTAAAATGGTTATGATAAAGAGTAAGAACATTCTAGAGATTATAACAGAGATACCAAACCATCCCAATATTGACAACTCTGCAGAAAGAGAAAAAGAGACTATTCAATAAAGAGCTATTGAAAAAAGCCACTTTTTCTCTTTCTAGGTAGACCTCTACTTAATAGAGATTAAATAGAAGTCTACCTATGTCGCAGTGACGAAATTGATACCTACTGTTAGCCTTTAATGTGGATCCAACAATTCGAGAAAATATAAGCGAAACCAAAATTATAAATTATTGAAAGCCTCACAACTCTACAGAAAGAGAAAAATTTAAGTGGTTATGATTCGAGTGTTTTGATGAATTTAAGTGGAATTTAAGTGGCAATATCTTACATCTCAGCTGAGGTGAAATAGCGGACGAACGCGCGAACCTATAAACAAAAACAAAAAACTAATGTCGGGCAATAGCTCACCCATCGGGCTGCTAGGATTTTAGGGTTTTATAAAACGAACCACTCCGTTACCGAGCGTTGTTTACTCAGTGACATATTAGTGGCACACACGGGCCACAATAAAAACCGCCACAAAAAAAAAGCTAGAAGTGGCCACAAAAATAAGCTGAAGCGCGCGACAGCTTGTGGCCGGAGAAGCTAGAAGCGACTTCTAGCTTTTTTTGTGGCGGCACCTCCGCGCACGGGCCTCAAAAAGGCCGCCACAAAAAGAAGCTAAAGCGGCTTTTTTTGAGGCCCGTGTGTGGGGACGCTTAGATATTGAGTAGGCCAGATAGTATGTGTGCGAGCGAGAACGTTGAACAACATTGAGCGAATGATATCGTCGCTTTACAACTACATTGGGCACAAGTGGACCACGTATGCCGATATGGGCGCGTCGGTCTTCATACATTTTATATGGCAACTAGACTTTTATAGCTACATTAGATCCATGCCACGCGACGCAACTCTACGAACAAATCAGGCGTGCCCCGCGTGTTCGTCGGTCTAATGTAGTTCCCGCTTTTATCTATTTTTATTACAGGGCTATTACAATAATCCAGAAGCTACAGCAGAGGTTCTGTCCAAAGACGGGTGGTTCATGACCGGAGACATGATGTACAGGGATGAGGACTGGAACTTCTACTTCGTGGAGCGCATCAAACTGTTGCTCAAGTATAGGAACCATCAGGTGAGTTGGTTGTTCAAGTAAGTACACAAATGAGTGGCAGATTGGAATCATCAAGTAAAAAAAAAGCTTCGCCGCCCCTGTCAAACCAGTCGTCTCCTCGTCGCTCGCACCGTGTTGAGAGAAGTAACGAGGACTAGAAAATACCTTCTGTGGATAGGTACTCTTTGTCCCTTCCAGTCAGTCAATAACTTCAATTTCGCAAGTCATTGTCTTGATAAGAAAAAAGTAGACCGGAAACACTCATTTCAGAAATTAAAGTTATTTAATAAAATGTTTTTATTTTTTTAAGTTGTATTATCCCCAGCGCAGCAGTGAGCGATCGATTGCAAATGTTTATTTTTTGTATTTTTTTTTCTTCGCAAATGTGTTGAAAAACGTCGTTAGATACAGTTGAACATTTGTCATTATAGGCTCCAATGACTATATCTTCTACTAGCTTTTATCCGTAGGTTTGCTTATGTACCTACATAAAATATAGCCTATGTCACTCAGGAATAAAGCAGCTTCCTATCGGTGAAAAATTTTAGTATTCGCATACTACCTACTTTCAGAGATTACTTACCTCCAACAAACAAAAAAACACAAACTTTACATCTTCATAATATTATTATATCTTTACAACTCTAGATATCACCAGTGGAACTGGAGGACGTGATCCGCCAGCACCCTGGCGTCCAAGACGTGGCTGTGACGAGCTTACCTGACGCGGAGTGCGGGGACCTGCCCGTGGCTTGCGTCATACCGCGCTTGGGGGCTGACCTCGCTGAGCAGGAGATCAAGGACTTAGTTAAAGGTTCAAATGGGTTTATTTTTGGTATAGAGTATGGTTCCTATTTTACCTGTAATATAAATAAAGCTAATGGGAACCAAGAATAAATTTGCCAAGCCTTTGCTCAACTATCGACTTCCAGTCTACCCAGATGCAGCTCCACCAGAAGAGACACCGACACCAGACGTCGCTGGCCAGACCGGCGCGTTTTACCTATATTTCGAAGCCGTTTGACGTTCAACTCCAATTACTTTTATCAGTCTTTAGTCAATTCAAAATTTAAGTTTTCCCGCACATGGGCCACAAAAAAAAGCTAGAAGCGGCCACAAAAAAAGCTGAAGCGCACGACAGAGCACACAGCTTGCGACCGGAGAAGCTAGAAGCGGCTTCTAGCTTTTTTTTTAATGGCGGCATTACTGCACATGGGCCACAAAAAGAAGCTAGGAAGCTAAGAAGCTAGAAGCAGTTTTTTTTTGTGGCCCGTGTGCGGGGGACACTAATAGGAAGTTTTATCAAAAGATACAATCAAGTTTATAGGTACTTGTCACGTCCAGGCTCTCCTCTCGTGTTTTCTGTCGGTTAGGTACTCTTTTACTTGTTTTGTTTTGTATTTGAAATGTTGTGAATTCGCTCTTCATGCTTTTCTGAGTTCTTTATTAGTTTTAGTGTTTCATTTGACGCTTCTGACTCCACCACCGCTTTTAATTTCGGTTCCGATTTCAGATCGGATATATCCTATTCCATTATAATTATGCCTAATAAGGCCTACTATATAATATATTATGACCTTTACAAGGTGGCTGTATGAAGAGGAAGAAAGAGGCCAAAGAAAAGATGGATAGATTGTGTGAAGAGTGTTATGCAAGAAAAGGGGGTAATAACATTACGAGTGACTGAACAGAATGGAAGAAAACAAACATGATGCTCCAACCCCAAATATACAAGACACAAGGACAAGGGGAGATGATGATGAAGTCGTTTACAAACCAAAATTGTACTTTCAGAAAAACTCACGGACACCAAGCAACTGAGGGGTGGTGTAATCTTCCTGAAGGAACTACCGCTGACAACATCGACTAAGGTGCACCGACTGAAGCTGAAGGAGATCGCCCTAGCGAGGCTGAGAAACCTCACAATATAGTTGTGATACTTGACGAAAAGTTGTTTTATTTCTACCTGTAACTGGCACAAAAGAATGCAAGTACCTGGCATGTTATTGCATCGTAACCAGTTCTGATTGGTGGATGACATTATAGCACATAAACTACTTGCATACTTTTGTGCTACAATTTATATCCTTACTTACATAATTTATAGGAATAGGATCGTTGAAGCAAACGCGATCTCGATAAAATGAAGCTTAGAATTATATCGAATGTACTATCACTTCCAAAAGTCGATAAGAATTCTTAAAACGTATTCGTTTGACGTTTAGTTTGACTTACGACCTTTTATTTTCAAGTTTCGCCAACAAATGATTGAAATCCACAATTTCATCAACTTAGCATAAGTCAAGATGGCCCAGTGGTATAGGCACACAGATTGAAGCGCAAATCAGTGTGCCGCAAGTTCAAATCCCACGCAATTATTGACTTTTTGTATTTTCTTACCCGATTGGAAGTTATGTATTTGCATTACATATATTAAATTATTCTTTAACTTGTTCACACATTTCTTAGAGTTAGAAAGGTAGATCACAAAAAAACTAAATAAAGAATTAGATTTCTGCGAGGTAGACATGAGTTTTAACTTGACCGAAATGAACTGTCTTTTGGTTGTAGTTGTTGGTTAGTGACGTGTGGTTGACAGTATTGTAATATTCGCAAAATGCAGGCTAATATTAGTATTGAAGTGAGGGCGACTATCATTGGGCTGCATAAAAGTGGTCTTAATAAAACACAAATATCTGAAGAAACCGGACTGAATGTGAGTATAATAGATATTAATGAATTGTAACATTATCACAAATTAATCTTCTAATAAAAACGTATGCCATTTATGAGTCCATTCATCGTATCTTTATGAGGTTTAAAAGAGAAATACGTAAATCGTTGGGTTTATTGGATTAATAAATGCAGTTTTATTTTAAAATTATATTCAATAATTATGATTATTAACATTTTATATAATGAAAATGAAGTGAAGTAGGTATAGCTGCCTAATATATATATATTTTTATTTTAGAAAAATACTGTAAATCTTTGGCTAAAAAGATATGAGGAATAAGGTAGCCTTGCTAGTCAAAAGAGAAGTGGGAGACCGAAGCTTATTAGCGAGGCGCAGCGACGACATATGGTGGACGTATACGAAACGAATGGTTTCGCACCAACGAGACATTTTGCGGAATTATATGACACCTCGATGGATACTGTTCGCCGTGCACTTCAGGCTGAAGGCGTGCATCACAGAAAACCTGCTAAAAAGCCGTACTTGACAGAGAGGCACAAACAAGAACGATTACGTTTCGCACTAAATGTTTAATGTTAACTAAACTAAATGCTACTACTACTAATATCTGTGATTATTCGTTAACAAACACTGTATTATATTGTGTTTACTTTCGTTTAAAACAGCTATATCTTTTAACTTGTGCTATCGCCTCATCTTAAGAATGCAGTGAACTCGCTATCAATTTTGTTGACAATAATCATGAGTCTATTTCGTTTTTTATTCTGCTACCCGCACTGTTTTAACATAATACTATAGATCAATTTATTTTTCTCATCTAATTGACGATTATCTTGTGAGAACTAAAGTTCTTTTAACAGAAATTGAGGTTTAGTTTCAATCTTCTTTTCGTCAAGAAAATGAACAATTAAGCTATGACCTCAATACATTCATTGTGACGTTACACAAAAATAAAATGTTTACAAAGTTCAAATCATATATCACTGTTCAATAAATAACTGGATATAAACAATTACCTATATTTTATTTTATTAAAATTTGAATATCCGTTCATTGTTACGTTATTCATATTATGAATGGTCTAAGTGGGTATACTTCCAACAAACAATCTTACGCGTAACATAGATAACGGTTACAAGATAACTTTTTGTCTAGGTAACAATTCGACGTCACAATTCTCATAAATGTTTAATTTGTAAATATAAAGAATAAACATTTTTATTAAACACGTCTTTTTATTTCCACCTTATAACATCAAAAAGATGTAACAACTAAATAATTGCAAATTACGAATGTGATTCTTCTTGTGGTTAATAATAATAATAATAATAATAAAATATTTATTTCGGACGAGGTCCATATGTTGTTAGTAACAATATCTTAAAAACTAGTGTTAGTAGGTTTTACAAAAACAATTACACACACAACTACACAACGACATGAAGGTGCATCCATCTTTGCAGCATGGGGGACTCCCACCTATCTGCAAAAACACTCAGTATAGTGTTGGTGCTGCCACGAACACGAGCGAGTAGGGAGGCGCATCTCTTCCTGATTATGGCGGCAAAGCCATCAACCCGCGCCTCAGCAAACATCCCTGACGCACTGCAACGCCACGGCAGCCCCAACAGTACCCTGAGTGCATTGTTATATTGGACACGCAGGTCGCTGTATGCCCGCTGCGAATACCTGACCCACAGGCTGCAGGTGTAAAAAGATTGACAAAATGCTTTAAAAAGCGTGATCTTTACTGATTTCGTACACCGTGCAAACCTGCGGGCCAGCATGTTACAACGAACAGCCAGCGACCTGCGTTCCCTATCAATATCCAAATTATCACTTAAATCATCTGTGACCCAATGACCCAAATATTTAAATTTGGAGACCCTAAGCAGTGGTGTGCCACAAAGTAACACATCCGGAAATTCTGGATAAGAGAAACCACTTGCTTTAAAGAGCATTAGTTCACTCTTTGAAACATTATATTTGAGCCCATGGGCCACCGCATACGATTCACAAGTAGACACTAGTTTCCTCATGGCACTGATTGATGGGCTCAGCAACACCATGTCATCTGCATAACTAAGGTTATTGGTACACACTCCGTCAATATGACAACCGACCTTGGTGCTGCTGAGCTCAACTATCAGCTGGTTCATGTAGAGGTTGAACAGGCGAGGCGAGCTTAATCCCCCCTGCCTCACTCCGCATTCCAACCGGTACACGCCCGAAAAGGAACCGTTCCACCTCACACAATTGCGTTGATTGCTATACCAATATTTAAATATTGATATAACTTCAACCGGCAAAGATGTTTCAGTTGACAACTTGTTCCACAGCACGTCATAATTAACAAGATCGAATGCCTTCGATAGGTCCAAAAAACAAGTAAATACAGGTGTTTTTCTTGTCTTGTAATATTGCACCGTCTGCTTTAAGCACAATATGGCGCTTTCAGTGGACAGCCCCGGCCTAAAGCCAAACTGAGCGTCATGTAGTTTAAGATGATTGGCCAATTGTGCGTCAAGCAGACGATCCAGCACCTTGGCTGAAACAGTAGCCAGGGATATAGGCCTGTAATTGGAGACATCGGAGGCATCCCCAGTTTTATTTTTAATAATAGGCACCACAACAGTAAACATGAGGCTATTTGGTAAATAACAGTGACTAACACACATATTAAACAGCATGGCAAGTACGCGTGGCAAGTGTACCCCGGCGTATTTCAGATGCTCGATGCTGAGCCCATCGTGACCTGGAGACTTCCCTCCTTTCATTGTTTTTACCACCGACGCAACTTCCTTTGGGGTAAACCGAACATTAATGTCCCCACAAATGGCCTCAGCATCGACCACCCGCGCCGAGCCTGCAAGTGGTGACTCAGCTTTAAAATGCTGTTTAAATAAGTTCGCTATTTTAGTTGGCTCGTGCACGCCCGCCACGCTCACAGGAAAGCTCGACCGTGGATTTAATTTATTAGTTGCCTTCCAGAAAGCACCAAATTGCTTGTCTACCTGGTTTTTAGCTATAATATCCATTTTAATTTGTTGCTCATTATCTTGGCAATATTTCAGCCTGTCTTTAAAAACCTTCCTGGATTTACACATATTGGTGTAAAAATACCCTGAAGTGGGTTTATTATGTAGCAACCACGTCTGATAATGCATGCGAGCCTCCCTGTGAGCATCCCGTACATGCACATTCCAACCAACAACATGTCTCCTTTTACAGCGCAGGTTATCAGAACCTACGTACGTTAAAGATGCACCATCTTTCAAAATACCTATAACTGTATCGTACATCTCATCTAATAGTCTGTGATGGCTAGTATCAGAGCACATTCCATGCGAGCAATTACAAAATTCCGTAGGAAAATCCACTAACCTTAACTTTGAATGACAAAAGTTTGAATAATCCTCTATTTGTTTAACAGTTCTTTCTCCCCAAATTACTTTATTACAAGAGTGGGTTTTGCTCACTAACTTAGGTATTATTAAATTTATATTACACTCAATAATCAAAGGAATGTGGTCCGATGGGTAAACATCATACAAAACAGCTGCTTTCATTACTAATTGTCTCGCTGCACTACTCACCACGCAGTGGTCAAGCCAGCGCAACGCACCGTTCGCTGTGCTCTTAAACGTAAAAGTATCAGCGGGTAATAACTCCATGTCCACACATGACCACGACTGTTCCGCACACACTGTTGACAATTCACTGGCAAAACGTTCACCCGGGTGAGCGTTGAAGTCTCCTAATATACACACCGTTTCCGTGTCACTGTTTTCAGTAATCGCAATAATCTCACTTAAACAAGAAGTAAATTCTATTATGTTATCACTCGAGTCCGTCGGCATATAAACCGAGAAAACTAACATAGAACGATCTGTGTGTTCAATTTTAATAGCAACTAAACGATTACTATCACACGTCACTACTGACACCTTTGAGAAAGCCGACTTCCTCCACAATAGGGCAATTCCTCCGAATGGCCTCCCTATGAGTACTCCGGCAGAAGTATCGACAGCAGATTTTCCCGTATACGCGAAGTCATCATGTATTGTTCCTAAGTAGGCCAAATCATGAGGTAACAGCCAAGTTTCCTGCAGCGCGATGACGTCAGCCAATCCACATAATCTTCTCACACAATCAGCTGATCGAGTGATATTTTTACAGTTAAACGTTGCTAGGTATGTGTTCTTTATCTTCGTACCCATTGTTCTGAGATGCATTTCCATTCAAAATCCTAACGTCTGATCTACTTTTAAAATGTATAAATCGCCTGAAAGTAATACCCTCCGGCCACAGGTTGTCATCTAAAAACGTATTTATTTTGTGCTTAGGAACAAATAACTTGAATGCATTATATTGTCTGTCAGCCTTCATATTAATCTTTTCTAAAGTCACCACTTCGTTAACCTTACTTTGGATATAGTCACATATATCTTTTTCTGTGGTTTCTTTATTTACATATGATATAAATAAAGGTATTTTCATATCTGCAGCACGAAACTTTATTGGTACATTCGACACAGCCTTCCCCGTCAAACCAGTGAAACGATTCCTTAATTTAGATTTCTGTACCAAAGTCCAGTCATCCTCTCTTTTGTTTTCCTTCCACCTGCCCTTTTTTACAATGTCTGCCATTGTCAGCTGTTTTTCGGCGTTTGAAAGACTGACCGAGCGCTGTGGAGTGGGCAAGACAGGTACATTGTACTTCTCACTCGCTGTGCTATCAAGTGGTCTAATCACATTCGTAATTTGCAACTATTTAGTGCAAAAAATGCAATAGTATTTTTCATAGAAATATAAAAAAACAACTATATCAATATAGATTGGGAATTTTCAAAGTAAGAAATAACTGCAACGGACCGACCATGATTTGAACTCGGGTTACGTGATTTGCGAATCCAACACTTAGTTCACACGGCTACCAGCACATGACGTATTTGCGCGAATTTTATCAATGCTATGGTAAGAACAGAAAAATAATAATGTTTTTTAAGCTCGGTGCGACGACAGTTCCTTAGTGTGTGTTATCTGTGGAATGTGGATACTCATACATGCGCACACATACGCACGGAAGTATCGCGCTCGCTCAGTTCGTAGCAATGTAATCTTTAACGTTCCTATGGACTTTTGGAGCCTTACTGTACCTAGTGTTGACTCAGTTATGTTTGCCAAAAAGGCTAACCCAATACACTTGCTGTCAAGTACTGCAAAAACATTAAAATATTTTACATCCACATTCTTATGGAAAACGTAAAAAACTATTCGAAATAAGACTAGGCATCATGGTCAAAAGACTATAGCATTCCCTAAGGAATTACTAAAAAAAATCAAGCTGTCAAATAGTGATGACAATCTGCCTAAAACTTAATCGATTTGAATTGAATTGTAACGAAGTGGTGCAGAAATAAAACGAGTTCTAAAAGATTGATTTCATATAGATCGATCCGTTGGTTGCCCTTGCCATGTAGATATTATTTACATAGTCCTCTAAGCATAGTACTGAAGATACAATGATGCACATTGTGTTTCATGACTTGTGATTACTCCAGTCCAGGGCGAACATTCACATAAAAATTAGCATAAAGAAAATAGAATTTAAAAAATAGTTGTACCCCACACACCCACAGGAAAAAAACCGAAACTCGATTTCAAGTTTCTGAAAATCACAGCTTTACAGAATGGATTCATTGTTTAATAACAATTTAACAATCGATTTTCTGGTTCTACAAAATCGCTCCTTTGATAAATCGATCTCAGATCGCCATCCCTACTGTCAAAGTCAGATCAGTCAACAACCAATCGGTTTGAATTGTTTAAAATTTGAAACTTTTTGTTTGTAGCAGCGGTTGTAATTAACTTAGAATAGATAATAACGTAACGCAATACAATATTAGACAAATACATTCCAATAAAAAGTCACAGTTAAAGGTAAATATTTATTTGTAATTGTTTTTACGTGGAATTTTATGTATACGAATGAATGAGTCATTGCACCGGTTATATTTTGAAAGCGTGTTTAAAAGCGTGTTTGTACGAAATTATCGTTTAAAAAACGAATATATGCGTCCCCATTGTTACAATTAAATGATTTTCACACAATAAACATAATTCTTGCATTTCTTTGACTTTTATAGACAAGTTTTTCAGTGAAGTTCCTGCATTTTTAAGTCGCCCAGAAAGTATCTTCCTATGTTTGTGTGAAACTCAAGTACAGGTTTGAGAATCTATTTTCAAGTTTGCTACATGTTAAGTCACAAATTGTAATTATTTCATGTGCAGGAGTAGCATCCTCACAGGGTAATCATACCATTTTGTATTTGTTGTGTGTTTTTTGTTGTTGTGTTACGGGCTAAAGCGTGTAATTTGCGTACGGGTGGAACAAATGTGTCATTTGATCCACTCCAGCTCCTCAAGGAAGGCCAGTAGCGCTTTGGTGTTACTGACCATTTCAAGGAGGCCTATTCATGACCTTAATGTCATTAAAAAATTGTAAAAAAAAAGAACTGGAGAAAATGGTTGACTTATCCACTCTATTGACTTCTTGTTTAGTATTCCTCAAATAAATTAGTACAGTACGGTCGAAATATCTTGGCTGCTCCGAAAATCGTAAGTAATTCTTTTTAAAAGTCACATTTTGCTGGAACGCCTTGGAAGACCAGGTTCAATAAAAAAAGGGATAGTCAACATATTTTGATTGTACTGTGTTAATGTATTATTGTCAGTGTTGGACCAAAAAATATACACCCCTAGTTTTTAATTAGTACAAATACTTTAAGGGCTTATTAGAAAAAGTCTTTTTATTATATAAGAAAAGTCTCAAAAAATTATGTTCATAAACAGAAAAGTTATTAGCATTTTTTTTTATCCCAAAATGTCACTCAACATATAAAAATATTGTACAGGCTATTGATTTATGAATGAACTAGCGGCCCGTCCCCGCTTTCGTATGGGCAATAAATATAGCCTATGTTACTCAGGGTGAATGTAAGCTACATTCACCAATGGTGTAAGAATTTTTTAAATCGGCACAGTAGTTTTTGAGTTTATTCATTACATAACACACAAAAATACAAATCTTTCCTCTTTATAATATTTTTATAGATAAATGATGATTAAAATGGAAAAACACTGCATGTAGTATTTTCTAGTAGCAACTGTTATGATTGTTGATTCTAATAAGAATTTAGCAGTCATGAAAAAAACTCCGAGGACAATTTTAGGATTTAATTTTTTTACTTTTCACTAAACAAATATGATCAGTAACGGGTACGTCTAGAGCCCTATTTTTTTGTCTGTGTGTCTTGCCAACTGGTAAAGTGATTGCTGGCCATGGTTTTGTTCAGTTCTAACATTTATATAATTGTTTATAAATTTTTCTGTGATTGCTAATGTGACATGAAATGAAACTATTTTTCTACAATGGAATTGAATATGATGCTGATTGCAACAATTTAAACTTTCCAATCCCGTTATTAGAGACACAATAGAAAGACAATGAGAGAGTGAATGCCGATATAAGCCGGCGTTCGCTTAGGGTTTAGTGAATTAAACAATGAATAATGGCATTTGCCAAAACTCATCATTCAGCACAATTAGATGTATGGTCCTTTCTAATAGGTTATTTATAAATCCCTGCTGCAGATGCCGTCAGTGTACACATTCTCCCGCAGCGACAATGAGATCATGCAGGAGTTGCTGAATGTGTTCAGCTCAGGCCGTGGTACAGCTCGGGAACAGTGGAGCATACAGGCGGAACTGCTAGTGGAACCAGTTGGCTGGGATGCGCTGTGGAAACTGTCCAAAAATTTCTGTAAGAAGTTCGGTAAGTTGAAAGTGATCTGGATATGGATATAGGAGTAATATTGTTTTGAGTTAGTGATAGCGTGACGAGTGACAGGACAGAATGGAAGAAAAAAAGAAAGAAGAAAGAAACAAAGAAAGAAAAGATAAAACGGGACTAGGGCAGGAAGATGATGATGATGATGATTATTTCGAATGCAAATACAGTTTTATTTTTATCTTTATTTATTTACAAAAAAAAAGTAAAAGGTATTTGCCCGCAGCGTCGCCCGGTACATAAAATATAGCCTATGTCACTTAGGAATAAAGCAGCTTTCTATTGGTGACAAAATTTTAACAAATTGACCAGTACTTCCAGAGATTACCTACTACAAAAAAAAAAAAACGGAAATGTGAGGGTTTAATCACAAACTGATTATGCCATCCTTATCGTTACAAACAGTTATTCTATAAATAGTATCACAATCATGTTCTAAATCCTATTTTAGATAGTTTATATACAGTTCTTGCATCCTTTGACAATGGGAACGCAAGGATACTGTTACATCTACCTACATCTGTGACTTAGGTAAAATCAAACACACTCCATCAGTATATGATAAGTGTCTTCCACTATACTACAGTCAGGGCAATATGGAGAGGTTTTATAGGTATGTTTCCCGATCGTAGCCGAAGACCCGTAACAATTTCTGATTGACCCATGTTGGCATGGTTAAACCACAGTTGTGGATATGAAATGATTACAGATTATCTGCTGGTTTCAGATAGTTTTGGTTACGGATATTAGAATTTTAATATTTTAGAAATAACTTAGTCTTAGTTACTCTATCTGACACTTCAGGGAGTACCAGCATTAGGTTATAATAATGACGAGTTAGTGGCTAATTGGTGATCCAGATATATAACTAAGATTTGGTTAAGACTATTCTACAAAGCACAGGGGTAGGCTAGCCGGCGTTTCGGTGTTCTACAGAAGAGTGCGCGGGAATAACATGATAACCCGTCGTACGGCGAGTGTTATCATTTATACAGCGTAATTGTTCCAGTTATTCTATAACTGGAAAATTGTTCTAGTTATTCTATATACGCGGTGCCTGCTGCGGTCTTCCTGTCCTATTATAATTTGGTGTTTTCAAGGCTAGAGTTGATAAGTTCTAAATAAACTAGTGCGCTTCATCATCAAAGTTTTTTTTTTTTTATCTGTTATAAACTAGTACTAGCGCTTAGTCCGGACCGTAGATGTTTCAACAACGTAAGGGTGGATACTCGCCGTGCGTCGGTTTGTCCGATGATAGAAATGTGATGGCGGAATCAAGTCATGCAGTTCCTGCGCACACTCCAAAATGCAATCTGTAAAACACCGAAAGGCTGGCTACCCTACGCCTGTGCTCAAGGCTTTGAAGATTGGACTTAACCAAATCTGGATCACCAATCAGCCTCTTCGCACGCCTTTCCACCGAGTCCAAAGCTGCCAGGTGGCACTTTGCAGCACCAGCCCATATGTGGCTGCAGTACTCCACACACGATCGGACCTGTGCTTTGCATAAAATTAAAAGCTGTCTCGGTGTGAAGTACCGCCGGACTTGCGAGAACGCCTAGTTTCCTAGCAGCTACTTTGGCTTTGGACTCAATGAACCGCCCAAAATTGAGGTCGGAGGAAATTTCGACACCCAAGAGCTGAAGGCGGTCGGTACAATCCAAAGATACATTCTGAAAAGTCGGAGCCGAGGTGAACGGGCTCCTTTTGGCGGTGAACAGACACGCCTGTGTTTTGGCGGCGTTGAATCCCACCAGATTGGTTTCGCCCCACTTGGAGACTGCCTGAAGCGAGATATTCGTACGCTCTACCATAGCCTCTCGTTCGGACCGGATTTGCTCTTTAATAGCCCGAGCACCTGGCAGGTATCTCTCTACAACTGTGCTATCATCTGCATACCCATAGATACCGGGCATCAGCAGATCATTAATATGCAGCAGGAAAAGAGTTGCAGAGAGCACTGACCCCTGAGGAACTCCGGCATTAGTCGTCATGGGCTCTGATGAGCATCCATCGACAACAACTCGAAGAGACCGTTCTCTTTTTTTTTGCATCACTGCTTGCCATCAAGTGGAAACGCAGTCAAGCACTGGTTTGCAAGAATTATAAAAAAAAAAATAGTGCGCTTCAGCATTAACGAATGCATCAATGCTTACGATAAGATGACGAGCAAGAGAAGATGTTGCAGTCGAGCACTAGTTTATGTCATTAAAAAGAAAAAAAAGGTGTGTAAAGTTTATTATAATGTAATATGTTACAGAAGTAAGATTCCCCTGCATCGCTTATGTATCAGTCACTTCTGTCGACTTCGAGAACTTGTCTGCTTGCGTGGACGTGCTCAGCGTTCAACACGAGTCCGTGTCACTACCGGAGAATATTGTCGATGTGCCGCTGATCGACCTGTGGCCAACGACGAAACAACGGGAGCAGTGCATCAATGTTGCTACTACTGCCGAGTTTATTGATTTGTTAAGGTAGGTAGTTTTGTGTTTTTTTTAGGGGAGCAGTGGTGAGCGAGTGTTAACGACCCCAGCTTGCGAGTTGTAGGTCGCGCGTTCAAATCCGGCCAGACACATAACTTGTGTAATTAATTTCATCAACACTGCTTTTAAGACGTTAAAGGACATCGTGAGGAAACCGGCGTGTCCTAGAACCAAAAATTGGAAGACATGTGACTTTTACCGACTAGGCTCGCGTGGTGGATTACGGCCCATCTTCTCTCCTAGAGAGTATTATAGGCCTGAATCCTGAGTTTACACGCACAAATGAGAAAACTTCCAAATTCTGGTGTCACTTAGGTGGGCAGAGGGCGGTCACAGTGCGTCACCAACCCGTGCTGCCTTGAGCTTCGCGTTTAATGTCACTCCAGGTCTTCTCTATGTTCTTCGCCTCTGCGATGACAGTTCACCGCCAGGCCTGTTTAGGGTGACCATGTTTACGCTTTCCTTGAGGATTCTAGTTTTGAGCTTGCCTTGGTATATGTTAAGGGTCTCTTCGAAGCGTATGCCCGATCCAATTGCACTTGCAGATTTTGATCTGGTGGTCGCTCAGGATTTCAAAGCAGCATTCTCACAGATTTTTATTAGACTAGCTGACCTGGCGACCTTCATACCGCCTAACAGTCAATGAATGATATGTATCTTTCAATATAGTCAACCGATTGCGTTGAAGCAAAGCCTAAATACACACTATTGTAATGTATAAAAGTTATCAACATCTATTTCGTATATTTTACGTGATCCGCACAACTAAAAACTTCTACAGATTTATGTATAGATATATAACTACACAAAAAATAGAACATGGACCTAGACCATGACATTTTAAGTAAGATTGTTTTAATCTTGTTTCAGTGTGGGTAAGAGATGGCGCTAGACAACCTGTATAACTCTGTCTTTTACCCACACTGAAATAAGAATAAAACAATTTTACTTTGAACGTCATGGTAACCCTGCACATTGTATTTCCCTACAGGTTCTATTACAACGACATTTGGATGCCCTGGGACGATGCTGACGACAAAGTTCTCCTACCGAACACGATAGAGGAGCGCATGCAGCTCTGGTCGGATATGCACAACGGTACTATACCGCACTGCGTGGCTCGCTCCATAAAGCTGCTCAGGAACAGTGCCATCGATGCCCACGAGAGGCTGAGGCAGCTGGACTCCTCGCTGTGTGAAACTGATTTGGCGAATGATGATGGTGAGTTTATTTATTTATTTACTATATGCTTTATAACAAATACCACTTGTTTGTACACCATTACATATACAAAAAGTTTTAAGTTTTTTTTTATTATTATTATTGATAGTCTCGCGTTTGACCACTATCTCACCTGATGGTAAGTGATGATGTGGCCGACGATGGAGCACGCTTGCCTAGAAGTAACCTATTCACTCTCGACTTAAAGACTTCTAGGTTGTAGCTATCAGGAAACACAGACTCCGGCAGGGAATTCCACTCTTTAGCTGTACGCATAATGTTTAAAAATTGTGAGTTTTTGTGTCAATAAAAAAAAAATTAAACATTAGTTTTAGTATATGCAAAAACCGAAACACATGTCTTATATTTTTGTGTAAAGAATCTGGGTACAAAATTTCATAACTGTACGATGAAAATTCACGAAGTTATAGCGTTGTTACCTGGTTGCCCCACAATCTCTGGGCCACTCGGGCGACTAAAAGGTGGTTTTACTCCTGCTTCCAGCTGTCCGCTAGTGTCTAATTTCCGCTATAACCTGTTTTGTACTTAGTGTGATTATGTCCAACTTGTGGTCTTTTTTAAATATTAAAAAAAAAAAAAAATTAACATGATGTAAAAATTATTGATATCGATTCAGTTACTGATTCTGAACTATACACCGCTAAATTTTAATCGTTTTAATCCCGTGGAGAGTCGACCTGGTACATGAAACACTATCGTAATTTGTAAAGATAAAATTAAAAAATACCTTTTTTCAAAATTCGTATTAATTTACGAATGTACGAAATTAATTTCTTTAAGAAAACGTCAGCTGAGCAAGTTCAATGACCTGTATGTAGTTTGTACGCAACGCCGACTAATTAACTACGGGTCATTGAACTGGGTACGGGTAAGGTACTTATCTTTACAAATCGATAGTGTTTCATGTACCGGATCGACCTTCCACGGGATTAAAACGATTAAAATTTAACGGTGTATACAGGTTTCGCATATACTAAAAATAATGTTATATAATTATATATTGTAATAAGAGGACGCCAAAATTGTCACTCGAACGGTGGTTGCTGAAAACCAGCACCGTAGATGTCTGGATTAGCCCAGAGTCACGGAATATGCTGAGCAACGGCCCATTCCTGCTTAGATGCGACGCACAACTTATAATTTTAGATTGTATAAGTATATAATTATGATTTTCTTTTAATTTAGTTACTCTTAGGTTAATTTTGTTTATGTTTGTCCCTGTTATGGCCGGCGTCAAAATGAAACAGATAATATAGACAACTCCGTTGTCTATGGTACTGGGTACAAGAAATATTGTTAAGCTTGTTACACACGTGGCCTAACAAGGGACTGGCTTTTTATATTTTGTACTTTTTTTTTTATATATTTTTGTATTTTGTTATTTGTGCGTCTATTTAAAGGCGGAATAAACATATTTTCTTTCTTTCTTCTTTTCTTCTTTTAATAAATCTTTAAACATATTGATGGCAGATTCCCTTCTACCGCCGAGCTACATATCGCTGTGTGCGGAAATGAACGCGCGCTTGGACGGGTTGATGTCCAAGTGGACGCTGTACGAGAACTCGCTCATAAGGGAACAGTACCTCGCCAGGGAACGAGCTAAATGGCAGAAGATTAAGAGCAAGAAGAATGTGAGTAATAACGCTAAAATTTAGTCCTTTTTTTATTTATTTTATAAAAACAAAGGTTTTCCTCAGGTTTACAAAAAGGCACACAATTATACCCCTGGGGTCTGTCTCAGCGTGCCACAACTTTACAATTAGTCAACGCGCTATAACTGTCAAGGTCCAATTGACTCGATATAGTAATCCTTCAACTTACTCTTTATGTTTTTGGTATTGAATGAGCATCTGACGTTTACAGGTATCTGATTTATTAGCTTAGGTATTAAATAAGAAGCTGTATGCTTGCCATAAAAGTTATTTTTGCGTGGCACTTGAAGGAGCTTAGATTTAGCTTGCCGAGTGTTTAATGAGGAATAGATACTCAGCGCGTGCTAGTTAGGTGAGAGGAGTGGACGATGATGTTAAAGGAGGGCGTTTACAACGACATTTTGCATTGTCTCAGTAGCGATTCTATCACGATTCAGTGGCGATATGACCAAAGGTATACCTGTAATTTAATCATGAATGCTGCAATACTAACTATAGTTTTTAATATCTTTGTTACTTAACATCAGTATAGCATAGTCGGCCTTATAATGTTCCCACTGTTGAGACTCAGGCCTCCTTTCTAGGAGAGGGAATGGGCTGTAGGTAATCCACCACGCGGACCGAGTTGGTGGACGTCACATGTCTTCGAATTTTTGGTTCAAGACATGCCGGTTTCCTCACGATGTTTTCCTTCACCGTTTTGAGAGCAGTGGTGATGAAATAAATTACACAAAGTGATGCGCCTGACTGGGTTTGAACCCACGACCTACAACTCGTAAATCGGGGCCGTTATCACTTGGCCACTACAGCTCTCACAATAACATTATGTGTTTGACTAAATGGCGTTGTGTGATGAACCAATACCAAAAACAAACCTTCAAGGTTTTATTGTTCCTCTAACACATTTAAACTCTGTATTTTGCTATACCTACCCTACGTCTGTATGACGCGACGCAAGCGCATCAATCACCCCCGCCGGCCGATCCCCTCCACGATTTTAGTATCGCTTGCTTGGCATATACTTCGTAATATTTAGAACGTTGAATTTAAAAATGTTTGTCTTTGTATCAAAATCAGTAAATTTTCAAAAAAAAGTCATAGAACAAAAGTTGTTGTTTATGATTTTAGTATAATAATCCTGGGAGGTTGCCACTGTTTTACAAATAAAATTGTATACTAAGAAAGGATGCACTCATTTTAGTTTTTCTTTTCCAGGTAGTAGCCCTCTGGGAAGGCGGCTCAATATTCCAGTTCGGCGAGATAGCAAAGTTCCTGGCCTCGCACCTGACCAGCGAGTACCACCTCAGCGTCATGACGTCAGCCGAGGATGCCCTGGCGCTGGAGCCCGAGGAGCTGGTGGTCTGCGGCCAAAACCATCCGGTGCCTGAGGTGCCGCTGTCCAACATCAACATCACAAGCTTTAATGGTATGCTATACAAATTAGTATCATTTCAGCCGATAGAAGTCCACTGTTGGACATAGGCCTCCTACAAGTGTCGCCACAATGAACGATCCTATGCGTCCCGCATCCATCGGATTCCCGCAACTTTCACCAGGTTATCGGTCCACCTTGTAGGAGGCCTTCCGATGCTGCGTCTTGCGGTACGCGGTCGCCACTCCAGAACCTTTCGGCCCCAACGGTCATCTGTTCTGCAAGCAATGTGCCCTGCCCATTGCCACATGAGTTTGGCGATTTTTTGTGCCATGTCGGCGACCTTGGTTCTCCTGCGGATATCTTCATTTCTGATTCGATCACGCAAGGAAACTCAGAGCATAGCCCTTTCCATCGCTCTTTGGGTGACTTAAAGACTTCTGATGAGGCCCATTGTGAGCGACCACGTTTCGGATCCATGTGTCATCACTGGCAACACACACTGATCATAGACTTTCGTCTTGGGACACTGTGGTATGTTGGATGAGAAGATACCACGTAGCTTCCCGAACGCTGCCCAGCCGAGAAATTAGCATAATTAGCCTTATTGTTTCCACTGCTGGGACTCAGGCCTCCTCTGGAGTTAATAGGCCGTAATATACCATAAGGGTCCAGTACGGTTTGGTGGATGTCACATGTCTTCAAATTTCTAATCTAGTACATGCCAGTTTCCTATACAAATTACTTTTAATAATAATAAAGCCCGTTTATTTCCAATCTACAATGGTTATTTACATGTTTTTTTTTTTTTACCAAACACATTTCAACTCTGTACTGGTATTTTATTATACCTACCTACATATAAAAGGTGTAAGGGACAGTTCTCCACAAACTTTAAGGGCTTGCTCAGTAGACGAAACTGAACAACACACCATAAAAAATTTTTTCTGGAAACGAAAAAAAATTTACCCTCTCCACATAAATTATCCAATCAAGTTATTCATTTTGTATGGTGAGGCGGATTCTTTTTTTCATATCCTGAAAAAGTTTTTTATGTTAAGTTGTTCAGTTTCGTCTACTGAGCAAGCCCTTAAAGTTTGTGGAGGGCTGTCCCTTACACCTTGTATACGTCTGTATGACGCGACGCAAGCATTACAGACCTGAGTATATGATTTTAATTTCAACTCGATACCTCCACGCGTTCTCGAGATAAAGGGTCTTGACGGACAGACAGACGGAGAACAAAGTGATCCTATAAGGGTTCCGTTTTTGAGCAACACTACAGTAAAGTATCTTCTCGTCCAACATACCACAGTGTCTCAAGACAAAAGTCTTTAACCAGTGCGTGTTGCCAGTGATGACATATGGCTCTGAAACGTGGTCGCTCACAATGGGCCTCATCAGAAGACTTAGTCACCCAAAAGGGCTATGATCTAATTAAGAATGAGGATATCCGCAGAAGAACCAAGGTTACCGACATAGCAAGAAGAATCGCCAAACTTAAGTGGCAATGGGCAGGGCACATCACTCGCAGAACAGATGGCCGTTGGGGCCGAAAGGTTTTGGAGTGGCGACCGCGTACCGGAAGATGCAGTGTTGGAAGATCTCCTACAAGGTGGACTGATGACCTGGTGAAGGTAGCAGGAAACCGATGGATGCGGGACGCACAGGAACGTTCGATGTGGCGACGCTTGGGGGAGGCGAACAACCAACAGTGGACGTGTATCGGCTGAAATGGTGATGATGATGACAGTAAAAGTGCAAAATAACGTTTTCAAAATTTCATTCATTCTATCTTATCAACAGTCACGCTATCGCTGACTTCCTTTTCTTGCATATCACTCCTCACATGATCCATCCATTTTTTTCTTTGACCTCACTCTCTTTCTTCATCCGCCTACATATATGTGGGATCAGCTTCAAACAACATGAAGTAAATGCTACACTTTTATTTACATAAAAAAACTACATAACTTCTTAGACACATCAATCTCTCCCCGTACCTTTCATTTGACAGCCCACTGCAATCAGTAAACACAGTTTTTATTTTTTGGTGATATAAACTAGTGCTTGACTGCGATCCCACCTGATGGTAAGTAGCGATGCAATCTTTGATGGTGAAGCGCACTAGTTTATTAAGAGCCTATTCACTCTAGCCTTGAAGACACCCAAATTATAATCGGACAGGAAGACTGCAGCAGGTAAACTGTTCCAGTCCTTCGACGTATGCGGTATAAACGACGAGGCTGAAACGCTTAGTCCGGACCGTAGAGGTTGCAACAACGATAACAAAAACTAACTCTTATGACAGATAAAAAAAAAATAACATCTAATTAGAAACTAAATTAATCCACATATATATAAATACTATGTATATTATTAAATTTTCTTGAAAGTGCTATATGTTCAATTTCAGATGCCACCCTCGAAGCTACAGACATGCGTTCCTGTCTGCTAATGTTATCAGAAGAGTGTCGGCTACGCAAGCTGAGGCTACTGTGCACTTCAGTGAACACTGTCATCGTCATGCGGTCTGGGAGACTACACGTTGTTGGCTGCGTTATACAGGACCAGTCAAGTAGTTCTCAGGTAATTACTGACATGGTGCTAATGTTACCAGAAGAGTGTCGGCTACTCAAGCTGAGGCTACTGTGCACCTCAGTGAACACAGTCATCGTCATGCGGTCTGGGAGACTACACGTTGTCAGCTGCGTTATACAGGACCAGTCGAGTAGTTCACAGGTAATTACTTACATAGTGCTAATGTTATCAGAAGACTTCGCTACTCAAGCTGAGGCTACAGTGCACTTCAGTGAACACTGTCATCGTAATGCGGTCTGGGAGACTACACGTTGTCAGCTGCGTTATACAGGACCAGTCGAGTAGTTCTCAGGTAATTACTTACCTAATGCTAATGTTTTTAGACTTAAAGGGGTGAAATATAGCTAAGCTGTGTGGGCCAATTCCAGAGGAGCCGAGCAAGATCGACTCTACACGAACTTGAGCTCGGCTTGTGCTCGGCTCGTGCTTGGATCTTCTAGCGTAGACTACCTATACACGTGTTTGTAACCTTAATAACTTTTTTTTTATATTTCAGAGCGACTTCGCACAAGGTATTGTGGCGATGTCAGGGGCGAAGATTCTCATAGAAGACTGCACGTTCGACAACTTCTACTCAGGAATAGTTGTTCACAAAGGAGCGCAGGTATCATCATTTATGATTTAATTACCATAGCATAGCATAATTTACGGTGGACGTGTGGCTCGCGGGGGCGATCGGCTGCAACGACCTCAAGCAACCGTGGCAGGTGGTAGCCTCATCATCATCATCATCAGTAATGCTGGAGAGAATGGCGATGTAGGTGACATCGAACTTCCTCACGTCCCACCCTCCCGACCTCGATTTCTAACACCGTTAACCGTAGGTGCGGGCTTGCAGACAGCAAGCAATGGGTAGTTCACCGCCCGGTCGACCGATAACCCTACGCACAGTTGATGAGATCGCTACGCACAGAGATGAGTCGACGACTCGTACGTCCAGACTCGGTCTGGACGTACGAGTCGTCGACTGCGCGTAATGTTTCGCGCGCACCCCAAGGACTTGCCACGAGGGTCCAGTGCGGGTTCGTGGATGTCACATTTTTACGAATTTTTGATTCTAGGGCATGCCGGTTTCCACTCCTTTAGTTTTGAGATTAAAATTAAATTGCACAAAGTGATGCCCTAGCCAGGTTTGAAGTCGCGACCTACAACTCTTAAATCGGGGCTAGGCCAACATTGCTCTCAAAACGTAACATATAAAATAATTCATTAAACCCCAAGCGAACGCCGGCGATCGCGCACCCATTGTCTTTCTATTGTGTCTGTAATAGGGTAGTTTCCAGGGTCGAAATAATTACATTTTATTTAGTCCGTATTTTAGATTATAAAAAATTATTGGACACGTATTTTTTATTTTTTCGATTAAACAAAAAATAACAAAGATGTTACGTGTGACGTGTGTAATTTACAAAAATAAAAAAAAAATACGTGTCCCTTATTTTTGAATAATCTAAAAGACGGACTAATTACATTTTTTACGGCAACTAGCTTATTCTCACGATTGAAAGGTTAAATTGAGTTTTAATTTACAGCTGGAACTAAGAAATTGTAAAATCCGAAATTGCGGTGTCGGCATACAAATGTACTCGGGCTCTCAAGTGGAACTGACTGAAACAACTATAGAGAACTGTAGTGAGCAGTGCATACGGTGCGAGATGGACATGACACTCGAACCGGTCGCTGATAAACCCGCCGGTGTCAATGGGTAAGTATTTTAATATAGATCGATATCTTTTTACAAAACCATACCACATTTTCGCGTTAAGATTAGAAATTTAAAGAACCCTTTTTTAATGTTGATTCAACCGATTTTAACTTCTATTTCGTAGTCATAAGGATGGCTTAAGGCTTATAGTCCATTGAACCATCTGACCGAAATTATGTGGACGCAACTCTCGCACTCGTCTAGGCGGCAGTACGCAAATCTGTGTGAAAGCGCTTTAAATCCATTTTCTTTGCGAAATATTGATTGATTTACTTATGCAATGTTCACTTTGAACAATATTTAACCACCATTTTTATGTGTAAAAATGTTTGTAAAAGTCCAAGCCGTTTCGAAGGAGTAAGGAAAAGTTGCAAAATTACTAAATATTTTTTTAGACAAAAGTATTAATAGCACGAGAAAATTAAATGTTGATAATGATGTTCATGAATCTTTAATAAACATATATTTTTTTCAAACCTATTAACCTGGCCGTTACCGAGTAGGCTTCAGAAAGTCACTGTTTTATGGCACTTTTCGGGCGCTTGGGCCTTAAGACCAAAAAAGTGGTTACAATACCAACTATTTACTGCAACCGCCATTTGTCATGCTACCAACGTAATAAAGTCAAAATCGGTTGAGCGGATAGTAATAAAAGGTTTAGCTTTTGCCTGCGGCTATGCCCGCGTACATAAAATATGTCTATATAGGGTGACTGGTAAACTTTTACTATGGGAACAAACTTGAAATCGCGGAAAAAATCAGCTGTTCAGTACATTTATGTTTGCCTGATGTACTGAACAGCTGATATTTTTTTCATGATTTCGGCTTTGCTCCCATAATAAAAATTGTTTGTTATCATGAGCACAATCACGTGTTTAAGTATGCGATACTTACACTTACACTAATTGCCAGTCACCCTGTATAACTCAGGAAGAAAACAGCTTTCTATATGTGAAAAAATGTTTGCAATCGGACAAGTACTTACTTTCAGAGATTACGTCCTACAAAAAAACGGGTTATGATAAACTCATCACACTCTGTTTTCTTTTATACTTCTTAATAGTATTAGTTAACACATAGGAGAAAGCATTTTCTGAAATTAATATCAAAATTGGTTATTAAAGTAGCAATAGTAGTAGTGATACCATCTAGTCTTTTTTACACATGTAATCTGCCGCATGTGTGGCTAGAGTGAAGCGAGACGGCGCCGGCGTCTCACACTTTTACTAACTAAAGCTCAACTGTGTCTTTCAGTTGCCCTTTGCGTTCTAGGATCATGGTTGTAGTCAGTAAAAGACATTCCTAAGAACACTCATTCTATCCTAAAGCGAGAGAAGTCATTTGATTACATCCCACCTCAAAAAATAGCTTCATCATTGTTAACCTCGGCAATAAATAAATTACAGTTGCCATCACGGATCTTGAACGCTCGGCATCAGAGTGGGGATCGCTTTGCGCATTCCATACATTGGTGAGCCAATCGTCTTCGTTGTTAGATACATGCAGCATCGCAGTGAACGAATGAGGAGTGACGTCTATGACGCGATGGCGCGGACAGCCAATCACTGACACTCCCCGTGTCGCTCTTCGCACCACTAAAGAGACCGAATATTTGACTTCTGCGCAAGTGTTCAAGTTCCGTGATGGCAACTGTACCTACATTATTGTTATATGATATGTTTATCTCTGTTTCAGCGTGGAAGGTTTGCTGGTACATAACAATTGTAAGATCGGCACCGGTAACCTACAGAAAGAAGTACTGGTCGTCCAACAAGACATCACTATATGAAGCTATGTTGAACATGCAGACGAGTCATGATATTATATTCATATCTGTCAGTCATAATAATATGAAATAATTATATTGTATATAAGGCTGTCTAAAAAGACAAACGACTTGGGAATTTTGGACAATATTAAATAATTTAAATTATACTTATATTCAATACTTTTTATAAGGTTTTTCTATTAGTGAACTATGATCAAGATCTGTTAATCAACCTAGATTATTGAATCAGTGTTGACTATATCAGATTTCATTTTGCCCTAATAATTACCAAAGTCGTTTGACTTTTAGACAAACTCTATTCGCGTTAAGATTAGATATTTGAACAAACCTTTTTTTGTTTTTAATGCCATCCTTATTCCTGCGGAATAGAAGTCATAATTGGTTGAACGGTCAGTAAAAAGAGTTTGTTTCAAGCTTGAACTACATTAGACTGACGCACACGTGTACCTCGCTGGATTTGTACGTAGAACGAAAACGACGTCGCGTGGCGTGTATAAAGTGTAGCTCTACAAGTCTAGTTTCCCTATTAAATGTATGGAGGTCGACACGCCCGGATCGGCGTGTGCGCAGTGTATGTCTAATCTTAACGCGAATGTAGTATCAGTTTAATGTTTTGTTAACATTATTATTAACACCAAAAATATTAACATCACATATTTATCATAATGACGTAATGCTGTTGAAAATTCTACCACTATTCACAGAAGCTGACGCGACAAAACAAAAAAGTTGTCTCCAAACATATAAATGATTTTATAACGTCACATTTTTTTTTTAATTACAAGAAAATAAAAATTAAAATATAAGGGCCTACAATACACCTAAGTGTCCGTCCATACTTATAAAACAACACCCAGATTAAGCTGAAGTGGGTCGCTAAAAATCTGACTGACTGGTCAGATACCGGATATATTATGGCCAACGTTGCATCTGAGTAACCATACATAATATTCCACATATAATATAACTAGCGACCCGCCCCGGCTTCGCACGGGTGCAATGCTGATACTAAATACACTACAGAAAAACTGTGAACGTTGTATATAAAAACATAGCGGCCCGCTCCGGCTTCGCACGGGTATAAAATATATAGCCTATGTGATTAAAATCGATTCAGTAGTTTTGATTTATTCATTACTGCCCGCACGCGTTAAATTTGAAGTAAAACAATCCCCCTTTCCCTATACCATAAAGAGGCACGCTCTTGCCGCACCGGGCGGCCGGCCGGTACCGCCGCAAACGCTACGTCCCGCAATTTTTAAATCTGTAATATCTTCGAAAATATTCACTTAAATCATACGGTGTAAAGGGCCATATAGATCTATATTAAATGAACAATGTATTCAAGGTATTTAATTGGTTAAGGATTAATGCTGTATTGGTTTAAATCGCTTCGAAAATTAGCCATTATTTGTCGTAAAAAGTAAATGACAAAAAAAAGTTATTGTGGGTTATCCATAAGAGATAGACATATACCATCACGGACTTTTCTGTAGACCTTTTCAATGTGTACAATACTTAGTACATTATTTTGATAAAACTCGTAGGGTTCAGCCTGCGTTTGCAATGTAAGCGGAAAAAATGTAATTATTTACGACATCACATTAGATACCTCAAAAATAACAGTACTTCTCCACTATTTCATGGATGTTATTATATATATAAACCTCCCTCTTGAATCACTCTATCTATCAAAAAAAATCGCATCAAAATCCGTTGCGTAGTTTCAAAGATTTAAGCATACAAAGGGACATAGGGACAGAGAAAGCGACTTTGTTTTACACTATGTAGTGATATAATATTCCACAACTATCACACAACGCCATCTAGTCTCAAGCTAAGCAGAGCTTGTGTTATGAGTACTAAACAACTGATAAACTGACGATATTTCTTAATACATACAAACTATAGATAAATTACACCCAGACACAGAACAAATGATCGTGCTCATCACACAAAGATTTGTCCTGGGTGGGCTCTGGCATAGCAGTCAGGGTCACTAACCACTAGACCAACAGGCCTGTCAAAAATATATCCGGCCGCCAAATATTCGGCCAACATTACTGGTGGCGCTCGAAGGCTTATCGTCTTCTTTTAGTGTCAATGCTCTCAAATGTGTCAATTCGGGATTTTTTTATTCATACGCGAAGTAAGCAATTTTAAACCTGTTTTACAAAGGACAACGAAACCACTCATTAGCTCTAAAAATTCAAAAAGCAGAATATTACTATTCATTCATCACAATTTACTCTCAGTGGAGTACAAGTAGGTACTATTTTTAAAGTTTTAAAATTGAACATTGGTGATCACCGTTTGTAATTTGTTAAGTTTCTACATAAGTTTTCTATTTCGTATTTTAAATATCCGGCCGATACATCACTTACTATTCAGTATCCGGCCGGATAGTAAATATGAGCCACATAAGTCGGATACAGAATAGTTACCGGATATCCATTTCATCTCTAATATAATTGCAAATTACATGTTGCCCATCAGTTAGAACGGCTGGTCCGAATTTATTTTTTATATTCGAGATTAGAGAGCTTAATAAGGTTTTTTTAGCAAAGGAAAAACTAGCCAATACTATCCAATAAATGGTAAGAGCCTCGGTTTAATTGTAATTTTTTTAACAAACAAATAACATTTTATTTAATTTATTTACGTCTTGTTTTATGTACAACCTAATATTCGAAGTTGTTTATTTTTTTTAATGTACTGAGAATGTTGTAGTATTTTATTTTTTTTGGTCTTCTTTAGATCAGTAGCATTTTATGTTTCAAATTCAAAACTGATTGTTATTTTTGATACTGTAATAATTTACCCTTACTTTGTAAAGTATTTTTCATTAGCATGTTTAAATTATAAGGTGTACAAATATTCTATTATAACCTTAAAGATATAAAGCAATAAGACACATGTTATTAAGAATTGTGTTTTTGATTGTGCAGCTTTAACTAACTCGGGTAAACAGTGCCTTTTATGTTAATTTAGAATGTGTTAAATTGATATGTCTACCATTTTATGTTTTTAATGTTTCAATAAAATAGTTTAATATAATGTGAAGTTGTATTAATTTTTCACTAAAACCACATCAAAGAAATACGAATAATGTTCCTTTTTAATGTTCCCACTACTGAGACTCAGGCCTCCTCTCTAGGAGAGGGAATGGGCCGTAATCTACCACGCGGGCCCAGTACGGGTTGGTGGATGTCACATGTCTTCGAATTTTTGGTTCTAGGAAATGCCGGTTTCCTCACGATGTTTTCCTACACCGTTTTGAGAGCAGTGATAATGAAATAAATTACACAAAGTAATGCGCTTGACGGTTTGAACCCGCGACCTACAACTCGTAAGTCGGAGCCATTACCACTCGGCCACCACAGCTCTCAGCCATTCTTGATTTTTTAAATATTATTCATTGATCTTGACTTATTCAAAATAATAAGTCAACATACCCAAAAAGGAATTATCTTGGCCTTCATAATTTTCGTCATGAATCTTTTTTGGAAATTAATACATTATGTTTAAAGTAAATAAATCTTCGAGACACGAAAATATTGTACGATTTTTAAATACTAAAAGTTTATTGACATCAACACAATACCTATTGACTTAAATCTCTTTGGAATTCGATTTAAAAGGTCCTTTACCGAAGTCCGCACACAAGTTGCTTTACAAAAAAACCGTTCTCGCTTATTCATAGTCATAAATCTAACATTATTCATAACATAATTTATATGTATGTATCTAAGTATGTATTTAATATTATATATATTTGTTTCTCTTCTGTTTTACCTATATATTAAGTTGCACCTACCATGTTATGTTTCTGCACCACCCTAAGGTCGACTGGCAGATAATACCTAAGGCATTAAGTCCGCCTTTGTACAGTTTTTTTGTGCATAAAGCTTTAAATAAATAAATAATGACCGTGAAATGTTCACGCAGATGTTTGCTATGTTTTTAAAATTAGAGACACAATTAAAAAGTTATTGTGTCCCGCGTGTATCCGCGTTCCGTACATAGAGTCTGTCTGATAAGTTAAACGACTTGGGTAAATAGTAGGATTTAATGAAATCTGATGTAGCCAACACGGGTTCAATAATCAAGGTTGATTAAGAGATAGAGATCATTGTTTACTAACAGAAGAACCTTATGAAAAGTATTGAATATAAGTATTTTTTAAATGATTAAATATTAGACAAAATTCCCAAGTCGGTTGACTTATTAGACAGACTATACAACGGGTTAAGTTATGGCCAAGGTTTCACTATTCGCGGCACGTTCGCTTCGGATAAGTGTGCAGTCACCTTTACATCGACTCGAGAGGCGGTGGATTTACAGAACACGAACAAATTGTTGTATATTCTTGGCAATGATAGTGTTGACTGGTTGTTTATGCTCTTATGGGCTGTCCATGGTCTACACAGACCGAGACGGCATAGCAAAGGATTCACATTTTATCAATAGGCATTAAAACATCATCATGATTTCAGCTAAAAAACTTCCACTGTTGGACATAGGTCTCCCCCAAGGTACGCCACAATTAATAGTCCTGTTCGTCTCTCATCCATCGAATTCCCGTGACGCTTACCAAGTCATCGGTCCATAATGTAAGGAGGCCTTCCAACGCAGCGTCTTCTGGTACGCCGTTGCTACTGCAGAACCTTTCGGCCCCAATGGCCATCTAGATCTGTTCTACGAGAAATGTGCCCTGCCCACAGTCACTTAAGTTTGGCTATTCTTTGTGCTATGTCGGCAACCTTGGTTCTTCTGCGGATATCTTCGTTCCTGATTCGATGACACAAGAAAACTACTCTTTCTGTTTTTTTCTTTTCTTTCGTCTTTTCCGCTAAATAAAATGTTTTTCTTTCTATAATGCCCTTTGGATGACTTTAAGCCATCTGATGAGGCCCACTTTGAGCGACCACGTTTCGGAGCCATATGTCATCACTGGTAACACGCACTGGTCATAGATTTTCGTCTAGAGACACATACCACATATGTTGGACGAGAAGATACCGCGCAGCTTCCCGTACTCCGTACGCTGTATAGCCGAGTCAGATTCAATTTACCTAATGCAATCGCATGTCTGTTTATTGTTACACGAATGGTTTGGCGTGGTGTTAACATAACATCACGCCAGTACGCTTTGGCGACGTTTTGCAGATGTGTTAATTTTACACTGTTACATTTTCATCAATTAAGGCCCAAGTGCACGAACAGTGCTTTAAAACGGTGACTTTTTGGAGCCTACTTCTCGGTAACGGCCAGGTTAATAGGTTCGAAAAAAATATGTGTTTATTACAGATTCATGAACAACATTATCAACATTTGATTTTGTCTAAAAAAATATTACATACAACATCACATTCGCAACTTTTCCCTACTCCTTCGAAACGGCTTGGATCTTTAGAAACGTTTTTTACACATAAAAATTGGTAGTTAAATATTCTTCAAAGTGAACATTGCTTAAATGTAAATCAATCAATATTTCGCAAAGAAAATGGATTTAAAAGTCAGCGGGGCTCTGTCCGGGCGCAGCTGGGCGCAAACAAATGCACAGATAGTCGTACTGTCGCCTAGACGGGTACGAAAGTAGTGACCATTTAATTTCGGCCAGATGGTTCAAGGGACTGTCATACTGTATGGATCAGAATGTTGGGCTGTGAAAAAGACGGATGAAAAAAGATTGCATGTAGCGGAGATGAGAATGTTGAGAATTTGAGATGGATGTGTGGTGGGACGAGATTGGATAAAGTGAGAAATGAGTATATTAGAAGAAGTTTGAAAGTGGCGCCAGTGACTGACAAATTGAAGGGGAATCGTTTGTCTTGGTATGGTCATGTAAAGAGGAGGGATGAAATGCATGTTACCAAAAGAGTTATGAGTATACATGTGGATGGGTGGAGAGGGACAGGGAGGCCAAAGAAAAGATGGATGGATTGCGTGAAGAATGATATGAAAGAAAAGGAAGTTAGTGAGAGCATGACGAGTGACAGGGTAGAATGGAAGAAAAAAACGTATTGCGCCGACCCCAAATAAGACGGGACAGGGGCAGGAAGAAGAAGAGGTTCAAGGGACTTTATGCCTTAAGTATGTTCAAATTCCATCCACGCACAAAATTCCATCCATGCATAAGTTTATTTATTTAATCTTCATGCAACAAAAGGTACAAAGACGCACTTAATGCCTGATTGAGTAATTATGAGTATTTTGTCATTCTTATAGCTAGGTACCTAAGCTAGCTTACCAGAGAAAGGGTTATGCACAAAAAATACAAGCTACATACTCATTTTTTTTTTTTGTAATCTTTTTCCTACCTAAGTTCAATATGACAACAATGAATTGTGTCTGATCACTTGGAATTTGGACTTTATTAAATAAATGATTCTATATAATACTTTTAAACTAGGTGACGCCATGATACATTATTATCTTGATTATACCTGAACAGTCATTTATTAATTTTTATTTTTCTCCTCGTCAATAGCAATTATTGCTTGTAGTTGTATTAAGGTAATGATACTCAGAGGCCTTTTTTACTTGATTCACATAATATCAGTAGAGACAATATGAAGGTTTGCCTACATAGTACCTACCCGAAGGACATGGTGAAGCATTGGTATGATGGAGGTCTGCCCCGCTTGGCCGTATCAACACCGTGTCCTTGTAAAAGCGATCTCCGACGGCAAACTCTCGCATCCGGCCCTAATTCTGGCCATGGTACGGAGCGAGAGGCAGGAAACAGTGGCCTCCTTCTGCGAAAAAGTAAAGCTAGCGAAGAGGGTGGTGGAGAGCGTGAGGGAGCGCCTTAGCTGTTACTGTAGCAGGAGACACCCTGGGCGTCGGGAGTCTCAGGGTGATTTCCGTTCACTGTAGGCGCGGCCTTGCCTACGGCGAGCAATGGCTAGCTCGTCGTCCTATGAGGACTAAGCCAGGGTTGACTCCGACGACGGCGCGTTGTAAGTAGGTATTCCACGCGCTCCTCACTCAAATAGATGTCAGCAAAACTGAAGGGGCTCAGAGGGACCAATGTCTGCAAGGGCTGCGAGAATATTCTAATGTGGCCCTGGAACGCAAAGGGCAACTGAAGGAACCATAGGGTTTAACTCAATAAAAGTCTGACACGTCCTTTTGCTTCACCCTAGACAAAAAGTTTGGATGAATTCCCACCTTTAAAAAACCTTATTTGTAAATCACCGAGTTTGTAAATATTTTATATGAGTATTATTAGTTCTGTCTGATGTTGCATTGATTGCAGCGCCACCTACCGGGTTTTTTTATGGTGTGAAAATCATCAATGACAACCCCTGCTCTTGGGCGGAGCGGGAAATAGTATCAGACTCTTACCTACTAAAAACCCACCCCGTTCCTTCAAGCTTAGGACAGCGAGCTACCCATTGCTCGCCGTCCGCAAGCTGGCGCCTACTGTGGCCGGAAACTGGGATCGGAATCCCGGCGGCGGCGAGAGCGCCGATGCCTGATGCGGTCAGCCTCCTCCTTTGCAAGCATGAACTACCTCGCAGAAGTCGGCGCCCGCATGCCACTCCTCCTCACTTCGGACCATGGCCTGAACCAAGGCCTGGCGCGAGAGGTCTCCGCCGCCGATCGCCCCCACGAGGGCACGGCGATGCTCCGCCCAAGCCAACACCTCGACTGTATGCTCCACCGTGTCCTCCGGGCGTTCCGCACAGTGGCGACACCCGGGCGTCACTTCCGCACGAATCCGGTGCAGGAACCTCCCGAACTTTCCATGTCCAGTTAGGACCTGCGTCATGCAGAAGGTAAGGATGCATGCACGCCTCAAAGAGGGGACTTACCGCCATGATTGTGGCGTGCCCACCACCTACCGGGTTCAATAAATTATTATTGAACCCGGTAAACCATCTAGGGACCCACTCAAATTTTCCTCCAAATTGGTCAAGCCGTTTAGGAAAAGTTAGGTGACAAACACGCGTACTTACAGAAGAATTCTAGGTATATAAATATGAAGATATTTGTGTACTCATTGATACTAGTTTATTAATGACACATACATAGGTATAGTGGAGTTAATAATAGCTATCTGCCATCAGGTAATATATTGGTCAAACGCGAGCCTATCAGTTAAAAAAAGTTAAAAAAAAAACTATCAATTCGCACGTTCCAAGATTAGGTAGGCCTACACGATATTTTTTATTTGTATACCGCGATAGTGAAATGATAACATCTGAAAGTACGGCCAAAGTCTATTATTTGAGACGGGAGAGTATAAAAAACACTGATAAGCGAAATTACAGACGAATGTGTGGTCACACAGACTGATAAAAGAACTTACGTGCCCCGCAGTTTCGCCCGCATTTTTAGTTACCTACAGTTGCCAAAACGGATCTTGAGCGCGCAGGGCGTCAGAGTGGGGGTCGCATTCCATACATTGGTGAGCCAATCGTCTTCGCTGTTAGATGCATGCAGGCGATGTAGCTAAACCACAGATAGTATATTTTCAACGTTTCTAACAAAATTATCATAGCAAATAGTTGTAAAAACAAAAAACGTATCAAAGAAATATTAACAGGAACATTACAATTCAACCTAACTTTATGACTCGCCCATTTGCTTATGCCACGCTCAAATTTTCAGATTATTAAATATACACCTTTTGTTGGAGATAAAACCTTCTTGCAAGCTTCCTAAATTATATGAAAAAATATGACACTTCTATTTGTCACTTGTCTTCACTTGTTTTCTGTAAAATATATTGTTCACACCGAAAATTATTAAAAACTAATTTGCATTGAGCATCCAGTCATTGATTTTCATCAGAATACCCATAATTCTCGCACATGGTCCATAACGAGCCGGATGAAATATAATTAAGAAGATCAGCGATTATTTTCAAGAAAAAGAATAGAGACTGACTTCCACGCTGAATGGAGGTTCATGAGTTCACTGCTGGAGAACTGGATTGATTTCAAGCAAGTTAGTTAGTGGTGTACAGTTATAATTACGCTAATATCGTCACCCAACACTCAGGTAGTATATATAAGTAGTCATACTAAGGTCAGTACTATTTTATTAAATTACCAATTATATTGTGTTTGAGTAAAATCATTAGGTACTTTGTTGCATTGTGATTAGTATTTTATTCAACAGCAATGTTAAGTTTAAACTCATACTTTTAACAGTATAGTTAGCTATTTTGCTACATTATTAAACTTACATTATATTAAGCTGTAACTAATTACATAACTACTTAACAGTGGTATTAATTTTTAACAAGTATCTTGACATAATAAAAATATTTGAGTGTTAGATATTAGTACAAGTCATTGTTATAAATTATAGTTAGCAGTCAGAAAGGGCATAGACTACAGCTAGGCGTATAATTATTGAAATTATATTGTTGTTTTTAATTTTTATATTCCTGTATCAATGCCAGGTTGACAACACTCGTCTCCCAGAATGTCTGAGGAAAAGGATTTAATTAAGAAGCGAGGCAGCTTCAAAGGTCGCTTGACTAGTTTCCTCAATTTTCTGGACTCATTCAAGGACAAGGAGCTATCTAGCTGTGATGTGTCCGAGTTGCAGTTGCGCATGGGCAAGATAGAGGCGTTGTATGAGCAGTATGATGAGGTACAGTTACGTCTAGAATGCATTGTTGACGACATCAACTTACAATATTCTCAGCGTTCCGAGTTTGAGTCTATTTATTATAAAACCTTATCTAGAGCCCAGAATATTCTGACTGACTACAATAAAGATAATAAATCGATGGAAAGTTGTAAAAGTACTCGTGTTAGCATAAAGCAGCCGGTTAAATTGCCAACGATTCAGTTACCAAAGTTTAGCGGATTATATTGTAATTGGCTTGAATTCCGCGACACCTTTACTAGCCTAATTCATTGTAATGATGACATAGACGCAATCAATAAGTTTCACTACTTGCGAGCATCACTTGAGGGAACAGCTGCTATAGTTATCAAATCCATTGAGTTTTCTTCAAGTAATTACTCTGTGGCATGGTCATTGTTATGTGATCGGTTTGACAACAAAAGATTACTGGTTCAGAATCATATAAGTTCATTATTTACTATTGAATCAATTACAAAAGAATCTTCTGTTGCCATTAAGAATTTGATCGATCAGTTAAATAAAGACTTGCGAGCTTTAGAGTCATTAGGGGAGCCTGTGAAACACTGGGATACACTTTTAATCTACATTGTCACACGAAAACTTGATCAAAAAACCTATCGTGAGTGGGAGGAGTGCAAAGGTAGGATAGACAAGGATGGCTTAATCACGTTTAACGCATTTATGCAATTCTTACGCAATCGAGCCGACCTCATCGAGACCCTGGAACTCCCCCGCAATCATTATTCGCAATCACCAGGTAAATCAGGTCCTAAGATCAAGTCAATGGTAGCACAATCTCCTATCAATTCTAGCACTGACTCAGCTTCTAAACCTTGTCCTAAATGTAATAACAACGATCACACATTAAATAATTGTCCACAGTTTCTCGCATTGAGTAACGATGACCGTCTCAAATCATTACCTAGTTATAAGGTATGTTTTAACTGTTTTCGTTCCGGACACTATGCTAACAAATGTAAAAAACCAGGCTGCAAACTATGCAAACGTAGGCACAACACATTAGTTCACGTACATTCTAATGGCACTGTATCGAATACACCTAGTGGTAATTCGATGAATAACTTGTCTGCTACGACTGAAACGAATAACGTAGCTTTATCCGCAAACATTGCATCTCCGTGTGGTCATACGCAACGAGATGTGTTGTTATCAACCGCTTTGATCAAATTAAGAGACCACAATGGGTGTGTGCATCTCGCTCGCGCGGTGCTCGATAGTGGTAGCACGTCTTCACTCATAACAGATAGGTTGTGCAATAAACTTAACTTAAAAACTAGCCAGGTAGATAGATCAATCCTTGGAATCAATAACGTCACTTCGCACGTAGGTAAAATATGTCGGGTTAAGGGTACGCCATTAGATGATAGCTTTGTATTCGAACTAAATTGTTTTGTTCTTCCGTTCATTACGAGTAGTGTTCCGTGTCGTCAGATAAATATTTCTGATTTCGACTTACCCTCGAATATTACTTTAGCTGATCCTACTTTTTATAACCCTGCCGATGTTGATATTTTAATCGGCGCTGATCTTTTTTGGGATTTGTTAGGATCTCAAAGACTAAAGTTAGGTACCGGGAAACCAATATTATGTGAAACCCGTCTAGGATGGATAGTTTCCGGTCCAATTACTCAGAATACTATCTCACTGCTGACGAATGACGTAAAGTGCAATATGTCTAAAATGGTTGCCGACAGCGATGGTGACTGGGAAAACCTCAAGTCAGAATTGACAAAGTTTTGGCAATTAGAGGAGGTGAATGCGAAGTCTTCCAATTCTTATATGCCTGAAGAGAAATTGTGTGAAGACAATTTCGTTACAAATACGACACGATTGTCTGATGGTCGTTTTTGTGTTCGCATCCCCCTTAAGAAAGATCCTTCAATTTTAGGAAATTCTTTTAATAAAGCCACACATTGTTTACATTCTTTAGAGCGTAAATTAAAGGTTAAGACGAACTTTAGTAGAATGTATCATGACTTTTTGTCAGAATACGAGTTACTTGGTCATATGACAAAAATTAATAAACCTAATTTATGTTTGGGTTATTTTATTCCACATATGGGAGTTTTACGCGAGTCGAGTACCACGACCAAACTTCGTGTTGTTTTCAACGCTAGTGCTTCTACTTCGACGGGAGTGTCCTCTAATGACCTACAGATGGTTGGGCCAACCGTACAGGACGGTCTATTGTCTATACTTCTTCGCTTTAGAGTCCACAAGTATGTTTTATCTGCGGATGTGGAGAAGATGTATAGACAAATAGTCGTCCACCCGTCGGACAGATATTTACAACAGATTGTTTGGCGTGATAATGTTAGTGATCCTATTAATGTTTATCAATTAAACACCGTCACGTACGGTACGGCCAGTGCGCCATTCCTTGCGACACGATGCCTTAAACAAGTAGGACTCGACTGTAGGAACCCTAAGATATCGGAAATCATCCAACATGACTTCTATGTCGACGACTTGCTGACCGGAGGGGATGACTTAGATGAAGTAAAGTTCATTCGCACTGAAGTCACCAAAGCGCTTGCGTCGGCATGTATGCCATTGAGAAAGTGGAAGTCAAATGATTCTCAATTATTGTCGAATGCTGTCCCTGCGTCATACGATTTGAACATTGGACAAAATGAGCCAGAAAAGTTGCTTGGTCTCTGTTGGCATATCGGCACTGATGAGATAGGGTTTCCTATAGGTCTGACTAAATCTTCGACTAGGTACACAAAGCGTGACTTGTTATCCGTTATTGCGCGAATCTTTGATCCCTTAGGTCTGTTAGGTCCTATTGTTATTACTATGAAGATCTTGCTACAGAAAATGTGGTTAGATAAATTATCATGGGATCAACCATTACCTAATGAGATTTGTAAACAATGGGAGATTATTATTAAATCTTTACCTCTTTTAAATCATGTTCGCATTCCGCGACTTGTAGTCTGCAATTCATTTACGGAGTTAGAACTCCATATTTTCACAGACGCGTCTGAGTCCGCGTACGGTGCTTGCGTCTACATTCGCAGTGTTAATGCTAAGGGTGAGTACATGGCTCGCTTGTTAATGGCAAAGAGTCGAGTTGCTCCCATCAAGCCTACGACAATTCCGCGACTGGAGTTATGTGGTGCGGTAGTCGGTTCTCGTCTTCACGAGAAGGTGATGAGCTCACTTCGAGTGAAGATCAGTCGGGTTTATTGTTGGACTGATTCAACCATTGTCTTGGGATGGTTACAGATGATGCCTACCAGACTTCAGCCCTTTGTGCGCAACCGCATTGCTGAGGTTTTGGATAAGTCGGGTAACTGTACTTGGAGGCACGTCCCAACAGATCAAAATCCAGCAGACCTAATATCTCGTGGCATGGATATTAGTGATCTGCAGGAGTCAGATCTGTGGTGGAAAGGACCAGATTTTTTAAAACTAGATTCGTCTGAATGGCCTTCTCAAATTACGAGCCCAGGACTACAATCGTTACCGGAGACTCGACCTAAAATCATATTACATGTTGTAAACGATTCGAAACCTGAAGTTTTAATTGATTTTAGGCGTTATTCCAATTACACACGGCTCGTACGATCTGTTGCCTACGTATTACGATTTATTAAGTCATGTAGAAAGCATTACCCTAAAACCAAATACTTGTCACATGATGAGGTACAAGATGCACTAACTCTTGTCATTATTAAGAGTCAGATTCAGTCATTTTCTGAATACCAATTATTTTTGAACAAAAAGAGTTTACCTAAAAAGAGCGCCCTTCTAAAGTTTAATGTTTATTTAGACGATAATAATGTAATGCGAGTAGGAGGACGTCTCGATAACTCTAATTTTGCTTATAGTAAGAAACACCCTATTTTATTACAGTCCACTCATGATTTCACTAAACTATTATTTAATTTTGAGCATAAAAGGCTGATGCATGCTGGCCCACAATTATTATTAGCTTCCATTAGGGAAACTTATTGGCCAATAGGAGGTCGCAAGTTGGCGAAAGCCTGTTATCATAAGTGTGTTTTGTGTCACCGTATGAAGGGTAAGGTTGTAGCTCCCTTAATGGGTAACTTACCACGAGAACGCCTTCGTCCAGGTTATCCCTTTGAAAGCACAGGCGTTGATTACGCTGGCCCTATTATGTGTGCTAGTCGCCAGGGCCGTGGATGTAGGTTAGTAAAGGTGTATGTCGCTATTTTTATTTGTTTCACAACCAAGGCCATTCATTTGGAGCTCGTTGGTGATTTAACTAGCAATAGTTATTTACTGGCTTTGTATCGGTTTATTTCTCGGAGAGGTAAACCTGCTGATATTTTTTCCGATAACGGTACCTCATTTGTCGGTGCATACAACGACCTTTCCAAATTTTTAAAATTAAATAGTTTGTCCTTGGGTGAAAGTGCAGCAAACGACGGAATAAGGTTCCATTTTATTCCCGCCTACACCCCACATTTCGGTGGACTCTGGGAGGCGGGTGTCAAGTCAGCAAAGTATCACCTTCAGAGAGTGTTGGGAAATTGTAACTTGACTTTTGAGGAGCTGTACACCACACTAACCAAGATTGAAGCCATCTTGAACTCTCGTCCATTGACGCCGTTGTCTTCAGATCCTGCAGATTATACTCCGCTCACGCCAGGACATTTTCTTGTGGGACGGCCACTTACTTCTTTGCCGCAACCTGATTACCAGGATAGCTCTGCCAATTATCTGTCTCGTTACCAGAGGATCGAGCAGCTTCGCCAGCATTTCTGGAGCAGATGGAGCAAGGAGTATGTTGCAGAATTGCAACAACGCTCCAAATGGCGTTCCTGCAAGGATGGCTTGATGCTGAACTCCTTGGTGGTGATCAAGGAAGACGATCTTCCTCCGTTGAAGTGGAGACTTGGACGGATCGTGGCTGTTCATCCAGGAACGGATGGTATCGCCCGTGTAGCTGACATTCGGACGTCTACTGGAGTCGTTCGACGGGCATTCAACCGAATCTGCCCTTTGCCTGTGTCTTCAGAATCTGGTTGAAACCATTGGTTTCAACGCCCGGGGAAATGTTGGAGATAAAACCTTCTTGCAAGCTTCCTAAATTATATGAAAAAATATGACACTTCTATTTGTCACTTGTCTTGACTTGTTTTCTGTAAAATATATTGTTCACACCGAAAATTATTAAAAAACTAATTTGCATTGAGCATCCAGTCATTGATTTTCATCAGAATACCCATAATTCTCGCACACCTTTGCATGTACTTAAATTAACTATGTCTTAATCTGCCGCGCTCGAGTTTTTCCGAAGATCAATTTATTTACTAATTGGGCTGCCTTCGACGAACCCCACCATATTAAGGATCCATAATATGTGGTAGGGCACCTTGTAATGTACCCCCACCGTAGGGGTACATTACAAGGTGCAAGGTTTATCCCCATATGATTTTCTGATATCCCGTAAAATCCCTATCTCGCCGCCCCTCCTATTATAGTCTGTCTAAAAAGTCAACCGACTTGGGAATTTAGTATAGTTTTTAATTATTTAAAAAATACGTATTTCGATAATTTTTATAAGGTTCTTCTATTAGTAAACAATTATCAGTATCTCTTAATCAACCTTGATTACTGAACCAGCTTTGACTACATCAGATTTCATTTTACCTTAATAATTACCTACCCAAGTCGGTTGACTTATTAGACAGACTCTACTGATTTGTGTAGACTCTACAGTCTACATACACACATTCTTCATCATGCCATCGTATTAAAATCAGTCACATTGAACTACCATTTACTGGATATGCCTTGGACTGGAATGTGCTGTGGCGAGTGTCATGCTCACTCAAACATCTTGCTGATAGTGGCGCATGAATTCCAATAAGAATATTATATTTGCATTAAAACATGGTACATTTAAAGCCTTATCTTAGAATTGTGGTTTTGCATGTTTCGCCATTTACTGGCATACAAATATTCGAAAAATTTATTATTAATTCCAAGGACGAATGATAAATAAATGTGTGACTAATGTTGCATAAGTGACAAAATAATTTATCATCATCATCTTCATTTCAGTCGAAAGACGTCCACTGTTGGACATAATCTTTCCCAAAGCGCACCACAACGACCGGTCCTGAGCATCTCGCATCCACCATGTGGGAGGCCGTCTATACAATTAAAAATAGCTTATTTAAATGTGTTCATTAAATTAAACTACATTTTAATAGCAATTTTACAGCTAAAATAGGGTAGTTTCCAGGGTCAAAATAATTAATTTTTATTTAGTCCGTATTCGGCGTACGAGAGCGCGCGGCGTGTATATAAATGTTCCAAGTTCCCGCCAAAACCTTTTCAGTTTCCTTACTAATTTAGCTCTAAGTGTGTATTGTACTGTTTTTAACAATCTGTAACTGTCGCGAGTTATGTTCTTAGTTGTAAAGTGATAATATACGGAATTCGCCAAGTGACTGCTGCGTCTTATTGTGTACAAATCCCGGCCCTATTAGATTATAAAAAAATATTGGACACGTATTTTTTTTTCGATTAATCAAATAATAACAAAGATATAGCCCATTAAAGTTACATATGACGTCACCCCGTGCGTAAAAATGCAGCACGGTGTGACGTTAGGCTATATCTTTGTCATTTTTAGTTTAATTTACAAATAAAAAAATACGCGGCCCTTATTTTTGAATAATCTGAAAGACGAACTTATTACATACATATGTTACGGCAACTAGCCTATTATTATATAATAGAACCGAATGGTACAACACATTCGATGCCCTTTAAAATGGCCGAATGGTGCTAGCGCTTGAGTCATGTTCGTGAACGAGCCGGTCATCGGTTATTAATTTGTTCTATGAATTGATTTTTTTTAAAACCCGGACGCCTTTAATGTTTTTCTACATTATTCTCACATATCTAAGTATATGATTATGTATGTAAACCAAATGGTGTGTTAATTGTATCTATAAAGTCAAGAGTGAGCGAATAGGTTCCTTCTAGTCGAATATTTTTCAGCAAAAACAGCCTTGAGCGCAGCGCTGGCCGCAGCGACGAAATCCAAATAAGTGCATTTGATTAACAACCCAATGATCCGTCACATTGGATTGTTAATTTAATGTACTGCGCTCTCGACTCGTCGCTGTGGCCAGCGCTGCGCTCAAGGCTGTTTTTTTAGAGAATAGCCCGAGACACACATTGTGTCAGTGTTTTTCCTTTTTTGTCAAAAAAATTGTTTTTACAGTGTGTGTCCATGCGTGCAAATAAATTATTTTTCTTTCTTTCTTTGATCATAACGTCGCTTTTCAAGTGGTTTGGTTAAGCGTGAGCAAGTAAAAATTAAAAAAAAAATCAACATGTTTCTGTTTTGTGACATTATAAAAAAAAAAACACTTCATAAAGTTTCTTGCACGTTCTGCTCCTTAAATATTACGCTGTTGTGTGCTGTGCAAATAGGTTCGGAACGTCCCCACGTTCCGAACCTATTTGGACCGGGACCGCGGTCCCAACTTCCAACTATAAAAAAATATATAATATATTTTTTTAGTATTTTGGAACCAAACCGTAAAAGGCATTAAAGTTTAGTTAGCAAAACTGTATTTTTATTATATTTACTGTATTTTATATATTTAAGGTCCCAAAATACAACACAAGTTATTAAGTTTTTATTATTTATTATTCTTATAGTTTCATCAGTTTTATGATTGACTAGCCTTTACAAATTAAAAGCGCCTGTAAATGATTTGATAATAATTGAATTATAGTGGATTCCGTTATTTTACAAGTTTTTTTATATAGCTCGCTATATTTGTCTATATGAGCCATGGAATCCGTTGTCACTCACAACTGAAGGACACCGGTGGGTTATAGTCAGTACTCGACAGCGGGAATATACAGACAACAGATAGGTTAATATTTTTGTCGGTAAAAATTAAATTTACTTATAAGTCAGAATATTTTTTATAATCAAAAGAAACACCGCGGCCCTGGAACACAAAGGGCAACTGAAGAAGCATAGTTGGGGTTTAGTCAATAAAACTCTGACACTCTCTCTCGCTCCACCCAGAGCGGTAGAAATGGTTTGACTAAAAAACAGATATCCCGATTTCTTCTAAGATACCCCGTAAAATTATTTTGTCTTATTAATATTTTTTTTTTTAATTTCTGCACTATGTATACCAATATTATAAAAAGATAAAATTTGTTTTTTTTTTGTAGGAGGCAATCTCACCTATAGAAAGCTGCTTTATTCCTGCGTGACATAGGCTATATTTTTTGTATGCGGGCGAAGCCGCGGGCAAAATTAAGTGACAGTAGGTATTAGGTACATTTTTCATTCGAGTAGATTTAAAAGTATTCGTGAGTTTATGCTTGCCATTTTTTTTCTGGTATAAGTACCTAGGTAGAATATTTTATTAGTTTAACAAACTACGTAGCAAACTTAAATGTTAATTATATTATCCTTGTCATTACATGATAAAACAGTTTTTATGATTTTTATATGACATGATATCGGGCGGACTTAACTCTGTAAAAATCGAGTTCAAGCGTGACTTGCTAAAACTGCGTCAATACAGAACACACTCAACGGTCGAAGTCCGAACTTGGTTCAATAGACTTTGGACTCGAATTACTTTAATGTTACACAATTTAATTTTAGCCTACTCTAATTTTGCATAGATGCGTGAGAAACAATAATAATGCCCTATATTACGATTTGAAAACACAAATAATAATTAAACGATTTATATGTAGTGCTATAAACAAAAGGTTTGTATTTTTGTCTGTTATTAATAAACTCAGAAACTACTGGAACGATGTTAAAAATGTTTTCATCAGTCGGTACAGTACCTACTTACGGCTGAAATATCGGGTGGTCCCCGGCAGTTTGTACCGGGACGGTGGTCCCAGGTTTCACCTACAACAAAAACAATGTTTTTTTGGGTAGTGCCTACCACCCGATTTTAGTACCACAAATAAAATACAGTAGTTTTGATAAGTGTGCTTTAATGCCTTTTTTCTTTTGTGGTCCCAAAATACTACTAAAAAAACAAATACGGTTGGAACCTGGGACCGCGGTACCGGTCCTCGAGCCCCACGACCTAAATTCTCTTTTCCGCTTGAAACTGCACAGGGTCATAAAAACAAAAGGTTTGTATTTTTGTCTGTAATTAATAAACTCAGAAACTCCTGAAACGATTTTAAAAATGTTTTCATCAGTCAGTACAGTACCTACTTACGGCTGAAATATCGGGTGGTAGAGCAGTTTGGACCGGGACGGTGGTCCCAGGTTCCACCTACAACAAAAAAAATTTTTTTTGATTAGTGCCTACCACCCGGTTTTAGTAAGGAGGCTTCCGGCGACTGGGACCGCAATTAACTAGGACCGCGGTCCCAGTCGCCGGATCCGTAAAAATTAAATAATTTTCTTCCGGCGACTGGGACCACTAATAAATGATAACTTAAATCAAATTATGTACAGTCAAACACCGATGTAATAATTGAATAAAAATCCTTTTTGATTTAAAAAGAAGGGTAGGTAGGTTTAGGGTATTTCGACGTCAGCGGCTTTGTGAAAAGTGACTTTTTTGCTCCAACAGCAGCGTTTCTTATTTGTAGAGTTGCTTTTCTATATTGTGAAAACATGGTAATTCTGTAGCAAACTGTAATCCCTCGTCTGTTCTCCCTGTAGTTCTGAAACTTCCATATTATTTTCAAACACTTGCGCAACAGGGATATTTAAGTCCTTTTGAACATCTTCTACACATTTTTGCATTTGGCGGTTCACTTTAACCTTCGCGAAATCAATAGGTTCATGACAATGAGCAGTTTCATTCAAAATAGTCATCGCATCGACTCTGATTTTTATTCTCGCGTTGCAAACACTTTTTCTTGCACATCGCCAGAGTTTTGAGCCATCTTTGTTTATTCTTTTAAGAATATATTCATAGCCAGCTCTTCGCAAAAGTTCACGTCCTCTTTGTGTGACATCAATATAAAACTACTGTTCAACTCGTGAAATTGAAGGACTTTTTTCATCCATTTTGATAATTCCAAAATCGAAAAAAAAATATTAACTACATATCAGATAATCTTATTAGATGACAAATTTTTTTTTTGTCTTATTAAAAAGTCTCATCAAAGATGAGAAACAATTTAAAGTAAAAACATTTGTAAGCACGTTGTTTAACCCCCTTATTAGCTTGTTTTGTTCATAAATAAGTTAATAAAAAATTGTTTTACATACCTGAAGACTATTAAATGAAGTCACTACACCACCACTCACTCATACAATGATCTAATACAAAACTTTCTGATGCAAAACTTGACTTTCTTAAACTGGTAAGCTTCTTGTTAGTGATTGGCCGAGCCAGTCATCGGGCAATGCAAAATTACCCGTTTATAACAAAAGGGCTACCTGACTTTGAATTCGACACGCAAAACCGACTCGAGTTAGAAAGGGATAGTAATATACAATCATACAATGCTATTGCCTTTGTGTGTGTTTTACCTGCATGTGTGAATTATGTAAAAATGGGCTAGCTTAATCTATTACTAAGCGCTATGATATTCATATAAATAATTTAGAATTTTTTTCGTTTGACTGTACCAATTTTGGCTTCTATAATAGATTTTTTTAAGTTACCTATGAGTGGTCCCAGTCGCCGGAAGAAAATTATTTATTTTTTATGGATCCGGCGACTGGGACCGCGGTCCTAGTTAATTGCGGTCCCAGTCGCCGGAAGCCTCTTAGTAAGTACCACAAATAAAATAAATACAGTAGTTTTGATAAGTGCACTTTAATGTCTTTTTTCTTTGTGGTCCCTTAATACTAATAAAAAAACAAATACGGTTGGAACCTGGGACCGCGATCCCGGTCCTCGAGCCCCACGATCCGAAGTATCTTTTCCGCTTGAAACTGCACAGTAATTCTTTTTAAGGATCATAATAGCGAATGCATATTGCGTTTTTTTTTTCAAGCATGTGAGATAGTTCGGAATGCCTACTTTCTATTCTATTTTTTATTAATGGCAAATAGAGCCGATGTCGACTATTCTGCCAATGAATGCCTACTTTATTAGACTCGCCAACATATTTTGACATTACCGTCAGTGATAGATAAAGTAGCATTCTAAGCTACTTTATCACTGACACTACATACATAATTTATTTTCTACAGTCAAACGGGCGAAGCCGCTAACAGAAGCAAGTTATGTATAATCTCATCAATGAAAGCCGTATCTACTGAAAAATTATAAACTACGGATGTCAGGGACCATAGAGACGGAGCTATATACCTAGCGTACCTACGCCATATAGTGCTATTCCTCTCACACAGGATTTGTGATGATTTTAAAACGTCATGGAAGGCCATTGAACTTATATAATTATCAGAAAACTCGCAGATCAACAAACGGTAACCGGCTACCGCGAGATATAGACGTGCTCTTGAATCTTAGAAGTGTTAGAAAAAAAAGTGGGTAAAAATGAGACTAGCGCCATTTGACGTGACCAATGAGAACTATAATTTGGGACATTTGTGTATGGATGCTCTTGGTTTGCGGCCTGATGCTGTGTGTGTGGTTAGTGGGATTTTTATATTATCTTTATAAGCTGACCTGACGAACGATTTGTCCAAATTTCTGAGTTTATGCAAAAATCGATAGCGTAAAGCGTATTTTAAAAAACTTCTTTCTTAAGAATAAAAACTTGAAATATTAAGAACGTTAAAATCAAAACAATGCTTAATCGGAAACACCGGTGTTCATTTTATTTATTCAATATTATTTTTAGTATAAGCGACATTTGAATATAGTTTGTTTAGAATCAGTTACTAAACAGATTCAAATAGATTTAACACCATGTTTTATTTTTTTCCATCCGCTCCTCTGCTGATACCTAGATAAATATTGTCTATTACCCAATAACATCATAATATGTTGGAAATATGCTCCAACTGCAAATGAGCGTGATATTACGTTTGTTTGGAAATTCATCCGTCGCCGGCCCGTTAACGCTTCCTACCATTAAGAGGGCCCGTCCCGTTCCGTTTGTTGTCAACGCGAACATGATTGTAAGCTTGTTATTTCATTCAACGCAATCCAAGACAAGATGAGGTGAGCAAAGCAAGAAATTTTTAAAATTTATTTTATTTATGAACTGTGAACGTAAAATGTTTAATCAGTATCCAGTTCTTCAATTTTATTCATCTCCGAGTTCTTCAATTTTGCCCAATTTCTTGCGATATAACAGTATGACGTGACGTCACAACATGGCAATCGATCCTATTCTTATTTGGAACGCATTGTACAGCTGAACATTGAACCTCCTTGTTTTTGAAGTCGGTTAAAAGTATGTTAATTGTAGATAACTATTTTATCTTTTAAATGAGTTTGTTTTTAGATTGATATTATCATAAATACTATTTTTAAATTATTGAAGATAAAACCAGTTTCTGCAAAAAAAAAAACAAACTAACCGTGCCATCACATCACACGCGGTATTTATTTACATAAAAACATACGACTGATTAAACCTGTCTTCATCGAACTGATTGATGCATACATGTTATTTAAATAAAAAACAAAACATGTTTTGTTATTATTTTTGTATTTTCTGATGTGATTTCCGAATAGAATTAGTAAAATAAATAAATTAATCCATTTGTGATTTTAGAGGCTTTAATTTTTATTTACCACTTTTAATATTTGGTATATTAATTCATTAAAACTCAAGCAAGAGTTGAGAGCAGTGGTGGCCGAGTGGTCATAGCCCCGACTTACGAGTTGTAGGTCGCGGGTTCCAACCCAGCCAGGCCAGCCAGTTACTTTGTGTTATTTATTTCATCACCACTGCTCTCAAAACGGTGAAGGAAAACATCGTGAGAAAACCGATACATCCTAGAAACAAAAATTCGAAGACGTGACATTCACCAACCCGCATTGGGCATGCGTGGTGGATCACGGCCCATTCCCTCTTCTAGAGAGGAGGCCTGAGTCCCAGCCGTGGGAACATTAAAAAGGATGATGTTCTTTCTATTGTGTCTCTAATTACTGTATTCGAAAGGTTAATTAAATAAAAACAATCAAATAGCGGGTACGTACTTTCAAAATTGATGGCATTTTAACTAAACGTTTACCAAAAGTAATTTTCTGCATAAGTTATGCGGAAAATTTATTTTCAATACATTTAGGTAATGAAAACGCGCTCGTATCCTGACCGCTTTTAGGCACGCAATTTACTATTTTCCGCACTTGTGCCGATAAGTACTCGAGCTCAACCCCGCCACAATTTATTATATTTATCGTTTATAGCTAAGTTATAGATAGTCACCACGAGTCGCGCGTCAACACCCGTTTTCATATTCAATATAGCTATTAGAATTAGAACTGTTCGTCTTTTTATATTTAAAAATTTGTACAGTTTTATGTGCATTTGTGCATAAAGATTTAATAAATAAATAATGCTTCTTTTCATACTGTTAAAATATGTCAGTAATCTCGTTAATAAGTAAAACTTATCTAATATAGATATAACCTATTTATAGTGTAGGTAGGTACGTTAACACCATACTTTTACAATGGCAGGTTGACAAAAAATTTCACAGTTTTATTTTTTCTCTTGTTTACGTACACAAGAGAAAGAAAGGGCCAAAATATACGGGTTTAGCTTATAGTAACACTGACAATATTTTTAATCGGTTCCCGCAAGAGGCTTACTTATCTATTACACTAACATTATAAAGGTAAAGTTTGTACGTATGTTTGTTATTTCTTACTACTTCTTTTCGCCTTAACGGCTGAAATGATTTAAATGAAACTTTACGGCAATATAAATAATGATAATGCAATCTAAATGATAATAATAATCTAATGCAATTCAAATTAATTTAATTTTGTTATTGACCTTTAAATTTTATGTAATTTTATAATTATAATACCTGTATACGTATGATTTTGTAACTGAAATGAGTCTTGGGTATTTGAAATAAATATAATATAGCTAGAATAACATAAGCTATAATTTATAATGAAGGAATAATTTAAACTCATTTAAGTAATACTAGATTATTAAAAGTAAACTACCTAATTTTGAACCGGCTGTACTTCGTTGTTTACATAGCCGTCGCGTCATCAATGTAGTATCTACTTCTAATTTATTTATCATAAAAAATAAGTTTAAGATAAATAGACTGATACCATAAATCTGTCGGCCTTTAGCTCCAAATAACGCATTTTGTCAATGTTGTTACTTAGAACTATAGATCGAAAGGGTGCTATTACTTCCTATCACAAAAGTGGATATGATCTTAAAACATTTATGTTGTTTTAAGACCGAAACAATAGTTATCTTGCGTCAGTGTGATTTATAGCTACTTCTTTACTATTTTTAAAGATAAAAAACATATAACATAGAACTGTATTAAACGGAAAATTCTTAAAATAGCACTATCAAACACTTTACAAGTGCGATTTCAGGTCTTATCCATATTTTTGATAGTAATAGCACCCATATTTCGAATGCCGTAATTAGAGACACATTAGAAAGACAATTGCTTTTGTCGAACTGTGTAACTTAAGACATTCAAAGCGTTAACAGATGAAATAAATAATTAACATGTACTAAAAAGAGGCCAGGACCCAATGTTAAACCTTGAGACACCCTCATTTTGATACTTAGATATCTTGACTAAAAATATTTACTTCAATTTGGTGCTATCTGTCGTTTAAGTAAGACTACTCTACGCTGAATTCAAATGTACTAAGTCCGTAATTTTCTAGTTTTAAGAGTAAAGTAGCGTGATTTACCCAATCAAATGCCTTTGTAAAGTCACAAAAAATTCTTATTGCATCTTCTTATGCTGTTTTATACTTTATCAAGGTGCCACCAACAAGTCGCACAACTTCCTTTAGTGACAACATATTGTAATCATCTTGTATTTCACAATCGTTTTTAGGGTTCCGTACCCAAAGAGTAAAAACGGGACCCTATTGTTATCACTTTGCTGACCATCTGTCTGTCATTAGGCTGTTATAGCTATAGACAGTCGAAATTTTCACAGACGTTGTATTTCTGCTGCCGCTATAACATCAAATACTGAAAACAGAATAAAATAAATATTTAAGTAAGGACCCCATACAACAAACGACGTGATTTTTTTTGCCGTTTTTTCGCAAAAAAGCTCATTAATTTGTTGTGTTCCTTCGTGCGTGAGTCCAAATCGCACTTAACTGGTTTTTTTATAATTTTGATGTCCAGTCCTTGCGTTACTCTCACAACTAAGACGAATCTAAGGACAGATCTCAAGCTAAAATGTAAGAAGTCAATTAGGCACTAGGCCGTGACAAAGAAATATACAACGATATACACTGAAGAAACATAACCCTCTTTCGAGCACAGTCGGATAATAAAGGCTGTATATCAACTCTTGATTACATGATTACTCTAATACTCAAGGTCTAATGGAACATTCGCAAACAAGTATTATCCAAAATAAAAAACAAGTAAATCTTCTTTCTAGGGTTCCGTACTTAAAAAGAAAAAAATGGAGCCCTTATAAGATCAGTTCGTTGTCAGTCAGTCTGTATGTTTGTCTGTCGAGATCCTTTATCTCGGGAACGCGTGGAGGTATCGAGTAGAAATTAAAACTATATACTCAGGTCTGCGGTCCCTTGATACTGTGAAAAAATCAAACTATAAAATTAAGGAAAAAAAGTTACGGCGGTTTATATCGCAAAAAACATATATTTCGACACCCTCAATTAATGCTCTAAGCCCTTAAAGGAATCAAAATTCACAGGGTACTTTCCGTTGACCCAGAATCTTGAAAAGCATAAAAGCAAGGCATTATAGCACAGGTATAAGAATAAATTTGAAAACAGTAAATATGTCGTTACAGTCACAAAAAAAAAACGATTCGGAAAAAAATTCAAAACTCCATTTGGGAATTGAACTACTTACATTGGTACGTAAGTTTATACCGAACCTTTAGTGCACCGAAACAACTCGCACTGTCGCTGGTTTTTTACGTTTGATAAAACATAATAATATATGTTTTTTTTTATGGCTGATTATGTTTTTATAACCATCATTATTAACAGTTTTCTTGCACAAGTTAATGACGTAGAAAAAAAACTTGTTTCTAGAAGTTGTGATTACCCGAGTAATATTCGTATAGACAGCAGAAAAACAAAATACAGATGTGATGAGACTTAACTTTACCGCTGCACAGAGGCGTAGAATACCTTCTCCGGCTCTAGGGTAGAGCGACAGAGCAAGTCAAACTTTTATTGAATATGACCTACCTTCCTTCAGTTGATCTTTTTTTGCATTCTTGAGTCACGGTAAATCTTCCCAATATTTCCAGCAGGCGTCGGCCACGCCTCCTATTCCTTTATTCTGTCCGCGTGTCTGAGCGTTTTAACTTGATCGAAAAGAAACGATTGTAACTTGGCTAGAGGGGCTGGTGTCTGTTAGGTTGTACACCCTATTTGATGACGCGACCAGCTGGGACGTATGGCGACTCTGGTGTCTGTTTGGTGTCTTAGGGCTTTATTTCCCCGGGACACCATGGCGGCACAACAGGGGCCTAAATCTGCTATTTTTATAAATTCGTCATTCCAACACGATCCCATTGTCATTTTGTTAAAGTTTGTAATCTGCTAATTCATAATGATTGATCATTGATCGGTCAATGGTCTTGTAATAGAATTGTAGTAGAATGACAATATCGAGCTTAATAAAAGCAATAATTGCGCAATGACGTCTTAATGGTAGGTCACTGATCAAAGGAACTGTCAACATTTTTGCAGACTACCGCATAGGTATGTCACATATTCATTTGTCGTTATGTACGAGATTATCATTCTATGCCATTTCTTTCAATGGAGAGTCCGTGGTTGACAATCGGAAAGTCACAATGACGCCATTATATTAGTAGATTACCAAAACTTGTCAAAATCAACAATTATGAAATCAATGTTAGACCATTCTGACACCACTGGTCGAGCTACCATGGTGTACTTATCTGTGAAATATAGCCCTACAGTTTCCGTTTTTGCCTACTGAGCTACGGAACCCGATAAAATAGTAATAATGTAATAATACAACAGAATTACAGCAGAATTTCGTGATTATTGTTTATTTTTTTTCAATTTTTATAACTGCAATCGGCTATCCAGCCATAATCAGATGTGTTCCACCAATATTAACTTTGCAGGCGACATTCCATTAAATGGCACCATATAAAATATATTCATTATTTCTCAGGTTATCTGGTCCAGATCCAGTATAATGCCATCTTTTTAGGCGTTTAGTGGTCTCTTGTGAGTGCAGTAAATTCTTTGCCAGTAAGAGATCGCCCTGCGCGATAAGGCCGCCCATTGTACACTTATTTTGAATAATGTTTGTCCTGTATCTTTTTTGTTCATGCGGTGTACAATAAAGAATATAATAATAATAATAATAATTTGTGTGTTTGCTCAGTCTTTCCTTGTACCTTTTGCTAGTATTGCAGACTTCCTCCTTTACAGTAGGTATCTCAAGGTATTCATGTATCTTCGTATTTCTTGCAAACCAATGTGCGCTTGAGATAGTTCTAAGGGCAATGTTTTTGGAATCTCTAGAGGAGTGATTATAGTAAGATAATAAACAAAACAATAATCAAAACAGTAAAACAGTAACATGTGTGGTTAGAACTCGCTGTTACACAATCCGGCGTGAAACCATTGTACCTTGGCCTTCGCGGACACACGACGAAAATAGCCGATTTTAAATATACGCCATGGATGACTGTTTGGCTTCTTAAAAAAACTAATAGGTATCTAGTTTATAGTTTTTTCATAGCTCCGATTTTTTTCAGTCATTGGTTAAGTGCTTTCTGCAAAATCATTTTAAAAAGTATCAAAAATTGAGTTTAAGTACATTATAAATGTGCACATACCCATTTTATTACTATTTGGGAGATATGATAAGTATATCGTAGTAATCATAAGTATATTACATACATATAGATAAAAAAGAGAAAGATAAAATAAAATCAATATTACATCAGAATCACCTGTTCCGACCGATATGATGATTGTTGTAAATGACTATAAAAACGTACATTATAGGTGCTTACCTACATTTTGATACAAGTGGAACTATTTCATTGCGACCGAGGCGGAATTCGCCCGAGCTGCAGGCGAGGGTGTTACGTAGCCGAGTATTGCAGTGTCGAATTTCCACGTTTATGATTGGACTGGATGGTATCCTTTCAAATTAGGGTTGCCAGATTGGATCTTAACGAATCCGGGACAAATCCAATCAAACCAAAAAGCATTTATTTCAAATGGACCATTTGCAGGCACTTTTGAACCGTCAAATGTAGGTCAAACCAAAAAAAGTAAAACTAAATTGCAAGAGACTATAGCTATGAATATATAAATATTAATTACGAGATATCTAATTTTATATTTGACTAGCTGTGCCCGCGACTTCGTTGGTGGATCGTTTCGTGGATTTTAAATTTATTTTTTCTAAAACAAAAGTAGCCCAAGTTACTCCTTTTTACATTAGCTACATGCCAAAAAAATCCCGTCAAAATCGGTCCAGCCATTTCAGAGATTAGCCGGAACAAACAAACAGACAGACAAAAATTGTAAAAAATTTTATTTTGGTGTATGTATCGTATATGTATAGATTATTTATTATCTTCGTCGTGTGTAATAGTCCATTGAATTGTATGGCGAGCTATATTGTATCTTAAGATAAAATATTATAGTATCTTAGCCGTGTGCAACGCCCCTTAGTGAACTTCACTGCGGGTGACGTAACCTACGACAAATTTATTATTTGCGGTTGGTACAGTAATCGGGTCTAGGGATCGATCCGCAAATTTAAGTTTGTTTTTTATTGTATATACTTTTCTGGAAGTACCCAGTGTGGTGCCCAGGATATTAAAGCGTAAAATTCCGCGACAATCCAGGAAATCTTGGACAACCTTACTTCCAACTTTTCATTTAATCAATTTCTTTCAATCAATTTCTTTTCTTTCAATTGTGATAATTACAGACACAATTGAAAGACAATAGGTGCGCGAACGCCGGCGTTCGCTTGGGGTTTAATGAATTAACCCCAAGCGAACGCCGGTGTTCGCTCTCATATTGTTTTTATATAGTGTCTCCAATTACGGCATTCAAAAGGATAAATTATACTCAGAGGAAAAACCTACAAGATCCATTGTTACACATTTACCGTTGTAATTTATTTTCTAAATCTCGCACTGGCCTAGTCGTAATCTAAACAATGATAACACACTGTTTCATTCATGCTCGACACTGACCTGCGGGTAAAAAGAACAAATATACAACTACCTTCTAATCAGAAATCACCTGCCGGAAATCGTAAAGTCATTCATTCAATTAGCTACGGTACTAGTAAATAGTAGCAACTGTAGCAAGTGTATCGTAAAAAAGAAAAAGAGCGAATTGAACAGTGATCGCGTTGAAAAAATGATGAATGAAAACTTTTTTTTTTCTACTTCTCTCTGGGTCTTAGGGTGTTATCAGTTATCACACTAGCGGTTTCCAAGCGGCTGCAGGGCGGGCCTGTAGCGCAGCGTATGCGTTGCAAAGCGAAGACCGTCGCGGACGCGTGGAAATTCACAACGTTATCAACGAAAGAAAGAATGAAAAATATATTTATTTTCGCGCACAAAACATTGTAGACAACAAAAACATGTTGAAACTATAACAACGCGTGTTTGTAGCAAGTCGCGACGTACTCACTCAGCAACAAAATGGATTCCGACGAGGAGGCGGTACTGTTGGCTTTGAAGACGCTGGAGACTCGCATCTCGTTGCGCATACGTTCCACTTTGGGGACGCTCGCAAACCGCTAGTATGATAAACCCCTTTAGGGTCTAAATATTATTTTGGTGAGGTAACACCACTACTGCTCTCAAAACGGTGAAGGAAAACGTCGTGTCGTGAGGAAACCGCCATGTCCTAGAATCAAAAATTCGAAGCACTGGGCCTGCGTGGTAGATTACGGCCCAATCCCACTCCTAGAGAGGAGGCTTGAGTCCTAACAGTCGTACTGTTGGAACTTAGGCCACAGGCACATTAAAAAGGCTGATGATAATGATGAGAGAGCAAGCCGGCGTTCGCTTGAGGTTTAATGGATTAAATTGTACCCTTAGAAAAAACATGTTCGAATGAAAACTTTTATCCCTTAGCACTAAAATTAACTCTTGGACAGTTCCTCAAAATATGAAGAGCTATAGAACAAATGCTTACCTCAATATACATCTCTTTCCCACAGATAGACGCAGCCACTGGTCAGAGTGAGACAAACGGCTCTGTCCTCGCACGCTCCATCCGGCTGGCAAGATGCTTCAGGAAGCTAGGTGCGAAACCTGGAGATGTCCTGGCTTTGGGCGGGAGGAACCACCTGGATCTGCAGATACCGTACCATGCAGCAATCATGAATGGCATGCCTATTGCTGGAGTGGATCCGCATTTTAAACATAGTAAGTGCAATATTCTCGAAGACATGTGACATCCACAAACTCGCACTGGGCCCGTGTGGTGGATTACAGCCCATTCCAGGAGATTCCATTCTAGGAGAACCTGGTGAGGAGGCCTGAGTCCAACTGTGGGAACATTATAAGGCCGACTATGCTATGCTATGCTATCCTAAGTACATTGAAAAATAAACAAAGTAAACAGGGTCCGTAGAGGTGATGGATATGAACTATTAGCTAACAACCCCAAAACAAAAAAGCAGTGTCAGGGTGAGTTGCACCATTTCACTATAACGATAACAAAGCCGTTAACAGTTGTAAAATCGTTGAATTGACCAATAGGCGGCCGTTTCACGGCTGGTTATGGTTTGGTTATCGTTACAGTTAAATGGTGCAACTCACCCTTTGTCTATTGATAATGTATGATAATGTCCATGGATACAAACCCAGCGATTCCCAGCTAACGTAGACTCGAGCTTGCGGATGACGAGCTATATGTTTTCATTTCAATAGAAACCTAGATAGTATCCACAACATATCTGTATTTCCATAATGCCTAGAAAATAATATCTACTAACGTCATGTTCAGTTAAGAGCAATTGTATGCAAATGTATCTCGGGTTGGTTGCTTCTAAGTCCAGGTTTCACAGACAATTACACGACTAGAGAGCTTATAGAGCGATTTCATCTAGGGACAAGAGCCGGGCCACACGATGCGATGCGGCACCGCACCGAAAATATTTCGACGAATCGATGGGCACACGAGCGACCCCACGCCACCACACTCGTACGGCCCGCCGATTTGTCGAAATATTTGAGGTGCGGCGCCGCAACGCATCGTGTGGCCCGGCTGTAAGTGTCGTGAACCTGAATCCCCTGTATGAGCAATCAAGAGGATGTGTAGTCATTGCCAGGTTCTTCCCAGAAAGAAGTAAGTAGGTACTTAATTATGCATTGCAAAACCCAGCGCAAAATTGCCGAATAGGTACCTATTTAACAGAATGACTATATGTTTTAGTTGGAACGCAACGAACTAGTAGGTACTAACAAAAAGGTATAATTAGGTACGTAGTCTGTCACGACTACGTGACAGATTACTACCTACTGTATAAGAATAAATTAACAAATATTTCGACCTTGAATCCGTCAGACCGCACATACGACGATAGATTTTTTGTTATCTATACCGACTCTCAGGTGTTAAGTCATCTCGTTTAATTTGATTTATTTATTTACAATGTAGTTACTTGTACAACATTACAGACGATATCTAATGCGTTGTACAAAAGAAACAAGAAATAAAAGAAAATACTATGCGTTCCAAATGAGAATACGAACTCTGTAAGTGTAAATTGGCAATAAAAAAATAAATAATAAATAGAATAGACTCGATTGCCATGTTGTGACGTCACGTCGTACTGTCAAATCGAAGAAATTTTGGCAAAATTGAAGAACTCAGACTGAGTAAAGGATTCTAATTAAACTTTTTTCGTTCACAGTTCGTAAATAAATTAATTTTTCGTAAATTAATTAAAGTTTAAAAATTTCTTTCCTCGATTTGACAGTAAACCGTGACGTCATAATATGGTAATCGATCCTATTCTCTTTTGGAACGCATTGTATACATACATACATTACGACTAAAATAAAATGTCCCACAAAACAAATAAAACATGGTTAACTTATTTTTCATCCATCCGCTCACAAACTCTGAAAAATAAAATCCTTTTAGGTATCACCTGAAATCCCATTCCATGGAGCCACCGTAGGGGCCCAGCAGGGTCGAAGCCTACTGGGAGTAGGGTCTGTTTCCGAAAGGGAGGCTCGGCCCCGGTATGAAAGCCAAGAAGGAACGGGGTGGGGTTTTTCAGTAAGTAAGAGTCTGACACTATCTCCGGCTCCGCCCAAGGGCTGGGGATGTCATTTGCATGATATTTAGCCACCGTAAAAAAACAATCCCGTGGAACCACTTCCACTTTTTAGTTCTTCCAGGTATATTCTTTTTTCGAGCCACCTCGAACCAGTCCTTGCCTTAGGCGTCTAGGTCATCTCGCCACCTCTTCCCAGGTCGACCTCGGTGGCGTCGTCCATCCTCAGGAACCCACTTTGTGGAGACTCTTGTCTGAAAGTTCAGAAGTCTCGATTAATTTTGTTTGTTTCCGATTTGTTTTGTTTCGTATTTGGAATGTTGTTTTGCATTTTATTTATACTTGCGTAACTGGGTGAATATAATTTTTTTTTTCGCGAGAATTAGGGTCCTGGGTCCCTAACTTTTACAAAAACCGAAGAAAAATTGCGCCTCCCAAATTGAAAAATTTGAAAAACTGTGTATATTCACCCAGCTATCTGAGTTTGTAATTAATTTTTTTACCTACGTTTGACGCTTCTGCCTCCGTCTCTACCTCCGATTTCGGTTCCGATTCTGATTATGACAATCTTATATAAACACTGGTTCCGAATTCGATTACGAGATGTCCATTTTCGTTACATTCCTAGTTTTGAAGTATGTGGAACAGATTGTTGAAAAGGGATGATCCTACGATTAGACAGGGGTTGTGTCTGATTTGGGCAACTGCTAGGCAAATCGTCAAATGGATCGTAATATTAAGAGCTCATAGCATTCCTGGTCTATTTAGTTATTGTTATAAAAAATATTGTTCACAGACGAATTAAAAAAACTGTTCGAAATATGCTCGCCCAGAATAGCCTTCTGCCAGAAAGAGCTCCTGGATACCTACCATGCTGTCAAGGAGGAACTGGGCCTGAACACCGAAATCGTCTGCTTTGATGAGGGCAAGCACTCCCTGGCTAACTTCATCGAAAAGTATGATGACAAGGAGGACCAAGAGGAATTTCTGTAAGCATTTTGTTGTTGTTTTTTTAAACTGGATTCTTTTTATGATTTATCTTTCCGGACCACAAAAATGAATTGTTAAATGTAAGTATGCCTTAAGGAATGTTTCATCCGCTTTTTTTTTAAACTACCTGTTTGTTGCTTGTCTGAATCACGTCTTCTGGTAAAATCCATTTAATAGTCTACAAGATAAGGTAGGTTGGGGTAAGATCGGCATTGGGGTAAGAACGTATAAATCAATATACCACTTATTTAGCTTTATTTTTAATGCCAGCCACATTGCTGGGCAAGGTGGAACATAATGACGCGGCACGCAATATGACTAGCATAAAAATAAAGCTAAATAAGTGGTATAGTTTAAATTTACACGTTCTTACCCCAATGCCGATTTTACCCCAACGCACTATATACACTAGGGTATACAGAACTATGCGACTTCAGAATCAAATCTTAGCTATAAGAGGACCACAAGACCCTAAAGCGCGTTCACTCTCGGATTGCAATCAAAATAAAAAGAGGCGCAAAGACACATAGCTTGCAAATATGAAGCATTTTTGTTTTTTTCAATTTCCTAAATATATACATACAAGGTGTAAGGGACATCCCTCCACAAACTTTAAGGGCTTGCTCAGTAGACGAAACTGAACAACCTAACAAAAATTTTTTTTTTTTTTCAGAAAACGAAAAAAAGTCCGCCTCACCATACAAAATTATTAACTTGATTGGACAGTTTGTATGGAGAGGCTGAATTTTTTTTTATGGTAGGTTGTTCAGTTTCGTCCACTGAGCAAGCCCTTAAAGTTTGTGGAGGACTGTCCCTTACACCTTGTATATAGATTTGATAATATTAAAACACTATAACGATAATAATCTGACAGTTATTTTTGAACCCTAAAAAGACCTTTAACCGTAATAGAAATAAAATTTAAATAACATTTTCCAGGCCTGCGATAGTCGACCGGAACAAGCACTATGTTTGGCTGGTCAGCACGGGAGGTACGAGTGGCGTCGTCAAACTTGCTGCGATCACTCACGCGTCCTTCTTCAAGAAACTGGAGATGTTGAAAAACAGCTTTGGGGCTGACTCACAGGAGTAAGTTACTGTTTAACTTCGCCTTTAGAGATTTAAGGTTACTGGGGTGCTATTCTCTAGGAAAACAGCCTTGAGCGCAGCGCTGGCCGCAGCGACGAGTCGAGAGCGCAGTACATTTAATTAACAATCCAATGTAAAGGGCGCCTGATATGATTAAGGAATACCTACCTATCCTTGATCTCGATCTCGCTGGATGGTTAGTGATCTACAATGGAACCAGTTGATCCAGAAGGTGAAAGAACCAGGTCTCTACCATTTTTAAGTATCGCGCTTTTTTCCGCATTAGTAAGGAAACAGGAAATTGCTCCTGTTTCCTTACTAATGCGGAAAAGAGCGTGAAGTCGTCTCCGCGTAACTTTTTACATTTATTATATTAGGCTGAGCGCTAAGCAACGCTCACGAGTTGTGCGTCTACATCCTTTTATTTATGTCTTCGTGAGTGTATTGAAAAACGTCGTTGATACACATGAAAATTTGTCACTGAAGCTCTCGCTTATATAACAAGATAACAAAAGATATGAAATTTTCCCTTGATGGTACAGGCCTTCTGTCTGCTCCGTATGTCTTCTGTCTGGTCCTGTTGTCTTTTAATTTTCTCACAAAAAGTGTGAAAAGTAGAATATCCAAAACGGTATTTTATCTTAGGTGGCTTGAATTCCTCACTTCACTCAAGTTTTTATGTTAACTCCCTCACAGTACTCGGGTGTTAATTACGTAAATCCTTCACGGCGTTCGGGATTAAAACTTAGAAACCTACGTTTCGTTCGAAATTCAACACACCGCCCGCGATTTAAAGACACTACTTTATCTCCTAGTCACATATCTACTGTTTTCTCTTTCAGACTAAGCGAAGTAAACAAGTTGGGCCTTAACACATCCCCAGTGCAGTGGCTGTCATCAATCATGACCACGTTGGCTTCACCCCTTATGCGTGAGACTAGACTTCAGACTTCAAACCCCTTGACCACAGAACACATGATCGATATTATCAACAAGTATAAGGTAAGTAAACTCGATAAAAAATAAAAGGCCCATTTTAAAGTCTGAGCGAAGCAAGTGATAGTACAATAGGGGAGGGCAGCGGGGTTGATGCAGACGTAGGTGTGAGTATAGCAAAATACAGTTAAAATATATGCGTTAGATAGAATAATGAAATCTTGAAGGTTTATTTTTACCCGACTGTAAGAAGGGTTATGTTTTTCGCGCGTATCTTGTATGTTTGTATGTATGTAATATTCTTTATTACCCCATATCTTCCAAACCGCTGAACAGATTTTTATAATTGATATATCGTTAGATTCGTCTTGATAACCCAAGTGTTCTTAGAAAGGTGACGTTAAAAAAAAACAACATATCGACTGTGAGATGCTATTTATTTTTTTTAATTCTGCAATATGGGTGTCAAATTAAAGACATGAGGATTTCAAAATGGTATGTCATGACCATATTAAAAAAAGTACAACAGGAAATCTATGTTATTTATTTTGTACTGAGGCGAATGCCTAGGTCGGTTTTTGAACTTTATAGTGATTTTACGTCTAAAATATAGTGAATAAATAGTGATATTGTAAGAGTAACTAAAAAGTGTAAAATAAAAAAAAAATATTTAAGAAATAAAAAACTCGACTGCGTAAAAAATACTTTAAATAAAAACTGAAAAGAAAACAGCAACAGTCGGGACCCATTAAAATAATCTAGACTAAAATCATTCCATCTAATGTGGGTCCCGACTGTTGCTGAACTGTGGACTGAACTTGTTTATTTTTCTTTTCAGTTTTTATTTAAGGTATTATTTACGCAGTCAGGTGTTTTTGGTAAATGTTTTACAAAAAGTCATAGAAACAATAGTTGTTGTTATGTTAGTAACATATTCCTAAGTAGTTTTTTAGCCAGTGTTTTACGAATAACCCTGAATAGTTCGTATATGTAGCGCTACAGATGCGCAGCATAGATGCGTAGATGAGCAGTAGTGGCCCAACGAGCAGAAGTGGCCCGATGGTAACAGCCTCAACTTACGAGGCGCGTTAATTTGTGTAATTTATTTCATCACCACTGCTCTCAAAACGGTGAAGGAAAACATCGTGAGGAAACCGGCATGTCCTAGAATAAAAAATTCGAAGACAAATATATTATAATAATACTATAATATTCCACAACTAGGTACCACACAACGCCGTCTAGTCTCAAGCTAAGCAGAGCTTGTGTTGTGGGGACTAGACAACTGATAAACATACTTATATATTGATGACACAGAACAAATGATTCTGCTCATCACACAAATATTTGTGTGAATTGAACCCACGACCTCCGGCATAACAGTCAGGGCCACTAACCACTAGACCAACAGGCCAGTCAAATAGTTTTAGTAGATGAGCAGTAGTGGCCCAACGAGCAGAAGTGGCTCGACGCTAACAGCCTCAACTTACGAGGCGCGTTAATTTGTGTAATTTATTTCATCACCACTGCTCTCAAAACGGTGAAGGAAAACATCGGGAGGAAACCGGCATGCCCTAGAAAACAAAAATTCGAAGACATGTTACCACCAACTCTCACTGGGCCCGCGTGGTGGATTCCGGCCCATTCTCTCTCTTATAGAGGAGGCCTGATACCCAGCCGTGGGAACATTAAAAGGCAGATTTTGCTATACTATAATGATAATAATAGAAAATGACCAACACCTTAGGAGGCTCTCGTTAGATGGCTGGATTAAGGACTCAGAAGGGATTCAGAAAGCTGTAGTTCTGGACACGGCTCGTATAGTTAAGAGGTTCCTCTCTCTGGAGCTCCGACCGCCGCCGGTAGCTTGGTCCCTGTTCCCGATACCGGTGGGCTACTATTTCGTTTATATTTAAAAATTGAAATATTTAAAAATATAATTTATATGTATATTTATGAATAAACGAAATAAAAATAATATTTAGTTATATATTATATTATAGTATATTCTTTCTTTTAGCCAATACACGCTTTCCTGAGTCCTCCTATAGTGACTGCCATGTTAAAGAGTGAGAAAAAATGCGACTTCACTTGCTTCGACCGCGTCTTGCTGTCAGGAGGGAAAATTCACAAGGATATCATTCTGGAGTTAAGGGTAAGTCTAACTATACTTCATTTAAATGTAAACAATCTTAATGTCTTTTATCTTTTTTTTATGGTGGGAAAAATCATGCATTGACATCCCCCGCTCTTGGGCGGAGCGGGAGATAGTGTCAGACTCTTACTGACTAAAAGACCCACCCCGTTCCTTCTAGCCTTCATACCGGGGTTCGAGCGCCCTTTCGGATAACCCTGGCCCCAGTAGGCTTCGACCCGGCTGGGTCCCTGCTGTTGCTGACAACTCTTTGAGACGCGCGGGAATAGTGCGCGCCGTCGAATGTTTTTTATCTAAAAAAATGTCTAAAAATCATTACAATGAAGTATTTACATAGACCTTCTTCTTCTTCCTGCCCTTGTCCCATCTTATTTGGGGTCGGCGCAACACGTTTTTTTCTTCCATTCTACCCTGTCACTCGTCATGCTATCACTAACTTCCTTTTCTTTCATATTTACCTAAACCAATGTTAGGTAATTAACTGAATTTACATAATCTTTGTATGTCTTTTAAACGATTTATTTTAAATAAAAAGACATATCATCAAGATTACGTTTAGTTAACTACCTAAACAGATTTAGTATAAACTTACTATTTTTAGGGTTCCGTACCTCAAAAGGAAAAAAACGGAACCCTTATAGGGTCACTTTGTTGTCCGTCTGTCTGTCTGTCTGTCAAGACCCTTTATCTCGAGAACGCGTGGAGGTATCGAGTTGAATTAAAACTCAGGTCTGAGGTACTTTCAAGCTGTGAAAAAATCTCTTAAGTTCAGACATAAAAAAGATACGGTCGTTTATGTCACAAAAAAAACGTATATTTTTATTCTGTCAAAGAAAGAAGAATACTTTACGTTTGCCGGAAAACCCGTCAAAAGGCATTAAAGTGGGGTATTAGACTTACTTAACTCAATTCAGAAACCTGTCCGTAACGTTACAATTAAAGATGGACCTACCACTTTGCGAGGGTCGCAGGAATCCGATGGATACGAGACGCACAGGACCGGTCATTGTGGCGATGCTTATGCCAGCCATACACGGTCAAACATGTCGTCCAATTGGTATACTTCATACCGATTGGACGACAGGTTTGACCGTGTATGGTGTATAGAGACGAACTACAGGTTTGATCAAACATGTAGCGTCATACCGATTTGACGACAGGGAAGGAAAGGAGGAGGAAGGCAGAAGTTTAAGTATGGTTGTAGTTTATTTCTTCGGAAAAAATACTACTATTATTGACAGAAGGTGGATGGAGCTAAAAGGTTTATACCACGCGCGCGTTTTTTGGTTTTTAGCAGGCAAATTGTTCCAGTTCCTCTATGTACACAGAGGAACTGGAACAATTTGCCTGCTGCGGTCTTCCCATCCAATTATAACCTAGGATTCTTCAAGGCTAGAGTGAATGCGCCTCACCATCAACGATTATATCACTACTTACCAGTGGGATCGCTGTCAAACACTAGTTTATATGATTTTGGGGTGCTGACTGTGTAATGGAATACACAGCTTGTAATAGGCATCCCACATGGTAGCCCAAAAGCCTGGTGAAGGCTGCAAGAATCCAATAGACGCGAAACGCACAGCAATGGTCTTTATGGCGACACTTGGGGAAAGACTTGGGTCTAACAATGGATGTCTCTCAGCTGAAATGATCATGAGATTAGATAGGAACAAGAGATTGATGAACTTTTCTTTTTTTACAGAAAAGAGTGCGACCAGGCGCCCCAGTAGTGGAGCTGTACGCACAGACTGAGAATTTAGGACCAATTTTCAGGGGGACCCCAGATGGGCCCTTGGGTACTTGTGGCAAGCCCGTGCCTGAATTACCGGTCAAGGTAAGGTACCACAGAAATATAAATGTACTTCGAATAATATCGATTCTGTACTCCCTATTACTAAGAATAAATGCAGTTTTAACACATAAACTTTTCAATAGTTTAATGTTATAAGTAATTGAATGTGTTAACAATGTGAAAAAGGCGCATAATTCTCTGTTCGACTGTCAGCATCTCTGATACCAACTCTACAGCACTGTCTCACAGACTTGACACTTGACAGTGCTCTCGGCCGAGTACTCGGTACGTGTAAACAAAGCGCCCAGTGCTCGGTAGAGCGTTTATCTTTACAACTCGCTTACATCACTGTCTCGGCCGAGCAACACTTTACTGTCTCGCCCTTTTACTCAGTACGTATGATCGAGACATAAAACTGGAAAGAAATTATGGGACGCACCTGACGGACGCAGCTGACAGCCGCGGACGTCACAGTGCTTAAGAATTATACGATAGACTGGTCAAGCACTTTGGACGCTCAAATGAAGTTCTAGATTATTTTTGAGTACGACTCGCTGCGCCCGCCCTACGCCCAATACTTTTTCAGTCTGGCTATAAAAAATTACATCCTTTTTCAGATCGTAGATCCAGAGACAGGCAAAGAAATTACAGAACCAAACGTGCCAGGAGAAGTGTGGACCAAAGGAGCCTGCTTCACTGTGAGTTTTTCTTTATTGTTATAGTAATACGTCATCTATATAAATTTCTTGCTCTTATCCTATCTCTTATCTTAATATTATTACTTGGGGTCGGCGCAATACCTTTTTTCTTCCATTCTATCCTTTTTAGGGTTCCGTAGTCAACTAGGAACCCTTATAGTTTCGCCATGTCTGTCTGTCCGTCTGTCTGTCTGTCCGTCCTCGCTTAATCTCTGTGACCGTTAGCACTAGAAAGCTGAAATTTGGTACTAATATGTATATCAATCACGCCGACAAAGTGGTAAAATAAAAATTGGAAAAAAATGTTTTATTAGGGTAGCCCCCCTATATGTATAGTGGGAAGTGTTTTTTTTTTAATTTCAACCCTAACGTGTGATATATCGTTGGATAGGTATTTAAGAATGAATAGGGGTTTACTAAAATCATTTTTTGATAATATAATTTCTGAAATTATTGACATAATTTCAGAAATAATCGCTCCAAAAGTAAAAACAATATGTCCCCCCCCTCTAACTTTTGAACCATAAGTTTAGAAAATATGAAAAAAATCTGAAAAGTAGAACTTTATAAGGACTTTCTAGGAAAATTATTTTGAACTTGATGGAAAGAACAGTTTTTGTACAAAAAAGACAAAAGGGTTCTACAAAGTAATTTCTGGACTAAGTTTGTAGTATAATCGTATATGCAAGCATTTTTTTAAACTCATAAGTGGGTACACTTATTGTGACGGACGGGAAACTACGGAACCCTACACTGAGCGTGGCCCGACACGCTCTTGGCCGGTTTTTTTATGTATATAAACTAGTGTTTCACTGCCATCCCACCAGGGGCCTAAGTCTGCTATTTTTATAAATTCATAATTCCAACACGATCCCATTGTCATTTTGCAAAAATTTTAGTAGTCTTTCTGATATTAATATTTATCCTTGTTTTCAGGAGTACTACAACAACCCGGAGGAAACCGCGGCCTCCTTCTCAGAGGACGGCTGGTTTAAGACAGGAGACCTTCTGTACAGAGATGAGGACGGGTACTTCTTCTTCGTCGAGAGGCTCAAGATGCTGATCAAATACAGAATGTACCATGTAAGTGACGATATACTAACTTTATTTGGACTTTAGTGGTAAACCCAATACTTAAATTGGCTATAACACAATATAGAAACGAAACGAAACGATAGATCTCATAAATCATATTACCACCCCCATAATCGAAGGCAGTTGATATTTGTTTCATATTGCTGTTTCATACAGTTATCATATCGTTCTGATTCGTATGTTCGTATCACGAATTATATATTTATTTATATCGTGGTCAGATCTTTCACACGCACACCACACCCTTCCACTCTTTAAATTTATTTAGAAACTATTAACGTTCACGACAACACACAACACAACTTAAAACCAAATTGTAACAGTACATCCTAACTAATATTATAAATGTGAAAGTGTGGATGATTGGATGTTTGTTACTTAATCACGCAAAAACAGCTGAACGGATTTGGATGAAATTTGGCATGCATATAGCCTTTGACATGGAAAAGAACATAGGTTACTTTTTATCCCGGAAAAACATCTTATTCCTACGGGAAACACGTTTAGAGTACGATAACCGAAGTGCACGCGGACGAAGTCGCGGGCGGACAGCTAGTATTAAATAAACCAATCTTGATCACAACCTATCAGTCCCGGTCTATATGGTTGCTTTTTATTATTTAAACTTCTTGTCTGTTTACATACTTACTACCTCTTCACATAGTCTCATTAAACATTATCGGTAGGTTGAGTAATTTTTATTTTATATGTCAAGTGCCTAGATACATATATATTGATATATATATTGATTTTGTAGTGAAGTATTATTGGCCATTAATGAAGCTACTAAAATTACAATAAATATTCGATTGTATTTTCATGTTTTATTTTCTTTAGCCACATTTAACTACTTTGAAATTCTTGTTTGTAAAAGGATCAAAACTGACGATTATGATTAATTTTTTGGTTGAAATTAATATGAAGTCAGAAGTTTACTTGAATATAAAAGGGAATCAAAATTGATAGGGCACATTAGTTAACAGTTTTTTTTTTATAAAAAACAAATTTCCTCGTTACTACGGGAAAACCTGTTACACTGAATACACAAATAATCCAAGACAACGAAAACAACATAAGCCCGAAAGAATTTACGCAATTTATTATGATTTAGTTTTACCTAACTTAACCATTTGGTCGGTAACTATCCGGACCACGCTCGAGTCGGCAATGGCACCTAGTGTTACACGCACGCCTCAAATAAATGTAAGCATACCCTTTGGGCCCAACAGGGCTAAGCCTACTGGAGCGTGAACCGAAACGAAGCGAACCCATAGTTCGCTTCCGAAAGGGAAACCCAGAGTCCTGGAACGCAAGGCAAAGAAAGAACATAGCAGTGAGTTTTAGCCAGTAAAAGTCTGACATGCCTCCCGCTACATCCTAGCGTAGGAAAAGTTATTGGATGATTTCCCACCTAAAAAAAACTCAATATGGATACGCCTTTACTATGCAATTAAAAGTGCAACAACTTATGAGTCACTATTTTCTAATGCGAATAGACTATAGGTACACTGCTATATTAAAACAAATGAACCGCTAGTCCACCTTATAGTCCGCCTTATAGTCCACCTTATAATCCACCTTATAGTCCACCTTATAGCCCACCTTAAAGCCACCTTATGATCTTCCTAATAACTGTTTTAAATATTTGCAGGTTATTCCTCCAGAGATTGAGGCCGTGATCCGCGAGCACCCTAGCGTGCTAGATGTCAGCGTCACCAGCGTACCGCATGATGAAGATGGAGAGCATCCTGTCGCCTGCGTCATGCGGAAACCAGGCTCCAAAGTCACCGCGGACGAGATTAAGGACATGGTTGCCAGTATGTATATGCCCCTCTTTATGCTTAGTAGATAGTAGGTATTAGAGGAACCATTCGGGCAAATAAAGTCAAAAAACCAAATCATTTGTGATAGGCGTTTCATTTATAGTATACTCGAAATATCTTGACTGCCCCGAACTTCTAGCAATTCCCTGCGCAGTAATTCATTTTTTAATCGTATAGCGAATGCGTATTTTTTAGAGTACCGTAAAATAGGATTACTATGACCCTGGGGTATAACTTTGACAAAAGCTTATTAACCAATAGTAACATGAATGTGTTTAATGTGTTTCTATTGGTTAATAAACCTGTGCCAAAGTTATATCCAGGTCCGCGCGGGCTTGCGGACAGCGAGCAATGGGTAGCTTACCGTCCGACCGTCCGGTAACTGTCCGGACCGAGTCCAAGACGTCGAAGACGCGTATTTAAACACGCCTCAAGGAGTTGTCAGCAAACCGTAGGGGCTCAGCAGGGTCGAAGCCTACTGGGACCAAGGATCTGCTTGTAAGATTCGGCCCCGGTACAAAACGTATAAAATATACGCAACGAAGGAATAGGAGTCGGTTTTTAGTCGGTAAAAGTCTGACACTGTCTCCTACTCTGCCCAAAAGCGGGGATGTCATTGATTGAGATGATTTTCCTACCTAAAAAAAAATACCCCAGGACCAAATTTACGAGTTTACTCGCTACGCGCAATAGTCCCTATGGAACGCCAACCGCAGAGATTTTAACATATGTTAATCGTTACTACAACATAATGATTCTATTCTTCTTGCAGATAAACTGTCAGATTCTCAAAGACTACGAGGAGGTGTGATCTTCATGGACAAGCTTCCTATGACATCTACAGGGAAAATTGCACGCGGAGAGCTTCGCAAACTGGCGCTGACACTCCATAGAGAATAGAAGACATTCCAAAGGACCCCGACCTAGCAGCTTTTTAGTCCTTAAATAGATAATTTAGGAACTAAAGATTGCATGCTGGTGCCTCTAGCAAATTATTTTTACACACGTTCAGTTTTTCTGCACCCATAAATAAATGTTATAAGAGCTCATAGCGGCATGTTGACAACACTCAACAAATTATTATTATTTTTTATTTTTTTATGGTGGGAAAAATCATGCATTGACATCCCCCGCCCTTGGGCGGAGCGAGAGATAGTGTCAGACTCTTACTGACTAAAAGACCCACCACGTTCCTTCTAGCCTTCATACCGGGGCTCGAGCGCCCTTTCGGATAACCCTGGCCCCAGTAGGCTTCGACCCGAAACAAATTAAGATCAGCAGCAGCTGTCGTGTATCAAGTGTCATACATGCTTAATTGTAAAGTCTGTCTAAAAAGTCAAACAATTTGAAATTTTAAACGAATTAAAAATATGTTATATACTCCGTGCAATTTTGATCGTTTTAATCCCGTGGAGGGTCGATCCGGTAGATGAAACACTGTCGATTTGTAAAGATAAAATTAGAAAATAAAGTACTTTTTGATTTACGCATGTACGAAATTAATTTCTTTAAGAAAACGTCAGCTGAGCGAGTCCAATGACCCGTAGGTAGTAGTCGGCGTTGCGTACAAACTACCTACAAGTCATTGCACTCGCTCAGTTGATGATCAAAATTTAGCGGTGTATAATATCAATACTTTTTACAAGAATGTAATAGTAAACAATGATGATCTCTTTGCAACCTTGATTGTTCAACCAGTGTTGACTGCATCAGATTTCAAGAATTTGATTTAGCAAGTTGTTTGACTTTTAGACAGACTATAAAACACTGGCTACCTCTCAGGACGATGTTAAGAACATCCTAGACAACAACTTTTGTTCTATGATTTAAAAAAAAAATCATACATTGGTTCATCAGACAGATTGGTTTCTCATACTAAAATAAAAATATTTAAATTGAACATTCTAAATATTACGAAGTCTATCCGAAGCAAGCGATAGTACAATAGCGGAGGGAAGCGGGAATCGAGGCGGCGTAGGAGGGTACAGCAAAATACAGAGTTGAAATGTGTTAGTTATAACAACGAAATCTTGAAGGTTTGATTTTGGTAAATGTATTATGTTTTGTAAAAATTCATAGAACAAAAGTTGTTGTTTATGATGTTAGTAGCTGTACTACTCCTCCCCGTCCCGTCCTGCAAGGTTGTTAGTGTTTTACAAATAACCCTGTATTAATCCACCACTGCCGCCGAGTGCCGAGCGACACGTCGATCGATGGGTGTCCTCGAAGTATCGACGGCTATTTATGTGTATAAGGGATGTTAGGGAGCTCCATAACCGTAACCGAAACTATCAGATATCCGATATAAAATAATATCGATAACCGTAACCGAATCCGAAATAAGTTTCGGGTAATATCGGATAGGGGCGGAGCCTAATTACGACACGTTATGACAGGATGTTTTGTTGATCGGCCGGGCAGCGGCCGACACACGCGCGCATTGTTTGTTTTCTTCTGTTATCGTCTTATGATTATCATACTCGTAACGTAACTGACTAACTTGTGTTGTGAGCAATTAAACATTCACGAATAGTTCAACAAATAAGTGAAACAAAAGTGCTGTGTTACGAAATTGATTGAATTGTTACAAAAAGCTTCCCAAGTCGAGTGTAATTTGGAATTTTTTTGATGAAGTGACTGTTGATTCCGCAAAATGTAAACAATGTGGTAAAAGCTTTTCACGGAAAGGGGGTGGCACTACATCGCTAAAACTTCATCATCACAACACAGTGATAAGAACGACGAACTTTTCTAAAAAGGAAAACAAAAAACAAAATCAAAAGCATTTTATTAGCTGTTTATATTTTACTTCTGAAATTCCTTAAAAATCTAATATCCGAATAATCCGAAATATTTCATATCCGTATCCGTATCCGGTTTAATAATCATTTCTATATCCGTATCTGAAATTTCATATCCATAACATCCCTAATGTGTATGAACTCTTAATTGAAATTTAAGTGATGGTATGTGTATGTGTGTTTAGATCAACTTTTGTCATTTTTACTATAAAGGACCAAATCACTTAACTAACGTTTGAAATTGAAATTTCTTCTTTCGCAACGAGAATGGTTAGTAAATTAAATGTAACTTTTAAACAGTTTTATTTGCTATTAGCCAATATTATTGTATGATCTGTGAAGAAGAAAAAATGAATGGGATTGGTTGTATCGCGATTTATATTTTAGTCTAAATTATAAATTATGATCTTATTGTTGTATTAATAATTTAATAATTACCTCAATATCAAAAGTGTTGTCTAAATAATACTTATAATATATTTTATTTAATAAATATAATTAATTGTTTAGTTATGATATTGCATTTTATTTTTCTATCACCCAATCTTGCTATACGAGTATTAGTCCCAAGGTGTCGCCATTTGCGTGATCTTAGCAGATCATTTTCCAGTAGACCATAAGCAAGTGAGAGTTCTATTTGCATGTGGCATAGTTCCGGCGTTCCTGATACCTTTGGTTCCGTACCTCAAAATGAAAAACTGGGCAAGTGCGAGTCGGACTCGCGCATTGAGGGTTCCGTGCAAACTACAATTCCCGAATGAAGCCTCGAAGATTTTTCCGAATTGCATTTTTTTTTGTGACGTAGATATAACCAAATTTACTGTTTTCAGATTTTTCCCTATACCTTTGCTATAAGACCTTGCTTTGTGCCAAATTTCAGGATTCTGGGTCAACGGGAAGTATATGAATTTCGATCTTTGAGGGTATGAAAATATACATTTTTTATGACATAAACGGCCGTATCTTTTTTGTTCGTTAACTTAGAAGTTTATTTTTTTCACAGCTTGAAGGGACCACAGACCTTAGTATATGGTTTTAATTTCAACTCGATACCTCCACGCGTTCTTGAGGTAAAGGGTCTTACAGACAGATAGACAGACAGATGGACAACAAAGTAAGCCTATAAGGGTTCCGTTTTTTCCTTTTGAGGTACGGAACCCTAAAAACGGAACCTTTATAGGATCACTTTGTTGTCCGTCCATCTGTCAAGCCCCTTTATCTCGGGAACACGTGGACGTATCAAAATGAAATTAAAACCTAAAAAATATCAAGAGAAACTTCCAAACTTTAGGTGCCATGTGCTGACCCTAGCACGACCGCCGAACGTACCTATGAAAAGTGAAATACATACAAGATAGACTTCTGTACCTATCTATATTGTGGTTTTAGTCAGTAAAATTCTGACACTCCGTCCTGCTCTACCCAGAGTGGGAGAAGATATTTAATGAACTCACAAGAAAGACATCAATTTTTTTGTTCACAAATGATTATTTCTTTAAGAACTAATGCCTTGATCACACGTACCGAGTAAAAGGGCGAGACAGTAAAATTTTGTGGAAGGTTGGACCAAAATCTGCATATCTTTGCGCTATGTTGGCAATCTTAGTTCTCCTGCATATATCTTCATTTTTGATTCGATTACACAAGGAAAAGAAGGTTTTTATACAGGAAAAGTTTTTAACCACTGCGTAAATTTTTTTTGGTGGCTCAGTGTAAGTAATAGAACACATTTCCATTTTTAGTTTATAACTTTTTTTTTCACATTTTTCCACCTTGTCCCATTTTGAAATAAGCATAACATGGACATAATTTAATCGTAATACTATTAAATACTATGAATGAAAACGCGCTGGCCGCCGCGCCGCCCGTTGTACGAGACGGGGGTGCGGGGGGAAGGGGGCGGGGGTATGCGGCGCCGGCGGCGGCCTTTGATGTGCGGATCTGCAGTACGTCACTTGCGGAAGCGGGGTTCGGACGTTCGCTCATATTCATCCCTGCGCGCGTGTGTGCCGCGTACTCGTGTCGTCACGATGTCGAACTTTACTCACCGCGAATACTACGAAATGGTGCGAGTGTATCTACTTAGCCACGAAAATTTACGAGCAGCACGAAGAAGATATGAGAGGGAGAGCGTACCTCGTATGCGAGCCCAAGGGATCCGTAATCCTACGGTACCTAATGAAAGGACAATTCTTGCAGCAAATCAAAGGCTGCTTGATCACGGCCAGTTCAGAACCCCGAGCCATGCACTAGGGTCTGGCAGACCTCGACTGGCAAACAAAAAATAAATAACGCTTTCAATGAAGTGAAAAGTGATACTAGTGACCTAAACAAACTAAATGCAAACTTATTTTAAACGTGCACGTTTATGCCTGGAAAAAGGAGGAGGTCACTTCGAACAATACCTTAAATACTGTGATTAACGAAATGTAGAGGTAAGAAATTATAAACAATCTTAGTGTGTTAGGTTCTTTTTGATTGGACATTGTTGTAAATAGGTAGTTGATTCCAATTTTTTAAATACGCCAGAATGCAATTTTTTCAATTCAAATTTTATCATGAGTAATTATCATACATAAATGTTTTAATTTGAATGTAAAAATTATTACTTGATTTATTTTCTGCATTTTGATGGTCCTAAGCCCATGAAAGTATGAAGGAAAAATTGGAATTACCTAAACTTAAAAAGTAGCACGAAATTGCGGTCAGTAACCGCACCGCGTAGGTACTTACGTCGGCGCCGTCGCATCGAGCGATCGCACATAAGTACTTACCTACAACTCAGCTGATACAGCTTGCCGGTCGGGCGACCAGTCGACGCGTGAGTCGGTCAACCGGGCGCCAGACTGGCAAGCGACCATAAAATAAATTTCTATGTAAATAAGTCTCGTAAGCGATAACTTTATTTTTTACTATTAACACATATCAAAATAAAAAATACGTGTTTATTAAAATATATTCAAGTTTATCATGACAAAATTGGCGCACTGGTTAAAAACTTTTCCTGTATGTATGTTTGGTTTTAGCTTTATATATAATTCTATAATTGTTTTAAATAATATTTTCTTTATTTTTTATGCACCTGCCATTTTGTCTCTGCACTACCCTAGGTTGACTGGTAGAGAATGCCTAAGGCATTAAGTCCGCCTTTGTATCTTTTGTTGCATTAAGGTTAAATAAATAAATAAATAAACCCCGAGCATAGCCCTTTCCATTGTCTTTTGGGTGACTTTAAGCCTTCTGATGAGGCCCATTGTGAGCGACCACGTTTCGGAGCCATATTGTCATCACTGGCAACACGCACTGGCCGACTTTCGTCACTGAGACACTGTGGTATGTTGGACGAGAAGATACCGCGTAGGCGCGTAGCTTCCCAAACGCTGCCCCGGCGATTCGATTTCGACAGTTGACCAGTTTTTTTGATATATTATTTACCCAACAGAACCGTCTGTTCCAGGTAAAAGTAATCGCTCACCAATTCGAGTGTAGAGTCTACTATCTTAAAAGGTGACATTTACCAACCACCACTGGACTGTGAATTGGATTACGGCCCAATCCTTTTTCAGGAAAGGAGACTGAGGACCTTCTTCTTCTTCTTCTTGCAGAATAGATGGTAAACTCGTTCACTCGTTCTTCGAAAAGGGGAATAGAAACGGCTATGCTAAGTTTCCTTGCGTGATTGAATCAGAAATGAAGATATCCGCAGGAGAACCAAGGTTGTCGACATAGCACGAAGAGTCGCCAAACTTAAGTGGCAACGGGCAGGGCACATTGCTTGCAAAAGAGACGGCCGTTGGGACCAAAAGATTCTGGAGTGGCGACCGCGTACCGGAAGACGCAGCGTTGGAAGGCCTCCTACAAAGTGCACCGATGACCTGGTGAAGGTTGCGGGAATCCGATGGATGCGGGACGCACAGGATCGTTCATTGAGACATGTGTCCAACAATAGACGTCTATCGGCTGAAATTATGATGATGATGATAATGGTAAACTCTTTAAACTTGGGCGCAGCTGGAACACTGTAGATAAGGCTGATAATGCAATGTTTATGCTAAAATGTGTTTAATATCGTTATATAATAAAGCATTATCAAACAATTATTATTATTATCAACGGATGCCTGGCCGCTGCAGCGTATTTATATTCTATACCTATATGGTTTGAACGCAGCTAGGGTTGCCAGGTCTTGAAACAGAAAAGTCGGACAGATTATCCTATTTAACCGGACATTTGGTCAAAAAGGCCGACATTATTTTTTAAAGTCTATCATGACTTTAATAAAAATAAAAGTCATACAATCTTTATAAATTCTAATGAAAAAACAATAAAATTAAGTAATATAACTTCTAGACTAATAAATTGCATGTCTACTCTGCTTGTGCTAGCGAGACAAGATAAGGCAGAACTCAAATGATAATTCTAAACAAAATGGTCAAATTTAAAAAGCCTAACAAAACCCGGACGGTCCGGACTCCGCCTAATTTGGCCGGACACGCAACTAAAATGCCTGACCGTATTCCGGCTTTCTCCGGACACCTGGCAATGCCAAACGCAGCCATAAGAAACTACTTGCGTATACCTACTTTGTTTTGCTATTTTTAAATCTGCATGGTGATGGTACCAAACTATACTACATTAAACATTACTTATGCCAAAATCTCAGATATACCTACGACTATATAAAATTATCTACACTAATACATACAAGGTGTAAGGGATAGCCCTCCACAACCTTTAGAGGCTTGCTCAGTAGACGAAAGTAAACCACTTTACACAAGATTTTTTTTCAGGAAACGAAAAAAAAAATCAGTCTCACCATACAAAATGATAAACTTGATTGGACAATTTGTATGGCGAAGCCAATTTTTTTTTTCGTTTCCTAAAAAAAATTTTGTGGAAGGTGGTTCAGTTTCGTCTACTGAGCAAGCCCTTAAAGTTTGTGGAGGGCTGTCCCTAACACCTTGTATAATAAAAAAGGTAAGGTTTGTTTTTTTGTTTGTAGGAGGTAATCTATGGAAGGTCCGATAGCGAAATTTTTTTCACCTATAGAAAGAGCTACTTTAGTCCTGAGTGACATAGGCTCTACATTTTATGTACGTGGGTGAAGCTGCGGGCAAAAGCTAGTTTATTCATATAATGGAATGATGTTTAAATATTATTAATGTAGTATTAAATAAATAATAATGACTTTAAAATTAACCTAATTCAAATGATTCACAAACATTAGAAGGCGATCTGACTCTTTAATGGTTTTTTTTTTTTTTTTTTTTTTCGATGGGAAAAATCATCTTATGACAACCCCCGCTCTTGGGCGGAGCGGAAGATAGTGTCAGACTCTTACTGACTAAAAAACCCATCCCGTTCCTTCTAGCCTTCGTACCGGGGCTCGAGCGCCCTTTCGGATAACCCTGGCCCCAGTAGGCTTCGACCCGGCTGGGCCCCTGCTGTTGCTGACAACTCCTTGAGGCGCGCGGGAACAGCGCGCGCCGTCGACGACTTGGGCTTGGTCCGGACTGTTACCGGACGGCCGGACAGCGAGCTACCCATTGCTCACTGTCCGCAAGCCCGCGCCTACGGTGGCTGGAAATCGGGATCGGAATCCCGGCGGCGACGTCGAGAGCGCCGTTGTCTGATGCGGTCGGCCTCCTCCTTAGCGAGCATTACTGCTTCGCAGAAGTCGGCGACCGCCTGCCACTCCTCCTCGCTCCGGACCATGGCCTCGACCAGGGCCCGGCGCGAGAGGTGACTCTTTAATGGTCACTGTTCTAACCTAACCAAACCCACATAATCGCTTCCTTGACTCACTATCGTGTTCATCGTGGTAACTATTTTAACCAGACCCCCTAGCCAAGTTTCGCTTGCGTCGAACGCTTTGAGTTGACCTTACCGCCAATTCTTTTGTTCTGAGCACGTGACTGAGCGTCATTCCCGTAAATTTGAAGCTTTCTACAAGCGTTAACTATTGCAGATTAGCATCTTGGCTAGGGGTACTGCACCCCTAGCTAAGTTGTTAATCTGCAATCGTTAACGCTGTCGAAAAGTAAAGATTTTTTGGGAATGACGTTATCTCAAACGTTAAGTCACGTAGTCAGAACAAACGAATAGAAAATTCGTAGCCAAGTTGACGTCGTTCAAAATGATACAATTCATACAATGAATTATTATCGTTTCTACAATGTCCAATGATACATCCTTTGTTATACGAGTAATGTATAAATGGGTAGCCAAGTTACAATTTTGACAAGCGTTAACGAAATGATGTCGAAGTTTTTGAACGATCAATAAGCAACAGTCGACACTAAAAAAATGGCGTCTGCCCTCTCTGGACCTAATTCAGACGAGATTATTCCGATTTACGCACGATTAGTCCATATTCATACTGGCACTGTTTATTATGGAATAAGGTTAAGTACCTAGTTAGGTCACTACGAAGTTTTTGCGTAGGTACCTACTACCTACTCTTGTAATACATTGGAAGGAGGCTGCCTTTCCATTCACCTATCGTATCAATATCGTGCATGGTTTAAAAGCTTGTTACTTCATAAGCAATCCAGCGCGATGTTTGACGAAAAGGCAACGCGAAAAAATAAAGGTAACTAACGTCTGAAAACTCTGTTAGCAATCGGTAAAACTTCCGTGTTTTACTCGAATATTTTATATTTTACAAAACTTGTTCCAGGAAAGGCGTTTTTTTTAAACGCTTAAAAGTTTTTCAATAAAATTGTCGTCATTTAGAATCTGATAAAATTTGCCAGGCTTCTATTGTTATACTTTTTTGAGTTCTTTAACTTTTGAGTAAATTATGAAGTGTCAAAGTTCATGCAAAATAGCAGATTTTGTGTTTCTAAAATATCTAATGAAAAATGTGCAATAACGTCATAATCGCGTAAGAGCGGTGTAAATATTAAAAAAAGTGAAAATGTATGTGGAATTACGTCCTCATAAAAAGTAATTAGCAATCTATACGCGAGTAGTTTTCCCTTGCGTTCTGCATGTACAGAATGTAAATACGCATCACTGCACCTACCTAACTAGTTATCCACCTATATGCATGCAGAAAAACTTGCAGTTCGTCAAACGGTGCTCGGCTACCGCAAGATAAAAACGTGCACTTGAATCTCAAAAGTGAGTGGAAAAAGTGATTCAAAATGAAGCTATCTCCTTTTGACATGACCAATGAGAACTATAATGTGGCACATTTGTGTATGGATATCCTTAGGACTCGTCCTGATGCTGTGTGTCAGGTTGGTGTGGAATTTTTTATTCGGTACACTACCCCGAGCTTATTTAAAGCACTAACTTCGCAATGACGTCGTAATGGTAGGCCACTGATCAAAGGACCTGTTAAGTTTTTTTTGCAGTTTACCCCTTCGTCAGATAATCATTTGTCATTAAGTACGAGATTACCATTCTATGCCATTTCTTTTAATGGAGTGTCAGTGGTTGACCATCGGAAAGTCATAATGACGCCATTATATTAGGTAGTAGATTACCAAAACTTGTCAATATCAACAATTATGAAATCAATGATAGACCATTATGACACTATTGTAATAGCAGACTTGAGGCCCTAGGGCCAAAGTCTGTTATTTTTATAAATTCGTTATTCCGACACGACCCCATTGGCATTTTGCTAAAAGTTTGTAATCTGCAAATTCATAATGATCGATCATTGATCGGTCAATGGTCTTGTAATAGAATTGTGGTAGAATGACTATACTGAACTTATTTAAAGCACTAACTTCGCAATGACGTCGTTATGGTTGGTCACTGATCAAAGGAGCTGTCAAATTTTTGCAGATTACCGCATACGTCAGATATTCATTTGTCATTATGTACGAGATTACCATTCTATGCCGTTTCTTTCAATGGAGTGTCAGTGGTTGACCATCGGAAAGTCATAATGACGCCATTATATTAGTAGATTACCAAAACTTGTCAAAATCGACAATTATGAAATCAATGATAGACCATTCTGACACTATTGTAATAGCAGACTTGAGGCCCAAGGCACGCGTTGCTATGGCCCATTTTAAGGGCCCAGACACAAAAATGCGATGTCTTCTTCTTCTTCCTACCCTTCTTATCCCATATTACTTGGGGTCGGCGCAACACGTTTTTCTCCTATTCTGTTCTGTTACCCGTCTAATTATCACTAACTTCCTTTTCTTTCATATCACTTTTCACACAATCCATCTCTTCTTCGGCCTTACTCTTCCTCTCTATCCATCTACATGTATGTATACTCAGAACTCTTTTAGCGCTTCATCCCTCCTCTTCACATGACCATACCAAGACAACCGATTTCCTTTCAACTTTTCAGTCACTGGCGTCACTTTCAAACTTCCTCTGATATACTCATTCTGACTTTATCCATTACTAGCTTTTGCCCGCGGCTTCGCTCCCGCTCTTCCCTACTTCAGCCTACTATACCCTACTCTACCCTACTATACCCTACTCTACCCTACTCTACCCTACCCTACTCTACTCTACTCTACCCTACTCTATCCTACTCTACCCTACTCTACCCTACTCTACCCTACTCTACCCTACTATACCCTACTCTACCCTACTCTACCCTACTCTACCCTACTCTACCCAACCACACTCTACTCTTCTCTACCCTACTCTACCTACTCTACCCTACTATACCCTACTCTACCCTACCCTACTCTACCCTACTCTACCCTACTCTACCCAACCACACTCTACTCTACTCTACCTTACTCTACCCTACTCTACCTACTCTACCCTACTCTACCCTACTCTACCCTACTCTACCCTACCCTACTCTACCCTACTCTACCCTACCCTACTCTACTCTACTCTACCCTACCCTACTCTACCCTACTATACCCTACTCTACCCTACCCTACTCTACCCTACCCTACCCTACTCTACTCTACTCTACCCTAAAAAAAAAAAAAATTAAAAAAAAAGTATCCTATGTCCGTCTCCTGGTTTTAAGCTACCTCCCCACCAATTTTCAGCCAAATCGGTTCAGCCGTTCTTGAGTTATAAGTGGTGTAACTAACACGACTTTCTTTTATATATATAGATCTCATCACCACACACTAAACGTTCTCATCTCCTCTACATGCAATCTTTTGCAAAATTACGATGTATTATATCGTAAAAATCTACACACTAGCACGACGTATTCACAAAATGGATAAGTACAGAAGACAATCTACATACAAAGCGCGCTCGAGCAACGCACACATAGACACCGCTCACGGACACGATATCTCGGCTCAATCGCCCGGTCGCACTCATACAGTTCGGAGCAATGCGCTTACGTGTGTGCGAACGCCTAACCACGGTATAAAAAGTGAAGTATGATGAGATTAACTTCTGTACCTGTCTATTTTGTGACGCATAGCAAGAATTTGCTAATTGATTGCATTCCTGCGATTTGATATTACACTCGGTGACGCTATTTTAGTCCACACAGAGATAGCGTTTGTGTAGAGAGAGTGATAATAAACTTAAATGTAATTGTAGGTACTTCAAATGAAGATTATGTTTAATAAAAATAATAAAAAAATATATCTTTTACAGTTATCAAACCGCATTGTCAAGTAAAATTCTGATTTATTAAGTGAATGGGTTGGAGTGTACGTAACGGGGCACTGAGGAAAAAAGTAACAAAAAAATTTCACCCAAAAACAACGCCTGATCAAGCCTTCGGGATCCGGTGGGATGTGGGAGTAGAAAGGTGAGGAAACATCAGGGGACACTTCATGTGACCTTGACACTAAGGTCAAATGTATAAAATGTTGGAGAACGCTTGAGACACCCAAGGACAATGAGCTTGACCTCAAAGTCAGTGACCTTGACTTCAAGGTCAGTGACCTTGACCTCAAGGTCAGTTACCTTGACCCTTAAGGTCAAATGTACAAAAGGTAGGGAAACGCTTGGGACACTCAAGTAACTTCAAGATTAATGACCTCGACTCCAAGAGTTATGAACTTGACCCCAAGGTCAAATGTAAAAATGTTGGGACACCCAAGGGCAATGACCTTTGCCACAAAGTCTAAGGTAAAAAAGGCTTGTGTCAAGTCGCTCGGTCGGCTGTGACTAGATAATTAGACAATGGTGAGCTGGGTGAAGGTTAGGTTAGGTTAGAATAGTGACCAACCACTACTTTTCTAAATAAAACAGATCATATTTTTTTCGATATTTTAATTAGTAGGTATTTCCAACTTAGTAATTTTGCTTCCACCAACTTGACAAGAAACTTTTTACATTTGACCTTGAAATCAAGGGTATTGACCTTGAGGGCAAGGTCATTGACCTTGAGGGCAAGTTCATTGACCTTGAGGGCAAGTTCATTGACCTTGAGGGCAAGGACATTGGTCTTAAGGTCAAAGTCATGCCCTCGTGTCCCAGACGTTTCCTAACATCTTTCATTTACCCTTGAGGTCAAGGTCATGGACCATGAGGTCAAGGTCATCGACTGATGTCTAGGTCTTGCCTTTTGGAGTCCGAGGCGTTTAACATGTTACACATTTGACCTTGCGGCCAAAGTCATTGACCTTAAGGTCAAGGTCATGCAGTTAGTGTCCCAAGCGATTCCCTACATTATTTACATTTGACCTTGGGTTCAAGGTCATTGTCCTTGGGTGCCCCAAGTGTTCCCCAACATTTTATACATTTGACCTTGGGGTCAAAGTCATTGACCTTGAGGTCAAGGTCACATGAAGTGTCCCCTGATGTTTCTCCACTCTTCTACTCCCACATCCCACTGGATCCCGAAGGCTTGATTTGACGTTGTCTTTTAAGTGACATTTTTCTTTTCCTCAGTGTCCCGTTTCGTATCCACAGACCAGTGAATACATTCAAAATCTTTTTATTACTCGAAACCTGGTCTTATCTCTACGCACGCAATTTACCGTTTTCCGCATTGGTGCGGAAAAGTGCACGAGCACATCCCCGCAGCCCCGCCACATTTTGTGTATTTATTATCGTATCGGGCTGGTCACCAAGCAGCCCCTAAGAGTCGCCGGGCCGGGCCATAGACTTATATTTCGATGGGCAGCCTCTTCGTTAGTGTATTGAAAAAGGTTGTATTTTTCTTATTTCATCACGGGTAAAAATGGTAATTATTTTTTATTTCAAAGCAGACACATTTTAAGGTTATTAATGAAAATTGAAATTGTGTTTATGAACAGAATATCATAAATAAGTACCTAAGTACTTAAACATGATTCAATATTTATATTTATACAACTGCCCGAAACTTTCAGGTACAATTTAAAATTTTGCTTGTTTTAAAGTACGTAACTTTCAGTAATAGCTTAGATAATTTTACCTGTTTATTAAATAGAGACTAACTTCATTTGAGAGCTTGTTCATTTTAATATCAAGATTAGCTATAAGTATTTAGTAATTTTTTATATACTTTTTTCTAAAAATTAACCCTGTGAACTTTACGGCGCGCACTGTTCCCGCGCGCCTCAAGGAGTTGTCAGCAACTGCAGAGGCCCAGCTATGTCGAAGCCTACTGGGGCCAGGATTAGGTCCGAAAGGCAGCTCTGCCCCGGTATGAAAGGCACGGAGGAACGGGGAGGGTTTTTTAGTCAGTAAGAGTCTGACACTATCTCCCGCTCCCAAGGGCGGGGGATGTTATTTGATGATTCCCACCAAAAAAAAAAAACTGTAAGCTTTACTCAATGTCGCTTGGTAATGTTTGCCTTTCAAGCGTCGATAAGCAATTAACACATGAATTTATCAGTAACAATTTTATTTTGATAACACATGAATTTATCAGAAATAATTTTATTTTAATAACACATGAATTAATCAATAATAACTTTATTTTGAAAAATGTTATTTATTATTGTGAACATCAATGCATGGTAATTATTTAATCAGCAAGAAATAAAAATATGTCGAAAATAGTGATTTCAAATAACTTGCCAAACTAAAATGGCAATGGCTGAGCACATTCCTCGCAGAACAGATGGCCGTTGGGGCCGAAAGGTTCTGGAGTGGCGACCGCGTACCGGAAGACGTAGCGTTGGAAGGCATCCTACAATTTGGACCGATGGATCCGCCCATGAAGGTTGTGGAAAACCGATGGATGCGGGACGCGCAGGATCGTTCATTGTGGCGACACTTGGGGGAGGCCTATTTCCAACAGTGGATGTCTATCGGCTGAAATGATGATGACTTTTACTGAGTAAAACAACAAAATAGATATATTTTGTGGTCAAACTCAACTTTGTTCCGTCAGATGCCTTTTGCATTTCAGGGCCGAAGCCTACCCTATGGGTTTTTTTTTTCCGTAGGGAAAAATCATCCAATGACGACCCCCTCTCTTGGGCGGAGCGGGAGATAGTGTCAAACTCTTACTGACTAAAAAACCCACCCCGTTCCTTCTAGCCTTCATACCGGGGCTCGAGTTCCCTTTCGGATAACCCTGGCCCCAGTAGGCTTCGGACCAGCTGGGCCCTTGCTGTTACTGACAACTCCTTAGGCTCGCTTCCGAAAGCGAAACCTGGGGTCCAGAACGCAAGGCAAAAAAAAAACCATAAAAGTGGGTACTTTTCCCGCTCTGGCCTAGAACGCGAGATGTCATTGGATGATTTCCCACTAATAGATACTACTTTTGAATAATCGATAAAGCTATTTTCCTTCAAAAACCAAAAAACTATTTTAATTTTAATTATCTAATACCAATAAATAGTATTACCATTAAAATCGTGAAACTGAAGAGGAAACTTGTCAAACAAATTAAAATGGTTTTAAAACATGATTAATAGCAAAATTAAAAAGAACCCCCGGAGCATAAAATCTATACAAAAGTAAAAGAACGAGGCACGATGGGTTAAGACGAGTCTAATGAGGCCAAACTCGATGTGTTTACTAGTAGGCATTCCAGGATTCCATTAGCCACCTCCTAGTTCTAGCATCAGGTCCTCGTCATCATAAACAATATTTAGAACTGGTTATGACGAGTCTAATGAGCCCAAACTCGACGTGTTTACTAGAAAGCATTCCAGGGTTCCATCAGCCACCTCCTAGTTCTAGCATCAGGTTCTCGTCATCATAAACAATATTTAGAACTGGTTAAGACGAGTATAATGAGCCCAAACTCGACGTGTTTACTAGTAAGCATTCCAGGGTTCCATCAGCCACCTCCTAGTTCTAGCATCAGGTTCTCGTCATCATAAACAATATTTAGAACTGGTTATGACGAGTCTAATGAGCCCAAACTCGACGTGTTTACTAGAAAGCATTCCAGGATTCCATTAGCCACCTCCTAGTTCTAGCATCAGGTCCTCGTCATCATAAACAATATTTAGAACTGGTTAAGACGAGTATAATGAGCCCAAACTCGACGTGTTTACTAGTAAGCATTCCAGGGTTCCATCAGCCACCTCCTAGTTCTAGCATCAGGTTCTCGTCATCATAAACAATATTTAGAACTGGTTAAGACGAGTCTAATGAGCCCAAACTCGACGTGTTTACTAGTAAGCATTCCAGGGTTCCATCAGCCACCTCCTAGTTCTAGCATCAGGTTCTCGTCATCATAAACAATATTTAGAACTGGTTAAGACGAGTCTAATGAGCCCAAACTCGACGTGTTTACTAGTAAGCATTCCAGGGTTCCATCAGCCACCTCCTAGTTCTAGCATCAGGTTCTCGTCGTCATAAACAATATTTAGAACTGGTTAAGACGAGTCTAATGAGCCCAAACTCGACGTGTTTACTAGTAAGCATTCCAGGGTTCCATCAGCCACTTATCCCAGTTCTGGCATCAGGTTCTCATCGTCATGAGAAACAAACAGAACTATTTATAAGATAAATGTAAATAAGCCGAAACTGGATGGGTATCCAGGGCATTCCAACGTTACGTCTCTTACCTCCAACCTCCATCATCAGACTAGCTTGATAGCGTTGGCACGTAGGTACATGAGTATTTCAAATATTATGTCACATATCAGTAAAGTATACATCCATTAAGCGTATAAGATTCCTGCCACAGCCAACAAATGAGCTGATGACCTTTAACACCTGAACAGATCTTGATAAATTGTATCTAAGAACCACCTCGATAACGTCAGCTTTCAAATAACAAAAACCGTATCCAAATCGGTTCATTCGCTGAGGAGCTACGATGCCACGGATAAACACATAGACACTTCAAACTTATACGTATCACACCCCTCTTTTCCGTCGGGGGTTAAATAATATATACTGTCTTTCTTAAAAAGAAGAGTGAAAGAGCACTATCTTTCTATTTCGTCATAATTGCATATTTAAACTAATATGAATAATTTAATTTAGGTATTATTTAGTATGTATTTGTGTGATATTTATTTTATCATGTATATGTTTATAATTATAGCAGTATATATATCTTTAATTTAATTATTATTTTTTTTATACTATTTCATTTTTAACTTTGTATTTTGTGTGTACTAATTTTCCTTTTACTTTTACACACGGTGTCAACTTCTCTTTTTTCTTCAACTTTTCTGTCGCAGGTATGCTGGAAGAGATTTCGTTAAAAATAAGCATCACCTTTGTACTATTTTTTCCTGTTTCCTTCCTCTTTTCTTGTATTTCCATGTGTGTACATAAACAGTTAAAAAAATAAATTAAAACATGTAACCTATATCTACCTATTTCTACAGATAGACGCAGCCACGGGAGAGAGCGAGACAAACGCTTCCGTCCTCGCACGCTCCATCCAGTTAGCAAGATGCTTCAGGAAGCTAGGTGCGAAGCCTGGAGATGTCCTGGCTTTGGGCGGGAAGAATCACCTGGATCTGCACATTCCGTACTACGCAGCGCTCATGAATGGCATGCCTATTGCTGGAGTGGATCCATTTTTTAAACAATGTGAGTATAATATGACAGAACAGATGGCCGTTGGGGCCGAAAGGTTCTGGACTGACGACCTGGTGAAGGTAGCGGGAATCCGATGGATGCGGGACGCACATGATCGTTCGTTGTGGCGACGCTTGGGGGAAGCCTATGTCCAGCAGTGGACGTCTGTCGGCTGAAATGGTGAGTATAATAATTATATGTCGGTATAGGAGGTCGATCATAATGGTAATGCTTTCCGGAGACGCTATTTTGTTAATAAACAAACTATTCTAGACGACGCAACTGATTTACAAAAAAATCGGCCTTGATACAAACTGTCCAATCAAGTTAATTTTGTATGGTGCGGCTGATTTTTTTCGTTTCCTGAATAAAAGTCTTGTGGAAGGTTGTTCAGTTTCGTCTACTGAGCAAGCCTTTCATGTTTGTGGAGGGCTGTTCCCTACACCCTGTATAGTTTGTGTTTTAGTGCGGCAAAGGCAAACTTGTTGTTTATAATTTATCTGTCGTTTGTAATGTATGGTTAATTGTTAAATGTTAAGTTACGAACTCTGTAGATTAAGTTTTGTACTAACACATAGGGCTATGTTGTCTAATCTTTTTATTTAAGTCTTCTGTACATGTGTTTCTCACCTAACTCCTCTAAATTAATAATAATAATATAATATTCCACAACTATCACACAAACGCCGTCTAGTCCCAAGTTAAGCAGAGCTTGTGTTATGGGTACTAGACAACTGATAAACATAATTATATATTTTTAAATACATACATATTATAGATAATTTACACCCAGACACAGAACAAATGATTATGCTCATCACACAAACATTTGTCCTAGGTGGGAATCGAACCCACGACCTCCGGCGTAGCAGTCAGGGTCACTAACCACTAGACCAACAGGCCAGTCTTCAATTCATTAAACCTCAAACGAACGCCGGCGTTCGCTCTCTCATTGTCTTTCTATTGTCTCTAATTATGGTATTCGAAAGGTTTAGGCTATATTTTTAGTCCCTAAACCATCTGGCTAAAATTAAATGGTCACAACTCTCGTAACCGTCTAGGCGACAGTACGATTATCTGTGCATTTGTTTGCGGCCAACTGCGCCCGGACAGAGCCCCGCTGACTTTTAAATCCATTTTCTTTGCGAAATATTAATTGATTTGCTTATACTATGTTCACTTTGAAGAATTAATTTTTATGTGTAAAAATGTTTCTAAAGATCCAAACTGTTTCGAAGGGGTAGGGAAAAGTTGCAAATGTGAATTGTTGTAGTTAATATTTTTTTTTTAGGACAAAAGTATTACTCGTAATCGCAGGAAAAAATCAACTGTTGATAATGTTGTTCATGAATCTTAATAAACATATATTTTTTTCAAACCTATTAACCTGGCCGTTACCGAGGAGTAAGCTCCAGAAAGTCACTGTTCTAAGGTATTTTTCGGGCGCTTGGGCCTTAAACGGTTTAACCGATTGGGGTGAAACTTTGTGTGTATATTTAAGTTTAGAAAATATAGTTGGACCCGGTAGCTGGTTACTTGATTAGGTTCTCAATATTCAAGTCTATCCATTTCTTTGTTCTGAACTTTAAAAAGAAAATAATGTACAATCAATTTTTTAACTTACAATATTGTTCACAGTCGAAATACAAAAACTGTTCAAAATATGCTCGCCAAGAATAGCCTTTTGCCAGAAAGAATTTTTGGATGCCTACCATGTTGTCAAGGAGGAAATGGGTCTGAACACAGAAATCATCTGCTTCGATGAGGGCGAGCACTCCCTGTCCAGGTTCATCGACCAGTATGATGATAAGGAGGAACAAGAGGAACTTTTGTAAGCATTTTATTGTTTGTATACCTGCAACCTCAGTGTATCAAATAATATTCAGAACTATGAGTTATCGCAAGCATCAGCCACAACCAGACTGAAGAAAGAGATTGGATATTGCTTAGACTTGATGGAGTGTGTAATTCACTAAATCACACTTTCAAACACAACCGAAGACAATTTTTGAGTCACGATGGCACTTTTTTTTATATATACACAGTTTTTATTTATAAAAAAAAAACACTTAACTATCTTTTAATGATTTTTTGTGGGCTACAACTTTTTATTACTCATTTCTTCTTCTCTTTTCTTTTTTTTTTCTCTCTCTTTTATTTCCCTGTCTACTTTTTTTTACTTTTTATTTAGTTAATTTTTATATAACTGTTGTTTTAACCTGTGCGAGTCACAAATAAATGTTTTTCTATCTTTTTTACTTTCGAAATTAAATTTCCTCTCTACGACAACATGCCCTTGACATTTGTAGGTACTGACTTTCTTCTTTTGATTGTCCATCTTAGGACTATCTTGTCGAAACCACTGCTACCACCACCACCACTCCAACACCATAATTTTTACATAATAAAATGATGCTGTATAATTTTTGCAAAGTATCTTTTTTCTGTCCCTTGGAGACCCATAGTTCCAGCAGAGAACTTTTAAACACTCCGCCACACATTGCTAATCTAAAAGAGTGAAATTATATTTTCCAGGCCGGTGATATTAGACCAGAACAAGCACTATGTCTGGCTGGTCAGCACGGGAGGTACGAGTGGCGTCGTCAAACTTGCTGCGATCACTCACAGGTCGTTAATGAAAAAATTGGAGACGGTGAAAGAAATAATGTCGTCTGGTTCACACTTGTAAGTAACTAATTTCATCTTTGCTATTTATGGTTCCTATTATGCCGAGACCTCGATCACGCTAGATCATGAGCGATGGATAAAATCTACAATGAAACGAGCAGTTCTATAAAGAAGAAAACCAAACAGCGGTACCTCAATATTTTAAAAATATTTGGCTAGAAAATGCTTTAAACACTCCGCATCGAAAAGGATGGTCTAATTAAGATCAGTATTATGATCCTAGTCTAGGACCTGGAAAAGGACTTAAGTACTATAATGATGCCGGTTCAAGCTGGGAGAAGAAACTTTTCTTCAGCATAGATATCAATAGAGCTATAGATAGAGAAGTCAACAGTACGCGAGCTTGAAAACGAATGAACCAGAAAAGCGATGCTGACGTCACACATCACTTTGACAGAATCTGGGCTGGTGTTTGTGTGAGCCGAACAGGCAAAAGTTCTGACCACAGAGATGTGGGTTTTTTTCTCTGGTGACAGCCGTGTGAACAACATCTAGTCTAGAGATTGACCTTCGGCTCATAGCAAAGTGGAACTTAAAGGCTACATCACAATATTTAAATCAGTTGCGTGGTCTGGAATACTTTGTTGTTGCTCGTTACCCACTTATCACCTACAAAATAGAGTTTCTGGAAAGGACTACCAAAGTGATCGGATTAAGGGGCCGGCGACGGATGAATTTCCATACAAACGTAATACCACGGTCATTTGCAGTTGGAGCATATTTCCAACATATTATGATGATATTCGGTTATAGACAATATTTATCTAGGTTCCTACGTCGAGAATATTAGAAATATTGTTATTTTTAATACAGGAAAAGCCAAATGGCATGTTTTGCCATTTACGCTATAAAAAAGTGTGAAATAAAATTCGCTTAAATTTCTTTCTGTTTTTTTTTTAAAGAAAGACGTTGGAACCTAGATAAATATTGTTTATAGCCGAATATCATCATAATATGTTGGAAATATACTCCAACTGCAAATGAGTGTGGTATTACGTTTGTACGGAAATTCATGCGTCGCCGGCCCATTAAGTTCCAACAGATATTTCACATAGGTCATCAATCTGACAATCTAGACACGTGGAGCGTGTAAAGCGAAGTTCAAGCCTAGAAAAAAATACTGATCCGTGTGTCTACATTGTCATAGTTACATAAACCGTTTGCAGTCAGTTTCGACCCCTTCATTCTTCAAGTCTGCGATAACACTCAAACGTTTTCGCAATCCCACGTTTCCGAGTCCCGTAAAGTCTACCTTTATATCGCGTCTTTCAACATTTATTCTATTTTTCTTTCAGGCCTAGTGGTGAAAACAAGATGGGTCTAAACATATCTCCAGTGCAGTGGGTGTCTGCTTTCCTGAGCGCGATATCATTACCCTTGATGCGTCTTACAAAGCTTCAAACATCGAACCCTTTGACCACAGATCACCTCATCGATATTATCAATCAGTATAGGGTAAATTATCCAGACTAAGGCCTACTGACCACGGACGCGTAGCTTCTTAGACGCGTGTCCGTAATTATACGCTTAGTGTACAGTAGGCACAACGGATCTTGAGCGGTTGCGCAGAAGTCAAATATTCGGTCTCTTTAGTGGTGCGAAGTGAGACGCGGGGGCGGGGAGTGTCAGTGTTGGCTGGCCGCGCCATCGCATCATAGACGTTACTCCTCATTCGTTTCCTGTCTTGCTGCATGTGTCTAACAACGAAGACGATTGGCTCGCCAATGCATGGAATGCGCAAAGCGATCCCCACTCTGACGCCGAGCGCTCAAGATCCGTTGTGCCTGTGGGCCTGCGTGAAGCTTACATACAAAACTAGAGCCAATTGTCCATAGACACGTAGTTTCATAGACGCGATACGACGCCACGATGCTGCCGTTTCATCGATAGTTTCATAGTAAGCTTCACGCAAGCGTACACCAAGCGTATACTGACGTTAAAATATGCTATATTATATATTAATCAATCATTATTTCGCAAAGGAAATGTATTTAAAAGGTCACCGGAGCTCTATCGGGTGCAGCAGTTAAATGGACACATACTCATACTGCCGCCTAAGCGACAGTACGAGTATGCATTAATTCCGGCCAGATCTTCAAGGGCTTATATGCCTTAAGTAACTTTTACCAGTGGCTTCGCCCGTATGAAAGTTCGCCGTCCGGCCGTCCGGTAATCGTCCGGGCAGAGTCCGAGTCGTCGATGGCACGTAGCGTTCCACGCGCGCCTCAAGGAAATGTCAGCAAAATAGTGGGGGCCCAGCAGGGTCGAAACCTACTGGGGCCATGGGTTATGTGAAAATGAACCCCGGGGCTCTGGAACGAAGGCAAAGAAGAAACACAGCAGTGGATTTTAGTCAGTAAAAGTCTGACACGCCCTTACGCTCCGCTCAAGAGCGGAAGAAGTTACTGGATGATTTCACTCAAAAAAAACAAAACCGATTTAATACAAACAAAAAGCATGCCCATGTCAATGATTTTTTTTTTTCAACATAAATTATAATAAGTGGACAGTCAGGCTGTTTTTTCGAACCAACTGAATAAGTAAGTTTAACAGTCGACCGGATCAGCCTTGTCAAAACTACAATAAAATTCTCAGCTACATTTTACCAAGATCGCGGCTGTATCAATGATTCTACATAATATTGTGCAGTGATGTTCCCACTGTTCGGACTCAAGCCTTCTAGGAGATGGAATAGGCCGTAATCCACCACGCGGGGCCATTGCGAGTTGGTGAACGTCACATGACTTCGAAGTTTTGGTTCTAGGACATACCGGTTTCCTCACGATGTTTTCCTTCACCGTTTTGAGAGCAGTGGTGATGAAATAAATTACACAAACTAATGCGCCTTTACGGATTTGAACCCGTGACCTACAACTCGTAAGGGCCGAAGAATTATATTATTCTATTTTTTTTTTCTCTTTTAGCCGGTTACCATATACTCCAATCCTCCTACGTTGACTGGCATAATTAAGAGTGAGAAGAAATGCGACCTCACCTGCTTCGAGAGCCTCGTCTTGTTGGGTGGAAAAAGTCATAAAAGTCTTCATCTGGAATTAAGAGTAAGTCTAAGGGCTATATGTTTATTATATATAAGTAGTAGTATATATACAAGGTGTAAGGGACCGCCCTCCACAAACTTTAAGGGCTTGCTTAGTAGACGATACTGAACAACATTCCACAAACATTTTGTTCAGGAAACGAAAAAACAATTCGGCCTCTCCATACAAACTGTCCAATAAGTTTATAATTTTATATGGTGAGGCGAATTTTTTTTTTGTTTCCTGAAAAAAATTTTCTCCAAACTTAAATGGAATTGGGCAGGGCACATTGCACGCAGAACAGATGGTCGATGGGGATGAAAGGTTCTGGAGTGGCAAAGACGTACCGGAAGATGCAGCGTTGGAAGGCCTTGAACAAGGTGGACCGATGACCTGGTCAGGGTCGCGGGAATCCGATGGATGCGTGATGCACAGGACCGGTCGTTGTGGCAACACTTTGGGTAGGCCAATGTCCAACAGTGGATGTTTTTCAGCTGATATGATGATGATGAAATTTAAATTAAAAAAACATGTATATATTATATATTCTATGACGTCAAGTCATCAAAGTACTCCTCCACATCGCTGTCACCCGAGAATGTGCCCAGAATACTGGCAGCATTGCCATTGCCATGTTGAATGGCAAAGCTAATTCTTTGGGCAAAACACGAACACGCCCTCTAGTCAAGCAGTGTCGATCATGCGAAATGTCCTTGAAACGCATATTGGCCGAAATTGTGATAAGTACTACATAAAAACAATAGTTGTTCTTTTTTAGACTGTACTTTATTTATTTATTGCATTCATGTCGTTGAAGTTTCGCACATGAACCCTGCTAGGTCACCGCAACATGTATTTATTATTTGTTTTAATTGCATGCAATACTATATAAAATTATTTTAAGATATTATTACATTGTCCATATATCTACTATTATCATTATCATGTCATTTTTTAATGAATTTATTATTGGATGTCTTTATTACATTATTACATTGCGTCAATTTTCAAATATTTTACAACATTGTTTAATATGTCATATTATTAATTATTATTGTAGTGCCAAAGAACTCGTTAAGGCTGTAATAGTGCTTTTTAAGCGCGTTTACAATTTTATTGTCAAATTCTAAGTCTTGCTTACTTTCCCACTGCTAGGCAAAGACCACCCCTAACCCAGCTATTCATTCCTTTAGCCACCACGAACCAGCTCTTGCGGTAGGCATCTAGTACATCTCGCTGCCAGGTCGACCTCGGCAGTATCGTCCATTCTCAGGTAACCGCTTTGTAGAGATTCTTGCCCAACGATCGGCTGAAGTGACCCGCCCAATCCCATTTTAGCCTACCCAGAATGCTGCGCTCCAATGCTGCTAGTTGGCAAACTCCAAGGCGAAACTTTTGCGACTCGGTGCGCGACCATGCCTGAGCTCCGTAGGTTAGGAATTAGGATGGGCAGGATACACATACACAAAAGTTGATTAAATTATTTGATCTTTTGGCAGAAAAGAGTGCGACCGGGCGCCATCGTGGTGGAGATGTATGGACAAGCTGAGAATTTAGGCGCAGTTCTCTCGGGGGCCCCAGAAGGACCCATTGGTAATTGCGGCAAGATAACACCTGCATTACCGGCAGTCAAGGTTGGTATCAAAGAACTATAAATTATAATTACGAATAACATCAAACCTATGTTCTCCTTTTTATTTGTGCAAAATTATCAAATCACCCCTCCCGTTCTGGGTCTTTAACCAGAACGAGTGTCAAGCTTTTAATTCACTAAAAGTCACCTGTATTCATTCTAAATTTGTGTTCATTTTTCAGATTGTAGATCCAGAGACGGGAAAAGAAATAACAGAACCAAACGTGCCAGGAGAACTATGGACCAAAGGAGCCTGCTTCACTGTGAGTTTTTCTTTGCAATTACAGCCATTCTCATTTCGCTAATATGGACTGCTTTATGAAGATGAGCTGGATATACGCCTGGGTATACCAACTCATGAAAATTGAGTTACTCGACGGAAGCGTTGCCACGAGATGGTGCTGACAACAACTTTCAACTTTCCTCTTACCAGAAGCACCTGCGATGGCTGAAGACATAAGTCTGTGCAAAAAGTAGAGAGGGGGGAGGCTTGGACGAAAAGCGACCAATCAGCGATGAGTCAACACACCTATTGCCATCAAGCACAGTTACGATTGGAACTCAGATCATCACAGCTCTGCAGAGATTTCGCTTTGAATATTACAGAGCAGTAATTTTTGTGACGAAGACTATCAGCCATTAACTGGCTCAGTCCGTTGTGTCCATGTCCTCTGTCTATAATATGGATCTATCCGTTACCAGCGGGCCATCCTTCGATTACGTGACTCCGCTTAGTGTGAGGGCGTAGACGTACTTTCAGTATTTTGATCATTTTTGACGGATTATTCTGGTATTTTTCAACATCATCATTTTAAACGGAATACGTCTATTGATGGACCTAGCGCCTAACCTCCCCCAAAGCGTAGTCACATTGTACAGTCCTGTCCTTTTCATGTTTCGTGGGTAATCGATATTATTTTTTTTCCATTACAATGTTTATCCAACAAGGTGGACTGATGACATGGTCAGGGTCGCGGGCATCCGATGGATGCGTGACACACAGGACCAGTCGTTATGGCGACGCTTGGGGGAGGCCTATTTCCAACAGTGGACGTCTTTTGGCTGGTATGATGAATGTTTATCCTTATGTTTTCAGGAGTACTACAACAACCCTGAGGAAACCGCGGCCTCTTTCACAGAGGACGGCTGGTACAGGACAGGAGACCTTTTGTACAGAGATGAGAACGGGTACTTCTTCTTCGTTGAGAGGCTCAAGATGCTGATCAAATACAGGATTTACCATGTAAGTGAGGACAAAATACTAGTTCTTGAACGTTATAAACTGGCGGTAAGACAATGAGGAGACGAAAACTGATCACTAAATGATAACAGTGGAAATACTCATAACCATTGTCTGTAAATGCAACGACTTGGGAATTTTGTATAAAATTTAATCATTTAAAAAATACTTATATTCGATACTTTTTATAAGGTTCTTCTATTAGAAAACAATGATAAAGATCTCTTAATCAATCTTAATTATTATTGAATCAGTGTTGACTATATCAGATTTCATTTTATCAATGAAGCTTAGTAATTTTTGCCTTTCATGCCTCGATATGAAATCTAATCGATTCCGGATTGCCCTACCGTATACTCCACCATGTCTTCCGGACGATTTTCCGACCTGTGATGTGTGCGTGGGGTGTTATATCTTTTTCAAACAAAGAACTGTAAGCAGAAAAGGTTCGACAAAATTTGTTCATGGAGCTTAGGAAGTCAAACGACTATAAGTAATTATTAGGGTAAAATGAAATCTGATGTAGTCAACACTGATTCAATAATTAAGGTTGATTAAGAGACCTTGATTATTGTTTACTAATAGAAGAACCTTATGAAAAGTATCGAATATAAGTATTTTTTAAATGATAGAATATTATACAAAATTCCCAAGTCTTTTAACTTTTTAGACAAATAGTGTTAACATATTTTAATGTTGTATTACAAATATGACGTCTTGCTTCAAAAGCCAAGGCAGCGTTTGAACTGGCGTAGTATGACATAAACTCAACTTCTACTTATACTAAAGCAAATGAATTATTAGTTCACCTTATCACCGGTTTTGATATTTTGAGGTCATTCCTCCGGAAGTAGAGGAAGTGATTCGTGAACACCCTGGCGTGCATGACGTCAGTGTCACCAGCGTGCCGCATGAGGATGATGGAGAGCATCCTGTCGCCTGCGTTGTGCGAAGTCCAGGCTCCAACGTCACCGCAGACGAGATTAAGGAGATGGTTGCTGGTGCGTATTAGGGCTTTCAAATACCGGATTTTTTCAATACCGGTATCAATACCGGTATTAGAATATTCAATACCGTGATCACGTGATCACGGTATTGAACTCAAGTTTTTTTTTTTTTAATTTTTATATTAGTGCTTGACTGTAATACCTTCTCATAAGACCTGTAATTAGGACATTAATAAAACCATTTGTATATGTACGTATTTTTGTTTTTGAATCAGTCTTTATTCTCTCTTAACCGTTCTAATAAGGTTCTAGTAAGCATGGCGCTGCCGTACCTTTGTTTACCGGCGATTAACAAATAAGGTAGGTTAAAACCATAGATCGGCCTAAGGTTTAGGCTTCCTTGATGCTTGAGTGCATACGTTCGATACGTATCGGACGTATGCACTGCCATCGGAAGCTAGCGATTAGAAAATATGGCAGCTTAAAACCATCAAGCTGCGTAAGGTTTAGGCTTATTTGACGCTGTAACTTGTTTACGACAATTCTAATAACTGGCTGATACATTCGATACGTACCTATACTGCCCTTAAAAGTCAGCAAGTGACAGGACTCGTGTATTTCTTATTAATATAAGAATATTTCCCACGTATTTATTGTACCAAACTACCAATTAAATGTATTATTTTGAATTGTTACTTTGTACACGAAAATAGTTAATAAGTCCTAATTAGGCAAAATTAATAATAATTGAAGTTAGAAAACCAAGCCACATTCAAACCGCTGAAATATTAAATTTTTACTATTTAATTGTAGGTCTAAGGGATAACGTGATTCGTTAAAGTAAAAAAGACATTAATCAAAGTGGAAAATGACACAAGTTTAGATGCTTCTATCTGTTGTGAATTGAGACAAACTATAGGTGTACCATGTTGCTCGTCAAGTCACAAACTTATCAAAGATATACAATGACCAAGTTCACATGGCGTTTTTGTAATACTGACTAATAAAACAATAACGTCGTAAAGAGCCTATTACACTACGCGTTATTCAGACCGTTTTAGTCTATGGTTCTGATAAATGATAAATGATCTTTATTTTGCAAGTAGGTTTTATAAAAACACTTCACGTCAATTTTTTTTCTTGTTAATTAAAACTTGATGAGGCCGGTGTTTCCTAGCTGACTACCTTGAGAAGAAACACCGAAACAAACTCAGGGGTAAAAGTCTCTTATAAAGTCCATACAGCAAAACATGTAGTGGTCAAATCAATTATTATCAGAACCATGCAGATTGAGCCTGAGATGGTCTTTTGTAGAAAGAACCACACAGTTCTAAGTGGACCTGTCCAGTCAGTGCAAGTATTTGTCAGTATGCGTGTAGCTCAACTCAGGACTATTAAGGAGCTCAACGACTTGACGAACAATGCCAAAGAAAGTGAAAACATTTGGGTAGACTGCTTCAAATATTCAAAACTACCAGACATCATGTGAAAAGAAATGACTAATCCACGTAGTTCTTACATTCGCAATAATATTTACAATTTACAAAAGTGTAAATACTGCGAATTGTAAGAAAAAAGTATCACATAGTGTAACAGGGGTCAGACTGTCTTGTGCTGAATAATCTGTGTGTGAATATCGTGTGCTGAATAACGCGCAGTGTAATAGGCCCTTTAGGCTCGCTCGACTCAGAAACAGGTCTAGGCGAGGTGCGGGCGGGAGAGCTGGAGATAAGAGTTGGCGCTTAATACAAGTGTCAGAATAATATTACATTGGAATTTATATTAATAATACAACTTCTTGCTATTTATTACAACAAAACGCAATAATTTATATTAAGGATTGCAATACCGTAATCACGGTATTGACTCGTCAATACCGTGATTGAAAAAATACCAAAATATATCCGTGATCACGGTATTACGGGATCCCGTAATACCGGTATTGAAAGCCCTAGTGCGTATGCTCCACTTTTCGCCTTGCAAACACGAGACCAATGGTCACCTAAATTATAAAATAAACTATTTTTGCCATCGACACACAAAGTAGATCATATTATTATCTTCTCAGCGAAAACAACGCAACGGTGTTTATGCAAAGCATATACACCGTTAAATTTTAATCGTTTTAATCCCGTGTAGGGTCAATCCGGTACATGAAATACTATCGATTTGTAAAGATAAAATTAAAAAATAAAGTACCTTTTTTTCAGAACTCGTATTAATTTACGCATGTACGAAATTAAAATCTTTAGGAAAACGTCAGCTGAGCGAGTCCAATGACCTGTAGGTAGTTTGTACGCAATGCCAACTATTAACTACAGGTCATTGAACTTGCTCAGCTGACGTTTTCTTAAAGAAATTAATTTCGTACATGCGTAAATTAATACGAGTTTTGAAAAAAAGGTACTTTATTTTTTAATTTTATCTTTATAAATCGATAGTGTTTCATTTACCGGATCAACCGTTCACGGGATTAAAACGATCAAAATTTAGCGGTGTATACGCAGTGTTATTTGTAAAACACTGACAACCTCTCAGGACTATGTTACAAACATCAATAACAACAACTTTTGCTCTATGACTTTTACAAAACATAATATTTAATTTACCAAAAACAAACCTTCATGATTTCGTTGTTCTATCTAAGACAGTTCCATCTTGTCATGTAAATGTCTTACATTTCAAGTCTATATTTTGCTATATCTACCAACGTCGGAATGATGCGAGCACCCCGCCACCCCCTTCTGCTGTTGTATTATCGCTTGCTTCTCAGACTCTCTTCTAGACCTCGCAATATTTAGAACGTTCAATTAAAAAAAAAATATATATGAAAATCTGCTGAACTAAAATATGATACCTACTACATTTTTAAAAGTCATAGAATATACAACATAGAATGAAAAAGAAAGGATGAAAAAAAAGTTGCATGTAGCGGAGATGAAAATGTTGAGATGGATGTGTGGTGTGACGAGAGTGGATAAAGTGAGAAATGAGTACATTAGAGGAAGTTTGAAAGTGGCGCCAGTGACTGCAAAGTTGAAAGGTAATCGATTGTCTTGGTATGATCATGTGAAGAGGAGAGATGAAGCGCATATTACTAAAAGAGTTCTGAGTATACATGTAGATGGATGTTGAGGGAATGGAAAGCCGAAGAAAAGATCGATGGATTGTGTGAGGCGTGATAAGAAAGAAAAGGGAGTTAGTGATAGTTTGACAGGTAACAGGACAGAATGGAAGAAAAAAACATGTTACGCTGACCCCAAGTAATATGGGATAAAGGTAGGAAGAGGAGAAGATTTTTAAAAGTTATAGAACAAAAGTTGTTGTTTAAGATGTTAGCACCATAGTCCTATGAATTTGCTTGTGTTTTTCAAATAAGCACGGATAGAGCATAGCAAAGGTCAGAAGACCAAATACTTTTGCAGCGATTCCGTTCCATTTTACTTTCCTTAACGCGGGCGTTCGCGCGTCATTTAGTTGAACTCTAATATTATTAAAAGTCCATGTAGATTATTAAAATTTTGAGGGTTTATTTATTGTTTATTTAACTAAGAATGTAAATAAGAAATTCTTCATAAAGTAGTCTGTAAATTTCGAAAATAAGCAACCTTTTCTATTTTTCCGTATATAAACCTATTTAAATGCTTGGGGACTTAGGGGTATATATTATGTTTTATTCCTCATCCAGATAAACTGTCAGACACTCAAAGACTACGAGGTGGTGTGATCTTCATGGACCAGCTTCCTATGACGTCTGCAGGGAAAGTAGCACGCGGAGAGCTACGCAAACTGGCGCTGACACTCCATAGAGAATAGAAGACATTCCAAAAGGAGACCCACAACTTACCAGCTCAGTAACTAAAAAAATATTTGCTGGTACCTACTTCTGCCAAGTTCAGCCGTCTAAAAGACAGAAATGTAGAAGAACAGCAACATATTATTATGGCATTATACATATAACCAACACTACCTGTATTTTCATTGACGCATATGTCAACGCTCACAATATCTTAGATACTCTATACATAGCTTTAGGTTGTAGATTTTACTATTTTAATTTTGACTAGAAACGACTAAACATTCCAAAATAATTTTATTTATGAATATTTTTTTTTGTACTGAGTATTTATCGATATAATTTTGAATGGGATTGGTCGGATTGCAAAAATGTATATTTTAGCCTATATTATGATGTTATTGTATTTTACAAATAAAAAAATACCTACAATCACTTCATTTTATTTCATAAATATTCGTCCCATTACCAGTTAGCTACGACTTTTTTTGCACAAAATTTAGATGAGAACTAATGAGTATCATTCTATGATCTACCTCTGGACATTACTTATCATCATATTATAAAGTGTCCTAACTCTTCAGGTCTCTGGCGGCCGTTCACACCGGGGTCCCCGGACCTCTAAACGCTACGCGGGAGCTGTTCCATCTGCTCTTAACTATCTCGGTATCTGGTAGTCACTGGGAGAACATCTCCTTTTCCGCTTCAGCTACGCTGTTATTGTTTCACATAAAAGCCTGCTCTAAAAGTTTAAGATAACCATCCCTCATCAATGTTACTCCCCGTTAAAAATTTAACTCTCTGAAAGAATATTTCAAGTAAAACTTGCCGAAACAAAGTCCAGTCTTTGCAACGTTAGAGCAGGAGTCCCTCAGGGTTAGGTTTTAGGACCTATCTTTTACACTTTTGACCTACCGCAGGTAGAATGAGTTACGTCAACAATTTTTGCTGATAACACAAAAATACTGGCAAGCCACACTGACCATGGGCACATGACATCAAAAATGGTGCAGGAAGGTCTCCATAAAGTAACAAACCGGCTACGAACGTGGCGGATAAAAGCGAGAGCAAGCAAATCTGTCCATGTCACCTTCACGCTACGGAAAGTTGACTGCCCAACCGTGAAATTGCTTTGATTGATAACGTTACGCTTCCTCATTAAGAGGCTGCTAGGTATCTTCAATATAATATCGTGACTCATGACCAACACGAACTAAAAATACGACGGCGAGAAAACTTGATGTTATTGCAGAAACTGTATTTTGAATCGATTCAAAATTGCAGTGGGACATTCACATTAGAACTATTTCAGGATTTTTTAGATTAAGCTCAGCTACATACGCAGTAAGAAAAATAAGGTAATTTGCAAATACAGCCAAAGCTAGTTAGGTTTTTTTTTAGGTAGGAAAATCATTAATGACATCTCCCGCTCTTAGGCGGAGCTGGAGGGTGTGCCAGACTTTTACTGACTTAAAACCTACTCCTGTTCCTTCATTGCATTTTATACCAGGGCCTTCCTTTCAGAAGCAAACCGTTGGCCCCAGTAGGTTTCGACCCTGCTGGGTCCCTTCGGTTTGCTGATATCTCCTTGAGACATGCATAGAACAGTAAAAAAAAAACAAAGACATCAAATAGGTACCGGTACGGATCTTGAACGCTGACTTGAACTTGAAATCGCGCAGACTTGAATGAGAAGTGAAGTATTGGGTCTCTTTAGTAGTATGAAGTGAGACGGGGGAGCTGGAAGTACATCTTTGTAGTTACAGTGATTGTGATGCGCAAATTGATCCTGACTCTTTCGACGAGCGCTCAAGATTCGTGCCGGTATTTGTACTGTCCAGTTTCTTGCCATAATCGTGTGTCAGGCCATGAGCCATTATAATCAGTCTTATTGGCTACAATAGTTCAAGGCAGCGACAATGGATCGATCTTAGTATAATGAGATATTGCCCTACCAAGAATTAGGTCAGGCACCTGTAGTTCCGGACTAACAGGCGTACCTCCAGTTTCAAAAAAGAGTATTTCAGAGCAAGTTGCTGTGGCCATCCATCGCACCCACCTATAATAAGTATAGTGTTATTAGACATTATCCACCAAAGGACATTTGCTATTCAGTTTCTTATAGGCGCAAATCGTAGATATAGTCGCAAACTACATAGTTACCTTAGATTAAAATACCTCTAATAATTTCAGCCTAATGACGTCTACTGCTGCACACAGGCTTCAAGTGTCTCCAGTCACCACAATTACCGGTCTTGTGCATCTTGCATCCATCGGATTCCCGCAATGCTCACCAGGTCTTCATGAACTGAATTTCAATAAGTTTATCTTGTCTGAACTGCAGGACAGCACCTTATTTAGCACTAATAGTTGTAGAAGAAGTCTTTTAGGCGGTAAGTACAGGCCATGCTTATAGAACTATATTTTAAACAATTAGACAGGTAGGCTCTGAACAATCATACATGGTGTGCTAATAGCGCTCTAGCTAAAGAGTTGGCTCTAGCGCTGTAAAGTGAAAATCACCTGAAATCCGTTCTGCAATATACAATCAAATACCTGCAATTAGAGAAAAGAAGGAAAATAGGTACAAATTCTTATTTGGCGACAGTCACCAGAATTAAACAAAATCAAAAAGTGACAGTCAATAAATAAAACAAAATTTGCTGTCACAAAAAGTTCATTTGAGCAATGTTCCCATTTATTATATCTATGGTTCCCACACAGATGCTGTGAATGACCTTCCATTTAAATGACCCTAGAAGGCGTATCTAACCTTGCAAATGCCTTAAAGATCTACATAATAACTTCCGCTGCAAAGTAATAATAGTAATTAAGTGTATACTTGCGCTATTTGTTAGAAGTAATCATTTCGAATTTCGAATACGCAAACGACACTTTGAGACACTTTGATAAAACGTCACTAACGAAGTGTTCTATGGGTTGTGAACTGCTGAGGCCTGTATGAATCTAAGGAAAGATCTGGATCGAATATGTACCTAACCCAGTAGGCCGCTGTAAAACAAAATTTATCGAATTGAGAGAATATGGATCCTTTTCAGACAACCAATACAAGAAGATACGTGTAGTTCAGAGTATGTCCCATTTGCTGAAGTGCCCCAAGTGGCCATTCACCAGCACCCTAGATGACTTGAAGAACACTGCTAGCCTATTATGACATCTTAAAATCATCATTATTCCGGCTGGTGTGAGAAAGGGATAGTGATATATTTGTCTCTCTCACCGGAATTGTGACGACGAAATGACGTCACTGCAATAGATGAGATATGACTAGATGAGACATGACCACCTGCTGAGCCCATATCATGATATGCTGACCCGTCTACACGATATGAAGAAGATTATGGACTGTTTGTAAATATCTCTGTCTAGTTGATAAAAATCAACTTTGAAACGTATTTCGTCTCAAAAATACACCTTAATGTGAAAGAGATAACAACAGTCTTAATGGCCACTTAAAAAATGATTAGCATTGCGTATTCGGTCGTCGGTTTAACTAGGTAAATTAGTACTACCTCTTACGTAGCGACTAAAACAGATAGAATAATTACCGAAATCCTAATTCCTCTAAAAATATTCAAGGTCTATGAAACAGAACAATCTTCGGTTAATTAAGGAAAAAAGAGACCACACAAGCCCAAGCCTCCTCAGTTGATTTTAAACCCGACAGACTAGTTCCAGATAACATGATTATTGGAGATAAACCGGATTCGTAGATTATGATTTTAGCAGTTTAATACACGTAACACATAGAATTAATTTTAATACATAACAGTGCTTCGTTTGTTAAAGACAAAATATTGTGGGATTGTGAAGCCAAATATTGTTTCGTGATGGCTGTGAGTTGCAAGAAACATCTTGGACACCTGTTTTTTGAACACATGCTGGATCGGCCCGATGCTTTATGTCAGGTATGTAAATATTTTGAATTTTGAATATGCACTAATTTTTAAATTTTGTAACAACAAACTTTATGTCATAGAAGACACAACTTCAATTGCAACCCGTACTGTTACTGGGTACTGTTGTTCAAAATGATATCTGACTAAGTAAATCGACATTTACTCAGTCAGATATCCATGCTTCAAATCTTCATATCTCAAATTTTACAAAATGACTTTCTGTTCCATCAATGGAACAATCGCAAAAATGTTTATGCCTTTTCACACTTACCGTTACCAAAGTATTATGAGTACGGTTTGTTTACGTAGAATTAATTTTTATTTGTTTAAGTACTTATCTATTGTTTCTTTTGCCCCACCAAAACGCGTCACTTTAGTTTTTTAACTAGAAAGAAAATAATTGCAATAATCCAGCCCTGATGTGTACCGATTCGTATTTATCCCGAATTTTAATAGCGGCAAAAAATCTATAAAAAAAAAAATTAATCGCTAAATGTGTTGCTAAGCGCAAATCTCGTGAACAGCTGAACCGATTTCGCTAATTCTTTTTTGTTGTGTTTGTTATTGTTAGGAGAAGGAAAATTAGGGTAGTGTAGGGTAGAGTAGGGTAGTGTAGAGTAGAGTAAGGTAGAGTAGGATAGAGTATGGTAGGGTAGAGCAGGGTAGAGTAGAGTTGAGTAGAGTATGGTAGAGTAGGGTAGAATAGGGTAGGGTAGGGTAGAGTAGGGTAGAGTAGGGTAAGGTATAGTAGGGTGAAGTAGGGTAGAGCGGAAGCGAAGCCGGGTGCAAAAACTAGTGTTTTAATAAATTACGTCAAGAAATGTGTAGAAGACAGCCAATATACAAACATAAAAAGTTACTTAGCGATAGATCAAGTAAAATTTTTGACATAATAAAGAACGATGTGCCTACAAAAGGGATGTGATTTGAGTGCAGTACCTATTTAGATTCTGGCAGTATCATACTTACCCACAAATAGCGTTGCCTGGCGTCCGGATAAAACCAAACATGGTCAGGCTTTTTAGTTAGATGTCCGGCCAAGACCATATTTGGCTTTGTTTACTTTTTGCCTGTTTTGCCTTAACTTGTTTTGCTAGCACAAGCTGAGCGGACATGCAATTAGTTAGCAATTATCACTTAATTTTATTATTTTTTTCATTAGAGTTTAAAAAGATTTTATGAATTTGATTGTTTTTAAAAAGTCATGTTGAAGTTAGAAAAAAATGTCGGCCTTTATGACCGCTGTCCTGCTAAAAAGGATAGTCTGTGAAAAGCCGGTTTCAGGACCTGGCAACTCTACCCACAAAGGTTCATAATTCATTTTCACAGCCTCTCTCAACGCAGCGGCAAAAATATGCGAAATGAATGCAATTTTACTTGAGAAATGTGTGCGAGGAATCTGTGTCGATCGACGTAACCGATCCACTCATCTCTCTCGTATAAAGGCGAAAAAAGTGACACCGTTTCACAGCAAATCAAATCAAAGCATTTATTTCAAATAGACCATTTACAGGCACTTTTGAATAGTCAAATGTCGGTCAGTCCAAGAAAAGTGAAGCTAAATGGCACGTTCCAAAGAGTAGGTCTCTATGGAGAAGAACGTGCAAGAAACTCCATGGATTTAAATCATATATGTGTTACATATAATGCTTGGTTACATATTACTTGTTGCTTCTATCATATGAGCACAATGTCGATAGTGAAATAAAAATGTAAAATAATTAAAAGATAGAAACTGAATTAAGCCACTGGCAGCTAAGAGATGACCAGTCCCATCTGACGGCACCCGTTCACGAGCATGACGCGTGCATCAGCCCCACTCAGCTCAACCATTTTGAAGGGAACTGAACGACCCAATAACACGTGCCACCAACAGCAAGACATTTGAGTGAGCATGAGCTTCGATATACCTCCTCGTTCATCTCATAATTCTGTTGTTCTTCACACGTGTTTTTAGCATAACACTGATTTCGTATAAATAATTGGTATTTAATTAAATAAATCATTGTTTTGATCCATTGGTCAAAACTTTTGCACTTAAGCTCTTGTACGTACATCGTCAGTGCCGTAAGCTTTTTAATTCTGTTTTATGACTTGATCTTCAAACACATCATCACCCACAATTTACCTCTTGTGGATGCTGGAACCCTTGCTCTTTCCTCTTCCTGCCCTTATCCCATATTGCTTGGGGTCGGCGCAACACGTTTTCTTCTTCCATTCTGTCCTGCTGGAACCCTTCCTATGAGCATCTAAAAAATCAGCAATCCTGGTATGGCGCGTCTATAACTGTATTATGTACATTATTATAACGTATTTTATACAGGATTATTTGAAAAACACTGGCAACCTCTCAAGACTGTAGTATTTTCCTCTTTAATTACAGATAGATGCATCAACAGGAAAATCTGAGAGAAATGCTTCAGTCTTAGCTCGGTCTATTCGTCTGGCAAGATGCCTCCGAAAGTTCGGAGCCAAGCCAGGAGATGTATTGGCGTTACATGGGAAGAATCACCTGGATCTACACATACCATACTACGCAGCTCTACTAAATGGCATGCCTATTGTTGGCGTGGACCCTATGTTTAAATTTGGTAAGCAATATACGAGTAGTCCTTGGGAAACGCCCAGTAAAGTAGGCTAGGCCATCCTTAGCTCTATTAGTTGCAAAATAAAGCATAGCATAGCGTAATCAGCCTTTTAATGTTCCCTCTATTGGGACTCAGACCTCCTCTCGAAGAGGGAACGGGCCGTAATCCACCACGCGGGCCCGGTGCGGGATGGTGAATGTCACATGTCTTAGAATTTTTGGTTCTAGGACATGCCGGTTTCCTCACGATGTTTTCCTTCACCGTTTTGAGAGCAATGGTGATGAAATAAACACAAAGTAATGCGCCTGGCTGAGTTTGAACCCGCGACCTGTAACTAGTAAGTCGAGGCTGTTACTAATCGGCCACGACTGCTCTCAAATCAATGAAATAAACAAGCATTCTGTATAAATATATTTTCTCCTTAAATGCTTTGCCTATTTATTAATCCCAGAGTTTCTCCGTTTTCAGAGGAAATAAAGAAACTATTCAAGCTAACGAAGCCCAAGATCGCATTTTGCCAGTGTGAACATTTCACTGACGCTGTTGAAGAACTCGGACTAGACACGAGGATCGTCACGTTCACTGATGGTAGATACTCCATGCAGAACTTTATACGGGAGTTCGATGGAGAAGACAGAAAGGAGTTTCGGTAAGGACCGTTTTGCACTTCGTTTTAGAAGCATTTATAGTCTGGTTACGTGTATAATGCGAACCCTACTTGAATCCGGACTGGTGTTACCTTGTAGGTTCCAATCGACAATTTTATAACGCCACCCATTTAAAAATGCCGGTGAAGATGATGAAAGGCCCTACTAACTCTCAACGGGATCCATTTTACTACCTAAACTGATCTGTTAAAGGAATGGAGCAGGGTGTAGGTATAGCTTCATTCTTCTTCCTCGCTCTCACGCCTGATATTTTAACACATCATGTCATATCATGGTATTAAGGCCTCAGTCAGACAGTCCCTGCAAGGGTTATCGAAATGGCGAATTCACAATCACCCGATAATGCTACACATTCAAAATTTTAAGGAGAGCTTTATTTAGTTCTAAATCGATTTCACTCCATATTCGCGATCCTTACATATTATAAAACAAAGTTCCCCATAGCGTCTATTTCTACGCGATATACTCAAAAATTATAGGTAAACGTGGAAAGCTGAGGATGGTCGTTAGTAGACTATTAAGAGGACCAATCTCTATGATCATATTTAAATCTAAACTCAGATATGACATGCAGCATCTAAAACGTAATCTTTCATCTTATTCAGACCTGCAGAATTCGACACAGACAAGATCTACCTCTGGCTCGTCAGCACAGGTGGAACAACTGGTGTACTGAAGGTGGCTGCTTTCAAACATAAACCCTGGATCGACAGGATACAACAGCAGAGGAAGATGTACCAAATTGACAAGTGAGTTTGGTTTCATGTAATTAACCGACTTCGAAAAGGAAGAGGTTATCGTTATGAGATGCTCTCTGGCTATAAGGTGTTTAAGTTTGGCTGAGAGGTACTTTTTAGTGGTAGTACCATAACTAAAAAGTGTGAAATAAAAAACTTTTTACAAAAAAAAATACAACCGACTTCAATTTCGGAAGTCGGTGTTAAATAACGAAGAGACAAAACTATTATAGAAACACCGACTTCCGAAATTAAAGTTATTTTGTACTTTTCACAGTTTTCACTGTTTTTTAACATTGATGTCGGTTGTATTTTTTTTGACATATCTATACAATGTTCAGGCTGTTGGTTGTAAGTGCCACGTTTGAGAGTGACGGCCGGAGTTCGTTTCCCCTTGTCAGTTATACAAAGAAAATATTAGGTGATCGTTAGGCTAATAGTAACCACGGGTCTGAACTGTTTTCACGATCATCATCATAATCATTTCAGTCGAAAGATGTACACTGCTTGACATCTAGGGCTTCCTAAGTTACAGTTTATGAAATGTGGGTAGTGGGAGTAATTTTACTTACCCCATCAAATAAAACCGACTACGTGTTTTCATTCGTTAATTTTCTTCACAGTAATGCAAGAAACCTTCCAGCACTACACCTGTCACCAGTGCAGTGGATAGCAGGGTTCTACAACGCAATAGCCATGCCCCTGTTCAACTTGTGCAAGGTTCAGACTTCCCTGCCACCGACAGCTGATCACGTCATCGATATCATCAAGGAGTACAGGGTAAAATGATAAGTTGACCATTATCGGCATTGCGCCAGCGGTACATGGTGTGCCATCCTATCCATACGTACAAAGGGTTTTGGGTTCATTCATAATGCGTACAGCTAAGGAGTGTCTGTGTTTCCTGATAGCTATAACCTTAGGGGTCTTAACTCAAGAGTAAATAGATTGATTCTAGGCAAGCGTGTTCCATCGTCAGCCACATTATCGCTCACCATCAGGTGTGATAGTGGTCAAACGTGAGCCCATCCATAATAAAAAAAAATAATAAAAAAATGAAATATATCATCAGTAACACTGGTGTTGTTTATTGCTGGGAAGTGCCTTTCTAGATTAAAAACTGGAGTGGACAGCAGAAGATCACGTTATTTTTAGCTGCTGGAATCAGTAGTTATGGATATAGGTTCTATTAGTAAGCAGCCACAACTCAAGAGTAATGTTCCCAGTTATAAAGCAACTCAAGAACAAAAAAAAAGAATGTATATCTACCTTTGGCTGCGTATACCATTAGCTAGCAATTATAGTGGCAAGTCATCAGAATGTGAATGAACGTTTTCAGAGGAACGGTTTGGCTGCTCCAATTGCCAACGGAATCAGAAAATTCCGTTTGTAAGTGGAACAGCCAAACCAATCCGTCATGTTTGATAAGCAGGAAATTTTTTTTTTTCAATTTCCATCTTTTTAGGGTTCCGTACCTCAAAAGGAAAATCGGAACCCTTATTGGATCACTTTGTTGTCCGTCCGTCCGTCTGTCTGTCTGTCTGTCTGTCAAGACCCTTTATCTCGAGAACGCGTGGAGGTATTGAGTTGAAATTAAAACCATGTACTCAGGTCTGCGGTCCCTTCAAGCTGTGAAAAAAACTTCCAATTTAGTCAAATAAAAAAAGATACGGCCCTTTATGTACTTTTATATTTCAATACTCTCAAAGAAACCATTGGGTACTTCCCGTTGGCCCAGAATCCTAAAATTAGGCGCAAAGCAAGGTTTTGTATAGGAATACATCTGAAAACAGTAAATTTGTTGTTACCTACGTCACAAAAAAGTACTTTTTTGTAAATCGGAAAAATCTTCGAGACTCCATTCGGGAATTGTAGTTTGCACGGATTCCTCAGTGCGCGAGTCCGTCTCGCACTTGCCTAGCTTTTTTAAAAATAGCCTGTCCGTTACCCCTCTAAACCCCATACCTAGCCCTGTAATAAAAACCCTCTAACTTATTCTGAGATGACGAATATGTCTAAGTGCTACCGTTTGAAGGAAACATCCTTTGCTCCTCTAAACTCAATTGCCATGACAATGGAGCACGCTCTCGATGAATAGCAATAGATAACAAGATATAAAGAGCTGAGTTGAAGATGAATAGATATAATAGGGTTAAGTACCCAAAAGCATAGCTTAACTCACGTATGCAATAACCATAATACACGATTTATGGCTGCTGGTAGATTTAATGTACCCAGAGTCACCAATTACTTTGGTGACAGAACACTAAATAAGAGAATGCCCTATCTATTGAACAGTCTGCCGGCAGTCATAAGGAGTGAAACAAACACTAATATATTTAAAAATAAACTAAAATCATATTATTTAGAAATGTTTTAAGTTTTATATAAGAGTAAGTTTAAATAATATTTAGTTATAAGTACATTTAAGCAGAGACTCATCGACCCCACAGTCAAATTATTAAAACGGTTTTGTAGGGCTTACCTAGCCTATAAATTACTTACCTTTTGTAATAATAATAAAAATAATAAATAAAGCTTAACAATTAATAGTAACACTTACATTATTTCTGTCTACTTGCAGCCAGTCAACGCTCTACTTGGGCCGTCCATGTTGCAGTCCATCCTGAAACACGAGAAAGAGTGCGACTTCACGTCTTTTGATCTAGTCATGGTAGCCGGAGGGAAGGTGCATAAAGACCTGATTTGCGAATTAAGGGTAGGTACGACTTCCATACATTTATAACTTTTGTATCTGAATCAAGTTAATCGAGTGACAGTAAGTATAAGATTCCGTCCAGCGGTGCTAATCTCTTAGAAAACGACGCAGCGACGAGTCGAAAGCGCAGTACCTACATTGAATTAACAATCCAACGTATTTTATTGTTTAAATATACCTATTTGGATTTCGTCACTACGGCCTGCGCTGCGGTCAAGGCCGTTTTCTTAGAGAATAGCACGCCTGATTTATCTACCAAATAGAAACTTAATATAAACTAATGAAACGCTAGGAGTGTTTCTAAGAGTTACCGCGGCGATGGAAGAACTGTGAAAGAAGAACTGTGAGTAGTCAGTAAAAGCCTGATACTCTCTCTAGTTCAACACAAAGCGCAAGAAATTATTTGATGATAACACACCCTGCAAAATCAAAAAAGTTCTAATTAGTAAAAATGCAGTGTCATAAATGTCATCATTTCAGCCGAAAGGCGTCTACTTTTGTACATAGGCTTCCGCAAGTGTCGCCATAATGACCGGTCCTGTACGTCTCGCATACATCGGATTCCCACAACCCTCACCAGGTCATCGGTCCACCTCTAGAAGGCGTTCCAACGCTGCGTCTGCCGGTACGAGGAGTTACACAATTAGTAACACTTGGGGGAGGTCTATGTCCAACAATGGACGTCTTTCGGCTGAAATAATAATGATGGTGAACGGTGTAAGTATCTTAAATGTATTTGTCAATTTTTTCAGAAAAGAGTACGCAAAGACGCAGTAGCAGCTGAGATGTATGGACAAACAGAAACCCTTGGCCAAGTGTTCTCGCTACAAGCCGATGGACCCTTAGGCAGTTGTGGAAAGGCCACAGAAATCCATCAAGTCATGGTAAGAGAACTTTATTGGACTTGGATCGGCAGAGGCGTAGAGTTAGAGGACTAATTTAGACGTATGTAGCGAGGTTCTTTTTTAACCAACTTCGAAAAGGAGGAGGTTCTAGGTTCGGCTGAATGTATTTTTTTTTGTATGTATGTTCACCGATATCTCGGTCAATTGTGGACCGATTTTGAAAATTATATTTTTTATTGAAAGGTTATGCTTCCAAGTAGATCCCATAGAAATATTGTTATGATCCGATCATGAACTTCGAAGATATGGAACAGAACTCCTCATAGGATCACAGCTGAATTGTCGTTATAAGTAAAATTGCTTTGTTTGTACGTGTAGTCGATGACTGAAATAAAAAGGGAAGGGGATGTAACGAACTGATCTGATGATAAAGTCAAATGTTAAATTAATGTAATCTAACCGTGTTTGGGCTTATTAGAATCGTTATGAGATGCACTCTGGCTATAAGATATTTAAGTTTGTATGAGGGGTACTTTTTAGTAGTGGTATAACTCAAGAGTGTAAAATAAAAAAGCTTTTTACAAAAAATATATAACCGACTGTTTTTTAACATTGAATGAAGTCGGTTATATTTTTTTATGTAAAAAGTTTTTTATTTATAAACTCAAAAACGAGACGGCAACAGAACCCAGTGTTCGACCACTTCGTCGATTTCCAACAGGTGAAATAGTGGTCAAAAACGGGCCTATCAATATAAAACAAAACCTTCGTTCCTAAAGGGGGCTCTTCTGCTTATGCGAGGCCCCTTTGGGTGCAAGTCCGTTGGCAAGGGCCCAAAGGTCACTTCTTGTGCACAAAAGGAGTTTTTTGCAAACCAAGATTTAAAATTATTCCTTTTTTGTTTATTTTTAGGGTTCCGTATCTCAAAAGGAAAAAACGGAACCCTTATAGGATCACTTTATTGTCCGTCTGTCTGTCTGTCTGTGTGTCAAAACTCTGTGTGTCGGGATCTTGAGAACGCGTGACGGTATTAAATTGAAATTAAAATCATATACTCAGGTTTGCGGTCCTTTCAAGTTGTGAAAAAATAAAACTTCTAAGTTAACGAATAAAAAAGATACGGCCGCGATTATGTCGCAAAAAAACGTATATTCTCTCAAAGATCGAAATTTATAGGGTAATTCCCGTTGACCGAGAATCCTGAAATTTGGCGCAAAGCAAGGTCTTATAGCACAAGTATAGGAAAAAATCTGAAAATAGTAAGTTTATTGTCATAAAAAAAAATCAATTCGGAAAAATCTTCGAGACTCCATTCGGGAATTGTAATTTGCACGGAACCCTCAGTGCGCGAGTCCGACTCACACTTACCCATTTTTTTTGTTTTATTGGCACTGATCATTCGGTTCACTCTTTCATTCCATCATTACTGTGCTATTCTGTGTACTATAGTATTTTAATCTGATTTTGTTTATTTCTTTTTTGCAGCTCATGGATCCAGATACGGAGATAGAAATAACCAAGCCAAACACACCAGGAGAACTGTGGGTAAAAGGGCCCATGTTCACAGTAAGTTTCCTTTCCCATTCGTCAGCATAAGGCAGGGTGCAAACGTGTGTCTCAGATACAAGCTACCGATGAATATATGATTTTTAAAGAACCAATATGAAATTATCCACTCCTATATGTAAACTTTTCTCTTGTCCAGTTTTTTCACTATCAAAAATTGTTCGGGGTTGGTAACTGAAAACTAAAAATGTCTATATTTGCGCAGCGCCTAAATGAGCATCCTTAAATCTCCCAACTGTTCACAATATCTCATGCAGTCTCCTTGCTAGTATACTATCAATAGCTGACTGGCCTGGCCTGTTGGTCTAGTGGTTAGTAGCCCTAACTATTATGCCGGAGGTCGTGGGTTCGATTCCCACCCAGGACAAATGTTTGTGTGATGAGCAAGATCATTTTTTCTGTGTCTGGGTGTAATTTTATCTATAATATGTATGTATTTAGAAAACACAAGCTGTGCTTAGCTTGAGACTAGACGGCGTTGTGTGATAGTTGTGGAATATTATTATTATTATTATAGCTGGTGATATAATATAAATGTTACAGGAATATTACAACGACCCAAAACAGACCGCAGCAGTATTCACAGAAGACGGCTGGTTCAAAACGGGAGACCTGCTGTACAAGGACAAAGATGGGAACTTTTACTTCGTGGAGCGTCTCGGCATGCTCATCAAGTATAGGAATTATCATGTATGAATTTTCCACTTCTTGTTGTTTAAATTGTTCAAAATTCAAACTACTGTCAAATCATGTGCTATTCGTCATTCCAGTCGCTTTTAGATATTTAGTGCTATGGGATTGTTCGATAGAAGTATCGTGGCCTTTTTTTTGTTGGGTAAAAATCATCTAAATGACCTCCCCCGCCCTTGAGCGGGAGATAGTGTCAGACTCTAACTGACTAAAAAATCCACCCCGTTCCTTGTCGCCTTTCGTACCGGGGCCGAGCTTCCCTTTCGGATAACCCTGGCCCCAGTAGGCTTCGACCCGGCTGGGCCCCTGCTGTTGCAGGTATCGTGGCCTTGGAATGCAAACTGAAGGGTCATTGGTGGGTTTTAGTCGGTAAAAGTCTGACTTTCCTCTGGCGGGATTATTTGATGATTCCTCAAAAAAAAGAAAAGAAATGGGGCCCTAATAATATTTTTAGCAGTATGAAATTCCAATTCAGTGACCTTTTTTTCCACAAATACTTTTGTTATGGAAAAATAATAATGTATGTGCACACATTACTGACAGGCGGCAAGGTACACGGACGCGTAGCGTCATAGACGCGTATTCATCATTCTAAGCTTGAATCTCTGTCGACGGAACGGCAACGCATTACCGTTGTCCATGTCGTGGTATCGTTGGCGCTTCGTTTATTAGAGAGTTTCATAGTTTTGTTTCTGTGAGCAAACGTACCTACCTACACCAAGAGTACAGTTGCCATCACGGATCTTGAGCGGTTGCGCAGAAGTCAAATATTCGGTCTCTTTAGTGGTGCGAAGTGAGACGCAGGGGCGGGGAGCGCGTCATAGACGTCACTCCTAATTCGTTCCCTCCGTTGATGCTTGTATCTAACAACGAAGACGATTCGCTCGCCAATGTATGGAATGCGTAAAGCGATCCCCACAAGCGCCAAGCGCTCAAGATCCGTTTTGGCAACTGTATAATGACAAATAAGCGTCTATGCTATACGTCCGTAGACAGTTGCCTTAGATCAGTGAGGTATAATGGACATGGACAATAGTATCTAGTGACATGATATATGGATGGTAGCCTGGTGTCAAAAAAGCTTTTATAGTTGAAGAGGTGAACAGAGTGAACAGGCTCTTAATGAACTAGTGCGCCTCACCATCAACGATTGCATCAATGCTTACGATTAGGTGGGATCGCAGTCTAGTACTAGTTTATGTCAGATAAAAAAGAGGGTCTTCAAAACGTAAAATTCTCATTCTTGCAGATAGCCCCATTAGAGTTAGTAGAAGTGATTCGCCAGCATCCAGGCGTGCAGGATGTCAGCGTCACCAGCGTCTATAATGTCTTTGATGGAGAGCATCCCGTCGCTTGCGTCGTGCGAAGACCTGGCTACAACGTTACTGCGCATGAGATAAAGGAGCTTGTTGCTGGTGAGTAGAAATTGGAGGTATTTGCCGTGGCCAAATGATAGAAATTGATCACTTCATAATATGGCCAATTAAAAATGGCCAGATCGTTATAACGACCGTCTGGTAATCGTCCGGACCGAGTCCAAGACGTCGACGGCGCGTATCGTTCCACGAGCGCCTCAAGGAGTTGTCAGCAAACCGTAGGAGCTCAGCAGGGTCGAAGCCTACTAGAGCCAAGTAGAATACGAAAGGCAACGAAGGAACAGGAGTGGATTTTTTAGTCAGCAAAAGTCTGACACTATCTCTCGCTCTGCCCAAGAGCGGGGGATGTCATTGGATGATTTTCCCACCTAAAAAAAGTAGGTGACCCTGTATGTACTATTGATTTACACATCTTTACTTCTTTCACAGACAAACTATCGTACAGTAAGCGGTTGCGCGGGGGAGTCATCTTCATGGAAAGGCTACCCCGAACATCCACAGGCAAAGTGGCTCGAGCAAAACTAAAGCAAATTGCAGCTGTCGCCTATAGAGAATAAATAAAAAGTACAATAATATAAAAATTGTTTGTATTATAACTTTATCCCACTGCCCCAAAAACTGATATTTTTCAATACACTTCCTCGAAAACTCGACTCTTATCGCACTGCGATTAGGTTCATGTTTATCACCCTCGTGTTTGACTTTTTCATTCCTATTTCGTCACGGTCAATAGTCGTTATTTTTTTTTATGAGGCGGATATTTTTAATACTCTAATATTTAATGAAATTGTGTTTTTAAACAGAACATCTGCACAAAAATAATGAGGTAAATAATGTTTTTTGTTTGTAGGAGGTAATCTCTGGAAGTTACCTACCAAAATTTTTTTATCGATAGAAAGCAACTGCTTTATTTCTGAGCGACATAGGCTATTTTTATGTACCTACGTAAGCAAAGCTGCGAGCGAAAGCTAGTCATAAATAAATGTGTTTTTTTACACAATTATCCGTGTTCTAAATTAAAAAAAAAAAATTTGAATTTCTATTTTCATTACTAAGATGTATAACAATTTAATACCTTTGCTTACTTCTCCTTCAACCTCTAAGGTCAAGCGCGGGAAAAAGTCTATTTAAGCGGTCTGTCCCATCCCCTGGGCCTCCTCCCCTACCACCTTTTACCACAAAATAGAAAAAAATATTTAGGATTTAAGATTTGAAGAGAATTCTTTAGATGCTACGCCGCCAAATATTGTGTTGAGGTAAAAATATAGGTACTTGCGATAGCCTGCTGCCATCTAAATCAAAATTGAAATGTATGATTTTTTTTTTTTTTTTTATCTGTTATAAACTAGTACTTGACTGCGATCCCGCCTGATGGTAAGCAGTGATGCAATCGTTGATGGTGAGGCGCACTAGTTTATTAAGAGCCTATTCACTCTAGCCTTGAAGACACCCAAATTATAATCGGACGGGAAGACCGCAGCAGGCAGACTGTTCCAGTCCTTCGAAGTACGCGGTATAAATGACGAGGCGAAACGCTTAGTCCGGACCGTAGATGTTTCAACAACGCAAGGGTGGATACTCGCCGTGCGTCGGTTTGTCCGATGATAGAAATGTGATGGCGGAATCAAGTCATGCAGTTCCTGCGCACACTCTCCAAAATGCAATCTGTAAAACACCGAAAGGCTGGCTACCCTACGCCTGTGCTCAAGGCTTTGAAGATTGGACTTAACCAAATCTGGATCACCAATCAGCCTCTTCGCACGCCTTTCCACCGAGTCCAAAGCTGCCAGGTGGCACTTTGCAGCACCAGCCCATATGTGGCTGCAGTACTCCACACACGATCGGACCTGTGCTTTGTATAAAATTAAAAGCTGTCTCGGTGTGAAGTACCGCCGGACTTTTGCGAGAACGCCTAGTTTCCTAGCAGCTACTTTGGCTTTGGACTCAATGAACCGCCCAAAATTGAGGTCGGAGGAAATTTCGACACCCAAGAGCTGAAGGCGGTCGGTACAATCCAAAGATACATTCTGAAAAGTAGGAGCCGAGGTGAACGGGCTCCTTTTGGCGGTGAACAGACACGCCTGTGTTTTGGCGGCGTTGAATCCCACCAGATTGGTTTCGCCCCACTTGGAGACTGCCTGAAGCGAGGTATTCGTACGCTCTACCATAGCCTCTCGTTCGGACCGGATTTGCTCTTTACTAGCCCGAGCACCTGGCAGGTATCTCTCTACAACTGTGCTATCATCTGCATACCCATATATACCGGGCATCAGCAGATCATTAATATGCAGCAGGAAAAGAGTTGCAGAGAGCACTGACCCCTGAGGAACTCCGGCATTAGTCGTCATGGGCTCTGATGAGCATCCATCGACAACAACTCGAAGAGACCGTTCTCTCAGGAAGTCTTTTACCCAGTTAATCAGACCAGGAGAAATGCCGTATGCTGGAAGCTTACTCAAGAGGCTAGCATGCCATACCCTGTCGAAGGCCTTCGAGACATCTAAGGAGACAGCAATTGCTTCCCCATTCTTCTCGAGGGCCTCGCCCCACAAGTGGGTGGCATACACTAGTAGGTCCCCAGTGGATCGATTGCGGCGAAACCCGTACTGTCGATCACTGAGGAGATCGTTACCTTCTAGGTATGCCATGAGGCGCGAGTTCAATACACGCTCCATAATCTTGCAGAGTATGGAGGTTACCGAAATCGGCCGATAGTTGGTAGGATCGGCACGACTGCCCTTTTTGGGCACGGGTTGCACGTTGGCAAGCTTCCAGGACTTGGGCACTATTCCAGTCCTAAACGAGAGGCGATACAAGCGTGTCAATATAGGAGACAACTCGGGCGCACAAGCCTTGAGAACAATCGCTGGTATACCATCTGGTCCACTAGCTTTATTCACGTCTAGACGACACAGTGCTCTCAGAACTTCTTTGTTCCTTATGCGAACTTCGGGCATCGAAGTGTCGCAGTGAGGTAGAGTCGGTGGAGTAGCACTGCCAGTATCAAGACGAGAATTATGGGCGAAGAGAGATGCAAAGAGACCTGCTTTCTCTCTCGCCGTATGAGCCAGTGTTCCGTCAGGTTTAACCAGCGGAGGCAATGTGGGCCGACAGAAGTTCGCTTCGACCGATTTGGCAAGGGACCAGAAAGCTCTGCTACCGGATGGCTGTGCAGAAAGCTTTGTGCCAATATGGGCAATGCGGTCAAAGCGAGCCTTCTTTAGTGCCTTTTTGTAGGACTTGGCAGCACGGTTAAAGGCTCTCTTTGCTGAGCTCAGATCCGGAGATTTGCGGTCACGAGCGTCAACCCAGGCTAGAAACGCCGAATGCTTCCGCTCTTCAGCTTGAACGCAATCAGCGTTGAACCATGGGTGAGCTGAGCTTCCGATGGGTACGTCACTATAAGGAATGAAATATTCCATAGCTTGACGCACCACATCGGACACAGCATCCGCACACCTCGACGGATCCTTAGAAGAGAAGCAGACCCGCTGCCAAGGGTAAGATGCAAAAAAGTGACGCATCTCATCCCAATCTGCTGACTTGTATCGCCACATTCGCCGTTCACCACGAGAGTCGCAGTCAAGTGGGGAGAAAGACGATACAGACTTCACCAGACAGTGATCTGAAGTTCCAAGTGGTGAAGAAACTGTTACGATACATCTGTCTGGATCGGTGGTCAGCAGAAGGTCCAGACAGTTGGCAGTATGACCAGCTACATCAGGCACCCTAGTCGCTTGCTTCACCAGCTGGGACAGGCCCATCGATACCGCAAAGTTTCGCGCTTCTCTCCCAGCATGGTCGGTCCTCTGGTACGGGAAAAGCCAGTCTTGGTGACAGGCATTAAAGTCCCCCAGAGCGACGAGCTGCGCATCAGGGTGCCGATGCAGAGCCTTATCGGCGGCCTCACTAAGGTGGTCAAACATTCGAGTTGTCTCCTGATCACCGCTGTGCGATCGATAGACACAGGCATAGACAATTTTGTCCATGCCAGTGTCCACCAACAGCCATAGCGTGGAAAGAGTTGTGTCCTCAAGGTGACGGAGACGCTGACAGCAGATGTCATTACGGACGTACACACAGACCCCGGCACGCTGCAGGAAATGATGCTCCAATGAGTATCCCGGGTAGTTGAGGTACGCCGCATCTGCCGGACATCTAATCTGCGTCTCCGTCAAGAAAAGCAAGAGTGGCTTGTCAGTCTCTAGATGGTGGTGGACCGCATCGAGATTGGAGTGCAGTCCTCTAATGTTTGAGAGGTGCACTTTGAATGAGAGGACGTGCATCCGCTGTTGACACTTGCTTCTCTTTTTACCTTTCATTGATTTTTTAATTTGGAGTGAATAGGAATGGTGGAATATGGCAGATGAGCGAGGTGATGCGATGTTAACCTCGACAACACAAACCAGAGTTGCTGCGCCAGTTATGGGTTGATCTGGAGACTGCGGGGACGCCCGAACCCCCCCAGGGATCGCCATCGGGTCCTCTCACCCGGTCGCCAACCGGCACGATGGGGCCACCCTGGGATTTTTCGCAGTTGGCGGGGCAGCCTTTCGTGTGTGGCTGGCACACTACTTGGGCCCCCAACCAACTACCTACGGTCGGCCAGCGGAGCACCGTGCTTCGGATCCCGCTACCCTCCACGATCAAACCTCCGACGCAACAACAACTGGTGCATCATAACCGGTATACATCACAACACAACTGCTCAGACCCAAATTCCACCGTACGGCTTCACCAGACATCACGCCGGAACACGACGGATCGCTTGGCGGCATGGCTTTGTCTGGTGGGTGGTAACTTTAAAGCCGGCAGCCGATGCTATGGCCTACCACCGCGTTTACTGCTCGTTTAGCACTACCCAGGGGACACGTGTAGGGTGGTCAGAAATCAAGTAAATCCTACGGACGCGAGCAGCTCATCCCCCAAAGAATGATTTTCTTCAGTAGGTACCTACAACATGAATAAAAACCGGCCAAGAGCGTGTCGGGTACCCACTTCTGAGTTTAAAAAAATGCTTGCATATACGATTATAATTACAATTAGGGATTATAATTGTTACTATTTTGGTGTACAATAAAGTTCTTTTCTATTCTATTATACTACAAACTTAGTACAGAAATTATTTTGTAGAACCCTTTTGTCTTTTCTGTACAAAAAATGTTCTTTCCATCAAGTTCAAATTAATTTTCCTAGAAAGTCCTTATAAAGTTCTACTTTTCAGATTTTTTTCATATTTTCTAAACTTATGGTTCAAAAGTTAGAGGGGGGGGGGGGACACATTGTTTTTTACTTTTGGAGCGATTATTTCCGAAATTATTGACATTATCAAAAAATGATTTTAGTAAACCCCTACTCATTTTTAAATACCTATCCAACGATATGTCACACGTTAGGGTTGAAAATAAAAAAAAAATCACCTCCCACTTTACATATAGGGGGGCTACCCTAATAAAACATTTTTTTCCAATTTTTATTTTACTACTTTGTCGGCGTGATTTATATACATATTGGTATCAAATTTCAGCTTTCTAGTGCTAACGGTCACAGAGATTAAGCGAGGACGGACAAACAGACAGACAGACGGACAGACAGACATGGCGAAACTATAAGGGTTCCTAGTTGACTACGGAACCCTAAAAATGCGTCGTCATTTTCGGAGAAAGTATTTCTTCGTAAGTGTTTTTAAAAATCTTGTTTGATACACGTGGAGATTTGTCACTACAGCAGTCGGTCGGCACCATAACACCCTTGCCAGTAGGTACGGCTCGGGTGAATTTCGCCTCGGTTGTTGTAACGACAAACTTTGTCTACTTGTATCACAATGTAGGTACTATTTTATTGTCAATTTCAATTATAGTCTATCTAAATACATGGGTATCAAAGGCTTTTTTGTTAGTTGTACCTAGTAGTGGTCTAGTACTCAAGTTTATCTACATAGGTATCAAAGGCTTTTTTGTAAGTTCTAGTGGTCTAGTTCTAGAGGATCACAAGAAAGTTTCAATCGTTTAAAAACGCACCAAATACAAAAAATATATCATTAAAAATTATGCAATATTAGAACGGAACGTTCTCACAAACGTTCCGTTCTACACTTAATAAGCTACAAAATAGTAGCACGATTATGACAATGAAAAATTATCTTTATTTTTGAGAAAAAAATTCTAAACGGTGCCGTAAGTTGTTTGTACATTAATTTACAGAGGTCTCACAATGCGTATAACAATAACTCATAAATTAATGAACTCCTAAAATTCATGCGGTCTGTGAAACCGAACGTAATCTTGACATATTGACAAACTGTCAAATTACGATCGGCTGATTTCGTCGGTCGTAAACGTAATCGTGTAATATTATTTAAAATGTATTTAGTGGAATAATATAAACAAAGCCATGGATGAAAACGAATTCTTCAGACAGACCGTGCAACATTTGGCTCGATGTTTGTCGAGTATAAACCCGACACCATGGGAGAAGGTAAAATTACGACACGTATTTTGCAATTCTGAAAATTCTGTAATGGTGTTGTTTTCCTGAATAATCCCTTAACGGCAAAATGTACAATTATATCCTTGTTATATCAGAGCACTAGAACTTTTTTCTTCGCTTTTCTGCATTCTTTGTTATTGTTTTTAATCGAAATTAAATGCATGACCTCACCCAAACACCCTGTTCGTTATCATAGGTGCAAAGTGGAAAAGCGTTGTGAATCATCGATGTATTGTAGATATATCGATGCCTAATAATCTGAAATCTAACGATGTTAAACAATAATGACATAGGCACAGTTCACAGTGTTCACACAGAGTTTACCTTGACAGTTATCTCCTATTCTATTACTTTTAAATCTTTTGTGGTTGGCAATGACATTGTATTTTAGAGCCAGATTTGTCATTCACAGATTAGAAATTAGAGTCTGTCTAATAAGTTAAACGACTTGGGTAATCATTAGGATTTAATGAAATCTGATGTAGTTAACGCGGGTTCAATAATCAAGGTTGATTAAGAGATAGAGATTTTACTAACAGAGGAACCTTATATAAAGTACAGAATATTTGTATTTTTTAAATGATTAAATATCAAACAAAATTCTCAAGTCGGTTGACTTATTAGACAGACTATAGGATAATTTTATGCAGTAATTATCTTAATAAATAATTATATAATTCCGTCAGATTTGAAATGATTGGATGATGAAAAACTAAATGCAAATAACTTGTAATTGGGATAAATGTCTTTTTGTATTCTTGAGCATGTACAACAGACCAGGTTTCTTACAAGCAATTAAACCTTTATAATACAGTTGTCCCAGTGACGGATTGAATGCCACATGCAACCCATATGCAAAATATGCGCCTTAGACATAGAGCTCTGGACACCAGTCTGACACAGTACAATGTAGATGTGATAAAGTACAGTCCTGCAATGATTCAACAAATGTTTTCCTAGTTGTCAGACTACATAGTACCACATACCATACCATTACCGTACCATTGCCACTGACCCTTTATAGTCCAGATTTTTTTTTAAAAAGACAATGTAATCCACTGATGCTCATGGTATACATACTTATGACAGTGGTTTCATCAAACTTATATGTACTACGTCTTCTTCTTCCTGCCCTTATCCGATATTATTTGGGGTCGGCACAACACGTTTTTTCCTACATTGTACTACGTAATATGCATTAATTCATTAAACCCCAAACAAATGCCGGCATTTGCTCCCTCATGGTCTTTCTATTATGTGTCTAATTACGGATAGAAAGGTGAATTTAAGAATGTAACAGAGTTTATTATAAAATTAATGTCATTGACGCTATAGCACTGACAAAATAATAGTGTGTAAACATATGCATACATACTGAGGTAGTCACCCTTTCGACACAGACGCACTTGTCACACTTTTGTTTTATTTTACTTTTTGTATGTTTTTTTTTTTATGGGAAAAATCATCCAATGACAACCCCCGCTCTTGAGCGGAGCGGGAGATAGTGTCAGACTCTTACTGACTAAAAATCCCATCCCATCCTTCAAGCCTTCATACCGGGGATCGAGCGCCCTTTCGGATAAGCCTGGACCCAGTAGGCTTCGATCCGGCTGCTGTATGTAACTGTTATGCTATGTCTGACCCAAATAAAAGATTTTCTATTCAATTCAATATCAATGTCCACAACATACAACACGTGTGAACATATAGTTTTAAGCATATTGGATTATAGACTTAGGCTGGATTACCGCTAGTCAACTGTATTCGTTCAGATAACTTAGCGTTTCATTTTATTACGTCCTCATACTTCACAAGGAAATATGATTTTGTTTCTGATGACATAAATTAATCATTAATGACAAAGCAATTTTGTCATGTGAGATAGGTATCTAATAAGAATATTTAACCCATTTGAATGGTATTTTTTTTAAATCTTTCTTCTGTGTTCATAATTCTTGCAATCAGTTGGACTAGACAAAGTGGTTTCATCAATATCAAGAAAGTGAATTATGTAAAATTTTAAAATAATGCTGTTCTTAATTTTTAAGTAGTTCCGATTTGAGAACCTTTCCGTTAGTTAGAAGTAGAAGTAAATTACATTGCTTATAAGTATTTTACAGTTCATTAAGGTGAAGAAATGTTAGACCATCAGCAAATGAGATAAAATTAATCGTAGCTTTCACAACAAAAATTGTTATGCTAGAGGATTATACGTATTATGGTCTTTAAAGAAAGGACCACATAGATTTAAGTGGACCTCCCGGTCAGTTCAAGTGTTTGTCAGTATTCGTGTAGCTGTTACACTATCTCCCACTGTAAATGTAATTATATGATTAACCAACCAAAAAAAAAAAATCTACTTGGGATTACTAAGGAGCTCAATAAACTACATTACCTATCGAGTAACGGCCCACGTCCCATATGCCAGGTCTGCTGGGTTTTGAGGCCCTCAAAGTAAAGGCACATAATATTTGTTTAAACTTATACAATAGTGGTACATAGGCGAAATGCTTAATGCATTAAGGCATTCTCTACAAGTCCACACACACCCTAATCACACATGCTATCAAGAGTAATAGATGTACTGACATATTCAACATTTAAATTCCAGGTGAACACCTTATTCATGCTGTGCCCGCAAGCCAGCTCCACATTGATTGTCACTCCTCGGAGCCAGGAGGCGTCGATAGCCCTCGGGCTGTACTTCCTCCAAAGCAACTTGCAACACCAAGACAAGCTCTTGCCATACTTCCTGAAGGTCCTCAAATGCCTGACGACTGTACAATTTGAGGAGCCGCTGTGTCGAGTCAAAAATGGAGATCGTAAGTAGCTTTATTTCTATAGTTCTTGATACAGCAGCCCACCTGCTTCTAACCTGCCTGGTGGGCGCTGGATACAGGGCAAAGTACTTCGGAAACCGGGTAACTGAGGTTATAAATAAATATTCTAACCTCCTCCTTTTAGAAATCGGTTAAAAAATATAACATGGTGTAAAAATTATTGGAATCGATTCGGTTACTTACTGATTCTGAATGAACCATATTCAGCTTACGCATACCTACACTAAAAGTTATGTTATAGTTATATAGGATGATCCCTCTTTCCCACACGCTTGACATTTAACTCGTTTTCATTGTTTTTCCATTCTCATAGGGCCATCTATGAGAATGGAAAAACAATTTAATATTGTTGATAACTTGATAAGAAATACTATGTTTTTAAAGACCCATAACCGCCTTAACCTATAAATCCCTTTGAACTTTAGGCTACTTCTAAAAGATTCAACTTTGATCATCTTGATTAAGAAATAAAACAATTTTAATTATAAAAATAAATCATTTACTTAATACATATAAAATATAATTTTTGTTTCTCCCGTGGAAGAATTCCTATAATATTCTTTGCCATTCTGCGTTCTGAAACAAATATTAATAATGTATTAAAATAACTTATAAGCATGTAGTCTCATCACCCCCTTTGGGGATACAAAGGGGGTGTGGAGAAACCTATATATTCACAGGAAGCTAGTACCTACCTATGTATTAATTTTGAAGGCGACTACAAAAAAATATATACCTTGGCCCTATTTCATTCTATGAAGTAAAAACTAAAGTCATGTCAAAATTTTATACAGTTCTTGTTAGTTATCGTCATCAGGGAACACGGATTTGGGTGGAGAATTTGATTCTTCAACAGAACGCACAGTCGATTTGTTTCTTGGTCGAACTTTTAAATGTTTAACGGAAAGTAATCCCACCTTATTTGCCAAAGTTTATGCTACCGGTTTGTCCGTTAGCTCCTCCGGTTGCGCCGCCGCTTTGTTGCCCACCTTGAGCAGCAGGTGCTCCGTTTAAGCCAGTTTGTAGTCCACCTTGACCTGCGGGTGTTCCGTTTAAGCCAGTTTGTAGTCCACCTTGTGGTCCACCTCGTCCACCTTGTGGTCCGCCTCGTCCACCTTGTGGTCTACCTTGTCCGGCTTGACCTGCAGGTACTCCGTAAGAGCCACTTTGTTGTCCGCCTTGACCTGCGCTTAATCCGTTTAAGCCAGGAACACCTTGTTGTCCGCCTTGACCTGCGTTTAATCCAGGAATACCTTGTTGTCCGCCTTGACCTGCGTTTAATCCAGGAATACCTTGTTGTCCGCCTTGGCCTGCGTTTAATCCAGGAATACCTTGTTGTCCGCCTTGGCCTGCGTTTAATCCAGGAATACCTTGTTGTCCGCCTTGACCTGCGTTTAATCCAGGAATACCTTGTTGTCCAGCGCTATACATTGATCCTAAAGAAATTTTAACAATCAATTAGACATTTTCATTTACGGAGTAGTCTGCTCTCAATCTCTTAATCTTTGCTTTCTTTTTAGGGTTCAAAGGAAAAAACGAAACCCTTATAGTATTACATTGTTGTCCGTCTGTCTGTCTGACAAGACCTTTTATCTCGGGAATGAGTGGAAGTGTCGAGTTAAAATTTAGTACATAACTGTTAAATATTAACGTCACTTGTATGTCTTGGAAATAGCCCTATTTGTTAGAAATGACCCGCATCTGTTTCCTCAATTCTCAGATTTTGTAATATGAAATCGCCGATATAATAGCAAAATTCGTGTCAGCCAGCCAGCTAAAACTGCGCTACTCTTTATGAGCGCTGTATGCAGGGCGCCAATAATCTATAATCGTAATCCTAACTATGTTAAAATTTTAAATACTGACCAATTTAAGAAATAATTTAAAAAAATACTGTCAGAAAAAAAACCTATTATAATATTAATGAATTTTTAAATTTTATATCGCTCTAAACTTACTGACTAAATAATATTCTATTTACTTTCTATCGCACAATTATTGACCTAAATTTTTAATTTAATATTAATGATAATTGTTGTTATTTACATTGTTACTATTGGTTTTTGTATGTTTAAAATGTTATTGTCCTTCGACCAAATTTGCACATTAGCCATGGTCAAGCATGTTGAGCCAAAAAATATTAAGTAACACCTATAATAAGCATCTTACCATGTATATTATCTAAATATGTTTATGCAAATAAATAATTCTGAATTTGAATTGAAATTGTGTGTAACTTTATATATTATTTAGTTTTTGTTTCAAAGCAATCGGTGTACTATATCGATAGATATACTACATTCATTGACTGTTAGGCGGTACGAAGCTCGCCGGGTGATCTAGTAATAAATAAACTAATATTTAGTGATAATGTTAATATCATAGCCATACCTAAATCAGCAGCGTTACCGCCGTTTAAACCTGGAAAAAAACAAATATCAATATCAGTATGACTTACTCAAGTAAAAATATGTGTATACCTCTCCAGGCTATATTCTTAACGTCATAAACAACAACTTTTGCTTATAAGTAAAATCTTCTGTAATCTATACATCTATACTGTATAAATAAAATTGGAGTATCTGTTTGTAAAATTGAAATAACTGCTTTTCGCTACATGCATAAGAATATATACGAGTATACGGTACATACACCTAAATATTTTTTTTTACAATTTTTGTGTGTCTGTCTGTTTGTCCGGGTTAATCTCTGAAAAGGCTGGACCGATTTTGACGGGACTTTTTTTGGCAGGTAGCTGATGTAATAAGGAGTAACATATGTTACTTTTATTTTAGAAAAAATACATTCAAAATCCTGTAGTCCACGCGAACGAAGTCGCGGGCACAGCTAGTAAATACATAATACTAGAACAAAGTAAAACTACTAAATATTGAAATTGCAACCTTGCTAGGGGACTACAGAGCAGACGAAAGAGGTTACAATGGCCTTGAAGGCGGGGTAGGCGTGCCACAAAGTAGGGCAGTGCTCATAGTTCAACTACCAATAGCAAACTTGTGATCTAAGTGTGCGTGGTCTGTTAGTTGCTTAATGCGCGTTTAGAAGTTCTGAAGAAAGTAGGCCAAACGAGGATTGACAGATTACACGCCTCCTACTCCAGCTTAGAGCGAGAGAAGTTATTGGCTGATTTCCTAGCCTAAAAAAAGCCTAGTTAATAAAAAAATGGTATACCTGGAAAGGCTCCAAGTCCGCTGCTGCCTAATTGCTGCATGCTCTGAAATTTTTCAATAAGATATTTAAGAGGGTCCTTTCCATTCGCCTATCTTCAACATCGAACATGATCACGCTTGGCCGGAGCATCGCCGTGCCCTCGTGGGGCGATCGGCGGTGGAGACCTCTCGCGCCGGGCCTTGGTTGAGGCTATGGTCCGGAGCGAGGAGGAGTGGCAGGCGGTCGCCGACTTCTGCGAAGCAGTAATGCTCGCAAAGGAGGAGGCCGACCGCATCAGGCAACGGCGCTTTCGCCACCACCGGGATTTCCAGCCATCGTAGGCGCGGGATTGCGGACAGTGAGCAATGGGTAGCTCACTGTCCGACCGTCCGGCAACTGTCCGGACCAAGCCCAAGTCGTCGACGGCCCGCACTGTTTCCGCGCGTCTCAAGGAGTTGTCAGCAACAGCAGGGGCCCAGCCGGGTCGAAGCCTACTGGGGCGAGGGTTATCCGAAAGGACTCGACTTCCATGATTTACTCGAATATTTCAACAATTTTTTTCATAAGCAAGACCGATTCCCGTTAAGGCCTAGAATGCAAAAGTCTGCTTTTTGCGTTTTAGGCCCTAGCGGAAATCGGGCTAGGATGGGACGTAGGGGAGAATAAAAGTCTGAAGTTCCGCTCCGCCCTAGAACACTTTTCCCGCTCTGAGGTGGAGCGGGAGGCGGTCGCCGACTTCTGCGAAGCAGTAATGCTCGCAAAGGAGGAGGCCGAACGCATCAGGCAACAGCGTCCTCGCCGCCGCCGCCGGGATTCTGATCCCGATTTCCGGCCACCGTAGGCGCGGGCTTGCGGACAGTGAGCAATGGGTAGCTCGCTGTCCGGCCGTCCGGTAACTGTCCGGACCAAGCCCAAGTCGTCGATGGCGCGCACTGTTCCCGCGCGCCTCAAGGAGTTGTTAGTAACAGCAGGGACCCAGCCGGGTCGAAGCCTACTGGGGCCAGGGTTATCCGAAAGGGCGCTCGAGCCCCAGTATGAAGGCTAGAAGGAACGGGGTGGGTCTTTTAGTCAGTAAGAGTCTGACACTATCTCCCGCTGCGCCCAAGAGCGCGGGATGTCATTGGATGACTTTTTCCCACCATAAAAAAAAAAAGGTGGAGCGGGAGAATTAGAGGATGTCGAACTCAAAAAAGAAAATAGTTGCCTTAACTTGCTGTGTAACTTTATAAAATCTACTCAATATCGACCGTTGAGAAGTAAGAAATGAAAAAAAAAAACTCACGTTTCCAAACATCATCACGACGAGGAGTAGAGCTATTGATTGCCTGAACATTTTGCTTCAGTGAATGCTTAGCTGTCTTAGTTTGAAGTAAAATCGTCGAATCAGTACTGTAGCCAAGACCAAAACTAGCAGATGTATTTATAGCCCATTGCGTTAATTTGTGTTAGTTTACTGATTTTAGGGTTCTGCAGCTTAGTTGTAAAATAAAGACCATCTTTACCTTAATAGTTGCATAAATCTAAATGAAAGATTACGTTCAACCTTTTTTTTCGGTGGGAAAATCATCCAATGACAACCCCCGCTCTTGGGCGGAGCGGGAGATAGTGCCAGACTCTTACTGACTAAAATACATGGGTATAGCCCCGGTATGAAGGCTTGAAGTAACGGGGTGGGATTTAGTCAGTAAGAGTCTGACACTATCTCCCGCTCCACCTAAGAGCGGGGGTTGTCATTAATGATTATCCCACCATAAATAATAATAATAATAATAAATGTCCGTGCACAATATAAGGCGCCTCGAAGCTTTAAAGTTATGAACATCGACGCCAAGTTACCAGCCTGTCAAAATAAAAGTTACCTTTTTGGTTATTGGCTACGGAACCTTTAACAGAGAACAATTTCGTGGCCGGTTCCGGTTTAATTTTTAAACACTTTGGTTAATATGCGTAATATGAGTTATATAGAATAATTGACGTCTTCGACACGTATTGAATTGTTGAATAGTAGCTAGCTATTTACCCAAATGTCCCTAAGCTTGGAAAAATCCATGAAAACCATTGTGTAACTATACTATTATACTTGCCTGGTAAACAAGGCCAAATATTGTTTATAGGCAGTTCAAGTACCTTATAATATATTGTCTATGTTTCTTTCAGGTGTATTTTCTATAATTATAATTTCTTTGCATAGATATGCGGCTAGATAGCTGATTATAATTTAGGTGTCTTCAAGTCTAGAGTGAATAGGCTCTTAAGGGACCGGCGACGGATGAATTTTTATACAAACGTAGTATCACGCATTTGCATATGGAGGATATTTCCAACATATTATGATGATATTCGGTTAAAGACAATATTTATCTAGGTTCCTACGTTTTTCTTTTTAAAATAAAAAAAAAAACAAAAAGAAATTTAAGCGAATTGTATTTCGCACTTTTTTACAGCGTAAATGCCAAAACACGCCATTTGGCTTTTCCTGTATTAAAAATAACCATATTTCTAATATTCTAGACGTAAAAATCTAGATAAATATTGTCTAGAACCGAATATCATCATAATATGTTGGAAATATGCTCCAACTGCAAATGAGCGTGGTATTACCTACGTTTGTATAGAAATTCATCTGTCGCCGGCCCCTTAATAAACTAGTGCGCCTCGCCATCAACGATTGCATCACTACTTACCAGATGGGATCGCAGTCAAGCACTAGTTTATATAAGTAAAAAAAAACTGTGTAAATGTTAAACGGACGTGCGTACACTTTATTGTTCGAGTTCTAAATATAACTAATGTTAACAATGGTGATTTAACGTGGATTGCAAATACCATACGATTGAAATATATCTTGCGATAGAGTAAACTTTCGATATATCTTATTCAAAGAACAACGGTAAGGAAATTGTTGATGAAATTATTAAGTGTCTATATCATTGATTTAAAGAACCCATAAACCACCATGATGTATGCGAGATAATTTACTAAGTATTATCAAATCACGTCAATAACCAGTTAAGGCAGTGCAAAAATATCGTCATAATTCGAAAATGAATTGACCAGATTTTTTGCGATAATAAATAATCATGGCCTAGCTTTTTTTTTAAACTGACTTGACTCCATATAAATCTTGGTCAAATAACATAATATGCTTTGCATTATGTATTTCCAAAGTATTTATTCATTATTTATCAATAAATACTTTGGAAATACATTTCCGCATTATATAATAAACATAAAAATAAAAATAACTGTTTGTACTTAGAATATAGTGGCTAAAATGACAATGTGGTATTGTCACTACAATAAATATATTATCGAGAAACACATCATCAGAAAAAAGCATGGCTTTAGACATTTCAACTGCCATCCAGCTTAAGGACTTTTGGAAAAAGAAAACATGACATTATGACATGACAACTTGTCGTTCGTTCAAAAATGCGTTTTAAAAAATTCATAAGGCGGTGCGTAGGTATTATTGACATAATATACGTAATCTCATCAACTTTAAACTGGAATATTTTTAATATGCCTGAGAAAAAATTGTTTGAAAATTTAGTCTATACTTTTGTATATTTTTCATCACTAAAAATATGCCAACAAAATTTTGTTCGGGACTTCGCCATGATGCTTTGATTATTGCAAATAATGTGTCAAATGTATTCGAGTCTTATTGAAAATAAAAAGTTTTAAATTATGCGTGATTTAGGTATTATAAACGATCAGTTTAAACAGTGACATAGATTTTATTTGTTTTCATATTTATTATATGATAGTTTTGTAAAGAAAAATCGACACGTACAAGCATACGTTAATAGTAATCAATTTTGTTTAAGAAATGTAGCTTTTATTGTATTAACATTACCATGTTTCGTAGGGCATGAATTTTTAACTAGTGGTATCCATACAAAAACACATAAGTACACATCTGTATTGAGATTGCCGATAGATGTACCTACCCATCGCCGCAAAGATTTTTTTCCGAAGTTGCATTCATTGGCCCGCAACAATTAACGTCTTATAGTTATCTTGTCGTTATTGTATTTTTGTTAATTTTACTGTGATAAGTTAGAAAAGAAAACACAGAATTATAATTCGATACTCGGTTTAATTTATTTATAGGGATTTATTTGCCACTGCCGCCCGCGCCACCGCCGGCCCCTGCATTCGCGCCCATCTGAAAACCAAATCCTCCCCCAGCACCGCTTTCGGCCCCACGTCCACCGTTACCTGGAAGCAATATAAATGAGTTTCAATAAATATGGTCGTAGTAGTAATGATCATTACCGGCCACCGTAGGCACGCGCTTGCGGACGACTGGTGAGCACTGACCCCCAGTCGTCGAAGACGCGTGGTGTTCCATGTCTTCTTCTTCTTCCTGCCCTTGTCCCATCTTATTTGGGGTCGGCGCAAAACGTTTTTTTCTTCCATTCTACCCTGTCACTCGTCATGCTATCACTAACTTCCTTTTCTTTCATATCGCTCTTCACGCAATCCATCCATCTTTTCTTTGGCCTTCCTCTCCCTCTCCACCCATCCACATGTATACTCATAACTCTTTTAGTAACATGCATTTCATCCCTCCTCTTTACATGACCATACCAACACAAACGATTCCCCTTCAGCTTGTCAGTCACTGGCGATGGCGCCACTTTCAAACTTCCTCTTATAAACTTATTTCTCACTTTATCCAATCTCATCACACCACATAACTATCTTAACATTCTCATCTCCGCTACATGCAATCTTTTTTTTTCACTCTGTCTTTTTCACAGCCCAACATTCTGATCCATACATTATGACAGGTCTTATCACGGACTTGTAGATAAAATCTAGAAGACTGTTCTGTTGTTCAGAAGACTGACCCCTCAAGTTGACCCTTCAACTTGAGGGGCATCCGTAGGTCGGTCACAAGTTGTTCCAGTGACTTGCCGCTATTTCATTCATCATGAATTGATTCGATGTGTTATGTCTCAGTCTGCCTCACCATCTCCTTAGATAAATGACCCGAGGTGCGTGGTGTTCCATGTACGCCCAACAAAACCGTAACAGCAGCCAAATAGGCCCATAGGGAATTTCTAAAAAGGAAACCCTTGGTCTTGAACGCAAACGGCTACTGAAAGAACATATGTAGGTTTTAGTCAGTAAAAAATCTGACACACCCTCTTGATCCACTCATAGATGATTTCCCTCCTCCCAAAAAAAAGCAGTCATGATCATCATTGTGTTACTCTTAACCTAATTTTTTTGGGGTCTCTTCCAGAACATACAGTCTTCTTCCATACTTGTTATTCCTCCTCTCTTAACATACCGCGTTTTATATATTTCACCCAGTCCATCCATCGTTGTTTCTTTAGTTTTGCTATTTTAAATAATGAAAATAGATTTTATATTGTAATTTTGTTACGATCTCACCATTAGCACCACCTCCAGCTCCAGCTCCAGCGTTGGCACCGAATCCGAAACCTGCTAAAGAAAGGAAATAAATAATTTTTTTTTTTCTCTTTGAAGATGTGTTTTTTTTATTCTTCAAACAATCTGTATGTTTTTAATTTTCGAATACCGTAATTAGAGACACAATGAGCGGACGAGAACGTTCGCTTGGAATTTAATTAATTAAAGTCTTCCAAGCCGCGTCGATGACTCACTCACTACTTCATTATCGCCCAGTTATTTTGCGCAGAAGTGCCTTTTGTGATGTATAGGATAAGAAAGAGTTTTTTTTTAATTCACCCCTCTGGGGATAAAACTGTTATCCAAAGCTTGTACGAAGAAAGTTACTTTCACGTCGGCCAAGCCGTTGGCAGAAGCCAGTGTATTATGAGATATCAAAGATAAAGACTTATAAAATATTGTTGATGATTTGTAGTCCAATTTGTGCAGAATATACAGTTCCCATGCTCCTTGAGTTAAGAGATTAGCTTTTGAATGTCGCCATTGACCAATCTTAAAACGTTTTAGTGGAATTTGAACTTTGTTAATTTGAGTTAGAGTTTGTTATACTAATATGAGAATTAAAATTCTTACCTTGACCACCGAAGCCGCCGCCGCCAGCACCTGCTCCCTGTTGTATGCTCTGAAATGTTTAAAATTAATAAAGGCAATACACATTTATTTCTGACGAATTGACTTGGCTATTAGGAACTAAATCATAACAAAAATGAAAGAAAGTTTATGGACTTATGTTAAAATAATAAATTTTAAGTTAACTGAAGTTGACTTAAGTGATAATGTAATTATTCATTATATTATCACTTGAGTTAATTTCAGGTATTTTTTTTAAACGCTGCCCTACACTAGGAATTACCCCCGTATGGTGGGTGCGTTCACAAACATATGAACTCATATTGTGGACGAATGGAGCAAAATAATATATGTATGTACCAAAAAATATACAAGCTTAGAAATAGCATGTACAGGCACTTAAAATTCCGTTAAGATTTAATAATTAATTCCAAAATCACTTACGTTTCCAAACATTGTCACAATAAGAAACAATACGAATATTTTTTTCAACATTTTTGGTCCGGTTAGTCGTTTTTAATGAATGAGTAAATGTGTTAACAGTTGGTTTTTATAGCACGTCGTAGGTACGTACTACGTCGTACTTTATTACTAACTGTGACGTGATAGCCCAGTGGTTTAGCCCTCGTCTTTTAAAGTCGTGTATGGAGTACTGCGGAACAAGGCCGCGTGGCAGATCACCGATGCGATGAACTGACTAAATAAAAAAATACAAACATCTGAATTGAGAAACTCCTCCTTTTTTAGAAGTCGGTTAAAAACGGCCGTTGGTGCCCATAGAACGAGTGCGCCCGGATGACTGCCAGCAGGCAAAAGTGGCGGGAATTCGTGCAGCTTACCCTGTTGGCTTCCGGAGAGCTACCTTCGTGATAAGCACGAATACTCTGGCATGAGTGAAACGATTAAGAGGAAGAATACTGCTCTCATTTTTGGTACGGTTCTGCCATAAACCAGCTTGATGTGCTTGAGTCAAATAAGAAACGAGTCAAGAGGAACATTGGTAATGATACACTTCGTCGAGTCGAAGCTTCAGTCTTGAGCACCGACATCAAGTTACTAGTTGGTTTTCTACTGGTTGCATTTCTGGAAATGCGCGTCGGAACTCGAAACTTAATTCCGTCAAGCTGTTTCATCATCGATCTACTAGACGTACGGTGATGCGCCACCGGTACGTGGTCGACAATCCTACACATACGCACAAAACGTTTTGGGAACACATTCATTGTGCGTACAGCTAAGGAGTGGAATACCCTGCCGGTGTTTGTATTTCCTGATAGCTACAACCCAGGGGTCTTTCTCCAAGTCAAGAGTGAATAGGTTTCTTCTAGGCAAGCGTGCTCCATCGTCGACCACATTCTCGCTTATGATAGTACAGTGGTTAAGCGCAAGCTTATCAATAATAAAAAAAAGAATTGAGGCCGAAGGGTTCAAAACCATCAGGTTCCAAACAATTTTACCTCTTAATAATCTTAGTTTAGTTGCTGTCATCACAATTTGTCACGCGATGTATTTAAACAATAGTTAGAGCTTCTATGAACATTGTTATGATCATTATGTGTTAAAGATATTACCCTACTATCTATGTTTTTAAATAAGGTGACTGGATATTTTCTTTCTTACTAAGAAGTGATTAAGAAGAGGGATAAGGATAAATATTGAAAGATGTCAATTAAACAAAAAAACTTTATTTACACTCCAAAGAAAACAGTTTCTTGGAGTTTAAATAACACCCGTTCACAGGAACGGATTATGTGACAGATGACGTGTGACCAGTTTAAACAAAATGACTATACAGCCTTTACAAGTTAGCTACGGGGTATGTTAATTAAAAAAAATAGTTTAAAAAAAAAAAAACGCTTTCATAGCATATCAAACTAAAATGAAATAATTTTCAATATAGGTAGAAAATAATAATAATGAACGCAAAATATTAATATCATTGTGAAAAAAGCGTGGGGTGCTCGATTTATGGAAAATATGGCACAAAGCGCCCCACGCTTTTTTATGAAAGCGTGTTTGTTTAGTTTTTTTAAACTATATTTTTATTTTTCACTAAAAAAAACGGTTTATTGTATTGTCATCAGTCTTTGATGAGTGTGTAAAGTTTGAAGAAAATCTTATCGCCCAAAGTTGGTCAAAATCGAGCTCAAAGGCGTTGGTTACATACATACAGGTGAAGCTAATATAAGCGTGAAAAAGATGCAGAATAAAAGGCGTCGATTTTATCGATATCGATATTATTTGCAAAATTGATTTATGCATGTTTAGAACATTTGTTCTGATACTGTTGCTTCGGCCAATCAATAGCGCTGTATTTCCTTTGTCCCCCAGTCCTCGGTTGAAATTGTGTAGACGGAAACTGTCTCAGGTCTCGAATTCCTTTATGTATATAGCAAGAAAAGAACTGACTGACCCCAATTAAAGATGCATAGAAGAAGAAGGCACGCTGCGCCTTAAAAGATGTGTTACATGGGTACCTACGTTATGTGATAGAAATGATAGAAAATTTATTTTTGCAAGAAATTTTAATAGTGTTTAAATTTTTATAATCATTTCAATACAATCGTAATAATGCTTTTAATTTATGCAGAAAGAAACATTATCCTTGTAAATCGCCATCTGTAACAAAATATAGAAGTTATTAGTTTTCTATGACTACATGAACCACTCGCCCCTTATGTACTTCTATGCTCTCTGCAAATCAGCCTGTCGGCAGTGAACATTGACTTATGAGTGATGGACGAGCAAGTTCACGGAAACTATTTGTCAAAAAACTGAAAAGTTAAAACAAAAGTTCGCTGCAGCGAACTATGTCGTCTAACTTCGTCAATGTAGCATTGGCATTATGCCGTTTAATAACAGAACTATTAAAACATACAGCGCTAAGATAACTTTTAGAGGATACTTTTTTCGCGACCGAAATGTCTTAAGCGCCATTAAGTTCGTGGCACTTACGCGTTTCGTTCAACATAGAGTACTGTTCAAGGTGTATAGATTACATTACACCTGTACCCTTAGCCAAGTTTCTAATCTGCAATAGTTAACGCTTGTAGAAAGCTTGAAATGTACGGGAATGACATCGTCTCAACGCTCAGTCACGTGGTTAGAACAAAAGAATTGGCGGCAAGGTCAACTCGAAGCGTTCGACGCAATCGAAACGGTTGTAACTTGGCTACGGGGGCTGAGTCGACTGAAGTGAGTGTTCGGCACGCCTAATCTAATGTGTAGTACATATATTATATCGATGGCAGTGAAGGTAATCTCACCTTATTAGGTTTTCATGGTAGCGAACCTCTTACGCCACCGTTGACGTTACCGTCAGCAGCACCTGTAAAAAAACGTTGAATGTCGATCACTACTTCACGATTTACAATTTTATTATATTAGCAGCAAAATAAATCTCCACTTAATATAATGCAAAATGGCTTTCTCTCCTCGGAGTCTGGCCTCCTCTCTAGAAGAAGGAACGGGCCTAATCTATCACGGGCCCTATGCGGGTTTTATCGTTATTACATATTTTTGAATTTTCAGTTCTTGGCAGGAGTGGTAATAAAATAAATTACGTAAATTAATGCTGGCTGGGTTTGAAATCACGACCTACGACTCGCAGCCGTTATTTGATGAGTACACACTTAAAAAAAAAGATACGACTAGCTCAATTAAATACGCTTTAAGTACCTATATAATTGTATATTCTATGAATAATATTATATAACATACCGTCTGCTTCACCACCGATACCAGTGGGGCTAGCATTAAATTCTCCTGAAAATAGAAAAACATTTAAGAAATATATGTATTTAAAAACACAACTGTAATAAAACAATGACACAATTTTTCATTGAAATATTAAAAAAAAGACTGATGAATAAATAACGCAGTCGAGTAACAAAACAAGAGAAAAAATACATTCTGCCGAACACAGAACCTCCTTCTTTTTGAAGTCGGTTGAAACACCCTTAAATTTTAATCGTTTTAATCCCGTGGAGTGTCGATCTGATACATGAAACACTATCGATTTGTAGAGTTAAAAAATAAAGTATCTTTTTTTCAAAACTCGTATTAGTTTACGCATGTACGAAATTAATTTCTTTAAGAAAACGTCAGCTGAGCGAGTTCAATGACCTCATGTAGGTAGTAGCCGGCGTTATGTACAAACTAAACTTTTGAAAAAAGGTACTTAATTTTTTTTATTTTATCTGTACAAATCGATAGTGTTTCATGTACTGGATCGACCCTCCACGGGATTAAAACGATCAAAATTTAGCGGTATATATAGTTATAAGTACTTTCTGCTACGCGGATCCTTGTATGATAGGGTCTTACAGACTTTCAATTTTGTGGTCTATTGAAGAATATTTTGCAAAAACACTATAATACCTACTTACTTTTTACCCGAATGTGCCAGAAAGAGGTAGGTACATATATTAATATGTATTTTTCTTTGACGCCCTAGAAGGATCTAAGGATAATGTCTAATTACATTTTAGCTTGAGAGATGTCATTAGATTCGACTTAGTTGTGAGAGGGACACTGGGCATGGCAAAACTAAAAAAATAATATGACGGATTTTTGGCGTTACACTATGCTTTTCGTGACATAGTCATGTAGGTAATCGAAAAATAATGGGCTCAAGAAGACAATTTTAAAAGTAAAACTTAATAATATATAGGAAAAAAAAATTACAGTGTCAAAAACCCAATAGCAAAAAGCGACTAAAACGTTCGAAATGGGTTGCTTTGAGGAGTCTGATGCGCTTATTGCAATCAAACCTATTAATGGACTGAAATGAATTCCACCAATCACATTAGTATAGGATAGCATGGTCGGCCTTATAATGTTCCCACTGTTGGGACTCAGGCCTCCTCTCTAGGAGAGGAAATGGGCCATAATCCACCACCACCGCCGTATTATGCAAATAAATGATTTGATTTTTATGTGATTTGACCACGCGGGCCCAGTGCGGTTTGGTGGATGTCACATGTCTTCTAATTTTTGGCTCTAGGGCTTGCCGGTTTCCTCACGATGTTTTCCTTCACCGCTTTGAGAGCAGTGGTGATGAAATAAAATACACAAAGTAATGCGCCTGGCTGGGTTTGAACCCGCGACCTACAACTCGTAAGCCGGGACCATTACTACTCGGCCACCACTGCTCTTTACAAACCAACTACATTACTTGTTTCAAACTTTTTAGTTGCTTTTTGCGGTCGGTTGTTCTAACACTCGACTTTTTTTACCCGAAGGAGGGTTAAGTCTTTCGAGTGCATGTTTAATAATTAATATTATATTTGAGAATTTCTTACCTAATCCTTCACTATTGCTGCCTCCACCAGCGTTACCACTGATCCTCTGTTGTGTGCTCTGAAATTTTTTAATATATAAATAATTATAATTATATATAAAAAAATAATCCAAACTAATATTATAAATGCGAAAGTAACTCTGTCCGTTTGTCTTTGCTTCACGCCTAAACTACTGAACCGATTTGTGTGAAATTTGGTACAGACATAGTTTGGAACTTGAGAAAGGACATAGGATAGTTTTTATTGCAAAAAATAAAATAAAAAAATAAAATTTATTCCGGACATACAGCCCCATCTATTGGTCAAGAGTCGGCATCAATTCAGTACTGAAATTTCCGGAAGTCACTATTCCACGCGAACGAAGTCGCGGGCAAAAGCTAGTTATTTATAAAGATATCATAGTTCTGTACATTCATATTTTTTAGCTCTATTAAGAAAAATTGCGGAAAAGCGGACCCAATAATAATTGTAAGGCAATTATTATTAGGTCTGCCTTTGCGCAAGGCAATTTTTACCAATATTCTACTTCTAGATGGTGTGATAACTGCATTGTTCTCTAGATGTAGGGAACAGCTGATATGTTGCCATATTATGCTACGTTTACATGTGAGCCCAGCCTCGGTCAATCGCTATTGTGTAGCCAATGTATAAACGGGGAAACAAGTTCTCCATTATACTTCACCCTTCTGTCACTAATGAAGCACATTAAGCATTGAATGCTATGTACAGTAATAATTGGATTTCAGATTTATGTACTGTATTTTGTATTAACTGTCTAAATTGTCTTAGTCTGTAGTCTGTCACTGTACTTATTAAAATAAAATAAAAATAAAATAAACCCCGTTAACACAATGGCTATTGGGCGAGGCTGGGCCCACATGTAAACGTAGCATTACAGGGTTGATATTCAGCTGTATCCAGTTACATTGAAAGCCTACCAATATAGTTGTGTAAAGATTGTGTAGGCAAATGGTCTCATGTCTGACAAGAAAGTAAAAGTCAGTGCCAGTGTGGAGTCTCTGCACAGGACATGTGTCACTTGCTATGCTACCCATCCCGCATAACCACTTGCAGGTTTCAGGATCTCTACGAGGTCAATAATAGAGCTGTAATAGTTGCCAAATATTGGTCAGAAAAATATAGTTTGAGAGAAAGTAAAGGAAAGTAGACACGAAAAGTTCGGGCTGGGTAATTTTATTATGACCGCAACAAAGGTAGTGTGACGATCTGATCATGTTTGTCGAGCAAACTTGGCCAGACATTGCCCAGGACGAAGAAGTTTGGAAGGAGAAGTGGGGAGGCCGTTGCCTAGCAGTTCTCCTCCTTGCGTCGTATCCCTGAATGTTGAGGGTCGTGAGTGACCTCTCTGCTTCAACATTTTAATTTTTATGCTGTTCAGCCTAGCAGTATAGGCCTATAAACGGGAGGTCACAAATTAAATAAAAATGAGGTTTCTTTAACAATAGAAAAAAGAAAAAAATGTACTCACGCCACCAAACATCGCCACAATCAAGAAAACTAAAAACAGTTGCTTGAACATCTTGTTAAAAAGACTTGAGAAAGTTGTAGTAGGAAGTATTACCAAGTTGGTACTGTACCGTTTGACGGCAATACCAGGCGTATTTATACTCCTGTAAGTACTACTCGTATACCTATGTTAATCTTCTGCCCTAAATATATCAAATAAATAAATTAAATACAATTCTCTAGATAACTTATCGAAACTATTGCTTTTAGAGTTCCGCAGTTGAGTTACTTAAACGGTATGCGTGTTGACTGCCTGTTACAGCACGATTTTATTCTCAGCAGTAGCTCTAAGCTACCGCGGCCTTGGAACGCAAAAGATATTAAAGAAAAATAGTGGGTTTTAGTCAGTAAAAGTCTGACACTACCACTATTATTATAACTTCCAAAAAAAAAATGTTATTTTCATTGAATATATTTTTTACGTCTTCTACGGAAATTTTTAGTTACTGAACTGTCCCTCTGATCTGATTATATTTTTGGCTGACTGTACTTTAGATCCTTAAATTTCTTTCAGTATTAGTTGAAGCAATGGTATCCATTCGGAATAGACAATACATACAGGCTCAAACAAATTACAGTGGTACTAGTTGAGTGGTATTAAAACGGAATAAATCATTTCATGTGCTTTCAAATTAAAATCGCAACAGTAAGCCGGACTTGAGATTCGTGCGCGATCGATTGCACCCATCGACCCTTTTATAAAAAATATCGTCAGCGAAGATTTGCGTCTTTTGCGTTATTTAGTTACACCTGTCCCGATGTTTGTATGTCTGTAATCAAATCTTGCAAATTAAATTTAATCCACTTCCCGGTTACTGATTGAGCTGAAATTTTGCATGCGTGTGTAAATCAGATGACAATGCAAAATTATTATAACATGGAGCTGATCTGAAGATGGAACTGGAAGTCGGCTATAGGAACTCGGATACCACTACCGCGTTTGACCTATTTGGAATGGTCTTGACGAGTATTAGTTATATAAAAGCTTGCTATAATTTATTTTCATTGAAAACTTGTTAAAATTGTAAGTGTATGTCATCATTATAATCCATTTTTTTATTTCATACATCACACAATTCATCCATTTCTGCTTTGGGTACCATCTGTTAGTTGACATTCATATTCCTCTTTTAGACACATCCTGTTTTTCAAGTATTTATTCCTCAAAAAATGAATGTAAATGAAAATAGATCTAAGTCACCGACTCGCACTTGACATTTTATCGACTCCTGTTAAAAATGTGCGTTTATAAAAACTTGTTATGGAAATTTATTGTAGTATCATTGTAAATATTTTTAAGGTAATTTATGTAGGTATGTTTCAACTTCAGTAGTACCTAATAAAAAAAAAGTACAATACTCAAAGGTACGTTTATCTATTACATTTGCCTTTCAAACAAGGACGTGCTAAAATTAGGCAGCTCGTGTACTATTTCTAGATAAATTTTAAACCTTTTAATTTATAAATAAAAGCCGTATCGCATTTTTAAAAAGGGATGCCTATTTATACCTATGTTTAAACAGAACGACGCCATGCTAATCAGACAGATAAGACACAAATTATGTATTACTTATTAGTTTCAGTTCTACTTTTTTTTTTTATGGTGGGAAAAATCATGCATTGACATCCCCCGCCCTTGGGCGGAGCGGGAGATAGTGTCAGACTCTTACTGACTAAAAGACCCACCCCGTTCCTTCTAGCCTTCGTACCGGGGCTCGAGCGCCCTTTCGGATAACCCTGGCCCCAGTAGGCTTCGACCCGGCTGGGTCCCTGCTGTTGCTGACAACTCCTTGAGGCGCGCGGGAACAGAGCGCGCCGTCGAAACAGTGCGCGCCGTCGATCAGTTCTACTTCATAGGTTTCATCATATCAAACCATAACTACAAACTGCGCCTTTTTAATGCCCTAGTCGTATCTCTCTAGATATTTATTTATATCTTTTCCTTAGGCAAAGTTCGTGTAATTCCTATTCTTTATGGTACACAAAAAAAAAAAATATTTTTTTTTGTGTACCGTAAGAAGAAAAAAACAGGGCATTTAATGTACATAGGCGAGCTTAACCCACAACTGGGTTTTCTTACAGCAAACATTTGATATGAGTGTATAAGCTCTTATGCATAGTATAGTCGGCCTTATAATGTTCTTACAGCTGGGATTCAGGCCTCCTCTCTAGTAGAGGGAATCCACCACACAGGCCCAGTGCGGGTTGGTCGATGTCACACGTCTTCAACATGCCGGTTTCCTCGCGATGTTTTCCTTCACCGTTTTGAGAGCAGTGGTGATGAAATAAATTACACAAAGTAATGATCATTTATCAATGCGCCTGGCTGGGTTTGGCTCTTATTACTGTATTATAACTTGTTTTGGTATACAATAAAAATAAAACAATATCGATACTAGTTAATTTATTTATTATTTATAATGATGATATGGATATTTATTAATACAAGTTATTTCATTAGTTACTCGTGCCAATTGTTGATTTTGCCATCTGAAACAAAACATCTTGCTGAAATAATGTTTGTTACTAAAATTACAATTTTTACTCCCTATGTTCTTTTATAGAAAATTAAAAAAAAAACCATATTACTATTTTTTACGTTCGAATACTTCACAACCATAGTTTTTAGTTTATGTTTATTCTAAATTAATGTGTGTGCCAAATATTTCAGTCGGTCACATTCTGAGCTAATTGGCGGTGACTTTAAGTGAGGCTTTGTATGAAAAAAATGTGCAACTAACAAAACGTAAACAAACATTTACTCTGAAACAAAATCAAAAGCATTCATTTCAAATAGACCATTTACAAGCACTTTTGAATAGTCAAATGTCGGTCAGTCAAAAAAAAAAAGGGAAGCTGAATTTCACGTTCCAAAGCCTTATCTCTATAGAGAAGGACATGCAAGAAACTCCATGGACACTTTTTGAATCATATTTTGAGTTGTATAATTTTGGTTAATTATAGAGGCTATCTTACCCTATTTTCCACCGCCACCGCCGCCGTTGCCACCTGCGCCTGCGCCAGCATTGAAATCAGCGCCAAACCCTGCCCCGCCTTCGGCGCCACCGCCGCCATTGCCTGAAAGTAATTTAGCAACATATATTTTTAAACTGTCATATTACAAAAAAAAACGGGTCTAAAAAAATCGTTTAAATTTCTATTTAATTTATGTTCCTGTCAACTTAGGTTAATATGGGACTAGGTATTTGATAATTGTTTATAATACGCCATACTACTATAGAGCGCAGGCCACACCGCCAGCTAGCGGGCGGGCGGGCTAGGCGGGCGGGCGAAGCGAACGAAGGAAACTATACAAACTACGCGAAATATTGGCGAACTAAACTATGGGGTTCACACCGAAAACTACGGAAAGACGAGCGACCAGCGGAGCGGGCTAAGCGGGCGAAGCGGGCTAAGCGGGCGAAGCTAAACACTGCACTGCTATTCGAAAGACGAGCGTCGACTAGTCTACTCGAAACGGGGAGGACGGGCGAACGAACCGGGCGAGCGGGCTGGCGGGCGAGCTAAGCTAGCGAAGCGCGGGCGCGCCAACGAGGTGAACGAGTAGCTTCGCTGGAATCGTCGGATATTTCGTTAGCTTAGCTCGTTAGGTTCGTCGGTAGCTCGCGGTGTGAACCGAAGTATGTAAAGAGGTGAAACGATGTTCGCCCGCCTAGCCCGCCCGCCCGCTAGCTGCCGGTGTGGCCTGCGCTTAAATTGCGCGGGGCTTTTATTGATCGGTAGTCAATGAAAATCCAAATCAAACTGCATTTTATATCTTTACTCGCTTTTTGTGGATTATGATTGTTTTAAAAGATGTGCGACATAGTTAGTTTGTTTTTCAGTTCACAAGACATGATAAAATTGAAAATTAATATTGATAATGTAACCAAAAACCAAAACTGATGCCTCCAGAGATACCCAGTGCGTTTTAGTAGATGTCACATACGAGTATCTTGATGTCAATTTTTTAAATAATGGACCATATTACTCAATAAATAAATAATACAAAGTAAATAGAAAACTAATAAATTGGAGGCACTGAGCCACTACACTGATTATTTTGGCAACAAATATCTTTTCATTTGATTCTAATAGTAAAAATTACCACCACCTCCGCCTCCTGCTCCAGCGCCACCACCAACACTAAAACCAGCACCTCCTGGAAATAAAAAAGTACACAAATTATTTATATTATATCCAAAAGATGAAATATTATGCCCGGTATCCTTTCAGAGGACAAAGCTGATCATTACTTGAGATCTTGAAAAAACAACTCCACTCAACCATCACACTAACATTAATTACTCGGACAACCCGACGTACGGCGAATATTCACCCTTACGTTGTTGAAACCTCTACGGTCCGGACTAAGCGTTTCGCCTCGTCGTTTATACCGCGTACGTCGAAGGACTGGAACAGTCTGCCTTCTGCGGTCTTCCCGTCCGATTATAATTTGGGTGTCTTCAAGGCTAGAGTGAATAGGCTCTTAATAAACTAGTGCGCCTCACCATCAAAGATGGCATCGCTACTTACCATCAGGTGGGATCGCAGTCAAGCACTAGTTTATCTGAATTAAAAAAAAAAAAACTTTTTTTGAGGTTGGAATTCATCAAATAACTTCTCCCGCTTCAGTGGAGCGAGAGGGAGTCTCAGACTTATACTGACTAAAACCCACCTGCTGCGCTTTACGTTCGAGGGCCGCAATCACTCTTTCGAACAATCCCGCAGAACATTCACTTGTTCTTCATGTCATTACTTAAACAATCAATTAATATATTCCTGACAAAAAACGCTACTATTGTAGCAACACCTATGTTGCCATATAGAAACCAAAGGCACTAAAATCCTGCATCTCGGTATCAAACTCTGTGCGTAGAACATATACTACAGCCCGAAATTAACTATCGTGCAGTTGTCGGGACCAGTCCCTAGTCCCGTCTGATCGAAGGATCCTCCTTTTCCAACTACTAGTTCTATCTACCTTTAAACTATCAAATGTTAATTTAAAATGCTCTTACCTTCAGCTCCACCGCCGCCTCCACCGCCTTGTTGCATGCTCTGAAAAATTAAAATTATAAGCATACGAAAATCTTCTTTTCGACATATTTAATGTAATTGGCTACGCCAATCGCAGTATCAGAGGCGTTCTTGGATCTTCAGTATCTTATCTATATATGGGGCTATAGGCGCCTCCATAACACCTGGTTCCACGTATATTAAGGCAATTAAGAGCTTTCGATCCAGTAAACAGTAGATTATAAACCTATTGCAATGTAGCTTAATAACTTTTTTGACTGGCAGACATTTTGACTATTCAAAAGTGCCTGTTATTAGTCCATTTGAAATAACATTTCTGATTTATTACATTAATAGCTGTGCCCGCGACTTCGTTCGCGTAGACTACAGGATTTTGAATTTATTTTTTCTAAAATAAAAGTAACATATGTTACTCCTTATTGCATCAGCTACCTGCCAAAAAAAGTCCCGTCAAAGTCGGTCCAGCCATTTCAGAGATTAGCCCGGACAAACAGACAGACAGACAAAAATTGTAAAAAATGTTATTTTGGTGTATGTTCCGTATACATATTCATATGCATGTAGTGAAAAGCAGTTATTTCAATATTATAAACAGACAATCCAATTTTATTTAAATGTTTACATGTTTTCTATAACAATCTTCTTGGGTGAGATAGTGGTGCGTAGTGGTTAATGGGCCACTAAAATGGCGCTGTGCACTAACACAGTACAAAATCACCAAAACAGTACTCACGTTCCCAAACATCATCACGACAAGACAAAGTACGAACAAATACTTGAACATTTTGAGTTCCTTTTACTTTTCGTTACTGAATGAATACTATGTTGTCGGTTGTATTTATATCGCGTTATAACACCTGAGTGTGTTAGTGATTTTTATCTCTGAAATAATGATGGAAAAATAATGGTTTTATAAAAAAATAGATGTGCCAGTTTATTTTTAACATAAGTTTGTTTTACATGTAGTACAATGTTGTGTTAAGCAGCATGGCTCCAATTTTTACTATAATCATAAATGGTTGTAACTTGAACAGTCACAAGGCCCAAAATCTCTTCCGTAAGTCATGTCGTCTATGCTACAGAAAGCTGCTGCTGCTTGGGATAGTAGATCTGAGTATTAAATTTCATTTTCGTACCTCCATGCGTTCCTGAGAAAAATGGTCTTGACACATAGACGGACCACAAAGTGATCCTATAAGGGTTCAGCTTTTACCGACGCGTAGGCATGAAATCCTAAAAATGAGTTTAAAAACTTAAGTTTGTAAGACTGAAGAACTGACGTGAGCTTGTACAATACCTAGCAGGCAGTATCAACATACGACCCCAAATGCCGTGAAGAAATGCTGACAGTCAAGTTTGATTTCTATATTTTTGAATTGTTTTTTTTTTTTTTTTTTTTTAATTTTAAAAGTAACATAAATATTTAATCGAAACATTTGTAATAGTACATAGAGTTTCTTGAACGTTCTTCTTCTTAGACATCTACGCTTTGGAAAGTGTATTATGCGTCATTCATTTCGTCGCCTTGGAGGCCAATGGAGCTAAGCCAAATTTTTACGATATGGCTTAGCTCCATTGGCCTCCAAGGCGATTTTTCCGACTGACTGACCTCTTGACAAATTAAAAGTGCCTGTAAATGGTATAGGTATTTGAACTACATTATTTTAATATGATTTGATATGGGATAAAGATTATGGCCACAAAAATAATATTCTAACCTATCCTAACAATGTTACAAGTTACAAGAACTCAGAGGGTAGTGATAAACGGTTTCACTTCCAGCACTTTAAGTGTAACATCTGGAGTGCCTCAGGGCACCATTTTAGGGCCCCTTTTATTCATCATGTTTATTAATGACATCACCACATGTTTCAAACATTCCAAATTGTTGCTGTACGCAGATGATCTAAAAATTTTTAGGCCTATCAAAGACATGAATGATTGTCTCCTTTTACAAGAAGATCTAAATAGGTTTTCTTCATATTGCTCAAAAAATAAGCTCCAACTTAGCGTATCCAAATGCTGCTGTATAAGTTTTACGAAAAACAAAAATGTTAAAAAATTTCCTTACGCATTAAATAACGTCTTAACGAGAGAAACATTGGTTCGCGACCTTGGAGTTCTGTTAGATGATAAATTACACCTTGATTCTCATATAGCAAAAATTGTAAATAATGCCTTCCGCATGTACGGTTTTGTAATGAGATCAGCCACTGAATTTGTCCGTCCTTATACATATATATATCTCTATAAATCGTTAATCAGGTCCCAGTTAGAGTATGCGGTTGCAGTTTGGAGTCCCTTGTACAGTAAGTACTCAGACGCAATTGAAAACGTTCAAAGAAAGTTTTTAAAAGCCATGCATTACCGTTGTTTTCGCACTTACGCATCTTATGGTGATCTTTTAAATAAGTACAAGCTTCAAAACCTCAAAACTAGACGTATCTTTTTGGAAACAATGCTTCTATATCAATTATGCAAAAACACACTTGATTGTACTGACATTATCAATAAGATCAGCTACGTAGTACCAAGAACAACCATATGCCGTGGGGTACGTATGCGGCCCTTGTTTGCCGTATCATCTACACGCACGAATGCAGGTTTACGGGCACCCTTGCGTCGCCTGGCTGATCAATATAATAAATTTTTCATTGATATTGATATATTCGCTGTTCCATCAGGACAATTTAGACGACTTGTTTGTGAGTCTATTAATAATTCTAATTCTGTTTAGTAGTTTCTAATTTTTAATTTTTATAAGCCTGTTCAAATTTGTCGAACTTCTTGCTTTTGTTTTTTTTAAATTTTTGGATGCCTGTTCAAATTCATCAAAAATGTTACGATTATCATTATTCATTTTAAAAAATTATTCGTTTAACCTTCTGTAATTTTTTTTTTTGCAATCATTTGTTTCTTTTTTGTTTTTCTTGTAATTTATAAGGGCACGTCGTTCTGATTTGTATTTTTTTTTTTTGTATTCTGTGGAAAATGTCGTTAGTTGTGCATTTGTCTTTTTCTTTATGTAATTTTTTTTTTAATGTGTTACTGTAATGTGCAACTGTTTATTTTCCCTAATAAATAAAATAAAAAATGTTTTAAATAATTTCATACATCGTTGTTTAATTGGTTAATATGCTCGTAGTGTAAGTGATAATAATTATTGTGCATCACAAGTTGTCACGCTACGCATTAAAGACATTGTTAGGTCGTGTAAACATATTCATTATGTGGGAATGAGATTTTTCTATTATTACTTTTAAATTGCGATGACTGTTCGTTTTTAATGACGTAAAACTCATTTACACGAGGGACAAGCTGTAATTACATTTTCAAGGTGTGTCCAACAAACGAGCGCTATTTTAGCGCTCAGTAATTAAAAGCATGCTAGAGAAACTGCATCAAGATCTCGAAGATGCTATAAACCGTTTTTTTTTGGGGCAGAAAATGATTCAATGACTTCTCTCGCTCCAGGGTGGATCAGGAAGGCGTGTCAGACTTTTGCCGACTAAAATCACACCTGTGTCCTAGAATTTCTGAAAGGAAACCCTGGGGTCCTAGATCGCAAAAGACAACCGTGTAAAACATGGGTGGGTTTTAGGCAGGAACAGCCTGACACTTCCCCTTGCTCTACCCAGAGCGGGACAAGGTGTTTGATGATATCTCTACTAAAAAAAAACCTGAGTCTACCTATTCTGAAGAGCAGTAGAGGCCTAGTGGTAACTGCTCCAACTTACGAGTTATAAGAGGCGGGTTTAAATTCAGCCAGATTGTATTTATTTATTTATTTATTATTATTTATTTATTGTAATTTATTTAGTGGGATGAGTGACCTCCCAAAACGGTGAAAGAAACATCTTGAGGCAACAAAACAAGACATGTGACAACACCAATCCGCACTGGACCCGCGTGTTTGATTCATTCCCTATCCGCGAGAAGAGGCCTGAGTCCCAACAGTGGCAACATTAAAAGGCTGATTATGCTATGCTATGTGCCTGAACACACATATAACTATAGTATATATATACTAACATGGTCAGCGTCAAATACTCAATATTAATGAATCGACCATTCCATTGTTCCAGGTATACCAATGTCGGAGAAGTTCAGCTTCTGCCTCAATACCCTCCTCTCAGACATCGCCACAAAACAGCCCTCACTCCGAGAAGAAATCATCACAGCCCAAATTGAACTTATGTCCAACCTGACAAAGCTCATAATGAATTGCCACGAAAGCAAGGACTATACCAGTACGATATCCAAGCTACAACTTTGCAAAAGCACCATCCCTATCTTGATAGGTCTAGCTCGTTCTATGGGCCGGTATGCCACAGTAGACCCGCCTCTCCTCTGTCGACTATTCCCCCAGCCGCCAAGCCCGGTCAAGACTAAAGAACCTGAACCGAACTTCGAATATTCTACCTTGGACAAAAAGAGGAAGTTCAACCAGTTCCGACCGATCATTCCGAGGTCATTATCAGGGAATTTGAATCCGAATAACGAGAATCATTTAGATCATGGGAACGATACTGTTGATAGTACAGGAGGAACGCTAAAAAGGGGGTCATTACATAGCTATAACTCAGTTCCTTATGACCCCACTACGTACTTTTTCCACAAGTTTGGGTCTAGCTTTAACCAGTTCCCTTACATGAGGTTCTCAGAGTCGCCTGAAAAGAGGAGCAATGTGCAGTTTTACGTGACGTATCTGCAGTCGATTCTGTCGTTGGCGAAGAAACTGCTTACCAAAGATTTGCTGGCGTTTTTGGATGAAGAAGCAGAAGATATTTACGCATCGGGACAGATTCAGGTAAGATTAAAAAGTGGCAAGCAAAATTCTATTTTTATTTTATTCTCGTGTAGTATCGATAAGACATTTCTAAATAATATAAAATAGTCTTGCAACTTAACAACATCATGTTGGGAAACCTGAATGATTCAGACTTACCTAGATTTTGCAAGTTATAAGTTTACCTATTACCATTTTTTTATAGCCATAAATCTAGAATCTGAGCTCCGATGAAAATTTTCTAAATGAAAATAGCACTGCATATCTCAGAACTTAGGCTTTTTCGTTCAAGCGTTTTTTTTTAAATTTATTCTTAAGCTCAGCCTTCAACAGTATCTCACCTAATAGTAAGTGATGATGTGATCTATGATGGAGCATACTTGCTTCGAAGTAGCCTATTCACTTTGGACATAAAAACCTCTAAGTTATAGCTATCAGGAACATAGACCCTGATAGCGAGTTTACTCCTTAGCTGTACGTACGTACATTGAATGTGTTCCCGTAACTTGAGCGTAGGGGTGAGATTTCTACCATGTACCGGTAGCAAATATCCGTATGTTTACACGTAATCCTTACAAATTTAATAACAATGCAATTATTTTTACAGGTGTTTCCATACAAATCTTTCTCGGAAACCTTGAATTTGGTGATGGTGACTCTACTTAGAGAATTGCTGCAACATCAGAAAGATTTGCCCGGACCTTTTACCAAAGATGTTCAGGTGAGTTTCTTCCACATAAGTTACAGTAGGTACTTCTCAGTTCGGACCGACCATCCAACTGTAAAAGTTGTGGGAGGAACACCAATTATCACCGCCCGACTTCGTTCAACCCCAAGAACATATACCACTCGAACACGATCTGCAGTGGCCTGTATGGAAAGCGATCAATAGACTGCGCACCCAAGTCGGCCGTTGCAAACACAAATTGCGAAATGGGGGATTATAGACTCCTCCGACACCCAGTGCGAGTGCGGTGCTCCTGACCAGACGATGGCCCACAGATAAGAGTGCACAAAGTTTCCGATATCTGTACTTTGGAGGACCTAAAAACACCGCTGACGCCGCTATAAACGTGGCAACCTCCTGGGCCCAAAAACTTTGAGGGAAAAGAAAACTATCGATTCGAGAAGAAGTCCAGAAGTTGCGTTACTCGAACGCTAGTCAGCCATGCAAATTTAAACCTTATTTTCATGTGTAAAGAGTCACATGACGCAAGCTCTTGAGCTGTATAAGGCGGTTTATAATCATTATAATAAATAACCAATAAATTAACCAGCCTGAAACCCTAAAGGTTTCTAAATTACATACTAAACCGGGTTTTGGTGTTATCAATTTTTTTTCTTTGCCTTTATCAAACGAAGGTAAAGTGAAACTATTGTACTAATAAATTAAAAGGTTTATTTCCATTTCATTGACTTATACCATTAATAGTACAAAGGCGAATTTTTTAAATGAAAAACATTCTAAGTATTACGAAGTTTATGCGAAGCAACCGATAGTACAATAGCGGAAGGGAGCGGGGATCATCCGGCGCGGGTGTTTGATGCGCTTGCGTTGTGTCAGATAGACGTAGGTAGGTATAGGAAAATACAGAGTTGAAATGTGTTAGATAGGACAACGATATCCTGAAGGTTTGTTTTTCGTAAATGTATTATGTTTTGTAAAAAGTTATAGAACAAAAGCAGTTGTTTATGATGTTAGTAATACAGTCATGTATGGCTGTAAATATTTTACAAAAAGCCCTGTATATGGGGCACTGTTGGTTAATCAGCTACGATACTTCCCGTATAAGTTGCTGTTTGTTGAAAACCGAACTTGACTCTGAAATTCTTGGTATTAAATCGGAGATATTCCTTTTAAACATATTTTTGTGAAAGAAGACGACGCCTATGTTCGCCCTCCACTGCCTTTCAATCTATTAATATAGTTACAGTTGCCATCACAGATCTTGAGCGGTTGCTCAGGAGTCAAATATTCGGTCTCTCTAGTGGTGCGAAGTGAGACGCGGGGGCGGGGAATGTCAGTGATTGGCTCGTTGCGCCATCGCGTCATAGACGTCACTCCTAATTCGTTCCCTGCGTTGCTGCATGTATCTAACAAGGAAGACGATTGGCTCGCCTATGTATGGAATGCGCAAAGCGATCCCTACTCTGACGCCGAGCGCTTAAGATCCGTTTTGGCAACTGTAGCCCATATTGTCCCACTGCTGGGAAAAGGCCTGCCTCCACTCCTTCCAACGATCACGGTTCCATTCAATCTAACGTTACCTAATTTCTTTACAGGAATTCGTCAAATGCCTTTTCCTAAGCGGCCAAACGGAACTCCAGAGTCGGCACCATGACGCCTCAGAGAGAGAGGACCGTGAGAGTAACTTTGCGACTGTCAACAAATTCAAAGTCAATGTGATGGCGAACTCAGCCTGCGTCGATCTGCTGGTATGGGCTATTGGAGATGAGACAGGTGATTCCGGACCTTCTTTGTATAGAAATAAGGTTAATTTTAAAAATAAAAGTAGGTATTTTTTTTGTGAAATAACTAATACCCCCAGTTTTGGAATTGAGACAGGGGATTTTAAACCTTATTTTATACACTATAAGGTTGAAATTTGAATGAAAGTAATGGAAAATAATTTGTCACGTAACTGGGGATATTGGTGACAGGTAATTTAAGACCTAAGTTGCGTTTTAAGGTTGAACTTTAATTGGAGGTAGTTTTGAATTTAAATATACCCTAGTAATTTAAACATGTGTGGCGTTTTTCAGTGTCGTAATTTGTCTTTTGTTTACTCAAGTATTTATCATTGTTGTACTGTTCTTATACCTCTTTACATATTTATTTAAGTCTATTTGCTTATCTATTTGTAATTTTATATATTGTCAAGTTTCTGAAGAACCTAAGCGTCTTTTGTTTGAATTATTGTAAATGGCATTTTTTTTTCTACATTATTTATTCTTATTCTTCTCCAAAAACTTGACACATTCTTATAATCTATGTACTTATTGTATTATTGCAGTGGACGGGGATTATCACGTACCAGCTCTTATAAACGCTCTAACAATATTAATAGGTACCGGAGTGCGTTTCGAGTTACCCCCTGTGCTAACTAACCCCCTGCGTACTTACAAACACCAAACGCTGATTATGATTATTTGTCAAAATCAAAAACTGGCACATATGATATATAGCAATAGTAACTATTGTATGATTTCCACCGATCAGGCTACGCTGGAGCTAGTCCACAACGCCGTCTAGTCCCAAGCTAAGCAGAGCATGTGTTATGAGTACTAGACAACTGGTAAACATACTTATACACCGTTAAATTTTATTCTTTTTAGGGTTCCGTAGCCAAATGGCAAAAAACGGAACCCTTATAGATTCGTCATGTCTGTCTGTCTGTCCGTCTGTATGTCACAGCCACTTTTTTCCGAAAATATAAGAGCTATACAGTTGAAACTTTGTAAGTAGATGTATTCTGTGAACCCCATTAAGATTTTCACACAAAAATAGAAAAAAAGCAATAAATTTTGGGGGTCCCCATACTTAGAACTGAAACTCAAATTTTTTTTTTCATCAAACCCATGCGTGTGGGGTGTCTATGGATAGGTCTTTAGAAATGATACTGAGGTTTCTAATATATTTTTTTTCTAAACTGAATAGTTTGCGCGAGAGACACTTCCAAAGTGGTAAAATGTGTGTCCCCCCCCTCTAACTTCTAAAATAAGAGAATGATAAAACTAAAAAAATATATGATATACATTACTATAAAAACTACCAACGAAAATTGGTTTGAACGAAATCTAGTAAGTAATTTTTTTTAATGCGTCATAAATCGAAAAAAATACACTATTATTAAAACGTCGATCAAAGTTACAACACATTACAAGAACTTTTATATTATGTTACTTGCTGCTACGGAACCCTTCATGGGCGAGTCCGACTCGCACTTGGCCGGTTTTTTTAATCCCGTGGAGGGTCGATCCGGTACATGAAATACTATCGATTCGTAAAGATAAAATTAAAAAATAAAGTACCTTTTTTCAAAACTCGTAATAATTTACGCATGTACAAAAATAATTTCTTTAAGGAAACGTCAGCTGCAGAGTGTGCATTGCAGAGTGAGTGCAATGACCTATAGGTAATAGTCGGCGTTGCGTACAAACTACCTACGAACTTGAACATTGAACTCGCTCAGCTGACGTTTTCGGTGAGAAATCATCGGCAGGAGGGAGAGGGCGAGTGACGCCCGGGTGTCGCCACTGTGCAGAACGACGCCCGGAGGACACGGTGGAGCACACAGTCGAGGTGTGCCCTGCTTGGGCGGAGCATCGCCGTGCCCTCGTGGAGGTGATCGGCGGCGGAGACCTCTCACGCCGGGCCTTGGTTGAGGCTATGGTCCGGAGCGAGGAGGAGTGGCAGGCAATCGCCGACTTCTGCGAAACAGTAATACTCGCAAAGGAGGAGGCCGAACGCATCAAGCAACGGCGTTATCGCCGCCGCCGCCGCCGGGATTCTGATCCCGATTTCCGGCCAACGTAGGCGCGGGCTTGCGGGCGGTGAGCAATGGGTAGCTCACTGTCCGGACCAAGCCCAAGTCGTCGACGGCGCGCGCTGTTCCCGCGCGCCTCAAGGAGTTGCCAGCAACAGCAGCCCAGCCGGGTCGAAGCCTACTGGGGCCAGGGTTATCGGAAAAGGAGCTCGAGCCCCGGTATGAAGGCTAGAAGGAACGGGGTGGGTCTTTTAGTCAGTAAGAGTCTGACACTATCTCCCGCTCCGCCCAAGGGTGGGAGATGTCAATGCATGATTTTTCCCACCATAAAAACAAAAGGGAGGGCGAGTTAAACTTTTACTGACTTAAACCCACTCCTAGTTACTTCGTTGCCTTTTAAAGAAAAAGAAAATATAGACCTTTCATTCTAGGGCTCGGGTTTTCCTTTCAGAAGCGTACCCATGGCCCCATTGGCTTCAACCCTTCAATATGTGTTCGTCTTATCTTTACGGCAAATGGAATGTTTTTCTTTCTTTTTTTCGGGGCCCCTACGGTTTTGATATTGCCCTGAGGCGCGCGTGGAACACTACGCGCCGTCGACGACGGACGGCTCGGTCCGGATGGTTGGACAGCGAGCTACCCATTGCTCGCCGTCCGCAAGCCCGCGCCTACGGTGGCCGGAAAATCAGGACCGGGATTCTGGCGCTTGCGGCAGCCTCCTTTGCTAGCATTACTGCTTCGCAGAAGGAGGTGACAATATGAGAGGGGTACCCAATTGATGCAGATGTCTGTACCGCTTCGCAATCGTATCAGTTTCCATTGATACTTTACAAAACTCTCTGTCGCAATCGGATTGGTGGTAATCGTACATGAGATGACAAATTAGTACCCTTTCATTGTGCCACATGTTTCTTGGCACAAACAGTTAGCACAAACTTATGCACAAACTGTAAGCTCGTGCAAGTCACTGCATGTAGGGTTAGGGTTCATAAACACCAATCGCAAATGCTTTTCCAGATATTAAAACCCTAGCCTTATCCAACTAAAATTCTATCTATTTATTTACTGGGCCCATTTCGTTACTAATTCTGATATTTGTAAATAATAATAATTAATTTGTTATATTTGTGTATTTTTTTATTTTATGTTATATGTATTTATTTCTTATGACAACAGAGCCATGAGCCGAGTGTCGATCGGCTTTTTGAGGTATTATTGAAAATACCTGTTTGCTGATGTTAAAAAAATATATCCTAGAAGATATACAATACGCTCATATTTAGGGGAACACAAAAAAAAAGAATTAAACTTTCTATAAAAAGAGATATATATAGAAGACAAGTCAATATAACCTGTAATGTGCAAGTTAGAGACTGTGAATATATTTGCACGCCATGTTATGGCAGGATATGCTGAAACAAATTTACTGTAACACCTTAAGTACCATATTCTAGTAAATAAAATGATTTGATTGATTGATTGATAACGGTAATTTTAAAGGATTTATTAAAGTTAAGTAACTTTAATAAATCCGAAACAAACACATTAGATATATAAGAATAAGCATAAACGGGGAAAACACAGAGGGCATCAAAAAATTCGTACACATCGATGTCAATGGGAAAAGTGCCCAGAACGCTGGCAGCATTGCCATCCAGCGTGGCAATGCTACAGCGTTCTGGGTTTTTCAGACTTTTTTACTTGTATATATGTACAAAGTTAGTTTTAGTATAAATCCTTAGTTAATATTTCAGATTCTTTTGTAATATTGTTAGGAATTCAAAATATACATATTTAGTAATGAATTAAAAAAAAAAATAAGCATATATCTAATCAGTTTGTTTCAGCTAATCTCCGAATTGGTTGGACTAATTTTGTCGAGATATTCACTAGTAGATAATTGATGGTATAAGGTGAAACTCAGACTTTTAGTTAGAACTAGGGTTTTGCACAAAAAAAAATAACACCTTGAAATTGTGGCAACAACCTACCAGCTAGTCTATCCTAACTAATATTATAAATGTGAAAGTGTGAATGTTTGGATGTTTGTTACTTAATCACGCAAAAACGGCTGAACGGATTTGGATAAAATTTGGCATGCATATAGCCTTTGACATGGAAAAGAACATAGGCTACCTTTTATCCCGATTCCTTAAGTACCTCATGCCACGCGGGCGAAGCCGTGGGCAACAGCTAGTACATAATACATCTTTAAATGTTTTTAGTTATGCGCGCATCACATAAAATGTGCGAAATCGATGTAGATAACTTTTGTATATTAAAATAGTGTGTAACTTGATATATTACTTAGGCTTTGTTTCATCAAAAACGGTTGACTAAATCAAAAGATATATTACATTCATTGACAGTAAGGCGGCACGAAGTTCTCCGAGTAAGCTAGTCATCAATAAAACTATGTGGCATTAGATTATATTCTTTTACCAATGTGGTTACTTCTGAGGTCATTTTCACTTTTTTATGTTCCTCTAAATATGTTCAAGAGTGGTTGTTTCAGAAGAATGGTTGTTCGATAGAACAAATATCGTGATGATACTGATGATTATCATGTTGTTTTAATCCGTAGGTGCGGACTCGTTATGTGGACGTTTGACTGAGAAGATAAACTCCAATCATAACCACAAGCTGATACTTGCGCACATGCCTCTGCTTATGGTCTGCCTTGAGGTAAGTTTTACAACGTATAGCGATATGTGATGCCGAGAGGTTTGCGCGGGCTTGCGGACAGTGAGCAATGGGTAGCTCGCTGTCCGGCCCTCCGGTAACATTCCGGACCAAGCTCAAGTTGTTGACGGCGCGTGCTGTTCCCGCGCGCCTCAAGGAGTTGTCAGCAACAGCAGGGACCCAGCTGGGTCGAAGCCTACTAGAGCCAGGGTTATCAGAAAGGGCGCTCGAGCCCCGGTATGAAGACTTGAAGGAACTGGATGGGTTTTTTAGTCAGTAAGAGTCTGACACTATCTCTCGCTCCGCTCAAGAGCGGGGGTTGTCATAGGACGACATTTCCCATCGAAAAAAAAAAGTGGCGTGGGTTTCATTTGATTATTTCGATTATTCGAATCGAACATCTCTATAGTTGTCTTTGACTCGTGTCCGAGTTGGTCTGTTATTGTAACTGACGCATGGCGCGTTCATTCGCGAGTTGATCCGCGATGGTTTAGACTGGTGAGTGCGAATGACTGATTCGAAAAATCGGAAACTAGCGGTCGATTCGATTCCATTGTCTCGAAACAATCGAAAAAAATCTGGATCATTTTTGGCTAGTCGATTCGATTCGATTGTCTCGAAACAATCGAAAAACATCTCATTTATTTTGTGAAACGGCGAGTCGTTGGTTGACTCGATGGTTTATTTTAACGACTCCGATTTTTTCGATTAAACGTCTCGGAATCACCCAATGCTAATCTATATTTTTATTTAGAACCCCGTACACCCCCACAGCCCACAGTGTATAGAGGCCTATCGTTTAACTGACACAGGGCTTATGATTATAAAGCATATAGCTTTAGATATTCAATTCACAGTGAGTCAAAAGACAACTCCTAGGCAATGTTGTGGGGTCTTGATAACTTTTTTTGTAGCCGTACTCACTGCGAACGTAATGCTTGACTCTGTCAAAGCGTATATGTCACACAACGCTACATCTGCGCTGGATCACCACATGACACTGGCAGAATAGTCGACACCGGCTCAATTGCCAAAGAGGAAAAAAAAGCTACATCTCGTTGTCAAGCTGACTTCTGTACTATTGACTTCAGCGACATATTATATGTTTTTATCAATAAAAGAATAATTTCGACTTAGCGCTTGTGACGTTATAGCTTTCAAATCGAATAGAGTGAGCAAAATATTTTTTTCTAATACATTTAATTTTTTCACCGATTGAAAGCTGCTTTATTCCTGAGTGACATAGACTATATTTTATGTATGCGGGCGAAGCCGCGGACAAAAGCTAGTGTATCAATATTTCGTAGCGTAAACCAACTCGCAGAGGCACTTTAGCCACTTTTAATGGAGTGTGATACCATTTATTATTACAGAGATCATTGAAGCTCTTATTCTTATTTCAAACGCATTGTACATATCCCAGGGCCTTGGCAAACTAGCGACGAAGTTCCCCACGATAGCGAACACATCGATCTACTGTCTGCGCGACTTCCTGGTGACTCCTTCTCCGATACTCTTCAAGCTGCACAAGCTGGAACTGGAGAAGACCGGTAAAGAGCACATGAAGGTTACGCGTGAGTCTATGATCATTGTCATATCACCTGAGGCTATAGACAAAATGACATCCTAAAGTCATTTATTTAAAAAGGAAAGAGAGGTATTGAAAATTACATATATTGGTTATTGTTAATGGGAAGAATATTGAATGATCAGCATAAATAGCTATTTAATAGGGTCACCTTGGAAATTGAAGATTTTTCAAACTAATTTATTAAAGGTACTTTTGATTTGTCTTTTTTTAAATTCTATCTATTCACACCTACGGTTGCCATCACGGATCTTGAACACTTGCACAGAAGTCAAATATTCGGTCTCTTTAGTGGCGCGAAGTGCGACGCGGGGGCGGGGAGTGTCAGTGATTGGCTGGCCGCACCATCGCGTCATAGACGTCACTCCTGATTCGTTCACTTCGTTGCATCATGTATCTAACAACGATGACGATTGGCTCACCAATGTATGGAATGCGCAAAGCGATCCCCACTCTGACGCCGAGCGTTCAAGATCCGAAATGGGAACTGTATAAATAAAATTGGTCTGTTAGTAATATCAAAATAACAGTTTTGTACTCAATGGTTATGGGATAAGATTCCAATTTATTCTAAACCCAATGCTTAATCAAATATCTATCCCTATACCACAGTATATAGCTGATACTATAAGGTGTAACTCAGGCTCACTTTTATTTAGAAAAAAAAAATGGTTTAAAAAGAAAAAGCGAGGGGTGCTCGATTTTTGAAAAATATGGCATTAAGCGCCCCACGCTTTTTCGTTCATTATTATTATTTTCTACCTATATTGAAAATTATTTTAAACTTTTTAGTTTGATATGCGATGAGAGCGTGTTTTTTTAGTTTTTTTTTTTTAACTAAATTTTTATTTTTCACTAAAAAAAAAAACGGATTATTGTATTGTCATCAGTCTTTGATGAGTGTGCAAAGTTTAAAGAAAATCTGGTTGCCGAAAGTAGGTCAAAATCGAGCTCGAAGGCGTTGTTACAAACATACAGGTGAAGCTAATATAAGCGGGTTAAAAAAGAATTAGAGTTCAGCGCAAAAAAAAAAAAACTTCCTGACGTTGTGACTGCAAGCACCAGCTACATATGTTTGATTTGTTGACAGTCGCTATTACTGATAGAATCTCACTTTGCTTATAGCCTCCAATTGATTCTGCCGCCTCCTCCGCCTCACCTGGTGGGCAGACGACCTTTCCTATATTATCCCTATCCTTGCTTCTCATTGGCTCCGTGTACAAAATTCAACCTTACGCTTTGGTAATTAAGCTTAGTTTAGATTGGCTAACTAACTAAAAGAACATTCTCCCTAAACGATGGGTATACACATGGTTTTGTGTTTTTATGGTTTGGTTTTTGTCTCAGCTTTGTGGTTACATGTGTGATCACTAAATAAATGAATGAACGCTGGATAGTAATGGCGGCGGGTCGTCAAAGGACGCGAGCAGTCCACAACTGAAGTGCAATTCTCGTAATTAAAGTTCAAATTTAAGTTGTAATCTTATCTGGTACAATTTATTTTTATACATACTAGTTAGTACTTTTTGCAAAGAGTGAATTAATTTAGATAAACTTATTACTAACATAATTTAGTTTATCCGAACTCACTAACCGTGCATTAGCCAGTAAAGGCTTTAGTGGTTTTTAGTATAAAGTCAAATGTTTACTGTTTACTGTTTTTCTTGAACATAAAAAAAAATCATATTCTTTAGTGCACACAAAAAAAAGGGAATATTAACCTCTCAGGCACCAGTGTACCGAATGCAGTGCGGCTCGTACCGAGGTATACCGAATTTGGTACACTTATACCTGAGAGGTTAATCCAATATTTGGAGTATCAAGAGGATCATTGGTCGAGTCGAAGCTTCAAAGTCTCGAGCACCGACGCCGAGTTGCTAGCCTGTCGGTTTTTTACCGGTTGCATTTCGGAGATGGGCGTCGAAATTGCAAAATATAATTCCGCTAAACCCGCTCCATAAGCGATGCGGCTCATTAAACGTTTGGGAAACACATTTTGCGTACCGCTAAGGAGTGGAATTCCCTGCCGGAGTCTGTATTTCCTAATTGCTAAGTCAAGAGAGAATAGGTTACTTCTAGGCAAGCGTGCTCCATCTTCGACTACAACATTGCTTTTCACCAGGTGAGATAGTGATCAAGGTGATAAACAGTTAATTTGATGACGGGGCTTGAGTGAATTAAAGATGATAGAACGAGATTACAAGGTGATACCAAACAGTTAATTTGATAAAGGAGATTGAGTTAATTGAAGGAGAAAGGACAAGAATAGAATGAAATTACCCTAAAAGAATACGAGAATTGCCATTCAGACCGTTGTGGAAGATGGAACAGGGTTTTGTCCAGCAGTGGAGGTCCTTAGGCCGAAATTAAACATTATTCACCGCGTTTAAAGCAGTCAATCTTGTTCCAGTCCAAGGGAAAGAGCTCCAAGGGCTCACAGAAACCGGTGTACCCGTGAAGTCTACGCCTTTTGAGAAGCTCCGAGACGCCGCCATAGAGAACTTGTGTGTGGCTCTCGAAGCGGCTTTAACGCTGGACCAGTACTGCGTGCCTGCGCTCGTGGGGTCTGTCAGTAACCGGCTGTTCACTGCTGAGACTAGTGACAGGTGAGAATGGACGTTATTTGTTTTATTTTAGGATTGATATTAGTCTGGCAAGACTTAATTTGCCTTTTTTGCTAATAAATTATCAACTTTTTTGGTTGTCTAGCAATACTGAGTTACGACCCCAAATTTTGAATTATGGACCATGGGTTCAAACGAAGAGGTACTTTACGAATTTCTCGATATGAGGAAATCAACCATGATAAAACTAACTATTGATTTTGTTGCAGTGAATCGTCCCTCATAAGTACGAATATAGTAATTATGTTGGGGCATGTCGCAGTCGCATTGAAGGACACACCGAAAACAACCGATACTATTCTGCAATTCTTTCAACAAAGGTAAGCCATTTAAACATATATATATATATATATATATTTTTTTTATTATTATGGATCGGCTTGCGTTTGACCACTATCTCACCTGATGGTAAGTGATGATGTGGCCGACGATGGAACACATTTCCGGTCCTATGTATCTACTGTTAAAACCTTAACTTTGGTGTTGGATACAAGCTACCAATAAATATCTAATATGAAATCGGCCACTTCCTACGCAGACATAATCATTGTTTTTTTTTTGTCCAGTTACTTCCACTTGGATGTTTACTGACCTAAAAGTGTTCAGTGTCGGCAACTGGAAACTAAAAGTAGTCAGTTAAGGCGTATAGTCCTTTGAACCATCTGGCCGAAATGATGTGAACGCAACTCTCGCACTCGCCTAGGCGGCAGTACGCAAATCTGTGCATTTATTTGCGGCCAGCAGCGTCCAGAAAGCTTTTAAATCCATTTTCTCTGCGAGATATTGATTGATTTACATATGCAATGTTCACTTTGAAGAACATTTAACCACCAATTTTTATGTGTAAAAATGTTTCTAAAGGTCCAAGCCGTTTCGAAGGAGTAGGGAAAAGTTGCGAAATTACTAATTTTTTTTTTTTTTTGACAAAAGTATTAATTGCACGAAAAAATCAAATGTTGATATTATTGTTCATGAATCTATAATAAACATATATTTTTTTCAAACTAATTGACCTAGCCGTTACGGAGGAGTAGGCCTCAAAAAATCACTGTTCTAGGGCACTTTTCGGGCACTTGGCCCTTAATGACACAAGCAGCATTAACGCACGCAGAGTGTCCATGGAGTTTCTTGCACGTTCTTCTCCATATAGATCTACTCTTTGGAAGGTGCAATTTAGCTTCATTTGTTTGACTGACCGACATTTTGACAATTCAAAAGTGCCTGTAACTGGTCTATTTGAAATAAACGTTTCTGATTTCTGATTAACTCCCGTAGTGAGCTACACAAAAGGAAGATTTGCAATCGGTGTCCGTATCCTATAAGTGAAACATTGGTAAACTGTTGGAAAACAAGCAACTTATTGTGCCAGCGGAGTGGTCAATAGGTTCTGGAGTGACAGCCGCGTAACGGAAGACGTCCTTTGGAAGGCCTCCTACAACGGGGACCGATGACCTGGTGAAGGTGATGCGAGACGCACAGGATCGTTCATTGCAGAGACACTTGGGGGAGGCCTATGTCCAACAGTGGACGTATATCGGCTGAAATGATGATAATGATTGTACCAGTGACCAGAACTGACCGGTGACTTTATCTGATCGCCACAGGAGACAGTAACTACGGTTACCAGTGACCAGGAGTAGCAACTGGCGACTGTCTCTAATCGCTGCTGTAACGAAAACACGAACACACGGACACAGAGAAGAAACGTCCTGTGATGTTGTGTCGGCAACAATATGTGTCAACTTTTACGCAGCCCCTTAAACACCTTAACCTATCAGATACAATCAATTTGAGACACAATAGTAACACAATAGGTGAGCAGACGCTGGCGTTCATCATCATCATCATCATCATTCCAGCCGATACACTGTTGGACATAGGCCTCCCACAAGCGTCGCCACATCGAACGTTCCTGTGCGTCCCGCATCCATCGGTTTCCTGCTACCTTCACCAGGTCATCGGTCCACCTTGTAGGAGGCCTTCCAACACTGCGTCTTCCGTTACGCGGTTGTCAGCTCGCTCGCTTGGGGTTTATTGAATTAAAGGATCTGTACAAACGTTGACACATTTTTTTTTTCTAATTTTCCGTACAGCGTTCGTTAACTTAGGATATTGAGTTGAGTCAAATAAGATTACCGAGGATTCTAAACTATTTTGCAATCCTTATGGCCGTAAAACACGCGGGAGTCGCATGGCGATTGCAATTACTTACATAATTCCTTTTTTTTCCAGGTTATGCCGTGCCCCTTCATCACTAGACACGCTGATAGTAGACCAGCTAGGTTGCATGGCTCTGGCCAGCCCGGAAGGTCCAGCACACGACGAGATCATGAGGATGTTCACCGTCATCACTGTGGAGGCTGCCAGCGCTGCCTATCATACTACTGATGATAAGAAGCAGTACAGGTATGTGTCTAAAGATAGTTCAAAACAAGTTTTTAATTAAAATATTTTTTAAATATTTATTGCACGGTATAATACCTATATTGGGGGAGGCTTACGCCGAAAAGGCGACTACTACTTAGGGATGATTTTTATATTATATATAGCATAATTATTATAAAATATTTAACTAAATGTAAAGTGTAGAATTAAGTAACTCAATTAATGTAAGTAGTAGAATAAATGCCTTTTTTTATAATACCTATATAATTAATACTCGTCAAGACGAATCATACGAACCCGAACTCGATGGGGTTGTGTCGTTTAACTATCAAGCTCCGTTAGCCACCTTCCGGTTCCATCATCAGATCAGCCCCATGTCATAATAATTTTGCACTGTTGTAGGTATAATTATTGGCTATACGTACGGGGGACTTCTGCGTCGGAGCCCTAGGCGCGGGCACGTAACCTCTACGTGTCACCAGCTTAAGATCACTGACGGCTGCTTGTCATGATTTCCGATGCTGTACGAACGGTATTCGGGTGGTTTGGCGACTGGTGACAGACGGCGTTCGGTTGCGTTCTTAAATAATCCCGATCGCCACATCAGCCCCCCCGGAGACCGTTACGGTCGAAAATAATCAGGAAAACGAACTTGGCGACCTGATCGGGTTTTGTGCGTATCAGTCGTAGTACTAGGTGGCGTCGCTTGTACTTGCTCATTTGGCGCAGAGTCGTTTAGCAGATACGCTGGTTTTAATCGATCTATAGACACGGTAGTAGGTTTGCCTTTTACGTCTATCTTGAAATATTTTTCGCCTCGTTCTATGACGTTATATGGGCCAGTGTACGGTGTCTGGAATGGTTTCCGTACAGCGTCCTGACGAACAAATACTTGTGTTGATGATAACAAATCTTTACTAATAAATATTGGAGATGAACCATGCCGTGGTACTGGTGTTGGTTTTATCTTGCGCATATTATCTCTTAGACGAGAAAGAAAGTCATGGTAGTCCACCACTTCTGCGGGAGAACTATGGAAAAATGCTCCTGGTAAGCGCAATGTTTCTCCATATACTAACTCTGCTGATGAAGAGCCTATATCCTCCTTGTAAGCCGAACGTATTCCCAGTAGAACTAACGGAAGAACTTCGTACCAATTGTCGTTGGCATGACATTTTATAGCTGATTTCAATTGACGGTGGAATCTTTCAACAATTCCATTAGCAGCTGGATGATATGCGGTCGTCTGTATGTGACGGAATCCGATTAATTTGGAAAGTTCGCGAAATAAATGTGCCTCAAACTGTTTACCTCGATCCGTAGTTATTTTCTCGGGACAGCCAAAGCGTGATATCCAGCCGGTGACAAAGGCGGAAGCCACTGTATCAGCTTTGATGTCATAGAGTGGCAAGACCTCTGGCCATCGTGTAAACCTGTCCACTGCTGTAAGGCAATACTTGAAATCGTGTGACATTGGTAAAGGTCCTATGAGATCAATGTGTACATGACTGAATCTGCTCGTTGGAGGAACGAAAACGTGTACTGGTGATCGAGTATGCCGAGAAATCTTCGAACGCTGGCAAGCAACACAGCTACGAGCCCAACTGCTGCAGTCTTTCTTAATATTTGGCCACACGTAACTTTGAGTCATCAGTCTGACTGTAGCCTTAACTCCTGGATGACTCAATCCGTGAATGCAGTCGAATGCTTGTCGACGGAACTGTGGCGTCAGAAAAGGTCGCGGTGTTGCGCTCGAAACGTCGCAATACAACTTCTTACTGGAACCAGATACTTGTATTCTCTGTAGGACCAGTGAAGTGTTGCTTTCTAGGAGCTGAAAAAGCTCGTTATCGTCTTCTTGTGAGGATGCTAGGACATCTAAGTCTATTGCTCTTGTGATGGCATCCGTACGGGAAAGTGCGTCTGCCACGATGTTGTCTTCTCCGGCGATATGCTTAACATTTGTGGTAAATTGTGAAACGTAATCAAAATAGCGAAACTGACGGGGTGAGCAGTTTTCGGAGGCCTTCTGAAATGCTGCAACTATTGGCTTGTGGTCTGTATAAATGGTGAAAGTCTTACCTTCGACCATGTGCCTAAAATGTTTAACAGCTTCATAAATCGCCAGCAACTCCCTGTCGAATGGGCTATATTTCCTTTGGGCTGTGTTGAGTTTCCTGGAGAAGAATCCTAGTGGTTGCAAATCGGAAACCACATATTGCTGTAGCACAGCACCGATAGCTGTATCTGAAGCGTCAGTGCACAGGATTAAATCTGCAGATAAATTAGGGTGCGCAAGCAACGTAGCTTCAGCTAAACTCGTTTTACAAGCAATAAATGCCTCATGCAACTCCTCCGACCACGTAACGGGAGTAGTGGGTTTGACTACTGGTCCGCAGAGAAGCTTAAGCAAAGGAGCTTGAATTGCGGAAGCTTTGGGCACGAATCGCCGATAAAAATTCACCATGCCTAGAAATCTGCGTAACTCCTTGATAGTCTTTGGTTCCGGGAAGCTCTGGATGGCTTCCACCTTCTGTGGAAGTGGCTTGGTACCTGCCGCTGACACTATATAGCCTAAGAATTCAACTTGGGACTCACCGAACTTGCATTTTGAAGGGTTTACAACAATTCCGTGGTCGTGTAAGCGCTGGAATACTTTTTCCAGGTGTTCCAGGTGCTGTGTCTCCGTCTGCGAAGCTATAAGTACATCGTCAATGTAAGGATAGCAGAAATCTAGGCCCCTCAGTATTTCATCCATAAATCTTTGAAATGTTTGAGCCGCGTTGCGTAATCCAAAACTCATAAACGGAAACTCAAACATTCCGAAAGGTGTTGTAATTGCCGTCTTAGGAATGTCGTCTGGATTAACCGGGATTTGATTGTAAGCACGGATCAGATCAATTTTGCTGAAGACTGTACACCCACTAAGGTTATGAGCGAAGTCTCCAATGTGCCGGACCGGATATCGGTCAGGTATAGTACGCGCATTAAGCGCGCGGTAGTCACCGCATGGTCGCCACTCATTGTTTTTTTTAGGCACCAGATGCAGCGCTGATGACCACGGGCTATCGGACCTTCTTGCAATACCTGCTCTTACCATATCTTCAAACTCCCGCGTAGCTATACGGAGCCGATCCGGTGCTAAACGGCGTGGGCGACTGCATACTGGCGGTCCTGGGGTAGTGCGGATATGATGCAACGTGTTATGCTTAACCTTACGCGTGGATAGGTCCCCAGCCGGGCGAGTAATGTCCGGAAACTGAGAAAGCAGGTTATGATAGCGCGAAGTACCTGTAACAGCTTTAATTTGGCACAAAGTGGAGGATGCGGGTTTAGCAAACGCGCACAGTGACGTCAAATTGTCTACCAAGCGATGATGTCTGGCATCGACTAATAAATCATAGTGCGACAGAAAGTCGATACCGATTATAGGCTTCGTGACGTCAGCTATAACGAAACGCCACGTAAACGCACGTCTAAGTCCAAAATCTAGCGTTAAATTCATCCATCCGTACGTATTGATCATTGTGCCATTGGCTGCAAACAACTTATAGTCTGTCTGAACACTCCGTCTATCACGCACATATTTACAAGGATAAACACAAAGGTCAGAACCAGTATCTACTAAATATTGCACTTTTGTCTTACGGTCTGTCACAAATACACGGCCACTCGCTACACTGTCGCAGTCACGCGTCGCCGGCCTCACTGACTGCTTGATCCGTTTCCCTTCCGAAATGAGCACGGGTCACGGCACTTCGTTGACTGGTTGCCGAATCTTCGATGATACCAGCATAAGTCCGAGCCAGCTCTCGAGCGGCTTCGGGACTCGCGGCGCCAACGCGGAGAGTGTCTGCGACCCCTCGAGCGCGAGCGAGAAGTGGATAGCTCCGCAACCTGCAGTGATAGCTCGTCGACGCGACGCATGAGTTGGTCGATCGCAGACATCGAACACGAGGCTACCGGTGCGGATGTCGACGTGGATGCCGCGGCCACTTGCGCGTTTGGCTGGAGAGCTATCTCGTGTATCTTATCTACAATCTGGGCAACTGTATCCAGAGGAAGGTCTACTTGAGCCGCAATGATCGCCTGTATATGACTTGGTAGACGACTCATCCATAGGGACCGGATAAAGTCGTCGGGTACTTCTGCCCCAGCCAGATTTTGTAGGTGTCGCAGAAACTGGGAAGGCTTCCGATCACCTAGCTCCTCGTGAGTTAGCAGCTGCCTCACCCGCTGTTCTTGCGAAGCCGACAACCGGGAAATCAACTCGGCTTTTATTTTATCATATTTATTGTCCGTCGGCGGCTTAGCAATGATATCTTTCACTTCACAGATGTATTTGTAATCTAAGTTCGCAATAACGTGGTAAAACTTCGTCACATCAGCCGTTATATTTGACAATGCGAACTGGCCTTCCAATTGTACAAACCACAAGGCTGGCTCGTTCGGCCAAAATGGCGGCACTTTGACACCCACACGGCACACTTCGTCCGACGCCTCTTTTGCCCCGGTATTAGCCATTGTTCCGTTGGAATAGCTCACCAACAAATATCACTACACTTCACTGTCTATCACGTCGGGGTCACCAATTTGTAGGTATAATTATTGGCTATACGTACGGGGGACTTCTGCGTCGGAGCCCTAGGCGCGGGCACGTAACCTCTACGTGTCACCAGCTTAAGATCACTGACGGCTGCTTGTCATGATTTCCGATGCTGTACGAACGGTATTCGGGTGGTTTGGCGACTGGTGACAGACGGCGTTCGGTTGCGTTCTTAAATAATCCCGATCGCCACACTGTCATCTTATTTACACATGCATGCAAAATTTCAGCTCAATCGATAGTCGAGAAGTGGATCAAATTTAATTTGCAAGATTTGATTACAGACATAATGGTAAACATCGGGACATGTGAAACTAAATAAAAGCTTGTAAAAAAAGGTGGACTTAACGCCTTAAGCATTGTAAAGCCCAATAACATTACGTCGTATCGTATAAATCGTGTGAGCTCGCACGACGCATCGCAAGAATTCATCTAAATCTGTTCAACCGTTTGGGAGTGAAGAAGTAACAAACACAAACATACATACAAACTATTGCCTTTATGATATATATTTGTGTGACAGGTTTTAGGCACGCAAACTATTCTGCATTAGTGCATAAAATTGTGAGAGCTCGCCCCCGCCACAATTCTCGTCGGGCAATCCCCTTTTATTTATAACTTACAAAGTGTATTGAAAAACGTCGTTTGATACGCGTGGAAATTTGCCACTGCAGCATTTGGCTCTATAACACCCTCTCCTGCGGCTCGGGCGAATTCAAGTCAAACTTTCTCCACTATTCCATATTCCAGGCATGTCTCAGGCGCAGTACTTAACGCGCTCGCCAACATAGCAGCTAACGTTCGGGGCACGACAGCTCGCCTGGAGCTACTGACTCGATTGCTGGAGTTATTCGTACAGCTCGGTCTTGGCGGAGAGCGGGCTACAGATCGCTCGCCGGCACCCGTGTTAAAGGCTTCGGGTAGTGCGGGCAATTTGGGTGTGCTCATACCTGTGATAGCGGTGAGTGATACGTTAGATTTATTTGAATAAAGTCAAGAGTGAATAGGGTCATCGTCATAATCACCATCAACGTGATCCATCGTTGGCCACATCATCGCTTTCCATCAGGTGAGATAGTGGTCAAACGCGAACCTAGCCAGCTTAATCTTCCTGCCTGGGACGGGACTACCCTTTTTATTTGGGGTCGGCGCAATAAGTTTTTTTTCTTCCATTCTGTCTTGTCACTCGTCACGCTATCACTAACTCCCTTTTCTTTCATATCGCTTCTCACACAATCCATCCATCTTTTCTTTGGCCTCCGTCTTCCCCTCCATCCATCCACATGTAAACTCATAACTTTTTTAGTAACGCGAATCTAGCCATAATAATAAAAAAAAATGTTCAAATGAAGGTTCTGCTTTTTTATGAAATAGCATATAATGAAAGGTTATTTAAAACCATATTGAGTTAGATTGAAGAACTGAGAGTATTGATGGTTGTTATTATTATGATTCTAATTGAGTTAAATATCATTAACAATTAATTACAAAAACAGCTTTCCGGAAAAACTGCACTTTTTTCCTTCGTAAGGAAGTTCTTATTGCGTAGAAGGTCGTCGAAGTACGATTTAAAGGAGGGTACGCAACGATAGATTATCCAAACACGAACCAAACTCAGATTCGTGTAGTGTGGTCCAAGTCTAGAGGAGCCGAGCACGAGCGACACTACACGAATTTGAGTTCGGCTCTTCTACCGACATGTCCGACTCTCTCATCTCAAAAATGATGCCGTAAAAAAGTCTTTTTAACAACAGGTCCTAGTAAAACGCCTGCCACCAATCAGGAACCCGAAGCCGCGTCTCCACAAGCTGTTCAAAGACTTCTGGCTGTACTGCGTCGTCATGGGGTTCACGGCAGCTGAATCAGGTACTTATTACTACTTTAATTAACGCTTACACTTTGAAACTTTACTCTTGTTCAAACTTCTTTGATTTACCCACAAATTAAATTTATCCTAAGTAATTATCGGATAGATTGAGGTGCGTGGGCGCGGATGCTGAGACCAAATTTCCATTGTCATTTATTTATTTAAAAACAGCATTAACTCATGCTATTGTTCGATGCAATATTATGAAATAGTAAAGTTCTATATTTTTATTTATTTCAAGTTACAATAGACTCATTTTAGGCACTTACATTCGTTTTCTTCACTTCTATAACAATTAAAGCAAAATTATGTTAGATAACGATCACAAATAACTTTAATTGCATAAAATTCAAATTAAATTACATTGTTTATGAATGATTAATACCAAAAGGTGAGTCATTTCTGACTGAAGTCGATCGTGATTGTGACTCGATTTTTAGTCTGTTGAAACCGACTAAAAATCGAGTCTCATTTATCTGTTATCTGTCGACGCCTGGGGCGTCTTCAGCAAGCTGCGACGCGTGAGGCTTGTTATCGTCTCACGTTTTCAGCCATCTTGATTGCAGTAATGCTTAGCCGAAGGAGGTGACCGCCTTCCATTTCCTCTCACTCCATACCATAAACTTAATCAGGACTGGATTCGAGAGGTCTCCACGTCCTCTGTTATCTGTATATATTATTTTCGTTTTTAAGTATGTATGCGTACATATACAAATAAATGTTTTATCGCCAAGTTATCCGCATCCGCGCACCCAGTCCGACTTAAATTTTTTCAACTAAATCAATTTCTAAACATAGCACTATTCTGTCTCTGAGTCGTTCTTCTTTTCTATCGACAAAACGCCTCACCTCTAATTTTTTAAAAGGGGGCAAGGGCCTTTTAGAAATAATATAAATACCGTATTTGCGCTTGAAATGTTTATTTTTAATTCTATAATTAAAACAAATACTCAAGGACTTTAAATTGTACTTTTTTTAAGCTATTGCATAGCTTCTATCGCGGGCCTTGAGCGTGGAGATCGAATCCAGAAATTCCGTAACGAAAATAACCTAACACCCCCCACTCATTTGTTTTTTTATCGTGGTGACCGATAAGAAAACAAATGAGTGAACAATCAATCAAAATTTAATTCAATATGTGAAAGTGTAACTTCAATTAATATCAAAGAAAAAAAATACTGCATAAATAAAATAAATAAAAAATTATAATTACATAAGTTGATAAAAATGCTATGCAATAGCTTTACCGCGGCAGTCCCCGAGTGCCACACGTCTTTTTTGTTACTATGCGTGGTCCAAATAGGCTTCCGTCACACTTTTTTCTATTGATCGATTGTCGATAAAAAAGAAGTCCCCTCTATCGAACTGTATATATTATTATACCATGTGATGTATTTAAACGTCTTGTCTCTTCTTCTTGGCGACGCGTTTAGCCATGCGAAAGCGTGAGTAACCATGCTTCTAGAAGTAATGTAGATGTATGTTGTATGGTTTTGTTTAGGTACTTACATGAGTTTTTGGGTGGTGCTGTATTTACTGGTATGTGACGAATTTAGATCTGACTAGAGTGATTTTAAATATGAAGTGAAAGGTTAATATTATTAAGATGGACCGCCATAGTAAACACAAATTTTAACGGAGGGCTTTGGGGAATTTTAAAATAAATGCAATTTTTGACTGTTGACTGTTGAGGGAGCTGCCCTCTAGCCAAGTTACAACCGTTTCGCTTGCGCTCAGTCACGTAGTCAGAACAAAAGAATCGGACGCGCCAAGTAGTAAGTCCCGTATTACAGAACGTCACTCAAAACTCAAGCGTTACGTAAAACTAGTTTCAACCTATCAAGTGGCTTGAATCTAGTTTTAAGTAACGCTGGAGTTAGTGGAGGGCCTAAGAGTAGGCCAATTCGAGCCGTTCCACTTAAGAGAATCTAAACGAAACTGTCGTAACTTGGCTAGGGGGCAAGACTTCCGGCATAGCAGTCAGGGCTTGTAACTACTAGTCTAACAGGCCAGTTGAAATAAATGTAATCTACACTAATATTATAAAGAGGGACGTTGTAACGAATAAACTCAAAAACGACAGTGGCGATTTCAAAAATTCTTTCACCATTGGAAAGCTACATTCGCCCTGAGTAACATAGGCCATATTTATTGCCTGTGCAAAGCCGAGACGGGCCGCTAGTTGTGTTAATAAAATCTTCGATGAAAACATATAGATACCGGCACGGATCTTGAGCGTTGACTTGAACTTGAAATCGCTCAGACTTGAATGATAAGTGAAGTATTGGGTCTCTTTAGTGGTATGAAGTGAGACGCGGGAGCTGGGAGTACATCTTTGTAGTTACAGTGATTGGCTCGACGATGTTTACGATGCGCAAATTGATCCTCAATCTTTCGCCAAGCGCTCAAGATTCGTGCCGCACATAATACGTATGGTAAGTAGTCTTAAGTCCTAGTAAATACAGCATCACCGACATCTAGCAGTGTAACAAAAACATATCAAAGTCAAGATTTGTACAAGTTTGTAGTGTGTGTAATATTCATTTATTTTTGTTTTGAAAAGTGTGTGCTTCTAGGTTTATTAGACGGCATTGTTAGACGTAATTTATTTTTGTAGGTAACTAATAGATGACGCTTAGAGCACAAAAGAGATAGGTACAGAAGGCAATCTCATGTATGTACTTCACTTTTTATACCTACGCGATCGCGCTAGGGTCAGCGCGTTGCGCCGAACTGTACGAGTGCGACCGGCGATTGAGTCATGATATCGTGTCCGTAAGCGGTGTCTATGTGTGCGTTGTTCGAGCGCGCGTTGTATGTAGATTGTCTTCTGTACCTATCTAGTTTGTGCTTAGAGTGAAGAGTGATTTTTGTTTCGGCATTATTATTATTATTACTACTATTATAACGATCTGTGTGAAAAACCTATCATTGTAAAACCGTCCTTTTGAATCATTGACTTTTGAAAAACAAACATCTTTATTGTTAACCTTTTAAGCGCTAGCGTCGGATATATCTGACAAACAAGTGAATAGGTTGCTTGTAAGCAAGCGTACTCCATCATCGGCCACATCGTCGCGTACCATCAGATAAGAATGTGGTCAGACGCGAACCTATCTGCAGGGTTATTTTTAAAACACTGGCAACCTCTCAGGACTATGTTACTAACATCATAAACAATAACTTTTATTCTACGACTTTTAAAAATGCATCATATTTTAATTCATCAGATTTTCATACAAAAATAATAATATTTAAATTGAACGTTCTAAATATTACGAAGTCTATGCGAAGCAAGCGATAGTACAATAGCGGAGGGAAGCGGGAATCGGATGTCGGTGGGCTAGATGCGCTTGCGTCGCGTCATACAGACATATATAGCAAGAGTACAGTACAGAGTTGAAAAGTGTTAATACAACAAAATCTTGAAGGTTTGTTTTTGGTAAATTAATTATCTTATTAATTAACTTTTTACAAAGTCATAGGACAAAAGTTGTTGTTTATAATGTTAGTAATACAGTCCTGCAAGGTTGTTTGTGTTTTTCAAATAACACTGTATGATAAAAAAAATCACTCTCGCGTTTATTCCGACAAGGTCGCACACCTACGACCAAATACTCGCATTTCGTAAGTTCTATAGTCAGCTGTGGGGATTGAAGAGCTAAACAAGATAGAGTACTCAGTCGCAAACACACGTGGCAAAAACCCGACGCAAGCGGTTAAAAGGTTTGTGACAAGTCTGTGTGACACTATAATTTGATATCACTTATGTAAATTCACTTGTGTCCGTCTTAAAAAGTGTGAAGCCAATAATATCATCATTCTATATATCAAATTAACTGTTATCCACTAAAATTTCATAATAAAAAATATACTCAAAAACAGTAATAAAACAACCCTTACTTCCACAGGCTTATGGCCCCAAGAATGGTACGCTGGTGTAAAAGAGATAGCAGTAAAATCTCCTTTCCTTGTCTCTCAAACGTCCTTGCGTTCAGAAATGCGCGAGCTACAATATACGTCCGCTGTTCGCAACGATTCGGTATCGATTAACGAACTACAAGAGTTGAAGACTCAAATTTCGAATCTGTTGGACCATCCGCCGGAAGTGACGGTGTTTGTCAATAAGCTGACGTTTGCGCCGTGTATGTATTTGCTGAGTGTGTATTGGTTGGAGACTTTGAGGTGAGTGTGACGTATCACTTTTTTTTTAATTATTTGGTGTCGGCTGTTACATAGACATTAGACGTACATATCGGTTGTAAGCTCTTCATGCATTGCTCTGTTTCACAAGGTATATACCTAGGAGTAATATCCAGTGTGGAGTAAAAAAACATAAAGGTTGCTCATACATGAGCTGTGGAAATCGAACTCGCGACTCGCAGCGCAGTAACCAATCGCTCAACTACTGCGCCAGCCGTGCCGGTTCTATAAAAAAAAGAATTCACATAGTGTTTATTTTTATACCATAAACTAGCTGTGCCTTCGTTTCTTGGTTCGCGTGGACTACATGATTTTGAATTTATTTTTCTAAAATAAAAGTAGTCTATGTTACTCCTTTTTACATCAGCTACCTGCCAAAAAAAGTCCCGTCAAAATCGGTCCAGCCATTTCAGAGATTAGCCCGACAAACAGATAGAGACGGGCAGACAAAAATTGTTAAAAATGTTATTTTGGTGTATGTACCGTAGTCATATGCATGTAGTAAAAAGCAGTTATTTCAGTATTACAAACAGACACTCCAATTTTATTTATATGTATAGATATAGACCCTCAGCACACCAGCCTCAGACATTAAATGCAAAACTGTTAAAAGACTGCTAAGTCACAAGAAAAATAACATAATATACAATGTACACTTAGGTCGCAATAAACGTTATATGACTGACTTTTATTGAGCAGCAGTTGATCAACAAACGAGTGTTTACCAAGACTGACAAACTTTCCTGTTATTTTGGGAATGAAAATGAATAACGACTAATTTTACGATTTCAGAGTAAGTAATTCACCAGAACCAAGCTTACAGCCAATCATAGAATATCTGAGCGATTCAGCTTTACAAAAAGACAAGACTGGTATGTGGCAATGTGTCGCCAGGTATGTATTATAATCCTACATTTATATTTAGTATTGTAGTCTGTAAAAAGTGTCATGTTAATTTTAATCAATCAATAAAAAGAAAAAAATATTTTTCGTAATAACGTAACTTCTTCAATTGAATGAATCGATTTCAATGCAATCTTTGCTCATAGACTAACTAAAAATTTGACAAGCCTGATTTAAGATACCAATGAGATTTCTCATTAATAAGAATAACGGAATTTCGACCTGAATCCCCATTTAAGTAACTTTTTAGAGAGTGAATTCTGTCTCAAAAAGTTTTCTTCAATGCGCTCTCGTAGTTTATGAATCTATTGAGTGAAATTATAAGCTTCTATACTCTGTTCAAAATAATATGAGACTTTTATGAAAACCTTTTATTACTGTCCGTTCAACCGATTTTGACTTTTATTACGTTTGTGGCATGACAAATTGCGGCTGCAGTAAATAGTTGGTATTCTAACCACTTTTTTGCATTTAATAACATCCTTATGCCTACGAAATAGAAGTTAAAATCGGTTGAACAGACAGTAAAAAAAAAATTCTCTGAATGTCTAATCTTAACGCGAATAGAGTATAGGCTGTTCAAACTGTAGGTAGTCTACCAGTGCATTCTGAGTTTCTTTAAGCTTTTAACCGTCTACGTCGGATATAATCGACAAATTCTCACGCTTTTATTACGCCAGGGTCACACATCCACGACCAATTACCCCATCTCGTCGGCTCTTCTGTCATCTATAGGGATTGAAAAGCTAAACGAGATGGAGTACCCAGGGGACCGGGAACACACGACCCTGGCGAATAAAGCACACTCGTTGGACCTGTCAATCATAAATAAACCTATGTCGCAGTAAGATAGATAAAGCCGTAATATAGTTATATCCCTAGGGATATAATTATATACCGTAACATAGTTATACGAAAGCGATTCTTTACTATCTCACATAAGTAATATAATAAATCACTAAACTTGGACCGTTTTATAACTATATTCCTAGTGAGATAGTAATGAATCGCTTTCGTATAACTATGTTACGGTATATAATTATATCCCTAGGGATATAACTATATTACGGCTTCATCTATCTTACTGCGACACCTACAATGACGTCATTTTTCAGTGTCGGTGACAAAGTATTCCAGAAATTCCTAGACGTAATGTCGGACAAAGTTAAAGACGAATCTCGTGAAAGAGAACTGGAAGGCCACGCTCAATTCCTATTGGTCAACTTCAATCATATACACAAGCAAATCAGGAGGGTGGCTGACAAATGGCTTGCGGGATTGGTGGATAGATTCCCACATTTGTTGTGGAATTGTCGGGTAAGCAGAATTTATCATGCTCATACTTGAAGCGACATCTCTGTCGCCACTTAGGATTTAAAATTCAAAATCCTAGATCGCCTAGTTCTCCGCACGATTAGAACAGCCTGAAATTAACCACGGGCAGTTGCCAGAACCTGACACAATACCTGTCTGGCAGGAAGATCTACCCTTTTCAACGGGGGTTTGCGGAACTTCATACTCTGTTCTACATACCTCTAAATATTAACTCAAATCTGTTGCTTATAGTGCTAGATTATTCGGTTCCATTCAAAATGTTTGAGTTGAATGATGCTAGTGCATAAGTGACGTTCGTGAACGGGCGCTTTCAGTTAGGAATGGTCATCTCTCAGCTGCCGAGTTTTTTTTTGCGCTCTAACCATAATTTCGTGTTTATTAATTAATTAAGAAGAGTGTCCTTACAATTTCTTGCACATTCTTCTCCATAGATATGCATATCAAGCAAATATCACTAATCTCAAATTCACATTTCAGGTCCTCTGGTCCATGTTAGATATCCTACAAGTATTGAGCTTCAGTTTAGAGCTAGACGCCAACCAAGAAACACCGTTACTTAAAGTACCTGGCACAGACTTCACGTTACAACTACAAGACACATTAGAGGGCAGAGAGGTAAGGAAAATTTAACCTAATTATGTTCGTCTTAAAGTTTCAATTTGATTGCATGTTATGGAAATGAAAATGAATTGAATGTTGCACGTTGTCAAAATGTAGCCGAAAATAGGCCTTAAGTGGTTTGTAAAATAGTTCTTAATTGTTTGAATGGTAAACGAGATGTTCATTATTGCATGAAGCTTGGGCCTACAACAAATAAAACGTGAACAGCAACCCGATATATATAAATCGCGTAATTATTTTGAATTTTTAGAGCTTTAACCCCTCGAGCGCCAGAGTTTAATGACCCGGAAAATTGCCAATAAAATAAATAAATAAAATATTTTTTTGGTTGTTTCGCTTTTTTGTTAAATAGAAAAATAAACTTGTACCACTATAACATTATTTTAAAGGGTTAGTAACCCTATGGCAATTAGGTTGGCAGTTTAAGTGTGCGTGTGTAACTGTGTATTTCGATTTTGTAACCGCAATGGTGACAAATGATCACAAAAATTCCCATCTGTCGCCAGTGGTGGTAACGAAGCCAGTTTTGGGAATAACGTTATTTTATTGCATGAGAAACAAGGTTTAATATGTTGAATATTAATCATTGATAAATGTTCCTATTGTTAACAGTGCATTGTCAAAGATTTTGCTGATCGATGCCACGGAATAGTTCAAGAGGCGATGAAATGGGCGCCTCAATCTACACGATCTCATTTACAAGAATATTTAAATCAGGTGAGCTATGCTTGTAAGTTTTATAGTCATTTTGAAATCGACGCATTCTATGGACTACTCTTCGCTTGATACCAAGGTGGACCGATTACTGGTGAAAATCAGGGAAGTCCACTGAACGCGAAAAGTATAAAACCGCTTGAGTGTAGTGGACATCTATCGGCTGCCATGATGGTGCACACATTTATCAACAGCTTTCTAATCTAGTTCAGGCGTTTCGGACAGCTAGACTAATGACACGCCTCGGCTTGTCGCGGGTGTGAATTGTACATTATGTGATAGTTAATGTAAATATATAATAATTATATATAATATTTTCTATTGTAGATATTCCATTATATATTCAAGATAATATTCATAATGTGTTAACGCGCACGTAACCCCCGCAAATGTCCATTTCATACAAGTATGTATCGCATGGAATACGCACGCGGGACGCGTTTTATTTTATGTCATTGGGGCTGTTCAAGTATTACGTAAGCAGATTTTTTGTAAATATTAACTTCCCTCTGCCCCTTGTCAGTAAAAATAAGCATTCCGTCCCCCCGATGCTTACGTAAACATTGACAAATACTTGTAAGTATCTGTCAATGTGTTGGTTTCGTTATTCATTTATGAGCACTAGTTGAAGTCTACAAATACGGAATAGGCTTGAAATAATCGATAAAAACAAACTTCATTTAAAATCTTGACATATTAATTTAAATTAACAGTCGTAAGTTCAAGATACACGAATCCACAAAGAGATTTAAAGAGATACTATATATTTAATGTCTTTGCGAATCCATGACTCGAAATCTTCAACGACATTGGATGTTTGCTGCTCAGTGATGTGTATCTGCTCACTTTCTTGTGATTTCAAAACATCTACATCGTTCTCTTAAAAAACTAAGAAAAATATATACTGCTGACGTAATCACCATCTAGACCCCCATCCCCCATGTCATCAAAAATTAGCAATGCTAATACCCCCCTGTAGTGCTTACGTAATACTTGTATGACCCCATTTTGAAATTTTTTGGATGCGAGACAAACCCGTATGCGTGATGGAATCCTCACGATATTAAAAACACACTTAATTGACGAACAACTGATTCCAACTTTAGACTCTGAGCACCACTATCTAATTTAATATGGCTTTTCAATATTATGTATATTTAATGTGCTCAAACACAGTGTTGCTTTCTGGTTTCGTTGAGGAGTTGGTCATGGGTTGATGGCATCAAACCAGCCAAACAACCTTACTTTGGAAATCTTTGTATTCAAACTTTTTTTAGACAATCTTACAGAAAAAAACTATTACAATTATGTATAAATAATTTAAAAAGAAATTATTTTTCCTTCACAGCTTTGTTCCTACATTGTGGTGAGATCATTATCTGTTAAAACTGATACTTTCTACTTTTACAAGTTGGTCCTGCACAAAGACTAGATTTCTTTGTCACGACACAATAGTTTGCATGTTGCAAAAACGAATGCCGTTTAGAAGAGTCACCTATAGTAGGCGCCCGATACGTTTTGAAATAAAGCACATTGATATTTTGCTTATGTGTCTTTACTAAATGTCCCCTGCGGTTTCATTTGCATCTTTGGTTAATAATCCGCTCCCGCGAGACGTCTCGTTTGTTTTTAGAAAAATGATTCTGAGATTAGTGCGTTAAAAGAAACAACCAATTAAACGAAAAACAATAAAATTAACTGTTTTTCAATACTAAAAAATGCAAAGGATCACCATAAAACTATCTAGAATTAACATTCTAGATAGTTTTATGTCTGTTTTTTAAATCAAGAATGTCAATAAACATAAGTGGGGCAATGACCGATATTGCAAATTCATCTGGCGCCTACCATAAGTACAAATACACACGAGGATACCATTTCTTCCAATTTATATTATTTCGTCCTGTAACTGTTCTACTGCAGGGCTAAGACCAATCTTCTCATAAAGAGAAGGCACGACCTCACTACGCATGCTCAAAGAGGATTGGCTTAATACTTTACCAACATATTTCTTTAAATTTTATGCACTAGTAAGTACAAAACCGGACGTAATGCCTTAGGCATTTTCTACCAGTCGACCTTAGGGTGGTGCAGAAACTATATATAATAGACAAACAGACAATAAATAAGTACGTTTTGGGAACACATTTATTGTGCGTACAGCTAAGGAGTGTAATTCCCTGCCGGATTCTGTATTTACTATGGCTACAACCAGGGAATCTTTAAGTCAATAGTAAAGGTAACGTAGGTAAGCGCGCTCCATCGTCGACCGCATCGTCGCTTTCCATCAGGTGAAATAGCGGTCAAGCGCAAACTTATTAACAATAAAAAAACATAAATATGAATAAGCAATGCTATTGTAAAAAAAAAAAACAGCCAATCAATGGTGTGATGATTCTACAAACTTGCTACCTATGTTCACCAGAAAAACCGGCTGGTAACCATTTCGGCTTTCAGAGCGCATTCCAAATAATATCACCTGGACAAAAAAGGAGGAGTGGATAAATATTAGTATTTTAAATAATAAATCTTTTTCTCTTCCCACAGGTCCCAAACTCAACTCTCTGGCATCATTGTGGCTTAGCCCTCGCGACTGGGGCCTTACTGGGTGCTGCCGGACTCAATAGGATGTCCGCTCCGTTACCGCGTAGTGCCCTGGACAAGCGACCGCCTTGCGTCACTCAAGACTCGGCCGCGCTGCTTGCTGTGGTGTCACAACGCAGCAGATATGCCGGAGAGGTTAGTAGAAATGCCGTAAACTGCCGAAAAGCTTAATAAACTATACCCCATCGGTTTAGATAGTTAACCAAATGTAAACAATTCATGTCTTTTAACTAAAAAAAGACGTGTGGCACTCGGGGACTGCCGCGGTAAAGCTATTGCATAGCATTTTTATCAACTTATGCAATTATAATTATTTTATTTATGCAGTATTTTTTTTTCCTTTGTTTTTTTTTCTTTGATATTAATTGAAGTTACACTTTCACACATTGAATTGAATTTTGATTGATTGTTCACTCATTTGTTTTCTTATCGGTCACCACGCTCAAAAAACAAATGAGTGGGGGGTGTTAGGTTATTTTCGTTACGGAATTTCTAGATTCGGTCTCCACGCTCAAGGCCCGCGATAGAAGCTATGCAATAGCTTAAAAGAATCCAAAATTTTTATCTAAAAAGGTTTACAATTAGGTATTTGCCTAAACCGATGTTAGGTAATTAACTAAATTTAAATAATTTTTATATGCGTTTCTTACGATTTATTTAAAATAAAAAGACATATCAAGATTATTTACGTTTAGTTACAATTACCGGCACGGATCTTGAGCGCTGGCTTCAAGTTGCGCAAAAGTCAAATATTCGGTCTCTTTAGTGTTGCGAAGTGAGACGCGGGGGCGAAAAGTAACAGTGATTAGCTCGCCGCGCCATCGTGTCATAGACGTCACTCGTGATGCGTTCCCTGCTCTTGCTGCATGTATCTATCTCACAACGAAGCCGATTGGCTCGCCAATGTATGGAATGCGCAAAGCGATCCCCACTCTGACGCCGAGCGCTCAAGATCCGTGCCGCTAATTGTAACTACCTAAACAGGTGGAGTTTAGTGCGATTCATCATCAATGATTGCATCACTGCTTACCATTAAGTGGGATCGCAGTCAAGCACTGGTATGTAACATAAAACAAAAGAATGTGACGCGGACGCGGAGTTCGCTACACAAGCGACCGCCTTTCTTCTCAAAAGACTGCCACGATGCTCGCTGTATACAAAATTGTGACATGTTTTTACTTTTTGACAGATTGCTGGTGCAGTTAGCGCAGAAGGCGGTGGAGAAGCGGCGCTATGGAGAGTGGGAGCTCGTTTACACACTGCTCTAAGGGACGCCTGCAGCAGTGGCAGCGAGACCTCCCACAGGGCCGCACTGTGGCGCGCCACCGCGCTGCTCGTGCACGCCAGGCATCACTCCCCGCATGCGGCGCACTCGCACACCGCGCCCACTGCGCGGGGCCTCTTGCACTCTGTCGGTAAGTGTATCCTAAAAAACCGGAGGGCCCTAATCTGTTTTTGGGGAGAGGTTGTGTGAATGGAATAAACCTACCAAAATGGCCGCCGTGGCTCACGCATAAAGGTCCGTATGAACTAAGTGCGGAAATCAGACATAGATTTCACTCTATTTTATGTATAACAAGCTTCTGCCAGCGGCTTCGTACGCGTGAATGTTGGTTATTGCAGACGCAAAGTCGAAATCGATGACGGGTAAAAAGTAGCCTATGCCCATCTTTAAATTCAAGAATTCAAGCTTCCTCTGTACCAAATTTCATCAAAATCAGTTCAGTAGTTTAACCTTGAAAGCGTAACAGACAGACAGATTTACTTTTACATTTATAATAATATTAGCATGGATATGGATTTTCTATATTTAATCTTCAACCCTCTCCAGCATGGTCTCAAGTAGAGATCTTCACGGAAGACGCAGTAACAACAGCAGTTGAGTGCTGGCAATGGCTGACCACCTCCCGCCCGGACCTGGAGATCAGACTCATGCAGGAGATATTCTCGGCGTGGCAGAGTACTGTGGATCGGAAGATGGGACTGTTCTCGAGGCAGACCGAAGAGATTAGTCCGTTGGCGGCGCATGAAGGTGAGTACCAAACTTTTTTTTTATTGGTGGGCTCTCGTTTGACCATGACCTCATCTGTTGGTAAGCGATGAGGTGGTCTAGAAGTACCCTATTCACTCTTAAGGCCACTAGACTGTAGCTGTTATTAAACACAGAAACCGGCCAGGAATTCCACTCCTTAGCTGTACGTACAGTATAATACAAGAGTGTAGTATGCGCGAACGTTCGCAAAGGCTAACTTCACGGCCGCCATCATTCGTGAATTGTACTGTACAATGAATGTGTTCCAAAAAACATTTTGTGCGTATGGGTGGGTTGTCTGCACCACAGGTACATGTGATGCATCACAGTTAGTCTGGTAGTTCGATGATGGAACGGGCTTAGCAGAATCAAGGCATGCTTGTAGCAATTTTGACCTTTTTTTGAACCCTCCGCGCGGTTAGCGTTAGGCTTTTTTAAGAATATACATTACTTTTAATTGTGTTAGAATTTAAGTTTCGTACGGGAAGAACCCTCCTTTTAACGTTATACCACATTAACTATGGATTGAAATATTGATTACAATTATTCATTTTTTTTTTTAATTTCGTTTATTTTATTTTGGACTGGCCTGTTGGTATAGTGGTTAGTGGCCCTGAATGCTATGCCGGAGGTCGTGGGTTCGATTCCCACCCAGGACAAATGTTTGTGTGATGAGCATAATCATTTGTTCTGTGTCTGGGTATAATTTATTTATTTATTATAATATCTAAGTATTTAGTAATATATAAGTATGTTTATCAGTTGTCTAGTAGCCATAACACAAGCTCTGCTTAGCTTGGGACTACACGGCGGTGTGTGATAGTTGTGGAATATTATTATTATTATTATTCAACAGGTGCTAAACTAGAGCCTCGACCACCCTTCGTGGCACCCCACGCCGTGTGGGTCCGATACCTGTGCGAGGTCGCTGAGACTGCCAAGTACAATAGCTTGGAAAAAGTGGAAATGCTGGCCAGTTTATTGCATAGGTACGTATTGGAAATCAGACTTTATTATTAGATAGTTAAAGTTGAATTTTATTCATCATGTTTATTTTTTGTTGCGTCTTAGGTCACTGCCTATTACTGTGGGAGACGTACGAGATCATATAAATAGGCATGTTGAAGCTGTTGGAGTAAGATTTAGGTAAGTTCCTTTGAAAACATCACATTAGTTGAACTCTCGTAACTTTTTAGTTTCAATCCTGTTAACCAGTTTTTTTTTTTATTATTATTTTGTGCCCGAAATTTTCAAAAGAGTGACTGTCGACCTTAAACGTCAAGGATAACGGTTTTAGATAGAAAATATCTGACTCGCTTGAAAAAAACAAATGCTAACAGCAATATATTTTCTGAAACGCTATATTTTTTTTTTACGTGGACACTCATCAAATGGCTTCTTTGATCTCCTGCTCCGGATGAAGCGAGAAGGTGTGTCAGATTTTTACTAACTGAAACTCACACGTGTTCCTTCAATTGCTCTACGAGGGTTACGGTCACTTCTTCATACAATCTGCAGCCCTGGTAGGAAATACAATGCGTTCCAAATTAGAATAGGATGGATTGCCATGTTGTGACGTCACTTCATACTAACACCACCTACTAAACTGATTAACATCCGTAGACTCATAACAAGGATCAGTTGAAAAACAGCGGCAGGCAACTGATAGATAGATATAACATTTATTTGATGCACTCAGAAAAATAAACAAAAAGTATACAAAAGCACTATAAAATACAAACATGGGTTCTTAGTTAGTAGTTAGCTTGTTAAACAATAAAAAAAAAAACAAGTTAATCGTGTAGTGCAACTGCTACGTAGTAACAGGGGCTTTATGCTGAACTGGACATATTTAGCGCAACCGTTAGACACACAATGTTGATGTATTCTAAGTTGTTTCTGTATCATAATTGTTATCTCATTCTGTGTACCTGTGTGCCAAATAAAAGTGTTTTCTTTCTGTCTTTCAAATCGTAGGAAATGGAGCAAAATTGAAGAACTGGATTCTGATGAAACTTTTTTCGTTCACAGTTCGTAAATAAATTAAATTTTAAAAATTTCTTGTTTTGCTCACCCTGCTAACTCTTCGAATTAACAGTATGACGTTTTTTTTTACGTGACGTCACAAGATGGCAGTCGATCCTATTCTTATTTGGAATGCACAGTATAACTCGTGCGCATTAACTTGGCACCTGATGATTGACGTTTGAAATATTGAGTGCATTGAATTTTATTTTAGTTTTTTGAATTCCAACATTTATTTTGCTCTGAGTAGTTTCTCATGACATACTACTTCACTTAACGAATTTACGATGCTTTAAACGTGACAATACAAACTATTTTCGAGTATTCAATGTGGCAAGTAGAGCAGTGGTGGCCGAGTGGTAATGGCCCCGACTTACGAGTAGTAGGTCGCGAGTTCGAACCCAGCCAGGCGCATTACTTTATGTAATTTATTTCATCACCACTGCTCTCAAAACGGTGAAGGAAAACATCGTGAGGAAACCGGCATATCGTAGACCCAAAAATTCGAAGACGTGACATTCACCAACCCGCACTGGGCCCGCGTGGTGGATTACTGCCCATTCCCTCTCGTAGAGAGGAGACCTGAGTCCAAGTAGTGGGAACATTAAAAAGGCTGATGTTGAATGTGGCACTGTTTTCGAGCCAGGTGCCATGTTAGTGCGCTCGGGTTGTAGCTGTACGCACGTGTTACGTATTTTTTATTTTTTTGACTGGCCTGTTGGTCGAGTGGTTAGTGACCCTGACGGCTATACCGGAGGTCGTGGGATCGATTCCCACCCAGGACAAATGTTTGTGTGATGAGCATGATCATTTGTTCTGTGTCTGGGTTTATCTATATATTTATGTATTTAGAAATATATAAGTATGTTTATTAGTTGTCTAGTACTCATAACACAAGCTCTGCTTAGCTTGGGACTAGACGGCGTTGTGTGATAGTTGTGGAATATTATATTATATATATATATATATATATATATTATTATTATTATTATATAATTTGTGTGCAGACTGCTGTCGTGCGGCATCTCCCTGCTGCAGGGCGACATCCTGCCGCGCTCCATCGCGCGCAACATCCTCCGCGAGCGCGTGTACGCGGCGTGCCTGGACTACTTCTGCCGCGGCCTCATGTGCCCCGCCAAGAGCTCCGGCGCGCTCCGGGAGGACATCATCTCGCTCATCAAGTTCTGGCAGCTCATGCACTCGGATAAAAAGTATTTGAAGAGCAGTGATATTGGAGGTAACTTGTTTCATCATAATCATCATCATTTCTGTCGTAAGACGACCATAATTACCGGTCTTGTGTCCAGATTCCCGCGATCCACACCAGGTCATTGGTCCACCTTGTGGAAGGCCTTCCAACACTGAACCTTTTGTCCCCATTTACCTATCTGTTCTGTGAGCAATGTGCCCTGCCCACTGCAACTTAAGTTAGGCGATTCTGCGGGCTGTGTCGGTAAACCTGATTCTCTTGCGGATATCTTCATTTCTAACTTTCGTTCAGTTAAATAATACATCATCGTCAGAATGTTCGCTTTTGTTTTTTCGAGATGCGTCGGTTCGTCTGAACGGCTTACATCAATTTGTCAATGAGAACACAGTTTTTAATTTATTATAATCTATTTGGTCCAAGAGCGAGCTGACCTAAGTTACAATGATGAGTTACTGTTTTCTTAACTCGAATATGATAGCGGCACGAATGTTGAGAAGTCGGGGAAATAGTGGACACATCGGCGAGCCAATCACTATACAAGGATTGCCCTCACCACCCCTGCGTCTCACTTCTTACCTCTAAAGAGACCCGATATTTTACTTCTGTGCAAGTGAATGTCGGCGGTCAAGACCCGTGACCGTATCTGTACTTAGAAAACTCGTTCAAGTGTTAATATCTACTTCAGGTGAATTCGAGCTCATGGGTCGCAGCAGTAACCATAGCATCTACACGTCAAACTCGCCAATCGATAACCGGTCTTCTGTTAACAGCGATATCGGAAGTCGACAGACTACCGGATGGATTAATACCGTAAGTTCCTTTTTTTGCTACCAAAGGAGGCGGCCGCACGCGCCAGGTTTGAATGCTGCCTAAAAAGTTAAACGACTTGGGAATTTTGTATAATCGTTTAAAAAATATTTATATTCGATACTTTTTATAAGGTTCTTCTATTAGTCAACAATGTTTAGGATCCCTTAATCAATCTTGATTATTGAACTAATGTTGACTACAACAGATTTCATTTTATACGTACTTTAATAATTAGCCAAGTCTGTTGATTTTTTAGACAGACTCTATCCTTAGTAGTTTAGTACTACAACATACATCTTTTTTTTTTCGGTGGGAAAATCATCTAATTACATTCTCTGCTCTTGGGCGGAGCGGGAGATAGTGTCAAACTTTTACTGACTAAAAACCCACGCCTGTTCCTTCATTGCCTTTCGTACCGGGGCTGAGCTATCTTTCGAAACTAACCCTGGCCAGTAGGACAGCATACATTTTCCATCTGTCTGTAGGTGCCCATGTCAACGACGACACTGAGCAGCGGCGCGGGCAGCATCGCAGGCAAGCGCTCCAACCGCAGCGTGAAGCCGCCCGCCAAGCCACAGGACACCTTCGTCAAGGACTATGTGCGGAAGAGGAACCTTATATTGGAACTTATGGTAAGGTTTTAGAAAAAAAAATTAGTTTGAGTACTAGATTGGCTGACTGTACTGTCACAAAATAGATAGGTACAGAAGACAATCTCATCTATATACTTCACTTTTTATACCTACGCTCGGTGGACGCACACCAATGAACGTTTGAGCCGAAACTCTTCGACGAGTGGTCCGAGACGCTCTGAGATATCGTGTCTGTGATCGGTGTCTATGTGTGCGTTGCTCGAGCGCGCTTTGATGTAGATTGACTTCTGTACCTATCTATTTTGTGGTACTGTAAAGGTACCATTCGGTTCTTAGCGATCGCAACCACGACTAGCATGGATTTCTCTCTCCTTATATCACTTGGGGTTGGTGCAAGACGTTTTATTCTTCCATTTTGTCCTGTCACCCGTCACACTATCACCAGTCCCTCTTCTTTCATATCACTCCTCACTCCTAATATAATCCATCAATCTTTTCTTTGGCCTCCCTCTTCCTCTCCCTGCATCTCTACATATATACTCCGAACTTTTTTAGTAACATGCGTTTCGTCCCTCCTTTTCACATCCATACCAAGACAAACGATTCTTTCTGCTTTTCAGTCACTGGCGCCACTTACAAACTTCCCCTAATATACTCATTTCTCACTTTATCCATTCTCATCACACCACACATTCACAACATTCTCATCTCCGCTACGCGCGTCAGTATGGTTATCTATGAACTAGTAAACAAATCAGGGTCGTGCGTGTCGCGAGTGTTGGGCGTGGCTAGAGAGCGGCGTGGCCACGCGAGGCGGTCGCATGGGGGGCGGGGCTGTCGCGCGCCCGCAGCGAGATGCATATCAAAATGGCGGCATTTTCACAACTAGGGGTCGTCGGGCAGATGACCATGCGAGAGTAGTTGAATGGTTGCAATTGCGTTCGCAGTCGCTAAGAACCGAATGCTACCTTTACATGGAAGATGAAAGCGACGTGTCGCTTCCGGCCGTATTCTGTAGCAGTTGTCGGCTTATGGTCAGAAGTGTAGAGTCCTGGGACGCGGTGATCTCCTGCGAGAATATCATCTCGCAGAAGGAAGCAGCAGTAGCAGAATGGAAGACTGAGTTCTCTGCCGACCCTTACCATCGTGTGGAAGAGCGGCCAATGCTTCCTAAAAAGGTCCAGGATCGATGGATTAGGGGATATTCGTTGCTCCATATATCTGAATCCAAAGATAGTGAAGGCTAGTGTTCCACGCACGCCTCTCTTAGACGTAGAGCCCAAGGGTAGTAGTCCGGCAGTAGAAGTCACACACCAGTAACCTCCGACACAAGTGAGAGAACACCGGGGTGATTTTAGTCGGTATGAGTCTGATAAACCTCTTCACCCACCTGTCTGTGATTTTATTCCGGCTAATCTCTAAAACGGCTGATGTAATTAAGAGTAACTTAGGCTACCTGTACTTTAGAAAAACAATGAGGGTTCCGTGAAAAAAAAAAAGGCTAGCATCGTACTATTTTACAAGTCTGACGCAAACGAACTCTAGCTAGTATTAAATATAAATTTTATCAATTCCCAGGCAGTAGAAATAGAATTCCTAGTAACATGGCACAACCCGCACGGACGTCCAGAGCAGGCCGTTCCTGGAGAAGATAACATCAACACGTGGCGCTCCAAACCCAACCTGGAACGAACCTGGCGAGACTACGCTAAGCTGGCCTGGGACATCAGTCCCACACTAGCCGTGTTTCTGCCCGAAAGGTAAGCAATCTACACTAATGCCCGCCAATTATACGCTAGGGTACGTATACCTGACAGGTATTTCTGTATTTTTTTTTTTTTTCGATGGGTAAAAATCATCCAGATAGCATCATCACATACAAGCTCTGGTTTACCTGTCAAGCAAAGGCTCGGCCCCGGTATGAAGGGCAAGAAGGAACGGGGTGGGTTTTTTAGTCAGTAAGAGTCTGACGCTATCTTCCACTCCGCCCAACCCAGATAGGAAGGAATTATTTGATGACTTTCCTCTTTAAAAATAGTTGAACCAGTTGCCAATAATCACATAGGGTGAGTTGCACCATTTAACTAAAACGATAACCAAACCATAACCAGCCGTGAAACGGCCGCCTGTTGGTCAATTCGACGATCTGACAACTGTTACCGGCTTTGTTATCGTTATAGTTAAATGGTGCAACTCGCCCATAAAATACCAATTCTTTATGCACGTAAGACTCAGCTTGTTTGTTTTTTTGCAGGTTAAAACACGAAGGCATAGTGTTAGAGATCCGTCGCAAAGTGCAAGCGCAACCAACTGCGGTGTGCCATGTTCCTCAAGCGCTGAAGTATCTTGTAACGACTGAGACACTGCTCAACGATGCTCATGAGGTAAGTGTAATTTTCAACATCATTTCAGCCGATAGACGTCCACTGTTGGACATAGGCCTCCCCCAAGTGTCGCCACAATGAGCAATCCTGTGGGTCCCACATCCATCGGATTTCCGCAACCAGAAAAAATAAATAATCAAAATGGTAATATTCATCGTAAGTGTATTTTTTTAGGTGTTAGTTCATCTAATGACACCTCCGGCCCTTGAGTGGTGCGCGAGGGCGTGTCAGACTTTTACTGACAAAACCCACTCGTTTGTTCCTTCTTTGCCTTGCGTTCTAGGGCCAGGGGGCCATTTTCACGTAAAATATGGCCCCAGTAAGCTTTGATTCTGCTGGGTCCCTACGATTATTTTCTGTCATCTCTTTAAGACGTGCTAGAACACTACGCGCCGTCAACGACTTGTGCTTGGTCCGGAAAGTTATGACCTATTATTCGCCGTCCACATGCCTGCGTCTACGGCGACCAGAAATCGGAATCGGGATCTCGGCGGCCGGGGCGTGAGGACCGTGGCCTCGCTTGTGCACGTGCGGCGTCCTCCTTTGCTAGTATTACTACTTCGCAGAAGTAGGAGACCGCCTGCCACTCCTCCAAGGCCTGTACCAAGACCCGGCACGAGAGGTCGTTGTCGACGAATCGTCAGTGTATATGATTCAAATTTTCTATACTTATTTATTAATGCTTTATGCACATAGCACTGTACAAAAGCGGACTTAATGCCATAGCCATTATCTATCAGTTGTATACTATTCGTAATAAGATTTGTCATTTAAACAAACCTTTCTACTATCAAATCAACTGATTTTGACTTCCTGGCCTGGCGTCAGACAGACGGACAGCGGAATCTTCGCAATAGGGACTCGTTTCGGCCCGTGGGCCGTTACGGCTTACTGACATCTCCTTGAGTCGCGCGTGTAATTGATATTTTTGTTTTTTTTTTGTCTTACCTTTTATTTATTTATTTATTTTATACTTCATGCACAAAAGAGTACAAAGGTGGACTTAATGCCTTAAGGCATTCTCCGCTAGTCAACCTTTTGGTGATACAGAGACAAAGGTCTCTTAGGTTGCCAAAAACATCGTATTAATGTAATTTTTTTTTCCCTTCTAGCTCGTCCACATGATAACCTGGGCTCGCGTGAGTCCAGTGGAAGCGTTGTCGTACTTCAGCCGGCAGTACCCGCCGCACCCGCTGTCGGCGCAGGCGGCCGTCAGCACGCTGACGTCATACCCGTCGTCCGCCGTGCTGCTGTACATACCGCAGCTGGTGCAGGCGCTGCGGCATGACACCGTGAGTTGTTAAGCTAAATTGGACCTTAATCTCTCAGGCACAAGTGTACCAAATTCGGTGCGCCCCGGTATCAGCTAACTTAAACCTTATTCTTACGTAATAGAGTTTAAGTTAGCTGATATGAGCCATACAGCATTCGGTACACTGGTGCCTGAAAGTTTAACCTCAAAATTGAGAATTAAATTGGGCCCTTTTTTGTTGTACTGATTAAAAAAAAACTTACAAATAATGTGATTTAAAAATGACAGTCAAGAATTGTATATAGTGAAATTGCCCAATTTTCATTTAAAATCATGATGTATAATGACATTTCATTTGCAAAATCTCTATTAGTGATGGATTTTGGTGTCTTATTGAAAAATAACCACCACAATACCACCAACCAACACAATCCACACACAAGGCCACCAACCATCACAATCCACACACAATACCATCAACAATCACAATCCACACACAATACCAGCAACAATCACAATCCATTCACATTACCATCAACGATCACAATCTACACACAATACCACCAATCAACACAATCAGTGGCGTGCCCGCCATATAAGCCAAAAAGCCCGGCTTGCCCTACCAAAACCTTACCTAATTCATAGAACACGACCAATCAATTAATTATCACAAAAATCTAAACTTTAAATTTCGCGCGCTTACGCGGTTACGCTAAGTTGCCACTGTGTTGTGCGGAATTCAAAAATCATTCATAACACGATACCAGGACGAAGCGAGGATGCCATTCTGAGCGAAATCTCTCCGATCTCACTCTAACACTTAACAAAAGAAAGAGATGAACACTAATGTGTTGTTGTCTTTTTCTGCCTCAAAGGCTTTTAAGGGGCTTTATCTTCTATCTCAACTTTTGATATAAAAACGTCAAATTTTGAGTGTGTGTGGGTGTAATTTGTTATTGTGTGCAAATGCTCGTCGAACATTTTGTTCTAAAAAAAAGCTGGGCTTTGGCAAATTTATGAATGGGTTTTTTGGACATAAATTTTTACGCATATTATAATACGAGGCGCCCTCTATGACGCGTAAAGTTGTACGAACTAAAAAGTACTCAGTTCAAATTTGCTTTGATCGGTTATCGTGTTGTACGTAATTATTGTTTTGATAGTTTGTTTTTTTGGTTTTCCGTCATTTAACAGTTTATGAATTCGGAAAATATACTTGTGGTTGTGTGTGGATATTAATATGTGTGGAATTGATATTGGCCCGGTAGGGTTTTAGTTTTAAAGATAAATATAATCTTGTAACTTTACTATTTTGAATATTTATCAGAAAAGTTAATAACAATGCTTGGAATACATCAGGTATGACTCAAATAACTTCGCGAGTGCCATGAACATTCTCAAAAGTACTTGAACGCTGTTATTTCATTCTTTTTGGTAAACCGCCCATAGAAAGTTGGTTCTCTTTCTCGACAGTTATATTGTGATAAGTGTGTTTTAAAAAAGCGAACAACGAAAAGCTACCGCTGTTTCAATTGTGAGTATTTGCCAATAATATTACATATTATTATAAATAACAAGTGTTTGAAACAACAAGATTTAAAAAAAAAATATGTATTAGTTACACATTCATAATTAAATGGCGTTAGCGTCAAAAAAGTAACATTAGATCAGTACATATTTAGTACTCGGTTTTTTTTATTTCACACCCAACTCAACCTTACATTAGATATTCATTAAGTTCAAATTAATCGTTTAAAAGTATTGGCTGACCATCCCGGCCGGCCGGCACTCTACAACAAGAGCGGCTTTCCGAGTTATCTTTGATTGCAATTGAAAATCAGCTGTTGGTAGAATTAAAACGTTCACAAACATTTTACGCTGGTGTAAGTAATAAAAACATTTTTAAATAAAGATAGACAATTTGAATTAGAATACATTTTTTTTTCTATTCTTGCATTCAAACTTCACGATTATTGGTATGATGATAAAGTTGTTGTGGTGAAGCTTTTGTTATCATTATTTATTACTTACTATTAACATTATATTTGTACCTTTCAATCGTGGAAATTACAGACACAATAGAAAGACAATAGGTGCGCGAACGCCGGCGTTCGCTTGGGGTTTAAAATGAATTAATAGTAGTGTAGTAATTCAGAAAAATCAGCATTTACTGCACTGATGACACGTGGTAGCACGAGATTTTTTTTAATAGGTAAGTAGTTGTTAGGTCACGATTCCTTGGCTTGCCCCCTGTAAAGGCTTCAGGCGCGCCACTGAACACAATCACAATCTATTCGATCATATCATGTCCCATGTTACTTCCAGTTGACGCAACACATTTATTTTTTCTTTATGCTCTGTCGACTGGCTCACTATCATTCAAATTCAACAGTTGAAGTATTCCCAAACTCATAACTCTATTTCCTCCGTCAGATGGGATACGTAGCAGAACTAATAAAGTCGCTATCAAAGAAATCTCAAGTGGTAGCACATCAGCTGATATGGAACATGCACACCAATATGTACACTGATGAAGAAATGCAGAACAAAGATCGTAAGTATTGATATTTCATTGCTTTAAAAAAAAATCGATTTCAAATTCCATGTATTTAAAATTAACGACTTTACAGATTATGCCTTATAATTTTATTTATTGTTTGTCTACTAAATAATACCGGCCTGATTTACTCGAAAGGTTCGACAAAGTTGCAAGTATAATATATATGTTGTTGCCAGTTGCGTTTTGTCCATAGAGAAAGAATTGATGAGTTTTTCGTTCTCATCTACAAATATTTTCCCTTTGGACCTAAAACGCTAGTTTCTTCTTATGATGTATACAAAGAATAAAATGAGAAATGAGTATATTAGGGGAAGTTCGAAAGTGTCGCCAGTGACTGAAAAGTTGAAAGGAAATCGTTTGTCTTGGTGTGGTCATGTTAAGAGGAGGGATGAAAAGCATGTTGCTAAAAGAGTTATGAATTTACATGTGGATGGATGGAGAGGGAGAGGGAGGCCAAAGAAAAGATGGATGGATTGTGTGAGAAGCGATATGGAAAAAAGGGTGTTAGTGATAGCGTGATGAGTGACAGGACAGAATGGAAGAAAAAAACGTCGCGCCGACCCCTAATAAAACGGGACTAGGGCAGGAAGATGATGATACAAAGAATAAAATGATTGATTTTCCAAATTTTTTTTGAAAAGATCCAACATTCGCGCGGGGAAAGCCGCTGGCTAGTGTTGCATAATTTAGAAAACGATGATGATAATATCTTCTCTTTTCCCAGCTGCCCTATTCGACATTTTAGAAAGCCTAACAAAGAACATAGTGGACCACCTATCGGGTCCCGCTAAAGCGTTCTACGAGAGAGAGTTCGACTTCTTCAGCCAAATCACGAATATCAGCGGAACTATACGACCTTTCCCGAAGGGCGCCGAGAGGAAACGAGCTTGCTTGGAGGCGCTGAAAACTGTAAAGGTAAGTTGTAGGAAGAATTTTGAGTTTGGTCTGGTTTAAACCTCAGATACATTAGGAGACAAGTTTGCCTTTAACGTGACGCGCAACACTGTCACAATTATCTAACAACATGTCTTGCGACCCATAAATGGGTGGCAAAATAACAAGGGCGAACAAAAACGGCACCTCGCCCAAGGCCTTGGACCTTAAGGGGCCCATCGCAAGCAAGGGTTCTTTAATAGCCAGAGACTCTTAATAAATGATAGGCTCGAGTTTGACCACTGTTCCAGCTGATGGTTACGACAATCGCTGTCACATTTTCGAATTTATGAAAGAAAAAGTCCTCGCTGATTCGCCCACGTCTAAATAAGTCCACGATACGCCTCTGGTTGTACAGATGCCGGCACGGATCTTGAGCGCTGGCTTCAAGTTGCGCAGAAGTAAAATATCGGGTCTCTATAGTGGTACGACGTGAGACGCGGGGGCGGGGAATATCAATGATTGGCTCGCCGCGTCATCGCGTCATAGACGTCACTCGTGATTCGTTCCCTGCGCTTGATGCTGTATCTAACAACGATGATGATGCGTAAAGCGATCCCCACTCTAACGCCGAGCGCTCAAAATTCGTGCCGGTAATTATACAACATATTTATAATAGTAGTGTAATAAATCTTATTTAACCTTTCAATCGTTATAATTACAGACACAATTGAAAGACAATAGGTGCGCGAACGCCGGCGTTCGCTTGGGGTTTAATGAATTAATTATTTTTTGTGATTCACTTCACTTTTTATGATACTCAAAAAAAAGCCAATATGAATCAAATACATGTTTTTAAAAAGTTTTCAAGACCTTTACCATGACACTAATATAACTTTTTCACTTAAACTTTGTCACACTTAATAATAACTCTCATCATTTCAGGTTCAGCCCGGTTGCTACCTTCCCTCCAATCCCGATTCAATGGTCGTTGACATTGATTACAAGAGCGGTAAGTTATAACAATATTTTTAATTCTTTCAATCTTTAGTTCTTTCATTCTTTCACTCCAACTTGCATATTACACAGTTATACAGACAGTTCATGTACAAAGGCGAGAATAATTTAGCAATAACAATAATTTACCGCGACAGACTGGAACAATTTGCCTGATGCGGTCGTCCCGTCCAATTATAATTTAAGTGTCTTTAAGGCTAGAGCCCTTAAGGGCCAAGCGCCCGAAAAGTGCCATAAAACAGTGATTTTCTGAGGCCTACTCCTCCGTAACGGCTAGGTCAATTGGTTTGAAAAAAATATATGTTTATTATAGATTCATGAACAATAATATCAACATTTGATTTTTTCGTGCAATTACTACTTTTGTCAAAAAAAAATATTTAGCAATTTCGCAACTTTCTTTTCCCTACTCCTTCGAAACGGCTTGGACCTTTAGAAACATTTTTATACATAAAAATTGGTGGTTAAATATTCTTCAAAGTGAACATTGCACATGTAAATCAATCAATATCTCGCAGAGAAAATGCATTTAAAGCGCTTTCCGGGCGCTGCTGGCCGCAAATAAATGCACAGATTTGCGTACTGCCGCCTAGGCGAGTGCGAGAGTTGCGTTCACATAATTTCGGCCAGATGGTTCAAGGAACTATACGCCTTAATGAACCAGTGTGCTTCACCATCAATTATTTCATCATTGCTTTCCATCAGGTGGGATCATAGTTAAGCACTAACTTTAGTTATTAAGATTCACGGCCTATTCACTCTAGCCGTGAAGACATCTAAATTATAATCATATCATATATATATTCCACAACTATCACACAACGCCGTCTAGTCCCAAGCTAAGCAGAGTTAAGGGTACTAGACAACTGATAAACATACTTATATATTTCTAAATACACACATATTATAGATAAATTACACCCAGACACAGAACAAATGATCATGCTCCTCACATAAACATTTGTCCTGGGTGGGAATCGAACCCACGACCTGCGGCATAACGGTCAGGGTCACTAACCACTAGACCAACAGGCCAGTCTAATCAGACGGGAACACCGCAGCAGGCAAATTGTTCCAGTCCTTCGATGTGCGCTGTATAAACGACGAGGCGAAACGCATAGTCTGGACCGTACAGATTTCAACAACATAGAGGTGGATACTAGCCGTATGTCGGATTGTCTGATGGTAGAAATGAGATGGTGGCATAATTCATGCAATTCCTGTACACACTCTCCAAAATGCATTATGTAAAATACTGAAAGGCTGGCTACACAACGCCTGTGCTCCAGACATTATACAAGGTGTAAGGGACAGCCCTTCACAAAATTTTTTTTCAGGAAACGAAAAAAAAAATCCGCCTCACCATACAAAATGATAAACTTGATTGGACAATTTGTATGGCGAGGCGGATTTTTTTATTCGTTTCCTGAAAAAAAAAATTGTGCAAGGATGTTCAGCTTCGTCTACTGAGCAAGCCCTTAAAGTTTGTGGAGGGCTGTCCCTTACACCTTGTATATTGGACTTAATCAACTTATTTTAAGCGTTTTGGTAACACATTCATTATGCGTACAGCTAAGGATTGAAACTCCCTGCCAGAGTCTGTGTTTCCTGATAACTACAACTTAGGGGTCTTATATCAAGAGTGAATAGGTTGCTTCTAGGCAAACGTGCTCCATTGTCAGCCACATCATTGCTTTCCATCAGGTGAGATAATGGTCAAACGTGAGCTTATCAATAATAATAAAAAATAAGCCTTTTCGCACGCCTTCAAGTTCATGCAAATATTGCTTCGTCCAGGTACCCCCATGCAGAGTGCAGCAAAAGCTCCCTACTTAGCGCGCTTCAGGGTGCGCAAGTACGGTATCGATGAGATGGAGGCCGTCGCCATGGCTATCTCCGCAGGAGAAGACCCGCCCTCAGTAAGTATTTAAACTAGAGAAATATATCTGTACTAGCTGACCAATTAATGTAGTATATATCTTTCCATACCGTCAACCGATTGCGATGAAACAAAGCCTAAGTAATATATCAAGTTATACACAACTTTAATCATACATTTTATGTGATGAATGCACAACTAAAAACTTCTACAGATTTATTATAATAATTAATAATTTATAGATTAGTTTCTAGCAATCTGTAATCACTCGGGTATTGATAGACAGATAAATCTATCTGATTGAATGTAAGGATTTAAAATGTTATACCACTATATCGTTATCACGTTCCTGAAAAAGAGAATGTCAAAGTTACCGACATGGCTCATAGTAGCAATGGGTAGGGCACATTGCTCGTAGAACATATGGTCGATGGCGAATAAAGGTCCTGGATTGGCGACTGTTTACCGGAAGATGCAGCGTTAATAGGCTTACCACAAGGTGGACCGATGACCCGTAGACCGATTCACGTAATTAAAACTGTAACGATATCTAAGCGATTTAGTCGTTTAGACCATTTCCGTATTCACATCTATCAATCGAGTTTGAGCGACACCGATTTTAAAGTCGTTTGAAATTCGGTAGAATACTTATTAATGTAACTGAAAATAAGTCGATAGATCGTGAATACCGCTTTTGGACAGGACTTCGATCGAACGACTATAAAACTTCAACGATGTTTGGCTTGTTTGGTTTGACGTGAATCAGGCTACTGGTGAGGGTCGCGGAAATCTGATGAATGCGAGACGCACAGGCTCATTCGTTGTGGCAACGCTTGGGGGAGGCCTATGTTTAGCAATGGACGTCTTTCAGCTGAAATTATAATGATGATGATGACATTCCTAAGAATTATAGTGCATTAGGTGACCCGTGCCGACAGGACTGGCTTGTTTTTACCGTAAATATATTTTAATCACAGCTAAAAAATTTTGTACAATGCGTTCCAAATGAGAATAGGATCGCCCGCCATGTTGTGACGTCACGATTTACTATCAAATCGAGGAAATAAATTTTTAAACATTAATTAATTCACGAAAAATTTAATTTATTTATGAACTGTGAACGAAAAAAGTTTAATCAGAATCCAGTTCTTCAATTTTACTCATCTCTAAGTTCTTCAATTTTGCCAAAATTTCTTCTATTTGACAGTACGACGAGACGTCAAAATATAGAAATCGGTCCTATTCTCATTTGGAACGCGTAGTAATTATTTTATCCCAGCGCAGCCGTGGGAACCTACTATGCTGCATTCGCATTTTAACAAACCTTGTTTTCTGTCCGTGTTACTGTAGCCGGCATTTATCATGGCACCAACCATTGATGTAATCAAAACAGCGGAAGATAAGTGACTCGCCTCTAGCGCGTGGACCGCTGAAATTTTGTCATAGTTTCACTCGGTCGCAATCGGCAAGTGACTGGAGTGACATAAACGAGGGTTTTACGCAAATATATATATTGTTTTAAGTGGGAAAAAGGTCAATGAAATATCATAATGCCTTCTTGTAATTTTATGCGTCGTACAAATTCTTCAAATAAAAAAAAAAAACAAATCATATGGAATCACATTTCAATCGTAACACATGAAAACATAAAATTTCTTACGATATTTCTAATTTGGCTTATTGTATTGGCCGCCATTTTGCGATGCGATTATATTGTTTTTTGTAAAAATTCGGTTGTTAACGCGATTTCACTCGCACGACAGCGCTCTTCTTCTATTTATCTCTGTCCTTGTCTATCATTAAATAAATGTTTGCGACTGATGACACCAAACATTTTATATATCCTACGGATAAACACTGACCATAGATGTGCGAGTTTCGAGTTCAATTTTTCTGATTGCAATGTTAGCGTGTGACGTAACTTTCCTTATAATATATCAATGGCATCAACGCAATAAATGTCAAAATCGGTTGAGCGGACAGTAAAAAAGGTTTAAGGCTACACGCCCACGTCCGGCAATCGGTGACCGATTTTTTGTAGGAGAAAAATAGAACACACTGGTAGCAATAGTGCAACGCACACGTCCTACAAAAAGTCGGTCAGAAAACAGAACAATGTTACAAATATACAAAGTCGGTCCGATTATCAGATCTGTCCGACAAAAAGTCTGACATGGGCGGGCAGCGTCAATGTGTAGTCTTAATGCGAATGAAGTGTAGTCGTTTTATTTTATTATACTTTATCGTATAACAGAATCTTCTAAAATATTTTAACGTCGGTCATCGCCGTTCTGCTGTTGATCTTATAATCGTAAGTGTGTGTGTGTGCGTGTGATGGTGTTTGTGTGTGTGTGTGAAGGATGTTATCCCTATGAAACAGCCAAAGTTCTCTACAAGACAGTGCTCACCGAACAATGTATTCATAAAAAAAAATATTACTCCACAGTTCACTACTTTTTTTGTTAGCCTGTTCTGTCCCATTCTTGAGCAAAAGCCTCCCTCCACTTTTTCCATCTTTCGTGGACCCGTACTCCTCCTTTAAGTTCTGGCGAAATCGGTCTAATTTGTCCGCAAAGAATAAAAATCTTAGTTGTCATTGAATAATTCTAAAATGTACCAAAGATCTGGGAAATTGTATCCAACTAGCTTTTGCCCGCGCGGCTTCGCTCCCGCTCTTCCCTGCTCCACCCTACTGTACCCTGCTATACCCTACTATACCCTACTCTACCCTTCTCTAATCTACTCTACCTTACACTACCCTAATCCACTCTACCCTACACTACCCTACACTACCCTACTTTACTCTACCCTACACTACCCTAATTTTCATGTTTTTCTCCATAAGAACCTTTTAATCACAATAACGAACACGACAGTCGTTCCCACGTGATGGCGTGACCAAGGAAATAGGGATTCATTTTTATATATATAGACACAAACATAAAACAACTACGTTTAATATAACTGTTCTCAAAGTTCCAATTGTATTATGTTGTTACCTCATTAACAAAATATGAACGTTTGAAGCCTGCACAAAAAAATACTTGTAATTAATACAAACAATTATGTAATCTGATGGAATGAGCATGAACAAAACCATTGATTTGAGAAAATGTTACTACTGTCCAATTAACACAAACTATCCTTCATATAAAACTAACACTAAATAATCACTTTTCATACAAACAGGAGGAAGGCAAAGACAGGTTTACCGGCATAGCATCGGAAGTATGGCAAGCAGCCATCTTTAAAGTAGGTGATGACGTAAGACAAGACATGCTGGCGCTACAAGTCATATCTCTCTTCAAGAACATATTCCAGCAAGTAGGACTGGACTTGTATCTGTTCCCGTATAAGGTCGTCGCTACTGCACCTGGGGTGAGTATAAAAGCCTTGATTTTAAGTATAAAAACCGGCCAAGTGCGAGTCGGACTCGCCCATGAAGGGTTCCATAGCAGCAAGTTTAGTAGCATAATATAAAAGTTCTTGTAATGTGTTGTAACTTTGATCGATGTTTTAATAATAGTGTTTTTTTTTCAGTTTATGACGCATTAAAAAAAAACTACTTACTGGATTTCGTTCAAACCAATTTTCGTTGGTAGTTTTTATAGTAATGTACATCATATATTTTTTTTAGTTTTATCATTCTCTTATCTTGGAAGTTAGAGGGGGGGGGGACACACATTTTACCACTTTGGAAGTGTCTCTCGCGCAATCTATTCAGTTTATAAAAAAATGATATTAGTAACATCAGTATCATTTTTGAAGACCTATCCATAGATACCACACACGCATGGGTTTGATGAAAAAAAAATTTTTTAGTTTCAGTTCTATGTATGGGGACCCCCAAAATTTATTGCTTTTTTTCTATTTTTGTGTGAAAATCTTAATGCGGTTCACAGAATACATCTACTGACAAAGTTTCAACAGTATAGCTCTTACAGTTTCGGAAAAAAGTGGCTGTGACATACGGACGGACAGACAGACAGACAGACAGACAGACAGACAGACAGACATGACGAATCTATAAGGGTTCCGTTTTTTGCCTTTTGGCTACGGAACCCTAAAAATACTTAACTGCGAGTAGGACTCGTTCACCGATGGTTTCGTTGAAACTGACCTACGAATATGTAAATAGTTTAATTCCTTTTTCCTTTACTTGTGCTGTGAGATCTCGCTTTTTGACAAACAGGATTCTAGGTCAACAGGAAGATAGATAGATAGATAGATATATTTTTATTCTACACCAAAAATAAAAATTACATCAGGAACTTAAAATTAACACGGTGTCACAATGGGCGGTCTTATAGCTAAAAGCAATTTTTTTCAGACAACCTTTAATAATAATAATAATAATAATAACTTTATTTCGGGTGGCATAGACCTATAGAAAACTTAACCATTTTTTTATTTGCCATGACTGGCCACACCTATACAAGACATGGCCCAATAATTTTGAAACGGACAGTCAAACCGTAAAGCTATTGCGTTCAGAATGCTGTTGTTGCTACTCCGTATACGGGCCAGCAGGGAGGCTGCTTTTTTGCGCATGATGGCGTGGAAACCATCAGTGCGCGCTTCAGCAAACATCCCAGAGGCACTGCAGCGCCAGGGCAGACCCAAAAACATCCTGAACGCGTTATTGTACTGAGTGCGCAAGGCTCTGTAGGCTCGCTGGGTATGTCTCACCCACAGGCCGCTTGAGTAGAAGGACTGGCAAAATTATTTAAATAGCGTAATTTTCACTTCTCTCGTGCATCGCGCGAACCTGCGGGTGAGCATATTAGCTCTCACCGCCAGAGCCCTGCGCTCCCGCTCAATATCGTCATCGTCCCTAAGGTCACTGGTCACAATATGACCCAGGTATTTAAACGTTTCAACCTGCTTTAGAACTATTCCATTGAGAAATACAGGAGGCACATGGGGAGGCTGTTGTTTGCCTGACTTAAAAACTAAAATTTCACTCTTTTTAGTGTTATATTGTAACCCATGGGCCTCCGCGTACTTCTCACAACCTAACAAGCAAATTTAGCAAGTACCTTATAGGTTTTGATTTCTTAGCGAGTGTCAAAATATGCGCCTAAACGAAGCATAAATGGCCTTATCTATAGATTGCGGTTACTTAAAAGTTTGAATTTTTCAGTGGTCTACCACTTAAAGCACTGAAAAAATCCAAGTTCTAAGTAAAAGTATACCTAACTATTTGACATTAATTTGAGTTTGATATCTCTACGCGTTGCTGAGAAAAAGGGTCTTAACAGACGAACAATAAAGTGATCCTACGAGGGTTCCATTTTTTTCCCATTTAGGTAACAGAAAAAAATACTGACTTGCAGAGAACAACCACTAAAAATCGCAAAATAACTTTAATTCCGGAAGCCTGTGTTGCTAATTTTACTTCTTATGACACCAACTCAAAAAAATACTTATTTTACTTTTAAAACTATCCTCTGTATACATTTCCAGTGTGGCGTAATAGAATGCGTGCCTAACGCGAAGTCTCGCGACCAGCTCGGCAGACAGACCGACATTGGCATGTACGAGTATTTCATCAAGAAGTACGGAGATGAAACAACTAGAGAGTTTCAGGTATGTAAAATAAATGCTAGCGAAGGAGGAGGCCGAATGCGTAAGGGGACAAACTCCTCACGTCCCAGCCGCCGAGACCCCGACGATCGAGCAATGTAGATCGCCGTCCGGTCGTCCAGATATCGACCGGACCAGAGTTATTTTGCACATAAGTGTGTGTACCTTTCGCATTGACTAGGTATTCGAGGAATGTTTTTGCAATAAGGAGTGCACTTAAATTTTAAGACTCCCTAGGAACCCTAATATCGACTTATTCTGCATTATTGTTTCGACCTTACGATGGTAAATGGCACAGATATTTTTCAATGTTCGTTAACTTCTTTCATAACTAATTAATTGACTTATAAGTACTTTCTTTTTATTGTTTTTTATCTGTGTATGGAGGCTCGGAATTAGAAATTTGGTAATATAACACTCTTTAATTATATCATAGATTTATTAGCCAGTAAGCCTTCTGTAAAATACAATAAATAAATTTAATATTTTTAAATTGAAGGCCTCCTATAAGGTCGATGACCTGGTGAGGGTCACAAGAATCCAATGGACGTGAGACGTAGAAGACCGGTTGTTATGGCGACGCTTGGGGGAAGCCTATGTCCAACAGTGGACGTATTTCGACTGAAATGATGATGATATTCTCCTTCAGCAGACACTTTTGTCGCTTATAGCAAAAACTAAGCAATTTCTGCAATTTTCATCCAAAATCAAAATCAAAGCATTTATTTCAAATAGACCATTTGCAGGTACTTTTGAATAGTCAAATGTCGGTCAGTCCAAGAAAAGTGAAGCTAAATTGCTTAATCCATATCTTTACTCCATAATTTCTGCAAGTTTCTTCCATATGACAGGCCTGTTGATCTACTGGTTAGTGACCCTGACTCCTATGCCGGAGGTCGTGGGTTCGATTCCCACCCAGGACAAATGTTTGTGTGATGAGCATAATCATTTGTTCTGTGTCTGGGTGTAATTTATCTATAATATGTATGTATTTAGAAATATATAAGTATGTTTATCAGTTGTCTAGTACCCATAACACAAGCTCTGCTTAGTTTGGGACTAGACGGCGTTGTGTGATAGTTGTGGAATATTATTATTATATGGAATATTATATCTTTACTCTACAATTTCTGCAATTTTCATCCATATCTTTACTCCATAATCAATGTTACATTGGTACACTCCAGGCTGCTCGTCGTTGCTTCGTGACGTCGATGGCTGCGTACAGTGTGATCGGCTTCCTGCTGCAGATCAAGGACAGGCACAATGGGAACATCATGTTAGACACAGACGGACATATCATACATATAGGTGCGTATATTAAGCTTTATTAAAATGTGGTTTACATTGACTTAGATCCTTACGCACGTACGTACTTAGTACTTACGTTTAGACCGACCAGTTGCGCCGCCAGGTCTCTCGGCGAGGGCTTGCGGACAGTGAGCAATGGGTAGCTCGCTGTCCAGCCGTCTGGTAACTGTCCGGACCAAACCCAAGTCGTCGACGGCGCGCACTGTTCCCGCGCGCCTCAAGGAGTTGTCAGCAACAGCAGGGACCCAGCCGGTCGAAGCCTACTGTGGCCCAGAGTTATCCGAAAGGGCGCTCGAGCCCTGTATGAAGGCTAGAAGGAACTGGGTGGGTCTTTTAGTCAGTAAGAGTCTGACACTATCTCCCGCTCCGCCCAAGGGCGGGGGTTATCATTGGATGATTTTTCCCACCATAACAAAAAGGTGTCTAGGCTAAAAATATATAGCCCTAAAGGTAGCCATACACGCTAGAATATACCTGACAGGTTACCTGTGCAGTTGAGTTTAACAGGTAAACCGGATATGTCGTGAATGTTGTACAACTGTGCACGTTTCCACACAAGCTTACCTGACAAGCATAACTGTGCAGGCAAACCTGTTGATATACCCTAACGGGTAAGTTGATTATGAGATGTTTTTTTTTTAAAGTTTATTGGCACTAGCCACCTTTGTAAAGGCTGCACAAACGAGTTCTGGTTCGTGGTTCTTGACCGTAAAGAGTAACTGAAGGACACAGGTTGATTTTTGTCAGTAAAAGTCTTCCCATCCGATTATAATTTAGGTGTCTTCACCGTCAACGATTGCATCACTGCTTACCATCAGATAAGGGTTGCAGTCAAGCACTAGGTTATGTCAATTAAAAAAATATATATAAATGTCGTATTACATTTCTAGATTTCGGCTTCATGTTCGAGTCATCGCCTGGCGGTAACCTAGGGTTCGAACCGGACATCAAACTGACTGACGAGATGGTGATGGTGATGGGTGGCAAGATGGAAGCGCCGCCGTTTAGGTGGTTCTGTGAACTGTGTGTGCAGGCCTTCCTCGCTGTCAGGTGAATATTATAATATTAATAGCAATCAATAGCCTCGACCAACATTTGAGGACGCTCTCTTAGGCAGTTGGATCAGATATTTCACTAATCAGCCTATCAATGTTCCCACTGCTGGGACTCAGGCCTCTTCTCTAGGAGAGCGAATGGGCCGTAATCCACCACGCCGGCCCAGTGTGGGTTGGTGAATGTCACATGTCTTCGAATTTTTGGTTTTTGTACATGCCGGTTTCCTCACGATGTTTTCCTTCACCGTTTTGAGAGCAGTGGTGATGAAATAATTTACACAAAGTAATGCCCCAGGCTGGGTTTAAACCCGCGACGATTGCTCTCAACTTCCTAGACTTACAATATTATAATTTTCTTTTAAAAGGATTTGACTTAATGCCATGCTAGAATGATTTTATTATTTGTATTATTTTAGAAATATTTGCATGCCAATAAATCGTCATGTTTGCCTTAGTCCAAGGCAAACATGACGACTTATTTTGTACAATTTTTTGCCCGCGTCTTCACCCGCGTACATAAAATATAGCCTGTGTCACTTAGGAATAAAGCAGCTTTCTATAGGTGAAATAATTTTAGCAATCGGACTAGTACTTCCAGAGATGGGTAATCTCTACACACACAAAAAAAAAAAAACTACCTCTTTATAATATTAGTGTAGATTTTAACATCTCTTGCATGCGGACAATCTATTTCATGTTATATCGCACCCTTAAAACCTATATCTATACCTAAAAGGTGATTTTTCAGCATGCATAAAGTTTTCAGTGTTACTTATTTATTCGATAAGAAGCTGCGAATCAATTACCGAGAAACATTAACAATTGGACCAAAAACTTTGACAATCAGAGAATGGGTTGTGATAATCAGATTAAAAAGTTAAAGGTTTACCAAAAAATGGCAATTAAATACGCAAGTTCCACTTTATTATAAAGGTGCGATATATATTGTACTTATGTTAGCAAATGCATGACTATCTTATCTTCTCAAGTAATAACGCTCCAAAGTTTCTAACTCAACATCCTTTCTAACTGACAGGCCTGTTGGTCTAGTTGTTAGTGACCCTGAATGCTATACCGGAGGTCGTGGGTTCGATTCCCACCCAAGACAAATGTTTGTGTGATGAGCACGATCATTTGTACTGTGTCTGGGTGTAATTATCTATAACACAACTCTACAGAAAAAAAAATGTCTTTGTCCTAAAGTTTATTTTGTGATTTTTCTATTCACTATGGTCTATTATGAAGGAAAAATACAAATATTCCTTAAAAAGTTTGCTTTTGTGGTGATTATGACAATAAATATTTTTTCTTGAGTTAGTATAATGAAAAAAGTATTCAATAGTCATCATGTTGTTTTTAAAAATACCACGAAAAAATTAAGATGCCGTAACTGTCACACAGCATCTACTGATGTTACTTAAGTGATAAAAAAGAATTAACTGTTTTTTAGAAGACTGAAAGAGGTTAAAATATCATCTAGAAAATGTAAATATGAAGCTGATGCATTGAGTTATATAGGTGGTACAGTTATTTAAAGTAAGAGAGATAACATTTTATTTAATTACGTGTGAAAACTTTGTGAAGCCTACGAAGATTATATTAAATGCCCTGTTCGTAATTTAGATATACCGTGGGCTCCACATGTTGCTTGCAGTAATTGCAAAAGATATTTAGAAGGCAGGTAAAGAAATGTTTAGTAAAAAAAAAACATTTCTTTTAAATAAACAATTTTGTATTGTTATCTTTATTTAATTTAGGTTGATATCGAGACGAAAAACGGAGTATGAAATTCGCAGTACCAAGAATTTGGCGATAGCCAAAAGACCATGTCGGTGACTGTTATTTTTGCGTAGTTAATCCTGCTGAAAAATGCAAAATCTATTGAATATCCTGATCTTGCTTAGTCTTCGGCTCCAATCTCTCATAGCCTACAAATTCCAGCACCTGAACCTCCTACAAAATTGTCTCATTCAAGCTTATCTCAGAGTTCAAATATTGAAGAAGAAGATTCTCTCACTCTCACAGACTGTTACCGAGAGCTAGTTGAAAACATATTAGAAAATTTTAAAACTATGGGCTGCAAAATGTCTTTAAGAGTGTACCCTTAAAGACATTCTGCAGCCCATAGTATATGCATATGCTACATGCATATGCTACCTATATGCATATATAGTATATGCATATAACAAGGAGAACGTTTTCATCTAGACATCATGGACTTCGAAAGCTGTTATCAGAGCCAATACAACGATAATATGATTTGGGACTACATTTGGAGTTTAGTGAGACCAAATTCTTATAAACATGAAAGAAAATGTAAAAGAGTCAACTTTTAAACCTTTTCTACTATTTTTTAAATTGATATGATATATTAAGCTGATAAAAATTATACCTTCAAAAATTAACTGGTTCAAATTTTTTTATAAAAAAAATAAACTGTGAATTTTCTAAAATATTGATCAACCATTCTCCTGGATACAAAAGCAAACTTTTTCAGGCTATATATATTTTTTTTGTTTAATTATCAATAAATCTATCGATATTTCATACTCTCTTATCAAAGACAAAATTGTGTTGTCTTGTTGTAATATGTATATATTTAGAAATATATAAGTATGTTTATCAGTTGTCTAGTACCCATAACACAATCTCTGCTTAGCTTGGGACCAGACGGTGCTGTGTGATAGTTATTGGAATAAAAAAAAAATCTTCTCTTCTTCCAGGCCTTACCAAGAAGCAATAATCTCCATGGTGTCTCTCATGCTGGACACCGGACTCCCCTGCTTCCGTGGCCAGACGATCCGCCTCCTCCGTTCCCGATTCGCGCCGAACTCCACCGAAAAAGAGGCGGCCGCTTACATGCTCTCAGTTATCAGGAATTCCTTCCTAAACTTTAGAACTAGGACTTACGATATGATACAGTATTATCAGAATCAAATACCTTACTAGATATTTTGTTATTAGAACGCCCCATTATATGGGACTTATACAAAGCTACTGAAATGTGGATATACTAAAGTAGGTGCGAGATAAACGTGGAATAACGGTCGTTGACCCTCGTACATTTGTTGACATTCTTAAGTTCAAAAACGGAAATAAAAGACATAAAGCTGTCTTGAATCGACATGTATCGTGATCCTTTACATGATCTATATTACTGAAAAGTAGTTCTTTGTTGGTTTTTCGGGTACCTACATAGAGATATTAGGAAAAGGTCAATGTAAAGGTCATGTGTATAGTCTGTCTAATAAGTCAACGGACTTGGGAATTTTGTAAATTGGTTTTTCGGGTACCTACATAGAGATATTAGGAAAAGGTCAATGTAAAGGTCATGTGTATAGTCTGTCTAATAAGTCAACGGACTTGGGAATTTTGTAAATATTTAATCATTTAAAAATACTAGTATTCGGTACTCTTTATAAAGTTCTTCTGTTAGTAAACAATGATCAAGATCTCTTAATCAACCTTGATTATTGAACCTGTGTTGAGTACATCAAATTTCATTAAATCCTAATAATTACCAAAGTCGTTTAACTTATTAGACAGACTCTAGTGTGTTGTATTCCACGGTTATCTGGCGTATTCTATACAGTTAAATTTCTGCCTAAAATTTTGGGAAATACAGGTATGTTATCAACCTTTTAAACGCCAATAAATCCGACAAGCACTGTCGCGTTTATTTCGCCAGTCTCACATCGACGACCAAATACTCCATCTCGTTAGCTCTTCTGTGACCTATGGGGATTGAAGGTCTAAACGAGATGTACTGTGCGTTTCACTTATGAGCTTCCTTCGCCGTAATGTTGGCAAGACAGCAAAACAGTGTTGCTATATTTTGAGCAATGAAATTACTTAAAATTGGGGAGATTAACTCATATTTCGTTACTTTTGACAATTGTCTTATAAGTTTGTTTTTTTTTCTTTTGGAAACTTGAATAAAATATACGACGCTGGGCACCATTGCAGGACAGTCTGCAATTCTTTGAAATACTGAAAACGCCATGCCACAATATCGTACTTCTCCATTAACAACTTCCTGTTCGATCAGCTTTTTTTTTAAATAAAATCCCATTCTCCATAATTCTCCATAAAGTGGTGCGAGTACCGTTAAAATCAATTTCACATTTTGGTAGAGTAGGCAACTCTTTTCTTTTTCCCTTCTTTTTTCTGTAGACAGACAGGGGAGCCAAAATTACGGCGAAGGAACCTCTTAAGTGAAACGCACTTTAGTACCCAGTCGCAAACACGACCCTGGCAATAAGACATGAAAATACTTGTCGGATAAGTGGTATAAGTGGAACTATCGGCGTGTCAAGACAATTTTTATTGGTTGCGTTAAATATAGGGTGACTGGTAATTAGTGTACGATACTTAAACACGTGATTGTGATCATGATAACCAACAACTTTTACTATGGGAACGAACCTGAAATAGCGAAAAAAAAATCAGCTGTCCAGGACATTTATGTTTGCCTAATGTACTGAACAGCTGATATTTTTTTCGCAATTTCGGCTTTGCTCCCATAATAAAAATTGTTTGTTATCATGAGCACAATCACGTTTTTAAGTATCGTACACTAATTGCCAGTCACCCTATATATATATATATTTTTTTTTTTCGTATATTCGATAGTTTTTTGTTCATGTACGAATCTAATGACCTGTGACAGCATCAATGGACGGTATTGCCGTAGCTGAATACCCCAGTATTCGGCCTCAGCATGAAATATAAAATTAGTTTTGCCATCGATACGCAAAGAAGAAGAATTGACGGTTACGGAGCTTCTTAATATTCATAATATCCGTAGGTAACGCTGACCATATATCATTAGGTGGACCGTCGAAAAAGTTGCCTGGGCAAGTATCTCGATATTTTTGACTTTACATCGATGACTGGGTAAGAAAGTTTTATTTTACTAATCCCTAGTGGTGGGTGTATTCATGATTTTCGTTACGTTTCTGGATAACTTTAGGTTTTCATGTGATCACCAGCGCTGGAATCGTGGAACCGTGCGCTAGTTTCTGACGTTTTATAAGTACCCATGCAGGCTAATAATAATTTTGAGTGTGAGTTTGGCGTTAGTCACCATATCCACATAGCAAAAGGGGCATTACTGATACGGGCCCCGCGCATTGGGGGCGCTGGCTGGATGAACAAAAACAAGTCAGGATACGTCTTATATCATAATGATATCTAACCAATTTCGGAATATCCATAAAGACAATGTGAACAAATGCAATGGGGCTACTTTATTGCCTGTGCACACCACGTTATTTAAACGCGCCGTTGACGCGCGTTTGTAGCGATACAGACGCGATGCGCACGCGAGTCAGACGCTGCTTGTAGACCTTTAATTGGATAAAAGCGTGCCGCCGACGCACGTTTCAAAAACGAGCGTCAACGGCGCGTTTAAAAAACATAATGTGCACAAGCCATTTGGGTCCAGCGGTCTGTGACAAATACGTATATAATTTGAAAGATTTTAATTCGTTTTCATTTGTCAAAAATTTTGAGGGACCCTTGGTCTAATTAGCTACAGCCTGTAGCAAGCGCTGGCTCGATCCGGCACTGGTGATCACTCGGGGTTATGAGTTTTTCTAGAATATTGTTATTTATTACTGTTGTTAGAGAAGGTTATCGTTTTGTATCATAAAATGTCTACAGTATTCAGCTATGATTTAATCGCCACTGCAAGTTTTGACATTCACGGCTTGTTCACAACCTTGCCGCTGTGTGAGCGGTAGCTAAACTCGGGGTGGCGAGCGGTGCCAAGCACGCCAAGAGACACTGCTCATATAGTACAGGATACGGTTAAGAACGACCTTCACCGGTTTGTTTAATGGATGAAACTTATTTTATAATAAATTTAGTATATTAAATAATATAACGCCTTGTGTACGGTGGGTTGCCTGAGAAATTCCTGGCCAAACAATTTTTTTTTTTTTTTTTGTAAAATGCAACGAATAAATTTAATACTCACCGAAAGAGTGAAGCCTTTAGAACATAAAAATTTTAAGTTGCCTATTTGTATCCTGGCATAGCTATGGGTTGCCAGGTATAAACAAGTATGCATAAACAGGTGTTTTTTTTGTATACAACAAATTTTATATCAAAATAAACGCTGTTTCATTACGAATACGATGTTATAGTGTTGTCTGCAAAAAAATCTGGTATGGATAACGGATGTGCATTTTTCTAAAACTGAAATAAATTTTCAATTTTTAATTAATAATAGTCTGGCCAGGAATTTCTTAGGCAACCCACCCGCGTTATATTATTTAATACACTAAATTTATCATAAAATACGTTTCATCCATTAAACAAACCGGTGAAGGTCGTTCTAATAGCGTCGCGGCCGCTTACCGATCTCGCGCCGCTCGCCGCACTGTTCGTTACTAAGCCCAAAGTCGTCAACAGGTCGTTAGATTGTCATATTTGTCGTTCTTGTATTATGTTTGAATTTTTTCTTTTTAAATTCCACTATAATGTCATTTTTTACTACTTTTGATTTTTTTAAATAAAACTCCATTTTACGACATCAATATTTTATTAAGCACACCTATATTTATTATCCTGCGAATTGACAACATGTAGATTTATATCAAAAATGCAATTGCGAAAAACTATTTCCTTACTGCTATCGTTGAAAAAGATATTTCATAATCTATCAAATTAAAACCTTTTTGAAAACAAAACAAGAAGGATTTATTTTAAGTCTCAAAATGTCGTTCCTAAATAAAATTTATACAATGCCAAAACATATCGATAGACTTTAGAAAAATATGGTTACAAATGGTTTTATTTTAAATTTTATATTTCAATTTTGCGTGTAAAATCTCAAAATACTTTAAATTTCCTGTGGTAGTAAATAATTCGGTAAAAAACTTAACATGCAACGATATTACGTCGAATTTTATACCTTTAAAAATGTATGTTTCACAAAAGCCTTAAAATCTATGATTAAATATGTTTACTACGTAGTTGCAATTTCATAAATAGTTTAAAATTACTTAATTCTAAGGAAAATAACGCGCTGGGCAGACATTTCTAATTTTCATTCTAAAGTTCTGATTTTACACCTGCGAACGTCAGAGTGCTCTACGGCAGTGTTTCTCAATCTGTAGGTCGCGACCTCCAGTTGGGTCACAAAGCCTTGCTTAGAGGAGTCGCGTGAATCAGTTAACAGAGAAGAGTGAGTGTTGCTAATCCTACGCTACAAAGAGTACAATAATCCAGAAATAAAGCTGTGCTTGTTTATGCTTCAATACTTTTTCAATCTTTGTTCTATTTTTAACACGCACATTATTTATGCGATTTGACCACTCGCCACATTGTTATGGTCTTAGGGGGTCGCCACTATTGTCTATTTGAAAAAGGGGGTCATGTATAAAAAGGTTTGAAAAACACTGCTCTACAGTAACAATTTGCTCCTATTTTCTACGTCTTTTTAGACTAATAAAAGGTTTATCTATACGACCGCGTCCACTTATTCTTAATCACACCGATTCAAAAATGTTAACCCTGGTTTCCAAATCTTATCAATCTAGCCCTGAATACCTAGTTTTAGTTACCCTGGTATCCGACCCATACTTCTTGCTGATACTGGCATATATTACTAAAGTTGTGAAAAGTATTAAACTGTTCACTGGCAATAAAACATGTGCGAATTCTGTCAGCCTAGCGCGTCTTATTCCTATGCTATTTCGTTTTAGCGAGGCAACTAATTTTTTTATTATTAAAAAAATAGAAAGAAAGCTGTTCTTGAATGTAACAATTTTGCTGTTGAAAAAGACACCTATATCATTTATTTTTGGGGTTTGTTTGGGAAGGGCGAGCCTGCTACAATTGCCATACTAAAACGAAACAACTATATGTACTTATATTAAATCCAATTAATGTTTGACACATACAACTATCAATAACGACATGATTAGAGAAGCTATTGAGAATATTTTATACCAAACAAATCCGCGACGATTCCCGTTTTTGTCCCCAGACGGCGCTTAGGTACACAGTTCGGGTCGGGTTATTTAAGTGATCGGGTTATCAACATTATCAATTCAGCCAAAAGACGTCCACTGCTGGACATAGGACTCCCGCAAGTGTCGCCACAATAACCGGTCTTGTGCGTCTCACATCTATCGGTTTCCCGCGACTCTCACCAGTCAGTTCGTTAAAGAATACACCAAAATCACTTTATACCTAAAAGAGATTACATCTTTCAAGAATCGTATACATAGGACAATGAGATTTTAATATTTAAAAAGTTTTCTTAATATTATTAGAAAATAGACATTTATGATTACATCATTTAAAGAAAGAACGACACAATATAAAATGATTTGAAAACCACCTAAAGAACTACTGACTTTTTAAACCAATAATACTGCTAAACCAATTCATACAATTACCAACTCTGACTCTCTAGAAATAAAGTTTGTTTTATAGTTACATAAAAGTAAACTAGTCAAAACATCATCGTTACAATTTCAGAGGCAAAAGAAAATGAACTATGTTCGTGGGACTTAAGGTCGTTAATTCTAAAGTACGCCTAAATAGTTCTAATAAAAATAAAATAATGGTGGATTTAAAAAATGCATATCGTTGGTTGGGGGTGAGAACAAGGGTGGTAGGACATTTTATTCTGGTATGGATTAGATTGAAAGGAGTTACTTTAATTAAAATGGATGCTGTTCTGGTGTGGTTCAATTTAATTCTATAAGAGGGCTACAGGAGCTAATCACGACTTTTATTACACGCAAAAGTATATGATTCACTGCAGTAAATATATTTTTCATCTGAATAAATTGTATCTAGCATAGACAGATTGTGTGTTCAAACCATTATAGACCCTTCGCCCACGACAACTTTTTGTAGCGATACTGTCGCGCGTTTCGGAAGCGCGCGGCAGCGTCGCTACTATCGCGCGTTAGTCGTTTTTTCAAACGCTATAGAAAAATGCTAACGCTCTACAACATCGCGACTGTATCGATGCGAACGCTCTACAGTATTGCTTCAAAAAGTCGCCTTAAGCAAGGGACCAGAAGAGAAGCAAGGGGAAGATGCCTCGAAAAAATACTTTTATCGATTAAATATTGGAATAATACACATGTAATCGTTGTGATTGTTTGTCAGATTATTCTACAAGCAACGATTTACTGATGTAGTGTTTTAATTTTATAATCAAATCTGTATATTTTTAGTAAATCGATACAAAGCTTCATATTTGCAAACACAATCTCTTTTTTTTATGCAGTCCGAGATTGACTTAGGTCCTGCAGTCCTCTTAACACTAATTTTTAATTTAATATTAAATTATAAATTGTGATTTGTGGTGAAAGTGTTTAGTTTCAATTTGATCGTACTTATTTTAGCTTAATATTAATTTAAAATGGAAAGATATGTATGATATAAATGTGATCGTGTCGGATTTGACAAATATTTAAAAGTTTATCGAGTTTTCAAAAAAAAAAAAGTTCACCATCTCTTTCTTAAAGACAGTGTTATTTATAAAAGAAAGAAAAACACAAGTTTTCAATATCTGATATTCGTGAGAGTTCCAAAAAACACGGTCTTTAGGTCCCAAGTAACACTCAAGTTACAGAAAAAAAAAACTATGAATGTGGATTCTGAAATTAAGGTAATAATTTAGTCTTAAAATTCGATAATTTGGTGATGTCTTTACCCTAGTGATATTTTAGATTTTGGGAAAAGATTTCACCGTTATATAGGACTTATATACTATACTTATATCCTAACATCAATGAATATTGTTGCAACTTACAGGTTACCTAAGTGTTCTAATATATCATAGGAAATATGCCTACTGTTAAAACAAATGATATAGAAAAATAACAATTTAGGAGATTCTTTAAAAACAAATGAGCAGAGTTATTTTTTTTTAATTCGAAATACAACTACAATAAATAATCGTCAGTGAAGTTCTATCAATGCGCAAGTTTATAATGTTTATAAAAGTAGAGAAAATAACAGCAATCAATTACAGACAGACTAACATTAAAACAATTTTTTGTTTTTAAAGTATTGGTTAGCTTTATGCTTTCTGATTAGTTGAAATGAAGCACGTATTTTTTCTTAACCACATGTCATCTTTTTTCAAACCGTCAGTACCTGGTATCAGTGTATTAAATTGGACGATCCGAGTGGTGTGTAGGCAAAGGGCGACCTGGAGGGGCGTAAAAATGTTTTTTTTTTTATGGATAGGCTCGCGTTCGGCCACTATCTCACCAAGTCCTTGTTTGTATTATACTTTTTGCTAGAGACGCAGTTATAGAAACTCACTTACTTTTACCAGGCGTATTAAAGGCTAGTTACGGCACTGCCTAGTATGAATCTTCACACCACCAAAAATGAGTCGTGCAATGGTAGAACTTTACTGACTTTATACAACATGTAACTTAGTAAACGTAACACACACATCCATAATAAATCTTGATTGCGTCACTATGACGTTCAAATGTGAGTGTATAGATACTAAGACCGTCGACATCGATGCCAATATTATTTGCCTGCAAGTAAGAAAACTAAAAATTCTACCTAAGTAATTTTAAGTAAAATTTCAGCACTTAAATTATGATTGTAACTTGATTTTCTAATTAAATTGTATAAAGGTGTCTATTATTCCAGTTACATGTTGTATAAACTAATACAATATCAATTATGGTATAATCAAAAGGAAAAAGTAAGTGCGAAATTAAGCTTCCTCAGTACCCAAATTGTAACACAATTGTTCATGTTACCATAGCTATATTAATAAAATACATCAAAAATATATATATCAAATTATACATAGTATGTTAAGCAAACCGTTCTGAATGTCTATGTAACCATGTAAAAAAAAAACTTATTTATTGTACGAAATAGTACTTAGAAGATTTTTAGGCCAATTTAACCTGTCAGTGTGTTTTTAATTGGGATACAGGACTCAATATAAGCAAGGATTACCAAAATTGCATCAATGTATTTTTCTTTGTTTTTGCATTAAATTTTTCAAAACGAATAGATTATCATGACAAACAAAACAATATGTATTAGTACTAAAAAGGGATTATAACCCTTTTACCATTCAGCCTGATTTAAGTCATCAGGGCGGGTTAAGCAAAACTCATTGTACATTTTCCAAAGTGTCTTATTACGCTATTACAACAAATAAAAAGATTTTGAATTCTCTATAGAATTTGTACCAAAAATCCTTGCTTATGTAGGCCGTATCGTAATTCTTATATTTGTGAACAAAGTCTCTATAGTGTGTTTTTATTTATTTGTCCTATTTGGTAACAAAACATTGTGTTCTAACATTTGTATTTTCTAACTTTCTCTGAAATAATCGTTGAAATGATTTTGTGACCGTTTTTGATTCGTACCGTATTTGTTAGATCAAGATAAAATGTTCTGTCCTAATGGGATGTCACGCACAAGCTTCACCACAATTCCGCCTGCGCAGGCAGATTTATACACAGAACACAGTGTAAAACGGTATAAATTTTACTAACCACACGCATGATACAGTGAGCAAACCGGCAAAACTCTGGTCAAGCTTGTGCGGGTAGCAAGGCCATTTTTTTTTAAGTTGGGCAATCATCCAATATCTTCTCCCCCTCTGGATGGAGTGGGAAGGCGTGTCAGACTCACTGTCTGAAACAACACCTCTGTCCCGCAGTAAGAGATACTTCATGCCGTGTTTGTTACCAAATAAGACACATAATAACTACACACTAACTATGTTAAGTGTTATGTATATAAATATTTATTGTTGATGGTATCTGACATTCCTTTGGATTATTCATGTTTGAACGAATATATCTAGTTAAGGTGTATCTTGTGTTTTATTTAAAACTTGTTTTTCAGCATTTTTACCTACCTCAAGATATTTTAATAAAAATTTTAATTCGGTTGAATTTCAGCCGTTCCTTTTAGGTTAAAACTAAGTTTTATATCTTGGGTGTCTACAAAGATACTTGTATCTAAGACTTTCAGTCTTGCGTACTTCTAAACACGTTAAGTACCTATTTTGCCAAACTCTATAGGTACCTATTTTTTGTAAAACGAGAGTCCAAAACGCTAAAATATTCCCATAACATTTGAGCCAACGCGGTATGAATTTCAACATTTTGGTTACAATATAATTTTGAGAAACATCACTCAACCCTTAAGCTTTGCCGTAGTTGGCTAAAAATAGCACACAGACAGTCTTAAATTTAACAATCACTTTAAACTTTATTTTGGCAAATAACTTAATAGCAAATTAAAATATAATAATATCATTACACCTACAAACTATAGAAGTATAGACTGACAAAAACACGACACTTAGATTTTATAGAATACTTATAAATGATACTGATATTTATTTCATTTCTTTTGCAGATGGTGAAAGAACATAAAAGATACATCTAGAGATTAATAAAGGTAGAACCACAGTACGCACATGTGTTCCACATACGCCGATCTTGGCGCGTCGATCTCCTTAGATTTTATATGGAAAATAGACTTGTAGAGCTACACTTGCACCGTGCGACGCCACGCGACTTCGTTCTACGTTGCTGTATTTGTAATAAGGCGAGGTCCACATTTGCGTCGGTCTAACGTAATTCTAGCTTTATTAATTAGTTCTACTGTACCTTATTGCCCCGGTCGAGGTTCAAATAGATGTGTTATTATTGGTACAATGGGACTCTTAGTATTGACGTTCCACTCGGTTCAAACGCTCATATATTATGGGCTGTTCTCCTTGTCCGCCCCGAATATTCCAGGTCCCTTCTCCACTAAAGTCCAACGACAAACCAGCCTGCTTTATAAAACCCATGCCAAACACACTCTTAGTGGCACCCGGCAATTCGACGAGCACCGTCGAAATCGGAACTCCAGCGATTATCATTTCCACGTTCGCGACACGAAACACGTGACGCACAGGTACACCTCTTACAGGCATTATCAGAGCATTGAAGGCAAACTCTTGCCCACAAGCAATCAAGTGGTTTATCAATTCCGAAGAAGCAACGGAATGAGTGGATCCTGTGTCCACCACGAACTTAAAGTCCATGTCATGTATTGTGACGGATACTAAAGGATTTCCCCCCTCAATCTCATGCGTACATTTCTGACATTTCAGATCCACGATATTGTCCGACCGGCAGCGGAAGCAGACTATTTTGCTGAACTTTTCAGCGTCCAATTTATTCCATTCCTCGAGCAGAGCGTTGTTCGGTGGAGAATTCTCACCCTTGTGTAGCTTTCGGCACGTTCGCTCGAAAAGCAGGCCGTATATCTTGCAGTGATCGCAAGGAGGTTCCAAAGATTCGCTTGTATCAGAAATCGCTAGAGAGGCTAAAGAAGGGGCTGGCGTTGCCAGAATGTCCCTCTCTTGGGGTGCCTCAGAAGGTGCAGGTGGTTTAGACGATGCAGCTGGATCAAGCGCTGCGGTTTCTTCTGGTGACTTGGGTGATTGAAGTGTCTCTAGTTCTTGAGGCGATGCAGCTTCTAGATCCAGTGAGAGTGCTTTAGGCGGCACCAGTACTTCTTCAGGAACCTGTTTTTCAACCGATGAAGACTCCTCAGCTGCCGCAGGCCTTTCAGGCGGTGCAGCTGCCTGCGCCGCAAGCGATTCCTCCACCTTCCGAGCTCGCTCCAACAGATCTAGGACAGTGTCACAATCGTCCCGATTCACCTTGTCCTTTATACGGCGGTGTAACATCGCAAATATCAAATCTAACTGTGTCTCCTGGGTCAAAGTATTCACTGGTATTTTGCTTAACAATCCTTTTGACCTTTGAACGAATACAGCAGTAGGCTCTTCGGCTTGTGGGGCGTTGAAGAAACGGCGGTAAATCCTGTGCTGCTGCGTCCGAGGGCGGTAACTGCTGCGTAACAGTTTAAGAGCACCTTTCCAGTCAGTGACCCATGTTTTGTTGGCCTGCCACCAATGCGCTGCCTGGTCGGTCAACAGCAACGAAAAGCTTCGGAGAGCCGACTCGTCTTTCATTTCGCTATAGTACTTAAAGTCAATAATAGCATTGACGAACGGCCTAACATCACCGATCCCGTTGAAACGCTCTTTACACAAAGCAAAGTTTACTGGCGTGCTATACATTTCCGCAGTATCGTCGAAGTAGGCTTCTTCTAAATTGTGAACACATGGATGAATCACTTCTGTAGGTTGGGTTGGTGGGCATGGTCGACCAAAGTCAGCAGGTACTCCTGCAGGACCAGCAGGGCCGACCGGTTCGGGTATCTCCATCATGAACATCATACGCCCATTCGCATTTACCTGCCGCCTGAATTGTGCTGGAAACACTTGCGCTCCATTCACTGAAAATATTGGTATGGATTGAAGTAGGTGGGTGAGATTGTGGATCTCTGCCATCCCTGGCATCGGCGGCGGTCTCTGAGGACGCGGTTGCTGGTTCCCGTTATTATTGTTGCGGTTGTTGTTATTCACCATATTGTGCGGGACAAATTCTGGAGGAGGTTGCCTCATCATGATATTGACTAAGACTACTTCTACTTGCGGACTCAGTAGCAGGCGATGCACCGAAATCTTGGTTGTAAGATCGCAGATATCTCCACCGCAGGGCTGTTAGCCTGGTAAGGGATGAACAGCACTAGAGTTGCAGTGACGCCTCTTATGCAGTAGTATTGTCAATGCACACTAAAACACGAATTTTTCGAATAGTTCGATATCACTCCTTATGTCCGAATGTCCTATCACTATTGTAACAATGAAAAATGTTCACAACTTCACAGAAATATGAATAAATAATTATGAAAGTTCAGCCTTCGAATAGTCTCACCATTACATACGAATGCCTTAGCGCAGTGTTTCACTTCATTCACTCCCAAGCAAACCTTTTCTAAGCCAGCTACAAAGCTAGCTTTAGAAAATCAAAGACCACGCAAAAATTTAAATTAAATTAGAGCTCTGATGAAAAATGCACGATCCCAATGCGATGTAGACCGATATGACGGAAGGGCGTACACTCTATTGATTTATTGCACCTCGAGGTCCGGGCAAAGAGTAGGGCGGCCGATAGCCAATAAGGGCCCACCGGAAACTGAATTTTGGCGGCATTTAACGAGTCATATTTGCATAAACGATCCAACTGATTTATCTCTCGAACAATCCAATCTTTTCAACAGTATTAACGAACGAACTTTTATGTCCGGCTAAGCACCCCTCATATGTTACAATACCTTTTATAAGTTATTTGTGAAGAATAATTAAATATATTGCAGAAAACAGGTTTTGACCCCTCAAGGTCATTTGCGCTCTGGGGTGAACTTCAGATCTGTTGGTGAAACGTAGGGGGGATGCGACAAGGGAGCCATCATATCACGTCATTGAACAGGTCGTTGATTGGCTATTCAATCATGTCTGTTATGTTTCCTACACTTCAGACCAATAAAAATGACCTGCAAACAAAATATTGTATTAGAAACAGATGGTCCAATTCAGTAGCGATAGCGTTTTAGAACGACTAACAGAATAACGCGTTTCTCTCTCAATAGCCTGAGTACCTATAGTTGACAATATTGACATAATATGTTTATTCCACATCCCATTGTTATTATTATAAAGTGTCCTTTAAAGCCGGTATCTAAGGTGCTAGTGCTGGCGGATTATTTGAAACATTTACGAAGGCCCGGAACTAAAAGGGTACCTAACTGAAAGAACACGGGTGGGGTTTAGTCAGAGTGAGAAGAATTATTTATTTATTTAATTATATATATTTTTTTAAATATTTTTTTTAATTACTTACCAATTTGACATACATACATACACGCATCACAGCCGATGGCCTTAATACCAAGAAGAGCAAACAAAAATATCTGAATCTGTAGAGCTGTTATCCAACGCTTTAAAATCGGTTCAGTAAACCGATTTTGATGAAATTTGCACGTTTTTGGGGCATAAAGCCCCCAAAAACGGAAAAATGGTACAAAGCAAAATTGTACCCCAAGGAGTGGTATAGGCTACTTTAGGCTTCAGCAATAATAGATATTCACGTAAACGAAGTCGCTGGAAAATGCTAGTAATCTTAAACTAACAACGGCAGAACCTTTGTTAAATTTTTGTAGATTATAATATCTAACAACACACAAAGTGCAGAGGCGTAGCGTAGTCTTATTTAAACGTGGGCGAAGGCGCATCAGCGAAGCCTTTTTCTTTTATAAATTCAAAAATAAGACAGCGACTGTCCCCGTGTTCGACCGCAACGTCGCTTACCATCAGGTGAAATAGTGGTCAAACGCAAGCCTCTAAATTATAAAACAAAACCCACGTTGTTAGAGCCCTCGCACACGCGAGTCCTTAGGGTGCGAAGGACTCGCGTGTTGGCGTGACCAAGGAAATAGGGATTCATTTTTGCAATAAGAATGTCCATTTTCAAGTCAGCTACTAAGTATTTTACAGAGTCCACATTTTCTTATTCAAAATTTCAGGAGGTAAGTTTTTTTAATGGACAGAAACAATTTTTTAAATATATGTATAATTAAACCAGATGTGAAACCGGATAACCACGGCTTCCTACGCATACCTACATAAAAATATGTAGCCTATGTCACACAAGAAAAAGGCAGCTTTCTCTATGGGTAAAAAAAAAATTAACAATCGGACCAGGAACCTTCAGTGGTTACCTCCTACAATCAAACGCTTTTACCACTTTATAATATTAGTGTATAGATAGCCTATATTGTGTCCCACTGCTGGGCAAAGGCCTCCCATTTTTCCTTCCTTTTTATAATAAATGGTCAAATAATTTTGCACGGATGTTTACAACCGCTAGTTTTGCAGCGCCACCGGACTGGTCGTACCTGGGGTGCGCAAAACCGCGTCGCGGCGCGGCTTTGCGCACCCCTACTTTACTCATCTGTCTACAATTATCGACCGTAGCGTACTTCAGTTCATTCGACTTTTAACTCTATTCTCAACATGCGTAGGTGTAGTATGATGTACCTACCTACCTTTACGCAGGTATTATACCTAGTATACCTATATGACCTATAAGTATTTGATGGGCAAGATGTTTGCGAGGCCCCCTGATGGATGACGCAAGAGGACTGATTTTGTTGAGGGAAAAAATTTTTTGATACTTAGATACCTACCTACTCAATGTAATTATTTTACATCATTATTTAGTATACTTCAACTAACAGTAAAGTAACAATTAGAAAAACAGATTTTTTCTGCTTTTAGTCATAATGAACTCCCTAATATTCATAACTGTGTCATAATCTAGATTTCATGCCATATTCTCGATAATGAAAACTGACGTTGAAAGTTGTACCTACTTTTTTTTATTATTGTATTAGTTTTAATTTCGAAAAACTATTTTCAGCTGTTAAAAAAAATTCAAATTACAATATAGATTTACGCAGTCTAGTTTGCGAATGTGAGCGCTTAGTGAGAGAGCTTGAACAGCAAGTGCGTAATGCTGCTTGTTCTTTTTAGCGGCCACTATATTTTCTGTTCCGTGGGAAACACATTAAAATATTAGGTAGGTACATGCGTCCATGGTCCGGAGCGAAGAGGAGTGGCAGGGGGTCGCCAACTTCTGCGAAGCAGTAATGCTCGCAAAGGAGGAGGCCGAACGCATCAGGCAACGGCGTTTTCGCCGCCGCCGCCGGGTTTCCGATCCTGATTTCCGGCCACCGTAGTCGCGGGCTTGCGGACAGTGAGCAATGGGTAGCTTGCTGTCCGGCCGTCCGGTCACTGTCCGGACCAAGCCCAAGTCGTCGACGGAGCGCGCTGTTCCCGCGCGCCTCAAGGAGTTGTCAGCAACAGCAGTGACCCAGCCAGGTCGAAGCCTACTGGGGCCAGGGTTATCCGAAAGGGAACTTGAGCCCCGGTATGAAGGCTTGAAGGAACGGGGTGGGCTTTTAATCAATAAGAGTCTGACACTATCTCCCGCTCCGCCCAAGAGCAGGGGTTGTCATTGGATGATTTTACCCACCATAAACAAAAAGGTAGGTACATGCGTATTCACTCATGGAACAAATATTTCTGTGGCCGACAGATAGTAGTTCCGGAACCGGGGGTTGTGGTTTAGTTATAAAGTAGTTTTAATATGTGGTTAATTTTAACTCAGAAGAGAGAAGCGAAGCGAAGGAGATGGCGGGACGGGATGTACCTATTAGACTCGCCTATTTGCTTAGGTATGCGTATGCCACGCTCAAATTGTCAGATTATGGAAATATAGGTACCTACACTTTTCTGCATGTAGGTATTTTCAAAATTGCTAAAAAGTAATAAAATAGGTGATTGGGAATTTTTCTTTTATTAAATCAAATATTTCTAATTTAAGTCCAGAAGTGTGTAAAAGAGAAATATTTTGTGCTGATTTTTGTTGTGATACCTACCATTTTGTTAATTTTATGGAGAAGTTCAGGGATTTTTTTACAATAAATGCTTAATTTTACACAATTTTGTGTTTTATTCGCTAGGTAACAAAAAACACATCAAAACTTATTGCACTTTATATACACATTAGAGACCGATGTATTTGGGGTTAGTGTAACCCCACGTTGTATGCCGGACAGGTACATAGTCTACCCCGGTCACCAGGGAGAGTGGAAACGGCGAGAGGTGTCGTGCGGTGTTCCGCAGGTATCGGTACTAGGACCACCCTTGGGTCCCCATCGGGAACGACAACGTGCTGCGCGGCGAATTCCCTGACGAAGTCACCGTGGTCTGCTACGCAGTCGACACGCTGGTTCTAGCGCAGGGAAAGTCGTACCAGGCGGCGGTCGATCTAGCGACACGCGGAGTTGCGATAGTCGTTGATAGGATCCAGCAGCCTCGAGGTGGCGCTGCACAAGTCCGAGGCTATGTGTTTCCACAGCCCTCGGAACGCACATCACGTTCCCAATTGACTGTAGGAGGAGTTTACATCGGCGTCGGGTCGACGATAAAGTACCTGAGACTCGTCCTCGAGAGCTGGTGGAACTTCGTGGAGCATTTCCGACGTTTGGGTCCCAAAGTGAATCGGACTGGGGCTGCTCTGCGGGGTCCAAACGCCTCCTGTCGAAGGCTCTACACAGGAATCGTTCGGTCATGGCCCTTTAAGGGGCGCCAGTGTGGACGCCGTCGCTGCGTCAGCAACCAAAAGCCCAGCTGAACGCATGTCAGAGGGTCATGGCAATACGGATGGTGCGATACGACACGGTTTTCCGTGAAGCGGCGAGCTTCCTTGTTGGTCTGCCACCATGGGTTCTGGAGGCAGCAGTCCTTGCACACATGCATGATTTGCGCGTGGAAATGCAACGCCGCCGCGCCGGGGCGAAAGTCCGATGCCGCGACAGGTCGCGGCATGGCGGACAGAGTTCCCGCAGGATCTCATGGTGAAAAGGCATCAGCGACTATTTCACAGTATTACAGGGAATTGTGATGGACTATTCGCTACCTAGTGTTGGGTACGCCACAATTATGGCGGTAAGTCCCCTCTTTGAGGCGTGGCTAGAAAGATCTCACGGCGTCCTTACCTTCCGTATAACGCAAGTTCTCACCGGACATGGTAAGTTCGGAAGGTACCTGCACCGAATTTGTGCGGAAGCGACGCCCGGGTGTCCACTGTGTGGACCTCCCGGAGGACACGGTAGAGGCAGAGCATCGCCGTGTCTTTGTGGGGGCGATCTCTCGCGTCGGGCCTTGGTACTGGCCATGGCCCAGAGCGAGTAGGAGTGGCAGGCGGTCGCCTCCTTTTGCGAAGCAGTAATGCTAGCAAAGGAGGATACCGACTGCATCAGGCAACGGCGCTAACGACCGAGTCGCCACCGGGATTCCGATCCCGATTTCTGGCCACCGTACGGCGAGCAATGGGTAGCTCGCTGTCTGACCGTCTGGACCGAGCCCAAGTCGTTGACGGCGCGCATCAATGAGTTGATGAACAGCAGGGGCCCAGTTGGGTCGAAGCCTACTGGGACCAGGGTCTAGTTTCGAAATGGAGACTCGGCTCCCGGCAAGAAGTAACGGGGTGGGTTTTTTAGTCAGTAAGAGTTTGACGCTATCTCCCGCTCCGCCCAAGGGGGGGGTTTGTCATTTGGATGATTTTTACCCACCAAAACAAAACCCTATGTATGGGTAAGGAGTTTTTTTCACCTTGTATGCCGAGGGTTAATCTGACGCGCTCGACTTCTTCCGACGATCAATTTTTTTACTAATCTGACGGGCTGCCCTCAATGCACCATTATGTGATTTTCTGACGCGCTCGAGTATCGCGTAAAATCCCCATCTGGCGGGGCTAAACTCAATGACAACGATGAGTTACTATTTTCTTAGCGCGAATGCAATAAAGTAGCTAGTTTAAAAAAAAATAAAATTGTCTAAACAACTGTAAATTGTTTATTCAAAATCCATATTATAACTATCAATATACGACAAGTAGAATTCTACTTTTTTCAAACACTTCTTCACTTTGCTTACATCTAAACTAGGTAAATGTTCTTTCTGATGATCAGGGAACTTTTTGGAGAAACCGGTTTTTTCTATAGCAGTCTTCTGGTCAGGCTTTTCTTGTTTTACTAAAAACTTGGCCATGGAGAGTATGTGATGTAAATGAGATAAAGCAGCTTGGCAGTAATATTTCTCGTTTTCTTCACTGGGTCCTCGAATGATGAGGAATGTGTCCTTTTTCATAACTGTGAGACTAGCTTCGTCTGTTTCTATGAGCTCACTCTGAAATTTTCAAAACATAAAATTAGTAAAGATGTGATTTTACAAGAAAATCATGTAGGCATGTCAAAATAGCTTTGTTTTAAAAAACTAAAATTGTTTGGGATTTTTCGAGTAGCTCTTGTAGCATAACATAGCATAGTCGGCCTTATAATGTTCCCACTGTTGGGACTCAGGCCTCCTAGGAGAGGGAATGGGCCGTAATCCACCACTCGGGCCCAGTGCGGGTTGGTAGATGTCACATGTCTTCGAATTTTTGGTTCTAGGACATGCCGGTTTCCTCACGATGTTTTCCTTCACCGTTTTGAGAGCAGTGGTGATGAAATAAATTACACAAAGTAATGCGCCTGGCTGGGTTTGAACCCGCGACCTAGTCGTAAATCGGGGCCGTTACCACTCGGCCATCACTGCTCTAGCAGCTCTTGTGATAAGGAACATTTTAAGTAATTTGTTTTTTTTTTCTCTTATAATTTTCTGTGACTTCACAATCTGTGTTACACACAAAGCCATTCCATTCGTATGTCGTGTAACAAGCTGAAAATAGGCATCTCCAAAGGAAGCTTCATCAGGCTTGCCTAAGTGGGGTCTTCAAATCGGTCTACTAGGGCAGGAACGCTATGTCTTTTTAGACGAAAGTATTGAGCGCTTCACGTGCCTTCCAGCCTTGATGCAAGTAGGTTTATAATGACAGTCTAGTCTGATACTTTTTGCTGAATTTGACAAAATTTCTTGTTGAACTGTGTTGTTCAGATTTAGGTCCATAAATGTATGTATCTGTTGCTGATTTATTGCGGTATATTGAATATATTACGCAGGGTTTTGTTCTGGAATCTCTGTAATATGTCTATGTTGCTATTTTTCGCTGTTCCCCATATGGAATCTAGCCCATACGTCCATATAGGTTTGAGAATGGCTTTGTAAATGCTCATCTTACTTTTTGGAGATAGTTGTGATTTTCGTCCAATCATCCAATACATGTCCATAACTCTTTTTTTACAAATTAACTAGAGTTGGGCAATATGTTAAAAAAAAAAAAACATTTTTTTTTCTTAAATTTATCTTTTTGGCTTAGAATATTTTTCAAAGTCATAGTAGACCTGTTTAAATGGTTGACTACACAGGCAGGGGAGCTAATGAGTGTGTTGGGAATCGAACCCAACAAACGGACGCACTGGCTGCACCGCGGACACTCATGTAACCCACTTCTACAAACACCACCGCGACATATGACACATTGATCCTTCGCCGGATATGATCTATGGATAATTCAGATTATCCATCCCATTCAGGGCGAATAGATGGACACACGATTCTGAATATCTTAAGTAGGTTGTATTAAAGTGGATAAATGGAATAAGCCAAAAGTCTTACGACATTTTCTACATTGCAGATACAACAATCACAGAACAATCTTATTTAGTAGTTCACTGAAACCATTATTCATATGACTTCTAAGACTAAGAACTCACGAAGCAATTTTCACCCGCGCGCGCTGCGCTAAAGGAAACAGCTATTTTATTTAAACACTCTCTAGACTGCAGATTTGCGCAGTTACAGTCGCCGAGGTTGCGACTTTCGCCCGCAAGGTTCGCGGGCGATTATCGCAAGACATGCGGTTGTGAGACGTTGTAAGGCGGTGAAATGATCGGTGCCTGGTCGCAGCTGACCGCAGAGCGTCAGACGCAAACCGCCGAGGCCCGCGAGGTTCTACTAGTTGCTCACGGGAACAGCGGGAGCCCCGATCAACCGCGCACACCGCGGTCGTAAAACGCGTCGTGAAATGTGCTTTAATTTTTTATTACATATACAGGGTTATTTACCCTGCCAGGCGGCATTACTTTGTGTAATTTATTTCATCACCACTGCTCTCAAAACGGTGAAGGAAAACATCGTGAGGAAACCGGCATGTCCTAGAACCAAAAATTCGAAGACATGTGACATTCACCAACTCGCACTGGGCCTGCGTGGTGGATTACGGCCCATTCCCTCTCCTAGAGAGGAGGCCTGAGTCCCACCAGTGGGAACATTAAAAAAAAGGCTGATGATGATGATGACAGGGTTATTTGTAAAACACTGGCAACCTCTCAAGACTATGTTATAAACATCATAAACAAAAATTTTTGTTCTATGAATTTTAAAATTTTATCATATTTTAGTTCATCAGATTTTCACAAAAATAAAAAATTAAAATTAAAAAATGTTCTAAACATTACGAAGTCTATGCGATGCAAGTGATTGTACAATAGCGGAGGGGAGTGGGGATTGGGCGGTGGGTGGCGTCATACAGACGTAGGTAGGTATAGCAAAATACCGAGTTGAAACGTGTTAGATAAAACAACGAAATCTTAAAGGTTTGTTTTTGGTAAATGTATCCATTGTTTTATAAAAAGTCATAGAACGAAAGTTGTTGTATGATGCTAGCCTTACTGTCCTACAAGCCTACAAATAACACAGTTCTACAGTACTACAGTAGCAGCGGGCCCGCAACCGTGGCAGCCGCGAGTGGAAACCGTTTCATGATGTCTTACCCTTGCCCTAAGATATTTCATTTGAAGTTCTAAATGTATTAGTTTACCTGAAGGCATTTCTGTGCAACAGATTCCAATGCAATGGCTGGGTCGTCAAAGTTAGCATTGCTGTCCAAATTGTCGCATATGTCCAGAAGAAATATTACCGCCTCCCGCGGTTCTATCTCTCCATTGAAGTACCGCATTATGAAGGCATAGGCTGCCAGCACATTTGTTATGTTGTTTTTAATTGCTGGTGATGGTTTTACGGTCTGAAATAATCAGCAAAGGACATTTTTAGTTGAGATGTTGATTGATGATGATCCTTACATTTATAAAGTCCCAAACCGCTTCTGCTTCTGCCGGATTAACCACAAAGTAAGAGTAGCACACGCTACAGGCCACACACATAGGTGTGGGCCACTCGGACGTTAAAAACAAGGCAAGATACCAGGTTCCATATATTATGAATTCTTACACAATACAGGTGACTGACTAGAACCAATCGCGACTTAACAGTCCCGGTTTGAAACATTAGTTAAGACGGGGCTTTTGATAGAATGTTTTTTTTTTTCAACTTTCACACAACGCCGTCTAGTCCCAAGCTAAGCAGAGCTTGTGTTATGGGTATTAGACAACTGATAAACATACTTATATATTTCTAAATACATACATATCACTACATAGTATAAAACAAAGTAGCTTTCTCTGTCCCTATGTCCCTTTGTATGCTTAAATCTTTGAAACTACGCAACGGATTTTGATGCGGTTTTTTTTAATAGATAGAGTGATTCAAGAGGAAGGTTTATATGTATAATAACATCCATTAAATAGTGGAGAAGTACTGTTATTTTTGAGGTTTCTAATGTGATGTCGTAAATAATTACATTTTTTTCCGCTTACATTGCAAACGCAGGCTGAACCCTACGAGTTTTATCAAAATAATGTACTAAGTATTGTACACATTGAAAAGGTCTACAGAAAAGTCCGTGATGGTATATGTCTATCTCTTATGGATAACCCACAATAACTTTTTTTTGTCATTTACTTTTTACGACAAATAATGGCTAATTTTCGAAGCGATTTTAACCAATACAGCATTAATCCTTAACCAATTAAATACCTTGAATACATTGTTCATTTAATATAGATCTATATGGCCCTTTACACCGTATGATTTAAGTGAATATTTTCGAAGATATTACAGATTTAAAAATTGCGGGACGTAGCGTTTGCGGCGGTACCGGCCGGCCGCCCGGTGCGGCAAGAGCATTGCACCCGTGCGAAGCCGGGGCGGGTCGCTAGTTATAGATAAATTACACCCAGACACAGAACAAATGATTATGCTCATCACATAAACATTTGTCCTAGGTGGGAATCGAACCCACGACCTCCGGCATAGCAGTCAGGGTCACTAACCACTAGACCAACAGGCCAGTCAATGTACTACAGGTTCCAATCTATCTTAATCCTGCTCTAGCGATGAAGTCAAAAAGTACTGAGTGCAATTTTATACAGTTTTCACCAATAGACACGAGTGATTTAAGAAGAAGGTTATAGTGTATAATACATGCAAATATACCTGAGGAGAAAAGTGGATGTTGATTTGTAACATTATGCAAAGTCGGAATGAATTTAGCAATCTATTATAAATTCAAGTCAAACATTTTTTTTTTCTTTGAATACTAATTTAGATTTTAAATAAGTCCACACTTACTGTGAGAGTCTCAAACTTTATTACAGCTTTCAACTCCGGACACTTTTCCAAAGCTTTGCTATCATCAACAGCAACATCTTCCACCAACTTCTTATCCCTCCTATAAGTCCACCACGGATCCCATTGCGGCATTATAGATCCTACATCCCCTTGATTTAACAATGCTTCAAATTCATTCCTCTCATCTTCAGTCAATGCATTCCACACTGCATCTGCATCATCCAGATTTAAGTCTTTGATGCGTTCCTCTAGATCTATTTCTTCTTCATCGTCAGAATCAACAGGTTCATCGTCATATTCTATTAGATTGTCTATGTCAATGTTGTCAGTGTCCTCGTTCTGCATCCGTTTTAAAATCTCAATCATTTTGTTTCTGGATTCATCGTCGGCGTTGTGTGACGTCAGTTCGTCGTTCACGCAGTCTCTGTAGAAGCTCTCGGAGCATTGTTCATGTTTCTCCGATTTGTAACAATCTAAGGAACAGTAGAAAATCTCGCAGCGGGGACAACAGTATTTGCTTTGTTTGTCTTCGCATCTGAAAAGATTTGGTAACGGTTTTATTTACATTAAGTTTGTTAAGGAATTTACTAAACTTACATAAATATTATAAACAAAACATTAAAACGAGGTTATGTTTATACTCACATTCCACATACATTTTGGTTTATCTTGGAAGTTTTACTGTCAGCCATTGCAATGTCTTAATGTATACCGGCTCAATTACTGTTTTTTTTGCCACGACCACTGCAGCAGATCATCCATTCAACCAAAACAGAAAAATGAGAATGAATTAATGAAAAACAGAAAAAAGTGACTGACTTTCAGTTTAGACCCTCGACTGACAATGACTTGACATTGACAATGACAATGACAGTGTTTTTTTTTTTATTTTTATGAGGTCACTTTGACCTTTAAGTCACTTCAGATAGCATTAATGTCGTTTTCGACCTTTAAGTCCGTTCTTATTTTATTTTTCAAACCACTGCACTATGTATCACTTCACTTTTAATAATGTTTTAATTGACGTGTTTTAAATATATTTATAGAGTGGTTTGAAAGTATTTTGATCTTTTAAAAGGTGTTTAATTAGAGGCGGACGGGCTGAATAATCACACTTAATTTTCACATCACTAACTTCACAAGACAAGTAAAAAGTTTTGACAATCAAAAATAAGATGCTTATATGGACTTTTAGAAATAATTCACTCCCATCTTTCGTTGGTCAGTCTAGATTGCGCTTGCGCTTTGGCCATACATAATACTGAACTGTCACACCTTGCTAGACTTGGCATTATTTCAAGTAACATATGCCCCTATTGTGAATCAGAAGAAGGGACCGTTGAGTATCATAGTTTTGATTGTCAAAACTTTTTACTTGACACATTAGTGTTGGCTAAATGGCTAATGAACTCAGTGATGTTCTGAACAATAAGTGTGATTATTCTGCCCGCCCGCCATCAATACACACCTTTTAAAAGATCAAAACACTTTCAAACCGCTCTGTAAATATATTAAAAACACAATTAAATCGTTATAAAAAGTGAAGTGATACATAGTGCAGTGTTTTGAAAAATAAAATAAGAATTGACTTAAAGGTTCAGGTGACCAGGTTATAAAAATACAAAAAAAAAAGATTACGTTTAGTTTCAAATAATTCTATCTTTCCTTTTTTATTTATTTACTTTAACTCTGTTGTTATTGGAAATAATTGCACAAAAAACACCATCACATATCCAAGTTTCATGATTATGATAAAAAGATTCATGTGCTGTGACGAACAATATAACGTAATCATGAAAAGTCTTGGCAGCATCTGGTTAACAAATGTCAAATCCATACATTTTGATTTTTCCGTTGGCGTTAACGCTTTCCTCTAGAAAAGGGATTTTGTCCGGCTAAGGGGGCCCGGTTCCGTAAACGGAACGAAAAACAAAAAAATAACGAAACCGATGTCATTAAGTGAAGAAGAGAAACTGTGAAGTGAATTAAATGATGGTAATCTCATGCTAATACATGCCTCCTGCAATACAAAATGACTGAACCAGAATTAGTGGAGGATTTCTTCGGGGTTTACCTGTTGTACTGTATCAATCCTAAATACAAAGGCCGTACATACATTGGTTATACTCGGGACCCAAACAGAAGAATAATGCAACATAATAGAGGAACATGGGCCGGAGGCGCTTACCGAACTAGTAATAAAGGACCCTGGTATGTTAAAAAATGACAATTCGTATTCCACAAAATAATTACCTACAGTTAGACGTCACCCCGTGCGAAAAAATGCAGCACGGCGAGACGTTATACGTAACTAATGGGCTACTTGGTCATTTATGGTCAAACAAAGAAGTGTCAAGATGGTCACCACAGTCTGACTTTGGTCACAGATGAATAGAGCATTCATCAGTGGTCTTCATTGTTCATTTATGGCAGCTCACTTGGTGATTATACTACTATGAACAAATGGACTGTCTGATCTCATTACAAGATACAAGTTTGTCAAAGTAAAAAAAACTGTTCTATTTGATTTTTAAGTAATTGTCAATATTTTTAGGAAAATGGTGATGATAGTTCATGGATTCCCAAATAATATTTCTGCTTTGAGAGTAAGTACCTACTCATTCATTCAAAGTATTTACCATTTAATTTCAAAATTTTGGTACATTAATGGAAATAACTTATTTTCTTGCCCACCAAAATTGTGTAATATTTGTAACATTTCGGAAAGAAGAATGCCCATTCCCAGTACCATATTGCGTTACAAGTATATTAATATCAAAAATAATGCGTTATTTATGTGTACAATGTACCAATTGTAATGTAATTTTGACCACTTTTAACTTGGTTAAAAAAGACGCGACAATGGTAAGAGATGTCTTTATTGCCATGGAATATGGGTAAGCCTTTAGTGTGGGACGCTACCTGTGTCGACACTCGCGAGCGGCTCGCTACCGGCGGCATTCGCCAGATGTGATCATACTCAAAGAGTCATACATAGAATATACCCAAAGAATATACATGTGGAGTAATGGAGAGAGAGAGGGAGGCCAAAGAAAAGACAGATGGATTGTATGAAGAAATCGGATTTTATAAATAACGTGACAGTTGACATGATAGACTGGAAGAAAAAAATGTTGTGGGCCTACCCAAGTAACATGGGCCGAGGCCAGGAAGATGATGATAAATTGATAATAATACACCACAAATTTTTAATCAGTACAAATACTTAAAGGGCTTATTAGAAAAGCTCTTGTTATTTTATAAGTAAAATCTCAATATATAATATATATAAACAGCAACGTTATTAGCGTTGGTTGTCCCAAAATGTCACTCAATTTATGGAAATATTGTGCAGGCTATTGATTAATGAATGAATAAGTGACAATTATTAAGGAAAAACACTGCCTGCAGTATTTTCTACTAGCAGTTGTTATGTATGATTGATTCTATGATGAATTTACCTTGTCATGGTCAATTTTAGGATTTCGGTTTTTTCTACTTTTAACTACAAAAATATGATCAGTAACGGGTACAGACAGAGCCCCATTTTTTTGTGTACTAATAAAAAAGTAGGGGTGTACTTTAAAAATAAATGGCCAGTAAAGGCAAGCCGGAGATGAAGAACAAGAATTCTCCCGGGAGATCGGGTCCGTGAGGTCGTTAATGCCGAACAGTTCGCCACAAAACTGCCCTGCGGATTGAATCTCTCTTAGTCATGCTAAGCATGCTACGGCAAAGCAAGCACTACCGACACAGACTTGGGATTATTGGATCGCACAAGCCCCACCCCGACGTCAATGTAGAGATACGGCGATGTGGTTATTATTATTTATCTGACTAACAATTACAAATTCTTAATTTCTGTTATCTTATTAGTAGTAAGTAGGGTGCGCGCTAGATAACCTCCACGTGTGCTCTCTTGTTGTTCGTCCCAGTTCATGCATGTATGCATCTACATTTTGTGTGCGGTTGTATGTAGGCATTCGCTGGGAAGAACAGTGGGGGGGACGGTGCATCCTGGGCGCCGCTGTAAGTGATTCTCTTACTTTTGTCATTGCATAAGTAAGAGAATCACTAACAGTGGTGGCGAATTATCTAGAAAAACCCAATCCAAGGTGTCATACGTACCGAGCCGAGGGATGCGTGGCCAAGGGGGAGCTTGGTTCCTATCGGTGTCTCTCCAAGGAGATGGCAATCCTGGGGTAGTAATTTCGCCTTACCCGGGCAAGGGGGGCTCTGCCCGGGTGGACTGTTTATTTCCCTAGCTTCTCGTGGGAACTGCATGGATTCACATTTAAAAAAAAAAAAACTTCATCTCTGGACGATGATGAACGTCCGGAACTCTCGAGTAGTCTTACTGGGTTAATACCCGATCTGACTACTCTCTTGCTCGGTTGTGAGAGAGACTTCCAAGTAACCTTGGAGTCCGAACTCAACCCTCCTGAGCTGGAGTCAGCAAACGATGGCGCGAGGCCTACTGAGATGGACTCGGAAGTGCCGTCGGGAACTGACCTTAGCCCCAGGAAACCACGGTTAGCAGGAGCAGCGCGTAAGCGCCTGCAGCGCCTCAAGGCTGGCGGTATGGACCCCATTGAGGCCTACAAGCTGGTCACGGAGCGGTTGGCGAGTGCGCGCGCTCCTTTGACTGGTCTAATGGCCGATACGTCCTCGGGGAAGAGGTCGATAAAACGATCTCGATCCGAGGACGAGTCGCCAAAAGACTATGCTAGAAAGACAACGCGTGTGGACGAAAAGTCAGGGTCAATTCCAATGATCCCCGATGAAGTCACCTTGGACACCGAACTCAACCCTCCTGAGCTAGAGTCGGCAAACTATGGCACGAGGCCTACTGAGATGGACTCGGAAGTGCCGTCGGGAACTGACCTCAGCTCCAGGAAACCACGGTTGCCAGGAGCAGCGCGTAAGCGCCTGCAGCGCCTCAAGGATGACGGTATGGACCCCATTGAGGCCTACAAGCTGGTCACTGAGCGGTTGGCGAGTACGCGCGCTCTTATGACTGGTCTAATGGCTGATACGTCCTCGGGGAAGAGGCCGATAAAACGACCTCGATCCGAGGACGAGTTGCCTAAAGACTATGCCAGAAAGACAATGCGTGTGGACGAAAAGTCAGGGTCAATTCTAATAATTCCTGATGAAGTCACCTTGGACACCGAACTCAACCTTCCTGAGCTGGAGTTGGCAAACGTTAGCACGAGGCCTACTGAGATGGAACCGGAAGTGCCGTCGGGAACTGACCTCAGCCCCAGGAGACCACGGTTGCCAGGAGCAGCGCGTAAGCGCCTGCAGCGCCTCAAGGCTGACGGCATGGACCCTATTGAGGCCTACAAGCTGGTCACGAAACGGTTGGCGAGTGCGCACGCTCCTTTGACTGGTCTAATGGCCGATACGTCCTCGGGGAAGAGGCCGTTAAAACGATCTCGCTCCGAGGACGAGTCGCCAAAGGACTATGCCAGAAAGACAACGCGTGTGGACGAAAAGTCAGGATCAATTTCAATGATCCCTGATGAGCTGTCCGCAGCTCAGGATGCCCTAACAAACATCCGGGTGGGAATCCGTAACAAGGAGCCCATGTCGGACGCGCAATTGGGGCTCCTTTACAAGGACATACTGAGGGTGATTCTTAACGCCCCTATGCCCAAAGCCCCCGAATTTAAAATTCGAATAGAGGGCTGCACTTTCAAGCCGGGATGGCTGCAAGTCGTAATCAAAAACGACTACAGCCTGAAATGGCTTGAAGAAAAAGTGGGGAGACTAAAGCCGTGGCCAGATGCGGAACTCTCGCTTATTAACGAGAAGGACCGGCCAAAAGCTAAGGTTGGGATCCCCCGCTTCAAGACAGAAGATGTCCTTCAAACTCCAAGAGATGCCCTCAATCTCTTGGAAAAACAAAACGACCTGCAGACTGACTTGTGGAAGGTGCTGAACGTCAAGAAAGAAAGGGACGAAATCACGACCGCCCTTTCTATCGATGATGCCTCTATAGAAGCCTTGCGCAAGCTAGACTGCAGGCCGCAACTAGGCTTTCGTAAAGTCTTGATACGTATTCGTGGCGATAATACGCCAGCGAAGGCTGAGCAGGTGCCAGGAACTAGCCAATTTGGCGCAAAGATTCTTCCACCTGCTCAACACGCTCCTAAGGCGGGGCCGAACGTCCAAGTCTCTGGTATAAAGGCAAAGCGACAAAACGCTAAGCTGCAACCCGGAGGCCATGGCGTCAGGAACCACCCCCACAGAGCACCACCGACGAAAAGGCCTACACGTCCCAATTGATTGGGAGTAGCGAGGGAGTGGCGAGCCGACCGGCCAGCTCGAGCCCCGGTATGAAGGCTTGAAGGAACGGGTTGGGTTTTTTAGTCAGTAAGAGTCTGACACTATCTCCCGCTCCGCCCAAGAGCGGGGGTTGTCATTGGATGATTTTTACAACTGAAAATAAAAAAAGACGACCTGCCAAACCTCAGGGCTACCCTATAGCCCCTAAGCCAAGCGGGTCGACTAACGCCACTTAACCCACCCACCCACACGAACACACAACACTAACACAACACTAACACCACACAAATACACCATAACACAGACACACATTAACACACAAGTGGTGCAGATCAACCTGCATCACGCCAGAGCAGCCACGGGTATTCTGGAACAACACTTCACACAAAAGATCCTTCACATTGCTCTTATTCAGGAACCATGGCTGGCTAATACTAACACGGTGTCTGGACTGGGCTTTGCAGGTAAGTTCGTACACCATATCAGTGGAGACAAACCAAGAGCGTGCATACTTTTCAATAATAATATTGATTTCTTATGCATACCAGGCCTGTGCAGCGATGACCTGATTGCAGCTTTTGTTAATGTCAAGAGCGGAAATGGACGCCTCATCGTGTGCTCGGCATACCTGGACGGGACGAAAACCGACCCATCCGAGGAGCTTGCAAAGGTAGTTGAGTACGCCTATGTCAACAATGCCGAGCTTCTCATTGGGTGTGACGCCGACGCCCACCATACCAACTGGGGCAGCACTGACATCAACGATAGAGGTGAGTTGCTTCATGATTTTGTACAAACTAACCGCCTCCAAATAGTTAATGAAGGATGTAAACCGACCTTTGTAACTAAATCGAGGAAGGAAGTTCTTAATGTAACTCTCACTACTATTCACACTGCCAGGCTATAGATAACCAATTGGCATGTCAGTGATGAACCATTTGTCTGATCATCGACTTATTAAATTCGCACTGAATACATCCAACATTTGCGAGACCATCACTTTTAGGGATGCGAAAGCCACGGACTGGGACTTGTACAAACGAAAGCTCCAGGAGAGACTCCAAGACTTCCCTAAAACCATACGCTCCCCTGAAACATTGAATTATGCTGTTGCTCAAGTTACTGATGCCATTACAGCCTCTTACGAAGAGAGCTGCCCTTTAAAAACTGTGAGGGACAGAAAAGTGACATGGTGGAACAAAAAGTTCGATGTTTTAAGGGAAGAATCACGTAGGTTGTTTAATAAGGCTAAATCGACTGACGACTGGGATCGGTATCGGAAAGCTTTAACTACCTATAAAGAAATTCGAAAGGCAAAAAGACTTTCATGGAGTAAGTTCTGCGAGGAGAATACTAAAGTCCCTCAACAAGCCAGAACCCGCAAAGTCTTATCCAAATCGCCTACGAATCAAATGGGAATCTTAAAGAAACCAGACGGTGCCTTCACTGCATCAGCGGAAGAAACCCTAAAACTTCTGGCGTCTACTACTAAGCACTGAGATCACTACACGAATCAGTACTTGAACACGATCAACTAGCTACGACAACAGACGTCATGCTTTCACAGTGTAACTTCACAAGGAATTATACAGTGGAACTGCCGAGCAGAGAGGATTGGTCAAGCAACCTCATTACTTGCAAGGCTGGAACCCTGATCTTATTTACAGACGGGTCCAAAATGGGTGAGAATGTAGGATGTGGAATATTTGGCATTAGCCTGAAATTCAGCAAAAGCTTGAATATGAATCATATTCTAAGCGGAGGTATACGCCATAATAGAATGTGCGGAGGCCAACCGCCAACGAAACTATATAAATCAATTAATTCTGATTTATTCAGATAGCCAGGCAGTTCTTAAGTTAAGAATCTTAACGCCTTGAACTCGAATACCATAAATTCAAAACTGGTAAAAGACTGCGTTAACAAACTGAATGACCTGGGGCAAAGGAATAAAGTTATTCCGAGATGGGTACCGGGTCATTCTAGAATCAATGGCAACGAAAAAGCCGATGAACTTGCAAGGACTGGGGCTCTAGGTTATCATATAGGACCAGAACCCTTCTGTGGTATCTTAAAGAACCAGGCCGTGCAGACCCTTAAGGGCAACCTATTTGGCGATTCAAAAAAGCACTGGTTGTTACAACCAGGACTGCTACACGCCAAATGTCTTATAGAAGGCTACTCACAAAAACGAACTGCCGCGCTTCTTGAGCTTAGCAGGACGAACATCAGTGCGATAGCCCGCACCTTAACCGGCCACTGCAAACAAAACGGGCACCAATTGCACATGAAACTGAGTGACACTGATGTTTGCCGGTACTGTAATCAGGAGAGGGAGACGCATAAGCACCTTTTGTGTGAATGCAGGCCACTTATCCACAAACGCAGTGTCCATCTGGGCCGACACATTATTCGCCCGGAGGAGATTAAAACTCTTAAAGGTAGAGTATTCTAGATTTCCTGGAAGCCTCCGGGATAAAAGAGTTACTCTAACAAGGTGGCGAGTCACAATAGATCCTTTAAGTCGCAGTGACTACATCCCCTACACTACGGGAGATGCGTAGCCCCTTATCTTCAAAATAATAATGTTCACGCGAGGAAGTGAGAATGCCAATGCAGCGAGGCTGTGACCGCAGTGAAGCCGATTTGACGTCAACATTAGTTATTTGTCACAAAAATTATTAGACTAGGTACATCAGTTGTTTCACACAAATGTATTAATATCTAATGTAAATAGATTGATATAAACACTATGTAATTATGTAATAAAGTTTAATTCTACGCTACGAGCAACGCTATTTCATTAAAACGAGACCATCGACTCCTCTCACTGCTACTACGCCTATAAATGGTTGCTGATAGCTTTGGCCTTCTTCAGCCTTAGTTTACAGTGGAGGTGTGCCCTGCTTGAGCGGAACACAGCCTTGCCCTCGTGGCAGTAATCGCCGGCAGCGACCTTTTGCGCCGGGCCCTGATTCGGGCTATGGTCCGAAGCAAGGAGGAATGGCAGGTGGTCGTCTCCTTCTGCGAAGCAGTAATGCTAGCGAAGGAGGAGGCCGCACATGTGAGGGAAGGAACGTCCTCACGCCTCAACCGCCGAGATTCCGACCCCGACTACCGGCCACGATAGACGCGGGCTTGAGGACGTTGAGCAGTGGGTAGCTCGCCGTTCGACTGTCCGGTAACTAACCGGACCGAACCTGTCGTCAATAGCGCATAGTGATCCACGCGTTCCTCCAAGGGCCGATGCCTATGCTAGCTGGAACCGAGGGGAATTTATGAAGAAGAAAACTGCAGTCCTATGACGCAAAGGGCAGTTGGCATCCCTTCCGCCTGTTACATTAGGGTTCATGGTAACAGACTTCCCGCACTATTTATTTAAATAAGGTGACGGGTAATTAGTGAAATAAATGATTTTAACTTTGATTTTGACTTTAGTGTACGATACTTAAACACGTATCATGAGCACAATCACGTGTTTAAGTATCGTACACTAATTGCCAGTCACCCTATATATTGTAGCTATATGGTTCGGGCTAGGTTGTTAGGTGCAGCAATGGTTGTTGATAAGCTACAATCGACCCCCCTTACTGTACATTTAGGTAGCTGAATGTACAACCCACTAACCCATAACCTATGTATGTGATGTACTGCGTTTATTGAAGAGAGAAAACGAACTTAAACTCGTAGTAAGTTTGTATAGATCATGATAACTTTATTAATAAATAAGTAAATAAAATACTAAACCATTACTACTTTTAAGTCTTAAGGTCGTGTCTTTCAGTGTAGGCCTAGGTATAGCGTAAAGATAATTACCCATGAGCGATAAAAGCCTGAGCGTTAGCAACGCCACGATATAAGAGCGAAAGAATCGGGATTCTACCTTATCGCGCACGTGTAATACATCAATAACAATCCTCCACTACGCAACAATTTGGCCTAAAACGCATACCTAAATATGTGGTTTGCAAAGAGTAATAATCACGACGGTTAAAAACTGTTATATCTGTGACGTAGGTAACCTTAAGTTTGTTATGTAACGCCAGTCTTCAATTAAAGCGAGTAAAGAACGGACGTGTGTTTTACTGCTAAGCAACCTATATCACAGTGGCGACGAGGACTCAAAAAAAAAACATCACGCGTATAATTGTTTTGTGGAGTGCTAAGAGTGGAGTGTAAAGTAAATCAATAAACAATACTAACTGCGTTGTGTACAAAATGTCCATCGGCAAAATAGGATCGTTCGACCTTGAGAAGGACAACTGGGAGGCATATATTGACCGATTGGAACAATATTTTGTAGTAAATGATGTGAAGACCGAGATTCGAGTAGCTACATTGATCACAGTCATAGGAAGTGAAGCTTACGAGCTTATGATCAATTTGTGCACACCCGACAAACCCGCTAGGAAAAGTTTTGATGAGTTGGTTACGTTAATGAAATGCCATCTAAACCCAAAACCGAGTCAGCTAGCGGAAAGATTCAAATTTCGCCAACGCATTCAACACAAAGAAGAATCTATAGCAGTATATGTAGCTGAGTTAAAAAGACTTAGTAAAAACTGCGGATTTCGGGACTTGCCAGAAAATCTCCGGGATCAATTTATATGCGGTTTGTCAAATGAAGATATTCGTCAAAGATTGTTTACTGAAGACGACAGCATATCATTTGATAAAGCCTTGACGATAGCTGTGTCCATGGAAGCGGCGGAAACAAATGCGGCATTGGTTGAAGGCTGTACCAGGGCTAGAAATGCAGGTGATAGCATACCAAATGTTGCAGTAAACTTCATGGGACGGAATAAGAAAGGCAAAAATAGGAGCCCGAGGGACGTCACACAAGCGTCGCGTGATCCAGCCGGCGGCAGCGGTGGTGGCCCAAGCGGCATAAGCGGAGCGAATAGCGGTAAACACCGGGTAAACTCCAGTCGGACAAACACTAGGAGCACAGGTCATCAATGTAAAGTGTGTGGTGGCACTCACGAAGAAAATATGTGCAAATTCAAAATGTACGTATGCAGAGTGTGCAATAAGGATGGGCATCTAAAAAAGATGTGCCCCAAATTGCAAGAAAGCACATCCTTACATAATATATATGACACTAACCGAGGTACAAATAAGCAAGACAGCGACAGTGACGAGGTAAAGTTTTGTGATAATTATTCATTAAGTTCAAAAAAGCCACAGTCACAATTACTTGGACCATTCACTGTAAATGTTTATGTTGAGGATTGTTTATTAAACATGGAGGTTGACACCGGCAGTGCTATTTCGTGTATAAGTTATGATTGTTATAGAAACCTCTTTGTTCATTGTAAACTAATACCGAGTAATTTAGAATTACGGTACTATACAGGCGAAACAGTGACGCCTGTGGGCAAGATTGAGGTCAAAGTAAAATATATGACGGCGCCAGGAATGGCTGAGCGATATTACCGTCATCATTTTGATTCAGTGGTACAGGGTTCATATTGATGGAATTTTAATAACTATACACGAGTATTTCCGTCGCTTATAATGTCAGTTTCACAGTTCACAATTAGTTATAATGTCACTTTTATAATTCACAATAGTGTCGTAAGTACCTATACTAAATAATCACGAATACACGGGTTAACCGACAGTTTCATGTTTAGAGGTGTGTGACCCTGGAAACAGTGCAAGCCAAACTATCCCGGCATCGCGGGTCGCAGCCCCTTATAACATGACTCTGGCCTCGTGACGTATAAAAAATGACGCCACTGCGTTACACCCTTTGGTAGGTACCATAATAATAACAAAACAAAGACTGTGTAGTTCAATATCGTTCTCCACGACACGGCCAACCTGACAAATTACACGTCCTCGTGTACACCTGTAACCAAATTCACATTAGCAGCAACTGTAAAACCTCGGCCAACCTGACCAAGAACAAGTGCATCAGCAATGGATAATTCAATATCAACATTCGTTAGAATCAAATCTAATCAAAGTATCAAAAGGTACCTCTAAGCTTCAAAAGTATCAAAAGTGAACATTTAGGTACACTAATACAAAACACAATTAGATCACATACAACGCTCATGGCCCAGCTGTCTCAGCAGCTAGTGACAAACCTTGCCACCTGTATCGTTATTGCTTCAAGCAACAAACACTTCTCTTATAGAGTCCACGACTCTCAGGCCATCACATGACCAACACAAAATAGTTTCCTCAGAAACTCAGGCCCCCGCTGCTCTGCTTACTGCCCATCGCGCTCTGAACAACTCACGCATGAATTGCAGTTACGACTACAGACAAGCACGTGCAGTGCGGCCAAACTTCGGGTCAACACATGACCAACACATAAATTCACAGGCTCCCGCCGCACCGCTTTCTGCTCATCGCGCTCTGAACAACTCACGCATGAATTGCAGTTACGACTACAGATAAGCGCGTGCAGTGCAACCAAACTTCAGGTCAACACGTGACCAACACATAAATTCACAGGCTCCCGCCGCACCGCTTTCTGCTCATCGCGCTCTGAACAACTCACACATGAATTGCAGTTACGACTACAGATAAGCGCGTGCAGTGCAACCAAACTTCAGGTCAACACATGACCAACACAAAAATACACAGGCTCCCACCGCAGCACTTACTGCCCATCGCGCCCTGAACAACTCACGCATGAATTGCAGTTACGACTACAGATAAGTGCATGCAGTGCGACCAAATAGCCATGGTATGTGTCTACTTTCCTTTGGAGATATACTCCTCATCGTCTTCTACATCAAATAAATCTAGCTCAGTAGGAGCGCTACTTAGAGGCATCTTTTGTATACGATTGTGAACATATTCATAGGCTCGGTTACCATTCAAAGGTTTCAAAGATAAAAACAATTATCAAGTAACTTCACTACTTTAAAAGGTCCTTTTTATCTTTGATTCAATTTTGTCTAGTTTCGTTTCCTTATGAATCAAAACTAAATTATTAATATCAAACTTTACTAATTTAGCTTTATCTTTATCAAATTTAGATGTTTCGTACTTACCACTTAACCTTTTTTTTTTTAATGTTCGTTTACGCTTTCTCTCTTCTCTAGCAAACACTTATTTTTTTTTTGTCTCACAATCAGTTACAAGATTTAACAGTTTAGCTATGCCGTCATAACTGTCATAAGTTTAAGGGCTTTGCCCTTGTTTGTGTTTAGAAAACTTTAAAACAATCCCTTTTTTTTGTTCGATAATAAGGGTCGGCCACATTGTGAAACTGGATTTTTTTTTTTTTCTGCCGTATTTTATGTCGGGTTATTTCGACTCTTAGAATTCGTGAAGAATATGGTATCTCAATGAGCATGAAATATTGCTTTCGCCATGTGGCGGATACAAGTGCGGGTTTGTATCCCATAAAACACAGACTTAATGAGTTCCTAAGAGGCACAATATTGCGTTATGCTATTTTAAAACGGATAACGAATTTTTTTGGTTAATCTTAAAACTAAATGACAAGCTGTCACACCGTAAGTTACACATTTAACGTATTTTTTTTAGTGGCTCGTACTTTTGTGGTTTACATGGTGAATAGGACGATTCAAAGCAAGTGGCTCATCATCCAAAGCATCTTGCGTTTCTAAAAATGTAAGCATACCCTTTAATATGCTCATCGTCCGCTATCAATTTACCCGTTAGCGTGACTTGATCATGTGGTGGTAAAATAAACGATAAACTAGGACACAATCTTTGCTAGTTACCTTGATCCACTATAACCCGAATCAAGGCTCCAAATAAGAATACACTACATTTAAAAGCTCCGATCACGCTGGGTGCGTGGTTACAAACATCTCATTATCGACCTTTTGGAAAAGTATAGCACTATATACATCGGCACTTGCATCGGTATGTCATTCAATAAGAAATTCCGGGTTAAAAAAAAAGCAAAACTGATTTAGTAGTTAAAGCTCATCCAATTAAATTCCAATAACATTTCCAATGAATATCCAATGAAATTCCGATTAAATTCCAATTAAATAATTTGGCGGTGGTTAGTAGATGTCATAATTAATGAGAAGTTTTTTTTTTTTTATTAAACCCTCGGCAATACGAGGCTAGACCAATGAATTATCTAAGTTGATAAATATTCTCAGAAGAAGATCGTTCGATCAAAGCTAGCAAGTCTAATAAGAGCAGTGGTGTTGCCGAGTGGCAACGGCCCGATCGACCAGGTGCTGGTTGCGGGCTCAAATCCAGCCAGGCGCAACACCCCGTGCAATCCACTCCACCACCACCGCTCCCAAAACGGTGAAGGAAAACGCAGCGAGAAACCCGGCAGGTCCCAGAACTTTTTGACTAACCGGATGTAACTCGAGTGATAAACTGTCAATTAAAAAAAACGAGAAAATACTTTATCTTTAAATAGAGATATCAGTTGTTCTTTAGTCTGTCTCGCTATCTGACTATTTGTATCAATACCATTAAAACGAAACGACAATTTAGGTATAGGATTTCATAGGCAATCGATTTTACTCGTAGTTATGAAATATTCAAAGAAGAATTAAGTTATTAGTATTATGAACCCTTTTGCTGTCTAATACGTTAACCGTATAGCTAACTGTAAAGCTAACAAAGCCATAGGGTTCTTAAAAGGATCTTATTCCTAGTTTACAGGTCTCAAAGTAATCAAAATATTGTACTGTTCCTTTGTCCGTAGCTCACTTGAATACTTTTCGCAGGTTTGGAATCCCAGAATTGGAATCTGTCCAGCGAAACTTTACGCGATACCTACTCGAGATACAAAAGGTACCATTTACTACCACTTAGGGAAAGAAGGAATATATCAGCTATCTCTTTCCTCGTTAAGTTAGCACAATCTTACATGGACGCCCCGCAACTTCTCTCCAAGATTAATTTAGGCGCCCCTACTAGATCTCTAGAATACTCTTTCTTCTTCTTAACGTTACCTGATGCTATTCAAATTATGGACAAAATTCGTTCTTTATAAGATGCGCAAAGTCCTACAATGATTTAGTTGACTTTTCTGAACTTGATTTATTCACTTCTAAGCCGCGTATATTCAATCAAATACTTACCAAACATTGGTTCGACAACCGTTTCAACTTGTCCTGCAAGACCAAATCTTGTAATTGTGTCGTATTGTTAAAGTGCATACCATCATTGTAATCTCTTCCAAGCATGCTCTCCTTAGACAATCAAATGTGAAAACATGTCATTGACTTACAATTGCATAATTTATTGTTTTGTTAGTTGTTAATACTGTTTGTTTTCCGATTGTAATAAAATAAGTATAGTGATTCCAGCCAGAATCCTAGATGTGTTTTGATGTGTTATGATGAAACTTGAGTCGTGAGCAAGACTACACCAATTGCAAATTAGGATGACTATCTTGCACAATGTTTAGTAAAACATAATAATAATGTCTGAATATTCTATGGAAACTCTGGGCCTGCCAAAGCTCCCATGCACCCCGAGTCAAGAGGTTAACATATGTATTTTTTTGTATGCGCCCGGGGTAAGCGCGTGCACTTGAACGCAAATGCCAATCCCGTGACGTCACCCAACATTTCAACATTGTCGCTGTCCGTCGGCCACCCTTAGCATATTTCAAGCAAACGTCTGGTACCACTTGAAATAAAATACGTAAGCCGTCACATAAGATATGTTCGCTACGGTTTATGTTAACCGACCAACCGACACCGTTAATAACAACAATTGAGTACTTACGTGGCCCTTCGAAGTTATGACTGATGTACTTACTTAATAAGCGACCATTCAGCCCCGGATTCAAAATAAGAATTGTACGACTGACCAGATTGCTCCAACTTTCCGCATACACCGGATACTTGACCACTATTGACACGTCGCGTCGCTCTGCAACCGCGCTGCCTGCGTCTGCGCTGCGGTAGCTCGACGAGCTGCTCGTCGATGGCGTGCTTCCTGTGCTGCTTGCGCGGCTATAGCTTGCGGCTATTTGTTCACATTCACTTTCTTTTGACTTGCCGTTGTTCACATTAAATAATCACTCATAAAGTACGAGAAATAGATCACGAACATGCACCCACGTCATGACCGATGTAGAGATGAGAGTGGCGGTGCAAAGGCTGAGTGCCAAGAACGCCGCCCCAGGACCCGATGGCTTGCCTGGGAAAGCCTGGGTCCTGGCCATGGAGGCTCTCGGGCCTCGACTGAGAGGGCTCTTCAGCGCATGCTTGGAGAGGGGCCAGTTCCCACTTCGCTGGAAGACGGGGAAACTGGTCCTCATCGCGAAGCCAGGGCGCCCTGCGGACTCTCCGTCCGCGTACCGGCCCATTGTGCTGCTCGACGAGGTGGGCAAGCTCTTTGAAAGAGTGATTGCGAGCCGCCTCGTCGCGCACCTTTCACGGGTGGGGCCGGACCTTTCGGACGGACAGTTCGGCTTTCGCAGGATGCGCTCGACGGTGGACGCCATCATGCGCGTGCGAGCCCTCACGACGGGGGATGCGGTGTCCCAGAGTAGGTGTGTCGTGGCAGTGTCCTTGGACATTGCCAACGCCTTCAATTCCCTGCCCTGGAGTACGATCCGGAGGGCACTCCGGTACCACCGGGTGCCCGAATACCTCTGTCGAGTAGTCGAGGCCTACCTGTCGGACAGGTATATTGTCTACCCCGGTCACCAGGGAGACTGGAAACGTCGGGAGATGTCGTGCGGTGTTCCGCAGGGGTCGGTACTAGGGCCACCCTTGTGGAACATTGGTTACGATTACGTGCTGCGGGGCGACCTCCCTGACGGGGTCAGCGTGGTCTGCTACGCAGACGACACGCTGGTTCTAGCGCAGGGAGAGTCATACCGGGCGGCGGTCGCTTTAGCGACACGCGGGGTTGCGATAGTCGTTGGTAGGATCCAGGAGTTGGGACTCGAGGTGGCGCTTCACAAATCCGAGGCCATGTGTTTCCACGGTCGCCGGTCTCGGAACGCGCCGTCATTGAGTTCCCAACTAACGGTAGGAGGAGTTCACATCGGTGTCGGGTCGACGATGAAGTACCTGGGACTCGTCCTCGACAGCCGGTGGAATTTCGTGGAGCATTTCCGACGTCTGGCTCCCAAACTCAACCGGACTGGGGCTGCGCTCAAGCGGCTCCTGCCCAACCTTGGGGGTCCAGACGCCTCCTGCCGGAGGCTCTACGCGGGGATCGTTCGGTCCATGGCCCTCTACGGGGCGCCGGTGTGGGCGCCGTCGCTGAAAAAGCAACCGGCGGCCATACTGAACGCCTGCCAGAGGGTCATGGCAATTCGGATGGTGCGGGGATACCGCACGATTTCCCGCGAAGCGGCGAGCCTTCTGGCTGGCCTACCACCGTGGGATCTGGAGGCAACAGTCCTTGCACACATGCACGACATGCGCGTGGAGATGCAACGCCGGGGTGAAAGTCCTCTGCCGCGACAGGTCGCGGCATGGCGGACAGAGCTTCGGCGGGATCTCATGGTGGAATGGCGTCAGCGACTATCGCAACCCCGTCATGGGCACGCCACAATTATGGCGATAAGTCCCCTCTTTGAGGCGTGGCTGGAAAGACCTCACGGCGTCCTTACCTTCCGCATGACACAGGTCCTCACCGGAAATGGCAAGTTCGGGAGGTTCCTGTTCCGAATTAAAGCGGAAGTGACGCCCGGGTGTCGCCACTGTGCGGAACGCCCGGAGGACACGGTGGAGCACACAATCGCGGTGTGCCCTGCTTGGGCGGAGCATCGCCGTGCCCTCGTGGGGGTGATCGGCGGCAGAGACCTCTCGCGCCGGGCCCTGGTCGAGGCCATGGTCCGGAGCGAGGAGGAGTGGCAGGCGGTCGCCGACTTCTGCGAAGCAGTAATGCTCGCTAAGGAGGAGGCCGACCGCATCAGACAACGGCGCTCTCGCCGCCGCCGCCGGGATTCCGATCCCGATTTTCAGCCACCGTAGGCGCGGGCTTGCGGACAGTGAGCAATGGGTAGCTCGCTGTCCGGCCGTCCGGTAACCGTCCGGACCAAGCCCAAGTCGTCGACGGCGCGCGCTGTTCCCGCGCGCCTCAAGGAGTTGTCAGCAACAGCAGGGGCCCAGCCGGGTCGAAGCCTACTGGGGCCAGGGTTATCCGAAAGGGCGCTCGAGCCCCGGTACGAAGGCTAGAAGGAACGGGATGGGTTTTTTAGTCAGTAAGAGTCTGACACTATCTCCCGCTCCGCCCAAGAGCGGGGGTTGTCATAAGATGATTTTTCCCATCGAAAAAAAAAAAAAAAAAAAAAAAAAACCCACGTCATGCCTGCGTTGATATTTGTGATAACCATGATGAAGCACCGCTCTTCAGGGCTTTGCTGAGGGCTATGACGAGAGATGAACCTTTGAGGAGGTATTCGTTGAGACCGATATCATTGTCACGGAGGCACACCAAACGCGTGGCCTGGAATCAGGGTGTTCTGGGTTGAATTCTGGCAGCGTAATTTCAAACACCGTTGTTGGTATTCTTATGATTTCAATTAGTCACATCAAATTTCCTTTTTCTTTTTTTTTTTACACTTCAAGCATTGCGCACCAGTGGGAATTAGATTCAGATCCCACTTCTGATGACGGCGCCAGGAATGGCTGAGCGATATTACCGTCATCATTTTGATTCAGTGGTACAGGGTTCATATTGATGGAATTTTAATAACTATACACGAGTATTTCCGTCGCTTATAATGTCAGTTTCACAGTTCACAATTAGTTATAATGTCACTTTTATAATTCACAATAGTGTCGTAAGTACCTATACTAAATAATCACGAATACACGGGTTAACCGACAGTTTCATGTTTAGAGGTGTGTGACCCTGGAAACAGTGCAAGCCAAACTATCCCGGCATCGCGGGTCGCAGCCCCTTATAACATGACTCTGGCCTCGTGACGTATAAAAAATGACGCCACTGCGTTACACCCTTTGGTAGGTACCATAATAATAACAAAACAAAGACTGTGTAGTTCAATATCGTTCTCCACGACATATAAAACCACAGCAAAAGTGCTAGATTTGTATGTGATAAAAAGCGGAAAGGCTAGTTTATTAGGTAGATGCTGGCTCAATGAATTAGGTATATCTGTACCAATATGCAATGTACATAAAATGAATGATTGTTTAAACAACGTTTTTGATGTAAAGGAATTCAGTTCCAGGTACTCTGAAGTTTTCAAGGATGGCTTGGGACGTTTCACCGGCGGGCAAGTAGGATTTCGCTTGCGAGAGGGAGCACGGCCTATATTCCTACGCGCCCGGCCGCTCGCATATGCGCTGCGGGAGCCGGTGGAATGCGCGCTCAATCAGATGGTGCGAGACGGAATCATCACGCCGGTCTCCACGTCAGACTGGGCCACACCTATCGTACCCGTAATGAAAAAAGACGGTACCATAAGGGTATGTGCAGATTTTAAAATGACATTGAATAAGTGTTTAGAAGTGGACCACTATCCCTTACCTAAAGTAGAAGACCTGCTTGCGAAATTACACGGTGGGGAAAAGTTTACAAAATTAGATTTGTCACAAGCGTATGCACAATTTGAGTTAAACGAGTCAAAAAAGTATACTGTTATAAACACTCATAAAGGTTTATTTATGTACAACAGATTAATTTATGGATTAGCATCTAGCCCAGGAATTTTTCAACGAAAGTTAGAACAGCTTTTTGCGGACATGCCGCAAGTAGGTATCTTTTTAGATGACATTATTGTGACTGGGGTAGATACACCTACACATTTGAATTCATTGCGTGAAGTCTTTGAGAGATTGCGCCAGTATGGCTTGAGAATTAAGAAAGAGAAATGCACGTTTTTCGCGGATTCCGTAACATACTTAGGTTTTGTAATAAGTAAGCAAGGTGTACACACATGCCCAGAAAAAGTAGATGCAATTAACCTTTCAATCTTGATAATGACAGACACAATTGAAAGACAATAGGTGCGCGAACGCCGGCGTTCGCTTGGGGTTTAATGAATTAAAAAGGCACCTATACCTACAAATATAATGGAATTACGGTCGTTCTTAGGATTGGTAATGTATTATGCCAAATTTGTGCCAAATATAAGTACTATTTTAGAGCCTTTATATAGATTGTTAAAAAAGGATGTCAGGTATGAATGGAATGCAGAATGTACACAAGCGTTTAATAAGGTGAAGCATCTGTTGGTATCTAGTAAAGTGTTAGCCCACTATACAGCTGAGTTGCCCCTGGTACTAACGACTGACGCAAGTAGTGTAGGCATTGGCGCTGTCATCTCACATATCTGTCCAGATGGGAAGGAACGACCGGTGGCTTACGCATCACGTGTACTCAATACAGCTGAAAGAGCATACTCACAAATTGAAAGAGAAGCTCTAGCTATTATTTATGGTGTGCGTAAATTTCACCAGTATCTATATGGGCGAAAATTTATATTAAGGACAGATCATAAACCGCTTGTCACCATTTTTGGTGACAAAACAGGTATACCCGTAATGGCAGCTAGTAGGATGCAACGTTGGGCAAACATTTTAACCGGTTATGACTATACAATAGAATATGTGCGTAGTCATAGGAACGCTGCGGATGCCTTGTCTCGGTTACCAGTAGGTAAAGAAAAACAATTGAATGAGGAATGTACATATTTAAATTTCATTCAACATTTTTTACCAATTACCAGGGAAAACGTTAAAGAAAGTACGTCTAAAGATAACATTTTAATTAAAGTTATAAATTTTATAAAGACGGGATGGCCTAACAATTGTAAGGAAGATGACTTAAAAGCATATTATGTAAGACGCCATGAACTGTACCTAGACAGAGGATGTGTAGTTTGGGGATATCGTTTAGTGGTACCGAGTAAATTGAAGGAAGCAGTACTACAAGAATTACATGTAGGCCATTCGGGTATAGTAAAAATGAAAAGTCTTGCGCGTAGTATTGTGTGGTGGCCAGGTATCGATCACGATATTGAAATGACTTGTCAGGAGTGTGTCACATGTTGTCTGGAAGGAACGGCACCTCCTAAAGCGCCACCACAGCCGTGGCCTTATGTCACAGAACCATGGTCGCGCTTACATGTAGATTTTTTGGGACCCTTAGAAGGCAAAACATTTTTAGTTATCATAGATTCCACAAGTAAATGGTTAGAAGTGTTTTTGATGCCACGAACCACAGCTAGTGCTGTTGTAAAGGTGCTTCGTACCACCTTTGCACGTTTTGGTTTGCCCAAGGAAATAGTTTCAGATAACGGTCCCCCATTTTCGAGTAAAGAATATCAAGAATTTATGAATAATAACGGCGTTAAAGTAACCTTTACACCAGCATATCACCCTGCTTCTAATGGAGCAGCGGAAAATGCTGTTAAACTTTGTAAACGAGCTATAAGAAAATCAATACGTGACGGGATAGATTTAGATGAAGCATTGCAAACATATCTTATGATGTATAGAAATGTAGAACACAGTTCCACCGGTGAGTCTCCAGCTATGTTATTGCAGCGAAGGAAATTAAGAACTAGGTTAGAAATACTAGGCGAGGATAGATATGTAGAAACTAGAATTGACAAGGCTCAGCATAAACAAGTATGTAACGCAGGCGGAACTGATAGACACTTCCAAGTGGGTGACCCGGTGTGGGCTCGCAATTACACAGGTGAAAAATGGTTCGATGGCACTATCACAGAGAGAGTTGGCTCTCGTAATTATGTAGTAGGTAAGGAAGGTGGTCCCTTCTTGAAAAGGCACGTCGACCAAATTAAAAAGAGAAGAAGCAGCCACGGGATGCCATCTGTAGGTGAAATGATTTCATCACCAATAACCAGATCCGCTGTGGAGGATTCGGAGGAGGAGACGGTAAGGGTCGAGGGACTGGACAAGCAAAACATGTGGTCTAATTTACCTGAATCGAGTGCGCAGGAATCTAGGCCTTTTGAGGAGACAGTGGATAACCCACAACTTGCAGGTCATGTAGCAAGTTCTGGTGATAGAACTCCTGTACCATCATCGGTGAATCGTCCCAAAAGAGAAAGAAAACCAGTACGTAGGTATGGTTTTGAAGAGATAGATTTTATATCGACGTAATAATACTGTGTAGGTAGTATAAATAGTTCATAAGTTAGCAATAGGTACTAAACATAAGTGAAGTTATTATAACGTAAAATGTAATACATGATAAGTAAAATAGTTTATTACTAATTAAGAATCCTTTTTCATATTAAATTAGACAGTAAATAAGGGTGGAGGTGTGACGTAGGTAACCTTAAGTTTGTTATGTAACGCCAGTCTTCAATTAAAGCGAGTAAAGAACGGACGTGTGTTTTACTCTTAAGCAACCTATATCACAATATCATAATAACTTTTTTGAATATTTCAAAAACCTGGTCCAATATTAACAAAATAGTTTTAAGTAGTGAAAAGTTAAATAATAATTATACTCTTGAGAGTAAATTTAGTTTGACGCAAGTTGGTACGGCGCCACAAAGTTGGGCATTCTTTTTTTACGAACAAAATTATTCTCATCCATTATTTTGGTAGTATCCCTACATGTTCAAACTTGACCAGAATAAACTGAAAATAGATAGATTTAGATTATGAATGAGAAAGTCTATGTATGCTTGACAGTGGGATACAATGTAGAGTGTATTTAACTTTAAATTTATAAATCATTAACTCTTCACTTGACTCTTCTACGCTGTAAGCTCTTAATTTTTTCTTTTCACCATAAATATGCGAAGACACTGCCTCCTAAGATACAGGATTTTCCTAGTTTAGGAGGCAGGGTTCAAATGTTTATTTTGACAGTGTAGTACAGTTTTTTCTTTATTTTTAATTACCTAACTTTTGTGTCAAAATTGTTATTTTGGGCTAATAAAATATTATTATTATATCCTTTATTTAACATTTATACATATTATATTATATTTTTAAATATTCCTTAAAAAAAATATATATATTATTATTATTAAAAATAATTAATAAAGTTAACATTTTCAGTTTGAATGGGCCTGGCAGAACCCAGCGAAGACAACAAGACTACAACACCTAAACTTAAAGAAGATCCCAAGAAAAGAGACTGAATTCAAGTTCAAATTGAGAGTTTTGAGCGAGATGCTCCGTGTGGGACCTTGGTGCCGTCTGCCGCTGATAATACGGTGGTTGGAGACTGAATATTGTGAAGAATTTCCTGTAAGAACCCCCTTATTTTTTTTCTTGTTTGTTCTTATAATAGTTTTAGAAGGAGATGGCGTGAGGAATTGGATTCCTACCTAAAGAATTGGCCAGAAGTAGCTAAAGACAGAAGAGTGGAAGAATAGTAGGGAGACCTTTGCCTTGAAATGGGACACAACTCAGGCTCATATTAATTGGTCTTACCGAAACCTTGAAAATTGGTTAAACCGTTAAATTTTGATCGTTTTAATCCCGTGGAGGGGCGATCAGGTAAATGAAAATGAAACACTGTCGATTTGTAAAGATAATAAATAAAGTACCTTTTTTTAAAACTCGTATTAATTTACGCATGTACAAAATTAATTAGTACGTAACGCCGACTACTTCCTTACAGGTCATTGAACTCGCACAGCTGACGTTTTCTTAAAGAAATTAATTTTGTACATGCGTAAATTAAAACGAGTAGATTTCTTCTTCTTCTTCGAAGTATTTATAAAAAATCTTGTACTTTTTTTTATTTCAGCCAGAGAGAATACCCCCGGAACACATGACAATCTGCCAAGGTCTGGTCAAAAGCAAAAACTTGAAAAACAAAACCTCTTCCACCATACCACCTGATGAGGAATGTCTGTTATGTTCAGCCTACATAACCAATGGCCAAGCAAAGATAACATGTTTGAATCCCGGTTGTGAACTTATAACCCATATAACTTGCCTAGCTGACCTGTTCTTAGTACCAGGAGAGTATGTGCCTATAGAAGGTAATTGCCCTTTCTGCAGTGTTAAGTTGAAATGGGGAGATTTGATCAGGAAAATGAAAGGGTGCTCTCGAACGAGCGAGGGAGAAGAATGTAGTGATGAAGAAGAGGCACAAGATAGAGGAATTACTGAAGACCCTTCTTGGATGCTTGATTGTAATGAGGATTTATGATGTTTTTTTTTTTTAATACAGTATTTATTGACTAAAGCTGTGTTTATATTTCTTACTAGCTGACCCGGCGAACTTAGACCCGCCTAAGGGTCAAAGCACACTTAGGTACTCGACTCTGGCTCCCACCCGGCAAAAAGAATATCATTTAAAATATGGGCTTTAAATATTGCTCTTAAGATATATTTTACACTGACATCATAAATTAGCAGACAGCTCGCTGTCAGCTAGGTTACCGCCGTCAGACTGCTCGGTAGTTGACGCCTCGCTGGACGCACGTTGTAGACGAGCGGTCGCCAGGTGTCCGCGCGCTAAAGGACCTATTACACTGCGCTGAATATCGCGTGCGATATTCTGACTCGTACTATTTTTCATTCATAGAAAGACAGTCTGACCCTTATTACAATACGCGATACGTCGAACCATAGACTAGACTGTCTTTCTATGAATGAAAAATAGTACGATCGCACGCGATATTCAGCGCAGTGTAATAGGTCCTTAATTCTTAATTCTTTATTGTACACCATGATAGATAACAAAATATGTGGACATCAGAGAGTTCATGTACGATTGGCTGCAATAGTGGTTGGATAGTACAGAAAAAAAATCGTGTGAAGCGAGAAATGACGCCATCTAGCATAAAATCAGATTGAAATGTTGTTATTGACAACATTAATTATACTGCTACTAGGTGGCGTTGCTGTACTTCAAATGCTTATGCTAATGCTTTTTTTTTGTAGCTTCTTTTGTTTCTATAAACATTGAAACAATTTATATATTTTTTTATTAAGAGTTGAAAATATTAAAATTTAATAATTATCAATTTATAAATATCTGATTGTCTATGTGTCAGTTTCAAAACTTGAGACGGTAGGTTTAATATGGATTTATAAATAATAATTAGTAGGTAGTTTATATAATACTTAGACCAAAGAATTGTGACTAAGCTTTAATTGATTGTTCGCTAGTTCATTTCGATTACCTCGTTCGAGCTCCTTTCGTTTTTTTTTTTTTTTAATCAGGTCAATTTATCACAATGAGTATGAATTGTAACATAGATGTAGTGACAAGAGCTCAAATAATTGCTTTGCATAGTCAAGGTAAAAATTTGTCAGAAATAGCCAGAGAGATCGGTGTAAACGTAAGTAATCTTATTTTACATTTTTTTATATAACAAAACACTCCTCTTTATAATAATCATTATTAGGTATTATATATTTTTGTTTTATTGTTGCAGAGAAAAACAGTTGTTCTATGGGTACGACGATTTGAAGAAGATGGTTCTTTGAAACACCGTCAAAGAACTGGTAGACCAAAACTGATAAACATGTTGCAGCGTCAAACCATGGTAAGGGAATACGAGGAAAATGGATTTTTGCCGACGAACCATTATGCTGGTTTATTTGACACAAGCGTCGACACTGTCCGTCTTGCTCTTCATAGTGAAGGGCTGCATTATCGGAGGCATGCTGTGAAACCTTTGCTTACGGAAACCCATAAAAGAGCAAGATTGCAATTTGCTATGGACCACATAGACTTTGATTGGAGTAATGTCATCTTTACTGATGAAAAAACTTTTAAGTCCAGTGAACACGGTCGATTATGTTTGTGGCGTCGAGATAATACGCGATACACAAGTGGTCACGTAGTGCCCAATAGGCAATCTGGCCATATAACGGTGAACATGTGGGGATGGATGAGTGCAGCCGATCCTGGAGAACTAGTGAGAATACCAAGCCGAGCAAATAGTGCAAGTTATATAGAAGTGCTGGAGGAGACAATGTTGCCCACAGTTCGAACGGTGTATCCAAGCGAAGAATTGCCACAGATAACATTTGTGCAGGATAATTGTCCAATACACCGTTCGCACAGTGTGCAGGCTTGGTTTCGTCAGCATAATGACATTTACGCTATTCCTTGGCCTGCTAGATCACCGGATTTAAATCCAATTGAAAATTTATGGGGTGTTATTGTTCAACGGTGGAATAATCAAAACGAGCGTACTCCAGATGCGTTAAAGGCTCATTGTTTACAAATATGGGAGAGTATTCGTGGTTCAGATCTGTGTAAAAATTTGATTAATTCAATGCGTTCCCGAATGCAAGCTGTTATTGACCAAAATGGTGGTTATACGAGATATTGATAAATATATTTAATTAATATTACATATTTACTCAGTACGTACTGGAGACCTCGTTACGTGTGTTTTAATTAATACCTGTATTTGAAATAATTAAAAAAAAAGTTATGAACACTTAAAGTTATAACACAACATAATTTTTTTTTTTTATGTTACCTACTAAACATTTGATATGTGGTTGTGCAATTTTGTAGTTATTTTTTTTTCATATCTTGCGTCTTGTTTGTTTTTGTTGAGGTTACTTATGCTTCAATCCTCTTTCCAATTTGGGAAACGAATATTTAAGCTATGGCCTCAATAAAAAATTACAAGTAATATTATAATCTTATTCGATGATTAATAATCTGACTGTTGACTAATAAACTGTAAGAAATAAATATCTATATTATTTTATTATTGCCTTTTTGTTTGATGAGCCTGTTTACCTGCTTTTTTTTTCTTTTGCTGCGTAACTACCGATTTGAATATTAATAATGATATTACACAACGCCGTCTAGTCCCAAGCTAAACAGAGCTTGTGTTACGAGTCCTAGACAATTGATAAACATACTTATATATTTCTAAATACATACATATTACAGATAAATTACACCCAGATTCAGCAAATGATCGTACCCAACACACAAACATTTGTTCTGGGTGGGAATCGAACCCACGACCCCGACATTGCAGTCAGGACCACTAACCACTAGACCAACAGGCCAGTCATAATGTTATATTACAATTAAATATCCACTTTGTCAGCTTCGATATAAATCCTACCGATTTCTTTTATTTGTTATTCATAACTTCAAAAAGTACAGAGGAACCAGAAATCTGACCCACCTGGCAGTAGAAGGTAGATAACATAAGACATCCTAAAAGTTAGACGAATTTGAACCTTCTGCAATAAGCAGAAGTTAAGTGGTATTCAATTCGGAGCTAATTTAAATGAGTAAAACGAACGAATACTGTTATAACAATTTGATCTTTAAGACGTAACGTTAACTTGTGAATACGGTCCTGTCACATAATGCACTTGTTAATTTCAACATTATTCCATAAGTCAACATAGTCTAATGGTAGTAACTGTAGACTTATATTGACGTGGTCGCCGGTACTAAGTTCAAAGCAGTCACGCTACTTTTAGTAGGTTTGTGTTTAGAATACTGAATTGTTTTTTTTAAATCAAATTAAAATTTATAAGTATTAAATTAAATTAATTATTTAAATCAAAACTTTAATGAAAAACAACTAAATATTACTTATACAAATACTTTACTTCTTATAAAGTATATATCGTATTCGTCTAATAGACTTAATTTAAATAACTATGTATAAAGGTAAACACACATAAAAGAAGTGAAGATATTAAATTGCTTATGACAGAATAGAATTATTTGAAATACAATTTTGAACATGACAAAAACAGTTTATGTATTTCAATAGTGCCAGTGGCGGATTAACCACGTAGCAAAATTAGCAAATGCTACGGGCTAAAAATTGTTTACACGACGTCATTGCAATTAGTGTCGACTGGTTTTTGCGTTATTAGAACGGTTCATTTTTATTTCTCTACCCTAAACTAAGTAACATTTGAATACCAGTTTTATGATGGATATGCCTAATGGTCTAGACTACCCACTTATTACAAGTCAAGCGAAATTATTCCAAATATGTTTGAAGAATGTTCAATTTGGGGTTTTAAATCGAAAGCAAAAAAATACACAAGATTTGCGATTTAGCCTCGTGCCTTACTGCGTCAAAGTCTTTACATAAACCACTAAGCTAACTATGATATTAAAAAATGTATTTTAATTTTGGACTATGACCATTTACTTACTTTATCTATCTTAAGTAAATACATTATTATTATATATTAAAATAATAAACATTTACTTGCAATACTTTCTTTCATTTCTATACAAACTGTCCATTTAAAAAGACATTTCCCGACTTACGTTATTAAAGAAAAGTAAAAAAAATGCCAACTAAAACACAAAAGCTGGAAAACAAAAAGTAAAAAGTTTAACTTGAGATTTGAACCAGAAACATGTGCATCACAAGCCGCCGTTGTTACCATTGGACGAAATGGACTCTTGTGGTCACACTTGAAATTTAACGTTACTTGTAATGCTAGACGCAATATTCGTGCCCGTTTACAAACAGTTGATAAGAATCACGAAATTAGTTAAGCTTGTGTCTCATATTTTTTTATCAATCTACCCTCACACCCAGTTGTTGAAGATAACGATGACGCATGTATCTATTTTCTGTCAAACTAAAAGTCAAGTTTATGGTTTGTGAGATTGCCTTGGTCGCCATTTAGCTGGGAAGCAACCAACGCCATCTAGTTACATTTTCGAAAACTTGAATTTTAACGTGCAAGGGAAATTAGACACTAAGGTACCCAGGCAATTTCACAGCTGTCTGTACATAGGCGAGCTTAACTCAAAGTTGAGTTTTCTTCCAGCAAACCATTGAGTGATAGAGAGAAATCACAGTAGAGGGTAAGATCCAGTGCACAATTAAAAAATAAAATAAATAAATAATATGAATAAAATAATACATAAACATACATACATATATAAATACATACTTATATAATATATACATAAATACATATGTTTACTATGTCATTGTGAGAGGAGATGCTCTTTAAGTTTCCTCTTGAAGACATCCAGAGAAGGGCTATCACGTAAGGAGTGCGGGAGAGAGTTCCAAAGGCGCACTGCAGTGACAGAGAAAGAGCCATCATAACGGCTGGAAGTGTGAAATGGAGTACGAAGAAGAAGAGAATTGGCAGTGCGACAGGGTTTACCCCTCGGGACGAAGTATTCAAAGCGTTCACGGAGATATTGAGGAGAATTAGGATTGTGCAGGATAGTTAAGAGTAGTGATAGGATATGGAAATCACGCCGATGCCGAACGGGCAGCCACTTCAATCTGGTCCGAAATTCCGACACATGGTCGTATTTCCGGAGACCAAAAATGAAGCGGATGCACAAGTTCTGCAGTCGCTCGAGTTTGTTTAGGAGAACCTCCTTTGCATCTAGAAAACAGACATCCGCATAGTCTATTAGCGGTAGAAGAAGAGATTGCGCAAGAGTCACCTTAGTATGAAATGGCAAGAATTTCTGGAGACGTTTAAGGTCCTTAATAGCTAGCTGTCAGTAGAAGCGAGAGCGGTCGGCGGGTGGACTGCTGGGTGCCTGCTAGCTATCGCCGCGTGGACTGCGAGCAGGCGTCTTATTATAGGGCGGTGTTGGGTGGGACCAGTGTTGGAGCATCGTCGTTTGTGTGCTATGACCTTTACAGTCAATGAATGTAGTATATATTTCGGTGTAGTCAACCGATTCTAATGAAAAAAAGCCTTAATAATATATCAAGTAACACACAATTTTAATGTATACAAGTTATCCACATCGATTTCGTAAATTTTACGTGATGCGGGCACAACCAAAAACTTCTACAGATTTATTAAGTATATGTAAAGGTTTCACCAGAGTTGTGTCTATTGCAGAAGAAGCAAGTCCGGTTCAAAACATGATCAATCAAGTTTTCTTAAAAATTTTCATCATTATGAGTGATGTTATTATGATACAAAAAGGAGAAACTGACTGACTGACATATCAACGCACAGCCGAAACTACTGGGACTAGGAGCGTGACATTTTGCACAAGGCTTCGGTTTTATGACCTAGGTGGGTATCCAGAGAGGATTTTTCAAAATTTACGCCATAAAAGGAATGAAACAGCGGTCCAAAGTTCCGCGAAAAACCTACTTTGACACAGCCGAAGCCGCTGGTAGGAGCTAGTCAGTTCATAATCATTTCTTCCTATTATGACTCACTTTTTGATAGGATTATTTTTTTTGTGCTCTTGAGTAGGCCTGGGAAAAGTGTGTCACCTTTGCGATTGGAAAATTTGCATCTGAATCAACATTTGGAACATCGGCTCAAAAGATACAAACGCAACATTTGAACCATCGTTTCACAAGATAATAAAGGCACATTTGGAATATCGCAACATTTGAAACATCGGAACATTTGACACATCGGCTCACAAGAAACAAACATCATTTGGAACATTTGAAACATCGGCTCATAAGAAACAAACCGATCATTTGGAACATCGGAACATTTGGAACTTCGGCTCAAAAGACATCTACAAATTGAACATTTGAATCATCAGTCGATTATGAATCGTGATCTGTTAGGATGCATCACACTATAAGTTTTATTTAATTTAATTTTGATTTGAGAATAATTTAAAGGAGATGTTTTTAGTTCAGTTTTTTAACTCTTTGAATGCCGTAATTAGAGACACAATAGAAAGACATTTGCTTATGTCGAACTGTGTAACATAAGACATTCAAAAGGTTAATTAAGTTACACTAGGTAAGTACGTTTTAATTTGAATTTTAAAAACACTGGTGGTCACATAAAATAAAGAATGTTTCAGTTTTCCAATGATGCATTTTAAACATTGCTGATGTTCCAATTTTTCGGAACACTAAAATGTTTCGAAACAGTGAGTCGGTTCAGTAAAGAGTTACACACGCCTACTTTTGAGTAGTAGGTACAATATAGACCGGTCTACACTGTCCTTACATAATATCTACTGTAATATGGAAATATTATAAGAACAAACATTTTTAAAAAAGTGTAACCATGGAGTTTCTTGTCGGTTCTTCTCCATAGGAAACGACCAATTTGGAAGCGTGCACAGGTGCACTAGCTTCTGACGTTACAAGTGCCCCATGTAGACCTATGTGAAATAAAAACTTTTTTTTTTTTTTTTTTTTAGAACATATGGTTGTTGAAAGGGAGGAATGTGAAATGTCCCTTTTTCACTTGCATGCCGCCATGACAGCTGTAATTATTATAATTTGCACGATATTTCCTGCACTGAAATAATAAATATTTTTTTACGGAACTTGTTTCAAGTTTGCGTAGTACGGAAACCGCTTTCATGATTGACGGTGAGTGAAACATGAACTGCTCAGCTGTTACTGTGCTACTTAGCTTTACTTAGTTGAACTTGAATAACAGAAAGCAAACTCACGCTAGGTACAGTGAGCAGAAAAAGTGTTACGCGTGAATGTTTTTAAATCAGTTACATTTTTTTTTCGAATATTTTTTATTGAACACACAAACATCAGTATTGCTCAGACGCCCTGATACGAGCTCTTAACGGATATATTTTTTAATCCATGATCAAAACTTTGGCGACATTTGAGGGAGGCCTATGTCCAACAGTCGACATCTTTCTGCTGATATGATGATAATGATGACCTAAACAGAACAGTTTAGTTCTAACTACATTAGATAGACGCACAGGTGTAACCACAGATAACTATATATTAGGGTGTAACACGCCTACTAGCTATCATCATTTATATCAGATAGCATGTAGAACGACGTCGCGTGGCGTGGATTAATCAAGTGTAGCTCTACAAATCTAGTCTACTATATAAAAATAAGTCGGGTTTTTCTTCCTGACGCTATAACTCCAGAACGCACGAACCGATTTCCACGGTTTTGCATTCGTTGGAAAGGTCTCTGGCTCCGTGAGGTTTATTAGAGTAGAGTAGGGTAGAGTAGAGTAGAGTAGGGTAGAGTAGAGTAGAGTAGGGTAGGGTAGGGTAGGGTAGGGTAGAGTAGGGTATAGTAGGCTGAAGTAGGGAAGAGCGGGAGCGAAGCCGCGCGGGCAAAAGCTAGTTTCCAGATAAACTGTATGGAGACCGACGAACGTGTGTGGCGCACGTGTGCGCACTCGCAGTGTAGTGCTACCTATAAAGGGATAGATCTATATAGGGTATTAACTCCATCCGCTCTCACGACTGATATTTTATCACGTCATGGTTAGGCCCCAAACTCTTGTACTAGGACATCCTGTATCACACACACCAGACCTCTCAATATACAGGATGTTTAGTTAGAAGAAGCATGATTCACAAACAAAAAACAATTTAGGTATTGTAAGATTATACTTAATATTATGTTGGAACCTACTGCAGGTAGTCAGACGCCAGAAAGTCTGTCAGTCTATCCAAGAAGTATCGTGATGCTCAGTTACTGGGCTGTGGCGGTCTGATACGCAGTTTCTTGCACGTTGTTCTCCTTAGAGATCTATGCTTTGGAACGTGCAATTTCGCTTCACTTTTTTTGGAGTGACCGACATTTTACTATACAAAAGTGCCTGCAAATGATCTATTTAAAATAAATGCTTTTGATTTTTTTTTCTGATTTTGCTGTCACTTCAGTCAAACCACGAGTATTCAGCAGCATTTGGTTAGACTCGAAGCTGACCCCATTTTAGGAAAAGGCTAGGAAGATCATAGTACCTAATATTTTGGATGTAGCTTCTTGTGGCGGCGTTTGGGGCTGTGGCATGTGGCCCATTTGTGGCATGATATATATATTTTTTTAATTGACATAATTTACTGCTTGACTGCGATCCCACCTGATGGTAGCAGTGATGCAATCTCTGATGGTGAGGCGTACTAGTTTATTAAGAGCCTATTCACTCTAGCCTTGAAGACACCCAAATTGTAATCGGACGGGAAGACCGCAGCAGGCAAACTGTTCCAGTCCTTCGACGTACGCTGTATAAACTGTGTACTGTTTGCAGATGATATTTCTATCCTCACCTCATGCCATAATAATAATAATCTAGATGAAAAACTTACCACTATCCTAAACAAAACAATAGACTGGATGAGTGAGCATAATCTCGAAATTAACTTTACAAAAACAAAATTAATAACCTTTTATCCTCGGCAAAAAACACAAATAAACATAAATTTTACATTTGACCAACATAAATTAGAAACCGTTAACAATTTCACCCTCTTAGGTTTAACAATAGACACACACTTAAACTGGAAAACACATATACAGAAAGTTAAAACAAAAATTTCAAAGTTCTCATATGCCCTTACCGAAATTAAAAAGTCGACAAATTTACAAACCGCACTAGTCACATACTATGCTTACGCCCACGCTTGGTTTAACTATGGCATTATTTTATGGGGAAATAGCACAGACGCTCCCTCCCTATTTACCTTACAAAAAAAACTGATACGAATTATATGTAATATAGAACCAACAGACAGTTGCAAGACATATTTTCATAAACATAAAATTCTCACCTTAGCCGGTATTTACATTTTAGAGTTATGTAAACTAGTCCGCAAATATCCCGATTTCTATAAAACACGACAAGATATGCAGACAAAATATTCATTACACCATAAAAACAGGCTCAATTTACCTCCCTCCCGCCTTAAATTGCACTCTTCTGGTCCATATTCAATGTCAATAAAGATTTATAACAAATTACCGGAAAACATAAAACAAGAAAGTAAAATAAATATATTCTTAAAAAAATTAAAACAATTCCTAATTGACAAAACTTTTTACACAATCGACGAATTTCTAACAGATAAATCAAATAATGAATAGATTAATAATATTTTTATTTTATTTTTATTTATTTTTTATTTGACATTTTATTTCGTAATTTTTATTGACATCACTTTATTTTTTATTTACTATTATTATTATTTTGCACTTATTAATGACATAAAAGATTTTTTTTTTTTTTTGACATATTGTTAACAAATTAATGAAATCTAATTGTATTTTTTTTATATATTTGTAATTTTAATTGTGAACAATTTGTGCATTTTTTTTTTACCATATATTGACTTATTCACACATCAATTTTTTTTTTTTTTGTCTTGACATATTGTTAATTACTTTTTAATGACATAAAATTGTATTTTTTTTTTTTTTTTAGCATGTTATTTTATAATTATCAATGTGAACAATTTGGACAATTTTATCTGAATATAATAATTAGTTAATAATTTAAATTTGAATAAAAAAACTAAGTTTAAGTATACTCTTAGCAATACGATATAAAAGATGTACAGATGAGAAATTAAAGAGAAATTAAATAGGTACTTATATTGGCGCTCTTCCTCTCTCCTACTATTTATAATGTTGCTGTGCCCGACAGGGTCCATAATTGTTTCTATTTTTTTATTATGTATCACCTGACATGTACATTATGGATTGCAATAAAGATTTGAGATTTGATTTGAGATTTGAGATTTGAAACGAGGTCCTAGGCGACACCCTTAGTCCCCGTAGAAGTTTCAACAACGGAAGGGTGGATATTCGCCGCACGTCGGGTTGTCCGGTGGTAGAATTTACTTGTCTACTTACACTTTATAGTTGTGGCAGGAAGAAGGACTAATGAATTGATTATGTAAATGCGTTTGCGTTGTGTATTTTCATCGCGTGACTGATACTATAAATCGGAAATTAACCAGGAAAAGTCTGTGTTCGATTAAATTTTAATTGCATGTCAATTTTCAACGAAGTATTTATCATTCATTTCCATAATTTAATAATTTAAGGTTAAATAAAATTAGTGTTAGTGTACTTAAGGCCCTTGCTCCCGAGCAGCGCCATAAAACAGTGACTTTCTGAATCCTACTCCTCGGTAACGACTAGGTTAATAGGTTTGAAAATATATTATGTTTATTATCTATAGATTCATGTGCAACATTATCAACATATGATTTTTTAGTTTGACTATTAAATTTTCCAAAAAAAATATTTTAACAACATGATATTTTCTGCTGGTTTTCGCAACAAAAAAATATTTCGTAAAGAAAATTGTTTTAAAATTTAGCGGGGCTTTAAAATTTACGGCCGCACGCGGCAGTACGAGTTTGTGTGCATTTAACTCCACCCAGATGTTCAAGGGACTATACGCTTTAAATAAATTGTGCAGTATATAGCTGCTACGAGTATACTGCTAGAATCTATACATATAAATAAAATTGGAATGTCTGTTTGTAATATTGAAATAACCGCTTTTTACTACATGCATATAATATTTATACGGTACATACAATAAATATTTTTTTTAACATTTTTGTTTGTCTGTCCGTTTGTTCCGGCTAATCTCTGAAATGGCTGGACCAATTTTGACGGGACTTTTATTGGCAGGTAGCTGATGTAATAAGGATTAACTTAGGCTTTAGTACTTTTATTTTAGCAAAAATCTTTTATTTTAGAAAAAATAAATTCAAAATCCACTCGAACGAAGTCGCGGGCACGGCTTTCTAATAAATTGTTCAATAAAACACTATTCGAAAGGCCTATCTGTTAACGACAGGAAACAGTTTATGATTTAAGTATAGAATTTTCAGAGAAAGTACTTACAATATTAGGTTTATTTACGGTTAACCTATCTGGTATATACAATGAGTAGGTTTAAACATAATCAGCTTTATAATGTTCCCACTGCTGGGACTCAAGTCTCTTTTCTAGGAAAGGATAGATACAATAAAAATAACAAAAATCACGCCTTTTTTCGAGGTAGGTAATAAAGAACTTCTCCCGCTCTGGGTGGAGCGAAGAGAGTATTAGAGTTTTGCTGTCTAAAACCAACCTGTGTTCCTTCTCTTGCCGTTTGCTGTGACTCTTTTAACATAGTAACTAAAGTACCTACTGTAAGTGACTTATTAAGGCTGCCCGCCCACGTCAGACTTTGTAGGACAGTTAATCGGGCCGATTTTGTATATTTGTAACATTGTTCTGTTTTCTGACCGACTTTTTGTAGGACGTGTGCGTTGCACTATTGCTACCAGTGTGTTCTATTTTTCTCCTACAAAAAATCGGTCACCGATTATTATCGGACGTGGGTGGTCAGCCTTAATCACTTAAAGTACTTTTTTCAGTAACTTATACCCTCGGGACTTTTTAGTCCCGTGTCTCGTGGAGAAATCTTTATAACTATCTGAACATAGTGGCTCGACTGGCCTGTTGGTCTAGTGGTTAGTGGCCCTAACTGCTATGCCGGAGGTCGTGGGTTCGATTCCCACCCAGGACAAATGTTTATGTGATGAGCATGATCATTTGTTCTGTGCCTGGGTGTAATTTATTTATAATATGTATGTATGTATTTAGAAATATATAAGTATGTTTATTAGTTTTCTAGTACCCATAACACAAGCTCTGCTTAACTTGGGACTAGACGACGTTGTGTGGTAGTTGTGGAATATTATTATTATATTATAGTTTAATAAAAATCTAGTGTCTTAGTAGTCTTCAAAATATTGTGAGGAAAACGGTATGTTAAAACCAACCCGCACTGCGCTCGCGTGTTGGATTACGATCCAGTCCCTCTTCTAGAGAGGAGGCCTGAGTCCCAACAGTAGGAACATTATAAGTCCGACTATGCTATAGTCTTGCCTATTTTTTAAATCTACTTAGAGGTTTTAAGTTGAATTTTGGACAAAATTTAAAAAAAAAGGCAAAACATATGTGATAAATACTATAATTTATTTACAATTAATTTAAACTTACGTATGAGATTGAGCAGGAATAAATAATCTAGTAACTACCAGGTACATCGTTAATAGGATTAAACTAGAAATAAATACAGTAAAAAGAACAAAAAAACAGAAACGTTAACAAATATGTAAGTAAAAAAAAAATACTTATTTTAAATAAATAAAAAGAAAATAGGTATCTGTACTCCATTTGTTTAGGTACTTAGTTAACTAAATGTAAACAATCTTATCATGTCTTACAATTAAAAAAAATTCAAAAATATTTACGATTAGGTTTTTATCTAAACCGAAGTTAAGTAATTAACTGTATTTAAATAATCTTTCTTTAATTCTTTAATTCTTTATTGTACACCATGATAAATAACAAATAAGTGGATATCAGAGTTCATGTACAAAGGCGAGCTTAACTCAAAGTTGAGTTTTCTTCCAGCAAACCATTGAGTGATAGAGAGAGATCACAGTAGAGGGTAAGATCCAGATCAGATCTTTGTGTCTTTTATGCGATTTATTTTAAATAAAAAGACATAAGTATCAAGATTGTTTACGTTTAGTTAACTACATAAACAGATGGAATATACCTATCGAGTTCTTCCTGTCTTGTGCTTATTATAATTCAAATCGTAAGTGGAATATCAATTAGTTACCTTAAGTGAATCTAACCCTTTTTACATAATTATACGAAATCGAGATCTTTTATTTTTGTTCAGAAAAATTTCAAAAATACCTTTCATATTTCCATCGTATCGCTTATAATTTAAATCTTTACTTACAAACTAATGATCTTTCGATATAATATGTACAGTCACAAGCAATAGCAATTATTTTAGAACTCCAAAATACTAGCAATTATTAGGTAAGTGATTGTGTGGTCGTGTGTGACTGTACTTATGATAATAAGCTGCAAAAATAAAATAAAAAACTTTTATGTAAGATAAACAACAAATTAAGAGACAAAAACAAAATCGTTCAAAAATGTGCAAACAATTAAAAAAATCTAGAATTGTGTTGATACTTTAAAATTCTAAAGCTAAAATAAATTACTATCAATAAATAAGATTTAAAATAAGTTAATAAATAATTTATAACAAGACATAACTGGATAAATGCAAGTTATTTGGTATCGAAGATATGCATGATTACACTTAAGGCTAATAGTCATCAAAGAAGTCATCACCATCGTCATCATCAAAGTCATCATCATCGTCCGCACCAGGAGGGACGAATGCACCGTTCATCACTTCACCAATAGGCTCCTCGAAGCCAAGAACTTTTGCAAAACCATACACCATTCTCATCACCACTAGTCTTGTAAAATCCACAGGCGTAGTTTCTTTCCTCTGCAAAGTCAGCTGTTTATCAGTAGGATAATCCTTGATCTTTCTCCTTCTCATCTCACACGGAGACAGCACCAAAATAAGCGCGAAAATCACAAAAAATACGCGCGCCATTTTTTCAACTTCCCGCCAAATAAAACGTCAAATTAGGATGCGTTCACTTTTACTAGTCCGGATTAAATTTTATTAAAAACTTTATTGCATTATAGAATTGTTTTTGACCGAGTTGAAAAGCAGCTAGCTGCTAACGGAATGTTGGCGCACGGGCGAATGACGGCGGCAGCATACTGCGGGCCCGATACTATTGTGTGTCATGCCAATGAGTATATGGATAACTGTCTTAAAACCCGCGACGACCGATCGCAAAGAATTATTTTACAGTTAGTTAAGCATATTGGGCCGGCCGGTGAAAAGGAATCTGATTTCGTGTTTATTTTCCTGCATTTTATATGCGATGACGTGATGAGCACATGTTTTCTTGCTACAGTGTCAGTAATGAAAGTGGGACAGGTATCTACTTTGTATAAGGCGTTGTTAATGTCTCGCCTTTTACAAAGATGAAAGTGAGACTCCTATTTTGAAGTCTAGTTAGTATAATTCATTACTTCTGTCATGTGTGAATAGTCCATTTGACGGATTCTTTTATATAGAAACTTTCGCTTGTCTGGTAAGTTTTAAATGAAATGTCTGCCTTATTTATTTAGGGTCAACCGCAGAATGTGTTTTATTTCGTACCTACGTCTATGCCATCATCTCAGCTTTTCATCGCTTTTCTAGCAAGTGCCATCTGTTAAAGTTACTTTGATACTTTATTTTGATAGACATGCATGCCTTTAGAGTTTTTTTTTTTTAATTGATAAAAACTAGTACTTGACTGCGATCTCACCTGATGGTAAGCAGTGATGTACTTAATCGTTGATGGTGAGGCGCACTAGTTTATTATTACGTCTTGAGAAAAGTTTAGTTTATACTTATGACGTCATTTTAAGTCCTAATGACCGCAATATCAACCCAACTTGATATTGAATACAAATTTCTGCGAAATGCGGAACATGAAAGTACAAAAGTCGCTATCTACCCACATCTCACACTCCGTAAACACCATACTAAGTATATACCTACATAGTCTGCGTATGTAGGTCTCTTAGTGGCAAAGATCATGACAAGACTCAAAGATCTCACCGCCTAGATATCTACAAGCCTTGCACGCATTCTAGACGCCATGGAAGCCCGTTTACACTGTACGACTAGGATACGATAATATAAGTCACTATACTACAGTTGCTATGGGATGGTTCGGTTGACAGCTGTCAGATTCATATAATGTTGCTATTCTTTTCTCTCATCATATATATAAACATGCATCATATTTTCTTCCTGCTGATATCCAAACCATTGATGCTATGTAAAAAAGACCTCAATACAGAGTCGAAAGGCGTTGGATAAGTTGCACGTCAGATCTGTCAAACTCAGTAGGTACTGTTTGGAATTATAATGACCGATTTGAATGTAAGTTTACTCTTAGTATTGTATCTATATTTATAAATCGTAGATACTTAAGCATGAAGTGAGAAAACCTAGAATTTATCTTAGTTAACTTAGCTTAATTAACTTAATTGTTTAATAATGTATTATTAAATAATCATTCAGCTCGCTTCTGTTTCGGAAATAACCCCAAAAAGTATTTTTTGTCTTAATGTGGGACATGTCTACCTCTGTGCCAAGTTTCTGCCTGTGTCTGTGGTCGTTACTTCAGATGACAGACAGACAAGCAGTTCCTTTCACAATTATTATATTATTATATCACTAGCTTTTGCCCGCAGCTTCGCCTACGTACATAAAAATATAGCCTATGTCATTCAAGAATAAAGCACCTTTCTGTCGGTGAAAAAATGTTAGCAATCGGACCAGTGCTTTCAGAGATTACACCCTAGAAACAAAAAAACAAACTTACCTCTTTATAACATTTGTGTAGACATGCAATATGCATTTAACCTGGATATGTTGTAAAAACTAATACTACTTTACTTTTTATGATTCATATTTCGCGCGAATCGACCATTAGTTTGATTGGTGGTTAAATATTCAATGGCTTTATAATGTCCTAAATGATGATTGTTTTTTTATTATTTCAATTCGTGCAGTAGCTTTCACATCTCAAGTATTCTCAATTTTGATGGCAACGCAAATTACCTTTAGCGTTGCTCCGATTTTGGAGTCATTAAACAAAATATCATATCGTCGACGACTATTTGGCACTTTTGGGAACAAATTGCCTCTTTTGCAATTTTGTATAAAAACGATAAAAAATGCAAAAAAAAAAAACGATTTTTTACATCACCTGCTCGATAATGTCGTTTTATACGTCATACAAACCTCACTTAAAGCAAGTCATTCTATCCCTAGGGAGATAATGCAGTATGGCCGATCCCTAGGGAATAATGAGATTTGAATTTGGAACATCAAAAATCGTCAACATTGTTATTGAACGAAGTTGAGTATCTTGGGCGGCTTGAATTCTTCACTTCACTCAGGTTTCTTTATTAACACCCTCGCAATGCTCGGGAGTTAATTTTATAAATAAGATTTAAATCGGCAACCTTCGTTTCATTCGGAATTCAACATGCCGCCCGCGACTTAAAGACACTGCTTTATCCCCTAGTCACATAAATTACTATTATTATACCTTGTTTCTCAGAAACATCTTGTATATTTTACAAATAGTGTCGATTATCCGCAAATAACTAATTAATGTACGATTGTGAGAATCGCCTTAGTACTTACTCTAAAATAGTAAGGAGATATAAAAATACGCTAAAAAATATTTTCTACACCACCTGCTTGATAATGTAACTTTTAAAGTCTGGCGAGCACACTCAAATTCGCTCGTAGAGCATGGCACGTGTTGACGAGCTATAATCGCTACTTTCTTTAAACACGCCACTAACACTCAGACCAATGTTTATTAAAATATGCGTATACGCTATATGCATAGGTCCATTATGTGGTACAATTCTCACCTAGAGCAAGTAATTCTGTACATAGCACTGAACTCTATAAGTCTTAGTGTAATAATTAGTAGAGGTCAGTGATACGTAGGGATCTAATGTTGTATGGGCGTTTTCTAGGAATTCCAAGTGATTTGAATTTGGAACATCAAAATTATTCAAAAATACAACCGCATCTAAGTGTCACCGCACACGGGCTACAAAAAAAAGCGGCTTCAATTTTTTGTGGTGGGCACAAAAAAACGCTAGAAGTCGCTTCAAGCTTCTCAGGCCACAATTTGTCGCGCGCTTCAGCTGTTTTTTGCGGCCGCTTCTACCTTTTTTTCGTGGCCGCTTTTAGCGTTCTTTTGTGGCAGCTTTTTTGTGGTCCGTGTGCGGGGACGCTTAATAGTTTATTTTAGTAAATTGTTTGCTTTTTGTTTTTCTCAGATGGTGTAATAATTAGAGTATCTAACATGGGGGTAAAACTGTTTCTCTTGGGTGTTGGGGTTTCTATAAAAATACTCTCTCAGTATCGCTGAGCTCGGGAGTTAATTATATAACCTCAGTAACCTTCGCTCTGCAGCTCCGTTCAGAATTCAATATAGGTACCACCCGCAACTTAAAGATACTACTTTATTCCTTAGTTACATAATCTACTTCCTGTAAGGTTAAAAAATATGCGGAAGTGACCCTTTGTCGTGTGATAAATTCCATCAGCATTACGGAAAACAGCGAAAAATGGCAACTGAACTATATAAAGTCGCATCGTGTAAACGGGTCATTAAGCAATAAAAAAACCTTGTTCGCTGTTTTTGAAGTTGAAAGGTGACATATTATAACCGTTAAGCGGTCTCAGGTCTTAGGAGTTAAGTCTAGTTGTGGCAATATTACCGGCACTTTAAAAGTCGGTCAATAAGTGCACTTATGAAATTAGTCGTGTTTAAGAATTTATCTAAAATGGTTTAAATGGTGGCTAGTTTTTTTTACATGGTTGCTTAAATATAATTTTTCTACGTAAATCATTAAACTTTTTTTTTATTACGGATAGGTTTGCGTAATCGCGTTTGACCACTATCTCAACACTGGAAAGCGATGATGTGGCAAAACTTAAGTCCAGAAAAGTTCATAATTCATGTAGCAGTGAGAGAGAGAGAGATGTCCCCATCTCTCTCTCTCTCACTGCTAGAAAGGATATGGTGTATCCATTTGCGTACTTCAAAACTACCCAAAATTCAAAGAGATGTCAGCAAACCGAAGGGGCCCAGCAGGCCTGTTGCCTTCTGGGGCCAATTGGAAAAGTATAAGAGACATACTCGTGCTCCTAGATCACAAAAGGCAACTGAAGGAACAGAGGAGGGTTTTAGTCCGTAAAAGTCTGAAATGCCCTCTCTCCACCCCAGAGCGAGAGAAAACATTCGATGATTTCCCACTTTCAAAAAAAAAACGACCAAAAATATCTCTGCTTCTTCAGTATTGTCAAGCTATTTTGCTGTCCTTACATAAATTATGGAAATTAATAAAAAGCAGCGAATCGACAAAACTATAAGAAATCGATAATTTATTTCCTCGCAGTCTATTTACAGTGTTTTTTCAACCATTAAAGCGAAGTTGTTAATCATTCCACGAAAATGTACCTTTTTATGTCTTCCTTATTTCGACACGACGGAATTTGACAGGTTGAATTATCTACCTAAATATGGCAAATTGGTGTTTTCATTAAAGAAAGAACAATTTGTCAAGTTCTGCTTTACTTGTGCTGGATGTGGTGTAAGTTAAAAGTCTATGATAAAAACCACAGAAGCAGAAAGATTTTTTGATTTGAAATATAACGGTCAAATCAAAATTTTCAAAGCATTTTGTGAGTCGGAGTCACACGTTATTAAAGTGTATCGGTTGTTTTTTTTTAATTATTGATAGGCTTGCGTTTGATCACCATCTCAACTGATGGTAAGCAATGATGTGGTCGACGATGGAGCAGGCTTGCCTAGAAGTAACACTCGACTTAAAGACTCGTATCCTATCTATCTCTATCTATATATTGTATATAGCTATCTATCCTCTCTAGGAGAGAGAATGGGCCGTAATCCACCACGCGGGCCCAGAGCGGGTTGTGAATGTCACATGCCTTCGAATTTTTGGTTCTAGGACATGCCGGTTTCCTCACGTCGTTTTCCTTCACCGTTTTGAGAGCAGTGGTGATGAAATAAATTACACAAAGTACCTAATGCGCATGGCAGGGTTTGAACCCGCGACCTACAACTCGTAAGTCGGGGCCGTTGCCACTCGGCCACTACTGCTTTGAAAGATAAGATAACTCTTTTAAGGGCCAAGCGCCCGAAAAGTGCCATAAAACAGTGATTTTCTGAGGCCTACTCCTCCGTAACGGCTAGGTCAATTGGTTTGAAAAAAATATATGTTTATTATAGATTCATGAATAATAATATCAACATTTGATTTTTTCGTGCAATCAATACTTTTGTCAAAAAAAAATATTTAGCAATTTCGCAACTTTTCGCAACTTTTCCCTACTCCTTCGAAACGGCTTGGACCTTTAGAAACATTTTTACACATAAAAATTGGTGATTAAATATTCTTCAAAGTGAACATTGCATATGTAAATCAATCAATATCTCGCAGAGAAAATGGACTTAAAGCGCGATGCATGCTCGAGTACGGACGTGTTTCCACTGTGCACGGTACGAATTTTATTCGCGTGTTGCGCGGCAATAACCGCCGCCCGAAAACACTATGAGTTCCAAAAAACTCATAGTGAATGAATTGCTGGCATTCCTAGTCCATGCTATTGACTACATGGACGAGGTGAGCATCCTGCAGATATGCCGGTCCAATTTCAAGGAGGACGAGATCAGCAGTGGAAAACTGCTACTTTTCCAGTCTCTTGGAAAACTGGACCAGATGCCGTCTCGCCGAAGAGATGGAACTGAGAAGAGCATTCAAGATATCGTAGATATGTTGAAGAAGACTGACCCGGACGACGTGCCAGATTTCGTGGCGAAGGAGCTCAGTAAGCTGCCTCCCGTCACGTTCGATCACGTCGACGTCACACGGCTGCTAAAGGACATCACTACCTTGAAAGCGGAGATGACCAAGATGCAGTCTAGAATGGAGGCGTCAGAAAAATCCAATGCTGAACTACGTGCGGAAATAGCATTATTGCGCAACGTTGGTTCAGTAACTGGGTCACCTGAGGCCTCAAAGGTGAAAACACGTCAGGAGGCGCAAAATGCATCAGTCGGCGGTTTTAATTCGACAAACACAAGTGCGTCACTAGCTGCCGAAAATGCTGATCAAGCACCGCCTGCCGTCGCCGTCGCCCGCGCCTCTACACCGGCTGCGGAAACGTCACACGTAGGTACGTTGACCTCTAAACGTGCCTACGCTGCTGTTGCCACCTCTAGGAAACCATCAGGTACGTCGCAACCTAAGCGACAAGCGAAAATAGGGGACAAAGAGACAACGGGTTTCCAACCTACCCAGACTGCGGTCCGTAGCTCCTTGCTAAAAACGGGCCAAGTTGATGAAGAGGGTTTCACTAGAGTAGAAAAGAAGAAGAAGAAGAAGCCCTGTTCCCGGAACCTGTGCGGTACCGCACCGACTGGACCAAATATGCTGCTGCGTCCTGCTGTGCCTACGACGCAGCTGTATATTTCGCGTCTGCATTGCTCTACGAAGGTTGAGGAAGTCGTGGAGTATATGAAGATAAAGAGCAACTGGACTCTGAGGGTCGTAAGGCTGGATTCTCGCCACGACACCAACTTCAAGTCGTTCGTGATACGAGTTCCAACCCACCATCTGGAGACCTTTTTGAGAGAGGACTTTTGGCCGAAAGGTGTCGTGTATCGACGTTTCCGAGGACGGCTACGCGACACCACGCAGCGGAGCACGACGCCGATATTACGTGTATAATTATTAAATAAGTTTTGTGGTTATGATATGTATTAGTTTATTAATTTATAAGATTATTTATGTATTTTTTTTCTATGGGCCTCAGATGCCTGAAAATAAATGGTTATTATTATTATTCCATTTATTATATATATATACATATTATTTACATTTTTAAATATTTCTTAAAAAGTACATAAAAAAACATTTAAAAATATAAAAAATAGTAGCCCACCGGCATCGGGAACAGGGTCCAAGCTGCCGGTGGTCAGGGCTCCTGAGAGAGGAATCTCCTAACTATACGCGCCGTGTCCAGGAGTACTGCTTTCTGGATCAGGCCCTTGATCCAGCTGCCTAACGAGAGCCTCCTTAGATGTTGTTCGAGGCTCTTAGCTATTAAGCCATTGGCCGTTACGACTATCGGCACAATGATTGCTCTATCCACTTCCCACATGTCGACAACCTCGCGAGCTAAGTCAAGATATTTGATCTGCTTATCTTTCTCAGCTTTCACAAGGTTCTCGTCATGAGGGACCGCTATATCAACAATCATTGTGCGACGCTCTAGTCGATCTATCACCACTATATCAGGTTTATTGGCAACAATAGTCCTGTCAGTGATGATAGATCGATCCCAATATAACGTGATACTGCCATTGTCGAGAACTGGGTCGGGCACATACCTGTAGTACGGTACTTCTGATTCTACAAGATTGTATTTAAGAGCAAGTTGCTGGTGAATAATCCTGGCTACGAGGTTGTGCCTATGCAAATAGTCTCCGTTAGCCAGACGAGAACACCCAGAAATAATGTGACGGATTGATTCTCCGGGCCGGTGGCATGCCCGACAGATGTCAACCGTACCATCCTTCACAATGTATTTCCGGTAATTGTTCGTCATCATAACTTCGTCCATAATTGCAAAGACAAAACCTTCGGTTTCCCCGAAGAGGTCACCGAAACGTAGCCAAGATACGGACGCTAATAGGTCTACATCGGGCCCATGTAAGGCCCGGTAAAAGCGTCCGTGAAGCTCCTTGCCCTGCCATACTTCCCTGCGGTCATTAGTATCCAGTACTAAAGGTTTGCGCCAGTTCTCGTTAGCTAAGGAGAGCGGGGTGAGGCCCTTGTCCACCGCCACCACATCTCGGTGCATACCCACGTCGACGGCTAGGAAATATTCCCTGAGACTGCATACCTCACGGTTGTGCAGGGACTTAGCATTTAAGAAGCCACGACCCCCACACTTCCGCGGGATATACAGTCTCATCACCGATGACCGTGGGTGATGCATCCGATTTGCGGTAAGTAGTGTACGGACCCTCCTATCCAGGGCGTCAAGTTCTGTCTGAGTCCATTTGAGTATGCCGAAAGAATACATCAATACTGGCATGACCCAACCGTTGAAAGCGCGCACCTTGTTTCCGCCTGACAAAAGACTATTCAGTACTTTATTCAGGCGGCCAAAGAAGCGCTCCTTCAACGATTGTTTTACGTCATCAGTATTGATGCCTAACGCTTCCGACATACCCAAATACTTGTATGTTTCGGTTGAACTGAGGGATCTAAGGTGTATGGAATCCGAGAGTTGAATTCCCTCGGATTCCATAATCTCTCCTCGCTTTACATGTATGACTGCACATTTGTCCACACCAAAGTCCATCCTGATGGCACTACTGAAGGTTTCAGTTACCTTCAGTAGCTCCATCAGTTGCAAGTTGTTGGGGGCAAAGAGTTTCAGATCATCCATGTAAAGAAGGTGAGATATGACCTGACCGCCTCTTTTCAACCGGTAACCTAAGCCAGAACCCTCCAGCAGTGTGCTGAGAGGGTTCAAAGCCAGGCAAAACCACAGTGGACTCAAACTGTCACCCTGGAATATGCCACGCTCAATCCTTATCGGTTCGCTGTTCTCCCAAATCTGTCGACATCCCGGATAGTGAAGGACTGTTCTCCACTGCCCCATACATGACATCAGGAAGGTGCGCAAAGTTGCATCAATTTTATACAGTTCTAACACCCTCATGAGCCATGTATGAGGAACAGAGTCATAGGCCTTCTTATAATCTATCCAGCATGCCGACAGATTCTTTCGAGAACGTCGAACCTGTTGGCTAATGGCAATATCGATGAGGAGCAGCTCCTTAGTACCGCGGGACCCGTTCCTACATCCATTCTGAGAGACAGACATGATAGAATTTGTTTCAATATGACTATTGATTTTAGCTCTCAGAATGGATGTAAGAACTTTATAGACCGTCGGCAAACACGTAATCGGTCTATAATTTTTGGGTTCCGCAGTACTACCTGATTTATGGAGCAGGTGGGTTATTCCTGTTGTTAGAAACTGGGGCAGCGACCCTGACTCTAAGGCAGATTGGAACTGAGAAGCCAAGCGAGCGTGCGATCCTTGAAACCATTTGAGCCAGAAATTGTGCAGCCCGTCCGGCCCTGGAGATTTCCAGTTCGGTAACGGACGAACTGCACGGGCTACATCTTGGGGGCTGATGGTTATTGCCCCCATTTCTGGTAAAAGATCGCATGCGCGCTCGACCTCTCGAATCCAATCACCCTCGGTGTGACTGACAGGCGCCGACCAAATGCTGCGCCAAAATGAACACATGGCGTCATCATCCGGCAGGCGCGTATCAGTCACACCTTGGTCCGGTCGCTCCCAAGCCCTATAAACCCACCTTTCATTGCTTTGGAATGTACGATTCTGAGTGTACCGCTCCACTCGCCGCTTGTACCTACGAATACGGTTTGCCCATGCATAGATCTTCTGCTTCAGGAAGTCGATACGCTCTGTGACGCAGGGCAGATAATCTCGAGGACTAATATCAGTCCCCGAGAATGCCCGCTTCACAAAGCGCATCACCCTAGGGCGAGTGTTGCCCTCCCTGAAGCAGATAAGCTTGCCGATGAGTGCTCTAGCCTCACTGATACGCCGCTCTATCCTGCACTGCCAAGCAGGCACAGCTGGTCGTGTAGCTCTGTTACAATTAGGAAATTTAACGTGAGCTACACGACATGCTGCTACAGCCGCACAGTACAAGATCGAGTGGGTATCAGCGAGGTCTTCGCTGCTATCAAAACAAATTGATAGCTGCGAATCTAAAGCACACACCAGCGCCCTATTTCTCTTGTGCATGGGCAAACGAGGTAGGCGTGGTCTAAGCTCTGGCGGTATGGAGCGGTATTCCCGAAATGCGTCTTCCAAAGCGCCCCTCAATCGTTCATTACATTGGGTACTCACAGATATTGCCGCGTCATCATCGGCGTCACCAACGTGGTCGGGTCGCGGTGCAGCACTGGGTTGACGTTGCACCGCGGCCGATGGTGTAGCGGCTGAAACACGGCAACTCTGTGATTCCAGGCGCAGTCTATCAAGTACGGCGTCATCCAACATACGATTACGCTGGATGACCCGCACCTGATCCGATAGTCGTTGGACCGAAACGTTGACAGCTGGCTCAAGCACCTGAAACAGAGAGAGCATCCGACCACGGTACGCAGTCAGGTTAATTCCCCCCTCTGTAGCCCCAAAGTATGAGCGCATGACATTTTCATTGATGGATGATGTCCATCGCATGCGCTGCACACTTCCACCGACAGCGGGAACCCTGTCAGAGGCCGGCGGGCCTCGAGGTCCCAAGCTGGCCGGAGGTCGGCCTCTTCCCCGCCGACGCGCAGGTGGTGGTGTCGTCGGCGGCGAGAAGTATTCGTCGCTCGAACTCGACGCAACTGCAGCTGCCGGAATCTCTGGACTCACGGCTGGTGCTGGTCCCGGCGGCTGCGAGGCGGAGCTGAGCGACGAACCCGAAGATGTTGGTTGTGCGATTTGAGAGCGTGCCCGGCTTCTTGTCAACATTTTACATCATTATTGTAGTTCCATTTCGGTCAAGATATTGATTCTTTGTATACTTTTTGGTATTGTTATCTGATTTCTCTTCTTTTTTTTGTGATTTGGTGGATAAAGTACATTTTGTTGCGTATTTGTTATGTAAATTGAATAAAAATATTAAACTGAAAAAATTTGATGTATTTCAACTTGACAGCCGGACCACAGATTTATTATTAAATAAATGCACAGATTAGCGTACTGCCGCCGCGTAGGCGAGTGCGAGAGTTGCGTTCACATAACTTCGGCCAGATGGTTCATGGAACTATACGCCTTAAATAATGTTTTTTTTTTATTGATGCTCTTATTATTTATTTCAAACTCTTTCTAACAATCCATATAATCACACACTTTCGTCATGTTTATTTATTATAATCATAAACATGAAGAAAGTGTCATTGTCACTAACCAAGTAAAGGATCAATTTCACCGTTAAAAGTATTTAAACAAAAAATCTTTTGTTGTTCATTCATTTTGACTCTCGCGACAGTCGATTGTCTAAAATGTAAATTTAATACTAATTACGCACGAAAACGCAAAGTAGTGTCATTTAGAGTTAATTACAGACAAGAGGGAAAAACATTAACGCGTCTAATTACTTGAATTTACATGATTAAGGGCGATTCATACGTTAACTTTGGAAATAAATTGATAGTTCACATGTCAAAGCTCTCGTTAAAATGTAATTGGAAATAAGCTTTTTGACATTTTTAATATGTTTTACTTTAAACGCTTTTGACCTTAATTCGGTCATGGGTGAGGGGAAATTACCTAATTGCAATTAATTTTCTAAAGTGGTTCCTGTCGAAATTGCTGTCATTATTATTGTGAATTAAACCATTTATAGGTAGGTTGTCCTAGTTACAATGATGACTGGAATGACTTTTCATTAATCTTATGTAGCGTAGGTTATGTTAGGTACCGAGGGGTGTGGCTCGAATAGCGTAATTAGACACAATAGAAAGACAACGAAAGCGCGAACGCTTAGGGTGAGTTGCACCATTTAACTATAACGATAACAAAGCCGTTAACAGTGGTCAAATCGTCAAAATGACCAATAGGAGGCCGTTTCACGGCTGTTTATGGTTTGGTTAAAGTTAAATGGTGCAACTCACCCTTAGGGTTTATTCTTAATTCAACGGGTTTAATGAATTAAATATTGTTTTTTATACTGATTGATTTTCAACTCAAGCAAGTGTAAGTGCAAGCGTCAAAAATCCACTAACTAATATGAAAGTGTGCTTTTATCAGGCACTCAATTAGGTTTGATTTAGTGAAAACATGTATAAAAGTTTCACTTACTAATTCGGTAGGCTGGGTCTAGTATACCTATCGCTAAATTTTTTTTACAGTTACTTTTGGATTGAGTTTGGTCTCTTTAATTGCGTTCAGTCTCATTTAGGTCTTCGTAATCATAATCATTTTATTTGAAAGACACAGGGATCCCCCAAGTGTCGCCACGTTGACCGGTCCTAAGCTCGGTCGAGGATCAGACTTTTATTAACTAAACTGACAGTGTTCCTTCAAGCACCCTTTATTGTGAGGGTTGCGATGTCTCCTTCGAACAATCAGCGGATGGTTCAGCCCTGGTAGACTAAAATTATGATGACATCTTTTTTTTACTTGATATAAATTAGTGCTTGACTACGATCCCACTGCGGTTAGCAGTGATGCAATCTCTGATGGTGACGCGCACTAGTTTATGAGCCTATTCACTCTTGCCTCGAAGACACTCAAATTATGATCGGACAGGATGACCGCAGCAGGCAGATTGTCCCAGTCCTTCACATCTATTTGAAGTGCGAGTGGAACACAACGCGTCTTCCACCTGGGGCCACTCTGTCCTCTATAGCCTAGTAATTGAATAAAACAATATTCGTTGGTAAGACTAGTCTTAGTTTTTCGAGCTTTTGAAAATAACGTAACCCGTAACGTGCATCAAAAATCTGCAAATTACAGCTTGTAAACTCAATTGTTTTGCCATTCTAAATTCAAACAAATTTGAAAATTGAGCAATTCTACATTCAAAATTAGCGGGAAATATTTAAACTTTAAAGTCTGTCTCACAGAAATTAAAAGGCAAGCCTAATACTCTCTGACTGGTAACTCATTTAGGCCATAATAGATATAATTATGTCTGAATGTACTCCGTAGTAGGGAGATACAAATTCGGTCACGTAGAATATTATCATTAATGACTATCAATTGGAATCTAGGCCTCACGTACGTCAATTTTGTGGTAGACCATAAAAAAAAATTGAGCAAATAAATGACACACGATTTAATGCTTTGGTGAAGGTGGTGGTAGTTCTAGGTACCTACTTGCCATTGGAAGTCGCAGGGCAATTTCCAGCCACCAGATGACCGAACGGCGAACTATTTATTGCTCGCCGTCTGGTCATTCAGTGAGGACCAAGCCTGACTCGGTGGCTCGTGGTGTTTCACTTAAGAGATTTCAGCAAGACGGTCGGAGCCCATTGGGCTCAATGCCTGCTAGGACTGCGGGAATGTACGCAAGAGTTACCTTTGCCCTGTAAGGCAAAGGGCAACTTAAGAGACATGGGTAAGATTCAGTAAAAGTCTGACACTGCCTCTTGCTCCAACCAGAGCGGGAGAAGCATTTTTCACTTTCCCTCCCTGATTAAGAAAATGAAAGGGACTGTTTATTTTCCTATTGGCTCCTTCCTTTTTAGTCAGGGGGTCCATATAATCGAGCGCTACACTGCGCTCACGTGTGCCGATCTGGGTGCATCGGTCTCCATACATTTTATATGGAAACTAGACTTGTAGCGCTGCACTTGATCCACGCCACGCGACGTCGCTCTGCGTACAAATCAGGCGTGTTACACGTGTGTTCTAGTTCTAGCTTTAAATATGCGTACAGTAATTAATCAAAAGTATTTTATCTGTAGCACTGTAGTCTATCTGTCTCAATTCACTCTAAAGACGATTTCCCATAAATCTACGAATATTTATCGCCATAATAAATAATCGAAGATGTGTGAATTGACTCTAAGCGTAAACACTTTCGTCCGTCACGCACTTATTCCTAGTTAGCATGTTTCAACTGCCACTCGGTGTAAGCATTGTTAGAACAATGATGTTCGATGATTGTAACACAGTGAGGCACGGTGTCGATTAGCGAGTGACTTGTAAAGTGATGTTAAATAATCGAAAGTGTTAAAGATGCGTGGTGGTAACAAAAAGTAAATATTTATCGAACGGTATCTTTTTTTTTAATATGTAAATGTTATAAATGTCAACAATTTTAAAGAAGAATTTTAAACTTTTCTTACTGTTGTTGGGCTCGCGCTTGACCAATAACTCATCTGATGGAAACGATGATGTGGTCGACGATGGAGCTCGCTTGCCTAGAAGAAATCTTTTCACTCGTTAACTTAAAGATCCTCAGATTGTAACTATAAAAAAAAAATCAGACTCCAGCAGGGAATAGGGTAGTGTCCAGGATCAAAATAATTACATTTTATTTAGGCCGTATTTTAGATTATAAAAAAAATATTGGACACGTGTTTTTCTTTTTTCGATTAAACAAAAAAATAACAAAGATATGGCCCATTAAAATTACTATAAATTAGATTATTTATTATCAATTAGAACGGCGTGACGTTACACGTAACTTTAATGGGCTATCTTATCTTTGTCATTTTTGGTTTAGTTTACAATTAAAAAAATACGTGTCCCTTATTTTTGAATAATCTAAAAGACGGACTAATTACATTTTTTACGGCCACTAGCCTATTCCACTCCTTAGCTGTACCTACCTACGTATAATGAATGTGTTCTTAAAACCTGTAACCTTGTGCCTGTAGGTAGGATGTCGTCCATGTACCGGGGCGCATCGCCGTACGCCTGATGGTCCGTCCGATGATGGAACGGGCTTAGCGGAATTGAGTTATGCAATTCCGACACACACTCCCCAAAATGCGGTTGCAGTGGAAACAGAGACAGGCTAGCAACTCGGCGTCGATGCTCAAGACTTTTAAGCTTCGACTCGACGAGTGTATACCTACCAATGATACTCTTGATACCTAAAATTATTTAAATTAGTTTTAAATGTTCCTAAATGATAAATGTTCTTAAAATATAAAAAAAAAAACTAGTTATGCATGTAAGTAAACATTGCAAAAAAGGGGATTCCTTGCTACCAATAATTACTACCTACTAGCTTGAAAAAACTATTTTTAAAGCTGTGTTTCTCGTTTTACAATATCGGTGATAATGCAAAAAAACTGCTTAAATATATAAGGTTGTTGGTAGGTTTTTCCCATGACAACAATTTATGAATAATACTATAATGTGTTAACGTTATGTTTTACCTATGCTAATTAAAAAGATATTACTAAAGGTAATGCCTACCCGTCATCATATCACGATGATGACGAATTGGTCCTGTCTGCCACATACGCGGTGAAATTTAGACATCTAGCAGCAAATAAATAAACTTAGCAACAAGCTACCCAAGAATAGTCCATCCAAAAAGAGCAATTATAGGCACTAAATAGACAGGTCAATTTCATGTATTTACTTCACTTTTTATACCTACGCTAGGCGATCGTGCTAGTGTCAGCGCGTTGCGCCGAACTGTACGAGTGCGACCGGGCAATTAAGCCGAGATGTCGTGTCCTGGAGCGTTGCTCGAGCGCTTTGTATGTAGATTGTCTTCTGTACCTATCTATTCTGTGGTATAGGTAAGTATGTCACAAAGGTACCTATAAAAATGCAAACTGTCACCTCGCCCATTCAGATTAAGTGGCGTGGTCAACCGCAGATGGCTAGACCGTCCTGCTTGACTACACAAAACTCTCTATTGGTATTTTACCGTTACCGGTCGACCCTCGAAGCAGCTTGGAATTCCTGTAGCCGGTGCGTTCGGGCTATTCGTAAATCTGCAACTAGGTATACGGAACCAAGTCTATGTTAATGGTAACTTAGAGCAGTGATGGCCGGTAATGGCCCTGACTTACGAGTTGTAGGTCGCGGGTTCAAACCCAGCCAAGCGCATTACCACGGTAATAATATCCTAGCATTACTTTGTGTAATTTATTTCATCACCACTGCTCTCAAAACGGCGAAGGAAAACATCGTGAGGAAACCGGCATGTCCTAGAACCAAAAATTCGAAGACATGTGACATCCACCAACACGCACCGCGTTCAAACACACCCACGACCCGAACTTGTAAGTCGGGGCCGTTACCACTCGTCCACCACTGCTCACTGCTGGTACGAAAGGCAACGAAGGAACTAGGAATAGGTTTTTAGTGAGTAAAAGTCTGCTACTATCTCCCGCTTCACCCAAGAGCGGGGGATGTCATTGGATGATTTCCTACCTAAAAAAGACATAGTTTTAGTTGGTATTCCAAGGTGTGTTGTGGATATACAATTCAATTTCTTATGAGAGCAATGCTGCAATGGTTTAACCATAGTTTGATCATGAATGTTTGGCCACGTAAACTGGTTTTTTGCATGTTGCCAGTGCGTTAACTATGTCATCTTTTATATCACTGGCCGAATTTGAATAACGCCTGCTCTTTTTTTTCTTAAAAAAAAGTTAATTGGAAAAATAAGGTTTACATCACTAAAGGTCAAGTCACATTAATATGCGACGCGACGCGAACTTGTTTTGCAGCTGCACAGCGCTTAGGAATTCAGGCAAAGGTGACACATTACTTCATGCTGGAATAGCTATTTATCAATATAAACTAGCCAAGAAGATTATGGGCAATGATGCACTCGTCGAGTCAAAACATCAAGATCTTGAATATCGACGGCAAGTGGCTAGGCTTTCGGTTTTCTATCGGTTATATTTCGAGGAGTGTGCAAAATATGGACAATTTAATTCCGTCTAACCAGCCCCCTAGTCAAGTTACAACCGTTTCGCTTTCGTCGAACGCTTCGAGTTGACCTTGCTGCCATTTCTTTTGTTCTGACCACGTGACTGAGCGTTGAGATGACGTCATTCCCGTACATTTGAAGCTTTCTACTAGCGTTAACTATTGCAGATTTGCAACTTGGCTAAGGGTACAGTTCCATCATTGGACCGCAAGACGTACGGCGATGGTCACTGGCACATGATGATCGTCCCACCCATACGCACAAAACATTTAAAAAACACTTTCGTTGTGCGTGCAGCTAAATATTAGAATTCTGAGCCGGAGCCTGTGTTCGCTAACTGTTATAACCGTCATTAAGTTAAGAGTGAATAGTTTACTTACAGGCAAGTGTGTTTCATCGTTGACCTCATCTATACATACCTATAAGTAAAATTAGAGTGTCTGTTTGTTATATTGAAATAACCGCTTTTTACTACATGCATATGAATATATATACGGTATATACACCAAAATAACATTTTTTACAATTTTTGTCTGTCTGTCTGTTTGTCCGGGCTAATCTCTGAAATGACTGGACTGATTTTGACGGAACTTTTTTTGGTAGGTAGCTAATGTAATAAGGAGTAACAAAGCCTACTTTTAGAGCCATATTTCACCGGGACACCCTGGTAGCGCCACTGGTTGCGCCACCGTGGTGTCCTAGTGAAATATAGCAAGACACCAAACAAGACACCAAACAGACACCAGAGCAAAGATTTTATGTATCCTATGGATAATCTAGATTGCCTACGCAGCAAACACACTCTATAGTGTTCTTTATTCTCATTGCCATTACGTTCATATTGACAAGCAAACTGGGAAAAATGTACTGAAAAAGACAACGAGTAAGGGTCGTTGTGTCCCTTTCTTACCCCCATTTTAACTAGGGTAACCATGATTTTACTAAATTAATTGTTATTATTTTTGGCACTGCAGCATGTGATATTAATTGATGGTGTATTTTTTATATCGACAGCAAAGTACCAATATCTCCAAACTGTCTGTGAAACCTGAAAACAAAAAAATCACTTCGAATTTCACTAAGGCGATTATCACATTGCCACGTTCCACGTAGCGCAGCGCGTAAATGCGTGTACCTAATAGGTACATTGCTTGTAAGTATCTCTATTTGTATAGAAAATAAGCACAGTCCAACATACCAAAAATGCATCCACGCGCGTTCATGCAGATCACACGCCTACATGAGGAGAAACATGCACACACGTGGGTGCGGGGCGGCACGCAAGGTATGACACACTGAGTCTCGTAGTGTCATATGACTTGAATGAAATAAGTCAGAGCCTGCGTCAATTTACAAAATGCTCCTACGCGCGTGAGTGCGTAAAAAAACCCGCACGATGATGCAGATCTGCATTTCCACAAGTACGCGCGTTGGTGCGTTGACACGCATCATGCAGCGTAATGCGAGGCAGTGAGATAATCGCCTGAAACAGGCGGAAAACCCTTTTTAAATTCATAGCGGTAAATTATGATTTTTGGTACTTCACGGTCGACAAATATAATATACTAGCATTTGCTCGCGGATTCGCCCGCGCACATAAAATATACCCTATGTCACTTAGGAATAAAGCAGCTTTCTATCGGTGAAAAACTTTTTGCGATCGGACCAGTACTTCCAGAGATTACCTAATATGGCTTGTTCGTCAACTCGCTTAAGCGATTCGCGCGAGTCCGCGCGAGTTGGGACCTTCCGATTTCACCTACTTTTTCTGTCGTCATCTCGCATAAACGTATAAAATACAGTCAAATAATAACAATTACTATAAATAACTAGCTATTGCCCGCGGATTTTTTCACGCAGGCTATACCGGTTATCTACTAAGATTTCGGGATATTATGTTAAAGGTGAGGAATGAGGCGAGTAGGATGTGGCCAATGGTACACGATAGTCACGATACCCAAGTTACTTTAAAAACATTTTACGTTAGGTTGTGGTAGAGTTGTGCCCCGCTCGGGCAGAGCACCGCTGTTTCCTCGTGGAGGCAATTGTTGGCAACAACCTTTCACGCAGGGCCCTAGTTCAGACTATGGAATAATATTTATTCAGAGTTAAAGTTTGGTAAAATAGTAACATAAAATCTTAGGAATAATTTATAAAGGTATGACTATGTTATATGCCTAGTTGACTGTACATAAATACGTCAGATTTTCAAGTCTGAGCAAGTTGACGACAGAAAAAGTAGGTGAAATCGGAAGTTGCCAGCTCGCTTGGACTCGCGCGTATCGCTTAAGGCCCAAGCTCCCGAAAAGTGCCATAAAACAGTGATTTTCTGAAGCCGACTCCTCGCTAACGGCGTTTGAAAAAAGGTTGCTTGTAGGTCCGGCTGATATTTTTTATTTACAGTTTTTTTTTTTATTATTGAGATAATAAAAATAACGAAAATTAAAAGCAAAATTATTTATACATTTTTGAAAAAACCAATATATATTTTTTTTTCAATTTGACGTACCTAGTCAATTTGACGAATATTACCAGAATTTTGTGATAGATTCCATTCATCATGATTTGCTCTCTATGCAAATTCTGGCATCCTGTTGCAGGTTTGTGTTGTTGAGAGGTGCAATTTAATCAGCTAGTGTTTATAATAATAATAATAAATAATTTATTAGTTTGGTGGTGATCACTTGCTAAGCGATCTCCTGCTTGGTGAGCTTCTACATGTTTTGAATAGCGTTCATGTCTGGTGTATTGATTGACTAGGGTAAAACATTAATGTTTTTTAGCCAAGTATGCAGTAACACCCCTGGTTTTGTAGCACAATGCAGATTCGGGCATAAAAATGGACTCTTCGTCAATAAGGAACCATTCTTCGAGATGCGGCAGCAGTCCAGTTTCTAGTACTTGCTTGTACTGGTCATGCCTCATGGTCCCTTTCACGATATGTAGACCCTTGCTTGAGATTAAAGACCACATTATAATACTAATTGGGAATTTAGCTGTCTTCTGTTTCCTTAACACCAGTTTTTATGGAGCTATTCGCCAGAGCGTCGTCGAAAAGGAGCATTTTTTGAACGGACAAAAGAGCTTTTGTCAACCAAAACCTGAAACGTCAATTCATCGGAGAAACATGTCCGAAAAATTATATTATTTCATCAGATAATGATCATCAGGTAGTTTACAATGTACTGGACTATTTAAAGTCTTATTTTTAACCGACTTCAGTCTGAAACAGTCATATTTTGATGTTGTTTGGCCCTGTGCAATAGTCTCTTCTTATTCACCTCGGTGAGGCGTGGTTTTTTGGTAGGCTGATGACCTATCAACTTCTCTTTTGCTTACTCTCGAAGAATTGTCTTATCGAAAACTTCTAGGCTCTCGTAGTTTGTAATCGTGATAAGGTCTTACCTGTCAATATACATATTAGTTTTTGATTAGTTGTCTCAAATATAATGTATTAGTAACATCTTGAACTTCTTTAGAACACAATGGCTCGTAGTACGAACTAATCTATGGACACACTAGTAGAAAGGGATAGAGAGTGTTCTTGAGTCGCCAAGCCCAAGAATCTTTTATACTATCTGGATTGATTACGTCAACCTCAAAAATGTACTGAAGAGTACGATACAAGAACGCCCTTTTTTAAATTCTTTTTTATTTTGTTTTTTAGACTATTCCATAATGTGGGATGTCGTTAGATAGGTCTTTCAAAAATATTGCGAGTGTGTGAAAACTATTTATCAATTTAGGGATCCTATTGTGAATTATAAATATAGTTATTACCTAATGCTAGTTTTCAATTGAACCTTATTGAGTTAACAGATGAAAACTAGTTTATTTATTTATTTCCACACTGATAAGGTTGGGCTGACAGTTTTGTACCAACTTTATGGTTATATATTTTGTATATTTAATTGGCTATTATTGGTCTTATGAACTGATGAGTTAAATTTCGTCAAATTATACTTTTTGACTGTAGTAGAATGTAGATGAGTATATAAGACTATGAATATGAATACAGAGACTTCTTGATAAAAACACTAAAATCCCTATAGATATACGCACATACATAATCAGCCTTTTTAATGTTCCCACTGCTGGTACTCAGGCCTCCTCTCTAAGAGAGGGAAACGAGCGAAACGGCCCGTGCTTCTCAGAACGCGGACGCGTTCAGCGCGGACTGAGGCTTGGAAGTGGTGGGTTCAATGAAAAATGTATGAAGATTTTTTTAGAGTGGTTTTATTTTGGTCATAAATCATAAAGTTATTTATGTAAGTTCAAAATAATTAGCTATAGGTGTAGAAGACTATATAAGCTGTGGTATTTTATGATTTTTAAGCTAAAAATGTGCACACAAGGGTTTGAATAGGTCGCATAAACTAAATCCAGCTTACGCGACCCACTCAAACCCTTGTGTTTTGTAATTTTCTTGATTAGTGCGTTGGTAAAGTTGTATTTAACTATATAAAAATTTTATACAAAACCATAATATTTTTTTATGCCATCCTAGAGATGAATATGTATATTGTCTTTTATTTGATGCCGTGACATTCTCATAGTTATGATTCTTGGTGCATTATAATGGTACCCGAAAAACCGAGATATTTGTCTAAAACGGTCAAAGCGTCCTTAATAACATCTTGAACTTCTTTAGAACAGAATGTCTCGTAGTACGAACTAGTCTATACACACTAGTAGAAAGGGATAAAGATTCATGTATGGTACTTCTTTATTACATCTTTGAGGTTGTCGTAATCAATCCAGATTGTATTGTACAAGATTCTTGGTTCACTGTGACTGACGTTTGACAGTTGGTTAATTATGGTTTTCAAAGGTTAGATTTCCATCATAATACATACTCTTTGGTGGGGGGCGTGACTGGCGGCCGGACTGGTGTCCGCACTGGTTGCGCTACCGAACAGACACCAGGTGAGTAACGCTCTATAGAGCTCTATACATTTTACTGGTGGCGCAACCAGTTGCGCTACCAGTGGTGTCCCGGTGAAATATGGCCCTTATTTTAGAAAAAATAAATTCAAAATCCTGTAGTCCACGCGAACAAAGTCGCGGGCACAACTAGTTATCTCATATTATCGGATGAGATCAACGTGAAGCTATCTATTAAATAAAAGGCAAGGAATATGTATAAATAATCATCAGCATTATATCAGCCGAAAGACGTCCACTATTGGACATAGACCTCCCCCAAGCGTCGCCACAATGAGCGGTGCTATGCTGTGTGATGTGTATGTATAATATTCGGAATAAAATGCAATTTAATTTATTAGACCCCAAGCGAACGTTCGCGCACCTATTGTCTTTCTATTGTGTCTCCATGATTGAAAGGGGCTGTGTGTGGCATTGGTGAACCACCATCCACACACACACCACATCATCACCATCACGTTATGTCTAGAATAGAGCGCGGGGTCGATTTTTCTGTTTTTACTGGAGTATGTACCTTATTGTGTTTAATACACAAAGCCTAAAATTGTACTGCTATAGCCATTGTAAAAACATCGCTTATCATCGCATCGCGTCTCGCTGTGTTCCGATCCTTAGCGGGTACGGTCCACGTCCGAAAATGTCGATCGGAACCAGGCTGCGGTCCGGTCCACTTAACTTTCACCGAACGACACGTCAGTCCTAATCGGTAGGTATAATAAGGAGTCGGGTGCATCGATTAGAAAACGTTTATTGTAATCCTTATTGATTGAGTGGTGTTATTTATATACTAATTATAATACTATTTGCATGTATATCTCGCTGGGGATATACCTTTTTTTACCTATGGGAAAAATCATCCTATGACAATCTCCGCTCTTGGGCGGAGCGGGAGATAGTGGCAGACTCTTACTGACTAAAAAACCCATCCCGATCCTTCAAGCCTTCATACCGGGGCTCGAGCGCCCTTTCGGATAACCTTGGCCCCAGTAGGCTTCGACCCGGCTGGGCCCCTGCTGTTGCTGACAACTCCTTGAGGCGTGCGGGAACAGTGCGCGCCGTCGACGACTTGGGCTTGGTCCGAACAGTTACCGGACGGCCGGACAGCGAGCTACCCATTGCTCACTGTCTGCAAGCCCGCGCCTACGGGCTGGGGATATACCTGCAATTGATTTATAAAGGGTCTTCTATACTTTTAGTCCCTTTTTAAAGGGAGTGTTTTCTAAAGATTGACAATGCTGCGGACAAGATTACTATTTATACCTACTAAATAATTACTAGAAATAATTATTAAAATAATATCACGTCAGTTAAAGTTAAAGTTGAGATAAATTATATTAAAAAATAAGTAGGTATATTCATTAATTCAGTATTTCCATGATTCCTGAATCTATTTTGATGTTTTTTTTTTATTATTTCTTGTCCATGGATACAAAGTCCTTGAGGCGGAATGATAAAGATTGATTTGAAGATTGCAGAATTTTCAATTAAAAAATCCAACAGAACATAATTTATAAAATAAGTATTATGCATTTTGTTCATTGATAAAAATGCGTACGAAAACATGCTTATAGTATTAAAAAAATATGAATGTAAAATTAGTGTGGTTTTGAATCGAAAATACACTATTTTTTACCAACTGGACATTTAATTAAGTAGAACTTTGTAAAGGGCGCGATCTCGGCGAAATGGCAATGAGTATTTTATTGTAGTATGCGCTACCTCAGCGAAGCTTGCCGAGAATGTTGGCTCGATACATTTGCTGCCAAATACTGCAAAAACATTGTATTGCACCCGCATTCTAAATCTAAAGTAACAAAAAAATATATTTTATTACTGATGACAAGGCGACATGGTCTTATGACCTTATCCTACCTGGCGACTAAAAAAAGAAGTGTCATATTTTTGCCGCGTTACATTTGAATTGCGATATTTCAGTTTATGACTATGCATTCGCTTTTTCCGACGATCCCAGCCTATGGATTCTGAATCTGCTAAGTACGATAATGACCACGGCCGCTTTATCCTGGACTCTTTTTCTATTTTCTGAATAACTCCAGCGTCCAATAGAACTGACTCTATGTACCATATTTCAACCAGCAGAAGCCGACTCTGTGTTAATTGTGGTTGAAATATTACTCAAATGAGACGATATTCTTTGAAAGTTGCTGTAATCCGATCTGTGATACAAGAATAGATTTATCCAAGGCAGGTAAAAACTGTTTAATTTGTACCAATACTTAACTAACAAAAATAAATATATATAATAATAAAGTACTATAGTTGTTGACGTTAAATGATACAAGAAGTTGACGAATAAATAAGATATTACTTAGAAGCCATATTTACATAATGTTTTTAGACTCTGTTCTAATTTTAAACGTCGATTGACCAAATGAATAAAAAAATGTTTCCTTTGTACATTTTAAATAATCTGGTTTATTTTAGTTTGATGTGCTACCAATGTGCTAGGTACATCCGCCATTTTGAATTTAATCATAAAATAATATAACAATAAAAACTGATTTAACGCATTTCCTCCAACTTCTGTTAAACCTGTAATAGCTCTAACGGGTTCATTATTTCATAAATTATGAATTGAAATTGTCTTAATGTTAGTCCACTGTTGGCCAAATTTGTATGAATGGTGGACCATATCAGTATAAGACTAATATAATTAATACTCGTCAAGACGAATCATACGAGCCCAAACTCGATGGGGTTGTGTCGTTTAACTACCAAGCTCCATAGCCGCCTTCCGGTTCCATCATCAGATCAGCTCCATGTCAGGATAATTTTGCAATATCATCTGATTTACACATGCATGCAAAATTTCAGCTCAATCGGTAACCGGGAAGTGGGTCAAATTTAATTTGCAAGATTTGATTACAGACAAACATCGGGACAGGTGAAACTTAATAAAAGCTGGTAAAAAGACTCCTCAGTGAAACACATCCAAAAAAAAAAAAGCAATTTTGCACTTATCATTCACGATCAAAGTGAAAATAATATTAATTTCCGCTTTTCGTACAGCAGAAAATAGCAATTTTTATGTCTTTAAGGCCAGTGGTGTACGCAAAACGTTTAATAATGCACTCTATTGCGGTGCTTTAAAGTCCAAAATGCGTATAAAGTGTGTGTGAATGATTATAATTTTCTTAGAACGAAAGCGTTCCACTTCTACAGGCTTAAGAGACAATGCAATGATTGTTTTTGCTAAACTTACTCATCACAAGTAGGGTTACCAGATGAAAAAATCAAAAGTCCGGAGAAAAGGCACGACTTCCATTGAAAAATCCTGAAATTATTTACAGTATGACAATTTTATTCACACGTGTATCGTACTCATGCGTTGCCATCGGACTCAAAGTCATGGGTGGGGGTGGCAGCGAAACTTCCCTTTAACCTCCTTCTTCCTTTTTTTTTTATATATTTTTTTTAAGTTTTATTTAAGCTATTAATTTATATTAATGTTTTAATACTTGTTATGTTCATTGTGTGCCAAATAAACATGTTTTCTTTCTTTCTTTCTTTACCAAAGAAAGATTAATTTTAGTTAATTATATTTTGTTGGCCTATTTGGCGCAGCCGTGAGACACACATTGTTAGTTATCTCTTTTTTTATATAACAATCATTAGTGTCAACATGTTGTTACATTGTGTGTCTCTACGAATGTGTATGCCAAATAAAATAGTTTTCCTTCTTTCTTTCTTATTAAGTTTTTTATTAATTTGTATAAGCTTAATTAACTTTTAAGTGTACCTAGGCTATATTTTATAAAAAAAATCTAAATATACTGAGATTTCATGAGATTTGAGAATTGCAGCCGCAATCCTGAGAGTCCAAAAACCTGAAATCTCAGAAAAAATCCTTAGATATGGTAACCCTAATCACAAGAGATTAAAGAAAGGGTACAGTGATCACAGACGCTTGAACATTTAAATCTGATAAAAAAAAATAGAATTTCTAGTAATGTGTTTGACATCGATTTTACCAAGCCATTGTTGTGTAGTTGATTACTTCGCTGATATTACGTACGTGATAATAACTTCTGCCGCTCTGGATAGAGAGGGAGGGAGTGTATAAGCTTTACTGATTAAAACCCGCAGTGTTCTTCCAGTTGTCCTTTATTGCGAGGACTGAGGTAACCTTTTAAACAGTCCGCAGCCTTGGCAGCACAAAGCGTTTTGGGAACCCATTGTGCTTACAGGCGAGGAGTGGAATTCCCTGCTGGAGTCTGTGTTTCCTGATAGCTACAACTTAGGGGTCTTTAAGTCAAGAGTGAAGAGGTTACTTCTAGGTAAGCATGCTCTATCGTCGACCACATCATCGCTTACAAACAGACACGAGCCTTAATAATAAATAATAAAAAAAAGGTGTCGGCAAGGGGTTTTTTTTTCGTTTGATAAAAATCATCCAAATGACATCCCCCGCCCTGGGGCTGAGCTTGGGCTTGAGTTCACATCGGCTTCGGGCCGGCGATGAATGAACGGCTTTCTTTTCTTCTCCGCCCAAGGGCGGGGGATGTCATTAGAATGATTATAACCCACCTGACAAAAAATAATGTCAACATTGTTGGTTGGTTCTAGGATGTTACCACTCAAAATGCTTCATGGTAAAACCCAGTATTTTTCCTAGACATAAAAAAATCGATTGCTCAAGCAAATCCATAAGTAATTATTTAACCAGAGCACGCCTTAGTACATAAAGTTGATTTATCTATGAAGCCAATGACCGCAACGGCCATATCTATGCCTACGGCTGTCTAGCAAGAACTCGTTATTGCAAATCTGACTCGTATTAGAAAACTTGGGTTCCGTATCTACTTGAAGGCAAAGGGACAGTAGGTATATTTTTTACAATACTTACTTGAAAACCCGCTCCAATTCTATAGATTAACATTGTTGATACTAGTGCGGAAAACGGTAAATTGTGTGCCTAAGAGCTGTATTTCTTACAGCTTTTAGGCACACAATTTACTGTTTTCTGCATTTGTGTGGAAAAGTGTGCCAGCTCACCTCCGCCACAATTTATTGTATTTGTCCCACCCGTCGCCGATCAACACTCGTTTCTTTATTTCTTCATAAGTGTGTTGAAAAACGTCGTTTGATAAATGTGGAAATTTGTCACTACAGCTCGGCTCTTTAACACCCACGCCTGCCGCTCGGGCTAATTTCGCCTCGGTTGTAAATTTGTAATGACAAAGTTGTTAATTGGAAAAAGGTTAGATAAAAAGATTAGACAGATTTTGGCTTCAACGGTCATCCTCTTGACACTAATTACTCGTATTTCGAGGAAACTATTATGAAGGTGATTCACGCAATATCTTAAATATCATGACCAGCTAATTAACATATCTACTCGTATTACATTAATAATAATTGTTAATTGATTTTATTACTATTGATCCACGATGGACGTTACCAATGTCATTACATCCGTAGTTGTACTTACCAATAGGCTAGTTGCCGAAAAAAATTTTAATTAGTCCGTCTTTTAGATTATTCAAAAATAAGGGACATGTATTTTTTTATTTGTATATTAAACCAAAAATGACAAAGATATAGCCCATTAAAGTTACGTGTAAGGTCACGCCGTGCTGCATTTTTTCGCTCGGGGTGACGTCACATTATGTAACTTTAATGGGCTATATCTTTGTTATTTTTTGTTTAACCGAAAAAAGAAAAAATACGGTTTCAATATTTTTTTATAATCTAAAATATGGACTAAATAAAATGTAATATTTTTGACCCTGGATACTACCCTATTAAAAAAAAAGTGAAGTTAGACCTTTTAACCGCCACCGTCGGATATATCCGACAAACGCTCGTGTTTTTTTCCGCTAGGGTTGCACATTTACGACCAAGTAATCCATCTCGTCAGCTTTCCTGTCTTCTGTCACGTATAGAGATTGAAGAGCTAAACGAGATGGAGTCGCAAATACTCGACACTGGCGAACAGGACACGAAATTCGTCGGACTAATCTGACGCATGCGCTTAAAAGGCAGATCACAATTACTAATTTATTTAAACTTCAGTAGTGGTACATTGGCGGACTTAATTCAACAAGGCATTCTCTACCAGTCAACCTTTGGGTGATGAACCGATGCTGAAAAAGAATGAAACTAGCTTTTCAGGATGGTGAAAAACAAGAACAGAACAAAAGTAAAAGCCGCAGTCACCCGATACAGGTACCAACCGAAACACTTTAAAAAGACATGTTACACAAGCCTATGTTCAGCGGACGGTTGTAACGTTACCTCTTATGTCGATTTCCGATACGTGAGCTATGAGGAAACAGATGATCATACTTACATACATACATAGAATGTCAAAATCATAACCGTCCTTTGGCTTTGCCGTAGTCGGGTAAAAAAGACAACACTGTGGTAGGTTTGCACAATAAACAAATAACAGAATATACTTCAAATAGAAAAGTTAAATAAGTTATCTACACTTCGACACTAATATAATAAAGAGGTAAAGTTGTTTCTTTGTTTGTAGGAGAATCTCTGGAAGTACTGGTCCGATTGCTAAAATTTTTCCACCGATAGAAAGCTGCTTTATTCCTGAGTGACATAGGCTATATTTTATGTACGCAGGTGAAGCTTGTTTATAGTAATAATAAAAAAAACGGAACCGGAACGCTCGTTTTGAAGTGAGAAATCATGAAATAACTCCTCTCGCTTTGGCTGGACCGAGAGAGTGAGTGCCAGATCTTTTCAATTGCCCTGGGCGGTCTAGGGCCACGTAATTCTTTCGACCAATCCTGTAGCCCTAGCAAGCATCGGTCCAAAAGGGTCAGTTTTAAACGGAACCCTAAAAACCGATTACCTATGCCAACATTAACCGGTTATTACCGGTTTTCATCACACCTAAGGCTAAGGACACTGGACTGACAACAGATTATGAAGTAAGTAAAAAAAAATAATTACGTAAAAATGCAAATAACTAAGATTTATGTTTCCTTATTGTTTTATTTTGAATTTTGTAATTAAATTTAACAGCCGAATTGATTATATCATTGCTTCTTCTAAAAGTCAGGCTCTTGTAATTTATCTAGAATGTGCCAAAAAACACATTTTCGAAAAATCGTTTATTAACATCACTCGTGTTGCAACTACACATTACTTTTTAGATTTGCTAACGTTTCGGACACAATATATTTGGACACAGTGTCCGAATCGACACATTTTTATTTTAATATTTTTTTTACTTCGTGTTTTTCATGTCCAATTCGTCAGTAAAAAAATCTTGACAACAAAGTGTCTATTCGGACACTTTGTCAGAATATGTTGTGTCCAAATCGTCACGACACGACACGTTCGAATGGCTGTTTACTATAGCGTAGACCATGACTTGGAATAGCACATAGGCAACTTTATATCCGGGCCGAGATACGCCATCGACGCAGACTTGATCCTTATCGGACGGGGAGCTACCTACAGCTCTCCGTCCGCAAGCCCGGGCTTATGGTGCTCGGGAGTCACTCTTCGCCTCCTGTCTCCGGCGGGGCCGGGACGTAACTTTCTATGTATGTATATAAAAATATATATCTATATACTAGCGGCCCGCCCCGGCTTCGTACGGGCAATTAATTATACAGCCTATGTTACTCAGGGTGAATGTAGCTTTCCAAATTTGAAAGAATTTTTGAAATCGGCGCAGTAATTTTTTAGTTTATTCATTACAAACATTCACACAAAAATACAAATTTTATCTCTTTATAATAGTAGTGTAGATAAGTAAACGAAATATTTCATGATACCCTAGTCAGCCAGGAAGACGTTTCCCCACAATAATTTTGCAGATTGATCTCGAGCGCTCGACCTCTTCACCTCACGATCCGAACTCGAAAGCTGTGAGAACCTCTCGACTTATGCGCCCCTAGTACTTCGCTCTATCGATCACTTGAGTTATATGTTATGTAACATAGTATATGAACATAAACCTCTTACTGAAGAGGTCAGTGTGTTCGTAGCTTTACGTCAGTAAACATGATTCTTGTGCTCGGCTTATTTTGTTTTGGATTTAATGTGAGTACCTATATTGTTTTCTTAACTAATATTATAACGAGGAAAGATTTAATTTTAAGCTATTGCGTAGCTTCTATCGCAGGCCTTGAGCGTGGAGACCGAATCCAGAAATTCCGTAACGAAAATAACCTAACAGCCCCCACTCATTTGTTTTTTGAGCGTAGTGACCGATAAGAAAACAAATGAGTGAACAATCAATCAAAATTCAATTCAATGTGTGAAAGTGTAACTTCAATTAATATCAAAGAAAAAAAAACAAAGGAAAAAAATACTGCAAAAATAAATAAATAATTATAATTGCATAAGTTGGTAAAAATGCTATTTAATAGCTTTACCGCGGCAGTCCCTGAGTGCCACATGTCTTTTTGTTTTTGTGTTATAATTTAACTCAAAAAGTACTTGACCGATTCCAAAAATTCTTTCACCGTAGCAAAATTACATCTTCACTGAGTAACATAGACTATTTATTGTAAAATTTTATAAGTTAGTTCGTTAATTAATAGACTAGAATAATTGACCTAAGTAGAAACGTAGGGGCCGAGCAGGGTCGAAGCCTACTGGAACCAAGGGTTTGCTTCTGAAAGCAAGGTTCGACCCCGGTATGAAAGGCAACGAAGGAATAGGGTGGGTTTTTTAGTCAGTAAAAGTCTGACACTATCTCCCGCTCCACCCAAGGGCGGGGGATGTCATTTGGATGATTTTTAGTTACCGAAATAAAAACCTAAGTAGAAATAAAATTAAGAATATAAAGTTCCTCTTTGATCTGCTGACCTGGTAGCTAATGATTAAATTGTAGTCTTTTTAGGGTTCCGTAGCCAAATGGCAAAAAACGGAACCCTTATAGATTCGTCATGTCTGTCTGTCTGTCTGTCCGTCCGTATGTCACAGCCACTTTTTTCCGAAACTATAAGAGCTATACAGTTGAAACTTTGTAAGTAGATGTATTCTGTGAACCGCATTAAGATTTTCACACAAACATAGAAAAAAGCAATAAATTTTGGGGGTCCCCATACTTAGAACTGAAACTCCAAAATTTTTTTTTCATCGAACCCATGCGTGTGGGGTATCTATGGATAGGTCTTCAAAAACGATACTGAGGTTTCTAATATCATTTTTTTCTAAACTAAATAGTTTGCGCGAGAGACACTTCCAAAGTGGTAAAATGTCTCTCTCTCTAACTTCTAAAATAAGAGAATGATAAAACTAAAAAAAATATATGATGTACATAACTATAAAAACTACCAGCGAAAATTGGTTTGAACGAAATCTACTAAGTAGTTTTTTTTTAATGCGTCATAAATCGAAAAAAATACACTATTATTAAAACATCGATCAAAGTTACAACATATTACAAGAACTTTTATATTATGTTACTTGCTGCTACGGAACCCTTCATGGGCGAGTCCGACTCGCACTTGGCCGGTTTTTTTATTATTAATCTGCTAAGAAACTTACGTCCGTTGATGAAAGCTCGTAAGAAACTGCTCTCATTTATTTTAAATTTAATGTTAATTTTATGTTTCTTAAGGCTCTGATAAAAACTGTTACTCAACAATTAAAATTATTGTGTCTTGAAATATGAAAGCTTGTAAAGTTTTATAAGTATTTTTGTCAATATTTTTTGAGATTCTGACCGAGAGTTACCGCGATCCAGCAATGCAAAGGCAACCAGGGGTGGATTCAGATCCCAAAAAAAGGGTTGTGGTCACAACTGAAAGTCACTGAAAAATCGGGCATATGTGACTCTGAATACTTATTCGCTAATGTTAAGTGATGTGTATTTTGAAAATTTAAAAAAATCGCATTTACACGTAACTAGATGAGACCGGTGTTCTTAAGAGACGCATGATGCCCTGACCAAGATTTTGTATAGTGTATGTGTATAATTCCACGCAGACAAAGCCGAGGGGCGAACCTATATGAGAAAAAAACACAGGAACCTTACCATGACGTGTTGAAATCTCAGTCGTGCGATCGAGAAAGAGGGATGGAGCTATACACCCTATAACACTCCATCCCCTTAATAGTTCATTTTTTGAGTCGTAAAGATGGGTTTTAGGCCGGGTTTTAAAATGAAGTATGATGTGTCGTCTTCATTAAACCCCAAGCGAACGCCGGCGTTTGCGCATCTATTGTCTTACTATTGTGTTTCAAATTGATGGTATCTGAAAGGTTAAACCCTAATTCAATCTTATTTTTTTTTAAATAGATTTTCAGACAAAAGTATAATTTAAGAAACATTTAACACTCTTTGATACTCCCTCTCGCTCCGCTCAGGGCGGGAGGAATTATTCGATGACGTCCGACTTCAAAACAAACAAAAAAGGCCTGTGTTGATAAGAGCGTGTCCAAAAATGCCCACACTAATTTTATCTGGATTAGTCGTGCAAGGCTTATAAAAAATCATGACCACAAACCTTGTAAAATCTTCAACCTTTGATTAATCGCTGATGTGGTTTGGAAGGTTAATGTTGTAGGTACCATTAGTAGTAATTAGTTCTACAGTTTTCCTATTTATTTTATGAACAGATTAAGACAGATACATTAGGGTACAAAAAGTCCCCCGACCCGACGCTGTCAAATTGTACTGCGTCACGCGTATGAGTTTATTAGGGAGCATGTTGGGGACAATTGTGACCCACGCCTCTCAAGTTGAAGGGTAAAATCTACAAGTCCGTGATAAGGCCTGTCATACTGTGTGGATCAGAATATTGGGCTGTGAAAAAGACGGATGAAAAAAGATTGCATGTAGCGGAGATGAGAACATAATGTTAAGATGGATGTGAGGTGTAACGAGAATGGATACCTAAAGTAAGAAATGAGTATATTAGGGGAAGTTTGAAAGTCTCGCCAGTGACTAAAAAGTTGAAAGGGAATCGTTTGTCTTGGTATGGTCATGTGAAAAGGAGAGATGAAACGCATGTTGCTAAAAAAGTTATGAGTTTACATGTGGATGGATGGAGGGCGAGACCCCGGTCAAAGAAAAGATGAACAGATTGTGTGAGAAGCGATATGAAAGAAAAGGGAGTTAGTGATAGCGTGACGACTGACAGGGCAGAAAGGAAGAAAAAATCGTGTTGCGCCGACCCCAAATAAAACGGGACAAGGGCAGGAAGACGATGATGAGGTTGCGAGACACTAGGCAACGCTCGACGCTCGAAAGGCAAAAATTACTAAGCGACATTGAGTAAACTTTACAGGAGGGTTACTTTAATTGTTAGTTTAAAAAAAGTCGGATTTAGTTACTATTTAAATAATGTTAAAAATTCTAAATCCAACTATTTCGTCATTTTTAACAATTTTTTTTTTTAAATTTGTAACTTTTCATCACTCTCCTGTAAAGTTACTCAATGTTTTTTTGTTAATCAGTGTCCTTTTGGTCTGTTCTTTAATGTGTCTGGGTAAAGGTGGCCTTAGCATGGGCTCCTGTCTCCTTATCAAAAAATATTGTTTACTTAAATAAATTTTGCTGTGGGTGTATACATTTTATTAATGTCGCTTAGTAATTTTTGCCTTTCTAGCGTCGTGTTTCATGCTAGGGATGTCAGAACTGCAATAAAGTATCGATATTTATCGATATCGATATTTTTGAAAATATCAATATCGGTATCGACATTTTTATTTAAAAATATCGATATGTCGGCGTTTTTAATAAATCAAGAACAACGATAAAAAAAATATTAATTATTCAATAACTGAACCAATATTTATCTGATATAGTCATAAGAAAAACTCTTTGATTTATGTGCTCGGCTGTAAGCCGACTTCTGTTATTGGGTACTGCGAGACAGCCAGCAACCGTTGCCAACTTAAAAACCAACAAAGGTCCCAAATTAAAATGAACTTAAACAGCAAATTGAGTCGGCAAAATAAAACCAAAAAAAAAATATCGTATTTGATACAATTTCGATCTTGGACATTTAACATCGATATATCGTTATAAAATATATCGCTCAAAAATATCGATGTATCGAAATGAAAATATCGATATATCGATGTATCGATATTTATCCTACAAGCCTATTTCAGGCCCGTATTAATAATCGATACTCAACTCCTCAAGTGCGATATCATTTGATCCCCGATAATACGATGTCAAAATCTCAAGATTATTTATTAAACACATGAATACAGAATCTCAGTTACCAAGTACCTTGGGCTTGTGAATCTCGTTTATTAATACAATCAGGACCTCAAACTTGATATGAAGCACGAGATCTTGACCTGAGAAACATTTATTAATACGGGCCATAGTGTTATGTAGATTATGAGTTGCGCGTTACTCTTAAGCCTGAGATGAGGCTTAATTTACTTGAGAGTATTTATCCTTGAAAGACACGTCTTCTGATATTTAGATTAAAAAACTAGATTAGACTGGGGGCTTTAATATTGCTCAAGATTCGTGATCGAGTAATTACTTACGCATCGTTCGTTTCGGTTAACTGATCCATCAAAGTCTGAATAATTATTATTCGTCATATTTTCCTGGAGGTACTTTTTTGTTGAGTTGCAAATTGTAACATAACAGGTTCAGTATGGATTTTTAAATATTTTATTTATGTGGGAAATCATTAAAGACTTTTACTGACTATGTTGGGGACGGTTTGTCGTTGCACTGGCGCGGGCGCCGGCACCGCTCTCTTCCCCCGCGGCACGGGCACGCCTCGCGCGCGTGAACGTCTTCCCAGTCTTGAAAGGCTTAACTTTCAATTGATTCCTCAGGTTCTTCTTTGCCCTGCAGCCGGATAAGGTGGCTCTGCGGATTGTTCTTTTTGAAATTTAGAAGTCTACCACACGACAAGTGGTGTCTGTGCCCATGTGTAGACGTGTAATACGGATAAGCCACCAGCATTGCGGAGGCAGATTCTGGTCCTTTATCAGTACCATGTCTCTAACTCTAGGACCGATAGACGCAGTCTTCCATTTGGAGCGCTGCAAGAGTTCCGCAATGAATTCTTGAGACCATCTCTTCCTGAAGTCGAGGCGTTGTTTGCAGATGAGCTGGTACTTCGGTCTTGAATCTTCTGCTGCAAAAGAGGGCACCGACGTCAGTGCGTCCGATAAGGAAGTGACTATGCCGTCCCCAACAGACTATAACCCACCCGAGTTTCTTCAGTTGCCCTTTGCCGTTCAGATCCACGGTAACTCTTTGAGACAATCCCTTAGCTCTAATGGATGATGTGGAAATAATTTTTATCTTTGCTGTTTCTTTTCTTTTATGAGGAACCAAGACAGTTGAACTGTGTGTGTGACAGTTGAATTCGGCAGAATTCGTCAAGCTTTATTTCTTTAGCTCTTTTCTAGTGGTTGTTTTTTTTTTTTAATTATTAAGTACTTTATTTGTTTGATTTTGTGTGTGAGGTCTAAATAAACATTTTTCAAATTCAATTTTTTTAATAAGCAATAATAATTGATATATTCAATATATTTTAAATGATTTTTTCTTTCTCTCTTTCTTTCCATTGTTAACCCTGGCTTTCAGGACTTGCAGTCTTCAAAAAAAAGTTGTTTAGGAATAAAGGGCAAAATACAGGTTAATTCTACCTTCTCATCGGCCTCTTATGTGTCGTTGGAACTGGGAAGGTTGCGTTTGCGCTGTTACTAATCCTATGATGACAAACCGGTCAAGCCAGGACGTTTTTTATCGGCTGTCTGTTGATGGGTGTTCGATTGATTCTTAAATTAATTTCATGTTTTTAGGAAAATGTCAAAGTCAAAGTCAAAGTATTTTATTTATAGAACATAGGTAATATGGTATAGTCTGTCTAATAAGTCAACGGACTTGAGAAATTTGTATAATATTAAATCATTTAAAAAATACTTATATTCGATACTTTTTATAAGGTTCTTCTGTTAGTAAACAATGATCTCTATCTCTTAATTAACCTTGACTATTAAACCCGTGTTGACTACATTAGATTTCATTAAATTATAATAATTACCCAAGTCGGTTAACTTATTAGACAGACTTTACACGGTATAACATTTGTGTTGTATCACTATGTTTTGCCTTGCATGGCGTACAAATTTGGCGTAAGAAACTACAAACTAAATAAAACTGTTTCAAATAAGTAACGTCGTAAACAAGATGGAATAACAAGTGGATCGGACATTTTTTATTTTATGCTTCTATCATCTAAAAACTCATTGATAGAGTAGTAAGCCTTTTCAATTAAGAATTTCTTAAGTTACGGTTTATGTTGGTCATGCTTTGAAAGTATTTGGTAGTTTATTATAAATCTCTGGGCCCATACCGAGACCCACCGTAGGCGCGGGCTTGCGGACAGTGAGCAATGGGTAGCTCACTGTACGGCCGTCCGGTAACTGTCCGGACCAAGCCCAAGTCATCGACGGCGCGCACCGTTCCCGCGCGCCTCAAGGAGTTGTCAGCAACAGCAGGGGCCCAGCCGGGTCGAAGCCTACTGGGGCCAGGGTTATCCGAAAGGGCGCTCGAGCCCCGGTATGAAGGCTAGAAGGAACGGGGTGGGTCTTTTAGTCAGTAAGAGTCTGACACTATCTCCCGCTCCGCCCAAGAGCGGGGGATGTCAATGCATGATTTTTTCCCACCATAAAAAAAGGCCCATTTCGAGACAACAGTTTGTGGAAAATGCAGTATTGTGTTTTTTTGATTTTAGTATGCTTTGGTGACGTCTAGTACTAAGTTTGCTATAATTATCTTCTTGCCATGTCGTGATGTCGCACATATTTTTATTCAATTATTTATATTATTACAAGTTTCACTAAAAATAAATATTTATCTAAAAACAGCATCAAACTTGGTTCTTAAATCATGTATCTATGTAGATACATGAACGTTAATAGGGATGTTCCTATTAATATTCTCATATCAATTAAATACTGAAAGAACCTTTCGAAAATTCCGATTCTAATCGTGTTTGCTGGAGAATCGAATCTAGTCCCTAAATCTCAAGGCTTTTTTATTTTATTACGAAGACTAACAAAATAAAACTAAAAAAAATAATAGAAAGTAGCACACAGTCACAGACGTCAATGATTACCAAATTGCATTAGCAAATGCTAAGGTTAAACAATGCTATTGACGTTTGACAAATGCAGATTAAATTATATAATTATAATTAATTATAAGAATAATTAATAGAAGGACTTAACTGAGATTTATCGAGTAGATAACAGCTATAGGATATTTGTAGAAAAACTGTTGCGTGTTCTTGAATCGTCTGTGCGGTGTTAGGCCCGGCGCGCGGCGGGGCCCAGTATCGGCATTGGCAAGGCAATAGTCCATTTTGATACTAGTGCAGAAAATTTGTCATTGCGACCGAGGTGGAATTGGAGCCGAAGGCTGCAGTGACTTTGCATGTGTATCAAACGACTTTTTTTAGACATTTACGAAGAATTGAATAAAATAATATGTCTTGCTTAAAACCTCGCAGACAGAAATGAGACAGAGACAGGATGAGACAGGCCCCCGCAGGAGGTTTGCGTCGACCCAGGCCTACAGGCTACGCAGGCTTTTTTGTATTGGTTCTTCGACTCTATCTAAAATGAGTGTTTTGAAATTAATATTTAGTCAACTGTTTTGATATTACTATTTACACCGCAGCTAATGACAAATTTATGTTTTTTGGATGTATGGTTTAAAATGAGTGAATGTCAAACGATTTTCTGCGAAATGAAGTTTATCTTATCCGCTGTTTAAAAATTTCGCTATAAAAGGTAGACCCTAGTTTTAATCAGTAACAGATTGACACTTCCTCTCGCCCCACTCGGAACGCGAGAAGTTATTTAGTGATTTCCGATGAACAAAAATGGTACAACACTTGGTTGTCTCTCAGCTGGTTGTGCTACATCATTTCTGATTCCTTCACTCCTCGACCCTCGGCCTGTCAACCTAGGAGGCATCACACCGTTATAGCATAGCATAGTCAGCCTTATAATGTTCCCACTGACAGCAGTAGAATCATGGTCACACAGGCTCACAAGGACCTCATGTCTTTGAATATTAGGACTTAGGACATACCGGTTTCCTCACATTGTTTTCCTTCATCGTTTGAGAGCAGTGGTGATGAAATAAATTACAATTTACTTAATAATTCTCCTTTAATTTTCAGGTAGCGTTAGCTGCGCAGGCGCCCTGCATAGAACTGAATGATGGAAACAGAATTCCGTCGCTTGCTTTGGGGACTGGAAGAGGCACAGCTAAAGAGGTAAGTTTATTTGTGACTATAAACACACCCATCATGGTACAGGAGCAATTCCAGTGTGGGGTCCCTTTTAACTTTAAGAATTGACTTTCTGGACTGCATGATTTGATTTTTGCCTCGTTATCGTCCGTATGACTTCGAAGCTAAAGGGTAAGGCTAGTAGTTGACCACTATCTCACCTGATGAAAGCAATGATGTGGTCGACGATAGGAGCATGCTTGCCTAGAACTAAACTATTCACTTTTGACTTCAAAATCACTAGGTTGTAGCTATCAGGGAACACAGACTCCAGCAGGATGACCTAATGATGAAAGATGGTATAGACCCAAAAGTGAACATAATATGTCAACACATATTGTGTGACGAAATAGTATGATAAAGTAGAACTTCGTTACATAGTATGTGACGAAGCCTATTTTGTGTTCTTAGGTATTTCTTTGAACAAATCAGAAACGGTTATTTCCAATAGACCATTTACAGGCACTTTTGAATTGTCAAAAAATGCCGCGGCGGTCAGTCAAAAAAAGCTAAATTTGCACGTTCCAAAGATCTCTGGAGAAGAACGGGTAAAAAATTCCATGGACACTCTTTTATTAAATCAAAATAGATAAAGATATCTCGATCGCGTCTCGGACCACTCGTCGAACAGTTCCGGCTCAAACGCTCATCCGAGCGTAGGTATAAAATGTGAAGTTCATACATGAGATTGTCTTCTGTACCTATCTATTTTGTGGTATGGGCTACATAAATCTTAGTTACATATTTCTTGGCGCTTCTATTATGTGAGCACAATGTAGATAAATATTGAAAAAAAAAAGTAATTAGAAAAAAAGAAATAGAAATAAGTCACTAAGAGATGATTATACCTACATAATTATGTAAAGTTTCAACTGAGACAAAAAGTCTGACTGAGACTGTTCATCTCTCAAAATCTAATAGGTATTATAAAATGTTATCTACCAGAAATTACTTGACATTTCCTCCTAGAGTAACGTTAGGCCCAGCGCACACCGAAGACAACAATTTAATATAAACCTTAACTACCTTGACATACAGTCTAGCGCGCATGCTCTTGTAGTAGCTTGAAGGCGCTTCGAGCGCCGCATGCGAATTTATTCTTTTGCAGACCGTAGACCTCCAGCGGTGTGCGCTGGGCTTTATGAAGAGTCAAGGAAGCCAAAAGATCCTCTTCGTGCAGAAATCGTATCGTGACCTCTATCGTGACACCAAGACATTCCTAATTCATTGAGGCATTCAGTTCTGTACCTACATAATATAGAATCTCAGGCTCTACCACGAGTTCTTGCAGCCTGTTCACGTCTTTAATCTTAGCTGCAGTGGCGCGGCGAGCGGTGCGGCGCGGTGAGCGGGGCAGTACTGGTAAACGGGCGCGCGCCACTATGAGCGGTGTCTTGTGGCGTGTTTCAAACATTTTCATATTTTTGTTTTAGCCGAGCTTGAGCGGTAGCTAAGCACGGGGCGGCGAGCGGCCCCGTGCTTAGCTTAGCGTGCTTAGCGTGCACAGCGGCAAGGTCGTGAACGGGCCGTTATCTTGATCCATTTGACGATCTAAACTGTTCTGTTAAAGGGATGTACACTATATAAGTGTGTTTTTTTTAAGGGTAAAAATCATCCAGATGATATCCCCCGCCCTTGGGCGGAGCGGGAGATAGTGTCAGACTCTTACTGACTAAAAAACCCACCCCTTTCTTTCGTTGTTGTTTTTTTTTTATGCACCTGCCATTTTGTCTCTGCACTACCATAGGTTGACTGGTTGAGAATGCCTAAGGCATTAAGTCCGCCCTTGTATCTTTTGTTGCATGCAGATTAAATAAATGAATAATAAATAAATACAGGGGCTGAGCCTCCCTTTCGCAAACAGACCCTGACCCCATTAGGCTTCGACCCTGCTCGGCCCTGCTATACAAGGTGTAAGGGACAGCCCTCCACAAACTTTAAGGGCTTGCTCAGTAAATTCAATTCATTCAATAAATTCGGCCTCTCCATCCAAACTGTCCGATCAAGTTTATAATTTTCTACGGTGAGGCGGATTTTTTTTTCGTTTCCTGAAATATTTTTTGTGGAAGCATGTTCAGTTTCGTCTACTGAGCAAGCCCTTGAAGTTTGTGGAGGGCTGTCCCTTACACCTTGTATAGCAGGGCCGAGCAGGGTCGAAGCCTACTGGGGCCAGGGTAGGGGCCTGGACACCTTGTTTAGGGTGTGTCTTTTATAACTTCATCACTCTTTCTCGCTTGCATGACTGACATTTTAAGTTTAACACGTCATGATGAGGCTCCTGATCACGTTTGTTGAAATTACCTGCAGTTAGTGGTACACCACATAGACTAGCTCCAATTACTGAGGAACTTTGATTATGACTTTTGACCTTAGTGTTGGGAAATGTTACGAGAAACGCATTCATGTGTTTCATAAGTAGCTAGGAGAGCAGTGGTGCCCGAGTGGTAATGGCCTTGACTTACGAGTTGTAGGTCGCCGGTTCAAACTCTGCCAGGCGCATTACTTTGTGTAATTTATTTCATTACCACTGCTCTCAAAACGGTGAAGGAAAACATCGTAAGGAAACCGGCATGTCCTAGAACCAAAAATTTAAAGACATGTGACATTTACCAACTCGCACTGGGCCCGCGTAGTTGATTACGGCCCATTTCCTCTACTAGTGAGGAGTACTGAGTCCCAGCAGTGGGAACGTTAAAAAAGCTGATGGTAATATGTAGCTACGGTCTGAAAGAGAAGATTTTTTTCTGTAGAAACGATTTCATTTTTTTTTTTTCTATTTGCCCATTGTTGAAAAAGTTCTTCCATATATTGATTCGGTGTCATCCTGCATCGCGGTATCAGAGTAGTCCGCGCGATCATACAATAGTCCGAATTCAATTATCGAGCTGTTGCCCGGACCAGATCTAACACTCGTCTGGTTAGAGGATCCTCCTTTTTCAATGGAAGTATGTGGGGCCTTACATTCTGTTCGAGTTCGTTCTTCATTTTAATAGGTTTTCTATTATGTACTTTTATGTTATGTTATACTTAAATATCTATAATATAAAAATGAATCGCTAAATGTGTTGTGTGTGTTGAGAAGGTTCTTATGTAAAAAAATGAAAATTAGGGTAGTGTAGGGTAGAGTAGGGTATAATAATAATAATAATAATAATCGTTTATTTGCTTAGAATGTAGGTACATAAAATAAGGTGTTTACAAAGAAAAGGAAGAAAGGAAAGGTAAGGTGTTTATAGTTGGGTAGAATAGGGTAGAGTAAGGTGTAGTAGGGTGGAGTAGGGTAGAGCGGGAGCGAGCAAAAGCTAGTAATAAATAAATAAAAATCCATTTAACGCATTTTTATAATAACTCAAAGTTAACATAGTATGTTAACTTCTGTTTAATATTAAAGATTTTAAAAATTTGATTGTTGATCGACGTGTGGCTGACTTTAAATACAATTCAAGAAATAAAAAACAAAATGTAAACAAAAAATGCTTGACTAGATTTAATTATAAACTCGTCTAGCTATGTAAATTGTCTATGCCCGTAGCGTAGTTCCTTTTGCTCGTATAAAAACCTTGTTGTGCGGTCGTGTTATGGTAAATCCGATTTTTTACCTCTACTTTTTTGCTTGTAGTTTTTGCTTCTCTAAAGACGTGTTAACAGTTGAAGCATCACTATGTCTATCAGATTAATATATAGGGTGACTGGTAATTAGTGTACGATACTTAAACGCGTGATTGTGCTCGTGATAACAAACAATTTTTATTACGGGAGCAAAGCCGAAAAAAATAAATGTACTGAACAGCTGATTTTTTATTCGCGATTTCAGGTTTCCCAAAAACTTGAAAAATTTTTTTTTTTTATTGGGATTAACTAGTGCTTGACTGCGATCCGACCTTTTTTTTTTAACGTTTATTTGTATATAAATAGAATACAAGTAATATTTACAATACTAATGATGCAAATCATAAACTCATTAGAGTTTTACCGTGCATCATAATCATCGACACAAAGAAAAACTTAACCAAAACACAATAAAAATAAAAATATCACGTTCCAGATCACATAATTACGTCCGAACAGGGTATAATTAAAATAAGACGCTAAAATTGTCGATTGAACGAGCGAACGTAACATCGCATCAGACTGACTACCCGCTTTTCTAATCATAATGTAGTTAAGGAATGTTTTGAGAGTGATACAGGTTGTTCCTTTATTTTAATCACCTATCTGTGTGCATTCCTCATCGTCTAAATCAATTTATGTGCACAGATGCATAAGTTATTTATTTTAATTATTATTATTTATCTAGGTATTCAAATGTAAGAAGTGTTGTTTTAATTTGTATTTTATGTTTTTATGTGTAATTTTATCTATTAATGTTGTCGGTAAACTATTTATAAGGTATGGTATCATATATTTCAATAATCTCTTGCCATGTAGGTTGCTGTATTTAGGAAGTAAAAGCCTCGCGTTGATGACACTACGAGTATTAATTTGATTAACGCTTACGGGTTTTGATGTCCTATAATTTTCAGTAGTGTTAATTTAACTTTTTCATAGACGGGTATAATTTTACAGAATTCAAACAGCTTATGGTAATCATTTTGGAATTTAATTTTAATATTATACGGAACAATAGTTTTTAATATACGTAGTTGTAATGTGTAAATTTTGTCAAGGTGGGTTTTATATGTTCTCCCATAGCTCGATAGTCCATAAGATATTATTGATTCAGCGAGAGATTTGTACAGCATCAGTAATATTTTATACGGTATTTTGTATTTTATCAACGAAAATTTGGCTAGGATGCATCTTAATTTATCGCAAACCCCATCGATATGTTGTTTCCAACTGAGCCGGCTATCAATGATTAGACCCAGATATATTTGCTTATCTACGAGATCAATTGAGTCACAGTTGCAAGGTTTGGGGACTTTTCTATAGCAGTTTGCATGCATACACTCATGCGAGTGGGCAATCAGCCTAGGCAAGGTTGGACTTCTATTTTGGCTGGAGCTGATGTACATAAGTTTGGTCTTTCCTGCATTTAGTACTAGGCCCGCGTCATGTGACCACTTGCTAAGTCTATCAAAATCGCCTTGTAGCTGCTTCTGAGCTTCTTCCACACTAATTCCAGCAGCCACAAGGCAGGTATCGTCAGCAAATTGATAGACCTCACACTGATTTATTACATTGACGAGACTATTTACGTAGGCTAGGTAATGCAGCGGACCAAGGACCGAGCCTTGCGCCGTGCCTTCTGTTACCCTAACCGAGTCACTCAATGCGTCATCGACTTTGACCATGTACTTTCTCTCGTTTAGGTAGTCCTTACACCAATCCAGTAATTTGCCCCTAATGCCACTGTCATGGAGAAACTCAATTAGTCTGTCATGTCTGAGTGTATCGAATGCCTTGCTGTAGTCAATAAATACTACCAATACGTGACGTTTATCATTTAGGTGTTTATGTATACTATCTGTGAACCTTGACAGAAGCTGCGTTGTATTCTTTTTTGGTTGAAAACCATATTGTTTGTGCGTTATGATCTCATTTTTCTCATAGAATTTGTGTATTTGTATGCAAATGAATTTTTCAATAATTTTATCAATTGTAGGCAATATAATTATTGGTCGGTAATTATTGTAGTCCGTCTTTGTTCCTTTCTTGTGAATTGGTCTGACAATTCCTGTTTTTAGCAATTGTGGGTACTTACTAGTTTTTATGCTTAGGTTAATTAAATTAGAAATCACCGATGTGATTGCAACACAAATCTTTTTTAAATCGATTGCTTTAATGCCATCAATACCTGGTGCTTTATTATTGTTCAAGGACATAATGATTTTCTTTATACTGGCCGGATTCGCAGGTTCTAAGCGCATAGTAACATTGGCTGGACTTTTATACTCTGATTTGTTAAGTAGTTTTTGTGAGCAATTAGGAATAATAAGTTTAACGCTTTTATCAAACGCGTGTGCAAAATGATTAGCGATATCTTTCGAAGTTGTGTTGGGTTTAGTAAATGTACTTTTTATACTATCATCAATAGACTTTTTCAACCTTCCTGTGATCTGATTTAAGATTTGCCACATTTGTCTCCTCACCTGATGGTAAGTAGCGATGCAATCTTTGATGGAGAAGCGCACTAGTTTATTAAGAGCCTATTCACTCTAGAATCGAAGACACCCAAATTCAAAGTTCTTCAAAGTTTTTAGTTGGCTGAGAATAAAATATATGTTAGATATTATTAACTACATTTTGAAAACATGTTTTTTTTTCTAAACACGTTATTTTAAACCTCACGATAAAAACAAAAAAGGTCAGACTTATTTGTAACTTTGACCTTTCAATTTAATTTTTATTATTATAATATTCCTAGACTGTGACTAATCTAAATTTAATTAAATTTAAATTTCGATGTAAGACTTGGTTGTTTTTAATAATTCGTGTTGCTTTTCAGTAAATCGATGAAATGCTTCAAATTTTGCAATAAACTGTAAACATTGCGTCACGACAAAACGCACGTCACTATTTTTTTTTATAAGGCCTCTCGCCCACGATTACTTTTTGTAGCGATGCTGTAGCGCGTTTGCATCGATACAGTCGCGATGCTGCAGCGCTTTGGCATTTTTTCTATAGCGCTTGCAAATACGACTAACGCGCGTTAGTAGCGATGCTGTCGCGCGCTTACAAAACGTGCGACTGCATCGCTACACAAAGTCGTCGTAGGCGAGGGGCTTAAGAGTTGGTCAAAAATTAAACTTCAAAATCTTTGTGTAGAAATCAGGGTATTGTCTATTACCCAGTCGTAAGGTAATTCCCGGCCACCGTTTGGCGTAGGTTTGCGGACGGTAAGCAAGAGCAAGCCTGGGTTGACAGCGCGTTGTGTTCTATGCGCGCTTCATAGATCTATCAGCAAAATTGACGTGACCCTTTAGAGGCGATGCCTGCAAGAGTAGCGAGATTTTTCGAAAGAGCTACCTTAAGCGATCCAGGTTGGCCCTGCTGGAACGCATAAGGTAGGGTTTTAGTCAGTAAAAGTCTGACATTCCCTGTCTTTTCACGCAGAGCGGGAAGAGTTTGTTAAGGATTTCCCATTGAAAGAAAAAGGGGATAGTCTGATAAATACACTAGTGAAATATCCAGAGATGCTAAAAGGATCGTCAATAAGAAATTATATAATAATAATATTCCACAACTATCACACAACGTCATCTAGTCCCAAACTAAGCAGAGTTTGTACTATGAGTACTAGACAACTGATAAACATAGTTATATATTTCTAAATACTTAACTACATTATTATAGATAAATTACACCCAGAAACCGAACAAAATGATCGTGCTCATCACAAAAACATTTGCCTTGGGTGGGGTGGGAACGCATGCTACATACACCTGGTACCTTTTCTCTTCCAATCCTTAATTTTCAACACTCAAAGTATAAAAAACTGCTTGTATATTTCAGACTGATTCCCTAGATGACGTCCGCAACGCTGTCTTCTGGGCTATTGAGGCTGGATATCGCCACATCGACACAGCAGCGGTGTACGGCGATGAAGAGCAAGTCGGCCAGGGTATAGCTGATGCCATCGCCAAGGGAATCGTGACCAGGGATCAAGTCTTTGTTACTACTAAGGTAAGATTATGTTCTAGTTCGTTAGGCTATTAGTTACAGTTTTCACTGCCTCGTAGGTCTTGTCGACAAGGTTGCCGACATAGCACGAAGTATCGCCAAACTTAAGTGGCAATGGGCAGGGCACATTGTTCGCAGAACAGATGGCCGTTGGGGCCGAAAGGTTCTGAAATAGCGACCGCGTGCTGGAAGACGCAGCGATGGAAGTCCTACAAGGTGGACCGGTGACCTGGTGAAGGTTACGGGAAACTGATGGATACGAGGCGCATAGGACTGATTATTGTCGCGACATTTGGTGAAGACCTATGTCCAACAGTGGATATCTTTCGGTTGAAATTATGTTGACAGGTTTTGAAGCCGTGAGTTCAACATTAGATATCTTTAGATTACTAATTTATTATTATTTATTTTAAGCTTTTTGCACAAAAAAAAAACTGTACAAAGGCGGACTTAATGCCTTAGGCGTTATGTGCCACTCGACCTTAGGGTGGTGCAGAAACATAACATGGCAGATGCAACTTAATAAATAGACAAAACAGAAGAGAAACAAATATATACAATAGTAAATACATACTTAGATACATACATATAAATGAACTACAACATCAATCATAAACTACAATAACAAACAAACAACAACAAATAACAAACAATAACAACAACAACAATCAACAATTCAACAATTTGAACTTGTATAACCTTTTCTGTATCTTTCCAGCTGTGGAACGACAAGCACGCTCGTGACCAAGTGGTGCCAGCTCTCAGGGAGTCTCTGGCGAGGCTGGGTCTTGACTACGTCGACCTGTACCTGATTCACTTCCCTCTTGCTACTAAGGTAAGACCTACTATTTCGTTTTAGCATTCAGGACCACTTGGCGAAAAGTTGAAAAGAAAATTTGACTCTGTATCAAAAAATTTGACCAAAAAAGCTACTAAATACGTCCAAATAGGACACTTTTTAAGCAGTCTGATGCAGTTGGTAAGGTTGTTACCAGATTTTGGAGTAGCGGTCATTGTTTCTACTGAATTTATTGACATTGATAATTTAAAAAACGGAAATTAAACTGTCTTGAATCGACATCTATCGTGATCCTTTACATTTTCACGTCACGGCGATTTTTTCGTCAATTCAAATGAGGGCGATGTTTCCTAGCTGATTACACTGAAAAGACACCGAATACTTTCTTTCTTTTATACACGCTCAGTTTGAAAGCGATGCCTAGTTTATTTTTTCCATATTTGTTGTTGAATAACCAATTTCTGTTTTCTGAATTTTCCTAACCAGAATTATCTATTCACTAGTGCTGCCAAATTGTTATATATTGTTTAATTTAAAAACTTTGTCGAAATAATAAAAATATTGCGAGTTCGTTTAACACTTCAAAAACTGTACAAAACAGTTTATATTCCACTTCTGTGCAAAGGCTTCCCTCTCACTTTTCCACACACGTCTATTTTCAGGCATTATGGGCCAGTATCCCTTCCGTTAGAATTTAATAGGACCAAATAGGAGTGTCTTTCTAAGTAAAATAAGTATTACAATTTAAAACAAACAATTTATCTTTTTTTTTTTCTAGAAATCTTAATCTTACACAAAGAATGTATGTCTATTAGAAATCCAATTAATCTCATTATAAAAACATTCTTTGACCATATCGAGCCTTAGCTACTGGATGGATCAGATATGGAATATCTTTAGATTAAAATTGTGCTGCTATTATCATATCGTATGAATAAAATTGTGCTGCCATTATCATTATGCATCATATCGTATGAATAATTCACTAGTTTGCTAGGGTTTTAGAATTTTATAATGTACTAGCGTCCCGTCCTGGCTTCGCACGGGCAATAATTAATAGCCTATGTTACTCAGGGTGAATGTAGCTTTGCAATGGTGTAAGAATTTTTGAAATCAGCACGGTAGTTTTTGAGTTTATTCGTTACATACAAAAATACAAATCTTTCCTCTTTATAATATTAGTATAGATATGTCGTGGCAAGATCTTAGAATTAGTCACTTCATGAAATGGCCAAGTAAAATTGGCCAGCCCCCCTAGCCAAGTAACAAATGTTTCGCTTGCGCCGAACGCTTCGAGTTGACCTTGCCGCCAATTCTTTTGTTCTGACCACGTGACTGAGCGTTAAGACGACGTCATTCCCGTACATTTGAAGCTTTCTACAAGCGTTAACAATTGCAGATTAGTAACTTGGCTAGGGATACAGATCGTTTAAACGTTAACATTTGATGATATGTCAATCCTCGTTTGGCTATATCATTGATGTAGAATTTCTATGATAATAAAAGGTCTAAATGAAGGAAGTAGGCTAAACGTAGATTGAAATATTATCAATCTTTAACGGTAAAAACGATCTGGCCAGTTTTAGGTACTTGGCCTATTATAATATAATTATTATTTTTTAAGTATATATATTTTTACATACCTACTTATCTATTTTGTTTTCTTTTTGTTTTCTTTTGTTTCTTTCTTCAATTCATTAAACCCCAAGCGAACCGAAAGCGTTCGCGCACCTATTGTCTTTCTATTGTGTCTATAATTTCCACGATTGAAAGGTTAATAGTAGATAAACCAGTCCGTGCCGGCGCCGTCTCTAACCAGTCCTTGCGGTACGCGTCCATGCCGTCTCCTTTTTCAATGTCTTGTAATTATATAAATTGTTGCATTAATTTCAGAGTGACGGATCACCAGATAACATCGACTACTTGGAAACCTGGAACGGCATGGAAGAGGCGAAGCACCTGGGCCTGGCCAGGTCCATCGGGGTGTCCAACTTCAACGCCAGTCAGATCGATAGGATCGTGGCTAACAGCCCTGTGAAACCAGCCGTCAATGAGATTGAGGTTAGTTCCACGTAGTAATTATACACCATGTACCTACTATGAATTTAATATTCAGACTAATTTACTGGTTCCAGAATCATTCTGGAATCCCGGTGGTCGAAGTTATCGTGGGCGATTTTCGTGATTAAAAAAAAATACAGTAGTTTTTTATGTGCTAATATGGAGCGCAGTATAGTAGGCGTTAAAGTAACGGATCGCGTTCGAAACACTACACTGCACTCCAAAACTCAGATCGTTGACGTGATTCAGAAGGATGACCAGCTTAAGTAGGACTGGGCAAGACATGTCTGCCGCATGTTGATCGAGCTAAGGATCAGTAAAACATAAAGTTGGTGCCCTGAAATCGAACGACGGGGTCGTGGCAGACCAAGAAGTAGATGGTGGGACCACTAACATGGTTTCCTTTGGAATTGGTAAGAAGTGGTTCAGAGCCGGGAACAATAGAATGAATGGATGATGGCCTTTGCCCAGCTGTGGGACAGTATAGGGTAGATATAGTAATAACAAAATATTAATAGATTTTTTGTTTCAAATTCAGAAAGAGCTATCTGCTCGGCTGAACTCAGATGCTCAGAAGAAAAAAGCTAATTGATTACTTAGCTTCTGCTAGCAGCTTCGCCAGCATGAAAATAAAAATTAGCCTAAGGGAACAAACTTGAGGAATAAAAAATCCTATGTGTTCATCCAGGACATGGTCTCCTAGTGTGCCAGATTTCATTCAAATCCTTTCAGCTATTTGAGTTTGATGGCGTATCTAACATACAGCCTCACCTCAATCTTTTCTATAACATTATTGTGATGTGTTTTTCCCCCAGGTAAACCCAACGCTAACTCAAGAACCTCTGGTCTACCATTGCCTGTCGTTAGGCATAGCAGTAATGTCGTACAGTCCCTTCGGCTTCCTGGTGTCTCGGGATCGCCCTGATGCTCCTCCTCCGCGGTACGACGACCCCACCCTGGGAGCCTTAGGTGCTAAGTACGGGAAGACTCCTGGACAGATTGTGCTTAGATATCAGGTGAGTATTTTTTTTACACGCTTATATTAGCTTCACTTGTATGGTTTTAAACCAGACCCTACACTTGGAATTACTCCTGTATCATATGACACCTACATGGGTCTTTATAAAACGTCAGAAGCTAGTAGAATAGAATAGAATAGAATAGAATATCGTTTATTTAATAAAAGTGGCACATTTAAATAAAAATATAAAAACAATTTTAACGCATACATTGCATTTGTTGCCTGAACTAGGTTGGACCTGTATTTCAGGCTAAAAAGTACAAATAACCTCAAGTAATAAATTAACAATCATTAAATTAACTATAATAAATAACATACATTTAATTTAACTAAGAGCAAAACATCTTTTATTTACAAACTATTAGGAGATCTTCTGTCTCTCTAGTGCATGGTTCCAAATTGTTTGTTTCCTAAGCAGAAGAACCGGCAAATATCACCATGGTTATTTCCATACAGTATAATATATACACACGGAACAAAACTCAACAACAAATGCTTTTGAGAGGTCACAGAATATGCCAATAGCGTCCTGGGAGTTCTCCCAGGATTTCAAAATGTGACTGAAGAGTTCCACTCCTGCATCCGCCGTTGACCATCCTTTTGTGAACCCAAACTGATGACTATGAAAAATCCTATTTGAATTAAAATGAGACAACATATTCTATCTGGTCGAGCATGATTTTTTTATAGATTTTATTCAATGCTGGAAGCACAGATATTGGTCTATAATTAGAGGAATCACTCTTACTACCTGATTTAAATCGTGTCCCTCCAACTCGCGACCAGTTTTACAACACAATATCTACTTGGAATCTTCTTCTTCCCGCCCTTGTCCCATATTACTTGAGGTCGGCGCAACACGTTTTTTTCTTCCATTCTGTCTTGTCACCCGTCACACTAGTATGTCTACTAGGAATTATTTTGCGAATAATTGAAACAGGCACTGAATTTCACGCGAAAAAAGGCCAACAAACTTAACCTCTAACTTCTTCGCGGACTTGCGGACGGCAAGCAATGGGTAGCTCGCTGTCCGACCGTCCGGTAACTGTCCGGGCCGAGCTCAAGTCGTCGACGGCGCGCACTGTTCTCGCGCGCCTCAAGGAGTTGTCAACAACAGCAGGGGCCCAGCTGGGTCGAAGCCTACTGGGTCTAGTTTCGAACGGGGTGGGTTTTTTACTCAGTAAGAGTCTGACACTATCTCCCGCTCCGCCCAAAGGCGGGGGATGTCATTTGGATAATTTTTACCCACCAAAAAAAACCTACCATGTTAAGTAATTGACAGAATTACCGAATCCCAACAGAGTTTTCAGGTTTCCTCTTTATCAAACATTACGTTGGTTAAAACAAGCTTTTAAACCATGTTGACGTGTTTTTTCTCGATCCTTAACTAGTTGAGTAGATTTCTTTGATTATAAGCGATCTTTAAAATCTAACCTCTTTTTTTGTCTCCAGATCGACCGCGGCCTAATTCCGATTCCAAAGTCGACTAACCAGAAGCGTATAGCCGAGAACATCAACATCTTCGACTTCCAACTGACGCAGGAAGAGATCGCCACGATCAGCAAGTTCAACAAGAACACAAGGGTCATCGACATTAGCGACTGGAAGGATCACCCCTACTATCCTCACCAAAGTTAATGTACCTAACATTGACTTTGCTGTTGAACAACTAATTCTATTGAATAAAAAATAAAGTTAAAATTCCTTTGAAACGAGTCTGTGTTTTAGTCCCTTTTGATTACACACGGTCACTTAGAATAAAATGCTCCCATACACTAAGGACTATATTTCACCGAGACACCATGGCGGCGCGACCAGTCGCCGCTTCCAACAAAATGTATACAGCTCTATAGAAAGTTACTCACCTGGTGTCCGTTTGGTTGCGCAACCAATTTGGTGGCGCGACCAGCTCGGATGTGTGGCGATTCTGGTGTCTGTATGGTGTCTTATTTTTTTAATTGATATAAACTAGTGCTTGACTGCGATCCTACCTGATGGTAAGTAGTGATGCAATCGTTGATGGTGAGGCGCACTAGTTTATTAAGAGCCTTTTCACTCTTGCCTTGACGACACCTAAATTATATTCGGATGGGAGGACCGCAGCAGGCAAATTGTTCCAGTTCCAGTACCTCGATGTAAGTGGTATAAACGACGAGGAAAGGTGAACGGCCTCCTTTTGGCGGTGAACGGACACGCTTGTGTTTTGGTAGCTTAGGGCTATATTTCACTGACCAATTGCGCCGCCATGGTGTCCTGGTGAAATATAGTGTATAATAATAGTGTAGATAAAAAATAGCATAATCATAATAGGGCTCTCAGACATGCCGGTTTCCTCACGATCAAGAAAAAGTTTTGAGAATAGTGGTAGGTACTGAAAAAAATTAGACAAGGTAAGGCGTCTGGTAGGATTTGAATCCATGACGTAAAACTAGCAAGTCGGTCCCATAATCACTAGGCCTACAACAAGATGAAATAACAATTATAGATAAAAACTGAGCACGGCGAGCCTCAAGGTAGGACTTGCAATGAATAGGTCCAAAACGAAGGTGATGAACTGATGACTAACAGCATCAAATGTAGGGTCGAAGTAGATGCGCAGGAAATACATTATGTCGATGACTATATCTACTTGGGCCAGTTAGTATCTTTCTAAAACCGACAGGAAAAGGAGATCGATCGGCGAATCCAGAACGCCTGGAAAAGCTTGAGCCATGAAGACGCTAATGAAGGGTGATCTGCCGATCTTTCTGAAGCGCAAGCTCATCGATATGTGTATCCTTCCCATCCTAACCTAATACGGTGCTCAGACCTGGTCTCTCACCGAACTACAAAAGATTCGCCTTGAGGTTTGCCAGAGGGCTATGGAGCGCAGCATTCTGTGCGTAAAAAGAACAGACCAAATGCAGAACGACACGTTGCGCTCCATAATGGGTATCATAGACGTGGGCAAAAAAGCTGCCAGGCTCAAATGGGAGTGGGCGGGTCATGTCAGCCGCATGCATAGCGACCGCTTGGCGAGCGTCGCCACAGTGGGTCCCTACTGAAGGAAAGCGCCGTCGAGGTCGGCCTAGAAAGAGGTGGCGGGATGATCTGGACGCGTACCTCGAGATCTGGTTTGAGACGGCGCAGGAGAAGAAAGTTTGGAAGGACTTGGGGGAGGACTTTGCCCAGCAGTGGGACAGTAACGGATAGAAAAAAAAAACACTAATATAATAAAGAGGTAAAATTTGCTTTTTTTTGTTTGTAGGAGGTAAATCTTTAAAAATACTGCAAATTTTTTTTCACCCATAGAAAACTGGTTTATTCATACGTGACATATTTTATGTACGCGGGGAAAACCGCAGGAAAAAGCTAGTTATTAATAAAGATGATTAAATTAAGATTGATTGTGCTCAGCTTAAAAAGTGGTATTTATTTCTAAACTAAAAACTATAATTCTACAAGTTGACGGGCCTCTTCGTCTAGTGGTTTGTGACCCTGACTGCTATGCCGGAGGTCGTGGGTTCGATTCCCACCCAGGACAAATGTTTGTGTGATGATGACACGATCATTTGTTCTGTGTCTGGGTGTAATTTATTTATTATAATTTCTAAGTATTTAGTAATATATAAGTATGTTTATCAGTTGTCTAGTACCCATAACACAAGCTCTGCTTAGCTTGGGACTAGACGGCGTTGTGTGATAGTTGTGGAATATCGTAAATTCTGACAAAATGAACTTAAGAGATTTAATGATAAATAATTAACAATAATAATTTAATTACTAAACAAAGTTTGAACACCAAAGATAAATGATGATAGTGATGATGATAATAAGCATTAGCATGAGCAGTATTAGCCTTCTAATGTTCCCACTGCTGGGACTCAGACGTCCTCTCCAGGAGTGGGAATGGGCCGTAATCCACCACGCGGGACCAATGCGGGTTGATGGATGTCACATGAAAGAAAAGAAAGAAATAAAAACAGTTTATTTACGCGTTAAAGACGCAAACTTAAAAGTAGGTAACAGAACATAACATCAAAATAGGGAAGATATGCGTCTCCTCCGCGCAAAATGGCCGAACGCTCAGCATAAAGCTGCGGCCTCACGCATAATGCGTTGGGCTCACAGCACATATCTTCGAATTGGGCACGCCACAATTATAGCGGTAAGTCCTATTTTTGAGGCGTGGTTGGAAAGACCTCACGGCGTCCTCATGACGCAGGTTCTCACTAGACACGGTAAGTTCTCAAGGTTCCTGTATTGGATTCATGCGGAAGTGACGCCCGGGGGTCGCCACTGTGCGGAACGCCCGGAGGACTCGGTGGAGTACACAGTGGAGATGTGCCACGCTTGGAAAGAGCCGTGCCCTCGTGAGGGCGATCGGTGGCGGCGATCCCTCGCGCCGGGCCTAAATTGGTACATGCCATGGTCCGGAGCGACAAGGAGTGGCAGGCGGTCGCCTACTTCTGCGAAGCAGTAATGCTAGCAAAGGAGGAGGCCGACCGCATCCGGCAACGGCGCTCTCTCCGCCGTCGGGATTCCGATCCCGATTTCCGGCTACACGGCGCGGGCTTGCGGATGGCGAGCAATAGGTAGCTCGCTGTACGACCGCCCGGTTACTATCCGGACCGAGCCCAATTATTAGTCGACGGCGCGCATTGTTCCTGCGCGCCTTTTCCGAGTTGTCAGCAATAGCATGCCCCAGCGGGGTCGAAGCCCACTGGGGCCAGGGTTAGTTTTGAAAGGTAGCTCAGCCCCGGTATGAAGGCACGAAGGAACGGGGGGTTTTTTAGTCAGTAAGAGTCTGACACTATCTCCCGTTCCGCTCAAGGGCGAGGGATGTCATTTGGTTGATTTTTACCCACCGAAAAAAAAAGTCTTCGAATTTTTGGTTCTAACATGTTTTCTCACGATGTGTGAGTGCTAAAATATGGACAATTATTAAACCTTGACATCTAAACTAGGTTTATGTACCTGTATCTTAGAAGCCAGTGAACCTCCGAAATTAATACATACTGTATCGCTCGTCAATCGCTATGCTATCGTTGATAGAATAAGACTTGTCTAGACCATCTAGTTTTGGACTTTTTAGTTGATTTTTGCAGTCACGCTTTCCCGACTGTTTTCTTCTATATTATCACACGAGTGATATTTTTTTTTTGTAATTCTTAAGTAATAACATTAAGAATTACAAAAAAAAATATCACACTTGGTCACTCATGAGCATATCATTTAAATGAAAAAAATCTATTGCGTTTCTGAACTTTGCCTTGTTCATAGCAACAGTAATTTCATAATATTGGGAAAACAAACAGTATATAACCTGTTTTACTACTTACAAATTTAACAAAAATTCATACAACTAGTTACCAATAACATGTTTTCGCAACAGTATTTTGTTTTGTATATCAAATGCCAAATTATATTAAATAATAGGTAAACATTATATATTATCATCTTTAAAAAAAAAAACACCAACAGTCGACTTAAGTTGTTAACCTGTTAATTTCTATTTTTTTCTAAAACTGCTTAGACCAGCTTAGATGATAAAAAAATCCGACAATAGATATACATATCTTTATAAAAAGTAACCTAAGAAAAACCTGCTTTTGAAAAATCCAATCTACACCAAGAAAACCTGGTAGACAAAGAGATTTTACGACTGCTTATACCAAAAATGGAAGAATGTTTCAGTTTTTTCTCCTCCTATAAACTTTCTATTAGAAATGCAATCTGTAGGTTAGATAACATATTGATGATTTCATATACATTTCCCGGTTATTTCAGCATGAACCTGCATGAACACTTAAAAAAAAATTCGCTTAAAACCAAACCCTTAGAAGCTTTCGTTTCGAGTGCAAGCAAAAATGTGAAGTGTCTTTGATGGTACTTACATAATTATATTTCATGATCTCTGCTGATTGTTAAAATATTAAGTTAGTGTGTTATGTTACATAGGAAAATACTGGTACTTTTTAGTACACCCAAATGCTTTACCCCCACTTTAGCGTAACAATTATTGATTCTATCGTTTATTCTGTCCGTAGTATTTAATTATTTCTTACAGCTTAGAGGACTTACAGCTTATAAAAAAATAAAAACAATGAAAGACGACAGCTAGCCAATTAAATGCCCTCACGTATTAATAGTCATCATCATCATCATATCAGACGAAAGACGTACACTGTTGGGCATAGGCCTCCCCCAAGCGTCGCGACAACGACCGGCCCTGATCGATCACGTATAGTGTCAGACTTAAAATTATCAATAATTAGTATTATTATTGTTCAAAGTAGCATATGTACCTAGGTAATCAAGCAAACTAGTTATCAAGTCTGTGCATCCTAGCGTATTGTTATGATTGCCAATAGTAAACCGGTTATACTGGACGGGAGCATCGTCACGAGCTAGAAGTTTTATATTCCAAGATCTTTTAGAAGTTTTTATTTTTGTATCTATTTTTTATTTTTTATTACTCACTGCATTATACACCGTTAAATTTTGATCGTTTTAATCCTGTGGTGGGTCGATCCGGTACATGAAACACTATCGTTTTGTAAAGATAAAATTAAAAAATAAAGAACCTTTTTTTTAAACTCGTATTAATTTACGCATGTACGAAATTAATTTCTTTAAGAAAACGTCAGCTGAGCAAATTCAATGACCTGTAGGTAATTAGTAAGCAACGCCGAGTACTACCACGGATCAACCCTCCACGGGATTAAAACGATCAAAATTTAAAAGTGTATAACACAGTGAGTAACAAAAAATAAATACAAAAATAAAAACTTCTATAAGATTTTAGAATATAAAACTTCTAGATCGTGATACGATGCTCTGGTCTAGTAGAACCGGAAAAACCGTATGTAAAATGAGACACTGACTGACTGACATATCAACTACTAAGATTAGGGGTTTTGCATAATGTTTTACAACATAGGTGAGCGCTAAGAGAGGATTTTCCAAAACTACTGTACTAAGGGGATGAAATGGAGGTTTAAAGATTGTATAGAAAAATACCACGTAGGCGAAGCCGCTAGCACAAACTAGTCTATGTATATAAAAATATCAACGGATTTTATTTGTGACCTCGAAAACCACGACAATGACAAGCCGAAAGATATCATATTTTTGTAGATTTCATCTAAAATTTTCATTTCAAACCTATTGTCATTATACGCGGCCCCGATAACAATAAAAATGCCATAACTCTCTAAAAAATAATTAATTAAAAGCTTTTAGATTCAAAAGTGAATTATTATTATCAACGGATATTTGAACAGCAGGAGCCGGCGACGCGGTAGGCCCAGAAGGAGATGGCGTGACGATTTGGACTCCTACCTTAAGGATTGGCCAGAAGTGGCTGAGGACAGAAGAAAGTAAAAGAGTGGAATAACGGAAGGGAGGCCTTTGCCCTGCAGTGGGACACAATGGGTTCATAATAATAAAAATAATACCGGATATTTGCGGTACATGAAAAACTAATTGAAACAAAAACAAAAGATTACAAAACCTACATTTATTTTATAAACATTGTATATATTTTGAAAAAGAAACATAGAACTAGATATGAAATAGGAACAGAACAATAGAAGTTTATAGACCAAAAGATATAGAGAACAGATTATGAGAAAAAAAATAAGGAATGTCAACACTCTATTAATAGAAAGAATGTCAATATTCACTTAGTCGAAGTTGCACTTGAAAAACTCCACAATTATGGACAGACTAAAGATCAATATGGATTGCCAAACAAGGAATATCTCACACATTGAATCAATAGCCTTCTAGATAAAAATGGAACTAAACATAATAACAGGCAACCAATTATGGAAATCTGCATTGAATACTACCCTTGTCTTTATTCGGACAATTCACAATGAGTAATAGATAATACTAGTAGGTACTTACAGTTGCTTAAAATATATCCCTTGCATAACGGAAAATGAAGCAGATCGAGTGCTAGAGACTATGCGATTTATAATAAGTGTTCTGGTGTGAATGGTATGACAACCGAAGCCTTGAAGTTCAGATTTGCAACTTATTCAACACTACATACGGACAGGCATTATTCCTACTTAGACATGTTACTAAAACATCGTTACTGCACAAAAATAGGGAAAAATTTAAACAACTTCAGGCTTATAAGTTTAATATTTGTATGTCAGTCATAATCGTATTGACGCAATTTTAGACTCGCAACAGTCAGAATAGGCCTAATTTCGCCCAAACAAAACAAAGCGATACAGTATGTATTAAACCACTACAGACCACCTTCAAAATTGCAATATACCTAAAAAATACCTAAGGAAAAATATCTTACCTAACATCAAAAAAACTCGAGGTTTACCAACGGTCTATAAAGCGTAATATACTTGGTATTAAACTAACACAAAATTAGTGCCCTAAAATCTTTCATGGGGGGGGGGGGGGGGCAGATCATTTAAGAGATGGCGGGTTGTTTTAAATGTCTTTTTTAAGAATTGATTAGAAGTGGCTCAGAGCCGGGAACAATAGAAGAAATGAAGGGATGCCTTTGTCTAGCTAAAATAGAAAAATCTTGAGAATTTAAAAAATCCTTACATCTTCGGAAGCTTCCAAAGATTACACAAAGGCTTTTGAAAGCATCAAACACTGCAACATTTTTATTCTGACAAAAAGTGTAGTAACTTCCTTATTTATTTTTCCATCATGCTTTAATGCTTATTATATTCTTCGATCATTATTGACATTCTTTTACACAATCGGGGTACACAGTTGCGTACACCTTTAAGCTAGACCGATGACCTGACGAGGGTCGCGGGAATTCGATGGATGTGAGGCGCACCCACCGGCTATTATGGTGATACTTAGACAAGACCTATGTTCAACAGTGGACGTCTTTCGGCTGAAATGACGATGATGATGTTGATGAACTGGGGTACAAGTTTGGGTACTATAGGAAACATGTTAGCAGTGATCAAATTAGAATGCCAAGCATCTTAATTATAATACAGGTGGGTAATATTGCACGTCGTCGTATGATACACGTGAATATTACTGTTTACCATCCTTGACTTTCTTAAGCCTCGCCTTCGGCTTACATCTAAATACCACCTAAGCGGTGATTTTTCTTGTCTATTATGTACCATATTGAAGTACCTATTTGATTATTTATTTTCAGCATACCACAATGTCCTTTGATTGGAATATTGATGATCGTGTCGCCCCCGTATCGTGTAAACTTAAAATTTGTATTTACCTAGTTAATATTCCTTTTGAGTTGAAAGCATCTTCTATATTTGCGACCAGTCTCCAATCACTGTTGTTTGCAAGATAAAGCTGCTTTTGTCGACCGTCGCCCTCTTCGCTTGGTTTGACATAAGTTAGCTTTTTTATTTAATATAGCTTTTGCCCGCGGCTTCACCCACGTACATAAAATATAGCCTGTCACTCAGGAATAAAACAGGTTTTTATCGGTGAAAAACTTTTACAATCGGATCGGTACTTTCAGAGATTACCTAACAAACAAAAAACAAACTTTACCTCTTTATTAGTGTAAAAATACGTGTACGTAGAGTAATTTCCAGTCATATCGGGATATACGGTTGAATGAGAAAAAGCTGTTTATGGAGTTTTTTGCACGTTCTTCTCCATAGAGACCTACTCTTTGGAACATGCAATTAAGCTTCAATTTTCTTGGATTGACCGACATTTGACTATTCAAAAGTGCCTGTAAATGGTCTATTTGAAATAAAGGCTTTGATTTTGATTTTTTGATTTTGAATGGACAATAAATATGGAAACCAGAATTTTAGAGCTACACTTGATCCACGCCACGTGACATTTTACTTGCATAAATATTGACCTTTTGAACTTAGGTGCCTATACCTAATGACTGTCGATATTTTTAATCATTAGATATTTTTATTACTCTGCATTTCAAAAAGACATTTTAAGCTGAGGTAAAATAATTTTAAAAATTCGATATTTAAATTTTCGATGTTTTGAACATTGATATTTCATTCATAAGATATTGTCAACATTTTGGATTCTGATTATCCGTAAAAACTTTGTTAAAATCTGGAAGTTTCGAGCGTGGGTCAAAGTTATACGAAAATCGTATAACTTTGCTGAAAGAAAGAAGTGAATCACTATGAAATATCATGTGCTTGTGATTTGAGTACATTTATAGCTACATATAAAATTAGTTACGGTATAAACAGTGGCACTATTCAAAATAAGGAAACTACAATATCGAATTGATTATAATCGATATTGTATTTATATATATATATATATATATATATATATAATAAGCCTGTATATATATTAAACTCATTATTATAAAAACCTTATTTATAAAACACCGGCAACCTCTCACGACTTAACATAGTCATAGAATATCATAAACAACAACTTTTGTTCTATGACTTTTAAAACTTATCATATTTTAATTCATTAGATTTTCATACAAAAATAAAAATATTTAAATTGAACGTTCTAAATATTACGAAGTCTATGCGAAGCGAGTGATAGTACAATAGCGGAGGTAAGCGGGAATCAAGCGGTAGTATAGCAAAATATAGAGTTGAAATGTGTTAGATAGAACAACAAAATCTTGAAGGTTTGTTTTTGGTAAATGAATTATGCTTTGTAAAAAGTCATAGAACAAAAGTTGTTGTTTATGATGTTAGTAATACAGTCCTGCAAAGTTGTTAGTGTTTTACAAATAATCCTGTATATTAAGTAAAAACGTATTTTGTTTGAAATAACGAGACTTCTCCAATCACTTCTTTTTTTTTTTTTTTTCGATGGGAAAAATCATGCATTGACATCCCCCGCCCTTGGGCGGAGCGGGAGATAGTGTCAGACTCCTACTGACTAAAAAACCCATCCCGTTCCTTCCAGCCTTCGTACCGGGGCTCGAGCGCCCTTTCGGATAACCCTGGCCCCAGTAGGCTTCGACCCGGCTGGGCCCCTGCTGTTGCTGACAACTCCTTGAGGCGCGCGGGAACAGTGCGCGCCGTCGACGACTTGGGCTTGGTCCGGACGGTTACCGGACGGCCGGACAGCGAGCTACCCATTGCTCACTGTCCGCACCCATTGCTCACTGTCCGCATCTCCAATCACTTCTCATTAATCAGTTCTTTTTTACAGCTCGACAGAGACCTTATTCCGATCCCCAAATCAACGAACCAGAACCGCATAAAGGAGAACATTAATGTCTTTGACTTCCATCTCACTCCAGAGGAAGTCAGCATTATTAGCAGCTACAACACTAATATTAGCCTCTAGTGGAACTAACTTAACCTAATCTAAACGAACAGTAAATTGAACATGAGCCATGATAATATAGTAGGTACATTTTGATTCAAGAGGAGATTTATCATTGCGAAAGTGGCTGGATTCGAGTGTTGCAGTGATAAATTTCCACGTGTGTATGTGTGACGTTTTTTAATACACTTATGAAGAAATAAATAAACAAGATTTTATCAGTGACTCTTGGGGGTCGCTTAGCATCCAGCCTGATACGATACATACAATCAATTGTGGTGGAGGCGAGCTCGTGTACTTTTCTGTACTGGTACGGAAAAAAGCCAATTGTGTGCTTTGAATTGGTAGGGATAGGAGCGGGTTCTCAAGTAAGTGTATTGAAAAAAAAAATCAGTTGTTAAATCTAATGTGAAGTAAATGATTACATCTCGACCTTAATGTTTTATTTATCTTATTTTTTAATTTTCACTCACTGTTCGCGTCGTCAATCACATATCGCAAAATATTTTACCCAAAAAAATTGCTATGGTGCGGGTGACAGCTGTAGGATTCAGACAATCCATAATATACACGTCAGGTGGTAAATAATAAAAAAATTGAAACAATTATGGGCCCTGTCAGGCACAGCAACGTTATAAATGGTAGGAGAGAGGAAGAGCGCTAATATAAGTACCTCTTAAATTTTCTTATCTGTATATCTATTAGATTTTTACTGTAGTTTTATATTTAAATTTTTACCGAACTCGTATTTTTAAGAATTTCAGACAAAATTGTATAAATTGTTCACATTAAAATAACATGTCATTAAAAAGTTATTAACAATATGTAGATAAAAAAAAAATGATGTAATAATAAGTAAAATTTGGTAAAAACAATGCACAAATTGTTCACACTAAAAATTTTAAAAATAAAAATAAATACAATTTGATGTCATTAATTAGTTAGCAATATATCAAAAAAAATCTCATCTCAATCATCATCTCTCATCTTAATGATGCATATTTTCGTCCTGCTGTCATCCTACCCTTGCTATGTAAAAAAGACCTTAAACCACTTTATCTACAACTCGCAAGTTGAAGCCGTTACCACTTGGCCATCAGTACTGCTCAGAATTAGAATATTAACCGATAGAAGTCTGTCTAATAAGTTAAACGACTTGGCTAATTATTAGGATTTAATTAAATCTGATGTAGTCAACACGGGTTCAATAATCAAGGTTGATTAAGAGATAGAGATCATTGTTTACTAACAGAAGAACCTTATAAAAAGTACCGAATATTAGTATTTTTTAAATGTTTAAATATTATACAAAATTCCCAAGTCGGTTGACTTATTAGACAGACTTATAACTGTATCTATAGAAACAAAAGACAATAATCTACACTTATATCTTATCACATGTGAAACAAAAATATAAAACTAGATATGAAATAGGAATAGAACAATAGAAGTTTGTAGATAAAAAGGTATAGAGAAGACAACTATGAGAAAAGATTTGAAGAATGTCAATATTTACTTAGTTAAAGCTGCACTTTAAAAACTCTACAGGTATGGGCAGACTGAAGATCAATATGAATTGCCAAACAAGGAAATTCTCTCAACAAATCTTGGATCAATACAACGCCTTCTACATAAAAAAGTAGTGGAATATTATTAATTATGGAAATTTATGTCGAATATTCCAATTCTCTTTATTCGGACAGTTCACAATCAGAAATAAAAAATACGTGTACTTACAGGTGACCAGAAGATATTTCTCTAATAGAGGAATATGTGATAAATCACTCACACACATTGGTGAATGTCACATGTCTTCTCATTTTTGGTTCTAGGAGATGCCGGTTTCCTCACGATGTTTTCTTGTGATAAATCAAGGGCCAAAAACTATACACTATAATAAACCTCCTAGTGTGGATGGGGATAATAGACGGAATACAGGGAGGCCGAACTGTGGAACAGATATAAAAATGAAAAAATATTCAGAATTCCAATAATCAATATAGCTTACGTTCCCAGCTTTCGAAGATTACACAAACGCTTTTGACAGCATCAAACACAGTGCAATATTTTTATTCCGACAAAAGTATAGTAGAGTCTGTCTAATAATTTAAACGACTTGGGTAATTATTAGGATTTAATTAAATCTTATGTAGTCAACACGGGTTCAATAATCAATCAATGTTGATAAAGAGATAGAGATCATTGTTTGCTAACAGAAGAACCTTATAAAAAGTATCGAATATAAGTATTTTTAAATGATTAAATATCATACAAAATTCCCAGGTCAGTTGACTTATTAGACAGACTATAATTTCCTTATTAATTCTTCCATTATGCATAATATATTTAGCGATCGTTATTGAAATTGTGTCAAGCAACTGAGGTACGTAATTGCGTACAATTTGAAGCAAACGCAGACGCAGCATTGGTAGGCGTCCCACAAGGTAACCGATGACCTGGTGAGGGTCGCGGGAATCCTATGGTAGCGAGGCGCACACGCACGGTTATTATAGCAACACTTGGGGGAGGCCTAAGTCCAAAAGTTGAAATCCTTCGGCTGAAATGATGATGATGATGATGAACTGGGGTACAAGTTTGGATGCTGTAGAAAACATGTCAGTTGTAAACAAATTTGAACTCCAAGCATCTTAAATACGTAATCCTAACTAATATTATAAATGTGAAAGTGTGGATGTTTGGATGTTTGTTACTTAATCATGCAAAAATGGCCGAACGGATTTGGATGAAATTTGACATGGAAAAGAACATAGCTACCTTTTATCCCGATTCCTTAGGTACCTAATAAAAGCTAGTAGTACAATATAATACAGGTGTATAATGTTACACGTCGTCTACCACAGTGTCCTATGATTGAAATATTGATAATCGTGTCGCCACCGTATCGTGTAACCTAAAAACTCGTTCGTAGGTAATTTTTCCTTTTAAGTTCAAAGCATCTGCCGTATTTGCGGCCAGTCGTTTAGTGTCGTTTGCAAGATGAAGCTGCTTTTGTCGACCGTCGCCCTTTTCGCGTTGTTTAATGTAAGTTGCCTTTTATCTATATATATAAAAGAAAGTCGTGTTAGTTACACCACTTATAACTCAAGAACGGCTGAACCGATTTGGCTGAAAATTGGTGGGGAGGTAGCTTAAAACCAGGAGACGGACATAGGATACTTTTTTTTTAATTTTTTTTTTTTTAGGGTAGAGTAGAGTAGGGTAGGGTAGAGTAGGGTAGAGTAGGGTAGGGTAGAGTAGGGTATAGTAGGGTAGAGTAGGGTAGGGTAGGGTAGGGTAGAGTAGAGTAGAGTAGGGTAGGGTAGAGTAGGGTAGAGTAGGGTAGGGTAGAGTAGGGTAGAGTAGGGTAGAGTAGGGTAGAGTAGGTAGAGTAGGGTAGAGTAGAGTAGAGTGTGGTTGGGTAGAGTAGGGTAGAGTAGGGTAGAGTAGGGTAGAGTAGGGTAGAGTAGGGTAGAGTAGGATAGAGTAGGGTAGAGTAGAGTAGAGTAGGGTAGGGTAGAGTAGGGTAGAGTAGGATAGGGTAGAGTAGGGTATAGTAGGCTGAAGTAGGGAACAGCGGGAGCGAAGCCGCGGGCAAAAGCTAGTTTATTATATTTTATGTAATATACGTGTATGTATAGCACCGGTTTATTTGCAATACTTAAACTTATGATGTAAAAATATAGGTGCAAAACTATAGTTTGTCGAACAAACTTTAAGCGTTAATTTCTCAGTCCTTATCTAAGAAGTTTTGTAGCTACCAAAGGTTTTACTGTGATGAAATCTGTCTTTTAGATACAGTATTTTTAATACAGAGAGTTCTAAATCAAAGTAACAAATTACAGCTAGCTTTAGTTTAAATAAATGTAGCTTATTGTATATCTTAGTATTTTTTTGGTGTTTTATTTATATATTCTTTTTTGTAAAAAAAATGCATTGCAATGCAGTTTTAAGCTTTTAGTTCAAGGGTGTAAATTATATACATAAACCTTTATTTATCGCTCTATTTATTCGTGATTACTACTTAAAAATCTTTTGCGTAGTTCGGGAACAGTTAGTGGATAAATCAACCTACATACAAGTGATGCATGGCAGTCAAGCATTAGATCAAATAATTGTAAATTTTGAACAAAATTATAATGTGCCCTGTTTGGCTTTATGATACTTATTGTTATGAAAAAGCGGCTTCTCTTAACACAGGCTACCTAAAGAAAGCTTCCAATTATAATAATATTATAAAGCTTAAACTTACTTTGCCAATTTATTATTATTATTTATACGCATACGTATATTATTTATTATTCCATTTATTTATATTTACATTTCTTATATAATAATTTAAAAAAACATAAAAAGTATTAGCCCACTGGCATCCTGTTGGTCCAAGCTATTTGTAGTCAGGACTCCTGAGAGAGGAATCTCCTAACAATTCGCGCTGTGTCCAAGAATACTGCTTTCTGGATCAGACTCTTGATCCAACTGCCCAAAGAGAGCCTCCTCTGATGTTATTATTATTGATATTAGCTTACTTGTCAATCGACTCTCTTACCTGATTACATTAATCGTATTTTTATGAGGAACATAAAGTTGTTTCGAATGGCTTTCTCAATGTTAAAATCACAGGTAGGTCACCTTAGCCATAAATCATTTAATGTAAATAGATAAACGTAATTTAGATACCTACACACTAGTTTGTTTTTTTAGTAAATGCACACATTAATTATAACGTTTTTTTGTAAGCAAACGTGAGAATTACCTTTATATTGTCTAAAATATTTAATTCTGTCCTCAATGTCAAATATTTATATTCCTCCAAGGTTTGCTGTTACAATACTACATTCCAAGCACGCTTTTGTATCTACAAAGAATTGATTTGATAAACATTTTACTTGACAAAGCTGCATTCCTATTTATATAGCTGAAGCACGTAGAAGTATTAATAAAAAAATCAGTCCGAACCGAGGGATAATGATAATATAAAACTTATCAATGTAAATATTTTGATTCCCGAATCGAGTCTAGAAGATTTTTCGAATCGCAAAAAATAATTATTTTGTGACGTAACTAAGGCTTACTTGGTTTCTTGAAAGAAATCATGAGACATCTCGTAAATTAAACGCAAGTCTAGTTACGCAATTAAACTAGTTTGATAATAAATCAATCATTCATAAGTATTGCTACTATAGAATACTACGTGCAGTGTTTTTCCATTTTGATAGCCACTTATTCAACCATAAATCAATAGTCACTTAATTTATGGAACACAAATATTTCCTTAAAATAAGTGACATTTTGGGATATAAACAAACGCTAATAACTTTGCTGTATATGAATATTGTTTATTCTAATAAACCCTTTAATTATTTGTACTAATTAAAAATTAGTTGTGTATAAAAGTAAAGTATTGCAATGCTATTCCAGGATATAATCTAACCGTGTACCTTTTGTTTTACTTTTCTCCAAATTCGTTCGTTGAGTGTGTTTAAGTAAAAACTATACACTCACCAACTTTTGCCTTAGTAATATTAATATGTCATTTTCTTGCAGATCATAACTGGACATGCAGGACATGACCATGGAAATGTTGGGAAACCAGTGACAGTTCCCACAAAACAGCTCAACGACGGTAACCATATCCCAACACTCGGTTTGGGCACCTATGGATTTGTAAGTATTAAATTCTATCACGGTTAGTCAGGGTTGATTGTATCATAATTATCTACAGCTATCGCACATACTAATACAAATGCTGTATAAAACCAAGTAGCTTCTATAAATAAAACTGAACTGTGGTTGAGAATTTCCTAAAGAAAATCACAATTACCCTACATATTTAACATACTTTAATTGAAACATAAGAAAACATATAGGTAGTATGGAAAGGAAAGCTTAATTTCATAAAGTGTTATAAATCAGGAAATTAGTGTGTATCTAAGAATCGTAGCGCTTACTGCAGTATCTGTCTACCACATTGGTAAACTATGTGATATTATGAATGTATGTGTATTTCAGGATGACATCCCAAAAATTCGGCAAGCTATCAACTGGGCGGTTGAGTCTGGATACCGCCACATCGATACGGCAGCTCTGTACGACAACGAAGCAGAGATCGGAAAGGGCATCAGCGATGTCTTGAAGAAAGGACTCGTTAGGAGAGAGGATCTCTTCATTACAACTAAAGTAAGAAAAATAGCACCCGAACGTCCGAAAGTGATAGTGGAAGAGACGTTAGTGTTACAGATTGTCGAAAGATTAAGATGTTAGGGATTAACCACATCCAGTACCCAAACATCCAAAATGCTTTGGGAACACATTAATCGTACAGCTTCCGATGAAACTTCCTACCAGAATCTGTGTTCTCTGATAGCTACAACCTCCCCTAGGTTTTATAGGAATATGTTACTTCTAGGCAAGCGTGCTCTATCGTCAATCACGTCACCACTTACCATCAGGTGAGATAGTGATCAAACGCAAGCCTATCAATAATAATGAAAAAGTGATAAAATTTTATGATATAGACCATATCCCATCTAAAGTTTCCATATACCTATGTTTTTTTTTGTCAATTCTCGTTGCGCCATCGCCGTTCCGTAATAAACACAATTGCTCAGAACCTTAGGAGCGGCGATAAAACGGCCAAAAACAGCATAAGGAAACGATACAACTGCTGAGAATTCGATACACATCTCAATTTTTTTCCTGTTTTTAGATGAATAATTTTAATTGTATTTAATGGCCCATAAAGTTATATGTTCTCGACAACCGATAAAAAAGGAATTAAGAACACGTACGAAATTTACGTAATATGGGTGGATACGAACGGGTAGACATGATGGAATCTTTGCTTCTAAATTGAATGTTTTATTTCAGCTGTGGAATGATAAGCATGCCAAGAACCAAGTTGTACCAGCTCTCAGGGAATCTCTCGCCAAGTTGGGTCTTCAGTACGTGGATCTTTACCTAATACACTCTCCTGAAGCTAGTAAAGTAAGTATTACGAAGAACTGAAGTTTTTGCATTCAAATTGACAACCCTGTTTGATCTATCATTGACAATACAAAATTAACTATTTTATAGTCGTAGTGTTGAGGATCTTCTTATCGTTAATTTTTTGCTTGTCAGTATAAGTACTGGAGTGAAAATGAAATTTCCAGAATTTACCATTGCCAATCGTGTGGATTAGCCTTCTGTTTAACCACTTACGTGACCTTCCTAATGCCATTACACAACACAGTATTATTATACATAATTGTTTTCTATTGTATTCGCACTTGATTTCTTTTTCGGCATAATATTAACCAGCTATACGACTTTGATCCGACATCCTTCAACTTCACCAAGAAGTTCTTTCACAAGCGTTTGATGGTTTACCATCGTTTAATAAACGACTTTATTTTTGATTTTTAGGAAGACGGATCGCCCGCCGACATCGACTACTTGGAAACTTGGCAAGGCATGGAGGAGGCTCAGAAACTTGGCCTCGCCAAGTCTATTGGTGTGTCAAACTTTAACACGGAACAAATCGACAGGATTAAGGCTCACAGCAAAGTTGTTCCCGCGGTTAACCAGATTGAGGTAAGATGAAGTCGTCCTAAAAAAAATTAATTAATTACTTTTTTTTGTTTCTTATTATGGTATCTCTTGTTTCCTCAGTCCGGGTTTAACCAATTTATCTTGGGTCTGGTTTTAACGAGATTTCAAACGTGTTAATCTAGTTTCCATAGATATTTATTGTTTGTTTTTTCCTAGGAGTTTTCGGAAAACCTGTTTCAGTCTCAAAAAAAGTGGTTGATCAAAAAGAAGTGATTCAACTCGTAATTTGTAGAAAAAGAACTATAAATCTTTTCTTTTTTTTCTACCGGTTTTGTTGTTGGTTATGTGTAGTCTTTTTAACTTTTTTTGTAGACATTTTTATACAGGATAAATTACTAGCATGTATTCGCTATTTAACTCCTTTGATTTTGAGTTTACCATGTCAGGCAAAGTTTAATTGGGTTTTCCTGTCGAAATTTTTTAACTCAGTAGCAGCTCATAATTTATATAGTTGCTAGATGTGACATATTTTTGTCTCGCAAAATACCGATTAGTTGGAGGTACTGCGCCTGATCTTTCTCCAGTTGGATTGTCTCATCTGACTATGAGGGTGGATAAGAAACGGGAGTCTGCTCACTATTTTTTTTTTGTGACACAATCTATAGATGGGCTTGAGCTTGACTTCAGAATGTCATCTTTGGGAATGGGTTAGAGATAGTTTAAAGCCCAGTTACTCGGTTTTAATCGTTAGATTTTTCGATCTTCAACATTCAGCCATCTGAAGCATATAATTTCTTTCTTCAGGTCCACCCATCGAACACCCAAGAAAAGAGAATAAAGGAATGCTTCGAACGCAACATTGCTGTTATTGCGTACAGCCCATTCGGTTTCTTCGTGTCCCGAGGCGAGGGGCCCAGTAAAGACGACCCTAAGATCAAGAACATTGCACAGAAGTATGGGAAGAGCGTCAGTCAAGTCGTGTTGCGGCATTCGGTAAGTGTTCATCAGTTTTTTTTTGTCTTCAACGTAGTCCTCTGCTTGATAGATGGTATTGCGACACGCCAAGTCATTTAACTAGATCTTCGACTGTCCTTACCTACTCTGTTGTTACCCATCAACCAACAAAGATATTTACTGTACCTTCCTTGAGGGCCTTAATAGATTCCTTGCCATGTCTATTGAAAGAAAGAAGAAGCAAGACAGAAAACATGTTTCTGAAAACCATGAATCACATACCGTATATATGTTTTATTGCCACCCAAATTTTTCCAGGTATTAGGTATGTTTTATTAAAGGACAAGATTTATGTAGATATCCAAAAATATTTCTGTTTTTTTTACCTGGTTAGTATCTGGATGGTGAAAAAAATCACGTACGTCGTCACGTCGATTATTGTCTTTATATACGTGAAAGCCAATATTTGATATCAAAAGGCTGCCTCTCCGACAGCCGCAACAGCCTAACAGGATAATCATTCGTTACATTAGACTTTTGGGTTTTAAACACAAATGTAATGACTGTACAAATTTGTAAGTTTGGTACCGTAAAGTCTGTATTGGGCCCTTCCGACCAAAGTTATACAATTTTACTGTATTTAAAGTTATTGGGAACTAATCAAATAGTATTAATTTCATACATTTTTTTATTGAGTAAATACATGTTTCGGATTCCGCGATTATATTCGATATCCACGCTTGGGGGAGGCCTATGTCCAACAGTGGACGTCGTAAAATATGTAGCATGACTTTTGTCAGTATTCACTTCTCATTCATTTATGGCTTTTTACAGATCGAGAGAGGCCTTATCCCGATCCCCAAGTCAACGAACCAGAACCGCATAAAGGAGAACATTAACGTGTTTGACTTCCATCTAACTCCAGAGGAAGTAAGCATTATTAGTAGCTATAACACTAATACTAGCATCTTCAGCTAAAGTGTGGAATATTTATAATGTCAGGCAACTGGTAACTTAAGACGACAGAATTTTATCAGTTGTCAAGTTGAATGTAAAATAAAGATTACATATCGGTCTAAATGTTTCATTTTATCTTTTTTTATTTTACTCCTACATTCCCACATAGACCTCTCACAATGGAACTCATCAGAAGGCTTGAAGTCATCCAAAGAGCAATAGAAAGACGTAGCTCTTTCTTTCTTCGGAGTTTTCTTGCGTGATCGAATCAGGAATTAATATATCGGCAAGAGAACCAAGGTTTTGTCAATATTGACAAGCAAAAGGACCGTTTTGACTGGCTATTGGTGGTGAGTCAATCGCCACCATACTCTACTATTACCAGGTATAGGAAATCATTCCAGAATCCTATAATATAGGGAATCATTGAAAATGCTTCTTGCTTCAATGACTGTATAAATGTAAATAAATTAAAACAATATAAAAATAAAACCATGTAAAAATATAATTATAAAAATACTACGTAACTGCAATACTGCTTGAGCTTTGCGATACGCTTTTGAGTAGGCGTTTATATAATGTTCCCGGGCGTTGAAAGGCTGCCTCTCAACGACTATCTTCAGACTCAGGATGCACTGACATTTTGTTGGTGGCGCGACTGGTTGAACCGACGTGGTGTCCCGGTGAAATATGGCCCTAATTCTACAGCTACCTGCACGCTTAGCCAAGTTGTTATTCTGCAATCGTTAACGCTGTCCAAAAGTGATGAAACGTATGGGAATGACGTCATCTCAACGTAAAGTCGCGTAGTCGGAACAAACCAATAGACAATTCGTAGCCAAGTTCACATCGTCCAAAATCTTTTCTACAATATTTAACGCTACATCCTTTGTTATGTAAACGCTACGTTGTAGAACGAGCGGCCGACTCAGGCGCGTCAACATGGCTACCAACTTATCGTTTTCTACAAATGTTGACACCGAGGCGTTACCGATTAGAGAACGGAATTCGATTGAACCTTGGCTAGGGGGGCTGGGCTTCAAGTCTGCTATTACAATAATGTCAGAATGGTCTATCATTGATTTCATAATTGATGATTTTGACAAGTTTTGGTACCTAATCTACTAATATAATGGCATCATTATGACTTTTCGATGGTCAACCACTGACACTCCATTGAAAGAAATGGCAAAAAAATGGTAATCTCGTACATAATGACAAATGAATATCGGACGTATGCGGTAATCTGCAAAAAACTTGACTGTTCCTTTGATCAGTGACCTACCATTTCGACGTCATTGCGCAATTAGGGCTTTCTTTTAGTAAGCTCGATACTGACATTCTACCACAATTCTATTACAAGACCATTGATAGATCAATGATCGATCATTATGAATTAGTAGATTACAAACTTTTACCAAAATGACAATGGAATCGTGTTGTAATGACGAATTTATAAGAATTGCAGACTTAGGCCCCAGATTTTTACTTCTTTATTGGATCTCTCTTCTAATATATTCATTACTAGCCTTTACCTGCGGCCTCACCAGCATACATAAAATTATAGCCTATGACACTCCAGAATAAATCAACTTCCTATTGGTGAAAAATTTTTCGCAATCTGACGAGTACTTTTAGAGATAAACAGCTACTACAAAAAAAAAACAACCTTTACTTTTTTATAATATTAGTGAAGATTTATAATAGCCGTCACCTGATCACAATTATTATTATGGTATGTGTGTTATTTATGGATAGATATTTATAAGTTCCGTGAGTATGAATAACAATATAAGAAATAATAACAGTCCATACAGAAAACGATAATAGAGGTCAAGAAATTGATTACAGGGAATAATGTCAACGTGATGTTTGCGAAACACGATTTGGAGCTCTTCTTTTTGTAATTTGAAATAAAAAAATGACAGCACTTTTTAATCAAAATAAGTTTAAAAGCATTGGAGTTTTTTAACCTGTCAATCGTGATAATGACAGACACAATTGAAAGACAATAGGTGCGCGAACGCCGGCGTTCGCTTGGGGTTTAATGAATTAAATGAATAAGCGTTGTGTTTGATTCTGTTTTTTTTTTTTAAACATTGAATTAATACTATGGTAGTTAAATAATTACATTTTATTTAGCCCGTATTTTAGATTATATAAAAATATTGGACACTTATTTTTTCCTTTTTCGATTAAACAAAAAATAATAAAGATATAGGCCATTAAAGTTACGTGTGACGTCACCCCGTGCGAAAAAATGCAGCACGACGTGACGTTACACGTCTTAAATGGGCTATATCTTTGTTATTTTTTGTTTAATTTACAAATAAAAAAATACGTGTCCCTTATTTTTTAATAATCTAAAAGACGGACTAATTATATTTTTTACGGCAACTAGCCTATTGTTGTAATAAGTGCCCATTTGGCTCATACGAGCCCAGACTCGATGGGCTGTGTCGTTTAGCTACGAAGTTTCTACAGCTACCTTCCGGTTCCATCATCAGATCAGCTCTATGTCATAATAATTTTACATTGTCATCTGATTTACACATGTATGCAAAATTTCAGCTCAATCGATAATCGGGAAGTGGATCAAATTTAATTTACAAGATTACAGACAAACATCGGGACTAAATAAATGCTTGTAAAAATTGAATATATTGGTACAAACAATTGCCCATAAGATATTCCTCCTAGAACGGTATTTTTTATTTTTATTTTATTTTAAATATATATAGTAATATATAAGTATAATATGTAATAGATCGTTTGCTCAAGACTATAATTACTTTTCTTAAAGTGACTGGCGATATAAGGGCAGGACTGGAAGATACCAAAGTCACTGTGTTAGTGTTGGTAGATTTCTCGAATGCCTTTAATACCGTTAGTCACGAAATCCTTTTAGCCATTCTCTCCTACATTATGGTCTCTTCCGAGACGCTGGAGTGGTTCTCTTCCTATCTTCAGGAACGTCAGCAGTCAGTTCACGTCGGGGATTCTTCTTCTCGCTGGTGTGGGTTGGAAACTGGTGTTCCTCAAGGCAGTATCCTTTCTCCTCTTCTGTTTTCTATTTTTATTAATATCATCACTACTGTACTTCAGTGTTCGTATCATCTGTACGCTGACGACTTGAAATTGTATTGTCAAGCGAGAGTTGACGAAATTTCTGCCACTATCGACCAATTAAATAGGGACATAACAGCCATAAAAGCCTGGTCCGATAGATTTGGTGTCGCAGTAAACCCCAATAAATGTCAGGCTATCATCATTGGGAGTCCTCGAAGCATCGCTAAAATGGATTGTACTACTTTACCACCAATTCGTTTTGACGGTACGATCGTCCCATTTAGCGCCGATGTAAAGGATCTGGGCTTGCGCATCGATAGCACAATGAACTGGCGTACTCAAGTGGCTAGTGTAAGCCAGAAAGTTACAGGAACGCTGCGAGCTCTGTATCGGTTGAAGAACCTGTTACCATCGAGCACGAAGACCATGCTTGTGCAGACCTTGATTTTTCCAATCATCGATTATGGCGACGTGTGCTACTATGACCTGAATGCAGATCTCCTCAATAAACTTGACCGTCTTCTAAATTACTGCATTCGATTCGTTTTCAATCTACGTAAATATGATCATGTTTCAGCGCATCGATCGCTTCTAAAGTGGTTGCCTATACGTCAGCGCAGAGAGCAACGGGCGCTCACAACCTTGTTTTCATTTCTTGATTCTCCTAATTCCCCTTGCTATTTAGCCCCTCACTTTCAATATATTTGCGCCAACCACAGTAGAAATCTGCGGTCATCTCATAACCGCCTACTTCAATGTCCCATTCACCATACTGACTTTCTTCACCATTCTTTCTTTGTTCAAGCGATTTCTTTGTGGAATGCACTCCCCCAGGAGATCAGGATGGCAACAAACCAATTAGCATTCAAAACTAAAGTTCGCGAGATAATTCGCAAGAGGTTGGCAGTAGTATCATCACAGCGTTAAAGTTTTCCAATTGTCGATTTGAACCAATTGTTTCATTATATTAGGGTATATATGTATGTAGTTTATTAATTTGAGTATGTATATATTATATTATTGTAAGTGTATTGTAATATTTATGGTTTATTAGTATATCAATTCTCGGAATCACCTTATCTCTTTCTCTTATTGCACCTACCACTGTTTTTCTCTGCACCACCCAAAGGTTGACTGGAAGAAAATGCCTAAGGCATTAAGTCCGCCTCTGTACTTTTATGTACATGAAGTATAAATAAATATAATAAGAGTCCTGGTGGAGATGACTTCACAACTTTGAAGCTGAGAGAAGATCTGGCACTCTGTTTTCCTATCTTAACATATTATTCAAACCGATTTTATAGGCCAACTCCACTTAATATACTTATCCATCATTTTAGATTTTACATATTTGATTTTATTTATTCTTAATGTACTGCAGTAAAGTTCTTTGGTTGGAATCAGTCGAAATATTGATAATCGTATCGCCACCGTGACGTGTGTATTAAAACTTTGTATGTTATTATTGTTTTTAAGTTCAAGTCATCCAATTATACTTTATTTACGGCCAGTATTTTACTGTCGTTTTCGCGATGAAGTTGTTTTTGACGACTGTCGCCCTCTTCACTTTGTTTAACGTAAGTTACCTTTTAAATTCTTTTATTTTTGCCCATATCTAAAAATTTCGTGTGTGGTGTTCTCGAGTCATATGGGGACATAGGGCCCGAATTGAATGGAACTGTCCTTTTGACTCGTTCTTTGGCACGTTATTAATCATCTGCCTTTATAAATTACTTCATCATCATCAATTTCATTTCAGCCGATACACGTCCGCTGTTGGACATAGGCCTCCCCCAAGCGTCACCACATCGAACGTTCCTATGCGTCCCGTATCCAACGGTTTCCCGCTACTTTCACCAGGTCATCGGTCCACCTTGTAGGAGGCCTTCCAACGCTGACAATATTAATATTAATTACTTGATTGTCCGAAAAATCATGAAGAATAATAATTTCAGGTCATTACTGGAGATGTGGTACATAACCATATGAATGTAGAGAAACAAGCGACTGTTCCCACAAAACAGCTGAATGATGGAAACCATATCCCAATACTCGGTTTGGGCACCCATGGATTTGTAAGTGGAAAAGTCTATCAAAATTAGTCAGGACGTCATTATAATAACTTGACTTACACATGAGGTATTTCAGTTTTGCCTTTGGGTTGAAAACGTAAGGCATGCCAGCAGCCAGCAGTGACAGGGGCAGCATTCTAGGTAAATTAAAAATAAACACTACACCTTGACGCTCAATATGATTTGACAGAATTTCGAATTTTACCAGCTTAAATTCCATAAATATCAGAGCAGCACAATACCGTAGCATTGTTACAATGATTTTCTATGAACCTGGAATGCAAAGAGGTTCTGAATGAACATAAATTGGTTTTAGTAAGACTGGGAGGATATGACGATAAAAAAAGAAAAAAAAACAATAAATAAATCTGGATTGCTACCATAGACTGGTCTGTTGCTCTAGTGGTTAGTGGCTCTTATTGCTATGTTGACGGTCGTGGTTTTGATTCCTATCCAAGGCAAATGTTTCTGTGCTGAACACAATCATTTGATCTGTGTCTGGATCTAATTTATCTATAAAATGTAGATAAATATGTTTTTAAAAATATATAAGTTATTTTATCAGCCTACATAGCACAAGCTTTGCTTAGTTTGATACATGGCATTGTGTGAAAGTAGTAAAAAAAAAATTTATAATTAAAAAAAAAAAAAGTTCTGTTGTAGAGAATTTCCTAAAGCAAAGGCTGGATACCTGGTTTCATAACACATTATGAAAAATTCAACATATAATAAAAACTATAATTACAGTTAATTAAAATAGTAATAATAAAACCCTACGCTAATTACAACTAACTAAAATCAAACAAAAACTGTCGTCAAAAAAAATCTAATATTATTATTTTTTAATTTACTGTAATTATAGTTTTTAGTTGTGTATGTAATAAGTTAAATTGAAAATTAATTAATATGAAAGGAAAATCTTGACATCGTAAAGTGTTCTTTTGGGAAAAATTGGAGTACTTATTTATGTAAGGAACATAACAGGTAGTATAGTTCCTGCCTACTCTCCTGGGAAACTGCGGGACATTGAATGTGTATGAGTGTCTGTTCTTTCAGGTAGATATCCCGAAAATTCGACAAGCTATCAACTGGGCGGTTGAGTCTGGGTACCGGCACATCGACACGGCAGCTTATTACGCCAACGAAGCTGAGATCGGGAAGGGCATCAGCGATGTTGTGAAGAAGGGACTCGTCAGGAGAGAGGATCTCTATGTTACTACTAAAGTAAGGAAAATAGCCTCTAAAACTCCTAGAAAAAGCGATACGTCAGCGTTACAGATTTTCGAAAGGTCAAAATGTTAGGAATTTACCACGTGATCAAAATTTATGAAATTGTTAATGTTATATAATTTTTTGGCAATTCTTACTGCCGCGTTATCGTTGATGAAAAAGCAATTTGTTAACGGCCTTAGTGGCGATGAAACGATGAATTTATTTTTCGGACAATACTTACTGCCACACAATCTATGAAATAAAAGCAATTGTCTATATTAGACAATTAGCTTTATTTCAATGATAGTGTAGCAACCTCGGCAGTATTGATGAAACGGTGACGAAAAACAGCGTAAGGAAACCCTAACATCGCTCAGAATTTGATATACATCTATTTTGTTTCGTTTATAAGACGAATCATTTTATTGCCATTAAACGGCCCGTAATTTTCTAAGTCACTTAAGCAAAAAATAAAAATAAAGTTGATCACGTTCGAAATACAGTACGGATGAATACAAACAGACAGATGACTATGATTAAAATATCTTTGCTTCTAAATTTAATGTTTTCTGTTGTATTTCAGCTGTGGAACGATAAACATGCTAAGAACCAAGTTGTGCCGGCTCTTAGGGAGTCTCTCGCTAAGTTGGACCTTGAGTACGTCGATCTTTACTTAATACACAGTCCTTTAGCTAGAAATGTAAGTATCGTCTAGAACAAGTTGTAGAAGTTAGTAGAGCTGCAGATTTTCACAGAACTTGGCAAAACTATTTGATTTATTTCTAGCTGTTTTTTAAGTTGAGCTCAGAAATTTAAGTGCTGAAGAAAGTCAAGCTTACAGAATTTTCCTTTGCAAGCAATGTTGGGGTTATCTTGCAGTCTAACCTAATCCAGTTTTTTACTTGGAGTGATTACTTGTTGAGCTTCATAACCCCATTACGCAAAACAGCAGATAATAATGATGGTTGTAATTGTACGAAATTGCTTGATTTATATTTATGCATTGTAATCACTGGCAATAAAAGTATGGTAAACATAGTAAATATTGTTAAAGAGTTCTTTCACAAGCGTTTGATTCATTATCCATCACTTAGTAAACGACATTTTGCTTCAATTTTCAGGAAGACGGATCACCAGCCAACATTGACTACTTGGAGACTTGGCAAGGCATGGAGCAAGCTAAGGAACTTGGCCTTGCCAAGTCTATTGGTGTGTCAAACTTTAATACTGAACAAATTGACAGAATTAGGGCTAACAGCACAATAGTTCCCGCCGTCAACCAGATTGAGGTATATAGATGATATATTTTTTTATGTCTTAATAGTTCTTATCACTTTTGTTTTGTGTTTGGTTTAAATGAGAGTTTGGTTTCCATAATCATCTCCCTAGCCATTTTTTAACTAGCTTGGAGTGACTGCTCATTAAACTTCTATAACCCAGTTACTAGGCGACACGATACTCCTTGAATAGACTGATATACATGGTGAGGTATTTCTGATTCCACAAGATTGCATTTATAAGCAATGTACTGGTAGATAATCCTGGCTACTAGATTGGGAATATGCAAATAGTCTCTGTTAGCCAGACAAGAATACCCAGAAGTAATGTATTGGATTGATCCCTCGAGCCGTTGGCATGCCCGATGGATCGCCCTTCCCAATGTATTACCGGTAGTTGATCGTCATCATAACTTCATCCGTAATCCTACTGGCAAAACCCATAAGGTCTTGTAATTATAAATAAGTTTTACCATCAGAAGTCACTTAGTAGAATTTTTAGTTTTGTTAGTGTGACACTCTGCCTTGGAGAGCGAAAAGTAGGTACTATGCCCGATCTTCAAATAGTGTTGGACGGTTGTTCTATCTGGTATCAGGGTGACGAAACAGATGCATCTGTTCTCTATATTATTATCACCTGGAACTTAAGCTAAGGATGGGTTCAACACTAATAGGGTTTTAATCTGGTAGATTCTCTTTAGAAATGGGCTAGAAATAGTTGTCTAGTAAACCAGTTTTCAAAATTCAGCTATTTGAGGTACCTGTATAATTTCCTTTTTCAGGTCCACCCATCGATCACCCACGAAAAGGCAGTAGAAGACTGCTTCGAGCGCAACATAACTGTCGTCGCGTACAGCCCCTTCGGTTTCTTTGTATCCAGAGGCAAGGGGCCCAGTATGGACGACTCTAAGATCAGGAACATTGCACAGAAGTACGGGAAGAGCGTCAGTCAAGTGTTGCTGCGCTATTTGGTAAGTGTTCATAAGCAGTAGGTCCACTACTGACTTCTGCCTCTCCGATAGCACACCATTTAACTGGATTTTCGATTACCCTTGCCTACCTCTAGTATTACCCTTACCTATCGTCCTCCTACAAATATATTCACTTCACCTTCCTTGTCTTTCTTTATCCTGTCTTGTGCGTGCATTTTTTACAATTTTTTTTTTTCAGAATTTGAATACATTTTTATCAAAGATATGATATTTTTTTAAGAGTTATCTTCCTCGCCTTAAATTCAAGGACCCCGAGTTTCGCTTTTGACTTTTGAAACAATTCAACAACCATTAAATTCTTTTTTTAATAGTAAATTGTCGTAAATGTTTTGATCAAAATAACGTGACACTTCTCATTAATATATTGTTTTTACAGCTCGACAGAGACCTTATCCCGATCCCCAAGTCAACGAACCAGAACCGCATAAAGGAGAACATTAATGTCTTTGACTTCCATCTCACTACAGAGGAAGTCGGCATTATTAGCAGCTACAATACTAATACTAGTATCTTCGACTAAAGTGTGAAATATCTAGAAATATCAGGCAGCTGGTGACTTAGGACTGGTGTCTTATGAAAATGGGTCATGACGACAGAATTTCATCAGTTGTTAAGTCCAATATGAAATAAATGATTATGTATCGGTAAATGTTTTATTATAAATTTTTTTCCTACATTCGCACATGGGTCTTCCACAATTAGAAGATCTATGGTGGAACTAACCTAACCTGTCCTATCAAAGTAAATAAAGTTAAAGAAAGCCACTGGCAGCTAGGAGATGATCAGTCTCAATTAATAGACCACGAAGAAGAGGGGGCGCCATAAATGTCTTTCTTAGGATTTGGTAAGAAGTGGCTCAGAGCCGGGAATATTAGAAAGAATGCAGGGCGACAAAAGTATAGTAATTCCCTTATTTTTTCTTTCGTTATGCTTTTATGCTTATTATATTCTTCGATCGTTATTGAAATTGTGTCATGGAGTTGGGGTACAAGTTTGGGTGCTGTAGGAAATAAAGTCAGATGTGATCAATTTTGAACTCCATCTTACCGGTAATCAACAATATTACACATTTGTGTCATCATAATGTATAATTTGTGTCATAAGTTGGACCGAGTTTGGACCGATGACCTGGTGAAGGTTACAAGGATCTGATAGATGCGAGACGCACAGGATCTTCCATTGTGGAGACTCTTGGGTGAGGCCTATGTCTAACAGTGGACGTATATTGGCTGAAATGATGATGATGTATACTCGTAATGGTACATTACCACCATATTGAAGAGTATATTCTATTTGATATTATTTATTCTCAACGTACCACAATGGCATTTAATTAAAATACTGATGATTAGCTTTTGACTGCGGTGTCGCCCGCATACATAAAATGTTTCAGGAATAGAACAACTTTCTATCTGTGAAAAAAAATTCGCAATCGGACAGATATTTTCAGAGATTACCTCCTAAAAACCAAAAACAAACCTTACCTCTTTATAATATTAAACCGACCCACGGCGAGTATCCATCCTTACGTTGTTGAAACATCTACGGTCCGGACTAAGTGTTTCGCCTCGTCATTTATACCGCATGCATCGAAGGACTGGAACAATTTGCCTGCTGCGGTCTTCCCGTCTGATTATAATTTAGGTTTCTTCAAGGCTATAGTGAATAGGCTCTTAATAAACTAGTGCACCTCACCATCAACGCTTGCATCACTGCTTACCATCAGGCAGGATCGCAGGCAAGTACAGGAGAGAAAGTTATGTTCCCGAGTACTTTTCACAATCCTGTTGGATTGAACCACCTATCATCATTTTCCTGCCCTTGTCTCGTCTTATTTGGAGTTGGCACGATACGTTTTTTTCTTCCATTCTGCCTGTCATTCGTCACACTATCACTAACTTCGTTTTCTTTCATATCAATCCATCCATTTTTTCTTTGGCCTTCCCCTCTCTACAATCTCTACACCCGTCCACATGTATACTCATAACTCTTTTAGTAACATGCCTTTCGTCCCTCTTCACAACATGACCATACCGTGACAAACGATTCCCCTTCAACTTTTTAGTCACTGGCTCCACTTTCAAACTTCCTCTAATATACTCTGTCACACTTTATCCTTTCTCGTCACATCACACATTCATCCCAACATTCTCATCTGCGCTACATGCAATCTTTTTTCTTCCATCTTTTTCAAAGCTCGACATTCTGATCCATGCAATATGTTATGTCTTATTACGGACTTGTAAATTTTACCCTTCTCTCTAACCATCTATATGATACAATATATTTATTAAGTTGTTATCCATTGAATTTAAGCTTGACTTGTTTCTCTGCATAACATTCACCATATATACGAGTATAGTACTTACCTACATTCTCTTTACTTCGCCAAGGTGGTCTTTCACAAGTGGTTAATTGGTTTACCATCGCTTATTAAATGAATTTCTGCCTTGATTTTCAGAAAGGCGGATCGCCCGCCAATATTGACTACTTGGAGACTTGGCAAGGCATGGAGGAGGCTAAGGAACTTGGCCTCGCCAAGTCCATTGGTGTGTCAAACTTTAACACCGAACAAATAGATAGGATTATGTCTCACAGTAAATTGGTTCCCGCCGTTAACCAGATTGAGGTACAATGATGTAATGTCCTAAAAAAATATAATATTATTTTGAAAATTATAGTATATAAAATTATAGTTAACAAGTTTTAACGAAATTTTAAACGTGTTATTCTTTTCATAAATATTTATTAGTTGTTATTGTTGTCAACGGGTTTTCGAAAAACCTGTTTCAGTACTAATAAAAGTAGTTATTTAAGTGATTCAACTATTTTGCATAGAAAGAACTATAAATCTTCTCCTTTTTTATTGTACCAGTTTTGTTGTTGATTATTTTGAAGCTGCTAGTCCCCTTAACTTTTTTATTGCATGTTTTATACAAAGTTATATTTAATAATATTATAAATATGAAAGTGTTGATGTTTGGATGTTTGTTACTTAATCACGCAAAAACGGTTGAAAAGATGTGAATAAAATTTGGCAAGCATATAGCCTTTGACATGGAAAAGAACATTGGCTACTTTTTATCCCGGAAAAACATCTTATTCCTACGGGAAAACACGTTTAGAGTGCGATAACCGAAGTACACGTGGGCGAAGTCGCGGGCGGACAGACTAATAAGTATTTAATATATGCGAGACCCGAATGTACTTTATTCAGAATCAGTAACTGAATGGATTCCAATAGTTTTTACACAATGTTATATTTTTTCCCAAAAATATTTAAATATTTCTGAATTTTTCTGACACTAAGTACAACACAGGTCACGGCAGATCATAGCGGGCATTAGGAACCAGCAAACAGCTGGGTGCAAGTGCAAAACAACCTATCAGTCGCCTAGATGGGCCGGTGAATATGTATTTTTGCTAACATAATAAGTTTATAACTTTGTGATTTTTCATGAAACTGTTATGATTCTTTATACAAAAATAGTAGACACGTGTTTCGAGTCTCACATATACTTTTTTTTTTACTAAAAGTAATGTTGTATAAAGGTTAAGTTGCCAGAATACATTTGCACCTTTATTCCTTTGGTTTAGGGTCAATTTTCATGTCAGGTAATGTTTAATTGGGTTCTCCCGTCAGAAATAACTTGTCGAGTTATTTTTCAAATAGACAGTAACTTAGCAGCCCAAAATATAAATCTAAATATCAGTGATGTGAGAACCTTTATCTTAGAAAACGCCGAATATATCGACTTATATTCTAAATAGAATAGGATAGAATAGCATTTATTCGGTGTAAGCAACACAATAATACCACAACATAAAATAGTAAAAAAAAGAGTACAGACATACAATACAGTTGCAGTGACTGTGCCCGAACCGAAAGGTCCGGTTGTAGAACTATTTGTCAAAACACTGAAGAGTTAAAACAAAAGTTAGCTGCAGCGCCAGCGTTAGTTACATTGGCATTATGTCGTCTAACAGAACTTTCAAAATATGCAGCGGCACTAAGATAGCTTTTAGAGAACCAATACTTTTTTCGCGACTATTTTTTTTTAAATTGATATAAACTAGTGCTTGTCTGCGATCCCACCTGATGTGAGGCGCACTAGTTTATTAAAAGCTTAATCACTCAAGCCTTGAAGACACCCAAACTTAAGAGCCATTACTTTACACATTTATTATTTTACACATTTCAACACTGTATTTTGCTATACCTACGTCTATGACGCGATACAAGCGCATCAAGCACCCTCGCTGGCCGATCCCCGCTCCCCTCCGCTATTGTACTATCGCTTGCTTTATAGAACAAAAGTTGTTGTTTATGATGTTAGTAACATTGTCCTCAGAGGGTGCCGGTGTTGTAGAAATAACCCTGAATAATTTCCTTCGGGAATCCGATAGATACGTGACACACAGGACCGGTCATTGTGGCGACGCTTGGGGGAGGCCTCTGTCCAACAGTGGACGTCTTTCGGCTGATATGATGATGATGATGATGAATTTCCTTCTTCACCACCCATCGAAGACCCAAGAAAAGGCAATAAAGGACTGCTTTGAGCGCAACATAACTGTCATTGCGCACAACCCCTTCGGTTTCTTCGTGTCCGAATGTGACGACCCCAGTAAGGATGACCCTAGGATCAAGAACATTGCACATAAATACGGGAAGACCCTGAATCAAGTCTTGTTGCGGTATTTGGTGAGTGTTCACTTTCAAAAACCCGCTCTTATCGCTATCGCCTAAATTACGTGCCTAGAAGGCTCGTAATTTGCTTAATATTTTTCGCAATTGTGCGGAAAAGGGCACGTGCTCACCCCCTGCCTCAATTTTATTATATTTATCTTAATAGGCAAGAAGCGATGAGTAGTGCGTCATCCCCTGTTTATTTATGGAAAAACGTTGTTTTACATGTGGGAATTTGTCACTACAGACCTCACCTCCATAATACGACCTACGGTTTAAATAAATAAATTTAAATAAATAAAGTAGGTCGCTGGTTCAAACCCAGCCAGGCGCGTTACATTGTGTAATTTATTTCATTACCACTGCTCTCAAAACGGTGAAAGAAAACATTGTGAGGAAACCGTCATGTCCTAGAACGAAAAAATCGAAGACATGTGACATTCACCAACCTGCACTGGGCCCGCGTGGTGGATTACGGCCCATTCGGTCTCCTAGAGAGAGGAGGCCGGGGTCCCAGCTGGCTTGGAGAGTAGGCCTTTAGTATGGGACTACTAAAGGCCTACCCATCACCATGTCATTCACTAATCTGACAATTTGAGCGTGGCACAAGCTAATGGGTAAGTCATAAATTTAGGTAGTAATTGTAAGGTTCCTGTTAATATTTCGTTGATATGTGCAATTTGTTTAACCACAGTTTGCCATGATAATTTTGTTAGGAAAGTTGAAAATTTTACACTCATCAATGGGTTTAGCTACATTGTCCCATGAGAACTGTCATATTACAGGTTTATTGTAATCCTGATAGGATTAACTTCAAAATAATAATTAAAAAAAAAACAATCGTACTTGAGTAGGTATTTCGAAGTGAAGATTTTTTACATTTTTGAATTTTTTTTTTTAACATAATCATTACGAATCTTATAGAGAACTTCAACAACCATTAAATTTATTGTAGTTTAAAAAAAAATCTGTTCTTTTTCACAGCTCGACCGGTATCTTATCCTGATCCCCAAGTCAACGAACGAGGACCACATAAAAGAGAACATCGACGTGTTTGACTTCCACCTCACTCCAGAGGAAGTCAGCATTATTAGCAGCTACAACACTAATACTAGCATCTGGTGGATCTAACCTAGCCTGGCAGCGAACATGGGCCATAACGATATAGTACATTTTGATGAAGTGGAGAAAATTTGTCATTGCAGAACCGCAGGTGAGGGAGTTATAGTGCCTAGTGCCTCAGCCTCCAAATCAAATTTCAAGTAATGAATATTAATTGATCGAACAATTTAAATCGAACATCTAAATACACTACACTTTATATACATACTTTATATACTATACTTTATATACACACTATACTTTAACGTTAATACACAGACATATTGAAAGTCGAACACTCAATACGTCGAGTGTTCAAAATATCGAATTTTTGTTTGATTGAGCGGCAAACGCATTGCTCATATCGAAATATATTGAATACTTTTTATATAGAATATTAATTTGCAAAAAAAAAATCACATTTGATCTCAAGATTTTAAATTGTGTCTATAAAATGATTGATTGATTTAATATTCGATATTTTGAACACTTGACGTATTGAACGTTCGATTTATTAGCCATTCGATATTATGAACGTTCGAGTATTTAGATGTTTCATATAAAGTGTTCGATTAATTAATATTATTTGATTCAGCCACCGTTCACTATTTGAAACTTATATTTCTCTTTTAGATTACATCTAAATGTTTATAAAAATAATTTGTAGCTGAATGTAATCGAGGGTGGTAAATAAAAAAAACACTTACAATTCAAGAAAATAATATATTTAAAATACCACAGTTAATTGCAATTTGATTGCTAGATTTTTAATATTTTATATCTTAAATCAATCTGCATTTATTAACGCCTTATTGCCTCATTTTTTATCCCACTTTATCCATACAGAGATTTTTTAAAAATACAGTTTAGATATAAAAATCCATATAACTAAGTAAAGCAAATTGAAAACATTTACGAATGCCTAAGAATAAAATTATAATTGTGACTAAATAAAATCTATTTTAGAGTCTAATAAAGAAAATATAGATCTAACCTAATTGCTAACCCTATCAGTTTTACGTGCATAGTATGTTTTGTATTTCTATTTTTTTTTTTTTTCATAAAATAACAATGTCTGTTTTTTTCCTTTCTTTGCCCCAAATTGTAAAGTTATTATATTCGACCAAACTTCTTTGCTATCCTCAGAAATTACATTTATCAGAAATAAGGCACAGAAATACATCGCAAAACATTTTATACTAATATTTTTATAGGTTGGTGCGGGTGACAGCTGTTAGATTCATGCAATATAGCTACCGTGGCCAGATCTTAGAAATTGAACACTTCATGATAGGCCAAGTAAAACTGACTAGTACCCCTAGCCAAGTTGCTAATCTGCAATAGTTAACGCTAGTAGAAAGTCTCAAATGTACGGGAATGACGTCATCTCAACGCTCAGTCGCGTGGTCAGAACAAAAGATTCAGCGACGCGGCCAACTCGGAGCGTTCGACCACAAAACAGATAGGTACAGAAGATAATCTCATGTATGTACTTTTTACTACACTTTTATACCTCACGGTGGTCGCACACTAATGAGTGTTTGAGCCGGAACTGTTCGACGAGCGGGCCGAGGTGCTCCGAGATATCGTGTCTGTGAGCGGTGTCTATGTGTGCGTTGCTCGAGCGCACAAAGCGCGATGTAGGTTGACTTCTGTACCTATCTATTTTGTGGTTCAACGCAAGCGAAACGGTTGTAACTTGGCTAGAGGGCCCATTGTTTTAAACGTTAGAGTTTTTCAATACTGAGTAATTTCAATACTCGTTTGTTTCGCCTACTTTCTTTGCACCTTTCATTATCATAGAAATCCTACATCAATGATATGGCCAAACGAGGATTGACATAATATCATCAAATGTTAACGTTTAAATGACCAGCTTTAGTTGGCAATGTCATGAAGTTTTTTTTAAACTAGTGCTTGACTGCGATCCGCCTGATGGTAAGCAGTGATGCAATCGTTGATGGTGAGGCGCACTAGTTTATTATAAGCCTATTCACTCTAGCCTTGAAGACACACACATTATAATTAGATCAATTGATCAAATCTAAGATCTTGCTACGATATAGCTACCTAACCTTCTCTCATCATCAGTAAGCATATTTTCGTACTGCTGTCATCCTATCCATCCTATGTAAAAAAGATCTTATACACTTTTAAACTCGTTAAAAAATAAAAAGCCCGTTTTGACATTTGACAAAACAACTACTAGAATATAACTTGGAAGGAAACTGAAAGAAACAATAAAATAATAATTAGGGGTCCGCTGTAGTAGTAGCTACACTACAGTGCGTTTCACTTAAGAAGTGCTTTTGCCGTAATGTTGGGTCCCCTGTCTGTCTACAGAAAAAAGAAGGGAAAAATGAAAAGTGTTGCCTACTGTACCAAAATGTTTGTACGTAATTGATTTTAACCGTAGTCGCACCACTTTATGGAGAATAAATGAAGGGAATGGAAAAAAAAGCAAGTCTAAAAGGAAGATGTTGGATGGAGAGGTACGATGTTGCGGCGTGGCGGTTTCGGTATTTAAAAGAATTGCAGGGCAATCGAAATGGAGCCCAACGTTGTATGCTTTATTTAAAAATAGTTATTACAGTTTCTAAAAGATATAAAAAAAATAATTATAAGGCAATTGTTAAAAATAACGAAATATTAGTATCTCCCTAATATTAAGTAATTTCATTGCTAATAATGAAGCAACATTGTTTTTCCGTATTGTCAACATTACAGCAAAGGAACCTCATAGGCGAAACGCACTATACACACCGCACAAGCCGCTGGATAGTCAAAATACAAATGTCAAAACGGGCCTTTTAGTATTTGTCATCTTTAACACAATCCCTTGTTATTTAAAAATCTGACACTTAATTCAGTTGTCACTTTGGCCAACCAACATTACTACACTAAACGTAAGTTTGACACTTGAGCAAAAATAGTGACGCGACGCTGTCAAACTGTTGTTATCGATAACATCAGTCGATGGAGAGCTGTCTGAAGGAGCCGTCGATACCGAACAGTTCGTCGTAGTTGGTTGGTCTGCCTGGTCGGAGGGACTCGTTGGCGATGATGCTGTCCTGGCGCTTGAACCACTCGCGGTATTCTTGGAGCTTGAGTTTCCATTGTTCTGTGAGATGGAAAAATGTAAACGTAAATATTTTATTAAGGGTTCAACTAAATATCAGGATTCAGGTTGTCTATGATCAGTGTGTAGATACTGCTGACTGTAAGGTCAGCATAACGTAGGATATCTACATTTAATTCATTAAACCCCAAGCGAACGCCGGCGTTCGCGCACCTATTGTCTTTCAATTGTGTCTGTAATTATCACAATTGAAAGGTTAACCTGTATAAAACAAAAACACATAACAATGTATCCATGCATATTAAACATCATCATTAACATTCTCCAGGCAGGGGTGTAGTCCTAAGATAGTTCTTGGTAACCTATCCACTTAAACCTTACGCAATGATAGCCTTATGTCCCAATAGTTTCCCACCAACCGGGAGTTATCCTTGGGTGCACTTGCATGGCGCGTACCGGGATAAAAGTTGGTTAATACCATATTCCATGAGAACTGTCTAAAGGGCCTTTGCAAGTTGGCTTTGGGACCTCCTATATCTTTCGAAGGTCCAGCACCCCAGGGTAGATACAAATAATAAAAAATGCTATTCATAAAATAAAGTTGCATGTTACCTTGTAATGTCGCCATACTGCCACACTGTCCTCCGTATTCTGTGGGTAGCATCTCCTGAGGAATGTACTTGTAGAGATCCTTTACTTCCCTGTGGATGTATATCTGCAAAGACAGACAGTGGTTACAAGACCGATCACAAAATTAACACCTTTTAAATTTAAGTACCGGTCCTATGCTATGAGAATTTGTATAATATAAAAACAAATTACGCAGCTTTTAAAAGCCCGAAGAAAATAGCTCGTAGTTTTTTCTTTAAAACTATAGACAGGTAATTTACTTTCGGTAGGAAAATGTAATAATTCCAAGGGAACATCACTTATGTGGCTTTTAAACTGGATATACTTGGGCAATTAACTGCGACAGTTCATATGTTGCAGGTGTTGAAGCGTCATTTCATTTTGGCATCACTAGTTTAAGTAAGCAATAAGTAGATCAATAAATATTAGCTATAATTTTTTTATCAGGAGTTAACTATTAACTACCTCCGTGATTTTGGAATGTCATGACTGGCAAATTAAAAACTGATACACTGCAAGCTACGATACTGAATTTTTAATTTCTAAAATTCCTGAGAATATCCTACAATTTTATACAGCAGGTACCTTGGCCAGGGTCTCTTACGAAAGTATTCCTGATTGTTTTTATGAAAACCATTCTCGCGAACGAAGTCGCTGGAAAAGTGGTAAGGATAAAATAAAGTTGCAAGTTTTATCGATAAGTTTATTAGATATCCCATCACTAGAGATTAACGCACCGTTGGTGCCAAATGTGAGAAATAAAATTTAATTTTTCATTTTTTATTCTACATTCGGTACCAAGCCAAAATACCTATTGGTGCCGATAGAGGAATAGCTTTGGTGCCGAATCCATTGGTGCCGAATCAGGAATGCTTCCAATTATGTTATACTTCACCTTGCGTACACCTTATATTCGTATTGTAGTCGGATTTAATGTAGAAAATAAAAGAAAAATTTATTCAGGTTTAACTGCATTGAAGACTTTTAATCAATAATATTATTGGTCGAGTTTAATAACTTTATATCAATCACGTTTATAATAATAGCTTTAAGAAAGTTCTGATGTATATTAATTCTTACCCGTTTCCTGATCTTTTCCTTGAGGAAAGGTTTGACGAAGTTCACAAATCGCTCGACCAGCGGCGACGTGTTCACGATGTGGACTTCCTTCAGCTTGATAGGGTAAGCTTCCTGTAAGAAGAAATCTGTATCATTATGTATGTATTGTCTGTATTAAGTAACACGACAAGTCAGCAAGGGTACACCTCATGAAATCATTAAGATTGCAAATATATCTGAGCGCACGGTAGTACGTAGGCCAAGTTATTTATATAATTAAATTAACCTGCCAAGTTCTTTAAAAGTATTATAATTTTAGATATTTTTAACCAAGTACCTACGTTTTTTCACAACTATACCATATTTTAAGTTGGGTGTATGATAAAGTGAATTTCGGCCAGATGGACCGTTGACGTGAATACGGTGGCGGGTAGTGGCTGGATGCGGAAGGCGGAGGACTGGGTGTGGTGGCGAGTCTTGCGAATGGCAAATGTTTACCAGTGGATCAGGCTGTTGATGAAGATGATTATGATCGATTTTAAAGTGCTATGATGCACTTTAAAATCGATCATAATCATCTTCATCAACTTGGCATTGGATTGGATCTCTACCCTTTTTTAGGTATGTTTTTGGTGGTATTTGGTAACACGAAATATGGACATGTGGCTATAATATAGACATACATAGCTCTGTAGTGAACCAGGATCCATATTCTTTGAACCAAAATATACTCGCAGACGTGCTGTTTAATGGCAAATTACATTTTGTAGCTAGCAAAGGCAATGGTAACCAAATTAACCAAGACAATGTCTTTCTTAGGTAGTAAGAGTTACATAAGTAGAGAGAGTAAGGGTACTTTAAGTAGTTGTCTGATGAGTATTTGAAAGGACTTTCTTACAGCTTCTTTAATGGAGGTATAACTAAGTTAAATTGAAAGCTATGGCAACAAAGTTAAAACTTCATAGCTGCTCATAAGAAAGAGAAGTCGCACATAGAAGATATCCGCAGATATAGAACCAAGGTTACCGACGTAGCTCGAAGAATCGTCAAACTTAAGTGGCAATGGGCAGGGCACATTGCGCGCAGAACACATGGTCGATGGGGACGAAAGGTTCTGGAGTGGCGACCACGCACCGGAAGACGCAGCATTGGACGCCCTCCAACAAAGTGGACCGATGACCTGGTCAGGGTCGCGAGAATCCGATGGATGCGTGATGTACAGGACCGGTCGTTGTGGCGACGCTTGGTGGAAGCCTATGTCCAACAGTGGACGTCCTTCGGCTGATATTATGGTGATGATGATGAACGAGAGAGACAGATATATTTGTTTATAATGGTTTTATCTCATTTGTTTTACTACCAATTTTGATATTGTTTTCACTGTTATTATCCTATTTTTTTTTTGTATATTTATAAATACATTGCTTAGATATCAAATATTATATTCATGCATATTACTATACACTATTGTTCGGGTGTCGTCGGGTACCTTCGACAATCGCGGGTGACGCCGCGCGTGTTTGAACTTGGTTGCGGGCCCACCACAGTTGCTACCAGTCTCTGAAGACGACACGTGGGCTTACCAACATCCAAACATTATACTTATTCTGGATTATATTCATTTTAATTTACAGTCCATTTGCTTTTGAGTTTAGTACTTAGACAGGTCCCTGACACTACAAACCTGAACACAGATCATGAACTTCTTGATGGTAGCAGCCGACAGCTTGGCCAGCATGCTGGGTCCCAGGATAGCGGCGTCCAGCACATAAATGTCACCTGCTACTCCTTCCCTCTCTTCTGTTAACCTCACGTCTCCGATCATGAGTGCCAGCTTCAGGGTGTCTGTAATCTGCTGGGCGCTGAGGTCGGGATGGACTCCTGGAAAAGAGATGTAATTATGTTTAATTTCTGTTATTATGTTATTAAAATTATTTCTTTGAGTAACGGTTCTCCCACGTATGGTACGGTTTCTTTCTTTAGTTCTTTAGGTTTTTCTGGCTAAACCCCACCTGTGTTCTTTCAGTTATCTCTTCATTTTTTGTTTTCAAATTTTTTCAACTCTTTTTATTTGAAACGTAATCATATAAATATTTGTTAAGATCACATTAAGATTATGTGATGTAACGTACTCACTTATACCATTTTGGAAAAATTTAACTTTTTTATACATGTTTGTGAACGCCACTCACGATATAAGAGTAATTCTTTGTGTGAGCGAATAACTTATATAAAAATAAAGAATAGCATATAATTTAAGCTTATGTTCTCACCTCTGCAAATAGTGACTCTTCTGCCATTTGGTGTGACGCCCGGAAGAGGAGGTCCTTGACTGAAACGATTTTTTTTAACAATTGATTACTATGTCGAATTACCGTATTATTAAAATTAAAAGCCTATTCTCTCTAGCCTTGAAGACCTAAATTATAATAGGGCGGAAAGACCGCAGCAGGCAAATTGTTCCAGTTCTGCAATGTACGCGGTATAAACAATGAAGCGAAACGCTTGGTCGGGACCGTAGAGATTTCTACAACGTAGGAGATGAACTTACTATGCCGAAAAATCAGCATGGGTAAAAAAAGGGAGCCTTGGTTCCTACTTACATTTTGAGACTCATAATTTCATCCAACTCAGGTCTGGTGGCGTCTCTCTTTGTGAAGAACTCTGGGCAGGCTGCCCTCATCGTGAAGTACATGTCCAGCTTCCTCTTGCACTTCTCCAGGGAGAAGCTGCTGCCTCGCAGGAAGGTCATGATTGGAGGGACCTCTGTAAGTATAGGTTTCTAGTAAGCTCTGATCTGGTGGTCCATTTGGTCTTGATGTTTTTAAAAACATTTGGTACTTAATACCGTCAAATGATGTGAATAGACTTAGATTAGATTTTTAACTTTGTCACCAAATTATTAGTTTTTAGAAGGTTCTTGATGGCCCAGTAATAAAGATGGCATTTCAACACGACCGGCCAGAGATCAGACGAGGAACAAAGGCTATACGTGCTAATCGAGGCATGGAGTGTTATACCACCAACTTTCAAACCCTTGACTACTATAGAGTAAATCTTAACAGAAATATTCAATAGCACTTTTTGCTCGACCCGGGAATTGAACCCAGGACTCAACGTTCAACAGTCGCAGACCAACAAGGCATTTTAACAGGCTTGGGACCCAGTTTGCTTTTCTCAGCTTGCACAAACTCGTAGCTACAACAAAATTTGTCTCCTTTATGTTTAGTGTAGTGGAAGTTCAAAATTTCGTCTTCATATCACGTCGGGGTCACCAGTTTAGAATTAAGCGAAATAGGGTGGAAAGTCCTGCAAATTTCCGTTGAAAAGAGAGGATCTTCCGGCATACAGGTGTAGTGTCTCATCCAGACAACTGCTCAATGGCTGTTGTATCTACTCGTGCGAACTCTATACTGCGGATTTTTAGTTTTAGTTCCTATTTGGCGTCATAGATGTCGCTGTACTCTGTTCTGTTTGTGGCAATAAAGAAGTCTGATGGTTATACCCCAGTCATCTGGCAGATGTGGCTGCTTCTTGAGCCACTCCCTGATGGTGGCTACGTCCCTGTCCCTGGTGGTGACATCTTCTTTCAGCTCGACGCGGATGCTCTTCCATAGCTCGCCTGAAGGCTGCTCCAACAGCTCTTGTTTTAACTTCATGTTGTTTTAACTGGAACTGATGAGAAATTGGTTCTTGAGTATAATTTATTAATTTGTACAAAAAAAGTGATGATGAATTTGGTTTGATAATAATCGTAGAACAATATTAAACAATTGTTTTTTTTTTGACTGGCCTGTTGGTTTAGCGGTTAAAGGCCCTGACTGCTATGCCGGAAGTCGTGTGTTCTATGCAAACCCGAGACAAATGTTTGTGTGATGAGCACGATCATTTGTCATAGAACAAATGTCTGGATGTAATGTATAGTTACAATATGTAATTATATATGTTTTTAAAAATTATATTTGTCAGTTACCTAGTACTCATAGCACAAGCTCTGGTTAATTTAGAATTAGATTTCGTAGTGTGATAGTTGTGGAATATTTTATTATTGATAGTTCTTTTTTTTAGGACTAGCTGTGCCCGCGACTTCGTTCTTCGCGTGGACTACAGGATTTTAAATTTATTTTTTTCTGATATAAAAGTAGCCTATATTACTCCTTATTACATCAGCTACCTGCTAAAAAATGTCCTGTCAAAATCGATTCAGCCATTTCAGAGATTAGCCCGGACAAACAGAAAGACAGACAGACAAAAATTGTATAAAATGTTACTTTGGTGTTTGATAAAAGGTGTAAGGGACAGCCCTCCACAAACATTAAGGGCTTGCTCAGTAGACGAAACTGAACAACCTTTCACAATTTTTTTTTTTAGGGAACGAAAAAAAAAATCAGCTTCACCATACAAAATGATAAACTTGATTGAACAATTTGTATGGCGAGGCCTATTTTAAAATTTGTAAGGGCTGTTCCTTACACCTTGTACATTCATATGCATGTAGTAAAAAGCAGTTATTACAATATTATAAACAGACACTCCAATTTCATTTTCTGTAACCATTTTACCAAATGTTATTCTGAATAAACATTATTATTATTATTTATATGTGAAACTTCTAAAAAACCAGCTGATTGATATTATTTGGTTTAAATAAAATCTGTTTAACTTTAACTTTTAGATTTTTTTTTATCTTTTGTCTTGAGTTTCGTCAGAAAATAGGAACTTTTATCTGGTTGAAATTAGAAAAATCCAGAACAAGCAACAGTGAATAATGAGGATTGAGATATCTTTCTGTACTTACTATAAGAACTAAAATTCATTTACATGAGAAATATTATAATTAACATAATAAACATTATTGGTAACGCAGTAACATAATGTTTGCTCCTTCTGTGAAAATATTGAAATGCCTTTATGGTTTCCATTACCTACTGTAGGACGCAGTAAATATTAATGAGCCCAATTATCTATTTTATTTATTACAGGATACCAATACATCCACAACACAAATAAATCGAGCAACTAATTCGCAATCGATCGCAAAGTAACCAACATATCCGTGTGTTTTCGCCTGTGTTGCCCAACCTCGCATGTTGGAAAGGCTCTAAGGTCACTGGCAATGTTTGTTGTCGACCATCGCGCTATCGACATGTCGTGTTGCAACAATTCGCTAGCTACTTCTGTTGCAACTTCGCTACGACCACGATTGGTTTCCGAATGTTAATGGGTAGAGGAATAAGGTTTTGGAACTTTGGAATAATCTACATAAAATAGTTTTTTTTTTTTTAATTTTGTTTTATAAAAGGATTAACTGACTGACTGACCCCAGTTTGACTGGTAGAGAATGCGTAAGGTTTAAGTCTGCCTTTGTACATTGTGTTGCATGAAGATTAAATAAATAAATAAAGTAAGTAAGTAAAAGTTTATGTGTTTAAACATAGTGAGATATAATAGGATCGTGAATTTTTTTCATTAGGTATTCTTTTATGATGTAGGCGAGCTCTAAGTATGTGTTTTTGATTTAACATACATTTTATAAGGAAACTAGACTTGTAGAGCTACAATTGATCCACGCCACGCGACGTCGTTCTACGTACAAATTAGGCGAGTTACACGTTACACTCGCACTAGGCACGTTGTAAGCTACTACCGCAGATAGTAGATAGGAAAGATTTCTTATGCAAATCATTATAAAAATGCACAAGGAAAAAAATATCAACTACTCATTAATATTGTGGCCTCTTTGTTATATTTTTTCTCATAGTTTATTTAAATTGATCATGATATATTTAATAATTACCATTAAATAAAAACAATAGCCAAGTAGGTAGGTAGTATAGCTCTTATTAAATTATAATAACTTCATTTATGCATTTAATAGCTATAATAATTATTATTACATCTCATTTATAATAAATTGGATTAAAATTTTCCACTTGGTCTTGAAGTCAGATATTACTTCCACTTAATTTATTGTATGGAAGTTATGGTCGATGTCTTTTAATAATAATCAATAATTTATTTCAGGTAACATGTACCCATATCATAAATACGTTATACACTAACATACATAATAACTTATAATAAATCATTTTGTTAGTAAACAAGATTTAAAACTGCGTTAGTAAAACTTCACTTCGCACTATTCTGTCTTTGTGTGCTGTCCTATGTTATTTGTCCGCGGAAGCGACGGAACACCACGCCCTGTGGTGCTATTCTCTAAGAAAACAGCCTTGAGTGCAGCGCTGGCACAGCGACGAGTCGTGAGCGCAGTATATTGAATTAACAATCCAATGTAAAGGGACATTGGGTTGTTAACCCAATGCACTTAATTGGATTTCTTCGCAACGGCCGCTGCGCTCAAGGCTGTTTTCTTAGAGAATAGCACCCCTGGGGCCAAAAGTCTTCTTCCATAACAAGGTGCAGAAAACAGTTCGGTACAGTAATGATGAGAAAATACCCATTTAAGATGGCTGCAAAATAAAAATACTACTTTTCTGTCTACATTTTCAATTTAAAAGCAATAAACAAATTAATCATGAATTTACAAAATTGTGAAAAGCAGAACTGATTCTCTGCCGAGATTTAAGATTTACGAGAAAAAAAGAAAATTGTATACAGGGTGTCTGTGCCGTCGACGCACAAACGAATACCATGGATCCAAGTACGTGATTCGGAACTCCTCAGTGGTGGAATTTGTCGTCGGTTTTTTTCTGATTATAAAAAAAAACCTTAAGTTTTTTAATTTAAACTGTAAAAATCGTTATTCTAACATTTTTACTGAAAAAAGGGTGAATTACTTTTTTAAACATTGGGGTTGATTACAATAAATGATTTTGTTTAACTTTTAATTATTTGTTTTTGATTTTTTTTTTATTTAAAATATAATCGGGGTCAGTGAAAATAACAATTTTACTCAGTTTAAATTTTAAAGAGCAGTTTTTTTTTTAATTAGAAAATAACCGAGGAAAAATTCCTGGATGGTCCAGAATCATGTACTGGGTCCATGGTATTCGATTTTGCGTCGATGTCAAAGACACAGTGTATAGCTAGAACCTGATTTTTTTTCGAGTGTCAGAAAAATCAGTTATTAGATTACAAAAATATCTTAGGTTCATTAAAGATTACTATTGACACAGAATAAAATGCAACTGACATCTCAGCTGGTTACATAATCCATTTTCCACCGGATTACATTTTCTGAAATTAAATTTAATAACATTTATAATTTTAAAATATTAATAAACCGGACATAATTGTTATTAATTTAATTTAAGTTGATAAAACCATGAATTGAATAAATTAAAAAAGCAAGGTATTTAATTAATTGATAATAATGTAAAAAAAAAAATTGGAAACTAAAAGACAATGCCCAAAGGAAAACTTTCCATTATGTTGAGTTTGTGTGTGTATTTATCGTATGTGTTTAATGTGTGAAATTTAAGTCATCAGATTGAAGATCAGAGTGGACCAAATGTTGCATACATGTGACCTTGTGTGCTAGCTGCGGTTCTATCGTCACTAATAAAATTAATGATTGCAAAACACTTACGTTGGCGGGTATATACTGGTAATATTCCAAGTACGTACTTAATATAATGTGTGCTATTATGTTATCCTAGTTATTTAGTTGTATTACTTTGAAGAAACGTTTATCATCTTCATTGTAAGTGATTTTCGAATGCATTTTTATTTGAGGTGTGAAATCATCATGCGAATTCGACCTTTCCTGGTGGAACGAGAAGGCGTCTCAGATTTTTACTAGGCGTGTGTAACTCTTTACTGAACCGACTCACTGTGTATTGTTCTTAAAGATTGAAACAGCAGTCACGTTTTAAATGCATCATTTGGAACAATTGGAATTTTGAAACCGGTGACCTGCAGTATTTTTAAAATGTAAATGTACCTAAATAGTGCAAATATAATTAATGATGACTGAACTAAAAATATCTACTTAAATTATTCCTAAATTATAATTTTATTAAACAAAACTGTTAGTGTATATAACACGACGTAACGGATCACAATTCATAACTGAACATGATGCAAATGTTTCAATCGCAGAGATGACACACTTTGCCCACGCCTAATTTATTTATTTGCGCATTATAATTTAATAAAAAATAATTCAAATAAAAACACACATATTCAATGAATGTAGTATATCTTTCGATAGAGTCATCCGATTGCGACGAAACAAAACCTAAGTAAATTATCAAGTTACACACAATTTTATTGTATAAAAGTTATCTACATCGATTTTGTACATTTTACGTAATGCGCACACTAATAAGAACTTCTACAGATTTATTATTATAAGTTTAAATAACTCGTTTATTGTAAGGCATTGGTCTCATTTATAGCACCAGTTTCACACACCTGAGAAATGATTATAGGAAATAACTTTTTAATATATACCACAATTTTTATTTTTTAAGTAAAATCTCAATACACAATATTCATAAACAGAAAAGTTATTAGCGTTGGTTTTGTCCCAAAATGTCACTCAATTTATGGAAATATTGTGCAGGCTATTGATTAATGAATAAATAAATGACAATTATTAAGGAAAAACACTGCCTGCAGTATTTTCTACTAGCAATTGTTATGTATGATTGATTCTATGATGAATTTACCTTTTCGTGGTCAATTTTAGGATTTCGGTTTTTTCTACTTTTGACTACAAAAATATGATCAGTAACGGGTACAGATAGAGCCCCATTTTTTTGTGTACTAATTAAAAAGTAGGGGTGTATCTTTGCGGCGACCTTGCTGTAAAATGTTGCTTTTTATCATCGGGGAATATGAAAGAAAGCCATAATTGTCGACTACTTCCTACCTTAGCTAATTATATAAAATTATATAAACTCACAAGTTTCTGCTGTATACTTAATTCTCTTTAATAATCTATTATTAACGAGAATTAATTTAAGTATCTTCTATTGTCTGTAATCTCATCGTAAACGTTCCTACCTACGACCATATAACTTATCAAGGATAATGGCATGTGCACACCACGTTTTTTAAACGCGCCGTTGACGCACGTTTGTAGCGCTACAGACGCGAAACGCACGCAAGTCAGACGCAGCTTGTAGACCATAGGACAAAAGCGCGCTTCCACGCGTTTTTAAAACGCGCGTCAACGGCGCGTTTAAGAAAAACGTGGTGTGGACAGGCCCTTAGAGATTTGTTTGTGTTTCTGATGACATTAATGGAAAATTGCCAAGATCCGCTTCGCTCAAAGCAGTTGACGATTAATGGTTTGTAACCTAAGTAAATTATTACCAAGGTATATTATTTTATTAGGAATAACCGATCTTAAATGTCTGTTTTTTTTTTCTTAAATTAAGTACCTACCCAAACTGAATCTATCATCATCGATTTTTGTTTACAAGTTATTATTAACTAGCTGACTTGGTGAACTTCGTATCGCCTAACAGTCAATGAATGTATTTTCAACCGATTGTGTTCATCGTAAGAAAGCTTAAGTAATATTCAGGTTACACACTATTTTAATGTTTAAAAGACATCTAAGTACATCGATTTCATACATTTTATGTGATGCGAGCGCAAATAAAATTTTCTACAGACTTATTATATACTTACTCTATACTAAATGATAAATGACATTTATTTTGCAATTAAAAAAAAAAAAAACTTTTTCACGTCATTTTTTTTCGTTAGTTTGAAACTAGATGAAGCCGTATAAGATATTATCTTACAAAACTGGTCATCATCATCATCATCAGTCTGTTTTCGTTCCCACTGTTGGCACTCAGGCCTCCTCTCTAGGAGAGGGAATGGGCCGTTATCTACCACGCGGGCCCAGTGCAGGTTGGTGGATGTCACATGTTGCCGAATTTTTGTTCTAGCACAAGCTGGTTTCCTCACGATGTTTTTCGTCACCGTTTTGAGAGCAATGGTAATGAAATAATTACACAAAATAAAACACCTGGCTGAGTCTAGCAAACACAAATGAAAAAAAAAAAAACTGATTTACTTTATCACGAAAACATTTTCAATGCTCAAAATCAAATATGGATCATTTAACCCAATTAACCGACTTTTTCAGACACGTTTCTCGCACTCGAAATAAGTCGCGTGCGCAAGTCAGCTAGCCAGTTAAGCTGGTATTCAATGCAGGCGGGGTAAATGCACCTAACTGTTCTTTTGCACAGCGCAACGGAACAGTTTAGTTGCCCCACTGAATACGGGGATGCCTCGCCACTAAGGTAGGTGCAACATTAACGTGGAATAATAATAATAATATAATATTCCACATCTATCACACAGCGCCGTCTAGTCCCAAGCTAAGCGAGCTTGTGTTATGGGTACTAGACAACTGATAAACATACTTATATATTTCTAAATACATACAGACATATTATAGATAAATTACACCCAGACACAGAACAAATGATCGTGCTCATCACACAAACATTTGTTCTGGGTGGGAATCGAACCCACGACCTCAGGCATAGCAGTCAGGGTCACTAACCACTAGACCAGCAGGCCTGTCAATAACTGTCATGGACCCTCAATTCAGTGTCAGTGTCAGAATGGTCTATCATTGATTTCATAATTGTTGATTTTGACAAGTTTTGGTAATCTACTAATATAATGGCGTCATTATGACTCTCCGATGGTCAACCACTGTTACTCCATTGAAAGAAATAGCATAGAATGGTAATCTCGTACAAAATGACAAATGAATATCTGACGTTTAATAAGCTCGATATTGTCATTCTACCACAATTCTATTACAAGACCATTGACCGATCAATGATCGATCATTATGAATTACCAGATTACAAACTTTAGCAAAATGACAATGGGATCGTGTTGGAATGACGAATTTATAAAAATAGCAGACATAGGCCCCTGGGTGCGCAACCGATTTAGTGATTTTGGGTTAATTTTTTACTTTGACACGGGCAAAATCGCTGGCAACAGCTTTTATAGTGTAATATCCAAAAACGTTTATGTTTCAATTTATTGATGAGCCGCTAGTTTGAAAATTCTTGTTTTTTTGTTGACCTTTAAAAATTATGTCCGTGACCGACCTTGGTGATAAATTTTTTTAATGGTTTTTATTGTATTTAATTCATTAAACCCCAAGCGAACGCCGGCGTTCGCGCACCTATTGTCTTTCAATTGTGTCTGCAATTATCACAATTGAAAGGTTAAGCCTTTTATTTTTAGTTGATATAAACTAGTGTTTGACTGCAATCCCACCGGATGGTAAGCATTTCCCAAAACCATTGTCACAAAACTTGTGAAATATTCGAGTAAATTACGGAATTATCGAATGATCGAATCTGTTTAGTTTTTTCATAATTTTTAATTGTGCTATCGTGTACATATCTTGTATTGTGCCAATTAATTGACTTATCTATCTTATCTTTCTTTTTTCACATTGCTTCTCTATCTAACAATAGCGTTTGCCCACGGTTTCGCCCGCATACATAAAATATCGCCTATCTCATTCAGGAATAAAGCAGCTTTCTATCGGTGAAAAAAAAAATTAGATAGATAGATAGATTGATTCTTTATTGTACACCAAAAATAAAAATTACATGACAAACTTAAAATTTACGCACAAACAAAAAAATACTTACTTTACCTCTTTATAATATTAATATAGATTTTGTTAGACGAAGTAACAAGCTTTTGAGAGTAGGGCTCTTTATAAAAAAATAACATATTTATATGATTTTTATAATCTCTATAAGGCAATTGCAAAACATGGTAATTAAAACCTAGAAAGACCTTGTCCATAACTGCAAACCTACCATAAAAACATTCCGTATCGCCTATAAGGCTTTTCAACATCATACGATACATCTTTCGAAATCCGCAGATCCGTATTGACCCACTACGGAGTTATATTAGCTAAATGTAAATGTCTTTGAAGCTCATGAGGCAATAGGTTCGTAGCCTTGACTGAGAGTGTGTCTGTGGCATTGGCGTTTGCCCTTGTGGTTTACGAAAAGAGGGGGACATATCTTGGACTTATTTGCACTAGTTTACACTAAAGAGGTACATTTTTTTTGTTTGTATGAAGTTATCTCTGGAAGTACTGATCCGATTGTTAAATTTTTTTCATATATAGAAAGCTGGTTTATTCTAAAGTCTAGAAGTCTAGAAGACTATATTTTATGTACGCGGACGAAGCTGTTTTTCATACATACGACGATTAGGTTAGCTTATTTGCACGATTTCGTAGAGCCATTGTGGCAATCTTTGCGTAAGCGACATTTTTCTTAAAGTATTACTTCCTACACTTTTTAAGATATATTTTTTTGAAAGTTTTCGTTTACTTAGGGGTATAATCTGTAGCTACTTAATCAAAATCATAAAGCTGAAGTGTTAGTTTGTTTAGAGCAATCTCTACTACTGAAATACTGGGTTGAATTGAAATATTATTTCAGTATTATGAATAGCCTATTTATCGAGGAAGTCTATAGGCAATATAACATTATACTATGACCCACGGAAATTGAATCAGAAGTTAATACGGTGGCAATGTTGCCAATCTTTTGGGCATATTTCCGGATGTCAGCGATGTGGAGGAGTACTTTGACGCCTGACTGTATTTTTTGTTTTTGTATTTTAAGTACTAAGTATTTGTACTAAACCTACATAGGTTAAGATTACATTTTAGTTTTTTATATATCTATGTGAAATACGGTGTTAAAAAATAAACTTAGGTCTGTTACTTTAAAAGCATATAAATTAAAAATTGCCTTCGCCTGTCAAGTGTCGAAAACGAGTTACTTAGTAAATTATGGTTCTGGTTTGTCAGGTAATGGTAGTGAGGCAACTTCCAGCAACCACTTCGTTCCTTGAGTAAGGTATTTTTCTTGTTGCAGCTTCACTTTTGTATGTAACGGAACTAGTTATAGCATAGCATAGTCGGCCTTATAATGTACAGTTGGGACTCAGGCCTCCTCTCTAGGAGAAGGAATAGGCCGTAATCCACCTCGCGGGCCCAGTGCGGGTTGGTGCATGTCACTGTATTCGAATTTTTAGTTCTAGGACATGCCGATTTTCTCAGGATGTTTTCGTTCACCGTTTTCGAGAGCAGTGGTGATGTAATAAATTACAACTCGTTCAAGTTAGGACCATTAGCACTTGGCTAAGACTGCTCACAGTAGAAGAGAAGTTATATCGGCACCAAATTCGGAACTGGAACTGGAACCGCAACCGGAACTGGAACCGGAACCGAAAAATTAAACACTTACTGTAAATTTGACACTAGCCATTTGCACATACCTTGCAAAGCCAAAAGCCAAAAAACCACATCGGCTTTTTTGACCTCTTTTAGCGTATTGGATGTATAGTCAAGGTAGGTATTGAAATATTACTTCTTAATCTGTTTATCTTTTGTTTCAAATTTCGTGTTGCAACACTTTGCTTTGGTACAGTTGAGAATAACACTCGTATTCTCAGGCTACGTATAAGACTGTCGATACTGTAAAGCGTCAGCGACAAACGTAAAACAAAATTGTTTGTACTTGGCATATAATAGATTTTAAGTATAGACGTATGTGGTAAGAAAGGGGGCATGGGCGTATCCAAGTCTTAATATCGGGGGTTCAAGAAAATAAAACAAAAATATGCTTAAAATTACTTCATTAATTTTTTAATATTTCGGGGGTGTTGAACCCCAAACTCCGCTCTGGCTTCGCCTTTGAGTTAGCTAGCTCTCCCCCTTAAAATTTACTCTAAATACGCCACTGGTTTATAAGCCAGCATTGCTTTATCCCGCTCATCGCTTCCGCTTATGACTACGATCATAGCCTTATACCAAGAATGATAGACGGAGTTACCAAATTGTTAAGAAATAATGTTTTAAACAATAAAATGGGGCGACCTTGGCTTTTAAAATGATCATTATTCAGATGTATGGTACTGGAGTAAGATGTGGGTATGGCATTTTGATAATTCTCATTATTTTCTAAATCATTGTTGTTACGTTTTAATAGAGGTCAAGTTTTTAATGTTTCTTTTATTTGAAGATCAAATCCTTTCGATCGTTTCTTGAGGAATAAGTATTGCTTTACTTTTTTGTTTGGCATTGAAATTGATTTCGAAATAATTTGGCAGTCTATTCTATACGATTATCATACTATGTGGTTTATTTTAAAACACTACTAGCTGACACGACTTAAGCGCAGGCCACACCGGCAGCTAGCGGGCGGGCGGGCTAGGCGGGCGAACATCGTTTCACCTCTTTACATACTTCGGTTCACACCGCGAGCTACCGACGAATCTAACGAGCTAAGCTAACGAAATATCCGACGATTCCAGCGAAGCTACTCGTTCACCTCGTTGGCGCGCCCGCGCTTTGCTAGCTTAGCTCGCCCGCCATCCCGCTCGCCCGGTTCGTTCGCCCGTCCTCCCCGTTTCGAGTAGACTAGTCGACGCTCGTCTTTCGAATAGCAGTGCAGTGTTTAGCTTCGCCCGCTTAGCCCGCTTCGCCCGCTTAGCCCGCTCCGCTGGTCGCTCGTCTTTCCGTAGTTTTCGGTGTGAACCCCATAGTTTAGTTCGCCAATATTTCGCGTAGTTTGTATAGTTTCCTTCGTTCCCTTCGCCCGCCCGCCTAGCCCGCCCGCCCGCTAGCTGGCGGTGTGGCCTGCGCTTTACTTTTTAATGTAACTTTAAATTCATATATCTTTCGATATAGTCAACCGATTACTTAAATTGTAATTACACACAATTTTAATGGTTATAGGTTATCTAACACAACTAAGACTTTTCTACAGATTTATTATATGTTGATATAGATTTAGATTTTCCAGTACCTACATTATAACCAATTTTATATTTGGAAAACGTTATGTAAGAACGGATTAAGCGACACTAGAGAGAATTTGAGAAAATAAACGCTGTGCGTTATGGACAAAGTTCATTTTTTCAAATTCTCTCTAGTGTCGCTTAATCCGTTCTTACATAACGCTGCTAATTTGTAAGTTAGAGCTTCCTCAAATCACTCCTCTCGCTCTAGTTGGAGCGAGAAGGACGGTCAGATTTTTACAGACGTTATTTAAGTTATTATTTCAGCTGCTCTTTGAGTTTCATTAATCCCCTAGCGAACGCCGGTGTTCGATCTCTTATTGTCTTTCTATTGTGTCTCTGATTACGGTATTCGAAAGGTTAAGGGACGCGGCACAAAATAGATAGGTACAGAAGATAATCTCATGTATGTACTTCACATTTTATACCTACGCTCGGTGGACGCATACTAATGAGCGTTTGAGCCGGAACCGTTCGACGAGTGATCCAAAACGCGACCGAGACATCGTGTCCGTGAGCGGCGTCTATGTGTGCGTTGCTCGAGCGCGCTTTGTATGTAGATAGACTTCTGTACCTATTTATTTTGTGGCCGCGGTGTCTATTTCGAATAATCTTGGACTTAACATGACGTGTCAAAATGTCAAGCGTGCGAGCGAGAAAGAGTTAATAACATTTCAATTGTCTTTAACATTTCAGTTTAGGTCGTAAGATAGATCGCAGTAGGGACAGTATACACACCTATGGTCGCTACAGCCAAAAAAGTCAAATAAATGGTACCTAACATAAATACTTACATTCATATTCTTTTCAATTTACAAAATAAGTATACCAAATTGTGTTTGTTACCAATGAGTCATCGACCATATCCGTACCGTTTATTATATAACTGTATGTAGACAAAGTTACTTTATTTGTTCTAAGTCAATCGTCATAATATGCATGAACTAAGTCAGGGACGGTAAACCTATGACACGCGTATCATTCATGGAAATACCAATTCAAGTTTATTTAGTATCTAAATAATAAGCATAACAGAAATTAAGTACACATTTTTTTAAAGTGAAAAACAAAAATGATAAGATTTTTTTTATGTAGGAAAACCACCAATTGACGACTTCTCCCGCTCAGAGTAAACCGAGAGAGGTAGTCAGAATTTTACAGGCTATAAGTCACCCGTGTTCTTTTATTTTAGTAACCTTTTGCGTGCTAGAGCTGCAGTGGCTGTTTCAAATAATCCCGGTCAAACCGTTACACTCAAAATAATTACGATTTCTTTATGAATTTCGGTAAAACAGTAGGGGTTTGTCACCTATTTTTTTACCACTAATATCTAAATGACGTTTTTTCGAAGCTGTGTCATGATACCGCTTTTAAAAATCGCGAAATGTCAGTTAATACCGTCGGTTCATGAGTAATAAGTTCAAAACGCTTTATTTTTTTTTTTTACGTTGGTTTAACGAGAAAGGCGCTCGTTCATTAAGGGGCCGGTGACGGATGAATTTCCATACAAACTTAATACCACGCTCATTTGCAGTTGGAGCATATTTCCAACATGTTATGATGATATTCGGTTATAGATAATATCTAGGTTTCTACGTCGAGAATATTAGAAATATTATTATTTTTAATACAGGAAAAGCCAAATGGCATATTTTGCCATTTACGCTGTAAAAAAGTGCGAAATACAATTCGCTTAAATTTCTTTTTGTTTTTTTTTTTCTAAGAAAGACGTAGTAACCTAGATAAATATTGTCTATAACCGAATATCATCATAATATACGTTTGTATGGAAATTCATTCGTCGCCGGCCCCTTAAGTCAAAGTCAAAAATCTTTGGCGATATGACCCGGTCATATATACCTACATTTAAATATGAAATTGGCACTGTCTTCAATAAAGTAAGGACCCAGCAGGAATTTCTGAAAAGGAAACCCGTAGTTCTAGAATGCAAAAGGCTACTGAAGGACGCAGGTGTGGTTTTAGTCGGTAAATGTCTGACACGCCCTTCCACTGCACTTTAGAGCTGGGAGAAATTTTTAAAGAATTTCAAAACTAAAAAAAAATGGTTTCCCAATAAAGATTTGGCACCCCTGAACTAAACTATTGTAACAGACGTGTCATTTACATCAATACCTATGTATACATGTGCCTGCTTACGTCATTAGGTATACATGCTGATCATATATTTTAAAAATACCGTCGTAATAAATCGAATACCTACTCGTAGATGAAACTGATAGTTATCAATAATCAGAGATAAGATAACAAATACATAGAAAAGTTTAGTGTTTAGTTAATTTGAATTTAGAATCTGCACGTATATTTTTTTAATGTACTAAATATAATATTTATTATCATACCTATTTTATTTATAACATTGAGAAAAAAATACTTGCAGGTTCTAAATTCAAATTAACTCTTAATTGAATGTACTAGGTACCTACATAAATAAAATATTGATTTATTTAGCTCATTAAAAAAATACGTGCAGATTCTAAATTCAAATTAACTAAACACTAAACCATTAAATATATTTTTTTTTAAATATCATCAACCATTTTAGCAAGAATGACAGGTATATTTGCTATTTTTTTTTTAATATGTCTCATTTGCTTTCCAATAAATTTTATCCGAAGACATGTAACATCCAATAAATTTTGAATTCATTTGTCACTGTTAGTATTCTAGTTTTGTACGCCTATAGTAGGCACATATTACTCACAAAACAGATGATTGATTGAGCCGAAATGATCTGACCACGTACTGGAAAACACAGCGTAGGAAGTCTTTCCACAAACTGGATCGATGAGCTGGTGACAGTCGCGGGAATCCGATGGATGCGAGACATACAGGACCGGTCGTTGTGGCTACACTTGGGGGAGGCTAATATCTATCAGTGGACGTCTTTGGACTGAAATGATGATGATGATACTTCTCAAATTCATCGAACTAGTTGAAAGCAAAACTATATATGATTGGCATTTAATAAAAAACCTATGCAGTTTTTACATTGTATAGAAACCCACGAGCTTAAAAACCAACAATTAAAACGTAATTTTCGAACGTACCAATCTTGGTATACTCGTTACTTTTATGTAAGTAAGAAAAAAGGTGTTTTTGAAGTTTATTTATTTATTAAATGCTTATGTACACAAAAGTACAGAGGCGGATTTAATGCTTTCGAAATTTTCTACCAGTCAACCTTTGGGTGATGCAGAGAAAAATAGTGGTAGGTGCAATAAAAGAGAGAAGTTCTTTATTTTTATTTGATTAGTAAGGCACACCGGTATTTTTTTAAATTTTTTTTTCGTTAAGCTTTCAGAAGATGGTCTCGTGTTGACAAACTAATTAAAGTCGTGCACGTCATTCACAGATTTAGACGATTACTACGTACTTACATCATGTTTTTAAATAAGCTATAAATATCTTATAATTACCTATTAAGTCACCCAAAGGACAATGGAAAGGGCTATGAGGCGAGTTTTCTTGCGCGATCGAATCAGAAATGAGGATATCCGCAGGAGAGCCAAGGTTACCGACATAGTACGAAGAATCGCCAAACTTAAGTGGCAATGGGCAGGGCATATTGCTCGCAAAACCGATGGCCGTTGGGGCCGCAAGGTTCTGGAATGGTGACCATACACCGGAAGACGTAACGTTGGAAGGCCTTCTACAAGGTGGACCGATGACCTGGTAAGGGTTGCGGGAATCCAATGGATGCGAGACGCACAGGACCGCTCATTGTGGCGGCACTTGGGGGAGGCTTATGTCCAACAGTGGATGTCTTTCGGCTGTAATGATAAATGAACTCTCGCTCCGGGCCTTGGTTGAGGCCATGGTCCGGAGCGAGGAGGAGTGGCAGGCGGTCGCCGACTTCTGCGAAGCAGTAATGCTTGCAAAGGAGGAGGCCGAACGCATCAGGCAACGGTGTTATCGCCACCGCCGTCGCCGGGATTCTGATCCCGATTTCCGGCCAACGTAGGCGCGGGCTTGCGGACGGTGAGCAATGGGTAGCTCACTGTCCGGCCGTCCGGTAACTGTCCGGACCAAGCCCAAGTCATCGACGGCGCGCACTGTTCCCGCGCGCCTCAAGGAGTTGTCAGCAACAGCAGGGACCCAGCCGGGTCGAAGCCTACTGGGGCCAGGGTTATCCAAAAGGGCGCTCGAGCCCCGGTATAAAGGCTAGAAGGAACAGGATGGGTCTTTTAGTCAGTAAGACTCTGACACTATCTCCCGCTCCGCCCAAGGGCGGGGTATGTCAAAAGGCTGAAATGATAACGCTGATGAATTACCTACTTACCTATTAAATTGGCGTATATGAGGGGTACCTACCTGTCTCATATATTTTTTAATATGGCTACTTTGAACTGTGATATCTTCCGATTTACTTGGAATTACAAGTTCAAACAAAACTTACTTACTTACTAAACTTTATATAAAACGTTACGTTACGTTATTATTATTTTTTTCGTAAAATATAAACGTTACGTTACGTTATTTATAATTAATAATTCTTTGTGTTTTATTTATTTTCCAGAATATCCCTGTATTTATATCCGATCCATTTTTGTGAATTTTCGTATTATTTTGGAATATGAGTTCTACCGTGAGACCAATGCGTCTTAAACGGTAAGCAATGCTGATGACGTATATAAACTTAAAACTGATAATGAACGGGATGTGTACTTTTGTTTCAATTGCTTTCACGTGGGAATATTTACCTCACGAATAAATTTCCTTCTCTGGGCGTCAACAGGACAAAATTACCAAAGCGAAAGCGCTCGAGCAGTGCCATAAAACAATGACTTTCTGAAGCCTCCTCGGTAACGGTTAGGTTAATAGGTTTGAAACAAATATATGTTTATTATAGAGTTATGAAGAACGTTATCAACTATAGATTTTTTCGTGCAATTAATACTTGTGTCTAAAAAAATATTTACCAGTTTCGCAACTTTTCCCTACTCCTTCGAAACGGCTTGGATCTTTAGAAACATTAAAATAGGTGTTCTTCAAAGAGAACATAGCATAATGTAAATCAATCAATATTTCGCAAAGAAAATGGATTTAAAGATCAGCGGGGATCTATCCGAGTGCAGCTAGCCGCAATTTAATGCACAATACTCGTACTGCCGCCTAGGCGGGTACGAGTGTAGTGTCCATTTAATTCCGGCCAGATATTCAAGGAACTATAAGCCTCAAACAAAGACTAGAGAATTCGTATGTTAGCAGAAAGTCTTTGATAATGGATGCCTTTTGAAATGGATAGTTTTAAGGAAGTAAGTAATATGAGTGAATGATAGCGTGACGGTTGATAGGGCAGAATGGAAGAAAACATATTTTGCGCTGATCCCAAGTAATGTAAAAAACAAGAAGATAAAGGATTAGACCAATTTGCCTGCTGCGGTTTTCCTGTCCCATTATAATTTGGATATTATAGATATCCAAATTATAATTATAATGGGACAGGCTAGGTTCCTAATAAATTAGTGCGCCTTACTATCAGCGATTGCATTACTACTTACCATCAGGTGCGATCGCAGTCAAGCACTAGTTCTAATTCTATTTTTTTATTATACATGATAATTTACAAAATATGTGGATATCAGAGTTCATGTACCATCGAAGACTCGTCCGCCTGACCATCTCTAAGTTCATTGTTGGTTGCACTCGAAACGACAACTTCTAAGGGTTTAGTTAAGCGTCGAGTCGCAGGATTCAAGCCAATTTTTTTTTAAGTGATCAGGCAGAAGTGATCACGATAGTACATAGGTGAGCTTAACTCAAAGTTAAGTTTTCTTACAGCAAACCATTGAGTGATAGAGAGAAATCACAGTAGAGGGTAAGATCCAGTGCCCAATTTTAAAATTACAAATAATCTTTATTCTTCTTCCTGCCCTCGTCCCATCTTATTTGGGGTCGGTGCAATACGTTTTTTTCTTCCATTCTACCCTGTCACTCGTCTTCCATTTCTTTCATATCGCTCTTCACGCAATCCATCCATCTTTTCTTTGGCCTCCCTCTCCCTCTCCACCCATCCACATGTATACTCAAAACTCTTTTAGTAACATGCATTTCATCCCTCCTCTTACAAATAATATGAAAAAAATAATACAAAAACATACCTACATACATAGTTTACTTATACTATTAAAAAAAAAATGATGATGATGGACTCAGTTAGTAGCAAAAAAAGTCATTTGATAGTTTAGTAAAATCCCACGCAAGATGTGTTAAGTAGTCTTCCATGTACACGAAGCAATGATTACATAATATACGACATGTTTTGCAAGCACACTGTTTTACATGGAAAATCTTCTAATAACTTCTCCCGCTCTAGGGCAGAGTGAAGGGGCTTGTCAGACTTTTACTGACTAAGTCCACACCTACTGCCCTTTGCATGTCAGGACTACGAATAACCCTTTCAGAAGTCGACTTATAAGCCCCAGAAGGCTTCGACCCTGATAGGCCCCTCCAGTTTTTGATGACAACTCTTTAAGGCGCGTTTGAAACATTACTCGGGTTCAGTCCGGACGGTTATCGGACGGCTGGACAACGATAGAGATGTGCCGTTTCTGGCAATATTGCCGTGAAGTGGGAATATTGGTGGCAATATTGCTCAAAGTATGAATATTGGTGGCAATATTGCTCAAAGTATGAATATTAGTGGCAATATTGCTCAAAGTATGAATATTGGTAGCAATATTGCTCAAAGTATGAATAGTGGTGGCAATATTGCTCAAAGTATGAATATTGGTGGCAATATTGCTCAAAGTATGAATATTGGTGGCAATATTCCCACTTCGGGCAATATTGCCAACAACGGCACATCTCTAGACAGCGAGCTACCCATTGTTCGTCATCCGCAAGCCCAGAGGAATAACGTTCTTCGTTTGAAACTTCACAAAGAAACATTAACCTTGACCGGGGCCGAAGTTGCCAAATTAATTTCAATGAGTAAATAACTCATATTTGCATTTCTTTACAAGTCTGTCTGTGCACCGCTTTGTTCTTCTAAACTACGCCACCGCCATTTTAATATGGTCTTTACTACTATTATATTTAGATTTTTACGGAATGCTATGTCTATGTCGTGACCGGATCTAAGAATTGATTACTTTATGATACGCCCAACTAAAATTGGCCAAATCGTTTAAACGTTAACATTTAATTAAATGTACATAAAAAACTTAAATACTAAATAAACTATTTATACTAAAACCTAACTATGTACCTACATAAATGACAAAGTACGCTCAGGCGTCAAAGTACTTCTCTACATCGCTGTCATCCAGAAATGTTCCCAGAAGACTGGCAGCATTGCCACGTTGAATGGCAATGCTAATTCTTTGAGCGAAGAACGAGCCAGCCTCTGGTCACGTGAAGTGTCAATCAGTCGGCGTGAAATTTCCTTGAAAAGAAGACGCGCACTCGGACCCCATGAACCAAGTGTTTCGACCCCAAGTGTGTATAAATAATATATTTAGTATTTAAGTTTTTTATGTAAGTACATATGTATTAAAATAATTTGTACAAAACCTATTTGTAAAATAAATGTCAATCCTCGTTTGGCCATATCATTGAGACATTGATGTAAGATTTTAATAATAAAAAGGTCCAATAAAATAGACTAAACGAAGATTGAAATCATCATCATCATATCAGCCGAAAGACGTCCACTGTTGAAAATAGGTCTCCCCCAAGCGTCGCCACAACGACCTGTCTTGTGCGTCACGCATCCATCGGATTCCCGCGACCCTGACCTTGAAATATCATCAAACTTTAAAGTTTAAAACGATTTGGCCAGTTTTAAATGGCCATATTATGAAATGATCAGTTTGTTAGAGCTGGCCACGGCATATACAGTAAACTCGTTTTATTTTGGCCCAGGGTCTTAATTTTTTGAAAAACTTGCCGTGGCCCTGGAACGCAGAGAGCATCTGACGGATGCAGGTAGGATTTAGTCAGTTAAAGTCTGACACGTCCTCTAACGTGGAGTGAGAGGACGTGTCAGACTTTAACTGACTAGAGCGGTAGCCGCCACCGGGACTCCAATCCCGATTTCCGGCCACCGTAGGCGCGGGCTTTCAGACAGTGAGCAATGGGTAGCTCGCTGTCCGACCGTCCGGTAACTGTCCGGACCAAGCCCAAGCCGACGGCGCGCACTGTTCCCGCGCGCCTTAAGGAGTTGTCAGCAACAGCAGGGGCCCAGATGGGTCGAAGCCTAATGGGGCTAGGGTTAGTTTCAAAAGACAACTTGAGCCCCGGTATGAAGGCTTGAAGGAACGGGGGGGGGTTTTTAGTCAGTAAGAGTCTGACACTATCTTCTGCTCCGCCTAAGAGTGGGGGTTGTCATTGATGATTTTCCCACCATAGAAAAAAAAAACCCGAAGACATTTGAAGATTTCCTATCTCAACAAAAAACCTATAACCTTACGACAGAGTCGATTACGCGCCTATGAAACTGCGAGTCCGTGAACAATACGCCTTAGCTATTCGCAAACCTTCCATAAATCATTCAAGTTGATTTTATTCCATTTGAGAACAAACTGGTGTTGAATATTAAACTCTTTGAAATATTTTATATTTTTTTATGAACGACTCTGATTAGTGACCGATCAAAAAACAATTTGAAGCCGAAACCGTAACCTAATTTTCGGCTCCTTTTCCAATTTCGGCCGCAATCAAAACCTAAACTAACGGGGTCACAGTAAAACTGACTAAAACTAATATTTCTATACAAGTATTCATAACTCTGTCATATTTCAATACAGGTACTATAGTGTGCTTAATTGTATAGTATAATTCTTATAAAATAAATATATATTCTACTCACAAAGTCATCGGTCCACCATGTGGACGTCCTATGACATTTGGAAGGCCTATGCCAAACAGTGGACATCTTTCGGCTGAAATGATAATTATGATGAAGAAAAATATATTTATTTATTTTAGAAATATATTTTAATAATCCAATAAATAATAATAATAACTTTATTCTTATCATCATTGTATGATTAGAATAAAGTACAGGAACAGGTTCCCTGGCTCTCAAACTAGGCTATTTGTCTGTAACTTGGGCGTCAGTTCCTCCAAAAATATGTAATCACAAAGGTAGGTATGCTTTAAAAATAATTACTTATTATTATGACTTATAGATGACTACATGGTTGGTTGCAATCATAGCAATATGGATTTCCGCACGTGTATATTCTGTGTGTGATGGTATGTGTGTATATGTATGGTGGTGTATGTATGTGTAATGAGTGTGAGGAGAATAAATGGATGGTTAGAGAAAAATATTATATTACATAGATGTCACAATACAATTGTCAGCTCTAAGACGTTCGTTTCGGTCGAGCCGAATATAGAAAGACGAAACTTCAGCTAACATCACATTTTTTAGCCGAAACCGAATCTTCGGTCGATCCTTATTTCTGATTCGAAGTTTAAATCAATATTTATTTATTTAAATAACATAAACATACCTGTGGATCTCGTGATTAGAATAATAATAGTTAAACGAGTTTATGTTCAAGGTTAACCAATGTTTGCCGAGGCTATTTATTGGATGGGTAACCATAAAGATGAAGAGATTCCTCCGTACTGTAGAAATTCTAAAGCCTTTGTAAGAGGCGTAACTCGGATTAATTCTGACGTGGGTGAAGATCACAGCGCAGCCTTTTTCTTTCATAAATTCGAAAGATACCAACCCAGAGTTCGACCGCATCATCGGTTGCCATCAGGTGAAATAATTATACACACGAAAGTGAACCGCGGGGCCCTGAAACGAGGGCAAATATGGAACAAAAGTGGGTTTTAGTCAGTAAAAGTCTGACACGCCCTTCTGCTCCGCCCAAGAGCGGGAAATGTTTTTTTTTTTGAGTTGTATTTTTTTACCACAAAAAAAAGGCATTAAAGTACAGTTAACAAAAAAAAAAAACAGTTAATATTAATTTGTGGTCCCAAAATATTAATCATAAAATAAAAAAAAATATGGAAGTTCGGGCCGTGGTCTCGGTCCAAACGCCCCACGACACGATCCTGTTCATGTTAATGCCAATTTCTGTGAAGAATAGACTCCTGTCTAGTATTAAGTTAAGAACTTATATATTTACTATCATATATTTTACTATTTAATCTTTTTTGCTTTGTTATCAAGATCATTTTATTACCTAATCTTTTTCCTTAAATACCAAGATCAAGCCATGTCTTCATATGAATAGTAAATTTGTTTGCCATTAGAATAAGGATGTACACATTCCAATGCCTTTTGTATTATTTGACAGCAAATGTATCAAGTCAATCTTCTCGGTAAATTTCGCTGAAGTAGTAGCAACACTACAATTACGGTAATAATATCTACATATTTTATATTGTGCTTCAATAAAATCAGCTCCATTTTTACCGAGATCGCGCCTGTATCAATGATTCCTTATATTGTCAAGTTAAAAGAAAGAAAGAAAGAAAGAAAAATGTTTTATTCGTACCTCACACATACAGTAGAATTCGATAATAAAATAAAAAAAAGAAAACTAAAATCTGTGCAAGGCCAAAAGGGCGCCTAACTCAGCATCCTCCTCCATAGTCGTTCACTCTTGACAGAGTGGTCGTGGTTGATAATATTGCATTTTTATTTGGCGAGTGAGGCCCTCGCGATGCGTCTCCATTTGTCCCGGTTTACGGCGTCTCGAGAACTCTGAACTAACACACTAACACAGCATATGCTGCGATATTTAAAAAGATAAATAACGCAGCGCTGTTATTCTGTTAGGGCCAAGTTGCGCAGATACTTGGGAAACAAAACTACACTCATTTGACATCACAATATTATCCGAATTAAAACAGCCATTGAACTTCACTGGAAGAAATCTCGCTAAAAACTCGAATTGTGGTTTAATTTACCATCAGGAACAATCAAAGACACTTCCGCCTGACCACTGTTAAGTTAATTTTTGCTTGCACTCGAAACGATAACTTCAAAGGGTTTGGTTCGGAACCGCGCCTCATGAAACAAGCGAATTTTTTTTAAGTCATCAGTCAGAAATGACCGCGACGCGATGTTACAGATTTAGTAAACAATTTATCGTGTCAAAAGAAAGTGTGCCAGTGTGTTTTCAAAAAATATGTATGTTATTTCTGACATCAATGTCGTCTGTTTATAGTCTCATTAATTTTAATTATGAAAATTGTATTTTTCTTAATGTTATTATAATTTTATTGCTGATATTACCTTGTTCTACATGTCATTTTGTTAACTTAATTGGTGCCTAAATATTGCAATAGTTATAATAGCTTCCAGACTTCCAATTAACTTTTTATATTATCTTTAGAACATTACTTGCGTCACTTTTAAATCTAAGTTTTGTTTATTAAATAGATAATATTAAAACGGAAAGGTTCTAATTAACACACAAAAAAGACGACGTAATTAAGACATCGTGTCGAAACAATCACACAAAAGCTTTCACATTACAAAAAACTAAAATGTCAACTACGTAACAACAAACAAAAAAAAAAAGGAAATTACAAATGTCATTCGAAATTTAAAAAATATCAAAACATAACGTTAGTTTTAAACCTAAGTTTTGTTTATAGATAATATTTAAAGAGAAAGGTTCTAATTAACACACAAAATACAACGTAAAAAACACAAAACACAAAATACGACGTAATTAAAACATCGTATCGAAACCATGAGACAAAAGCTTTCACATTACAAAAAAAAAACAAAAATGTCAACTTCGTAAGAACAAACAAAAAAAAAAAAAGAAAAAGTGTCATTCGAAATTTAAAAATAGAAGCACTTATGGTATTTTATAAATATTCTATATTTAAACTCACATGTCAAGTTTCACACAGCCACTAAGATCACAGTTTCGCAACTTTTTTTTTTAACGTCAGCCAAGGTGCAAGGCTCGGCGACTACTAACAGAAGCGAACCTCTCTCGGCGATGTTGTTGAGAAATGCATTTAAAGTGTGTGAATATATACGGGAGAATAGATGAGAAGATATGGAGATTATGATTTTATATTATTGAACAGTTATTGAAAAAAGAAATCGAAGATTGTGAGAAATAAATTTTGTGTTGGGTAAAGATTTGTAATTAGGTAGTAAAATAAATGATTTGTTCCGTTTTAATACCACTCATCTTATACCACTGGTATTTGTTTAAACCCGTGTTAATTTTCAATTCCGAATGGATACCATTGCTCCAACTAATACTAAAAGAAATTCAAGGATCTAAAGTACAGTCAACCAAAATGCTTTGTATAGGATCTTTAATGTGTTGTGTTAACAAGCTCTGCTTAGCTTGGGACTAGACGGCATTGTGTGATAATTGTGGATTATTATTATTATTATTATTTCCTTTATTTCTCTTATAATACATGTTTTGATATTTTTAAATATTTTTTATAACAAATATATATATAAAAAAAAAACATTTAAAAATATAAAAACAGTAGTCCACCGATGTCAGGAGCAGGGTCCAAGCTACCGGTGGTTAGGGCTCCAGAGACAGGAACTTCCTCACAATGCGAGCCGTATCGAGGAGTACTGCCTTCTGTATCTGGCCCTTGATCCAACCGCGCAACGACAGCTTCGACAGGTGGTCGTCGAAGCTTTTGGCAATAAGACCATTGGCAGTTACGACAATCGGTACAATGATAGCCGAGTCCACATTCCACATGTCGACAACCTCGCGTGCTAAGTCGAGATATTTCATTTGTTTCTCTTTCTCAGCTTTCACGAGATTCTCGTCATGCGGGATGGTGATATCGATTATCATTGCACGGCGCGCTAATCGGTCTATCACCACTATATCCGGCTTATTGGCTACAATAGTCCGGTCAGTAATGATAGACCGATCCCAGTACAAAGTGACATGGTCATTTTCGAGAACTGGGTCGGGCACATACTTGTAATACGGTACTTCTAAATCCACTAGGTTGTACTTCAAAGCAAGTTGCTGGTGGATAATCCTGGCTACTTGATTATGTCTGTGCAAATACTCGCCGTTAGCCAAACGAGAACAACCAGAGATAATATGTCTGATAGACTCACCCGGACGGTGGCATGCCCGACACACGTCAACCGTCCCGTCCTTCATTATATGTCTCCGGTAGTTGTTCGTTAAGATAACTTCGTCCATAATAGCACAGACAAAACCTTCAGTTTCCCCGAAGAGGTCACTGAAACGTAACCAGGCCACGGACGCCAAGAAATCTACATCAGGCTCGTGAAGAGCCCGGAAAAAGCGCCCGTGGAGCTCCTTGCCTTTCCATCCTTGCGGTTATCAGTAGTCATTATTACAGGTTTATGCCAGTCCTCTTTAGCCATGGATAACGGGGTGAGTCCCTTGTCCACTGCGACCACATCTCGGTGCATACCCACATCGGTTTTAAGGAAATATTCTCTGAGGCTGCACACCTCGCGGTTGTGCAGGGTCTTCGCGTTTAAAAAGCCTCGACCTCCACACTTCCGCGGGATGTACAGTCTCATCACCGAGGATCGTGGGTGATGCATCCGATTTGCCGTCAGCAATGTACGGACTCGCCTATCCAGGGCGTCAAGTTCGGTCTGAGTCCATTTGAGTATGCCAAAAGAGTACATTAAAACCGGCATGACCCAACCGTTGAAGGCGCGCACCTTATTTCCGCCCGACAGAAGGCTATTTAATACCTTCTTCAGGCGGCCAAAGAAGCGCTCCCTCAGCGATTGCTTCATGTCAGCATTGTTAATGCCTAAGGCTTCTGACATACCCAAATACCTATAAGTTTCGGTCGAGGAAAGGGATCTAAGGTGTATGGAATCCGGGAGTTGAATTCCCTCGGATTCCATAATCTCCCCTCGCTTTACATGCATGCCTGCACATTTGTCCACACCAAATTCCATCCTGATGGCGCTACTGAAAGTTTCAGTTACCTTCAGTAGCTCCATCAGTTGCAAATTGCTGGGAGCAAAGAGTTTCAGATCATCCATGTAAAGAAGGTGAGATATGACCTGACCACCTCTTCTCAACCGATAGCCTAGTCCTGAATCCTCCAGCAATGTGCTAAGAGGATTCAAGGCTAAGCAAAACCAAAGCGGACTCAGACTGTCGCCCTGAAATATTCCCCGTTTAATCCAGATAGGCTCATCATTCCCCTGGATCGGTCGACATCCTGGATAGCGAAGGACCGTCTTCCATTGCCTCATACATGACTCAAGGAAGGTGCGTAAAGTTACATCTATTTTGTATAACTCCAGCACCCTCATGAGCCATGTATGTGGAACAGAGTCATAGGCCTTCTTGTAATCTATCCAACATGTCGACAGATCCTTGCGGGATCGACGAGTCTGTTGGCTTATGGCCATGTCTATGAGGAGTAGCTCCTTAGTACCCCGGGACCCATTCCTACATCCATTCTGAGAGGGAGAAATTATATGATTATTTTCTATGTGTATATTAATTTTTGCTCTCAGGATGGATGTAAGAAGTTTATAGACCGTTGACAACAATTATTATTATTATTATTATTCCATTTATTATCCATATATGAACATATTATTATTATTATAATGGAAATAAAATCTAAAAAAACGTATTTATTTGACAAATGTCTACTTTGATAATAAATTGTATACTGCGAACATGCTCTAAATAATAAGAAGCCACCATATTTTTTTTTATACAATGCCTTCTGTTTTCCCCCAAGATGTTGATGGTTGATTATAACTTCCTCAGACATATCTAAAAAAAGTGATTAGTTAAAAAGAAAAAAAAGTGATTAGTGAAAGCTTTTGTATATTACGATCGTATAAAAATATTAGGATACCAAAATTTTATTAGGTTTGACTTGAGCTGGCTGTACTAAATTCAAGTCACTGGTATGGGTTCGTACATTAAATGAAATCATTTAAAGAGTGGTCTCCATTCAGAATAGGTAATAAAATTGCGTTCATACCAATACCAGTGGTATTAGATGAGTGGTACTAAAACGGAGTAAATCAAATAAATTCGGGAGGTAGGTAATTTAATTATGATGCCAAAAGTAAATTAATGGAATTTTGTTTTCCCTCTCCTAAAGGTAGGAGGTCTGAGCTAACAATTAAAAAGGCTGATTAGCTATGCTGTGAACTATACTAATCTTTGGGCGTAAAGGAGTAACAAGCATATCCATACGCATTATATAACTTTGGCTTTTATAATATTAGTATAAAGTGATATCACAAGAGAAAAAAAAGAGCAATTCAGAGTTTAATAATGATTAAGTACAAGAAATAAAGAAAGAAAATGAGTTTATTTGGCGCAACATAAGTCACTCAAAGAATATTTAAGTGAACATAAAAGAAAAAAAAAACCGGCCAAGTGCGAGTCGGACTCGTCTATAGAGGGTTCTGAAGCAGCAAGTGACATAATATAAAAGTTCTTGTTCGTTGTAACTTTGATCAATGTTTTAATAATAGTGTATTTTTTTAGATTTATGACGTATTAAAAAAAAACTACTTACTAGATCTCGTTCAAACCAAATTTCGTCGGTAGTTTGCATCGTAATGTACATCATATATTTTTATAGTTAGAAAAAAATGATTTTATAAACCTAAATATCATTTTTGAAGATCTATCCCTTACTTTTTAGAAGTTACGCCCCCCCCCCCCCCGTAACTTCTTTTTTCCTTCCTTAAAACACACACATTTTACCTCTTTGGAAGTGTTTCTCACGTAAACTATTCAAGTTAGAAAAAAATTATTTTACAAACCTAAATATCATTTTTGAAGATCTATTCATAGATACTACTACCTACCCCACTCGTATGGGTTTGACGAAAAAAAAAAAAAATTGAGTTTCAGTTCTAAGTATGAGGACCCTCAAAATTTATGGTTTTTTTTTTATTTTTGGGTTAAAATCTTGATGCGGTTCACAGAATACACCTACTTACTAAGTTTCAACAGTATAGCTCTTTAAGTTTCGGAAAAAGTGGCTGTGACATACGGACGGACAGACAGACAGACAGTCAGCCAGGCTACGGAACCCTAAAAAGAAGCAAAAAATACAATTGTGTGCCTCACAGCACGCGCACCAGAATAGGTCTAAATCGGAATGAATGCCTGACAACTCGTGCCTGGCGCTGATTAATCCCTGTTATTATGTGTGAGAAGAGAAATACCTTTTACCAGGTTCGATCAAACAGTATACTTTTTTTTTATTTTGTTCAGAGAATATGTCAGATTCCAAAATTAAAAATTTAAATCCGTCAATTCAATTTTCGATCCGTATGTTTCAGCCTAGGTCTTACCACAGAGTGTAGTGCTAAGACGTTGAAAGTTAAGTTAAGAGGGGAAGGTACTCCATTGCATTATTAGAAATACCTTCATTTCAAAAGACTTACCATGAACTTGGGGCGCAAAGGGCATCTGATGGAACTGTTGTGATAGTCTATGACCTATGGTCTTGGGTTGTCTATGGGAACGCTGGTTTGTCTATGTTGTGTGCTAAAAATACATAGACGGTTTTATGATGGTTTTATAAGTAGAAATAAAACATAATTCAGCATAACTCAGTTCATTAAAATTATTTACTACAAGAACAGAGGTGTGTTTTAGTCAGTAAAAGTCTAACACGCCCTCTCGCTCCAGCCGGAGCGGGAGAATTTATTTGATGATTTCTTACTTTAAAAACAGCCCCTTATCTGATAATGAAAAAAACTGGGCGCATTAGCAGAAAGCTGTATGAATGCTTAGACGACGGCATAGCAGTCAGGGCTTCTAACCACTAAACCAACACACCAGTCCCAAAAATTCTTACTTCCCTACGAGGGTATAAGCCTCGAAGAAAATATGGTTTTAATACTGATCTTTAAGAAAATAATATATTATACCAAGTTATACTCATCGGCGACTTAATAGAGGATTCTGCACATCTATACATATAATAAAATCGTAGGAAAGTCAAAACTGTACATTGAATATTTTTTTAAAAGAATACTTGGGGCGTGATCTACAATCGATACCGAAGCCAATAATATAGTTTTTAGAATTTTTGTCTGTTTGTCTGTTTGTCTGTTTGTCTGTATGTATGTCCGGGATAAACTCAAAAAGTACTGCATGGATTTACTTCAAATTTTGCATGAATATTACTAAGAGGTCGGGTCAACACATAGGCTACATATTATCACGCTATCACCTACGGGGGAGGAGCTGTGAGTCTTTATTTTTCTTACGCATTCTGTGACAGCGTATAATATAAGGACGCATATTTAAATGTTGTTTATGAGTAAGTCATGCTATTATCTAGCTTTACACTATAAAAACTACGCCATTAAAGTAACTTGGGCAGAGAAACATAATTTAATGAATATTAGTAGTATAAACACAATTTTAAAACAGCGCCATCTATGAGATTTCATAAAAATCAAATCAAATTATATGTTAACAGTTTTTGGAAATTATTCATTTAAATTTGATCATGTTAGCGAGGTTAGTAGTTAGTTATTCTTAAAATTCATAGATGGTAATGTGCATTTTCTTCATATATATTCATGTGTATGTTCGTTTTGACAAATTCAAATTCCAACAAAACTCCAAAAAACCTTGAGCAGAGTTGACGAAGATAATTAAAAAAAAATGCGGTGTTAGGTATTACATGGTGGCATTTCTCAGACTCTGTGAAGTCGCTCTGTTTGCGAAATCCCTTACGTATGACGAGGTGCCTTCATATTACACGTACGACAAGCAAAGGGGTGTATTCAACCGACATCCACGAGGAGGTACTGTGAAAGGTTTCCGGGAATTTTCAAGGACACTGCATTGGATAGGGTTTATACCGTGCACCCGAATAGTGGCGAATGCTATTTTTGCGGTTGTTACATCACACTGTCTCAGGCCCAACGTCTTTCGCCTTTCTGAGGATATTTGATCGCGTGGAGTATCCCACTTACCGCGCAGCCTTTTGCCTAATTGGGATGACACCCTCGCGGAGGCAAGCGTCAGTGACAGTCCCAGTCACATGCGTCATCTGCTTGCCGTCATCTTGGTGTTTTGTGGAGTCGCGAACCCGGTAGCTTTGTGGGAGATGTATCGCCATCATCTGTCTGAAGATTTTCTACGAGCTTTGAGGCGTGCTACTAGAGACGAAGTCGAAGTAACTGATGAACGCGTGCTGAACACCTGTCTCAGTTCACTTCAAGATGTGGTCATTTCTATCGGCGGCAATCCACTGATCGAATATGGGTTACCAGCTCTCCAATCATCACCACATCAAGACCGTGGAAATCGGGAGTATAACGCTGAGACAAATTACGATCCGGGCGAAACAACCACCATACGAAATTACCATGTCGCTTTGTTCTCTTGAGAGCAAAAACGAATTTATGACACCGTCCTTGAAAGCGTTGGGCAAAACCAGGGTAAAATGTTTTTCTTGGATGCTTCTGGTGGAACAGGAAAAACGTTTGTTACCACTGGCATACTTGCAGAGGTCAGGAGGCAAGACAAAATTGCTATTGCTGTAGCGTAGTCGGGAATCGCTACCACACTGCTTCCGGAAGGCAAGATAGCACATGCCATGTTAAAAATTCCCATCGATTTAGAGAGCGCCAAACGCCTGTTTGTGGTGTGTCACGTAACAGCGATAAGGGACACGTGCTCAAGGATTGCTCTCTGATGATGAGTGTACGATGGCCAATAGGAAGGCAGTTGAGGTCGTGGACAGAACCCTGCAGGACATCCGCAGGAACTAACATTTGATGGATGGTGTCACAGTTCTGTTCAGTGGCGATTTCCGGCAAACACTTCCCGAGGTGACGCGGGGATCGAGGGCTGACGAGGTGAAAGCTTCGTCGAAACGATCTTCGTTGTGGTCACGAGTTCGTACACTGCGCTTGACCATTAATATGAGAGCTCGGCTCGGCGGCAATGCACGTGCTCAAGAATTCTCTGATGTCCTTCTAAGTCTTGGCGAAGGCACTCTACCAGAAGAGAGAGGTGGACAGGTGGTGCTTCCAGAGTCTCTCGGTAGAGTGGTATCTAGCTTAGAAAAACTCATTCACTGTGTGTACGGGGACATCAGTCGTATACCGCACCAGCAGAATTCTTGGGTGTGTGGCCATTTTGACGCCCAAAAATGATCAGGCTGCAGCACTTAACGAATGCATTCTCTCGGAAATTGTGAAGAATGAAGTTGTCTACACCTCGATAAACACTGTTGTCGAGCAAGATGATGCCACACGTTATTCCGTGGAATTTCTGATTTCCCTGTCAGCAAGTAGACTTCCGGCGCATACCATCAAGCTGAAAGTCGGTGTCCCGATTATGCTTCGAAGTTGTGACGGGACCCGCCTTAAAGTCATCTCGCTCCACACAGAGACACCATTGAGGCAGAAATTCTTACGGGTTGTAGCGTCAGCGAGGCAGTATTTATACCACGCATTCCCCTCATACCCCATAACTTCCCGTTCCAGTTCAAGCGCGTACAGTTCCCCGTGTGTGTTTGCTTCGCGATGACCATCAATAAGTCGCAGGGGCAGACACTGAGGGCAGCGGGTGTCGACCTCAGGACGAGTTGCTTCTCACTCGGGCAACTGTACGTCGCTTGCTCCCGCGCTACCAGTCCTGACTCTCTTTACATTTTGGCTCCTGGCAGTATAACTACCAACGTAGTTTATAGGGAAGTCTTGTAAAGTATGATGCCTTTATACGTATTTTTACTTTTTTGTGTCCTGGAATGTATTCCTGCATTATTTTCTTTATTTCCTTCAGTCACATCTTATGACTGAACTCAGCAGGATTTCCATATAACTCTTCACTAGCTTCGTTTGCGAAAAAAACGTATATTATAATGCTATTTTAAAAGTTGCTTATTTATAATGCTATAGCGACACTGGCACCTTAGGTATTTTTAGTGCTGTAGAGGCTTCACGCAGACGACGTCGCGGGCAGCAGCTAGTACTATATACTTTCAGGATGTGTGTTAATTATTTCAAGTAAATATAAAAAAAAACCTCATCAAATACGTAATAGTTGGTCTACACCGTTCAGTTTTTTCTCCTATTTGCGGCTAAGCCTAAGCATTTATACGAACAGGATTCAAAGGGTTAACGTAACGTAAAGGGTTTATGGACCTCGACAGGGCGTCTACCTATCCAGGCAGGACGAGTAGTTATTATTAGCCAAAGGTGGGTGAAATAGCTTACACTGCGAGTCCAAGAGTCTGCTCCTCAAAGAAATGTCAGTAAAACTTGATGCACTCGAGTCAATCGAGACGCGAGCCAGGAGGATCATTGATACTGATGCACTCGTCGAGCCGAGGCTTCAAAGTCTTGAGCATCAACGCCGAGTTGCTAGGCTATTGGCTTTGTACCGGTTGCATCTCGGGGAGTGTGCGTCAAAATTGCATAACCTAACTCCACCTAGCCCGTTCCATCATCGGAACACTAGGCGTACGGCGATGCGGGACCGGTACATGGTTGGGCACGCCACAATTATGGCGGTAAGTCTCCTCTTTGAGACTTGTCCTTATCTTCCACATAACGCAGATTCTTACTGGGCAATAGTAAGTTCGGGAGGGGCCTGCACCAGATTCGTGCGGAAATGACGCCAGGGTGTCGCCACTGTGTGGACTGCCCGGAGGACACGGAAGAGCACACGGTAGAGCACCGTGTCTTTGTTTCAAACGATGTCATTTCAATCGATCAGTGCTTACAGATAACCTAGTTTGATTGTCACTCAAACTCCAACCAAGCAAACGCCGGGCGTTTGGCGTTCGCGCGTTATTTCCTAGCCTAACGAACGCCGACGTCCGCATTGATTATAAAATATTGAGCGTTTTATTTATAGGGTATTTATCCAAGACCGTAAATAAAAAGTTCTTCATAAAGTAGTCTGTAAATAGAGAAAATAAGTAAACTTTTCCCTAGGTATACAATAAACATAGAAATCGACGAGTTAATTAGTCTTTAAAACAAAGCAAATTCGAATGGATAATAAGGAACAAATGTTGTTAGAATTTATTTTTCAATTGGTAGGTACTGAAGATATGTAGGTACTTGGTATTTACAGTCCACAAGATGGTAATGGTTTAAGTAAATATAGCAAAGGATGGCTTAGTAAATAAACCTTTAGTGCTTGTTTACTTATTTTGTTTGATAAGACGACCTTTGTCCGTTTGAGGAATTGTGAAAAGGAAGACTATCACACCTAAAGAGATGTACAAAGATAAAATGCTAGCAAATAGCATTTAATTTATTTTATTTATTAGAATTTTATGAGAGAAGAGAGATGAGGTGGCCGAGTGGTAATGGCTCCGACTTACGAGTTGTAGGTCGCGGGTTCAAACCCTGCCACTGCTCTCAAAACGGTGAAGGAAAACATCGCGAGGAAACCGGCATGTCCTAGAACCAAAAATTCGAAGAATTGTGACATTCACCAACCCGCACTTGGCCCGCGTGGTGGATTACGGCCCATTCCCTCTCCTAAAATTGAACTTTATGCACTAAACACTGTAAAAAGGCGGACTTCCTATCAGTCGACCTTAGGGTGGTGCAGAAATATAGTATTTTAGCATTTGATAATTTTTTTATTTTTATTTTTAATTTTTTTATTTGGCTCCGTTTAACCATCTCACCTGATGGTAAGCGATGATGTGGTCGACGATGGAGCACGCTTGCCTAGAAGTAACCTATTCACTCTTGACTAAGTTGTTGTCCCCTAAGTTGTAGCTAGAGATGGCAGACAGCGTCAGGCAGAGGCGATTGTCACGTCCCAGCTGCCCCAATAGACGCCCTGGGCATCAGGAGTCAATGTACGATTCTCAGCTGCCATAGGCGTGTTCTTGCTGACGATGAGCAATGAGTAGCTCGCAGTCCGTTAAGACTAGACTCTGGTCCTGTGCGTTAGCACGCGCCTCAAAAAGTTTTCAGTATATTTGAAGGTACTTGCTAGGGCCATTGCCTACCAGGGTTGTGTGATCGTTCGAAAAAGTCTTTGAGGTTCTGGTTCGCAAAAGGTACCTGAAGTAACACAGGTGATTATTAGTCAGTAAAAGTCTCGATACTACTTCTCGCCCCACCTAGAGCGGGAGAAGTTATTTGATTTTTTACCACCCAAAAAATAATAACCAAAAGAGGCATATTGTCTTCCAGTCAATCAAAGGTGATGTGGAGACAATATGAAAATATTATCTACAAAATAAGGGTACGAGCTCGCTGTCCGACCGTCCGGTAACTGTCCGGACCGAGTCCAAATCGCTCGCCTCAAGGAGTGGTCAGCAACTGCAGAGGCCCAGTCGGGTCGAAGCCCACTGGGGCCAGGGTTATCCGAAAGGGAGCTCGAGCCCCGGCATGAAGGATAGAAGGAACGGGGTGGGATTTTAGCTAGTAAGAGTCTGACATTATCTCTCGCTCCGCCCAAGAGCGGGGGTTAACATTGGATGATTTTTCCCACCATAAAAAAAGGGAATTATACCAACCATTATCGCTGATATATAAGCTCTCGTTGTCTAGGACCCCACGGCGAGAAATCTTTACTGATAACTTCACTATCAATCTGTACTTACTGCGTCTCCATCTGATAAAAACAGCTGACACTAAAAGCATTGTTCAAAATTTTCGGACGCAGCATTTCATACAAAAGCAGTGGGTAGTTCTAAACGGAGTCACGTATGTAGGTATGTACTGTGTCTTTGTAGCGATAACATTATGTATTCAAGTCGCATGTGTGAGCGATGTTAGATGAGCAGAGTGGTGATCGGGATGAGCGGAGCGGGAAGCGTTTTGTTTGTTTCATCATCGACGGCGCGCACTATTCCCGCGCGCCTCAAGGAGTTGTCAGCAACAGCAGGGGCCCAGCCGGGTCGAAGCTTACTGGGGCCAGGGTTATCCGAAAGGGCGCTCGAGCCCCGGTATGAAGGCTTGAAGGAACAGGATGGGTTTTTTAGTCAGTAAGAGTCTGACACTATCTCCCGCTCCACCCAAGAGCGGGGGTTGTCATAAGATGATTTTTCCCATCGTAAAAAAAAAAAAAATCATCATCATCATCATATCAGCCGAAAGACGTCCACTGTTGGACTTCCCCAAGTGTCGTCACAACGACCGGTCCTGTACATCACGCATCCATCGGTTTATTTGTTTATGTAAGTTCAATTAAGGTAGAACCAAACTGCGCACACGTATGCCACTCACGCCGCTCTGAAAGACAGAAAACATTTATTTGAGATTTGCACAGGATGAACAACAATAAAAAAAAAACCGGCCAAGACCGTGTCGGGCCACGCTCAGTGTAGGGTTCCGTAGTTTCCCATCCGTCACAATAAGTGTGCCCACTTACGAGTTTAAAAAAATGCTTGCATATACGATTATACTACGAACTTAGTCCAGAAATTATTTTGTAGAATCCTTTTGTCTTTTTTGTGCAAAAACCGTTCTTTCCATCAAGTTCAAAATAATTTTCCTAGAAAGTCCTTATAAAGTTGTACTTTTCAGAATTTTTTCATATTTTCTAAACTTATGGTTCAAAAGTTAGAGACACACATTGTTTTTTACTTTTGGAGCGATTATTTCCGAAATTGTTGACATTATCAAAAAATGATTTCAGTAAACCCCTATTCATTTTAAAATACCTATCCAACGATCTATCACACACTAGGGTTGAAATTAAAAAAAAAATCACTTCCTACTTTACATATAGGGGGGCTACCCTAATAAAACATTTTTTTCCAATTTTTATTTGACCACTTTGTCGGCGTGATTGATATACATATTGGTACCAAATTTCAGCTTTCTAGTGCTAACGGTCCCAGAGATTAAGCGAGGACGGACAGACAGACGGACAGACAGACAGACAGACATGGCGAAACTATAAGGGTTCGAACCCTAAAAAGACGTGTGGCACTCTGGGACTGCCGCGGTAAAGCTATTGCATAGCATTTTTATCAACTTGTGCAATTATAATTATTATTATTTTTTTCCTCTGTTTTTTTTTCTTTGATATTAATTGAAGTTACACTTTCACACATTGAATTGAATTTTGATTGATTGTTCACTCATTTGTTTTCTTATCGGTCACACGCTCAAAAAACAAATGAGTGGGGGGTGTTAGGTTATTTTCGTTACGGGATTTCTGGATTCGGTCTCCACGCTCAAGGCCCGCGATAGAAGCTATAAAGAAAACAATATTAAAGGATAAAAATAAAAGACCCTTGCGACGCTAAAAAGGCTTCTACTCAGCATATGCTGCGATGTTTAACAAAAAAGTAAATAACGCAGCGCTGGTATTCTGATCTGGGCGCGTCGGACTCCACACGTATGGAAGCTAGACTTATAGAGCTACACCTGATACACGCCACGCGACGTCGTTCTACGTATAAATCAAGCGTTTTAAGTACACGTTTGCGTCGTTCTAATGTAGTTTTGGCTTTATAGTTCTGTTTTCCAGACGTCTGGAGGATTATGACTCTGTTTTGAAAATGTGATTATACCATTATAGATTATAAATTATTACAGCTATACATGACAATGTTTAGCTTGACCAGTCTCTTGGTCAGTGACTATACTTAGCTGTTGACAATTTTTTAACAAAAGGTCAATGTAGTTTCATCTAACGCAGCATTGTCGTTTGCTATGTCAATTTATGTAGGCGCTTAAGAATGCGTAAGTATTTTTTTTTGTAATTCTTCTTACAGTCTTTTTACAGTTTTGGTTTCTTTTTGTGCCTTTAAACCAGAATTAGTTTGTATTTGTACTCACATTTGCATAACAACTTAATCACAAATGACAACTAGAAGTACTGAACCTATTCCATATGAAATAACTAGATTCTGCCAGCTTCTTTGCCCGCTTGAAAGCAGGTTTCTCCTAACAAAATTTAGACCTCCGTTTCATTTCTATAAGAGCTGAATTTTGAAAAATCCTACGTATAGGTCATAACAGGAAATCTTTTGCAAAATGTCATGCTCCTAGTTCAAGCAGTTTTGGCGGTACCATCGCGGTCATTTCGCCTAATCGTGTAACGCCTAACAACAATGATCGTTAAAAGCGCCCATCAGTCACTAAGCGCCTATATTGTCAGGCGCTACTCAGTTATTCGTAGCGCCTGACAAGTCACTTTCTGACAATCGTTACCGACGCAATTTTTTTTTTTTGATGGTATATCATCCAACGACTTCTCCTGCTCTAGATTGGAACGAGAGAACTGTCATACTTTTACTGACTAAAACCCATTTCAACGTTTTCTCTTTGCCTTGCCTTTCAGGACCCTGAGGTTCCCTCTCGGGCTAAGTACCCATGGCACCAATAGGCTTCAGCCCTGTAGGGTTCCTACGGTTTTGCTGATATATCTTCAAGGCGCACGTCGAACACTACACCTCGTCGACGGTTACCGGTCATCTGGACGGTGAGCTACTCTTCGCTCTTCCGCAAGCCCACACCTGCTTTTAAAATCGCTTAACCGCGAAGTATGTTATATGTAACCGAACCTTTATTGCTACGTCGTATAAGGAAACACGGTTCAAGTACAATATAACATACGTAATGGTTACTTGTGTATCATAATAAAACAATTGTTTTTTTTTTTAATGCTAACCTCTTCAACGCGAAAGTCAGATGGAAGAAATATGACTTACGAGTCTTTTGTACGTATGACTGATAAAAATGAAATAAAAATCGATTATTCTTAGGCATCGCATACCCTTAGAATGGCGGTTGTGTGAAAGTGTACCTCGGGGCCCTGGAAAGAAGGCAAAGAATGAACAGGAGTGGGTTTTAGTCAAAGTAAAAGTCACACAAGACAAGACAAGGCAACAACACAACACAAGACAAGAGACAACGATAACGAGATACGATAGATGATAGATAAGAGGGTGGGAGGGGTCATTAGATGATTATTCACCTAAAAAAATGCTCATAGGGTGTTTTAAAAGTCATAAAATTAAGAAAAAGCCACCGTGCATTTATGAAGTAGAGTTAGAATACTTACTCTTATTTCTTGTCTTGTAATTATTTCTTACGTGTGTGCAAACATTTATTTAGGTACATAAATATATATTACTAGCTTTTGCTCGCGGCTTCACCCACGTATATAAAAGAACTTCCCTCTTTCTCTCCCTTTTTCCACTGTTTTTTATAAAAAAAATTAGCCTATGTCCGTCTCCAAGGTTCCCAACTATCTCTGTACCAAAATTCATCAAAATCGGTTTTGCCATTTAGGCGTGAAGACGTAACAAACAAACAAACTCACTTTCGCTTTTATAATATTAGGAAGTAAGGATTCCTTACTTAGGGATTTCCCTCGTTGTTGTAAGATGTGCATCTAGATAAAAAGGACTTTATATTTATAGATAGTCTGTCGAGAAATACCCGATGTCCTTAAGATCCCTTTACCTACGATAAATGATCTTTATTTTGCAATCAGGTTTTTAAAAAAACCGGCTAAGAGCGTGTCGGGCCCCACTCAGTGTAGGGTTCCGTAGTTTCCCGTCCGTCACAATAAGTGTACCCACTTATGAGTTTAAAAAAATGCTTGCATATACGATTATACCACCAAAGGTCCATCCAAAGGTTGTCTGTAAGAGATCGCCCTGTGCGATAAGACCGCCCATTGTGCACTTATTCTTTTAAATGTTTGTCCAGTATTTTTGTTTATTTGGTGTACAATAAATATTATAATAAATAAATAAACAACAACAGTCCAGAAATTATTTTGTACAACCTTTTTGTCTTTTTTGTACAAAAATTGTTCTTTCCATCAAGTTCAAAATGATTTTTTTTCAAGTAGAAAATCCTTGTAAAGTTCTACTTTTCAGATTTTTTTCATATCTTTTAAACTTATGGTTCAAAAGTTAGAGGGGGACACACACACATTGTTTTTACTTTTGGAGCGATTATTTCCCAAATTATTGACATTATCAAAAAATGATTTTAGTAAACCCCTATTCATTTTTAAATACCTATCCAACAATATATCACACGTTAGGGATGAAATTAAAAAAAAAAATCACTTCCCACTTTACATGTAGGGGGGCTACCATAATAAAACATTTTTTTCAAATTTTTATTTTACCACTTTGTCGGCGCGATTGATATACATATTTGTACCAAATTTCAGCTTTCTAGTGTTAGCGGTCACAGAGATTAAGCGAGGACGGACAGACAGACAGACGGACAGACGGACAGACAGACATGGCGAAACTATAAGGGTTCCTAGTTGACTACGGAACCCTAAAAATGGGTTAAAATAGGTCTTTTTAACGTATTTCGACCCTTCTGTAATAACATCTCGCCGGTACCCTGGCGTAATGTTGTGTTTTCACAGCCATTTTTTCTAAGTGTTACTTAAAAAGAAACAAAAATATCTTCAAAATTAATTTAATTTATCACAGACAAACACCGTTACTATAAAAAATATAATTACTTAATATTAATTACAACAGATTCAGAATAAAAGTTTATATTTTAATTTTTTTAATGAAAAAATGTTTCAGTGCATACATTAAGCTTATGATGTCCATTTATTATTATTTTTTAACTTATAATTTATTTATTAAATATTTATTTAAAATTTTATCATAAAGATATCAATATAAAATATTTTCGCTGTTGGAAAATCAGCACATAAACTTAGTTATTGATAACTTAAAATTAAGATAGGAAAATGCAAAAACAACCCCAAGACAAAGACTTTTATTACAACCCATAAAATTACTTTACTGTCTTGTCTTGTCTTGTGATATATTTCAGAATAAGATTTAAGACAGTGTTCTGCAAAGTGTGTGCACACAAAGTGTGTGTTCACTAGGTATGTGTTTACCACGTTACACACCGGTGTAATGTGGTAAATAAATTGGTGTGCTTCGGAAAGATACTCTTAAAATGTTAATAGATAGACGAAAGAAAGCAGTAGATCTATCTACCTACAGGCTGGGTTCGAAATTAATTCATACCTGTATCCTACTAATATTATTCATAAAGAGAGCTATACATACAAGGTGTAAGAGACAGCCCTCCACAAACTTTAAGGGCTTGCTCAGTAGACGAATCTGAGCAACCTTCCACAAGACATTTTTTCTGGAAACGAAAAAAAGTGGAAGGTTGTTCAGTTTCGTCTACTAAGCAAGCCCTTAAAGTTTGTGGAGGGCTGTCCCTTACACCCTTTATAATATATTACTTAAATAATAATTATTATAATGAGTTTTGTTTATTTCAATTTTTGTTAGGTATTATTTGCAGACTTCAACTATCTGACACCAATACGTGAAGATTATCTTGCTTTTCAGCATTAGCCTCACCTAGTTTGTTATAGAGTGCAATTCTTGGAGTGCTTAGACCGAAAACCTCCAAGTTTGACCTTGGGCTGAAGTTCCGTTACGGATACGTGTGGAAGAAAGACCAGTTTTCGGTACGGTGCAAACTGGAAGGTGGGTAGCGACTCTCCATTTGGTATTTGTTTCTAGGGGGTCTCGATGTGAGCCTGCAAACATTCTGTCAGGAGCATCGTTTCGATACGTGTCAGTAAAAGTCTGACCCGCCCTTTCGCTTTAACCTCTAGAATTCATTAAATGATTTCTCACCTCCCTAAAAAAAGAGTGGCTCTTCCGTGTTTGTCTTCACCAAGCAATGCCTGCTATTCTTGTAGGTATAGCTTTCAAAATTACTTAAAAGTGGTTTAAAAAAATAACCTCGAAGGAGGTGATGGGATCTGTGTTCGCACACTTTGCTAGCTCACTACGACCCCGCCACCTCTTTCTAACCTAAACTGTCCGAGTCGGGGTTCCCCTATCGCACCTTTTAAACGGAATGAATGACCGAAACGAATGACAGTGACACCGACACAAAAAACGCTATCCTTTGTTATACAAACGCGACATTGTAGAACGAGCGGCCGACTCAGGCGCATCAACATGGTTACCAATTTATCGTTTTCTACAATTTCTGACACCGAGGCGTTACCGATTGGAGAACGAAATTCGACACGAAACTTGGCTAGGGGGCTGTTATATTCCTTTGAATTTCAACTTACTAACCAATGGCTCTATACTAATATTTTTGATCATGACAATAGAGAATTCTATCATTATGCAAGCGAATATAATAGAAGATACATACTAAAACTATAATAAATTAATGTAATCTAGTCAATAGCCAGCTTTCTGAAGGAACCATCTATTCCGAAGAGTTCATCATAGTTCGTAGGTTTTCCTGGTCGCAGTGACTCGTCGGCCTTGAGAGAATCCTGCTTCTTGAACCAGTCTTTGTATTCTTCCAATATCTTTACCCAGGCACCTGGAATTTTAGGTAAAATTATTGTTTCTGTAAGAAAAGTGGTAGCCGAGTGGTAACTTACGAGTTGCAGGTCGCGGGTTAAAACCCAGCCAGGTGCATTAATTTGAGTAGGTTATCTATTTCATCACCACTGCGGTGAAGGAAAACATCGTGAGGAAACCAGCAAGTCTGTTTCGCGCACAAAGGGTTTATCTATACAAAATTCGACATTTTTTACAAACTTTTATTTAGTTTCACCTGTCCCGATGTTTGTCTGTAATAAAAACTTGCAAATTAAATTTGATCCACTTCCCGGATTGAGTTGATATTTTGTTTGCATCTGTAAATCAGATGACAATACAAAATTATTATGACACGGAGCTAATCTGATGATGGAACCGGAAGGTGGTCGTAGGAACTCGGTAATTAAACGATACAACCCCATCGAGTTTATGAAGGCTTGAAGGAACGGTATGAAGGCTTGAAGGAACGGGATGGGATTTTTAGTCAGTAAGAGTCTGACACTATCTCCCGCTCCGCCCAAGAGCGGGGGTTGTCATAAGATGATTTTTCCCATCGAAAAAAAAAAACCCCATCGAGTTTGGGCTCGTATGATACGTCATGACGAGTATGAATTATACAGGTATACTGCGCTATAGAAGCTGTATAGGAAACAATGATTTTCATTTTTACTAGTTTTTAGTTAGGTAGTAGACAGATAGATAGTGGAGATTTCTTTTTATTATTGATAGGCTCGCGTTTGACCACTATCTCACCTGATGGTAAGTGATGATGTGGCCGACGATGGAGCCCTCTTACCTAGAAGTAACCTATTGACTCTCGACTCAAAGACCCCTAGGTTGTAGCTATCAGGAAACACAGATTCCGGCAGGGAATTCCACTCTTTAGCTGTACGCATATTGAATGTGTTTCCAAAATGCTTTGTACGAATGGGTGGGATATCCACCATGTACCGATGGCGCAACGCCGTATTAGAATTAGTAATAGGGTACTGTTTTTACCCTTTGGCCTCGGAACCCTAAAACTGCAGCAACTACAACAAAGCTATAGTTGCTTATGGGTTCCGTTGTAGGTATGTTTTAATGACTAATTCAGAAAAAAATGCCAACGTACTGTTAATCTCATCAAGCGTTGGTCCAGTTCCAGCATATTCTGGAGGCAGCAACTCTTTAGGCACGTACTCGTGAAGGGCGTTGAAGTCACTGTGGAAGTGGATCTGAAAAAAAAAACACATCATAGTCAATTTAAAAATTCAAAATATTTTTATTTCACATAGGCCTACATGGGCACTTATAAAACGTCAAAAGCTAGTGCACGGTTCCAAATTGGTCGTTTCCTATGGAGAAGAATGGGCACGAAACTCCATGGTTACTCTTTTAAAAAAGTGGTTGTTGATACAATATTTCCATATTACAGTAATAGTTTAAAAAAACTATAATGTTGTTACTTATTATGACTATACACCGCTAAATTTTGATCGTTTTAACCCCATGAGTTGATCCGGTACATGAAACGCTATCGATTTGTAAAGATAAAACTCGTATTAATTTACGCATGTACTAAATTAATTTCTTTAAGAAAACGTCAGCTGAGTGAGTCCAATGACCGGTAGTTTGTACGCACGATCAAAATTTAGAGGTGTATATTGAACAAATTTATTTATTTATTGCAGCGTTGGAAGGCCTCTAACAAGGCGGACCGATGCAATGGTCAGGCTTTTTTTTTTATTTTTGATGGGAAAAATCATCTCATGACAACCTCCGCTCTGGGGCGGAGCGGGAGATAGTGTCAGACTCTTACTGACTAAAAAACCTATCCCGTTCCTTCAAGCCTTCAACTGGTCAGGCTCGCGAAAATCCGATGGATGCGATGCTTGGGGGAGGCATTGTCCAACAGTGGACGTCTTTCAGCTGATATAATGATGATTTATTTGTTTTACTTTCACAAAAAACGGCTATCTACATTAGTTAAAGAATATAATCATACACTAAATTCACACACTCATCTCACTTCTGTAGAGTATATATATACTTCAGACATACCTACTGACATGATCGTCTTCCTTCCGTCTGCGAACACATCACCGTTAGTTATAAATTTATTATTATAACTATAGAATAGAATAGAATAAACTTTATTGTACATCAAAATAGTAACAATTTCACAGAAACTTAAATCTATGTGCACTAAATGCAAATGCAATTATATTTTATAAATATCTACATAGAAACATAAATACGTCAGCCTGATACGATAAATGTAATCAATTGTAGCGGGGGTGAGCTCGCGCACTTTTCTGCTACTAGTGCGAAAAACAGTAAATTGCGTGCCTAAAAGCTCTAAAGATAAGATAGGGGTTTCGAGTAAGTGTAGGTTATTTTTTATTATTATTAATAGGCTCGTTGACCATCCATCCATCCATAGGAAACAATGATTTCCATTAAAAACTAGTTTTTAGTTAGGTAGCAGACAAATAGATAGTGGAGATTTTATTTTTATTTTTTATTATTATTATTGATAGGCACGCGTTTGACCACTATCTCACCTGATGGTAAGCGATGATGTAGCCGACGATGAATCGCGCTTACCTAGATAATTTATCCACTCTTGACTTAAATACCCCTAGGTAAAAGCTATCAGGAAACACAAACATTACTGAATTAAATGGTGATGGACACTTACTCTTGATCTCATCTTCTCCTTGAGGAATGGTTTGATGATATTGAAGAGAGTATCTATCAGAGCATTTGAGTTCACCACGTGCACCTCTTTCAGCTTCACGGGGTACGCTTCCTGTAATAGAATAACATGGATTTTATTAGATTTCCTCTAAAATATTTGCCATAATATGAGGAGCTTGAAGGTCTAAAAATGTCATCGCTCCTGAGCAGGTTCTTCACTATATTTTCTAGTCTCAATTCCTCTCCAAACTAATTACCAGATCGTCATATTTATCAGTGTAGTGGCTGGGTCTTTCCCAAATACACTGTGGTTTTTTTTGGTGGGAAATCATGACTACCACCACTCTTGGGAGATAGTCTCAGACTTTTACTGACTAAAAATCCATTCCTGTTCTAACTTTGCCATTGTTCCAGGACCCCGGGGAACTTTTACCCATGGCCCCTGTAGGCTTCGATCTTGCTGGGCCCCTACAGTTGCTGACAACTTCTTGAGGCGTGCGTGCAATGCTACGCGCCGTTGACTACTTGAGCTCGGTCTGGGCCTCAAGTTTGTTATTACAATAGTGTCAGAATGGTCTATCATTGATGTCATAATTGCCGATTTTGACAAGTTTGGTAATCTACTAATATAATGGCGTCATTATTACTTTCCAATGGTTAACCACTGCCACTCCATTGAAAGACAAATGAATATTTGACATTTATGCGGTAATCTGCTAAAACTTTGACAGTTTATTTGATCAGTGTTCTACCATTAGAACGTTATTGTGGTTTTAATATGCTCGATATTATTATTATACCACAACTCTATTACGATACCATTGACCGATCAATGATCTATCATTACGAATTAGCAGATTACGAACTTTTAGCAAAATGACAATGTGATCGTGTTGGAATGGCGAATTTATAAAAATAGCAGACTTAGGCCCCTGGACGGTTGCCGGTTGATCGGACGGCGAGTTATCCGTTGCTCGCCGTCTCCAAACCCGCGCCTATGTTCGCCGGAAATCGGAATTGGTATACCGAAATACACTTTGTCATTACAGTATCGTTAGGATAAGGGTTCTCTCTTTCTACAAACAGTTTGAGCGTTCCGTCCAAAAATATGTTTATTACCTGGACACAAATAAAGAACTTCTTCAATGCCGATGGCGAAATCTTCCCCAGGTGACTCGGGGCTACAATAGAAGCATCCAGGATGAACACGTCTCCCGCCACTCCTTCTACTTCTTCCATCAGCCTGACGTCGCCGATCATCATAGCAAGTTTGAACGCGTCGTTTAGCTGGTGTGTGTCGAGGCTCTTGTCGAGGCCTGGATAGAAATACATTATAAGGATTATTTATTTATGTCATTGAAATATAACGGGTAAACAAGTACAGTAACTAAAGAAGAAACAATTAAGAATTAGAACAATATGTACCTACAGTTGCCATCACGGATCTGGAACACTTGCGCAGAAGTCAAATATTCGGTTCTTTAGTGGTGCAAAGTGCAACGCGGGGTGAGGAGTGTCAGTGATTGACTGGCCGCGCCATCGCATCATAGACGTCACGCCTGATTCGTTCACTGCGTTGCAGCATGTATCTAACAATGAAGACGATTGGCTCGCCAATGTATGGAATGCGCAAAGCGATCCCTACTCTGACGCAGAGCGTTCAAGATCCGTGATGGCAACTGTATAATATGCATATCAATCCCTCTCACAATTCTCCTGTTATGCTGATATAATCATCTTCCATTCAATTGCAAACAGATCGTTTGTAGCCCAAATTTTTGGCCGATTCAATTTTGTGCACCCGTGTGTACAGTACGACAATTAAGGCCCAAGCGCCGGCAAAGTGCTTTAAAACAGTGACTTTCTGGCGCCTACTCATCGGTAACGGCCTGGTTAATAAGGTTTGAAAAAAATATATGTTTATTATAGATTCATGAAAAACATTATCAACATTTGACTTTTTCGTGCGATTAATACTTTTGTCTAAAAAAATATTACATACAACAACATCACAATCGCAACTTTTCCCTACTCCTTCGAAACGGCTTGGATCTTTAGAAACGTAAAAATTCGTATTTAAATATTCTTCAAAGTGAAAATTGTGCATATGTAAATCAATCAATATTTTGCTAAGAAAATGGATTTAAAAGTCAGCGGGGCTCTGACCGGGCGCAGTTAGCCGCAAACAAATGCATAGATAGTCGTACTGTCGCCTAGAAGGGTACAAACGTAGTGACTATTTAATTTCGGCCAGATGGTTCAAGGGACTATAAGCCTTTAGCGTTTTTTAAAGTCATTCATGTTGTACAAACATGTACTATCGGCGTTTAGCATCTTTCACTCACATCATCTAAAAGTAGTGTGTGATCTATCTAGCAAGAGATCATACAATTTCACTAAAACTTGAATTATATTAGCGCTAAAAACTAATTTTCTAGAAAAAATGTCAGTTACAAAGTATTGGCACATCACCGTCGTCATATTGTGATTTAAAACTGAATCTGGTTGATAACTTAAATTAGGTATACTCGTATTAAAATGGAAAACGGCTGTATTCAAGTGTGTTTTGTTTCATATTTCATTAATTTTGATACATAACAATGACAGCAGTAAAAAATCTAGTTCACATAAGATTTCCTATGATTAACAATATGCCGAGAAATATATAAAAAGGGGAACTATATAGCGAATAGGTTAAGTTTCACTAAGTCAAGCGGTATTGACGGTTAATTACTTACGTCATGCGATCGATGTAAGTGTTGCTTTGTTAAGGAAAATAGCAATAATGACGATTCATTGATGATTGACGATGTCGATGGTCAAGATATAGTTCTGTTCCTTGAATGATATTTTCGCAGTTTGTTCAAATTACCGGTGTATATATTTTAGTTATGTAAGGTTTTTATTTCCTTACAGCTGAAAAGTTTTCTTGATTTATTTTGCTATAATGATACAAAATAATGTAAAAGCACCTCACCTCTGCAAATTGTGATTCTTCTGCCAGAAGGAGTCAATCCGGGCATAGTAGGACCTTGTCTGAAAATATGGAAAAATATGGTATGTTTATTTTCAGTTTTATGATATACTATAAAAAAGAAAGAAATAAAGAAAAGGAAAAAAGGACGAAAAAAAAAAAGAAACAGGAACATTTTTTGACAAACCTTTTTTAAGGATTGCAATCGCTACTTTAAAAGAAAGAAAACATGGTTTGGATGGCAGTACACTCCTGTGAGAGTATTGATCAAAGTTTTATTCTCACAAAGGCTTGCGTATGTCAGACAGTCTATTAATATTGCTTTCTTTCCCTTTAAAACAAGTGTTTTTAGATTTCATTCTCTTTAAACTTGTTCTACAATATTAAACCAAAGTAACACTTACGCTTTAGATATAAGGTCCATTAATTCTGGCCTCGTGATGTCCCTGTTTGTAAAAAATTCAGGGCAGGCTGCCCTCATCGTGAAGTACATGTCCAGCTTCCTCTTGCATTTCTCGAGGGAGAAGTTGCATCCTCGTAGGAAGGTCATCAGGCAACGATCCTCTGGGGACGAAAATATTAATTATTTGTCATTTCCTTAGTTCAGATTTTCAGACAGAGGTTCCATTTGACAGTAGAAGTAATCTTCTGATAAAGCTACTTATTTTTTAATGAGTTTCGGTAACTGAGGTCCTCTTAAGTCAGAAAAAGGAGGGAACTTATGGGCTTAGTATAGGTCAATATATTGTCTTAAGTGGATTGGTTACCAGGAATTACGTTAAGATTATGACTTTCGCTTGAAAAAATTTATTAATGATATTTATTATTATCTCCTTTATTTTTCTTATAATACATATTTTGATACTTTTAAATATTTTTTTATAAAATATATATTAAAAAAAAAAACATTAAAAAATATAAAAACAGTAGTCCACCGATGTCGGGAACAGGGTCCAAGCTACCGGTGCTTAGGGCTCCAGAGACAGGAACTTCCTCACAATGCGAGCCGTATCGAGGAGTACTGCCTTCTGTATCTGGCCCTTTATCCAACCGCGCAAAGACAGCTTCGACAGATGGTCGTCGAAGCTTTTGGCAATAAGACCATTGGCGGTTACGGCAATCGGCACAATGATAGACGAGTCCACATTCCACATGTCGACAACCTCGCGTGCTAAGTCGATTATTATTATTATTATTTATTCTGCTTTGTATAACTTATTGCATCACCACTGCTCTCAAAACGGTGAAGGAAAACCGGTATGTCATGGAACCAAAAATTCGAAGACTTGCGATATTCACCAACCCGCACTGGACCCGCGTGGTAGATTACGGCTCATTCCTTCTCCTAGAGAGAAGGCCTGAGTCCCAGCAGTGGGAACGTTAAAAGGGTGACTATGCTATGCTATATGCGATTTTTTTTTGCTCATTATTTACAGTCTCGCTAAAACCCAGTACAGTAAAGTCTACGATCAAACTCACCCCACTCATCAGGAAGATGCGGTTGCTTCCGCAGCCAGTTCTTGATAGCTGCCAGGTCATCATACCTAGTCTTAACGTTCTCATTCAGCTCCACTCTGATTCTCTCCCATAACTCGCCTTCTGGCTGCACCAGCATCACGGAAGCTGTCGACATTTTGATTTCTGGAATAATGGAAAGTCTTTTGTCAGTTGTAGTCTAAATGGGAATGAAACTACTGACCGAAATACATAGCTCGCATATTTTTTTTTTCTTTTCGCTAATAGTGACATCTAAACCATATCATAAAGGACTATATGAAAAATCAATAGCAAAAAGAACAACCGCCGATGTCTTGCAACCGTATCCGAACCAAGTCAAAGACTATTTATTAGATTACTATTGCTATTTTATCAGGCGTTATTTTTCTTAAATAAAAATACTTCATCTCTGACATGTATTTTAAGTTTTCTATTGTTGATTGGGGAAGTAGAAAATAACAGATTACTACGGCAAAAAGCGTGGAAATATTTATTTCTAAATATACTTAACAGTTTTTCATTGAAGTCTAAGGAAAGAATTAATGAAGCTGATTTAAGGAGTAGCTGGGTTATTCATGTCGTTAGAGACTGGGGTAGTGATCTTGACTTTAACAAGCATACGACCTTGTGAACCATTTTATCCAGAAGTTGTTCAACCCATCTTCAGGGCTAGCCTGGAGATTTCAAAGTCAAGACTAAGCCTAACCTCCACTCTACCCAAAAAGAAACGATGTGGCTACAGAAGATAAAATACTAACTGTTTTTTTAGAAGACCTAATATTTTTTGGGATATACGTAAGTAAAACTAAATATACATAAACGGTGAAGGCTAAATTGCACCATTTAGAACAAAAATCTCTTATTTACATGAGCAACAAACAATTGCTCAAACCGTAGATATTACTGAGCAAGGTTGGCATTGGTGAAAAAGTTGAAGAAGCAGATGTCACGAAGTCTTAGGTCGTCTTCACGCTTACTTAGACCCGAGACTTACTGAGGTTGGCAACTTTGCTCTTTACCGGTCACGATGAGGACATGGTCTACCCATATACTAAAGGGTCATGGCGATAAGCATAATGCAAAGCAAAATGTTACTTGACCAAGATTTATATTAGTGGCAACATTAAGAGTTTAGTTTAACCAAAAGCCATGGAGTCAAGCCAGCAAAAAAAGCTAGGCCATGATTATTTACTATCGTAAAAAATCTAGTCAATTCAGTTTTAATTATGACAATATTTCTGCACTGCCTAAACTGGCTATTAGCATGATTTGATAATTCTTAGTAAATTATCTCGCAACTATATATCATGGTAATATAATCATGGGTTCTTTAAATCAATGATGTAGATACCTAATCAAAATCAACAACTTCCTCGCCGTTGTTCTTTAACGCAATTTTTTTTTAGCAGTTTAAGCATGAAGAAGTAACAAGCATACAAACATACACTCACAAACTTTAGCCTTTATAAACGTTAAATAAACGAAAACCGCTTACATATTTCGTCAACCTCCACACTAATCTCACTAGCTAACTTTAATCCTGATCTACCATATCTACGGGAAGTACTTATGTATATCTTATCATAGGATATATCAATAGTTTTACTATGTTTGCATCAGTATTGCCTCGTTATCTCGTAGATAATGGTAATGGAAATTATGAGTCGTATCCGAAACTAGCTTCTACCAGTGGTTACGTCTGCATAAAAGTAAATTTCTTCATACAAACTTTGGGCCCTCGTTACATCTTAAGGGCCAAGCGCCCAAAAAGTGCTATAAAACAGTGATTTTCTGAGGCCTACTCCTCCGTAACGACTAGGTCAATTGGTTTGAAAAAAATATATGTTTATTATAGATTTATGAACAATAATAATTATAAACATTTGACTTTTTCATGCAATTAATTATTTATTTATTATTATTTATTTATAACTTTATTGCACACCTTAGCTTAATACAGGATAAATACTCTTGTCAAAAAAAAAAAAAAATAGCAATTTCGCAACTTTTCGCAACTTTTCCCTACTCCTTCGAAACGGCTTGGACCTTTAGAAACATTTTTACACATAAAAATTGGTGGTTAAATATTCTTCAAAGTGAACATTGCATATGTAAATCAATCAATATCTCGCAGAGAAAATGGATTTAAAGCGCTTTCCGGGCGCTGCTGGCCGCAAATAAATGCACAGATTTGCGTACTGCCGCCTAGGCGAGTGCGAGAGTTGCGTTCACATAATATCGGTCAGATGGTTCAAGGGACTATACGCCTTATGAGGGGATGAGTTTTATAAAAACCTGTCTTAGTGCTCGCCTAAGTAACAAAAACTGGCCAAGTGCGAGTTGAACTTGCGCACGAAAGGTCCCGTACCGTCCTTAGGAAAATCCGGCGAAAAATAGTGTTTGTTGTTTTGGAGGTCCCTTAAATATTTATTTTATGCTAGCTTTTGCCCGCGGCTTCGCCTGCGTACATAAATTTAGCCTATGTCACTCAGGAATAAAACAGCTTTCTGTCTGTGAAAAAAAATTTCAGCAATCGGATCAGTACTTTCAGAAATTACCTAGGAGGTAAAAAACAAACTTTACCTCTATACTATATTAGTGTAGATATATATAGATAGATGGCTTTGGTTAACAACGCAATATGCCGATGTTTCTGATTTTAAGTAAGTACCCATGTACAACATGGTATAGCAGATGGTTAGGTATGTGTTTCGTAGGAGATAGTGAAGTGGTTATGGTAAATGTGAAAGCTTTTCTATGTACCGGTAAATATTAAGCTTTTTTTAAGCTTTAATATGTACCGGTAAATATTAAGTTTTTTTTAGCTTTTATATGTACCGGTAAATATTAAGCTTTTTTTAAGCTTTTATATGTACCGGTAAATATTAAGCTTTTTTTAAGCTTTTATATGTACCGGTAAATATGAAGCTTTTTTTCGGGGAGGAAATCATCAAATATCTACTTCCACTCTGAGTGGAGCAAGAGGATGTGTGATTTGTTAAGAGATGTCTTCAAGGCTAGAGTGAATAGGCTTTTAATCAGCTAGTGTGAATCATCTTGCGGACAGGGAGCAATGGGTAGCTCGCTGGTCGGCCCTCCGGTAACTGTCCGGACCAAGCCCAAGTCGTCGACGGCGTGCACTGTTCCCGCGCGCCTCAAGGAGTTCTCAGCAACAGCAGGGACCCAGCCGGGTCGAAGCCTACTGGGGCCAGAGTTATCCGAAAGGGAGCTCGAGCCCCGGTATGAAGGCTGGAAGGAACTGGGTGGGCCTTTTAGTCAGTAAGAGTCTGACACTATCTCTCGCTCCGCCTAAGAGCGGGGGTTGTCATTGGATGATTTTTTCCCACCATAAAAAAGGCCATTGTAAAAAGTAATGAAATATCAGTTAATCTTCTTACGTGAAACGCACTGTACTGGGATTAGAAGCGTAAAACTTGGCACAAGGTATTCTTTTATATCGTAGGCGAGCATTTAAAGAGGATTTTTCCGGGTGGGCTTTAAGTCAGTAAGAGTCTGACACTATCTTCCGCTCCGCCCAAGAGCGAGGGTTGTCATTGGATGATTTTTCACACCATTAAAAAAAGGGGATGAAGTAGGGGTCTAAAGTTTATAATTTATAAACTTACTGTCACGCCGGCAAATCCACTGGGAAAAGTTAATTAGTATCTAAAAAATAAACTACTATTCTGAGACACCGCGTTTTCAAAAAATCTGAAAAAAAAATGACTGAAAATTTGACTGAAATCCAATAAACAGCAAACAATTTGATTGAAGCATCTTTTGTACGATCCCAAGTTATTTGACTGAATATTTGAATAAAATCCAATAAACAACATATAAGGCAAGCTAAGGTGTGCAATAAAGTAATAAATAAATAATAATAATAAATGTATAAAAAATAATAATAATAAAATTTGATTGCGTCTTTTATAGAAACGATTGAAGAAGTTACATCAGTTTATAACAGTTTACTACAGAATTTGAGGTGTCCCTGATTACCCTTAATACTAGTTATTATGACAACAACCATATTTTTTATGGGTACGTTTTTATCATTATGGGCATTATGCTGACATGATTCTGACCTTTCGACCGTTTTGCGTATTTTCTCTAACAATGTAATTTTTTATATTTTTTTAAAATGTTCGTAATTTGTAAGATTTCGTCATTTCCCTCAAATAAATTCATTTTCTTTATTACTTTCGTTAATCTAATTGCCTGATAAATGTATTTTCAATGATCTAATAATAATAATATTCCACAACTTTCAGACAACGCCATCTTGTACCAAAGTAAGCACAGCTTGCTATGAGCAGTTGACATATTTGTGATAGACATTTTGTTTTTAAATTCAGAACGAACGAAAAAGAAAATTCAGCCTCTCTATACAAACTGTCCAATCAAGTTTACAACTTTCTATAGTGAGGCGAATTTTTTTTCGTTTCCTGATAAAAAATTTTGTGGAATGTTGTTCAGTTTCGTCTACTGAGCAAGCCCTTAAAGTTTGTGGAGGGCTGTCCCTTACACCTTGTATATATGTAACTAGCTGTGCCCCGCGGTTTCACCCGCGTTTTTCTCGTTTCCGTGGAAATACCGAGATAAAATATTGCCTATAATTGCCGCCCATAACTCATTAATAGATACCAACTCTTAACATCTTACACACGTGATAACTTTTAAACGAAATATCCGATTGAGATGAAACAAAAAGTATTTTAATTCTACATAAATACTCTTGATAACATAATGCTTAATTTCGATAAAGATTAATATTACGATACATATTTAACGTAGTTTTTTTTTCTTCAGACGATTTAATAATTATTTTGAACACAAAATCGGTTATTGTGATTGAACCATGACAGCTAGATATATGTTCTCGCGGACTTTTTTGTAGGTCTTAATGGGATCTACAAACCCGTAGTACATCATTTTGTTCTATTTTCAATAGTTTTTGCAGCGCACGCAAAAATAGGTTTTCGATTTTACACCTTGTGTTACAAAATAGCAATTTTATCACGGATCCCTAATTTTGAAACATAAAAAACATAGCCTATAGCCTTCCTCGATAAATGGACTACCCAACACTGAAAGAATCATTCAAATCGGACCAGTAGTTCCAGAGATTAGCGCGTTCAAACAAACAAACAAACAAACAAACTCTTCAGCTTTATAATATTAGTTGTTACAAAATAGCAATTTTATCACGGATCCCTAATTTTGAAACATAAAAAACATAGCCTATAGCCTTCCTCGATAAATGGACTACCCAACACTGAAAGAATCATTCAAATCGGACCAGTAGTTCCAGAGATTAGCGCGTTCAAACAAACAAACAAACAAACAAACTCTTCAGCTTTATAATATTAGTATAGATTAGACACTATTGAGTGAAAAACACAAAATCTCCATTTTGTGTGTTACTACTTACGTGGGAGGCAACGAAATGATCTTCATCGTATCATTTTTAATTTGTATTTATAAAATCATTTAGTTTTTTTAACTACATGTCCATATAAAGATGGAGCAAGCGGAAGAGACAGAATTTACACCGACCGACTAAATCACCAAACGCTAGAAGAATTTTCCACGACACTAAGTATTTTGTAATGTTAAGTGTCAAACTGTGTGACCATTCCAAATGACCCCTGCCCTGTAATCATCATAATTATAGTGAGAGAGAGATGTAGCTATACAAGACGTATAGCGTTATCCTTTTCTCACACCGGGCTCATGGTGGTGATTTATGACGTCATAATGGGGGAGAGACAAACAACGACGAAAAAACGAATATCGTACTATTTGTTTAAGCTATTGCATAGGTTCTATCGCGGGCCTTGAGCGTGGAGACCGAATCCAGAAATTCCGTAACGAAAATAACCTAACACCCTCCACTCATTTGTTTTTTGAGCGTGGTGACCGATAAGAAAACAAATGAGTGAACAATCAATCAAAATTCAGTTTAATGTGTGAAAGTGTAACTTCAACTAATATCAAAGAAAAAAAAAAACAAAGGAAAAAAAAATACTGCATAAATAAAATAAATAATTATAATATAAGTTGATAAAAATGCTATGCAATAGCTTTACCGCGGCAGTCCCCGACTGCCACACGTCTTTTTTTATAATGAGTAGGCGCTGACCACTATCTTACCTGATGCTAAGCGATGATGTGGTCGACGATGGAGCACGCTTGCCTAGAATTAACCTATTCACTCTTGACTTAAAGACCCCAAGGTTGTAGCTATCAGGAAACACAGTTATAATTTCTACTTACACATTAATATAAATAATTTTTATACACTAGCGTGTTATTATCCTGGTGTAAAAGGCCTTTTGAATGCGGAAAAGTACCTAACTGATAGACGTGTCAGGTATATATATTTCAGATATCGTGTATCTACGAGTGTGAAAACGTGTTGCGCCGACCCCAAGTAATATGGGATAAGGGCAGGAAGAAGAAGAAGAAGAAGAAGAAGAAGAAGTGTATCTACGAGTGTGTCCGCCAAATAAAATGGTTTTCTTTCTTGTTTTTGTATATTTTCTAGAACTTTTGTTTTTTCTAATGAGAGTAATAAGGCTTACTGTCCACAGGACGCGTAGCTTCTTAAACGCGTTTTTGTCATTAATTACCAAGAGTGTAACGACTAATAATATCCCACATAATTAAATATATAATAACATATTCCACAACTATCGCACAACGCTGTCTAGTCCCAAGCTAAGCAGAGCTTGTGTTATGAGTACTAGATAATTGATAAACACTCATATTTCTAAATACGTAGGTACTTATAGATAAATTACACCCAGACACAGAAAAAAATATGTTCATATTCATCATACAAAAACTTGTCCTGGGTGGGAATCGAACCCACGACCTCCGGCATAGCAGTTAGGACTACTAACCACTAGACCAACAGGCCCGTCAAGAATAACGCAAACGCGTCTTCAAAGCTGCGCGTCCGTGGACAATATGTCAAAATAAACATAAAATGACGCAGGAACTTCACCTATTAGGCAATTATTACTAATTAGCACTGTCTGCATTAGTGTTACGCAAAGTAAGCTGATAGGTCTATTAACACGACATTGACCTTGTGCTGGTTGACATTACACTAACGTCGGTAAACATATTTTTATTCATAATATTTGCATTATCATTGTGTGCATGGGCACACTTTTACACACATGCATTTATCATTATTTATCATTTCAGTCGAAAGATGTTGACTGCTAGACATAGGCCTTCCCCAAATGTCGTCACAACTAACAGTCCTGTGCGTCTTGTATCTGTCGTGGTCTGGTTGGCTCTTACACCGGTCGGCGAGCTCCTCATTACTCGCCGTCTGTAAGCCCGCGCCTACTGTGGCTGGGTATCGGTATTCGGTACGACCCATGGCGCGTGAGACTTTTCCCAGCTTTTGGATCACTCTCATATGGATATGTAATGGCTAGATCTTAGAAATTGATCACACAAAATATTGTAGAAAATAAAAACATGTTAAAACTTAAGACAATGAACTTAAAAAAAAAAACTAACATTGTATGTCTCACGCTTGCGCCAAAAAAGGTCCAGCGCTCCTAGCCAAGTTAAAAACGTTTCGCTTGCACCGGCCGCTTCAAGTTGACCTTGCCGCCAATTTTTTTGTTCTGACCACGTAACTGAGCGTTGAAAAGACGTCATTTCCATACATTTGAAGCTTTCTACAAGCGTTAACGATTGCAGATTAGTAACTTGGCTAGCGGTACAGATCAGCGAAAATGTCAGACAACTACGAGGTGTGTTGGTTTTCAACTGAACCTTATTAGGAGTGTACGGATAAAAAAAAATGAAATGACTAAGATCGTTCAGCAATCTCGTAAATATGTGAACTCAGTGATTTTTGATGTATTATGTGGGCTTAATGTTGGGTTAATGTTATATTTTTTTCTTCTTGACGATGTTCTGAAGTAAAAAAGCTTCACAATTATTATTGTACAGATCTACTGCAAAAACAGACTTAAATACATCCGTATTTATATTAAATAGGTACGTCATAATGATGTCTTGTCTATTAATTGGTAAAATCCCATATGTTTTTATTTCATTATATAGTTTTTTTTTGAACAAGATGTGTGAATGAACGAATAGATTTCATAAAAAGATTAACAGTAAACATATTTATATTAAAGATTTATTTCTAAGAAATTACCGAAGCAACAAACTTACAATGAGTCGTTGATTTCCGTATGAAGCACAAAAAGTTAATATAGTTATGTGGACGTGTATTTTTTTTTAAGCTATTGCATAGCTTCTATCGCGGGCCTTGAGCGTGGAGACCGAATCCAAAAATTCCGTAACGAAAATAACCTAACACCCCCCCACTCATTTGTTTTTTGAGCGTGGTGACCGATAAGAAAACAAATGAGTGAACAATCAATAAAAATTCAATTCAATGTGTGAAAGTGTACCTTCAATTAATATCAAAGAAAAAAAACGCAGGAAAAAAAAATACTGCATAAATAAATAATTAACTATAATTGCATAAGTTGATAAAAATGCTATGCAATAGCTTTACCGCGGCAGTCCCCGAGTGCCACACGTCTTTTTTTTTATCTGTTATAAACTAGTACTTGACTGCGATCCCGCCTGATGGTAAGCAGTGATGCAATCTTTGATGGTGAGGCGCACTAGTTTATTAAGAGCCTATTCACTCTAGCCTTGAAGACACCCAAATTATAATCGGACGGGAAGACCGCAGCAGGCAGACTGTTCCAGTCCAGTATTGACGCGGTTTCGTTATAACTATAGATCGCAATAGGAAGGGCTGTTTTATGTACTTGCTATAGGTTAGAATAATATGGATATTCCCCATGTTCCGGGATTTGGTTGGATTATAAGTAGTAAAATTATAAAAAAAACTATTTTAGCCTTCAAAATAATGAAAGATTACACTTTCTTTCTGACGGGTAAATATAAGAAGGACGGGATTAAGGATAGTATAATAAATAGATAAACAAACATTAATAATCCCGTGGAATATCCATATTAACCTAAATAGCCCAACCTATTCCTTTCACTGGTTATAACAAGTTAGCATTAAATCTATACATACAATATTATTAAAATGAAGAGTTTGTTGGTAGGAAAGCGCTAATCTCAAGAACTACAGGTTCGAATTTAAAAATTATTTTAGTGTTAATGCCTAGTCCTATACCCCAAGCCACGTTGATAAGCTGCAATCGTTAACGCTAGCAGAAAACTTCAAATGTACGGGAATGACGTCATCTCAACGCTCAGTCACGTGGTCAGAACAAAAGAATAAGGGGCGTGGCCAACTCGAGGCGTTCGACGCGAGCGAAACGGTTGTAACATAATATATGTATATACTAATATATATTAAAAAAAAAACATAACTAAATTATGCACTATTCTATACTATTGCACACAAAGTGACGGTGTCGTGTTCCGCTGCAAGGTCGGAGGGGTTAGTCAGTTTAAGCTGAGGCGCGACGTGACGCGACATGACGCGACGCTACGCGAAGAGCTGCTCAAATCGATGGACCCTGTGCCCCGTTAAGGGCTAATGAGCAAATTAACAACTTTGAGTGACAAGAAAATGTTACAAGGCTGAAAAGTGGTCTATTTGCACATTGGCCCTTATACATAGGACCTATCGAAATATAACTTTAATTTCTTACTACACGAAAAAATACAAGTTAAGGTAAGTTATATAATATGAATGACGCTACGATCTATGGGAGCGGAGCAGCAACCAATGACGCGGGCGAAAGTAAAATAATAAATTCTAAGCTTAAATATTATGATTATTAACTGTAAAAATAATTTCGCTCAATTACGTATCTAGCTGAAGTGTGTGCGGTAGGTACAATAGTTTATGTTATATTACAAAGATAGGCTATATTATATACCTAAGCTACTTATATAGCTTTGTTTATGTAAAAAATTATATAGGTATATACTTAGTTTATTTTAATTAATATTTAAAAATATCATTTTGTAGAATAGCCGTAGAACACACTCTAACTACACATCAAAGTTACGAGTATATAGTTTTATATATTTAACTTTGATGTGAAGTTAGATACTAGCAAAAAATTCGTTTTGTTTAGCTCTTCCTTATCCTTTTTATAAAATAAACCTCAACTCGTCTAAGAAATCAACAACCGGATATCTATGTCAACAACATTCCTGCTCAATTTTTGAAGTGTGTTTTCATGAATGTTAGAAATAGCTTTGAAGAGTGCCAGAGTCGCGACGAACGACATTTGTTTAAGGATATTTTCAAAAAACTAATTTTTTATGTCTTCGGTTTATTTTGTAATTTAAAGCACGTATATAAATTAAAGTGAGTATCTGCAAAAGTTTGTTTTATAATAAAAGATAATAATTATTTCAGAAAAAAATTATAACACCGCGTCATTCTGTCTCTCTTTGTAAAAAATTATGAACTCCTACACGGATTCTCGTGCAATGTACAGAGTGATTCATAAAGAATCTTTAGGTGCATAATACAAGGTGTAAGGGACAGCCCTCCACAAACTTTAAGGGCTTGCTCAGTAGATGAAATTGAACAACCTTCCACAATTTTTTTTTCAGGAAACGAAAAAAATAACCGGCCTCACCATACAAAATGATAAACTTGATTGAAAAATTTGTATGGCGAGGCCGATTTTTTTTTTCGTTTCCTGAAAAACATTTTTGTGGAAGGTTGTTCAGTTTCGTCTACTGAGCAAGCCCTTAAAGTTTGTGGAGGGCTGTCCCTTACACCTTGTATATGCATATTATACTAAAGACAAGTCTAGAATTCCCAAGATTTCTAATACCCATGCGAAGTTGGATCGGGTCACAAGATTGCAATATTTGCGCTTGCAAAATTGTACAATCTTCTTTTCAATACCTATAGAATAACATCTCTATGACCAGATAGACTGCGAAGTTAAGTTACAAACCTATAATAGAAACACACAAAGAACTGGTTCTTTAAATACGCCCAGTCTATTAACTGCAGTTCTCACTCAAAGCTGATCAATAGATATAAGTACTTCACAGTTTTCGCAACAAGCCAGCCAAGTGAACGGAACTTGTATTTGAGTTGCAACACCAAATACTAGTTTTAATAGGTCGCTTTATAAGTAGGTTGGTCTATATGTTTTTTTTTATTTCCGTGGAAGTTTCGTAAGCTGAGAATTCCTTGTATGAAATGTGTAGGTAGGCAACTTGGTTTAATGTGGCTTAGGTACTTTGTTAAATTAAGGGTTTCAGCAAGAAATGAGAATGAACTCTGCGGAATAATTTAATTTAGATAGGTATCTGCTAAGAATAACGTAATTATTTATTGTCTTGTTTATTCATTCTCTTTAATAAACATATTTTATAAAATAAAACATTTATTAACCTTCTAAGATATGATAAATGTTATGTTTTTTTTTCAAGCGCGAACCTAATACAACAAAAAAAAATTGTAACCGTGTTTGTTATCGAACTAATTCGAAACGGTTTGATCGATATTTATGGTTTTTTTTTTGGGTAGGTTTGAGAATAGTTCGCAGGTTTTTTTTTAGCCCTCTACCTTCTACCCCAAACATCCATTTTTTTCGTGATGGGGTAATCATTTAATGACATCCCTCGCTCTTGGGCGGTGCGGGAGAAAGTGTCAAAGTTTTACTCAACTGCTCAAAAATCCACTCCTGATCCTTCGTTGCCTTTCGTACCGTTTTATACATATACAACAAACAAAGGTGAAGGTAAGGACAAAGGTTTCCTTTCCCTTCCACTTTTCTCTAACCTTAAAAGCGAGAACCTTAGTCCACGTTTCTCATTTATCATTTCCTATGCAATATAATAATATTTAGAAAGCTACACGGATATTCTTCCGAACAGTGACTTTCAAATCGATTCAACTTTTAATTGCCTAATTGGTCTATTTTATGGACGTAAGAGTGGCTGCTGTAAAGGTTAGGTTTCGGAATCAGTTCTCAGATTGGTAATATTACGCTGAGTTGGCTGCCACGGTAACTTTTGTCAGTCATAACTGCTACCACGAAAATTTTTGTAAGGCATCTTTGCTAACATGGTAATATTTTTGTCAGTCATATTTGCTAGAGCAATAATTTTTGTATGTCATCTTTGCTACGGCGATAATTTCTGTCAGTCATTTTTGCTAGAGCGATAATTTTTGTCAGTCATCTTTGCTAGAGCGATAATTTTTGTCAGTCATCTTTGTTAGAGCGATACTTTTTGTCAGTCATCTTTGCTAGAGCGATAATTTTTGTCAGTCATCTTTGCTAGAGCGATAATTTTGACTTTCATCATTGGTAACACGGCCATGTTAGTCATCTATGCTGCCACGGTATTTTTTGTAACTTATTAATTACCTGGATTTTGTCTGATGCCTGATATGAAAAAGGTACTCCATAAATGACGTGCCTGATTGCATTTCTGAAAATCCCTTTGAGGAAAAAGGTATGAGTATGTATGATGTTATGCTTATCTAAATTTTGTGATAGCATAAATTAATCATAAACACACACCATATCACACGTGCTGCAAAAGTATGATGCGCTGACTCATAATATAAACGCAGAATAGGATAATTTAATGTTTATATGACAATCTCATAATTGCACGTTTTTTTTTAGATACTGATTAGATTAATTTTCAATTGATATCTAATGGTTTTATTGAAGCTCCTATGATTGGTTATAGTCCGGAAATTATATAAATTTAATGTTTATACTAATATTATTATAGTGACATAAACCTTATGTCTGTCGGTTAAGTTTTCACGTCTCCGCTGTACAGATTTTGATGAAACTTGAAAATTAAAAAATACAATCTATCCATGTAGATAGATGGTCAAGCCAATTTTTCATGAAAACTGAATCACTTTGTCAACTTTGACTTGGTTTTTTACTTATGATTCTTTTTATTTTGGTAGTAGGTTTCTTTGAGAGTTTAAAACACTTTTCACACATTATGGTGGGAAAAAATCATGCATTGACATACCCCGCTCTTGGGCGGAGCGGGAGATAGTGTCAGACTCTTACTGACTAAAAGACCCACTCCGTTCCTTCTAGCCTTCATACCGAGGCTCGAGCGCCCTTTCGGATAACCCTGGCCCCAATAGGCTTCGACCCGGCTGGGTCCCTGCTGTTGCTGACAACTCCTTGAGGCGCGCGGGAACAGTACGCGCAGTCGCCGACTTGGGCTTGGTCCGGACAGTTACCGGACGGCCGGACAGTGAGTTACCCATTGCTCACTGTCCGCAAGCCCGCGCCTGCGGTGGCCGGAAATCGGGACCAGAGTCCCGGCGGCGGCGGCGGCGATAATGCCGTTGCCTGATGCGTTCGGCCTCCTCCTTTGCGAGCATTACTGCTTCGCAGAAGTCGGCGACCGCCTGCCACACCTCCTCGCTCCTCAACCAAGACCTGGCGCGAGGGCACGGCGATGCTCCGCCCAAGCAGGGCACACCTCGGCTGTGTGCTCTACCGTGTCCACCGGGCGTTCCGCACATTGGCGACACCCGGGCGTCACTTCCTCATGAATCTGGTGTAGGAAACTCCCGAACGAACCATGTCCGGTAAGGACCTGCGTCATGCGGAAGGTAAGGACGCCGTGAGGTCTTTCCAGCCACACCTCAAAGAAACCTGGCACACCAGACATGAATGATATTTTTTATTCCGGTAGCTTTTTTTTAAGTTGGGATATCATTAAAAGATTTTCCTCGTTCTAAGGCTGAGTGGGTTTTGGTCAGTAATCCTTAGTCTAGTGTCAGGTTTTTAGTGACTAAAACACACCTGTGTTCCGCTTTTGCCCTTTGCGTTACAGGACCACTAGTTTTCCTTTCAGAGTCAACCCATGACCCCAGTAATCTTCGCCTTTTATTTTTGATTGGGAAAGTCATCCTATGAGAACCCCCGCTCTTGGGCGGAGCGGGAGATAGTCTCAGACTCTTACTGACTAAAAAACCCACCCCGTTCCTTCAAGCCTTCATACAGGGGCTCGAGTTCTCTTTCGGATAACCCTGGCCCCACTGGGCTTCGACCCGGCTGGGCCCCTGCTGTTGCTGACAACTCCTTGAGGCGCGCGGGAACAGTACGCGCCGTCGATGACTTGGGCTTGGTCCGGACAGTTACCGGACGGTCGGTTAGCGAGTTACCCAATGCTCACTGTCCGCAAGCCCGCGCTACGGTGGCTGGAAATCGGGATCGAAATCTCGGTGGCGGCGAAAGCGCCGTTGCCTGATGCGGTCGGCCTCCTCCTTAGCGAGCATTACTGCTTCGCAGAAGTCGGCGATCGCCTGCCACTCCTCCTCGCTCCGGACCATGGCCTCGACCAAGGCCCGGCGCGAGAGGTCTCCGCCGCTGATCGCGAGGCACGAGGGCACGGCGATGCTCCGCCCAAGAGTAAACTTCGGCTGGGCTCGTACGGTTTGCTGACATCTCTTTGAGGCGCACGCGGAACACTTCGAGACTCGAGCTCGATCCGAACGGCCGGACGGCGAGCGGCATATTGCTCGTCGTTCGCAAGCCCATGCCTCCGCTATTCATGCAGTGCGATCCCGTATATTCACTTTTAGCTTTCATGTGAGCGAAACCACTTATGAACACTAAGTAAATAGCGTAGATAACATTGCAGATAATAGATAACGAAATTAATTTCAGAATGTGTGAAGGACGTTAGAAAACCACAAACAATAGCGGTTTCATACATATGTATATTTCCGCTGATTTATCTTATCGCCTCGAGATTGTGGACGCTGTACTATTTATTGCACAGAGCACGATGTATTTAATACTGAACTCATTAAAATATAATTAATCTGACATATACAAAACCTTATTATAGTAATAATAACAATAATTTATTTAACGAACACAGTTTACAATTTAACACTAATCGACTTGACAGAGTTTTAAACTAACAATGGCCTAAAAAATTAGCAACGGGTCCCAAACTAGGCGTAGCCTGTATTTTGTTAACCCAGGATACAGGCTACGCCTAACATATAGTTCACAATTTGGCGTGACCTGCTAGCAGTATATGGAACGTTAAGATATTGTGAAGAGAATTGAAAAAAAAAAAATTGAACAAATATTCACGAAAATTATAACTAACGCCAAATTTATATTCCGAGGTCCACTTGCGCCTCAAAGAGATGTCAGAAAAATTGACGAGGCTAGTTCGGGTCAATACCACAATATCTACGAATTCCCTGAATTACCGGATGTTTTGAAAGACCACAGGGCAACTTTGTGATCTCTGCGGTTTATAATCGGTACCTAAATTCTAACCCATAAAATAACGTTATAAATGTACTTATAGCGACATTTTTTATATAAAAATATCTATGTCATAAATATGTATTTTATCATAATGAAAAAAAAATGGAGTATTTTCCAATTATTGACGTTAATTTTGCAGGGGATTTTCTTTCAAGCTTCTTCTCTGCTTTTATTTAATTTTGTTACAAGTAAATACATTAGTAGGTAGAATTAAAAAGAGGGCATACTGAAACATAAATGTTTAAAATATTTGAATCAAATAAATAGGTACCTTGATTGTTGTTCTGGACAGACTAGTAAAAAAAAAAACGTATTCCGTTGACTCTAAGTAACACAGAATATGGGCAGGAAGACGGTGGTGTTAATTTTTGCCAATTTGCTCTGTTTACTTAAAGTATTATACATTGAAGTAAATGGTTGAGAGAAAGAAACACATTTTATTGTCATTTAATAAAAAATATTCTTAAGTTAAAGCTTAAGTAAAATTAAAATATAAATACTTACAGTTCTGAAAAAATCCGAGTTCGAAACAGAAAATCCACTGAATATGAACTTATTTCGCAACAACCGGTGTGTGCGCAGTGTCTCGCGTCACGGTTGACACTGAGAGCGCGTTTACCAAGAGTAGTCTCTGCGATCAGATCTTGTTCATGGACTATTTCGTCATGTAGAGGGAGAACTCCGAGGGCAAAGGTAGTCGTTGTGGAGAGTCTGCATGAAAAACATTGTTTTAATTCAGTAAGGGTTTATTTAAAACTTAAAGCAACAAAATATATACATAATAAACTTAAATTAAAATATTTAAGTATGCTTAACCTAACAATACATACTAAGGGCTACTTCCTACTAAAATATGGCGTCATAAAACTCCTCCGCATCGCTGTCGGCTGGAAGTGTGCCCAAGAGGCTGGCGGCATTGCCACGTTGAATGGCAATGTTTTTTATTCAGTGAAACAACCTATAAAAGTACAGTAGGTAGTTGTGACTAAACTAAGAAAGAAAGAAGAAGAAAAAACTTTTATTCGTACCTCACACATACAGTAGAATTCGATAATAAAAATAAAAAGAAACACTTTAAAATCTGTGCAAGGCCAAAAGGGCGCCTAACTCAGCATAAGCTGCGATATTTAAAAAGATAAATAACGCAGCGCTGGTATTCTGTTAGGGCCCGCGGTGATGCTACGGTCACATTCACGGAGGTCCAATATAATTAATTGGTATCGAAACAAAAAAAATAAAATAATAAATAATTAAATACGAACATTGATAAAACAACCATTAGAAAAATAATAAATAAATAACATTGGTAAATAGGGTTAAATTATGTTAATACGTGTTTTGTGTTAGATTTAAGAAAAAATGCAATATATAATGAACCAGAGACAGACGCCCGACGACTTGCGCTCCAAAATCAAACTCGTTAAAAAATAAGTTTGAGTCAACCCGTTCTGACATTTGAGAATAATCCTAGAATATAACTTGGAATAAAGCTAAAAGAAACAATAAAATAATAATTAGGGACACACCGGACGGTGTAGTAGTAGCTATTTTGAACCCCCGACGGAAAAGAGGGGTGTAATAAGTTTGAGGTGTCTGTCCGTCTGTCCGTGGTATCGTAGGTCCTCAGCAAATGGACGGATTTTGATGCAGTTTTCTTTTATTTGAAAGCTGACATTATCGAAATGGTTCTGGCTCATTAGACTCGTCGTAACTACTTCTTTTACTTTTCTTTTTAGATTTTATGCGTTGGGGTTTTTTTTTAATTTTTATTAGCTATTTTAATAGTAGCTACACTACACCAGAAAAACCACTAGGTACTAAAAACATAATGTCATTACTTTAAATCATGACAGCAATTTGGCTAATAATAATGCATTGGATTATTTTATAATATGAATATACAGAACGATATTTTTTTTTATTCTATCATTATCTTATAATGTCACTGTTGGGACTCTTTGTTGGTTGTTGAGTTCCTTTTATTTTTAGTCCTCTGTTAGATATAAATAAAAAATGAAGATATACGCAGGAGATCTAAGGTTGCCGACATAGCACGAAGAATTGCCAAACTTAAGTGGCCATGGGCAGGGCACATTGCTCGCAGAACGGATGGCCGCTGGGGCTAAAGGGTACTAGAGTGGCGACCGCGTACTGGAAGACGCAGCGTTGGAAGGCCTCCTACAAGGTGGACCATCATCACCACTGCTCTCAAAACAGTGAAGGATATCATCGTAAGGAAACCAGCATGTCCTAGAACCAAAAACTGTAAGACATGTGACATCCACCAATCCACACTGGGCCATCGTGGTGGATTACGGCCCATATAGTTTCCATCATGCTGCAACACAAACCTCCTTAGTTCAGAGTTCTCGAGACGCCATAAACCGGGACAAATGGAGACGCATCGCGAGGGCCTCACTCGCCAAATGAAAATGCAACATTATCAACCACGACCACTCTGTCAAGAGTGAACGACTAAGGAGGAGTTTCCATCACGGATCTTGAGCGCTCGGCGTCAGCGTGTGGATCGCTTTGCGCAATCCATAGATCCCCACTGGCGAGCCAGTCGTCTTCTTTGTTAGATACATGCAGCAACGCAGGGAACGAATTAGGAGTTACGTCTATGACGCGATGGCGCGGCGAGCCTATCACTGACACTCCCCGCCCCCACGTCTCGTTTCGCACCACTAAAGAGACCGAATATTTGACTTTTGCGCAACCGCTCAAGATCCATGATGGCAAATGTACTCTCTCTTAGAGAGGTTTGAGTCCCAGCAGTGGGAACATTATAAGGCTGATTGTGTGCTTATTATGCTGATAAGTTTGGGCCCAGTTCATCAGCTCTTTTTGAACAATATTGTATGTATCTAAATATATAAGTATGTTCATCAGTTGTCTAATACCCATAACACAAGCTCTGCTTAGCTTGGGACTAGACGGCGTTGTGGGATAGTTGTAAAAAAAAAAGAAAAAGAGTTCATTTACGCACTGAATAAAGACTATTCTTTTGAGGGAACTATCACACAGATTTGAGTGAACCTGTCCAGTCAGTGTAAGCATTTGTCATATCAGTATTCGTATAGTACAACTAAGGAGTACTAGGCCGCAGAAAATACCGAAATTACTAGACATACGCCAAATTACAGAAAAAAAAAAGATTCACATAGTCCTCAACTTTGCGGGTCGAGGTCACGACTTGATATGACTTTCAAATAATCAGCCGTACTGCGTCTCTTTAGTTTTACTGATATTCATTTGAGGCGCTAAGATTTAGGCTTGGTCCTTACCGGACGGCATGCTACCTATTGCTCGCCGTCCGCAATTTCACGCCTATGATGGATGGTGATCGCCTTGCGACTCCCAACACCCAGGGTAACTCCTGTAGCTGCTGAGGTATAAGGAACTTCTCTCTCACGGTTTTAGCCACCTCCTTCTACCAAGGAGGTAACCGTTTACCATTCCTTTTCGCTCCGTACCATGGCCTGAACCAGGGACGCGAGAGATCGCTGCCGCTGATCATCTGCACGAAGATACGACGGTGCTCCATTCAAGCTGAACAAACATCCACCTTATGATCCACCGCGACCTCCAGACGACCTGTATGTACCATGATGACATTTGGCCGATGAGTTGGGTACCAGATGTATATATTAAAGACCGGTTATTATTAAATTAAATTCATAGTCGTTTGATTTGCCAATGAGGTGTCGGCTAAAAATAACTTATTTCCACATGCAGTGTGCGTGTAAAAAATATTTTAGACAAAATACGCGTTACGGAACCGAACGATGTTCCGATTGATAAGCGGATGGCGCCGTGCATCTCGCATCCATTGGATACTCACGACCCTCACCAGGTCATCGGTCCCCCTCGTGGGACGCCTTCCAACGCTACGTCTTCCGGTACGTGGTCGGAACTCCAGAAACTTCCGCTCTATCGACCATCTGTTCTGCGAGCAATGTGTCCAGCCCATTGCCACTTAAATTTGGCAATTCTTCGAGCTATGTCGGTAGCCTATAATTGCATCTACTACAACATTATCTTAGCTTCGAATAGGTATCTATATTGCAACATTATTCATTTACGTACGTATTTGGTCTGGACAGCGAAGGTATGAAGCAATGAGTCGGTTCTCACGGAACAATAGATTACCTAAAATTTTACTTACGTAAGGTTTGTCTTGATTTAGGTACTTAATTTGTTGAATAATGAAACAAGAGAGATTATATTATTGACTGGCCTGTTGGTCTAGTGGTTAGTGACCCTGACAGCTATGCCGGAGGTTGTGGGTTCGATTCCCACTCAGGACAAATGTTTGTGTGATGAGCATAATCATTTGTTCTGTGTCTGAGTGTAATTTATCTATAATATGTATGTATTTAGAAATATATAAGTATGTTTATTAGTTGTCTAGTACCCATAACACAAGCTCTGCTTAGCTTGGGACTAGACGGCGTTGTGTTATAGTTGTGGAATATTATATATATATTATATTATATATTTATTTTTATTTTGAGATGGTCTAGCGCATTGACCACTGTCTCATCTCTCTCCTCCACTACACTATAGAGAGTTATTTGTAAAACACTGGTAACCTCTAATGTAGTCCATATTACTAACATCATAAACAAAAACTTTAAAAATGTACCATATTTTAGTTCATCAGATTTACATGCAAAAATAAAAAAGTTCTAAATATTACAAAATCTATGCGAAGCAAGTGATAGTACAATAGTGGAGGGAAGTGAAAATCGGGCTGCGGGGGTGCGAAATAAAGAGTTGAAATGTGTTAGATAGAACAAGGAATTCTTGAAGGGTGGTTTTTGGTATTTTTTTTTTTGTGAAATTTCATAGTTCAAAAGTTGTTGTTTATGATGTTAATAATACCCCCCCTAGCCAAGTTACAACCTTTTCGCTTACGTCGAACGAGAATGAGAATGACCTTGCCGCCAATTCTTTTGTTCTGACCACGTGACTGAGCGTTAAGGCGACGTCATTCCCGTACATTTGAAGCTTTCTATAAGCGTTAACTATTGCAGATTAAACACTTGGCTAGGGATGCTGCAAGGTTGTTAATCTTTTACAAAATAACCCTGTATAAAAGGAGAAACTGACTGACTGACTGACATATCAATACACAGCTGGGAACACGAGCACTGGGATCATCCGGGCGTTGGTTGAGGCCATGGTCCGGAGCGAGGAGGAGTGGCAGGTGGCTGCCGACTTCTGCGAAGCAGTAATGCTCGATAAGGAGGAGGTCGAACGCATAGGCAACGGCGCTCTCGCCGCCGCCGGTAACTGTCCGGACCAAGCCCAAGTCGTCGACGGTGTGTGCTGTTCCCGCGCGACTCCAGGAGTTGTCAGCAACAGCAGGGGCCCAGCCGGGTCAATCTTTCGGATAGTAGGCTGGGGCTAAGGTTATCCGAAAGGGAGCTCGAGCCCCGGTATGAAGGCTTGAAGGAACGGGATGGGTTTTTTAGTCAGTAAGAGTCTGACACTATCTCCCGCGTTGCCCAAGAGCGGGGGATATGGGGGAACACGAGGACAAAATTTTGACAAGGCTTCGTTTAACGACGCATTCAAGGCTTTTCTAAAATTTACTCCCTAAGAGGTTGAAACGGAGGCCCAAAGTTAATATAGAGAAATAATATATTGGCATATAGATACAAGTGCGAGTACAAGTGAGAGTGCAGAAAGTTTGTCATTGCAACCGAGGTGGAATTCGTAGGCGAGTGTGTTATGGATCCGAGGGCTGCAGTGACAAAGCACATGTATCAAACGACTTTTTGCTATACACTCACGAAGAAATTAATATACGGCTAACGACTCGCGGGGGATGAAAATCATGCACTTTTCTGCACTAGTGCGGAAAATAGTCTATTTTGTGTCTGAAAGCGGTGGTATAAGAGAGGGTTTTTATGTAAGTATATTAAAAACTACCTTTATGTGGACTAAGCCACTGGCAGTAACTAGTTTTATTAACTGAAAACTTTTCTCAAATTCAAAAATATTTTAACTAAACTCTAAATTTTAAAAAGAAAGGAAAGGGAAGGGAGAAGGGTAAACCTTCTCTCTTCCCTTTCCTTTCTTTCCTTTTTGATGACTCAATACTAACATTTTAAGACAGTTTAAGTTCTATAAGTTCATGGCGGCGTAGACAAATCTGAAAAAATAAACCGTAGGATCTATACGCCTAATTCCAATCGTATTGATATTTATTTTTAAAGTTAAAGTTAAAGTTCAATCGGATTCACACGCAACTTGCAATTGTTGAAAAGGTATTTTTTATTGCTCGTAGTTGGAGAATATTCTGTCTACATTTAGCTGACCTTTGCATTAGGTTAATAATTCGCTAAAGGAGGTAGTGAAGTCCAACTATAATTACAGTAAAGCCAAAAAATAATAATAAAAACCCTGAACTAATTAAAAACAAACTTGCGTTAAAAAACTCTTCCACATCGCTATCAACTATAGCCTGATTCACGTAAAATCAAACAAGCCAAATATCGTTGAAGTTTTATAGTCGTTCGATCGAAGTCCTATCCAAAAGCGGTATTTACGTGTTCCTTAATCGGGATAGGATAGAACGACAACTCAACTGTTAATTTGTACTTTGTTATGAAATACAGTTATTTTTTTAAATCGAGTCTTCGACCAAACGACTTTAAAATCGGTGTCGTTCAAACTCGATTGATTGATGTGAATACGGAAATGGTCTAAACGTCTAAATCGCTACAATATCGTTACGGTTTTGATTACGTGAATCGGTTTACTGATAATGTGCCCAAAAGGCTGGCGGCAACGCCACGCTGTATGGTAATTCTTATCCTCTGTCTTAGGTAAAAGCCAGCCCTTGGGTCACGCGAAGTGTGTCACGTACAAGATGTTTCGACAGGTCTTTACACTATTTGCGAGCACTCGGATTCCCACGACTACGACACTACATGACACGATTTTTAGTTGCTCACATCAGATTTTTTGTTTTGCCAAAAAGTAATAATTTGTTTTTACGCATGCATTTGTAATTAGCAAAAAAATAATTAAAAACAATCAGCATGATAAAAACAATGACTTTCGAGATTGTAAAACAGAATTTGGACTCATATTTTGGCGATATCTTTAAGTGCCATCGAAACGTATAATTTTTTTATTTTTTATCCGACACTTTTAGCTCCTTTAACATGAAAATTAAACATTAAAAGTCCACGAAAAGCGTCATTTCCGGTTTTCTTGTTTTATATAGAGCTGAAATTAATTTTATAAATTAACTTTAATATTTTTTATTATATCCAAAACTAGCTGCTGCCCGCGACGTTGTCTGCGTGAAGCCTCTACAGCACTAAAAATACCTAAGGTGCTAGTGTCGCTATAGCATTATAAATAAACACTTTTAAAAATAGCATTATAAGTTTTTTTCGCAAACGAAGCTAGTGAAGAGAGTTATATGGGAATCCTGCTGAGTTCAATCATATGATGTGACTGAAGGAAATAGAGAAAATAATGCAGGAATACATTCCAGGACACAAAAGAGTAAAAATACGTATAAAGGTATCATACCTTACAAGACTTCCCTATAAACTACGTTGGTACGGATACTGCCAGGAGCCAAAATGTAAAGAGAGTCAGGACTGGTGGCGCGGGAGCAAGTGACGTACAGTTGCCCGTATGAGAAGCAACTCGTCCTGAGGTTGACACCCGCTGCCCTCAGTGTCTGCCCCTGCGACTTATTGATGGTCATCGCGAAGCAAACACACACGGGGAACTGTACGCGCTTGAACTGGAACGGGAAGTTATGGGGTATGAGGGGAATGCGTGGTATAAATACTGCCTCGCTGACGCCACAACCCGTAAGAATTTCCGCCTCAATGGTGTGTCTGTGTGGAGCGAGATGACTTTGAGGCGGGTCCCGTCACAACTTCGAAGCATAATCGGGACACCGACCTTTAGCTTGATGGTATGCGCCGGAAGTCCTCTTGATGACAGGGAGTTCAGAAATTCCACGGAATAACGTGTGGCATCATCTTGCTCGACAACAGTGTTTATCGAGGTGTTCTTTCACACTTCATTCTTCTCAATTTCCGAGAGAATGCATTCGTTAATTGCTGCAGCCTGATCATTTTTGGGCGTCAAGTCAAAATGGCCCGCTCACACACCCAAGAATTCTGCTGGTGCGGTATACGACTGATGTCCCCGTACACACAGTGAATGAGTTTTTCTAAGCTGGATACCACTCTACCGAGAGACTCTGGAAGTACCACCTGTCCACCTCTCTTCTGGTAGAGTGCCTGCGTCAAGACTTAGAAGGACATCGGAGAATTCTTGAGCACGTGCATTGCCGCCGAGCCGAGCTCTCATATTAATGGTCAAGCGCAGTGTACGAACTCGTGACCACAACGAAGATCGTTTCGACGAAGCATTCATCTCGTCAGCCCTCGATCCCCGCGTCACCTCGGGAAGTGTTTGCCGGAAATCGGCACTGAACAGAACTGTGACACCATCCATCAAATGTTAGTTCCTGCGGATGTCCTGCAGGGTTCTGTCTACGACCTCAATTGCCTTCCTATTAGCCATCGTACACTCATCATCAGAGAGCAATCCTTGAGCACGTGTCCCTTATCGCTGTTACGTGATACACCACAAACAGGCGTTTCGGCGTTCTCTAAATCGATGGCAATTTTTAACATGGCATGTGCTGTCTTGCCTTCCGGAAGCAGTGTGGCAGCGATTCCTGACGACGCTACAGCAATAGCAATTTTGCCTTGGCTCCTGACCTCTGCAAGTATGCCAGTGGTAACAAATGTTTTTCCTGTTCCACCAGGAGCATCCAAGAAAAACATTTTACCCTGGTTTTGCCCAACGCTTTCAAGGACGGTGTCATAAATTTGTTTCTGCTCTCAAGAGAACAAAGCGACTTGGCAATTTCGTATGGTGGTTATTTTACCCGGATCGTAATTTGTTTCAGCGTTATACTCCCGATTTCCACGGTCTTGATGTGGTGATGATTGGAGAGCTGGTAACCCATATTCGATCAGTGGATTGCCGCCGATAGTAATGACCACATCTTGAAGTGAACTGAGACAGGTGTTCAGCACGCATTCATCAGTTACTTCGACTTCGTCTCTAGTAGCACGCCTCAAAGCTCGTAGAAAATCTTCAGACAGAAGATGGCGTTACTTCTCTCACAAAGCTACCGGGTTCGCGACTCCACAAAACACAAAGATGACGGCAAGTAGATGACGCATGTGGCTGGGACTGTCACTGACGCTTGCCTCCACGAGGGTGTCATCCCAATTAGGCAAAACGCTGCGCGGTAAGTGGGATACTCCACGCCATCAAAATGTCCTCAGAAAAGCGAAAGACGTTGAGCCTGGGACAGTGTGATGTAACAACCGCAGAAAATAGCATTCGCCACTATTCGGGTGCACGGTATAATACCTAACACCGCATTTTTTTAAAATTGTCTTCCTCAACTCTGCTCAAGATTTTGAGGGTTTTGTTGGAACTTGAATTTGTCAAAACGAACTATAATATGAAGAAAAAGCACATTACCATCTATGAATTTTAAGAATAACTAACTACTAACCTCGCCAACATGATCAAATTTAAATGATTAATTTCCAAAAAACTGTTAACATAAACTTGATTTGATTATGATGAAATCTCATAGATGGCGCTGCTTTAAAATTGTGTTGATACTACTAACATTCATTAAACTATGTTTCTCTGCCCAAGTTACTTTAATGGCGTAGTTTTTATAGTGTAAAGCTAGATAATAGCATGACTTACTCATAAACAACATTTAAATATGCGTCGTTAGATTACACGCTGTCACAGAATGCGTAAGAAAAATAAAGATTCACAGCTCCTCCCCCGTAGGTGATAGCGTGATAATATGTAGCCTATATGTTGACCCGACCTCTTAGTAATATTCATGCAAAATTTGAAGTAAATCCATGCAGTACTTTTTGAGTTTATCCCGGACATACATACAGACAAACAGACAAAAATTCTAAAAACTATATTTTTGGCTTCGGTATCGATTGTAGATCACGCCCCAAGTATTCTTTTTAAAAAATATTCAATGTACAGTTTTGACTTACCTACGATTTTATTATATGTATAGATTTAACAAAGTACACAGTGATTAGACAATAAGTATACAAAGGCGAGCTTAACTCAGTAATAATTTTTTTCACAACAACCATTAAGTGATAGAGAAATATCACATTTGAGGGTAGGATCCAGTGTACAATAGAAACCTATATAAATAAGTCGGAAGTATGAAAATTTTATCCATAAATCTATTATAACATGAATGCCTATTTCCCTTGGTCACGCCATCACGCGTGAACGGCTGGACCGATTTCGCTAATTCATTTTTTGTTGTATTTGTTATTGTGAGGAGAAGGTACTTATGGAAAAAAAATGAAAATTAGTGTAATGTAGTGTAGGGTAGAGTAAAGTAGGGTAGTGTAGCGTAGTGCAGGGTAGAGTACGGTAGAGTAGGGTAGAGTAGAGTAGGGTAGAGTAGGGTAGAGTAGGGTAGAGTAGGGTAGAGTAGGGTAGAGTAGGGTAGAGTAGGGTAGAGTAGGATAGAGTAGGGTAGAGTGGGGTAAAGTAGGGTAGAGTAGGGTAGTGTAGGGTAGAGTAGGGTAGAGTAGGGTAGAGTAGGGTAGAGTAGGGTAGAGTAGGGTAGAGTAGGGTAGAGTAGGGTAGAGTAGGGTAGAGTAGGGTAGAGTAGGGTAGAGAAGGGTAGAGTAGGGTAAAGTAGGGTAGAGTAGGGTAGAGTAGGCTAGAGCAGGGTAGAGTAGGGTATAGTAGGATAGAGTACAGTAGAGTAGGGTATAGTAGGATAGAGTACAGTAGAGTAGGGTAGAGCGGGAGCGAAGCCGTGGGCAAAAGGTAGCATAATAATAAAAACCATAATAGATTCCTGGGAAATGAAGACAATCTCTTAGGTAGGTTTTTCGTTACACATAAAAAAATACTCATAAAACCTAAAAGCGGATATTGTGTCATTTGATTTGTTTTGTTCAATTTATGTGGCGATATCCGAAAGAAATTAAGTTTTATTATTGATATGTACGGGATATCTATAGGTATATTTACGGGGTATTTTAGAGGGTGTGCAACATATAAATGACCGTGCGTAACACCGGCGTCCTTACCTTCCGCATGACATAGGTCCTCACCGGATATGGCAAGTTCGGGAGGTTCCTGTTAAGGGACTTTATTCTTTGAATATGGAACTAACCTAAAAGATTTCAGTTGCTAGCATTATGTTATTTGTCTTCGTTTTGCTAGATTTGGTCAGTGTTTCGTCATCCTATGTAGGTATTTATTTATTATATGCTTTATTAGTAATGCGGTAAGGATGTTTTTACTAAAGCAATATCCGAAGTCTAAAAAACAAAAACAAATGCAGAACAACTATCTAAAGTAGAAAGTTGAACAGTTCTTCTATAAATTTTCTAAATTATGATTATCGATCCAGTACTAATAAAATCTCAGACTGATTTAAAAACTGATTACTTAACTATTAGCCTATGTAATTTATCTTCGCAATCACAAAAGGCGCCAGTTTTGATGTCTGCTTGTTAAAATTAATCTGTTTAGCCATTTCCCAATTACTGGATTCCAGTCAAAAATTATTCAGTTTTCTTATGTAAGATTGTACGGAACTCTCAGTGCGCGAGTCCCACTCGCACTTGCCCGGTTTTTTCCACTTCTCCAAGGAGTAGCAAATCTGAGTATTTGATATTGATTTCAGCTTGATAATTTTGACAGGAGTTTGGTTTTAACTGAACCCATTCGAAATGGACCCGAGGGATTACTTACTCCACACACTCCGTGACTGTATTTTTAATGGAATTGGATATTGTTTCAAGTGTTCGCATTCAAAATTTAATTAAGTTAATTGACCCCGTGGGTCCAGTTCGAATGGGTCCAGTTGACCAAAAACTCCTAAAAGAGGCATCAACAACCAGTTTCCTTATAAAAAAATGTAGATCAATTATTGTCAGGATTAAGAATGGTCTCGACCCACATCTTCGTTTTGCTTGAGTAGTGCTATGCAACTGAAGTAGCCCAGATTACAACCATCTTATTGCACGGCCGGTAAATAGAACGGAACGTAACACGCGATGGACGGTTGTCGGTCAACGTAACCGTTGCTAGTTGACGGTAGTGGCTTTTTTTTTATGTTGGGATAAATCATGCATTGACATCCCCCGCCCTGGGGCGGAGCGGGAGATAGTGTCAGACTCTTACTGACTAAAAGACACACCCCGTTCCTTCTAGCCTTCATACCGGGGCTCGAGCGCCCTTTCGGATAACCCTGGCCCCAGTAGGCTTCGACCCGGCTGGTGACGGTGGTGGCTGGCTACCTAATTTTTATTATTGACTAGCTTTTGCGCGCAGCTTCGCCAATGTACCATAACTAAGCAGCTTTCTACCGGTGAAAGAATTTTAGAAATCGGACCAGTACTTCCAGAGATTACCTCCTACAAACAAGAAAATAAACTTTGCCTCTTCATTATATTAGTGTAGATAGTCTCGCTCCTGACTCTATCTTATCATCATCATCAGTTTAGCTGAAAGACGTCTACTGTTGGATATAGGCCTCAGGTGTCACCATAATGACACCATTTATCGGTTTTCCGCAACCCTCACCAGGGCATCGGTCCACCTAGTGGGAGGTCTTGCAGCGTGTCTTCTTCCGGGACGTGGTCGCCACTTCAGAATCTTTCGTCCTCATCGACCATCTGTTCTGCGAGCAATTATGTGCATTGCCCACTCTATCTCATCTGATGGTTAGCGATGATGCGGTTGACTATGAAGTACGCTTACCTAGAACTAATCTATTCACTCTTGACTTAAAGACACCTAGGTTGCGGTAATGCAGACTCCGGCAGAAAAATCCACTCTTTAGCTGTACGCACAATGAAAGTGTTCCCAAAACGTTTTGTGACAACGAGTCAAATATCTACTATGTACCGGTCGCGCATTGTCGTACGTTTGGTGGTCCGATGATGGAACGACTTGGTAAAATAAATAAAATTATACAATTTTATAACAATCTAGTTTGCAGCAGTGATGGCCTAGTTGTAGCAGACCCAACTTACAAGTTGTAAGTCGCAAGTTCGAACCCTGCCAGGCGCGTTCTTTGTGTAATTTATTTAACCATCACTGCACTCAAAACGGTGAAGGACATGATAGTGAAGAAGCCTGCATGTCTTAGAACTAGAAGATTGAATACATATGGCTTCCACTAATCCGCACTGGACCTGCGTGATAGATTACGGCCTATTCTATCTTCTAAAGACGAAGCCTGAGTGCCAGTTGTGCGGAAATTATGAGGAGGATTATGCATATATGCTTATACTTAGTTTAAAATATAAGCTAAAATATGCTAGTTATAGAGCGAGCAATCTATTTGAAAAATATGATCAATCAATTCAGTTAGCAATTAAGCGTAATAATTTGTCTTTAACTACCTAACTAGTAATCATTGTAGCATCACCGAGATTATTCAGTAGTTAAATGTTTTCATTGAGTAAAAAAGTTGCATTGTTTTAACAGCAGTTTTCAGTGTCGTTGTCAAGGTTTGCTAACAGGAAATTCAGACCTCCCCAGAGTGTCGTCGTAGCAACTGGTCCTATGTCTCTCGCTTTCATCGGATTCCTCCGACCGTCACCAGACCATAGGTCTATCTTGTAAGAGACCTTCCATCGATACGAAGTCCTGTCCTGCCCTTTCCATTGCGATTAATCGGGCTATGTCGATAACCTTGGTTCTCCTATTCCTAAAGCTCTAATATCAAGAATGCGAAAGTTTGTCTGTGAAAGAAAAAACGTTTATTCGTGCCTCACACAATCATATAAACTAAAAATACACAATGAAAAGAAAAAAGAAAGATATTATCAGTGTGAGGCCAAAAGGCACCTAACTCAGCATATGCTAGGTTATTTAAAACGATCATAGTGATTATACCTAACTCAGCATATGCTACGTTATTTTAAACGATCATAATGATTGCACCTAAATCAGCATATGCTACGTTATTTTAAACGATCATAATAATTGCACCTAACTCAGCATATGCTACGTTATTTCAAACAATCTGTATGTGTATATTTGTTATTTCCTACGTCATCGCTCAAATTGCGCCAATCGTGCCGTCAAAGCAACTCAAAGTTGAAGAAAGTATAAGCAGATTAATTTGACTAGTTATAAATATGCAAATTACAGATGCAGATGATCGATAACCAAGGTCAGTTATGTATCTAAAATACTTAATTATTACATAATACTGTCTCAATGCTGCTAAAAATAGCTATATTGCTATACCAACGTGCGTGATTTTGTAATAGACAAAACAACTTTAGAAATATTGTATGTGTTATGAAATTAGGTTACGTAGATAGCTTCAGCTCACTATTTATGTTCAATTATTAGACTTAACTTGTCTATTCCACTAAAAAATGTTTTCATCATCATTATTATTTCAGTTGAAAGACGTTGGACATAGGGCACCTCAAGTGTCACCATAACGAACGCTCCTGTGCGTCTTGTATTTATCGGATTCCCGCGAACCTCATCAGGTTATTGATCTACCTTGTGGGGAGGCCTTTCAACGCCGAATGTGAATTATTACTGAATTATCAATCAGAAATCATAACAGAGTGAAGAAATTTGAATTGGCAAAAGTATCAATATTAGCAGCAAAAAAGAAATTACCAAACATAAGCGACAGTGACTGAACGATCACGTTGCAGAAGCTTCATCATCGAAATACCTCTCTCGCAAAACTGAACCGATGGTCACAAGGTAGACCAATGATCTTGTGAAGATCGCAGGAATCCTTAGGTCGTGAGATGCATAGGATTGGAGGATGAATATGATGACACTTGAAGGAGGCCTATGTCTAGTAGTGGAAATATTTTAGAAATAATGATAAATTAAATACATATAAATGGTCAATGAAATATTTTGAAATCATCAAAAGAAGGATGATAATAAAATAAAACGAAATATTAAAGAAAATGTTTAATATCAAATACCTAACATTAAAGACGTTATACACACGTCATAATAACAAAGATACGATAAATTGAGCAAAACTTTGGTTGACAGACAAAACGTATACTTCAAGAGAATGCAAACTGAACACAATCAAACAATTCCACACCTTAACCCAATAGTTATAGATTAACAAATTGCACTAGATGTTCAGCAAGCAGTCACAAAACAATCATATCGTCAATATATGCTAAAATTTAAAATGGTAACTGAAATAAGCGACAGTAGAGAGACGCTAGTACCCGATCAAGTTAAAAAGGCCGCTACAAAGCAATTATTCAAAGACCTGAGGACTTTTAAACTTGATTAGGTAATGACTGGAGAGAGTAGTCTAGTCGATAACCAGCTGGCGGAAAGAGCCGTCGATGCCGAAGAGTTCATCGTAGTTGGTAGGCTTGCCAGGTCTGAGTGCCTCATTGGCTTTAAGGTTCTCCTGTTCCGCGAACCAGTCTTTGTATTCATCTAGCTTCTTAACCCAGGCATCTGGAAGAAAATTAAATGGTTATTTAGAGCAACTCTATTTGATCGAAATAAATATTGGTCTAAAAAGTGTAGTTGAAAGAAATAAACTAACTATCTAACTATATATATATTAGAATTACAATTTACTAGCTAGCAATTAATTAACCTTCCCTATCAAAAATCGCTTTTGGCGATAAGACGGGAGGTCTTATCGCCGTCTTCCAGAACGTCACTGTCAATGGTGACCGTTATCGTACCATGATAACGGACTATTTGTTTCCTGAAATTGAAGCCCGTCATCTTCAAAACTTTTGGTACCAACAAGACGGCGCCAATTGCCACACAGCACGTGAAACCATGGCTTTGTTGCGAGAAAAATTTGGTGAACAGTTAATTTCGCGTTTCGGACCAGTCAGTTGGCCGCCTAGATCCTGTGATATCACACCCTTAGACTTTTTTCTATGGGGTTATGTAAAGTCCAAAGTTTCTAAGGATAAGCCGCGTACGATTGATCAACTGGAAGCCAACATTACTCGCGTTATTCGCCAAATACCACTGGAAATGCTCGGTCTGGTCATCGAAAACTGGAACTCCAGAATGGACCACCTTAATCGCAGTTACGGCCAACATTTGAAAGAAATAATCTTTAAAAAGTAAGTTCTTTTGTATTATAATAGAGATTACCCGACAAATTTGTTTTATTCATATTTTTTTTTGTTTTGGAAAAAGTAACTCCAAATGAATCACCCGTTAGTTGTGATCAAAGATTTAAGACTTACTGTGGAGGTCGTTCATGGGTCCAGCGTTACCACCGTATTCTGCGGGCAGCATTTCCTTAGGAATGTATTTGTAGAGATCATTGGTATCAGTATGCAGGAAGATCTGAAGAGAAATCAGGTTTATTTAGTAAAGCTAAATTGCTTGTTCCAAAGTGAGAATACATATCCTTATAAATTAGTATATTATGAGAACAATGAAACATATCATTAAGAAAGAAATTTTCTTTGAAGCACGTGACAACACCTAATTTGATCAACTTTATCAGATTTCTGACTACATGAACTCTTATTGACTGCCGGTTCTAACAGCTTCATAAATGTTCGTTTCGTGGCATGGAACATACTATTATACTTCAGGTCACTGTACGTGAATAAGTGTACATTGCTCCTTGGATACAATAATTCTGCAATCCATTAGGTACCTACTAAGGTTCAACATATCTTAAGTACCTATATGTTGGAAGAGGTGCTGTGTTTATTTATTCTGCTTCTTCCATTAAAATATTTAAATAAAAAAAGCGCAAGCTATGTAAATAAGTCTAGTATAGTAGTTTTATCTTACCCTTTCTTTGATCTTGTCCTTGATGAAGGGTTTGACGAAGTTGACAATCTTGTCAACAAGAGGTGACACATTGATGACATGAACTTCCTTCAGCTTGACGGGGTAGGCTTCCTGAAAACAGAAAAAGACTTTGTTAAGGTTGCGATAACATGAAATCTACGATTTTTTATAGAAAATCTTGTAAAGATACTTAATTTATTTGCAGTACTGCTCATTGTAATAAAATATGCAAGAAAAGTACTAGAATTTTAACTGTAGAATTATTTAATAAAAATCTTGTTGGGAAACCTTAAAGTTTATGTTTGATTCATATCTTTTGTTGAAACGGATTCAAATTTAGATAGTATTTCGCATAGCATAATTTTTAATCTTCCTTATACATTTTAGTGCATACATATTTATTCCAGGTTCTCTTTTCATCATGAGGTATATTGTTTTAGTTTTCATTAGTAAAGTCAGACCAAGATTTTTACTAACCTGTACACAGACTAGGAACTTCTTGACGAGTGTGGGGGTGAACTTGGCGAAGTGCGTCGGGGTCGCTACAGAAGCGTCTAGAACATATACGTCTCCTGCTACTCCTTCCTTCTCTTCCGCCAATCTGACATCACCCAACATGAGGGCCAGCTTGAAGGCATCCGCTACGTTGGGAGTCTGGATGTCTTTGTCCAGTCCTGTTTGAGAAAAACATGTATTTAGAACACTTAGGATTTTAATATGACGGTTGCAAAACATGTTTCAAATGTATTTTATAATACACAACATGTACTTAATTTTAATATCTTAAGCGAAATGACCTTCAGTGACTGGGGATTTCCTTAACAGCGAATGGAAAATTTAAGGAATGGATTTTTGCGTCATAGACATATAACTTGCCTTTGCAGCCGTCAATAAGTTATTTTAATGACCGAATAACTGACCTCTCATAACAATTACACGTCTGCCTTCTGGTGTTAGGCCTGGCAGCGGCGGCATTTGACTGTAAATAAACAATATAGCACATAAGTAAGCAAATAATGTAAATATTAATCACAATTTGAACCATTTATATACATCTCATTTATATGCTAACAAAAAATGTTGGTTTTAAAATCTTTCATTTGTTTTGTAAAATTTGATCTAGTCAGTCCAAAATTATAATTTTATGCTTGCTAAATTACAGTAATCGAAGTTCGATAACTGGCAATGAATTATGCAAGGTTTGAAATAAGTTTTACATCCAATGATATAAATCTCTGTTTACATCCTCATTACACCACATCTTGTAAAACTGAGCCTATTTTATAATTGTTCTTTTGTTTTCTGATTTGTGATTTCCGAACTTATTTCCATAAAATACACATTCATTTTGGAATACTATTTTATCAGAAACGAGGGAAAATCCGTCAATTTCTGCCACAACCCGTAAACCAAGATAGGTTGGAAATTTTATAATTTAATATAATTGTCACGTCATGGATGAAATAATTAGTACGTGTCTTCATTGTTGCATATTTTTTCCACACTTGGCTGAGAGGATATAATATTAAGTTTATTACAGCAATTTCTGTACGATAGGTGCTAATTATACAGATTCACACACTAGGGTGGCTTTCAGTAGGTACCAAGTTAATGCACACTGTGATTATAACTCCTCATTTTATTCAAATTAACGAATAATTTGTAGATTTCCATTTAAGTAGTGATGACCTGGAGGTTAAGGATGTTGGGGAAGAATTTGATATCAATGACACTAATATGGCCGCAGGGCAGGATAAGTTTGGTGACTCATGAAAAACTGCAGCTCACGTAAGAGAGAATAAAGAATAAAATTTTATAGCATGTATGTATGTGTTTTGTTACTCGACTTTAGTGGTAATCAAAATCGTAAGAAAATAGGAAAGAGATGCAGGTCAAATAACCCAATGCGATGGTCTAAGCAACTTTGTAACAGACAGATTTTCGAAAAAAAGAGAGGAATATCGTCAAAAGTTAAGGTAACATTACAAAAATTAGTAAACTGACGTTTGTTTAATAATTTGTAATACTAACACAATATTTAAAATCTCCTGTAGCTCGGGGCGGTTGACATCACGGTCGTTGAAGAATTCTGGAACAGCAGCACGCATGGTGAAGTACATGTCCAGCTTACGCTTGGTCTTCTCCAGAGAGAACTTGCAACCACGGAGGAAGGTCATGATGCGCTGGTCATCTGTGAGAAAGAAAAGAAGGAAGTTAAATTAAAAAATAAAATAAACGATTTAGATAAATAAATCGTAATAATATCTTGGATATCAAAAATACAATGATATTCTATAAATCACAGTCGACCATGCATAAAAATTGACGTTTGTAAACATTGTGAAACGTAAATAAATGCATTGAGTGTGATTTGAGTTGTGACAGGTTAGAAAGTTAGTGCATGCTAATTCCAGATTAAATACTAATTATTTCCTTGTCTTTTTTATTTCCAAGTTATTAGTGGATTCAGTAAACCTGTCTCAAAATATGATATTCTGATCATGAATTTACATGAGCTGCTTCCCTCTTTTGAGCTACTTTAACGACCAGTGTGTATCATCATCAGTATCTCATAATTTTTCTGTCTTTGTTTGGGGTTGGCGCAATCCGTTATTTTTCTTCCATTCTGTCCTCCTAACTCCGTTATCATTTCTATCACTCCTTAGCCTTACACAATCTATCCATCTTTTTGTACTCTCTCTTTCTCTCCTTCTTTATCCGTTCACATGTAAAATTTAAGCTTACCAAATTCATCAGGTAGATGGGGCTCCTTCTTCAGCCACTCCTTGATATGTGCCAAGTCAGCTTCCTTGGTATCAGCTTTCTCATTCAGCTCCTCTCGGATCTTCTGCCACATCTCTCCGGCTGGCTGTTCGAGCGTCATCTTGGCTGCTTCGACTGGTCCTATGGACAGAACAAGGTTTAAATTTAAATCAGTTTTCACGTATTGTATTCATTTTAGTCTTATTCATACGAAGAAAATTTCCTAAAGGTGTGTGTTAGGTTTTAGCTGTAAGACTGTTTTATCACAAATTAAGTTCCAAATCACATTTAGTGGTATCATTCTTTCAAGGGTTTGAATTTAGAAACGAAATCTTTGGAGTTGTATTCCTAGTTTTTTGGTCGCCACAGTGCTTGTTACAAAAGTCATTAGCGCCTGTAAATTATTCATGAGTTCCTATGAAGGTGACCCCTGGTATTATCCTGACACCACTGAATGTGAAATTAATTGGTTGACTAATATGACCACGAGTAGTAATAAATAATGACGTCATGAAGTAATTAAATAATTAATTGAAGTGTTGTTTTTTGTTTAAAGTGCGACGCCCTTTTATAACGTGATGATCCTGTGTTGGTCAGTCTTTTGTTAAATATTAAGCGCTGGTTTTTATTAAAGTTGCATTCCTTTTTAAATTATTTATTATTGAAAGACTCGCAAACGCGACCATTATTTCACCAGAGCGATGATGTGATCGACGTTGGAGTAAATTTGCCTAGAAGCAACTTATTGATTCTTGACTTAAATACCCTTAGGTTGATGTTTGGTATACATCCTATTCTTATATTCTAATCGTTTTGTGAACACATTCACTGAGCGTAAACTGTACAGCTAAAGAGTGAAATTCTTTACTGGACTTGTTTCCTGATAGCTACAATTTAGAAGTCTTTAGGTCAAGAGTTAGGTATTTCTGACCGCTTGGTCATGACGCTAGGTAATGAAAAAAAAGTAGCTCTGGCGGCTAAGAGAATCTCCCCGTCCCCGGTCCCCGTCCCGGTCCCCGTCTCTCTTTCTCAACTAACGGCTCCCGTTCACGAGCATGATGCATGCATCAGCCCCTCTCAGCTCAGCCATTTTGAAGGGAAATACATAATAACAATGTCAGCTACAATTTTAATGTTATTTTTGTATACAATTGAGCTGACTCCATTTTTTGTGACGTTCTTTGCCAATCAGGTTCCAACGGTTACCAAGCCTGCCTCAATAATCTGCCATACAGCAACAGCTGAGCACATGGGGTCATCGACATAATTGCCGAACACACTAAGCAATACCTCTATGTTTATGGTCGCATGGCCCTGTCTCCACTTTGTCAAGAAGACCTTGTGCTCAGTTTAGACAACGTGCAACGTGTTGTAACTGGCAAGGTCATGCGTTCGGACAGGTAGTGAAATGGAAGAGGTTATGAAATGCTTTTGTTTTATCTAAATGACTTCGGCGTAGCCCATGGGAGGGTTATGATTTTGACTAGCATATATATGTACCTGCAACATTTCTGTTCTATTTTTAAACTACACATGTTTTTTAATTTGACCTTAGGTTTCATTGGAAGTATCTTGGTTGTATAGCTATCATGTGGCTTTTATCAATAGGACATAAGTACTGTTTTTTTTTTCTAAAGCTGCGTTTGGTGACATTGTTTTATTTAATAATTATTTTTTACAGTTTTTGTGTTTTTGTACTTAACTTCCTTAAACTTTAATTCGCTTTTTATAACTTATCAACAAGTCTATAAAAGACATAATCTATCTAATATAACAATAAACCTTAGGTACGCTCTAATATTTTTGCATAATTATGTTAAGGTAGCTCGTTTAGCGCTTATAATGTCCAGCAAAGTAGCTTACCTATCTACTCGTATCTTCCGGGTTATGCAAACTATAACCTTATCAAATGAAATATAATTATCACGAAAAGGTAAAGCTTGAAATTAAATAAATAAATGCCAAAATGTTAACGCATATCAGGCGGTGAAAATTATCTGAAATCTGTTTAAATAAAAAATTAATATCTAATTAGGAAATGGAGGTTGGACAGCAGGTACGGTAAACCGCAGATATAAATGACTAGAAACTGTATATTAAACCCCTATGTACAGTTTAAGTCATAAAAAGAAACTACGGCCCCGTGTAAAAGCGAGTAAGAAAGCAATGAAATTCAACGCGAACACAAAAATTTCTAAACTCGTTTTCGTGAAAACAAAATAGGTAAAGTATGACTTTTACTTTATAAAAAAGATCTTTAGCGTTCTGTAACAGCGTTATATGTACCGTAACGGTTTTCATGTTACGAAAAAAGCAATTTAATGAGTTTTTAACAAACTTTCACCGTTTGGTTGAGCAATGCCCTCGCTTCTCGTGTGGTCACGATGTGCCGCTCTGTTTCTTCTTCGTAATTGGTAATTACCATGCACATACTGACATGCAACCCTAATTATTTATTAAAAAGCACATTTTACTTGGCAAATTAAAATTTTGGGAACTGCGACATCTATTTAACATAGTATAAACTAAATTCAAAGAAGATAGAATGCTCTTCCTCTCTTGAGAGATGAAAGTGGTCGTATAAATAACAGATGGCGCTAAATTAAATTGAACCAATCAATTAATTTATTATGACAACATAGTTATAATTATGACAAAATATTACGATCGTCGCATATCCACTGGTAGAAAGTTAATAACACGTGCAGGCGTTTAATTGCATTAGCTTCTTAAAAAGTACCGATCCAAACAAAGTTTTCTGATTACGTAAGACGGGGCCTTATCTGTTAAGGACTCCATGGGTAGTCCGAAAGGGAGCTCCAAGGTCCTGGCGACGAAGGAGCATTGGTGTGGTTTTAGCTAGAAAAAAATGTTGGATGATGGTGATGACCCCAAAAAAACCTGCCAAAGATTGCATGTAAATGGAAGCATTGGAGAGTGTGATCAACCACTGCACTAAGCGCCAACCATATTTATCTTTTTAAATGTTAAACCATCAAATGGTTTCATGTCCTAACGTTAATTAAAAGTTTAACTTCCAATTAAAAGCACCTTAATACCAATATTATACATGAAGCGACTGCCAAACTGACCTTCATAACCCAGTGATATGACAACACGATACGCTTTGGCAAGACTGGCGCAGTGACGTAGTCTTATAGCCTTTTATACAATGATTGATGATTTTTTTTATTAAATGATAATGGGATCGAGTTACAATGATGAATTTAAGCCCCAGTTCAAGCTTCTTATAATTGCACCCCTAGAAAAAAGAACAGTACGAATAAACAAGACTTTATAATATAACAGTTTTGCACCCCTCCAGGGACTGTACCTTGTAACTGGGCACCGCTGACATCACCCTATTTACAGTACTGGTCAGGCGTCAGATTTCCTGGCTCCTGACTATTCGTAACAATTGTTACAAGTCTACAAATGACAGCCTGGGTTAACGGGTCAACGCTCAAGTTTGGAAACCGTTTATAAAACAAGATAATGTTAATTATCTAATCCTTTGAAAATTCAAAATCAAAGTCATGCGAATTTAAAGCAAGCGCGGGAAAATGTTGTTAGAAAAAATTCTACCACGGTTTAGCTTAGAAAGATTAGAATTGATTTAATGTGTAACAAAGCGTTGCTAAATGATTGTAAGACCGTTTAAATCGAACTTGGCAATGAATTACCAGTCTTTTTGCTAAGTTTGATGAACTTTGAGACATGATAATCTTTATATAAAACTGAGTATAAGCTTTTGCCAGCGTCATCATTCACGTAAAAATTAATGCAAGGAATCTTACTTCCAGAATAAAAAGTGTAATATGTCGTGTTCCAGGAACTTGTCAGGTTATCCCCGTGTACAAAATTTCCTCCTAATCCGTTTCGTTGTTTACGTGTGAAAAAGTAACAAGCAAACACAAAAAACTTTTGTCTTTTAAAATAATTTTAGTTATAATCGCTGCTCTTTCAGTACGGGGTGGCGACTCTAGAGCCTTTCAACCCAGCTAAGCATCTGTTCTGCGAGCAATATGCTTAGCCTACTGCCAGAATAAGAGTTTGAACAGTACCTAATATTAGTAGCTGGTTTTTTTTTAGCTGTGAAATCATCTATCATTATCATATTATTTTAATTCATTGAATTTGTTTTAATTGTTTTGATTTAATGTATTTGATTAGGTTTCAATTTTATGTTATTGGTGTTTGATGTGTTATAATTGTGAAAATGGGTATTTTGAGCTGAATAAAAAAATATTATTATTACTATTTTACTAACTGTGCCCGCGACTTCGTTCGCGTGGACTACAGGGTTTAGTATGTATTTTTTTCTAAAATAAAAGTAGCCTATATTACTCCTTATTAAATCAGCTACATGCCAAAAAAAGTCCCGTCAAAATCGGTCCAGTCATTTCAGAGATTAGCCCGGACAAACAGACAGACAGACAGACAGAAATAGTAAAAAATGTTATTTTGGTGTATGTACCGTATATATACTATATATTCATATGCATGTAGTAAAAAACAGTTATTTCAATATTACAAACAGACACTCCAATTTTATTTATATGTCTAGATGTATAGATGCATAGATTATAACATCTCCTGCCCTTGGGCGAAGCTGTTCCTTCTTTGCCTTCGTTCCAAGGCCCTGGGGTTTACTTCCGCACAACCCATGGATTAGTAGCTAGATGATCTTCTAATTTACATTATGCTTTATTAGGTGTATTACGAGCTGTAGCTCAGACTATTACTTATGAAGTTAGATTAGCTTTAGTTTTAATATAATGGTTTGGCAATTTTTCTAGCGGAAAAACCTAGTTCTTCAAAATCAGACCAAATACTTCTGTTTCTTTTTCGAAATAGCTTATATTTTTGCGAAAGCAGACTAAATAGATATACAAAGGAGTCTATTAGTGATAAAGAAATAAATAAAAATATAAACTTTTGTTCGGAAATACTAAAGCTTGCAAAATATCGTAAAATTCATCGTATTACCGCTAGCTATGCCTTCAAGATGATTTCTTTCAATCTCGTCGACTTTTAAAATAATTGCATCCATTACTAACGGTGTTAGTACCGTTGGCAACACAATTGCTGACAATTGACTGTGATCAGGGTTGCTACGTGCATTTTTTTGGTCAATTTTTACTTTGATGTGTCTCGTCTGGAGACTGGTATCTAGGCTATGGACGTGATTTGGGTTAAAAGAAAAAGCTACGTAATATTTTTTTTTTAAGTGAAAATTGTGGGTATTGAATAAGACTAGGCTGTCATGTTCGGCTGTGTAACGCCCATTCGGGTAAGATCGGCTCGAGTCGGCTGATCACATTCGAAACTTGAAGGATTTCAATTTTGTATTAACCTCGCTTTGATAAACTTTTCTCTTCTGTGGTGTGATTTAAAGCAGGCCTTTTAATTTCTTATTTCCTTTTTTTTTTGTTTCAGCAATCATTTGTCAAGTCATATACGAACTTTATGATAGGTTTAGCATAAAACAAACTGTGATTAATAAAATTGTACTATCAATTTAAATTACAAATCTTGGTCATATTTATTTAAGGCATCTAATGAATAGCGTTGTTATTTCGCTATTGCATTTTTGCATCATACTGGTCTTTGAGAACTAACGATCCACACAGTGTTTTGACTCTTCATAGAGTCAGTGGTTCATAAGTTCTATTACACACGCATATTGACAAATGCTTGCACTGACTGGACAGGTTCACTTAGAACTGTGTCGTTCTTTCTTCAAAAGACCATCTCTGACTCAATCTGCATGGTTCTCATATGATTTGACCAATACATGTTTTACTGTATAGACTTTAAAAGAGACTTTGACCCCTGAGTTTGTTTCGGTGTTTCTTCTCAGGGTAGTCAGCTAGGAAATACCGGCATCATCTAGCATTAATTGACGAAAAAAAAAATTGACGTGTAACTTCTCGTTCCAAACATAACTTCTCTAATAATTTTAAGTTTTTCGTTTTTACTAGCAACCCTATCTACAGCAACAATGGCAGCCATTTCATCGGCGGGACGTACGGAAGTCACGTGCTTCGCGCTTCATTCGTTTAGTTTTTATTGCCAGCATGATGATTGGGTGATGGATTCAGCACCCAACTATTACACGATTCTAAAATGATAATAGTTCTGCTTGAGGTTGGTTTTTTGTTAAAATTTTTAAACGGTGAAAGATTTTTTTGCTTACGGTACATATTTCGTGTTTTTAGTTAGATATGATTTTTTACTGACTATTTTTTTTTTGTTAGTTTCAATATTGTGTGGTTAGTTAGTAATTGTAAGTGTGTGTGAAACACTCAACGTTTAGAAGTATTTTGTTCATCTTATTTTTTGGTGTGTAATCATCATGTGTGCTTCTCTCACTCTGGGTAAAGGTCTGACACTTCCTCTTGCTCTACAAGAGGAAGTGTCAGACCTTTACTGACTAAAACCCTTCAGTTTTTTTATTTAATCTTTGCGTTACAGGACCACGGTCATTCTTTAGTTAGAACAATCAATTGAGGTTGTGATGAATAAGACAGTGGCCCAAGGCCATCATGAAAAGAAAATGTGGATGATTTATTTAATTTTAGTGATTTTAATTATTTTTTTATGATTTAAAGCGGTGCTTGACTGCGATCCCAACTGATAGTAAGCAGTGATGCAATCCTTGATGGTAAATCGCACTAGTTTATTAAGAGCTTATTTACTCTAACCTTGAAGACACCTAAATCATAAAGGGACGGGAAGACTGCAGCAGGAAAATTGTTGGAATCCTTCGATGTACGCTGTATAAACGACGACGCGAAACGCTTAGTTCGGATCGTAGAGGTGGTTTTACATTTAAAGACCACAAACTAGGTTATTATTAATGTGTTACCAGAATTTGAGTATTAAAATCTCCAACAGGTAAACCAAAAACTTGGTGAGAGCTTAAACACACACGACATTCGTTTGTTTTGGAAACGTGGATTTCATTTTTTGTATACTCTATCAAAAACTGTTGGTACTAAGACGCCGTTATGTTTATTTCTGAGTTAAGCTACACAAATACTGATAAATGCTTGCTCTGACTGGGTAGATCCACTCAAATCTGTGTGGTTCTTTCTTTGAAAGATTTGACCATTATGTGTTTGCTGTACGGACTTTAAAAGAGACTTCTAAGTCTCTTTTAAACAAAACTCAGAGCTCTAGCTCGATGTTTTTTTTAAGAAACACCAGCCACATTATAGTTTAATTTGACAAAAAGAAAAAAATACGTGTAGCAGTGTTTTTTTTTTAAACTTAATTGCAAAATAAATATTATTTATCATTTGGGAGTTGACATTGCCGTTTTTAAAACGGCTGTCTTTGAAGTGTTAATATCTTTGAATTGAATTAGAATTATAAGTTCAAATAAATTGTATATTTAAGGTACTTGGTACGTTATTATTTTTCAAAATTAGGTATTTATTGGTTTCTTTATGATTTGTATTTTCTGTAATATCGCAGTACTACCTATTAGATCTCTAAAACCAAGAGTTATATTGTCTGGTCATCAAGATACTTCTTGAATAGACTGATGATCAGACTTTTAGGCATCTTACTACCTGTAACGACTGTGAAAGATCTACGAATGACAACTGGGACTAATGGCTTTTCGAGGCGTAGGGTATCAGTAACATTCTAGATAAACTTAGAAAACAAACAAACGAATTAAAAAAAAAACATTGCCCATCGATATAAACGTTAACTAATAAAAAGTAATAAGCTTTATCTATGTTAATAACTACAATAAGCTAATAATCTTGTGGCCTACTTTTGTTCTCAATTACAATAACACTTCCTTCATAACAGCAATAGACGTAATTATCTAGCTTGTCTTTATTGTTGCTAAATGGTCAGAACTAAGGCGGCAAGAAAACTATATGCGTAGTTTTATTGCATAACTTATGAGCCTTCAATATGTGAGACTTTTGTTTCTGCGAGCGGCTTCACCCGCTTGTAAGTCTTCATACAAATTTTGGAACCCCGTTTCATTCTTACAAGTATAATACTTCTAAGAATGAAACGGGGTTCCAAAATTTGTTGGAGGTTCCAAAGTTCTTATAATAAAGGCTATGTGTGTATATTTGTTATTTCTTCACGATGAAATGACTAAAACCATTGGAATAAATTACAGTGCACATTCTGAATTATCATATAGAGTAGTTACTTATTATTTTGTGAAAAATTTTCCAGTTAATGAGAGCGAAGCCGCTGCTAGAAGCTAAGCAGAAATAATCTGTGAAGCTGTGGCCCATCAACAACATTATCTCGTTAGCCTTTTCCCGTTGTTTTTAATATCATGCGGATTTCATCACGCACACACACCCTCAGGGCGTAAATTTTGAAAATTCCACTCTTAGGAATTAAAAAAAAACAAAAATAGAGGAATTTTCGAAATAGACGCCCTGAGGCGCCTACGTCACAAAGAGAAGCCTAATTTAAAATTTCACAGACTAAGTCCCGTGGCTGTGTGTTGATATGTCAGTGAGTCATTATCTCTTTTTATATGTATATGTAGGTATATAGATATAGATTAGCTTCTGGGAGTGGCTCCGCCCACGTGACAGTGTTTTTTTTATTTTATTAATAGAGATAAACTAGTGCTTGACTGCGATCTCACCTGATGGTAAGTAGCGATGCAATCTTTAATGATGAGGCGCACTAGTTTATTAAGAGCCTATTCACTCTAGCCTTGAATACACCCAAATTATAATCGGACGGGAAGGCCGCAGCAGGCAAACAGTTCCAGTCCTTCACCTTATGTTAAAAATAATTTAGGAATCTTCAAAGGCCACAATGAATACGCTCTTATCAAACTAGTGCGATTCACCATCAGAGATTGCTTTACTGCATCAGGTGGGATCGTAGTCAAGCACTAGTTTAAATAATAAAAAAAAAATGTTATTATTTGTTAAATACCTAGGTCTCTGCTTACTCTACAGCGACCAAGGGTGATAGTGAAACAATGACAAATGTATTTCATTACAACGATATGTATGTTATGTAGGCATGTATGTTTGTATGTTCATTTGAGAAAGCTAATAATATCTTGTGCATTTCATTTCTCTTTGCAATTGTTAAGCTTAGTTCATACAGTATGCTCCAATTGTTAGAATAATTGGAGCACAGCTCTTGCTTATGTTTACTAGCGAATGTTATTCGGCGAACAAATCATGTTTTTATTAATAAAAAGCAGAATTAAAAGGGAGATGAAAATTTAAAAAAAAAGAAACGCTATACTACAAAAAAAAACTGTAACTTTTTATTTTTGTTGATCAATTAAAAATACGTCTAGATAAATTTGCATGAAACTTGGTATACGAGTAGATATTTCTAAGATTATGATACTTTGTTTGGACCTCCTGTTATTACTTGTTTTTGAATTAATTATAACAAAAAAAAAACAAACAAATTTTTATTTATATTATATTTTTGTATGGTTAAAAATATTTTTTAAGTAAAGAAAAGGTATTAATTTCAATTCATAGAATCTCAATTACTTTAATAGGATTATTTCTAAATTTTACGCGGAAATATAAAATTTCTTTTCCATACTAACTGCTGTTAACAGACGAGAATGTAAACAATTAAAACTACATTGTTACACGACATTGTTTAAAGAAGTTCTCATAATTATTTAAAACCACAAAAAAAAACAAGACATTGAAAGTGTAAAAAAAAAGATAAATCGAGTTATACAATAACAAAAAAAATGTAAGCCAATAAACAATGCTAATTTAGCTTCACTTTTTTTTTTAATTTTGACACATTTCATCTACTTAAAAGTGTCTGTAAATGGTCTATTTGAAATACAAGTTTCTGATTTTGATGCGATCAATAATAAATACAGCAAATCCAGTGTAAGCCAGGCTTAAAACTGCAATTTCTCTGCGGTGCCATTGACCGCGCCGTAAGAGGCAAGTACAGGCAATTGAGATATTTTCATCTCCGTTAACCATAAAACTGGATAACTGTTTATTTTAAACACTTAGGTTTAACTGCGATTTATAAATTCATGTTGATCTTGGACTAAGGAAGTTAGTTTGGTGAATCGAGACAGTGATTGTGACATCTGTCAATTTATTTTCGGAATTCGTGCTCGAAGATTTGTTCTGATTTTATTTTTGCAATAAAATTTATTTGGAGGAAGATCACGAGTTTTGTAAAAAAATATTTTGTACTTCTAAAATAAATTGAGCGTGACTCACTATTTTTAGACACTTAATTAGAGTACTTATACCTGAGTTAAAAAAAATTACTTCGAGTAAATTAATTTGAGCTTCGAGAGAATTTAAATATTCCAAATATTCTAGGGTTCAACAAAATAATATAAATAATATTTTAAAAGCATAAATACAAAGACACATCTAATACACAAAATTGACACACAATAGTCAATTCATAACTTTAACCCTGACTCCTAACTAGGAAGATCCAGTTCTTAGGAGGCATTGTATGTGTGTATAACTGTGTATATATTATTGATACGAGTGTGATTGCGTTTGACTACTACTTTATGACTCCTGTTTAACCCTCAAAAGCCTATATAATCAGAAAAAAACGCTTAAAAACAACAAGGTATTTTAAACAGGAACATACGACATTTGGCTGACACTTGAACCTAAGCGACTCATGCGGCCATTTGAAAGATTGATGTCTACTTTTTTAGATGCCCGCTGCTAGCTGCTCTATTTTCTCCAATCTTACCAAAACCACATCCAGACACTTTCCACAGGCACTCCAAAATATCTATTTTTTTTTTTTAAATTTAAAGCAATAAAAAATTAAATCAAATCACCTTGGAACTGGAAAATTAAGTCACAAGCCAAAGTCTCTACTATAAACACACCAGCACTTTGTCGTAACGTGTTTAAGGCTTTATTGTCACTTTAGGTACCAAAAAGTTTGTACTAGCAAGCGCGGTACTCGCGCTAACCCGAATGGAGCGGGACTTGCGCGGGCGCAGGTTTTATCATTTCGTTACGGGGCGTAAGCAAGGTGGTGTTAGGAGGGATGGCTTCGGTGTTCCGATGGTTAGGAATTGGTGGCAGTGGTAGCGGATGGCTCGATATTGCTGAAACATGGGATGGACGATTAGGCATAAGCTATGACGATAACTGTTTTTAGATTTTTTAGAGATATAGGTATATTCGGCGGTACGGTTGTGCAGCGGTTGAGCGATTGGCTGCTACGTTGTTTGTCGCAAGTTGATCTTCAGACGGAATAAATTCATTACACATGGTACAAAAAAAAAGAGTTCAAAAAGAGCTTATTTATTTATCTAGAGTACACAGTGATTTGACAATTCAAGTTTAACGGCGAGCAAAACTTAACAATGAATTTTCTCCCAGCAAACCATAGTAGGAGCCAGTGTACAATATAAACGTACGTCAACTTCATTTTTAATTTCTAGTTTGTGTCTGCAAAAGATAAGAAAAAAAAAGAACATGTATCAACCCTGTACATGTATCAAAATCAGAACAATTTATTTTTATTTATTTTATTGTTGATAGGTTCGCGCTTGACCGCTGTCTTGCCTGATGGAAAGCGACGATGCGTTCGACGATGGAATGCGCTTACCTAAAAGAAACCTATTGACTCTCGACTTAAAGATTCCCGGGTTGTTTATTTATTTGTAAACAGTACCCCTAGCCAAGTTGCTAATCAGCAATAGTTAACGCTTGTAGATGCTTCAAATGTACGGGAATGACGTGATCTTAACGCTCAGTAACGTGGTCAGAAAAAAGAATTGGCGGCAAGGTCAGTCAAGTCAAAAGTTTTTTATTTCACATAGGCCTACAAGGGCACTTATAAAGTCAACTCGAAGCGTTCGGCGCAAGCGAAATGGTTGTAACTTGGCTAGGGGGGCTGGTCAGATTACAATAGTGTCAGGTGTTAATAGTTAGTTATTTTTAGTTTAGTTTAGTTAATATTAGTTTTTATATCATCTATGTTTTGCCTAGATATATAATTAACATTGTCAGTTTTCATTTGACTTGTGAGATTATGTAAACTTATCATTAATGAATTCAAAATTAATCGGCTCATAATTAAAAATTAAGTTAAATCAGTTTCAATAAATGTCACTAAGATTAAGTTACATGTCATTTTGTGATTCAAAACAACAATAAATGTTGTGTTTGCACGCAATTCCTGTGATGATAAACTCGCGATAAGTCTGACCAAGACTCAACGAGGGTGACCGAGAAACAATGAGTCATCGCGTCGGAGATACTCAAAAGAAAAGTAAAGCAGTCACATGATTTTATCTCGGAATCAACTTACAATAAGTAGTTTTATTACATTCTATTTAAGTGAAATAGTAGTAAGAGATTCGTGGGTAAATAGTAGCCACGTGGATTATGAGTTGTAGGAGAACAAGTTTATCTAAACAAATATTGACGGTGAAGTACCGATACCTTCTAACTAACATGTTTCGAGAAAATTAGATACTTTTTAGCACTTATAATTGAAATACATAGACAGTGAAGCGTCAATATCTTCTACCTCATTTTTAAAGAAAATTAGGTACTTTCTAGCGCTTATAATAAAACTGAAATGTGTGTTTTCATTCGTTTTAGTAAAATCTTCGAAGCGGACTTTTAGTTGCATTTTGATGCAACTAAATAAATAATGAAAACACCTGTCAACTAAGCCACGCGCGCCTTAAGAAGATGTCGAAGCCTACTGGGGCCATGGGTTAAGTGAAAATGAACCCCCCGGGCCCTGGAACGCAAAGCAAAGGAGGAACAAACGAGTTGGTTTTAGTCAGTAAAAGTCTGACACGCCCTACACTATTTGTTGTACTATCATAAAATATATAAATTCTGCGTAACAGTTAAAACTAAAGTTAATATTATTCTCAATAAAGTAATTAATTACAAATATTTCACTTCTGAAAACAATTTTTGACTTCGACATATAGAGTTATTGGCTGGCACTTCACCGTCGACATGATAAAGAAAAAATATTAGATATGATGATTGGTTATTTGTAGTGTCATCATCATCATCATCATCTTCCTGTCCTTGTTCCGTTTTATTTGGGGTCGGCGCAATACGTTTTTTTCTTCTTGTAGTGTACAAACTCAAAAACTAGTCGTTACATGTATCCAGAAAATCTAATAATTTATGAATAATAATTTATTTATTTATTTTCCCTTCACACACTTATCTTATGCTAGCTTTTAACATTGCTTATATTTTAGAGCTAACTTTGTGAGGGACTGGTGCCTGATGTTGGCATGTACAACAACCTGTATTACAGGTCACCAGGACCCACCCGCGGCTAGTATGCTATGACAGAGTTCTAATCATCGGTCTATCCAAGGAGTATCGTGTTGTACAGTAAATGGATTGTGGAGATTTGATAGGCAGTTGCTCCATGTAAAGTACTGGTATTCAGCTGCACACGATAAGACGGAAGCCTTAGGGTCAGTTAGGGAGATGTTGAATCTCAAAAACTACAAAAAAATCTTTCACGTTTAAAAACTACCGAATATTATCAATGTGTAAATATAATACCTATTCATTCATGAGTACGTCGCTTTGATATAATTTTCGACCACGATATGAGCAAAATCGCTAATAAAAGCTAATCCGAATTGCCAACCCGTACATTGAGTAACCCGTGTACCCTCTCTTCGCTCAGGCCTAAAGCATCGGCCGCGCCGGTCCGACAGAGCCCTTGCGGTCCGCGGTGGGCGCTTAAGCAGATGGACCGGGAGCTCCTCCTGGAAGCCACGACGGTACAGGCCTGGGTGCAAGCACCGGGCAGGCCTGTCGACATCGACGTCGAGGCGGAGTGGTTCCGGGAGGCCATGTCGCAAATCTGCGACGCGGCAATGCCCCGAGTCCATCCAGGGCGAGCTAAGCGCCAGGTGTGCTGGTGGTCGCCGGAGATCGCTGCACTGCGCAACGCATGCAGTCACGCGCGACGCCGGTACGCTAGACACTGCAGGCGCCGCATCCGCCCGGCGGATGCGGAGGCCAGAGAGGCGGAGCTGTATGAGGGATACAGAGCGGCAAAACGCACCCTCCGAGCGGAGATCAAGCGGGCCAAACTGGAGGCCCGCAACGTGTGGCTGGGGTCTCTGAACGCGGACCCGTGGGGGCGCCCGTACAAAACAGTACGGGAAAAGCTCCGCCCCTGGGCTCCCCCGCTGACTCAGAGTCTCCGGCCCCAGATCGTAGAGGGTGCGGTGAACGCTTTGTTCCCTGCGCGGGGGCAACACTCCCCCCCGCCCATGGCTCCGCCCTCACCAGTGGTGTCTGACGCGGACCGCAATAGCGACGACGACGACGATGCTCCAGAGGTGACCGAGGTAGAGATGAGAGTGGCGGTGCGAAGGCTGAGTGCCAAGAACACCGCCCCAGGACCCGACGGCGTGCCTGGGAAGGCGTGGGTCCTGGCCATGGAGGCGCTCGGGCCTCGACTGAGAGGGCTCTTCAGCGCATGCATGGAGAGGGGCCAGTTCCCACTTTGCTGGAAGACGGGGAAACTGGTCCTCATAGCGAAGCCAGGGCGCCCTGCGGACTCTCCGTCCGCGTACCGGCCCATTGTGCTGCTCGACGAGGTGGGCAAGCTCTTTGAGAGAGTCATTGCAAACCGCCTCGTCGGGCGCCTAACACGGGTGGGGCCGGACCTTTCGGACGGACAATTCGGCTTTCGCAGGATGCGCTCTATGGTGGACGCCATCATGCGCGTGCGAGCCCTCACGACGGGGGCTGCGGTGTCCCGGGGCAGGTGTGTCGTGGCAGTGTCCTTGGACATTGCCAACGCCTTCAACTCCCTGCCCTGGAGTACGATCCGGAGGGCACTCCGGTACCACCGGGTGCCCGAATACCTCTGTCAAGTGGTCGAGGCCTATCTGTCGGATAGATTTATAGTCTACCCCGGTCACCAGGGAGACTGGAAACGTCGAGAGATGTCGTGCGGTGTTCCGCAGGGGTCGGTACTAGGGCCACCCTTGTGGAACATCGGGTACGACTACGTGCTGCGCGGCGACTTCCCTGACGGGGTCAGCGTGGTTTGCTACGCAGACGACACGCTGGTTCTAGCGCAGGGAGAGTCGTACCAGGCGGCGGTCGCTCTAGCGACACGCGGGGTTGCGATGGTCGTTGATAGGATCCAGGAGTTGGGACTCGAGGTGGCGCTTCACAAATCCGAGGCTATGTGTTTCCACGGTCGCCGCCCTCGGAACGCGCCGCCATTGAGTTCCCAACTAACGGTAGGAGGAGTTCACATCGGTGTCGGGTCAACGATGAAGTACCTGGGACTCGTCCTCGACAGCCGGTGGAATTTCGTGGAGCATTTCCGACGTCTGGCTCCCAAACTCAACCGGACTGGGGCCGCTCTCAAGCGGCTCCTGCCCAACCTTGGGGGTCCAGACGCCTCCTGCCGGAGGCTCTACGCGGGGATCGTTCGGTCCATGGCCCTCTACGGGGCGCCGGTGTGGGCGCCGTCGCTGAAAAAGCAACCGGCGGCCATACTGAACGCCTGCCAGAGGGTCATGGCAATAAGGATGGTGCGGGGATACTGCACGGTCTCCCGCGAAGCGGCGAGCCTTCTGGCTGGCCTACCACCGTGGGATCTGGAGGCAACAGTCCTTGCACACATGCACGATATGCGCGTGGAGATGCAACGCCGGGGTGAAAGTCCACTGCCACGACAGGTTGCGGCATGGCGGACAGAGCTCCGGCGGGATCTCATGGTGAAATGGCGTCAACGACTATCGCAACCCAGTGCTGGGCACGCCACAATCATGGCGGTAAGTCCCCTCTTTGAGGCGTGGCTGGAAAGATCTCACGGCGTCCTTACCTTTCGCATGACGCAGGTCCTCACCGGACATGGTTCGTTCGGGAGTTTCCTGCACCGGATTCATGCGGAAGTGACGCCCGGGTGTCGCCACTGTGCGGAACGCCCGGAGGACACGGTGGAGCACACGGTCGAGGTGTGCCCTGCTTGGGCGGAGCATCGCCGTGCCCTCGTGGGGGCGATCGGCGGCGGAGACCTCTCGCGCCGGGCCTTGGTTGAGGCCATGGTCCGGAGCGAGGAGGAGTGGCAGGCGGTCGCCGACTTCTGCGAAGCAGTAATGCTCGCAAAGGAGGAGGCCGAACGCATCAGGCAACGGCGTTATCGCCGCCGCCGCCGCAACCGGGATTCTGATCCCGATTTCCGGCCACCGTAGGCGCGGGCTTGCGGACAGTGAGCAATGGGTAGCTCACTGTCCGGCCGTCCGGTAACTTTCCGGACCAAGCCCAAGTCGTCGACGGCGCGCACTGTTCCCGCGCGCCTCAAGGAGTTGTCAGCAACAGCAGGGACCCAGCCGGGTCGAAGCCTACTGGTGCCAGGGTTATCCGAAAGGGCGCTCAAGCCCCGGTGTGAAGGCTAGAAGGAACGGGGTGGGTTTTAGTCAGTAAGAGTCTGACACTATCTCCCGCTCCGCCCAAGAGCGGGGGATGTCAATGCATGATTTTTTCCCACCATAAAAAAAAAAAAAAAAAAAAGGCCTAAAGCATGATAATAATTGAAGCCACACCCACATTGCTCACACCGGTAAATCTAAGAAATATATAATGTCATTCTTAATTTGTATCAGAATAAGTAACTAGTTTATTACAAATGAAATACATAACATCGGAAATTAACTCTCTGTTCCTCGATTCATGTAAAAAAGTAATTGATTAATTAGTACTTAGCTTAGCTAATTAAGTGTGAAACAGTATTTAGGTTTTATTCATTCATAAACGTTTCGTTGAACCTTATGAATTCAGTTTTCAAGCGTTTTCGTTACATCAAATATTTAAGTCGATAATTTACTAATTAATGTGCATAACTTAAATACTTGACTTGATAATTGAAAAGACTTTAGTTAATCATGCACTTAGTGTTTTTTTTTTAAACTGTTATAAACTAGTGCTAGATTGCATTCCCATCTGATGGTAAGCAAAAATCGTTATTAGTATAATTGGACGGGAAGACCGCAGCAGGCAAAGTGTTCCAGTCCTTTGATATACGCAGTATAAACGACGACACGAAACGCATAGTCCGGACCGTAGAAATTTAAACAACATATAGGTGGATACTCGCCATATATTGATGGTAGTATGAGATGGTGGACTCATGTCATGTAATTCCCACGCATACTACCGCATACGCATACTAAAATACCGAAAGACTGGCTAAATTAAATACTTGACTTGTTAATTTAAGACATTTCAGTTAGTCACGCATTTAGTGGTCTCTTTACTGCTTTAACATAGCTTTCTGTTGGAATCAAAGAAAGTTATTGTAAAAATTGTTCAACAAAATCGTACAATAGAAAAGACATCAACGCGTTTTTGTAAAAGCTTAAAACTTGAAAATAATAGTGATTATTATTTTCCAATTTATGTGCTTCCTAGGTTTTTAGGAAATATTTGAAAGTAAAAATGAGTTTTTAATATTGTGGTCTAGACGTGCTTTTCTTACCAACTCTTTTAGTAAGAGCGTTTCGACCTAAATCTAGCGTTAAAGTGAAGATTGAAATTGATATAATTTGCATTTACGAGTAGTAATGCATTTTTCGGTTTTTTCGATTTTAATTCAAATCATCCAGATGACATCCCCCGCCCTTGGATGGAGCAGAAGATAGTATCATACTTTTACTGACTAAATAACTCACCCTGTTCCTTCGTTGCCTCTCATACAAGGGCCGATTCTTTTCTTTAGCAGAACCTTGGGCTCGGTTGTATCTTGGGTTTGATTCCTAGGACAAGCATAGTGATAATAGGTTTTTCTATTAATATTTGCTCAGCCCAGAAATTCCCACCCATGCTTGCAAACATACATGAATCTGTTGGTCTTGCGTCTGATACTCATCCCGTTTATGGCAGATAAATCAATAAGAGAGTAAAGTAACAGAAACCTCTTGTTTACTTTTTTTTCGATGAGTAAAAATCATCCAAATCCCAATCCCTTGGGTGGAGCGGGAAATAGTGTCAGATTCTTACTGACTAAAAAAACCCACTCCGTTCCTTCGTGCCTTCATACCGGGGCTGAGCTACCTTTCGAAAAAACCCTGGCTCAATAAGGCTTCGACCCAGCTGGGTCCCTGCTGTTGCTGACAACTCCTTGAGGCGCGCGGGAACAGTGCGCGCCGTCGACGATTTGGGCTCGGTCCGGACAGTTATCGACCGGTCGGGCAGCGAGCTACCCATTGCTCGCCGTCCTCAAGCCCGCGCTTGTACGAGTATACTTGTAGGACCAAAATTTAATTGGGAAGATTAATATTACTATCGAAACTAACCTAACGGTTCTCTTTTTTTTTTTGTTACATGATACTATTTGATTTTTATTATACATACATACATATACTGTTTTCCTTCTAAAAGTATAATTTTCTACTACAATCTAATTTCTCGTTTAAACAATTAAAATTTTTTGTATGTATTAAAATTACTATTTTTAATATCATGGCCGCGTAACGCATAAAAATGGTGAAAGCGCGTATTATTTTAAATCTCTATCCGTGCAAATATTGCATAAATCTTGCCGGTAAAAATAACCTGTCAAATTTTATTGATATGGTTTGTTAAGTTATTGTAGGCCTTAATTAGTACTAGTTTAAGGTGGTTGCTTCCGGTTATGTATTGGCACTTTTTGATTATTGCTATAGGTTCGCACTTGAGCGCTGTCTTATTTATTTATATATACTTTATTGCACATCAAGATTATAAATTAACAAAAAGGAAACCATATAATAAAAAAACACACAATTGGCGGCCTTATCGCTCTAGGCGATTTCTTCCAGGCAACCTTGAATGGACAGGGATTGCCTGGACACAAAATGGGGACATAAAACGCTACGCTACGCTATTCCCGGAGATAGATAGTAGATTTTAATATCTAATCCTAATGGTAGTAGATCACCAATAAGATGGACAGATCAGATTAAGGCCGCAATTACATACATTTAGTGCTCGGTTTACGAATGTACGGAAAGCTTCTGTTCGTGATTTATGGCGCTGTATTACCAATATATATATAGATAGAAAGATGTTTATTTCCCTAGTTCATATGTTACATTATGTCTACAAGCCGGTGATGTATTCAGTATTCAGCCTATAGGTATGTTACCTACTCACAGTCTTCGTATGTTTATTAAAAAGAGATCTGTGTAAGTGTCGTGTAGCGTGTGCTGTGTGCTTGTTAGTGTGCACAGTAATACATTTGTATAAGTTTGTAAAGTTTTTCTATCCCTATTCAATTTACAGCTAATTACAATCTATGGGCATGTGGAGCGGTTGTTCGCTCACTGAGCAGCTGACTCCTGTCTATTCGTGGAACATAATTGATAAATGATATTTATTTTGTAAATAGGTTTAAAAAACACTTTTACACGTCAATTTTTTTTCGTCATTGATTTTACCTCGTGTAATATTTATCGTGATAACTACGACCACCCTGTCAATATTGTACCCACTAAGAAGAAGAGAATCTAAGACAAAGTCTAACACCTAAGACCTTCCCCTCCCTTTACACATCTACTGTCTGAAGTATATAGTAAAAATTCTCAATTTTAAGTAGTATACATAATTAGTAAGATGAATATTTCCCTATGTTCATTTTCCCCATTCAAAAGTATAACACATCTGTGTGTGTCAACAACACAATGACTTATATATTTCAACTTCAAGTTATTTTTATTTCGCCATGAGCAACAAAATAAGCGGCAAATTCCGTCAGCATAATGCTCAGAAAGTGTCTAATAGCGGTGAGTCATAGTGGTGCGATGTTCCCCCACTAGTAGGAGCCAGTGTTCCCATTGATGTACGGGATTTAATGAAGAATATTTTATTTTACAATTTCATTTGTTAAGTATCTTGGAATTGGCTCTTACATAATATGAAGAATAGTAATAAACAGAATTAATAAAATTCTCCTATAGACATGAACACCTCATACACGTAATGTTGAATAAGTTTGTGTAGAGGAACCACATAAGCCCACTGTGTACTAGGCCACTCGGAAAGTTTTGACAAAAAGAGTTAAAAAGTATTTATGTATAAAGCACTGGTCACTTGCAATTATTTTAAAAACTTTGGTTTATAATAGTAAAAATTGGTCCCATTGTTCGAATTTTGAATTTCCCTCCACATTTTTTCGAAAGCCCATTCAAATTATCGTCTCTCATTTAAACATGGATCTGCATCGAGAACATTTTCGTGCGATGATTTTTTTACCATTTTAAACGTGGCTGTAAGCCTGATGAGTCATTTGATCGACTTCAAATTGTTTTTATGGATGAAAGACCTTCAAAAGCAACCATTTAGTGCTGTTATAGCGAGTTCAAGCCCGGTCGCCTTACTTTGGGAGATGAACAAAGGAGTTGTCGTCCTGCGACGGCTGTCACGGAAGAAAGTGTGCTGGCAATAAAAAAAAATCAAGTAAACAGGCGAATTACATATGTGAAGAGATTCAGTATACACTGCAGATTGGTACAACGAGTACATATACGAGCACCTTCGCATGAGAAGGATAGTTTGCTTGGAAAATTCTGATCGCTAGTTTCTTTACTTTGACAGGGTATCTGATTTCAATGCCATTACGAGATCAAAGCATTGATGCTGCATTGCTGCTGCATCGAATGCTATACCACAAAATTTCTGCCAGAAGTTTAGTTTGCAATGAGCAACAAGCGACCGAACACCAGGCTCCGCGGGTTACTGCTTTACCATGACACTCGCGCACTCAGCGCTCAAAACAAGGGGCTTTCTAGACACTAAACCGGTAAAAGTCTTGGAGCACCTTCCTTACAGTCCTGATTTGGTACCGTATGACTTCCTTTTATTCCCTAAAATAAGAAAAAAACAGCTGGAAGGAATACAGTTTTCATTGGATGAGGTGTCTGCGGCGTACTGGAAAAAATGTTTCGAAAATTGGTTCAGACGCATGAAACTTTGTGTAGAGGCTGGTGGAGAGTTCTTCAAAAAGTTTGAATATAAATATTTTATTCATAGAAGTTTTTTAGTTTCTCAAAACGTATAATCTGGTTGGAGGATTCTTTCAACGAAGGTTTGCAGCACTTTACTTTTCGTTCCGCATATCTTCAAAATATTATAGAAAGCTTATTTATTTCTAAATATAACAGTTACCTACATCGTGTCGTATAAAAATGGAAACATCACCTCCTAACGATTACGTTCTGTCGAAATATCGCTCGCCACTAATGTTAGATTTGCGTTGCGTATGACGCACTTGTCCCGCACCGAAACCGCATCAAGGTTTATTGCGGTCTCATAATGTGGGTATTTGGTGAAATTATCATTATTGTGGGGCGGGCCTGAAGTTCAGGGGGACTGGAATGAGCTGGTCATAGAGAAATGAAGGGTTTTAAATAGGTGATTTCCAGCAGGCATTTTTGGAATCCCTTGGCTTGTATAGTTATACACTGTTATGTGAGAACACTGTAGCACGGTAATAATATCATAACTGTAGACTCCGCAGATTCATAGATTACTATTTTTATGGTGCTCTTCGGTACAATATTGACCAGTCCACACTGTATTCTCATAACTACAATTGTAATATTGAAAAATCAATTTTAAAAATATTAAAAGAGTAACCATGAAGTATCGTGTTGGTTCAACTCCATAGGAAATGACCAATTGGAACCGTGCCCTGGCTTCTGACGTTCTATAAGTGTCTATGTAGGCCTTTAATATTTTGAATTTGAGTTTGTATTTCATGAAAATTACTCGTTCAATTGAAAACGTGAATTTATTTTATAAAAAAACTTCCAAATCACATTGCTATCTACTGCATGGTAATGTGCCCAGAAAGCTGACAGCATCACTACGCTGTATAGCAATGCTTATCTTCTGTCGAAGGTAAAAGCTTGCTCTTGGGCCACCTCGGGCTTGCGGATGGTGAGCCATGGCTATCTCACCGTCTTGCCATCTTGTAAAAATCAAGCCCTCATACATTACGTCCCACGTGCGTCAAGAGATTTCCGTTTGTTTGGGTATGAAGAAGTAACAAACATAAACACTGATATAGTCTGTCTAATAAGTTAAACGCCTTGGGTAATTAGAGTAAAATGAAATCTGATATAGTCAACACTGCGTCAATAATCAAGATTGATTAAGAGATAGAGATCATTGTTTACTAACAGAAGAACCTTATGAAAAGTATCGAATATAAGTAATTTTTAAATGATTAAATATTATACAAAATTCCCAAGTCGGTTGACTTATTAGACAGACTATATATTTTCGTTTTTATAATACTGGACTAGTATGATCGTTTTCTCGGAAAATGTGCCTTTATGTCTAAATTCAAAGTTTGTTTCTACGTAAGAAAATGCTACATAAGTTAAGTCAAAGCATTGTTAAAAATAAATACATTCAGCCGAACATAGAACCTTTTACTTTTTGAAGTCGGGTAAAAAATAGAACTCTCGCTTTTTTCTGAAAGTCTAACGTTCTTTTGGAATATAGAAAAAAATGCGTTAGATAGTCTACCTAATTAGCAAAATATGTACTTAATTCTATAATTATCCAGTGAGAGTAATTAATTATCTGTAACATACATGCTCATTCACTATTTTAACTGTTACATTCTTTTAATTATTTCCTTTTTAAGCCTTAATGGTAGTTAATAATATGTTCTAACATAACTGCTTAATTTTCAATTAGTTCTTAAGTTTAAAGCAATTTAATTCTAGATTATACTATACGTTGTCAGTCAAATTAAACACTGGATCGATATAAGTAAAACCTACCCCCCGTTCTCCAATCGTTAAAGCCTCGGTGTCAGTAATTGTAGAAAACTGTAAGTTGGTAGCCATGTTGAAGCGCCCGAGTCGGCCGCTCATTCTACAATGTAGCGTTTTTATAACAAAGGATGTAGCGTTGAACACTGTAGAACCGATAACGATGTGAATTTGGCTACGAATTTTCTATTAGCTTGTTCTGACCATGTGATTTGTGGCTAGGGGGGGCAGATTCAATTATGTCTTACGTGAAAACTAAATTATGAAATAACAATTATTACAGTTCTTTGTGAATTAATTTAATCAGCAATCAATATAAAATACATATGGCTTTCAGATCCTGGCTGGCGCGTAGTGTCCTAACCGCGCCTCAAAGAAATTTCAGCAAAACCGGAATAGGGTAACGAGAACTTTCGATAGAGATGCCGTGGTCCTGGAACACAAAAGGCATCAGAAGGAAACAGGTGGGCTTTAGTCAGTGAAAGTTTGTCACGCTCTCACACCCCACTTTAAAGTGGGAGTAGGGGCCCAGCAGTGTCGAAGCCTATTGGGGCCATGGGTTAAGTGAAAATGAAGCCCCGGGGCGGAAAGTTGAGAACATTAAAAAGGCTGATGATGAATCGATTGATTATATCGAAAAATATACTATATTCATTGGCTGTTAGGCGCTATGAAATTTGCTCGGTCAGCTAGTATTAAATACAAACTTTCTCAAGGAAATATTATTTTATTTTACCAATGATCATGTTATTATTGCTTATATTTAAATTAATTTCTTAATAGTTATAACAAAAGTTAGTATCGCGATTTCTAATGCGTCGGTTTATGAGTACGTGTGTACAAGACGGATGCACGTGACGTAACTGTTCGTTGCTAAATTTGGCGGCGGCGCAATAAACAACGGACTACAGTTTTTCATTTGGGTGGCCATGAGTTTGGTGTAAGTCGGATAATTCTGATTTCGAACAGAAACACTTAAGAAGTTTTGTCGAATAAACTGCAAGCTGCTAAAGATCTATACTCCATCTTTTTAGGTAGTTAACTAAACGTTAATAATCCTGATACGTCTTTTTATTTAAAATAAATCGTATATAAGACACACAAAAATTATTTAAATTTAGTTAATTACCTAACATTGGTTTAGTAAATACCTAATTGTAAACGTTTTTAGATCAAATTTTTAATTTTTTTTTAGATAGATAGATAAATTCTCTATTGTACACCAAAAATAAAGCAGTTTCACAAGAAACTTAAAATTAATAGGATGCCACAATGGGTGGTCTTATCGCTAAAAGCGATTTCCGCACAATGATATTTTTTTCTTTTTGGGAGTTTCTTCTCGTCAAACCTGGAAAACAGGCTTCTATGACTAAAAAAGATACTGCTTTATCTGAAAATTTTGAATTGCTTTTGAATACTTTCAATCTGTCATAATTTTAGGAACAAACCCCATTTTCCACATGCTTCCTACAGAATGGTCACTCTACATTTCTTTACTAGTGCGTGAAGCGTTGCGTGCGCAACGTTTGCCGATTCGCTACTTGTTTATACTTCTGTTGTTTTGTTTACCTGTAAAGTTTGCATATTTACGAAAATGAACCCTACTGCTTTGAAATAAGGCCTTTCAAAACCTCCACGAAATGTTTTTTTATTGTAACTGCCAAAGGATTTTAAACCTTATGTTGTTGTTATAAGAACTGTATACGAAAATTTTGTATGTCATAAGCAGTATTACTGAGTCGGTAAGATATTTTTATCTATTTACGATTGTGTAATGAAATGGTTGCTGTTATTTACTAATTTTTAATTAACAAGATCTAGTTAGAGTTATAATCTGAATGTATGAAAGATAGCAATATATATTATATAGCTTCATTCATTTGTAATTTTGCAAAGTATCAAGATTGTACGTATTAGGTTGCGAAGGAAAAAGTCATAGCAATTATATTTTTACGCTTACGAACTTTAGATAATTTACCAGAAAAAAAAACTATTTTGTAAATTTTATTAGGCATAGTTTTCGTAATGGAAATTTTGTAGACTTACTAAATATTTTTGTAGATTTATGTTGCTAAGAAGTACTAATTAGAGACTCGGTTTTTTTGCTATGCTATTAATATTAAAATAGGTAAGTCATATAATTATATTATTATTATTATGTGTGGCACATATGGGTCTATTAGATATTTCTTGGATCTAGCGAATCCCCGTGGCTGTTATGGCTGCTATTCTCAGTAAAATTAAATGATTTAGGCAAATTCTGTATTGATATCTAAATAATGTATTTTGACTCTACGATGTACAGTGCCCTTCACACCACCAGAGACAGACACAGATAGAGGAATATCATAAGGGTTAGAGTGATGAAGCAGGGAGGTTAGGACCCTCAGCGAATACGACGCAAGGAGGAGGAGAGAGGTCTTGTAAACACCACGACACAGTGTATTTACCTATTTCAGTACAATTTTCTGTAGGAAGCGATCATTTTTGCCAGCCACTTTCGGCCATTTTCATGTTAGGGCGGGCAACGTTCTATTTGATCTTGTCATCACGCTATCACTGACTCCCTTTTCTTTCATATCACTCTTCACGTAATCCTTCCATCTTTACTTTTAATCTATAAACATTAATATCGAAACTGATTCATATGAGATTCAGCGTCAGGGACTAGTTTCCTGACCTTCATGCTGAACTGTCCTTATTCTGTGATAACTTTAAGTCACACTGCCGTCCTCTAACTAAAAAGCAGCTAAGCTACTTAGAAAAGGAAGAACTTAGCTGCTTTTTAGTTAGAGGACGGCAGCACAGTTCTTCTTTGTTTTGTTTATATCTACAATAACCGGCGCGGATCTTGAGCGCTTGGCGTCAGAGTGGAAATTATTGGTGAGCCAATCCTCGAAATTGATAGATATATGCAGCAAGCGTTGGGAACGAATCACGAGTGACGTCTATGACACGATGGTGTGGCGAGCCAATCACTGACACTCCCCGCCCCCGCGTCTCACTTCGCCCCACTAAAGAGACTGAATATTTGACTTCTGCACAACTTGAAGTCAGCGCTCAAGATCCGTGCCGGTAATTGTAACTAAAGTGTGCCTTCTGTTACATATGCTAAATAAATCTGTTTACTTTTTACTTTCAAATCAACTTCTATCAACAGGCTATGCTCACAAGAAAGTCGAAAAAGTTCAAAGGGAGATATTATCAAATTAAACGTATTCTATGTCATATTATAGGACATTATCTACTCGTGTGCTGAGTTTTACTCAAATTTGTTTAGCTGTTTGAGTGTAAAGAAGCAACAAAGTAAATATTGTCAAGAATTCTTTAATTTATTAGCCAATACATTGGATTTACTAAGTCTAGTAAGTTTCTTGCAATCTCACTACATTTTATCGACGAATTCATATATTAAATGATGCAAATGCCTGGCAAATGGCCGCTGTGAATGTTCTAACGAGATGATACAGTGAGATGAAAAAGTGCTTGAAGTATAAGAATTTAAAAACAATAAGTGTTTTGATTTTAAAAAAAAACGGTAACTATTTATTACATTATAGTTATGTGTCTTAATCTCTCTTTTATCAATAAATAGCTTCTGCCAGCGTCATTACTCGCGTGGAACTAATACTTCTTCTTATTACAACTTTTAAGCAATAAATATTCACGTCTGACGTCCGCTGTTGGACAAGGGCCTCCATCAAGAGTCGCCAAAACGACTGATTCTATGCGTCTTGTATTGATCGGATTGCCACGATCCTCACCACGTCATCGGTCCACCTTGTGGAAGACCTTCCAACGCTTTATCTTCCAGTACATAGTCGCTACTTCAGACCCTTTCGGTCCCATCAATCATCTTTTCTGCGAGCAATTTTCCCTGCCCACAAACAGTGAACTCTAAAACTTGAAAAAGTTTCTTTGTCCAGCCACATCAGCCTAAGTTACCCATCTTGTCGAAAGTCATGGGAATCCGTTTTGTTGAAGCCAGAAGCTAAGATGACACCTGACTATCAATTTGTTTTTGGCAGAAATAATGATGTCGCCATTGAACAGGCTCAGCGATTGGTTGAAAATATTCATAGAACTTATGAAGATAAGAAGTACAGCTGTGCAGCCTTCCTGGATATATCTCAAACTTTTGGCAGAGTGTGGCACGAAGGGTCGCTCTATAAAATAAAATAAAAACATCTCCACATAAACTACTTCATCATTCTTAAATCATGTCTTACAGACTATCGACTGATTAAGGTACTTCTATGTACCAAGAAAGGTCAATTTAAATATATACACAACCAACGCCCATAAGATCTAGGAGTGCTCCAAGGAAGCATCCTTGGTCCAAACTTGTATATTTATTTATCACCTGATGGTACCTTGCATCACCTTATCATGTTTGTTGAGGACATGGTAAGTTGATTTAATATTTTTGGTTGCATCTTTTTGATATTTAACACCGATTTCCGAAATTAAAGTTATTTCTAACTTTTCAGTGTTTTTTTTTTACTTTTTTTTTGTGTCGAACCCAATTGAGCTTTCCCTTTAAGCCCTTTCTTTTTGCTTTCGTTTTTACCATTTAATGAAAAAAACATGTTACAGAACCAGGCCCTCATTTTTGCCTGGAACTAGACAAATATCCAGACAATAGAATTGTGATTTGTACAGTGTATTCATCAGACTTACCAAAATACTCGCAATTTTATTTTTAGTGGAATCATAAGCGTGACGACTAAGTATGAATTTAACAACGTTAGCGTTTGTGTTAGTGCCTCTACTCTCAGATTAGAAAGTCCGTAAGCACGCTTGTCTCGTGGATCAGCGCTCATTACCCCAACTGTTACTTTTTATAAACGATGAATTTGCGACAGCAGCTATTTATATGATGTGACTGCGATACGATTGACTGTAACGTCAATGGCATTAAAACTGTTTATTCAACAATATTTTCTGCTGGCAGAGCCGCGTACTCTAACCCATCAATCGCTCCGCGCTCTCAACTTCATAGCTAGTGACACGGACATATTGTTGTTCTCTGAGTGAATTTACAATAAATGCCTTATTTGTAATAAGTTATAAACTAATTTAAATATTATCCCACTAAAAACATACCTGTTAAAAAGGGGGCCAAGTTCCTATTGGCTAATTGTTCGTCTAAAAAAGGGTTGAAATCTAATCCAATGCCAAATTAAGATGCACTTTAAAATCGGTCATAATCATCTTCCTCAACAGTCTGATCATTATTCAATTTGAACTTGCTATAAACTCTAACCGGCTCTTTAAATTTGATATCTCAGTAGTAGTTTATCCCACCTAAACAAAAAGTATACTATACTTTTTAGGGTTCCGTAGCCAAATGGCAAAAAACGGAACCCTTATAGATTCGTCATGTCTGTCTGTCTGTCTGTCTGTCCGTCCGTATGTCACAGCTACTTTTTTCCGAAACTATAAGAACTATACTGTTGAAACTTTGTAAGTAGATGTATTCTGTGAACCGCATTAAGATTTTCATACAAAAATAGAAAAAAAGCAATAAATTTTGGGGGTCCCCATACTTAGAACAGAAACTCAAAAATTTTTTTTTCGTTGAACCCATGCGTGTGGGGTATCTATGGATAGGTCTTCAAAAATGATACTGAGGTTTCTAAAATCATTTTTTTCTAAACTGAATATTTTGCGCGAGAGACACTTTCAAAGTGGTAAAATGTGTGTCCCTCTAACTTCTAAAATAAGAGAATGATAAAACTAAAAAAAATATATGATGTACATTACTATAAAAACTACCAACGAAAATTGGTTTGAACGAAATCTAGTAAGTAGTTTTTTTTTTTAAGGCGTCATAAATCGAAAAAAATACACTATTATTAAAATATCGATCAAAGTTACAACACATTACAAGAACTTTTATATTATGTTACTTGCTGCTACGGAACCCTTCATGGGCTAGTCCGACTCGCACTTGGCCGGTTTTTTATTTACACTACACGACCGACCACACAACATGACGTCGTATCGTACTCGTCTCCTATAAACCAGCTCCCACATTTGCAGCACTTAGGTACAGCGCTCGTTGCTCGTCCAAAGTCTCCTTTCACTGGTTATAATGAGATGCACTCATACAAATTGCTGGCATTTTGTTCTATTTTACACAGTGAGTAGCCTCGCTGAAGCCTGTTAGAATGGACTGGCATTTCTATAACTGAAGATAGAAATAACTTGTTAAAAGTTTTTGGGGGGACTCGGGAGGACCCAGGGGGGATATTTGCCAACACAACAAAGCAAGCCAAGCCATTTTGGTACTTACCATATCTCACCCATGTTCCTTCAATTGTCTTTTTTCCTTATTGCGATGACTGATTCAAAGAAGATAAATCTAAGATTGATATCTAATCTAAGGGAGACGTCATTAGATGATTTCCCACCTTTTTTTCCGGTAGGAAAATCATCTAAAGACATCTCCCGCTCTTGGGCGGATCAGGAGATAGTGTCAGGCTTTTACTGAATAAAAACCCTCTCCTGTTCCTTCGTTGCCTTTCATATCAGGGCTGAGCTATCTTTAGACACTTATCCTGGCCCAAATAGGCTTTGACTCAGCTGGGCCGCTGCTGTTGCTGACAATTCCTTGAGGCGTGCGGGCAGCGAGCTACCCATTGCTCACCGTCCGCAAGCCCGCGCCTTCGGTGGCCGGAAATCGGGATCGGAATCCCGGTGGCTGGAGCGCTGTAAGCGCCTCCTCCTTTCCTAGCTGCTAACTGCTTCGCAGAAGGAGGTGACCGTTTGCCACTCCTTTTCGCTCCGGACCATAGCCTGCACCAAGGCCCGGCGCTAGAGATCGCCGCCACCGATCACCTCCACAAGGGAACATTGTTGTCCATCTGCCTGTCTATCTGCCAAGACCTCTTGGGTACCCGTGAAGGTATCGAATTAAAATTAAAACCATACACTCAGTTTTGCGGTCCCTTGAAAGGTTTTATACAACAAGTATAAGAATAAGTCAGAAAAAAGAAAATTTGCAGTTCTGTCACAAAAAAAAAAAAACTGTTTTTGCGATTCGGGAAAACATTCGAGACTCCATTCAGGAATTGAACTCAGTATTTACATACATAGGTAAGTCTGTACGGAACCCCCAGCGCATAAGTCACAGTCACAATAATTATCTCAAACTTGACAATTTGTTACATCATTTTTATTCAAAAAGTGAGTATAACACACATAAAGTAATCGTCACGTATGAAAAACATTACAGCTACCATTCCGTGCACATGAAACAGTTACATCTGAGCACCCCTTTCACTGCCTGTAATCAGAGAAGTACTCTCCCAAATGTCAGCCATCTTGCTTTTATTTCGCACATTTCAGCTGCTGTATATCATTAGTTGCTTGATTTTAAATTATGTTTGTTTTTTATTATGTGAAATTATAGTTTCGTTGTTTCTGTAGTGTTGTTTTATTCTACGAGTACACCTTATATAATATAATAAAGCGGATTATTATTTTACTTTATTTTTATTTTGCTTAGGTAACCAAACTGGACTCCTAATTGGATTGAAAAAAAAAACTTTATCCATCGGGAACCAGGATTTTTGTATTTATGATGTATGCATAAAATAAGAAAGGATTTCCCAAAATGCACCCTCGAAAGGCATGAAAACCTTTCAATCGTGTCAATTAGAGACCCAATACTATAGAAAGACAATGACAGTGCAGTTTCAGCTCGGTCAATTGTGGACCGATTTTTTATATTATTATTTATAGATTATGCTATCAAGTTCTTCAACTTCGAAGATATGGAACAGGAGTTTTTTTTTTTTTTTTGATGGGAAAAATCATCTTATGACAACCCCCGCTCTTGGGCGAGGCGGGAGATAGTGTCAGACTCTTACTGACTTAAAAACCCATCCCGTTCCTTCAAGCCTTCATACCGGGGCTCGAGCGCCCTTTCGGATAACCCTGGCCCCAGTAGGCTTCGACCCGGCTGGGTCCCTGCTGTTGCTGACAACTCCTTGAGGGGCGCGGGAACAGTGCGCGCCGTCGACGACTTGGGCTTGGTCCGGACAGTTACCGGACGGCCGGATAGCGAGCTACCCATTGCTCAATGTCCGCAAGCCCGCGCCTACGGTGGCTGGAAATCGGGATCGGAATCCCGGCGGCGGCGAGAGCGCCGTTGCCTGATGCGGTCGGCCTCCTCCTTAGCGAGCATTACTGCTTCGCAGAAGTCGGCGACCGCCTGCCACTCCTCCTCGCTCCGGACCATGGCCTCGACCAAGGCCCGGCGCGAGAGGTCTCCGCCGCCGATCACCCCCACGAGGGCACGGCGATGCTCCACCCAAGCAGGGCACACCGCGATTGTGTGCTCCACCGTGTCCTCCGGGCGTTCCGCACAGTGGCGACACCCGGGCGTCACTTCCGCTTTAATTCGGAAAAGATATGGAACAGGGGTGCTATTCTCTAAGAAAACGCAGCGCTGGCACAGCGACGAGTCATCAGAGCAGTACATTGAATTAACAACCTAATGCCCCTTTACATTGGATTGTTAATTCAATGTATTGCGCTCACGACTCGTCGCTGTGCCAGCGCTGCGCTTTCTTAGAGAATAGCACCCCTGGACCCCTCATAGGATCACAGCAGAACTGTCATAACAAGTCAAATTGCTTTGTTTACACGTGTAGTCGATGACTGGCTGAAAGAAAAGGGGAAGGGGATGTACCGAACTGATTTGATGATGAAGCTGGTAAGTAAATTAATATAATCTAGCCGTGTTGGGGTTTACTAGAATCGTTATGAGATGCACTCTGGCTATAAGGTACTTAAGTTTGGTTCAAGGGTACTTTTTAGTGGCGCTACCGTAACTAAAAAGTGAAAAATAAAAAAGTTTTTACGAAAAAAATAATTAAACTGACTTCAATTTAAGAAAGACACTGATAAGTAAAAAAAAAAAATTTTTTTTTGGAAGTATGTGTCAATAACGAAGTTTTTTTTTTACATTGAAGTCGGTTAAATTTTTAAATAATAAAATTAAACACATTCACAAACATGCGCCTTTATAACATCAGTACGACACTCAAAGTATCGACATTCAGCAATTTTGCCACTAAAAACTAATGAATACTTGGTTTTAGTATAAATAGTGGAAATAGTAAGAATAATACAGCGGCAACAGTATACCATAAATCCGAACAGCATGCGGTTTACTAGCCACAAACACACGTCTACATTTCACCCCCAAACCGGTTCCGGGTGTGAAATTATTAAACCCCCGTTCCCCTAGCTTTCATTCGGGTACAAATGAATCCAGGAGAGGTTCTAAATTGCTTGTGGCTTTGTAGTCGCGACCGTTTGGCGAAGCCAATAGCTTTGCATATATGGCTCCGAATTGCATTTCTAATTCTTGTGGGTCGGACTAATGGTACACACGTTTTGCATAGGATTATATATGGATAACGCGTCGAAACTGCAAGATTTCAAAAAGATTTTTAGATTGTTACCCTTTTTTACATAAAAAATCATCAAATGACTTCCCACTCTAGTTGGAGCGAGAGTTAATGTCAGTCTTTTACTGACTAAAACCCATAGTGTTCCTTTAGTGGCTCTGGACTATACTGACTAAAACCCACAGTGTTCCTTTAGTGGCTCTGGACTATACTGACTAAAACCCACAGTGTTCCTTTAGTGGCTCTGGGCTATACTGACTAAAACCCACAGTGTTCCTTTAGTGGCTCTAGGCTATACATATATACAGTATGCAACTGCTTCGAATAATCTGCAGTCCCGGTACATATCGGTCCCGACTGGCCCCATCTTGCTGACTTCTATTTGGTTCTTACCTAACGGCGGGCTACTCATTGCTCGCCGTCCGCAAGTCCACGCCTACGCCTGCGGTCATCCTGCACCTCCTGACACCCGGCAAGAGTCGAAGCGTGAGGCTAGTCTCCACTTCACAGCTTTGCTGTTGCCTCGTACCAAAATAAAATGCAGCACTTCTTAATTATTTTTTTGTTGTTTTCTATACCTACCATGTTGCCTTATTTTAAGTTAAGGCTACTAGAAGAACAATTCTAAACATAGGCCTCTCTCAGAAGTTTTTCGACATTATATTATTATTCTTAGTTTGTTTTTAGAAAATAATATATTGTTATAATTACTTAAGCGTTTGTGAATTAGTAAATTGTACTAGCTTTTGCCCGCGCGGCTTCGCTCCCGCTCTTTCCTACTCCACCCTACTCTACCCTACTATACCCTACTCCAACCTTACCCTAACTCTACCCTACCCTATCCTACTCTACCTCGTTCTACCCTTCTCTACCCTACTCTACACTACTCTACTCTAGACTACTCTGCCCTTCTATACCCTACCCTACCCTACCAAACTTCACATAAACCATCTACAGACTAAAGCCTAAACATTTGGTTTGGATAGGTGAGCCTGTTCTTGAGTTATAAAATTACAACGAAAAGTGGCATTGATTTTTATATACATAGTAGATTAGTACTTAGATGTTGTAGCAATTAGTAAAAAAATGTTGGACATAAAAAAATCCATTAGATAGTCCTGATTCCAATAGTTTTTAAGGCAGACTATTTGCTCCTAAAATAAACACAAAATAATTCCCCAGCAATAGGTACAAGTTTTTTAGTAAAAAATATTTCCATACACGACTGGTTACGAAAAATGGCGCATATTTTTTATTTAAAACTTGGGTGCAAGATAACAATGGCCGAGTCCGTATTGTTGAGAGCATGTAGCTATTTTATTTTGGTCCGAAAATTGTTGTACTTAAACCGGAGGACCAGTTTTTGCACAAAGAATATAAAAATACTTGAACTCCAGGTCAGCTCAGCTCAGAACCTTTTGTTAATATTTATGACTAGATTTTGCCTGCGGCTCCGCCCGCATATATAAAATATTGCCTATGCCATTCAGAAATAAAGCAGCTTTCTATGTGTGAAAATAATTTCAGCGATCGGACAAGTACTTTCAGAGATTACCTCCTACAAAAACAAAAACCAACTTTACCTCTTTATAATATTAGATTTTACATGAAACTATTTAATATGGAGACGGCAATACAGCAGTAATGTCATCTAGCAGATTTGGACTCAGTTGAAAGGCGTGCGAAGAGGCTAATTGGTAATCCAAATTTGATTAAGCCCAATCTGCAAAGCCTAGAGCACAGGTGTAGGGTAGCCAGGTCTATCAGTATTTTACAGGATGCATTTTGGAGTGTGCGCGGGAATTGCATGACTTGATTTCGCCATTACCTTTCTACCATCAGATAACCCAACATATGGCTAGTATCCAACTTTACGTTATTGAAACCTCTACGGTCCCATACATCGAAAGACTGGAACAGTGTGCCTGCTGCGGTCTTCTCTTAATTTGGATATCTTCAAGGTAAAGTGAATAGGCTCCTCATAAACTAATAGGCGCACTATTAACCCCTCGAGCGCCAGAGTTTAATGACCCGGAAAATTGCCGTGTTTACGTAAATCAACATTAAAATAAATAAATAAATAAAAAAAATATTTTTTTATTTTTTTCTAGGAAAAACAAATAATATAATAAATATGGAATAATATAATATAGAAACTAAAATTTTCGGCCAAATCAGTTTCGTACAGACGTGTGTACTAAATGAAAATTAAGTGTTTTTCAAGGTCTTCAAGTTGTACAGACGTATGTACAATCGGCGCTCGAGGGGTTAATGATTGTATCACTGCTTAGGTACCATCAGATGAGATTGCAGTCAAGCTCCAGTTAGAAATTTAAAAAAAATATAAATATATAATACTTATAGTTAAAAATAACTACTAGGTAATTACGACTTGAAATCACGATGAATTTTTTATTTTATTTTTTCCGTTGTATATTAATTGTCATCTCTATGTTGTATATTATGTTATTGACTGGCCTATTGGTCTATTGGTTGGTGACCCTGACTGCTATGCCGGAGGTCGTGAGTTCGATTCCCATCCAGGACAAATGTTTGTGTGATGAGCATAATCATTTGTTCTGTGTTGGGTGTAATTTAACTATAATATGTATGTATTTAGAAATATATAAGTATGTTTATCAGTTGTCTAGTACCCATAACACAAGCTCTGCTTAGCTTGGGACTAGACAGCGTTGTGTGATAGTTGTGGAATATTGTTATATTATATTGATTCATAAACAGAGAAGCTTACTGGATTATTTTATATAAAAAAAGTCGTGTGGCACTCGGGGACTTCCGCGGTCAAGCTAGCATAGCATAGCATTTTTATCAACTTATGCAATTATAATTATTTATTTATTTTATTTATGCAGTATTTTTTTTCCTTTGTTTTTTATTTATTTAATTGAAGTTACACTTTCACACATTGAATTGAATTTTGATTGATTGTTCACTCATTTGTTTTCTTATCGGTCACCACGCTCAAAAAACAAATGAGTGGGGGGTGTTAGGTTATTTTCGTTACGGAATTTCTGGATTCGGTCTCCACGCTCAAGGCCCGCGATAGAAGCTATGCAATAGCTTAAAAAATTCTTTAATAATTCTCTACGGATAAAGGTTTAATAATAAACATCTGTTCCGTGGGTAAAGGTGAATAGTCTTTTAATATACAGCAAGACAGCTGTATTGCAGTAAATAATAACCAAGCAATGACTATACAATGGTTTTATTTATGTTTATATAAAGAAAATCTTACAAGTTGTACAAAATTTTTATCACTGATTTATTTGATTTGAGTATTAAAAAGACTTACGTAATTATACATAGGTACGTATAAAATTTATAATAACAATGAATAAAAAATGATTATACGTATAGTTAAAAATGGTTACTAATAAATGAAATTGCTAAACTTCGATGGGGCCGAAAACTGCCGCGTACTGGAAGGTACGGCGTTGTAAGGTCTCCCACAAGGCGGAAGAATAATCTGGTGAGGGTAGTTGGAATCCGATGGATGCAAGAAGCAGAGGACCGGTCATTGTGGCGACACTTGGAAGAGCCTATGTCCGACAGTGGACGTCTTTCGATTGAAATGGTGATTAACCTTTCAATTGTGATAATTACAGACACAATTGAAAGACAATAGGTGCGCGAACGCCGGCGTTTGCTTGGGGTTTAATGAATTAATTGAAAAAATAAAGCTAATAATTTTGTACCTACATATTATTCTTCTAGTTGAACATTGGTTAAGCTAACAATTGATGGAACATCTTGTTTTAGCTAAATTATATAATTAGTCAATATTTTTACTACGGATACGTAAACTAAGGATAAAAAAAACTACCATTAAAAGCTACTATTATATGAAGCAGTGAAAGATCTATGTACACATTTATTAGTCTAATATGTATAGATTATGATTTACAAGGAATATGCAATGAATTATCACATTTTAAGACATGCACATGCAGTCTCCTAATTAACTGAACACAACATCTGACGCACGCAGAACAGATAGTCGATGAGGACGAAAGGTTCTGGAGTGGCGATTACGTACCGGAAGACAGCAGCAGCGTTGGAAGGCCTCCAACAAGGTGGACCGATGACTTGGTCAGGGTCACGGGAATCTGATGGATGCGTGACGCACAGGAACGGTCAATGTGGCGACGCTTGGGGGAGGCCTGTGTCCAACAATGGACGTCTTTCGGCTGATATGATTATGATGATGATGATAATCATCTGATGCATTTACAATTTAACTATACAGCCTTATTTTTAGTATACAAGGTGTAGTTTTAAAACTGCACAATATTTTAGGAGGTTGTAATAAAACTCATAAATAATCATTTAAAAAAACGATACCTGGTCAATAATCAGTAATACTTGTTATTTTATTTTTTAATTACACTAAACTAATTCGATTGATCGATGGCCGCGAGGGCGTCGCTAGGGTGTGGCATGCGGGATGATGATTGGATGATACATTATTTATGAAACTATCGTTGCGAGTTGTGTGTGTGAAAAAGCCCTTTATTGTTCTGTGTTTGTGTGTGCGAAAGAAAGCGCGGTTATAAGACAGGTATCAGACTGGCCGCTTTTAAAAAAATGTAGTTCACACATACCGATTTCCATAAATAAGAAAAAAAAATTACTTACTCATTTTATTATTGCTTTGGGTCGAGAATCACTAACATAATTACCTCCTGAAATATTTTGCAGCTTTAAAACGACACCTTGTATATGAAACATGAAACACCTGTCCAGTATTTTATGTAAAGAATCTATGTACAAAATTTCAAAACTGTATTATAAAAAATCACAAAGTTATAAGCCATTTTTTGTATCTAGTTGCGACGTAAATACTTGGTCACCCGAGCCACCCGGGCGACTGAGGGATTGTTTTGCTCCCGCACCCCGCTGAGCGTTGGCGCCTAATCCAACGACCTGTCGTGACCTGTGTTGTACCATAAAATAGATAGGTACACAAGTCAATCTACATACAAAGCGCGCTCGAGCAACGCACACATAGACACCGCTCACAGACACGATGTCTCGGTCGCGTCTCGGATCACTCGTCGAAAAGTTCCGGCTCAAACGCTCATTAGTGGGCGTACACCGAGCGTAGATATAAAAAGTGGAGTATATACATGAGATTGTCTTAGTGTCAGCGTGGTGTCCAACTTGTGATCTTTCTAAAATATTTTTGGGAATAAATAACATGGTGTAAATAGTATTGGAGTCGATTCATTTACTGGTTCTGAACAAATTATATTCAGGTTTCACATATACAAAATGTAATGTTGTATATATTCACAATAATGTATCAAAACGTAAAAGTATTTGGTTAAAACTATAAATTTTTCATAAACTTAATTGAACTGCCGTGCTGATTGGCGAGATAGTAATATAAATAGATTTGTTGTGATGTTGTATAGTTGATATACCATTGTCAAAAGAAAATGAGTATAGTCGTACATTAAATGCAACAATTGCAGTTTTTTTTTCTACAATAATTATAATATTATCATTTGTTTGTGTCAAATGTGGTAGGTACAAAAGATGTTATATCGTACCCACATTGATAAAACCAACTATTTGCAATTTTTTATTCAAACCGAGTTAAATATAGTTATCGATTCATCTCATCAAGACGAATCTACAAGTAAAGCCTGTTATTAGCTACGACTATTATTTACAAAGATAGCTTCAACAAAAAGTAAATAATATACAGATTTGATCAAATATAATAATATCAGATTTGATCAAATATAATAATATCAGATTTGATCAAATATATAAATACAAAAATATTGGTGCATTTAGTTGGTTTTTGCAGTAAGGGTACTATAAAGAAGTTCTGAGTTTTTAGTATCAACACATAGATTATAACAAATCCACTTTATAACTTCTATCACTGGCAACTTTTAAAGTCCTATAGGCACCATGGATCCCATCATCCAGGTCATCATGTCGATGCAGTGACCTACACGAGTGCGTTCTGGTCACCGTATCGTAAGATCCGTTGCTTCCGCGCAGGATTCTGACTGCGCTTCGGTGGCGCATGCGCGCTTTCACTTCGGGTTTGAGATCTGTCTCGTAGAATTTGCGTTCTTCTGTTTGTAGCCATTTGGAGTTTAATAGGAGCTTCTTTGTCCATTCGTCTGTGAAAAAGAGATGATGTTATAGTAGAATGAATATTTGCTATTAAAACAGTCCCATCGGCTATTTTTTTTTTAAAGCGGTAGGATATCAGATTTTTACAGACTAAAACCACACCTATGGTCCTTCTTTTGCCTTGCGTTCCAAGACCCCGGATTTCCCATTCGGATGTCAACCCATGGTTCTAGTAGGCGTTGGCCTGGCCTGGGACAATGCCATGGGCTGTGAAATTGTTAGAAAAAAGTTCTGGGAGGCAAAAGGTATCTGCAAGAATATAGGTGAGTTTTAGTCAGTAAGTTTCCTTCTCTGGCTCCAACTAAAGTAAAAAAAAAACAAAAGAAGGTAGTCCTGTAACCTAGCTGCAGCTGAAAATATGCGTAGAAAAAAAAATATACGAGTTAAAACTCAAAAATAAATTGGTATTTAATATGTAACATAACTCTAAAGGATTAACTAATTTTACATAATTTTGGCTTGTTTTTTGTGAACGCCTTTCAAAATGTAACAGCAATACGAAGGAACTCAACTGGTTGACACCTCGCTAAAACAAGAAATAGTACGTAATTATGTACCTAATATTTTTGCGACCATCTTCAATATTTACGTATCACCTACACTTAATATTGTAAAGAGGTAAAGTTTCCTTTTTTTTTGTTTGTAAAAAGTAATCTCTAAAAACACTGGTCCGATTGCTAATATTTTTCACCGACAAAAAGCTGCTTTATTCCTAGTGACATAGGCTATATTTTATATACACGGGCAAACCCATGGGCAAAGGCTAGTTATAAACAGTTTAAACAATCATACCATTAAGATCCTTCATCATCCCAGCTCTCCCCCCATATTCATGCGGCAGTCCATCCACCTGGAACCTATCTGAACCCAGCGCCTCCTCTATGCTGTCCGATGTTCCATGCAGCTGGACCACCTTACGTCTCCAGGGGTACAGACCAATGTGGAGAAGCAGGAGTGACATGGTCTTCAGGCGTTGTGTGTTAATTATGTGAACCTCTGTGATTCGGATGGGGTAGGCGGACTGGGAAATAAGAAATGGTGAAATTATTATTTTATTTATTTGTTAAATCTTTATGCAAAGTAAAAAATACAAAGCTGCTTTATTCCTGAGTGACATAGGCTATACGAGTATTTTATGTATGCGGGCGTAGCCACATATTAGTTTACAATCGAAGTGTTGTGAAATATAGAGAATGACATAAATAAGCAAAATATTTTAAAATCAAATGTGCCATTGGATTGTCCTAATAACAAATAAAAGTAGCTTAAAGAATGCAACAAAGGTTTATATTCACAAGAACAAAGCTAGAGCAATGTAAACTATTATAAAAACAAATGCGAATGTGGAATTGATGGTGCTTGTATTTTAAAACAATATTGCGTACCTACTAAACAACAAATAATAGTATTTAAAATAAATCTTTTACTGAAATGCCTCATCTAGTTTATACTGACGAAAAAAAAAAAATTGACGTATAAAAATGTTTTTTAAAACCTATTTGCAAAATAAATATCATTTATCATTTTGTACCTTTAGTGCAAAAATCAACTATATGTATTTATTGTATTATTATGTTATATTAGGTGGTTTCAATTCTGTAGGTTATTTACTTTTTGCCGAAGCTCTTTTTGCAAATAAGTGTCATAGATAATAACCAGTTTTACTTGCAGATTCGTCTTAATGATACGAATCGATAGCTATATTTAACTTAATTTGGGTAAAAAATGTAGATAGTTGGTTCTTGCAATAAGGGTAGGATTTAATAGATTAAAACAATGTGGCAGCATAAAGATTTCAAATATTTGTATGAAAAAAAGGAGAGGCGTAGTGGGAAAATATCGCTATCTCATTTCCTCGCGTAACCTAATGGAATTGACGTCATATTGTAGTTTGTGCATACTTTTTCTCTTACTTGACCGTTTCCCCGAAATTTTAAAAGTCCCTAACTTAATTTACTGCAGCAAGAGAATTGTTAAATTAATTACTAAACGTCCCATTTGTTTTTTAGGGTTCCGTATCCAAACGGTAAAAATGGGACCCTATTACTAAGACTTCGCTGTATGTCCGTCTGTCTGCCACCAGGGTGTATCTCATACCGCGATAGCGAGACAGATGGAATTTTCACAAATTATGTATTTCTGTTGCCGCCATAATAACAAATATTAAAACAAAATAAAATAAATATTTAAGGGCGGCTCCCAAACAAAAAATGCGATTTTTTTGCCGTTATTTTTTTACGGGCGGTACGGAATAATGCGTGCGCGTGTCCGACTCGCACTTGCCCAGTTTTTATTAATGATATAACGTTAATCAACTAGTGCGATCATCACCATCAACGATTGCATCGTTGCTTATCATCAGATGGAAACGCAGTCAAGCGTTGGTTTAAAAAAAAAAATCCGTAAATTAATTTATTTACACAGTTCACATTTGGCAATTTTTCGTACTATCGTCTCCAAAAGCGTTAGAATAAAAAAAAAAAAAACGTGTGGCACTCGGGGACTGCCGCGGTAAAGCTATTGCATAGCATTTTTATCAACTTATGCAATTAGAATTATTTATTTATTTTATTTATGCAGTATTTTTTCCTTTGTTTTTTTTTCTTTGATATTATTTGAAGTTACACTTTCACACATTAAATTGAATTTTGATTAATTGTTCACTCATATGTTTTCTTATCGGTCACCACGCTCAAAAAACAAATGAGTGGGGGGTATTAGATTATTTTCGTTACGGAATTTCTGGATTCGGTCTCCACGCTCAAGGCCCGCGATAGAAGGTATGCAATAGCTTAAAAATCAGTACCAGTAACATACAGTATTTTATCAGTATCTTTGTTAATGCTATATTTACCTTCATGCACCAGACGAAGTCTTTCCAGTAGGTGCCTCGGAAGTGATTCTTGATGTGTGCTGGTTGTAGATCGCTTACGTCTATGAAGATGACCTCCTCTCCAGGAGTCGGGTCTTCCCGGAGTCTGGAACAGGTAAACAGCAATGTTATTAAACAAATGAATAAATAATCTAAGAAACGTAGAAGAAAATAAATCCTCATCCTCATCTGTTATTTATTTATTTTTTATATTCTTTATTGTACACCACATTAACAAAAAAGATACAGGACAAACATTATTCAAAATAAGTGTACAATGGGCGGTCTTATCGCACAGACAACCTTTGGATGGACTGAAAGAGAGGAGAAAGATATGGACTGTCAGTGTACATCAGAAACAATACTAATATGAAATAACAACACAAATACATACATACATTACAAAAAATATACTAATAAATATTAAATATGAAATCAAGCCAGGAGAAGACAAAATCAAAGTGAAAGGTAATGCTCCATCACCATTTCGTTCGTTTTTTGATTATGATAAATATTATATGCTAGATAATGAGTTAATTATTAATTATTGCAATTGATTCAATCAGTAATTTTCATGCCAATGTTTTTTTTTATGTTGTATCTATACATTATTAAATGATAATTAATTATTTATTTTCTTCATTGTTATTACAAATTATTATTTTGTTTTTATAATAATAACTTCTAATTTTAAATATGTTATTTAAAGCCGTTTTTTGTGCATGTGGTGTTAACCTTTAATTAATTGTTGCACTTGTAAATGTTAACCTAGTCACTAAGTTAGAAATATATGTGTAAACAATTGTTGGTTAATCTAAATAAATAAATAAAAATATTGCACATAGGTTGCTTGGCTAAATCTAGTGCCAATGATGGTAAACAATAAAATTTGTTGTTACATTTTTGACATCAATTACCCCTCATTTGTCATTTAGTAAAGTCGAGCATCAACTGTAAGAATGTGCCTCAAGGAACTGAAAAACTATAGGTTGCCTTCTTTTTTAGGGTTCCGTAGTCAACTAGGAACCCTTATAGTTTCGCCATGTCTGTCTGTCCGTCTGTCCGTCCTCGCTTAATCTCTGTGACCGTTAGCACTAGAAAGCTGAAATTTGGTACCAATATGTATATCAATCACGCCGACAAAGTGGTAAAATAAAAAATTGAAAAAAATGTGTTTTATTAGGGTAGCCCCCCTATATGTAAATTGGAAAGTGACTTTTTTTTAAATTCAATCCTGACATGTGATATATTGTTGGATTGCTATTTAAAAATGAATAGGGGTTTACTACAATCATTTTTTGATAATGTCAATAATTTCGGAAATAATTGCTCCAAAAGTAAAAAACAATGTGTTCCCCCCTCTAACTTTTGAACCATAAGTTTAAAAAATATGAAAAAAAATCTGAAAAGTAGAATTTTATAAGGACTTTCTAGGAAAATCATTTTGAACTTGATGGAAAGAACAGTTTTTGTACAAAAAAGACAAACAGGTTCTACAAAATAATTTCTGGGCTAAGTTTGTAGTATAATCCTTTTAAGAAAACAGATTTTTACCGCCACAAAAGTTTACTAGTTTTACAGTTTCTTCACATGTGTATTGAAAAACGTCGTATGATACACGTGAGTAATTAACAATTACCGTTCTCGGCTCTCTTAAGACCCTCGCCATGGCTCGGGTGTTAATACCGCCTCGACGGTAATCACTAACATTACACACTTATATCATAATGTACTATTGTACATAGATTCTTTACATAATGATACTAGACACGTGTTTCAGGTTTCTCATGTACTTAAACTAATATTGTATATGTATGTGTTATTTAATGTAGCTATATAATTTAAAGTACGCAGTTTCACCTAAGTGAACGTTCCAAAGGTACAATGACGAAACGAAACGATATGCAAATAGTCTGGAGTCTAACAAAGAGCCCATTGTAACATTCGCTCTTTGTCACACTTTACACTAGTGCTTTGTTCTCTATAAACTGATTATTTCAATATTCTGTGGAATTTATTTATCTGCGTTTACTTAGTTGTGAGTTGTCGATAACGTTATTGTGGGGTCTGTAAGGATGTGGTTTTTATTATTATTTTGAGTCCGTTGTGTCCCATTGCAGGGCAAAGGCCTCCCTTCCGTTATTCCACTCTTTTCTGTCCTTAGCCACTTCTGGCCAATCCATAAGGGGATGCATCTCGACATACATTTTCACTGTTTTTCATACAACCGCTCTTACACGATTATGACGTTATTACACATTTTTCACTAGATATTTTGGAAACAGAGTATCTTGTGAATATTATCTAGGCTTTTATGGAAATCAATTTATAAATTTGTGTAAAACTAATCAAGTTAAGACCTCTGAAAATCTGCTATTTTGCATGTACTTACTTTGACATTTCATAATTTACTCAAAAATTAAAAAGTCAAAAAAGCACAACCACAAAAACCTAGCAAATTTTATCAAGATTCTTAATAATGACAATGTTTTTCAAAAACTTTAAACAGTTTAAAAAAAACGTATTTCTTGGAACAAGTTTTATAAAATATTCGGAATTACTGAATGCTTATGGAGTTTTCAGGCGTTATATCTCTTTTTTCACGTTACCTTTTCGTCAAACATCGCGTTGGATTACGTTAGATATAGTAACAAGCTTTTAAACCATGCTCGATGTTGACGATAGGCGAGTGGAAAAACAGCCTCTTAAGGTAGGACCAAAAAGTTACGTCATCTCCTTGGCTTACCTAGTACGAAGTACGAATCTAGCTAACGAGTTGTAGGTTGTCGAGTTCAAACCATGCATGCATGCATAGCGGTAATGTAAAACATCGTGAGAAAACCAGCATGTCCTAGAATCAAAAATTTCGAAGACATGCGACATCACCAATCCGCACTGGACGCGCGTGGTGCGTTGCGGCCCATTACCTCTCCTAGAGAGGAGGCCTGAGTACGGTTTGTTTACTCATGTGGCCTGAGTCTCAGCAGTGGGAACATTATATGGCTGCTTATGCTATTATGCTTATGCCTGTGGATATTGTTCTGTTAAAAAACAAAAGGACAATATTTTGCGTTAGTGGAGAATTACTAGGTCTAGACACACCCTAAGAAATAAAACTTAAAGCAGTGACCCATAAATTTCTTAAACGCTGTTACCATTAAATAATTTGCCCTCAATCCAGATGCACATTTACAGTACAGCTTCTAACAAATCAGTCGTTACAGGTAGGATGCCAGAAAGTCTGACAGGACCATCAGTCTATCAAAGAAGTATCGTGTTGCACAGTAACTGGGATGTTGAGGTCTGATAGGCAGACAATATGATTAACACAGATATTCAGCCGCATCAGGTTAGTCTTAAAGTTGACCCTAATGGCCCGTTCACAGCCTTGCCACGTGTGAGCGGTAGCTAAGCGCGAGGTGGCGAGCGGTAAGATTAAATGTATGAAAATCTTTGAAACACGTTATGAGAGGCCCCTCATAGCGCCCTGTGCCCGTTTACCAACGCCACTCTGCTCGCCACACCACTCAGCGCTAAGATCCAAGTCGTGACCAGGCCGTTTAGTAGTTGAGAAAAGAATAGAGGGATGATAAGGTAATCGGAGGCTTGGGGTCAAAAACATGGGAAAGTACCTGATATCCAATATCATGAGCCACCTAGCCAGTAACGCTTTGGCTGAGAGAGGTCTATCCAGTGCTGAGGGAGCTGGCAGCCGCACCAGGGTCACCCGCCTGCCGCCCATGCTGCGCGTCCGAAGTGGTACGATGTATCTGAAAAATGTTGGTTATTGAATATTAGTTAATAAGAAAATGTCATGAAAAACCGCATAATATACTGAAGTCCAAAAAGCGAAAATATTGCAGAGGTTTCTCTTACATGGAAAATGTGAAATTCATCCAATTACTCCTGTAGGTGGAGCAAAAGGGTTTGATAAACTATTATAGATTATAAAACCCACCTGTAACTTGCAGTTGCCCTTGATATTCTGGCATCAGCCCTAGTGCCCATAAGCCATACGGTTTTGTCGATATCTCTTTGAGGCGCGTGTGAATGCTACAGGCTCAGTCCTTACCGGACGGGCAGACTAGGTAGGTAGCTCTATCTACCCATTGCTCGTCATGTACACGGTATGTACTTAACAATAATTGTTATATAAAAAATGGTGAAGAACCATTAGGCTTTCCATCAGGTGAGATGGCGGTCAAGCGTGAACCTACCTTCAATAAAAAAAGGTACTTTTCACTTTTATATTTTGTTTTTTCTTTTGCCTTATTATCAAAACTGTTAGTATTACTTATGTTTAATATTAATTAGTAAATTATTTTCATATTATTATATTAAATTAGTTTATTTTATCATATCGATGCCTTAGTTCACAATTGCACTAACTACAAAATTTTCAATTTTCACTTTTTTAATGCCAAATACACTAAATTTCATGCTCTTTCGTTTCCGCGCATTGAAATACCGTTATTCCGTCTCTTTCTACCAAAACCGTGGGTTACAATTGTATTAAATGAGTTCGTTTAATGTTCCATGAATGTGGTATTATACTAATGGTCTTTATTTTTGTAAAACCAATCAAGATATACTTTAACTGATTTTAAGTTTCTCAACTGCAGGAAATTTCAAAACACAAACGTATTATATAGACTAGATGACTTTGAAATTTATTTTATTTGATTGTGGATAAAAACTGTTTGTGTTTTATAATAAAAATAAACATTAAGAATATGGATCACTGGTTTATTATTTTGTCTATTTAATGCAATATCCACAACTATTATTATCCTTCTTCTTGAACCTTGAACCAGCCTGGGAAAGGTGTTAAATATTTTTGAGTTTTTCACTTAATGCCAGTCAGCATAATCAATCTTAGTGCACAAATGTATTAAATGGGGGGTTTTATGTTTATTTGGCCATTTTGAAAAGGTAACGTTTAAACTAATATTACAATATTGAGATATGATGGAGTAAAAGGACTAGTCTTATGAATAGATGCATATTTTTTTTGTTATTTTACTTGGATTTTCTACTGTTCTCGTCTAAACTTTAAAAGACTTTAAAGCTCTCTCCTCAAAAATGTAAATTTTGTAGTTAGTGCAATTGTGAACTAAGGCATCGATATCCTATTAGTACTATTTCTGATGAGTTTTCACTTATAACCCTAAATCTTCTTTTCGTTCAGTCCATCCAAATGTTGGTCTGAAACAGACTGCCTTGTCTAATATGATCGCTCATTGTATCAAAGAATACGATTGTAATAAATAAATAGTTAACTTTATAGACTAGTAGTTTGAGTCTACTCCCTGATAAGGATAAATTTCTATTTAATGACAACGCTAACTACTTAATTAGAGAGTTTTCCTGTTCATCACCACACTATCGATCCCCAGAGAATACAAATTAGTGGCGGAAGTATTCAATAAATTGAATGCTGCCATGTTTTGTCATAACGTATATGTTCATAAGGTATTTTATGGATTTCCTGGTGCTGTGTTTAGATTTGTTGTATTTAAACTGCGACCTTTATCTCTCTAGTTCCACTCGTTTAGGTAAAACAACTTTTCTGTCGTTTATTTATTTTTATTACATTTATGTTTTCTTTGAATTCAAAATATCCTAACTAATATTATAAATGTGAAAGTGTGGATGTTTGGATGTTTGTTACTTAATCAGGCAAAAACAGCTGAACGGATTTGGATGAAATCTGGCATGCGTATAGCCTTTGACATGGAAATGAACATAGGCTACCTTGTATCCCGATTCGACACGCAGGCAAAGCCGCGGGAAAAAGCTAGTATTCTATAAAAAACATTAGCCCACCTGCATCGGGAACAGGGCTAAGCTACCGGTGTTCAGGGCTCATGAGGGAGGAATCTCCTAACAATACGCGTCGTGTCCAGGACTACTGCGCTCTGTATCAAGCCCTTGGTGTAACTGTCCTTAGGCGTTGCGTTGGTTGAGTATCTTTGATATTATTTGGTGTTATTTTTGTTATAATTGACTGGCTTTTTCCCGCAGCTTTGCCCGCGTACTTAAAATAGAGCCTTTGTCATTCCAAAACAAAGCAGCTTTCTAATGGTGAAAAAATTTTAGCAATCGGACCAGTACTTCCAGAGATTACCTCCTACAAACAAAGGTTTGGAATTCCAATCCTTAATTTTATGCACAATGAGTGTGTTCTGTTTATGTATAGGTTTCAAAAATTATGAGTTCAATATCTTAGGGGTAGTTTTCGTAGCTCCTAAACTTACTAGCGTTACGTATGTCATTTGACATTACCTACTCGTATATCATTCTTGTCCAGATAAATTACTTGTAACTCAATTTAAAGAAATAAACCTTAACTGGGTCATAAACCAAATCAATTTATTTATTTATCGTTAATTAAAACGGATGCCCACTTACATTAATTAACATAGAATTGTAAAAACTTAAAAAAGAAAAAGAAAACTGTTGTACATAATGTGACAATTGTCAAGTCATAAAGAAAGCAAAAATACTCACACATCCTGACAGCTGGACAGAATATCTTCATCATCGGGATGCCTCCTGTGCCAGAGCTCCGTCAGCCCACCAGGGCCTCTAGCCGTATAATACCTCCTCGCTCTCTTGGCTGCTTCAGCTTCATCCCCCTCACAGGTGATGGGGAAGAGACCTAGCACCACCAGCTCTTCGGGAGACGGTTCCCTGGTCAGGTTGTCACGGGCCCATCGTTGAGCAAACGACGCTGCTGGTGACATCCTTGACCTGGAAAGTGGAGAAAGAAAGAAATTAGGTATTGTTTTAATAGGTCATGGTGAACATCCCAAATATACGCGCAAAAGGATTTAGGAAGTCATTCGTTGTGCGTTCAGTTAAGGAGAGAGAGGTCAACCATCGAATCCGACTCGGTTGGGCAGCATTCGGGAAGCTACGCAGTATCTTCTCGTCCAATATACCACAGTGTCTCAAGACCAAAGTATATGACCAATGCGTGTTGCCAGTGATGACATATGGTGCCGAAACGTAATCCCTTATAATAAGCCTCATCAGAAGGCTTAAAGTCACCTAAAGGGCAATGGAAAGGGCTATGCTCAGAGTTTCCTTGCGTGATCTAATAAGAAATGAAGATATCCGCAGGCAGGAGAATGACGGTTGCCGACGTAGCACCAAGAATCAGGGCAAAAGGCAAGGCACATTGCTCGCAGAACAGATTGCCGTTAGGGCCGAATAGTTCTGGAGTGGCAACCGCATACCGAAAGATGCAGCGTTAGAAGGCTTTCTACAAGGTGGACCGATGACCTGGTGAAGGTTGCGGGAATCCGATGGATACGGGACGCACAGGATCGTTCATTGTGGTGGAACACGCTTGGGGGAGGCCTCTGTCCAACAGTGGACGTCTTTCAGCTGAAATGATGATGATGATGATGACAGCTGAGGAATGAAATTCCCTGCTGGAGTCTGTGTAATCTGTTAGCTACAACCTGGGGACCTTTAAGTCACGAGTGAATAGGTTGCTTCTACGTAAGCATATTATACTCCTTCCTCGACTATTATATAATATTATGTATTATTTTATATCAATTACAAAAACAAACAAATACTATGCAATCTTATACAATCCAATTGTTAAAAAACAATCATTTAAAATAATCCAAATTAATGCAATTCAGTCATTTAATGTAAACTAATAAATATTTTTTTCAATACATTTGGAGGCAAGCGGAACAGAGAGTAAAGTCCAATATACCTCCGTTGGAAAGGGAGGATCCTCCAACCAGACAGGTTTTTGGGCTTTCATATATTATAATTGAGGCCCAAGCGCCCGAAAAGTGAAATAAAAAAGTGACTTTTCAACATTTGATTTTTGCGTGCTATTAATAGTTTTGTCTAAAAAAAATATTTAGCAGTTTCGCAACCTTTTTCCTACTCTTTCGAAACGGCTTGGATCTTTAGAAACATTTTACACATAAAAATTTGTGGTAAAATTTTTTCAAAGCGAACATAGCATATGTAAATCAATCAATATTTCGCAAAGAAAATGGATTTAAAGGTCAGCCGCGCCCTTTCCGGGCGCTACTGGCCGCAAATAAATGCACAGATATGCGTACTGCCTCCCAGGCGGATGCGAGAGTTGCGTCCATTTAATTTGGACCAGATGGTTCAAGGGACTATAAGCCTAAAAACGCGCGAAGAAATTTACTTGCGCGATGCAGGATTTCTTTCTTCGTAGTTCTTATGTGACGCCATGGATGTCGCTACATACAAATTCATCAAATGAATTGAATATATCAACCACAACCTTTTCTTAACAAGACGAATTTGCGCTCACATATTTAAAGGTCAAGTCATGCTCACGAACATTTTCCATATCGTTGACACAAAGTATTACAATGGTCAACGGCCCACGACACTATCCTTGCTTTGTTATGTAAAAACAATGTAAAAGATTAGGTTCCAGCCAAGGGCAAAGTTTTGATCTCACGTAATGGTCTCACAAAAAATATATCATTTAACAGCATGCTCTGATGCCTTTAGCGAATTAGTAAAATTGTTGTTAATTCTACGAGTTTTAAATGAATGAAATGTAGTAAAGTTATTGATTCAATGCGTTTTTACAAGCTTTTATTTAGCTTCACCTGTCCCGATGTTTGTATGTCTGTAATCAAATATTGCAAATTAAATTTGACCCACTTCCCGGTTACCAATTGAACTGAAATTTTTGCATGCATATGTCAATCAGATGACAATGAAAAATTATCATGTCATGGAGCTGTAGCTTGATTCACGTAAAATCAAAAAAGCCAAATATCGTTGAAGTTTTATAGTCGTTCGATCGAAGTCCTATCCAAAAGCGGTATTCACGATCTATCGACTTATTTTCAGTTACATTAATAAGTATTCTACTAGGATAATGTAAGAAAGATTTTTTTCTAAATCGACAAATTTCAAACGACTTTAAAATCGATGTCGTTCAAACTCGATTGATGGATGTGAATACGGAAATGGTCTAAACGACTAAATCGCTACGATATCGTTACGGTTTTCATTACGTGAATCGGACTGCTGATCTGATGACGGAACCGGAAGGCGGCCATAGGAACTCTGATAACCCTATCGTGTTTGAGCTTTTTGGAATGGTCTTGACGAGTATTAATTATACAGGGTTATTTGTAAAACACTAAAAACCTTGCAGGACTGTATTATTATAAACATCATAACAACTTTTGTTCTATGACTTTTTACAAAACGTACTTTTACCAAGACAAACCTTCAAGATTACGTTGTTCTATCTAACACATTTCAACTCTGTATTTTACTATACCTGCCTATATCTGTATGACGCCACGCAAGCGCATCAAGCACCCCCCCCCCCATCCCCACTTCCCACCGCTATTGTACTATTGCTTGTTTTGCATAAACTTAGTAATGTTTAGAACGTTCAATTCGTTTAAGTTCGATACTGTGTTTTCAAAATATCTGATGAAAAATGTGTAATAACGTCATAATCGCGTAAGAGCGGTTGTATGAAAAACAGTGAAAATGTATGTCGAGATGTATCCCATTATGATATTTTTTTAAGTTGTAGAACATAAATTGTTTAAGATGTTCTTAACATAGTTCTGACAGGTTGCTGGTATTTTAAAAATTGCCTTGTAAATGATACACCACGCTATGAAAGTTTTTTTTTTATTATTGATAGGCTCGCGTTTGACCACTATCTCACCTAATGGTAAGTGATGATGTGGCCGACGATGGAGCACGCTTGCCTAGAAGTAACCTATTCACTCTTGATTTAAAGTTTTTCATATTTTTGGCTACGTATTGAGGTTGGCCTCTGAAAAACATTCTCTACAATCTAGATAACTGGCTAGTCATAGTATTTACAACTATAATAATATAATAGGAGCAAACTGTTTCATACATAAACCGCGTGTTTACTGTTTAACATTAGTTGACTAGTTTCAAAAGCAATACAAATCGCCAACTCAATCATTCCGAGGTCTTCACACTTCTTCATACAAAACCTATTATTGTTTAGACATGTTTTTCCTTAGCATACACTTAACGGTGATCTGAGAGCCATGAACAATGCCCGTTATGTAGTTCTAAGTACATAATGAGGTACATTGCAAGCACGTTGACCTTTTGAGTCAGAGATGAGTTAAGATATTTTTTTCTTGTGAAAGCCGATGACAGGTTAGAGATTCTTTGTTTGGTTTGTATTTTTTTTAAGCTATTGCATAGCTTCTATCGCGGGCCTTGAGCGTGGAGACCAAATCCAGAAATTCCCTAACGAAAATAACCTAACACCCCCCACTCATTTGTTTTCTTATCGGTCACCACGCTCAAAAAGTGTAACTTCAATTAATATTAAAGAAAAAAAAACATAGGAAAAAAATACTGCATAAATAAAATAAATATATAATTATAATTGCATAAGTTGATAAAAATGCAATGCAATAGCTTTACCGCGGCAGTCCCCGAGTGCCACACGTCTTTTTTTTTATTATTGATAGGCTTGCGTTTCACCACTATCTCACCTGATTGTGAGCGATAATGTGGTACGCTTCCCTAGAAGTACCTAATCTATTCACTCTTGAGCAAAGGAGGATTTCCGGCCACCGTAGTCGCGGATGGCAAGCAATGGGTAACTCGCTGTCCGATCGTCTGGTAACTGTCCAGACCGTGCCCAAGTCGTCGACGGCGCGCACTGTTCCCACGCGCCTCAAGGAGTTGTCAGCAAACAGTAGGGGGGCAGCAGGGTCGATGCTTACTGGGGACAAGGTTCTGTTTCTAAAAGGAAGATTCGGCCTCGGTACGAAAGGCAACGAAGGAAAAGGAGCGAGTTTTTAGTCAGTAAAAGTCTGACACTATCTTCCGGTCCGCCCAAGGGCGTGGAGATGTCATTGGATGATTTTCCCACCTACGAAAAAAGGTCATAGGACTTTAACAAAGACCTTTGAGTTTGTTTAGGGGTTTCTTTTCAGGTTCAGTCAGCTAGCGGTCTCGTCTACTTAGTTTATTGACGAAAACTTAGACATGTATTGTTTTTTAAAACTTATTTTCAAAATACGACATGGAAACGACGAAGATATGGTCGCTTACAATGAGGCGACCACATACCGAAAGACACACATTTATGATATTTTTTATCTCGAGAGTATGTTCAGCAAAATTTTCTACTCTCGCCCAAGCGAAGACAATGGTAACAGCTAGTACTATAATCATAACTAGCTTCTGCCAGCGGCTTCACCCGCGTGGGTTACTAAATACTTCCTTTGGACCCCCTTAGGGTGGAGTTCCGTAAAATCGGTTGGCAGATGTTTACACCCTAAGTTTATGAGAAATAAAATTTAAGTTTGAAAGTAAGAGTAAGAGTGGCATTTCGCTTTAATTGTATAAAGAAGATAAATAAGTAGGATATCGTCATACTACGTCGCAAGAAGATGTTGTCAATGAACTTGAAATTGTGACAATGAATAATTGTTTACGGAAGTTATTATGAAGATAATTTTCTTTGTATAAGTATTTTCTTTGTTACAGGCGCTAATTTTCATAAAAATAAGGGTCGTAAACAGAATCGTTCGCGAAGGTTTTAAAAGACATCTTTTTATTTTGAGAAATATGTAATACCATATAAACATAATAGGAGCAATCTATACATTACGTTTCATGTGAAGGCCTACCCTTCACATGAAACGTAATGTATAGATTGCTCGGGTCGACGAATATAATAGAGTATTTTATTATGTGGGGGGTGTCTGTTAGCAAATAAATAAAAAAAAAATGTGTAAACATTACCTATATAAAAGATAATGCTTAAGATTACAAATTAATACATAAAGCTCATGACTCTGACTCGGTCCAGTCCAAACGGTTAACGGACGGTCAGACGGTGAGCTACCCATCGCTCGTCATCCAGACCGCAAGCCCACGCTTACGGTGGCTGGATACCGGGATTAGAGTCTTGGTGGCTGGGGCGTGAGGAAGTCCGATCCCACATGCCATGCCCGGTGAATATCTACATCATGCAAAAGTAGAGGACTCCGTGACGTCTTTCCAACAAGAGGCGGCTTACTAGCATGATTATGACGTCCTCATTAGTTAGTCCCTTATCCACGTTTGAAAACAAATTTAAGATGACACTGGTTTCTATTACAAAAAAAGCATTTATCCATCTTCCTTTTTACGTAATTTGACATAGGTATTCCCTTGACCACCTTTTACGACACACAGGATACACCAAAGCAACCTTTTTAGCCGGTAAATAGCAACATTCTGTACGCATTCCGCTCACCTTCTTCAAATTATTTTAGACTAGCTTGTAGCCGCTACTTTGTTCGCGTTAGACTCATAAATAGTAAAGAATCGAAGTATTTATTCCAAACAAACCATTTACTGGCACTTTTGAATTGTCAAGAAGTTAGTCAGAAAAGTGATGGTAATAAGTAATAACTGTTTGCCTGCTGCGGTCTTCCCCGTCCGATTATAATATAGGTGTCTTTCGATTGCAACACACATCAGGTGGAATTGCAGTCAAGCACTAGATTAAATCATTAATTAAAAAAAAACATTCCAAAGCGTAGAACTCTATGGAGAAAAATGTGCAAGAAACTTCATAGAACCTCTTTTAAATTATATTTTGTATTACAAATATTTCGGTTCGGGTTTCGGGCTTGTTGTCACTATTATTATATTAAAACAATGTGAATAAATAAATGCAATTTCAAGAAGCTTTCATCCTAAAGTAAAAGTAGCTGTGAAAGTCCTGTCAAAATCAGTTCAGCCGTTATGGAGATTAATCTGAGCAAACTGACAGATTGACAAACAGATAGATAGAAAACAAATATTTTTGTTGAATTGGACGTATCGAATATGCTTTCATTTGTATTTAATTTAAAGAAAAATATAATTTAATATTACAAACAGACATCTATTTAATTTATATATATACCGAGTTTAGATGTAATAGATAACCGACATACATTACCTTTCCCTCACCTACTTTTAAAATGCCAAAAGCATCGACCATGAAACTTAATGGAATCGCTATCAAATTCCTATAGAAGTCAGGATGGATTTCAAAACCCAATTTAGTAGGTATCAGAAACGATAAAGAACAATACTCTCAAATACCAGCATAGGTATCCTATCACGTACTCCCCTTGACATTACACGACAAAGATCTTTCACAGCCATTTTACAAACAACCTTACAACTAAGATCATAACGATCATAATTGAAAATCAGTGGTAACATGACTGAACGCACATGCATTCGTTTTGCCTCTCTAATGTCAAAGTGGGTGGTTGACATTCATGTCATTTCTGTGCGTTGACATTAGGTTAATGTGTCATTGTTTTTGGAATTATTGTAAAAGATGATCGGTGGTCCTAGATGTATAAGTATGTATAAGTATAAGTTATGATTATTATATTATTATTATTATTATATCTAGCCCATATTGTCCCACTGCTGGGCAAAGGCCTCCCTCCACTCTTTCCAATGTTCCCGGTTTTGAGCCACCTCTTTCCAATTCCCAAGGAAGACATCCAAGTCGTCCCGCCATCTCCTTCTTGGTCTGCCGCGGCCCCGTCGTGCAATTTCAGGACACCAATTGTGCGTTTTAATGGCCCACCGCTCGGTAGGCATGCGGCAGACATGTCCAGCCCAGTCCCACTTAAGTTGGGTACAAGTTGCCCATAAGTTATGATGTGTTAGATTATTATAATTTTGACACTACTTGAAGTACTTTTTTATTTTTATTAGTTAAAATCAAGTCAAAAAAGAAGTGAGTTACTAAAAACTCCAGACGAAATCCAGAAAGTCCAGACGGTTATCGGACGGTTGAACGGCGAGTTACCCATTGCTCACTGTTTTGGTAGAGCGAGAGGAATTTACTGACTAAAATCCATCTGTATTTCTTTAGTTGTCATTTGTTTTCTCCTTCAAAGGGATGTCAGCAAAATTGTAGAGGCTACTTAGGCTTAGGGCCGACGCCTACTAGGACCGTGCATCTGAAGAAACACAGTGGGTTTTAGTCAGTAAAAATCTGACGCTGTTTTCTGCACCACCCAGATTAGAAGAAGTTATTTAAAGATTTTCTTTAGTAAAAAAGGCATCTTTCGCATAATCTTGTAATTAATTTCACGGAACGAACCACATCTGTTTACGAGCGATACGTCATAATATTGAAGCAAGTGAGTAATTTTCAAATTGTTTGGGAGGGGACGACCATCTGCTATCTGAGCCATCCATCAATAAATTAGTAATTGTGACATAGTGAATTTGTTAGGTGATTTACTAAGGCTACTCATAAAATTACTTTAAAAAAACTAAGACATTTTCTTACCACAGTCATTGACCACAGGCTTTTTAGATTTCACGTCATTTTAAGATTTGACGCGTGAATGAGATTTGTTTTTAGGTAGTTAAAGCGTTAATTCACTTCCCGCTTAAAGCCGTATCAGACTTTTACTGACTAAAACCCACCTGTCTCCTCTAGCTGCTCATTATGTTCCAGAAACACAATATCTCTTTCGAAAAATCCCATGGCGTTACTGGCATCTAAGGCCGGTCCGGTCTTGCTGACATCTCTTTGTGGGGTGCCTCTAGCACTACTCGCCATCGCCGACTCGGGCCCAGTATATAGGTTATACCGGACGGCCGGACGGTAAGTTACTTGATGGCTTGTTCTCCTCAAACTCGCGCGTTAGGTGATCGAAGGTCGTCTTGCGACTCCCGACGCCCTAAGGGGCGTCTCCTGTGGCAATAGCTAAAGCATGAGGTCTGTTCCCTCTTGGTTGCCACTTTATCCTTCGCAAAAGGAAGCGACCGCTTCCCATTTCCTCTCACTCAAAACTATGATCGGTTCATGTCCGCAGATGGTAGGACAATACCCTTTAAAAAGACTGGTAACAGTTGTAGACAAAATACACATAATGGAGCAATAAAAAATCGTAGTATTGTCCAAATGAAAGCTTATCCGATTACGAAGGTGACTCTTGCAAGATCGGCCGTTTCAAAGCAGTTACTGGCAATAAGCGCCATTATAAGTTACATTATATCTGTCACGCACAGATTTTTACCCAGTTTTTCTCACGAAGCATAAAACGGTTTTCGTGTAAACGACAATGAAAGAAGATAATAATTTTAGTCGTTAAGTTTTATAACTTTTAAGGCTATAAAGGCAATAAACAATACTGAAAGGTTGCTCAATATAGGTATGGGAAAATCAATTTTCTGATTTTTATTCATTTTTTTTTTTGGTGATATTTAGTGCGTTTATAGTCTGTCTAATAAGTCAACCGACCTGGGAATATTGTATAATATTTAATCATTTAAAAAATCCTTGTATTCGGTACTTTTTATAAGGTTCTTCTGTTAGTAAACAATGATCTCTATCTCTTAATCAACCCGTGTTCACGACATCAGATTTTATTAAATCCTAATAATTACCCAAGTCGTTTAACTTATTAGACAGACTCTAAATAATGTGATATCGAAGGAGATCGCAGGTGTTACTTCTCTTATTAGCTAGCAGACTAGTTATAGATACTTTTAAAGATTTTGTATTTTTAGAATAAGTTTTAAAATTGATAGGAAAAAGAATTGTCGGTTTTATTCAGTTTATCGAAGTGACTTTTGATTAAAATGTGATTTTCTTGGTGCTAAGAGAAACAATCTTAAGTAATTACTGCAATGCTAAGAGTTTGATTTCTTCAAATAAACTACGGGTCCCAATACCAGAGCTAGGCATCTACAATATAGGTACAACACATAGTGTTGCATCTGTTCAAAGGTGTAAAGATCTCTACAGCCCATGTTAGCCCATGAAATAAGGGGCGCGATATATCATCAATTATCATGTTCATGTGAGCACTATATATTCCAGTTATAATCGTACATATTTAAATATCACCATGTTTCAATTTTTTATTTAAAAAGAGTCATGGCAGATTATCGAAAAAAAAAATCTTGATTTTATAAAACTAAGTAAATTATTTCGTTGGTATATATCATGGTAACTTGTAGACACTTAAAAATTTCATCAACAATTTCCTTACCGTTATTCTTTGTTAGCAATCATACCAGTACTTTCAGAGATTACCTCCTAAAAATAAAAAAAACTTTACCTTCTTATAATTTTAGTGTAGATCTATGTAGGGTGACTGGTAATTAGTGTACGATACTTAAACACGTGATTGTGCTCATGATAACCAACAACTTTTACTACGGGAACAAACCTGAAATCGCGAAAAAAAATCAGCTGTTCAATACATTTATGTTTGCCTAATGTACTGCACAGCTGATATTTTTTTCGCGATTTCGGCTTTGCTCCCATAGTAAAAATTGTTTATTATCATGAGCACAATCACGTGTTTAAGTATTGTACACTAATTACCAGTCACCCTATATAGTATAACTTCATCGTCAAATAGGTCGAAGTAGGCATTTATGAATAAATGTAAAAGTTCACAATCACACAGTCTTCCGAAGGTTTCTCACGCCTACGCCCTCTTTATGCCGCCGATATTGAAATGGTTCAGGCTGCGACCATAGTGATACTTATCTCCGAATGGCAAATGATTCGAATGGCATAATTTTACTTTAGTATTTTCTTTTTCGATCCCGTCCTTTAATTTAATCCTTTTTTATTTTTGTTTTCCTGATAGTAGTGATTATGTCATTATTTTTGAGCGAATGATGTTTCTTTTATCAGAATAGTGATACATGGGGTGGAAACCGAGGTCAGCCAAAGTCAAAAGTCAAAGTCAAAATCATTTATTTCAAATATACCATTTGCAGGCACTTTTGAATAGTCAAATGTCGGTCAGTCCAAGAAAAGTGAAGCTAAATTGCACGTTTCAAAACGTAGGTCTATATGGAGAAGAACGTGCAAGAAAATCCATTGACACTCTTTTTAAAATATATTATGATAAATCTTGGTTACATATTTCTTGTCGCTTCTAATATGTGAGCACAATGTAGGTAGATACATAATAATAATGAAGTATTATTTCTTGTTTTATAATGTAATTAAAAATAGAAACCGAATTAAGCCACTGGCAGCCAAGAGATGACCAGTCTTAACCGATGGCACCCGTTCACAGGCATGACACGTGCATCAGCCCCACTCAGCTCAACCATTTTTAATTTTTAAATAAATAAATAAATAAAGGGAACCGAATGACCCAATAACACGTGCCACCATCAGCAAGACATTTGGGTGAGCATGACAAACTCTAACTGCCATGCTCGTAATGTCAAAGAAGTTGTAACCTAATAAAGATGCTTCATGGTGCTTCACATTTACAAAACTTAAAAAAAAAGTGCTTCTACATTATATTCTATTTAGTTTCCAATTAAAAAAGGTAATATATTATCATAAGCTTTATTGAAATAAACAAATAAATTCAAAAAAAAAATACATTTCGAAAACAAAAATACAAAAAGGGGAATAGTATCTCTTCCAATATTTAGAAATATATATATAAAAATAAAAAATAAACTAATTTGAAGGTAAAAGTGGCTATAGTTGTGGAGCAGGACCAGCATTTAGCCAAGCATTTTTTTCAAGGAGATAATCTTTCAGTTTATAATATGCTTGTTTACAGCGGAGACATTAGCAAACAACTAGTCAGAGGGCTGGGCTTTTCTTTGGCCAATCAATCAGCATTGCCATTCAACGTGGCAATGCTGATTGATTGGCGTTCTAGGCACTATCTGGAAATTAAGTATCGGTTTGCTAATATCTCTCGGTAAAAATGTTGGCGCATCTATTTAGGTTCTCACTTATTTTTCTATGTTGTTAACTGTTTGGGTCTTCATTATTTTTTTTTATATTGTAGGTAAATTTTGAAAACTGTAAGATGCTTCTTAAGAATTCTCCTCTTAATCCAAACCTCGGTTTACTAGTGTTTAATATTTTTTTAATACACGAGAACTGATGTATCTGGTGCATTGTCGTGCATCGGTATTGGTACACACACACACTTTAGTGACGCAATCAAGATTTATAAATAATTTATCATAGCATTAATTTTAAGATAAAAAAAATTTGCTATTTAATAAACTGATGTCGTTTCAGTATGATTTAAAAGAGTGTCCATGGAATTTCTTGCACGTTCTTCTCCATAGAGATCTACGCTTTGGAACGTGCAATTCTCTTCACTTTTGTTGGACTGACCGACATTTGACTATTCAAAAGTGCCTGTAAATGGTTTATTTGAAATAAAAAAGTTTTTGATTTGAATTGATCAGTAGACGAATCTGAACAACATACTTTCAAGATGTGTTTATTATATTACTTGTTGTAATATTTGGTTATTTATGCTCTTTGAACTTGAATACATTTAATAATTTTTTTTTGAATTTTTGTGACTGTTCGTTACAGTGTCCTAACATAAAAACATAAATGGCCGTGAATGATTTATTATTCTATCCGCTATCTCTCATGCACCATGCTCCTACCCGAAGACTTGTCACGGAACTTCCCATAGCGCCTCGATAAGGTCGCCCTCAAACTATGCAAACCTTTTTGTAATGAGCTTGGTCTATTTTATCACGAATAGATTGTGAATTTATGCACACTGCTGCCATTGGTTTTTATTGACGTACATTTTAATGAGTAATCATTGAATGAATATCTATATAAATAAAAATGAGGTGAGATTGTGGTCAAACGCGAGCCTATCAATAATGAAAAAAATATTATTATTATTATATCTAGCCCATACTGTCCCACTGCTGCGCAAATGCCTTCTTTTTCTCTTTCTACTGTTCCCTGTTTTGAACCATATGCACAGGCTTGGAGCTTCGCATCCGCATTGTGAGCAGATTCCTAAATCTTTTCATAATGCGTATCATATCGAGAATTACTGCTTTCTAGATCAGGCCTTTGCTTTGACTATGTAATGATAGCTTTAGCAGACGGTCGTCGAAGCATATGCCAAGTCTACATTCTACTTGTCAACAACCTCGTACAATTACCGTCACGGATCTTGAGCGCTGTTTTCAAAGTGCGAAGTGTAACGCGGGGGCGGGGAGTTCAGTGATTGGCTCGCCACGCCATCGTGTCATAGTCGTCACTCCTAATTCGTTCCCTGCGTTGCTGCACGTAAATAACAACGAAAACAATTGGCTCGCCAATGTATGGAATGCACAAAGCGATCCCCACTCTGATGCCGAGCGCTCAAGATCCGTTTCGGCAATTGGTCGAGATATTTGAATAGTTTCTCTTCCTCAGCTTCACGATGTTCTATATATTATTATTCATTTGTTTTATAATCTGAGGAGAGTATTAATATATTTTTTTTTAAGTGTTAGTGCAAGACTTTTATTGGAATTTTTATTTTGAGTTTCTAACAATATTACATAAGAATAATTAATTATTTACTAGCTCTTACCAGCGGCTTCGCCCGCGTACATAAAATATAGCCAATGTCACTCAAGAACAAAGCAGCTTTTTATCGGTGAAAAAAAATTAGGAATCGGACCAGTACTTCCAGAGATTACCTCCAACAAACAAAAAATCAAATAATTAAATACTACTACTAGTATACTACTCTTTATTACATTGGTGTAGATTTATTTTGTATTCAACCTAAAGGTACAGAGGCGGACTTAATGCCATAAATTTGCTCTACCAGTCAGCCTAGGGTGGTCGAGAGACAAAACGGTATGTGCAATATGTATGTACATTATTAACCACCTTAAACAATACATACAGTACACAGTAATACCCATTTTCCATAATCTGTTTATTTTATCGACTTGTCTAACCTCTAGCCTCTAGATTATGATGATAAATTATTATAAAACATTTCTAGTTATTTCTAATTTGTGCACACAATTAACATTTATTTTGCATAATAACATAAAAACAAACAATAATGTTAGATATTGAATTAATGTTATATTTTGACATATGTTTTCAGGTCAGAACATTCTGTTTTACACAATATGTGTTTTGATAAAAATAAATGCAATAATAATGCAACGTAGAGTGGAATGTTTTGTGTTAATTGAAGACACAAATGCATTATGTCCAAATTGTTTAAATATGTGTGTCAAATTACATAAAGAAATCTTAATAACTATGTTCAAATACACTGTTATTTTTTTCTCTAACAAAGCAATTTGAATTGAGGTTGCTTTATTGAATAGAATTGCATAACCTAATTCAGACAGATATAAAAGGTGTAAGGGACAGCCTTCCACAAACTTTAAGGGTTTGCTCAGTAGAAAAAACTGAACAACCTTCCACATATGACATTGCCACATATGGGCTATATCTTTGTTATTTTTTGTTTAATCGAAAAAATACACGGTGTCCAATATTTTTTTTAATCTAAAATATGGACCTAATAAAATGTAATTATTTTGACCCTGGAAACTACCCTATCGAAGTAACACAGTAGGATTTTAGACATTAAAAGCGTGACACTCTCTCGCTCGACCCAGATTTACTACGGTAAAAAATGATTGCTTGCAAGTCCATCTTGCAATCATCCATTTCCGATCATAACTGAGGGGAGACTTGACCTGATCTTATCTATGAGCTAGATCTCACGTCTATCTGATAGCCCGGCTAGCAGGGAGGTCAGGGCTAATCAAAATAATCTAGCACATCCCAATTTACAAACGAAGCAAAGCGGTCGAACGTAATGAGTTTCAGTACATCTACAGTAAGTGAGAAATTGAGGAGTTGGATGATTCCTACTGACTGCTCGGACTACTGCAGAAGTTCATTAGACAATTTTGACTGACCTCAAAGGTCCTCATGATCGCCTAAGGTAGATGCCATATAAACGTGGAATAACGGTCATTGACCCTATTACATTTTTTGAAAAACATAACTTCAAAAAACGGAAATAAAGACATAAAGCTGTCTTGAATCGACATGCATCGTGATTTTATTTTTATTTTATTTTATTTTTTTTCAGAAAACTTACAGCTAAGATACAGATAGTTGAAAAATATTGAAGGAAGGCCAATTACAAGTTTTCATAGATAATAATAGAGCAGAACAAGAGACAGTAGACAGATAAAAAGAAAAAAAAGAAAGTAAAGACGCTCGGAGCAAGTACATAATTAATTATAGTAAGAAAAATTAAACGTAGGTGCACTAGATTTCTCGAAGATCGCTGAAACTGTCAGCGGTCTTCGAAAAATCCAGCACACATAATTTTCTTGAGTTTGGTGATGCTGGTGGAGAACAGGTCTAGATCATCAACATATTCACACATTGCGATGATCCTTTACATGATCTAGTAATGAAAAGCAATTTATTGTTTGTTTTTCGGGTACCTACGTAGAGATATTAGGAAAAGGTCAATGTACTTTATTCCATGTTTACCTGCCGCCTTCTATACTGTAAACATTATGATTTTCATTAATTTCGTTTAATCCGTTAATAGTATTGAGTTGCAAAGTTTGTACATTAAGTTACTGTCTTTGGCACGTCATGACCACCTCATTGTTTTTCTATCTTCATAATATTTAGTGGCATGTTCTCCAATAAGGGTTTTCCATCTCTGCCCTAGTCCAACTGGAATTATTTCAAACTATCTTTTAATTCATTCTAAACTGATGGACTTAATTTGAACAACAATTTTAACCCACTAAAAGTTGACAAACAACCAAGAAACAGGGACAGTAAGTAAGGGACCAAACAGGATTAATTGAAGGACACACAACTAAGCCTCAATTTGTTGGAACTTACAGTTCAGGAGATTAAACAAAGCGAGCGACTGTAAACATAGCTGATGACTAATGTTTTACATAGACACATTTAATCTTAAGATTATGTGTCTATGTAAATTACTAGTCCGTTGTGGTAACGAGATGCTGAATATTCGGACACAATTTTTTTTTCTCTGACGCTCTGATTCATTTAAATGAAATAAACTCGAAGCTATTTACTATTTACACAAACAATATGTGTCGATTCGGACGTTGTGTCCGAAAATGTTGTTGCCGAATCGTCAGCAACTCGTGGTATCATCATTGTTCACTGCTGGACAGAGGTCTACTCCAAGTGTCGCCACAAGTAACGGTTTTGTACGTGTTGTATCCATCGAATTTATGCGACTTTCACTAGGTTATCGGTCCACCTTGTGGAAAGCCTACCAACCCTGCATTTTCTACTGCTATCTAATCATTTCCCTAATTATTTTACTTGAATTTTTCAAAATCAAGATCATAATATTTTAATAGGTTAACTTTTTTATACGTATAATTATCTAAACATATGATATTTTTTAATTTTATCCGTTAAAAAATCCGAGGTAAAACCCCCAGGCACTAGACTAATTACGAGTATGTACGTAATCACTAATCTATATTTAATGATAAGACTGATCTTTCCTTGATCTAAGCTTTACAGCACTGGGTCATCATTTTTAAGTTTATTTACATACTGACTAACTTTTTACCTTGAATTACTAATGAACGCAAGGCTCAACGTCTTTGGTGACAACATTTTTTTTAATTATATTTTTTTGAGTCGGTAAAGAAAGTGGCATTCGGCAGGGCACATTACACACAGAACAGATTGTCGATGGGGCTGAAAGATTCTGGTGTGACCAACGCGTATCGGAAGACGCAGCAAGAGGGCCACCCACAAGGTGGACCAATAACCTGGTCAAGGTCATGGGAATCCGATAGATGCGAGACGCACAGGACCGGTCGTTGTAGCGACGCTTGGGGAAGGCGTATGTCTAACAGTGGACGTACGTCTTTCAGCTGAAATGTTGAGTCGGTAAATAATAGAGTAACTCTATACATTTAAAATGGAACGAGAGAGAGTGTGTCTGACACTAATTCTCACTCACGTGGACTCCTCCTATCTTTGTACCACTTTTTTTCCAGCGTCAACAACCAGGGCAACTCTTTCGAACAACACCACTGCTCTGGCAAACAGTAGGTACCTGAGAAGGGGGGTCGGTGGGGATTTTGGCCCCTGACATGCCTGATTTTTGTATAAAGTCAATTAGTGATTTTGGCGTCTATCAAAATTATCAAGCGACGTGCCTCCAACATGCGTACCTACCCGTCAGCCCCAACATCATCTTGAAGACAATAGCAGACAGGTGGGACTGTTCCACTACTGTGTACTGGAGTATTGGGTACGCTTGCCCCTGTGGCGAATAACACATAAAAAAATGTCTTCGGTAGTAATTAACTAACACCGGTTTTTAAGTTGTGTATAAACTAACCAACTATGGACTTTGTCCGAAATATTAAGATTTTTTTCTTCTTCTTTAAATTAGCGTATCGATGACAAGACTAGTTAAATTCCTTGCCTGGCCCAGAATTCACCAACGGCAATGCCATTCGCTGATGCTGTCATTAGGTCCATATGTGAGCAGGCAACAGGGCACATGATGCAGGACGGAAGGTGGGACATGGTCTGCGGAGAGACGCCGCACAAACACTGAAGATCGGAACCATCTGGGAACCCCCCTTGTGGATATTGTCTTTGCTGCGCCCAACCTGGGTGCGGATTGTCTTTTTGTTTTTTCTATTTTTTTTTTTTATAAGTAATAATAATATGAAAATAAATTTTATTGTAATTTCGAATCGGCAGCCCAACCTTCTGAGGTAGTCGCTAGTCTTTGAGGCGTGGCTGGAAAGACTTCACGGCGTCCTTTACTTCCGTACGACCCAGGTCCTCACCGAACATGGTTCGTTCGGGAGGTTCCTGCACCGGATTTGTGCGGAAGTGACGCCCGGGTGTCGCCACTGTGCGGAATGCCCGGAGGACACGGTGGAGCACACAGTCGACGTGTGCCCTGCTTGGACGGAGCATCGCCGTGCCCTCGTGGGGGCGATCGGCAGCGGAGTGAGCAATGGGTAGCTCGCTGTCCGGCCGTCCGGACCAAGCCCAAGTCGTCGACGGCGCGCACTGTTCTCGCGCGCCTCAAGGAGTTGTCAGCAACAGCAAGAACCCAGCCGGGGTCGAAGCCTACTGAGGCCAGGTTTATCCGAAAGGGAGCTCGAGCCCCGGTATGAAGGCTAGCAGGATTGGGGTGGGTCTCTTAGTCAGTAAGAGTCTGTCAATCCTCCCGCTCCGCCCAAGAGCGGGGGTTGTCATTTGATGATTTTTACCACCATAAAAAAAAAGGTAGTCGCTAGTCCATAAGGCTCTACCCCATCGGTTTCCAACAATATGTGGGCTATATTGTTGGAAACCGATAAGCTATAAGCTTATAGTCTATAAGCTTATAGGCTATCAGCCTATGCTTATAATACAGTCCTAAAGCCCTGCTAACCCCATAACTCGAAATGTCATCCATCAACTCACGCGCATTCATTTAAAATACAGGTCCACCTAAATAGAACCGTCCGCCATACTATAGCGGAAGCATAGACTACCGCGAGGTGACTTCCTGTTGCTAGTGTTGGGAAAAGATTTATCGATAACTGTTATAATAATTATGATTTATGTCTATAGGTTAATGTTGTGTTTGACTTATGTGAAGATGGTTATCGATAATGATTGTATCCTCAATTTAGATTGTATTTTTTGAAAGTGGTATTTGCTAAAAGATATCTTTTAAAATAAAATGAGTATCTCATCATAATTATCATCATCATTTTAGCTGAAGGATATCTTTTGCTGGACATAGGCCTCCTCCAAACGTCACTAAAATGATCGGCCTTGTGCGTCTTGCATCAATTGGATTCCGAAGAACCTCACCAAGTCGTTGGTCCGTGAGAGGTCTTCCAAGGCTACGTCTTTCGGTACGTGGTCACTACTCCAATATTTTTTGGTCGTATCAACTATCTATTCTGCGAAAATTGGGCTTTGCCCACTGTCAATTTTAGGCGATTCTTCGGGTTATGTCGTTAACTTTGATTCTCCTGAGGATGTCTTTATCACGCATAAAAACTTTGAGCATATCCATTGCCCTTTGAGTGCTTTTAATTCTTCTGATGCGACCCATTGTAAGCGACCACATTTCAGTCAGAATCATGTCTTCAATGGCAACAACATGGCACAACTTGGAGTTTCTTGCCGGTTCTTCTCCATAGGAAACGACCAATTTGGAACCGTGCACTAGCTTCTGACGTTTTTTATGTGCCCATGTAGGCCTATGTGAAATAAAATATTTTTGATTTGATTTGATTTGATTTGAACACTCGCTGGTCATCTTTCGTCTTGGGACGCTGTAGTATGTCTACGTCCTTCATCCGCGAGTCTAACTAGGTTGTTAGTCCATCATACGGAAAGGCTTCGAACACTGAATCTTTTGCTACGTGATCGGCACGCCCCCCTAGCCAAGTTACAACCGCTTCGTTTGCACCGAACGCTTCGAGTTGACCTTGCCGCCAATTCTTTTGTTCTGACCACGTGACTGAGCGTTAAAACGACGTCATTCCCGTACATTTGAAGCTTTCTACAAGCGTTAACTATTGCAGATAAGCAACTTGGCTCGGGTTACAGGACTTTTCGATTCCGTTCACCATCTGTTCTGACACTGTAGTTTGGCGTAGTATGAATACTTGCTCGTACAGAATAAATTCAAGATACATACATGTTTATACTTAATGGTTGGTGCGTGAGAGAAATTCGAAATAATTTAATCGTTCGTCGGATTAGTCACAGTGTCTAGATACAAGCAATTGTAACTAGGATATCGAATTGTATTACGTCATTTTGCATAGCTATCATTCGTTAAGAAAAAAATAGACCTTGATATTTTTCGGTTTTAGAATGTGCATATAACAATAGAGTCAGGAATGCACGAGAGTCGAGAAATAAACATCTTTGTTGCGATATCAATACGGGATTAAATATAATGACCACCATAAACGCTTTGGTACCCTTAGTTCTTTTGTCAAAAATATATTACTTGACACCAAAAAAATGAAATCCTAAAGTTACAATAGTATTTTAGTTACGACTGTACTTTAAATTGTATTCGAACACCAAATGTAGTAAATGATAACCAAATCTTAGCGAGCAAATTAATGCGCTCTTTTTAGCCCCGTAGAGCAAGATGATACCTTGTCTAATCAACAATCTATCTTAGTGGAATTTTAGGGCACCCCGGGTCGGATAGATTTAGGTTAGAAGAAGGTTATTTTTTTTTAAACCACCCAGAAGTAGGAGCCCCGCGTAGCGGGGCTCCGTCGAGCTGCTACTTGGCAGGTAGTTAACCTAACCTCAATATTTTAACTACTGATATCTCCGTAACCATGAGGTTCTGCCGATGCTTTATTTGGATTCATTTTGCTTAAATAGGATAGCGAGATGTTAAAACTGGTTATAATTTTACATTAAAATGTAGGTTTAATTTTGGTGATCATTTACTATTTTTGTCTTTTATATGTTACTATATCTGGTGGTAAGTTAAACATAAGCCTATCAATACTTAGGGTGAGTTGCACCATTTAACTATAACGATAACAAAGCCGTTAACAGTTGTCAAATCGTCGAATTGACCAATAGGCGGCCGTTTCACGGCTGGTTATGGTTTGGACGTTATAGTTAAATGGTGCAATTCACCCTTAGAATCCCGATTTTTAGCCACCGTAGGCGTGGGCTTGCGGACGATGAGCGATGGGTAGATCATCGTCCGGCGGTAAACATCAGGACCGGCTCGAGTCAATGACGGCGCGTAGTGTTCCACGCGCACCTTAAAGAGATGTCTTCTTTTTATGACGTGAGTGAACAATAAGAAATAGTTTTTGGAAATTCAACCTTTAAAGAAGTGAAACGGAGGGATTTTGGTTGTATCCAAAATCTCATTTCGTGTGCCAATATACTTGAGAGGTAGCACGAATAGTATCCTGTTTTTTTTTTTTCGGTGGATCATCCAAATGTCGTCCCCCACCCTAGGGCGGAGCGGGAGAAAGTGACTCTTACTGACTAAAAAACACACCCCGTTCCTTCTTGCCTTTCATACCAGGGCCGAGCCTCCCTTTCGGAACTAGACTCTTGGCCCCAGCAGGCTTCGACCCATTAACAATTTGGGCTCAGTCCAGACAGTTACCGGACGGTCGGACAGCGAGCTACCCATTGCTCGCCGACCGCAAACCTGCGCCTACGGTGGCTGGAAATCGAGATCGGAATCCCGGCTGTGGCTGGGGCGTGAGCGCCGTGGCTTCATGTGGTCGCCTTCCTCCTTTACTAGCATTACTGCTTCGCAAAAGGATGCGACCATCTGCCACTCCCCCTCGCTCCGGACCATGGCCTGTACCAAGGCCCGGCGCGAGAGGTCTCCGCCGCCGATCACCCCCACGAGGGCACAGCGATGCTCCGCCCAAGCAGGGCACACCGCGATTGTGTGCTCCACCGTGTCCTCTATTTGTTTGCCCTTAGCAATGTAATGTAACCATGACAGAAAAATAACACATTTCGAATTCCCACACTAACCATCATATCAAAACAAAGTTTCCATTCTACAAGTGCCAAATTTGGCACCAATTAGTGGAACAGAATACTACTAATCAGGTTAGTGTTAATTAGTAACCGTTAAATAATATCGATCAGTGAGCATCTGTTATGGTACTGAATACGTAATGTTTAACACTACTTAGTCCAAAATAGAGAAAGAAAACATCGAGACTAAATCAACGGCTATTTTTTGAGGTGCGAAATCATAAAATTACTTTTCCCGCTCTACGAGACAGATTATAGACTTTTACTGACTACATCCATCCTACCTCAAGTTGCCCATTGCGTTCTAGGCGTACGGTAATTCTTACGAACATTCCTGCAGCCTTTGATATGCCCTAATAGAACACAAAACTTTCCTATGTTTTGGACTTTTAGAGCGATTTTTGCGTTTCTTGACAGCTTGCTGCGGTGCCGATGCGTTGCGTAAGTCGCACTGCGTGCGGATGATCTTATTTTTATACAAAAAGTGCACGCATTCCTTCCGCGATCGGTCGACAGCAGGACGGAAACGTCACAAGCACCAAATGTTCAATTTGGTGTTGAATAGTGCAGTGTTGAATCACTGGCATAGGAACTCACGGCAGCTAAATCATTTTTAATTTAAACGCTTGTTGTTGAACTGCTAACATACTTGTACTGGCTGGCTGTGACACGATAAACGTCTAAATTGAAAGCGCCCTTAAAAGGCGCACGAGTAGCCGATGCCAACTCGCGGAGCCCCTTAGACACTTTTCATGGAACGTGGTACAGAGTTATAAATTTACATGTGGATGGATGGAGAGGGGGAGGGAGGCTTATGGTGGTAAGCACTAGTTTATACCATATAAAAAAAATTATATCCGTTTAGCCATCGTGCCATGATTGAATTAGAAACATTCGATTTATTTATATAAACTAGCACTTTACTAAATGTTTTATTATTTACTAGCTTTTACCCGCGGCTTTACTTAGGAATAATGCAGCTTTCTATCGGTGAAAAAATTTTATAACCAAATAAACATAAATACCTCTTCATGATGTTAGTGTAGATTTTAAGGGGCCGGCGACAGATACAAACGTAAGGTAATACCACGCTCATTTGCAGTTGGAGCATATTTCCAACATATTATGATGATATTCGGTTATAGACAATATTTATCTAGGTTTTTTTTTTACATAGATATATACTATTTATTTGCAAGTTTTATCTAGGTAAAAAAAACAAAAAGAAATTTAAGAGCATTGTATTTCGCACTTTTTTACAGCGTTAATGGCAAAACATGCCATTTGGCTTTTCCTGTATTAAAATTATTATTAAAATTATATAATTATTAAAATCGCTTAAACTTCTAATCGTATATTGATAGGTACACGTAATAAGATTTTGCTTAAAAACGAAATTTCCCATTTTGACCTCTTTAAAGGATGGATTTCAAAAAAATCCTTATCAGTGTCACGTCTTACAAGGAAGCCTTATGCAAAATTTCATGTGCTTAGTTGCACTAGTTTCAGCTGTTCGTTGATGTCATTCAGTTTTTAAGCTATTGCATAGCTTCTATCGGGGGCCTTGAGCGTGGAGACCGAATCCAGAAATTCCGTAACGAAATTAACCTAACACCCCCCACTCATTTGTTTTTTGAGCGTGGTGACCGATAAGAAAACAAATGAGTGAACAATCAATCAAAATTTAATTCAATGTGTGAAAGTGTAACTTCAATTAATATCAAAGAAAAAAAAAAGGAAAAAAAATACTGCATAAATAAAATAAATAAATAATTATAATTGCATAAATTGATAAAAATGCTATGCAATAGCTTTACCGCGGCAGTCCCCGAGTGCCACACGTCTTTTTTTTTTCTTGTTTTTAATTAAATACATTTTGTTAAAGAACTCTACATTTATGAAATTAGAATGAATTATAATTGAAAGTGCTATATTTAGTTAAATGTAGGAGAGTATCACTAAGGAAAACTCAAATTGTTCAATTTAAGGAAAATAGATAATAATACTAGTTTAACTGTCGCAGTTTTGCTCATTTTATTGCAGCTAGTTGATTTTGTGACTTAGGTAACATGCATTTGATACACTTTCATTTTCTACTTTTGCTTTCGCTTGTTACTGAACTAATTCTATTTAATTTGATTTAGACAAACCTACTGTTTTTCTTTAAGGTACTTACCTACAACTACCAGGTATCACACTTTATGACGATGATGGTCAAAATGATGGAAGTTTTTTTATATTTATTTTTTAACCATTACCCATTGTGATAAGTAGTTGGTCACCATATCGCCTATAAACATCTGTAATCTTATTAACATCAGTTATACCAGGGGTACCACTGGTCTGCCAGGAGTAGCAAGATTTTTAGCTACCTTAAACGTGGCCTTTCCGTTGTCGAGCAAATTCGTATTTTGCCGTCGTAGGTAAGTACCAAACCCAGGTCGAAAGCGTGTTGTATTGCACCCCCGTCTCAAGATTGACAGGGCCCATCAGGGCTTTGGCATGCAAAAGCTGCGGGATTGTTCGAATGTCCTACCCCTCTTGAAAAGGGACTCCTCTCTCTTAAGTTCTCGTTTGAAGCAAGCAATTTCTTATTCTGCTCACCTGAAGTAAATATTATGCTCTTTTACGTGATGTATTTTTATGATGACATTTTTAGAACTAGTTTTTATTATGACCAGCTTGTGCTGTACCTACTGCTAAATAAATGGCTCTCACCACTCATTCAATAGTTCCCAGCTATGAGCAACATTTTGCTTATACCTATGGAAGAAGAGATCTAAATCACTATGCTATCTCTTTTGTGGTGTAGATACTTTTATAAAAGTTGTATCTTCAAATAACCTCGTTTGTACAGAATCCACGTCCGTTGATGAACTGGAACATTTTGCTTATTGCGATCTTCCCGTTTGACTATAATTTAGTTATCATCAAGACTAGCGTGAATAGTCTTCTAATAAACAAGTGTGGTTCACCATCAATGATTGCATCACTGCTTACCGTCAAGTGGGATTGAAGTAGGTACACAAGTTTATGTCATTAAAAAAAAGGAATCTCGTTAACCATAATATACATAGTAGAGAGATTAACTTCAAGTCCAGTCTAACGAAGATTTATAGCCAGTCCAAAGCTTTTACTAGCAGACCAGTTGGTAATTGTTCCCTACACTATTAGTGAACCCTTCCACCTCATATAACTTGCTTAATTTATAGTGGGATAATGTGAAAGTATGGTAACTTGGTTGAACTGCCCTGTAAGCTGGTAAGAGATTAATTATGTAAGTGATTTTAAAAACAATTTGTGATTGTCTAAACTTAATATAATTTTATGTATGTCTGTAATCTATAATCTTTAAAACTATTGTCTGATCCAAAACTCTTTTTAATTGTGCATAAAAATCTTGTTCTTCACTAAAAATATTAATTGTACACCACAAATTAATGTATTTTATTTTACAATTATTAAGGGACTTGGGCTATTCTGACTCAGACAGTTTAGATCAGAAAGGGATGGAGGAGTCCAGTGAGCGAGCGAAGCGAGTAAACGCAGACTCCGCCATCCTTTTGTGGATATTTTTTTTAAATCATTCAAATAAGCATATTTTAGTACAAAATTAATATTTTTGATGGAAAAATGGCATATTTAGTAGTAAAACATAGAAATCAATTGGAGAACAGTTAAATAGTAATAAAAAATAAAAATAAAATGTTTTAAAGCTCGTAACAGTATCGCTGATAGTCATTGTCTTTTTTTATTCAGGAAAAATTGTATAGTAATTCTTGTGAAACAAGGGGACAAGTCAAGGGGACAATACCGTAAAAGTAAGCAATTGTTTAATAACTAAAAATACATCTTTTAGTTACAGACTTGCAAAAATGTACCCATATTAATTTAAATTTAGACCACTAAACTATCATAAAAAATATATATAATCACTTCACTATGGTTTGTTCAAGTTAGCAAAGCATTCAAGTTTTGACAGCGTCTTAATTGGTTTAATAAACCAGTAATGATACTTAAGTAATGTAAATTTAATATATAGTTTGAAAAAGATTGATTAATTCATTAAACCCTAAGCAAACGCGCGTTGGCATTCGTTTTCTAATTGGGTCTCTAATTACGGTTTTCAAAAGGTAAAACAAGAAAAAAAAAAAACCAGAACAACGACTACATCGAAGTACGGACGCATTTATAGGAGATTGGCTGGAGATTGAACATTGGGCCACAAAGCAATATGGGAAACCCATGGCCATGACAGTATGACAGTACAAACCAAAAAAGTTCCTATTCACATTTAAATCAATAAAAACCTTCTTACTCAATCAATCAACGTCAAAAAAACAGAACCACAATAACAATCAATAAATCAAAACAAATACACCTGTCACCAACGAAACAAAAAACAATCAAGGTTGCCGTATACGTAACATAAAATAAAAATAAAAAAAACAATCGTACCGTATATAGGCAGCTACCGACTGCGGCCGTTGGCACTACACTGAGTCGAACGCAGTGTTCCTTACTGTTGCCTTGACCCTTGCGTTCGAATGTTTATGTGTACGCGCATCAAATATGATCAGTAGGCTTACTTCGCACCAATATGTTTAAATAAATATCGTTTTGTCAAAAGAACGCAGACAAAAAAAGAATACTGTAACTTTTATGAAAGAAAGAAAGAAAAAACTTTTATTCGTACCTCACACATACAGTAGAATTCGATTAATAATAATAACAAAAAGAAACACTTTAAAATCTGTGCAAGGCCAAAAGGGCGCCTAACTCAGCATATGCTGCGATATTTAAAAAGATAAATAACGCAGCGCTGGTATTCTGTTAGGGCCCGCGGTGATGCCACGGTCACTTTCACGGAGGTTCAATAAATTAAAAGGTATCGAAACAAAATAATAAATAAATGATTAAATACGAACATTAATAAAACAACCATTGGAAAAATAATAAACATATAACATTGGTAAATAGTGGTTAAATAATTTATGATATCTCATACATACGGTTTAAGGGCATCAGCAAGATGTAATTTTGGAAGTGGCTTCTGCAAGGTGGACCAAAGACGAGGGATTTCGATGGAGAGGAGGTCCTGGTCCAACCGTTGCTTTTTTTTGTGAAGTGGGTAATCAGCTAACGACTTCTCATGCTACAAGGTGGTGCGCAAGGGCGTGTCACAAGTTGCGGCTCTCACAAGGTGGACCAATGACCTGTTGAGGGTCGTGGAAATCCGATGGATGCGAGATGCACAGGATCGTTCGTTATTGCGACACTTGGGGGAGGCTCCAACAGTAGACGTCTTTAGGCTGAAATGATGATTATTATGATGATGATGATGTTGATGGTGAAACTCCTATGTTCCTTCACTTGCCTTTTGTGTTTTAGGACCACCGCTTTCTTTTTCAGAAACTCTCGGCCCTACGGGTTTGCTGACATCTCTTTAAAGCGCGCATGTGGCACTACACGCCATCGACCACTATTGGGCTCGGTCCTTATCAGACAAGTAGGTACCTTTTACTAGCTACCCCTTGTTTGTCGTTCGTAAGCCCGCGCTTACGGCGGCTGGAGATCGTTCTGCGTCTTCCAACGCCCGTACTTCTTCTGTTATGGCGGCTGGGACATGAGATGAGGATGTTCGATCCATCCTAGCAGAGAAGACGGCCTCGCGTCTGTCTCCTTCTTTAGCATTGCTGTTGCTTACAATTGCGATTTTAGTGCGTTTGATTTTTTAAATTTGTAATTCGCTTAAAACTAACCTTCTGCTGTACTAACTCGTATTGTTGTAACAGCTGGTGTCAGTGACGTATCATGTTCTTGTCAAAAACTTTTTAAACTACTTGTAGGAACCATATTTTTTGTCAGATTTATACGATGTTTGGTCAAAAAATCTGTATAAAATAAAAATTTATATTTTGTATATGAACATATATATTGATTCTACTTCTTCATTACAAACTGAATATTAGTGTTAAACTAAAGGCATCATATTAAAACTCAATGAGTTTAGGTACTACAATATTTAAATTTTTGGTTTCAGGTGGGATCACATGTTTTTCCCTGATGGCCTCTATTTTTCCCTCCTGGATCCCCGAGAGTCCCGTACCAGAGGTAGGTACCCGATTTATTTCTTGATTAACTAAAATAAAATTCTATTTAGCTTAAAAGTACAATCAGCAGAAGATGTTAAACAAAATTTGATTGTATTACTACTTTACTAAAATGATTATACTTTAACACTGATGGTAATCATTTTTTTTTTTTAAAAGACGTGTGGCACTCGAGGACTGCCGCGGTAAAGCTGTTGCATAGCATTTTTATCAACTTGTGCAATTATAATTATTTATTTATTTATTTATTTTACAATTTATGTACACACAAAAATTACAGAAACAGATTATTATTTATTTATTTTATTTATGCAGTATTTTTTCTCCTTTGTTTTTTTTTTCTTTGATATTAATTGAAGTTACACTTTCACACATTGAATTGAATTTTGATTGATTGTTCACTCATTTGTTTTCATAACGGTCACCACGCTCAAAAAACAAAAGAGTGAGGGGTGTTAGGTTATTTTCGTTACGGAATTTCTGGATTCGGTCTCCACGCTCAAGGCCCGCGATAGAAGCTATGCAATAGCTTAAAATACATAAATAGAAAAACTATATGAACCGTATTTACATCAAGTCAGTCTAAATGATATTCCGTTACTAGGATTCAAGCCTTTAATACTCTACGAGAGAGAGCCACCTATATTTCACCACGCGAGCCCAGACTGATGATCACATATCTTCAAATTTTTGTTTCTAGGAAATCGCCGTTTCCCAATGAGCTGTTTTTCTATACCATTTTAAGAGGAGTAGTGATGAAACAAATTACAGGCCGGTACTTTACTTTGAATGACACATTTATGCAAGGAAAATTATTCAGTAACGTCAGTAGTTGAGAACAGTGATGGCCGAGTGGTAATGAACCTTATGAGCTGTTGGGTGCGGGTTCGAACCCAGCCAGGCACATTACTTTGTGTAACTTATTTTATCACCACTGCTCTCCAAACGGTGAAGAAAAACATCGCGAGGAAACCAGCATATCCTAGAACCAAAAAATCGAAGACATGCTACATTCACCAAGTGGCCCCGCGTGGTGGTTTACGGCCCATTCCCTCTTCTCAAGAGGAGGCCTGACTCCCAGCAGTGAGAACAATAAAAAGGCGGACGATGATGAATTAAATTTAGGAGCGTTTTCAGAAAAAATCACTATCAGTGTGCGTTACATAAGTGAGAGGTCCTTTACTTTAAAAATGTATAGAGTAAGATGCAAGAGCCGTCTGAAACTATTTATTTTCACCTTATTTGGAAGCTTCGATGCGCTACTCGTAAGTCGGGTTTATTACCGCTAGGTCACCACCACCAAGTATTTATTTTATTTAAAATAGACCAGCCGAAGCCCTACACCTAATTTATTTAACTCACTTCAAACAAAAATTCAAACATTCAGGCAGTATCATCTTCCATTTCGGCCTCATCTAGCATAAACTGACGAAAAAAATAAAAGTGTTTTTTAAACCTATTTACAAAATAAATATCATTTACCATTTACCATTCATCTCCAAACATATCATGACCTAACTTTCGCCTTTATAAAAATAATATTAGTGTGATTTCTCTGATAAGGTTTTCAATGAAATAGCCTCTTTATTAAATTAGTTCGATGACATTGAGTTTACAATATATCAATCGAGACAGACAATAGAAACATTATAATTGCATAATTTCAATAAATGGTCTCAAACATTGTCAACGAATTTGTTTTTGAAAAGTAGAATTGGAATATCTATGTCTTGCAATACTATCACGAGCTCTTATAGGCACGTTAAAGCTATGGTGCAATCATCATCATCATCAGCCTTATCTTTTTTCCCACTGTCGGGTCTCCGGCCTTCTCTCTATGAGAGGGAATAGGCCGTAATCCACCATGCGGGGTCAGTGCGGGTTGGTGAATGTCACATGTCTTCGAATTTTTGGTTATAGGACAATGCAATGGAGTAATACAGGGTGTATACTTGTATATTTCTATAACTCTTTCTCGCTCGCACAATTAACATTTTAACACATCATCCCCGGAAAACAAAAAAAAAATAATATGTAGTAGGTATGTTTAAACGCGTATATCTGTGTAGATTTTTTTAGTTATAAGATTCATTTCATTTATGTTGACTTAGTTTTTGTTGTGCATTTGGTTAAGTTATCCTCCTACTATGAAATTTCTAATATAAAGTTTTGCTGTAAGAAAATCCTATTTTGGGTTATACTCACCTGTGTACATCGGCTGTCTTACTATTTATACTTTGCAAAGCTGTGTACACTATAGAATATATAAGAAAAAAAAAACTGAAAATTTATCGATACCTACTGATTTGATTTTTTTTTGTTATATTTAATTCATTAAATCTGGTAAAACCCCAAGCAAACGCCGACGTTGGCTCTCTCATTGTGTCTCTAATTGCGGTATCTTCAGATTGATCTCAGCAGTAACTTGGGTTATATCTATCAGGAAACATGGACTCTGACCGGAAATTTGACTTTTAGCTTTTCTCACAACGAAAGTTTCCCCATAAAGTTTTGTGTATGGGTATCCCACCTATACACACCCCACCAAACGTATGGCGATGGAACGAGCTTGGCGAAATTAAGTATAGGTGGGCCAATGTGACGCCTTAAAAATGGTGGCTGGAAGCCTGCGATAAACTACGTACAGTCTATGCTAAAGTGAAGGGCCAGGTGATGCTTTGATGACCTTGGAAGTTTTTTAATAACATCCATGTCTCCATATAGGAAGTAAACTAAAAAATCATGCACCACAGTACTATTAGAGATATCCTCGCGATTAATTATTCTACAAACTGTCGGGTAGTTGCCCGGACCAGACACAACATCCTTCGGTGGCTAAAAGTGGAATACCCTGCCAAAATCTGTGTTTCGCGATAGCTACAACCTAGGAGTATTTAAGTCAAGAGCGAATAAGTTTCTTCTAGATAAGCATGCTCCATCACCGACTACATCGTCAATTTCCATCAGGTAAGACAGTAGCCAAGCGCAAGCCTACCTCTAAAAAACCTCAGTTTTCAACGGAAATTTGCGGAATTTTACAGCATGTTCGGCGTACCTATAAACTCTAACGGCACGGCCACAAAAGTAAAGCCATGCTTCTGGCGTCAATTCGCTTCAAGCGTTATTTGTAAGTGCTAACTTACTTTGATCGCTAATTATCTTTCTTCGCTGCTGTTGGCCTCATCAGAAGGCTATGATCGAATCAAAAATGAAGATATTTGCAGGAGAACTAAGGTTGCCGACATAGCACGAATAATTGCCAAACTTAAGTGGCAATGGGCAGGGCTCATTGCTCGCAGAACAAATTGGAGTGGCGACCGCGTACCAGAAGACGCAGCGTTGGGAGATGACCGATGACCTGGTGAAGGTTGCGGGAAATCAATGGATGCTTGCGGCGATGCTTGGGGGAGGCCTATGGACAACAGTGGACGTATATCGGCTGAAATAATGAGATAATAGACATTCATTTGTTTTCGATGCTTGACGCTGACGCTTGTGGCACAATGCGAGTTAGCTTGGAGCGTCTCATTTTATGGCCCTCGGATTACTCGAGAAATGGACTTTATTATTTTTATTAACAGTTTTTTTTTTAGTGGGTATAAATCATCCTGATGACATCCCCGCCCTTGGGCGGAGCGGGAAATAGAGTCAGACTTTTACTCATTAAGAAAACCCACACCGTTCCTTCGTCGCCTTTCATACTGGGCCGAGACTTCCTTTCTAAAACAAACCCTTGGCCCCTCTACGCTTCGACCCAGCTGGGCCCCTATGGTTGCTGACAACTACTTGAGGCGCGCGAGAAAGTACACGCTGTCGACGACTTGCGCTCGACTTGGGCCTGATGTGTCGGCCTCCTTCTTTGCTAGCGTTACTGCTTCGCAGAAGGAGGCGATCGCCTGCCATTCCTCCTCGCTCCGGACCATGAACTGTACCAAGGCCTAGCGCGAGAGATTGCCGCCGCTGACCGCCCCCACAAGGACAGGCGATGCTTTGCCCAGTCTTCCGAGTGTTGTAATATTAACAAATCAATCAAAGATGAACTGATCACCACTTCCTCATTGCATTTTTTTTTCTTTTGTTAATAAAAAGCAGGTAATTATTATAGTCTTGTAATTATGATTATAATTTAAAAAAAAAACAACCTCTAAGGGCAATTAGCATTCTATAATTGACAAGGAAAAAATTATCGATGTGGTTTGCTGTGATTGCTTCATTAAGACTTAATCTTCAGGCGGTTGCCTTCTTCGGTCGGCGAGCAATAGGCAGCTCGCCATCCGACCGTCCAGTTACCGTTCGGACCGAGCCCAAGTCGTCGACGGCACGTACTATTCCACGCGCGCCTCAAGGAGATTCCAGTGTCCGTAGGGGCCTAGCAGGGTCCGAAGGGTCCACGGCCCACGGGGCCCTGAAACGATGGCAAAGAAGGAACAAGAGTGGGTTTTTAGTCAGTAAAAGTCTAATACGCCCTCCCTTTCCACCCAGACCGGGAGAAATCATTGGGTGATTTCCCACCTTAAAAATAACTTCTAACGGGAAGAATCAGGGGTCCTTTACTATGGAGAAACAATTAATTAATTAGACAAACAATTAATTAGCAATTACTGTCCATTCCAGAAGAAGATCCATTCCGGAAGAGATCGCGGAATGTGATAAGCCCGTCCATTGTATTTTTATGTGTTTTAGTTTCCTTTTTGTATGTGTAATGGTGTACAATAAAGTACATAGGTAATAAATAAATAAATATAATAATAATAAGCGGGCGAAGCCGCCGGCAGTAACTAGTGTGTACATACAAACTTTCGCATTTTTAATGTTAATCATCATCATGATCATTTCAGCCGAAAGACGTCTACTGTTGGATATAGACCTTCCCCAAGCGTTGCCATGATGACCGGTTTGTTATTGATAAGCTTGCGTTTGACCAACATCTCACCTGATGGTAAGCGATGATGTGGTCAACGTTGGAGAGCACGCTAGTCTAAAACAGTTAATGTTATAATATTACTATCTTTAAGTGTATTTATGTTACTATTTACACTCTAGTAATGTTGCTAAACTTCCATTTATTTTCCATTAGCCATCGATTTTACGCCAACTTTGATTCGTATTGATTGGCGAATGACAAGCATTACGATTGTGTAAGGACATTGACATGGACATTGACACGTACGAATGGAAGTAGAGTTACATAGATTTGCGATTGTGTCGCTACTCACCACGTATATAAAGATTTGCGAATGTGTCGGTACTCACAATCTAAAAAAACCTTATCGATTAGAGATAATATAATTATTGAAAGTTAGCAGTACCCCCAGTTAAATGAAAAAAAATATTAGACAAGGTCGACAGGTAGAAAATGACTAGTGCTGCAAAATACAATCTATCAACTTTGAAATCGGTGCAAAGGCGTGCGAGGAGGCTAATTAGTGCAGCAGTCTTCCCGTTCAATTTAGGTGTCTTCAAGGCTAGAGTGAATAGGCTCTTAATAAACTAGTGCGCCTCACCATCAACGTGCAATCACTGCTTACCATTAAGTGGAATCGTGGTCAAGCACTAGTTTAAAAAGAAGCGATAAAAGTTTGATGATTGTTTAATTGTAAAATAATGTATAACCGTCTGGTGACATTAAAAGTCGATTGTAGGTCTTTACGATGTAATTACGAGATGAGCGCAGAGCATTATAACAATGATACATTATGTCATCATAGGGCATAACTTATGATACACTGCAATGTTGTTATTGGCTTATCATCAATATGTTGCGAACTGAGAAAGAATTGTGTTGCTTAAGTCTTCGATGTTATCAACATCGGGGCACTGCCATCATATTTTGTCGTAAGGTTTTAAAAAAGGTGAAGTATTGTCAGTAATTGTCACACAGTACACCTTGGGCACGCCACAATTATGGCGGCGAGTCTTTGAGGCGTGGCTGGAAGAATCTCACGGCGAACCTTCCGCATGACGCGGGTTCTCATGGTAAGCTCGGGAGTTACCTGCAAAGGATCCGTGCGGAAGTGACGCCCGGGTGTCGCCTCTGTGGGGAGCACACGGTAGAAGTATGCCCCACTTGGGCAGAGCATCGCTGTGTCCTTGTGGGGGCGATCGGCAGCGACAATCTCCTGCGCCGGTCCTTGGTATAGGCTATGGTCCGAAGCGAGCGCTTCCTTCTGCGAAGTAGTAATGCTAGCAAATGAGGAGGCCGACTGCATCAGGCAACGGCGCTCACCCCGCAGCCGCCATCGAGATTCCGATCCCAATTTCCGGCTACCACAGGCGCGGGCTTGCGGACGGTGAGCAATGGGTAGCTCGCTGTCCTGGCTGTAGAAGCTAGTCAATAATATAAAAGCGCTACCGAAATGTCACTTGTTCAAATTCTCTTCATTATCGGCCTTTTTAATGTTCCCACTGCGGGGACTCAGGCCTCCTCTCTAGGAGAGGAAATAGGCCGTTATCCACTACGCGGGTCCAGTGCGGGTTGGTGAATGTCACATGGTCTTCGAATTTTTGGTTCTAGGACATGTCGGTTTCCTTTCGATGTTTTCTTTCACCGTTTTTATTTGTGTAATTTATTGCTCTCAGTTTCTGCTCTCAGTGGTAATGAAATAAATTACACAAAGTAATGCGCCTGGCAGGGTTTGAACCCGCGACCTACAACTCGTAAGTCGGAGCCATTACCACTCGGCCACCACTGCTCTCGAAAATTCTCTTACTTTTCGGCAACAGATGTCCACTACGCGATGATTGAATGTCATTTTGTCCAAAGCCATGTTCAATTTATTTTGTTCTTTGATCCTTTGTTAGTAACATGGAATCATTAACCTGATATTAAATTTCCAGCTGATGGTTTCTGTCTAAAGAAATTAGTATTTAAATGTGCTTCAGGACAACGGGTAACAAATTTAATATCAGTGAAACATGTATATTTTTAGATTGGTTCTACAGTGACGATTGTGTACAAGAAGACGCAGCGTTCGAAGGCCTCTCATAAAATGTCGAGGACTGCAGGGTTACTATGACGTTCAAAGTAAGAGATGGCGCTAGACAACCTGTATAGCTCTGTCTCTTATCCACACTGAAACAAGATTTAAACAACCTTACTTTAAACATCATGGTCTAGGTCCGGGTGAGCGTTACATACGATGGATGTCATACACACAGTAGCGGTCTTCGTGGTGTCCCTTGGAAGGACTTGGTCTAGCAGTAGAGGTCTTTCGGTTATAGTGATGAAATATATTTATTCAATTGCGACAAAGCCTAAACTGAGAGTTATCACAGTCATAGTCATTTATTCATTACCAATAAATTGTATCTGAAATTACAAACAGTTAAATATTACAACAACACACAATTAATATAACATTTGTAAGCTTGTTGAAAATGTTTATTTAACAAAACAACTAAACTTAACAAATCAAAGTTTGGGTACACAATTTACACGGTTACAATATATGAACAACAACATGAGCGAGAATACAATTTGCTTGGACGCGTGTCATCGAAGTTCTCGGTTGGCGGTTACGGGACCGGAGAGCGCGATCTGCCTGCCTGCGCGTCGCAAGCCACGCGGCGTCTTGCGCATGCGTAGTAAGGTTCGTAACAATTCGGAAATCGGGAACGGTTCGTGTACGCTCGGGCGGCCGGACGCCAGCCGCGCGGGCAAGCGGCGATTGCGCATGCGTGGTAGACTTCGTAAGTTCGGGAATGGTTCGCGTATGCTCGGGTGGCCGGGCACTGGCTGCGCGGGAACCTACCTACCACTGGTCGGCGCGTTACACCCTCCCCCTCTAACCCAAGCGTTGCGCCCTCGCTGCTGGGTTAGCATTACGGGGCCTTCCCCTTTTTCGTTTCTCCTGAAGAGGAGCCTGTACAGAGCCTACAAAAGGAGTTAACAAGGATACGTGGTACTTTCCTAATAATACCCCATCACTGATGCGCTCGAGCGCATAGGTGGTGAGTCCTACAACCTCCTTAATGCGGTACGGACCATCTCGCCGGGGAGTAGCTGGCACCTGGAGCAAGCCGGCAGGTTTCCGCGTGTCCACCTTGTAACGCTGACATGCAACACAGTTTTTTATATACTGGGAAACGTCATTTCTCATCCCAACCCAATAATATTTACCTGAGAGTCGCCGCAATGTTCTCTCCACGCCAAAATGGCCAGCTGTAGGAGCATCGTGGTACTCGGCCAGAGCGTCCTTACGCTCATGCTCCGGCACTACTAAATTGGCGTCATCGTTCTCCTCGTTCTCAGGTCCATAGCGATATAATATGCCATCGGCAATGACATACCCCTTATCGGCCCACGCTCTCCCCCTAAACGGATCGTCTGATTCCATCGCGTCTATGATCTTGCGCACCTCGGGGTCTTTTAATTGATTCTCCCGGACCTCACTTGGGCTGCGTGAAGGCAGATCCATTACGGTGAGACACAAGTCACAGTCGGTGTCGGTTGGACAAGCAGGGCGTGAGAGGGTATCTGCGATCACATTCGCTTTGCCTGGAGTATACGTCCCGTCTTTTTTGCTGACCAGAACGACGTTCGAAGCCCAAGGAGACTCACACTCTTCGATGACATCAGCACTGAGCAGCTTTTGGAGTTCCTTCTCCAATGCTTTCTTCTTCAATGGCGACAGCCTGTAAGGCGGTGATGCAAGCGGTTCCTGGTCATCACTTACCTTAATTTTATGAGTGGCAAAGTCTGTCGGGGGTCCTTCGGCAGCAAACTGGGCCGATCTCCTGTTTAAAAAAACGTTGAGCACATCCCTGTGCTCTGATGGTAACCCATTACCTTCGGCATCACGCAAGGATACATCGGAGATGTCGGCTTGCATCAGTTCGGTGTTATTTAAAAGGACAGATCGTACAAACGGAAATATTTGTTCGGGGTTGTCAGAAAAGTACCATGACTCCTGGGCTATGTCCAGTGTGACACCAGCCTTAGCAATAAAGTTGCGACCTAACAATGTTTTAGTTTTTTCTTCAGGTAATACTAGAAACTCCGTATCTACCTGTCTCCCTTCTAAAAACACGGGTACCGTCGCGATGAGTACTCTTTTTAATCGTCGAGAGCCGTCCGCAAGCCCGATGGTGCGTTCTGCCTCGCAAAACTGTACCCCTTCCGAAACCAAAATATTATATAACAGGGAACCCGCAACACTGCAATTAGCCCCTGTGTCCAATGTAGCCACACCTACCCTATTCGCGATGTTAACGGAAACAGTCGGATGTGATGTCGATGACACGAGCGGGACGCGCGTGGCGTCATCGTCAGTCAAGGTGTTAAAGTCGCAAGTCCGCGGTGGTACATTATTTCCGAGGCAGTGCTCGCATTTTGACCTCACTACGCCAGCCTGGCCACATCCGTAACAACGTATCGGGTTAGAACTATTATTACTACCTTTACACGAATCTGAAAGGGTGTTTGCGGCTTGTTTGTTTTTTAAATTTCTACAATCGGCTACATTATGGCCGTAAAACTTACAAAATGTACAACGTACGCGCTTTTCGCGTTTCGAATTTTCGTTCGAGTTACTGGTGACTTTCGAGTCGGTGGTAACGCTAGAACCAGTGGTAGGGGCGCGCTCGGTTTTATCAAGGTCGCGATCGCGTGAAACTTGCGAGCGGGAAACGTTCGTTATTTCGGCAGATGAAACGTTCGGCTTTGCCGTGTAGGTACTTGTGGTACTTACCGATAATTCGGAAATCGCGTCTTCGATGACCCTCGCCTTCTCTACAAAACTATCAATATCAGTGATATCACCTCTTTGTAACCGTTTTCGAACACGACGGTGTAACAACCCGTAAATTATATCTATTTGCATAGGTACAGGCACTTCATATGGCAATTTTACAATTAAAGATCTAACTTTGCACATGAACACTTCGGCACGTTCGTCATTTTGTTCGTGACTGAACACTTCTCGCAGTATTTTATATGCCGGTTTCTGCATCCCGTACATGGAGCGAAGTCGAGCCACGGCCTCCTTCCAGGTGTTGACGGCGGTGCGGGCGCCGCGCCACCACACGGCGGCGTCGCCCTCCAGCAGCATCGGGAGCCCTCGCAGCGCGTGATCGTCGCTCACGTCCGCGCACTCCTTATACACCTGAACTGCATCGATGAAAGCTTCTAGCACTTCCGGCTCGCGGGAAGTACCATTGAACCTCGCGGTGCATTTCGCGAAGTTTCCAGTTGATGAACCAGTGTTGGTGTTTAGTGTCGGCGTCGATGCCGGCAGCGGCGATTGCCACGGGCCGCTGCTGCTAGGTAGCGACCTCAGCTGTTCCACCAGGTTCCTGTTGGTCTCTGCCTGCATCTTGACAAACGACTCCATCATGTTGGCAAGGAATGTTTCGGTGTCCATTCTTGCGTTGGCGCCGGCACGTTCAGACGCTGGGACGAGTTTGGGGGCCCGTTCAGGACTCTGCTCCGTAGCCTCGTCGTAATCCTCGCGATCGCTGACGTCGCTCGGCTAGTTATCCGCGTCCGAAGCAGCATTGGCAGCTCGCATAGCTCGCGTGTTTGGCATTGTAGGTAACCGTTAACGTAGTTTTCGTTTTAAACTTTTCGCGTGAGTACCTAGGTTAGTACTAATAAGCACGGCCACGGCACTTGGTATGTACGTAACAAAACTGTAGGTAGAGTTCGTGATTCGTAGCCACTAGTTGGAGCGCCACTGTAAGCTTGTTGAAAATGTTTATTTAACAAAACAACTAAACTTAACAAATCAAAGTTTGGGTACACAATTTACACGGTTACAATATATGAACAACAACATGAGCGAGAATACAATTTGCTTGGACGCGTGTCATCGAAGTTCTCGGTTGGCGGTTACGGGACCGGAGAGCGCGATCTGCCTGCCTGCGCGTCGCGACGCCGGACGCCAGCCGCGCGGGCAAGCGGCGATTGCGCATGCGTGGTAGACTTCGTAAGTTCGGGAATGGTTCGCGTATGCTCGGGTGGCCGGGCACTGGCTGCGCGGGAACCTACCTACCACTGGTCGGCGCGTTACACATTGTATTTACCTATTTTTATTTTTTTGTTTAAAGTTCTCTTCAAATCTAAAGGCAGTTCATTAAACAAAATAGTCGATTGATATCTGGGACAGTGCTTCACAATATTTAAATTAGGCTGTATCTTGTATAGTTTCATATCTTGCCTACGCGTGCCTTCTCTAATCTCTCGTTCTTCTCATATTCGTGTATATATTTGGCCATGTTACTTAGAAACACAAGTACATGAATACTCGGTACTGTAAGTATATCTAGTTTAGTGAAGTATTCACGGCAAATTTCTCTTTGCAGAATACGAAATAAAGTGCGAATTGCTCGTTTTTGTAACACAAAAGCTCTTTTGATGTTATACGCGTAACTATTATTATCAGACCATCATTTATTAATTTCAGAAGGTGCTTTACTAGAACAAGTTACTTCTAGACAAGCGTGCCCCATTGTCACTCACATCATCGCTTACCATCAAGTGAGATAGTGGTTTTTTTTTTTTTTTTTTTCGATGGGAAAAATCATCTTATGACAACCCCCGCTCTTGGGCGGAGCGGGAGATAGTGTCAGACTCTTACTGACTAAAAAACCCATCCCGTTCCTTCTAGCCTTCGTACCGGGGCTCGAGCGCCCTTTCGGATAACACTGGCCCCAGTAGGCTTCGACCCGGCTGGGCCCCTGCTGTTGCTGACAACTCCTTGAGGCGCGCGGGAACAGCGCGCGCCGTCGACGACTTGGGCTTGGTCCGGACTGTTACCGGACGGCCGGACAGCGAGCTACCCATTGCTCACTGTCCGCAAGCCCGCGCCTACGGTGGCTGGAAATCGGGATCGGAATCCCGGCTGCGGCGGCGAGAGCGCCGTTGTCTGATGCGGTCAGCCTCCTCCTTAGCGAGCATTACTGCTTCGCAGAAGTCGGCGACCGCCTGCCACTCCTCCTCGCTCCGGACTATGGCCTCGACCAGGGCCCGGCGCGAGAGGTCTCTGCCGCCGATCACCCCCACGAGGGCACGGCGATGCTCCGCCCAAGCAGGGCACACCGCGATTGTGTGCTCCACCGTGTCCTCCGGGCGTTCCGCACAGTGGCGACACCCGGGCGTCACTTCCGCTTTAATTCGAAACAGGAACCTCCCGAACTTGCCATTTCCGGTGAGGACCTGTGTCATGCGGAAGGTAAGGACGCCGTGAGGTCTTTCCAGCCACGCCTCAAAGAGGGGACTTATCGGCATAATTGTGGCGTGCCCAGCACTGGGTTGCAATAGTCGCTGACGCCATTCCACCATGAGATCCCGCCGAAGCTCTGTCCGCCATGCCGCGACCTGTCGCGGCAGAGGACTTTCACCCCGGCGTTGCATCTCCACGCGCATGTCGTGCATGTGTGCAAGGACTGTTGCCTCCAGATCCCACGGTGGTAGGCCAGCCAGAAGGCTCGCCGCTTCGCGGGAAATCGTGCGGTATCCCCGCACCATCCGAATTGCCATGACCCTCTGGCAGGCGTTCAGTATGGCCGCCGGTTGCTTTTTCAGCGACGGCGCCCACACCGGCGCCCCGTAGAGGGCCATGGACCGAACGATCCCCGCGTAGAGCCTCCGGCAGGAGGCGTCTGGACCCCCAAGGTTGGGCAGGAGCCGCTTGAGCGCAGCCCCAGTCCGGTTGAGTTTGGGAGCCAGACGTCGGAAATGCTCCACGAAATTCCACCGGCTGTCGAGGACGAGTCCCAGGTACTTCATCGTCGACCCGACACCGATGTGAACTCCTCCTACCGTTAGTTGGGAACTCAATGGCGGCGCGTTCCGAGACCGGCGACCGTGGAAACACATGGCCTCGGATTTGTGAAGCGCCACCTCGAGTCCCAACTCCTGGATCCTACCAACGACTATCGCAACCCCGCGTGTCGCTAAAGCGACCGCCGCCCGGTATGACTCTCCCTGCGAAGTGAGATAGTGGTCAACCACAAGTGATAATACAAAATAATAATTGTCTCTTTCTGGTTTTTTTCCACAACTCATCGGGAAAGCAGTCTATTATGATCTTAACGGTAATAGCACTAAAATGGGTGAGCTATAAATATTCCCCCAACTCTAACAAACTTCCAATGGACGAAGTAGTTCAACAGGGTCAGTTCTTACTATTTTAGGAGCCATTATATCCACTGTTGTTAACTATCATCAATCTTGGAACGGAGGGGGAGGGTTAAGTATCTAAAGGGTAGGAAGAAATATGGTCTGAGGCTTCAACTACTTTTGTTCTAGCTTAAACTTTTTTTCCGCAGGAGAATCAAGGTCGCTGACATAGCATGACGAATCGCCGAACTTAAGTGGCAGTGGGCAGGATACATTGCTTTTAGAACGGATGGTCAATGGGGCCGAAAGGTTGTAGAGTGGCAACGGTGCACCGGTAAACGTAGCGTTGGAAGGCCTCCTACAAGATGGACCGATGACCTGGTGAGAGTCTCAGGAATGCGGTAGATGCGAAACGCATGATCGCATTCCCGAGATAAAAATTGACATAATTTAATATTTATATTCTTCAAATGGAAGAATAAGGGAGAACCTCATCGCCCACAACGGGACATAGTTCCCGGTCGACAGGCCAGCGATACCCTCAGATAGCCGAAGTCACACAAGCACCAACAGCCCTCGAAGTAAGTGTGCAAGGAAACACCGGTGTGATTTTAGTGTCAGTGTGAACCTGATAGAACTCTTCCACCTCAGGGCAGAGGACTAATATGAGAATTTGCACCCAAAAAAATGTTTTATTATCATCATCATTTCAGCCGAAAGACGTCCATTGTTGGACATAGTTCTCCCCCCAAGTGTCGCCACAACGAAAACTCGTCTCAGTAGGTCATCGGTCCACATTGTAGACGGCCTTTCAGCGCTGCGCCTTCTGGTGCGCGGTCGCCACTCCAGAACTTTTTGGCACTTGAAGATAGGCCGATGGTCTGATGAGGGTCACGAGAATCCGACGAACAGGATCGGACGTTAGGGCGACACTTGGAGGAGGCCTATGTCCAGCAATAGACGTCTATCAGCTGAAATGATGATGTTGATGATGAATACAATTTCTATAAAAAAGTTATTATTCAAAAGTGTCTATGTGATAACTCTTATTGATTTTCAATCAATTCGCAGTAGAACTAAAAATATTTTCACCCTGACGACAACTCAAGCAAACTATCACAATTGACATTCGATAAAAAAACAGACGTCAAATAAAAACACTAGGAAATGAACCAACCTAATTCTAAATTTAAATCTTGCCGCCAAACTTGCTAGACAAACTATCCAGCCAGTCTAAAATCGAGGTCAAAGACAGTCTGTGCTAGGAAGGGATAGATAGCAAGAGATCTATTACGATACTGAGGTCAATCTATCATAGCCTCATAGGTAATGATGCTCACATTACGGAGCCACGCAGATCAATAAAACTACCAAAACTCTGAGAACATCTGGCGCGAACCCGGGGAAAATGTGCGCATGCGTGAAACTGTGTTACCAGTTTAAGAGTGAGATTTTAACGCGATTTATGGGAGAAAAGCTTGACAGTTAGGTTTATTTTTTTAATAAAATTAAAAGTAGTAGTTGAATGTTATTCGTATCTGTAATATTATTGAATAGTGAAATATGGTATCATACCGTGACCGTACCAGTGTCAATAAAATTAAATAAATTAGTCAGTGTCAAAATTATACCTTCTATGTTTCATAAACAAAACTATAAAAGATTTAAAACCTTCGTTCAATCCTATAAAATTAAATAATCTTTTAGTTCTGTTTAAATTGGTGAAGTACACAGTATATACAATTAATTGCAGATTTAGTTTTAATAAGTGGCAGCCCCACCTGAAACGTCAAACCAAAAAATCTGGAGCGAAACTATAGTCAAATTAACGTTTTTATTAATAATAATGAATGAAAATGTGAAAATTATAAATTAAAAACAATTTTTACGGACATTTTGACTATTTCTATTGTATTTTTGGGGTTGAAAACCCAATTATTTAGTGTTACAATTATGAGTGTAGAATCGTGAATGTGTTCAGCTAATAAATTAGGAATAAGATTGTTGATGTTTTAGTCAGTTGTTGAAATAGTCTTCCTTCTAGTTACTTTTACATATCGTTAGTTTTTTTATCAAATAGTTGTGGAACTGGTTGTGTTAAATAAGATTGAAGAGATCACTGACACTGTCAAAGGTAAGGTTATGTATTCATTCTCTAATACTCGTAATTGTTCTATTAATAGAATGTCCGTATCTTTCCATCGATGAAAAGAAAATTCGCTTTGATCTTGACTGATATGGCATTGGAGCCATTTTTGTAATATTAAAATAGCCGAGTCTTTCATTAAGATCACGTGTACCTATCTCTCCTGTTGTGAAAAAATCTAAAGGCGGTTGAAAGAGAGTGTTCAGCTGTTGTATGTTTATTAAATATTTTTAGTTTTTATTTTACCAATCGGGTTTCAAAGCTTTCCTCCAAAACCTTGAATATACCTATATGTTTATGTGTTTATATTACTTAAGATTTTGGAAGGTAGGCTAGGATTCTGATCGATGGAATACAAGAATTTGTCAACTAACTCCTCCAAAGCGGCTTGACCGAATTGGATGTTTTGTTTTGTCAAATTCAGCTTTTAGGAAGGACAACGTATGTTGGGACCGTTAGTATTATTTATGGTTTTATAGCTATAAACAGACAATAAAAAAAATAATAATACATAAACTCTTCTAGACTTCCTTATTTCTTTTTAGATGGAAAATCCTTCAATAAAGGAATGTAGTTCACATTGGGCACAAATGTGCCACGTAAGCCGATTTGGGCGCGTCGGTTTCTATGCAACTAGACTTGTAGAGCACATTAGATCCACGCCACGCGACACGACGTGCAAATCAGACGTGGTCCACGTGTGCTTCGATCTAATGTAGTTTCCGCTTTACTCTTCCGTCTTTGAGTGGAGCAAGAGGGAATGTCAGACTTTTACTGACTAAAACCCAGGTGAATCCCTTGCGTTCCAAAGTCACGGTATTTTTTTCCCTGCCCCGAAGGACCCCGTCAAATACTGACGCCTCTTTGTACTTGCACGTGGATCACAATACACTGTTGATTTGGGCTTGGTTCTTATCGGACGGTGAGCTATCTATTGCTCGTCGTTCGCAAGCCTATGTGTACGGTGACTGGGATTTACGCCGCAATACCCGATGTCCAAGGCGTTGCCTGTGGCTTCTGAGGAATTCTTCTAGGCTAATCTCTAAACTAAAACGTTATCATCAGCTAAAACGCTACTACACGAGACCTTGATTTTCAAACCAGATTTTGATGTACATATTATTAATATTTTGATTTCGATCTACAGCTAGAGTGAGTAGGCTCTTAATAAACTAGTGCACTTCACTATCAACGATTGCATCACTGCTTACCATCAGGTGGGGTAATCAAGCACTAGTTATTATCAGATAAAAAAAAAACAGTTTCAATAAAACTCTGTTTTTGGTTCTACTCATCTATGGCAAGCATCTAGCCCAATATTTCCTTACAAAACTATGTGGAGCATTTTAGCTTCATCAATGATAAATCTGACGGCTTTATGGATTACGGCCATTTTCTGATTTTCGGGGCCTGATCTTCAGAAGTAGTAGCAGTCACTTTGAGTACGCTTCACCATCATCGATTGCATCACTGTATATTATTAGGTGGGATAGCAGTTAAGCACTAGTTTATATTATTTAATTATATACCGCTTAATTTTAATCGTTTTAATCCCGTGGAGGGTCGATCCGGTACATGAAACACTATCGATTTGTAAAGATAAAAAAAAATAAAGTACCTTTTTTTCAAAACTCGTATTACGCATGTACGAAATTATTTTTATTAAGAAAACGTCAGCTGAGCAAGTTCAATGACCTGTAGGTAGTTTGTACGCAACGCCAACTATTACCTAAAGGTCATTGAATTCGCTCAGCTGACGTTTTCTTAATAAAAATAATTACTATTAATAAATACATGAAATGTACCGGATCGACCCTCCACGGGATTAAAACGATTAAAATTTAACGGTGTATATTATCTAACTGTATCTCTACTCCGTCTATTAACGTCAATAGCCACAGCAAAGTCCAAAGTTCATCATCAGCCTTTTTAATGTTCCCACTGCTACGACTCAGGCCTCCTCTCCAGAGGAAGGAATGGGCCGTAATGCACTACGCGGACCCAGTGTGGGTTGGTGAATGTCACAACTGTATCTCTACTCCGTCTATTAACGTCAATAGCCACAGCAAAGTCCAAAGTTCATCATCAGCCTTTTTAACGTTCCCACTGCTATGACTCAGGCCCCCTCTCCAGAAGAAGGAATGGGCCGTAATGCACTACGTGGGCCCAGTGTGGGTTGGTGAATGTCACATGTCTTCGAATATTTGGTACTAGGAGATACCGGTTTCCACACGACGTTTTCCTTAACTGTTTTTAGAGCAGTGGTGATGAAATACACAAAGTATTGCGCCTGTTGTAAAAAAAGCAAGAAATAAATGGCTTTATTATTATTATTTCGCCTGGCTGGGTTCGAACTCTCGTGCGTGGCATGTCCAAGTCCAGTCAGTTACCAAGAATCAACAACTCTATTAATTCCAGCACATCAATTTACGACGAAAAACATATGAAGCCGAACTTCAACTTTCCTTTAACTTGAAGACAATATATCTGAGACGTGTCTGGTTCAGTCACTCGTTGCCATAGCAACGTCTAGTTAGAATATCGTTGAGAACTTGACGCCATCCTTTGATACTGTTTGTTCTTTGTGCTTCTGATATTGTTTGAGATAATTTTGTTAGACCATGTAATAAAATTTCAAAAGTTAAAGAGATATGATGTGGAAAGAAGAGAGATCTCATTTTATGTTTTAATAGTTTCTTATCTACCCACCAAGGCGAGCAAAAAAGTCATCATCATTATCATCAGCCATTTTAATGTTCCCACTGCTGGGACTCAGGCCTCGTCTCTAGGAGAGGGAATGAGCCGTAATCCACCACGCAAAATTTCTCACAAGGCTTTCTTTTATGAAGTACGCGAACACTAAGAGAATATTTTCTAAAATTCACGTCCTGAGGCGATGTAACGGGGGTCCTAAGTCTACGTGAAGAACCTTTTTCACTCGGACTAAGCCGCTGGCAGAAGCTAGTTCATGATATGAGAATAGTTACCAATGCATTCAGCTACTTTCCTAAATATAAGACATTCCTAGATTTTTTTAAAATGACTAGTGCGTGTTGCCGGTGATGACGTTACAATGGGCCTCATTAGAAGGCTTAAAGTTAGTCAAAGAGCAAAGGAAAGGGCTTTAGTCGGAGTTTCCAAGCATGATCACATCAGAAATGAAGATATCCGCAGGAGAACCAAGGTTACAGACATAGTCCAAAGAATCGCCAAACATGACAGTGGGCAGGGCACATTGCTTGCAGAACAAATGGTCAATGGAAACGAAAGGTTCTGGAGTGGCGACCAAGTACAGCGAAGACGCAGTGTTGAAAGGCCTCCCACATAATGGACCGAAGACTTGTTGAGGGTCGCGCGAATCCGATGGATCCGAAACGCACAGGACTAGCCATTATGGCAACACTTGGGGGAGGCCGGTGTCCAACAGTGGACATCTTTCGGCTGAAATGATGACTTTCTTAGATAAGTCAAATTCAAATTCAAATTCAAATCATTTATTTCAAATAGACCATTTACAGGCACTTTTGAATAGTCAAATGTCGGTCAGTCCAAGAAAAGTGAAGCTAAATTGCACGTTCCAAAGAGTAGGTCTCTATGGAGAAGAACGTGCAAGAAACTCCATGGACACTCTTTTAAATCATATATGTGTTACATATAATGTGTGTTATTACTTGTTGCTTCTATCATGTGAGCACAATGTCGATAGTGAAATAAAAATGTAAAATAATTAAAAGATAGAAACTGAATTAAGCCACTGGCAGCTAAGAGATGACCAGTCCCATCTGACGGCACCCGTTCACGAGTATGACGCGTGCATCAGCCCCACTCAGCTCAACCATTTTGAAGGGAACTGAACGACCCAATAACACGTGCCACCAACAGCGAGACATTTGAGTGAGCATGACAAACTCTCAACTGCCATCCTCGTAATGTCAAAAAAAAAAAAAATTTGTAACCTAATAAAAATGCTCCATGGTGCTTCACATTCACAAACTTGGAAAAAGTGCTTCTACATTATACAATGCAATTGTGTCTTTCAAATTAAAAAATAATAATGTTAGTTTCCAACTAATCAACTAATTAGTACGCCCTAGTGGTAGTGGAGCTGGACCAGCATTGAGCCAAGCATTTTTATCTTGAATATAATCCTCCAACTTATAATATGCTTGTCTGCATAGTGTGCGTTTAATACAAGATTTAAATTTCGTTTCATTGAGTTCTAATATGTGGGGAGGTATTTTATTATAACATTTCAAACAGTACCCCATGAAAGAAGAGGCCACTTTAGCCAGTCTGAAACCTGGTTGAACTAATTGATCCCTATTTCTTGTAACATAATTATGTCTATCGCCTCTTTTGCTAAAAAGATGAAGATTTTTTCTAACATACATTATGTTTTCATAGATATATTGACAAGGTACTGTCATTATGTTAATATCTTTAAACAGTTCCCTTAAAGAATCGCACCGGCGGAGATTGTAAATCGCTCTGATGGCTCTTTTCTGTAATATAAAGATTGACTCGATGTCAGCAGCCCGTCCCCATAGTAAGATACCGTACGACATGACACTATGAAAATAACTAAAATAGACTAGTCTAGCGGTATCAACATCCGTAAATTGGCGGATTTTTCTAACAGCATATGCAGCTGAGCTAAGCCGACCTGCAAGAGAAGTTAAGTGAGGACCCCATTGTAGCCTTGAATCAAGCGTAATCCCCAGGAAAATCGTTTTATCAACAAATTCTAGTTTTTCATTATTCAATACAATGTCACAATCACTACTTTTGACATTCGGTAAGGAAAATTTTATGCATTTAGTTTTTTTCCCATTTAGAACCAGATTATTAGCAGTGAACCAGTTTTGAACCTGCAATAGGGCGCTATTTTCGTTGTCAAGATTGTTAGTTTTTCTATTTATCTTAAAAATCAAAGAAGTGTCGTCAGCAAACAACACCATATTAAGTTTATTTTGCAACAAATTGGGTAAATCATTAATATAAACTAAAAACAAAAAAGGACCTAAAATTGAACCTTGGGGCACCCCCATTTCAACATTCAATCCCGACGAATTGACACCGTTTATTTGCACTAATTGCTGTCTATTATTCAAATAAGATTTTAATAAGCTTAACGCTGCATTGCCTAGTCCGTAATGCTTGAGTTTCCGAAGCAATGTTTCATGAACTACACAATCAAACGCCTTAGATAGGTCGCAGAAGATACCTATAGCATCTTGTGCCTCTTCCCACGCATTAAAAATGTGTTTTAGTAAGGAAACACCCGCGTCAGTTGTACAACGTCCTTTGGTGAAGCCATACTGTTTATCATGTAGGATGTTATTGGAGTTAAAATGACTAAGCATTTGATTTAACATTACCTTTTCAAATATCTTGCTAAGAACCGGCAAAACGGACACCGGCCTATAATTATTAGTGTCTTTACTATTCCCGGATTTAAAGAGCGGTATCACTTTACTATATTTCATTAGATCTGGAAAGACTCCTTGATCTATACACAAATTAAATATTAAAGCCAAGTACGGCGCTATAGTCTCAATAATTGAGGTACAAACTTTTATAGACATACCCCACAGATTTTCTGTCAATTTAATCTTGATTTCTTTAAAAGCTTTTATTACTGTTATGGGGTTTATATGTTTAAAGTTAAATTCAGTTGAACAGGCTGCAACGTTCGCCTGTAATAAATCAAAAGCATGCGATGGCGACGAATTTAGGGCTTCAGTAGTTTTAATTGGTATACTGGTAAAGAAATTTACAAATTCTTCTGCAACTAGTTTGTTATCGCTAATGAGACCATGATGAGTCTCCAATGTGTAATCATTATTATTTCTTTTGTTTCTGTTGGTTTCATTATTTCTAATATTCCAAACTGTTTTTATTTTATTATCTGCTGTTTTAACTTTGTTGCTAATGTATAAGGCCTTAGCTGCCTTACAAGTATTTTTAAACATTTTAGAATAAGTAGCAACATATTTATTAAAAGTTTCAGTGTTAATAATAGGCTTAAGGCCATACAACTCGAAAAGTCTTTCCCGACTTATTCTGATTCCTTTAGTTGCCCAGTCACTAAATCTAAACTTAGGGCAGATAGTTTTTGTTTTTTTCTCAAACGTCTGATTAAACTCCTTTTGAACTACTGAAAAAAAATTTTTATACAAAATATTACCATTGTTTTCTGCAAGGTTCCAATCACCCAACCTGCTAGTTATAGTGCTATTAAATTTATTTAATTTACCGGATGTTATTGGTCTGAATTGTATCTGCACTTGTTGTATTGGTAAGTTATTTACTGTCCAGACCACTCGTCGCTCGAAAATGTCACTGAGATTATGTTTTCGTTTTACCATTTATTCTCTTGACTAGGTATATTTTAAACATCTATATCTAGCTGTTTAATTTCTGTTTACTTTATATTTGCACTAAGTCCAACCCCATTTTTGTCCAGGCAATTTTTGTCCATTCCAGGTTGCCTGGAAGGAAGAAAAGGAAGAAAGCCATCAGTCGTATGTTTTTTTGTGATCTTGGTCAGTGACTTTTAGGTTATAAGATCTTTTCTTGTAAACAATGTATTTCTAGAAAATACAAAATTTGATTTGATTTGGTGTACAGTAAAGTGTATATAAATAAAGAATAAATATTTTCGTACTACAAGGTATAAAACCCCTGAGACTGGAAACAAGAACCACTAGGTTTGATCGATAAGATTAAGCTAGGTTTGCTACGGTCGACGAATTCAGGCCATCTGTTGCCCTATCAATCAAGACCCGAGGTGGCGGTGCGGCACTTAGTATTTCACGCACTCTCTTAGACGTACTGGGGAGTTAATACCTCACACTTTACTCCCACTTTACTTCGGGATGAAGCGCGGAGTACGCGCTAGTACTCAGTGTTCGGGGCAGTCGAAGTCACGCTGCATCCGTAGCCTTTTTTTTATAATGGATAGGCTCGCGTTTGACCACAATCTCACCTGATGGTAAGCGATGATGTGGCCGACGATGGAACACGCTTGCCTAGAAGCAATCTATTCACTCTTGACTTAAAGACCCCTAGGTTATAGCTATAAGGAAACACAGACTCAGGCAGGGAATTCCATTCCCTAGCTGTACGCATAATGAATGAACTACCAAAACGCTTTGTACGTATAGGTGGGATGTCCACCATGTACCGATGGCGCAACGCCGTACGTCTTGTGGTCCGATGATGAAACGGACTTGGCGGAATTAAATTGTGTAACTCTAGTGCACACTCCCCGAAGTGTAAACGATAGAAAACAGACAGGCTAGTAACTCGGCGTCGATGCTCAAGACTTTGGAGTTTTGACTTCACAAGAGCCTTTGATGCAAGTACGCGACAAATCGCCGTGTTGGTTTTAATCAGTACAAGAAGCACTAGGCACGTCATAATCATGATCCCATCTTTGAAAAGTGCATATAGATGTGCAAAGGCGTCCTCTCGGAAAGTCCCCGCTTACGACTGTTTCGGAAGGTTCTTGTTTCAAAACCGGGGGAAAGAAACATGATAGTCATCATGATGGCGATGATTAGCGAAGGCGATCAGTGTCGGCAACTCTCGCATCTGGCCCTTCTTCAGGCCAAAAAGGTCCAAAGCAAGAGGGCATGAGAGGCCTCCTAAATTATGATGCAAGCGCAGGAGGACGCTTTCCATTAAAGCGTGACGGAGAGGAGATCCTCAAGTCTTAGCTGTCACTAAAGACGTCTCTGATATTGTAAGTCACAGGGTGATTGCCGGCTTCCGTAAGCGCGGGCTTGCGGACGGCGAGCAATGTTTAGATCACCGACTTGTGTAAAGACTAAATTCGGATCAACGGCGTGTTGTGTTACACGAGCACCATTAATACCTACCAGGGTTGCAGGACAGATCGAAAGTGTTAAGGCCCGTTATGGTTTAGGATTAGATGGAACAAAGTACAGAATCTATTACATCTCAAGACCCATCTGTGTCTTGGAAAGCATGTTAAGCCGTTGTTTCGTGTAATTTGTAAATCTCTGTCCATAGTTACTGGCAAGCAAAAGCCCGTCTTCTAAGTCGAGGGTTATAGTGTAAACATGGAAGTGTATTAAATGTCGCATAAACGTTCACTGTATTTGTTTACCACTAGCTTTACTACTAGCCCCAGTGCATAAAATACGTCTGTGTCATTCAGCATTATAGCAACTTTCTATTGGTGAAAAATATTTCACAATCGGACCAGTACTTTTAAAGATTACCTCCTACAAACAAGAAAAATACATAAAAACCAAAAAAAAATTCACCTCTTTAAAATATTAGTGAAGATATTTATTTTATAATTTATGGACACAGACACACAGAAGGTACATCATTATAAATATTTGTTCTAAGTTCCCACTTATTTAAAATCTTCCAGCAGACCTGCGAAGGGAGAGATTATAGAAGGCGCTATATAGTGCCAACCATGCGAACCGAAGCGATAACCGTGGAATAAAGTACATTGACCTTTTCCTAAATTATATCTGCGTAGGTACCCGAAAAACAAGCAATGAAATGCTTTTCATTACTAGATTATGTTAAAGGATCACGATACATGTCGATGCAAGGCAGCTTCATATCTTTATTTCAATTTTTGAAATTAAAAATGTCAACAAATGTAGGAAGATCAATGACCGTTAAACCACGCTTATCTGATGCCTACCATTAGAGAAATGTAGATAATAAATAGTTCGTAGAAATAAAAAAATAAGAGTCTGTGAAATCTTAAATTAAAGTAAAAACAAAATAATAGCCATACTAACTTTACTAAAAAAGACTGTATATTATACACGGGCAATCAGAGATGTATGCCTCTATTTTGAGGTCGGGTCGACCCCAAAATAAATGTGGTTCGGAAACCGGCCAGACTGATTAATTGACCTCAGAGAGTACAAAGACCGAATCTTTTTTTCTAGTCTAAATCACAGACAGAGCCGAACATTGATTATTACGCTCACTCACAGAATAATTGTTTGCTTCATTTTATCCTTTATTTGGAAATTTACTCGAGTAATTAATCACAATTTTTGTTTAGGCAGCCGTACAAACAAATAAATAAAAAACCGGTCAAGTGCAAATTGGACTCGCGCATCGAGGGTCCTGGTGCTACCTATGTAAATAGTTTTATTCCAGAGTCGAACTTCAATTTTTTTTTTAAGTCTTTAAAAAGTAATTATTTTGTGACATAACTACATGGTTTTTAGACTTTTTCCTTTATTTGTATTGTGGTATCATTCATAGACCAATCTATAGAAGAGAGTATCATGCTTCTAACTCAATTTCAGGATTTGATATCCTTGCGAGTGTCAAAATAAGTGCCTAAATGTATCTTTATCTTTAAATTATGTTGATTTAGATCTTTAAATTTTCCAGTGCTCCTAGGTGTAACACTGTGACTTGAGTATTTGATATTAATTTCAGCTTGATACCCTTACGCGTGCCTAAGAAAATGGGTCTTGTCTTGACAGACGGACGACAAATATATATATTTTTTTAATTTATATAAACTAGTGATTGACTGCGATCCCACCTGATGGTAAGTAGCGATGCAATCTTTGATGGTGCGGCGCACTAGTTTATTAAGAGCCTATTCACTCTTGCCTTGAAGACACCCAAATTATAATCGGACGGGAAGACCGCAGCAGGCAGCCTGTTCCAGTCCTTCGACGTACGCGGTATAAACAATGAGGCGAAACGCTTCGTGCGGACCGTAGAGGTTTCAACAACGTAAGGGTGAATATTCGCCGTACGTCGGGTTGTTCGATGGTAGAATTGCGATGGCGGAATCAAGTCATGCAATTCCTGCGCACACTCTCCAAAATGCATGATGTAAAACATCGAAAGGCTGGCTACCCTACGCCTATGCTCAAGGCTTTGAAGGTTGGACTTAACCAAATCTGGAATATCCTTAGTTCCATTTTTGCTGACTGAGATACGGGATCCTAAAAAATTGTCTGTCGTAGTAAAACTAAAAACCCTAATATTAAATTATTTTGTATGGTAGTTAAACTAAATAATTTGATAAGAACATACCTGCTAATAACCGATAATTCCTAGAAATACAACGAAAAAGAATATTTATTTTGATGACTAATATTATTTCCAAGAAATCTAATAGATATTATCGTTACCGTTTTGATATTACTTGATGTCTTAATTTAAGTGACACATCTAATATTTTTGGAACGAATATGATTTATTAGATCATTAAAAATACATAAGTAATTGATAAAATCATACATGTGAAAAAGATGCCTGTTGTATTAGCAACTGGTATTAAGGGTTATCAGTGATACTTTAAATTCTGTAGCAAACTATTTTAAAAACGTGTTGTGACTACTTTCATCGTTTTTACGTAAAATGTCTTATGCTAGAACTACCTTCTCCTCCTTCTGGAGTCGTAATTCTCATCGCTGAGGGACGTTTTTGCTGGATTTGCTTCTTAATGATGGTATCTCGCCATCTGTGACGATTCTTAGCGTTATGAAGTGCGACGTGCAATTGAGTGTCCAGTGTGGAGCGGACCTGATCTGCCCATCTTTTTGGGCTGCGGCCTCTTTGTCCTTTGCCATCAACCATGCCAGTTACGATGAGCTGTTTAAGGTTGTGGTGATCTTAGCTGGCAATGTGGTCAAAGAACTAAAATATTCTGCGCATTCAGGTAGTTGGCCTTGGTACTGGTGTATTAGGCCCAAATTCTTTGTGAAACAAAGCCGATCGATTTGAGAAGAAGAAAGGACATTTTTATGTAAGATATACTATATGCACATGCTGCAACACTGTAGTAATAGTCACAAAATTTTATCGAATCTCGTTTGAGCGGTGCACAAAATTTTATTGTTATACCTCACATCTTACTAAAGGTCGAGTTTGTGTCTCAATAGAAATGTTATTGTTAGAATTTGAAGTCCAAGTATTTGGAATGTAGAATCGTGTAAACGGAAATAAAATTTTACAGGAATGCTTTCGATTTGAATCTTGGAATTGAGTTTTACACAGAACGCATTTCGATTTACATTTCCACAGTGATTGTTCTAGTTATGTTTAAGTGACATGTTTTTCAATAACATCTAGACTTCTATATAAAATAGTAGGTTTTGCCCGCGGCTTCACGCGCGTACATAAAATGTAGTCTTTGTCATTCAGGAATACAACAGCTTTCTACTGCTGAAAAATGTTAGCAATCGGACCAGTACTTTCAGAGATTAACTCCTACAAACAAAAAAAACTTTGCCTCTTTATAATATTAGTGTAGATTAGTGCAGATTAGTGTAGATGAATAAAAATGAATGGTCAAATTTGTTGCTAAGCACAAAATTCAAGACCGATTGGATCAATTTGGATGTTATTTTTTTTTTCAATTATAGAAAAGAAAACGACATTACAACACTTCCTACTAAAATTAATTCTTAATTTTATTATAAACCTAAAACTTGTCAACGCAATCTGTAACTAGATATATTCTAGCTGTTCCCGCGACTTCGTTTGCGTGGACTACAGGATTTTGAATATTTTTTTAAATAAAAGTAGCCTATGTTACTCCTTATTACATCAGCTACCTGCCAAAAAAAGTCGCGTCAAAATCGGTCCAGCCATTTCAGAGATTAACCCGGACAAACAGACAGACAAAAAATGTAAAAAATATATTATGGTATATGCACCGTAAATACATATATTCATAGGCATGGTAGTAAAATTTATTAATTTCGATATTACAAACAGACATACACTCAAATTTTATTTAAATGTGTAGATGTGGAAGCTTGTTAGTCGTATTAGCAATTTTTTATTACCTATGTAAAAAAATATATATTTATTATTAGCCTGTAAGCTTTCTTTAAAAGTAATTAAATAAACACATAGTTTATTGTTTTTTAGATTAGCTAGTCTATACTTACAATTAACTTATTTTTGGCCGGGGGTCACTAGATGGCGTTGTGTGAAAGTTGTTAAAAAAAATAAGAATGTAAGGAGGGAAGTGTCATGCCCGACTGGGATTTAAACTGGTAATACTTCACAATATAATAAGTTCGACAGTAACTGGCGCCTGCATACGCCTGCATGGATATGATAACACGGCCGAGTTATTCATATTCCTTGGTTTTGTAGTACGTGCTTTTCTGCACGCGTTAGCGTTACTAAAAGCATTATGAAGCCTTTTCTGATACTCAATGTTAGAAACTAAATAAGTACAAGGGACGATACTTTTTCTTCTGATTTTCTATCTGTAATGATACGACTCCGTGGTCTAAAACGTACTTATTTTTTTGTATGGCCTCTCGCAGTTCAACTTATGAAGTGGTCGACTATTAAACCGGAATAATCTGAGGGGCTTTAATAAAAATTAAAACCTCAAATTCAAATTCATATATTCATTTTGTGAACTTAGGTGATTACAGGTGCGGGCTTGCGGACAGTGAGCAATGGGTAGGTTGCTCGCTGTCCGACCGTCCGGTAACTGTCCGGACCAAGCCCAAGTCGTTGACGACGCGCACTGTTCCCGCGCAGGGACCCAGCCGGGTCGAAGCCTACTGGGGCCAGGGTTATCCGAAAGGGCGCTCGAACCCCGGTATGAAGGCTAGAAGGAACGGGGTGGGTTTTTTAATCAGTAAGAGTCTGACACTATCTTCCGCTCCGCCCAAGAGCGGAGGATGTCACTGGATGATTTTTTCCCACCATAAAAAAAAGACGAGTGGCACTCGGGGACTGCCGCGGTAAAGCTATTGCATAGCATTTTTATCAACTTATGCTATTATAATTATTTATTTATTTTATTTATGCAGTACTTTTTTTTCCTTTGTTTTTTTTTCTTTGATATTAATTGAAGTTACACTTTCACACATTGAATTGAATTTTAATTGATTGTTCACTCATTTGTTTTCTTATCGGTCACCATGCTCAAAAAACAAATGAGTGGGGTGTTAGGTTATTTTCGTTACGGAATGTCTGGATTCGGTCTCCACGCTCAAGGCCCGCGATAGAAGCTATGCAATAGCTTAAAAGGTGATTTCAGGTGTTTTTCAATATTTTGTTGTACAAACCATGTCCCGCCGATAGGCATACAAAATCAGTCTTATAAAGTTAGTGTCTAGTTGAAGTTATGTATGTCCTCCAGCCAGGGCTTGCTAAAAATTAAATTTAAATCGAAGCGACTACACGCCAAGCATGGTACCCTTAGCGTGGTAGTAAAATGTGGTAGAAAAATATAGTCTTTTATTTCTGACTCAGTATCGAACAACCATTACCATATAATTAGTAAAAAAACTTTAGATACGACTTCAATGTAAAATAAAAATACTAAAATGTGCAAAATAACTTCAATTTCAAAAGTCTGTTTCTGTAATAGATTTTTCTCTTCATTATTTAACTCCTATACACATCACATCCCTCCAAGTTATTTTCTGAACACATATCGCAAGACTCTTTTTATTGTTAGCAAAATGTCGTTTGCAAAGTTTTGGAGAGAGATTCAAGAGATAATCCATAAAGTTAATATAATATTATAAAAGCGAAAGTGAGTTTGTTTGTTTGTTTCGTCTTCACGCCTAAATGGCAAAACTGATTTTGATGAATTTTGGTACAGAAATAGTTGGGACCCTGGAGACGGACATAGGCTTATTTTTTTTTTTAAGTGAGTAAAGGGGGAGAAAAAGGCGCGTAAAAAAAAGGAAAGCGGGTAAGGAAATAAAATATAATACGAACATAACCTTTGTTATCCACTTATTTTATAAGTTGTTATGTACAATAAATAATTAAGAATTAAGAAAAAATAAGAGAACATTAGCCTACTTTTTTTTAATTCTCCTCCATATCCTTACATTTTCCTCTGTGACGTAAAATTTACATTCTTCTCTATCTTCCATAGATTGCATAATGCGTTACAAGAGGCGCACGTCGCAAACTACGAGGACTTCTCGCCACTCAGACAAAAAATATACAATACGTAAGTACCTATTATTTAAGATTGTTTTAAGATCGAAGATCGTCAAGCACATACATTTAACACATCTCCAATTTTGGATAAAATCGATGAAACTGAAACTGAAAATGCTCCCTTAGCTAAGTCACGACCTTTTCGTTTCGATTCTGTTACGTCGAACGTCTCGAGTTAGCCAAACCTCCGATTCCTTTGTTCTGAGCACATGTCTGAGCGTTGAGATGACGTTAGAACATCGCAGGCGTGGCTAACTCGAGGCGTCCGACGCAAGATAATCGAAACAATGCAGTTGTAACCTGTCTAGGCCAGCTTGTAGGTTGTTTACCGCCTAGAAAATAACGACGCGTCACTGGGTGAATGGTCAAGTGGAACGAACATTCTAAAATTTTTATCATCGGTCGCATTGACTGGTGCTAAGCAATTTGCACAGGCGCCAAGTGAGCGAGTAGTTCTAAGCCAAAGTTTTCAGGATCTTGAAATTTTTAATACAAAACATGGTACCGAATAGCTTCATAAGAAAAAAAACGGTTGAAATGTCAATCGACCTCCATAGATACAGAAGCAATAGGTTCAAAATAGCTTTTCTCTTTCTTCTTTGTTTCTTTTTTAGCTTTTGGTATGTGAGTTAAGTTGATATACGCTCTAGGGGTTTAAGAAAGTTATCAGAACTTAGTATTTCTTGTATTGCGTCTACTAACTTCCTCCTCAAACTCTGTTCGACCAGTTGCTGCTCCGAGTTGGTAGCTTTGTGTTTTTTATTAATATTGACGGGGATCACTAGACGTGGTTCTCATCGGCTCTAGCGGGCCCCGTGACAGAACACAGGTTTTAGTCAATAAAACCCTGACACTCTTTTACTCCAGTCAGAGCGAAGAAGTTATTTGACAATTTTTCATCCCAAAAAAAGAAGCGTTGACATCGTGGTCGCTGTCGTGGTACAAGTCGGACACCGCAAGCGGCAGAGCTATTAACGGAGGAAAATGCTCTCAATGCTCTCCTCGTGAAGGTAACAAAGCTCTTACCCCACCTTCCACAAGCTTCAGCTTACCACTTCCACCACCACTACCTACGAGACTACTAGACTACCAGAGTCTGGCTTCAGCCAGACTCTGGTAGTCCTAGATCGCAAAGGGAAAAAAGAAAGGGTCTGTTATTTTGATAGGTACTTAACTCTTCTTTCATACCGTTACGTGTGGGAAAACTATTAATATAACTCGAACATTGCGTGTTCCAAGAATAGAAAATCTATCTAGATAACAATACTAAGGCTTTTCTTCCTCGAAATGGTTGTTTGGTACATTTCGACAATCTTCCTGTTAGTAATGCAAAAAAAAAGGATAAGAATTCTCTTTGTGAACGTTAAATTGAGTTCAACAAATAAATCCTTAGATATTTCATAGTTATTTCCCTAAGGCTTTTAGGACTTAAGTAAGTACAGCTTATTTGAGACTTAAAAGCCTTTTGAAATAACTTTAAATATTCTGTCAGGCTTTGTTTGGTATAATTTTGTATTAAGGGCAGGTTCTACTCATTTTTAACTTTTTCAAACCTCTGGAAATCCACTAACATAAATGATGACACCATGAAAAATTATTTTGTTAAATTTGACTATTACGACCAACCGCAGGATAAAAAAAGTCATGATATAAATTAGTTGCTTGATAAGAAGAAATCGCGAATCCGACCCTAATTTACAATTTCAAACGTGTGTGTCTACGAGATTATGTCACGGAAATATTGGAAAGTTACAAAAAATTATTAAGTCTGCTTTTTAAAAGGGCTTTGCATAAACAAGTCTTGAATCTTTATAGCTGTTTTTTTTTTTTGAAAATAAAACCGGTGTTTCGGGGCCGCGAAATCGACATAGACCCGGACGGATATTATATAAAATACTCAGTGACTACAACCGGCTCTTAAAGGATTTTTCTATGTAGGACTTGTAGCACAAGTTGTTAGAGGCAGCCCTGAATTTAAACGGATACAATGCGTTCGTGCCCCTTTGAAGTGGCTATCAGGGGGTTTATAAAGTTGGTCTACGAGGCCAAGCGTGAGACAGAACTCTCGCAATGATGTGTGGTAGCGAAAACTTTTTTTGACATAGACCTTTCATGAAAATTCAACATTTCCATACCGCTTGTATCATTTGATACGCGGATAAACTTCGCTTTGCATGTGGGTTGTGATGTTGTGCAAATGAACTAATAATAAATAATAGTTCGAGTGATGTACAATTGCCGCCATGAATCTTGAGCGCGGGCTTCAAGTTGCGCAGAAGTCAAATATTCGGTCTCTTTAGTGGTGCGAAGTGAAACGCGGGGCGGGGAGTGTCACTGATTGGCTCGCCGCGCTGCTGCATGTATGTATACAACGATTGGCTCGCCAATGTATGGAATGCGCAAAGCAATCCCCACTCTGACGCCGAGCGCTCAAGATCCGTTTTGGCAATTGTAAGGTAGTTTTTTTTTTATCATCAAAGTATAGGACGAAGAGCACAAGCTCTCTGGATTGTTGTGCCCTGGAACGCAAATGGCAACTGAAGGATCATAGACAGTCTGACTCTCCTTCTCGCTCTACCCATACACCCCGAGCAGGAGAGGTAGTTGTTTAATGATTTCTAATCCTCAAAAAAAAAAATACAAAACGTCGCAAGGAGCAAAGTTATTTTTTAGGTGGGAAAACCATCCAATGACATTCCCCGCCTTTGGGTGGATCGAGAGGGCGTGTTAGACTTTTAATGACTAAAAACCCACTCCTATTCCTTCTTTGCCTTTCATACCAGGGCCGATTTTTCTTATGTCAAAGTCAAAGTCAAATAGACCAGTGTCGATAATTTTTAAAACCAAAAAATCGAATAGTAGGATGAAACCCATCACAAAAGGAGGAGAATATTATAAAAATGAAAGGAAAAATAATTTACGGGCGATCTGAGGTCGGGAAGGGGGTGGGGGTGACTTTTTAAGGGGAAAAAACGGTTTTTCTCGATTTCCAGCAAAACTAAAAGTCCTATGGAAAAAAGTCAAATGGCAAAGTTGTAGGTAATAAAAAGATCTAAAACTTTTGTATTAACACTTTTTTCACATAACCTCAAAATTTATGTGAAAAATTCAAAAAACTATGTTTTTGGTTTTTTATTTTTATCTCTTTCAAAAAACAATATTTTATCACGAAATTTGGTGAAAACTTACCTTTTTATGTCCCAAATACGCTGTAATTTATTTGATTAGAAATATTTATTTTTTCACCTTATTTTGAATAAATATCGAAAAATCACCCTAATTTTCAATCGAAAATTCACCCGTCAAAATATCTTTTTTTTTCAAAAAGTTTATATGGTGTCTATTCGTTGAAATCTCTACTTTCCGATGGTGAAAAAAAATATATATGTTACCGTAGTAAATCTTCTCAGCAAATGCAAAAAATCGAAAAAAACTCGAATTCGTAATTTTTTTTCAATTATTATATTGAATGTAGAGCTATTTATTAAAATTTACACTTTAATTACTCGAAAAACGTAAAATTACATGTTACATAGATAACAAAAAAAAAATGCAAATCAAAATATAGTACTATAATTAACAAACAAATAAGTTGATAAAATTAATACTTAATAAGACATCTACAATATTTGGAGAAAGGAGTCGAATCTTCTTTAAGTTATATGCGTAGATGCCTATTTATAACTATTTTTAGATAACTTATATATACCTGAGTGACCTACGAAAAATTTTAGCCCATCAAAAGGTATTTCATATAGGAGTGGGGAAGGGGCTAGGCGGGTCCGGGTCTTACTACATACATACCTAATATTTCGTAGCAGCTGTAACAACCGTTAGCCTAGCCAGTATTCGAAATACAGTATAGTATACAACATCGTTTATAAAAATACACGTGCACGTTGAGTTTCTTGAAGATAATTATGACAAGTTTACAAAAAAACTAAGAAGATTAAAAAAATAATAATCTCCTTTATTTTGCACAAACAAACTTAGTTACTCCCATAAAATATATAAATATATAAAATACATATCGTAAATATATTTTTAATAACTAACTTATGGCCTATTTTCATATATATTTCATATATTTTAAATATATTTTAGATACATTCAAAATATATCCTAAAAGACATAAAAAACATAGCTAAAAATAAAATAAAAAAATTGAATATATCTGAAATATATTTGAAATGTATAAAATATATACGAAAATCGGCCAAAAGTTAGTTAGTAAAAATATATTTACGATATGTATTTTATATATCTTATGGGAGTAACTAAGTTTGTTTGTGCAAAATAAAGGAGATTATTATTTTTTTAATCTTCTTAGTTTTTTTGTAAACTTGTCACAATTATCTTCAAGAAAGTCAACGTGCACGTGTATTTTTTTAAACGATGTTGTATACTATACTGTATTTCGAATACTGGCTAGGCTAACGGTTGTTACAGTTGCTACGAAATATTAGGTATGTATGTAGTAAGACCCGGACCCGCCTAGCCCCTTCCCCACTACTCTATGAAATACCTTTTGATGGGCTAAAATTTTTCGTAGGTCACTCAGGTATATATAAGTTATCTAAAAATAGTTATAAATAGGCATCTACGCATATAACTTAAAGAAGATTCGACTCCTTTCTCCAAATATTGTAGACGTCTTATTAAGTATTAATTTTATCAACTTATTTGTTTGTTAATTATAGTACTATATTTTGATTTGCATTTTTTTTTGTTATCTAGGTAACATGTAATTTTACGTTTTTCGAGTAATTAAAGTGTAATTTTTAATAAATAGCTCTACATTCAATATAATAATTGAAAAAAAATTTCGAATTCGAGTTTTTTTCGATTTTTTGCATTTGCTGAGAAGATTTACTATGGTAACATATATATTTTTTTCACCATCGAAAAGTAGAGATTTCAACGAATAGACACCATATAAACTTTTTGAAAAAAAAAAGATATTTTGACGGGTGAATTTTCGATTGAAAATTAGGGTGATTTTTCGATATTTATTCAAAATAAGGTGAAAAAATAAATATTTCTAATCAAATAAATTACAGTGTATTTGGGACATAAAAAGGTAAGTTTTCACCAAATTTCGTGGTAAAATATTGTTTTTTGAAAGAGATAAAAATAAAAAACCAAAAACATGGTTTTTTGAATTTTTCACATAAATTTTGAGGTTATGTGAAAAAAGTGTTAATACAAAAGTTTTAGATCTTTTTATTACCTACAACTTTGCCATTTGACTTTTTTCCATAGGACTTTTAGTTTTGCTGGAAATCGAGAAAAACTGTTTTTTCCCCTTAAAAAGTCACCCCCACCCCCTTCCCGACCTCAGATCGCCCGTAAATTATTTTTCCTTTCATTTTTATAATATTCTCCTCCTTTTGTGATGGGTTTCATCCTACTATTATTATTTTTCACTTTTTATTATTTTTGAAGGCATCTACCCTGGTCTAAAAGCATTTATTTCAAATAAACCATTTACAAGCACTTTTGAATAGTCAAATGTTGGTCAGTACAAGAAAAGTGAAGCTAAATTGCACTTTCCAAAGCGTAGGTCTCTATGGAGAAGAACGTGCTAGAAACTCCATGGACACTCTTTTAAATAATGCTTTTTTTTTTTTTGCTTTGCTTTTTTTTAATAATGCTTGGTTACATATTACTTGTTTCTATGAAAACCAAACCCTTGACCCCAGTAGGCTTCGACTATTCTGGACCCCTACGTTGGAGAGGCATAAGTAAACCAAGACATGAAATAAATTTATTTATCTCAGAATAAACAGAAGCGTACGATTGGAACTCAGACAAACTTCCGTAAAACGATGCAAACTCGAGTAAAACTATGGCATTGAGGAGTCAAACAAAGTTTGTGCCGATTACTAAGGCTTCGACCGGCTTCAATGTTCCCCCTCCTTTTTATTTGCACAGAAAACTTTTGCATTTCTTTAGAATTTGGCGTAGAAATGTTAGAGAAACGCTGAGAGAGAAATAGGAATGTTGTTTTTGGAAAAAAGGAAAATTATACAATTTTATTTTTAGTAAATGTGGAACCTGAAACACTTGTTTAGAATTTAACCGACTTCGAAAAGGAGGAGGTTCTATGTTCGGCTGAATGTATGTTTTGTGGACCGATTTTGAAAAAAAAAAAATTTTTAGTTGCTATGTTATGCTTCTAAATTGGTCCCATAGAAATTTTGTTATCATCTGATCATGAACTTCGAAGATATAATTAATAATAATAATTTTAATGTTAAAAAAACACTAAAAAGTACAAAATAACTTTAATTTCGGAAGTCAGTGTTAAATAACGAAGAGACAAAACTATTATAGAAACACCGACTTCCGAAATTAAAGTCGGTTATATATTTTTGGTATTTTTTATTTTATTTTATGTGAAGAATCTATCTACGTAATTTCAAAACTGTATTATGAAAAATCACAAAGCTATAAGCCCGTTATGGTACCTGGTTGGCGACATAAATACATGGTCACCGAGCCACCCGGGTTACTGAGGGGTTGTTTTGCTCCAGCGCCCATCTGTGCGCTGGCGCCTAATGCCCGCTATGACCTACCTGTTGTGTGTGCTTAGTTTTGGTGCTGTCCAATTTGTGACCTTTTTTAAATAGTTTCGGGAAAAAATACAACATGGTGTAAAAAATATTGGAATTAATTCAGTTGCTGATTCTGAACAAACTACAGTAAAATGGGGTGAATAGAGACTTAAGGGTGAATAGAGACAAAACTTTAAAGGGTATTTTCTCAATAATTGATCATTTTTTGCAGCATTTAACTATATAATTTTTTAATGGATTTTTATACTAAAAAATCGATGCTTTGTTAGAGGCCGATATTACAGTATCAAAGTGAAAAACCAAACCAAAGTTTTGTCTCTATTCACCCCTAAGTCTCTATTCACCCCTAAGTCTCTATTCACCCCATTTTACGGTACATAATATATTCAGGGTTCGCGTATGTTTAGTAAAAATAATGTTGCATAAAATGACTTACTTGTGTCTGGTTAGCATAGCATAGCATAGCATAACATGCCTTATAATGTTCCCACTGCTGGGACTCAGGCCTCATCTCTAGGAGAGAGAATGGGCCGTAATCCATCACGCGGGCTCAGTGCGGGTTAGTGGATGTCACATGTCCTCGATTTTTTTTCTACAAGATCTTGAGAAAAACGTCATGTTTTTGGAAAATCAACTGTGATGTCGAATATATTTTTAATTCAAAAATGTACGTAGATCTTGATCGTGGTTGTCAAATTATTATAATGTGATGATCTGCTATTTTGCTATTTCTTGTTTAGACAAGTTGTCAAGTAATTGGAATGTTGCGGTTATTTCTTGACAGAGGTTCACAAATTTGAACAGATGTTGGAACTTAATGTTGAATACTGGAGTTCTTTTTAATAATAAAGTCAATTAACATTGCTTCTTAGAATATCGATGGAATACATAAGTTCTTCAATAAGCTGAAAATATGCTGGGCCCAAAAATTCAGGCGTGCAGCATAGCCTATGTCACTCAGGAATAAAGCAGCTTTTTAGCGGTGAAAAAATTTTAGCTATCAGACTCGTACTTACAGAGATTAGCTCTTACAAAAGCAAAAAAAAACGTTACTTCTTTTAATATTCATGTAGAATATTATGTCGGTCGATGTATGATGCAGTGAAACGAAATTTATGTCCCCCACATAAGAACAAAACTATCATTCATTACCGTATTTTTTTTTTAGTGGTGAAAATCATCCTATGACAACCCCTGCTCTTGGGCAGAGCGGGAGATAGTGCCTCTTACTGAATAAAAAACCCACCCCGTTCCTTCAAACATTCATACCGGGGCTCGAGTTCCCTTTCGGATAACCCTGGCCCCAGTAGGGAGTAGTAGTAGTTCGATTCGGCTGGGCCCCTGCTGTTCATCACAGTATTAGAGTTCTCTGTACTATTAGAACATAATATATAACCCAAAATCAACCGTTGCCTGGACCCGACATAACATCCGTCTAGTCTGAGTATACCCCTTTTCAACAGTGGTATGTGGGACTTTACAAGTAATTCTACATACCTTCAAAACCCCATTGTAACTGTTTGCAGGCCACGTTAGACTGACGTGTGTCTAACAAATATTTGCTTGGCCGTATGTTTGATTGTTAATTTGTGTATGTGCGAATCGAATAGTGTTTCAAGTGAAACTGTTTATTTATCAGTTACTATTGTTTATTATAACAGCAAATATTTTATTAAGAGCACCTAACCTGTGATATTATAGTCCCATATAACCGTTTTAATCTGATTATGTTATTACACATCTTTTTATAGATATATTGGAAACCTGTATTTCCTGATAGCTATAAACTAGGGGTATTTAAGTCAAGAGTGAATAGGTTGCTTCTAGACAAGCGTGCTCCATCATCGGCCACATCATGACTTACCATCAGTTGGGATCGCAGTCAAGCACTAGTTTCGTTACCTTTCACACCGGGGCTTTTTTTTTTTTATGGTGGGAAAAAATCATGCATTGACATCCCCCGCTCTTGGGCGGAGCGGGAGATAGTGTCAGACTCTTACTGACTAAAAGACCCACCCCGTTCCTTCTAGCCTTCATACCGGGGCTTGAGCGCCCTTTCGGATAACCCTGGCCCCAGTAGGCTTCGACCCGGCTGGGTCCCTGCTGTTGCTGACAACTCCTTGAGGCGCGCGGGAACAGTGCGCGCCGTCGACGACTTGGGCTTGGTCCGGAAAGTTACCGGACGGCCGGACAGTGAGCTACCCATTGCTCACTGTCCGCAAGCCCGCGCCTACGGTGGCCGGAAATCGGGATCAGAATCCCGGTTGCGGCGGCGGCGGCGATAACGCCGTTGCCTGATGCGTTCGGCCTCCTCCTTTGCGAGCATTACTGCTTCGCAGAAGTCGGCGACCGCCTGCCACTCCTCCTCGCTCCGGACCATGGCCTCAACCAAGGCCCGGCGCGAGAGGTCTCCGCCGCCGATCGCCCCCACGAGGGCACGGCGATGCTCCGCCCAAGCAGGGCACACCTCGACTGTGTGCTCCACCGTGTCCTCCGGGCGTTCCGCACAGTGGCGACACCCGGGCGTCACTTCAGCATGAATTCGGTGCAGGAAACTCCCGAACGAACCATATCCGGTGAGGACCTGCGTCATGCGAAAGGTAAGGACGCCGTGAGGTCTTTCCAGCCACGCCTCAAAGAGGGGACTTACCGCCATGATTGTGGCGTGCCCAGCACTGGGTTGTGATAGTCGTTGACGCCATTTCACCATGAGATCCCGCCGGAGCTCTGTCCGCCATGCCGCAACCTGTCGCGGCAGTGGACTTTCACCCCGGCGTTGCATCTCCACGCGCATATCGTGCATGTGTGCAAGGACTGTTGCCTCCAGATCCCACGGTGGTAGGCCAGCCAGAAGGCTCGCCGCTTCGCGGGAGACCGTGCAGTATCCCCGCACCATCCTTATTGCCATGACCCTCTGGCAGGCGTTCAGTATGGCCACCGGTTGCTTTTTCAGCGACGGCGCCCACACCGGCGCCCCGTAGAGGGCCATGGACCGAACGATCCCCGCGTAGAGCCTCCGGCAGGAGGCGTCTGGACCCCCAAGGTTGGGCAGGAGCCGCTTGAGAGCGGCCCCAGTCCGGTTGAGTTTGGGAGCCAGACGTCGGAAATGCTCCACGAAATTCCACCGGCTGTCGAGGACGAGTCCCAGGTACTTCATCGTTGACCCGACACCGATGTGAACTCCTCCTACCGTTAGTTGGGAACTCAATGGCGGCGCGTTCCGAGGGCGGCGACCGTGGAAACACATAGCCTCGGATTTGTGAAGCGCCACCTCGAGTCCCAACTCCTGGATCCTATCAACGACCATCGCAACCCCGCGTCGCTAGAGCGACCGCCGCCTGGTACGACTCTCCCTGCGCTAGAACCAGCGTGTCGTCTGCGTAGCAAACCACGCTGACCCCGTCAGGGAAGTCGCCGCGCAGCACGTAGTCGTACCCGATGTTCCACAAGGGTGGCCCTAGTACCGACCCCTGCGGAACACCGCACGACATCTCTCGACGTTTCCAGTCTCCCTGGTGACCGGGGTAGACTATAAATCTATCCGACAAATAGGCCTCGACCACACGACAGAGGTATTCGGGCACCCGGTGGTACCGGAGTGCCCTCCGGATCGTACTCCAGGGCAGGGAGTTGAAGGCGTTGGCAATGTCCAAGGACACTGCCACGACACACCTGCCCCGGGACACTGCAGCCCCCGTCGTGAGGGCTCGCACGCGCATGATGGCGTCCACCGTAGAGCGCATCCTGCGAAAGCCGAACTGTCCGTCCGAAAGGTCCGGCCCCACCCGTGTTAGGTGCCCGACGAGGCGGTTTGCAATGACTCTCTCAAAGAGCTTGCCCACCTCGTCGAGCAGCACAATGGGCCGGTACGCGGACGGAGAGTCCGCAGGGCGCCCTGGCTTCGCTATGAGGACCAGTTTCCCCGTCTTCCAGCAAAGTGGGAACTGGCCCCTCTCCATGCATGCGCTGAAGAGCCCTCTCAGTCGAGGCCCGAGAGCCTCCATGGCCAGGACCCAGGCCTTCCCAGGCAAGCCGTCGGGTCCTGGGGCGGTGTTCTTGGCACTCAGCCTTCGCACCGCCACTCTCATCTCTACCTCGGTCACCTCTGGAGCATCGTCGTCGTCGTCGCTATTGCGGTCCGCGTCAGACACCACTGGTGAGGGCGGAGCCATGGGCGGGGCGGAGTGTTGCCCCCGCGCAGGGAACAAAGCGTTCACCGCACCCTCCATGATCTGGGGCCGGAGACTCTGAGTCAGCGGGGGAGCCCAGGGGCGGAGCTTTTCCCGTACTGTTTTGTACGGGCGCCCCCACGGGTCCGCGTTCAGAGACCCCAGCCACACGTTGCGGGCCTCCAGTTTGGCCCGCTTGATCTCCGCTCGGAGGGTGCGTTTTGCCGCTCTGTATCCCTCATACAGCTCCGCCTCTCTGGCCTCCGCATCCGCCGGGCGGATGCGGCGCCTGCAGTGTCTAGCGTACCGGCGTCGCGCGTGACTGCATGCGTTGCGCAGTGCAGCGATCTCCGGCGACCACCAGCACACCTGGCGCTTAGCTCGCCCTGGATGGACTCGGGGCATTGCCGCGTCGCAGATTTGCGACATGGCCTCCCGGAACCACTCCGCCTCGACGTCGATGTCGACAGGCCTGCCCGGTGCTTGCACCCAGGCCTGTACCGTCGCGGCTTCCAGGAGGAGCTCCCGGTCCATTTGCTTAAGCGCCCACCGCGGACCGCAAGGGCTCTGTCGGACCGGCGCGGCCGAGGTTTCGGCGGAGACGTCAAACCGGATGTACCGGTGATCGGAGTACGTCTCCACCTCCTCCATAACGCGCCAGTCGACGACACGCGGCGACAGAGCAGGGCTGGCGAACGAGATGTCCACCCCGCATCCGCACCAACGTGGGGACAGAACCCCGGTTCAGGACGACCAGGCCTAGCTCCAAAGCCCAGTCCTCCACCATCTGACCCCGTGGATTCGTGTACCGGGAACCCCAAGCCGTGTTCCAGGCGTTGAAGTCCCCGCAAATGACCACGGGGAGGGTACCAAACCCAGCGACGACGACATTTAGCTCCATAAGGGAGACTTGGAGTTCGTCGAGAGGAACCGTGCCGCCACGCAGCCCCGTCCCCTCGCAACAGTCTCGAGGGGCGGGGTACCAGCGGCGGCCGACGAGATTAACGTCACCGAGCCGTCTAGGTCCTGAACCCAGTCTCCACGGGGATGGACGTAGTACGGCTCGGAGACGACGGCGACATTTATCGACCACTGCGCCATGCTCTGGAGCAACAGATCCTGAGCGGGGGCGCAGTGGTTGATATTCGCCTGGAGGAGACGGAATGGGGCCATTATTGGCAGTCCATCGTCTCCTCCCGAGCCCTTCTAGGGGGCACTGCCACGGCGGGTGCGGCGGCGACTGCGGCGGGTGCGGCGGTGAGAGCGGCGGGTGCGGCGGCGGGGATGGGCCTACGGGCTTTGCCCTTGGCCTTGGCGGGGGGGTCGCAGGACCTGCCCCCAGCCCGGTGATTGGCCGGCTTGCCTGCCGCCGCACATGCGTAGCAGTGCGGCGGAGCACGGCATTCTGCGGCCTTGTGACCGGGCTGGCCACACTGGTGGCAGCGGTCGCTGCGGTCCTCCTCTGCGGCGCAGTGGGCGCCAACGTGGTGCCCCACTTGGGACCGGAAGCACCGCAGAGGTCTGGGCTCCAGCAGTTTAACCTGCGCGGAGACCCAGCCCACCAGGAGCCGTCGGCCCTCCCCTGTGATGGTCTTGGCCGCCGACACGGGACAGCTAACCGTCGTCCAGGCCCATAATGCGCATGTCTATGCACTTGGTGGGCCTGGACACTCGGGCCTCCTCCGCATTGAGGGACGCTCTAATTCTTGCGGCTAGGGCATCCGCTGCAGGGCCGCTGGCCGCACCGGGGACCTCAAGGATTCGGGCCCCCGTGACCGTACGCCTCATGCGGATGCCCCCAGCAGCTCCGAGCTCGCCAAGGTGGGGCAACACCGCCTGCTTCGCTTTCGCCATGACGTCGTCGTACGTCACGCCCTTCTTTTCCGCCTCAGGCTGCAGCGTAATTACTACAGCCTCGGAATTCGGGGCGCGAAGTCTCGCCGCCATGGCTCGCTTCCTCCTTTCCTTCCGCCTTGCGCGCTTTTTGGCCGCTCTGGCCGCCTTGCCCGCCTTCTTCGCGGCGCCAACAGCCGTCCATGCGCCGGGTTCCTCAGGTGGAGGAGGCGGTGGGCGGAGCCTGGTTGCCGCCGCGGCAGGTGGTCCCGCCGGTTTAGCGGCAGGCACCGCCACACCCTTTTGCCGCCGTTGCTGCTTGGCCTTCGGGGGTGGTCTCGCGGGCTCCGATGCCACGGCCCCGCGACCTGCTTGCCCCAATTGACCCGCCTTGGGCACAGAAGCCGCAGGCGCGGCGGCAGCGTAAGACTCCGCCCCTCGCTGCCGGCCAGAGGCCGCTAGCGGAGGGCGCAGCACGATGCCCTCCAGCAGGGACAGCTGCTGCTGAATGCGCAGCTGGAACTGCTGTTGCTGCTGTTGCAGCTGCTGCTGGAAAGCAGCCAGTTCCTGCCGCACCAGCGTCAGCAACTGATTCTCCGGCTCGGACTGGGCCTGGGGCCGGCTTTGCCCCTGCCCTTGCTTGCGCGCCCCCTCCGACGGCTCCTGACAGCCATCGCCATTTGGCACCCTTCCGAGCTCAGCCCGGACTTCAGCCCGGAGCTCGGCCCGAAGCTCAGCCTGGAGCTCGCTCCGGATTCTGGCCACCCTCTTCTCGAGAGAGGCGTCAAAAGCCTCCCGGAGGGACGCCGTGTGACGTTGGGCCGTCCTCTCCTTTGACGTCCTCTCTCTTTTGCGGCTCATATCCCGCAACAAGGTGACTGCCAGCCTCTGGAGGGACTCCATGTCGGAGTCCGCCTCAGCACGCCTCTCGTTGCCAGATGGCTCCGAGAGGTCCCTTCCTGAGCTGGCCGCCCCGGGGTGACGCCCCTCCGTGGCAAGCCTGGCGGCTCGCTGAGCGGAGTCCTGGGCCGTTAGACCCCTCCCCCTTCCGCGGGACCGGCCCGCGCCACGGCTGCTGGTGGGGATTTTGCTCTGAGGAGAGGACTCCTCAGAGGACGACCCGTCCTCCCTCCTGGCAGACGCAGGGCGTTTCAGGGGGACACTTGAGTTCCTCCCGGGATCGACCACCACTTCCTTCGCCTCCGAGCGCCCTTCTTCCCTCCTGACGAACTCGCAGCGTTTCTGGGAGGAACTTGTGTTTCTCCCAGAATCAACCGCCATCTCTTCCACCTCCGAGCCCTCCGAGCCCCCTTTCACACCGGGGCTGAGCCTTCCGGAAGCAGACCCTTGGCTCTGGTAAGCTTCGACCCTGCTAGACACAGACAACTCATTGACTTGGTCTCGGTATCTCCTTGATTACCACCTGGGTAATAAGGCTAGACAGAAGTTGACAATTAACTTAACCCATCCATCCATCTAGTCAGATATTTGGGTTTGAGATATTTGAGTCTGATTCAGTCAAAAACACTGACTACAGTAAGCCAACGATATGTTATTCATGAAGAGGCATCTATTCTACACAGTTCCATAAAAACACTGTGTAGTTCGCGGAAATATTCGAGAAAATATTCTCGAGGGAAATTACGGAGAAAAAAACTTTGCCATGATTTCCCTTCGGTAACTTTCATGAATTATTTCTTAGCCAATAAATTTATCGACCACTGGATCGAAACGATTTTATTCAGGAGTCAAATGAATTTTCTGCAGAAAAAAGTTAAATGAAGATTCAAACAAATTATATATTGAAAAAGTTTTATTTCTTCAACTTAAATTACGTACTTGAATAATCGTATCTGGCAATATCTGAAATTAATCATGAGTGTAGAACAGTTTTTTTTTTAATGAAAAACTGTATTTTTTAATTGTTGATAGGTTTACACCTGCTCACACTTGATGGTAAACGACGATGCGGTCGACGATAGAGCACGCTTACCTAGAAGTAACCTATTCACTCTTGACTTAAATATTCTCTGGTTGTAGCCATCAGGAAACAGACTCCGGCAGGAAATTCTACTCCTTAGCTGTATGCACAATGAATGTGTTCCCAGGACGTTTGGTGCGTATGGGGGCATGTCCGCCATGTATGATAAACTGCTTTAAAGGCATAATAATGTTTTCTAAGTCTACTTAGCAATCAGTTATTATATTTGAGTATATAGTTATATACTTATTTTCCAAAAAAAAAATATGGATATACCTAATTAATATCGTTATTAGGTTGGAAATCTTAAGCAAGAGAACCTTGATTTTCACTACATTAGTAAAAAGAACGTAAGGTGGTATTGTTGTGTAATAATGTTTTTCTAGTCTTTTGATAATTAAGTAAGTAGGTATAATTAATTAGTCAGGAATGATAATTTAGTTTCGACATCATCCTAATGAGGTCTATAAGGTAAATCAAACATTTATGTGTTTCAATTGGTATCGTGCCGCTTTGCTAATCTAAGACACGTATTAATATATTTATTGATATTGTATACAACCTTATTTTTAGTACGAGTATATGCAAAACCTGAAACACGGATCTAGTATTTTTATGTATAAAATCTATGTTAAAAATTTCATAACTGTATTATGAAAAATTACAAAGTTATTAGCTTGTTATTTTACCTGTAGCCTGATTCACGTAAAATCAAACAAGCCAAATATCGTTGAAGTTTTATAGTCGTTCGATCGAAGTCCCACCCAAAAGCGGTATTCACGATCTATCGACTTATTTCAACATTAATAAGTATTCTACCAGGATAATGTAATACAGATTTTTTTTGAATCGACGAATATCAAACGTCTTTAAAATCGGTGTCGTTCAAACTCGATTGATGGATGAGAATACGGAAATGGTCTATACGACTAAATCGCTACGATATCGTTACGGTTTTCATTACGTGAATCGAGCTACTGGTTGACCGTACAAATGACGGCGTTGTCCAACTTGCGACTCTTCTTTCAATATTTTTGAAAAAAAAAACATGGTGTAAAAAATTGGAATCGATTCAGTTACTTACGAGTTTTTTTGGCCAACCAGTATACAAATCAAGTAAGAGTAATTTGCCAAAGTTGTTAAGTTTTAACACAAATCTAATAAATAATCACTAGGTATATATATACAAACTTAAAATAACAATATGTACAAACGAGTAAAAAAGGCTGAAAATCTTGGAAAACTCAGACAAAATTCAGTTACTGATTCAGAACCAACTATATTCTGGTAATACATACACTAAAAATAATGTTGAATATTCTAACCCTTAATATGCTCGATTGGAGCTCGACCTACTTGCGTGTTTTAGAAATAGAGCAGCTACTTGTATCCATTCGGATTAGGTTGAAAGTAGATACGGTAAATTAAGCAATAATAGAACTTTCTTTCCTTTTACTTTTACACACGGCATCTACTCCATTTTCTTCAACTTTCCTTTCGCAGGTATGCTAGAAGAGATTTCATTAGAAATAAGCATCACCTTTGTACTGTTTCCTTCTTCTTTTCTTTTATTTCCATGTGTGTACATAAATAGTTAAATAAATATAACTTCAACTTAGTAAGAGGGTCTGAACCATCTTAATTTTACCTAGTGGTTAGGGGTACAGGTAGGTAGGGTTTTGATTACGTATATCAGATAATTTACTCTGTTTTGCCAAACTAAGCGGCTGGACCGCGAGCTACTCATGGCTCGTCGTCCGCAGGATGTTATTGGTTGCTGATGTAAACAGCTATAGAAGGCGCTAGATAACAGTGGAATAAAGTACATTGACCGTTTCCTAATATCTCTGTGGAAGTACCTGAAAAACAAACAGTGAATTGCTTTTCATAAAAAGAATCGATCATGTAAAGGATCACGATACATATCGATTCAAGATAGCCTTATATCCTTATTTCCGTTTTTTAAAATAAGAATGTCTAGAAATGTAGGAAGGTCAATGACCGTTATTCCACGTTTATCTGGCACTTACTTTACTTACCTTGTTGGTAACCTTTTCTCAGAAAATGAGCTTACCAATAAAAGCTTATGAAATGAAAACATCCATAAAAATAATGTAAAATAACATTTCTTCAAAATAGAATATTATATAGTCATATTTTATCAAATTGTTTAGAATTTGGATGACATTGTTGGACCCGATGCCTACATCATAAGGGTAAGGCAATATTTGCATTGTATAAATTCAATTTTATAGCATTAAATAACTTTTCATGCAAGAGTGTGATTACATTTATAATATGTTATGTCACTATAATGAAACTACCATGTACGGAATATCCGTTTATCTTATCAAATCAAAATAATTTATTTACAATAAATTAGGTACAAAAGTTTGATAAAAAAGGACAAAATTGATGTCTCATTCTGCCTTTAATTTCACAAAAAGTAAACCTTTTGTAAATTATTTTGGGAAAAAATACAACACGGTGTAAATATTATTGAAATTGATTCCGTTGCAAGAAGGGGTAAGTGGACAAAGGTGTTACGATTCTCTGGTAATATTTCTGCTGTTAGCACAATATTTCAAATCTGAAACACTTACTTACTTGATTGACAGTTAAATAATAATAATAATAATAATAATAATATGTCTCGACACCGCAACAGATACAGACCGCGGGACCATCGACTTCTGTCACGACCACTCCGCGGTATGATCATGTCGAGGATGAGGCAGATGATAGGGTTGATAGAGTAAGTAGCCAGTGCAACGATCGACTGAGGAGCGCACTGGAGGATGCGCTTCGTGAGTATAGATCGACTCCGACTGAGCTTAGGCCCCGTTTACCTCGGTTGCCTATGCACAAAAAAAATAGGGCGCTAGTGTGTGCTCTGGACTCGCTGCTTAAAAATGTTTTTGAGAGCAGCGACAGCCTCCTTGATACGCACTCCATCCTGTACTGTGGGGCTGTTGCGGCATGTCGTCTTGCTAATGTAAAGTTCCCATGTTATGGAGTAGCCACTCGACCAACGCCTGCCGCTCCAGCCTGGCAGTGCAGGATCGAGAGGCGTATTGATGAGGCCAGAGCACTAATTGGCAAACTATACTGCTTCAGGGAGGGCAATACACGTCCACGTGTGATGCGTTTCGTGAGACGAGCGTTTTCGGGGACTGAAATAAGCCCCCGAGAATATATGTCACGTGTCACGGAACGCATCGACTTCCTGAAGCAGAAAGTTTGTGCATGGGCCAATCGTATCCGGCGGTATAAGCGACGGGTCGATCGGTACTCGCAAAATCGTATGTTCCAGAGCGATGAGAGGTGGGTGTACAGAGCTTGGGAGCGACCTGGGCAAAATGTGACTGACGGGTTTCGACCGGATAGTGTTGCCACGAATACATTCTGGCGCAGCATATGGTCGGAGCCCGTATGTCACAATGAGGGTGGCTGGATGCGTGATGTTGAGCGAGTGTGCGAGGCTATACCAGAAATGGACAAAGTTTTCATCACCCCATTAGATGTGGCCAGAGCAGTACGTCCGTTACCAAATTGGAAGTCTCCGGGACCGGACGGACTGCAAAATTTCTGGCTTAAGTGGTATAGCAGCTCACACGCGATTTTGGCATCACAATTCCAATCATCCTTAGAGTCTGGGTCACTGCCTCAGATTTTAACAACTGGTACCACCCACCTGCTCCATAAGACGGGTAGTACCGCGGATCCCAAGAATTATAGACCGATTACATGTTTGTCGACGGTCTATAAACTTCTTACATCCATCCTGAGAGTGAAAATTACTCTACACATTGAGAAAAACTCAATTATGTTTGCCTCTCAGAATGGATGTAGGAACGGATCCCGCGGCACTAAGGAGCTACTCCTCATAGACATGGCCATAAGCCAACAGGTTCGTCAATCCCGCAAGGATCTGTCGACATGTTGGATAGATTATAAGAAGGCCTACGACTCTGTTCCACATACATGGCTCATGAAGGTGTTGGAGTTGTATAAAATAGATGCAACTCTACGCACCTTCCTTGAGTCATGTATGAGGCAATGGAAAACAGTCCTTCGCTATCCGGGATGTCGACCGATCCAGGGGAATGATGAACCAATATGGATCAAACGGGGAATATTTCAGGGCGACAGTTTGAGTCCACTTTGGTTTTGCTTAGCCCTGAATCCTTTAAGCACGTTGCTGGAGGATTCAGGTCTGGGCTATCGGTTGAGAAGAGGTGGTCAGGTCCTATCTCACCTGCTTTACATGGATGATCTGAAACTTTTTGCCCACAACAATTCGCAACTGATGGAACTACTGAAGGTAACTGAAACTTTCAGTAGTGCCATCAGGATGGAATTTGGTGTGGACAAATGTGCAGTCATGCATGTAAGGCGAGGGGAGATAGTGGAATCCGAGGGAATTCAACTCTCGGATTCCATACACCTTAGATCTCTCTCCTCGACCGAAACTTATAAGTATTTGGGTATGTCGGAAGCGTTAGGCATTAACGTCGCTGACATGAGGCAAACGTTGAAGGAGCGCTTCTTTGGCCGCCTGAAGAAAGTTTTAAACAGCCTTCTGTCAGGCGGAAACAAGGTGCGCGCCTTCAACGGTTGGGTCATGCCGGTTTTAATGTACTCTTTCGGCATACTCAAATGGACTCAGACTGAGCTAGACGCTCTGGATAGGCGGGTCCGTACATTGCTGACCGCAAATCGGATGCATCACCCACGATCTTCGGTGATGAGACTGTACATCCCGCGGAAGTGTGGAGGTCGAGGCTTTTTGAATGCAAAGACTCTACACAACCGCGAGGTGTGCAGCCTCAGAGAATACTTTCTCAAAACCGACGTGGGTATGCACCGCGATGTGGTCGCAGTGGACAAGGGACTCACCCCGCTGTCCATGGCTAAAGAGAACTGGCGCAAACCTGTGGTACTTACCACTGATGACCGCAAGGAAGTATGGAAAGGCAAGGAGCTTCACGGGCGCTTTTTTCGGGCTCTTCATGGGCCTGATGTAGATTTTTCGGCGTCTGTGGCCTGGTTACGATTCAGCAACCTCTTCGGAGAAACTGAAGGTTTTGTCTGTGCGATTATGGACGAGGTTATCTTGACGAACAACTACCGGAGACATATTATGAAGGATGGGACGGTTGACGTGTGTCGGGCATGTCATCGTCCGGGTGAGTCCATCAGACATATTATCTCTGGTTGTTCTCGTCTGGCTAACGGCGAGTATTTGCACAGGCATAACCAAGTAGCCAGGATTCTTCACCAGCAACTTGCTTTGAAATACAACCTAGTGGACTCTGAGGTACCGTACTACAGGTATGTGCCCGACCCAGTTCTTGAAAATGACCATGTCACGTTGTACTGGGATCGGTCTATCATTACTGACCGGACTATTGTAGCCAATAAGCCGGACATAGTGGTGATGGACCGATTAGCGCGCCGTGCAATGATAGTCGATGTCACCATCCCGCATGACGAGAATCTCGTGAAAGCTGAGAAAGAAAAACAAATAAAATATCTTGACTTAGCACACGAGGTTGTCGACATGTGGAATGTGGACTCGGCTGTCATTGTGCCGATTGTTGTGACCGCTAATGGCCTTATAGCCAAAAGCTTCGACGACCATCTGTCGAAGCTATCGTTGCACGGGTGGATCAAGGGCCTGATACAGAAGGCAGTACTCCTCGATACGGCTCGCATTGTGAGGAGGTTCCTGTCTCTGCAGCCCTAACCACCGGTAGCTTGGACCCTGCTCCCGACACCGGTGGATAACTATATTTTTATATTTTTAAATGTTTTTTTTTTCTTTTGTATAATTTCATTAAAAAATATTTAAAAATGTAATTTTATATGTTAAAAAATTGAATAAAGAGAATAATAATAATATGACATTTATTTCAGACAAAAGTCTATATATTGTTAGTAACACCAGAAACCTTATAAAGCTATTGTTAGTATATACAAAAACACACAAACACACTCAAAGCGGCACTGCACAGTAGCACCAGTCTATGCCAGGCCCTGGACGCGACCACCCTCAGTGTGTAGTCGCATCCAGTGCTGCCACATCGGCGATTCCCAGCGACCCACGAACACACTCAGAAGGCTGTTCGAGCTGACCTGCATGCGCTCCATCACAGAAGCACAACGCTTTCGCATGATGGCGTGAAAACCATCCACGCTTTTCTCCGCAAACATTGCTGAAGCGCTGCAGTGGCGCGGCAGCCCAAACAGTATCCTGAATGCGTTATTATATTGTACACGCAGAGCACTGTAAGCACGCTGCGTGTACTTAGTCCACAGGCTGCAGGTGTAAAAGGATTGACAGAAGGCTTTAAATAAAGTCAGTTTAACTTGTTCAGTACACCGTGCAAACCTGCGGGCCAGCATGTTACAGCGCACACACAGGGCCCTGCGCTCCCTCTCCAAATCAATGTTGTCACATAGATCCTCCGACACCCAGTGACCCAGATATTTAAAATTACACACTCTGTTTAAGGTGGCACCACAAAGATACAAGGGTGGCACATTAGCATAGGATTTCTTACCAGCCTTAAACACCATCACTTCACTCTTCTTTACATTATATCTGAGTCCGTGGGTGCATGCATACTTTTCACAAATATTTAGCAGTCTGCGCATGGCACTAATCGACGGGCTCAACAGTACCATGTCGTCCGCGTAGCTGTTATTATTGACGCACTGTCCATCTATATGGCACCCTATGCTTGTTCTGCTGAGCTCGCCGATCAGCCCATCCATATATAAGTTAAAGAGACGAGGTGAGGTTAATCCCCCCTGCCTCACTCCGCACTCCAACCCATACACGTCCGAGTGTGCGCCTGCCCATCTCACAACATTCCTTTGACTTGAGTACCAATATCTCAACATTGCAACAACATCACGGGGTACATCTGTTTCAGTTTCCAGCTTTTGCCACAATAAATCATACGATACTAAATCAAATGCCCTGGACAAGTCCAGGTAACAGGCATAGACCGGTGTGTTCCTGGCTGTATAATACTGCACAGTCTGCTTGAGGCACAGGATGGCACTCTCGGTCGAAAGGCCTGGTCTAAATCCAAATTGAGCATCGTGAAGTTTAATGTGCCTATCCAGGTGCTTGTCAAGCAGACTGTCCAGCACCTTCGCTATAACAGTAGCCAGCGAGATGGGTCTGTAGTTGGCCAGATCTGAGACATCCCCAGTCTTGTTTTTTATAACAGGCACAACCACGGTATGTGTAAGTTCATCCGGCAGGTAACAATGACTCAAACATAAGCTAAAAAACATAGCAAGCACTCGAGACAAATGATAACCAGCATATTTCAAGTGCTCAATGCTGAGACCATCGTGGCCAGGGGACTTACCTCGCACCATTTTATTAATTACGGAGGCAACTTCCTTGGCACAAAATCGAACAGTAACGTCCCCTGCCACGATGCCAGCCCCGCGTGCCAGACCAGTCGAGCTTACAGGAGGAGATTCGACCTTGAAATGACGCTGGAACTGGTTGGCTATATCACAAGGCACATGCACGCCCGCAACGCTCACAGGCAGACTCGATTTTGGGTTCAATTTATTTGTATTTTTCCAGAATTTACCAAATTTTTTATTTGAATGATGCTGTGCAATTATATCTAACTTGATCTGTTTTTCATTATCTTGACAAAATTTTACCCGAGATTTAAACAGTCGCCTCGATTGGCACATGCTATCGTAAACCTTTGCTAGCATCTGTAACTATACAAGGTGTAAGTGACAGCCCTCCACAAACTTTCAGGAAACAAAAAAAGAAAATCCGCCTCACCATACAAAATTATGAACTTGATTGGACAGTTTGTATGGAGTGGCCGATTTTATTTTTCGTTTCCTGAAAACATTTTTTTCTGGAAGGTTGTTCAGTTTAGTCTACTGAGCAAGCCCTCAAAGTTTGTGGAGGGCTGTCCCTTACACCCTTTATAACGAATTAGAATTGGGGTGTTTTAAATCCATGGATCGATTTACCATCAGTTAGAACCTATGTTCATGCAAACAAGTCGGATTATTTATTTTGTCAGATAACACTTTTGTACCTTTCGTCATTCTGAACACACTATATTCAGTTTTCGCAAATACAAACATTTATGTTGTATATCGAAAATGTATACGCAACTCTGTTTGTTACCATTTGACGTTTTAACATATCGCTGTCTGCAGTTAGTTTGCTATGTACAAACGTTAAGATAAACAAATAACATTAACCACTACAATATATTTAACACAACACTTAAAGGTTTTAACTGCACGTCATAAAACGGCCAGTATTTGTTAGCTTTTGATACAACGCAGCCATTACAAGCTGTTTACTGCACTTTGTGGTATCACCGAGAATTGTATTACAGTACAAACTTGGTAAATAGATACTTTGTTAAGTTGGCTTTGTCTGGTGTTTACTGAGAAAGTTACAACTCTCTTTAGATGAATAAAGTACTAAGTCGGGTATAAACTGGTGTAACATAATCTGCAATGTAACAGAATTCGCAAGTAGACACCTTGCGCATGCAAATCGTGCACACTGCGCGCGCGAACCATGTACACAACGCGCGAAATGAGCATTTCAACTATTTATGTATGTACCATCAAAGACACCGCGCCGCAGGATTCAAGCAAAATTTTTTTCAAGTGATCAGGCAAGGCAGAAAGGAGCGCGATGAGTGTTCGGTTCGTGCGCGCGCTGTATCCACCCTTATAGTGCTAGAACTACACTGCACACACGTGTGGCACACACGCTTGTCTGGGGGCATCGGTCTCCATACATTTTATATGGAAACTAGACTTGTAGAGTTACACATAATCCGCGCCACACGACGTCGTTCTACGTACAAAGCCGCTGACATCAGCTAGTGATTAAAAATAAAAATTCATGTTAAGTTCAATACCTTCCAAAAGATTTTGCTTTGACCTATATTATAAAAAATTGGTTATTTTTAAAAAAAGCCAAAATCTCAAATGGCTTTGATCATTAGGCGTCTGCGAAGCCTGGAAACTAACATGAGAAGGGCGGGAACACGTCCCTATGAGCCGTATTCTATCAAAAAATGTCATTGACAGCCCTGATTTGAATATAATGATAAATTGAATATATTATACTAGTTTTTGCCCGTAGCTCCGCCCATGTACATAAAATATAGCCTATGTTACTCAGGAATAAACCGGCTTACTATTGGCGAAAAAATTTTGGGCAATCGGACCAGTGCTTTCAGAGATTATCTCCTACTAATAAAAAAACGCCAAAAAAAAACTTTTCTGGTTATAATATTGGTGTACAAATATACCGTAGTCTTATTTTATTTTTGAGTGGGACAGTGAGAGAGGAGGAAGGGCAACGAAAAAGGAGATAAGAGCAGGAAGATGATGGAGTATTAGTTTTTTATTCCAGTTTAAAAAAAAAAATACTCTTATGAAAGTGACACTTTATTTGACTCTCACACAAAACTTTTAAAATTATTGTATAGAGTTTAGCAAAAAATATTGACACTTGACAAAAAGTTTAAACGATTTAGAAAATTTAGTTCATGCAAAACCTAAAAGTTTTAGAGCATTAACAGCTTCGACACATATGTTAGAAAAAGTATAATACCTATATTCCTGCTTAATTCATTAAACCCAAAGCAAACGCCGGCGTTCGCGCACCTATTGTCTTTCTATTGTGTCTGTAATTTCCACGATCGAAAAGTTAACATTGTATACAATCTTCATATCAAGGAATCAAAAGTGCAGTTGTACTCTACCAATGCTAAAATGTCTTTATTGAACTATTACTAATAGTTTTGACCCCTGACTATTCGAAGCGTAGCGAAATAACAAGTTTTTAATGAAAATCATTTTTTTAGGGTTCCGTAGTCAACTAGGAACCCTTATAGTTTCGCCATGTCTGTCTGTCCGTCTATCTGTCTGTCTGTCCGTTCTCGCTTAATCTCTGTGACCGTTAGCACTAGAAAGCTGAAATTTGGTACCAATATGTATATCAATCACGCCGACAAAGTGGTAAAATAAAAATTGAAAAAAACAAAATGTTTTATTAGGGTAGCCCCCCTATATGTAAAGTGGGAAGTGATTTTTTTTTAATTTCAGCCCTAAAGTGTGATATATTATTGGATAGGTATTTAAAAATGAGTAGGGGTTTACTACAATCATGTTTTGATAATGTCAATAATTTCAGAAATAATCGCTCCAAAAGTAAAAAACAATGTGTGTGTCCCTCTAACTTTTGAACCATAAGTTTAGAAAATATGAAAAAAATCTGAAAAGTAGAACTTTATAAGGACTTTCTAGGAAAATCATTTCGAACTTGATGGAAAGAACAGTTTTTGTACAAAAAACACAAAAAGGTTCTACAAAATAATTTCTGGACTAAGTTTGTAGTATATGCAAGCATTTTTTTAAACTCTTATGAGGGTACACTTATTGTGACGGACGGGAAACTACGGAATCCTACACTGAGCGCGGCCCGACACGCTCTTGGCCGGTTTTTTTTAACAAGCTTTTATAGCACAGTATACCTCAAACTCGATGGGGTTGTGTATTTTAACTGCCGAGTTCCTAGGGCCATCTTCTGGTTCCTTCATCAGATCAGCTCCGCAATCGGTAACCTGAAAGTGAATCTAATTTAATTTGCAAGATTTGATTACAAACAAACATCGTGACAGGTGAAACAAAATAATAAAATTTGTTATGGAACCTAGTTGTGTAAGTTTAGTAATAAGAAACCTCAATATCGATTTGGACTAGTCTGTAAGGATATTGTTGGAAATAAAAATAAATAAATAAATAAAAAATAAAAGCTTGTAAAAATAAATGGGTTTTACCACTAGACTAGATTTATATTTTTTATGTAAGTATTTTCAAAACACGATACAAATTAAAACTAAAATCAACGAATACATAGAAAAAATAAGAGCTTCTTTTTGAGGCGGCCTTTTTTTGTGGCCGCGTCTAGCTTTTTTTTGTGGCGTATAAGTATAAAACCTTATCAGCATACATAAAACACACAGCCATCACCGTGAGCATGCCATTCTTAAATCCTAAACACATACCGCCGTATCTGTACTCACCGGGACACAGCTTAGCCCAGTCATAATTAATCAGCAGCCCAGCACAGGTGCTCATCCATATTTAACTCCGTGATTTATGGCCATACTCTAGTTCTGTATAATCTTTATACACAATACATGGATATACGGCCTTTTGGGATTCAGCAATGCGGCATGTTTTGCGTCAGGCTTATCGGATTTGGTAGAGGATGAAAAATTGGAGTCTGAAAATATTGAAATCGGGTCATATTTTTTTTAGTTAATCTACGAGTTATGCTTTGGTTTGTGTATTTTATTCATGCTATTTATTAGATACGTAACGGAACCTAAACGCAAGTTAAAGAAGGATCATTTTAGTCAGTAAAAGTCTTAACACGTCCTCACACTTCACCCTGGAACGGGAGCAGTCACTTGATGATGTCCCGCCTTAAAAAAATCTACAAGATCCATATTTGATTGTGCCTGACATAGTAACACAATACAGCTGCCCAACCAATGCCCACGACACTCCAGATATTATTCAGGATAAATTCGGATGTCTCAGTTCAATTTCCCAAAGCATTCCTATGTTTGTCACGATCAGACAATTGGCTACTCTACTTCAGAGATAGTTGATTCCACAGAGTACGGAATGCCGTGTTGGCTGTAAGTCAGACCTAATGACACCACAATATTGTGGCTTATAGACTTTGGAGAATTTTTAGTAATGAAGTGGAATATTTGATGATCACAAGTATCATTTACTGACTTAATACATTCTTTAGGCATTCAACTTAGTGGTGAGACAGTACAACAGCAAAGTAAAAAAATTTTTTTGGAAACCATGGCACAAGAAAGTACTTGCCAAATGTTAAGTCGGTACACTAGTACTAAGTTCATACACTCCGTCTCCAGTGTATGAAAAAACCGACTTTCACGCAGGAGCTTCGCCCTTTGGACCCCCCTTTTATCCCTTTAGGGGGTGAATTTCGTAAAATCCGTTCTTAGCGAATATCTACACCCTTTAAGAAACCTACCTAAAGTTTGTAGGTGTTATAGTTTTTGAGATTTCGTGATTAATCAGTGAGTGGTATTTCATTTTTATAAATATAGATTTAATCTACATCTAACTGCTGTAGTTTGTGCCACTGAAAATGTTTAATTTGTCTTAAAATTACAGCTGAAAAAATAGATTAAACTATAACTGTAATGAGCTGGTGAGGGTCACGGAAATCCGATTGATGCAATACGCTTGAGACAGGTCGTTGTGGCCTCTCGCGCCGGGCCTTGGTTGAGCCCATGGTCCGGAGTGAGGAGGAGTGGCAGGCGGTCGCCGACTTCTGCGAAGTTACTGCTTGCAAAGGAGGAGGCCGAACCCATCAGGCAACGGCGTTATCGCCGCCGTCGCCGGGATTCTGATCCCGATTTCCGGCCAACGTAGACGCGGGCTTGCGGACAGTGAGCAATGGGTAGCTCCCTGTCCGGCCGTCCGGTAACTGTCAAGCCCAAGTCGTCGACGGCGCGCACTGTTCCCGCGCGCCTCAAGGAGTTGTCAGCAACAGCAGGGACCCAGCCGGGTCGAAGCCTACTGGGGCCAGGGTTATGCGAAAGGGCGCTCGAGCCCCGGTATGAAGGCTAGAAGGAACGGGGTGGGTCTTTTAGTCAGTAAGAGTCTGACATATCTCCCGCTCCGCCCAAGGGCGGGGGATGTCAATACATGATTTTTCCCACCATAAAAAAGGAAAAAAAGTGAAGCTCGTCCCAAAGCGTAGATTTCTATGAAGAGGAACGTGCTAGGGATTCCAAACGATGAATAAATGTAGCTTGATTTAATTAAAAGTATTGATGATGACTGCGCGGTCGATGCGACTCATTGCTCTGTGGTTGATTCCTACTGGACAAGATCCAAACTGCCGTCTGTAGACTGCGAGTCGCCGGATTATAGGGATCTTATGAGATATTGTTGCTACGAAAATTTACTGTTATTAGTTTGTTGTCTACGGACTACAGCTTAAGTGTCCATATTCTAGCCAAGTAATGTATAACCTTACTTAATCCAGATTAGCGAACATTTTATGTAAATAGTCTAATGGTTATTAAGACTTACGGCACTTTACTGAGAGTAAAGAGACAAAGCAAAGTTGTGAAACTAGATTTTTAATTTGGCCGCCTTATCTAGTAATAATAATAACCTAATAACAATAGTACATTGTTACACTAGGGGTGAAAGTAACTCCTCAGGCAACTTCAGACCTATTTTCAGAGTATAAGTAATGAAAAAGTACATTTGTCTGCTGCGGTCTTCTCGTCCGATTATAAGTTAGGTGTCTTCAAGGCTAGACTGAGTAGGCTCTTAATAAACTAGTGTGCCATTATCAACGATTGCATCACTATTTATATTTACCATCAGGAGGGATCGCAGTTAAGTACTAGTTTATAATAATTAAAAAAAAAAGTTAGTTTAAATATGAATTATTGTTTAGTTTTGTAACCCATCTATTAGTGAACTAAGTACCTAGTTCCCTTTTGTTTTACGTTCATGTCTCATTTCTCATTTAAACTAGATCCCATGAAGTAGGACTACTTTATTGCCAAATGTGTAAATCAAACAGGAGGTACATCTTTTCTTTTATGAGATCTTAAAATAACCTCTACCGCTCTGGGAAGAAAGAGAAAGTGTCTGACTTTTACTAAAACCTATTTGTGTTCCTTAAGATGCCCTAAGCGTTATAAAGCCGCAGTAGGTAACTCTTTCGAAGAATCCACAGCCCTAACACGATACCAGCTTTCGTAAAGTTAGTTTAGTAAATCTCTCTTAATTTTTTTCGCTATTGAATTAAATGAGAGCCCATGTTCCCTCCATTTGCATTTGTTGTAAACAAATTTACCAAATATTTCGTACAAAAGGAGGTAATTTTGGGCCGTCCCCTTGATTTTCCCTTCCGTTGTACTTAATGACACCCGTTGCTAACAAAATTATCTATTTTTTGGTAGAAATATTAAAATTTTGTTTGAGTAGGTATGTAAGAAGCGATGGATATACCTACTGGCTGTGGGAGAAATAATGGATATAAAACTTATGTAGATAATGGTATATTGTGATCACCATAGATTAAGTTGACTCATTGGAGATGTGGTGTTGGAGACGGCTGCTAGGATTATCGTGGACAGAGATCCGTACAAATGAATCCATATTAAACGAACTAGGCATCAGACAGCGCCTATAATGCACAGTGCAGTCGCACATTTAGACCTTCTTTGGCAATGTATCTCGTCGTGGTAATGACTCCATAGAGCGTCTCGTAGTGCAGGGCAAAGTTGAAGGCACCAGGCCATGGGGTAGATCACCAATGAGATTGACAGACTAGATCAAGGCTGGCAAGTGAACCCGGAAAGCTGCAATTCGCGATGAATTGAGCTGAGTTTACAATTATGACTACTCTGGCAAGAGTGTACGACTAATAAGAAGAATTGAGTAAGCCACCGATTTATTTGAGGTGAGAAATCATATAGTGACTTCTTCCGCTCCGTTAATGAAAGTTTCAGATTTTTATTGACTAAAACCTCGGATTATGAAATGTTTCCTAAACTATTGAATAGATGCACTACGTCAATTTACCGTAATAATCGTTCTACTGTTTGATACAGAATGACTGTCAAACAAAGCTGGACAGAATCTGCAGATGTTTAAGTGATTTTAGTGAACAAACTTTTATACATATACTCCTGTAGTTCATGATTCTATGTGACAATCGTTCCTATACGAGTATTGGGGGAATTCCGCGAACATTATTATCTATTGGATTCGCGCCAGAATGGACTAGTCGCTGCGGCGCCTGAGGGGAACATTTGAGCAATGTTATGTAGTGCCGATACGTTGCTCGGCGGGTTTGAGTAGGAATTGGGTTTTAACTCGCATGAATGAGGGTAGTTTATGCAAATAAGTATCAACTAGGGAAATGGAAAGAGAAGAGAATAGAAATAGGTTTTTAAATTTATTTTTTGCAAGTAAGTATAAGGAATAAGAAGTTTTTTTTATAATTGAGAAATTAATGTGTTTTTGACTATAAATATACCAGCATTTTTAATGTTCTCACTACTGCTCTCAAAACAGTAATCACCACTGCTGCAGTGGTGATTAAATAAATTACACAAAGTAATGCATCTGGGTAAGTTTGAAACCGTGACCTACAACTCTCCTCTCTGGGCTACCACTGCTTCATTTGGCTGTAAAAAAATATTTATTATTATTATTATTATGAGCCTGTTGTTTCCTGTTGGAGGGCAAAGGCATCCCTTCCATTTTTTCATCCTTCTCTGTTCTTAGCTACTTCTGGCCAATCCTTTAAGTTTAACCCGTCACTCAATCTTCTGGGCCTACCGCATCACCAGCTCCTGCTTTTGGGGATCCAGTCAGTGGATGCCTTCGCCCAATTTTGTTGCAACATGCGACGGATGTGGCCTGCCCAGTTCCAATTTAGTTGCCCATCCTATAATGATATATCAAATTAAAATTATGACACGAACAGAATATCATTTACTGATTAACCTTTCAATCGTGGAAATTCCAGAGACAATAGAAAGACGGCGTTCGCTTGGGGTTTGGGGTTTAATGAATTAATTCATATTGTCTTTCTATTTTGTCTGTAATTTCCACAATTGAAAGGTTAAGAGGATATGTATGCTACTAATCTAAAATTCACGAAAACTTTGGCGAACGAGGGTAAAAACTCTGCACGTACCTCCAAAATTTATATCCGGATAAAAATTCAAAGAAAAAGTTTTCGGAACAGGCTTTATTTTTCACGCACAAGTCAAAAGTTTCTCCAGTCTAAGTAACAATTCATTAGGTTTGTTTACTTGCTTCTTCCTGATTTATTACACTTCTTTTAAAGTTACGAAAAAACGCCCTGAGTGTGTAGGTACTGCCTTTCCGATATTTTTGGAAATACCGCTGTTGTTTCACAAAGTTAAGAGGGCCTTGTTTGTATGCTTATTAATGATTTATGTGTGTAAAATATTAAGCACCTTTATGCCATTTTTAGAGTTCCGTACCTTAAAAAAACGGAACCTTTATAGTTCACTAACACTTTGATGTTCATTTGTCTGGCTCTCAAGACCTTTGAACTCAGGAATGTGTGGAGATATCGGGATGAAATTAAAACCATATACTCTCTGTCGGTAGTCCCTCGAAGTTGTTAATAAAATCAAACTTCTAAATTAACCAAAAACAGATACTGCCGTTTATGTCGCAAAAAACATATGTTTTGACACTCTCAAGGGAATTAAAATTTATAGGGTACTTCTCGTTGACACAAAATTCTAAAATTTGATATAAATCAGAACAGTTACAGTAATAAAACTGAAAACAGTACGTCGTTACGTTATACAAAAAAAAAATAGTTTTTGTGCGATTCAGAGAAAACTTCGAGGTTCCATTCGGGAATTGAACAAAAATGAGCTAGTGTACCTAAATGGCCACTTCTTTTATTATGTAAGCAAACAACTAAAATGCTTTAATTCAACGGATATGAGCTTGCTTTCTTTTTTTTCTATTTTACAAAGGCTTGAAAAGTTCTTTTTTAGGTGACCCTTGAAATGATTTTTATGGGTCAGCTATAAAATAACTTAATTACGAGATCCCTTTCGAACCTAACCTTTTCGTGTCTAGGTGCCCTAATTACCCGAAGTAATACTAACCAAATAATATTTTTCTACTGATCTAATTTTTAAGACAGTATCAGTTAATTACTTTCTATTTATAATAAATATAAGTAGTAGTATTCTTAATTACCACGTTAGTAATTTAAAAAAGAAAATTCTAAGTAATTTTAAATCCGATAACATACACACAAGTACCAGGGACGCAGCGAAAAGAGGAGCTTTTAGAAGAAGTTTTCCTAGAAAGAATATCCAGTCTAGTGTTGTTTTATTTTTACAGTTACAAAGCTTTGCTCTTTAAACCTAGTCTTCGGAGTACGATACCGACGTTACGCTTATAGAGTTGGATAAGAACTTGAAAATAAAGTATTTGAACGAAGAGTCGTGTAGTTGTACCTAGAGAGGGTTGGAAAACTGTTATGATTGGTATTGTCATAGTTACTCGAGCTTACTTTACTACAAATATATTTTTTAAGAAGTATGTGGGTGGGTGATTAATGAAAAAATTTTGACAAATTATCACATTAGTGAAGTTTTCAAGTTTTAATTCTGAAATTAAAAAAATTGGTGAATTCGTTAAACCCCAAGCGAACGCCGGCGTTCGCGCACCTATTGTCTTTCGATTGTGTCTGTAATTTCCACGATTGAAAGGTTAATCATGTAAGGTGAGATAGTGGTCAAGCGCGAGACTATCAATAAAAAAAAACATCCATCATACTCTACTAGTCTATACATTTTCTTGCTCTTTCAATTATTTGAAACAACCAAAATGAATAATAAAACCTGTTCTAATTATTTGCACGAATATTATAAGGTGAAATTTTGTAGTGTGTAGGTATATGTATGTTTGTTACTCATCATCATCTTTCTGTCCTTGATCCATTTTATTTCGGGTCGGTGCAACATTTACGTATATTTGTTAATCCTTCAATGAAACTTATTTTTTTTTTAAGTTCCTTTGGGTGATCTTCATTCATGCGTGTGAATTTTTTGGCAACAATTAGAATATAATGTGTATACTGGACTGGGGATTATGGACTTTCGATCCTGATGCCTTGATCAAATGTACTGAGTAAGTGGGCGAGACAGTGCTCTCGGCCGAATACTGGGTACGTATAAACAAAGCACCGAGTTTTCGGCCAAGCGCATATGCCTTGATTACACGTACCGAGTAAAAGGGCAAGACAGTAAAAAGTTGCTCGGCCGCGACAGTGTGTGTTGTAGAGCGAACACTCAGCACTTTGTTTATACGCACCGAGTATTCGGCCGGGAGCACTGACTCTCTCGCATTATCTCTACAACTCGGTTACATCACTGTTTCGGCCGAGCAACATTTTACTGTCTCGCCCTACTTGTCACCTGTGATCAAGGCGTGACTATACTTAAGCATTTTTACCACCAAATAATTTGACCTTTATGTCAAACCAAATTTTTCACTAACGCATCTGTTTCAACCTTTAAATGGTTGTCAAACTTATCTGAATTTCAAACAACTAACCTTTAAAACTTTCATCGCAACGGTTCTGTGTTCAAAACTTTCCATTTTCTCAGTTTGCCGCAAAACTTGACAAATAAACAGAGAGGCCAAGTCGTTGCCAAGTACTGATAATTAATTTCCAATTGTTTACCAAGTTTGGTAGTCTGTGGGGTGTTATTAAAAGTTTTCTGCTTGTCACAAGCTTGCCAAGTCGATAACAACAGCTTGAAGAAGAGATATTGGTTGTGTGATGGAAGATAAATGGTTTTGAGTTGTTTTAGTGGCATGAAAATAGATCTTGAGTGCTCCGCGCTGGATTTTGCGAGTTACTCAGATTTATGTGTAACCCAACCAGGTGAATTATTTTATGTAATTTATTTCATCAACACTGCTCCCATAACGATGAAAGAAAATATCGTGAGGAAACCGGTATTTCCTAGAACCAAAAATTCGAAGACGTGTGACATTCACCAACCCGCACTGGGTTCTACGAGGAGGCCTGAGTTCTAGAAGTGAGAATATTAAAAGACTGATTATATTTATGCTAAACAATACCTAGAACCAATTTTAGTGGTAACAGGATAAAGTAATCAAGTAATAAAGTGAACTAATTACTTAAAAGTTGACGTAGACAGTTCAGACGCTTTAGAGACGGCGCGTTAAGTTTCAAATAACTAGCTTTCCTCTAACAGCCGGCAACTTTAGAAAGATGGACTCCTTGTTCAAAGCTTTCACAAGTGTCATGTTTTAAAAATAGTCTCCGTATCTTTAACAGTTTTGCATTTATTTTCTGTGAGACAGACAAGTGAAAGACAGGCGTTCTATAGTATTTTGAAGATTTCTGGATAAATATTCGTGAGGTTTTAAATATAATTACTTACATTCTAAAGACATGGTAAATTTTAGTAACATCTATATACTGGTATATAAAAATCAATGCCACTTTTCGTTGTAATTTTATAACCCAAGAACGGGCTCACCTATCCAAACCAAGTTTTGGCTTTCTTCGGACTATTTAGTACATGGTTTATGTGAAGTTTGGTAGGGTAGAGTAGGGTATAGTAGGGTAGAGTAGAGTAGGGTAGAGTAGGGTAGGGTAGATTAGAGTAGGGTAGATAGAGTAGGGTAGAGTAGCGTAGAGTAGGATAGAGTAGGGAAGAGTAGGGTAGAGTAGGGTAGATTAGGGTATAGTAGGGTGGAGTAGGGAAGAGTGGGAGCGAAGCCGCGCGGGCAAAAGCTAGTAATTATATAAAGTAGAAAATTATCTCAAAGGATTAGTTATTCCCGATGTAAAAAATATAGTTAAAAAAAGCTAAAAAAAAACACGCTTTCATAATAAAAAAGCGTGGGGTGCTCGATTTAAAATATATGGCACAAAGCGCCCCACGCTTTTTTCACAATGATATTATTATATTTTTCGTTCATTATTATTATTTCCTACCTATATTGAAAATTATTTTACACTTTTTAGTTTGATATGCTAAGAAAGCGTTTTTTTTTAGCTTTTTTAAACTATATTTTTATTGTTCAATAAAAAAACGGATTATTTTATTGTCATTAGTCTTTGATGGGTGTGCAAAGTTTGAACAAAATCTGATCGCCCAAAGTAGGCCAAAATCGAGCTCAAAGGCGTTGGTTACAAACATACAGGTGAAGCTAATATAAGCGTGTTAAAAAAAGTATTAGTAGAAGTATTAAAGTCTACAACATATCCTGGAATAGCTAAAACTTTGTGCTAGGAGATAGATTTGTATTTTTACAAGCTTTTATTTAGTTTCACCTGTCCCGATGTTTGTCTGTAAATAATATATAAATGTCTGTAAACAAATCATGCAAATTAAATTTGATCCACATCTTGGTCACCGATTGAGCTGAAATTTTGCATGCACGTGTAAATCAGATGACAATGCAAAATTATTATGACATTGAGCTGATCTGATGATGGAACCGGGAGGTGTCTATAGGAACTTCGTAGCTTAACGACACAATCCCATCGAGTATGGGCTCTTATGATACGTCTTGACAAGTATTAATTATATAGGTATACCGAGCTGTAAAAGCTTGCTCTGAAAAACTGGTTTTCATTGAAAGCTTGTTTAAAAAAGAAATATAAATTTCTGTTCTCTCTCTGGGTGATAAATATTATTTGGATTCACCGTTATTGTGATTTTATTGATATTTACATTGAATTTGTTACATAAAAATAGTTAATATCACTCAGGAATAAAGCTGCTGTCTATCAGTCAAAAAATTTTAGCAATCGGACCAGTGCTGCCAGAGATTACCTTCTGTAAACAAAAAAACCAACTTAGCCTCTTTGTAATGTCAGTGTTAAAACTGTTAATTCTTTTCGTTGCCAACTAAGTTAGACTAATTCAGCTATTCCGGTTATAGAGTAAAATAAATAGGTCAAGCAACTAATTTAAGATCTATAGACCAAGACGATAGGCGAGTAGCATTAACATCAGCGGGGTTCCGTCGAAAAATATTTTTGGCAAAACATTTCTAGCTCTAGAATTTTCCTCGCAAATTGACGATTCACATAAAATTTATTTGCCTAAAACCTGGCCTGTAACGCGCCAGAATATATGTACCTATAAAAGTTTTTCGCCTATCGAATAGATTAACAGCTTATGCAGCCTACGAGTTATGTTAGCGATATACAACATTATTTTAATTATATGTGAAACCTTCATCATCACTTGGTATCACTTTGGTATACTTTTAATTCATTTTCGACAAAATCGAACTTATGTTTCTTTTCACTAGGGCCACAGATTTTTAATATATGCGAAATCTAAATATAGTTTGTAACTGAATCGAATCCAATCATTTCTACTCCATGTTATATTTTTTCTAAAAATATTTTAAAATGTCACAAGTTGGAAACCACTGACATTAAGTACAACACAGGACAGAAAACAGCTGGGTGCAAGTTCAAAACAACCCCTCAGTCGCCTGGATGGCCCGATGACTATGTATTTTTGCTGACATCCCAAGCTTATAATTTTGTGATTTTTCATGATACAGTTATGAAATTTTGTACATAGATTCAATACATAAAAATACTAGACACGTATATCGAGTTTTGCATATACTAGAGTTGTATAGCTATGTACTGGCCAATCTAGAGAAGTGCCCGAAATTCAGGGTCGCTGCCAAGTTTCAAATTCAGCAAATTGAAATTTTCTTGCCAGCAATGCGTTTTTAATTTTTGTCAGCACATTTCTGAAAATGTTTTCTTAATAAAATTGAGATTTAAGACGATCGTGTTCTTTGGAAAGCTTTTAATATTGTGATAAGTTTGTGTTTTATAGTGTGTGTATGCGTTTGTATCTATGGTATCTATATTTAGGGACGAAGTAAAGTGATAAAATTGTGATTGAACTTTATATTAAGATGAATAAAAAGTTTTTTACAAAGAAAAAAAAATCGATGACTGATGTAAAAAACACTGAAAAGTGCAAAATAACTTTAATTTCAGAAGTCTCTGTTTCTATAATAATTTTGTCTCTTCGTTTAAGTAGTATATATATAAATGATTTATATTATAATTAGCGGTCACTACCGTGCCTCTTAATTAAAAATACGTAAAATACCTGCCCCCTAGCCAAGTTGCAACTGTTTCGCTTGCATCTAACGGTATTTTTTTTCGATTTTGCCTCCCATACGATTTTTTTGTTCTGACCTCGTGACTGAACGTTGAGATGACGCCATTCTCTTACATTTGAAGTTTTCTACAAGCGTTAACGATTGCAGATTTTCAACTTGGCTAGGGGTACTGAATTTGCGAATTTTCAGAGGTAAGAGGGAAGCTGCAGGCGAAGTTAGTGTATATTTAAACTGAAAGAATAGCGGATCAACTTGGCTTTGTTTCTGTTTCATTTAAGATCGTGAAAAATTAAGTCTAAAACATACTTTTTCTAGACTAGACACTCGGTGTGCCAGACAGATGAATAATAACTTACACTGGGTTATTTAACAATTTCTAGCTGCTTTATAAATTTGTTAAATTAATAACAAAGATATGAATTACAAGTCAAAAGTTTTATTCATTCTTGTGCTCCTCAGCACGAATTGATTCACATACAAAATATGAAAGAAAGAAAAAAGATATATTTATTTTTTATGTATATTCACATTGTAGAAACAATATTTAGGAACTTAAAATTAAAAAAAAAAAAACTTATAAATTATGTGTCTCACGGCTGCGCCAAATAGTCCAGTTCAGCAAAAATGACAGACAACTACGTGATACTATTTGATTGATTGCTGACGCTGGTATTCAACTGAACCTAACTGAGAATACAATAATATATATAAAAAACAAAACGAAAAGCAGATTTCAGTAAATCTGCTTTTCGTTTTTTTTTTTTTTTTAATTAATTGTTTCGTAAAAGAATCGTCATTATTTTTTAAGTAAACAAAAACACTGGAAACAAAAGCAAAGAAAATAATAAAATAACGTAAAATTGAACAAAACGACACTAATATAAAATAAAATATCCCACAAAACGACATTGGATGTTTGGGGGTCATAAACATTTTGAAGTCTAATCAAAATACGAGTACATAAACTGATTCGCTATTATTTAGTCAGATTACACAAGAATTTCAGCGTCAAACGAGCTGCAACGTATTTAACTTTAACTTAAAAAAATAGTTTGCGTCAATTTCCCACTAAGTTAGAAAAAGCAACCATGCAATATGGTTACAACATTTCATTTTTCTCGTTTTACCGGTAAATTGCTTCTGTGCTGCATAACATTTTGATTGGGTTTCCTAAAAACACATCTGCATTCGGCTATGGAAAACTGAAAATGGTAGATACCATGTTTTCTTTGCGTTTGCTGCTGGAATGAAAACGCGAATATTTTCCCGCTATTTTAGCTGCAAACGCTTATCAATTCTTATTACTCACGTATGCTGTTGTTAGGCTTGCGTTCGATGAGCAATGAGCAGCTCGCCGTCTGGCTGTCTGCTTTTTTTTTTATAGTGGGAAAAAATCATGCATTGACATCCCCCGCCCTTGGGCGGAGCGGGAGATAGTGTCAGACTCTTACTGACAAAAAGGACCCACCCCGTTCCTTCTAGCCTTCATACCGGGGCTCGAGCGCCCTTTCGGATAACCCTGGCCCCAGTAGGCTTCGACCCGGCTGGGCCCCTGCTGTTGCTGACAACTCCTTGAGGCGCGCGGGAACAGTGCGCGCCGTCGACAACTTGGGCTTGGTCCCGACAGTTACCGGACGGCCGGACAGTGAGCTACCCATTGCTCACTGTCCGCAAGCCCGCGTCTACGTTGGCCGGAAATCGGGATCAGAATCCCGGCGACGGCGGCGGCGATAACGCCGTTGCCTGATGCGTTCGGCCTCCTCCTTTGCGAGCATTACTGCTTCGCAGAAGTCGGCGACCGCCTGCCACTCCTCCTCGCTCCGGACCATGGCCTCAACAAAGGCCCGGCGCGAGAGGTCTCCGTCGCCAATCGCCCCCACGAGCGCACGGCGATGCTCCGCCCAAGCAGGGCACACCTCAACCGTGTGCTCCACCGTGTCCTCCGGGCGTTCCGCACAGTGGCGACACCCGGGCGTCACTTCCGCATGAATCCGGTGCAGGAAACTCCCGAATGAACCATGTCCGGTGAGGACCTGCGTCATGCGGAAGGTAAGGACGCCGTGAGGCCTTTCCAGCCACGCCTCAAAGAGGGGACTTACCGCCATGATTGTGGCGTGCCCAGTCTGGCTGTCTGCTGGGGATCGAGCTTTAGTCGTTAGAAGCTAATGGCAGAACATAGGGGCCCAGCTGTGTTGATGTCCGCTAGAGCTAAGGGGAATTAAAAGACACAAGCATGACTTTAGTCAGTGAAAGTTTGAAGTCCCTCTCGCTCCATCCTAGAGCGGAGAAGTCATTGGATGATTACCCACCTTAAAATAAAAATAAAATCGTACACCGTTGTAATAGTTACCAGGATCTAAAAGAATTGAGGAGCTATAGACTTAGTAAGATTTTATAATCAATATAGTTAATGGCTTAAAATGTTTGACTAACCACAAAACACACTGCTTGTAAACCACTATTGGGAATTGAGATTCTTGGACTTTGGGACAAATCTTAATGTGACGGCGTTTTTAATCTTTTAGCAATTTAATAATTTGTAATTAAAAATGCCAATATTCCATCTGCTCGTCTTCAAAAATAGACATCATATTTTCCGGTGAAAATGCAGTATAAAACCAAATATTTTCCTTAAAAAAACAAACTTTACTCCCGCCTACGGTAAATTGAAAAATGGTCGCCGCGTTTGCTTTGCGCTTGTCCGCGAAAACATTAAATATTTTTATTCATTGATTGAACGTTCCGTTCCCTCCAATTTGTCGCACTTTGGCAGCCATTTTGTTTTGATAGAACATAGGTACTGTTGCTGTTCGTCTATTTTGTTTATTTTATTTGATGCATCGGTAAAATTCTGTGCCTTTTGCCGTCGTAAGGTCGCCACATTGGTGCAGAACAAGGTATCGGTATAAAGGTCCCTAGGAAATCTATTCAAATCAAGCACACAATTAAAGAAACTTTTCTACAATAAGATTGGTCAATGCGAAAGGTATATTCGTATTGGTTGTGACGTGATCCCATTAGATTTGTACGTAATGTTAAAAGCAACGAGTTGCGATACCCATCAGTAAATTAAGTTTATGTCTCTAATATGACGCCTTTCGATCTCCAGAAGAAGGAAGTTGTTAAATTGTTACTACCAGTTAACGTTTAGTCGACTGTTCTAACTTCAAAGACTAACTAAACTTCATCTCTTTTAGCAAAAACTCGTGTTCAAAGTTTAATCAAATGAAATATCGTTCATATACTATCAGAACTAAATTAAAACTTCCATAAATTCTCTGCAGGTTGGCTAACTTTTAATAAAACTTGAAAAGGCAAGGCAAATGGACTAGGGTACCAAAAGTTAGTGGAAGCCATATTGCTTTATCGTACACCTGGTGCCGAGACCAAAGGAATATTTTGTGGCTACCCTTTTTTTGTTATATAAGGTAAATTACATCAAGATACCAACGGCTGCCAACTGATTTGGATAGGTTGGCAATTTTTTTTCATTCAGTATTTTCGAAACTGCGTTGAGATCGATTTTCAGACTAACCAGATGTGACAGAATGTCAATATTTGACTTCTAGGTTTAAATTGTTGAGCAATACTGTTAAAGGTACGACGATGTCTTCTCTTGTTCTAGGGTCGAATGAGAAGGCGTGTCAGACTTTTATCTATTATATCTCTATGATACATGTGTGTAAAAGACATTGCATTGACTCGAGTTTGGTCTTTATCAGACGGTTGGACTGCGATTTGCCTATTGCTTGGAGTCCGCAAGCCCGCGCTTACGATGGCTGGAAATCGCCTTGCAACTCCTAACGCCTCACCAGAAGCGTCTGCTTCGGCGGCGCGTGATGTAACTCCCCCCTTCCCTTGACACCAGGACCAGCGTGTCATCGGCGTAGTCAATATATATATATATATTATAAATATATAATATTATATATAATATCTATATATATATATAATAGTATTCAATTCCTTACACATATACAAACTTCAAAGAAAATGTTTTCTTTCCAATTTCATAATTGATTTCAAAAATACTATAGACGAGTATATACCCTGATTTCTGAATGTGATGTTTCAGTATTTGGCAAACTTTACTAAGACTGAAAACCTGTCGAACTTTGGCTTTAAGTAGGGTTTGTTTAACACGTCCTTTATTTAAAATAATCAATTCAAAAAGGGGCCTTCAGATTTAATCTTGAGTACCTAAGTGGTACGTATATTACTTATGTTTGTAACTATACAACAGGAGAGTGTGCACGAGAGTTACACAATTCAAAACGCTTTGTACGTATAGGTGGACATCCCACCTATACGTACAAAGCGTTTTGGGAGTACATTCATTATGCGTACAGCTAAGGAATGGAATTCCCTGCCGGAGTCTGTGTTTCTTGATAGCTATAACCTAGGGGTCTTTAAGTCAAGACTGAATAGATTGCTTCTATGCAAGCGTGTTCCATCGTCCGCCACATCATCGCTTACCATCAGGTGAGATTTTGGTCAGACGCAAACCTATCCATGATAAAAAATAAAATAAAAAAAGTTTTCTATTTCCATGAATTACACCTCTAACTGAAAAGCAAAATATGTTAACTGAAAATCACGAATAACACTGAAAATTGCAGATTCCAGCAGTGGTTTCGTATAAATTGAAATATGTAACACATTTCACTGAAAATTTAAGCTCTGCATTTTCAGTTCTTCCTGAAAATAGAGCTCATTAAAATGTGGAACATCAAAATGTTTTATGAAAAGTAATCTCTCGGATTTTTAGTGGGATGTTTAACTTTGCTATTACATCGTTTCATTCAAGACTAATGAGCTGCAAAAACATAATTGTAACCACGATTTTCAAAACACTCTATATGACTTCTAGACATTTTATCATTGTGAATTGAAATCTCTCATTGATTTATTTGACATTTTTATTAATAAACCGAGTCTGACATTTTATTATGTATTGAACTGAATTTGACTTTGTATTAATTATAAAATTGAATCTGACATTTTATTATTAATCTAAACCTGACATTTTATTATTAATCTAAACCTGACATTGTATTAATTTCATTTTTGACATTTTATAAGTTAACAAATTGAATCTGACTTTGTTATTATTGATCTGACATTGTATTAATTACTGAAACTGAATCTGAATGTATAATATTAATATCTTTAATTTTTAATTTTAATTCAATCTGTAAACTGTCTTTTTACTATGGGTTTTCTTAGCCTGAAATAAATGAATTTATTATTATTATTATTCCATTTATTTATTATTATGTACATATTATAGTATATTTTTAAATATTTCTTAAAAAAATAACATTAAAAAAACATTTAAAAATATAAAAAATAGTAGCCCACCGGCATCGGGAACACGGTCCAAGCTGCCGGTGGTCAGGGCTCCTGAGAGAGGACCTCCGGACAATACGCGCCGTGTCTAGGAGTACTGCCTTCTGGATCAAGCCCTTGATCCAACTGCCTAACGAGAGCCTCCGCAGATGTTGGTCGAGGCTCTTGGCAATTAAGCCATTGGCCGTCACGACTATCGGCACAATGATTGCTCTATCCACTTCCCACATGTCGACAACCTCGCGAGCCAAGTCAAGATATTTAGTTTGTTTATCCTTCTCAGCTTTCACAAGGTTCTCGTCATGTGGGACCGCTATATCAACAATCATTGTGCGACGCTCTAGTCGATCTATCACCACTATATCAGGCTTATTGGCAACAATAGTCCTGTCAGTGATGATAGATCGGTCCCAATACAATGTGACGCTGCCATTCTCGAGAACTGGGTCGGGCACATACCTATAGTACGGTACTTCTGATTCAACAAGATTGTATTTAAGAGCAAGTTGCTGATGGATAATCCTGGCTACAAGGTTATTATTATTATTATTATTATTATATTTTGTTAAATCATTATAATAATAACAATATACCATAATCAGACTTATAATTTTCCCATTACTGGGGAGTCCCAGTAATGAGAAAATTATAAGACTGAGGTATGAGTATACCTCTTCTATAGGAGAGGAAAGAGGTAATAATCTACCTCTCGGACGCAATGCGGGTTATTGTTTGTTACATAATATATCTTTCAATGTTTTGTTTCTAAAATATGCCAATTTCTTCATAACGTTTTCTTTTTTGGTTGTGGCTATGATAAATGAACTGATGAATTAAATTATGCAAAATAAAGCGCCTGACTGGGTTTGAGCCTCAAATCAAGTCAAGTCGAATCGAGTCGAGTCGAGTCAAGTCAAGTCAAGTCAAAGCATGTTAGTCAAGCCAAGTCAAGTTATTTCTCTTTATTTCATTAAAAGCCGCCTTAAATCCGTTGATTGGATTAGGATAATTCAGCAGATAAATATACTGACACAGAAATCAACGTTGTTTTTTAGTTTATATTTTGGTTTCAATAGAAACCTAAGTAATATCCACTAGATATTTGTTTCCAAATTGTCTAGAGAAAGAGGTGTAATAACGTCACTATCACGAAAGAGAGGTTGTATGGGAAATTATCACAGGGTTGATTGCATTTAACTTGAATGGCGATCGGTGGTAGAGAGTTGTGGTTACCGAGTTGTATAGGGCCCTGACTTATGAGTTGCAGGTCGCGGGTTCAAACCCAGCCAGGCGCATTACTTTGTGCAATTTCTTACATCATCACTTCTCTCTAAAGAAGGAAAACATCGTGAGGTAATCGGCATGTCCTAGAACCAAAAATTCGAAAACATGTGACACCCACCAATCCGCACTGGGCCCGCGTGGTGGGTGATAACCCATTCCTCTCCTAGAGAGGAGGCCTGTCTGAGTCCCAACAGTGGGAAAATTATAAGGACGACTATACTACTTTGCTATGGTGGTCCTTGGAAGAAACAGTACGATGGCATTAACTCCATAAATAAGCTGTTCTACATAAAGCTCCATTACGGTTGGCCATATTAAGCACTGGACATTTACGATCAATAAAAATGGGATATATCCTCCTATAGTTTGACCATAAAACAGCATTCGGTTGCATGCATAATAAAAATAATAATGGAGGATGATAAAATTCTAACATAACTTATTCGATACGTTAGGAATAACGATAATATATGACTACGTTCGGGAATAAAAATCATATATAGCTTAGTATGAGGAAAAACAGGAAAATTGTGAATATTATGAAAATATATTTGATTGTAAAGACAGTTTTATGAAACTTGTTACCTCTACGTGTTTTTTCGATGCATGGAAAATATGTGACGTAACATCTCTATTTGTTTTCCATAATATTATCCATTTAGAGTTACCGGAGTTTCGAAATTTATTCATTTTTCTGTTATTGGTAAAGGATTTACTTTTAGGTGTTATATAAGTCTCGCGCTCGGATCATGAAAATAAAAAGGGAATTACGAGACACAAATTTTCTTTATTCTGTCTCAAAATAATATTTTTTTATAATTTTTAAAGAAAAAAAGGAATACAGATGTGATGTATATATAAATAAGGACGAAAAAAACGTGTTGCACCGACCCCAAATAAAATGGGACAAGGGCAGGAAGAAGAAGAAGAAGAAGATATATATAGAAAGATATACAGATGTCACGTCCGCACCATATTTAATAAAAATACATGCTTAAAAACTGCTTCACTCGTAACTTTTTATACAGCAAAGTTTGCAACTACCATGGAGTACGAATGAGAAGAATTGCTAGAGATGGCATAGGTACTTGAGGCACCTAATGTCAAAACTATCCGTATAAAAAAAATCATTTACTTTATTTTTTTATTCGTCTATCTATCCCTGAATAGAAAAGAATATATTTTTATTTGCTTAGAGTATTGGTACATAACAATAAATTGTTAAATGCTGAAATAGAATCTATGTACATTCTGCTATAATATAGCATGCAAATATAATATAAACTAAAGAATATTAAAGGCATTACGAAAGGTTATCGTTTATGAAATCCTAAACTGAATAATATCACTTATTTACAAGTTATTTTGTGAAAAGTTATTTATTTTTTTGCAACGGTGAGTTTTTTATTTGGTTAGGAATTTCATTATAGATGTTAGGAGCCATACAAATCACATTAGTTTTAATAAACTAGTTTTAAAAATACCTGTGCATTATAAATTCTGGTAGAGTCTGTCTAAAAAGTCAAACGACTTGGGTAATTGTTAGGATTTAGTGAAATCTGATGTAGTCAACACTGGTTCAATAATCAAGGTTGATTAAGAGATATTGATCATTGTTTACTAACAGAAGAACCTTATAAAAAGTATCGAATATAAGTATTTATTAAAAGAAAAATAAAATACAAAATTCTTAAGTCAGTTGACTTTTTAGACAGACTATATTAAGTTGTTTCGTTTTCTAGTAAATATATTTTTTTCTATTAAAACTGCAAGTAGAGATCGTTTTGTTTTTACAAAACTTACCAATTCAAAGATGGAAAGGCATGGGAAGGTTAATATAATTTATTAGAGTTAAATATAGTAGTGGTAGTAGTGAGTATAGTAGTTTAATATAGTTTAGGTATGCAGCTGTCTGTTGTTTTAAGACCAAATACAGCCTTCCAGCAGCGCTTTTGAGCGTTGAAAATGCACAAAATATTGTTCGAAATCTCAAATATAAAATAAATATTGCCTAGACATTTCTAGTTCTCATGGATACGGTCAGAAAAGTGTGACATATATTGATTTTTAAAGAATTCTGAAAATAATAATAGCTTTGGGTGGTGCGAGTGACAGCTGTCAGATTTATAAAATGTAACTACATGTAAGGATAGGTAGTATCTATCCTTTTCCCTCATCTTAAAGATACATATTTTCGTCCTGATGTCATTTTATTCTACCCACTGATGTCATTTTATTCTACCCACGCTATGTAAAAAGACCTTAGTGCCGTTCGACGATTCCATGTTCTATGGGAACGACCGATTCTTTTTCCACTAGGCTTACTGCCGCTGCTGTAAGATGAATATACATAATTGTCTGTGCACCGTAATTACACACCGTTAAGTTTTTACTCTATTTCTCTATGGTTCACTTACTAAACGGTTGGTAATTACGGTTTAAAAAATATGGTCTGGCTACGTGCGAGCTGGTTTGTTTTAATAGAGTTTTTTACTGCAGCTTTGGTATTTAATATTCGTTAGTTTATTTATTTATTATACGCTTTATTGTACACCATTACATATACAAAAAGGAAATTAAAACACATACTTTTTTTTAAATAAGAAACATATATTAGTGTTTAACCCCGTGTTGTCCTTTTTCGTGTATGTTTTATCGTATTTTTAGAGAAGGCAAAGTTTTTGTACGATTATATTCGTTTAATAGTTATATTTCAGATATACCTACGATAGTGATTTTTAAAGGTGTTTTGATGTCATGCGGATTTATTTCATCACGCATGCGGGATGGCACCCCGAATGTATTCCCCGCATTACAATAAATACTTTTATGAAAAAGACATTTGCGGGAAGCAATTCCACACCTGTGATGAAATCCGCACGATATTAAGACACTCTAAAAGTTAATTCCGGATAGAGCATATCTGCAACGTGTTATTGACTTAATTTTTCTTTCAATACTTCTTTTTTATGGTGGGAAAAAATCATCCAATGACAACCCCCGCTCTTGGGCGGAGCGGGAGATAGTGTCAGACTCTTACTGACTAAAAGTCCCACCCCGTTACTTCTAGCCTTCACACATGGGCTTAAGCTGTCTTTCGAAACTTACCCTGGCCCCAGTAAGCTTCGACCCAACTGGGCCCCTGCTGTTGCTGACAACTCCTTACTATCAATACCTGACCTAGTTGCTTATCGAAGATACCAGGTCCTACAATTAAGTAATATTATCATAAATAAATAGCTTTACCTTATCTTCCAATATTCCACCCACATACTCGGTAACAAGAACTAATCACAACAATAAACAAAATCTCGCCGAACACGATTAGTACCGAGGTTTGCCGAGCTTTCCCGATCTCTGTCGAGATTGGCCGAGATAGCAGTGACTGTCACACGGTTGGCTCGTTAATTAGGGCTGCAACTGAGCTGTTTGTACGTGATCGTCGTATTTGATAAGTACGTTCTCTCTTAATTCTCGTTAGGCTGATGTTGGAGGAACAAGAGGTCTTTATATTTTTCAAAGACTTTGGCAGTTTGAATTGTTTGTGTGTTGTACTTATTGTTTTCCATTCAAACCCCAAGTGCCGCGCCGTTCGCGCGTGATTCGCGCCATTTCGGTTAAACGCCGGTTTCCGCATAGATTATAAAATATTGAGCGTTTTATAATATACGACTATATCTAAGAACGTAAATAAGAAGTTCTATCTAAAGTAGGCTGGAAATATCGAAAATATGCAAACGTTTCTGTTATTCCCTATATATACCTATGAATATCGACGAGTTAGAAGAAAGTGATCACAGATCAAAAATACACTTCAGAGCAATAAAATTCACATAGCTTGTCGTTGGCTAATTACTATTTTTTTTTAATCAAAGGATATTGGTTACAAATCATGAACGCTTACAAACTTAGCTTTACAATAACATAAAACTAAAATCATTGACCTTAACTTACAAAAACCGACCGTACATCAAAGTCCCCAAAATACAAAATACAAATAATAAAACTCGTTTGGATTGTCAATACATGCACCCTTACCAGCAGGTATAAAAAGGTTCATTTCTTACTTTTTAATCAGTTGTCGTCAAGAAGATAATATCTCTTCATAAGTTGCGTTACTTTTTGGTGTACAATATAGTTTATTCTATTATCTGCAAGCATAATTATTAAGAATTTATCGAAAAAATATGTATAACACGCCGGCAAAAGCCGTTCAAATTATTGGCTTGCTCGAAGCAGGGCGTAATTAATATGAAGTTGCTCGACAGTTAAATTTGATCTGCTTCTCTGTTCGTCGGGTATACTAGGGTGTATTCGATTAAGTAGTAATGATGCAATGTGCGTTATAAACACTGAGTAATGATTAGCGTTTTAGGCATTATTTCAATTATTGAAAATTAAAAACATTTTTTAATTTATTAATGGAATTATGTATTCTTGGAGTCCGGATTAAAGACCGTATCTAAAAGGAACAGTATATTTCATTCCAAAACCTAAATGCAGACGTAGGTAACGCAGTCTGTCTGCTTCTGAAAGGAAAATTCGGCTCCGGTACAACAACAAAGGAACACGAAACAATGTAGGGACAACGAAGCAACAGGGGTGGGTTTTTATTCGGTAAAAGTCTGACACTATCTCCCGTTCTGCCCAGGGGCGCAGAGATGTCATCGGATGATTTTCCCAACTACAAAAAAAAAGGTAATACATTCTATAAATTAAGATGGAACTGGGCGAGCAGTATCTACCTCATGCCAAAACAAAACTGGGCAAAAATAGCCACAGATTAGGCCTCAAACAGGAACCGATTCACCGTAAGCTCAAAAGCTGGCATTGATGGACGATTTGACATTAATATAAATATTCCACAACACACGGTCCTACAATAGAATTTCAATGACAATGTATACTCTAAGTCCTTATTCAATTCAATATTGATTTAAGATACGTAGTGTTTCTATTCAATATAAAATTTTCTTTCATTCACACAACAATGCTTCTATTCTTCAAGTTACAAACTCCAACTGTAGTCAGAAAGACATCAGTCACCCAAAAGTTCACTGTAATGGAATAAGTCGAATATACGATCTTTTTAACAAAATAAGTATGGATATAAAATTTCAAAAGAATATAAATGGAAGCTCAGACACTATATGGTTAGGCAGTAAAAATTTTAACTTACGTGGCAGTATTGCCAAATTTTTCACATAAATATTTATTACGGGCGTTGGTGCACATAATGCTGGGTGACGATTGGGAATTGTTCCAGAAAAAATATTCAATTTCTTTTTCTTGATTCTCTAAGAGATTTTTATGTCTTGATAATTAGAGATTTTTTTTTATGTTGAGAAAAATCATGCATTGACATCCTCCGCCCTTGGGCGGAGCGGGAGATAGTGTCAAACTCTTACTGACTAAAAGACCCACCCCGTTCCTTCTAGCCTTCATACCGGGGCTCGAGCGCCCTTTCGGATAACCCTGGCCCCAGTAGGCTTCGACCCGTCTGGGTCCCTGCTGTTGCTGACAACTCCTTGAGTGATAATTAGAGATGGCTGGAAAGATTAATGTAATTTTTACTTCACTATTTCTTACTTCTGACGGCTAGACGGATTTTAACGGTACTTAATACACGAGTAGAACATGTACTGGTACAGCACATGGGAGTACATTTCCTTGAGAAAATTTTCTACAATTACACACAAAAAATGTACCAGTTAATAGTAATAATAAGGACTACTCATATTTTTTAGAGCAGTATTTAGACTTGATTAAGTCTACAGATTGTTAAAACGGAGCTCACACTACCACAGGTCACGATCTTGGGCGTCGCCATTTTCGACCCTAAAAAGGTGTTACAGAAATTCATTGACCTTCACTACTTTCTTTATCCAAATCAGAGAAAATTCCTATTTAGCTGATCGATATTAACATAAGAGGTCCAACCTTACTTTGTTTTCCCGTAACATCCTAAAACACACTTTTAATACAACACACAACGACAACAACAACAACACACCAACGACAACAATTTCATTTCAATTTATTTATTTTTTCAATAATTAAAAAAAAAAAACTTAGTACCAAATTTTTTTTTTTTAATATAAGATATTGCTTGACTGTTGTCCTACCTGATGGTAAGCAGTGATGCAAATGTTGAAGATGAGGCATTAACATTGTATCTATATGAAGATAATTACGCTAGTTAGACGGGAATACATACCGGCACGGATCTTGAGTGCTGACTTGAACTTGAAATCGCGCAGACTTGAATGAGAAGTAAAGTACTGGGTCTTTTTAGTGGTATGAAGTGAATTACTGGGTCTTTTTAGTGGTTATGGGGTATTTGTAGTTACAGTGATTGGCTAGACGATGTGTACGATGTGCAAATTGATCCTCACTCTTTCGCCGAGCGCTCAACATTCGTGCCGGTATTTATACGACGCTTTCATAGCAATAAGTAGGTAACAATTCTAGTCAACTCAGTTTCCAATATTACCTACGTCATCTTTTTGCGAAACATGGACTGGCCATTAGCTTGATTTGATAAAACTTAGTAAATTATTTCACAGTACATATCATGATAACATTTGTAGACACTTCATAATTTCATCAAAAATTTTCCTCGCTCTTGTTCTTTTCACTCTTAGTTTTAACTTAGCGAAATATACCATAACTTAATAACCACAGAAAGCCACCAAAAGACGTGTTTCAAAAAAAAATTCAGAAAGATAACCCTCGGCATCTAAATTAGGTGCTCTTTCCTTCGAACTTTCCAACATGTTCTTCAAGTTTATGCTGTAAAGTAAAATAAAAAACACATTAAGGGTTGGCGACGACAGAGTCACGTAGGAATTACGCAGAGTATACGCAATATTTCTTTGAAACAGAAACCTTCTTTTATGACAGTTTCCAAACTGAGCGATGTAAAATAATACAGTTTTTCTTATTATTATTAGAGTGCATTATTTAGAGGTGAATGAGTAACGAGCTTTGGGTAGCTAAATAACTATAAATGAACAAAGAAGAAGACAATGGACTATAAATGAATTTATAAAAAATGGATGGAGATGGACAAGGAGATGGAGAGGGAGGCCAAAGAAAAGATGGACAGATTGTGTGAAGACTGGTATGAAATAAAAGGAAGTTAGTGATAGCGTGACGGCTGAAAGTACGACGTATAATAAAAAAAAAAAAAAACAAAAAACGTTTTGCGCGTTTAGTAATTTACAATTAGCTCTTTTTAATATTGTTTAAAAAATTTTTAAGCGTATTGGTCTCAACCAATATACATTGCCAATATTATAACCACATTCATTTTTTTGAGACATTGGCCCGTCTATGATACTTTTTACTTTATGAAAAGCAACCTTAATTTAGGTAAGTGGCTTTTCTTTAACAGTTATATAAGTTTCTAGCGATGGCTCATTCTAAAAGAACTGCAAAAGTAATCAATTATGTTAAAATTTCAGAGCTTTCAATCAAAATTAACAAACTTTTAATCACTTCTCGAAGATCTCTTACAATCTATATGTTTTTCTATAATATATCTTGGTAATAAATACTATAGTAGGCTTTTATTTCAAATTACTTATTTTCAAAGACTTATCTTAGTATCTGCCAATTTGCTAAGGACTTAACATTGAAAATGAGAAAGATATTTAGAACAGATAATTAACTGAATGACTTGCAAATGTTATTCGCGCTCGGAGAATTGCTGAATTTCTTAGAATAAGTTGGAAACGAACTAAAAAGGAAGTTTTAGGAAATATTACGCATTAATAAATGAGATGATGATGAAATGAGTGACAACTTTCATAAAATTGTGTTTTAGACGTTATCTTTTTTTTTTGCTTGACATTGTACATATTTTTTTAATTACTTTTATTAAACGAAGGTAAGAAATGTTTAAAATTATTCTCTGTTACCAAAAAAAAAATGTACTCAAATAATCCTTGTTTATAACCATAATCCTAAATATAAAAGGTCTATGAAATTAAACCTCCTTTTTAACGGAAAGTATTTTTTTTGTGTGTAAAAATTCCATTTTATGAACACAAAAAAATCCTTTAAATACATTGTTTAATAAAGGAAGGGTGAAGCTAATAAATTAAACGAAAAAATTCCATGTTATGTCGGTTTATTCTAACTGAAAAACCTCGTTAAGATTCAATCTTGGGACTCAAAGTCTGTTAGTGGCACCGTTATTATTTGCAAAAATATGTAATTACAGCGGTTTCAAAAGAGGAGGAAAAATTTATAGATGAGGACATTGTAAAAGGTGTAGATGATTTAATATCTAGTAGCATTAAACGTCGTCGTCATATCTCATCGCCCACCAATGTGAGTGAAAATTCTCCCACCAATTTTGATAATAGTGACCAACCACAACAAAAATGAGCCAAGTGCGAAGGCAGAACGCATCAGGCAACGGCGCTCTCGCCGCCGCCGCCGGGATTCCGATCCCGATTTCCAGCCACCGTAGGCGCGGGCTTGCGGACGGTGAGCAATGCTCGCTGTCCGGCCGTCCGGTAACAGTCCGGACCAAGCCCGGGTCGTCGACGGCGCGCGCTGTTCCCGCGCGCCTCAAGGAGTTGTCAGCAGCAGCAGGGGCCCAGCCGGGTCGAAGCCTACTGGGGCCGGGGTTATCCGAAAGGGCGCTCGAGCCCCGGTATGAAGGCTTGAAGGAACGGGATGGGTTTTTTAGTCAGTAAGAGTCTGACACTATCTCCCGCTCCGCCCAAGAGCGGGGGTTCTCATAAGATGATTTTTCCCATCGAAAAAAAAAAAGCCAAGTGCGAAGGAGATGTTATATAATGCACAAACGTGTATAAAAAAAGTAATACGTCTATCTAATCGTGCATAATTACATGCGCAAACCAAAAAGCCGGCTTTGAAGCTACTCAGTCTCAAAACACTGCCGCACATGGTTATGGTAACATATATTCGTCGACCGTAGGTTCAATTGAGGTAAAGGACAAAATACACAGTACACAGACACACAACACACACACAGTTTTGTTCAGAATTTTTCGCTCTATCGAATGGTGTATATGAAAAAATTCTAGCTTAAGAAAAATGTCCCTTACCCTAATGATTTTTGGATCCAAATTTCGAATCAGCCCCATAATAACAATGTATCTGAAAAACTATGCAATATAGAAACTTGAAATGATGTAATTATTGCCGCCAATCCACTTGAAATAAGGTAAGGGTCTTCCCAATCAACGAATTTTGAAAAAATTGAATCCAATGCAGAGGTCAATTTAATGTAAGGGACATTATTAACAAAATACGTTGTTGTAAGGGACATCTATTTTCTTAAATAGTTAATTTATTTAAATAAATGTTACACGTATACAGCACGTTACGTTACGCAATGTTACGTATAGAGCACTAAAATACAAGATTATGTGTGAAATCAGACCCGAAAAAGGTTAATAAGAAAAAAAGTTATAGGCGATTTAGTCCGAAAAAAAAACTTGGTCGGCCTCTTCTGAAAAATCGTATTTTGTCCCTTACCTCAATTGAACCTACGGTCGACGATATGGATTCGCCACACATGGTTCGGCGTCAACCATGTGTGGCTGCTGTCACGCGCTTCTAATCGCCGCTGCTCGCTTTTTGTAGCCCAATCAGGCCACTAAACGCCGATACAAAATACAGTCACAAGCCACTCGTGCGTTTAAACCTTCTTCCTCAGAGTCCCTTCTTCCCAGAGACCAACCACAAGTGGCTGTCGCACGCTTCAGCTTCCTTTGTGACCGCTTCTAGCTTCTTGTGACGGCATTTGTAGCTGTAACGTGTACTCCATGTGCAGAGACAATTAAAAAGTCTGAAATAACACTGGAGGTATGCCCCGCTTGGGCAGAGTATCGCCATGCCCTCGTAGGGGCGATCGGCGGTGGCGATCTCTCACGGCGGGCCTTGGTACAGGGCATGGTCTTGAGCGAGGAGGAGTGGCAGGCAGTGGCCTCCTTCTATGAAGCAGTAATGCTAGCAAAGGAGGAGGCCGGCCGCATCAGGCAACGGCGCTCTCAGTGCTCCAGCCACCGCCGGGATTCCGATCCCAATTTCCGACCACCGCAGGCGCGGGCTTGCGGACGGCGAGCAGTAACTAGCCCAAGTCGTCGAAGGTGCGCACTGTTTTTGCGCCTCAAGGAGTTGTTAGGGGGCCCGCTGGGTCGAAGCCTACTGAGGCCAGGGCTAGCTCCGAAAGGTAGCTCAGCCCCGGTATGAAAGGTACGAAGGAACGGGGTGGGTTTTTTAGTCAATAAGAGTCTGACACTATCTCCCGCTCCGCCCAAGAGCAAAGGATGTCATTTGGATGATTTTACCCAACAAAACAACAAATTTCTGGAAAAGAAAGTTAGGATTGGAGTTTAGCGGGATTTTATCAAGTGAAATTCAGTGGCTGTCTTAATTATTCGCAAATATTGTAGTTGACTCATATTTTTTTAAATATTTGTCACAAGAAAGGAACTTTACACAAAATCGTAAATAAAAAGTTAATTGTTTATTGGTAATTGGGAACCTTCCAAATCTGTTGGAAGGGTAAACTATGAAGTAATAGAAAATAATACATAAACTAAAATTTGCCGTCACCACCGTTAGATTACGTGTGCACAAAAGCGAGTTGTTCCTACGCCCTCACTTTTCTCCATATCTATATTGGAAATGACAAGTTCTGCTTTATTAAATAACTGAAGAAAAAGGGTACAAAGGAGATGCTTATTTACAAAGAAATTTCTTCCAACATATCTGTGAAACGAGATTTAGAAAAAATAAATATGTAGACAGTGTGTGTAACAGATATAAGAAAATAAATACACATAAAGTATAATATAACATGCAATAAAGATATGTTAATTATTATAATAATATAAATAGTAAAATCAATATCACTAAAATACACAGCGTAGCATAGTCGGTCATATAATGTTGGGACTCAGGCCTCCTCTCTAAGAGAGGGAATGGACCGTAATCCACCACATCCACCACGTGGGCCCAGTGCGGGATGGTGATGTCACATGTCTTCAAATTTTTGGTCCTAGGACATGCCGGTTTCCTCACGATGTTTTCCTTCACCGTTTCGAGAGCAGTGGTTACCATATAAATTACACAAAGTAATGCGCCTGGCTGGGTTTGAACCCGCGACCCACAACTCAGCTGTTACCACTCAGCCACCACTGCTCTCCTAAAATACATACTAACTCATACTAAAAAATAAAACATACTAATAAGCAACTATGAAGAAATAGAAAGACAGTGTTCTTACAGTCTAATTTTAAAAACGAATGGTTAATGGATTTTGGTACTGGCTTTGCCAAATGTACTGCCAGTACTGAAATCCAAATAGATAGATCTCAATGTAAATGAAATATCCAAGTTGCTGGCAATATCTCTGTAAAATTGGAACAGTACCAAAACCTTCTTGATCTAAGTTAGCTCTACTTTCTTACAAATTAGAAATGAACTTTTGCAATTTGCTTTTAGGATCTATTGTTATACTGTACTAAGGTATACTATATTATTTAAAATAATTAATAGATAATAGAAATATATAATTAGTCCCTTGGAAGATGGGTAGGTCTTTAGTTTGGGACGCTACTTGTGTCGATACTTTGGCGCCTTCACATCTTCTTAGCTCGTCGTGTCGTGCTGGTGCTACCGCTGCGGCTGCGGAAAACCTCAAGCGGCGGAAATATAACAACCTTGTTGTAAGTTATCTTTTCGAACCGTTTGGGGTTGAAACTCTCGGATTGTGGGGTCGATACGCGCCGTAGACATCTTGGGCTCGGTTTGGACGATTACCGGACGGTTTGACGGAGATATAGTATTCACCATCATCATCATCATATCAGCCGAAAGACGTCAACTGTTGGACATAGGCCTCCCCCAAGCGTCGCCACAACGACCAGTTCTGTGCGTCACGCATCCATCAGATTCCCGCGACCTTGACTAGATCATCGATCACCCTTGTTAGAGATTCACCATTAACAGTTTTTTGGTTATCAAGTAGAACAAATACATCGACATTAGCATGTATATTGGAGCAATTAAATATAAATTGCTCCAATATACATGCTAATGAACGAAACGAAACGTTAATGAGATCATTTGGAAAACAAACATCGATAACCGATTTTAATGAGCACATATTTTTGGGGTTTAGTATATTGAAAATTCAAGTCTATACTATCTACAGTTAATTATTATTTTTAATTAATCATCACTGTATTATCTTTAAAACTACGCAACGTGTTTTGATGCAGTTTTTTTTAATAGATGACTAATTCAAGAGGAAGGAATATATATTAAATTGAAATCGCGAAAAAAAATCAGCTTTTCAGTACATTTATGTTTGCCTAATGTACTGAACAGCTGATATTTTTTTCACGATTTCGGTTTTGCTCCCATATTAAAAATTGTTTGTTATCATGAGCACAATCACGTGTTTAAGTACCTATCGTACACTAATTGCTAGTCACCCTATATAAACTCTTCATCCAACTACATGTATACTCAGAACTCTCAGAAATGTACGAACTTTGATTGCGCGATGCAGGATTTCGAACTTTCTTTGTAGTTCTTTTGTGGCGCCATAGATGTCGCTACATCACTTCTCTCCGGAGATCGGAGATCGATGGTTCTTGATGCGCGCCAGGCCAGCATAGGTTGGTTCCAGTGGGTCGGAAACGATGCCGCATAGCGACAGATATTTTCTGGACCATAGATCGGCCTTTGATAAGGTAGGCCACAGTGTTTTGCTGGACAAGTTACAACATCATGGTAAATACGAAAACGTGTGAAAGCTATTTAGATTTTATTTACGTAACAAACGTCAGTGTACAAAGATATAAAGTCAATATTCGATGAAAAAGGAAAAAAATATAACTCCACTCGAGTCACAGTATCTCGTGGTGTCCCTCAGGGATATTTCCTTGGCCTTATTTTCTTTATCTTGTAAAAAACGTATTACAAAGACAAGTTGTAATTATATAACTAATGGTAGTGGCCATTATTGTCAGCCGAAAGACATCCACTGTTGGACATAGGATTCCTCCAAGCATCGCCACAACGATCGTTATATTTACATTGACAGTTGCATCTTCACATAATTTAAATAATCCAGAATTCGAAATCAACACACTGTTAGAAGCGTTTGAAAACTAGCTTGGTACAAATAATTTGAAATTTAATATATATGAGACAAAGTTCATTTTATTCAAGTCGACGGTCTGAAATTAAACTTGTCTTAATATTTATCTAGTCTTAATATGTTACAAAGTCGAAGTAGTTAACAATGTAAACTTTGTAGGTGTTTACATTGATGCTTTATTAAACTAGAAGGATGGAACGCCGTCTGTTAGTTCGACATACGCGTAATATTATGCAATCAGAAGCCCGTGAGAAGAACTAACTTTGCTCCAACTTGGGATGGTTGAGTCTAGGCTCAAATATAGTATTGAATTTTGGGGCATCAGCTACAAGTGCAGTATCTCCTCGACTTACATGTGTTATTTAAAAAGCACCTTAAGAGCAATGTTTGACTGGAAAGCTCTCTTTTTGTTAATAATTGCGCAAATAAATTGAATTAGAAAAGACATATTACTCGCAGAAAAGATTTACATATTTAAATTTTAGATTTTTAATGTTATTCATCGTAGTCCCAAATCTCTTTGTACGTCTTTATAGTACAACAGCTTACCTTTTGAATTTAAAAGTATAAATAGTCCAAACATATTTTAAATAAATGTATTTATGTAAGTATATTATTATATTAGTCTATCTTTTTTATATATATTATATTACTTCATTGTTAGTTATGTTTTTTGTGTATACTCATTTTCCTTTTACACAGTGTCACATCTCTTTTTTCTTCAATTTTCCTTTCGATGGTATCTTCGAAAGGAAATTTGGAGAAAAAAGAGATTATAGATATATTTTAAATTAAATAAATCAATACCCAGTGCTGCATATGCTACTACGAAAAAAGAAGAAATACATTTTATTTGTTTGTTAGAAAAAAAAGAAATTAAGCTTTTCTAATGAAATTCGGTTTCAACACATCAATTGGATGTTTTCAAAGTCTATACATATATACAAGTAAAAGTATTTTTATGTTTTATAATTATATATTATTATAAATATTCGTTATAATTTTTGAGATATTAATATATAATATTTAATTTCCTTTTACGCTTTCGTGTGACCCAAGGGCTGGCTTATATTTCGAACAAAGAATAAGCAGCTTAAGCCGCCAAGCCTTTAGATAGATAACCAGCCGACAGCGATGCGGAGGAGTTTTTCAACGCCGTATTTTAGATTGCTTCTTTAGTTCTTCAGGGCTTTTATTTTGTAAGTTTCTTTTAATTCGGTAAAGTTATGTCAGTAATGTAATGTATTATACGTGAATAAGATAGGTATATAGAAAATTAAATAAAAAACTACATATTTTTTGTTATTGTAATGTTTGTTTGCTTATTTTTTGTTGTTGTTTCACCCTATTTATTTCAAGTCCTTGATGTAATTTTTATTTTTGGTGTACAATAAAGAATATATCTATCTACCCTACTCTACCCTACAGTACCCTAAATATCATATTTTTTCCATAAAAACCTTTTCCTTCCAAATAAAAATAAATAATACTAACATAGTTTTAAGACCATTGTTACTAACAATACTAACATAGATTTTTAAGACTTTTATAACTAATAATTCTATGGACATTATTTTTTTAGTCCGAAATAAATGTATTTTATTTTATTTTTTTAATAAAATACACAACAAAAAAAGATTCGATCGAGATTTTATTGATTATGAAAATTGTTAAAAAAATAAATAATTGTTTATGTAACGGTATTAGAAAATCGCAATAAAACGAAAATGTTCTTCTAAAGAATTTATTCGAAATGCATGATAAAAGAGTGTTTAGTTATCGGACACAATTTTCCTCTTTAGTTTTCTTTCTTATTGTGATGTTTTTTGATGGTCTTCTTAATCCATTGATTTACAGTTTTAACTCTGGTGTATACACTTGGAAACGCACCACAGCCAGTATGTCTGGTGATTATTCCTATTTGTATGTTGTTCCAAGTCAGTGGACCACCTTCGTCACCCTGCAATTGAATTTTATTCTATTATTTGGTTTTAAAGTTAACTCCACGAGCGCCGATTGTACATACGTTTGTACGTTCGAATGATCTTGCTAAACGCTTAACCTCTCAATCGTGGAAATTACAGACACAATAGAAAGACAATAGGTGCGCGAACGCCGGGCGTTCGCTTGGGGTTTAATGAATTAATTATCATTTTGTACACATGTTTGTACGAAATTTATTTGTTCGAATATTTTAGTTTCTATAACTTTATTTTTTCTAGAAAAATCTTTGTTTAATAATATACGTAAAAATGCGAAATTACTTAATAATTACACCCTGGGGCGCCCTTTGGGGCGCAAATGGGAGTCTTAGAAATTATAATGTGATTATACTATACTATACAGGGTTACACCGCAAAGGGTGTAGCTGGATAAGGTAGGGTCAGCGGCCACGGCCAGGTAAGTTAGGCACAGCAGATATTGCCAAAACTGTTGACGTGAATTTAGTCTTCTATCTCATTTCATTACGGAGATAATTGGCAAAATAGACACTAGAGTAGGTATTTTTCAAAAATCCGTTTTTCAAAAACTATTTGTACACTAATAAAACTGAAACCGTTTGTTAGATAATACATTGTTTTACATTATCTACATATTTTTTGTAGATTTTATTTACTTTGTTTTAAAAATTAAAATATTTGTTTAATAGTAGGTGAATGAGGTAAATAATATGTACAAAAAATATGTAATATAAAAGTACAATACATTTAATTCTACTCAATTACAGAATGATTGACCTTACCATACAAGGGTCCTTCTGGATTGCGTTAGTGCACATCATCCTATTTGTTAGTTGAAATTTTTTGATAAATTTCTCACATATTTTATTAGACACTACTGGTACTGTCGTTTGCTGAAGTAAGTTAGATATTTCATATTCTGGCTGGAAAAATTAAAGAAAATGTAAGTTGGTGAGGTGGATGCGAGACGGATAGGATCGGTCGTATTGGCGACGTTTGCGAAGGCCTATGTCCAACAGGGGACGTCTTCCTGATGATGAGACGTCATGATAATGATGATGATGATGATTGAAATGTACCAGCGTTTACTTGTTATCACAATAAAAACTGGCATAAAACTCGATCAAACGTGACTAACACCATTTAATGCGTTTTCACCCTATAAGCCGAAATTAAAACTATTTTTAACAATGGGAAACTTGAAATATCAGGCATACAGTATTTTTATTTAAGAAAAATAACGCCTGCTAACAGAGTGTATTAATATACAAAAAAGTCTCTATCTTTGTTTAGTTACGGAACTATGACTATCAAGACATGGTTCTTTTTTTGCTATTTATATACCAGTCATCTGTTATCAGTCAGTCAGTCAGTTATCAGTATCATATATAGCCAAAAAGGAAAAAAAATACATGCCAGCAATGTATGGAAAGAAATCATTCCCCTTTACGTACGGGATGCTAAATAAATTGGATGTTATTTTAAAAATAAAATAATTTTTCACCATCGCTGAATAAGCGTCTGGCGGTAAAATATCGTTTTATATTTGGTAATCCATTACATTTATTAGAGAAAAATCGCCGAATTAACATTGTCCGGAGATTACTGGAACTCTGGAGGTGATCAAGCAAGTTACAACTAATTAAATACAAAATATTTAAATAAACTTACATCTTTAACGCCCCAACCAGTTATATTTAACATTGTTCCCAACTTCACCTTCACGAAAGTCCCATTCCCTTTCAACAAAACTCTTGACACTTTGGGTCCAAAAGTCAAGGGTTCTTTCAATTTGAGGAGAGCAACATCATAGTCACCGGTCTCATTAGAATACTTTTCATGTCTTATAGTTTTTTCAACTTCGTATACTTCTCCCTCTTCTAAAAGATTATCACTTCCAACAGAGACTGTAAAAGGGACGAGCCTGAAAACAAAGTTAAGAATCTTTTGAGTGAAGGTTTTGATGTCGCAATACAAATTGATTTAGAAGGTAAATAAATAATAGGAACAAAAAAGAGGGAAGGATACATAATAATAGTATTGCCAAACATTCGTAAAAGAGTTCTGTATTGGAAGTTGACTACATTTTGGTCGTAGATCTTTTTTGTAAAAATATTTTGAAGCTTAAAAAATTTTAGCCAAACGAATATTACTTTATATAAAAAGTATTTTATTATTTTGAAATACTTTGGACACTTCCTCTACTCCACTCGATTCATTAACTAGACATCGGTAAGACCTGGAGCCTTAACTTGACATGTTTAAGGGGCTTCTTTTCCACTCGCCTATTGTAAACATCGAGCATGGTTTAAAAGCTTGTTACTTCATCTAACGCAATCTAACGCGATGTTTGACGAAAACGCTACGCTAAAAAAGTGATAATACCTGAAAACTCTGGTAGCATTCAGTAATTCAGTGATTTACTCGCATATTTTAAAAAACTTGTTCCAGAAAATACGTGTTTTTTTAAACACTGAAAAGTTTTTGAAAAACATTGTCATAGTATAGATTCTTGATAAAATTTGCTAAGCCTGCATGTTGTACTTTTTTTACTTTTTTAAATTTTTGAGTAAATTATGAAATGTCAAAGTTCATGCAATATAGCAGATTTTCAGAGGTCTTAACTGGATTAGTTTTACACAAATTTATAAATTGATTTCCATAAAAGCCTAGATAATATCCAAAAAATACTGTGTTTCCAAAATGTCTGATGAAAAATGTGTAATAACGTCATAATCGCGTAAAAGCGGTTGTATGAAAAACAATGAAAATGAATGTTGAGATGCATCCTCTTAAATGTCAAGCGTGCGAGCGAGAATAGACAACCTTTGTTTTCCTGTATTTGAAACTCGAAACACGTGTCTAGTATTTTTACCCGACTACGGCAAAGCCAAAGGAGGGTTATGATTTTTACAGGCTATGTATGTATGTATGTATGTAGACTCTGTCCAACGAAAAATGGTAATGAATTGTTTATTAAAGTTTATATATGGCAGCATTTAAAAAAAAAATAAGCACTGTCAAAAATGTGTCGATGAAGTTTCAAACTTCATTAATCATGTGTGTACGTGCATCTTATTTTCGATTATTTTGTTATAATAATGCGGTAAACAATAAATAATTCGACAAGAAGGCTTATCTTCAAGATGATTGATAAAGTTAAAACCAAAAAAAAGTGAGATTAATCGGATATCTGCAGAGAAAATGCGACGGCTGGATACTATAAGTTCGTTTATAGGTTAGTGTTTTGAATATCTAGTGAAATAGCTTAATACTTTTCGATTTCTTATAACAAATTGCAAATAACATTTTAATATACTTTTTGGGAGATATAGACAATGAACCGGTGAAACTTCAAATTACCAGAACGGTAAAAGCATTGAAAACTTTTGAAAAATTGAAATATCGACTTCTGAATCACATATAAAGCATCTGAATACATAAAAAGAAATATCTTCAACGACAGGGTATTTTGCTCCTTTCCAACCTTTTAAATTTAGCAGTCATTAACTATTGTTTAAAGGAGACGTGTAAGGATGTCTAGGCATATTTTTGTATTATATTATGCCATTTGATTGTTTTAATTGTGTCTTATTTTTAGTGGTATTATTAAACTGTTTCGAAATAATTGTGATTTTTGTTTTAAAACTTATGAAAGTATGAGGACACTGAAAAGAATAAAAAAGAAGGGTCTATTAATAAAGAAAAGTTGAACACTCCCGGAAAAAAGCAATAGTTTCCAATTTGGATAATTTTGATGTTCTGTTTGTAAATGTTATAGTAAATAAATTAAATAAACGAAATTTAAATCTTGCGTCAATTCATTAAACCCCAAGCGAATGCCAGTGTTCTTTCGCATTGTCTTTCTATTGTGTCTCTAATATTACAGTATTCGAAAGGTTAAACGCACATTAAGCAGGCATGCAACATACAAATTCAGTTCAGTTGACATATAAGTTGGAAGATTATATTGTAGATAAAAATGCTTGAGTGCTGGTCTAGCTCCACTACCACTAGGGCGCACAAATTGTTAGTTCGAAATTTGATATCACTGGTGGTGGCAGGTGTGTTGGATTATTGGGAAACCAAATGATGTCACACGCGATAGTTTAAAATGGTAGAGTTGAGTGGTGCTGACATATGTGTCATCTCCGTAAACGCGCGTTATAACTCTATGATTACCAACTTTAGGCTTAAATGGGATGATATGAACATCAGCCTGATATACGTACCAATTACGATTTGTGTACTGCATTATTATACTACTCGTCGACTTTCGTTTTTGATGACGATGACGATATGACATCGATAGGTCTTTCAAACGAATAAAAAAATAAATTGATGTAATCTCACATAAAATTAGTTTTATTTAAACTTAAAGGTAAGAAACGCTTTATTTCATAAATAAACTTGCTAATATAATATTCATTATTCATGAATTGTTAAATAAACATGCATATTATTTTCATAAATAATTTATATCAAAAGTATTGACTATGTTTAAGCAGCGTAGAGTCAGGGTGAACAGTTATAGATTTTAAAAGTAACAGTTTTGTAAATTTTGGAATGCGTCATTATAATATTAGGTATTTAATCGTCCGCTGATCATAGGCTGCGCGAAAAATTATTATGTTAAAAGTAAAAATGGAGATAAATACACTGTGTTTGGTTTCATTTGAAAGGGCTTCACTGGTACTTATCAAAAATGTCATCAAAATTCAATGTGGCGCCCTCTAGTGGACAAAAAGTTTTGTGTCGAAAAATATAATAAAAAATAAATAAGATAATACGTGTTTAGTATCATTTGAAAGGGCTGCACAATATTCAATATAGCGCCTTCAAGCCGTTAAAACATCGTGCGCAAATAGAAAAAGTAATTCTTAATTTGATCACTAAGCTTTTACAAGTAACTAGTATTGAAGCGCAGTGATTTAACACCAAAATTGTTAAAATAAAAATAAAAGTCAAAAACTATAAGCCGGAGTCACACATTATTTCATTGTTTCGGTTGGTACCTATAACGTGAGACCCCGGCTTTTTTTTGTTCTGTTCTTGTTTTTCCAATTACTTCGTTTATTTCAGCATCCTAAAAATCTTGTTTCATAATTTTTCGGCGTCGTTTTTTGTCGTAGTCGGGTTTTAGTTTTTTACTTTTTTGTAAAAAATGACAAATTTTCATAACTGTATCATGAAAAATCACAAAGATAAAAGCTTGTTATGTTAGCAAAATTATATAGTCACCAAGCCATCCAAGCGACTCATGGGTTGTTTTGCACTTGCAGCCAGCTGTTTGCTAGTGCCTTATGCCCACTATGACCTGCAGTGCACTTAGTGTCTAGTGTGTCTGTAGTGTACTTAGTGTCGATGGTGTCCAACTTGGGACCTTTTTAAATATTTTGGGCAAAAAATCTAACATGTTACGTATAATAACTATTGGAATCCATTCAGTTACTGATTCTGAAAAAACTATTTTTAGGTTTCGCGTAAACTAAAAATAATGTTGTATACAATATATATATATATATTTCATTATTAGTCTTTACACATCAATATTTATTGGTAACATGCGTAATCTTTTCATGTAAATAGGTAATATTACAACTTTAAGTTTTTCTAAAAAACAAGATTAGCAAGTGAAATTCAAATCAGTTGGTACTCGATTTTTTTTTTATTATTTCGGTAAATTATGTAGTTTAATACTAGGGTTAGCTATTTTCACCAGTTACTCGAGCGCCTTAAATGTCTACAAAAGTAAGATCAGAAATACTTACGGTGAAATACACTGAGCAGCAGTTAAGATGAACCGTTCATGAATAATAGATCCTCCACACACGTGGATGAAGCCAAAGAGGCGAATCGACGCCACAAATGGCGCTTGCTTGATGGAGATTGTGTGACCACCGATGATACCAACATTGTTGTCATGCTGTACCTGGTCTTCTAGTAAAATAAATATCAAAGTCAAATTTAAATATACGGGGTGTCTCTGACATCGACGCGCAAACGAATACCATGGATCCAGTACCTGATTCTCGACCCCCAGTGGTGGAATTTTTTTTCGGTTTATTCCTAATTATTGAAAAAAAGTCTTAATTTAATATTATATACTATGGAAAATCGTTAATCTAATTAATTCTGATGACATTTTAATTGCAAAGGTAATTCATTCAGTTTCATCACTAAAAATGTTAAAATAACGATTTTATACATTTTAAATTAAAAAAGGTAACAATAAATGTACAATAAAAAAAAATAGGAAAAAACCGACGAAAAATTCAACCACGGAATCATGAGAATCATGTACCTACTAGATTCATGGTATTCGTTTGTGCATCGATGTCAGAGACACCCTGTATTTTTTTGTTACAAACTTTTATAATTTTATGGTACATGGTATATGTTATAAAATATCGATTCACTATTATGTTGCCTCACTGGGCATATAAAATATTGTTTCACAAAATTTGTTAAAGTTTCAATTTTTACTTGTTTAACATTAGATACATTCTTACGTGACTAATTAAATCTTTAATTATGAAATATAACGCACCACATACAAAACTAAATAAAATTTTGAAATAAAACAAAAATACATTGCTTAAAAAAATTTTAGTAAATAAAATAGGCTGCTACTAAATAAATCGGAGAATATGGAGTTAGCAAAATAGGAACAGTTTGTCACTTTTCTTCTTGATATTCATTAATACTATAATGTACACCATTAAATTTTGATCATTTTAATCCGTTTTTCAAGATCACTCAAGTTACATAGACGTATGTACAGTCTGTGCTCGAGGGAATATTTTTAATACATACCTACGAAAAATATAACAATGGACACCATATACAATAATAACCTACCTTTGATGATTTTATGACCATATGCACAACTAGCAAGAACTAAGAACAACAAAATCCTTGTGGAAATCATGACGAAGAATCGAAAATGATCAAAATTAAACTAATTGCACGATATTTATATACCCTTTAATCTAGCAGGAAAATGATAACACAACCTATTAAAAAAAATAGTTTTTTTTTAAACTACAGTCAGATGAATAAAAATGTAACCCAACAAGGTTTAAAGTGACAGATGAAGAAGGTCGGCGTCCTGACCTTCCTCCGCAAACCTTCTATATAACGCAGGTCCTAACCGGGCATAGTCAGTTTGGGAGATTCCTGCCCCGGGTTCGTGCGGAAGAAACGCCCGGGTATCACCATTATGTGGACCGCCCGGAGGACACGGCAAAGAATACGGTAGAGGTGTGCCCTGGGCAATGCACCGCCGTGTTCTCGTGGGGGCGCTCAGAGGCAGCGATCTATCGCGCCAGGCCTTGGTACAGGCCATGGTACGGACCGAAGAGGATACTTCTACGAAGCAGTAATGCTAGCTAGTAATGAAGGTGACCGCACGCACGTGTCAATGACCCTCGCGCTCCGATCGCGGATTTCGATTCCGATTTTCGGCCGCCGCAGGCGCGAGCTTGCGGACGGCGAGCTATGGATGGGTAGTTTGCCGTCCAACCGTCCGGTAACTGTCCAGACCGAGCCCAAGTCGTCGACGACGCGTATTGTTTCACGCGCGCCTCGAGGAGATGTCAGCAACTGCCTATAATAGCAGAGTCGAAGTCTACTGGGGCCATGGATATAGGGTGATACGAAAGAGATCCCCAGGGCACTGGAACGATGGTATAGAAGGAATAGAAGTGGGTTTTAGTCAGATAAATTCTGACACTATCTCTCGCTCCGCCCAATACCGGGGGATGTCATTGGATGATTTTTCCACCTAAAACAAATGTAGACACAGTATGAAGTAACAGTTATATTTTATAAAAACTTAAATACTTCAACTTTAAAACATCAACATTACCATGCGTAGCGAATTCATTTGAACAAAAAAACGATAACCGATTTTAATGAGTACTAAGTTTTAGCACAAATAGATAGGTACAGAAGTCAATCTACATACAAAGCGCGCTCGAGCAACGCACACAAAGACACCGCTCACAGACACGATGTCTCGGTCGCGCCTCGGTCCGCTCGTCGAACAGTTCCGGCTCAAACGCTCATATAATGTGCGTCCACCGAGCGTAGGTTTAAAAAGTGAAGTACATACCTGAGATTGTCTTCTGTACCTATCTATTTTATGGTTTTGGGGTTTAGACGAATGGAAAATTACATCTGTACCTATTATAGTTAATTGTTATTTTTAATTAATTTTGATTCTATTTTGTAACTAATGAGATGCTAAAATAAAAACATAGTTAATTAAAACTATATTTGCACATGACAACAACTCCTTACTAAAATATGGTGTCAAAAAATTCCTCAGCATCACTGTCAATTGGAAGTATAACCACAGACTGGTGGCTATGACTTACTATGGCTCTGACCGAGATAAAAGCCAGCCCTTTGATTAGGTATTTAGATAAACAATTAGTTTGATATTATATAAATTAATTAAATACTATCTGTATATCTATTTATTTGTTACCTCTGCACGTCTTGTACTTAGCACACGGGTAGAACTTTCTGGAAATAGAATATTTTTATATATTAATATACTAGTGCTTACAGAAAAATAAAACGGATCTGAATATCGTGTGCTAAATAACGCGTAGTGTAAGGCCTTTAGAAAGCACCGTAAGTTGAGCTAGCTGGCAACATCGCGCGCTGGTGTGCAATGTTACCGTACATGTTGAGCGTCACGTGTTACACGTCAATTGTTGAAGTGGATATGAGGCTTCAAAGAGATACCGTGCGTGTCAAGAGCAGGAGTAGGCATTGGATGATTTCTTACCTTCAAAAAAACCATCAGAAGAGATAGTGGTTAAACGCAAGCCTACTATCAATACTAAAAAAAAAGGATTCACTCCTAAACTGCACGACCTTTTCTGTCGATTCTATTTCTGTGCACCAAATACTTTGGGCCCTATCAATACGGTTGCGGCAATGCGTTCGCATCGTTGTCATCTAGGACTGTTGCCAGAGCTCAATCCCTAGATTATCATACTCTAAAGATAATTAAAAAAAAAACAGGCAAGTGCGAGTCGGACTCACGCACTGAGGGTTCCGTACATACTTTTTTTTATGGTTGGAAAAAATCATGAATTGACATCGGCTCTTGGGCGGAGCGGGAGAAAGTGTCAGATTCTTACTGACTAAAAGATCCACCCCGTTCCTTCTAGCCTTCATACCGGGGCTCGAGCACCCTTTCGGATAACTCTGGCCCCAGTAGGCTTCGACCCGGCTGGGTGCCTGCTGTTGCTGACAACTCCTTGAGGCACGCGGGAACAGTGCGCGCCGTCGACGACTTGGGCTTGGTCCGGACAGTTACCGGACGGCCGGACCTATAAAAACAGTTCAATACCCGAATTGAATTACGGAGAATTTTCCGAATAGCAAAATAGGTAAGTGTAGTTAAAAAAAACTAAAAAACACGCTTTTATAGCATATCAAACAATATTTTTCTATAACTATTTTGTAGAGGATACTAGCTATTAGTTTGTGTTTTTGGTTTATTAATTCTGTTAGTAGGTCCTCTATGTAGTAGAAATCAACAAAAAAGGTTATTGTTTTGATAATATACTACGAGTGGAATGAAAAGGCAATCTGTTTATGCCGTATGTTTTCCAAAACTTAGTGAAGAACTTATAGATCGTAGAAATTGTAAAATTTTCTACAATTTAAACTTATTCCTCAAAGTCTTTAAATATTAGGGTGTAATATACGATAAATGATCGATGAGGTTGTCTGTAATTGAAATTATAAACGTACAGTAGCAGGTATTTTTCTGGACCTTAGTTCGGCCTTTGATATGGTAGGCCACAGTATTCTGCTGGCCAAGTTACAACATCATGGTAAATACGAAAACGTGTGAAAGCTATTTAGATTTTATTTACATAGCAAATGTCAGTGTACAAAGATATAAAGTCAAAATTGAATGAAAAAGGAAACAAATAAAACTCCAATCGAGTCACAGTATCTCGTGGTGTCTCTCAGGGATATTTCCTTGGCCTTATTTTCTTCATCTTGTAAAAAACGTATTACAAGGACAAATCATAATTATATAACTAATGGTAGTGGTCATTATCGTCAGCCGAAAGACATCCACTGTTGGACATAGGACTCCTCCAAGCATCGCCACAACGATCATTATATTTATGACAGTGACATCTTCACATAATTTAAATAATCCAGAATTCGAAATTAATACACTGTTAGAAGCTTTTGAAAACTGGCTTGGTACAAATAATTTGAAATTTAATAGATATGAGACAAAGTTCATTTTATTCAAGTTGACGGTCTGAAATTAAATTTGTCTTAATATTTATCTAGTCTTAATATGTTACAAAGTCGAAGTAGTTAACAATGTAAACTTTGTAGGGGTTTACATTGATGCTTTATTAAACTAGAAGGATGGAACGCCGTCTGTTAGTTCGACATACGCGTAATATTATGCAATCAGAAGCCCGTGAGAAGAACTAACTTTGCTCCAACTCTGGATGGTTGAGTCTAGGCTCAAATATAGTATTGAATTTTGGGGCATCAGCTACAAGTGCAGTATCTCCTCGACTTACATGTGTTACTTAAAAAGCACCTTAAGAGCAATGTTTGGCTGGAAAGCTCTCTTTTTGTTAATAATTGCGCAAATAAATTGAATTAGAAAAGACATATTACTCGCAGAAAAGATTTACATATTTAAATTTTAGATTTTTAATGTTATTCATCGTAGTCACAAATCTCTTTGTACGTCTTTATAGTACAAGCTTACCTTTTGAATTTAAAAGTATAAATAGTCCAAACATATTTTAAATAAATGTATTTATGTAAGTATATTATTATATTAGTATATCTTTTTTTTATATATATTATATTACTTCATTGTTAGTTATGTTTTTTGTGTATACTCATTTTCCTTTTACTTTTACACAGTGTCACATCTCTTTTTCCTCCAATTTTCCTTTCGATGGTATCTTCGAAAGGAAAATTGGAGAAAAAAGAGATTATAGATATATTTTAAATTAAATAAATCAATACCCAGTGCTGCATATGCTACTACGATAAAAGAAGAAATACATTTTATTTGTTTGTTAGAAAAAAAAAAAAATTAAGCTTTTCTAATGAAATTCGGTTTCGACACATCAATTGGATGTTTTCAAAGTCTATACATATATACAAGTAAAAGTATTTTTATGTTTTATAAATATATATTATTATAAATATTCGTTATAATTCTTGAGATATTAATATATAATGTTTAATTTCCTTTTACGCTTTCGTGTGACCCAAGGGCTGGCTTATATTTCGAACAAAGAATAAGCAGCGTAAGCCGCCAAGCCTTTAGATAGATAACCAGTCGACAGCGGTGCGGAGGAGTTTTTCGACGCCGTATTTTAGATTGCTTTTTTAGTTCTTCAGGGCTTTTATTTTGTAAGTTTCTTTTAATTCGGTAAAGTTATGTCAGTAATGTAATGTATTATACGTGAATAAGATAGGTATATAGAAAATTAAATAAAAAACTATTTTTTCTTTTGTTATTGTAATGTTTGTTTGCTTGTTTTTTGTTGTTGTTTCACCCTATTAATTTTAAGTCCCTGATGTAATTTTTATTTTTGGTGAACAATAAAGAATATATCTATCTACCCTACTCTACCCTAGAGTACCCTAATTTTCATTTTTTTTCCATAAGAACCTTTTTCTCGCAATAAAATACACAACAAAAAAAGATTCGATCGAGATTTTATTGATTATGAAAATTGATAAAAAAATAAATAATTGTTTATGTAACGGTATTAGAAAATCGCAATAAAACGAAAATGTTCTTCTGAAAAATTTATTGGAAATGCATGATAAAAGAGTGTTTAGTTATCGGACACAATTTTCCTCTTTAGTTTTCTTTCTTATCGTGATGTTTTTTGATGGTCTTCTTAATCCATTGATTTACAGTTTTAACTCTGGTGTATACACTTGGAAACGCACCACAGCCAGTATGTCTGGTGATTATTCCTACTTGTATGTTGTTCCAAGTCAGTGGACCACCTTCGTCACCCTGCAATTGAATTTTATTCTATTATTTGGTTTTGAAGTTAACCCCACGAGCGCCGATTGTACATACGTTTGCACATTCGAATGACCTTCAAAACGCTTAATTATCATTTTGTACGAAATTTATTTGGCCGAATATTTTAGTTTCTATAACTTTATTTTTTCTAGAAAAATCTTTGTTTAATAATATACGTAAAAATGCGAAATTACTTAATAATTACACCCTGTGGCGCCCTTTGGGGTGTAAATGGGAATCTTAGAAATCATAATGTGGTTATACTACACTATACAGGGTTACACCGCAAAGGGTTTAGCTGGATAAGGTAGGGTCAGCGGCCCACAACAGGTAAGTTAGGCACAGCAGATATTGCCAAAACTGTTGACGTGAATTTAGTCTTCTATCTCATTTCATTACGGAGATAATTGGCAAAATAGACACAAGAGTAGGTATTTTTCAAAAATCTGTTTTTCAAAAACTATTGGTACACTAATAAAACTGAAACCGTTTGTTAGATAATACATTGTCTTACATTATCTACATATTTTTTGTAGATTTTATTTACTTTATTTTAAAAATAAAAATATTTTTTAATAGTAGGTGAATGAGGTAAATAATATGTACAAAAAATATGTAATATAAAAGTACAATACATTTAATTCTACTCAATTGCAGTATGATTGACCTTACCATACAAGGGTCCTTCTGGATTGCGTTAGTGCACATCATCCTATTAGTTAGTTGGAAATTTTTGATAAATTTCTCACATATTTTATTAGACACTACTGGTACTGTCGTTTGCTGAAGTAAGTTAGATATTTCATATTCTGGCTGGAAAAAATAAAGAAAATGTAAGTTGGTGAGGTGGATGCGAGACGCACAGGATCGGTCGTTGTGGTGACGTTTGCGAAGGCCTATGTCCAACAGGGGACGTCTTCCTGATGATGAGACGTCATGATAATGATGATGATGATGATTGTATGACTGTTGGAGATTAAAAATTCAGTCCAAACATAGCCTATCGAAAATGTACCAGCGTTCACTTGTCATCACAATAAAAACTGGCATAAAACTCGATCAAACGTGACTAACACCATTTAATGCATTTTCACCCTATAAGCCGAAATTAAAACTATTTTTAACAATGGGAAACTTGAAATATCAGGCATACAGTATTTTTATTTAAGAAAAATAACGCCTGCTAATAAAGTTTATTACTATACAAAAAAGTCTCATCTTTGTTTAGTTACGGAACTATGGCTATCAAGACGTGGTTCTTTTTTTGCTATTTATTTATCATAACCAGTTATCAGTTAGTCAATTATCAGTATCATAAATGGTCCAGCAATACATGTACATGCCAGCAATATGTGGAAAGAAATCATTCCCCTTTACGTACGGGATGCTAAATAATTTGGATGTTAATTTAAAAATAAAAGAATTTTTCATCGCTGAATAAGCGTCTGGCGGTAAAAATCTTTTTATATTTATTAATTCTTAATATTTATATTTATTAATTAAGGAAGAATCGCCGAATTAACGTTGTCCGGAGACTACCGGAATTCTGGAAGCGATCAAGCAAGTTACGACAATAATAAATTTAAATAAACTTACATCTTTAACGCCCCAACCAGTGATATTTAACATTGTTCCCACCTTCACCTTCAAGAAAGTCCCATTTCCTTTCAAAAAAACTTTCGACACTGTGGGTCCAAAAGTCAAGGGTTCTTTCAATTTGAGAAGAGCAACATCATAGTCGCCGGTCTCATTAGAGTACTGTTCATGACTTACAGTTTCTACAACATCGTATACATCTCCCCCTCCTTCAAGATTATCACTTCCAACATAAACTTGATAACGTATCCTGAAAAAAAATTAAGAATCTTTCGATTGAAGGTTTCTTTAAACGACGTAATACAAATTAATATAGAAGGTAAATAATAAATAGGAAAAAAAGAGAAGGATACATAATAATATTATTACTAAACATTTGAAAGGGCTTCACTGGTACATAACAGAAATATCATTAAAATTCAAAATGGCGCATTCAAGCAGATAAAATATCGTACGCCAATAGTAATAATAATTCTTAACCTTTTGAATGTCTTAAGTTACACAGTTCGACATAAGCAATTGTCTTTCTATTGTGTCTCTAATTACGACATTCAATGAGTTAATTTGACCATTTAGCTTTTAAAAGTAAATAGTATAGAAGCACAATGATTTAACACCAAAATTGTTTAAATAAAAAAAGTTAAAAACAAAAAGCCGGAGTCACATGTTATTTCGTTGTTTCGGTTGGTACCTTTAACGTGAGACTCCGGCTTTTCTTTTTGTTCTGTTCTTGTTTTTCCAATTACCTTGTTTATTTCAGCATTCTAAAAATCTTGTTTCATACTATTTCAGCGTCGTTTTTTTTGTTGTAGTCGGGTTTTAGCTTTTGACTTTTTTTATGTAAAGAATCTATGCACAAACATAACTGTACCATGAAAAATCACAAAGATAAAAGCTTGTTATGTTAGCAAAATTATATAGTCACCAAGGCATCCAAGCGACTCAGGGGTTGTTTTACACTTGCACATGCCCCATCAGCTGTTTGCTAGTGCCTCATGCCCACTATAACCTGCAGTGCACTTAGTGTCGAGTGTGCCTGTAGTGTACTGAGTGTCGATGGTGTCCAACTTGGGACCTTTTAAAATATTTTTGGAAAAAAAAACTAACATGTTTTAATAATTATTGGAATCCATTCAGCTACTGATTCTGAACTATTTTAAGGTTTCGCGTAAACTAAAAATAATGTTGTAAACAATACATACACCCTTTCAAGGCCAATTCCTTATTAGTCTTTACACCTTGTTATGGTTGAAAAATCATCAATGACCACTCCCGCTCTTGGGCGGAGCGGCAGATAGTGTCAGAATCTTACTGACTAAAAACCCACCCTGTTCCTTCAAGCCTTCATACCGGGGCTCGAGCTGTTTTTGCGAACTAACCCTGTTCCCGGTAAGCTTCGACCGAGCTAGGCTCCTACTATTGCTGACAACTCCTTGAGGCGCGCGGGAACAGCGCGCCCCGTCGACGACTTGGGCTCGATCCGGACAGTTACCGGACGGTCGGACAGCGAGCTACCCATTGCTCACTGTCCACAAGCCCGCGCCTACGGTGGCCGAAAATCGGGATCGGAATCCCGGCGGCGGCGAGAGTGCTGTTGCCTGATGCGGTCGGCCTCCTCCTTTGCGAGTATTACTGCTTCGCAGAAGTCGGCGGCCGAACTGAACCAAGGCTCGACGCGAGAGTTCTCCATCAGCGATCACCCTACGAGGGCACGGCGATGCTCCGCCCAAGCAGGGCACACCTCGACTGTGTGTTCCACCGTGTCCTCCGGACTAGTCTTTACCCCTCAATATTTTTTGGTAACATGCATAATCTTTTTATGTACTCATATATAGGTAATATTTACACCTTTCAAGTTTTTCTAAAACGCCAAAGTAGCAAATGAAATTCAAATCAGTAGATATTCATTTTTTTTAATTATTTCAATAAATGATGGGGTTTAGTACTAGTATTAAACCCTACGGTTAGTTATTTTCACCAGTTACTCGATCGCCTTAAATGTCTACAAAAGCAAAGATTAGAAATACTTACGGTAAAACACAACTAGCAGTAGTTAAGATGAACCGTTCATGAATAATAGATCCTGCGCACATGTGGATGGTACCAAAGAGGCGAATCGACGCCATAAATGGCGCTTGCTTGATGGAGATTGTGTGACCACCGAAGATACCAACATTGTGGTCATGCTGTTCCTGGTCTTCTAGCAAAATAAATATCAAAGTCAAAATTAAATATACCTACAGGGTGTCTCTGACATCGACGCACAAACGAATACTACGGATCCAGTACATGATTCCCAGTATAGGAATTTTTCGTAGGCTTTTCCTAATTAAAAAAAAAATCTGTTCTTTTTTTAATTGAAACAGTGTCTAATCGTTATTCTTACCAACTCCGATGATAGTTTTAGTAAAAAAAAAAAAATAAATATTCTGATTTAAAAATAATTAATTAAAAATTCATCGGAGTAGATAAAATCGTTATTCTAATCAATCCTAATGACATTTTTAATTTCAAAGGTAATTCATTCATTTTCATCACTAAAAGTGTTAAAATAACGATTTTATACAGTTTAAATTAAAAAACGTAACAAAATAAAAAATAAGAAAAAATCGACAAAAAATTCCACAACTGGCGGTCCAGAATCACGTACTAGATCCATGGTATTCGTTTGTGCGTCGATGTCGGAGACATCCTGTACTTATTTGTTACAACATTCTGTACTTATTTGTTACAACATTCTGTACTTATTTGTTACAACATCCTGAATTTTTTTGTTACAAATTGGTATAATGATAAGGTACATGGTGTTAGTTATAAAATACCGTTTCTCTATGTGTTGCTTTACTGGGCATACAAATATTGTTTACAAAATTTGGTAAAGTTTCAATTATTACTTGTTTAACATTTAAAATATTTTTGCATGACTGATAAAATCTTTAATTATAAAATATAACGCACCACATACAAAACTAAATAAAAATTTGAAATATAACAAAAATGTATTTTTGTTTTATTGCTTAAATTAATTTGAACAGTTCAACAAAATTGGGACAGTAACAAAACCTGCTTGATCTTAGTTTACCCCACTTTCTTACGAAGTAGAAATAAGTTTTGACAATTCGCTTTTAGGAGCTTGATTTAAAATAATTGCTAGATAAATGATTGAAAAATGAGGCCTCATATACTATTATGATTAGTGTTTTCTAAGTCAGGTTTGCTATAATGGATGTCTAAAATTATAAATTAAGAGTGTTTTTTTCCACTCGCCCATTGTCAACATCGAGCATGGTTTAATAAGAGTAGAATTTTATTTATAGCAGATTTTTTAAACTAGGTATATAATTGTTGACAATAATATATTAATGCCATCAATAACATAACTTGTAAAAAAACCAAGGCTCGCAATTCAGTTCTTCTACCATAAAAAGTAGTGAGATCGATGTCCACCAAGTCGGTTAATTCAGTCAGTCCCACCACCATATTGACTTAACTGGTCCTCATCGCGAAGCCAGGGCGCCCTGCGGACTCTCCGTCCGCGTACCGGCCCATTGTGCTGCTCGACGAGGTGGGCAAGCTCTTTGAAAGAGTGATTGCGAGCCGCCTCGTCGCGCGCCTTTCACGGGTGGGGCCGGACCTTTCGGACGGACAGTTCGGATTTCGCAGAATGCGCTCGACGGTGGACGCCATCATGCGCGTGCGAGCCCTCACGACGGGGGATGCGGTGTCCCGGGGTAGGTGTGTCGTGGCAGTGTCCTTGGACATTGCCAACGCTTTCAATTCCCTACCCTGGAGTACGATCCGGAGGGCACTCCGGTATCACCGGGTGCCCGAATACCTCTGTCGAGTAGTCGAAGCCTACCTGTCGGACAGGTATATTGTCTACCCCGGTCACCAGGGAGACTGGAAACGTCGGGAGATGTCGTGCGGTGTTCCGCAGGGGTCGGTACTAGGGCCACCCTTGTGGAACATTGGTTACGATTACGTGTTGCGGGGCGACCTCCCTGACGGGGTCAGCGTGGTATGCTACGCAGACGACACGCTGGTTCTAGCGCAGGGAGAGTCATACCGGGCGGCGGTCGCTTTAGCGACACGCGGGGTTGCGATAGTCGTTGGTAGGATCCAGGAGTTGGGACTCGAGGTGGCGCTTCACAAATCCGAGGCCATGTGTTTCCACGGTCGCCGGTCTCGGAACGCGCCGCCATTGAGTTCCCAACTAACGGTAGGAGGAGTTCACATCGGTGTCGGGTCGACGATGAAGTACCTGGGACTCGTCCTCGACAGCCGGTGGAATTTCGTGGAGCATTTCCGACGTCTGGCTCCCAAACTCAACCGGACTGGGGCTGCGCTCAAGCGGCTCCTGCCCAACCTTGGGGGTCCAGACGCCTCCTGCCGGAGGCTCTACGCGGGGATCGTTCGGTCCATGGCCCTCTACGGGGCGCCGGTGTGGGCGCCGTCGCTGAAAAAGCAACCGGCGGCCATACTGAACGCCTGCCAGAGGGTCATGGCAATTCGGATGGTGCGGGGATACCGCACGATTTCCCGCGAAGCGGCGAGCCTTCTGGCTGGCCTACCACCGTGGGATCTGGAGGCAACAGTCCTTGCACACATGCACGACATGCGCGTGGAGATGCAACGCCGGGGTGAAAGTCCTCTGCCGCGACAGGTCGCGGCATGGCGGACAGAGCTCCGGCGGGATCTCATGGTGGAATGGCGTCAGCGACTATCGCAACCCCGTCATGGGCACGCCACAATTATGGCGATAAGTCCCCTCTTTGAGGCGTGGCTGGAAAGACCTCACGGCGTCCTTACCTTCCGCATGACACAGGTCCTCACCGGAAATGGCAAGTTCGGGAGGTTCCTGTTCCGAATTAAAGCGGAAGTGACGCCCGGGTGTCGCCACTGTGCGGAACGCCCGGAGGACACGGTGGAGCACACAATCGCGGTGTGCCCTGCTTGGGCGGAGTATCGCCGTGCCCTCGTGGGGGTGATCGGCGGCGGAGACCTCTCGCGCCGGGCCCTGGTCGAGGCCATGGTCCGGAGCGAGGAAGAGTGGCAGGCGGTCGCCGACTTCTGCGAAGCAGTAATGCTCGCTAAGGAGGTGGCCGACCGCATCAGACAACGGCGCTCTCGCCGCCGCCGCCGGGATTCCGATCCCGATTTCCAGCCACCGTAGGCGCGGGCTTGCGGACAGTGAGCAATGGGTAGCTCGCTGTCCGGCCGTCCGGTAACCGTCCGGACCAAGCCCAAGTCGTCGACGGCGCGCACTGTTCCCGCGCGCCTCAAGGAGTTGTCAGCAACAGCAGGGGCCCAGCCGGGTCGAAGCCTACTGGGGCCAGGGTTATCCGAAAGGGCGCTCGAGCCCCGGTACGAAGGCTAGAAGGAACGGGATGGGTTTTTTAGTCAGTAAGAGTCTGACACTATCTCCCGCTCCGCCCAAGGGCGGGGGATGTCAATGCATGATTTTTCCCATCGAAAAAAAAAAAAAAAAAAAAACCACCATATTGACTTATATTAAAAATATTTTCTGTTTTGATTCAAATCTTTTCTGAAATAAATTCAGGATTCAAGTTTTATACACAATGAAGTTATAAGGGGTTAAAAATGGCATGAACTGTTTCTAGAAAATGATGGAACGGTGGCGCCGTTTCGTTGCCCGCCTTGGCGTGGCTACTACCGTGCGCTCAGATAACATTAAATGTAAACAAACACAAAGTACTTCGATACTGCTATTAGCTCGAATATTTCATGTTTTGCATACAAAAAATTTACTCAAAATACAATAAAACTTACCTTTGACGATTTTATGACCATATGCACAACTAGTGAGAACTAGAAGCAACAAAATCCTTGTGGAAATCATGTCGAAAAATTGTAAATGATTTAAATTAAACTGATTATTCGATTTTTATATACTCTTTAATCTAGCAGGAAAATGATAACACAATTTATTAAAAATATAAAAGTTTTTTGAAAAGTACAGTTAGATGAATAAAAAGGTACCCAACGAGGTTTTATAACTCATCACTACACCAATATCTCCTCTCTAGGAGAGGGAAGGGGCTGTAATCCACCACGCGGGCCCAGTGTGGGTAAGTTTGGTTCTAAGACATGCTGGTTTCCTCGCGATGTTTTCCTTCACCGTTTTTAGAGCAGTGGAGAGGAAATAAATCACAAAGTAATGCGCCTGGCTTGGTTTGAACCCGCGATCTTCAACTCGGTCGGAGTCATTACCATGTTTCCTCTTCACGACCCTTGGTTGACTGGTAGAGAATGTCTAAAGCATTAAGTCCGCCATTTTACCTTTGTGTTGCATGAAGTTTTAATAAATTACCACTCGGTCACCACTGCTTTCAACTCAACCGCATAATGCTTTTAAAAAATCTATTCCACAGTTATTTTTATTGTATCATAGTATCTTACTATGAGGACGGGCTGCAGATAATGACGCAACTTTTAAACACAGGTATCTTAGAGAACCGCACCGGCACGCCACAGGAACTCTTTAAGAATATTAACATCATGACGGTGCCTTGTCAATATATCTATGAAAACTTCAAGGACGTTAAAAAAAAAAATCATTTTTTTAGCAAGTGAGGCGATGACGTGATATTTTACAAGAAATAGGGCCCAATTAGTTCGACCAGATTTCAACTTGTTTAAAGTGGCCTCTTTGTCCATGGGATATTGTTTGAAGTGTTATAATAAAATACTTCCCCAAATTAGAACTCAATGAAACTTAAATCTTGAACGTATTAATGCAAAAAAGCTAGGAATGTGCTTCACGCTAGAACAGCTGCTCAATCTTTATCAAGCGCAAGTTCGATCGTGTATGGAGTATTGCTCTCATCTTTGGGATGGATCTGCCCGATACCAGCTTGATGCACTTGAGGCAATTGAGAGGCAAGCCAGAAGGATAATTGGCGATGATACGCTCGTCGAGTCAAGGCTCCAAAGTCTTGAGCATCGACGCAAAGTTGTTAGCCTCTCGGTTTTCTACCGATTGCATTTCGGGGAGTGAGCGTCGGAATTGCATAACCTAATTCCGCCTAGCCCGTTCCATCATCGGACTACCAGACGTACGGCTATGCGCCACCGGTATATGGTGGATATCCCACCTGCACGTTTTGGGAACACATTCATTGTGCGTGCTGCTAGGTAGTGGAATTCCTTGCCGGAGTCTGTGTTTCCTGATAACTACAACCCGGGAATCTTTAAGTCGAGAGTGATAAGGTTTCTTCTAGGTAAGCGCGTTTCGTCGTGGACCGCATCGTCACTTTCCATCAGATGAGATAGCGGTCAAGCGCGAACCTTTCAACAATAAAAAAAAAAACGCACACTATGCAGGCAAGCATATTTTATGTTGGAGGATTATATTCAAGATAAAACATTTTGGCTGAATGGTCCAGATCCACTACCACTAGGGTGTACTAATTGATTAGCTTGGAAATAAAAATATTTTTTTCTAAATTTGGTAATATTATAGTATTTTGTAGTGTAGAAGATTATTTTTTTTCAAAGTTTGCAAAAGTGTGCACCGTTGTCTAATTTGGTACTAATTTCTTGACATTCCAAAAATGCTTTTAAATGTTTTATTTAAAAAAAATGCTTTGAATTTTTCACAGTTAACAGATTTTTGTTTATGATATAGAATTTTATACCAAAAAAAATGCATCAACATTACCGTGCATACCGAAACAATATACCTATATTTTTAACATTGTTTTCGTTAATGAGGTCATTTGAATAACAAAATACGATAACCGATATTAATGAGCACTAAGTTTTGGGGTTTAGACTAATTGAAAATTACATATCTAGGTACCTACTAGAGTTAATTATTATTTTTAATTAACTTTGATTTTGTTTTGTAACTAATGAGATACTTAAAACACAATTAATTAAAACCATTTGCACTTGGCAACAACTCCTAACTAAAACATGGCGTCAAAAAATTCCTCAGCATGACTGTCAACTAAAAGTGTGACCAAAACACTGGTGGCATTACCACGTTTTATGGCTATGGCTCTGACTGAAGTAAAACCAGCCCTTTGATTAGGCGTTTGGATAAACAATTTTATTAATCTTAATATAAAAATTAATTAAATACTACCTATCTATTCGTCTATTTCTTTGCTACCCTATTTCCATGTCTTGCACTAGTACTTAGAGGAAGTTGTGATTTGCAATATTACAGGCTTTATACAGCTTTAGCTCTAAAACGCAGCTTAAAGTATCACAAACGACTTTAAACTTTTTAATAGAGTAACAATACTCTGACATCTATTACCATAAACGTACGCAAATACCTTAACCTAACCTAAAGATGTATTTTACACACTTATACAGCCTTTATACAGCTATAAGATGATTTATTGATGTTTAAAATGCTTGCGAGCTGTTTGGGTGGTTACCTTAAGATAGTTTCCGAGCCGACTGTCACGAAGACAAAGCTGCTAGCAGCAGTTAGTTCTATGGCAATGATTTAAATAACTTCTTCTGTGTGTCCATCTTAGTAATGAACTGAGAACAGCAAATGTTTCAAAATTTCGCAAATAAAATGATAAAATCTAACTGCGGTAACCAACTGAAAGATTTTGTGATAATTTCTCGAAACGAAATACCAAACGAGATAAATGAGCAAGGAGGCAACGTTTATATATGTATATGACTGCTAACCCAAATAACGGATGTATATTATATTGACGTAGGACTCCTCGAGTCAAAACTACAAAGTCTTGAGCACCGACAACAAGTTGCTAGCCTATAGGTTTCTGATCGTTTAAATTTGAGGAGTGTGCATAGGAATTCCACAATTCAATTCCGCCAAGCCCATGCTGCAGCTGTTTTAGTTCTTCGGGGATTTTATTTTTATTTTGTAAGTTAGTTTTAATTAGGTAAAGTTATGTTAGTAATAAGCGAGGTGGATTATATGGCCCATTGCCTCTCATAGAGAGAAGGCCTGAGTCCCAGTATTAGGAACATTAAAAAGGCTGATAATGATGATGATGATAATAATATAATAATAATAATAATATAATATTCGACAACTACCACACAACGCCGTCTAGTCCCAAGCTAAGCAGAGCTTGTGTTATGGGTACTAGACAACTGATAAACATACTTATATATTTCTAAATACATACATATTATAGATAAATTACACCCAGACACAGAACAAATGATTATGCTCATCACACAAACATTTGTCCTGGGTGGGAATCGAACCCACGACCTCCGGCATAGCAGTCAGGGTCACTAACCACTAGACTAACAGGCCAGTCAGTCATGATGTTACTAATTTAAATTATACGTGAATAAGATATATTGAAAATTAAAAAAAAAAATACATTTTCTTTTTGTTCTATTGTAATCTGTAAATATTGGTCATTGTTTATTTTATTCATTGCACATATTTTATATTTTAAACTAGCTATGCCCGCGACTTCGTCCGCGTGGACTACAGAATTTTGAATTTATTATTCTAAAATAAAAGTAGTCTAAGTTACTCCATATTACATCAGCTACCTGCCAATAAAATCGGTCCAGCCATTTCAGAGATTAGCCGGAAGAGAGACAGACACCAGACAAAAATTGTAAAAATTAATGTTATTTTGGTGTATGCACCCTATATTATATTCATATGCATGTAGTAAACAGCGGTTATTTCAATATTACAAACAGACACTCCAATGTTATTCATATTTTATTTGTATGTATAAATGTACTAGCTGTGCCCCGCGGTTTCACCCGCGTTTTTCTCGTTTCCGTGGAAATACCGAGATATAATATTGCCTATAATTGCCTCCCTCAATAAATGGACTATTGAATATTTAAACAGTTTTCATATCAGATCAGTATTTCCCAAGATTACCGCGTTCATAAATGTATTTATTATACTGTTCAAAGATCTTATACTTACAATCATCACCAAATATATTTCGAAAAAGATTATTACAGGATTTTATGTTGATAAAAAACTCTATGGCCCATAACTCATTAATAGGTACCAACTCTTAACATCTTACACACGTGATAACTTTTAAACGAAATATCCGATTGAGATGAAACAAAAAGTATTTTACTTCTACATAAATACTCTTGATAACATAATGCTTAATTTCGATAAAGATTAATATTACGATACATATTTAACATAGTTTTTTTTCTTCAGACGATTTTATAATTATTTTGAACACAAAATCGGTTATTGTGATTAAACCATTATAGCTAGATATATGTTCTCGTGGACTTTTTTGTAGGTCTTAATGGGATCTACAAACCCGTAGTACATCATTTTGTTCTATTGTCAATAGTTTTCGCAGCGCACGCAAAAATAGTTTTTCGATTTTACACCTTGTGTTACAAAATAGCAATTTTATTACGGATCCCTAATTTTGAAAAAAACAAACATAGCCTATAGCCTTCCTCGATAAATGGACTACCTAAAACTGAAAGAATCATTCAAATCGGACCAGTAGTTCCAGAGATTAGCGCGTTCAAACAAACAAACAAACAAACAAACAAACTCTTCCGCTTTATAATATTATAGTATAGATAAATTATGAACATTGTTAAAAAAATAAATGATTGTAAAATGACGTAACGGTATGAGAAAATCACAATAAAACGAAAATGTACTTCCGAAGAATTTATTGGAAATGCATGATAAAACAGTGTTTAGTTATCGGACACATTTTTCCGCTATAGTTTTCTTTCTAATTGTGATGTTTTTTGATGGTCTTCATGATCCATCGATTTACAGGTTTAACTCTGGTGTATACACTTGGAAACGCACCACAGCCAGAATTGTAGGTAATTATTCCTACTTGTATGTTGTTCCAAGTCAATGGACCACCTTCGTCACCCTGGAAGTAAATTTTATTCTATCATTTAGTTGAAGTTGGATGGTATCATTTGGAGTTGAACCACTCGAGCGCCGATTGTACATACGTCTATATAACTTCAATGACCTTGAAAAACGCTTAATTTAGTGTCATTTTGTACACACGTTTGTACGAAATTTATCTGGCCGTATATTTTAGTTTCTATCTATAGCTTTGTTTTTCCTAGAAAAATCTTTTTTTTTATTTTTTATGTAAAAATATGAAATCACTTAATAATACTCGTAATACCCCGGGGCACCCTTTGGGGGGCAAATGGGGAACTTAGAAATAATAATGTGATAATGTGATTATACTACGCTATACAGGGTTACACCGCAAAGGGTGTAGCAGGATAAGGTAGGGTCAGCGGCCCACAACAGGTAATTCCAAAACTGTTGACGAGAATTTAGCCTTCTATCTCACTTCGTTACGGAGATAATTGGCGAAATAGACACTAGAATAGGCATTTTTCAAAAAAATCGTTTTTAAAAAACTATTATAATAAGTACACTAATAAAACTGAAACGGTTTGTTAGATAATACATTGATTTCCATTAATTTTTTTTTTACTTTATTTAAAAAATTAAAATACTTTTTTTTTAATAGTTAATGAGGTAAGGGGGCGTCCATAAATTACGTGAGGTGTTTAAGGGGGGGAGGGGGTCGAGTCAAATCTCATCTAATCTTACGTTGGAGAGAGGGGGGGTCTCGGCAAATATCACGCAATTTTTTTTCTGATTGAAACAAAAAAAAAATTATACTATTTTGGTCCATTTAATCCAGATTGTACATGCATATGATTTAATCTTAAGCGTAATCGTAATACGATAAAGATCATTCACTAATTCGTTCAATAGAAAATAATTTCATTCATACTTCGACGTTATACATTTACTTACTGTCAAACCACCATATTTGTTTTATACCAAATAGCTCAACAATCCAACACGTTTACGTAAGAAACTCACATTTTGAAAAATCTCACGTGAGATTGGGAGATAGGGGAGGGGGTTGAATAAAATCTCACGACATCTCACCAGGGGGGGAGGGAGGGGCAGAAAATTAAAAAAAACACCTCACGTAATTTATGGACGCCCCCTAAATAATTTCTACAAAAATTTGTAATGTAGAAGTACAATCAATTTAATTCTACTCAATTCTAGGCAGAATGATTGACCTTACCATACAAGGGTCCTTCTGGATTGCGTTAGTGCACATCATCCTATTTGTTAGTTGGATATTTTTGATAAATTTCTCACATATTTTATTAGACACTACTGGTACTGTCGTTTGCTGAAGTAAGTTAGATATCTCATATTCTGGCTGGAAAAAATAAAGAAAATGTAAGTTGGTGAGGTGGTTGCGAGACGCACAGGATCAGTCGTTGTGGCGACGTTTGAGAAGGCCAACGTTTGAGCTCCAACAGTGGACGTCTTCCGCCTATGATGATAATGTTGATGTTTGTGTGACTGTTAGGGATTGAAAATTTAGTCCAAACATAGCCTATCGAAAAATTTACCAGTACTTACTTGTTATCACAATAAAAACGTGACTAACACTATTTAATGCGTTTTTACCATAAAAACCGAAATTAAAACTATTTTTAAAAATGGGAAACTTGAAATAATAATTAAAAAAAAAAAATTCCACAACTATCACACAACGCCATCTAGTCTCAAGCTAAGCAGAGCTTGTGTTATGAATACTAGACAACTGATAAACATACTTATATATTTCTAAATACATACATACTATAGATAAATTACACTCAGACACAGAACAAATCATCATGCTCATCACACAAAGATTTGTCCTGGGTGGGAAACGAACTTACGACCTGCAGCATAGCAGTTAGGGTCACTTAACACTAGACCAACAGGCCTGTCAAAAATATCAGGCATAGAAATATATTTAAAAAAATAACGCCTGCTAACAAAGTGTACCAATATACTAAAAAGTCTGTTTAGTTACGGAACTATGTCTACCAAGACAGTTCTTTTTTGCTATTTATTTATCATACAGTCGAAAAGGAAATAAAAAATACATGCCAACAATATATGGAAATGAAACCATTCAAGGGACGCTAAAAAAATTGGATGTTAATTTAAAAATAAAAGAATTTTTCACCATCGCTGAATAAGCGTCTGTCGGTAAATAATCGTTTTATATTTATAAATCCATTACATATATTAGAGAAAAATCACCGAATTAACATTGTCCGGAGATAACCGGAACTCTGAAGGCGATCAAGCAAGTTACAACAATAATATATTTAAATAAACTTACATCTTTAACGCCCCAACCAGTTATATTTAACATTGTTCCCAACTTGACCTTCATGGAAGTACCATTTTCTTTCAACAAAATTTTCGACACTGTGGGTCCAAAAGTCAAGAATTTTTTCAATTTGAGGAGAGCAACATCATAGTCGCCGGTCTTATTAGAGTACTGTTCGTGTATTATAATTTGGTCAACATCGTACAATTTTCCCTCTTCTTTAAGATTATTATTTCCAACAGAGACTTTATAAAAGGGGAACCTGAAAACAAAGTTACGAATCTTTTTAGTAGAGGCTTCGTTAAATGACGCAGTACAAGCGATCTTTAATATCTCCGGATGTAATGAAATATAGTAAAGTGATATAGAGCAGGCGCCAAAAGGAGTTGAGGTATGCAAAATATGAGGACCACCTTCTGTGAATGGTTTCGGACTCAGAAATGCATGCAGATTATGATTATGATTATGGATGTTGCCAGGAGGCATATTGGTCCATTCCTCTCCCTAAAGCAGCAAGTAAATTGGAGACAAGACATTAATAATTATAGGCCGGTGTCCGTATTGCCGGGTTTTAGCAAAATATTTGAAAAGGTGATGTTAAATCAAATGTTTTATCATTTTATCAGTCATAAACAGTATGGTTTCACACAAGGACGTTCTACAACCGTTGCTGGTGTTTCCTTACTAAAACACATTTTTGATACGTTGTAAAAGGCACAAGATGCTATGGACATCTTGTGTCCATGGAGTTTCTTCCACGTTCTTCTCCACAGAGATCTAAGCTGTGGAACGTACTATTTAGCTTCATGTTTCTGGAATTGACCGACATTTGACTATTCATAAATGCCTGCAAATGGTCTATTTGAAATAAATGATTTTGTATTATTTTTTCTTTTCTTGCAAAACTCAAAATAATGGTGTACATCTTATCAAGGCCAATTCATTACTAGTCTTTACACCTCAATATTATATGGTAATATGCGTAATCTTTTTATGTATATTTAAGATAACATTACACCTTTAAGTTTTTCTAAAACGCCAAAGTAGCCAGTGAAATTAAAATCAGTAGGTATTTGATTCTATTTTTATTATTTCAGTAAATTATGAAATTTGGGTGTAATGCTAGGGTTAGATATTTTTGCCAATTACTCCTGCGCCTTAAATGTATACAAAAATAAAGATCAGCCAAGTTACAACCGCTTCGTGTCGAATTCCGCTCTCCAATCGGTAACGCCTCGGTGTCAGCAATTATAGAAAACGATAAGGTGGTAGCCATGTCAACGCGCCTGTATCGGCCGCTCGTTCTACAATGTAGTTTCGTACAACAAAAGATGTAGCGTTGAACATTATAGAAACGATAACAATTTATTCTATCATTTTGAATGAATGTGAACTTGGCTACGAATATTCTATTCGTTTGTTCTGACCATGTGACTTAACGTTGAGGTGATGTCATTCCCATTCATTTGATTAGTTTTAGACTAGCGTAATGATTGCAGATTATCAACTTGGATAGGGGTGCAGAAATACTTACAGCACAACGCAACTAGCAGCAGTTAAGATGAACCGCTCATGAATAATAGATCCTCCGCACACGTGCATGAAGCCAAAGCCGCGAACTGACACCATAAATGGCGCTTGCTTGATGGAGATTGTGTGACCGCCGATAATACCAACATTGTAGTCATGCTGTTCTTGGTCTTCTATTAAAATTAAATATCAAAGTCAAATATATTTGTTTGTTACACATAAGTATAATGTTATGGTACATGGTGTTAGTTATAAAATATCGTTTTACTATACCTTACTGGGCATACAAATATTATTTACCAAAATTTGGTACAGTTTCAATTATTCTATTTTTATAACTGAAATGAATTCAGGATTCTAGTTTCATACACAGTGAAGTGATATGGGTTGAAAATGGCCTGAACTGTTTTCAGAAAATGATGGTATTCGTTGCTCGCCTTGGCGGGGCCACTACCGTGCGCTCAATATTATAAATAAATAAATAAATATAACGGAAATTTATAACAACTTGTTGGAAGTTATATTTTCGTACCGTTTGGGGTTGAAACTCTCGGATCGTGGGGTCCAAGTGCTCACAAGTTGTTTAAAGATCTGTCGAAACGTCTAGTTGACTCTTCGCGTGACCCAAGGGCTGGCTTTTACCTTGGACAAACATTGCCATACAGCGTGGCAATGCCGCCAGTCTTTTGGGCACATTACCAGTCGACAGCGATGTGGAAGAGTTTTTTGACGCCATATTTTAGTTAGTGTATTTTAGCGTAGGGTTTTATTATTTATTTATTTTTTTAATTTACTGTAATTATAGCTATTAAGTTGTTTGTTAGTGTAGATAATTAATCAATTTAAAATAAATAGCATCTATTTATAATAATAACATTAAATGTACCTATGCAAACACAAAGTACTTTGATACTGCTATTAGCTCGAACATTTCATATTTTGCATACAAAAAATGAACTTAATTCATTAAACCCCAAGCGAACGCCGGCGTTCGCGCACCTATTGTCTTTCAATTGTGTCTGTAATTATCACAATTGAAAGGTTAAAACACAATAAAACTTACCTTTGACGATTTTATGACCATATGCACAACTAGTGAGAACTAGAAGCAACAAAATCCTTGTGGAAAACATGTTGAAAAATTTAGAATGATTTAAATTAAACTGATAATGCGATATTTATATACCCTCTAATCTAGCAGGAAAATGATAACACAATAAAAAAAAAAGATTTTTTAAAAGTACAGTCTGATGAAGAAAAAGGTAACTAACCAGGTTTCATATCGTTGTGAAAGATGAAGAAGGTTATAATTGTGAAAATTATTTAATTAAAAACTCTTGTGGTATAATTTTATGCAATTTTCGTCTCGTCGTAATCGTAATCGTGTCGTATCGAATCGTATCGTATCAGAGAGGGAATGGGCCGTAATCCACCACATGAGCCCAGTGTGGGTTGGTGAATGCCACATCACTCTTCGAATTTTTGGTTCTAGAACATGCCGGTTTCCTCACGATATTTTCCTTCACCTTTTTGTGAACAGTGGAGACGAAATAAATTGTTATGCACCTGGCTAGGTTTGAACCCGCGACCTACAACTTGTAAGTCGGGGAGATCATTCGGCCACCACCGCTCTTTTAACTGACCAATAATGTTACATAATAATGCAATTTAAGTGTAATAAATCAATTACAATTATTTAATTTAATAATTTAATTTTTCTCGCGACTTCGTTCTAGCATCCTATCCCATAAGAAAGGTGATTTTTTGGAATAAAAGCGATAATCAAAGCGTTAACTTCTTGATTGTTACTGTAGGTATCATAATGGTTTCGTTCTGGTGCAAAGAAGGAAGCGTCGAACGCAAACCAACAAGAATCGCTGCGGCATTGCACCTACATCTCCTAGCGTGAGTCTGCGTGCCGCTTCGCCGAACACTCCAGTATACATCTCCCGCCTACATTACACTACAAGGGTGGAAGACATCGTGGAGTACGTGCGCCAAAAGACGAAGTTCGCACTGAGGGTACAGCTGCTGGAGTCGCACCGTAACGTCAATTCCAAGGCGTTCGTGGTGCGAGTCCCGAACAGTTTTCTGCCCCTCGTGTTGAAGGAAGACTTTTGGCCGCAGGGCGTGGTGTTCCGTCGCTTCCGCGGACAGGTGCCACAGAACAGCACAAAGTGAAATAGTGCAGTGGAAGTGCTACTAACTTAGTCATAAGTCTTATTTACTAATATTACACTGTATTTACTTTATATTTATGTTAGTCTGTAAGGTATGTATATATGGGCCAAGATGCCTGAAAATAAATGATTTATTATTATTCTTATTATAATGTATAGAAACGTATTCAATATGGTGTTATTTGCCGATGACGCTTCTTTGATATTTAATAAAAATAAAAGGACTAATACTCTTGACAATGAAAATAATGGGGTCCTTAATTAAAATCTCTTGCAGGGTGACTTAGCTCAGCTGTATATCATTATCATCATCAGCCTTTCTAATGTTCCCACTGCTGGGACTCAGGCCTCTTCTCTAGGAGAGGGAATGGGCCGTAACCCACCACGCGGACCTAGTGCGGGTTGGTGAATTTCACATGTCTTCGAATTTTTCGTTCTAAGATATGCCGTGATACCGGTTTCCTTACGATGTTTTCCTTTACCGTTTGAGAGCAGAAGTACGCTTGCCTAGAACATAAGATTGTATAACAAAAAAATGCATCAACATTACCGTGCATACCGAAACATTAATATACCTACATATATTTTTTAACATTGATTTCGCTAATGAGATAACCGATTTTAATGTACACTTAGTTTTGGGGTTTACAATAATGGAAAAATACATTGTGGCGTAAATAGTGGTCCAACGTTAAGGGGTCGATACACCTCAGCTATCACTTACCACAATTTAAAACCACTTTTTACCACAGGTCTCAGAATAAAACAGATCTTTATACTTTTTTTTTTAAAAACAATACCTTGCGACACTAATTTGGCTCTAATTTCAACAAAAAACATTATTTTCCTATTTTGTTTTTTGTATATTACTGCTGAATACATGAAATCCAATATTCAAATAACTGTTTTACTGTAAACTTAAAGATATTAAAGGGAAAATGTGTTTATTTGAAATTTTAATTATAGTCTTCAGATAATCACGAAACTTTGGGCGCGAATGGTGTAAAATAAATGTACTACACTGTCGGTGTCCATTATTGAAAAAATATGTCCATTAAATGTAGATTCTAATGTGGTATAAAAAAACTGATACCATGATTTAAAAAAAAGTTATTCCCATTTAACTTGAAAAACAGCTAAATTTGAAAAAAGTACCCTATTTAATTTAAGTACGTTATCGATGTTACAAAATATTTTGAACTTAGCTAGAAGTAGTTTTATATAGCTTTTTATTGAATAATATAAACTGCACCTTATGATAAAAAGCCGACAGCGTAGTACATTTCATCTACACCATTCGCACCCGAATTCTCGTGATAGTCTGCACACTATAGTTAAAATTTGAAATAAACCCATTTTTCCTTTAATATCTTTAAGTTTACAGTAAAACAGTTGTTTGCATATTATAGCTCATATATTCAGCAGTAATATACAAAAAACAAAATAGGAAAATAATGTTTTTTTGTTGAAATTAAAGCCAAATTAGGGTCGCAAGGTGTTGTTTTTAAAAAATAAATAAATAAAGATCTGTTTTATTCTGAGACCTATGGTAAAAAGTGGTTTTAAATTGTGGTATGTGATAACTGAATATATAGTGTATCGACCCCTTAACGTTGGACCACTATTTACGCCACTGTATATGTAGCTATTATAGTTAATTATTGTTTTTAATTAACTTTGATTTTATTTTGTAACTAATGAGATTCTAAAACAAAAAAAAAAACTTAATTAATTAAAACTATATTTGTACTTGGCAACAATTCTGAACTAAAATATGGATTTAAAAAATTCCTCAGTATCACTGTCAGCGATATAGTAGACGCCAGATAACCGAGGAATAAAGTACATTGACCTGTTCCTTTTATCTCTGCGTAGGTATCCGAAAACCAAACAATGAATTGAATTTTATTACTAGACCGTGTATACATATTGATTCAAGACAGCTTTATTATTATTATGTCTTTATATATAAAAGCTTGTAGCTTTTATTTAGTTTCACCTGTCCCGATGTTTGTCTGTAATCAAATTTTGTAAATCAAATTTGATCCACTTACCAGTTACCGATTGTGCTGAAATTTTGCATGCATGTGTAAATCAGATGCAATACAAAATTATTACGACATGGAGTTGATCTGATGATGGAACGGGAAGGTGGCTCTAAGAACTCGGTAGTTAAACGATACAACCCTATCGAGTTTGGACTCGAATGATTCGTCTTGACGAGTAGGTATTCATAATTTTTTCCTATACTTGCTATGAGACCTTGCTTCATGCCAAACAGGATTCTAGGACAACGGGAGTACCCAAGGAATTTTGATTTCCTTAAGAGTATCGTAATACCCGTTTTTTGTGACATGATTATCTTTTTTTTTCGTTACTCAGAAGTTTATTTTTTCACAGTTTCAAAGGGCCGGAGACTTGATTAATATGGTTTTAATTTCAAGTTGATACCTCCACGCGTTCAGGGTTCCGTTTTTTCCTTTTGAGGTACGGAACCCTAAAAATATCAATCAACCGTTTTAAGTGAATAAAGAGCTTTTTTCACATCGTCTAATTTGGAAAATGATTTTTTTAGATAATAAATCACTATCTTCTTTTATCTTTTCCTTTTGCTTTAGAAACTAGTGAGTAGTTTTAGAAAAAAGTATTAATCAATTCTTTGATTTAAATTAATAATACTAGAAAAAAAAAATTGCACTCCGGGAGTGCCGGCAGAAGTGAAAACTTGATTATTAACGTTGAAATATATATATATATATATATATATATAAATATAAATAAATATATATATATATAATATATCTATATATTTGAAACAGTAGGCCCAGGCATACATTTTCGCCGCGCCGTATAGAGGGGATAGCCGTCTACTCTCCATCCGTCTTACGCTTTTTCGATCAGGTCACGTGTCCTGACGCGAGTTTAAGATTTTAAACCCATTACAGAAAAAGTGCTCAACGCCGCTAAAGAAGTTTACACTTCAAAAATGTAAAAAAAAGTTTTAGAAAAAAACATGTTGCGCTGACATCAAATAATATGGGATAAGGGCAGGAAGAAGAAGAAGATTAATGCTTAATACTAGGGAATTTAGATAAAATGTTATACAGTTTACAAAAGCCGTAAAAAAAACAATATTACTTTTTAGCTGTAGTATTTATTGATAAATTATGCACCAGAAATCGCCCATTTTTGGATATTTTTTTTCAGCACCCATCAAAAATAAAATTACACATTTTTAAAGCACAAGTTTAAACTCGTCACAGTTTTTTTTTTTTTTTTTTATATGAAATAGAATGGAATAAAATCAACTTTATTGTACAGCGAAATTCAAAAATGACAAAAAAATCGAATTTTTGGCACATCAACTGTGACAAGTTTACAATAACTGGTGTAACGGATTATTTTTACTATGGCGATAAAGTCGAAAGATATTTGGGTTCCGAGATATAATAACAATGATGTCGGGAAACAATTAATTTTAACAAAATTTAATAATTATCTTTGATTTATAATTTATTGAAGCATTCTTGCCATAGAAATAAATGTTTCTAAATCTGCCAACATTTAAAGAAAAAATAATCAAATTTGTCCGCCAACTTTTGTTTTTATCCGAAATCATTAAATAAAATAGCTTATTATGTCATTTACAAAAAATACTGTAGAACAGCCATAAACATTGTTTTAGGTGTCGTACTCATTTCACTTTTAAGTTTCTGAGGTTTCTCTCCTTTAATTTTCCGACCTTTATCTTTTTTAGTTATCTGACCTTTTTCTCTTTTAGTTTTCTGACTTTTCTTTTTCTCTGTTTTAGTTTTTTGGCTCTTTTTTTCATTACTAAGATTATTTTTGATGGTTTCTTCGATCCATGGTTTTACGATTTTGACCCTAGTGTATACTCCTGGAACCACACCACAGCCGGCACCGAACGAGACAATCCCTATTTGCACGTTGTTCCAAGTCAGAGGACCTCCACTATCACCCTGTAAATAAAACTGATTTAATCATCCTCGTTTTGGGAAATTCAAATCAAATCAAATCAAAAATATTTTTATTTCACATAGGCCTACATGGGCACTTATAAAACGTCAGAAGTTAGTGCACGGTTCCAAATTGGTCATTTCCTATGGAGAAGAACCGGCAAGAAACTCCATGGTTACTCTTTTAAAAAAGTGGTTGTTTTACAATATTGATAGATGTTATGTAAGAACAGTGTAGACCAGTCAAATATTGTACACAAAAGCACAATCAAAATTTTCTCAGTAAAAAACAAAGTAAGTCGTAATAGGAAGTAGTCTAAGAGTTCGTGGAGTATACAGTGTTCTCACATTTACAATACAAAAAGAGGCTATATAAAAAAAAAAAAACAGGAATAATATAATAATTACAACTATCAACAAAATATTAACAAAATAAATTACTAACAAATTTATGACAGTTGAAATAAAAATAAAAATATTGCAAAAGCAATGTGTCAGAGAAAAAAAAATGTATATATAATTATTAAAACAAAGGTGGAGCAGTTAATAGACAAGGTAATTAACGAAAGAACACAATTAATGTTCTAGATGGCTCTCTTAGGTAGCTAGCATACATGCTAGGGTATACCTGACACTGGCCTGTGTGTATGGCCTAAAACAAAATAAAATGAATGAAAAAAATGAAACGGAGTTGTCAGCAACAGCAGGGGCCCAGCCGGGTCGAAGCCTACAGGGGCCAGGGTTATCTGAAAGTGAACTTGAGCCCCGGTACGAAGGCTTGAAGGAACGGGGTGGGTTTTTTGGTCAGTAAGAGTCTGACACTATCTCTCGCTCCGCCCAAGAGCGGGGGTTGTCATTGAATGATTTTCCCCGCCGAGTTCGATCCATTGATAACTGATCATTCATTTCATATTGATATTCCTTCATAGCCTTTTAGTCACGGCTGTCATTTATAATAATGTTTAGTCAAATTTGTTTTCTCATCAGAAACCTCAATTCTGACACACGTTGCCACAGGGTATCGTCTTACTCAGTTCTAGAGGTCTGACAGGCAGTATTTTTTTAGTACAATAATAGTATTCAGCTGCATACGTCATGTAGAATTAAATCTGACTCCAATATGGATTGAAAATGGCTAGGTTAAATGATGAACCTTACCATACAAGAATCCTTCCCGTGTCCACCTGCGCACATCATCCTATTTGTGAGACGTCTCTGTTTACTATAATAAAGCTTGCAAAGAAGCATAGATACTACTGGTACGGTCACTTGCTGAAGATCTCGAGGTACATTGTGTTTCTGCGGCTGGAAAGGGTAAATACATCGATATTATATACTACGCACTAGATTAGAAGTGCTGAACAGTCACTTCAGTCGACTCAGTACCCCTAGCCAAGTTGCTAATCTGCAATAGTTAACGCTTGTAGATAGCAACAAATGTACGGAAATGACATAGCCTCAACGCTCAGTCACGTGGTCATAACAAAAGAATTGGCGGCAAGGTCAACTCGAAGCGTTCGACGCAAGCGAAACGGTTGTAACTTGGCTAGGGGGGCAGGTGTTATGTCGACTATGCGTGTACACCTTGAATATTATATTACGTTGAATGAAAAGCGTAAGTGCCACGACATTCATGGCGCTGAAGACATTTTAGTCCTAAAAAAAAAAAATCTATTGTTGTATGTTTTAATTATTCTGTTATAGGACATAATGCCAATGTAGCGCTACAGCTAACTTTTGTTTTAACTTTTTAGTCTTTTGACAAATAATTTCCATGTAAGGGCTTGGCTATCACTGGAATATAAATCGATTGATAAACATGATGTTAAATGTTTAAAAAATATATATATTTCACAACTATCACATAACACCGCTTAGTTCCAAACTAGCCAAAAGCAGAACTTGTGTTATGAGTACTAGACGACTGATAAACATACTTATATATTTCTAAATACATACTTTCTTATAGATAAATTACAGCCAGGAACAGAACAACTTTCGTACTCATCACACAAATAGGTATTTGTCCTAGTAGGTGGGAATCGAACCCACGACCCCGGCATAGCAGTCAGGTTCACTAAACACTACACCAACAGGCCAAAAATGACGACTAAAAGTAAACCAATAGTATGGTCGTTGGACATCAAGTGTATACCAATACATTGAATAATAATAATAATATATATATATTAAATAAAAGGTATATTTTTAAATGTTTTTTTTTTTAATATAATTTTTAGAAGAAATATTTAAAAATATGATAAATATGTATATATAATAAATGAATGGAATAATAATAAATAAATAATAATAATCTTTATTCAGGTCAAAGTACCCATCTTCACAAAATTATAACATTAAATATAAAAAAAAAAGAAATACAATTGAAACCTAATCAAATACATTAAATTAAAATAATCAAAACAAGGTCATTAAATTAAAACAAAATTAATTAAAATCATTACAAATTAAAATCAATATAAATTAAAATCAATATAAATTAAAATCAATACAAATTAAAATCAAATTAAATAAATTAAAAAACAAGATAAATCTAAATTAAAATCAAATTAACCTTTCAATTGTGATAATTACAGACACAATTGAAAGACAATAGGTGCGCGACCGCCGGCGTTCGCTTGGGGTTTAATTAATTAATACGCTACATTAAAGCTACATAAAACTTACATGAATGCCAAAAGAACAGACATAATATTTTATGTGTATGTATACTTAAGTATTTCTAATATCTGGTTAAACACTGTCAATGGAAAATCCATTTGAGTTTTCTCATGTCTAGTGGAAATACGACATACATAAATATTTTTATGATGGTGCAACTGTAATTGACTTCGGATAAAATTGAATGGCCTGCATGCATTGTTAAGATACAAATAATTATCTCAAAAAGTCTCTCAAAAAAATACCCGCAATTATCAATACTCAATCGTTCCATCATCTAATGAATCTCATCCAATCAAGAACTCATCAAAATAACCACTACAATACTACTAAAAAATACTATTTTAAAAAACTACTAAATAATAATAATAATAAGTTCAAGTTTCTGAACAAAAAGCCGCGCAATCTAAGTCTTTATTAAAAAATGGGAATTGTGAGCAAAGTGAAAAATCAAAATCCATAAAAATGCCAATAGTCATCAATAATATAAAATGCAAAATAACGTAAAAAATAAACAAAGATCTTGAATAGTTATTTTATTATTATTATTTTTTAATAAAATCGCTGTTACGGGGCCGCCAAGTCGACATAGACCCTGGGCTAATACCTATCCATAAAATACTCTATAACTGCAAGCACCTCTTAATTACCAACTTTATTACTAATTTTATAAAAAATCTATCCATTTCAATTTCAAGTCTTTTTAATAATTCAGTTCCCTTTCTTATCTCCTCCATTCTTTCCCTTTTCTTCTCGCACAAATCTAATAAGACTCCTATATTATTCATCGTCACTGTGGATATTAAATGGTGTGACAGCCCGTAATATTTCAGGCCTTTCATTTTAATATTAGGTATCGTGTCGTATTTTATGGATCTATTAATTTCAGTCTAGACTTGGCTGACAATATTAATTTTGATATGATCCAATCATACTTAATGATATCACTCTGATCAGTTACCAAAATTTATATTTTGTCATTGTCTGTTATTACTTTCATCTTCTTTGTTATCTCAGTCTGTTGAACTAATGGATTATTAATTGATAGTTTGTTCAAGTCTATCGTTTTATTTTATTCCAGTTGATTTTATTAGAAGTGGAATAATAGTATCATGCAATGATTTTTCCTGCTCTGGGTTGAGCAAGAGCATTATGTCAAACGTTAAATCAATTATTAATTAATTAATTGAAAAATAATCTTCATTAAATCTTTTAAACAATATAACATACATTAGCCTTCAATATTAAAATAAACATTGTTTATAGGTATTAACTACTAAAACCACACATATATATCCAGTTGCTCTATGCATTCTAAGACCACGAGTTTCCTTTGCTAAGATCAACTGTTGTAGTTAACAAAAGTGGTGACATATTGTTACCTATCCAATAAAAGTAATCGGGATATAGTATTAGTCAGTAGTAATTGGCCTATTTATCACGACTGAATAATTTATAAAAAAAACTGGCAAATATTTCGATTAGGCTACGGAAGTGTTTGAAAACGTCAGCTTGTACTGACTGTAATAGATATCGAATATACTGTCAAATTATGCATTTAGTACAAACATATTTCAATTTTTCATTATCATTATCAGCCTTTCTAATGTTCCCACTGCTGGGACTCAGGCATCCTCTCTAGGAGAGGGAATGGGCCGTAATTCGCCACGCGGGCCCAGTGCGTGGTGGTGAATGTCACATGTCTTCGAATTTTTGGTTCTAGAACATGCCGTTTTCCTTACGATGTTTTCCTTCACCGTTTTGAGAGCAGTGCTTATGAAATAAATTACACATAGTAATGCCTTGCTGGGTTTGAACCTCCGACCTACAACTCGTAATTCGGGGCCGTTACCACTCGGCCACCACTGCTGAATTTAAATAATATTACAAAGAAACACACCCCTCAAACCCCAAGCGAACGCCGGCGTTCGCACGTGATTTCGCGCCATTCGGTTGAACACTAAGAAGATATTAAAAGCCCGCGTAGATTATTAAAATTTTGAGCGTTTTATTTATAGGTTATATTTAAATAATTAGCAACCTTTCCATTTTTCCCGTATTTAAATGCTTGGGGTCTCAGGGGTTAAAATTTTACGTAGTGATATCGATGAAACAAGTCATAAAAATATGTTTTTAATAAACTTACGTTAGTGTATCCCCAACCAGTCACATTTAGGTGTGTTCCCGTTTTCACCTTCACAAGATCTCCAGTCATCAAAACTTTTGCCACTGTAGGCCCAAAAGTCAAGGATTCATTCAATTTGAGGACACATACATCATAATCACTGTTTATACTAGAATAGTTTTGATGCATTATAATTTTTTCAACATCATATAGCTTTCCCCCTTGATCAACCTTATCGGTGCCAACAAGGACTTTGTACTCTCTATTCCTGAAAACAAAGTCAAAAATCCTTTAAGTGAAGGTTCTATAAAATGACGCAATACAACCGTAAATACCGAAGGGAAATAATATATTGAAAGTCTCTTCAGAGAAATTGAATATTGGATGTCTGATCTTTTCGAGGACCTTTTTCTGAAAGTGATCTTTGAAGCTTTAAACTAAGCTGTATTTCTGTCTATATTACAAGAAGTATTACGTCTGTACTAAATTTTCATTATCATCATCATTTTGGCCAAAAGTCGTTCACTGTTGGACATATGCCTTTCCCCAAGTGTCCCAGATAATCTTGGCAAAGAACAATAAAAAAAAAAAGCATTTAATTCAGGCAACCAAAGGCCCCCATACAGCACATACACAGAAATACATTATACAACACACTTATTCACACTTTAGGATATGTCCAGACATTACTGAAGCAACACGTCTGCTACACTAATGTCCGATATATGGACAAAATCTGCCAGCAATCATCGCCAGAACTGTATTGGAGCCCATTCCATTTGCCCGGTTTCGAACCCGCAACCAGGTGAATCCTAACTAATACTATAAATGTGAAAGTGTGGATGTTTGGATGTTTGTTAGTTAATCACGCAAAAACGGTAGAACGGATTTGGATGAAATTTGGCATGCATATAGCTTTTGACATGGAAAAGAATATAAGCTAATTTTTATCCTAGGAAAAACATCTTATTCCTACGAGAAAATACGTTTAGAGTGCGATAACCGAAGTACACGCGGACGAAGTCGCGGGCGGACCGCTAATTTTAAATAAATACATTCAATATCATCATATTCATTCTACATGAGACAGGCCTCCTCCAAGTGTCACTATAAAAACCGGTCCTATATGTTTCGCATCCATTGGGTTCCCGCGACCCTTACTAAGTCATCAGTCCACCTTGTGGAGACCTTCACCTCACCTTCGCCTTAAGCCTCGCTGGCATTAGTATCCACCCTTACGTTGTTGAAACCTCTGCGGTCCGAACTAAGCGTTTCGCCTCGTCATTTATACCGCGTACCTACATCGAAGGACTGGAACAATTTGCCTGCTGCGGTCTTCCCGTCCGATTATAATTTAGGTGTCTTCAAGGCTTGAGTGAATAGGCTCTTAATAAACTAGTGCGCCTCACCATCAACGATTGCATCACTGCTTACGAGTACCATCAGGTGGGATCGCAGTCAAGTACTAGTTTATAACTGATAAAGAAAAAATCTTGCTACTTGCAGTTCTTACATGTAGCGCTAAGTTGCTAAAAGGTTGAATTGAGTAAAAAAATAAGAGTGGCCCAATCGAACGCCGGTGTCCGTGTAGTTTTTTAATTGATATAAACTAGTGCTTCATACCTGGTGAAAGTAGCCGGAAACCGATGGATGCGGGACGCACAGCAACGTTAAATGTAGCGACGCTTGGGGGAGGCCTATGTCCAACAGTGGACGTGTATCGGCTGAAATGATGATGATGATGGAAACTAGTGCTTGACCGCGATCTCACCAGATGGTAAGCAGTGATGCAATCTTTGCTGGTGAGGCGCATTCGTATACGAGCCAATTCACTCTTGCCTTGAAGACGCTCAAATTATAATCAGACAGGAATACCGCAGCAGGTAGATGGTTCCAATTCTTCGACGTACCCGGTAGGTATATACGATGAGGCAAAACGCTTAGTTCGGACCGTAGAGATTTCAACAACATATAGGTGGATATTAGTCATACGTCGGGTTGTAGATTATAAAATATTACGCGTTCTATTTGTTAAAAAAAAGTAATCTCTAAATATTGAAATTATGGTCTACAAGAAGTGTGTGGGATATTGGGTTCGTATCCTACCGTTTATACACTGATTAAATGTAAAACTATCATAAATGGCATGTTTGTAACTTGAGATATCGTCCATTCGCTTTCCAAGAATACATAAAAAAAAGATCATCATTATAAAAAGGAAAGTAGATACTGGAAAACGATTCAAGAAACGTGATGGGCATATATACTAGCAGAGCACTTTGAAAAGAATTTTGGACTGCTTTCAAAGGCTGAAAAGGTAAATCAGTCTTGGATTCATCGTAAATTCTTGTCTATTCAACTCACAATCAGTTCATTGAGTAGGCTTTTGGACCTCAACAGTTTTGATTCTTTAAATCAAATCTATTTATTTTACAATGTATTACTTTTAGGTGTACAATAAAGTCTATTCTATTCTATTCTATTCTTAACACAAGGCAAGCTGGTTTAGAGCTAATAATTCTCGATATTCTGGTAGTACATTTCATGACAAAATTTTCAATATTAATTTATTCGGACAAAACTCCTGGCAGAATATTTTTTTTCCTAGACAACATTACGTAAAATAACTGAAAAACCAAAAATGAAGGCCGAATCACATTTACTGAGACGCTTCATAAATTGTATGTAATCAAAAGAAAAATAAATGGAGGTTCACATTTCTAAGCAGGAAAGTGATATAATAATAAAGAAAAATATTGGAATGATTACTCAAAGAGAAAAAACAAAATGGGCGAAACAATATTATTATTTTCTGAATGAATACTTCTGTCTTTTGGTAAATCAAAGGGAATAAATCGAGCCTTGCCTCGTTAGAAATATACATTCTTGTGATACTTGATATTGTTTTCTACTTCTTGACAATATTTGTTTCATATCGCTTTTCTATTTACAAAGAGGTATAAATATGATATCATAAGTTATTTTTAGCGTTAAAATAAAGTTGTTATTATCGTTGCTGCTCTTAACTGCGTGGCTGACGACGGTAGCCAAATATTATACAGGATATATGTATTGACAGGCCTGTTGGTCTAGTGGTTAGTGACCCTGACTGCTATGCTGGATGTCGTGAGTTCGATTCCCACCCAGACCAAATGTTTGTGTGATGAGCACGATCGATTGTTCTGTGTCTGGGTGTAATTTATCTATAATATGTATGTATTTAGAAATATATAAGTATGTTTATCAGTTGCCTAGTACTCATAACACAAGCTCTGCTTAGCTTGAGACTAGACGGCGTTGTGTGATAGTTATAAATGTATATATATAAGCGAAATAACACTCACTAATTAATCACAAAATCTCAGAACTATAACACCTACAAACTAAAAATTTGGCAGCTAGGTTTCTTATAGGGTGTAAACATTTGCTAAGAACGTATTTTACGAAACTCCACCCCTAAAGAGGTAAAACGGGGGTTAGAAATTGACTTTTATGCGGGCGCAGCTGCTGGCAGAAGCTAGTTAATTATAAGTTTGAAATCTAACGTACGCAACGTCTTTGTACATATCTAATGTAATTGCACCTTTAAGTTGTCTAAAAATTTAAGCCAATGCGTCTGAATTCTAGGGGATGCATCTCGACATACATTTTCACGGTTTTCCATACAACCGCTCTTACGCGATTATGACGTTATTGCACATTTTTCATCAGATATTTTGGAAACACAGTATCTTGTGGATATTATCTAGGCTTCTGTGGAAATTAATTTATAAATTTGTGTAAAACTATTCCAGGTAAGACCTCTTAAATTCTGCTATTTTGCATAAAATTTGACACTTCATAATTTACACAATAATTTAAAAAGTCAAAACAGTACAACTATACAAGCCTAGGAAATTTTAACAAGATTCTAAATAATGGCAATGTTTTTAAAAACTTTTAAGTGTTTTAAATAAACACGTATTTCCTGGAAAAAAAAGAAGAGTGAGTGTGGAGTTTTTTTTTTGTAAAACATTCGAGTAAATCACGGAATTACTGAATGCTAACAGAGTTTTCAGGTATTATCACTCTTTTTTCTCATTGCCTTTACGTCAAACATCACGTTAGATGAAGTAACAAGCTTTTAAACCATGCTCGATGTTTGCGATAGGCGAGTGGAAAAGCAGCCTCTTAAAGCATATTCTTCCAACTCATCAACGTATAAGTTCAAATAACGTTTATGGATCACGATCGAATGACATTTTCATAAAATCATGATATTCAAGCAAAGATTACTTAGTGATTCGAGCATTCAAGAATACTGCTAAGAAAATGTTGTTTGTTAAATGCAAACATACACATACTGCCGCCTATTTCACAGATTTACATATGCTATGTATATTCTGAAGAACACTTAACCAGCAATTTCTTTGAATAATCATATTTCTTAAAATCAAATCTCTTTGCAAGGAGTAGAGAAAACAAGCAAAAAAATATCATGTTGTTAAAATTTTTTTTCGGCGAAACGAAATTGTTGATAATGTTATGCATGAATCTATAATAAACATATATTTTTGCAAACCTATTGACCAAACCGTTACTGAAGAGTAACCGTAGCCAAGAGAGGCTTTAGAAAGTCACGATTTTATGGCAATGCTTGAAAGTTAGGAGTCGACACCTTTATAAAGTGTCAATAATGATATTTTTGTAGATGTCAAATACTTACGGCACAATGCAATGAGCGGCGGTTAAGATGAATCGCTCATGAATAATTGATCCTCCACACCAGTGATAGGTACCATTGAGGCGGACAGACACTATGAATGGCACGTCCGTGATAGAGATTTTGTGGCCACCGATAATACCCACATCATGGTCATGGTGTTTCTTGTCTTCTGTTAAAAAGAAAGACTTATAAGTAAATATTGTGTTGTTTATTACAGAGTCTGACACCGAATGTGATAGCTGTTCCTCTGTCCGGAACAGGACCTATAAGTTGCATTACTCCAAGTGTGCTTAAACCTGCTCTGTTCAAGATCTTATAAACACCAGTGATGCTGCTGTTGTCGGTACTCAAAATACCTAAACTAGCACTTCTTCTTCTTTCTGCCCATATTTCATATTACTTGGGATCGGCGCAACACGCTTTTTTCTTCCTGTCACTCGTCAAACTTACTTTTCTTTCATATCACTCCTCACACAATCCATCCATCTTTTCTTTGGCCTCCCTCTCCCTCTCCATCCATCTACATGTATACTTAGAACTCTCTTAGTAACATGCGTTTCATCCCTCCTACTACTACCACTACTACACTAACACAACACAATAACAGCAACAGTGTAGCACTTACTAAATTATTAATTTACAAAAACGAAAAAAAAAACTTAAAGATTGGATCTTTAAGTTTTTTTTTGATTACGTTTTATTTAGTTTGTTTTTGTTTCAAACAAAAACTAACTAATTTGTCGTTAAACGTTAATCTGTAATTTGGTTTCTGTTAAAGAGAAGAGAAGACTAATTGGGGATTTTAGTTGCAGCAACAAACTAAAAAAAAACCTTTGAAAGAAGAGATCTTCGTAATATTTTTTCCTTACAAAAAATATCATAAGAAAAAATCTAAAGCAGAAACACTTTTCTAAATGATACTCCATTACATAACATCAAAATGAATGCTTGTGATCTCAATGCGAATGAGGAAAACAAATAGCTTGCAATATCTCTGAAAAATTGGCACTGTACCAAAGTCTGCTTGATCTAAGTTTACCTCCATTTTGATACAAAGTAATATTCTTATACAAGCTTTCACAATCTGCTTTTGAAGGTAAAAGTAGTTATTTTAAAAAAGTATGTAGAATGAATTTTCTTTAAAATTTAAGTATTCTAGGTAGACAAAGGAAAATTATGTTGGGATTTTCAGACTTATTTCTGAATTTGGTTTGAATATAAAATGATATTACAATATAAAGTATTTGGAAAAACGACTATGTAGAAATTTATAGAGTAAATATTTTTTAATTTTTAATTTATGACTAACTTTCATTCCATGCAAATAAAAAACAAATTATTTAGTAAAATATAGCAATAAAAACTTACTTTTGACATTTATATGACCATGTACACAACTAACAAGAATTAGAAGCAACAAAACTCGTGTTGAAAACATGGTGGAAAATTTATAATGACCAACATAAAATTGATTGTACCGATATTTGCAGAAATTTTATCTAATAGGAAAACGATCGCAACGATTTATTAAAAAAAAAAAACTGGATTTATTTTGCAAAGTACAGTCAGATGAATGAAAAGGTAACTAGGAGTGTGTATGCTAAATAAAATTGTTTTCTTTCTTTTTTTCTTTCTTTCTTTCTTTCCTTCTTTCTTTCTTTCTTTCTAGGACAGGACAAAGCAAGGTACCTTGCGGTTCGATGACTTTCAGAATTTTGCAACGAGTCACTGCGGCCTTAGAACGCAAAAGGCAACTTAAGGACACGGGGAGGGGACGGGTGGGTTTTAGTCAGTAAAAGTCTTACACTTCCTCTCTTTCCATTTAGTGTGGGAGGAGTTATTTAAATGAAATTTTCACATCTCTAAAAATGTTCAAGACAGGAGATTGGTGTGACAACATTATATAGGTATGTTTAGGAACCGCATCTCCACTCTTTGTAGTCCAAATAAAGCTGTTTTTTTCCGGGACAATAAAACTATGCACGAATACGCAAAGATAATAATAAAAATTAACCTCTAACACAAGAAAAATAAAAATACAATCAATAGTTTATTTGATGGCCTAGTTTATTTATTAATTTAATCTTCATGTAACACAAAGTACATAGGCGAACTTAATGCTTTAGGCATTCTCTGCCAGTCAACCTAGGATGGTGCAGAGACTATGGTGGGCGCTTAAAAAGAAAATTTTATTTTTAAGACACGGGTAAAAAGTATACATATATTAAAAATACACATACATATATATTTAATATAATATATATACTACATAAATATTAATATAAAGTAAGGACAGAAATTTTGAGACGGTTCTGCCTAGAAGTTAAGGCACCCAACTGTTTGAGGTGGCGAGTTAGAAATCGGGCAAGTACCAAAGTGAATTTTTCAATTCATATGTAATTTTTTAAGTATTTTTTTTGTCTGGGACTCCCTGTGCTTATTAAGCGACTTAAGGCCGTTGGTCTGGGATACCATTCGCAGATTTCTGACAGTGCTTACAGGTGCCTCGAGAAAGTTTAACCGCCATCAGTCTACCCAATGAGTACGTGTTCTACAATTTATAACTGGATTGTGGATACATAAATTTATAAATATAATAATAATAGTTCAATAAGATAGAAGTCATCACTGTATTCATGTTCTTGTTTCGTATTATTTAGGGTCGACATAACATTTTTTTTTAAATAACTTCTGATTTCCTGTTCAACCGAATAGGACATCAAAACTAATTAACAATTAAAAAAAGGACTGAATGTTTCTATAGATCATAAAGTTGACCTGTCCACAAATAATAAATAAATAGTTTATTTAAATTTCAGTTTTCATAACAATGAAAATTTACTGACCATACCGAGGCAACGTACTCGTACTATAATCATTGGCTTCATTAATGAGGTCATTTGAATAACAAATACCGATAAACGATTTTAATGAGGATTCAGTTTTGAGGTTTATCATGGAAAATAATTATTATCACGTTCTATAATGATGACAGTGCAAATGATTTAACATTGAGTTTGACCCATAAGTTTTCAAGAGCAAATAAACTGAAAAATTTCAACATCCGTTACCAACCTAAAGATTTGGTGCATATCCCACAAAGAAATCCCAAAAGTGAAACGTAAACAAGGAAGAAATGGTAAGAAGTGCCTACTAACAAAGATGGCCGCAAAGGAAAGACTCAATAAGTAATAAAAAAAGTTTACGATGCAGACGTCGCCAAACTAGAGAAGGACAGAAACTACGAATTGCTCGTCGAAGTGGAGAAAGAAAAACATACCATGTAGTGGAATTTCACATATTTTCATTTGTTTTGTCTCCCAGAGATGGGTCGGTACAGACGAGCTACAGTCGTCACAGTTATGTAATTGTTGCTGGGCAGAAATCACAATGAACAGAATAACGGTAACTTAAGTCTGTATGGATAAACAGACTCACAGACTGTTTTACTTTTACAATGTCTTGATTAAAATAAAAGGTATTTTAATCAAGACATTGTAAAAGTATCGGCAAGATCTTAAGTCACTTTCATGTTTTAGAACCACAGTTATAGTAAACTAGCTGTGCCCCGCGGTTTCACCCGCGTTTTTCTCGTTTCCGTGGTACCAACTCTTAACATCTTACACACGTGATAACTTTTAAACGAAATATCCGATTGAGATGAAACAAAAAGTATTTTACTTCTACATAAATACTCTTGATAACATAATGCTTAATTTCGATAAAGATTAATATTACGATACATATTTAACGTAGTTCTTTTTTCTTCAGACGATTTAATAATTACTTTGAACACAAAATCGGTTATTGTGATTAAACCATGATAGCTAGATATATGTTCTTGCAGACTATTTTGTAGGTCTTAATGGGATCTACAAACCCGTAGTACATAATTTTGTTCTATTGTCAATAGTTTTTGCAGCGCACGCAAAAATAGGTTTTCGATTTTACACCTTGTGTTACAAAATAGCAATTTTATTACGGATCGCTAATTTTGAAAAACATAGCCTATAGCCTTCCTCGATAAATGGACTACCCAAAACTGAAAGAATCATTCAAATCGGACTAGAAGTTCCAGAGATTAGCGCGTTCAAACAAACAAGCTCTTCAGCTTTATAATATTAATATATATATATAGTGTAGATTATTATAGAATACCAAATACCGACCAATCAGTCTCTTCGTTTCTATCCTTATATGGTGATCTTTAGTAGATTCGTTTGTTTTTGTAAAACCAAAAATTATTATTAAATTAACTTTGACGTGACGTGTAACGTGACATTTTCATATACAATCAGATTCTGGCCACTTTGTCGTCGTCGTGTGTTGCCTGCGTTTGTACCCCGTCTGTAAGGATCCGTATATTTGGAATTTCACCTCGAGTATTCACACATTTTCATTTGTTTTTCCACCCATATTAGGCTTTGTGCGTATTGCTTTGGGAATTTATGTAAATACCGAACACAAAAACTTTTGTTGCTCAGTGTCGAGTCGAAGGAGGCCTGTTTGTGTTTCAAATATTTCTGTTTAGAATAACACATGGGAGTATCTCTATGAGTTCATTTATGAGCGTGGGTGTATCCATTGGAATTCATTGTTTAAATGTTTATAAAATTAGGTATAATATAATACAGTATTTACTCTGTACTTCGTTTTATGCTAAACAACAAATAACACTAAACAGCAATTTTTTTCTGTCTATTAGTATTTCAAATATTGGTAGAGTATGAAAAAGAGTTAAGCCATGATAAGAATATCGAACGTCATGCTGTACCTTTCTTTATTTCTTTCTTTATTCTTTGTTGTACACAAACAATTTTTTACAAACAACAAAACAGGACATTTGATGTACATAGGCGAGCTTAACCCACAACTGGGTTTTCTTACAGCAAACCATGTGAATGAAAATGTAATTTTGCATTTGAGAAACCTTAAAAATGTAAAAGAAAAAAAAAAAGGAAAAAAATTTATAAATTGAATTTAACTTAAGACTAAAAATATATTAAACAGACAATTTAACAGACCTTTTGTACTCATGTCACTTAATGGCGCTGACGTCACATTTCAGTGAGTGCATACTTATTTTGTTTTTTTGCAGTTTCCTCTTCCACCCAATTTCTAATTAATTTGATAGGTTACTTTATAATGAACGGATTTTGAAAAATACGAGAACATTTTGATAAAAATAATAATGGCAATTGACTTATGGCTTGTTTCAATGACTATATAACTTCTCCTCTCTTTTTGGGATAGATGCGTCGTGTAGTTTACAAACTTTACTTTAAAGCATATCCGATAAAAATTTACTGCCGCATTTGAATATTCAAAGAATTAAGTCGAATCAGGTTATGATTAATCGCCGATATCAAACCATAAAATTATTTATTTATAAGCATAACTATTTGCGAAAGAACTGGCGAGAAACTTTCATAAACTTTCTTTTTCAAAAAAAAAAGATCTGACTATTTTCCAAAATCAAAATGATATTTAATATAGATAGATACTATACTTTTCTGTAACATAAAATATATGAAAGAATGCTCGTTGAAAATCTCAACATCACAAGCAATTTAACCTAAAAACAATTTCCGTTGAAGAGTTACATTTTAAGACGTAACTCAAAGAACTTGTACGGAGCTGCGGTCGGAATCTAATCTGCTTTTAATGCCGCCCTTTGAGAGCTAGATGAGAAAATAATGGGAATAGCAGAGAATTTTCCAACATACACAAACATATAGCAGTAAGATTTAAAATGTATGATAATGTGGTCGCTTGCGTATTTGTGATGTAAAAGGTTCTTTAAAGGACTCTGAATACCGTAAAACGGGGTAAATAGAGACTTAGGGGTGAATAGACACAAAACTTTGGTTTGGTTTTTCACTTTGATACCATTATATCGGCCTCTAACAAAGCATCGATTTTTTAGAATAACAATTCATTAATAAATTGATATAGTTAAATACTTCAAAAAATATTCAAATATCGAGAAAATACCCTTTGAAGTTTTGTCTCTATTCACCCCATTTTACTGTAGTGTTTTAATGATAGAAGTTAATGAGACAATAAACGTAATGAGGTGGATACGGGGCGGATATATGTGGTGGATATGGGGTGGATATTGGGTGGATATGGGGTGGATATAGATTAAATAAAGTGCAGATATAAGGTGAATGTAGGTACAGGAACTGCGGTATTGGTCAAAAGAGTTGCCACAATCTAATGAACGCATAGGACAACTGACACAACAGAGCAGTGGTGGCCGAGTGGTAACGGCCCCGACTTACGACTTGTAAGTCGTGGGTTCAAACCCAGCCAGGCGCATTACTTCGTGTAATTTATATCATCACCACTGCTCTCAAAAAGGTGAAGGAAAACATCGTGAGGAAACCGGCATGTCCTAGAATCAAAAATTCGAAGACATGTGACATCCACCAACCCGTACTGGGCCCGCGTGGTGGATTACGGTCTATTCCCTCTCCTAGAGAGGAGGCCTGAGTCCCAACAGTGGGAACATTATAGTGCCGACTATGCTATCCTATGCTATGGGACAACTGAAGGACTAACGGGTGGGTTTTAGTCAGTAAAAGTCTTACACTATCTCACGTTCTATGCAAAACGGGAATAGTTACGATGATTTTCGACCCCAAATAGAAGGGTTATAAAAGCGGATGAATCGAATGCTATTTATTTACTACCGAAACACTCTCCGACAACCACGAAGTTGACCATTGGGGTTACCATGACGTTCAAAATAAAATTGCTTTAATCTTATTTCAGTGTGTGTAAGAGACAAAGCTATACAGGTTGTCTAGCGCCATCTCTTACCTACACTGAAACAAGATTAAAACAATCTTACTTTAAACGTCATGATCTAGGTCCATGTATCTTATCTTTATACGATTTCATGCGAAGGCACGGTGCGATCAATTTTTTTGCATTATGGATGTCATGTTTTTTGGTGGATCATCTATCTCAAACGTAATTTATAAGGATTAAGTAATTATTTCCAATGGAATAGATGTTCCAAAATGTAGGAGTCCGCAAAAATTGCTAATTAGTACTCTAGAATCAACTAAAAAACCAGGCCAAGTGAGAGTTTGGTTATTATTAGTATTTTTTGTTACAGCAGCAACAGGAATTCATTATCTATGAAAATTTCAAGTTATTGGCCAAGCTACCACGGCTCATGAGATATAACCTGGTTACAGACAGACGAACAGCAGAGTGACAGCAATAAGATCCCGTTTTTAACTGACTTCGAAAAGGAGGAGGTTCTATGTACGGCTGAATGTATGTTTTTAGGGTTTCGCACCTCTAAAAGAAAAAACAGAACCCTTATAGGATCACTTTGTTGTCCGTCTGTCTGTCTGTCTGTCAAGACCCTTTATCTCAAGAACGCGTGGACGTATAGAATTGAAACAAAGGAGCAAAAAACGTATATTTTTATACTCTCAAGAATCTAAATTCTTAGGATACTTCCTGTATTCAGCCTTTTGCCCCAGATTCCTGAAATTTGGCACAAAGCAAGGTCTTATATATAGCACAGGCATAGGAAAAAATCCGAAAACAGTAATTTTTTTGTTACCTAGGTCACAAAATAAGAAAGCCATTCGGAAAAATCTTCGAGACTCCATTCGGAAATTGTAGTTTGCACGGAACCTTCAGTGCGCGAGTTCGACTCACACTTGCCCAGTTTTTTATGTATGTTAATTATACTTTAGGTACGTAACCCTAAAAATATTTTTTTTTTACTGTTTCTGGTTTTCTAATTAAAAAACAAAAGCCGCCACAATGTTTTCTCTTTTAACCCAAAGGTTGACTGGTAGAGAATGTCTTGTTGTTGCATTAAATCCGCGTATGTACCACTACTGTTCATGAAAAATAATATAAATAAATAAATAAAAACCAATCAGAATGGATTTGTAAGACTTGTGTGGAATATTTTTCTTTTCAACTAAGTATATACAACTATCATTCAACACTAATAGGTATTATAAAACGGTCAAGATGGTCTTCATGTTTTTTTTTTTTTGTTTGTAGTAAGTAATCTCTGAAAGTATCATTTCAGTTTCACCAACAAAAAGCTGCTTTATTCTTGAATTAAATTTTATGTACGCGGGTGAAGCTGCCGGCAAAAGCTACTATTCAATATTTATGTTTTTATTTCTACCAAACAAAATAAAATAGTTCCTACTAAAAAAAAAAGGAGAAACACGTCTTGACGTAGTAATCATTAATCCAAACATGTCCAACTATATCCCTGAGACGGTAACTTCGACTCGTCTTGGCAATAAATCTGGGACGTTTTATATCCCAGACTTCCGAATGCTGCAACAGAAGCAGTTAATTGACTCAGGATTTTCGGTTTAAAGCGTAAGCAGACATTTTTGCTGATTTAGTACACAATTTGAAAGTGAATAGGTTTTTATGTTTGTTACTTATTCTTGCTCAAAAAGCTAAATAAATTTCTGGAATGGCACATACGATACTTTTTTATCCCGAGAGGATTTATTAGGGGATTTAAATAATTAACTACCTCGCAATGCTCGGGAGTTAATTATAGAAATCCCTCACTTACGTTCGGGATTAAAATCGGCAACCTTCTTTTCGTTCGGAATTCAACATGCCGCCCGCGACTTAAAGACACTACTTTATCCCCTAGTCACATAAACTACTATTATATGCACACAAGAGTACAGAGGCGGACTTAATGTCTTAAGGCATTTTCTACCAGTCAACCTTCGGGTGATGCAAAGACAAATAGTGGTAGGTGCAATATTAAACATTACTAACATATTATAAAATTCCTAATACAAATACTCTATAAAATACAAATACACTATCTATACTTACTCGCGAACCTTCACTCAATTAAGGTCAATCGGTTGTCTGTAATATTTTTTACTAACACACGGGTGCGAAGGCCAGAATGACCAGTCAACTATATTTCTTAATTGGAAACAGGGTTAACATTTAAAAAAAAAATTTCGATTTTCGAAACTGGTTTCCAAAGTGGCCGAAGGGGGTTGACCGGCCATCCGTTCACCACGCAAACAAAAGTGCATGTAGGAGCTACTACTAAATAAATCAAGCACCTAAAGGGTAGAAAAAAGAAACTATCCGTAATACCTTTAGACCACTGTCAAATTGAATCTCGCCCATTTCTCGCTCAACACAATCTAACTAAAATCTTTGTCAGAACTCATCCATTGTGTTGTTATACGACAACGAGCTTTATTCATTCTCTATTTGGTTTTATTTTTCTATAGCGACGTTTCTGATCTGATTTTTATGGAGTTACGTTGGTAGAAACAAGTTATGTTGTAGTAGTTTATATATACAACTACATAATAAACTTCAACTCAGCTGGGCTCCTGCTGTTGCTGACAACTCCTTGAGGTGAGCGAGACCAGACCACGCCGTCGACGACTTGAGCTCGGTCTGGAAAGTTACCGGAAGGTCGACGGTCATTGCTCGCCGTCGGCAAGCCCGCGCCTACGGTGGCCGGAAATCGGAATCGGAATCCCGACGGCGGCTGGGGCGTGAGGGCCGTTGCCTGATGCGGTCGGCCTCCTTCTTTGCTAGCATTGTATGCTCCACCGTGTACTCCGGGCGTTCCGCATAGTGGCGACACCCGGGCGTCACTTCCGCACGAATCCGGGGCAGGAACCTCCTGAATTTACCATGTCCGGTAAGAACCTGCGTCATGCAGAAGGTGAGGACGCCGTGAGGTCTTTCCAGCTACTCCTCAAAGAAGGGGCTTAACGCCATAATTGTGGTGTGCCCAACTACATAACTGTGTTAAAATCTAATGACAAAATTGAGAGTGTCGATAGCTCAGTGATATAATAAACAGCAAGCGATGCCCCGGGTGTAGGGAGTCTGACAGCAATCCGTGGCTAACTTACAACAATACGGGCTTGCGGACGACAAGTAATGGGTAGCTCGCCGTCCGGCGGTAAGATACGAGCCTGAGTTGACCACGGCGCGTAATGTTCCATGCGCGCTTCAAAGAGAGCTGTTCTTGAAACCGTAGGGTCCCCGTAGGGCCGACGTCTGCTAGGGCCATGGGGAATGTTTGAGTGATTGTTGAATGCAAAGAACTTCTTTTACAGGTATAGTTTTAGGTATAAGTCTGACACGTCCTCTTGATTCACCTTAGAGCGAAAAAAGATATTTGATGATTTCCTAACTCAAAAAAGCAATTACTTAGTTTGTTTTACAATCTTAGTATAATTTTGGCAAGTAACTATTTTCGGGATTTTAACTTTTCTTTTTTGTAGCTGATATATTTATTTTTTAAGTTACTTCCAAACATGACGGCACTTAAGAGGGCCCTTTTTAATCCGCGTATTGTCAACGTGAGCATGGTTGATTTCCTTGTGTCATTCAATGCAATTTTTGATAAAAATGTAATGCTAGAAAGAGAGAGATACGCACTCACTCGAATATTTACAAAACTTATCCTAAGAAATATTTGTCATTTTTGTAAAAAAAAACCTTAAAGTAAAAAAAAATCGTCATACAAAATTTCGATTTAATGTACAAAGATTTTATATTTTTTATATTTTTTTTAGTATTGTATTTATTGGTTATTTTTATTATGAGCTTACACCATAAAAGGCAAAGTTTACGCAAAATAGCAGATTTTCCTGGATAATAAACACAAGATTTTTCCAAAATATCTAGAGAAAGATGTAATAAAGTTATATTCGCGTAAGTGCGGTTATATGGGAACAATGGGAAGTCATCACGGGTTGGGCACTCTTAAAATGTCGTTCCGTGAAAAGATTATGAAAAGATACTAACATGCAGAATTCGTACCGAGACGAACTGACAAACAATATTGTACGAGCGCAATTCAGACGCTAACTAAATCTAGCTGGAAAACAACATTTAAATCCACCGACTTAAACGTACACAAATACTTCGTTAAGCTTTTCCGGGAAACGAAAACTTGAGTTGGCAAAATTATTACTTACTTTCTTAAAAAAAAAGGTATTTAATGTTTTGTTTTCACTATGCGAAAATACTGAAATGAGTATAATATTTTGCTATTTTTTATAGTTAGAAACATCTACTCCAAACTATTACATGCTTAATCATTAACTTTCAGATATTTAATCAGATCTTTTTTTTTCAGTTAGGTTATCATCCAATGACGTATTCCTCTCTTGGGCGGGGCAGCAGGGCGTGTCAGACTTTTACTGAGTAAACCCCACTCCTGTTCCTTCTTTGCCTTCGTTCCAGGGCCCCGGTGGGTCCAGTTCTGCAAATTAGAAAAACTACTAAGCTAAAATTTTATGATGAAAATGAGCTGTGAGAGACATTTTCGAAAGCAAATTGGAAACAAAATTTTTGCATAAGGAAGGTGGGTTTTTTACTAGTAATAAAATCCCATCGAACACACGGTTAATCAAAACAGACTAAAGTTCCGAGTAATGTTTTGCTCCAAACGTAAAGTCATTTACATTTGTAATCACACTATAATCAGTAGCCCTCTGATTATTGAGGGTGAGCGTAAAAGCGTGATAAAAAAGGACAGGTCTGTTATTTTTTATCAGGGCAGTTTCCCGTTTAGTACGATACTAATGATATCATAGGTAATATATAACAGGCATACTATCAAATACATATAAGTTTTTCACATAAAATTCTCTATACGAAGAAACATTCAGGCATTTGGCGGCGATCCAAAATATTGTGTTCGCACTGAAACAGCTATGACCTGATTTGGTTCAGTTGCTATTTCAGCGGTTTTTCAACCAGTTAACTGTATGGGAAAAACAAAGCATGAATACGGCTGGAAAGCTGGAAATTACGATATTGTTAGGCTTTTGTTGAAACTTTAAATTAAATATTAAAATTTAGTTTAATATAGTTCAATAAGATATAAGCAATGTTAATAGCTAGCATAAGATAACTACTGTGTGAAGGGAAAATAAATAAATAAATTATTATTATTATTAATAATAATTTTTTGATGGTCTTAATAATGAGGTTAAAAGGAAATTTAAAGAGTATCTGCCTACCGTAAGGCTTGTTCGAGGTGGCTCAAGAAAAAAATACCTACAAGAAGTTGGTGGAGGCCTTTGCCTAGTAGTGGGACAATATAGGTTATTATTTAAAAAAACCATCAGGTAGGATCGCATTCAAGCACTAGTTTATATCAATTAAAAAAAAAACAATAAAATATTTATAAGACAACATCTGGTCCACAATATCTATTAGTTATTCTTATATTTACGTTACTTCATCATCAAATGTAATTATAATACTAGACGAAAACTGTATAATAAAATAGACTAAAATGTTCAATACATAAAATTTAAATGTCAAAATTACAATGTCAGATAAAGTTAAAAAAAAATATGTAAGCATTCATAGATCTTTGACAATCGTTACAGGTAGTCAGACGCCAAAAAGTTTAACCATGAGTTTATCTAAAGACTTAGTTTTTCGGAAGGTTCCTGTTTCGGATTCAGCAAGAAGAAACGCCCAAAAGTCACCATTGTACGGTTCACCCAGAGGACATGGTGGATCATACACTCGTTGTCTGCCTCACTTGGGCGGAGCACCTCTGTGTTATAGTGAACGCGACCTCCTGTTCTGTCTCTAATCTGGAATCGACCTCTCACATTCAGCCCAGGTTCAGGAAAAAGTACGAAGCCAGAGAAAATAAGAGGTGTCAACTTTTTTTTGAGAAATGCGAGCAAAAGAGGTGGCCGTAACCGTGAGGAGGAGATAAGCCTCACGTTTCGGCCCCCGCCGGAGACGCCGCGAGCGTTGAGAATCTCAGGACGCTTGCCATTCACTTTAGGCATAGGCTTACGATCGGCGAGATAATGAACTCAATGGGCATCAGAAAATTAGTTTTTATTACACATACTTGAAACCCCGCTCTTAACCCTACCATTTTTACGCATGTAATTTATTGTTTTCAACATTAGTGTAGAAAAGTGCACGAGTTCACACTCGCCACAATTTATTGTATTTATCGTATCAAGTTTGGTGCTAGCCACACTGGTCAACCCCCGTTTATTTAATTATATCTTTGGAAGTGTATTGAAAAACGTCGTTTGATACACATGGAAAATTTCACTGCAGCACTTTGCTCCATAACACCACAATTTCAGCCTCATTCGCCATGACAGCTTTCTCGACTTGTATCAAAACGTACTTTAAATATTTGTACAGTCTGTTAAAAAACATTTTGCTCACTCATACTCAACAAAAGCAATACAACTTTCAATAACATTTTGAATTTAATTAACTCACGACGGGAACCGGGACGTTGTAGATAAATGTTTTCTTTAAAAATGTCTTCGCCTCATGGGATAAGCACTCCCTTACCGTTTCACCGGAAATTTGTTTTTAGTATCAGGAAAATGCTTTGAGAGTGTATCTTGTACAATTTAGGGCCTGTGCTGACTGACGTCACGGCACACGACAAAGGATTTTAATTTTTCATCAAGTTATTTTTATTCTTATTTCGTCGGCTTTAGAATTCATATTACTTTATTTCAATACAAATATACCGCGGCACGTCGCGATATGCCACAAAATTTCGGCTGAGGCGTGCCGCAACGCGCTGCGGCAAGTCCTGACATGCCGTTTGAACCGAAACAATAGCGCTACACAGCTACCAATCCTCATCCCTAACTATCTCAGGCTTCCAACTTCACTAAGGCCCTTCTCTCACGATGACTTTTTGTAGCGATATGGTCGCGCGTTTTGTGTCCGCGCTACAACATCACTACTAACGCGTGCTAGTCATTTGCGACGCGCTACAGAAGCGACACCAATGCGCTACTAAAGCGCAATAGCATCACGACTGTAGCGATGCAAATGTGCGACCGTAACGGATACTAGGTAGAAATTGAGGGGAGTGTGGCGCGTGAGTAAAATGTTTTACAAATAAAAACTTGATTTTTGTTACTGAATCCTGATTGCATTTTCCCGCCAGTCGCGATGACTGAGAATCATGGTATGGGCGAGGGTAAACAGCTAGCGATTGCATCGCGATTGTTTCGAAGCGAACGCGCGACAGCATCGCTATAAAAAGTCGTCGTGGGCGAGGGGCCTTATAAAAAAGGCAAATAGAACCAGCACGGTTTCAAGGCAGTATTTAGTGGAACAAAGACGACCTCCGTTACATTATCTTCAGACAATGGCTCACAATTAGAGTGGGGAGGGATTTCGACGTAGTCTGGATTCAACTACCTATAGGTAAAGACGATTATCTAGGTTTTACTTAGTAGGGCAAATGTCTTTTATTCTTTTCACCCGACTGCAAGAAGGGTTATGATTTTCGCTTTTATCTTGTATGCATGTAATATTATTTATAATCAAATATCTTCCAACTGGATTTATATAATTCAGATATCATTAGATTCGTCTTGATAACCCAAGTGTTTTTAGATAGGTTAGGTTAAAAAAAATGACTGAGGAACATGGCACACACAGTCATATTTTTTTTGGAATCTGCAATATGGGTATCAAATAAAAGGGCTCAATATAAGGATTTCAAAATGGTATATCATGAACATATAAAAAAAATAGGAAATATTTTATTTATTATATACTAGCTATTACTTCGCGACTTCTTTATTACCTACATCATGATTTCAAAAATGTTTTCCCGTTCCAGAAATCATATACACTAAATAAGTATCAAGGCTATTGAAAAAAAAAACACTTAACCCTAGAGTGGGCGCGCTATGAGCATTTTGCCGCCCGCGCAAAAAAAAAGTTAATAATTTTTAAAACAACTGTCCGTTAGGCTTGCGCTTTTTAGTAGCTGACCCTACTCTCGTTAGCAACGCGCGCCGAAAAGCTGGACGCCGTCAGTGCGCTGGGGACCGCTTGAGGAGAAGGTTGTTACCACCGGGTGTTGCCGGGCGGCAAATTGCTCACCGCGCGCCCACTCACGTAAGTAATATAGTGTAATGTATTTTTTACAAACTTGTAATGTAGACTATATTTTATGGTGCATTTTGCTAAAAACTAAAAAAAAAACATGTTTGTTTTAGGATTTAAAATATTAGTTGATAATAATAAATAAGAATGGACAAAATGGAGGCTCAAATTGTGTCTTGGCTAGAGGAAACATCTGATTTTAAAGATACTAGTACACGGATTGTTGATGAAAATGTGTCAGACATTGATCGATCTAGTTATCATAGTGAGCACAATACGGAAACAGAACCATCAGCAGACAGCGACGCTTCTAACAAGAATGAACCAACTTCTAACATGAAATTATAACATTTTATAATAGTACTAAAGGCGGTGTTGACGTCGTCGACTAAATGAAGGAAGAATATGCTGTTGGGAGAATGACTCGCAGATGGCCAATGAGGTTGTTTTTTTCAATGATGAATATTGCCGGTATATACAGTCAAATTATATACAAAGCCAATACTGAATGTTTGATGCTACGCCGAGAGTGTTTGAATGAAATTGCCATGGTACATGTCAAGCAATATATGGCCATAAGGTCTTCTATAGACAATTTAAATATTCCTTTGAAGAACCAAATTGCTCGCTTTGTACCAGCAGCACAAGCATCTTCTTCAAAAAAAGGAGGGCAAATGCAGTATATGTCCCTCAAAGAAAAACAGGCGCACGAAAAAAGGGTGTTCCAGATGCCCAAAGTTACTGTGTAACGAACATTGCACATACCTTTGTGAAGACTGTTTTAATAAAACATATAATGTAGATTTAGAAAATATATAATTTTGTTATTTTTTTCCATTTTTGAAAGTTTTATAGAGTATTATGTAGAATAAGGGAAAAAAATTCAATTAAAATATTAAGTTTCCTAAAGTCTTTTGTACACCAAAGTTTTTAAAACGAAGTTTAATAAATATGTTGATTTATTATTACTTATTAGTGTATTATTTAAATCCTGAGAAAAAATATTGATTAAATTGCTGTATTGCTAGTTAAAATGGTCAAAGAAAAGGGGCGGCAAAATGCTCCCCACGCGCCCACTAATGTTTCGCAAAAAGACGCGCCCACTCTAGGGTTAACAAAAATAGGTCAATGTTCGTCCCAAAAATTGTATTAAAATAACAAAACACGCTTACTTCATATTTCAATAAAGAAAAAAAAAAGGAAATAAAACTCGCCGACCTGCAAGGACTTCAAATAATATCAAAGAATCCTCTCGTAATAAAATGTCTCAACTTCGTAACATCGTATCTAAAAGGTTGAAGGGTCTTGCCTGTCGGAGACATAAAAACGTCTATTAAATCTGTCAAGAAACACCTTTATATTTTACCGGAGGCAACTGCTGTGTCAGAAATTCGTTTAGAATATTTAAGTAACCTACAAAAGTTGAAGATTTTTTAAAAATAGATATTAACCTTTCGAATACCTTAATTGGGACACAATAAAAAGACAACAAGAGAGTTGCCACCGACCGGTTCTGTGCGTCACGCATCCATCGGATTCCCGCGACTCTGACCAGGTCATCGGTCCACCTTGTTGGAGGTCTTCCAACCTTGCGTCTTCTAGTACGTAGTTGCCACTCCAGAACCTTTCGTCCTCATCGACCAATCTGTTCTGCGTGCAGTGTGCCCTGTCCACTTAAGTTTGGCGATTTCTCGAGCTATATCGGTAACCTTGGTTCTCCTGCGAATATCTTTATTTCTGATGTGATCACGCAAACAAACTTCGAGCATAGCCTTTTCTATCGCCCTTTGGATGACTTTGAAACGTGGTAACGAAACACAACTAACATGTAAACGTAACACAAGCCAGTCATTTAATACGTTTGTTATTAGATCGTAGATAATATTTACCCTCCTACCCCCATGCCCAACTTTTCTTAGCTAATTTTTTTGGCAGTACAACGTTGACTGGAACAGTTAATTAGATATTTAAAATATAAAAATAAACTTTAATTATACATTATCTCCTCGCTTAATAATAATATTATTTTGACTGGCCTATTGGTCTGGTGGTTAGTGGCCCTGACAGCTATGCCGGAGGTCGTGGGTTCGATTCCCACCCAGGACAAATGTTCATGTGATGAGCATGATCATTTGTTCTGTGTCTGGGTGTAATTTATCTATAATATGTATGTATTTAGAAATATATAAGTATGTTTATCAGTTGTCTAGTACCCATAACACAAGCTCTGCTTTGCTTGAGACTAGACGGCGTTTTGTGATAGTTGTGGAATATTATCGTTATTATTAAGCGAGGCGTTAAAATGAAACAGAACAAAATGTTGAATGAAATGCTGCAGTACATATAAATTTAACTACAAAAGCGCAGACAGTACATAACAAAGAAGTATTACTACATCAACAAACTAACAAGCACTCGCAAGAGAACATTTACGTAATTAAATTCAGCACTTAACTCTGCACTCTCTACATTTACCATCTGTCAGAAATCTACACTAATATTATAAAGATGTGAAATTATTATTTGTTTGTTGATTCAGGTGTATGATGTTTTAGAGTTTCGTACTCAAAGTGTAAAAATGGGACCCTATTGCTTATTGCTAAAACTCCACGGTCTCTCTCTCTCTCTCTCTTTTACTGTCGGTAATGGCCTTGACTTACGAGTTGTAAGTCGCGGGTTCAAATCCAGCCAGGTGATACTTTGTGTAATTTATTTCATCACCACTGCTGTCAAAATTGTGAAGGAAAACATTGTGAGGAAACTGGCATGTCCTAGGACCAAAAAATCGAAGACAAGTGATGAGTATATTTTATATACGCGGGTGGAGCCGTGAACAAATGCTAGTTAAAAATACACTACATTACATATATTACTACTACTATATCTATTATTACATAGTACAGAAAATAAACAAACTAACGAGCACTCACAAGAGTGCAACTCGCTTTGCATTGCACTCTCTACATTTACTGTCTATCAGGGCCTCAAGTCTGCTATTACAATAGTATCAGAATGGTCTATCATTGATGTCATAATTGTCGATTTTGACAAGTTTGGTAATCTACTAATATAATGGCGTCATTATGACTTTCCAGTGGTCAACCACTGACACTCCATTGAAAGAAGTGGCATAAAATGGTAATCTCGTACATATTGACAAATGAATATTTGACGTTTGCGGTAATCTGCTAAAACTTTGACAGTTTATTTGATCAGTGTTTGACCATTAGAACGTTATTGTGCAGTTATTGGTTTTAATATTCTTGAAATTATCATTCTACCACAATTCTATTAAAGGACCATTGACCGATCAATGATCGATCATTATGAATTAGCAGATTACAAACTTTTAGCAAAATGACAATGGGATCGTGTTGGAATGACGAATTTATAAAAATAGCAGACTTGGGGCCCTGATAGACAGTGAATGTAGAGACCAGTGCATTTACAAGATACTTCTTGTTTAGGGTTTCACATATCAAGTTTAAAATAAACTTGCACAAAGAGTGTTAAGTTTTTGTTGTGAACAGCTGCGGTTAAGGTAACTTGTCGAGAAAGTTCATATTGTCTTTGAGATTTACGGGGTGTTTCTTAAAATATAAAATTTATTTATTGATGGCTCGGCTTTGTTCCGTAACAATTATTATATAATAAAAAGCAAAAAAAATTGTGACCGTTGCACGTTGCAGGAAATGGAGGGCCTCCCTCCATTTGCCCACCCATGGGACAATATGGGCTAGAAATATAATAATACTATTGATTTATTAAAAAACTCGGCTTAGGGTAAACCCCCCATATGTGCCCCAGTTGCCAAACTAGGACTCGCATTAAAAATATATAAACTGCAAATTGAAATTGCGTGATATAGTTTACATCGCCTTCATACTTATAAATAAACTAACCAGTTTGGCTAAAATAAGTACCAAACTTTAAATGCTTAGTTTCGAAAGTAGAATACGTTACCGACTAGGGCATATATGGGTTTACCATATGCTAAAAAATATATGAAAACCAACACAGTAAAAAAAAATAAAAAAGAACGGAAAAAAGAAAATAAAGAAAAGTCAAAAAAAAGAAGAAAAGTTGTGTGTATATTAAAAAAAAATGGAATTATATTTATCACAACTAAATGTAACTACGTCATGTAAACATTTTGTGTTAATCCCAACTAATATTATAAATGTGAAAGTGTGGATGTTTGTTACTTAATCACGCAAAAACTGCTGAACGGATTTGGATCTTTGGCATGCATATAGCCTTTGACATGGAAAAGAACATAGGCTACCTTTTATCCCGATTCCTTAAGTACTTAATGCCACGCGGGCGAAGCCGCGGGCAAAAGCTAGTAAGTACATAATTCGTGTCAAAATACAAAAAAAATCTAATACAAAAAATTCCTACCTCATAAAACCTAAAAAAAATTAAATTCAAATCAACACGATCCAACATCAGCTGTTCCCTTTTTCAATTATTTTCTTTCATCTTTACCCAACACAGATGGGTACCAATACCAATGCATATTTAAAGAAAAGAAAACGCGGAGCCTTTTCTTTCAGAATGCAAGGCCACAAAGAATAAACAACATAATATCACACCTTTTATTTCTCGAAGGGTAAGTAGGTGTACTTATGGTCAAAGATAGAAATTTTAAAGATATTTTCTTTGACAGTCCGCCATTTGAAACCAAAACTCATTTAAACTGAACTTTAATGAGACGCCTTCTTTTACTTTTGCCACTTTTTTTTCTTTTAAAATCCAATAAACTCTACGAAATAATAAAACAGAAAAATAGCGCTTTTACCACCACTTATATTTTGTGCCAATGTCATTTCCATATTACGATAAAGTAATTGTGATTCAATAAATTAATAGTATTCTAATTTAATATTTTACTTTTTTTAATTGTGATTGAATAATATTTTAATAATGGAAAGTAATCACAATATTAATGTAATTTCATTTAATTTAGATTTTAATTTTACATTAATAATAAGGTAACTTTAATTGTTCTTATGTTAAAAACATGTTTTTGTATTATATATATTTATGACCGACGCGGTCCATAGAGACCTACGTTTTGGAACGTGCAATTTAGCTTCACTTTTCTTGGACTGACCGACATTTGACTATTCAAAAGTGTCAGCAAATGGTCTATTTGAAATAAATGATTTTGGTCCTGGAATGCAAAAGGCAATTACTGAAGGTACACAGGCAGATTATATTCAGTAAAAGTCTAAAGCTAGAACTACGTTAAACTGACGCACATGGGGACCACGCCTGCAGATCTAGTTAAGTTAAAACAACTTAATTCTGACGTCATCTCAACGCTGTCACATGGTCAGAACAAAGGAATCGAAGGTGGCTAACTCGAGATGTTTGACGCAAGAGAATCGAAACGAAACGGTCATAATTTTTTTTTTATATTAATAATATTTCACAACTTTCACACGTCGTCTAATCTCAAGCTAAGCAGAGCTTGTGTTATGAGTACTAGACAACTGATAAACATACTTATATATTTCTAAATACATATTATAGATAAATTACACCCAGACACAGAACAAATGATCATGCTCATCACATAAACATTTGTCCTGGGTGGGGATCGAACCCACGACCTCCGGCATAGCAGTCAGGGCCACTAACCACTAGACCAACAGGCCTGTCTAATTTGGCTAGGGGGGCGGATTTGTACGTAAAATGACATCGCATGGCATGGATCTAGTGTAGCTCTACAAGTCTAGTTTCCATATAAAATATATGGAGACCGACGCACCCAGATCGGTGGTGCCCAGATGTGTGTCACACGTGTGCGCAGTGTAGTTCTACCTTTACACTAATTTTCTACTAAGAGTGAAAGAAGTTTATCGATGATTTTTCTCCTCAAAAAGAAAGTAAGAAATATTATTCGAACAGTCAAAACTTAAGGAAATTGGTTGTGATTTATGATACTTTATTTAATTAATTGTGTTGAGTGACTTGTAATATTTAAAGGTCGATGGTGATTGATTAAAAACGATCCATATTCCTAATGGAATTTTCCATTGGCAAACATTATCTAAGAATATCTGTATAAAACTTCATCCATATTTTACCACGATAGGTTACAATATAAGGGACCTTACTGTGCCATAGTTGCAATATTTGTGTAGGATTTTTTATGAATTTCCACCCAGCAATATAGACTATATATATATATAATTCGTGAATTTAAGATTTTTATGAAAAACTTACCTAACCTCTAGGCCTCTAGCATCAGCTTTATCTGAAGGAAAGAGTATTTTTTAGGTATGCGTTATTGTGTATTATATAGTTTTAAGTTGTGTTTTTATTTTTCATGTTCTTTCTATGTTTAAACAAATAATCCGGCTTTTTAAGGGAAAGTAAAAATATATAACTTATTTATTTATTAAAACTTCATGCAACACAAAGACGGACTTAATGCCCTAACCTATGTCACTCAGTGCTAAAGTAGCTTTCTACTCATGTAAGAATATTTAACCTTTAAATTGTGGAAATTACAGACACAATAGAAAGACAATAGGCGCGCGAACGCCAGGTTTAATGAATTAAAATCGGTACTTTTGTATTTATTCATTAAAAACAAAATTTATTTATTTAATTCTCTATGCACACAAAAGTACAGCGCTGGCTATATTTTATGTACGCGGGTGAAGTCGCGGGCAAAAGCAAGTATTTTATAAAATCATGAACAATAAAGCAGTAATGGTACGGCAACAAGTTTTTTCCTGTTACTATCGACCCGGTTTTCATTTTACACTTCAGGGAATTATCTGTGACCCTCCCACGTAGGAAATATCGGTAAAATAATGAACTCGGATATTTTTGCTTTCTCTCAGAATTCATTTTTTTTATTTGTAGCGCACGTGTAGCTATCTCGAGTTGACAAATAAAATTATGTAGAACTATGTATCTGTTTTATGAATGCACTAGCTACTGCCAGCGGCTTCGTTCGCGTGACAGTAGACCTCTTTATACAAACTTAGGATCCCCGTTTTATCCACTTAGCTGGTTTATTTTGGAAAATCGTCTCTTATGCCTTGATCACACGTAGTAAAAGGCCGAGACAGTAAAATGTTGCTCGGCCGAGACAGTGATGTAAGCGAGTTGTAGAGATAAATGGTAGGCCGAGCACTCGGCGTTGTGTTTACACGTACCGAGCACTCGGCTGAGAGTACTGTCTCGCCCGTTTACTCGGTACGTGTGATCAAGGCATTTGTGCTCGCCTACGTCTTAAACGTTGTGCAAAATTTCATGACCTTAGTCCCAGTTTCAGCTATGCGTTGATAATGTCAGTTAATCAGTTTCTCCTTTTTAACCGACTTCGAAAAGGAGGAGGTTCTATGTTCCGCTGAATGTATGTTCACCGATATCTCTGTCAATCGCGGACCTATTTCGAAAATTAACAATTTTTTTTTTTTTTCAAAAGTTATGCTGCCAAGTTGGTCTCATAGAAATATTGTTATCATCTAATCATGAACTTCGAAGATATGGAACAGTACTCCTCATAAGATCACTGCAGAACTGTCGTAACAAGTAAAATTGCTTTGTTTATACGTGTAGACGATGACTGACTGAAAGAAAGGGGGGGGGGGGGGAATGTATTAAACTGATGTAGTGATGAAGCCAGAAGGTAAATTAAGGTAGTCTAACTATGTTTAGGATTTTTAGAATCGTTATGAGATGCACTCTGGCTAGAAGGTCTTTAAGTTTGGCTGAGGGGTACTTTTGGCTTGAGGTGGTACCATAACTAAAGGTAAAAATAAATAACTTGATACAAAAAAAAATAAACCGAATTCAATGTTAAAAAAAAACACTGAAAAGTACAAAATTACTTTAATTTCGGAAGTCGGTCTTAAATAACGAAGAGAATAAACTATCTACTATAGTTATTTTGTACTTTTCAGAAGCAAACATTGAAGTCGGTTTAATTCATTTTTTTGTAAAAAGTTATTCATATACTGGCTTCTGGCAACAGCTTGACGCGCGTTAAAGCAGACTTCTCCGTAAAAACTTTACCCCCCTTTTTCACCCTCTTAGGGGTAGAATTTTGAAAAATCCTTTCTTTTGCTCCCATTTCTTATGTACATACCATCCAAGTTTCAGGTCTTAACGATCAGCGGTTTCAGCTGTACGTTGATTTGTCGGACAGTCATTCAGAACAAAGCATTTTACAAGTATGTATATACAGTTAGGTAATTTGCAAAAAGCTTCGAAGTGTTAATTTGTAGAAACATTCTGATTCACGTTCTCTTATTTGACTCAACTTCTAAATTGGCTGCGAACAATTTTACGTCTCATTCGACAACACCATTTGCCCGATTCTAGACGAAATATTCACCAAAATAAAACGCCCATTCTCCGTGTTCCTCTCGAATGTTCGTTCAAATTTCGGCTAAATTCGTTGATTCCGGCAAGCGTAAGAGCATTTCAAACAATGTTCCAGAGATATGCAGTTTTAAGCTCTGTGGTAAGCATCAAGTTTTGTCTTAAAACCTTCTTTGTGTAAAGCTTTGAGGAAATAGAATCCAAAGGGTTTAATGTTTCTCAAAGTGCCTCGTCGAAATGAACAATTCCTTTTGAATCTATAGCAGCTTTGAATAAGGATTTATAGAATGCCTTTTGATATTTAATCCACAGCCTTGAGTCTTTATAACGGTGTAAATAAGGAAGTTATAAATAAGTTTACGAGTGACGAACGTTTTTTGCTGAGACGTTTTCTTTTGAAAGTAATTTAGCTACGGCCATGAATATACATAGCTTACTTTCTTAACTTATTTTTTACTTTCTATAAATAACTTATTTTTAGCAATATTTCAGCTATAGACATAAACCAAATTCATGCATATAAATTGATAAATTATTCAGCAGCACTACTAGAATTTCTTTGATCCTCTTCATTAGTAAGTAGATCGTTAATATTAACATCGAATTAATTGTCATTAGACAGTATTAAGCTAAATTAACATTAAAATTCTCACAGAACTGTAATCTTATCATATAAATCACTTTTGAATTTGGAACACGACATTATGGCACGAGAAAAAAGAAACCATCCAGCAGAAATTTCGGCAGCATATACATTCAGCCAGCATCAAAAAAATCTGGGGATGACATAAAGACTGTAATGAACGGCTCCCGTTTTCAGGTTCGCGTAGTTACTGCTTCAGTAGATCCCAACGCGTCACAGGGGGCGGTCGCGCTGCCCTTCGCAGATTTTGCCGCCAATTTTACGATAATTGTCAATTACGTGCTTGATGTCGGTGAAAATCTTGTAGTTTCTAGCTAAAATTTACTTGAATTAGAACCAATTAATAGATACGTTGAAGTTTATTGTAATATTTGTGGTGATAGACGGTTTAATATGACTTAGATTATATGTGTTTAAACTAAAGTAGTTAATAGATGCTCTATTATCAATGCATATAATATGTGAATAAAACACTGTAACTAAAAAAACATAGCGTGTGTGTAAAAATAATAAATTATTTAACTTAAAATAAATGCAAAATGAAACATAACAGATAAACTTAAGACAACCATGATAACAAAACTACTAAAACATTTCAAAGTGAAAAACAAATCAATGAAAGATGTTGAGAATTAGACATGTGAAGGACGTGAGTGTATTACTGAAATGAATAGATTTGACAACACGTCGAAACAGGATAAAGAGGGTGATAACGATGCCAGAGGAAACTGTACTAAGGGAAACAAAATATTGGGTAAGTTTGGAACTAAGTTATAAAGAGAGAATTTCATGATTTACTTTACTGCTGGCAGAGTCAATTCATTAATTACAATTAACCTTTCGAATGTTAAGACATTTAACATTAACATAGGAGTTACACAGTTCGACATTAGCAATTGTCTTACTATTGTGTTTCTAATTACGACATTCGATGAGTTAAGCTAAAAATGAAATTTTTGAATGTCAACATGAACAATAGAACTAAATAAAAATAATGTGGCTATAGTCGTCTATTCGGAAACTCTAAATTTATAAGGAGAAGAACAGACAAGAAATGTCACAATGGTCAAGGACTTAGTATTTGTAAAACCGTAGGTATACAAGGATATAAATTTTCCGTGGAATAGCCTTTATTTTTAATATGTAGGTTATGATCAACTTTATTTCTTAGGTCTCTTTTAAGTTGTTATTTCATTTTTGATATTTTCTACAGTCAGTTCTTTATTTAATTTGATTAATAACAAGGGTTAGACAACCAATTCCAGTAACTAAATAAAAAAAAGGTTATGTTCAGCAATATGTTCTCAAAACTGTGAAGAAAAACATCAAGAGGAAACCGGCATGCCCTAGTTACCGTAAAAAATGTAATTGGTCCGTCTTTTAGATTATTCAAAAAAGGGGACCCGTATTTTTTTATTTGTAAATTAAACCAAAAATGACAAAGAAGCCCATTAAAGTTACGTGTAAAGTCACGCCGTGCAGCATTTTTTCGCACGGGGTGACGTCAAACGTAACTTTAATGGGCTAGGTATATCTTTGTTATTTTTTGTTTAATCAAAAAAGGAAAAAATACGTGTCCAATATTTTTTTATAATCTAAAATACGAACTAAATAAAATGTAATTATTTTGACCCTGGAAACTACCCTATTAAAAAATCGAAGACATGTGACATCCACCAACCCGCTCTAAACCGGCATGGTGGATTACGGCACATTCCGGGACCTCTTAGAAAGGAGGCCTGAGTCTCGGCAGTGGGAACAATAAAGGGCTGATAGAGCTTATGTACATAAATTCCTCTTACAGTACTTCTGCATTAGCCTGCATGCCAATAGAAAAAGATCTTTTATTAATAAAAATAATATTTAATTTTGTTCTGTTTTGTACAAGTCACAAATAAACACTTTTATTTTTCGTTCTTTCTATAACTGCTTACTATCGTAACTAACCTTCATACTTTCCTCAATCAACTTCCAACCACTTACGAAAATAAACAAAGCATCAACTATATACTATTAACGTACCCCTGCGATTACCAGGTAACAATGAAAGGTAGAACATACAACTTCCTTCTCTACATTTACTGAACTAATTACTTTCCGGCCCCAGTAGCAGACCCGAGAATTGTGTACATATTAAAGCTTACATCTGACCACTATACCTTTAATTACTAAGAAATTACGCAGGTGAAACGAAAAGATTTGGTCGCAAGGTACATAGAAATTCATTAGAATTGGTTTTCTGCTGAGACAAATGTAAATTCGTCATTTCAACACGGTTCCTTTGTCATTTTGAGAAATGTTCGTTATTTGCTAATTCATAATGATCGATCATTGATCGGTCAATGGTCTCATACTAGAGTTGTAGTAGAATGACAATATTAAAAGCAATGACTGCAAAATGACGTTTGAGGTAGGTTACTGATCAAAGGTACTGTCAAATTTTTTGCAGATTACCGTATACGTTAGATATTCATTTTTCAATATGTACGGAATTACCATTCTATGCCATTTCTTTCAGTGGAGTATCAGTAGTTGACCATCAGGGGCCCAGCTGGGTCGAAGCCTACTAGGGCCAGTATTAATTCGAAAGATAGCTCAAACCCCGGTACGAAGACAACGAAGGAACGAGGTGGGCTTTTAGTCAGTACGAGTCTGACACTATCTCCCAAGAGCGGGGGTTGACATTGGATGATTTTTTCCACCATAAAAAAAAAGTGGTTGACCATTGGCAAGTCATAATGACGCCATTATATTAGTAGATTACCAAACTTGTCAAAATCAACAATTATGAAATCAATGACAATTCTGACACTATTGTAATAGCAGACCGTTGAGGACCTGTTTTTATTATTAGGAACCAGCTGACCCAGCGACCTTCCGCCTAACAGTCAGTGAATGTAAATATGTCTTTCGATACAGCAAACCGACTGCGATGAAAGAAAGCCTAAGTAAAACATCAAGTTAGTTATATAGGTACATCAATTTCGTACATTTTACGTGATGCGCACACAACTAAAAACTTCTACAGATTTATTATATGTATAAATGGCAGAAATATTGTCAAATTTCTGTATAGGGATTGAGCGTTTAACATATGATTACTTCCATAACTTTAAATCTTTTTAAATCACCATCATTGAGTCTTTAAAAATATCAAGGGTGATTTCCAAAACAGTATTTTATCGATATAAAAGGTGATTGTTGTAATTAATGGTTGTTTGTATACTTAGCAATACAATAGCTATCTATCAGGTATAAACACTTCGACGGCGCGCACTGTTCCCGCGCGCCTCAAGGAGTTGTCAGCAACAGCAGGGACCCAGCCGGGTCGAAGCCTACTGGGGCCAGGGTTATCCGAAAGGGTGCTCGAGCCCCGGCATGAAGGCTAGAAGGAACGTGGTGGGTCTTTTAGTCAGTAAGAGTCTAACACTATCTCCCGCTCCGCCCAAGAGCGGGGGTTATCATTGGATGATTTTTTCCCACCATAAAAAAAAGGTATAAACACTTCTACACAATACCTACGTCAAACGATATAAAAAATATATTAAATTTTTTTTTCGATGCCTTAAATAAAATACTAACTATAGTCCTATAATATGTAGTATAGAAAAAATCATTAAAATATTATATAGCTAGGCAGGCATGTAAACAATAACAAAATGACAATGAATAATAAAATTGATGCTCACAGTTAAATGTTCAGAATATCCCATTTTAGTTACATAATAATTTTCACCAAAAGTCCGAACCAGTCCAAACATAGAATTTCATAAGCTTATTCACTTGTTTCTAGTTTCGGCTTACAATTTATTGTTCTTTCATAATTTTGTTACAACTCTCCAGTATCATACGAAGCAAAAATGAATAAAATATAATTTCATTTGTTGCTAGCTATTGCATAGCTTCTATCGCGGGTCTTGAGCGTGGAGACCGAATCCAGAAATTCCGTAACGAAAATAACCTAACACCCGGTCTCATTTGTTTTTTGAGCGTGGTGACCGATAAGAAAACAAATGAGTGAACAATCAATCAAAATTCAATTCAATGTGTGAAAGTGTAACATCAATTAATATCAAAGAAAAAAAACAAAGAAAAAAAAAATACTGCATAAATAAAATAAATAAATAATTATAATTGCATGACAAAAATGCTATGCAATAGCTTTACCGCGGCAGTCCCCGAGTGCCACACGTCTTTATTTTTTTATATAAAACAATTGACATTTGTTAAATTTATTTTTAATTTTAGTCTGCCTGCTGCGGTCTTCCCGTATGGTTGTAATTTATGTGTCTTCAAAGCTAGAGAGAATAGGCTCTTAATAAACTAGTGCGCCTCACCATCAACGATTGCATCACTGCTTACCATCAGGTAGGATCGCAGTCAAGCGCTACTTTATATCAATTATAATAAATAAATAAATAATGTATTGGTTGAAACTTTTATCCGTAAACGAGCCCTCTTTTAGTGTGACTTATGGTAAGAGATACGTGCCTTGTTACCATGCGGGCTGGCCGGGCGAATACAAATTGTGTAGGAACAAAGCCTTTCACTATAATTTATCTTCACTCTTCTTTCTCAGTTTTATATTTGATATTTATTAGTAAACTAGCTTTTGCCCGCAGCTTTGCTCGCGTACATAAAATATAGTCTTTGTCACTCAGGAATAAAGCAACTTTCTATCGGAAAAAAAATTTCAACAATCGGACCAGTACTTCCAAAGATTACCTCCTACAAACAAAAAAACAAACATTACTTCTTTATTATATTAGTGTAGATTAATTAGTATTTTTTATCTGCATTTTATATTAATATATCAAAACAAAAATATTTATGATTTTTGTATAATAGCCCAAAATCTATCTACTTTCATTCAGTCTATCTAAACGCTGTTTGTAATTCACTGCTTTATGCGACAAGACTCACTGCGTACACGTGTGACACACACGCCAATATGGGTGCGTCGGTCCCCTTACATTTTATATGGAAACTAGACTTGTAGAGCTATACTAGATCCACGCCACGTGAAGTCGTTCTACACACAAATCAGGCGTGTTTATGTGGTGTACAATAAAGATTTATAATAAATAAATAATAATGGAACCCTTATAGAATCACTTTATTGTCCGTCCGTCTGTCTGTCAAGCTGTGAAAAAATCAATCTTCTAAGTTTACGAATAAAAAAGATATTGTTTATGTTGCAAAAAAAAAACGTATATTTTGATACACTCCGTTGACCAAGAATCCTGAAGTTTGGCACAAAGCAAGGTCTTATAGCACAGGTATAGGTAAAAATCTGAAAACAGATTAGATGTTCCATAGGTCACAAAAAAAAAATGTAATTCGGAAAAAAAATCGAGACTGCATTCGGGGTTTGCACGGAACCCTCTGTGCGCAAGTCCGACTCGCACTTGTCCAGTTTTTTTTCCCTTAATGAGTATACCAAACGATCCGTAGCATAATACCCGTAATGGGTTTTATTGTATCGGTTACAATAATAATATCGGTAGAAACAGTGACCCGTATTCGTTTATCGGTCTACCTGACCTTTGATAAATGAGGAAACAATCAGGATCAAAGTATTCCTTCTCCAATCTCATTTATTTCCGTATTCTCATTACTCTTTTCTGATTCCTACCTGTCGTGGTTAAATAAAATGTTAGGCTTGGGTTACACAGGAAAAAAATGTCATTAGAGGCAATTATGTTAGTGATCCTCGACCCGAATCAACAATGAAATGAGAAGGTTTTTTTTTTCTTATTTACGGAAATCAGCAAATATTTTCATGGAACCTTATACAGGCTGTCGCACTCACGCACACAGTAATATGACGCGCGATAAATTGCAACGCGTGAATCTGTTTTTTTTTTAAGAGGGTTAATAACCCTCTTAGAGACTGTATAAAACCCAAAATTAAAAAATAAATTAATAATTATTATTATTTATTATTGACCAGGTATGGTATCGTAATGTATTTTAATGATTATTTACTAGTTTTGGAATATTCTGTAATTTTGTGCAGATCCAAAACTGCACCACACAGATCTACATTTATATTATGTTATGTTACTTGTCTACGTGTTCCTCTGACGACACTATAAAATATATACTCAAATACATACGTGTTAACAGTCAACTACTTCCAACAGGGAATTGAGATTGTTTGATCTTAGCATAGGTTACCTTGTGTTCTCTCTGGGAAAACAGCTGTGCTACACCCTGTAGCAAAGTTTTACCTATACTAGCTTTTGCCCGCGTGGCTTCGCTGCCGCTCTTCCGTCCTCCACCCTACTATACCCTACTCTACCCTATTCTACACTACTCTACTCTAGACTACTCTAACCAACTCTACCTTACTATACCCTACTCTACCCTACCAAACTTCACATAAATTATCTACTAAATAGTCCAAACAAAGCCTAAACATTTGGTTTGGATAGGTGAGCCCGTTCTTGAGTTATAAAATTACAACGAAAAGTGGCATTGATTTTTATATATATATAGATAGAGATGTGTAATGGTCCCTATGTGTACCTATGTGACCTCATTTATGTGAGGTCTTGGACTATTGAAAGAGTTACCGTAGCCCTAGAAAGATAAAAACATCTGAAGGGCTGGTTATTTTTACTTAACAACAATTACTCTTTCTCGGACTCAACAAAAAAGTACTTACTATTTAATCTATACCTCATCATCATCAGTTCAGCTTTCTTCTCCCCAATTTATTGCAAATGACCAGTCCTCTGCGTCTCACATCCATCGGAACACCACAACCTGCACCAAGTCAACACCTTGTAGGAGGCATACCAACGTTGCGTTCTTCTAGTATTTGTTCGCCACTTCATAACTTTTCGACCTCATTGACCATCTCTTCTGTGAGCAATGTGCTCAGCTCACAGCCACTTAAGTTTGGCTATTCTTTGGATTATATCTTTGTAATATGAGCCAAATTTGAACAACAAATCTTACTTGGTGAGTAGTGTTCATCATTTTCCTAGTCTTTTTTTAACTAGTTTGAAGTCGACTTCCATTCTATCCAGATGCGACTGATTACCTGTGTTTCACATAGAGCAACTAACTTTCAGACCTCTTTAACCCAACTGGGAAATTTAGTTGCTAGCTAGTTAGTTTGCCTAGTAACTACTGAGCAACACGATACTCCTTGTATAGACCGATGGTCAGACTTTCTGGTGTCTGAATACCTGTAATGACTATCAAAGCAAGCAAGCATCAATGTGGCTATTATTGTAAAATCACGCCTTGATTGTCTGACATCCCTAGCACGCATTAAGTTCAGCAGGTTACTTTATCACTACATATACACCACTATTTTTTAATTAGTACACATACTTAAAGGGCTTATTAGAAAAGCCCTTGTTATTTTATAAGTAAAATCTCAATAAATAATATTCATAAACAGCAAAGTTATTAGTGTTGGTTTATGTCCCAAAATGTCACTCAATTTATGGAAATATTTTGCAGGCTATCGATTAATGAATGAATAAGTGACAATTATTAAGGAAAAACACTGTCCGAAGTATTTTCTACTAGCAATTGTTATGTTTGATTGATTCTATGATGAATTTACCTTTTCGTGGTCAATTTTAGGATTTCGGTTTTTTCTACTTTTGACTACAAAAATATGATCAGTGACGGGTACAGATAGAGCCCCACTTTTTTTTTGTGTACTAATTAAAAAGTAGGGGTGTATTATACCTATCTCTACGTTGGTTATGGCAGCTATCCAAAAACCTTTGTTTTTTCATTACAATCATCTCATAGAACAATGTGCGAGACCTCTTTGCCCCTACCTATGTTGAAAATTAACTTACGAAGATCACTAATGGATTCTAAGGGACTGTGGTACGGGGACCCTTTTCTCTAATTTAGCTTTTGATGTCCGTTAATTGAATTATTATAGTGAACTATAGCATCGAGGTCTATTGTTTTGTCCTGACAAGTTTGAGATCGTTAAATTCGACTTTGAGTTTGCCTCAACTTTGTTTTTGCTATTTCTGTTCATTCAACGTTTTGTTTATCTGTATTGTTTGTTTATAAACTTCTCTTCTTTGTTGATTGTTTATGCTTCTTTTTTAATGGCTTTTTCGTCTATAATAATACTAGCTTCTGCTTCGGCTTCACCTGCATAAATGTAGGTTTATATAGTTTGTCTAAAAAGTCAACAAACTTGGGAATTTTGTATAATATTTAATAATTTAAAAAATATTTATATTCGATACTTTTTATAAGGTTCTTCTAGTAGTAAACAATGATCAATATCTCTTAACCTTTTGAATGTCTTAAGTTATACAGTTCGACATAAGCAATTGTATTTCTATTGTGTCTCTAATTACGGCATTCGATGAGTTTATCAACCTTGATTATTGAACCAGCGTTGACTTCATCAGATTTCATTTTATCCAAGTCAGTTGACTTATTAGACAGACTCTACATACAAATTTTAAGCCCCTCCTTCATCCCTTAGGCGCTGAATTTTGGAAAATCTTTTCTTAGTGCTCACCAAAAGAAACATTGTGCAAAATTTCATACTCCTACTCTCAATAATTTTGACTGTGCATTGCATATGTCAGTCAGTCTATTTCTCTTTTTTTATATTAAGTTGTTTAGTTTAACCACCGCTGTATGGCTGCACCTAGTTCTAGCCGCTATGATGCAGGTTAAACCTAGGTCTAATGAAAGATAAGTAATATACACCTAAGTTTAATCGCACGTGGTTGGCTACACCAAGTTTAAGCCGGCTTAAACTAGGTGTATTCACACTAGTTTTACCTCTTTTTCCTTATATTATTACCCTTGAACGATTAATCTACGTAAATATGGGAGCCTTGTGGCGACAAAAGTGACGTACGTCCATCCATCCTAGGCCGAGACGACCTGTTGACATTATGAAGTTATGATTTACAAAATTATCGAAAAAATTATTACAGAAAAAAAATACTGTTACTATGCAAAGTATTTGCACAATATTTACAATCATTATATTCTCTATCGACAGGTACATATAAATTTCGTGTTGGTAATCGCTTAGGTAAAAAATTTTATGCACAAACAGTAAACGTAAGCAGACATTTTTTTTTATAATTTATTTTACAAACGTAAAACTATAAACGAAAAAATATTTGTACAGAATTGTTGTCCGTGAATCAAAGTACTGCATTATATTTTTTTCAGAATTTCATGATGCACTTTTAAGGTACTTTATACAAGTTGAAAGTAGGCTTTCAAAAGGTCATCGTCTAACAGAAGCCCCTTAAACCCAACGAAGAATAAAATAGAATACTCAAGTTCTTTATCATTTTATTCTGCTTAAGCAGTAAAATATGTAACAAGGCTGACAAGTCGAAACTTTTCTGTAAGTTTAATGGTTTGTTCTTGACTTACTTACATGTTTTATACATTCTCATCATAATTGCAAAATAACTTTGCCAAAGAATTGTTTCCGTCTTATAACCTTCTTATTTTAGCATTTTACCTTAAGGGGATGCAATTCTGACAGGCCTGTTGGTCTAGTGATTAGTGACCCTGAATGCTACGCCGGAGGTCGTGGGTTCGATTCCCACCCAGGACAAATGTTTGTGTGATGAGCACGATTATATTTACAATCATTATATTCTCTATCGACAGGTACATATAAATTTCGTGTTGGTAATCGCTTAGGTAAAAAATTTTATGCACAAACAGTAAACGTAAGCAGACATTTTTTTTTATAATTTATTTTACAAACGTAAAACTATAAACGAAAAAATATTTGTACAGAATTGTTGTCCGTGAATCAAAGTACTGCATTATATTTTTTTCAGAATTTCATGATGCACTTTTAAGGTACTTTATACAAGTTGAAAGTAGGCTTTCAAAAGGTCATCGTCTAACAGAAGCCCCTTAAACCCAACGAAGAATAAAATAGAATACTCAAGTTCTTTATCATTTTATTCTGCTTAAGCAGTAAAATATGTAACAAGGCTGACAAGTCGAAACTTTTCCGTAAGTTTAATGGTTTGTTCTTGACTTACATGTTTTATACATTCTCATCATAATTGCAAAATAACTTTGCCAAAGAATTGTTTCCGTCTTATAACCTTCTTATTTTAGCATTTTACCTTAAGGGTATGCAATTCTGACAGGCCTGTTGGTCTAGTGGTTAGTGACCCTGACTGCTATGCCGGAGGTCGTGGGTTCGATCCCCACCCAGGACAAATGTTTGTGTGAAGAGCACGATTATTTGTTCTGTGTCTGGGTATAATTTATCTATAATATGTATGTTTTAGAAATCTATAAGTGTGTTTATCAGTGTTCTAGTACCCATAACACAAGCTCTGCTTAGCTTGGGACTAAACGGCGCTGTGTGATAGTTGTGAAATATTATTATTATTATAATTTGACATACATTCTCACTCTTTTTCATTCCAATCAATCATACAATCGCTCTTACGCGATTATGACGTCATTAATTACACATTTTCATCAGATATTTCGGAAACCACTATCTAAAGAAAGAAAGAAAAATAATTTTATTTGGTACATCACAAGGCCTAAACACAATACTATACAATAAACACATCAAAAATATAAGAAGCAAAAAAAAAAAAATTCATTGATGTCTGCCTCATGGCTACACCAAAAAAGGTCCAGTTCAGCATGGAGGCCTTGTGGATATTATCTAGGTTTCTATTGTGGATATTATTATTTATTAATTGGTATGAACTTTGACCCTTCCTTATCAAAAATTTAAAAAGTCAAAAATATATAGCAATAGAAGCCTTGCTTTAATCAAGATTTAGAATCACGACCAATTTTTTCAAAAACTTTTGTGGGTATACAAAAAAACACGTATTTTTTTGAACAAATTTTGTGAAATATTCGAGTTACTCACAGAATTACCGAATGCTAATAGAGTTTTCAGGCGGTATCTCTCTTTTCGCGTTGCTTCTTCATCAAATTGGATTGCATTAGGTTGCTTCTTCATCAAATTGGATTGCAATAGACTTCTTCTTCATCAAACATCGCGTTGGAATGCATTAAACAAAGCAACAAGCTTTTAAACCATGTTCGATGTTGACGATACACGAGTGGAAAAGCAGCCTCTTAAAATGCTCATATTTAATACTATGATCAAAAATTCCTGCTCAGTATGGAAATTTGATCGTGAGTATCGGGAATATGCTCACCCGTAACGTAAATGAATACAAAATATACACGTGTTTGGTTAAAATGAGGTACTATTCCGCCGTTTTCGATGATAATTGTCAGTGAAATGGAACTTTTTTGTGTCAATTTTTGTAAGTAGTTATAAATATGTTTTTTATAAGTTACACTCTTATTTCTGTCGTACATCCTATAGATTAAAAACTTATCAAGTCTACATTCTAATAGCTAAGATCTAAAGGCCCTTTCATGGGTATTTATTTCTATAATATAAACTAGTGCTTGACTACAATCCCACCAGATGGTAAGCAGTAGTGCAAACATTGATGGTGAGGTGCAATATTTCTTTAATATCAGGCAACTAAGTTCTACACCGCTAAATTTTAATCGTTTTAATCCCGTGGAGGTTCGATCCGGTACATGAAACACTATCGATTTGTAAAGATAAAATTAAAAAATTAAGTACCTTTTTTTCAAAACTTGTATTAATTTACGCATGTACGAAAATAATTTCTTTAAGTAAACGTCAGCTGAGCGAGTCCAATGACCCGTAAGTAGTTGTCGGCGTTGCGTACAAACTATCTACAGGTCATTGGACTCGTTTAGCTGACGTTTTCTTTAAGAAATTAATTTCGTACATGCGTAAATTAATACGAGTGTTGACATAAACTGTACTTTATTTTTTTTTTTATTTTATCTTTACAAATCGATAGTGTTTCATGTACCGGATCGACCCTCCACGGGTTTAAAACGATTAAAATTTAACGGTGTATATGCCAGATAAACCAATAATCTTACAAAATAACAAACAAATACATATATAAAAAACCGTAGCAAAGTAGTTATTCCCAAAATAGAGTCGCGAATAACGTTACAACTGTAACATACATATATTTTGTTCACCTCATAAAGAAAATATTACTAGTCATTCCCTTTGACAAACAACCCTATCTTATTAACTTTCTCATAAACCTCGAGCCAAATATAACGCAATTCTAGGATATATTGTCGCGTCAGCTAAAGGTAAATCTGTCGTGTTCCCAGATTTAAAGGAAAAAACATCCCTGATTTATACTCAAGCCTCCTCTCTAATAGGCTCACATTTTTACTCGTTATATTACTCCACACGATTTAAAATATTTTCCAGTATATTCGTGCGAAAAACATCCTGAATTATGTTTACTGTATCCAATAAATTTACTATGTAATTGAATTTATTGCTTATATTTCGGAAATTGAACAAATAATGTGTTCATGAAAGGTTGTAGGTGTAGGTAGGTATGAAATATTGATATTTGTTGCATTTTCGTACTGGCAGAAGTGAAGTTCAAAGCGGTAATAAATTTATGGTGTAGAGTAAGTTTCTTTTCAGTATTGTTTGGCCTATGTCCAACAATGGACGTATATCGGCTGAAGTGGTGGTGGTATCATCCTCACAAAGAGTGATTGAGTGATTTCAGTAAAGAAAATCCTCTAAGTAACAAATGCGTGATTTTATATTCATTGTTTTATATGGCTTCAATCCTTCTTACTGCTCCTGGAGCGTGAGAAGTCATTGAATGATTTCCCTCTTCAAAAAAAGCCCTTTTGGAAACAACCGCGTGGTTTTATGTTGATTGTTTTTTGTGGCCTTTTCAATCGGAAAAAAAATGGTACGGTGTTTCATTTTATTTAAACAGTATATTGGTAACCATCTGTGTTGGGTAAAGATGAAAGAAAATAATCGAAAGTAACAGCTGTTGTTGGTTCGTGTTGATTAGAATTTTAAGCATTTAAGTTTTCGTAATCTATTACTTTTTTATTCCTTTTGTTGGTACGAGTATCAGACTGTTACTGGATTGTGAAGGTTAGATGATTATGCGATTTATTCCATTTTAATACCGCTCAACGAATACCACTGGTTTTTCTTTGAACCCATGTTTATTTTCTATTCCGAATGGATATCATTGTTTACACTAATACTAAAATAAATTCACAGGTCTAAAGTACAGACAGCAAAAGCTTTGTACCTTGTTCTGTGTTTAATGGAAATAAAATTCAGTTTAATCAAAAAAAAAACTAGTTTATAAAGTACAGTCAGCAAAAGCTTTGTACTTTGTTATTTATTATATTCTTTATTGTACACCGCATGAACAAAAAAAACTGGCCAAGAGTATGTCGGGCCACGCTCAGTGTAGGGTTCCGTAGTTTCCCGTCCATCACAATAAGTGTACCCACTTATGAGGTTAAAAAAATGCTTGCATATACACTTATATAAACTTAGTCCAGAAATTATTTTGTAGAACCCTGTTGTCTTTTTTGTACAAAAACTGTTCTTAAACTGTTCTTTACATCAAGTTCAAAATAATTTTCCTAGGAAGTCCTTATAAAGTTCTACTTTTCAGATTTTTTTCATATTTTCTAAACTTATGGTTCAAAAGTTAGAGGGGGGGGGGGGGGACACATTGTTTTTTACTTTTGGACCGATTATTTCCGAAATTATTGACATTACCAAAAAATTATTTCAGTAAACCCCTATTCATTTTTAAATACCTATCCAACGATAAATCACACGTTAGGGTTGAAATTAAAAAAAAAAAACAGTTCCCACTTTACATAATTATAGGGGGGCTACCCTAATAAAACATTTTTTTCCAATTTTTATTTTACCACTTTGTCGGCGTGATTGCTATACATATTGGTACCAAATTTCAGCTTTCTAGTGCTAACGGTCACAGAGATTAAGCGAGGACGGACAGACAGACGGACAGACAGACATGGCGAAACTATAAGGGTTCCTAGTTGACTACGGAACCCTAAAAAGATACAGGACAAACATTATTCAAAATAAGTGTACTATGGGCGGCCTTATCGCACAGGGCGATCTCTTACAGACAACCTTTTTATGGACTGAAAGAGAGAACAAAGATATAGGGCTTGTTCTGTGTTTAATGGAAATAAAATTCAGTTAAATCCAAAAAAAAACCTAGTAATAAAATATGGTTTACAATAATCAACTTTGTAATAAATACTGATATTCCAGATGCACCTAGTTTGACTGGAGACCCGATTTCAAAGTACAACAATAATCAGCAACATAACCTGCCTAACCTTTACCTATGTCTTCTACATTTTATTTTCGTCAAAAATAACGATTCCAGTTAAAATGTCTATTAATCCATTTAAATTACTTTTGAAATAGCCTGTGTAACGTCCCTACATGTATATTCAGTTATGATGAATGTTCTTGATTACTTATATATTTTTTAATATGTTACGATTTTACACATGAATTAACGCTTCTCCTTTACGATTTCGAAACACATTCAAATGTCAACAAGTATTAAAAAAAAATATTTTTTGAGAAGTGCTCCGAATTAAGAGTCTCTCAACAGTTACGTTGAGCCTGTTCTGTTACTCCGTCCATTTTTGATCAAAAGCCTCGTCCCTTCAGTGCCATGCTCTCCTGGTTTGTATGAGTCTAAACTATTAGAAATCTTCTTCATGCTTTTCATTCACGCACTGTCTACCTGTATCTTTTTTTTTGTTGCGAAAAATCATGCATTGACATCCCCCGTCCGTGGGCGTAACTCCTACTTTATTCGCACAACAAAAGCATTTAACAATTTAGTCAAAGAATACACCTCAGTTGATCTCTTTTAATTGCAAAGCTGCTGCATATTTTGTTATAACTAGAAGGAATGTTTTGTAATTACATTACATTACTGTCTTCCAATATGTTTGTTATTCTTATTATGTTCCTACCAAAATTTGTATATCTCAATTACTTCTATAACTTACTTTTTTACAATATTCCTATATTATATGTGGGGGTTTGTAAAAGGCTCATCGTGGTCTACTTTATTATTTTGTATTAAATAAAATAAAATGAAATCTTTTGAATGTCATTCCCCGATGTGACAATTGCTATTGCGTTGACTTCTTTTACCGTATTTCTAAAAACATGACATTTGTGTGTTATGATGTAGCACAAATTTAATTGCTTTCTTTATTACATTTGACAGGATGAACCCGTCCAAAAAATATCTGTAGGATTCTAATTTCCTTATCAAGTCTTTTTCTAGAAGCTAGGTTCCTTTTGTAAAATCTTTTAATGGGTTCCAAATTCTAATACCCTGATCCCACTAACGAGCAATTAAGTCCTAGTTTTATTGTTCTCAGTACAAAGGAGAGCTGAGTTACTGGCGCAACTCATGAATATTTTATTTCAGTCATTACTGACAAGCTTTCTTCTTCTAACCGAACTTTGGAATTTAAGAGCTCTTAATTACAGATAGAAGCCCGAAATTCCAAATAACAAAATGTTCGTTACTTAAAGTTGCAAATGTTCTAAATATTTGGTCTTAATTTACAAACACAAATATTTAATTTCCAAAAATCTGTTTACTTAAAAAGGGTTTGAATTTATTAAATGTTTTATTACTTTTAATTACTTTTTCAATTTTGCAAATTAGTAAATCGTGTTAGCTTAGTATATCTTTGATACTTTTCATTTGGAATTTATTCAGAAGCTAACAAAGGAATTCGGAATAATGATTCAACACTTAAGGACTTTGCATATTATTTAATCAGAATAATAAATTATTAACTCCATATTGCCACTCAAAATTGTTTCATTTTGTCAGCTATGTATTCTTAAGCCCAAATAGTAGCTTAGAACAATTACACTCCCCTAATTTTACTTTTTTGTGTTCTTTTTCCCATAAAATTGTTGTGTGCTACTGTCTGATTTCCCTAATAAAAATGCCTTATCATCAACAATTTAACTACGTTTATCAATTACTCAAAACGTAGACAAATAGTTCTCTAACAGAAAATCACGACATTATTAACTAAAAAAATAAATCCTTGATAAAAAACCTCGTTATAAAACTTGTCCGAGACAGTCAAGAACATGCTTTTACTTGTTTATATTTACAAAGGACTATGAAAAAATACGTAGCTTGAAAATTCATTTAAACTCGATATTAATTTTCTCGACGACTAAGTGCTTTTTTTTCTTTTGGTTTCGCATAGTCTGTGCTTTTAGCCTGTCAAGTATCGCAAGTACCTACTTAGTTTTTGATACAGAATATTCTCACTTTACAACGCAGAAATAACGCATTCTATGGTTTTTACAGTATTTGATAGCTAATTTATAGAATCAACCTTTTCAGCAAGCTTCGCATGTAGTCAATAAAAATAAAGATCAGCTTAATTTTGTCGAATTCGCGCTTGTTATTATACATATATATAATAACAAGCGTATATATTGTTCAGTTATGTATATCTTCTTCTTCTTCTTCCTGCCCTTGTCCCATCTTATTTGCGGTCAACGCAATACGTTTTTTTCTTTCATTCTACCCTCTCACTCGTCATGCTATCACTAACTTCCTTTTCTTTCATATCGTTCTTCACGTAGTCCATCCACCTTTTCTTTGGCCTCCCTCTCCTCTCCACCCATCCACATGTATACTCATAACTCAGTTATGTATATTCTTGAGACATAAAGCTACATTCATATATCACAATATCTACTAAAACACTAAGAATTTTGCTAATAATTAGATTGAAGAATTAGAAGAAAGTATTCGAAACTGGAAACGATTAACTAATGATAAAATATCCAATGCATGAATTTTGGATTACTCCTAGCTTTGTCTTGAAAACAAATTCACAAATAATGAATTTATCCTCGTCTTTGATTCTAACGCTTGCATTTGCAAAGGAATTTCAATTAATATTAGATTAGAGTTGCTCCGTTGTATTCAAGCTATTTGCTTCGTCATGAATAGCATTAGATGTACATTTAACCCTATATTGCATTATAATAGTCAGTTCTGTGGATGGTATTGCAATAGTTACTAGTGATCCTAATTTCAAGACTTGATTACCGACGTGTACCTATTACAAAATATATGAATAATTAAAAAAATATTTCATAAACATCATGATAAACCTGCTCATTAGCATATCTAAAAACTGATTTTGATTATCACTACTTCTTACGTGGTTTTACTTTTCTGGTCTGGCAGTTTTGAGTACATAACGCGGCCTACCCAAATTTCCTTTCTTTCGTATTGTTTAAGGTGTTGAGATCCATAATAGTCCTGAGTGGAGCAAAACGAATACTGGCAAATGTCTATTCAAATTTTTGTGGTTCTTTCCTCAAAAAACTATCTCTGACACCAATCTATGCAGATGTAATGGTCAAATCATATGAGAACCATACGGTTCTTGTATGATTTGACCATTACATGTTTGCTGTATGGACTTTGACCCCTGAGTTCGTTTACGTGTTTCTTCTCAGGTTAGTAGTCAGTTAGGCAACACCTAACCAACCTCATCTAGTTTAAATTGACGAAAAAATTGAAATGTAAAAACTTTTAACCTATTTGCAAATAAAATATCATTAACCTATCTCAACACTTTCTGGTTTTTTCTAAACTCAGAGTTTAATTTACCCACTATTTACAACTACCTATTATTTTTAATACTGGAAATTTAAGAGCAACAAAAAATGATTGTCGTTTTTATACCTGGTAATATTCTTTTTTATTTTGTTAGACTGATTATTTTATCATTTGCTACGCCTAACTCATGTTTCATTTCTGCCCCAGCGATCAATTTAATTTGTGTATACGTTTTTCTCATAAAGTCCATTTTGTTTATTGCTATTGCTGTCTACATAATACCCAGTCTTTTGTTCCAAAATATTTATATGTACAATAAAACGTAGATGAATCGATATAGCCATTATTACGGACCATATATCACGTTGGATGATCTCTTTGTTGTTCTCGTTCAATGGTTCATCTATATATACATATTGCCGGTAATAGAACATTTTTGTGGATTGCTGATTTAAATGAAGCCATCTTTTTTTGTTTACTGCAGTAAGTTTTATTTACGTTTTTTACCTGTTTATTTTCTTCTTTATTTTTCCTTTTATTTAAAGTTGGCTCTCTTTGTCTTTATTTTCCATTGAGCACGATTTTGTACCATGTCTGTATATAGACTGCTTCTACCTTAGGTTCTTCTTTCTTTGCTTGCGTGAGTAAAATTAAGATGCAGCAGAGGCAACTTTGTTTATAGAACAAGGCAAGATGATTATCTTAGCTTTTTTTACGACTGACAGTTATAGCTTTACTATTTTTCATTTAAAACCATGTTTTGTTTCACGACTTCTTGTACATTTTTGTACAGTAATACCAATAATAATATAAGCTGAATTTTTAACACTTTACTTGATAAGATAAGATTATTTATTTGTATAAACATGTGTATGACGGTGATAAAGTGAATACAGTGCAACATGTTTTGCCGTAAATCGGCGTAAAAAATTAATTAAAAAAGCAAAAAAAAACAAAAATTCCTTAAAAAAGCATTCAATATTCAGTCAATTCAATAATAGTCAACTTTACGGCGTTAATTGTTTGGTGCATATCAATTTGAAAGAGCATTTTTAATTCCAAAAAGGTAGTGAATATACTGGCAGCAAGAACCTTGTTTATTTAACAAGCAAATAAAACAATTTACCTCCTAAAGTTGTATAAAGTATATGATAATGAATAAATAGTTGTGATGAAATAACAGTTTTACTAACATTAATTTGTCTTTGTCGTAGAATTGGATCTGGACTATCTGGAGAGGGGTGGAGGGGGTACCCTGACAGTGGGCGGGGCTCCGAGTCTGGAGCCAAGTCCTGACAGCCTTGACCTCGTCAAAGTGGTGCTTCTCGGGGCCCCAGCTGTTGGGAAGACTAGCATTATACAGGTAAAACCGATTCTTCTTTTTTGATAAAGGGTCGATTTTTCTAATTTTACATTGATATTGTTAGTTCAAGTAACTGAAATATAGGTATATACTTCACACAAAATTTTAAAGTAAGTAAAGGTAGTCTCACTATTTAAAAATCGACTCATACAAGTATGGTAAAAATTATATATAAGGGACTTGTTTGCTAAAGAAGATGTTAAATCTTTTGTAACGCCTAATTGTGGTGAAGGAATAACTCTCAATTAGACATATTATCGCAGATAAAACTCTATTGATATTGTCTAGTAATTCATTGATGTTGCACAAAACTTACAGTTGACTAGTTCATTTCGTAAATAAATTTAAAAACTATGTTGTTGAATAAATTAGCAGCTAGATAGTTAGGTACTTTTGTACCTACAATTTTGCTGTATTCATTAAGCGAAATGGATTAAGAGTAATTTGTTTTCCTCTTTGAATTCGTTAAAAACGTAAACGAGTTTTGTATCTATAAGCCTGCATAGAAAGAGCATGCGGGTTCAGATAGAGATAGTGTCTCTTTTTGTAAGAAAAAGAGTGCAAAATAATTTAGAAAATGTTTTTATTTGAATTTCTTAATTTGGTTTTAATCTTCAAACACAGATTATAGAAATCACTTTATGTGGGTGCTTACGTATTTATCGCTTCAATAATGTTTACCGAATTATTTTTGAATAAACTAAAAGATCTACTTTTTTTTTAAATAGTTCGTGTATCTCGTCACAGACAAACTGAATATTTTAGAAAAGCGATAGTAGTTTGATCCAGGTTAGATTCTGTAAAGAGCTGGGATTTACAACGTCATACAGATCAGAGCAGGCTTTACTCTTAACGTTAATGCTCATACCTAGTAAGTAACATTTGTTAATCTACAGTCAAGCGTAGAAAAATCCAACAACATAACCGTCAACACCTTTCCAAAGAACAAAGGGCTAATGTAACTCATATTTATTCTATCGCCAACACAATACAGCAACACCTTCACAAAATAATGCCTTCATATTTCGGGAACACGAAAATACCCGAATAAAAGATTTACTGCCATCAATGGAGCTCACATTCGGATGACTCGTCGTATTTTCCGATTCATTAGTTATGTGTATGATTTTAGTATTTGAGGCGTGTAAAACGGATCCCGCATTATGGCAATTTCCATGATGTGATATTCGTAAATATGAGTAGGGCAGAGGATGTGTAATTAGTTATAGATATAGTTATACATTAACTCACACCTTTTCCCCATCAAGGTATAATAGGGAGAAACTACCCAACATCCTCTTAAATTCTAGTAATTACCTAGGTACTGAATGAATTTTATTTCGATAAGATATTCTTTTTACCCTTAATATTTCTAGCTTATTAATTTATGTTCAAAATAAGAAATAAAGTTTATAACTTAAAATGTAACTAATTTCACTTAGTTACTTTTTATGTTATAATGAATTCTGAGTATAACTTATATTTAAAATTAACTTACAGTACAATATTACAATTCCTCTTATATTTCTTTAGATGAATATAAATGAAAGAACCTAGTTAATGAATAAAGAAAATAAATTTCATGTTCAAGAAGTTCTAAATGATAGTTTTCTTTTATAGAATTAAATTTTTAAACCACTAAAATGTCTTTTGTTAATTATGCTCTTACTCTTCATTACATAGAAATATGAATAAATCTTGATCAGACACAATTCCAGGATGACAGATAAAATATTACGGCCATATACAACGTCGTCTTTCATAAACGTTAAGGGTATATTCCCTGACACTTGATCTATCGGGCGCGTAGTACCAAATTAGCGTCGGTAGTAGGGTTATATTACTCATATTATATGGGAAGGTAGATCGTTAACTATCTGAAGCACAGGTGTAAAACGCCAGGAAACGGAATGTGTAATTACATTATTTCACATTGGGGAGTGTTTTATGAGATATGATAAGTTTTTGTTATAAGTTTACATGGATGATAGGATACTAGCCGGCAAATACTGAATAACATAATTTTGCTATGCAAGACAACATAATAAATTCTGGAATATCTTTTGTGTTGTATGATATATGAATACAAACTTGGCTTATCTATTCTTATTCTATACAAACATGTTTTAGCTTTCATAGTATTTTCTTGTATTATTATATTTCAACATTATAATACAGACGATTTTATACAGAAAACATGGAAAGTAAATTTATTGTCGATAATATTTTCGAATATAACGACATTTTCCATATTTGTTTAATCTTCTCCTTTACATAAAATATACATGCAACACATGGAGCTAGTTCAGCAGGGGATCAGAAAACAATACGTCAAAATGATTGATTGTATATCTAACATTACTTTTTCTCATATAATGTGCCTATGCGACATTATTAACGTATCGTTACGCACGTCTGTTTCAGCATTTTTATTACATTCATCATTTTACGTGGCATTTGCAATTTGTCAAGACTAATGTTTTATCACAACGTTAACATTGTATTCATAGCCATTAGAAGCATCCATAATAATAGTGATTGAGAAGAGAAACAACAGCAACTTTAATGGCCTCTCTAAATTGGAGTTAGAAGAAAGACTACAAATTCATAAAGATCCTTTAATAATAGGGACAAGGTACTAGGAGAATATGAACACTACAGAGCTTTATTGCATGTTCTCCTTATACGTGCTACAAGCTGCTTGACTAGGAGTTAAAATTTTCTAATATTGCACTACGCCACGATAACGAGCATTGTTAACCTCCTCTACTTTTAAAACGGCGAGAAACCAGGAGCTGTGACAGTGGATGTAGGTAAAGAGGTTATTTTCGAGCTATAAACGATCGACGAGCAGTAACTATCGGAGGGTAAAGTTATGTTTTAAAACTTTCCTGCAAGCCTTTCCTTCGTATGGCCTTAGGTGGCACGTGTACGTGAGGGGTGAATTGAGTTTTGTTCGGAATGTTTGGTGTCAAGTTGAAGTTAATTTGTGCGAGTCTAGGTTAAGAGCTCATAATTACACTGGTATGCCAATTTAGTCCTAAATGACATCATATTTACTTACAAATCTATCATTCAAAATAGGTTGCAACATAAATCTCCTTATTTTGGAGTATTCTAATACTGTAATAATTCTTCAACGATCTATTTCTATTTTTCAATTATTTATCTCTAGTCTCTACTTTGTATTTTTCTGTTATTTATAAAAAACGGTTAAATTTAAGGATGACAGAAATGAAATCGTGCCCTTTTATCCGTCTTATATAAATAACTACCTTAAAGCACCGTACCAACACAGATACCTTAAAGAGTGATTTTTTTTCCATCTTCCTTTCGTTTCGCGTCCAAAGCCCTACATATATTTATAACTTCCAAAAATAAAAAGGACTTTTTATCCCTTTTAAATTTTCCTCATTTACTTTTCATAACCATTTCACATGATGCAATATGACATTATCAGATATGTACATATGTAACATGCTTATCAGTTATTCCATGAATATTTTACTCCACGATCAACTTGAGACCGTGCGAGTATAAGGCGCAGAGCTCTACCCTTAATTAAGTTTGCAAAAGATATTTTGTGAATTCGATTCATGCCGAAATAAAAATTAATATCGAATCGTAAATCCAGTTTAATATTAAAATGTGAAACTCGAATCTTTCGCTCGCAAAGAAAATCTGAATTGGAAATATATTTTTTATCGAAATATTATTTTTGAGAATAATATTTTTTCTATATTTTTATGATTTATTTGTTTATGGATGTTCTGTTCATGTTTCTGATTTTGAGCTTTTTTTTTTAGAATACAATAGAATTTATTTTATATCGGAAACAAAAAGATCCTTAGATGTTTCGGTTTGAAATATTTACTATATTACTTTCTTCAAAAGTTTGAATAGGTTTATTTTGCTTGTGTTGAGAAACCATCAAATCACTTCTCCCATTTTAGGGTGGACCGAAAGAATGTGTTAGATTTTTATTGACTAAAATTCTAATATGTTCCTTCATTTGCTTTTGCGTTCCAGGGCCAAAGTAACACTTTCAAAATTTATCTCAACTTCATGTTTAGTAGAGGCACAAGGCATTGCACAAACTTAGCGAGCATCGGCCCTGCTTCAGTTTTTCTGACATCTCTCATAACCTCACTTGCAACACGCGCCGACGATTCGTGATCCGATTCGGATCTAGTGAACTATCTATAACTCTTCGTTTGAAAGCCCGCGCCAACGGTAGCTGGAGATTGCTTTGCGACTCTCATTGGCCAGGTTGTCTCTTCTCTCCAGATGGCCTGATTAACATGTATTTTTGTTGACATAACAAGCTTATAACTTTGTGATTTTTCATGATACAGTTATGAAATTTTGTGCATAGATTCGTTACATAAAAACACTAGACACGTATTTTACATATGCTAAAACTAATGTTGTATACATTATCATCTCCTTCAGACCATATAAATATCCATAAAGACCATAATCTAATAATACAAACTTGCCATAGATTAGAACCATGTTTGACAAAGTAACTTTAGGGCACACAAGTACTAAGGCAACATAAAATACAGCAGATTTATATTCCTGAACTGAAAGTACAACTGTAGTTCTATTTACCACTGCAACACCTGCTTCTCTGGTTGATAGCATTTGTGTTAGTTTTGCTATGAATAACTTTACTTTGTTGTGTTCCGAGCTGTTACAAAGTGGAATTTTCCTTTAGAATTCGCGAAGTTGTCGAGATTTTCCTTTAAAGGAGAAAATTGTTTCGATTGAACAGGGTTCCACGAAATGACTTGTGTGAATCAAATATTGAATTTCGAAAAAAAGAGTTGAAAGATTTCCTTTGTGAATAATTTACTGAGAAAAATTAATATTTATAATAACGATTACATTTTATAAAATTGACATTAATTGGTACCTAATTGAAAACTCTGAAATATAACAAAATATAAAACATTGAGTCGAATTTATATTTCATCATCATGCCATATTAATTTTTTCGACATCAATTTTTTTTTCAGTTTTGAGATTATTACAATAATTATGTAAATAAAAAAAAAATATTGTATGGTCCCTAATTTCTTTTCAAAGATCCGTGTTCTATTTAATATTAGAATAGATTGTTGCCATATTAAGTATTCGACAACAAGAATTTATATAGCAAAAATGTATACCTTGAATTTTATTTGTAAAATGTAGATCTTGAATTTTATTTCAAGGTATAAGTACGCGACACACGACTTCTAACTTATAAAAAAACAAATAGCTCTGCCAAAAAGCATCTTTTACGCCTTGTGTATCCCTAAGGAGCAATAGCGAGCATCTTGCCTACCTAACTGCCAAAGTTACAGCCCGTGTCACACCATTCATGTAGGTCGTCAGCCTGATAACGACATATCCGGGCAAGGTGAGGCAAAGCTTATACGGTGATTAATGAATCCGACCCAAATCCATCTCAGTCACTTTACAAAACCCCTTTTAAAATCCGATTTTCTTTGTTCACAGCAATTCGTGTGGAGCGATTTCTCAGAGGAATACGTACCAACAGACCGTAAACATACATTTTACCCTTCGGTGATCATCAACGAGCACCTCTACGAAGTCAAAATCACAGACGTACCAGTCATACCTTACTTCCCAATAAACTCGTACTACGAATGGGCTCATTACCGATTCTACGGACTCAGAAGTGCCACGGCCTACATTCTAGTCTTCGATTTATCTAACGTTGAAACTTTCCAGTATATACGAACTTTGAGAGACCAAATGGTTGAAAGTCGTGACATGAGGAACGTTCCAGTGTTAGTTGTGGGCAATAAACAGGATCTACTTTGTAGTAACACTCCATCCGCGTCTAGTGGGCTTCAGCAGCTTGCTATTGCTGAAAGCGCTTGCGGGGATTCAAGAGAGAAGAGAAGAAATATTGTGAACTTAGTTCGTAAGCACTGGAAGTGTGGATATGTTGAGTGTTCAGCTAAGTATAATTGGAGGGTTATAGCTGTGTTCAAAGAGCTGATGGAGATGATAGATGCTCTCGAATGGAGTGGTGGTGGAAGGAGCTCAGAGCCTCCACCAGACTCTTCAGCTGGTGGAAGTACTCATGAGACCCGATGCGTGATTGCTTAGCACTGTTAAATAATTTGATTTTCCTTGACTATTTTAATAGAACCTGAAATATTTAATAAAGATCATAAAACATTGTATTGTCCCATACGTCTGTGTTTATCTAATACGACATAATTAATCAACAGAGAGCGTAGTATTTATATAATTAAAACTTTTCTAATTGACCGTTCACTGTTTGCATTAATCCGTTCTATAGTTTCATCAATTCAAAAACTTGCACTTGTAAATGCTTGGCTAACAAGCTCTTAATTTATAACTTCAATCTAACTCTCGTAAATTGTCTCATATTTCATGCAACGTCAAACAAAGTTTAAAAATTGAACTCATTTCTAAATTTTTTTACTTTTTTGGGACTGAATCGATTAGTTAGGTACTCTTCAGTTGAATGATTGATATTCATTTCTTTTTGTAAAGTTGGTTCTATTAAAATAATCGAGTAATTATTTTCCATGTCTAAACGCACAGAATTTAGAGGTTAATGAATGCTGTTAATATGCGAATGTTTAATGTTTCCAAATGGTTGTAGTTAGTAATGTTGTGTAATTCCGTGTTCACAATGCAGAAATCTGTTTAATAATCTATTCTGATATTATAGTACCTATTTGAAACAGTAATTACTGGAATTGTGGAACAATCCCTAAATAATGATCATACTAACATGAATGACTAGCAATATCACATTGATCTGCTCTGAAACCAATACAGATTTAATGAAACCGTAATAAATTTGTAGAAATAACTGCTTTTACGGACAATTTGTACTGAACAAAGCCAAATCATGGCAGTTATTATATCAAGGGAATGAAATATTACTTTTATTGTGGAATAAAGCTTATGTAGAAATTCATTGCCGCTATTATATCGTTGTTAATATAGTTTTTCTTCTGCGAAAAAGACTAGGGCTTCAGAAAAAAATAGTAGTTTTTACTATAGCTAAGTGCTATATTTGCTTGATTACTATTATTCTTTTAACGAATATTTTTGGTCTCAGTGTTATTGAATTCCTATTGAATAAATACTGTGTAAATCTAATTATTGTGAGCTTTACAGTACCCAAATAATGTTACCATTGTAATTGAAACAAAATGGATATTGATGAAACAGATCAAACAAATGTTTAATTATTTGCTTTGGCCTTCGGCGACATGTTTTTCCGAATGAATGCTCATTTATAATTGTTCAGTACTGTGAGAGTAATATTTATAAACCACTATTGACAAGCTATAACAAAATGTTCAATAAAAGTATCTTTATAATTTTGGTAGACTTAAAAAAATCTCTTTCGTCCCAAATTTAATCATCAATATTTTTGTAAAAAAATTTCACCAGCCCACAATTTGCCCTTCAAACAATATATAAGCTTTAAACTTATATTCGTGTATTAAATTTTTTTCAGGGTACTTTTACACTTTTCTACTAACACTTCTATGTCTAGCTACTGATTAGAATCTCGACATACCTGTAAGTTGTGAATATTGAGTGTACAATTTGATAGATTTAATAAAGACTACTGACCCATTAAGAAAAAGAGAGATAAAATTATCACTATTGTATTTAACATTGCTTGTTTCTTTAACTGATTTTCAATTGTTATTATCCAAATTGTATATTTTTAATTTTCTATTTTATGCTTCTGTTCCTTTTTCAAACAGTGTATAAGCGTAAGTATAAATTCTTCTTCTAACTCTTAATTCTTTCCCTGGGTTGAAACATTGTGTGTTTATATCTTATCCCAAATTTTTCTAGAACTAGAAACTTACTCTGTGTTGTGCTTTTTACCTACGTGCTTCCTCTATCGTTGTTATTAGATATTTCTTTATTAGTATTAGTACCAATCCAAAAGTTGTAAAAAGAATCTATTTACAATTTGTTGCATTTTATAGTTGTTAGAACATTTTGTACAATTTTATCAAAATGTTCGAGTCAGTGTAAAAATGAGAGGCGCTATATGATTCTAAAATCAGTACTGTGTATTCTCAAAATGATTAAATAAATAATGACGCAGAGAAGAACGGCCATTTATTTTCTCATTCTCTAAAAACAATATTAGAAACACTTGACATCTTCAGTAGATACATAAGAGTGCTATGCTTATTAAATCGTAATTGTGAACCTCGATTAAAGCTAGCGTTTCTCATTTTTCACTAACATTAAAAATGACATTTTTATTACCAAATATTGTATAAATTGCTGTGTGAGACTAGGTTAGATAGCAACTAGTTATTTATTGTTAAATATTATAATTATTAGAAAAGTGAGAAAATAGAAAACTGAATGTTAAAAATGTCTGAGTTAGTTGTTTAGATTTTTCATGTCTAAGATAATGTGCAGTGTTGTTTTGAAATTTGAAAGGTGTTATGTTAATTTGTAGTTTCAGATATTAACCCCTATTTCAAGTCATGTCCTCCAACTCGACTCTACCCTGGATCATCAAATTGACAGTTATTTCTTGTTATTAACTAACATTTAATTAAGAGTTTCGGGCCAACTGTAGCAATGGTCTCGATAAATGGCGTTGATCTCAACATTTTTAATCAATCAATCAAAATCATTTATTTCAAATAGACCATTTGCAGGCACTTTTGATTAGTAAAATGTCGGTCAGTCAAAGAAAAGTGAAGCTAAATTGCACGTTCCAAAGAATAGGTCTCTATGGAGAAGAACGTGCAAGAATCTCCATGGACACTCTTTTAAATCATATTATGTGTTACATATAATACGTTAATAAACCACGAAAATGATATTTGCTAAAATCGGCCCTTCTACATTTACTCAAAATATTGATCTAAAATCTTTTTTATTATCCTAAGGTTGTCTAGTAGATATCACTTTCAGCTATAAGACAGCCAATGTACTCATAGATTTAAGTTTGTTAAAAGTTACTTTTTGGTGTACAGTACCTAAAGTTTTATTCTAATAAACTCTAATTTGTGAATGATTAGTAGCTGAGTTTACACTAAAGTTTATTACTATTTTCAAGCACTAGTTAGAGACATTACCAGTAGTAGAGGTTAGCGCCATCTACCAAGAGCATGGACACGCTTAAGCCCATATTTATTTTTAGTTAAGAGTTTTTTTCTATGGTCATAGTGACTGAGTCAATTTGAGATACTGAAAATTTTAAGAACTTCATTTTCACCTGTGACAAATAAAAAATTAATCTATCTATCTAAAACTGACTTGGATTAAGGGCCTTACAATTCATGGACAAAAAATTTGACGTTGAGTATTTCTCATTTCCAAAACATTACTTTTGCCTGAAAACCTTTCAGTCATTAAAATAGGGATTGAGTCGTGCTTAACACATAATACTCAATTCTGAAATCCGAGCATAGTTTTCAACATCTTATTTTTGGTATTGTCAAAAATTTATTTTTTTAAATTTTAAGTTTTAATAAAATTACACTTTCTTTCTGAATGTTCATTGTGGCCAAATGGTAAATGATTGCAGTGTGACTCGTAAAAAATAAGTAAATCTAGGTATCGTTATACAAATGTTACACGGTGCAATAAACACGTTGTGAACAATTTTAATGTGTGATTTTCATTTGCAAACCTTTTAATTTTATTAATATCTTCCGGAAAATGGACGAGGCCTTTGTCAGAGGCGCAGCTGTTATTGAAAATCGATCATCAGAAAACAAATATTGTATTGTAAAAAATCTGGGTCGTGGGACTTTTAAGACCGAGACTGCGATCCCAACTTCTACCTACAAAAATAATAATTATTTTTGAGTAGTATTTTGGGACCACAAGAAAAAAGGTATCAAAGCTACCAAAAAACTGTATTTCTTTTATTGGTGGTCCCAAAAGCGTAGTAAAAAAAAAAAATTTTGTTGAAATGTGGACAGCCCCACAGCCAAAAAATATGATAAAAGTAAAAAAAGGTTTATATTATTATTAAATCTTGCTGAAAATATGGAATCAGCTGAGTCGGTAAGTATACAGTCGTACTTTATACCGTGGTTTCCATAGAAGTAGGATAGGACACATGTCATCCTTGTAGAACTGTTTTTAAATTTCATTTCATTGTTTTTTAGATTCTACAGCATCCATAATGATATCCACACACCAAATATATATACGTAGGAGAACCAAGGTTACCAACATAGCTCGAAGAATCGTCAAACTTAAGTGGCAATGAATAAAATAACTTAGAGAGAGTCCCGGCAGGCACTCTCTTTAAGTCATCGGTCCATCTTTTGGGAGGCCTTCCAACGCGGTGTTTTCCGGTGAGCAGCTGCCACTCTATCAACCATCCGTTCTATAATGTGCCCTGCCCACTGCCACTTTAGTTTGGCGATTCTTCAGGCTATGTTGGTGACCAGGGAGACTGGAAACGTCGAGAGATGTCGTGCGGTGTTCCGCAGGGGTCGGTACTAGGGCCACCCTTGTGGAACATCGGGTACGACTACGTGCTGCGCGGCGACTTCCCTGACGGGGTCAGCGTGGTTTGCTACGCAGACGACACGCTGGTCCTAGCGCAGGGAGAGTCGTACCAGGCGACGGTCGCTCTAGCGACACGCGGGGTTGCGAAGGTCGTTGATCGGATCCAGGAGTTGGGACTCGAGTTGGCGCTTCACAAATCCGAGGCGATGTGTTTTCACGGTCGCCGGTCTCGGAACGCGCCGCCATTGAGTTCCCAACTAACGGTAGGAGGAGTTCACATCGGCGTCGGGTCGACGATGAAGTACCTGGGACTCGTCCTCGACAGCTGGTAGAATTTCGTGGAGCATTTCCGACGATAAGGATGGTGCGGGGATACTGCACGGTCTCCCGCGAAGCGGCGAGCCTTCTGGCTGGCCTACCACCGTGGGATCTGGAGGCAACAGTCCTTGCACACATGCACGATATGCGCGTGGAGATGCAACGCCGGGGTGAAAGTCCGCTGCCGCGACAGGTCACGGCATGGCGGACAGAGCTCCGGCGGGATCTCATGGTGAAAAATGGCGTCAAAGACTATCGCAACCTAGCGCTGGGCACGCCACAATCATGGCGGTAAGTCCCCTCTTTGAGGCGTGGCTGGAAAGACCTCACGGCGTCCTTACCTTCCGCATGACGCAGGTACTCACCGGACATGGTTCGTTCGGGAGATTCCTGCACTCGATCCATACGGAAGTGACGCCCGGGTGTCGCCACTGTGCGGAACGCCCGGAGGATACGGTGGAGCACACAGTCGAGGTGTGCCCTGCTTGGGCGGAGCATCGCCGTGCCCTCGTGGGGGCGATCGGTGGCGGAGACCTCTCGCGCCGGGCCTTGGTTGAGGCCATGGTCCGGAGCGAGGAGGAGTGGCAGGCGGTCGCCGACTTCTGCGAAGCAGTAATGCTCGCAAAGGAGGAGGCCGAACGCATCAGGCAACGGCGTTATCGCCGCCGCCGTCGCCGGGATTCTGATACCGATTTCCGGCCAACGTAGACGTGGGCTTGCGGACAGTGAGCAATGGGTAGCTCGCTGTCCGGCCGTCCGGTAACTGTCCGGACCAAGCCCAAGCCGTCGACGGCGCGCACTGTTCCCGCGCGCCTCAAGGAGTTGTCAGCAACAGCAGGGACCCAGCCGGGTTGAAGCCTACTGGGGCCAGGGTTATCCGAAAGGGCGTTCGAGCCCCGGTATGAAGGCTAGAAGAAACGGGGTGGGTCTTTTAGTCAGTAAGAGTCTGACACTATATCCCGCTCCGCCCAAGGGCGGGGGATGTCAATGCATGATATTTCCCACCATAAAAAAGGCTATGTTGGTGACCTCGGTTCTTCTGCGGATGTCTTCGTTCCTGATGCGATCACGCAAGGATACTCCGAGCATTAGCCCTTTTCCTTGCCCTTTGGGTGACTTTAAGCCTTCTGATGAGGCCTATTGTGAGCGACCACGTTCGGACCCATATGTCATCACTGGCAACACGCACTGATCTTAGACTTTCGTCTTGAGACAATGTGGTATTTTGGACGAGAAGCTACCCTTTGCGTTCAACAAAACATAAAAAAAACACCCAGACCAGGAACTCACACAAAGAAAATTATGTAAAAACGAAAACTGACTGTCAACTACATACTTGTTTTTTGCAAATCCCTTTCACACAGTCAAATTCTTAAAAAAAGTTCATTGCAAGATTATCCGTTAGGCCCAGCTTAATACACTGAAGTGAAAGATGGAAAAGCCTTCACAACAAACACATAATAATATACCCTTTTTTTACCAACTGTTTCACCCTTATCACCAGGTGACCAGTTGTATAAATTAAGTCTAATAAACGCGTCTCCACCATTTTTTATTGTAACTAAATAAAACGCCTGTGCTTCCAGTTTTTTGCCTCCACATTCATTAATTAAAGTAAGCTGTTTTTACCATTTCGTTCCAAGAGTTTCGTTTTTGTTTGTCCGCCATTTTGTGTTTTTTTTTTGTCGTTGCATTGTATTGCGCTTAGGAAGGATTTACGGCTCACCAACAGTGTGAAACACATATATTCGCACCACACAACTAATCCAGTCAACCGTCGGATAGGCTACTGCCTCGTGTCAAATACATTACGTGACATTGTAGTGAGACTACCCTCACAGCCAATACACCACATAGGCCAACATTCCAGGGCCGCCAGACGTCACGTATTTTCTGACGAAAGAAATGTGAACGATTGAGTACTGTTAGTGTGTACTAACAATTCATGCCTATCTGCTAGCTTGCTTAGACGGCCAATTTTCAGGTATGGTGTGGTATGGGGGAAATTTAAACCCTTTACTTCCTTGTTAAATATTTATGGAAATTGTCCACTTTTGTAGTTAAAATACTTTGTCGCCGCCAGTCACCTGAGTCGCACCATGCACACTGATTCTGCCACCGCTGAAGACACCTGCTTTAAAAAAAAGGCTAAAGTACGCTGCCTTGGAGTGGAGTGCCGGTTGCTGTGGAGACTCTGGGCAATTGGAGTACGGAGGCAAGGTCTTTTGTGCGGGATTTGGGCCGTAGGCTCGGTGAGGCAACGTTTGACTCCCGGTCCAGGTCGTTCTTGGTGCAAAGAATGGCCATCGCTATTCAGCGAGGTAATGCGGCGAGTGTTATGGGCACCTTTGCACCGGGAACAATCAGGGGCGGGTTATTTATTGACATTTGACGTTAAAAAAAAAGTTAAAATACATAAAACAGAGAGTATTTTATCTTCTATGTTTATTCCTATTTAGATAGGTACAAACTCCTTTTGATAAACGTTTAAGTAAGCAATTCTTTTAATTATTATAAATTGCTAAATAGCCCTATAACGTTATAATAAACGCTTGCCTACATTTTTAATTAAAAGTATCATCGAAGCTTCTCGTTTTCCGTCGTCACGAGAGCTGGGTCTGGCATCAAGCATCGTAATAAAAAGTTTTTAATTATGTACTCTCAACTAAAGTACGTTTATTCAGGCAAGTATAGTCTGTCTAATGAGTCAACGGACTTAGGAATTTTGTATAATATTTAATCATTTAAAAAATAATTATATTAGATACTTTTTACATGGTTCTTCTGTTAGTAAACAATGATCTCTATTTCTTAATCAACCTTGACTATTAAACCCGTGTTGACTACATCAGATTTCATTAAATCCTAATAATTACCCAAGTCGTTTAACTTATTAGACAAATTCTAATAAACATCATCCAGAGTTAGTAATATGGGTTCTTTTTAGGGTTCCGTAGCCAAATGGCAAAAAACGGAACCCTTATAGATTCGTCATGTCTGTCTGTCTGTCTGTCTGTCCGTCCGTATGTCACAGCCACTTTTTTCCGAAACTATAAGAGCTATACTGTTGAAACTTTGTAAGCAGATGTATTCTGTGAACCGCATTAAGATTTTCACACAAAACTAGAAAAAAAGCAATAAATTTTTGGGGTCGCCATACATAGAACTGAAACTCAAAAATTTTTTTTTCATCAAACCCATGCGTGTGGGGTATCTATGGATAGGTCTTCACAAAATGATACTGAGATTTCTAATATATTTTTTTTCTAAACTGAATAGTTTGCGCGAGAGACACTTCCAAAGTGGTAAAATGTGTGTCCCCCCCTGTTAAGGTTGTGGGAAGATGGTAAAACGCAGCGTTGAGCGAAAATATTTGTAATTGCACAAATAAAAAATAGAGAACAAAATTTTAGGTTAGGAAGCGCGCGCTGCCCGTCGCATTGAAAATGGCACTGCGTCATTGCAAAACAAAATGGCGGTTCGGGACACGCCCCTTTAACCCTCTCAGACACCGCGCGTTCCCTTTTACATTTTTTTATGTTTTTAAAGCTATCTTACACGCCCCACCCCAGTGCTGCCTCAGCAGCACTCACCATCAACTGTTATTCGAGCGACACGCGTGACCGGTCTAGTCAACGTTCCTGACTTGGTCTTTATCCGAATCATTCTGGCTCGGTTGTCTTTTCCAGGGATCACTTCCTAAACTAATCCTTTGGGCCAAGAGTTGCGAGGGTTATCAGGATCCACAATAACTACGAAGTCGCCCACTTGTATATTTTGGTGTTCTTCTTGCCATTTCTTCCGTGGCAGCATGTCCGGCAGCACCTCCTTGACCCATCGGCGCCAGTACATGTCTGCTAATCTTTGGGCGATCCGCCACCGCTTTCGCAGATAACCATCTGAATCATCAAACTTTCCTATGTGAGGTAAGCCTGACGATGAGCCCAGCAAGAAATGATTTGGAGTTAACGTTTCAGGATCAGTTGGGTTTACAGATACGTGAGTTAACGGCCGGCTGTTCACTATGTTCTCTACTTCTGTCAAAAGCGTATTCAGAGTTTCATCTTTGGGTGCACGTTCTTTTAAAATTACTTTCAGGCTGGTCTTCACACTTCTAATGAGCCTTTCCCACGCCCCACCCCAGTGGGGACTCGCGGGCGGTATGAAAGTCCAGTTGGTTCCGCAGTTCAAGGCCTCATCTTTTAACACTTCTTCATCTAATTCTTTTATAGACCTTTTCAGCTCCTTATCCGCTCCTCGTAAATTTGTACCGTTGTCAGAATACAAATACAATGGCCATCCCCTTCTCGCGGCCATTCTTCGTAATGCCATAATAAAGGAATCAGTTGTGAGTTTTGTGACCACTTCCAGATGAATTGCTCGTACTGTCAAGCACGTGAATAAGACGCCGTACCTGTTCTCGCGGCGCCTTCCCACCGTCACTTCCATGGGACCAAATAAATCCACACCGCAGTAAGTGAAGGGCCGTTCATGATGCGACATTCGAGCAACGGGTAAGTCTCCCATTCTTGGTGTTTCAGGTTTAGCACTTCGTACTCTGCAAACTGAGCATCTGGACGTCACTTGCTTGACAGTGGGTCTTAGCCTAGTGACCCAATATTTTTGCTTGACCTCGTTTACCACGGTTTCTTGGTTCCCGTGAGCATAGTAGTGATGATAATATTTGACGATCAATATCGCAACGTAATTTCTTCCATCTAATATGATAGGGTTTTTTGATTCAGGTAGGATGCCCGGTGCAGCTCCGATGCGGTCCCCGACGCGCATGAGCCCGTGTTCATCCAGGTAAGGCGATAAGGTAAGTAGTTTACTTGTTTTCGGTACACATTTGTTGTTTTTTATTTCAGTTAATTCGTTACTAAACGATTCAGCTTGTGATTTCTTTAGTAATAATATTTCAGCATGCTTCATAGTGTCATCGAACGTAAAGGTAAGTTTCTTGCATTTGTTTATAAACTTGAGCACCAACGAAGCCGATCGACGTAAGCGAAGCCATGAACTGAAACGAGTTGCGTCAGGTACAGGTAAGTTAATTTCTTGTGCATTTGTTCCTATTAAATTAATACACTCCAATTGTGTTTCTGTTTCTTTAGTGGATATGAAGTCATACGGCCACTCGTCTTCTTTGCATCGTAAGAATGTAGGTCCGTGAATCCATTCATCTGGCAAGACGGGCCAGGTGTAGTTTTCCCGCGTAGCAATATCAGCCACATTTAATTTCGTGGGCACGTATCGCCATTCATTAATCCTCGTTAACTCATCAATTTCGCCTAAACGGTTCGCTACGTACACTTTATAGTTGCGAGCATCATTTCTTATCCAGTGTAGCACTGTTGTTGAGTCACTCCAGAATACACGCCGCTCGGGCTTCATAGTATGTTCTCTAGCTACTGAGTCTGCTAGTCTAGCCGCTAGGACAGCCGCTTGAAGTTCCGAGCGCGGAATAGTTATAGGTTTATTTCTTACAACGCGACATTTACTCGCGATGAATGCTACGCGTGTATTATCTTTGTCGTCCTTCCATCGCCAGTATGCAACGGCGCAAATTGCTTGACTAGATGCATCACAGAATATGTGCATCTGTAGGTATCTATAACTCTCTTGGGTCACGACCTTTCCATCATAGGTATTGCAACAGCTGTTCGTCGTAGTGCTTGTAGCCGATGTCGCGTCCGCTACGTTCGTAGCAATATTCGTAGCACTCGTAGCCGGGGCGCTTGAGTTGGAAGGCGGGGAGATTATATCTGTCTTCTCGCTCACTCCCGTGGTAGCAGCCGCATTATAGTGCCTCGGCAAACTAACATCTTGTAATGATTTCAATAAGTAAATCCATTTTGACCATTTTTCAAACACTGTATCGGGAACTTGATCGTCCCAACTGATATTTAATTTCCACATTTCTTGTATTATAATTTTTCTATTGATGGTGTACGGTGCTAGAATGCCATATACGTCAAAAATGGACATTAACACACGTAACATTTCCCTCTTGGTAGGTTTTTGTGTCCCATTTATGATACTTTCGGGTATCCGCTTGAAAGATACGTCGAATCTCAAAGTATCATCACTCGGATGCCAAATCAATCCAAGCGTGCGTTCGCCTTCATACTGTTGGCCTGTTTTGAATTTGACTGCTGCGTCGCCTAGTAAATCTTTAGGTAGGCTTGCGAGTACTTGTTTACTGTTGCTCGTCCAATTGCGCATCTCGAACCCGCCTTTCTGGTGGACGGATATGACGTCATGAATCAGTTGTATTGCGGTTTCTTCGTTAGGTAGGCTGTCTATATAATCGTCCATATAGTGACTTTTATGTATAGCAGAAACCGCAGCAGGCATTGACGACTTATACTGGTTTGCGTTTTTGTTTTTTATAAATTGGGCTATAAAGGGCGAGCAATTAGCGCCAAAAATTAGAGACGTCATCACGTAGGTATTTATAGGTCCTTCTGGTTCTTCTCTATATAGAAATCGGAAGGCGTCTCGGTCTTCAGGTCGAAATTTTACTCTGAGGAACATATCTTTAATGTCTCCCGATACGGCTACTCGATTTTCTCTAAATCACAACATAATGCCAAATAACGACATAAGTAGGTCAGGGCCCTTTAATAAGTAATCGTTAAGTGATAACCCGTTTGTTTTGGCTGCTGCGTCGAACACTAAACGCAGTTTTTTCTTGTTGGGGTTATCGACCCCGAAGTGAGGTAAGTACCAAGTTCTCGGCGGTTTAACATTTGCGTAGGTACATCTTTCTGTGTACTCATTGTCAAGTAGATGTCGTATGCGTTCTTCGTATCTTTTCGCATATTCCTTATTCCTTTTTAATTTGAGTTCTCCTTTCAGTCTGCACAATGCCGATGGGTACGAGTCCGGCATCGTGGCCTTCTCGTCTCGCCAAGGTAAGCCAACATGCCATTGGCCATTGATGAGTACAGAAGTTCGTTCTAAATGTTCTTCAGCGCGTAAGTCTTCCGAGTTCTGCCTGGGCTTGCCAGATACGCCCATGGACTCGATTGAGAACGATCTTCGTATCTCGTCCTGCATCTCTCGTAGTACACATTCTGTTTCTATGACGTCACTAGTGACACACAACGAGGAGTGACGTATAGACGAATCAGGTAGGTAAACGTTAGGCACCCTTCCATGCAGGCACCAACCCAGAGGAGTCCGGGTGGCACAGGGTTCATTGGGTTTTCCCACTCTTATTTCCAGAGGTAAGAGAAGGTGGCAATTATCTTGTCCGATTAAAACTTGTGGTTGTAGTTGTGTTTTTGTGCACAAGTTATTGCTGATGTCACATAAGTGTTCGTACTTTTCGGTATTTACTGTTGCCAAACTTTGTGGTAGATTTAATTCCTTCACGATTCGCGCATCAATTGTAAACATCTTGGTATCAACACCGCACAAGGTCATCTTGGCGCGCTGTGCACTGCACACTAGTTCGGTGTCATTCCATGCGCCACACACACGAAGACATTCCCGGCGGCCGCGCAGCCCTACTTTATCCGCCAGCGAAGCACTAACTAACGACACGGTCGAACCGTCGTCAAGCAGCGCGGTCGTGCTCACACTTCCGTTGGGTCCGTGAATGTTTATAGGTACAATTTTTAACATTACGGAATAGCTGACATTGATATTTGTTATTGTTTCGGTTGAGCTTTCAGTATCGGGTGGATCTTCGGTTTGTACCGCTGGCACAGGTTCACTGTTGTCTTGACGGGCCACATAATGTAATAAGCGATGATGTGATTGTCCACAATTGCTTACATCACAGCTAGGAGCGGTGCACGAGTCCCTACGATGTTGCGCGATTAAACACTTATAACAAATACCGTTCCGCTTTACGTGCAGCCATCTGTCCTTTCGTAGCGATTTTTTAAACTTTTTACACTCAGTTAATTTGTGACTAGCCGTACGACAATAACGACACTTGTCTTCACTTTGTCCGTCTTGCACTTGAACAGTTTGAATATTGTTTACTTTATCACTATGTTTACGTTTGGAATAGTCCGTTATAGGTTGTAATAAAGTAGCACTACAGGTTGATATTTTCATAGCTTCTTCACTCAAAAAGTCATTCAATATATCCAGCCTGCACTTTTTTTGCGTTTTTATTAACGGATAGCTATAGTCTGCCCACTTGGCTAGCAGCACGGTAGGCAGCTTAGACAGCACCATATTGACCACATCAACACCCTGTAAGTACTCATGTCGTTTGAGTTGTCGCACCGAAGCAACACAGTTTTTTATTTTCACACTAAAAGGTACAATGTCTTTATGATAATCTGGCGGTAGCGGGTTTAACTTTTTCACGTCGTGCAGGATTCTTGATATAATAATGTCCGAGTTACCAAATTGTAATTCTAACGTAGCTATAATTGTTTCAGGTGATGTAGAAGTAACTAACAGGGCTGACACGGCTTCTTTAGCGGGACCACGGAGACATTTTCTTAGGCGCCATAGGTTCTCCCTCTCGCTAAAATTGCACACAAGTGTTGACTCCTGGTAAGCACTCTTGAAGAACAGCCATTCCATGGGGTCACCAGAGAATATGGGAAGTTCCCGTGGTGTGCTGAGGCGGCTGAGTAGATTTTCGTTGTGGCTAGTGGGCACGGAAGTGATGACTAGGTCCCTCAGTGCGCTGGCTAATTGTTGAACTGCTCCGTCAGTGCCGCTACCCTCCGGCAGCGGCGGGAACAGCGGGCCGGTAGATTTTCCATTTTTGTTGACCCCCTGTTGCTCCAGTTCTTGTTGGCTGCGCTCCAACCACTCCTCGATGTCCCTGCCATCATCTTGTGACTCCGACGCTGGTGGACTGTATTTTTCATCTAGGGCTGCTAAATCTGCAGCTAACTTTTTGTTTATGAGTTCCATTTCAATTTGAGCTTTCGCTTTCGCCGCTTCTAATTCGAGTTTTTTCTTATGTGCAACTACCGACGATCTTGATGTTCGATTTGATGGCCTTGAACATTTTGACTTTTGTGACACAAGTTCACCTGCGCCTTCTTTCGCAGGCTCGATCAGGTTAGGTTTGGCCACATCATCCTCTTTGGCCGATGGTTGCTCCTCACATTTCAGCAAATGTCGTTTTTTTGTAGTGCTGCGCGTGTTGACCATCTTTTTCTGCGGTGGCGTGTGGTACATTACTTAATGATTCGGCTCGATGGACCACTGTTAAGGTTGTGGGAAGATGGTGAAACGCAGCGTTGAGCGAAAATATTTGTAATTGCACAAATAAAAAATAGAGAACAAAATTTTAGGTTAGGAAGCGCGCGCTGCCCGTCGCATTGAAAATGGCACTGCGTCATTGCAAAACAAAATGGCGGTTCGGGACACGCCCCTTTAACCCTCTCAGACACCGCGCGTTCCCTTTTACATTTTTTTATGTTTTTAAAGGTGTCTTACACCCCCCCTCTAACTTCTAAGATAAGAGAATGATAAAACTAAAAAAAATATATGATGTACATTACTATAAAAACTACCAACGAAAATTGGTTTGAACGAAATCTAGTGAGTAGTTTTTTTTTAATGCGTCATAAATCGAAAAAAAATACACTATTATTAAAACATCGATCAAAGTTACAACACATTACAAGAACTTTTATATTATGTTACTTGCTGCTACGGAACCCTTCATGGGTGAGTCCGACTCGCACTTGGCCGGTTTTTTACATAAAGATAAATTATGACGCATAGTAGTAGTTCAAGATCCCAGAACGATCTGACATAACTTATATTCACATGGATGAAAACTTAGGTTCTCATGTGCTTTGAATACGTAGGTGTGCTTGTGAAGCTCCCCCTTGGGGCCCTTGGGCAGGTATCAAGTGAAAACTTTCTTACTTGGTACCTACCTAGGGAACGCAACACTACTGAAAATGTACTTATACCTTGAAGCATAAACGCACAGTGTGGTGAAAAGTGGTTTTCTATTCTGTTATTACAAGTTAGTGTTGAGCGGATAGCTCAACATTTGTAATTCGAACTAATGACTAACAACCTATGTATTAGTCAAGCTAACAACCTCCCTCACGATGTGTCATTGCTGCAAGTTTTGGGTAATTTTGACGTGACAACGTCTTATAAATTGGTTTGCCGGGTGACACTTCAAGAAACTGCGTTACGCTCCGCTCACGTTATGCGCTCACAATGAGAGCGAGTGAGAGGCACGCGTCCCTTCCACTCGGGCATGGTTAGCCCGCCTAAGAGCGAGAGAGACAGACATATTTTACCACTCAAAGTCGTTGTCACGTAAAACTTTCGCCCGTATACCGACTTTACAGGCAACCAATTTTTTTATTTTTATACAGTTTGTTGTTGAATGTTCTTTCTAACTCGGGCGGTTAAGTCATGTCATGTACAACAGTGATCAGGCAGTTATTCGGATCAAACATAAAATCTATTTGGTCGGAGAATCCTTCTTATTCAACAGAGGTTTACGTGACTTTACACTCAGTTCCATTAGGCCTCTCGTGAGTTGGTTCTCTCTTTGGTCTACTCCAATTTGTCATATGACGTGAACCAAAATCTAGTTCCTTTATCTCATAACTTATTAATTAAATTAATTATAATCAGCGTAGTAACAGGGCGGTCCATAATTGGCACGATATCTTCCTAACGAACGCTGCTCAGGGAGAGTAATTACTCAAATGTAGATAATTGAAGGTTCTCGAACACAAGTTTCAAGTTGGATTTCGTATAATTTGACATCCTGCCAAAGTTACAAATTATTGTAAAAGTCTGCATAGTTTTTTTTTTTTGGAGATGGTGAATCATCTAATGGTTTCTCTTACTCTAGGGTAGGGCAGGAGGGCGTGACAGGCTTCTTCTGACTAAAACGCCTGTGTCCTTCAGTTGCCTTCTGCATTCTGGGATTACGTTTCCTTTTTTAGAAATTCTCTGTGGCCTTAGCAGACATCAGCCCTACTGGGCCCCTGTGCTTTTTCTGACATCTTTTTGAGGCGAGGTAACAATACTAAGCATCGTCGAGGATCGGGCTCGGTCCGGGTAGTTCCCGGACGGCTACCAAAAATAGTAGTACATTCAATGACTATTCATTCTACAACAAAGTTAAAGGGTTTATATCTGTCACGCTACGAATACTGACTTAGTTCCAAACTAAAAGGCTTACAATTTCTAGTGTTAGGAAAATATTTATGAATGCTGTCATATTTTTCAACAGGTTAAATTATTGACGGTTTTTGCTTTAGTTTTTTTTTTTTTAATCTGGGAAATCCTCCAATAACTTTTCCCGTTAAGGTGGAGCGAGAGAGTGTGTCAGACTTTTACTGACTAAAACCATACCTATGTTTCTTCTTTACGTAACGTTCGAGGATCTTGGCTTTCCCTTTCGGAAGTCAACCCATGGCCCAAAAAACCCGCAATTTAAATGAGATTAAAAGAAAAAACCCATGGTCCTAGACTGCTGGGCCCTTGCGCTTTTGCTGGCATCTCTTCGAGGAACTCGTGAGACGCTACACACCGTCGATGACTCGAGCTCATTCTGAATGGTTACCGGACGGATAAACAGCGAGTTACAGATTGCTTGTCCCACAAGCCCACGACTACGAAATTATTGACGCTCAAAGTTTACGAGGGTAATTTCAAAGTAATCTGGCCAAATAGACACTGACCAATTCCAAACACAGCACCAGAACCCCTTTACAGGATAAACATCATCTCCTTTCATGCTCAGCATGCAGAACTATATCCACCTTCGATGATATAAACAAGACAAACGTTAGAAAAATTCAGTTATACAAACATAGGACAGACAAAATTTGAGGCAAATCGATACGGAGCATAGCATAGTATAGTCGCCTTTATAATGTTCCCACTGCTGGGACTCAAGCCTCCTCCCCAGGAGAGGCAATGGGCCGTAATCCACCACGCAGGCCCAGTGCAGGTTGGTGAATGTTGCATGCTTTCGAATTTTTGGTTCTAGGACATGCCGGTTTCCTCAAGATGTTTTCCTTCACCGTTTTGAAAGAAGTGGTGATGAAATAAATTACACAAGGAATGCGCCTGGCTGGGTTTGAACCCACGACCTACAACACGTAAGACGGGGCCGTTACCACTCAGCCACCACTGCTTTGGCACGAAGAAGAACAGTAATTTAATTAACTATTTTAAATTATATATAGGTAGGTACAGGCAGAGGCGTAGCGTGGACTAATTAAGACGTATTACTTGTTCTTTCTTAGATTCGAAATGGTGATCAAACCCATAAATTATTAAAAAAAAACCGTTTTAAAATAGCCCTGGCTTGTGCGAGGCCCCTTTTGGTGTAAGTCTGTAGACGAGGACCCACTAGGCCCACGCCTGGGACTGCAAGTGCAAGCATGATGCCGTGTTACCAATTAGGTAAGTTTTGGAGGTCAGACTGGCAGTCGTTCCATGCAAAAACTGGTATTAAGCTGCCTATGCCTCCTGCGGTCTTTCCTTCCGATTATAGTTTAGATGTCTTCAAGCTTAGAGTGAATAGTCTCTTAACAAATTAGTGCGCCTCACCATTAACGATTGCATCACTGCTTACTACCAAATGCGATAGCAGTCAAGCACTAGTATATATCAATAAAAAAAAAGACGTGTGGCACTCGGGGACTGCCGCGGTAAAGCTATTGCATAGCATTTTTATCAACTTATGCAATTATAATTATTTTATTAATATATTTATGCAGTATTTTTTTCATTGTTTTTTTTTTATATTAATTGAAGTTACACTTTCACACATTGAATTGAATTTTGATTGATTGTTCACTCATTTGTTTTCTTATCGGTCACCACGCTCAAAAAACAAATGAGTTAGGTGTTAGGTTTTTTTCGTTACGGAATTTCTGGATTCGGTCTCCACGCTCAAGGCCCGCGATAGAAGCTATGCAATAGCTTAAAATCCGGCTTGACTAGTTCACCTTTACGATACCAGTGTAACTCAAGTCATCACTCAGTGATTTAGCGCACCAATAATAGATTTTCCAATGCAAACAATACACTATCGATAATTTCCAATACGGTGAACATAATATTACAATAACATAAAAACCACTGATATTTAATATTTACTATTCACCTCAATGTGTTCACGCCATGTTTGAAGAGTTACATTTTCAGTTACCTCTTTGTTTACCCTTACCCTTTGAAGGTAAACGTTCGTTGTATCGACGCCTACTCGAAACTTGGCAATTACGTGGAAATATCTTGCGTATCCAGTCTTGAGAGTTGATGGATTCAGTTTCTGAAATGAAATTGATGAATCGCTTCAAAGTTATGAAAAATATTGCTGTTAGTTTAAAATTTGTTAATTTATACTTTCTTTTTTTTGGTGAGAAAATCATCTAAATGACCCTTGGGCAAAGTGGGAGGGCGTGTCAAACTTTTTCAGACTAAACACCCACTCCTGTTCCTTCTTTGCCATTTTTCTAGGGCCCGGGGGTCTCGTTCAAATCACCCATGGCTTAAGTAGGCTTCGACCCTGCTGGGCGCTAAGGTTACTGACAACTCCATGAGGCGTGCGTGGAACACTACGTGCCGTCGACGACTTGGGCTTAGTCCACACGGTTACCGGACGGTCGGACGGCGAGGTACCTATTGCTCACTTATTAATTTATACTGTCACTAGGTAAGTTTAGAAAAAGGATATACTTTGCCCCATATTAGAAATACTTCTTTATCATAGGCAGTCCTATCGAGCTATTTTTCTTTACCGATGACTTCGCCAATACACACACACACCCGTACATCGGCACTGGAGAGGCCGGCCACCAAGGATCATAGAAATTAAGGCATTATACCCTTGAACATATATCTGAACGGAGTTAAATGCACATTTACTCGTACTGCCGCTTGCGCCCGCATAGAGCCGCACTGACTTTTAACATCGTTTTTTTTTTTTTTTTGCAAAATATTGGTAGTGCTTTGGCAGCAATAATGATGATGATAATGAAACTAATAAGATTCACCATCAACGCAACGCATCATTGGAGTCGAGCACTAGTTTATATCATTTAAAAAAATAACAACCTAGAAAAAATGATCTACCATCGGACAAGCCGACGACGAGTATCCACCCTTATATTGTTGAAACCTTTACGGTCCGGACCAACTGTTTTGCCTCGTTGTTTATATCACGTACATCAAGGGACTGGAACAATTGGCCTGCTGCGGTCATCCCGTCTGTTTTTAATTTAGGTGTCTTTAAGGTAAGAGTTAATAGGCTCTTAATAAACCAGTGCGCCTCACCATCATCAACTGCTTACCATCAGGTGGGATCGCAGTCAAGCACTAGTTTATATCAATTAAAAAAAAAAAACTAGAATTAGATTATTTCGTGTGAATTGCCGTCAACCGCAACGATTGACACCTACTCGTATAATCGTTGTGGTGTCCTTTTAAGGACACTAAGTATTATTAAATTATAATTAAATCAATCAATATTATTATATCACATCGAAGTGTTGATTATGACACATAGGAATGTCTAGAAATACAATACAGTTTTTAATTCTTTATTATTATATTTTCTTGTTATTATTCATTCATAATGTTGAATAAATAATTATGGTAACATAATATTTAATTGCGATGACATCCTCAATGGACATACGTGTATTAAAGTAGACGGCAGTATTTAAGTGCTGTGATTCAATCAAAGGTGTGTTCATCGTGTTTGGAAACAATCCCGACATTTCTTCTATAAAGAGTGATAGCGTTGAGAACTTTTATTTGTGTCTTAATGAGGAGACCCGTTCAATGAAAATGTACTCCGCCATCAAGATCTCTATTACGTCCACTAGCTTTTGCCCGCGCGGCTTCGCTCTCGCTCTACCCTACCCTATTCTACCCTACTCTACCCTATCCTACTCTACCCTACCCTACTGTACCCTATTCTGCCCTACTCTACCCTACTCCACCCTAATCTCCCCTACTCTACCTTACTTTAACCTACACTACCCTAATTTTCTTTTTTTTTCTGAACTTTCTCCTGACACACATACAAAAAATAATTAGTGGAAGCGGTCCAGCCGTTCCCGCGTGACCAAGGGAAATAGAGATTAATTTTTATATATGTAGATTATGGCTGTAATGTCAACTGTTACGTTTATTTATGGAGCGTCGTCATTGTTTATCATTCAGAAGTTTTGCAATAAGAAAAACTTTGTATTTCTTAACGTAGTCTTAGTAAACCTCTTAGGCTGATTAGCGTCATTTCACTCATATTATTTACCGTCCGAGTTAAAGCAAGTCAGATCTAATGCTACAAAAATTTACTTAATAACTGTGAGGAATCACTGCGTGATTATAGACATTGCAATTTTTTTCTGTAGGCATATTCGAAAGCAATGCAAACATATATGAGCAAAACGGACACATTTTTTTATTTTTTATAAAAAAAAAATTATAAACGTGTTTCCACAGCTTTTATATCCAGTTCCACGTAACAAAACGAAACAATGGCTGAAGGAGACCCGTTTCCGGCACAGAACAACGCAATATCCGACGCTCGCTCCAACACCTACCCTGCGAGCACAACCGACCATTTTTGTTTACACTACTTGTTCAATCGATACCTCCTGTAGTTTCTGAGTTCCTGGTATTCAGGAAATGAGAATTGTTTGTGATTGTGCTTTTCCTATGAAATGTGTACGTGTAATTAGGACATGATTCTAATTTTTTTTAGACATCCGTAAAACATAAAAGTTTCCTGGCATTAGAAGGTAATTTTCCTCTGCTGTTGTGGTCTTCAGTTAGACATAATTTTAACTTTCTGTAAACATGTCTAACCAGAAACTAATATTTACTACTGGTCAACTATACCTCCCGTAGTTTCCGAGTTCCTGGTACCAGGCTAATGAGAGTTGTTTATAAATGTGCTTTTCCTGGGAAATATGTACGTGTGTAACTAATTAGTGGCCATGTCTCTCATTTGATATACTGTAGTTTTGTTTTAGATGAGATATAATTTTAACTTCCAATAGCGAGACACTTCTAACAGAAACAAGATAAACCAACCACTGTTCGATCGATAGCTCCTGTACTTTCTGTGTTCCTTGTACTCGGGAAATGAGAACTATTTCTGAATGTGTTCTTTCTAGGGATTATAACTATTTAGTTCTTGTTACTTTTTCTTTGCTAGCTTTATTACGCATTGTTATTTCCAATGTAAGAAATTGACATAAAGCTCTTGTTCTTTTGTTAGCAGGGACATAATTTTCAGTTCTAATGACTATTTCTAAGAAGAAGCAAAATAACCCCGGATAGTTATCAAAGAGAAAGGAATTAATTAAACTTAGTAATGTATCTTGTGGATTAATTCTGCCTGAAGCCCTGAACACTAGAAAACGAGGCTTAGGCATTGTAAACCTAAATGATCTGCTGATTATAGTGATTTAGTGTCGGTTTAAGAATATGGCCAACATAATGGCAATTTCTGAAAATATAATGTGACAGCACGGTTAGCGTATGGTTGACCAATTTGATTTCTGCTCGGAACAAATATTTGTATACCACGGATACAGACAAGTATTCCTAGTCTAGGACTGTTATGTATGTAAGTTTATATGTTAATGAATGAACTCACAACACAGAAGAAATTACTTTTGTGAGACAACGTTTCTATTAAAAAAAGACGTGTGGCACTCGGGGACTGCCGCGGTAAAGCATAGCTTTTTTTATCAATTTATGCAATAGACCTCGCCAACAGCTGCTTAACCCCACCCATCCAAAACCAGACCTCGCCAACAGCTGCTTAACGCCACCCATCCAAAACTAGACCTCGCCAACAGCTGCTTAACCCCACCCTTTCAAAACCAGACCTCGCTAACAGCTGCTTAACCCCACCCATCCAATACTAGACCTCGCCAACAGCTGCTTAACCTCTTCCATCCAAAACCAGACCTCGCTAACAGCTGCTGAACCTCTTCCATCAAAAACCAGACCTCGTTAACAGCTGCTTAACCCCACCCATCCAAAACGCTGACAGCTGCTTTCACTCATTTGTTTTCTCACCGGTCACCACGCTCAAAAAACAAATGAGTGGGGGGTGTTAGGTTATTTTCATTACGCTCCACGCTCAAGGCCCGCGATAGAAGCTATGCAATGGCTTAAAAAAAAAAAGAAGAAACCACAAAACTTGGGCTTTGTGACCGGATCCAAACCTTTGGTTAGCCTACCTTAACCCCTTTATCTTTGAGCGAGAAAAAGAAAGTGAGTCAACCAAACACAGAGCGATCACGAATATACTAAAAAGATAAAGTTGCCACGGTAAAATATTAAAATGAAAGCTCTATTAATACTAATATCGATTATATAAATCAAATATTTAAAGGAAAATTCACAAACTCTATCACTACTAACGTAACACAATGTTGGTGAATCCACAACATAGCAATTCATCCAGTGATAATATGTTAAGGCCATACTAGGAAGTCAGAAGGTTCTTACACACGAAGGGTCGGGCTGCAAAAGTTTCTATCTTTGTTATTACGCTCCCCATATCCATAAAGGGAGTCCCTTCGGATGTTCCTTACGTTCTCATACATGATAGGAGATATGTTATTAACTTTGCAAATGGTATGTTTGATAATGTTAGGTTGTTGTGGAATAAAGATTCTTATTATAACACGCTGCACTCCAAAACGGGCGTAATAGACGTGGGCAAAAAGGCTGCCAAGCTTAAATGGGATTGGGCGGGTCACGTCAGCCGCATGCCATCGAGGTCGCCCTAGAAAGAGGTGTCGAGATGATCTAGACGCATATCACGAGAACTGGTTAAAGACGGCGCGAGAGAAGAATGTCTGGAAGGATTTGGGGGAGGCCTTTGCCCAGCAGTGGGACAGTAATGGCAAATAAAAAAAAAACTAAATCGTTTTCACGTCTAACCTATTTTTTTAAGGTGAGAAATCATCCAATGACTTGTCACGTTCTGTTTGGAGAAAGTATGTATGTACTTCACTTTTTATACCTACGCTCGGTGGACGCACACTAATGAGCGTTTGAGCCGGAACTGTTCGACGATTGATCCGAGACGCGTGACATCGTGAGCGGTGTCTATGTGTGTGTTGCTCGAGCGCGCTTTGTATGTAGATTGATTTCTGTACCTATCTATTTTGTGCTGTTACCCTTTGTGTTCTAAGATTACGGATATCCTTTTCAGAAAATGCCTGCTGGGCCCATACGGTTTGCTGGCATATCTTTGAGGAAATCTCGTGTGAAATACCACGCGCTGTCGATGACTTGATCCCGATAATTTTCGAACGGCCGAACGGTGAGCTACCCATTGCTCGTGGTCTGCAAGCCAGCGCTTACCGTGGCTAGTATTCAGGGTCAGGGTCGCGGCGGCTAGGGCGTTAGGATCTCCGTTCCCTCACTCGGGTGGCCGTCACCTTCACTTGTATTACTGCTTCGTAGAAGGAGGCGACAGCCTGCTATTCCTCCTCTCTCCGTACCATGGCCTGAACCAGGGCCTGACACGAGAGCACGCTGCCGCTGATCACCTCTATGAGGACGCGATGGGGCTCCGCTGAAGCGGGGCCTATCTCCACCGTGTCCTCCGCGCGGTTACATTATGGTGACGCCCAAGCGTTTCTTCCACCTGAAACTAATTAAAGTTATTTTGTACTTTTTTTTTTTTTTTTTTTTTTACTTTGAAATCGGTTAATTATATTATATTTTTAATGCAAAAAGTTTTTTATTTTACACTTTTTAGTTATGGTTCCACCACTAAAAAATACCCTTCAGCCAAACTTAAATACCTTATAGGCAGAGTACATCTCATAACAATTCTAATAATCCCAAACACGATTAGATTACATTAATTTATTTTACCTTCTGACTTCATAATGGGGGAGGCGATGTAAAGAACTGGTCTGCAGTTCGATACATCGCCTCCCCCTTTTTTTCAGTCAGTCATCGACTACACGTATAAACAAAGCAATTTTACTTGTTACGACAATTCTGCTGTATTCCTAAGAGGAGTTCTGATCCACGTCTTCGAAGTTCATGAACAGATAATATTTCTATCTATCTTACAATCAAAAAAATATTTTTTTAAATTGGTCCTTAATAATTGACCGAGAAATCGGTGAACATACTTATAAAAAAATACATTCAGCCGAACATAGAATCTCCTTTTTGAAGTCGGTTAAAAATATCACAGTTTTACAACAAATACTAATAACAGAGCTACATAACTATACCATTATTTTCTTCACACAAAAAGGTTTTATTATTAACACCCATTTCAGAATAGTAGGTACTCCGTTTCTACCAAAGTTTGGCAACAAAAGCTACCCGAACAATAGTGGACGTGAGGTCCAACTAATGGGCCCCGTGGGGGTGGACCTTACATTGTGTATCTGGAGGTAAATAGGCCCCTGACAGTACTATCTGTTCTGTGACTGGCGACGCGGTTTGAATTTTAAAAACGGGTTTTAGTTTGACACATTTTAACTTGAATTTTTGATTGAAAATGCTACTATACCATTGCACACATTGTTCTCAGAATAGATGATCGATAAGGTTGAAAGGTATTAGATTAGTGACCACGCACTGGGAGACGTAGCGTTGACCTCCCACAAAGGACTGATGACTTGGGATCCAAGTCTTCTTTTTTTATAAATTCGTCATTCGAACATGATCCCATTATTATTTTGCTAAAAGTTCGTAATCTGCTAATTCAAAATGACCGATGACGAATTCACTGATCGGTCAATAGTCTCTTAATAGAGTTGTGGTAGAATGATAATATTAAGCTTATTAAAAGCAATGACTGCACAATGACATTCTAATAGTAGATCAAAGAAACTGTCAAAATTTTAGCAGATTATCGCATTGGCTGACCAATGCAATATGTATGCATTGATTTGTCAATATGTACGAGATTAGCATTCTATGCCACTTCTTTCAACGAAATGTCATTGGTTGACCATTGAAAAATCATAATGATGGCATTATAGATTACCACTTGTCAAAATCAACAATCATGAAATCAATGGTCGGTCTATCCGTTCTACGTAACAGCAAAAAAAAACTTGTGGCCTGGTGAGAGTTGTGGGAATGTGATAAATGCGAGACGCACAGGAGCATTCGTTGTGGCGACACTTAAGGGAAGCCTATGTCCAACGTACAATAATAGATGTTCTTCAGCTGAAATGATGATGCTGAAGCAGTACAATACACATTCTTTTATTGTAAAAAGTTACCAAATGACAAGGTCTTCTCTTTTAGCCAGTTTTAAATCAAGATCATTACCTACATGATAAATAATATGTAACTTAAATTTGACACTATGACACATAAATTATGAGCCAACAAAAATTAAGTGCCTACAAAAACCGGATCCGCTTCCTCTCACCACGTGGTCAAACCCTGCAATTAATTACTGTTAGTACCTCTTCTTGTTTTTGTTATCCTAGTACCGTCCCCAGCTCCCAGTCGTCCTCAATCATTGTAATTGAAGTAACTAATTACGGAGGATAGAGTTTGTATACGAACACAAACCCTTTCGTGAAACTAAGAATATAGGTAAAATAATTAATAGAGGGTTCTTTTCCACTTACCTCTCGTCAACATCGACCATTCATCTAACGCGTGCTTGATGAAAAGGCAATACAAAAAAAGAGGAATGATACCTGAAAAGTCTGTTTGAATTCAGTAATTCCGTAATTTAATCGAATATTTCACAAAATTTGTGATGAACGATAATGATGATGATTTACGACTAATTTCACACATATCACTTCTCTGTTTAGACACAAAAATAACTACGTAACATTAAAAACTGTTTTACATAATGTAATACTAGGTATACAAGATATATACAGGAGCTGAATACATACAAGTATGTTCTGTTTACAATACTGTCAACCTTATCAACGCTTATTTCCTCTCTGAGAAAATGTTCATTAAATCAAGATGTCAAGCCTGTCATTGCTTCTCGGCAGTATTGTATCACTGTGTCACGGCTAATGTGACATGTATCTTGTTATTATTACCGGCTGAGAAATAATGCTTTTCTATTTGTTACTGACATAGTCACATCAGCTTCAAAAGATTGCCTAAAATATATTTCTTGGCAATGTTTTTTTATTAGTATCATCAATACTCCACCAAACCGTAATTATAAGTAAATAATAAAAAAAAGGAAAACAAAGATAAAAATAAATAAAGAAAAAAATGAAGAGTGAATTAAAAATAAGGAAGTTTGGAGGGATGCGGAACAGAGAGTAAAGTTCCGCAAACCTCCGTTGAAAAGGGAGGATCCTCCGACCAGACAGGTGTTATTGTCTGGTGGGCGACTGCCCGATAGATGATTTCGGGCTGTCGTATATGTTCAAATCGCGCGGAGAACTTTGATTGCGCGATGCAGGATTTCGTACTTTCTTCGTAGTTCTTATGTGGCGCCATAGATGTGCTACATCACTCCCCTCCGGAGATCGGAGATCGATGGTTCTTGATGCGTGCCAGGCCAGCGTAGGTTGGTTCCAGTGGGTCGGAACCGATGCCGCATAGTTCTCGGTGAGTCGGAACTGTCTGCGGTGATGCCCCAGTGAGTCGGGGTGTTGGTATCCCAGTGAGTCGGGATGATGCCCCAGTGAGTCGGGGTGTTGGTATCCCAGTGAGTCGGGATGATGCCCCAGTGAGTCGGGGTGATGATGTCCCAGTGAGTCGGGATGATGCCCCAGTGAGTCGGGGTGGTGCTGTCCCAGTGAGTCGGGACGATGCTGCAGGCTCCAGTGAGTCGGAGTAGTGCTGCTGGCTCCAGTGAGTCGGAGCGGTGCTTGTGCAACGTAGGGCTTGACTGTTGGCGTCGACCAGGAGAGGTTCTTCATGGCTCTTCATGTGACTGGCCGAAGGTGTGGTGTGCCAAGCCAAGGTCGCTGATGAGGCTGAAGGTGATGACCAGGTATGACCAGGTAGGCATGCTGGTGGTCAGGATACCCTCTATAGCCGTGGGTGCTGGCTGTATGGCTCGCTGCTCGAAAGCTTGAGGAAGTGATGATGACGTCACGAAGTAGTAGCTGCACGAAGGCTGCGCTGACGTTCTTTGTCGAGGGTCACCAGTTTGGAGGTATGCGGAACAGAGAGTAAAGTTCCGCATACCTCCATTGAAAAGGGAGGATCCTCCGACCAGACAGGTGTTATTGTCTGGTGGGCGACTGCCCGATAGATGATTTCGGGCTGTCGTATATGTTCAAATCGCGCGGAGAACTTTGATTGCGCGATGCAGGATTTCGTACTTTCTTCGTAGTTCTTATGTGGCGCCATAGATGTCGCTACAGAAGGAAAGAAGACGTCGTTTGGCACACGCAGATTCACACAGTGTAGAAACAAGTACTTCTTCTTCTTCTTTGCTTCTTCCCACGTTAGGTGGGGTCGGCTCTCCTTATCCTTCTGCGCCAGGACAATCAGTTGGGACTTCATAACTAGATTGGCCATACTAGTCCACCAGGTCAAGGGCGGCCGTCCTCTTCCTTTCTTGCCTTCTGGGATTGCCATTGCCTTCTAGACCACATGCTCGCTGTCTCTTCGCATGACGTGGCCGTACCATCTTAGGCGTAGACACAAGTACGTAGTTTAAAACTAAAAACCGGCAAAATACGAGTCGGACTAGCACACGTAGGGTTTCGTACCACCCGTAGCAAAAAACGACAAAAAAATTACGTTTGTTGTTGGGAGATTTTATTCTATGTTTTTGGTACGGTAACAGAAATACATCATTTTTGATCTTTTCAAATGTCCATGAGATACAGCCTGGTGACAGATGTATGGGCAGTGGTGTCTTAGTAAGATCCCATTTTACCCTTTGGGTACTGAACCCTGAAAAATAATACTAGATAATATTGTGTGTCTCACGGCTGCGCTATATGAGGGCAATTCAGCAAATATGCCAGATAAAGTACCTACATAGTATTTGCGTAACGCTGGTGCTTACCACCCATTAAATAGTTATACCTACACGCTTAGAAACATATCATGCTAATCATCCGTAACACAATTACGTTTGATTCCACCTATTACAGCCATGATATCTGTCTTTACTGATCTAATAGGGTGGTTCCAGAACTTCGTTACCGCCTCCGTGAATGCGGAACGTTCGCAAGAAATGGTATCAACGTATCTGCATTCATACTCTCATACACACATACTCACCCTCATACATACACGAACATAAACTATACAGACAATTAAGTACTTGGTCATCTACTGCGCCTCAAAATATATTGGTACAGAAGTCAATCTACATACAAAGTGCGCTTGAGCAAAGCACACATAGACACCGCCCAGTGGTTGAATTTTTTTGTCAGCTTTTGCCTATATTTTGAAATAAAAATCTGTTCTTTTTTAATTTAAGCTGTGTAAAATCGTTATTCTAACCAAGCTCGATGATATTTTTAGTAAAAAAAAAAAAGAACAAAAATAGGAAAAAAACTGACGAATAACTCTATCACTGGGGGGTCCAGAATCATGTACTAGATCCAACTACATGGTATTCGTTTGAGCGTCGATGTCAGAGACACCCCGTATAATATTGGTCTAACTCCGCCCGCCACTGCTAAGATGGCTTCCATGCCATCCCTAGTCCATATACATAGTTATAGGAAGATCAAACTATACATGCCTATACATAGGAAGGTATACCACGGCCTTAATAGTCTATTCAGATCCAGTTATCGGATAATCTTGCCGCGTGGTCTTGACTGCAAATAGGGACATTTCCGCCGGATATTGTAATCGTTGATTAAGGAAAACGATGGCGGAGATAGGCAGGTTTCTAGGAAAGGCTGTTTTGAGAGTTTCTTCGCAATTAAATAATGCAAATACAAAAAGTTTATTTGTGTACACAGGTACAATATTAAGATACCTACTTCGTTTAATTCCTATTTTGACTCACTTTTTGAATATGATTATTTTTAATGTGCTTTTGAGTGCAATATAGACCGTTCTTACATAATATCTATTAATACTGTAATATGGAAACATTGTAACAACAAACACTTTTTTTAGTAAGAGTAATCATGGAGTTTCTTGAAAAGTTTAACCCTATAGTCTGTCTTAAAAGTCTAATGACTTGAATAATTATTAGAGTAAAATTAAATCTGATGCAGTCAACACTAGTTCAATAATCAAGGTTGATTAAGAGATCTTGATCATTGTTTACTAATAGAAGAGCCTTACAAAGAATATCGAATATAAGTATTTTTTTAAATGATTAAATTTTAACTAATACTAGCTGCTGCCCGCGACGTCGTCTGCGTGAAGCCTCTACAGCACTAAAAATACTAAGGTGCCAGTATAGCATTATAAATAAACAACTTTTAAAATAGCATTATAATATAAGTTTTTTTTTCGCAAACGAAGCTAGTGAAGAGAGTTATATGGGAATCCTGCTGAGTTCAGTCATAAGATGTGACTGAAGGAAATAGAGAAAATAATGCAGGAATACATTCCAGGACACAAAAGAGTAAAAATACGTATAAAGGTATCATACCTTACAAGACTTCCCTATAAACTACGTTGGTAGTTATACTGCCAGGAGCCAAAATGTAAAGAGAGTCAGGACTGGTGGCGTGGGAGCAAGTAACGTACAGTTGCCCGTGTGAGAAGCAACTCGTCCTGAGGTCGACACCCGCTGCCCTCAGTGTCTGCCCCTGCGACTTATTGATGGTCATCGCGAAGCAAACACACACGGGGAACTGTACGCGCTTGAACTGGAACGGGAAGTTATGGGTATGAGGGGAATGCGTGGCAAACTCAATTGCGTCAAAATGGCCCGCTCACACACCCAAGAATTCTGCTGGTGCGGTAGACGACTGATATCCGCGTACATACAGTGATTGAATTTTTTTAAGCTGGATACCACTCTACCGAGAGACTCTGGAAGCACCACCTGTCCACCTCTCTCTTCTGGTAGAGTGCCTTCGCCAAGACTTAGGACATCGGAGAATTCTTGAGCACGTGCATTGCCGCCGAGCCGAGCTCTCATATTAATGGTCAAGCGCAGTGTACGAACTCGTGACCACAACGAAGATCGTTTCGACGAAGCATACACCTCGTCAGCCCTCGATCCCCGCGTCACCTCGGGAAGTGTTTGCCGGAAATCGCCACTGAACAGAACTGTGACACCATCCATCAAATGTTAGTTCTTGCAGATGTCCTGCAGGGTTCTGTTCACGACCTCAACTGCCTTCCTATTGGCCATCGTACACTCATCATCAGAAATCAATCCTTGAGCACGTGAAACTTATAATGCTATTTTAAAAGTTGATGTTAAAATATTTCCATTATGATGGCAATATTTCTCCCACAAAGCTACCGGGTTCGCGACTCCACAAAACACCAAGATGACGGCTAGCAGATGACGCATGTGGCTGGGACTGTCACTGACGTTTGCCTCCGCGAGGGTGTCATCCCAATTAGGCAAAAGGCTGCGCAGTAAGTGGGATACTCCACGCCATAAAATGTCCTCAGAAAGGCGAAAGACGTTGGGCCTGGGACAGTGTGATGTTTTCACCGCAGAAAATAGCATTCGCCACTATTCGGGTGCACGGTATAAACTCTACCGAATGCGGTGTCCTTGAAAATTCCCGGAAAACCTTTCACAGCACCTCCTCGTCGATGTCGGTTGAATACACCCCTTTGCTTGTCGTACGTGTAATATGAAGGCACCACGTCATACGTAAGGGATTTTGCAAACTGGTCGACTTCACAGAGTCTGAGAAATGCCACCATGTAATACCTAACACCGCATTTTTTTTTAAATTGTCTTCCTCAACTCTGCTCAAGATTTTGGAACTTGAATTTGTCAAAACGAACTATAATATAAAGAAAATGCACATTACCATCTATGAATTTTAAGAATAACTAACTACTAACCTCGCCAACATGATCAAATTTAACCTTTCAATTGTGTCTGTAATTATCACAATTGAAAGACAATAGGTGCGCGAACGCCGGCGTTCGCTTGGGGTTTAATGAATTAAATGAATAATTTCCAAAAACTGTTAACATATAACTTGATTTGATTTTGATGAAATCTCATAGATGGCGCTGGTTTAAAAATTGTGTTTATACTACTAACATTTATTAAACTATGTTTCTCTGCCCAAGTTACTTTAATGGCGTAGTTTTTATAGTCCAAAGCTAGATAATAGCATGACTTACTCAAAAACAACATTTAAATTTTAGTCCTTATGTTACACGCTGTCACAGAATGCGTAAGAAAAATAAAGATTCACAGCTCCTCCCCCGTAGGTGATAGCGTGATAATATGTAGCCTATGTGTTGACCCGACCTCTTAGTAATATTCATGCAAAATTTGAAGTAAATCCATGCAGTACTTTTTGAGTTTATCCCGGACATACATACAGACAAACAGACAAACAGACAAAAATTCTAAAAACTATATTTTTGGCTTCGGTATCGATTGTAGATCACGCTCCAAGTATTCTTTTTAAAAAATATTCAATGTACAGTTTTGACTTTCCTACGATTTTATTATATGTATAGATTATAAATGTGAAAGTGTGGATGTTTGGATGTTTGTAACTTAATCATGCAAAAACAGCTGAACGGATTTCGATGAAATTTGGCATGCATATAGCCTTTGACATGGAAAAGATCATAGGTTACTTTTTATCCCGGAAAAACATCTTATTTCTACGGAAAAACACGTTTAGAGTGCGATAACTGAAACACGCGGACGAAATCGCGGGCGGACAGCTAGTACTATATAAAATTTTCAAGTAGTTTGACTTTTTAGACAGACTATAACAACAATTTTAGCAGTATTTACGGTGAATGGTAATATTTTTTCTTTCCAGTCTGCAAAAAATATTAAACTTTATATATTCAATTCAATGAAAAAGCAAGAATAAAAGTGGTTGTGATTCTTATGTCCGTGCCTTTGGTTCTTTGAATTTTAAACATCCAATACTTGTTCCTCCACTGAAAATGTATAAATAAAAGCTTGATAGGTACTTTAAGAATTTATTTTTCTTACAAACTCTCGTTATTATAGTACCTAGAGCTTAGTGCCCTAAAACAATTTATTTCTTAATTTGGAAGTTGTACTAAAACCAACCCCTATCTATAATTCAAGAGTTTAAATAAAAATTCTTTGGAGTTTGAAAGTTGACTGCCTAAAAGATTTTATTATTAATTACAAACAATGCTACAATGGATCAAACTATTTATTACAATGGATAGTTACGACTAGAAAATTGTAATGCTTTCTCATCACCATTTTCTGACTCAGACTGACCCGTTGGTGTAGTGGTAAGTGGCCCTGACTGCTATGCCGGAGGTTGTGGGTTCGACTCCCATCCAGGACAAATGTTTATTTATTTATTTATTTATTTATTTAATTAATTACAACGGTTAAACAACCAATTACAGTAACTAAACAAAGAGTAAAAGTATAAACATTTAAACATCAATTCCTCTCACAGTACTTCTGACATGCCAATAAAATCATCTTCCATTCATCCGCAAACAGATCGTTTGTTGGATAAGAATCCAAGAGATCATTTAGTGCAGCCAAAGTGCGAGGTATTGGAGACTGAGCACGGGCAACAGTGCGACACTGAGGCACAGCAAACATTCTGTGCTTCTTGCCGCGGCAGTAATTGTCCGGGACAAAGAAACGTGCCAGCACAGTAAGTAAATCAGGCGCATCAACAGTACCACGGAGCGTCTTGCAGGCTATGATGAGCTGATCTCGTGCTCGTCTTACCTCTAGCGAGTTATATCCGAGGCAACCCAAAAGAAATTTTGTCGGATAGAGGTATGGGTATTTATGTGATGAGCATGATCATTTGTTCTGTGCCTGGGTGTAATTTATGTATGTATTTAGAAATATAAATGTAAGTTTATCAGTTGTCTAGTACTCAAAACACAAGTTCTGCTTAGCTTGAGACTAGACGGCGTTGTGTGATAGGTGTGGAATATACCTACAAGGTGTAAGGGACAGCCCTCTACAAACTTTAAAGGCTTGCTCAGTAGACGAAACTAAACAACCTTCCACTACATTTTTTTTCAGAAAACGAAAAAAAAAATTCAGCCTCGCCATACAGATTGTCCACGTCGGCACAATATTAAAAACACCTATTTTAGATAGTGTATTTTAGCGTAGGGTTTTATTATTTATTTATTTTGTAATTTACTGTAATTATAGTTATTAAGTTGTTTATAAGTGTAAAAACACCTTAGTTTTAGTGACAACAAGCGTTAACTTTAGTTTAGCTTAGATTAGATGTTTGGGTACATCTACACTCCAAAAGCGTGTAAAACCGGGAATATCGAGTAGCAATGGAGTCTGATTAGATCGCACGAGCGACGTGCATACAAACCGTTCATTACTCGAGATTAACCGCTGGGCTGTGTCGTTTGATGAAACCTTTTAGTAGCTATTACTCTGGAAACTGTGGGAGGCTTTGTTTTGGTTACAAATGTTCTGTAAAAGGTAAAATTGAATTATTTACTTAGTATCAATAGCTAGGTCGAATGACAACCCTGTTTTTTTGTTGGTTTCTAAAAATTAATTTTGGATTCAAATTGAATTCCTATTTAAGGTTTTTTTTTTTCGATGGGAAAAATCATCTTATGACAACCCCCGCTCTTGGGCGGAGCGGGAGATAGTGTCAGACTCTTACTGACTAAAAAACCCATCCCGTTCCTTCTAGCCTTCATACCGGGGCTCGAGTTCCCTTTCGGATAACCCTGGCCCCAGTAGGCTTTGATGATGCATTTAAATTTTCCTAGTTTCTGAAGTGGTAATACTGACAATTCTTTGAGGCGCGATCCTTATTGGACGGTGAGCTAACCATTGCTCTCCGTCCACAAACTCGTGCCTAAAGAAGCCAAGAATCGCTAGGATGAAGATTGCTTCTTCCCCACGTATTTCGCTTGTTGATTCGCAACTGCTGCCGATACAAAATACGTTTAATTTTATATCGTATTGTTGCGAATATTTCAAAACTTCACAATACTTCAACATAAGCATCATTCACATGAAATAACACAAGTTCCCCACACCTTCCTCTAAAATAGTTTCAGAATTTCAGAACTGAATTTCATTCAGAATATATTGCAGAACTGAATTTCATACAATGCAAGGATTTCAATACCGACAAACGTGTCTCGTTCACGCGCGGCGGCTTTTGTGTGTAGTCTGTCAATTTCAACTAGAGCAGGGTATACACAGACCAGTAAATGCAAGTAACTTGCATGTGACGTAAACTTGTGATGTTTCTTTCTAAAAGTGAATCATGATTTCGGCTGAAATAGAAGTGATATGAAAGAAAAGAGAATTAGTGATAGTTTGACGGGTGACAGGACAGAATGGAAGAAGAAAACGTGTTGCGCCGACCCCAAGTAATATGGGATAAGGGCAGGAAGAAGAAGAAGAAGAAGAAGAGAGTTTCAGCTGAATATAGTGCAGGCTGTGGGATTGGTTGAAAGAGTTACCTTGGTCCTGGGACGTCTTTACGCTCCAGAACCAAGGTAACTCTAGCATTTACTTAAGTTGCCTTTTGGAAACTTAGGGAAATGCTAGGTGGTTTCACTAATGGGCATAAGTAAAGGGAACTCGAGCCCCGGTATGAAGGCTTGAAGGAACGGGGTGGGTTTTTTAGGCAGTAAGAGTCTGACACTATCTCCCACTCCGCCCAAGAGCGGGGGTTGTCATTGGATGATTTCTCCCACCATAAAAAAAAAATGGGCAAAGGTAAAATTCAAATTCATTTTTTTTATTTCACTGAGGCCTACATGGGCACTTTTAAAACGTCAGAAACTAGAGCACGGTGAAGGCCTCCCCCAAGTCCATCCAGATATTCTTTTCCCCCGCCGTGTCACCACTCCTCGTGGCATGCGTCCAGATCTTTCCAATCTGAAGGTAGATTTTAGTCAGTCAAAATCTGACATTACTTCTTGCTCCACCAGGAATGGGCATCAACGTAAAAGCTAGATAAAGTGCTCCCCTAAGCGTAACACATTAGTGTTGTTATTTTTTTTCGCAACTAGCGGACTTCAATATTTTTCACAAAATCATCCATTAATACGACCGTAAATGTTCTAGGAAAACTGCTTCGGTCATCACTACTTTTGGATTCCATCGGTCAACTATTCTGTGAGCAATGTACCCTGATTACTGTCACTTAAGTTTGACAATTCTTCAAGTCATTTCGGCGCTTTGGTTCTTCGTTTTTTCAATGGGAAATCATCAAATTTACTTCACGCTTTAGATAAAGCGAGAGGAAGTATCAAACCGTAACTTACTAAAACGATACCTAGCATTATTGTGACCTTGGGATCACGAGTGTCCTTTTCAGAAGTTTTTCCCATGGCTAGGGCCATGGGAAAAACTTCTGAAAAGGACACTAATAAGCATTGGCACTGCTGGGCTCCTACGGATTTGCTGCCATCTCTTTGAACAATGCGCCGTAGATGACACAGGCTCGGTCTTTCTAAGGGTCTAAACAGACGGACCGCATTTCAACTGCAATCTATCAGTTCACACGACTGCAATTGGACTGCAGGTTTGGTTTGCAGTTATATTGCAGTCGTGTTTGCAGTTCTATTGCAGTCATGTCAACTGCATTCAAACTGCACTTAAACTGCCATTTGCAGTTACATTGCAGTTGAAATGTGGTCCGTCTGTTCAGACCCTAAGACAAGCTGACGACGTGATGGGTCACTCGTTGTCCGCAAACCTGCGCCTACGGTGATTTACAATAGCATGAAAACAACTTGCAAATCTAAGTACTTTGGAGCAAGTTACAAGACCATCCTAGCTTTAGTGATCCAGCTTGCGTTGCGTTGAAATGATAGTGATAATGCATTACTTTGTAGTTTTTAATGCATTACATTGCTATTATTTTGTAGTGACGGTTGAGTATCGAATATTTGAGAACAAAGGTAGAATTTATCGTGTGGTTGGTTTGTGATTTGAGGAAAGTAATTTCGTTTTTGCCTTTCACAAGTATGCATGCTTACATACATATTTTTTACTTGTACTATGTGGTACAACCGCCAATAATATTTTAATCAATATATAACTTGACTATGACCTGCTAAATGCAAAAAACTTAAGAACAGACGTTGCATCAAAACGTTTCCCCAACTTTTAGATCGACCAACAAATTTGATATGTATCTCATTCGAAAGATCTTAGCAAAGCGAGATTTTTTTACTGTGGCGATGGTTTTTGCCGTCCCCAAGTAATATGGGATAAGGGAAAGAAGAAGATATCTCTCAAAGTGGGGGTTGGAAGATTTTTTTTTTAACCTAACCTAACCTAAACTAAGTATTTTAGACCACAAGTATAATTAATTATATGCTCATAACAACTGTGTTCAGTTCTGTGTTGTTGTGTTATGTAACAGTACTGTCATATATTTTTGAATTAGGCTCGGTGGGCCCTGTACGAAAATATTTGACAAAGGGCATTGCGTAACACTATCTCCAAAATTGACACATGTTGAAATGTATTCATGGGTCCAATAGTTTTGAAACCGGGGTCATTCGAAGCATCTAGTTTAATAGAGTTCTTTTTACTATGGCAACATACCTCAAAAGTATGGGGTTTTATAAAATATTTTTACTTTTTCTTTGGGCTATATCTGTACCCGTAGTTCTCCTGCGGATATCTTCATTTCTGATATGATCACGCAAGGAATCTCCGAGCATAACCCTTTCCATTGCCATTTGAGTCTTCTGATGAGGCCCATTGTAAGCGATCACATTTCGGAGCCATATGTCATCACTGGTGACACGCACTGACTTTTGTCTTGAAATGATGATTTGCCATGTAAAAAAAAAATCTAGCTCTATTGCAGCCTGCTCACAGTATGACTAACATCAAACAGCGAGATTCCTGATCGAATTTCTGATCAGCGCCCCATTTCCAAAATTATATGGTTAAGAGGGTGCTCCCTCTGTATGCAAATAGGTTTTCTTTGATATATTGTGCTTCCAAGCTCGATATTCTTCGGTGAATAAGGTTTTCTACGGCAAAGTTTGTTGATTGATTCTTTTTAAACGATTTCATTAAAATGAGAGGTTCTCATTTCGACTCAACGTTTTTTTCCAGCGATATCTTTGTTTAATATAATATAATTTATTGCTTTTTTTAATGGTTTGAGTAGTCAATCATTATCAATAATGATGATAAGCAGTGATGCAATCGTTGATGGTGAATCGCACTACTTTATTAAGAGCCTATTCACACTGAGTAAAAAGGACATTTTTACAACAAGGTCTTTTTTACCCATTACTTATATTTTATTTGTCAATCCTAAACCAATCTGTAGAGAGTCTTTATGGGTATTTTATATAGCTACACGATTATGGAACAAAAAAAACAACATGTTTTTGTAAAAGATATTTTTATGTATTTAAAATAGAGAAATGCGTCATGTGCTTTTAAAAATGACTGCCGAGTGCATTAGCAATTTTTTGTCAAATTAAATTAGCTAGTGAGACTGCAGGTATTCTAATGGATGCATTGAAATAATAAAAAAATTGCCTGTGGCCGTTATCGTTGGTTGACTGACGGTTATACCTTGTACCCAACTTACAGTTCTATGTATATAAAACATGAAATGTAAAGTTAGAAGTAAACTCAATTACATTGCGGAGAACCTCAAGCGGCGGAAATATAACAACCTTGTTGGAAGTTATATTTTCGAACCGTTTGGGGTTGGAACTCTCGGATCGTGGGGTTCGAGTGCTCACAAGTTGTTTAAAGATCTGTCAAAACGTCTAGTTGACACTTCGCATGACCCAAGGGCTGGCTTGTACCTCAGACAGAGGACAAGCATTGCCATACAGCGTGGCAATGCCGCCAGTCTTTTGGGCACATTACCAGTCCACTACTATGTGGAAGAGTTTTTTGACGCCATATTATAGTTTGATTTTAGTTAGTTGTAATTATATAATTACTTATTTATTTAAAGACAACTTTTGGTCCACATTATATGTTAGTATCCCTTATTACTATGACGTTCAATAATATTACACTGTTTTTGTATTCTTCCCATAAAGTTACATAACTATTTAAAATCCATAACAATTGTCACTAAATTAACAGCCTTAAAATAACAATTAAAAATGTCAAAAAATTAAAAGGCATGGAAAAAACAAATAAAAATGTCATACAATAATAAAAATATGTCAGTAAATTAAATGTCATTGAATAAAGATAACAATTTCATTAAATTAAATTAAATTAGTGAAGGATTTTAATATACCTATATTTTTTTTTTAATTTACTGTAATTATAGTTGATTACATTAAGATCCATTTCTCAAAATCAATTTACCAGCAAACAAGAGATGTACTACTTACAAAGATGTGGGATTTCATCTATTTCATTTATAACTTTGTTTTCCCTTAAAAGTACCACATCTAAATCAAATTTAAAAAGTCAAGCAACTTTTGCTTTTGATCCTTGGAAATAAAGTCTATAACGCAGTAATAGTTTGCTGCTTTCAACGTAGTTACACGGCAAAGTTGTAAGTCAGGTAAACCCAATGAATCGTTCATTCAATACCCAGTATTTTCTAAAGAAGTTTGTGGAACACGGCAGCAAAATTTTCTTTACAACAAATTGAGAACTTTCTTTTCATTCTTGTTTACCTTTGTTAGTTCACATGTAGCAGAGATTTTAAGTGTAGGCCATTTGTTATTTAAGTCTAAGTATATTTTATCTATGTGCAGGTATACGTTATATAAAGGCATGCAATTCAACTTACATTTTCACTGTTTTTCATACAACCACTCTTACGCGATTATGACACATTTTTCATTAGATATTTTAGAAACACAGTATCTTGTGGATATTACTGCCCCTATTGAATTCAACTGTAATACTAATCCAGTAAAGACCTCTGAAAATTTGCTATTTTGCATTAACTTTGACACTTCATAATTTAGTAAAAAATTAAAAACTTCAAAAAAATATAATAATAGCCTTGCAAAAATCAAGATTCTGAATGATGACAATTTTTTACAGAAACTTTAACTTGTTTAAAAAAAAAAACAAGTATTTCCTGGATCAAGTTTTGTGAAATATTCTAGTAAATCACGGAATTACGAACAGAAAAAACCTACAACATCAATAATCTCTCAATCAATAAGGATCACCTATTCGAATAATACTTACCTCCAAAAATCCTAAATCCGGCTTCATTTTGTGTAAAACGTTTTACCTGGCAACATTGTAAGCCGACGTCTCTGCCGGTCCCCTATAATCTAGAAGGATTAATAATCTGTCCAGAGTCGAAGTCGGTACTTCAGATAAAGCAAATCTTTAAATTGATGTCTTTCTAAATTCCCTATTTACCGGAGGTAGACGAGCGACTAATCGACAAGCCGTTTTTATTCTAACCTTTTTTTTTACTTGCAATTTAAGTGTGATTTTGGTATCAAATAACAATACATAAATAAAAATTGTGTCTGGTAAAGTAGATGGAAAAAGGCCTCTGAAATACGTTGGTCCAACCAGATCCGCATTGCTCTTGACTCCATAGTATACAAGGCCCTTCACACCACCAGAAATAAATGGAAAAACACCATAAAAATTAAAGTGATGAAGCGGGGCCAGGATTCTCAGCATTGAGGAATACGACGCAAGGAGGGGGAGGAGTGGGAACAATACACAACAGAAACGCATATTAGAAAGATAGTGAGAGTGAACGCCTGCGTTTGCTTGGGGCTTAATGCATTAAAAGAGTATATTAAGAACTTATTCAAAAAACAAATAAGTAAACATTATCTTCCTGTCCTTGTCCCGTGTTATTTGGGGTCATTGCAACAGAGTTTTTTCTTCCATTCCGACGTATTGCTTAAAAAAATTGTCTAATTTTATTTCCAAATTGGATTTTGGTTTGGTGTATCTAGTATTAGCCTAGCTATCTGTATTTGATTAAAAAGTTTAATAGGTTTTGGAAGAATAACTCTGTCTTACGTGCTAAAGTTCGAATTCTATATAAACACTACTATGAGTTGTAAAGCTAATTTCAAGGATCTTTGAGTGCAAATGATCACCTTATCTTTCGACAGTTAAATTCCGAATAAACGTTTGGTATCTCAATGACAAATGAACCATAAGAAGTACTTTAGACACTGATCTAAAAATTTAAAATTTTTGTTACAGGAATTTGTTTCATTCCATGGAACTTGACTCAATGTGTGAATTATATTTACGTGAAAAAAAAAGTATTGAAAAACCTTCTTTGCTTCCTTAGGTCCTCATTCATTATTATCATTTCAGCGAAAGACGTCCATTGTTCATCTATCTATAATATGAATGTATTTAGAAATATATAAGTATGTTTATCAGTTGTCTAGTAGGTACCCATAACACAAGCTCTGCTTAGCTTGGGGCTAGACGGAGTTGTGTGATAGTTGAGGGAAAAAAATATGTTGGACATATGCCTCCCCCAAGTGTCGCCATAATAACCGGTCCAGTGCGTCTTGCATCCAACGGATTCCCGTGACGCTAAGGTCACATTATTTGAGAATTACTTTCTTAACTTTCTTAAGAAAAAAAAACACAATGATATTTCGAAGAGATTTCTTCTAATTAACATGCGTTCGGCCATCACCTACATTTATTATTCCTATTTCGGGCCTAAATTAACATATTTTCTTCGTGCTTCGCATTAGTGGAAAAAATAAACCAAATTATACGGCAATTTTAAATGTGGACAGAGACAACTAAGCTTAGGCTTAAGCTTATGTTTCAGCTTAGGCTTAAGCTTATATTTCAGCTTAGGCTTAAGCTTAGTTGTTCCTAACCATATGGAAGGTGTCGGCGTCCGCAAAATTACTTTTTAGTACTAAATTACTAGCTTTATATCTTCAGTTCACGGCACTGAGAAATTAATCAGGTCTTACCAAAACAGTGGTGGCCGAGTGGTAATGGCTCCGACTTTCGAATTTTAGGTCGTGGGTTCGAACCTAGCCAGGCGCATTACTTTGAGTAATTTATTTCATTACCGCTGCTCTCAAAACGTTGATGAAAATATCGTGAGGAAACCGGCATGTCCTAGAAACATAAAATTGAAGACATGTGACATTCACCAACCCGCACTAGACCCGCGTGGTGGATTATTCCCTCTCCTTGAGAGGAGGCCTAATTCCCAGCAGTGGGAACATTAAAAAGGGTGATGATGATGATGATTTAGATACATCTTTAGAAAGAAGCTTACGCCTTAAGAAGATTAGTCTTCTTTGCTGATTGATTTTGATGTGCCGTAACCTCAGTTAAGCATCACTGAGGTTATAGACGCCTGCAGACTTACTTACCCGAATTCCAATTCACCCAACATCTGGTTACCTTATAATCCTAACGACTGTGAGATACGCCGCTCTGCAAAGTAATTCAAGAAAACCTAGTGACAACGTTTGCTGCTACCGATAGATACCAGGAAACCTCTATTTGCAGTGAAGGAAAAAAAACGAAGAAATCCTGTCCGAAAGCAAAAGATTTTTATCTAGGGAAAATGGTTATAGGACCTAGAACCATATTGTGTATTTTAAAAGATAACTTAGGGCTTGCAATTAATAAGAGACTCTAATAAGTATTTAACATCTTTTTCCCGCGGGTTCGCTCGTTATAAAACTTTCTAAGTTTATAGTTTCATGAATAGACATTTAGAAATCTATTCACAGCAATTCAAAATTCAATAATCATCTAATAAGTAAATTGTAAGACATCCAAACCTGGTTGCGGGCTGTAAATTCCACTACTCTCTGTGCAGAGACCACTCAGGGTGAGTGGTGGGGCCCTGCACACACCCACCGCTCGCCCTACTGTCACATGCAATTGCTAACACGAAGCAATTTACGGAGTGTTACAAACCGCCATTAAGTTTAATTCCAACTGTACCCTGTATAGTTAATATGTAGTAAAGCACAAGTTATTTTTTCTAGAGTGTGAAAGTACTCTACATACTCAAATAAACTAGAGCAGTTTCCATGCCCGTCAATAGATACAAAACAGCTGATCCAACCACATTGAAATGAGTAAAGCTATCAAAAGAACCGCCTATGGTCGCCTCAACATGAACCTGAAATGTTTTCACTTTATCAAATTGAAAACTTTACACGTCAATTAAAATTAAACCGTATTGACTGAGCGCTAAAGTTCATTTTAGTGCTGGCAAGTTTGGCCTTTATTACACTGTCGGACACGAAAAGGCGCACAATTGAAAATGCCGGGATTGCAATTTGCAAACGGTGAACAGGGCTAGTGTAACGGTGGTCGTCCCAATTCGCTCTGTTTCCGATAGTCAATTCGGCTAATACACTGTCGTGCTACAAATTGAATCGTCTTCATACGATTTGTTGGCATGGTTGGTCACAGGTGACTAATTGGAGATTTAAATGAAAATTCCCCAATTTTCCTTCAAATCTCCAGTTAGTCACCAGTAACTGTACGTACGCACGTACAGACGATCAGGTGAAATAATAGGAACAGGGTGGGTCTTTTAGTCAGTAAGAGTCTGACACTATCTCCCGCTCCGCCCAAGGGCGGGGGATGTCAATGCATGATTTTTCCCACCATAAAAAAGGTGAAATAATGGTCAAGCGCGAGCCTATACATAACAGTAAAAAAAAGGAATACACTCAAGCTTCGAAATATTCCTTCATCAATTTTATTGTATTAATGTATCTTATCTAAAATTATAAATGTGAAAGTGTGGATGTTTGGATGTTTGTTACTTAATAAGGCAAAAACGACTGAACGAATTTGGATGAAATTTGGCATGCATATAGCCTTTGATATGGAAAAGAACATAGGTTACCTTTTATCCCGATTCCTTAAGTACCTACCTAATGCCACGCGGGCGAAGCCGCGGGTAAAAGCTAGTAAAAGAATATTTTGTAGATTATGTTGATAGCTATGTAAATAAACACATAACTAAGTAGGCTTTTCAAATTCTGTTTCTTATAAATAACTTATTTTCCTATTACCTAAATTGTTTGAAGCACTCAAATCAAGGGTATTCCATTATTCAAACCCCAATCGTACAAATATTGAAGATAGTAAATCAAATGTAATTCATGTTGTCATATAAATTAATGGCGGTCGTATTATCCGATAGCGTTACAGGTAATCCCGGTGGGTAGTCGGTTGCCATATTGGCAATAATTGCTTTCGCTCGGGGTTCCAGATATTCGTGGCCTAAAGTGTAAGGAACGGCGGCGTTCAAGCGGGAATAATGAGATTAAAACTTTTTGGTATTATTTTACTCTATTCAAGGAAAAATAAAGGCTCTTGAAACATTTATCATCGTCTTTCTGTCCTACTATAGTAATGAACAGTGCGGCACTTCTTTTTTCTGTCTCTTTATCTTTTTTGAGTGGGATTTATCATTTGTATTTCTTAGTAACTAAAACCATTCGTTATTCTACAAGTACTTTTGATCGGGTACCATTGCGATCATTCTGCTCACTCAAATAATTTTTTGCTTGAATCCTACGGCGCCAAGCCAAACCCTTTGAAATTTTCGATTCGAGTGCAGAGCAAAAATTAACTTAGCGATGTTCAGGCGGAAGTGTATTTGATGGTACCTGCTGGATTTTCTGCATAGTTGATCACACTCCTATGACTCTTCCGCGTAAAACCCATTTCCCTCTGTGGCCATATTTAGTGTGACTAACATTTCCAGCAGTCACCAATATTGTATTCTATTCCTTCCTTGTATGGAGAAACTACACGTTCATATAATTATGTAGGCTAAGCAACACAAACGTTTGCATTGGTTTTGTTACCATCCTTGCTTTCAATCATTTTACCATAACCGTAGGTACTGACTTTCATCGTACATTTTTTTTTGGTCCTTCGAGCCGGATTCCTAATCACAAGTAACACGATGAGTCCCACATGAAACACTCTGAAATTTCACATTCAAGTTTGTTTATAACATTTAAAACCAAGCCATAACTTTCCTTTATTATATTGCCTTTGTTAAATGACTCATTGTAACTTAGTTTTTTTTTAGCTTTTTTTTTTTCAGGCATTATTTTCGCAACTCTTGCACCACAGCCTCCAATCTTACTGCAAAATTAGGTCGTATCTCGACTGAAAGAGTATGAGCGATATTTAGGTCTAGACTCTGTCTCATGCTAATGAACACTGTAAAAGCATTATTGTGAAAGAATTGAATGGCTAATTGGGGAATAGTAAAACCACCTTTGGAAGTGAAATTTCGACCATCGGTTTTGCGAGCAATGTGCTCTGCCCACTTAAAGGCAATTCTATGGCTATGTCGGTAACCTTGGTTCTTGAAATAACTGAGCAAAGGTGAGTAAATAGTTCAATTCCCGAATAGAGACTAAAAGATTTTTCCGAATCCACAAATAATAATAAAAATAATGCAATGATAGTCAATATCACCATCCCGCATGACAAGAACCTCGTGAAAGCTGAGAAAGTGAAACAAATGAAATATCTCGACTTAGCACGCGAGGTTGTTGACATATGGAATGTGGACTCGGCTATCATTGTGCCGATTGTCGTAACCGCCAATGGTCTTATTGCCAAAAGCTTCGACGACCATCTGTCGAAGCTGTCGTTGCGCGGTTGGATCAAGGGCCAGAAACAGAAGGCAGTACTCCTCGATACGGCTCGCATTGTGAGGAAGTTCCTGTCTCTGGAGCCCTAACCACCGGTAGCTTGGACCCAGCTCCCGACATCGGTAGACTACTGTTTTTAAATTTTTAAATGTTTTTTTTTAATAAATATATTTGTTATAAAAAAAAAAAAAATTAAAAATATCAAAATATGTATTATAAGAAAAATAAAGGAGATAATAATAATAAATTTATTGAACCATTGTTACAAGAGTTGCCTTAAATTATAACAATCGTAACTTAATGTAGGAATGTAACTATTGGCGAACTTCATCATGTAGTCTATACGGTGGTCCCCAAACTCGGTGGAGCCTGTATCTTGGGGACCGTTAAATGTTACAACACTACTTACTGTTTTTAGATTGATTCCTTTACCTGTGCTTTAGGACCTTTATTTGCCAAATTGTAAGATTGTGGGTCAACGGGAAGCTATGAATTTTGATTCCCTTGACAGTGTGAATATATACTTTTTTGGGATATAAATGGCCATTTCTTTTTTTTTTCATAAATGTAGAACGTTGTTTCACAGGTTCAAGGGACTACAAGCCTAAATTTATTGTTTTAATTTTAACTCGATACCACCACACGTTCCCGAGATAAAAAATCTTCACAAGAATATAGACGGAGAACAAAGTGATTCTATAGGAATTCCGTTTTTTCCCTTTGATACCTCAAAGGCTTTGAGGTACGGAGCCCAAAAAATCACGGATACTTTAATTATTTTACTTAATATAATTGTAGTAATTTTTTAACTTTCAAGCGTGCGAAGCCGCTGGCTTACACTAGACCATAAATAAATGGTTACAATGAATTTACATCTTTATTTCCTCATACATCAGTTAATTAATTAACTAATTTAGCACAGTACAGCGTATTGTGCGGACTTAATTACGGGCGGAAGCGAATCATTTATTTTAATTTAATTAAATCTTGCTCTTTGTGTCCGCTCGGCCATTTATTTTGGGAATAGCGCCTGTAATATTCATGAATGAATTTATATATCTCTTTTCGAAAACGTCATACTTACTTCGGCCACGTGAAAATAGAAAATTATCCCAAGGTATCTAACATGTTCTCGAAAAAAGACTACCTCCTATGTCACAAAGAGTCGAATTAAAAGTTATTTTGCACTTTTTTAGTACCCAGTAGGGTTTGAAACAGCTGGGCCACTACGGTTTACTGACAACTCCTTGAGGCGCGCGTGGAACAATATGCACCGTCAACGTCTTGGACTCGGTTCGGACAGTTACCGGACGGTCGGACGGCGAGCTACCCATTGCTTACCGTCCGCAAGCCCGCGCCTCCGGTGGCCAGAAATCGGAATCGAAATCCCGGCGGCGGCTGAAGCGCCGCCTGCCAGTCCTCCTCGCTCCGGACCATGGCAAGTACCAAGATCCGGCGCGAGAGATCGCCGTCGCCGATCGCCCCCACGAGGACATGGCGATGCTCTGCCCAAGCGGGGCATACATCCACTGTGTGCTCCACCGTATGGAGGACATGTAGGCGTTCCGCACAGTGGCGACACCCGGGCGAGGCGCGCGTGTAACAACACGCACGGTCGACGTCTTGGGCTCAGTTCGGAAGGTTACCGAGCTAGCCACTGCTCGTTGTCCGCAAGCCTGTCATCAGACCCTGAAAATGAGATCACCAGAAAAGTATACTCTTTCAAACAAAAATTAGAACGTCCCAAATCGGTCTAGACGACTTCATATAGACGAATTAACAATCACCTCCTGCTGAAGTTGGTTAAAAAGACCAATATCCAGCAAGACTTCGGCAACCCAAATTAACATAAATGACCACAAAACAATCCAATCAAGGCAACTTAATATTCTGCTAATAAATGTGGCCAACATTTCGGCGTCATGTTTGTCGTGCAATTATGTGGGCTACCCTTATAAATGAGTTATGGCGGTAACGTTATAACTATGAGTAAGGGCTAGTTTACGTCGAAGCATGACGTGGTTTTTTATGACGACAGTCCATTTTTTTTTTTGCGTGATGATTTTTAGCCCGAGCCGTAGGAGTTTCCGTGATGGAATTCATCAATTGACTCCTCCTGCAGTAGTCCAGCTAGTGGGGGTGTTAGTCTTTTATCCGTCGACGAAAAGACACGGGCTTGCGGACGGTGAACAATGGATAGCTCGCTATCCGGCCGTCCGGTAACTGTCCGGACCAAGCCCAATACGTCGACAGCGCGTATCGTTCCACGCGTGCCTCAAGGAGTTGTCAGCAAACCATAGGGCTCAACAGGGTCGAAGCCTACTGGAGCTAAGGATCTGTTTCTAAAAGGAAGATTCGGCCCCGGTACGAAAGGCAACGAAGGAACAGGAGTGTCTTTTTAATCAGTAAAAGTTTGACACTATCTTCCGCTCTGCTCAGGAACGGGGGTTGTTATTGGCTGATTTTTCCACATAAAAAAAAAAACACGTCATGGTTATCTGGTATTTTCAAGCATCGTCTCATCACATAGACTGTCAGCATAAACTTGCCTTTTGTTTCGCTGTCGCTATCCGAGACTGATGTGATAGGCACAAAAGTTCAGAATCAGTAATTAGTGTGTCGTGTTCGTAGTAAGTTTCAAGCAAGTTTAGGGTCCGTAACTTGGATTTATGGGGATGATTTTGATGTTTTGAGAAAGTTTTGGTTTAGACATAATATATTCTGTGTAAGACTTTCATTTGCTGTACACTGCAGAGAAACGATTATGTAGGTCTTCAAGGTTATGAGGAAATTATTATGGCAGCAGACTTGTGCACTATGACAATGGCCATCATCTTCATCATCATCATCATTTCAGCTAAAACCGTCCGCTGTTGGACAAAGGTCACCCCCAAGTGTCGCCACAGTGAACGGTCCTGTGTGTCTCGCATCCATCGGATTCCTGCAACCTTTACCAGGTAATTAATCCAGCTTGTATGACAGTATTGTATGGTTAATTTTTTATGGTACAAATACAGGGTGAAATTTCAGAACAGCCGTGTACCACTTGACCGGGGATATTAAAAATTGAAAATATAATTATATATCTAAGCTGGAAACAGTACATTTTGATACAAGTGGAGGAAGTTTTTCATTGCGACCAAGGCGGTATGCGGCATTCATCTGAGCCGCATGCGAAGGTATTATGGCGCCGAGTGCTGCATTGGCCTTCCACGTGCATCAAACGACGCGACATCTTTCTATACACTTACGAAAAATTTTAAATAAACAGGGGCTGTGAATCTGATGTGATAAAATACACAGTGCTGAAAATAGTAAATTGCGTGCCTAAAAGATGTAAAGATAGAAGTGGGTAAAAGAAAAACAAATATACCAAAATAATCTAAGAATCTAAGTTGTGCTCACTCAAATGTCTCGCTGTTGGTGGCACGTGTTATTGGATCATTCAGTTCCCTTATAAATGGTTGAGCTGAGTGGGGCTAATGCACGCGTCATGCTCATGAACGGGTGCCGTCAGTTGAGACTAGTCATCTATCCGTTTAGGTCCTTATGTCAGTAGTTTAAAATACCTATGTTATTAATATTTGTATGCCACATACTGTGGCAGAACACTGAGACACAATACAAATAATTGTAACACCTAAATTGTACCTGTGTGCACAAATAAACTTTTTGTATTTGTATTTATATCTCTTAGTTGCCAGTGACTTAATTCAGTTTCTATCTTTTAATTTTTTATTTTATAATCTACATTGTGCTCACATTTTAGAAGCAACGAGAAATATATAACCAAGCATTATCCGTAACATATAATATGATTTAAAAGAGTGTCCATGGAGTTTCTTGCACTTTCTTCTCCATAGAGACCTACGCTTTGGAACGTGCAATTTAGCTTCACTTTTCTTGAACTGACCGACATTTGACTTTTCAAAAGTGCCTGCAAATGATCTATTTGAAGTAAATGATTTTGAATGTTATAAAAAAAAAGGTAAGAATGAAGTTCATTGTTCCCATCTATATTTCAACTAGAAGTCGTCCACTGTTCGATTTTATAAGGTTCCCCAAGCTTTGCCTCGATAATACGTACTACATAATCAGTTAATTGAGCCTTTTTCCCTATGCGTAGGATATAATCCAACATGCATGCAGTTTGGTTATTAACAGGTACATACGAGTACATACGTACCTACAATGTATATGAAGTTATTATCCATGTTTATTTTAGAAATACAGATATTTTGTGGATATCTAGGTGTCTATTGAAATCAAAACATTTTGTGTAAAACCAATCCAGTAAAGATCTCTGAAAATTTGTTATTTTGCGTGAACTACACTAACATTATAAAAGGTAATTTTTTCACCAAAAGGAAGCAGCTTTATTCCTGAAAAACCTAGGCTATATTTTTTGTATGCGAGCAATGCCGCAGATAAAAGCTAATGTCCCCATTAAAAAGTAAAGATTTTTTCTACCTATAGAATTTAATTGAGATTCTGAATGATGTTTTTTTTTTTAATTTTATAAGGTATTAGCTTTTTCCCGCAGCTTCACCCGCGTACATAAAAAATATAGCCTATGTCACTCTGGAATAAAGCAGCTTTTTATTGGTGGAAAAAAAATAGCAATCAGACCAGTATTTACAAAGATAAGAGAGAGAAAGTTTGTTTTTGTTTTTTTGTTGGTTTACAGGAGATACTACAAACAAAAAAAACTTTACCTCGTTATAATATTAGTGTAGATAGTGTAAATAAAGAAATAGCATGAGTTTGATTCGAGTTAATATCGTAATAAGGTAGTGTCCAGGGTCAAAATAATTATATTACATACACACACAACATTACATTTTATTTAAGTCCGTATTTTAGAGAAACAAATGGAATGGAAGAAAAAAACGTGTTGCGCCGACCCCAAATAAAATGGGACAAGGGCAGGAAGAAGAAGAAGAAGATTTTAGTGAAACAAATATTGGACACGTATTTTTCTTTTTTCGATTAAACAAAAAATAACAAAGATATAGCCCATTAAAGTTACGTGTGACGTCACCCCGTGCAAAAAAATGCAGCACGGCGTGACATTACACGTAACTTTAATGGACTATATCTTTGTCATTTTTGGTTTAATTTACTAGTTGTACTATTATTTCATAAAGGCCTACATGATTCAAGTTGGTCTTATGAGAACATATTGTGTGGCTGATAGGCGCAATAAACAAACTATTCCAACTGAGTAATTAAACTAATAATATAATCATTTATGTGTCTAGGAAACTATTCCCATAAAAACACGACCATTAACACAAATACACAGATAACGTTAAAATTCAATTCATTTTCCTTTCTATGTTCAAATAAAGAGCTTCTATGAGGATAATGTTAACTTTAGGTACCTATTCAATTCATAACGAGCGGTGAGACAGTTCTTAGGCATTCTTAGGCATGCTTAGGCATTTGTTGTCTGCACAAAACCCAAAAATCAAGTTCGCTTAGCTTTATCGGATAGAATTCAACAAGTCTGCCTATATACGCTTTGTCGACTTCGCTAAGGCGTTCGACTCTGTCAAGTGGCCCAAACTCTGGGAAACACTGACGGCGATGGGTGTTCCAGAATACCTGGTACACCTCCCGAAGAGTGTATGAAAATGCCACAGTCTCAGTACGCGCAGATGACATTCAATCCAATCACTTGCACCCCAGCTCCGGAGTCCGTCAGGGATATATTATTTGTCCACTACTGTTCAATCGATACCCTGAATTCAGGTTTTGACCAAACGTTTTATTTCCGATCAGTCAGACTGTCGAAGTGTGCCACCGATACAGAAAATAACACTTTCACATACATTAACCACCAATTTAATCTAGATGAGGCCGGTGTTTCCTAGCTGACTACTTAGAGGAAAAACATCAATGACTGAAGTCCATACAATAAATATGTAAAGGTCAAATCATGAAGAACCATGAAGTTTAGTGTCTGAAATGGTCTATTTATCAGTAGCTCAACTCAGGACTGGTATGAAGGTTACGGCTCGATGAACCAAAAAAAAGGACATTTGGATCAGTTGAATAAAGTGCTCCAACAGGCAAACAAACGCCAAACTTTCAAAAAGAATAATTATCCAAATGGTCCTCATATTCACTATAAAAAATATATAGGATATAAAAATAATACTTTATGAAGTAATAATATTCATGTCAAAGTTAATCTGTTAAATATCAAATAGTATAATGAAAATATCAAACATTTTAAAAATATCAAAGTGTATAAAATAAAAAATAAAATAAAAAGAAGTTAAAAAACAACAACAGATGAATGACATCAATTATAGTGTATGTTTAAAGAGCAGATCAATCCCAAGTCTTTATGTCCTCAAGATACTCTTTTACAGTATTGAAAGCCTTTTGTCGTTTCACTAATGGTTTGAATTTAAGTAATTTCCTATAGAAGCGTATATTATCGACATATAAATGAGCCCCCTAGTTTTTGAGCCTGGTTTCAAAGTACATAAACCTGGTTACAGTGCCAGTACACATAATTCAAAAAACACTACCCTACTTCTTGGGTTACAGATTTTGTCAATGTCAAACATACATGCAAGAATAGAAAGAAAAGAAAGAAAAATATTTTATTTGCACACACTGTAAAAACAAAATTCACACAAACTACAAATATAATTTAAGATTTATTTCGCTTACTCATTTATACAAATAAATATATTTTAAATAAAGTAATAAACTATTTGATTTAATTCATTAAACCCCAAGCGAACGCCGGCGTTTGCGCACCTATTGTCTTTCTATTGTGTCTGTAATTTCCACTATTGAAAGGGTAATTTATATACATCACAGCTAAATAAAATAAGTAAAATATGTTATCAAATCTTAATTAATAACAAATATTAGAACCCTGACCGGTAACATGGAGTCTGTTCCCGATACCGGTAGGCTACTATAATATTTTTAAATGTATTTGTATTTTTATATGAAAATATAACATAAAAACTTATTATTTAAAGTTACAATATGTTACTTCTTCCTTGTAAGTGTCACTCTTGACAGAGTGGTCATGGTCATCACTTCAAGTGTTGGTGGCAAGCTTCACAATACGCCACCACGCCTCCCAAATGGCCACCTTCCTCGTGCATTCGTGCCATTTACTGCCCCGCTTTTATCTGATCAATTCACCTCATATGTGATCTTCCTGAGGCTGTGTCATTCTCATACAGTCTTCACTGAAGGTGTACCAGGTATTTTGGAACACCCATCGCCTTCAGTATTTCTCAGAGTTTGTTCCACTTGACAGAATCGAATGCCTTAGCGAAGTCCACAAAGCATATGTAGACAGGCTTGTTGAAATCTTTGGCTTTCTCTATAATTTTTGGAACTGTCAAAATTTGCTCCCGCATTCCCTTCCACTTAACGAAACCAACCTGCTTAGGAGCAATTTCTTTGCTCGACTAAGACTTTAGACTATCGTTCAGTATTTTACTTCTTCTTCTTGCCCTTATCCCATGTTACTTGGGGTCAGCGCAACACGTTTTCTTCATTCAGTATTTTATTTGCAGGAACATAAATATTCAAATTGAAAATTCTAACTTTATAGGCTTATAACCACTGGTCGGCTCTCATTAGGCTCACTAATAGTTTTATGTCGCATTTCAATATCACGATATATACGTCTTTCAATTAATTTTTTCTTACAAAATATATACCACATTTCTCGATTATCTTTTACAAAAACCATATACATGTTTAATACTATAGGGTTAAAATGATGCACGCACAGTTGCATATAATACAACATTTTTTTATCTGTTACGTCTACATAATGTTTATACGATAGAACATATACTGACAGCAATATGAGGTCGCTTAGTAGAAATATCATAGTAGCGATGTATAAGCGAAGCCATTTGCTGGTAGATACACTATTGTTTGAACTACGCCAAAGTGAGAATACAATTATAATATAAAGAACACCATTTAATACAACGGGTGAAATTGCAAAAAATAATATCATATTGATAAAACATTTTACGGATTCTAAAATGACCAAACAAACATAAGTACCAATGACTTGAATTGACGTTGTTATAAAAGATACTCCCCAAATAAAAAAGTTACTTTTGAAATATCTCTTTTCGATATGCCCATTGAAAACTTTTACAATGTCTACGTAAAACATATAGCAGATAATAATCACACAATGGTTCCTCATAGTTATGCAGTATATTTTTGTAAACAATATGCTACTTGCATATAATACATTAGATCTGATTTGTGTTAACTCGGACGGTAAATAATATGAGTGAAATGATGCTAAACAGCCTAAGAGGTTTACTAAGACGGCGTTAAGAAACACAAAGTTTTTGTAATTGCGAAACTTGTGAATGATGAACCATGTCGTCAATCCATATATAAACGTAGCAGTTGACATTACGGCCATGATGGAATGAATAGCGACTTTGATGGCGAAGTATATTTCCATTGTACGGGTCTCCTCATCAAGACTTAAAAAAAAGTTCTCAACACTATCACTCATTATAGAAGAAAAGTCGGAATTGTTTCCAAACATGATGACTACACCTTTAATTGATTCACTTATGCACTTAAAAATACTACTGTCTACTTTGATACACGTATGTTCTTTGAGGATGTCACCGCAACAGTAATAATTTGTTATAAATTACTTAACTTTTTAAATAAATTATAACAAGGAAAATGATAATATAGTATTTAAAACCTGACTTTTATTTGTAGGTATTCCTGCGTCATGATCGTCACTCTAAAAACCATTTGATGTGTCATTTTAATTATTGACTGATTTAATACTTGGTTTCCTTATAAGGAAGGTGCTCATATCGATCACACAATATGTAGGTGACAAGCGTTGACTGCACTCCACACGAAGCAATCAAACAATCACAATAACTAGGTTTTTTATAATGATATAACCGGTTCGTGATAAGGCCTGTCATACTGTATGGATCAGAATGCTGAGCTGTGAAAAAGATGGATAAAAAAAAGATTGCATGTAGCGGAGATGAGGAGATGAGAATGTTAAGATGGATGTGTGGTGTGACGAGGTAGGGAAGTTTGAGAGTGGTGCCAATGACTGAAAAGTTGCTGGAAATCGTTTGTCTTAATATGGTCATGTAAAGAGGAGGGACGAAACGCATGATGCTAAAAGAGTTATGAATTTATATGTTGATGGATGGAGAAGGCGAGGAAAGCCAATGAAAAGATGGATAGATTGTGTGAGAAGTGATATAATAGAAAAGGGTTAAGGTGGTAAAGGGTGTTAGTGATAGCGTGACTAGTGACAGAACAAACTAGGACTAGGGACAAGGGCAGGAAGATGATGCATAAACTAGTGTTCGACTGCGATCCCACCTCATGGTAAGCAGTGGTGCAATCTATGGTGGTGAATCATCCTCAAGTGCGATATCATTTGAGTCCAGATTATACGATGTCAGAAGCTAAAGATCATTGCTAATTAATAAACACATGAGTTCAAACAGAGATTCTGTACTTATGTTTTTAGGACGGAGTTGAGCATCATTTATTAATACGGGCCTAAGAGCCTATTCGCTCTAGCCTTGATGATATCTAAATTATAACCGGACGGTACGACCGCTGCAGGCAACTTGATCAAATCCTTAATGTACGATGTCCTTTTTTTATGGTAGAAAAAAATCATGCATTGACATCCCCCGCTCTTAGGCGGAGCGGGAGATTGTGTCAGACTCTTACTGACTAAAAGACCCACCCCGTTCCTTCTAGCCTTCATACCGGGGCTCGAGCGCCCTTTCGGATAACCCTGGCCCCAGTAGGCTAATGTACGATGTCCTGACCATTGAACTGTTAACAACGTAAGGGTCTCACCGTACTTCGGGTGGTCCGATGATAAAAAGATGATGACGGAATGAAGTCGTATAATTTCTGCGTACACTCTTCAAAATCCATCTTACACCAAAAAGTAAGCTACCCTACACCTATTGGTTGTATTCTTTATTGTACACATGACTTTTATAAGACAAGGTCGGTATCTGAGTTGGACGTTTGGGGCTGAATATTTGTCAGGCCTGTTTAGCCTGACAGCTTGTCAAGGTTAAAATAACCCAGTTTTGAAGGGTTTTCGCGTTGGAGTGGGGTTTGACGGAAGCTTGACTTCAAATGTTTGATTCGGTGGGCGGGTGTGTTAGTATAAGTATTTGTACCTAGTACTTATTATGTCATAATGAATTTTGTTTTGTATGATTTTGTGAGAAACCCACCAGACCATACTGCGGATAACTATTTCATTCGTCACGTGACATAGAAAGAAAGAAAGTAAACATGTATTCTGCCTGAATAGACGCACAATTAGTTACAAAAATATACAAAAAAAAAAAAAAACAAGTGACATACGTCACTCTACACTACTAACGCTGCTCTAAACTATCATCATCTCTGATATCATTTGAAAACAAATGACATAATAATTAATATTAAAAAAACGCCGTCATATTTATTTTAGTATTTAGTATTTGCTGTTATAGAGGCAACAGAAAACACGTCATCTGTGAAAATTTCAACTGTTTATCTTCACGGTTCATCACTCTAGTGACTTAGAAAAACGGGACCGTTTTTAAGCTTTGAGTGCGGACCCCTAAAAAAGAGATATATGTCACCGTGTGATGAGCTACGACCTTTAGTGGGCAAATGTCCTTGTAGGCTTTCGGCATGGTGGGTAACCCCGAGCCACTAGGCGAAATAACTGAACAACGTTTTATTAAAACAGTATCATAATAATATTCGAACAGACACGTCCGCTCGGTGCGAGCTCCGATCAGAGAATGCCCGCCGTTTCACCGGCCGCGTCCTAGCACGACCCATCGTATTGCGTCTCGCTAGCGTTCGGTAGTGGGAGTCAATTCTCCGACATATAGATAGATAGATTGATTCATTATTGTACACCAAAAATAAAAATTACATGAGAAACTTAAAATTAATGGGGTCTCACAATGGGCGGTCTTATCGCTAAAAGCGATTTTTTACAAACTGCAAAACCAACGACAAAATGAAAAATAGTCTAAAAATCTCTTTATTATAAAAAATCACAAAAACTAGTATTCATGTCACAAAACAAGTTCATAAGCTCTTCTTTATGAGAGAGCTTTTCATGTTTCAATAAAAGTTTTATTTATATTGGAAAGTTGTGCGGACAGAGAGTGGAAGGAGGACTTGTGAAATACTCGTCCGTGGTTAGTAGAAGCTAGGACTTTGAACAGTAGAAAATTACCATCTAAGGGGCCTATTTTAATTTATACATTGAACATTTGTTTTTCCCTTATTTTTTTACTAGCTTTTGCTCGCGGCTTCGTCCACGTGGCGTTAGGTACTTAAGGAATCGGGATAAAAGGTAGCCTATGTTCTTTTTCATGTCAAAGGCTATAAGCATGCCAAATTTCATCCAAATCCGTTCAGCCGTTTTTGCGTGATTAAGTAACAAACATCCAAACATCCACACTTTCACATTTATAATATTAGTTAGGATTACAAGCTTTTATTTAGTTTCACCTGTCCTGATGTTTGTCTGTCCCGATGTTTAGTTACCTAAGTTAAAAGCATAATTTATAATTTTTAAAATTCTTTTGTTCTTTCATATCCACTCAAAAGACAAAACTTATTTAGTTAGAACTTGTATAGTTTATCTAAAAAGTTAATAATCAAATACTTGTATAATTTTTTTTGTTTGAAAATCATATCGATCGTTTATAATGTGAAGTGATATCTATATATATATATATAAATCAATGCCACTTTTCGTTGTAATTTTATAACTCAAGTACGGGCCCACCTATCCAAACCATATGTATAATCTTTGTTTGGACTATTTAGTAGGTGGTTTATGTGAAGTTTGGTAGGGTATAGTAGGGTGGAGTAGGGAAGAGCGGGAGCGAAGCCGCACGGGCAAAAGCTATTCATAGCTATTCATATATCAAATAAAATTATAGATTCAGTTGTTGTATTTTGTAAATATTAGAGATTTTGTAATTATACCATATATTACTTACCCCTTGAAAGTGAATAAATACACGTTTTTTTTGCGACATAAATCGCTGTATCTTTTTTTTTCGTTAACTCAGAAGTTTCATTTTTCACAGCTTCAAGAGACCATAGAACTGAGTAGATACTTTTTTTATGGTGGGAAAAATCATCTCATGACGAACCCACTCTTGGGCTGAGCGGGAGATAGTGTCAGACTCTTACTGACTAAAAGCCCACCCCATTCCTTCGTGCCTTTCGTACCGGGACCTAGCTACCCTTTCGGATAACCCTGGCCCCAGTAAGCTTCGACCCGGCTGGGCCCCTGCTGTTTCTGACAGCTCCTTGAGGCGCGCGGGAACAGTGCGTGCCGTCGACGACCTAACTGAGAACATACTTAGTTCTGTGGTTTTAATATCAACTAGATACCTCCAATTCCCGAAATAAACGGTCTTGACAGACAGAAAGATGGAAAACAAAGTGATCCTACAAAGGTTCCGCTTTTACTTTTTGAGATACGTATTTATAAAAAAGAGTGCAAAGGACAAAAGAACTAAAAGGTCCAAAGGGACTTATTTTCGAGATCAAAAAGTCTTATATTCTATTTCAGGACAAAGTCTATCGAATAGTTCACCCATTTGAGCGTGTAGAAATAACAAATACACAAACATTTATATAATAATAATTATAAAGAAAAGGTTAACGTGGTCCCTATCGTTCTTTCCACAACAGGTGTCATCCCGCATCATCTCTTCCATGCGCGTGCTTGCGGACAGTGAGCAATGGGTAGCTCGCTGTCCGGCCGTCCGGTAACTGTCCGGACTAAGCCCAAGTCGTCGACAGCGCGCACTGTTCCCGCGCGCCTCAAGAAGTTGTCAGCAACAGCAGGGACCCAGCCGGGTCGAAGCCTACTGGGGCCAGGGTTATCTGAAATGAAGGCTAGAAGGAACGGGGTGGGTCTTTCAGTCAGTAAGAGTCTTACACTATCTCCCGCTCCGCCCAAGAGCGGGGGATGTCATTGCATGATTTTATCCCACCATAAAAAAAAATCATCTCTTCCATAGTCTGAAGTTATTAAATCTTAAAGACACCCTTTATATACTCTTACAAAAAGCTGCCATCTTAAATACATGTCGCATTATCAGAAAGTTCTTGCAAATAGACGAACACGAAATAGGTCTACTTCAGAATGCATCCTCCACATAACTCACCACACGCTACATTTACTTGGCTTGGCCCGTAAATGTAGCTAAACACCAGCTCAACAGCTGAGAAGTAAAAACAGAAACAATAATAATAATATATTCCACAACTACCACACAACGCCGTCTAGTCCCAAGCTAAGCAGAGCTTGTATTATGGGTACTAGACAACTGATAAACATACTTATATATTTCTAAATACATACATATTACAGATAAATTACACCCAGACACAGAACAAATGATCATGTTCATCACATAAACATTTGTCCTAGGTGGGAATCGAACCCACCACCTCCGACATAGCAGTTAGGGCCACTAACCACTAGACCAACAGGCCAGTCAACATATACATTATATACATTTGCCTTGAAAACGTGAGTGTTACACCCAAGTGCCATCCCCCAGGATTATCCATCACTCTGCGTAGTCAGGTTGCACCTGATTGCGTCCCTGATCAAAGTACGCCAGTTAATCGGTTGCTGATTGAATATCTGATGAGCTCGAGACTAGTGTTGTACAACAGTCGACATAACCTATCCCGGGATACCGGGATTAGGAAATATGAGGAGAATAATATTCTCGTATTACAAGGAGGAATCGACCTTGATTATTTATTGTTGCTGCCGATTTCAGAGGAAGCAAGAGTTCTACATTCAATCAAAAAAATCATAGAATAGAATAGAATAGACTTTATTGTACACCAAAAAGTAACACAGTTTATACAAAAACAAAATCATTTTAGGAAACAGCGTTTAAAAAATGTTTTGATGTTTCTGAAGGGGCATACTTTGAAGGTGATAAAATAAATTTAGATGAATATCAAAAATGTTGTGTATTGTTGATCTTTTCCGGGTACTTTCTTAAAAGAGTAGTAGGTAGTAAAAAACAGCAAAGTTTGAATATCAGTCTGCCCAGTAACTGAGTTGTAGAGTTCTGATAGGCTCTATGTCAAAAAAAATACATACGTCCGCCTAAATAAAAGTACATCTATATAATTTAATTTCAATATTGCTCTTACACTACAGCAAAAGAATATTTAAAACCCAAAAATAATTTAAACTAACAAAATATGATCTAAATTATGACATTGGAAAGAAAACTCCTCCGCATCGCTGTTAGTTACTAATGTGCCTTAAATACTGGGAGAATTATTGCCATGCTGTATGGCAATGCTTATTCTCTGTCCAGAATAAAAACCAGTTCTTAGGTCTCGCGAAATATCAAGAAGGCGTTTAGATAGTGTTAGCAGTTGTACCCATGATCCAAGAATTTCAAATCAAATTACAATTTATAAATAACATTTTAATATATAAAAAAGAACCTTTCAGACATCACTTAATTATTTTTATGAAAACATTTAACTACTAAGCAATACAACTAGTTCTCGATGCAAACTACCCGGGAAATTCCACTCGAGTCCCGGCATTTTTTTGACAGCACTACGGACGTCACATTTAATATTTATTGGTGCTAGCTATTCCGCCCGGGCGGAATTGAACATCTTGCACTATCGTAGGACTGAATGTTTTTTTTATTTGTAAACAGAATTTTCACAGTTGAGTGAAAAATTATTGAGAGAGAGATGCAGGAATTTTATTAACTAGGATTAATAGAAACGTGGTTCCGAGAATTCTCTCGAAATAAACATTGCGAGAGAGAAAAAAAACTAAAGCAAAATGCTTTAGTTTTTTTTTTTTTATCAACCAATCTACCTGTGCACAAAACTGCATTGTGTGATAATGTGAATTATCAACGTGGAGGTGTATAGCAAAATCGGAAATTGTACGATAGCGTACCATAATCAGTCTTCTAATGATCTCACTGCTGGATCTCAGGGAGAGGGAAAAAAAATATAATTATTGTTTATTATTATTATATTCTTTATTGTATACAACTAGTTTTTTGCCAACGACTTCGTCCGCGTACATAAAATAGCCTATATCAATCGAGAATAGAGCAGCTTTTTATTGGTGAAAAAAATTTTGCCATTGGATTAGTACTTCCAGAGATTACCTCTTACAAACAAAAAAAAAAACAGAAAAAAAAAACCTTACCTCTTTATAAAACGTCAGCCGAGCGAGTCCAATAACCTGTAGTTTGTACGCAACGCCGCCTACTACCTACAAGTCATTGAACTCGCTCAGCTGAAGTTTTCTTAAATAAATTAATTTCGTACATGAGTAAAATTAATACGAGGTTTGAAAAAAAGGTACTTTATTTTTTAATTTCATCTTTACATATCAATTGTGTTTCATGTACCGGATCGACCATACACGGGATTAAAACGATCATTTAAGGGTGTATTAGTACGAGTATAGAAGTGTCGATATAATTATGTTTGTTATAAATATGTGTAAAAATGTTGACTGATGGTCCGATTTTCTGGCAACTTTTTACTTTTACATATCTTGGATATAATCAGTTCAATTTGTCATACAAACGATCGGACCCTCTAATCAATCTTAATAATCGGACAGGCCAATATCCTGACGCTTGTCAATTATACAGCAATGTGGATCCACTCAACTGTGCATGTTTTAAACGAAATTAAAAACGTTGGAAAAATCAAAAAATATATACTCGTATATTTATGGCGAAACCGCTGAGACCGGTATTTTAATAAACCACCAAAGGGCAACGGAAAAGAGTTTCCTTGTGTATTCGCATCAAGGATGAAGATATCCGCAGGAAATGAGAGATGATGAGAGGTGATCCAGATTTAATTAAGTCCAATTTTCAGCACTGCCTTGAGCACAGCGTAGCACAAGCGTAGCACAGGCGTAGCACAGGCGTAGCACAGGCGTAGCACAGGCGTAGCACAGGAGTGGCCAGCCTTTCGGTGTTTTACAGGTTGCATTTTGAAGAGTGTGTGCAGGAATTGCATGACTTGATTCCGCCATCTCATTTCTACCACCGGAAAAACCGACGTACAGCGAGGAACCACCCTTACGTTGTTGAAACCTCTACGGTCCGGATTAAGCGTTTCGCTTCGTCATTTATACAGCGTACATCGAAGGACTGGCACAATTTGCCTTCCGCGGTCTTTCCGTCCAATTATAATTTAGGTGTCTTCAAGGCTAGAGTGAATAGGCTCTTAATAAACTAGTGCGCCTCACCATCAACGATTGCATCACTGCTTACCATCAGGTGGAATCGCAGTCAAGTACTAGTTTATAACAGATCGAATAAAAAATAAAAGATTATCTCCAATCTTAAGTGGCAGTAGGCTTGGCATATTGCTCGTACAACTGATGGACGATGGAGTCAAAAGATTCTAGAGTGGCGATCGCGTACTGGAAAACACAGCTTTGGAAGACGTCCCACAAAGTGGACCGATGACCTGCAGGCTTACTCTTGAGTTCAATTCCGATCGGTCGACATTGAGATCGTGACGTTTCGTACCCTTGAATTCAATGCTAGCGCCAAATTGGTTCAAAATTGCGTGACCATTTTGAGAACTAAGTGAAATCGTAAATGTTGACAATATTGTTTTCAAGAGTACCAAATCACGTAACGTCAAAATCGACATTGCAATCGGATTGACTTTAGATTGAAATTGAAATTAATTTGGAGAGTAAGCCTGCTGGTGAGGGCTGTGGAAATCCGATGGATGCGTAACACAAAGGACCTTTCACTGTGGCGAAAATGGGGAGTGACCTATGTCTAACAGTGGATTCTCTCTTTTTCAACTTACATGATGATGATGATAATGATGACTCATCATTATCAACTTCATGCTGATGTAAAAATAGAGGTTTATTTGTCTCTGACAAAACAGAACAAAAGTCCGCATTACAAATCCTTGTGTTTCCACAAAGATATTTCAAATTTTGAACCCTTATTGGTAGATTCCTTACCGGGAATTTCGATTGCCAGCTCTCGAAATTATTGTGTTCCAAGTATTTCATAAAATTCAATTGAATTTCACTCCGGCAACACTGCACATGTTTCTACTGTATTACGAGATACTGAAATTTAATTTTGCTGTAACATGTTATTGAAGAAATTCGGTGAAATATATTCTTCAATATATTTCTTGTGTGACGAGAAAAATACATAACCTTCACCAAAGTGTTCAGTTTTTTTTTTGTTTTTGAAGTGGATAATCATATTATTATGACTTTACCCGCTCTAAGGTGAAGTGAGAGAATGTCAGACTTTTACTGACTAAAACAATATCTGAGTTCATAATGAGCCCTTTGCGTTCTAGGACCACGGTTTGCCTAGTGCGGCCGGACGGCAAGCTATTCATTGCTCGCCGTCTTTGCTTGACATTGGCTAAGTTCAAAAACCATGGCAAGCCAAAACTATTGAAAAGTCCTGTTCTGCCTTGATGCCTAACAAAAAGATAAATAATCGTGATTAAGGAAATACAAAAAACACTTTATATGTGTGTCTACATCCAGGCTTTAGTACAGGCCATGGTCCTGAGCAAGGAGTGGCAGGAAATAAATAAATAATAATATTCCACAACTACCACACAACGCCGTTTAGTCCCAAGCTAAGCAGAGCTTGTGTTATGGGTACTAGACAACTGATAAACATACTTATATATTTCTAAATACATACATATTATAGATAAATTACACCCAGACACAGAACAAATGATCATGCTCATCATAATATATAAACATTTGTCCTGGGTGGGAATCGAACCCACGACCTCTGGCATAGCAGTCAGGGCCACTAACCACTACACCAACAGGCCAGTCAAAACACAGAGGAGCATTACAAATGCAGCAAAGGAGCAAAGGAAGCTGCCGCACTCGTGAAGGAACGGCCCTCACGCCTTAGCCACCCGGTTCCTGATCCAGATTTCTTGTCTCCGTAGCCGCGAGCTTGCGGACGGTGCACAATGGGTACCTCGCTCCGACTGTCAAGTAACCGTCCAGAGAGCCCAAATCCTCGACGGCGCGTAATGTTTCAAGCGCGCCTCAAGTTGTCAGCAACCGGCTCAGCAGGGTCGAAGCCTACTGGGGCCATGGGTTGGGCGAAAGTGAACCCCGGGACCCTAGAACTAAGGCAAAAGAGGAAAAGGAGTGGGTTTTAGTCAATAAAAGTATGACACGAAAAGGGCGATCATTCAATGAGTTCTCACCTAAAAAAAAAAAACTTCTATATACATTATCTAGTAAGTTTTTATCTGTTTTATGACTTACCAGCAGATCACACTCTAAATAGAAAAGGAACATAAGTAGGAGTAAAACCAATGTAATATTCGATACCACAAATCAATAGGTACCTGAATACCTTTCATTCCCGGGTAAAGTTAAGGTCCTAGCTCCCGAGCAGTTCCATAAAACAGTAATTTTCTGAAGCCTACTCCTCGGTGACGGCCAGGTCAGTAGGTTTGAAAAAAAAGATATTATAGATTCATTTTTTTCGTATGACAAATACATTTGCAAAATAAAAAAAATATAGTTAAAAAAAAAAAACTAAAAAAACACGCTTTCAAAGCATATCAAACTAAAAAGTGTAAAATAATTTTCAATATACAGGTGAAGCTAATATAAGCGTGTTAAAAAATATCATGGTCCTTGGTCCTGCTCCTTTCAAACGAAACTTGATCTTTAGAAATTGATAACAAAAAAATAGCTGTTTAAGTGTTCTTTAGAATGTATAGCATATGTAAATCAATCAATTTCATGGATTTTTTTTTTAGATAGATAGGTTTTACCCCTCGAGCGCCGATTTTACATGTTATACGTCTCTACAACTTGAATGACCTTGAAAATGCTTAATTGTCGTTTTCTACACACGTTTGTACGAAATATTTCCTAGAAAAAACCGAAAAATTTTTTTTTTTGTTTTTGTTGTCCTAATAATAATACCCCCGCGCGCGGGATGGGCTCTATGTGGGCACAGGTGGCAGTACGAGTATGTGTGCTTTTAACTTCAGCCAAATGTTCAAGGCTTATACGCCTTAATAGAAAATATATCCCTCTTTATCTGTAGGGCTTCAGATCGGGACTCCCCACAAATTTTCCTGGAAAAGATTTAATATGGCAGAGGGATGATAAGGTGAGGTAAAAAATATCGGTAGTTTTCCTTGAGAGCTCTACATAATTTCCTGTCTTCAATTTTTTTTTATGTTTGACGTAAAATAAGAGCAACAATTTTCGTAACTACTTAATATTTATTTATTTATTTATTAATGCTTTATGCACATTACACTGTACAAAGGCGGACTTAATACCATAGGCATTATCTACCAGTTGACCTTAGGGTATTTATTAAATTTAATTTTATATATTTTGGTTTTACAAGTTGCTTATTATGACGACAGAAAGTATGTAATCGTAGTTACCATTTTTAAGGTGGATCCGATGACTTCGCTCGCTCTTGTGGTCCAGGGCAAGGTTGAGGGTACCAGGCCACGAGGAAGATCACCTATGAGGTGGACTGACCAGATAAAAGCGGCAGTAAATGGCTCATCATCACTGCACGAATGCACGAGGAAGGCGGCTATCAGAGAGGAGTGGCGGCGTGTTGTGAAGCTTGTCACCAACACCTGAAGTGCTGACCACGACCATTCTGTCAAGAGTGTTACCAACGAGGAAGAAGAAGGCGAACCGGAAAGTTTTGTCAAATTCATCATCATCATCATCTTTTCAGCCGATACACGTCCACTGTTGGACATAGGTCTCCCCCAAGCGTCGCCACATCGAACGTTCCTGTGCGTCGCGCATCCATCGGTTTCCTGCTACCTTCACCAGGTCATCGGTCCACCTTGTATGAGGCCTTCCAACACTGCGTCTTCCGGTACGCGGTCGCCACTCCAAAACCTTTCGGCCCCAACGGCCATCTGTTCTGCGAGCAATGTGCCCTGCCCATTGCCAGTTAAGTTTAGCAATTCTTTGTGCTATGTCGGCGACCTTAGTTTTCCCGCGGAAATCTTCATTTTCTTTTTGTCAGATTGTTATTAATTAAAACCATAACTATGTTCTTTCTTTGCACTTTGCGTTTCTGGACTACGGGTGTCCCTTTCGAAAATCAACCAATGGCCTCAGTAGGCTTCGACCCTGCTGAGCCCCTACGATTTTGCTGACATATTTAAGAAGCGCGCGTGGAACACTGCGCGCCGTCGACGACTCGGGCTCCGTCAAGACGTTTATCAGATTACCGGACGGTGCAAGTCTGGGACTTAAAAACACCTTTATAAAGGTTACAGAATTATAAGTGTTACATGTTGAATTGGTAACAGAATTAAATACGTAACACTTATTTATGTGTTTTCAATGTGATAACCCAAAACACTTACAAAAGTGTAACCCTAACATATCTGTAACAGATATAAAAGTGTTAACAGTGTTAATAAGTGTAACAGGTAAACGCAGCGTTGCCAAAGTTACAATTTACATAAAGCTATTCTAAAATTGATTATTTCAGTTACACATATTAACACTTATTAACACATATAAACAGGTTACAGTTTGATTCGGTAGCACTCCCTAACACATATAAAAGGTTACAGTTTGATTGGGTAACATTACTGTATCTGTTACATTTAAAAGTGTTTTTCTGTTAAAACTGTTTAAAAAAACAGTGTTAAAACGTATTATTACGGTTACAGTTTGAGTCCCTGGTGCAAGTAGTTACCATACTATGACACACCATCACGCCCATATTAGTAGCAAATAGCCTATATTTAAGTAGCTTATGGAATATTATCTCTGCTTACCCTCCAATATGTCCGACTTGATACTATATTATCACCAGTCTATCTACAGCTCTCATGAAACAGTTGGTGAGAACAACGTATTTTATGAAGCTACCCTAAAATTTTTAAATTGAAAAAGTTGGGATTACTGAGTGAAACAACAGCTACAATACAGTTTTTAATATAATGTTTAGCCAGTGGCCACACAGTTTATTTTTCATTCATTTTTATTTTATTTAAAAAATGTTCTTCATTGGTAGCTTGCCAGTGTTATCCGTTGCTCTTATTAAGTTAGAATAAAACCTTTTTAACCGACTTCGAAAAGGAAGAGGTTTTATGTTCGGCTGAATATTTTTTTTGTATGTATGTTAACCGATATCTCGGTCAATTGTAGACCGATTTTGAAAATTATTTTTTTGATTGAAAGGTTATGCTTCCAAGTTGGTCCCATAGAAATATTGTTATAATCTGATCATGAACTTCGTAAATATGGAACAGAACTCATAGCATTACAGCAGAATTGTTGTAACAAGTAAAATTGCTTTGTTTATACTTGTAGTCGATGACTGACTGAAAGAAAAGGGGAAGACGATGTCTCGAACTGATCTGGAGATAAAGATGGAAAGTAAATGAATGTACCTAATCCAACCGTGTTTGGGATTATTAGAAACGTTATGAGATGCACTGTGGCTATAAGGTATTTTATTTTGGCTGAGGAGTACTTTTTAGTGGTGGTACCATGACCAAAGAGTGAAAAATAAAAACTTTCAAAAAAAAAATTAAACTGACTTAAATATTAAAAAAAAAAACACTGAAAAGTACAAAATAACTTTAATTTTGGAAGTCGGTGTATCTACAATATGTAGATAGTTTTGTGTTTTTCGTTATTTGAGATGCCATAATTGCCGCCAATACGTGAATGAAAATTACATTCAATTATTTTATTTACACATCTACAGATTCTCAGAGTTCCAAAATCGAAATTTAATAATAAAATATGTTTTTAAAACGAGTACTAAGTGTACTCAAAAATCCGCTCCTATCCCTATTGCTCTTAGGCACGCAATTTAGTGTTTTTCAAACTGAAGCAGAAAAGTGAGTGAGCTCGTTTCTGCCATTTATCGTATTAGGGCTGGGTGCTGAGCGAACGCCATGAGTCGCTGGTCAACCCGTTTATTTATTTCAAACGTTTATACAACATGGTTTAATACAAGTCAAAATTTGTCAATTTTTTTACTTCAATACGCCCTCGCTTACGGCTCGGGTGATTTCGGCCATGGTTGCGATGACGAACTTACTTTACTTGTATCATGTACAAAATCTACTATAGGTATCGGCTTCCTGCATATGTAATCATGTTACAATCCATAAAGAAGAAAACCTTTTTTACGCTCGGAGACCCGCATCTCGTTGTGCGTCCGCAACAAAGCATGCATGCGCGGCGGGTTCCGTAATAAAGCGGAGCGGGTGCGCAATGAACGCTTTATTATACTAACAATCTGCTAGTATGATAATGCCCTAACATTATCATACTAGCAGATTGTGAGCGTAATTAAAGCGGAGCGGGTGCGCAACGAACCCGCCGCGCATGCATGCTTTGTTGCGGACGCACAACGAGGTGCGGGTCTCACCTCCCTGACGGGGTCAGCGTGGTCTGCTACGCAGACGACACGCTGGTTCTAGCGCAGGGAGAGTCATACCGGGCGGCGGTCGCTTTAGCGACACGCGGGGTTGCGATAGTCGTTGGTAGGATCCAGGAGTTGGGACTCGAGGTGGCGCTTCACAAATCCGAGGCCATGTGTTTCCACGGTCGCCGGTCATGGAACGCGCCGCAATTGAGTTCCCAACTAACGGTAGGAGGAGTTCACATCGGTGTCGGGTCGACGACGAAGTACCTGGGACTCGTCCTCGACAGCCGGTGGAATTTCGTGGAGCATTTCCGACGTCTAGCTCCCAAACTCAACCGGACTGGGGCTGCGCTCAAGCGGCTCCTGCCCAACCTTGGGGGTCCAGACGCTTCCTGCCGGAGGCTCTACGCGGGGATCGTTCGGTCCATGGCCCTCTACGGGGCACCGGTGTGGGCGCCGTCGCTGAAAAAGCAACCGGCGGCCATACTGAACGCCTGCCAGAGGGTCATGGCAATTCGGATGGTGCGGGGATACCGCACGATTTCCTGCGAAGCGGCGAGCCTTCTGGCTGGCCTACCACCGTGGGATCTGGAGGCAACAGTCCTTGCACACATGCACGACATGCGCGTGGAGATGCAACGCCGGGGTGAAAGTCCTCTGCCGCGACAGGTCGCGACATGGCGGACAGAGCTCCGGCGGGATCTCATGGTGGAATGGCGTCAGCGACTATCGCAACCCCGTCATGGGCACGCCACAATTATGGCGATAAGTCCCCTCTTTGAGGCGTGGCTGGAAAGACCTCACGGCGTCCTTACCTTCCGCATGACACAGGTCCTCACCGGAAATGGCAAGTTCGGGAGGTTCCTGTTTCGAATTAAAGCGGAAGTGACGCCCGGGTGTCGCCACTGTGCGGAACGCCCGGAGGACACGGTGGAGCACACAATCGCGGTGTGCCCTGCTTGGGCGGAGTATCGCAGTGCCCTCGTGGGGGTGATCGGCGGCGGAGACCTCTCGCGCCGGGCCCTGGTCGAGGCCATGGTCCGGAGCGAGGAAGAGTGGCAGGCGGTCGCCGACTTCTGCGAAGCAGTAATGCTCGCTAAGGAGGTGGCCGACCGCATCAGACAACGGCGCTCTCGCCGCCGCCGCCGGGATTCCGATCCCGATTTTCAGCCACCGTAGGCGCGGGCTTGCGGACAGTGAGCAATGGGTAGCTCGCTGTCCGGCCGTCCGGTAACCGTCCGGACCAAGCCCAAGTCGTCGACGGCGCGCACTGTTCCCGCGCGCCTCAAGGAGTTGTCAGCAACAGCAGGGGTCCAGCCGGGTCGAAGCCTAATGGGGCCAGGGTTATCCGAAAGGGCGCTCGAGCCCCGGTACGAAGGCTAGAAGGAACGGGATGGGTTTTTTTGTCAGTAAGAGTCTGACACTATCTCCCGCTCCGCCCAAGGGCGGGGGATGTCAATGCATGATTTTTCCCATCGAAAAAAAAAAAAAAGATGCGGTTCTCCGGCGTCTTCGAAGTAACAAAGCCAACAGCAGTGTCTCCTCGTCGGAATCCATTTTGTTTCTGAGTGTATTTTACGTGTCGGTAACATTCTATAAACACGAGTTGAAAACGTTGCGAATTTGTCACGCGTCCGTGACGTCTTCGCCGCGTGGCCTCGGCGTGTTCCTGACGTATTCGCTGCACGCCCGCCCCGCTACGCACCGCTCTCATACTGCTAGTGTGATAAACCCTTAATCCATAGACATGATTACGCCTTCGGTCAACAAACCACTATTTGCGCTCTATTTTCAGATCCTCGGAACCGGTTCGGTAATCGTACAAAGTTACATACAGACTCTAATGTTTGAGTCACCCGGGATTGTGACCGGATGGACGGTTATTTGTTCAGGACCCTTTGACAATGCTTCGGTTTAGTGAGGGCGTAGTTTTGTAACTAGGTAATAGTTTGTTTGGGCCGAGTTTTTCTCGTAGCGTGTTCTCAAACAAAAGGGGACCATTTAGACTGCCAATAATTTTAATTTGTCTGTAAGGGTACGTAGGGTTTCATGTCATTATTATCTTTCTGCTCTTGTCTCCTATTAGTCATAAGTCATTTATTTCATAACAATGTAATATTGTGTTGAAAATAAACTAAAAAAATAAACAATTTCACCGATAGTTTGAAGAGGAAAAAGAAAAAAAAACATACAACATACTACAAAATCCTAATAAAATAACAATATTGTCAAAAATTGTTATACATAAAACAAATAAATAGAATATTTAACTATTTAAAAAAATATTTTAACAATTCCGTAAAACTAAAAATCTAATAAGTACATATAAAAATATCAACAAAGTCACACAAAATAATGATACAAATTCCAAATTAAATCCAAAATATAATAATTCAGTAGTAATTCATAACAGAATTTGAAATAGAAGAAATGTATTATTTGTGGTCTATACGTTTTTTTCTTTCATTCTATCCTATGTGTATCCTATCACCCGTCACGCTATCACAAACTCCCGCTTCTCACACAATCAATCTATCTTTTCTTTAACATCCTACTTCCTCTCCATCCATCCATTTGTTTACTCATAACTCTTTTAGTAACATGCGTTTTATCCCTTCTTCTCTTCACATGACCATACCACCTATAATTGCATTTTCTGCGTCTGTGTACCTTTAAATGCAGTATAGTCAATTAAAAGTTCGAAACCTCTTTGCTGGAAAGAAGCGCGAAGCAAGCACCAAAAAGATATTCGTCAGATAATTGGGATCGATATTATTTTCACAGAAGTTTAAATTAGATAAATGTATATCTATATCAAGGTAAAATTTGTCATCTAACTACAAACTAAATATTCTACTAACACAGTTTACCTTACCAAATGTATTCCAATAATTTACCTTTTAATAACGATTCTTATTCCCAAACCATTTTCAATTTCGCATGCAACCCTTTCATCCGATGTTCAACCACAAAATGAATAGGAAAATCGAACATCGATATTAGGTACACCCACATATAAATTCTCCCTATATATTTATGAGGACACCTGCCTATTCCCCGGTGTGTCAAACAAATGGCCCGAAGGATAAAGGGCTTCTACAGCTAGGGTTGTAGACGTAATGGAACTGCGTTTTTGCCTCCGTAAATGCGGATTTTTGAAGTGAAAACTTCTTTAGCGGCGTTGAGCACTTTTTCTGTAATGGGTATAAAATCTTAAACTCGCGTCAGGACACGTGACCTGATCGAAAAAGCGTAAGATGGATGAAAGTTGATTTTTCGGAGAGATAAACTTTTTAATGTAAAATAATTGTAATAGTTTTAAAGTGTTAAATTTTTAATGTAATATAAATTGTCATGTTTGTGTACGATAGCGCAATAAATGAATATTGTATTCTACCACATAAATGATAGTACTTTTATACTGATAAAGCAATTGGTGCAAAATTATTCCCTAACCATTCCAAAATATCAAACATGCTCAACGTTAATAATCAAGTTTTCACTTCTGCCGGCACTCCCGGAGTGCAACCCGTCTTTTTTTTTTTATTTGCGAAACGCTAGTGTGATCCCTTAGGGTCTAAACAGATGAACTGCATTTCAACTGCAATCTAATTGCAAATTGCATTTTAAGTAAACTGCACTTAAACTGCAATTTGCAATTAGATTGATTGAGATTGAGAGATGCGATCCGTCTTTTTAGACCCTTAGTTTACACACAGCTTTGCATGACCCATTTTTTTAGGTAGGAAATTGCATCCAATGACTTCTCCTGCTTTAGGGCGGAGTGGGACGGCGTGTCAGATTTTAACTGACTAAAACTCATTCCTATGTTCCTTCTTAAGGTCGGTTGCTTTAGGACTCCGGGTTTCCCTTTCAGAAGCAAACCCACGGCCCCGCTGGGCTCCTACGGTTTTGCTTGAGGCGGGCTTAGAGGCTTTCTATGTCCCAGAAACGCAAGATCTGAGAGACACATACATGTTTTTGTCTATAAATCTTTGATACACCTTTTCGTTCCACTCCAGAACAGCGATTTCTAAATTAAAAAAAAAAAAACAATAACCAACCAATAAATAAGGAAAATATATATAACGTCCAAACAAAATGGCCAAACACTTAATATAATAAATAGGTTGTCCACAACACTGATTTTCAGCTCTGACCTCGGACGCGAGATTTATTTCCCATTATTATTAAGAACAAATTTCTTAATAATTCATTACAATCTAGCCTAAAAGACTAATACGAGTAAATATTTTAACTCTAACTAAAACTAAGAATAGCGTTCTTTATCACTAAGTCTATAGCACTTTTTTAGAGTCTGATATTGATAACAACACTTTGTTCATGAGTTATATGCATATGGAAATGAGTGGAGCTGTTGGCAGTACGTAGCTAATTTTTTTAAATGCATTTTTCCACTTCTACCTCCGCCAACCTCCGCTATCACAGAGATCAAACCCTAGAAATCCATCTCCACCTCCGTTAAAATGATCCCCATTATATCCCTTCAACGTTCCCTGGTCGTGTGACTTGTGTTTGCGTTCAGGTTAGAATGTAATATATTTGCGAATTGTGTGTTGTAATGACAAAAGCATCAAGGTGGAACAAGATTTAAGGCTTGTGATATGTTGTTGTGAAACTGTGAAAGAACTGAGGTATTTAGAATAGATTTTATCGTTTCAATCAGGAGGTCGCTTTTATTAGGTTTTTGGAAATAAAATAGAATGGTTCTTTATTTGATCAGAAAGGAGGAACACGTCTTTGTTAAGTTTATTTACTCCCTTAAGTAAGGCGTGTAAAATACTTTTACATTATACTTATATTTCAAGAACCATTTAAAGGACCATCAAACGAACTATTTGATAGTCAAAAGTAAGTAATAAATGAAAAATATGGCAAGCGCGAGTCAGACTTGTGCACTGAGGGTTCCGTGCAAACTACGATTCCCGAATGGAGTCTTGAAGATTTTTCCGAATTGCAAAAAAAAAAATACTACGGTAACAGCAAAACTGTTTTCAGATTTATTCCTATACCTGTGCTATAAGACCTTGCTTTGTGCTAAATTTCAGGATTCTGGGTCCCTATGAATTTCAATCTTTGAGAGTATCAAAATATACGTTTTTTTTTGTGACATAAACGGCCGTATCTTTTTTGTCTGTTAACTTAGAAGCTTAATTTTTTCACGACTTGAAGAAACCGCAGACCTGAGTATATGGTTTTAATTTCAACTCGATACCTTCACGCGTTCTTGACAGAAAGGGTCTTAACAGACAGACAGACGGACGGACAACAAAGTGATCCTATAAAGGGTTCCGATTTTTTCCTTTTAAGTTACGAAACCCTAAAAATGAAGGAACAGGTCTAAGACTAAGCGATAAAAGTACCAAAAGCGGATCTCATTACCACCAAGGCTTACAAAGTCTCAGGTGTTCCAAGTTATTTATGCAGCAGTTTGAGTGCCTGGGCAATTTGGATGAGCACTCACCTGGCCGTTACTGGAACGAGGGTAGGCACAGAATTAATACATGCTACGTTCTTTTAGACGACCTGAAGCGACCACTTGTTGACGGTAGTCTAGGGTATAAAAGCTAGCGTTAAAAAGAACCATTTTTAGTTGGTAAATTGCCAAATGAATTTTTTTATTTCCTACTTTGGTGTTCCTTCAGTTGCTTTTTGTGATCCAATGTTTTATTTTTTTAAGATGAAGAACGGAGTAAGATGGAGTGCCAAATTTTTACTGACTGACTAAAACTACCCCTACATTTACCAGCACAGATCTTGAGCGCTGGCTTCAAGTTGCGCAGAAGTCAAATATTCGGTCTCTTTAGTGGTGCGGAGTAAGACGCGGGGGCGGGGAGTGTCAGTGACTGGCTAGCCGTGCCATCGTGTCATTGACGTCATTCCTGATTCGTTCCCTGCGTTGCTGCATGTATCTAACAAAGAAGACGATTGGCTCGCCAATGTATGGAATGCGCAAAGCGATCCCCACTCTGACGCCGAGCGCTCAAGATCCGTTCCGGTAATTGTATATTCCTTCAATTGCCCTTTTTATTCTAGGTTTTTCCTAGGGTTTCCTTCCAGAAGTCGATCCACGGCCCAAATTGGCCGGGCTGAGGTGACTTTTTCAAACAATGCGTCAGCACTGTCAGGCATCGCCCTTAACGGGTCCAGTCATTTATGTTGACATATCTATGAAGGGCGCGTGAAACACTACTCATTGTTGATCTGAGCCTAGTCCTTATCAAATGCCGCCTTTCATTGATCATCGTTCATTATTTCAGCCGAAAGACCCCCAAGTAGTCCCCAAGTGTCGCCATAATAACCGGTCCTGTGCGGCTCGCATCCATTGGATTCCCGTGACCTTCATTAGGTAATCAGTCCACCACTCCAGAACTTTTGGTCCCCATCGACCGGACGGTAGGCAGGGAAAGAAAGAAAGAGAGAAAGAAAGAAAGAAAGAAAGAAAGAAAGAAAGAAAGAAAGAAAGAAAGAAAGAAAGAAAGAAAGAAAATTATTTATTTTGGCGCAAAAAACATTGTAGACAACAAAAACTTAAGACAAAAACACAAAACAGAAAAAAAAAAACAAAAAAAAAATAACATTTTCTGTCACACGTTTGCGCCAAAAAAGGTCCAGTTCAGCGAAATGCCAGACAACTACGAGGTAGTTGTTTGACGCTGGTTTTCAACTGAACCTTATTAGGCACATAATTATGTGCCCTGCCCACTGTCATTTAAGCTATTTTAGTTATTTCGGTAACCTTAGTTCTTTGATTAATTGCTCGCCATCCGCAAACTCGCGTCAGCTTATAACTTAGACCCCAGTCCAGGTGAAATGGCTATAATGCCTATCATCGTTCACTGTAACTTCCTCCACATTCGATAGTTTTTACTGCAGCACTCTGAAGGCCCTTTGTAGTGGAAGTAGCTACAGAAACCCTTAGCACGCTATCATACCTACGTAGTGAGAATTTATTGCTTCAAGGGACGAAGAAATAGTAGACAAAGGTTTGTAGAATAATACTTTCTTTGTACGTAAAGCCAAGTGTGTTTTCAAATGTTTCCAATTTTATTTTTGATATAAACTAGTGCTTGTCTGTGATCCCATCTGATGGTAAGTGATGCAATTAAACTAATTTATGACCGCAGCAGGCAAATTGTTCCAGTTTCTCGAAGTATGCGGTACAAACGACGAGGCAAAATGCTTGGTCCGGACCGTAGAGGTTTTAACAACGTAAGAGTGGATACTCGCCGTTCATTTGAAGTTAACAGAAAACTGACAAGAAATAAAGATAATATTTTAAAAATGTTACTCCTAAAACTTATGCAAAATACATAGTTGTAACTTTTATACTTAAAATGCTTAGTATTTATATTATTATATAATATTTATATAGGTATTATTGTATAAATATTAAAATTACAATACATATAGTCAGGTTTCAGTCAGTTTTTAGGTTCTTAGGATCTAACAAGCGTCATCTAAAAGACGCAAGTTTCGTTAGAGCCGAATTTTTAGCCCCTTTAGGCCGAAGCCAAAACCAGTCTCTAAGGCCGAAACTGGTCAAAGATGAAACGGAAATTGAATCTCCGGTCGGTCTATAAATATTGTATTAAACTTCCGTAATCTTCTAAAGCAGCCACTTATTTTTCGATATTTACTTCCGCTGACTTTCATAATTTGTTTTTAATGAAAAAAGTGCGTAGCCTCAAGTTTGGTGAAGAAACTTTTACGTTTCAAACGAACTGTTATATTTATCTATAAATATATAATAAAAATATTGTGAGAAAAAATATAGCCGTTTATTCGGAGGATACTCCCTTTTTGATGGATGTTTGAAAGAAAGAAAGAAAGGTAAAACGTTTATTCATGCCTCAAATAATCATATAAACTAGAAATACACATGTAAAATAGAAAGTTATAATCAGTACGAGGCCAAAAAGGCGCCAAACTCAGCATAGGCTGCGATTTTTTTAATTATAATAATAATGATAAATCATTTATTATCAGGCATCTTGGCCCATAGATATATCTTACAGACTAACACATATATAGAGTAAATACAACTTGTCATTAGTAAATAATACTTAAGACTATGTTAGTGACACTTGACATTGCACTAAGTTAACTTCATGCTGTTCTGTGGCACCTGTCCGCGGAAGCGACGGAACACCACGACCTGCTGCCAAAAGTCTTCCTTCAACATGAGGGGCATAAAAGTGTTCAGGACTCGCACCACGAACGCCTTGAAATTGACGTTAGGATGCGACTCCAGCAGCTGCCCTCAGTGCGAACTTCGTCTTTTGGCGCACGTACTCCACGATATCTTCCACCCTTGTCGTGTGATGCAGGCGGGAGATGTATGAATGTGAATTATAACACAATACGCTGGTATTCTTTTAGGGCCCGCTGTGATGCCAGGAACAGACTTAGTGTCGCCCACACGGGCCAGCGGCAACAACTACAAAAAGCCGCCACTGGTATATTTTCCAGTAAGTTTCATACATTTTGTATGGATTCGCCACACACGGTTGACGCCAGTGGTCGCATATGCTACAAATCACCACTGCTCGCTTCTTATGGTGCAAACCGGCCACTAAACGCTGATACAATATGCCGTTACACGCTACTCTTTCCACATTCTTTATCAGAATCCATTATGATACTGTCCGTATGGGTTAAAAAAATTAGCAGCCACCAGACACGAGTAGATGTCGCGCGTTTCAGCTTCCTTTGGCACGTAGTCCATGTGAGGTGACACTTACAAATATCGGCACGGATCTTGAGCGCTGACTTGAACTTGAAATCGCGCAGACTTGAATGAGAAGTGAAGTATCGGGTCTCATTAGTGGTATGAAGTGAGACGCGGAAGCTGGAAGTACATTTATTGTAGTTACAGTGATTGGCTCGACGAGCGCTCAAGATTCGTGCCTGGATTTGTACGGACGTTAAATTGACTATCGGATCAAAATAATTAAAAAATTGTTAAAACTCGTTTACGGAACGGAAATGCAGGACTTTACACCCTGTTTTGCCTACTTCTAAACATTTATCTCACTTTCTCATTTCACCAAGCATTTTCTCATATATGTAAGTAGGTAGTCATAACACATTTACATTGAAGTTTTGCTTTAAAATTATTGAAAATGTGTAAACCAAGAGTGGTTAGCTAAAAGCTTTCATTACTCCGTATGGGCTGCCATCCATTAGACCCGGCTTAGTTAAGATTGGATTACACTGACGTGCCTTTACTAATATCTGGTGGAAACGTGTGTGACAGATATTAATTCTGCGTAGATGGCTGGGTGTTTGTGTCAGTTGCACTGAGAAGGTAAAAATTCGTACCTACCTAAATGATTAAAATGATACATTTTGCAAATAAGTTGTAAATAACACAATACCCAAAGTCGCCATAACGACCGGTCCTGTGCGTTTCGCATCCATTGGATTCCCTCACTAGGTCATCGGTCCAACCGTAGGCTCGGGCTTGCGGACAGTGACCAATAGGTAGCTCGCTGTCCAGCCATCCGGTAACTGTCCGGACCAAGCCTAAGTCGTCGACAGCGCGCACTGTTCTCGCGCGCCTCAAGGAGTTGTCAGCAACAGCAAGGACCCAGTCGGGTCGAAGCCTACTGGGGCCAGGGTTATCCGGAAGGGAACTCGAGCCCTGGTATGAAGGCTAGAAGGAACAGGGTGGGTTGTTTAGGGTGTTTTTTTTTTCCACAACTACCACACAACGCCGTCTAGTCCCAAGCTAAGCACAGCTTGTGTTATGAGTAATAGACAACTGATAAACTTACTTATATATTCCAAATACATACATAATATAGATAATTTACACCCAGGCACAGAACAAATGATCGTGCTCATCACACAAACATTTGTCCTGTGTGGGAATCGATCCCACGACCTCCGGCATAGCAGTCAGGGCTACTAACCACTAGACCAACAGGCCAGTCTCTTTAACGAAGTTATACCTATCCAACTGGAATGGTTAGACCTACCCAACTGGAGTCTCTTTAAGTCTCTTCTAACTGGAGTTACTTCAACATAAATCATGTCTAAATGATAAATAGACTAATTCAAGTCATTTAATTACACTAACAACCTAATTTATAAATTGTACCTGATTGTAACACAAAATGGTCGATTTGAGCAAGTCTTCAGACAAAACACGAATGAAAAGAAACTCCAATACATCATTAATTAAATAAAACTTGGCAAGTAATCGTAATACGAGAATAATTAACAAAGCATTAAATAAAATCAAACTTAGTTCATCCCATTTGAAGAAGGGAATTAAACTTTTTGGAAGCAATCAATTACATCCATTAGCTTGGATCCTTAAGGTTAGAACATACTGGCGAGACTTGACTTGGCCTAATTGGGTAAGTGACTCAATTTAAATAAATTAAAAAAAGACAGAATCAACTAATAATAAATCAAAATAAAATCAATCATAATTTAAAATTATTATTTTTATCAAAAAGTAACTTTATTCAAGATTGCAAATAGAATTTTTCTAACCTGTCTAATTTGTACCTATTAATATTTATCACTAGCTTTTGCCATCGGCTTACCCGCGTGAAAGTATATAAAGAAAACAATAAAAAACATGCAGTCAGGATAAATGTCAGGACGAAATAATTAAAAGTAACATTAATGAAAAATAATATTATAATGAAATTTTGGATGTGCTATTTTTAGGAACATGAAATTGGCATACGGGTAGACCACCCTTTTATACACATCTGTTCAGCATAAAGAGTGAGAAACATACACACAAACATATAAAATCTCTCCCTTATCTTTATATAATACTAGCTTTTTCCCGCGGCTTCGTTCCTGCTCTACCCTACTCCACCCTACTATACCTTACTCTACCCTGCTATACCCTATTCTACTCTACTTTACCCTACTCTACCGTACTCTATCCTACTCTACCCTACACTACCCTACTCTACCCCACTCTACCCTGCACTACCCTTATTTTAATTTTTTTCAAACACAACAATTAAATAATAAGTGAAATCGGTTCAGATGTTCTCGAGATTAGCGCTTAGCAACGTATTTAGCGATTAATTTTTATATTATAGAATCTACTATAATAAACACTATAATCAGTGTTATAGTATCACAAAAATAAATTTATCATCGTGAGGAAAAATATATAATTTTGTTATAGGTAACTATTATTAGAATAAGCAAAATCTGCCTTTTTTTAATGTCCTTACTGCTGGGATCAGACCTCATCTCTAGGAGAAGGAATGGTAATGAATATAATTAATTACTTTGTATCAGATCATTTAATCAGAACTTGGTAGGTATACCAGCTCCTGAACCCGACAGTATAATCTACGCCTTATTTATAAACGGTCCAAGATCCCCAAGTTTTAATTAAAATACAAAGTGAGAATTTGTTAATTAATCTTAATTATTTTAGGAATTAAACTGTTCGAGAATCGTTTTTCAACGTTTCGAAACTGCGAAAGGTTTTCCGAAGCCTTTTAGCGTTTCTATATTATTATGTTTAAAATAAATTGTCCATTTCAAGTTTTATTGAGTTTTCTCTGATAATAAAATTAATATTCCCCAAGATGATAATATGTAAATAGCTAGCTTTGCTTGCTTGCTTTTTTTTCGTAATGTAAATTTATTATTTACTTATAGCTGGCGGTTATCACACTGCCACGCACCACGCAGCGTATCGCGTGAAAACACTCCTACGCACGTACTTATGGGTGTCCAGATCTGCATCATCGTACGGGTTTTTTACGCACTCACACGCGTAGGTGCGTCTTGTAAATTCACGCAGGCACGCACTTATTTCATTCAAAATCACGCACAGTACTACGAGACTCAGTGTGGGCATACCATGCGTGTCGCCCCGCACCCACGGGCGTGAGTGCGTGTTTCTCCGCATGTAGGTGCGTGATCTGCATGAACGCGCGTGGTTGCAGTTTCAGTGTGTTATACTGTGCATGTTTTCTATACAAACGGAGATACTTACAAGCAACGTTAAGACACGCACTTCGCTGCGGGGTGCGCGGCAGTGTGATAACTGCCTTATCTGCCGCTTCGCCTGGGTACATAAAATATGGCCTGTCTCTCAGGAATAAAGCAGCCGAAAGAAAGGTGAAAAAATTTTAGCAGTCGGACCAGTAGTTTCGGAGATTACCTCCTACAAACAAACAAAAAAAACTAACTTTACCTCTTTATAACATTAGGTATAAATGATATAAGGGACAGCCCTCCACAAACTTTAAGGGCTTGCTCAGTAGACGAAACTGAACAACCTGCCATAAAAAATTTTTTCAGGAAACAAAAAAAAAATCCGCCTCACCATATAAAATTATAAACTTGATTGGACAGTTTGTATGGACAGGCTGAATGTATTTTTTCGTTTCCTGAAAAAATTTTTTTTGTTTATAAGTTAACCTGTCAATCGTGATAATGACAGACACAATTGAAAGACAATAGGTGCGCGAACGCCGGCGTTCGCTTGGGGTTTAATGAATTAATATTATATAAGTGTAGACTAGCTGACCCGACGAACTTCGTACCGCTTAACAGTCAATGAATGTAGTACATCTTTCGATATAGTCAACCAATTGCGATAAAACAAAACCTAAGTAATAAATATCAATTTCACAAAGACGAGTATGTCTACCAATCAATATAGGGGTGGCGAATAAACAACGCGGTAGGTGCATAGAAAAAGGAAACAAAAAATAAACACGGAGAATGGATGGATTACATCTCCCTGTCTAAGGTGGAACGAAAGAGGACGTATCAGACTTTTACGGACTAAAACCACACCTGTGTCCTTCAGGACAGGGTTGCTTCCTATATTCTTTTGCTCCGGATAATGGCAAAACCAGAGCCGAACGCGAGAGGTCACCGATGGCCAGCCTCCTCCTGCCACCGCGGTGCTCTACCCAAGCGGAGGAGACTTCTACCTTAAATGTAACATTGTTTTTGTTTATTTTAGAGTTAAGTTTTGGTTTTTGAGTTACCCGTTTCCCAAAAAAAACCTTACATTTGGTCGCGCAGTCGTGTAAAATCTGTTTCATCTTTCGATTCCAGTACATTTCGACACTACACTCGGCTATTCACTCGGATTCAATCCGATAAGTACGTACAGGCGAGCACAGTAGTGCACCCAGTCGAAGTGACACAAGACAAACTGTTGAAGAAGGTTGGATCAATACAGTGAGCAAAATTGTACGTACACATTGACACCCGCACTACTTTTTTTTATGGTGGGAAAAAATCATGCATTGACATCCCCCACCCTTGGGCGGAGCGGGAGATAGTGTCAGACTCTTACGGAGTAAAAGACCCACCCCGTTCCTTCTAGCCTTCATACCGGGGCTCGAGCGCCCTTTTGGATAACCCTGGCCCCAGAAGGCTTCGACCCGGCTGGGTCCCTGCTGTTGCTGACAACTCCTTCAGGCGCGCGGGAACAGTGCACACCGTCGGCGACTTGGGCTTGGTTCGGACAGTTACCGGGCGGCCGGACAGCGAGCTACCCATTGCTCACTGTCCGCAAGCCCGTGCCTACGGTGGCCGGAAATCGAGATCAGAATTCCGGTGGCGGCGGCGGCGGCGATAACGCCGTTGCCTGATGCGTTCGGCCTCCTCCTTTGCGAGTATTACTGCTTCGCAGAAGTCGGCGACCGCCTGCCCCTCCTCCTCGCTCCAGACCATGGCCTCAACCAAGGCCCGGCGCGAGAGGTCTCCGCCGCCGATCGCCCCCACGAGGGCACGGACACCCGCACTACTGAGAAATTCTTATTGGAAAAACCTAATAACAATTTTGAGACCCAGGAATTAAAACGGAAGACGCAGTGTTAGAAGGCCTCCTCACAAGGTTGACCGATGAACTGGTAAGAGTCGCTGGAATGCGATGAATGCGAGACACACAGATCCGGTCATTGTGGTAAAACTTGAGGGCAGCCTATATCCAGCACTAGACATTTCAGTTGAAATCGTGATGATGATGACAAATTATTTCGCCTTCTGTTTTGTGCCTAGGTTGACTAGATGCGAGGCGCGATGTAGCGAGGTATGGTAGGACTTGTACTAACAATAGCGGTAAACGACTCAGCGTCGCAAATCCTGTCGAGTTCCATACGACTGGAGCTGGGTTCAGCTTTAACAGAAATACTCGACATTAGCTTTGAATCAAGAGATGTAAGGATTTTAAAACTTGATGAAAAATGGAATAGCTATGTAACGCTAAAACTTTTACGAAGTATCCATCCGTCATACTTTTTTTTACGTAAGAAGTTAACAAATGGCTTCTCCCAGATCGACGCACACGTGTAACACGCTTGATTTGTATGTAGAACGACATCGCGTGGCGTTGCGTGATGTGGATCAAGGGAGAAGAAGACGCTGTGTAGTTTCTGTCTACTCCAAGAAAAAAACGTTTTACAAAAAAAAAATATAACCGACTTCAATGTTAAAAAACACTGAAAAGTATAAAATAACTTTAATTTCGGAAGTCGGTGTTTCTATAATAGTTTTGTCTCTTCGTTATTTAACACCGACTTCCGAAATTAAAGTTATTTTTATACTTTTCAGTGTTTTGTAACATTGAAGTCGGTTATTTTTTTTTTTTGCAAAAAGTTTTGTATTTTACACTTTTTAGTTATGGTTTCACCACTAAAAAGTACCTCTAAGACGAACTTAAGTAACTTATAGCCACATTGCATCTCATAATGATTCTAATTGTCCCAAACACAGTTAGATTACAGTAATTTACCTTCTGGCTTCATCATCAGATCAGTTCGATACATCCCCCCCCCCTTTTGGTCAGTTTGTCAGTCAGTCATCGACTACACTTATAAACAAGGCAACTTTACTTGTAACCACAGTTCTTGCTGTGTTCCTATGAGGAGTTCTACAACAATATTTCTATGGGACCAACTTGGAAGCATAACATTTCCATCAAAAAAAAATTCAAAATTGTTCCGAGATATCGGAGAACAAACATAAAAAAAACTCCTTTTCGAAGTCGGTTAAAAATAGGCGTAAGATTAGTTTGGTTCTACTGTCCTGCATGGAATATCCAAGGTGTGAGCTACATCCTGACCGTACCTAATCACATTTTTCAATAGCATAGCATAAACCAGCTTTTTAATGTTCTCACTGCTGGGACTCAGGCCTCCTCTCTAGGAGAAGGAATGGGCGGTCGTCCATCACGCGGGTTGGTAGTGCATTTTCCAATGCTTTTATTCTTTTCTGTTACTTGAAACCGTTATTTACTACAGCGCAAATGAGAGTGGGAATACAATCGCATACGGCGGAAGCGAAGAGGCGGAGAATAACAACGTCTAATGGTCATAAAATCTTCAGGACGCTAGATCAGTGGCGTGCCCACCATATAAGCCAAAAAGCCTGGCTTGCCCTACCAAAACCTCACCTAATTCATAGAACACGACCAATCAATTAATTTTATTATCACAAAAATCTAAACTTTAAACTTCGCGCGCTTACGCGGTTACGCTAAGTTGCCACTGTGTTGTGTGAAATTCAAAAATCATTCATAAGACGATACCAGGGCGAAGCGAGGATGCCATTCTGAGCGAAATCTCTCCGATCTCACTCTAACACTTAACAAAAGAAAGAGATGAACACTAATGTGTTGTTGTCTTTTTCTGCCTCAAAGGCTTTTATGAGGCTTTATCTTCTATCTCAACTTTTGATATAAATACTTCAAATTTTGAGTGTGTGTGGGTGTAATTTGTTATTGTGTGCAAATCCTCGTCGAACATTTTGTTCTAAAAAAAAGCAGGGCTTTGGTAAATTTATGAATGACAGAAATTTTTACGCATATTATAATACGAGGCGCCCTCTATGACGCGTAAAGTTGTACGAACTAAAAAGTACTCAGTTCAAATTTGCTTTGATCGGTTATCGTGTTGTACGTAATTATTGTTTTGTTTTTTTTTGTTTTCCGTCATTTAACAGTTTATGAATTCGGAAACTATACTTGTGGTTGTGTGTGGATATTATTATGTGTGGAATTGATATCAATGGCCAGGTAGGGTTTGAGTTTTAAAGATAAATATAATCTTGTAACTTTACTATTTTGAATATTTCTCAGAAAAGTTAATAACAATGCTTGAAATACATCAGGTATGACTCAAATAACTTTGCTAGTGCCATGAAAATTCTCAAAAGTACTTGAACGCTGTTATTTCCTTCTTTATACATGGCTTTGACTTTGACTTTGGTAAACCGCCAATAGAAAGTTGGTTCTCTTTCTCGACAGTAGTGATAAGTGTGTTTTAAAAAAGCGAACAACGAAAAGCTACCGCTGTTTCAATTGTGAGTATTTGCCAATAATATTACATATTATTATAACGAACAAGTGTTTGAAACACCAAGATTTAAAAAAATATGTATTAGTTACACATTCATAACTAGATGGCGTTGGCGTCAAAACAGTAACATTAGATCAGTACCTAGTACTCGGTTGTTTTATTTCACACTCAACTCAACCTTACATTAAATATTCATTATGTTCAAATTAATCGTTGTAATAGTATTGGCTGACCATCCCGGCCGGCCGGTACTCGACAACAAGAGCGGCTTTCCGAATTATCTTTGATTGCAATTGAAAATCAGCTGTTGGTAGAATAACGTTCACAAACTTTTTACGCTGGTGTAAGTAATACAATCATTTTTAAACAAAGATAGACAATTTGAATTAGAATACGATTTTTTTTTCTATTCATGTACCTATTCAAACTTTACGATTATTGGTATGATGATAAAGTTGTTGTGGTGAAGCTTTTGTTATCATTATTTATTACTTACTATTAACATTATAATTGTTAATAGTAGTGGAGCAATTCAGAAAAATCAGCATTACTGCACTGATGACACGTGGTAGCACGAGATTTTTTTTTGATAGGTAAGTAGTAGTTAGGTCAAGATTCCTTGGCTTGCCCCATGTTAAGGCATCAGGCACGCCACTGCGCTAGATAATCAGCGATATAGGTACAAGTTTGAGATTGTATAGAATGGGGTGTGTACGCTACATTCTGCCTTAGGATTAACCTCCTTAGTCTTGAGCGGTCTATCGCCAAGTTTTCCCCGCGAACATGGTGAGATCGTCACACAACCGCGATCGACCTCGACGACGTCAATCTCACTCATTTTTTTTTCCGCCCTGGGCAGAGCGGGAGAGCGTGTCAGATTTAACTGACTAAAGCCCACTCCTGTTCCTTGACGCCCAAGTTGTAACAGTCTTCTCCCACCTCTCCGGCTGTATACACGTGACGTGACCAGTCCTCTCCCATTTCAGCCTGGTTTTACTTCGTTTTGTTTTTTTTTCTAACGCGAGTAAATAAAGTGCAAAACGTAGTTATATGCTCGTATTTTCACACATGGTTTACTGTTTTAATTTAAAAGCTCCATTTCCCAGCATTCATCCATCTTCAGCCTGTCACGTGTCACACACAAGGTGATTTTCTTTTATGTCGTTACTTTTACACAACTCATTCCATTTTTTTTTTCTATTTGCTTATGTTAACGTCTTTATTTTAAGGAATAAAGACCAGTCGAGAAGAGACTTGCTTCTCTACCAGCGATTCTGCTTTCGTGAAAGTTAAAAAAAAAAACCTCTTGCTCTCTCTTGGGCGGAGCGGGAGATAGTGTCAGAGTCTTACTGACTAAAAGACCCACCCCGTTCCTTCTAGCCTTCATACCGGGGCTCGAGCTCCCTTTCGGATAACCCTGGCCCCAGTAGGCTTCGATCCGGCTGGGTCCTTGCTGTTGCTCACAGCTCCTTGAGGCGCGCGGGAACAGTGCGCGCCGTCGACGACTTGGGCTTGGTCCGGACAGTTACGGCCGGGAAAAAAAAATTACATAATGTGTACCCATCCAAATCTGTTCCACCGTTCGAGCATGAAGATCGAAGTGGTAATAAACATGTAGGTACACAAACCTATGCCACTGTATTATAGCTGTTTCAACATTAACCACAACAAAAATATACATACACACTATGATTGACTTAAAAAAAATCCATCAACATCAACTGCATCAGATTACTTAAAATGACTTGTTTCGAAGTTTTTAATTGTTTTTTTTTTTTTGCGTCTTTTCTTATCTTCGAGACCGCCGCGCCCCTGATTATCTACATAATCAGACGTGTGCGCAGCGTAGTTTTATCTTAAAACTGTGATTTTATAGTATGAAAAATATGCACGTATGTAATTGTTTTTTTACACTGGACTATCTTTATATCATTTATTATAGAATATAAATGTGCCTTAATATTAGAAATAGAAACCTCAGTGCATTTATCAGGAAATAAGCGGAAACAGTCATTTTATTGAAATACATTCAAATAACAGAGCATTTAGCAAAGTTGACAATCCACAATCATTAGCGATATTAGAAAATTTAAAATGACGTCAACTCAACGTTCAGTCACGTGGTCAGAACAAAGGAATCGAAGGCGTGGCCGACTCGAGGCAATCGACGAAAAAATAATCGACACGAAACGGTCGTAACTTGGCTAGGCCTGCAAGATATTTAAACAGGTCAAATATTATTTGGATATTAGCCTCGAATCAAATAATTAAAAGCGCAATTTAGTAGCGAATAATTTTCACTAATTAACTTTGGGTATCAAATTATGGGCTAAGCCCGAAGCAATATAAAACGTAAAGGTTGCTACACGGTTTAACGATTTACTAATATTAAAACTGATGTCAAATCACTTAATCGGTTTCTTAATTTACTCTTAACTAACTTCTGTCTGCATCTTTGCCCATGTGATTGTCGGATTGTAAGTGCAACCATTATGAATGTTAGGTCATAATATAGAAATTGGTCTAACAATTTGCTAAGTTTCATCTAGGTTTGTTAAGACGTGATTCATACAAACATCTAAATATGCTTTTATAACGATAATATGTATAAACATGTATGATCCTAATATCTTGCAGTGTTTTCAAATTACCCAAATTTTTTGAAATAAATATATAATGTAATATGACATAATATAATATAAATGATAAATGATCTTTATTTTGCAAGTAGGTTTTATAAAAACACTTTTACACGTCAATTTTTTTTTCGTCAATTAATGCTAGATGAGGCCGCTTTTATATAATATAATATAATATAATATAATATCTATAATATAATATACTATAACATAATATAATATAATATAATATAATATAATATAATATAATATAATATAATATAATATAATATAATATAATATAATATAATATAATATAATATAATATAATATAATATAATATAATATAATATAATATAATATAATAATTTACCGATAAACTATTATTATATTATTCTATCTTGCAATGTTTTTAAATTGCCTAAATTTTCTGAAAGAAATATGCAAATTATTATTAGAACTGCACTAGCTTCTGACGTTTTATAAGTGCACATGTATGTGAAATAAAAAACTTTTGACTTTGACTTAGAAACTATTATTGTCGTTTCAACCGAAAAACGTTCACAGCTAGCCCAAGTGTCGCCATAATAACCGGTCTAGTGCGTCTTGCATCCATCGGATTCTCGTGACCCTTTTTATTTAAAATACATCATTTCCGAGCCCTCCTATTTTACTTGGTCTCAGCGTATCCTTTTACTTCCATTATAATTTATCACCTGTCACTCTCCTCTTTCTTTTATTATCACTTCTCATACAATCCTCACTCATAACTTTCCTAATACAGTTACCAAAACGAATCTTGAGCGGTTGCGCAGAAGTCAAATATTCGGTCTCTTTAGTGGTGCAAAGTGAGACGCGGGGGCAGGGAGTGTCAGCGATTGGCTCGCCGCGCCATCGTGTCGTAGAGGTCACTCCTCATTCGTTCCCTGCGTTGCTGCATGTATCTAACAACGTAGACGATTGGCTCGCCAATTTATGGAATTCGCAAAGCGATCCCCACTCTGACGCCGGGCGCTCAAGATCCGTTTTGGCAAATGTACCTTGCATATCTTCTTATCTTATTTAGTCCGTATTTTAGATTATAAAAAAATATTGGACACGTATTTTTTTTTCGATTAAACAAAAAATAACAAAGATATAGCCCATTAAGATTACGTTGTGACGATTAATTGTGACGTCACCCCGTGAAAAAATGTAGCACGGCGTGACGTTACACGTAACTTTAATAGGCTATATCTTTGTCATTTTTGGTTTAATTTACAAATAAAAAAATACGTGTCCCTTATTTTTGAATAATCTAAAAGACGGACTAATTACATTTTTACGGCCTATTTTACTTATTTTACTCTATGCGTTTTCTCAAAATTGTATCCGCTAATAATGATCATTTTTGATCCGTTTTCATAGTCCATCATTCTGATTCACATTGTCAGATAAAAACAATATTACCAGCGCTATAACTATCTTACTATACAACCTAAAAGAATTTAAATTCAATTTGTATTTAAATTCTTTTACTTTTAGACAGAAATCAATATAACTTTTTACATACACAACTAAAAACTGTAATTACAGTAAATTTAAAAAATAATAATAATAAAACTCTACGCTAATTACAACTATCTACAATCAAACTAAAACATGGCGTAATTATTTTAGTTTATTTTTGGGTTAGTATACCTACCCAACTAATTTCTGTCTGAAAACTGTGAAATCAGGAAAACCAATTTAGTTAGTACCCTTAACCGTTCAACCGTTCCTACACCACGCTTGATGGAACCGTTCAATCAGTCGTTCAGTCGCTGAAGTGTTTGTCGATCGTATGCAGTCGCCTTTAGTACTCGGAATATTGAACTACCCCAACTTTCAAATAACGTAACAGGAAATATGGTTAAAATGTTTGTTTGAAGTTGAACTGTTTATTGGAAATCCAGGTTGTAGTAATGATTTTGTGGTATTGTTGAAGAGAGAAAGGGCGCCGCCGTGGCACACATTGTTAGTTGTCTCTTTTTAGGGTTCCGTAGCTAAATGGCAAAAAACGGAACCCTTATAGATTCGTCATGTCTGTCTGTCTGTCTGTCCGTCCGTCCGTATGTCACAGCCACTTTTTTCCGAAACTATAAGAGCTATACTGTTGAAACTTTGTAAATAGATGTATTCTGTGAACCGCATTAAGATTTTCACACAAAAATAGAAAAAAAAAAGCAATAAATTTTGGGGGTCCCCATACATAGAACTGAAACTCAAAAATTTTTTTTTCATCATACCCATGCTTGTGGGGTATCTCGGTATCTATGGATAGGTCTTCAAAAATGATACTGAGGTTTCTAACATCATTTTTTTCTAAACTGAATAGTTTGCGCGAGAGACACTTCCAAAGTAGTAAAATGTGTCCCCCCCCCCTCTAACTTCTAAAATAAGAGAATGATACAACTAAAAAAAATATATATAATGTACATTACTTTAAAAACTACCAACGAAAATTGGTTTGAACGAAATCTAGTTAGTAGTTTTTTTTTAATGCTTCATAAATCGAAAAAAAAAAGTACACTATTATTAAAACATCGATCAAAGTTACAACACATTACAAGTACTTTTATATTATGTTACTTGCTGCTACGGAACCCTTCATGGGCGAGTCCGACTCGCACTTGGCCGGTTTTTTAGGGTTCCGTAGCCAAATGGCAAAAAACGGAACCCTTATAGATTCGTCATGTCTGTCTGTCTGTCTGTCTGTCTGTCTGTCTGTCTGTCTGTCTGTCTGTCTGTCTGTCTGTCTGTCTGTCTGTCTGTCTGTCTGTCTGTCTGTCTGTCTGTCTGTCTATCTGTCTGTCTGTCTGTCCGTCCGTCCGTATGTCACAGCCACTTTTTTCCGAAACTATAAGAGCTATACTGTTGAAACTTTGTAAGTAGATGTATTCTGTGAACCGCATTAAGATTTTCACACAAAAATAGAAAAAAAGCAATAAATTTTGGGGGTCCCCATACATAGAACTGAAACTCAAAAATTTTTTTTTCATCAAACCCATGCGTGTGGGGTATCTATGGATAGGTCTTCAAAAATGACACTGAGGTTTCTAATATCATTTTATTTCTAAACTGAATAGTTTGCGCGAGAGACACTTCCAAAGTGGTAAAATGTGTGTCCCCCCCCCCCTCTAACTTCTAAGATAAGAGAATGATAAAACTAAAAAAAATATATGATGTACATTACTATAAAAACTACCAACGAAAATTGGTTTGAACGAAATCTAGTAAGTAGTTTTTTTTTAATGCGTCATAAATCGAAAAAAATACACTATTACTAAAACATCGATCAAAGTTACAACACATTACAAGAGCTTTTATATTATGTTACTTGCTGCTACGGAACCCTTCATGGGCGAGTCCGACTCGCACTTGGCCGGTTTTTTTTATATATTAAACTAGCTGTGATCGCGACTTGGTTCGCATGGACTACAGGATTTTGAATTAATTTTTCTAATATAAAAGTAGCCTATTTTACTCCTTATTACATCCTGCCAAAAAAACGTCCCGTCAAAATCGGTCCAGCCATTTCAGAGATTAGCCTGGACAAAGAGACAGACAGACAAAAATGTTAAAAAAAATGTGTATGTACCGTATATATATTCATATGCATGTAGTAATACATGCATATGAATATATAAAAAAAATGAATATGTAAAGCAGTTATTTCAATATTACAAACAGACACTCCAATTTTATTTATATGTATGGATGTATAGATTAGTGTTTACGAGTACATGTTGTTACTACATTGTGTGTATCGACGAGTGTGTATGCCAATTAAAGTAGTTTTCTTTCTTTCTGACTGTAGCTAAAGAAACACGGGTGGGTTTTAGTCAGTAAAAATCACTGAGACACTCTCACTTGCTCCTCATAAAGTGGGAGAAGTCATCATCATCATCATCATTTCAACGGAAAGACGTCCACTGTTTTACATAGGCCTTCCACAGGTGTCGCCACAATAACTAGTCCTGTGCGTCTCGCAACCATCGGATTCCCACGACGCCCACCAGGTCATCGGTCCACCTTGCGGGAAGCCTTCCAATGCTGCATCTTCCGGTATGTGGTCATCACTTCAGAACCTTTCGTCCCCATCAATTATCTGTTCTGCGAGCAATGTCCTCAGCCACTTAAGTTTGGCTATTCTTCAGAATAAGTAATTTGATAATTACCCACCTTTAAACACACACTAGTACTAGTAGCACTAGTAGTAGTAGTAGTAGTAGTAGTAGTATTAACACGTAAGTCTAAACAAATACAAGTGGTATTAGGTGTTGGTATTAAAATGGAATATATCCATTAACCAACTGAACCGTAAACAGTATTAAATACCAGAAATACATAAATTCGTAACCATGAAAATTTCGAGCCACCGTAAATTCTACAATTTTACGAGCAAAACCAGGGAAATATGTCAAGCATTAAAAGCTACGCTGTTCCTCGTATTGTATGACCGAGGCGACAGAACCCCTCGTTAAACTCTTTAGCTTTCCTTTAATATAATTATTTAACTTTATATGGGAAGTAAAAGTTAACTGTGTGTGTTAATAACGTAGTATATAAAATACTCGTAATGCTGAAAATAAAATTCGATTGTTTTCGAGGGGAGGCAACACACTACAATAGAGTAGTGTCCAGGGTCAAAATAATTACATTTTATTTAGTCCGTATTTTAGATTATAAAAAAATATTGGACACGTTTTTTTCTTTTTTCGATTAAACAAAAAATAACAAAGATATAGCCCATTAAAATTACGTGAGACGTCACCCCGTGCGAAAAAATGTAGCACGGCGTGACGTCACACGTAATTTTAATGGGCCTCATCTAAATGTCTCTAAAACGAACGGTCCTGTGCGTCTCGCATCCATAGGATTTGACTGACTCTTATCAATAAAATAAATATACTAACTGACTGATTTGATTGGATTTTTAATCAATTAAACAGTCTTTAAATAAACGTGAACAAAACAAAATTTATACATCTTATTCTGATATTTAAATCATTATTAGACAAAATATTTTAAGTAGGCTTCATCGCCTTTTTTATCTCATAAATACACGTTAAAGTATTATAGTCATCATTTATCGATCCTATAAAAACCCATATGTCTTAAAAACTAACCAGAAACCATCCAAAATATGGCGTCGACAAAAACTCTTCGACATTGCTGTAGACCGGCAAAATGTACCTAAAAGACTGGCGGCATTGCCACGCTGAATTGCAATGCTTATGTCCTTTGATCAAGGTAAAAGCCAGCGAGGTAAATAGGTACAGCTCCATTTCAAAAACGTCAAAGGTAACTAGCCAACCGAAATTAGTTTCGATCCATGTCCGAGCCGGATCCGATAACTACATTAGAATCTGCGCTGTATATGCGCTGATAGTGTTGCTACAGTTGCCAGGAGTACCGATTTGAGCGGAATGTCCTGATTTTCGGGGGTCTGGGGGTCGTTTTTAAGCTATTGCATAGCTTCTATCCGCGATAGCCTTGAGCGTGGAGACCGAATCCAGAAATTCCGTAACGAAAATAACCTAAAACCCCCCCACTTATTTGTTTTTTGAGCGTGGTGACCGATAAGAAAACAAATGAGTGAACAATCAATCAAAATTAAATTCAATGTGTGAAAGTGTAACTTCAATTAATATCAAAGAAAAAAAAAAACAAAGGAAAAAAAATACTGCATAAATAAAATAAACAAATAATTATAATTGCATATGTTGATAAAAATGCTATACAATAACTTTACCGCGGCAGTCCCCGAGTGCCACACGTCTTTTTTTTTATTGTAGATAGATTCACGCTTGACCGCTATCTCCTGATGGAAAGCGACGATGCGGTCGACGATGGAACGCGCTTACCTAGAAGAAACCTATTCACTCTCGACTTAAATATTCCCGGGTTGTAGCTATCAGGAAACACAGATTTTGGCAAGGAATTCCACTCCCTAGCTGCACGCTCAATGAATGTGTTCCCAAAACGTTTTGTGTACCGGTGGCGCATCGCCGTACGTCTGGTAATCCGATGATGGAACGGGCTAGGCGGAATTAGGTTATGTAATTCCGATGCACACTCCCCGAAATGCAACCGGTAGAAAACCGACAGGCTAGCAACTCTGCGTCGATGGTTAAGACTTTGAAGTCTCGACTCGACGAGTGTATCATCGCTAATTCCCCTTTTTTCAACTGTACCGATATGCGTCTAATGGCGACTCTGAAAGTCCCGATAAATCCAGCGTTGATAATTGCGCCATCGGTAAATGGTGGACATCCCAACCATATGTACAAAGCATGTTTTGGAACCAGTCATCATGCGTACAGCTAAAAAGTGGAATTCCCTCCCGCAGTCTGTGTTTCCTACAGCTACAACCTAGGGGTCTTTATGTCAAGAGTGAATAAGTTACTTCTAGGTAAGCGTGCTCCATCGTCAGCGATATCAACGATTACCATCAGGTGGGATAATGGTCAAACGCAAGCCTATCAATAATAAATAATAAAATGACTAAAAATTAACATGTTTTCACCAGTTGCATTCGCATGGCCGTAGTGAGTGTGACAATGCATTCAAAATCTCACTTGGGCTGATGCCTGCTTTAGCTGCGGGATCGTTTGAAAAAGTGAACTGAAGGACATAGTCTTGGCCAGTAAAAGTTTGACATGCCCACCCTGAATCTTTCCATCCTAGACGCGGAGACATCATTAAATGATTCAAATTTTTTTTAAACATTTTTTTTTCCCGATCCAAAACCCCAAATCTCGATTTATTTTGTCATCTGCTCCGGTTTTAATCAATCGGACGTGGCAACACTAGCTGTATAGGCCGGACTAAACGCAATGGCCGTAGGTAGAATATAGTAACCAAGTTAGTCCTAACTTGGTTACTGTATTATACCTCCGGTTGAAACTATAGCTGTGGGGATTTGGAGCAACATCTAGCTGGCTCGTCAGATTTTAGATACACCAGGATTTGATCATGTATAAAGGTGTAAATCTAAATTATTCTGTCAAATTTTGACTGGCCTGTAGGTCTAGTAGTTAGTAGCCCTGACTGCTATGTCGGAGATCGTGAGTTCGATCCCCACCCATGACAAATGTTTGTGTGATGAGCATGATCATTTGTTCTGTGTCTGGGTGTAATTTATTTATAATATGTATGTATTTAGAAAATATATAAGTATGTTTATCAGTTGTCTAGTACTCGTAACACAAGCTCTGCTTAGCTTGGGACTAGACGGCGTTGTGTGATAGTTGTGGAATATTATTATTATTATTATTCGTATAAAGGCTTGAGCTTGCAATAGGTCAACAATCTAAGTAGCTCACTGTTTAACGGCCGTTCATGACCTTGGTGCTGTAAGCGGTAGCTAAGTGCTGAGCGGGGAGCGGTAAGAACAAAAGTTTGAAAATTATTGAAGCACGCCATAAGACGCCACTTATAGCGCCTGGCGATTGCTTACCGATGCCGGCCCGCTTGCTGCGCTACTCATCGCTAAGACCAAAGTCGTTAATAGGCCGTAAGAAGCCAAACCCAGGTTGACGGCAGTTCTACGCGCGCCTCAAAGTGATGTCAGCAAGATCTGCTAACCACACTATGAGGGACTCGTTAGGGTCCGTCCCCATCGCAACGGCGCAGCGCCGTCCCTTTATAACGGTACGGCGTCGTCACTGTGCAACGGCACGACACCGCCTTTGCACGATGGACGGTTGGTTGGGAATAAGATTTTCTTTTGAATATTTTAGAATGACTGGACGTGCCTCCACTAACGAAACAAAGAAGTCTGTATCGATATTTTCCACCATTTTGTTTTACACACATGCGCGCACGCTAATTACGAAATATCGACAGAATACGCGCGCGGTGCTGTTGTACGGTGGCGGTGCTGCGCCGTGGTAATGGGGACGGGCCCTAACGCCACCGTATTGTTCAAAAGAGTTATTATGACACTGGACTGTAAAGTACAACAGAATGTATGCAGATGGGTTTTCATCATCATCATTATCATTTCGGCTGAAAGACGTCTACTGTTGGGTCTCCCCCAAGTGTCGCTACAATGAAAGGTCCTGTGCGTCCCGCATACATTGGATTCCCGCAATCCCATTCCCAGGTCATATGTCCACATTGTAGGCCTTCCATCGGTTGATGATAGGTTTTAGCCAGAAAAACAAAAATTGACACTCGCTATTAAATATCAAAGCAAATACGACTTAGAATGTAAGTCAAAGCAAAGCAGCTATGACTTAAAATGTAATACTGACTGTCTCTTATAAATATCAAAGTCATACTTACATCAGTTTTGTGTCGAATAAAGTTCTCCGGTCTCCTGTTCTAAACGGAAATATAAAAGATTTAAAAGCTCGTTACTGACTGCGCTTTCTACAAGGAATGATAAAAATATTCTAAATGGACATGGCATATGGGTAGTTTGATGGCTAACTGATAACGTTAGTGGAACAATCAGAAAAAAACTTGCAACAAATGGTTTTTACTACCAAAAAACTTCAAATCATCATCATTATTTCAACCGATAGACCTACCCCATAGACTTACCCCAAGTGTCGCCACAACGAACGGTCTTGTGCGTCTCCCATCCTTCGGATTCACGTAACCCTCACCAGATAATCGGTTCACCTTGTAGAAGGCCCTTCAACGCTGTGTCTTCCGGTACGCGGTCGCCACTCCAGAACCTTTTGGCTCCGACGGCCATCTGTTCTGCAAGCAATGTGCCCTGCCCATTGTCACTTAAGTTTGGCGATTTTTTGTGCTATGTCGGCAACCTTGATTCTTCTGCGGATATCTTCATTTCTGATTCAATCATGCAAGGAATCTTCGAGGATAGCTTTCCATTGCCTTTTGGGTGACTTTAAGTCTTCTGCCCACTGATGTACAATAAATTATTAAAAAAGAAGGGGTATGCTCACGTAACCAGGTACTAGGGAAACATGACCTGAGAGCAGTTTTTGTTTGTTCGCTTTTTCTTGATTCCCTTTTCACATCGCAGGCGGAACGAAATGAGAGTGATTCCCTTAGGAATGACTTCGCGTTGCGAGCGTCGGTTCTCGGCTTACACCGTTAGACTAGACATATTGAATGGTGCATTCATACTGACGAGAATGTGTAGTGGGGTTTTTAGTATGTAAGGATTCCATCAGTAGACGGAGTTTGCATAGTTTTTTTCTCTAACATTAACCACTGCTCGAAATAGACTTTTCATTGTTTGTTTATTTATTCCTTTTATTATTTCAGTACACACATAAGACGGCAAAAGATAGGTATAGATAGGTACAATATAGTTATTACTACAAAGTTACTGAGCTTATTTCAAATGTTTCTTTTAGCTTTTCTGCGAAAGGAGAGACTGTAAATAAATGTAGACAATAAAAAAACAAGAAGAGTAATGAAATCTTAAGAGTGCTCTTACCGACCCATCTACGTTAAGCTGAGCATAGTTTAAAAGCTAAAAACGTAAAAAATAAAGAAAACCAATTATACAAAATAAATTTCTAAAAAGATTTTTGTTTCAGCTTTTTTTTCTATCAATAAAATTGGTCTCACAAATTGAATCACTAAACCCATTTACTGAATAAATAGTTTTATTTCATTTCAATCAAAGACCGAATATTTACCTTAATGAAAACGACCTTCGTAAATTCGTTTCGTTCTACGAAATAATGATGAATATAATAAAGTGTCCTGACCTTTTTATTTTGACCTTTTATCTTTGATTTTTAGCACTCTTCAAAATAAAACGCAAAAATAATAAAACGCAAATAAAAAATATAACTTCAAAATAGTTTATTAGAATAAAATAAACACATTTTTTCACCAGCCAGGGTGAATTCTAATTATACAAATTACCAACATTATAGATAAAATATGTAATTCTAACATTTTATTTAATAAATACAATCTACATCTAAAACCAATAATATAATTTACATTAAAACATTATTTAAAAATATCCAGTAAATTTATAATTGCATTTTAAAATCGAGTGCTGATAATAAAATTTTAAAACACAACGATATTTTTTTTTATAAAATTTATTATCTAATTCAACTCTCACAAAAAAGTTTTTTCATATTTTGCATCTAATATAACCACTTCTATTTTTTAAAAGCTCGCTACATTTTTACTTTAATTATACTAAGGTACTTATTAAATATTTTTTTTTTAATTAATAGATTCAAAGATATCGTTTATTATGACTGAATAAATATTGGAATTAAATATTTAAGTCAATGAAACATCGTGAGGAAACGGCATGTCGTAAAGCCATGTGATCGATTTTTAATCTAACCGAGATGCAGCTGAATACTAGTGTATATGTCGTGATGAGATGAATTGATCACTTTATGATATGGCCAAGTGAAACTGGCCAGATCGTTCAAATGTTAACATTAGATAATATGTCAATCCTCGCTTGGCCATATCATTGATGTAGGATTTCAATGATAATAAAGGTCTAAAGATAGTAGGCCAAACGAAGATTGAATTATCATCAAATGTCAACGTTTAAACGATCTGGCCAGTATTAGTTGGCCATGTCAGAAGTGACCAATTCTAAGATCTGGCATTCTGGCCACGACATATGAACGGAACAACTACTGCCTATCAGACTTCCATTACCCATTACTTGAATACCATGAGAAGTCAACCATTCAACGTGGTAATGCTGTCAAGCTGGACACATTTTTGGATGACAGCGATGTCACAAAATATATAGGTATGAAAGTCAATCTACATACAAAGCGCGCTCGAGCAACACACACATAGACAACACTCACGGACACGACATCTTGGAGTGCCTCGGCCCGCTCGTCGAACACTTTCGGCTCAAACGCTCATTAGTGTGCGTCCACCGAGCGTAGGTATAAAAAGTAAAGTACATACATGAGATTGTCTTCCGTACCTATCTATTTTGTGGCGATGTGGAGGATATATTGTTTTTTTGTATATTATTTTAGTTGAGTTTTTTACGAGCCGGGAAATCGACATAGATTTTAATAACTTTGGAATTTGTAAATTAAAAAATAAAACTTTGTAACTTTCGCTTATTCATGATGTTAAAATTACATTTTTTTTAAATTAATATTGTTGAGATTATTATTTTGTATTTAATTAATTATTTCTTTATAGATACATACACCGCTAAATTTTGATCATTTTGATCCCGTGGAGGGTCGATCCGGTACATAAAATACTATCGATTTTTAAAGATAAAATTAAAAACTCATATTAATTTACGCATGTATGAAATTAATTTCTTTAAAAAAACGTCAGCTGAACGAGTCCAATGACCTGTAGGTAGTTTGTACGCAACGCCGACTACTACCTACAGGTCATTGGACTTGATCAGCTGCATAACAATTTTTCGAAAAAAGTAAATTCGTTTTTTAACTATTGCATACCCATTTATTACATAAAGTAATAGTATAGTGGTAGTTAAGTAGTCATCTACTGTATAGTAGTGTCTTTTATCTGGAATACTTATTCATTTGTTGGAACAATATTTATATTGTGTGTGAAAATTTGTAATTGGGCTTATTGACATGTTAATACCAACTAGCTCGAATTAAAATTCATATTTTCAAAATGAAATAAAATATATGAAGTACATAATTAAGTTTACTGTTAGAATATTTAACTTGCATTTACTGAGATTTTAAATGAAAATATTATACAAATAATGTAATGATTTTTGATGTAGAAAGATTAAAAATATTTCATTTACTTTCACTCTACAATCACAAGTGTATTTTGCTTATGCATCTAGCTTTGATTACTTTGTACTTTAAAGTGCTTACCTGCACCTTTTTCGAAATCGACCTATATAAATGAAATATTTAATGTACTTTTTATTATAAGCTGTAACTTAAGTATTATGAAATTCTAGATTTTTTTTAATTTACATAAATTTTGTAAGTGATACAGTAACGATGCTTGTTGTGTCCTTTTATTTGAGTTGCACCAACACCATGAAGTAAGTTACAACAGCACCGAGCACCTGGAAATATACAAAAGCGATAGTTTTCATTCATTCAATGAAACACATCATTTACCTTTCGTCTTTAGGATAAGCAACTGTATGTATGATCTCCCTTAAGCTCGCTAATCGCCTGTTCACGATCTTGCCTCTGGGAGCGGTGCTAAGCGCGAGGCGGCGAGCGGTAACATCAAATGTATGAAAATGTTTGAAGCACGCCACGAGATGCTGCCCATAGCGTCAAGCTCGCTCTTAAAACGATGCCACTCCGCTCGCCGCTAAGAAGTCTACGAAGTCGTGAACAGGCCGAAAAGGTCTTTGAGAGATTGCTCGATAGGGTAACCAAGGCCCTGGAACGCAATGGACAATTGAAAGAACACGCGTAGGTTTTAAGTCGGTAAAAGACACGACCGTCCACACCACCTTAAAGCTAACATTCATTGGATTATTTTTCACCACAAAAAGAAACATAGGATCTCACGCTCTGCTCAATAACCACGCTTACTACCAGGAGATCAAAGAGACGGTTAGAACTTTAAAAGACTATTAGGGTCGCCGCAAACGACCGGCCGCAACCACTAAACGTCGCCACCGGTCATATCTCCTGTAGATTTCGTACATTTCATATGTAATCGCCGCACACAGTTGACGTCATTGGTCACCACATGCTACAAATCGCCGCTGCTTGCTTCTTGTGGCCAGTCGCCACGCTTTTAAACCTTCTTCGTCAGAGTCAAATATAATACTATGCGTATGAATTAAAAGACGAGTAGCAGCCACCGACTGCAAGTGGCTTATGTGAGTTTCAGCATCCCTTGTAGCCACTTCTAGCTTCTCATGGTGGCGTTGATGTGACATTTACAAAAGCAGAAAAAATTATACGTACCGAAGCAAACAAATCAAGTGAGACGGTGAAGAACTTGGCTCCGGAGATGCTCATAGCCTTCTGGCACTGCTGGCATACGATTTGCACGAAAGTCTTGGCCTCCTCAGATCCATCGTACCACTGGCATGAGTAGGCCGCTTCCATTACTGATGAGCTCTGAATTATGAGAAGAAATTTTTATTAAAACTAATGGTTTCCGAACCTTTGAATTAAGAACTTACTGGGAAATTCTCTCAGTACATCGAATAGTTCTTTGGGATCAATCTCTTAAAGTGTCATTGTTTTGCATGTGAACTACATGATATTATGACGTGTCGGTTTCCTCGCGATGTCTTCCTTCACCCTTTTAAGAGCCTTAAAACGAAAAATTCTAGTAATAAAACTTTTAACGCTCCATATTCAAATAAAAAATCTCACCTCTTCAATAAGTCGATTGCCAAAAATGCAGAAATGGAACACTTGACCAAGAGTATAGCTGAGGTAGCCAATCGTACTGAATGCGTACACGTTAATCCCGTTAATCTGAAACAAGGAATAAAGACAATATTACTGAAGGTTTTATTTTCATCCAGATATGATAATAAAGTCTAAAATATACCCTGACATTGTAGACTGTTCTGAAAATTATTTCAAAATTCGAATGACGCGGCGATCTATATGATTTTCTTTTTTAAAACAAATGCAAGGCACTTTCTTGGAGTTACTTGAGTACCTTGAGTGAAGTTTGACGCAATCGTAATGGTATGATTTTTTTAGAACAGCACTAAGGTTTTGATAAAAGTAGGCTGCGAGATTGTTCGACCCTCGATCGATTGTAAAACAGTGGTTACGCTGATCCAATTAAAATTCTACGCAAAATATATAAAAAAGAAACAATTTGCTTGTTTTTTTTTATATATTTTGCATTTTATCAATTATATTGTATTAACATGCATTCGAACAATGAGTCGCACAGTCGCTAAGTTGTGTTGTTTTGCGTCACTATGCAAGCCATGTGGATAAATTAAGGGTTAAAAGGTGGTTCAAATTCGAGAAAAAATGCTATACAATGGGGGCCCTGTCTTTGATTGTCATTATTTTTTTCCTAAATTTTCTTCACACAGATCATACGATCACAGATTCTAGTTAACTTCATCATTTGCAATGCCAGTTTTAAAAATGTATCGTCAAACATCCCAAACCACCATAACTAGTAGCTGTCTGTTAGATATTGCTGTCCGCGATAAGACCACCTTTGTATCCATCGATTTAAGTTTATGTGTAAATGTTGTGTTATTTTTTTGGTGTAAAATAAAGGTTATTCTATTCTCGTCTTTTGCATTATAATTGACTTGCACTGGAAAATTGTACACGGTCAGTACCATAGATTTATGGCTGCAATTAAATAAAAATTGCATTGTTGTTGTTGTTTGTTGTTTTTTGTTGCTTTTTGTTGTTGTTGTGTTGTTGTTTGTTATTGTTTGCTTATTTGTTTTGTTGTTGTTGTTGTTTGTAGTTGATTTATGGCATAATTAGCCTTTTTTGATAGTTATTGCTGATTAAAAGTCACTTAACCCAGATTTCTGGATACTGTTATTGCCCTAGAATCTGTTGAAGCTTTTTGAATTATTTATTGCACTCCAAAATAAGTTTCTAATATATAATCTAAGAGTTGATAAACGCAGGCGAGCTTAATTCAAAGTTTTTTTTTATGGCAATTGAGCCGATTTCGACTATTCTGCCAGTGTTTCGTTGGGACGGCGGCTTAGTGAGAGCAACCGTCGAACGCTTCGTGGTAGGTATTAGTTTAAGCTAAATAAACGAACACATGGGTTAGTAAAAAACACGTAATCTAATTTACAGGTTTACATACTAGTTGATTTTTCTTCCAATGAACCATTGAGTGACAGAGAAAGATTACAATCGAGAGTAAGATAAAGAGGAAGAGAGTAACCACCAAAAAAGAGTTACTAAATATACGTATATGTATCTAAATAATATTTTTTTTTTCCACAACTATCACACAACGTTGTCTAGTCCCAAGCTAAGCAGAGCTTGTGTTATGGGTACTAGACAACTGATAAACATACTTATATATTTCTAAATACATACATATTATAGATAAATTACACCCAGACACAGAACAAATGATTATGCTCATCACACAAACATTTGTCCTGGATGGGAATCGAACCCACGACCTCCGGCATAGCAGTCAGGGTCACTAACCACTAGACCAACAGGCCAGTCAAAAAATTACCTACTCGTATTTCTATAAAACAATAAATTGAAGAATGGTCACCGCCATTTGTTGGTAAAATGATGGAGTAACGACCATTTGAAGTTGGTCTGGAATCGATCAAGCGACCTAAGTCCCCGGGTCGAACCAATGATGGACCATTACACAAAATGTTTTTACATTTGTCAAACCATTCTTATTCCTGCGATATTGTAGGAGACGAGGTTAAGGACGACCTTAAAGCCTTGACAAAAAATTGATCGATTCGATATGTATGAAAATGGCATATTTTGATAGATGAGGAGGAAGATTGTCTTTGCAACTGAGGTTGGAATACGAGCCTCAGGCGAGGGTGTGATGGAGCCATGTGCCGCAGTGATTAATTTCCTCGTGTATTATTCGACGTTTTTCAATACAGATACGAAATAAATGAAAGGCGGTTCACAGGCACCTCGTGGGGCTTAGCATCCAACCTAATACGATAAATGTAATGAATCATAGCTGGGGCTAGTTAGCGCACTTTTCCGCACTAGTGCGGAAAACCGTAACTGTTGTATTTGTTCTGAGGTAAATTGAAAAAATGCTGGTTATCGAACCAGTTTTTAATAAATATACAAAAATAGAAAACTAACTGTAAAATAAAACCAATGTCAAAATTGGTAGAGAAGCAAACGAGATATAATAATTTTAAACAAATATGACAATTCTGTCTCTCTTGCCAAGACGCCGTTTTCTATGGCGATGGCGGCTGTATGGGCGTGATGAACTTTAATGTTAAAGGCCACGGCAGAATTTAGAAGCTTTAAAGCCTTATAGCTTTGTTGTTGATGAAGGTATTTAAAAAAAACATATTCGTTTATAGGCCAAAAGAATTTAGCAATTTAAAAAAAAATGCATACTCACTGCTTATTGCATATGATACCTTTTATGTCTTGATATGCATACTATTCATCTGAACTATAATTATAGCGACGGATTTTTTTTTTTTTGTTACCGAAAGGTCTGCGATTGCCTGATCTTTTTAAAAATAGATGTTATGCTAATGGTTATTTCAGAATATCCCAACCTTAGGTCCGCAAACTACTGGAGGTTCGCCAAACGTCCGCAGAATATAATAGATAAGCATAAGTCCAAATAACAAAAACATGACATCGCTTGACGCAATGACGAAGCTACATAAGTGGCAATGAGATTTAAAACTATCAGAGAATTTAGTATACAATTCAGTAAAAGTTGCGTAAATTAGCTATTAAGAAACACAGACTCCGACAGGAAATTCGACTCCTTAACTGTACGTACAACGAATGTGATCCCTGAACATTTTGTGCGTATAGGTAGGATGTCTACCATGTACCGGTAGTGCAACGCCCTACGTCTGGTGATTTGGTAATGTAACCTGCTTGACAGAACTAAATGTAATTAATTCAACCTGGGAAAAGGTGGAGAGACGACCTAGATGTCTACCGCAAGGACAGCTGGGAGGTGGCTCAAGAAAAGGAAACCTGGAAGAACTTGGAGGAGGTCTTTATCCAGCACGAGCTTGTGCCAGCGGCTTCGCCCACGTACATAATATATTATAGCCTTTAGCACTCAGGAATAATGTAGAATAGAATAGAATAGCATTTATTCGGCGCAAGCAACACAATATACAACAACATAAAATAATAATAAAAAAAGAGTACAGACATACAATACAAGTAGCTTTCTACCAGTGAAAAAATTATTAGAATTGGATTATTAGTTCCAGAGATTACCCCCTACCTACAAAAACTTACAAATACCTCGTAATAATATTAGTAAAGATTGGGACAAAATCGGCTATTAAAAAAAAAAATCTGATGCACACTTCCCTAAATGTCCAAATACTAAGAAGTCGATGATCAAAATTACCTTTGTAGCTTGATAGGCCAGGAGCGTGAGAGTGATTGTCGACACCAACATGTGGAACAGAAGAGCAGTGCCGTAAGTATCTCCGATGGAGGCCACCAATCTGGAAAAACAGAATTCATTAGATTTCTTTATTTAGTACATGGAGGACTTACAGCTAATAAAACCAGACAAAAAAAAGGAATCCATTATCACTAGAAAGACAATTACAAGTCCTCACGTGTAGACATTATAGTATACATTAAATATGGTGTGAGCACAAAAACAAAAAGCTGCGCTTCTTAGTTAACTAGGATACAGCAAAAATCCTTAGCTTGCACTTAAAAAACTAAATAATAAACTATTAAACCCAATGCTACTTGAAAAATTTGAGACTTAAGCTCCTTCTGGCCGAGTTCACACTAATGGTGAATGGATCCAGATCATATTCCTTGCATATGTCATTGAAGTTACTGCTTGCACTAGCTACTATGCTGATACCAGCAGTTACACCAGAATTAAAGCAGAAAGTTGTTCAAAGGAAATATACTCCCAACATAACAAAGGTTATATCCACTTGAATGCAGACAATTGTGCCAAGAGAACACACTCACAGGATAAAGAAGGTTACACCGATGTGAAAGCAGAAAATTGTCCCATGGAAACATAATTCCAGGATCAAACATTATGTCTGTGTGCAATTACAAGCCATATTTAGAAATACCATAATACATGTCTTGGTAGACCATGGTATACCCGAGTGCCAAATTTCATCCGAATTCGGCTTGTGCTATGTGCACTAGACAACTGATAAACATAGGTACTCATATATTTCTAAATAAAAGTGAATACTCATTTTTTAAATTTTTCATTTTTGGTGGCGTAACTTTTTCTTTGGTTTTCATGATAATGAGGGATAGGATCCTAATTCTCAAAAAAAAACTGAAGAGAAAAGCTTTTTCCTCAGTTTTCGTGAAAATTAGGGACCTATGAAGTTATAGTTTCACAACCAAAATTGAAAAAAAATATGTTCACCCAAATACAATTTTATAACTATAAATTACAACCAGACAAAAAAAAAATGACCGTGAACATTTGTCCTGGGTGGGAATCGAACCCACAAACTACAGCATAGCAGTCAGTGCCACTAACCACTAGTATAATAAACCAGTCAATAGTCAAAGTAATTTCTTGGAATTATTGATCCCATTTCATTGAAAGGCACAGTATCACTCAGTGTCAAAAGCCTACTTATTATTTCAGAGAATTGGTATCAGGTTTAGGTGGGAAACACAGGTGCAAAGCCAGATAAATAACACAATTGAATTTAGCAAGGTATACAAAACAGAGTGTTAAGTCTCATATACCTCTTATGGTAAGAGAGGATCCTTCGACCGTAGCCCGATTCGCGTAATGAAAACCGTAACGATATCGCAGCGATTAAATCGTTTAGACCATTTCCGTATTCACATCCATCAATCGAGTTTGAACGACACCGATTTTAAAGTCGCTTGAAATTCGTCGATTTGAAAAAAAAAATCCGTAGGTATTACATTATCCTAGTAGAATACTTATTAATGTAACTGGAAATAAGTGGATAGATCGTGGATACCGCTTTTGGATAGGACTTCCATCAAACGACTATAAAACTTCAACGATATTTGGCTTGTTTGATTTTACGTGAATCAGGCTACAGATGCGTGTTATGTTAGAGCAAATACCTGGGCTTTTGCGCATGTTCTAACCGAGTGGAGAACTCTAAGAGCGCTTTTAATTTATGCATACTGCAAACGGCCAGCTGCCGCACGGGTACCGTGCCGCAACCGGCCGATTGCAGAACGTTAGCTTTCCGACAACAAGCCCCTCAACTGAAAACGTATTTAACTGCCGTGCTTTTGTATGCCAGTAATGCGCTATTCAACACCGAATTGATCACTTGGTGCCTGTGACGTTGCCGTCCCTCCGGCCGTCCGGTAACTGTCCGGACCAAGCCCAAGTCGTCGACGGCGCGCGCTGTTCCCGCGCGTCTCAAGGAGTTGTCAGCAACAGCAGGGGCCCAGCCGGGTCGAAGCCTACTGAGGCCAGGGTTATCCGAAAGGGCGCTCGAGCCCCGGTATGAAGGCTTGAAGGAACGAGATGGGTTTTTTAGTCAGTAAGAGTCTGACACTATCTCCCGCTCTGCCCAAGAGCGGGGGTTGTCATAAGACGATTTTTCCCATCGAAAAAAAAAAAAAAGTTGCCGTCTCTTTGTCGACCGTTTGCCGCACGGTTGCCACACTGCGCGTTTGGTATGTAAAATACGATCGTCTGCACGCGGTACGACTAACGCACCGTATCCGCACCGCAGCTAGCCGTCAAAAAAAGCATACATTGAAAACGCCATAGATTCCAACCCAACACCGCAACTTTGAACTTTTCAATAACTACCTTAGTTCCAAAACATTTAAACCAATACAATAATTCTCCCGACCGAATTCCCATCACGGAGGCCAATATCAATAGAGAGTCAAGTACGCAGGAGATATTATAGTGCACAAGTGTATGCGCAAACACAGGTGTCCTTTATTCTCGTATCCAATGGGACGACAATCCGACAGGACCGGAGAGAGATCTGTCGTAAGACCAACGCCTTTACGGGCTTTCCGAGGTACGGGGATACCACACCACTGACTTCTAAACACCGGGCTGCAACTAAGGAATTATTGATGGAAAAAGCCCAATAACAGAATTGAAACGTAAGACACATAGATGATAGGCCAGCCGCAAGGTGGGCCGATGACCTGATGAGAGTCGCAGGAATGTGATGAATGCGAAACGCACAGGAGCGTTCGATGTGGCAATACTTGGGGGAGGCCTATGTCAAGCAGTGGACGTGATGATGAGAAATTGATACCAGGGATCTAACACTCAACAGTTGTACTTTGTGGCCACATAAGCCAACGTAGAATATAAAACTGGTTATACTTTTATGTACTGTCCGTCCTACAAAATTACTGTTAGTCAAAAAGGACACCGAAAACATAAACCGTTAAAATAAATGACCACAGTAGTTCATATGTAGAGCATAGTAAGTATCAAAACTAAACATTCAATTAAAACCACAAACGTTTTCAAAACATAATTTCATATTCCTAACTTCACAGTTAAAACGCAAATACAAAGTTCGTTGCTTCAAACACGATGTTAGCCGAAGTTTGCCGAAGTAGGAACGACTTCTGACCACAGATTATTATAGGTCTCGGGCGGGTGGTTTGCGCGTCTGTGGTCACTGGAGATCAATTAGGTTCAGTACGATATAGCTAATAAATTGTGCTGTCGCGACCATACTGAAAGTTTTGTAATGATTTGGTTCAGATAGTTTTGTTTGTAGGTATTGCTGTATGTAAATGTTGGACAGAGAAGTAATCCGTAACTTCATTTGCAGTTCCAGCAGTGATTTGAAGTTGATAACTTCGTATTTGTTTGTTTTTTTCACATCGTTCTTGAAACAGCAAATTACCAAAATTAAACAGAAATAACCACTATCATACAGGTCGCGCGGTGAATCAAGATCGCTCGGCAAAAGTGGAAGGGGCATGCGCAGTATTCAATTCTAAGGTCTATTTGGCGACGTGCTAGCAGGTGTGCGCCATCGGCGACACGTCATTGGTAGATAGAGTCGCTCTTCAATTCCCGCGTTGCGTTCTCGTGTCTCATTGGATACTGTTGTACTTGGGTACTGTTGCGTACAGCTGTGTTATCGTATTAGTAATACGTAGTCGTAAAAAAAAATGGTTAAAAATAAAGTTTTAATACGGCAAGCCAGAAAAATGGTTAGAGACGTGAATTGTTATGATAAGAAAGAAACTAACGAAATATTTTTTTAATTTATTATTTATTATATTCTTTATTGTACACCGCTTGAACAAAAAAGATACAGGACAAAAAATTAAAAAAAAAATTAATTAATTTTAATTTTAAAAAAAATCTGAATTCACCTACTTACAAGATAAATTACAAGCAAAAACTAGTGTTATTATAAGTTATGTTACTAAAGTTCAAACATACGAAATTAAAAATAAAATTCTAACGTACTAAGAATTTCTGTGCGCAATTGTACACATGCGCCGATTGCCCCCACTACTTTCACCGAACGATCTTGATTCACCGCGCGACCTGTACGTGGATAATTACAGGGTCAAATGAAAATCAAAGACACGATGGATAAAATGATGCTGTATGAATATAACTGCAAAGTAGGTGCATGTACAGTACAGAACAGAAGTCGCGTGGAACACAGGGCGCCGTCGATTCGGGCCTAGTCCTTACCAACCAGTCAGACGGTGAGCTACCCACAGCTCGACTTCTGCAAGAGATTTCCCTGGAACTTCTGACACCCGGGGCGTTTCTTAAGCGGTGGTAAGGGCGTGAGGATATCTGTGCCCTCACGGTTACTGTCATTTCTTTCGCTTGCTTCACTGCTTCGCAGAAAGAGGCGACGGCTTCCAAATTCCTCTAGCTCCGGACCATGCCCTAAACCAGAGCTGGACGCGAAAGTTTGCCACTACCGATCGCCTGCACGAGGGCTGGTGCTCCACCCAAAACGAAGCTATCTTCAACCGTATGCTCCATCGTTTCCTCCGGGTGAACCACATAATGGTGACACCCGGGCGTTTTTTCTGCCTGAAAGCTAAACAAGAAGCTCTCGAAACAGCCGTGAATGGTGAGGACTTGCGTCAAGTGGAAAGAGAGGACGCCGTGATGCCTTTCCAGCCACTCTTCAAATAAGGGTCTTACCGCAGCGATTGTGGCGTGCCCAAAGTGTTAATACCCTGAATCGTAGGGTAACTCAAGAAACACAGGTGGGTTTAAGGGCCTACTCTCACTTGAGATAAGACGTTTTAGACAATTTTTTTTTATCTAGGACGGGGCGTTAGGGTGGTTGATAAAATATCGATATATCGGAATATCGATATTATCGCAGTACTAAAACAGCTGAATTGAAAACAGATATTTTTTCTCACATAATATAATACAGTAACTCAACCTTGTACTTGTCAACGTCAGTATCGATTTCTATAAGGTTAATACAGCCATTTCCAAGTAGAAAGTATAGGTATAATTAACCTTCAAAATACACCAGGTACTACTATCATTATACATCGAACACGTATAATGTTGCCAACCTCAGAATAAATAAGGAAAATAAACTTTAAGGGCTTTATTTCACCTAAGTTTGTACCTAAGATGACCTAAGCTACCAAACTAGACACCAGAGTCTTTACACATCCGAGCCAAACCGACACCTGCCCCCCTAGCCAAGTTACAACCGTTTCGCTTGCGCCGAACGCTTCGAGTTGGCCGCGCCGCCCATCTTGTTCTCACCACGTGACTGAGCGTTGAGATGACGTCATTCCCGTACATTTGAAGCTTTGCAAGCGTTAACGATTGCAGATTAGCAACTTGGCTAGGGTTACAGGTGAGTTACTCTCTATAGAGCTGTATATATTTTGTTAGTCACGCCACCATGGTGTCTCGGTGAAATATAGCTCTGAAGGTAGAAAATACATTGGGCACATGTGGCCCTCGTTCGCCGATCTAGCCACGAAGGTCTCCATAAAATACGGCAACTAGACTTGTAGAGCTACATTAGATCAACGTCACGCGACGCGACTCTTCGTACAAATCAGGCGTAGCCCACATGTGCATCGATCTAATGTTATTTCCGCTTTGATTAATAATATAATATTCCACAACAATCACATAACACCGTCTAGTCCCAAGCTAAGCAAAGCTTGTGTTATGAGTACTAGACAACCGATAAACATACTTATATATTTCTAAATACAGACGTATTATAGATAAATTACACCCAGACACAGAACAAATGATTATGCTCATCACACAAACATTTGTCCTGGGTGGGAATCGAACCCACGACCTCCGGCATAGCTGTCAGGGTCACTAACCACTAGACCAACAGGCCAGTCATTAATTCAACTGCACTGCGTATCGCAGATTTTGATTTCTTCACAGAAAATATATTTGAGTGTCCAACAGATAATTCCGTGTCTGGGAGTTTTATATAGGTGAGTTTACATATTTGTGACCACACTCACGATACAGGAGTAATTCCTGGTAACGATTTATAAAACATAAACTGTAAAGAAAACCGGTTTCTTGAAACAAATATCGATTTGTCTCAAACTAAACGCATACAATAGGGCAAGAGATTAGGCACGTTGTGACAGAAACTAAACTAATTACAGATGATAAAGTGCGTTTTGTTGGGGTCAATAGGTTACTAAAGGTCTTCCCGTCCGATTATAATTTGGGTGTCTTCAAGGCCAGAGTGAATAGGCTCTTAATAAACTAGTGCGCTTCACCATCAAAGATTGCATCGCTACTTACCATCAGGTGGGATCACAGTCAAGCACTAGTTTATCTCAATTAAAAAAAAACATCGTTTTAAGGATTTCAATAATAACTGTTTATTATCTATCCTTTTCTTTACATTGGAAGGTGTGTTTCAGTAATATCACGTGAGACTTACTGATCTTTTTTGGTTCGATTTGGTCCAATTAATGGCATACCCATTAATTGGACCAAATCGAACCAAAAAAGATTGCTTAAATTAGCGATGTTTTCGGACGAAAGGCACACAGGTACACAAGTATACCATATATCTTGGAATAGCACATAAAATCATTATTTATCCCGGGTGTATGTACTTTTTTCCTAGGGATAATTTTCTACTCTCACTTGGGCAAAGGCGTTAGCAACAGCTGTTAACTCAATGAAGGTAATCTTCCTTATACTCCTCAGATTGTTTTAACTACTGCTTAGGTACCTATATCAAACGTACATGACTTATCAGAACGATAATTTTGCAGTGTAAGCAAGTTGTATTGAACAGATCACTTAAACCGACGGCGAGCAATGCGTAGTTCGCCGTTCGACCGTCCGATAATCGTCCGGACAAGCTCAAGACGTCGACGACGCGTATCGTTCCAGGCGCGCCTCTAGGAGTTGTCAGCAAATCGTAGAGGCCCAGCTGGGTCGAAGCCTACGGGGCCAAGGATCTGTCACAGAAGTCTGACAATGTCTTACAGTCCGCTTAAGAGCAAGGTCATTAGATGATTTTCTCACCTAAAAATAAACAAATCTTACCTCACAACGTGCTTGTGCCTCTCAACCCAGTACTTTATCGCAGACCTGGCCAGCATCTCTTGTTTCGGAGTCAACCCATTTGGATTTGCGTTCTGCTGTCCAAAGTTCTGCAGTCTACCTCCAGCTCCCCGCAGGGTCATCCCAAAGTCCTGCTGCGTGGAGTATATGCCACGGATGTCCATGTCTACTGCATCTGGTATCTTTTCTGACTTCTCTGTTGGAAGAGACAGTAAGATTTGAGTCGACAGAGACATTATGTTTCTTTTAGACTCTTTCTATGCTATCAAAAACAAAGGTAACTAAGGTATTCGCCAAATAAACGTGAAACCCAGCCGGGTCGAAGCCTACTGGGGCCAGGGTTATCCGAAAGGGCGTTCGAGCCCCGGTATGAAGGCTTGAAGGAACGGGATGGGTTTTTTAGTCAGTAAGAGTCTGACACTATCTCCCGCTGCGCCCAAGAGCGGAGGTTGTCATAGGATGATATTGCCCATCGGAAAAAAAAACTGTCATTGACCCTTCTAAATTTTTTTTTACGGAATTACAGACATAAAGCTGTATTGAATCGACCTCGGTTTTCAGGTACCTTCGACATATTAGAGATATTAGGAAAAGGTCAATGTGCTTTATTTTAAGTTTACCTGGCGCCTTGTATAGAAAAAAAAAACCAAGTCCTGCTACTCAGTATTTCTACCGGAAAAAGTTGTGGGATCTATATAATACCAAGTTGGTTTATAATCAGTCCGTGCTTAAGGTACCTTCATGACCTAGATTGACTTGGCAATCGGACTAAACGATGAAGACAAATATCGTGAGGAAACTGAAATTTCCTATAACCAAACGTTTGAAGATGCACGTCTTCAAATAAAGAATAAGAATGAATGAATGATGAATGAGGTCTGAGACCCCGCAATGGGAATAATTATAAGGTCGAAGATACTATGTTAGCGCTTATAAATATATTACTGCTATACAAACATACTATTGCTTATTCGCATCATAAGCAAATTGATGGAACAGTAGAAATCTGACCAAAGGAACCTCATCTCAGAGCAAATCCATTTCACTTTGCGAAATTAGACTTCTAGAAAATTCAAAACTTATTTTAACATCTAGAACTTACCAGTAGAAGAAGCTCTAAACAACTCAGCAGTATTTGGCCTATAAGTATCCAGAGAGGCACTGAGCTCCATGAGAGGCTTCATGATAGCCTTCAGATGCTGCAGCTGTTCACACGCGAAGATCAGCCAGGAGCAGAACATTACGTCCATAAGGTTTGCTATGGCCATTGAGAAGAGAAGCCAGTAAACCTAATGGATAAAGCAGAAGAAATATCAGTCAGTTTTTAAATTTGAATAATAAATTTTCATACAAGGGACTTTAATATTGTGACCAAGGCGTAATTCGTCCGAGCCGTAGGTGAGAGTGTTATGGAGCCGAGTTCTGCAGTACAAATTCCCACGTATATAAAACGACGTTTTACAGTACACTTTATGTTCGCTGCAGTAAGTGGATTATTCACTTACGAAGAAATACATAACTTTAACTTTTGCTGCACTAATAGCACCAAAAGTTATATGACGATATCCCTCGTAATAAAAAAGTAGGTTGGGTTTCTGTATGTTTTACTTACGACGTAACTTTATATTTTAATTTGTCAAAGATTTTGTGCAAAAGTGAAGTTGGCAAGAGACTTTGTTGGATGGCATAATGCAGGATCTACCAAATCAAATAAATAAATAAAATTAATGTCGAAATAAATACCTGGAAAGCGAAGGCAACAATGTACATGGTGCCGCTCATAGCATTGAATGGGTACCAGGCTTTCAGAGGCAGACGAGGGACTACCTCCGTCAAGGTCTCGTTGGTTTCCTTGCTAGTAACCATGCGGACCGACTCGCCGAAGAATGTTAGAGTTATCCAAGCTAAAAAAAGAAGAAAAAAATTATATATGTTAAAAGCCGATGCAAAATATTTGCATTATTTCCTTGTTTCTTATCGCCAGGAATGAAACTTAGGTTATCTAGAAGACTGGGCAAAACGAGGAATCAATAGCAATATATACCAGGTCTTTAAACCGTTACCAAACAAAGATACCTATAGAAGCATTGCTAGTGCTACTTTGTCAGTCGTTACCTATTTTTATTATATTTTAATACGACTTGAGGACTCGAGTTCTCTGTAACACTATATGCCACATCCGGCGATATATGTGGAAGTGGGAGCGCAAAATAACTAATTAGAGAACCGTTTGGTATATTTAACAATGGGAAACTTAAAATATCAGACACGGAGTATTTTAAGAAAAATAACGCCTGATAAGAAAACAATAGCGATCTACTAAATAGCGCCTAACTTTGTTCGGTTACGGTTGGTAGACATAATTCTTTTTGCTATTGATTTCCCAAACAGTTCTTTAACTTTTACTAACTTTTGGCGAAAAACAAAAAAAAAAAAATACATGCTAGCTCTGTGTGGCAAAAGTTTCATTCCCCTTTAAATATTAAACAGTCGTAGCTTATTACAATTTTTGTTAAGAAACTTCATTTAAACAATTAAAAATAATTCAATAAGCGTAATCAAAAAAACATTCACATAACGGTTACTAAGATCCCAGGAGCAACAAGAGGTCTTCCCAAATGTTTAAACACGGAATACATTTACTTTTCACAACACAAGATGGATACTATTCTCGGATCCATACGTTAAATATTAAGAGGGCAAGAGGCATTGTACATTTTGGACGTAATAATACCTCAGTAAAGTCTTTCGTTTGAAAGGTTTCTATTTTGCGAAATGAAATGGAATATTGGGACAGTTATTCTGGCGCCCAATGTCAGACAAAATCAACGCTTCGTTATTAAATCTTGTGAAGTTTTGAAAGTGTTTAACGTTTTAATAATTATGGACCTTTTCAAAGGCATTTTATAAAAGTGTGAAAATGTAAACCTGATGATTTTGGCGCCCAGCGCGGGACTTAAATGATAATATTTTTATTTCTTTTTAAGAGATCTAAGATTAAATGAAAAAGAAAATTGAATTATGCGTTTCTTCTGCAGTAAACCCTCAGCTTTTCAATTAGTGGCAATTTTTTTCTCACCATTGGAAAAAAAAACTACTTTTCAAATGAAATATTTCATTCAATTCCATTCAAGCTTTAAATAAAGTAGAAAATTGGGATTGCCACCACATTCAAATATAAATACCATTTACCCTAACCACGATATAACTCGCACACTATATTGCATCTCGCATTGTGGTCTGCATTCATGGTCTAAAGCTTGAATGGACTACTAAATTAGACTTAGCGTGTTATGCACTTGAGCAAGCTCCAACCACAGTATGGTCGCCTAGTACATTACAGCCTAAGTCTAGGTAACGTGATAAAGTCGACGGTCAGACAATAACGGATACATTAGAGCTGGCCATTGCTTGCTTGGTTGCGGTAACATCGTTTGCGTCTATGCTACCCTAGTAATATTGTTTGTATTGTGTATATACTAGGAAACTTGCTGCAGCTTAAAACACTTGTAATACTGATAATTTGTATGCTTTAGCTACTGTCTACATAGCTTGGTAATGTCAACAGTTGTTGAACTTTGATGTTACCGTATCACCTAAACATTTGCTTACATACCTATTTGAACCAAACCTTAGCTAAAATAGCTAGGGTTTGGTTCAAATAGGTATGACGTTGTCGTGTTTCTCTATCAACAAATACACGGACGCTAGCTACTAATTTCTTAAATTTTCCAACACAATTGTCTCAATTTAGAACAATTATCAAATTATGTTGTTGCAATCAATAGTAGGTACATTTTGAAACAAGTGAGGAAAGTTTGTCATTGCAACCGTGGCGAAATTCACCTGAGCCATACAGGAGGGAGGGTGTTTTGGAGCCGAGTGCTGCATTGACAAAGTCCACGTGAATCAAACGAAGTTTTTTAAACTTACGAAGAATTACTTACTTTCTCTGAAAATTACGACGCATTTTTGTTTATTTTGTAGTGAAGAAAATTTTCCAAAGTTGTCATACATTTTATTTTTGATTTAGATGGCAGCAAGCTATCGCGAGTATGTTTTAACTTAATCACAATATCAGACGGCACCCGGCACCATCTAAAGAATTCTCTTCAAATCTTAAATTCAACTTTTTTGTCACAAAATATAACACAAATAAAAAATAATGTGCTCTAGACTTTTTCCCGCGCTTTACCTTTGCAGGTTGAAGAAAAAGCAAAGGTATCAAACCGTATACATCCTATAATATTAAAAATTTAAATTCAAATATTTTTGAATTTAGAACACAGTCAATGTTCATTTGTATATTATAACAAATTATTATGTAAATAATCTTATTTATTCATGATATTCTGTTCATAAAACACAATTTCCATTTTCATTAAATATTAAAACCTTAAAAGTATCCACCTCTATGCTTAAAAAAAATAAAAATAATTACAGTTGACCGTGATGAAATAGGAATGAAAAAAGCCCTTGTTATGATAAATTTAAAAAAAAACACAAGGGTGATAAACATGTCATGTCGAACCTATTCGTAGTGCGATAAGAGCCTGTTTTCGAGTAAGTACATTGAAACAATTTTTTACACATCTTCATTTTGTATTTTTTTTTTTTTAAGATTCGGTTTCGGTTCTGGTTTTGATTTGGAATCTGAATCTGAATCTGCAATTTTTTGACACTTTTGAACTTACATACACAAGACACCTAGACTCAGATATAGTAAGTACATTTTGATGCTCTGAGTATGTAATAAATATCTTTGTGTATATGTATTAACTTACTGACAACAGACAGACAAGTCATTCCACAGATAAAGTACAGGAGTCTCCTCATCTTGGTGAGCGCGATCTGATGGTAGCGGGCATCGGACTCCGTGAACAGAGGGTGGCTGTTTGACTGATTCCATACTGCTAGAGTCCTGGGTGAAAGAAGATACGAATTAGATGTTTTAAAATAACAACTTGCTACCCGCAGTACATCGTCATCAGCCTTTTTTTAATGTTCGCACTGCTGGGAATCAGGCCTCCTTTCTAAGAAAGAGAATGGGCCGTAACCCACCACGCGGGCCCAGTGCGGATTGGTGAATGTCACACGTCTTCGAGTTTTTGGTTCTAGGACATGCCGGTTTCTTCACGATATTTTCCTTCACCGTTTTGAGAGCAGTGGTGATGAAATAAATTACACAAAGTAATGCGCCTGGTTAGGTTCGAACCCACGACCTACAACTTATAAGTTGGGGCCGTTACCACTCGGCCACCGCTGTTCTCAAGTTCAGCGTACACTAGGCGTATATTGACGTATACGTCTGTGAAGCTACGCGTCCGTAGTCGGCCAGACAGGAAGAGCGAGAATGAAGTGGGCGTGGCGTAGTTATCTCAAACATTAGAACTTCATTTAGGTGTCCATAATGGGCAACAGGCGCAGGAAGCGACGCGGGTTGCTCAAGGCGGGACGCGTGCGTGCAACTCTCGCCATAGTTCGTTCAAGTGGTCAAAGAGAGTGCACGAATGGCGAGCGAATACCCTATCTCCGAACCCGCGTCGCTAATCGCACTGCGCTACCAGTGTGGCCAAGCAATACGCGTGCTGCCAGAAAGAAAGTAGGAAAATATCACAAGAGAATATACTCCAGAGGTCCTGGAATAAAACATAGGGTACCTTTACCCTATGTTTTATTCCAGGACCCGTGAAAGTAGATAATTGTTGAATAAATATACTCTGAGTTTGCGTCTGGCTATAATCGTGATTTGATAATACTTAGTAAATTATTTCGCTGGTATGTATCATGGCGACACTTAATATTTTTATCTTAATTTCACTTAATTTTTCCTTGGTGTTGTTTTTTCAGCCGCACCTCAGTTTTGCTGTTTGAGCGTGTAGGAATAACAAACAAACACACAGACAAAGGTACACACAAACTTTTGCCTTTATAATGTTAGTATAACAACTAAAAGCCAGACCCTTCTACTACAATACTCTGATAAAGTCACTAATAATACTGTAAATAACTGATGAGTTTCAGGAACGTATAATAGGTCTTAATTCCACAGTTTATATGGGAACTAACAGATGACTTATTTGTGATTAAGTAAGTTATACACGCGATACTTGAAATTAACTTATCAATAGCGGTCACTGTTCTACTGAAGTATATAGTATTAATTTTTGGTAAGGACATGTAATATAACATCATGCTTGTTCTCTTTAAAGTTCATCATCAATATCATTATGTCAGCCGAAAGACATCAACTGATATACATAGGCCCCTCTCTGGGGCCATGGGTGATGCAAACGACAACCCCAGGGCTCTAGAACGAAGGCAAAGAAGGAACAGGAGTGGGTTTTAATCAGTGAAAGTCTGACACGGTCGGGTGGGAGATGTTATTAGATATGTATATAAAAAAAGTGTCGCTACTACGACCCATCCTGTTTGTCTCGCATCCATCGGATTCCAGCGACCCTCACTCCATTTAACACTGCAACCCATGGTTTCCATCGATCAACTGTTCTGCAAGTAATGAGCCCTGTTCACTGTCAGTTAAGGTAGGCGATTCTCACATAAAAGAAAGAAGAATGTTATAAAACAACAAGTCGGAATGAAACCCCCCATCTCCCCAAAAAAATATCTGGTAATTTAATAAGTATGAAGGAATTTTCAAGACGAAGATATTGTCAACGACAAAATTGTAAAAAAAAAGACCCACATGACTCAGACACCAAAGTCAACAATGCCTATTCAACAGCCGAATTAGTTTTTATTGTTAAAATACTATTTTGCGTAATGTTATAAATTGATAACTAGTAAGATAATTATTTTTTATGCCCATTCATAACCATTAATTTATGCTGTATAAAATTATTCAATTCGTGAGAGTTCATGAATACTAGGACTACATTAAATACATGGAGTTCTTACTAACCACTTAACGAAATATCATAAAAGAAGTAGACTACGCCATTCTCAAGAATCGTGAGTCAATTTTAAATAAAAATCTTTGAAAAGCGAAAATTTTCATCTCATAAAAGAAAATTCAAACGTTCAGGTGGATTTCTGTTTAAAATTTTCTGTTTCATTAAAAGATGAGAATTTTTTACCGATCTTAAGCTCCTCGTTCCACTTTTAGATTTTTCTATTCTAAGTATTCACTTTAAAAACGTTCGCAATGTAAATTGGATTTTCTTTAATAAGATTATTTTGATTTCTTTAATATTTTCTGTTATCAACAGGTTTAACAAAACAATTGCGACTTGCAGTAGTTTTTTGTACTCATTTAAAGTCTTTCTCAACAAATTAGGTATAGGTACCATACATAAATGAATGGGCACATTGGGACCCTCCAATAGCAATGAGATAAATATCGTTGGATAGGTCTTTTCAACTGGAACAACAATTATTACTACAACTGTCCGTTCAGAGTTATAGGACTTATAAGTTCAGATTTAAAGATAGAAATATTAAAATATTTTTGAGGGAAAAATAATAACACCGTTAATAATTCATTATTTATTATTTCGTTACATCTTTATAGTGCCTATAAAGATGTTTATGATTTTAATTCCAGTTTAAGTATATCTATTGTATGCCACCGTTGAAGAAAATATTTTGAATTAAGTTTAAATTGTAGAGAAGAAAAAAAAAATTATCAAGCCTTTGTAAACACAGCAAATGAGAAAGATCAAAAGACAAACATAAACAGCACGATCGATCAACTATGTTATTTATTAGAACGTTCATCTCTAAATTTCTTCTAGTAAATGAAAATAAGAAGTAGCGACAAAAACAATTGAAATTGAAAGATAAAACAAACAAATGTCTATTGCAAACAATTTTTATTAACATTTTACTCGTAATAAAAGAGAATGAATTCCGGAATTAAAATCATTCCATTTCAGAACTCCTTTGTTTTGTTTGTTAAATTAAAATTGGTGCAAATACTGTGCTCATTGAGTTTACAAATGCTTTTGAAGGCTTATTTTTCACTCGAAGTGAAGTGAATTCATGCTTATATTGTCTTTATCAAATACAAGCTCTAATACAAGCATTTCCTTGCTTAAAAGATGATCCCCAATAATATGTATCAAAATGCCTATTGTAATTGAAATAAACGTTTTTTATTTATTATTATTATCACAAGCTAGATGACAGTAGTTGTATGACTGTCTTATCTTCCATCTAGTACTACCTCGCTTTTCCAATCCATGTAATTTGTCGCACAGTTTATCTTTCCTCACGTAAACATTTGTCGTGCTGTTGCTGTGTCTTTTTTCACCGATAGAAAGCTGCTTTATTCCTGAGTGGCATAGGCTGTATTTTATATATGTGGGCAAAGCCGCGGGCAAAAGCTAGTATTCAATCAAATTGTCATCGTTTTATAGTTGTAAGTTAAAATTGAAATCAAAATGTTTCAAAGAGAATAACTTGGTTCTATCTCGGTGTTCTAAGAATCTGTAAAATTTTACTCTTCATTTTCGTGGAAAAAGATAGATACAAAGCATATTTCGAATTACCAGCTGCCTGACTAATAAAGATTTATCTCACAAAATTTAACGTTTAACTCAATTAAAATTTTGCAGTTCAGCTCAGAATGAAAACGATTTTCCATTTACAAATTCAGTCTCAGTTGTTTTATTATAGTTCAGAGAGCAAATAACGCTCGAATACACAAAAAAGGTAAAAAAGAAAAAGTGAATAAATTAACATTTCAGTTACTTCGAAATGATAGAAAGAGAAACGTTAAAAGTTATTTTTTTGATTAAATGACAACTGGAATTAAATTAAAACTTTCTTTTTTAATATTCTGAATTCGTCGAGATGTTTTGAGTGAATAAAATCTTTAATTTAAAATTGAAAACAGAAAAGTCCATTCAATTTAAATATTTTTGAGGATGTCAGATAGGTTCAATGTTTATCCTGAGATTTAAGAAGAATACAAAAGTCACACTAATATTATAAAAGTGTAAGTTCGTATGTGTGTAGTTGTAGTTCTTGCACGATCAAACAGTTGGATAAATATTGATGATTTTAATCGACGACAGCTATAATTACATAAGGTCACTAACAATCAATAGAAGTAAATCAATAATCAAAGATACGAATGAAACTACAGGAGATAGACAATAATGAAATAATATGAAACAGGATGGAGAGAGAGAGAGGCCAAAGGAAAGATGGATAGATTATGTGAGGAGTAATATGAAAAAAGTCAGTTCATGATAGCGCCCTAGATAGTATAAGTGACGGGATGTTCTGGACAGGTACTGTCAGGACTAGCTTGAGACGGCGTGGGAAAAGAAAGTCTGGAAAGATATAGGGGTGGCATTTACTCAGCAGTAAGGGCTAGATCAAAAAACGTAACAGTGTAACTGCTGAAAATATAGAATACAAAAAAGAGATAGAATGTAAAGAAAAGAAGTAATGTACCGATCCCAAGTAATATGGGACAAGGACAGGAAGATGATGATGAGATCTGTGAAAGATGATATTTATTGTGTAAACCTACCACACACACAAACGTGTTATCTTATTTAACCCAAAGGTTGACTGGGAGACTTATTGTATTAAGTCTACCTATATGCCACTACTGTACATGAAGTTTAAATAAATAGAAATGAACCTAAGATCACAACAAGACAATATTGACTTAGAAAAAGCAGTACCTTTGTACTAATGTTTCTTATGTATTATCTTTTTCTATTATTTTTGTGTGTACATAAATCGTTAAATAAATAATAGAATTCTCCTGTTAACAGTTATGAATAACTGTATCTAATATTAAGATTTCTAAACAATTAATTTACCATCCGAAAACTATACGCAATTTATAACTTGAAATAGACAAAACAAAAACAATTAAAAACAACCTACAATAGTGTAGGTTAAATTATTATCAAAGACCTAAAATTATATTAAAGGCCAATATTAACTTATGTTAAACTTATTACTGTTTTTGTGTTATTTTCTGGTACGGTAAACAAAAAATACGTTATTAGTTTTTGGATCTTCTACAGTTTTATCAACACTATTGAATTTTAGTTAGTGAAAGTGATTTTAATGTTTTAAGGAATATTGTATTACTTGTGTATTATAAGTTTTTTTAAACTTCTACAGTTTTTTGATACTTTTAAATAATAAGGAAATTTAATTTTAATGTTTAAGGAAATTAGATAAAACTTTAAAACAAATTACAGCGACATTTTCTTATAGCTAACAGAAAACTAATTGGCTAACAGATTCAGACACACACTGCTAGAGTATAACTAACATATTATTGTGAAGAATATGTTAACGAGAAAAAATTAATTTATTTATTTATTGGCATAGGGACACCAACGACTTATTTACAATATAATTTAAATAATTCATTATGAAATTCATGAGGTGATCCTGTGTAAATAAGTCACTTACAGGTATGCACAACATTTACAAAAGGTCTAAATAATTAAATGTTTATAATCAAAAGCCAAAACTGATTTTATAATTTTCATTGGTATTTGCTTAATGTCATAGGCTAAAATCCTAGAAAACAATACAGTTGCAACGGAACCAATAATAGATAACAGGAGTGAAGTCGAGGCAAAAGTTGATAATACAAAAAATGACTTACCTATAAAAGCTCTTCGAATTCAGCGCAAAGAATGCCAGTTTGATGATCGTATGGGTGAAGAACAAGACGGTGATGGTGTTAGCTGTCAGCTCGTTGACCTCTTCAGAGTACTGTGCCATGTTGATACCCATGCAAGCGAAGTGGACGATGATGAGGATGGCATGGGTACTCGCGTAGATCTTGCGGAGGAGATTCGACATGCCGGCATTTTCTGTACAGATGTTGTTAGGGAAAAATATAGATTTACAAGCACATCAGAAACAGAATTGATCTTTATATCCTATATACATATGGTAATAATCAAGACATTGTCTTTACACTCACAGCTATATTACAATACAAAGTCTCCTACTAAGTTTGTCTGCTCGCGATATACTCAAAAACAAATGAACGGTTTTATAGACATAACGATTCATAAGGATGTTATTACGTCATTCATCCGATGGATGCGAGACGCACAGGGCCAGTCGTTGTGGCGACACTTGGTGGAGGCCTATGTCCAACAGTGGACTCATAAGGAAGATTTGGGTGTTTAAACACATGCATTTCAAAGATTTTTAATAGCTATACGAAGTTAGGGTAGGTCGCAAATTTTTATTATAATTACAGCTTAAATGGCTTATAATGTTTTCACTGCTGGGATACATGCATGTTTATTTCAGTTATAAGAAAACCTGATTCATAATCTATCACGCAGGACCTGGGTTCCTGTATGTCGCTTCCTTTCCTACTTCTTCACATACCGGTTTTTTCATATCATCCACCGTTTCAGGAAGATTAGTGATGAATCATTTATACAAAGTAAAGCGGCCGCTTTACGACCTATAACTTATAATTTGTGGCTCTTTTAACTAAGCCAGCACTATTCTAGTTACTATGATGTTGGTTCTTTCGATGGAAATCATGGTAAAGCCAACAATTATATTTGTAATTACAATGTAGATGAAAATGTTACAAAATATATAGGACTGATTTAACTAGAAAAACACATGTTCAAGATTGACCTGGAATAGCTAATGTATACACATATACTACGTTAAAAATACCGTAGCATTACAGCGCAGAAATATCAAGTAAAATAAAATCAATCCATATAATAAAAAATACATTGAACTTGTTCTAGAAGTCTTTTTTTTTTTCGATGGGAAAAACCATCCAATGACAACCCCCGCTCTTGGGCGGAGCGGGAGATAGTGTCAGACTCTTACTGACTAAAAAACCCATCCCGTTCGCTCGAGCCCTTTCGGATAACAAAAAAATCTGGATTGACAAAAAAATAAACCTTATTGGCACCTACAAAAATAAATCCAATAAATGAAATTCAGCCTAAAAATATAAATGCTTCTGAAGCCATCAGTCTTAACAGCAAAACTCCCTGAGGTACTAGGAGCTTTATTTTCAAATGTTGCCATTCGATAATAAGTTTTTATGATCTTGTTATGACACAGATAGACGTAAAAAGACTCTGGCAAAATACTGATATTTTATTTTGTATGGATACCTTTACTATATTTGTATTTATTATTTCTTTTTCATCAAGGTCAGTGAAATCTTTTATATTGGTGTTACGTTGTTGAACATCATTTTATTTTGTACTAGCTGTTGCTTGCGACATCGTTTGTGTAAAGTTTTAGAACATTACTTTCCTTTTTTGGGGCAATTGTGAATAAAACGTAGGTTTAGTTCACTGTTTTAACAAAAAGCCAAAAGGTACTTAATAATTTTAGGCTTCTATATTATATAAGTACACTAGCTTCTGCTAGTGATTTCATTTGCGTGAAAATAGGGTTTTCCATACAATTGTTGGAACCTCGCTTCATCCCTTTGGGGGTTGAATTTTGGAAAATTCTTACTTATTCTTTGTTAAAAACATACAAGTAACCTTTGTGCAAAATTTCAGCGTTCTAGGTTCAGGGGTTTGGGCTCGGCGTTGATGGCTCAATGAGTAAGTCATCAAGACTCCTCTTAGAGATAAACCTCTTATACCTACAGATATGGATAAATATATCTACATTGAAAGTATATTCAGACGTATATGATTGTATTTACATCAATTCTATTCTAGTGCTAAAAATAAGTACTAAATCAATTCTGATAAACGAGTTTTTGTGAATGAGGTGATGAATGAGTCTTTTCTCCCTCTAATATAGTATTATTGGAGGAAGCAAGGCCGAACTTTGTACTAGTTTTTTGACTGTTATATTAATAATTAATGAACAGAGAGTGTATTGGCAATCTTGCATAGATTTGTAAGTTTTAGGTAATATTTATCGCTTCCAAGACTGGTTTCTGCTGAGATTAGCTGCCGTGATCAAAGTTTGGTCTGGAAACCTATATTTACTTAAAAAATAAATTTTGAATATTTTGATGTTTGTCAATCAATGCCAAACGTGTATTTAGTTTAACATCATGTTAAGTTTGATTTGCAATAGATGAGATTACACATTGATATTGACTAAATAAAGAAGGACCTAAAATTCTGCCCTGTGGTACCCCAACTTTTAGTCCACAGTCCAATAAAGATTAACTCTAGGTTGACGGCGTAATACCTACCATGGCCGTGAAATTGTTCAAAAGAATCACCGCAGCCTTAGAATGCAAAAAGATACTGAAGAAACACGAGAGTTAAGTCAATAAAAAAATACACTCTCTATTACTCTACCCGGAGCGAGTGAAGACATTTCATCACACAAAAAAGTACACCTTACAGCCTTTTGGAACACAAATAGATATATGGCTCGGACCATAAGATATTGTTTATCCAAATGGTACAATCCAATTCGATAACTTTAGATTTTCACATGGACAAACTTGCTGTCAAAAGCTTTATATAGAACAATAAAAGCTTACCTGAATGATAGTTGAAGAGGAAGTGCCCGGCTGCCTGCATCAGCTTGATGTTAGGCATCAAGTCTGACACCAGACCCTGGGCTTTCACTTTGGTCATCATCTGAAATTAATTTTGTTTTAAAAACCGGTTCCTTGTCGTTATTGTCTTCTATAGATTTACTATTGACTTTATTTAGATACATTTGTGTCTATAGATGCGGCTATCTTGCAGCTACGGAAACTTGATCAGATTGAATATGATATCGCTACGATTTGGCGGATGAGATTTTATAATATTATGTATATACAATAAATGCTATATCTATCTGCATGGGAGTCTAGACAAATAAAGATCCAAGATAAACAAAAGTTAGTATGTATGCGATTAACCACGTATTATTAGTATCGCAATGTCAATTTTCATGCCATTAACGCATTTTTGACAATTGTCGCTTGTAAAATCATTTTATCAAGACTGGTTTTTCAATATTTAAAATAAATAACATTATATCGATACACGACTTAAGCTTTCTTGGATCAATAGGTTTGGTATAAATTACTTTTTTTAATTACCGCACAAAAAATAAATTGAAAGAAATATTGTAATAAAACTTGCTTTTGCTTGCAAGAGCTTCAAAGCAAGTTTCTAAAACTTGCTGTCCTAGAAAACTATAATTGCATTTTTTCATTGAAAACAGCGCAATGTCGCAACCTTGCAATAAATCAATCGATTGACTCATTAATGATAATTAACTTGTTCTATTACTTTCTCCTTGCTTGTTATTTTCTCATCATTTTGTAATAAAATAAATACAAACTTGTTTTAAAATAGCTCTAAAAACACGTATCACTCGAAACTATAGTGACGAAAAAAAAAAACAAAAACGTAAATACTACTATACCTTGAATTATTTCCGAATATATCCTTTCCAAAAAACAAAATTATCCTTCAATTACAGTTGCGAAAATATTGATCCCATTTTTTGAAAAAACTACAGGAGCGCGTGTAACTTTCACAAGTTCAGTGAAGCAAATGATCGATTTCAGAAATTCAGTGTCATCAGAATTTTCTGCGGTGACGTGTATTTTCTTCCCACCAATAACAACGCGTAGCCTATGAGAACTGGCAGGTGGTATAACACCCGGCGTTTTCTTCTTCTTAATAATAAATGATTGGTACGTTACTGTTAGTTTCATTATAATTATGCTCCTGTCCATTGATTGGTCGATCGATAATTTCAAATCGGTCAATGTTAGTTCTTATGTTGTTTGTTTGAAGTTTTATTGTTTTTCCAACGTTTTATTTTGTTGTTTGTTCTTCGAAATGTGTATGTTTTGCTGTTTGTATTTGCTGCTTCTATTGAATCAGTATTCAATTTATGTTTTATGTTTGTTGGTATTTCAATATGTGTGTTTGGGTTAGATTTTGAGATTAAAGTAGAGACTATTATTAGATCTAATTAAGTAATAATTTCTTCCATAGTTGTCTGTTTTGTTTCGTCTTTATGTCGGAAGTTCCTGACGACAGCTTCCTTAGATTGAAAATACGGAGAACAAGTTAAATAAAATCGTAGATATTCGTTTTCTTCGCAACTGAAATTCAAACTGCGTTAGTAAATATTGATTCAGATTGTTTGTTTTGTTCACGATCAATCTCAAGCACCTGACGGTAAAAGATAGGCTTACAAATATTACAAGGGAGAGAAGAAATAAAAATGAAAATATTGATGTTTTGTACGGTTTAATTTTGGGTTTCAAACATTTATTTTTAGAGATCTATAAAATTAAAAGGTTGCCAATAGAATTACACTGAAAATATATTTATTTAACAATTCAAGTACACACTTAACTTATATAAGAAAAGAAGATGGAAACATAAAAATAGGTACATAAGTGATGCTTATTTCTAAAAAAAATCTCTTCCAGCATACCCGTAAAAGGAGAATTGGAAAAAAATAGATGTAGACAGCGTGTGTAAAAGTGAAACAAACAAAACAATTATTATAAGAATATACCTACAATATAAATATATAGGTACTATCATAAATATATTCATACATAATATAGTATATATGTAACATATAAAAAGACACTACGTGTAGTTACATATAGTTTCTTTCAACACATTAGATATATTTTCAACTATGAAAATATATGTAACTAGGTACTACTGCATGCTCTACAGTAGCACTTGTGATCATTTCACAACGTGATTGTTAGTTTAAACGTTTACCCAAAAGAAACAAGAAATAATCATCAGTTTTCTGTTATTTATACTCAAATTGATTCCTAGGCGATATTTTAACCCGTCACGCGCAGGGGTGTTATTATGTAAATCACAAAAAAAAAATAGTAAAGAAAAATAAATTCTGATTTTTTTCTACAAAAAAAAACAAACGTTTTCGACCAAAATAATTTCGTACAAACGTGTCTACAAAACGGCAATTAAGCGTTTTTGAAGGCCATTCAAGCTGTACAGACGTATGCACAATCGGCGTTTGAAGGGTATAGAGCGCTTCCGCTTCCGGGCTGCCCTCAAGTGGCTCTTGTCCAACTTCCATAAGTTCCTCCAAAGTTCTATGCTGTAAAGAAAAATAAACTCTGGCTTATCGTCACGTGTACCACTGTCATGAACGTCTATATTTTTCCATATACGCGTACCGTTTAGTTTTTTCACCACTCCATGAAGTAATAGAATTGATACTTTTTTAAATGTAATAAATGCCTTTACGTGTTCCTGAATAAAAATGTCTTGAATTTTTTTTTTCATTTCATTCTACACAAAGTATATACAAAAGTTTCTCATAAAATATAGAATACTGGACACATATAAAAATTTTGTGAGAGTCTGGAGTCTATACTGGAATACTCCATGTGACTGATCATCAGGGTCTCACTCCACGCCGGGATTCCGATCCCTATTTCCGACCACCGTAGGAGCGGTCTTGTGGACGGCGAGCAATGGGTAACTCGCTGTCCGACCGTCCGGTAACTGTCGGGACCGATCCCAAGTCGTCGGCGGCGCGCACTGTTCCCGCGCGCCTCAAGGAGCTGTCAGCAGCCGGGTTGAAGCCTACTGGGGCCAGGGGTTATCCGAAAGGGAAGCTCGGTCCTGGTACGAAAGGCAGGAAAGAACAGAAAAGTTGGTTTTTAGTCAGTAAAAGTCTGAAACTATCTCCCGCTCCACCCAAGAGCGGGAGATTTCATTAGATGATTTTCCCACTACGAAAACAAAACAGTCTCACTCCAAAATGCTCATTATTGCTCATGCTTAGCTATTTGTAATTAAATATGGAGAGTCAGACACACGGATAAAAAAGTGATTCGTCTGTACTGATTGAAGTACGGCGCCCGCGGGCCCACCGCGGTGCACGGAGAGGCTACGCCCGTATATTAAGCTTCGCTTTGTTAGTAAATGTATGTGGTTGTGTCCACTGCAATCCACGGAGAGGCTACGCATGAATTGACGTCATTGATACATGCGTGGCTTGCTCGAATAGGCGGTTACATAGCTCAACGCTGCCGACGTGGGTCTACGTTTCCACTAGAGTACACGAATATGACCCACGACTATGTACAGCTTGCTTATCGCAGAGCAGTTTTCAGTCATACACCTCCCGCAGTGAAGCCCGTGTCCGTGGATTGCAGTGGCACGTGCGTAGCCTCTCTGTGCGCCGTGCCACTCTATACATAGTTGTTGACTGGCCTGTTGGTCTAGTGGTTAGTGACCATGACTGCTATGCCGGAGGTCGTGGGTTCGATTCCCACCCAGGACAAATGTTTGTGTGATGAGCATAATCATTTGTTCTGTGTCTGGGTGTAATTTATCTATAATATGTATGTATTTAGAAATATATAAGTATGTTTATCAGTTGTCTGGTATCCTTAACACAAGCTCTGCTTAGCTTGGGACTAGACGGCGTTGTGTGATAGTTCTGGAATATATTATATTATATTATATACAACGTAGACCAAAGTTGTCAAACAAATTAATTCACGCAGCTAAAATGCGCCGCGTGCCCGTGGACGGCATGCGCCGCGGTGGGCCCGCGCCTTTATAGGAAAGAAAATCCATCATCAAGTCAAATGCTGACGAGACTAAAGTCGCTAACATCGCAACTTCAACTTGTGTGTTTGAAGTATATTAATTTACTTCAGAAACAAAGCCAAAGTAAGTAACTACGGGGCGTAGACAAGTTCTAGATTTAGTTTCGCATCTAAGCGTAGAAAACTTAGTTATTACATGGCTGTTTTATTTTACTTACGGCTTGATCTACTTTAGTATCGGTTTGGTTCAGTTTACTTCTGAAGTAACAAGTAGACCTGATTATTTTTTATGTAGTTACGTGGCAAATATTTGTCGAGCTTATTTTTTTAGTCGGGAAAATCATCTAATGACATCCCCGCTCTTGGACGGAGTAGGAGATAGTGTCAGAATTTAACTGACTAAAAACCCACTCCAGTTCCTTCGTTGCCTTTCGGAGCTAACCCTGGCACCAGTAGGCTTGGACCCAACTGGGTCCCTGCTATTGCTGTCAACGCCTTGAGAGCAATGAAAATTTTTAAACTAGTTCGTACTCCCTGTCCACTGAAGAAGAGCGGAGATTTTGTGCAATACAAAACCAATCGGTTAATATTTCGCTGTTTCTCTGTTGCTCCGATGAACACGCAGCCTAAATCATCTGTTTTTAAACAAATTTAAGATTCTAAACGTAAATAATTATGTAACATACGTGGGCTGACTCAGTTTGTTTTAAGCTGTAGCCCCACAAAACCCCAACACCCTAAAACCCCGAAGTGTTCTGACAAACACACTCTTACAACTTATCTTTCTCAACAAAATCGATATTTATCTGAAAGCTATTATCTTCCCCATAACACTCTCCCATAAATAAAAACTGAACACCATAAACATTAAGGTTATGGCTCACTATATCGAGCGCCGCTTACAGGATATTACTTCATAAATCCACTCATTTCTCTATGGTCGTTACGTGAGAATCGGCCTTTATTGCAAACAGGCGCCGCTTTGTGGTGTCGAACTGGCGAATACATATTATTTGGTGTAATATTAGTTAAATAAACATTTACAATTATGTGTCGGAGTGCATTGATTGCTTGAGGCTTGATAGGGATCTAAAATATATTCTGTTTTGGTACCTAATACGGATAACAAGATCTTTTTGCAGCTCTTTGCAGCTCTGTATTTCTAGTATCTAAAATCACTCCAAAACAAAACATGCAAATGCAATTCGTCATCTTTTTGTCCTTTTCCCATGTTATTTGCGTCGGTGAAAAACGTTTTTTGTTTTTCATTTGGTCTTGTCCATCATCACGATCAATGACTTTCTTTTTTTCATATTACTCCTCACACAAACCGTTCATCTTTGAGATTCAAAGTCAAAGTCAAAGTCAAAAGTTTTTTATTTCACATAGGCCTACATGGGCACTTATAAAACGTCAGAAAAATATCTTCATTTTACACTGATTTAGTATATTTATTTATTTGATGAGTTTTTAGTGGCTTTATTTATGGCGTTGCTTAGTTAATTAACACTGTTTATTAAATATTTGTGACTTTATTAACACATTTTGAACAGTTTATTTTGAAAAATGTCACTTTATTTGTTAAAAGATAATGGTTTTGTAGTATTTTACTTCAATCTTCAAATATTGACCTTATCACAAAATTAAAGTTACCAAGGTATTAATTCTTTTTTTCACTTTTAGTCTTTAACACTTGATATCTTCTGTGTTGTAGAAGAAAACCTGTATCATCAAATTTATGACAAAAAAAGTTCATCAAAGATCACTTTGTTATCCGTCTGTCTGTCTGTCAAGACCCTTTATCTCGGCAACGCGTGGAGGTATCGAGTTGAAATTAAAACTATATACTCAAGTCTGCGCTCCCTTGAAGCTGTCAAAAGTCAAAAGTTTTTTATTTCACATAGGCCTACATGGGCACTTATAAAAGGTCAGAAGCTAGTGCACGGTTCGAAATTGGTCGTTTCCTATGGAGAAGAACCGGCAAGAAACTCCATGGTTACTCTTTTAAAAAAATGATTGTGTGTTATTACAATATTTCCATATTACAGTATTAATAGGTATTATTTAAGAACAGTGTAAACCGGTCTATATTGTACTCAAAAGCAAAATAAAAATAATCATTTAAAACAAGTGAGTCAAAATATGAAGTAATCTAAGGATTCGTGGAGTCTACAGTGTTCTTTTATTTACATTATAAAAAGATGCTGAAATCTATCTCTGTTAAAGGCCATCCACCTACGTCATAACTTTTTTAATAACATGCGTTTCATTATTTTTCACATGACCAAAAAGACAGTTACTTTTTAACTGTTCACTTTTCATTCACTGGTACCACGTTCAAACTTCCTCTGGCACGGCCACTGCGCTTTTATCAATATTATTTTAGCTGATAAACGTCCAGTACTCAATGTAAACCTCCCACAAAATGGACCGGTATTTTGAAATGTATTTGTGAACTGTTAATTAAAACACAGACGTCATTTGCAATCAAATAGGTACCTATACAGTCTGAAATTGTGTCAACTAGTTTAACCAGAGTTTAGTTGGTTTTCAACAGTAATTTGGCTGTGGTGGAAGTGTGTCAACCATATCAATGGCTGGTTGTAACATGCTGGGTTTGGAATACTTAAAATCCTAGCTAGGCAGTATTGTTATTTTCCCATCAGAAAGTTTTTAGCATCAGATCACAACATATATGATGTATCTCACCGTTGAATCTGAAAGCAATCCGCATGTCTTTTGTTTTACGTGGCTCATACAATAGGTATATGATTTACATGACTTCTACCGCTCGTGAAGCAAGAGAGACTGACTAAAATCACATCTCTGTACCTTCATTTTCCTTTTGCGTTCCAGGACTACGGTTAATCTTTTCAGAAGTCAACTTGTGTCCCTAGTAGGCATCGGCCCTGTTGGGCCCCTACGGTTTTACTTGAGACCGGCGTGAGAGAAAGCCACCGCCAATCCACGAGGACACGGCGGTTGTAAAGAACAACAAACCTCCACCGTATGCTCCACCATATCCTTCGGGCGGTCCACACAATGTCGACACCGGGGCGTTCCTTCTGTCTGTATCCAGTGCAGGCACTTCCTGAACTTACCATATCCGCAGACGACTTGCCATGCGGCAGGTGAGGACGCCATGGCGCCTTTCCAGCCACTCCTCAAAGAGGTTTATTACCACCATGACTATGGCGTGCCTAATAATTTATAATTGAGTATTGTGTTTTATATAGTTAGCAGTACACCACAGACTACCCCGTGTATTATTTTTAGCTCTTATCCATCCTAAGGTTGTCTGGAAGATATCGCTTTCAGCGATAAGACTGCCATAATTGTACCCACAAACTGAAGTTTTTGTATAAGCTGTATTACTTTTTGGTGTACAATAAAGTCTATTCTATTCTATTCTAAAGATAACCCCATGGAATTTTCTTAACAGGATTGGTGCTATATATTTTTCATTGAAAACGTAACAAAAATTCAACTTATGCCATCCCAAAAGGGGTTGTGAGGGTAAAAGCAATATGCGTAACCAACAACAGGAAAATCCACTAATTTAATTTAGTTTGATAACGACTAAAACTTAGTTCCATTTAAACTTAGAATCTGATAAGAAGTTTGTTACTCCATTCAATGATTAATGTTGGAACCGTGTTACGAGAACTTTGAACTGGTTAAGGTTTCATAAGGAGATTAAGATGATAAGACCTTTATAGGGGGAAGATTTTGTGTGGGTAAAAGCTGCAAACGTATGTATACTGGTCTATGTGTGCTTCAACCATAAAATATTTAGGTACAGAAGTCAATCTACATACAAAGCGCGCTCGAGCAACGCACACATAGACACCGCTCACGGACACGATATCTCGGAGCGTCTCGGCCCACTCGTCGAACAGTTCCGGCTCAAACGCTCATAAGTATGCGTCCTCCGAGCGTAGGTATAAAAAGTAAAGATGCATAATTTTTTTTTTATGGCGGGAAAAAATCATCCAATGACCTCCCCCGACATCTCTTGGGCGGAGCGGGAGATAGTGTCAAACTCTTACTGACTAAAAGACCCACCCCGTTCCTTCTAGCCTTCATACCGGGGCTCGAGCGCCCTTTCAGATAACCCTGGCCCCAGTAGGCTTCGTACCGGCTGGGTCCTTGCTGTTGCTGACAACTCCTTGAGGCGCGCGGGAACAGTGCGCCCCGTCGACGACTTGGGCTTGGCCCGGACAGTTACTGAACGGCCAGACAGCGAGCTACCCATTGCTCCCTTTCCTTTCTTTCTTTTACCTATCTATTTTGTGCCTCAACATCAACGAACGTTCTAAATATTTCGAAGTCTATGCGAAGTAAGTGATAGTACAATAGCGGAGGAGAACGGGGATCGGGCAGCAGGGGTACTTAATGCATTTACGTCGCGTCATACAGATGTAGGTAGATATAGCAAAATACAGAGTTGAAATGATAGAACAACGAAATCTTGAATGTTTGTTTTTTAGCAAATGAATCATTATTTGTGAAAAGTCGTAGAACAAAAGTTGTTGTTTATGATGTTACTAATACAGTCCTGCAAGATTGTTAGTTTTTTAAAAATAACCCTTTATAACTAGGTGACAAGGTTTGTATTTGTGTGAGTCAACGCAATCCATTAATTACAAGCTTTTATTTAGGTTCACCTGTCACGATGTTTGTCAGTATACAAATCTTGCAAATTGAATTTGATCCACTTTCCGGTTACCGATGGAGCTGATGTTTTGCATGCATGTGTAAATCAGATGACAATGCAAAATTATTATGACATGGAGCTGATCTGATGATGGAACCAGAAGGTGGACTTAGGAGTTCGGTAGTTAAACGACACAACTTCATCGAGTTTGGGTTCGTATGAATCGTTTTGATGAGCATTATGTATAGGTATTACACGGCTTAAAAGCTTGCTATGAAAAAAAAAAATATTAAAAACTTGTTATAGCTATAAAGTGGGTATTTCAACATTCACAAGAAAATCTAAACCTATATTTGATATTTTTTTAATTTTAAGTCTATGCTTTAGTACCTTTCCATGGACCTAGAATCCTGTAGGGAAGAAGCAATGTCTCTTAACACAAATAAAGGAAAATTCTAAAAATTATTGTAATTACGTTACAAAATAATTATTTTTTTGCCATTCAGAAAGTCTTTGCAACTCACCCAAAAAAAAGCGTAAAAAACCCTTTCCTTAAAAAGACAATACTGTTGGTTCGTGTCAAAATTACTTCATAAAATTCGATGATTTTAAATGATCCTGAAAAAGGTGTAAAGATCAATTTAATTAACGTTACTCACCTTTGATTACTTTCTGATGTTTCACGCGGTTCGGTTCGCTGATCAGTGAATTCGCATTCAAATTAACAATTTTAATTAGGATCGCGTAATTGAGTTTTCTGTGTATCCAAGCGGTAAATAAAATGTCCATCAAATTGAATGAAATATTTATCATGTATTCGTACTGAAATAATTAATTATTAAAAATAGTAATTATATTTATATAATTTATTTATAGAATGACTAGCTGACCCGGAAAACGTTGTTTTGCCATATAAATAATTTTTAAGTAATTTCTTAGTCTAAGGGTATGAAAAATGGATGTTGGCTGATTCTCAGACCTACTCAATATGCTCACAAAATTTCATGAGAATCGGTCAACCCGTTTCGGAGGAGTACGGGAACGAACATTGTGACACGAGAATTTTATATAAAAGATGATGATATACTAAGCGTTTTACCAACGTCATTTAGGTATACAGCGTACATTGAAGGATTGGAACCAGTTGCCTGCTGCGGTCTTCAAGGCTAGAATGAATAGGCTCTTAATAAACTAGTGCGCCTCACCATCAATGATTGCGTCACTGCTTACCATCAGGTGGGATACAAGTCAAGCACTAGTTTATATCAAATAAAAAAAAAGTTTAAATGTTTGTTATGTATTTGTATTGTGAACTAGTTATGTAATGATATTATAAGACTACTTGCTTCTGACAGCGGATTTGCCCACGGAATCACACTAATATTAAAACTGCCAAAGTTTATTATAAGTGGGTATGTTTGTTACTTCTTCACGTTTGATAAGATTTGGATGATGGTTCAGTTGGATCATCATCAACATCATCATTTCCGTGATAATTTCAGCCGAGAGACGTCCACTGCTGGACATCTCTCCCCCAAGTGTCGCTACGACAAACGGTCCTGTAAGTCACGCTTCCATCGGATTCCCGCAACACTTACCATGTCATCAGTCCACTTTGTAGGAGGACTGCCAAAGCTGCGTCTTCCGGTACGTGATACGCCACTCCAGAACCTCGAGAACCTCGAGAACGCGCGCCTCAAAGATACGTCAGCAAATTGAAGGGACCTAGTAAAGCTGATGCCTGCTAGGACTGCGAGAAAGTTTGAAAGAGTTACCGTGAATCTATAACAATGAAAAAGGCAAATGAAGGAACACACTCGTAAGTAAAAAAGCAAAAAGAAAGAAAGAAAAGCAGTTTATTTACGCGAAATGACGCAATCTTAAAACTAGCTAACTTTTGTTAGCAACCAATAAATAGGGAAGATAAGCGTCACATCCGGCAAAAACGCCGACCGCTTGACATAAAGCTGTGGCTTCACGCATAATATGATGAGCTCACAGCATTGGTTTAGTCAGTACCTTAAAGTCTGGCACCCCCTCTTGTTCTACCCTACAGCAGAAGAAGTCATTTGATGAATTCCCAACTCAAAAAAAAAAAAAAACAATATATAATCGACCTTTTTTGTGCTACGCTTTCAGGACGTAACAACACAGTCGATTAGTTACGAGTACCTACTTACATACATGGGGATAAAAAGGTAAGTATACTTTTCTTTAAAAAAAATTATAACACCTTACACGAGCGGAGCCGTTACGCCACAAAATAAAATATGTAAATCGTACCAAACCGACATAATAAAACCGTAGACCCAAACCTTAACAATACACGGAAAATAAAAAAAAACTTGACCAACTGTGAGTGGAACTTACGCACGAACAATTCCGTATCGTACGTAGCAAAAGAACGAGCGAAAAATTGCGTTTGTTGTATGGAAGTCTCTTAAATATTTTTTTCATTCTGTTTTTTACTTTTTATTCTTATAGCTGCAAAATATAATCTGTGAAAATTATAACTATTAATAATAATAATATTCCACAACTATCACACAACCTAGCCGTGTAGTCCCAACCTAAGCAGAGCTTGTGTTATGGGTACTAGACAACTGATAAACATACCTATATATTTCTAAATCCATACATATTATAGATTAATTACACCCAGACACAGAACTGATGATCGTGCTCATCACACAAACATTTGTCCTGGGTGGGAATCGAACCCACGACCTCCAGCATAGCAGTCAGGGTCACCAACCACTAGACCAATCTATCATGGTTCATGAGATACTGGTTAGTGACAGACAGATGGACAGTAAAGTCTTAGCCATAGCGCGCACTGGTGACTTTGTCACCGTGACTTTTGACAAAGAGTCACAGTGCTTATGAACCCAACATGTAGTGCGCGCACTTGAAGACGTGACGGTTACAAAAAATGGGTAAAAAAATTATTGTCACCGTGACAAAAGTCACCAGTGCGCGCTATGACTTAGTAATAATAATAATAGTTTCCCACCAACGGGGGGCTCTCCTTGGATGCACTATCACAGCGCGTACAGGGATAAACGCCGGTTGATATCACATTCCATTAAAAGCGTCAAAGGGTCCTCTGCGAGTTGGTTTCGACTCCTCGTACGCCTTCCAAAGGTCTAGGACCCCATGGTTCTGAAATATAAAAACCCTTATAATAATAACATCATTTTATTTCAAGTTTAGCACTCATAAAGCGGTTGTGTAATTTATTTCATCACCACTGAAACATCGTGAGGAAATCGGCATGTCCTAGAACAAAAAAATTCGAAGACATGTGACATCCACCAACCCGCACTGGGCCCTCGTGGTGGATAACAGCCCATTCCCTCTCCTAAGAGAGGAGGCCTGAGTCCCAGCAGTGGGAACACTAAAAAAGACTGATGATGATAATGTAGCACTCATGAAGGGTTAGTAAGAATATTTAATTAAAACTATGTTAGTAGAGCCTATAAAATTCAAATTACACAAAAGTAAATTAAATAAAATTGTTGAGGTAATCTCTATTAAGTTTATTAATTAGGTTCCGTTTCACCCTTTGGGCACAGAACTCTAAAAAGTAGGCACTTTCAAACAGTAATATTTATCACAAGTGGCCTCGAAATCCTTTTCAAGTTTGGAACACCGGAACACAATTTTCAAGCCACTCAAGCAAGTCCCAAGAGAACTGTTCCTACAAAGGTTCGTATGGAACAACTCCTGATTAAGTTACAAACGGTCCTTCCGTAAGTTTGGTCCTGCGGGATGAATATTATGATGGAAGTGCGTAATCCTGAGTTATGAGAGGCGTGGTAATCTGAGCTAAGTGCGTAGGGACTAGGGTGTAGGTAAGGAAGTGTACTGCGGGTGTTTTTGAAAGAGTAACCGTGACCCTGGAACGCCATAGGCAAATGAAGTAGTATCAATAGGCTTTAGTCAGTAAAAGTCTGTTATGGCCTAGCTCAATTCGGAGCAGGAGAAGTTATTTGATGATTTCTCACCGTAAAAAGAAGATGAGAGAGTATGTTTTGTTTTCTTTTCTATTCTTAAGAATCTACAAATTGACGACTTTTTGCCAGGTTTTAACTGGTCATTAGATTGATTTGATCAAACTTAGTAAATTATTTTATATATACGATTAATCATTTCAGCAAAAATTTCTCAACCATGTTTTTTATAGGCAAGTAATATAATGGTAGTCTACAATTTTTTTTAGGTGGGAAAATCATCAAGTCAGTAGTCAGTAAGAGTCTGACACAATCTCCCGCTTCGCCCAATGGCGGTGGTTGTCATTTCGATGATTTTTACCCACCGAAACAAAATAAAACAAATATAATATAATTATAATATGTACCCAGTCAGTTTAGGAGACTTCCGCTTAACTTGGGACGCAATGAAAACGGAAAAAAACTCATATTTAGGTTAAAAAAAAAATCTGACTGCAACTTTTTTTTGATCATACGAGTATGAACTGGAATCGAATTAAATGATAAATATGACTGACGTTATGGTAGCTACAGATAATCGCTATCAAATCACGAGCTGTCAAATCATTTGCAGTCAAATCATGTACAGTCAATTCGTAAGTTTCAAATCATTTGCTGTGAAATCATGAAAGCATTTGATCCTATAGCCTATTTTCGTAGCCAGACCCAGACCAAACCCTTTGGACTTAATTTTATCTTAATGATAATTAAATTGAATTAATTTAAACAACTAATCCCTTTAAATCTGCGGAGTAAGGTCACCAAGCTAGTTTAATCTCACCATTCAGTAATTTCGGTATACCTCTATGACCCTGGTCTTATCTCTCAGTGATAAAGGGTCGCAGATAAGGGATGGTAACTCTATTGTTTTAGAAAGGGTATCATACATTGTGGGTTATATGGAGTCCATTTTAGTTATATAAGTCATGAATGGGTGCCATCTATTAGGATTGGTCTTCTCTCAGCTGCCACGGTTTAAATAGTTTTTTTTTCCTAGCTTTTGCATTCAGGAATAAAGCAGCTTTTTATCAGTGAAAAAATTTTAGCTATACGACTAGTACTTTCAGAGATTACCTCCTACTAACAAACACAAAGTTTACCTCTTTAAAATATTAGTCTAAATAGATTATATGTGAGTTAAAGTAAGATTTTTACAACTTTGTTGATTCGACATCATCTGCCTAGCCTCCTTATTGTTCTTTAAAACCGGCCAAGTGCGAGTCGGACTCGCCCATGAAGGGTTCCGTAGCAGCTAGTAACATAATATAAAAGTTCTTGTAATGTTTTGTAACTTTGATCGATGTTTTAATAATAGTGTATTTTTTTCGATTTAAGACGCATTAAAAAAAAACTACTTACTAGATTTCGTTCAAACCAATTTTCGTTGGTAGTTTTTATAGTAATGTACATTATATATTTTTTTTAGTTTTATCATTCTCTTATTTTAGAAGTTAGAGGGGGGGGGACAAACATTTTACCACTTTGGAAGTGTCTCTCGGGCAAACTATTCAGTTTAGAAAAAAATGATATTAGAAACCTCAGTATCATTTTTGAAGACCTATCCATAGATACCCCACACGTATGGGTTTGATGAAAAAAAAATTTTTAAGTTTCAGTTCTAAGTATGGGGACCCCCAAAATTTATTGCTTTTTTTCTATTTTTGTTTGAAAATCTTAATGCGGTTCACAGAATACATCTACTTACAAAGTTTCAACAGTATAGCTCTTATAGTTTCGGAAAAAAGTGGCTGTGACATACGGACGGACGGACAGACAGACAGACAGACAGACAGACAGACAGACAGACAGACAGACAGACAGACAGACATGACGAATCTATAAGGGTTCCGTTTTTTGCCATTTGGCTACGGAACCCTAAAAAAGCTATAAGTACCCAATTTTTGTTTTTTGTTTTTTTTTTATCCTATTTTTACTTCTTCTTATTCATTTTGTTGTTCCATTGTTTACAACAACCTCGTTGCTGAGTATAAAAAACTGAATTTCTACATGTCCGCCCGCTACAATGTTATTATTATAAAGTTATCTCAACTCAGGTCCCCAAGATACAGGTTCTACCTAGTTTGGGGACCACCATCTAAATATATGTTAAACCCCTAATAAGTTACAGACAATATTAATGATTATGTAATAGTTTTAAGGTATTCTTCATATTTTGTAACAATGAACAATAAACATTATTCTTATTCATTATTTTAATTCTTAATTACCCACACTAGCAATTACTTTCGAATCGGGTACATTTTACAGACAATATCAACTCACACAACAAAACCCAGACCCAGAACAAATATCTGTAAGTCATATAAAATATTTGATCCGTGCTCTCCAAACTGACACCCAGTTCAACAACCAATCGCTCAGCCACTGCGCCAACCGTGCCGACTTTTTCTATCTACGGATATAATTTGGGTCAGTTTCCAGTCTGACTGCAGTAGTTGAATAACAGTTTCATTACATGGAGCAGCTGTCTTTCTGATTTGCACTACTAGTTAATTTAGGAAAGATAAACTTTTACCCTCTGACTAGGTCAAAATACATAAAATACTCATCATCACCATCATTTAGAGGGGGGGTTGTCATTGGATGATTTTCCCCACCGAAAAAAGAAACACCATCATTTCAACCTAAAGATTTCCACTGTTGGACATAAGCCTCCCCCAAGCGTTGCCACAACGATCAGTCTTTGCGTCTCATATCCAGTAGATTTACCGCGTCACTCTCCAACACTCCTAGCCAAGTTACAACCGTTTCTCTTGCGTCGAACGCCTCGAGTTAGCCTCGCTCCCGATTCTTTTGTTCTGACCACGTGACTGAGCATTGAGAGGACATCATTCCCGTACATTTGAAGTTTTCTACTAGCGCTAACGATTGCAGATTATTAACTTGGCTAGGGGTACAGGTCATTCGTCCATGTTGTAAGAGATCTTTCAACGCTATTTCTTCCGGCATAAAAAATATCTTGTAGAAAATTAATTTGAAAAGACCTACCCAGTTACGGTCGATATTATTGAAGAGGAAAAACTTCTTTATTCTCAATAAGCACCTAATTAAATTTTACTGGAAAAAGAATTCAATCATCCTCAAATTCTTTCATGTACCTACAAAATTCCGGAGCGTTTATTAGAACACAAAAAAAAATTCAGAGAATTTTTAAGGAAGCTGTTACTATAAATAAATTTCTTAAAAAAGTGTTTACTGTCAGTAAAATATTAAACACGCTGATTTCGACTCCGGACTATTCCCGTGACTAAGGAAAAAAAAATACTGAATTCTGCCGAGGACAAATTCTGTTAGTAAAATTGACTACTTATCAACTTAACTCACATGTTGATAAAACACATATCGCTTTTTGTGTCTTTTCCTCTAGCAGATCAGCAGTTTTTCTAAAGCAAGCAGTTCATAAGTTTATCAAAGAAACTTACTTCATTTAAAAAGTACTTATCCAACTCAATCAAGACTTAGTTATTTATTATCAAAAGAAATCCAATGTGCGTTGTTTATTTCTGAAGCTTACTAAAAGATAACTAAAGAAGTCTAAAAGTATTTATCTAAAGAAAAAACATTCTACTTAAGAGGATAAAAAGCTGCGAAGGAAAACCCTACTTACTATTAAGTAAATAAGTTAAAGTGAATTATTTGAAGTGCCTCGACCGCACTCCAATGCGTAATCTCGACCTTAGAGTGACTGCTTTAGAAAAATAAAACACCTACTTCAAACTGGGTGAATAGGAACGCAGGGATGAATAGAAATGGCGCGTATTGTTCCATACGCGCCTCAAGGAGTTGTCAGCAAACCGTAGAGGACCAGCAGGGTCGAAGCCAACTGGGGCCAAGGATTTGTTTCTGAAATGAAGATTCAGCCCCAATACGTAAGACAACGAAAGAACTGGAGTGACTTTTAGTCAGTAAGAGTCTGACACTTTCTCCTGCTCCGCCCAAGTGCGGGGGATGTCTTGGATAATTTACCCCACCTAAAAAAAATAATTAAATAAGAACAAAAGTTTAAAGGGTTTTTTTTTCATATTATTAAGAGAGTCGTGGGGGTCTTCGGATTGAGGCTGCGGTCCTAACTCCCATTTTTTTTTTTCTGAGTAGTATTTTGGGACCATAAGAAAAAATGTACCTATTAAAGTAAAATTACCAAAACCACTGTATTTACTTTAGTACTTATGTGACGTGACAGATAACGATATAGTTAGTTAGCCCATTATGCTACAGCTGAGCAAAGGCCTAACTCTCCCTTTTCCACACACGTCTGTCCTCGGCCATTGCGGGCCGATATAGCGTCAAAAAAATCATCCGCATTGCTGCCGACTGGACGAATGTCGAAAAGACTGTCGGCACAGATACCTACAGAAAGTATGTTGAAAAGACTATCGACATTGACACGTTGTATCATCATCTTCATTTCAGCCAAAAGACGTCCACTTCTGGACATAGGTGTCCCCCAAGTGTCGCCACAATGAACGGACTTGTGCGTCTCGCATGCATTGGATTCCCGCAACCTTTACCAGGTCACATCGGTCCACCTTGTAGGAAGCTTTCCGACGCTACGTCTTCCGGTACATGGTCACCACTCCAGAACCTTTCGGCCCCAATGACCATCTGTTCTGCAAGCAATGTGCCCTGCCCATTGCGACTTAAGTTTGGCGATTCTTGGTGCCAAGTCGGTAACCTTGGATCTTTTACGGATATCCTCAGTTTTCGATACGTTGTTTGTCAATACTTAATCTGTGGCGGAGGAATAAGCCAGCCCTTGAGTTACGCGAAGGGTCAATTAGGTGTTTGTAAATCTTTAAATAGTATGTCACTACTCGGAACCCGCGGCCCGAGAGTTTTGAAAAAGTTTTTACCTCTTCTAGTTTCTGGCGCCCTGGTGACGTAATGACTAACGAGAGAGGCAGTTTAATCTTTTTTGACCGAGTAGTACTAATGCCTTGATCACACGTATTGATTAAAAGGAACAGAGACAGGAGATTAGTTTAACTAATGGAATGCGATGGCGCAAGAGTGTCGATATTTTAACTCAAAACGTCGACACTCTTGCGCCATCCTATCTTCCTAGTTCATCGTGCTGTGCTGGTGCTGCCGCTGCGGCTGCGGAGAACCTCAAGCGGCGGAAATATAACAACCTTTTCGGCAGTTATAATTTTGAGCCGTTTGGGGTTGTAACTCTTGGGCCGTGGGGTCCGAGTGCTCACACGCTTTTTAAAGAACTGTCAAAACGCTTAGTTGACACTTCGCGTGACCCAAGGGCTGGTTTTTACCTCGGTCAGAGTTTAAGCATTGCCATTTAACGTGGCAATGCCGCTAGCCTCTTGGGCACACTTCCAATCGACAGCAATGCCGAAGAGTTAAGTGGGGATACTTATTGTGACGGACGGGAAACTACGGAACCCTACACTGAGCGTGGCCCGACACGCTCTTGGCCGATTTTTTTTGTTTGTAGGAAATAATCTCTGAAACTACAGGTCTGATTGCAAAAATTTTAGCACCGATAGAAAACAGCTTTATTCCTGGGTGACATAGGCTATATATACTTTTCTTTTGTTTATCTGTTATAAACTAGTACTTGACTGCGATCCCGCCTGCTGAGCAATGATGCAATCATTGATGGTGAGGCGCACTAGTTTATTAAGGGCCTATTCACTCTAGCTCTAGTTCTTTATTTGGTGTATGCGGGCTAAGCCGCGGACAAAAGCTAGTATCAAATTAATGAGCGTTTCGCCATTTCGACGAAACTCACAGAAAGATCAAATAAAACCTAATCACCTCAATTAAACCAATATTAAACGTTAATTCATAAAGATATGACAGTAAATTGTTAATTAAGTTTACGATAACGTTATCGCTATGAGGGCAACTTCATCAAAACTTGGGGAGTCGTGAAACTTTTCATTAGCGCCTGAAATTATCCGTGATAACGCGGGTTATAGTACCACTCGTGGGTTTAATGAAGATATTCTTAGTTCGGTGGTGCAAGGGTTAAGAAGTGTGGCTGCAATTTGTGACAAATCATTCGCTAGGCACCCTAGGAACCCTAATATTACCTACACACCGTAGGTAATATTAGGGTTCCCAGTTGTCAGCAGCAGCAGGGGCTTAGCTGGGTCAAAGCCTACCGGGGCCAGGGTTAGTTTCGAAAGATAGCTCGAGCCCCGGTATAAAGGCTTGAAGGAACAGGGTGGGTTTTTAGTCAGTAAAAGTCTGACACTATCTCCCGCTCCGCCCAAAAGCGGGAGTTGTCATAAGATGTTTTACCCACAGTAAAAAAAAAATGTCCACATAAACTTTGTGATGAAAAAGCATCAAACTACTTCTTGGTGTGTTCGCCTAAGGTTACTCTCGAAGGTAGCTCCTAATGGGAGTTAAATCTACCTTTCGACTCAGATATCTTCTCTCATAACTTAGACCATTCTTTTATTAACTCCCTATACGCTTGTACCTCAGAATCCGTCTGCTATCTAGCAACGTCTTACCCGTAGTAATTATACGTAAAACATACACCACCATGTTTCTTACACTGAAACTTCATGTTTTGATGGAGGAAATCAAAAGGTCTCTTTGGACTGGTTAGTAAGATTTATTGTTTTACAAAAGATATTAATAAATTTTACTGTTTGTGCTCAAAAACAGATTGTGGAGATGAGGAGGGAAGGGTAGTTAGATTTCTTTTTGAGTTTATTTTAGAGTTCGGTAGGTGTCAGGTAAGTATGTGAGGAATTGTAAAATTCAAAAAAGTTTTATTTCACATAAGCCTACCATGGGCACTCATAAAACGTCAGAAGCTGGTGCACAGTTCCAATTGGTCGTTTCCTGTGGAGAAGAAACGACAAGAAACCCGAAGGTTACTCTTTTAAAAAAAAAACTTTTCGACTTACTAAAAAAAAACACAAACCATCAAAATAATTTTAATTTCGGAAGTCGGTGTTTCTCGATATTGTTTGTTACTTATTTAACACCGACTTCCGAAATTAAAATTATTTTAATTGGTTTTAGTGTTCGAATACCGTAATTAAGTATTTGAAAGGTTCATCTTAATATTGATGAACAAGGATAATTTTTCTTAGAAGAAGCGTTTGCTTTACTTGTCAAAATACCCATTTTAGATTCTGGAATTTAGATAAGATTAATTTATTTGTCTTGAGAATAGATTTTCGTATTTTAATATTGTATTATTCAGGAGTAGTCTAAAAATATATTAATTAAGTGGGATTCGAATTGGAGTCTTACTGAAGAATCCTCTTAATTTTTCAGGGTTTTATGTTATTATATTAAAAATATTCTTCACAGTTCAGTACCGTTATTTTCCGAGCACGCTAATTATTCAATCGAATCTTGGTAGCAATATAAAAACAATTTTTGAAACTTGTTTTAAAAAAATAGGTATTCTACCGCAATCATTTCATAGATCGATACAAAAATTAATTGGGCAGTTGAGTATTTTTTTAAACTTTATTACTTGTATCTATCAAAAAGTATTTTTTTTTTTATAATAGCAAAATGTACTTACTTTTTTTATTTTATTTTTTTAACTCTGTTCAAAATTAAGTAAGCTAGTAGTACTTTTTTTGGTGGAACAAAACTGACAGGTAAAAAAAAAAGGCACAAACTGAAATATCGCAAGAGGCAATAAAATTAATGGACACAGATGTATATGGTTTTAGTAATTAAAAGTCTGATACGCTCTCCCATTCTACTCTTGAGCGGGAGACATCAATGGAAATAGTTTTTTTTTTATATTGTCTACTAACTTTTGCCAACAGCTTTTCCTGCGTGAAAATAGAAACAATTTGCCTGTAGCTCAGTGATAAAGTGGCATTCTATTTACCCAATATATTTTTGAGTTAATTTATTAAAAAACAAAAATACAAATCTTTCCTCTTTATGTAGACGGAACCCAGTTTACCATAAACAACCCATGAAAAAGAAAATAACATAAAAAACACGCACCCCTATTCCTCCACAATTCATATATCCCAAGCTATGCATATTCACCCCCATATAACATGAAATATGCACTATAATATCCCTCGTTCTACCGACGCATACAACATCGGAGCTTGTTTGATAAAATCCAAGGCATGAATAAGATTTCTTTTGTTATTTCTTTAACAAAAACAAGATTCGCTGAGACGTAAGTGTCGAACCCATGTCACGAATATTTTAGCTTATATTATGTTACCGTAAAAGGCCAAAGTAGGGTAAATCCTAGAGTTTTCCAGTCAAACTTAAAAGGATTTGATTAATTGTAAATGCACTGGAATTGCACAATCTAATTCTGCCAAAATAATGTGATACTCGAATCTATCAACACTTACTTGTAATCTAATAAAGAGGCAAAGTTAGTTTTTTTTTGTTTTTTCGTTTGCAGGAGGTAATCTCTGGAAGTACCTACTAGTCCGATTGCTAAAATTTTTTTATCGATAGAAAGCTGCTTTATTCCTGAGTAACACAGGCTTATACACCGTTAAATTTTGAACGTTTTAATCCCGTGGAGGGTCGATCCGATACATGAACCACTATCGATTTGTAAAGATAAAAAATAAAAAAAAAGTACCTTTTAAACTCGTATTAATTTACGCATGTACGAAATTAATTTCTTTAAGAAAACGTTAGCTGAGCGAGTTCAATGACCTGTAGGTAATTAGTACGCAATGCCGACTACTACCTACCGGTCATTGAACTCGCTCTGCTGACGTTTGCGTACGCGTACAGCGTTCATGCGTAAATTAATAGGTACGAATTTTTAAAAAAAGGTACTTTATTTTTTAATTTTATCTTTACAAATCGATAGTGTTTCATGTACCGGATCGACCCCCCACGGGATTAAAACGAGCAAAATTTAACGGTGTATTTTATGTACGCGGCCGAAGCTGTGGGCAAAAGCTAGTCAATAATAAAAACAAATGCGGGAGATTGATTGGATGATATCCCACCTCAAAAAAAGCCATCAATATAATCATTCACGCAAACAAATCTACATCACACGAGTCAGATAGGACTTGTCAATATGCCTTGGTACATCTTAGGATTGACCGTAGGCTGGGGTTTTACAGTAACATATACTATGTAGGTAGGTACCTATAGATATAATAATAAGGGCGTGTTGTATGTATACTATAGTCTATTTCATAAAAAGTAAGCTGAATTACTAGTTGCGGAGATTGGTTGGAATAAATCATGTCGAGCAAATAAATAAATATTTTTTGGAAGATATTCTTTCGTATAAATAAAAAAATCTTTGTGGTTCGAAGTTCGAAGCATATTTACTACTGAATCGCAGTCAATCACTAGTTAAAAGCAATTAAAAAAATACTTGGACACAGTAGTATATACACCAGTAATTTTTAATTAGTACAAATACTTAAAGGGCTTATTAGAAAAGCCCTTCTAATTATTTAAGTAAAGTCTCAATAAATAATATTCATAAACAGCAAAGTTATTAGCGTCTGTGTTTATCCCAAAATGTCTCTCAATTTATGGAAATATTGTGCAGGCTATTGATTATGAATGAATAAATGATTAAAATAGAAAAACACTGCCCACAGTATTTTCTACTAGCAATTGTTATGTATGATTGAATCTATGATGAATTTACCTTTTCGTGGTCAATTGTAGGATTTCAGTTTTTTCTACTTTTGAATACAAAAATATGATCGAGATCGATTAACGGGTACAGATACAACCATTTTTTCTGTACTAATTAAAAAGTAGGGGTGTATTTGCTAAGAATAGATGACTCTTCGACGTCTATTTTTAGTCTCAAAAAAATATGTTAAGAAATGATGTTATGACCGACACTTTACGTGACCAGAGGGCTGGCTCAATCTTCGCCCAAAGAATTAGCGCTGCCATTCAACGCGGCAATGCTGCCAGTCTTCTGGACACATTTCCGGATGACAGCAATGTGGAGGATTACTTTGACGCCTGAGCGTACTTTGTCATTTTGTTTTATATTTATGTACATAGTTACTTTTTAGTATAAATAGTTTATTTAGTATTTAAGTTTTTTATGTAATTACATGTGTATTAAAGTGTTTAATATGTATTTTTCGAAGGTTAATAAAATTCATCGAATGACCGTTAAAAAATTTTTTTTATGAAATATAAATTTTTCTTTGATATAGGTAATTTATATGGCAGAACAACATTTGCCAGATTGGCTAGTCTAATATATATTTATTTGTAATACACTAACAACCTTGCAGGACTGTATTATTAACATCATAAACAACAACTTTGTTCTATGACTTTTTTCAAAACATAATGCATTAATCAAAAACAAACCTTCAATAAATCGTTCTTTTAACACATTTGAACTCTGTACTTTGCTATACCTACTCACGTCTGTATGGTGCGACGTGAGCGCATCAAGTACCCCCGCCACTCGATCCCCACTTCCTTCCGCTATTGTTCTATCGCTTGCTTGGCACAGACTTCATAATATTTAGAACTTTCAATTTAAATATTTTTATTTTCTTAACTAAAATGTGATAAATTTTTAAAAGTCATAGAACATAAGTTGTTGTTTGTGATGTTAGGACCATAGTCCTGGGGGTTTACCAGTGTTTTTCAAATAACTCTGTATAGTCTGTCTAAATAATATTAGTTGAGATACATTGAACATTTCGTGTTTACACATCGATTGTTGACACTATGCTCCGTGCATCTGTTGCCAATTACAAGCTAAATTGTCATCGTCATTGGATAGCACTCAGTGTAGCGTAGGCAACTATCATGCATGCCGTAGTAACCACAACGTAATCAATATGTCGAATTAATTACCTATAAATGTACGATTGGCTGCAATAGTGGTTGGATAGTACAGAAAAAAAATCGTGTGAAGCGAGAAATGACGCCATCTAGCGTAAAATCAGATTGAAATGTTGTTATTGACAACATTAATTATACTGCTACTAGGTGGCGTTGCTGTGCTTCAAATGCTTATGCTAATGCTTTTTTTTTGTAGCTTCTTTTGTTTCTATAAACATTGAAATAATTTATATATTTTTTTATCAAGTGTTGAAAATATTAAAATTTAATAATTATCAATTTATAAATATCTGATTGTCTATGTGTCAGTTTCAAAACTTGAGACGGTAGGTTGAATATGGATTTATAAATAATAATTAGTAGGTAGTATAAATAATACTTAGACCAAAGACTTGTGACTAAGCTTTAATTGATTGTTCGCAAGTTCATTTCGATTACCTCGTTCGAGCTCCTTTCGTTTAATTTTTTTTTTAATCCGGTCAATTTATGACAATGAGTATGAATTGTAACATAGATGTAGTGACAAGAGCTCAAATAATTGCTTTGCATAGTCAAGGTAAAAATTTGTCAGAAATAGCCAGAGAGATCGGTGTAAACGTAAGTAATCTTATTTTACACTTTTTTATATAACAAAACACTCCTCTTTATAATAATCATTATTAGGTATTATATATTTTTGTTTTATTGTTGCAGAGAAAAACAGTTGTTCTATGGGTACGACGATTTGAAGAAGATGGTTCTTTGAAACACCGTCAAAGAACTGGTAGACCAAAACTGATAAACATGTTGCAGCGTCAAACCATGGTAAGGGAATACGAGGAAAATGGATTTTTGCCGACGAACCATTATGCTGGTTTATTTGACACAAGCGTCGACACTGTCCGTCGTGCTCTTCATAGTGAAGGGCTGCATTATCGGAGGCATGCTGTGAAACCTTTGCTTACGGAAACCCATAAAAGAGCAAGATTGCAATTTGCTATGGATCACATAGACTTTGATTGGAGTAATGTCATCTTTACTGATGAAAAAACTTTTAAGTCCAGTGAACACGGTCGATTACGTCTGTGGCGTCGAGATAATACGCGATACACAAGTGGTCACGTAGTGCCCAATAGGCAATCTGGCCATATAACGGTGAACATGTGGGGATGGATGAGTGCAGCCGATCCTGGGGAACTAGTGAGAATACCAAGCCGAGCAAATAGTGCAAATTATATAGAAGTGCTGGAGGAGACAATGTTGCCCACAGTTCGAACGGTGTATCCAAGCGAAGAATTGCCACAGATAACATTTGTGCAGGATAATTGTCCAATACACCGTTCGCACAGTGTGCAGGCTTGGTTTCGTCAGCATAATGACATTTGCGCTATTCCTTGGCCTGCTAGATCACCGGATTTAAATCCAATTGAAAATTTATGGGGTGTTATTGTTCAACGGTGGAATAATCAAAACGAGCGTACTCCAGATGCGTTAGAGGCTCATTGTTTACAAATATGGGAGAGTATTCGTGGTTCAGATCTGTGTAAAAATTTGATTAATTCAATGCGTTCCCGAATGCAAGCTGTTATTGACCAAAATGGTGGTTACACGAGATATTGATAAATATATTTAATTAATATTACATATTTACTCAGTACGTACTGGAGACCTCGTTACGTGTGTTTTACTTAATACCTGTATTTGAAATAATTTAAAAAAAAGTTATGAACACTTAAAGTTATAACACAACATAATTTTGTTTTTTTTTTATGTTACCTACTAAACATTTGATATGTTGTTGTGCAATTTTGTAGTTTTTTTTTAATATCTTGCCTCTTGTTTGTTTTTGTTAAGGTTACATAAGCTTCAATCCTCTTTCCAATTTGGGAAACGAATATTTAAGCTATGGCCTCAATAAAAAATTACAAGTAATATTATAATCTTATTCGATGATTAATAATCTGACTGTTGAATAGTAAACTGTAAGAAATAAATATCTATATTATTTTATTATTGCCTTTTTGTTTGATGAGCCTGTTTACCTGCTTTTTTTTCCTTTTGCTGCGTAACTACCGATTTGAATATTAATAATGATATTACACAACGCCGTCTAGTCCCTAGCTAAGCAAAGCTTGTGTTACGAGTCCTAGACAATTGATAAACATACTTATATATTTCTAAATACATACATGTTATAGATAAATTACACCCAGATTCAGCAAATGATCGTGCCCAACACACGAACATTTGTTCTGGGTGGGAATCGAACCCACGACCCGGACATTGCAGTCAGGAGCACTAACCACTAGACCAACAGGCCAGTCATAATGTTATATTACAATTAAATACTTCCACTTTGTTAGTTTCGATATAAATCCTACCGATTTCTTTTATTAATTGTTATTCATAACTTCAAAAAGTACAGAGGAACCAGAAATCTGACCCACCTGGCAGTAGAAGGTAGATAACATAAGACATCCTAAAAGTTAGACGAATTTGAACCTTCTGCAATAAGCAGAAGTTAAGTGGTATTCAATTCGGAGCTAATCTAAATGAGTAAAACGAGGTAGGTAAGTGGTCAAATATTATAGAATACTGATATGACAATTTGATTTAAGACGTAACGTTAACTTGTGAATACGGACCGTATGCCACGTAATGCACTTGTTAATTTCAACATTATTCCATAAGTCAACATAGTCTAATGGTAGTAACTGTAGACTTATATTGACGTGGTTGCCGGTACTAAGTTCAAATCAGTCACGCTACTTTTAGTAGGTTTGTGTTTAGAATACTGAATTGTTTTTTTTTTAAATCAAATTAAAATTTATAAGTCTTAAATTAAATTAATTATTTAAATCAAAACTTTAATGAAAAACAACTAAATATTACTTATACAAATACTTTACTTTACAAAGAAATTTAAGTATTCGTCTGATAGATTTAATTTAAATAACTATGTATAAAGGTAAAACACATAAAAGAAGTGAAGATATTAAATTGCTTATGACAGAATAGAATTATTTGAAATACAATTTTGAACATGACAAAAACAGTTTATTTATTTCAATAGTGCCAGTGGCGGATTAACCACGTAGCAAAATTAGCAAATGCTACGGGCTAAAAATTGTTTACACGACGTCACTGCAATTAGTGTCGACTGGTTTTAGTGTTATTAGAACGGTTCATTTTTATTTCTCTACCCTAAACTAAGTAAACTAAGTAACATTTGAATACCAGTTTTATGATGAATATGCCTAATGGTCGTGACTACCCACATATTACAAGTCAAGCGAAATTATTCCAAATATGTTTGAAGAATGTTCAATTTGGGGTTTTAAATCGAAAGCAAAAAAATACACAAGATTTGCGATTTAGCCTCGTGCCTTACTGCGTCAAAGTCTTTACATAAACCACTAAGCTAACTATGATATTAAAAAATGTATTTTAATTTTAGACTATGACCATTTACTTAATTTATCTATCTTAAGTAAATACATTATTATTATATATTAAAATAATAAACATTTTATTTACTTGCAATACTTTCTTTCATTTCTATACAAACTGTCCTTTAAAAAAGACATTTCCTGACTTACGTTATTAAAGAAAAGTAAAAAAAATGCCAACTAAAACACAAAAGCTGGAAAACAAAAAGTAAAAATCTTAACTTGAGATTTGAACCAGAAACATGTGCATCACAAGCCGCTGTTGGCACCATTGGACCAAGTGGACTCTTGTGGACACATTTGAAATTTAACGTTACTTGTAATGCTAGACGCAATATTCGTGCCCGTTTACAAACAGTTGATAAGAATCACGAAATTAGTTAAGCTTGTGTCTCATATTTTTTTATCAATCTACCCTCACACTCAGTTGTTGACGATAACGATGACGCATGTATCTATTTTCTGTCAAACTAAAAGTCAAGTTTATGGTTTGTGAGATTGCCTTGGTCGCCATTTAGCTGGGAAGCAACCAACGCCATCTAGTTACATTTTCGAAAACTTGAATTTTAACGTGCAAGGGAAATTAGACACTAGTGTACCCAGGCAATTTCACAGCTGTCTGTACATAATCATAATTGTATACAACACTATTTTTAGTATAATATGAAACTTGAATATATGTAGTTTGTTTAGAGTCAGTAACTGAATCGATTCCTATAATTTTTACACCAAAAAGGTCACCAATTGGACACCAGCGACAGTAAGTACAAGTCACGGCAGATCATAGCGGGCGTCAGTAAGCAGTGCACAGCTGTAATCGTTAGTTAATCTTGAAAATTGACCCAAACACTATGCAAAAAATTATAAGATATAACAAAAATTAAAAAAAAAAAGACGGGTTGCACTCCGGGAGTGCCGGCAGAAGTGAAAACTTGATTATTAACGTTGAGCATGTTTGATATTTTGGAATGGTTAGGGAATAATTTTGCACCAATTGCTTTATCAGTATAAAAGTACTATCATTTATGTGGTAGAATACAATATTCATTTATTGCGCTATCGTACACAAACATGACAATTTATATTACATTAAAAATTTAACACTTTAAAACTATAGCTATATAGCTGTCTACTCTCCATCCGTCTTACGCTTTTTCGATCAGGTCACGTGTCCTGACGCGAGTTTAAGATTTTATACCCATTACAGAAAAAGTGCTCAACGCCGCTAAAGAAGTTTTCACTTCAAAAAATTATAAGATATAGCAAAAATAAATTTTTTTAAAAACCCCCGAGGTATAAAATCTATAAAAAGTAAAAGAACTGGTTAAGACGAGTCTAATGAGCCCAAATTCGATGTGTTTACTAAAAGGTATTCCAGGGTTCCTTCAGCCACTTTCCAGTTCTAGCATCAGGTCTTCGTCATCAGGTTCTCACCGTCATGAGAAGTAAACAGAACTATTTTTAAGATAAATCAAAATAATCCGAAACTGGATAGGTATTAATAGGCATTCTAAGTCGTCTCTTACCTCTGACCTCCATCATTAGATCAGCTTGATAGCGTCGGCATGTAAGTATAATAATTTGAGTATTTCAAGAACTGGGTCACATATAGTATTTATTAGTAAAGTAATCAAGCGTTTAAGATCCCTGCCACAGCCAACGAGCTGATTACCTTGAACACCTGCACAGATCTTCACAAATTGTATCAAAGAACCATCTCAATACCGTCAGTTTTCAAATAAAAAAACCGCATCAAAATCGGTCTATTTGCTGAGGACCTACAATGCCACAGACAGACACACAGATACATAGACACACAGACACCTCAAACTTATAACACCCTTCTTTTCCGTCGGGGTTAAAAAACAAAACAACGGTCACAAATTATAGGATGTAACCGAAATATGTGCTCATATTTAAAATACTGCTACGAACGTTTCGTGTCGAATCTCTTTCTACAATCGGTAACGCCTCAGCGCATGAGGAATTTTAATAATGATAAGTTGGTAGCCAGGTTGACGCACTGGAGCCGATCTCTCGTTCTACAAAATTGTAACTTGGCTACCATTCATACCATAAAACTACAGGATGTAGCGATAAACATTGTAGAAACAATTACATTTCATTTTATCATTTTGAACGATGTGAACTTGGCTACAAATTTTCTATCCGTTTGTTTTAACCACGTGACTTAATGTGAGATGATGTCATTCCCATACATTTGATCAGTTTTCTACTAGCGTTAACGATTGTAGATTATCAACTAGGCTAAGCCTGTAATTCTTATAGTCCATCCTAATGATGTCTAATAAATATCTCAGTCAGCGATAAAACCGCCATTATACCGAAATATTCTTGGTTTCTGTGATATCATTATTATTTTGGTGTAGTCGCACAATAAACTTTTATTATATTCTGTCCTTTACCTACTAATTTTGATCAGCTGAAAATATTTTTTTACAGAAAGGGCAATTTTGTTTACAGTGCAGAAGAAAAAAAGACAGGATTTTTTAATTAAATAACTTTTTTTGAGTCATACTCATAGTATACTTGCGTGCAAAAAAATCGACCCACCCCATACGCAACGCTTTGGAACCCAATAATTAACCAAAAAAATTAATCATTTAAAAATTTATGACTTTCATACCAAGTGCAACAAAACTTTCCTTTATTATCTATAAATTGATGTGAAAAACTTTATTTAATTAATTAAGTTTTTCATCTAAGTATCGTATTTTAAACCAAATCGGGTGCGCCGATTTTTTGCACGCAAGTGTTTATTTTGGAATTTAATTAAGTAACTTAGGATATAAAACATTCCCCTTGTTTATTAAATTTAAGAACGTCAATATGTTCTAATCACAAGATTATTACTATCATGACATTATTAACGACATTGCAAAGCAATTTCCCCACCCGTAATCCCATTACAGTAAACGCGTTAGGACTGCATAGCAAAAATGTTGCCGTTAAGACTTAAGATGCCATTCGAACCTCGGCTGCAGGCAGCACATGCGGCGACTGCACATGCAGCGACTGCACGAGCGGCGGCTGCACGAAGCCGGCGACTGCACGAGCGGCGGCTGCACGAAGTCGGCGACGGCTGCGCGTAGTCAGCGGGCTGCACGAAGCTGTAAACAGCTGTACAAAGTCGGCGGCGGCTGCACGAAGCCGGCGACAGCTGCACGTCTGGTGGTTGGTTGCGGCTATAAGTGCATCGAGCCTCGCCTGTGATGGCTGCCACTGCATGAGCTGCCTGCAACCGAGGTTTGAATAGCACCTTTACGGGAAACTAGCACATTACCAGCGTCTTTGTTCGAGAGAGTGATCATAAAAACTTTAAAAACCTCTTAAATTATATTATGAAGGTAGTTATGAAAAAGTAAAAACGATGTTCTTTATTATTTGTTCATTTTGATTAGCGTTCGTACAAGTTTCAGGTTTATTGAAGTAATAAGATTCCTCCGTATAAAGTATAACACTCTTTAAATAGTTTTAATGGGTAGTTTACAAAGCGAATAATGGACACCTTTTTTATTGACCTAAGTTACAAAAAAACGCAACGACTGCAGCGCTACACCCGCGCTGCAGTCACGCTGCACGTTACTTTGTTATTTATATGCAATAAGAAAGCTGTGCGGCGTGCTGCCGACGCACGGCACTTTGCGGCTAATTTGTAGGCGCCCAATGACTTAAAAGATTATTTTAAGCCTTTGGGCGCCTTCAAAGACTTCAAGGGTTCCAATTAGAACTTTTTTCCGTATATTTATTTACGAAAAAAATTTAGGTTTTTCTTCTTTTGGTTTTTCTTTTTTCAAACCAAGTTTTTAACAATTCAATATATCGAACAAATTGGTTAAGATCCATGTATGTCACGTACGTAAGTCGACATGAACATGAAATTTAATACCTGTCTCTAGAAACGATACGCGCCTTTCAATTGTGATACTTCTGTTATGGTATGGGATGTAGATGCTTGAAATTAAAGTAGAAATACACTGCTCACACGTGTGATACACACGCCGGTCTGCACGTGTCGGTCTCTATACAATTACCGTCACGAATCTTGAGCGCTGGCTTCAAGTTGCGCAGAAGTCAAATATTCGGTCTCTTTAGTGGTGCGAAGTGAGACGCGAGGGCAGGGAATGTTAGTGATTGGCTCGCCACGCCATCGCGTCATAGACGTCTCTCCTGATTCGTTCCCTGCGTTGCTACATGTATCTAACAACGAAGACGATTGGCTCGCCAATGTATGGAATGCGCAAATAGCGATCCCCACTCTGACGCCGAGCGCTCAAGATATTACTCAGTCTGGTGGTTGGTGGTCCATATGTAACTCTTACCTACAATAAGTCAAAGAAATATGGAAGGTAATTTTGATAAAGTCCGACAAAATCTGATAGGTAAAAAGAAAAAAAAAAGTTAAAATAATTTGAATCAGTTTAAACTTAATTGATTTTCTGCCAGCGAAAAGTTCTAGATATCTAATTCCAGAGCAATGTCTGCAGAATCTATAAAGAGAAGAACGAGACAGCAGATCATTGTTTCCTAAGCTGCTCAATGATCGCTGGATACTAAGCAATTACTTCAGTAAGGTAGCTGCCACGAAATAATTCGTAACAAAAGTTACGCTACTGCCCTTTCTCGATGACCCGTGTCAAATCAAATAACATATTTGCAGCGATTTTTTTTTATTATTATATATAGGCTCATGTTTAACCACCATCTCACCTGATGGTAAGCGATGATGTGGCCGACGATGGAGCACGCTTGCCTAGAAGTAACCTATTCACTCTTGACTTAAAGACCCCTACGTTGTAGCTGTCAGGAAACACAACCTCTGGCAGGAAATTCCACTCCATGGCTGTGCGCACAATAAAATGTGCTGAAAAGAGCATCCAGATTTTAAGCGTTAAAGTTGAGTTTTTTTGAGGTAACAAATCATCGAGTGATTTGCTCTAGAATAGAATAGAATAGAATAAAATAAACTTTATTGTACACCAAAATAGTAACAATTTCACAGAAACATAAACCTATGGGTACAATGGCGGTCTTATCGCTGAAAGCGATGTCTTCCAGACCAACTTGGGATGGAATATAAGAATTAAAACTAAAAAAGGTGGTAGTCTGCGATGTACTTCAAGCACACCGCAAGCTCTAGGCTGGAGCACGAGTGCTTGTTAGACTTTTACTCACCAAAAGAGTCTACACAATAGCGTCAAACGATTTATCATCAATGAAACTACATTCACCGACACGATTTTCCAATATCGAGCCTACATTTTATGAGAGAATATATTCGACTTATATACGATGGAGCACAACGAACACTTACTGGAGATAATCTCGATAAACTGAACAAACTACGGTATACTATAATGGCTATATTAGACTGTAAAATGATAAAGGATCAGCCGCAAACTAGACAAGGTATTGGGCCGCGGAATTCTTTTAAGGCGTCCTTTGAACATGCGAAAAAATTTCATTTTGTTAAATATTTTTTCGACACACTTGCTCAGAAAGTGACTATAATTGCACTACACTTAGGTAGGTATATAATGTAGCTTGTAACCAAACTGTGACTTTTTGATTACCATTACGCACTAGTGCTATAATGTAGTTAAAATCTTATTGTTCAACCTCTCCCCCGCCATAATTATATTACATTTATAAGAAAGAAAGAAATTATTAATATAATATTCATTTCAGTGAGTGTATTGAAATGTAAGTAAAAAAATATGGGCGCGCATATGAAAACAGATTTTACCGCCACAAAAGTTTACTAGTTTTATAGTTATTTTCTTCACAAGTGTATTGAAAAACGTCGTATGATACACGTGAGTAATTAATGATTACCATTCTCGGCTCTCTTAAGACCCTCGCCACGGGTCGGATCTAACTACCGCCTCGTCGGTAATCACTAACATTACACACTTATATCATAATTAATTCGTTGTAAGTCTTCTCTTGGTATACAATTAAGTAATAATATCTAAAAAAATAAATGCTAAGAATTAAATTAGTTATTTTGTAATTTGATCATTTTAAGTATTTTGTAATTATTAAACCTTTTGAATGTGGAAGATTTCTTATAATGGTTTGTACCGAAAAGAAATTAAGTAGCCTATAGTGGAAGGATGGAAAGAAACTTCTAATCTTCCACTTTTATCTGGCCAATCCTTTACAACTCATCACACAAAACAAAAGAAGATGTTTTTTTCGGACCATGTCGTCAGTTCCTGTTGTTCAAGATCCAGTCAGTGATTGCCTTTGCCTACTTACCGTGCAATGTAACGAAAAATTTTTCTATTTATTAAATGCTTTAAGTTTACAAACGTTCATAGGCAGACACGCAGCCACTGCGGGCATAGAGTGAAACCGTTTAAGGTCAAAGCACACTTAAACGACTCTGCTCCCACCCAGCAAAAAGAATATTATTCAAATATGGGCTTTAAATATTGCTCTTTAGATACATTTTACATCGGCATCATAAATTAGCAGACAGCTCGCTGTCAGCTAGGTTACCGTCGCCAGGCTGCTCGGTAGTTGACGGCTCGCTGGCCGCACGTTGTAGGCGAGCGGTAGGTACCATCGCCGCACCAGTCTGCTCAGTGACAGTCGGTCGTCGCGTGGACTGCTGGGTGCTTGGTAGCTGTCGCCGCGTGGACTGCTGGGCGCCTGTTAGCTGGCGCTGCGTAGACTGCGAGCAGTCGTCTTAGTTTAGGGCGGTGTTGGGTGGGAACGGTGTTAGAGCAGAGTCGTTTATGTGTACCTTTAAACTTCAGGTTTATCAATAGATACAGTCACAATAAGTTTTTGATAGTTTGTTTTAACAGCCTATTCACTGTAATCTTGAAGAAATCCAAATTATAATAGGACGGGAAGACCGTAGCAGGCAAAGACTTGAAATACTGTACCGATTTTATACTTTTATGTCTTCATAAGACGCCCAGTGACTTGCAACGCAGAAATGTAGTTTCAAAATGCTTTTCAACCCTTTCCGTAAGTAAACACATGCCTACCTTCCATTACGGAGGTTTTAAATAATAACATAGGACAAGTCGTTTTTCCTACTAAGCCCCAAAGTAAATCGGATTTGCTAACCCTTCCGATTATAAATTGAGGAGCTCCATAGATAAATTGTGGAGGCTGAAAATAGCGATAATCCTTGAGCAGGATTAGTTTAAGTAATCATGGTATTTATTTTAATGGATTAAATGATATTCGAGCTATGGATGACTACTCATTGCATTGCATTTTTTTGGTGGTTTAAAGTCGTCCAAATGACATCCCCCACCCTTGGGCGGAGCGGGAGATACTGTCAGACTCTTACTGACTAAAAAACCTACTCCTGTTCCTTCGTTGCCTTTCGTACCGCGGCTGAGCTACCTTTCGGAGCTAACCCTGGCCTCATGATATTCCGATGATATAGTAAAGGTTGCGGGAATCCGATGGATGGGAGATGCACAGGCCCGTTCATTATGGTGACACTTGGGGGAGGCCTATGTCAAACAGTGCACGTCTTTCGGCTGAAATGATGATGATGATGATGAATGATATTCGAAACATGGGTAGTCCGAAACGGAACCCAGGGGTCCTGGGTAGCAAGGCACAGAAGGAAAATAGGAGTGGGTTTTAATCAGTAAAAGTTACACACCCTCTTGCTTCTCCCTAGAGTGGGTAGATATTGAATGGCTACCCACCTAAAAAATAAAATACTGTGGGAATCTTATGTATGTTACATCTTCACAATGAAACGGCTGAAAGTTTCAGATGAAAATTGCATTGATTGGTTGGATTTGTTTTTTTCACTACAGCATTATTTATATACTAGCTTTTGACCGCGGTTTCGCCCGCGTGGCATTAGGTACTTAAGGAATCGGGATAAAAGGTAGCCTATGTTCTTTTTCGCATGTCAAAGGCTATATGCATGCTAAATTTCATTCAAATCCGTTTAGCCGTTTGTAACAAACATCCAAACATCCACACTTTCACATTTATAATATTAGTTAGGATATGTATGTGTTTAAGTATTTATTTACTATTGTATTTGTTTCTCTTCTGTTTTGTCTACTTATTAAGTTGCACCTGCTATGTTATGTTTCTGCACCACCCTGGTCGACTGACAGATAATGCCTAAGGCGTCAAATCCGCCTTTGTACAGTTTTTTGTGAAATAAATAATTAAATATTAAATGAATAAATAAGTTAAATTGGCACACAGGTAGATCATGTTCTTTGATATCTCTTAAAATACTTATTACCTCAGATGTTCCCTTGAGACACGTTTCTGCGTTCATGAGGGCGAGGTCACTGGCAGTGGCAAGATTTGCAAATAAGATTAAACGGAATTCTACCTTTGTCACCCCCTGACATGTTGAAATTTTGCCTTAGTCATAAAAGTAGCCTTATGCAAAATTACAGGTTCCTATATTCCTAGTTGCTTCGGCTGTGTTTTAATCAGTTTCTCGTTTCATGTTTTTTATACAAATTATATAATTAAGTATATAAACAACTTGATGTTTGCCGGTACTGTAATCAGGAGAGGGAGACGCCTAAGCACCTTTTGTGTGAATGCGTTTGTGAATAAGGGGCCCTTATTCACAAACGCAGTGTCCATCTGGGCCGACACATTATTCGCCCGGAGGAGATTAAATCTCTAAAAGCTAGGAGTATAATAAATTTCTTGGAAGCCTCCGAGCTAAAAGAGTTACTCTAACAAGGTGGCGAGTCACAATAGATCATTTAGGTCGCAGTGACTACATCCCCTACACTACGGGTGATGCATAGCCCCTTATCTTCAAAAATAATAATAATATAAACATCATTTTATAAAAAAAATACAACCAAATTAATGTAAAAAAAACTGTCGAAAGTAGGTGATAGACTGACTTCCGAAAATAAAGTTATTTTGCACTTTTTAGTATTTTTATTTACATTTGAGTGGTTTTTTTTAAGTTTTTATTTATTTATTTATAGAAGATATGTACTATCAAAGATTCTTCCGCTTGACCACCGCTAAGTTCGCGGGCTTGCGGACAGTGAGCAATGGGTAGCTCGCTGTCCGGCCGTCCGGTAACAGTCCGGACCAAGCCCAAGTCGTCGACGGCGCGCGCTGTTCCCGCGCGCCTCAAGGAGTTGTCAGCAACAGCAGGGGCCCAGCCGGGTCGAAGCCTACTGGGGCCAGGGTTATCCGAAAGGGCGCTCGAGCCCCGGTATGAAGGCTTGAAGGAACGGGATGGGTTTTTTAGTCAGTAAGAGTCTGACACTATCTCCCGCTCCGCCCAAGAGCGGGGGTTGTCATAAGATGATTTTTCCCATCGAAAAAAAAAAAAAAAAAAAAACCACCGCTAAGTTTATTTTTGCTTGCACTCGAAACAAAAACTTCAAAGGGTTTGGTTTGGCGCCACGCAGCAGGATACAAGCGAAAATTTTATTTTTTTAGTGGTCAGGCAGAAATGACCGTCATAGTACGTACGTAACGTTGTTAAAGTTTTTATGAAAACATTCTCACGAACAAAGTAGCTAGTAAAGTTCTAGTATATATAAATATGGATTCAAAATGGCCAACTGTTAGTATCAAAACCTTTCGACCTGCATATTGCATTCCTTTCTACTAAAGCCACACTGTGTCCGTCCTTTGTACAATTATGTATGAGGATACCATGAATCTCTGGAATTGTTACTACACAAAGGACTTGTTACTTCGCAAAAGGCAAGTGCAGTTTTAGACATGTCTCAGGAGATACCAGTCTTTGCCAATGTATAACTAGGTAAAGGTAACTTGGAAACTAACCAACACGCCCTTTCTTTGATTTCACACCCATCTAGCTATACTAATCTCTGATAGTATATATTCGGAATCTCTTAGGTTATCAGATAACTTACGACTCAAGATGCCGTTGCATTACCTACACAAGTTTCTTAGATTTACTGTCCAGGGCCGGCTGCCTGTGGAATACATTACCGGGTGCTATAAAACGCGTTCAATCACGGGGCTCAAATGTGTACTATGGATCCAGTACATGATTCTTAACCCTTAGACCACTAAGGGTTAAGAAAAAAGATTTTATTGTCGACGTTATTCTAATAAAAAAAAAATATTTCTTTTTTTTTAACTTTGTAAAAACGTTATCTTAATCAACCCCAATGTCTTTTTAATTAACTAGTAATTAACTCACTTTTTTTCATTGAAAATATAATGTAAATAAAAGGAGCCATCAGCTCAGCTAAGTTCAAATGTTCAGATACAGGCACGTGTATTGCTGTTTTTATTGAGTTTTACAAAGTTACCAGCTGCAATAAATAAAATCGAATGAAATAATAACCTAGTTACAAAAACAGTTTATTATCTGATAAGTCACATTATATCCTTGTACTCAAACCCAATACTCAAGTCTACGGTCCAATTCACATTTAAAGCTCATCAATAAATCAAAATTACTCGTATTACAACCTAAATCGCACCTTACGGAAACCGTAACAGACAATCATTGCCTTCTTAAATAATCAATTAGATCAACCAATTAAGTAATGCCAAGCTAGTGTGGGAGTCTACACGTGGTATACTGCGGATCATGGTGGTAGTTCTAATTAATTATTTAGCTTTGAAACGGTCGATAAAGATGTACTGGTTTACCCTTGGTTCTTGAAGGCAAGAAAACTTTTGTTTTTAAGGCGTAGTTAGTTAGTTTAGATACCAGGGTTGCATAGGATTCTTGAAGTTTGAAAGTGGTGCCAGTGATTAAAAAGTTGAAAGGGAATCGTGTCTTGGTACGGTCATGTGAAGAGGTCGAATAAAAGAGTTTGAGTTCACATGTGGATGGAGTAGGAGAGGGAGGTCAAAGAAAAGACGGATGGATGGTGTGAGGAGTGATATGAAATAAAAGGGAATTAATGATAGCGTGGCGAGTGACAGGACAGAATGGAAGAAAACAACGTGTTGCGCTGACCCTAAATAAAACGGGATAAGGGCAGGAAGATGATGGTTGCATAGAGTTCTTCCAAATACTCACCATGATTCTAGAACGCAAAGAGCAACTGAAGGCACACGGATGGAGTTTGGTCAGTAAAAGTCTGACTTTCATCGCTCCGTTACGTTAAAAGGTATATTAAGAGACTTTTTATCATTACATTCAAAAGACATTACACAATTGGTCCTCATACATGCTTCTCACATCTAGTGGATTGATCGATCCGCCTTATCACCTTCCAAATCTGCATCTTCAGAAACACGTTTGCATCTCTAGAAACTGTTAAGCCCCTTCGGTTATCCGTTCTGCGAGCAATGTGTCTTGCCTATAAACCAGTCTAATAACTGTCAAATGATATCGATGTACCGGTTTACCTTTGGCTCTTAACGGCAAGACAACATTTGTTTTTAAAACGTATTTGTTTACAATGAAATGAAGGATAGTTACCAGGGTTACAGTAGCCCAGGAACGCAAAGAACAGCTGAAAGCACATGGGTGGGGTTTAGTCTGTAAAAGTGTAAAATTCCTCGCCCTGTCAGGTTAGAAGGTATATTAAGAGTTTAACTTTACATCATTATAATTGAAAGACATCCACTGCTAAACTGTTGGCCTACCACAAGCTCCTAACGTGATCCATTTGACGACGTGTTATGTTAAACGGGGATATATTACCCCATCCCTCTTTCTCACTCGTACGCTTGACATTTTAACAGGTCACGGTAAGGCCCCTAGCCTCAAGTTTCAAACAGCAATAGCTTCTATGCTTCTTGCTTCTAGCAGATTGATCGATCCATCTAGCGGCCTTTCAAAGCAACATCTTCTGGGGTCCAAGTCTGCTATTTTTATAAATTCGTCATTCCAACACGATCCCATTGTCATTTTGCTAAAAGTTCGTAATCTGCTAATTTATAATGATCGGTCATTGATCAGTCAATGGCGAAACCATAAGAGAATTGTGGTGAAATGTCAATATCGAGCTTATTAAAAGCACTGACTGCACTGGACTGCACAATGACGTTCTAATGGTACGACACTGATCAAAGGAACTGTCATAATTTTAGCAGACTACCGCATACGTCGGACATTCGCTCTTACTTACTAAGCTACAAAGTATGGGAATTCGTGATACACAACTCAAACTATTTCGGGATTACCTTGCTGACAGGCATCAGAGAGAATTGGAGAATTTGTTAGTGATGATGACTTACCTATTTGCTACGGTAATCCGCAGGGTAGTGTAGTTGGGCCCACGCTTTTCCTCGCCTTCATCAATGACCTGTGTGATCTGCTAGTACAAAATGGCAAAATTGTCACATTTGCGGATGACACTGCGTTGATCTTCCATGGCGACAGTTGGGATGAGGTTTATAGCCTCGCTCAGTCTGGGTTCAATACTGTAATCTCTTGGCTTAACAACAACGGCCTTACTCTCAATGTCAGCAAAACTAAATTTGTACCATTCTCTATTAAAAACATCTTACCCGCAGTTCATGAAAATGTTTACATCAAAGCCCATTACTGTTCATCTGCCCACTCCTGTTCCTGCAGTCGATTAGAAATAGCTTTTAGTATAAAGTACCTGGGAGTCATGATTGATAATACTCTCAGCTTCAAACACCACCTGGACCTACTATCTTCCAGAACTCGAAAACTAATTTTCGTTTTTAAAAATTTAAGCCGTATTGCAGATAAAAATGTCATTAAAATGGTTTACATGGCCCTGTGCCAATCCATTCTAACCTATTGTATTAGTGTTTAGGGTGGCACTTGTAAAACTAACTTAATAAAACTTGAAACAGCCCAAAGAGCGGTACTAAAAGTAAGCCTGTCGATACCTTTTTTCTTTCCTACCAAAGATCTGTACTTGCTCTCTAATGTGTTGACAGTAAGACAACTTTATATCCTGTGCTCAGCTGTAAAACAAAATTCACTAATAGAGTATGATCCTTTACTTAACGCAAACAAGAGAGTCAAACACAGGGTTTGCCCAACACTCACTTATCGTAGCACTGCCTTCGCACGCAAATTCTTTGATTTTCTTGGTGGACATCTATATAATAAGATTAATAAGAAGCTAACAGTTTACCCTCTAACAAGAGCAAATTGTAAGAGGGTTATTACTGCCTGGCTTAAGTCCCTCAATTACGATGACACTGAAAATCTGCTCATTGTACTATCCTAACCAACTACGTATGCTGCCACCTCCTTCACCCCGTACACAGGCACTCACACACACACTCACTCTCTCCCACACGCACTCACACAGACACATTCACGCTCCCACAAACTCGCACTCACACTCACGCACACTTACTCACGCACATCCTTAATTACTCATCCAATTTAATTCCTGCCACTCACCTTGTACCCCCATAACAGCAACAATCACACTGCACCTAGCTTAATCCCTCTTAATTATTACTTCTCACCGATGTTGTATACAGCTGTCACCTATTGTCCGGAGTCTGGAGAGGCTGGTAATCTGTCATACAGGTCTCCTAGTACAGAAACCAGTCTCTCATATAGATCACAACAGTTATCGCTAATGTTTTGTATGCTTCTTTATATTGTTTGCAAATTTCTATGTGAGAGAAGAACAATAAACTTATTATTAATATTCATTTATCATTGCATACAAGATTACCATTCTATACCATTTCTTTCAATGGAGTGTCAGTGGTTGACCATTGGAAAGTCATATTGATGCCATTATACAGGAAAAGTTTTTAACCACTGCGTAAATTTTTTTTGGTGGCTCAGTGTAAGTAATAGAACACATTTCCATTTTTAGTTTATAACTTTTTTTTTCACATTTTTCCACCTTGTCCCATTTTGAAATAAGCATAACATGGACATAATTTAATCGTAATACTATTAAATACTATGAATGAAAACGCGCTGGCCGCCGCCCGTTGTACGAGACGGGGGTGCGGGGGGAAGGGGGCGGGGGTATGCAGCGCCGGCGGCGGCCTTTGATGTGCGGATCTGCAGTACGTCACTTGCGGAAGCGGAGTTCGGACGTTCGCTCATATTCATCCCTGCGCGCGTGTGTGCCGCGTACTCGTGTCGTCACGATGTCGAACTTTACTCACCGCGAATACTACGAAATGGTGCGAGTGTATCTACTTAGCCACGAAAATTTACGAGCAGCACGAAGAAGATATGAGAGGGAGAGCGTACCTCGTATGCGAGCCCAAGGGATCCGTAATCCTACGGTACCTAATGAAAGGACAATTCTTGCAGCAAATCAAAGGCTGCTTGATCACGGCCAGTTCAGAACCCCGAGCCATGCACTAGGGTCTGGTAGACCTCGACTGGCAGTCGAAGCCGAAGACGCCATATTTGATTTTTTTGAGCGTAATCCGAGAGCCAGTACCTACGACGCGGAACGTCGTTTTGGTGTGAGCCAACACGCAGTATGGAAGCTGCTAAATACAGCCGGACTCCATCCATACCACTTCCAGCCGGTACAACAACTCCATGACCCAGACCCAGCACCACGTCGAGCCTTTTGTGAGTGGCTTTTAAATCACCCTGATGTAAACATCTTGTGGACGGATGAGGCATTATTCACACGTGTGGGACTCTACAATGTCCATAATGAGCACTGGTGGTCTTTCAATAATCCCCATTTAGTACGAGAGACGCATCACCAAATACGTTTCAGCGCAAACGTATGGGCGGGTGTTATTAAAAATAAAATAATAGGTCCCATTTTTATCGAAGGCGCCTTGACCGGGACACGTTATTTAGAAATGCTCGATAGCACCATCGAAGAATTAATCGATGAAGTCCCATTGAGCTACAATAATAACTTTTATTACCAGCACGACGGCGCTCCGCCACATTACGCCATAGCGGTACGAAATTATTTAAATGAAAAATACGGGGAAAATTGGATCGGTCGGGATGGTCCCGTACCATGGCCGGCTAGGTCCCCAGACCTCACTCCCTGTGGTTTATCTCTGGGGAGAAGTGAAACGTCGGGTGTATGTAGAAGAGGCTCAGAGCCTAGATGACTTAAAACAAAAAATAAATAACGCTTTCAATGAAGTGAAAAGTGATAGTAGTGTCCTAAACAAACTAAATGCAAACTTATTTAAACGTGCACGTTTATGCCTGGAAAAAGGAGGAGGTCACTTCGAACAATACCTTAAATACTGTGATTAACGAAATGTAGAGGTAAGAAATTATAAACAATCTTAGTGTGTTAGGTTCTTTTTGATTGGACATTGTTGTAAATAGGTAGTTGATTCCAATTTTTTAAATACGCCAGAATGCAATTTTTTCAATTCAAATTTTATCATGAGTAATTATCATACATAAATTTTATGTTTTAATTTGAATGTAAAAATTATTACTTGATTTATTTTCTGCATTTTGATGGTCCTAAGCCCATGAAAGTATGAAGGAAAAATTGGAATTACCTAAACTTAAAAAAGTAGCACGAAATTGCGGTCAGTAACCGCACCGCGTAGGTACTTACGTCGGCGCCGTCGCATCGAGCGAACGCACATAAGTACTTACCTACAACTCAGCTGATACCAGCTTGCCGGTCGGGCGACCAGTCGACGCGTGAGTCGGTCAACCGGGCGCCCGACTGGCAAGCGACCATAAAATAAATTTCTATGTAAATAAGTCTCGTAAGCGATAACTTTATTTTTTACTATTAACACATATCAAAATAAAAAATACGTGTTTATTAAAATATATTCAAGTTTATCATGTCAAAATTTGCGCACTGGTTAAAAACTTTTCCTGTATTAATTGATTACAAAAACTAGTCAAAATCAGCAATTATGAAATCAATGATAGACCATTCTGACACTATTGTAATAGCAGACTTGAAGCACAGGACCATTTTTGCTTTTTCATAACCTTTTTTAAGCCCCTTCGGTTATCCATTCTGCGAGTAATGGGCCTTACCTATAACCAAGTCTATTAACTGTCTGTCTACAATATATTATTATCATAAGTAGATATTCATGTTCGCTTTTAGGGACATCCTTAAATTCTTGATGCCAAAAAACTGTATACTCTTTATAAGGATAAACTACACTTATAATGTTCTCACTGCTGGGACTCCTTTTTAGGGGAGTGAATGGACTGTAACCACCATTTGACCATATGTGTCCAGTACGGCAGGGTGGCGGATGTCACATATCTTCGAATTTTTGGTATAAGTGTCAATTAATGAATGTCAATGACTGGCCTGTTGGTCTAGTGGTTAGTGACCCTGACTGCTATGCCGGAGGTCATGGGTTCGATTCCCACCCAGGACAAATGTTTGTGTGATGAGCATATAATCATTTGTTCTGTGTCTGGGTGTAATTTATCTATAATATGTATGTATTTAGAAATATATAAGTATGCTTATCAGTTGTCTAGTACCCATAACACAAGCTCTGCTTAGCTTGGGACTAGACGGCATTGTGTGGTAGTTGTGGAATATTATTTAAAAAAAAAAAATTCTCGGTGTTTGATTTCTTTTACTGTTTTGAAAATAGTTGTGATGAAATATTTTACGCAAAGTAAAAAACCTGCCTAGATTTGTACGTACAATCTACAACTCGTAAATAGGAACCGTTATCACTGGGCCACTAAAACTTGTCTGTTACATGGTCACTCTTTACGAGAAGTACGTGCAGCTAAGAAATGGAAGTCACTAACGAAGTCTGTATGTCATGATAGCTGCAACCTGAGATCTTTAAGTCAAGACTGAATAAGTTACTTCCAGGCATGCGTACTCTATCGTCGACCACATCATCGCTTACCATCAAGTGAGGTAGTAGTCAAACGCGAGCCTATTACAAGGTGTAAGGGACAGCCCTCCACAAACTTTAAGAGCTTGCTCAGTAGACGAAACTGAACAACCTGCCATAAATTTTTTTTTCAGGAAACGAATAAAATGTTTGGCCTCTCCATACAAACTGTCCAATCAAGTTTATCATTTTCTATGGTGGGGCGGATTTTTTTTTTGATTTCATGAAAAAAAAATTTTGTGAAACGTTGTTCAGTTTCGTCTACTGAGCAAGCCCTTAAAGTTTGTGGAGGGCTGTCCCTGACATCTTGTATAAAAAAAAATAAGGTAAATCTTCTTCTTCTTCTTCCTGCCCTTGTCCCATTTTATTTGGGGTCGGCGCAACACGTTTTTTTCTTCCATTCTGTCCTGTCACTCGTCACGCTATCACTAACTCTCTTTTCTTTCATATCACTTCTCACACAATCCATCCATCTTTTCTTAAAAAAAAATAAGGTAAATAAAACAAAAAATTAGCTTCATACTTGTACAAGGCGGAAACTTTTTAAGCCAAAAACGTAATGATACTTTTAAGATGAAGTAGGTTGAGTAATTAGGCCTCTTTACCGGGAAGGTCACAACAGGGTAAGAGGTCCGTCCCCTGAGGGTATTTAGGGAAAAAAACTGGAGTTTCCTAATAATGTTTTATGTTATTGGTACAATTTTCTACGAAACACATTAGGGACCCCAATTTTAGGGTCGTTGAGGGTAAGGAAGAAGTGGCTGTATTTTAATTTCCTCCCTTTCTTGAGGTCAACGTGTTTTTAGGTCCTAATAAAATGTTTTATTTAATGGTTGCGTTGTTGTTTGTCTTTTGTTCATGTTATTTTAGGCCTGTTTTCTTTGAAATACGAAAGCGTTTTCAGAGTTTTGAAGGTTTGAACGATAACTCAGAACCCATAATATTATCTTACTCTTTAATTATTGTTTTTTTTTTAAGGTGAGAAATCATAAAATGACTTCTTCCGTTCTAGGACGGAGCGGGAGCGCGTATCAGACTTTTACTGACTAAAACCACACCCATGTTCTTTCTTTGCCCTTTGCGTTCTAGGACCATGGGTTTCTCTTTCAGAAGCCAACCCTCCAGTAGGCTTCGACCCTGTCGGGCCCCTACGGTTTTGCTGAGATGAAGTCCAAAGTTTGTATGGTGAAGGCTTCTTCCACGCGAGCGAAGTCGCTGGCAGAAGCTAGTTCAGCATGAAGCTACTTATTTATGTTATAACTTTTTTTTTTTGGAGGGGAATATCATCCAATGACAACCCCCGTTCTTGGGCGGAGCGGGAGATAGTGTCAGACTCTTACTGACTAAAAAACACCCCGTTCCTTCAAGTTTTCATAATGGGGGTCGAGTTCCCTTTCGGATAACCCTGGCCCCAGTAGGCTTCGACCCGGTTGGGCCCCTGCTGTTGCTGACAACTCCTTGAGGCGCACGGGAACAACTTGGTCGACTACTTGGGCTTGGTCCAGACTGTTACCAGACGGCCGGACAGCGAGCTATTTATGTTACACCTTGCAAATGTTTTAAAGTTTCTGATGAGCGGGATTTATTAGGTGGAAAATCATCCAATGATGTCTCCTGCTTTAATGCGGAGTGGGAGGCCGTATCAGATACAATCAAAACCCAGTTCTATGTTCCTTCTTTGCAGCCTTTCGGTCTTTTACAAGTTGCACTTTGGATAGTGTCCGCGGGAATTGCATGACTTGATTCCGCCATCTCATTTCCACCATCGGACAACCCGACCGAGAATCCACCCTTACGTTGTTGAAACCTCTATGGTACGGACTAAGCGTTTCACCTCTTCATTTATACCGCGTACATCGAAGGACTGGAACAATTTGCCGGCTGCGGTCTTGCCGTCCGATTATAATTTGGGTGTCTTCAAGGCTAGAAAGAATAAGCTTTTAATAAACTAGTGCGCCTCACCATCAACGATTGCATCACTGCTTATCGTCAGGTGGGATCGCAGTCAAGCACTAGTAATATATGAGATAAAAAAATGCATTCTAGGACCCTGGGGTTTTTTCACACAAGCCATGGTTTTTATGAGTACCTAGGTAGAAAAATTATCACCATATTTCCACATTTTATTTCCATTTATTTATATCCACTTATACAGGAGCATTCATTATTTTGTTTTTTGAATCCTGGAGAGTGCTCGCCCTCTGTGGAGTGCTCGTTATAAAGGTCTGCTGAGTGCCTCTTACCTCTTATTGACCTCATCCAGCCTGGAATAACAAAGTTATGAGATTCTTTGAGATACAAGTTGAAGTAAGATTATTTGGGATTAATGTAATCCGGTATAAGACTCTTCAAAGAGATGTTGGTTTTAAAAGTTTATAGCGTTGAAAACTTCGACAAGGTCATTGCAGGCTTAGTATTCGAGATTAGATAACTTATTAGCAATGTCGGCGTACGAGCTACGCTGTACCATCGCGGTCATTTCTGCCTGATCATTTAAGAAAAATTTCGCTTGAAACCCTTTGAAATTTTCGTTGCAAGCAAAAATGAACTTAGCGGTGATCAGGCGGAAGTGTCTTTGGTGGTTAATTTTTTTTTTTATGTAACCTCTGAAAGTACTGGTCTGATTACTAAAATTTTTACACCGATGAAAAGCTGCTTTATTCTTGAGTAAAATAGGGTATATTTTATGTACGCAGGTGAAAACTCGGGCAAAAGCTAGTATTATATAATTATACAATGTGACAACACGAACAAATATAGACTTAACTAGACTAACAACCTTATCCAAGGAGCTCATAACCCTTTGATTATGTAACCCAGTTAGCGAACTAAACAAGGATTATATTGTTAGTGGCATTAATAGCCTGGAGGCATTGATTGTTCTAAGTAGAACCACAAAATAGATAGTTACAGAAGACAATCTCATGTATGTACTTCACTTCTTATACCGACGCTCGGTGGACGCACACTAATGAGCGTTTGAGCCGGAGCTGTTCGACGAGCGGGTCGAGACGCTCCGGGATATCATGTCCGCGAGCGGTGTCTATGTGTGCGTTGCTCGAGCGCGCTTTGTATGTAGATTGACTTCTGTACCTATCTATTTTGTGATAGAACCTTCCATCCTTTGAACGGTTTGATTGATAGATCGATCGGTGATCGGAATTTATGTTTGATCAAAGTTAAGTTGTGTTTGCTTATCAACGCTCTCTTACCGATAGAAAGAAAAACCTTCGTCATTAAAGTCCTTGGACTTGGAACGCAAAGAGCAACTCAAGGAGCGCGGTGGGTTTTATTCAGTAAAAGACCGACAGACACTTTTTCTTGCTTCATTCAGAGCAGGAGAAGCTATTTCATCATCATCACCATCATTTCAGCCAGAAAACATCCACTGTTGGACATAGGCCTCTCTCAAACGTCGCCACAACGACCGATCCTGTGCGTCTTGCATCTATCGGATTCCCGAGACCCTTACCAAGTCATCGGTCCACCTAGTGGGAGACCTTCCAAGTTCCAACGCTGCGTCTTCCGGTACGCGGTCGCTACTCTAGAACTTTTACGCAATGTGCCCTGCCCATTGCCACTTAAGTTTAGCGAACCTCCAAGCTATGTCGGTAGCCTAGAAGTTATTTAATGAATCAGAATTTAAAAGAAAAATGTAACATTTAATACATTTAAGTAGTTTTTTTTTTATTAAATACAACATAATTAATTTAGGAATAGCGTGGGTGTTTTGGTTTACATATTTCTGTATTTTAATAGAAAAGGTCCTGCCGCAGGTTCTAATAAAATTAATTATTAAGCCTAGTTAATTAAAATGAAACTTGGAATGCGGGTAACTATTTTGTTTTCCCTTTTTTGTTATTTAGAAAAAGAATTTACGAAAAGTACAGCCACAAAATATATAAGTACCTACCTACAGAAGTCTATCTATATATCTAGATACCTCTCACGGATACGATATCTCGGAGCGGCTCGGCCCGCTCGTCAAACAGTTTCAGCTCAAACGCTCATCAGTGTGCGTCCACCGAACGTAGGTATAAAAAAGTGAAGTACATGCATGAGATTGTGCATGTTCGGGGTATGTGCATCAGAATACATACTGTATGAGAATGTATCCTGTGCGTCCCGCATCCATCGGATTCCCGCAACTTTTACCAGGTCGGTCCACCTTGTAGGAGGCCTTCTAACGCTGCGTCTTCAGGTACGCGGTCGCCACTCTAGAACCATTCGGACCCAATGACCATCTGTTCTGCGAGCAATATACGAGCTATCAAGCCTATCTAGGTAAATAATACGAGTAATATAATTAGACACTTAGACAACTGCAGACTTAATTTGGCATAATAATGTTTCCTGGACCCATCTGATACTCAATACGACTGCTCTACAGCTGTCCAAATAAAGCTCCACAATATGTTGCGCTTCCCCAAGTGCAAATCCAGACATATACTAAGGAGGATTTAATTAATATAATTGATGTTTGTAACATTGCATTTAATGGTATCTATTGCATTCGCTGCCGCATTTGCAATATTGTGTATCTCAACACACAATATTGATGTACTTATTTTAAGTAGTGATGTTTCTGTAATTGTTATCTCATTTATTTATTTATTATAGAAGATAAGGAGAAGGAAACAGAAGAATAGGAAAGGTGATGCTCTTGCACACACAAGAGCATCATTTTTGTACTATAAACACGTTAAACATCAGCACTTTTAACAAAACGCGTTTATTTGGCATAAGTTTGTACTTGTGCCAAATAATCCTTTTTCTTTCTTTCTTAATGTGTCTACTTGCACAGTGTCCAAACTCACACTCATCATAAAGTAAACCAAAGCAAAGAATATTTAACAAGAACTGAACAGTATGCTTGCTGCAGTCTTCCTGTCCGATACTATAATTTACATGTCTCTATGGCTAGAGTAAGAACGCTCTTAGCGCTTCACTATTACGATTGCATCACTGCTTACCATCAAGTAAGAACACAGTCAAGCCTCTTCCTTGCGTCGTATTCCTCCCTGCTTCATCATTTTCATTCGTATAATTTTTCTCCATCTGTTTCTGACTATGGCGCAGTCAAGCAGTAATAAAAAAAAAAATTACATAACCACTGCAAGGGTAATTCTAATTCAAAACACGACGAAAAAACGCTTGGTTTTTTAGATTCAAAATGACCCTCATCAAAAACCAAAAATATCTCAAATTTGCCCTTTCGCCGTCATCTGCCACTCATTTGAGCGCGACCTGTCAGAGGGCTGCAGTAATGAGGGTGTCGGCTCTTGAGAACCTCTCGACTGAACTCAACGAGCTGAGTTCGCGAAGTTTAAGTAACTTTGTTTTACAAATAGACAGGAGTTGGAGGGTAGGGATAGAAAATATTCTTTTTTAAATGAGATGCCTAGAATTTTTATTTTGTTCCGTTTTTTTTTAATATAAGCGAAATGGAAGGGCGTGTCAAACTTTTACTGACTATAATCACATCTACAATTACCATCACGGATCTTAAACACTTGCGCAGAAGTCCCATATTCGGTCGCTTTAGTGGTGTGAAGTGCGATGCGTGGAGTGTTAGTGATTGGCTGGCCGCGCTGTCACGTCATAGACGTTACTCCTGATTCGTTTACTGCGTTGCTGCATGTATTTAATAACGAAGACGATTAGCTCGCCAATGTATGGAATGCGCAAAGCGATCTCCACTCTGACTCCAAGCGTTCAAGATCCGTGATGGCAACTGTATGTTCCTTCTTTACCCTTCGCGTTCCAGGACCACGGGTTCCCCTTTTAGAAGTCAACCCATGGCTGTAGTAGGCTTTGACCACGCTGCGCCCCTACAGTTTTACTGTCATAATTTAACGGTGAGCAGAACGATACTCACTGTCGACGACTCGGACTCAGTCCCGAAGGTTACTAGATGGCTGGACAGCGAACTATCTTTTGCTTGTCATCCGCAAACCCACACCTACTGTGGTTGGAAGTCGAAGTCAGGGTCCCAGCAGCTGAGGCGTGAGGATGTTCATTAACTCGTGCTTGCGGCCACTTCCGTCACTAGGCTGCTTGCTTGTCTTATTGTTTCGCAGAAAGAGGCGCCTGTCCACTCTCCCGTCACTCCAAACCATGACCTGAACTAGGGTCCGGCGTGAGAGGTCACTGTCGCAGATCACCCCGCGAGAACTTGGCGGTACTTTGCCTAAGTCGGGCACACCGTATGCTCCACCGTGTCTTCCGGGTGGTCCGCACAACGGTGACACCCGGGCGTTTCTTCCACCTCAATCAGGTGCAGGAGCCTCCTAAACCTACCACAACCGGTAAGGACCTGTGAAACATTCGCGCATACACACTCACAGACTTCTGTTCTTAAGTGATACTTAAAAACTTATTAACTCGCCAACTGGACGATCAGTAACTTTTTACGTATTTAAATAAGTATCTATGGGACTTGATTTGATTTGGTATAAATAATTGAAAAGGAATGAATGAAATAAAAAAATAATTGGCTCAGCGGTTATTTTTAAACTGTTAACTTGCTGTTGCTAACGAAAGAAAAGAAAAGAAAAGAAAGAAAAGAAAAGAAACAAAAAATCTGTGTGTGTGTAAAGTGTTATTAATCCTTCAGCTCAAACGCTGAACAATTTCCAAATTCGGTGCCAAGATATTTCACGGAATTAACACATAGGCTAAGGGAAGGTCCGTGGGCGGCAGCTAGCGTGTACACTATTAGATAATATTATATAGGTACATATTAAACGTATGTTATTAGGTAAACGTTCTAGTCTTTTATAAAATATTCAATGTTTTAACTGGGTCACGAGTTTATTACTTCCGAGTTAATAATTTAAATCAAGCGCTTTATTCTGTCATGTCATACATGTTATTTCATAGATTTACCATTGATTGCTACTACTTAAAAATTACTATTAAAAACAATGTTATTATTTTTGATAAGAGCAGTACCTAGTGGCCCAGTGGTTTAAACCTAGCTAGACTTTGTGTAATTTATTTCATCACCACTGCTCTCAAAACCGTGAAAGGAAACTTCATGAGGGAACCGGCACGTTCTAGAACCAAAAATTCGAAGACTGTGATATCAACCAACCTGTATTGGGACTCGCCTTGTGGATTACGGCCCGTTCCCTCTCCTAGAGACTGAGGAGGCCTGAGTCCCAGCCGTGGGAAAATTACAACGCTGATTGTGATGTAGGACTTGGATTGCCCGCGTCTGCGGCAGCTGTGGGGATCGCTTTGCGACTCCCGACGACCTTGGCGTGTCCTGTCGCGCTGGCTAGGGTGTGAGGATGCTAAAAATTAATTATGCATCTACCTACCTAGATCAGTGTAATCAAATTTAGTCATCCTCATCATCAGCCGATAGACGTCCACTTTTGGACATAGGCCTTCTTTTTGTGTGTTTTGTGGGAAAAATCATCCAATGACAACCCCCGCTCTTAGGCGGAGCGGGAGATAGTGTCAGACTCTTACTGACTAAAAACCCACCCCGTTTCTTCAAGCCTTCATACCGGGGCTCCAGTTCCCTTTCGGATAACCCCAAGTGTCGCTACAATGAGCGATCCTATGCATCCCGTATCCATCGGATTCCCGCAACCTTCACCAGCCCCCCTAGCCAAGTTACGACCGTTTCGCTTGCGTCGAACGCTTCAAGTTGACTTTGCCGCCAATTCTTTTGTTCTGACCACGTAATTGAGCGTTGAGATGACGTCATTCCCGTACATTTGAAGCATTGTACTAGCGTTAACTATTGCAGATTTGCAACTTGGCTAGGGGTACAGGTCATCGGTCCACCTTGTAGGAGGCCTTCCAATGCTGTGTCTTCCGGTACGAAGTCGCCACTCCAGAACCTTTCGGCCATCTGTTCTACGAGCAATGTGCCCTGTCCATTGCCACTATAGTTTGGCGATTCTTCGAGCTATGTCGGCAATCTTGGTTTTTCTGCGGATATTTTCATTTCTGATTCGATCACGCAAAGAAAATCCAAGCATAGCCCTTTCCATTGCCCTTTGGATGCCTTCTGATGAGGCCCATAGTGAGGAACCATATATCATCACTGGCAACACTCACTGGTCACATAATAAAATTTATTACAAAAAAAGACTCGGGGACTGCCGCGGTAAAGCTATTGCATAGCATTTTTATCAACTTATGCTATTATAATTATTTATTTATTTTATTTATGCAGTATTTTTTTTCCTTTGTTTTTTTTTTTCTTTGATATTAATTGAAGTTACACTTTCACACATTGAATTGAATTTTGATTGATTGTTCACTCATTTGTTTTCTTATCCGTCACCACGCTCAAAAAACAAATGAGTCTGGGTGTTAGGTTATTTTCGTTACGGAATTTCTGGATTCGGTCTCCACGCTCAAGGCCCGCGATAGAAGCTATGCAATAGCTTAAAAAAATCCATAACCCGTGGTATAGCCGGAACGTGGATCCACGTGGGACACAATAAATTTTTAATAGTGTCTCTAATTACAGCATACGAAAGGTTAAATGTGAGATAGCCAAGTACAAGTATCTACTTCAAAACTAAAAGTTAGTTCCCAAAATTGTCTGGTTAATTTTTTAATAGCAAACCTAGATTTCAAAGCAGATGCACTCCACTTTTTTCACTGCCACAGTTCGAAAGGAATTTTAGAGAGCTTCGGTAGCAACGGGATGTTACAGTTCTCACTAAAATGAGAGAGTAAATAAAAATACATAGTTTAGTCGGTACAGTATATAGAATATATAATAGAATAGAAAAATTATATATTTGATCACAATGAACGCCAATTCAACAATAAACGCGTCAATCGATTGTCAATAGAAAAGAATAACGTTTTAAACCTGCTTTTCTAATATACACAAATATGTACTCACATCCAATAATACGGAATTCATTTCCCCAGTAATATTATTCACTTCCTATTCGCAAGATAATATTTATCCAACGAAGTTTTACACATATTTGGCTCCATTAAATTGTTCGCTGCTTTCCGGGTGTGTAAGCACGGAATAATGTTATAAATATTAGTTTACTCACAGTTACTTTTCAACAAAGTTCTTTTAAATTCATGCTATCCTGGTACTCATTTTTGAAAACTCGGTAGAAACAGTAGAACAGGTGTTATAGAGGAAATATAATATTCTTTTTCACCTTCTTCTTTTCTTTTAACCTATTGCATAGCTTCTATCGCGGGCCTTGAGCGTGGAGACTGAATTCAGAAATTCCGTTACGAAAATAACCTAACAACCCTCACTCATTTGTTCTCTGAGCGTGGTGACCGATAAGAAAACAAATGAGTGAACAATCAATCAAAATCCAATTCAATCAAAGAAAAAAAAACAAAGGAAAAAAAATACTGCATAAATAAGATAAATAAGTAATTATAATTGCATAAGTTGATAGAAATGCTATGCAATAGCTTTACCGCGGCAGTCCCCGAGAGCCACACGTCTTTTTTTTTATTTAAGAGAATATAATAAACTAGCTTTACCTGCGGCTTTGCCTCTATTACCTTTTTACAGAAGTATGCAGTGTGAACTTGCAGAATACTGCACTATTAAAACCAGTGTAGTGTTCTTAGAAGAAAAAATCAGTACTTTTAGATTCATGCTATCCTGGTACTCATTTTTGATTTGTCGGTAGAATTAATATAACAAAACACAATTTTATTAATATAAAACAGGTGTAAATTTTTGTGGAAAAAAGAAATATTTAAAGAGAATATAATCAGCTAGTTCTTCCCGTGGCTTTTCCCCTGTTACCTTTTTAAGAGAGGAGAAAAGAGAATAGAAAAGAGAATGCAGTATGAACTTGCAGAATACTGAACTACTAAAAACAGTCCAGTGTTCATAAAAGAAAACATCTGCAAATGTACACTTGTGTGTTGATGTTGAGACGATGTGGACGTTACTTAAAATATTAGTCTCAATGTCAATACTTCAAGTTAATTATTTAATATTGTCATTTGTCAATTCGACAGAGTTTTGTGTATGTGTAGGTATGTGGCAAAGTCTGTATTTGACCAAACATTACCTTTTACAAGCGTAATCAAAAAAATATATATCTTTAGTTAACTGCCAAGTCAGCAAAGTTGGAATCTGGGCTAAACACCAAATAACAAAAGTCGTAAAACAAAAAACATAACTTTTTTCTAACAAAAATATTTTATAAAATGTCACAAACATTTGTGATACCTTCCGTGACGCATGAACATGGAGTATTAACAAATGGACTGCTTATGTAAAGAGAAACTGTGATCTAAACTGCAAACAAAGGTTTTTGTACTTTTAGTTTCATACGGTATGTGAAGAATGTATTTAGTTCTTGTTGATAATAATACAGTCACTTAGTATTCCATTACAATTTAAATAACGGGAATCAATACGACAATAAAATTCTTAGCGCTATTTTGCCGAGAACGCGCCTGTTTCAGGCTTCAGACAATTGAGATATTTTAAATTATGAGGCTTCATTTCCACTCGCCTATCTTCAACATCGAGCAGGGTTTAAAAGCTTGTTGCTTCATCTGTTAGAATTCGGTAATTCTGTGATTTACTCTAATATTTCACAAAACTTGTTCCAGAAAATAGGTGTTTTTTTTTTTAATTCTAAGTTAAAAAAAAAAAGAATTTTGATTAAATTTGCAAGGCTTCTAATATTAGCCTAAGACGACCCACTGACCATATTTTTTTTTTTTACTTTTTTAATTTTTGAGTAAATTATGAAGTTTCGCACGAGTTCATGCTAAACAGCAGGTTCTCTTCTTCGGTCTTTACAGGATTAATCTTACACAAATTTATAAATTGATTTCAATAGAAGCCTAGATAATATCCAAAAGACATCTATATTTCCAAATTACGCGATTATGAACGCGTAAGAACGGTTGAATGAAAAACAATAAAAAAGTATGTCAAATAGAAACCCTTAAACTAATTTTTCCAAAGAACGCTTGTCGTTGGTTGTTGTACGATCATGAATGGGCGATGTCTATTGATAGAATAATCATTTAATTTAATGTTGAAAGCTCTGCGTTGCCTAAAGCGAATTGGTCAAATCCTCCATTATTTACAACATGCAAGCCTTCATAAGAAAAAGTAAAGGCCGTAATATTTTTATGACAGAGTAATGACTGTCGTAAAGTCACGCTTCCCTGTTTGTACCTTCAAGATAGCGTAAATACGAGTTTTATAATGGAAAATGAAGAGGCTTATTTTCAGCAGGTCACTTCAAACATCAAATCATCACTGAAGTGGTAATAAAATAGTTCATTTTGATCCAAGCGGAGAAAATTTTCTATTGCGACCGATGGCGGAATTTGCCCGAGCCGCAGGTGAGGGAGTTATAGAGCCGAGTGCTGCAATGACTTTTTATGTGTATCAAACGAAGGTTTTCAATACATTTACAACGAAATAAATAAACGGGGGTATACAGTGAATACAATCAATGGTGGTGGATCGAGCTCGTAATTTTTTTTGTACTAGTGCAGAAAGCAGTAAACTGCGTGCCTAAAAGCGATAGGGACAAGAGCGGGTTCTCGATTAAGAATTTGACTGCTCTCAAAACGTTAAAGGATTTATGAGGAAACCAGCACATTCCAGAATCAAAAATTTAAAATCTGTGGCATGTACCAATAACGGCATTTTACTTACCACTTAAAAATAGAATATGTTAGAAATCGGTATTTACATCAACGTTTTAGCTAATCCTACGTCAGACGAGGCAAGAGTTCTATACAAAATTTATTACAATCATAATTATAAAATACAAAGTTTGGCTATGATGACAAAGTCAATATTGTGACAAAGCTCCTTACTTAACAAAGATTAAAAAAAGACCTGTGAAAAATAGTAGGCTGATTTTGATGTCTATGGTTAAGCATTAAAGTTTCCGTCTATAGGCAAGCAATGGTTCAAAGGATATGAATATAATATATAATCAATCATCCTTCGAACAATAAGGAAAATTGTTCTCGCTGAAAACGAATTTCACATAATAGAGACAGCCTTCCAGTCATCTTCGTGAGAACCAATATTTATGGAAAGATACATCAAACCTCCTTCAATAAACTTTATCATACGCACATCCCAATTTTATCTGCATCCCGATAAAAAAAAAACGCTTTTTGATGAAACTGAACCGTTTACGACTTACGCAGCCCCATTTTGATCAAACAATGAAGAATTTTCTTTTATTATTCTCCCAAGGGTTTTTATTTTATTATAATCTGTGAGAATAAGGAGGGAAATAATAAAAGAGATGATAATGTGAAAATGGCGACCGCGTGTGCGCGAATGGCGGGAAATACGGTGCACGGCAGCTGTAAAAGTGAGAAACAATTACGTGAATACTTTGAAGAAGTTAGAAGTCTTATATAATTGTGTGACGGAATTCAACACCCGTACTTATAAACAAAAAAAGACGTGTAGCACTCGGGGACTGCCGCGGTAAAGCTATTGCATAGCATTTTTATCAACTTATGCAATTATAATTATTTGTTTATTTAATTTATGCAGTACTTTTTTTTTTCGTTTTTTTTTCTTTGATATTAATTGAAGTTACACTTTCACACATTGAATTGAATTTTGATTGATTGTTCACTCATTTGTTTTCTTATCGGTCACCACTTATTTTTGAATTTCTGGATTCGTTCTCCACGCTCACGGCCCGCGACAGAAGCTATGCAATAGCTTAAAAGAGTGGTGACCGAGTGGTAACGGCCTCGACTTAGGAGTTGTAGTTCGCTGGTTCAAACCCAGCCAGGCGCATTACTTTGTGTAATTTATTTCATCACCAATGCTCTCAAAACGGTGACGGAAAACATTGTGAAGAAACCGGCATGTCCTAGAAGCAATAATTCATAGACTTGTGACATCCACCAACCCGCACTGGGCCCGCGTGGTGGATTACGGCCCATTCCCTCTCCTAGAGAGGTCTGAGTCCCAGCAGTGGGAACATTATAAGGCTGATTGTGCTATGCTATTATTATTTATAAACAAAGAAAAAGTAACTACTTAAGTAACGATTTGCATTCTATAGTTAAGAAATTGCTTGAAGTTAGAACTGACAACAAACAACAAGAACCAATTAGAGTCGAGTGTTACTTGAGCATATTGTCAAGTAACCTGTGTTACCAGGACCCAATCTAGCTATTCACCCGCTCCGGGCAAAGATAATTTTCGCCACCCTTTACATAGGTACACAAAACCGTAATAAGTCATAAGTCTTAAATATTTCCACTATCCAACTTCAGGTTGGAATTGTATTGAGGTTGGAAGATGGCACATAAAATTCTCAACCTGCCAACTTCGGTGTGGATGGCTAATGGCTAGGTTGAAAGATAGGAATAAATCAGTTTATTTTTATTTTTTATGTATTTATTTTTTTGAAAATGCCTAAGGCATTAAGTCCGCCTCTGTACTTTTATGTGCATGAAGTATAAATAAATAAATAAATAAATAAATTTTGCCGCCTCTCATTTTTTGCCGCTCTGGACTAGCCCCCCCCCCCCACGCTACCCCTTAGATTGGGCCTGTGTGTTACTCCACTATGGAATGAAATTTTGTAATTGAGAATTCTAACCTACTTCTTTATAAAAACGGCCTGAGAATGTGAAATACTGGAATGCCATATAATCTAAGCATTATAGCAAAGCTAACAAAAAATGGTGTTTCATTCCCGTGGGAACTCAAAGAAATCGTTTAGTTTTTAAGCTGAATGCCATTGTTAGAGTGTAGCTTGATAAACGTCATTTGTTTTTAAATTAGAATTTTAAAAAATGCTGATTTTACTATAAAACTCTGGGATGTGCTTTCCCTAAATTTAAAATACAACCGACTTCAAAAGCAAACTAAAAAATACAGAATAACTTTAATTTCAGAAGTCAGTATTTCTTATTTTGTTTTTTAATATTTTGATACCGAGTTCCAAAATTAAAGTTATTTTGGATTGATATTATTTTTTATTATTATTTCTTTTTTTTTGTAGTCAGTAGCATATTTTGTAAAAAGGTTTTTTTTATTGTCCAGGAGGTAATCTCTGAAAGTACTGCAGGCCTAGCAAAGTTACGACCATAATTATCGTTTCGAATCTCTTTCTACAATCGGTAACGCCTCCAATTTGTTTGTTTTGACCACGTGAGTTGACGTCATTTCCATAAATTTTACGTTTTTTTGATTGCTAAAAGTTTTTTCTACAATAAAATTCTGAATTACTATTGAGTAATATAGACTATTTATTTTATGTATGTGGGCGAAGCATTGAATTGAATTAATGGGACGAAGCCACGGGCAAAAGCTAGTAATATATTGTCTTCCGATTTTTATCACCCTAAGATTAGTGCCCCGCCATCACAATTTTTAGGTGACTGACGCTGATGTTAATATCAGTAGACGAGGCGACTCGACACCGACGTAATTATTTCTCAGTTCAGTAATCCGACCGTCGTATTTTCACGTCAAATTAAATATTTTTGTTTTAATATGAGCAATATTTTCCTCATTCCTGTCGATGGTATTTCTAGGGAAAGTTTAAGGAGATTACGGAAGTAATTTAACGTTGTTATTTGCTTCAGATTCTTTAATGAGAAGCCTTATTACCCAATAAAAAATTTAAAAAAAGAAACTTTTAGACACGATTCCAACATAATAATGTAATTTGTGGAGAGATATAATAGTAATTTATGTGACTAGGGGATAAAGCAGTGTCTTTAAGTCGCGGGCGGCATGTTGAATTCCGAACGAAACGAAGGTTGCTGATTTTAATCCCGAACGATAGTGAGGGATTTATAAAATAAACTCCCGAGCATTGCGAGGGAGTTAATAAAGAAACCTGAGTGAAATGAGGAATTTAAGCCGCCCAAGACAAAGACAGCTTTATCCCCGTGTTGCATACTCTACTTTTTACACCATCTGTGAGATAATCAAAAGACAATTTGGTCGAAAACTAATCATCTATTAGAGAAAAATATAAGTATTTTTTTACAAGTTCATCAAACAAACAAAATTCACTACTCCAAGATTCTATAGTTTCAATTTTCTATAATGCTCCCGTGTCGTCAGTACGCACGTTTTATTCTATTTTCTTTTTTTTTGTTATTGCCAGTTTGAATCATAGTGATTACATACTCTTTGGTTAGAATTTCGAGTCAACTTGTTCGATGCGCCTACATTTTAATTCACAATGTTGACGATTCTTGATGCTCCAAATTCAAATCTCATTATTCCCTAGGGATCGGCCATACTGCATTATCTCCCTAGGCATATAATGACTTGCTTTAAGTGAGGTTTGTATGACTTGTAAAATGACATTATCGAGCAGGTGGTGTAAAAATATTTTTTCTCTTTTATTAGTAGCTTTATTATGAGTAAAAGATTTTTCTAAGTTGGTACATTCGTCATTATCATCTTATCAGTCGGAAGACGACCACTGTTAGATATAGGCCTCCCCCAAGCGTCGCCACAACGACCGGCTCTATGCGTTACGCATCTATCGGATTCCCATGATCGTATGTGGTTGCCATTTCAGAACCTTTTGTCCCCATCGACCATCTTCTGCTTAAGTTTAGCGATTCTTCGAGCTATGTCGGTAACCTTGACTATGTTGGTACAAAGCTTCACAGAGTTTTAAAAATTTTAATAATATATTATTAATTTCTTTGAAAATGCGTATTTTTTACATACCTACAGTTATTTGAATTTAGAATTTAGGACAATGATCTAAGTAACAATAACTCTATGATATACATGACAAAGTTCACAGTTAATTTAGGTCGTCATGTGGCAGAGCACACTCAATCAGTGAAAATTTCAATTATCTATCTAGAAATTAGTGTATTTCCATTGCCGCTATAACAGCAAATAATAAAAACCAAATCATGAAAATAATAAAATATTTCTCTTTTAAGAAACGTGACGGCGATGAAGAGGAGTTTTTTTTATTATTATTATTTTTAGGTTTGCGTTTGACCACTATCTCACCTGATGGTAAGCAACGATGTGGCCGACGACGGAGCACGCTTGCTTAGAAGTAACCTATTCACTCTTGACTTAAAAAGAAGAAGAAGAGTAGGTCCTTTGATGCCTGAATGTACTTTGTATTTTTGTATCTATTATATTTACGTACCATCAAAGACTCTTCCGCCTGACCACCGCTAAGTTAATTTTTGCTTGCACTCGAAACGAAAACTTGAAAGAGTTTGGTTTGGCGCGGCGCTGCAGGATTCAGGAGATTTTTTTTTTTAAGTCATCAGGCAGAAATATTCCCGATGGTACATTAGTTATACTTTAGTGTAAATAGTTTAGTTCGTATTTGAGTTTTTTTTTATGTAGGGTAAACCAGCCATACGTGCCCCAGTAGGTAACGTGCCCCACTTGCCAAACTAAGACTCGCATAAAAAAATACATAAACTATACGACGCAAATTAAACTTGCGTTATGATAGGCACCCAATTTTAAATGAGTGTCTTAGTTTGGAGAGTGGGGCACATTACCGACTGGGGCAAGTATGTATGCCTTGTTTACCTATATTTATGTATCACAACATAAATAAATGATCAAAGAGCTTACGTCGTAAAAAAAAGATTCGTGATTGTTTCGGTATATACGGTAATTCCTCTGGCAATAAACGATCTCAAAACTCATAATTACGAGTATGATACTAAACCCCTCATGTACTGGTCCGATCCACACTCGATTGGTAGTCAATAAAAAATCAACTTACATAGAACATAGTCGATGCAATAGTTGATACATACAGTTGTCATAACGGATCTTGAGCGGTTGCGCAGAAATCAAATATTCGGTCTCTTTAGTGGTGCGAAGTTAGACGCGGGGACGGGGACTGTTAGTGATTGGCTCGCTGTGCCAACGCGTCATGGACATCACTCCTCATTCGTTCCCTGCGTTGCTACATGTGTCTAACAACGAAGACGATTGGCTCGCCAATGTATGGAATGCGCAAAGCGGTCCCCACTCTGACACGTTTTGGCAACTGTACCTACTTAAGCTGGTTGTAATAGATTACATAGTTTTATATACTGAACAGATTAAATATCAAAACATACGGTTACCAGGGCACCATGAAGTTATAACAGGTAATATTATATAGAAACTATCTGATTCCGCGTAAAGTTTCAAGTAGGATCAACTGATTGAAACATGAAGCTCTTAAAGCTTCTGTATAGATTACATAGTCAAAATAGTTGCGAACCTAAAGGTTGTAGATGAATATTTCCTGGTATGAACATAACACGATGTATAGTAGGTAGTTAGGTACTACGTTATGTGCCAGATAACGTAGAATAACGGTCCATGACCCCCCCCCCCCTACATTTGATGACATTCTTAAATTCAAAAACGGAAATAAAGATAAACAAAACTATCTTGAATCGACATGATTGTATCATGATCCTTTACATGATCTAAGTACTTTCTATACTGACACGATAGGGCGGAGTTTTTCAGTATACAAGATCACGGACAGAATACAATAATAAGAATAAATATACATTATATTTGCACTCTTAAAAATCACAATATTTCAAAAAAAAAAATACATCCGACTTCAGTGTTAAAAAAAAAAAACAATAACAAGTGCGAAATAACTATAAATAACGTGCGAATAAAGATTTGGTTGATTTTGGTTTAATTGATTTTGATTTCGGAAATCGGTGTTTCTATAATAGTTTTCTCTCTTCGTTATTTAATTAGCACCGACTTCCAGAATCAAAATCCAATTCCAAATCTTTGATCTTTATTTTTGTTTTTAAATCGGTCCACAATTAACTGAGAAATCGGTGAACAGTATAGACAGGCCCGAAAGACTAACGCAGACAAGGAGACCCAAAAAGATGGCAAAAGACCTAGAAAGATGGCACAGGCTGGAGAAAAAAGAAAGAAAGAAAAAAGAAAGAAAATATGTTTGCTTAGATACGTTTTTATAGTAAACGTTATTATTTATCGATTTGGGAACAAATTGTGAAAATATGTTAAATGGCATTTTTTTAACTTACTGGCGATTCGGACTCGGTATATTTTGACACAATTTATTTATTTATTTAAATTTCTTGTAGGTACAGTATTGGTACATAGGTGGACTTAATACAACAAAGCATTCTCTCCCAGTCAACCTTTGGGTTAAAAAAGGCAACACACTGAAATCAATTTATTATTATTATATTTGTATTATGTATTCGGTGTGATCTACAGTAATATTATATAGAGGTAAAGTTTGTATTATTTATTATTTTATTCAATGTTTCCGGGGGAAAATTAACTAATATTTAATTTAATTATACAGTTACCTTCTTCCTACCGTGAAATATGTAGTATCAGAAAATATTTCCTTGTTTGTTTGATGGTTAGCGACGGATTCAATGAGATTCCAGGAAGCCTACGGGTTCTTAAGTTTTTCAAATTCATTTTATTCATTTTGTAGCTTTCATTTACTTAATAAATTTTAGCATAATCTTTAACAAAGACCATAAACAACTTTCAGTATTTCATTTTTAGCATATTTTTCCCTTTTTAAGTTTTTTTTTAAGTTGAAAATCATCAAATGGCCCCTTAACTCTTTCCAGAACGCCCATATCGATCTGTTCCCACTTTCAGTACCTCGGGTCGCTCGTCCAAGGGGATGGTGAGGTAGACCGGTACGTAACACATCGGATCAACGCAGGATGGATGAAATGGTGACAGGTCACGGGAACAACTTGTGACCCACGAATGCCCCTCAAGTATAAGGGTAAAATCTACAAGTCTGTGATAAGGCCTGTCATACTGTATGGATCAGAATGTTGGGCTGTGAAAAAGACTGACGAAAAAAGATTGCATGTAGCGGAGATGAGAATGTTTAAATGGAGGTGTGGTGTGACAAGAATGGATAAAGTGAGAAATGAGTATATTAGGGGAAGTTTGAAAGTGGCGCCATTGGCTGAAAAGTTGAAAGGAAATCGTTTGTCTTGGTATGGTCATGTAAAGAGGAGAGATGAAAAAAATGTTGCTAAAAGAATTATAAATTTACATGTGGATGGATGAAGAGGGTGAGGGAGGCTAAAGAAAAAATGGATGGAATGTGTGAGAAGTGATATAAAAGAAAAGGGAGTTAGTGATAGCGTGACGAGTGACAGGATAGAATGGAAGAAAAAACGCGTTGCGCCGACCCCAAATAAAACGGGACAAGGGCAGGAAGATGATGATGATGATGATGATGACTGACTGAAACTGACCGGGTTTTCCTTTCAGAAGCGAACGCATGGCCCAGCTTCGACCCTGCTGGGGCCTTACGGTTTGCTGTTATCTCCGTGAGACGACTGAGGGAGTGTTGGATTTTTAATTACTAAAACCGACAATGTTCCTTCAGTTAGCCATTGCTCTTGGAACTATCCACAGCATCAGCCCAAACTGGCCCCCTTAATTTGTGACATCTTTTTAAAGCGCGTTTGTAATAAAACTTAACGTTGCGTTGAACTGGGCTTGATCCTTATTGGACGGTAGAACGGTGAGCTTTCCATTGCTCGCTGCCTGAAAATTCTTGCATACGGTGGCCAGGAATCGCTCTGTAACTCCAGAAGACGCCTCGGGCGTCTTCGGCAGGAGCCTCAGTCTCCTCCATATACTTTGTTCGCATCACTGCTTCGCAGCTGGAGGTTACCTGAGTTCACCACCACCGATGGCCTCCGCAAGGACACGATGCTCGGCCCGAGCGGGGCAGACCTTCACCATTTCCTTCATCCTGTCTTCTGGGCAATTTCAAACACACTTAGCAATGGTGTAATCAAGGGTTTAGTAATTTGCATAATCTTTTAAAAGTACCTAATGATATGTATATTCGATATTATCGCTATTGGACATAGACCATCTCCAAGTGTAGCTACGACCACCAACCGCCAGTCTTATGTGTCTGGCATCCATCGCATTTCCGCAACCCTCACCAAGGTATCGGTCCAACTTGTGGCCTTTCAAGACTTCGTCTTCTGGTAAGCGGTCAGCACTCCAAAACCTTTCGGCCTCATCGATCATCTGTTCTACAAGATGTACGCTGCCCCCTACTACCAATTTAACGGTCTTATTTGTGGGAGGCCTTGTAACTTTGTGTTTTCTGGAAATTGGTCGCCATTTTAGAACCTTCATTCCCTTTCGATCATAACATATGTCCTACGAGATGTACCTTGCCCACTACCACTTAAGTTTGGCGATTCTCCGGGCTATGTCAGTAACCTTATTGATTCTCCTACGGATATCTTCATTTCTGATTATCGACTTAGTACTATTTAGTACTATATAGTTCGGTAATTTAATGTTATTTCCCAAGTAGGACTTTAGTCTGTAATAAGTTTGTTTCTCCAGTTAGAGTTTCATTATATTTTATTATTCTATTAACTTTCACTGGGTCTTAGCCGTGTTATTGCTCCCCTGCGGTGTAATAAGAATTTATTGCGCTTTCAAGTACCTAGTTACCTGGGTACGCTACAAGCGGTCCTAATTATCTTTGAGGAGCGATTAAAGAGACGTCAATTTCTACAACTTTTTGCTTGACGTAGATCCTTACCGGACACGGCATTTTTGGACGGTTTTCTGTTCCAAATTCGGCGGGAAAAAACGCCCGGGTTTGTCTATTGTGCGGATCACCCAGAGAACATGGTGGAGCATATGGTACAAATCTGCCCAGCTTGAAATCTTTACCACCGTGTCTTTGTGGAGGCGACCGGTGACTGTAACCTCTCTCACGTCCGACCCTGTTGCAAGCCATTGTATGGAGCAAGAACGAATAGCAAGCAATCACTTCATTCTGCGACTTCTAATGACGGAAAGCGCTCGGTATAAGACATCCTTACGCCAAAACTGCCGTAAGTATCTAAAAAAAACCTAATAAAGAATAGGCACCTTACCTCTTCATGTTGGCACTTATGGTAGACGTTGTGAGGACGATATTAGTAGAGAAGAGACGTAGAAAATCTGGCAAATCAGCAATAAATATTGCTGAAACCTGATTTGCCCTAACCACTATGATAGCGCTCTGCTTATATTAAATTCATTCGTCGTCCCTAAGCTAAGAATATTCAGTTGCTGCCTATTAAAAAACATTTCTGCAATGTATACCTTAACCCGAACTATCCCTAAAGAGAAATCAGTACCTAAAAAAAAGACGTGTGGCACTCGGGGACTGCCACAATAAAGTTGTTGCATAGCATTTTTATCAACTTATGCAATTATAATTATTTATTTATTTATTTTATTTATGCAATGTTTTTTTTTTCCTTTGTTTTTTTTTTTCTTTGATATTAATTGAAGTTACACTTTCACATATTGAATTGAATTTTGATTGATTGTTCACTCATTTGTTTTCTTGTCGGTCACCACGCTCAAAAAACAAATGAGTGGGGGGTGTTATTTCGTTACGGAATTTCTGGATTCGGTCTCCACGCTCAAGGCCCGCGATATAAGCTATGCAATAGCTTAAAAAAAATAATTTCATTTAGCTAACTTCAAAAAAAAGAAGTTCTATCATGATACTCGTAATAAGAACGTTAAAACATTTCGTTGGTAAGTCAGAACAGTAAATCCAAGTTTCTAACAGCACAATAATCTTGTTTATTCTAAAACATAAAGCATTTAATAGTTAAACTACACAGTTTGCGCGCTATCCACTTATTGGAGTCAGCACTTAGCGGGGTTAAGAGTTAGGGTCGGAGCTTAGTGGGACGGCGAAGGAAATTGAATTAGGTTAACTAATAATATTACTGCTGTTGCAAAATATGTTTGAGCAGTGGTGGCCGAGTGGTAACGGTCCCGACTAACAAGTTGAAGGTCGTGGGTTCAAACCTAGCCAGGCGCGTTACTTTGTGTAATTTATTTCAACACTACTTCTCTCAAAACGGTGAAGGAAAACGTGCATGCGGCATGTCCTAAAACCAAAAATTAGAAGACATGTGACATTCGCCAACCCACACTGGGCCCACGTGATGAATTACGGCCCATTCCCTCTCCTAGAGAGGAAGCCCAGCAGTGGGAACATTAAATAGGCTGATTACGCTATTATTATGCTAAAATATATTTGCTTATTTATTCTTCCTTCCTCACATATTTGACTGGCCTGTTAATTTAGTGGTTTAGTTTTCTCACGACAACATCCTTCACTCGCCAGAGTTTAAAAACTTCAAAAAGCGGGGCAAGCATGTGGTTCCCACTTACTGTCGCCTTGTTGTAACGCCGCTTGAAACTTTTTTTGAGGCGGCCTTTTTTTGTAGCTCGTGTGAATAAAAAAAACGATATAAGCGGCCACAAAAAAACGCTTGAAGCTTCTCTCCGGACACAAGGTGTCGCGCGCTTCAGCTGTTTTTTGCGGCTGCTTCTAACTTTTTTTGTGGCCGCTTTTAGCGTTTTTCTGTGGCGGAACCGCCGCACACAAGCCACGAAAACAAAGGCCGCCTTAAAAAGAAGCTTTAAGCGGCGTTTTTTTGTGGCCCGTTTTTGTGACTGTTAGGCGTACGCCGCTTGGTGTTATCACTGTGATGAAAACATGTATATCATATACCCCTATTGCAAAAACCAACTATCTGCATTTTTGATTTATTATGTTATATTATTATATTCGATCATGTTATATTATTATATTCGATCATGTTATATTATTATATTCGATCATGTTATATTATTATATTCGACTGAAAAGTTGAAAGGGAATCGTTTGTCTTGGTATGGTCATGTGAAAAGGAGGGATGAAACGCATATTGCTAAAAAAGTTATGAGTTTACATGTGGATGGATGGAGGGGAAGAGGGAGGTCAAAAAAAAAGATGGATGGATTGTGTGAGAAGCGTTATAAGAAAAGGGAGTTAGTGATAGCGTGACGAGTGACGGGACAGAATGGAAGAAAAAAAACATTTTTTTTTTGCGCCGACCCCAAATAAAACGGGACTAGGGCAGGAAGATGCTGATGTTGTTGATTATATTCGATCAATTCTGTAGGTTATTTACTTTTTTCCGAAGCTATCTTTGTAAATAAGTGTCATAGATAATAACCAGTTATACTTGCTGATTCGTCTTGATAATACGAATCGATAGCTATATTTAACTTAAATTGGGTAAAAAAAATTGATAATTCGTTCTTGCTGGGTATATGTGATGGTAACTAAATAAAGGGCAGGTCAGTTTTATTTCCCAATTTAGGTAAGCGCAAGGAGAAGAGAGTCGTAATGTGAAGTCCAAAAGGGATTAAAGTCCATATTCCTTCGAACAGAGTTAAATATAGGCTATAGGGTTCTAAAGCATAGTAGGAGACGCCGAGAACTTCTGAAGTCACTGGATGATCCATAACTTCGTAAGCAAAGGCTGTTAATGGCGAGTAAGCGGTAGCAAAATAGACAGGCACCACGGGCGTTGAGCTTCTTAGCAATCCTGAGTTGAGTTTTGCGAATACTGACACATGCTTGCAATGACTGGACAGGTCTACTCAAATCTGTATGCTTCTTATTTCAAAAGACCATCTCAGACAAATCTGCATGGTTCTCATGTAATTTTGACCATTACATATTTACTGTATGGACTTCAAAAGAGACTTTGACCCCTGAGTTTGTTTCGGTGTTTCTTCTCAGGGTAGTCAACTAGGAAACACCGGTCTCATCCAGTTTAAATTGACGGAAAAAATAATTGACGTGTAATAGTGTTTTTTAAAACCTATTTACAATATAATTTCATTTATCATTTACCACTGGGACCGATGCCTACTATTGTAGCAAGATTGTTCGAAAGAGTGACCGTGGCTCTAAAACTCAAAGGGTGACTGAAGGACACGGGTGGGTTTTTAGTCAGTAAAATTTAAACATGCCACAGCTGGAGAAGTCATTTGATGAATTTCAACATCTAAAATAAAAGAACCTTTCGACTTAGTTCCATCGGTTATACGTTCTGCGATTGCCCCTGCCTACTACATTTGGTATACTCTTTGACAACTTCCTCGCTTTACTTCTAAAATCGCTCCGCTCACCACTATGCCCTCCCCCAGATGTCGAGAGAACACTTAACACATAAACTGTTAACTTAGCGGCTTGGCCGAGTCGCTCCACACTCTTTTGTTTTCCTAGTGTTAGCAACGCTTTGCCGGAGCTGTGGAGAACAGTAATATTTTTATTACAATTACTTCTATAAATACGGCAAGCTGCCCATCGAGCCCCGGTATGAAGGCTAGAAGGAACGGGGTGGGTCTTTTAGTCAGTAAGAGTCTGACACTATCTCCCGCTCCGCCCAAGGGCGGGGGATGTCAATGCATGATTTTTCCCACCATAAAAAAAAAAAGCTGCCTATTGCTCGTCGTCTCCAAGACCACTCGGTGGCTGGAAAACGGAGTCGGAGTCCCGATAGGTGGGACGTAAGGAAGTCTGTTACCTCACGCGTGCTGCCGCCCCCTTTGCTAGCAGGGAAAATGTATAAGACTTAGGCGACATATATATCCGAATAAATTACTAATTTTTTATGTAAATACTTTTTTTCCCCTCCTAGAGAGGAGGCCTGAGTCCCAGCAGTGGGAACATTAAAAAGGCTGATGATGATGACTTTTTTTGTGAAAACCTGTTTATTTGGCATACAATAAACAAACAAGTATTAACGCGCTCTTGTCACCGTCGACATTCCAGCCGTATTGGAACCCCATGTCCTGGCACGCGACGATAGCAAGAGATTCCCATGGAAGATGGGTAGGCTTTTAGTATGGGACGCTACTCGTGTCGATACTCTTGCGACTTCACATCTTCCTAGCTCCTCGCTGCGGCTGCGGAAAACCGAAGCTGCGGAAATAAGCTAAAATGCACATTCCAAAGCGTAGATTTCTTAGGAGAAAAACGTTCAAGAAAGTCCATGGACACTGTTTTAAATTGTACTGTGAGTTACATAAAGTCTTGGTTACATATTTCTTGTGGCTTCTATTATGTAAGCACAATGTAGACAATAAAATAAATATAAAAAAGAAATTGAATTAAGCCACTGGCAGCAAATAGATGACCAGCCTCAACTGACGGCACTCGTTCACGAGCATGACGCGTAAATCAGCCCCACTCAGCTTAACCATTTTGAAGGGAACTGAATGACCCAATAACACATGCCACCAACAGCGAGACATTTGAGTGAGCATAACAAACTAAACTGTCATGCTCGTAATGTCAAAAAAAAAGTTGTAGGTAACCTAATAAAAATGCTCCATCCATGGTACTTCATATTCACAAATTTGATATAAAAAAAGTAAACCATAGCATTAAATAATGCAATGGTTTTCAAATAAAAAAGTAATAAATTAAGATAAAGGTTGACTGGTAGAAAATGCCATAAGGCATTAAGTCTACCTTTGTACTCTTGTGTGCATAAAATATAAATAAATAAATAATAAATAAATGATCACAAGCTTCAACTATAATGTCATCAAATTCCAAAAAAAAAAATCGTCTACTGTGGGTGAATGGGAGTTGGGCCTTTGGCTTCAGGCTTTACCATCACCTAACATTGGTACTATGCTGAGTGACACCACCTGCCGGACCGCTACATGCCAGCGTCTGGGTGCTCCTAGTGGAGCTCCACATCGATGTCAATGCGGCGAAGCAGTCGACCGCCTTGGACGCCATGGCATATCTTGCGGTAGAAGCGCTGGTCGGATAGCACGGCTTGCCAGTATTAATGACATCATCCGTCTAGCTTTGGTCACCGGCAGGGTGCCGGCTATTTTAGAACCCAATGCTTGGCACGTGACGATGGGAAGAGGCCAGATAGGATGACTATAATGCCTTGAAAATCGGGTAGGCCTTTGGTGTGGGATGCAACATGTATCGACATCCTTGCGCCATCCCATCTTCTGGCGGCGGGCTGTGCTGGGGCGGCTACTGCAGGTGCAGAAAACCTCAAACGGCGTAAATATAATAATATCATTAGAAGTTATGTGTTTGAGCCGTTTGGGGTTGACACACTAGGGCCATGGGGTCCGAGCGCTCATCGAGTTGTTCAGGATATCAGCAAACAATTGGGCAACTCTTCGCGTGACCAGGGGGCTGGGCTTTTCTTCAGTCAACGAATGAGCATTGCCATCCACCGTGGCAATGCTACCAGCGTTCTGGGCATTTTTCCCTTTGACATCGATGTGGACGAATTTTTAATGCCCTATGAGTTTTTCCCGTTTTTCAGCCCTTTTTAATCGTTTGTACATATTATTATTTTAAGTTTGCATACATACCTAGTAATTGTTTGTATAAATAAAATCTGACTGACAAATCCAAAACAAAAAAAAAGGTTTCCAAACTAATCAATTAGTACACTCTAGAGGTACACCTTACATCCAATGACTTCTCCCACATTGGGCGGAGCGGGAGAGCGTGTCAGACTTTCACTGTATCCTGCATTTGTCCTATTCTTTTTAGGACTATAGGTTTCCTTTTCAGAAATTCCCCGCGGTCCTAGCTAGCGGGTATTGGCCCTGCTGGGTGTCCCTACACTTATTTCAAGGTTAGATTGTTAATTTATCAAGATATACGTGAACTAATTAATGAAAATAAATCACTTTCTGTACTTTTACTAAAAGGTTTTTAGATAGTCGTCAATTAGAATAAGTCGGTACGTAATCCATCAATCTATAGGTAGGTACATTAATCTCGTTGGAAAATTTATATAAACTTATTTAGCGTTTTTTTTTCGGTGGAAACATCATCGAATGAAATCCCTCGGTCTGGCGGAGCGGGAAACAGTGTCAGACTTTTACTGAATGAAAACCCACTCCAGTTCTTTCGTTGCCTTTCGTACAGGGGCTGAGCTACCTTTCGAATTAACCCTGGCCCCAGTAGGCTTCGACCCAGCAGGGCCCCTGCTGTTGCTAACAACTCTTTGAGGCCCCGGGAACAGTGCGCGCCGTCGACAACTTGGGCTCGGTCCGGACAGTTACCGGACGGTCGGACAGCGAGCTACCCGTTGCTCGCCGTCCGCGAGCCCACGCCTACGGTGGCCGGAAATCGGGATCGGAATCTCGGCGGCGGCTGGGGCACTGTGAGCGCCGCCGTTGCCTGATGCGGTCGGCCTCCTCTTTTGCTGGCATTACTGCTTCGTAGAAGGAGGCTACCGCCTGCCACTCCTCCTCGCTCCGGACCATGGCCTGTACCAAAGTCTGGCGCGAGGGATTGCCGCCGCCGATCGCCCTCACGAGGGCACGGCGATGCTCATACCCGGCGTGTCCAGCACCGGGTTGCGACAGTCGGTAACGCCATTTCACCATGAGATCCCGCCAGAGCTCTGGACCGCCATGCCGCTACCTGTTGCGGCAACGGACTTTCGCCCCGGTTTTGCATATCCACGCAAGTCGTGCATGTGTGCAAGGATTGTTGCCTCCAGAAACTTATTACCCGTTTAAGATTTTCTGTAATTTATTATCTATTTATAATGTATTTGTAGGCACGTTTAAATATCGTATACCTGTGTATCAATAAGAAAAGAGAATAGTTTTATAAGTAGTAAATGTAGGTTTCTCAATACCAATAAAAAAAAGTTGTATTTTTTTTATTATTAATTGATATAAACTAGTGTTTGACTGCGAGCCCACCTGATGTTAAATTCACCTCTGTGTGCTTGCCTACATCATAAAAGGAAAACTAATGCAAAATTGTCATGCTCCTAGTCCTTGTTTCGGCTGTGCGTTGATATGCCAGTCAGTTTTTTTTTTTCTAGACATTTTTGTATTCCTCCGTACTATAGTTTACCTACCAGGTATTCATAAAATACAAGGAGGTGAATTTAACTAAATTGGTTAATAAATAACAAAATATATGTACATAAAGCACTTAAATATTTGTTAATTATGAATATTTATAACCTAAGAGCGCACTTTCATAATAAGTACAAATTTTAATATGCTAAAACAATAATTAATACACTCAGATACTGGGGTACTTCTCCATATGGCTGCTATCTGGGTACTAGGGAAACATGTACAAAAGACTGGTGGCATTGATACGTTAATTCGGCCATGCTGATTATTTACGCAAACAACGAGCTAGCTGGTCACGCAAAACTTAAAAAAAGTCAAATAACATTGTTTCTTTAAATAATATAAACTTGTGCTTGACAGCTATCCCACCTGATCGTAAACAGTGATGCAATTGTTGATGGTGAAGTGCAATAGTTTATTAAGAGCTTTTTTGCCGTACCTGGAAGACACTTACATTATAATCAAACGGAAGGACCGCAGCAGGCATCTGGAGGCAGCTGCGATCCTTCCGTCTGATTATATTATTCTGATTATATATTCCGTATGATTATTCCGTCTGACGCAGGTCCTCACCGGACATGGTTCGTTCGGGAGTTTCCTGCACCGAATTCATGCTGAAGTGACGCCCGGGTGTCGCCACTGTGCGGAACGCCCGGAGGACACGGTGGAGCACACGGTCGAGGTGTGCCCTGCTTGGGGGTGATCGGCGGCGGAGACCTCTCGCGCCGGGCCTTGGTCGAGGCCATGGTCCGGAGCGAGGAGGAGTGGCAGGCGGTCGCCGACTTCTGCGAAGCAGTAATGCTCGCTAAGGAGGAGGCCGACCGCATCAAGCAACGGCGATCTCGCCGCCGCCGCCGGGATTCCGATCCCGATTTCCAGCCACCGTAGGCGCGGGCTTGCGGACAGTGAGCAATGGGTAGCTCGCTGTCCGGCCGTCCGGTAACAGTCCGGACCAAGCCCAAGTCGTCGACGGCGCGCACTGTTCCCGCGCACCTCAAGGAGTTGTGAGCAACAGCAGGGGCCCAGCCGGGTCGAAGCCTACTGGGGCCAGGGTTATCCGAAAGGGCGCTCGAGCCCCGGTATGAAGGCTTGAAGGAACGGGATGGGTTTTTTAGTCAGTAAGAGTCTGACACTATCTCTCGCTCCGCTCAAGAGCGGAGGTTGTCATAAGATGATTTTTCCCATCGAAAAAAAAAAAACCGCAGCAGGCAAATTAATCCAGTTTTTTTATTTACGCGATATGAACGACGAGGCCAAAACTCTTAGAAGATGTAAGTTGTAACTTGCCGTACTAAATACTCTTCTTTGAAGTTTATACCGACTATAGAAATCAATCACAATCAAAAAGTTTGAAATAAAAAATCTACCTAGATTTTTCCTGTGGTGTCGCCTTCCTGTCTCTTCAGCCGTAGGTGAGTGTGTTAAGGAACCGAGCACTGCAGTGACAAATTTGCAAGTGTGTCAAACGACTTTTTTCAATATACTTACGAAGAAATGAACGGGGCTTGACCGGCGGTTCGTGGGGGTCGACGTGCGCCTAGCCTGTTACGATAAATGTAATAAAACTGTGGTGGGAAGAGCACGCGCACTTTTCTGCACTAGTGCAGAAAACAGTCAATTGCTTGCCTAAAAGCGGTGGGATAAGAGCGGGTTTTTGAATAAGTGTATTGAAAAAAGATTTGTTTGAAAATAGAGTACCCTTGGTTTCTTAATTGTAAGACTACCGAACAGTTTCAATGAAGCTATTATTGTAGCTAGTTTTTTTTCATCACAACTTTACAATTTAAAACTGAGAAAGATGCCGAGAAGACTAGAAATTAATTCAGTAAAATACGAAACTTTCATTCCTTTTAATTGTTATCAGAGTCTTAATAAGTAGACAATTTTTCAGCGTACTTTACTGCATTCGTAGATTATAAAACATTTATCTGCAAAATAAAGAGCAATACTTTTTATTAGAGCACTTTAGGCTTACGGCACTTTTTTATATATTCACGGGCTATGAATATTGCAAAATAAAATAAATAACAAAAAACACCGAAATACTAGGCGCATATAAATTCGAGGCAGTGTGAAACACCACGCACCACATTCACTCTTTATCAATAGCAACATTTGAAATAAATTGCTTGTCGTAAACAGAAGAAAACGGAGACCAGTTACCAGGGAAGCAGTTATGCAGGGGAGTCACGTATGCCTTACTATACGTTCTTACGAAACTCGTGAGCACGTGTGAAGCATCGGTAACTTCGTAGGGATGAGGTGTGGATCAAGCAGAAAGAGAGGAGCGTTTTGAAGTATATTTTACACAAAAATCCGTTCTTATCCCACTACTTTCAGGCACGCAGTGCGAAAGACAGTCAATTGACTGTCTTTCGCACTAGTGCGGAAAAGTACGCGTACTCACCCCCGCCATTACATTTATCTACGAAAATGAGTTCTATAATACCCTCGCCAAAACTCGGGTGAATGCCACCTCGATCATAATGACAAAGTTTCTCCACTTGCATCAAAATGTACTATGTTTTTTTAATAATCTAAATGTCTAAAGCTAAGTAGCACAGGACTGGTGCTGTCACAGTAAAACAGATAAAATATGACGGAACAAACTGAGTAGGTGTTATTCAAAACAATGAAGGAATAGAATCAAGTGTATTACCAAGATTAAAACATAATTTCAAGAAAAAAAAATAGCAAAAATTAAAGGTCTGTATTTCTTTGCATGTCCACGTTTGAACCATAAGATATTGAACCGTTCTGATTTAAATACAGACTACGAGGTAACAATACTGTAACCAAAAAAAATTAAGGCATCAGCTTTGAAATTAAAAATCATACGAGTATTTTGCAGAAGTCTGTTGTCATACGAAGAAGAACCTACACTCCAATGCTAGAACTACATTAGACTGACCGACGCACCAGTGTAACGCCTTATTTGTACGTACAACAACTTCTTGTGGCGTGGATCAAGTGTAGCTCTACAAGTCTAGTTTCAATATAAAATGAATGTAGTATAGTTGACTGGACCGAACCCAATTGAGATGTCAGCAAACCTTAGGGGCCCAGCAGGGCCGCTAGCGAGGAATTTCTGAAAAGGAAACCTGTATAATAATAATAATTTATTTCGCTCCAAAAGTACAATTAATCATCATCATCTTCATATCAGCCGAAGGACGTCCACTGTTGGACATATACCTCCCCCAAGTGTCACCACAACGACCCGTCCTATGCGTTACCCTGACCAGGTCATCGGTCCACCTTGTTGGAGGCCTTCCAACGCTGCGTCTTCCGGTACGTGGTCGCCACTCCAGAACCTTTCGTCCCCATTTGTTCTACGTGCAATGTGCCCTGCCCATTGCCACTAAAAAACTAACTAGTTTTAAGTCAAGTAAGGATTATTTTGGAAAAATAAGGAATACTTTTATAAAACGCTCATCGCTTATACTTCAAAAGTCGGACACATGCGTGGAAGTCAGGGGCGGACACTGCTTAGGATGAGCAAAAACGTAATCACATTTCTTTCACCCTTAACTCCGCAGGAAGGAATTAAAGTAATCGAATTGGAACTCGTCCAATCTCAACAGGAAATGTGACTTTGTATAGAAGAAGAAAAATTTATGAAGAATGTACTACCTTCTCCGATGTAATGAGCTCCTGGTAAATGTGATTAAGCTGTCGTCAAAATAAAATCAATTCCTCCTAAGTATAAAGTCTTTGGAGGTATGTGAAACAGAGAATAAAGTCCCGCAAACTTACGTTGTAAAGAGAGGATCCTCCGACCAGACACGTATTATTTCTCGTGGGCAACTGTCCGAGCTGATTTCGGGCTGTTCTATATGATCAAATTGCGCGATGCAGGATTAGTTCTTATGTGACGTCATATATGCATAAGTTGTGTTACTTTTTGATGCACAACGAAGTTTATTCAATTCTAAAAACGTCAGTATCTTTTTTTTTCGTTAACTCATTTACAGCTTCAAGGGAGCGCAGACTTGAGTCATCATCACCAGCCTTTTTATTGTTCCCATTGTTGGGACTCAAGCCTCCTCTCTAAGAGAGGGAATGGGCCGTAATCCACGACACGGGCCCAGACTTGAGTATATAGTTTTAATTCAACTCGCGAGACCACGCGTTGTCGAGATAAAGGGGTCTTGACAGACAGACCTCCTTTTTTTCCTTTTTTTCCTTTTGTGTTACGGACCCTAAAATAGATTATTTTTACTAAAAATGGGCATTTATTTTACTTTTTTACCGCTCATAGTTTTCTTCTTTAGGTTTTCAAAAAGAATCATTGTTCATAACGTAAGTTCCTTTGTACAAAATAATGAGTTTAATTTCACTCTAGCAGTAAATTATAATAAAACCCTAGTTCAAACGGGAAAAATTCCAATCTTTTCCTTTGTGGAATTTTCCAAAGTTATTTTCCCAAGCTCTTTGAGGATAATTATTACTTAGAAGCATGACTTATAAATTGTGCGTAGTACATATTATTATATATCGATGCTTAGAAGGATAAATTATTAAATGTTTGAGCACCTAATACATAAATACACATACTGCTAAGCTTTTTAGGGTTCCGTAGCCAAATGGCAAAAAACGGAACCCTTATGGGTTCGCCATGTCTGTCTGTCTTTTTTCCCGAAACTATAAGAGCTATACTGTTGAAACTTGGTAAGTAGATTTTCACTCAAAAATAGAAAAATAACAATAAATATTTCCCCATAAGTATCTATGGATAGGTCTTCAAAAATGGTATTCAGGTTTGTAATATCACTTTTTTCTAAACTGAATAGTTTGCGCGAGAGACAGTTCCAAAGTGGTAAAATGTGTCAACGTCTCCTGTAACTTCTAAAATAAGAGAATGATAAAACTAAAAAAGAATATATGACGTACATATAAACCTCCACCAAAAATTGGTTTAAACGAGATCTAGTAAGATTTTTTTTTTCAAACTTCATAAGTCAAAAAAAATACACTATTGTTAAAACATCGATCAAAGTTACAACGAACTACAAGAACTTTTAATGTTACTAGCTGCTACGAAACCCTTCATGGGCGAGTGAGAGCAAACGTCAGTTTTACCGACCAAAACGCATTGATTGACATGTTGGTCTACTGGTTAGTAGCCCTGACTGCTAAGCCCTAGGTCGTGGGTTCAGTGAACCTATGAAAAATGTTTATGTGATGAGCACGATCATTTGTTTTGTGTCTATAAAAATAAATTAATTAAAAAGAGGTAAAGGTTGTTAGTTTTTTATTTTTATTTTTATGAGATAATTTCTGACAATACTGTACTGCCCCCCCCTAGCCAAGTTACAACCGTTTCGCTTGCGCGGAACGCTTCGAGTTGACCTTACCGCCAATTCTTTTGTTCTGACCACGTGACTGAGCGTTAAGACGACGTCATTCCCGTACATTTGAAGCTTTCTACAAGCGTTAACTATTGCAGATTAGCAACTTGGCTAGGGGTACTGGTCCGATTGCGAAAATTTTTTCTTCAGTAGAATGCTGCTTTATTCCTAAGTGACATAGGCTATATTTTATGTATGTGGGCGAAGCCGAGGGCAAAAGCTAGTCTATAATAATTACCTATGTATTTAGAAATAGATATATTTATAAGTATGTTTATCAGTAGACTAGCGCTCATACCACAAGCTCTACTTAGTTTGGGAGTAGATATCGTTGTGTGAAGGTCGTAGAATATTATATTATTATATTATCCGTGTTCCTCCAGTTGCCTTGTGTGTTCCAGGGCCACGGCACAAAATAGATAGGTACAGAAGATAATCTCATATATGTACTTCACTTTTTATACCTACGCTTGGTGGACGCACACTAATGAGCGTTTGAGCCGGGACTGTTTGACGAGTGGACCGGGGCGCTCCGAGATATCGTGTCCGTGAACGGTGTCTATGTGTGCGTTGCGCGAGCGTACTTTGTATGTTGATTGACTTCTGTATCTATCTATTTTGTAGCCGCGGTGTCTCTTTAAAAGTATCTTCCAGCACTGGCAGGCCCTGGCGGCCCCATCAATCTTGCTGACATCTCTTTGAGGCGTGCACGCGTGCAGGGAATATTTTGCACCGTCGACTCGATCCTGGTCCATTGGATATCGGACAGCGTGCTATCCATTGCTCGCCGTTCACAAACACTAAATCGACGGCGAAGTGCCAATAACTCCTAACTGCCGAATTAAAAATATCCTGTCCCAAAAATGTTAGGAAGTAATAGGTACTATAAATTGACACGTTGGTTTAGTTAGGAAGTGTTTCCACAATTATCTTGATACAGTTGCAACTAAATATCTGCTTCAGAGATTACACAAAAACATGCGGAAACACACGTTTAAATAATTATAAGCGCTAAAAAGAATTTTTTTCGAAGTGTCAGTTAGAAGGTATTGGTACTTTACCGTCGAAATGGCATTTTTAGTTCATCTATATTAAAAAAGTAGAATGTTCTCTGATTTATTAATGTTTGTGTATGTTGATACATTAATTTAGACGAGCAGTAACTTTTGTTTAAAACAATTACTCGGTTTGTGACTTGAATTGATGAAAACTGACGTGCGAAAAACATTCATGAGAGTGTCTCCATTTTCAGTACATAAAAGTTATTTTCAGTACTTTTTTTTTGTTTTATGTTCACTGATATCTCGGTCAATTGTGGACCGATTTTGATTTTTTTTTATTGATTTGTTATGCTTCCAAGTTGGTCCCACAGAAATATTGTTGAAAAGATGGAGGGGATGTCTCCAGCTGATCTGATGATGGAGCCGGAAGGGACATTAATGTAATCTAATCGTGTTTGGGATTATTAGGATCGTTATGAGATGCACTCTGGCTACAAAGTATTTAAGTATGGCTGAGGGGTACTTTTTAGTGGTACCATAACTAAAAAGTGTTAAATAAAAAACTTTAACTCTAATTTCTGAAGTCGGTGTTTCTATAATAGTTTTGTCTCTTCGTTATTTAAGGGCCAAGCGCCCGAAAAGTGCCATAAAACAGTGATTTTCTGAGGCCTACTCCTCCGTAACGGCTAAGTCAATTAGTTTGAAAAAAATATATGTTTATCATAGATTCATGAACAATAATATCAACATTTTATTTTTTCGTGCAATTAATACTTTTGACAAAAAAAAATATTTAGCAATTTCGCAAATTTTCGCAACTTTTCCCTACTCCTTCGAAACGGCTTGGACCTTTAGAAACATTTTTACACATAAAAATTGGTGGTTAAATATTCTTCAAAGTGAACATTGCATATGTAAATCAATCAATATCTCGCAGAGAAAATGGATTCAAAGCGCTTTTCGAGCGCTGCTGGCCGCAAATAAATGCACAGATTTGCGTACTGCCGCCTAGGCGAGTGCGAGAGTTGCGTTCACATAATTTCGGCCAGATGGTTCATGGAACTATACGCCTTAACACCGACTTCAGAAATTGTAGTTATCTTGTACTTGTAGTGTCTTTTTAGCATTGAAGTCGGTTATATTTCTTTTTTGTAAAAAGTTTTTTTTCATGATGCAGTTATGAAATTTTGTATATAGGTTCTTTACCTACATAAAAATGTGTTTTAGGTTTCGCATATATACTAAAACTAGTGTTGTATATTTGTGAAATGGACAATTTGTAATTTTTTCACATGAATAGACTATTTTCTGAAATATTTTTTATCTCGGGGTTAGTGTTTTATTAGTGATATGCTGTGATCAACCAAAACAGATGACCATTGGGGCCGAAATGTTCAGTAGTGGCAAATGTGTGCCGAAAGACGCAGCGTTGGCAGGCCTCCTACAATTTGGACCGATGAGGTCATCGGTCCACATTGTAGGTGTTATTCACCAGGTGGTGAATGTTTCGGGAAAACGATAGATGCGAGACGCACAGGATTGTTTATTGTGGCGACAATCGGGGGAGGCCTATGTCCAACAGTGGACGAGTGATGACCAACCAGCCGTGGAGACTAGATTCCTAGTGAAAAATTCAAGATAAAAAAAATCATATAGTTCACTAAACACTACCGGATTGGGAAGGACCATGAGCACTTAACAATAATCATAAAAACCAAAATCATTGCTTACAGCCTAAGCCATGAGATGAAATAACACTGCCTTCTTCTTCTTCTTTGCCTCTTCCCACGTTAGGTGGGGTCGGCTCTCCTTATCCTTCTACGCCAGGACAATCTGTCCTGGGTTGTCGGGTCAGGCAGTTGGGACTTCCTAACTAGATTGACCATACTAGTCCACCAGGTCAAGGGCGGCCGTCCTCTTCCTTTCTTGCCTTCTGGGATTGTTATGTCCTTCTGAACCACCTGCTCGCTGTCTCTTCGCGTGACGTGGCCGTACCATCTTAGGCGTGTTTCGGTAAGTTTTTCCTGGACTGGAGTGACTTTGAAGCTACCTCGGACGTATTCGTTTCGAATTTTGTCCAGTCTAGTCACTCCGCCCGACCACCTGATCATCTTCATTTCGGCCACGTGTAACTTCTGAGCATTTGTTTGCATGAAATAACACTGCCTTAAATTTAAATATTTAAGAGGACCCTTCTAATCATCCCCACACACAAACACCTACTCGTAACTAGATCCACATTTATACGCCTCTCATAAAGCTACTATATAAACATCACCTACTCCGTACTAACAATTTTACGATGAACCCTAGCCAGCCCAGATTTATTTTCGACCCTAGGTTTTATCGTTCAACGTCGGGATTTACGACTTAGGTCCTATGCTCACTTTAATCTCTTTGTTTTTATTTCGCAAAGTTTAACCATAAAACCGAAATACGAGGTGTAATTATGAAAGTTTCAGGAGAACAAGTGACGTCGAGTGTTATTTGACACCAGAATTTACTGAACGAAAATGCAAAAGTTAAGAAATTGGTGTCGTAAAAATAGAGACAATATTTTTTTCTGGTAACAAGCCAGTATTATTTAGTTTTTTTTTTTTTATTTACCCAAGTTTTAGAGCCTTGAGAACAATTCCGTAGCAACAAATTCTGACAGGTTTATAACTCTCATGGGAGCTTTGGGATGTTGCTATTCTTTGCGTTCGTCTACGTTACTACTTTTTTTTTATTATTAATGATAGGCTTGCGTTTGACCACTATCTCACCTGATGGTAAGCGATGATGTGGTCGACGATGAGCACGCTTGCCTAGAAGAAACCTATTCACTCTCGACTTAAAGACTCCTAAATTGTAGCTATCAGGAAACACAGATTCCGGCAGGGAATTCCACTCCTTGGCTGTACGCACAATAAATGTGTTCGCAAAACGTTTTGTGCGTATGAGTGGGATGTCTACCATGTACCGGTGGCGCAACGCTGTACGTACTATACGTACAACCACTGACCTCTATACCATTGGACAGACTGTTCCATAATATTATCTTTCACAGCTAATATTTTTTTTTGTGCCTATTTGAAGCGCCACTCGCGAACATCCAGAGAAATTCTTCAGAATACTATACATTTCGTACAGTACTTTAAAGAATTTATGCATTTTTTCCTTTGAATTCCTTTTTATTTCTGCTTCATGAATTATACAAAACCTAAGAAAAGTGAGATCATATTTACAATTTTAAGCGACGAAACATTGTTTTAATTTCATAGACACTCGCCAACACTCGCTAGGGCCGACAACGCCAAAATGGCGAATATCAAACGGGCATAAAAGCACTTTAACAGCTACCAGTCCAGTGTGGTAAATAGTGCGTACAATTGAACCTGCTGGATGCTAGATGCAGTTGATGAGGCGACACTTGGGAGATGTTGATGCACCACAGTGGCCGGTTGAAATCATGATGATGATTGGTAAAATATCACCACAACTGGCCACGACTGCGGTATAAGAAGCCCAAATAAGTTACAATAGAAATTATCTGGCAATCATAAAATCTATCGCCCATGACCTGATAATCCCTCAGCAGCACACCAACATTCACGAAAATAAACTACTTTTACGGAAAAAGCCAAACACATTTTCTTAGTAATCCATACAAATTGGTTCACGTGGAATAAGCCGCTTTTCGCCAAAATAAAATATTTATACATTACACCTACATATTCGAGAGTATGAAAAAAGTTAGGTACTAGGCAATCATGAACGTGAATAGGCTCATGTACTCGTATAATTACATTAGCCATGTAAATATAACGAAAGCGGTTTGTAGGCAGTTATTTCTCCTTGCTGGGGAACGAAGAATATAGTAATAAGGAGAAAGAATCATCAAAGATAATTAACAGTTGCTACTAAGGAAAACCTGTTTATTATGGTCTTCAAAAGAAACGGAAAATTACAGTATTTCAATTCTAAGAACATCAAGAAACGAGGATTTTTTTCTGGCAAGGCCACTTCACTTGAACAACAAGTGGAGTAGTTTTTTTTTTTTTTCGAAAATTGCTATAGGTACCTTTGTATGACAAATGTCAGAGATGGTAGACAGAGTAATCTCCGTAAAATGGAGCTGAGAAGTTTATTGTATTATTGATTACTTCAGCAAAGTTTGCCGAGAAAAAATACATCGTGCAAGATTCGCACTCTAATAAAAAACAAAATAACAAACAAAATATGAATCAAAAACGAAATATTATAAAACAGAAGAGTTTTTTTTTTAACGTGCTTAATCTCAGGGTTCCCCCCCCCCCCTGCTGTTGCTGACAACTTCTTGAGGCGCGAGTGATCAGCGCACGCCATCGATGACTTGAACTCGGTCCGGACAGTTACCGGACGGCGGACGGTCACATAGGTCTAGATGAGCAATTTTATGACATCAAAAGATAGTGTGTAATCCAATCAAATTATTTAATTCTATTAGAACTGTGTAGTACAATGGGCCTCATCAGAAGGCTTAAAGTCATCCAAAGAGCGATGGAATGATGGATGGATGGATGGGCTATGCTCGTAGTTTCCTTGCGTGATCGAGTCAGAAATGAAGATATCTACAGGAGAACCAAGGTTGCCTACATAGCACGAAGAACCGCTAAACTTAAGTGGCACTCGCAGAACAGATGGCCGTTGGGGCCGAAAGGTTCTAGAGTGGCGATCGCGTACTGGAAAACACAGCGTTGGAAGACCTCCTATAAGGTGGGCCCGATGACCTGGTGAAGGTTGTGGGAATCCGATAGATGCGAGACGCACAGGATCGTGCATTATGGCGACACTTGGGGGAGGCCTATGTCCAGCAGTGGACGTCTATCGGCTGAAATGATGATGATGATGGTTGAAACTGTCACAACACCACTTTTCAATTAAATATCAGACGCGGACAAACACTGGCGCAAAATGAGTTTGTAAAAGAAATTGAATTCGATTTTTTCGACACAAAAACATTTGTTGGACTATGAATGAATGTATCCTTTTGAGAGTAAAGGTGGGGTCTCATTTACAGCGTCATAAGAGGTTGTCTTATATAAGCCAGTGGTTCGCATTTATGTAAGTTTATCGTCATTAAAGTTTGGATTAGTTTGAATATCACATTAACCTGTCAATCGTGATAATGACAGACACAATTGAAAGACAATAGGTGCGCGAACGCCGGCGTTCGCTTGGGGTTTAATGAATTAATATTATAAAAGTGATAGTTTGTATGTGTTTTTTTTTTGCATTTTTACGCTTAGACGTTTCAAAGGATTTGGATGAGATTTGACACGCGGGTAAACCATGTTTTGGAATAGAGCATAGGATATTTTTTTATTCCAGAAGCATGTTCCCTTGGAACAATTTTTTATTTTCACGCGGGCGAAGCCTCTGGCAGCAGCTAATATTTACCTAAACTTCAAAAACATAAGTAAGTAACAGAGAAATCACACATGATGAGAATGTCGAATAGCGGAGAAAGAGAAACAAATCTAATATCTCGATTTATCACTCGAAGTTGTCGACATGTGGAACGCGGAATCGGCTGTCATCGTGCCGATAGTCCTAACTATCAACGGCTCCATAACTTATAAAAATCTCGACAACCACATGTCAAGGCTGTCATTGCATGGTTGGATCAAGAACCGGATAAAGCGGCACGTAGGTATTCCTCAAAACGGCTTGCATTATAAGGAGGATCCTGCCTCTTGAGCTCTAACCATCGATAGGTTAGTCTTTGCTCCCAACTTCAGTGGAAAACTATTTTTTTTAATATTTGTAGGAGTTTTGTTTACCAAAAAATAATAGTAAAAAAAAATATATTTTTTTTTGTAAACAAAACTAGTATAAGAAAAATATACCTATTTAGAAATACATCTCCGATAGGAACGCATCGTGATGGGTACTTATAATATAGGTGAGAAATAGAAAGCTATGCGGCGCACAAATCCTACTTAAGGTGCACGCCTCGTGAGCATAGCATTAACAGAAGTCGTGAACAGAGTAATCGATAACTGTGGAAAAGATATTCTGGTATGTTACTGCATGTTTATAACAGTACTGATATTCAAGTAGAAAAACCGGCCAAGAGCGTGTCGGGCCACGCTCAGTGTAGGGTTCCGTAGTTTCCCGTCTGTCAAAATAAGTGTACCCACTAATGAGTTTAAAAAAATGCTTGCATATACGATTATACTACAAACTTAGTCCAGAAATTATTTTGTAGAACCCTTTTGTCTTTTTTATACAAAAACTGTTCTTTCCATCGAGTTCAAAATAATTTTCCTAGAAAGTCCTTATAAAGTTCTACTTTACAGATTTTTTTCATATTTTCTAAACTTATGGTTCAATAGTTAGAGGGGGGGGGGGACACATTGTTCTTTGTTTTTTTTTGCGATTATTTCCGAAATTATTAACATTATCAAAAAATGATTTTAGTAAACCCCTAGTCATTTTTAAATACCTATCCAACAATATATCACACGTTAGGGTTGAAATAAAAAAAAAACACTTTCTACTTTACATATAGGGGGGCTACCCTTATAAAACATTTTTTTCCAATTTTTATTTTACCACTTTGTCGGCGTGATTGATATACATATTGTAATGCTAACAGTCCCAAAGATTAAGCGAGGAAGGACAGACAGACAGACGGACAGACAGACATGGCGAAACTATAAGGGTTCCTAGTTGACTACGGAACCCTAAAAATGGCAATGCCACCAGTCTTTTGGACACACTTCCAGTCAACAGCGATGCGAAGGAATTTTTGACGCCATATTTTAGGCAGAGTTATTGTGTATATATACAGTTCATTAGTTAAGTGTTTTTATTTTACAATCAATTATTTGAAATAGAATTAAGATTAGGCAAAAATTAAAAAAAAAAATCGCTCTCACTGGCACCCCACCTCAATGTAACACCGTCGGGATCCGATATTAGAGAAAACGAAGAATATTCGAATACAGAGCAAGTCTGCTACAGGCGTTCATTTCAATGTATATTGTGCTAAGTATATTTAATTTACCCTTTTGTAACGTAAGCCTCGCTGCGTGAGGTAACGAAGCTTATTTTGTACGTAAATGGGAATTTTACGGGTCATTTTATATGAACTCGGAATATTAGAGTAATGTAGAGACTGCCTTACGTTAATCTGTACTTATACTGACTTATAAAGAGATAAAGTTTGTTTTTTTGTTTAATCTCTGATTACTAGTAATTGACTGATTGCTGAAAGTTTTACACTAATAAAAAGCTGTCTTATTCTTGAGTGACATAGGCTATATTTTAAGTACACGGGCTAGGCCGCGGGCTAAAGTTATCTTTAATGTACATATATAAAAGAAAAACTGTCTGACTTACAATATATCAACGCATAGCCGATACTACTGGGATTAGGAACGTAAAATTTTACATAAGTTTTCTTTTTAAGACCTATAGTGAGCCAAAATTGAGCCCTTAAAGGGATGAAACGGGGGTCAAAAGTTTGTATGGAGTAACGTTCTCCATCGAATTACCATTGTACGAGTAAAAACGAAGCTTTTGCGATATGTGTTGTGTTAAATTGGTGACATGGACTGTGTGCGTTGGCTTCAATCTAATTGTTACCCAGACTCAGTTTAACTAGAAGGGATTAAGAAAAAAGACTAATCGTCCTATCCGAATTTAAATTATGGTGGCCAATCTCACCAGAGATTACCCAAGTTTGATTGATTTATTATATTCTTTATCGTACACCATATAAACCAAAATACAGGACAAACATTATTAAAAACTAGCTTTTGCCCGCAGCTTCGCCCGCCTTCATAAAATATAGCATAATATGCTACATATTATGTCACTTTGGAATTAAGCAGTTTACTATCGGTGAAAAAATTATCACAATCGAAACAGTACTTCTGCTTTTAACAATAAGACCGCCCATTGTGACACCTTATTAATTTTAAGTTTCTCATGTAATTTTTATTTTTGGTGTACAACAAAGAATATATCTATCTATCTTCCAGAGATTACCTGCTACAAACAAAAGAAAAACAAACATTACCTCTTTACAATATTGACACGCCTGGACCGATGCGAGACCGATCTAGTACAGGATCAATGGCTTTGCGTGCTTTTCGAGGCACGAGAGTATCATATACCACTAACTTCCAAAACTTCAGGACTGCTAGGGAGTAATAGACGGTGAGGTACCCGTTGCTCGCCAACAGTTCCCCATTTTTTCCCACCATAAGGAAGGCATCTCCAGATTTTTTTCCTAAGCCTGATTATACGTCCAGCAGGAGACGTCTTCAGTCTTTTTTTTCCATATTAGATAAGGATTGATTGATACTATGTTTAACATTACTACGCATAAATAACTATAAATACAGTAAAATAAAATAAAATAAATAAAACCCCACGCTAGTGGATTGATGATTGCAGTAACTTCAAATCCATTAAGTATGCTCTCTATATCCATGTTACAATTTAAATTCAATCAATCGGTGGCTGGTTTAAATTTTGCAAGCTGCTACTGCCGCAAAACGTCAATAGCAGGCATAGCAGTTGGGATTTCTATAAAGTAGTATAAAATTAGGTTCTTTATTATTGAAAATTATGTCGTTTTTAAGAAAAGGCACACTTTGAACAGTGATATCTTCAGATTGCCCTAGAGTTAGAAGTTCAAAAAAACATTATATAATATTTAAGGTATGTTGTTCCCGTTTATATTCGTTATACAATTATTTATAAAAATAAAACCCGTATAAGTCAGTTCATTGAGTGCAAGATTACATCAACATCAAGAGTACATCTCCTTGAAGATTAAATAATTCAAAACTTTACTCAAGTTTTGTTTGAATCCCGATAGGATTGAGTAAATTATTGTACCAAGAAGGAAATGCCTAATGTGAAAGTTGGACTTTAAAACATAAATCATTGTTCTCCAAAATAAACGAAAAAGATCAAGCCCGGCTCGACGGCGCCTTATGTTCCCACGCGCGCCTCAAAGAGCCATTGGCAGAATTGACGGAGAACGCCAAAGCCCATGCCTGCTAGAGCAGCAGACTTGTTCCAAAGATTTATCGAGACTCTGGAAAGCATGAGCGACTGAATAAATACTGCGAGAGAGAGAGAGAGCAAGAGAAGTTATATGTATATGTACAAAAAAATATAAAAATTAGTATCATTATCACTTGGTGCCCTGAAACAGTGCGACGCGGTCGCGGTAGACTGCGAAGGAGATGGCGCGACGAACTAGACAGATTCTACCAGAACCGGCAAGAAGAAGCCCAGACGCGCGAAAGATGGAAGCAGTGGATGGAGGCCTTTGCCCAGGAGTGGGCCAAAACAGGCTAACAAAAAAAAAGTATCCCTCTGGAATTGCTATCTACCGGCTAGGCGGTCAGGGCTCCAGAGAAAAGATGAGCCGCAAAAGTACAGCTTTCTAAATTAAGCCCTTGATCCAGCCACCTTACGAGAGCCTCCTAAGGTGTTGGTCGAGGTTCTTGGTTATTAAGCCATTGATTGAAATAATAATCAATTTATTTCAAGCAACATGTACCCATATCGTAAATATCTTATAGATTAACATACAAAATTACTTTTATGAAATCATTTTGATTTTCATTTTGACAATGATCGCCAGGTCCGCATTATTATTATTATTTCTCATCTCAAAACAAAAGTCTCGTTGTTCTCATGGCCTTTCAAACTTTTGAACTTTGCCAGAATGTTTTGTATTCACAAAACGTAGAGCATTTTATTATGGAAACTTGCGGGAATAAGTTTTAATGCAGAAGTTTACAAGACAGTTTGCAACATTTTCTACACGAATGGTTCGGACTAGAACAAAAGTTTAAAGTACCTACTAGGGGATCAGAAAGATTGGAGGCGTTTTACTTGGGCTAGAGAATAGTTTCTTTGTAGCCAAGTCTAGATTTGTACCCAGTACATGACTCAGACACTTTTCAGGATTTTTATATAATCTGTTGATACTGTGACCTATGTACGTACACCACACACACCAATGTCTAAATGTGTCTATGTACACCTCCGGGCCATTCGGAGAATAAAGGCGTAACACTGTAATTAATGATCTATAAAAAAAATTTTAAATTGAGCATTTATTTAAGACTAGCTTCTACCAGTGGCTTCGTCCTCGTAAAAGTATAAACATAATCCCAAAGTAAAAGTTATCTATTCCAGATTTCATTACATGATCCACGTACAAATCCGTTTAGCGGTTTGAAAGTTAAATAGTACATATTCACACACATAGATACAAACTTTCCAATTTATATACAGTATGATAGAAGGATGAAATAAAAAATAAACAGAATAATTTAGATTATATAATTATAGAAATTAGGTATATAGTTTTAATCTTATTAGACAAAAACTAAAGTACTAGGCTAGCAGAAATGTTTAAGAGTTTTATTTTAATATGAAAAGGGCAGAAGGGTGAAATAAAAAATAAACAGATTTTAATTAATTTTCTAAAGTATTGGGTACTTCAGAAAATTAATTAAGCAGGCAGTTTTAATCTGACTGGATAAAAACTAAAGTACTAGGCTAGCAGAAATGTTTAAGAGCTTTAGCTAAATCGTTTTGGTGAGGATTTTACAAAGATATAAAGGGTTTATTTGTGAGGTAAAATAAGGGCAGAGACCACTCTTTATGGCTGAAGTTTCAGTTTTTGTTTGGTTCGCCTACTTCACGCAAAAACAGCTACGTACCAACTTACTGCATAAAAAACTTTTAGCTTTTGAGTCAACAATGCTAACTGATTCATATGATTTAGATAGTCGAAGTCTACCGTAATAAATGCAAGCCTCAACCCTCAACAACTTTTCCCTTTTTTTCTTTCTCATGATTTTGTGCTTAGTTTGACTTTCTTTTACCACTTATTTGGTTCGTTTTCGGTGGGAAATCAGATCTATTGAGTAATTTTTAAGATACCGTTTCCAAAGGGTAAAAATGGGATCCTTTAATTAAGATTCCACTGTCCTTTTATCTATCGTATATACATAACATGCATGATCAGCCTTTTTAATGTTCCCACTGCTCGGACTCAGGCCTTCTCTTTGTGTCTTATATAGCCGTAAGCATATTGTATTAATTCATTAAACCCCAAGCGAACGCCGGCGTTCGCGCACCTATTGTCTTTCTATTGTGTCTGTAATTTCCACGATTGAAAGGCAGTGTTTTGTATGCCTTAGTTAAGGTAGTTAGTATGGATCATAAAACTTGAAAAATACCTGTAACCTGTACCTAACTTTCTGTGCAAAATAAAATCTATTCTATTCTATTCTCTATATGAGAAGAAATGAGCCGTAATCCACCTCGCAAGCCCAATGCGGTTTGATGAATGTCACATGTCTTCAAATTTTTGGATACATGACGTGCCGGTTTCCTCACGATGTTTTCCTTCACCGTTTTAAGAGCAGTAGTGATGAAATAAATTACACAACATAATGCGCCTGGCTAGGTTTGAGCGACCTGCAACTCGTAAGTCGGAGCCGTAACCACTCGGCCACCACTTTTATCTATAACCAGACTGTATTCGCTTGCGTACGATAAGCAATAGGCAGCTCGCCTTCCGGCTGTCCGATAACCGTCCGGACTGAGCCCGAGTTGTCACCTCCATACATCGTCACCCTACCGTCTAACTGTCGTAACTAGCAATTAATATTTTTCCAGGGTGATCGTTTTACGTTCGGGGGTTAAAATCATGTTTCTGTAGTTGCGTTAGCTGTAGCTTAATTAATGAATCAATAAGTGTTTTATATGGCTCTTAGCTTATTCTTGAAGGGGCCGGCGACGGATGAATTCACATACAAACGTAATACCACGCTCATTTGCAGTTGGAGCATATTCGATGATAGACAATATTTATCTAGGTTCCTTAGTCGACGACGGCGCACACTGTTCCTGCGCGCCTCAAGGAGTTGTCAGCAACAGCAGGGGCCCAGCTGGGTCGAAGCCTACCGGGGCCAGAGTTAAGTTTGAAAGATAGCTCGGGCCCTGGTATGAAGACTTGAAGGCACGGGGTGGGTTTTTAGTCAGTAAGAGTCTGACATTATCTTCCGCTCCGCCCAAGAGATTTTCCCACCATAAAAAAAAAATCCTGACCAGGTTTCGTTTTAAGGTTCAGGCCTCTAATTTAAAGGATTTAATTTACTTCTTTAGTAAGGGTCCTCTTTAATGAAACACAATCCACTAACCGTACCTTTTGAGGTTTGCCAACCTAATTATTTAAGCGCTCAAAGAAAATAAAATCAAGAGAACCCCAAACAATCAACCCTGTTTGAGTACACACTGTGATTTAAATCAGGCAAACCGCATATTTAATAGACGGTCAGACGACCGTCCGGTTGGCTGCCCGGCCGGACGCTGCAAATAGCGCTGTCCGGTATCCGGACAGGTAATTAAATTAACACCGACTAGAGAATTTAAACGACTGTCCGATGAATCGTGTTCATTATTTTTGTAATCGGGTTGGATCGATACTTTTGCGAAATTTTTAAGTTCCAGTTCTATTTTACCGAAAACTATTGCGATAAGACCGCCATTGTGCCCGTTAATTTAAGTTTTTGTTTAAGCTGTATTACTTTTTGGTGTACAATAAATGTTATTCTATTCTATTGACTTTGTCTTTTTTGATATAGGTATGTTTAACTAGAATATGTCAAATTGACATATATTTAGATCATGGAATTCCAAGGCGAAATTCTGTAAAATAATGAGACATGGATACTTCCATGTCTCGTTATTTTACAGAATTTCGCCGATTTACAAAATAACTTTTTGCTATTTTTCATTTGCCTAATAATTTATTTGACATAGGTACGTATATTTTCACTGCACCGAAACGACATTTTACGGTATTTTGGTTACAAATATATAGACAGTTATTTGGTAACATATTAAATGTTAATTAAATTAACATAGTGTCCCAAAAAGTCAATATGTTGTGCTACAAATGAATTGCCGCAAACCCAAATTTACATAGTCTTGTCTGCCCGGCCCCTAGAGTGTAATTCAAGCCCGCGTAGGCGCGAAGGGTTAGAGCTGCCTGCGAGTTGAGGAGCAGGTAGTTTGAAGGTCCGCCGCCGTGACTGAGATCGGCTGGCGAAGCTGGCCAGCAAGCCGAAGCTACCATGGTAAGTGTTAAAACCATCTGCGATGATAAGCTCGCGCAGGAACCTTTCGAAATTACCATTTTTTTTTTTCGGTACGTAAAAATCATCCCCGCCCTTGGGTGAAGCGGGAGATTGTGTCAAATTCTTACTGACTAAAAAACCCACCCCGTTCCTTCTTGCTTTTCATACCGGGGCCGAGCCTCTCTTTCGGGACTGGAACATGACCCCAATAGGCTTCGACCCAGCTGGGCCCCCGCTGTTGCTGACAACTCCTTGAGGCGCGCGGGAACAGTGCGCTCACTGCATTTTTTAAGTAATGCGCCATGTTTGACGTAAATAAACTCTAGTAGTAGATCATATTATTAGAAAAGAAAAGAAAAACTTTTCTTTTCTACTAATATGATCTAGAACGACATTTTATAGATATTTAACTCTTTGACTCTGGACAAAGTAAATTTCCGTCAGCAATATCGCGTTGTGTTATCACAGAATGCCACTAGAGTCAGCCAGTCAGTCAGATTCATTGTGCGTGCGGCTAGGGAGTGGAATTCCTTGCCGGAGTCTGTGTTTCCTGATAGCTACAACCCGGGAATCTTTAAGTCGAGAGTGAATAGGTTTCTTTTAGGTAAGCGCGTTCCATCGTCGACCGCATCGTCGCTTTCCATCAGGTGAGATAGCGGTTAAGTGCGAACCTATCAACAATAAAAAAAAAAAAAAAAAAAAAAAAAAAAAGCTCTTTAAGGTGCTTGTACACAAAAGATGGGCGAGGTAGCGAGGCGGCGGATTGCTTCTAAGGCCAGTACCCCTAGCCAAGTTGATAACCTGCAATCGTTAACGCTAGTAGAAAACTTCAAATGTACGGGAATGATGTCATCTGAATACTCAGTCACGTGGACAGAACAAAAAAATCAGGGGCGTGGCCAACTCGAGATGTTCGACGCAAGCAAAGCAGTTATAACTTAAATACCCACCTTCTGAGCAGAGTTCAGCTCATAACGTTTCTAATAATATCAAACACGGTTAGGTTACATTAATTTAACTTCTGGCTTCATCACCAGATTAGTTAGATACATCCACTCCCCGTTTTCTTTCAGTCAGCCATCGACTGCACGTACTTAAAACAAAGCAATTTTACTTGTTACGACAATTCTGCTGTGATCCTATGAAGAGTTCTGTTCCATATCTTCGAAGTTCATGATCAAATCATAACAATATTTCTATGGGACCAATTTAGAAGCATAACCTTTCAATCAGATTTTTTTTTATCAAAGTCGGTCCACAATTGATCGAGATATCGGTGAAAATACGTAAAAAAAAAACATACAATCAGCCGAACATAAAACCTCCTCCTATTCGATGTCGGTTAAAAATAAAACTGCAGTTCCGGGACGCGAAGTCGAAATAGAGCCGGGCGGAGTTCATACAACATAACACACTCAGTGACTACAACCGGCTCATAAAAGCATCTAGTTGTAAGAAAATCCATAACGAACTGTTTTCAGATGTATACACGCACATTCCTCCTTAGTCCCACGCGCATATTCGTTGGACACATGCCTCGCATAAATTCCTTCTAGGCATGTAAAAAAAAACACTTGTCTCTCGACTCAGCTGGCCCTATTCTACCTACTAGATAAACTAAGTGATCTATGCTCACTATACATATTTAGAAAAAAAGAAAGAGCTTATTCGCATCAAACTTTACTTCAAGGTAAAGGCGCTTCATCATCGAACGCATCATCGCTTTCCATCAAGTAAGATAACGGTCAAGCGCTAACCTAAGCTATCAATAATAAAAAAAAAACATGGCTTACTTTAAAAAATAAAACAACAATATCGACTTCAAAAGTAGTAAGTAAGTAGGATCAATTTAATTCCGCCAAGTCCGTACCATTATCGGACCACAACACGTTGGGCGTTGCGCCACCGGTACATGGTGGACATCCCACCCATACGTACAAAGCGTTTTGGGAACACATCGCATACCACCAGATGAGATAGTAATCAAACGCGAGCCTAACGCTCTCACCCTTTTTTGGGGTGGTAATTCATCAAATAAGTAACTTCTTCCGCTGAGTGCTGCCTAAGTTTTACTGAATAGAACCCTACCCACTTTCCTTCAGTAACATTTCCAATTTCAAACGGCCTACCAGAACTCTTAACCTGATCTATTTACGACCTAAACTAAATTGTCAAAAGTAAATAATTAATTTTAGTTTATGAGAAACTACAACAACCGATACACGTGTCCAGTATTATATCTATTTATATGTAAACAATCTGTGTACAAAAATTTCATGAAAAACCACAGAGTTATAAGCCTGTTATGTTAGCAAAAATACATGATCACCAGGCCATCCAGGCAACTGAGGGGTTGTTTTGCACTTGCACCGAGCTGTGCGCTGGCTCCTAATTACTTGCTATGACCTTTTTTTTCCAATGGGAAAAATCATCCAATGACAACCCCCTCTCTTGGGCTGAGCGGGAGATTGTGTCAGACTCTTACTGACTAAAAAATCCATCCCGTTCCTTCAAGTCTTCATACCGGGGCTCGAGCGCCCTTTCGGATAACCCTGGCCCCAGTAGGTTTCGACCCGGCTGGGCCCCTACTGTTGTTGACAACTCCTTGAGGCGTGCGGGAACAGTGCGCGCCGTCGACGACTTAGGCTTGGTCTGGACAGTTACCCATTGCTCACTGTCCGCAAGCCCGCGCCTTCGGGGTGGCCGGAAATCGGGATCCCGGCGCCAGCGGCGGCGGCGATAACGCCGTTGCCTGATGCGTTCGGCCTTCTCCTTTGCGAGCATTACTGCTTCTTAGAAGTCGGCGACCGCCTGCCACTCCTCATCGCTCCGGACTATGGCCTCAACCACTTGCTATGACCTGCTGTGACCTGTGTTGTACTTAGTATCGGTGTTGTTCAACTTGTGACTTTTTTAATATATTTGGGATAAAATAACATGGTGTAAAAATTATTGGAATCGATTCAATTATTGATTTTGAACTAACCATATTCAGGTTTTGCATATACTAAAAAGATAGAGCAGTGGTGGCCGAGTGGTAACGACCCCGACTTACGAGTTGTAGGTCGCGGCTTCAAACCCAGCTAGGCGCATTAATTTGTGTAATTTATTTCATCACCTCTGCTCTCAAAACGGTGAAGAAAAACATCGTGAGGAAACCGGCATGTCCTAGAATAAAAAATTCGAAGACGTGACATTCATCAACCCGCACTGGGGCCGCGTGGTGGATTCGGCCCATTCCCTCTCCTATAGAGGAGGCCTGAGTCCCAGCATTAAAAGGCTGATTATACTATATGATAGAGTGTATAGCTCCATCGTTCTCTCTCGTTTGCACGACTGATATTTATCATTAACACTTCTTGGTAAGGCCGCAACATCTCTTTCGAACATTGCCACTACTCGTGGAAAAGCTTCCTTAGATTGTACCATGTCGTGTACGACTTACATAACAGAGTGCTTCGCCTCGTGTCCGTAATCAACATTGTATCTTTAAATTAATTACTTCAACAATTATAATACCTATTGGCAATAAATTGACATAGTTTGTTCCATAACTACAAAATATACTGCATTATGATTGGTACTAGTCACGCCCGCGACTCGGTCCACTTTCAGTACTCATAGGGATGTTTTGTTTAGGTCTGAGTCCAGGGTATCGCAGCACAAGCACCTGAACACCGTCTCCGACCACCATGCCGATAACGTGACATCACTTTCCAACGACGTCGCTGACCATCACAGCCCATGATCACGCCGATTCGACGACTTCACCCTTTAGGTAGACCTACACTGCGCACACGTCTGCCACACACGCCGATCTGGGCGCGTCGTACATACATTTTATATCGGAAACTAAACTTGCAAAGCTACTTGATCCACGCCACGTCCCCGTCTTTCTACGTACAAATCAGCCGTCATCATCATCATCATCATTTCAGCCGATAGAGGCCTCCCCCAAGCGTCGCCACATCGAACGTTCCTGTGCGTCCCGCATCCATCGGTTTCCTGCTACCTTCACCATGTCATCGGTCCACCTTGTAGGAGGCCTTCCAACACTGCGTATTCGGGTACGCAGTCGCCACTCCAAAACCTTTCGGCCCCAACGGCCATATGTTCTGCGAGCAATGTGCCCTGCCCATTGCCACTTAAGTTTGGCAATTCTTTGTGATATGTCGGCAACCTTAGTTTTCCTGCGGATATCTTCATTTTTTATTCGATCACGCAAGGAAACTTCGAGCTTAGCCCTTTCTATTGCTCTTTGGGTGACTTTAAGCCTTCTGATGAGGCCCATTGTGAGCGACCACGTTTCGGAGCCATATGTGATGACTGGTAATACGCACTGGTTAAAAACTTTCGTCTTGAGACACTGTGGTATTTTTGACGAGAAGATACCGCGTAGCTTCCCGAACGCTGCCCAACCGAGTTGGATTGAGACGGTTGACCTCTTTCTCGAAATTAGACCTACCCAACTAGACTGTCTGTCCGAGGTAGACGTAATCGTCCACAACTTCGAGTGTAGAGTCTCCGACCTTGATAGGAGTGGGTGCTACATGGTTACCTATTAATCATGATTTTGGTTTTATCCATGTTCATTTTAAGACCCACTCTTAGAGAAGCTCTACTGAGGTCATTGAACATTGTGCTGAGCTCCTCCATAGTCTCCACCATGACTAATATGTCGTCGGCAAACCGAAGGTAAGTGATTTACTCGCCATTGAAGTAACCTTGAAGACATCCTCCATTGCGGCCGTGTACAGTTTCGGAGAGATGACGTCTACCTGCCTCACACCTCGCTGCAGGAGGATAGGTTTCGAGGTCTGGTCCTGAAGTTGGACTGACCTGGTGGCGTTTTCGTACAAACACCTAAGCACTTCGATGTATCGATAGTCAATTTGGCACCTTTGGAGAGATTGCAGCACAGCCCAAGTCTGGATCGAATCAAAAGCTTTCTCGTAGTCCACAAACGCTAGGCAAAGAGGCAGGTTATACTCCTCGGTCTTCTGTATGACTTGCCGTAGCGTATGTATGTGGTCTATGGTGCTGAAACCTTTTCGGAATCCGGCTTGTTCGGGAGTCGTCAAACCTGCGTGCAAGACGATTCGTCAAATCAGCCGTGTTAGGGTGCAAACATAAAGTTACAGGTTTTTCCGTCCCGATATGTCGGTACGGGTACGGTACAGGTAAGTACCGATAAAACCACATGAAGAAACAGGTAACTCTGTATGTGTAAAACACTGCACTGGCCAATGCCACCTTTATAAATCGGTACAGGCAGTCGGTACCGACAAGTATAAACCTCTTTATAAATGAGCGTATAAGAACACACGGGAAAATTGTACCTGCAATCGGTACCGACCCGTATAGACTTGCCTGCACCGGTACCCTGTTCCTTTATGTTTGCACCCTTACACGTGTGCGTTGGTCTAACGTACTCGTAGTTCTAGCTTTAGACTTGCTAAGAGAGCATAGCGATCACCAAGAAAAGGTACTAAACCTTTTAAAATCTAGGTATTAAAGACATTAGAATTGACCATTTAATGAGGTGGTCGGTTATTTTGCGCGCGACTCAGGCGCGTCAATATGGCTACCAACTTATCGTTTCCTACAATTGTTGTCACCGAGGCGTTACCGATTAGAGAACGGAATTCGACACAAACTGGTTGCAACTTGGCTAGGGGGGCTGCTGATACCATATTTCTACGAAAAAATAAAATGACAGGATGCCAGTAGACTTTGCTAGTTGATAAGAATATCACAACAAACCAACATTATAACAAATGGTACAATAGTGAATTGTTGGGGTTAAACAGCAAATTTACTATGTTTCTTATCTTCAGATGTACCTTTGACATATAACGGTTAGATAAAGAATATACAGCATGTTCGAATTTTGTTCCTGTAAGTCAAGAGAGGTCAAAAACGATCTAATCTAATAAATATAAATAACAAAAACTGTTAAAGAAAAAAAAAGATAAACTGTTGGACATACGTATAGAGTCGCCATAACGAACTGTCCTGTGCATCTCGCATCCACCGCATTCCCGGTACTCACACCTGGTCATTGGTCCACCTTATGGAATGCCTTCCAACGCTACGTCTTCCGGTACGCGGGCGCTGCTTAAGAACCTTTCGGGCTCATCGACCATCCGTTCTACTAGCAATGTCACGTTGCGAGATTGCTCGAAAGAAACCAGTCCTGACTATCAACGATTGCATCGCTGCTTACCATCAGGTGGGATCACAGTCAAATCACTAGTTTATACAAAATTGGTTTTAGTATAATATGCGAGACCCGAAATACGTGGACCATGGATCCCAAGAGGCAACTGAAAGCATACGAGTGGGTTTTAGTCAATAAACTTCTGATAAAGGAAGAGCAACGGGGAGGCGTTTCTCCACCAAAGCGTGAAAATTATTGTGACCAAAATAAAATAATGCTATTTTAAGATCAACCTGTATAACAAAAACATCTACATCAGCTTTATGCCCAGTATTTACCCGACCATAAACAAGGACTATTTTTTTACTTACGGGGTATAAAATGTCATGTTCTCCGATCATGTTTATTTAGTTCGGTGTGACATCGTTTGCACTAACCTCCTCCTTTTTGAAGTCGGTTAAAAATGAAGTACTTTGCAGCATTCGTGTTTTTATTTTGTGAGTATATTTTTCTTCTTCTCTCTCTCTCTTATTATTGACGTGTAAATGTATTTTTAAATCAATTCGCCATTATTTGCATTTATCATTTTATCCATTTTATACTTTGCTTATAAAGGAGAAGGATTTGCTTTTATTTTTAAAGGAGTTCGTGGCTAAAACAAAAAGCCAAAAAATATTTTTTAAGTCCAAACATCTCTTGCAGTAGACGATCCCTGTCATGAATGGGACCATCTTGTACATAATACCGAGACTTTTTAAGCTATTGCATAGCTTCTATCGCGGGCCTTGAGCGTGGAGACCGAATCCAGAAATTCCGTAACGAAAATAACCTAACACCCCCCACTCATTTGTTTTTTTAGCGTGGTGGCCGATAAGAAAACAAATGAGTGAACAATCAATCAAAATTCAATTCAATGTTTGAAAGTGTAACTTCAATTAATATCAAAGAAAAAAAAACAAAGGAAAAAAAATACTGCATAAAATAAATAAATAATTATATTTGCATAAGTTGATAAAAATGCTATGCAATAGCTTTACCGCGGCAGTCCCCGAGTGCCACACGTCTTTTTTTTAGTTCCTCTGAAAGTGCTGTAAGCCTATCGCTCTGTCAGGATTGTTCGAAAGTGTAACCCACCACGACCTTGGAACGTAAAAGACTATTGAAATAATAAAGGTGGGATTTTGTTAGGAATAGTAACACTACCTCTCGTTTAGCCAAGACTGAAAGAAGTCATTTCAGGTTTTCCATCCTTCCGTGCTAATCTCTAAAAAAACAGCCTTGAGCGCAGCGCTGGCCGCAGCGACGAAATCCAAATATGTACATTGAATTAGCAATCCAATGAGCTTATACATTGGATTGTTAATTCAATATACAGCGCTTTCGACTTGTCGCTGTGGCCAGCGCTGCACTCAAGGCTGTTTTCTTAGAGAATAGCACCACTTAACAAAAAAAAAATCTATGATATGATATGTTGTAGTAATTTTAATGTCATTACCTGGTACGGACCGAACTCAGGCCATCCTTGCCTCATATAGAAGTCATTAAAACCGTAGGCACCCACCCAGTAGACCGAGCACCGAGCCGGGAATTTTCTGAAATGGAAACCCGTGTGGTCCTAGAACGCAAAGGGCAATTGAAGGACTCTGACGTGGCATTAAATAATAAGTCTGGCACGTACTCTCCACCCTAGAGCAAAAAACAATGAAAATACCCAGTTAGAAGCATCTGCCGTTGGTTTTTTTAAGCTTTCTGTTCTACAGAACACTTTTCAATTGGATTTATCATCACCATCATCATATCAGCGGGCTTGGGGACGGTGAGCAATAGGTAGCTCGCTGTCCGACCTACCGGTAACTGTCCGGACCGAGCCCAAGTCGTCGACGGCGCACACTGTTCCCGTGCGCCTCAAGAAGTTGTCAGCAACAGCCGGGGCCCAGCTAGGTCGAAACCTACCTACTGGGGTCAGGGTTATCCGAAAGGGAAGCTCAGTCCCAGAACGAAAGCAACAAAGGAACGGGGTGGGCTTTTAGTCTGTAAGAGTCTGACACTATATCCCGCTCCGCCCAAGAGCGGGGGTTATCATTGGATGATTTTTCCCACCATAAAAAAAAACATCATATCAGCCGAAAGACTTCCACTGTTGGACATAGGCCTCCCCCAAGCGTCGTCACAACGATCGGTCTTGTGCGTCATGAATCCATCGAATTCTCATGACCTGACCAGGTCATCGGTCCAGTCGCCGACTTCTGCGAAGCAGTAATGCTCGCAAAGGAGGAGGCTGACCGTATCAGGCAACGGCGTTCTCGCTGCCGCCGACGGGATTCTGATCCCGATTTCCGGCCACCGTAGGCGCGGGCTTGTGGACATGGAACAATGGGTAGCTCGCTGTCCGGCCGTCCGGTAACTGCCAGGACCAAGCCCAAGTCGTCGACGGCACGCACTGTTCTCGCGCGCCTCAAGGAGTTGTCATCAACAGCAGGGACCCAGCCGGGTCGAAGCCTACTGGAGCCAGGGTTATCCGAAAGGGAACTCGAGCCCCGGTATAAAGGCTAGAAGGAACAGGGTGGGTCGCTTAGTCAGTAAGAGTCTGACACTATCTCCCGCTCCACCCAAGAGCGGGGGTTGTCATTGGATGATTTTAAAAAAAGAAAAAGGAAGGAAGAAAAAGGTCATCGGTTCAACCTTGTTGGAGGCCTTCCAACGCTGCGTCTTCTCCACTCGAAAACCTTTCGTTCCCATCGGCCATCTGTTCTGCGTGCAATGTGCCCTGCCCATTGCCACTTAAGTTTGGCGATTCTTCGAGCTATGTCGGTAACCTTGGTTCTCCTGCGGATATCTCCATTTCTGATGTGATCACGCATTTAATTGGATTAGCATAATAATTTAGCATATTAAGTGGATTAAGAATCATCATATAACTTTCCGTGCTCTAAATGGAGTGAAAGGAAGCACTCCCTTTCACTCCATTTTACCAATTAAAACCCACCTGTGTTCCTGGGCTGCGATAACTCTTTCGAACAATCCCGTAGTCTTAAATACACTCACATTTAGTATATTTTCTTCTGTCGTTACTCAATAATATTCCATTCCTTTATTCTTTTTTTCCTTTATTTTTTAAGTTCATCAATATTAATTAAAATTTTACCACCGCAGGTACAACTCTGCCATTTACCTACTCTCGCCATCTCCAATTCTTTAGAAAAGATTATACATACATTGAAGAGTTCGACGCATTCTACAAAGTTCACTGGGACGCGAATATATCTACTTGGAAAAATGCTTTTATAACTTGTGATGACGAAGGAGCAACACTTTTTTACCCAAAAGTTAAAGATGAATGGGTTTTGGTGAAAACCTTAACAAATGAAATGATTGAAGCTCCAAATGTCACAGAAATATTAGTTGGATTGCACGATGAATTTAATTTAGGAGAATTTATAACAGTTGACGGTACGTACAATTGGATACTATTCATCAACACTCTTTTTGATTAATTTTTTTGGCATACATTCATATGTATAATTATTATTATGCTAAGAAAACTAATCAAAACACACTCAAACATGAAAAGCAACTCATAGTTCATGTTGAAGATTCCTCAGACATCTACACTACACAATTATATTCTAATTATGTCGAAAATCGTACAAGTTTTGAGATGTTCCCTTTTGGGAACGGTTCATATTTTTTCTTTAGCACACGTTCATCGTACAATACCGTCATAATAACAGGGTAGTTTCCAGGGTCAAAATAATTACATTTCATTTAGTCCGTATTTTGGATTTAAAAATATTGGATACGTATTTTTTCTTTTTTCGATTGTACAAAAAATAACAAAGATATAGCCCATTAAAGTTACGTGTGACGTCACCCCGTACGGTAAGTGATGATGTGGCCGACGATGGAGCACGCTTGCCTAGAAGTAACCTATTCACTCTCGACTTAAAGACCCCTAGGTTGTAGCTATCAGGAAACACAGATTCCGGCAAGGAATTCCACTCTTTAGCTGTACGCATAATGAATGTGTTTCCAAAACGCTTTGTACGAATGGGTGGGATATCCACCAGGTACCGATGCTAGTTTATAATATTACTTTTTCAACATGGCATGTCCTAGAATCAAAACTTCGAAGACATGTGACATTCACCAACCCGCACTAGAACCGCGTGGTGGATTCTGGCACATTCCCTCTCCTAGAGAGGAGGCCTGAGTCCCAGCAGTGGGAACATTAAAAAGGCTGATGATGATGACGAATGATTACTTTTTCAGGACATTCAACACCGTATCCTCTGCCTGCTGATGGAGTAATACTGCCTAGTGGTGGTGATTGTATAACTATGAACATCGATACTGGGAAATTCAGCGTGGACAATTGCTTAAGATCACTCAGTAGTCCTTTACCATTTGTCTGCAAGAAAGTTTATGTACGAGTAGAAGAATCATGTCCAACTGTTGACCAAGGTTAGTCCGTTTCTTTTTCTAAGCATAATGTTAATTCACGATCCAATCCTAAAATTTTGCAGACAAGTTTAAATAGCACAACAAGCTGCATATCAACTGCATACAGCTTCATTCCAAATAGGGTGGAGCCTCACCTTGCCCTCGTAGGAGCGATCGGCGGCAAAGACCTCTCACGCCGGGCCTTGGTTGAGGCCATGGTCCGGAGCGAGGAGGAGTGGCAGGCGGTCGCCGACTTCTGCGAAGCAGTAATGCTCGCAAAGGAGGAGGCAGACTGCATCAGGCAACGGCATTCTCGCCGCCGCCGGTATTCCGATCCCGATTTCCAGCCAGCGTACCACCGCGCGGGCTTGCGGACAACGACCAATGGGTAGCTCACTGTCCGACCGTTCCGTAACAGTCCGGACCAAGCCCAAGTCGTCGACGGCTCGCACTGTTTCGGCGCGCCTCTGGGAGTTGTAAGTAACAGCAGGGGCCCAGCCGGGTCGAAGCCTACTGGGACCAGGGTTATCCGAAAAACTCGTGCCCCGGTATGAAGGCTTGAAGGAACGGGGTGGGTTTTTAGTCAGTAAGAGTCTGACACTATCTTCTGCACCACCCAAGAGCGGAAGTTGTCATTGGATTATTTTCCCCACCATAAAAAAAGCCCAAATGGCACAACAAGCTGTATATCAACTGCATAAAGCTTCAGCCCAAATAGCACAACAAGCTGTTTATCAACTGCATAAAGCTTCAGCCCAAATAGCACAGCAAGCTGTATATCGTCTGCTTATGGGTAAAAAGTAACAAATGCAGTTTGTGTCAATTTCAACGGCCTGAAACACAGGTTTAAATTAACCTAGATCGGGTGGTCCACTTTCAAATAATGCAATTCCAAACCACTCCTAATTGTACTTTTTTTTTTGATATTTTAGTTTTACAATATTTTTAAGCACTGTAATTGTATCATTATTGTAATAGGAAACCTTGATACTGTTGCTTAATGTTCATATTTTTGTAAACGTATTTAAAAAAAAAATATTATTATTATTATAATTCATACACAGCATTCATATGCAGTTTGTGTTAGTTCTTATTATGAACTGCATAAAGCTTCATTATCGCATGAGATTGGATCTTAGCTGCAGTTATACCAAATCTTAACTGGCCTTATTTTTAGAGTGGGCTATCATCAAATAGCTTATCTCGCTCCAGGTATAGCAAGAGGAAGTAAATATAAAGCAGATATTTCCTCCTTAGTCGTTCACTCTTGACAGAGTGGTCGTGGTTGGCGATATTGCATTTTCGTTGGCGAGTAAGACTCCATTTGTCCCGGTTTACGGCGTCTCGAGAACTCTGAACCATGGAGGTTTGTGTTGCAGCTTTGATGAGGTCTGTCCAACGCGTAGGTGAGCACCCGCGTGACCGCTTCCCATCCACTTGTTCCTGGACAACGAGTCGCTCCATAGAGTGTTCGTTGCGAACAAAGTGACCAAAATATTTCGACGATTCGTCCTTGCACAGTCAACGATAACCTCTGTTTGATGTTTAACTCCTCCAGAATCGAAACGTTAGTTCTAAATGCTGCCCAAGGGATCCGCAGCAGTTGCCACCAGCACCACATTTCACAATATGATTCAAATTACGATTTATTTCAGGATACAAATTAGTGAAAACGTTAAAGAAATGCTACAAGATAAGTGAAAAGCTTCAAACGTGGGAGGAGGCCATGAAAACCTGCTTCATGGAAGGTGGAACACTAGCAGTTATAGACAACGATACACAGGCTTATGAAATTAGAAATATTGTCAACATCTTAAAATCATATTTCGTAGGAGTGAGAAAACTCCTGCCTCAAGGAGACTTTTACAGCATACGAGGTAAACTAACGTATTTATCTTTTAAATCTTTTGTGCTACTCTGGCCGCAGCGACGAAATCCAAGTAGGTACATTGGATTAACAACCCAATGGCCTATACATTAGATTTTTAATTCAATGTACTGCGATCGACTCGTCTCTTCGGCCAGCGCTGCGCTCAAGGCTGTTTTCTTAAAGAATAGCACCGCTTATTATTACTACAAACTTACTCTTTGATCAAGAATGAGTAGATTAGGTTTAAAGAATCTTTAATTCTCATAAGAACATATTACATCGTCCACTTACATGAGATTTAAAATTTATAGTTTAACTGTGGTCGTCTAATGACGAAGCATGCAATACTACCTATAGTACAGTTACAATAATATACACAATGGGCTTACAACATTACGTAATATTACTATGATAGAAGGGCACGACAAAATCATTTAAAACAAGCAAGTAGGTACAAGCAACACAATATGGCACAGCTGACTTACTCTAGACGTCACCGAGATTACTTCTAGACAAGCAAGGCATCTCTTTGAGGGCACGTGGATCACTACGCGCTGTCGATGACTGAGGCACAGTCCGGTTGATTACCAGATTGCCGGACGGCGAGCTACTCATTGCTCGACGTCCGAAGGAAAAAAAACCGGCCAAGAGCATGTCGGGCCACGCTCAGTGTAGGGTTCCGTAGTTTCCCGTCCATCACAATAAGTGTACCCACTTATGAGGTTAAAAAAATGAGTCCAGAAATTATTTTGTAGAACCCTTTTGTCTTTTTTGTACAAAAACTGTTCTTTCCATCAAGTTCAAAATAATTTTCCTAGAAAGTCCTTATAAAGTTCTACTTTTCAGATTTTTTTCATATTTTCTAAACTTATGGTTCAAAAGTTAGAGGGGGGACACATTGTTTTTTACATTTGGAGCGATTATTTCCGAAATTATTGACATTATCAAAAAATGATTTTAGTAAACCCCTAATCATTTTTAAATACCTATCTAACGATATATCACACGTTAGGATTGAAATTTAATAAGTGGGTACCACTTATGAGGTTAAAAAAATGAGTCCAGAAATTATTTTGTAGAACCCTTTTGTCTTTTTTGTACAAAAACTGTTCTTTCCATCAAGTTCAAAATAATTTTCCTAGAAAGTCCTTATAAAGTTCTACTTTTCAGATTTTTTTCATATTTTCTAAACTTATGGTTCAAAAGTTAGAGGTCCCGGGAGGGACACATTGTTTTTTACTTTTGGAGCGATTATTTCCGAAATTATTGACATTATCAAAAAATGATTTTAGTAAACCCCTAATCATTTTTAAATACCTATCTAACGATATATCACACGTTAGGATTGAAATTTAATAAGTGGGTACCACTTATGAGGTTAAAAAAATGAGTCCAGAAATTATTTTGTAGAACCCTTTTGTCTTTTTTGTACAAAAACTGTTCTTTCCATCAAGTTCAAAATAATTTTCCTAGAAAGTCCTTATAAAGTTCTACTTTTCAGATTTTTTTCATATTTTCTAAACTTATGGTTCAAAAGTTAGAGGTCCCGGGAGGGACACATTGTTTTTTACTTTTGGAGCGATTATTTCCGAAATTATTGACATTATCAAAAAATGATTTTAGTAAACCCCTAATCATTTTTAAATACCTATCTAACGATACATCACACGTTAGGATTGAAATTTAAAAAAAAATCACCTCCCACTTTACATGTACCCTAATAAAACATTTTTTTCCAATTTTTATTTTACCACTTTGTCGGCGTGATTGATATACATATTGGTACCAAATTTTAGCTTTCTAGTGCTAACGGTCACAGAGATTAAGCGAGGACGGACAGACCGACAGACAGACAGACGGACAGACAGACATGGCGAAACTATAAGGGTTCCTAGTTGACTACGGAACCCTAAAAAGGAGGTCAGAAGGAAGCCTGCCGCCATTCCTCCTCACTCCGGACCATAGCATAAATCAGGGCCTGTCGCAAGTTATCGCTACCACCGATTGCCCCTACGAGAACACGGCGGTGTACCGACCAAGCGGGGTACACTTCCACCCTATGTTCCACCGTGTCCTCCAGGCAGTTTGCAGAATGGTGCCACCCGTATGTTTCTTCCAACTGAATTCGGTGCAGGAACTTCCCGAATTAAAACTAACCTAACCTCGCTTAACCTGTTCCCAAACCTTGACCCTGTCCACATACCATGGTCGGCGAGGACCTACGCTATGCAGTGAGTAAGGATGCCGTCACGCTTTTACACTCCTCTTTGACACACCACTTCATTTCAATACTATCGATTAAAAAACGAAAATGAGGAGATACATTGAATAATCATGTTTGACAGATTCTAAATTCAAATGTACTATTTTTTTGTTTCAATTTTTACAGCCCGATTAAGAATATTAGGTATCGGACTGCTAAAAATTTTATGCCTTCTATTTATACTATTCAAACTTGAATGTTTTACTTCCACAGGTAAAAAATTCAGCGACATGTACCAAAAACCGTTGAATAACAGGCGAGAGCCGTACGATAATAGCGGAACCCCGAACGAATATGGCCAGTATCCAGACGAAAACGGTAACTATCCAGACGAAAACGGTATCTATCCGGAATTCAGACCCAGTATCCGCGCACCTTTTGAATGTGGTACTATTACCAGAGGTGACAATCTATACACCGAGACACGAGACTGTAACGAAAAACTTCCTTCCATTTGTGAGATGGAAATTGGTGTATAAGCTAAGAAAGAAAACTATTTTATTTGGACAATCGTAGATACACACAAATACACAATGTAGTAACAACATGTAGATACTAATGATTGCATAAAAAAAAGAGACAACTAACAATGTACAAAGTATTTTTTTTTTGTGTTTGTCTTAAGTTTTTGCGGTCTACAACATTTTTTTGCGCCAAAATAAATACTTTTCTTTCATTCTTTGTTTTTTTCTTTATTTCTTTCTTTCTATTAAATTTACAATATCCTAACATGCTAGACCCAATGCGATATTGTACTCGTAGTTTCCTTATTTTAAATAGCGCTAATGTTAATACTGTAGCTAATTCTACATTATTTTTAGTATATACGAGACCTGTGTACATGGGTCGTTCTGAATCAGTAACTGAATGGATTCCAATAATTTTTACACTTTTTCATTTATTTTTTTTCCAACAATATTTAAAAAAAGTTCACAAGTTGGACACCACCGACACTAAGTACAAAACAAGTAACGGCAGGTCATAACGGGCAATAGGTGCCAGCGTACAGCTGGGTGCGGAAGTAAAACAACGCCTGAATCACCCAGGTGGCCCGGTACCATTGCTGGCTTATAACTTTGTGATTTTTCATAATACAGTTTTGAAATTTTGTACATAGATTCTTTAAATAAAAATACTAGACACCTTTTTCGGGTTTCGAATATACTAAAAATAAGGTTGTATGTATAATTATGTACCTATCCTTCTGAGGGTGAGTTGCACCATTTAACTATAACGATAACTAAACCATAACCATCCGTGAAACTGCCGCCTATTGGTCAATTCGACGATTTGACAACTGGGCTCTGTTATCGTTATCATTAAATGGTGCAACTCACCCTGAATGTATTCACAGCACATGAGAATATGTCGACTTCATCGACATAATAGGGTAGTTTCCTGGGTCAAAATAATTACATTTTATTTTAGATTATAAAAAAATATTGCACACGTATTTGTTCTTTTTTCGATTAAACAAAAAATAAAAAAGTACTTCTTCTTCTTCTTAAAAATGACAAAGATATAGCCCATTAAAGTTACGTGGGACGTCACCCCGTGCGATAAAATGCAGCACAGCGCGTAACTTTAATGGGCTATATCTTTGTAATTTTTGGTTTCATTTACAAATAAAAAAATACGTCTCCCTTATTTTTGAATAGTCTAAAAGCCGGGCTAATTACATTTTTACGGCAACTAGCCTAATAGGCTAATGTCGAGCCCAAAAAAGAAACATATTTTTTTAGGTCCATTTTATTACAAAAGTTACTTGAAATACGAGTACTAAAGTCGATCGATATTTGAAATTTTCTCGAATTATTATTAGAAGTTAATGATATTGTAGAATTTGATGATAGTGAATTAAACAAAAAAAAATAGATAGTAGTAAGATAGATAGAAGAAAACGTAGATTTAAGTTTTAGCGTAAAACATTTTGTTACTATTTGAGAGTATAAATAATAAAGTTTATTCTATTTAATTTTTTTTATTCTGTTACACCCAGAAGCTTAACTCTTGTGAGCCTAAATCGATTTTGTTTTTTGATGAAAAACGTACATAAAAGAAAAATTATTTAAACAAATAGTCATGTTTTTATCCAACTACCTAATTACCGTGAATAATTAAAATTATCATTTACAATTAATTTTCCAGAAAGTTTACCGGGAAGAAGTTGTTGGTACCTTGACCCAACCTTGAGGGCCTATATTACTAACATCATTGACAACAACTTTTGTTCCATGACTTTATACAAAAAATAATACATTTACCATAAATAAACCTTCAAGATTCCGTTGTTCTATCTACCACATTTCAACTCTGTATCTTACTATACCTGCCTACGTCTATATGACGTGACGTAAGGACGTCAAGCACCCTCGCTCCCCTCCGCTATTGTTCTATCGCTTACAGTCCTGCAGTAATACAGTCCGGCAAGATTGTATTTTGTATTTTTATTGCATTTTTAATTGTTAACTTTTACTGTAATTTTTATCCTCTTATATGTGATATGTGAAACTTGCATGGGCCTAGATGCCTGAAATAAATAAATTGAACTGGATTGAATGACCCAGTATATAGATAATTCTCTATTCTAATCCAGGCCATCGGCTACCCAAGTTCCCTTAGAATTAAAAAAAAGAGAGAAAACAGGGGCCCAAGTCTGCTACTTTTATAAATTCGTCATTCCAACACGATCCCATTGTCATTTTGCTAAAAGTTCGTAATCTGCTAATTCATAATGATCGATCATTGATCAGTCAATAGTCTCATAATAGAATTGTGGTAAAATGACAATATCGAGCTTATTAAAAGCACTGACTGCACTATGACGTTCTAACGATAGGACACTGATTAAAGAAACTGTCAAAATTTTAGCAGACTACCGCATACGTCAGAAATTCATTTATCATTGTGTACAAGATTACCATTCTATGTCATTTCTTTCAATGGAGTGTCAGTGGTTGACCATTGGAAAGTCATAATGATGCCATTATATTAGTAGATTACCAACACTTGTCAAAATCAACAATTATGAAATCAATGATAGAACATTCTGACACTATTGTAATTGCAGATTGAGGTTCTGGTCACTTATGAAAAACAATTCAAACAAATTTAGACATATTTCACTCTTATTTATTCGTACAAAACATTATTAAGCAAGTATGTAGCTTGCTGCAGTATTTACAGATCAGTATCTATGGTTCGCAGCATAGTTAGACTTGGAACCGGCTGAAGAAGCAACGCCACCACCATATTTACCTTGAGAAGCTAATCCGTTAGCCTGGAATGAAAATAATAAATATTTAGGGAGTTTTATCCTCTAGAACATTAACTCTTTGAATGCCGTAATTAGAGACACAATAGAAAGACAATTGCTTATGTCGAACTGTGTAACATAAGACATTCAAAAGGTTAATCAAGAAACGAACAAAAATAGACGATATCACAACAAAGATTAAGAAATTAAAATGGATATGGACAGGTCACATCATAAGAGGCATAGAAAAATGGAACAAAACTATTATTATTATTATATATTCTTCATTGTACACGACATATACAAATAATACAATTAAAAATAAGTGTACAATGGGCGGTCTTATCGCACAGGGCAATTTCTTACAGACAAACTTTGGATGGAATGAAAGAAATGAGAAAGATTTAGGGTTATCAGTGTACAATATCAAAATTAATACTGATAAGAAATAACAACACAAATACATACATAACAAAATATACTAATAAATACCAAATACCTTAAATACCTATGTAATTAAGCCAGGAGAAGAAAAAATCAAAGTGAAAGATAATGCTCCTTCACCACATTTCTAAATTATCATATTCTGGTATACCAGAAATACAAGAAAAAATCGTAGGTGGGAAGACGAAATACATACAACTGCAAGAAGAACGTGGACGAGGACAGCGCTGAATCGTATCGAGTGGAAAATATTAAGGTGGCCTTTACCAAAGCTTGGCAAACAGACCAGGTTGTTGATGTCGACTCGACAAATTGAGTCAATTAAATGAAATGCAAAATGTTATGTTACTTGTATTTGGTCTGAATAAAGGCTTTTATTATTATATTATTCTTTATCCTCAAGATCTAAGAAGAGAAGAAAAGGGAAATCTCAAGGATAGTGGTAGCTTAGAGGTAACGGCCCCGACTTCAAGTTGGGTCGCGGGTTCGAACCCAGCCTGGCGCATTACTTTGTGTAATTTATTTCACCACCACTGCTCACAAAACAGTGAAGCAAAACATCGTGAGGAAACCGGCACTATCTAGAACCGAAAATTCGAAGACGTGACATTCACCAACCCACACTGGGCCCTCGTGGTGGATTACGGCCCATTCCCTCTCCTAGAGAGGAGGTCGGAGTCCTAGCAGTGGGAACAACTATGCTATGCTATGCTATCCTCAAGAACATGGGATAGTCGATAGGGATGAAAGCGTCTGGAGGACCGACCACGCTGCTTCTTCCGGACACGTAGTTTTCTACAAGGTGGACCAATTACTTGGTGAGGGTCGTGGGAACCTAATGGATGGGAGACGTACAGGACTAGTCATCATAAGACACTTCGGGGAGATTTATGTTCAACAGTGGACGTCTTTTGGCTGAATTGACGATGATAATGTAATGATCCTCAAGTGATGAAGACATCAAATAAGACTTGGAGATGGCCAATGGAGTAAAACTTTAACCGAATGAAGCCAAAGAAGGACTAAAAAATGAAAGAAACCAGAGAAAACAAAATGTGCGTTGAATCGACTAATAATCCTGTCGCAGGTCTACTGGAAGAAATTTCTTTTGAAATAAGCAGCACCTTTGTGCTCTTCTATCTGTATTTGTTATTTTCGTTTTTAAGCTTTTGAGTGTACATATTTTTTTTAATTGATATAAACTAGTGCTTGACTGCGATCCCACCTGATGGTAAGCAGTGATGCAATCGTTGATGGTGAGGCGCACTAGTTTATTAAGAGCCTATTTACTAGCCTTGAAGACACCTAAAATCATCAAATTGACGAGGATACTTGAATAAGGGACGTACAAAACCGAGAAGTATGACAGAAGAAAGATGAAGCCTATACTGAGCAGTTGGCGATCTGCTGTAATACCTGGTCTCTGATATAATGTCACTTTGTCTGGCTAATCAGGGTGTAAGGGACAGCCCTTCACAAACTTTAAGGGCTTGCTCAGTAGACGAAACTGAACAACCTTCCACAAGACTTTTTTTCAGGAAACGAAAAAAAAATCAGCCTCACCATACAAAATTAAAAACTTGATTGGACAGTTTGTCGATGACGTCAGGTGTAATGTCGATATTTTTTTCGTTTTCTGAAGAAATCTTGTGGTTAGGTTGTTCAGTTTTGTCTACTGCGCAAGCCCTTAGGGTCTAAACAGACGGACCGCATTTCAACTGCAAATTGCAGTTTAAGTGCAGTTTGAATGTAGTTGCCACGACTGCAATAGAACTGCAAATGCGACTGCAATAGAACTGCAAACCAAACGTGCGGTCCGATTGCAGTCCCACCCGCCCGCACGCTCCGCCCTCCCACGCATGGTGCAGTTCGGATGCAGTCGGTGTGCAGTTCACATGACTGCAATCGGACCGCACGTTTGGTTTGCAGTTCTATTGCAGTCAATTTGCAGTTGGACTGCAGTTGAAATGTAGTCCGTCTATTTAGACCCTTAAAGTTTGTGGAGGGCTGTCCCTTATACCTTGTATAGGCCTACCAGTTTTGCCTGCCTTACCTTTGTCCGTTTCAATAGTTCAAGTTGCGCATCCTTAGTGTTGGCATCGTTGCCAGCCCAGGTCTTCCAGACTGAAGCCTGCAAGGCCCTGCCGTAGCTGAAGGTTAAGGCCCAGGGTCTTTTCAGGTCTACCTGGTTGATAGCGTTCAGGTAAACCGTGGCTTCTTCTTCAGTCAGGCCTCCGGAGAGGAAGGTGATACCTGGAATTACAAAGAAGATTTTAGACTAATTTAGTGAACCTGTGTGACACCTTTTCTTCACAGATAAGAAGCTGTCGTTTTTCTTGTAATGAGTTCTTACTAGTTTATTGACAATTATTTGGTTCAAGGTTTAAAATTTACCATAAAGCTATATAATCTACTCTACGTGATATAATAAATATAAATGCTAAAATACCAATCACGGTAAAGATCTCTTTTACATTACCTATCTCTAAATTATAAGTTATTGTATCCACTCAACTCGATCAGATTGATCACCATAATTTTATGTTTCCTACTTATATGTTTTGTTGTATGTACTTATTTGAATAAATACCGCAGCCCTTGTTAGTACTAGGATCTCATATCATTGAGCAGGTAAAGTTTCTTACCAAGAACGGCAGCTGGTACAGTTCTACGCCGACAACAATCATTGTGCGACGCTCCAGTCGACCTATCAGCACTGTCAGGGTTATTGGCAACAATAGTCCTGTCAGTGATATTATGAATTGGATCGGAATATTTAACGTGATGCTGCGGTGCTGCCATTCTGGAGAACTGAGTTGAGCAAATGCATACAGCTTTATTACGGTAAATACTTCTTATTCCATAAGATTGTAATTAAGCATATCATAGTCGGGTGGTTTCCGTTTTGAGATTTGCTATCATTTATTGGAGAAATTGTACAGAGAGAGAGCGAGTATTTTAAAGGCCCAGAAACGCTGCCTACGAGCAATATTTGGTTTGTAGGTTACTGACAGCTGTGTTCCAATTTTCAAAAATCATAATTTACTGACATTCCCGTGCCTTTACATTTTAGAAATTGCTATTTTTGTTAAATGTAACCAGCAACTATTTTTAACTGTAACGGAAAGCAGACACCGTATAACTTTGCGATCTCAATACCAAAACTTGTTATGCACAAGTAGATATAGGACTGCTCTGTTGAAGAAAAGTATTTTTGGTATGGCACCGGCTATTTTTAAACACATTCCTAATTCTGTAAAAAAGGAACCAGTAACTATTTTCAAAAAGAAACTAACTGCACTTCTGATAAACAAATGTTACTACTCTGTATCGGATTTTCTAGCTGATAAATTGTAACTTTATATCAATAATAATTTATGTTTGATGATGAATTTGCATCAATATTTGCATGCCTAAATGGTAGAATGTACAATGATACTTTAATATAATTATTTTTTTACACCACCTGCTCGATAATGTCGTTTTACACGTCATACAAACCTCACTTATAGCAAGTCATTATATGCCTAGGGAGATAATGCAGTATGGCCGATCCCTAGGGAATAATGAGATTTGAATTTGGAGCATCAAGAATCGTCAACATTGTGAATTAAAATGTAGGCACATCGAACAAGTTGACTCGAAATTCAAACCAAAGAGTATGTAATCACTATGATTCAAACTGGCCATTAACAAAAAAAAGAAAATAGAATATAATGTGCGTACAATGACGACACGGGAGCATTATAGAAAATTGAAACTATAGAATCTTGGAGTAGTGAATTTTGTTTGTTTGTTGAAATTGTAAATATAATACATATATTTCTCTAATATATGATTTGGTCGACCAAATTGTCTTTTAATTATCTCACAGATGGTGTAAAAAGTAGAGTATGCAACACGGGGATAAAGCTGTCTTTGTCTTGGGCAGCTTAAATTCCTCACTTCACTCAGGTTTCTTTATTAACTCCCTCGCAATGCTCGGGAGTTAATTTTATAAATCCCTCACTATCGTTCGGGATTAAAATCAACAACCTTCGTTTCGTTCGGAATTTAACATGCCGCCCGCGACTAAAAGACACTGCTTTATCCCCTAGTCACATAAACTACTATTAACACTTTATTGTAAATACCTGCATTCTGAGCAAATAAATCACTTTTCTATTCTATTCTATTCTATTCTAAAAGAAAATTGCTGGTGCATAATCCTGGCTACAAAATCATGTCTACGCAAATAGCCAAAGTTAGGTCTATTATTATTATTCAGTTACCCAATACCAAGGCAACGATAACCCTTTTGAATAATCTCGCAGCCCTTGATAGTACTAGGATCTCTGAATATTGAGGAAGTAAAGTTTCTTACCGGGAACGGCAGCTGGTACAGTCCTAAGTAGCGCAGTAACAGTGGCGGTTGCAATCTCTTGCGGAGTGTTTTTTTTTGGACATCCATGACCTGGAGTTACCTGGAACATAAAGTAATGTCTTGATGGCAAAAAATACTTGATGGACGTTGGCTACTCAATGCAGATCGAAATTTAAGAGGAAAAGTACTACGGATTGTCTTGCTCTGTTGTTAAGTACTTGTCAAAGTAACAGAAGTACTCGACGGGCAGCTACTATTTATTTATTATTTTATTTTCTTCGTAAGTGTATTGATGCCCGTGGAAATTTGCTGCTGCAGCACTCAGCTTCATAACATTAAACAAAGAATTCCGTCTTGGTCACAATGACAAACTTTCTCCACTTGTACCAAAATGTAGCGAGCGAAAGTGTCAGACTTACGCCGCGTACAGACATCGCGAAGCGTGCGTCGCGAATGTTTCGTCTCGCATGCCTCGGGCTGTGTGGACGAGTGTACTCACAGTGAGCATTCGCGTCATACGATCGTTGCGAACGCCGTTTCAGTAGGTACGAGCCGTGCGCTCCGTGTGGACGGATAGGTGTGGTTTGCGTTTTGTACTGACGAACACTGTGCGTGCTCAGCTTGAGCATGTGCCGTTCGGGGCGCACTCAAAAATTTACCATCGTATGCCTCAGGTTGAGGCAAGCTTGAAGAACCATTCACGGCGCACACCTCGCGATGTCTGCACGCGGCTTAAAATCTACCGGTGGCCCTTCTGTAGCCCAATGCGTTCCAGGGTTACGGTAACCCTATAGAACTACCCCGTTGCTCAGTATCTACTATAGCAACTATATTAGACCGCCATTGTACCCATAGGCTTAAGTTTCTGTGATATTGACACTATTTGGTGTACATTAGAGTTTAGTATATTCTATAGCTACAGTCGTCTAACTATCATTTTAGTTCGGCGGCGGCGATCTCTCGCGCCGGCCCTTGGTACAGGCCATGGTCTGGAGCGAGGAGGAGTAGCAGGCGGTCGCCTACTTCTGCGAAGCAATAATGCTGGCAAAGTCGGCCTCCTCCGACCGCATCAGGCAACAGCGGCGCTCACAGCGCCCCAGCCGCCGGGAATCCGATCCCGATTTCCGGCCACCATAGGCACGGGCTTACGGACGGCGAGCAATGGGTAGCTCGCTGTCCGACCGTCCGGTAACTGTCCGGACCGAGCCCAAGTTATCGACGGCGTGCACTGTTCCCGCGCGCCTCAAGAAGCTGTCTGCAACAGCAGGGTTCCAGCTGGGTCGTAGCCTACTGGGAAAGGGAAGCTCGGTCCCGGTACAAAGGCACGAAGGAACGGGGTGGACTTTTAGTCAGTAAGAGTCTGACACTATCTCCCGCTCCGTCCAAGAGCGGGGGTTGTCATTGGAAGATTTTTCCCACTTTAAAAACAAAAAAAACTATAATTTTACTTTGTACGCGATAACATTTCCATAAAAACTCTTTGAACCGTATTTTAAAAGTGATTTTTATCTGGTGAGATAGCGGCCAAGCGTGAACTTATCAACAATTAAAAAAAATAACTAGTTTCAAGTTCTTTCTTACACCCCTGAACCGTTATACAGGGGTAATATTGAAAAAACGAATAATGAAAATCTATCTTTCATTACTCATACTCTGAAAGTAGGTCTGAAGTTGCCTGAGGAGCGTGTTGAAAGTACGTAATACTTTTCATCCCTAGGAAGAATTAAGAGCCTATTCACTCTAGCCTTGAAGACACCTAAATTATAATCGGACGTAAATTCCATACAGAAAAAAAAAGAATTCTTTTTCTTTAGAGGTCAATACTACGCTACTAATACTACTGGTACTAATTACGCAAGATCACGTTCGCTGGGAATAAAGAGATGAGAATTTTAGTTCCCCTGAAAGTAGCGTAAGTAGGGCACAGGGGTGCGAAGACTGTTCGCCTTCAATATAGGTTTTAATCCGAGCGTTGAGACCGACCTATTTCGCTTTGAGTCGTGTACTGAGCTCGATATTCGTGCAAGCTGTGATCGTATAATCTCGATGAATAAGGGTCACTCTTAATGCAAAGAGTTAAAGAGTAGAGTAAAAGTAAGAGTTTTTAAGCTATTGCATAGCTTCTATCGCGGTCCTTGAGCGTGGAGACCGAATCCAGAAATTCCGTAACGAAAATAACCTAACACCGCCCACTCATTTGTTTTTTGAGCGTGGTGACCGATAAGAAAACAAATGAGTGAACAATCAATGAAAATTCAATTCAATGTGTGAAAGTGTAACTCCAATTAATATCAAAAAAAAAACAAAGGAAAAAAAATACTGCATAAATAAAATAAATAAATAATTATAATTGCATAAGTTGATAAAAATGCTATGCAATAGCTTTACCGCGGCATCGGCAGTCCCCGAGTGCCACACGTCTTTTTTTTTAATATCGTGCGGATTTCATCACGCTGCGGAAAAATTCAAAACAAAAAAAAGCATCAGGCGTGCGTATTCCAGGCTTTACAATAAACACATGTATGAAATAGACATTTGCGGGGGTTACGCATGCGGGGCAATCTCACATGCCTAATCTGTAAAGCTTTTAAGTATTTCAGTACCTACCCAGATTATAATTTACCCATGGATACTTTTTATGATGTAATGTGAGCACTAAAAGAGGATTTTTCTAAATTCACCCCAAGGCCTTTTTTGTCAACTCGCGACTGCGAAACTCGCTAGCGCTTGCGAGTTTCACCGTAGCGAGTTGACGAACAAGACCCTAAAAGGATGAAAGGGGCGGGCCAAATTTTATACGGGGAAATCAACTTTCAAGCGGGTAAAATAAGAGCTGGCGTGTATGGTATAAATCAATGCTTACCATATTCGGTTTCAACAGCGTTCCCTCTAGGAAGACGTGGTGGTCGTTCAACGCCTTGTACACCCAAGCCAGCGCAGTCTCCGTCACCTTCTGATTTCTTTCGATGTCATGATCGCCTGGTAGCATGAGAGTCAAAATATAAAGATTAAAAAGAAAAATGTAAAATAAATATATAATGTGGTGGTTTACTAATAAAAATATTGAGATAATCAGCAGAGATAGGAATAGAATAAACTTTAATACGTATCGACTTAACTACATATTTACCTAAAGTTCGTGGAAGTAAGTAACATAGAGTTGGTAATACCTCCTCTACAATCGCGAGATCATAAACGTGATAACTAAACTAAATCAAGGGATTTAATAAATTATAAATCACTTTTTTCGCTTTGAATATTTTTTTTAACTAAATTATTATAGTTATTGAAGAATCTCATTTCTTAGCTTTTATGACTTAGGCGAGCACTAAAATAGGATTTTTCGAAATTTGCCTCCTAAAGGATGAAATGGGGTCCAAAGTTAGTATGGAGAAAACTATTATCACGTAGGGGTGAAACCGCTGGGTGCAGCTAGTTGAATATTAAGTAAGTACCTATAGGTATTATTTTATAGTTCAAATTATTAAATTCTGGGATTTTAGAGGTGGTATTATCAACTCTATGTACTTATTTCCGCAAACTTGTAGTGAGTTTACCTATTCGGATCTCTAGTTATCAGTCACTTAATAATTACCTTCACACCTCAATCATACACAGATAGACACATGCTCCCTTAAACACACAAAGGAAATCAAACAATGAGACAGGAAACTGAACTCAATTCAATTAATCATAAGTCTATATTGAGCCTGTCAATACAAACGAATCTTCGTTTTCAAACCAAACAGGCTTCTAGGAAGGGACTCTCTTCCTCCCTTTACACGTGGTTCTTGTTAAGGCCAGGTTTATTTATTTACTAGTGGCCCATCCCGGCTTCGTATGAGCAATAAATATAGTTTTTGAGTTTATTTATTACAAACATACACACACACAAAAATAAAAAACCCTGTTTATAATATTAGTGTAGATGTAGATTTAATGCTCTAAGGGTGTTTTTCTTATGGTGGGAAAAAATAATGCATTGACATCCCCTGCTCTTGGGCGGAGCGGGAGATAGTGTCAGACTCTTACTGACTAAAAGACCCACCCCGTTCCTTCTAGCCGTCATACCGGAGCTCGAGCACCCTTTCGGATAACCCTGGCTCCAGTAGGCTTCGACACGGCTGGGTCCCTGCTGTTGCTGACAACTCCTTGAGGCGCGCGGGAACAGCGCGCGCCGTCGACGACTTGGTCCGCTCAGTTACCGGACGGCCGGACAGCAAGCTACCCATTGCTCACTGTCTGCAAGCCCGCGCCTACGGTGGCCGGAAATCGGGATCAGAATCCCGGCCGTGGTGGCGGCGGCGGCGGCGGCGGCGGCGGCGGCGGCGATAACGTCGTTGCCTAGTGCGTTCGGCCTCCTCCTTTGCGAGCATTACTGCTTCACAAAAGTCGGCGTCCGCCTGCCACTCCTCTTCGCTCCGGACCATGGCCTCAAAGCAGGCTTCGACCCGGCTGGGCCCCCTGCAGTTGCTGACAACTCCTTGAGGCGCGCGGGAACAGCGCGCGCCGTCGACGACTTGGTCCGGACAGTGACCGGACGGCCGGACGGCGAGCTACCCATTGCTCACTGTCCGCAAGCCCACGCCTACGGAGGCTGGAAATCGGGATCGGAATCCCGGCGGCGGCGAGAGCGCCGTTGTCTGATGCGGTCGGCCTCCTGTTTAGCGAGCATTACTGCTTCGCAGAAGTCGGCGACCGCCTGCCACTCCTTCTCGGTCCGGACTATGGCCTCAACCAAGGCCCGGAACATTTGTGTTGGATGGGAATCGAACTCAAGAACTCCGGTAGCAGTCAGGACCACTAACCACTACTATAGACCAACAGGCCAGGTAAGAAATATTACCCTTCAATTCTAAATTGATACCATAATAATAAGCGCATAATTACCAAAGATTAATTAATACATAATTATAATAGTGGTTAGAACTCAATAATTGCGTCAAATTGATGTCGATACGAGTTGAAATTAATTATTGAGTTTCATTCAATCAAATAATTAACATGATTGTTTGGCTAGTGTTTGATATCATAATAATGATTTTAATTAATTAATTATTATAATATGACAGGCTTAAATCTGCTGAACATAGAATTCTGTGAATATGTGAGACCTTGTCAAAGTAAGGTATAGTATGCCTTTCAGTAGGTATTTTTATATTTCCATGGATATAGATGATATATTGCTCCGAAACGTGTTTTCTCAAAATGGGCTTCTTCAGAAGGCTTAAAGTAAGAAAGAAAGAAAGAAATAAAAACATTTTATTTGACAGGAAAGACACAAAAGTCACTCAAGGTTAATTGAAAGGGCTATGCTCGGAGTTTTCTTGACGAATTCCACCTTGATTGCAATGACAAATTTTCTCCATTGGTCCATCTTGATGGAGCAATGCTAATCACATGCTAGGGTATGTACAATATTCTTTTAAAAGAATATTCTTATACAATCAGATTCAATTCGTGAACGAGTAACGCAATGCGCATACCAGGAAAGCATAGCACAACAGAGAGGTATCTTATACATGTATCGGAGTGACTGAAACAAGGCAAGGGAACATTAAAAAATATATCATAGTGACTCACCGTCCAAAAGCACGTCAGGTTCCACAATGGGCACCAGACCCTGGCTCTGACAGATGGAAGCGTACCTCGCCAGGACCTGAGCTGTGTCATTGATAGCCTGGACTGAGGGGATGTTCTCCCCGATCTTGAGAGGACACCGCCATTTGGCGAATTTGCAACCTTGCTTCTTGTATTCAGCGCACCGAGCTGCTAGGTTATCGAGACCTGAAAAAAGGAATAGGATAAGTTGAAAAACCTTTTCAGAAATTCGATTTATTCCGTTTTAATACCACTCAACTAATACCATTGGTATTTGTTTGAACACAATTTTATTACCTATTCTGGACGGAACCCACTCTTTAAATAATTTAATTTACCGTACGAACCCATCTCCGTGACTTGTAATGCCTGTAAATGGTCAATGCAATGGTGATTTGATTTGATTTATTACTAAAACACCATCAGGCAAAAACGAGGTCAAGAGCGTGGTATCAGGAATTAAAAAAAAAACTTTGGAATTTCTGAACTGCCTGCAAATTAATTGATTGATTTGATGGTATAACAGGAGTAAAGGCCATTAATAGGAGTTCGAGTGATAATTGCTTTCGACTTACTATATTATTTATAATGTAAATATCACTAAATAAAAAAACCGGCCAAGTGCGAGTCGGACTCGCCCATGAAGGGTTCCGTAGCAGCAAGTAACATAATATTAAAGTTCTTGTAATGTGTTGTAACTTTGATCGATGTTTTAATAATAGTGTATTTTTTTCGATTTATGACGCATTAAAAAAAAACTACTTACTAGATTTCGTTCAAACCAATTTTCGTTGGTAGTTTTTATAGTAATGTACATCATATGTTTTTTTTAGTTTTATCATTCTCTTATTTTAGAAGTTAGAGGGGGGGGACACACATTTTACCACTTTGGAAGTGTCTCTCGCGCAAACTATTCAGTTTAGAAAAAAATTATATTAGAAACCTCAGTATCATTTTTAAAGACCTATCCATAGATACCCCACACGTATGGGTCTGATGAAAAAAAAATTTTCGAGTTTCAGTTTTAAGTATGGGGACCCCCAAAATTTATTGCTTTTTTTCTATTTTTGGGTGAAAATCTTAATGCGGTTCACAGAATACATATACTTACAAAGTTTCAACAGTATAGCTCTTATGGTTTCAGAAAAAAGTGGCTGTGACATACGGACGGACGGACAGACAGACAGACAGACAGACAGACAGACAGACAGACATGACGAATCTATAAGGGTTCCGTTTTTTGCCATTTGGCTACGGAACCCTAAAAAATAAAATAAAAACTATATAGATGCATTTATTTTTTGATTGGCGAAAAATGCCTCCTTTTGTACCTTTGGATAAGCTAGTTGAATTATCCCCTCAATAATCATTATCTTTCTGCGCTTGTTCCATTATATTTGGGATCAGCGCAACATGTTTTTTTCTTCCATTCTCCTCTGTCACCAAATTGCTAGAAAAGCTATCACTAAATTCCTTTTCCTTCATATCACTCTTCTTTCACGCAATCCATTCATCTTTTTTTTTTGGCCTCCCTCTCCCTCTCCAACCATCCACGTGTGTACTCATAACTCTTTTAGTAACATGCGTTTTAGCTCTCCTTTTTACTTACATGACATAATAAATGTTGCAAATACAACTCAAAATAACTCAAACTAGAGCAAGAGCTAAAAATATGACTATAAAAGACACCACAACCAGACCTATCAATTTAAACACAAATACAAACATTTGTAACAAAAAATTAAGGCCTGTACCTTTTTTTTATGGTGGGAAAAAATCATGCATTTACATCCCCCGCTCTTGGGTGGAGCTGGAGATAGTGTCAGACTCTTACTGACTAAAAGTCCCACCCCGTTCCTTCTAGCCTTCATACCGGGCCTGGACCTGGTAGATCTAAAATTCAAGTTCACTAAATGAAAATAGACCTAAGAACAGTTAGATTTGTCAAAAGAAAAGGAGCATACCTTGTGTAGTGACCTCATCTTGTGAGAGGAACAGAGGGACAGCATCTAAGTCCAGTTTGATGCCAGGGATGATGTTCTGCTTATTCAACAGCTCAATGAAAGACGTTCCATCATCAGTCTTCTGGTAGACCGTCTCGTCAAAGAGTATTGTTGCTGATATGTGCTCGGAGAGATTCTGCAGATTGTTTTACTATTAGATGGTTAAATACATATAAGGTTTAAGGCACAGCCCTCCACAAACTATAAGGACTTACTCAGTAGACAAAACTGAACAACATTCAATAAGTTTTTATAAGGAAACGAAAAAAAAAACGACCTCTCCATACAAACTTTCCAATCAAGTTTTTAATTTTGCATGATGAGGCTGATTTGTTTTTTCGTTTCCAGAAAAATAGTCTTGTGGAAGATTGTTCAGTTTCGTAAGGGCGGTCCGTGGTCTTGGAACGCAAAGGGCAAAGAAGAAACATAGGTGTGGTTTTAGTCAGCAAAGGTCTGTAACACCCTCCGGCCCCACCATCTTAAAGAAAAAGTTATATGCCAGCTTCCAAAAAGAATTTAAAGTTAATGAAACATACAATCGTTTTTATATAAACCTGGGGCATGAAACATTCATCAGCAAAAACACAGGAATCCCTTGCGAGTCATTTTGTGCGAAAAAACAAAAGCAACGCTGTTTTGTCCTTTTCCCAAAGGCACGTGAGGGAACTTCTAATAGGATAGCCAAATGGTGTCTTTTTTTCCTTCGAGACTGGATGTTTTTGTTCTTGATGTTTTGTCAGTAAGAGCTATATTTCACCGGGACACTATTTTTTTTTTATGGAGGGAAATATCATCCAATGACAACCCCCACTCTCGGGCGGTGCGGGAGATATTGTCAGACTCTTACTGACTAAAAGACCCACCCCGTTCCTTCCAGACTTCATACCGGGGCGGATAACCCCGGCCTCAATAGCCCTCGACCCGGCTGGGTCCCTGCCGTTGCTGACAACTCCTTGAGGCGCGCGGGAATATTGCGCGCCGTCGACGACCGCCCGGTCCGGACAGTTAACGGACGGCCAGACAGTGAGCATATTATGTACCATATTATGTAGTTGTGATATTTTGTAGCATTTTGTCAGTAAGGGCTATATTTCATCGGGACACTATGGTGGCCAGTTGCGCCGCCATGGTATCCCGGTGAAATAGAACTCTAAGCTACCAAACTAGATACCATACAGACACCAGAGTCGCCACACGTCCGAACCGTAGCCTGATTCACGTAAAATCAAACAAGCCAAATATCGTTAAGTTTTATAGTCGTTCGATCAAAGTCCTATCCAAAAGCGGTATTCACGATCTATCGACTTATTTCCAGTTACATTAATAAGTATTCTACCAGGATAATGTAATACAGATTTTTTTTTTAAATCGACGAATTTCAAACGACTTTAAAATCGGTGTCGTTCAAACTCGATTGATGGATGTGAATACGGAAATGGTCTAAACGACTAAATCGCTACGATATCTTTACGGTTTTCATTACGTAAATCCGGTTACTGGTCGCGCTACCAAATTGGATGCGCAAACAAATAGACATCAGGTGAGTAACTCTCTATAGAACTGTATGCATTTTGTTGGTAGCGGCGACTGGTCGCGCCGCCATGGTATCTTGGTGAAATATAGCCCTTATTTATCAACTCACCTCAGTAGTAAAAAGCAACTGGCGGTATCTCCTCCGGTTATTCTCTGTGTTCTGCTGCCCAATAGCAGCCAAGAGCTTGCCAATCCCCTCTGAAAAATACCAAGAATAAAATAAACAAATACCAAGAGGAAAATTAAAGAGTATTTCCTTTCACAATGACATAGCATATATATATATATTTATAATATATAAAGTATGTGTGTATTTATGTATGTAGGTATACTTATTTATGTATTATTATTTTATTTATAATATTTCTAATTTTGAAAATTGTGCACTGGACCCTACCCTCTACTGTCATCTCTCTCTATCGCTCAATGGTTTGCTGGAAGAAAACTCAACTTTGAGTTAAGCTCGCCTATGTACATGAACTTTGTTATCCACTTATTTTGTGTTTTTATAGTGTACAATAAAGAATTAAAGGAATTAAGAATATGTCTTTACAGTCAATCATTTAAATTGTCATTTAGTCACAAACGTTGAGTTGACCAGTAATTCTTGCTGTCATCAAACGCCATTTTGTGTTATTTAGGGCCGAGATTTTAAAGCGCCCTTCCCAAGCCGTCTATCGTCAACGTGATGACTGATGAATGATTTAGGTGAATTTAGAGGCAATAATTTGTGTTATTTCAATAAAGTGGAATGTTTGATTTTGGATACCATTTCCTTAACTTAATTACACAAAAAATAAAATGAACTAAAAATATTGAATTTAGCGTCATCTAGCGACTAATGGTCACACTCTGGCCAGCAGCTTTCATCTTTGAGCAAGCTATTCCCATTTTTAACCGACTTCGAAAAGGAGGAGGTTATATGTTCGGTTGAATGTATGTTTTTAGGGTTCCGTAGCCAAATGGCAAAAAATGGAACCCTTATAGATTCGTCATGTCTGTCTGTCTGTCTGTCCGTCCGTCCGTATGTCACAGCCACTTTTTTCCGAAACTATTAGAGCTATACTGTTGAAACTTAGTAAGTAGATGTATTCTGTGAACCGCTTTAAGATTTTCACACAAAAATAGAAAAAGAGCAATAAATTTTGGGGGTCCCCCATACTTACAACTGAAACTCAAAACATTATACAACAAGTAGTTTTTTTTTATACTTCATAAATATAAAAAAATACACTATTATTAAAACATCGATAAAAGTTACAACGAACTACAAGAACTTTTATATTATGTTACTTGCTGCTACGGAACCCTCCATGGGCGAGTCCGACTCGCGCTTGGCCGGTTTTTTTTAAATTAGTTATTATTTGGTCATGATTTTTTTATGAATGTCAGTATTTATCATCTTACCATTGGTCTCATCAACTGCAAGGATGCCTTTCCCTGGAACCACTATGGCTTCAGCTGTGGCCTTCAACTCCTTCTGCAGAGCAGGCTCAGGGTATGAAAAGTATGTGGTCATCCTGAGGTATCATAGAAAGAAGATTAGCATTAACGTGGGACTTTAATAGATGTAACTAAAACTAATATTAAAACGAAAGGGTTTCAGGCTAAACCATTAACAACCACAAGGATGATTCTTTTTTTGAATGGGAAAACATCATATGAATTCTCATACTCTGGGTGGAGCAAGAAGCTGGGGCAAGAAGATTGCCTCTTTTTCGCGCTTTTCGCCTCTTTGCTCGCTATACTGCATTGCAGAAGGTGGCCTCTCATGCCTTTTTGCTCCATACCATTGCCTACACCTGGGCCACTGTCTAGAAGTCACCGCTGCAGATAGCCTCCACCAGTTATGTCCTCCGGGATATTCGCACAACAGCTACGCATTGTTTTTTTTTATATTCCACAACTATCACACAACGCCGTCTAGTCCCAAGCTAAGCAGAGCTTGTGTTATGGGTACTAGACAACTGATAAACATACTTATATATTTCTAAATACATACATATTATAGATAAATTACACCCAGACACAGAAAAAATTATTATGCTCATCACACAATCATTTGTCCTAGGTGGGAGTCGAACCCACGACCTCCGGCATAGCAGTCAGGATCACTAACCACTAGAGACTAACAGGATAGTCATTTTTTCCAACCGAAACCGAAACAAGAACCTCCCGGTGAGGAACTGCGTCAAGACGCTTTTGGCAGTGGCGACTCTTTTATTAATTATGCCCCAAGTGAACCCCGACGACCGCTCACACATTGTTGTTATTGGACAAAGACATTAATTGACAATTTTTATTTTGTATTTAATTAACAATGAGAATAATTATGTGATAGGTATTGATTATTTTATTGACTGATTATTGGAATTATATATTTATTGAATGTATAGAATAACCATGACATTTAATTATTTGACTGATGAACTTCAATGACTCTGCATGGTCCTTAATAAATCTTATCTAACTTATCTCCTAAACTTAAATATTAAATATATATATATATATATTTTACTGATGAACTAAATTTATTTTTATTTGTTGTATTGAATAGTAATTAAATAGTTTCTTTGTAATTAATCATAAAAAAACATGTATTTATACCTACATAATTATGTGGGGTAAACTTTTGTAATTTTGCATGCCTTGTTATTGGCAAAATATGGCTTGTTCTCTTTTTATTAAAACATTGTAACACCATCACATGTACCCATATTTGCGAAATAAAATGTTATCTCAACTTATCTTATCTTCTATTGTGTCTCTAATTACGGTATTCGAAAGGTTAACTACTCCTAAAAGAGAGGACCTATTACCTTAATGATATCGTATCCAGTGGTAGGTAGGTTGATACCATAGATATAAGAATTAAGACGGTCGCTATATTCAGGCTGCCATAAGATCCCGTCGTAGAGTTGTCCACCGTGAAGTGATATTTTTTATCGATTTTTTGATCTTTGAGTCGGTCCATAGGACAACGCAGTTCATGACCAGATGGTGGTTCTTGGTAGGATCTGATAGCCGGTCGCTCCATGTAAGTTACTAACTACTACTACTAGGTACTGAGGTCTATCGTCTATTGAGGGTGTTGAGGTATGTGACAAGCAGTGCTATTCTCTAACAAAACACACTTGATTGGATTAACAATCCAATGTATATGTCCATAACATTTTTAATTCTATGTATGTACGTATTTAGACTTCGTCGCTGCGGCCAGCGCTGCAGTCAAAGCTTTTTTCATAGAGAATATCACACCTGGTTAGGGTCACGCGAATACCATGGATGTGAGGCACACAGAACCGGTCGCTGTGGTGACTCTTGGGAATGACTTATGTCCAATAGTGGACATCTTTCAGCTAAAATGATGATGATAAACATACGTCCCGAGTATGGGCAAATTGATTGCTTCGTTGTCAAAAAGCCAAATAGTTTACTAAATTATATTTATCTTATTGGTTTCATGTTTTTGCTTATTAAGGGTAAGTATAGGTACCAAATTACAATAACATAGCAGAAACTATAACAGGGTCAACCCAGCTGATAAACTTATGGCTAAAAAAAAATCAGCACATGAATGACCTTTGAGCATAGATCATTACTTATCATCCTTCTTAAAACGATTCCATAAAGAAATCAAAACAAAAACATGACGTCTATGATTTAGTAGCGTGATATGATTTTGTTACACGTGTAAGGGCTGGGTCAGATTGACAGCGCGGTGCGGGGAACGACGGATATTCGAACTAGTTTAGGACCCTCGCTAGTCGTTGTCAGAGAGTGTTTCTGGCTTCTGAGTACCCGTAATAACTGGTAAAGAAATGACAGCCTAGACGGCTTAACGAGCTTTCCAATTCACGAAGGAGTCTCAGTACCTACACATTTATCGGAGGTCACTAATGAAACCTTTTTAAGGGTGGGGAATCATAAAATAAATTTTCGTGCTCTGGGTGGAGCGGGAGAAGGGTTCCCTACTTGAAATCGAATGATATTAGCTCGTTAGTTCTTTAAATCGATAAATTATGAGCGCAAATGTTCACTACCACGACGATGCATTAAAATCTCGAAAAGTAAAGATCCATCCATGACTGCTGATGATGCAGTCATCATCATTTCTGTCAAAAAACGTCCACTGGTAGACATGGGCCTCCCCTAAGCGTCGCCACAACGCCCGGTCCTGTGCGTCTCGCATCCATCGGATTCCTGTGACCCTCACCAGGTCATCGGTCCTCCTTATGGAAGGTCTTCCAACGCTGCGTCTTCCGGTACGTGTTCGCCACTCCAGAACCTTTCGTCCCCATCGACCATCTGTTCTGCGTGCAGTGTGCCCTCTCGAATGCCACTAGTTTGGCGATTCTTCGAGCTATGTCGGTAATCTTGGTTCTCCTGCGAATAAAAGGTGTAAGGGACAGGCCCTCCACAAACTTTAAGGGCTTGCTCAGTAGAAGAAACTGAACACAAATTTTTTTTTCAGGAAACAAAAAACAAAATCAGCTTCACCATACAAAATGATAAACTTGATTGGACAATTTGTATGGAGAGGCCAATTTTTGTTTTTCGTATCCTGAAAAAAAAAATTGTGGAAGGTTGTTCAGTTTCGTCTACTGAGCAAGCTCTTAAAGTTTGTGGAGGGCTGACTGACCCCTACACCTTGTATATCTTTTAATTTCTGAAACTCCAGGCATAGCTGTTTCCATTGCCCTTTTGTCGTTTTTACGAGCGCCCTTTATCTCGAAACATAATTTCTCGACCGACCATCTGTTTGATTTACTCATAGAATAGTTTTAAGCATTTTATCTGAGTATCTACAATATAATGAAACACCTAAGATGGTATGGTAAGATGGTATTTGCCGTAGAAGACACCACATAAGTAGAAAACAAAAAATACTGGTTACCCTGTAATGATAGTTGTAAGTTGGAAATAAACTTTCGGCCTAACGTCATTTCAAGTAGCGGAACCCGCGGTACAAAGTATCAGACTTTTACTGACTGAAACCTACTCGTGTTTCTTCAGATACCCTTTGCATTCTAGCTCGCACGCTGTCTTTCCTATACTCCCGCTTCTTTTGGAAGATTCAGCTTTGATCGAATCAGTCATCGCGAGAGATATTGAATATTTAATTTGACAATAATACTTAATTACTACGGTAGGTCTTATTGATTAAATATTACCTAATGTAACAATAATACCTAATGTATTAACAGTAACGGGTAGCTATTACCATAATGGTGTTGATGCAGTACCGTAAATAGGGCAGTGCCAGCGGTGCCTAGATAATGGGTGCAGACCCTGTCGAGGGGCGCAATAATTAAACCAGGGCCAAGTTGTAGTTAGGCAAACATTTGTATGTATACGTAATATTGATGTTTGTGATTATTTCCATTTTTATTTTTCATTTTTTTCATTCAGTTGCTCAATTTTGTAATTTTATTGTGCTTTTGTGTTCATATTCTATGTTGCAACGTATAATGTGTATGTTGTACTATCCATCTATATATTACACAGAATTGCTAATTCCTTGAGTCCTCAAGATTTCAGCAACTAGTGGGCGGTAGTGAGTAGCTGTGGATGGTGTGTTTGAGTCATCGTATAAGAAGAGCAGCTCGCACCGGGTGTGTAAATGGCTAATTACGGCACTATGTTTATATTATTCATAGATATTTTGCCATAGGCTTCATTTGTTTAATAGATTCGTTATGAATATGAAAGCTCTGATTTAAATAAATGAAATAAACATGAAGGCTCTTGTTTTCATGATATTTATTTACATAACCATTAGTAATTAATTCCTGAACACGGCTACAAAAGTTTCAATTTATCAATTTGTGTGTGCAAAAACCAAGCGTTCAAAACCTGCTGGACGTAGAAATTAAAACATGGTATTTTCATCAAGCGGACGCAAAAGTGAAATAAACTAAAAAATGTAGGGAATGGATTCAAAAACCTTTTAAATTTTGAGGCCGGGGTAAAAAGTTGGACTGTTAAAGTTACGGAATTCTAGTCTATTACTGAAGCTTTTTGTGCAATTAAATTGCAAAATGTCTATGGTAAAATAGTACATTTTGATGCGAACTTTGTAATTGCAGACGAGGCTGAATCCGAGTAGAAGGTGAGGCCGAATTGGAGCAGAGAGGCTGCAATGACAAATGCACACGTGTGCTTAGGTTACGACGTTTGTCAACACATAAATTATAAAAATCAAAATCAAAGCATTTATTTCAAATAGACCATTTACAGGCACTTTTGAATAGTCAAATGTCGGTCAGTCTAAGAAAAGTGAAGCTAAATTGCACGTTCCAAAGTGTAGGTCTCTATGGAGAAGAACGTGCAAGAAACTCCATGGACACTCTTTTAAATCATATTATGTGTTACATATAATGCTTGGTTACATATTACTTGGTTGCATAGCATAATCAACTTTTTAATGTTCCCACTGCTGTGTCTCAAGCCTCTTCTCTAAGAGAGGGAATGGGCCAAAATCCACCACATGGGCGTAGTGCGGGTTGGTAAACGGCACATGTCTTCAAATTTTTGGTTCTAGGACATGCCGGTTTCCGCACGATGTTTTCCTTCATCGTTTTAATGGCAGTGGCGATGAAATAAATTACACAAAGTAGTGCGCCTGGCGTTTGAACCCGCGAACTGCTTGAAAGTCGGTGCCGTTACCACTCAAATTTATAAAACATTTGTACAATATTTAGTACCAGAATTTTCTCATAGGTATTTTGATTACATAATTAGAATGGCTTTTATGGCGTGCAGGATTTGTTTCCGCGTGCATTTTTATAAGTTACTCCTGTTTAATTATTTTAGGTCACAAAAAATATTAATTTTGATTCTACATAATGAGTGAATGTAAATATTTAATCATGCAATTTTTTTTTCTTATCACAAAAAATTTCAATGTATGCTTTTTTTTTTGGTAAGTCTTATTAAAATTTCTTGGAGCGCGGTGGAATCAATGTATGAACAGTAAAATTATGAAAACGATGAGTTTTTTTACCCTGCCAAACGTGAAAGCAGTCACATTAATTTAAAGTAATCCAGAAACTTACCTTGCTCTTCTTGTAAGCACTTCACTCAAACTGAACACAAAATACTTATTTGTTTCTGTGATGATTTAGATAAACCACTGTTATCACATGATACGGGCTGTTGTTTTATTGTATGGATTAATTTAGACAGTTTGCTGGTGGAATATTATGTTACGATGATTTATAAATTGCCTAAACTGAATGATTCTAGTTAATTCCCTGACTGCTGATGATCATGACTATATACGGTTTTTCATGCCCACGGTCTCGTACCCAAAGGTCACGTGTGCGAGGGTTCTAGAGACGAAGGTTTTGTTTTATAATTTAGTAGCTTTTGCCAGCGGCTTTGCCCTCGTAGGTACATTAAAGATAGCCTATATCACTCAGGAATAAAGCAGCTTTCTATCGGTAAAAAATTTAGCCATCGGAACAGTACTTCTAGAGATTAAACCCCTACAAACGAAAAACATAAAAACAAACATTCGCGCTTGACCATTATTTCACCCAATGGTAAGCGACGATGTGGTCGAACACTGGGTTGCAACAGTCGTTGTCTTCTTACCTACTTTATAAAAAAAAAAAAACCGGCCAAGTCGGACTCGCCCATGGAGGGTTCCGTAGCAGCAAGTAACATAATATAAAAGTTCTTGTAGTTCGTTGTAACTTTGATCCAGTGGCGTGCCTGATGCCTTAACATGGGGCAAGCCAAGGAATCTTGACCTAACTACTACTTACCTATTAAAAAAAAATCTCGTGCTACCACGTGTCATCAGTGAAGTAATGCTGATTTTTCTGAATTGCTCCACTACTATTAACAATTATAATGTTAATAGTAAGTAATAAATAATGATAACAAAAGCTTCACCACAACAACTTTATCATCATACCAATAATCGTAAAGTTTGAATAGGTACATGAATAGAAAAAAAAAATCGTATTCTAATTCAAATTGTCTATCTTTATTTAAAAATGATTGTATTACTTACACCAGCGTAAAAAGTTTGTGAACGTTATTCTACCTACAGCTGATTTTCAATTGCAATCAAAGATAATTCGGAAAGCCGCTCTTGTTGTCGAGTACCGGCCGGCCGGGATGGTCAGCCAATACTATTACAACGATTAATTTGAACATAATGAATATTTAATGTAAGGTTGAGTTGAGTGTGAAATAAAACAACCGAGTACTAGGTACTGATCTAATGTTACTGTTTTGACGCCAACGCCATCTAGTTATGAATGTGTAACTAATACATATTTTTTTAAATCTTGGTGTTTCAAACACTTGTTCGTTATAATAATATGTAATATTATTGGCAAATACTCACAATCGAAACAGCGGTAGCTTTTCGTTGTTCACTTTTTTAAAACACACTTATCACTTAACTGTCGAGAAAGAGAACCAACTTTCTATTGGCGGTTTACCAAAGTCAATGTCAAAGCCATGTATAAAGAAGGAAATAACAGCGTTTACTTGAACGCTTTTGAGAATTTTTATGGCACTAGCAAAGTTATTTGAGTCATACCTGATGTATTCCAAGCATTGTTATTAACTTTTCTGAGAAATATTCAAAATAGTAAAGTTACAAGATTATATTTATCTTTAAAACTCAAACCCTACCTGGCCATTGATATCAATTCCACACATAATAATATCCACACACAACCACAAGTATAGTTTCCGAATTCATAAACTGTTAAATGACGGAAAACAAAAAAAAAACAAAACAATAATTACGTACAACACGATAACCGATCAAAGCAAATTTGAACTGAGTACTTTTTAGTTCGTACAACTTTACGCATCATAGAGGGCGCCTCGTATTATAATATGCGTAAAAATTTCTGTCATTCATAAATTTACCAAAGCCCTGCTTTTTTTTAGAACAAAATGTTAGACGAGGATTTGCACACAATAACAAATTACACCCACACACACTCAAAATTTGACGTATTTATATCAAAAGTTGAGATAGAAGATAAAGCCTCATAAAAGCCTTTGAGGCAGAAAAAGACAACAACACATTAGTGTTCATCTCTTTCTTTTGTTAAGTGTTAGAGTGAGATCGGAGAGATTTCGCTCAGAATGGCATCCTCGCTTCGCCCTGGTATCGTCTTATGAATGATTTTTGAATTTCACACAACACAGTGGCAACTTAGCGTAACCACGTAAGCGCGCGAAGTTTAAAGTTTAGATTTTTGTGATAATTAATTGATTGGTCGTGTTCTATGAATTAGGTGAGGTTTTGGTAGGGCAAGCCAGGCTTTTTGGCTTATATGGCGGGCACGCCACTGCTTTGATCGATGTTTTAATAATAGTGTATTTTTTTAGATTTATGACGTATTAAAAAAAAACTAGTTACTAGATCTCGTTCAAACCAATTTTCGTTGGTAGTTTACATGGATGTACATCATATATTTTTTTAGTTTTATCATTCTCTTATTTTAGAAGTTACAGGAGGGCGGAAACGCATTTTACCACTTTGGAAGTGTCTCTCGCGCAAACTCTTCAACTTAGAAAAAAAAGATATCAGAAACGTCAATATCATTTTTGAAGAGAGATGAGTATGATGAAAAAAAAAATGTTTGAATTTCAGTTCTAAGTATGGTGACCCATAAAATTGATTGCTTTTTTTTCTATTTTTGTGTAAAAAATCTTAAAGCGGTTCACAGAATACATCTTCTTACTAAGTTTCAACAGTATAGCTCTTATAGTTTCGGAAAAAAGTGGCTGTGACATATGGACGGACAGACAGACAGACAGGCATGACGAATCTATAAGGGTTCCGTTTTTTGCCATTTGGCTACGGAACCCTAAAAAGGCCTCGATGATGGGCCTTCGCCCATGTCTAAATTTGTCCACGCTACGTCTCTGTAGACATTGTCCTCTTCGTTCAAGGTTCACGATAACTCTCTTAAATATTCCCGCAGATTTTGCAGACGTCTCGCGTCGATCCAACTCCAACAGTTCTGCTAACACTAAGCACCGTCGCGTCGACTTAGGCTCAGTCCATTTTATTACGAACTTACAATGCTCGCTCCCTCACGGTTGCGGACTTCCTATACTCTCGCTCCGCCTGAACCAGAGCCGGACATAAGAGGTCACCGCCGCTGATGACCCCACGAGGACATAGCAGTGCTCCGCCCAAGTGGGGCTGACTTAAACCGTGTACTCCACCTTATCCTCCATCCCATCCGCACAATGGTGACACCCGGGCGTTTCTTCTGCCTCAATCCGAAACAGAACTACCGAACTCGCCATGTCCAGTGAGGACTTGCGTCTGGTGGAAAGTGAACTCATGGCGCTTCCACTCCTCAAAGAGTAGACTTGCCGGCACGATTAGGCCGTGCACAGCCCTAAGTCGTGACAGTCGCTGTCTCCACCACATGACGACCGCGGCCTCGATCCTGGCACGCAAAGACTACCTAAACGAATACCGCCTTCCCTTCCTTCTTCTACCCAGAACAATTAGTAGTCTAGGAATTATTTGATGATTTTACGCACTAAAACTAAAAACCTTAAAATTCCGTACGTAATGAACAATAAATAATTCTTACCTAAGTTGGATATTTAGAATATAATAACACAACACACGACAATACTCTTAACCACTTCCAAAAATATGAAATCTAACAAATAAAAACATTGAATCGTATCAGTAACTGTTTAAGTGCTGCTAATTATAAAGCTACGTCTTTGTTGTAAAGCGGTGGAGTGTAGCGATCACATCAACCAATGGGCAAAGAACCTATATTAACAACTAGCTTTTGCCCGCGGCTTCGTCCGCGTACATAAAATATAGCTATCTCTCTCAGGAATAAAGCAACTTTCTATCAGTAAAATAGTAGTTTATGTGACTAGGGGATAAAGCAGTGTCTTTAAGTCGCGGGCGGCATGTTAAATTCCGAACGAAACGAAGGTTGCTGATTTTAATCCCGAACGACAGTGAGGGATTTATAAAATTAACTCCCGAGCATTGCGAGGGAGTTAATAAAGAAACCTGAGTGAAGTGAGGAATTTAAGCCGCCCAAGACAAAGACAGCTTTATCCCCGTGTTGCATACTCTACTTTTTACACCATCTGTGAGATAATTAAAAGACAATTTGGTCGACCAAATCACATATTAGAGAAATATAAGTATTATATTTACAAGTTCATCAAACAAACAAAATTCACTACTCCAAGATTCTATAGTTTCAATTTTCTATAATGCTCCCGTGTCGTCAGTACGCACGTTTTATTCTATTTTCTTTTTTTTGTTAGTGGCCAGTTTGAATCATAGTGATTACATACTCTTTGGTTTGAATTTCGAGTCAACTTGTTCGATGCGCCTACATTTTAATTCACAATGTTGACTATTCTTGATGCTCCAAATTCAAATCTCATTATTCCCTAGGGATCGGCCATACTGCATTATCTCCCTAGGCATATAATGACTTGCTTTAAGTAAGGTTTGTATGACGTGTAAAACGACATTATCGAGCAGGTGGTGTAAAAAAAATCAATCGCATCAGTACTGGAAACCTCCTACAAACAGAAAAACCGGCCAAGTGCGAGTCGGACTCGCCCATGAAGGGTTCCGTAGCAGCAAGTAACATAATATAAAAGTTCTTGTAATGTGTTGTAACTTTGATCGATGTTTTAATAATAGTGTATTTTTTTCGGTTTATGACGCATTAAAAAAAAACTACTTACTGGATTTCGTTCAAACCAATTTTCGTTGATAGTTTTTATAGTAATGTACATCATATATTTTTTTTAGTTTTATCATTCTCTTATCTTGGAAGTTAGAGGGGGGGGGACACACATTTTACCACTTTGGAAGTGTCTCTCGCGCAAACTATTCAGTTTAGAAAAAAATGATACTAGAAACCTCAGTATCATTTTTGAAGACCTATCCATAGATACCACACACGCATGGGATTGATGAAAAAAAAAAAATTTGAGTTTCAGTTCTATGTATGGGGACCCCCAAAATTTATTGCTTTTTTTCTATTTTTGTGTTTAAATCTTAATGCGGTTCACAGAATACATCTACTTACAAAGTTTCAACAGTATAGCTCTTATAGTTTCGGAAAAAAGTGGCTGTGACATACGGACGGACAGACAGACAGACAGACAGACCGACAGACATGACGAATCTATAAGGGTTCCGTTTTTTGCCATTTGGCTACGGAACCCTAAAAACAACTTTACCTTTTTAATATAATTAGTGTAGATGTTTAAGCCGAATATACTCTATAATTATTTATCTAGTAGGAGTAGTACTGAGCCACAATTACATATATAAGGCGGATTTTTTTTACTTTTTGGGCGTCACTCACAAAAGACTGACCCCCAAAACACCCGTTCGTCATCACTTCTTAGTATTTTCTGGCAAAAAGAAATGGCGTAATTGCTCGAAATGGTTATCACAGGGTAAACACGTGTAGGTTTTACTGAATAAAAGTCCTCTCGCTCCACCTAGAACGGGAGATTTCCCAATCTGGCTTTCAAAGGCAGTTTCAGATACGCTGCTAGTAAGGTGTGGAATAATATTCCTCCTCCTATAAGAGTACTGGGCACTATCCATACGTTCAGAACGCGTTTACGGCAGTACCTGATAGATGCGCAAAGGAAACTGGATATGGTCGCTCTTAACGTCTCATTTATATGAACTGTCTACAGTGGATTTTAACTTAACACGAAGATATAAAAATAGTTTATGTATGTATGTATATCTACGGCTTGTGGGTGATGAAAGTTCCTTGGGCACCGCTGTCTGCTCGGCTCGTTCTATCTGCGCATCTTTCACGACACCTGGTCTCTGTTCCCGCGTGCTTGGCAGACCTGTGAGAAACGAAGGACACGTTAATTTTATAGTTTTAAAAATAATTATTTGGCTATATTTCCTTTTTTTCTTCATGTTGACTTACCCTATATGTCTGGCCTGCTTGCATCCAGTACTTGCATTCTGTGTCGCCGTCGCCACTCTGGGGACACGGCAGTCATTGTGAGTCGCATCTAAAAAGAAATTGTTAAATTCATACTTTTACATTTTACACATTGATTTATTCAAATAGCTATCACTATAAAAAAAAAAACGAACGATAAACAAACGATACTCACCTTTTTGACTATATACGAATCTTTTTTTTTCACTTCTTTCTTCTACGAGTATAACACTAAAATTCACTTAACTGATAGATATTAAGCATTAAGAAACTTACGCTTTATTTCATTGCGTTATTTCTTTTTTATTTTCAAAGTACCCGAAGTTATAACAAGTTTTTTTTTTTTTTTTTTATATTTTTGTTTTTAAATTTTGCGCTGTTGTCAATTCGTCCATTGCGCCTAGCTGCCCTAGGCATAATGAATTGGCGTCCCGTTGCACTGCGCAAGCTGACGGGCGTGGTTTTGTTTTGAGATTGAGTCGCTTCAAAGCCGGTTTTTTGTTTGCGCAGGCACGATTAGAGACCTATTACAATTTTTTTAATTTTTATTTATTTTCTCTTTTTTTTTTATTTGATATATTTTGTATGCTGAACACCTATTTATTTATTATTTACCGTACATAAACATATACATAAAATATTTAATTTATTTACCGTACACCTATTCACTAATAACTGAGTACTAAAAATAAACCAATTTTCAACCGTAGTTACCGTACACTCGAAATAAGGTTCAGTTGAAAACCAGCGTCTGGCAACTACCATGTAGTTGTCTGGCATTATTGCTGAACTGGACCTATTTGGCGCCGCCGTGAGACACACATTGTTAGTTGTCTCTTCTTTTTTTTTTATATATAATAATTTATTAGTGTTTACATGTTGTTACTACATTGTGTGTAATACGAGTGTGTATGCCAAATAAAATATTTTTCTTTCTTTCTTTCTTTCTTTCTTTCTTTCTTTCTTTCTTTCTTTCTTTCTTTCAATCACTCTAGGATTGAACGAAAGGTTTTATTTTGCATTCTAGGACCAGGGTTTTTTTTACAGAAAATTCCAGTAACTGTAGTGGGTATGCCTGCTGGGCTCTACGGTGTTGCTGATATTACTTCGAGACGCGCGTGGAGCACTGTCGTCTACAAGCCTACGCCTACGATTTCTGGGTGGAGCAAGAAGTAGTGTCAGACTTTTACTGACAAGAAACCACCTTCCTATAGTTGTCAGGCATCGCCACTGTGTGGACGGCCCGGAGGAGCACACGGTGAAATTATCAGCAACCGTAGGGGCTCAGCGGGGTCTAAGCCGATATAACAGGCAACGAAGGAACAGGATGGGTATTTTAGTCAGTAAAAGTCTGACGAAAGTCTGTCAGAAGAGAGCAGTGTTGGCCGAGGGGTAAGGGCTCCGATTTACGAGTTGTAGGTCGCGGGTTCAAACCCTGCCAGGCAGTTATTTTGTGTAATTTATTTCATTACCACTGCTCTCAAAACTCGTGAGGAAACCGGGATGTCCCAGAACCAAAAATTCGCAGAGATGTGACATTCACCAACCCACACTGGGCCCGCGTAGTGGATTACGGCCCAATCTCTTTCCTAGAGAGGAGGCTTGAGTCCCAGCTGTGGGAACATTAAAAAAAGGCTGATGATGAAAAGTCTGACACATTTTTACCACCGGAAAAAAGCAAAACCTTCCTTCAGTTGACCTTAGCGTTCCAGGGTCATAGTAACTCTTTCTCTCCACATGGATCATCACTGTTAGAAGCTTGTTCTTTGTTACTGTGATCTAGCCCTAACAATCAACAGAATGTAACAAATTAATATCAATGGAAGCTGTGAGTTTGAGGCCCAATTGCTGGAGTGATACATTAAATTATTATTTGTTTACTTATTTAGATTTTTTTTTCATATATATATCGTTGCCCCACTCTAGGAGCGATACTCCTGTATCGTGGGTGCATTCACAAACATTCAAACTCACTTTTAAGAGAAACCTAAAATCTCAAATATTTTGATGTCAAAAAGTGCATTTTTTCAAGAGAGTCATTTTTGTAACTGTTAATTTATAATATTATTTAATGAATACTTATCTTTAACTTAATCTGTACGCACTATTATACATTAACACACACATTACATTACACTTATAAACAACTTAATAACTATAATTACAGTAAATTAAAAACTAAATAAATAATAAAACCCTACGCTAAAATACTGTTAGTTTTATAGGTATTTATTATACACTTTTAATTAATCACTGGCTGGATAGCGAACAGCAGGAGCCAGCGACGCGGTAAGCCTAGAAGGAGATGACGTGGCTTTTTTGAGTCCTACCTAAAGGATTCCTACTAAAAATGTTGCATGTTTTTGTTAGATTTGAAGATTCACAATACGTTACGACTAATGCGTAGAAAGCATCGATTTGTTTAGTGCGGGAATTGAATCCACGGCACGTAACACTGCAACCAATCACTCAACCACAACCGTGACGTCTGGACAAAATGGAGCTAATTAAAAAAAAATGTGCTAAGTAACTTAAAAACATCAACTTGTCATTTAGTATCATGCTGTATATTATCATCTCATTGTCAACTTCACAAACATCATACTATAAATAAGATAATCGATAAACTTTCGACCCTATTCATAACTTATGTAATTTTTATGTAGGTACCAATAACTAGCTAATTAAAACTGTTATGATACTTCGCAGCAAACCATCATGGTATGTTCAGCCCCGGTATGAAGGCGCGAAGGAATGGGGTGGGTTTTTTAGTCAGTAAGAGTCTGACACTATCTCCCGCTCCTCCCAAGGGCGGGAGATGTCATTTGGATGATTTTTACAAAAAAACATATTATGTCAAATTTTCCTTCGAGGTAGGTGATGATAGAAGGCAGTGCACGCTTATCTACGGGGTTAGTGAGATACCTAGGGAAAGACATATTTGCCAGGAAGTCAGGAGTCGCAGGACGATTGTCGGCCACTGTAGCCGCGGGTTTGCGGACGGAGAGCCATGGGTAGCTGGCCATAATAATTGTACTAAAGCAATTCTTAGAACAGCAGCTTAGAGCAGGGGTGACCCAGTGGTAACGGTCCTGACTTAGGAGTTGTAGGTCGCAAGTTCAAACCCAGCCAGGCGTATTACTTTGTTAAATTTATTTCATCACCACTGCTGTCAAAACGGTGAAGGAAAACATCGTGAGGAAACCATGCAAGTCTTAGAACCAAAAAATCGAAGACATATGATATCAACCAATCTGCACAGGGCCCACGTGGTGGATTACGGCCCATTCCCTTTCATATAGAGGAGGCACGAGTTCCAGCAGTGGGAACATTAAAAGGCTGATTATGTTAAGTTATACTAGTCCTTAGAAATGTGCGAGGCTAGTAGACGATGCAGAGATGTCATACGTTGTGGCCCTGTAAAATTCAATGGCTGTTTTATCGACGGTTTCCACCAAATCTGTAAAATAATGTTTAGCTGCGATGATTGAACTGGATCTTTCATTGGAAAAAAAGTTTAATGAAAACTCAAAAAAAAAGAATCTGATAAAATAAATGTGATTGAGTACACTTTATGGTGTCTTTTATTGGGCACCAGTGTGGGTACAATGCCTCTGGGGCCAGGGTTAGTTTCGAAAGACAGCCCGAGTCCCGGAATGAAGGCTAGAAGGAACGGGGTGGGTCTTTTAGTCAGTAAGAGTCTGACACTATCTCCCGCTCCGCCCAAGAGCAGGGGTTGTCATTGGACGATTTTTTCCCACCATAAAAAAAAAGTGTGGGCACGATCGCTGCAGCGACCAACCTACAAGCTGAACTCATCGCAAAGTGTTATGGTCATCCGAATGGTATGGAGATGTCACAGAGTCTCCAAGGACAGAGTCTTGAAGGCCTGGCTCCTTGTGATCTGGAGGCAACAATCGCTCCACACACGCACTTCGCTGACGCGTGCCTCGGCGTCCTCACTTTCCGTCTGACGCAGGACCTCGCCAGACACGGTTTTATCTGGAGATTCCTGCTTTGGATTCGGCGGAAAAAAACGCTCGGGTGTCACCATTGTGTGAATCGTCCGAAGGACTCGGTGGAGGTGTGCCTCGTTTGGACGGAGCACTGCCGTGTTCTCGTAACAGCATGGCAGTAACTTCGCGCATCTGCCCCTGGTCCACGCCATCGTATCAAAGTCAAAAGTCAAAGTCAAAAGTTTTTTAGTTCACATAGGCCTACATGGGCACTTATAAAACGACGTCAAAAGCTAGTGCACGGTTCGAAATTGGTCGTTTCCTATGAAGAAGAACCGGAAAGAAACTCCATGGTTACTCTTTTAAAAAAATGGTTGTACTTACAATATTTCCATATTACGGTATTAATAGGTATTATTTAAGAACAGGGTAAACCGGTCTATATTGTACTCAAAAGCACAATAAAAATAATAATTTAAAAACCGGCCAAGTGCGAGTCGGACTCGCTCATGAAGGGTTCCGTAGCAACAAGTAACATAATATAAGAGTTCTTGTTATGTGTTGTAACTTTGATCGATGTTTTAATAATAGTGTATTTTTTTCGGTTTATGACGCATTAAAAAAAAACTACTTACTGGATTTCGTTCAAACCAATTTTCGTTGGTAGTTTTTAAAGTAATATATATCATATATTTTTTTTAGTTTTATCATTCTCTTATCTTAGAAGTTAGAGGGGGGGGGGGACACACATTTTACCACTTTGGAAGTGTCTCTCGCGCAAACTATTCAGTTTAGAAAAAAATGATATTAGAAACCTCAGTATCATTTTTGAAGACCTATCCATAGATACTCCACACGCATGGGTTGGATGAAAAAAAAACATTTTGAGTTTCAGTTCTATGTAGGGGGACCCCCAAAATTTAATGCTTTTTTTCTATTTTTGTGTGAAAATCTTAATGCGGTTCACAGAATACATCTACTTACAAAGTTTCAACAGTATAGCTCTTATAGTTTCGGAAAAAAGTGGCTGTGACATACGGACGGACAGACAGACAGACAGACAGACATGACGAATCTATAAGGGTTCCGTTTTTTGCCAATTGGCTACGGAACCCTAAAAAAGTGAGTCAAAATATGAAGTAATCTAAGAATTCGTGGAGTCTACAGTGTTCTTCCATTTACTTTATAAAAAAAGACTTTATAAAAAAAAAAAAAACTAGAAAAATAATAATAATTACAACTGTATGCAATAAATGAGACGATAACAACCAAAAAAGAAAAAAACTAACGAATTTAATGTGGTTCGAGGTAGGTATATGAATGGGTGAGTGGGATGTTTTTTTTTTATATTATCTGACTACAGATAATATAAAAAAAAAATATTGCAAAAGCAACGTGTTAGAAAAAAAAAATGTTACAACAGAGATGTAGCAGTTAATAATAGATACATTCACACAATATTATGAGTTACCAGAGGGCCACAAGTGCAGAGGCAGTCATTGCCAAACAAGCGTGTCTTCGTCATAGTCTTTAACCTTGTAAAATGTTTTTTTGGTTAAGACACGCTTAATATGGGTTTTGAATTTTCCTTCACTAAGTTCAGTCACCGCTTTTGGTAGCTTGTTATAAAGCCTATTTACTAAAAATGACTTACTGGTCTTGGCTAATCTCCATTTGGGTAATACAATTTACAAACGCTTCTAATTTTGAAAAGTCCAAGGTTTTTACGGAACGAGAGTTAATGGTCACCTGGGAAGCACTCACCTCCTTCTGCGAAGCAACAATGCTAGCAAATTAGGTGGCGGAAAGCGTGAGAAGACAATTTTCACGTCTCGCATTGGCAGCATCAAGTCGTTGGACGGAAGCCACTGTTGACGCGATCTTACTGATGGTGAGCAATGGTTAGGTCACCGTCCGATCAGTACCAGGCCCGAGTCGATGGTGCCGATCGGTGGTGATTGTGATCCATTGGCGTTGGTGAGGTATGTTGGAATCGATGCCCGTAAAGTCTGCAGGATGTTTTGAAAGACTTACAAAGCAACTGAAAGAACACAGTTAAATTTTTGTCAGTAAAAGTCTAATGCCCTCCATACATGCTAAGGTATACTTGACAGGTTTGCTTGTACAGGTAAACCGGAGCGTGTACAATTGCCGTCACCGATCTTGAGCGGTTGCGCAGAAGTCAAATATTCGGTCTCTTTAGTGGTGCGAAGTGAGGGGGGGCGGGAAGTGTCAGTGATTGGCTCGCCTCACCATCGCGTCATAGACGTCACTCCTAATTCGTTCCCTGCGTTGCTGCATGTGTCTAACAAAGAGATTGGATCGCCAACGTACCTATGGAATGCGTAAAGCGATCCCCACTCTGACGCCGAGCGCTCAACATCCGTTTTGGCAATTGTATGTTGCACACCTGTGCAGGTTTCCATACAAGCTCACCCATTCCATACAAGGTCATGATTATTATATCATTAAATAGGTATATCCAATACTTAATTCCCTAATAGAAATGCGCCTGCGATGTACCTACCTAGGTACCTAAAAAGAATACAGTAAAACCATTTTTTTAAAAAAAAGGTTACATAAATGGAATTCATAGACAATAAAATAAATGCGAAGTCTCTGTGCAGGTAATGAGTCCATGGCCTATAAAAAAGACTCGTAAATAGTGATGTTATACAGTCGGTGTACTATTACGTCATATAATATGCCATTTAAAATACAATATTTTGATTTTATACCTATTGACTGATAATAGCGCTATCTAGCGTGGTCACGATTAACTAAGTACCTGCCACAGTGATGACCGTTTACTCGTCGTAGCGCACAAACGAGTAGGAGGTTTTCATTGCAGTTCATACGTTCAGCGCGAGATAGCGCTTCAGTAGGTAAAACTGTTTTACGCACCGTGCTATCAAGACCTTCAAATGACCTTTTCTGTGTGTCCTCTCGACGACTTACTATTTGACAGTACTACCAACGTAGCAGTTCGGGAGTGTCTGTGTTTCATCGGATAAAAAATTAATAAAAAAGTAAGTTTAAACATTTATTCACAAAATATTATTTATCAGATTTATCGGTTCGACTTAAATACTCATGAATGTTTAGAAAGTTATATAATTTGCGGCTTGGTTAGTAATTTATTTAAGGTTATAATAATAGAAAATCTGTGCTACCACTTATTGGAATTATATGTTAAATATTTTATTATATTACTATGTTCATGTTCAGAAAAATCATTGTCTGTTATAAAGGAAGTTTTTTAAATACCTACCTACTTAGTCTTGAATATTCTATGGCGTCATATTTTTGTGCTATTGCTAATTTTTTAACGCATTACCATATAAGTAAGGAAAATTTAAAAATAAATATCACATCCAAAGCACACAAACCTCCCGGTACCTACCTAGCATGAAGGTGTATGAGTGTGGTAAAACAATTTCATTTAATCAATATTTAGCTATATCTGGAACGTTATTTTTTTTGGTTTGATGCTTTAATTAGATCGTAATAAATCAGTATTATTTCCACGGTCTGTACCCCTGCTTTTCATGTTATACAATAAAGATGAACATTGTTTTCAATGACCTTTCAAGGTCACCTTTGAGAAAGGCTAAAATTGTACAAAGTCAAATGAATTGTAAATAATATGAGATAATTTTTATTATGTAAAGAATCATACAAACATATTTAGTAAGTCATCTATATTATAAATATAATTACACAGGTACATCAAACGGTGAACTACATAGTTCCATCATTATCATTAAAGATATTCAAAAAAATATTTTAGTTATGTTATATGAATCGATAAATACACATCACTACCAGGTCTGTTTTGATTTTGTCAAAAAAAATCAAAATGTCAAATTAATTGACGTTTGTACTTTGTTGTCAAGACAACGAAATCGAGCAAGCTTCGTAATTTAATTTTAAAAACATATGAATGTCGCGGTGTGTTCAGTCATGGTGAGTTTTTGATAGAACAGCATTTTATAATGTCGAGTATATTATTTTTAAGTTTAATTTAATTTCTAAGTATTTTTTTATAATCAAAATTATATAAATACAACACAATGGGTGCTAAAGGCAAAAAAAAGAAGGGAAAAAAGGGACCTCCGGAATCAGGATGGTGGCCAGGATTTGGGACGAAGGGTAGGTTATGTAGACCTCAGTATTACCAAAGCCTAGCTAATTTTGTAAAGACTAGGAAAACATAAAGTGATGAATAAAAGAGAGTAAGTTTTCTTTGCCAAAACATTTAAAAATTGTTACAAGTGGCTGTTATCAAATTCAATTTTATCAAGTACTATTTTTGTTTTTGATCAAAGTCTTCTGAATTCTATAAACTCAATTTTTTTTATATTTTGTTGCTAACTCCATGCATCTATGTACTCTTTCACTGAAACGTGTAATGCATTCAAAAATAAACATTATAAATAATTTCTGAATTTACATTCCAGTTCAAATAATAAAATGCTTCTTATTTCAATACAATTCTAGAATGTATGAAAATGCATTTAAATTGTCAAGCACCAATGTAGTTGCCAAGTGTGTTGATTATAGTAGACAATCTTATAATAGCATGTTCACCGGGAGGTCAAGTTTCACCACGAAGTTTCTAATGAGAATGAATAAAAAAATCTTATTATTGCAATTTCTTAACAGAATAACAATGGGAACCATTTAACAGAGTTCATTAGCAAAGTAAATAAACATTACTTAATTAATTTTGTACACTTTGCCATTAATGATTAAAAAAAAACTTCTTTGTCTATAACTTTATTTAAAAAAGTCTTCCAATTAGAATAAAAACAACACCAGACTAATGGGAATGTCAATAGATTTTATCACAACTGGTAAATAAACGTTTTTTTGAGGTGGAAAATAACTTCTGTCACTCTGAGTGGAGAGAGAGGGTGTATCACACTCTTTCTGACCAAAACCCGTTGCATTCTAGGACCACAGTTATATGTGGTTATATAGGGAATATTGCCTAAAGTATGAATAACCGTTGTGCTATGTCTGTACGAATAAAAGTATTTCTATTCTATTCGAATATTGGTGGCAATATTGCCCCAGCAGTGTCCCTACTTCAGCCCTAGTAAACAAATTTTGGAACAATTAGCATTCAAATTATAAAATGATGACAATATTATAATTAAATAGTAACATAAGAATGTAATTTTTATGCATGAGAGAAAAGTACCTGTTATAAATAATTCTGTTTTCCAAGTTGTATCAACTGAGAATGTTGCTGACATTAATTCATTAAACCCCAAGCAAACACCGGCGTTCGTGCACCTATTGTCTTTCTATTGTGTCTGTAATTTCCACGATTGAAAGGTTAAACTACACAAGTTATAAAGAAAATACATTTTGTTCAATTGGCATATCTTGGAATTATTTCTCAGGGATGCTTGGCCCTTGACATAGAATTTCCAATTAGTAGCCTAATAATTTGGAGTTTTGTCTGTCCTGCAGTCTTGACAGAATGGTCGTGGTCATGTCTCGGTCGAGTCCTGCGCCACCTCCTCTCTCGCGATACGACGCAATGCAGCTCTGTGTTTGGCGGCTTGAAAGCTTTCATTTAAGCTACAGTGTGCCACCGTTTTGACTTGGGTGGGAATGGCCAACTCGGTCTCATAGACCTATAATTATGTTGGAAGTTTCCATTTCCATATTTAAGACTGAAAGTAAACATTGAGGGTAGAGTTCTGGATGGTTTCCAATCAGCCACAGAGTTTAAGTACTCTGACAATATGTCAGCAACTTTGTAGGATATTAATTATATATTTGGACATTGACACTTCTTACTGTAGAGCTGTCAACGTTTGCTTCCTTGTCACAGTTGGTGTAAAATTGGAGTTTGATTTTTAATCTTATCATTAGGTTTTAAGGAAATATAATTTTATCAATAAGTAGGTAAGGCATTTAATAGAAGTTTATCTTTTTTTATGTATTTATTTCGTTGTAATAAAATAAATTGAGTATTATTACAATGTATCAGATATCTGTCCAATTTTGTTTTTTTTTTTTTGTGTATCCAAATTAGAATCATTGGTAGGAATAACATTTTATGATTGTCAAAAAAAGTTATGAAAATCCAATCCAAAGTTTTTAAATGTTTCATTTTATTATTTTCTTTTGCAAATATTTAGAAATATATTTATAATGGATTAATAAGTTTTATTCACACATAAAAATAACAAAGCTAGGTACATAGCATCTATAGAGAAAGAGTAAGTTGTACAATCTAGTTGAAATTAGTATCGAATTTCCGAGACCTACTTGGAGTCGGGAGGTTTTCCCTAATTTATTGAAATAGTTTTTGGAAAGAATATATCCATGTTCAAAGTTGTCCTTACAGAACGGAAAGATAGGAAAAAGAGAGACTTTTAATTTACAAATGTACTAGGATCCCATAAGCCATCAGCAACAGTGATACTAACTACACTCTATTGTTGCAGCCACAATGAGTACCTACTTCCAGTACCCTACTCCCGAGTTGCAAGAGGAGCTGAGGAAGATCGCTCAAGCGATCGTAGCTCCGGGCAAGGGTATCCTTGCCGCTGATGAGTCCACTGGTAAGTTACTCCATTTTTTAAGTGAATTTTTTTTTTTAAGTTCGTCTCGCTTGACCGCTGTCTCACCTGATGGAAAAAGACGTTTAGGTTGACGATGGAGCGCGCTTAAAAATAACCTCTCTTCACTTAAAAATCCCGAGGTTATAACTTATAGCCTATAGCTTTCATCAAGCCCAGACATATTGGTAGGATGAACTGGACTCGTTTGCTAAGATTTTTCTTTAATTGAGCAGTCTTTTGAGAGAAATGGATTGTACATAGAGAGGCCTTTACCTGGCAATGAAAAAATACAGGTTTCTAATAAAAAAAAATCTTAGGATCATAGGTACAAGCTGTTTACTTTTAGAGCTAGTATTTCTAAGTCATTGTTTTAAGACTATTTTTTTAAAAGACCTGAAGGAAGAAACTTCTTTATGGCGGCCATTACACGGTCATGCAAGCGTCAATCAATTCCATCAATCATGAATGATGGTTTTCGTCAATCAGTTCTAAAAACCGTCATTCAACGCATTACACGGTAGGTTTTTCGTCAATCAAGGCTTTGACTGTGGCAAAACTGGCAGCAAAACCTACCGTGTAATGTTCGCCTATGATGTGTTTTGTGTTTTTTATTCCTATAAGTACAGCCTACACCATTGCGTCGCAACCATAAATATCAGATGGTCGCAACCTAGAAAATTTATATGTTCAGTTTTTTTAATGTTATAAACTAGTGCTTGAATGCAATTCTACCTGATGGTAAGCAGTGATGCAATCGTCGATAGTGAAGAGCACTAGTTTATAATGAGTCTTCACTCTCGCTTGAAGACACCTGTATTACAAACGGACGAGAAGACCGCAGCAGGCATATTGCCACTTATTATTTTTTCAAAACTTTATGAACACAATGGAGAATATATTGAATGTTCCTCACAGGTACCATGGGCAAGCGTCTCCAGGACATCGGAGTGGAGAACACAGAGGAGAACCGCCGCAAGTACCGCCAGCTGCTCTTCAGCTCTGACGCGGTAAGAACTGTTTTATCCCGCCCAAGAGCGGGGATTCTCATTGGATGATTTTCCTCACCAAAAAAAAAACCTACAATGATTTTATGGAGTTACTAGGTCGAATTTTCTTCGATCTGCTGCTATCCTGGTACCCAAAGCTCTTTCTATTGTGCTAAAACGTTCCTTTTGTTGATTTTACTGGCGATTATGAAGATTTCGGTATTTTTCTGACTGAGAGAGAGGTTTTATAGTTTAGCAGCACCATAGCAGCTTAGGTCTTGGTTAAAAGATTGGCATAAGCCAACAGACAGGTAGGTAGGTTAGGTAGTCGTCCCAAGGATATGACCTAAAAGGCATTCTACTTTCGATGTTTTAAGAGGTAACGGGGCCTCCTCTATGTGCTGATGGTGATCACCAAGTTGGTTTTAGTGAGATAAAATTCCTACAGTCGATGGTCTTCCAAAGTCCGGGCAGCTTATGAAGGTTTCCACTCAAATATAACAAAAGAAATATGTTGGTAACGAGGTCGGTTTACCCAAGGGTCGCATGCACGTCAGTCAGTGGTACTAAACGGTATCAGACTCGCAACTAAATAAGGGTTCTATTTTTTTTTACAATAATGGCACAGAACTGGTACCCCAGTGGAACAGGATCGCGATAGGCCTCAAACAAAAGAATCTCTATGAAGTATCTTGCACATTCTTCTCCATGCAGACCTAGGTATGTTTTGTAATGTGCAATTAGCATCATTATTCTGACTGACTAACTTCTTGCCAGTTATTTTTATAAAGCTTTGATTCTTGAAGCTGCTACGCCCCTGCTATGTCTAGGTATTGTACACGATGCTGTCACTATTTGTGACCTATGGAGTGTCTTGCACATTCTTCTTCATGCAAACCTAGGTATGTTTTGCAATGTGCAATTAGCATCATTTTTCTGACTGACTTCTTGCCAGTTATTTTTATAAAGCTTTGATTCTTGAGCTATGTCTTAAGTATTGTACACTATGCTGTTACAATTTGTGACCATTTGACGTCTCATCTAAAATACGTGTTAAAACTGTTTTTTTTTTTTTATCTAAATTATCACAGCTGACCTTTGACCGGTACAGGAAATATATTTATAAAAACAAAAAGTCGTTTGTCGTCAAGGAAATCGAGTCCGTATCGAAATGTTAATCAAATTCTGCTACGATATATTTACGTACCTATATTTCGAGGTGTGGCAGTCGTGCCCCCGGAATAACCGGTTGCTATTTAACCGACTCGTTTGAATATTTAACATTGGTATGAAATGGGCTTTACATATAATGCGACCTTGTTTAGATATAGTCACGTTTACAGGTGTTGCACTGAGAAATAGTTGTTATTTTCCTCTTGCAATTATTAGTGCATGTCATGCGTTTTGTTTATGTACAGACATGAATTTCATCTTGGATTGAAGATCATGTTTCCACAATCTATAATCTGTCTAAAAAGTCAAACGACTTGGGTCAAATGAAATCTGATGTAGGTAGTCAACACTGGTTCAATAATCAAGGTTGATTAAGAGATCTTGATCATTGTTTACTAATAGAAGAACCTAACCTATAAAAAGTATCAAATAGAAGTTTAAGTAGTAGATAATATGAGTATTCCATCAAATATTTCCAAGTCTACTCTAAAAAAATTATTTATGTCATCAGTACGTCTAAAAGTTAAGAGGATTTGTAACTGGTTTTTTTTTAAATAAAGATCTAGGTATAATATCTAATTTATAAAAACATTAATTAAAAAACAAATAATTAAATTTTCAATTACTTATCTACAATAAACATCTCTTGGTTAGAAGGGAAATAAACACCCACTCTCCAATCAGCATTGAGCAAGTTTATGGAGCATTAATGGCCGCTTCTAAAAGAAAAACCTGCCTCTCAAATGAAAAAAAATTGCATAAAAATTGGTTCACCAATTTAAGAGCTACGGTGCAACAGCTATCTTTTCGGTATCTGCAAGGTATTATTTGTTGGCTGAATTGGTCACTGATAAATGTTATATTTATTTTGCAAATAGGTTTTTTAAAAACACTTTTACACATCAGTTCAAACTAGATGATGCCGGTGTTTTTCCTAGCTGAGTACCCTGAGAAAAAACACCGAAACAAAATCAAAAAGAAACTATAAAGTACCACCCACATTGGGAAAATGTAACATGATACCTAGTATGACGCTCACAAATGACGCTCTGCAGCGACAATGACAAATTATCACCTGACTTCTCTCATGTCACAATGTAATGCGAAATACCTATTACTTTCATTGTAAACAATCTATTACCGACTTAATTATTGGTCCAGATCGAATAGGATTGGGCGGCTAGCGAAGGAGGCGACCGCATTCACTCGTAATATACCGTAATAGGCCCGCCGAATCGTCTAAATATTTGAGGTGCGGCACCGCAACGCATCGTGTGCCCCTGCTCCTGGGAATAGAGTAATAGACATCCTCACGCCCTAGCCGCCGGGACCCCGACTCCGACCCCGACATCCGACGCGGACGACGAGTAATGTAGCTCGCCATCGGACCGTCCGGCAACCGTCCGGACCGAGTCCAAGTCGTCGTAATTTTCCACAGTTTTCCAAGCGCACCTCGAAAGTGATGTCAGCAAAACTGTGGGAGCCCAGTTGGGCCGAAGTCTTCTAGGACCATGGGTTGACTTCTGAAAGGGAAACCCATGGTCCTGGAACGCAAAGGGTAACTGAAGGAACAGATGTGTTGTTAGTCAGTAAAAGTCTGACACACCCTCGCGCACTGCTCTTGAACTTTTTTAAACGCATCCTGGAACAGCACAGGGGGCTGTGCTACTTTCAGACGACCCATGAACTTAATAGAATAGAATGTTGTGTCTTTATGATTTTAGGGTTACTTTGACTCATCCAGTAAAGGATACCCATATCCATAAGCTTTTATGGATATTCTTTATTCCTACATGATAAAAGTCACGTAGGCCAATACAAAAAAGAAGGCCTCGGTTTAAAAAAAGTGCTCTTATTCTAACATAATGTGACCTTGGAACAGTAATGCACTTATTAATTTTTATTTCATCATACAATGTTTTGCTTAGAATAAATCACGTGTATATTAAAAGTTAAAAATAACGTGAAATTAAACTAGACGATTTCAAGTGCCTTGGATATTTAAGTGACATGAGTCTTCCTGTGGCTTGGCATTCCCTTTTCAGGCCTTTACTCTTTGTAATAAAAGCCATTTTGCTTCAAATCTCTTTTAAATTAGAGCCAAAACATCTGTCTAAAAAGTGCGCCAAAATAGTTTTCTTTGGCAATTTGTCATGGTATGCCATATCCATTCACAAATACTAGGCACGTGAATTAAACAAAACAGCACGTGCTTTGGGCATACAGTTTTAGCATCCTACATGGCGCCTAAGCGTCATTGTAATGACGCTAGATTTCTCTGCTTTCCTTAAGACTTGTCGCGCCAAATAAGGTATGATTCAAGACTTGTAGATTACTTTCTCGTCTTGAATTTCTGGTTGATATTGAATACCACTAATTTATGCTGCTAGCTATAGATTGAGTGTGTAAACAAGATTTTTGTCTATTATACTTTTTCCCCTATAATATTAAACGATAGCGTAGTACATACCAATAACATGTGTCACCCAAGGGGGTTTGGAGGTAGGCGGAACAGAGAGTACAGTCTCGCAAACCTCCGTTGAAAAGGGAGGATCCTCCAACCAGAGTGGTGTTATGGTCTGGTGGACAACTGCCCGATAGATGATTTTGGGCTGTCGTATATGTTCAAATCGCGCGGAGACCTTTGATTGTGCGATGCAGGATTTCTTATTTTCTTCATAGTTTTAATGTGGCGCCATAGATGTCGCTACAGAGGCACCTCTTCAGCTTTAAAGTTGTTCAGCTTACAAGTTTAGTAAACCATAGCCATTTAAGGTCTAAAGTTCATACAAACATTTCAGTAACGAAATTATGAAAGCCCCAAAGAATATAACCTGTACTTAGTATTTGCTAAGTGGCGCAAATACTTATACCTTCTACGTAGTCTTTATAACTACTTCCTAAGTGGTGAAAAGATTCCAGCAGACTAGATTCTCCAAGTGCTGTAACTAGTTTTCCATTTCAGTGCCTCTCCGAGAACATCTCTGGAGTGATCCTGTTCCACGAGACTCTGTACCAGAAGGCCGATGATGGCACCCCCCTGGTCGGTCTGCTGGAGAAGCGTGGCATCATCCCCGGCATCAAGGTCGACAAGGGTGTCGTGCCCCTGTTCGGATCTGAAGATGAGTGCACTACTCAGGGTGAGTGAAGTTTTATGATATTTTTTACTCGGTTATGCATTCGATCTGAATCCAAAAACACCTCGCCTTCGGAATACGCGTTTTAAAGAACTTTTATAAGACTGATGCTGTGCTTATGTTATGATACAAACTTAATCGTCAACAAAATGTATCTAACAATGTTCAAGTAGACTTTGCTCTCATACTTTCCATTTTCAGAGTAGGCGTGTTATAGTCAACACGCTACAATGAATGACGCATAGCCTAATAGCCCATAACATTAGTTTTTTCTCCATTACCGACAGACGTTAGTGAACTTTCCCAGTCTTCGATCGATATTAGCATGCATAAACGAATGAAAACTTAATGAGAATTGATTGAATTTGCGGTGTTTGTGGTACATTTGACCTTTAGTCAATGTGGACACGGAGTTTAGAATGTGATAAAAGTAATATGTACATACGGATAAAAAAATTTGTTCCGATATTGCTTTTTTATAAGCAAGATAAACAGAATTGGAGTAAAAAAATATTCGAGACCATTTTGTATTCTTTAGGACTGAAAAATTAAGACGACATTTGCTTCATGTGTTACCAGGAAACCAGAACATTGCAACATTAAGTATTGATGTTATAACCGGTCTTACGAGATTCACAAAATGTTTTCAACAGCATGCCTCTTTTGTAACCAATGACCGGTTTTTGAGATTAATTTGCCTAATTAATATGAGAATTCAGTCCTTAAACTCCGACATTTTAAATGCACATAATATTTTTTCTTATAAAGATAGACTTATTTTGTTGGTTGGCTCAGAATGTTGGTAAGATAAATTATTATCAACGTAAGCACCACCTATGATTGTTATGACATTATTATCTACAGAATAGGGATTTGAGCGGATGACGGCACTTAAACCACTCTTTGATGACATACCATTGTATACTTTGTAGTATAAATAAATATAGCAGGCAGATTGCAATGTTCATACAAGTGCTTTAAGTGCTTCTTCCTGTTTTATGCCGCCCTGGTACCACCTAGACACTGATACGTTGATTTGGATAGATTTTAGCAACAAATAGGTTAAAAACAATTTAAAATTTTTTAGATGACTTTCCACTGTATACTTTGTTGAACAAATAAACAGACAAAATATAACAGATACGGAGAAAATATAACAGACATATTGCAATGTTTATACAAGTGCTTTTTCCTTTCTTATGCCGCCCTGGTACCAGCTAGACACTGATACTTTGATTTGGATGGAGTTTATTTAGCACCAAATATGTTGGAAACAGTTTAAAAAAAATCGGTCTTATAATAAAACATTATAATCGATACAAAATGACCCTGCCTCACTTTAATCGTGAATAAACATTTTTATCGACACGGCTGACCTATTGGACCGTCACCGATCTTTAAATAAAGGGGTGTCGAGCAACTCTGATTTCCTTCACAATCGGTGTCGGCGTACTTTTCATAGAACCCTCTGTTCCATGTTACCTCTCTTCACTTGATCTAAGGTTTGACGGTAATGTCTGTACCGTTAAACTAGCTGAAGTTATCAGTTTCTTTCACGAACTTTTCGTTTTCGACAACCCGGAACTCAAATACTTACCATTTGGTAAAATAAGTCTGAATATAATTTGTTCTACTGTATTGAAATGGGAACGAAACAAAAACGAGTATTTTTTGGCAAATACACAGATTGTGATCGAGCTACGCAATGAGGCCGAGGGGGCTCGACTAACTGATACTGTTATCTCGTTAAAAAAGTTCGTAAACAAGTGATTGCGTCATTTGAGTAGGTATCATGTCTGATTGGTATTAAAATAATGAAATGACAAAGGTTGTCTTGAGATTGGCAGGCGTAAGCCACTTCCAAGACAAGGAAAATTATGCAAGTTGCTTCTGGCAGTTCTTGCTCCTTGGTATTTTGGATTTGAACACATAACTGTTAAAGTATTGGTATTCCAGCAAACTTCTGCTTAACTTTTAAGAATACATTCTTGATGTTCTGTAATGCTTCTAACCGATAAAGCAGAGAATACCTCCTGTATTGACTGTTTGCCTAGTATCTCTATTCAGAATGATTTTATCAAAATAGTCTGACATTTATGATTTCGTTGCCATCTCTCAGCTGATTGAGTTTATTACGTTCAATTTAATGGATAAATGAGTACAGTTTGAACGCTGACAAATAAAAGCACCTATGCTTTTAACAGTAACTAAAAGATAGTAAAATTCTTATAAACGTTAAGTGTAAGATAATCGTCATAAGTAATAAATACTGTTTTTGAAATGCATTTGATCTCATGGTTTTTTAGCCACATCGTCATCAGTTGTTCAATTTTCCGTTGATAGTAACGTATTTTTTACTGATCAACCTACACCGACACACCTCCAAAGTAGATGATAAAAAACACATTGGAGGTGTGACGACGCTATTCAGTTTTGATGACATGAGTTATCTCCTGAGATTAGATTTAATCATTGGAAAAACAATTTTTCTTTTGGTTCTTCATATAAATTAACTTGAAACTATTTGCATCCTAGTATTTTACAATTTGGTATTCTTTCCCAGGTCTCGATGACTTGGCTCAGCGTTGCGCCCAGTATAAGAAGGACGGCTGCCACTTCGCCAAGTGGCGTTGCGTGCTCAAGATTGGCCGCTTCACTCCTTCCTACCAGGCGATCATGGAGAACGCGAACGTCTTGGCTCGCTATGCCTCCATCTGCCAGAGCCAGCGCATCGTGCCCATCGTTGAGCCCGAAGTACTGCCTGATGGTGAGTTAACTCTTAATAGACCCTGTACCCCTGGTATTTACTTTTTCCACAATTTTGGTAGGCCAATGTTTTATTTGGAATCTTCATTTCTTGGTTAGTGTGATCGTGAATGTTATATGCTCCTAATGAATTATTATAAAGGTTTAAATTTTCTTTTCTAGGTGAGCACGACCTTGACCGCGCCCAGAAGGTGACTGAGGTTGTCTTAGCCGCCGTCTACAAAGCGCTCAGTGACCATCACGTCTACCTTGAGGGCACCCTCCTCAAACCCAACATGGTTAGTACTAGACACTTATCTTACTCCTTTTATCTACTGAGGTCCTGGTATCCTGGTCTTCGTATCAAACATTTAATTAAAAGGCTCTCGGTTAGTATTAATGTTTGACTAATTTATTGTTACCCACTGTTCTTCAGGTGACTGCTGGCCAGAGCTGCAAGAAGACCTACACTCCCATGGACATCGGCCGCGCCACAGTCACCGCTCTGCTCAGAACTGTACCTGCTGCCGTTCCCGGTATGAATTTTGTCCACCTAAAGGACATACCATATACACACTATTCAACCACGTCATACATAATTATCCTAAGGTTGACGTGACTGATATGATTTATCTTCAATCTGCCATTTTTTTTTTAGCAATTGTGACTTCAAAGACAACCATGATTTTTAACTTTCCTCTTTTTTCCCCAATCTTTAACATCTCCATCGTCACCTTTCTCAGGAATCACATTCCTGTCTGGAGGCCAGTCCGAAGAAGAGGCGTCAGTGAACCTGAACGCTATCAACACCGTCGACCTGAAGAGGCCGTGGGCCCTCACTTTCAGCTACGGACGCGCCCTCCAGGCCTCCGTACTCCGCGCCTGGGCCGGCAAGCCCGAGAACGTGCTGGCTGGACAGCAGGAGCTCATCAAGCGTGCTAAGGTGACTTGATTGTACTAGGAGTAAATGTGGTGAAGGATGTGTTATTTAAGTACACGAGATAATTTCGAGATGCTTACAAAAGCTGCCTTTAAGCTTGATAGTATGTTGCCTGGTCAGTGACTGCTCATCGAGAGTGGTAACGTGACTTGGTTGTACTAGGAATATATGAGGTGAAGTATGTTTGATTTATAAGAGAGAAAGAGTCTGGTAGTGAATGAGAGACATCGAATATTTTTTTAGCAGAAATAAGTTTTGGCAGCTATGGTGCTTTGTACTAAAGTAATAGGAGAACAGAACAAAATAGTAGGTGAAGTTATTACGTACTACGAAACCTATAAAAAATGACGCGCCGGTGGTAAACTAAAGTGTGAGGTGACTGGATTGTACCAGGAACATATGAAATGAAGCATGCATGTGAAAATAGGAGCTTCGGGAGTTGTAGGCTGGGATCTATAGAATTTCAACCAAATGTTGACGATCAGTAACTAGTGCTGAAGTAGCTTGCTTTAATCTGTTTGAGGTGAAAAATGTTAGAACCTAATTTAAATACTGAATCCTAGATTATTACTTTGTCCTTGGAGGAAGGTAAGTTTAAAAGGCAGTCTGCCATGTCGTAGGTATCTACTAATAAAGTTTTAACAAAATACTTCAGGCTGAAACAATGCACGTAACTGCCGTCTGTACTAAATATTAATTAATTACTTCACTATACATTGATTTGCATGTACATTTGTGATGTCCTGTATCTGTCTTTTATGTGACTAATTTGCTTAGAATGTTGTTCTTACATTATGTTTTTGTGTTTCATTAGCGGCTCGTGTCAAAAAATTGCGATCTAAAATAAGATTCCACTTAGCCATTTTCCCAATAACTTTTACTATACACCGCTAAATTTTAATCGTTTTAATCCCGTGGAGGGTCGATCCGGTACATGAAACACTATCCATTTGGAAAGATAAAATTAAAAAAATAAAGTACCTCTTTTTCAAAACTCGTATTAATTTACGCATGTACGAAATTAATTTCTTTAAGAAAAAGTCAGCTGAGCGAGTTCAATGTCTTTCCAAATCGATAGTGTTTCATGTACTTACCGGATCGACTCTCCACGGGATTAAAACGATTAAAATTTAACGGTGTAGGTGTATATATACCGCTAAATACCTGTATTTTACACACAAGACTTGACCTCCACAACCCATAAATTGGGAAACGCAATACTGCTTTGACAAGACGCTTTCGTCGGATAGGTCCGATGAGTATTTTCGTGTCATATTCGCCAAGGTCGTGTATTTGCGACTGGGCATTTCATCTCGTTTAGCTCTTCAATCCCCATTGGTGACAGAAGAGCTGACGAGATGGAATATTTGGTCGTGATTGTGCGATCCTGGTGGAATAAACGCGACAGCTTGACCCAATATATCCGACGTTAGGCGCTTAAAAAGTTAAAGGTTATCCTTATGTAATTCTGTGGATTATGCATTATTTTACGCCGGCCGCAAATGAACCCAATTTAACAAGTAGAAGTAGTACTAATCAAAATTATTTTTTTCTCCAATCCTCACATTCGACATTGCACCAACACCGACGACGCTGCACTCCTGCGCATCTCTAACCACCAATCACGTGCCGACGATTCTAAATTCAAATATCTAAATCTGGATAATTCTGTTCTCTTGCCAATCGTGACGTCATAGGCTAACAGTCTCGCCTGCGTTGGCAAGTACGAGGCGGGTTCCATCCCATCTCTTGCTGCGTCTAAATCTAACTTCGTGAAGTCGCATGCGTACTAGAGTAACATAAGTTACCATACACCAACCTTACGTCAGAATATCCTATAGCCTTTTATTAAAAAAATGTAATGTAAGCTTTTTTAAAAAAAATCGATTGCGAATAAGTCTAGTGTATGGTCAACTTTATAATCTGAATGGTTTTTGAAATTGGCGGATACTTAATTGTGACACTCATTTTTTTTTATTTACGAAAAAACAAAACTATACATCGTCGCTATGTTGCAGTTGTCTTGGGTGTGTTTTAAATGCCTATTTCAAAATCGAAATTCGAACAATTATTTATACTAATTAAACATCTTTACGACAAAATGAACTAGCTTGAATGTCGTTAACATTATTTGCTATTGTTATTATTTTGTTTTTTTTTTTATTATTATTTAAACTTTTTACATTCCAAGAGTTTTAATTTTTGAGAATTTTAATGAAATCGCTAAACGTATAAGAGCATCACAAATAATATCTCGAATTGAGATCATAAAAAAGCATTTATTTTTTATTCTTTAAGTATTTTACACTATTTTTATTCTACTCGTAAGCTAAGTTGTTTTATCAAAAGAAACTTTATTACAAAAATACGTATTACTGAAACTTCCAATTTTATTGTACTATTTGTAAAAAATATTTCTATCAGAGATTGCATCACTACTTACCATCAGGTGAGATTGCAGTCAAGCACTAGTTTAAGTATGTCAATAAAAAAAAACCTACAAATGGCAACTAATGGATTTAAATAAACATTAAAATTATGATAAAAAATATTTTACAAATAATACAACTCGACTTTTAACATCATTACTAGACGTTTAAAAATACGAGTAAGAAAATGGTCACCAAACTATTCACCTCTCGCTCTTCCGAACACGTGCAAGTGAGAGGATAATAGTAAACCGCCATTTTGTTATTCTATTTTCAAACGTAATACTGTAGTTTGCATGTAAATGTGTCTAATTTTTCGAATGGCTGAATAGTGTGTAGTACCACTAAACGCTTTTGTGTGCTTCATTGTTGAAATAAATAATAATTTCGTTTGTGTTTGTGTTTATTTCACCTCTTAGTTGTAGTTGTGCAGTAGTAAAAGTAATTAGTTTCATAGTAATATTGCTGAAGTAGAAATACCTACTCCCAGTTTCTGTAAGCCTGGTATCTTAGACGCTTTAAAACTCGACTCCATTCATCGTCACTACGGGAATCTAGCTGGACCTGAGGTTATTATAATACGAGATATTAAATACTATCTAGTTTAACTTGAGAGAAACTAAAACTATAAAAAGACTAGTCATGATGGCATTAACATCCCCCACCCTCCCCCTCCGATCAACATGTACAGTAAGCCAATCCCATGGGGGAAGCAAGCCAAGTACCTCGGGACGTGATCCTTGATCAGCACCACGCGGGCCCAGTGCGGGTTGGTGGATGTCACATGTCTTCGAATTAGCGTGTTGTAGCTTAGTTTTTAAGTTAGTTAGGTACTTAAGCCCTGGCTATGTTATTATTGCCGTGGCTTTGAACTTCGAATTAAGGCCTCTCAGGCAGATTGCTACTAGTACCAATCATATCCGTGTGGATCGAGTCGGAAGTAGCACTGCCATCATGCTAAACGTCATACAAGGTCCAGGCTTTGATTTTCGAATTAAGGCCTCACAGGCAGAGTGCTACTAGAATCCTAGCCCGTGTGGGTCCAGTCGGAAATAGCACTGCCTTCATGCTTATGCCATTCAAGGTCCAGGCTTTGATTTTCGTATTAAGGCCGCACAGGCAGTGCTACTAGAATCATAGCCCGTGTGGCTCAAGTCTGAAGTAGCACTGCCATCATGCTTAAGCCATACAAGGTCCAGGCTTTGATTTTCGAATTAAGGTCTCACAGTGCCTCACAGGCAGAGTGCTACTAGTATCATATCCCGTGTGGCTCGAGTCGAAAGTAGCGCTGCCATCATGCCATACAAAGTTAAGTTCCTAGACCATATAGTTTAAAGTAAGATTGTTTTAATCTTATTTCAGTGTGATAATAATATGTTGCTAGTAATAAAAAAGGGTGCCCAAAATTTTGGCTACATTCAAGACGGTACCTACTGCGCTGGTCATATTTTATAGGCGTATTAGACCCGTAGTTACTACATCTCAAACAAACGGTTCAGCAGAATGAGCTGTTCATTCGATTGATTGATATATGGTAAAAAATAAAACTATTAGTCAAGAAATAAGAAAAAATATAGACATTTTACTACGGTACAACTACGGTAACAAATTACGATTTGACAATAATGTAGTTGCTACTATTTCTAACAAAAATTAGACTATTAAATGTTTGTAAGAGAAAGTATGAATGGTTGTAAAAATGCGAATCTTAGCTTGAAGGGAATAAGAAAACGTCGATAGCTAATTCTGCAACGTGAGACTTGCTAGCTATAGACTCCTGATAGCTACAACCCGGGAATCTTGTAAGTCGAGAGTGAATAGGTTTCTTTTTGGTAAGCGCGTTCCATCGTCGACCGCATCGTCGCTTTCCATCAGGTGCGATAGCGGTCAAGCGCGAACCTATCAACAATAAAAATAAGACTTCCTGTTTAAAAAAAAAGTAAAAATAATTAGTTGCCCTAAGTAATAATTCAAGATTGCTCAAATATTTTATCTGTTCTTTCCAGGGTAACGGCCAGGCGTCGCAAGGCAAATACGTGGCGGGATCAGTAACAGGTGTGGGCGCTGAAGCCGGTCTCTTTGTAGCCAACCACGCGTACTAAACACAACACAACATTCACTACACAGTCGCTATAAACAGTAGTACACACCGATCGTCGCTACGAGAATATCCGCTGAGCGCCACAGAGTAGTCAAAAATATAACACGCTAGTATTAATTTGTATCGGTTATCGCGATGAGAATAACAGGCGATCAATATCACGTTAGTTATTCAACCGAGAATGTTGTCCTTGGTTACAATTTAAAGACGGTGTTCGCGCCGAAAGTGAGTTCCATTTATGAAGTTAAAAAGTGGCGCGAAAGGTTTTAGAGGTTATAAACAAAATGTTAGATTTAAGACACAACAATATAATATTCTCAAAATGCTTCTTGTATGTTCATGCATACGTATTGGTAATGAAAATTATAGACCTAGATTTGAAGTTATTTATTGAAAAACATCTAGAAAATTTTATTTAATAGTCGCATTAACTGTAGTGGTTGACAAATAAATGTTGTTATTGTGCTGTTAAGAAAGGAATAATTAGATTTTTGATATTAATTTATTTACAAAAAAGAAACATGGTATATAAATTGTTATTTTTAAAATCGGACTATCATCATGTAAGTTATTTTTTTATGTATATTATTTTTTTAAATATCATTTTTAGTTTGTAAACTATTTTGATATTTTAAGAGTATAATATTATATTAATCTTCGATCAGGTAGTTTTGTTTCATTTCATTAGATGTAAGTACCTAAGTAGACTTAGTAAAGCCCATTATGGTAATGACTCGGACTACGAAATATTGCAAGTCCTAATCTTGCGTTCACAGTTCATTTTGATACAAATTTGCACGTATAACAAACGAATTTTTTCAATACACTTACGAAGAAATGAATAAACGGGGATTGACACACGCCCAGCCTGATACGATATGTTGTAATAACATTGTGGCGGGGAGAGCACGCGCACATCTCTGTACTAGTGCGAAAAACAGTCTATTGTGTGCCTATAAGCGGAGGGATAAAAGCGGGATTTCGAGTTGTATTGAAAGAAACTTATAAGCTGATGCCACAGGTTTTCACGATTCTCCATTCATATAAATTAAATGAATTCAGTGGTGTGGGTACGATTTTGTTGTATAGCAAATGAAGATAAATATCAAATGCCCAGAGTACTTCGCTTATCTTATCGTAAGTTTGATCATAACAAATAAAATAAGTTTGTGCTCTCGGTAAGTGGCATATAGGTACCTACATAACTATGAACACAACAGCAACAGCCTACTGAAACAATATTGGGTCGGGTCCCACATTGCCAATGAATACTTGAGCACTAATTAAAAAAAAAAAACTAAAATATAGCCTAATTAAATGACTTAATGATTAACTAAGCAAACGTTCTAATTCAATAAATGAACTTGAGTTATTGAAAATTTTAAAAGCGACTACGTACCTACCTACCTACCTACTGATTTATTTATTTTTAATCCATGCCGAGAATATATGGAGTAAAATTTTATTTACTTACCTATGTCCAAACAGATCCTAGTTCCTTTTTCTTACCAAAACTATTGTCCTAAATCGAAAGGAAAAATATAATTGATATCTTTAAATGATCGTATAATATTTATTAGTAAAGATCACGACCATGACATAGATGATTGATCTTTTTCAGTGTCTGGTTTTCTGGTCTTATTTTCCCCTAAGAAAACAATGTTGAAGGTGGGTAAGGTGGGTGGGGTAGGTAATTTCGGCCCTGGGTCATGAACGTTGTCTACGCAAGTTGTAGATGCGGCAGCAGTCGCACCTGATATGTGGACGTGGCAGCAGGAACATTTAATATGTCCTGACCTTGACCCCTACCTATATGACAGTTGTAAAAAAGGACATTGAAGTAAAAAATACATTTTTTACACCATCTGCTCGATAATGTCGTGTTATACGTCATACAAACCTCACTTAAAGCATGTCATTATATCTCTAGGGAGATAATGCAGTATGGCCGATCCCTAGGGAATAATGAGATTTGAATTTGGAGCATCAAGAATCGTCAACATTGTGAATTAAAATATAGGCGCATCGAACAAGTTGACTCGAAATTCAAACCAAAGAGTATGTAATCACTATGATTTAAACTGGCCACTAACAAAAAAAAGAAAATAGATAGTCTGTACATATAATAAGTCAACCGACTTGAGAATTTTGTATAATATTTAATCAAATATTCGGTAATTTTTATAAGTTTCTTCTGTTAGTAAACAATGATCTCTATCTCTTAATCAACCTTGATTATTGAACTCCGAGCTCTTGATTGGTGTTGATCAGATTTCATTAAATCCTAATAATTACCCAAGTCGTTTAACTTATTAGACAGACTCTACTGACGACACGGGAGCATTATAGAGAATTGAAACTATAGAATCTTGGAGGAGCGAATTTTGTTTGTTTGATGAACTTGTAAATAATAATAATACTTATATTTCTCTAATTTATGATTTAGTCGACCAAATTGTCTTTTAATTATCTCACAGATGGTGTAAAAAGTAGGGTATGCAACACGGGGATAAAGCTGTCTTTGTCTTGGGCGGCTTAAATTCCTCACTTCACTCAGGTTTCTTTATTAACTCCCTCGCAATGCTCGGGAGTTAATTTTATAAATCCCTCACTATCGTTCGGGATTAAATCAGCAACCTTCGTTTCGTTCGGAATTCAACATGCCGCCCGCGACTTAAAGACACTGCTTTATCCCCTAGTCACATAAACTACTATTATTATTGTAATCTAAAACAGCTACATAACTGGTGTAATTTATCTAATTAAAATTGGTATTACTTAAAAATGCTAAAACAACGAATAATTCTATTACACGCTACATCACTAGTCAGAAAACAAAAAAATAAAATGTAAACGACACCAGTGGTGTGGTTCAGTATTAACTACGCTCGCACTGGAATGTGGATGAAGAAGAATCAGAATTTTACTGAATACCTACTTACCCTTGTTCCTTCAGTTGCCCTTTGCGTTCCAGGACCGCAGTAATTTTCAAATAATCCTGCAGCAGTGGATCCCTTAGACCGATAAGAAATGGGGCCTTACCATGACGACTTAAAATGTCAGGCGTGCAAGCGAGAAAGAGTGATGAGCTATTCACCCTATATAGCCTTATTCCTTTAACAGTTCAATTTAGATCGTCAAATGTAACGCGTTAATAGCTCGTGGAAGGTACGTTAATGCCGAAATTAAAAAAAAATGTACTTGGATGGTGTTTTTAATAAATCGTGCAGATTTCATCACGCACGCGGGATTGCCCCGCATGCAGAAAATTTCATGCTGCGTAAGACACGCTTTCCTACGATCCAGTTTTTTGCGGTCGGCTGTGCGTTGTGGTTGACAAACAATGGGGGACAAAAGTTCGGGAAACAGCGTGGGCATGGAAATATAAAAAACAAGAGAAGTATCAAGGGGTCGTGTGCGTATCCATGTCCGCGCGAAAAGCATAAAATCGGCACATTCGGGCAACCTCCTTTTTTATCAATCCTTCCCTCCTTTCTGAAAATCTATAAGCGCGGAGATCCAGGCCCAGAGAGACCCAGCGCGTGGCTGCTGTCCGGGAACACGCCCCGCGTCCCGCGTGCCATATTCGACCCATTACAATAAAAACTTTCAAAAAAAAAGGATATTCACGGGGATTACGCGTGCGGGGCAACCCCGCATGCGTGATCAAAACAGCACGATATTTGGGTGTTTTAAGGTGCGGTTATGATCACGCTTGCGGGAATGTCCCGCACGCGTGATCCTCGCAAATGTCAATTTCATACAAGACGGTATTTAGGTATAGTAATGCGTGAAACACACGCGCGTTTTTTTGGATTTCGTTTGTAATTTTCTGCATGCAAAAATACCCATATTAACTACATCTCGAATTTATCCAATAAGTTTATTCAACTCTGACACAAATGTCCTAAGCACCTGTAGCAAACACTAAAAACCATAGTTTGTGTCTAAGCCGTCTCGACACTAAGGTGGAAAGTTTTACCAACGGCTGAACTTAATTAGTATGCAGACGAACTATAACTATTGCTTGATGAACCGTTTACTTGAACTATACTAGAGACTTCGAGCCAGTCACTAGCTAGAAAAATAAGGGTTGGGACTCATTGGTGGATTCGCTATGATCTCTTCTTTTTTCATTTCAAGTGATAGGCATTGTTTTTTTCCTTTTTAAGAAGGGTTATGATTTTAACACAGCTATGTATGTGTGTATTTTCATCTGTTCCCTCATAGCTCCTTAACTAGGGACTTATCGGACAAATGAGATAGGTATAGTTAAACCCGTTTTATTCGTCTGCTGAACATAGGCTACGTGACGTGTCACAAAACTCAACGTCCTCTAGCGGACAAAAAGTCATGCATTTAATTTGCTAACTTTTGAAAGGGCTTCACTTGTACATTTCCAAAATATTGGTATTTAAAGTGTTGCTTTTTAGACAGCAGCACTTTCGCTTCGGCTGTATGGCATGTATATGTTCGTATTTTTTTATAGGTAAAGCTTGAATTCTTAAAGAAGAGTAATAATTCATTGCATTTTGTAGTTATAAATATTATTATGAATGAAAAATAAAATAAACATAATTTTAAAACGTATCTTATCTGTATAAGATCACCAGATCATATAATTATACAGTTAGGATGCTTTTAAAAATGTCTATCTAGAAAGAAAGAAAGAAAAGTATTTATTTTGGCGCAAACAAAAATATTGTGGACACGCTCTTGGCCGGTTTTTTTTTTACGTCTAATTTATCATCTTAGCGTTTCCTAGCGTCTTTCTAGTGTGAACTATTCCTAAGAAGATAGTGTCTAGACTTTAGCCTACATGTTCCCATGTCGTTCACACCTTGAACAGAAAAATCGCTTACTTCTGCGGGATTTAGAATTTTCCATAGAATAGATGAATAGAAAATGGATATTTTTTATATAGGTATAATGTAGCTATTTACAACAAAAGAATTTAATTACAATATGGGTACTTTTGGGTAGGTAAAATTATGTTTTATCATCATCATCATCATCATCATTTCAGCCAATACAGGTCCACTGTTGGACATAGGCCTCCCCCAAGCGTCGCCACATCGAACGTTCCTGTGCGTCCCGATAACACGTTTGTGTTGTTCATTTTTATATGATTTGATTTCGGAATATAACTTTGTATATGTGATTGTACCGATGTATAACGTTGAGTCGAGCACCTGCTCCCCAGTTTTGTCCTCACATACCTAGTTTTATCGAGATATTGACCCTTACTCTTGGGTGATATTTGACTTTTTTATTGCTTTTACTACCTTTTTTAATAACGAGACAGTGATTTGTAAGTTTGTGAACAATCATCCTCAAATTATGTTTAAAGTCCCTATAAACAAAAATATAATAATACTAGCTTTGGCCCGCGACTTACCCCGCGTTCATTTTTATGTACGCGGGGTAAGTATAGCATAATATAAATGTCACTCAGGGATAAAGCAATCAGACCAGTACTTTCAGAGATCACCTCCTACAAACAAAAAAAACACATATTTTACCTCTATAGAATATTAGTTTAGATAAATTCTGTGATCCACAATAAAGTATACTTAGGCCTTATATATCTACGTTTTCGGACGGGTCTGAATTATTGCGGGAAAAAAAAAATGGCAATTTCAATACTTTTGGGTCATCTATTGATAAGCCTGAACCAAAAATTGTATTATTTGGTTCGGGCTTAACAATAGATTGGGCGCTATTTATAGTTGGATACGATAGGGGAATATACGAAAATTATTCATCCATACAATTAGGAGGGAGTATTGTGGAATATTCCATGGATATCAAGGAACCTTCATACAGCTGCTCAAACTTGTATGGACAGTGTAGCTCTGATCTTACATCTACAACTAAGAAGTAGAATTCCCTGCCTGATTCTGCGTTTCTTGATAGCTACAACTTAGGGGTCTTTATGTCAAGAGTAAATAGGTAACTTCTTGGCGCGTCAACCACATCATTGCTTACCATCAGGTGAGATAGTGGGCATGCGGAAAACCTTTCTACACTAATATTATAAAGAGGTTGTTTGTTTTTTTTTTTTTGTTCGTAGGAGATATCTCTGGAAGTAGGTACTGGTTCGATTGTTAAATTTTTTTCACCGATAGAAAGCTGTTTTATTCCTGACGGCTTCAAATATAGCCTATATGCTATATTTGAAGCCGCAGACAAAAGCTAGTCAATACTAAAATACCGTTTGAGGTTGAAACTCTTGGGGCGTGGGGTCCGAGTGCTCATATACTTTTAAAAAAACTGTCAAGACGCTTAGTTGACCACTTCGCGTGACCCAAGGGCTGGTTTTTACCTCGGTCAGAGATGAAGCATTGCCATTCAACTTGGCAATGCCGCCAGCCTCTTGGGCACACTTCCAGTCGACAGCGATGCGGAGGAGTTTTATGACGCCATATTTTAGTAGGGAGTAAGCCTTTAGTGTGTATAGTTAGGTTAAGCATACTTAAATAAATATATTTTTTTAAAGTTAAGTTTATTATGTATATATTTTGTTGCTTTAAGTTGTAAATAAACTACAACACATGTTACAAAATAACCATAGTGTGTAGCAGTTTTTTTGCATGTTACTGTTTATTGTTTTTCCCATAATACTAAAAAAAATGCTAACTTTGATAAAATATAGTAATTTTCACACTAATATTATAAAGTCAAAACTTTAAATCATGTGTGTTTGTATGTTTGTTACTCCTTCACGTTCAAACGAATTCGGAAGTAGATTTTCACACAGGTATACCATGTCGTATATATACAGCACGTAGGATACTTTATATCAGCCGTATGTTTTTTTGGGATAATTTGCTACTTTCACACAGACGAAGCCGATGATTCCGAAGCACGGAATAAATTTATACTGCTACGTTTCGGTCAATTACCCATTAAAAAGGTGTGTAAATCATTCGTGACATAAAAATTAAAGGCGTTGACTTCAGCTGGCTGTGCCTATTTCACTCACCTTCAATGTTGAAAGCGATCGTGTCAATGCCCCAACATTTGCATATGCTCTGGATTCGCGAGATTTTAGAAAAATCGAGAAAACATTACCTACTGGAAAAGGTTCGGTAGGCGGTTTGAAATGTGAGGTTAAAGAACTGGTGAAGTTTTTGCTCTATTCGTGATATTTTCCAGGTTTGTGATGTGGGTATTGTCTGTGGGAGAGTGTACGTTCTTTATCTAAGTCCTTTTTGCAGCAGATAACATATCATCGCTTATTGAACAACATCGCTCAAGTCAAAAATTTTGCAGTTTTTAGTTTTAAAAAGTAGATTTATTTTTGTAAAGGAGGAGGGTTGTGTTGTAGGGTATTTTTCGCCCATCAAACAATCAAAAAATAAAAGTTTGTTGAAATTACATTTACACAAAGTAAGCCAAAACAATTATTGCCCAAACAGAGAGGGTTTAATTTTTTTTTTTACAGTTTTTGTCGTTTTTTCAACTCATTAGGTATTTCTGAGACAATTGCTGTATGAACCACATTCCCACATTTTGAAACCACATTTTTTTTTTTATTATGTATAGGCTCGCGTTTGACCACTCTCTCACCTGCTAGTAAGCGATTATGTGGCCGACTATAGAGCACACTATCCTAGAGGTAACCTATTCACTCTTAACTTAAAGACTCATATGTTGTATTGTAGCTATGTCATAAATTCTAGATCTGCCAACCCACGCTGTGGATTAGGATATAAATGTACTCGGCAGTGGGTACATTTATATCCACTTCTTTAAAGAACAAACTTTTCTATAATAGTTTGTGTCGATTAGGTACGATTTTTACGAACAACGAAAACATAGACAAGCTTTTCTCGTATTAAATACTTTCATCTCTTCGTCAATCGGCCTTATAATTCTCATCCCCTATCAAGTCTTCAATCACTCATTTGCTCCACCTCCTATCCGTCATGTAGTCTTGGTATGTAGGCGACTGACCGTTACGACCGCTTCTGTCCGGATTTGTCCGTACAATGGGATTAAGCCGGTAGATTTATAGCGGGGTGTCGTATACCTGTTGGCGGCTGTGAAAAAGTCGTGATATATTGTTCACGTGGACCACATTTTGAGGAAAAATGTGGTTGACCGATCAAGATGTTAGTAAATGGTGTGAACGTATGGATAGGCATTTCAATAGAAAGTGCCTTTTTCACGTTGGAGATTTCAGGACATAGAGTTGTCAGACGAGTTTGTGATTTCATTTTTCATTGCTATTAGACATCCTGTGTATAATAGCACTTTTTTATTATTGATAGGCTCGCGTTTGATCACTATCTCACATGATGGTAAGCGATGATGTGGTCTACGATGAAGCACACTTGCCTTGGGCGGAGCTTCGCCGTGCCCTCGTGGGGGCGATCGGCGGCGGAGACCTCTCGCGCCGGGCTTCGGTATACGCCATGGTCCGGAGCGAGGAGGAGTGGCAGGCGGTCGCCGCCTCCTTCTGCGAAGCAGTAATGCTAGCAAAGGAGGAGACCGACCGCATCAGGCAACGGCACTCTCGCCGCCGCCGCCGCCGGGATTCCGATCCCGATTTCCGGCCACCGTAAACACGGGCTTGCAAACAGCGAGCAATGGGTAGCTCGCTGTCCGATCGTCTGGTAACTGTCCGGACCGAGCCCAAGTCGTCGACGGCGCGCACTGTCCGATCGTCTGGTAACTGTCCGGACCGAGGCCAAGTCGTCGACGGCGCGCACTGTTCCCGCGCGCCCTAAGTAGTTGTCAGCAACAGCAGGGGCCCAGCTGGGTCGAAGCCTACTGGGGCCAGAGTTAGTTTCGAAAGAGTAGCTCAGCCCCGGTATGAAGGCACGAAGGAACAGGGTGGGTTTTCAGTCAGTAAGAGTCTGACACTATCTCCCACTTCGTCCAAGAGCGGCGATTGTCATTAGATGTACCACCATAAATAAAAAAAGCACACTTCCTTGAAGCAACCTATTTCCTCTTGATAGGCAAGCATATTATAAATTGGAAGATTATCTACTCGATAAAAATGCTTGGCTAAATGCCGGTCCTGCTTCACAGTCACAGTCATTTTTAGCTACTAATTAGTCGTATTTCTTATTTTTCTTTAAATTTTAATTATATATATTGGAAGAGATGCTGCTGGCCTTTTCCGATTGTTATTTTCGGATTACTTTTTAAAATTTTATTTGTTTATTTCAATAGAACTTATGATTTATTACCTGTTACATTTGGAAATAAATAGCATTGTATAATGTAGAAGCACTTTTTTAGAATTTTGTGAATGTGAAGTAACATGGAGCATTTTTATTTGGTTACAACTTGTTTGACACTACGAGCATGGCAGTTAAGAGATTGTCATGCTCACTAAAATGTCTCGCTGATGGTGGCACGTGTTATTGGGTCATTTGGCTCCCTTCAAAATGGTCGAGCTGAGTGGGGCTGATGCACGCGTCATGCTCGTGAACGGGCGCCGTCAGTTGAGACTGGTCATCTCTTGGCTGCCAGTGACTTATTCAGTTCCTATTTTTATTGTTACCATTATTATTTAATTTTTATTGCTTATCTTCATCGTGTTCACATAATAGAAGCAAAAAAGAAATATGTAACGATGATTAATGTAACTCAATACGATTTAAAAGAGTGTCCATGGAGTTTCTTACACGTTCTTTTCCATAGAGACCTACTCTTTGGAACGTGCAATTTAGCTTCACTTGTTTGACTGACATTTTGACAATTCAAAAGTGCCTGTAACTGGTCTATTTGAAATAAACGTTTCTGATTTCTGATTTCTTGACTTAAATACTCATAAGTTGTAGCTATCATGAAACACAGGCTCTGGCAGGGACCTCCCCTTTTAAATCCACTCCTTAAACTGTACAAGTACATGCAATAAGTACACTGCAGGACTATCGTGAACAAAATTAGGTTGAAAACACGCTGACTGATTTGCTTAGCGCCCAGAGCAAAAGGGTGCTTTTGGACCAGAGATGTGTTATAATTATATGCTCGTAGCTATGCTGCGAGGACGTGAAAGCTAAGCTATGGAACAACATAACCATTTACAAGCTAAGCTACGTAGCGGGGCGAGTAAGATGTGTTATGAAGATGCACCGCCTTAGGCAGTGGTCCGACCGCAAGCGAGAAAACAACTAACTATCGGCGATTTTCTCTCTCAAGAATCGCACAATAAATGTAGGTACATTCCGTGTAAACGAAAGAGATGCATATATTAAAAGTTGCTCTCTGACTGTTCACACTGCCGGTGACGACTCGCTTTACTAGTTTTGTCGCTGAGCGACGAAAAACAAAAATAAACTCGCTCAGCGATACTCGTTTAGCGATGCTCGCTCGCCTGATCATTTCTTTACAGTGCGGCGTTGAAAGTATACTCGCTTATAGCCTGGCGACAAAACTATCGAAGCTACACACTCGCTTTCCGCTGATCGCCAACTCGTTTATAGTTTCTAGTTCTACTCGTTACTCGCTCATCGTCACCGGTCGGACCACTGCCTTAAGGTAACTGTGCAAATAAGATGCGCAGCTCAAGATATGAAAGGCAATCATAGCACGCACCAATCCGTACAAAAAAAAACATAGTTTAGTTGAATCCGTTTCCACCAGTGCAAAGCTATATGGAGCAATGAGTATGATTGATGAATATCGAATTGTGGCCATAGCAACTTAGTGTTGCATCTTAGGTGGAAAAGCAACCCTAATTTGAGAAGTGTCAAACTAATCGGTCATTCGCGGTGTTGTGCATATCACGCAACGGTGTTGACCAGTGATGGAACGGTAATAGTATGCACAGTAGTTTTGTTTCTTTCGGTATTATACGATGTAGTAGGTAGACAACTTGCCTGCACTTAAATTGCCCTCACTATGGTACCTTAAGTTAATTATAATTAAACAAAGAGGAAGTTTACAATGTTGTTGTTCTCGTTAATTTCCATCCATCTACAATATTATGCGACGTAGCTTACGACGCACATGTGTTAAAAACAATATTGTGCTAATGCGTGTTCCCGTGCCCTTAATTGCCACTTCTACCCCGTCCTCAATTATATGGATTTGTTGAACGGTACTAGGGCTTTATGAATCTGAAATTGTTTTCTCTTAAACACGTAACGGTAAGCTTAGATTAAAGCTGCTTAATTTGGACATGTTTTGTCTACTCTTTGAGGGCTTAGTAGAAGGGTTTTAGACTATTTTTTCTATGATGGATAGGCTCCTGTTTTACCACTACCGCACTTGACGGTAAGCGATGATGTGGCCAACGATGGAGCATGCTTGCCTAAACGTAACCTATTCACTTTTGATTTAAAGACCCCTAGGTTGTAGCTACCAGGAAATTAGGACACCGGCAGGGATTTCCACTTTTAGTTCTACGCACAATAAATGTATTCCCAAAACGCTTTGTACGAGTGGTTGGGATGTCGACCATGTACCTACCAGTATTACGTACTTCTAGTACCTAGTTCAATGAAGGAATGCATTTTCAATTGTGCAATTCCAGTGCACACTTTTCGAAATGAAAACGCTAGAAATTCGATAGGCTAGCAACTTGGCGTCGATGCTCAAGACTGGGAGTTTTGTCTCGACATGCTTTGTCATGGTTTTGACTGTTTTTACTTGAAAACCTTACGATAACTATGACATAGTATTTCTTTCTCATCATTTCGCGTCAGTAGGTACGAGTTCTTTGTATGTAAGATGTCCTAAAATGACTTAAAGTACTTAAAAGTTTATCATAATCTTCCTGATATTATCCTATATCAGGTCGACGTAACAAGCTTTTTTATTCTGTCTTCTCAGCCATCACGCTATCACTGACTCTTTTATTTCTTACTACTCCTCACATAATTATTAACTATCTTTTATTGAGCCTCCCTCTCTATCTCCTTAGTAGTCTTTTCCCAAATATGCTGGGTTTCGACTCCCTTCCAGTCTAACCTGAAGAGGCTGTTTACCATTATTTTATTAGGAGAGACTGCCTATCAGACATCCACAACCCAATAACTGAGCAGCACGATACTCCCTGGATTGACTGATGGTCAGACTTTATGGCATCTGACTACCTGTAACGGCTATCAAAGATCTACGTATGACAACTGACACCAATGCTTGTATCTCTCCATCTTAGGCAATTTTGTATATTATATAATTGTAATCATAAGTACTAGGTTGACATCATTCTTTAGAAGTAACAATTGAAGATCTTAAGCAATCGTAGACATAGTTAGTGTTAGTAGAATCTGGTCCTTAACATAATAGCGCCAGTGAAGTAAATACCTAATCCTACTTACGTAAGTATTTACCCTTTGTCCAACTTCGTGGAGTACGCCTCGGTAACTGTATAACTTTGTTTGGTCATGTCTAACACAGACCAAGTTCGCGGAAATTCTGAGATTATTATATTGTTGCGTATCTCACTCAGTAAAATAATTTGTTAGGTAACAAATTTATATTGTAGACGGAATATCAAGAATTTGGTAACTGTAAGATTTAAGGGAAATTATTGTTATATTACCTAAATGGCCAACTTTGGCGTTCTTGTTCAAAATATCTGAAATAGGTACTTCGACAAATTTTACTTATTGAATGATGAAAGTAGCCATAGCTGTTTCGCTTTTCACTGGTTTTATTATCCATCTAAATCGAGCCAAAATTCTGAAGCATGTTTTTTTTTTCATAAAAAGCGCGACGGCATTTTTCGAGCCCGTGGATTGAAGTACTGAAGCAAACGAAATAATAGTACATTGTTACACTAGGGGTGAAAGTAACTCATTTCGTCCCGAGAAGGAGTTGGCGGGCGAGCGAAGCGAGGTCGCTAATTCGAGGGATTAAATGGGATACTTTCACCCCGAGGTAAACACTGTGCTTTTCATTACGAATACCAGTTTGTAAAACCCAAGTCATCGTACCTATGATTTTAAGTAGGTATCTTTCTTCTGATTTAAGCGGTAAAAGGTATTCCACTACTGCTTTAGCCTCTTCTCTTATGAAATTAAGCGTTAAATCACTATTTTAATCTGATAAACATAACGTGTTAATACAATAATACAAATCTCTGTTGTACGGAAATGTAAACGAAACTTTAAAAAACCAACGACTAATTGCCACTTTCCCGCCATTTTGTTTTTTTTTTCTGCGGTCGTCCAGCTATTCAGCCTCATTAATGAAAAATTAGAAATTAATTGTAATCTTTTAAAAATAAAGTATTTTAAAGAAATAGTTGAACAAATAAATCACTTAAAATATAACATTATTAAATTAATACTTGTCTTTAAGTTATTTCAATTTTATATCGCGCTTAGATTGACTGGCTGTATGGAAAATTGGAACATGGTTCAATAGAAATGTGAAGATAGAACCAGTTTTTTTTTTTAAATTTGACAGCTGTCAGTTGTAAAGTAAAACTCCCTAGGGATGAAAAGTATCACTTTCAGCCCGCTCCTCAAGCAACTTCAGACCTACTTTCAGAGTATGAGTAATGAAAAATAATATACATACACAACAAACTTTTCTTATAGTTCATAGCGGCGTTCATAGATTAATGTGTTTGAAAGAAAAAAAAATACCGCTCAAATTAATCTTTTTCTCCTTACTGCTTTATTATTATTACGTAAAATTGATATCAAAATAAATGTTAGGTTATATAGAAACTTTGTTTTTCCTATCTCTATTATTTTTTAAACGATAATTAAATATAAATCCGGAACTATGCGATGCATCGGCCGTTCGAACTTCAAATGAAATTTTATGATAGTAGTCCCATAATAAGTACACACATAGATACACTCAGAGTAAAAAGAATAACTAAGAACTAATATTGTGCGTCTTTATTATGTTACTAGTTTTTGCCCGCGACTTTGTTCGCATGGAATAGTGACTTCCGGAAATTTCAGTACTGAATTGATGCCGACTCTTGACCAATAGATGGCGCTGTATGTCCGGAATAAATTTTATTTTTTATTTTATTTTTTTTGGAATAAAAACTATCCTATGTCCTTTCTCAAGTTCCAAACTATGTCTGTACCAAATTTCACACAAATCGGTTCAGTAGTTTAGGCGTGAAGCAAAGACAGACAGACAGACAGAGTTACTTTCGCATTTATAATATTACTAGTTTGGATTCATGACACATTACTTGAACATAGTGCATAACTAAATATGTAAACACACAAACTTACAACTCTCAGTATAACATCTAGTTTTTAAGGCTCCGTACCCAGAGAATAAAACGGGACCCTATTACTAAGACCCCGCTGACCGCTCCGTCTATCTGTCCGTCTGTCACCAGGCTGTATCTCATGAACTAACGTGATATAGAGTTGAAATTTTCACAGATGATGTATTTCTGTTGCCGTTATAATAACAAATACTAAAAAAAAAAAAAAACAATAAAATATTTAAGAAGTCCCATACTTTTTTTTTTTTTTTTTTATGGTGGGAAAAATCATGCATTGACATCCCCCGCCCTTGGGCGGAGCGGGAGATAGTGTCAGACTCTTACTGACTAAAAGACCCACCCCGTTCCTTCTAGCCTTCATACCGGGGCTCGAGCGCCCTTTCGGAAGAAGTCCCATACTGCAAACGTGTTTTTGTTTGCTACGTATGGCACGAAACGGAACTCTTCGTGTGCGAGTTCGACTCGCACTTGACCGGTTATTCTCTCTAGGTAAATCAATAGAATTGCCTACTTACCATAAAATTTCTTGTTTCAGGTTGAAATGAACTTTGACAGTAACGCGAGGTATATCAACTTTGGTTCTAGTACTACAGTTCTTACGCTTTTATTTTTTAAGTTTATTTTGGTTCCGTATCAATTCTTTATTTGTAATTTTACTTTTGTCAGTAAGAAAAATATATACTCGACATTATGACTAAATTTGCGTTTTATTTGTATAAACCGACTATGTATTCATTGGTATTTATATTCATTTATATTTGTTCGGAGAACAGTAAGAAGCTGGTATCAGTTTGAAAAGTTTGGTAGCCAATATAGGACTGCATTACTTGGTAAGTACCTACATATTTTAAATACAAATGTTTCATGGGTTTCTTTTTAAGATACAAACAAAGCTTGAAAATATCTTCAATGGATTAAAATTGGTTCTAGGGGGCAACGGAAGTCTCGGTCTATGTCGTTTTTTTGCAAAAGATGGCTATACTATTCAGCGTGGGAATGCGTTGTTATAGGTTGCACAAGGAACGATCAGGGGCGCCCGCCCCTATTTAATAACGGACGTTTTATTTATTTATTTTATTGTAAAATGATAAATATATTTATTTTAAATTGTTGCTGGGTTCAAAAATAGGTACCAATTTGCCGTTTATCATAAACTTAAAAAACCTCATTTAGAATTAACTAAACCATATATTTCACAACTCATTTGATCGAAGCACATACTAGAAGAACATAAAACAGTGGTAATAAACTTAAGAAAAACAAAGAATATCATGCAGCAGTAAACCGTGACTTATTTATTTTATTTCTAAGGTGCCCCAGAGCACATTAAACTTTGCACTTGATAAATCGAAGTGTAGGTAATTTTGGATATTGGATATTTGAAAACCGCTACGTCAGTACATACACAATTTAAAATCTAACTTCGTAAGTCGTTCGTAAGTTAAAAATATAATCGTTCAGAGCACAAATTATTATGTGAACCACAAGCTCTGCAAGTTTGGATAGATTTGACCACCTATAAAATTTATCGAATGTCATGAGTATGGTTAAATTGTTTAGTGAAAACACAATAAGATTTTTAATTCATCAGACTTCGACATTGCCTATAAGTAGGTAAGTAAGTACTCAATCTATCCATTAACTCTTTTCCAAACGACAGTTTTCTTTCAGATACTTTTGAGATAGTTATGTACATCGATTGCTGTTAAAAAACTTCCGAATAAACCATTATTATCCTAAAAAATCCCCGTAACATAATTGAAACATTTGAGCCCCTACAAGTTTTAGTGTAGCAATTCCACAAACGCGCGATATCAATCAATTAATATTGCAGGCACTCGAAAGATTACATTATTATTACATCTTGATTAAGTCACTGTGACCTCATAAATGTTTCGGAAGTGTGACATCCATTAACACTATTTGGGTCCATCCCCCTAATTTGCTGTTGCCCTGTTACGATGGCCCAAATTAGCGCAATCTGTTTTGTTGGTTGACATTCCGTGATTGCGTAGCCTACGAGTGCCTACATATTTTTTTAAACATTAACATGTCCATTTCATATTGCGAGTGAATTTTAAGATTTTACAATAACAAATTTTATAAAATACTCATAAAACGATACAATTTTGCCAAGAACGAAAGTCTGGTACCTATTTCTTGAATTTATATAGAACTAAATTAAAATTTACTTTCAACTGAAGTGTTGTTTTTAGGGTTCAGTACCTCAAAAGGAGAAAAACGGAACTCTAATAGTGTCAGGCTATCAAGACCCTTTCTCTCGGGAACGCGTGGAGACGTGGAGGTATCAAGTTGAAGTCTGCAGTCACTTGAAGCTGTGAAAAAAAAAAATATTTTTATTTCAGACACTTGGTCCATATTAGGCATTCAATTATCCATTACATTCATTTATTTATTAGTATAATCAAGATACGGCCGTTTATGTTGCAAAAAACGTAAGTATAATTCGATACTCTCAAATGAATTATTCATTGGGTTCCTACTTCCCGTTGACCCAGAATCCTGAAACTTGGCATAAATCAAGGACTTATAGCACAGGTATAGGAATAAATCTAAAAATCGTTGTGTTGTTAACTACGTCACAAAAAAAGACTATATTGCAACTCGGAAAAATCTTCGAGACTCCATTCGGGAATTGTAGGTTGTATGGAACCCTCAGTACGCGAGTCCGACTCGCTCTTGCTCAGTTTTTTATCTTATATCTTCATGTAAAATAACTGAAGAATAAATGGTATCTACTTTTTAACGTGTTTATTACAACACGAATGTGCGATTACATGACAATTTGTATAATGTTTTTATAGCGAATGCACTACGATTTATTGTCAAGAATTCAGTTTTTTTATACAAACGTACATAGCTTGAAGAATCGCCAAACTTAAGTGGCAGTGGGCAAGGCATATTGTTCGTAGAAAGATGGTCAAAAGGGACAAAAGGTTCTGGAGTGGCGACTACGTATCGGAAGATACAGCGTTGGAAGACCTCCCACAAGGTGGACTGATGACCCAGTGACGGCCGCTTGAATCCGATGGATTCGAGACGCACAAAATCGGTCGTGATGATGACACTTGGTGGGGGGGGGGAGGCCTATGTCCAACAGTGGACGTCTTTGCGCAGAAATTATGATGTTACAAATGTCTACAAAACTTGGTTAAGACAAAAAAAATACCAGCTTTATGCTTAAGAAGATTTGTGTTAGTGTTAATACATAAGTAAAATACCTACTCGTATAGTAAAAATAAATCCACGCAATATATAATTACTTAGCCCGTGTTATGTGCGTGGAAATTATTTTTATAATAACTTCAAAACGCTGTTTAAAATCCATTTTACAACTTAAGACCACAAATAATGACTTTTTTATTAACATTACAATCAAAATTATTGATTCAAACTCTTTTCTTCAAGATAACTAAGTTCTTTTTCAAATAATATCATTTACGAGAAGTTTAAAGGGGTTATTACGAAACATAACTGACTAGCGCTGATTATTGCGATTGAATCTTTGAAAATAATTTTACGAGTTTTTAAAAAAAGAGAAAAAGGGTAAAATTCAAAGTCATTAAAAATTCTGCAAGGTTTATGTTTTTTGTGTTATTTTAAAGACATATTTTTCGTTACTTTTAAACTTTTCTTTTTCATTTTTTTTTTTATGTTTTTGTCTTACTCTATGTTTGTTTTTTTTTTTATTTCGCATACTTCCCGAATACTGTGTACAAAGCATTCATGAAGGGGAAGGTAGAAGCGTTTGTATTTACACGGTTACACATGCTGCCGTTACAGCACTCCATGTGTGCGACTAAAGCCATACGATATCGGTATATTGATCGGTTCGATACACCTCTCCTCGTTCATGTCGCCTTAGTACATTTCCGAACGGTCCTCCATTATTGGCGATTGGCGATACTTCCTATACAGTTCGATCGGGAACGCTTCCCGCGTACTCAATATCATCACAAGTTTAAATGCAATTTTCATTAATTAAATAAGTGGTTATTAAATAAGATAATGTTTCGAGGATTATTTACTTCAAAGTGAATAATACGAGAAACTACAGGAGATTAGACTAATTAATAATATTAATTGATTCGATTAATTAATCAAATATGATATTAATTCCATTTGCTTAACAAAGAAACTCAAATGACTTCATCTTAGAAAACTTTTTTAAATAGCTTTAAGTGCTTTTTTTATTATTTCGCTAAAGTAAAATCGGTAAATAAAAGCCAACTTGCAAAGTATTGAGCACCTAATCGCCTGAACCGAAGTTTAAAATCGTTCAACGGTTCGCATCGGTTACCAACACACATGTGCATTGTCTACGAACCTATTAACACAAATGAACCGTGAGAACGATCACAGGATCGACGTGGGAAAAACATATCCTTTCATATCATGTTTGCCTAGTAGCTCCGAAGAAGTTTCTTCCCGAATTTCTCACGCTCTATCCCCCATTTTTAACAAAACCAAAATAAGTAAACATGAACAATGTAAACTTTACTACTTTAAAAATAAAGCTCCAATTTGTTCCTAATACACGAGACTTCGGCCTTTATTGTCTGCAACAGGAAATCATCCGATCTTTTCTTATAAAGTTTACCTGCATCCTGTCCCTTGCAAACTAAATTTTCACCGTTACTGCCTTGAAAATAAAACTTAATTTTGAATAATAATAAAATATCTGTAAAGGGAGATAGAAATAGACGTCCCGTTTCCGTCCTTGTCTATAAATTGGTTCATTGACCGGCGCGACTAGCGCATCCGTAGTCGGGAAGGATAGGTCGTGAATGGAATGCGGCTACCTGCTCGTTAGGCCTGGTTGCCTGGTACTTTTGGAGTTTTCGAGCTCTGATGCGGAGTCAGAATGCAAGGAGAGGAAATTGTTGTTCTCTCATCTTTTTCCATTGTGTTTGTATTAATTATTATTATCATCATTATAACTATGTATAAATCTTACTTATGATCCTGCTTCCTAAAGTATTATAAAGTGCCCGTAGTAGGTAACATGGTGTGGATGTACAACGAAACTTTTATGTTCATCCACCTATGAAAGGAATTTGTTAATGCTTGAAAAGGTCCAACGGTCCTTTTATGTGGTTTAGTAAAAACTGGGGTCATTTCACATAAGAACCTATTGTTTCTTTATAATTTTGGCATTTTCAACTTAAAAGGGGAGAACAAAGAACATAATTAGGGCACTTACTCACAAAATAAAGTGGAAGGAAGCCTTGTAGTTTGGAGCAGTATTGGGCTTTCAAGTAGTTCAACGATCTGATTTGGCAAAAAATAAAATATACAGAGGAAATAAACAAATTTAACATTGTCGAGTAATGTTACACTTGACTGCATTAATTACTAGACAACAATATACTCGTAATTAATCAAAAATGTTGTAAAAGAAAAACAAGTGAAAAACTTATCAATTTCATGTATCACTTTTATTTAAAAGACCGTGTACCTGATCCTCTATTACACGGGACTCATGTCACACTATAATAATCATATTTAGGTGACGCTCATGGTCTCAAGTCTGTAGTTGACGTCATTCGGCTGAAATGATGGTGATGACTACTTAGTATTGGTAATTTAAAGTTGAAAGGTTGTGATTCCGTATCCGTACCCCACGCCTGATCTATAGGAGAATTAAGAGAATCTGCAATAGTTTCATCTGTGTCAAATATGTCAACATTATGTAGTTTTTTTTTATACTTATTTCTTCTGTTTTAAATTTTTGAAGGAATTTATTTATTTATGATTTGGTATTTATGTAGGTAAATAATATCTCAAGCTGTTCTATAGACTACTTCGATGATTACATAATTGCTCCTTCGAGAAATTAAATTACAAGAAAACATACAGATGAAATGAATGGTCATCGTATTTTATATAATATTGCTTTTACTTACTTGCTTTCCGTTACAGACCTAGATTGCTGTAGATAGAAAACTCCTCTGCCTTTAGGAAACATAATTTTTGCAACTAGTTATTTATTTTTTTAGATCCGTTTTCTCAAATTCCCAGTGGGTGTGACAAGAAAAATAATAAGTCCTAGGATGTAGCCAATCGCAACAAGTATCATTGTTATTGATATTTTTCTGCTCTGTGTTGTTTCATAATATTATTATTAGCACGTAAAAAATTGTGCTCTGTCTTCTCAGTCGGTGTAATACGTCTCGCTATACTTTAGCCAGACGAATTTGGGCGTAGTTCTACTTTCTCCCTAAATATAGAAGGTCACTAACCGTTTTACCTAAAGCAACACAGCATGGTAATCATGTCGTGCCGTAATGAGAACTTTGACACGGAGCGAGAGACGTCTTGATAGCTTGCTTGCTGATAAGAAGTAAAATATTGGCAAACAGGTGTAATATAAATAGGTACTGTTCTATCTAGCAAATGTACTATTATAGGAGAATGTACTACACGTTCCAAATGAGAATAGGACCGATTTCTATGTTTTGACGTCTCGTCGTACTGTCAAATCGAAGAAAGTTTTGGCAAAATTGAAGAACTTAGAGATGAGTAAAATTGAAGAACTGGATTCTATTTAAACTTTTTTCGTTCACAGTTCATAAATAAATTAAATTTTTCGTAAATTAGTTAATGTTTAAAATTTCTTTCCTCGATTTGACAGTAAATCGTGATGTCATAACATGGCGGGCGATCCTATTCTCATTTGGAACGCATTGTATTTCTGTCAATAAACTACCTTTTGCCCGCGGCTTCACCCGCGTACATAAAATATAGCTTATGTCACTCAAGAATTAAGCTGCTTTCTATCGGTGACATAATTTCAGTATTCGGACCAGTACTTTCAGAGATTACTTTCCACAAACAGAAAAACAAACTTTACCTTTTAATAATATTAGTGTGGACTAACTAGCTACCATAAAACTAATAGCAAAGTAACCATTAAATTATAAAAACGGGTTTTTTGTAAATAAATGAAAGTAACAAAAGAATTGTTCAATTCAAATCATTCGTTCCTGAGATTAAACAAACAAACTCAGCTTCATAATACTATTAGATTTTTTTTAAAAACAGCCTTTGGCTTATCTTTGATTCATTACCCATTATTTTGAAAAATAGAGATGTTTTATCTAGACGTGATCTCTGTATAAAATCACGAGAGATCACTGTCTTCATTTTGAGTGGTGAATGGATTCTGAATACTTAACTTGTTTTTTTTTTCTTCACTCTGGTCTAGGTTTTGATCTAAGAATAGAAATTAATGGAAAAGTTTTTTTTTTCAGCAGATTTGTAAAACCTATTTAAAGTTGCCGAGAAAAGGCATAGGCTGTTGGCAAAAGGCCAGAAAACCCAGGAAAAAAAAGAACACACAGGTGGAGAAATCGCAACATACCTGTGGAACATACCAGGCTCACAGTTTCAGTAAGAGCTATCGTGTGAACTTAAAGCGTCTGTCCCATTTCTCTGTGCACTCTCGTGGGAACTTTGCACCATAATCTTACCTACCTCGTAAGTGCTTATAATATTGGCTAACGTACCATAAAGCCAGCTCAAGTCGATGAGTAATTCAATTGATTGAATTTCTGAAACGAAATTAATGAGTGTTAATGTATAATGGGCTAGGAGAGTATCTAAAATTCATTTTATAATTGTATAGCAAAAGGTAACAACACTTATAGAAACCTGGTAGCCTAGTATCGCTAACCAAATTATTGGTAATGAGAATGTTTTGATAGATTGAGAACGTTCGCATATTTCTCGAGAGTTCTCAACCAGTAAACAAGAATATTGATGTGACAAATATAATAAATTAATAGGTAACTTGCAACTAGTGTGGTTTCCCTTTTTCTGACTTGTGAAGCTGGGGTGAGATTGCAAGCGAGTAGAAAACGAAGTTAGTAGCTTGCCAAGTAATAATTTGGTTATCTCATTATGTTTCTTGTAAGAAAACTAAAAGAAAATAAAGACTAATTAAAGTTTAAAGAAAAATAGAAAAAATAATATAAAAATTGACATCTAGTGTAGAATCAAATGTGTATAATAATCGCAAAAACTGTTAGTGTAATATAATAAAAAATATGCAAAATATTGTAAAGAGTTATGATTTCTAAAATACTCCAACACATTGTAAACTATCGTGTTTGGATTTTAAATGTGATATTCGTAATACATCGAAAGCTTACACTCTCGCAAGCATTATTTGCAGTCTTACGTTATATTTATTTAAATCGTAGATAATCTTATGTTAGTAGTGTCCAGATTTTTTTATTTAATTTCATAAATTTGACTATTTATGTAATGTCAAAGTCAAAGTCAAAAGATTTTATTTCACATAGGCCTACATGGGCACTTATAAAACTTTAGAAGCTAATGCACGGTTCGAAATTGGTCGTCCGACGACTTAAGTAACATTAATAAGTATATAACTAAAGCCTTAACCCAAGCTCTTGGCGATATCCAATTGTACGACCTAAACATCCCCATTCTATACAAAACACACGCATCAGCTAATAGCTGCTAGTGTGTCTTACCAAATAATAATAATAATAAATTGAATTGGGTATTTCATATGTGTATAGATCAATTCATTTTTCTCTCTCGCACGTTTGACGTTACAATACGTCTTGCAATTTGATTTTGAACATATTTGATGACGCTGTTTTCAGTTCTTCAGCGGATGCCTCCCTTGGGGGTCTTCGTCTTCCAAGTCACTCGTGGTGAAGCTAGCCCCCCGCCTGCGCCACTGCGGGCTTGTCAGCCCCACACCAGCTTCTCGACGGCCCCCGCTAAGCAGGAGACCGAGAAGCGCCCCGGGCGTTTAACTATACCCAGCGAGAAGACGATATTTAGCTGTTAGAAAGTCTGTCATACCTGCTGTTGGAACATTTTCATACCAGGTATGGTAAGACACCCAGGGCCAACCCGGTACCCCCATATCAGGGGACCACGGCTGGTCGGTCGGTTAGTCGATGAAGCGACCAGAGTAAGGCCCCTGAATCATAATTAACCTTTCAATTGTGATAATTACAGACACAATTGAAAGACAATAGGTGCGCGAACGCCGGCGTTCGCTTGGGGTTTAATGAATTAAGAGATAAAACAGGATCCTTTTAAAGGTTTCAACTACTCTCGCTTACAGTATAACCTCATCTTACCCCAGATTGTTGTTACCACTAAAATTCACGTCATATTGTATAATATTAATTGCAAGTTATGTGAATTTGCTAATGTAAACTCTAGGGCTTTCTGTAGGGCAAAAGTTATTAAAATAAAATATTAGGTTTAGTTGAGAGAAGCGAAAAGAATGAAATTTCTCGGAAGAACGGGGCAATTTATTTTGAATGTTTCTGGCTTTAGATTTAATTAGTTTTGAAGCTCTTGATAAAATATTATTCTTAATACAATATTTTTTTAATTATATTAGGATTGCATAACTAAAAAAAATCGTGGTTAAGTAATAACAACCGCACTGATGGATTTTCAAGGTTAAGCAACGCTTACCGAGGTCAGTCCTTTGATGGGGGAGCCCCTTTACATACTGAGATTGTTCTGTGCTTCAGAACGCAGGTAAAGTCATAGGCTCCCGGTTGTTATTTGAAGACCTTCGGCAGTCGTTATTGATGAGCCAGGAAAAACATCAGTTTTACCAATGTCTTGGTCGAGCCTGTCTAATAAGTCTGTGACTTGGGTAATTATTATGGTAAAATTAAATCTGATGTAGTCAACGCTGGTTTAATAATCAAGGTTGATTAAGAGATAGTGATCATTGTTTACTACTAGAAGAACCTTATAAAAGTATCAAATATAAGTATTTTTTTAAAATTAAATTCTACTTATACGAAATTCCCAAGTCGGTTGACTTTTTAGACAGACTATATCGAAGAGTTCCTTGCACGTTCTTCTCCATAGAGATCTACGTTTTGGAACGTGCAATTTAGCTCCACTTTTTTTTGGACTGACCGACATTTGACTATTCAAAAGTGCCTGTAAATGGTCTATTTGAAATAAATACTTTTGATTTGATTTAATCGTGTTACCCAGTTACTGGGTTATACAGGTCAGTTAAACAGTAGATTCATGTAAAAAACTGGCTCTCAGCTGTATCTAATCACACTGGAACCGGACCCCAATATAGTTGGGAAAAAGCTAGGTAGAATCATAGAAAGAAAATAATAAGATTGAATACTGTTTTACTGTTTCGGTTTTTTCCATATATATTTTGGACCCTCGTTTCATCCCCTCATGGGGGTGAATTTCAGAAAATCCGTTCTTAGCGCATGTCTACACTTTATAAGAAACCGACCTGCCAAATTTGAAGTTTATAGGTGTTATACTTTCTGCAGAGCCCGATCTAGCTATTTAGCCTTTCTGGCAAAGATAATTTTCGCCGCTCTTTACATAGGTATATATATAAAAATAAGTATAGTATTAGTATATATATAAAATATGTTTATGTATATATATATATATTTTAGTCGTATTTATGTAGGTTTATGTTGTACACTGTGATCCTACCCTCAAATGTGATCTCTCTCTCTGTCACTCAAAGGTTTGCTGGGAGAAAACTCATTGTTGAGTTAAGCTCGCCTTTGTACATGAATTGTCAATTATGAATGTATTAAAGTTAAGTTTTTGTGTGTACAATAGGTACACAAAACCATATACTCGTAAGTTATGAGTTTAAGACTCAAATATTTCCACTATCCAACCTACTTCAGGTTGGATAATGGAAATATTTGAGTCTTAAACTTGGTAGGTAACTGGGTTGGAAGGTGCCACATGAAATTCGCAACCTGCCAACTTGGATGTGGATGGCTAATGGCTAGTTTGTATGATACGAATAAGTCAATTTTGCCGCCCCTAATTTTTTGCCGCTTTGGGCAAATGATCGAGCTCTGACTTTCTGTCGCGATTAATCAATGATTGGAATTTGTAATAAATACAGATTTGGTGACTAGACAGATAATGAATCAGTCTCCCGTGTAAAAACACTCCCAGCTCATTACTTATGCTCTAGTACACAAACAACCAATTCACACAGTCAGCTTGCAGCGAAATTATCATTTTATGCTACCCTAGTACTCTCGGATCAGTGTGAATGAAGAAAGTTTTCCCGAATCGGTGCACCGACCAAGTTACATAATTTATTATTTTAAGCTTAAGATAAACACGATCATACGTATAATCAAAAATATAAGACATAATATTTCATTTTCCACCGATTTTAAAAAGGAGGAGGTTCTCAATTCGGTTGTATTTTTTTTATATTCGTCATCGTCACCTTAGAATTCCGTCACTTATGGTTCGATCTGCAAAATTACTTTGGCTATAATTATGTGTATCACAACTGAATTTAATTAAACTGATTACAATAAAAAACACACTAGAACATTCAAAATAACAAGGGGTCGGTGTTCCTGGTTTTATTTATCCTAAATGAAAAGTAATTTTGAACGGGTTAGTGTTTTATGTACTGAAGATGGCATTTTTTTGTGCTATTAGATACTCCATAAAATACTTATATAATATGTAGTTGGATGTTTCACAACTTGAAACAAACAATCCACTGCTTACAAATAGCTAAAACACTTTATTTCCATTAAACTAATTCACTCTCTCTTCGTCGTAGACTCATAATTGGATTCAGTTCCAAACAAAAACATGTCACAGGGGGATCAAAACAAAAATACCCGTTGCCTAAGACCCTCCCACTCCCTGGTACAAGTAATAGATATAACTCGTTCCCTGACTGAACGCCCCACGTCTTGAGTAAACCTTAGCTTTCGTGCTATAAGTGTTCATGGATTGGTTAGTTTACATAAAAGTATTTTGCTCAAGTGCACACCCTGTTTTCTTATGTTTTGTTTATCAACACGCATGGGACAACTCTATGAGTCAATGTTTTGGTACTAGGAATGTAGATTTGAATAGTAGTGTAAACAAACATTGGTATAATCATTTTAAGCCACATTAGACCGGGATTAACCCTTTTCTAAATAAAAAGTAAATTTTCAATTTTAAATTAATTATAGTCTGGCCAGGAATTTCTTATGCAACCCACCCGCGTTATATTATTTAATACACTAAATTTATCATAAAATACGTTTCATCCATTAAACAAACCGGTGAAGGTCGTTCTTAATCGGATCTTAGACTATAGGTTGATTGGTAGAGAATACCTAAGGCATTAAGTCCGCCTTTGTACATTTGTGTTGGATTAAGTTCTCACTTCTTTTCCCTTTGTTGCCTTTTATTCCAGGGCCGGGCCTAAATAAGCTTCGATCCTGCTGAGCCCCTACGGTTCGTGCGTGGAACACTACGCACCGTGTCGATGACTAGGGCTTGGTCCGGACGGTTACAGGACGGTCGGACGGCGAGCTATCCCATTGCTCCCCGTTCGCAAGCCCGCGCCTACTGGCTCGAAATCGGGATCGGAATCTCTACGCGCAAATCGTGCATATGTGCCAGGACTATTGCTTCCAGACCCCATGGTGGCAGGTCAGCGAGGAGGCTCATCGCTTCGCGGTATCCCCGCATCATCCGGATGGCTATGTGTTCAGCTTGGCCGCCGTTCGCTTTCGCAGCGGTGACGCCATGGACCGAAAGATAGTCGCGTAAAGCCTCCGGCAGGAGGCGACAATTCACCCTCTAAGCGAATAAAACGCAGGTCCAAAATTTGTATGGAGAAACCTAGCAAAGCCGATGGCAGTAGTTTATACTCTATAAAGTCTAAGTCTAAGTAAAGTTTGACGATGAAGTTTGACAATGTTGTGTATTAGTAATACGCAGAAACAAATATTAAGATGTACCTATAGCGCGCACGACATGCGTGTGTGTGTGTCGGCGCGCGCGCGACACGATATCGACGCAGTACAATAAAGCAGTATGACACTGACTCGCAGTTTGATTGCACGCGCGTTATTCCCGCTCCCAATAAATACGTAACAGTGGCGACGAGGATCAAAACAATACGAAAATGTTTTCTAGCGGAGTTTTTGGTGCTATTACCAATTTTGACCACCTCACAAACGAGTGGAGTGTGTATAAGTCGCGGCTCACGCAGTGGTTTGTTGCGAATGACATAGACGCGGAGTCGGATAAAGCCAAGGTCAAACGGAAAGCAATACTACTAAGTGCATTGAGCGACGCAAGTTACAAACTAGTGAGTGACCTGGCGTTGCCGCGGAAGATCGAGGAGGTAGAATACGACGATATTATCCATCTGTTGGACCGCCATCTTACACCGAAACGGCTTGGGTTCGCGGAGAGGTATCATTTCTACTCAGCTACGCAGCGCCAAGGTGAAAGTCATACTCAGTGGGCAGCAAGGATTAGGGGATTGGCGGCACACTGCGGGTTTAAAAATCTGGAAGAGGCCCTTCTCGATAAATTTGTGATGGGAATGGCAGCTGGTCCCGAGCGCGAGAAATTGTTCGCCCAGGATCTGCAGGAACTGACGCTGGTCAAGGCCGTGGAGTTGGCTGAGAACGTGTGCGCATCGCGCAAAGCAGCAACGACCACCCAAACATCGAGCGGCGCGGGCGGCAACAGCATGGCCGCCGGCGGCGCGGCGCCCGACGGCGTGTTCAGTATCTCCAGGAACGAAAAGTGCAGTGTGTGCGGGTATACCAATCACAAGTCGAATCAGTGTAGATTTAAAAATTACAAGTGTAAAAAGTGTAATCATAAGGGTCATTTAGGTAGGATGTGTGCGGCTAATACAAAAGTGAATTACGTCACGAAAGATACTGTGGATGTCGGAGACGATGGTAAGTCACATGTACTTAACATTAAATGCGTGAGAGGTAGACCAATGTCGGAGTTAATACAAGTAAATGGTGTATTTTTGGAGTTTGAAATAGATAGTGGATCAGCCGTCAACGTCATTTCAGATCACACATACCAATCATACTTCAGGGAAGTGCCATTGTTCGACAACGATAAAAACTTATTTAGTTATACAGGAAGTAAAATTGTGACTTTAGGGTTCATTCGGTTGCCCGTGACGTATCTAAATAGCACCCATGTGTTAAAGTTCTACGTAGCGCGCGGCGGCGCCGGGCCGTCGCTCCTAGGCCGCGAGTTCTTACATACATTTCGTTTAGAGTTCGCTCCGGCGGCACCCGTTAATTATATAGATAATCCACTGAATCGGGAAATCAATAAAATTATTTCGCAATTTCCCAAACTCTTCTCTAACAAATTAGGTTGTTTCAACAAAAATAAGGTATCTTTAAAATTAAAACCTGATACAAAGTTGTTATTTTTTAAAGCAAGACCTGTCGCTTTCGCTTTAAGGGAAAAAATAGATGTTGAGTTGAATCGTCTTGTAGATCTTGGGATATTAGAACCTGTGGAATATTCGGAATGCGCCTCGCCCATAGTTCCGGTTTTAAAAAAAGACGGGGGGGTTAGGATCTGTGCTGATTATTCCGTAACTATTAATAGGCAATTAATGATTGAAAAATATCCTATACCAACTATCGATGAATTGTTCTCTAAATTACACGGTGGTGAGCAGTTCACCAAATTAGACCTTTCTCGAGCCTACAACCAATTCTTACTGACAGAAGAGTCACAGGCACTTACATGCATCAACACGCACCGTGGCCTTTTCAAATATACCCGATTAGTGTTTGGGCTAGCGAGTGCGCCCGCCGTGTTCCAACGCGCTATGGAAGGGTTGCTCGCAGGACTAGACGGAGTAATTATTTTCTTAGACGATATTTTGATAACAGGTAGTAATACTAATGAGCACATTAACAGATTAACAGTAGTTTTAAAACGCCTAGAAGATGCAGGGTTAACAGTTCAGAATGATAAATGTGAATTTTTTAAAAACGAAATTTGCTACCTTGGTCATATTATCGATAAAAATGGCATACGGAAATCTCCAGATAAAGTCCAGGCCATATTAAAAGCTCCAAAACCGACAAATGTCTCACAGTTACAATCATTTTTAGGGCTAATAAATTACTATAGAAGTTTCGTACCAAACGCTTCGTCGATACTTAGCTCATTATATGAATTACTTCATAAAAATAAAAACTGGGAATGGACTCCAGTTCACGACGAGGCATTTGAGCAAATTAAGAAACTACTGGCTTCCGATCAGTTGTTAGCCCATTTCGATCCCGCCGCAAAACTGATACTAACCGTAGATGCTTCGCCACATGGGTTAGGCGCTATACTATCGCAGTTATCACATACCGACGATCGCGAGAGACCTATCGCATTTGCTTCAAGGACGCTCACGGCTGCGGAAAAAAATTATTCGCAGTTACAGAAGGAGGCTACGGCCATAATTTACGGGGTGAGAAGATTCCACCAGTACTTGTATGGCCGTGTCACACCGTTCGTGTTACGTACGGATCACAAACCATTGATAACGATTTTCGGTCCGCATCGAGGAATCCCTGAAATATCTGCGAATAGGCTACAACGCTATGCGCTATTTTTATCAGCATACAATTATACCATCGAATATGTTCGTAGCGGTGATAACAGCGCAGATTTTTTATCTCGAGCAACAATAATGGATGACAACCGGGTGCAGGACGAAGTGCGGGGGGAAAACCGTGACTGTGAGGAGCGCGCTGCTTACGTTAATTTTGTTGTCGATGGTAGTCTACCTATTACGCTAAAAGAATTACGTTACGAAACCGATAGTGACGAGATTTTAAAAAAAGTTAAAAACTATGTAATAAAGGGTTGGCCGCGTAAAGTTCACGACCCCGAGTTGCGAGCGTATTTTAACTGTCGCTCCCAATTGGCACTGGAAAATGAGTGTTTAATGCGTGGTCACAAGGTAGTTATTCCGTGTAAGCTGAGAGAAAAAATGTGTGTAGAACTACACGACTCGCATTTCGGGGTTGTAAAAATGAAGGCAGCCGCGCGCGAAAAATTTTGGTTTCCGGGAATCGACGCGGCGATTGAACGGTTGGCAGCCGCGTGCAACGTGTGCGCACAGCTGCGTCCCTCGCCGCACCGCGCGCCCCCCTCGCCGTGGCCCTATCCGCCTCATCCCTTCTATAGAATTCATTTAGATTTTCTTGGCCCGTTTCATAACCTAATGATTTTAGTTATAGTAGATGCTTTTTCTAAGTGGGTCGAATGTTATGTAGTCAGTACAACCTCTTACGGTACAAAAACCGTTATAAGTAAATTATGTGATTTTATGTCTAGGGTAGGTATACCGCACACGTTGGTGACGGACAATGGAACTTCCTTCACGTCTAGGGAGTTTGAGAATTTTTGCAGTTTAAACGGTATTCAACACGTTTTATCACCGGTATACCACCCGGCAAGTAACGGACAAGCCGAAAGTTACGTTAAAATAATAAAAAAAGGTCTCAAGAGTATCATATTACAATCTGACGCTAAAATACCGATACAGGAAAAAATCGCGAAATTTTTATTTGACTATAGAAACTCCAAAAATAGTACCACAGGTAAATCTCCAGCAGAAGTAGTTTATGGTCGACCTCTACGCTCGCGGCTGGACTTAATTAATCCACTTCAAGTCGCTTCGACATGCACCGATCTTTCGCTGACCGTAAAGAAAAATCAGTCCTTACAGAGTAAGAACAAGGGAGGTAAGGAAAGACCAAAATTTAATTTAGATGACGTTGTTTGGATAAAACGGTTTTGTGGGAACGATAAATTTTGTTGGGTACAAGGAACAATTAAAGAAGAGATTGGAAATGTCATGTATTCAGTGTATATCCCGGAGCTGAATTGTAAAGTAATTCGTCACATAGACCAGATTCGACGTTTTCAAGCCGAAGGCATTTCAGACGTTCAGAACAAAAATGATGATTGCCATTTGGACATAGATACCGATGATAGCAGCATATTGCCACCTTCTGAATCCGCAGACGTAGCGGGTGGGAATGGCGACTCTGTAGGCGCCGAACTTCCAACACCCGCTGAAGAAGTTCAAAAGGAAGGGACGGGTTTTGAGTCAGTAGTCTCACATTCGCCCTCGACACCAGAACCGCAACTCACAGAAGAAGGCGCTGAGAATAATTCGGAATCAGACCCTCAAAATCGGAGATCCAAACGACGTCTACAGCCGGTTAATTATAAGCCATATTTTTGAACTAGGTGGGAAGGGAATGTTGTGTATTAGTAATACGCAGAAACAAATATTAAGATGTACCTATAGCGCGCACGACATGCGTGTGTGTGTGTCGGCGCGCGCGCGACACGATATCGACGCAGTACAATAAAGCAGTATGACACTGACTCGCAGTTTGATTGCACGCGCGTTATTCCCGCTCCCAATAAATACGTAACAGACAACAAACACAAACAGTACAAAACTAATAAATTAAATCCTAAACTTTATAATTACGTTAACCTAATTGATGTCTGAAACCCTTGATACTAAGAACCTTTTACGTAACATGATACTCTAATACTTTGTCGTCCTATAAATATCTCTTCTCGATATTGATTATTGAACTCACGAAATAAATAAAATTGATCAGTAAAATGAATTGTCTGATTTGTCATCCTGCCCTAGTCCTGTGAAACTGGGGATTAGCGCAATACTTTCTTTTATCGTTCTCCCTTCATCATTCACTCAATTATTTACATGATACTGTTCCTCACATACTCCATTCAACATTTTTCTCACCCATCCTCTTCTCCGTCTATCTGATCAATTACATTCAAACACCTATAAATTCATCACTATTTTAAAAGCACACTTTTACAACAAAAAATACCTTGTGTGAGGAAATTGCGACAGGAAATAGTTCGGGGGTTAATTTCCGGTATATCTATGTCATGAAGGTATCTTACGCAAAACAGATACCTTTATGACACAGTAGATCACAACACACTTTTACAAGTTACAAATTAGTGTTTAAATCAATTTTCTGCGACTAATAAAAGCAAAGACAGCAAACATGAACGATTCAAATTGATCATTCATTCGTTCGCAATCATTAAAAACAGATATTTAAATGATTATTATTTTTGCTAAAAACATGACAATATTATTAGGTAGGCAACCTAATTAATTAGATTAATTGGGTAGCATTGACTTATTAAGTAATATGTATTCTGTTTCTCAAGTAACAATTTATGAAAACAACAGAAACCATCGAAGCTTAGCGATCCCATCGATCAGTAATCGAATGAAAACGATTCAACTGAATCGTATTGGTAGCGTATCGGCGATTTCCGATAATGGACAACTGATCGGAAAGTACTAGGCTCGCACGAAGCGCGAGGAGCTCTTTCGAACCGATCAATATTACCAATATCCCGTGCTCTCCCCCATCCTGTTCACACATACAAAATTCGACAGGTGGCCGGGTGCATACAATTGACTTTGCATTTGTGTGAGTGAGATCGGGAATGGATAGTGAAGTTCGGTTCGGGCGAAACCCGAACAGTGAAGTTCGGATGCATTGTTTCATGAGACTCGCTTTCAACTTATTGAAATCGCAAGCGATGTCAAACAAATTTAAATCTTGTTTACTTCGTTTCCGATTATAAGTACAAAGAAGTCGTTAGAATAAAATATAATACTCAATTACGTAACGACTTACTTTATCAACAATTAAAGGAATTCCATAAAGTAAACAAAAACTAAGCGTCGCACGAGTCCGCACCAATCTTTGAAGGCTTTCTATCAAGGTTGTATCTATAGAAATCATGGGGTTTCTATGGCGACGGCCTTGTTGGTCTCCAAATTTGACCGGTAAAAATAACCTGATAATTATATTAAAATTTTGTAGGTATTTTTCCGGGTTGTTTGTTTACATATCATAAAAGACAGAATTCCCCATGGAGGCTTATGGGAAATCGTTCCATGATTACTAGGGGACCAGGCGGATAGGAGATCGCAGTTCATGCACAACCGCCTAGCCGGTGCCCAGCCACCTGTTACTGAACCCCATATGTAAAGTTCCTTAGCCTTTGTATTTCTTGGCTAGAGCAACAAGAAACGTTTCTGCTGACCTCCCTCGGGTATACAGTCGTAAAAGTCTTCTCTAAGTAAATCGTTTTATCCAAAGTTCAAGAAAGCACTTGAACTTTTATTAAAAGCGTGTTAAGGTACAAGGGTGCTCCAAAATAAATTAATGTTAAATAAAAGAAAGATATTACTTTCTTTTGGGAATAAGGGTTTCTATAACACGTTTTTCTATTGTAAAAAAAATAAGTGGTTTAACAGTATTTTTAATCATTTTAAACTGACTTTTGACAGAGGGTTTGTCCGCAGCAACCAGTCGAGTTGCTGCCCTCTGTCAAAAAAATGAAAAGTACTTATTTACGTATTATCTTATGTGTGTATCCTCGTCTTTCGTGGTTTGTAAGTGTATTAAGTCTATTCTTAATCACCTGCCTTTACTATTACACTTACTCGGAAACCCGCGCTAATCCCACTACTTTTAGGCACACAATTGCTATTTTCCGCACTAGTGCAGAAAAGTGCACGTGCTCGCCTCTGCCACAGTTTTTTACAATTTTTTCACATTTCGGATAAGAAAACGTCTGTTGGGACCGCTAGTCCTTTATTATTTATTAATATAAATTTGAAAGTAGGTAACTGTCTGTGTTTTACGCTTTCACGGTTAAACTACAGAACCGATTTGATGATGTTCAAGCTTGAACTCCAGGGATATACATAGGCTACTTTTTATCTGTCTTCGACTTTGACTTTGGGTCCGCATTAACCAATATTCATGCGGACGAAGCCGCCGGCAGAAGCCAGTATTATACAACATTACTTCACTACATAGTATAAAACAAAGTCGCTTTCTCTGTCCCTATGTCACTTTGTATGCTTAAATCTTTGAAACTACGCAACGGATTTTGATGCGGTTTTTTTTTAATAGATAGAGTGATTCAAGAGGAAGGTTTATATGTATAATAACATCCATTAAATAGTGGAGAAGTACTTTTATTTTTGAGGTTTCTAATGTGATGTCGTAAATAATTACATTTTTTCCGCTTACATTGCAAACGCAGGCTGAACCCTACGAGTTTTATCAAAATAATGTACTAAGTATTGTACACATTGAAAAGGTCTACAGAAAAGTCCGTGATGGTATATGTCTATCTCTTATGGATAACCCACAATAACTTTTTTTTGTCATTTACTTTTTACGACAAATAATGGCTAATTTTCGAAGCGATTTTAACCAATACAGCATTAATCCTTAACCAATTAAATACCTTGAATACATTGTTCATTTAATATAGATCTATATGGCCCTTTACACCGTCTGATTTAAGTGAATATTTTCGAAGATATTACAGATTTAAAAATTGCGGGACGTAGCGTTTGCGGCGGTACCGGCCGGCCGCCCGGTGCGGCGAGAGCGTGCCTGCGAAGCCGGAGCGGGCCGCTATGTTTTTATATACAAGGTTCACAGTTTTTCTGTAGTGTATTTAGTATCAGCATTGCACCCGTGCGAAGCCGGGGCGGGTCGCTAGTTTAATATATTATACGAAATCATCATGGAGGTCATCAGGAATTAGTGCACAGCCGGGTGAGGAAGCAAAACAATCCCTCAATCGGCCGGATGGCCCGATGATCATGTATTTGTGCGAATGACAAGATTTTTTTTTATTATTGATAGGCTTGCGTTTGACCACCATCTCACCTGATGGTAAGCGATGATGTGGTCGACGATAAAGCACGCTTGCATAAAAGAAACCTATTCACTCTCGACTTAATACTCCTAAGTTGTAGCTATCAGGAAAAACAGTTTCGGCAGGGAATTCCACTCCTTGGTTGTACGCACAATAAATGTGTTCCCAAAACGCTTTTTGCGTATGTGTAGGATGTCTACCATGTACCGGTGGCGCAACGCTGTACGTCGTGTGGTCCGATGATGGAACGGACTTGGCGGAATTAGATTGTGCAATTCCAGTGCACACTCTCCGAAATGTAAACGATAAAAAAGCCGACAGACTAGCAATTCGACGGCGATGCTCAAGGCTATGGAGCTTCGACTCTTAAGTGCAACGTTGCCGATGATTCTCTCGGCTCGCCTCTCAATCGACTTCAGCGCGTCAAGCTGATATAATTGGCAGATCCATCCCTTGATCCAACCCATAACATAACAAGCTTATATCTTTGTTTTGTCATGACACAGTTATGAAATGTTTCTATAGTAGATAGTTTTGTCTCTTCGTTATTTAACATCGACTTCCGAAATTAAAGTTATTCTGTACTTTTCAGTGTTTTTTAACATTGAAGTCGGTTTCTTTTTTTGTAAAAAAAAATATTTTTCACTTTTTAGTGCTTCCACCAAAAAGTACTTCTCAGTCAAACTTAAATACCTTCTAACCAGAGTGCATCTCATAACGTTTCTAATAATCCCAAACACGGTTAGGTTACATGAATTTACCTTCCGGTTTTATCATCAGATCAGGTCGATACATCACCTTCCCCTTTTCTTTCAGCCTGTTATCGACTACACGTATAAACAAAGCAATTTTACTTGTTAAGACAATTCTGCTGTGTTCCTATGAGGAATTCTGTTCCATATCTTCGAAGTTTACAATCAGATCATAACAATATTTCTATGGGACTAACTGGAAGCATAACCTTTCAAACAAAAAAAAAATTCAAAATCGGTCTATAATTGACCGAGATGTCGGTGAACATACATAAAAAAAACATACATTCAGCCGAACATAGAACCACCTCCTTTTCGAAGTCGGTTAGTAAAAATCACGTGTTTCGAGTTTCGCATAATTATACTAAAACTAATGTTGTATGTTAATATAATATTTATTCTTCAGAAGTAGGCTTCCAAGTTATCTAACCGTTGAAAGTAAAATAATTATATAATTATAGGTTTTCATTAATTAAGTTCTGTAAACCTTAATTATTTAAGGTTGCTGAAGGTCATTGGTTCGTCTGGGATTTAGTCCCTCTGGTGTTGTGCCAAAAAGTAGTGATTTTCACTTTAATCTCATCTTATCTTTGACACTTCGCATGACCCAACTACCCAAGGGCTGTCTTTTACCTTGGATAGAGCATAAGCCTGTGGCATAAACATTGCCATACAGCTTGGCAATGCTGCAAGACTTTTGCCATACAGCTTGGCAATGGTGCATTAGAAATTTTTCGACACAATGTTTTAGATTGCTTTTAATTAGTTACGTATGTTTTTTTTTGGTTTAGTGTTTGTAAAATATTGAAAGGGTGATTATGCTTATGCTAACTATAGCATAAGCACAATCACCTTTTCAATATTTCCCTGCTGTAATTCAGGCCTTCTTTCTAGGAGAGGGTATGGGCCATAATCCACCACGCGAGCCCAGTGTGGATTGGCACCGTTGGCGGATGTCACATATTTTCGAATTTAAGATTCTAAGATATGCCGGTTTCGTCATGATCCTTCAAGTCTGTTTTTGAGAGATGGTGATGAAATAAATTACACAAAGTAATGTGCCTGGCTGGGTTTGAACCCGCGACGTAACAACTCGTAGGTAATTGGCGGGCGATATCACTAGGCTAAAATCTACTTAAAAATTTAAAGAAGAAAGAAAGAACATAGAAAACTATTTTATTTAGACTATACACTCGTAGATTATACACACAACGTAGTAACAACATTAATAATTAAGTTAGTAAATATTTTTTAGGATATATGATTTTTGTTTCTTAAATTTTTGGTTTAATAAAACACGCATAAGTATTTTTTTTTTAGTACGCCGTAGTAGTTTAGTATACACTATACAGTAGGTACTTAGTAGTGAGTTAGTCTTCTCATAAAATTTAAATAACATGTGTTTATAATATATTTATCTAATGTACAAGAATGTTATTATAGTTCATTTAAAGGGTAAATGAACTTCCTGAACATTTAAAAATCAAGCGTCTTTTGGTAATAAAAAGATAAAGCTCGACGCCATTGTGTTGTTTTAGGTTTTAGTTTTTTTTTTTTTTTATAATATTCATTTAGGAGAAATCCCGCCTTTTAGATTTTGAAATAAACGACATTGCCCTATACTAGGATAACAGTAAGAAGGACACGTAAACAATTCTTGACCTCGTTTCTCAAGAAAACGTATATTATTTTAAAAGTTTCACATCTTGTTTTGCTGGACATTGAGGTAAATAGAACAAGCAATATTTACCAATCGAATGACACAATGTTACGACAGCTGGTGTAACAATAATTGTTCTAGGAGTACCAGGACATAAGAAGATGTTAACAATTATTAACATCTTGTTTTATCGTTTTTTTACGTGTGAAGTCATCCAAGAAAGTGTCAAACTTTTACTGACTAAAACCCAGTGCTCCTTCAGTTGCTCTTTTTTGCGATGGCTGCCGTAACTCCTTTGAATAATCTGCAGATCTCTTTAAACCCAATACTTACTCGTAAATTGTTATCTAGCCTAGCCTAGCCTTTGTGGATAGCATATGAGGTTCCAAGATACATTGGTTAACTTGTGATTGTGTATTGACATTTGAATGAAGCAAATCAATACTTAATCAAGAAAAAAAGTGATTAGGGAAACCGTTTGTTTTCCTTCCTATTTCCTATCTTTCTTTTTTAAAAGAGTAAGTATAATAAAGCTCAAAATATTTTTCCTTTGTAGCTTTTTCTGCGTAAATAAAGGTTTAAAAAGACTAACTTTTCTTTTTTCTTGTGAGAAATCATCAACGAACTCCTTTTGCTTTGGTTGGAGTAAAAAAGTGTCTTACATTCCAGGGCCGCGGTAATTCTTTCCAACAATCCCGCAGTTCTAGTACCTTGCCGTGGGCCCCGCTCATTTTTGCTGGTGACATCTCTTTGAAGCGCGCCTAAGAAGATGGCGCGCCGTCGAAGACTCGGGCTCTGTTCTTATCGAACAGCCCGACGGCGAGCCATGCAGGCTCGCACCAACGATTACCTGGGATCGCCCTGCGATTCCGGATGGGCGACGCCTGGGGTAGGCGCCTCCTATGGCGGAGACGGCGGTGGCTGGGACGTGACAATATCTATTCCATCACAGTTTCGACCATCTCCATAGCTAGCTGCATTCCTGCTTCGCAGAAGGAGGTGATCGCTTCCCATTCCATCTCGCTACGGACCAAAACAAAAGAATCAGAGCCAGGCGCAAGAGATCGCTGCCGCTGTTTGCCTTCACCTGGACGCGGCGGTGCTTCGCTCAAGTGGGGCTACCTCCACTCCACCTTATGCTCCACCCTGTCCTCCGGAGTGTCCGCACAATAGTGTTGATACTCGTGCGTTACTTCCACCTGAATTTGAGACTGTAACCTCCTGAACTTACCATGTCCGGTGATGGCCTAGGAACTGGACGGGACATCAGGTGCACACCAGCCACTCCTCAAAGAGGGTAAGTCCCCTCCGCCATGATTATAGAATATTGACCTGAATTCAGTTTTACCAAGGCATCATGATTGTAAAAGATGTGCCCGATATAAGATCCAAGGCTCATCATTCATCCATAGATGGTGTGCTAGGATTTCCCCTAAATTGTGACATACGAGCCCTTAGGACAAGGACAATTTGTGCGACATTTGCCATCGGAACATTCCACGAAATCCGAAACGCAAGGCCACATTCTGACCTAGTTACGAATGTCCATAAGTTATAGTTAGGTTAAGTGACACATTTAACACGGGAACTACTTACGAATGCCATTATTTATTATTTGATATTGTAAGTAGCTGCCATTCTCAGTTAGTGATACAAGTGCCTCTGATAACTTCTGAAGTCCTAGTTTCAAAGATTGTTTTATGAGCTTCTTGGAAACCATCTTTTGGTGGTTCTTTTTTAGAAACGAGTCCAAGGTTACGTTCGTTGTTTACTTTGGTAATTGTTCGTGAATTCTTGTGTATAGGAAAATCAAAATTGTTACTTTCTGGGTAATTTTATGGCTTCTTTTAGTAAATAGTTCTAGTATTCTACGTCTTGAAATTTTGATATTGTTGTACTATGTATTGCTTATGTTGGAAATTAAACTAAACCGAATGAAAAGGATTCGCATTTTTATTTGAGATATCAGTTCTTTCCAATCAAAATGTATTAAACATTTCATCACACATCAAGAACTGATATCAATTAAAAAAAAGAAAACAAATAAAATTTTATCTAAATAAATTGTGGACTTTGAATCTTCGACAACAGTGAATTTATTTATTTATTTAAAACTTTAAGCAATAATGAGATACTGTTATCAACCTTAATTTCCTTGATTTCTAAGAGTAATATTTTTGTAAGTATGTACCTATTTGTTTGTCTGTATTCTATATCCTCTATCGCCATCCACAGCCTGACTATGCTTATTGCTAGATTTATCTTGCTTGTACCAATTTCAATGTTCTTGTGAGGTTGCATCAGTTCATTCCAGATTTTATCTTTAAAATCCCACTGTCAGTATTCTCCACATTTTCTAGGGAACACGAAAATAGGAATTCATTAACTTACTTAAAATTCATGTGAGCCTAGTACACGCAAGACGGACAAGCCAATCACGTGCCAATCATTATGTATGTTCAATGTTGCTGTAGTTTTATTAATAAACAATAATAAAATGTTCAGAAACTGTGTACATGTTGGTTTTGATGTTACAAAGTAGGTACAACACACTGGGAGACAATAAACCTACGCTATAATACCTAGGCCTTATTATTCTACTTACCACATTAAACAAAATCGAGAAATCTTGTAGTAACTTAATCAGTTGATTCTGTTAACAAATTGGCTTATTTTAATAGTGATTGAAAATTTCCCTTTTCAATTCAATTATTCCTTATGCGACTTTCCTGCACGATCGGAGCTTTCTTTATTTTCACTTATTTGAATGTCACACATTTAATTTTATATGAAGTCCGAAGGAAATTAACGTTCCGTTACAAAATAAAGCTTCACACTATTTAGAATTTAGAATGAAATTCTAAAGCTGGACATTCAGAGCTATCAAGGAAAAAATCGAAAGTGTTATACAAATGTGAACTTACGAGCATTATCTTGATAATTATTCTTTACTAGTTATAGGTCCTAGGGTGATACGAGAGACAATATGGCAGGTGTCATTTTGGTATAGTGGATAGTTTTTCATTACGACTGGGGTGGAATTCGCCCGAGCCACAGGTGAGGGTGTTATAGAGCCAGTTTCACAGTGGTCCGGAGAGGTTGCGAGTTATCCAGTAACTGGGTAGTGGTGGTCAGATAGAGGTCAGACCGACTCCAAAATGGTTGGTAAAAGGTTAGACAGGGTCGATGACGATGAAGCGGAGAGATGAGAAGATGTAACTACTTTAAAAAATAACATGTTTTCATAGACTCATAGTGCTTTAATAGTGTGGTAGATCTAATTCCATAATACTGTTTTATGGCGGCTCCTCTTAAGAATGTCAAGGGCAGCCTTTGTAATAAAACGGTTTTATGTACCGTAAAATATTGAAATGTCTACCAAAACTAATATTCGGTTAGTCATAATCTTTTGGAACATACTAGGAAAACATGAACAATATAGATAATGTTGGTAAGTCTGTTAAGTCGAGTTCAGTCTCGCGTCAAAAACATTGTTGTTCAAAGATTTTAATACTTTAGCAGCTGTCTGCTGTTTTGGTAATTTATTTAAATCGCTTTTGTATTTCAATGTTAAACTTAGTCATTGTCAAATTTGCGAGTTCCCCAAGCGTCAAAATTTTGATAATATAATTATGAGCCGGTCAAAACTTTTCCTCTCATCAATTTTATGAAAATGTAAATGTTTGAATGTTTATTAATCAAATACGCCAATACGGTTGGAGGAAATTGGATGAAAGAGGAGTAATCTCCTCGGGTCGAACACATGCAGCACATGAACATTATAATAAATTTTAGAATCCTTACAGCCCCTTCCGTAAAAGAAAAAAAAAATCTTACATAAATATCAGACTAAACTAAAGTATGTACCAGACTTATGGAAAGTTGCTGAAGTGATCATGATAGCTAAGCCCGGAAAACCTGCACATGAAACAACATCATACAGGCCAATATCTTTGCTACCTATAGTGTCAACACTTTTTGAAAAGCTGTTACTTAAACGGCTCAAACCAATAATACAAAGCAAGAACATAGTACCAGAGCACCAGTTTGGTTTCCGAGAAAAGCACTCAACTATCGATCAAGTACATAGGATCACAAACGTAATAGAACACGCCCTTGAAGACGAGAAGGTTTGTTCTACTGTGTTCCTAGACGTGGCACAAGCTTTCGACAAAGTATGGCATGAAGGTCTAATGTATAAACTAAAGATCCTGTTACCGAAGCAGTTTGCACATATTCTGGAATCCTACTTTCTAAACGGAGTTCAGTTCTATCATCATCTTCCTGGTCTTATCCCTTGTTATTTGAGGTTGGCGCAATACGTTTTATTTTTCCATTCAATCCTGTCACCCGCCAAGCTATCACTAACTTCCTTTTCATAGGTATTATAGAAAAGCCGACAATTTCAAGGTTTCCAACACCCATGCAAAGCTGGAGCGTGTCATCGTCATCATCATTACAGCTGAAAGACTTCCACTGTCAGACCTCTCCCTCAAGTGTCGCCATATCGACCGATCCTGTGCGTCTCGCATCGGATTTCCACGACCCTCACCAGGTCTTAGTTCACTTGGAGGCCTTACAGCGTTGTTTCTTCCGGTACGTCATCGCCACTTCTGAACCTTTCGGCCCCATCGAGCATTTGTTCTGCGAGCAATGTGCCCTGCCCACTGCCACTTAAATTTGGTGATCCTTGGGGCTATCCCTCAAGTGTCGCCATATCGACCGGTCCTGTGCGTCTCGCATCGGATTTCCACGACCCTCACCAGGTCTTAGTTCATTTGGAGGCCTTACAGCGTTGTTTCTTCCGGTACGTATCGCCACTTCTGAACCTTTCGGCCCCATCGACCATTTGTTCTGCGAGCAATGTGCCCTGCCCACTGCCACTTAAATTTGGTGATCCTTGGGGCTATGTTTACAACAGTGGTTCTCCCGCTCCAAAATTAAATAGAATATTATTTATTATTTAACAATTGGTTAGTAATTTGACGGCATGGTGGTCCGCTAACTCGGGTTCATGAACGTGGGAAGATGTTGCTATGGCGAAATGTGATTGATGACTATAGTGACATTATGGTCGACACAGAGCACTGAGGCAACTCAGCGATTGCTTCTAGATACTAGGGATTCATAATATGTAGCGACAAATATGTCGCTTTCAGAGTGTTTACAACGAATGTACAATATTGGAGGAGAATACAGGGATTGATCGAAAGAGTTGCTGTGCCCCTGGAACTGAAAAGACAACAATTAAAGGAACACAGGTGGATTTTAGTCAGTAATAGTATATTTTGATACAAGTGCAGAAAGTTTGTCATTATCGCAATGAGGTGATTTTTTTTTCTGCACTAGTGTTATGGAGCCGAGGATTGCAGTGACTACGTGTATCAAACGACTTTTTTCAATACGCTTAAGCTTACGAAAGAAATGAACAAACTGAGGTTGACCGGCGACTTGTGAGGTTCGAAACGTGCCTAGTGTGATAAGATAAATGCAATAACATTGTGGCGGGGAGAGCACGTGCACTTTTCTGCATTAGTGCGGAAAGCAGTCTAAGGAGTGTCAGTCCAACTGTATTATAATATTCTTATTATATTCACTTATTGTTGTGTACCTGGTGTCTATCGTCAAAAAAATATTATCTTTCCTTCTTTTTTCAGTTCAAGTTGTCCTCAGTGCGAGATGTGCGGGCATAAAGATTGTTAGTAATAATGACACCTCCATTAGCTGCCCGTGCATCAATTCTGTGGTCCTGTTGTCCGTAGCAAATAGTTTACTTACTGCTGAGGACTTGCACTCGTTCTAGAAATAGGTACAGTTTATTGTGGTTAGAAATCACTTAACATTATGCCTATATCTCTCGAAGAGTTAGGCAGTGAATCAGAGCTGTTCCTAATCTGGAACGGAATGGAACCATAAGCTACCGTTAAGCAAGCGACCCAAATCCTTGAATTTTTGCTAGTCATCATTATTTACCATTACTGTATAAACCTTCACATGTCAATTTCTGTTGTCCTAGTGACATACTTATCAACCAAACTCTATTTTCCTAACAAAAGGTTTCTATTAATATATATTGTTGGACGAAAATAGAATAACAATAACCGTACGTCCATACTCATGGCGGGAAAAGTTCATTTTCCCAATTTCTTGACCGTGAACGTGAACGTTCTTATATTATTAACCTACAATATAAAGAAGACCAAAATGGCCGTTGATAACAAAAATAGTAAATACATTCTTTCATAACCAATTAATTCCGAATTCCCGATGGACGGAATAACTTTACCGAGGCGTCGATGTTGTCCTAGTAACCCGTAAATAATTGTTACGATGATTGACGTAACTGTTACTCAATAAAATGTAATAATAACGACTTTGATTTAGGTAATTTATATTATAATGGATGGAGTTTCCTTGCGTGATCGTATCAGGAATGAAGATATCCGCAGGAGACCCAAGGTTACTGACAGCTCGAAGAATCGCCAAACTTAGTGGCAGTGGGCAGGGCACATTGCTTTTAGAACGGATGTTCGTTAGGCCGAAAGGTTCTAGAGTGACAACTGCGCACCGGAAGCACAGGATCGTTCGTAGTGGTAACACTTGGGGGAGGCCTATGTCCAAAAGTGAATGATGAATGCTTGGAGATAATCATCTGGATGCAGTCAAATAATGGAGTTTTTAGAACTTTACACGGACCCTTCATATCGTTTACTCCGGAGGTAGGTAGTAATATAATTACTTACGTCTAATAAATTATCAAAAGTTTGCAGAAGCCCCTAAATCACTTAATTTCCTTACACTTACTTAATCAAATTACGTTTCAATTCAGTGTACGTAAGTACTCGTAAATTCAACTTGAACTCAGGTGAACTCTGACAGATACCTACATGCATATTTTGTAAATTTCACAAGGATCAACGACCTCTGAAAATTCAGAACTTAGTATACGTAGGCCCGCTTGCGTAAACCAGGTTTATTATTAAGCCCATGTTTGTATGAAACTTTTTTCGCTATTTTCCGCCTTAGTTTTTTTATAGACCAATGGAGCGCAGTATTCTGGAAGACAGAAGAGCCGACAGTATGAGAAACGCCACGCTGCGCGCAATAAAAAACTTTACTAAAAAAAAATAACCGAGTTCACTAAACAAAACGGATGAAAGTCGCTGTTTCTCGATATTGATTGTTTCTTATTTAACACTGACTTCCGAAATTTAAATTAATTTTGTGTTTTTAGTAAAATCAGATTTTTTTTTTTTATAAAGTTTTTTATTTAACTATTCCAATTAACCCAAACACTGCTGGGATACATTGTTTTATTATGAAGTTTCTGTGTCCACTTTCCGCCTTCCATCATCAGATCAGTTCGATAGTACCTTCTAGCCAAAGTGCATCTCATGACAATTCGGATAAGCCCAAACACGGCTGGGATAATTACTTAGCCTATCTTCCGGCTCCACCATCATCATCAGATCACTTCAATGATACCATTTTAAATATAACTATTCAGAACCATTCCTTTAATTCTACTGTCATAATCGCTTAACTATCTTCATTGTGATTTGACTGTAAATGCTTAAGTCCTCAATGAAAAAACTAAAATCACTGTATGGTTGTATATATTTGAGGATTTACCTCGATTCCTGGATCCCATCATCAGAACTGGATTTAAAAAGAAAATGGGACCAATCTAGAAGGACCATTTAAGGTAAAAAAAAATTGCAAATTGGTCCGTAAACGACGGAGTTATGAGGTAACAAATATAAAAAAAAATACAACCGAATTGAACACCACCTCCTTTTTTTGGAAACCGGTTAAAAATAGGTATCTTAGACCTAGGAGATAAGCGCCAGGCGAAAATGGGATTGAGCGTGTCACGTGTCACATTGACCACTCTGGACATGTCTTCACAAAGTGGGTGCCTTAGGATGCACGACGCTGCTGAGGCTGACCTGGGGCATTATCATGAGTGAATATTTAAATCTGTAGATTTTTACTAAATCGCTAAAATGCTTCATATTTGTAAGCATAGTCTTTGCGCATCTCTTTCTTTTGTATGCAGTCCGAGTAACCGCACTATAGAAGTTGTAGCCCTCTTATAATACAAGTCATGTTTTTAGTGCGAAGAAATCTCTTTGCATCGTACCGTACTCTTCTGTACTTATAATTCAAAGAAAAAAACAATCAACATGTTAATTGATGCATTTTAAATGTACTGTTTTACTTGTTGTCTGTAAGCATCTACTGTACAAGGAAAACAGAAGGCATTCGTTTTAAAAACATGAATTATCAAGATTAGTAAATAGATTTAAATTGAAATCTTTTATTTTATTTTTGTATTATGCAGTTTTGAATAAAATATCGGCAACAGTTATTAAAAAACAAAGGGTTATAAGTTTGTTTTAAGTTTCTTTTTAGAACACAGACTGACCAAGTGGAATCAGACGTTGATCTAGCAATGAATGAATTAATGACATCGTTTGTCAGTGTGTGCCACACGCGTTACACTCCACGGAAGTCGTAGTAATGGGTGGAGCCTACGAGTACCCATTGATAAACTATCTGTTATCACTTTCACACATTACTGTCCCCGGCTGCATCAAACAAAGATATGTGATATGTGATCTAGTGCGGAAGCACTTTCAATTGCTGCTTTCCTTGTAACGAAAAGGGGGCGAAGATAAAGTCAGAGCTACATTTTCTTCACTATTTTCCCGATAACAGCCGATCCATCAATCGGGTCCTATGAGGAAAACATCAACTGTCAATCTTCTATCTCTTTTTAAAGTACTTCCTTTTATAATCTTCACTTTCACGGAAAAATCTCCCCGCGCCATGACTTCGGTTACCAGGCTTGCATAGGAAGTAGGGCATGGAACTGCAATGAGCGAGACGGATTACTTGGAGGGACAGAGACGAAAAAAGGCGAACGTCCTCTTAATTCGGGTGTTCCCGTATTCGATGTGCAATTTTGTTATCTCAGGTGAAGTGAAAGATTTTAGGAAGCTAATTTAGTTATTCAGAATGTAAAGAAGGCAAGCTCCTTGCATTTCTAAGTTTCTAGTTAGCAATCTAATTAAGTTTCTGTTTATCCTCGTGGCAATCTGCCGCAAGTTTCTCAAATAAGTTAGACAAGTTTAAATTGTGTAGTTTTATTCGTTTAGACAGCAATTAAGATGCTTTTGTCAAGAAGACTTTGTTTTAAATGCTTTGTATTATGAACTATTAAATTTTAGTGTGTTGTCGAAAAACTGCGTGTTTTTATGTAAGTACTAAGTATAGCTTCCGCCCGCGTGAAATGAGTGCTTCCCACCTTTATAAACTATAGCCTAATCTAGGGCATAATAAGCAATCTAGGTTCCAAATTTTATCCTAATCCGTTCAGCAGTTTGAGCGTGAAAAAGTAAAAAACATACATATAATAATTACAAGACTTCATAATGTGTGATATAACTTTATAGCGCCTTTGGACTTTTAGACATCTATTGGTTAAAAATTGCATTTTCTGCTATTAGGGCCTGTGCTCACTTGAGAGAAGACGTCTTAGACAGACTTGCCTAAAACGTCTCAGACAAGTCTAAGACGTCTTTAACAAAATAGTTTGGTCTCAGACTTCTCAGACCTGTCTGAGACGTCTTAGACAAAATTGTTTTGTCGACGTCACGAGGCGTTAGGGCTGTTGATAAAATATCGATATACCGAAATATCGATATTATTGCAGTAGGTATTCAAACAGCTGAACATATAAACATGTATATTAGTAGTTTATGTGACTAGGGGATAAAGCAGTGTCTTTAAGTCGCGGGCGGCATGTTGAATTCCAAACGAAACGAAGGTTGTTGATTTTAATCCCGAACGTCAGTGAGGGATTTATAAAATTAACTCCCGAGCCTTGCGAGGGAGTTAATAAAGAAACCTGAGTGAAGTGAGGAATTTAAGCCGCCCAAGACAAAGACAGCTTTATCCCCGTGTTGCATACTCTACTTTTTACACCATCTGTGAGATAATTAAAAGACAATTTGGTCGACCAAATCATGCATTAGAGAAATATAAGTATTATATTAACAAGTTCATTAAACAAACAAAATTCACTACTCCAAGATTTTATAGTTTCAATTTTCTATAATGCTCCCGTGTCGTCAGTACGCACGTTATATTCTAATATCTTTTTTTTGTTAGTGGCCAGTTTGAATCATAGTGATTACATACTCTTTGGTTTGAATTTCGAGTCAACTTGTTCGATGCGCCTACATTTTAATTCACAATGTTGACGATGCTTGATGCTGCAAATTCAAATCTCATTATTCCCTAGGGATCGGCCATACTGCATTATCTCCCTAGGCATATAATGACTTGCTTTAAGTGAGGTTTGTATGACTTGTAAAACGACATTATCGAGCAGGTGGTGTTAAAAATATATTATATAAACAACTTGAGAAATATTGGTACACATAAATATTTTATTAAAATTGAAGAATAATTACAGACAACGCTACATTTTCATACATTTATAATTTAATTTGTTTAATAAATATCATTAGTTTTATATTGAGTAAATTATTTTTGAGCCGACTTACGATTGTTTCTTCAGACAAAGCCGATAAAATAAATTTGAAAAAAAATATCGCGTCCCGTGTCGTGGACAAAACTGTTAGACGTTTTAGACAAGTCTGTCTAAGACGTCTTTTCTCAAGTGAGCGTAGGCCCTTAGTTCTTTCGTTACTACTTTTAATAAGTACCATTTAAAATGCAATTAGCTGTAAGTACCTACTTATAGTAAATATTTTTCTTTGAAGAAGTAAATCACTTTGAAAGAACAAAACTTTGTTTACTCATATTTTGTTTTCATTAATGGCGATTTATTGTAGCACCCAAGCAAAGTGGGCGTTGAAACTCGATATTCAAATTCAAACTGTTCTATTTTACACTAGCCGTTCTCAACGGTTTTTTCTCCGTCTCAGGCTACCTGCTCAGCTGTTATTAGTCGTAGTGTGATTCTTTTTTTCTTCCTCGATAAACTGGCTAACAAACACACAATATTTTTTCAATTCAATTCAGTAATTCCGAAGATTAGCTCATTCATACAAACAAACATCATGATTATGGTTTTTCTCGCACCCTCTTCGTATGAGTGGTTCAAATCTTTCAAATTATCGACTTTTTAAACTATAATGTTATTGTGCATGTATTGAATTATACACCAAAACCTTCCTCATGATTCGTTCAATATTTTTTGAGTTAATTACTAACATACAGACAGACAGATTTGATAGACTTTGTTTTTTTTTCTGTGTAAGGATAAGTATTTCCATTAGTAGTTATAAAACGTCGTCGTCTCATAAAAACTGGCCAAATACGAGTCGGACTCTTCGTTTGCGAGTCCGACTCGTATTTGGCCAGTTTCTCGTATTTGGTTTCGTGCTGCAATATTTCATATTTTCTAAATATGGTTCAAAAGTTAGAGGAGGACACACATTTTTTTTACTTTTGGAGCGATCATTTCCGAAAGTATTCCCTATTTATTTTTAAATATCTATTCAAAAATATATCACACGTTAGGGTCGAAAGAAAAAAGAAACTCTCCCCACTTTACGTGAAAATCCTTAATGAAAAATTTTTTTCCACTTTTTATTTTAAGTACCACTTTGTCGGTCTGATTGATAGATACGTATTGGTACCAAATTTCAGCTTTCTAGTGGTAACAGTCACTGAGATTATCCGCTGACGGACGGACAGCACTTGCGAAACTGTAAGGGTTCCTAGTTGACTACGGAACGCTAAAAATTGACACAACTATAGACTCTGTCGGTATACCCGATGGCAACATTTTGAATGGTAGGAAAAAGAAAGGACCACGCCGTACTTTCAAGTACAGAACCCTAAGAAGTAGACCATAATTTGTCATATAGATTAGTAGGTAGATAATCAATAAAATTAGTATTGGGGGATCATAGGCTTAAGCGACTTTAATAAAGCTTCGATCACACATGTTCAAAATTTTACAGGTCATGGAAAAATTCGTTCCTATCAGTTCAAAATATTTGCTTAGGATACGATTTCAGGAAACATTTGCCTAACCTGATCTCGAAGCTTTGTCAAACAACTTTATCCATCAATCCTTTACATATGAGGGTAATCCTGAGATGAAACGTACTTATCAAATGTGGGGCAACCCTTTTTTGAGTACAAGGCAAACATATCACTTTAGAGTACTTTATAGGAGCGTACTATGTTTTGTAGAACCTATCAGTGATACTTAAATGTACCAGCACTCCTAGCCAAGTTGATAATCTGCAATCGTTAATGCTAGTCGAAAACTAATCAAATGTAGGGGAATGACAGTCATCATCTGAACGTTAAGTCACGTGGTCATAACAAAATAATAGAAAATTTGTAGTCAAGTTTATATCGTTCGAAATGATAGAATGACTTTTTATCGTATCTACAATGTTCAACGCTACATCCTTTGTTATACAATACCGCTACCGCTACCGCTATACGCTACCTTGTAGAACGAGCGGCCGATAGAGGCGCGTTAATATGGCTACCAGCTTATTGTTTTCTACTTGCTGACACCGAGTCGATACCGATTGGAGAACTGAATTCGTCACGTAACTCGCTTATTTGACTTTCACAAAATCTGATTTCAACTTCCACATTTCTTTAGGAATGTTTACTAAATTTTAAGCATATTTTCAAAAAGTTATAGAAAACGGGCCCCCTCACACCTATAAATCACACGCACACAATATAATTCCTGCTTTCCTGCTACATATTGGCTGACTGTTATGTGTTCACGTGTTATAGAGAATAAAACTCGATCACGCCGTCGAGCCTTTTGCCTTATGCCTTAGCCTTGGTTTGGTACCCCAGCGACAAAATGGGAAGATAGACGATTAGACATTGTGCGTCCGAGGGTTTCCATGAAGCAGTATTATCACTCAGTCTATATTGAAATCTAGTTATTTAACTACATAATATATTACTCTTTAAAAGAACTTTGTAAAATACCTATCCTAAAATTGAACCAGTAAAAAAAGATCTTAGATTGCTTTTGCCTGATTGCCTGAACTCCGTAAAAAACTGCCACCATATTTTAATGTCACCCCAAACATATTCAAGAATGTGGGACACCATTCCGGCAATAACGCAGTGAGGACTATCAGGCTTCTTCATAAACGAGCTATCTTAGCTAAACCCTGAGGAAACCCTTAAAGTGGCCATCGACCTACTTTCCGAGGAAATTACCAGGAAAGCAACGATAGAAAGGGGTACTTTTTATTGTTAGACCCGAGATTTAGGACGGCGGGTTACGCCTTTTGAGGACCTCGATAAACTTGAAGAGTAATCGTTTCGGCAAATGTGGGTAATATTTTGTAAATATATACGATTTGGAGCTTTTTATTTCCGCAGTTTTGGTCATAAAGTCTTCAGAAGTGTAACCATTTAATTTTTTAGTCAATAAAAACATAAATAGAACAAAAAAAAAATCACTTACCTAACTAATTAAAACTACTTTATAAATAATAACTCCTATCTAAAATATGCGTCGAAAAATTCCTCCGCATCGTTGTCGACTAAGTGTGCCCAAAAGACTGGCGGCATTGCCACATTGTATGGCAATCCGCAATCCTTAATCTTTGTCCGAAGTAAAAGCCAGCAAGTAAATAAAGATTATTGCCATAATCACGAAAAGGTTTAGTGACGAAGTCATGTGACTAGGATCCCAGAACATGTGGGAGTCACAACAATACGTAGATAACAGATACTCCGACACAATTCTATTCGCAGAACTGCAACCCACAAACAATACTACACGTTCCCAAGAATGAATAATAGGTTAAGTAGATTAACTAATTGATCTAGTTTCCCCGATAGCCTAGTTCTGCCCATCCCTTTTGAGAAAGCGGCGTGAGGTTAAGTAATAAGATAAAAAGGTCTCGACAGACAGTTACCACTGTTTACCATACAGTTAATTGTTTCTGAGTAAAATGCTTATACGATGATATACTCTATCAATGGGCACTTCGAGGAAATACCCTCGTGTAGAACGTGTTTCCATTGTGAGGATAAGACGATTTCTCATTACGATAATAATTGGAGACATTTCAAAATTGAATTGCATAATAGCTTCAGTATTTTAGTGCACTTCAAAATTATGGTAGTACTCAAGACCGCTAGATTTAGACTTCGGCGGCCGTATAGGCAGAGCATGTGGTGGAGGCCTTCAAGTCGTTTGTCGTTAACTGTTGACAGGTAAACGTCTCTCACTCTTTTTAACAAATATTAATGAAAATCATAATATTTTAGGAATTTTTAGTATTTTTAATTTTTACTCGAATTTTTACTTGCATTTTCCGTATTTTTTAACCGACTTCCAAAAAAAGGAGGAGGTTATCAATTCTGTGTTTTTTTTTTAACCTTTGTAAGTAGGTAATACTTTGTTTTCGAAAACTTACTCATACTTTGTCACTAATCCGTATTATCAGCGTGTGCCTAATGGTAACTTCTTATTCCTTCTGAAAAATTTACCTTATAGCCGCGGCTTAGAGCAAATACAGAACATTTTAAGAGTTTCATATGTTATTGGATGAAATATGATATTCAAAAGAATGACGACACAGTTCATCGATTTCCACTCGGAACTAATTTCTCTATGGCCTACAGATAAGAGTATCGAGTCTGGGTGTAGTGTACCTACCTGAGTGAGTTTACATATTTGTGAACGCATCCACGATACTGGGGACTTACCTAGACATATTAAATGATAAATGATATTTACTTTGCAAATAGGTTTAAAAAACACTTTTACACGTCAAATTTTTTTTCGTCAGTTTAAGCTAGATGAGGCCGGTGTTTCCTGTCTGACTACCCTGAGAAGAAACACCGAAATAAACTCAGGGGTCAAAGTCTCTTTTAATGTCCATACAGCAAATATGTAATGGTCAAATCACATGAGAACCATGCAGATTAGTTTGAGATGGTCTTTTGAAGAAAAAACCATACAGATTTGAGTGGACCCGTCCAGTCAGTGCAAGCATTTGTCAGTATTCGCAAAGCTCAACTCAGCTTATATTAAAATATTAGTCGTGCGTGAGAGAAAGCTTAATTAAATGTCTTGATTATTAATTAAGCAAACTCTAGCTAGAACTACATTAGACCGACGTTCATGAGTAAGACGCCTGATTTGTACGTAAAACGACGTCGCGTGGCCTGTATCAGATGTAGCCACAAAATAGATAGGTACAGAAATCAATCTACATACAAAGCACGCTCGAGCAACGCACACATAGACACCGCTCACGGACACGATATCTCGGAGCGTCTAGGACCACTCGTCGAACAGTTCCGGCTCAAACGCTCATTAGTGTGCGTCCACCGAACATAGAGGTTTAAAAATTGAAGTATGTAACATGAGATTGTCTTCTGTACATAACTATTTTGTGGTGTAGCTCTACAAGTCTAGTTTCCGTATAAAATGTATGTGGACCGACACGCCCAGATCAGCGTGTGTGGCACACGTGTGCGCAGTGTAGTTTTACCTTTATATACCCTATACAGCTCTTTAACAATTCAGTTTAGGTCATAAAATGGATCGCGTTTTGAGCTTGTGCTAGGACTTCAGGAGTTATTTCCTAGTAGGGGGCAATCATTTTTTTAAACGTTATTTTATCGGATATTTCCTAACAACGGACACACACAAATCTATAAACCGTTATTAACGGTGGTGGTCAGTATCGATCGGTATCGGTATCAAGAGTCAAGGGCACTTTGATTAGACGAGGCGTTAAGTGAATTACTTGTGATAGCCATTTAATTTGCTAGAAAAAATTGCTAAGTTGCGTAACTTTATGTAACTGTTCAAAGTTATAAAACTGTAACTAAATAATAAATAAGGACTAACTAAGACTGCTCTCGAAACGGTGAAGGAAAAAATCGTGAGGAAACCGGCATGTCCTAGAACCAAAAATTCGAAGACATGTGACATTCACCAATATGTACTGGGCTCGCGTTGTGGATTACGGCCCATTCCCTCTCCTATAGATGAGGCCTGAGTCCCAGCAATGGGAACGAATATCTTAAGTTACACAGTCCGACATAAGGTCGAATTGTCTTTCTATTGTGTCTCTAATTACGACATTCAATGAGTTAAAAGGCTGATGATGATGATGAACTATGACTTTAGTGCTTATTTATTCATAAATCTGTACTGGGGAAATAAAATACTTAAATACCTACAGTTTTTTTTTGTAACTGTACTTGTAATGCTTTTTTCTTTGTGGTCCCATAATACTACAAAAAAAAAAAAAATTTTATAGGTGGAAGCCAGTACCGTGGTCCCTGTCCAAAGAACCCCATGACTCCATATTTATGGGTAGGTATCTCGCCGTCAGGCCGTCCGGTAACCGTCCGGATTGAGCTCGAGTCGTCGACGGCGCGTAGTGTTTCCGCGCACCTCAAGGAGATGTCAGTAAAATCGTAGTGGCACAGCAGGGTCGAAGCCTATTGGGGTCCCGGAACCCCGGGGCCTTAGAACAAAGAAAAAGAAGGAAGAGGAGTGAGTTTTAATCAGTAGTCTGACACGCCCCCTTGCTCCGTCCAGGAGCGAAAAAGTAAGTAATTGGATGATTTCCCATCCATGTTTTTTTTTTTTTTTAATTTATCCTATAAATTTTAATAATTTTTTAGATATTTTTAAAAACTTTATAAATCTAAAATACATAAGAACCCTACCGGTAAAACCTGCCGGTGTACGGGACAGGGTCCAAACTACCAGGCGGTCAGAGACCTCACAACAAAATGAGTCTTGTCTGAGATTAGCGCTTTCAGAATTAATCCTGCTTTAGCTGCCTACTGAGGGTTAGTTGAGGCTCGTAGCTACTAAAATGTGATTAGCATATAATTAAGCTCGTGTTTTCTCAAAGCTGGGCAAAGGCCACCCACCAATCCTTCCATTAGTCTCAATGTTCCAATTATACTTTCTTATTCCCAAAGAAGTAGTTCAGGTTGTTCAGCCAACTCCTCCGTGGTCTGACCGCCTAATACCTAATATTAATAATGATGTGGGTAAAATAATTTAAAAATACTCTTTTCAATACACTTACTTGAAAACCTGCTCTTATCTAACCGCTTTTAGGCACACAATAGATTGTTTTCTGCACTAGGGCAGAAATTAATAATAAAAAAAAAAAAGTGCGCGTGCTCACCCGCCACAATTTTATTACATTTATCGTATAAGGCTGGGAGCGCGTCGACCCCTACGAGTCGCTGTTCAACCCCTGTTTCTTCGTAAGTGTATTGAGAAAAGTCGTTTGATACACCTGCAAATTGGTTACTGCAGCCCTCGAGCTCTGCCTCGGTCGCAATGACAAACTTTCTGCTCTTGTATCAAAATATACTATTTAACCGACTTCAAAAAGGAGGAGGTTCTATGTTCGGCTAACTGTATGTTTATTTTAACTTTTTTTTTTAATTGTAAAAATGGCTGACAGTGGAATATCATTACCGTGATCTAAAAAACAGCTTAACAAAAAACAATCGAGTCTGACATCAAAGTGCTAAAGTTACAAGCAAATGTAATTAGCAAAATTTAAGACTTGTAAATAATTGCTATGAATATTTTAGTGACTAAACTGTACGAGGGACATCACTACATAGTATAAAACAAAGTCGCTTTCTCTGTCCCTATGTCCCTTTGTACGCTTAAATCTTTGAAACTACGCAACGGATTTTGATGCGGTTTTTTTTAATAGATAGAGTGATTCAAGAGGGAGGTTTATATGTATAATAACATCCATTAAATAGTGGAGAAGTACTGTTATTTTTGAGGTTTCTAATGTGATGTCGTAAATAATTACATTTTTTCCGCTTACATTGCAAACGCAGGCTGAACCCTACGAGTTTTATCAAAATAATGTACTAAGTATTGTACACATTGAAAAGGTCTACAGAAAAGTCCGTGATGGTATATGTCTATCTCTTATGGATAACCCACAATAACTTTTTTTTGTCATTTACGTTTTACGACAAATAATGGCTAATTTTCGAAGCGATTTTAACCAATACAGCATTAATCCTTAACCAATTAAATACCTTGAATACATTGTTCATTTAATATAGATCTATATGGCCCTTTACACCGTATGATTTAAGTGAATATTTTCGAAGATATTACAGATTTAAAAATTGCGGGACGTAGCGGCAAGAGCGTGTCTCTTCATGGTATAGGGAAAGGGGGATTGTTTTACTCCAAATTTAACGCGTGCGGGCCACGGGCAGTAATGAATAAATCAAAACTACTGAATCGATTTTAATCACATAGGCACGGGTATTTTATACCCGCGCGAAGCCGGGGCGGGTCGCTAGTTACCTATAAAGTTTGGAATTTGGTTACCTTATGTTGTTAGTTGGTAAGTAGGTGATGTGTAAGCTGTAAGTAAAGATTTGTGTCAATGTTAGTCATCACTGCGGGCCATACCCGTGATATTTGAAAAACGTAAGTGGGTTTATTTGGGTATGTGTGTGTTTTGCATTTTATCTTTGAAAAAAGCAATGATATTTATTTTGCAAAGTATTCTTTATCTTCATCATCATGTTGGACATAGGCCTCCCCGAAGTGTCGCCACAATGAACGATCCTGTTCGTCTCACATCCATCGGTTTCCCGCAACCTTCACCAGGACGTCGGTCCACCTTGTAGAAGGCCTTCCAACGTTGCGTCTTCCGGCACGCGTACGCCACTCCAGAACCTTTCGGCCCCAACGACCATCTGTTCTGCGAGCCATGTGCCCTGTCACTTAAGTTTGAAAATTCTATTGGTTATGAAGTAGGTAGGTACTAAAACAAGAAAACTAAAAACACCTAACTAATTAAAACTGTATACACTAAAGGTAATAACTACTAACTATAATATAGCATCATAAAACTCCTCCAATGTGCCCAAAAGGCTGGCGGCATTGCCACGTTGTATTGCAATGATGAATCTCTGACCGAGGTAAGAGCCAGCCTTTGGTTCACGCAAAGTGTCAACTATGTGTTTGGATAATTATTTAAGGCCCAAGCGCCCGAAGAGTGCCATAAAACAGTGACTTTCTGAAGCCTACTCCGCGGGGCAAGCAAGCGGTTAATAGGATTGAAAAAAATATATGTTTATTATAGATTCATGAACAATATTATCAAAATTTGATTTTTTCGTGCTAAATAATACATTTTTCAAAAAAAAAAATTAGCAATTTGCGAAATTGCTAATTTTTTTTTCTTTCCCTACTCCTTCGAATCGGCTTGGATCTATAAAAACATTTTTACACATAAAAATTGGTGGTTAAATATTCTTCAAAGTGAACATTGCACATATAAATCAATCAATATTTCGTAAAGAAAATGGATTCATCAATCAATCCCAAACGCATCAAAAACAGCCATAATATTATTAATTTCAATGGTGTCTTAATTGTGATGGGTTTTTTTTGGTAGGTATAAATTATCCAAATGAAATCCCCCGCCCTTAGGCGGAGCGGGAGATAATGTCAGACTTTTACTGACTAAAAAACCCACCCTGTTCCTTCTTGCCTTTCATACCGGGGCCGAGCTACCTTTCGGAGCTAACCCTGGCCCCAGTAGATTGTGATGGGACATTTTATCATGTCATGGTCTTGTCCTAGTTTGTGCCATTCTGGTATGTCCACCCCTTAATAGCTACATGGGTACTGTGGTGTTCACTAAAATCACTTGTTAGGGATTTAGGTTTATAGTAAATGAAACAACCAAATTGTCAGTAAGCAAGCAAACCAAGGAGTGACGTCTAGTCGTGAGCTCTGTGGGATCTCGACTGTCGTGGCGTCAGCCTCTTGACTTGTCCTACATTTAATGTGTACACCACATCTCTTCCTTTTTATAAAATGATTTACATTTCAAGCATACTTACAATATTTAGCACTTACATTATAATTTACAAAAATCGCTAGTTTGGTTTTTGAAGTACAATAATTATATTACAATATTTATCACACTTAGATTATAATTTACGAAAATCGCTAGTTTGTTTTTTTTTAAGTACAATTATATATTTAGGATTTTTAATGTGTATCCCACATCTCTTTCTTTTTATAAAATTATTTAGATTTTAAGTGCAATTATAATATTTAGATTTTGAAATGAATTGCGTTTAACACATTTTACTATGTTTTGTAATTAAACACAATTTGAGAAGTTTTAAAACAACAATAATCAATAAACTTTTTTTTTTTTTAGACCCAAATTAAAAAAATTCAAAATGAAGATATTTATTTCGCATTTTTTTTTTACATTTACTCGTTTTTTTTTTTATTATTTTGTTTTTTCTAGATGAGGCCTGTGTTTCCTAGCTGACTGCTCTGAGAAGAAACACAGAAACAAACTCAGAGGTCAAAGTCTCTTTCAAAATCCACTGTAATGATCTAATCATTAGAACTGTGTATCTACGCAGTTTTGAAGTTTCTGAGATGATCTTTTGACTAGAACCACACAGATTTGAGTACATTTAGCATTTGTATTAGGCTTACAAATAAGCCTTTAATAATGTAGTGTTATTATTTAATTTTTTAAAGAAGCATATCCAATGCTTCCTACTTTCTATATTTGTGGTCTCTATTAGTCTGATGTTCCTCATGTTCTTTTGTCCAGTTCCGAAGGGGTGAGGCGTATCGTTGTTTTGTTTTTATGTTTTGATTATTATTATTTTTGTGCCTAACTGCTTATTTTGGAAGTATGGTACAAAGGAAACATGAATCGATTAATTTTCTTGTAGGCTTCTTTAATATCTCGACTTGGATATTTATTTTTTGCTTTGACTGTTTTTTAATTCCGGATTCGGAATTCAGTAGGTACTTATTAAAACGATATTATTTCTCGTTTAATACTGTATAACCTTGATTACAGATTGACTACCGTTATCAGATGTTCTTTTATTTCTTTGCTCCAAATTATGAGTTACTCTTGTATTGTGTGTTTACAGAAATGTAAATTTCCATGTACATGACTCTCAGACTCAGAACAACATCTGTAAGCCAATTTAAGATTTGCGCCTTCGAAATACAGTACATTTTAACTCTATTAGGTATTTTGTTCTATCTAGAAGTTTTACGATTCCACTTGTGAGTTATAAGAATCAGCAATTGGTTTCTTTTACCTTAATATGACGTAATTATGTTATTTGGTTTCGATTTTAGCCTAAATTTAATATTCAATGAACTTATGTTGAACTTATGTTTGTACCTATTTTTTTTTTTTTTCTATTTCTTAGGTTTTTGTTCCTGTGGCTAAGGAATCAGTATATGACCTAAGCTTTATTAGTTTTTATTTTTTATTAGTCAGTTGGATTTCGAAATAAGTGAGTACTAGGTACATCAATTAGTATTACTGGCTGGCCTTTGACTTGGATGTGCTCTGGCAGTTAGAATGTCATGCATGCTCACATATTTTGCTGATGATGACACGGTTTCCTTCAGAAGAGTTGAGCTGAATTGTGCTAGTACACGAGTCATAGTTAGGACAGGTCATCTCGCAATTAGGTTTGTCATTTTGTAATTTGCCATGATTGGTTTTCATTATTTGTATTTTTAATACGGATATTTTAAATGTATGCATTATCGATATAAGTAATTATTTATTGATTCAAGTGTCCGTAGAGCTTCTTGCTTGTTCAAAATGCAAATTTGTATTGAATTCAAATCAATTCATGAATTCAATTAGATACACGACTATACATTGTTTTAGTCTGACAGTTTCATTTTTTTTTTACATCTGTCAGATTCTGTCTCCAAAGTTAACAGAACTACAATTAGTTCTAGTTGGGTACGATTGTACGATCTATTGTCATTATAGCCGTTGGATATTTTTTTCTTAAACCCATTGATTTTTAGGGTTGAAAGTTGGAGTTAAATTATTCAATGAAATTGATCCAGAAAACATTGAATTTCATCAACATTTCCATGTGAAAGTCAGACTGACTTATTGTTAACTAGTTTGAAACCTGATGGCACTGAAGTTTCAATTGATATTAAATATTTCATTTTTGTTTATTTTGACTTTATAGTTGTTTAAATACTTACGGGTTTCTGGAAATTATTTAACAACGCATCACAAATTAACTTAAAAGTGCTGCGACTGTATATTTCTAATTCTTCCAGTCTTTTTTTATGTTATATCACTATGTTGTAAGTAAAATCAACAATTCCTTTGCTATGGCACTATATCTTTATCAACTTTTTTTATTTTTAGTTGAATGTAAAGCATTTACTGATTGACTTCTTAAGTATTTATGAACTTTGATTTAAAACATGTACATAGCGTTTTAAGTAATACTACGCTAGTACTTATTATGTTTATCTAGGTCTCACGTATCTGCAGATAAATACGTATACCATCATCAGCATTGATATTTTAGTATAATATTATTGATCATCAGGCATCCGGGATCACCAGAGGTACCCGAAAAGATGAAATATTGTTTTATTTACAAGCCAGGTCCATACGGTTTGACTAGCTCGTCTTTTTGCTATTTAAGCTATTAGGAATCAAATAGCCGTTGGACTTTTTTTTTTTTAATCAATAAAGATCTTTAAGTTGGCAATTGAATTCAGATCAAAGCCTTTTTTAAATTTTATAATAGATTTCTTAAAACATTTTTGTGACCATAGGCTTTGCTAGTAATACTTTAGAGCTATTTTTTTTTGTATATGTAATAACCCTTGCACTTTATTATTGTGTAGCACGTGACCATCAATTCCAATTGTTAAATTTTCATCGACTCGTGGCAAATTAGTTAAGTAGGTGTAAACCTACCTACCTAGATGTTTTGTTTAGTACTTTGTTTTTTTAATATTTTTACTTTATTGTTATCATTTGACGAGAGGCAGACTTATTATTTTCTCTTTTATTGTCTCTCATTTCGTGTTATTCTGCAAATAATACTCAAAAAACCTATTTATGCCATTTGCATTAATTATAGGGCATTAACTGAATTTTCATCAAATGCTCGAACTTATAATCATTTTTGTGATTGCCACAATTTACATGATTTGCATTATAGCAACCAAATTCATTGTTGTTTTTTGACAAGAGGTTGGTACGAGTCTCTTTATGCCATTTGCGTTAATTATAGGGCGGGCATAACTGAATTTTCATTAATTGCTCGAACTTTAAGTAATCACTTTTGTGATTATTGAATTTTCATGACATGCATGATAGCATACAACTCATTGTTATTATTTGACACGAAGTTAGTGCCATTTTTTCTTATTTGTCCTTGTTTTGCAGTGTTTCTGGAAACATAATTTGAAAACACGTTAGCAATAGATTTACAGGAAAGGTACTTTTATCACGTTTGTGATTTTAGTTGCCGCATGGACAACAGTTTTTTGTTCAGTGTCAACTCCATTATGGCAGGTACTTATTGCACTTTGACTCTGGCTATCGTGGATTAGCTCAATGGCGGGATTGCTGTTTTTAAAGGATTATGATTTTTCCTTGTGATAATCTTCCACATATTCTTTAGGGAATTGAATCCAGAACTAAATCTACAATTCAAAATCATATTTGAACTAGAATCAAGAATTGTACCCACAATTCAAATAAGTTTTTTTTTTCTTATTCTTGTTTTCAACTAAAATGCAAGAATAATATAGGTACACAACACATCGTTAATTTATTTATAACCCTGAATTGATTGTAGCCAGTTAAGATAAGAGCTCTATGGGCACTGTTCCTATAACATTTAAATAAACAAACTTTAGCTAGCAAGTCGCACAAGGGTCCATTAATAGGTACCTGCGCCGGAGTGCCGCGCCATGCTACTCAGCAAAACGGCCACTTGAAATAGAGATTGAAGAACCAACCACATCGGGCGTTATAACGCGTGTGACAAATTCTTTGTTTGGTGGATAAAGCCAGTGCAAAATGTATTTTATTTAATTAGCCTTAAGGATTTTAGGACACTTTAGTTTTAACTATAAAGTGATACCTAGCCAGGCATCATATTGCTTCGAAGTATCGAAGTGGTAATTGGCGTTAAAACTGGTACTTGACGATAATCACGTTGGCACATTTCATTTTTGGATCTAATAATATCTTTCGATAAGATTAGCATTTATAAGTAAACGTGTTATCGCTGGAACTTTAGATCGAATATTTTTATTTTGTTTCGATCATTTAACGAACACTCGTTGGTACTGATCGTTTAACGACTCTCGTTGGCACTTTTATTTCGATATTATGTAGCCACAAACGAATTTGGTCAACAAACATTGTATTTGGAATTTTTATTTATTTTCGAAATGTAGGGACATTTTGTATGCCCTAATCACATTCCGATAAAGTATACGGTACCGTTTATGTATTAAATGACGAAATGATTTCATCGATTTATATTGCGCATCTCTCAGCTAATCACTGACGCAGATCGCTCATACATAGCTAAGTAACGACCAAAATATGGACATTTTATGAAACTAAGATTTACTAAATTTCAATTTAATGTAGAAAACGGTCACTTATTTTTATTTTTTCTTTCAAAGCACTTTATGCTGTAAAATTTTACTTTTCTTGCTGACCAATATATGAAATATTTACAGAATTTCACTCAGGTATCGGTCTCTTATTTTTTTTTATTTTTTTTTAACACTGCTGTATAAAATTAATGTTGTTGCTGACCAATGTCCGTAAGTAGTACATTATTTGAGTTAAGATCACTTTACTTACTGCGCTTTTACTCGTCGCCAATGTGGTGTTCACTAAAATCACTTGTTAGGGATTTAGGTTTATAGTAAATGAAACAACCAAATTGTCAGTAAGCAAGCAAACCAAGGAGTGACGTCTAGTCGTGAGCTCTGTGGGATCTCGACTGTCGTGGCGTCAGCCTCTTGACTTGTCCTACATTTAATGTGTACACCACAGGTACTAAAGTATTTAAGTCTAAATGCCTATTTATACTTGACAGTGGGAAATCATCAAGCAACATCTTTCACGCTGGAAGGAGCCAGAGATAAGTGACTTTTACTGAATAAAACCCACCTGTGTCCCTTCTGTAGGCATTGCAAGGGCTACTGTGCCTCTTTGAAACAACTCCGTAGCCCCTGGTGTAAATGCGTACATTAACATGCTCGACCATAATTACCTAAACATAGGAACAAGCAGGTCACGCGGGCGCTCACCTACGCGTTGGACAGACCTCATCAAAGCTGCAACACAAACCTCCTTAGTTCAGAATTCTCGAGACGCCGTAAACCGGGACAAATGGAGTCGCATCGCGAGGGCCTCACTCGCCAAATGAATATGCAATATTATCAACCACGACCACTCGGTCAAGAGTGAACGAATAAGGAGGAGGAGGAACAAGCACTACTGCCGCATGCTGTACATAAAATACTATAAACAGAAACGAAGATTACGTGGATCAGCCTACGTTTAACAGAAAAATGTAACCAGTGTCGTAATATATTTATTATTAAAGTGAAAAAGTAGCACCTAAAAATAAATAATATTTCTGGCAACTTCTTCTCTTTATACATCAATGCACAACTTTTTGCCACCAAAAACAATTTTTTTACCCAGAAATATTTGGATAGGGCCTAATCATTTCATAATTTCGGTCCTGTCACTATTCTGTCAAACCAAGATTGATATATGATGATACGTGTTTATTCCCAGAAGCATATTATGGGCCATGCACGAGCGTACAAAAAATGAAAGCCTTGTACCTTGTGTTCTGGTAACTAATTTAAATTCAATCCAGCCCACACAGTATTCACAAGATTTTTCCAGATCATATTTGCGTGTGGCCCACTGTGCCATTATTGAGATTGAAATAAATACAAAAACACACTTAGATAAATGAGATACAATTTTTTGAGTCTAGACTTATTCAACCTTGTAGATCCGAAATCAGAGATAAAAAGTGGTTTAGTTAGACAGACATGGTACTTACCGACCACGCACGACACGTGTATATCATGCTGGGAGTACCAGGGTTTCATAAAATACGAAGGCCAGACAGTTGTCTCGCCCGCTAATCAGCTAACTATAGGTAATAGTGATGTCAGATGCACTCGACCTATTCTCATTCCACTTTTGAACACCTTGAATAGATGTTGTGAAGTTTTATGGCTAGAGTAACTTCAAAGAAAAGTAACAAAAGACGCATTAAGATCTCAATGACATTTGAGATATTTGCACACATAAAATGTATGACAAGGACGGTGGTCGGTGGTTTGATGGAAAAGCAGGCACCTAGATACTTAATGGTACCAAATAGGTTTTCATCACACTTCTCGAAAATGCACTCCTACTCCTAATGCCTATGCAACATGTATTTTACACTTGTGAGAATGTGCATAGCGCATAAAGCCGGTTGCCGGAAAACCCTCTGCCTACTGGTCTATAGACATTATATCCGTATAATCCGTATCTTAGATTAATAAATATTATGATTATAAAGTTTTCCTTACTAATATTCAAGGAGTGTTCAAAATATCGCTGATACACGTGGGCGATTGTTATCACAGTTTAGCGTGTATTCCGACTTACTTAGTTGTAATGATAAATAGTCCCCACTTATTTTCATTATGGTGTTATTTTCCCAAGGTAGATAGCAAAAGATTACAGATTAAAACTACACTTGGGAAAACACTGCTTAGATGAATAATTTTTAAAATTTTGCTGAAAATTTCGATTCTTTATCAGTGGTAACAATGATTTTGATATCTTTGATTGCTTGTTGACCATTATTTTTTTCTAAAAAATATGTAATGTCTAAGTAAAACTTAACACTTTCTTTTTTTCCTTATAGACAGGTTGACCTGAAGATCTTTTCAGTTGCTTTGCAATCCTCGGTTCTCCTCCTAACATTTCAAATAATAAGTCTGGGTTACTAATTAGGATCTACCATACTGATGCTATTGTTGAGGTACCTACTGTCATTGCAACAAAGATTGAGATAACATAACGTCGCAATTGGTTTGAGGTTACATTCATAACACGAAAGTTGGTTTTGTACGCAGTGTTTGATTTTTCCTTGAATTAAAACTGAATTCGATCAGTGAGACTATCGTAAACGTTAACCATTAAATTCATAATGTAGGATCCAGACTGATAAATAAAACTAGATTAGAAGTAAAATATCAATAGTTCGAAACAGATACACAGAGGGCGTAACGTTGCAGAATTACGTCAAAGTACCAGGAACTCATAAATGCAAAAGAAGCCCATTGAGCTGACTAGAATTAAATATTTAAAAACAATAGATGAACAACTTAAAGCTATTGAAAGTAGATTTTCTAGGAAAGAACTTTCTATACTTTAGCTCTTTGAAAGTCAAAGTTAAGAAACTTATGAACAATTGGAAACCCACACGTATTTACAAGATTATAAATTAGAGTAGTTGACGTTACTTTCCATAACGATTATGAAACAAAAAAATGTAAAGGATGTCGTCATGATGGTCTTTTGTGCTTACATAGCTTAGTAAAGTAGGTACGACTTTCGTCTAAGAGAATATTGTTAAGTATGTCTATTATAACTAACAATTTTCTTCAAAAGTTGGTAATGCTCGTAATCTTTGTTTATTCTTCGTAGTTTAACTAATAATAATAATTGCTTGGATATCGCAAGTTTCTCGGACGGTTCATAATTCCTTGGATCAATAATAAAAACTAAGCAGCTTAAATATTTACTAGAGAGTTGTTGCCAAAAACTTGGTTATTGGGAATTTGGGCGAAACTTATAGGATACTTCTGGATATCATAACAACCACTAAATTCCTCGGTCAGTGGCCCTTTAACTTTTACAGGAAAGAAACCTTTTTATTGCCCCCAAAGGTGTGATTTTCTAACACCTGTGTACCAGTATATCATGATTACTCAGGAGGTGTCATTTACCCGTTCTCAGGACATTGGCACATTAGACTTTACTACTCTCGTTTTAGTTGAGACGTTTTCCTTGTTTAAGCGTAATTTAGTAATAAATCGTATATACTCGTAAGTAATTGAAAGACACATTATTTCGACCGCACAATAAAGATGCCACTTCCCAAAGCTTTGGTAGAAACAGTCAAACGTTTTCTCAGCGGAGCCACGCGATACCTCGCCGCCTTGGTACATCTTTGATGGAAAAACATCCGTATTCTGTAAGTAATCCTTCTCTTATACGACAATTAAAAAAAACTGAATACAGTTAGTAAACACTTTGACCCTGGGGTTTAACTTTGACTCAAACTTACTAACCAACGAACAGGAACGCTTTACACTGTGTTTTTTTAAGCGATATAAACTAGTACTTTACTGCGATTTCACCTGACAGTAAGCAGTAATGATGGTGAAGCGCAATAGATTTAATAATCCTGTATTATACCAAAAGGCTGGCTATCCTACCCCTATATTCTAGACTTTTAGATTGGACTTAATTTAATCTGAATCATCAATTATCCGCTTCGCACGCCTTTCCACTTAGTCCAAAGATTCTAGATGGCATTTTGCAGTACCAGCCCATATGTGGCAGTGGCTGCTGTACTGCACCCATGATCGGACCTGTGCTATATATTTTATTTTCATTAGAAGCTGTCCCGCCGGATCTTTTTTTTTTTTTATAATGGATAGGCTCGCGTTTGACCACAATCTCACCTTCCTTTCCTAGCAGCTACATTCGGTTTTGGTCACAATGAATCGCCTAAAGTAAAATGTATTTTGGTAAACGAGTTTGAACTAAAGTAATACGACTTTACGATACCAGTTTATTTTTCAAGTAGCTACTGCTCAGTTACTGGTTAATCTCATCTATTTTAACCTTTAAAATACCGATCGTAGTTAGATACACAATAGAAAGACAATGAGAGAGTTTAATGAATTAATATTGATTCTTTGTATTACCCAGTTACCTAACAGCTAATAGTAATTGTATATAAGTATGTTTACCGAAATTTAATGCATCATTACATATTGTAAACATGTTCAGATGAGGTTTTCCTTGTAAAATACGAGTTAGTATTTAATGTTATATGTATGTAAATATACGGTAAAGAACCGAATACAGGAAATGTTACTTGAATGATACCTATAACACTTTTTTTAGACAAATGTTTTTAGCCAACAATATGGCACAATCAGCCTTCCACGCTTTGGAACGTGCAACGTACAAAATAGCTTCAATTTTTTTGGACTGACCGATAGGTATTTGACTATTCAAAAGTGCCTGTCTATTTGAAATAAACTTTTGATTTGATTTGACTTATAATGTTCCCTGCTGGAACTCAAGCCTCCTTTCTTGGCAGGGCCGTAATCTAGTAGATTACCGCCGGCCTAGTGCGGGCTGATGGATGTCACATGTCTTTGAATATTGGTTCAAATCCATGCTGGTTATTTCACGATGTTTTCCTTCACCGTTTTGAGAGCAGTGATGGTGAAATAAGTTACATTACATTAAGCATCTGAAATGGAACGGGGCAGGTCACATCTGCCGCATGTTGATGTCGCAAAAAAAATGGGTGAAAGCAACTACTGACTGGATTGTGAACAGGAGCCGGCTTACGCGGTAGGCCCAGAAATGACTAACAAGGACAGAAAACAGTGGAATAACGGAAGTGAGGCCTTTGCCCTGCAGTGGGACCAAATGGTCGGTATTATAATAATAATAATAAGCACCTGAATGAGCTTGAACCCGCGACGTACGACTCATCAATCGGATTCGCACCGCTGAGCCATCACTGCTCTAATATTGAAATATGGATTATATAGGTAGAAATATGGAATGAAAACTTACTGATATTGTAATAAAAAGGAAAAATAGTTTGTTTATCCATATTATACCTAAGAAATCGATTTTTTTGTAATAATTTATCCTAAGATTGGTATATATGTATAATGTCCTACTTCGACGCGAGCAAACCCGCTAGTAGAAGCTAGTTACGCAATAAATACCTATTAGGTATAGCTTTTTACACCTGTCACTACCAGGGCATCATAAAAATAATAGATACAAATTCTCATTGCAAAGGTCATGACAAGATTAGTAGGTGTTTCGAACAAAAGCCATTTCTCAAAAATAAAGCTGTGGGATGCCGTTACTTACAAACGGATTTAGTTTTTTACGTTTAACAAACTTTCGAAAAATATTTCAGTAGCAAAGATATTTAATGCGACTATAATATATACCTAATGACAAAATAAATAATTATTTCAGATAAGCAAATATTTTCGGATGAGCACTGCCATACAGCGTGGCAATGTTAACATTACCAGTCGACTGCGATATAGAGGATATTTTGACGTCATATATTTTAATTGGATTTTAGTTAATTTTAATTAGTTTATTATTATAATTTTTTGGTTGTAATGTAATTATAGTTAGTGAGAATAAACAAACATATACTCCATCTTCATCTGTTTAGGTTGTTAACTAAAATCTTAACATGTCTTTTATCTAAAAACTTGACTAAACATTTTTCCTTTCTTGACTGCGATCCCACCTGATGGTAAGTAGCGATGCAATCGTTGATGGTGAGGCGCACTAGTTTCTTAAGAGCCTATTCACTCTAGTCTTGAAGACACCAAACACACACAAGACAAATGTTTATAGTAATTAAATATTTACCTAAACCGATGTTAGGTAATTAACTAAATTTAAATAATCTTTGTAAGTAAGTATAATAATTTTATTTCTTTAACTGTAATTGCTATAACGGTTCATGTCTTAACTTATAGCTGTAGGCTTAAATCCTTTAAAAAATAATTTCAGAAAATTTATAATAGGCTAAAAACAAAAGAATAACATTTCTTTAATTAAATATGTATTTACAAGTCTAATGTTGAAATATTTATTCATTGTTTTGATCTGTCAAGATGTTATGATAAACGTATTTTCTGTTCAAAGTTCTGAGATTTGAGATGTATTATAATCAATCTTAAGAACAGTTGAGAGGTTAACGAACCAGAGATTTAAGCGCAGGTGTCATTTTTACGCAATTGGAATCCCGTTATATATTTTAAATTAATACTGAATTTAGATTGATTCTTTAAAATAAATTTTTACTAATTATTTTACAAAAATAATTATTCCTTTGTGAAGCTAAAAAAAGACATGGCATTGCAATATTTTCCATTTTTATTAAAAACACACTTATACGATTTTAATTATTTATCAATGATTGTAAAATTAACTCGGCAACTAGTCGACTCACGTGCATAAATAATTTTTCTAAGTAGGTAATAATACAATTTTTTAAATAGAAATTTTTGTTTTTTTTTTTAATGTTAACTAATTTTGTATGTATATTTTATTTTTTATGTAAGTCTATAGAGGTCGTTATAAAAATGAACATTATCGTGAAAAATCAAAACGATTATTATTTACGACGACGCATTATTATTTTTTTTATATATTTTTAGTAATAGATTATAATGATTGACCAATCACATAAAAAATATACATAAAAAACGCAAAACACAAAAAAAAAACAAAAAACGTTTTTCGACCGTGACAGGACTCGAACCTGCAATCTTCGGATCCGAAGTCCGACGCCTTATCCATTAGGCCACACGGTCGCTGAATGCTGTTGCGAAATAGGTCATACTCTGCGGCTGCGCGAGCCTCCTGCGCGCTACGTCATGGATGACATCACAAGGTCGTTCACCCGCCTGTCCTCCGTGCCATACCATGAGTTTTCCGATAGTTTCGTTTTCATTCGAGTTTCACAAACATTTGATTTTATTTACTTATGTATACAACGTGCACATATACTCACAAGGTTAAATGTAATTGTTAGATATTGCTGTTTATTTATCATGAGATAACTGTTGGGAAAATCCATGAGTAGAACAGTTTAATGTAGGTAAGTAATGTCCTTAAAACTATAATTGGTTGAGATAATTTAATTAATTGATTTTACGGTTGATTAAATTAATGATAGAACAGAATAAACTTTATTGTACACCAAAATAGTAACAAAATTTTAAACATCTATGGGTACAATACAGATCTTATCGCTAACAGATATCTACCAGACAACCTTAGGATGGATTGTAAGAACTGAAATTAAAAAGAAATACTAAGTTAAAGTAACTAAGCTGATTATAAAGTTTTTTTTTTTAATTTCTGTTATCAATGGTTCTGAAGTGAGTTTACAGATCTTGTCTTTATATATTTAACTAGCTTTTTACCACGGCTTCGCCCGCATACATAAAATATAGCTTCTAACACTCAGGAATGAAGCTGATTTCAATCAAAGAAAAATATTTAGCAATCGGACCAGTACTAACTTCAAGAGATTACCTCCTACAAACTAAAAAACAAACTTTACCTCTTTATAATATTAATAATAATAATATGGTGTAGAAGTAAAGATTGTGACGAAAGATAGGTATGTAGAATTACATATAAATAATAACTACCTACATAGATTTTTCCCTATCTAATTTGCGAATACATACCAGGCATACATAAAATCGAAGAGATTAGGTTAATTTTAATCGCTACGTGCCAGATAAACATATTTATTGCACACAACCATTATGCTAGTCATTCAGAAAAGCGTAGGCAGTATTGTGTATTTACGCGTGTGTTCAATTGATTAGGTATAACTGTTGCAGAGATTTTATTTTATTTTTTTATATGGGCATTGAAAAAATACGAAACATATTTACCTACCTACATATTTGTTTGTTACCTACTGTCCCACGACTGGGCAAAGGCAGTTTTCTAAACAGAGAAGGCATTCATAATCATGATGATCATTGTAGAGATGTCCTCTGTTTGACATGGCCTCCCTCAAGTGTTGTCACAACGACTGCTCCTATGCGTCTAACATCCATTGTATTCATGCAACCTTTACCAGGTCATCAGCAGAAAAGACAGTATATATTTAGCATTAATAAATTGACCACTAATAACAATAAAAATCAAAATGAAATATCAATCAACGTAGTATTTACTGTTAAGTATTTTCACACTGGCAGATTCTGTTAATTTTATTATATAACTAACAAAAAAAGTAGGTACCAAGAGACCAGGAATTCAAGCTGTTATCAACCAAGTTGTTAATAGTAAGTAGGTTTTTGATGAGGGACTTACAGATTAAGACTCGTTTTGCGCGTGACTACGCTCAGGCTTATCTCGATAAAAAAATCCTATTGTTTGTGAACACATAAACAATCAAGTTGCTTACAATGAGTTAACCTATATATACCCTATGATTCATACTTCATGATTCATTGTAGAAAAAAAAGTTAGGATTTGCACTCTCTCTTTCATTTGAGCCGAAGAATTAGGTTTTTTTTTTGAGCCTAACCTCCTTAACGTTTGCCAAATTTCTTCCATGCGGCTGAATACCCGTGTCTTTAGGAAGAGACTGTCTATGATAGAGATGTGCCGTTACCGACAATGTTGCCGAGAAATGGAAATATTGGTGGCAATAATGCCAGCGAAATTCCCACTTAGGGGAATATTGACGTCAACGGCACATCTCTATTCTATGAGACCTCTACAACCCATTAAGGGGTCAGCGCAGGAGGAGATGCTTTTATTGAGGCACTTGGAAATCAACTTTATAAGTATTTTTATAAAGTGCATAGAAGAATTAAAAGTATTTTTATAAAGTGCTATATGCTTGAACCTTGGTGAGCATGGCAGAGCATTGTAGCGTGGTAGAGCAGTGGTATCTGAGCGGTAACGGCCCCAACATACGAGTTGTAGGTCGCGGGTTCAAACCCAGCCAGGTGCATTACTTTGTGTAATTGGAAGACATGTGACATTCACCAACCCGCACTGGGCCCGTGTTGTGAATTAAGGCCCATTCCCTCTTCTAGAAGTTCTAGAGAGTAGGCTTGAGTCCCGGCAGTAGGAACATTAAAAGGCTGACTATGCTATGCTATGCTATGCTTGAACCTGACAAAAAATGCTCGCGCATCCTCGAAGATACAACGGGAAGCGCATGCTCGACAATGAAGACCATATGCTATCCGTCAGAAAATGTTAGAGACCACGCGAGGATTATTCTTCTCTGTCTGTGTCGATCACTCGGTAACTCGATACGAAGAAGAAGTTCCTTCGCTGTAATGTTGGCAATGAAATCACTTAAAATTAGGGAGATTAACTGATCTGTCTTATAAGTTTGTTTTTTTTTCTTTTGGAAACTATAAAAACCATTTTTGAATAAAATATAGGACGCTGGGCTCCATTTCGATTGTCCTGCAATTCTTTCAAATACCGAAAACGCCACGCCACAATATCGCACCTCTCCATTAACAACTTCCTTTTAGACCTGTTTTTTTTTACCTAAATAAAATCTCGTTCCCTCATAATTCTCCAAAAAATATTGCAACTACCGTTAAAATTGAAAAATGTTGGTAGAGTAGGCAACTCTTTTCTTTTTTCCCTTCTTTCTTCTCTAGACAGACAGGAGAACCAACATTACGGCGAAGGAACTTCGTGAAACTCACTGTAGTTGTAACAACTGTCAAAGATCTAGGAATGACAACTGGGACTAATGGCTTTATGTGCTATCCGAGGTCTGCTAGTCATTAATATCCTAGATAAACTTAAAAAAGTACATATGAACTGAATAATTCACATTGATATCTGCTTGCCCGGTTTTGAACCCACAACCTCATGCATGAGAGGCGGTGGCTTTAACTGGGCCATCACGACACACAAACAAGAAATAAACGTATAATTTAAAAAATGCTGCAGGGCTTAATAATAAGTGTATTCACAGATAGAAACTAACATAGACAGAACTTTCTAATAAGAATGATTTATTACCAAAAAGGTTCTTACCCATCGGCTATTACCCATACCATTACAATTTCTTTATTTCTCTTATTGATGTAGCATAGTCGGCATTATAATGTTCCCACTGCTGGGACGCAGGCCTCCTCTCTAGGAGAGGGAATGGGCCGTAATCCATCACGCGGATCCTCTGATTGAAGGGAGCGGGCGTGTCAGACTTTTACTGACTAACCTACCTCTGTTCCATCAGTTGCTCGTTGCGTCCCAAAGACACGGTAGCTCGTTTGAATATTTCTGCAACCCTAGTAGGGTTCGGCTTTACGGGGCCTCTTCAGTTATCTAAGGAGGGCTGCAAGTTTGCCAAGAGTGATTCGGTTACTTCTAGGTAAGCGTGCTCCATCGTTGGCCACATCATTTCTTGCCATCTGGTGAGATAGTGGTCAAACTCGAGCTTATCCATCTACACTAATATTATAAAGAAATAAAGATGTAGGAGGTAATTACTAATCTGTGAAAGTACTGGTTTAATTGGTAAAATTTTTTCACCGATATGAATGCTTTATACCTGAGTGTCATAAGTTATATTTTATGTTGGGTGAAGCCGAGGGCAAAAGCTAGTAATAAGTAAAACTAATACGGGATCACCACACTCCTTCCAGACCGGAAGAAATTATTAGATGATTTGTCACCCCAAAAAAACCTGTCTAAGAAGAATTTTGTATAAGGTTTATGACATCTGACATCATAGGTTCATTACCTGTCCCCTACAGGAAAACGTTAGGTACATGAATACAATGGCACTCGGCATATTAATAAGTATTATACATGGGTCTATTACGATTGTTTAACTTGACATTAATACAAGTTGCTTTAGTGTTTCATGGTAATCAGTTTGTATCTCGGTATAGGTTTGATTTGTGACTCATTTATGTTGTTTTGACAAAAGTGTGACTAGTAATTTCGTCATCAACATTTCGGGAAGTGGACCTGCCATTTGATGAACGGATGACCGTTAAGGATGATGGGGCAGTCGTGTTCTTAATGACAATAGCATAGTCGGTCTTATAATGTTCCTACTGTTGAGACTCAGGTCTCCTCTCTAGGAGAGGGAATGGGCCGTAATCTACCACGCGGGCCCAGTGCGGGTTGGTGAATGTAACATGTCTTCGAATTTTTGGTTCTAGGACATGCCGGTTTCCTTACGATGTTTTAATTCACCGCTTTAAGAGCAGTGGTGATGAAATAAATTACACAGTAATGCGCCTAGCTGGGTTTGAACCCGCGACCAAGAACTCATAAGTCGAGGTCGTTATCACTCGGCCACCACTGCTCTCAAATCTCTTAATGACGGTGGCCCATCGTCTTCTGTCGCGGCTACTGGGGAAAGATGTCCATTCCCTAATGCGTACGGCTCTGTCCTTCTCTAGTAGGTACTAGCTTTTGACCGCGACTCCACGTACACAAAATAGCCTATGTTGCTCAGGAATAAAGCAGCTATCTATCGGTTATAAAAGTTTTAGCAGTCGTACCAGTACCCCTAGCCAAGTTGCTAATCTGCAATAGCTAACGCTAGTAGAAAGCTTCAAATGTACGGGAATGACGTCATCTCAACGCTCAGTCACGTTGTCGGAACAAAAGATTCAGCGACGTGGCCTACTCGAGGCGTTCGACGCAAGCGAAACGGTTGTAACTTGGCTAGGGGGGCAGTACTTTTAGAGATTACCGGCTCCTACAAACATAAAAACAAACTTTACCCCTTTATTATATTAAAATGTAGATGTAGATTATTGCTTCAAAGAAACATCAGTAAGCTGCTATTAAATATAAACTGATGATGAAGATTTTCCCTGTAAGTGGCCCACAATAGCTCTCTTTTCTCTTTGCAGTCATTATTGGCGAGATTATCATTGGTTTGTCAGTGTGTTTCGGTTTCATAAAAAATGTTTTTGGCAATAGCTCAATTTAAAGATGATATCTGCTAAGTATCAAATTCTCCAAAAAGCGTGTCATTTTAGATTGTGATCTTAAAATAGGACTAGTAATTTTCTATACATAATAATCTGAGATAGCCACTTAGCTTGGTAAGCGGAGTAATCCCAGCATTATCCATAATTGCCGTTTTCTGTGAGAAATAACTATTGTTCTGGCAACATTTTATTTTTACGACGTAGATAGTTTAATTTAGATAGCTTCCTTGTATCATTTAACCACAATAACAATGAAATAACCTGATTTTTTATGTGTTTATAAAACTAAAATTATTCTTGACACGCAATGTCGAAGTAAACAAATACCTCGACAGGAGTCATAACTATTTGTAATACTATTAAAAAAATACAGGTTGTCTGTTTGTTATATACAGTTTTTTTTTTTTAGGTGGGAAATCAACCAATGACTTCTTGGGCAGAGCGGCAGGGCGTGTCAGATTTTTACTGACTAAAACCCACTCTTGTTCCTTTTTTACTTTCGTTTAGGCCCCGGAGTTCTCTTTTGAATTACCCATCCCATGGCCTTAGTAGGCTTTGACCCTGCTGGGCCCCTACAGTTTGCTGATATCTCTTGGAGGCGCCAGTCGAACATCACGTGCCGTCTACGACTCGAGCTCGGTCCGGACGGTTACCGTACTACCGGACGGCGAACTACCCATTGCTCACTCGATCTCAAGGGATCCTTGTTATAGGTAGTCTAAAGTTACGAAACATTCTTCCTTTACTTTAAAACTGCGCTATCATTGAAGCTATGCAGGGAGAAGGGATTCCTATGACAACAGTGAAACCACTGGCGAGTAAGGGGTAGCTCGCCGTCCCGCCGTTCGGTAACCGTCTTGAACTCTTGAGCGAGCTCGAGTACTTAGTATCGACTGTGACTGTGTGAGGCGGTAGTGTTCCACGAGCGCCTCAAGGAGATGTCAGCAAGAATAAGAAAGGAGTTTTTTATATGGAATGGAAAGGAATGGAATCTGTTTTTTATATTTCTATGGTAAGAACGAAGCCTAATTTATTGGTGCCATGGGTTCCCTTCCGATAGGAAAACGCGGGGTCGCAAGGCAAAGAAAGAACATACGAGTGGGTTTCAGTCAGTAAAATTCTGACGCGCCCTCCCGCTCCGTATTAGAGTGGAAGAAGTTATAGTATAATATCCCGCTTAAAAAAAAGTCGTGAAATAAAAATCTTAATACATAATAACGAAAACAAACCCACGGAAAAAGATAGTCTTCTTCGATGTAACAAAAAACACACGACGTGACTTTGAAACCGCGACGGCCGCAATGCCCAAATATTATTACGCAATATTATTACCAAAGATGTGTCATCACTTATCATCATATAGCGTACTACTACGTATCGTACGCTTTACAACGTTACGTCATTGCAGACGTGTTTTTATTATTGAAAAAACTGTCTGGTCTTACTGTATGTATGATTCAGTGCACGTATTGACAGTGATTTGTTTATTTGATAGGTGCTCAGAAGCTGCGTCCTTCAATATATTTGACTAGTTTTTGCTCACGACTCCGTTTGCGTGAATGTCGGTTACGAATGCGAAGTCGAAGCCAGACAAAAATTAGCAGTTGCATCATTTGAGCTGAATGATGTCCACTGTTGGATATATGCCTTCTCCAAGTGTCGCCACAAGGATCAGCCTGGTGCGTATTGCATCCATCGGTCCACCTTATAGGAGGCCTTCCAAAAATGCCAGCTTTCGAGCTTTCTTCGTACCGATCAATATCGGTTCCTTATTTACTCCGTGAAAGTGTAACAAATAGACAGAGTTACTTTCACATTTATAACATAAGTCTGGATTTGACAGCTCGCGCTTTACTTTTTTATTTATTGTTGATAGGTTCGCGCTTGACCACCACCACCACACCAGCACCACCACCAGATGGAAAGTGACGATGCAGTCGATGATGGTGCGCGCTTACCCAGAAGTAACCTGTTTACTCTAGATCCGCAGGTTGTAGCCATCAGGAAACACAGGTCCCAGCAGGGAATTTCACTCCACCACTATCTCACCTTATGATGAGTGTTATGCTGTATTCGGCTACGCTAGCCTGGAATAAGTATGATCACTCTTGACTTATTATACCCTGGTGTTGGTACCAGGGGATAAGTTAAAAGTAGAAGCACTGTATCGGCTCAAAAAAATCCACTGTTCATAAATTGAGGAACAACTTTAAGTTATGCGTCTCTGGTACCTACTTGTGGTTTTGGGATTTACGTGACCGGTAATGTGGGTAAAACCACATCTTCTATAGCGTAAACAGTCTACTGTTGGACATAAGCCATTACAATTCTAAACGCATGTTTTGTTCAGCGAGGTAATGTTATCCAGGTTCTAACCTTCTTTTGGAAATCACACGTGTTTCTGTTTACACTGTATTTCGCACTAGTGCGGAAAAGTGCGCCAACTCGCCCCCGCCACAATTTATTACATTTATCAATTCAATGCATTTATCGTATCAAGCTGGGCATCGCGTAGCCTTCACTATTCGGCGGCCAACCCCCGTTTATTTATTTCTTCATAAGTGTATTGAAAAACGTCGTTTGATAGTGATACACGTGGATCACTGCAGCACTCGGCTTATAACCCTTTCAAGTTACCCTTTCAAATTGATTTACATAACACCCTCGCCTGTGGCTCGGGCGAATTCCGCCTCGGTTGCAATGATAAACTTTCTCCACTTGTATCAAATGTAGGTACTATTATGTCACTGGTTTTTATTTGACCTCGGAATGAAAGTAAAACAGCGTCCCACGCAGTGTGTCCAGTGCGAAATAGGTCAATTTATTTGTCAGATCAGATTAGAAAGACTGGCATGTTTATGCAAATCAATTCCAAAGGGTAACGAGTTTTCTCCCTTCGGAAAAGATCAGTGTAGGGGAAAAAACAAGTCAATCAAGTACGATTTAGATTTCAGGCGCCCTGCACTCACCACTGCGAAGTAAAGGAAAGGAAATATTTGGATAAAGTCTAAAATTATAAAGTATAAAATTTTCGCGATCTCAGACAAATTTTATTGTTTAACATCATTGGCACCAGACTTAGCTAGGCAATCTATTCGCAATGTCTTAATGAACGCATTATCTAGCATATTATCATATTTATCATAATCAGATAATAGATGAGCGAAGAGATTTCTTCTATCGGATCTTAGATCGAAACTTCGAAAGTAAGTTTACTTACTTTCGAAGTTTAGCGTACTACTACAGTACTAGTTTATTATGTCTAAATTCGTACTATAGACCGGCAAATCTAGGAAGTACCGTTTGACAGTTCTACATGAAGTACCTACATTTTAATTTGTTGATTCAAAATTTATTGTAAGTATCTATGAGTTGAGATAAAATAAAAATAACTTCTTAGTTCAATGTTCAAGAAATAGTGTGAATTACACCTATGTCCTATACAGCCATTTTTATAGAAAAGTGTGAAACGTACGTAGTGCGTAACGTACGTCTTTGATTTGTTGTGATCAAATATACTTACTTAGTTAAAATATTATCAAAAAAAAATATGTCACCCTGTCTTCCTGTCGCCAACACATCCCTTCGTCCGCTTCTCGCATCTGCTGTGTTCCTGGTGTCTGCGGTGATCAGCCCTTCTCGTACTTGACTTCTTATATAAAATCTTAACTAAACTGCATAAAGAAGTAAAATTCTTTGCTCATCGTAAAAGATCTCAGGAAAAACGGATTTGCTGGCAAAGTTTTTTATCAATATGTACAAAAATTTCTGCCTTCTGATTCGTTTTTCTGAAAGAAACAAAAAGCGGTCGTACTTGACTTTACTTTCTATTCCAAGAAAAAAACACGGTTCCTGTAGATGCAATACAAGTTTTAAGTCACAACTTAGTATGTTACCAGGCACACATAGGTACGAGTAGTCGTCGAGTCAATTAGATAACATTTGTCCAGTTCGAAACGATAATATAAAAAGTCAATAATAATAATTATCATAAGTTCAATAAATCTTGCACTCCATTCTAAATTTAAACTTCATGATAAAAAGTTAACACAATACAAATCTAAAAATAAATCGCTCAATTGAATAATATACTTAATCACAAGTCACGGCCCAATCAGTTTTTTATTGTCTGTTCTAAAAATAGAATACTAAAAGTGGTTATTGACCAACGAATAAGATGACTTATGACCTTATGTTATTTATAACTGAGGAAATTTCCTATCAGTATTTGCAATTATTGTTAAGAAGTTTGCACACTTACCGTGGGTGCAGTTGATTAGTGTGCCAAGTGTGTTTGCTTGCACTTAAGATGTTGTTAGTGACATTTTGATTGATTAAGTGCTTATAATTAGATTTAAACTAATCGTGTCGTGTACGGGTAGGGTGAGGTTCAGAAAATAAAAAGAACCAGCTTTGTGTGTAGGTGTAAATACCGTACATAATTAGTTTTTTAATTAGTTCAGTATGCCTGCTTTTGATTCGATTTATGACAAATAATTTGTACATTCGGTCTACGAAATTCTATAATTTTTTTTTTTATCAAAGGATAGAGATTATTTTCAATTAATTCATCATCTAAAAATTAATTTTAATATGTATAATGTAAAATTACGTTCTGTATTTTTCTGGATTATTGTAAATCAAAACTGCGCCAAAGTAGCTTTTTTTAAAATAATGTGATTAGATAGAAATTTAACCTTTCAATTGTGATAATTGCAGACACAATTGAAAGACAATAGGTGCGCGAACGCCGGCGTTCGCTTGGGGTTTAATGAATTAAATTGAAATAATTTAAAGACTAGAATGAATGAGCTAAAATACTTAATAAAAAAGGTTCAAGAGCTCGCAGACGGTGCAATTAACTGATAAACATGGTTCCAGTTAAACAGATCCTTTTAAAAAATATTTTAGTAATTGTCAGTCGTACTAAAATCATAGAAAATATTTATACAAATGCATATATTTTTATTTGTAACAGAAAATCTAATATTGGAATTTATATCAGTACTATAATTCAAATTAGAATGGAAATAGAAGTCACTATTATGTATAACTAGCTTTTGCTTAGGTACTTAAGGAGTCGGGATAAAAGGTAGCCTATATTCTTTTCCATGTCAAAGGCTATAAGCATGCCAAATTTCATCCAAATCCGTTCAGCCGTTTTTGCGTGATTAAGTAACAAACATCCAAACATCTAAACATCCACACTTTCACATTTATAATATTAGTTAGGACTAGCTTTTGCCTGCAGCTTCGCCCGCGTACCTAAAATATAGCCTATGTCACTAAAGAATAAAGCAGCTTTCTCATTATCTAACAATCGGACCAGTACTTTCAGAGATTACCACCTACAAACAAAAAAGAAACAAACTTTATCTCTTTATAATATTTGTGTAGATATCCATAAACACACTTTTACAAACATATCGACTTTTCTTAGAAGTTACATATAACCAACTAATATTGTAAATGAATATGGGTGGATATCTTGTTACCCTTTCATGCAAAATCTTAAGGGATTTAAATAAAATATGGCACACAGATAGTTTATGACCTAGATTAACCCATAAAATACATTTTTCCCAATGTTATCCTGCGCAGTTTTTTTTTTTTGGTTGGAAAAATCGTCCAATAAAGTTAGTGGTAGTTAAGCGGGCAGAAGAGAGTCTTAATTTTTTTTTTCTAGATTATTTTGTCGGAGGCGGGGGCAATCCCACGAGTACTGATTCGATTACCAAAATTATTGAGCTGATATAAAGCTGCTAACGAGCAATGTGGCTAACCACCAAATGCTATAATGCATGAAAACTACGAGTGATTGGTCAACTCATACCGCAGACCTACGGCCCTTGTAGCAGAAAATAAAATAATACTACATTTTCATTGGTCAACTCGTCCAACGTTTCTTTTTATATATGGAACTTTAAACTTTATCAACGTTTGGTATACCGTATAGTTAGGTAACAAAATTAATAATAACTTTATTTTTTTGTTAGTTACGTTTTGAATCTAAAAAAAGGATAATAACTTTTTGGGCTTTTCTGATAATAGAACCTGGAGTTTTTCCTAAAATACCGATAGCGAAACGGTGAACATCGAACGAAAATCAGCATACCTTAGAAAAAAAAAATGCTCAATGACTTTTAACTTCTACTAATCCGTACTAAGTTCACGCGGTAGATTATTGTCCTCTCCAGTCTAGAGTAGCAGCATCAGTGAGAACATTAAATTTATAAGACTGATTAATGATTATGTTATAGCATAGTTACAAAAAAAAAATTGATTGACCGGTAAAACCTACAGGAAAGGACGGAGATATAGATAAATAGATATAACGAATCAATTGACGCGTAGAAAATTTGTTACTGACGTTTTTCAAGCAAAACTAATTGTTTGAATGGATTTATTGAGTCATTGTTGGTACTTGGGTATTTTGTCATTGTGTTTCGGGTGTGCATAGTTTTGAACTGTTCAGATTAATGCGCTTAGTATATTTACGAGTACTTTACTAGGTACATTCTGAAGAAAACGACCATTTACCGATGACGCCGTTAAAGTGGCAATATTTTTTGCAAAAATTTATGCAGCGGCACGTAAAAGAAAGAAAGAAAACATGTTTATTCGGCACACCATGATTCATGAATAAACAAGAAATTTCATACTTATTAAACATTTATAAAATATAATATTATACAAAAATAAAATCAACACTAACAATAGATTTGTCTCACAAGAAGAAAAAGAAGGACCTCCAGACTTTATATTATTGTAAATATGAAAGTAACCCTGTCTGTCTGTATGTTGTTACGGTTGAACTATTGAACGATTTTGATGTTTGGTACACAGAAAGCTTGACCACCAAGGACAGGTATGGGTTACTTTCATCGATGACCCTTTCTTTACATAGGTCATCGATGGTTACTTTATATCCATCTTCTACTGCGCCTTCACGTGTGCAATGACCAACATTCATGCGGGTGATGCCGCTGACTGAAACTAGTATTAAATAAAGAAACGAAATCACATCGACTTCAAGTTACTCGTACTTATTTAATTACTGGTTGCCCCTCCACTGTTTCACCCGCGCCTTTATTTACTGTTCCCAGGTATTTATCGTTGCATCGTGTTATATAGCAATAGATTTCCTTGATAAATGGGCTAAATATCAATTATACAACAGTATACATATATTTTTTTTGAATACGAACTATTGTTCCTGAAATTATCGCGTTCGAACAAACTCTTCAGATTTATGATATTTATTTATTAAGGCATTGATTAAAACTTAATGCACATAACACTGTAAAAAGGCGGACTTAATGCATACTATTGGTATAGAGAATATTTTGTGAACAAAAATATATTATTTCATTCATCATCATTATCATCATTTCAGCCCATAGATATACGTCCACTGTTGGACATAGGCCTCCCCCAAGCGCCGCCACAACGAACGTTCCTGAGCGTCTCGCATCTATTGGTTTCCCGCAACCTTCACCGGGTCATTGGTCCACCTTGTAGGAGGCCTTCCAACGCTACGTCTTGCGGTACGCGGTCGCCATTCCAGAACCTTCCGGCCCCAACGGCCATCTATTCTGCAAACTATGTGCCTGGCCATTACCACTTAAGTTAATAAAAAAGAAAAACAACTGATATTTAAGTACCTCAGCTTTATAGTACAGGACCATACCACAGTAAAACCACAGTATTACAATACTGGAATATTGTAATACTGTGACCATACTAATGTAAAGGTTCTCTTAGAATGATACAGATAACTGATTCATTCTATCTAGCCTTTTCTCAGCTATGTATGTCGGGGTCGGTTTCCAGTTCAATCTGATGCAGCTGGATACCAGTATTTTACATGGAGCGGCTGCCTATCTGGATTCCATAACCCACCTCCGTGATGACAAGACAGATTTTTTTTTTAAATTAATATAAACTAGTGTTTGACTGCAATCCCACCTGATAGTAAGCAGTGATGCAATCGTTGATGGTGAAGCACACTAGTACATTAAGAGCCTATTCACTTTAGCCTTGAAGACATCCAATTTATAATTGGACGGGAAGACCACAGCAGGCAAATTGTTCCAGTCTTTCGATGCGCGCGGTATAAATGACGAGGCGAAAGGCTTAGTACGGACCTGGCTTCTGACTACTCGTAAAGACTTTTATAAGTCTGTCAAGCCATTGGCTTCAGCTCTCTTTATAAATGAGAGCTGGAGTCAACGGCTTGACGTGCTTGTCCAAACACGGAGGAATCTCAGTTACCTTAGAATGGTCACCTAACCAAAGAACGACCTCTTCAAATACTGCTTAATCTTGGAGATCGACCATTATACAATACTGCCGACCGAGACTATAATTATATCGACGGTTGAAACGCAAAATGGTGTAAGTGACATTGAGTGAATTTTACAAAAAAGTGATTTTTAATGTTAAAATATTGAGTTCAATTTGTAAAGTTTACTTTATGTCGCTTAGATCATTTTGCCTTTCAACCGTCGATATGTAATCAGCCATAAAATGTTGTCACTACTGGGACTCCGGGCTCCTCTTAGACTCCACCACGCGGGCCCAATGCGGATTGGTGGAAGGTCAAGGATTGGTTTTTGAGAGCTGTCGTGTTGAAATAAATTACACAAAGTAATGCACCTGACTGGGTTTGAACCTGCGACCTAAAACTTGTAAATCGGGGCCGCTACCATTGTGCCGCCACTGCTCTCAATCGACCATTGCGGCCGTTTTTATTATTTTAGCTTTTAAAATAAATAAAAACTAAATGGATACACAATTTCATTTCTTTAAATCCTTCAGTGCTAACTTAGGCTGAAGTGCTATTTTCATTAAGTTTTACTACTCATTATAACTTAAAACAAACTTTTGGAGATTTCACACTCAAAGTGTGGAATTTATTTCTGAAGTAAAAGTTTTGAGTTGTTTTTCTCACCTGACTTCACATTTAAAGAAACTATTAAAATAAGAAAATGCTATTTATTTTAAGTTTATAATGTTGCGCATATTTTTAATTTAAATGGTCAAAATAACTTCTTAAAGATATTCATTTAGGTATAAGTAATAAACTTATAATGTCATGTACCGATCAAAATAAAAAATCATGTTTTGTGTAGCGAACGATAGTGTAAAGATGTAAACACTCGATTTCTCAAAATATTCAGTTGTTCATTCATGCTACCACAGTTGCGCTACTTGCAATTTCTGATACCCTAGTACAAATCGAAACCGGTACTCGTATTCTAAAAGCAAAAAAAGTGCGTAAAGATGGCTCCGATATAAACAAATTAAAGCAAAAACGTCAGATCGCTAACAAAACATGTGTTTTAATGCAATAACTGTGCTATAATAATTGCATTCATTATTTCTTATCAGGCATTCTTCAATTAGTCAGGCTACCACCCAAGGACCGCTGATAACCTAAAGATTTCCCGGCCAAAGGAATATTCCTATTGTTGTTTGTTTCGTTTCATTTAAATATAGCTTGAACAGGCTGATGATAATGTCAATGGAATTTAATAAGAATTAGTTAGTCGTTAAGAATTACTGACCTTGATTACTTTAAAAGTAGTTAAGAGTCACATAGCGCCAAAAATCCGCGGAGACCAAACTATAGTAATGAATTAAAGAATTAACATAGTAAAGGAAACCCTGAAAGAGAAAAGAAGGATGAATCTTGATAAAAGTGAGTTTTAGTAGTGGTCTTATCAGGGCGTACTACAGCGTGATGCGGAATGAAGTAGCCGCCGGCTAACGCGGATGAAGTATGCGGTATCTCCGATATGTATCCCTTTTGTAAATAATCTAATATTATAGGAACCTTTGAAAATTTTCAGGAATGGAATGCACTAGGAGAGCAAAGAACAGTTGTGGGGCACTAATCGAAGCTTATATTCCTCATATTTCGGCAGTCTCTCATCTCGAAATGGTGATTAAGATGACCCAAGTGAAGTAATAAATTGGTGTTAGTAGCGAGTTTTTATACGTATAACAGTTGATAAAAAACAGCTGTTCTCAGATAAGTAATAAAAGATAACGTTGTATGAAGTTGTGACAAGTTATCAAAATTACGTAAACATAGTTTGTAGCAAAATATTATTCTACAATCTGTTATCAATGTGTGTTTGTCTGTTGTATTTTAAACTTGGTAAGTAAGTTGTAATTAAAACTTGGGGCCATAGGTTAAGGCGCTACCCATACAGGGGCACCGTAAAAACGTCCTCTTTTTCGTTGCAAAGTTAGCCATATTGCTACATAGTACAAGCCCAAAAAAAAATACAGTGTATAGTCTAATGTATAGGTAAAAGACTTGGGCAAAAACATTTTCTAAAAATAATCCAGGATTCTGAAAAAAAAAATCGCAAGAAAGTACACGAAAAAAATTTTTCGTCTCGAAATACTCAATATTTTGAGTGATAACTATTATTTTATTTGTAACTATCAAAATGGAAATTTAACCAACTAAAAACACATGTAAAAATATTTTAACACATCGTTGTATTTTTTTTTTTAATATTATAAAACTGCAAAATATCCTTCATATTAGCGGACACGAGATTCAACTAAAATCAAACGCAAAAGATTTGCTGCTTACCGCGCCTTAAGTGAAAATGAAGCCCCGGGGCCTTGGAACGCAAGGCAAAGAAGAAACAAACGAGTGAGTTTTTGTCAGTAAAAGTCTGACACGCCCCTCTCGCTCCGCCCAAGGGTGGGAGAAGTCATTAGATGATTTCCCACCTAAATAAAAATACCAGGAGACAAGGACGCAAATCTAAATGAAATAGCAACACTATCTTGTGATTTGGCATGATAGCGGTCCTAGTTTGGAAAAGATCTAGGACTAGGACTGTAGACCGACAAGGCTGTAATTTATGTAATAACTGGGCTGCAAATTGTGTGATGTATTACTGTATTCATTAGAGCATAATATGCATAAATTACATAGGACTAGCCATTGTATGTTATTTTTTTCCGTTTGTACTCATGTCACATGAGTAAATAAACGGTACTCATGTGTTCGCACTAGTGCCTACACCAAGTACCTACCTATTTATTTGAACATAATTTTCACTTCCTAAGTCATCTAAATGTTCAATTATATATTTTTTAAATTCGTCTTTATAATTTACTAGCAAAAAAATAATTATTATTATTACTGTGCATAAATATATTAGTACTGTGCGTTATGTACTAATTCAGGACTTGGTCTACCTGTGTGCCAAAATTAATCCTAATCAGTAGCCCGATTCACGTAATGAAAACCGTAACGATAGATATCGTAGCGATTTAGTCGTGTAAACCATTTCCGTCAATCGAGTTTGAACGACACCGATTTTAAAGTCATTTGAAATTCGTTGATTTAAAAAAAAATCTGTATAACATTATCCTGGTAGAATACTTATTAGTGTAACTGGAAATGTCGATAGATCGTGAATACCGCTTTTGGATAGGACTTCGATCGAACGACTATAAAACTTCAACGATATTTGGCTTGTTTGATTTTACGTGAATCAGGCTACTGTTCAGCGGTTTTGACGTAAAGGAGTAACAAACATAGGTACATACTCGCTTTAACAATATTAGTGCGTGATTAGTGTAATGTTAACTTAACATGGGGTATAATTGTTTATTTATAGTACCTACTAATTATAATTATGAACTTAATAAAAAAAAAATCTCCTTAGATAATTATGTTGAATGATCTGCCCTCCTAGCCAAGTTGCTTATCTGCAATCGTTAACGCTTGTAGAAAGCTTCAAATGTACGGGAATGACGTCATCTCAACGCTCAGTCACGTGATCAGAAAAAAAGAATTGGCGGCAAGGTCAACTCGAAGCGTTCGGCGCAAGCGAAACGGTTTTAACTTGGCTAGGGGGGCTGATCTGATCACATCAATTCTTCAACTTTTCGTTTTTGTAACATTTTACAAGTACCGAGTACCTACTGTAAGATTTTTGACAAAAGTGAAGTCAGGAACTGAAGCTAGTTTAGACACGATATTCTTATCAGAATAAGCCATAGTAATAGCTAAAACATAGTTATCTCAAAGGCAAATAAGTCTATTTGCATGACTGGTTTTCACACATAAATCAGTTTAATTAATTGGTTAAGAATGTCTTAGTTGACAGTCTTTCTATTTGAAGTAATATTGATGAGTAGATAAATTATATGGTGAGCGTATAGTAGCAGATTTTATGTTGGGTAAGCATCTCTTGGCAAAACTTGTTGGAAATTTAGTCTGTTTTTTGACCAATAGATGGCGCTGTTAGGCTGTAACTAGGTTTGCGATGAGTATTATTTGAAATTAGTACTGAATACAGATTTATACAATATGTGATGTGATCAGTGATGTGAAGTGGTTTTACTTGTATTGAGTTACCTTTCATCCTTGGTACGGTGACGGTCGCGAGTACTGCAGTAATGCCTTGAATCCTTCATTACACGTACCGAGTAAAAGGGCGAGACAGTGCTCTTGGCCGAATACTGGATGCGTATAAACTAAGCGCCGAGTGCTCGGCCGGGCGATTTTTTCTACAACAGTAACTCGCTTACATCACTGTCCCGGCTGAGCAACATTTTACTGTCTCGCCCCTTTACTCGTTACGTGTGAACAAGGCATAACAGTGCGGGATTGTAAACGGAGTGTTCAAGACTGGTGTCGAATTTTCTAGGTAATACGGTATCTCTTGGCACGACTAACGTCGGATTTTACATTGCATAATACTGTTATACGGTATATCATGGCAAGATTATTGTCAGATTTTATATTTGTTAACACAGTACTGCTTTGCTAAATTAAGTTCAGCTCCTTTTTTTTAAAGTTGTATAAAATAAAGAATGTAGAAAATACCCATTAGATACCATACAGTTACCGTGTAATCTTATACACCGCTAAATCTTAATCGTTTTAATCCCGTGGAGGGTCGATCCGGTACATGACACACTATCGATTTGTAAAGATAAAAACCGGCCAAGTGCGAGTCGGACTCGCCCATGAAGGGTTCCATAGCAGCAAGTAGCATAATATAAAAGTTCTTGTAATGTGTTGTAACTTTGATCGATGTTTTAATAATAGTGTATTTTTTTCAGTTTATGACGCATTAAAAAAAAACTACTCACTGGATTTCGTTCAAACCAATTTTCGTTGGTAGTTTTTATAGTAATGTATATCATATATTTTTTTTAGTTTTATCATTCTCTTATCTTGGAAGTTAGAGGACGGAGACGGGAGACACACGTTTTACCACTTTGGAAGTGTCTCTCGCGCAAACTATTCAGTTTAGAAAAAAATAATATTAGAAACCTCAGTATCATTTTTGAAGACCTATCCATAGATACCCCACACGCATGGGTTTGATGAAAAAAAATTTTTTGAGTTTCAGTTCTATGTATGGGGACCCCCAAAATTTATTGCTTTTTTTCTATTTTTGTGTAAAAATCTTAATGCGGTTCACAGAACACATCTACTTACAAAGTTTCAAGAGTATAGCTCTTATAGTTTCGGAAAAAAGTGGCTGTGACATACGGACGGACAGACAGACAGACAGACAGACAGACAGACAGACAGACCGACAGACAGACAGACAGACATGACGAATCTATAAGGGTTCCGTTTTTTGCCATTTGGCTACGGAACCCTAAAAACGACGTTAAATAACGAAGAGGCAAAACTATTACAGAAACACCGACTTCCGAAATTAAAGTTTTAGTGTTTTTTTTAGTAAGTCGGTTATTTTTTTTTTGTAAAAAGTTTTTTATGTGACGTAGGTAACAACAAAAATCCTTTATCTATCCTATAAGACCTTGCTTTGTGCCAAATTTCAGATTTCTGGGGCAGGGTGAATTTCGATCTTTGAGAGTATCAAAATATACGTTTTTTTGCGACATAAATAGCCGTATCTTATTTATTCGTTAACTTAGAAGTCTGATTTTTTCACAGCTTGAAGGGACCGCAGACCTAAGTATATGGTTTTAATTTCAACTCGATACCTCTACGCGTCCTCGAGATAAAGGGTCTTGACAGATAGACAGACAGACGGACGGACAACAAAGTGATCCTATATTAATGTGTCGCCACTGTGCGGAACGCCCGGAGGACACGGTGGAGCACACAGTCGAGGTGTGCCCTGCTTGGGCGGAGCATCGCCGTGCCCTCGTGGGGGCGATCGGCGGCGGAGACCTCTCGCGCCGGGCCTTGGCCTCAAGCCATGGTCCGGAGCGAGGAGGAGTGGCAGGCGGTCGCCGACTTCTGCGAAACAGTTATGCTCGCAAAGGAGGAGGCCGAACGCATCAGGCAACGGCGTTATCGCCGCCGCCGTCGCCGGGATTCTGATCCCGATTTCCGGCCAACATAGACGCGGGCTTGCGGACAGTGAGCAATGGGTAGCTCGCTGTCCGGCCGTCCGGTAACTGTCCGGACCAAGCCCAAGTCGTCGACGGCGCGCACTGTTCCCGCGCGCCTTAAGGAGTTGCCAGCAACAGCAGGGACCCAGCCGGGTCGAAGCCGACTGGGGCCAGGGTTATCCGAAAGGGCGCTCGAGCCCCGGTATGAAGGCTAGAAGGAACGGGGTGGGTCTTTTAGTCAGTAAGAGTCTGACACTATCTCCCGCTCCGCCCAAGGGCGGGGGATGTCAATGCATGATTTTTCCCACCATAACAAAAAAATCCTATATTAATAAGGGTTCCGTTTTTTCCTTTTGAGGTACGGAACCCTAAAAACGATCCTATGTTGATTGATAAACTAGAATCTCTCAACCCAATATTTATAGGTTCACGTTGGACCACCAGTAGCGAGCGAAGATAATTATTGTTGGAGTTTTTTCTCTTTATAGCTAACATATAAAGTTCAAAACCAATCACTAAAAACGAAATCATGCGTCAATCTAATCGACATCTTATTTATGATAGAACCATTACTGTCTTTTGAAAATTAAATGATTTTTTGCATAAAATCACGCCATATATTTGATAGGTTTATCAACCTTTCAACCCCATAGTCTGATACCATTAAAAAGTTTTATACTTAGATATTGCAATGACTGTTAAATAGTTCAGTATAAGATTTGTGTTTTGATGTTTTTTCGTAAACTTTGGCTGTGTATCTCAATTAAAATTGTTATTTTGTCTTGTTAGAACAGTTTTTGAGTGTGAATTTAAATAAATAAAACTAACTTCAGTTGCAATAGCGCCTGTTAAGTTTTATTGCATTTATTAGGAGTTGTTATTATGGAAAGTGTTTTAGTTTTTCAAGCAAGGAAAGTATTTCCAACAACTTTTCTATTTGCAATTCTAAAATCCATATTTTAGGAGTATTATTTTAGCTAATGCAATAAATATACCATAAAATTTTAATCGTTTTAATCCCGTGGAGGGTCGATCCGGTACATGAAACACTAACGATTTGTAAAGATAAAATTAAAAAATAAAGGACCTTTTTTTCAAAAATCGTATTAATTTACGCATGTACGAAATTAATTTCTTTAAGAAAACGTCAGCTGAGCGAGTTCAATGACCTGTAGATAGTTTGTACGCAATGCCGACTACTACCTACGGGTCATTGAACCCGATTTGTAAAAAGTTTTTTATTTCACGCTTTTTTTTGTAAAAAGTTTTTTATTTCAAACTATTTAGTTGCAATACACTTACAGCCAGAGTACCTTTTTCTCATGACAATTCCAACTAACTCAAACCCTGCTAGGATACATTGTTTTATTATGAAGTTCCCGTGTCTACCTTCCGGCTCCATTATTATCAACAGATCAGTTCGATAGTACCTTATAGCCAAAATGCATCTCATTACAATTCTAATAAGCCCAAACACGGCTAGGATACATTGATTAATTACGGAGTTCCGGTGCCTATCTTCCGGCTCCCTTATCATCATCAGGTCACATCGATGATACCATTTTCAACATACCCATTCAGAACTATTCATTTATTTGTAACTATGTTCATTGGGAGATATGTGTGAGTATGAACTTCCGTTGGCCGTTTCTGATCTTCTTCACCAGTTCCACTTCATCAAATTTCATGTTTTGACTATAAATGCTTAAGACTTTGATGAAAATACCAAAAGAACTATATAGTTGCCTATAATATTTGAGGAGTTCCCTCGATTTCGCCAAGATTCCATCATCAGATCCCAACTTGGTGACTATGGGACCATTTGGGAAGTATACCCTTTCCAACAAAAGAAGAATTTTTCAAATCGGTTGGCAAGTGACGAAGTTATGCGCGAACACACATAAAAAAAAAATACAAACATACGAATTGAGAACCTCCTCCTTTTTTAGAAGTCGGTTAAAAAAAAATGCAATTCGGAAAAATCTTCGACACTCCATTCGGGAATTGTAGTTTGCACGGAACCCTCAGTGCGGGAGTCCGACTCGCACTTGCCCAGTTTTTAATGCTAGGCACTTATCTACTACTAGGTACTTCCACTCTAGATAGATATATTCTTTATTGTAAACCAAAAATAAAAATTACTTTAGGAACTTAAAGTTAAGGTATCACAATGGGCGGCTAGTGGAGCGTGAGGAAGTGTCAGACATTTATGGATTAAATTAAAACCCACCTGTGTGTATTTCAGTTGCCTTAAAATGCTTTTTTTTTTGTTTTGGACCGTATCCAAAACAAAAAAAAACCACGGTAAATTTGTCGAATTAGTTAAATGCAATTAATCAATGATTAGCACAATTATTAGTGAAAGGTGCTGTTTATTATAATTATCTGATTGTCATAGGTCCCAAGACTAATCTGCAATGAAACCCACCTAGAAAAAATTTGGGATGACACAAGCCATTTTGACTGCACACATGTGAAAATAAACACAATAATTCCAAACAAATAGATGCTTTATTTTTAGCTTCAAATTTGCCGAGAGACATCCATTAGGTTAAGTATGCTGCCGGTTTGACCCTTCGCTTTGCCACAACGACCAGTTGTGAACTTCTTGACCTCACCCGCATCTAGCAGATTCCCTCGACCTTCCATAGGTCATCGATCTACCTTGAGGTAGGGTCAGCCTACACTGCATCTTCCGGTGTCTATCATTGGCGTTTGATTTCGACACAGACCATTTTTTTTGTTTTTATTAAAATGTGCAGTGGTGGCCAAGTGGTGATGGCGCCGACTTTTATCCTATTGTAAATGCGCCGACTTTTATCCTATTGCAATTGTAGTGTAAGTCGTTCTGTAAGTATTATTCAATCCGCCAATTTGTGCATTAATTCTTGAAAATACGCACATATGAATATTATATAGGCAATTAATGTTCTAGGTATATGTCGTCATACAGTCCTTGGACCTTTCAACTCTAAGGAACGATAACGCGTAGTTTTCCGGTATTTGTCAACACATTATTAGCATGTTTACAAAACAAAAGAGATAACCAAAGTATCAAGAATCAATTTAATTGATAACTTCTGTTGCTAGGCCCAATTTTTATTGAATGAGGTTTTTTAGCATTAGCTTTTGGTTTTTTATAAGTGCCCATGTAGACCTAAGTGAAATAAAGAAAAAATTAATTGAATTCTAATTCTAAAATAACTTTCACCAGTTGCAGTACTAACCCAGCATTCCGAATGACGCTAAAAGTGATTGGCAATACCACGAATCTGGCCAAATTTTATATTCACAAAATATATGGGATAGAGCCTGTCTAAAAAGTAAAACGACTTGGGTAATTATTAGGGAAAAATGAAATCTGAAGTACCTAGTCAACACTGGTTCAATAATCAAGGTTGATTAAGAGATCTTGATCATTTTTTACTAATAGAAGAAAGAACCTTATAAAAAGTATTGAATTTATGTAGGTATTTTTTAAATGAATAAATATTGTACAAAATTCTCAAGTCGCTTGACTTTTTAGACAGACTATTGAGTAATAATTGTGACGTTGCGCATAGGTCTTTTATCGCAATTCGGAACACATGGTAAGTCGACAGATCCAAACACCTGTCAAAATGCTTTTATAGTGTCCTTTGTTAATGACATTTAAGTTAAATTAACGTCAACGTCATGTAATATTTATACTTACAAATGTAAATCTCTCGGCTAAATGGCACCAACTGGTGGTGTGAATGTGAAGTTTCCGTAAAACTATCATTATTCTTTATTAGTTTGGCAACAGAGCCGGGTGGTATTCTTCGAATTTTATAAGGAACGGGAAATATTAATTATTATGAATAATAAGTACTTGCTTCATAAGGTTATCATAGATGTTGATAGTTGGGTTTATAGATAGGAACAGTATCAATATTTTATGTAACAATTATTACATACTAGTAATAGTACTACCACAAAATAGATAGGTACAGAAGGCAATCTCAAATAAATGAGTACTTCACTTTTTATACCTACGCTCGCGAATATTAGAAGAGATACTATTCCCCTTTTTGTATTTCTTGCTTTCGAAATGTATTTTTTATTTATTTGTTTATTTCAATAGAGCTTATGTTAGTTTATTACCTTTTTTAATTGGAAACTAAATGGCATTGTATAATGTAGAAGCACTTTTTTTTTCAAGTTTTTGTGAATGTGAAGCACCATGGAACATCTTTATTAGGTTACAACTGGTTTGACATTACGAGCATGGCAATTGAGAGTTTGTCATGCTCACCCAAATGTCTTGCTGGTGGTAGCACGTGTTATTGGGTCATTCGGTTCCCTTTAAAATGGTTGAGCTGAGTGGGGCTGATGCACGTGTCACGCCCGTGAACGGGTGCCATCGGTTGAGATTGGCCATCTCTTGGCTGCCAGTGGCTTAATTCGGTTTCTATTTTTAATTACATTTAATAAAAAGAATAATAATTTATTATTATTACGTATCTACCTACATTGTGCTCACATATTAGAAGCGACAAGAAATATGTAACCAAGATCTATGTAACTCATAATATATTTTTTACACCACCTGCTCGATAATGTCGTTTTATACGTCATACAAACCTCACCTAAAGCACGTCATGCTATCCCTAGGGAGATAAAGCAGTATGGCCGATCCCTAGGGAATAATGAGATTTGAATTTGGAGCATCAAGGATCGTCAACATTGTGAATTAAAATATAGGCGCATCGAACAAGTTGACTCGAAATTCAAACCAAAGAGTATGTAATGACTATGATTCTAACTGGCCACTAATCAAAAAAAAGAAAATAGATAGTCTGTATAATAAGTCAACCGACTTGAGAATTTTGTATAATATTTAATCAAATATTCGGTAATTTTTATAAGTTTCTTCTGTTAGTAAACAATGATCTCTATCTCTTAATCAACTATATCAGATTTCATTAAATCCTAATAATTACCCAAGTCGTTTAACTTATTAGACAGACTCTACTGACGACACGGGAGCATTATAGAAAATTGAATCTATAGAATCTTGGAGGAGCGAATTTTGTTTGTTTGATGAACTTGTAAATAATAATAATACTTATATTTCTCTAATTTATGATTTAGTCGACCAAATTGTCTTTTAATTATCTCACAAATGGTGTAAAAAGTAGAGTATGCAACACGGGGATAAAGCTGTCTTTTTCTTGGGCGGCTTAAATTCCTCACTTCACTCAGGTTTCTTTATTAACTCCCTCGCAATGCTCGGGAGTTAATTTTATAAATCCCTCACTATCGTTCGGGATTAAATCAGCAACCTTCGTTTCGTTCGGAATTCAACATGCCGCCCGCGACTTAAAGACACTGCTTTATCCCCTAGTCACATAAACTACTATTAAAAAGAGTGTCCATGGAGTTTCTTGCACGTTCTTTTCCATAGAAACCTACGTATTGGAACGTGCAATTTAGCTTCACTTTTCTTGGACTGACCGAAATTTGACTATTCAGAAGTTCCTGCAAATGGTCTATTTGAAATAAATGATTTTGATTTTGCTCGGTGGACGCACACTAATGAGCGTTTGAGCCGGAACTGTTCGACGAGCGGGCTGAGGCGCTTCAAGATATCGTGTCCGTGAGTGATGTCTATGTGTGCGTTGCTCGAGCGCGCTTTGTATGTATATTGACTTCTGTGCTTATACACCGTATAATTTATTTAAGAAAACGTCAGCTGAGCGAGTCCAATGACCTGTAGGTAGTAGTCGGCGTTGAGTACAAACTACCTACAGGTCATTGGACTCGTTCAGCTGACGTTTTCTTAAATAAATTAATTTCGTACATGCGTTAATTAATATGAGTTTTGAAAAAAGGTACTTTATTTTTTAATTTTATCTTTACAAATCGATAGTGTTTCATGTACCGGATCGACCCTCCACGGGATTAAAACGATCAAAATTTAACGGTGTATATTTTGTGGTACTACCGTGAGCTCCTAACGCGATCCATTTGACCTAAACTGAACTGTTAAAGGGATGGAGTATAGCTCAACGTGTAAACTTGTAATGGTGAGTCCTGAGCGTACAGACGTTGTTCTATCAAAAGTTTTTGTTGACAGCCTGCTAACCCTGGCATTAACAAATTGAATGTTGTGGGAATTCGATGGATGCGAGACCCAGAGGATCGTTAATTGTGGCGACACTTGGGGGAGGTCTATATCCAACAGTGAACGTCTATCGGCTGAAATGATGATAATGATGATGAATGTAGTAAAAATCTTTTTTTTACGATTTTCCATGCATTTTTTGCAATATTCTCTTCAATTGAACCTTCCCGAGACTACATTATAAATAGTTTAAAAAAAGTATCCAAATTGGTTCAGTGTTCACTCGAGTAACACAGTTACACTTTAGCCATTCATTTTTGTTTACTTATATATAGGTAGGCAAAATCCAGAGTACTGTGGAATATTTAATGTGAATAATAAAAAACTTTACATCGTTATAAAATAATGGGAATAAGAATTAACTTACTGTTATTTTATCAACCTTGCTAAAATAAAACAGAGTTTATTTATACTTTACGTCATTAAAATTATAATGATGATATTCATTTGATTTATGTTATGTACTCGTATGAATGAATGAATGAACGCTATTCATAAAATAATAATAAAATTTTAGAGGTAACAATAACGTCATTTTAACGTTACCGATACTGTGCCGATGCACTTCTATTATGAATCATCTTAATAAAATGTTACTTGTTGACTGTCTGTTCTTTGAACCAATTGATAAGGAGTTCCGCGATTAATCCCACAAACGGGCGTGTCACGGACTGCCCATCCCGTATCCCGACCCTCTTCCCACCGTACGATACTAGGCAGTCAGAAATATTAAAGAGCTTACGTGCATTGTACTACGTGTCACAGACAAGACCAGCGAATGCCATTTTATATGCAGGAATCCTTATCTTTCATGAAATAAGATTCATTTTATTGTTACTGTACTGCGGTTAGTAACTGCGACAACGTACTTTATTGAATAAACTTTAGTGGTAGGACATAAGGATCACGTTGGCATGGCTTCCTTTTCCCGCTGGGTGGGACTGTATGGTTGAATGCGACATCGCTTGCTGTATTCTGTGTCCCTGGTACCTCGGTCATATGTTTTCGTTCCGTGGTCGTTACGGTCCTGTGGACCCTTTTGTTTTAGTTTCAATGAATGCGTTTTGTTTCTTACTTTATCTACGAATGAATGAAGGTAAATAAAATAAGCGTCACCAGCCGTTGTCATTTGTTTTTATTTTATTTCTGTCAGTGTTGGAATTCTGTTGTATTATTTTTCCGCATATTAAAATAACTTTTGCAATAAATTAGTCACAAGTCAAGGGTGTTTCTTGTTTACACTCAACAATGTTGTTTTGGAGAAGCGGTTAAAAAGAAATCTTTGGAATCCGAAAATACGGAGTCTTATTGGAGTTCCATTGATGGTTATTTTCTTTGAGACATATCAATATCCAAAATGAATCTTATTAGTTAAGCTAGTAGGAACCATTTATGTAAAATATATTATTAATTTGTATCTTTCAACTAAAAATTATAATCTAACCTTTAATTTTTAGTCTGTCTACCAGGACACCAGGGTTGTGTTATTTAAGTATTTTTTTGGTTTTAAATATCGCAGCTTAGAGATAGGAGCCTTTTTGACCTTGCAAAGGTCTTCCTCATTTTTTTCTTTTTAATATTGTATTTTAATTATTAGATTAGCTAACACGTTTTTACAGTTTTTTTCTGATGCGAGTCACAAATAACTGTTTTATTTCTTTTATGGGACAGGGTTTATGCACAAAAAAAAATGAACTGTATAATGAAAAAAATGAACAATAGTTAAAACATATTGAATAGATTAGATACCTATATTAATAAAAATAGAAAAAGTAAATTTAAATAATGATGACTACAGTTCTAGTTCTACATATATGAGCCAAAAATAATTTTATCAAGATCATATATATTTAGTAATTTCAGTAGTTCAGCAGTATTGAACTAACAACGAAGCCTATTCGGCTTCGAATATGTTAGGCAGTCAGATCCTTCCTATATTTTTTTTTTTTGTAATGGATAGGCTCGCGTTTGACCACAATTTCTGCGATACATTCCAAGCTAATAAGTAATAATATTCCACAATTTACACTCAACGCCTTCTAGACCCAAACTAAGCAGAGCTTGTGCCGTCGAATTAGAAATGGTGTTGTTATTGTTGTTGTTATTTTTTAAGTTAAATTTTAATAAATAATATTCATAAACAGTAACTGTTATTAGCGTTTGTTTATATCCCAGTAGTAATTTTAATTCATTAAACCCCAAGCGAACGCTGCGCTCGCGCACCTTTTTTCTTTTTATTGTGTCTGTAATTTCCACGATTGAAAGGTTAAGTTCGAATCAATTTATATGTTTAATTTTTGTTGTACATTTAAAGTTTCTCAAATGCAAAATTTCATTTTAATTTACACGGTTTGCTATAGCCACCTAGTTGTGGGTTCGGCTATGTACATCAACTGTCCTATTTTTATTGTATGTTAAAATTGTGTGCACAATTAAGAATAAAAAAAATATATAATATATATTTTTTTATTTTTTACTTTTGACTACATAAAATGATCAGTAAAGAGTACGGATAGAGTCCCATTTTCTTTGTACTAATGAAAAAATAATAGTGTATATAGTTCTAAATACTTACATTTGACTTACAAATTATATAGATGCTAGCGGTCTCGATCCTAACAGACAGACGCCAGAAAACTAGCTATTTGTCAGAAAAAAAAAATTATAACCCGCGTATAAATCGTGTCACTTACCGGGTTCGATTGTATCTGCAAACCATCCAAGAACTCTCGCGCCGGACCTTGGTCGAGGCCATGATCCGGAGCGAAGAGGAGTGGCAGGCGGTCGCCGACTTCTGCGAAGCAGTAATGCTCGCTAAGGAGGAGGCCGACCGCATCAGGCAACGGCGCTCTCGCCGCCGCCGCCGGGATTCCGATCCTGATTTCCAGCCACCGTAGGCGCGGGCTTGCGGACAGTGAGCAATGGGTAGCTCACTGTCCGGCCGTCCGGTAACAGTCCGGACCAGCCCAAGTCGTCGACGGCGCGCACTGTTCCCACGTGCCTCAAGGAGTTGTCAGCAACAGCAGGGACCGAGCCGGGTCGAAGCCTACTGGGGCCAGGGTTATCCGAAAGGGCGCTCGAGCCCCGGTATGAAGGCTTGAAGGAACGGGATGGGTTTTTTAGTCAGTAAGAGTCTGACACTATCTCCCGCTCCGCCCAAGAGCGAGGGTTGTCATAAGATGATTTTTCCCATCGAAAAAAAAAAAAATCCATCCAAGAACCCACGCAAATATACACACAAAATTACATCTAAATCGATCAAGCCTTTTGGGAGGAGATAGGTGTCAAACACATGTATTTAAGTACAGAAGAATTGTATACTAAGTAAATAAGATAAAAGTAGGTATAGATAATTTGACTTACCAACAAAAACAAGCAACATCATGCTGTCAGTGCCATTGACTGGTACTTAGTAACAAGATAAAGTAAGGTTATCACGTAATTATGTAATTTGAACTTAAGTATATTCGATAAGTCAACGATCCAGAGGCCTAACCATTTTTTTTCGGTAGGGAATCATGCAATGTCTTCTCCCGTCCTTGGGCGGGCAGGAGGGTGTGTCAGACTTTTATTGACTAAAACACACTCCTGTTCCTTCTTTGCCTTCATTCCAGGGCTCCAGGGATTCTCTTTCACACAACCAATTGTCACAGTAGGCTTTGACCTTCTTGGGCCCCCACAGTACTGAGGCGTTCGAGAAAAGAGGATGGAGCTATACAGCCTATAGCTCCCCAGCTCCATCCCTTTAACAATTCAGTTTAGGTCGTCAAATGGATCTCGTCAGATGTTTAGAGCTCGTGGTAGGGTTTCTGGTTATTATTGGTGTGACGAAAAAAATATTAGATAATTTTTGTTTACCTGTAACTGTCCCCGCACACGGGCCTCAAAATAACGCCGCCACAAAAAAAGCTAAAAGCGACCGTAAAAAACAGCTGAAGCGCGCGACACCTCTTGTGTCCGGCGAAGCTTGAAGCCACTTCAAGCGTTTTTTTGTGGCGCACCGCCGCACACGAGCCACAAAAAAAGGCTGGCTCAAAATGAAGCTTCAAGCGGCAGCGTTTTTTTGAAGCCCGTGTGCGGGGACAGTTATTGTAATAAATTCTACTTTGTATAAAGGACATATTTGAATATAGATATTTATTTAGTTTTTGTTCCTAACATCGTCTGATGTAAATTAAATATTATTTTACAAGCGTCAATAAATGACATACAAGTATAAAACTCGAAAATATTACTAAGGTCCTTTCAAACTTAGTTTGGTTTTCGTTATATTTATTTTACAATTTAAGAAAAACTAATTATATTTAAATCTGTTTACTTTTAATACATCATCGGATTCGGTTTTTTAATATATCAACGCATACAATATTGAAAAAATGCCAGTTAAAAATAAAAGCTTGTAAAAAAATATATAAACATAACAAACATCAAAATAAAGATACCGCCCGAACAGGGATTTGAACCCTGGACCCTTGGATTAAAAGTCCAATGCTCTACCGACTGAGCTATCCGGGCTTTTTGAATGTAGTTCACAAGTGTAAGTGCTTCAACAATAGATGCCCTCTTTCCTTACCCTGTTAATAACATACATTTATATTATTAAAGAGGTCTATTTTTGGAGGAAAAAGGACTAGAAGAAGAGGGTAACCTGTCCGACCGCATCAGGCAACGGCGCTCTCGCCGCCGCCGGGATTCCGATCCCGATCCAGCCACCGTAGGCGCGGGCTTGCGGACAGTGCGCAATGGGTAGCTCGCTGTCCGGCCGTCCGGTAACTGTCCGGACCAAGCCCAAGACGTCGACGGCGCGCACTGTTCCCGCGCGCCTCAAGGAGTTGTCAGCAACAGTAGGGACCCAGTTGGGTCGAAGCCTACTGGGGCCAGGGTTATCCGAAAGGGCGCTCGAGCCCCGGTAGGAAGGCTTGAAGGAACGGGATAGGTTTTTTAGTCAGTAAGAGTCTGACACTATCTCCCGCTCCGCCCAAGAGCGGGGGTTGTCATAAGATGATTTTTCTCATCGAAAAAAAAGGGTAACCCCCACAGGTTGAATCCTGAATGCAAAGCGCAACTAATTTATCGAGCCGGATTGTGCTATTTTTTTTTCTTTTATTCAGAGTTAAAGTTTGGTAAAATAGTTACTTACATAAAATCTTAGGAATAATTACAAAGGTATGACTATGTTTATTTATTTATTTAAACTTCATGTACAATAGTGGTACATAGGCGGACTTAATGCCACATGGCATTTTCTACCAGTCAACATTTGGGTTAAAAAAGACAACACTGTGGTATGTTTGCACAATAAACTAATACATAACAAAAAGTTAAAATGGAAAAATATACAAATAAGTTATTTATAATAATAAAATACATATATATGCTAAAATAATAAACTAATAAATACTATGAAAAATATCAAATCATTATGAGAACGTTATTAAGTTCTCATAGTGATTTGATATTTTTCTTTATAATATTAGTATAAATAAATTAATTATATTATCATATAGAGGTAAAGTTCGTTTTTTTGTTTGTAGGAGATAATCTCTGAAAGTACTGGTTTGATTGCAAATTTTTTTTTAACCGATAGAAAGTAACTTTATGCCTTAGTAACAATAGCTATTATATTATGTACGTGGACGAAGCCACATGCAAAAGCTATTTAATTAATAAGTCTATTTAAATATAACAAACTAACTCAGACTAAAATAGCAAACAAAGTAAATCCAATCAATGTCCAATTAGTCTCATGAACTAATTTCAGCTCCAAACATATTCCAAGAAAATGGTTTCAGTAAATTAGGTCGTGTATTATGTTACAGCCACACTACCGTGATATGCCAATAAATATTGCCATAACTTCAATAACGCCCAGGTGTAACCACGATTTACGGCCATAATTTTACAATGCCAATCAATATGGCAAATGGCGGTAGACAATAGCTCCGGCGGCGGTCTTTTTTCACACATCAAGGAAGATTACCGCAGTAATTAATGCGTAGGTATATAGCCACACTACCGTTTGTCCAGTGTGCAACGTGAGCTCAATGACGACGCACATGTCAACCGACATGGAGTGGTCAAATGAAAAAGCGCTAGAATTTTTTGGAATTATTCCACTGTTCTTGTAATAAATGAGGAAGTGAAATAAAACCTCACTTTTCCACTTTTAAAATTTTCTTACATAAATTACCCACAGCTGCCGCTGCAACCTCCATTTTGAAAAATGTTATTTTTGCCGCCTAATTTATTGACATTTCTAGGTAAACTCTAGTGTAACCATACCACTTCACGCAGTAATTTAACCCCTCGAGCGCCAGAGTTTAATGACCCGGAAAATTGCCGTGTTTACGTAAATCACCAATAAAATAAATAAATAAATAAACAAAATATTTTTTTGGTTTTTTCTAGGGAAAACAAATAATATAATAAATATGGAATAATATAATATAGAAACTAAAATTTTCGGCCGAATAAGTTTCGTACAGACGTGTGTACAAAACGAAAATTAAGCGTTTTTCAAGGTCTTCAAGTTGTACAGACGTATGTACAATCGGCGCTCGAGGGGTTAAACGGTAATATAGTTACGAATTAGTGACAGTAAGGTAGTGTGGCCGTAACATAAGACTAACATTCGTAGAATTTTGTGGGTTTAGTTTTGGCAGAATTATTATTAACAATTTAACTCTATTTGATATTTAATAATGGCCAGTTATAGCCCCGCCAATTATGCTTACACCCGTTACCGGAGCCTAATTGGACGGTGAGCTCTCCATTGTTCGTCGATTGCAAGCTCGCAGCGACGCGACGCCGAGGGTCCCGGGAATCGTCCTACGTCTCCAAATCTTGATGCCCAGAGCATTTTATTATATTAGTTTTGGTAGTTGTTGTTGCAGTTAAGAGAGCCAATTTAATCATACTTCAAAAAAAAAAAACCTGCATGTATCGGAACTTCGGCAGAACTTGACAGCAGTAATACAAATTAAGAAAATGCGTGACGTTAACTTCACATCAGTTATGTGCTCCTGGTCGCAGCCCGGAAAACCACAAGCCATGACGGTACCCATTAGAAACGCCGTAACTATTGACTGTCTATATATAACTGTCATTGACAGTCCATATGTTGTACCTGATAAGTCTGGATATGCCTAGAGTTCTGCCAACACCGTACCAAAAAAAGATATAAGTATTTTGAAGGATGTTCCTAATAAGGTAGAGTAATAGACAATTGATCAGAGTTTGGCGACTAATTCTATCTATTGTCTTCACAAAATATTGTTCTAGTACAATAGGTCTTCTTAATTTAAAAAGACCTTCATAAAAAATTATGATTGATGAGCTTTCGGCTGAGTTCTTAGTTATAGTCGGTCAATTTCCATGGTTAAGGAATGCTTGCCCAGGTCGGTTTGTGGTGACCATCTTAACTTAATTATTAAGGTTCCGCTGTGCTTCGGAAAGCATTAAACAAAAGACAAAACAACAAAAAGTACACTAAGGAGGCTCCGAGTCCGAGATTTTAACAAATTAAAAAAAGTTGTATGATAAATTTCGCACCATGGAGGTAGAAGTAAGTGGTTTAATGAAGTTTTGAATTCACAAACTCAGTGCAAAAGAGATGTTCTAAATTCAATTTACTTTATCCTCTAGCGGATAAAAATGGCTTTTGCATGAATTCAGATATCGAAGAAATACTGTTTCCGAGATGTGGAGATGAAAATTTAACAATATTTGTTATACAAGAGTGCTAAGTTGCTTTTTAACCGCGTGCTCAATTTTGATGACCGAAATATTAGAATCCTGAGCGTTAGCGAGAGAATCAAAAGAGCACGATGTGAAAAATCTTTGAAATCGAGTGCAACACGTAACTTTTCATCCCACCTTAGCGAGGAATGACTAAATGCAAAAAACAGTACACCAAGGAGGTTCTGAGTCTGAGTTTTTAACAAGTTAAAAAAAAAAATTGTATGATAAATTTGGTACCATGGAGGTAAAAGTAAATAGGTTTAATGATGTTTTGAATTCATAAACTTAGCGCAGGCGATGTTCTAAATTCAATTTACTTTATCTCTCTAGAGAATAAATTAAAACAGCTTTTGCTCTCAGATATCAAAGAGCAAAAATACTCTTTCCGAGATGTGGAGATGAAAAAAATATTGTTATCAGTTAAACAGTTTCATTTGTATACCACCTCTCCATACTACTGTAGCAAAAATAAAATGGCCAAAATCGACGTTGATATGTCGTGCTTGTAGTGTGAAATTCGTAAAAGTCCATATAACATCCATCTATCTAATCGAAGAATCATCCCTTTTCCACGGAGTTTGCGGGACTTTGTACCCTATTCCGCATACTTCTAAAACAGAAATGGATTACAAACATCACCAATTCTGTCACCACGTGCGCCAAATCTTGTCGATTCGCAGTACCGTATCAGTCTTCAAGGATCTGCATAAATGGTGTTGTAATAAGATTGTCTCAACTAACGTACACTTTTGTCCACATTGTGTCCGTACCATTCTTATTTTGGGTCAAGGCTTATTTCCGCGTTGTAAAACTTAGGCATTGTTCAGACCAAACGTATTATCAGCCGCTGATTGTGAACGGGCGTTACGCAGTTTATTGGTTTTCCATTCCATATCTTCTCATTTACACCGAACCGAGTATACGCTAGTGCATTGTCGCTGATTCTTGGTGGCCGATTATTGTACTATGCGTAGCAAGCCTTCTCTTTTATTCACAAAAGTAACGCATTCTATTGTCAGCTTGGTGAGAACGCATACTGAAGACTGAATCCACGTTCACACTTTGGCTAATAGTGAGCACGCTCACAGTCGGCGGCGGAAAATACGTTTGGTGTGATCGATGCCTTAAGTTACAATACTGCTTTTTTCCCCTAACTTAGTGTATTTGCACACCTTGACCAAGTATGTTTGTTTGTTCGGCTTCAAAAATCAACAATAGTTCGGTTATGTGATTGTTTAGTTGTATAATAGTGGTGGAAAAGTAGTGTATGTACAATGGAATATAATAGGAATACTTATCAAATAGTTTTGGTTGAATAATGCTTCTATTGTTTCTGGTAACCTGGTTACGTCGGTGGCCACGTGGTGGTGTTTTTCCATGTCTGAAATCAAATAAGTCAGAACAAAATTGGCTCAGCTTTCTTGTAGCTCGATTATATTATAATTCAATGCTGGACATAGGCTAGTCCCAAGTTATAATGTGCCTAAACTATAATCTAGATAGATCGAAAATCTATCAGCGATAATTATTGTTGAAAACTTAACATAGATTTTTTTTTTACCATATGACGTTGCAGTAGAACATCATAGTACATGTCAGTCTCCATACTGTTTTCATGGCGGTAAGTCCCATGTTTGGGGAGTGGCATAACCTGCGTCATATGGAAGGTAAGGACCTTACCTACCATATGACGTAGGTTATAGTAAGTTCTGGAGGTCCCTGCACCTTATTCGTGCGGAAGAAACTTTTCACTATTGTGCAGACCGTCCGGAGGACACCTCGCTTGGGTGGAGCACTACCATGTCCTCATGGGGGCGACAGACAGCTCGCGATGGACAGTACTAAAAACTCTTTCTGTTGCATTATAAAAGCCTTTTCTTCTTTAAAAAATGCCGCTGACATTCATCTGTTTTACGACAATCACCAGTACCTACCGGTACTTTTAAATAGACGGTTTTTAATGGCCCATTTCCCGTAGATAACTAACCGTTTCTTATTTATACCTCGAAGTAATAAAACTCCAAAATTTTCCCATAATTTGGCAGCTGTTGGTCATGGAAATGTACTAGGGCTACAACAGTGAAGCTTTTGTTATTTGACAATGATTTGAGTTACATAATTTAATTGTCCATCATAAAGTTGACTGTTTTAGGCATTGTTTTGTATATATTCTAATGTAGGTAAAAACTACCTACATAATAATATATTATGTATGTGGAATAGAACAATGACAGTAGCTGCTGTGACATAAGGGAAACAATGGCCTATTACAATATAAAAGAAAGCTCGATTTGATCGTGAGTGGCTTTGAAAATTGTCTTTATACATAATTAGACACACGGGTCTATGTTTATAGAAACAATTGGTGGTAACTTTTTTACAGAAAAAAATACGGCCCTTCTAGAAACGGAATCTTAAAAATACTTTTTAATTTTTGGATGATTTGTCAGGTCTTGTTTATGAGTTGGGAAATCATGAAATTACTTCTCCAGTTCTGGGTGCAGACTTTTATTGAATAAAGCTCTCCCGTAATGCCTTAAGTGGCCCTATCCTGCAGTAAACAATGATGCATTAATATGACTGCCAGTCCTTTCTTACGTGTAGCTCATTAAGCCACCACCCAGTTGACGAATAGAGGCTCAATCTACTGACATATCAATGCACAGCAGCAGAAATTTTGAAATAGGTTTCTTTTAAAGAAGTAGGCGAGCACAAGGTTTACTAAGGATGAGTTGCACCATTTAACTATAACCATAACAAAGCCGTTAACAGTTGTCAAATCGTCAAATTGACCAAAGTTCAAAGATTGTATTTAGAACTACTATATTCACGCGGGCGAAGCCGCTGGCAGAAACTAGAGTAGCTAGAGTAAAATAATGGTATTCAGCTGTATGGACCACTGAGACTGCAAGTCGACCCGCTAATCTATCTGCTAGCCTGGTCGTTTTCCAGCCGCCGATCAGCCAGCTAAATCCGGCTGGTTGGTTTCCAGTCTAACAAGATACGGCCGAGTACCAGGATTATATAAGAAGGGGGACTGGTTCTGTGACATCCGTTTGTTTTTTAATTTTTAGGTGAATTAAAGGAACATTTTTAAAATGCAATACCAATTGTTAATTTATTTTTGAGGCGGGTAATCTGGGTTAAATGAGACGGATTGCCCGATATTTACTCAATAAAACCGAACCGTGTTCCAGGGCTATTATGGTACTTCTTTCGAAAAACCCCACAATAGCCAGCATCGGCTCTATTGGGAGTCTGTCCATTTTGCTGTCATGTCTGAGGTGCGCTAAGAACACAACGCGCCGTCAACACGGAATACAATATCTGCAGCAGTTTTTTTATTTTATTTTGGTTACCTAAATTTTTAAATACTTTGAGCTCAGAAGCTGATCACATAAATTGCAGAGCAAGTGATGTTCATCAGGTTCTGTATAGAATAGGTGTATAAGCACATGTATTATTTAGATATTTGAGTCATGTTCAGGATAGGGCCATTGCACTCACATTGGGTATCAGACGGGTCCAAAAAATACCTGTAGTGAAAAACAAAGGGTATCTATCAGACGGGTCCATAAACCACCTGTGGTGAAAAATTGTTAGAACTGAATGTCCCTAGGGTTTGGTGTTAACTGTAAAAAAGCAGACGCTTCTAGCCAATATCTTGCAAAGTACCAGGGGTGAAGAAACTCATTGGATGTTGCTTGCAAGGATTCATGAGAAATATACGAGAAAAGCTCATCACTGTTGTAGACGCGGGTGTTTATTAAAAGCTATATTTTATCAATTGCTTTACCATTTCTATCTTGGATATCTATACTTACTATTAAGTTTGTTTGTTTAACTTATTGAAAAATTCTTTCAGCTAAAACATGTATATTGTTACACATAACCCTAAGTTTCACCACAACGCCTGGTTCTGCGCAGGTAACATCTATTGGTTTCCCGAGAGTCTCATCAGGTCATCGGTCTACTTCGATGATCTCCTTGATCTTCACCTTATAGCCAAAGCGCGCACTGGTGACTTTTGTCACGGTGACAATAATTTTTCTACCCATTTTTGTAACTTTCACGTCACCAAGTGCGCGCACTACATGTTGGGTTCATAGCACGGTGACTTTTTTGTCAAAAGTCACGGTGTCAAAGTCACCAGTGCGCGCTATGGCTTATATCTTTGTTTTCATAATTGAACCTTTAATGATTCAGTATCTTTTTAATAATTAAATATTTGAAGGACATAAATACTATTTGTTTTCAATAAATGGACTATTTAAGCTTCCTCAATAAATGAGCTACTTAACACTAAATTACACCAACCGTTTACGCGCACGAAGGCAAAACTGACAGATGACATTTTGAAACATCAAGTAACTTTCAACAGTTTCAACTGTGTGTCTGCTTGACTTGACGGGTGAATTTATGCCATCCTTGTTCTTTTAAGCTTAAATATTATTACTACTCAAGTCAACTCAAATATTAGTACTTAATTTAGAACAAGGCATGAGACAGTTCCTTAGATCAGTATCCATGGGTCTACTGACAGAGAAAATAGGACCACATTCATGTAACTTTTATCTGGTCGGTTCATTCACTTTTACATCGCCGTTATCTCCAGTAAATTCACTTACATACAAAGTAGTAGTAGTAGTAGTTTTACTCGTAATTGGCATCCGTGCAAAGCAAGCTTAACCATTCAATCGTGATAATGACAGACACAATTGAAAGACAATAGGTGCGCGAACGCCGGCGTTCGCTTGGGGTTTAATGAATTAAGTCATTAATTAGAGATAAAATTCAATGTTTGTTGGAGGTAATCGCTGATATATGTTGATAAAAATTTGAAAATTCTGTCTCTGAAAAATAGTTAAAAACAGAAAATGCTCGCACGGTCTTTATCGTTTTCTGTTTCAGGAGGAATAAGCTACGCGAGGAAAGTTACGAAAAAAAGCTAGTAAAGTAAGTATATATATATATATATTATCCATTTATTTAAATACTGAATTCTTTCTACTCTGAACTCAATAAACACTTCATTTTATGGCGTTGATCATCATGCTCGTTATTATCGGTCGCCATATTATCCACGGTAAGGTTACCAAGGCAACATAAACAAGAGACATTCACCTTGTGCACGCCCCATGCAGTTTAATGACATGACATATTGATTAGCTTATTATTTTTCAGGGCTTTTTGTATCATAAATTGGTGTCTGATGAAGCGAATTCATGGTTATTCATACAGAAAATTATAAAATTAAGCATCTTTGTTCTGACTAGCTTTGGAAAGAGTCCTGCTGTTAAGTTTAGTCATTTTTATCCTTGTCTAAACTATTTTGCAAAAAATGTACGGCAATTGAATAGCCATAATAGACCAGTGTCGATAATTTTTAAAACAAAAAAAAACGAATAGTAGGATGAAACCCATCACAAAAGGAGGAGAATATTATAAAAATGAAAGGAAAAATAATTTACGGGCGATCTGAGGTCGGGAAGGGGGTGGGGGTGACTTTTTAAGGGGAAAAAACGGTTTTTCTCGATTTCCGGCAAAACTAAAAGTCCTATGGAAAAAAGTCAAATGGCAAAGTTGTAGGTAATAAAAAGATCTAAAACTTTTGTATCAACACTTTTTTCACATAACCTCAAAATTTATGTGAAAAATTCAAAAAACCATGTTTTTGGTTTTTTATTTTTATCTCTTTCAAAAAACAATATTTTATCACGAAATTTGGTGAAAACTTACCTTTTTATGTCCCAAATACGCTGTAATTTATTTGATTAGAAATATTTATTTTTTCACCTTATTTTGAATAAATATCGAAAAATCACCCTAATTTGCAATCGAAAAATCACCCGTCAAAATATCTTTTTTTTTCAAAAAGTTTATATGGTGTCTGTTCGTTGAAATCTCTACTTTCCGATGGTGAAAAAAAATATTTATGTTACCATAGTAAATCTTCTCAGCAAATGCAAAAAACCGAAAAAAACTCGAATTCGAATTCTTTTTTTCAATTATTATATTGAATGTAGAGCTATTTATTAAAATTTACACTTTAATTACTCGAAAAACGTAAAATTACATGTTACATAGATAACAAAAAAAAAAGCAAATCAAAATATAGTACTATAATTAACAAACAAATAAGTTGATAAAATTAATACTTAATAAGACGTCTACAATATTTGGAGAAAGGAGTCGAATCTTCTTTAAGTTATATGCGTAGATGCCTATTTATAACTATTTTTAGATAACTTATATTTATCTGAGTGACCTACGAAAAATTTTAGCCCATCAAAAGGTATTTCATAGAGGAGTGGGGAAGGGGCTAGGCGGGTCCGGGTCTTACTACATACATACCTAATATATTATTTCGTAGCAGCTGTAACAACCGTTAGCCTAGCCAGTATTCGAAATACAGTATAGTATACAACATCGTTTATAAAAATACACGTGCACGTTGAGTTTCTTGAAGATAATTATGACAAGTTTACAAAAAAACTAAGAAAATTAAAAAAATAATAATCTCCTTTGTTTTTCACAAACAAACTTTTTTTTAATCTTCTTAGTTTTTTGTAAACTTGTCATAATTATCTTCAAGAAACTCAACGTGCACGTGTATTTTTATAAACGATGTTGTATACTATACTGTATTTCGAATACTGGCTAGGCTAACGGTTGTTACAGCTGCTACGAAATAATATATTAGGTATGTATGTATGTAGTAAGACCCGGACCCGCCTAGCCCCTTCTCCACTCCTCTATGAAATACCTTTTGATGGGCTAAAATTTTTCGTAGGTCACTCAGATAAATATAAGTTATCTAAAAATAAAAATAGTTATAAATAGGCATCTACGCATATAACTTAAAGAAGATTCGACTCCTTTCTCCAAATATTGTAGACGTCTTATTAAGTATTAATTTTATCAACTTATTTGTTTGTTAATTATAGTACTATATTTTGATTTGCTTTTTTTTTTGTTATCTATGTAACATGTAATTTTACGTTTTTCGATAATTAAAGTGTAAATTTTAATAAATAGCTCTACATTCAATATAATAATTGAAAAAAAGAATTCGAATTCGAGTTTTTTTCGGTTTTTTGCATTTGCTGAGAAGATTTACTATGGTAACATAAATATTTTTTTTCACCATCGGAAAGTAGAGATTTCAACGAACAGACACCATATAAACTTTTTGAAAAAAAAAGATATTTTGACGGGTGATTTTTCGATTGCAAATTAGGGTGATTTTTCGATATTTATTCAAAATAAGGTGAAAAAATAAATATTTCTAATCAAATAAATTACAGCGTATTTGGGACATAAAAAGGTAAGTTTTCACCAAATTTCGTGATAAAATATTGTTTTTTGAAAGAGATAAAAATAAAAAACCAAAAACATGGTTTTTTGAATTTTTCACATAAATTTTGAGGTTATGTGAAAAAAGTGTTGATACAAAAGTTTTAGATCTTTTTATTACCTACAACTTTGCCATTTGACTTTTTTCCATAGGACTTTTAGTTTTGCCGGAAATCGAGAAAAACCGTTTTTTCCCCTTAAAAAGTCACCCCCACCCCCTTCCCGACCTCAGATCGCCCGTAAATTATTTTTCCTTTCATTTTTATAATATTCTCCTCCTTTTGTGATGGGTTTCATCCTACTATTATTATTTTTCACTTTTTATTATTTTTGAAGGCATCTACCCTGGTCTATAAATTGAATCAAACACATTTTTATTTTTTGTTGAGTTAGCTCTTCTTTTTGAGTTAGGATATCATCAATATTACAATTTCTCCCGTTCTGGGTGGCTTGAAAGGGCGTGACAGAATTTACTGACAAAAACTCACCTGTGTTTTTTAATCCTAGCATTCTAGAGTTTCTAACGTCGATCTTGAATGATAGAAAATGAGGGATGGTTTATGGAACTTGCATGCTCAGAAGATACCTTTCTTTAATCCTTTGTTTGAAGGCATCGGCCTTCTTGAATCTATAAACCATAAGAGAAGAAAACAAGAGAGACAAGTAATATGAAAAAGGTCTAAGTTCTTATAATAATAAAAATAATCAATTTATTTCAGGCAACATGTACCCATATCATAAATACCTAATAGACTAACATACACAATTATATTAAATCATTTTGTTAGTAAACATGATTTAAAACATTTGTTTTTTTTTTTCTTATATCATTGTTCCATCTTTTTTTTGGTACACCTCTTTTCGTTTTACCTTCTTTAATTAATGGTTTATGTATTCACTTTTTCTCTTTCTTTTATTGCACCTACCCATAGATGTAGAATTCCGTAGATCGGTAATGTCAACAATCAAACAAGACCAAAAACCATTGATCTAAGTATGCGTAAAATGTAAGTGTGTGCATCGACAGTGTTGTGACTTGTCTATTCTTTTGTTGGTCTTTATCGATAATTTATGCGACGTAATAAGTAATTCTGTTAAATGTCTTAAGGGTCTAACGCAATAAATACTATCGGCATGCGACTAGCCAGTAACCTCATTTAGCGGTAAAACTGACATTTATAATATTAGTTAGGATTACAATGTTTCTTTGTCCGAGTATCACGCAATTTCTATTGGAAACATAAAAAAAAATATATACTTATTCAATGGCAAAAAAACATCTTCACAATTAATGCAGTATGTCCCGGTAACTCTCGGTATACCAGGGGATCCTATCTTATCTTGTTTTGCTGGCCCTAGGCCAGAGCCCAGAGCGCTTCGACCCTTCTGGATCTTTTGTGCGATTCCCCTCCCTTCTACTCAACCCCTAGCCCTCCGTGCACCTTCTTCATGAGTCCCAGTATGGCATATAGGGGATCCTAAGTAACCAGAAGGATTCTCGAGCGTTCCTAGATATTTCTATTAATGCTTTGCCAGGTCATCCCACGCTGTGTCACTAACTGAGGGGCCATAAAGGTAACATTTTAGAGAAAATAGTGAAACAAAAAAGATTTACTTATAAAAAATCATTTATTAATGAAATGCACAGTTTACATTTTTAAGTACCCTTAAAAATAACTAGTTTGTTATAGAATTGTCGAATACTATCTTTATTTACATTTCGTAACTTGTGTTCGTATCTAATTCTAATATTAAAAAACTTTTCAATAATTAACTTTACTAGTAGATATTTATGATTATTTATTGGATCCTGATCATAAATATGATCATTTAGAGACGGGAAACAGTGGTCATTTAGAGCGGAAAATTTGTGCATGAAATTATATATGGTCCTAGTAACAATCAAATTTAATTTAGTTATATTAAGGTTTTTGGACCTTATATTTTCTCTGAACACTTTTTCACAAAACAAACATATTTCTATCACGTCTTTTGAAGGATAGACTAATCCTCCTTTGTCTTTGAAAAAAATTAAAGAATTTACATCAGTGTGCTGCGAACGCAAAACTGTGATACATTCTTCACACTTAAGTTTCTTTTCTAAAACTCTCACGATGAATCCACCTATGTATTGAAGTATTATTTTAATAACTTCTTTATTGTATGTGTCCTCACACGGTAAAGAAATTAAAAAGTCGTGTTCATCTTCGACTCTAGAAACCGAAGATTCCATGCAATCTTCACCAACAGAATCGTCAGTGTTTCTTTTATTGGCTGTTAAGTTAAGCCGTCTCATGGTGCTTAAATTGCTTAATCCTAAAACAGTTATATTTTCAAGCGGTAAACAATTTGTATTTTCGCTTATTTGTACTTCGGCATGGCATAATAATCGTTTATACGCAGACATAAAACTTTTTGCAGATGGGTTATTGTTAAAACCGCCTCGAGCTCTTATACAACTAAAAAAGGTTTCTAAATGGTCTTGCGATAATTTGTAGAGAGGTATAAACTTCAGCACACCCGAATTTATGTAATCATTATACAACATTTTTAAAGCTTCAATATTGCAAATAAAGCCTACAAAACCTAACTTTCTATTTGAGGATATAATGTTTCTTTTATTATCCAGAGTTAAGTTTTTTATTAATTCTACAAATCTGTCTAGTTCATTAAAAATCACAAGTGAATTATTGGAATTAATAGGTTTTTTAAAACCTGGACTTAATAAATTTCTCGAATTGAAAACATCGAAAGTGTTATTCACGGTTCTAATGAAGTTTACAGTAGCTGCAGCTCCTTTAAATTCTGGAATATTTGTGTGGTTGGCACAATATTCAATGCTCGTAGCTACAGAATTACTTAGGAGTTGAGCTGCAAGTTTAACTTTCATTTTATTTTTGAAATAGTTAACATGTTTGTGCGTTAACTTATTGGCTAAATTTAACTCAATTTTTTCTTGTAAACAGTGTAAATGATTAATATAATTAAACGATATTATTTCGTCATTTTGTCGGAATGTCTTAAAATCAGCAAAAGTATTTCTTATTAATTTTAATAAATGACATGCATCTAAAATTGTGTAGATTTTATCATTTTTATAGGTAAAAAATGGTTTAAATGGTTCATTGTCCAAATTTGCCCCCAAAATTCTGACCATATTAATGTTAGATGGGATTCCATCAAATGTAATAGACATGATTTTTGCTTCTGTAACTGTTAATGCATTAATGCATAATTTCAGAAGTGATGCTTTTTGGACAGCAGTAAATCCTCTCCCAAAAAAGAAGGCAATAGGCAGTTTCCAATATGCATTAACAGCTACTGCCATGAAAACTAAAACCTCCTTGGCTACTTCTACCTTGTCCCCACTTAAGTTATTACCTACATCTACGAATCCGTAATGTCTGCGGCCATCCCATTCCGTAAATTCTCTTATTCCCATCTCATCCATTGTTAGAGCAATAATTAAATCTGGTTTTTCTGTTCTAAATTTTTTTATAGCATTAATGGCTTCTTGAGTAATACCAGGTTCACAATGTACGTTTTGATACCAACCTCTCAGGGTACGTGGATGTGGTAAACAAAGAGAAAACTTTTTTCTTATAAAATTGTACGCTTGTGGACTGTAAAAATGTAAAGTTAAGGCAAATTTTCTTAACTCCACCCCATACTTTGCCTTACTTTGTAAAACCTTTTTTTTATTGTTGTTCACCCTATCAACCAAGTGTGACAAGAGTTCATTTGGGCAAGATTCTATAATAGTCGTCATATCATTTTTCAATGATGGACGGGACTTTAAAACCTGAATAACTTGGTTAAGTTGAATGATTTTACATTCCTTACGCTTTTTTTGAGCCCGCAAATTTTTTAGCTTTTTTTGTTTCTCCATTATTTTTCTTCTCAATTTAGATATAGTCTTCACCATTTTCTTTTTTCTAGGAGTCAATTCAATACTACTAGCTGATTGTAAACTAGTAGAAGTAGATATACTTGGTATAGGTTCAATATCTCTGTAATGATATGTAGTTGCTTGACGTGGACGTTGAAGTTCAACCTAGAATTTAAATAATTTAAATGAGTACCTATAGAAGACTTATTTTAAAAAGTATTTACATTTTATGCATAGGTCTTTAAGTGCATAACAAATTATATTAAAAAAATGGTTGCCTGTAAAGTCGGTTTTACGGGCGAAGATTTTACGTGACAACGTCTTTTTCTCGGTAGAATATTTATTGATATGAATATAATTAAATTGCACAATAGGAACAAGGAATTGAATGAAAATAGTTGAGTGGGAGAGAGACGCAAGGCATTCGGCGGGCCTCTCTCTCGTTCGGTGACTCATCGTAACGTTACCGAGCGTTACACTTTTTCATAAGTGACTCCCAGCCGCAACCTAATTTAAGACGTTGTCACGTCAAAATAATTAATACACTTAAACATAATTATTTAGTTGTTTGCCTAATTTTAAACAACAGCGCAACAGATATACATATTGTGTTTCTAGCTATAATATTTTTATAATATTATAAGAAACATCTTATTGTCAGCATAATCAGAGTATTTAATTTAATTATTATCTAAATAAATAAACACAACATTATTGCACTATACAGACCTAATTTGAAGAGGATATGTAATAAAAAAAAAAAATTGTTGAATTTACCAAATATAACGGATAATCTGAGTGGTATCTAAATAAATTGTGACATTGTTTTTTTCTTACCGGCATACAAATAGTTGGAACAGAACCACTTCGCAACTTTCTCCTTTTTTGACCCAAAGTGACTGAAAAGCAGTGTGCATCAAAATGTTTGCTGCATATTGTTGAATATTTGCATGGAGTCCAATTTGGTCTATGTAGCATTCTTAACCACTTTTCTCTTATCACCAGATTTGTAGGAAATCTGAAAACATTATGTGTCTTGTTAAGTGAACTCAATGGAAAAATATTTTATAATCTTTCAAATCTGTTATCAAGTCTATCAATATTATTTAACTAGCTGTCCCCCACAGTTTCACCCATATCTTTTTTGGTTACTGCTCCACTCCCGTGGGTCGAAGCGCGATATTATACAGCCTATAGTCTTACTCAATAAATGGTCTATCCAACACTAAAGTAATTTTTCAATTCGAACCATCAGGTAGATTGCTAGTTCCAGAGTTTAGCGTATTAAAAGACAAACAAACTCATCAGCTTTATAATATGTATTAGTTTATTTATGATTGTAATATATCTATGTTTGTTACAACAATTACCGACATATAATCTAATTTTCTAAGAATATGCATTTGTATGAGTGTGAATACCTTTATCTTAGATGTCGATATCAACAAGTCAAAAATTAGGCTATCGCATCACTAAAAAGTGAGGTTATAACTCCTTCGTATTTCTCTATTTGTTATTTCTTAAATACGGTGGTTTAAGGCATGCTAATTCATCTAAATCGTAAGTATAATAATGTTCTCATCATATTTTGCTTAAAACCGGCTTATTAGTGCATTGTTAATGCAGAAATAACAATGTAAACAATTTGTAAACTTACTGGTGAAACGAGTAATCCTGGGGATTTTTCTTTTTGGAAGATTCACATCCTGGTACTGCACAAGAAACCATCGTATTATGGTTATTTAATCACAGGTTATCACTCTAGTTCACTTAAATAATTGCCGAAACGCTCACGTAAACAGTTACCGGGGCCGCTATGGGCCGGTAGCAAATACGTGTTTGGCCCTGTTGACAGCGTCACTTTCTTTCTCTTTCTAACACAGCATAGTCCCGTTAAGAGCGGGAGCTCTCATTCACTCTCATGCCCAATCTACGGAATTCTACATCTATGCACCTACCACTCACTATTTTAATGAATAATGTCTATGGCATTAATTCCGCCTCTGTACTATATTTTGTGTGCATAGTGTTAAATAAATAAATAAATTATGGTTTTGAACACAGAAAATATGAAAGAGTTTAGAATGGCCTTGTGGGCGGGGCAGGCGTGCTGCAAAATATGATCATGCTCATAATTGACACAACCAATAGCAAACTTGCGACCTAAGTGTATCTTCTTATTGGTATATTTCCAAGCGGCGACACTCGTTGTAGTACAAATCGGAAAGTATTTCCTTTCTAGCCTCATTCATCTTTTCTGTGGTTTTGAATGATCCACTTGCCTTCCACTCATTTTCCCTCTAGTGGTTCAGTTATTATTAAGCCTCATTTCACCCAATCCTCATTATGGCATTATACCGATGGGTTCACCTTGTGCCCACTCCCTTATGTTGAGGTCGTGTAAGCACTCGATAAACCTAAATGACATTCGAGGCCATAGGTCGTCTGTCACACCGTTGCGTAACGGAGAAATAACATGGTGAAATTATGGTGATTGCATTTCCATCTTGTCAAAAATTATTGCTTGCGTCTAAAATTTCTTTAAGTAATTTGATAATAAATGAATATTTTTAAACCGATAAGTAATTTTTTTGCTTCGAAAAACTACCTATTTTTCTTGAATTTGCCATTTTCAATGCATCCTAACCTTGATGTCTTCAATTCAGCCATTTTTGCTCCTGAAATACTTAAATACCTATCTTTGAATTTTCATGTTTCGAATTACCTATACATCTATAAAATTTGCTTCTCTAATTTGTTACAAATGTTTTTAAATAAATACTAACCGCATAACTTACAAAATAAAAATAAAAACCCTAAAGAACTAAAAAGCAATCTAAAGTACCTACGGCGTCGAAAAACTCCTCCGCATCGCTGTCGACTGGTAATGTAGATACATAGGTCCAAAAGACTGGCGGCATTGCCACGCTGAATGTCAATACTTATCCTTTGTCCGAAGTAAAAGCCAGCCCTTGGGTCACGCACAGCGTAAACAAGGCGTTTTGAAAGTTCTTACATTAACTTGTTTTTTTTCTCTAGTAAGTAATTTTGAAACTTATATGACCTGTACGTGCACTGTAACTTATTTTCTATCCGACAGAAAAAGCAATATAACCTCATCTCGTGTTCCCCAGAAGGATCGTCTGTGTTCCTAGTAAGTACATATTTCGCCAATTATATTACACATTACGTTGTCAATTCTGTTATGTTTAAGTCTCATATAATAAGGGTCAAGTATCTACCAGGCATAAATGCGACACAAATACAGTCATAAAAAGCTGCTATTCTACGAGTTGTATGATTCTAGATACAAAAATGCAATAAACTTTGCGCGACGCAAGAATTGAACGAAGGACCTCATTCTCAGCCGTAGCAAAAAGAAGTAGACATGCATTGTCACACAAATATTGCCTACTTTTTTTGCGAATACCTGCTATTGTTCAAATACCAAAGAAATAAACTACAGAATAATGGTCTAAGTAAATCACCGCTACGGTGTGAGAGGCGTCCGTTCAGCAAATAAGTCAAACAGTAACAGTTGACCCCGGCTGCTGAGGTTACCCCCGTACAAGGTTACTGCATAACACAGTCGTACATTCTGCCATCAGCGCAGGGTTATACAAGCTTTGCAATTTGTGTGGCAGAATTTTCCGCAGTTCACTTGTCTTTACAGTTTTGCGACCTTAAGTGTCCCCGCATACGGGCCAGAAATCCGCCTAAAAAAAGCTAGAAGTGGCCACAAGAAAAAAAAGCTCAAGCGCGCACGGCTTCTAGCTTTTTTTTTGTAGCGCCACCGCCGCACACTGCCGCAAAAAGAAGCTAGAAGTGGCTTTTTTTGTGGCCCGTATGCGGGACACTTAAGGTAGACCATGCAGATTAGGTTATACGTGACAGGTTTGCCTGCACAATTATACCTGTCAGGTAAACTTGTGTGGAAACCTGCACAGTTGTGCAACGTACACGCTGCTGTTTACCTCTACAACTCAATTGTACAGGCAAACCTGTCAGATATAGCCTAGCGTGTATGGCGGGCTTTATTTAAGCTGAAATGATTAATTTCCAAAAACTGTTAACATATAACTTGATTTGATTTTGATGAAATCTCATAGATGGCGCTGCTTTAAAATTGTGTTTATACTACTAACATTCATTAAACTATGTTTCTCTGCCCAAGTTACTTTAATGGCGTAGTTTTTATAGTGTAAAGCTAGATAATAGCATGACTTGCTCAAAAACAACATTTAAATTTGCGTCCTTATATTACACGCTGTCACAGAATGCGTAAGAAAAATAAAGATTCACAGCTCCTCCCCCGTAGGTGATAGCGTGATAATATGTAGCCTATATGTTGACCCGACCTCTTAGTAATATTCATGCAAAATTTGAAGTAAATCCATGCAGTACTTTTTGAGTTTATCCCGGACATACATACAGACAAACAGACAAAAATTCTAAAAACTATATTTTTGGCTTCGGTATCGATTGTTGATCACGCCCCAAGTATTCTTTTAAAAAAATATTCAATGTACAGTTTTGACTTTCCTACGATTTTATTATATGTATAGATAAATACGTAGACTACGTTTTATTGTGAAATGATGGAAAAACAGTATTTTTTTTTCCTTATTATTAAGAATAAATTTCTTAATAATTGATTACAGCCTAAAAGACTACTCAGTAATTTAACTCTAACTTATTTCTAAACAGTTTTGCTTAAACTAAGAATAGCGTCCTTTCGCACTTATAGGAAGTCCATAGCACTTTCTTAGAGTCTGATATTGATAAAAACACTTTGTTCGTGTGTAATATGCATAGCACAGTATTGATCACTATTATACATTAACTTTAAACACTACACTAACTCAAAAGGCTTAGTTCTCTTTAGTCTACGCACTAGGTCCTCGTTATCCAACAGCTGTATAGCCTCAACATTCACGTGTCGGTGAAGTCTGTCTTCGTGGGCTTCAGCAATTTTTTGAATGATGGTGGTGACGAGTTCCATAAAAAAAACAGTGTTACATTTATCCGTCAGACTTTTAAAAGATAAGACGGAAAGATGATCTACAATCCACTTATCATAATCTAATAATAACATCTCTCAAGACGCTTTTCGTTCAGGAAGATGTGTTACTCTCAAGTAGTAAAATAGTATGATCTAATATAAAAAGGTGATAGAACTCTAAAGTTCACAGTTTACGAAAGGACAGGTCAATGAGCTTTCGAACTATGGAATGTAAGAACTGACTGGACTGTATATGGTAGGTAAGAGAAGTTGTATGGGAATGTATTTCGAGTTGGGCGCTCTTAACGATGCTGCACCGTGCTAATTTAACCAGCCCTCCTAGCCAAGTTTGAAACCGTTTCGCTTGCGTCGAACGCTTCGAGTTGGCCACACCCCCAATTCTTTTGTTCTGATTCTGTCCCGTACATTTGAAGCTTTCTACTAGCGTTAACTATTGCAGATTAGCAACTTGGCTTGGGGTACAGGCCCTTAACCTTTAAAGTTAAATCAATAGATACACATGTTAAATATACATGTGTATCTATTGATTTAACTAACTTGTTAGATGAGTAAGTATTTGTCCAGCTGTTTAGATATTGACTAAATTATAAATACGTAAATGCACTTGACATCTGTTTTTATTAGAAGTTTATTATTCGATTGAGTATGTTAATCGTTCATCTAAATAAACTAATATTATAAAGAGGTAAAGATTTTTTTTAATTTTTTTTTATTTGTAGGTAGTTTCTCAGGTAATATCGGAAAGTACTGTTAAAATTTTTCACCACACACGTGGCATAGGCTATATTTTATGTACGCGGGCGAAGCCGCGGGCTAAAGCTAGCGTATAATAAAGTGCTATATATTTTCATGCCATGTTTATACAAACAGATGTTCTCACTAAAATAAATCCCATGATACCCCCTTCTAGATAAATGGTATCGACATGAATTTGGGTCATGGTGACCAAGATATAATTTTTATAATGCACAAGTGGATTTTATTTTTATTTGAGGTTGGAAATCATCCAGTGACTTCTCCTGCTTTAGGGTGGAGCGAGAGGGCGCATTAAATTTTTGCTTACTAAAACCACACCCGTGTCCTTTATTTACCTTTTCAGCTGACCCTCTTCCCCAGCAGGCTTCGGTCCTGCTGGGCCCCTATGGTTTTGTTGACATCTCTTTGAGGCGCACGTGAAACACTACGTGCGGTCGACAACTAGGGCTCGGTACGGCCGGTTACCCAACGATCAGACAGCGAGTTAGTCATTGCTCGTTGTCCACAAACCTGCGTCTAGGGTGGCCGGTAGTCGCGCCTTATTCCCAATCAATGTACCCATTGCTTGTGCTGACTGCGCTCACCTATCCTGGCATTAATGGATCTAGATTTGTGACAAAAGTCGTGTTATGATCATCTATACAGGGTTATTGGTAAAACATTGGCAACCTCTCCAGACTATGTTAAGAACATCATGAACAACAACTTTTGTTCTATGACTTTTTACAAAACATAATACATTTACCAAAAATAAACCTTCAGAAATTCGTTGTTCTATCTAATACATTTCAACTCTGTGTTTTGCTGTACCCACCTGCGCACGATCCCCGCTCCTCACTGCTATTGTAGTACTATCGCTTGCTTCGCATAGACTTCGTAACATTTAGAGCGTTCAATTTAAATATTTTTATTTTTGTATGAAAATCTGACAAACAAAAATATGATACATTTTTAAAAGTCATAGAACAAAAGTTGTTGTTTATGATGTTAGTAATAAGTATAGACCTTTTTTTTTGGTGGGAAAAAATCATCCAATGACAACTCCCGCTCTTGGGCGGAGCGGGAGATAGTGCCAGACTCTTACTCACTAAAAGACCCACCCCGTTCCTTCTAGCCTTCGTACCGGGGCTCGAGCATCCTTTCGGATAACCCTGGCCCCAGTAGGCTTCGACCCGGCTCGGTCCCTGCTGTTGCTGACAACTCCTTGAGGCGCGTGAGAACAGTGCGCGCCGTCGACGACTTGGGCTGGTCCGGACTATTACCGGACGGCCGGACATTGAGCTACCCATTGATCACTGTCCGCAAACCCGCGCCTACGGTGGCCGGAGATCAGAATCCCGGCGGCGACGGTGATAACGCCGTTGCCTGATGCGTTCGTCGGCGACCGGCTGCCACTTCTCCTCGCTCCGGACCATGGCCTCAACCAAGGCCCAGCGCGAGAGGTCTTCGCCGCCGATGTTGCCAGTGTTTTACAAATAACCATGTATAACTCGATTTGAAAGAGCATCCTCAGAATTTTCTTGCACATTCTTCTCCATAGGGATCTACGCTTTGGAATGTGCAATTAGCATCATTTCTCTGACTGACTGACTTCTTGACAATTCAAAAGTGCTATAAATGGTTTATTTCAAACAAATGCTCCGATTCTGATTTCTTTTTATGATGAAAATGCTGAATGTATTTTATTTTTCCTTTGACATTTTATCTAATGATATTATTTTAAATCTTATGTTTAAAAATCAAATGTTTTATGTTTAATATAATAGGTTGTCTCTGTGTTGCAGCATTTGAATAGTGTTATTAAATGTACCATCAAAGACACTTTCGCCTGACCATCGCTAAATTCATTTTTGCTTGCACTCGAAACGAAAACTTCAAGGATTTGGTTTGGCGCTGCGCTACAGGATTCAAGAATATTTTTTTCTAAGTGGTCAGGCGGAAATGACTACAATAGTACCCGTAAATTCCCAGTATCCGTAATGTTGGCGATCCTAATAAGTTATTTACTTATTAGGATCACCAACAAAGTAGGAAAAAGGATATTTTTTGGGTTGACCTAGGACGGATGCACTAATGTTACACCAAAATTGATTGTCTATCTAAGTTTTAAAGTCCATTGTTCATTATCTTTGTACCAGGCATACATAAAAACAAACAGCACGTGTTTGACGAATGTCCTCTTATTACGGTCATCGTGTTCAACCAGATTATGTCACTGGGGATTTGGAGTTATTTATTTTGCGAACAATTTGTTCTGATAGTAGCCGTAGGTATGATTATATGTTTGGCGCCTAATTTAGGAAGTAGGTGAGATATTCATGTAATGGCTTTTGGGAGTAGGTCAATAATAAATCCATACTTTTATCGAGTGTGATTGATGTCTGTATTTGAAAAATCGACTTCAAAGCTATGGATGTTTTTATTAACTGTCAAATTCGACTAAAAGCTTTTTGTTATTGATTATTATATTATAAAACATGACCCTTTTTTCGAAGAATTAGGTAAAAGTAGGTAATTACTCATATCTTACCTACTTAGTATATTATATAATTTTGTCACTTGAATCTCATTAAGTTACTGGTTGATAACAGGCTTCATTCGAGTGGTGAAGAAATGGAAGTCTATTATTTGATGGTACAAAGACGGTAGGTGGACAGCAAAAACTACAGAGAGGAAAGGGCCAGTAGGAAAAAGAAAAGTAGGCAGACTAAAAAGAAGGTGGGCTGACAACATAACTGAAACAGCACGAAATGATTAGCAAAATATTGCCAGCGACAAGGAAAAATGGAAAGAACTAGAGACCTTCCTCCTTGGAGGAGCCCATATCCTAAAAAATAACTTACTAACTTAGATTATAAGGAAAAAATAACTACAAAATGGACATGGTCGCCATCAGTCGTGTACCGCATTGGTTCTGTTGGTGCAGCCTGTACGAGACACTCATCTTCCTTCAGTTGCCTTTTACGTTTCAAGGCCGTGGTAACTCTTTGGAATAATACTTTAGCTTCAGTTACAACCGTTAAGTCATTTCCTAAAAAAAAAGAATTAGGTAGGTACCAGGTACCAGGAATACATAAAGACAATACAGCCGTCTTCAAAAATGTAATTTATATCGTCTGTATGCCTACGTAGTAAAATAAAGCAGAATTTGTTCTATTTTTTTCCTTTTATTTCATCATCATCGTCATTATCACTTCAGCCGATAGTCGTCCACTGTTGGACATATGCCTCCTCCAAGTGTCGTCAATCATAACGACCGGTCCTGTGCGTCATCAGATTCCCGCAATCCTATCTAGGTCGTAGGGCTTGTGGGAGACGTGCCACTCCAGAACCTTTCGTCCCCATCGACCATGTGTTCTGTGAACAACGTGCCCTGCCACTTAAGTTTGGTGTTTCTTTGGGCTATGTCGGTAACCTTGTTACACATTTATATTGCAAAATAAAATAATCTTTATCTTTGACAGGAAGTTTGATGGGGTCCTTGGGGGCTTCCAAATTGTGTGCTTTGGTAACTGTGGGCATAGTACGACTTGTTATTGAACCTGCCCCCCCACGTTATCGACTTTTCTGTCAAGTGTCGGAACTCAAGGTTGTAGTCGTTGTAGATACCAATATTAGCATCATTATGATCTGAAAATATTGATGCTAGGTAGCTATGTGACCCTGATAATGTTTTTAAAAGATTTTTTTGTAATTGAGGCGTTTCCTCGCAATAATCAGGTGTAGTTTTTAAGTTCGGGCCAAAAATTTTTAGAGATTGTTCTAAAATTTTAAACTCTTTGTTTTCTTAAAACCCATTTTGAGTGCAAATCTATAGGTTTTGACCTACCTACATTTTAAATAACAGTTTTAATCGACTTCAGAATAGAAAAAGTGCAAAATAACTTTAATTTCGCTAAAATCGTATGTTTTACGTCTATAATCAGAATTAGTTTTTTTTATGTATGCATAGTTTTCGCCTGGTAAAATTAACACAATATAAATTACTTCGGCAAAAAAAAATACATACATTAATAACTTTAATTTTCGTAGACGGTTTATTTTATTTTATTGTGTTTTGTTTTAATTATGCGTTGAATTTTTTGGTAAAAAGTTTTTTTTTACTGTTTATCCAGGTTTAGGTGACTACCAAAGTGGACCACATCATAATTTCAATAAATAGATTTTTTTGAGCGGGAGAACTTTCACTGACTAAACCACACCTGTACCCTTCAGTTGCCCTTTTCGTTCTAGAACTACGGTTTTCCTTTTCAGAAGCCGACACTGTAAAGGTCTTTTTACCTAGCATGAGTAGGATGACAGCAGGACCAGTTACATTGTTTGAATCCGACAGCAGTCACCCGTATCATCCAATAGCTAATGTAGAGTAGTGAATCGTTCTTCTTTCATTCATTTCTACACGATATCATCATCATCTTCCTGCCCTGTTTTATTTGGGGTCGGCGCAACACGTTTTTTTCTTCCATTCTGTCCTGTCACTCGTCACGCTATCACTAATTCCCTTTGCTTTCATATCGCTTCTCAGACAATCCATCCATCTTTGGGCTCCCTCTTCCCCTCTATCCATCCACATAAACTCATAACTTGATTCATTTCTACACGTACAATATAATAATGCATCCAGGTTGCTGATGGGGCTACGATTCTATAATGCATTGGGCATGTTCGCCGAGTCGCGAGTCGACAGTTTCTATTCTACTATGCGAAAACGGTACACATCCCTGGTGTCCAGGGTTCGGGCTAGCTCCAATAGCATCCTGAGGGCATTCGCGCAGAGGTTCGATTGTCAGTACCTGAACCATTGCTGTATGGTTCACTTACTGTACAATCGGAATCTGTAAATACAAATTACTTGTCCGAATATTCTGTGTAATAGGTCTTGAAATAAATATCTTAACAAAAATATATCAAACCCTACGCTAAAATACACTATCTAAAATATGGCGTCAAAAAACTCTTCCACATCGCTGTCGACTGGTAATGTGCCCAAAAGACTGGCGGCATTGCCACGTTGTATGGCAATGCTTATCCTCTGTGTAATTATAATTGTAAATGTTTTTGTTGTTATTTTATTGTGTGTGTGCTTTATGATCCTATGATGGCTGAAATAAACGTATTATTATTATTATTAGATGGGTATTCCCTTCTCTTTTATCTTACTTATGTTGATAAATAATTCAATGCACAGAAGACACGAGTAGTCAAAGTTCACGCCACTTTCCTTGACACTAAGCCACATGTTGCAAATAATAGTAGTTTATGTGACTAGGGGATAAAGCAGTGTCTTTAAGTCGCGGGCGGCAAGTTGAATTCCGAACGAAACGAAGGTTGCTGATATTAATCCCGAACGATAGTGAGGGATTTATAAAATTAACTCCCGAGCATCGTGAGGGAGTTAATAAAGAAACCTGAGTGAAGTGAGGAATTCAAGCCGCCCAAGACAAAGACAGCTTTATCCCCGTGTTGCATACTCTACTTTTTACACCATCTGCAAGATAATTAAAAGACAATTTGGTCGACCAAATCATATACTAGAGAAACATAAGTATTAGAGTCTGTCTAATAAGTTAAACGACTTGGGTAATTATCAGGATTTAATTAAATCTGATGTAGTCAACACGGGTTCAATAATCAAGGTTAATTAACAGAAGAACCTTATGAAAAGTATCGAATATAAGTATTTTTAATTGATTAAATATTATACAAAATTCCCAAGTCGGTTGACTTATTAGACAGACTTTATACGAGTATTTACAAGTTCATCAAACAAACAAAATTCACTACTCCAAGATTCTATAGTTTCAATTTTCTATAACGCTCCCGTCAGTACGCACGTTTTATTCTATTTTCTTTTTTTTTTTTGTTAGTGGCCAGTTTGAATCATAGTGATTACATACTCTTTGGTTTGAAATTCAAGTCAACTTGTACGATGCGCCTACATTTTAATTCACAATGTTGACGATTTTTGATGTTCCAAATTCAAATCTCATTATTCCCTAGGGATCGGCCATACTGCATTATCTCCCTAGGGATATAATGACTTGCTTTAAGTGAGGTTTGTGTGACGTATAAAACGACATTATCGAGCAGGTGGTGTAAAAAAAATATTATTGTAAATACTGCAACAGTGCAACTAGTGATAAGTATAGCACCACTACATACATCTCTTCTTCCTGCCCTTGTCCCATCTTATTTGGGGTCGGCGCAATACGTTTTTTTCTTCCATTCTACCCTGTCACTCGTCATGCTATCACTAACTTCCTTTTCTTTCATATCATTCTTCACGCAATCCATCCATCTTTTCTTTGGCCTCCCTCTCCCTCTCCACCCATCCACATGTATACTCATAACTCTTTTGGTGACATGCATTTCATCCCTCCTCTTTACATGACCATACCAAGACAAACGATTCCCCTTCAGCTTGTCAGTCACTGGCGCCACTTTCAAACTTCCTCTAATATACTCATTTCTCACTTTATCTAATCTAGTCACACCACACATCCATCTCAACATTCTCATCTCCGCTACATGCAATCTTTTTTCATCCGTCTTTTTCACAGCCCAACATTCTGATCCATACAGTATGACAGGCCTTATCACGGACTTGTAGATTTTACCCTTCAACTTGAGGGGCATCCGTGGGTCACAAGTTGTTCCAGTGACCTGTCGCCATTTCATCCATCCTGAATTGATCCGATGTGTTATGTCTCGGTCTACCTCCCCATCTCCTTGGATAAGCGACCCGAGGTACCGAAAGTCGGAGCAGATTGGTATGGGCGTTCCAGCGAGAGCTAAGGGTACAGAACCGGAGAGACCGCCAAAATCGCAGAATAAGTACTCGGTTTTCGTTCTACTTAATTTTAAGCCAACACTCTCCAGTCTATGCCACCACACCTCCAATTTGCTCTGGACCTCTAGGCCACTCTCGGCAACCAGCACAATGTCATCGGCAAACAGCATACACCAGGGAGCCTCTTCCTGGAGGTCCGACGTCAAAGCGTCCATTATCATCAGGAAGAGGTAAGGGCTGAGAGCCGACCCTTGATGTAAGCCGACAGCCACATTGAAGCTGCCAGTGTTGCCCACCGTAGACCGGACTTGGGTACTGCACTGACTGTACATTGCTCGGATCAACTGCACATACTTCCCAGGCACACCTTTCTCCTTAAGGGCCCACCACAGAACTTCACGAGGTACCCGGTCATATGCCTTTTCGAGGTCAACAAACACCATGTGCAAGTTTTTATGCGCATCTCTGTATTTCTCGCACAGCTGGCGTATAGCAAAAATGGCATCTGTTGTACCTCGACCAGGCATAAAACCGAATTGGTTCTGTGAAATTTCACTCTCTTCTCTCAGTCTCCTTTCAATAACTTTCTCCCAGGCTTTCATAGTATGTGACATTAGCTTTATTCCTCTGTAGTTGTTACATTCAAGCACATCACCCTTGTTTTTAAAGATGGGCACCAGGGAACTGTTGCACCAATCATCAGGTATGGCTTCTTCCTGTAACAACTTATTGAAGAACAAAGCTAACACCACTACATACATAATATACATAATTATATAATAGTATTACTTCATTGATTATTAGTTTTTTACGCGTCTTTTTTCTCGCAGCGATAATTTTGGAGCTTTGACTGACCTGTAATGTTGGTCTAGTGGTTAGTGGCCCTGACTGCGATGCCAAAGTTCGTAGATTCGATTCTCACCCAAGACAAATGTTTGTGTGATGAGCACGATCATTTGCTCTGAGTCTATAACTCTGGGTGTAATTTATCTACTAAATTTATAGTATTAGAGAATAGAATAGAATAGAATAGAATAGACTTTATTGTACACCAAAAAGTAATACAGCTTATACAAAGACTTCAGAAAGATTAAGATTAAGAAAGATTAAGATTAAGATTTATAGAATAGAGCTTGTGCAATGACTACTAGACAACTGATAAACAGTTGTCTAGTATTCATATATCAAGCTCTGCTTAGTTTGGGATTTGATGGTTTAATGTGAAAGTTGTGGAATATTTATCTATACTATAATAATAAAATAAAGAGGTATAGTTTTTTTTTTTGTAGGAGGTAATCTCTGGAAGTACTGGTCTGATTGCTAAAGTTTTTTTACCGATAGAAAGCTGCTTTATTCCTAAGGGTGTAAACAGACAGACCGCATTTCAACTGCAATCCAACTGCAAACCAAACGTGCGGTCCGATTGCAGTCGATGTCTGATTATATCGTACGTACCCTACGTACGATATAATCAGACAAACATACAATTTCACTATTAATAATATCCGTTAAAAAACATTCCACACTTCAAACAAATGAACCGTAAGATTATCAAGTTCAGTAATAGTTAAAACGCAATTATAATATAATAATAAATAATAGCACATTCTAATAGTACATTGATCTTTAACTCCACGCGTATCGGAAGTAAAACAATGTATTTATTTAAACATCCGATAAGATATTATTGAATTGTATAATGTATTAGCTCATTCATACTATTTTAACTAAATAAATTTAAATTTAGAATGGTTTGTCAGTACTGCGAATGACCTCTCATATCCTTCTGCGTCTCTGGTAGCGAGTGAGAGCACGTGAAGAAACGTCATCTCCTTTTACTAGGAAATGACGGTCGTAAAGGAGGCAGTGAGAAAGAACCAGAAGATACATCTTCCTAACTTCTCAAGCCGTCACCTTATTGTCTGCAGCCTAAATACAAATTAGCCCGAGATGAAGTCCCGGGATTTCGAGAACAACAGGGGTGACTAGGTTTGCATAAACTTATGCGGCTCATATCCGGTAAAAGTAACGACTAGCGCTAGTCTTCAAGTGCCCTGGTCAATGCCAGGTCAAGAACACCGCACAGTTGGGTCTGGGGTCCCCGTCCGACAATACCAGGGCGCCAGAATATCTATGGGGGATTTCTATTAGAATCAAAACGAAACTATGAAAGCAAAATAGCATCACCTTTGTACGTATTTTTTGTTACCCTTTTTTTTGTCTTTTAATAGATGATGTGTATACATGAATTTTACTTATTGTTAAATAAATAAGAAATCAGATCAAAAAAAACTGTGCAGTTGAGTCTAAGATACCTGTCCGTCAATACTAGGGCGCTAGATATCGATGAGGATTTCCATTAAAATCAAAACAAAAATAAATAGCAGATCGCCAATATAGACTCATTGGTGCACGCCAAGTGTACCAAGTACATTAGCACTACTGTAATAATATTGAGATAAGAGTTATTACGGAATTGATAACTTAACATTATACTTCAATATTGCAAAGATAAGCTCAAATGAATTAGATAAGGAAGTTATTTTCAGATTTACGTCCGAAGGTTTTCTGTGTGATGGTGCATCTGGATGTAAGGGCTGCCTAAAGCTTAAAAATATATGTGGTATGTATTCAGGTGAAGTAATAAAAATTAAAACTTGATAAAAGGTGGTTCTTAACTTTAATACATTTTTAAAATCAAAGCAATAATGCTAAAAACAAGACAACAATCATACAAAGAGGTTCAACAAACTGTCTGTCCCGGTTTCAGCCGCATCTGTGGTTACCTCTTACTCCACACTTCTATAGGTTTTAACGTGATGTTATTTAGCCTGAAGGAAGCCTTCCTCGAATAGTAGTAGTTGTGAATAGCGCATTCAAAAAATAAAGCTTAAGCTTTATAATATTAGTATAAAAGTAAAGATTATGGATGTTAATGAATACATTTTAATCAATTAAAAATTATGAATAAGATACTATGTTAAAAATTAATACGGTCTTATTATAATGTTAATACAAAAAACAATACTTATCTAACATTTTTTTTTTATAAAATAAATACAAATAAAATAAATTAGACTGAAAAAATAATAACTATATTTTTATTATCTAAATTCCTGTTCGACAATTTACTTCGTCATATTTATAAGTAAATACTTTCATAATGTTTAAAAACGGTATACTTTAAATATATACAAATTGGCAAAGTTTCTGATTGCAGTCGACGTATGAATTATGTTAGGCGAGAGTGCAATGACAAATGTTAACGCCTGCCAACTGACGTTTTTCAAGACACTTAAACAAATAAATATTTCATAGGATTTTGTATTTTTTGTTGCTATTGTTCTTGTTATTTTTTTTATAATCATTTAATATTGCTCCAAATATTTTTCAGTTAATCCACAATAATATTATAAAGAGATGTAGGAGGTAATCTCTGAATATACTGCCCCCCTAACCAAGTTATAGCTACAAGCGTTATGCTTGCATTGAACGCTTCGAGTTGGCCACGCCCCAATTCTTTTGTTCTGACCACGTGACTGACACGACGCAAGCGAAATGGTTGTAACTTGGCTAGAGAGGCTGCCCGGCTATTCAGATTGCGAAAATTATATAACCGCTAGAAAACTTCTTTATTCTGAGTGACATAGGCTGTATTTTATGTACGCGAGCGAAGCGACAGGCAAAAGCTAATTCAACATTTTATTGAAATCAATTGAATATCTGTGTTGTCCAGGCTCTTCTACTAGGACAACATGTATCACAAGAGCCAGACCATTCTCTATTTATTAGATTATAATACAGCAGAGGAAAAAAAAACTTGAGTCAGGTAAGTAAATCTCGTTGTTTTTAGTTTTAAGTGTAACTGTCTAGTGTAGACATCATAAATCTAGACATTATTTTATTATAAGTTAATTTGACATCCTTAGGTGATATAGTATCAACATTATTAATGTTTTGGAGTTCCGCTAGCTTGGGTTTCTGCGTTCACCAAGTAATACCATGCAAGTACGCTGTTTGTTATTCTACCATCAAGTGGAAACATTTTACTGGGCACGACCACAAAATAGATAGGTATAAAAAGTGAAGTACATACATGAGATTATCTAATCTCATGTATGTACTTCACTTTTTATACCTACGCTCGGTGGACGCACACTAATGAGCGTTTGAGCCGGAACTGTTCGACGAGTGATCCGAGACGCGACCGAGACATCGTGTCTGTGAGCGGTGTCTATGTGTACGTTGCTCGAGCGTGCTTTGTATGTAGATTGACTTCTGTACCTATCTATTTTGTGGCACGACATAATCACCCAAGTAAGTCCCCTCTTTCAGGAGTAGCTGGAGGGCGTCTCGGTTTCCTCACCTTCCGCAAGATGTAGTTTCTCATCAGATGTGGTAATAAAATGGAATTGTAATCAAATGTGGTAAGTACTTATGCAATGGAGTCTTAAGTTTAGTTTGAAGTAAGTCAAAATATTATTATTTACATTAATATTAAAAAGATGTAAAGTTTGTTTATTTGTTTGTAAGAGGAAAGTACTAAGTAGGAGGCCTGAGCCCAGCAGAGGAACCATTATAAGGCCGACTATGCTATGCTATGCTAAGAGCAAAGTACTGGCCCGAATGATAATTTTTTTCCACCGATAGAAAGCTTCTTCATTCCTGAGTAACATAGGCTATATTTCATGTATACGGGTGAAGCTGCGGGCAAAAGCTAGTTATTATTATAACACACATTCATAGTACACATCCAGGTAGACCCAAAGGCAGGCAGGCAAACCTGCAGTAATTCGCTGAGGTAGTGAACCCACACTACCTCAGCAAATCACTGCAGTGGCTTAAACTAGAACCAAAACCTAAAGTTAAAAAAAATGGGCAAGTGCGCATAATTTCGTACCATCCGTAGCAAAAAACGGCAAAAAAGGCGTTTGTCATATGGGAGGAGGGGGGGGGGGGGGCTTAAATATTTATTTTATGTTGTTCTTAGTGTCTTTGTTGTTATAGCGCCAATAGAAATACATAATTTGTGAAATTTTCGACTGTCTAGCTATCGCGGTTCTTGAGATACAGCCTGGTGATAGACAGATGGACAGCGAAGTCTTAGTAAAAGGGTCCCGTTTTTACCCTTGGGGTAAGGAACACTAAAAAGTGACTGTGTAGGTAATCTTGTCACTGGCTAAGTGCACAAGCCGTGCAAAGCACAAAAGAAAACAACAGATAAAAGTAATCATAGTTAAGAAAACATGTAGGTACAGTTATCAAGAAAATACTAGCATTTTATTAAATTTGGTTTCCAATCAATTCCATTTCTAATAAAGATCAATAAAGTATTATCGACCACCAACTTACTTTTTTTAATGTGGGAAATCATCCAATGACTTCTCCTGCTCTGGGCGGAGCGGGATAGCGCGTCTGACTTTTACTGAATAAAATTACGCCTGTGTCTTTCAGTCGCCCTTTGCGTCTAGTACTATAGGCACAAAATATATAAGTACAGAAGACAATCTACATACAAAGCACGCTCGAGCAACGCACACATAGACACCGCTCACGGACACGATATCTCGGATCAATCACCCAGTCGCACTCGTACAGGTCGGAGCAACCCCCGTCCATGTGTGCGATCGCCTAGCGTAGGTATAAAAAGTGAAGTACGTACATGAGATTGACTTCTGTACTTATCTATTTTATGCCATGGGACCTAGCGGAACTTAGGTTATAGTACAGAGTAAAAAAAAAGCAAAATAAAATATACACCCCTACTTTTTAATTAGTACACAAAAAAAAATGGGGCTCTATCTGTACCCGTCATTGATGATATTTTTGCAGTCAAAACTAGAAAAAACCGAACTCCTAAAATTGACCACGAAAAGGTAAATTCATCATAGAATCAATCAAACATAGGAATTGCTAGTAGAAAATACTGCGGGCAGTGTTTTTCCTTAATAATTGTTACTTATTCATTCATTAATCAATAGCCCGCACAATATTTCCATGAATTGAGTGACATTTTGGGACATAAACCAACGCTAATAACTCAAATATTTATGAATATTATTTATTGAGATTTTACTTATAAAATAACAAGGGCTTTAAGCCTTAGAAGTATGTGTACTAATTAAAAAATTGTGGGGTATATTTGTGTTTGAAGTTCTTAACTTTGATTTGATTTTTCAATGCGGAATCTGGGGTGTACTTATTCATTCATTAATCAATAGCCTGCACAATATTTCCATGAATTGAGTGACATTTTGGGACATAAACCAACGCTAATAACTTTGCTGTTTACGAATATTATTTATTGAGATTTTACTAATAAAATAACAAGGGCTTTTTTAATAAGCCCTTTATGTATGTGTACTAATTAAAAAATTGTGGTGTATATTTGTGTTTGAAGTTCTTAACTTTGATTTGATTTTTCAATGCGGAATCTGGGGTGTATGTAAACTTCCTAGTAGGCATAAAACACCGATGAATGTGGGCCAAAAACAGTTCATTGCCATCATTTGGTAAACATACTCGTACTTTCAATTAATTTTCGCGAATCGCACTCACGCGTAACATCAGTCACGTTTTCCCGAATTAGCTACAATTTAATATTTATTATATAATCAGCAGATACCAGATACTGTTCATCAACACGTGATGGCAAACGTGCTTATCGATAGCTTACTGTCTACCTGGATTTCTGGCTGATTTCCAAAAACGTGAACCATCCGTCTACAACTTTTTTTGTAAACGTTTATTTGATTTTTTTACTTGATTTACAAAAACATCTGTCTCCACCGTTTTGGTAAATGTCTAAATACAAAAGCTAATGGATGGGTACGTAGTTTTGTTTTGATTTGATTTAGCTACGTATTCTACGCAGCGATTAGTTTTTTGAAATATTTCTTCGCAACGCAACAAATTTCAAGATCTTACTTGAAATGGGCGAAACCCATTCTAAGTAAGATCTTGAAATTTGATTTCGCAAAACTTTTTCGGCAAACAGCAGAAATTACAAAATAGGGACTAGGCTTTCAGAAATCCTTGGTAGTTTATGTTGCAGGTCTCAAAAACCTGAGCCATCCGTCTACACTTCTTTTCGTAAACTTTTAAGTAACTTGATTTACAACTATCGGAACAACGAATCTTGAGCTCTGGCTTCAAGTTGCGCAGAAGTCAAATATTCGGTCTCTTTAGTGGTGCGAAGTGAGACGTGGGGGTGGGGAGTGTCAGTGATTGGCTCGCCGCGCCGTCGTGTCATATACGTCACTCGTGATTCGTTCCCTGCGTTTGCTGCATGTATCTAACAACGACGACGATTGGCTCGCCAATGTATGGAATGCGCAAAGCGATCCCCACTCTGACGCTGAGCGCTCAATATTCATGCCGGTAGTTGTACTAAAACATGTCTCCAAAATTGTTGTAAGTTAACACAGGTTTAATGGATGGCTATGTAGTTTTATTTTGATATGTTTTTGCTACGTTTTCTAGCGGGAGGACGTATCAGACTTTTGCTGACTAAAACCACACCAGTGTTCTTCAATTGCCCTTAGCGTTCTAAGACTACGGATTTCCTTTTCGAACACCCCTGCAAAAAACCTAGGTGTTTTTTTAAGGTGGGAAAATCATCTAAACACAACCCCCGCTCTTATGACAACGGGCGATCTTTTAGTGTTAAGAATGCTCTCACCAAGATATGCTTCAATAATTAGAGAGCATTTTCAAGGCAAATGGAACCGTACGACGCTGGCAAACTACTGCTGGCTGCTTATTAGGGACCACTGACCTCTACTATTTATCACACTAATAGAGGTCAGTGTTAGCTTTAGCCCAGGGACCCAAACACTGACCTCTATTATTGTGGCAAATAGTAGAGTACCATCAACAAACGAATAAAATGAAAAAATAGGGCTTTTTGATTTCTCTTTTAGCAAAAGGAGGTGTTTATTTTTTTTGTTAAATTATTTGAATTTTATATATTCATAATTTATTTAGATCAGACACAAACGATCTATATTTTTTGTTAGTAGTGTTACTTTTAAGTATAAAATTCGTTTTTATTAATCATCGTATCTGCGACTGGATGGAAATATTTTATTTGACTTTTAACATTATTTCTAGCACATAAAACACTCATGATTTGCGATTTGCAAAAACCGGCCAAGTGAGAGTCGGAATCGCGCATGAAGGATTCCTTACCATCTACACATCTACATCTTACACTAATATTGTGAAGGGGTAAAGTTTGTTTTTATATTTTTAGGGTTCCGTAGCCAAATGGCAAAAAACGGAACCCTTATAGATTCGTCATGTCTGTCTGTCTGTCTGTCTGTCTGTCTGTCTGTCTGTCTGTCTGTCTGTCTGTCCGTCCGTATGTCACAGCCACTTTTTTCCGAAACTATAAGAGCTATACTGTTGAAACTTTGTAAGTAGATGTATTCTGTGAACCGCATTAAGATATTCACACAAAAATTGAAAAAAAGCAATAAATTTTGGGGGTCCCCATACATAGAACTGAAACTCAAAAAATTTTTTTTCATCATACCCATGCGTGTGGGGTATCTATGGATAGGTCTTCAAAAATGATACTGAGGTTTTTAATATCATTTTTTTCTAAACTGAATAGTTTGCGCGAGAGACACTTCCAAAGTGGTAAAATGTGTGTCCCCCCCCCTCTAACTTCTAAGATAAGAGAATGATAAAACTAAAAAAAATATATGATGTACATTACTATAAAAACTACCAACGAAAATTGGTTTGAACGAAATCTAGTAAGTAGTTTTTTTTTAATGCGTCATAAATCGAAAAAAATACACTATTATTAAAACATCGATCAAAGTTACAACACATTACAAGAACTTTTATATTATGTTACTTGCTGCTGCGGAACCCTTCATGGGCGAGTCCGACTCGCACTTGGCCGGTTTTTTAGTTTGTAAGAAGTTTAATTATTTTATTCTGTTTTTTAGTATTTGTTGTTATAACGGTAACAGCAATACATCATTGAAAATTTCAAATGTCTAACTATCACGGTCCATTAGATACAGTGTAGTGATGCTGACAGACGGACAGCGGAGTCTTAGTGATAGAGTCCTGTTTTACCTTTTGGGAATGGAATCCTAAAACATTTAAGAAATTTTTGTTGACTTGATCATCTTCTGATTGAAATGCACTAGGAGCACAGACACGCCCACAAGTCGCGTAAAGTAACCTTTAATGGCTATAACAATAATCACAAGTAGTTGAGCATGTTTGTTGACTGTGGTCCCCGTGTGATGTCCGCAGTCCTTGAGAAGTTATTAAGTAATTTGATTAATCGAAGATAATGAAAACCATCTTTCTAAGCAAGGTAATACAATAACATTGTAATATGTATGCATTGTTAATATGTGTGCGTAAACTTATTTTTCATTACTCATACTCTGAAAGTAGGTCTGAAGTTGCCTGAGGAGCGGGCTGAAAGTGATACTTTTCATCCCTAGGGAGTTTTACTTTACAACTGACAGCTGTCAAATTATTACAAAAAACTAGTTCTATCTTCACCATTTTTCTATTGAACCATGTTCCAATTTTCCATACAGCCAGTCGATCACAGCGCGATATGAAATTGAAATAACTTAAAGATAAGTATTAATTAAATATTAATATATTTAAAATGATTTATTTCTTTATTCATTACAATTAATTTCTAGTTTTTCATTTATGAGGCTGAATAGCTGGCCGGCCACAGAAAAAAAAAAGAAAATGGAATAGTATGGAAAGTGGCAATCAGTCGTTGGTTTTTTCGAGTTTCGTTTACGTTTCCGTACAACAGAGATTTGTATTTACACGTTATCTTTATCAGATTAAAACAGTGATTTAACGCCTAATGTCATAAGAGAAGAGGCTAAAGCAGTAGTGGAATACCTTTTACCGCACAAATCAGAAGAAAAAAACCTACTTAAAATCATAGGCACGAGACTCAGGATTTACAAACTTTTTTTTTAATAGTTTCCTCGTATTCGTAATGAAAAGCACAGTGTTTACCTCGGGGTGAAAGTAATCGATTTAGCCCCTCGAATTAGCGACCTCGCTTCGCTCGGCTTTCACCCCTAGTGTAACAATGTAGGGGAGACCGGGTCAAAATCGTATAGCTAAGGGTTTAGGGCTGTAGGTCTTTCATCTCATAACACTCATTTATGTTCTCAACACTTATAATTAGTCAGTTTCATAAGGAACATAATCATTTGAAAATATTTGGAATAATTAAGATCTTAAACAATAAAAACCAAAAAAAATTAAACATCTTCTAATTACGATTTTACCCCGACACATGGGTAAAACCGTATCTTATTGATATTACCCCAAAAATACTAAATAGTCGTTTTTTCTATTATCAAGACATGCTCTGCTCAAATAGACTGTTCTTGGGAAGCCGAAAAAATCAATTTAAATCGTCCCAAGACTTTGGCTGTGGAACGCTCCGTCATTTTTCTGTCTAAAACATTTTACTCGATCTTGTAATGTTGATTTTGACTTTTTTCATGTTATCCGGATCCCATTCTTGTCTAGAAGTAGGTATTTTAACAACACCTAAAATAAAATAAAAAACAAGTAGTTATGTTTATATTTATTCATGCGGGTCAAAATCGTATAGTGGTCGGTTTTACCCCTTACGGTTTTGACCTAAGACTCAATGTTTAAATATATCACTCCAACTATATACGTAAACTGAGTTTACGTACTCAAATATTTGTTAATTACGAGTTAATACACACACTTTAACATAGTTGATTGCACACTTACCTGTTACAAACGTAACTTTCACTATTATTGATTGAATCTTCACAAAAATAAGATCAAGAACGACGAAAAACAATAAAATCGATTATTTTGATAATGCGCATGCCTACAGCGACCAGTGTTTGTGGACAAATAGCTCCGATTGGTCGACGCCGATGAACAGTTTGCGCGCGGGAACTTTGAATTATTGACAAGAATAGACATGATGTACTGTTTTACCCCGGTATACGGTTTTGTACAGGTCTCCCCTACTATTTGAACGCAAACGGGAGAATGGATGACATTTTGATACCAGGACAGCATAGGTATCCTGAAGGTACTAATTAAGTGCGGGCGTTGTTACTAAATTTAAAAAATGGTGACGATAACATATAAATATTTATTTCGGTTAATCTAACCATGACTCACTTTCAAAATTGTTTTGACCAAAATATTGACATCATACCGCTGTTTGACAACAAGCTCTGATTCTCGGAATTATTTGAGCTTCCATTGACTTAGTAAACCGTAGTTATGTCAAGGATTTGCAAATAATATAGGGCTATCGCACATTGTAACGACGACAAAAAAGTTTTCATTTATACAACATTTTTTTTTGAGGTAAAATGTCATCAAATAACTTCTACTCTGGGTAGAGCCTAAAGGCAAGTCAGTCTTTTACTGACTAAAGCTCACTTAGGCCCATTCCCGCTACCTTAGCTGGCATATTTCTTACTTCAGCCTGATGCCGAGATGTTCTTCGACGCGTGGTTTATAACGCGCCGCGACTCGGGCTTGGTCCTTATCGGACAGCCAGACAGCAAAATACCCTTTGCTTGTCGTCCGACACTCGGGGCGTGTTTTTGCAGTTCTCATTTACTGCTGCATCTATCATAACGGGAATCTGGGAAAACTTAAAATTATGACAAGTTTCAAGTTTTTAATGAAAACAAAAATACTGTCTTTAAACAGTGATGGAAAGTAGCACTCCTTAAAGAATCCGTTATGCAGTCTTTCGCGAAGCCAACCATCCATAATATTTACGAATAAGGACTCATCATCGCTATTTCTTAGTACCACCGTATCAAGTGGGCATCTCAGAATCGAGCTTCGTGCAAATAATTGATCAAACAACGTTTTCGAGGAAAATGGACAATGACATGTATCTCCATGGTATTTCAAACATTGGTTTGTTGGCACAAGAAGGAAAACAGGGTGTAAAGTTTATACCATGGTTATTCTGTATCCGGGACTACTAGGAATGCAACAAGTTGTGAGTGGTTAAACACACATCGAAATCCCTTGAGAAGCATCGTAGTAAGCAGATAAGTACCTTTTGGTAAAACATTCTGTTCACCTTACTATTCTAATACCAAGGTACTAGGAGCCCACAAAATGACCGAGATATATCATGACAAGACGAGGTCCGTGTTTCTAATGCTCAGTACACAATTCTTTCTTGTCTTATTTTAAATCCAAAGAAAGAAAAAAAAAACAGTTTCATTCAACAATATCTGCAGTTTTTATTTTAACGCCATCTATCAACCAGATATTACGTAAAAATTAAATAAAATTTCCAGCTCAAGGCTGTGTCTTTCGAAAAATTCTCCAAGTCATCTCGCGTCATCTCAAAGTATAGTGTGGCTACAACTGGTGACAAGTAGGTACCTAAATATGTTGTTATTCAATAAAATATACGCATTATGCACATCAAGAAAACACGACGTGTCCTTCATTTATAACTCTTGTAAATGTCTGTTAACCTGGTTAAAGTTTTGCTCTCGAATTTTAGGTAAGCTGTTTATCTTGTCAGCATCCCAATTTATTTGAAACCGATCGATACCTTTATTTTTCTTTCTTCAGTCGCTATTTCCATTTTCATCTGTCAGTATATGAAGACTAAATAATGGTAAATTTTTAAATCTTTTATTGATCCGATGACACCACACAATCATTTAATAAGTAATCATGACCCCAAATGAAACGGGACTAGGGCAGGAAGATGATGATGATGAATATTGAGCAGATGTACACTATCTATTTGATAACGAACAGCTATCAATTGAAAACTCATAACTCAGCTCAACGCTTTCGTATTACATTATCAGGCAAAACTTTGTGTCAGAAATATTACAAATAAATATCATCACCATTATCAACATTTCAGTCGAAAGTCGTCCATTGTTAGGCATAGGCCCCCTCCAAGTGTCACCAGAACGTCGTCCTATGCGTCTCGCTTCCATCAAATTCCCGCGACCCTCACTAGGTCATAGGTCCACCTTGTGGAAAACCTTCCAACGCTTCGGCTTCTGGTACGTGGTCGCCACTCCAGAACCTTTCGTCCTCATTGACCATCTGTTCTACAATGTGCTCTGCCCACAGCCACTCAAGTTTTTTTTTTATAATTGATATAAACTAGTGCTTGACTGCGATCCCACCTGATGGTAAGCAGTGATGCAATATCTGATGGTGAGGCGCAATAGTTTAAGTTTGGCGATTTTTTGGGCAGAAATAATATCCGCAGCAGTACCAAAGTCACTGACATAGACTTTGTTACTGCTGCGGATATCAATTCTGATATGATCACGCAAGGAAACTTCGAAAAAAAACAGCAAATAATATCCTCAAATTATTATTTTAAAATTTTCTAGCGATCCGCCCCAGCTCCATACAGGTGTAAGTCTTAAAAAAACCTTGCCTGCATCCTACTAATGTATTAAACATTTGAATCTTCCACATGAATTAACACCGCATAAAATCCCGTTCAGTAGTTTTTGACTTGATCTTGAGTTGCCTTAAAAATTGTAATTAGTCCGTCTTTTAGATTATTCAAAAATAAGAGACAAGTATTTTTTTATTATTTGCAAATTAAACCAAATGACAAAGTTATAGCCCATTAAAGTTAGGTGTGAACGTCACGCCACGCTGCATTTTTTCGCACGGGGTGACGTCACACATAAATTTAATGGCTATATCTTTGTTATGTTTTGTTTAATCGAAAAAAGAAAAAATACGTGTTCAATATTTTTTTATATTAACTTTAACTAAATAAAATGTAATTATTTTGACCCTGGAAACTACCCTATTTTGTTTAATAATATTCATGTTTATAAAAATAAAGACAGATTAGGTACGATTTTCATGTACTACAAAAAGCTGTGACATTTCGTAAACCAAATCTTTTGTAGAAAAGTCACGTAAGATATTGAGACGTGTTTAACAAGTATTTTAAATTAGCTTTTACCTGCGACTTTGCTTTTATGAAACTACATTGGGACCGGCGCTCACGTGAAACACGTCTGAATTTTACGTGGAATGACGTGGATCTAGTGTGGCTCTACAAGTCTAGTTTCCATATAAATGTATGGGGCCAGCGCGCCCAGTAGCCTGATTCACGTAAAATCAAACAAGCCAATTATCGTTGAAGTTTTGTAGTCGTTCGATCGAAGTTCTATCCAAAAGCGGTATTCACGTGTTCATTAATCGGGATTGGATAGAACGACAAATCAATTGGCTCGAAACTAAACGATCTACAAACGACTTATTTCCAGTTGCATTAATAAGTATTCTACCAGGATATTGAAATAAAGATATTTGTTTTTTAAATCGACTCTTCGACCAAACGACTTTAAAATCAATACGGAAATGGTCTAAACGACTCAATAGCTACGGTATCGTTACGGTTTTTATTACGTGAATCGGGCTACTGATCGGCTTGTGTGGCACACGTGTGCGCAGTGTAGTTCTACCTTAACTAATGTGAACTCAGCTTTTCGATTCTCGCCAAGGTTTAAATCCACAATTTTTGTACTTTTCTAAAATGGTTTTCGCTACTAGAAAGTCCCACTCAAGTCTAATAGAGCCTCAGGTGCTAGGTAAAACGTTGAAAGCCTCTGAGTCGACGAGTATACAGAGAAAAACGAGTTCAGAGCTGTACCAGCACGAATCTTGAGCGCTCGGCGTCAGAGTGGGGATCGCTTTGCGCATTCCATACATAGGCGAGCCATCGTCGTCGTTGTTAGATACATGCAACAAGCGCAGGGAACGAATCACGAGTGACTTCTATGACGTGATGCACGGCGAGCCAATCACTGACATTCCTCGCCTCCGCGTCTCACGTTGCAGAACTATAGACGCACTGCGCAACTTGAAGCCAGCGCTCAAGATCAGTACCGGTAACTATAGGTACCAATCTTTACTATAACTTAAAGGAAATTTTCAAACAAATTCCCACTTTTAGTGGAACTAGAGGAAGTGCCAGATTTTTTTTTCATTGATATAAATTAGTGCTTGACTGCGATCCCACCTGATGGTAGGTAAGCAGCGATGCAATCGTTGATGGAGAGGCGCACTAGTTTATTAAGAGCCTATTCACTCTAGCTTTTAAGACACCCAATTATAATCGGACAGGAAAACCTCAAGAGAAAAAATTATTAAAAAATCGATAACTTTTCTATTTAGTCAATCACTAGCGTAAATGTAAAATAAATGGCTTTTGCACAGCACATCGATAGTTGTATGTTGTTAATGTGTGCGTAAGTTGTACGGTGCAAGAAAAATACACGCTGTTTTTAGCGAAATAAGGTTTATAATTGTTCCAGTCCTTCGATGTGAACGGTATAAACGACGAGGCGAAACGCTTACTCTGGACAGTAGATTATGGTATTTTACTTACTAAAACACACCCGAGATCTTTCAGTTGCCTTTTGCGTTCCAAGGCTAACTCGAAGGTTAATTTTAACATATGTAATTGAATATTCAGAAAATTACTCCCACTCATTATGTATTGTTTATTATTATAAAATTTTCCATACAGACCACATGTTGATATGACATTACGGAGGAACATTTCCAAGGGTATTAGTAAAATTATAGCTTAGCTAATAAGATGTCATCACTCACTAAGTATGGAGCATTTGCATGAGGATGTTGTTACACGCAAGATTTAAGATATTAGTCAGAGTATGTGCCATAATGTTATATAACAGTTTCTTTGTCAAAGTAACCTTTGAACGATAAGTAGCTAAGTTTTTCTTTAAGTTCTATCTTTGATGAAAGAGCGACTATCTGTGATATGACAAACACAGAGAACATTTTGTAGATATTTAAAAACACAATATTATTATGGTTAGATATTATATAGGTTTCTATTCAATTAAAATTCAAAATAAATAAAGGAAATACAACATTTTTAGAAAATTTATTTCGAATATAACCAACTTTTATTTATTTTTAGTTTAATCTGTACACAGCATTATAAATTAATTAATTATCTACACTTATAACTAATTTTTATTAACTTAATAACTATAATTACAGTAAATAAAAAAATAAATAAAAAATAAAACCCTATGCTAAAATACAGTAACTAAAATATGGCGTCAACAAATTCTTAGTTTAACTTTTAGTTAGTGTATTTTAGCGTAGCGTTTTATTATTTATTTATTTTTTTAAATTTACTGTAATTATAGTTATTAACTAGTTTATAAGTGTAGATAATTAATTAATTTATAATAGTGAATACAACATTATTTTTAATACGTCATATATTTAAAAAAAAAAAAAATTTGCAAGTTGGATACCATCGACACCAAGTACAAAACAGATCACGGCAGACCATAGCGGGCATTAGGTGCCAGCACACATCTGAGTGTAGTAGCAAAATAACCCCTTAGTCACTGGGGTGGCCCGGTGACCATGTATTTATGTCGCCAACCAGGTACCATAACCACAAAATAGATAGGTACAGAAGTCAATCTACATACAAAGGCGCGCTCCAGCAACCCACACAAAGACAAAACTCACAGACACGATGTCCCGGTCGCGACTCGGATCACTCGTCGAACAATTCCGGCTCAAACGCTCATTAGTGTGCGTCCACCGAGCGTAGGTATAAAAAGTGAAGTACATACGTGAGATTGTCTTCTGTACCTATCTATTTTGTGCCATAACTGGCTTATAACTTTGTGATTTACATAATACAGTTTTGTTTGTACATAGATTTTTACATAAAAGTACTGGACACGAAGATTCCGCAATACTAAAAATAAGGTTGCATATTAGCCCCGCCCAGCACCCCATTTTTTCTTCGATATTTATATTTATGTATATGAAAGAACATGTTTTGCCCAGTCCGTTAGTAGCTAATATAGGTATGTACAATTGAACCTTAGCCAAACGATATTAGCGTTGAGTTTAAGATTGCTTATTAAATAATTGATTAAAAAACATTACACATGCTGCGCTGTTGTAGGCAATAAGTAAGGTGAATTAAAACTTACTTACGTATATAAAAAAGAGTAGATGGAATGTGTATAAAAAGTGATGAATGAACACGATCAGCATTAATAGCTTGAGCACCTGTTGAGAAGTTAGGGCCAGGCCACACGGTGCGGTGCGGCTCCGGCGCGGCGTTGAGCGACGAATCGGCGGGCCGTACGAGCGGGGTGGTGTCACTCGTGTGCCCGCTGATTCGTCAATCAGGCGCCGCGCCGGAGCCGCACCACACCGTGTGGCCTGGCCCTTATTTGTGACTTAAACTCATCTGTGATACTGAATGAATGATTTCATTGCTACTTACGAATATTATATAACATTTTGACTATGTGCAAATAGACTTTACGAGGAGAGATTTTATTTTTTTAGTAAACATTGCGCCTCACTGCTGAGCAAAGACCCTACTCTTTTCCTTGCAATCCTAGGCAATCTCTGATCAAGTTTGCCCCGCAAACATGATCTCAAGATCGCGACGAAGATACGTCCTCCCGCAGGCGTCCAGTGAATGACAATGGTGGCCCATCTATCCGACTGCCTTGGTCCAGTCCAATCACTTCACTTCAGCCTAGCTCTTTTTTCGCCAAAATCAGCTACTTGAGTAACGAAGCATAGAGTGGATAACATTGATTAAATAGTGAAAAAGATGGGGAAAGAGAGAGCAAAAGTAGTATGCAGAAGCTGAAACATGGGGAAAAATATTTATGTGTTTTGTGGCCCAAGAAAAGTGAAAAGGATGTAGTTGTCCACGCATTCATGCAAGGTGAGGACAGTGGCAAGCACCAGCTTCATGTCTAGCAATAATACGAAGTGGATAGTGAGCAAAATAAGCGTAGGTACTAGGGTCACATTAGGATAGAAGAAGCTACTTGTCGGTGATGAATGTTTACTGTTGCACAAAATATGGGCCATTCAATTACCATTTAAATGGTTGACCTCACTCAGCTGCTTCTCGACAGCATGATACCCTAGTGCCTATTTATGATTAGCAGGTTATACAAACATGCTAACTTGCTTATTTTCTTTAGATACTCGTAGCAAAGCTAGCTTATACAAGCAGATCATCATGAGAAAGGAAGCTAAAGGTTTTGCCGATTTATAATACCCTGGTAGACATTTTGACTATCTTAGTGAAAGAAAGGATGTAACTTGATACCCATCATAAGACGTTATTTACCATATTCATTTTTTTTTTTGTGGTTGAAAATCATCCAGTAACGACTGCCACTCTAGGGTGAAGTGGAAAAGCCTGTCAGACTTTTACTAACTAAAACCACACCTGTGTCTTTCAGTTGCCCTTAGCGTTCTAGGACTACAGGTTTCCTTTTCAATTGTCTCGGCATCCAGTGGATTCTGGTGTTCACCACCGGCCTGCTTTGTGAGAAGCCTTCTAGCACTGCATCTTTCTGTACGCAGACTCCACTCCTGAAACTTTCATTAGCCAACGGTTCTGTATGCAACTTGTACTTGGATATTCCCACTTAAGTTTGTCATCAGTCTTTGGCTAGTTTTTTTTAAATTATTATTGATAGGCTTGCTTTTGACCACCATCTTACCTGATGGTAAGCAATGATGTGGTCATTACCCAGTCTTTGGGCTGCAGTTTTCTAGAAAGAGTTACTACGGCCCGGGAATGCAAAGGCCATTGGTGGGTTTTAGTCTGTAAAAGTCTAACTCTCTCTTTCCTATCACCCAGAGCGGGAAAAGTTACATAACGATATCCCATTTCTTTGAAAAAAACTCATCCTCTCCTCAAAATAACTATTTTTTTAGGGTTCCGTACCTGCAAAGGAAAAAAGCGGAACCCTTATAGGATAACTGTCTGTCTGTCTGTCAACCCTTTGTCTCAAGAACGCCTGGAGGTATCGAGTTGAAATTAAAACAAAATACTCAAATCTGCGGTCCCTTCAAGCTGTAAAAAAATCAAACTTCTAAGTTAACGAATAAAAAAGATACGGCCGTTTATGTCGCAAAAAAACCGGATATTTTGGTACTCTCAAAGATCGAAATTCCCGTTGACCCAGAGTCCTGAAATTTAGCACAAAGCAAGGTCTTATAACAACGGTATAGGAATAAATCAGAAAACAGTAAATTTGTTACTACCTACGTCACAAAAAAAAAAAATCATTTCGGAAAATCTTCCAGACTCCATTCGGGAACTGTAGTTTGCACGGAACGCTCAGTGCGCCAGTCCGACTCGCACTTGCCCAATTTTTTTTAACAAAAATATACCTACTAATTACCAAGCAAAAATCTGTATCATTTTTTGCTTTACAAAAATTATAAAGGCAGGTGTATATGACGCAATAAAAATGCAATTAATCGATTAAATTAATCAGCAAATAGACAAAATGACCCGGATATCGATAGTATCTGTGTTACACGAGGGTACTCAATGCTGACTTCCGCAGAAATATGGTGATCGAGTTATGTTGCTAACTGCAGGTAATATGCAGATTTATTAAGAGACTTGCACACTGTACAATTTCTATATTTTATTTTATTGGGATCAATTTTCAATGACGAAAAATACTTTTAAAATCAATCTTTATAAAATAATCTATCTAGGGTTATTATGACGTAGGTATTCTTTAATTAATACCCATATCATGTGGGTGTTACCGTAGGCGCGGGCTTGCGGACGGCAAGCAATGGATAGCTCGCCGTCCGACCGTTTGGTAACCGTCCAGACCGAGCCCTAGTCGTCGACGATGCGTACTGTTCCACGCGCTCCTCAAGGAATTGTCAGCAACTTTAGGGCCCAGCAGGGTCGAAGTGTACTGGGGCCAAGGGTGATGCGAAAGAAAGAATAGGAGTTGGTTTTTAGTCAGTAACAATCTGACATTATCTCCCGCTCTGCCCAAGGGCGGGAGATGTCATTTAGATGATTATCACACATAAAAAAAAATGACAAAATCACAGAACCCCAGCTGCTTCAACCAATTTTTTTATTAAGTTTATTTTTCAACACATTTTGCTCCTGACTGATCACAAACATAACACTTGCCTGAAACCTTTAAGAGGTTTATGTGACAAAGAGGAGGAAGCAAGCTCGCTCACAACAAGTTACATCAAAATATATAAAAGTACATATATTTTAAATCTTAAGATCTGTTGTCACTAGAAATATAATGTTTTTTTCAAGGTAATTTTATATTTTTTTATTTATACTGTTTTTTCCCCGCTCTTGGGCGGAACGGGAGAAAATGTCAGACTCTTACTTATTAAAAACCCACACCGTTCCTTCGTGCCTTTATACCGGGGCTGAGCTACTCTTTCGAAACTAACACTGGTCCCAGTACGCTTTAACCCAGCTGGGCCCCTGCTGTTGCTGACAACTACTTGAGGCGTGCGGGAATAGTGCGCGCCGCTGACGACTTGGGCTCGGTCCGGATGGTTACCGGACGGTCGGACAGCGAGCTACCCATTGCTCGCCGTCCACAAGCCCGCGCCTGCCGTGGCCGGAAATCGGGATCGGAATCCCAGCGGCGGCTCCTTTGCTAGCATTAATGCTTCGCAGGAGGCGATCGCCTGCCACTCCTCCTCGCTCCGAACCATGGCCTGAACCACGGCCCGGCGCGAGAGGTCTGTGCCACCGATCGCCCCCACGAGGGCACGGCGATGCTCCGCCCAAGCAGGGCACACCTCGACTCGTTCTCTGGGCGTTCAGCACAGTGGCGATACCCCCCATCGCCCCGGCGTTGCATCTCCACGCGCAAATCGTGCATGTGTGCAAGGATAGTTGCCTCCAGATCCCACGGTGGTAGACCAGCAAGAAGGCTCGCCACTTCGCGGGAAACCGTGCAGTATCCCCACACCATCCGTATTGCCATGACCTTCTGGCATGCGTTCAGCATGGCCGCCGGGCGCTTTTGCAGCGACGGCGGCGCCCACACCGTTGAAAACCATTACACTTAATATAGAAAAGGTAACCGTTTGTGAGTGTGTGTGTATGTATGTTTTTTACTTCTTTACAGCCAAACGGCTGCACGGATTTGAAAGAAATTTGGTACACGGGTAGCCCATATCCTGAATAACACATAGGATTATCCTGAGACAATTTTCTACTTTAAGACGTATTATTTCTATACATCTACACATATAAATAAAATTGGAGTGTCTGTTTGTAATATGAAATAACTGCTTTTTACTACATGCATATGAATCAGTACGGTAATCGGTAATCGAATACGATAAATACACCAAAATAATATTTTTTACAATTTTTGTCTGTCTGTTTGTCCGGGCTAATCTCTAAAATGGCTGGACTGAATTGACGGAACTTTTTTTGGCAGGTAGCTGATGTAATAAGGAGTAGCATAGGCTACTTTAGTTTAAGAAAAAAGAAATTCAAAATCCTGTAGTCCACGCGAACGAAGTCGCGGGCACAGCTAGTTCTCACATAAATATGTAAATAGAATCGCTCATTTTATAAATAGTACCTATTTATAAATATTATCCTTACTGCTAAGCAATAATGCGATTAATATCTATTCTATATCAATGTCTATTCTTCATTCCTAACATACCTACCTATAGCAAGTCAGACGGAGTCTATTTCAATTAAGAACGCGTGCGTTAATCGAGCCTGTCACATGTTTTACACATGGTCTCTCTGATTCATTTACATTAAAAGCGTAATATTTTTTTTTTTTTTTTTTTATTGTTGATAGATTCGCACTTGACCGCTATCTCACCTGATGGAAAGATATATTATTGTAGAGGTTTTTTTACATCGGTATTAAGATAACATTTTATTTTAATACCAGTGTCACTCCACGATTTTTAGGTATATACCTAATAGGTACGTTGATGATAGCGATAGCGGAGCGGGAGATAGTGTCAGACTCTTACTGACTAAAAACCCACTCTGTTCCTTCTTGCCTTTCATACCGGGGTCGCGCTACCTTTCGGAGCTAAGGCCCCAGTAAGCTAGATATATAATACGTGATAATATAAGTGACTTTACACCTACATGCCATGGCAGGTTTAGAAAAGACCTAACTGCAAACAGAGTCCCACACATCACACCACTTATACCACACCACACCAGACCACATCACATTACACCAGCCCCCCTAGTCAAGTTACGACCGTTTCGTTTCGATTCTCTTGCGTCGAACACCTCCAGTCGGCCACGCCTCCAATTACTTTGTTCTGGCGTCATTTCAACGCTCAGTCACGAATAGAATAAACTTTATTATACACCAAAAAGTGACATAGCATATACCTTGCCTTGTTGCTTGTGCCTTGCTTGTAGCTTGTCACTTGATGTGCCTGTTGTTGTTGCTTGTAGGTTGTGTCGTAATTTGGCTGGGCCTGCTTAGTTTTGTGCCGTTGCCGGCAATATGGCCGTGAAGTATGAATATTGGTGACAATATTGCCGTGAAGTATGAATATTGGTGGCAATATTGCTGTGAAGTATGAATATTGGTGGCAATATTGCCGTGAAGTATGAATATTAGTGGCAATATTGCTGTAAAGTATGAATATTGGTGGCAGTATTGCCAGGGCCTCCACATCACAGCACTCCTACATCATCCCTATCCTATCCTCATCACATATTATTTTATAAATAGGTATATTTTTCTCATATTTGAGTTCTAACTTATGTAGATACATAAAATTTATAAATACTTAAATAAAATATTATCAAACCACGCTCTCAAAGTGTCACGTAGTACCTATAATAGCCACTAAATAAACTACAATAAACACGAAATGTAGATATTATTAGATATTAAAATTCCAAGGTTATTAACACAATAGGTTTCATATAAACCTGTAAGTAGATTCTTACATAGGTTTTAAAATAAATAAACTTGTAAGTAGATGTTTACTTACGACTTATTGTTAGAAACTATTATGGTCCCTAGGGGCAGAGGTTAATTTTGCAAATGTCTAAACTTCAATATATTGATATGATTGACAAATGCCGTCTTCATCAAAGGAATAAAGTAATATTGTTGTCTCTTGAGCAGTGGTGACGGCCCCGACTTATGAGTTGTAGGTCGTGGGTTCAAACTCAGCCAGGCGCATTACTTTGTGTAATTTATTGTATCACCACTGCTCTCAAAACGGTGAAGGAAATATTGTGAGGAAACCGGCATTTCCTAAAATTGAAATGAACTTTAAAAGACTGATAATGCGAATATTAATGCCTAACATAAACGTATTTTTTTTTTAATTAAGGGATTAAGGAAAGCCTACCTGGCTACTATAAGACAGAGTGGGCCACGTCAGCCACATGCACATTTACCGCTGGGCATGAGTCTCCAGAAAGTGGGTGCCTGAGGATGGACGAAATCGCGGAGGCTGACCTGGAAAGTGGAGGCGAGTTGACCTAGACGAGCAGCCCTTGCTATAGGTGCAAGGGCTGCTTCGAGGTTACTCCAGAAAAGAATGCCTGAAAGAAATTGGGAGAGACCTTAGCCTAGCAGAAGGAAATAATAGGCTACATAAAAGAATAAACGTAGTAAAATAATGTACGTATCACCAGCATTTACCCAAGGCTTCCCCGTATACATAAATTATAGCCTAAGTCACTCAGGAATAAAGCAGCTTTCTATCGGAGAAAAAAAAATTGCAATCGGACCAGTACTTTCAGAGATTACCTCATACAAACAAAAAACAAACTTTTTCTCTTTGTGATATTAGTGTAGAAAATTATAAGGATCGTAGAAGTAGTACGCAGAACAGAACTGGTGTAAAACAGTTACGTGAGATATTTCAGCATGTTCTATGAGATACTTCCGCGCACGTGCGTTATATTATCGCACAATGAAATATACAAAAATATTTTCAGAATGTAACAGGTAAAAAAATAACCTACCAGTCTAAATCACAAAGTACGTTGAACTTTCTTTCTCAGAATTATTTGTTAAGAATCTGGGAATCCAGACAGGATTTCCGGACCTGAATTCTTGATCTGATTTCCGGAGGAAGAAACACGGAATTTTACGTATATTTATTTTGATACAAAATCACAATGTTCTGACCTAAATACGATAACTACATTGAAACTCTGATATCCTAGTAACACAGGACGAAAACTAGGTCTTCCTTTCAAAGGAATACCTATATCTATGTGTGTCTTGTTACACTAGCTTTTCTTAGTATTTACTTAACTAGAGATATACAATAACTAGCTTTCGCCAACGGCTTCGCCCGCGTGCTTAACCTTTCAATTGTGATAATTGCAGACACAATTGAAAGACAATAGGTGCGCGAACGCCGGCGTTCGCTTGGGGTTTAATGAATTAAAATATAGCCTATGTCACTCAGGAATAAAGCAGCTTTTTACTGGTGAAAAATTTAAAAAATCAGTGTTTTCACAGATTATCTTCTACAAACAAAAAACTGCAAAAAAGAAGTATTTTTTATTACATTAGTGTAGATAATGTAGATTATTATAGTAGTGTAGAAAATAAAAAATAAAAAAACTATATCGACATCCATATTACACAGTAGAAGACTGCCATTGTACCCATATTAAGTTTATGTTTATAGATGTGTTACTGTTTTTGGCGTACAATAAGGTTTATTTTTTACTAGCTTTTGCCCACGGCTTCGCCCGTGTGGCATTAGGTACTTAAGGAATCGGGATAAAAGGTAGCCTATGTTCTTTTCCATGTCAAAGGCTATGTGCATGCCAAATTTCATCCAAATCCGTTCGGCCGTTTTTTCGTGATTAAGTAACAAACATCCACACTTTCACATTTATAATATTAGTTAGGATTATTCCTAGCCATCGCGCGTTGCGTACTCTAGCTGTTCGATGTGCCCCAACTGCCCAGGCGCTTAATCTGCTAGGCACTCTGATAGCTCAAAAACTGAAGGTTGAACATAGATTTTTAGCTTGCTATAAGTATAGCCAAATGTTGAAAAATCTAAGGCATTAAATCTGCAATTTAACTAAAAAATTATAAAAATATCTAACTTTAAATAAAACAATAACAGTCTACTAACATTACACACGCCGTTTCATTATCAGATCTCTAACTGGAAAAGATTTTTATTAATTAAAATTAAAATTTATAAAAAAAATTCATGATAGCAAAATAGGTAAATATATTTTCTTTTTTCTACATTATTTTTACAAACGTTATTCAGCAAAAACACTGGCCGCAATAATTCAGAGTCGCTGTTTCTATTTCACACTAACTCTATGCGACACCTTAAAGATATCCCACTTTCTTTTATTATTGATAGGCTTGCGTTTGACCACCATCTCACCTGATGGTAAGCGATGATGTGGTCGACGATGGAGCACGCTAGCCTAGAAGTAACCTATTCACTCTCGACTTAAAGACCCCTAAGTTGTAACTATCAGGAAACACAGACTCCGGCACGGAATTCCACTCCTTGGCTGAACGCACAATAAATGTGTTCTCAAAACGCTTTGTGCGTATGGATGGGCTGTCTACCATTCTATTATTAGATCCAGTATCGAATGGCATACATACTTGAATGACAATATTATCGAAGTTATTTTTAGTTAGCCAATAACCGCTTAATATAGCCATATTTCACGGGGCTGATGAGTCGACCCAAAACCCCCTTTTCGCTATAATTTATACTCCCACCTTTTATTTATGAATGAAAATGCCGCGATAAAGATAAACCGTCCTACTTGGCTTCTAGATCAAAACCATAAAGCCACCGTAATTACTGCCTTTGAAAGCCAAAAGCCGTAGGACTCTCGAATTAGAGGTTTTTTTCTGGTTTGAACAGCTCGAAACTTTCCATATTCGGCATCAGGTAGGGTCTTGAAAAAACCGTAACTTTTTCCTCCCCTCCCTTCATCCAAACTTCTCTGCCTTGAGCGATTTTGGGTCAAGTTTGCCTCGCGGACATTTTTTTTTTGTTTCGTAGGTGAAAAAATTATCCAATGACATCTCCGTGCCCGTGGGCGGAGCGGGAAATAGTGTCAGACTTTTACTGACCAAAAACTCACTTCTGTTCCTTCGTTGCCTTTCGTACTGGGCCCGAATCTTCCCTTCAGAAGCAGACCCTTGGCCCCAGTAGACTTCGACTCGGCTGGGCCCCTACGGTTTGCTGACAACTCCTTGAGAAGGAACAATACGCGCAGTCGACGTCGTGGGCTCGGTTCAGAAATTGAATTTCCAACAATAACTTTTAAGGGGGTGTAATTTTGTACGGGGGATTTTTTTGTAAACAAAATCTTGTTTCTAGATTCAGAATCCTGAAACTTGACCTAAGTAAATAATAAGCTTGTCACTATTTATTTTTCAAAACTACACCTTTAAGTAAACCCATTTAGCGGTAATTGAATATTATCATTATGTAGACCCTTAGACGCTTGAAATTTGGCACAAATAGGTACTTATCTGAATTAATAATAAATATAGCCATTAATTCGCGCATAGTACTACTCATTACTTACACGGGGAAGCCGCAAACAGTCTATATTTAAATATTATTATGAAAGTCATTATACCAGAAATATTTTTTATAAAAGCTGTTTTTTCTCTCATTTCTTTTGATTGGCTTATCGCCTTTTGACGTCCGAGGTCATAGGTTTTATGGTATCTTTCTCCTCACTTTCGAGGTTAACAGCAGAAAATCAATATTATATTATATAGGAATTAGATTAGACGCCTCATATGCTAACTCTTGCGGAACTGATAAAGTTATAAAACGTAATCTCTAGAGGTTATCTGCCATTTACCTAGGTAAATTAAATAGAACGGAAGTGTACTAGTTCTAAATGAACACTAGATGCGCTGACTATCAATGTTAATTTTAGCCATTTTATTTTTGCTACAGTAAGGGCCCTCACCCAAGGCGACTTTTTGTAGCGATGGCGATGCTGTCGGGCGTGTCGTCAGCACGCGACAGCATCGCTACTAACGCGCATTACTCACATTTGCAAGCGCATGGACATGCTACCGCGCTACAGCATCGCGTCTGTATCGATACGAACGCGCTACAGCATCGCTACTAAAATTCGCCGTGGGCGAGAGGACCAACATAGAGAGATAAAATTGGTATATAAATTAATTTTAATTATAATAAACATTAGGTAAATGTTGCGGGAATCCGAGGATGCAAGACGCACAGGATCATTCGTTGTGGCAACTATTGGGGGAGGTTTATGTCCAACAGTGGACGTTTTTCTACTGAAATAATGAAGATGAGAAATTACTTCTGTGTCAATATGAAGGTATCCACAAGAGACCCAAAGTTACCGACGTAGCCCGTAAAATTGTTACTCAATTTCTTCCTTGGACCAATGTTTGAATATAAAATATTAAAGATAGTAGTAGTCTGTCTAAAAAGTCCAACGACTTGGGAATTTTAATAGTTTTTAATAATTTTTATAGGGATACCAGGATACTTTTTTTTTTTTTTGAAGGCATTGGTGACCAAGTGGTAACGGCCCCGACTTACGAGTTGTAGGTTGCATGTTAAACCTAGCCAGGCGCATTACTTTGTGTAATTTATTTCATCACCACTGCTCTCAAAACGGTGAAAGAAAACATCGTGAGGAAAATGTTAGTGAACCAAAAATTCGAAGACATGTGACATTCACCAACACGCACTGGGCCCGCGTGGTGGACGACGCGTGGCCCATTCTCTCTCCTAGAGAGGTGGCTTGAGTCCCAACAGTGGGAACATTAAAAAAGGCTGGTGATGATGATGACTTTATTTTTAAATGACGTCAAATTGTCTAGCGTATTCCGTTTATGGTAAACAAATCTGATGTAGCGAAAGATTATAATTATGAACCTTTTGCGAACTACTCAAGTCGCTTGACTTTTAAGACAGACCTCCTTCTTAGATATTGTATATTGTAAACGCTCTCTTACATTATAATATTTTTGCAGACATAAAAGTTATTATTTTTAGACAATTACTAATCATTGTTTTATAAAATGTTACGTGATGAATTGAGACAAAATTGACATAACGACTTCGTTGCTATTTTGTAATGATGTATAATATCAAGAAATCTAGGTCAAGTATGTGAGAGAATTATGTAACAGACACTGTTACTTAGATTGATATTTTTTTTCATAGTTTAGGATGCTGCTTTATTTTCAAAATATTTTCCAATTCCAGGGTAGAAGGTCTGTTTGTAATTCTCTAGTTCCAGGACTAAGGGCGTGTTTTAAAGAGGTATTGCGGTCTGAAATGTACACAGGTGGGTTTATGTACGCGGAGTTGCGGACAGCGAGCAATGGGTAGCTCGTTATCAAGACAAGTCGTCGATGGCGCGTAGTGTTACACGTGCTCCTCAAGGAGATGTCACCGTAGGAGCCCAGCAGGGCCGAAGTCTACTGGGGACGTGTGTTGTGCAAAACTGAACCCCGGGACCCTTTATCGAAGGCTAAGGAAAAGGAGTGGTCTAAAAAAAGGTGGGTTTAGTTAGTTAAAGTCTGACACTCCTTCTTGCCCTACCCAGAGCGGGAGGACTTATTTCATGATTTGACGTTTTTTATGTAAGTATAAACGTCAAAAGCTACTTAATTCTAAACGTCAAAAGCTCTTAAAATTCATAATTATGGGAAATTATCCAAAGACGGGGTGCCAGACTTACATAAAACTGTACACCTGTGTCTTTCATTTGCGTTCAAAGACCACAGGTTTCCTTTTCAGAAGATTCCTGCAGTTCCAGTGGGTTTATTGCCTAGTGCCCTGCTAGATCCGTGCGGTTTGCTGGCATCTCTTTGAGGAGTGCGTGGATTGCAATCGGCACTTGGGCTCAGTCCTGTCGATTACCGGACGTCTGGACGGTAAGCTACCTAACTACAATCGCAATCTCGTGTCTACCTTCTGGCCGTCTCCTTGGCTAGCACCACTGCTTAGCGAAGGGAGGCAACCGCCTGCCATTCTTCCTCGCTCTGGACCATAGCCTAAAAACCAGAGCCCGGCGCGATAGGTCGCTACCACAGGCTACTGAGGTTACCATGACGTTCAAAGAAAGATTGTTTTAATCTTGTTTCAGTGTGGGTAAGAGATGACGCTAGACATCCTGTATAGCTCGGTCTCTTACTGTAACAAGATTAAAACAGTCATACTTTAAATGTCATGGGTCTATGCTCGCAAAGGAGGAGGTCGACCGCATCAGGCAACGGCGTTCTCGCCGCCGCCACCAGGATTCTGATCTCAATTTCCGGCCACCTTAGGCGCGGGCTTGCGGACAGTGAGCAATGGGTAGCTCGCTGTCCGGCCGTCCGGTAACTGTCCGGACCAAGCCCAAGTCGTCGACGGCACGCACTGTACCTACCCGCGCGCCTCAAGGAGTTGTCAGCAAGAGTAACGACCCAGCCGAGTCGAAGCCTACTGGGGTTAGGGTTATCCGAAAGGGAACTCGAGCCCCGGTATGAAGGCTAGAAGGAACAGGGTGGGTCGTTTAGTCAGTAAAAGTCAGACACTATCTCCCGCTCCGCCCAAGAGCGGGGGTAGTCATTGGATGATTTTTCTCACCATAAAAAAAAATGTCATGGTTTACGTCAGTCTTTAGCGATTAGAACTTGAGTCCCAATAATTGCCAGTAAGAGTATGATGTGTTTCAATTACACAGCACTTACACCCACACTGTAATGTAGCCTACAACTATCAATGAATAACTACCCCTATAATTTTCTCACAGCAGGGCAACGGCCTTTACAAAAAGAAGGATCATCGATCATTAGGTTTACATTTTGCTTTTAGACCAGTATATGATTTCTGTTATCCTAGTATCCCCTTTCCTTGATAGATAATGTTATCTTTTGGAATACACGTATTTTTTTCTATTATTTCGACGTGATTTTGATTACCTACTTCCGCGTCATGAATCCCTGGTAGCCCTCAGGAAAAGTACAATTTTCAAAATAAAAATAGACTTACCTTTCGACATTTAATAGTACATTGTTACACTAGGGGTGAAAGACCGATTCAATTTCAATCAAAAACCAAAAAAAAAAAAAACAAAAAAAAATCAAATTGAAAAAAAAAAAAAAAATTTCGATTCGATTTTTTTTTTTTGTTGTTTGTTGTGTTTTGTTGTGTTTGTTTGTTGATTTTTTTTTTAATTTCAACCCTAACGTGTGATATATTGTTGGATAGGTATTTAAAAATGAATAGGGGTTTACTACAATCATTTTTTGATAATGTCAATAGTTTCGGAAATAATCGCTCCAAAAGTAAAAAACAATGTGTCCCTCCTCTAACTTTTGAACCATAAGTTTAGAAAATATGAAAAAAAATCTGAAAAGTAGAACTTTATAAGGACTTTCTAGGAAAATCATTTTGAATTTGATAGAAAGAAATAAAAACTAAAAATGTACAAAAAGGTTCCACAAAATAATTTCTGGACTAACTTTGTAGTATAATCGTATATGCAAGTATTTTTTTAAACTCATAAGTGGGTACACTTATTGTGACGGACGGGAAACTACGGAACCCTACACTGAGCCTGGCCCGACACGCTCTTGGCCGGTTTTTTTTTAAATTAAATTATACTGATTACTTTTTATAATTTTTCGAGGTGATGAACTTTTCAGCCGTCTCCGAAAAAGAGGACCTGAGGCAATGGGTTATGTTATGAATTGAAGGGGTAAGTGGACAAAGATGTCAACTACTATTACGATTCTCTGGTAATATTTCTACTGTTAGCATTTTAAATCTGAAATATAGACTTGATTGACAGACAGAAACCTTTCAGATCACACCTTTGTCCACTTAACCCTTCAATTTCTTACAAAATGATTGGGATATGGAAACTTGGGAGGCTCCTGGAACGTTAAGCAAAGAAGGAACACAGGAGTCACTTTTGTCAGTAAGAACCTGACTCTGACTGAGTCTCACTATGCCCTAGAAAGGAAAGAAGTCAATGGACAGTTTCCAGCCTTACACAAAAACAAAACTTTTTCTGCGAAGAAGAGTGTTGATCTTCGACAATATGGTATTAGAACCTACTTACCTGATTCCAAATAAACTAAAAAAAGCACTTCAGAAGAAATTCTCAAAAAAAAAAATCCTCGTTACAACTACAGTTCAAAAGATGTCGGTTAAAATAACATTCGTTCTAACAGAACGCCAGCATTTCTCCCGAGACGAATAATAGTTAGTTTACATAATAACTCATTGTGACCGTACGACTGACGAGCCCTAGAAACCTAGTTTTTTTTTGTTGTACAAACAGCTGAACTGATATAAACACACGCATTCCTTCTTATTGTGGAATGAGGAAAAAAGCTTTAGTCAGTCTTTAACAGTCAGACATATCAATGGTTGCAGCTTTTCATGAAAAAATTATGATGAAGATATAATAAGAGAAACTGACTGACCGACATATCAGTGCATAGCAGAACAGTAGGGCCTAGGAGAATGAAATTTTGTACAAGTCAATTGTGACGTTTATAAACGAGCACTAAGAGAGGGTTTCCCAAAATTCTCCACAGGGATGAAATGGACGTCCAAATTTTAAATTTAAAAGCTGAATATTAAGCGGGCGAAGCCGCTAGCAAAAGCTCGTCTATACATATAAAAGGGGAAACTGACTAATACATATCAATGTACAGTAGAAGCTACTGGGACTAGGAACGTTAAATGTTGCGCATAGCTTCCTTTTATGACTTAAGCTAGACTAAGAAGGGATTTTGAAAATTCAACTTGTAAGGGTGTAAAAAGAGAGATGAATGAAACAATTTAGGGAGCTTTATGATTGACTCTTTGGAACGGATCCGCGGTCCCAACTTCTGCCTATATTTTTTTTTAGTATTAGGTATTTTGGGACCACAAGAAAGTACAGTTGTGTACAAAAAAACTTTATTTATTTTATTTTTGGTCCCAAAATAAAAGACGTTTTTTTATTGGTGGAAGTTGGGATTGTGATCCACGTTCAAAGAGCCCCACGAACCATTCATTTTTTATAACCTCCTCAGTCCTCATACATAATTCGATTTTAGGATATTGAAGTTTTTATGAAAGCATTCTCGCAAATAAACTCACTGGCAAAATGCTAGTTCAATACCTTTTTTTATTAGCCTATACTGTCCCATAGCTGGGCAAAGGCCTCCCCCAACTTCTTCCAGGTATACCTACTTTCCTTGAGCCACCACCAACCAGCTCCCGAGGTAGGCATCCAGGTCGCCTCGTCACCTCTTTCCAGGTTGGTATGCGGTCGCCGAAGCAGTAATACTAGCAAAGGTACGCCCCAGCCGCCACCGGGATTCCGATCCCGACTTCCGGCCACCGTAGGCGCGGGCTTGCGGACGGCGAGCAATGGGTAGCTCGCTGTCTGACCGCCCGGTAACCGTCCGGACCGAGCCCAAGTCGTCGACGGTGCGCACTGTTCCTGCGCGCCTCAAGGAGTTATCAGCAACCGAAGGGGCCCGGCAGGGTCGAAGCCCAGTGAAGCTCTATTTCTGAAAGGGAAGCTCGGACCCGGTATAAAAGGCAGTGAAAGAACGGGGTGACTTTTTTAGTCAGTAAACGTCTGACACTATTTTCGCTCTACCCAAGGGCGGGGGATGTTGTCTGGATGATTTTTACCCAGCGAAAAAAAAACTTCTTCCCAGGTCGACCTCGGCGGTGTCGGTCAATACCTTTGTTTAGTTCAATAACTATGTTACAATAATAATACGTCCACCATTCAAATTTTAATATACAACTTATCACTGATCTGCAAAATGCAACAAATTTAGGAAATAATACATTTTGCTGGCTGCCCTCGCACTTTCATCTCAAACGGACTTAGTATAGAGGTGTTATTTTAGTAACTATGTTCTTAAGTCTGCCTTTTCGCTGACTTTCCAAAAACATTGTGTTGGAACTTGTTGATGTTGGAAGTGAGTATAAACTACGGTATAAAACTTCTCTCAGTCCCAGTGTTATTTTTTGTCTGCAGTTGCAACGAAACCATAGCGTGATCTAGCTTTTCGCCTAAAAGTACAACGCCATCTATCGAGCCGAGTTGTAGTTAGCGGCAAGTTACCTAAATATATTTTTATGTTTATGTGTGTAAATAGAGTATATATATAAGGTACAATGAGATTGACGTATCCGTTCGGATAAAAACCCCTTTAAAAAAAAATTAAGATTAAAAAAAAAGATGAACATTTTGGGGTTAGTCCATATTTTTAGGGACTATATTACGTACCATTACGTGTAACTTGCTGTATTGATTTTAAAAGAGACTGTAACCCTTGAGTTGGTTTCGGTGTTTTTAGAGTTTCTTAGTAGTCTTCCGTCGAGCTATATGGATACTGTGACGTGGGGAGACGCCAATGAAAGGCTTTATATTTAATACCATAAGCTTTAAAAGGTCCATTACAATAAAGTTTCTACTTCAACTAATATGTGACCTTCGTGGTCGTCACAATACTGACAAATGCTTGCACTGACTGGTCCAGTAGAATCTGCGAAATTTTTAATTACATGTTTGCTGTATGGACTTTAAAAGAGACAAACTGCGTTTGTATCGGTGTTTCATCTCAGGGCAGTTAGGAAACACCGGCCTCATCTATGTAGTTTAAATTGAAATCAAAAGTGTTTTTATAACTTACCTACCTATATTTGTAAAATAAATATTATTTATCAAGTAGGGCATTTCTACATTTATTTTTTTAATAATAATATTCCACAACTATCACACAATGCTGTCTAGTCCTAAGCTAAGCAGAGCTTGTGTTATGAGTACTTTATAAATAGATAAATTACACCCAGACACAGATCGTACTCGACACACAAACATTTGTCCTGGGTGGGAATCGGATTTACGACCTCCAGCACAGCAGTCAGAACCACTGGTCCACTAGACCAACAGAGCAGCCTAAATCATTCATTGATTTATTTTATTACTTTACTAGCCGTGCCCGCAACTTCGTTCGCGTGGATTACAGGATTTTGAATTTATTTTTTCTAAAATAAAAGTAGCCTAAGTTACTCCTTATTACATCAGCTACCCAAAAAATTGCTATGAAAATCGGTCCAGCCATTTCAGAGATTAGCCGGGACAAACAGACAGTCAGACAAAAATTGTAATAAAAAATATTTTGGTGTAGTGGACGTAGTGGTACCGTAATATTCATTTGCATGCAGTAAAAATCGGTTATTTCAATATTACAAACAGACACTCCAATTTTATTTATATTTATGCATAGATGTATAGATTGTCATTTATATGCTAAATAAATAATTAATTTTGACTTCTTTTAAATTTTAAACTAATTTATTTTACTATTTTTTTTAAATGTAGTGGTCTTTTTAATGTTTTGATGTTATGCATATTTAAGTTAATCTGGTCAACTATTATTGACAACTAATTTACAATCAGGCGTTTACTAACACATCGAACATTGACCTCCACAGATTGCAGAGACAAATGCTAAACGCATGTCAATGGTAGGTAGATTTTAGAGTATACTTGACTCTTATAATCCGAGAAATTGTTGTGTTAATATGTACTTAACACTTTAAAAAAAAAACAAGACTTCATTAATCCGGTCAATTATTATTGATGACTAATTTACTATCAAACGTTCACCGATCATTGACCTCCACACATTGCAGAGACAAATACACGCATGTCAACACACGTGCCATCTTCAATCATTTATTGTTTATAACGTGCTAAAAATCATATTTATATTAGAAAAGCAAAAGTAAATCTGTCTATCTGTCTCCTTGGCGTGAAGAGGTCTATATACCTCCTTGTCTGTGGCGCGGACCCGTTCCAGCTCCCTATAAAATGGCCGTCTGTGGAAGGACTGCTGCGATCGCCATAGTCTTACGTCATTACGTCAAAATATAAGAGAGAGAGAGAGAGAGAGAGAGAGACAGTCCTCCCACAGACAAACACTGGTTGACAGACCCGGAATGAGTATCGCCGTGCCCTCGTGGGGGCGATCGGCGGCGGAGACCTCTCGCGCCGAGCCTTGGTCGAGGCCATGGTCCGGAGCGTGGAGTAGTGGCAGGCGGTCGCCGACTTCTGCGAAGTAGTAATGTTCGCAAAGGAGGAGGTAGTCAGTAAGAGTCTGACACTATCTCCCGCTCCGCCCAAGAGCGGGGGATGTCAATGCATAATTTTTTCCCAAAATAAAAAAAAAAATAAAAAAAAAGACCCGGAGTGAGTACGACTCCACAGTTGAGTAATAAACTACAAAACTACTACTATACTACACTACTACTACTATTCTTTTGTACTATAGATATACTAGACCTTACAAAAGGACATAGTAATGATACTTTTGTCATCACTTCCTAAATTAGGTACCTGCCAGTCATCATATCCCAGCATTGGCTGCATCGGACGGTGGTATACCTCTGCTGTTGCCGGTTGGCTGCAACCTTAATTATTTTATTATTTAAAAATAATGTACTGGGTTTCATCATTTCATAACCCACTGGCACAAAAATATGAAAACTTTGACTTTAGACCAATATCTATCAGCGGTGGCCGTACTTTACCGATCGTGGTGGCCAGCCGCCATTCCTCAAAGCTTGCTTCAATTACCTTGCAGTAAGTGTGACAAGTAGAGTGAGAGATCTTGGTACCTTTGCCTTGGGCTAGCTTGAATCCCTCACTACACTTTATCTTGGTACAGTTGCCATCACGGATCTTGAGCGGTTGCGCAGAAGTCAAATATTCGGTCTCTTTAGTGGTGCGAAGTCGCGGGGGCGGGGAGTGTCAGTGATTGGCTCGCCGCGCCATCGCGTCATAGACGTCACTCCTAATTCTTTCCCTGCTTTGCTGCATGTATCTAACAACGAAGACGATTGGCTCACCAATGTATGGAATGCGCAAAGCGATCCCCACTCTGAAGCCGAGCGCTCAAGATCCGTGATGGCAACTGTATGGTCAAGTCAAGCAGAGGGATGAAACTTACTATTAAAAGAGTTATGATTATGAGCATACATGGAGAATGCAGATGAATGAAGAGGCAGAAGGGCGATAAAGAAAATATAGAAGCATTGTGTGAAAAGTGTGATCATCGGGGTTTTTTGTATATGGATTATCGAGATCAAAGATCTTTTCGCTCCGTTTTATCGACGAGTCGGGAGTTAGAATGAAACCACACCACGTACTCAGTACGAAGACATTTATTAATTATTACCAAGGGGTCATATACAATCCTCGGTAACGAAACCACAGCGCGAATTTAAATCGACCAACGCCATCTATCGAGGAAAGAGGTACCTATTAAAAATGGTTTTAGCTATTAGATTTAACTTAAATACAATATTATGACGTAAACAAGTAATATAAAAGAAAAGAGAGTTGGTGATAGCGTGTTAAGATAAGACAAAATGGAAGAAAAAATTGTGTTGCACTAACCCCAAGTAACACGGGACAAGCGCAGGAAGATGGTGGTGATATTATCATATCTCAGGAGTATGTTCCCTTGAGTTAATTCCCAATGTTAACGCAGGAAGATGGTGATGATATTATTATATCTCAGGAGTATGTTCCCTTGAGTTAATTTCCAATTTTAATTCACGTGAAGCCACTAGTAGTAGCTAGTATTTAGTAATTTCCTGTCTAAAAACGTGCCAAAATATTGAGGACATTTGAAAGATGAACCTCGCGTGTGCCTTGTGTGGTGTTAAAATACACACGTGTACACCTATACCAAATCAAAGGTTTTATAAGGTCAGGTTTTCGTTGATTGTAAAAACTAGTTGGGAAATAAAATAAAGGTCGCAAGTGCACGCGCGCGGGAGCGACCTTCGCGCCCTAGCCGCCGGGATCCCAATCCCGATTAGCGGCCTCCGTAGGCGCGGATGCGAGGGACGAAGGCAAAGAAGGAACAAGTGTGGGTTTTTAGTCAGTAAAAGTCTGAACTCCTCCTCTAAAGTCCTCCTGCCGCCGCCAGCAGCTAGTTATTGATATAACTACTGATTGACTACTGTATACGATTTTATGAGGTACGAATAAAAGTAGAAATACATTGCACACACGTGTGCCACGAACGCCGATCCGGGCGCGTCGGTCTCCATACATTTTATATGGAAACTAGACTTGTAGAGCTACACTTGATCCACGCCAGGCTTCACGCCTGATTTTTATGCATCTACGTACAAATAAGGCGTGGTCCAGCCACGAGCGGTGGTAGTTCTAGCTTAAATGTTTTCATTTCTTTTTTTAATTTAATAGAATAGTTGTTATTAATACGCTGGGTGTCTATTTTGTCATGTGTAATAGTAGTTTATGTGACTAGGAGATAGAGCAGTGTCTTTAAGTCGCGGGCGGCATGTTGAATTCCGAACGAAACGAAGGTTGCTGATTCCATCCCGAACGATAGTGAGGGATTTATAAAATTAACTCCCGAGCATTGCGAGGGAGTTAATAAAGAAACCTGAGTGAAGTGAGGAATTTAAGCCGCCCAAGACAAAGACAGCTTTATCCCCGTGTTGCATACTCTACTTTTTACACCATCTGTGAGATAATTAAAAGACAAAATCGACTAAATCATAAATTAGAGAAATATAAGTATTATTATTATTTACAAGTTCATCAAACAAACAAAATTCGCTCCTCCAAGATTCTATAGTTTCAATTTTCTATAATGCTCCCGTGTCGTCAGTAGTCTGTCTAATAAGTTAAACGACTTGGGTAATTATTAGGATTTAATGAAATCTCATGTAGTCAACACGAGTTCAATAATCAAGGTTGATTAAGAGATAGAGATCATTGTTTACTAACAGAAGAAACTTATAAAAGTTACCGAATATTTGATTAAATATTATACAAAATTCTCAAGTCGGTTGACTTTTTATATAGAGACTATCTATTTTCTTTTTTTTTGTTAGTGGCCAGTTTATATCATAGTGATTACATACTCGTTGGTTTGAATTTCGAGTCAACTTGTTCGATGCGCCTATATTTTAATTCACAATGTTGACGATCCTTGATGCTCCAAATTCAAATCTCATTATTCCCTAGGGATCGGCCATACTGCATTATCACCCTAGGGATATAATGACATGCTTTAAGTGAGGTTTGTATGACGTATAAAACGACATTACCGAGCAGATGGTGTAAAATAGTAGTTTATGTGACTAGGGGATAAAGCAGTGTCTTTAAGTCGCGGGCGGCATGTTAAATTCCGAACGAAACGAAGGTTGTTGATTTAATCCCGAACGATAGTGAGGGATTTATAAAATTAACTCCCAAGCATCGCGAGGGAGTTAATAAAGAAACCTGAGTGAAGTGAGGAATTTAAGCCGCCCAAGACAAAGACCGCTTTATCCCCGTGTTGCATACTCTACTTTTTACACCATCTGTGAGATAATTAAAAGACAATTTGGTCGACCAAATCATATATTAGAAAAATAAAAGTATTATATTTACAAGTTCATCAAACAAACAAAATTCACTAGGTACTCCAAGATTCTATAGTTTCAATTTTCTATAATGCTCCCGTGTCGTCAGTACGCGCACGTTGTATTCTATTTTCTTTTTTTTGTTAGTGGCCAGTTTGAATCATAGTGATTACATACTCTTTGGTTTGAATTTCGAGTCAACTTGTTCGATGCGCCTACATTTTAATTCACAATGTTGACGATTCTTGATGCTCCAAATTCAAATCTCATTATTCCCTAGGGATCGGCCATACTGCATTATCTCCCTAGGCATATAATGACTTGCTTTAAGTGAGGTTTGTATGACGTGTAATACGACATTATCGAGCAGGTGGTGTAAAAAATTATTTATAAGCCTTTTTTATGAAACACCCTTTGTGTCATAAAAAAAAATCATCATCATCACTTCAGCCGGAATACGTCCACTGTTGGACATAGGCCTCCCCCAAGTGTCGCCAAAAAGAACGGTCCTGTACGTCTCGCGTCCATCGGTTCCCCGCGACCTTTACTACCTTTTTAATATCACTGATGGCAGCGATTAGACACGTTGAAATATTTAATGTTGTATTGTGAAACCAGTTACCATTCTGTTTGTGGTTAGTTTTATCTTACTAATTTAAAAATAACCTGTAATACAAGGAAACTCTTCATCACGTGGAAGATCGACTGGGTTTTAGCATCCTTAATAAAAAAATTACAAAATGGTTATATGAATTAATTACCTATCTAAATTTTCTAATAAATAATTTAGTATTAGGTATATATAGGAAAGATTTATATTTCTATTTTTAGTATAGTATAAAAATAATAATAGACATCCATCGTCGGCCACATCATCGCTTACATCGCTTACCATCAGGTGAGATAGTGGTCAAACGCGAGCCTATCTATAGTAAAAAAAATATATGTATCTCCGAACTATTCAAAAAAGTATAACACTGTTAAAAAAGCACATAATCCTCTCTTCGACAAGTGCGGGGCATAATGCGCGACGATAGTAGAGGATGCGCTCATTCATCGACTATTTAATCTAACAGAACAAAGACAAAACAAATACCTTCAACCCTTCTACAAATATAATTAAATACAAACTTTATGGTCGGTCTCCATAAAAAAACGTTTTAAACTCGACCACACATTAAAATCTCGAAGTTCTAAAAATAAAACGTTGTGTACTGCATACCGACTTCAAAGGAGATGGGTAATGAGTCCAACAATGCATCCCCGATCGCATTGTTTATTGATTAAGGTAAAGATTATGTTTGGCTTGAGTAACGGTAGAGGAGAGATCTGTGATTCGGCTCTGGCATTCTGCATTCGGTAAGCTTCGGGAATTTTCGGCTTTGGACATAAAATGGCCGCTTTCCGGTAATGAACTTGTACCTTTGTAGGAGCTTTCTAGGCAAACCTCGGCTTTTATATTCGGTAAACTTCGGCAAACTTTCAGTATTTTCAGTTTTAGAGGTAACATGACCCAATTCGGCTAATGTTGCTCAATCTTAGAGATCGACTTGATAATTCAAAACACATCCAATGCGAGACGGCCAGAACCTGTCTAAATTTTAAAATTATTCTCCTGGCTATAAGTAACAGAATGTTATTTGCTTACAAGTATTCAGGTCCTATTTCTGTCTGCAGAGTTTTACCTTTCAATCGTGGAAATCACAAACACAATAGAAAGACAATAGGTGCGCGAACGCCGGCGTTCGCTTGGGGTTTAATGAATAGTAAGCCTTCCATTCTCTTCGTCCGGAAGATTACTACTTCCCGTTGACTTAGAATCCTGAAATTTGGCATGAAGCACGGTCTCATAGCATAAAAATAGGAAAAAATTCTAAACTGTTTTGGGGTGCCTTCACAAAAAAAAATGCAGTTAATTTATCTATTTTAAAGAATTTTTGTTAATTTATCAGTTTTCTCTTTTTTTACTGTTGATAGGCTAGCGCTTGATTAATATCGCGCCTGTTAGAACGCGACCATGTGGTCGACGATGGAGCACGCTTGCCTAGAAGTAACCTATTCACTCTTGTTTTAAAGATCCCCAGATTATAGCCATTAGGAAATACATCCGTTACGCATAATGAATACAGCATTATTTTTAGTCTATGCGAAACCTGAAAGTAGTTTATTCAGAATCAGTAACTGAATGGTTTTTACACCATGTTATATTTTATCCCAAAAAGGTTACAAGTTGGACACCACCGATACTAAGACAACACAGGTCATGGCAGGTCATAAACGATTTTAGGAGCCAGCAAACATCTGGGTGCGAGTACAAAACTAACCCTCAGTCGATGGCCCGGTGACTATGTAGTTTTGCTGACATAACAAGCTTATAACTTTGTGATATTTCATGATACGGTTTCAATTTTTTTTTACATAGATTCTTTACATGAAAATACTAAACAGGGTTTTCTGGTTTCGTATAAAATGTGTAAGGGACAGCCCTCCACAAATTTTAAGGGCTTGCTCAGTAGACGAAACTGAACCACCTTCCACAAAAATTTTTTTCAGGAAACGAAAAAAAAATCCGCCTCACCATACAAAATGCTAAACTTGATTGGACAATTTGTATGGCAAGACCGATTTTTTTTTTGTTTCCTGAAAAAAAAAATGTGGAAGGTTGTTCAGTTTCGTCTACTGAGCAAGCCCTTAAAGTTTGTGGAGGGCTATCCCTTACACCTTGTATATTAAAACTAAGGTTGAATATGTATTTCGAATTTTCTTCTTGATTAATAAATTAATTATTTTTTTCCTACTTCTTACAACGCACTAGACGAGAAAAAATAGAGTGAGTGGCTCTTATGTATATTTTGAAGGTCGAACTATAATTTATGTAAGTAGTAAGCTGCAAGACATTAACGATCCATTAGGTTATCAGATAGTTACATTTAGCAGATCACGTTGTAATGTGTACTATCGAAAAGGAGGTCACCCAAAAACCGCGCCCTCGAACTTCGTAAAGCCGAAAGTTGCCGAAAATAACCGATCGAACAATCATTTATAAAGTTGTCAAATTATAAAAGGACTGTTTAGACATTTGTATTTTGACTACCTAGCGGCTTCTCCGGTGTAGTGTACTAATAAAATAGCTAACACTACACCGGACCCCTAATTATTATTTTATTGTTTCTTTCATTTTCGTTCCAAGTTACATTCTAGAGTATTTCTCAAATGTCAAAACAGGCCTTTTAAGCTATTGCATAGCTTCTATCGCGGGCCTTGAGCGTGGAGACCGAATCCAGACATTCCGTAACGAAAATAACCTAACACCCCCCACTCATTTGTTTTTTGAGCGTGGTGACCGATAAGAAAACAAATGAGTGAACAATCAATCAAAATTCAATTCAATGCGTGAAAGTGTAACTTTAATTAATACCTATCAAAGAAAAAAAAAACAAAGAAAAAAAATGCTGCATAAATAAATAATTATAATTGCATAAGTTGATAAAAATTCTATGCAATAGCTTTACCGCGGCAGTCCCCGAGTGCCACACGTCTTTTTATTTTTTAACGAGTTTAACGAGTCTAGTAAACTATACATCACTAGTGGACCTCTAGCATCCAGTGGAGTACCCTAACCATCACTACGTCATTGGTCTATGTTGTGGGAACTTATGCGGCGCCTCCTGATACGTGATTACTTTACTACTCCAAAATCCATTAGCCCCATCGGGCATCCATTTTGTGAGCAATGTATCTTGCACACAGCCACATGTTTGTTAATTCTTTAAGCTATCGATCAAGCATCTGGTAAAATATCGATCACACACGTAACAATATAGTTACTGTATATTTTTTTTGGTGGGGAATCGTCGAATGTCTTTTCCCACTCTAGAGTGGAGTGGGATATTGTCAGACTTTTACTGACAAAAACCACACCTATGTTCCTTCTTAGCCGTTTTTATCCAAGGACAACAGGTTTACCCTTCAGAAGTCAACTCATGATCCTAGGTAGGCTTCGGCTCTGTTGGCACATGAGTAAATAGCTGTTGGCCTCTTATGGTTTTGCTGACATCTCTTTGAGATGCGTTTCGAACACTACGCAATATCGACGACTCGGGATCAGTCCAGACGATTACCGGACCCTCCGTAGGCGCGGGCTTGCGGACAGTGAGCAATGGGTAGCTCGCTGTCCGGCCGTCCGGTAACAGTCCGGACCAAGCCCAAGTCGTCGACGGCGCGCGCTGTTCCCGCGTGCCTCAAGGAGTTGTCAGCAACAGCAGGGACCCAGCCGGGTCGAAGTTGAGGTCAGGGTTATCCGAAAGAGAACCCGAGTCCCGGTATGAAGGCTTGAAGGACCGGGGTGGTTTTTTTAGTCAGAAAGAGTCTGACACTATCTCCCGCTCCACCCAAGAGCGGGGGTTGTCATTGGATGATTTTCCCCACCGAAAAAAAAAAAAGATTACCGGACGGTCGGAATGCGAGCTACCCATTCCTCATCATCGTCCACAAACCCATGCCTACGGTGGCTGGAAGTCGGCAGAAGTGTCCAGAAATATATCGAAATCAAGATTTATGCCGAATTTAATTTGACGATTTCAATCTTGATCGAACTCTACTCGAGATGACTCAGGGCTTCTGTAAATACAAACATTGTGGTTTAAATCACTTTGTTTAGTCCTGCAAGGGTCGTTGGGTAATTAATTTCAGTAATTAAAATATTTATTACATTCACATTTTATTATCTTAATTCTTGGCAAGGTGTTTTGTTTTTAGCGTTCCGTATTTCAAAAATGAAACCCTCAAGGTAGACTGCGCACATGTGTGCTACGTACGCCTCTCTGGGCGCGTCAGTCTCCATACATTTTATATGGCAACTAGACTTATAGAGCTACAGTTATCGGCACGAATCTTGAGCGCTGGCTTTAAGTTGCGCAGAAGTCAAATATTCGATCTCTTTAGTAGTGCGACGTAACACGTGGGGGTGGAGAATGTAAGTGATTGACTCGCCGCGCCATCGTGTCACTCGTGATTCGTTCCCTGCGCTTGCTACATGTATCTGACAACGACAACGATTAGCTCGCCAATGTATGCGCAAAGCGATCCCGACTCTGACGCCGAGCGCTCAAGATCCGTGCCGATAACTATACGTTAGATCCACGCCATGCTACGCCACGCGACGTCGTTTTACGTACAAACCAGGCGTGGTCCACAATGTGCGTCGGTCTAATGTAGTTCTAGCCTTATAGAATAACTTTGGTTTATCAAGACCCTTTTTCTCAGGAATGCGTGAAGGTATTAATACTTATCAAAAACCTACTCATGTCTGCTACCTGGAACAATGAAAAAAAAATCTAAATTTTTTTTTCTTTATTGTATTTCACAAAACTGATGCACAATCACACAATCAAAAAAGTTAACCCTAAAACAATATATCTGATTGACACCTACTAGATGTGAATCTTACATGCATATATAAAAATAGTCACTTACAATTAAAAAATAATTGACATAGACTTAAAGTACTACCAAAAAATAAGATTTTTTTTCATGATAAGAAGAAAAATAAAATAATCATTGCAATCTAAAAATAAGGCCGTTTCGGCTCCGTTTATGAGCACATTTTGACACTAGCAAGAAAATCAAAACCTATAGATTATTTTATGTTGAGCTAGAATCCTATTTGGAAAAGGCTTAGGACTAAAATTTTACAATATAAATAAAGAAAAAATCCGGAACACGTTTTTATTTTGCAATTAGGATACATTTTTGAGTTCGTTTCGGAAATTTACATAAGAAAGTTGATACAGAACCCTCGGTGTGCGAATCTGACTCGCTCGTAATTGTTTTTTTTTAAGGTATTCTCGACTTTGGACTGCTATGACGCTTTCCATGTGGTCATAACATGAAGTTAAACCAATTCGCAGTTTTTATATGACCACGCGACGCAAGGGTGGGTAATTTGTGTATCATTCTATGTAGGTATGTCGGTTCCTCAGTGGCACCGCAAAATAGGTACAGAAGACAATCTCATGTATGTACTTCACTTTTTATACCTACCCTCGGTGGACGCACAATAATGAGCGCTTGAGCTGGAACTGTTCGACAAGCGGGCCGAGACGCTCCGAGATATCATGTCCGTGAGCGGCGTCTATGTGTGCGTTGCTCGAGCGCGCTTTGTATGTAACTTGTCTTCTGTGCCTGTATATTTTGTGCTGTCATTCTAGAGACCAAATGCTTGGACTGATTTGGATGAGGTAACGTCAATTCATTTGTCAAAACTTGAGATTGTCACTAAAGAATTATTGAATAAAAAAAAATTGATTTATTATACCTACCCTCGGTGGACGCACAATAATGAGCGCTTGAGCTGGAACTGTTCGACAAGCGGGCCGAGACGCTCCGAGATATCATGTCTGTGAGCGGCGTCTATGTGTGCGTTGCTCGAGCGCGCTTTGTATGTAACTTGTCTTCTGTGCCTGTATATTTTGTGCTGTCACTCTAGAGACCAAACTCTTGGACTGATTTGGATGAGGTAACGTCAATTCATTTGTCAAAACTTGAGATTGTCACTAAAGAATTATTGAATAAAAAAAAATTGATTTAGGTATAGTTTTTTTTTCTTTCACCATAAATTTTCGTCCCCATCGACTATCTGTTCTGCAATCAATGTGCCCTGCTCACTGCCACTTAAGTTTGCGATTCTTCGTGTTATGTCGGCAACCTTGGTTCTCCTGCGGATATCTTCATTCCTGATGAGATGTTGCAAGGAAATTCCTAGCATAGGCCTTTTCACAGCCCTTTGAATGACTTTAAGTTTTCTGATGAAACCACGCATGAAGTAAGCGACCAGCCATGTCATCACTGGCAACACGCACTGGTCATAGACTTTTGTCTTGAGACACTATGGTATATGGTGATTGTGTGGTGGATTTTTAACACTTTTGATTGACTTTGGATAAGAAAACCGTTAATTCTCCGTTACATTTATATCCAGACGCTATATCTGAGAGCTCCTACTTAATAAACACTTAAAATACGACATCAAATCCTAATTCAGCATAAAAAAAAATACAACTCTAAGCTAAAATGAATAAATTCCATACCACAATACAAGTTTCTCACATTCTATGCGCAAGAGTCGCCTCGTGACACTAACGCGTGTAGGTTCACGTGCGACATATCGATAGAATTGATGAGTTGGGGACAGCACATATATCGAGACATGACGCAACCCGATGCTGCACGGTATTCAACAGTTTTTTTTACAGGTGTGGCTCGATAATACTTTCCCAATATACTTACTCGAAATTTCGCTTTTAGATACGCAATAGTTATCCGCACTAGTGCAGAAAAGTGCGCGTGCTCTCCCTTCCACAGTTTTATTACATTGTCGTAGCAGGCAGGGCGGGCGTCGACCCTCATAAGTCACCAGTCAACCCCCGTTTATTTATTTTTTCGTAAGTGTATTGAAAAATGTCGTTTGATACATGCGCAAAGTTATTGCAGCCCAGGCTCTCGAATCCATAACAAGAAGAAGAAGAATTTTGCCTCGTTCGCAATGACAAACTTTCTGCAGTTGTATCAAAATGTACTATTTACAACCAGTGCGCGTTAGGCACCTGATGAATGAGTATTGAGTGCATTGAATTTTATTTTAGTTTTTTCTCACTTCACTTAGATTTTTATAATTTAACTCCCGAGCACTGCGAGGGAGTATAGACAGTTGCTCTGGTCTAGACGTTTTGTGTATGTGAGTATTTGTATTTGTGAACGCACCCATGATGCACGTGTAATATTTAAAGTGGAGTAATATTTTTTTTTAAGAAAAAGAGAGAGAGCATTATTAACATAATCTATATTAGACTAGGGTAGAGTAGGGTATAGTAGGGTGAAGTAGGGCAGAGCGGGAGCGAAGCCGCGCGGGCAAAACTAGTATAACATATTTATTTATCTTCCACAAAGATGCCTTACAAATTAACATTACTTATGTAGCAGATCATACAAGTTTTCCTTTGTGAAACTGGCATTAGGAAATCCTGTCACACAGATTACCAGCCAGACTGTTTTTTTTTTTAATGAGGAATGACTATTGAGGATATCACTCGATGTTATCTTAGCAGACTGAGTTTGCAACACGTGGTAAACCGGTAGCAAAGACCATGCGCCACTACCATGTTCTAAAGGTAGGTACATCTATTGTCAGACCAGTCCAAAGTCAGTGAAGTGAGCACATTGACTCAGTGACACCTAACTAGGTAATCGGTCATCCTACTGATTGGACAGTTCCGTTTGCAGACGAGGTCTTAATATGCAAGGCGGAAGATGGGCAAGCATCCGTTTGTAATGCAGTATGCACGTGTTGCAATAAAATAGATATTTTGTAGCATAGCATGATCCTCCATAGCATGGAGTTTCCATGCATGATCGAATCAGAAATGAGGATATCCGCAGAAGAACCAAGGTTGCCCGCAAAGCACTCTGTACCCAGGTTGGGCGCAGCAAAGACAATCTCCATAGGTGGGGGTCCTCAGATCATTCCGATCTTCAGTGTTTGTGCGGCGTCTCTCCGCAGACCATGTCCCACCTTCCGTCCTGCATCACGTGCCCTGTTACCTGTTCACGTAGGGACCTAATGACAGCATCAGCGGACGGCATTGCCGTGGCCGAATTCTGGGCCAGGCAAAGAATTTAACTAGTTTTGCCATCGATACGCTAAGAAGAAGATCTTTCTTTAGGTATAAACATTTACCTTGGCTAGGCAGGGATCTCTCCAAATGGTTTCAAATTATGTCGGGAACAAAGTTTTAAAATATCTAACAGTAATATTATCTCAACACACCAAAAAATTAGGTCATGTTCAAACTGTTTTCGGCCCGTAAAAGTAAATCAATAAATTACACCGACGATTTATAGTTTAACAATAAATTATTTATCTAACCGGAACACATAAATCAGAGGAAGCTCACTGACAAGATATGCAATTATTATTGCATAAATAGGCTATTAATTAAAAACGCGTGTTGCTAAAAGGGTTATGAGTTTACATGTGAATGGATGGAGAGGGAGAGAGAGGCCGAAGAAAAGATGGTTGGATTGTGCGAGAAGTGATAAGAAAGAAAAAGGAGTTAGTGATAGTGTGACAGGACAGAATGAAACCCCAAATAAATCGGGAAAAGGGCAGGAAGATGATTAAATTGTCTTATTTTTTGTATAGTAAACGGACGACCTGTCTTTACTATATAAAAAGTGGGAAAATCATGGCAGGCAGGCGTGAGGACCATTACCTCACGCGTGGGCATGGCTTCCTCATTTGTTAGCATTGTTGCTTCGCAGAAGGAGGCGACCACCTGCCACTCTTCCTCGCTTCGAACCATGGCTTGTACAAAGGCCCGGCGGTGATCTGCCCAAGCGGGGCACAACTTTACCGCGAGCACCTCCTTGTCCACCGGGCGGTCCATTTGAATTAATTATTATAAAAAGAAAGGTAGACGGGATGAGGATCACCGATGCAGCGACTGTGGCTGTGTGACTGGCCTCGTGTGCGGCAGTAAGACTGTCAGTTGGCAAAAGTGGTAGGAAGTTGTAGGACATACCCTGACAGCTCCCGTAGAGCTATCTTCGTGATGACTATGACTACTCAGCTCTAATGAGTGAAACGACTAAGAAGAAGAATGATGACCACTACAGCGCAACGAGAGGTTAGCTCATCGTCCATAAAGAACCAGTACCCCTAGTCAAGTTGCTAATCTGCAATAGTTAACGCTAGTAGAAAGCTTCTCGACGTCATCTCAACGCTCAATCACGTGGTCAGAACAAAAGATTCAGCGATGCGGCCAACTCAAAGCGTTCGACAAAAGCGAAACGGTTGTAACTTGGCTAGGGGGACTGGTCCCGTTGATGGCCCGTTGCACGCCTCAAAGAGATGTCAGTTACTTGACACTGCCGAAGGGCCGATGCCTACCAGGGTTGCAGAATTTTCCGAAAGTGTCACCGCGGCCTTGTAACGAAAGGGCAACTAACCACACACGGGTGAGTTTTATTTAGTAAAACCTAGACACTGCCTCTAAGTGTCGCCACACATGGGTCACAGCCACATACATGCCACGAGAAGCTGGAAGCGGCCACATGTCACTTGTGGCCGATAGCTGCTACTGCCTGTAGCCTTTATTTAACGCAGTATCCTAATGAAGTCTGTCGAAGAAGGTTTAAATGCGCGAATGGCATGTGACGGCGTTTTGTATCGGTATTTAGTAGCCATAAGAAGCAAGCAACGGCGATTTATGGCGTGTGGGGCCCACCGGCGCCAACTGTGTGCGGCGAATCCATACAAAATGGCCTAACAAACCTACAGGAAATATGCCGTGCAACGTTTTGTGATTGTGGCTGATGGTATACGGCGACCCTTAAGCCACCCAGAACACCAGGGAGAAGTTATTTAATGGTTTCATACACTTAAAAATACAAGTGCCATGACAGCCAGATGGGCCCAAATTAATAGTGTTTCTAGTTGCAACATTTGTAGAAATGAATGGGTAGGTACTTAATTATAAAAGTAATTACTTATCTATAAGGCAAACGGATGTTTATAATTTAGAGTTATTTTGTAATGAAAAGTAGCTTTAAGATTATATCGACGGAACAAAAACCGTAAATATTTGTAAATCTCGCCAAAAACAGTAAACATATGAACGAGGAAAATGATTCATTAATTTTTAGCATGCGATCAGTATTTTGATTGGCAGACCGGCTGCCCTCTCTAGTAAACACTGGATAAACTGAAAAATCTTTATTTTCGGTTTAAAAGATCTTTATTCCCATTAAAACATAATTGTCACTTACATGAGAACATAAAGGCGCGGTAAGCAGCAAATGCGTGTCATAACCAAGCGCGCGACAGTAGTGCATCGCGGTAAACAAATACGGTTGAAAATGGCTATGCGTTTGATTTTAGTTGAACTCGTGTCTGCTAATATGAAGGATATTTCGCAGTTTTAAAATGTTTTAAAAAAAATACAACGATGTATTAAAATATTTTTACATGTGTCTTTAGTTGGTTAAATTTCCATTTTGATAGTTACAAATAAAATAATAGTTATCACTCAAAATATTGAGTATTTCGAGACGAAAAATTGTTTTCTTGTACTTTCTTGCGATTTTTTTTTTCAGAATCATGGATTATTTTTAGAAAATGTTTTTGCACAAGTCTTTTACTTATACATTAGACTATACACTGTATTTTTTTTGGGCTTGTACTATTTAGCAATATGGCTAACTTTGCAACGAAAAAGAGGACGTTTTTACGGTGCCCCTGTATGGGTAGCGCCTTAAATTTAAATTAAAAAAATAGTAATATTGTCCCAGTGTGGGTACTTGAAAAATACATTTTTAGTTGTCAACAAGTTAAAAGAAGCGAAATCACTGCATTCATTTATTTTAATCGTAGTAATCATATTATCATTTTTACAAGCTTTTATTTAGTTTCACCTGTCCCAATGTTTGTCTGTACTCAAATCTTGCAAATTAAATTTGATCCACTTCCCGGCTTCTGATAAAGCTGAAATTTTGCATGCAAGTGTAAATCAGATGACATTGGAAAATTATTATAACATGGAGCTGATCTGATGATGGAACTGGAAGTTGGCTATAGGTGCTTGGTAGTTAAACGACACAACCCCATCGAGTTTGGGCTCAAGACAAATTGACGATTATTAATATATAAGTATTACACCGTGCTATAAAAGCTTGCTATGAAAAAAATATTTCATTAAAAACTAGTTTTTTTAATAATGCGTTAAATAGTTTGCTCTATTGAGTTACAATTATATGACAAATTGTAAAAAAATATTGCTACATCTGTTATGTTTTAAAATTAAGATTAAAAATGTTGTTGTTATTTTAATTAGTTACTTTTTTGAGTGCTGTAGAGCAGCCGAGATCGCGGTTTTTTTATTTAATGTAATATTTTTTACATTGCGATATTAACGATAGAGAACGTCACATAAAACACAAAACTTAACAGTACTTAAAAAAAAAATACATTTTTCAAATAATAATATAAAACGAAAAATAATAACGTAAAACAAAGTTGGACTAGGCACTAAGATTCTAACTTCAACACGAGCCAATGTAGGCAAGTAGCTTATTAGCCTAATGTTCAAGTGTCTTACAAACCACAAAATGTGAAATAAGTAGGATAGAGGCACTTAACCCAGTGTCATTTATGGCGCCAAAACACTTGACATTTTTGTGATGATTGTATTATCTATGAAACGAATTATTGTGAACGAATTTTTTTTAAATGTTGGTATTATTGTTTTTGGGGTTCCGTACCTCCAAAGAAAATTAACGTAAGCCTTATAGGATCACTTTGTTGTCCGTCTGTCTGTCTGTCTGTCTATCTGTCAAGACCCTTTATCTCAAGAATGCTTGGAGCTATCGAGTTAAAATGAAAATCTTAAACTCAAGTCTGCGGTCCCTTAAAACTGTGAAAAAATTAATCTTTTAAGCTGACCAATAAAAAAGATACATACGTTTATGTCTCAAAAAAACGTAATTCCCAGAATCCTGAATTTAGCATAAAGCAAGGTCTTAAATCACAGGTATAGGAATAAATCTGTAAATAGTAAATTTGTTGTTAGCTACGTCACAAAAAAAACTTTATTGCAAGTCGGAAAAATCTTCGACACTCCATTGGAGAATTGTAATTTATACGGAATCCTCAGTGCGCGAGTCCGACTCGTACTTAACAAGTTTTTTTATGTTAGTTTGTATACTAGTTAACATTTTTATTTTATTCTGTTGTTTGTTCAGTGTGAAAAAAAATGACAAAAGTCCACAAACATAAACTATTGTTCATAGCAAAAGCTATCACGAAAACCGACCTGTCACGAAAAAAATGTGTACAGAAAAATATCATGGTATTTATTACATTCCGATGCACAAATTCTAATAACTTTAAATAGATAGATTTCTGTGTCACAACACCCGGTCTAAAAACAGATTGTAATATATATTTAATTTCGTGGCACATAAATCCAATAAAATTACCTTCAATTGCATTTTCTTGACATGAATAAAATTATTTGTTCAATCTGTTATTTTTAGACATCTGATTGCAAGACCGTTTGAAAAAGTGATCGTGGCTCTAGATCGTCGAAGTCTTGGGCTCGGTCTTTACCGGACGGAAAGCTACCAATTGCTCGTCGTCTACAAGGCCGCACTTACAGGGTACAGTTGAAAACCAGCGTCAGGCAACTGCTACGTAGTGGCCTGGCCTCATGCTGAACTGGACCCATTTGGCGCAGCCGTGAGACATACCATGTAGATATATTTAGGTTTAAGTTTCTATACTGAGTATAATAATTATTATCTCATTGTGTATACCTATGTGCCAAATAAACGTATTTTCTTTCTTTCTTTCACTTAAGATGGCTAGAGATCGACACACGGGTGAATTCATTTTATTCCCAATGCAGGAAAAGTAACAGCAAATCAAAAAGCTGCTTTGACCCGAATTCACCACACCACCGCCAATTAAAAATAAACAACAGTTTACACAATAGCCTTATCTTCATGCACCGTTTATTTCTGTTTAAACCTTGAAGATAAAAGTAACAATTAAGACACAAACCCGTTCTCTCATGACACCGGAACTGGACTTAATTAGCAGGATATCGCGTTACAATGCATCGTTAAATCATAGTAGTTATGGTGGAACAGATTACGATATGTTGTGTGTTGATTGGTGAATGATTACTGTTGAATCTTTTGTTTCCGATTTGGTTTTTTTTTGTCTATTTTTTTAATATCTGGTTACTAGTTGACCCGACAATTATCACACTGCCACGGATCACGCAGCGTTGCGAGTGAATGCGTGATTTAACGTTGCTTGTAGCTATCTCCATTTGTTTAAAAAACACGCACAGTACAACACACTAAAAATGCATCCACGCGCATTCATGCAGATCACGCGCCTACATGCGGTTAAACAAGCATTCACGCGCGTGGGTGCGGGGCGACACGCATGGTATGCCACACTGAGTCTCGTGGTACCGTGCGTGCGTGATTTTGGATGAAATGAGTGCGTGCCTGCGTGAATTTACAAAACGCACCTACGCGCGTGAGTGCGTAATAAATCCGTACGATGATGCAGATCTGCACTCCCGCAGGTACGCGCGTAGGTGCTTTGACACGAAAAATGTAGCGTGATGCGTGGCAGTGTGATAATTGCCTAAGTTGTCAAAGGATAACGCCATCTATAGGCATTACCAGAACCAGCATAATTCATTTCAAAATGAAATTTTAATTAGATACGGTGTTGTATTCGATTTATTTTTTTTGTGGTTTTTCCAGATTTTCTTACCGTTTAAACCTTTCCTGGACTATTACGAAAATTTCAAGACCAAAATGAACCCAATCGTTCCAGCCGTTCTCGAGTTTTAGCGAGAATAACGAACGGCTTTTTTTTAATTGATGTAAACTAGTGCTTGACTGCGATCCCACCTGATGGTAAGGAGTGATGCAATCTCTGATAGTGAGGCGCTCTAGTTCATTTTAAGAGCCTATTCACTCTAGCCTTGAAGACACCCAAATTATAATCGGACGGGAAGACCGCAGCAAGCAAATTGTTCCAGTCCTTCGACGTACGCGGTATAAACGACGAGGCGAAACGCTTAGTGCGGACCGTAGAGATTTCAACAACGTAAGGAAAGATATTCGCCGTACGTCGGGTTGTCCAATGGTAGAAATGTGATGGCGGAATCAAATCCTGCAATTCCTGCGCACACTGTCCAAAGTGCATCCAGCTATTCATTTTTATATATAGGTATAGATTTAATTATTGACTAGCTATTGACCTGTTGTTTTCGGCATCATAGTATGGCATAGCAAGCCAACGCGATACTCCTCAGTTTAGATCGGTCGGACTTTCTAGAGTCTGACGACCTGCAACGACTGTCAAAGGTCTACGCATAACGACAGGGACCAACGGCTAAAAGATAAGCTACGAAATTATGTGACTGTTTCCACTTATGTTTTTTGTCAGGTGGGAAATCGTCTAATGAGTGGGAAAACGTGTCAGTCAGACCGCCACTGCCACAAAGATACGGAGTGGGGCGGAGCACTACGTCCAAGTGAGGCACACCTGCACCGTGTGCTCCACCGTATGCTCCACCGTGTGCTCCACCATATGCTTCACCATGTGCTCCACCATATGCTCCACCGTATGCTCCACCGTATGCTCCACCGTATGCTCCACCGTATGCTCCACCGTATGCTCCACCGTATGCTCCACCGTATGCTCCATCGTATACTCCACCAGGAACCTGCGAAACTTACTATATTCGGTGAGGACCTGGGTCATATAGAAGGTGAGGTAGCCATGACGTCTTTCTAGCCTCTCCTCAAAGAGGGTGCGAGGAAGATGCACAGCTCAAGCTATGCGACGTAACAACAGTAAAGAAAGACAGTTGTTAATACAGCTGTTATTATCCACGTGTCTTAAACGATCCATAAATAAATAAATTATAAGAAATTAATAAGTATTCATAGTTCGGCAGAAACAAAGCAACCTTGAGGAGTGCAGTCGCACGGAAACACAATATGAAGGTGTCGCGTCGATCGACGTGGTTTTAAATATGATATGGATTACTTACCTACTTACATGACACCCTTCACTCAAAGCATTTTGCCTCGTCGTTTATACCGCTTACACCGAAGTACTGGAACAATTTACCCGCTGCAGTTTTTACTTCCGATTATAATTTTGGTGTCTTCTAGGCTCGTAATAAACTAGTGCGCTTCATCATCAACGATTGCATCACTGCTTATCATCAGGTGGGATCGCAGTCAAGCACTAGTTTTATAAATTAAACAAACTAAAATTGCAGGTTTGGTCACGAATTCTTTGAAAAATAAAAAGAAAGGAAATAAGAAGTATTCTTTTCTATGGTGTGATGTTCAGCCCGATCCATTGTCACAACTTTCGTTTTGTCCCTATTGAGAGCCAGTCCGAAATGGAGGCTCATTTTCCAGGCTATTGCAAGAGCTCTTTCAAATCTTCTTTAGCCCTTGCAAGAACGGTCGTAGTACTAGCATATCTGATTATTTAATCTGTGGCTACAGTGGGCAGCGGTTTGCGATGCGAATGGAAGAACAAAACGAGGTAAAATTTGGCAATGATGTGGCTACACTGTAAAAGAAGAAAAACAACGATTTCACTGCGAATTCGCATTATTACTAATAGCGACAAGGCGGCTAGTCTAGTTTAGTTAATCTTTCTTTCTGTGGTTTAAAAGGTTTTTCAACTTAAAAGGGGCTGGGAAGACCTGCCTGCCGTATACCCGACAAACTTTGAACAAAGTTGCAAAAGGTTGGTGCTCTCAGACAGTGAAACGGAGACGCCGCAGACTATAAAGGAGATGGCGGGACGAACTGGATAGATTTCGTCAGAACTGAAAGACGAGAATGCAGGTTCGCGAAAGAAGAAAAGCTAGATGTAATTTCAGATGAAGAGAGTGCTCCTTACTTGCACATATCTTTACTTTAAAATTATAGAACTCTATCGAAGAAGTGGCTTAGTGGCAATGTCGTGCTGTCGTATTGTAGCCACGTAGTCGATAGCTTTATGCTAGAACTACACTACGCACACGTGTGCCACACACGCCGATCTGGGCGCGTCGGTCTCCATACATTTTATATGGAAACTAGACTTGTAGAGCTACACTTGATCCTCGCCACGCCACGCTACGTGATGTCGTTCTATGTACAATTCAGGCGTGTTCGTGTGCGTCGGACTTATGGTTTAGATTTATAGCTATCTGTTTTTTAACCGACTTCAAAAAGAGAAAGGTTCTATGTTCGGCTGAACGTATTTTTATGTCTTACGTATCTGTTTGGGTAATCATCGTTAAGACAGGAAACTGTCACCGAAATTCGGTCGGGAAGATTATGCCATGATTACAGCTTACATGAATTCCCTGAAGCTAACGATCATAATATCGAGTCAATTCTAAGGACTATTTATAATATATATCAAATAAGCCTAATATTATCTGTTAATTTATTTATCACCCCTCAACCTTGCCTCCTACTCATACTAATTATTTTATTATGAATAATTACAGTTCGATCCGCAAGATTAACACGAGATTTACTTACATAATTATTTAATTATTGAGTAAAGTTATTTTTACGTAATATCACCCAGACTTAGTAATTTAATGTGGATGGATAACTTTAAAGAGTTTTCAGAAGATTAAGTTACAATAATATTTTCATGTAGGAAGTTCTTTTTATATGCAAAAATAGAGTCTGTCTAAAAAGTGAAACGATTTGGGTAATTATTAGGGCAAAATGACATCTGATGTAGTCAACAGTGGTTCAATAACCAAGGTTGACTAAGAGATCTTGATCATTGTTTACTAATAGAAGAACCTTATAAAAAGTATCGAATATGAGTATTTTTTAATAATTAAATATTATACAAAATTCTCAAATCGTTTGACTTTTTAGACAGAATAAAGATGTTTAGTTCCCATCCCAACCATACGTGCAAAGCATTTTGGGAACTAATTTATTGAGCGTACAGCTAAGGAGTGGAATCCCCTACCGGAATCTGTGTTTCAGGAAACCTAGGTTAGGTAGACCCCTAGACCCCTAGCTTGTAGTTCAGGACCCAACCTATGGTTCTTTAAATCAAGAATAAATGGTATGCGTACTCCATCGCTTACTATCAGATGAGATAGTAGTCAAACGCAAAATTGTGAATAACTAGCTTTTGCCAGCGGCTTCGTCCGCTTAAGTTTATAAAATATAGCCTATGTCATTTAGGAATAAATTAGCTTTCTATGGGAGAAAAATTTTTAGCAATCGGACCAGTGCTTCCAGAGATTAGCTCCTACAAACAAAAAAAAACAAACTTTACCTCTCTATTATATTATTAAGGGTGAGTTGCACCATTTAACTATAACGATAACCAAACCATAACCAGCCATGAAACGGCCGCCTATTGGTCAATTCGACGATTTGACATCTGTTAACGGCTTTGTTATCGTTATAGTTAAATGGTGCAACTCACCCTAAGTGTAGTTATAAAAAGTTTACGCTTAAAAAGCTCAGTGAAAAGACCTCTGGTCCTAATTTCTTATCATTTTTACTGAGAAGGTGTCTCAAAAACTCAAAAAAACACTAGGCCATAATTAGGGACAAGTTTTTCAAGAAAGTAATCCCTTAATATACGTCTGTTTTCATTCTTTTTCCACATAATTATTTTAACACTTGTCCAGGTCATCGGCCCCAGCCTGTACACACACTACCTTGACCGACCAACGTCAACAGATGTTCCGATGACATTGACTCACGATTTTGACAGATGTCAGGGCCAGCGTGACGTAACGGTTGCGTCATCTTTCACAATATGGCGGCGATGGATTCCATTTTTAAATAAATATTGTGACGATCTTTACCAAAGGACGCAACGGTTTGGGTGTCTTGATTGGTGTTTCCGTCATCTCTTGTTTGGAAACCTTTTGAGAGAGAAACATGATGAAATTCATAAAGACATGAGTACAAAAGTATGTTGATAATAATCTTTGTGTCTTACTGCACTGTCCATTTACTCTTTTTTCAAGTTCCAGATAAGCTATACATCACCAAAGGAGCGGGCTTGCGGCCAATGGGTAGCTCGCCGTACGACCGTCCGGTAACGGTCAGGACCGAGCCCAAGTCATCGACGGCGCTTAGTAATCCACGCGTGCTTCAAGGAGTTGTCAGCAACCGTAGGAGCCCATCAGGGTCGAAGCCTACTGAGGCCATGGTAGTGTGAAAGTTAATATAATAAGCCTGGGACGAAGGCAAAGAAGGAACAGAAGTGGGTTTTTAATCAGTAAAAGTCTTACACGCCCTCTCGCTCCACCCAAGGGCGGTAAAAGTGATTGGATGATTTTCCCAAAAAAAAGAGATCTCTGGAGCCCTGGAACAATAGCAAAGAAGGAACAGGAGTGAGTTTTTAGTCAATAAAAGTCTGACACTATTCCACTCCGCCCAAAACAGATTTGGGTGAAAATTGGTAGGGAGGTAGCTTAGAGCCAGGAGACGGACATAAGACAAAGACGGAAATATAGGGTAGAGTAGGGTAGAGTAGGGTAGAGTAGGGTATTTTTTTTTTTTTTTTTTTTTTTTCAATACGCCACTCCCTACCCTAAGCAGGGTCGTTAAATGTTCTTTATGTTAATAAATGTAATTATTGATTTTTTATTAATTTGATTATTGTATAAAGTTACTTTGTTTTTTATGTTTTATAACTTCATTATCATTTGGCACTTGTCTGCACTTTAAGTGTTTATTGTGTCATAATTTTATTTTATAGATTAACATGTCTAGATATATATGTCTGTTTATTCTTTTCTGATTTCCTACGTTCCTTCCTCAAGGGTCGCACAAACCCTTGGTATTTAACCAATATTTTGTGCTTTCTTTAGGCCTTTCTTCCTTTCTTCCATTGCTATCTTTTCTCTTTCATGTTTTTATGTATATAAATATTTTTAATAGTGTATAAGTATAATGCTGTCTTAATATATATACATAATTATATTTTATATCTTTTTATGCTAATATTTAGTGTATTCACTACTTCACTTATTCCTATTAATTACGATTTGTGCTACATTTACTGCGTACTTTAAAAATATTTTTCTCTTTTTGCCTTCAGCCATTATATTTTTTAGTGTCTCTCTGTTAATGTTTTGGCCCAGCTCCTGCTCGCTGTCGTATCTCGATCGACCAAAGATTGGGCAGTCAATCAAGACATGCAAGACGGATTCTTCGACCCCAGGGTAGCAGGTGCACGATGGGTTCTCCTTACATTTGAATCTGACTAGATATTCGGAGAACCCACCGTGCCCCGTCAGTATTTGTGTTTGGATATAATCCATCGACATCTTTCTGATGGTTCTGTACCCTTCAGTAGCGTCCGGAAAGAAGACTTTTGTGGTTCCAGCAGTTTCCCCGGACTGATACCTCCGGTTCCATTCGTCAAGAGACTCTCTTCTGATAAGACCCTTGACGAATGAGACCGGGTACTTATCGTATTCAGGGGCGCATTTTAGGGTGAGGGCAGCTATTTTGGCCAAACAGTCGGCGCGTTCGTTGCCCGCTAGTCCAGCATGGGCCTTCAGCCAGAACAAGGACACAGTTTTGCTCTGGCCGAAGGCCAGTCGCAGGTTTTTGCGGGCCTCGACCGCCAGGGGGTGTTGGGAGTTGTTATTTGTAACAGTCTCCAGCGCGGATCTCGAATCACTGTATATTGCAAAGCTCTGCTGAGCACGCCGCACAATGTCCCCCGTGGCTCTGCATATGGCCAGAAGTTCCGCCTGATAGACAGTGCCGTAGGATGGCAGTTTAAGCTTGACGGTTTTGGTTTCTGCCGCGCCTTCCCAATAAGAGATTGCGGCTCCCACCTTTCCGTCAATCCTACTGCCATCCGTATAGATCTTGACGGCAAAGTCGCTATTCGCACTTAGCTCACTTTCGTCTATCAGGCTCCTGAGCTGCAGGTGCATATGCGTTGCCGGGTGTCCATTCTCGGCGTGCCCCGCTCTCTGCTCGACCTCCCCGCCCGCCAGATCCGGCCGGGGTACTCCCCTCTTTGCTTCGTACAGGGCGGCTGCCTCTTTTATACGTATATCGAGTGGGAGTATCCCGGCGAGAAGCAGTGCTGCGTTCAAGGAGACCGTGCGGTAGGCTTTGCAGAGCTTTTGCGCAAATCCACGCTGGATTGCATTCAGCTGTTTCTTAACTCCCAGCTTCCCCACTGCCGGAGCCCAGGCGCTCGCCGCGTACATAATCACTGGTTCTATGACGGCATTGTAAATTATTCTTATGACATCTGCGTGAAGGCCCCAGCTAATTTTGGCCGCCCTCGACAGCTGCCCGTATATTTTAACGACTTTTGAACATATGTTGGTAATATGTTTGTTAAATGTCAAGCAGCTGTCGATGGTCAGGCCGAGGATTTTTATTTCCTTTGACATGACAATGCCGACCCCGCCCATGCTCAGGAGTGGTTCGTCATATTTAAGCTTCCGCGTCACCACCATCGCTTGTGTTTTATGGGGCGCGAAATTTAGCTTGTTTTTCACTCCCCACTCCCCAACACAGGCGAGGGCAGCATTGGCCTGTCTTTGGACCTCCAACGCAGTGTCTCCATCAATAACCAGGACTATGTCATCAGCGAACGCCTGGCAATAAATGCCTCTGTCAGTCAGCACCTTCAGGAGTGGATCGAGGACAAGGTTCCATAGGATTGGGCCTCCTATGGAACCCTGGACACACCCCTTGGACGTGTTTACGGAGTGTGTCTCACCGCCATACCTAACCTCGACTTTTCGGTCCCGAAGGTAGCTGTCCATTACCTTTCTTATGTTGCCCGGACAGTTCTCCTCCTTGAGTCGGACTATAATTGCCGGCCACCATGCGCTATCGAAGGCTCCCTCAATGTCCAATGAGATCACTGTTATCAGCTTTTTCAACTTTAGCTTGCATCTTATGTGTCCCATTAGGTCATAGAGGGAGTCTTCGGTGCTCCTTTGGGGCACAAACCCGTACTGTCGGGCGCTCATTTTGGGGAGAAGGTGCCACTTCAGTCTACCCACGATCATTTTCTCGAGCACCTTTCCCAAGACCGGGAGTAGGCCAATTGGCCGGTAAGACTTCGGCTGGAAGTAGTCTTCTTTGCCGGGCTTCCTCAGGACTATGACGGCCGCTTCTTTCCAGGGCTTCGGGAAGTGACCAAGTTGCAAACACTTGTTGGCAATGGCCAGGAAAATTCCCGGGTCCTGCGAGACCGCTCGTGCGCAGATATCTGCCGTGAACCCATCAGCACCCGGGGCCTTTTTCGGGTTTAAGCTGTCTACGGCCACTCTCAGCTCATGCTCCGTGAACGGGGGGTCATGGTTGTCATCATGTTCCCTGCTCACGGATTCGGCTTTCAGTCGAGTGGCTCGGTGGTCCGCGTTATCGTCGCTTTCCCTATCCTCCGGGTAGAAGGCCTCGGCGAGCAGCCTCGTCGACTCCTTCAGGCCCAGGAACTTTCCATTGCACTTTAAGGGGACGTCTTCCAGCCGTTTCGACGTGCGGCCGATCACCCTGTAAATGCCTTCCCAAAGCCCTTCCCTGTCCTGTTTCCCACAAAACTCCTTCCAGCTTTGAGTCTGGGCATCCCTGGCCTTGGCAAGGTACTCAGTCTTTTTCTGCAGGTACTGTTCTATCACCCCAGCCTTCCGAGAAGGGGCCGCGCAGCGTATTCGTCTCTTCCTGGTGGCAACTTCCTTCTTCAGGATAGCTAACTCGTCGGACTACCACGGCAGGGTGAGTTTCGTGTGTGTTTTTATGAGTGGTATGTGTTCAGTGCATGCTTGGTGTATGTTGTGTGTAAATGTGTTTATTGTGTTTTCTAGTTGTTGAGTGTTGCTGATTGCTGTAACTTCCGACGGGCTGATTAAATGGTCTGCATTTAACTGAGCCAGTTTCTCATGAAACTGGCTCCAGTTCGCCTTTTTTGTATTGTACAGCCTCGTCGTTCGCTGCGTGTGTACGATCCCACCCTTCTTCAATTTTATATTGAAGGTTATGCCGTTGTGGTCCGAGTTCGTTAGACCCCGGTCAACTTTCCAGTCTTCCACCAGGTCGAGCATATCCGCTGTACACGCGGTGATGTCAACGCAGCTAGTGTACGTATTCCCCCCCCCGGACGGTCTCGAAAGTCGGGGTGTTACCGACATTTAGTACCTGCATACCAATTTGATCTATAGCGCCCGCCAGGCTGTCTCCCCTGGAGTCAGTTCTTCCACTGCCCCATCAGAGGCTCTTGGCGTTGGAGTCCCCCCCAATCAGCAGTCTCGCCGAAGCCACCGTCACTATTTTTACAAGCTGCTCCAAGTATGGCTCTATGGGTGTATCTGGCTCGAAGTAAAAGGAGGCCAGTGTGACTTCCCAGCCAGCCGTGCGGATTTTCACGACCACGATGTTGTCGGTCGTGAAATCTGGGCACTGTATGACTTCAATGTCTTTATTGAATACGGCGATTGCCGCCTTTACAGTGCCCCCCGGACGGCCGGTGTTCTGGTAAACCCTGACCCCCTTGTATGGCTTAAGAGTTCCGACACTACCCACATATGGCTCCTGGAGCAGAGCTGCGGTGATTCCACGACTGGCGGCCTCCAGCATGAGCTCGTCCGTAGCCAGTCGCATTCTTTGCAGGTTGGCCTGGACGAACCCATGCCTCCTAGACTCTTCTCGAGGGATTACGCCCACCATGTTGATCGCTGTGGCGCCATTAGCAATATGCGACGGTGGATCGCGCTATTGCGTCCCACCGCCTGCGCAACGGGGGTAGAGTAGGGTAGAGTAGAGTAGAGTAGGGTAGGGTAGAGTAGGGTAGAGTAGGATAGAGTAGGGTAGAGTAGGGTAGAGTAGGGTATAGTAGGCTGAAGTAGGGAAGAGCGGGAGCGAAGCCGCGCGGACAAAAGCTAGTAATTATATATAAATAAATATATCTAGAGGTGTATGTCTACTCGATAAAGCCTCAGATAAACTAGGGGAAAAAGTGTCCTCCAACATGACGCGCAATGCTGTCAAATTGTCCAACGACATATTCCACGCGAGAATGCCTCGCAAAATCAGGGGGGGTCATCAGGGGGTATCATAAGTTGCTTCATCATCATCATCATCATCATATCAACCGAAAGACGTCCACTGTTGAACACAGGCCTCCCCAAGCGTCGCCTCAACGACCGGTCCTGTACGTCACGCGGCAATCCGTCTGCCAAGCGTAGCGATTATGGCAAACCCGGGGGGGGGTTTGCCATAATGAACAAAACATATGTATATATGAATTAAATAACTATGTAGGTAACGACCTTTTCAGCATTCAGCGCACGTCCTCATTGTGTTCCTTTTATGGTTCATTTTTGGAACAGCTGCTGTTCTTACATTTCTATTGTTACTAATAAGACTCATTAGTAATTAAAGAGGCGGAAGCCACTCTGGCAATAGCCAGGATAAATCACACCGGGTGGAAGACATATGACGAGATAATATTAGTCAAGAACTAGCTGTTCACATAATGCAGCAACTTTCAGTGGGTGGAGAAAAAAAAACAATGAAAACATAATATTAAAAAGCACAATCATCAGTTCATTTCCGTGTAATATTTCAAAGAAAATTAGTCTTTATGATGGTTCTTATGTTCACGTCACAAGGTGTAAAATTCTATACTTATTTAATTATGAATGGGTGCCAAAAGACAATGCTGACACGTCACGATCCTGATATAAGAGTCGGTATTTTAAAATATTTTCTGGCAAACATACAAATGAATGATTTTTAAAAAGCTTTTAGAATAATTACGTGTGCAAATTAAATAAATAACAGTACTTTGTGAGTAGGTAAATTTGTACCGAGGGACCAGTTTTTTCTTTTTAGAAATGTAGGTGTAAACTTCATTAAATGTCCACTGTTTTAAACTATAATAAAAAAAATAATAATAATAATATTCCACAACTACCACACAACGCCGTCTAGTTCCAAGCTAAGCAGAGCTTGTGTTATGGGTACTAGACAACTGATAAACATACTTATACATTTCTAAATACATACATGTAATAGATAAATAATTAACCTTTCAATTGTGGAAATTACAGACGCAATAGAAAGACAATAGGTGCGCGAACGCCGGCGTTCGCTTAGGGTTTAATTAATAAAAATAAAATAATTAATTAATAATAAATTAATTATAATAAATAAATAATTAATTAATTATTTTTTTTTTTTTTATAATTAAATAATTAGATTAAAATTTTAAGGGAACTGTATTTTTATTATCATCATCCTTTTAGCCAAAAGACGACCACTGCTGGACATAAGCCTCCTCTAAGAGTCGCCACAATGAACGGTATTCGTCTCGCATCCATCGGATTCCCGCGACTCCTACCAAGTCATCGGTCCACCTTTTGGGAGGTATAACTGTGTCTTCAGGTACGCGGCCGCCACTCTAGAACCTTTTAGACCCATCGACCATTGGCTCTGCAAGCAATGTTTCCTGCGCACTGCTACTTAAGTTACTGTATTTTCTTTCGAACTAGCTTTTGCCAGCGGCTTCGCCCGTACATAAAAAATGTCTATGTCACTCAGGAATAAAGCAGCTTTCTGTCGGTGAAAAAATTTTAGCAATCGGACCAGTACTTCCTGAGATTACCTCCTACAAACAAAAAAAAAACAAACTTTACCTCTTTATTATATTAGTATATTTCGAATTTATTTTGTACTAGCAATTGCCCGCAGCTTCACCTGCGTACATAAAATATAGCTTATGTCACTCAGGAATAAAGCAGCTTTCTATTGATGAAACAATTTTGGACATCGGAACAGTACTTCCAGATATTATGGAGTTTCTTGCCGGTTCTTCTCCATAGGAAACGACCAATTTCGAAACTTGCACTAGCTTCTGAAGCTTTATAAGTGCCCATGTAGACCTATGTGAAATAAAAAACTTTTGACCTACAAATAAAAAAAAACAAAGTTTACCTAAAATAAAGTTTGCTTTGATTTGATTGTGATTGTAGTGATTTTTAATTATGTTAGGTAAGTCTAAGTTATGTTCTTTTCTTCCATGGTCATGTCTCGCTCGAGTTTTGCGGCCACCGTTTCTCTGCTACCTCTGTGTTTGGTGGCTTTGGAATTCTCATTGACGTTGATGTGAGTCACTGTTATGATGAGGTCTGTCCTGCGTGTCGAAGAGTGCTCAAAGAATCTTTTGCCCTGGATTTTCTCTTGCACCACCAATCGTTCTATTGTGTTCTCGTTATGGATGATAGTAAACCTGAAGAACTTTAGGATTTGTGTTTCCACAGAGGCGATAATGTCTTTTTCTTAGTCTATATTGAGATCTGGGTCATTATCTAGATTTTTTTTTGAGAATTGGTAATAATCAAATAATTTCTCCCGCTCTGGGTGGAGCGACAGGGCGTTAGGCTTCTACTGACCCACCCTTGTTCTTTAGCAGCTCTTTGCATTCCGAGGTCAAGGTGATTCTTTCAAACGACTTCACGTTTCCCAGCTTCAGTTTTTCTTCTTCGTGTCACTGACACAACAGTATATTAATATTTGTTGGCACAACACTTCGATACTTCCACGCAGTTGTCATTAGCAGCGTAGACGTCACTTCGGTGGCAGGTTAAGAAGACAAAAGGGCCCTGCCCTTAGCACGTGAAGTAGACTTTGGGAGTCACCTTTCTCATCCTGCTGCCGTTCCATTGAAACAGCTCTACCTTGCCTAATTTTCTAAATTTCCTGCCTGTTTCCTAATAGCTACAATTTGGGTATAATCAAGGGTGAATAGGTTACTTACTACTCTAAGTAAGCCTACTACATTGTCCACCATGTCATCATTTACCATCAGATAAGATAGTGGTACTTGACCACGACCAAAAAACAAGAACTTGGTGAGGCTTAAGTTGCATCTTCGTACTTCTAATTAGAGGACCACCTCTAATTAGAAGTACGAAGATGACTAGACTAGAACTTCAAAAGAGCCACAGAATGAGAGGGCTAAACTTCATGTACAGTAGTGGAACATAGACGGACTTAATGCAACAAAGCGTTCTCTACCAGTCGACCTTTGGTTTTAAAAGACGACACTGTGCACCATAAATATAAGATTTTTGTTTGTTCGTTTGTTTTTTTGATGAGTAATCATCAATATACGACTTCTTCTAGGGGGTGTGTCAGACTTTTACTAACTAAAAGGGTCGAAGCCTACTGGGGCCAGGTTTAGTTTCGAAATAGCTCGAGCCCCGGTATGAAGGCACGAAGGAACGGGGTGGGTTTTTAGTCAGTAAGAGTCTGACACTATCTCCCACTCCGCCCAAGAGCGGGGGATGTCATTAGATGAGATAAAAACCTGCCTGTGATTTTTTAGTTGTCTTTTGTATTTATGCATTCTAGGGCCGCGGTAATTCTCTAGTAAATTATATAGCACTTGGACTTCTGTTTATTATTTCTTGCTATTTCACACCCATCAAGTTTTAGTGCAACTTCTCAGCTGATAAGATATCGCGACCGGTCCCTTTTCTACTTCATGTTTAGACCCTTGAAGCTACCTACAGTATAATTGAATTATCTTTAATTTATGCACCGAACTAGTAGCGAAAACTGGTTTATTTGGGTGAACCGGATGATGGCGTGACATATTTTTTAGTTCTTTGATTTACATTATAATCAAAACATGTTATGTTATTATATAGGGGTGTGTAAGGGCCGAAGCTGCGTTAAGCATGTGTCCGTGCGTATCTTGTGCGATTGTCTCCGTAGTGGAAACAGAATTATTACCTGAGCAGTGCTGCTAGTTCAATTTTAACGGTGTGCATGTAGTCATGGCGAAGGAGAACATTAATCTATTATTACGTAGCAAAATAGGCGCGATGCGTGGCTGCCCGCGACGGTGCACTACGGGACCGCGCGGGCGACCGCGTAACGCAGCGTTAGCGTTAGGGGTCCTAACGAACATCTTTCGGAAGCCAAGCCAACCTCACCTGCACGTGGTAAACTCTACTAATTAATTGACAAGGCTCCGGCGACCCGCCAACATGCACTGGACTAGCGTGGCCCAAACCCCTAGATGGATAGAGGAATATAGAAGAAAGTTTGGAAGGATTTGCGGGAGGCCTTAGCCCGGCAAAGGGCTGGTAAAAAAATTGTATAGGAAGCTTGCTAGTAGACCGTAATCGTTGGTAAGTCCAAAAAAAGCCAAATTTTAGTGCGGTGTTACAGTTTTCCGCGCAATTAGAACACAATTATACAACGGCCTGAAATCAATTATCGGACATTTGCCCAGATCAAACACAACTTCCGTCTGACCTTGCCTGCTACGATCTTTCCGTCCGATTATAATTTGGGTGTTTTCAAAGCTAGAGAGAATGGGCTCTTAATAAACTAGTGCGCCTCACCATCAACGATTGCATCACTGCTTACCATCAGGTGGAATCGCGTGGGTGGAGTTTATATTATTTAAAAAAAAATTAAACTCTGTTCTGCATACCTTTAAAAGGCTATGAAACATCTGCAATGTCGCACTTTATGAGAAGCATAACGGGCGCTTTGCCAAGCCGGAGATAAAGCTAAGATGTCAAGCGCTGTGCAAGCGTTACCACCTGACATCGTGGCGTTTCTCGTTCTTTTTTTAAAATAAAAGTTTATTTGTAGTGGTTAAATGTCATAAGAAATATGTCTTAATCATATTGTAATTTTCCATATTTATGGTCCTAATACAAAAAAAAATCGCAATTTTCGGTCTTTTTATAAATATTTCCAATTTTAATATATAATTAATATTACGAGTATTTGTTATTCCTATTTAAATTGCACCTGCACATCGCAGCATTACTGCTTCGCAGAAGTCGGCGACCGCCTGCCACTCCTCCTCGCTCCGGACCATGGCCTCAACCAAGGCCCGGCGCGAGAGGTCTCCGCCGCTGATTGCCCCCACGAGGGCACGGCGATACTCCGCCCAAGCAGGACACACCTCGACTGTGTGCTCCACCGTGTCCTCCGGGCGTTCCGCACAGTGTTATTACCTTATTCCTCATAACCAAGCAGTTAGAACTGCTTGGCTGCAAAAATTCGGCATCTTCTGCATCTGTGTAAGTTGGAAAGACGGAACGACGGGATGTGGGTAAATAGCCTACCGTAATTTTTGTAGAATAATTACCTACCTACCGTTACACTAGATCCTTTTAGTCGATGAGGCCTAAAGGATCTGGAGGAGCGACGGCGAACCGGAATTCCCAGTGTTAGAAGGTCTCCCTCAAGGTAGGCCAATGACTTGTAAGGGTTTCGGAAAGTCCGTGGATGTAAGACGTACAAGGCAAGTCGTTGTGGCGATACTTGAGAGGAAACTTCTTTCGGCTGTAAACGACGATGTTTTTCGAAAATCTACTTATATAGCCCGGAACAATATCTTGATACGCATTCCTTGATAGAAATAGATATCCGTTGTTTTCAGTGTGATAAGTTTAAACATGACTTAAACAACCAGATCAAAGTTGCCATTGATGCCAATCAGGTTTGCAAAAAAATAATACGGAATTCATTTTTCTTAAATTTATTATTTTGATCCAGGAGAATCTGTAAAGTAAACAATGATGATCTTTGATCAGAAATACGAATTGATTCATAGTTAAGCAAGATTATTTTTGAACAAGATTTTTTTTTTTTTTTTTTTCGATGGGAAAATCATCTTATGAACAAGATCCAGTTGTGCACTAGCGATATCATTTCAATTGTATGAGACTTCACAAGTCGTGAGTTCTCGATGAAAATACCAAAATTACTATTATAGTTGCTTGTTATATTTAAGGAGTTCCCTCAATTCCTCATGGATACCATCATTAGAACTATACCCTATTCGCGTTAAGATTAGACATTTCACGAAACCTAATTTATTGTCTGTTCAACTGATTTCAACTTCTATTTCGTAAGCATAAGGACGGCATTAGAAGCGTAAAAGTGGTTACAATACCAACTATTTACTGCAGCCGCCATTTGTCATGCCACCAATGTAATAAAAGTGGAAATTGGTTGAACGGAGAGTAATAAAAAGTTTTTATAAATGTCTAATATTTATTTATTTATTTAACTATTTATGTACACACATGGAAATAAAAAAAGAAGAAGAAGAAAACAGAAAATTGTACAGAAAGAAGAAGAAAACAGAAAAATAGTATAGTAACAGAGTATAGATTCAGAAAAAATGAACCCATCTGGAAGCATATCCGGGAAAAAATTATAACATGGTGTAAAAACTATTGGAATCCATTCAGTTACAGATTCTGAACAAACTACGAGTATGTATTCAGGTATCGCATAAACTAAAAATAATGTTACAGTTAGTTAATGTGTCGTTACAGTTAGTCAGGAACTTGGAAATCTGACGATAATCTTGTCAAAGGTCTTGTTTTATCGTGTTGCTCAATTACTGGGTTGTGGACAGAATAGAATAGAATCGAACCGTTTATTTCTGAATACCTAGTACTCAGATGGTGACAAAATTAAAAATTTTAAAAAATTGCGGCAGTTTATAATTATATAACTATAAGGACCACTTTATTAATATGTGTGTAACTTTATGGATTACGTTATTTTTATGCATACATAATCAAAAAACCGGCCAAGTGCGAGTCGGACTCGCCCATGGAGGGTTCCGTAGCAGCAAGTAACATAATATAAAAGTTCTTGTAGTTCGTTGTAACTTTGATCGATGTTTTAATAATAGTGTATTTTTTTAGATTTATGACGTATTAAAAAAAACTACTTACTAGATCTCGTTCAAACCAATTTTCGTTGGTAGTTTACATGGTAATGTACATTATATATTTTTTTTAGTTTTATCATTCTCTTATTTTAGAAGTTACAGGGGGGGGGGACACATTTTACGACTTTGGAAGTGTCTCTCGTGCAAACTATTCAATTTAGAAAAAAATGATATTAGAAACCTCAATATCATTTTCTAAGACCTATCTATAGATACCCCACACATATAGGTTTAATGAAAAAAAAAAAATTGAGTTTCAGTTCTCAGTATGGGGACTCCCAAAATTTATTGCTTTTCTTCTATTTTTGTGTGAAAATCTTAAAGCGGTTCACAGAATACATCTACTTACTAAGTTTCAACAGTATAGCTCTTATAGTTTCGGAAAAAAGAGGCTGTGACATACGGACGGACAGACAGACAGACAGACAGACAGACAGACAGACAGACAGACAGACAGACAGACCGACAGACAGACAGACAGACAGACAGACAGACATGACGAATCTATAAGGGTTCCGTTTTTTGCTATTTAGCTACGGAACCCTAAAAATGAGATGTTTTCAATGTTAACTATTTTATAAAATGTCAACATGTAAAAAGTCATTCATATTCATTTATTAATTTGTAAACATAGGTAACATTTTAGGTCTTAAATAACAATTTTTTAACACTTTATTAGCTAATATTAGCATACAAATTAAATAGTGATCATTGGACAACATAATGTCTCAAGATATTCATAAAATGGCAATATTTATTTATGGATGTCAGATAAGAGTTACTGCATTTAACATACTGGGGGCATGGGTTCGCTTCTGAATAGAAAACTTGGGGTCCTGTAACGCAAAGCAAAGAAGGAATGTAGGAGTCTGTTTTAGTCAGTAAAAGTCTGACACGCCCTCCTGCTCCGCCCAAGGGCAAGTGATGTCACTGGATGATTTTCCACCTAAAAAAAAGACGTATTTAAGAACTTGGCAAAGTGTTGAATGGGAAGCAACACACTATTGTTGTTTCCATTCAACCATCACAATAGGTACTATGGAAAATCTTCTTAATGATAGTAAAAGAGATTTATGTATAATTATGTGTTAATAGCCCAACACTTTTGATTTATTCAAAGACAAGCTCATTTTAGAAATGATTCTCTCTTTAAAAAGTGGACGCACTTTTTTATAATACATGTTTTCAAGAACTCTGCAAAGTGTTGAATGGGAAACATCACACTATTTTGGTTTTCATTCAACCACAACAATACTATGGAAAATCTTCCTAATGATAGTAAAAAAGATTTATTATGTATGTCAATGGCGCAACACTTCGATTTATTCAAAGCCAAGCTCAATTTAGAAGTGATTCCATTTTTAAATAAGAGAACGCACATTTTCTTTTTTTTTTTCGTTTAATCGAACAGCTGTATGTCTTTAAACGATTTGATGAGACTGGCTGGTGCTATTATGGGCAGAAATAAATACTTTTTGTCGTACCACTTAACGTAGGCATTTCTTGAATTCCGCCAGCAATTAAAAAAGCACTCGAAATGTTTAGCATAACTACTATTTTTTTTTTAATGAGGTCGAGTAGGTCATAGCTATTTTTTTTTAGTTGGGACATCATCAAATGACTTTCGCGCTCTAGGGTAGAGTGAGAGGAAATGTCATACTTTCAATATTAAGTCCTTACCTATGAAATTGACTTTTTCTTTTTAATTTGTTACTTTTAATCGTGATATGTTCGGACTGACTTCAAATTAAATTTAAAAAAAAAATGTAATCCAAGTATTTACTTTTTTTTTAAAGTTGTTCATTGGTTTTTTTTTTTTTTGTTTTGGGATTTTTTGTAATATCACTGTATTAAAACCATTTTTGTACTAAATCTAAGAAAACTCCTATTATTTTGGAATATTATTTCTACCGTGAAAACAATGCTTTTCGAACGGTTTACAATATTGATGATGTATAGGTACAATATTTAAAACGGCTAATGACTGGGAAGTGTTAATTCGAAAAAAAGTAACGTATCTTTAACATAAAATTTATTTGGTACATAGAATTACAAGTCAATCCCAAGATATTATCATACTTCGAAATAACCCGTTTCAAAAAAGCCAACTTCATAAGTAACCTATTATAATTTATTTATTTATTTAGGTTAACCAACAATTGTTTACACATATACATTTCTAAGTTAGTGACTAGGTTAACATTTGCAAGTGCAACAATTAATTAAAGGTTAACACCACATGCACAAAAAACGGCTTTAAATAACATATTTAAAATTATAAGTTATACGTTACAAAAAATAATAATAATTTAAAATAACAATAAAAAAAAAATAAAAAATTAACAATTAATTATCATTCAATAATGTACAGATACCACATAAAAAAAAAATCATTCGTATGAAAATTACTGATCGAATCAATTGCAATTGATTAAATTATGATTGATTAATTATATTAGACATTACAATTAGAATTAAAATTATTATAAATAGGTAAGAAAATAAAATTTTAAAAAATTAAATTGAAAACATTGAGAATAATTGAGAACACATATAAAATTAAAATTAAATCTCCGTTGGATTATTTACAAAAGCTCGTAGAAATTTGTTTATATTATCGTGATGTACATCTACTATGTCACTGCGGCCATTAATTATTTTGCACATTCTAGGTATCGGGGAATTAGCACCAAGCTCAGACTTTCGAAGTGGCGGACACAGGGGTGTTATCTTATTCCTAGGATATCTAGAGGGCGCGTGGAATCTAATAAGCTTCAATAAACTGGGGCAGTTGATCTTATTACGCAACAATTTGCAAAGAAATAAAGCATCAGCTATATCTCTACGCATGGATAACGATTGCATTCTGAAATGACACAGGCGGGCTTTGTAAGAGGACAGACGCTTAGATTTGCCCTCACTAAAGGCCAAATGCCATACAAAACGCTTCTGAACCCTTTCCAGACGCAACATGTGTGTGGCATAGTGAGGTCTCCACACTACACTGCAATACTCCATAACACTACGTACGAGACTGTTATATAGCATTATCTTAGTGCTACTTTTGCGAAAGCCTTTAGTGTTACGAAGTAGGAACCCTAACATTTTCGATGACTTTTTAATAATACATTCAATATGGGGCACAAAAGTGACTTTTTTGTCAAAAAGTACTCCCAGATCCCTTATTGTCCTTATTGTTGTTATTATCTAAAATAATATAGGTAATATAGATTATAATTTAGGATATATTAGGTTACATATACAAAGTTGGCGTTCATAATTATAATACCTAGATTCTATATGATTATAGGTACTGTGCCCAATTTCCTAAAAATATTTTAACCTATTAAACTATCGTCTGTGATTGGAATATCTACCATTATTATTAAATCGTGAACCGTTTATTTTGATTTATTTGCTAATAAATCATGATTCAATGTTGCTATACAGTTTTTTTTTGAATTATTTAATCGTTTTTTTTTAAACTTGGGTATATGCACATAATTTGAAGGCAACGTGACAGACCGTCATCTTGAAATCCACGTGAGTTTTAGATTATAAGGCGTATAGTCCCTTGAACATGTGGCCGGAGTGGCCGGAGGTTCAAGTGCGCATTTAATTCGGCCAGCTGCGCCCGGATAGAGCCCCGCTGAGCTTTAAATTCATTTTCTTTGCGAAATATTGATTGATTTACATATTACGCTATGTACATTCTGAAGAACACTTAACCAGTATTTTTTTTTTATGTAAACATTTCTAAAGATCAAAGCCGTTTCAAAGGAGTAGGAACAACAAGCAAAAAATATCATATTGAATAATTTTTTTGACAAAAGTATTAGTCGCACGACAAAATCATGTGTCGATAATGTTGTTCATGAATCTATGATAAACATTTTTTTTTTTCGAATATATTATCTCAGCCTTTACCGAGGGGTAGGCTTCAGAAAGTGACTTGGACGCCAGGGCCTTAAATGTTTGTTTATTCAAATTTTTATTCAATATACAATTTGTTATTTATTATATGCGAAATTGTATTACCTTGACTTATACTTTTCATGTTTTGAAAGTGAAAACCAATGGGTGTTTAATATTTATTACATCTGTAGCCAAAATGGCGGACGAGACAATGTGACTCCTGGCTCCTGTTATGGGTTTCTTTTTTTTCTATGTATGGTACAACAGGCAAACTACTAATCGGTAACGTACCCCATGGTAAACCTTGCATACATGTTACTAATTGGTAACGTGCCCCCACTTGCAAAACTAAGACACGCATTTGAAATTTGGTGCTTATTTGAGTCGATCTAGTTAGTTTATAAGTTTATGACGGCGATGTAAATATATCTACAATTCAAGTTTAACTTGCGTTGCAAAATAAATATCAAGTATGTACACTAATATAACAGAAGTGGTAAGTTTGTTTTTTTGTTTGTAGGAGGTAATCTCTGGAAGTACTGGTCCGATTGCTAAAATTTTTTCACCGATAGAAAGCTGCTTTATTTCTAAGTGACATAAGCTACATCTTATGTAGGCGAACGATGTCGCGGGCAAATGCTAGTTTATTTTTAAAAGTGATCATTATTGTTATAGCAGAATTACACAATATATTAACGGTCTACAGAAGTCTGACGCCCGATATAATTCTGATAAAGACATCAATAATATTATGGGATACTTAAAGAAACGGTGCAATATTATTGCACTAGGTGCGTTAGATGCTACTCCAAAACCGTTGATCATACAGAGCTAGGAAACTAGTGCGATATGCCATGGAATAGGCTAGTTGCCGTAAAAAAAAATAGTCCGTCTTTTAGATTATTCAAAAATAAGGGACACGTATTTTTTCATTTGTAAATTATACCAAAAATTACAAAGATATAGCCCATTAAAGTTACGTGTAATGTCACGCCTTGCTGCATTTTTTCGCACAGGGTGACGTCACACGTAACTTTAATGGGCTATATCTTTGTTATTTTTTGTGTAATCGAAAAAAGAAAAAATACGTGTCCAATATTTTTTTTATAATCTTAAATACGGACTAAATAAAATGTAATTATTTTGACCCTGGAAACTACCCTATTATAGTATGTCGTATGCCTGGCCTAACAGAGCCGAAGCAGTAGGTTTCGGGGGTTGGCATTGGTTGACTTCCAAAAATGAAACTGGAGGTCCTGGAACGTAACGCAAAGAAGAAACATAGGGGTGGGTTTATCCACTAAACGTTTAACACGCCCTTTCGCTTAGCCCTAAAGTGGAATCATTGAATGATTATTGGAAGATAGTATATTGCAATTGTAAGAAAAGTATGACATTAATAGAATCTGGCGTTTATCTAATCTAACATTACAAGAATCTGGCGTTTATCGAATCTAACATTACAAGAATCTGGCGTTTATCGAATCTAACATTACAAGAATCTGGCGTTTATCGAATCTGGCGTTTTAAACTCGTCTAACCTTTCTAGAATCTGATATTGGTAGCCATATTATTTAAAGACGACTTTAAAACTACAGACCTATTAGCGTAGCCACGGCAGCGAGGATGGAAGGTATGTCCTCACGCCCCATCCGCCATGATTCTGACCGACTACCAGCCACGGTAGACCCAGGCTTGCGGACGTTGAGCAATGGGCAATAGCTCGCCATCCGGTCGTCCGGTAATTGACCGGATCAAGACCAGTCGTCAACAGCGTGTAGTGATCCATGCGCTCTTCAAAGAGATGTCAGCAAACCGTAGGGACCCAGCAGCCGATGCCCGCTATCTATTACCTCGGGGACTTTACAAAAAGGAAACCCGTAGTCTAAGAATGCAAAGGGCAAGTAAAGGACACAAGTATGGTTTAGCCAGTAAAAGTCTGATATGCCCTCACGCTCCACCCAGAGCGGGAGAAGTCATTGGATGATTTACGACCCTTAAAAATTTCTCTAAAGTGTTGTTTTAGGGAAATATGTATGTGAAATATATCAAATATCCCAGTATTTGAAACATACGAAAAATAAATCACATCCATAATTTCTGTAATCCTTGATTACACAACGTTACTCCATCATTTTATCTGGGCCATCTACCAGGCGGCCAGACAATAAAAGAGCTATCAAAGTAATCGGCCATCAAATTGATAGGCTGCATGGAATATTTCTGGATTCCACATTGCGGATTAAACAATTGAACGATCGTATTTGTGGAAACAAACCATTGTTTGATGACAATGACTGTTTTGATAGTGTCAGTGCCAATGGCTATTTCCAGTTGAACGGGATTGTGAGTGCTGTGTTTTTGTTTTGAAGATTGAAATGGCAGGATATCGGGGTAGACAGTACACATTTACAAGAAATGATAAGGTCATGTCCAACCTGGAAAAACTGTTTCCTATACTTCAATGAGTCGCCTTAGTAGTTCAAATTATTCTCCGTTTTGAATATTTATGTTGTGCATAAGTACCGCTTTTAGGCACGCAATTTACCTTTTTACGTACTAGTGTAGAAAAGTGCGCAAGTTCATCCATGGCACAATGTAACCGTACGGACCAAGCCCAAGTCGTCAACGACGCGCGCTGTTCCCGCGCGCCTCAAGGAGTTGTCAACAACAGCAGGGGCCCAGCCGGGTCGAAGCCAACTGGGGCCAGGGTTATCCGAAAGGGCGCTCGAGCCCCGGTATGAAGGCTTGAAGGAATGGAATGGGTTTTTTAGTCAGTAAGAGTCTGACACTATCTCCCGCTCCGCCCAAGAGCGGGGGTTGTCATAAGATGATTTTTTCCATCGAAAAAAAAAATATCCATGGCACAATTTATTGTATTTATTGTATCGGGCTGGACGTCAAGCAGCGCCCACTAGTCGCTGGTTCCTTAATTTCTGGTCCTGTTAATTAATTTCTTCGTAAGTGTATTGAAAAAAGACTTTTGATACATGTGGAATGACACTATTACACTTGGTACCATACAGAATTCCGCCTAGGTCGTAATGACAAACTTTCTCCACTTGTTACTCTTTTTTATTATTATTTTATGTTGTTGTGTATTGTGCTGCTTGCGCAGAATAAAAAGTTTGTCATTGAATAGAATATTCTATTCTATTCTATTCAATGACAAACTTTCTCCACTTGTATTTAAATCTACTACTTTATTTTTACATAGCTTTCCTAACGATTTAAGGTGCACCAAAATAGTATATTTTGATGCAAGAGAGACATTTCGTCATTGAAAAAGCGGCATTCACCCGATTCGTTAGGCGAGGTTATTATGGAGCCGAGGGCTGCAGTGTTTTTCAATACACTTAAAAAGGGTTGAAGCGCGCCTTGTGGGGGTCAACGCGCGCCCAACCTTTACGATTTAAATGTAATAAAACTGTGACGACGTCCAGCACATGCACTTATCCAAACTAGTGCGAGAAACAGTAAATTGCGTGCTTAAAAGCGGGATTTCGTATTGAAAATTGTTAATAGATCCCGTTTAGCTACCAGGGTTACATAAAAACAATGGTAGTCAGGAAAGTTGCCCGAACAAACGAATAGAAATCCCGAAAGAAAAACAGAATGCCAACTAATTAGTATTTACGTCAGCTTTCGTTAGCTTACCAAGTTAATCCGAACTGTTGGTAGGAGCTATACTCCAGTTTTATAGTCCATTGTGTTCGCCATTGAAGTTCGCGTGCTCATATCGGTCAACAGCTCTCGCTCAATATTATGTCAAGGTTGAATCAATCAGTCATTCACTCATTCAAACCATCATATCATATTTTTTTTTTTAAATCTTGGAGGATAAAGTTGTTTAAGTTTCTCAAGTTAAAGAAGATAAAAAACCGTTCAAATTGAAAAAAAAAATAACAATTGCTACAAACTATATTTTATTTATTTATTTGTTAGCCTGTTCTGTCCCACTCCTGGGCAAAGGCCTCCCTCCACTCCTTCACACAAACTATAAACACTTTTAAAAAAAAAACTTAAAACTTGTATTACAGATATAAAAAAAAAACAATGTGACACCCAATAAAAATTTACAAATCGTAAAAATAGGTAGATACAAAAATAAAGCTAGCACTACAATAGACAACTAGAACGACGTCGCGTGCCGTCGCGTGGCGTGAATCAAGTGTAGCTCTACAAGTTTAGTCTTCATATAAATTGTATGGAGACCGACGCGCCCAGATCGGCGTGTGTAACACACGTGTGCGCAGCGTAGTTCTAGCTAGAAATACTGGCACGGATCTTGAACGCTGGCTTCAAGTTGCGCAGAAGTCAAATATTCGCTCTCTTTAGTGATACGAAGTGAGACGCGGGGGGCGGGGAGTGTCAGTGATTGGCTCGCCGTGCCATCGTGTTATAGACGTCACTCGTGATTCGTTCCCTGTGCTTGCTGCATGTATCTAACAACATCGACAATTGGCTCGCCAATGTATGGAAAGCGCTGAGCGATCCACATTCTGACGCCGAGCGCTCAAAATTCGTGCCGGCACTTGTAAATCTTACGGCACTTAGACGATTTTTTCGCTATGAACGACACCCGTCAAATGAGAGGGAAAGTGTGGCGCACCGCTTTTATAGGCTTTAGGCTGTCATTCCTTCATTTTAACCTAACGCTAGCTGTATCTTAACCACTAAAACAAAAAAAAACCTAACTAATCAAAACTAACTAAAAATGATCGCTGTCGACTGGTCATAATTAGAATTGTAAATTTGAAAACCTGAATGAAATACGGGCAACATTAGCAAAAAACCCTGAATAATTCAGGAGTTATCGAGAAAAATGTTAATGTCTCAGACATTTAAAAAAGGATCACACGAAGATGGAATTCAACGTGACTGTTGGTTTTTTTATCATTGATAGAATCACATTTGACCACACTCTTACCTGATGGTAAGCGATGATGTGGTCGAAGACGGAGCACGCTTGCGTAGAAGTAAATATATAATAAATTAGCTTTTGCCCGCGCGGCTTCACTCTCGCTCTTCCCTACTCTACCCTACTATACCGTACTATATCCTACTCCACTCTACTCTAGCTTACCCTATCCTACTCTGCCCTACTCTATAATACTCTAATCTACACTACTCTACCCTATTATATCCTACTTAACCGTTATGATAACCACTATTTTTTTTTTTTCGAATTTTGACATTTTCTCTACCAGAATTTAGTTTTTTTAATGTTGTCGCTGCAAATAATAACAGTTTTTGGTATGATTTTTGTGTAACATTTCTGAATAGCTTACTAATGTTATAAGATACCATATTTTTTAGTAACATTTTATGTGTCTTAGAAAAAAAAATCTTTTTACGATGCTTTATAATTCGCGCGCTTCAGCTGTTTTTTGCGGCCGCTTCTAGCATTTTTTTGTTGCGTTTTTTTGAGGCTCCTGTGCGGGGACAGTAAAGATTTACATTGTTACTAACCCGGCTCGAAGGCGCGCTGTAGGTTTTCCTCGCTCTCCTCATAAAGCTGCCAGTAAGATTGACGGGGTCACTTAAGGCCAATACCTGCCAGGGTTACGGGCTGTTTTAAAGAGTTACCGTAGTCCTCTTTATGGTAACTGACGGAACACTATGAGTTTTAGTCAGTAAAATCCTGAGACTCCATTTGCTTTTCAACGTAAATAAAGTAGTATAGAAGACGTATATGATATTGCCCTTTGGGTGACTTTAAGCCTTCTGATGGGGCCCATTGTGAGTGACCACGTTTTAGAACCATATATCATCACCGGCTACACACACTGGTCACAGACTTTTCTCTTGAGACACTGTGGTATGTTGGATGAGAAGATATCGCAGAAAAATGTAAATAAAAAAAAACTTTTTTTTTCCCACCTGATGGTAAGCAGAGATGCAATCGTTGATGGTGAGGCGCACTGGCTTATTAAGAGCCTATTCAGTCAAGCCTTAAAGACACCCAAATTATAATCGAATAGGAAGACAGCATCAGGAAAATTTCGTTTACCTTCTTATTGAAAGACCTATATTTACGGCAGCAGAAAAAGTGACACCCACCACAAAGTTAGTAGATTGATTGAATATAACTTGACGGATACATTGCATTGTTTACATATTTTACACAAATCATTATAAAATATACCAGTTGTGACGTAGGTAGCTTGATTGATTACCTTTTTTTCTTACGTTGATTGGCCTATTTGTCTAGTGGTTAGTGACCCTGACTGTTATGCCGGAGGTCGTGGGTTCGATACCCACCCAGGACAAATATTGTGTGAGCATGATCATTTGTTCTGTGTCTGGGTGTAATTTATCTATAATATGTATGTATTTAGAAATAATTATATGTATGTTTATCAGTTGTCTAGTACCCATAACACAAGCTCTGCTTAGCTTGGGACTAGACGGCCGTTGTGTGATAGTTGTGGTATATTATTATTATTACCTATTGAATAACAATCGCCAATCATTATCGATGACGTCACATTAGTACAAATATTATTATTATTAGGCTAGTAACCCAGTGATAACATCTGCATGGATCGAACTTTAAGGTAAAGCAACGTTTGGTGAGGTCGGCCCGTAGATGGGAGGTCATCTATGAGATCAAGATCCCTCCGTAAATCTTTTTTTTTTAAGTGGGATGTCATGTAGGTAATAATTTCTGTCAGACTTCTACTGAATTCCTTGTTTGACCTTTACGTTCAAGGACCACGGGTTTCCCTTTTGGAAGTTAATACATGGCCCTAGTTAGTAGGCTTCGGCCCTGCTGGATTCCTACGATGTAGCTGACATGTTTTTGAGGGAGCTGTCAACGATTCGGGTTCGGTCCGGATGAATACCGGACGGCCCTCAGCCCTAGCCAGTTCCCTCTTTGCCTTGGAGAACACTTTGAGCGCTGATGGATTATCACTTTGTCCAGCCTCTGAATTTGATTTGGTGGAGAAGCTTTGAAGTTCTTATTGGCAGCAGTAGCTTTCTTTTTTTTAAATCACGAATCTCAAAACGTGACATGAGTTTTTAGTCACCTTACGACAGATGTAGAAAGAAAGACATCTCCTACAGACCAAGAGCAACCAACATTATGTTTATGTGCTCAAACATTCTATTTTCAAAAAGCTGAAACTTTTTAAAGGGCCGTTTTATTTATGTATTCATCATCTTGTTATTTGAAAAAAAGAATAGAAATCCAGGCATTCCTGGCATTCAGCCTAGGAGGAAAGAGCCAAAAATACTCTGAAACAATGCATGTCTATCAGTTTCAACTAAAAATATAATTAATTTTCTACCTGTAGTCTATTAGCGGCTCAGCACCTGGGCTTTTGGCTTAAATGAATAGCTTGAATCATCAAAGAAAACGTAACGAAGCTTTTTGACATCTGTAAAAAATTTAATACTGTTGATTTTCCTTTTGCGGGGCTTTTCCTAAACTGTGCATTTTATTTGTTTATTTATTTTAATTTTATGTACAGAGAAATGGTATATCGTGCCATAATTATGGTGCCACCGTGACACGGGGCTGCGGCAGACCATGAAAGAAATGGAGGGAGGACTTGGATTTCTTCCTTCACAAATGGAAAAAGGAAGCAAGGAATTATGAACGTTGGAATAAATGGAGGGAGGTCCAGCAGTGGGACAGTATAGGCTAGATATGATAATTATAATAATTGAATGTTTGTAAAGTGATCGATGTTTGTAACAATTTAACCCGGGGTGGGTCTTTTAGTCAGTAAGAGTCTGACACTATCTCCCGCTCCGCCCAAGGGCGGGGGATGTCAATGCATGCAAGAGATTATTTTTTTTATAAGATTTAACATTATACTTTTTATGTGTGAAAAATATAGATCCCAAAATAAAAGAAATTAACGAATAAACGTTTAAACTGCAAGTCATTCAAATAAGTACCATAATGAATGGCCGGCCCATTTCTAAGATCCGTTTCGCATAAAAAGACTATAGTGACGTAATCACTGTAGATAATAAATGGTAGAAACTAATTTATTTGAATCCGCCTGAAATTTGCGTAAGCGCAAATAGTTATTTTTAAAATCATCATCATTATCAGCCTCGCCTTTTTTCGAATAAGTTGGGGTAGTATATTTGTGTTTAGTAATTTATTTGTCTTTTGGCCCACTCTCAGTCTGCAACGAAGCGAAGTAACTTTATGACGCCTTTTTTTTCAAGATATTTATTGAAGTTTTTGTTTTAATAACTTTATGGACCAAGTGATTATTAATAAAACTGATACTTTAAATAAGATTTTTTTAAATAAGAAAGTTTATTTAAGTTATTTTAAAGTGTATAGTAGCGTCGCCTAGGCAGCAGTACGAATATTTGTGCATATAATTCCGGCCAGCTACGCCCGTATAAAGGCTCGCTGTCCTTTAAATCTATTTTCTTTGCGAAATATTGATTGATTTACATATGCTATGTACGTTCTGAAGAACACTTAAGCTGCATTTTTTTTTATGTACAGGTACCCATATTATAATCCATTAGAACTATTAATATTAGTCCAAGAGCGAGCGAAGCAAACTCAGAATTCGGACAGACGGATAGACGGACAACAGAGTAATCTTACCGTAGGCGCGGGCTTGCGGACAGTGAGCAATGGATAGCTCGCTGTCCGGCCGTCCGGTAACTGTCCGGACCAAGCCCAAGTCGTCGACGGCGCGCACTGTTCCCGCGAGCCCCTAGGAGTTGTCAGCAACAGTAGGGGCCCAGCCGTTCGAAGCCTACTGGGGCCAGGGTTATCCGAAAGGGAACGATGGTCAAACGCGAGCCTAACAATAATTAAAAAAAAAAAAAACTTGAGCCCTGGTATGAAGGCTTTAAGGAACGGGGTGGGCTTTTAGTCAGTAAGAATCTGACACTATCTCCCGCTCCGCCCATGAGCGGGGGTTGTCATAGGATGACTTTCCCCACCAAAAAAAAAAAAGACGTGTGGCACTCGGGGACTGCCGCGGTAAAGCTATTGCATAGCATTTTTTATCAACTTATGCAATTATAATTATTTATTTATTTTATTTATGCAGTATTTTTTTAAAGTTACACTTTTTGAGCGTGGTGACCGATAAGAAAACAAATGAGTGGGGTGTTAGGTTATTTTCGTTACGGAATTTCTGGATTCGGTCTCCACACTCAAGGCCCGCGATAGAAGCTATGCAATAGCTTAAAAAAATCTAATATGTATGGAACCCAAAAAAGACAAAAATTGAGTTAAGGCAAAATTAGTTTGGTATCTGGAGATATATCTTAGCTGGTAGGAAGATATGCAAGAAGCCAAATTGTGACTCACCAATCCGTCATATTTTTTGGGAAACAAGTGGCGTGTTTCAATTACTTATTCCGGTTTTAAATAGTAGCTTTTTGGTCAGAACCGGAGGGTTTTGCGGTCACCAACCTGCCTACCCACTATGGTGATTAAGGGCAATGCCATCTCTTTGGGGAACAGCCATAACTTTGAAGTGAGGACCGAAATAATAATGAGACCAAAGTCAGCACATATTTTGATGACGATTTTATGCCGTTATTTGAAGAGAATTCATAAAGTCTGTATTAACACTAGTGCTGTGAATGAGGTCTTGAAGGCGATTTTAAAGCAAAAAAACTATGTACAGTAGTCTTCGCAGGTGGACTTAATGCAATTAAGTAGTCAATCTTTGCATTAAAAAAGACTAGACCATGTAATATAGCAACTTCTATGTAAACAAGTCAAGAAGTCTCAAAGTATAACAATTATGACAAAGAACAAAATGAGTTTGTATGTAATTTTGAATTTTACATTTAAAAGTAAATCTACTATCAGCCTTTTCTAGTTTCCTTCATGTCAAGGGGAAACACATTCCAGAGTTAAGAACTAGACATAAGCCCAGTGCGGTGAAGAGCGTCCAGAGGGAACTGATCTGATCTGTATATGGTTTTTTTATCTGGAATAACTTCGTAGTATCCCAGTGTCTAAAACTTATCCTCGTTTGATGGCAACAGGCTCACTGTCTTTTACATGGGACCTAACAAACATAACTGACGATAGTGGGTTTAATATAAACAGGTAATAAAACTACTCTGCCTACGTCGGGACACGTCGTGAGCGAGAAAGAGAGATGGAGTTATACCCCTATATGGCCCTTAAACAGTTCAGTTTAGGTCTTAAAATGGATCGCGTTAAGCTCTAGCTCTCTATGGCCCTAGCCTTTGAGAGCCAAAATGGTGTCATTTTGATTAAATTCAAGCCAAAACCAGTCACAAACATGACATTTTACCCCCAAAAAGTACCAGGGCACCAGAATATAAAGGCGTTTTCTCTCCGCTAAAATTCAGCCAATCACAGAGCTTTATTTCGTTCGCGTGTGCTGCACTGTGCAAGGTTAGGCGCAGGTAGGCTGCAGACAAATCGCAAATCACGGTGGGCAAAGATTAACTGTTTTCACTGTTATCATGCAGAGGAGGCAAATGGATCTAGTTTTTGTTTACTTTTAAATATGTATCTTAAAATGACTAGTATTGAGTGCTAAGTGGCAAATCAGGATTTGGTCAGTGTTGAAATGAGGCCTAAATACGGTATAGGTATCAAGGTACTAGAAGATGCAACGTGCAAAGGCCTTCCAAAAATGACGCAGGAATTAATTGTAACGGTCACGACGCTTGAAATGATGATAATATAATAAAAGGATCAATGGCTGTGGCCTCGTTATATCGATGGTCCTAACTACTTAGTTTTGATCACCTTGAGAAGATATTAAAGCACAATACTGTTTTTTTTTTCGCATTTTGGGCCACTGGAAAAACCCCCGTCCTGCATATCTAAGTCAACCACAAAATATGTCATATTGGCTTTAAAAGTTATTTTAAGAACAGAACCAAAAAACCTCTCTATAAATAGGCTGCTACAGGATACATACCGTCCAAAAATATAATCCCAGGTAGCTGAATAACGTTAACAAAATACTTGTACCCTAAAAATCGATGGTTTAGGCACAAAACTTTACCAAGCATTCTTCGTAAGATTGCAGACTGCCCCGCCTTCATTCATTGAGTCACCTGGCATGTCAATGACCTCGGAAGTAGGTGATCCGATGATGTATTAAGTTTTTGTCTGTCTGTCAGTGTCTCTTTCATCGTGAATTACTGTATCGATGACAATCATGTTTATATTTAAAGTTCATGAACAGATCGTGTGACGTCAGCTATGTCAATGTGTTTGACACTTTCACTGATGATGGAAGTGTTCCAAGATGATAACTAATTTGTTATTTTTAGTTTAGTTATTTTTTTCTCATCAACGGGCCAGACTTTTCTAGTTGGAGTTGTGGGATGACATTCGAGGTTACGGCGGTGCTCTGCCCAAGCGGGGCACACGTCTACCGTATGTTCCACCGTGTCCTCCAGGCGGTCCACACATTGGTGACACTCGGGCGTTTCTATTGCACGAATCCGGTGCAAGACACTCCCGAACTTACCATGTCCGGTTAGAACTTACGTCATGTGGAAGATAAGGAAGCCGTGTTGTTTTTCCAAGCTTTCCAACTACTCCTTAAAGAGGGAACTTACGCCATAATTGTGGCGTGGTTACGACAGCCGCTGTCGCTATTCCATCATGAGATCCCGTCGCAACTCTACCCGCCATGCTACGACTTATCGCGGCAGCGGAGTTTCTTCCCGGCGTTGCATCTCCACGCGCAAGTCGCGCGTGCGTGCAAGGACTGTTGCCTCTATGAGTACTAGTGGTAGTGACATCTTCCAGCTCATACCTGAAAGCCATTTATCTACTGTCTTTCAGTTCACACCTTCCCCTATCTGAGATGCCATTCAAGTGCTTATGAATCACTGCTGAAAAGAGCCGACATACTTCTTGGTCTAGATGCTTTACCTCTCTCTTCACCCAAAACGGGATATATTTGATCATAAAGCTACTAAAATTGTTAAAATAAATTGATATTACCCTAAGATCACCATCATTATCATCATCATTTCAGCCGAAAGACCCCAAGTGTCGCCATAAAGACCGGTCCTGTCCATCTCGCATCCATCGGATTCCTGTGACCCTCACTAGGTTATCAATCCACCTTGTAGACCGTCCAATGCTTCTTCACCGAATTCGCTTAAAGACGCCCTAAATAACCTCAGGGTAGAGAGGCTTAATCTATTTCTAGAGAGAAGTGGAGTGGTCGGAATGTGGGCCACTATGGCCCACTTACAATAGTCAATCATGGACTGAACCCGGAAAACAAATTCTAAAGATAAGAAATATCTCAATTTTCCAACAAGTTTTATATCCGTGGGAAAATACAAATCATTCATTATAAGAAAAAAAACTAAACGACTTTCTCTTGCAATTAACATAGCTTTAAGTTATTTACATATGAGTCATATGTTGTTTTGGGACAATAAAGTTCCCCTAAACAAAAACCCGATTGGTGAAATTTCCAGTTTTATTTACTTCGGAGATTTCTTTATAGCCTTGGGTGGTTCGGCTTAGTTCGGTTTTGGCCGAAGACCGGTTTTGTGTGACGTCAATAGTTACCCTTACAAGGAGATGAGATGACGAACAGATTCTAAACTAATGGTCACATTAGCTGGATGATTTAGTTCGGCTAAGTTTATTATCTTTGGCTAAGGTGGGTCTTAAATTTTCGAGATGTCTAAAAGGTGTATCAAAAGGATCTGGGGTTAGAAATGAGAAGTCATTAGATGATTCCAGACACCGTAGGCGCGGATTTGCGGATGGCGAGCAATGGGTAGCTCGCTGTACTACCGTCCGGTAACTGTGCGGACCGAGCCGTCGATGGCGCGCACTGTTCCCGCGCACCTTAAAGAGCTGTCAGCAACAGCAGGGGCCCAGCTAGGTCGAAGCCTACTGGGACCAGGGTTATTTCAAAAGATAGCTCAAGCCACGGTACTCCTCCCAAGAGCGGGGGTTGCCATTAAATGATTTTCCCACTGTTAAATAAAAGTCATTAGATGATTTGCTGCGCGCCTCAAGGAAATGTCAGCATAGCAGTCTGTAGGGGTCCAGCAGGGCCAAAGCCTACTGCGGGGCCCTGGAACGAAGGCAAAGAAGGACCAGGAGTGGGTAGCAAAAGTCTGACATGCCCTCGCACTCCGCCCTAGAGCGGGCAGAGTCATTAGATAATTATCCAACTCAAAAAAAGGCTACGGTTACTGTTTCTAAGAATCTCGCAGCCTGCAATACTCCTCGGAAACAAACAATGATGCAAATTAATCAGTAATCTCCGATGAAAAAAAAAGACGGGTTGCACTCCGGAAGTGCCGGCAGAAGTGAAAACTTTATTTATTTATTTTTTATTTATTTATTTATTTAACACTTTATGCACATGGGTACAGAGGCGGACTTAATGCCTTAGGCATTCTCTTCCAGTCAACCTTTGGGTGATGCGGAGAAAAAGTAGTGGTAGGTGCAATAAAAGAGTGAGAAAAAGGCAAAAACAAGGATTTATATACTAATAGACCATAGAATAGATATACTAATAAACCATAGAATAAATATATACAACTATACAATATATACTCAAATTAATACACTAAAATAGTCAAATAATTGGTCCAAATCGACAATAGAAAAACATTAACGCTGTGATGAAACTACTGCCAGCTTTTTACGAATCAACTCGCGAACTTTGATTTTGAATGTAAATCTGCTTGTTGCCATCCTGATCTCCTGGGGAAGCGCATTCCACAAAGAAATAGCTTGAATAAAGAAGGAATAGTGAAGAAAGTCGGTACGATGAGTGGGACAATGGAGAAGGCGGTTATTAGATGAGCGCAGATTTCTATTGTGGTTAGCGCAAATGTATTGAAAGTGAGGGGCTAAATAACTGGGGCAATTAGGAGAATTAAGAAACGAAAATAACGTGGTGAGCGCCCTTTGCTCTCTGCGCTGACGTATGGGCAACCACTTTAGAAGCAACCGATGCGCTGAAACATGATCATATTTCCGAAGATTGAAAACAAATCGAATGCAGTAATTTAGAAGGCGGTCAAGTTTATTGAGGAGATCTGCATTCAGGTCATAGTAGCACACGTCGCCATAATCGATGATTGGTAAAATCAGAGTCTGCACAAGCATTGTCTTCGTGCTAGATGGTAAAAAGTTCTTCAATCGAAACAGAGCCCGCAGCATTCCAGTAACCCTCTGACTAACACTAGCCACTTGAGTACGCCAGTTCAGGGTACTATCAATACGCAAGCCTAGATCCTTTACATCGGTGCTGAATGGGACAATCGTACCGTCGAAACGAACTGGTGGCAAAGTTGCACTGTCCACCTTAGCGATGATTCGAGGACTTCCAATGATAATAGCCTGACATTTATTGGGGTTCACTGCAACACCAAATCTGTCGGACCAGGCTTTTATGGCTATTAGGTCCCTATTTAATTGGTCGATAGCACCAGGTATATCGTCGACCTTCGCTTGACAGTACAACTGCAAATCATCAGCATATAGATGATACGAACACTGAAGTACGGTAGTAATGATATTAATAAAAATAGAAAATAGAAGAGGAGAAAGGATACCGCCCTGAGGAACGCCAGTTTCCAAACCACACCAGCGAGATGAAGAATCCCCGACGTGAACTGACTGCTGACGTTCCTGAAGATAGGAAGTGAACCACTCCAGTGCCTCGGGAGAGATCATAATATAGGACAGAAGGGCTAAAAGGATTTCGTGACTGACGGTATTAAAGGCGTTCGAGAAATCTACCAACACTAGCACAGTGACTTTGGTATCCTCCATTCCGGCCCTCATATCGCCAGTCACTTTAAGAAGGGCGGAAACAGTGCTATGTCCTGGCCTGAATCCAGATTGCAAAGGGCTTATAAGCGAATTATATTGCACAAAACTTGAGAGTTGTTTGTGGACACAGGCCTCAAGCACTTTGGATAGGAAGGGAAGGATAGAAATTGGACGGAAATGGGTTGGAAGTGTGGGATTGGAAATTTTAGGTAGTGGACGAACATAGGCTTTACGCCATAGAGAGGGAAATACTCCAGAATATAGGGAAAAATTTATAATATGGGAAATGGCGGGTAGGAGGTAATCTAGGATCGTAACGATCATACCACGAGAGATATTATCACATCCTACCGCCTTGGATTTTATGGACATAATAATTTTTTTGATCTCTTCCGGTGCAGCTGGAACGAAACGAAAAGGATTAATTTGAGGACGCGTTAGACCAGAGATTAGAGATAGAGTTTGTAATTTCGTCAGATGATCCAAGGTAGGCACAGTGGAGAAATGACGGTTAAGATCATCTAAGTCAATAGAATTTGGAAGATCCAAATGTCGCGGTTTGCCGATACCTAGAGTTCCAAGGAACTTCCAAATATCGGCAGAAGAAGAAGATGAAATATTTTCAAGAATATGGCGGCGTTTAGCATTGCGTATCATCTGGTTACATTTATTCCTAGAAGACTTAAATAAAGTCCAGCTTTCATCAGTACGATCCCTTTTATGCTTGCGAAATGCAAGGTCTCTGCGTCGCATAACCATCTGTATTTCTCTTGTCATCCAAGGTGCGGGAGGACGTTTCAATTTTACTTTTTTAACCGGGGCATGGGTGTTATAAAGGTTGACCACAATGTCATTAAAAATCAACACCTTGTCGTCAACTGAAGTGGCCTCCGTCATTGGCTCCCAGTCAATCATAGAAGCATCCTTCTTGAGTTTTTCAACGTCCATCCTCGCAAAACAACGCCTGTACAGAACCTTGGGTTTGGGTTTAGGAGGTTTAAGGATATAGGAAAGGAAGATCATGTCGTGATGAGAGAAACCAGGAGCGTCATGTTGACCGTGGAAAGGGACGAGGAAAGGATTTGAGGTGAGAATCAGGTCGAGCCAAGTGTCTTCACCCGCAGTGTTATGATGAGTAGGTTGAAGCGGCAATACATGCAAACTAGCTGACTCTATAAGATGAAGGAGCTTACGGGACCGAGGGGAATTTAGAGCAAGGAGATTTGTGTTGAAATCACCCATTATGATGTGATGTGCATACTCTGAACCCAATGATTCAAGTACTGATTCGAATTCAGTGAAGTAATCAACAGTGGGGGGACAGTAGACAACACCGAGAATGGTTTTGGCTCCTCTGACGCAAACTTCAAGAAAGAGGAATTCAGCTGAAGCAGAATAGTTAGAAGAGGAAGAAGCCAGTACTTTGTAAGGTAAGTCACTGCGAAGATATATGGCCACACCACCCCCTCCCTTACCAGTTCGGTCATTTCGTATAAGAACGAAACCAGTGAGGGGGTATGTGGTAGACAGAAGATGCGGTTTGAGCCACGTTTCAGATATCAGGATGGCATGAACGTTGCTGTTATTAAATGCATCGTACAACTCGCTATAGTGACTGGCAACGCTTTGAGCGTTGATGTGACATACGTTCAACAGCCGACTAGACTCATCACCAAAGCTACGACGTACGAAGTCACCAAGGGTGTCGCCGAGAGAGCAAAAGCTAGTGTCGCTTGAAGAGGCAGCAGATTCATTAGCTGAGAAGAAAGAGTCATTGTCTGACATAAGTAGAAGAGAGTTTAAAAATATTAAATAAAATTAAATATACTATAAACTACAATTTCTAAAAGTAGAATAACTACTATGCAGCCCTGCACCACCCGCCAGCTAAAACAAACATAAATCAACATTTTTTAAACATATATCTCGGCTATTACACACAAACAGAAACAATAAGCCAATAAGAAAAATTATAGATTCAACTAAAAAGGGAAAACCAAACCAAAACATGGAAAAAAAAATCAAAACAAAAAATTAATGAAATAAAAACAGCACAAAACAGTGGTCGATAAAACCTCGTATAGAATCTAAGCAGAAATCGTTATTCGACTTCTACATATGTTTTCAACAAATCGATTCAACAGTCTCAATGGAAAAGTTTCCGAACGAGTACTGCGAATGTCAATGCCTTTACATCGTTGATTTAGCGTTGATTTGACTTTGACAATTAGAAAAAATAAATAGTGTTGACAGTTGAGGGTATCGAACAAAGTCAATTAAATAAATAACAAAAACAAATATATAGGTAATTAAAACCGGCACAAGTAGTCGGTTGGGACACAAAACTGAAGAGGAATAACTATGAGACGGGAGCACTACACAACGGTTAGTATACTACTATGAATTCGAAGCAAAGATGTAACAGCAAGACAAACACAACAACAACAAAGATGTACTATTTACGGTTTTCGGTTTTTCAGGCTCCCGGCAGCTTCCGCACTCCCACCGCTTGCAGTTGGAATCGTGGCCGGCACCTTCGGGTACTTAATTACTAAGGGTTTCAGCTCATCTGTAGAAATAACCCTGTGCCGACTTCCGTCAGGGGCCTTGATGAAGATGACGCCGTCCTGGGACCAACACGACCTCATGCCAAAGTGCTCGCGAGCCTTAGCGAATACAGACTGCCTCGCCCTTGTCAAGAACTCCTTGACAGACACTTTGGAGCCTTTCAATCCTGTCTTCGCCTTCCAGACTGAAGCTTTGATGTCCACGCTGGCGAACCTTATAAGAATTGGCCTGTGATGCTCCTTGCTTGGGACCCCAAGTCTGTGACAACTTTTGATTGAGGAAACAGTAAGATTCTTGAGGGCAAGCTTTGTGTTGATAACATCAAGGATTACCGCAACGCTATCTTCGTTCTCCACTTCAGGCAGTCCCTGGAAAACCAGCGCTTTCCTCCGATGTCTGGTTTCTAAGCCGTCTATTTGTTTGGCACACTCACTTATTTGGCTGCGTAGTAGTCCCAGCATGGAAAACATGAGCTCACGGAATGTTCGAAACTCGTCAGCTATTCTTGCCACCGTGGTAGTTTTGTTTGGTCCGGCACACTGTATCTGAGCTTCAAGATCATCCATCTTCTTCATGAACTTCTCCTCAAGGGTCTTCTGGGCTGCCAAAACTTCGGCGTACTGGGACATTGTGAAGTGCTGAGTAATGTTGCAGTGAGTGACAGTTCAGTGAACAGCTGGCAGGTGGTGTTAATGTGGTGTTTATTTAAACAAACGTGAGTAGAGAGATTAAAACTGATGTAGACGAAGAATACTAGTCAATAAATCTAAGATTTAATAAGAATTATATTTTAAATAAAACTCCGAAAAAAACCAAACGTCTGTGCTTTTTTAACACCTACCCGCGAAAAAAAAAAAAAAAAAAAAAGCTTGCTAAAAAAAAACTTGATTATTAACGTTGAAATATATATATATAAATAAATATATATATATATAATATATCTATATACGTTGAAATATATTTATATATATCTATATATTTGAAACAGTAGGCCCAGGCATACATTTTCGCCGCGCCGTGGAGAGGGGATAGCTGTTTACTCTCCATCCGTCTTACGCTTTTTCGATCAGATCACGTGTCCTGACGCGAGTTTAAGATTTTATACCCATTACAGAAAAAGTGCTCAACGCCGCTAAAGAAGTTTTCACTTCAAAAATCATTTGTTTATGTGCGTTATCGTAAATCGTGGACAACGGTCGTCCACCTCGATGGCAACCTTGTAAAGGGACTGTGTACCATCAGCAACATAAGTGGATGAAGACAAGTCTAAATATTGTACCATATCACAAAACTTCTGAGAAACTGAAGAGTCATAACTGTAAAACGGTCCGGACTACCGCGTACGTCGAAGGACCGGAAACCTGGAACAATGTGCCTGCTGCAATCTTCCCGTTCGATTATAATTTGAGTGTCTTCAAGGCAAGAGTAAATGGGCTCATAAACTAGTGCGACTCACCCTCAGAGATTGCATCACCGCTAACCATCAGGTGGGTTCGCAGTCATGCACTACGATGGTGAAGTACCAATACCTTCTAACTGACACTTCTAGAAAATTACTTTTTAGCGCTTATAATAATTTAAACGTATGTTTCCGCATGTTTTTGTGTAATCTCTGAAACAGATATATAGTTTCAACTGTATCAAGATAATTCTGGAAACACTTCCTAACTAAACCAACGTGTCAATTTATAGTATTACGACCTAACATTTTTGGGACAGGAAATTTTTAATTCGACAATTAGGAGTTATTGGCACTTCGCCGTCGACTAGTTTATATCAAAGAAAAAAAAATTAAATGTGTTTCGCTGTGTGTTTGGGAAAGTGTTAAATCGCTATAACTTTCAATAAGTCACTAACTACGAACTTACAGCCACTATACATCTAATAACAGGCGACGCGTGTCTGTCAACATATATGACTTATAGATCTGATGTAGGTCGCCACAGAATAATTTCCAAATAGTTTCGTCCAATCAGAACGCAGTATCCTACTCCCCTGTACCAATCGGTACCAATAGGAACGCAGCACCCCGCTCCCCCGTGCCTCAACAAGTTGAAAGAAGGCCTTTTTTACTATTAATTGACTTGACCGCTATCTCAGCTGATGGAAAGCGACAATGTAGTAGACAATGAAGCACGCCAGCCTAGAAGTAACATATTCACTCTTTACTACATGAAGACCGATCAGAAAACACAGACTCCAGTAGGGAATTTTTAATTTTAATTCTTAGCTGTACCTACATACGTTTAATGAATGTCTACAAAATGTTTTGTACGTATGCATGGGAAGTCCACATGTACTGTATGAACTTGGCGTAATTATATAGGTTATGCAGTTTCGACGTCAACTTCCTCATAATGTAAGCGGTAGAAAACCAACAGGTTAGGACACTGGACTGGTATCCGTCAAAGTGCTTTAGTGCCCGTTTGATATTCACCATTTTCAAAAATACTTCAGAGCAGCCATTTGTATTATAAGTCAAAATTAGTTCTCTGGACGCTCGCAAGTGGCGCTTTAAGTAGGGACAAAAAATTAGCTGTCAAACATAATGAATATCCTGTCTAGTGGTATAAATACAACATTAGTTTTAGTACAATTATGCGAAACTTGAAACATACGAGTCTAATATTTTTATGTAAAGAGTCTATGTAGCTTGTTACGTCAGCAATAATAAATAGTCAACGGGCCATCTAGGCGACTGAGGGATTGTTTTGCACTTGCAACCAGCTGTTTGCTGGTGTCTAATGCCCGTTATGACCTGCCATGACCTGTGTTGTACTCAATGTTGGTAGTGTCCAACTTGTAACCTTTTTAAATATTTTTGAAAAAAATATATAATATGGGGTAAAAACTATCAGAATCCATTCAGATACTTATTTTGAACAAACATATTTAGGTTTCGAAATTATGTTGTATATTAGAGGTCAGTGATTCAACTTCTTTTCATCTTGAGAGCTTAGCTGTTTGGCAATTGATTAGCAGGTTTTAAATTCAAATTCTCGATCATTCTCATTAATCAGTCGGTAAATAGCATTGTTATTAGCTTAATTTACAATCTTTTTATTTTATTTTAACTTCCAATGTTTGTATGTGCGAATGTGTTTGTTTATGGCAAATCTTGCTAATGGATTTTATATTATTTGATTTATCTATACAGCACTAATTTTTAATTAGTACAAATACTTACAGGGCTTATTAGAAAAGCCCTTGTTATTATTTAAGTAAAGTCTCAATAAATAATATTCATAAACAGCAAAGTTATTAGCGTTTGTGTTTATCCCAAAAATGTCTCTCAATTTATAGAAATATTGTGCAGGCTATTGATTATGAATGAATAAATGACGATTAAAATGGAAAAACACTGCCCGCAGTATTTTCTACTAGCAATTATTATGTTTGATTGAATCTATGATGAATTTACCTTTTCGTGGTAAATTTTAGAATTTCGGTTTTTTCTACTTTTGAATACAATTAATTAATTATTCTGATTACGTTGATTATTCTAATTATTTTGACACTATTGATTATTCTGATTATTTTGATTACGTTGATTATTTTGATTGTTTTGATTATTCTGTTTATTTTGGTAATTTTGACTATTATGATTGTCATGATTACTATGATTATTGTGATTGTTATGATTGTTGTGATTATTTTGATTTATAACATGTCTTATTTTGCGAATGCTGGTTAACCTGTAATTGGCGACTGTGTAAGACTTAGGCCAATTATTATTCATACTCGTAAAATGCTGTACACAGAAGCTGTTGGTTTGACCTTAATAAATAAATAAATAAATAAATACAAAAATATGATCAGTAACGGGTACAGATACAGCCCTATTTTTTTGCTTACTAATTAAAAAGTAGGGGTGTATATGTAACTTCGATGACAATGCATTTCTATAATCGTACTAAAGAACTGGTCTAATACTGTGAATGCATCAGGACAACACTATCTGGGTTTGAGCTCTTAGGAACTTTTACTATCGTGTGTATATCATTAAATACTTATTTTTATGAATAATAAGAACCGGTATTCTAGAGCTTGAATCTAAAGACTAAGTACAAAAAAAAACTTTTTACAATTAATAAAAAAAAAAAACTAAAGCGTTCAAAATAACTTTGATTCGGTGATTTTGGGTTTATTATTTTGCACCGACCTTTTCTTTCATATTCCATCTATTCTTTGGCCTACCTCTCCTCCTCTCTCATATAAGCATAAATCTAACAATTGCTCACAACTTGTACTCTTACATTCCAAATTTTTTTTATCTGTTATAAACTAGTACTTGACTGCGATCCCGCCTGATAGTAAGCAGTGATGCAATCGTTGATGGTAAGGCGCACTAGTTTATTAAGAGCCTATTCACTCTTGCCTTGAAGACACCTAAATTATAATCAAATGGGAAGACCGCAGGAGGCAAACTGTTCAAACAAAATTCATTAGAAGATTTTAATATACTTTCTTTGCCAACCATACTCCTCTAGCAAAACTCTAGTTGCATTTACATCGAGGGAAGCAGAGAGACGATTGTGTGTAAATTTAATGAATATATTAGCTAATTAGTGACGTTTTTAAAACAAAATAGCCCATTTATGTAGTGACAGGTTAACAAGTTGAATGATACGAGCATTATAAGTGATTGACGTGAATGTAAATGGTATTGACAAATTGATTGTCAACGTCAATGTTCCATACATTCCTAGTTAAGGTAACACGTTGACAACAGCACTCATTTTTGTATTATTTATATTCCTGGTTTAAAAGTATTGTATAGTGTAGTAATGTCTGTCTAATAAGTCAACCGACTTGGGAATTTTGTATAATATATAATAATTTAAAAAATACTTATATTCGATACTTTTCATAAGGTTCTTCTGTTAGTAAACAATGATCTGTATCTCTTAACCCATTGAATGCCAAATACGAAATTTTGCGATGTCGACTCCTTATTATTACGGAGGTCTTCACTACAAAATAAAGTACAGTGCGATTAAAATATGTTGGCCACTTTGAAGTTGGCGCTATTTGCACATATAGGACTAATACACAATTTTAAGAATCATTATGATGAATCCATATTTAAAAAAAAATTACCTACTGCGCAGGCAATTGTTCGAAGTTTGGTGCGACCAAGATATTTCAGCCGTACTGTAAGCAAACCTAGATATAAAAATAAATGTTAATGATGCCTGCGCAATATTACTAACTAACTAATTAAATTGGTATCCGTAATGCCATTTGTGTGGTGGCCATTGATTACGATTTCGTTATTAACTTCGACATCCAATGGGTTAATCAACCTTATTGAACCCGTGTTGACTACATCAGATTTAATTGAATCCTAGTAATTACCCAAGTTGTTTAACTTAGAAGACAGACTCTAAGTGTGCTTATTTATATTTAATAGACCCCGTGACTTTTGAAAAACCACAAGCTGTTTTTTGGCTGAGTACGGTACGAGGTCAAAAAGGCCCCTCGAGAGCCAGGGAGTTAATGACCTAAAATATTGCCGTTTTTACGTAAATCACCAAAAATTTACGTAAAAACGGCAATTAAAGGATTTTTCTAGGGGAAAAAAATATAGAAACCAAATTTTTCGGCTAGAAAACGAAAAATAAGCGTTTTTCAAGGTCATTCAAGTTGTACAGACGTATGTACAATCGGCGCTCTAGGGGATAAAAAATATACCTAAGTAGATAGAATAAAAAGAAAACAATGACAAAACTAGGTCAACTGTTGACATTCACAAACAGAAAGTAATAAACCTTTGAAACCAAATATAATTTTTTGACCTTTCCTAAAAACCTTTGCTAAAGAAATGGGAGTAGATAATCTGAAATCGGAATACATAGAAAATTTTTAAAGGTTAAAGAAACTTAAAACGCAATAGTTCTAATGATTACATTAGAATAATAGTTATGTAATTGATTCCTAGTAGACAATCTACACTAATATAATAAAGAGGTAATTTTTTTTTTGTTTATAATCTTTGAAAGTACTGGTCCGATTGCGATATTTTTTTCACCAACGGTAGAAAGTTGCTTTATTCCTGAGTGACATAGGGTATATTTTATGTTTGCGAGCAAAGGCGCGGGTAAAAGCTAGTAATTAATATATAATAACAATCATGATCATTTCAAGCGAAAGACCTCCACTGTTGGATATAGGCCTCCCCCAAGTGGCGCCACAACGAAGTGTTGTGTCTCGCGTCCATTAGATCCGTAATACATAATAATAATCCACAACTTTCATACAACGTCATCTAATCCCAAAAAGCAGAGCTTGCGATATGAGAAATAGACAACTGATAACATACTTATATATTCCTAAATACATACATGTTATATTATAAGATTATATATATATATAACTCTTACAGACCTTGCCTCGATTGTCGTACTAAATTCAGAAACCACCTCTCATCACTATCCGCCTAAACGCACGGATTACTTCCCTATAAGTAATGCTCGCCTAGTAACTATAGAACCCGTCCAATATTTCCCGAGAGTACGGCGCTGATAGTATGGGAAAACTTGCATTTGCAACAAATCCTCACATCTATGCAAACCTAGTACTGACGAACCGTGCAGTATTTCTCACCAGTTCATAGAGGCGCTGTTTGTATGGGCAGCTTCTACGTTTGCGAAATATTCTCGTATTCATGATCGCCTAGTACTTACAGCGCGTTCAGTATTTCTCGCCGACATATAAGAGGGCGTTGCTCGGTAAGGAAAACATTCAAGAAGGTTCAGAAACACTCAATTTTCATTCCATTTTTTTATTCCACTACGGACTGAGATTTTGTAAAAAAAGTGTTAAATATAATAAGTAGGTATATCGAAAAACAATAATTATTGTTATTTAATGGTTCAATAATAACTCCGTTCAATCTGTAAAATATAAGAATTTAGGCAAAACGAAACGTAACGCAGAAAAGGGGTAGAATTATAAGGGTGAGAGAGATGACGAATCGCGCATGCGCTAAAACGTCAATTGTGCATTGTGGTGAGTCATCTGACGAACTAAATATTGTCATCGACATCTTGGTCCGAATAATTTCTCTAAAATCAAATTTCGAATATCAAAAAAGATTGAAGAGAGTCAAAAATGGCGCCTATAGAACCGAAAAGACGTGTGAAGTCTATAAGAAAACCCGGTGAAAACATGATTGCGAAAGTGAGGAGGCCGAGATCAGGTAAACATTTCTCCAAAGCCTATATAAATAAACTGTTGAAGAAGGTTCTGAGAAGGAGAGCTAATATTAATGATTCTGTGCATTTGATTTACAAGACGTATCGTAGGATGATCAAAATGGCTTGTGAGTTGGTTGCTCGTCGCCATAGGAAGATTACTCTGAAGGAGGCTCAGATGGCCATGGCTAAGCTGATTCCTCGGGCGGTGGCTATGAATGCTATCAGGGAGTTTCGTCTGCATCCCTTTACGATGAAGCCTCGTAAGTCTGCAAAGCCATCGTGCGACGGCGCCACGAGTAGCTTCGACGCCTAAAATGAGATGCACAAGTCAAGTTGTTACTATGTGCAGTGTAGTGTTTTTGTTTTTCGTAGTTAGTTACCACGAAGTAAATAATTAGTATGCAATGTGAGTGTTGTTTTATTTATTTACAATTCCAAATTTGATAGGAAGTAAAAAGAAATCTATATTGGCGCCCAACGTTTGTGAGTTATATATTTTTCTTTTTTTTTTTTTTTATCTAGAGATAAAGGAGCAATGATCCACGTATATAATTTCAAATGAATAATTTAATTAAATTTAAATTCTTCTTGCTAAGTGATTATTTATTTATTTATTTAAAGCTTTATGCACAAAAAACTGTACAAAGGCGGACTTAATGCCTTAGGCATTATCTGCCAGTCGACCTTGGAGTGGTGCAGAAACATAACATGGCAGGTGCAACTTAATAAGTAGACAAAACAGAAAAAAAAACAAATACAATAGTAAATACATACTTAGATACATACATATAAATATACAATGCTATAATGAAAAAAAAAATCCAACCAATTGGCGCGGTGATGATATTGATTAGTAGGTCTAGAAGATCTGCATAGGGGTAACTAATACTATTTCATTAAAAAATCGAAGTTTTTAATTGGTTAAAAAGAATATGTAAGACAATTAATGCATTAAAATATTGAGAGATATATAAAATTGAGAGGTGTGCCCAGAGGATCATTAGCAATGACCGCCGAGTTGCTAGCCTGTGGGTTTTCTTTTCGATAAGCGTGCGTCGGAATTGCATTGCCTAATTCCGCCTGGCCTGTTCCACCATCGGACCACCAGGCGTACAGCGATGCGCCACTGGTACATTGTAGACATTCCACATCCCACCTAATTATACGCACAAAACATTTTGGGAACACATTCATTGTGCGTACAGCTAAGGACTGGAATTTCTTGCCGGAGCCTGTGTTTCCTGATCGCTACAACCGGACCTGGGGATGTTTAAGTCAAGAGTGAATTGGTTACTTCTAGGTAAGTGCGCTCCATCTTCGACCGCATCGTCGCTTTCCGTCAGGTGAGATAGTGGTCAAGCGCGAACCTAAAAACATTACAAAAAAAACCAACTCTTAGAAAGAATCGCATAAAAATCTGACTACAATTCAGTAAATAATTTTGGTTAATAAATCTAAACTTTAGACAAATCGTTAGAGATAAAGTGTACCTACGTGTTCACTTATAATTTATTGAAAACATTGTATTTATTTTTAACTGTTATACGATTAACTTGTTTGTTATGAAATACCAAAATATATGAACATAAATGACTCGAACATAAATACTAATTTACTATGAAAATTTATATCCTAACTATCTACGTACATAAGAAAAAAAATACACTAAGGTGTCGACGAACTCTTACATCGCTGTACTCTTGGTACGCATGGAACGTTAAACTATGTTTTACTTTGATTTACATATAATATTATCTACTATATCCCAAAAAAAAGTATAGGTACTGAAATGTTGATACCAGAAAAAAACTGGGCAAGTGCAAATCGGACTCGCGTCCTGAGGGTTTCGAACAAACTTATCTGTGTAAATAGTTTTTTTTTTTTTTATGGTGTTAAAATCATCAATAACAACCCCCGCTCTTGGGCGGAGTGGGAAATAATTTCAGACTCTTACTCACTAAATTTACTCCACCAAGCCTTCTTAACGGGGCTCGAGCTGTTTTTCGAAACTAACCCTGGCCCCGGTAGGCTTCGACCCAAGCTGGGTCCCTACTGTTGCTGACAAATCCTTGAGGCGCGCGGGAACAGTGCGTGCCGTCGACGACTTGGGGTCCGGACAGTTACCGGACGGTCGGACAGCGAGCTACCCATTGCTCACCGACCGCAAGCACGCGCCTACGGTGGCCGAAAATCGAGAGCGCCGTTGCCTGATGCGGTCGCCCTCCTCTTTAATGTGGCCGAAGATGGAAAACGCTTGCTTATAAGCAATCTATTCACTCTTGACTTAAAGACTCCTAGGTTATCAGGAAACACAGACTCCGGCAGGTAATCCGACTCTTTTTTTCCTCTTAAACCGAAGTATGTTTTTTTCTCATTAACTTACGAGTTTGATTTTGTAACAGCTTCAAGAGTCCATAGACGTGGGTGTATGGTTTTAATTTCAACTTGATACCTCTACGTGTTCCCGAGATAAAGGGTTTTGACAGATAGACAGACGGACGGACAACAAAGTGATTCTATAAGATTTTTTTTTCGGTCGCCCTTGAGTGGAGCGGGAGATAGTGTCAGACTTTTCCTCCTCCTCCTTATTCGTTCACTCTTGACCGAGTGGTCGTGGTTGATAATATTGCATTTTCATTTGGCGAGTGAGGCCCTCGCGATGCGACTCCATTTGTCTCGGTTTACGGCGTCTCGAGAACTCTGAACTAAGAAGGTTTGTGTTGCTGCTTTGATGAGGTCTGTCTAACGCGTAGGTGAGCGCCCGTGTGACTACTTCCTCTCCACTTGTCCCTGGACAACGAGTCGCTCAATGGAGTGTTCTTTGCGAACAACGTGGCCAAAATATTTGAGGATTCGTACTTGCACAGTCGACGAAGTCAGACTTTTACTGACTAAAAATCCCACTCCGTTCCTTTGTTGCTTATCATACCAGCACCAAGCTTCCTTTTCAGAAATAGACCCTTGGCCCCAGTAGGCTTCGTTCGACCCAGCAGGGCCCCTACGGTTGCTGACAACTCCTTGAGGCGCGCGAGAACAATGCGCGCCGTGGCTTGGTCCGGACAGTGAGCTACCCACTGCTCGTCGTCTGAAAGCCCCTATAAGCGTTCCGTTTTTTCTTTTTGAAGTACGGAATCCTAAAAAGCACCTGTTATCTTGAATGTCAATTAATGTTAATGTTTAGATGACAGACCAATCTAATGAAAACTCACGTGCCCATTGTATAGCAGTTAATATGTACAATTAAAACGATAATCATTGCTACTATAGTTGTACTAGCCATCCAATGGTGATGATTGCATAATGACTTAAACAATTCTATTAATGCACTATAATGATGAGTTTATTAGCGTTAACTTTGACATTTGCATGTGCATGTCTATGTTCCTAGAATGACATGTCTATGTTATGTCATTCTAGGGTTTTTATCTGCCTAAATTAAGAGTCATCATCATCATCATCATTTCAGCCGAAGAATGTCTGTCGGACAGATCCCAAATATGAGAACAGTACTTCATACACGATCGAACTTGGAGTAGTTATAGTGTAACCGATATTGATCGGAGTAGGTGCTCTATGGTTATTTACCATGGCTTTGGCGTAATAAATAATGTATTCATAATGTGTAATCATCAAATAATTCTTCCCGCTCTGGGTCGAGCGAGGAGTGTCAGATTTATACGTGTTTCTTCAGTTGCCCTTTGAGTTTCAGGGTAGCTGCAATTAATTTCGAACAATCCCGTAGTTTCGCTCAGTGTTAGGCCTAATACCAAAGTGCAATAATAAATTTAGGTTACAATTTTTCTACTAGGAGTTCAGACGAGATTTAGAGGTGGGATTTGTTTCGGCCCAAATGATGATGATGAATACGTTTATTATTATAAGTTTCCTACTAAGGTATTGTTTATAGATATAGCACCTAATTAGAGAAAATTTATGTAAGTACGCATGAAGTCAAAAAACCTTATAAGGTAAACTCAAAGGAAGTCCTCATTATAGATTTGCATACCAGTACCTACTAGGACTACATACAAATGCAGAAGTTGATAGCTATAATAACTTTATACCACATCGCCACGAAATAGATAGGTACAGAAGACAATTTACATACAAAGCGCGCTCGAGCAACGCACACATAGACACCGCTCACGGACACGATATCTTGACTCAACCGCCCGGTCGCACTCGTACAGTTCGGCGCAACGCGCTGACCCTAGTGCAATCGCCTGGCGTAGGTATAAAAAGTGAAGTAATACATAAGATTGACTTCTGTACCTATCTATTTTGTGACTTTGCTCACGTGAGTAAACACTAATAAAATAGTAAAATAATTATCACTTATTAATTTTATTACGGTTACGTAAATGCGACAATCCTTCGTTATCTTGCTGTGTTAGGATGAATACGCATAAAATAAAACATGTGAAGTATATAATATAATGTGCTTCTTGGTAGAAAATTGACCCTTACCGCGAGAGCAGTGGTGGGAGAGTGGTAATGGCTCCGACTTAAGAGTTGTAGATCGCAGGTTCAAACCCTGCCAGACGCATTACTTTGTGTAATTTATTTTATTAACAATGCTCTCAAAACGGTGAAGGAATACATCGTGAGGAAGACATGTGACATTCACCAACACGCACTGGGCCCGCGTGGTGGATTACGGCATATTCCCTCTCCTAGAGAGGAGGCCTGAATCCCAACAGTGGGAACATTAAGAAGGCTGATGATGATGATGAAAAATCCCTTTCTCTTTCAGAAATCATTAAATAGCTAATAGGTACTATCGATCAATAGCTTCCAAAGCCTAATGTATTATTTATTATGTATTATGGTTTATACAGGGTGTCCCGTAAATAATGGATCAAACGTAAAGGGTAGGTAGCGTATCTGATTTCCAACAACTAATTTGAATAGTTAAAAAAACTAAATTCTGGTAGAGAAAATGGTAAAATTCGAAAAAAAAATTTCTTTGTTATCATAATGGATTTTTTTTAACTATTCAAATTAGTTGTTGGAAATCAGATAAGCTACCTACCCGTTACGTTTGATCCATTATTTACGGGACACCCTGTATACAAGACGCCAGCTACGGATATGTACGTAGGACATCTATACGATTCGACTAAGTTTTGGGGCGGGAACTACCAATGATGCTGAATTTACGTAGTTATACGTATACGTATTTATCCGTATGCTTACTGCATACGGATAAATACGTATACGTATGCCTAATACGCATATAACAACCAACTTTAGTCCTGTAGCCAGCTTCGGCATTTAATGAGTTAAACAGTCATAGAACTACGCGTTCCAAATGAGAATAGGACCGATTCCTATGTTTTGACGTCTCGAGTCGTACTGTCAAATCGAAGAAATTTTGGCAAAATTGAAGAACTTAGACAAGAGTAAAATTGAAGAACTGGATTCTGTTTAAACTTTTTTCGTTCACAGTTCATAAATAAATTAAATTTTTCGTAAATTAATTAATGTTTAAAAATCTCTTTCCTCGATTTGACAGTAAATCGTGACGTCACAACATGGCGGGCGATCCTATTCTCATTTGGAACGCATTGTACCTTTGGGTTTGCCTAGTTGTAGCCAAGAGCTATGAATAGCTATTGTATACGCTTTAATCAGTTAGTGGAAGAATTTTCGTCATTGCATCGTAAAAATATAACTATGAATAAAGTGACCTCATGTTGATGGATTTATGTCTTGACGCGTTGGTCATTGTATTTCGAGGAATCATTGGTGTTCAATTTTGTTGTACACTGACAGCCTTAATAGTAAATTTTGATACAAGTGGAGAAACTTTGTGATTTCAAGGGTGTTATGGAGTTGAGTGCTGATTGTGCTGAAGTGTTTCCACTATTATCAAACGACGTTTTTCAAAACACATACTACTCGTAGGGGTCGATGCGCGCCCAACCTAATGCGATAAATGTAATAAAATTATGGCGGGTGCAAGCACGCGCACTTTTCTGCACTAGTGCAGAAAAATGCATTAATGCAGAAAATAGTCAATTGCGTACCTAAAAGCGGTGGGATAAGAGCGGGTTTTTGAGTAAGTGTATTTGAAAATAAATAAACGGTGGTCGATGTGTGATACGTGGGGGTCATTTACCGCCCAAACTGATACGATAAATAAATTGTTGCGCGAGCAGTAAATTGTGGCAGGGTAAGCACGCGTACTTTTCCGCACCAGTACGGGTAAACAGTAAATTGTGTGCGGTAGAAATGAGGGGGTTTCCAAGTACCGACCCGTTACCATTGGACTACCACTGCTCACTGAAACGCTAATTCCACAGGGAATAAATATTTGAAAGAAAGAAAAAAAAAACATTAATTTATTTGAAACTCGCACAGGACAAACAACAATAAAATACAAAGTAACCACTTAATCTATAATTACTTAACTTAAAATAAAAAATAAAAGAAAACCATGTTTAAAGATATAAATAATAATAATAATAATATTCCACAACTATCACACAACGCCATTTAGTCCCAAGCTAAGCAGAGCTTGCGTTATGGGTACTAGACAACTGATAAACATACTTATATATTTCTAAATACATAAATATTATAGATAAATTACACCCAGACACAACAAATGATTTTACTCATCACACAAACATTTGTCCTGAGTGGGAATCGAACCCACGACCTCCGGCAGGGTCACTAACCACTAGACCAACAGGCCAGTCAAAAAATACAAGAATCATTTCTGGAGTGGGGCAAAGATTAAAACTTTAAAGACGCGAGACAAGACTTTGTTTCGTATAGATACCTACTATGTAAAGATATACGCATCAAGTGAATTAAATCCAAGAATTCTGACTTGCATAATTACTATAGAGAGATAAAACAATGTGTTCTAGCCAAGTTTCCTCTATTACAGCATTCAAAATCGTTTCAGTATACAGAATTTATACAAAAGGTTTACACTCCTCCGTTTTAATTAATTTATTAACTAGCTATGCCCGCGACATCGTTCGCGTGGACTGCAGAATTTTGAATTTATTTTTTCTTAAATAAAAGTAGGCTATGTTACTCCTTATTACATCAGCTACCTGTCAAAAAAGTCCCATCAAAATCGGTCTAGCCATTTCAGAGATTAGCCCGCACAAACAGACAGACCGACAGACAAAAATTGTTAAAACGATTTTTTTTTTGGTGTATGTACCGTGTATATATTCATATGCATGTAGTAAAAAGCAGTTATTTCAATATTACTAACAGACACTCCAATTTTTTTTATATGTATAGATGTATAGATTTATTAAACATTCATGCAACATAAAAGTACAAAGGTGAATTTAATACCTTAGGTAATCAATTATAGGGACTATTTATTATTCTCTTTATTCAATTTTTTAACATATAAAATTACATTTTTAAATATTTTTTAACAAAATTATACAAAAGAACAAAAAACATTTAAAAATATAAAAATATAGTTATCCACCGGTGTCGGGAGCAGGGTCCAAGCTACCGGTGGTTAGGGCTGCAGAGACAGGAACCTCCTCACAATGCGAGCCGTATCGAGGAGTACTGCCTTCTGTATCAGGCCCTTGATCCACCCGTGCAACGATAGCTTCGACAGATGGTCGTTGAAGCTTTTGGCTATAAGGCCATTAGCGGTCACAACAATTACTATTACTAGTACTATTTATTATTATTATATTATTATTAACTAGCTTTTCCCCGCGGCTTCATCCGCGTCCTTAAAATATAGCCTATGTCACTCAGGAATAAAGCAGCTTTCAATCGGCGAAAAAAATTTGCAATCGGACCAGTACTTTCAGAGATTACCTCCTTTTTTTTTTTTTTTTTAATAACCAACACTGTCCCACTGCTGGGCAAAGGCCTCCCCCAAGTCCTTCCAGACGTTCTTCTCTCGCGCCGTCTCTAATCAGTTCTCGTGATACGCGTCTAGATCATCGCGCCACCTCTTTCTAGGACGACCTCGATGGCGCTTACCGTTTGCAGGAACCCACCGGGTGGCGATACTTGCCCAGCGGTCACTGCTCATGCGGCTGACGTGACCCGCCCAATCCCATTTAAGTCTGGGATAAATGGGATTGGAGATTACCTCCTACAAACAAAAAAATATTTAAACAAACTTTACCCCTTTATATGTAGATTTATACATAAACAACATGTAACTGGAATAATTTAAATGATAAGTTACAATCATAATGATTTAATAAATTACAAAAGTCATAAATGTAATTTAAATACTAAAATTTCACATGCAATTTTGCTGTTTGATGAGAAATCATATGACTTCTCGCGCTTTATGGCAGAGCGGGAGGGTGTGTCAGACTTTTACTGACTAAAACCCACTCTAATGTTCTTCTTTGCCTTGAAGCGCGTGTGGAACAAGTACGCGCCGTTGACGACTGACGACAGAAGTCAAATATTCGGTCTCTTTAGTGGTGCGAAGTGCGACGCGGGGGCGGGGTGTGTCAGTGATTGGCTGGCCGCGCCATCGCGTCATAGACGTCACTCCTCATTCGTTCACTGCGTTGCTGCATGTATCTAACAACGTAGACAATTGGCTCGCCAATGTATGGAATGCGTAAAGCGATCCCCACTCTGACGCCCAGCGTTCTAGATCCGTGATGTCCAATACCTATTGTTAGTATGTCCAAATGCCGGCTGGTGGCTGGAAATCGGGATTCCAGCAGCTGAGGTGTGAAGAAAGCAGTTTCCACGCATCCGGCCATCTCCTTCGGTTGACAGGCCTTCCACAAAGTGGACCAAAGACCTGGTGATCGCGGAATGCAATGGATGCAAGACGCACAGGACTGGTCGTTACGGCGACACTTGGGCTTATGTCCAATAATGGAAGACTTTCGGCTGAAATGATGATGATCAAATGCTACCAACGTTTAAAAAATGGTGAAGGAGCATTACCTTTCACTTTGATTTTGTCTTCTCCTGGCTTGATTACATATCGATACCTTAGTTCACAACTGCACTAACTACAAAATTTTCAATTTTTACTTTTTTAATGCCAAATACACTAAATTTCATGCTCTTTCGTTTCCGCGCATCGATTTACCGTTATTCCGTCTCTTTCTACCAAAACCGTGGGTCACAATTGTATTAAATGAGTTCGTTTAATGTTCCATGAATGTGGTATTATACTAATGGTCTTTATTTTTGTAAAACCAATCAAGATATACTTTAACTGATTTTAAGTTTCTCAACTGCAGGAAATTTCAAAACACAAACGTATTGTTACGTACGTGGGTAAATGCCGATTTACTGACGAGAGAACTTTATTCACCACAAACAATAACAAATTAGTCCAGTCAACAATAATCCGAATCGCAATTAACACTAGAGTACCGTTACACTATCGCCTAAGTCGTTAAGTAAAATCACTTCAAGTACTAGGGTAGTTCGCTCTTGATCGCAGTCGAAATCACAACTGACTCGCTTCCGGCCGGGGGCCCGTATTTATATGCGGAGCCAAGAAAATTCTAGATACCGACGTCCCCGGATCTATCCAGAATTCCAGAACAATTGAATCGCTTCTCGAAGTCATAAATCATTTTTATTTCTCGTAATAATAAGAGTCACGTTCATGCGAATTTCGACTCTATTGTTAACGTCGGAGAGTACAATTTCCCTTATCGGTTAGATATATGCCTACTACTACTTGTAGGTATGTTGTGGATGTTTCGAGATTTTTCCAAGTCTGTCTAAGCACAACTACTCTAGACCTTTCGAACAGCAATGCGTTTTAATTATTACGTGCCACTCGTTATTTTCTCGGAGATATGGCGTGTTCACGTTTAGTGGCGTAACAGTATTATATACATTTGCAATATCTGCTCATACTTTTTAGCAGTGCTACAAGAGTGTATTATGTGTTGGTAGTACAAAAGGATCAAGAAAGTTTGATGCCCAAGTGTGCTAAGTACTTTTACTGGAAGGGGCTTGACAATTGTTTAAGTGCACAAATACATTAAACCGTTTTGAGATATAGTCCGAATCCACTTCAATTTTTTACAAATACGATTTGACCAATCCAGATTTCAATGAAATAGACATTTGTAAGACAAACACAATGAAGAAAAATAAAGACATATGTATAAGCAAACTAAAGAAACCTCTGAAAGTAGCATATAAATCACTGATTGCAGTTTCACAAACTAAAAAGAAAGATCTGATAACACTTTAAATGGTGGGGTTATACCACCAGAATATGAGCACTATTACAAAGATATTCCATCCACTTCTGCGGCTATTGTTAACAATAATTGTGATAACACTGAATCGTCTGATGATGATCCAGATGAAGAGTCCATTGTTGAAGAAATTTAAGTTTTGATTCAATTTTTAATTACCAATTAGTAAAAATGAATAATTGTTACCTGAAACTGAAGACTGACTTTATTAATTTTCTTATAAAAAAAATTATTTTAATGATTCAGAAACTAATTGTTTTGTGAAATAGCTAAAGATTGGCCTGTAATTGGGCTGCAGTCCTTTTATTTTTTTGTTGTGACTTTGAAATTTATTTTATTTGATTGTGGATAAAAACAGTTTGTGTTTTATAATAAAAATAAACATTAAGAATATGGATCACTGGTTTATTATTTTGTCTATTTAATGCAATATCCATAACTATTATTATCCTTCTTCTTGGACCTTGAACCAGCCTGGTAAAGCTGTTAAATATTTTTGAATTTTTCACTTAATGCCAGTCAGCATAATCAATCTTAGTGCACAAATGTATTAAATGGGGGGTTTTATGTTTATTTGGCCATTTTGAAAAGGTAACGTTTAAACTAATATTACAATATTGAGATATGATGGAGTAAAAGGACTAGTCTTATGAATAGATGCATATTTTTTTTGTTATTTTACTTGGATTTTCTACTGTTCTCGTCTAAACTTTAAAAAACTTTAAAGCTCTCTCCTCAAAAATGTAAATTTTGTAGTTAGTGCAATTGTGAACTAAGGCATCGATATTTAATATTTATTAGTATATTTTTTGTAATGTATAAATGTATTTGTGTTGTTATTTCATATTAGTATTATTTCTGATGTACACTGACAGCCCTATATCTTTCTCCTCTCTTTCAGTCCATCCAAAGGTTGTCTGGAAGAAATTGCCCTGTGCGATAAAATCGCCCATTGTTACTTTTTTTGAATAATGTTTGTCCTGTATCTTTTTTTTTTGTTGAGGTGGTACAATAAAGAATATAATAATAATAAATGATAAATGGTCAAAATTACTTTAATTTCGGTTTTTAGTTTATTTATTTACACTTATAAAAAACTTAATAACTATAATTACAATAAATTACAAAATAAATAAATAATAAAACCCTACGCTAAAATACACTAACTAAAATATGGCGTCAAAAAACTCTTCCACATCGCTGTCGACTGGTAATGTGCCCAAAAGACTGGCGGCATTGCCACGTTGAATGGCAATGCTTATCCTCTGTCCAAGGTAAAAGCCAGCCTTTGGGTCACGTGAAGTGTCAACTAGACGTTTTGACAGATCTTTAAACAAACTGTGAGCACTCGGACCCCACGATCCAAGAGTTTCAACCCCAAACGGTTCGAAAATATAACTTCCAACAAGGTTGTTATATTTCCGCCGCTTGAGGTTCTCCGCAGCCGCAGCGGCAGCACCAGCACGACACGACGAGCTAGGAAGATGTGAAGGCGCAAGAGTATCGACACAAGTAGCGTCCCATACTAAAGGCCTTCCCATCTTCCAAGGAAATAACGACATGCCGTCCGGTCTCTTGCCATCGTCGCGTGCCAAGCCATGGGGTTCCAATACGGCTGGAACGCCGGCGGTGACAAGAGCGCGTCTGATTATGTCGTTGATATTCGCGTGTCGCGCTATGCGACCCGCACTTCGGCTGCATGACAGACCGTGGTGTCCGAGGCTGTTGACAACTTCGCCGCAGTGACAGCGATGAGGAGAACAGCAGGGAGCGCCTAGACGTAAGGCAACAGCGAGGCGGAAAGTATTATCGTCGAGCAAGGTGCCGATGTTCGACGACGGCAGTGCGTGAAGCCAGAGACCCGACTCCCACTCTCCCACAGCCAGCAGGCGCGCTCGCTCCGCAGGGGCAGTAAAAGTACCAATCAGGTTTTCCTGCACTACTTTGCAGAGCGGCTCATCCCACCGTCTTTGGGATGATGGTATGTCGGGTGGATTAGAATTCGGACAAGCGAGTCTCCAGGCATTTATAGCCTCGATGAAGCACGGCACATTGAAATCAATCAGTGAGGGAGATAGGATATTCCTGATTAATTTCTCAGTGCCGTGAACCGAGGATATAAAGGCTGGTAAACTAATACTAGAAATTTTGCGGACGCCGAGGCCACCCATACGGATAGGAAGAGTAGCCTGAGCCCAAGCTCGGTCGTCCATGGCCACGTTTAAAATAGATGTAAGAGTTCGCCGGATAATTTGGTCCATTTTATCCAAAAGATGAGGGTGTTTCCAAAAATGAGAAGCGCGAAGGAAATAAATTAATTTAGGGCCGAAACAGCAGAATCGAATTATAGTGATGGCCGAATGCATATTAATTTGTAGTAATCTTTCCGAAACATCATTAAAATTTTGAATTTTTTCCTCGACAAAGTCGGGAAAGGAATCCTCAAAAATAGGAGACCCCAGGAGACGAAGAGAACTTCTGTCTATAATTTTGATTTCCGGGGCTATTGTGTTAAATTTGGAAAGAGTCTGTTGTCTGTCGGTGGTGTCAGATAAGAATAGTTCACATTTTGAAAGGTTCAGATCAAGTCCTATAGAGTGAAGTTGATTTTTTAAGAAGTGTAGATCATCTAAAACTGTGTCTGCATCGCCTCCAAGGGTCCCGTCGTCGAGATACCAAACGTTGAATTTGGAATTTAATTGTCGAATAATGGGATGAATGGCTAAACTGAAGATCACTGGCCCGAGGGGATCACCTTGTTGACAGCCAACAGCGGATTCCAAAAGATTGTCTCGATATAGTAATTTTGATGGTTGTCTGTAACATTGCCAAAGAAAACTAAAAATTTGGGGTAATTCTTTTTTAGATTCTGTCAGCAAGGTATCTCTATTAACCGAATTGAAGGCATTTTTTATGTCAACCTTCAGGATGACCCCTCCTAGGTTAGAATTTAGGTAGGTCGACAAGGCGTGTACGGCAGCCTCGCAGCCCCCTTTGGACCCGAAGCCTAGCTGCAGGGGCTGAAATTTTTTCGAAACAGCCTCACCATAAAATTTACAGCAAATCTTGGCTGCCATACGACGGTATGTAGTGCCCACGGCAATGGGTCGGATGCCGCCATCTCTCTTGCGTAGGGCACATAAATTGGCCCCGTACAGAGTGTCAATGACGGCCTCGTTCACCTTGCCTGAGAGCATTAGGTTAACCAGAGCCGTAAGCTCCTTCAAGAGTAACTCACCAGCTTCCCCGGCGCCTGAGCAGATGAGGTCCTTCAGGTGTTGGGGACTTAGGCCGTCGAGGCCGCCGGCAGAGCCGCTCCGGAAGGAGCAAACGGCTGAGATTACCTCTCGACCTGTAACGGTGAGGGTATGAATGTCCGAATCAGGAGGGTCAGGAAAAGATAGGTCATCCGCTGGAGCAGGGTGTTTGTTCTCCAGAGCTACTAGAGTATCTGGAGAACACGGAGCCAGCACATCACTACTGAAAAGAATTCTGGCTGCTCCGCTAATGTCACCTTCCCCTAATTTAGTTCCGACCAGATGGGAAATACCTCTTGAAGAGGTAACCCTCTGTGTCGATAATTTTGAGTCAAAATGATGGGCCGAAATGTTACAATTTTCTTTAATTTGAGTAGTTAAAGTTTTTTTATTTGCCAAATCTTTTCGAAAATGTAATATTCTGTAAGGGAAGGTGAGAAGTTGTTCCCAAGCACTGAGTGAGTTCTCCCGGGCGGCTAGGCGGACACAACTTGCTAAAGTTTGTGCTACCAGAGGTCTGGCGCCACGGGGAACTCGTTTTAAAACTGTAACTGAATTTTTTAATTTTGTAAGGGTTTTCCAAAGCGGGTCTAATGTGGATATAGCTGGTGTAGGTGTAGGGGATGTAGAAGTAATGACAGGGTCTGAAGTGAATGCATTCTGGGGTTTGTGAGCCTTCCCAATATGCACATTCAGACCCCGCTTACCTTTAAAAAACCGTGCTTCTTGGCAGAGAGGGCACCTCTCCAGAATATTCAGTGATGTTGAAGGTTGACACGCACTGTCTTCCACCACATCACTGCTGCCACTCAACATTTATGAAAAACCTTATAATTAAACAATTTACTTATTCAATACTAGTAAATAAAAGGAAATAAACGAAATCATAAAAAACACAAAAATCACTGAAAAAAATAGTCATCAGTGACGGATCATGTCACTAGAGCGGCGCAGTCGCTTTGGCGGCCTGGGGCGCCGCAACGCCGAAAAAGGCATTTCGGCGGCAGCGCCCTGGCAACTGTTGCCGGGCAACTTTGGTAGCGTCGTCGCGTCGCCTCCAGACAGCACTCAATATAATTTATTATTTTAAATTAAACAAAGTCGTTAGTGTGACTCATGCAGAAAATGTTTTTGCTTCTTGTTTACAACAACAGTCGTCACTTTTTATGATTTATGCACTTTTTTATGGATTATTTCGATTGCACACGTTACTAGATGACTTAATTAGAGTGAATTTTGTAAAAAAAAAAAAAAATTAATGATAAATAGAATTAAATCTACCCACCAACCCGCACCGGGCCTGTGTGGTGGATTACGGCCCGTTCCCTCTCTTAAAGAGAAGGCTTGAGTCCCAGCAGTGGGAACATTATAAGGCCGATTATGACTATGAATAGAAATGAAACTTCTGCTCATTCACATTAATTTCTATAGTAAACAACTACTGACTTTGATAAATCGTGCAGCTGTTATTAATTTAGATGTCTGCAGTGATAAGTAGATACATACACCTGTTTTAACGTTAATTTCTGTCATTTTATTAGTTTGATCATATCTCCTCATCAAGTTCCAGTGATTATATTCTAGAAATTTCGCGTTTCCCATAGTTTTTTGCCAAATGCAATTATGCAATAATTGTTTTATATTTAAAGTTTTTGCAAACAAAAATTGTAACGACGTAGAAAAATTGAGTCATAACTTGTTTTGCAATATTATAACTAGGAAAAACCTTAAATAATTGCAACCTGAGTAATTACATACTTAGATTGCAAGTTTGAGGTTTTTTAGGGTACCGTATCCCTATAATAAAAGAAAAAAACGGAACCCTTATAAGATCATTCTGTTATCTGGCAAGACTTCCAATTTTTATTTTACCAATTTGTCGGCGTGATTGATATACATATTGGTACCAAATTTCAGCTTTCTAGTGCTAACGGTCACAGAGATTAAGCGAGGACGGACAGACGGACAGTCAGACCTGGCGAAACTATAAGGGTTCCTAGTTGACTACGAAACCCTAAAAAGGTCACAAAAACCGTATATTTTGCTCTACACTCTCAAAGGAATCAAAATTTATACTTCCCATGGACCTAGAATCTTGGAATTTGAAAGATAAAGCAAGGTCTTATACCCCAGTTACAGGAATAAATCAGAAAATAGTAAATTTGTTGTTACGTCACAAAGAAAAAAACCTTTTTTTGCATCGGAAAAATCTTCGAGACTCCATTCGGCAACGGAACTATTTACCTAAGTAAGTTTGTACGGAACCCTCAGTGCGCTAGCCCGACTCGCACTTGCCTGATTTTTGTTTATTTTCTGAGAACGTACTTTTTTTACGTGGGAATTTATCAAATAACTTCTCTCCGCTCTGAGTGGAACGAGAGGAAAACGTCTATAATATGTTATTACAATATATCTATATATATGTATAAAAATCAATGCCACTCTTGTAATTTTATAACTCAAGTACGGGCTCACCTATCCAAACCAAATGTTTAGGCTTTATTCGGACTATTTAGTAGATGGTTTATGTAAAGTTTGGTAGGGTAGAGTAGGGTAGAGTAGGGGAGAGTAGTGTAAAGTGGTGTAAAGTAAGGTAGAGTAGGGTAGAGTAGTGTAGAGTAGGGTATAGTAGGGTAGGGTAGAGTAGTGTAGAGTAGGGTAGAGTAGGATAGGGTAGGGTAGAGTAAAGTGGAGTGGGGTATGCTAGGATGGAGTAGGGAAGAGCATGGCGAAGCCTCGCGGGCAAAAGCTAGTATTAATATATATATATATCGTCCACAATAATTGTAAATACCAATTGTGTATACCATTTACCAAGTTATCTTGCCAATTTTATACAGGTAAAATATTGTTCATATTATTCATTAGAAATCCGATATTGTTCGTTATATTAATAACCAATTAAAATATTACCTAGTAGCTTAATAAGGATCATATATATAATTCTCTAAATTGCACGAATTTACCGATTACACTACACTTTTTGATGACTTCCCTTTAAATTGTAATTTAATTCAAAACTGTTACTGTTACGCTTTCAATAATGTTTATAAATATTTTTTTTAAGTTTACTCATGTAGTAAGTAAATTGAAATTCTTATGGGAAAATAAAGATATCTCAAACCTCATAATATATTATAATTGTAAGAATTGACTTAAAATCTTAAAGTGTAAAGCCGAAAAATGAGTAAAGCTTTTGCAATATATCTAAATACCTAAACTAACTCAAAAACTTTACTGTTCCTAATTACCCACTGTTCGTATTTACCACACTCTCTCCTACGCTATGTGCACTGACACTACGCACTAATGGCAATGATGCTACTCAACACAGCATAGATTATCATAGCATAGTCGGCCTTATAATATTCCCACTGTTGGGACTCAGGCCTCCTCTCTATGAGAGGGAATGGGCCGTAATCCACCACGCGGGCCCAGTGCGGGTTGGTAGATGTCATATGTCTTCGAATTTTTTGGTTCTAGGACATGCCGGTTTCCTCACGATGTTTTCATTCACCGTTTTGAGAGCAGTGGTGATGAAAAAATTACACTAAGTAATGCGCCTGGCTGGGTTTGAACCCGCGACCTACGACTCATCGTAAGTCGGGGCTGTTACCACTTTCGCCACAACTGTTCTCCACTCAACATGCAATCTAAATTTTATCAGCATCTTATAAGACAAAATGGTTTAGTTATCATAATATATTGTACTGTGGCACACAGTAACAGAGCATTAAACACGAAAGTGTCAACATCTCATATCTTACTACGTAGGTAGGTATATACTAGTTGCGTTATCTCATGAATGGCGTGACGTGCGGCCGAGCCCCCAGCTGGACAAGCTTATCACGAATACGCATGTATTGGTGTAGTACGTACGATACGATATATTAACGCCTGTATTTAATGTGTAGGTGTTAACTTTAATGTAGATTTGGGAAGTACTTAGCTGATTTGTCACTGGAATTTTACGTAACGTTAATATTTTATGTAGAACTAAAGTAGGCGCCAGATAACAATAAAATAACGGTCATTGACCTTTTCGTAATATCTCTGTGTTGGTACCCTACAAACGGACAACAGTTTTTCATCGTTAGAAAATGTAAAAGGTCACTTTTTTGGTTATTTTCGGTTTTGAAATTAATAGTATCAACAAAATATAGGAAGGTCAATGACCGTTATTTTTTTGTTATTTAGCACCTACTTTACCTTTTTTTCTCATTTTAACTTTGAATTATGTAATCTTAATTTGAATCATTTTATTATGTTGGTTTAACAAACTGCGTAGAAAACTTAAATATTAACTAAACAATAAATACTTTTATATTAAATTAAACAAAACCAAAATACAAATAAAAATTATATGTTAATTATATTATCTTTGTTTTATTTATCTTATCTATTTCTGAGGTTTTAATTATTATTAATGTGTAATATTGTTGGACACTCGGGATTTTCCATTAGAAATCCCGGGAAGATCATATTAATATCAACGTTTCGATGAAAGTACATTATTAACTCTACCTAATTCCGACCTCTGATAAACGTCCGGTAACTGTCCGGACCGAGCCCAAATCGTCGACGGCGCGCACTGTTCCCGCGCGCCTCAAGGAGCTGTCAGTAACAGCAGGGGCCCAGCTAGGTCGAAGCCTACTGGAGCCAACTTCCGAATGGGAGGCTCGGCTCCAGTATGAAAGGCAAGAAGGATCAGGGTGGGTTTTTTAGTCAGTAAGAGTCTGACACTATCTCCCTCTCCGCCCAAGGGCTGGGGATGCCGTTCACCAAACAAAAATACTCTGATAATGAGACGATTTGTCTCTGAAGCTACGCGCCCATGGATAGCAGGGTTAAGCTATGATGTGGTCGACAATGGTGCCGTGATCAGACCCTCAGAAACATGGAGGATCCGCGGATCTATTGTGAAGAAATCGCCCAGTTTTCTGATGCAATCAATACAAATATTTCTTGGAGTATGTTTATCAGTAGAGGAAAGAAACTAAAGATAATAACGTCGTATTATTTGTACATTTGTGGCGCTATTTACGTTTATAGATTATATTAGTCAACGTGGGGTTATTTTTAAACTGATAAACGTTGAAATTATTCAGTTGTAGCAAAAATAAACGGCTAGTAAATAGAAATGCAAGCATCTACAATTCTACATATTATCTATTTGTTTAACATCTATACGAATATTATATTTTACACTAATTTACACTTAAAGTTTGTTGTTTTGTTTGAAGGAGGTAATCTCTGGAAGTACTGGTCCGATTGCAAAAATTTTTTCACCGATAGAAAGTTGCTTTATTCCTGAGTAACATAGACTATATTTTATGTACGCGAGCGAAACCGGGGTCAAAAGCAAGTTTATAATAAATCTCATTACCAACTGTGGAATCAGGTTGGCCGCTGTAAAAACAATCTGGTCATATGAGGCTTCTTTCATCCATCTATAACACAGTGCCAGTGAGGAGCCGCTGCACAGGACTTGTACCACCCATTATTTTGGCCATCCTGCACAACCACCCGCAGTTTACAGGATCTATACCAGGCCAAATAATAGAGGTTAGCCAAATATTAGAGGCGCTCGAGCCCCGGTATGAAGGCTTGAAGGAACAGGATGGGTTTTTTAGTCAGTAAGAGTCTGACACTATCTTCCGCTCCGCCCAAGAGCGGGGGTTGTCATAGGATGATTTTTCCCATCGAAAAAAAAGGCCAAATAATAGAACTGTACAGATTGCCAAATTTTAGTCAGAACAAATGTAATTTCAGTACATCAACATGAAAATGAGAAGAAGATAAATCTTCTTCCTAATCGCTATCACTCTTGACAGAGTGGTCGTGGTCATCACTTCAGGTCTTGGTGGCTAGCTTCACAACACGCCGCCACTCCTTTCTAATGGCCGCTTCGAGCATTTGTGTAGTGACTTAACACTTAACATAAATTGTTACCTTTTTATACTTAGTCTATTTCATTTCCCTAAAAATATTTCTTAATAGGTATTTCATTTCCAATAAGTCCATTTAATATTCCCTGAGTGTATCCGTGGCATCACTATCAGCCCTAAAAGAATACCAGCGCATTTTTTTAATTGGAAAAACGTTTGACGTGGTAGAATGATTAGCTGCCGCCATGCGGGTACCGGGTTTTTATTCGGTCTACAGATAGTTTTTCCGGGTCTGGGTGTTATGTGTTTGCGAGTTTATATTTGTTAAAATACTCATGACAGGGTTTCTTTTGATTACTATCGAAAATAGTAATTATCTGGCGTCTTTAAAAATCATCATTATTTCATCCGTAAGACGTCTACTATTGGACATGGGTCTCTCCCAAGTGTCGTCACACTACAAGGTCCTGAGCGTCTCACATCCATCAGATAGCCGCAACCGTTACAAGCCGTTACCTTTAACACCTTGTAGGAGGCCTTCCGGCACGCAGTCGCGACTCCGGAACCTTTCGGCCCCAACGGCCATCTGTTCTGCGAAACAATGTGCCGTTCGCATTTTATATAAAACTAGCTGTTGCCCGCGGCTTCGCCCGCGTACATTAAATATAGCCTATGTCACTCAGGAATAAAGCAGCTTTCTATCGGTGAACAAATTTTTGCAATCGGACCATTACTCCTAGCCAAGTTGCTAATCTGCAATCGTTAACGCTAGCAGAAAGCTTCGAATGTAAGGGAATGACGTCATCTCAACGCTCAGTCACGTGGTCAGAACAAAAGAACTAGCTGCGCGGCCAATTCTAAGCGTTCGGCGCAAGCGAAACGGTTGTAACTTGGCTAGGGGGGCAGTACTTTCGGAGATTACCATTACAAACAAAAAAAAAACACAAAAAAAACACTTTACCTTTTTATTATATTAGTGTAGATGGAATAATAAGTAATTTGATCGTGCAAGGAAACTCCGAGCGTAACCTGGTCCACTGTCCTTTAGGTGACTCTAAGTGACCGGTCGTTACGGCAACACTTGGGGGATGCCTATATCTAACAGTGGATATCTTTCGGCTGAAATGATGATGATGATGTAAGTAATTTTAACTATGGGTCCAAGCCTTTATAAATGAATTTATGTCAACAGAAATAAATGAAACCACGAAGGAGACGGCCTGGATAGCTTCCTTTTAAGAATTGGAATGTGAAAGCGAAGAACTGTGATCGTTGGAAAGTATGGAGGGAGGCCTTTGCTCAGCTGTCGATATAATAATAATAATAATTGCCATCACGGATCTTGAACACTTGCGCAGAAGTCAATATTCGAAGTTCTACGCGGGGGCGGGGAGTGTCAGTGATTGGCTGGCTGAGCCATCGCGTCATAGACGTCATTCCTGATTCGTTCACTGCGTTGCAGCATGTATCTAACAACGAAGACGATTGGCTCGCCAATGTATGGAATACGCAAAGCGATCCCCACTCTGACGCCGAGCGTTCAAGATCCGTGATGGCAACTGTACTTACCTACTTTCAGATAATATTATCTTTTGTAAACATTGAAACTAAATAACTTCGTAATACTTATAAATTAAGATCACAATTTGTCCTTAGATGCATGAGTGGGATGCTGTGGTGAGATGTGATCATTTATCTATCATGCATGATCATGAACCTCTTATCTGTCATCTCAAGAACCACTTATTCTGAAACAAATAACACTTTAGGCTTGATATCTACTTGACATTTACTATTGGACTAACACCGTATCTAGTAATGAGCTGTGTTAGTCCAGTGGTAACGGGACCGCGTTCCTGAATCTATCAGATAAAAACAATAATTATTTTTGATTAGTATTTTGAGACCAAAAGAAAAAAAAATAGTTTAAATACAGTTAACAACAATGCTAATATAAAATTTTCATCAATAATAATTTCTTGAATTTATTAGTACTAGCCATTGATATACAAAAAACCCAATTCAATGGTACTAGCGCGAATTAAAAAGTTATTCGTATTACTTAGTTGCAATTTATTGATATAACATTTTTCTTTAGTATTTATTCTAATATATGGCTGCCACTTTAAAAAAAAAAAAATTTTATCGTTTTAAAAAAAATAGTTTTATTTGTATTACTTCCAAATTTTTTGGTTGATTTTACTTTCCCAAGACATAAACTTTGTTTATTTTATTTGTGGTCCCCAAAAAATCCTTGAATATAATTATTGTATTTATGAGAGTAATATGGGACTGCTATCCCAGTCCACAGAGCCCGACAACCCGTAGTAATAACTCCCTGAGATGGTGGCGAGTATAGTGTTCCACTCGCGCCTCTCGAACCTCTCGCCTATATGGGTCGAAACCTACAGGTCAACACTAGTCCAGGGTAGCAGAAGGCAAACTGCACGTGCAGCCCTCGACACAAAAGTACCAGGGAACAATAAGAGGGAACAGACTGAGTCTGGCAGACCTCTCCATCAACAAAAGGGCGAAGGGTATCCATGAAATCCTCATGGATTTCCACCGCGGAAAAAAAGGAATAAAACTGGTAACGGCCTCGACTTACAAGTTATACGTATATACCTACCTTGTGGGTTCAAAACCCAAAAGGCGCTTTACTTCGTGTAATTTATTTCATCACCACTATGCTCTAAAAAGGGTGAAGAAATTTATCTTTAGGAAACTGGCACTTCGCAGAACTAATAGCAGAAACCTTGTGACATCCACTAAACCGCAATGAGCACGCGAGATGAATGACGGCCACGGAATGATTGGAGAGGCCAAAGTTTTGACGGCATGGTTGGCTCAGTGGTTGAACTACAGGCTTTTGCGCTACGTGTCGTAGGTTCAATTCCTACCCAGAATCAATATTTATACGGCCTGAAACTGTGTGAGTTTACATGTGAGTATAGTACAGTACAGTACAGTATGTGAGTTTACATATTTGAACACACCATCGATACAGGAGTAATTCCTAGTAGTAAGGGCAATATTTATTTGAAAAAAAAAAAAATCCCAGCAGTGGAAACACATAAAGTTAGTTTGATGCATATAATTATGGCATATAGACAGTTGAGACTGGTTGAGACCTATGTTTATGAGTATATCCTTCTCACAATTAAAAACGTGCGTTCAGTTTAAAGTTCAAATGTTATCGCTAAGGCGCCATGTTATGCTAGAGAGAGAAGTATGCGAAAGAAAGAGAGAGAGAAACAACACTATAGTTTTTTCTCTGTCACTCGGTACTCTTTAATAGTTTTTCTTGATAAAACATACTTTTCGCCATCACCATCATTTCATCTACTACTGGGTACTAATAGACCTCCTTCAGTGACATGCTTTCCTGGTAGGTGCAAGCCTCAACTAGGAGTTTGCTGCAACTGTCACGATATCAAACTTACAATATAATAAAAACTAACATTCGGTCTTATCTTCACCTTTTAATTAATCTGTATAATTCACGTTTACAATCCATCTTAATCTTACCAATATTATAAAGAACGGAGTTTTGTGTATATTTTTGTTACTCCTACGCGCTCAAACGGCTGAACAGATTTATATGGATCTGTAAAGCAATGTAATAATTATTTACTTACATTATCCTCCAAAAAGCTACAATTTTGAATACCTGCAGAATAGAATAAAACTCAAGGAGATTGAGAAAAATTTAATTCTCAACATAACACTTATTTTTCATCTCAAATTTACTTACAATACGCACCATCATAAAGCTAGCCCAGAACTAAGAAAAACTACACGCTTTCCCATAATAATAATTTATTACCTAAATATACAATTTTTACTCGAGGAAACGTTGTTTTGATTAGAAATTGCAATATAACACAGATAAATGACCACTTACCACCAAGCTAAGCCAAATATAGCATATATGTACATCAGAATAATATATAGGCTATAATTTATAATGGAAATCTAATTTTATGCAAGAAAAATCACTGGCAAGAAGCGCGTTACTAATCTACACTAATATAATAAAGAGGTAAAGTTTGTTTTTTTTTGTTTGTAGGAGGTAATCACTGGAAGTACTGGTCCGATTGCTAAAATTTTTTCACCGATAGAAAGCTGCTTTATTCCTAAGTGACATAGGCTATATTTTATGTACGCGGACGAAGTCGTGGGCAAAAGATAGCATAAAAAAAAATCATCCCACCTATACGTACAAAGCGTTTTGGGAGTACATTCATTATGCGTACAGCTAAGGAATGGAATTCCCTGCCGGAGTCTGTGTTTCCTGATAGCTATAACCTAGGGGTCTTTAAGTCAAGAGTGAATAGATGGCTTCTAGGCAAGCGTGCTCCATCGTCGGCCGCATCATAGCTTACCATCAGGTGAGATTGTAGTCAAACTCAAGCTTATCTATTTTATAAAAAAAAAACTACTTCATACAAGTATTAATCTCGGCTAGAAAGTGGACCATGGACTGAATTAAGACGAGATACTTCTTATCCCAATATAATGTTCAGTTGGGATATTTTTTTATTATTTCTATGGATAAAAATCATCCAGATGACATCCCCTGCCCTTGGGCGGAGCGGAAGATAGTGTCAGACTTTTACTGACTAAAAAACCCACCCCGTTCCTTGGTTTTCTTTCGTACCGGGCCGAGCCTCCCTTTCGGAAACAGATCTTTGGCCCCAGTAGGCTTCGACCCTGCTGGGCCCTTCCTTCAAGCGAACCCAAACAGTGCGTGCCGTCGACGACTTGGGCTCGGTCGGCACGGCTCCCTTAGGATAATAATACCCTTAATAGACGGGTAGAAACTTCTTACAGATAAGATAGTAAAATGGCGGTCCATACTTTCTGACACTTCCCGCCCACGTTTGTAGAAGAAGAGGCGTACAAAATAATATATGAATGTAATAAATAAATCACTTGTTACTCACGTCATCGGTCTATTTACGAGAAGCACAAACTCTCCGCTGGGACTGCAGAGGTCGCGGGGTTATCTTAGTAGGTTAACAAATGGGAACTGGCGTTAAATTAGGAAACAACATTGAAAACGTACTGGGAGAATTTGATAGTAGAAGATTTGTGGAAGTTTGAAATCAATTTGGTGTCGGCAGTGATTGAGGTTGTTGCTCGGTGTGTGTTATCTTGTAATGTACTTGCTCGATGCGTTAGTAGCGTGGCACTGCTCCACATTGATACCTCTGTGGCAACTAATAGTGCTGTTCAAGTTACTCCCTACAGAGCACTGAGAGGCCTCTACAGCAACTGCTAAAGGCGTGCAGGCCTTTCAACGCTGCGTCTTCCAATGCTCGGTTACCACTCAGAATCTTCCGGCTCGGCTCTATGGACAATCTGTACTGCAATATATCCTACCCACTGCTACTTAGTTTAGCTTCTGTTCGGTATATGTCGGCAACCTTGTTCCTCCTGCAGATATGTTCATTGAGGAAACTCAAAATATAACACTTTCCATCATCTTTTGTCTAACTTTAAACCTTCTAATGAAGCCCATTATAAGAGACCACGTTTCAGAGCCATATATCATCATTGGCAACACGCACTTAATTTTTACTATTGCAGACTTTATGAGTTATAAAATTAAATATCACTGAATAAAACAGGTACCTACTAACTAACTAGCTGAAGTGACAATCACTATTAGTGGTAGGCACATCTTAATATCTTAGAGATACCGATAACCCACGATTTAACCCGTAAATAGATCTTTAATAGATACTTATCACACCGACTTTAGTTGACAGTAGATGAGACTGTAAAGCTGGTTGTAACTAGAAAATGAATCGTTCTGTATTGAGTCGCTTTGAGTTCATCCAATCTTGGAACCAATGACCAGCTCGTTTCTGGAATGCGTTACCCATAGAAGTGAGGAGTGCTCAAACGCTACTAACATTTACAAAAAACAGTGAAGGAGCATTACCTTTCATTTTGATTTTTTCTTCCCCTGGGTCAATTATATATTTGATATTAATCAGTTTTTGTATCGTATACTTGTATGTATGTATTTGTGTTATTATTTATTAATATTATTTCTAACGTTGTACAGTTACGGCCCCAAATCTTTCTCCTTTCGTTCAGTCCATCCAAAGTTTGTCGTAAGAAATTGCCCTGTGCGCGACGGCGCGCGCTGTTCCCGCGCGCCTCAAGGAGTTGTCAGCAACAGCAGGGGCCCAGCCGGGTCGAAGCCTACTGGGGCCAGGGTTATCCGAAAGGGCGCTCGAGCCCCGGTATGAAGGCTTGAAGGAACGGGATGGGTTTTTTAGTCAGTAAGAGTCTGACACTATCTCCCGCTCCGCCCAAGAGCGGGGGTTGTCATAAGATGATTTTTCCCATCGAAAAAAAAAAAAAATAGGACCGCTCATTATAAACTTATTCTTGATAATGTTTGTTCTGTATTTTTGGTTTAAGTGCCGTTCAATAAATAATAATTACTTACAATACGGATAAATCAGTTGTGGCCTACCTTTTCACAGGCTTGGCAAGTTTCTCAGTACCTCTTGTGGTAACAGCACTGTTTACGCTAACCACTAGTTAGACCACTAGTACAAGCTCTGCGTAGCATGGGATTAGACGGTGTTGTATGAAAGTTGTGGGAATATTATTATTATTATAATCAAAATCAATCATATAATAATAATAAAATAATAATAATATTCCACAACTATCACACAGCGCCGTCTAGTCCCAAACTAAGCAGAGCTTGTGTTATGGGTACTAGACAACTGATAAACATACTTATATATTTCTAAATACATACATATTATAGATAAATTACACCCAGACACAGAACAAATGATCGTGCTCATCACACAAACATTTGTCCTGGGTGGGAATCGAACCCACGACCTCCGGTATAGCAGTCAGGGTCACTAACCACTAGACCAACAGGCCTGTCTGTGTATGTGATAGTTAAAGAACCTGACGTTCGCAGTAATCATGATTTTTACGACAATTTCATACTGATGACTTCACTGATACCTACAGGCTCAATGAAATAGATGAATCAGTCTTTAGTTATTTTACAGTTTGCTATGAATTTCCTTCAGAAAACTCACGTGGCTATATGTATGAGCCGTCAATTATAAAGTTAAGCATCATAACAAGTTTAGTAAACACGTTCAGCATGAGAAACTATTGCGCATGTTACGTTGTCGACTTGACAACATAAACATAATAATAGTACATTATGATATAAGTGTGTAATGTTAGTGATTACCGTCGAGGCGGTATTTAGACCCGAGCCATGGCGAGGGTCGTTAGAGAGCCGAGAAGGGTAATCATTAATACTCACGTGTATCATACGACGTTTTTCAATATACTTGTGAAGAAAATAACTGTAAAACTAGGAAACTTTTGTGATGGTATCAATGTGTTTTCCGCCCATCCTGATGCGATAAATGTAATAAATTTATGGCGGGGGAGAGGTTGAACAAAAAGGTTTTAACTACATTATAGCACTAGTGCGTAATGGTAATCAAAATGTCATATTTTAGTAACAAGTGCCGTTATATACCTAAGTGCAGTGCAATAAGAGTTACTTTATGAGCAAGGGTATTGAAAAATAATGTTTTATATGTATTCAGATTTTCCGATTTATTGGTTATTCTGAATACTCAGAAGCCGGAAAATTTGGCGACCATTACCAACTACTAAAGGGATACTAAATGTACGTGCTATTTCAGAATATGTTCTACCAATGGGTAGCTCGCTTTCCGAAACGATCCCGAGTTGTCAACTGCGCGTAGTCACAAAATAGGTATAGAAGTCAATCTACATACAATGTGCGCTCGAGCAACGCACACATAGACACCGCTCACAGACACGATATCTCGGTCGCGTCTCCGATCACTCGTCGAACAGTTCCGGCTCAAACGATCATTAGTGTGCGTCCACCGAGCGCAGGTGTAAAAAGTGAAGTACGTACATGAGATGGTCTTCTGTACCTATCTATTTTGTGGCGTAGTGTTCCACGCGCGCCTAAAAGAGATGTTAGCATAGCCGTAGTGCCCTGGCAGGGGTCTAAGCCTCCTGGAACCATGGGATTACTTCCCAAACAAAAACCCGTCATAGTCCTGGAACGCAAAAATAAGAAGGAACATGGGTATGGTTTTAGTCACTAAAAATCTGACATGCTGCTCCGCTACGCCCTAGATAAAGAGAAGTCATAATTTCCTCCCAAAAAACACTGTGGAAAAATTTCAAATCCATCCAGGCGTTTGAGGGTAAAGGACTACTTAACGAGCACTCACAAATACACATAGACCATCATACAAACTTTCAGCTTTATAATACTAATGGGATTAAAATTCTCCCTTACTACTGTCATTACCTACCCGCCTACGAGTTTAAACCTAATGCAATAATGTGGTCTTAACCTTTTGCCCGCCTACGTCACTCTTGCGTTTATTCCGAAAGGGTCGCACATATACGACCGAATATTCCATGTCATCAGCTCTTCTGTCACTTATGGAGATTGAAGAACTAAACGAGATGGAGCACCCAGTAGTAAACATACGACACTTTTATGGTTTGAAAAAATCATCCAATGACATCCCCCGCCTTGTGCAGAGCTGGAGATAGTGTCAGATTCTTACTGACTAAAAGACCCACCCCGTTCCTTCTAGCCTTCATACTAGGGCTCGAGCGCCCTTTCAGATAACCCTGGCCCCAGTAGGCTTCGACCCGGCTGGGTCCCTACTGTTGCTGACAACTCCTTGAGGCGCGCGGGAACAGTGCGCGCCGTCGACGACTTGGGCTTGGTCCGGACAGTTACCGCACGGCCGGACAGCGAGCTACCCATTGCTCACTGTCCGCAAGCCCGCGCCTACGGTGGCCGGAAATCGGAATCAGAATCCCGGCGGCGGCGGCGAGGATGCCGTTGCCTGATGCGTTCGGCCTCCTCCTTTGCGAGCATTACTGCTTCGTAGAAGTCGGCGACCGTCTGCCACTCCTCCTCGCTCCGGACCATGGCCTCAACCAAGGCCCGGCGCGGGAGGTCTCCGCCGCCGATCGGCCCCACGAGGGCACGGCGATGCTCCGCCCAAGTAGGGCACATCTCGACTGTGTGCTCCACCGTGTCCTCTGGGCATTCCGCACAGTGACGACACCCGGGCGTCACTTCCGCACGAATCTGGTGCAGGAAACTCCCGAACGAACCATGTCCTGTGAGGACCTGCGTCATACGGAAGGTAAGGACGCCGTGAGGTCTTTCCAGCCATGCCTCAAAGAGGGGTCCTACCGCCATGATTGTGGCGTGCCCAGCACTGGGTTGCGATAGTCAAACATACGACCCTGGCCAATAGGACGCGAAAACACAAGTTAGGTACCTACGTACCTACTAACTTATTAACATAAAAAAAAAAAAACAAACAAAAATTACAAATACAATACAAAAAACACAATACAATAAAAAAAAAAAACAAATCAAAAGGAAGTAAAAAAAATGAAGAAAATATTTAAAATTTTTGTAAGTAATGACGTTACAAATTAAACTTGGCACGGTATTTAACATTTCCAACATATTTTCTTATCACAACAATGGTTCAATCTACACATATACATTATACATATATAAGTTTGCTACACACGAGTAAGCGATATTACGCCTTAAGTACAATGACATCGCACGCGAACAGCTGTGATTTGAGAATGAGTAATGATTTGACCAGGGGCGTAGCTACCGTAGTATCGATGATACGGGGCCCCTAAGCTACCGAGGCCCCAACACGTGAAAATATTCGTAACATGTTATCTACAAACTTCAAATCACTTACTGATGAAAGGTGCCTAATTAATGAGTAATTATTAAATTATAGGAGGTTTCATTTTTATAGGTCGCTCGGTTGTTCTAGCATTTTCTACATAAGATTACAATGAAAACAGGGTTTAAGGCAACGGCGGTCAGAGCTCCAGAGAAAGAAACCTTCTAACAATACGAGCCGTGTCCAGAATCAAGCCCTTGATCCAGTCGCCTAACGAGAGCCTCCTAAGGTATTATATTATTATTATGTCTAGCCTATACTGTCTTACTGCTGGGCAAAGGCCTCCATTCATTCCCTACATCTCCGGTTTTGAGCCACTTCTTGGTCTTAGTCTTACATGCTGAAATATATCCAGTTAGTCTGGTCATCTCTGTCGTCGCCTATCGCGACTCCGTATCATGTCTCTGTGCTAGTACGGCCTACGTTGTAAAAAAAACCTCGATAACTTTTTATATGGGGCCACATTGAGACCAATTACGCCACTGGATTTGACGTTACAAAATATTTATATGCTCGTGCGAAACTTTGGTATGCATCTTGGTCAATAAGTAATATACTTATGTGGCCAATATTTATTTAAGTAATTATAATGGTTAAGTAATGTTGAACACCGCTACGCACCTATATCTTAAATCATCATCAGAAATATTAAGTTGAATACTCATTACTAAAAAATGTCTGACTTAAAGCGTAACCGATTAAAGCCAGGGTTTTTCCTGGGTTTTTTGAAAGAATCACAGCCTGGAATGCAAAGGTTAACTGAAGGAAATCGAGTGGGTTTTAGGCAGTTCCCAAAAAATTTTAGTAAGCCTATCATGTCCCACAGCTAGGCGAAAGCCTCAATCTCCATTTTCCACACATGCCTATCCTCAGCCATTGCAGACCAGTCCCTCCGGTAGTTGTCAAGCTTATCTTTCCACCTTCGCCGTGGTCTGCTGCGATATCGCCTTGAGTTAATGGGACCTAATAAGTGGCTCTTTTAGACCACAGCTCGTCTGACAAAACAAAAAAAAAAAACTTTTTTCTTGTGTAAAAGTAATGTTAGAATCGTGACTTTGGTGATAAGATCAAGGAGTGAGGACGGGCATCGTAATTCTTCTTCTTACCCTTGTCTTGTCCCATATTACTTGGTGTCGGTTTAATATGACGGCGTCGTATGAAATCTTCTTCTTCTTCCTGCGCTTGTTCCATATTACTTGGAGTCGGCGTAATACGGCAGTGTCATATGAAATCTTCTTCTTCTTCCTACACTTGTCTCATATTACTGGGGTTTCGGCGTAATACGACGGCGTCGTATGAAATATTGCTGCAACAATTTGACTTTTTTGTATATAAACTTTATTCAAACTGAAATAATTTTCCATAAATTTAATTGATGGGTTTTCCATGGAATATTATTACGCAATTAAGGAAGACGGTAATGACCGTCTGTAGTTTGATGTAATACAATAATTGTGTAGGTACGAGTATAGAGCAGTTACCCATAAGACAATTCTCAGTAGCTATAATAATCATTCTTCATTAGATACATTGGCACTGGATGGAGTAGCTACCGAAGGGCAGTGCCTCCTGGCCCTCAAGATTGGGGAAGGGGGGTCAAAACCAGATTATCAAGGGGGCTCTTTATTTAACTACTGACAAATTCTTCCACCTTCGAAATTTAAATAAAATAATATGGCATACTTACTTTAATCATGGCAATTCCTTTTAGTCAGTAAAAGTCTGACACACCCTCTCGCTCCCCAGGAAAAAATAATTGGAGATTTCACATGTAAAAAACCGGCCAAGAGCGTGTCGGGCCACGCTCAGTGTAGGGTTCCGTAGTTTCCCGTCCGTCACAATAAAGTGTACCCACTTATGAGTTTAGAAAAATGCTTGCTACGATTATACTACAAACTTAGTCCAGAAATTATTTTGTAGAACCCTTTTGTCTTTTTTGTACAAAAACTGTTCTTTCCATCAAGTTCAAAATAATTTTCCTAGAAAGTCCTTATAAAGTTCTACTTCTCAGATTTTTTTCATATTTCCTAAACTTATGGTTCAAAAGTTAGAGGGGGGGGGGACATTGTTTTTACTTTTGGAGCGATTATTTCCGAAATTATTGACATTATCAAAAAATGATTTTAGTAAACCCCTATTCATTTTTAAATACCTATCCAACGATATATCACACGTTAGGGTTGAAATTAAAAAAAAATCATTTCCCACTTTACATATAGGGGGGCTACCTAATAAAACATTTTTTTCCAATTTTTATTTTACCACTTTGTCGGCGTGATTGATATACATATTGGTACCAAATTTTAGTTTTCTAGTGCTAACGGTCACAGAGATTAAGCGAGGACGGACAGACAGACAGACAGACAGACGGACAGACAGACATGGCAAAACTATAAGGGTTCCTAGTTGACTACGGAACCCTAAAAAGGAGCCCCAGTTTTGTGGGTCGCCGAGCTATACCACTTACTACTTACGTTACTTCTAGGCAAGCATGCTCCATCGTCGACCACATCATCGCTGTCCATCAGGTGAGACAATGGTAAAGCGTCAGCCTATCAATAATAATAATAAAAAACTGTCGACATTTGTGCTTAAGCATTTGGGGTATGAGGTAAGACGGAGTAAGATGCTACACTTTTTGAGACCTTCTTATGTCTCTGAGTACCTACAACTAAAATATTTTAAATGTAAAACAGGCATTTTTACTTTGGTGTTGTTAAAATAAGAATTAAAAAAGAAAGTTAGTAAGCAATTAACTTTGATATTTTTAGTTTAATGGCGATTTTTTCAGATGCCTATTATAATAGGCAGTAGTCTATCCATATACCCGCCCAGAAACAAGCAAATCGCGCAAAAATTTTGATCGCACTAAAACATGATAAAATAAATAGTGGAGTTCCAAACAAAACGCGTTTTTTTGCCGTTTTTTGTTCGACATTAATAACGGCAATACCCTTTAATTATTCACAAAGTATTTAGTTATATAATCACTGTAAAAATAAATAGATAATTATATTCAAATAAAACCAATTTCATGGGGGTTCCCAAACAAAAAACATTGAAAAACAATTTTTTGCCGTTTTTCGCACTTGGCTGGTTTTTTTAATGGTCTAAGATACGTTACAAATAAGTACAACATATTTCCTAATACTCTATGCACAAAACATTATGTTGTCAATGAGTAATATCAATGTAATAATAGAGCCGCTAATGGCCACTAGTGCGACGATCATTAGGTACAGATACGATGCATATCTTGGTTTATTCCACTATCAACAAGAGTATTTACAATTTTCTGTTTACTACACATTTCCACACTAGTTTGTTTACAGTATAATCTGATTCTAGGTCGTGAGGGACCGGGACCGCGGTTTCAACTTGCAAGTATAAAATTATCCGGTCACCGTAGGCGCGGGTTTGCGGACGGCGAGCAATGCGTAGCTCGCCATTCGACCGTCCGGTAACCGTCCGGACCGAGCCCAAGACGTCGACAGCGCGTATTGTACCACGAGCGTCTCAAGGAGTTAAACTTAGGGGCCCTGCAGGGTCGAAGCCTACTGGGGCTAAAGATTTGTTTTTGAAAAGAAGATTAGGCCCCGGCACGAAAGGCAACGGAGGAACCGGAGTGAATTTTTAGTCAGTAAAAGTCTGACACTATCTTCCGCTACACTAAATCAACTTATAAAATGAATGGATAACAAAGTTTACGTACACAGGTGAGCTTAACTCAAAGTTGAGTTTTCTTCCAGCAAACCTATTTTCAAATGGTATTTTTCTGTTATTCCTAAGTTTCAACATGTTTTTCTACACTGTGCCAAATAAAAATATAACTTTTTTTTCTTTTTTACAGTTACTAAAAAACTGTGTTTATTTTATTTGTGGTCCCAAAATTCTACTAAAAAGAAAATTTTATATTTTTATTGCTGGAAGTTGGGACCGCGGCCCGATTTTCTCGATAAGATCTTATCTAATCTTATCCTGTGTATCGAAATCTGTAATTGTTAAATAATTATATTATCGTTTATGTGGTTTGTGGTTTAAATCTGATAGAACTTTTAATTGTTCTTTTCATTAGTCTTTGATCATTTTCTTGATAATAAAACGTGTTCGATTGTAGATGTCAAATGAATTGTTTATCACGGGGTTTCCCCTTAACAAAATTAGTTCATCCTTTTTTAGATGGGAAGTCATCCAATAACTTCTCCCGTTCTAAGACGGAGCGGCGACTTGTCAGACTTGTAATGACTAAAACCTACTCCTATGTCCCTTCCGCCCACATAGTTTGTCTATAAACTGGTTTATCCTAAAATTAGTTTAGGCCGGTAACATAATACTCAATAAGACTATTCAGCTTCCCTAGCCAAGTTATAACCGTTTCGCTTGCGCCGAACGCTTCGAGTTGACCTTGCCACCAATTCTTTTGTTCTGACCACGTGACTGAGCGTTAAGACGACGTCATTCCCGTACATTTGAAGCTTTCTGCAAGCAACTTGGCTAGGGGTGCTGATTTCTTCGATCCTGAGCATTTAAATAGGTAGGTATAAATAAGGAAAATGGAAAGGTTGCTTATTTTCGAAATTTACAGACTACTTTATGTAGAATTTCTTATTTACATTCATATATAAATAACCATTAAATAAAACGCTCGAAATTTTTATAATCTACGCGGTCTTTTAATAATCTTAGTGTTCAACCGAACGCCCGCGTTCGCTTGGGGTTTGAGGGATTTCGTTTATAAAGTCTAAATCAACTTAAATCCGGTTTGTAGTCCTAAAATTAGCTACAAGGGCGGATCCTGTACAATATCGATACCTGTTAGTCACTGCTTTCATCATGCATAAACTGCATGCCTGCAATATGCAATATATGCATACCGCATGCCTGGTCTCCGTCAGTATGAAAATCTCTGTGATGAGCATAGAAATGTCCATCAAATGTAATTAATGGTTATGGTTTATTCCGCTATAACAATATGACAATTAACTATCACAAAGTAAAGAACAGAAGGTCAAAAATGTTATTAGCCGACGGCGCGCACTGTTCCCGCGCGCCTCAAGGAGCTGTCAGCAACAGCAGGGGCTCAGCTTGGTCGAAGCCTATTGGGGCCAGGGTTGGTAGCTTGGCCCCGGTATGAAAGACAAGAAAGAACGGGGTAGGTTTTTAGTCGATAAGAGTCTGACACTATCTCCCGCTCCGCCCAGGGGCGGGGGATGTCATTGGCATGATTTTTACCCACCAAAATTAAAACACTTTTACCACCAAAATTTAAACACGTTTTAGACCAAAACATTATCAGGTCATAAAAGAAGAGATATTTTCACCATCATCATCATCATCAGCCTTTTTAATGTTCCCACTGCTGGGACTGAGGCCTCCTCTCTAGGAGAGATTATCATTATTATATTATCATCCTCATCAGCAGCATATCGCAATCTTCTTCTGGACAAAGGGACCCAGCAACAACGTATACATAACAAGATACACCCTGTAACGGTTTAGTAATTATATACATAAAATATATTGTCATAATTTATAATGGCATAACGAAATTCAGCCAATGATTATGCATAAATGTTTTGTCATAATGCCTGTTGCCATAAATACTGCTACTTCGCACTTCTCAAACCCTTTCCTCTTAGTTTATCTAATACATTAGGTACTGATTCCTCGTGCTTCGCAAAGCACGTAATGCCGTCATAAACCTAACCTAACATTTGCATGATGCCAAAGTATTATTATGCAGCAGTATTATTATGCTAATAAAAGTTATGCCAAACTACATTATGCCTTAAAATTTTATGCCAACAGGGGTAACCGATTTATTTGTAATACTTAAGTTTATCAGTTTTTTAGTACTTATGGCACAAATTCTGCTTATTTTGGGACTAGATGGCGTTGTGTGTTAATATTGTGGAATATTATTAGACATTTGTAGGGTAAACTAAGGTAAGCTAGCGTAATTTGTAAGGTTTTTTGAACATTTTTTTTTCCTATTTTACATTTTGTAAATGTAAAATAACTCGCTCAGGACAAAAATAATAAAATAAACTATACTTCTATACTATTATTATAAAGAGGTAAAGTTTGTTTTTTTGTTTGCAGGAGGTAGTCTCTGAAAGTACTCGCCCGATTGCTACATTTTTTCACCGATAGAAAGCTGCTTTACTCCTGAGTGACATAGGCTAAGTATATTTTATGTACGCGGGTGAAGCCGAAGGCAAAAGCTAGTAGATTAAATAAAAATACTTAAACGAAGCCAACAGTTTCAGGGTCTATCCCTGAAACTCACAAGAGTTGACACATCCTGAATTTATTTTTCACCTAGGGACGTGTTGGTCAATCTGGAATATACACATAAGTAGGAAATTTACTATTTTGACAGCGGGATATCTATTGAAATATGTTTTAAATTCAATTAGAAACACGGTAAAAGATATCGCATATCTATGTAGGTATATATATATATATATATCCATACGGAATTGCGAAGTCTGCTTATTAGTAAATACATAATTATGAAAAAAACTTCAGTACCCATACCCAAGTTGATAATCTGCCATTGTTAACGCTAGTAGAAAACTTCAAAACATTAACTTCTACAGGAATGATGTCATCTAAACGCTCAGTCAGAACAAGATTCGGGGGCGTGGCCAACGCGAGGTGTTCGACGCAAGAGAAACGAAACGAAACAGTTGTAACTTGGCTAGAGCGGCAGGTATTTTCTTTAATTAAAAAAAATCTTCATTTAAAATTGTAGATATCCGACTTGTGACTGGATTTAGTTCTTCGTAAGACGGTGCTTACACCAAGCTGCCAAGTAGGTCTTGGAACAGGTAACCGTTATTTACTTACAAACCTACATCGAAGTGTTCCGATTATCACTTGTATGTTTATTACGTCAGCTATTAGTGACAGGAGTAAACACGGTGACAGAATTGTAAGAAAAATCTAATAAACCTGTCTCTCTCGCAAAAGCTAGTTGTTTGGAGATAAATTTTGACGTCAGAGTCCATGTCGGACTTCTCTTTCTAAATTAGTTTTAATTTGCCGTTGTTGAAGATATTTTAGATTAATATGATTATATTATTAAGATTTTTCAGATATTTTTTTAGGATGTAAAATTCCTCGCAGAACACATGGTCTTTGGAGACGAAAGGTTATGGAGTGGTGACCTCGTATTGGATGACATAGCGTTGGAAGGCAAAAATATCTCGGTTACTTGGGGATCTTGTTATTCAACTTACTTCAATTTACTGGGTTCCTTTGACTAGCAGAACATTACTTTATGCTGCTGATGATGATGATGATCACAATGCACTTTTTCGTGCCTGTGCCTGTTTTCGCTCCTTGTATGACTGATGATCTGGTAAGGGTCACAGGAGTCTGATGAAACCAATCGTTGTGGCGACACTTGGGTGAGGCCTATACTACACTGGATGTGTATCTATCTTATTATATACAAAATGATGATGATGAATATATTGCTAAAATTAGAATATTAATTTAAATTTAGCACTATATGTGCTAAATTTAAATTTATCTGGAATCCCAACCGCAAAAGACATATTTTTTTATATCAAAATTCCTTAACCGCAACAATAGTTACTAAGTCATCATAAACATAAGCCATCGTAAACACGTTACACTTACTATACAGTTGAATGGATTCGCGGCGCTAACGTCATAACAGCTGGTACAATGTACTAGTGATCTTCACACCTTGATGACGCCCTGGTACATGTAACGCGTATGTATAGGTATTTGTGTAGGAAGGTAAATGCGTGGTATTGTTTAATATGATGCATTATTGCGGTTTGATTAAGTTACGGTTTTATAGTGTATTAGCCTTTCGAATATCGTAATGAAAATCAGCATTCGCTTGGCGTTTAATGAATTAGTGGCATTTTGTAACTCTTCATGTGTATTGTATATTGTTAAGATTAGGGTCCTGTCCATATGTTTCCTGATAGCTATAAACTAGGCGTCTTTAAGTCAAGAGTGAATAGGTTACTTCTAGGCATTGATATGGGTTTTTATAATTCAATGCGTCTAGGCAAGCGTGATCCATCGTCGACTTCAATCGCGTACGGTCAGGGGCCCACTCCGCTATTTTTATAAAATCGTCATTACAACACGATCATATTGTCACTTTGCTAAAAGTTAACACGACAAGAACGTCACCTCTTTTATATATATCTTTATTTAGTCCAAACCACTGAATGAACTCTTCTAGGTCTAAGTAAAGCGTCTAAAAAATCTAGACCGAAACTATTTACAGTTTGGTGACACCAAGCTGGCTGTATCACTTTTTGTTTATATACCTAACATTTTTGGGGATAGGTACAGTGAAATGGGTTATTCTTAGATTTTACTTCATTAGTAATTCGGTAATTATTATATTTATAATGAGGTGTACATTCGGACGTAGATATTTAATTTCTTCTACCCGTTCGTTTTCCCCAAATTTTATTTATTTAACTGACCCAGCAAATATTGTTCTGCCAAATATGTATACATGAAAGAAATAAATTGTTTGTGGGGGTAGGAGAACAAAAAAAAACATACGACCTGTTTTCAGACCGTTACACATAATCATAATTATAAGGTCGAGCCGTTTCAGAGGAATAAGTTAAGAAACACTGTGACACGCTTTTTTATATTATATTAGATAGATTATGTTTTTTTTTTTAACAAAATTATAAAATGACTTTTCCCGCTCTATGTTGGAACGAGAGGTCGTGTTAGACTTTTACTGACAAGAACTTGTAACCATGTTTTTTTTAGTTCCCTTTTGGAATCTAGAGCTGCGGTAACTCTTTCAAACGTTTCTGTAAATGTTTTTTTTTTTTTGTTACGTGTTGACTTCATACCAGGGCTTTTTTTTTTCGATGAGAAAAATCATCCTATGACAACCCCCGCTCTTGGGCGGAGCGGAGATAGTGTCAGACTCTTACTGATTAAAAAACCCATCCCGTTCCTTCAAGCCTTCATATCGGGGCTCGAGCGCCCTTTCAGATAACCCCAGTAGGCTTCGACCCGGCTGGGCCCCTGCTGTTGCTGACAACTCCTTGAGGCGCGCGGGAACAGCGCGCGCCGTCGATGACTTGGGCTTGGTCCGGACAGTTGCCGGACGACCGGACAGCAAGCTACCCATTGCTCACTGTCCGCAAGCTCACGCCTACAGTGGCTAGAAATCGGGATCGGAATCCCGGCGGCGGCGAGAGCGCCGTTACCTAATGCGGACGGCCTCCTTCTTAGCGAGCATTAATGCTTCGCAGAAGTCGGCGACCGCCTGCCACTCTTCCTCGCTCCGGACCATGGCCTCAACCAAGGCCCGGCCCGAGAGGTCTCCACCGCCGATCACCCCCACGAGGGCACGGCGATGCTCCGCCCGAGACCAGGGCCTCAAGTTTGCTATTACAATAGTGTCAAAGTGGTCTATCATTGATTTCATAATTGTTGCTTTTGACAAGTTTTGGTAATCCGCTATTAAAATGGTGTCATTATGACTTTCCCATGGTCAATCACTGACACTCCATTGAAAGAAACGGTAATCTCGTACTTCATGACAAATGAATATCTAACCTATGTAATCTGCCAAAATTTTGACAATTCCTTTGATCAGTGACCGACAATTAGATTAAGTCACTGTGCAGTAATTGTTTTTAATAAGCTCGATATAGTCATTTTACCACTAACTCCATTGCGAGACCATTGACCGATCAATGATTGATCATTATGAATTAGCAGATTACGAACTTTTAGCAAAGTGACGATGGCGTCGTGTTGGAATGACGAATTTATAAAAATAGCAGACTTGGGCCCCAGACCATAAGTTAAAACTAGGTATCTTTTATTAATTCTTAAGAGGACTACAGCACCTAAAGAACTGCCACTCTTGGGCTGCACACAGACGAAAGGGATGCACAAAGGCACAATGCTTGCAAATATTAAGCATTTTAGCGAGTTAGTAAAAATCTACAGATTTGATTATAAAATTAAAACACTATAACGGTACTACGTTACTTATAGAATAATCTGACAAACAGTCAAAATGATTACATGTATATTAGGCCAGTTTTTAATCCTTAAAATAATATTTATATAAGCATCTTCTTCATTCTTTTTATCTTACTTAACAAGCTGTATTATGTTTTGAACACACTATTTATATAGCATTTACCCTGAAAAATAACATATGTTTTCTGATTTTGTTTACTACAATGAATGACATACTTTTGCGAATTATAAATCTCGCAATTAACGTCCATAGTCCTCTTAACAATATTTTGATAAATTCTCAATTCGTCTAAATACAACGTAAAATAGTTACATAAGTCATTGTCTTATCAAAAACGTGTCTTATTTATCTCAGCAATTTGCCCGGTGACTTTTGTCACATGGATTTCTGATGTTCCCATTCTAAATATGTGTGTCCACATATTAATATATTTCAACTGAATAATAATAATAATATTGCACAACTATCACACAACGCCGTCTAGTCCCAAGCTAAGCAGAGCTTGTGTTATGAGTACTAGACAACTGATAAACATAGTTATATATTTCTAAATACATACATATATAGATAAATTACACCCAGACACAGAAAAAATGATCATGCTCATCACACAAACATTTGTCCTGGGTGGGAATCTAACCACTAGACCAACAGGCCAGTCAAAAATTCGAAATGTATGTCCACATTATGAAAACCTTTTAACTGAATAATAATAAACTCCTTTTTAAAGTTAAAGCTTCTGCAAACCTATGATCAAGTGTTGAGGTATGAACGAAAACGAAAAACAAGTGGCCAGTGTGCAATGGAAGGTGTGTAGCGAGCGTAGCCTGGTGAAAGAAAAGGCTATACTCGGTGTTTATTTGCGTGATCGAATCAGTACACCTAGCCAAGTTGCTAATCTGCAATCGTTAACGCTTGCAGAAAACTTCAAATGTACGGGAATGACGTCATCTCAACGCTCAGTCACGTGGTCAGAACAAAAGAATTGGCGGCGCAGCCAACTCGAAGCGTTCGGCGCAAGCGAAATAGTTGTAACTTGGCTAGGGGGGCAGTAATGAAGATATTCGCAAGAACACTAAGGTTTCTGACTTCATGGCCCGAAGAATCGCCAAATTCAAACGGCAGTGAGTAGCGCACATTGCTTGTAGAACAGATAGTCGATAGGGACAATAAGTACTGGAGTAGCAACCACGTACCGGAAGACGTAGCGTTGGAAGGCCTTCAATAAGGTGGGTCGATGAGCTGGTTGCGGGAAACCGATAGATGCAAACACAAGGATCATTATGGAGACTCTTCGGGTAGACCTATGTCCAACAGTGGTCATCTTTTGACTGAAATGATAATGAGGATTTATTTCTCAAGCCATCTCGAATTGACCCTTGTGGTAGGCGTTTACGTCGTCTTGCTATCTTTTTCCCGATCAGCCTCGCTGGCATCTTATATTATATATAATAAATTATTATTAAAGCATATTATTATGTACTATAAATATTACATTACACTGTCTATTTTACCCCTGTATCATGCAGATGATGTTTGACACTTCATGACACGGGCGTGACACTCATTTAAATGACACTCGCGTGAGTGACACCGCGTTTGATACTGTCTGATAAGTTTTAATTGATTGTGGTGTTATACAATGCGTAATATAATTTCTGAATTAAAATAATTGACTGTATTTTATATAGGTACCTAAGGCATAAGGCTAAGGCATAGGTACCTACAGAGTGGACATTTGAGACAAGTCAGAAAAGTTTTTGGCAATTTCTGTAATTTCTAGCAGGACTCATACCTGAAATAGTCCCAATAGATTCTTTTGATCCCTAAGAAATAGGATCGGATAGGATAGGATTATTTTTTTTTGCTGACTTTAATTTTTATAATTAATTATCTATCACATCCCTGTCGGAGACGCCCCGGACGTCAGCCTAGGACGATTCCCGTCTACCAAAGGCGCGGGCTTGTGCACCACAAGCAATGAATAGCTCGCCATCCGACCATCGGTAAGTACCAATCCTGGGTCGACAGCGGTTGTATTCCACGCGCGTAGAGCTGTAGGATGACTACCGGATACAAAAAGGACGGGCTTGCTGACGACAAGCAATTGGTAACTCACCGTCCGGCCGTCCGATAAGGAACAAACCCAAGTCCACGGCGTGTTGTGTTTCACGTCCACCTCAAAGAGAAATTGACGAGCCCAGTTAGAGCCGACGCCTACTAGGGTTGCAGATTGCTCGAAGGGGTTAGGTACCGAAGCTCTCGTAAAAAGGACAACTAAAGGAACGCTGTGGGTTTTAGTCAGTATTCTCTTTAGTCTTACACTCCCTCCTACTTCACCAAGAGTGGGGGAAGTCACAAGATTTCTCACGTAAAAAACCTCAACATCAACCTTTATTATGTCTAAGTGCCTAGGTCATAAAGACTTAAGAATTAGGTAAAAACCATGTCTTTGAAAAACCAGTCAGGCATCTGAAATAGGTACCTAATATGGGTGTTTTTGATCAGTGTTATGATTGAATCCTTACTTTTTATGATGCTAAATCTATTTATCACTACAAGGTTCTTTTAATATCTAAAAACTGACTCAACACAGTGTCTCGTTTCCTTGAACTTTTCTGGGTAAAATTTATTTATTAGCAGATATTCTTCGCATAAAAACTGGACTTAATTAACCTTAGAAACCCATTTTTTATTGTTATTAAAAGTATATGAAAGGATTATGTTTATCATTCATTTTTATTTGTGTGAGAGTCTATCGGTTGCATAACAGGTCATTTTATAGTACTTTAAACTTTGATTATTAACAAAAAACTTAGTCAAGAAAAAAAAACATAAAAAAGCAGCAAAAACATTGGAATAACAACTATCTATTAATAGATTTCTAATCATTAATCAAATGTAATAGCTCATAGAAAGAAAGCTACAGACAGTTTTTTTGCATGTTTTTACTTAAAATAAAAAAAGTTGATTGACCGAATTGCAATCGGTGGAATTTTTTTTTAACGACTTGTAAACATACTATGAACTACTCTTAATTGAATATTATTATCTTTAATTTCTGGCTAGTTCCACTTGATTTGGCTTCTCTTATTTAACAAAAGTGCCACTAACATTTATCTGAAAAAAAAAACACCTTATACAAAATAATAGGAACACTAATACCCTATTCGAATAAAAAGGGTATATTAGGGACAGGTAACTAAATGAATCCCTTCCCGCGATCTTTCGCGCGCGCGCCATATCGCACGATGGCAGACGTACTTATAAGAGTAACCATAGACTTTCTTGCCGGTTATTCTTCATAGGGAATGACCAATTTGGAACCGTGCACTAATCTCTGACGTTTTACGACCTGTGAGAACACAACAATTTAAAATATTGTTATAAGTATCATCAGGAGTACTTGGAAAATGAGAATTATTGAAAAAAATAATCAGTGAAACTTATATAAAGAGTTTATTTTCCATAATTTAGTAATTAACGACTAACAAGAAACATTAAACCATAAAAAAATAACAAATTACTCTAAAAGCACTTATAATATTTAGAATTATTTATCATATGATTTTATTTCAAGGTCTGTGTCACAGATTTAAGTTATGTGGGACCAAATACGAGTTATATTATGTAATTTTTTTATTTATTTAACTTAACTAGATAGTTACTAATAGAATTTAAACACGTGTTGAGTGTCAAGACGCGCAGAACCATGACGTCACATATTTTATACATTTTTTTAATTTTTCTTAAAAAAATATATTGTTCTACACTAATATAATAAAGAGGTAAAGTTTGTTTTTATGTTTGTAGGAAAAAAAATGTTTTCCACCGACAGAAAGCTGTTTTATTCCTGAGTGACATAGGCTATATTTTATGTACTCGAGCGAAGCCGCGGGCAGAATCCAGGTATTATTAATAGGCTGATAAGCAATTACTACATGTGAAACACAGCCGCTTCAGGTTAAACTGGAAACAGACATTAAGCTAGTTGTGGAAAAGGCTAGGGAGATGATGATGATATCATTAAAAAAATAACTAGTGAATCATGGGCAAAGTTACTTAAACGCCTTACAAAAACGCCTTTTTTTAGGTGGGGAAATCATCTAATGACATCTCCCGTCTTTGGACGGAGCAGGAGGGTGTGGTGTCAGACTGTAAAAACACCTGTTTCTTCGTTGCCTTTCATACCAGGGACGAGTCTTTCTTTCAGAAGCAGACCCTTGGCCCCAGTAGACTAGCTTTACTTAACCCGCCAGCGCATAATTACCAGGGCTGCAGAAATGCAAAGCGCAACTTACACTGAAGTGTTCCTTTAGGGTGAGTTGCACCATTTAACTATAACGATAAAAAAAAGCCGTTAACAGTTGTCAAATCGTCGAATTGACCAATAGGCGGCCGTTTCACGGCTGGTTATGGTTTGGTTATCGTTATAGTTAAAATAGTGTTGCGCTTGTTGAGTTCTAAGTCAAGAAAGAAAAGAAAAGTTATTTGATGATATACCACCTCAAAAAAACGGCACACATAGGTATGTGTTGTATATTATGGTGTGTAAAAAATTTTTCGTGAAAACTAAGATAGAAGTTTTCGCTTTTACCAACTATAAAACGTGAGTTTTGATTTGTCGGTTTTCAGAAAATATTTAAGTTATGCTAAAAGCTGGATTGAAATAAATGTTTACATTCATCATTTATATACATCAGATACGAATGTTTCTTTATATTTGGATCGGAATTTTGTGTTTATTTGTTTACTGCAAGATTTTCGTTAGAAACGAACATAAAACAGAATTAGTAACAGTTTTGAAAGTTAGATTAAAGTCTGAAACTAGTTCTGTTCAATATTTTAATATTATTTGTTTTATGTTAATTATTACAAGTTAATTGATGACTAATGAGGGTCGAAGGAATCGGATGGATGCAAGACGCACTGGATGGCGACGCCTGGGGGAGGCCTATGTCCAACAGTGGGAAAGTGGGATAAATTGACGAAACCCACAGAAAAAAGCTAAATAAAGCAATTGTAATATCATACATATTCGATAAATTAGTTAACAAACATTAGATAAGAGACAGTTAAGAGAAGAGTTAGTGTAGACATTGAACTTATCAAAAACAGTAGAAAAAAATAAACAACTACCTATATGTATGAGGAAACTTTTATTTCTATAAATGGAAGGACTAATAAATTCTTAATAAACTAGTACGCCTCACCATCAACGATTGCATCACTGCTTACCATCGGGTGGGATCGCAGTCAAGCACTAGTTTATATCAATTAAAAAAAAAAACAGGTCGATTGACTATCTAAGATACTATTAAAATTTTATTCTTCTTTTTAAGTCAAAATCGACTAATAACAATAATTGGCCCATCAATTTGTACCAGGATCACATAAAACTCTAACAGTCATTCTCTTTAAACGATTAGGTTTATCTGTTTACGTTTTTTATAACTTGTGCGATCTGCTTTCTCCACTTTTGCTTGTTTGAAATTAGAATGTTTTTAATGGAATATTTTTTATGTTAGAATTTAAATTTATTTTAGTTTGTTTTTTTTTAACATGTCATTTATACGAAGATTATGCAATTCAAAATCAGTTGAAATTTTACTTAAGCTCAATTTAATAAGCCAATCATGATTAAAAGATTTCAATTGAGTAATGTCAGTAATTCGATTAGTCAGTAGCGATTGATTATTTGTAACTTAATTTGACACGTGTGTCTAATTCTAAGTTGACGTTTAATTGTGACAGTGACATTACTGTTATTTAAGACGTTGACGAGTAGTTAGCGGTTTCTTTTTATATAGTTACATAATGAATGGTGCATTTGATGTTTAGTTTCAAAAACGCTTAGCAAAATTTCACTGTACAGATCAACTTAGAAAAATATAGCTGAAATATCACTGTTATTTTCCATGAGCACGCTAGGTTATTTATTTTGAAACAACAGCAATTAAGAGAAAGTTTGAACATAAATATCCTGCAACTATGAACAGCCTGCAGCTGTGAGTATGCTTTAAATACTTTTTTTTTTAGGTGGTTACTTCTCCCGTTCTGTATGGAGCGGGAGGTAGCGTCAGACTTTTATTGACAATTCACCTTTATTCTTTTAGTTGCCCTTTGCGTTTCAAAACCCAGTTGTAATTTCCAGGGTGAAAATAGTTACATTTTATTTATTCCGTATTAAAGATTATAAAAAAATATCGGACACGTATTTTTTCTTTTTTAGATTAAACAAAAAATAACAAAAATATAATAGCCCATTAAAGTTACATGTGACGTTACCCCGTGCGAAAAAATAGTACGGCGTGACGTTACACGTAACTTTAATGGGCTATATCTTTGTCATTTTTGGTTTAATTTACAAATAAAATAATACTTGTTTCTTATGTTTGAATAATCTAAAAGACGGACTAATTACATTTCTTACGGCAACTAGCCTATTCTCTAGAACAATCCCACAGGCTGTAAATACACATCTAAACCCTGACTCACCTAATGACTTATCAAAACACAGTGGATACAATTCCTTCGCAGTCCAGACGAAACGGGAACTCTCATCACAATGCAAGAGTTATGTTACTAGAGTACTTTAATACCCTCATAACTTTGGAACTTTACTTTCAACAAACATCGAACAGCGTTCTATTAGTAACTGAAAATACACTAGAAATGCACTAAGAACTTCGAAGGCATGTGCGAAATATTATTGTGTGTAAATCCTATTCATATGGGACTACTTGTCAAACAGAACCTATTTTGAAATTGGTTAAGTGTAACTCCTTAGTAATAGGTGTGCAGAAATTGCAAGCAAAACATATCCTGATTTTGATGTATGTTCCTTAAGTTTTTTTTTTAACATTGAATATATCTCACAGCTTATGTGGTCCTGGTATCTTTTTAAGTGGGAAAATCATGCAGTGACATCTGCTCTTGGGCGGAGCGCGAGTATCATCAACATCATCATCATTTCAGCCGATAGACGTCCATTTTTGGGCATAGGCCTCCCCGGAGTGTCACCACAATGAACGATCCTGTGCGTCTCGCATCCATCGGATTCCCACAACCTTCACCAGGTCATCGGTCCAACTTGTAGGAGGCCTTCAAACGCTACATTTTCCTTGGGCTCGGTCCGGACTATTTGTCAAACGGTACCTATTTAAAAATTAGTTTGACGTACATAACTCTTTAGTAAACTCGTAATGGGTAAGCAGAAAATAAGTCATGTGTCTAGTATTTTTAAGTAAAGAATCTATGAAAAATCACAAAGTTATGAGCTTGTTATGTCATCCAAAATACAAGGGCACCAGGCAGACTGAAGAGTTGTTTTGCACTTGCACTCAGAGTTTTGATGGCTCCTAATACCCGCTATGACCTGTCGTGACCTGTGTTGTACTAAGTGTCGGTGGTGTCCAACTTCTGACTTTTTTAAATATTTTTGGGAAAAAATATGACATGGAGCAAAATCTATTGGAATCCATTGAGTTACTGATTATCAACAAACTGTATTCAAGTTTCGCTTAATCTAAAAATAATGTTGTATACTACTCTATCGTACTAGTATTACGTAATACATAATATGTACTCGAGTTACATTGTTTTAAAAATATAGTTCCATTTGCGTAACTCTTATATCCTCTACACTGCAAGAACATAACGCATGTTTAATCATAAAGAGACCTAACTCAAAAGGAGGGTAGTTGAATCTGAAAATGTATGTTTCAATAATAAGGTAAAATTTTCAAACACCCTCTTTATTGAGTTACGTCTCTTTTTGATTAAGCGAGCGATAAATTCAAAGTTTTACATTGTACACTGCTTATTTACTGGAAAATTATCTACACTAGTTATTTTGCTTTTTGTCATTTTGTTTGGAGAAGGTAATCTCTGTAAGTACTGGTCCGATTCATAAAATTTTTTCACTGATAGAAAGTTGCTTTATTCCTGAGTAACATAAGCTATATTTCTATTTTAAGTACGCGGGCGAAGCTGACCGATGACCTGGTGAAGGTTGCGGGGATCATTGCGGCGACACTTGGGGGAGACCTATGTCCAACAGTGGACATCTATCGGCTGAAATGATGATGATGATGAAAGGCAAAGCTGCGGGCAAAAACATATCAGAACAGCCCCCCTAGCCAAGTTACAACCGTTTCGCTTGCGCTGAACGCTTCGAGTTGACCTTGCCGCCAATTCTTTTGTTCTGACCACGTGACTGAGCGTTAAGACGACGTCATTCCCGTACATTTGAAGCTTTCTACAAACGTTAACTATTGCAGATTTGCAACTTGGCTAGGTGTACAGAACAGATTTTATCTCATAAAAGAGATCTAATGCGCAGTCATTACTGCGAGCCCTCGGTGACACAATAGACAATGCGCATTGTTCTAAAGTTTGTAATCCAAACGTATGTTTAGATTACATAATAATAGACAAGAAATGAAAGCGGTATGAAATTATGTTTCAGATAAATGTCTTATTACTTATTTCATCAGGAGTGAAGACGTTCGCAGGGAAACCAAAATTTCACCAAAGGCGCGGGCCTGATCGTCCAGTAACCGTTCGGACCAAGCCCAAGTCGTCAACAGCGCCGCCATGGGTTGTGCGAAAGTGAACCTCGGACCCCTGGAACGAAGGCAAAGGAATAGAAGTGGGTTTTAGTCAGTGAAAGTCTGACACCCCTTCTCGGCAGGAGATATCATTAGATTGTTTCCCATCTAAAAAACAGGAGAACTAATATTACAGACAGCTCGAAGAATCGCCAACCTTAAGTGGCAGAAGTGGCAGTGGGTAGCACATTGCTCGTAGAACAGGTGGCTATTGGGCCCAAAAGGTTCTGGAGTCCGATCCGAATTCGGAAATCCGGTTACTGCGAGACGCAGAGGACCGTTCATTGTGGCGACACTTGGGGAGCCCTAAGTCCAATAGTGGACGTCTTTCGGTTGAAATGTTGACTTAAATATTTTATTTGTCTAGGTAATGCTACCTACTATTTACATAATCCTAACTAATATAATAAATGTGAGTGTGGATGTTTGGATGTTTGTTACTTAATCACGCAAAAACGGCTGAACGGATTTGGATGAAATTTGGCAAGCATATAGCCTTTGACATGGAAAAGAACAAAGACTGCCTTTTATCCCGATTCCTTAAGTACCTAATACCACGTGGGCGAAGCCGCGGGCAACAACTAGTTTAAAATAATTTACTAACGTTAATAACAGTAAAGTCAAAAAATAATAACCCTGAACTAATTAAAACTAACTAAAATAAGGCGTCAAAATACTCCTCGAGCATCGCTGTCAAATGGTAATGTGCCCAAAATACACTTCTATTCATTTTTATCACTATTGCTTAGCGGAAAGACGTCTCTAGGTAGTCACAAGGCTCCCACGACATCGTCACTAGGTCGTCAGACCTTCTGGGTAGGCCTATATTACAAACGGACCTTCACCAGGCCTTCAGTCTTTCTGGCGGAGGCCTATATTACGAACCAACCTTCAGTAGGTCGTCAGCCTACCTTCTGGGGAGGCCTTTTGTAAACCGATAACAATGATAAAATCTTTTACATAACTCAGACATTCAGTATTATGTAAAGACTTTTTTTCATTGTTATCTTTTACAATACAACGCATAATACATCAAATTCACTAAGCCGGTATTATAGTATTTTTCAAGGTCGGTCATTGACATAGGGTCTGGCCATTGTTACCTCCTGTCGGGCCTAAGTGCCTGGTATTTCGTAACACACACACGAACATAAGGTCTGTTGATATAAGTAACGTTATTAATGGCTAAGCCCTGCTAGGGCTGGCAGGATTTGAAAGAATCATCAAAACCCTGAAACGCAATAGTACATTGTTACACTAGGGGTGAAAGTAACTCATTTCGTCCCGAGAAGGAGTTGGCGGGCGAGCGAAGCGAGGTCGCTAATTCGAGGGGTTAAATGGGTTACTTTCACCCCGAGGTAAACACTGTGCTTTTCATTACGAATACGAGGAAACTAAAAATAAAATAAAAAGTTTGTAAAACCTGAGTCGTCGTACCTATGATTTTAAGTAGGTATCTTTCTTCTGATAGCGATAAAAGGTATTCCACTACTGCTTTAGCCTCTTCTCATGGAATTAGGCGTTAAATCACCATTTTAATCTGATAAACATAACGTGTTAATACAAATCTCTGTTGTACGGGAATGTTAACGAAACTCAAAAAAAACAACAACCGATTGCCACTTTCCCGCCATTTTGTTTTTTTTTTTTATCTGCGGCCGGCCAGCTATTCAGCCTCATTAATGAAAAATTAGAAATTAATTGTATTTTTTTTTTTTAAATAATATATTTTAAAGAAATAGTTGAACAAATAAATCACTTAAAATATAACATTATTTAATTAATACTTGTCTTTAAGTTATTTCAATTTTATGTCGCGCTGTGACTGACTGGCTGTATGGAAAATTGGAACATGGTGCAATAGAAATGTGAAGATAGAACTAGTTTTTTTTAATAATTTGACAGCTGTCAGTTGTAAAGTAAAACTCCCTAGGGATGAAAAGTATCACTTTCAGCCCGCTCCTCAGGCAACTTCAGACCTACTTTCAGAGTATGAGTAATGAAAAAGTTTTTTTCAATACACTTGCTCAGAAAGTGACTATTATTAGTGCAATAATGCACTTAGGTACATAACAACCCTTGTTACCAAACTGTGACATTTTGATAACCATTATGCACTAGTGCTATAATGTAATTAAAACCTTATTGTTCAACCTCTCCCCCGCCATAATTATATTATATTTATCGTATCACGATGGGCAAAAGTCGTCCCCCACGAGTCGCCGGTCCACCCCTGTTTATTCATTTCAGTGAGGTAAATAAAAAAAAAATATGGGCGCGTATATGAAAACAGAGGTTTACCGCCCCAAATTATACTAGTTTTACAGTTATTTTCTTCACAAGTGTATTGAAAAACGTCGTATTATACACGTGAGTAATTAATAATTACCGTTCCCGGCGATCTTAAGACCCTCGCCACGGCTCGGGTCTAAATACTGCCTCGTCGGTAATCACTAACATTACACACTTATATCATAATGTAGATACTATTTTATTATTATAACTAGCTCGTATTATCGTACTGTTGGGCAAAAGCCTCGCTTTCCCAATTCTCCAGGACGCCATCGAGGTCGTCCCGCCATCTCCTTCGTAGTCTGCCGCGATACCGTGTCAATTTTCCTGGGCCCCAATCCTGCGTTACGGGCCCACATCTCGTTAGACATGCAGCAGGTATGTCCTGCCCAGTGCTATTTAAGTTGGGCAGTCAGTATTTAAGTTGCTATTTGCGTTTTGGAGCGCAGTGTTTTTTCAAAATAAAAGTACACAATAAATAAATGGGGTTATAATAAGTAAAAGACAACATTCTTCGCGCTTCAGCCAGAGAAAGAGAAATATGGATATGAATTTGATGCATTACCCACCTAAAAAAAAGATAAGCCGATACCAAACGTTTTGGTATGCCGGAGTATGTTTCCTGATAGCTAAAAACCCACTCCTATTACTTCTTTACCATTGTTCCAGAGCCTTGGGGATCTCTTTCGCATCACCCATGGCCCCACTAGGCTTCGATCCTGCTGGGCCCCTACGATTGCTGATAATTCCTTGAGGCGCGCGTGGAACTCAACGCGTCGTCGGTGACTTAGACTCAGTCCGGATGGTTACCGGACAGTCGGACGGCGTGGTACCCATTACTTGCCTTCCGCAAACCCGCGAGATAGCTACAACCTAGTCTAAGAGTGAATAGGTTACTTCTAGGCAAGCGTGCTCTATCGCCGACCACATCATCGCTTATCTGGCGAGATAGTGGTCATATGCGAGTTTATCAATAATAAAAAATTTACCTACCTTCCTCAATATAATCATCAGTAATAGAGCAACTGTTGACCGTGGGGTCCTATGTTCGATGGTCCACGCGACGTCGTTCTACGTACAAATCAGGCGTGTGACACGTGATCGTCGGTTTAATGTAGTTCTAACTTTATAAGCTACCCTCTAATGCACAAATAATCAGATAATGTTTAAGATCTATCAAAGATGTGAGCAAAAGATTTAGGACCTACTTTGTTACTACGCTTTCCAAATGAGAATAGGTCCGATTCCTATGTTTTGACGTCTCATTGTACTGTCAAATCGAAGAAATTTTGGCAAAATTGAATAACTTAGAGTTGAGTAAAATTGAAGAACTGGATTCTGATTAAACTTTTTTCGTTCACAGTTCATAAATTAAATAAATTTTTAAGTAAATTAATTAATGTTTAAAAATTTCTTGCCTCGATTTGACAGTAAATCGTGACGTCACAACATGGCGGGCGATCCTATTCTCATTTGGAACGCATTGTACATACTCGTACTCACATTTATCAGCTTACAAAGTAGGTTTAGACGCCACGTGTGTACTAACAGCTGGATAATGTCCGTTTTGAGTGCTAATGTGCATAATATAAACAGACACACACACACACATTACACAGAGTGTAATACAATTTTATTGTCATAGCTTCAGGAGCATTAATCTGAAGTTGGATTACAAGTTAGTCATATGAAATGTGGAGGCATATAACAATAACAATACCACATCTTTCACACAATGTCGTTTAGTCCCAAACTAAGCTGAAATTGGGCTGTGGGTTTTCTGAATACGTAAGTAAATAGTTGAGTTAAATTACAACCAGACACAGAACAAATGATCGTGCTCATCACACATCATTTGTTTTAGGTGGAAATTGAACCCACGATCTCCGGCATAGCAGTCAGGGCCATTAACCACTAGACTAAAAGACCAGTCATTTACTTTGTAACAGGATTTTTGTCGGGAAATCTGTAATGTTTTATAGATACTAGATCTAAACTAGATCCACTTTTATCTAGCTTAAAAATTACTTGAGTAACATTACGACTACCAAACCAAAATTTTATAACAATTTTGTTTTGGTAATCGTTATTCTGTTGTATGATGGTCGTAGTCGATTACAATCATCGACTTGGGGTCCCTTCTTTTCGCGTAATATTCTTTTTCCTAATATACTTTGGCATAACGATTTTGGCATAATTTGTATTGCCGTAATAATACTTTGCCATATTTTTTTTTTGCATACAGCTTAAGTTGAGGTAATTGTTATCTTGAAGGCTAATTTGTTTTGGCAAAAATTTAATTAACATAACGACACTAGGCCTAATGACTATTAACATAATAATATTTAGGCGTAAAATTAATGGAAATAAAGAAAACAAATTTAGTGACAGAACCGAATCGCTGCAAAACCGACTCTGCATAGTCTTGTTTGCCTACCCCTAGAGTGTAATTTAAAATCGCGTAGGCGCGTAGGGGCGAGGCGGCCCGCGGGCTGAGGAGCAGGCGGCTGCAAGCGAGCCGCCGCGGCTGAGGATGCGCCCATCGACTTATATTCTAACATATATATCGATGATTACAATAGTTCTGCAGGTTTGTATAAAAGAGCCCTGGAAAGCAAACGGCAACTGAAGGAACATAGGAGGGTTTTGGTCAGTAAAAGTCTAACCGTCCTTCTCGCCCCACTCAGAGCGGAATTATTTAATGATTTTTCATCGTACAAAAAAGACTACAATAGCTCGAATTGTAAGATTGATACTTGAGAAATTTTTAGAAGAAGCCTAGAATATGGCATTGTAGTTATTTAAGGGTGCACTCGCCTCTTCAATAACGGGTGAGATTTAAATAATAGTAAATAGGGTGACTGGCAATTAGTGTACGATAATTAAAAACGTGATTATGCTCATGATAACAAACAATTTTTATTATGGGAGCATAGCCGAAATCGCGAAAAAAATATCAGCTGTTCGGTACATTAGGTAAACATAAATGTACTGGACAGCTGATTTTTTTTTCGCGATTTCAGGTTTGTTCCCATAGTAAAAGTTATTGGCTATCATGAGCACAATCACGTGTTTAAGTATCGTACACTAATTACCAGTCATCCTATATATCAAAGGTATTACTGATATAACATTATCAGTATTAGTCAAATTCTGTTGCAAATCTCTACTTTCAACTTGGGTTATTTCATCAGATTTTTTTGTACCCCGAATGTTATTTACACAAGCCATGCCAAGGGATTAACCGTTGTATGTAGGCAACTCTTTTCCACTGCATAAGTCATAAGAGGATATTACGGGATTACTACTATCACTGAGATAAGCATGTAACTAGTTCAGTGATAACATGATTTGATCATGAATCTGCTTGCATAGGTAATCATGGCTGGTCTGTGCTCGTCAGTTCCTTACTTTTGTGTCTTTATTTTTACTCTCACGCACTTTTTCTTAAGATTTCGCTCCTGAGACTTATCCGGAGGGAATTCTGTATTTTTTCTGGAGATTTATCGCTGCCTGCTTAAACCTTTCAGCGTTACAGATTTTTATAAAAACAATCTCTGGTCCTAAAACACTTATGTTGCTATGATTTTTGTGTTCACACATTATTTGTCTCAAATAGCGGACTGTGGCGCCGCACGAGAAAAAATAACAACAACATCTGGCAGACTATAGCGTTAAAAGGGTTAACGTACTAGTCACATATTGAATTGTATTCTATATGTTTTATGGTTCCGTTTTCAAATACCTACCTAATTTTCAGTACTCTTCATGATCATGTAAGCGAAAAAGTAATCTTTGGCAATTGAAGTGTATACTTTTAACCTTTCAATTGTGATAATGACAGACACAATTGAAAGACAATAGGTGCGCGAACGCCGGCGTTCGCTTGGGGTTTAATGAATTAATTAGCATTTCTCTTCATTCTACCAATGATTCAAATCATTGATCAGATTAGTTTCTCCAAAGGTTACTTCTTATAATTGTTCTATTTTTTCTTTTTTGTCTCTTTCTTCAATACTTATAGCATGTTTAGGCTTAGTTGTTTTGTCTCTTTCTTTCTTTATACTTACGAGATCCTCATCATACTTACTATCTTCATTTGATTGCAGTCCGTAGCATCAGCGGCATTTGTTGTGGCTCGAACCACGAGACCGTGCCCTTTACTTTCTATGGCCACAGTAACTCTGGAATATTCCTGCAGTCCAGATATTTTATAGTTTGTTGTTCATTTAGGTTACTTGGCAATTGTGTGTGTTGCAATTCTGTTATCAGTTTCTATTATTCTACTTCAATGTTACTAAGCAATTTACTTCTAGAGAAAATTTCTCTTTACTTATTATCCTCATTTTTATCGTTTTCAGTAGCAGCATTAATATTGTTTTCTTTAAGTGTTTCTGTGTTCTAATTTGGTCTTTTACTGTTAGTTTCAGTATAGTATAGTTGTAATGTATTTTCAAAGGTAATAAATTTATGTGTTCGTTATCAGCGCCTTTCGATGTTACTAGCCAATATTTGTAATGGAAGGTATTGTGTCTTTTTATTTACTTTGTGTAGTAATGCATTCTGTATTGTTACATTCTTTTCGATCTTTAATAACTTTAACTGCAAATGTTTCAATATTTGGTTAATGCATTTCATATTTGTAAAGTGTTTTGTTCCCTTTGATATGCTGTTCAGTTCGATTGTGAGGTTGTTCTGAAAGATTCTTGTGTAAAGTAAATATTTTGCAACGTGGTATTTAATGAGTCACTGTATTACTAGAGTTGCTCTCAACCTTCACATTTCTATTTCACTCGTGTGTAAACTCGTCGCGGTTTGGTGGTGAACCGTAACGACTATTAGGGTCATGTGCAATCAAAACGACAATTTATTTTCACTTCAATACGATTTTATTTTCTTACATTTATCAGGTAATAAAAATTGGCTCTGCTCAGCAGAAAGGTACATACGGACACATTAATAATTTAACTTAATACTAAATCAGTCTAACGGTCGCGCCGAGCGCGTTGCGGCTTAGCCTAGTATCACAGATGAGTAGAGCGGTGGGACGCGGGGCGAAGCGCACCCGCGAGCAGAGGTGCGCGGGCGCGCGGAGTGGCGGTCACTCGTCCGACGCGGACGACAGCTGCGTGCTGCCGCCCGAGCTGAATGAGCTGCGGCAGGCCTCGCCGCCGCCCGCCGCGCCCGATTCTACCGCCGAGCTACCCGGTGACAGCGTGCGCAGCAGCTCCAGCGCCGCCCGCGCGCGCTGCCCGTCTACCGCCGCCGCAGACGCGACCCCCGACGCTCTTTCCCACGCGCTTTTCTCCGGCAGAAGAAGCCTACGTGCCTCTCTCTGCACGCGCCGCGAACGCAGCGCAAATAGGAACGGTGATAACGCCGACGCCAGCAACAGCAGCGCCAACGAGGGCGTGCGTGCGCAGTCCGCTAGTCCCGGCGCTGCCGCAGACACTACAGCTGCCACGGCGTGCGGCACGTGCAGCATCACCAGCGCGCCCGTCAGCAGCCCCACGCGCGCCGCACGAGATTCTTCTCTATATCTAAACAGTGACGCGTTTGATATGCGGCATCTGATTGATGTGATTCTGGATCCATGATGGCTAGGCTGCGGTGTGCGAGGTTGCACTGCTAGCAGTGGAGCAGCTAGCAAGGGTGCCGAACTAACCGACGGTAGCCCTTTCCTCAGATCCTCATTAGACTTTCCTTCCTTACGGGAATTGCGTAGACTTGCTACCGACGGGCAGCGAACTGGGCGTTCAGGTGGTAGTAGGAATGGCCCGAATTTCCTGTCATTCTCCATGGTTACAGAGCATTCAGGCCCATCAATCTTAAGAGTAAGTCCCTCGCCTTCCTCAACGAGATCTGGTAGGATTGTGGGAGGTTCGTGTAGCTGCAGTGCACTGGCGCCGTGCGCTCGCGCCCTCAAGCCTGAGGAGCGCGCCGCGCGGTAGATTCTAGCGTACATGAAGCACACGATGGCGATGGGTGTGATGACTCCTATTATTAAGTACACGATGTAGTAGGCCAGCTCGACTCCTTGCACGACGGGCTCGAGCGGGTAGAAGTGGCGCACGATGGCAATAGCTGCGCGGATAGCAGCTGCGCTGGCGGCCGCTAGCCAGGTGCCGGCGCAGAGTGCGGCCGGACGGCGCTGCAGCAGGCGCGTGTGGCAGCGCAACGGGTCCGTGACGGCGTGGTGCTGGTCCAGTGCGATGAGCATGATGGACAGCAGAGAGGCCAGGCTGCAGGCCGCAGCGGCCGCGTCGCCTGCCTCCACCCACGAGCGAATGTCCTCCCTCGCCGAGTGCTCGCCAAACAGCGCGGGCGCCAGCAGGGAGGTCGTCAAAAGATTCGTCGCAAGTAGATTGATGACGAACCTGTAACAATGAAAAGTCTACGTTAGTATGCTTTGTACAACGTCCACACAATGTACCGGTCGGGTCATGCTTGCGCGGCCCCTCACGTTTGCACCAAGGTTGCATCAGAAAGGCCATATTTCGTACGTTTTACAGATTCGATTCAACAGCATTTAATTTGACGTTTGGTTCAAACGATAACATTCGGAACCAATAAGGTCGGCGGTGGAATTGTTTATAAACATTGACTTTGCCACGTCATTCGACATTGTTAATAAAAATAGTAACCTATGAACTTGGGTTGAAAATGTTTATGAACCGCGACCAGGAAGCGGCTAAACAAAGCGTTTCAGTGGAAAGATATTGATTAGCACTCAATGGCAACACACCGAGCCTGCCTTACGTAAGTCTCCATTAATCCAGGTGATTCGAACTGTCGCAAGAAATAGATGTGTTGCCTGATTATGTTGAACATTTTGAGAGAGCAATAACTTTCGTAAACTGGCCACACCGCAACGAATGCGCAATCCGGCCGAGTTGCAATGTTCACGAATTATTTGATAACAAACTTATAATTACTATTGTTAGTACTAATAATGTGAATGTCAGACAATTAATGTTGTGAATTTCTACATAAATAGGATTGCTTCACAAATATTTAATAAATGGCACTAGTTTAGAACATGAAGTCATTAAGTAAATTTGGATAAGAACTTTGAATACATCCTAATCTCTAAGAATAAATTATGCGACGACGGTAAACTAAAATTAAATTAATAATAACAAGACTTAACATATTTAATTAGTATACAACTAGATACTAACAACTTGAGACGAAAACAGAAATTTCTGTAACTTTGTATCTAATGGATATATCATTGTTTTGATGGCGTTCGTCTAGACAAGACTTTCCGAGACAAGTTTAGTAAATTTCCTAAAACAACTTGATTAATTTAATTTGTTAGATCATCCTTGTCTGATACTAGGAGTAAAGTTTTAATTAAACACCCGTTGTAATTCTTGAATCCAATATTTATTATTCTTTGCAAGTTTATGCAGCATTTAAATTATAAACTATATTCAAAGCACTTATTTTATATGCCGAAAATATTTGTTGTTATAGTACAAATAGGTCGTATAAATATTGATATAGAACATAAATTGAAATGAGGTAAATGTTTATTAAGAAAAATGCATTGCTAGCGTTAGGGTTATTACTAAACAAGTCGTATATATAACTCTTCATAAACTACTTGGAATAAAAATAGTTATTGAAGAGTGTTCCTCAAAGGAATTTTCAAGGGAAGGTTGCCTTAAGTATCAACAGATACTTGAAAAGATTGAGTAAGGTCTAATAAACAGTTCATCACTCCTAAATATTCGGGAAGTGCGTAAATAGATTTGAGATACCACGAGAAAATCACGTGCTAGACTATGATCTACTCAACGGGAAGCAGGTAATTAAGATATAACAGGTTATTGATGAGACACGGAATTCTCAATTGGAATATTTTTGCAAGCTAACGCAAACATGGAAAAACCATTTGAAAAGTTCCAACTATTCCGTTTAATTGTCTCTAAATTCTGATAAGTTTCTTTGGACAACGTGTTGTCTAATTCAAAAATAGACATGAGGAAATCTAACGAGTTCTAATATCTTAGAATTACCGATACCGATCCGATTGGAGTTTTTTGGTGGAATTTTTTTAAATGAAGTTCAATCGCTGTTTAATTGTTCACAATTTGATTTCTAGCTATTATTATGATGTAAAGTTGGTGTAGTTTTTTATGTCTTGTGTGTAAACAACCGGACAGTATATGGAATCACAGGCATGATTTCGGTAAATATGGAGCTGAGAATTTCAACGTAATATTGACTATTTCAGCAGAGTTTACCGAGAAGGCTGACCGCAAAAAACATTACAATGATATCCGCATTGTAATGGAAAACAAAGTGACTAAGTATATTTTGTATCAAAAACTAAATTGTGTCTAAGCTTGACGCTAAATGCACAGTGTAAAACAAAAAACATACCGAACCGATTTTAAAATCTTATTCGAACTCATTATTATTCGATTTACCGTCGTTAGTATAATATTGTAAAACCAGTTGCGGTCTGATTCACTAGAAGCGGTCTAAAACATGTTCATCTGTGTTACCATTAACACACAAGTTTTGAAAGATATCAGTCGTAGAGAGCAAAAAAATCTCGTGTCTCGGATTTTTTGCATCAACATGTGGAATAACACAACTCACAGTTCTGTTGGGGTTCCCAAAATTATCCTTGTTTATGTGTTATGATTCAACTACATTTTTTCCAATACTTAAAATCTTTAGATGCGCAGTAACTTTAAACTTTATATTGTGATAATAAGGATCAGAGTTCATGTTTACTTTGAGATCATTTGTCCTCGAAACAAGATTAAAAATAGATACTTGCTTTTAATATGCTTGGTCATCTAGCAACCCTAGTCCTGTAACCTTGTATATATCCATCTTTATTTATCTATCGTCCAGATTGTTCCTGTATTTACATAAATGTTAAACAGTGCCCTTGCAGATTTTATATATAGCATGACATTGTCTTCTTACGGCCTTCGAATGCAAGAAAATTGACATTTGAAAATCAAATCAATGTAAAGATGCAATTATTCATGCAATTTTTCTCTGTAGGCGGATACGATATTGGAAATGCGTACATTGTTTATTAAGGTCTGAATGTGTAACCAAGGATTAAGAGTGATCTAGAATAACATACAGCATAATTTGTTGCTATAGAAGAAATAAATAAAAACAATGGTTTTGAAGTAAAAGGTGATATGTCAATTGTGGATATTACAGTTCTAACTTTAGCTTGATCGTTGTTGCTTATAGAATTAAATTTTGATTTTACTGTTGCAAATTTACAAAAGAGACTGTAGCTCAGAAACTTTTTAGAGATTAATTCTTTTATTTTTACGTGATGTGAAGTCATCTATTAGTTTCACTCGTACTGTGTGGAGCAAGTGTCAGATTTTTACTGACTTGTTGCTCTTTTGCATTTCAGGGCTTAATAACTCTTTCGGATCAACCTCGCAGACCTGGTTGGCATCAGCCCGGGCCCACCTTTCATTTGGTAGATCTAATGTATGAAATATATGCTGCTCCAAAACTGAGATTCTTAATGGTATATGACCATAACAAAAATGAAATCATTTTGCTATTTTAACAACAAAAGGCTATTCTTTATTGTGTCGAGGCCAATTACGTATAAAATGTGCTCAATGTGAAATTATTATCTTGATTATTTGATAATTTTTTGGAAGCAAGCGCAATGTAATGTTATGCTCGGATGCACATAGTTGAAGTAACAAGTAAGGTTCATTTTAATGTAATGGAAAAATAATTGTATAAAGAAAGAATATATAGGATTGATGGATGTGAACCAATTAAAGAAATAATCGAGTCTATTTATGCAATACTTAAATTAGTTGGCGGGAAATGAAAGTTTGAAGAAGAAACCAGTCTTAATAACAAGCCCAAAGTGTCCGAAAAATATATTTGGATACAATTACCTAACGGTCCTGCAATCAAAGTAGCGTTCTAATTTAATGGAAACATTCCTACCGCGTTGCGAATGTAATAATTCGATCCGGAAGTTTGTACTACAGCTAAAATCCTTGAAATCACATATGAATGTATTAAAGATTATTGAATCACTCAATGTCACTTCCCAGATTCGCAAAACCTTTGCATCCGGGGATGAGCAAATTGTGTCAAGTGAAGTATGATAATTTATTTTTTTAAGATCATCAAGTTTTTTATGACGGCAATGAAATTTATTTTTTATTATTATTCCTTCTAGCAATGACAGCTTCATTTATCGGTATTTGTTTTTCCTTATCGTTATGTTTTCTCTGAAACCACAAACTAGCAGTAAAATTTCATTCCGCTTACCTACCGTGCTACACTGACCTTTCATTATTTACTTGAAAACTGTTTAGTTTTCATCGAGGGTTATAAAAATAAGTTTCAAGATGTAAATATGCGTCGTAATTGCCACGATTTCGTAAACATGAAGATTTATATATATATTGTAAGGTCGATATTAACAAAAATAAAAGCGCAAGGTCGGGGAAACCCCGAGCGAGATACAATCTAAACCTGTTGAAGTAATTTGCCCATTACTTGGTGCAAGCGACAATCATATTCTAGCTAGCCGGTTAATTTGAGACCTCGTGAGATTCCAAGAATATTAATATTATTGCAGAATGAAATCTTGAACTACTTATTACGATTCTTTTGTGCATAGTATTCGAACGGCGTCCTTTAAAAAAACAAAAGAATGTCTGCAAGCCATTGCACTTTACAGCTTTGCTGCCCGTATATTTTTTTTTTCATATTATCATAACTTTTCCATCAACATGAAAGAAAATACCTCAGGAAGTAGTCTATAAACACCGGATTTATTAAAAAAACAACAGTGGAGTTAAAAAGCTTGTAACCGTTTGACATAAATGAAGGTCGCTCACAAACTTCAAATAGACGACGTTTTAGCGCTTTCAAACGTCAAGCGGAGACGATTATTGCTAGGTTACATAATTATGAAATTTGATATATCAATGTTGCCATGTTCATCAAGATTTAGAGAAGCTCAGTTTGAGTATGGAACTGTGTTGTCAACTGAATGAATGGGGAAGAGTCTAATCCGTGTATTGTTAGAAGCATCCTTTGATATTTCTTATCATGCACGTTGATCGTGACCGGTTGCAATGATTGCTAGAGGTTCCCCTAACACGGACGTAATGGAAAAAAAATCGCTTCTTATTCAGGAAATTCCATTGCAATTCACCTGCGTTTCGGATCGCCTATCTTCGTCATTTTTCGCCAGACATGTCGATTCTGAGTCGTCGAGTCACTTGGTCTTTCTTTAAGTCATTGCTAATTATAGACATCCAAGTTAGAAGAGGTCTACCACGCTTTTTTGGATCAGTATTGCTTAGTTAATGTTTTTTAGATATTCTCCTTACATGAACATTTGAGTTGCCGCAATTCACCAGCTACTCTCGACAACAATTTCAACTAAATACCGCGTAACAATTTTATGATCCGCAACTTTCTCGAAGCAACTAGTCTATAAACAGCGAACGATAAATCTTATAGAGTGCCAATATTTTATAAACAAACATAAAATTTCTAAGAAACTTTATATTTATAAAGACTACCGGAAGACTGTTAAATGCTCGAGGACAGGGTGAGATGTAATGGTTTTTTTTTTGTTTATAATTCCATTAAGTGAAGTGTAAAGATTCATTTAGATATCAACAGACATAAAAGATGTAATGCATATTTCGACGGGTGCAAAGTAAAAAATATATCTGCCATTTTGTGATTTTATGTTAGTTGCAGTAATTTATTAAAAATTCCTATTCTAAGACATAAGAATTTTTAATAATTACTGCATCTAATTTATTAAAAATTCTTATGTCTTAAGACATGTCTAATCATCTTTAAAGTGTATAAAATGCAGAAAATGTTGATTATTTAAAAAAAAAACTACTGAATAATTGCTTATTATTCACTATTATTACTTATTATACTTTTTTTACTTTGCGCCCGCAAATTTGAAAGGACGCAAATAATTTTGCCATTCTATCCTGAATTTATTCCGTTTTGTTCGCTAATGTAATACACTTAGACATGTGTCTCCGAATCTCGAAAACAGCTGAACTGATTATGATGAATGAGCTGACGTAAACCTTGACTTGTATCAGGAAGTTGGCGAATATTTAGCGAATTCGCGGTTTTTTTGTTTACAATGTATCAAAATAATAATCCGTCCAAATCTGAATGGGATTGCGATATTTTTCTTACTGTTATTCTTAAATCAAAGTACTCATTATTTTAAGTGAACAATTAACGTAAATGTATTTTGTTTGTAAATTATTCGTTAATGAAATGTTTAAGTAATTAAAAGAGATTTATGGAAAACAGTGGGTGGCTTTGACAGTATTTTTAAATGGTAAGCTCTTGAATATAACAATTAATTATCAAGCAATCAAATAAATTTTGTTTACAATAACATTATCCTAAAGGGATCTTTAAAATATTTTTCTTTTATTTTTCCTATCCTACCAATATTATAAGCGCGAAAATTTTTATGTCAGAATGTTTGTTAAGTACTCTTTTACGCAAAACCTACTGAATAGATTTCGATGAAATTTGGTAAAAGGGTAGACCATGTCCTAGAACAGCACATAGGATACTTTTTATCCCGGGAGAATTTTCCCTTGGGGTAATTTTCTACTAGGGGTGGCAGGCTAAGCCACCAAAGCAGCTAGTGTGTTCATAATTTATTCGTAAACATCACAAATGTCAAAGGAAACAACATTTTTTTAAAGAACATATTGTGTGAAGACTGGTTTATTACTTTTGATATTTGTCATCTGTGTAGCAATGACAACAGATTTAATATTCGGAAGTAACCAGTGCCATTTTGTTATACGCAAAAACAACACGAACTAACACACGAATCTGTATTATTTCCGCTATGCATAAAGAATAAAAGGTAATATTTTTTTATACAGGAACAGCACTTATGACTTTTAAAACTTCCCCTTTGGAGCCAAAATAAATTACTTAACGCGAATAGTATTTTTTTTATTGTACTCATTTCTGGTTAGACCCTCCTTTTACATTTCAAGTTTTTTTTTTGTTATTGTTAGGCTCGCATTTGACTAATCTCTTACTTGATGGTAAGCGATGATGTGGTCGACGATGGAGCACGCTTAGGTACCTAGAATTAACCTATTCACTCTTGACTTCAAGACCCCTAGGTTGTAGCTATCAGGAATCAGACTCCGGCAGGGAATTCCTTAGCTAAAACTTTAATTTGTCAACAACTAGACTATATTTAGTTAACATATTAAATCACCCTTAACCGTGTCATAAGTAAAAGTGGTATTTGCAAACTAATCAGCGTTATTAGACGTTATCCGGTCAAATTGAGAAGCGAGTCCATCTATGTCCGTATAAGAGATTGTCCTACTTTTCAAATTAGCCACGGTACACGCGTTTGCCAATTTTTATGATCCGTGACGTCATTTCTAACTTTTACTGTGATGGTGTGAGTAAATACTGGAGATCAACGTACTGGCCGCTAAGAATAAATTTGTGCATCGGAAGAGATCGCATTTTCAAAAAGATTTGGAGCAGGTTTATGATCAACTGTTTTACAAAGCTGACCGATTTTTTACCCAATTTTTTCGTTACTTGCTGAGGTCATCCCGTCAGATTATAATGTGCCTGCTGTGGTATTCCCGTCCGATTATAATTTAGTTATCTCTAAGGCTAGAGTGAATAGGCTCTTAATAAACTAGAGCACCTTATCATCAACGATTGCATCACTGCTTTAATAAAATTAAATAACTTTAGCTGCTCTGGGTAGAGTGAGTGGTAGTGTTGGACATTTTTTTCTAAAGAAATATTTCCGTCGCCCTTTGCGTTCCTGAAGTGGTAGCTCTAGACCAATTGGCAATTTTACACGGGAAACTTAGAAATACATTTTCATAACCTATTAAACTAAAATTAAAAGCGCCATTATCCTTATTAAAGACACAGTTAATTGTAGAAATGACTTTGAATATATGAATCAACTGTACTTGTTTAGTACTTAAGCTGATATCTAGGAACTAGGAAGCAGTTCCAGTAGGTTACAACCAACAATAAATATAAACTTAGCAAACAATGACGATGTCGCAAACCAGTCAATTAATAGTACTTGTTTACTTAATGATCTGTTGTATGTGGGACGTAAGGATTTTCCGTTTAAATATGCATATCCGTATATATGCATATTTGTATGATTAAAAAAAAAAATCCATGTACACTAATAACCATGTTACATGGCTTACTGTCTATACGTCACCGCAAGATTGTAAAATATCGCGACAAATTGTAAACTATTTAGGCACATTAGTGTTGGAAAGTAATTAATTTGGATGTGATTTATCGTATACAATATTATTTTTTCAAAATATATCGAGAAATTATAATGTAATAAAGATTGCTTGTAATACAAGCAAACTGATTCTGCAATTTTCCAATGACCTACCTCTCATGCTATCTCAATGCGATGCTAATGTAAAAAACATCATATCGGTTGAATATTTTAAATACATACCGTTTTCAAGAGAGAAAAGTTCATTGCACTACTCATAGACAAGTCCTTTATTAAAATTGCAAGCTATATATCAAGATTAATTGAAACCGTGCCAAAGACGGTCAACAACTTTAAAAGGTAGAAGAATGTTCTTCAGTAGATATTAAGAATGTTCTTTAGAAATTAACCTGAAGAGAATATATTTGCAAGCCTCTATTCTCAAAGAAAAATGGCTTAAACGTTTGAAGAATGATAGCTGACAGTATTTAGTTGTACTCTGTCAGAAAGATACTGGTTTATTAATAACTAGAAATAATTTATGTGCTGAAATTAGTATTGTGCCAAAAAACTGAAAAACTATTTTTTTTAGAATGGTAACATTTTTTTTTAATGACTGCTAGATGCCTGTTGCCAACGTGATAAAACTTTTCAAAAATACAAAAAGAAATCATTATTAATTCAAATATCGTATCAACGTCACAATTTCGATTTTGGTGCCACTGATCCATAAACTGTAATTGACGACTCAGCCAACCTTGTATGAACACCATCCATAAAACAGCAATAAATAATATGGAGCCCTCCAAACGCTTACCGAAAGCTAAATGGTCAATTAACTTGGGTATGGTGTCATGAAGTGTAATTGGCAACCAATTTGGCGGTAATATGCCATTATGAGCCAAATGTCTTCGTAGTTATGGCAGAATTATTAAGCGGATTTTGGCAGCTGTTTCTATTGTAAGAATGATTTTTTTTATCTTTAGTCCTTGTAGGTATGATTCTATGATTTATTTAGATAGTACCTCAACCGTTTTTAATATTATTTGCATAATTAAATTTGGAAAAAGAATTTAAAAAATACTTAGTGACGCAATGTAAGATTTAACGGCAATTCATCATGAAACAAAAAACTTGAGAGCGTAAAAACCAAAACAAAACAATGGTCTATAAACGTCACTTATTATATAAAATATCTACAATTAACATTTTATTTGTGTACATATTTAATTTGTTAAATTTTCCATGACTTCACTACCAGTATTTGGTAGGTATAGACAATGTTTGTGTTTTCTTTTTCATTCTTTTTTAAAGCTGGTTGAAAAATGTGACGCGCATATTTTTGCATTGTAAAAAAGTGATCCATTTGTTTTTGTTCTTTTTTTAAAACTAAGCTTCGAATGCTAACGTTGTGATGCTTATGTTGAAACTGGTTTAGAATCTTGCGACGCAAGTCCACACTAGAAACTGCACTCTCTCTTGAACCAACTGTGGGTTAATAAACTTAATGGTAACATAACGAATAAACGTTAAGCGTCACAGTAAAATATGCATTCAATATGCTAAAATAAGATTATGTACGATGTTTCAATCACATTATTGACAATTTTTTAAAAGCCGTCAATACGTCATGATGGCTTCAAAGAATCGAGGCAGACAATTTACATAAAAGCTTGACGTATTTTTCTTTTAATTTTTCATTTGTTTTTCGTAGCTATTACGTGATTTCGTGAACTTCCGACCTTATCTATTGACGAACTAATAATGACGTCAAGTTTATATTTTGACACAAAACTGTAATGAACGGATCCGCAACGCAAATACGTAAACTCATTGAAGGTTATGCATGAAAACAGGTCGCAGTGAAAGTGAAAAATGTATGACAATAATTCTTCACGATATTTCAAAAAGTTTCGTAGTAATTTGTAGTTTGAATTTGGAACAATTCATTTTCTTTTTTTTTAATGAGAAATGTTTTTTTTTATGCCTAGTATTTGCCAACGTCATTTGTTTTATTTCTTGAACCAGTTTCGTTTTATTCAATTTACAAGAAAATATAGAATTAAATTCCAAACACGTGCATACAATTGACGCATAAAAAACAGCCTACATATTTATTCTTCTTTCGACACTTAATAAGAATATTAATGAAATATCAGAAACGTTTGCCGTCAACGATCTTTGTTTGATATTTAAAGTTAGTGCATCGAATACAGACCATTTTAAACGTGTTACACATCGTTTTAATCCTACGTGTGTCCTTCGGTGGCTTCTACGTTGAATAATGTAGATTTTTTTTATTATCTAACTTCAGTAGACAAAGCATTACGTGCCTTAAAAATATGCTTTCTAGGCTTTGATAATAATTTGAAATTCGTTGAAAACTTCCTGTATTTTTTTTAATATTCTAGATAATGATTTTTTTTTTATTCTGGCAAGGTTGTGCAATTGTTAGAGCAGATTTATTTATAAACTACAACGTTTATTATTCTTATTTATAGGTATGTAAGCAGTTATACAAGTCAATAAATAATATTATAGTAGTCATGCAGTATTGAACAACTGTAGATGAACATTTTTATTGTAAATAAAGATTAGAGAAAATAATAAATAAAGAATTAATTACGAGTTATTCCTTATTAAAGTGTCAGTTTTATTTAAAATAATATAATCCAGTTTTAACTCAAAGCCGTATTATTTTAACTGCATTAATTTTAAAACAATTAATGAAATACCAAATAAATATAATCTTGTCTAAGATCTATCAAAGATTCAAAGATAATATCGTTTTATTATATACAAAGCGCTGTTATTAATTTTTTTTTTAAACAAAGCGCTGCACGGAACTGTGATTGAAACAGTCTATTGATATCTTTTCAATTATGAACACTGGCAACACCGCGAGCATAGCTAATAATAATGCACCATCGATCTTATCAACGTATGCGAAAACAGTATTGGATATTCAGTGGTACTGAAAACGTCTACACAATAGCAATTGAGATGGGAAATACCGATTCAGTTTGTGTTTTCCTCTTGCAAAATCAATTTTCGGAGTAGTTAAAGATTGCAATCATTTCGTCTGTGTTGATCAGTTAAGGTAACGGTTTGACCTTAAATCTTAGACTCTTTAAAAAGATCAGTATTCTTAAATTAATTAAAAACTGTACAAATTAAGCACCTGTAATAGTTTCAGCATTAAACAATTACAACATTATTAACTCAAAAACAAATCTGACATTTAGTACAGATTAAAAATAGCGCAATTTAAAATGTCAATCTATTCGTTCGAAGAACTGCCAGGACAAATGACGTTGACGTTTACATTCTACTCTATGTTCTTAAAATTCAAAAAAGGGTTAACAACCTTCGTAGACGGAGATTAATAAAAAAAAAAAGAATTGAGGAAATATTCAGTTTCGTAACTCAAGTCCTGTTTGAGGTGCAGACAAAGGATTTTTAATTAATATACGAGTGAAAGGAACTTTGCAATACATACTCAGATTATCAGTTTTAATTTCAAAGACGGATGTTGTGAGGCCATTATTTTATTATAAAAAAATTATAATTTTAAACTTAGTCATTTAATAACAATAACGTAGGTATATACTTCATTTATCTTAGTTTTCTGAGAATTTTAAAACAAGTTAACAATTTGCTGAAATAAACAACGAATCTAATTTTTTTGCAGTGTTTTGGCTAAATATTTTAACTGTTTACATAATAACTACTAATATTATGTTAATGTCATAGCATTAACGAGTCTTTATTCTAAAAGCTTGTTCGTTTTTTTCATTGTTATTTGTGTCTCATACAATTTCGCTGTACCTAAAGTTCTGGCCACTAGCCGAAATGTCACTAACTTGCCCACTCGTTTTATTTGTGATATTATCATTAGCAACAGAAAAATAAAATCTTGTACATGGCTCTTAAAAAGGAAAACATCTGTATGTCAGGAAGCTACCCGATGTTAAATGAGCAGAATTTTCAGCAGAGTAAATAAAAAATATTACTTGCCTTCTCAAAGAAAAGTATATAATTTTTCGAGAAAACTTTAACACAAATGCTGAAACAATGGACAATCGTAATTTTCAAGAAGTAAACTCCGACCAAAGTACAAAAAACCTGTTCAAGTGAACCAATCAGCATAATATTGTGACATAGTGACAATCCAGGTATCATTCCACCTCAACGTGTTACAACAATGCGCGCGAACGGAAGCCGCCATTGTTATGCACAGCCGTTCAAAATGGCCGCCACTGAAGGATAAAAAGAAATCAAAATAGGCACTATTTTTACCCCCATTGTGTCCAATGTCATGGATGTCAATTTTGACACTGATCGTCGAGATATTTGTCAATTACCGTCTGGAAAATTTGAAGGATAAAATGTAAATTGGCACCTTAGATTATTTGAGATATGAGAGTTCAGTTTTTGAGTTTCCTCTTCGTTGTATTGGTTGACTCATAGATAACCAATTAAATATCAAGAGTTAAAAATACATCTTTGCCTGCCTAATCTCCTAGTAGCATCATCAAACAAAGTCCCTGAATGTCTTCAAGAGCTGTCCCATTAAATTGAAAAGCTGCATACATCAAAGCTTTCTTCTCTATAATAATTGTTATTGTTTGTATATGTTGCATTCACCTTCACCTGGTAACATGAATACCGGTTATAGGAGTTGACCTAATTCTGACAATATAGGGCTGAATCTGGTTGACATTCGACAGGTAGGAAATTTACCGACTCTTGTTATTTGAAGGCAAAATAGTGAGTTACTTTTTTTTTGAGTTTGTTACGAAAAAGGTTTTTTTTTAACTTATGCCTGAGTGAATTTTAAGTTCTTAAAACCCTTAAATGTGTCTTTTTATTGAACATTTTTCCACATGGTATAGATTTAAATTTTGTTTTTGGTTTTTTGCGGAATTTTCTCTTGTCAATTTCTTTTTGGCAACCCTGCCTTTAAGTAAGTACTGTAGTTTTTCTTATTATACCTACCTTGTTCTCAGTGCTATAAAGCAAAGTGAAATATTTTCTAAATAAGCCACTTTACGGGGAAAATTTTCTGTCATAACAAATGGTTCGAGATTTCATAAATATTTTGCTGATAGTCATTTTTTGCTAGTGTATGTCTTTAATTGTGATACAAAGTAATATTCTGATTTGCGGTGAGAATTTGAGCATTTTACTTCAATTAATTTAAATTTGAAACCAATTATTTATGAAAAAAAAAACAGTATTTACAACCGATTTCTATAGTAATGTTGCAATAATAATAATAATTTATCGTAATGGGTAACTGTCTAGAAAGATAGGATTAATTTTTTAAAATGTGTTTAGTAAGGTTTCTTGAACAAATACAATTATTAATTATAATATCAACTCCGTCGGCAAATAATAATATATGTGAAAACCCGATTATTATACCAAGGTTAATGTGGTTAGCAATATATCTACGATCTATACACACTGGTGACCGCATGCCTGTGGGTTGTAATCCATTCCGAGATACCTTTTACAAAAACTTGTCTGAGCCATTTAAAAACAAAACAAAAGAGTCTATTTGGTATTCTCTATGGTACACTGGAAAATTTTAATGTCACATGAATTTATTGGCGCGTAAATGCAAACTTCTAGAATCTATGGTGAGCATTTGACGTTTGATAGGTTGTGACATTTATTTATACTGCCTCTTGAATGCTATTATAATTTATGAAGACAAAGCTGCAAAGGTTTTATAATTTAAAATTATTCTAGGCGAAACTAGTTAGTCAATTTCTTCTAATTTAATCCAAAAACTGTAACTAGTGTTTGCAAATGCCACAAACTTAATGCACATTGCAGTTAAATGGGTCAATGGAAGCCGCCATCAAGGCAAAACCTACATCTACCTGGTGCAAGAGACCTCGTTTCGCTGTACACGTGGAATAGAGTAATAGAACTTAAATGAGGTTTTTATCTGGAAAGTAGGTTTAAGCGGTTGAGCCATATACAGTGAAAAAAGGTTTTATTGGTATTGTTTAAAGATATTGCATTTTATTAACTATTAACATAACACTAGAAGCGCGAACTATCAATAATTCAAACAATGTCAATTTTGGCTATTTTATTTTTATCGAGAGATGATATACAAATGAAACTGGTAACTGATAATACAATATTTTTATTATGTATTACAAATATTTTGTGAAGCTTACAGAACATAGGAATGAGTAAAATTTAGGACGCCCGCGCTTCTAGATAACGGTAAGCTGTTTGCCATATTAAGTTAGTCTTTCAGACTAACTAAACTGCTTACAATGAAGTTGTAAGCTCAGACATGTTTTTTTTTGTAATCATACTAAAATTATCCAACAAAAGAAGCCTGTCAGCTGATGACAAGTTAATGGCATTTGCACTAACAATTATAATTATAAGCGTTTAAACGACACGTGATACGGTCCAATTCTATTGTCTTATGTTCTCACGACCGAAAAAATAGCCTATTAAGTTAATAGCTGGACTCTTGCCAACTATAGGAATTCACCATTAGAAGTATTAGAACTTAGAGTTAGTTGGAAAGTGATGTAGTAGCAGATGTCTCGGAAACAATAGTGTTTAGGAAATTCCAAGGCCAGTAGCTTGTTTCATAATCATGGGTGCTAGCAAAGCTGATTGCATAGTAATCGATTTACAGCAATATCTAGAGATTTAGTTATAAATAAAACGGTTATGTAAGCAGTTTAAGCTGTTATAGTTATTCTGTCACACTTGCGTTAACAGTGACAAAATGTCAAATGCAGGAAGAACGCAATAAATCTACGAGCAACACAGGCATAGACAAAAAAATATAGAAGTTTACAAAAACGGGAATTGACAATGGCGGAAAACGGAGCTTTTAATTTCCGTTCTCAATCAATACCAATAGAAATAGTTTTTATTTGCATCGTATTTGTTTCGCTTCCCATTTCAAACGATGATTACACACCAGTACCTTTGTGCTCTTTATCTGTATTTTTTCTATTTGCTTTTAAGTCTTTGTGAGACACAAATAAATAAAGAAATGATTTTCACAATACAAATGTAAGACTAACTTCGATAGAATTTATTTTGTCTATGGTGGAGAAGGACCAAACTGTTTAAATCTATATTTTCATATTTGACTTTAATATTTAAATCGAGTAATATATCATCATTAAAAATATAAATTAATTGTATTTTCCTCATTTATCTTTAACTTGTTAGTAGTTACTGTAATAATAATTTTCTTTAACATATCATCTTGTAAATGAATAAGCAATGAAGTTAAACTTGAAATATTATTTTCAAAAAAATATTCTCATAACTCATCTCTCAATATTTTTAAAAGATTATCATATAAGATGCCTTAGAAGTTGATAAAACAATATGACAATTAAAATTAATTGTTTCAAGAGCTCTAATTACCCAGAGACTAAGGAGAAAAAGGTGACGTGACAATGATTGGACCATAGACAATAATCGCTGCACCCGGATTTATTTATGACGTTCAACTTACATGTCCAGGGATTTTACTGCGTTATAGATAATTACTAACACAAGAACAAAGTGTTGTATAACTGTGAATGGAGGTAGAATGATTTATCAATGATTTTCTCATAAAAAAAAAACTATTTTCCTGTTTTACATTATATCTGCTATGAATTAAAGTCATGGTTGACAACTATATCTATTTTGTCTATGGTTAAGATGGCTCAATTTCAGGCCATTGTGTAAATGAAGAGTTAGAGTAGAAGTATAGATATAATAGTAAATATACAATAGACTAGTCTCGCATCTGAAGCAACAATTGTTTTCACAGCTGCCAAATTATTCAACAATGACAATTTGTGACAAGAACAGCTCCTGACTAATCTAATTAGCAGAATCTGACTGTACGCCCTGAAAGTGACAGTTGTCAGTTACAATGACAATTACTTGTGGTTAGAATAATTGAAAACCGAGAGTTATTACGTCAAGTGCTGTTTTGACAACCGAATTGAATTAAAGTGAGTCAGCCAAATTGATTATAATTTTATTAAATAAAACTAAAATAGAATAAGTTTTTTTAAATGATATTTCTTAGTTTGTTAAAAAAAATGTTGTTAACAGTTTAAAAAATCCGTCAAAAATGTTCTTTATTATTTTAATTTACTTAGTTCCTATTCCTATTGAAACTTGTCAAGAAAGAAAACATGAACTATTTATTTTGTCTAATTGCTATAACAACAAATAGGAAACGATTTACAGCGTTCCCTTCAAATTGTGCAATTACATGGACTACAAAATTGTTTAATTGCTTTTGCAATGTCAGTCAAAGGCTATATGAAAGTGATTCTAGCGATATGATTATAAATTTAAGGCCATATGGAAGAGAAAAATACATAGTTTGACTTAGGGCGTGAACTTTGCCATCGTTATTTGAAAAATATTAGAAAAACAAAAATGATATTTCTGAAATACCGTAAAGTGGAGCTACTTTTGTCCTAAGGTATAACTTTGACCCGAACACAGTTCCTCATGTTCCTATTGGTTAATAAGTTTCTCCAGGGCCGAAGTTACCCCACTTTACTCGGTACTTTTTACGTTATAAAGAAGATATGATGTAATCCAGTTTATTCTAAAAGTATCTACAATAAAAGACGAACCTCAAACCTATCGACATTAGTAAATTTATTGAATGACAGTTAACGACTATTCGCCATGCGAACCCCGATTTAGACTGAAGTTCGTTTCGTACCTGCACCGCCATCTTGATACATTGCCTTCCATATTCGAATTTCGAATCCCCATACTTTCTTTAATTTTATTGACGTTTATTTTCATATTTTTATGACCATAGATACGACAGAAGACGATTTTTGCACAAATTTATAGGCTCAGGATATTTTCAATAGGAGATAAGCGTGGGTTAATACTATAAAAGTTAAATACAAGAATAAATAGATAGAGATATTCAATGTGGACCTAGTTCATGACCTTTTGACATCAAGAAGTCTCCTATTTCAGTAATTCAACACAGTATTCAAATGTCTTATAAACTTTCCGAGGAACTGAAAGAAACTCGATGAGCATGCGAAAACTAATGTTTTTCAACAATGCCTGGCTCGACCGTGAAATCGTCAGCTAATAGCCTTGTTACATTGTCAGTCGATATTAATCACTACACTCTGTTTAAACGATTACTTCGGAACGAAATTATGAAGATTACTCTTTCATTCATCTAGATAAGTATTTCGTTATACTAATTGCTCTTAAGAAAATCGTTTGTTTCTAGTTAAAGAATAAGATTGAACTTGTTTACGACTTTTACGGAACTTGAGTGCTTTGTTAAGTAGGTAAACATTGCATTTGATGTCATAAAGTCTAAAAGTAAACATATTAACCTAATTCTACATTAACGACGTTGTCTCGTCGAAACAAAAGATAGCATCTACCATCGACTCTTCTTATACGTAGGTTTTTTTTTCCAACAAATGAATTGTAAAGTACCTTGATAGTCTATTGTCTATTTCAATCGATCTATTTCAGTATCAAGAATGTTTTATTAATGTATCGCATCATAGTTAAATTGGATGTATAAAAGCGAGTGTAATTGCCTCAACCAAACTTATTGCCCACACAATTAATAAAATAAGCGCAAAGTCCAAAAAAGTTGTCCACCTACAACAGTCGTTACTATGGCAAACTTAGGTAAGATCTTTGGCGACCAAAATATCTTGATACCCAATTCTGTATAAAACTACGTTCAAATGTTCTATATTCAAAATACTTTTGACGTCTGTCTAAGCAGCCGGTACTATTTAGAGCTGTCAAATTATACCCGCACAGTATTGGCAAAAAACTAATGATATTGTCTATGCTTGGCGTGAATTAATCCGTCTGTAGCTGACTATTTTTAGAATGATTACTAATAATGTGATGACATTTGCGCTCCTTAAAAACAATGTCGATTATAAAAGCCAAAATATTTGTTACAATTTTCCACAGAGCAAAAAGCCTGTTCAAAAGGATATTTTGGGGCAACATTAATGTAAGTAAAGTGATTTATTATGAGGACTCTTTTAGATTTAAAGCGAGTTGAGACCCAATTATTTTATCCCTTGTTTTATGATGACCCAAATGTTTGAATTACACAGACTTTTCAATGTCATCTGCAAGAATGCTTTGTTCTACACAACGTTTTCAAGAATTTATTAAAATATTTAAGAATCTAATTAGTAAAAAAATATTTTAGATAATTTACATGTATTAAACAAAAAATAAGTTAAGTACCTACCAAAAACAGCAAAATCTTACAATAATTTAGAAAGACTGCCATCTGACATAACCTTCTTCATAAAGCTTAACCCAAACGATTTTTAGTTTTAACTCAAGGTTGTAATTACCTTAATTACAGTCAAAGTCATTTGTAACAAAGATTCTTGGGCGCAGTCTTTATTTTACCTTCATGCATTCCGAAAATGTGGCTCTAGCCATTTCCGTTGCTACAGTAAATCAAAGCATCCTGTGCAGTATGAAAATAATTTCGATTGAAGTGTTAGTCATACTGTGTTAACGCATTAGTCGTAGACTTTAAAATATTATTTTATAAGCGATTGAGAGAAATAATAACTAACTGTCAAAATGAAAGTGAACTGACATTGACAATTATCTTGTTCTCGTGGTACGTCCTAATTCCATACAATGTCAGATTGCAGAAATCTCTATGGTTTACTAAGATTGGTCAGAGTTACACACTGACGGTTGCAGTAATCTTGTAGAGCATGGTTAACCTTAATGTAATCAAGGGAACGGTAAACCGTTTGTAATTATAGAGGCCTGGGACTTCTGCCTCCCCAGTTAGCAATAAGAGCATGACGTTATAATCACTTAAAAGTACTACCAATATCACGTTACAATCTATTTTATAACAGCATAAATTACGAATTTCTGCAGCTATGAAACTTTGATTGAATTATGATTTATTTATAAGAAACTTATAAATCAAAGTTACGTCAATTTCATTACGAAAAATTACAAAATGTGACAAGAAAAAAATACACTTTTACTTTTAATCTTAATGACAAAGTTCTTTCTCGTGGAATCTAGGCAGGTAGGTACATATACAATAGAAGTCACAAGTCAAATAAATTTAAATTGATAAACCACTAGCCAAGTTATTTGAACCTAACACGAGTGTTGCGTGAATACTTTTTTCATTAATTTTTAATGACAGCACATGTCATTGATGACATTTTAACATTAGTAGGCATTTAAAATATTTGCGTTGTTTGACATGACAAGTAATGTAAATTACTTTTGTCGTAATCTTCATTCGCAACAAGGAATTCAAGATACATTAATTTTATTTTATTTCGTCAGTGAATTGGGACGAAAGTAATTAATCAAAGTTAAAACAATACAGTAAAGAATGGAAAGTGGTTACCTAAAGAAAGCTACATCACTCATTTGTCAAACGACTAGTTTCACAAACGAATCGATTAATTTATCTTAATCAATAAATAATCGATCAAAGTAACTACTGTTTTTTTTTATAACGATGAAAACGATCTTTGGAATACAAGGTTATTCAGATTTACAAAGCGGACGTGATATCCTGTAGTTCAGTGGTCCCATTTACGCGTGCTAATTCATTTGAAAACAAGGAGATCATTATTATTATGAATATATAGTAAATAATGAGATTCCGCACGTAAGGAGTCCGTTCCTACATGTTCTACGTTTGTTTTTGCTCAGTCAAGAGAGGTGCCGTGACGTAGGCATCTGAGCTTCATGATCTTAGAGACGAGTTGCGTACAGTGGTTAATCATCCAGCAAATTAATAAATACGTTATTAATACATGAGTAGATCTGAAAACTAGGATGCCTTTGCGACGTAGCTTAGTGTCGATTTTATTGATTTTTTTGATAGCCATGAACAATGATACAACAAATATGCAGAGGTTGCAGTTCTTAAAAATACATTTGTCAGGAGATAGTAGCTCTGTGTCTATGGTACCGCATGTTTTGGTACGTCAAGACGTTCCACTTTTGAAAAAAAAATGTCGTTGTCATTTACATATTACTTCTAGCCAGTATATCACAAACTGCGTTCCACACGGTGACCATTTAGATAGTATAAAGGTGAAAATGTCTTAGAAAGTCGCTTAGTTGATAACGTCATTAGTGTTGCCCAACCTTACAACTGCACTTAAATTGTTTACATACAATTACGAGTTCTTTATGGGCTGGATTGCCTATATTTTAAATAATCCTCGGTATCTTAATGTTTTAAAACTATAAGCGGATAGGCAATAAAATATCGTGCCAAGTCCCGCTTAACAGATTTAATGTAGAAAAGAAAAAAATATTTAGCTTACTAAATCTTTGATTATTTAAGAAGTGTTATGAAATGCTTTTGAATTTTAAGTAGCATAAAAAATATGTAAATTAAAACCAAAGTAGCAACATACCAAATAATCCATATTTGGGAAGTACTATATTTTTAAGATACGTATTCTCCCATGAGTCAATGTTGTATAAAAATAGATTTTTCAACTGCATACTGATATATAAACATCAAAGTTTATGGCCAATAAAATGTCAAAAAGGTATGCAAGACCACCTTTAATAAATATGCAAACTAAATGCGAATTAATCCAGCGATATAATTTTTATTCAAGTTATTAAAAAACTCCGCTGATCTAACATTTTGACATTGACATTCATAATTTGGTACCTCAGCAATATCAAAATCACAGAAATCTAATTAAAAAATAAATGTTACCCGGTTGTAATTCTAGATGATTGTTAGTCTTTGGCCTCATTCATATTATTGTAAGGTCGGAACAGTAAAATGATTAGTCACAGCGACCGGGAGCTGCCAAATTTACTATTTAGATCTCCTTCACTCATAATAATTATAGGCCAATTAATATTTTATTCATCAAATTAATCATAATATAGTATAAGACATACTTTCATAAATTATTCAGTTATTATTGAACTTGGCAGCACTTCCAATAACTACTTCAAGAAGTTTAAAGTACTTGACATAGTCCACATACAGTTCAACCATGCGATCTGCACAATGTCAGTCAGAAAATTTTAAAAGTACTCTCAATTCTATGACATGAATCAACTGCGAGAAAGATGGATTATAACATCACTAATGGTAGTCTGTGCAAAGGCATAGACTACCATTACATTTAAAAAAAGAAGTGAAAACAGAACCACACACTGATGTTTTCGCAAGTTCCGCTGACAAACGGATAAACCATCCTTACTAACATTTTGAGTGAAACCTCTTGGCAACGACTATGTATTTCCATCAGGCCATTCACTGGACGTAAAGTGGGCACTGACAAATTTACTGTTTCGTGTAGAAGTAAATTGGACTAGGCTGGATAAATGACGGTCTTTCTCTGTCATAAAAAAATAATTTACAGCAGTCAAAATAGTTTTCTGTACCCAGGTGACTTAATTATTTGTAGCAAAGACAACCGATGCAGGTAAGTTCTATTAAAAATGTTTAAAATTTACTAGGTAAATGGTACAAAATTGTGATCAAAGATACTATATTTCAATTCTACATTACCAATTGAATAAATATTATTCGTCCTAAACCAAAAGCTATTGAAGGCTGACGTAAACTGTTATTAATTATAATTATAGTAGATAAAACAGATCGCGTTGCTATTAAAACTGACATGCTATAGTAATTAGAATTACCGGCATTGTGTTCCGGTAGTATACTGAAAGTTAGTTTCCTAAACAGTTCATAAGACATGCCACTTTTGTTTGAATTTAAAAAAAAACATCCAAAGACAAACGCTATATTTATTTTTCTAAAAGACCAACTGTCATCAGTTATCTAACTTTGACGCTAGCCGGTTTTTCGCACTAAATTTGCTCAGCACTAATTTTGACATCGCCAAAATAAGCGGTCAAGTACAAGTTTACGAAATGTGTGAGAATGAACGTAAGTTACATTCTTTTTGTTTGACTAATTTTTATAATGAAACGCGGTTCATAATCTATCAATCTACTAAGTATGAAATGTTAGGAAATTCGGTTACAAAATGTATAAATAAAAAAATCTACTGTTTTAATTAATCAAGTTTTTATAAACCGTTTCCTATTATATATCTCAGCCTATACAACTCATCGCATATTTCGTCGTTCCAAATTCAAAAGCTTGCCTTTTCAAACAATGGACTAGACTTTACCGCTAATCAAAATCTAGAAGCCAAAGACTAAGATAAGAATGTAAACAAGCCTAGGATTATTGCAATAAACCGTACGTCTGCTAGAACTTAGGTTTCTTCCACTCAGTAATAACGGTTGGCGGGTAAATGTTGCATTGATTTACAATATGGCGGTTGAGTCATTCGGCACAAACTCGCTTTATTTGTAGAAGGCGCAAAGCAAACTGATAATTGTTGAAGGAACGGTCAGTTAGCATAAAAGCATAGATAATCTTACAGGAAAACGCTAATATTTTGTAAATTATACTGAAAAAATACTACGAATCATTCATATCATATCTGGTTAGTAACCAATTTGCAGCTACTGACAAAATGAAGTAAGAACATTTTTTAAATCTATAAAACTAATGGCAGCAAGCCAGAACTAATCGCTTCGACCTTGCAATCCAGTACTATTGTCGTTTCAGTTTAATGCCATTACTAATTATTATGCAAGTGATAAATATTATCACATTATATCTGATAATAGTGTAAGCAGATAGCAGTTTTAACTCACGTGAGGTTAAGTGAGTTAATAATACAATTATGAACTATTGATATGAGCTCACATAAACTTATAATACCAATATACACTAGTAATATTGACTTGATGGTCTAGTAATAATAAAAAACCATTTTCAAATCTTGAAACAGGAACCAATGACAGATAAAAATAAGCAACTTAATCCAACTCTTCCGTTTACGAACAGATTAGATAAAATAAATTGCAATACTATCAAACAGTCCAATGAAATCGAGGAAATTACAAAAGTAAAGAAATTTACATTTATTTGTAATCAAATGTCCGTGTGTAATCATTGTAAACGGGTTACTATTTCAGAATATATTTAATTAGGTATGTAATTAGGGATTTGACTTCATTGTAACTTGATTTGGGGATTTATGTATATGAAGATATTTTTAAAATACACATACTCAGAACAGGTATATAAAGTTTCAAGTAGACATTTAACCAAAACTAAACAACAGGTACAAAAATAAAGGTAAACTTAAACCGATTTTTTTGTTTTCTAACTAAACAACCCTTTTTTATCAATTTATTTTACACGTGAGTTGAAATTCTTTAATCGTGACTTAACAATAAACATTAAACCGAATGCCTCACTAATGTTTACAGATACTTACTTCCATAGTTTTGAAACAATTTGACCGAGCATTAACAATAAAGGTCAAAGTACAAAGCGATAAAGTAATTCCTAAAATTGATTGCAAATGAGGAATTATAAGATACATAACATTAAAGTATGAAGAGATAGCCGAAGGTATGCAAGCATTATTAAAGTATCAAACTTTGTATGCACGAGTAATGTACGCACGTGTCAAGGATGGCTATAAATTTAATTCGTCGAGATAAATTCTGCGCATAAAATTTTTTGGAAACAAATTTATTGTGTGCAAGATTTGCGGTAAAAAAACAATTGTTCGAACTCCACAATCAAAAGTATCGGTGTTTTTCCATCAGAACCAACGCTATCATTATTAATTGATGAGGAAAAGTCTGTTGCACAACAGAGCGACATTAAATTTATTGCATTTGAACCTTTAGATTGCGTTTTACCCGGACAAATTGAGAAAGTACATCCAATGTTTGAGGTGCCCACGCCTGTTCAGCCATTCTCAATTGTCAGGATAACTACTAGGGGTCAGGATTGAATGAATCATGGTAACTGTTCATGAGAAACTGTTATGGGCAACCCAAGTCACTATGGGATATTAATAGATTTGAAATATTTGAATGGCTATCTAAAGAGGTTATCGAAGTAGTTAATGAGGTAGGTGCATTGTTTGATGATGTTAATAAACATTTGCATAACATCAAAGTTAATTGTAAATAAACAAGTAAATACAAAAGTGTGACAATCTACACTTAATATTATGAAGAGCTAAAGTTTGTTTTGTTTGTATTCTCTGGGGGTATTATCTGCAAGTAATCTTCCAATCGCTAACATTTTTAACCAACAAAAAGCTGCTTTATTCCTGAGTGATAAACGCTATATTTTATGTATTCGGGTGGAGCTGCGGGCAGAAACTAGTAATAGATATAGACAAAGAATGTCATAGTAATTAATGAAAAAGTGCGGTGTCCAGTTTCAACTATATTTACGAAGCAAAATCCAAGAGATGAGGAAAGATACGACTAGTTTAATCAAATCCATGATCAGATAGCGTGATCAAGCTGCAAATGTTGATTGGCTTATTTTTTCAAGTTCTTCATTCGACCGTTAAATCGTTTGTCACCAAATTGAGCAGAATCATTATGATTACTTTTTAAATAATTGTTTGTTTAGGTATTAACAAGGAGATTGTTAATGCGTTTTTTAGTGATGGCAGTAGTCATTTGTTCTTCTGATTAGTGACTTGGGTTTATGACACAAAGCACGTACTGAAGTCATTCTGTCAAATACTGTAATCTTTAGTAAATCTTCGAGATTCCGCATTGTATTCTAGATTAATCCATACGGTGATGCAAATCGGAGTCATGGTCGGACGAGATTCTAGACTTTCACGCATTTTAGACTGAAATCGGCATTGTTAGATGATGTTTTAAATTGGTTTGGAATCCTAATTAAAAAGACGATTAGATGCGATTCAAAGAATTAGGAACAATTAGCTCGGCTCGTTTGATGTGTCGGAACAAATAATTTAGTAGATAATAAACACGAGATCTTGTGAACTCACTTGCAGTTATACTTTATTTTTACAAATTGCATTGAATCTTCAGTCACAATTACAATCAGACAGCCATTTAGATTGTGAAAATTTGATATCTGCCAAATCGAAGTTGCTATACAACATCTGGATACGAACAAGTTATTTTTTCCTATAATTTCAGTCCTTGATAACCAAATCTGTGATCACGAAGTGCATGGAGTCTAAAAACCTGATAACTCGGTGCAAACAAGATTATCAAAGACTTTCATAGACTTAAAAGGAAATGATACGCAAATCCTCGAGACGATGAAATCTAAGAACAATATGAACGGATTGTTTTTTTGTTTTTATCATCGTCAGCTACCCAGTGCATCTTAGATGTTTTTGTGATACTTAATCAAGGTTTTGTCGTTATTTCATTATATTTTTAACCGAAACTCTCAAGCAGCCCGAAAATCCGCTATTTGATTGTCTTCTGTGATATATATTGTGGAATATATATTTTAGCCAGTGTTGATGATTTTTGCATCCTGTCCAGAAGTTATTTCCGTTACACTAATCATCGTGTAAATTATATTAGTCATGTCCCATTTTACACATGAAATAATGGAATGCTTGAGAACACACAAAAACAAATTCAAGTGTATATTCTAAACGACCAATATAACTATCCTCCTAATTATCTTCACAGGCCAATGATTTCTTATCAGTTTGAGCAAATAAGCATTGTTTTGCCTTGATATGGCCTGCAGCTACTGTAAATATGGAATTGATGTCTACTTTGCTAAGCCAATTTCTCATTCCAACTCTTGAAATATTGTTTTACTGGTCCGTAATAAATTTGAATCAACTTTCCTAAATTGCAATTTGAGCTTGTTGTCTGGTTGTGTCCTTCATTGAGTTTCTCTTATCTTTCATATCAGTCGGAACTTGAACTGAGTAGTGTCCTTAACCAAAGGCCAATTTTATTACCCGAGTCCGTAATCAATTTGAGAAATTAAGTTTTCAAACATTCCGATAAAAATGATGCGGAGTAACGATTGTTTTTATGTATTTGAGGAAAAGTCTGTTTAAAATTACATCTGTATTAGAAACATTGTTTGGGGTTTTTATAACAGATATCGGTATATATGTTTAGTGTATGTAACGGTCTTTTCGAGACTAACGCTGTTTTTTTTGACATTGATATTTATCGGGCAATATATTATTGCCAAAAACAAACATTTGGTCAATTGATTTAAATTTAACGCTACTGGCCACTTGTTGGTTCTTGTGATTCCGAATCTTAAATTACAAAAAAAGGCTAAACAAAGAATTACAACGCATAAAAACGGCAAAAGCAGAAACATTTGGGTGAATTTTGATAGATCTCTAAATTATGGAACGAATTAGTTTTTGACGTTTTAATTAGTTTTTGAACTGTGCTACTTTAAGTTTGACCTTCTGTCGAAACTTGTATCTTGGCTGCTCGTGGGAAGAGAATTGAGCAAAAAAACTTAAGCTAGTACCAGCAGGACAAAGCGCTGGCCCACATTGTTATTTCGGATGTTGCAAAAAAAAGAGTTTGAAGTAAAATTAGCACTTTGTGATCAAACAGCTTTTGCTATTCAATTTGTAATGTAAAACAATAATACATTGTTATGAAGATTGATCTAAATATTAAAACGTAGTAAATACCTGGAATTTCTTTTTTATAAGTGCATTTTAATTATGGTTTAAAACATCGTGTTTTTATTCGTTTCAAGTCATTCTAGCTAATGTAAGAATTACTCTACCCACATTACGTTTCTTTGTTCTTCATGGACTTAGCTAGCATCTATTCTTTAAGTCATCATTACAATATCTTGAAGCTGTGCAAATTACGAATTTTAATATCTTTGATGATATTCACTTTTAAAATTTTTATAGTGATGAGCTCAACGATTTTATGAAATCGATTATGATTGATAAAATAAACGTGATGGAATTTTATATCTTTCTTAACCATCTCGATAGTAGATTTTACAATACTTTTTGATTAATGATTTACATCAATCAGTGTTACAATGATATTTTAAATTTTGTTTTGAAACATGTCAAAATTTGTCTTTTCGGATCATAAATCATATGCAGCGGCCGCAAAACAAACGAGAAAAGGTGTGCCATCAGGTAGAGAGTCTACTGCACTAAGTCTAATAATACTATTGGTTTTGGCTGATGGCCACACTTAAGGAGGGGGATCTCATTAAACAAAGTACACTTCTCATTTCAAAATACAATTTGTTTGAAGTTTTATTGCATTGTTTTATGTTTGTTTTGTACTTGTTCAACAAGTCGCAACTATTTCCAAACAATCAACCCTAGCCTTTGCATCATTGACATTATCTGACATGTCGAAAGTCGATTACTATTGCTTTCACCAGTAACGTTCATGTTTAATCTATTTAAAATATTATTTACGACATCCACAACTCTCTCTTGTGTTTGTTCAACAGTTTCTGATAGACCATCAAAGTTTGTGAAACTTTAATTTTGAGTAACGACATTAATATTTAACGGTTTTGTATTTGGGAACCTGTTGACCTTGAATTCTGATGACTCAGAATCCTGATGCCTTTTTTCTATTAAAGTTTGAACAGGTGATTTACTAAGGTGACATAAAAGTAAAGGTGAACTTACCGATTTGATATAGTTCTAAGTCCCGGTCGACGGCAGAAAACAAGTAAAGCCAACGAGTTGGCCGCAGTTGACACCAGGAACAACGCTAGGAGTACAATCTCCTCGACAAGTCGGTCTCTCAAATCCATCCCTGACATCAAAGTTTGTCCAGGAGACATGAGAACCAAATATTCCGAGACAATGTCATCACTATCACAACACTTTAACTTGCAACTGAACACTCTCAGTCAATAATGTTTTTGTATACTGCAGTTGTTAGTCGCGTAAAGTTTTGAGAACACGCTGGTCGTTTAGGCCGCGTCTTTCTCGCTCGGCTGTCGTGTGACAACTGGCTGGCTGCTCCGCCGGAGCCGCCGCGGCCGGCGCGTGGCGGCCCCCTCCACACGCCAGCACTAGTACTTCACTGGCGACAGTACATATAAATCTACAACTAATGTCGGTCAACATCCTGGCTTTTTGTTTTATCGCTTGTGAAATTTGCGGTGTGCGGTTTGTTTTGAATTTGGTTTTCATCACTTTTTGATTGTTTTGAAGATGCTGCCGATTCAAAGTAATTTGTTATGAGATGAAACTTAAGATTCCCATCTTCATTAGACTACAGTCACATACGTATATTTATGCATGTTCAATTGTTGGACCTTTCCCAATCATCACTGAATTATCCCACATGACATTGGTTTCGGTTTCATTACTCATTGTTTTCATCTCGGATTTCGGATATAATACTCATTACCAGCCACAAATCATTGCCAATCCCACTCGAAATGGACACTTCTAAAATTTGCAATCATGAGACTTAAGTGATTGCGACAAAAGATTTATATTGTTGAGACAATAGAGTGCTTGAAGGTCCTGAGAAGCCAATAAGGATTGCATCGAAGGTTAATTAAATAGTACGGCAAATTGATTGATTGGTTTAATGATTAAAACATGAATAAGAAGCCAGGTATTCAGCTGATTGAATCAGTGTTTTAATAGAAAACAGTAACGGTTTTAGATGTTTACGTGACTGATTGGTTTATTTAATATGTTTGTAGTAATTGGAATTGGTTAGTGTATTTCAGGGATTTTGTAATCAATTCGTCAATGTTTTGAAAAGATATCTAAATAAGATTGTCTTGTTACCACAATCTTTGTGAATCATTGAATTTTTTTGCTTAATCTCTTTTATATCTTTTTTATTTTTGCCGATGAATGATGATTCAATTCCTAAATATGTCTTTTAAATTTACAAATTGATGAAAAATTACTTTATCAGTATCGCCTATATATGTTTAATGTTGCATGTCATAATAATTTTTCGTTATTGATCTTATTCTTTAATTTTTTTTTTTCAACATTTCCGTGGCATCACATTGAGCATTAACAGAATACCAGTACTGCGTAATTTCATCATCATTATTATCTTCCTGCCCTTGTCCCGTTTTATTTGGGGTCGGCGTAACACGTTTTTTTTTCTATTCTCTCTTGTCTCCCGTCACGATAGCGTGCGTCTATAAAAAAAGGGACTTAGTTATAGCTAAGTCCTCTTTTTTATAATGTTTGTCACATTTATTATTTTTAAATATTGCAGCATTTACTAAACTAGGCACCTTTTTGGCCAAAATTTTTTTTTATATCCAATGTTGTATTAAAAAAAAAAAAAGAAAATATATGGTAAATCCACACTAATTTAATAAAGAGGTAACGTTTGATTTCTCATGTTTTTTTTTTTGTTTGTATGAGGTAAACTCTGAAAGTACTGGTCCGATAGCTAAATTTTTTTCACCGATAGAAAGCTGCTTTATTCCTGAGTGACATATGTTATGCATATATATTTTATGTACGCGGGTGAAGCCGCGGGAAAAAGCTAGATTATAATAAAAAGTTTTCGAAAATTAGATTAGATGAATTTTCTATCAACTCTCCCCTATCCACAAATCATTCTGTTTTCCTAGTTTCAAGGGCTATTTCATCTGCGGCAGATGCCCTGGCCGCTAGAATCAGGGCGTCTCTCGATGCGGAGGTGGCTCGAGTGTCCAGGCCCACAAAGTGCATAGACATGCGCATCATGGGCCTGGACGACTCAGTCAAGGTGGACGAGGTGGTGGCCGCCATTGTCAGGGCGGGCGGGTGCACGACCGATCAGGTCCGGGTGGGCACCATCCGCGCTGACGGCACGGGTATGCGAGCGGTGACAGCTAGCTGCCCCGTGGCGGCGGCCAGAACCATCACCGGGGAGGGCCGACGGCTGTTGGTAGGCTGGGTCTCCGCGCAGGTCAAACTGCTGGAGCCCAGACCTCTGCGGTGCTTCCGGTGCCAAGTGGGGCACCACGTAGGCGCCCACTGCGCCGCGGAGGTGGACCGCAGCGACCGCTGCCACCAGTGTGGCCAGCCCGGTCACAAGGCCGCAGAATGCCGTGCTCCGCCGCACTGCTACGCATGTGCGGCGGCAGGCAAGCCGGCCAACCACCGGGCTGGGGGCAGGTCCTGCGACCCCCCCGCCAAGGACAAGGGCAGGGCCCGTAGGCCCATCCCCGCCGACGTCCTCACCGCCGCAGCTGCCTCCTTGGCCGCCGCCGCTATCGCCGCCGCACCCGCTGCTGTCGTCGCCGCACCCGCCGCTGTCGTCGCCGCACCCGGCAGCACGGCTCGGGGACATTGCAGTGGTAGGCGTCTACCTGTCCCCGAGCAGATCTCTCGACGAACTCCAGGTCTCCCTTATGGAGCTAAATGTCGTCGTCGCTGGGTTCGGTACCCTCCCCGTGGTCGTTTGCGGGGACTTCAACGCCTGGAATACGGCTTGGGGTTCCCGGTACACAAACCCACGGGGTCAGATGGTGGAGGACTGGGCTTTGGAGCTGGGCCTGGTCGTCCTGAACCGGGGTTCTGTCCCCACGTTGGCGCGGATGCGGGGTGAATCAGTGGTGGACATCTCGTTCGCCAGCCCCGCTCTGTTGCCGCGTGTCGTCGACTGGCGCGTTATGGAGGAGGTGGAGACGTACTCCGACCACCGGTACATCCGGTTGGACGTCTCCGCCGAAACCTCGGCCGCGCCGGTCCGACAGAGCCCTTGCGGTCCGCGGTGGGCGCTTAAGCAGATGGACCGGGAGCTCCTCCTGGAAGCCGCGACGGTACAGGCCTGGGTGCAAGCACCGGACAGGCCTGTCGACATAGACGTCGAGGCGGAGTGGTTCCGGGAGGCCATGTCGCAAATCTGCGACGCGGCAATGCCCCGAGTCCGTCCAGGGCGAGCTAAGCGCCAGGTGTGCTGGTGGTCGCCGGAGATTGCTGCACTGCGCAACGCATGCAGTCACGCGCGGCGCCGGTACGTCAGACACTGCAGGCGCCGCATCCGCCCGGCGGATGCGGAGGCCAGAGAGGCGGAGCTGTATGAGGGATACGGAGCGGCAAAACGCACCCTCCGAACGGAGATCAAGCGGGCCAAACTGGAGGCCCGCAACGTGTGGCTGGGGTCTCTGAACGCGGACCCATGGGGGCGCCCATACAAATTGGTACGGGAAAAGCTCCGTCCCTGGGCTCCCCCACTGACTCAGAGTCTCCGGCCCCAGATCGTAGAGGGTGCGGTGAACGCTCTGTTCCCTGCGCGGGGGGAACACTCCCCCCCGCCCATGGCTCCGCCTCCACTGCCAGCGGTGTCTGACGCGGACCGCAACAGCGACGATGACGACAATGTTCCAGAGGTGACCGAGGTAGAGTTGAGAGTGGCGGTGCGAAGGCTGAGTGCCAAAAACACCGCCCCAGGACCCGACGGCTTGCCTGGAAGGGCCTGGGTCCTGGCCATGGAGGCTCTCGGGCCTCGACTGAGAGGGCTCTTCAGCGCATGCATGGAGAGGGGCCAGTTCCCACTTTGCTGGAAGACGGGGAAACTGGTCCTCATAGCGAAGCCAGGGCGCCCTGCGGACTCTCCGTCCGCGTACCGGCCCATTGTGCTGCTCGACGAGGTGGGCAAGCTCTTTGAGAGAGTCATTGCAAACCGCCTCGTCGGGCGCCTAACACGAGTGGGGAACTAACCGGAAACTAACCGGACCTTTCGGACGGACAGTTCGGCTTTCGCAGGATGCGCTCTACAGTGGACGCCATCATGCGCGTGCGAGCCCTCACGACGGGGGATGCAGTGTCCCGGGGCAGGTGTGTCGTGGCAGTGTCCTTGGACATTGCCAACGCGTTCAACTCCCTGCCCTGGAGTACGATCCGGAGGGCACTCCGGTACCACCGGGTGCCCGAGTACCTCTGTCGAGTGGTCGAGGCCTATCTGTCGGAGAGACTTATAGTCTACCCCGGTCACCAGGGAGACTGGAAACGTCGAGAGATGTCGTGCGGTGTTCCGCAGGGGTCGGTACTAGGGCCACCCTTGTGGAACATCGGGTACGACTACGTGCTGCGCGGCGACTTCCCTGACGGGGTCAGCGTGGTTTGCTACGCAGACGACACGCTGGTCCTAGCGCGGGGAGAGTCGTACCAGGCGGCGGTCGCTCTAGCGACACGCGGGGTTGCGATAGTCGTTGATCGGATCCAGGAGTTGGGACTCAAGGTGGCGCTTCACAAATCCGAGGCGATGTGTTTTCACGGTCGCCGGTCTCGGAACGCGCCGCCATTGAGTTCCCAACTAACGGTAGGAGGAGTTCACATCGGTGTCGGGTCGACGATGAAGTACCTGGGACTCGTCCTCGACAGCCGGTGGAATTTCGTGGAGCATTTCCGACGTCTGGCTCCCAAACTCAGCCGGGCTGGGGCTGCGCTCAAGCGGCTCCTGCCCAACCTTGGGGGTCCAGACGCCTCCTGCCGGAGGCTCTACGCGGGGATCGTTCGGTCCATGGCCCTCTACGGGGCGCCGGTGTGGGCGCCGTCGCTGAAAAAGCAACCGGCGGCCATACTGAACGCCTGCCAGAGGGTCATGGCGATAAGGATGGTGCGGGGATACTGCACGGTCTCCCGCGAAGCGGCGAGCCTTCTGGCTGGCCTACCACCGTGGGATCTGGAGGCAACAGTCCTTGCACACATGCACGATATGCGCGTGGAGATGCAACGCCGAGGTGAAAGTCCGCTGCCGCGACAGGTCACGGCATGGCGGACAGAGCTCCGGCGGGATCTCATGGTGAAATGGCGTCAACGACTATCGCAACCCAGTGCTGGGCACGCCACAATCATGGCGGTAAGTCCCCTCTTTGAGGCGTGGCTGGAAAGGCCTCACGGCGTCCTTACCTTCTGCATGACGCAGGTTCTCACCGGACATGGTTCGTTCGGGAGTTTCCTACACCGGATTCATGCGGAAGTGACGCCCGGGTGTCGCCACTGTGCGGAACGCCCGGAGGACACGGTGGAGCACACAGTCGAGGTGTGCCCTGCTTGGGCGGAGCATCGCCGTGCCCTCGTGGGGGCGATCGGCGGCGGAGACCTCTCGCGCCGGGCCTTGGTTGAGGCCATGGTCCGGAGCGAGGAGGAGTGGCAGGCGGTCGCCGACTTCTGCGAAGCAGTAATGCTTGCAAAGGAGGAGGCCGAACGCATCAGGCAACGGCGTTATCGCCGCCGCCGTCGCCGGGATTCTGATCCCGATTTCCGGCCAACGTAGACGCGGGCTTGCGGACAGTGAGCAATGGGTAGCTCGCTGTCCGGCCGTCCGGTAACCGTCCGGACCAAGCCCAAGTCGTCGACGGCGCGCACTGTTCCCGCGCGCCTCAAGGAGTTGTCAGCAACAGCAGGGACCCAGCCGGGTCGAAGCCTACCGGGGCCAGGGTTATCCGAAAGGGCGCTCGAGCCCCGGTATGAAGGCTAGAAGGAACGGGGTGGGTCTTTTAGTCAGTAAGAGTCTGACACTATCTCCCGCTCCGCCCAAGGGCGGGGGATGTCAATGCATGATTTTTCCCACCATAAAAAAAAAAGGGCTATTTCATCAATTTCTACAAAAACGTGGATTTTTATCGTCTATACTAGCAACGTGCTGAAAATTTGTTTTTATCGTTTTTCCTTATCTTCAGAAGGAAGCCATAAAATGAGTGAAGAAAGTGTACCGTTACAGCTCTTGTGTATTGCACCTGTTGTAATCGATTTATTACTGCTGTTTTTATAACAGCTGGTAAGCAGCCGGACTTTGACTTTGTTTAAATAATACCTATAAATCGATATTGTTGTTGAATTAGTTAAAGATTTCAGTTTCTTGTTGAATTATCTTCCAAGATAAATAAATTTTGCAAATTCCCTGGAGCTTGCACTAGAACTCTTTTGGACGTGAGTGAGATCCAGTCTTTTTCTGAGTTCGGCAAAAAAATATTAAATTACAGGTACAAAGAAGAACAGGCAAAAAAAACCCAGACCCGACAGAAAAGTGACATATCTCAGTTTTTTTGTTATTATTTATATAATCATATTATATAGTTTTTATATTCGAAATCAATGGCTAACACCAAAATATTGCCTTATGTTTTTGTTCAGGGTTTACACTAAAAAAATACAAAATGCCTACTTATCTACACAATTCGTAATGTATGTAACTAAATGACGATAAATAGTTATGGGATGTATCCAGGAGACCTGGAGATACAGCTGTATTATATAATTTTTGAACTCCGAGTACAACATTCAACTTAGGATTTTTTTTTTAAGATGGTTTAAAATCATCTAATGACATCTCTCGCCCTTGGGTGGAGCGAGAGGACGTATCAGACTCTTACTGACTAAAAAATTCCACCCCATTCCTTTTTGCCTCTGGTACTGGGGTCAGAGCATGCCCTTCTGGATTCGCCCTCAACTTAGGATTAATTAAAATCGTCATATTCGATGATTCAGATCGGATTATTCCACTAATTCGTTGACCCCAGTACCAGAGGCAAAAAGGAACGGGGTGGAATTTTTTAGTCAGTAAGAGTCTGACACGCCCTCTCGCTCCACCCAAGGGCAAGAGATGTCATTAGATGATTTTAAACCACCTTAAAAAAAAATCCTTAGTTGAATGTTGTACTCGGAGTTCAAAAATTATATAATACAGCTGTATCTCCAGGTCTCCTGGATACATCCCATAACTATTTATCGTCATTTAGTTACATACATTACGAATTGTGTAGATAAGTAGGTATTTTGTATTTTTTTAGTGTAAACCCTGAACAAAAACATAAGGCAATATTTTGGTGTTAGCCATTGAATTCGAATATAAAAACTATATAATATGATTATATAAATAATAACAAAAAAACTGAGATATGTCACTTTTCTGTCGGGTCTGGGTTTTTTTTATATGGGACGTGACCGTTCTTCTTAACAGTTAGAAAAAAAGTATTAAGAGATAATAAACATAAAAAAATATAATTCGTTTATTTTTTTTATTTTTAGCCACTGGCAGTAGCTAGTACATTTACAAATAGATTTTTCTGTAGAGAAATGCGGCAGTTTTATATAAACAGGAAAGATTTACTAATAGAAGACGAAATCAGTTTTATTTTTTAACTATTTAATGGATAAGTGACTCCAAATAGTCATGGTAAAAGGGTCAAGGTAGAACATACGTACAGGAAATGCGATTTTTCAATAAAAAATCGGTGACATGATTTTCTCTGCTTGTAAAAGGGCTAAAGCAATTTTAATCAAAGCTGGCTAGATCCTAACCTCGAATGTGATCGCTCTCTGTCACGCAAAGGTTTGCTGGGAGAAAACTCATTGTTCAGGTTGTCTCGCTTTGTACTTATTTTATTAATATTAATAAGCGCCTACACACACAGACAACTAATGCACCTAATGGTAGGTGATGATGTAGTCGACAATGGACCGCACTAGCCTGGAAGTAACCCATTCAGTCTTGATCTAGAGACCCCCAGGTTGTAAGCTAAGAAAACACAAACTCCATGTATGCAAAAAAAATGAAATGAGAAAATGACAGACGAACAACAAAGTAATCTTTTTTCCCTTTTGAAGTACAGAACCCTAAAAACGTGTCAATAATAACTTACAATCATTACTCAATACCTATCGTTACTGTGTATTACAATTGGATCAATACCAAACAAAATCAGTCCATAGCATAATTTATTCCAATGTGTTATGAACGGTTTTCATGAAATATACGTCCATAACAGCCAGTAACCGATAAAAATAACCTGTTTTTGTCATTTTCTTCACAATGGAACGAGACGGCAAGACCGAGTTGCAGTTATATGATTATTATGGAAGTTTTGTAAAGAAAATGATTTCATGTTAGGCAACTTAACATAAGTTAATCTAAAAATATAAGTAAAAGTTTGCCACAAGGAAAACATGGAGTTTTTTTACTTTTATTAATAACTAGCTTACGCCAGCGGCTTTGCCTGCGTGAATTTAGAAAATTATCCGCAAGAAACATACTCCAAGCATAAAATATTTTAATTATAACATATTGTTTTTTTTTACATTGATGATAGGTTAGCGCTCGACCGCTATGTCATCTGATGGAGAGCGATATGTTGCAAGATAATTATTTAAAAATCGCATTTTTAGTAGGTACATGTATTCTACTAGTGTTATACCATGATATGTATTTAAATTCATTAAATTGGTACTCATAAATAATTTTAATAAATAACGTACGTCTTCCACTAATAAATCTTCCCTAGTATACATGTAGCAATTTTTGCTGTCTGAATCTATTTATAAAAATACTAGCTGCTGTAAGCGGTTTCATCCGCGTAGTAAAAGATAATTATCTCGAGGGAACATACTCTCAGGTTAAAAAGTATTCAATAAGTTATTTCAGGACATGGTCTACCCTTTCGCCAAATTTCATTTAAATCTGTTCAGACGTTCGAGCGTGAAAAAGTAATAAACGTACAAATACAATTTTTTAATAATAGTGCTGGAGTGTGACACAGGTTCACGAGGTGACACAAGTAGGTACACCGTATTATAACCTATTAATATATGCAAATACATAAGGCTATTCACACTACTTAAATAATCAGCGATTAATTCAACATAGCAACAGATTAGACGGCAAAGACCGGTTTGAGGCGGCGGCGCGGGAAAAAAAATGTCTGAAACGACTTGGGGGAGGCCTTTGCCCAGCCGTGGGACAATGAAAAAAGAAGTAAGGCCTAAAAAAAGCAACAAATCTGTACATATAAATAAAATTGTAGTGTCTGTTTGTAATATTGAAATAACCGCTTTTTACTACGTGCATATGAATATAATATACGGTACATACACCAAAATATTTTTTTTTACAATTTTTGTCTGTCTGTCTGTCTGTTTGTTCCGGCTAATCTCTAAAATGGCTGGACCGATTTTGACGGGACTTTTTTGGCAGATAGCTGATGTAATAAGGAGTAACTTCGGCAGCTTATTATTTAAAAAAAAAAAAATTCAAAATCCTGTAGTCCACGCACAGCTAGTTATTAATAAAAATTGACAAATGGATCTCATTTATTGCAATGCTTGACCGAGGCTGGCATTCATTATTTCGTGTGCGTATTGAAAAAGGCCGTTGGGTACACGTGTCTTGTCACTGCAGCCGAAGGCTTCATAAGACACTTGCCTGCAGCTCGTGCTAAATCCGCCTCGGTCGCAATGACAAATTTTCTGCACTTGTATCAAAATGTATTATTGCGTACTTGGCTAATGTGAAAGTGGCGGCAGTGACTGAAATGTTGAAAGGGAATCGTTTATCTTGGTACGGTCATGTGAAAAGGAGGGATGAAACGCATGTTGCTAAAAAAGTTATGAGTTTACATGTGGATGGATGGAGGGGAAGAGGGAGGCAAAAAAAAAGATGGATGGATTGTGTGAGAAGCGATATGAAAGAAAAGGGAGTTAGTGATAGCGTGACGAGTGACAGGACAGAATGGAAGAAAAAAACGTGTTGCGCCGACCCCAAATAAAACGGGACTAGGGCAGGAAGACGATGATGGCTAATGTCTGTTGTGATTGACCACCGTGATCGAAATTCGGTCCGGACGAATTATTTATTAAGGTAAATACGTATCTGTTAAAGTTCTTTCTCGAAGCAAGCGAAAACTTTTCTTGAAAAGTTATTTCCATTCGAGAATGTAAGTCTGACGTAATTCGTGTATTCCAAAATTGTTATTCAAGTATCGTCCGTATCTCTGGCTTTAGTCAAAGTTTTTAAACGTACTCGTGAGTTTTAATATGCCAAAACCAAAATATCTAAACGCTGTTTGGTGACAAAACAGAAAGCTACTCATTCATTACACTTACTCGAACACCCGCTCTTATCCCTACCGCCTTAGGCACGCATTTAACTGTTTTCCGCACTAGTGCGAAAAAGTCCTCTGGGGCTATATTAAGCCAGAAAATACTGGATCACTGGTACTAGATATCAGATGTAGCTGGCATCTGGTTCAATATGTGATGGAAAAGGCTTGTCAGAACCATTTGAATTGTAACTCGTCTTTGTACGGTTTCAACATTCTGTTACCATCCAAGATATATACAGACAATAGACTGTTCAAATTACTTGGGAACGTAAGGTCACATGTACACTTCGATGTTTACTAAAATATACTGTAACCAATCGCATCAGGTGAAGTTGAAAGCTGATATCAATGTTCTTGGGAATATACTGGGTGTCGGATGGCTTGCAAAAAGTGCGATATAGGTACCGACGTGACAACATGACGTGACTGAAATAAACTGGAGCGTTGCTACCCGGAGATAATTGTAGAGAACTTTAGAAATAATCTAGCTTTTGCGTACCTATGTAAAATAAAGACTATGTCACTCAGGAATAACGGAAGAAAAGTAAGAAAGAAAAGAAAAAAAAGAAAAGAAAGAAAGAAAATATGAAAAGAAAAGAAAGAAAAGAAAGTAAAGAAAGAAAAGAATAGAAAGAAAAAAAGAAAGTAGTAGTATCTTGAGCCGCAAAAGCAACTGACGGAATTTTAGAAGGGTTGGTTTTAGTCGGTAAAAGTCTGACACTCCTTGATTTTCACCCAGAGAGAGAGAAGAGAAGTGAGATGGTATATTCACTACCAGGACTACAGCTCGAAAACAGGTAAGTAGGGAATAATAGACGCACTTTTATTCAGAGTGGCTTGTGTCGTAAGTCTTTTGTAATGTTTGTTTTCACTAACTTTAGGCGATATCAAAATGGATGCTTATATAAGCATCCAATTATTGCACTACTGCAGTTTCAATTGTTCGCTCTAAGCCAAAACTTTATTAACCAACAGTGCACTTTTATAGGCATTCATTTTTAATTTATTGTACGATTGAAAAAAATCTTCAATACGAGAGCCTCCATGCACTATATCCAAAGGAAACTATAATAGTAGTTTATGTGACTAGGGGATAAAGCAGTGTCTTTAAGTCGCGGGCGGCATGTTGAATTCCGAACGAAACGAAGGTTGCTGATTTTAATCCCGAACGATAGTGAGGGATTTATAAAATTAACTCCCGAGCATTGCGAGGGAGTTAATAAAGAAACCTGAGTGAAGTGAGGAATTTAAGCCGCCCAAGGCAAAGACAGCTTTATCCCCGTGTTGCATACTCTACTTTTTACACCATCTGTGAGATAATCAAAAGACAATTTGGTCGACCAAATCATATATTAGAGAAACATAAGTATTATATTTACAAGTTCATCAAACAAACAAAATTCACTACTCCAGGATTCTGTAGTTTCAATTTTCTATAATGCTCCCGTGTCGTCAGTACGCACGTTTTATTCTATTTTCTTTTTTTTGTTAGTGGCCAGTTTGAATCATAGTGATTACATACTCTTTGGTTGGAATTTCGAGTCAACTTGTTCGATGCGCCTACATTTTAATTCACAATGTTGACGATTCTTGATGTTCCAAATTCAAATCTCATTATTCCCTAGGGACCGGCCATACTGCATTATCTCCCTAGGCATATAATGACTTGCTTTAAGTGAGGTTTGTCTGACGTGTAAAGCTACATTATCGAGCAGGTGGTGTAAAAATATATTTGTAAATAACACTTTATCTCATAAAAAAAAAATCTTTTTTGTTAAAAAGGTACTTAATAAAATTTACAAGTTCAAGAACCTCATATTTCTCATCAAAAATAACAATGCTTATGACGTAACATTTCATAACTATTTTATTTGTTGGTAGTACCAGGAGCCTAGTCGTTCAGGGAGTTATGTCACAGCGTCTGGATCAAAATAAACGTTTGCGCGTAGCAACAACGCAACGTGCCTACTGGCTGGATGAAAGTGACTTGTTCATTGCGAAAACTGAGATAGTTTGTCTTTAATCTTAAAATTAACTGTCCTAACCGATCTCATCAGAAATTCTTTAGAAGCCAGTTTATCTTGTTTTTAAACTCTCGTTTTTAACACTGAATTCCGATGCATGATGCATTTTTTATTCTAGGAAAGGTGTTTTTTTACCACGAATTAGATTTACCTGGATCTTGGTAAGTTGATTCACACCGAATAAGTTCCGTATACCTTATCTAAACAGACATATGCGTACCTACTCCGTGAGGTAAACTATAACGCGGAAATTATAACAGCATTAATTAAATAATATAAAAATGAAAAATAAAATAAAAGGAAGTTTAGACATATTATGTATTACTTTACATAAAGTAGTGAAGGAAACATCGTGAGGAAATTAAGAACTAAAAATTCGAAGACCTCCACCAACCCGCACTGGGCCCCCGTGCTGGTTTATGACCCATTCCCTCTCTTAGAAAGGAGGCCTGAGTTCCAACAGTGGGAACATTAAAAAGCAGATTATGATTGTGCTAATGTATTATTACTTATTTCAAAACCTACGTTTTTTAAGATGCAGATATATATTATAAACTAGTCATTTTAATTACCCTTTTCTCAAGAAAAGTAGTAGAATTTCTCTTACATCATAACACTCAATCTACCAGGTATTCATAACTTTAGCTGCAACGGTGTTTAAAGAAAAGTTATGTCATAGGGCCCCTGAATAAGAAACCGCACTAAATAGTACATTGTTACCCTAGGGGTGAAAGTAACCTATTTCGTCCCGAGGAGTTGGCGGGCGAACGTTACGAAGTCGCTAATTCGTTTCTTTTTTTCCAGAGGTAAACACTGTTTTTAATTAATTACAAATACAAGGAAAGCAAATATAAAATAAAAAGTTTGTAAAACATGATTCGCCGTAACTATGATATTAGGTCATCTTTCTTCTGATTAAGGCGAGCGAGCGTAGCGAGTTGGCGACCTAGCGGGGAGAGCACGCGCACTTTTCTGCAGTAATGCGGAAAACAGTCTATTGCGTGCCTAAAAGCGGTGAGATACGAGCTGGTTTTCGAAAAAGTTTATTGAAAAACCAATAACACCATAAGAATATACCTCGAAATTTGCTCAAAACAGTAGGGGGCTTTAACGGCAAATCAAGTAAACCAAAATGTTCACCACCACGTACGTACGACTACAAACTACCAGGAAAACATAAGTATTTGACAATACGACATCAACCGTAGAAGACTTGTTTTACCAGACCATTTACAACGTCACGATTCTGTTGAATGACTGATAATATTTACATGACGAGTATGATACGTCACAACAAAGTATAGGGCTTGGCTTTACCACCCATGTACGGGTAAAACAAGGCTAGAAATAACTGCCAAGAAATATTATTACGTGTGTCTTATCATTATGGAAACACGTAAGGTTTTTAGTAAACATTCTTTAACTGCCGTGTCGGCACGGGATGTGTGAGAATAGCTCATACCGTGGTGACAAGTTTAGCAAAGGTATTAATAGACAATAGTCGACTACTAGGGCGTCAGACTTGCGAGGAAATGGTAAGGAGCTTGAACCGTTGACAACGCAGTATGTACATGTTTAACGCTTTTTTTTTTAAGTGGTAAAATCATATAATGACAGGGACCGTTCTTGGGCGGAGCGGGAAATAGTGTCAGACTTTTATTGACTAAAAACCCACTAGGTACTTACTATTCCTTTTTTGCCATCATTTCAGGGCCCCGGGGATCTCTTTCGCATCAACCATGGCCCCAGTAGGCTTCGACCCTTCTTTGCTCTTAGGTTGCTGACAAGTCCTTGAGACGCACGTGGAACACTACGTGCCGTCAAAGACTTAAGCTCGTTCCGGACGGTTACCAGACGGTCGGACGGCGAGCTACTCATTGCTCGCCGTATGTTTATCACTTCGCAACAGCAATTACCCATCGTCATTTCAGACGAGAGTTGTGGATTGTTACATACTGTATACACATACAAAGTTCTCTGAGCGACCGCATTTTCTTATAAAAGGGAAAATATTTTGAAGAAAACATTTCTGATGGAAACTAAATGTTAATGTAACGTCTGCATGCGACTTCGCTCGCGTTAATGTGGAATAAATTCCTAAGACACTCACTCTGGGGCTGAGAAAAATATATCCTATGTTAGAAGCAAAGTATTAATAAAAAAAAGACTACTAAGGCGTCAGATTGGCGAGGAAATGGTGAGGAGCTGGAACCATTCACGAAGCATTATTGATAGGTACTGCAACATTATAAGAATACCCACCGTCATTTAAGAGGAAAGATGTCCATTGTTGTAGACTAGAGAACTATGTATTAGTCTAAGCAACTGCAAATTCTTATTAAAAGGCTCGATATTTTGAACAGAAACCTTTTCTGGTAGAAATCGAAGCTCCAAAGTCTTGAGCATCGCCTCCGAGTTGCTAGCCTGTCGGTTTTCTATCGTTTACATTTCAGGGAGTGTGCACTGTAATTGGACAATCTAATTCCGCCAAGTCCGTTCCATCATCGGACCACAAGATGTACGGCGTTGCGCCACCGGTACATGGTGGACATCCCACCCATACGCATAAAGCGTTTTGAGAACGCTTTTATTGTGCGTACAGCTAAGGAATGGAATTCCCTGCTGGAGTCTGTGTTTCCTGATAGCTACAACTTAGGGGTCTTGTCAAGAGTGAATAGGTTACTTCTAGGTAAGCGTGCTCCATCGTCGACCACATCATCGCTTACCATCAGGTGAGATAGTGGTCAAACACGGCTCGTGTTTGACCACTATCTCATTATTAATAATAAAAACAAAAATTGAAAGTTATTAGTAAATTCTGCTTGCGACTTCGCTTGCGTGAAAGTAAAATAAATTCCTACGTAACATACTCTGGGACTGAAAAAACATATCCTATTCTTTATTACAAGACATGGCTTACCCGAATGCCAAACTTTATCTAAATCTCTTAAGGCGTTTGAGCGTAAATGAGTTACAAATATGCACACACAGCCTTTATAATAGTGTGATAATCGAAATTAGTAAACCTGCAAAAATCGCAAAGAACTTCAGATTACCTATTGTTTTTCTGGGGCGAGGAGTGTCAGTGATTGGCTCGCCGAGCCATCGCGTCATAGACGTCACTCCTGATTCGTTCCCTGCGTTGCTGCATGTATCTAACAACGACGACGATTGGCTCGCCAATGTATGGAATGTGCAAAGCGATGACCAATCTGACGCCGAACGCTCAAGAGCCGTTTCGGCAATTGTACTGTTTGAGGCACACGTGGAATACTACGCGTCGTAGACTACTTGGGCGTGGTCCTTACCGGATGGGCTGACGGCGAGCCACCTATTATTCATCGTCCATAACTTCCGATGCGCAGACTGTTTTGGTGCCATCGCTTAAGTGCCATTGACTCACCTTTGTATAACTAGTAGTACTTAGAAAAACTAAACAGAGTACTAATGGATCCTGTTCCGATTCTGTCACCCATTGTTCAGCTTGGCTGCGTGACAACAACTCAATTCTTTTTAGGAAAAAATCACTAACAAAGACATGCTTCTACCAGGCACTTAGCAATACCGTGTAGTACTCTGTCACTCCGTAATCCATGACACTGATACTAGGGTATTATAAGATATGAGAAGCACACGGTACACACTCGATCATTTTTTTGGAAACAACAATACAGTTGTGACGTCAGACTTTATCCTGTACAGCAAAACAATGTTTTTTTTTGGCCTAAATTAGATAGTAGAGATTAGTTTTGTTTGAAGGAGGCATCATTTTCTTATGACAGAGGCGTTGGCTGGTGATAAAATGGTGACACAGAAGTCTGTTACGGAAGTTTCTAGTGTTTCTGACAAACAAAACTGACAGTACGTTTGTTACCATTTTTTTGAAGCGCTCGAGCCCCGGTATGAAGGCCAGAAGGAACGGGGTGGGTCTTTTAGTCGGTTAAAATCTGACACATCTCCCGCTCCGCCCAAGGGCGGGGGATGTTAATGCATGTTTTTTTCCCACCATAAAGAAAGGGTCAAAGCCTACTGGGGCTATGGGTTCGCTTCTGAAAGGAAAACGGCGAGGCAAAGAAGGAACATAGGAGTGTGTTCTATTCAGTAAAAGTCTGACACACGCTCCCACTCCAAGAGCAAGAGAAGTCATTGTATGATTTCCCACCAAAAAAAAACCTGTATTTATTCAATTTCTCTTTGCGTTCTAGGGCCGCAATGACGGTTTTGAATATTTCTGCACCCCTTGTCGAGTTTTTTTGTTACTTTGCTGTTGCACACCCGAGAATTGGCGGGGTTCAGTATACATTGCGGTCAAGTGCGAACCTATCAACAATATAAAAAAAAATACATTTTCTAAATCAACCAACCAAAATAATTATGAATTCCAAAGAAATAAACACAGAACAGGGTTCAAGCATTTTAATTCAGAAAAGAAAAGCAAGGATGCAGTCAGAATAGCCTCCCTAACGCAACTCCAGGGCAGGGTATTGAAGGCGATGGAACACTGCCAAGAGGACCCTATCTCGGGACACCGCATCCCCTGTCATAAAAGCTCGCACGCGCACGATGGCGTCCGCCGTGGAGCGCCCCCTGCAGAAGCCTTTTGGTTAAAAAAAACCACCTGGTTTTCGAAATATCCAGCCCCACCCATACCTCCTTAGCGATGTGGCGGCCTGCAATTACTCTTTCAAAGAACTTGCGTCGAGCAGCACTATGGGCCGGTACGCAGACGGAGAGTCCTCAGGGTGCCCCGGCTTCCCGATGAGAACCAGTTTCCACGTCTCACAACGAAGTAAAATCTGATCCATCTCCATGTATGCGCTAAAGAGCTCTCTTAGTCGAGACCCGAGAGCCTCCATGGCCAGAACCCAAGCCTTCCCAGGCAAGCCGTCGGATCCAGGAGCGGTCATTTTGGTGTTCCGCCTTCGTACCGCCACTTCCAGCTCTACCTCAGTCACCTCTGGAGTATCGTTGTCGTCATCACCGTCATAGCCTGCGTCAGACACCGCAAGAATCTGTGACTGATGTGTATTTGATTTTTTCACACAGCACAATTTTCTGAATGTAATGTAATTTTTTTTTTGTTAACAAAATTGTGCCTAATGGTAGCCATACATACAACCTCCGGTTTACCTGTACAACTCACGTCTACAGGCAAACCTGTCAGGTATACCGTATATCCTCCTCCTCCTTTTTAGTCGTATACACTTGACAGAATGGTCGTGGTTGCATTTTCGTTGGCAAGTGAGGCTCCCGCGGTGCGTCTCCATTTGTCACGGTTTACGGCGCGCGGTGGTGTCTCAAGAACTCTGGACTATGGAGGTGTGTGTAGCAGCCTAGCGTGTATGGTAGGCATTAAATAACAAAAAAAAAGCCTAATCAATTAAGTAGGTTCCCCGTCATAAGTCAGACCGATCAAACCAATCTACCAATCGACCGCACCATATTAAAATTTAATCATAATTACTTTTGGATGTCGTAATTATCAATAGTTTTGACACCTGCGATAAAATATAATTTAAGCGGTACCATATTGGTCTTCAAGAGTCGTTTTAGTGACACAATGACATCTATATTGTTGTAGTAAGTAAGTATTAATTACGTAGGTATTCAATTGGTTTTTGCAAGTTGGTAAATGGACTGATGATGAATCTTTATTTTTGGAAAATTGGAAATCATCCAGCAACTCCTCCTTATTGTGGGGACGGGGCTCAAATGAAAAGTGAAGTGTTCAATTTTACTAATTATTGTATTATTTATGAAGCCTTTAAAACGTTTTATATATATAAATAGCGTTTAAACTATATCTAACGTTTTTCTTGTTGACATTTCTAATCAAACTTATTTCAAATCTCTTCCTAAACTTTTTATTATCATAAACCTTAAAAGATCTATTACCTATCTTGCCAGTTTGCAATTTAATTAATATATGACCTTCAAAGACGTCACACTATCTAGGTAGAGCGAGAGAGCGTGTCTGATTTTTACTGACTAAAATTCACCTATGTTCCTTTCTAGTTATGTATTCTTATACAACAAAGATTTTACAAAGAAATGCCTCTGGCTGGGTTAGAACCCGCGACCTACAACCTGTACATTGGGGCAACACTGCTCATGCTTTGCTGTGCTCTTTATAGCTTTAGTTTGTGTTTGTGCCCAGCCAGGCGAATTACTTTGTGTAATTTATTTCATCACCACTACTCTCAAAATGGTGAAGGAAACCATCGTGAGAAAACCGGTATGTCCTAGAACCAAAAATTCGAAGACATGTGCCATTCACCAACTCACACTGGGCCGGCGTGGTGGGTTACGATCCATTCCCTGTCCTAGAGAGGAGGCCTGAGTCCCAGCAGTGGGAACATTAAAAAAAAAAGCTGATGAAGATGATGAAAAGGAGGCGACAGCCTACCACCTCCTCGCTCCGGACCATGGCCTGTGCCAAGGCCTAGATACTGGCAGTCAAGATTCAGATTTAAAATAAACTTAATAACCCGTTTATTGTCCGCTGAAATAGGTATGTTGCAATGTTTCCTGGATTCTAGCGCTTGTATAACCTCAGCTGATGCAAGAAATGGTTATGTCAAAGTAAATAATGTCTGAGTGTCTATCTCTAAATAGGTTGTATAATTAAAACAACAAAGACGCCGTCTGCTTCTGTCTGTTTTTTCACTTACTTTTTCAAACTAAGCGAAGAAACAGACGAAGCCAGACGGCGTCTCAAAACTTCTTTTATGTCTTCAAATTTCTCACATTCTAAGGTGTAGTGGAGCCACACCTGTGTTCTTTAGTTACAGTTTGCGTACTATGCGTACGGATATACTTTTCAGCAAATCCCTGCGGCCCTAGTAGGCATCAGCCTGCTAGGCCTCTACGGTTTGCTGAAATCTCTTTGAAAAGCGCATGGAACACTTCGGTGACTTGGGCTCGGTCCGGACGATAATTGGACGGTGAGCTACCCATTTCAAGTCGCCAAGCCCGCGCATACCATGGCTCAGCCCCGACTACCAGCCACGGTCGGGGTCTTAATCGCGGAGGCTGGGGCGTGAGGACGTTCGTTCCCTCACGCGTGCAGCCTCCTCCTTCTCTAGCATTACTACTTCGCAAAAGGAGGCAACCGCCTGCCGTTCCTCTTCACTCTGATTCCTGACTTCTGCCATTCCTCTTCACTCCGGACCATGGCCCCATTGGTCGTCATCCGCAAGCCTGCCCCTACTGTGGCTGTTAGTCAAGGTCAAGATCGCAGCGGCTGAGGCGTAAGGATGACCGTTCCCTCACGAGTGCGTCCGTCTCCTTCGCAAGCATTACTGCTTCGCAGAAGGAGGCGATCGCCTGCCATTCCTCCTCGCTCTGGACCATGGCCTCCATTGCTCATCATCCGTAAGCCTACGCCTACCGTGGCTGGTAGTCAGGATTTGGGTCGCAGAGGCTGAGTGCGCTCGTCTCCTTCGCTAGCATTACTGCTTCACAGAAGGAGTCAATCGCCTGCCATTCCTCCTCGCTCCGGACCATGGCTCCCATTGCTTGTTATCCGCAAGCCTGCGTCTACCGAGGCTGGTAGTCAGGATTTGGGTCGCAGAGGCTGAGTGCGTCGGTCTCCTTCGCTAGCATTACTGCTTCGCAGAAGGAGGCAATCGCCTGCCATTCCTCCTCGCTCCGGACCATGGTCTGTACCAGGACCCGGCACGATATGTAAGGAAAGGTTTATAGATAATATTAGCGCCAGTGAAAAGTTAGAACGAGTCGCTAGGCAAGATTGTACGAAATATCGTTTGATCGAATCATTGGATCCTTATCGTACAAACATTTAAAACGTGACGATACAATACTACAACTTGATAAGAATACAAAAACATTGATAGCCATCTACAGAGTAAAATTAGGGACGTACACGCGTTTGAAAACAAATAAACATATATTGATAATATTTGCTGTAGTATCAAAATTTAGATTTTGATCAGAATCTTTCGAGGTCACGTTTGACAAGATGTCTGTCTGTCCTGTAGTTTATTACACTTTCTCGAGTTACGGTTATTTATTGGTAAACAGAACAATAAACTTTGCTGTTTTTTTTTTTTTTAAGGAAATTGAGTTAATGGACAACTTTATTTAAATCTTTTTTTTTTCATTGCTGGGCAAAGGCCTTCCCCAAGTCCTTCCAAACTTTCTTCTCCTGCGCCGTCTCAAACCAGTCCTTGCGGTACGCGTCCAGATCATCCCGCCATCTCATTTCTAGGCCGGCCTCGACGGCGCTTTACTTCAGTAGGGACCCACTGTGTGGCGACGCTCGCCCAGCAGTCCCTATGCATGCGGCTGGCATGACCCGCCCAGTCCCATCTGGGGCTGGCAGCCTTTTTGCCCACGTCTATGATACCAGTTATGGAGCGCAACGTGTCGTTCCATATTCGGTCTGTTCTTTTTACGCACAGAATGCTGCGCTTCATAGCTCTCTGGCAAACCTCAAGGCGAAACTTTTGTAGATCGGTGGAGATTTAAATCTTAGTAGATGTAAATAAAGTGTTACCGACACGTTCAATAGTTTAGATTATTTGATCATCATCATCATATCAGCCGATAGACGTCCACTGTTGGACATATGCCTCCCCCAAGTGTCGCCACAATGCACGATCCTGCGCGTCCCGCATCCATCGGATTCCCGCAACCTTCACCAGGTCATCGGTCCACCTTGTAGGAGGCCTTTCAACGCTGTGTCCAGGCTTGCGTGATTATTTTGTAAAACTACGTAATTATGTTATTGTAACTTGTAGCATTACTACTTACCAATTTGTCTCGGCATCACCCTGAGGTTGACTGGTAGAAAATCCGCCTTTGTACTCTTATGTGCATAAAGAATTAAATAAATAAATAATACGCTGACATGCTGGTCACACTGTGGGCCCCCCTCCAACATTTTTTCTTTTTTAAGGTAGGAAAAATCATGCATTGACATCCCCCGCCCTTGGGCGGAGCGGGAGATAGTGTCAGATTCTTACTGACTAAAAGACCCAACCCGTTCCTTCCAGCCTTCATACCGGGGCTTGAGCGCCCTTTCGGATAACCCTGGCCCCAGTAGGCTTTGACCCGGCTGGGTCCCTGCTGTTGCTGACAACTCCTTGAGGCGCGCGGGAACAGTGCGCGCCGTGGCCCCCCTCCATCTGCCACCAAACGCAAATCAATGCGCACGCCCGATTACTTTTCTGTATAAACGGCCATGTTGTTTTTCTTTGTTAAACGCAATTAACGTGCTCTAAACATTCGCCAGTATTTTCTATGTCTTCAGTTCAGTCGCTTCTCCAGCCACTACTAAAAGTAATGAGACAGTAATGGACAATATTAATTAAACCTCAGAATTGTTTAGGACTCAGAATTTATAAATCTTTATCGTCAGTCAGTAAGCTAAATTTTTCTTCACTAAACTTTCAATTCACCTCAAAGCATTACAAAGTGAGAGTTTCATTTGCCGTATCACTTTATCTTTACAAAAATAAATCAAGTCACCTCCATGTATTAAACTCCTCCACAAGTTGTGAAGTTGAATGAACGCATATACTTGTTCCAAATAAGTAAGTAATACTTAAATTGGTCTAACTTAAGTGAAGAAGGTATTACTATCAATTCTGGCAATCTAACTTATGAAACCGCTTTAGAAATTGTGAGACATCACCTTTTTTTTTTGGAAAAATCATGCATTGACATCCCCCGCCCTTGGGCGGAGCGGGAGATAGTGTCAGACTCTTACTGACTAAAAGACCCACCCCGTTCCTTCTAGCCTTCATACCGGGGCTCGAGCGCCCTTTCGGATAACCCTGGCCCCAGTAGGCTTCGGCCCGGCTGGGTCCTTGCTGTTGCTGACAACTCCTTGAGGCGCGCGGGAACAGTGCGCACCGTCGACGACTTAGGCTTGGTCCGGACAGTTACCGGACGGCCGGACAGCGAGCTACCCATTGCTCACTGTCCGTAAGCCCGCGTCTACGTTGGCCGGAAATCGGGATCAGAATCCTGGCGACGGCGGCGGCGATAACGCCGTTGCCTGATGCGTTCGGCCTCCTCCTTTGCGAGCATTACTGCTTCGCAGAAGTCGGCGAGAGCCTGCCACTCCTCCTCGCTCCGGACCATGGCCTCAACCAAGGCCCGGCGCGAGAGGTCTCCACCGCCGATCGCCCCCACGAGGGGTGAGACATCACCTGATATAACTCCTATTGCTGGCTACTTATGATGCTATGAGAAATCATCATCATCATCATCACCATCACATAAACCTCCCCACAATTAACGGTCCTGTTTATCTCGCATCCATCGGATTCTCCCTACCCTTACCAGGTCAACGGTTCACCATATAGGAGGCCTTTCAACGTTGCATCTAACAATACGCAGTCGCCAATGGCCATCTGTTTTGCGAGCAACGTGCCTAGCCTATTGCCACTTAAGTTTTTGCGATTTTTTTGGCTATGTTGATAACCTTGGTTCGCCTGCGAATATCTCCATCCCTGATTGGATCACGTAAGGAAACTCCGACCATAGCCCTTTCTATTATTTCGGAGCCATATGCTATTATTTGGGAAATCTAGTAGAAAAAAAAAACGCGCAATGAAAAGCAGCCATCTCTTTCGCTAACATGACTGTTTTGTCTTTCACTCAAAACAACGGCGGAACCCGTTTTGGTTCAGGCCATGGTCATTCAGTTAGCAGTAACGACCTCCATGAGGACAGAGGTAATAACATCAAACAAAAAGTCCAGTTACTTTTGGGCAGAAGCAGTATCTAAAATATGATGACACTTTTTCGTTACACCCTGTATGATACAAGGCTTTATATAAGAATAGAATAGAGTAGATTAGGGAAGAGTGGAGTAGAATAGAGTAGAGTAGAGTAGATTAGAGAAGAGTGGAGTAGAATAGAGTAGAGTAGAGTAGATTAGAGAAGAGTGGAGTAGAATAGAGCAGAGTAAAGTAGGTTAGAGAAGAATTGAGTAGAATAGAGTAGAGTAGAGTAGAATAAACTTGATTGTACACCAAAACAGTAACAAAACTTTTAAAATAACTTACATCTATGGGCACAATTGCAGTCTTATCGCTAACAGTGATATCTACAAAACAACCTTAGGAGTATATTTGACTAGCTTTTGCCTGCGACTTCGCCCGCGTACCTAAAGTATAACCTATGTCACTCAGGAATAAGGCAGCTATCAATCGGAGATAAAATTTTAGCAATCGGATCAGTATTTCAAGAGATTACCTTCTACAAACAAATAAACATAAAAACAAACTTTACCTCTTTATTATATAAGTGTAGATAATCTTAAGTACAATGGAGGTGCACCTATAGTTTATAGTGTTATTAAAGGCAACCACTTGAGACTTTAGAATTGTTTTTATCTAGAATCTAGATTACAGCATTTAAACGCCTACAGGTCTTGTATTTGTAGGCGTAGTACAATGACACGAAGGTGAGGTTTACCAGCAAACTGCTTTTATTTAAACTTATTTATTTTTGACCCCCGTGAGAGCTGTGGTAGCCTAGTGGCAAGGGACTTTTAGGTCGCAGGTTCAAACCCAAACAAGCGCATAACTTTGTGTAATTTATTTCATCACCACAGCTTTTAAAACGGTGAAGGAAAACATCGTGATGAAACCTACATGTCCATAAACCAAAAATTCGAAGCTATGTGACATTCACCAACCCACACTGGGCCAGCGTGGTGGATTACGGCCCGTTCCCTCTCCTAGAAAGGAGGCCTGAGTTAAAGCAGTGGGAACATTAAAAGGCTGATTATGGTATGGTTATGGTATACGTAGATTTTTTTTTCATTTTTTTTGGGTGGGTGAAATTATCCAAATGACATCCCCCGCTCTTGGGTGGAGCGAGAGTTCATACCGGTGCCGAGCCTCTTTTTCGGAAACAGACCCTGGCCCCAGTAGGCTTAGACACAGCTGGGTCCTTACAGTTTATTAGACCCACCCCGTTCCTTCTAGCCTTCATACCGGGGCTTGACCTGTCTTTCGAAACTAACCCTGGCCCCAGTAGTCTTCGACCCACGCTGGGTCCTTACAGCTGCTTAGACCCACCCCGCTCCTTCTAGCCTTCATACCGGGGCTCAAGCCTTTCGAAACTAACCCTGGCCCCGGTAGGCTTCGACCCAGCTGGGTCCTTACAGTTGCTGACAACTCCTTGAGGCGCACGGGAACAGTGCGCGCCGTCGACGACTTGGGCTCGGTCCGGACAGCTACCGGTCGTTTGCATAGCGACCCACCCATTGCACATCGTTCGCAAGCCCGCGATGGTTTACATAGATTTGACTGGTTCTGGACATCAAACCTTGTCACCTACAACGTCGCTTTCCATCAGGTAAGGTAAGATACGAACCAATCAACAGTAAAAAAACTATAATTTATAAAGTCAAGAAGTACTAAACCCACGCTAAGCAGAACCGCGTTCAACAACTAATAAATCATATCTTTAAGTCCATCATAATTACTAACAGTGTTTTCCAGACTGTAATCTAGCTTCAGCCTAGACACAGTTCTGTAATCCCAGGTGTTAGTCACCGGCTATCACCTTATCAGGTTTACTCATCAAGTGGTCACTGATACCAGAAGGATTAAGCCTCGGGAAGATTTTAGCGATAAGCGCAGATTTTTGTGATTCTAGAAACTGTCTGAGAGTTTGGTTGGTTAAAAATTACGATGGTTTTAGGCCTGTGTCGTGAAAATCGTTTATCTTTCTAAACTTAGTACTTTCTGAATATCCATCTACACGCACAGAACGTTTTGGGAATACATTAATTGTGCGTGCAGCTAAGGGGTACAATTCCTTACTGGAGCCTGTGTTTCCTGATAGCTACAACCCGGAAATCTTTAAGTCGAGAGTGAATAGGTTTCTTTTAGGTAAACGCGTTCTATCGTCGACAGCATCGTCGCTTTCCTTCTGGTGAGATAGCGGTCAAGCGCGAACCTGTCAACATAAAAATGTCATAACAGAGGTTGATTGGTAGAAAATGCTTTGTTACATTGAGTCTGCGCTATTTACTATTATTATAGATAAAGTTTAAATCAATAACAGCCAGTATACATTGAAATCGGCGCTAGTGACTGAAAAGAAAGGGAATTGTTGAGTAATTTTAGGTGTTCATTTAAGTATCGTATTTTAAACCAAAACCCCCTTTTGGCCTTGCACAGATTTTAAAGTTATCTTTTATTTTATGAATCGAATTTTACTACCTACTTCTTTCTTTCAAAACGAAAGGGGTGGGCCAAATTTTTTGCACGCAAGTGTATTTTCTGTGACCCAAGTTCTTGCAGAGGTACAGTTTGTTTTAGAGAGAATAAGTTTACCAACAACTCGTTTAAAAATAGCTCTCCCCTTATCAAGTTTAAAAGGTCAGTTTTTGTCATCCAGAAATGATGAAATCAAATCTATATTTAAAAGAAAACACCCACTAATGAAATCTTGGCTTATAAATTGATAATACAAATTTCATCATACGTAATATTATGATGTGGGAATTTTTTAACAGATTATATTGTATACAAACATATGCTTGTAAATAATTTAACAACAATAAACAATATGGTGATAATTACAATAATAAAAATGTGTAAACTTCAACACATTACACATTGATAGGCATGTGTGAGGAAATGGTCGTTCTTCTCCATAGAGATCTACGCTTTGGAATGTACAATTTCGCTTAATTCTTTTTGGACAAACCGACATTTAACTATTCAAAAGTGCCTGCAAATTGTCTATTTGAAATAAATGCTTTTGATTTTTTACATTCCTACGCCCTAGCCGCCGCGACCCCGACTCTGACTACCAGCCAGGGTAGACGCGGGATAGTAGACGACGAGCAATCTGCAGCTTACCGTCTGACCGTCCGACAAGCGTGTTCTGCGCCCTCCTCAATCGGAAGGTTCCTGCAACGGATTCGTCCCGAAGAAACGCCCGAGTGTCTCCGGGTGAGGCAACTACGACTACGACCGCGGCCGAACAATGCGTAGCTCGCTGTTCGGCCGTCCGGTATTCGTCCGGCCGGACCGAGCTCAAGTCCTCGAAAGTACAAAGTATTCTTCGCGCTCCTTAAAGAGATATCACCAAACCGTAGGGTGGCTAGGGCAGGGCCGATGCCTATCAGAGCTGTTTTTAGGTGGGATATCATCCTATAAATTCCACCATTGACCTGGTAGCCAAATATAGATAGAGAGAATAGAATAGAATAGAATAGAATAGAATAGAATAGAATAGAATAGAATAGAATAGAATAGAATAGAATAGAATAGAATAGAATAGAATAGAATAGAATAGAATAGAATAGAATAGAATAGAATAGAATAGAATAGAATAGAATAGAATAGAATAGAATAGAATAGAATAGAATAGAATAGAATAGAATAGAATAGAATAGAATAGAATAGAATAGAACAGAATAGAATAGAATAGCATTTATTCGGCGCAAGCAACACAATATACAACTTGAGAGGGACCTCAAGAAAGCCTAGTTGCCAAAATTGACAACCCAAGATAGAGCCACTTGGCGCAGGAAATTGAGGAGACCTGACCCCAAATAATGGGACCAGGGAAGGAAGAAGATCATTCTATGTATTCTCCCGCTCTAGGGCACAGCGGGAGGGCTTGTCAGACTTTTACAGCGTACTTGCGTTTTCGGGTTTCTTTCTGAAAAGGAAACCCGCGGTCTCAGAACGCAAAAGGCAACTGTAGGACACAGGTGTGGTTTTAATCAGTAAAAGTTTGATACACCCTCTCGCTTCACCCAGAGCGGGAGTAAGTTATTGGAAGATTTTCCACCTTAAAAAAACACATGACACAGATAATCCTACAAAGGAATTCCCTATGTCGTAAGAGCTCTAATAATATTTAAATCATATATACAAATATAAAACCACCGAATTTATACTAATATAATAAAGTAGAACGGTTTTTATGTTTGTTTAAACACTCTAATATCTAAAACTACCAGTCGGACTGGGAAAAAATATCTAAATGGGATAGTCCGATACATAACAAATCTTCATTCTTCAATCTTCATGGCTGTAGGAGTTTACTTTAAGGATAAAGATGTGTATTTTTGTTTGTAATGGATAAACTTAAGGCCCTACCTCTCAAACAGTGCCATAAAACATCGATTTTCTGAAGCCTATTTCTAGGTAACGGCAAAATTAAAAAAAAAAAATTTTATAAAAAAAATATTTAGATTTTTTTTGATTCGTATATACAAAAAAAAATTACAAAAACACATAAAATTACCAACATACAAAACACATAAACATACAAAATGCATATACAACATGTACATACAAAATATACATACAAATACATATTTTATATGTACATGTACATATAAAATTATCAACATTATGATTTTTTCGTACGACTAATATTTTTTCCTTAGTAAAAATTTTAACAACATGATATTTTTCGCTTGTTATCCTCAAGCAAGCTAACTAGTAATCTATATCATCACGCTACGACCCACGGAACCAAAGCAATAACTAAAGACAAGAGTGAAACCGCGGGGGACAGTTAATTTACCTATAAGATCATCTGCAGACCATGGAATCTTACACTCCGGCCGCAACTAGATTAATCGTGTGTCCACTTTGAAATTTTCCACTTTTTTTATTTTAATATGCACTTTTATACATACGTGGAACAAGGCGTGAAGTCTTGCAAACCTCCATTGAAAAGAGAGGAACCTCTGACTAGACGACTGTTTTGTCTAGTCCGGGCTATTACCTACTTGTAGTTTTTGGACTGTTGTATAACTACAATAATAATAAAGAGGTAAAGTTTTTTTTTTTGTTTGTAGGAGGAAATCTCTAGAATCCAATTGCTTAATTTTTTCACCGATAGAAAGCTGCTTTATTCCCGAGTGACATAGGCTATATTTTATGTACGCGAGCGAAGCTGCTGGCAAAAGCTAGTATGTTATAATCGCGGGAAGAACTCTGGTAACCTAATAATTTTGAGTGTTATTTTTTTTTCTTATTTCTTTATTGGTGAAAATGATTTTTTTTTCTATTTTTTTTTTTATTATTGATAGGCTCGCGTTTGACCCCCATCTCACCTGATGGTAAGCGATGATGTGGTCGACGATGGAGCACGCTTCACAAGAAGTAAAGAAGACAGTGGTGGTGGTGTTGGTGGCGGTAATCGTAATTTTTTTTTTATGCTTGCATTTGACCACAATCTCACCTAATGGTAAGTAGATTATGAGTTTATCACATTTAAACACAAACGGAGCAGAAAACCTAGTTTAGTAATATTTAAGCACGAGGGAGTGTTGACAATACCCACTCTATCAGCCGCTGCCCGGGTGTGTCTGTATTGAACTCTGTGGCTCTAACATGATAATCATGACATCATAAACCATGACTGAGTTAGCACGTACTAATAGGGTTTTTCTCCTACAGAACGACCATGAAAGCAAGTTAGGTAACAATAGGCCAAGCGACGATGATACGGGAACTAACAAACCAGCAGTTGTGTGGTACAGAACCATAAAAAACATCAACCAATCAATCAATCATCAATTCATTAATGTTTGTCCTGTATTTTTGTTTATGTGGTATACAATAAAGATTATAATAACAATAATAATCAATTGTTCTATCTTTAAAGTTAGAAAAAAGGTAAACAGTTGATATAAAATCTCCTTTATTGAATTCGGCAAAAATCAAGATATTGCTTTTCATATTAAAAAAAAAGCAGTGTTTTTTTTTTGTTTGTAGGAGGTAATCTCTGGAAGTACTGGTCCGATTGCAATTTTTTTTTCACTGATAGAAAGTTACTTTATTCCTAAATGATATAGGCTATATTTATATACGCACGCGAAGCAAAATCAAAATCATTTATTTCAAATAGACCATTTGCAGGCACTTTTAAATAATCAAATGTCGGTCTGTCCATGAAAAGTGAAGCTAAATTGCACGATACAAAGCCGCAGGCCAAATCCAGTTTATTATATTCTGATATCTATGGGTTGCTTAAGAAATGTTATTGACATATTATTTTCATTTGAAGTCTAGACTAATTTCTAAATTTTATTAGAAACTAAAAATAATCTAATATAAAATATTAATCCCTTTCAAAAATAATAAATAACATGTAAACGACACTACGTAGGTAGTAAGTTATTTGGGGCAAGCCCGAATTGAATACATTCTTGAAATGAATATTTTATTACCAACAATATATGTATATCTAAACAAGTCAAATTGTACGTTAGTTTATATGGGAATGGCTGTTAACGGTAACATTAGCTGTGGTACCATGAGCTCTTTATGCGATCCCAAGAATTAAATAGTCCGGACCAAGTCCAAGTCGTCGACGGCGCGCACTGTTACCGCGCCTCAAGGAATTGTTAGCAACAGCAGGAGCCCAGCAGGGTCGAAGGCTCCTGGGGCCAATATCTGTTTCTGAAAGTCGGCCCTGGTACGAAGGGCAACGAAGGAACAGGAGTAGGTTTTAGTCAGTAATAGACACTATCTCCTTCTGGAAAAGTCAAATATTCGGTCTCTTTAGTGGTGCGAAGTGAGATGCGGGGGCGGGGAGTATCAGTGATTGGCTCGCCGCGCCATCGTGTCATAGACGTCACTCCTGATTCGTTCCCTGCGTTGCTGCATGTATCTAACAACGAAGACGATTGGCTCGCCAATGTAAGGAATGCGCAAAGCGATCCCCACTCTGACGCCGAGCGCTCAAATTCCGTTTCGCTAATTGTAACATTAAAAATCAGTTTCATATTTAAATAGTGATTAACTATATTTTTCCCATGGAGTCTTCAATTGTTCTCTCGGAAAAATATACGGCTTCTGTGGGAAGTGAAGCAGCGTGAAATAACTAGTCAAAGACATTTATAGAAATTTGTTAAAACATTTGAGGCACTTGAGCTCCTAAGTATTTAAGTTCGAATTCCTGTAAACTACTTTAATTTTAAGACCTAATTAGAAACAAAGCGAGTCTCGAAGGCTTTGAAAACTATTAATTAAAAGATATTTCAGATTCGGTTACATTTTATGACTAAGTAATTTTCTAAACTAAATTATACAAAGTGAACATCGCCATTATTTACCTCCTCTAAGTGTCGCCACAACGAACAGCCATGTGCGTCTCACATTCATCGGATTCCCTCGACTCTCACCAGATGATCGGTCCACATTTGAGAGGACTTAGGACTTAGGACAGAGGACCAACCTTCAAAGCCTTGAGCATAGGCGTAGGGTAGCCAGCCTTTCGGTGTTTTACAGGATGCATTTTGGAGAGTGTGCGCAGGAATTGCATGACTTGATTCCGCCATCGCAATTCTACCATCGGACAACCCGACGTACGGCGAATATTCACCCTTACGTTGTTGAAACCTCTACGGTCCGGACTAAGCGTTTCGCCTCGTCGTTTATACCACGTACGTCGAAGGACTGGAACAGTCTGCCTTCTGCGGTCTTCCCGTCCGATTATAATTTGGGTGTCTTCAAGGCTAGAGTGAATAGGCTCTTAATAAACTAGTGCGCCTCACCATCAAAGATTGCATCGCTACTTACCATCAGGTGGGATCGCAGTCAAGCACTAGTTTATCTCAATTAAAAAAAAAAAAAAAAAAACTTCTTTAAGGGGAAGGAACATACTCCTCTGATATAGTACATTTTCATATTTGTATGAAAGTAGTATAAATGTAGAAAGTTTGCACATATATATCAAACGACGTTTTTCAATACACTGGTTGACGCGCCATTTTTTTCCGATGGGAAAAATCATCCAATGACAACCCTCTCTCTTGGGTGGAGCGGGAGATAGTGTCAGACTCTTACTGACTAAAAAACCCATCCCGTTCCTTCAAGCCTTCATACTGAGGCTCGAGCGCCCTTTCGGATAACTCTGGCCCCAGTCTTCGACCCGGCTGGGCCCCTGCTGTTGCTGACAACTCCTTGAGGCGTGCGGGAACAGTGCGCGCCGTCGACGACTTGGCTGACGCGCGTCGTGGTAGACACGCGCCCAGTCTGTATGATAAATGTAATAAAAATGTGCACTCGCACTTTCTGTACCAGTGCGGAAAAGTCCATTGCGTACCTAAAAGCGGTGGGAGAAGAACAGGTTTTCGAGTAAGGGCATTGAAAAATAAAGTACCCTAAGTGCTATTCTCCAGCACATGGTCTCCGTGTGCCGATTCACAATTCATCCAAATACCGTTTTTTTGCTGGGAAATCATCAAAAGACTCCTCCCACTCTGGGTAGACTGAGATATGGTCTTGGACTTTTACGAACCAAAGCCCATCTTTGTTCCTCTTCAGTCCTCTTCATTCCATGGCCGCAATAACTCTTTCGAAAAATCCCGTAAGTTTTAAGGCAGGGTTGTGTCATACCGCAAACTTATAAACTCTGGGTCACCTTGCAGAAAGTCTTCCAACGCTGCGCCTCCCCGTACGCAATTCTTCCAAAACCCTAAAAGCAATTTTAACCGACCTGGGAATCGAACCTAGGACCTCACACTCAGGAGTCAAGCTTGCAACCCAGACCAACGAGGTAGGCAAATAAAATATACATATAGTAGGTAAATACACAATAGGTAGTAGGTACTGTAGGTAGTACCTACCTATAGTATACCTACTACCCACCTCAGCATAACCTTTTGGTAAATGAAACACGTGATGACAATATAACGTTATGTTATTGTGTCTAATGAGTAAACAAGTCTCGTACTCTCTTTTCGTCCTAAATAAAGAACATAGACCTAGAAAAACGCTTTTATTTTTCCATTTACCTAAACGAAATAACAAAACAAAAACACGCACGTAATAATTAACTTCTAACAACGAAATTGCTTAATTACTCCTGTCTGTAAGAAAAGGCACGGTACTAGGAATTCAGGTGACTTGACAGGTCTTTGAACTTTAAACGATTCAATGTGAGTGACTTGGAACTTGGGACTATTTGTCTAAAGTGAACGCGCTAAGGGTAGCCCGTAACTTTTTCTCAAGTTTTATTTTTTATTTTACCAGCTATATGTTGTGAAGTCCTGGTACATGCGGTTAAAAAGCTGTATTTATTAGTAAGCTTAAGTCGAAGGAAAGAGATTTATTTTAAAGAAAATTATATTTTCTTATTATACAATCTCTTTTCTAAAAAACGTGTTGCGCCGATCCCAAATAAGATGGGACAAGGGCAGGAAGAAGAAGAAGAAGGAGAAGATAATCTATTTTCTCAAAATCTTAATCTTACAAACTCTGGGTTTTTTTGTGTGTAAAAATTATCCAAATGACATTCCTCGCTCTTGGGTGGAGCGGGAGATAGTGCCAGACACTTACTAACTAAAAAACCCACCCCGTTCCTTCTTGCCTTTCATGTCGGGGCCGAGTTACCTTTCAGAGCTAAACCTGGCCCCAGTGAGCTTCGAGCCAGCTGGGCCCATGCTGTTGCTGACAACTCGTCGTCGTCGACTTGGGCTCATACCGGACAGTCATAAACTCTGAGTAACTGCAGAGCAATTCTTAAAACCACACCTAACTTCCTTCTTTACTCTTTGCGTTTTAGGATCACGGGTTTTCCTTTCGGAAGTTAACCTATGGCTCCAGTTGAGTTCATTCCTGCTGGGTCCCTACGGTTTTGCGGATCTCTTTGAGGCGTGCGTGAGACACTAAGCGCCACGCGCCGTACGGTTACCGGACGGCCGGACAGTGAGCTACCCATTGTTCGTCGTCTGCAAGCCTTTGGAGATCGAAGCTAACTACGACTAACTTACAACTAATCAGTAGATATGATATAATTAGATAGAAGATTTAATAGGGACAGCCCCGTAATTATCTATTAAATTTTATAATAGTAATTACCTAATTAAATGACTAGCTACTATTTTTTTATCATGGTTATCTGTCATGTAATTTATTTTTTATTAGCTTCCGTACATACTATAGTTTTTATTATTAAATAAAGGAAAGTTTATTATTCTTTTCGTATCATTTGTAATTTTAAATTGTGCACTGGATTTTGATCTCTCTATCACTTAATAGCCACAAGAAATCTGTTTTCCACATATATTGTAACTTTTTATGGGATACAAGTACATGAAAGAAGTCTGAGATAGCCTATATAAGCCTTTGATTTTGAGGTAATCTGAATTCTCAAGGATCTTATTTGCCATCATGAGAAGCAAACAGTCTGGGCTATCCGAAATCGTGTCTCTCCTCGTATCTCCTCTTTGAGGAGTGCCTGGAGAGGCGTCACATAACGCAGATCCTCACCAAAGATGGTGGATTTAGGCAGAAGAAACACCAGGGCGTCATCATTGCGCGGAAAGCCCAGAGGACACGGTGAAGGCAATAGGTGGCGGTGACCTCTCGCTCCAAACCCTGGTCCAAGCCATGGTCCAGAGCAAAAGTGCATGATAGGCGGTGGGTTCCTTCAGCGAAGCAGTAATACTAGCGAAGGAGTCTGCAGTTTGCATGAGGGAGACGAACATCCTCACGCTCCAGCCGCCACGACCCCGACCCCAACTAACAGCCATCGTAAGCGGAGTGGGCTTCTGGTACGACGAGCAACGGGTAGTTCGCCGTTCGGTAACCGTCTATACCGAACTGAGATGAAAGTGAAATCTGCGTAATCATACCTAGATATGCACCTATGGATATGTATAGTAAACTCAATGTACCTAGTTGAGCGATATCATTTGTAAGTGCTTATCAGCAATAAGTGTTAATCAATGATTTTGTATTGAAAGTTATACACACTCAAAACATGATTGAATCAGTTTCGGTTTCAAAGATTAGTACTTTTGAAAAAAAAAAATTAAGACTAACCTTCTACCTGATATTCACTTTAATTAATGAATATTTTACAAACAGCAAATTCAATTCCTCTTTTACAAATATAAGTTGCCTTTTATGTTCGTAGTTTGATGCTTAAAATTCACAAACACTTCTGCCTATTCTTTGAACTCCTGGTACTTTTTGTACCAGTCAGTAATGGATGACCCATTTGGAATAGTTTTTTTTTTTAGGTGGAAAATCCCATTTCCCGCCCTTTTCGTGTCGGACATTTACTGAATAAAATCCAATTTTGAATAGTGTTTAACTTTAGGATAGCGATAAAATTTATCAAAGTATTTACCAACCACACAACCAACCAACCATGATCTCCAGACAAGACCTTTTCTAGGACCTCCTCGGTCCTATAAAAACTGGCATTCTTTCCTTATTTGAAGTTCAAAATGTGTGGTCATTTGTAATAAATCACGTATCACATATTATATCATCATCATCATTTCAGCCGATAGACGTCCACTATTGGACATATGCTTCCCTCAAGTGTCGCCATAATGAACGATTCTGCACATCCTCAATCGTCATCGTCAATGCTATCAAAATAAACCTAAAAAATCACCAAACTTGAGTGGCAGTGGGACGAAGGGTTCTGTAGTGGCGACCAAGTATCGGAAGACGCAACGTTATAAGGCCTCTGACAAGGTGGACTGTAAGGCCTCCGACAAGGTGGACTGTAAGGCCTCCGACAAGGTGGACCGATGGCCTGGTGAGAGTCACGGGAATCTGATGGAGGCGAAACTCGAGGCCTATGTTCAACTGTGGACGTTTTTCGGCTGAAATTTATGGATCCCATAAATTTTGGAGTTCTAGAAGAATCACCTTAATTTTTTTGATTCACAAAGTCTTTTGTTTTTTGGGTGGCAAATTATCAAATAACTTCTCTCGCTCTGGGTGGAGTGAGTAATGTCGGACTTTAACTGACTAAAACTCACATGTGTGCCCGCAGTTGCCCGCGCCGCACGTTCCATAGATGCGGTAACTCTTTTAAGATTGTTTAAGGTAACTTTAAAGGTTGCCAGGTCATTGTGAGAAGTTTCTCGAACGATCGCCTTTAATTTTAGACGAAAAATTTTATGATAAACTCGCAACACTGAAACGCTAGACTTTTGACACCAATTTTAAACAACCGTATCAAATATCGAGCGTTGACTTTAGGAAAGAAAAATTTGAGTAAACAACGACACGTTTTAGTAATTGAAGTTTAATCTTTTCAGCAATCACTTAGTTTGTATCACTTTAAATGTAAATTATCTTCTTTTTAAGGTTTGTTCTAAACCTTTTTCTACGTAGTAGACAGACCAGTTCTTTATCGAAGTAAAATGTTTTCAGTGTATTTTTAACCGACTTTCCAAAAATGAGGTGGTTCTCAAATCGTCTGATTATTTTTTGTCTCTGGTTTAGCGATATCTTCGCCAAATGTAAACCGATTTTTACAGCTGATTTCAAAAACCAACTAAAAAGTAACTTTAATTTTGGAAGCCGGTTTCAAGAAATTAAGAAACAAAACCAAAAACACGTATTTCCAAAATCAAAGTTATTTTGCATTGTTAGTTGGTTTTTGAAGTCGGTTAAATTTTTTAGAGAGATGTTTTTTTTTTTCCCGCTCTGGGCCCGCGTGGTGGGTTACGGCCCATCCTCTCTCCTAGAGAGGCCTCTAAGTCCCTGTAGTGGGAACCTTTTAAAAGGCTGATTTATTATTATTTATGAGTTTTTGTAGCATGAATGCGCGCCATCATTGTTATCAAAAAATGATCATCCAACCAAAGACAAGCTTGACTCAGATTAAGGCATAGAAAAATGTCATTGTCTAGTGATCAAATCATATTATATTTTCCTCAATAAATAAATTCTTTGAAGAGACATTTCAATTATTATTTACGTCAAAACAATGCATTACCGATTACTGTTAGACAGTGAATTGCATTCTGTTATTCCAAGAATTTGTTTGTAATAAACCATTAGGCGACAGGATATCGGATGTACATGCAAATAAAATAATTTTATAGTGACGTCACAGTAATTTTCATTGTTTGGTCTACACTTGTCAGTAATGGACTGACTACTCCATTGATTTCCATTGATGACGTCAATACCACAAAACCTTATCAAAATGCACCAAAATTAGAAACATATGACAATAAAACAATGATATTTTACTTAACAAATTCCGACTTCCTGTGTGGTAAAAATATCCGAATTATCACTTAATTTACCAGGAGATTAGGTTTTTGATTCAGCCGCAAAATGAAAGCTTTCTCAAAGGCTTTTACGGCCCATTTAATTTACTTACAAGACAAAGATAAAATCGCTAATATCAACAGATATTTGTGCCAAATCAAGATGTCCGTATCTCCAGTAAGATTTTCCGTTCGATAGTGAGGCTTCGAAAGTACTAGGAAAGCAGAATTCTTGAGGAGATTTTTATTACATGAATTTTGTGTCAATCAGCAGCTTGTCTCAAAAGTAGTTAATTTGAACACTTATACTATTACGCAATAACCATTTTCCCCGTAACAAAATTATTTATTTGTGGTATACAATTACCCAAAAAATAAAGCAAAGCCTTGTGTGTGTGTGTTTTTTTTTTAAATAAGGTATGTCAGTGACCATACACTTTGTTTGCCATTAGAATGCAAATGTAACACTAACACACACATTCTAATGTTTTCACAGTATTTATCAGATAATGTATCAAAGCGTCTATAAAAATTCGCAGCGCCAAATTACTGAGATCCCGCCTGTTTTAATGATTCCTTATATTATCCAGTTCTATGGATACTTTATCACAACATCCATAGTATAATGAAAATGACACAATAATATTAAAAAAGCCGCTGAACTCGATAAAATCTCAAAAAACTGTGAGATTCTTTTGTTTGGTATGTATTGACATAACAAAATGAATTTAACATAACATAATAATATTTACATTCCATTGTATGAAAAACCTTTTAATTTTACCATTTATTGGCAGTGATGTGTGAACGTTACCATGCCAGGCTTGCATCTTTTCATAACAAAGGTGGACCATAATCTGAATAAGGACTTAAGTAGGATCCTTATTCTGATAGGAGCTTTTTTTTTAATTTCAAAACACTTGCTTTTTAGGGTTCCGTAGCCAAATGGCAATAAACGGAACCCATATAGATTCGTCATGTCTGTCTGTCTGTCCGTCCGTATGTCACAGCCACTTTTTTCCAAAACTATAAGAGCTATACTTTTGAAACTTTGTAAGTAGATGTATTCTGTGAACCGCATTAAGATTTTCACACAATAATAGAAAAAAAGCAATAAATTTTGGAGGTCCCCATACTTAGAACTGAAAATAAAAAAAAATTTTTCATCAATCCCAAACGTGTGTGGTAGATAGGTCTTCAAAAATGATATTGAGATTTCCAACATCATTTTTTTCTAAACTGAATAGTTTGCGCGAGAGACACTTCCAAAGTGGTAAAATGTGTGTCCCCCCCCCCTCTAACTTTTAAAATAAGAGAAATACATTACCATAAAAACTGCCAACGAAAATTGGTTTGAACGAGATCTAGTAAGTAGTTTTTTTTTAAAACGTCATAAATCTAAAAAAATATACACATTTTAATAACGACTTTCGGAATCAAAATCAAATTTTGATTTTGATATCAAATAATTTTGATAAAGCTACTGAAAAATGTGCCAGCCTGTTTATTCTCCCTCACATTTACTTTGAATAAATACGCAAATTATATTACATGTAAGAAATAATGATCAACCATGTTATGCTGCGGAAAAATGTAAAAGATTTTCGGTAAATAAGAAAATAAATAAATACCAATAATGTTACTTTAAGGTATGGTGGTTATTTTGAGGAAGTTTATAGTTTTTTCAGTTAAATTACGGCCATTTTTTGTGGTGGGTAAACATCCAATGACTTATCCCGCTGTAGGTTGGCACGAGGGGCTTATCAGACTTTTATTGACTAAAACCGACCCTGTGTCCTTCATTTGCCTTAAACGTTCTAGGGCCACGGTCTCCCTTTCAAACTTTCTTGCATAAAATTTCGACCTGTTACCTACTAATAAGATTATGGGGATGTCAGAAAAAAATGGGTTCGCTTCAAACAGGAAGACCCAGATCTGGAATGTAAAGCAAATAAGTTACCTACATACATATAAATGGGTCAGTAAAAGTCTGACATACCCCTTCGCTCCACCATAGAGCGGGAGAAGCTATTGGATGATTTCCCACCTAAAAAAACCTTCAAAACCAAAATATGCCATCATTCCAGGTAAAATTAAGTGTTTTTTTATCAAAGTTAATTGCATACATTTCTTGTAAATATTTTCCAATTCTATGTAAGTGTTGAGTAGGTTATTAAAGTCATAAAAAGATTTAGTAGTCATATTTGCAATATATTTAATCATAGATCATGGAATCTTATCGTGGCTGCCAAATAAATCACCTGTTTCGTTAAGGAGTAACTTCTAGATCATTTGATAAGAATGACTGGCTTCAAATATTTACCTATAAAATATTATAACTCTGTCATGATGACGATTGTTACAGTATTAACTCGCTTTGAGGCCCTACCAGGAGCTCTTAACGCGTTTTTTTTGACAAACTGAGCTGAACTGGATGGAGTTATTTATGGCGTATAGCTCAATTCCTCCTCGCTTGCATGGTATATAAATATATTATGGTCAGAATCATGCAGTATTTAGATACACTTTGTCTAATATCTATGTTTATTATAGGTATAGGTAGTCGGAATGCGGAAAATCTGTCATCAGTCTTCATTTAGAATCGATGATTTTCTTTTCCTTGAAAGTGTTTGCGTCCAGTAGGTGGTATAGCGGTGGCAGAGGCGTTTTTAAGGTCCTCCAAAGTGTAGATGCAGGAACACTGTGGATACTCTAAGTGGTCTATCGTCAGGCCAGGAACACCCACTCGCACTGGGTGTCGGATGAGTCTAAAATCCCTATTTTTCTAATTTGTGTTTACAACAGCTTAATTAGATGCAGTCTATTGGTATTATTCTAGGCAAGCCACTTCAGATCGCATAGAAGTGGCAGATGTTCCTAAGATTGGAAAAAGTCTTGCGAGGAGGTGTTACAGTTACTGAGTTGTGCAAGTGAGATAAAAGCCATACATGGAAAGTACTAGTATTGAGCTACCGACATAGTTGGAAAAGGACTGGTCAGATCAATAAACATTTTTCATTAGGTAAATTATATCTGATTTTCATTTTTTTATACATAAGGTAGACACACACAGGTACAGATAGATTTTCTTTGATGTACTTACTAGTTTTAAACGATTTTATATTTTTTTAATAAATATATTTAGTCTCGTGGAGAGTAGCTACCAGGCGGTCATAGATGGATAGTCAGTTCTATATCAATTTATTTAATGAAGAAAATTATTTGATTTTCTATTTTTGTGGATAAGGCATTAGTTAAATTTTCCTATAAAAATGCATTTAATTATATTCAAACACTATTTTTTCAAATAAATAATATTAATCTAGTATGGACAGCAGCTACCAGGCGATCATAGCTACAAAGAGACCTAACATTATCTGCTCAATAAGTACAAGAGTACTACCGCTTTCAAAAACGAGCCCTTGACCAACTGTTTAAAAAAGATAGTAATCATTTTAAAAAACGGTATTTCCGTAATAATGAATCAGATTGTTATTTTCACCTTGGTTTTGTATCGACATAATTCGCAAATTAATCATCGATACAGTCGTATTCCGTTATGTGATAGCGAAAACATACTTACTCGTATTGACGTCATCTAAAACAATTGATAACGATCACGATTTCAAATTTAACACCGGATTGTTACAAACAATTCATAATTCTTAGATAGGTTATCAGCAAAATAAGATTACGTAATATGGATTTTGGTTTTTACGGAATCAGAATGTAGGTACATGTCTGGTGTATACAGGGTCATAATGAATTAAGTAGCTTATCTTTGCTAGTGTGATGGGTATCTAAAACAATGGTTTTTCCCAGCCTAATTTATGTTCAACTACTGGGCAAAGACTTCCACTTCTTCCTTACAAACATTTTTCACATTATCTACATAGTACGAAGAATCGCCAAACTTAAGTCTGCGAGCAATGTGTCCTGCCCAGTTGGTTGAAAGGGACGAAAGGTTCTGGAGAGGCTGAATGAGTGAGATGAGTTTCCTTGCGTGATCGAATAAGAAATGAAGATATTCGCAGGAGAACCAAGGTTGCCGACATAGCACAAAGAATCGCCAAACTTAAGTTGCAATGGGCAGGGCACATTGCTCGCAGAACAGATGGCCGTTGGGGCCGAAAGGTTCTGCAGTGGCGACCGCGTACCGGAAGACGCAGCGTTGGAAGGCCTCCCAAAAGGTGGACCGATGACCTGGTTAGGGCCGTAGGAATCCGATGTATGCGTGACGCGCTGGATCGGTCGTTGTGGCGACGCTTGGGGGAGGTCTATGACCAACAGTGGATGTCTTTCGGCTGATATGATGATGATGATGATCTCCAGTAAAACTTGACCCACGGTTTCATAGTTTTGTAAGTAAACTTCACGCAGGCGTACACCAACCATATAGTGACGAATACGCGTCCACGAAGCTACGCCACAAAATAAATAGGTACAGAAGTTAATCTCATGTCATGTACTTCACTTTTTATAGCTACAGCAATCGCACTAGGGTCAACGCGTTGCGCTGAACTGTACGAGTGTGACCGGACAATTGAGCCGAGATGTCGGGTCCGTGAGCAGTGTCTATGTGTGCGTTGCTCGAGCGTGCTTTGTATGTCGATTGTCTTCTTTACCAATCTATTTTGTGGCTACGCGGACTTAATGGGCACAGTATGTCATATACACCTCTATTACATAAGTGAAAAGTAGATCACATGGCGAAGGGGGGATTATGTCAACATGGTAGCCTTTTGACATAATCCTATAATTACCTTTTAGGAAACAAAGGAGAGCAAAGGACCAGGACTTCAGGGAATAACAGAGGACTTAATAAGTCTTATGTTATAGTGACCTGTTTTATTAAAGGTACGATTATACTTACACAGAGTGGCTTTTCTAGGACAGTGTTTGAAGATAAGGATTTATACTAGGAAACTGCATTTTTATACGGAAACAGTAACTTTGGATATTGGAATGGGTGATGAAAAAATATCCGTATTGTGTTTTATCTGATAAAAGAAATTATTAAAAAAATCTGCATAATTTTACATAAAAGGACAACTTGCAATTGAGTAAATAAAATAGGTACCTATGTGCAAAAATTATTTGCTAACGAAAAAGGTTAAGTTTTTTTTATAACTGTTTGTTCGTTAAGTAGGCCTGTACCCTGGCCAAGTTACGACCGTTTCATTTCGATCGTCTTTCGTCGATCGTTTCGAGTCGGCAACACCTCCGATTCCTTTTGTCTGATCATGTGACTGAATGTTGAGATGACGTCACTGCCATACATTTGAAGTTTTCGACTAGCGTTAACGATTATAGATTAACAACGTAGTTAAGCCCTCAGCTTCCCTAGAGTATTAGGTACTGCGAAAAATAATAGAAACTGATGACCAATTAATTGGTTTTATCATTAGTAGAGTACCACTCATTTTCTGCAAAGAAAAGCATTGCAAAGCTAACTGAGACAAATTGACAAGCCTGCATAAAATAATATGATTGTATGAATGAATTATCAATAGCCGTTTGCATAACTTCAATTGGGTTCAACTCAAACCTGCCCCGGAATTATTTTATTATCTCGAGAGTATACTCGTTTTCCATTGGGATAACTTTTTTGTTTTCACGCGGGCGAAGCCGCTGGCAACAGCTATTAATTCCTACGTAAACCTTCCACATTTATTGCTCTTTCCATTTATGTAAACTGCATCAAAATCCGTTGAATAGCGGGATTTAGGAGGATTTAGCTGATAAACAGACTGGCGCGGAAAGCGATTTTGTATACTAAGACAAGTATTATAGTTATAAAGATAAAGATATACGTGAACAATAGAGAGTTTGCATGCAATTTTTAGTCGATGATTTTTAGCTATAATAAACGAATTGAGTCGGTTTAATAAGTTAAACAACTCGGGTAATTGTTAGGATTTTATGAAATCAGCCTCCATAGCCAAGTTACAACCGTTTCGCTTGCGCCGAACGCTTCGAGTTGACCTTGCCGCCAATTCTTTTGTTCTGACCACGAGACTGAGCGATAAGACGATGTCATTCCCGTACATTTGAAGCTTTCTACAAGCGTTAATCAGTTATCAGGAAACACAGACTCCGGCAGGGAATTCCACTCCTTAACTGTAGGTACGCACAATAAATGTGCCTTCTATTCTGTCACGTCACTCGTCACGCTATCAGTAATTCCTTTTTCTTTCATATCATTCATCACACAATCCTATTCATCTTTTCTTTGGCCTCATCTCTCTTTCCATCCGTATGTACATGTAAAATTGGTCTACCATTTAAAATATAGCATGTGCATAATCAGCCTTTTAATGTGCCTACTGCTGGCAATCAGGCTTCTTCTCTAGGAGAGGCAATGGGCCGTTATCCACCACGCGGGCCCAGTGCGGATTGGTGGATGTCACCTGTCTTCGAATTTTTGGTTCTAGTACATACCGGTTTCCTCACGATGTTTTCCTTCACCGTTTTAAGAACAGTGGTGATGAAATAAATTACAAAAAGAAATAATTGCAGTAGATTTGAACTCGCGACCTACAACTCGTAAGTCAGGGCCGTTACCACTCGGCCACCACTGCTCACCATTTAAAGTGCCGTATGTGAATCGAACTTGCACTTGACCATTTTTGTAATATTCGTAGAAAACAAAAAAAGAAAAAAACAACGATACGACATTTCACTTTCCTCTAACAGCTGGCTCATAAATATTATTTTGCCCCATTTTACAAATTCCCTCTCAGCGACAAAGGCAAACTAAGTGAAAAATTAACAATTATCTCTGACCCATTTTCAAAACTCGCTCGCTTTGTTTTAGGAAAAGTAACTGAAGTAAAACTAATATAAATGGACGTTATTCTCACCGAAGAAATGAATACTTTTTCTTGAAGAAATTTCCAGTGTCAGTATTTTTTTTTCACACCAACAACCACCGCTCTTGGGCGGAGCGGGAGATAGTGTTAGACTCTTACTGACTAAAAAACCCATCCCGTTCCTTCAAGCCTTCATACCGGGGCTCGAGCGCCCTTTCGGATAACCCTGGTCCCAGAAGGCAGTGTCAGTTATTTAGTGACTAAATAAAAAGGATACAATGTCCAATCTCCCGCTATGATGTTTTGACAATCAGACATCGAGAAATAAAATTCATCATCATCATCACTTCAGCCGATATACGTACACTGTTGGACATAGGCCTTCCCCAAACGTCGCCACAACGAACGTTCCTGTGCGTCCCGCATTCGTCGATTACCCGCAACCTTCACCAGGTCATCGGAAATAAAATTACTTTTTGAATATTCACACTAATACATGGGGATCAACAACAATGTCGCGGGAATCCGATGAATGCGAGACGAACAGGACCGGTCATTATGGCGACATTTGGGGGAGGCTTTTGTCCAACAGTGGACGTCTTTTGGCTGAAATGTTGATGATGATGACAGTAATACAGTGAGACCTGGGAAGTTAAGAAACCTCCATAGCTGGAACTCATGCTGAGATCCCGACACTAAAGCGCTGAATTACTATTACTTGGGGATCTTAGCAATGGTGAGACGGTATTTCACGCCGGAACAGCTGCTCAATCTTTATCAAGAACAATTTCGATTATGCATGGAGTACTGATCTCATCTTTGGGTTGCACCACCGATACATGGTAGACATCCCACCCACCACAAAGCTTTTTATGAACACATTTATTGTGCATACAGTCAAGGAAAGGAATTCCCTGCCGGCGTCTGTGTTTCCTGATAGCTACAACTTAGAAGTCTTAAAGTCAAGAGTGAATAGGTTGCTTCTAGGCAAGCGTGTTCCATCGTCGATTACATCATTGCTTACCATCAGGTGAGACGGTGGTCCAAGGCTGGCTTTTCCTTAATAAAAAAAATATACCTCTATCCTTGAGACGAAGCATGCCTCCATATCTGGCATTCGTTCTTTCTATTTTACTGTCATAATTACCTCTATAATTGAGATAGCGAGTGTATTATACCTTTTTTAATGAGACTTTATTTTAAACAATACTTTTTCTAAATTGTTTTTTAAGCTATTCCATAGCTTCTATCTCGGGCCTTGAGCGTGGAGACTGAATCCAGAAATTCCGTAACGAAAATAACCTAACACCCCCCACTCATTTGTTTTTTGAGCGTGGTGACCGATAAGAAAACAAATGAGTGAACAATCAATCAAAATTCAATTCAATGTGTGAAAGTATAACTTCAATTAATATCAATGAAAAAAAACAAAGGAAAAAAATACTGCATAAATAAAATAAATAAATAATTATAATTGCATAAGTTGATAAAAATGCTATGCAATAGCTTTACCGCGGCAGTCCCCGAGTGCCACACGTCTTTTTTTTAAGCTATTGCATAGCTTCTATCGCGGGCCTTGAGCGTGGAGACCGAATGCAGAAATTCCGTAACGAAAATAACCTAACACCCCCCCCTCATTTGTTTTTTGAGCGTGGTGACCGATAAGAAAACAAATGAGTGAAAGCAGCTGTCGGCATTTTGGATGGGTGGGGTTAAGCAGCTGTTAGCGAGGTCTGGTTTTTGATGGAAGAGGTTAAGCAGCTGTTGGCGAGGTCTGGTTTTGGATGGAAGAGGTTAAGCAGCTGTTGGCGAGGTCTTGCATTGGATGGGTGGGGATAAGCAGCTGTTGGCAAGGTCTAATTTTGGATGGGTGGGTTTAAGCAGCTGTTGGTGAGGTCTGGTTTTGGATGGGTGGGGTTAAGCAGCTGTTGGCGAGGTCTGGTTTTGGATGGGTGGGGTTAAGCAGCTGTTGCTGCTTCGCCACTCCAGAACCTTTCGTCCCCATCGACCATCTGTTCTGCGTGCAATGTGCCCTGCCCATTGCCACTTATGTTTGGCGATTCTTCGAGCTATGTCAGTAACCTTGATTCTCCTGCGGATATCTTCATTTCTGATGTGATCACGCAAGGAAACTCCGAGCATGGCCCTCTCCATCCCCCTTTTGGTGAATTTGAGTCTTCTTATGAGGCCTATTCTAAACGACCATGTTTCGGAGCCATAAGTCATCACTGATCATAGACTTTCGTCTTGAGACACTGTGGTATATTGGACGAAAAGACACCGCGCAGCTTCCCAAACGCTGCCCAGCCGAGTCTGTTATGGAGTCGTTACACGTGTGCGTCGGTTTAATGTAGTCGTAGCTTTAATATCAAAACTGTTACAAAAAAAATATATCACTCAAAACTGTTAAAAACAAACAAAGCCAAGTAAAACATTAATAAAAAAAAAAAAAAACAATAAAAATACGAGCACCAATAGAGATTGGCGTGCGTCGAATGAGTTAATAAGCTGTTAACTTCAATAACGCGAGGTCGGCGCAGGCGCAAGTGAACGTGGTTCTTTTATTACTGCTGCGCTACTTCCTTTATTACTTTTACAAGTCTTTGTAATATTCGTTTGTTTAACGCTATTAGATTATTACGTCCTTCAACATCAAACAGAAGCAGTTATTTGAGCTGGTGATTAAAGATAGACACAGAGTTTGGCATATTTCGGCGCGTAGTTTTCCACGCGCGCCTCAAGGAGATGTCAGCAAACCGTAGGGGCCCAGCAGGGTCGAAGCCTACTTAAGTCACGGGTAGTGCGAAAGTGAAACCCAAAGCCCTGGGACGAAGGCAAAGAAGGAACAGGTGGGGGTTTTTAGCCAATAAAAGTCTGGCACACTCTCGCGCTCCGGTTCTCACCGGACATGATAAGTTCGGGAGGTACCTGCACTGGATTCGTGTGGAAGTTATGCATGATAGAGCACACGGTGGAGAAGTGCCCCACTTGGGCAGAGCATCGCCGTGTCCTCGTGGGGGCAATCGACGGCGGCGATCGCTCGCACCAGGCCTTGGTACAGGCCATGGCCCCGGGTGAGAAGGAGTGGCAGGCGGTCGCCTCCTCCTGCGAAGCAGTAATGCTAGCAAATCCTCCTTTGCCGACAGCATTATGCAACGGGGCGCTCACGCTCCAGCCGCCGCGTGGAATTCTGATCCAGATTTCCGGCTACCGTAGGCGCGGGCTTGAGAACGGCAAGCTAAGGGTAGCTCACAGTCCGACCATCCCGTAACGGCAGTTGGCATGGCCTGGACCGAACCTAAGTCGTCGACAGCACGCACTGTTGCGCGACTCAAGGAGTTGTCAGCGACCCATACGGGCCCAGCAGGGTCGAAGCCTACTGGCCTAGGGTTTGTTTCCGAAAGGGAGGGTCCACCCTGGTATGAAAGGCAAGAAGGAACGGGGTAGGTTTTTTAGTCAGTAAGAGTCTGACGGGGAATGTTATTTGGATGATATTTACCCACCAAAAAAAAAAAACTCTAAAACAAGACATTTAAGTTAAACTTACATTTCAATATGACGAAGATTTTGAAACGACTGCGAATGAATGAATTATGAATGCAGACTTATAATTTAACATTACAAAAGACTCAATTCAAATTAAACTGAAATTTACAACTAGCAGTAATTTGACGGCACTCTCTCAAATTGCTTTTAATGCCCCTCTCATTTATAAACTGAATCATAAGAGCACGTGTTACAGACGCATCTTTAGGCACGTGGATCAGCACATGTATTCGACGCGTACGCATGTCATGTTTAGACATTGAAGCGGCACCCGAATTATCAAAGCGATCCAATTTATCCGCAGAACGTTGGGTCGTATTGATGATAGAGTTAATAAATTGCTGTTCAATAATTGAACAACAATTTATTAACTCGATCAATCGTTTAGCTAATGAACACACTTTTCTTATACTTTACTAATTACTATAGCTTCAAGCAGTCGCTTCACCCGCTTGAAGGTAGAAAATCGTTCTAAAGGACATACTCCTGGTATAAAAAGTATACTTTGCCCTATTCCAGAATTTATATTTCATCGTCCACTGTTGGACATAGGCCTCCCCCAAGCGTCGCCACAATGAGCAGTCCTGTGCGTCTCGCATCCATCGGATTCCGGCAACCCTTACTAGGTCATCGGTCCACCTTGTAGGAGGCCTTCTAACGCTACGTCTTCCGGTACGTGGACATTCCAGGACAGACAGTCCAGTTGGGTTGGTCTAACTTCAAGAAAGAGGTCAACCGTCGAATCCAACTCGGCTGGGCAGCGTTCGGGAAGCTACGCGGTATCTTCTCGTCCAACATACCACAGTGTCTCAAGACGAAAGTCCATGACCCGTGCGTGTTGCCAGTGATGACATATGGCTCCGAAACGTGGTCGCTTACAATGGGCCTCATCAGAAGACTTAAATTCACCCGAAGGGCAATGGAAAGGGCTATGCTTGGAGTTTCCTTGCGTGATCGAATCAAGAATGAGGATATCCGCAGAAGAACCAAGGTTACCCACATAGCACGAAGAATCGCCAAACTTAAGTGGCAATGGGCAGAGCACATTGCACGCAGAACAGATGGTCGATGGGGCCGAAAGGTTCTGGAACTTATATTTAATTATATTATTATATATACTTAAAGGAGACCATTAATATAGTCGCACATGTACATTTTTTCCGAGATTGGTATTCATTAATGTCCTTTCCTTGGTATTGTTCATCGAGTCGTTGAGTTCCTTAGTAGTCCTGAGTTGAGCTTTGTGAATACTGACAAATGCTTATATTGACTGGGCAAGCCCACTCAAATCTGTATGGTTCTTTCTTCAAAATACCACCTCAGACAAATCTGCATGGTTCTCATGTGATTTGACCATTACGTATTTATTGTATGGACTTTAAAAGAGACTTTGACCCCTGAGTTTGTTTCGGTGTTTCTTCTCAGGGTATTCAGGGATTTCCCACCTTAAAAAAAACCCTAACTGGCATTGCCTTTTTAATATGGGAAAATCATTCAATGACATTTTCGCGCCCTTAGGCGGAACGGGAGATAGTGTCAGGATTTTACTGACTACTGACTACTAAACCCACTATTGTTCCTTCGTTGCCTTTCATACCGGGGCCGAATCATTCTTTCAGAAGTAGACCCTTAGCCCCAATAGGCTTCGACGCTGTTGGGTCCCTACGGGTTGATGACAACTGCTTGAGGCGCGCATGGAACAATACGCGCCGGTCACGTCTTGGTTTCGGTCCAGGGGGTTACCGGATAGTCAGACTGCGACTTACACATTGCTCGCCGTCCGCAAGCCCGCGCCTACTGTGACCAGAAATCGGGATAGGAATCCCGGCAGCGGAAAGAGCGTGAGGGCCGTTGACTCAGGCGTGCGGCCTCATCCTTTGCTAGCATTACAACTTCGCAGAAAGAAGCGATCGCCTGCCACTCCTCTTTGCTTCAGACCTTACCTTGTCTATCCTTGCTCTACCAAGGCCCGGCGTGAGAGATCGTTGCCGCCGAAATAGGCATTGGCTTGGCACTACTAATACTATTTTTTGTGTTTATAACATTAGTAAGATAACGTAGTGATGGTTTCTTATGAGGACAATTAAAAACTCATTATAAAATCTGTCTTCCTATATCAATCTATCTATACTTATTACTAAACGTTGTAGGCACCTAATTAATCAACGTACATAATAACTAAAGTCTTTATCAAGACAATCAACACGTGCTTCTAAAGTACCGCTTGGCGATCAAGATTTTACATATTTTTTGGAATAATCTTTAATTAAATCTTTAAATCCTTCAATACTTTTAATATCGCTAATGTAATTGGGTACTTTCTTTTTTGTAGGTACAATAATTTTTACTAAATAAAAAAGCATCAAAATTGGTTACTAAACGAAGTAACTATTTGCATTTCTGCTTTTGATATGAGAAAAAAATAGTCGGTTTATAAATTAGCAAAAACAGTTTTTTTTTTAACCATTCGAATACCGTAATTAGAGACACAATAGAAAGACAAGGGAGTGCGAACGCTGACGTTCGCTTAGCGTGAAATGAATTAAATAGGGTGAATATACAAACACTTATATTAAACTGACACAAAGACCAAAATCTGGAAATACTTCTATAGCACAATACACAAATATTTTCGTATTGGAATCTTTACCTACGACAGGGCAACTGACAAACGTAGGTGGGTTTTAGTCAGTAAAAGTCTGACATACTCCAACCTACAGCGTGCAGCGGTAGAAAGAAAAAGGGCTTAAATATAGTGCTATCATGACATCGCAAATAACACGTGTATAAAAAGGGCACAAATTTGTCAACTCATGATCACAGCGAGCATCATCACGCGCAGATGCGTGCGCCGATGCTGCGCGCACGCATATGTCAGTATAATTGTGATTAATTCGAACAACCTTTTTCTAGACGTATCCTGATGAGCAATGTGTGTAATTTGTATTCAAACAGACGTTATTTTGTACACAAACACGTGCGTTTGAGGACAAGTTTACGCAAGAGTAGTCTCGTGGGCACACATCACTATATGTTTACGAAGCGATTTTAAACATTAAAACATTATTTTTTATCTAAATAAGTAGTTTAAAATAGTGTGCATTTAATTTTACACCCCTACTTTTTAATTAGTACAAAAAATATTTTTGTAGTCAAAAGTAGAAAAAACCGAAATCCTAAAATTGGCCACGAAAAGGTAAATTCATCATAGAATCAATCAAACATAACAATTGGTAGTAGAAAATACTGCGGGCAGTGTTTTTCCTTAATAATTGACACTTATTCATTCATTAATCAATAGCTTGCACAATCCAAACTAATATTATAAATGCGAAAGTAACTCTGTCTGTCTGTCTGTCTGTCTTTGCTTCACGCCTAAACTACTGGACCGATTTGTGTGAAATTTGGTACAGACATAGTTTGGAACTTGAGAAAGGACATAGGATAGTTTTTATTTCAAACAATAAAATAAAAAATAAAATTTATTCCGGACATACAGCGCCATCTATTGGTCAAGAGTCGGCATCAATTCACAACTATCTGCCGGAAGTCACTATTCCACGCGAACGAAGTCGCGGGCAAAAGCTAGTATTTCCATAAATTGAGTGACATTTTGGGACATAAACCAACGCTAATAACTTTGCTGTTTATGAATATTATTTATTGAGATTTTACTTATAAAATAACAAGGGCTTTTGTAATAAGCCCTTTAAGTATTTGTAGATACTAATTAAAAAATAGCGGTGTAGATCTATATGGCCCCTGATACTATGCAATTTAAATTAATATTTTTGAAGATATTTCAGATTTAAAATGCAAATCTTTACAAATCGATAGTGTTTCATGTACTGGATCGACCCGCCACGGGATTAAAACGATCAAAATTTAGCGGTGTATATAATATAAACACAACTTTTACACAACGCCGTCTAGTCCCAAGCTAAGCAAAGCTTGTGTTATGAATACTAGACAACTGATATACATACTTATGTATTTCTGAATACATACATAAAATAGATAAATTACACCCAGATACAGAATAAATAATCGTGCTCAACATACTGTAAACATTTTTCCCGGGTGGGAATCGAACCCAGGACGACGGTATAGCAGTCAAGGCCGACCACTAGACCAACAAATTGGTGACCCTTTCAGTTCGGGCACATTCAACGCAACTGTATTGTATTTCTGTACTCTTTTTTTATTATTTATTTATTTTACTATTTATGTACACACAAAAATATCAGAAAAAGATAATACATAAGAGACGTTTATTATTATTATTTTATGTTGTTGTTTATTATGTTGCTTGCGGCCATTAAATGCTATTCTATTCTATGCTATTGAACAGGGGCCTAAATCTGCTATTTTTATAATTTATAAATTATTCGTCATTCCAACACGATCCTATTGTCATTTTGCTAAAAGTTCCTAATGTTCTACCTAATTCATAATGACCGATCATTGATCGGTTTGATCGGTCAATGTTCTCGTAATAGGGTTGTGGTAAAATGACAATATCGAGCTTATTATGAGCAATGACTGCACAATGATGTTCTAATGTTAGGTCATTGATCAAAGGTACTGTCAAAATTTTTGCAGATTAGGTACCGCATACGTAAGACATTCATTTCTAAATATGTACGAGATTACCATTCTATCCCACTTTTTTCAATGGAGTGTCAATGGTTGATCATTGGAAAGTCATAAGGACGCCATTATAATAATAATTTACCAAACTTACTCAAAATGAACAATTATGAAATCAATGATAGACCATTCTGACACTATTGTAATAGCAGGGGTCTGTAGCCGTTTGGGCCTCTATGTTGGTCCCGCGGGCCTAAACGACCACACAATTTATTTTTTTTATTTTTGGTGGTCGATTGGGCCCATATACAAATTAAAAAAAAAACATTGTTTAAAGCTACTGGTGAATACAGTCAAGTGCAAAAGTTAATTTAGGTATTATTACAGTAAAAAATATGTAGTTTTAATGTTTGTAGACAAATGTGGCACGTAAGTGTAAGTAATAATTGAATATAATTATAAAAAATATACATTCTCAGTAATATAAATAATATTAGGTATATAGGTACATATTTTAAGTCATAAAAATAAAACTAAAAGATTTGACTTTCTTTCATGACTGTACCTAAATTAAAATTGGCCGGTGGGTCCAATCGACACCTTCAAAATGGGACTGTATCGATTGATCCCGCGGACCCAAACCGAGCGAGCCCAAACGACTACAGACCCAATAGCAGACTTGGGGCCCAGGCCAGTCGGTATTTTTTTTCATTGATCCGTTATTTCAAGCTCATAACTCCTAACCAAACAAAACAAAGAACACGTGATGAGCATGTGTACTAGGACCACATTTCGCAAGCACACTTCACACATGCTCAGCTAGTTTCACGTCCCGACGTCACTTTACGACCGTTAATATAATAATATGCGCGCGAATGACCCTGTTCTTCTGTTTTATTGTGTGGAAGCGAATTTTTGGTAGCGTGTGCGCATTGATGACTACATTCTACGATTGTGACGTCATTTGATGCTGGAGGTAAATCCGATTACATCTCTATCTTGATCTTGATCTGAATAACTTATATGACGTGCTTTTTGAGCAGATGGTAGATACCAATATTTAAAAAAAAGAGATTCGTTTATACACGTTTTAATTCATTAACCCCTAAGTGAACACCGGCGTTCGCCATTTCATTGTCTTTTTATTGTGTTACTAATTACCCGGTATTCGAAAGATTACTGATTAATATTCTAACAACTTTAAGAAGAAGAAAGAAAACATGTTCATTTGGCACACAGATATACACTATGAAGAAAAAGTATCTAGGCATGTAGAAACTTAACCTTTCAATTGTGATAATTGCAGACACAATTGAAAGACAATAGGTGCGCGAACGCCGGCGTTCGCTTGGGGTTTAATGAATTAAATACCTACATTGTGAGTTCAACGGCTGCGTCAAATAGGTCCAGCCCCCCTAGCCAAGTTACAAACGTTTCACTTGCGTCGAACGCTTTGAGTTGACCTTGTCGCCAAATCTTTTGTTCTGACCACATGACTGAGCGTTCAGATGACGTCATTCCCGTACATTTGAAGCTTTCTACTAGCGTTAACTATTGCAGATCAGCAACTTGGCGAGGGGTACAGTTCAGCATAATGCCAGACTCTGGAGTGGAGAATGCGAACCAGGTGGACTGGCAAGAGACACAGGTGTTTGCTGGGTATGAGAAGCACAGAACCTGTCGTTGTGGAGACGCTTGGAAGCAGGTTAATGTCCAGCAGTTGATACTGTTTGATTGAAACGATGATAATGATAAATCGTACGTAATTTTAGATCCGAAGAAAATCAAAAGACTTTTCTTAAGGATATTATGACAGCTAACCATCTTTAAGCTTTGTGAAGGTGGTGACCCGTTAACTGTTATCATTCATCATGTATGGTGGACATTCCGCTCATAAGCACGAAACGTTTTTGGAACACAGTTATTAATTGTGCCAACAGTTGAAGAGTAGAATTTCGTGCAAGAATCTGTGTTAATTGAAGCTGTCTATTAACATAGATTCTAGCAGGAAATTCAACCTGGATCTTTGTGACAAAAGTGAACAGGTTATTTCTAGGCAAGCATGCTCCATGGTCGACCACATCATCATTTACCATCTGCAGGCCTAGCCAAGTTACGACTGCTTCGGTTCGATTCTCGATCGTCGATCGCCTCGAGACGGCCATACCTCTGATTCCTTTTTACTGACCACGTGACTAGGCGGAGGCGTGGCCGACTTAAGGCGATCGACAATGGAGAATCGAAACGAAACGGTCGTACCTTGGCTAGGCTTGCTGGTGAGATAGTAGTCAAGCGTAAACCAGTCAATTATAAAATAAGAAAGAATCAGCGACTTGTATCTAAGAAACAAACCTTATTACAAATACAAATAAGTCAATCATTTTGAGAGTTTTACCAAGGTATTTCTACCTAATCTGGAGCTCATAAATGTAAACTATCCAACGATGAGGCTCGCGGGAATCCAATGGATGCGAGACAAATAGGAATGGTCATTATGGCGACACTTGGAGGAGGCCTATGTCCAAGAGTGGACGTCTTTCGGCTGAAATGATGATGCAAAGATGAAGTCATCCGTATATAAATTAAAATCAACTGGAATCCATTATGGCTAAGTTAAACAAAATTTTCAAATTGAATAGGTACCACTTGTTACGCCAGACAAAAAATAAACTAACATATATGTTGTGAAATTACTAACAGAAGCACCAGCAAAATATAGTTTAAATGTTCCGGTATAAACTTATTATTATAAACAAAACAAAATAATGATTCACATCGTGTGAAGGTAAAACATATTACCACATAATGGATTCATGCAGAAGGCAAATACACAGAACTAATTTGCGTGCTCAGTGTCCCTATGCTGACACTCCAGTAGGTACAGTTAATGGCCCCAATTTACGAGTTGTAAGTCACGGGATCAAACCCAGCCAGGCACATTACTTTGTGTAATTTATTTCATCACCACTGCTCTCAAAACGGTGAAGGAAAAACATCGCGAGGAAATCGGCATGTCCTAGAACCAAAAATTCTACAATTACGTAAGTCCTACTGTAATGAAAGCCAAAGCGCTGCAAGATTATTTGAAAGAGTCACCACGGCCCTGGAATGCCGCAAATGCCAAATAGGTAACTGAAGGAACACGGTTGTGTTGTAGTCAAAATATCTGACACTCCTTCGCGCCCTAAACAGAGATACCTACTTGAAGATTTTCCACACTCAAACCTTCCTGTACCAAATGCTTAACGTGATTTTCAAGACACGGAGTGGTCTCAGGATGTAGTCAATGAACTATCTACAGACTCATCATTTCAGCCGATAGACGTCCACTGTTGGACATAGGCCTCACTAAAGTGTCGCCACAATGATCGATTCGAATCTTGTAGGAGTTCGCCACTTCAGAACCTTTCGACCCCAACGGCCATCCAGTTCTGCGAGCAATATCTACAGACTGGCCTCAGCAATAGTTGCTTTAAGAGGACTATACGACCTTAATTGCGATCACTCTTAGACTGCATGAAAAGAAAAAGATGCGCAAAGACAAAATGCTTGCCAAATATATAGGTACCTATAAATTTTTTATTATTATTATTATTGTTGATTATTGTCAGGCTCGCCTTTGACCACCAGGTCACCTGATGGTAAGCGATGATGTGGCCGACGATGGAGCACGCTTGCCTAGAAGTAACCTGTTTACTCCTGACTTAATGACCCTAGGTTGAAACTATCAGGAAACAAAGACTCCAGCAGGGAATTCCACTCCTTGGCTGTACGCACAATACATGTGTTCCTTAAACGCTTTGTGCATATGGGTGGGATGTCTACCATGTACCGGTGGCGCAACGCCGTACATCTTGTGGTCCGATGATGGAACGGATTGGCGGAATTAAAGCAATGATGATTATATGAAGCATTTATTAGAAATCTAAAGATTTGATTATACACTATAATGGTATAACGTTGCTTATAAAATAATCTGACAAACATTAGTAAAATGTATATTATTTCAGTTTTTATTTAATCTATAAACGTTATTTTAAAAATTGATTTTTTACATATTACTATATCTGGTGTATATTATGTTTGAAACACGCTATCTATCAAGCAGCTATGCTATAGAATCTACAATAATGTAAAAGATTAAGTTTGTTTTTGTTTGTAGGAGGTAATCACTGGAAGTACAGGTCCGAATGCTAAAATTTTTTGACCGATAGACAGCTGCTTTATTGCTGAGTTACATAGGCTATATATTATTTACGCGGACGAAGGGTCGGGCAAAAGCTAGTAACATATATTTTTCTAATTCTGTTTACTGTTGTGTGCTGTGTGCTTCATATACATTTGCACATTATAAAACTCGCGATTAGCCTCTGTAGTCCTCATAACACGTTCGCTGCGACAGTAATTTTTTTATATTTTCCATCCCTGCGGTACAAGGTCTGCACTCCTGGTAATAAAACTATATACTTTTCTTATCCGCACTGTAAGCGAAACGTATTACAAGATGTTTAAACCTGGTATCGCACTTAACGTGTTAAGCCCTCGACTCCTCTACTGCAACTGTTCCTGCAATACTGGATTATTTCTAAACGAACCTTTTAAAATAGTTTGTATTTTGACATCACACTCTTTGTGTAACCACTCGGTCATTTATAATTCCTATCGTACTAATGAGTACGTTCATACGCATAACTACAGCTAAGTATCTACATAAAGAATTCGCGGAAGTAAACGAGAAGAATAATTTTCAAATGCTTAGAAAATAAAATCCATTTTAGATGGAGTGACAGGGCCGGAGTAGGGTGGTTGCAGGGGCAAGGCCATGGGGCCCTAAGTATGACAGAGAAAAGTGTACTCCTGTACACTTTTCTCTGTCATACTTATGTGATAGTGGTCCGTGGATCCGTTTAAAAGTTTGATAAATGATATATGATATTTATTTAGTAAATAGGTTTGATGTAATGCAACTTCAACTTTGGGAGCATAATAGTTTCTACACTAAAATACGAATGTTATATGAAAAATTTGAACTGTGACAGTCCAAAAAAAAGTCAATAAGAAAAAAATCGCGGAAGTAAATAAGGAAAATAATTTTCAATACTTTATTCTAAAATAAACTCCATTTTTGATGGGGAGACAGAGCTGGCATGGGGTGGTTGCGGGTGCAAAACCGTGAGAACCTAAATATGAGACTGACAAAATAAAACTGGATCATGCTGTTTACAAGCTAGATATAATACAACTCCAACCTTGGGTGCAAAGGAGTTTTTAACGCTAAAATACGAATTCAATTGTAACAGTACTAGTAGTCAATAAGGAAAAAGGCTAGGAAATTACTATACTTACTTTAGTATCGTTTATTGCTAGAGGAAGACTATCTATTTTATTGCCTTGATTGAGCAGAATAGTAGTAAATATAAACGAGTTAAATTTACTCCCGGAAAAACTACATTAATAATTAACTTATCAAAGGCCTCAAATCCTCAATGATCGACCAGCGATTGTTATCGCTCAATGACTTATCTTGTATATCTATTGATAATCACGGAAATTGATTAGAAAATAATTGAAAATTGCACGTGCAAAATATAACTTTATTTCCTTTATAGGCATCTGATTTTTTTTATTTAGTAATAGTGAATAGGTTATTTCTAGGTAAGCGCGCTCGATCGTCGATCAAGTGACATAGCGGTCAAGCGCAAACCTATCAGCATTTAAAAAAAGTATTAGTCTCGTACCAGCTCTCTACGATGGAGAACACTCCTTAAAATGACCTTTTTGACAAGGAACTCAAACCACGGTAGGAAAATCTACGCTTAATAAAAATATATTACCGAAACGGTTTTCATCGTATGCAATAAAGGTAATAGGGTGTCCGAGGTGTATACTTAGAATAATTTAAAAAAAAATTAAAGTACACTATTTACTAGATTAATTTTATCTTAAATTTATTTTGCCTTTATAATTTAAGACTAGAAATAACGAATTGATTAATTAGTTTTTTTTTGCTGTGCGATGATAAAAGATTTGAACCTATATACACACATAAATTGATGTTTTTTTATTAGTTGGTACACAGCTGTTAATGGTACGAGTACCTACATTTAAATGTACAATCACTAATTGTTAAATAAAGAGAGAAGTATAAATAAATATTTGAATGTTCCGATCACACAAAGATTGAGATTTATAATAAAATAATATTTAATTGTAAGAACGATGACTTGTAAGGATGCACTTGTTTCCTTGACAGGAGGAAGCGAGGCAGTGAAATATTGTCAGTGCAAAATTAATTACGTTATTAATTTTATTTGACCTTTTGACCATTATGATTGTTTTGTTGTTTATAAACAACTTTGTTAGGTTCATCATTTATATACTGACTCATTTATTTTAAGACTCATAGACATCTTACGACTGACATGACGACGAAGAAAATGCTGTCATAGAGCAACTGTCGTTGAGTAACTATCATTAGATCACTAGAATAGCATAACATTGCATAATCAGCCTTTTGATAATCTCACTATTGGGACTCAGGCCTCCTTTCTAGGTAAAATAATCTTATAATCTTCGCACAGTAGATGCAGTGGTGGAAGATTCCGATCCCAATTTCCGGCCACCGCAGGTGCGGGCTTGCGAACAGTGAGCAATGCGTAGCTCACTGTCTGGCCGTCCGGTAACGGACCGGATCAAGTCCAAGTCGTCGACGGCGCGCACTGTTCCCACGCGCCTCTAGGTACTCGTTCACGTTGACTCGCGGGCGCGGTCACGAAATATCAAACATATGGCTTAATATCGAAGTGTTCACGTACGAAACGCACGTGCGGTCTAAGTAGCGGGCATGCTAGACACAAACATTTCAAGCGTTTGATACAGCCGCGAGCTCGCCGCGCGCGCCACTCGCTAGCATGCCCGCGGCTGTATCAAACGCTTGAAATGTTTGTGTCTGTTCACGTCGAACTAGCGGAGGAGCGCGCGATCCACCCGCGTCGTCAGTAAGTTCAAATGGTATGAACTTGTCGCCAGGCGGGTGTGACGCGCAAACGCCTGGCGGCCAATGTGAACACGAATTCGCCATATTTTCGCGACCGCGCCCGCCACCGCGTCCGCGCGTTTCAACGTGAACAAGCACAGGAGTTGTCAGTAACAGCAGGGGCCCAGCCGGTTCGAAGCCTACTGGGGCCAGGGTGATCCGAAAGGGAACTCGAGCCCCGGTATGAAGGCTAGAAGGAACGGGGTGGGCTTTGAGTTAGTAAGAGTCTGACACTATCTCCCGCTCGCCCAAGAGCGGGGGTTGTCATTTGGCCCGGTGGGTAATTGCCCCGACTTACAAGTTGTAAGTTGCGGGTTCAAACCAAGCCAGACGCATTTGTGTAAGCATAAAGCATAATCAGTCTTTTAATATTCCTGCTACTGGGACTCAGGCCTCCTGTCTAGGAGAGGGAATGGACTGCAATTGATCACGTGGACCTAGTACGGGTTGCTAGGTGTCACAACTCTGCGAATGTTCGGTTCAAATTAGAATAATTCTATGAAATATATTGATTTGGATTATAAGTTGACTATGCTTCTACTTATGCAGTAATTATTGGCCATAACATTTGCTAAAAACAAAATTATATTCATCGCAGCCATTTTGACACCTTAGTTTGACCCAGTTACCTGATCAAACCCATCACGTCTACAAAGTTTCTCTAACTATTTTAATTTAGTGCGAGAGATCAACACAAGCCGAACTTTTGGGAGATTATATTGTTAACGTTCTTAAATATAAAACTTACTCACCTTTCTATTGACTTTTTTGTTTCGCAGTTGCTGGGCAAAGATTCTCCCTTTCCTTCACTTTAAAACATTCTTCGTCCAGGTCTAAGGAATACAGCCTTTTTGGTAGTTAACCCAATCATCTTAAAATCTTTTTCTAAACCGGCCTCAAAGGCGCCTTTCATCTTCAGGTCAGCATACATGCTGACGAGACCTGCTAATTTGCGCACCTCTATTAAGCCCGCTTCAGAGCGCAGCATATTTTTACGTATTTGGTTAGTCTTTTTCATACCCAGATTTCTGCGCTTCATAGGTTTCTAGCAAATGAAAGGCAAAACTATTACACGACCCACAGTCAGGTAAATATTGGTTGCATCATCTGTGAGTAGTGGTGGCCGAGTGGTAACGGTCCTGATTTACGACTTGTAGGTCGCGGGTTCAAACTCAGCCAGGCGTATTACTTTTAGTTATTTAATTCATGACGACTGCTCTCAAAACGGTGAAGGAAAACATCGATAGAAACCGGCATGTCCTAGAATCAAAAATTCGAAGACCTGTGACATCCACCAACCCGTACTGGGCCCGCGTAGTAGATTACGGCTCATTCCCTCTCCTAGAGAGGAGGCCTGTGTCCCAGCAGTGGAAAGATTATAAGGCCTACTATGGGTTGCATCTTTCCTCACTAAAAAAAAAAGAAGTTACATTCTGTTCGGTATATACCTATGTGTTATTGTTGGAAATGTTTTGGTGTTATTGTATCTCACATTCCCCATGACGAAAGTCGCATAAACCAGAATTGTGGTAAAAATCCAATGGACGTTAATAAAATGTCATCAATATTTGTTTACAAACATGCTTTTGACTAATTGAATGAATCAAAACCTCACCTTTAATAAACAAATAAAGTACCTATGTAAATTACTTTAGTAGTATTTACCTTCAGGACAATTGTATTGTTACCATAAATATAACCTTTCCTTCCTTAATTTACTTCAAAAACTTAATATTATGGTACAACTATAACGTCATAACACGTTTGGAAAACATTTGTAGCTCTTTTAATGAACATATATTATTATCACTTTATTGAAATACTAGCTTTTGCTCGCGGCTTCGCCCGCGTACATAAATTATATAGCCTATGTCGCTCAGGAATAAAGCAGCTATCAATGGGTTAAAAAAAAATTCGTAATCGGCCCAGTACCTACTTTCAGAGAGTACATCCTACAAACAAAAAAATATCTACCTCTATAGAGTATTAGTATAGGTGCAAAAATGCATTCCCAATAACAAACACAATACATAATACTGACCTCATAGGTATAAAGGTAATAATAAAATAAGTAACTTTTTAAAATCAACATAGTTGCACCTTTTAAGCGACCTTAAGTTCGACCCTGGCTGACCACAAAGAGTTTGTCAATTAAAAATTGATTGAATTGAGATTACTTTTTAAGGAATTATTTAAACGTTGAACTTTTTGCTTCTGTCAAATAACGGTGTGTTTTTATTAAAACTAGTTTTTTTCAGCGTCTAGCCAATCAGTTAACAAGACCAGCGATTGCCTACATGTGTCTTATAATTTTATTTTTGTACCTGTACTTATTTTTAGTTTATGCGAAACCTGAATATACTCGTAATTTGTTCAGAATCAGCAACTAAATCGATTCCAATTCGATTCCAATGATTTTGACGCAAAATTTTATTGTTTCCCAAAAATATTTAAAAGGTCACAAGCTGGACAGCAGCGAAACTAAGTACAAAACAGGCAGAGGCAGATCATAGCGGGCATTAGGAGCCAGCGCACTGCTGGGTGCGGGAGCAAATTAGGCGATAGCGCGCGTATTGCGGCTAGCTGCGCCCGGATAGTGCGCGACTGACCTTTAAATGAATTTTCCTTGCGAAATATTGATTGATTTACATATAATTATGCTATGTTCAGTTTGAAGAATATTTAACCATCAATTTTTATGTGTAAAATGTTTCTAAAGCTTCGAAGCCGTTTCGAAGGAGTAGGGAAAAATTGCGAAATTGCGTAAACAAAAGTATAAATCGCACGAAAAAATCAAATCTTAATAATGTTGCTCAAGAATCTATAAGAAACATATATTTTTTTCAAACCTATTAACCGGTCCGTTACCGAGGAGCCTTCAGAAAGTCACTGTTTTATGGCACTTTTCGGGCGCTTGGGCCTTAACTATACAACATCAGTTTTAGCATATAAGCAAAACCCGAAACACGTGTTTAGTATTTTTATGTAAATAATCTGTGTATAAAATTTCATTAATGTACCATGAAAAATCACAAAGTTATAAGCTTGTTAAGATATTTAATTTTTGACACAATTCCACAGGTCAACAGGCCACCCGGGCATCTGAGGGGGGTACGAAAGTTGTGTTCATTTAATTTCGGCCAGATGGTCCAAGGGTCTATAAGCTTTAAGTTATACCGAGGAGCAGTAGGTATTTAGTGCCAACTTACAAGTTGTACGTTATGAGTTCAAACCTAGGCATGCGATTTACTATATGTAATTGGTTTTTTCAGCACTGCTCTGATAATAGTGGGAAAAAAAACATCATGTGGACAGTGCATGTTATTCACTAACCCGCTCTGGGCCCGCCAGTTAAATTACGAATATGAAGATAAAACCTGAGTCCTAGTGAAAAGAATATTATAAAGCTGATTGATTTTGCTTACGTTATTCTAAGCTACATACCTATACCCCGTTAAATTTTGATCGTTTTAATCCCGTGGAGGGTCGATTCGGCACGTCGGTCGGTAAAATTAAAAAATAAAGTACCTTTTTTAAAAACTAGTATTATTTTTACGCATGTACGAAATTAATTTCTTTAAGAAAACGACAGATGAGCGAGTTCAATGTACTGTAGGTAGTTAGTACTCAACGCCGACTACTACCTACAAGTCATTGAATTCGCTCAGCTGACGTTTTCTTAATTCCCATTGGATCCATTAGAGAGGCAATAATAGTTTTACACTATTAAAACAATGCGTTAACCAATATATTAAATAAAAAAAAAACAAAATTTATTTCTTTTTATGGTTCCGTACCAAAGGTTAATAAAAACGGGACCCTATTACTAAAACTCCGTTGTCCGTCTGTCTGCCACCAGGCTGTATCTCAAAAACCGTGATAGTTAGACAGTTAAAAAATTTACAGATGGATATATTTCTGTTGCCAGTATAATAAGAAATACTAAAAAACTTATTAAATAATTATTTAAGTGGAGCTCCCATAAAACAAACGAGAATTTTCTTTGAAAGTTTGCTGCGAACGGTACAGAACATTTCGTGAGCGAGTGCAACTCGCACTTGGTCGATTTTTAGGAATACGCGGGATATCTGTTAGACCATTATTATTAAAATAATTACCATTGTTACCTAATACCAAATGAAATGTTTGTTACCTTACTCGCATACTCGACCGACCTTAGTACGGCCCTGTCCTTCATACCCATGAGTTATGTTGCAATAACACTGCCGTCAAATTATAAACAAACTCGATAGAGCTCCGTGCGTTTACATCCGCCTGCCAAAAAGAAACTTGAGATTTTTTAATAGCCAAAAATAAAATAACATAAAAATGCCAGTTTAGTAATTTCTGCTTTTTTTAAATTCAATTTCGTTTACTGATGAGATTCAGATATGAGACTACTTCCTTGGGTTTTAGTCAGTAAAAGTCTGGAGTCTCTCTCGCTCCACCCAGAGCTGGGGGGAGTTGACCGATCTGAACTCCAAAGAACTGACTGACTGTGTCCTTTTTTTAACTATCCCAAATACAGGATGACAGTTTGATTTGAAATTCATCAATTTTGAACATATGTTCTATAAATATAAAAGGAGAAGAGTTGATAAATGCATTTTTCGCCCATCACCTACTCAAAATAAAAAATGAATAAAAATCTTTGACTATAAAAACTTATTTTATTTTTTGAATATGTGATAGCCGAAAAATGCCTCTTATCAACCTTCCCTCTTTGAAAAATATATCTAGTTACTTATACTAAAAATTATAAGAAAACCCAGTTGTGATTTTTTTGGAGGTTCTCAAAAAGGGGTTCTTAAAGTTTAAATCGAGTGAAATTTTACACGGAAGATCGTTCATTTTGTCCACGGAAAAACCAATCAAACAAGCAATTTACATTCAATAAACTATACGGTACAAAAGTCAACGGTACTCATGAAACAACACGCAGTTACCGTTATCCGACTGCAGTCCTGGACTTTATCAATCACATGTTAATATATAACAAACACTAATTGATTACACGTTGTTACGAATGGTTGCCCAATACAGGCGCGTGTTACCTTATCACGTGTGAACGGCATCAGTTTTACTTGGAAAAAAATCGTTTGTTTCATAACGTGACCGCTCTTGACCTCTGTTCGCCTGGTAAAAGTTATGGATGAGGTCTACAATTGGGGAAGCTTCTGCAGTAAAGACGCTTGTCTTTATCCTTTACATCATAAAACAAAGTCCTCCACCGCGTCTTTCTTTAAACAACATTACTGTTAAATGCGATTGTTATATCGTGACCGCTTTTGACCTCTTTTCTCCTGGTGCACATTATAGATGAGGTCTACAATTGGGCAAGCTTATCCAGTGCAGACGCTTATCCTTGACATCATAAACCGAAGTTCTCCACCGCGTCTTTCTATACACCATTACTGTTATATGCGACTGTTATATCGTGACCGCTTTTGACCTCTGTTCTCCTGGTGCATGTTATGGATGAGGTCTACAATTGGGAAAGCTTATCTTTCACATCTTCTCTTTCACATCATAAAACGAAGTTCTCCACCGCGTCTTTCTGTATACAACATTACTTGAATATAGTTTGTTCAGAATAAGTAACTGCATGGATTCCAATAGTTTTTACACCTTGTTGTATTTTATCACAAAAATATTTAAAAAGGTCAGAAGTTGGATACCACCCACACTAATTACAACACAGGTCACGGCAGGTCATAGTGGGCATTAGACCACAAACGGTTGGGTGCAAGTGCTAAACAATCCCTCATTCACCTGGATGGCCCGGTGACTTTGTATTTTAGTTGACATAACAAACTTATAACTTTGTGATTTTTCATGATACAGAACTTATGAAATTTTGTACATGGATTCTATATATATAAAATACTAGACACAGCTTTCGGGTTTCGCATATAAGTATTTACTTTTTTTTTCGATTGGAAAAATAAAAAAATAATATTGTATATGAACATGATAAACTTAAAAACTACTGTACAAATTTTCATGCAATTTTCACCAATAGACGGAGTGATTCATGAAGAAGGTTTGATTGCATATTATAGTAGAGAAAAAAACCGGGTGTTTGATTTCTGAGGAATATACGAGTAGGTAATAATAGGTAATGAACACAAGCACTTACTGGTGGAGAGTTCAATACTTAGGCTGCATACAATATTTTGAGAAAATAATAATATTTTGGAAAAAATAAACATCTAAAAATGTAACTCACCTTATTTAATTTGAGTTAAAGGGTAAAAACGGGACCCTATTACTTTGACTTCGCTGTCCGTCTGTCTGTCACCAGGCTGTCGTATCATGAACCGTAATAGATAAACAGTTAATTTTTTTTTTCAGATGATTGTATTAGTTTCTATTGCCGCTACAACTCAAACACATTTTGATCAAATACATTTTATTTAGGGACATTTTAACATATTATTGTAATTAATTTAATTTATTTTTGTATACTTATTTTGAATTTTAACAGCTACTAACATAGTTTTAAGTTAATACTGTTTCTAATTTACGAGTGCAATCTTGAAATAAAGTAAGTTATTATTATTTTCTTTATTTGTCTTTTTTACATATAATTTACATTTTTAAATATTTTTTATTTATTAATACTATAACAACGTATACTGAAAAAAAAAATTAAACAAAAATGAAAATGAAATTGGAGCAAAAAACCGAAAAAAAAACACGTTTGTTGCATGAGATCCGTGATTAAGACGTGATTTTTCTTCTAAATCACCTGATTTGATCAGCTGGAGAAACGAGTCAAGAAGATCATTGGCGGGTTGCATCACGCATGCGGGATCGCTCCGCACAATATTTTTTTGTTTTCCACAACAATCACACAACGCCTTCTAGTCCTAAGCTAAGCTAAGCTTGTGTTATGAGTACTAGACAACTGATATATCTACATAATCTATTTATATATTTCTAAATATAAACTTAATTATGTATATTAGATAAATTACACCCAGACAAGGAACAAGTGATCATGATCAACACACAAACATTTGTCCTGGGTGGGAATCGTATCCACAGCCTTCGGCATAGCAGTCAGGGCCACTGACCACTACACCAACAGGCCAGTCAAAAAATTAAAAAAAAACACCCTTACGGTTTATGAGATACAGCCCGCTGTCAGACGGATGCAGGAGGCTTAGTAATAAAACTGTACATTTATCCGTGTTAAATAATTGCGATTACTTTGAAAAGGTTTGCAATTACAAGGCAAAGTCTTCTCCTTGGGCCACATTGAGGCTGGTTTAATGACTTGAATCCAATTATGATCACAGTGTTTCGTTTTATTATAATAAATAAAGTAATTATTTATGATATTTTAAAGCGATTTATCTAGGAATAACTAGCAGTAGGTAAGACAAATATTATATTAAAAAAAGAGTTTTTTTTTGTTGCTTGACTGCGTTGGGATCGCAATCTAATGGTAAACAATGATGCAATCGTTGATGGGGAAGTGCACTAGTTTATTAAGAGCCTATTCACTCTAGCCTTGAAGATCCCTAAATTGTAATCGCACAAGAATACCTACTGCAGCAGGCAAATCTTTCCAGTCTTTGAATGTGCGTGAATTTCGCAAAGGTAAACAAATCATAGAAGAAATGATTCTAAAACCAAAAATTAGAGGACTTATGACTGAATGTAATAGTAATGTCTAAGACAAAATTTGCTTAAGATCTTACCCCATAAGGCTGCCATCAGGCGAACTGCATCGAAGCAACTGCACGCAGTCCATATATTCAACTGCATGCAGTTTGATTTGACTGCGCAGTTGCGACACGCATCTAGCCCAGGAGCTTAGTGTACGATTCAGCCAGTAGCTGATGTCAGTCTAAGATATAACTATCAGAGAGCAGTTGAGCAGTGGTGGCCGAGTGGTGACGACTCCGACTTACGAGTTGTAGGGCACTCGTTCAAACCGAGCTAGGTGCATTACTTTGTGTAATTTATTTCATCACTACTGCTCTCAAAAATTGATGATGGAAATCATCGTGAGGAAACCGGCATGTCCTAGAACTAATAATTCAAAGACATGTGACATTCATCAACCCGCACTGGGCCCGCGTGGTGCTTACGGCCCATATCCTCTCCTAGAGAGGAGGTCTGAGTCCCAGCAGTGGGATTATTAAAAGGCTGATTATGCTCAACTTGTGTATATTTTTCATTACTAGGCAGACACTAAAAAAATATGCCCTCAAAATTATGTTCGCCAGTTCGCCATGGTTCGTTCCCAGTAGGCATATGTTATATTTCAGCCCAATCTCAATAGACACATAATTTTCCTGTTTTACATCCCAATGCGTAATACGAAGCGTATTATAAGCTGGAAGTGGGCGTCTGTCATATTATATTACCCTGTAGGAATTTCATCAAATCTAACTGCGTACATGCAATTGACATTTCGTTCTGTATTTACCAGATATCATTTTACAAAACATCTGAATGTGTAAGTACGTAACAGGTTTATTTTATATTTTCTGGGTATTGTTAAAAAAACAACTTGATAATTATTTTTATCGGTTATTTGTCATCCTAGGTTTGGTTCAAGTTTCATGGAAGGCGGAAACTAGATTAGTCACAATCATTGTAATTTTTATTATCATTATGAACGCCCCATCTAATAAACGGTCTAAGTTGTGTGTGTGTGTGTGTGTAACGTGTTACAACGTCGACCACATCATCGCTTACCATTAGGTGAGATAGGATTGGTCAAACTCGAGTTTATCAATTTAAGAGCAGAAATATAGGTTTTTTTGGATAAGATATTAAGCAGAAGTTTGCTTTCGCGTTTGTCTTTAAGACAGTCTTTCCGCCAGCAGTTTATATTTTATTTTTTAATATTATTTACTTTTATTTTTTTGTATTTTTTTAACATTTTTATTTTTTACATCTATGAGTCAAAATGTTTAATAAATTAACTACTTAATTTGAAGCAAGAAATAACTATAACTAATTAATAAAATAACGCGTAACAGTGGTTAATACTAGTTTGATGGATTCAAAGAAATCACATGCTGTTGATCAAGTATTTCTGGATTTTCCTGAAAATCTGAGAAAAAGAAATGTGGTCAGCATTTCTTCAACTGTGGTAAATAACAACAAACAAATTAATGTTCGTTCATTGTTGCGTATTGTAACTGTAATTGGCCCAAAAGATAGCGTGACGAGTCAGATTCTCACCTAATGTGTTTTTTTTTCGGTGGGCATATCATCCAATGACATCCCCCGCCCTTGGACGGAGCGGGAGATAGTGTCAGAATGTTACTGACTAAAAAACCCACCCCGTTCCTTCGTTGCCCTTCATACCAGGGCCGAGCCTTCCTTTCAGAAGCAGACCCTTGGCCCCAGCAGGCTTCGGCCCTGCTGGGCCCTTGCGATGGCCTGACGAATTGGAATCCTACCTAAAGGATTGACCAGATGTAGTTTTTATTTTATTTAGGTGGGAACTCATCCAATGTCTTGTGTGTCAGACTTTAACTTTTTAGTCAGTTAACTCCTTTGTTTCTTCTTTGCCTTGCGTTCCAGGTCTTCAAAATTCACTTTCGTAAACGAACTCTTGGCCTCAATAGGCTTCTGCTAGGCTCCTACGGTTTTGCTGACATCTCTTTGAAGCGCGTGTGGAAAACTAGGTATGCGCCGTCCGGTTACCATTGCTCGCCGTCTGCAAGGCCACGCGACCTAAGTCATCATCATCATCAGCCTTTTTTATGTTCCCACTGATGGGATTCAGGTCTCCTCTCTTGGAGAGGGAATGGGCCGTAATCCACCACGCGGGCCCAGTGCGGGTTGGTGAATGTCATATATCTTCGTATTTTTTGTTCTAGGACCTGCCGGTTTCCTAACGATGTTTTTCTACACCGTTTTGAGAGCAATGGTGAAGAAATAAATTGCACAAAGTAATGCGCCTGGCAGAATTTAAACTCGGCCTTGGTTGAGGCCATGGTCCGGAGTGAGGAGGAGTGGCAGGCGATCACCGAATTCTGCGAAGCAGTAATGCTCGCAAAGGAGGCCGAGCGCATCAGGCAACGGCGCTCCCGCCGCCGCCGCCGGGATTCCGATCCCGATTTCTGGCCACCGTAGACGTGGGCTTGTGGACAGTGAGCAATGGGTAGCTCGCGGTCCGGCCGTCTGGTAACTGTCCAGACCAAGCCCAAGTCGTCGACGGCGCGCGCTGTTCCCGCACGCCTCAAGGAGTTGTCAGCAACAGCAGGGGCCCAGCCGGGTCGAAGCCTACTGGGGCCAGGGTTATCCGTAAGGGAACTCGAGCCCCGGTATGAAGGCTAGAAGGAACGGGGTGGGCTTTTAGTCATTAAGAGTCTGACACTATCTGCCGCTCTGACACGAGTGGGGGTTGGATTAGATGATTTTTCCTACCATAAAAAAAAAAAATACCACGCGGCCACCAAGTAGCTAGTAAAACCGTATTGCAGGTTCTTGCGAGAGCGCATTCACAGTTTTCTTTGTTTTTGTTGCCATGAACCTGGCATAAAACTCCGAACCGTAACTTTGTATTTCGTTACTAAAATAAATAATTTAATTAAATGGTGATAAAGTTGTCTGGGCCACGTGTGTTTATTTCGCTGTTAATTAATATTGACTAATACATCTATCCGAGTCTTGGCAAATTCTTGGCATTGAACACGGCACGTTTGAATCGATAGTTGGTCCACAACATATGTGGCAGATGGCACAGAAGCGCAACAATTCTTGCGATAATTTACATTACTAATTTTTACTCATTAGAAAAGGTCTTGCTGTTATTTAAGTAAAGTCTCAATAAATAGTTTTCATAAATAGCAAAGTTATTAGAAATATTTTACGGGCTATTGATTATGAATGAAAAACTATAGAAACAGTGTGCATAGTAGGCATTTTCTAGTAACAATTGTCATAATTGATTCAATTATGCAATTATTAATTATGAAAAAAATTCCTTGACGATTTTGGTATTTCATAGTTTTTTTTTTTTTTCTCTTACACAATTATGATCAATAACGGGTACAGATCCCATGATTTTTGTACTAATTAATAACTAGTGGCAGAGGAAGGTATATAAGTTTATTTATATAGTTTTTGTATATTGGATCCATGTAAAAATAAAACTGCTGATGCTTGATTATTGTTTTCGCTTCTTCTTATTTAAAAAAAAATATAATTACTTAGTATTTCTGTTACTCATGTTCGTTGCTGTGGTTTCTAAGGCAGGGTATGAAAAAGACAAACTTTTTTCATACCCTGCCTTTTCTGATACTCACATCTTCATGTATGATCTTCAGACATCATTCAAGTTCTTTTTACCCGACTTCGAAAAGGAGCTATGTTTGGCTGAATGTTTTTTTTTTTTATGTATGTTCATCGATATCTCCGTCAATTGTGGACCGATTTTGAAAACTCTTTTTGTGATTGAAAGGGTTTGCTTCCAAGTTGGTCCCATTGAAATATTGTTATGATCTGATCATGAACTTCGAAGATATGGTACAGAACTCCTCATAGGATCACAGCAGAACCGTCGTAACTAGTAAAATTGAGTTTTTATGATGTATCGGACTGATCTGATGATGAAGCCAGAGGGTCAATTAATGTAATCTAACCGTGTTTGTTTAGATTCGGTATGAGGTGCTCTCTGGCTAGGACACGGTGGAGCACACAGTCGAAGTGTGCCCTGCTTGGGCGGAGCATCGCCGTGCCCTCGTGGGGGCGATCGGCGGCGGAGACCTCTCGCGCCGGGCCTTGGTTGAGGCCATGGTCCAGAGCGAGGAGGAGTGGCAAGCGGTCGCCGACTTCTGCGAAGCAGTAATGCTCGCAAAGGAGGAGGCCGAACGCATCAGGCAACGGCGTTATCGCCGCCGCCGTCGCCGGGATTCTGATCCCGATTTCCGGCCAACGTAGACGCGGGCTTGCGGACAGTGAGCAATGGGTAGGTCGCTGTCCGGCCGTCCGGTAACTGTCCGGACCAAGCCCAAGTCGTCGACGGCGCGCACTGTTCCCGCGCGCCTCAAGGAGTTGTCAGCAACAGCAGGGGCCCAGCCGGGTCGAAGCCTACTGGGGCCAGGGTTATCCGAAAGGGCGCTCGAGCCTCGGTATGAAGGCTAGAAGGAACGGGGTGGGTCTTTTAGTCAGTAAGAGTCTGACACTATCTCCCGCTCCGCCCAAGGGCGGGGGATGTCAATGCATGATTTTTCCCACCATAAAAAAAAAGTTGCTCTCTGGCTATAAGGTATTTAAGTTTGGCTGAAAGGTACTTTTTAGTGATGGTACCATAACTAAAAAGCGTAAAAAAAAAGTTTAAATGAATTTAGGACGAATTACAAAAAAAAATACAACCGACTTCAATGTTAAAAAAACACTGAAAAGTACAAAATAACTTCAATTTCGGAAGTCGGTGTTAAATAACGAAGAGACAAAACTATTATAGAAACAGTTAGTAGTTTTTTTTTTATTCGTCCTAAATTCATTTAAACTTTTTGTACAGTAGTTGTAACAAGGTATTCTCTACCACTCAACCTTGGGTTAAAGAAGACTATTAAAGGTGTAAAAAAAGGTGTCAAATTTAATGAATTTGACAGACTTTTTTAGGATAAGCACTGAAAAAGGTGTGAAAAAACCGTAAAGGATCCAGTACACGTCAGGTTGCCGCACTGAAAGACTTAAAATTTCGTTAATTTTACACAAGCGAAAGTTTGTATGCATGTATGTTAGTTACCCGTTTACGCTTAAACAGCTGAACGGATGTGAATTAAACGCAAAAGGGTAGACATTTTGTAGAAAAGAAAATAAGGTGCTTTTGATCCCGAAACTCTTGACATAATTTTCTACTTTCACGAAGCAGAAGCTGGATCTGACGAAAAATGACTGCGCTGTGTTTTTACTTTTTATTATTGACAGGCTGGTACTACTAACTCACCTGATGAAAAGTGACGATGTGGTCGACGATGAAACACGCTTAACTAGAAGTAAGGTTATAGCTAACGCAGTAGTAAATCTGGCTTACTTATATCATTTCTACACACCCAACCTTTAAACTAGGTACAGTCAACGTCATCACTTGGTTACTCCCTTTTATAAGGCATTTTTTAATGTGAAGGGGTACCCAATTGATGCAGCTATAAGTATAATAATAATAATTTTAATATAATAATAATATTCCACAACTATCACACAACGCTGTCTAGTCCCAAGCTAAGCAGAGCTTGTGTTATGGGTACTAGACAACTGATAAACATACTTATATATTTCTAAATACATACATATTATAGATAAATTACACCCAGACACAGAACAAATGATCGTGCTCATCACACAAACATTTGTCCTGGGTGGGAATCGAACCCACGACCTCCGGCATAGCAGTCAGGGTCACTAACCACTAGACCAACAGGCCTGTCAAGTATGTACATGAGGTCGACAAGAATCTTCCCGAACAGATAACTAAACAATGAGCACTATTTATTTGAAAGTAAAACCAAAAACCAAAAAGAAATCGGAAATAATTATATTTCATACTAAATTGTAATTGTTGAGAAAACCAGTGTGTTTGTACGTTCCGATGTTTGTTTGAATAATTTTTAAAACACAAGTGAATCCACTAAAAAGAAACTAGCTATTTACAAAGAAACTATGCGGAACCAAAAGACAATGCGAACAGAAAATATTTCAGACATATTTTGTGTTCGTATTACGTCATTTAGTGCGTGCGCGCAGTCACAAACGTCATTCATATAATGAAATTTCCAAACGAAACCGACCTTTATTCTTTTAAAGTTAAAGTTTAAAATTGATAATCTAAAATATGAGTCATAAAAATTAAAAATCCATTCAAAATTGAATCTTATTAATTTTTAACAAGATTTAAAATTGTATCTTTGAACAAGTGACGTAAAATTTTACATAAGGTGAGTGATCAAAACCGACACTGCCCAAATAAGAATGTGGGAAATAAAATTAATGGGACATAATAATGTTCCGGTCCAAGAGGAATTTTTAAAAATATTTTTTTATTTCGTGGGATTATCTGTCTGTTTATCTTTTTTTTTTTAAGTGAGAATGTCATCCAATGATATCTCCCGCTTTTGGACGAGAGATAGTGTGAGAGATACATACTTTTTTTATCTGATATAAACTAGTGCTTGACTGCGATCCCACCTGATGGTAAGCAGTAATGCAATCGTTGATGGTGAGACGCACTAGTTTATTATGAGCCTATTCATTCTTGCCTTGAAGATACCCAAATTATAATCAGATGGGAAGACCGCCGCAGGCAAATTGTTCCAGTCCTTCGATGTACGTGGTATAAACGATGAGGCAAAAAGCTTAGTCCGGACCGTAGAGGTTTCAACAACGTAAGGGTGGATACTCACCGTACGTCATACTAAAGACTACTAAAGAAATTCTCCAACGAATAGTACAAAACACTTTAATCAAACTCTAAATCAATATAGAACATTTAAATTACAAAGTAAATCCACAAAAAAACGACTAGTCTTGTCGAACGAAATGTTTACTTCCTGAAAGAAACTGCTTTGTTGGATTCACGAACAACAATTAAAAAAGTTCATGTAACTGTCAAACCCTTATAAGGTATTATGTTGTTCCCTTTGTCGTAGGGATGTGATGGAACTCCTTAACCGGAACTGAAACAATCGGATATCCGATACCGAAAAAAAAACAATATCCGTAACCGTAATCGAAACCGATATAATTTCTTATAAAAACAGAGTGGCGGAGTCATTTGAACCCATAATAGCGGCAACAAAAATACAACATCTGTGTAATTTTAACTGTCTACCTACCATCACGATTCATGAGATACAGCCTGGTGATAGACAGACGGACAGTAGACCCTTAGTAATAGGGTCCCGTTTTTACACTTTTCGTACGGAACCCTAAAAATATCCGTAATCGTAACGAAAATCGATATAAAAGTTTCACATAGTTTCGGATAACAACGTAATCATTTAGAGTCCATTTTTATCCGAAAAACGGCCCATGTAACTGTCAAACCCCGATAATTATAGCTGTTTTAATAGTAGGAATATTATAAACCTCCTTAACTGTTACCAAAAAATCGGATGTCCGAAACAAAAAACATCCGTAACTGTAACTGAATCTGATATAAAAGTTTCGCATAGTTTCGGATAAAAACGGACTCTTAATGATAAGCAAATTATCAACTAGACTAGAAATAAAAAATCAAAACTTGTTATTTTTATTTTACTTTCATAATTTTGAAATTCTAATATCAGTAATGAAACTATCGAAAACTAGCGGATGATCCAAAATAATATCATATCTTCAACAGTATCTGAAACCGGTATAATATAATTCCTGTATCCGTTCTTATATGCTTATCCGAAATATAATATGCATAACATTCCTGCTTCTTAAGGGTCAACTCACACCGAAAGAGCGGCGAAGGGCAACAAATCGGAGCGCAGTTTCATTTCATTTGTCTTTCGGTGTGAGTTGACCCTAAGTCGGATGAAGGTATCTAGTGTCCTTCAAGATTTTTTTTCTTTCTGTTTACCAAATAAATAAACCATTAAGTAAATTAACTTTTTTTTTAATGCACGTTTGTCGCAGTGTTTGAGCTATTGACTGCTGTACTAAGTTTTGCGGGTTCGATTCTCGCACGGAACCTCTAATGCCTTGATCACACGTACCGAGTAAAAGAGCGAGACAGTAAAATGTTACTCGGCCGAGACAGACTCGCTTACATCACTAAGCGAGTTGTACAGATAAATGGTAGGCCGAGCTGTCGGCGCTGTGTTTACATGTACCGAGTACTCGGCCAAGAGTACTGTCTCGTCCGTTTACTCGCTACGTGTGATCAAGGCATTAGTGTGAGCACTAAAACAGGATTTTTCAAGAGTACTACATCCTAAAATAAAATCTTGTGCAAAACTTCACGCTCCTAGTTTCAGGAGCGTCAGTTATACGTTACTTATTTTCTCCTTTTATATACACAGGGTTATTTTTAAAACACTAAAAAAACTTGCAGGACTGTATTAAAAAAATCATAAAACATTAATTGTTCTATGACTTTTAACAAAACATGATTAATTTACCAAAAACAAACATTCAGGATTTCGTTGTTCTATCTAAATACATTTCAACTCTTTATTTTGCTATACCCACATACGTCTGAATGACGCGACGCAAGCGCATTAAGCACCCCTGCCATCCGATTCCCGCTCCCCTCCGCTATTCTACTATCGCTTGCTTCACATAGACTTCTTAATATTTAGAACGTTCATTTTTTTTATGAAAATCTGTTGAACTAAAATATGATACATTTTTAAAAGTCATAGAACAAAAGTTGATAATAATGTTAGTAATATAGTCCTGAGGTTGTCAGGGTTTTAGAAATAACCCTGTATATAGATTATAGTTAATTAAGTTAAGCTTAGAATTGCAGTAAATAAAGTGTCAAATGGATTGAATTTTAAACACAGTTTAATTAATGTATTTCTTAACTAACATCTTGGTATTTTTAGAGAATCGTGTTCACCTTTCTAGAGATCTATAAGTTGTTGCCCTGGAGACCCCTGTCGTGTGGCTTTAAGATGAACTTTAAAATATATTCACCGATGCGAAATCTCATATTCACCAAGCACTTATATCTACGAGTGCATAAATGTATCTCACCATCTTCTAAAAACAGACAAATGATGTAATTTTTCTTGTACATATATTTAGTAAAAAAAAACTTTGATATTATAGACACATTAATTTTATTTATCACTAGTTTTTTTTTCGTGGTGGGAAAATCATCTAATGACATCGCCCGCTCTTGGGCGGAGCGTGAGATAGACAGCATACTTATACTGACTAAAAACCCACTCCTGTTCCTTCGTTGCCTTCCGTATTGGGGCTTGAGCTATCTTTCGAATTAAACTTGGCCCCAGTAAGCTTCGACCTAGCTGGGCCCATGCTGTTGCTGTCAGCTCCTTAAGGCGCGCGGGAACAGTGCGCGCCGTCGACGACTTGGGCTCGGTCCGGACAGTTACCGGACGGTTGGATAGCGAGCTACCCATTGCTCGCCGTCCGCAAGCCCGCGCCTACGGTGGCCGGGAATCGGGATCGGAATCCCGGCGGCGGCTGGATTAATCGCTAGCTGAGCCGGCGAACTTCGTATCGCCTAACAGTTCATGAATGTAGTATATCTTTCGATATAGTCAACGGATTGCGATGAAACAAAGCCTAAGCAATAAATCATGTACAGCTGTTGGAGTCGCACCTAACCGTCAATTTAAAGGTATTGTGGTGCGAGTCCCGAATATTTTCCTGTCCCTCGCGTGTTCCGTCGCTTCCGCAGACAAGTGCCACAGCATAGCACGTAGTGAACTTAGTGCAATGTAAAATGTTATTAACATAGTCTTAAGTCTTATTTACTAACGATAACTTGTATTTAGTCTATATATGTTAGTCTATAAGGAATTTATCTATAAATAGATAAATTCCTTTAAGTTTGAGTTTGATTGTAACTAACCTACCTGAATAACGGGTAAGGTCCCTCAAATTAATTTATTTATTTATGCTGTACCTACTGTAATAATTTTACACTGCTCTGACATCATTACTTTTCGCTATTGTTTTCATTTTAATTAAGAAGTAATCTATATTGTTGTATTTATTTACGAATGGCGTAAACATGGACACTTTTGAGTTGTTGATTTAGGTAGTGACATTTTAATTAAAACAATTTCAGGGAAATACTTAATAGTAACTACGGACGTTTATATGAGGCCCTGGTCTTAGGGTTCCGTGTGTTCAGGGATCCCAATGTAAGGAGTTTCTTGTCTGTGTAATATTTAAGTTTTTGATAGTCACAGGGTTATGGTCTGGTCTCTTTAATGAGAATATGCAAACAAAATCGTATTAACCTCTATTTAAATGCCAAAAATCGACTATCGTCAAGTTAGAGTTTGACAAATACTCAAATTCTACTCTACCTACTCTTATTTTAATTGGAACGCAAGGCAAAGATGAAAACCTTAATTCAGGTTTATGCACACCTTCGCGTATTACCATCCTTTGAATTTATAACAATCTGTGCATGAAACCTTTCATTTCATATTATTACTCTAACTTGACGTACGGAACCCTTAGAACGTCCGTTTCGCACTTACCCCGGTTTTTTCCGATGAAATTACAATTACATTCATTAACTAATTCTAATAATAACTATCTAATGTTTCCCATTACGTAGGAGAAAACAATCATCAAAACAACTCGTTTATTTTTCCGGGAAGAAACAAACAAATATTTTGCGGTGGTTTTTATTCGGTAATAGATTCTTATTTACGTAAACAATTGAAAACAATGGAGTTCCTTTGAAGTTCAATTACGAGTAGTAGTTAAATTAGTAGTTACTACTAAACACAGTTGGTTTGTATAAGTGGCAGGGCAATGAGGATATCAGGGGTTTTGACAAACCAACTGTGTTTAGTAGTAACTACTAATTTATCCGGCTTAAATAGGGATTCTGATCCCGATTTCCGGCCAACGTAAGAAAGAAGAGAGAAAGAAAACTATTTTATTTGGCATACATACTCGTAGATACACACAATGTAGTAACAACGTAGGCGCGGGCTTGCGGACGGTGAGCACCGTCCGGCCGTTCGGTAACTGTTTGGACCAAGCCCAAGTCGTCGACGGCGCGCACTGTTCCCGCGCGCCTTAAGGAGTTGTCAGCAACAGCAGGGACCCAGCCGGGTCGAAGCCTACTGGGGCCAGGGTTATCCGAAAGGGCGCTCGAGCCCCGGTATGAAGGCTAGAAGGAACGGGGTGGGTATTTTAGTCAGTAAGAGTCTGACACTATCTCCCGCTCCGCCGAAGGGCGGGGGATATCAATGCATGATTATTTCCCACCATAAAAATAAATAAATAAAAAAAAACCCTCCGTACTGCCATAACCCTCTGACATGCGTTCAGCTGGGCCTTCGGTTGCTGACGCATGGACCGAACAATTCCAGCGTAGAACCTCTGGCAGGTACATTACGATATTTCGGTTTTCGTCCCAATTAACACCCGGTAAACCAGTAGTTCCCGCAACGGCCAAGTGAAGGAACTCTGTAGGATTTAGTCCTTTCGAGCAATCTATGAGGAAACCGGCATGTCCTGGAACCAAAAATTCGAAGACATGTGACATACCCGCACTGGGCCAGTTCTATGGTGTGTACCTCACCAGGCTACTGTTGATCACGCAGTCAATACATTTTTTGGCGTCACGACCATGGCTTCCCAGTGCACGACCTTAAAAAAATCAAAAATCAGAAGCGTTTATTTCAAATAGACTAATTACAGACAGAAAACCTCAAACGGCGAAAATATATGTAATAACCTCATCAGAAGTATGATATATATGTTTGAGCCGCTTGGGGTTGAAGCACTAGGGCCATGGGAACCGAGCGCTCATCGAGTTGTTCGGGATATCAGCAAACAGTTGTTGACTCTTCGCGTGACCAGATTGCTGGGTTCTTCTTCGGTCAACGAATCAGCATTGCCATCCAGCGTGGCAATGCTTACAGCGTTCTGGACACTTTTCCCATTGACATCGATGTGGGCGAATTTTTTGATGCACTATGAGTTCCCCTTTTTACCCGTTTGTACATATTATTATTTTAATTTTGTATTATACAAAGTGTAAAGGACAGCCCTCCATAAACTTTAAGGGCTTGTTCAGTAGACGAAACTCAGTAGAACAACCTACAATAATATTTTTTTTTGAGGAAAAGAAAAAAAAAATCCGCCTCATCCATTGAATTATAAAAACCTGTAGCGACATCTATGGCGCCACATAAGAACTACGAAGAAAGTACGAAATCCTGCATCGCGCAATCAAAGTTCTCCGCGCGATTTGAACATATACGACAGCCCGAAATCATCTATCGGGCAGTAGCCCACCAGACCATAACACCTGTCTGGTCGGAAGATCCTCCCTTTCCAACGGAGGTTTGCGGGACTTTACTCTCTGTTCCGCATACCTCCAAAACCCGGGTTTTTTGTATATCAATGGCCTCACCATACAAAATTATAATTAATGGTTAAAATGTATACATACGAGTATAATATCATCGATTAAATACATGTACCATAAAAAGAAACAATTACAGGCAATTTTAAATTGTCAAAATGTCGGTGATTGTATTTCCAAAGTGTAGATCTCTATGGAGAAGAACGTACAAGAAACTCTATGAACACTATTTAAGACAACTTATTTATCTCGATCTGCACAGCTAAGTAAAATAAATATATTGTACTAGAAATAAATAATTCATAGCTTGCGTTCATTCACAGCACATGGTACATTGTTATCTTAGTTCCCAGAGCTCTGTCTGTCCCACTTTCATTGATTGCGTCATGTTTCGCTCAAGTGTACTGTTTTTGCGATTTCCGTGTTGGGTTTATTTCTTTTTAAGGTGATACATCAATCCAATGTGTTTTTTTATAGTGGGAAAAACAAAATTATCCAATGACAACCCCCGCTCTGGGGCGGTGCGGGAGATAGTGTCAGACTCTTACTGACTAAAAGTCCACCCCGTTCCTTCGTTGCCTTCTTACCGGGGCTTGAGCTATCTTTCGAATAGATTAATAGATAAATAGACCAAAAATAAAAAACCCCAATTGACCCTGGCCCCAGTAGGAGGTGCGCGGGAACAGTGCGCGCCATCGACGACTTGGGCTCAGTCCGGACAGTTACCTGACAGTCGGACAGCGAGCTACCCATAGCTCACTGTCCGCAAGCCCGCGCCTACGCTGGCCGGTAATCGGGATCGGAATCCCGGCGGCGGCTGGGGGCTGGAGCGCCGCCGTTGTCTGATGCTCATCCACTGTGTCAAACGTGTACTGACTAAAACCCATAATTGTACCCACAAACTGAAGTTTTTGTATAAGCTGTATTACTTTTTGGTGTACAATAAAGTCTATTATATTCTGTGTCCTTAAGTTGCCCTTTGTGATCCACGACCTCGGTTCCCTTCTCAATCGTACACTCCTGGTGGAGTTGTCGTGGTCATGGATCGTCTGGTAGTTTAGTTGCAGCTTTTGCGAGACATCTCTCTCTATCTCTCTTTATTTGTGGCACTACGTGTGCATTCAATGAAGGAACACTTAGAAAATGATTTGATGAAATCTGTCCATCTAGTAGGTGATAGAAAGCGAAAACCACTACCACCATCTTAGTCAGAGTAAATACTCTGACTTCTGCGAAGCAGTAACGCTCGTACAGAAGGAGGCCGACCGCATCAGGTAACGGTGCTCTCGCCACCGCCGGGATTCCGATCCCGATTTACGGCCACCGTAGACGCGGGCTTGTGGACGGCGAGCAATGGATAGCTCGCTGTCTGACCGTCCGGTAACTGTCCGGACCGAGCCCAAGTCGTCGACGGCGCACACTATTCCCGCGCGCCTCAAGAACTTGTCAGCAACAGTAGGGGCCCAACTGGGTCGAAGCCTACCGGGGCCAGGGTTAGTTTCGAAAGACATCTCGAGCCCCGGTATGAAGGCTTGAAGGAAAGGGGGTGTGTTTTTAGTCAGTAAGAGTCTGATACTATCTCACACTCCACCCAAGAGCTGGGGTGGTCATTGATGATTTTCCCACCATAAAAAAAGCCTATTCACTCTAGCCTTGAAGACACTCAAATTGTACCGCAGTAGAGAGATTGTTCAGGGTCCTTCGACGCACGCAATATAAACGATGAGGCGAAAGAAAGTAAGATTACTATTACATAAAAAGACTACTTTAAAATTCGATTACTACACTCTTGCATAGAACTTTCAGCTATTATTATCTTTCACAGCCGTTTCTGACACATCACTTGGTATAAACTTACACACGAAATTAAAAATAACTGTTTATTTATACCCATCGGAGCATCACGTTTTGGTAGGTGTGTTTCAACAGACTGACAGACTCTTCTCACGCTTTTTATGTAAATATTGTGGGTGCAGTTGAGGGAAAAGATTACGGGATTTGTCTATTAGTCATCTTGTCCAAGAATCAATCAAGAGAGGTTATCAGCAACAAAGATAGCACGTTGAAATGTCGGCCAAAAGCGTGTTAGACTAGGTACGTTGAACAGTTTTGAAATGTGGATAGTGTTTAGTGGTTCGCAAAGTATTTACTATGAAAACGAAATTGATCAAGTGCGAGTCAGACTTGCACATTAAAGGATCCGTACCTTAGTAATTTTATTTTAATTTTTGATATTTGTTGCTATAGCTATATAATAGCAGTGGCCGAGTCGTAATAGCCCCGACTTACGAGTTATAGTCCGCGGATTCGAACCCATCCAGGCGTATATACAAATCATACATTGTGTAATTTAATTCATCACCATTGCTCTCAAAACGGTGAAGGAAACCATAGTGAGAAACAGGTTCTGGAGTGGCGCCCGCTTACCGGAAGACGCAGCGTAGGAAGGCCTCCTACAAGGTGGACCGATGACCTGGTGAAGGTTGCGGGAATCCGATGGATGCGGGACGTGCAGGATCGTTCATTGTGGCGACACTTGGGGGAGGCCTATGTCCAACAGTGGCCGTCTATCGGCTGAAATGATGATTATAATGATGACTTCTATAGTCAATATTTGATAAAGCTCTTCTAGCTCATTTCGCTACGGTATCACGACAAGGCTAAGAATTTGTCTGTAACTAGTTAATCATTTTGTTATAGAATCAATCATTTGGAGTTTTCACCAAAAAATCACGTGAATATTTTAAATGGTTTGTTGTCATGTCTGTTACAATAGCTGATGAAATTGTTGTGAAGTGTGTTAAATACCGAAGAGGAAGTAGCGGGAAGAATTTTAAAGCTATCCAGTGCATTCTAGTTGTAAATGATTTGTTTATGACTTTGTTGATGAAAAAAAAAGCAAGAAATTTTTCTTTTAATACTAAACAGTTTTACTTTGTGTGTTAAAAGTTATCTGCCTCGTTGGTCTAGATTGGCGCGAATGATGCTGTTATTCTAAGGTCCTGAGTTCGATGACTGGGTTGAGTATATTGTTATTAAGTTAATATTTATTTCATTAACTTTTATGTACAGCAGTAGTACATAGTTATAATTAATGCAACACAGTTTATCCATCGATTTTATTCAGAAGATATCCGCAGGAGAACCAAGGTTGCTGAAATAGCACGAAGAATCGCCAAACTTAAGCGACAATGGGCAGGGCACATTACTCGTAGAACAGATGGACGTTGGAGCCAAAAGGTTCTGAAGTGGCGACGCGTACCGGAAGACGCAGTATTGGAAGGCCTACTACAAGGTGGACCGTTGACTTGGTGAAGGTTGCGGGAATCCGATGGATGCGGGACGCACAGGATCATTCATTGTGACGACACTTGGGGGAGGCCTATATCCAACAGTAGACGTATATGGGCTGAGATGATGATGAGTTTTCCATCTGGGATTCTCAGCAGTAGTCCAAATAAGACTTCGACATAACTGCTGTCGTCTTCGTGGCCTGCGGTGATCCCGTCTTTTGTGTTAGAGTACACATGTGGATGGATGGAGACGGAGAGGAAGCCCAAAGAAAAGATGAATGAATGAGTGAAAGTTTCATATCACTGAAAGAAAAAGGACTTAGTGATAGCTTGACACTAAGTAATGTGGGACAAGGGCAGAAAGATGATGATGATGATACTAAACACAAAAGACGGCATTGCAATATATTATATGGCTTAAATAATAGGCCTTCTTGAAAACCAATTTACAATATCTGAACTGACTAGCTAGTTTTGCAAAAGTTTTTCAGCTATACAGGATGAATATTCAAAGAAATATCGTAATTAAAAAATGAAGGCTTGATGGCCTTAGTAGGCTCTAGCCCCATTGAGCCCTTTTGGTTTTTTTTTAGGTAGGAAAATAATCCAATGACATCCCCCACTAGGAGCGGGAGATAGTGTCAGACTTTTACTGAGTAAATACCCACTCCTGTTTTTGCTTTGCCACTATTCCAGGGCCCTGGGAATCTCTTTCGCAACACCCATGGCCCCAATAGGCTTCGACCCTGCTAGCACAAAATATATAGGTACAGAAGTCAATCTACATACAAAGCGCGCTCGAGCAACGCACACATAGACACCGCTCACAGACACGATGTCTCGGTCGCGTCTCGGATCACTCATCGAACAGTTCCGGCTCAAACGCTCATTAGTGTGCGTCCACCGAGCGTAGGTATAAAAAGTGAAGCACACACATGAGATTGTCTTCTGTACCCATCTATTTTGTGCAGCTGGGCCCTACGGTCGCTGACAACTCCTTGAGGCGCGCTTGGAACACTACGCGCCGTCGATGACCTGAGAAAAAATGATCCAATGCAACCCCTGCTCTTGGGCGGAGCGGGAGATAGTGTCAGACTCTTACTGACTAAAAGACCCACCCCGTTCCTTCTAGCCTTCATACCGGGGCTCGAGCGCCCTTTCGGATAACCCTGGCCCCAGTAGGCTTCGACCCGGCTGGGTCCCTGCTGTTGCTGACAACTACTTGTGGCGCGCGAGAACAGTGCGCGCCGTCGTAGACTTGGGCTTGGTCCGGAGTTACCGGACGACCGGACAGTGAGCTACCCATTCTGCTCAGCTCACTGTTCACTGTCGCAAGCCCGCGCCTACGGTGGCCAGAAATCGAGATCAGCATCCCGGCGCCAGCGGCGGCGGCGATAACGCCGTTGCCTGATGCGTTCGGCCTCCGCCTGCCCCTTTGTTTTGATGACATATCTTTGAAACGCGCGTGGAACAAGGCATGAAATTGTTTTATGTATTAAATGTGATATGCAAACTTAGATCTACTGTGACTTGAAACTTCTGGGGATCAGTGACTCTTCAGTCATGAGGTAAAAGGATATTTTGTACTTCGTAATAACTTATACAATTTACATTCAATAAACAGTGTCAAATTCGTTCTACACGTGTAAATATTACCTAATTACCTAGACACGTGATATCAATGAAGTATTGATATTATTTACCTTTACAGCAAAACAAATCCTAGTAGTTTCCTTTTTATATACCTATAAAATTGTGTAAATACCTACACTTTGTTCGGTACAACACGCTACGTCTTCGAGTGCCACAAACAAGAAAGATATAAAAGGTTGATTTTTTAAGAAATATCGAAAATAATCTGCTGCTTCTTTCATCCGGCGTTAACTAAGGCGAATAGGCGGCCGTACGAGTATGTGTATGGCCGGACAGAGCCCTGCAAACTTTGAAATACATTTTCTTTGCGTATGGTATCGTCCTAATAGAACGCAAATACGCGATCATCGCGCCAGTAAGCGATGCGACCATCGAGTGTTCGCGCGATGGCAAAAACTGGGTGTCCTATTGATCATCGCGCGAATTGACGACGCGAGCCAGGCTCGATCGCCTGCCCTAGACCACGTTCGCTCGCTCAGCGTCCGTGGTCTGGGGCAGTGGCACGGTTGATACGTTGGTATAACCATGGATGTCAGTCATGCTCAATTTTTAATTGGCTACCTGTCGTCTATGATTGTTTTTCTTTTTAATCAGTTTTTTTAAGCTGTAAATCTTCCCTCTCATAGAGAGAGGAGGCCTGTGCCCCAGCAGTGGGAACATAAAAGACTGATTATCGTATACTTATTATGCTATAAGTCCTTCAATAAATAAATAAATAATTGTTTCTTCAGGCAAAATTAAAAGTCTGAGCATACTGAAACTTCTGCATCATCGCCTCTGTCACGCTTTCTCAAGGTTCTTAAGTGTCTGGTGTCCACCTCCGGTGGCCTAACATATTATATCAGAATCAAATGACCGAAAACTCAATAGAAAGTTCCTTGCCAGCTCCTTTTACCAGCAATCAGCTGGTTTATTGATGAGTAAGTAGTTTTGTTTCGGTTATTTATGGCCGTGACTTTATTTTTGGTAATACGTGACTTATTGTAGTTGACAAGAATGTTATCACGCTGTGTTTACTTTTGATTTAGGGTTCCGTTTGGTCGGCAAGAAGCCCCATTTCCACGTGATAGTAGAAAATAGGCTAGTGGCCGTAAAAAATGTAATTAGTCCGTCTTTTAGATTATTCAAAAATAAGAGACACGTATTTTTTTATTTGTAAATCAAATAAAAAATGACAAAGATATAGCCCATTAAAATTACGTGTGACGTCATGCCAGCTTGGTAGATTACGGATTACTGGAAGGTTTATTCCCTCTCCTAGAGAGGAAGCCTGAGTCCCCAGCAGTGGGAACATTATATGGCTGATTACTTATGTCAATACTCAATACTCAATACTTTATTGCTTTATTGTAAAGTCTCATAGCACAAGTACAGGAACAAATCTATTTCCCTTTGCTATCGAGGGAATTTTTTCAGGTAGGAAAATCATCTAAACGACATCTCCCGCCCTTGGGCAGAGCGGGAGGCCGTGTCAGATTTTTACTGAGTAAAAATCCACACCTGTTCCTTCCTTGCCATTGTTCCAGGGCCCCGGGGATCTCTTTCGCATTACCCTTGGCCCCAGTTGGCTTCGACCCTGCTGGACCCCTACGTTGCTACCAACTTCATCCAGACAGCGAGCTATCCATTTCTCGCCGTCCGCAAACCCAACGGTGACCGGAAATCGGGATCAGGATCCTGGCGGCTGGGGTGTGAGCGCTGCTGCCTCACACGTGCTGCCTATAGACTCCTTTGCTAGCATTACTAGTTCGCAGAAGAAAACGACTGCCTGCTACTCTTCCTTTGCTTTCGAGGGCTGTGGAGCCTCTTTCAATCAAATCAAATCAAAGCATTAATTTCAAATAGACCATTTACAGGCACTTTTGAATAGTCAAATGTCGGTCAGTCCAAGAAAAGTGAAGCTAAATTGCACGTTCCAAAGAGTAGGTCTCTATGGAGAAGAACGTGCAAGAAACTCCATGGACACTGGCACACTTATTATGTGTTACATATAATGCTTGGTTACATATTACTTGTTGCTTCTATCATGTGAGCACAATGTCTATAATGAAATAAAAATGTAAAATAATTAAAAAATAGAAACTGAATTAAGCTACACTGGCAGCTAAGAGATGACCAGTCCCATCTGACGGCACCCGTTCACGAGCATGACGCGTGCATCAGCCCCACTCAGCTCAACCATTTTGAAGGGAACTGAAAATCAATAGGCAATCAATCCTACAGTCCAGACAGCCTTGCATTTAGGTACCTACTCCAATTATATAATATACTCATATTTCCCTATAACGTTATACCTACAATAATACACAAGTACTTCACAGTAGGCACTATTTGCAAGTGATCCGAGTAGTATTACATTAGCTGATAAGTTGCATCATTATTAGGTAATGAAAGTGACACTTGAGATGATATTATGACTATCAGAACGGACTTTGAGACTTGTGTCACAGGCACAGGATAAAATGGGGCAGAATGTTTAACCTAAAAAATTAACTTGCTATTCCCAGCGGTTCAACATCATCATCATCCATTTCAGCCGAAAGACGTTCACTGTTGGACATATGCCGCCCCCAAACGTCACCACAACGATCGGTCCTATCTTCGAATAACGCCTCGCATCCATCGGATTCCTGCAACCCTAACCAGGGCCTCAAGTCTGCTATTACAATAGTGTCAGAATGGCCTGTCATTGATTACAAAATTGTGGATTTTGTCGAATTTGGTATAATGACGTCATTATGACTTTCCAATGGTCAACCACTGACACTCCATTGAAGGAAGTGGCTTATAATGGTAATCTCGTACAAATTGATAAATGAATGTCTGACGTATGCGACAATCTGCTAAAATTTTAACAGTTCCTTTGATCAGTAATCTACCATTAGAACGTCATTGTGCAGTTGCAGAACGATATTGTCATTCTACTACAACTCTATTACGAGACCATTGGTCGATCAATGATCGATCATTATGAACTATCAGATTACGAACTTTTAGTAAAATGACAATGGGATCTTGTTGGAATGACGAATTTATAAAAATAGTAGACTTGGGGCCCAGGTCTAGTAGGAGGCTCGCCATTCCAGACCCTTTCGTCCCCATCGACCATCTGGGTTCAATGTGCCCTGCCCATTGCCACGTGATAGTAGAAAATTATCCCAAGGCAACATATTCCCTGTTTAAAAACTTGGACTAATAATTGGCTGTAAATTCTATGTGCCAAGTTTCATCGTACTTTTCAGTCGTTCGAGTGTGAAGAAATAAGTAACAAAAATAACACACATACATGAACTTTCATTTTTAAAATACTAGTGTGATATCATCATAGCATGATAACATATGGCATATCATCACGCCTCAGCCACCGGGTATTCACATTCTTGTAGTCGGTGAGTAACAAGAAGCTCGCGACGCAGGAACGCTAAGGCAATTGAAGGAACACTAGTTGGTTTTAGTCAGTTAACAACTGACACTTTCTCTTACTCCAACTAGAGCGGGAGAAGTATTAGATGATGTTGTCATGGGTATTTGCTGAAAAGAATACTATTCCATTGCTTTCCGTCGTCAACAAGCATTAGGTATACGTTAGGTATGTACTTCTTCTGAGTTCTTCTTCCATACTTTTCTATTATGTATTCTATTATTTGTTTTGTTGCTCCAGACAGACCGGCCAGAGGTCACGACCGCCAATCACCTCCACGAGGACACAGCGCCAGTGCTTCGCCCAATCGAGGCACAACTCCACCGTATTGCGCTCTAAAGTAGGCACAACGGATCTTGAGCGTCTTTTTATCAGCGCGAAGTGAGACACGGGGGCGGGGAGTCGCAGTGATTGACTCGAAGCGCCATCGCGTCATAGACGTCACTCCTCATTCGTTCCCTGCGTTGCTGCATGTACCTAACAACGAAGACGATTGGCTCGCCAATGTATGAAATGCGCAAAGCGATCCCCACTATGATGTCGAGCGCTCAAGATCCGTTGCGCCTACTGTACCAGGTTTTCTGGGCGCACAATGTTATCACTCGGGAGTTATGTAATCTATACATATAATAAAATCGTAGGAAAGTCAAAACTGTACATTGAATATTCTTTTAAAAGAATACTTGGGGCGTGATCTACAATCGATACCGAAGCCAAAAATATAGTTTTTAGAATTTTTGTCTGTTTGTCTGTTTGTCTGTTTGTCTGTATGTATGTCCGGGATAAACTCAAAAAGTACTGCATGGATTTACTTCAAATTTTGCATGAATATTACTAAGAGGTCGGGTCAACACATAGGCTACATATTATCACGCTATCACCTACGGGGGAGGAGCTGTGAGTCTTTATTTTTCTTACGCATTCTGTGACAGCGTATAATATAAGGACGCATATTTAAATGTTGTTTATGAGTAAGTCATGCTATTATCTAGCTTTACACTATAAAAACTACGCCATTAAAGTAACTTGGGCAGGGAAACATAATTTAATGAATATTAGTAGTATAAACACAATTTTAAAACAGCGCCATCTATGAGATTTCATCAAAATCAAATCAAGTTATATGTTATCAGTTTTTGGAAATAATTCATTTAAATTTGATCATGTTAGCGAGGTTAGTAGTTAGAGTCCGTCTAATGAAAGCGTGACCTGAGAAAAGGAGGTTACAACCAAAAATTTTGAATGTGGTATTATTGAAATAGTAGGAGAAAAAAGTTTTGATACTAGAGTATTTTTTGTATTTATGATAATTTTAGAATAGTTGTACAAGAACTTAAATCCTACTCAAAAACATGTGTGTAGACTTAATTATTTGGTGGGTGTATGGTAAATGTCAATAACACACAAAATGTTAGATAGTATTCCAAATTATTTTATTTTATCTAAACTCTCAAATGTCGCTATATAATATTTAAATAATATTCTTTATTTTCCATTTGGCGTTCTGGCAAGAATACCAAGTGCACAACACCGTGATAGTCAAATAAAATAGTCAACATGATTTCAACTACATCACGTCTCGCTAACACTATTAATGTGTTTCAAGATTGTTAGGTTGGAATCGATTCGTTTTAGCTTAAAGAAAATTCAGATCTTTTGGGATTAGTCAAGTGGGAACATGTTTTATACTCCAGTGATTGTTTCAAATGATACGGATCGACTCGTGAGACAAAAAGTTCAGCAGCTGCTGCAGCAGCATCTCTCTCAAACTTGAACTAGGATTTTCGCGATTTTTACTTCAGTTGCAGACTTTCATGCACTACCAGACAGAGTGAGGCAAATCTTTCATTACATCTCAACTGCTTTTGAACGCATTCTACCACTCACGAGCATGTGTTTTTGATTAAGTCGATTCACCAAAACCCTTCTTTGTTCGATGTTTTTGTCCATTATGAAATTCGCAATATGTCAGATTATCTAAAAATATAAGAAAAAAAAATCATTATATCCTTATAACTATCTAATAATATTAGTCGACAAGGATCAAGATTATAACGTCATACTAACTTATAAATCAGAAATCGTATGTAAACAATGTTGGTTTTCATTGAAAACACCTTCTTTCTCTTCTTGTTTTTGTTTGAACTTATTAACCATAGTGTGTAGCAGTTTTTGCACGTTACTGTTTATTGTTTTTCCACAATTAAGCAATTATTTTTGAAAAATAAACATCAGTTTCCAAAAACTGACAATTGCAACCATAAACTTTGACGTGTTTTTTTTCGGCAAAACAATGTTGCCAATTTAATTTAAAAAAAAAACTCCAGGTTACGCTTTCAGTAGACGCACTCTAGTTATTCTTAAAATTCATAGAGTGCGTCTACTGAAAGCGTAACCTGGAGTTTTTTTTTTAAATTAAATTGGCAACATTGTTTTGCCGAAAAAATCACGTCAAAGTCTATGATCGCAATTGTCAGTTTTGTAAACAGATATTTATTTTTCAAGAATAATTGCTTAATTATGGGAAAAACAATAAACAGTAACGTGCGAAAACTGCTACACACTGTGGTTAATAAGTTCAAACAAAAACAAGAAGAGAAAGAATGTGTTTTCAATGAAAACCTATAATGTTTACATACGATTTCAGATTTTTTAAGTTAGTATGACGTTATAATCTTGATCCTTGTCGACTAATATTATTAGATAGTTATATTTAGGATAGAATGATAATTGGTTTTTCTTATATTTTTAGATAATCTGACATATTGCGAATTTCATAATGGATAAAAACATCAAACACAAGGCTTTTGCTAGTGAGTGGTAGAATGCGTTCAAAAGCAGTTGAGATGTAATGAAAGATTTGCCTCACTTTATCTGATAGAGCATCAAAATCTTCAACTGAAGTTAAAATTGCGAAACTGAAGGAAATAGTGACTGAAATCCTAGTTCAAGTTTGAGAGCTGTTGATCTTTTTGTGTCTCACGAGTTGATCCGTATCATTTGAAAGAATCATTGGAGTATAAAACATGTTCCCACTTGACTAATCCCAATAGATCTGAATTTTCTCTATGCTAAAACGAATCGATTCCACCCAACAACCTTGAAACACATTAGTGTTGGCGAGACGTGATGAAGTTGAAATCATGTTGACCATTTTATTTGACTATCGCGGTGTTGTGCACTTGGTATTCTTGCCAGAAGGTAAATAAAGAATATTATTTGAATATATAGCGCCATTTTTTTTTTCCGATTTGAAAAATCATCCTATGACAACCCCCGCTCTTGGGCGGAGGCGGAGATAGTGTCAGACTCTTACTGACTAAAAAACTCATCCCGTTACTTCAAGCCTTCATACCGGGGCTCGAGCAACCTTTCGGATAACCCTGGCCTCAGTAGGCTTCGACCCGGCTGGGCCCCTGCTGTTGCTGACAACTCCTTGAGGCCCGCGGGAACAGTGCGCGCCGTTGACGACTTGGGCTTGGTCCGGACAGTTACCGGACGGCCGGACAGCGAGCTACCCATTGCTCACTGTCCGCAAGCCCGCGCCTACGGTGGCCGGAAATCGGGATCAGTATCCCGGCGCTGGCGGCGGTGGCGATAACGCCGTTGCCTGATGCTTGGAGCGAGAGCCGCCGATCGCCCCCACGAGGGCACGGCGATGATCCGCCCAAGCGGAGCACACCTCGACTGTGTGCTCCACCGTGTCCTCCGGGCATTCCGCACAGTAGCGACAACCAGGCGTCACTTCCTCATGAATCCGGTGTATGTACCTCCTGAACGAACCATGTCCGGTGAGGACCTGCGTCATGCGGAAGGCAAGAACGCCGTGAGGTCTTTTCAGCCACGCCATATAGCGACATTTGAGAGATCAGATAAAATAAAATAATTTGGGATAATAACTAACATTTTGTGTGTTATTGACCTTTACCATACACCCACCAAATAATTAAGTCTAGACTAGGGCTTTCAATACCGGTATTACGGGATCCCGTAATACCGTGATCACGGATATATTTTGGTCTTTCTTCAATCACGGTATTGACGAGCCAATACCGTGATTACGGTATTACAATCTATTATTATCTTTTATTGAGTTTTGTTTTAATAAGTAGCAGGAAATTGTATGATATAATATAAATTACGACGTATTATTCTCACACTTGTATTTAGCACCAACTCTTATCTCCAGCTCACCCGCCCGCACCTTGCTGAGACCTGTTTCTGAGTCGAGTGAGCCTAAAGGGCCTATTACACTATGCGTTATTTAGCACACGATATTCAGACTCGTCTTTGTTTTCTTTCCGAGTAAGACAGTCTGACCCTTGTTACCCATAGACTAGATACGTCGAATCATAGACTAAAACCGTCTGAATAACGCTTAGTGTAATAGGCCCTATACGGCGTTATTGTTTTGTTAGTTAGTATCGCAAAGGCGCTCGGGTAACATGTGCATGTGAACTTGGTCATTGTGTATTTTTGATAAGTTTGTGATCTTAACGAGCAACATGACAACACTAATATATATAATATTAATACTTGTATTTACTGGGGTTTGTCTAATTCTCAATGGATCCCGCGATCGTATTTATTTGTCGTATCTGATGACGTGTCACGAATTCACAACAGATTGAAGCATCTAAAATTGTGGCATTTTCCTCTTTGATTAATGTCATTTTTACTTAAACGAATCACGTTATCCATTAGGTCTAAATAGTAAAAATTTAAAATTTGAGCGGTTTGGATGTGGCTTTGTTTTCTAACTTCAATTATTATTAATTTTGCCTAATTAGTACTTATTAAAGAAAAAACAGTTCAAGATTATACATTTAATTGGCAGTTTGGTATAGAAATCAGATATCAGAAACGTTTATTTCAAATATATTAATTACAGGCACTTTTGAATTGTAAAAATGTCGGTCAGTCAAACAAGTGAAGCTAAATTACACGTTCCAAAGTGTAGATCTCTATGGAGAAGAACGTGCAAGAAACTCCATGGAAAATCTTTTAAATCATATTGAGTTACATGAATATTCGTTACATATTTCTTGTTGCTTCTATTAGGTGAGCACAATGAAGATAAATAATAAAAATACAACAAGTACATGGGAAATATTCTAATAATAATAAGAAAGACACGAATCTTGACACTTGCTGACTTCTAAGGGCAGTATAGGTACTTATCGAATTTATCAGCCAGTAAACAATAGATACAGCAGCGCCATGCTTACTTGAACCTTATTAGAACTGCGTTTGAACTTTATTAGAATTGTCGTAAACAAGTGAGAGCGTCAAGTAAGCATAACTTTGCTAAGCGCCGGTTAACAATAGGTACGACACCGCCATGCTTACTAGAACCTTATTAGAACGGTTAAGAGAGAATAAAGATTGATTCGAAAACTAAGAAAAAGTTTTTAAATGGTTTCATTAATGTCCTAATTAAAGTTCCTAGAGAAGGGATTACAGTCAAGCACTAGATTAAAAAAAAAAAAAAAACAAAAAACTTGAGTTCAATACCGTGATCACGTGATCACGGTATTGAATTATGCTAATACCGGTATTGATACCGGTATTGAAAAAATCCGGTATTTGAAAGCCCTAGTCTAGACACATGTTTTTGATTAGGACTAACTATTATACAATTGTTATAAATACAAAAAATACTCTAGTATCAAAACTTTTTTCTCCTACTATTTCAATAATACCACATTCAAAATTTTTTGTTGTAACCTCCTTTTCTCAGGTCACGCTTTCATTAGACGGACTATAGATGGTAATGTGCATTTTCTTCATATTATAGTTCGTTTTGACAAATTCAAATTCCAACAAAACTCCAAAAAACCTTGAGCAGAGTTGAGGAAGATAATTAAAAAAAAATGCGGTGTTAGGTATTACATGGTGGCATTTCTCAGACTCTGTGAAGTCGCTCTGTTTGCGAAATCCCTTACGTATGACGAGGTGCCTTCATATTACACGTACGACAAGCAAAGGGGTGTATTCAACCGACATCCACGAGGAGGTACTGTGAAAGGTTTCCGGGAATTTTCAAGGACACTGCATTGGATAGGGTTTATACCGTGCACCCGAATAGTGGCGAATGCTATTTTGTCGGTTGTTACATCACACTGTCTCAGGCCCAACGTCTTTCGACTTTCTGAGGACTTTTGATCGCGTGGAGTATCCCACTTACCGCGCATCCTTTTGCCTAATTGGGATGACACCCTTGCGGAGGCAAGCGTCAGTGACAGTCCCAGTCACATGCGTCATCTGCTTGCCGTCATCTTGGTGTTTTGTGGAGTCGCGAACCCGGTAGCTTTGTGGGAGATGTATCGCCATCATCTGTCTGAAGATTTTCTACGAGCTTTGAGGCGTGCTACTAGAGACGAAGTCGAAGTAACTGATGAACGCGTGCTGAACACCTGTCTCAGTTCACTTCAAGATGTGGTCATTTCTATCGGCGGCAATCCACTGATCGAATATGGGTTACCAGCTCTCCAATCATCACCACATCAAGACCGTGGAAATCGGGAGTATAACGCTGAGACAAATTACGATCCGGGCGAAAGAACCACCATACGAAATTACCATGTCGCTTTGTTCTCTTGAGAGCAAAAACGAATTTATGACACCGTCCTTGAAAGCGTTGGGCAAAACCAGGGTAAAATGTTTTTCTTGGATGCTTCTGGTGGAACAGGAAAAACGTTTGTTACCACTGGCATACTTGCAGAGGTCAGGAGGCAAGACAAAATTGCTATTGCTGTAGCGTCGTCGGGAATCGCTGCCACACTGCTTCCGGAAGGCAAGATAGCACATGCCATGTTAAAAATTCCCATCGATTTACAGAGCGCCAAAACGCCTGTTTGTGGTGTGTCACGTAACAGCTATAAGGGACACGTGCTCAAGGATTGCTCTCTGATGATGAGTGTACGATGGCCAATAGGAAGGCAGTTGAGGTCGTGGACAGAACCCTGCAGGACATCCGCAGGAACTAACATTTGATGGATGGTGTCACAGTTCTGTTCATTGGCGATTTCCGGCAAACACTTCCCGAGGTGACGCGGGGATCGAGGGCTGACGAGGTGAAAGCTTCGTCGAAACGATCTTCGTTGTGGTCACGAGTTCGTACACTGCGCTTGACCATTAATATGAGAGCTCGGCTCGGCGGCAATGCACGTGCTCAAGAATTCTCTGATGTCCTTCTAAGTCTTGGCGAAGGCACTCTACCAGAAGAGAGAGGTGGACAGGTGGTGCTTCCAGAGTCTCTCGGTAGAGTGGTATCTAGCTTAGAAAAACTCATTCACAGTGTGTACGGGGACATCAGTCGTATACCGCACCAGCAGAATTCTTGGGTGTGTGGCCATTTTGACGCCCAAAAATGATCAGGCTGCAGCAGTTAACGAATGCATTCTCTCGGAAATTGTGAAGAATGAAGTTGTCTACACCTCGATAAACACTGTTGTCGAGCAAGATGATGCCACACGTTATTCCGTGGAATTTCTGATTTCCCTGTCAGCAAGTAGACTTCCGGCGCATACCATCAAGCTGAAGGTCGGTGTCCCGATTATGCTTCGAAGTTGTGACGGGACCCGCCTTAAAGTCATCTCGCTCCACACAGACACACCATTGAGGCGGAAATTCTTACGGGTTGTAGCGTCAGCGAGGCAGTATTTATACCACGCATTCCCCTCATACCCCATAACTTCCCGTTCCAGTTCAAGCGCGTACATTTCCCCGTGTGTGTTTGCTTCGCGATGACCATCAATAAGTCGCAGGGGCAGACACTGAGGGCAGCGGGTGTCGACCTCAGGTCGAGTTGCTTCTCACTCGGGCAACTGTTCGTCGCTTGCTCCCGCGCTTCCAGTCCTGACTCTCTTTACATTTTGGCTCCTGTCAGTATAACTACCAACGTAGTTTATAGGGAAGTCTTGTAAAGTATGATGCCTTTATACGTATTTTTACTCTTTTGTGTCCTGGAATGTATTCCTGCATTATTTTCTTTATTTCCTTCAGTCACATCTTATGACTGAACTCAGCAGGATTTCCATATAACTCTCTTCACTAGCTTCGTTTGCGAAAAAAACGTATATTATAATGCTATTTTAAAAGTTGCTTATTTATAATGCTATAGCGACACTGGCACCTTAGGTATTTTTAGTGCTGTAGAGGCTTCACGCAGACGACGTCGCTGGCAGCAGCTAGTGTTACATAATAAAAACATTAGATAATCACACAGGCATTTAGTAACAAGTAGGATTAAATATCAACAGTAGCAGATTAGTTTACTGATAATAGAATTAAACTGGAAGGTATATCTGACGGTGATAGATTTATTTGATAAGTCTATTGTATATTGCTAAAATATACATATACATCATATATTATAACAATCATCAGAACACTTACCTGTCGTTTGTTTTTTATTGTCATAACGTAAGATGGCGCCATCATCTCGTTTTTTAGGGTTCCGTAATTTTTTTTTGTGTTGTGGTGAAAAAAATCAACCGATGACAACCCCCACTCTTGGGCGGAGTGGGAGGTAGTGTCAGACTCTTACTGACTATAAGCCCACCCCGTTCCTTCTGGCCTTCATACCGGGGTTCGAGTTCCCTTTTGGAAAAGGGTTCTGTCTGTACCTCAAAAGGAAAAAACGGAACCCTTATAGAATAAAAGTCAACGGAAAAAAAATACGATCGTTTAAGTCACAAAAAAAAAGGTACTTATATTGCGATACTCTCCAAGATCGAAATTCGTAGGGTTCCTACTTCCCGTTGATCCCCGTTGACCCGATTCCTGAAATTTGGCACAAAGCAAGGTCTTATCACAGGTATAGAAATAAACCTAAAATCCAGTAAATTTGTAGTTACCTACGTCATAAAAAAAAACTTTTTTGCAATTCGGAAAAATCTTCGAGACTTCATTCGACAATTGTAGTTTGCACGGAACTCTCACTGAGCGAGTCCGACTCGCACTTGCCCAGATTCTTTGGGTTCTGCACCCAAAAAAAGGAATCTTTATAAAATCACTTTCTAGTCCGTCTGTTTATCTGTCTGTCAAGTCTGTTTATCTCGGGAACACATAAAGGTATCGAGTTGAAATTAAAACCATAGAATCAAGTCTATGATAACATATGGATCCGAAACGTGGTCGCTCACAATGGGCCTCATCAGAAGGCTTAAAGTCACCCAAAGAGCAATGGGAAGGGCTATTCTCGGAGTTTCCTTGCGTGATCGAATCAGAAATGAAGATATCCGCGGAATAACCAAGGTTGCCGACATAGCACGAAGAATCGCCAAACTTAAGTGCCAATGGGCAGGGCACATTGCTCGGAGAACAGATGGGCGTTGAGGCCGAAAGGTTCTGGGGTGGCGACCACGTAAAAAAGGATTTCCCAAAATTTACTCCATAGGGGCATGAAACGGAAGTCTAATTTAGTGTGTATGGAGAAATCGCTTTCACATGGGCAAAGTCGCTGGCAAAAGTATTCGAAGTATAAAAAAGTGCGTTTCGGCCTCAACCTTACAAGTAAGCTATAACTGCCTCGTACAATTACCGTCACGAATCCTGAGTGCTGGCTTCAAGTTGCGCAGAAGTCAAATATTCGGTCTCTTTAGTGGTGCAAAGCGATCCCCACTCTGACGCCGAGCGTTCAAGATCCGTTTCGGCAATTGTAGGTCTTGGTTTGGTGGTCAATTGCTAAATGTGAAGTTCGGGCTTGATTCTCCAAAAGCACTGATTGGCAAAACCTGCAACTTTTCTTTCATTAGGAATTACACTATAGCCGGAGGTGCCGCTGGACGTCTGAGGGTGTAGTTCTCCTCACTATAATAAACACAACTAAAAGGAATTATCGAAATTGGTCCAGCCGTTTACGCGCAATGACGTGACCAAGAGAAATAGGGATTCACTTTGCTATATATCATCATCATCAGCCTTTTTTAATGTTCCCACTGCTGGTACTCAGATCTCCTCTCTAGGGGAGGGAATGGGCCCAGTGCGATATGCTGAAAGTCACATGTCTTCGAATTTTTGGTTCTAGGACATGCCGGTTTCCTCACGATGTTTTCCTTCACCGTTTTGAGAGCAGTGCTAATGACATAAATTACACAAAGTAATGTGCCTGGCAGGGTTTGAACCCACGACCTACATCTTGTAAGTCAGAGCCTTTACCATTCGGCCACCACTGCGCTTGATATATACAGATAAATATAATTGGTCGGGGCCCGGTCAGGGTCGTGGGAATCCGATGGATGCGTGACGCACAGGACCGTTCGTTGTGGCGACGCTTGGGGGAGGCCTATATACAACAGTGGACGTCTTTCGGCTGATATGATGATAAATATAATTGAGAAAGGAGAAGAAAAATGTTCAGAGTGAAAGATCTACCACTCCGTGTCCGTTATTTTAATACAGGTATTAATCAAATGTAAATAAAAATTAATGACTTAGCAACAGTGTGTACTTACGTAAATCCAATTAAACTATGTAGTTACTATATAATATTCATTAATATGCATGTCCTATTGTTAATTTGATCCACGTTTGATGTCCTAAGCAGGTACAGTCTGGAACATAAACTTCATTAGTTTTATAAATTTCCTATTTCTAAAACTATACATGGCAAGTACCAGAATTTGGGCTGCAGGAACGCTGCTTGACTGCGATCCAACCTGATGGTAAGCAGTGATGCAATCGTTGATGGTGAGGCGCACTAGTTTATTAAGAGCCTATTCACTCTAGCCTTGAAGACATCTAAATTATAATTGGACGGAAAGACCGAAGCAGACCAATTGTTCTAGTTCTTCGAAAACGAACTAGTGCGAATCGTAGAAATTTCGACAATGTAATGCCTTGATCACACGTACCGAATAAAAGGGCGTGACAGTAAAATGTTGCTCGGCCGAGACAGTGTTGTAAACGAGTTGTAGAGATAAGCGCTCGGCGCTGTGTTTACACGCACCGAGTACTCGGCCGAGAGCACTGTCTCGCCCGTTTTCTCGGTACGTGTGATCGTGTACGACAGGTGGTCCGATGGTAGAAATGAGATGGTGGAATCAAGTCATGCCATTCCCGCACACTCTCCAAAATGCATCCTGTAAAATACCGAAAGGCTGGCTACCCCGGCCTGTGCTCGATGCTTTGTAAATTTGAGTTAGCCAAATCTGGATCACCAATTAGTGCTGCACCCGCGCGTGGAATACTACGCGAATTGAAGTTAGCCAAATCTGGATCACCAATTAGTGCTGTACCCGCCTGTGGAATAGTACGCGAATTGGAGTTAGCCAAATCTGGATCACCAATTAGTGCTGCACCCGCAAATGGAATACTACGCGAATTGGAGTTAGCCAAATCGGGATCACCAATTAGTGCTGCACCCGCGCGTGGAATAATATGCGAATTAGAGTTAGCCAAATCTGGATCGCCAATTAGTGCTGCACCCGCGCGTGGAATACTACGCGAATTGGAGTTAGTTAAATTTGGATCACCTATTAGTGCTGCACCCGCGCGTAGAATACTACGCGAATTGGAGTTAGTTAAATCTGGATCACCAATTAGTGCTGCACCCGCACGTGGAATACTACACCCCGTCGACGACTCGAGCTCGATCCAGACGTTTACCGGACGGCTGGACGGTAAGCTAACCATTGCTCGCCGTCATAATGATGGTGACGATATATAAAAACGATGTAAAACAAACGTAAGACAAAGCATACCAAAACAGATTCTGTCAACAACAGTACCACAATTTTACGTTTAAAGTAATTAAACACTATTGTCTTCTACTGGCATGAGTTCACATTCATCCATTGTTTTAAAATGTCACTCAAGCTACTATAAACCTTATCTCCTAAGGATATGGTCCATTTCAACGTGTCTTTATTTCCAGACATTCTTTGCAAATCAGACTTCACGTGAGGCATTCTTAATGAAGATAAAATAGTCGTCAATATTTAATTAAGAATTTATTTGATGGTGTTTTTTTAACTGAAACAATGAATCTGTTAGTGTTCTTCTTGGTCGTTTCACTCTTGCCACCATAGTGGTCGTGGTTATCACGAAGGTAGCTCTCTGGAAGTCGTCATGGCGTCAGGATAAAACACACGACTTTTCGCCACTTGTACTTGCTGGCAGTCATTTGAGCGTACTCGTTCAATGGGCCGCCAACATCTACTTTGATCAGCCCTAGCCAAGTTACAACCGTTTCTCTTGCGTCCAACGCCTCGAGTTGGCCACGTCCCCGATTCTTTTGTTCTGACCACGTGACTGAGCGTTGAGATGACGTCATTCCCGTACATTTGAAGTTTTTACAAGCGTTGATGATTGCAAATTATCAACTTACCTAGGAGTACTGGTCCGCCCATCGCATTGCTGTTCTTCCACGCGTCCTCATCTACCTCTATAAGTTCCTATTTCTACCACGAATATGACGAATATAGTAGGTATTGCGACTTCCGAAGCCCGAGGCATCTCCTGTTACGGTGGCTGGGATCCGAAGATGTCCATTACCTCACGCGTACGGCTATTTCTTTCGATAGCATTACTGCTTCAAAGGAGGCGAATCAGGGACCGGCGCCAGAGTTCTCTTCCACGAGGACACTGCGGTGATCTGCCCAAGCGGGGCACACCACTGCCGTTTGCTCCACATTGTCTTCCAGGAGGTCCAAACAATAGTAACACCGGTTTCTTTCCCCTGAATCAAGAATAAGAACCTCTAGAACTGGTAAGTTAGGTCGACGGCCGTCTGCTTCGCTAGCATTACTCCTTTGTAGAAAGAAGTGCCCGCCTCCCACCCTTCGCCATATGGACCGGACAATGATGAACCTAAGCATTTCTTCTAGATGAATCTAGTGAAGAAACCTCCTGAACTTGCCATGTCCGGTGAGGACCTGTGTGTTAAGTGGAAGGTGAAAGCGTCTCTGCAGCTACTGCTCTAAAATGTGAAAAAACGAAAGACGACGAAAAAGACGAAAGTTTGCGAGTGTACCTACGTGTGTGAACCACGTATACAAAATGTATGCGCACACGTAGTCCACGTACCCCGAACTAGGCAAGTCGGTCTCCATACTTTTTTTTTATTTTTTTATCCGATGCAAGGTGAAAGGCTTAGTCTGGACCGTAGAGGTTTCAACAACGTAAGGTACTCGCCGTACGTCGAGTTGTCCGATGGTAGAAATGAGATGGCGGAATCAAGTCATGCGATTCCCGCACACATTCTCCAAAATGCAACCCGCAAAACATATATAGAAACTGGACTTGATCCACGCCACGCGAAGTCGTTCTCTGTACCAATCTGCAGTGCTATTCTCGAAGAAATCAGCCTTCATCGCAGCGCTGGCCGCAGCGTCGAGTCAAGAGCGCAGTACATTGAATTAACAATCTAATGTATAGGTCTTTTGGGTTCTTAATCCAATGTACTCTATTTGGATTTAGTCGCTGCGGCCAGCATTGCGCTCAAGGCTGTTTTTTTAGATAATAGAACGCCAGGTGTGTGTAGCCTCAAACGACTGAACGGATTGAAATGAAGTTTGGGACTCGGGTAAACCGTATCCTGGAGTAGCACAAAGGATCCTTTTTTTTATTGTTGATAGGCTCGCGCTTGACCGCTATGTAACCTGATGGAAAGCGACGATGCGGTCGACGATGGAACTCGCTTACCTAGTAGTAACCTATTCACTCTTAACTTAAAGTTGTAGACATCAGGAAACACAGACTCTGGCGAGGAATTGCACTCCTTAAGGATTATGCTCCCTTGGACCAGTTTTCTACTTTAAACACAGATGAAGCCACTAGCAGCAGCTTGTATGATCTTATAACAAACAATAAATGATTTAAACTAAGTAGCTGTTTCAGTTACGTGGGAGGATTATCCATTGTTTATGGAAACTGTAGAAATAGGTAGGTATTATGTACCATTCTCTGGTAAATACGTTTTCTTTGGACGAGCCGAGTGATGACATAATAATGAGATAAATACAACCGATTGTATAATATTGAAATTGTAAACTAGCAGCCACCCGCGATTTCGTCCGCTTGAAATTTTTACACCCCACTTTTCCCGTAACCTGCATGTTCATGAACCACAAATTCGAAGACATGTGACATTCACCAACCCGCACTGGGCCCGCGTGGTGGATTACGGCATTCCCTCTCCTAGAGAAAAGGTCTGAATTCCAGCAGTGCGAACATTAAAAAAGGCTGATAAAGATGATGGAATGCAAAGGGCAGCCGAAGGAACACAGGAGTCTTTTACACAGTAGAAGTCTGATACTTCTCACTCCATCCAGAGCAGAAAAAGTTATTTGATGATTTCCTACAAAAAAATTCACCAAATCATCATCCAATAACATCTCTCGCTCTTGGGCGGAGCAGAAAGGTATGTCAGACTTTTATTGAAAAAAAAACACACACCTGTCTTTGCTTTACTGTTCATACCAGGGCAGATGTTTCCTTTCAGAAGCAAACCCATGGCCTTAGTAGGGTTCGACCCGGCTGAAAACTCCTTGAGGCGCGCGTGAAACATTACGCGCCGTCGGTTGTGGACTTGGGCTTGGACCGGACGGTTACAGGACAGGCGGACATTGCTCGCCGTCCGCAAGACCAACTTTGGTTCACCTGCCTTAACTGCAGGCAGGTGAACCAAGGTTGGTCTTGCGGACTTCTTTCTTTTCTTCAATTCACAACTCCTACTATTTCATTTTTTTTTTTTTTCATAAAGACACGTGCTTCGCTGTTCCTCTGACCCTCTACACGTGCTACCGAAAGACAAACAACTCACTCTCGGCTTCCAATTTCACATCGATGTGGAAAATTTCATAATAAAATATTCGTCTCGATATCTGATTGACTGGGACATAGTAAAAGTTATGTCACAAAAGGTTCAGTCTATTTAATACGGCACTTTATGAATATGTTGATTGCTCTTTATTTTTTTTTTATTTTAACATAATATCTGGCAGTTTTTAGTACTTTTTGCGGCCTACCCAAATGTCCTTTCTTTAGTATCGTTCATCAAGTCGTTGAGCTCCTTAGTAGTCTTGAGTTGAGCTACACAAATGCTTGCACTGTTTGGACAGGTCCACTCAGAATTGTGTGGTTCTTTCTTCAAAAGACAATTCATTGTTTGCTATATGGACTGTAAAAGAGACTGGTCCCTGAGTTTGTTTTGGAGTTTCTTCATCGGCAAACATCGACTTCATCTAGTTTAAAATGACGAAAGAATTCACTGTGCGTGAGTGTTTTTAACTGACTTCAAAAAAGGAGGAGGTTCTCAATTCGACCGTATACCTATATGTTTTTTTTAACTGCCCTTTATCAAATATAATTAATAAATAAAATATAATTGTATAGCGCGTTTCAGGTTTCGCATTTACCAGAACTAATGTTGAAAGAATTCATTTTTTTTTTAATTGATAAATCTAGTACTTGACTGTGATCCCACCTGATGGTAAGCAGTGATGCAATTGTAGATTACTTTTTTTGACTTTTGAATTACTTGACTTCTGCACTTTTATCCAGCATAAATGGTCACGTGCACCTTTCCCGAATCTGTTTGAATACACAAATATCTTATGAAACGTGACCTTCCAGCATTTGATAGAAAACTTATATTCTATAGGTACATATTATACAATACTTACATTTCATATAATGTATTGAATTTCAATCATGGATGTTGTTATGCACTGTCCGACGTTAGGCACGTAATAGAATTTGTAAATGTTATAAAAAGTTTATGAAACTTTAATATATCGAATTGTATAATCATGTCACCTCTAAATGTAACCTTGACCTTCCCAGTTTTGGAAACCAGGTGATTTCTTTTTTAGCACTATTTTGATGAAGAATACTTTTAATCTCTTTGACAATTGCATGTATGAATGCAATAAACTCAAAAAATGCAGAACGGATTTTGATGCGGTTTTCTCCAATAGACACAGTGATTTATGAGAAAGGTTTAAATATATAATAAATAGGTATATAGTAGTACATACAGTTTAAATTGAATATAAAACAATGTGGTGACACCAGCACCCTTACTAAGTTGCCAAGACAACTTGTACTAAAGATGCTGGGCCCAACCCTTTAATGGATGTTTCTTATTTTTATTTACATACATAACATGCTATTTTGCATTTATACGACTGGTTCATTATATGGCATAGGTAGACGGACAAATATGCCTATATATAATAATATAATATTGCACTACTATCACACAACGCCGTCTAGTCTCAAGCTAAGCAGAGCTTGTGTTAAGAGTACTAGACAACTGATAAACAAATTTATATATTTCTAAATACATACATATTATAGATAAATTACACCCAGACACAGAACAAATGTACAAAACATGCATATTATAGTAAAGAAAAGACAAGAATTTCATAGATCTATACTAGCAAGTTTTTTTTTCTCGCTACAGAAGTGAACTGATGAAATTTAACCACAAAAAAGGCAAAACAAAATTAAACTATTTCTAAACAATCACAACTTGTACCTACACACTATATATTTTTAAATTATTACAAAAATGAGGCTCTGTCCGTACCCATTACCGATCATATATTTGTGTAGTCAAAAGTAATAAAAAAACTAAATCACAAAATTGTCCAAAAAAGTTATAATTGGTACATTAATATAATTGAATCAATCATTCATAACAATTACTACTAGAAAATATTACGCGCAGTATTTTTCCATTTTTATCGTCATTCATTTATTCATAATCAAATAGCCTGTTCACTATTTCCACAAATTGAGTGATATTTTGGGATATAAAAAACGCTCATACCTTTATGAGTATTATTATTTAGACTTCTCCTCGAGCGTACATAGGTCTGAACAACTTCAATGACTTTGAAAAACGCTTAATTTTCATTTTGTACACACGTTTGTACGAAATTTATTAGGACGAAAATTTAAGTGTCTATATCATGATCGTCATCATCATCATTAGCCTTTTTTTTAATGTTCCCACTGCTGGGACTCAGGCCTCCTCTCTAGGAGATATATATATATTATTTGTTTTTCCTATAAAAAATCAGAAAAACTTTTTTTTATTCTTTTGGTGATTTACGTAAAAACGGCAATTTTCCAGGTCATTTATCAATGGCGCTCGAAGGGCTTATTAGAAAATGTCTTGTTGTTATTTAAATAATAACATGATATTTTATTACAAGCCCTTTAAGTATTTGCAATTAAAAAATAGTCGTGCAAGTATATGTACTAGTAGATTCGTGTTTCCCCAGTATACGTACTAAGTACTTGAGCAAGTCAATTCCGTCATCAATCTCGAAAATCATCAATACAGAATACTAATCACTAGATTTCAAACGCAATCATCATGTTTATCTCCGAATTATAAAGGAAAACTAATAGCTAAACACTGCTTGAATTAATAAGATCCTTTTTTGGGTTTTTCTTGTTTACAAGTAATACTAAGAACGTGTTGGGTCACGCCATTGTTTTTTTTTCATGGACAGCCTATGGTATATCAAAACACAATGGCGTAATCTTCCGGCTTTTGTCCAATCTTTGATTAACCTTTTGAATGTCTTATGTTACACAGTTCGACATAAGCAATTATCTTTCTATTGTGTCTCTAATTACGGCATTCAAAGAGTTATAGCGATGAAAAGTTTATTTATTTATTTTATAATTTACGTATACACAGTTATGTATGTAGAGCAGTGGTGGCCGACTGGTAATGGCCCCGACTTACGAGTTGTAGGTCACGGGTTCGAACCCAGCCAGGCGCATTATCTTGTGTAATTTATTTCATCACCACTGCTTTCAAAACGATGAAGGAAAAACATCGTGAGGAAACCGGTATGTCCCAGTACCAAAAAATCGAAGACTACACTGGGCCCGCGTGGTGGATTACGGCCCATTCCCTTTCCTAGATAGGAGGCCTGAGACCCAATAGAGGGAACATTAAAATGGCTGATGTTGATTACACACAGAAGTTTCCTCCAGCAGACCTGCGAAAGGAAAGACAGAAACGTAAACAATAGTTAACAAAAGTTAATAATTTTACATTGATGAAAATCAATCTTCCCTTAGCATAGGGTTGCCATTCGTCCCGATACGTCGGGACATGTCAGCGTTATTAATAATGGTGTCCCGACGTCCCGACAAGCTATAAAATGTCCCGACAAATATAGTCGAGCGCAGAGCTACAAGTTTTAAAAAATTGTCGACGTAGATGAACAGAATCGCTAGGGAGCCGATACTATGGAGGCTATTCTTTTATGTAAAATTAATTTTCACATGAATTGTGAAGAAGTTTATAAATTCATAATTAAGGAAACCAATAATTACTGTCCTAAATAAAATCATCCCAGAAATATAAAGAAGATTTTTTTCATACGTTAGTTCAAATAGTTTTGTTTTAAAGATTCCTTTCGCGATGCTATTTGCCTTGCTTTACCAACGAACATAGTAAATAATAAAAACAGAGGACCCCGAATTGTAATTGTTCCGACGGGGCCTTGAGGATTTATGGCAGCCCTATCTTAGCATATAAGCATAAGCATGTAAGGTGAGCGTGTGCCCCGCTTGGACGGTGCACCACCGTGTCCTCGTAGGGGCGACCGACGATAACGATCTCTCGCGCCGGGCCTTGGTACAGACCGTGGTCCGGAGCAAGGAAGAATGGCAGGCGGTCGCCTACTTCTGCGAAGTAGTAATGCTAGCGAAGAAGGCGGCCGCACGCACTAGGGAACGGCCCTCACGCCCCATTTTCAGCCATCAAAGTCGTGGGCTTACGGATGGCCAGCAATGGATAGCTCGCCGTCCGACCGTCCGGTAACCGTCCGGACCGGGCCCGAATCGTCGACAGCGTGTAGTATTTCACGCGCGCCTTAAAAAGATGTCAGCAAAACCTTAGAAGTCCCCTGCAGAGTCGAAGCCTACTGACCAACTTGCATAATTGCAACACTCGCAGAACATGTGACTTGAAGTTTGTATGGAAGCATTGTCATTAGTGCTCATAACAGTTAAGCAAGAACTACATTAGACCGATGCACACGTGGTCCACGCCTGTTTTGTACGTAGAACGAAATCGCGTGGCGTGGATCTCATGTAGCTCTGCCATATAAAATGTATGGAGAGTATGGAGACCGACACATCTTTTTTTTGTGGTGGAAAAAAATCATGCAATGACATCCCCTGCTCATGGGCAGAGCGAGAGATAGTGTCAGACTCTTACTGACTAAAAGACCCACCCTGTTCCATCTAGCCTTCATACCGGGGCTCGATCGCCCTTTCGGATAACCCTGGCCCCAGTAGGCTTCGACCCGGCGAGACCGACACACCCTGATCGTCGTAGGTGGCACACTTATGCGCAAAGTAGTTCTACCTTTAATAGAAGTTATTGAAAAACGACATGTTAATATTGACATATTAACGCCTGATTTGTACGTAGAACGACGTCGCGTGGCGTGGATCAAGTGTAGCTCTACAAGTCTAGTTGCCATAGAAAATGTATGAAAACCGACGTCTCCAGACGCCGCGTATGTAACACATGTGTGCGCAGTGTAGTGTTCTGCCTTTATTCCCATCAAGCACACGGCTTGTACAGTGAACCATATGCATAATAATTATGCATATTGTAACGATGAATTCACTGCCATTTCGAAAACTATCGTCCATTATCACATTGTAGTCACGTCCGTCCTACTTAGACATGCTCTCTCTCTGTCGCACATTTGCGGAAGACGTGATATCACGATCAGGACATTCCTTTGATATCATACTTTCTATTGTGTGTATGTTATTATGATTGATAATAGTAAAATGGTAAGTTTTTTGAAGATTCATTTAATGACATCCCCCTCTCTTGGGTGGAACGGGAGATAGCGTCAGACTTTTACTAACAAAAAACCTCACCTATGTTTCTTCAGTGGCTCTTAGCGTCCCTATTCCTCGACCTCCGGCCCTAGAGTGAGAAAAGTCGTTAGATGATTTTCCACAGTAAAAAATCCACTAAAGGAAAATGGTGAAATAACCAGGACACCATGACGGCGCGACTAGTCGCCGCTATCAACAAAATATATTATACGACTCTATAGAGACTGACCTAGAGAGTTACTCACCTGGTGTCCATTTGGTTGCGCAACCAATTTGGTGGCGCGACCAGCTCGGATGTGTGGTGACTCTGATGTGTATATGGTGTCTAGTTTGGTAGCTGAGGGCTATATTTCACCCTACTGGGGCCAGGGTTATCCGAAAGGGCGCTCGAGCCGCGGTATGAAGGCTAGAAGGAACGGGGTGGGTCTTTTAGTCAGTAAGAGTCTGACACTATATCCTGCTCCGCCCAAGAGCGGGGCATGTCATTGCATGTTTTTTTTTTCCACCATAAAAAAGGGCTGTATTTCACTGGAACACCATGACGGCGTGACTAGTCGCCGCTATTAACAAAATGTATACGGCTCCATAGAGACTGACCTGGTGAGTACGGCTCTATAGAGACTGAACTAGAGAGTTATTCACCTGGTGTCCATTTAGTTGCGCAACCAATTTAGTGGGTTGCACCACTAAATTGGTTCAGTTCGGACGTGGTTCGCCTCTGGTGTCTGTCTAGTGTCTAGTTTGGTTCACCGGGACACCATGGCGCAACTGGCTGCGCCGTCATGGTGTCTCAGTGAAAGCCCTAAAAGTCAATTTTCGAATAAAACAGCAACCGAACTTCACCCGCCAAAAAGCTTCAACATCAAACTTGGAAGCCAAGACATCACAATACACTTAAGACCACATTAATCTACCCATCCGTAAAAACGACTTCACAAAACACGTAATAAATATTTATACGTTTATTTAGTAACGATCCCGCATACAAAATGGTCAAAACAAAAGAAAACGCCGTAGATTTCCACCGACGGGCCATAAAATTTAACAAGGGCCACGAGTGGACGATAAATGGGCCATTTTAAGGGCATAGGTTTATTGAACTTCGAACAGGTACCTATTTGGGAGTGAGGTTGTGCGAGTATATGAGAGACCTATTTCCATTATGGTAAGGTGATATTTTACCTTTTATTATGATTTTCAGTTAACCATAATTGGGACAGCCAAAGAGTAACAAAAAAGTAAAATAATTAATAAAATTTATAAGTTTTAAATGAAAGACATTTAATTAATTATTTTGGTAAAATCTCTTATTTTTACATTTACATGAGGTCGAGAAATACAGGGTGTCTTTTACATTGACATACAAACGAATACCATGCATCCAGTACATGATTTTTGAACCCCCAGTGGAGGAATTTTTTGTCGGTACTTTCCTATTTTTTTTTAATCTGTACTTTTTTTAAATTTAAACTGTGTAAAATGGACACGCGAAGAGTCGACCAGCTGCTTGCTGTTTATTTTTTATTAACAATCTCAACCATGCATTGTAAGCGTGACTTTAATGATAATATTCTTTCTATTAATCTGTATATCATTTCTTAGTAGATATCTACATATCTTTGAAATAGAATTATGTTAGTAACCTTTTGTTTATTATCTACTGGTAGTAGAAAAAGATGGGTGCGTTTTGTTTTGTTTTATTTAATTTCTTTAATACGTAATCAGTTTGACATTTATTCTGTTAGAGATTAACAAAATAAATGTCATCATCATCATCGTCATAATTACAGCTGAAAGACGTCCACTGTTGGACATAGGCCTCCCCCAAGTGTCGCCACAACAACCGGTCTTATGCGTCTCGCATTCGTCGGATTCCCGCGACCTTCACTAGGTCATCGGTTCACCTTGTGGAAAGCCTTCCAACGCTGGCACCATCGACCATCTGTTCTGCGAGTCATGACGCCCAGTGCCGCTTAATTTTGGCAGTTCTTCGGACTATGTCGGTAACCTTGATTCTTCTTCTTCCTGCCCTTATCCCATATTACATGGGGTCGGCGCAACACAATTTTTTTTTCCATTTTGTCCAGTCACCCGTCACACTATCACTAATTCCTTTTTCTTTCATATCACTCCTCACACGATCCATCCACCTTTTCTGTGTACTCAAAACTTTTTAGTGAAATGCGTTTCTTCCCTCCTCTTTACACGACCATACCAAGACAAACGATTACCTTTCAACTTTTCAGTCACTGGCGCCACTTTCAAACTTCCTTTAATATACTCATTTCTCACTTTATCCATTCTCGTCACACGACACATCCATTTCATCATTTTCATCTCCGCTACATGTAATCTTCTTTTATCCAGCTTTTGTCATAGCCCAACATTCTGATCCATCTGTTTCTCCTTCGGACATTTTCATTCCAGAATCGATCACGCAAGGAAACTCTGAACATAGCATTTTACAATAACACTATCATGACAAGACATTAGTACATTGGCTGTCTATAAAGCGGATTAACAGTGATTAAAATGGATTAGTAGATAAAGTCACAGATTTTGACTTTGAACTTTTAATCGTTGGTTTTGACTTGGATACAACCGATTGAATACAAAAAAGTAGATTGGAACAATCAGTTGACAAACATGTAGCTGTTTGTTATTTGTTTCTGATATTGTTTTTTTTTTATTTAACATCGGCTTCCGAAAGTTATTTTGATTGTTTTAGTATGTAGCGACATCTATGGCGTCACATAAGAACTAACCCTGCGTCGCGCAATTAAAGTTCTCCGCGCGATTTGGGGCAGTTGCCTACCAGACATAACACCCGTCTGCCTAGAGAATCCTCCCTTTTCAACGGAGATTTGCGGGATTTTAAAAGTATTATAAAGTTCCTATGACTACCTTCCACCTTCCTGCTTCTTATGACAACGCTAATAAGCCCAAACACGGCTAGGTTACATTGATTAATTACGGAGTTTTGATGCTTACCTTCCGGCTTTATTATGATTATCAGATCAGTTTGATGGTCCCGTTTTCAACATAACTATTCAGAACCATTTATTCGTTTGCATTGACATAGTTGCTTTATTTTATTTTTTACATTGTGATATCGCTTTTCTATGTGAGTGTGAAAATCACTGTATTAAGTAGGTATTATACGTATTAGTTGGTTGCCTATAATATTTGTAGAGTTCCCGCCTATAATATTCGTTGAGTCCATGAGGAGTCCCTCATGGACTCAATCATATAAACAGGATTTTGAAAAAATGGTACTAATCTGGAAATATATCCTTTTAGGTAAAAAAAAAAAACAATTTTGCAAATCGGTCACCATAGTGTATGAAACGATTTGCAAAAATGTTTTTTTTCTCCATAGAGTAACAAACATAATAAAAAAAAACATGCGACCGAATTTTAAGTTGGTTGTAAAGAAGAAGACTGTTAGTCTGCGAAATTGTTTGTCCGCGGCCATCTTTCTCTGGCAATAAAGTTTTAATCAGAAAAAGTCTGACATTCCGTCTCGCTTTACCCGAAGCGGTAAAAAAAAATGTAGGAAAATTATTATAAATAAATTAAATAAGGAACAATATTTTTATTCATAACTAGCGCCACACAGTGGGTTCCTATTGAAGTAAAGTACCGTCGAGATCGGCCTTGAAAGTAGTGGCGGGATGATTTGGACGCGTACCGCCAGGACTGGTTAAAGTGTTAAAGACGGCGCAGGGGAAGAAAGTTTGGAAGAAAAAAGTTTTTTTTTTTTTTGTTTCTATGAGGTAATCTCTGAAAGTAGGTACTGGTCCGATTGCTAAAATTTTTGTCACTGATAGAAAGCTACTTTGTAACTGAGTAACATAGGCTTATTTTATGTAAACATATATTTTATAGCCGTGCGCAAAAACTATAACTTTCGCCGTACACAGGCCTTAAAAAAACACCCCCACAAAAAACGCTAGAAGCGGCCACAAAAAACAGCTGAAGCGTGCGACACCTTTTGTATCGGAGAAGCTTGACGCCGCTTCAAGCGTTTTTTTTTGTGGCGGAACCGCCGCACACGATCCACAAAAAAAGCCGCCTCAAAAAGAAGCTTGAAGCGGCGTTTTTTTGTGGCCCATGTGAGGGACAGTTATATGTAAGGACACAGGATCTCCGGCAATAAATGGATAACCTTGAAATGGATCATGATGGCCCTTCATAACAAGTTGTAAGAAAGATATTTTTTTTATCATAATTTATATTTGTTGTCAATACAAGAAATAGTACAACTATCAAATTCAATTAAACCTCAGCAGTAGACCGACCAATTAACCTGGTTCTCTTCAATCACCACTTTAACTTTTACGATAAGAAACCGATATATTGTACTTCCTTTGTTTTCAATTCGGTTACGAGTTACTATAACTAATCTATCTATATATAAACAACTGGACAAGTGCGAGTCGGACTAACGCACTGAGGGTTCCGTGCAAACTACAATTCCCGAATGGAGTCTCGAAGATTTTTGAAATTGCAAAATTATTATTTTTTTGTGACGTATTTAATAAAAAATTACTGTTTTTAGATTTATTCATATACTTGTGCTTTATGACCTTGCTAGGTGCCAAATTCCAGGATTCTGAGTCAACGAGGCCTAAGTATTTCGACCTTTGAGAGTATCACAATATACGTTTTTTTGCGACATAAACGGCCGTATATTTTTTATTCACTAACTTAGATTTTGAAAGTGTAAGGGACAGCCTTCCATAAAGTTAAAGGGCTTGCTCAGTAGACGAAACTAAACAACCTTTCAAAAGATTTCTTTTTTCAGGAAACGAAAAAAGAAAACCTCAAAATAATAAACTTGATTGGACAGTTTGTATGGTGAGGCCGATTTTTTTTTGTTTCCTGAAAAAAAATCTTGAGGGGTTGTTTAGTTTCGTCTACTGAGCAAGCCCAGTTTGTGGAGGGCTGTCCCTTACACCTTGTATATATAACCCACTAAAAACATACCTGTTAAAAAGGTGACCAAGTTCCTATCGGCTAATTGTTCGCCTAAAAAAGGAAATCCAATTCAATGCCAAGTTTAGATGCACTTTAAAATCGATCATAATCATCTTTATCAACAGCCTGATCATCGTTAAATTTGAACTTGGTAGGTTTTCATGCTACACGTAACACTTGATTAATTGTATAACTAAATTTATTATTTATATAATTAAATTAACCTTTCAATTGTGATAATTACAGACACAATTGAAAGACAATAGGTGCGCGAACGCCGGCGTTCGCTTGGGGTTTAATGAATTAACCTTTTTTTCCGATGTGATAAATCACCCCCACTCTTGGGCGGAGCGGGAGATAGTGTCAGACTCTTACTGACTAAAAATCCCATCCCGTTCCTTCTAGCCGTCATACTGGGGCTCGGATAACCCTGGCCCCAGTAGGCTAGGCAGTAGTGGGCCCTTGCTGTTGACAACTCCTTGAAGCGCGCGGAAACAGTGCGCGCCGTCGACGACTTGGGCTTGGTCCGGACAGACACCGGACGGTCGGACAACGAGCTACTCATTGCTCACTGTCCGCAAGCCCGCGCCTACGGTGGTTGTTGTTGGGGTTGACCTCCAGAACTTTTCATCTCCATCGACCATTTGTTCTGCGAGCAATGTGCCCTGACTATTGCCACTTAAGTTTGATAATTTTTCGGGCTATGTTTGTAACTTTGGAAGTGTGTTCCCTTGTGATCATTTCTGACATTAGCGCGGGCGAAGCTGTGAACAGGTGCTAGTACCTAACTACATATCAACGATAGAAGATTTATTTAGCCAGTAGGTCACTTTAATGTCGAATTGTTATTGTCAGTAACTTGCAAGTACCTATCAGAAATCATTGTCAGACATTTTTATCATATCACTTAAGTAATAAATCAATAATGCCGTGTTTTGCGACTAAATCTAGCACACCTTTTCAAATCATTGATTGAGATCTGGGGAATTACCCCAAAATCAAGATTAGTATCGACAACCTATCAACCTGTTATTTTTAGGTCGTATCTTTATAGTGATAACCTGAACACAGGTATTACATGTAAATCTAGCTCAGGAAAGTCGCTAATTATACATAATTCTAGGTTTAAAATTATTTTTCCATAAGCTTTGAAATATCGATTATTTAGTTATACACATAGTTATTTGTTGGGTACTAGCATAATTATTTATTTAAGATTTACTTGTGGCTATTATATATAACTGAACTTTACTGTGTAAAAAAGATCCCACTAAAAACATACCTGTTAAAAAGGGACACTTTACAACTTGGCAGGTTTTCATGCTACACGTAACATTTGATTAATTGTATGATTAAATTTATTATTCATATAATTAAATTAACCTGCCAAGTTCAAATTTAACGATGATCAGGCTGTTGATGAAGATGATTATGATCGATTTTAAAGTGCATCTAAACTTGGCATTGGATTGGATTTCAACCCTTTTTTAGGCGAACAATTAGCCGATAGGAACTTGGCCCCCTTGTAACAGATATGTTTTTAGTGGGATTTCAATACTTTTTTTCAAGAAATCGTACCTATTATTATTTCATATTATTTATATTTTTAAACATTTCATAAAAAAAAGGAAAATATAAAAAATAGTAGCCGACCGGCATCGGGAACAGGGTCATTACAGGTATTATTATTATTATATGTTTTGGAAAAGTTATTGAAACTAGACTACAGACTTAGGAGGTAGCTAAACTTTGCGCTCCGACCGCCTTAAGAAGCTGAGCGTCAAGAGGTCAGAGCGATTCTCGGCCACAATACCTACGTGCAGGCTTGCGGGAGGTGAGCAAACCCATGCCTATGGACTATGCGACTCCTGACACCCGGGGCGTGTCATGTTGCGGCGACAGAGGCATGAAGATGTTTCTACACGCGTGCGGCCATCTCCTTCTATAGCATTGGGGTAGAACTACATTGGACACCTGTAGACCATATACGCTGATCTGGGCGCGTCGGTCTCCATACATTCTACATGGCAACTAGACGTGTAGAGCAACATTAGATCCACGCCACGCGAAGCGACTTTACGTACAAATCAGGCATAGTCCACGGATTGTCTTTGCAGCGCCCAACCTGGGTGCGGAGTCTGTTTACAGTTTTCCAGGTTGGCCATGACAACTCGTCTCCAGGAGAGAGGCAATAATAATAATCTCCACAAGTGCCCCCACCTGATTCTCGGATGGTTCCGCTCTTCAGTGTTTGTGCGGCGTCTCTCTGCAGACCATGTCCCACCGTCCGTCCTGCATCACTTGCCCCGTCACCTTCTCACGTAGGGACCTAATGACAGCATCAGCGGACGGCATTACCGTGGCCGAATTCAGGGCCAGGCGAGGAATTTAACTAATTTTGCCATCGATATGCTGAGAAGTCCACGGATGCGTTGGTCTAATGTAGGTCCCGCTTTACTGCTTCACAGAAAGAGGCGTCCGCCGTCCATTTCCTCTCACTCCAGCCCATGGCTTGAACCAGGGCCTGGTATGAGAGGTCGCGGCTGCCGAGATGGGGCATTAATGTCGTTTTCCCATCTAGAAAAATCATAACAATCGGTCATACGATTACATTTTTTGCAATTCACCTTTAACTTGAGATACGGATTAAAATACATCGATCGATAAACAATGGCATGTAATTAGTGTTTTTTCCTCGTGGATTAAAGAAAGGTATGTGACTGCAAAATGTTATCTTTTGTAATACTGTTTGCATAATATACGTAAGATTAAGATAAAACAAAAAAAAAAATTCCATTACGAATTGATTTGAACTGATAATGTGATGAAAAGGTAGCGAATATTGCGGCAATTTTATTGAACAACATTATTGTTTTTTTATTTTGTTTTCTTTTTTTTTTATATAGACATGACTGACAGAGGCTTCTCCATCGTGAAAGTAGACAATTATCCCAAGGCATATCCTATGTGCTACCCGTTCAGCCGTTTAAGGCGTCTAGCCCCCTGAACATCTGGCCGGTTTTTCACATCTAATACACAGGATGTAAAAAAAATTGAATCTGAATAACATTATTGACTCGGATTTGACCGCTTTAACTGTCGGGAATTAAAAGATGACATTATCATTATCATAAGTTTTGTGCGAGTCAAAATCATGGAATAAATCAAGAAAATTCATGTATAGGAATGTGGGTAATTAAGAGTATTTTTAATATAATGCGGATTGCATCACGCATGCGGGATTATTACGCATGATGTGACCTCAAATGTCCTTTTCATACAAATATTTATTTTTATGCGTGGAACGCACGCGGGATGCGGGACGTGATATTGGGTAGCAACCCCACATGCGGGGCTATTTCGCATGCGTGATGAGATCCGCATGATATTGAAAATTCCCTTAGCCGAAAAGGAGGCGGAGACATTCTTCAGCAGCGTGTTAAAAAAACAAAAACAGTTTTAATAAAGAAACTCATGACTGATTAGATAACACTAATCTATATTTTTTTTTTTTTAAAATGTAACTCAAAGATCTAGAGACCGGCCAAGAACCAGCGATCAACTTTCCCAAACCATCCACACTATTATTACAAATTATTGGCACGGTTGGCGCAGTGGTTGAGCAATTGGCTGCTGCGCTACGGGTCGCGGGTTCTATAGATAGATATTCCGGGTCTAGGTGTCTTGTACTGTATGTGAGTGAGTTTACATATATGTGAGCGCACCTAAGATAAGATTTCCTAATATGGGGATGTTTTTAAAAAAAGAAAGAAAAAACAAAAGAAATGCGGAATTGAGATATCCGTATGAATAAGGTACTAGAGTCGGTCCAAAAAGTCAAATGACTTAGGTAATTTTTCTTTTTTTTTTTTTATTTGAGATAAACTAGTGCTTGACTGCGATCCCACCTGTAAATATTAGAGTAAAATGAAATCTGATTAAGAGATCTTGATCATTGTTTACTAATAGAAGAACCATAAAAAATGTATTGAATATAAGTATTTTTTAAATAATTAAATATTATACAAAATTCCCAAGTCGAATTCAAGTCGTCGACGGCGCGCACTGTTCCCGCGCGCCTCAAGGAGTTGTCAGCAACAGCAGGGGTCTAGATGGGTCTAAGCCTACCGGGGCTAGGGTTAGTTTCGAAGACAACTCTAGCAACGGTATAAAGGCTTGAAGGAACGGGGTGGGTTTTTAGTCAGTAAGAGTCTGACACTATGTCCCGCTCCGCCCAAGAGCGGGGGTTGTCATTGATGATTTTACCACCAAAAAAAGAAGTCGTTTGACTTTTTTGGCAGACTATATTCTAATATAAACAAAACTTGGCACAAAGCTTGATTAAAACCTGGAAATAGTTATGACAAAAGCTGCTACGAACATAGACAACGCAACAATGTCTAACTCTTCAAACTCTATATTAAAACCAACTTTAAATTGCGTATCCCATCCCTATACACGCGACCCATATCCTGACCTCATCTGACCCTGTTCTATATAAGCACTAGTGGGAAATTACAGTAGAACTGCAGGCCACCCTAGGCAATCGTCGTCTATGCCGTTATTCTCTCACTAATCATAACTTTTCCCTCCCTAGGGCGTGGGCAGTGCATATTGACACGTGCTCCGGTCAAGTCAATGAACTGCGGCTCTTTTTCTGTTTACACGTTTTTCAAGGCTTTTAATGGAAAGACTGGATAGTGTGGGCTTCTGTAGGCATTTTAAGCTATTGCATAGCTTCTATCGCGGGCCTTGAGCGTGGAGACCGAATCCAGAAATTCCGTAACGAAAATAACCTAACACCCCCTACTCATTTGTTTTTTGAGCGTGGTGACCGATAAGAAAACAAATGAGTGAACAATCAATCAAAATTCAATTCAATGTGTGAAAGTGTAACTTCAATTAGTATCAAAGAAAAAAAAAACAAAGGAAAAAAATACTGCATAAATAAAATAAATAAATAATTATAATTGCATAAGTTGATAAAAATGCTATGCAATAGCTTTACCGCGGCAGTCCCCGAGTGCCACACGTCTTTTTTTTATGGTGGGGAAATCATCACAAAATGGAAGAAAAAAAAAGATGTTGCGCCGACCCCAAGTAAAAGATAAGGGCAGGAAAAAGAAGAAGGTGGGAAAATCATCCAATGACATCTCCCGCTCTTGGCGGAATGAAAGGGTGTGTCAGACGTTACTGACTAAAAACCTAGTCCTGTTCCTTCGTTGCTTTTCATACTAGGCCCGAGTTTTCCTTTAAGAAGCAAACCCTGGCTTCTGTAGGCATAACTACCTTACTTTATTCTTTTCTTTTTTCCCTTTTTAGGATTCCGCACCTCAAAAAGGAAAAAACAGAACACTTATAGGATCATTTTGTTGTCCGTCCGTCTGTCTGTCCAGACCCTTTATTTCAAGAACGCGTGGAGGTATCGTGTTGAAATTATAACTATGTACTCAAATCTGTGGTCCCCTCCAGCTGTGAAAAAATTAAACTTCCAAGTTAACGAATAAAAGAGATACTGCTGTTTATGTCGCAAAAAACATTTATTTCGATACTCTCAAAGATCGAAATTCATAGGGACCCAAAATCTTGAAATTTGGCACAAAGCAAGGTCTTATAGCAAGACTTACCTACCGATAAAGGTGGTTACTATACTTACGCAGAAAACTCACTGATAGCTGACTTGCTGAGAGCCAGAACCACAGCCTTAGAGACTTACTCGACGACCAAAATTTCCGTCTGCACTGACACTAAGTTACCTTCCTTTTTGAAGTGAGAAATCATTACATGACCTCTTGTTCTAGGTTGGAACGAGAGGGCGTGTCCTTTAGTTGCCCTTTGGATTCTAGGGCTACGGTCTGACAAACAATCCAGCAGCCCTAGAAAGCCTGCTAGGGCTGTGGGATACTGGACGATGCCTTGACTGATGGCCTGGCCCCCTCCAGTTTTGCTGATATCTATAAGAGGCGCGAGTGGAACTTGACACGCCATCGACGATTGGGGCGCGTTCCTTACCAGACAGCTGGGCGGGGAGCTACTCATTGCTCCTCGTCCGCAAGCCCGCAATGTACAATCGCGGTAATTTCTGCCTGATCACTTAAAAAGAATTTTGCTTGAATCCGGCGGTGCGGCGCCAAACCAAACCCTTTGAAGTTTTCGTTTCGAGTACAAGCAAAAATGAACTTAGCGGTGGTCAGGCGGAAGTGTCTTTGATGGTACTTACTATTGAACTGTCTAAATGAACGGCATTACATATGATTGTGCTTTTCATTATTATTATTATATTATTAGAACGGTTTCTCTTCACCAGAAAAACCAAGAAAAATCTTACTTATAAAGGTCAAAGCTCTCAAAAATATTTTCCATTACCCGCCTACATTTTTCACACCAACCAAACTTGAGACATTAGCCCAATAACGAGTAAAGTTTTCTTTATTTGTGACTAAAGGACTTGGAACTAAAATTGTGTTTATTTATTTTTTCTCTTTATTTTGTATTTGGGACTTTTATACAAATGTACATGCCAGTCTCATCAGACCTTATACAATTATAACTATACTCTAAAACGTAACAGCACAAACTTAATTAAGGGCCAAGCGTCCGAAAAGTGCCATAAAACAGTGATTTTCTGAAGCCTACTCCTCCGTAACGGCTAGGTCAATTGGTTTGAAAAAAATATATGTTTATTATAGATTCATGAACAATAATATCAACATTTGATTTTTCCGTGCAATTAATACTTTTGTAAAAAAAAAAAATACCAATTTCGCAACTTTTCCCTACTCTTTCGAAACGGCTTGGACCATTAGAAACATTTTTACACATAAAAATTGGTGGTTTAATATTCTTCAAAGTGAACATTGCATATGTAAATCAATCAATATCTCGCAGAGAAAATGGATTTATAGCGCTTTCCGGGCGCTGCTGGCCGCAAATAAATGCACAGATTTGCGTACTGCCGCCTAGGCGAGTGCGAGAGTTGCGTTTACATAATTTCGGTCGGATGGTTCAAGGGACTATACGCCTTAAACTATATGCAGCCTCGGAGTTAGGTGTCGACAAAATGTGATGAAAAATTCCAACATTGTACAAGTTTGTATCTAGCTCTCTATACAATTGTTCTCTTGCAGACTGAAATCTGACACATTCCGTCAATAGATGCATAACATCTTCGACTGTGCCACACTCCTCACAATTTGGTGAATTTGTTTTTTTTTTCATTAAAAATGCAAACTTATTGAGCGCCATGTGGATAGATCTCAGTCTGTGAGCTGTTACTATCAACTTTCTGCTAAACCTGGTGTTACAAAACCATGGCACATGGTCGCGCGGTGAACCAAGATCGCTCGGAAAAAGTGGAAGGGGCATGCGCAGTATTCAATTCTAAGGTCTATTTGGTGACGTGCGGGCGGGTGTGCGCCGTCGGCGACACATCATTGGTAGATAGAGTCGCTCTTCAATTCCCGCGTTGTGTTCTCGCGTCTCATTGGATACTGTTGCGTACATCTTGTGTTATCGTATTAGTAATACGTAGTCGTAAAAAAAATTGGTAATAATAAGTTTTAATAGCCAGAAAAATGGTTTACGACGTGAATTGTTACGTTAAGAAAGAAACTAACGAACATATTTTTTTAATTTTAATTTTTCTGAATTTATAAATTACAAGCAAAAACTAGTTTTATTATAAGTTATGTTACATGCGCCGATTGCCCCCACTACTTTCACTGAGCGATCTTGATTCACCGCGCGACCTGTATATGAGGAGGCTCCGAAACTATAGACCTATCCTATACCATAATCCCTTTTCTTTCGATCGTTCATTGAAATATTCATTCCAGACTTCTTAACATTTGTTTTTATATCTAGGCAACAATTCTACGTAATCAGTTCCAATGCATGTTTCTCTACCTTCATCTATACCCAACTTTGCTAAACGGTCTGCCTCCTTATACCCTTTATACCTATATGTGATGCAACCCATTGCAGTTTCAAATCTATCCCTCTTTTAGATAAATCAGCATGTGTCAGCAAGATTTTATAGGCCAGTTAGGGTCGACACCTACCAGGGCTACGGATTGTTAATGAAAGTTACCGCAGTCCTTGCAGTAAAGGGCAACTGGAAGAGCACTGGTTTTAGTCAGTTAAATTTATTTATTTATTTATACTTCATGCACATAAAAGTACAAAGGCGGACTTAATGCCTTAGGCATTTTCTTCCAGTCAACCTTTGGGTTTTGCAGAGAAAAACGTCATAAAAGGAAGCCTTGTGCAGTAGTTACGGCTGCGTGTTGATATTTTGTCAGTCAGTCAGTTTCTACTTTTATATAGGTAGATACACCCCAATTTTTAAATTAGTACAAAAAAAGGGGTTCTATTCATACCCGATAATGCAATGATCATATTTTTAAACAAAAATATGAGATGATCAGTGATGGGTACCTACGGATAGAGTCCCAATTTTTTGCGTAGTAATTAAAAGTTAGCGATATACAGGATGTAGGAATAACTAACCACTTCCCACTAAGCAACCTGTGCTTAATGCACTTATCTACCTCGTCTTGAAAATTTTCCTAACCAATCTGGGCCTTATTTCAACACAGTCCACTTACAGAGAACCACAACCGTTTAAAACACATAAAATGAACGAAAACTGGATCGTTACACGTGGAACATTTCACGTGATTATCTTTAACGAGAGTCGGGACTCGCCCTCTTCAGTAAATTTCTATGAATTCTGTAATGATGCTGTAATACGAAAAAACCGGATGTTTTTTAAACATTTGAATTCTTCTGTATGCTTCAGACCGAAGTGAAAGTGTTTTAAAAAACCTTATTATCAACACAGACATGAATAAAAAAAGACGTGTGGCACTCGGGGACTGCCGCGGTAAAGCTATTGCATAGCATTTTTATCAACTTATGCAATTATAATTATTTATTTATTTTATTTATGCAGTATTTTATTTCCTTTGTTTTTTTTTCTTTGATATTAATTGAAGTTACACTTTTTGAGCGTGGTGACCGATAAGAAAACAAATGAGTGGGGGGTGTTAGGTTATTTTCGTTACGGAATTTCTGGATTCCGCCTCCACGCTCAAGGCCCGCGATAGAAGCTATGCAATAGCTTAATAAACTATTTTTTAATTCATAATTCGAGGTAAGCAATGTCTTGCACACGTGAGACAACGGCACTAACGCCATGTTTGTAAGCAAGCAAGCCTGATATTTGTAGGTAAAAGTAATGACTTGATTTAAAGATAATAATTAATATTTTCCTTTTAATACAAACATATATTTTAAATTGAATTGATGATTTAAAATTTAATAATAATTATTTACATAATTTTTTGACACACTTGCTCAGAAAGTGACTATAATTGCACTACACTTAGGTATATAATGCAGCTTGTAACCAAACTGTGACTTTTTGATTACCATTATGTACAAGTGTGATAATGTAGTGATAACCTTTTTTGTTAAACCTCTGTTCTTAAATCAAACATTGAATTCGAAAAAAAATACATTAGGTATTGCGTTCAATAGTACAAATAGTCCAAGATCCCAGGCCCACCAGACGTCACGTATTTTCTCACGAACAAAATGTGGACGATTGAGTACCTACTATTAGTATGTACTAAGAACGCATGCCTATCTGCTAGCTTGCTTAGAAGGCCAATTTTCAAGTATCAGGTAATCAAGGTACATAAAATCATTACTTGCCTCAAATAAATTCTCAAAGCTGATTATTAAAATCAAGTCGCGAATACTCCCAGACATATTCCGTGGGCTGTATTGCTTTACAGACGCTTTAAAGCTCCCAAAATAATAACATAACTTCACGTAATTTCTCATGCTTGATTTTTATATATGTTCACCAGACAACTATTTTAAAACCTTTTACAAGAAGACAGACCGATCCAAAATACGTGACGTCTGGCGGGCCTGAGATCTTACTCTAAAGTTAGTGTCTTGCTTGCTTATTTTGTGCTACCTCATTCTTATTTTGACTAGCTAGTCTAGATTAGAGAGTAGCTAGTCTATGGCCGCCATTTTGGATGCGCGCGCATAAGAAGAAAGAACCATTTTTTGCCCCCATACTACAAAAAAAAAACAGTTTTGCTGATAAAGCAATAAATAATTCATTTGTAAAATTTTTCTTCTCAAGTGTGAGTTTGCATGCCGATTATTATATTCTGATATTTGCAAAATATTTATTTTTATTTTTATTTCTACTTCGTCCGCGGCCGCGTACATAAAATATAGCCTATGTCACTCAGGAATAGTCAGGAATGAAGCAGCTTTCTATTGGTGAAAAATTTTTAGCAATCGAACCAGTACTTTCAGTGATTACCTCCTACAAACAAAAAAACAAACTTTACCTCTATAGTAATGGTATTATAATATTGTAGATAATAATGATAATGATTTCAATTAGAGTCTGTGCGGAAAGTAAACCATCGTGGGATTTGAGGGCGCTGCTGTAGATAAATATCGTTTTTGTTGTGTAAGCAACATTGTGACGTCATTATAGTGCGACTGTTAAATCTTGATATTTTGAAACTCAGTCAGACTAGCTTCTTCCAGCGGCTTCACCCTATAATAAAAATTATCCTTTTGGCTGAATTTGCTGACCTAAGGAAACTGCAAAGTCATTGCTTATGTGCTATATTATTACAATGTTTATGATTAAGTTCATCTGTCTAGTAGTTTTTGCACGACACATCCATATATACCAGTACCTTCATCCATCTTCACAAACTTTCGCATTTATAATATTAGTAGCCTATTTATTAAACTTGCTCACATGATGAAATTTATAAAAAAAAATTGGTTATAAGCTATATTATTGCAACGTTTATCATTAAACTCATCCGTTTATAAGTTTTTGCCTTATGAGTAACAAACCGTTAATTGTAGCGACACCTGGGGGAGGACTATGTAGAACAGTGGACGTCTTTCGATTGTAATGATGATGGACATTTAAATGCAAACAGGAATCGGTAAAGGAAAATAGCGTGAAGAAACTGCTGTACTGCCTATCTAGGTAGGTTCCACCAACGACCACTTACCCAGTTCCAACGAAAATGGTTCTATCACTTTGACTGGGATCGGTCTATTATCACTGACTAGAATATTGTAACTAACAGCATGTTTATGTACTCCCTAGTTAAATATTAAGGTAAAAACGGGACACACTACCACTTTCTCGTTGTCTTCCTCAGTACATTTTCCCCTTTTGCTAATCAATGAAAAATATGAACTTAATGACTATGAAAATAAAATACACTTTAGAATTTGTAATGTTGCTTCGTAAAAAATCTATTTAGCCTTTAAGGGATCATCTCGTAAATAAGATCCTTGGGATCACTTGGTTGTCCGTCTGTTTATCTGTTAACCCTTTAACTCGAGAACGCTTGGAGGTATCGATTTAAAATTAAAACCATACACTCAAGTCTGCGGTCTTTTGAAGTTGTGAAAAAATCAGACTTCTGAGTTAACGAAAAAAAATATGGCCGTTTATGTCGGAAAAAATACGTATATTTCGATACTCAAGAGAATCAAAGAAACCCGAATCCCGTTCCTAGAATCCTGAAAGGCATAAATCAAGGTCTCATAGAACAAGTACAGGGAAAAATCTTAAAAAATTAATTTGCAATTCGGAAAAATCTTCGTAACACAATTCGGGAATTGATTTCATAGGTAAATTTGTACAGAATCCTCAGTGTGCGAGTCCGAATCGCACTTGCCCTTTTTATTTTAGTTACTTCCTTCCTTACTCAAGCCTGAAAAAAAATATTCTTAGTTAGTCGAAACGCATTATAAATTTAAAGTATCAATACTCTTTATACTAGCCATCGAAAATATTGACCAAAACAAAATAAAGAAATATCGTCATGTTTAAATGAATTTCCGTTTAATTTATATATATTTGGAGATAACTGGGACAGGAGTTTACCTAGGAAGTCTAAAAAGATTAAAATAAAAGTGTTACGTACCAAAAAAACAGCATACCAATGTTTCCCAAGTTCGTGACTTTGTTTTGATCAATTATGGTGTGATTTGCCATTTGTTATCTTTGGCAAAACTGTAATATGTTAAATATTATTTTCCTTGCAGCTCGGTGAAATTTTTTATCACATTTCTGAAGATTTCAATTGAAAATTATAACAAAATAACATAATCAACAAACCGGTGTCAACATTTTATGACGTTTTGCATTTGACGGATGGCTGGGTTGGGTTGCTACTTAAAATCTTTAATGTTGTTTTCACTTTACGCCACGACGGTTCTTTTATCGCACAGACAATAAAACAAAACCCAAACTAGGGAATTCTAAGAACTGAAAGAGTACTCTAGGGTACTGTCAGTCAGTTCTGTCAAAAATTCTACAAAGGTAAGCGCTTCTTTTACGACATTAATGCTATCTGAAGTAACTGACGATATTCCACCCTGTGTATATGAAAGCCGCCGGTAACGAAACCATAGCGCGATTCAGGAAGCCCCGCCCTCTTGTACAACGCCATCCATCGAGTGTACTTACATTAAAGCTTAGTTCATACCTTTTTGGAATGGATAGAGCACATTTTGATACAAGTGCAGTTTGTCATTGCGACCGAGGCGGAATTGGCACGAGCGAGTGTGTAATAGAGCCGAGGGTAGCATTGACTTTGCACAAGTACCAAACAACTTTTTTCAATAAACTTACGCAGATATGCATAAACGGGGGTTGACCGGCGACTCGTGAGTCGTGGGGTCGATGTTCACCCAGTCGGTTACGATACATGTTTTTTTTTTCGGTTGGTAAAAATGATTCTAATGACATCCGCTCTTGGCCGGAGCGGAAGATAGTGCCAGACTCTTACTGACTAAAAAATCCTCTGTTCCTTCTTGCCTTACATACCAAGGCTGAGCCTCCCCAAGTTGTCGACGGCGCGCACTGTTCCTGCGCGCCTCAAGGAGTTGTCAGCAACAGCAGGGACCCAGCCGGGTCGAAGCCTACTGGGGCCAGGGTTATCCGAAAGGGCGCTCGAGCTCCGGTATGAAGGCTAGAAGGAACGGGGTGGGTCTTTTAGTCAGTAAGAGTCTGATACTATCTCCCGCTCCGCCCAAGAGCGAGGGATGTCAATGCATTATTTTTTCCCACCATAAAAAGAGAAAGGGCCGTGCCTCACTTTCGGAAATAGACCCTGGCCCCAGTAGGCTTAGACCCAGCTGGGGCCCTGCTGTTGCTGACAACTCCTTGAGATAACAATACATGTAATAAAATTGTGGCAGGAAAGAGTACGCGCACTTTTCTACACTAACGCGGAAAACCGTATATTGTGTGCCTGAAAGCGGTGGAATACGAGCGGGGTTTCGAGTAAGTGTATTGAGTCTAATATAGTATTCTACGGGGACATTTGAAAGAGTTACCGTGGCTCGTGATGTAAATTATAATTTGCAATATTTACTTTGTAAACTATTACGTTTAACTAGATGAGGCTGGGGATTCCTAGCTAACTACCCTGACAACAAACTCAGAAACAAGCTCAGGGATCAAAGTCTCTTTTGATGTCCATACTGCAAACATGTAATTAGCGTCTAAGATGGTCTCTTGAGGAACCTCACAGATTTGAGTTGACCTGTCCAATTTGGGCAAGCATTTGTCATTCATATAGCCGGCTTAAGGATTTCCTGTTGAAAACTTAGGTGTCTATATTCTGTTGATGAATTATAATGATTTGTATTATTAGTTTGTTGAATTGGATTTGTTGAATTAATATTATTATTTATTGAATTGGATTTGTTAAGTTATTGTTTTTATTGAATTGGATTTGTTGAATTATTATTATTTATGAATGGGATTTGTTGAATTATTGTTTTTATTGAATTGGAGTTGTTGAATTATTATTACTATTGAATTGGATTGCTGAATTATTATTATTATTGAATTGAAAATGTTTAATCTATTTATTAATTATGTGATTCAGATACAAGTTTCTTGTTATTGAATAAATGACAATGACTATGCTCAACTTATAACTATTATGGAGCTTATTGATTTGACGAACAATACCAAGAAAAGGACATTTGGGCAGGCAACAGTAAGCTACCGAGGCGCTCTGTAGGCGTCACGTTCACGTTGTCCCGCATGCGGTCCCCGAACGTGCTTACATCCAGTGCCAAATTCTGATACAAGTTTATTTACCTACCAAATCATATTTCAACACACTTTACTCTGCATGCTAATAATATATCTTAAAGAATATATTTAATAACAACTGAAAGAACACAAGTCTGGTTTATTCGATAAACGTCTAACACGCTCTTCCACTGCACCCTGGAGAACGAGAAGCCAGGATTAGGATTTTTCATGATAATAATGGTCAGATGGGACTGGTCATCTCTTAGCTGCCAGTAGCTTAATTCAGTTTCTATTTTTTAATTATTTTACATTTTTATTTCATTATCGACATTGTGCTCACATGATAGAAGCAACAAGTAATATGTAACCAAGCATTATATGTAACACATAATATGATTTAAAAGAGTGTCCATGGAGTTTCTTGCACGTTCTTCTCCATAGAGACCTACTCTTTGGAACGTGCAATTTAGCTTCACTTTTCTTGGACTGACCGACATTTGACTATTCAAAAGTGCCTGTAAATGGTCTATTTGAAATAAATGCTTTGATTTGATTTGATTGATTTGATTTGAATAATAGGTCTCAAGGAAGCAGGCCAAACGAGGATTGAAATATCATCAAACTTTAGCCAGTTTTTCTTGGTTATACCATGAAGTGATCAATATCTAAGATCTAGCCACGACATATCCGTAACATCGCATCACTGGCGCCAGTAGCCCGATTCACGTAAACAAAACCGTAACGATATCGTAGCGATTTAGTCGTTTAAATCATTTCCGTATTCACTTCCATCAATCGAGTTTGAACGACACCGATTTTAAAGTCGTTTAGTCGAAGAGTCGATTTAAAAAAAAAATCTGTATTTCATTATCCTTGTAGAATACTTATTAATGTAACTGGAAACAAGTCGTCGATACATATAATAGTTTAGCTTCACTTTTCTTGGACTGACCGACATTTGACTATTCAAAAGTGCCTGTAAATGGTCTATTTGAAATAAATGCTTTGATTTTGATTTTGATACACCGTTTAGTTTCGAGCCAGTTGAGTGGTCATTCCATCCAGTCCCGATTAAGGAACACGTGAATGCCGCTTTTGGATAGGACTTCGATCGAACGACTATAAAATTTCAACAATATTTGGCTTGTTTGATTTTACGTGAATCAGGCTACTGAACTCAGTACTTACCTTGAAAGTCAACGTACACATGATTGACGCAACTCATCCGTCATCCACACCTGTCTTCAAGTCTCATGACATTACTCATCATATTCCGTCATAGACTTACTGGAAACCGCGGTAATGCGACCATTTCCGATATCTTTAGACCATGAAATGTCTTTAATCTTGGAATAGTTCGTATGTTTTTGCACGAGGCTGAAATGTGGGCGATATAATTCATCTTACAGTCGTAATTTATGGGTATCTAGCTTTTGCCCGCGACTTCGTCGAGAATGTCGGTTATTACGGACATTATGCTGCGGTCTTCCCGTCCGATTATAATTTGGGCGTCATCAAGGATAGAGTGAAAAACGAAATACAGTACATAACGTCTTATTACACACTATCTATACCTTATGTACTGTAAACACAGATTACTTGTTGGAATATAACTAAAACAAATCCATCCTGCTTCAACACTATGGTCTTTCTCTTTCTAAGCAATAAATATTATATTTAATGGATAGAGTCTATAAGACCACTTGACTGAAATCCCTAGTATGGTTATAGTAACTGTATTCCAATAGCCTTGCTTAGGAGCACACGTCTCACGTGATAATACTGAAACACACCTTCCAATATAAAGAAAAGGATAATAAATAGTTATTATTGAAAACCTTAAACGAAGTTTCTTGTTGGTATCCTATTATCCCCAACATTCCTTGCCAGAGTCTGTTTCCTGATAGCTACAACCCGGGAATCTTTAAGTCGAGAGTGAATAGGTTTCTTCTAGGTAAGCGCGTTCATCGTCGACCGCATCGTCGCTTTGCATCAGGTGAGACAGCGGTCAAGGGCGAACATATGAAAAAAAAGAGTAAATAGGCTCTTAATAGATTAGTGCGCCTCACCATCATCGACTGCATCACTGCTTACCAACTAAAAGCGGAAGAGAAAAGAGCAGGTTTTCGAGCAAGTGTTTTGACTGGCCTGTTGGTCTAGTGGTTAGTGACCCTGACTGCTATGCCGGAGGTCGTGGGTGATGAGCATAATCATTTGTTCTGTGTCTGGGTGTAATTTATCTATAGTATGTATGTATTTAGAAATATAAAAGTATGTTTATCAGTTGTCTAGTACCCATAACACAAGCTCTGCTTAGCTTGGGACTAGACGGCGTTGTGTGATAGTTGTGGAATATTATTATTATTTTCTTTATTGTTCATTTTAACATATTATTTTACATTTTTAAATATTTCTTAAAAAAATAGTTTAAAAAAAAAAAACATTTAAAAATATAAAAAATAGTTATCCGCCGGTGTCGGGAGCAGGGTCCAAGCTACCGGTGGTTAGGGCTCCAGAGACAGGAACCTCCTCACAATACGAGCCGTATCGAGGAGTACTGCCTTCTATATCAGGCCCTTGATCCATCCGCGCAACGCCAGCTTCGACAGATGGTCGTCGAAACTTTTGGCTATAAAGACATTGACGCTCACGACAATCGGCACAATGACAGCCGAGTCCACATTCCACAAGTCGACAACCTCGTGTGCTAAGTCGAGATATTTGATTTTTTTCTCTTTCTCAGCTTTCACGAGATTCTCGTCATGTGGGATGGTGACATCGACTAACATTGCGCGGCGCGCTAATCGGTCTATCACTACTATATCCGGCTTATTGGCTATAATAGTTATTATTATTATTGAAAAATTCTTAAACTAGGTACTTGTAGAACTGTCTACATTGCTCAAATTACGTCCTTGGTCTGACCTACGTGTCCATTGCTATAACGCGGTGACTGACTGATAGCCTCGTCTATGAATCATCGTCAATCATGGAGCTTTGAATTAAGCATTAATAGGTGTCTTTTCGTCACAGATTATGGAATAAACAAGTTTTCTTTAGGTTTTTGTTTTTCGTACCTCAAAAGGAAAAAAGCTGAACCCTTATCACTTAGTTGTCCGTCTGTCTGTCAAAAACGGAACTCGGAAACACGTGAAGGTTTCAAGTTGAAATTAAAACCATATACTCAGGACTATATAGTCCTTTGAAGCTGTGAAAAACTTCTGAGTTAATAAAAAAAAAATATTATACGTTTAGGTCGCAAAAAACGTATATTTCGACACTCTCAAGGGAATCAAAACCTAGAATCCTAAAATTTGGCACGAAACAAGGTCTAATAGCACAAGTATAGGAAAAAATCTGAAAACTGCGAATTTATAGTTACGTTACAAAAAAAAAAGTTGTTTACGATTCTGAAAAATCTATATAACTTCGGTAATTGAACGGTTTTCATAGATAAGCTTCTACGGAACTGTCAGTTTGCTAGTCCGACTCGCACTTGCCTGTTTTTTTTTTTTAATGACTCCTGTATTATGGGTTACACTTTTGTAAACATCACAACTCAACATATTTTCTACTAGTTTACCCGGAAAATTTCTTACCTAACCTAACCTAACAGTCAAAGAATGTAGTATATCTTTCGATTTAGTCAACTGATTTTTTTTTAATGGGTAGACTCGCGTTCGACCACAATCTCACCTGATGGTAAGCGATGATGTGGCCGACGATGGAACACGCTTACCTAGAAGCAATCTATTCACTCTTTACTTAAAGACCCTTAGGTTATAGCTATCAGGAAACACAGACTCCGGCAGGGAATTCCATTCCTTAGCTGTACGCATAATGAATGTACTCCCAAAACGCTTTGTTCGTATAGATGAGATGTCCACCATGTACCAGTGGCGCAACGCCGTACGCGATTGATGATTGCGATGAAACAAAGCCTAATTAATATATGTACCTATATCAAGCTACACACAATTTTAATATATAAAAGTTATCGACGGCGTTTTCGTATATTTTACGTGATATGCGCACAACTGTAAACTTCTCCAGGTTTATTATTATGTATAGTATATGTATATGGACTTTGAGAGTAGTGGTGGCCGAGTGCTAACGGCTCCGACTTACGAGTTATAGGTCGCGGGTTCAAACCCATCCAGCATTACTTTGTGTAATTTATTTTATCACCACTGCTCTAAAAACGGTGAAGGAAAACATGGTGAGGAAACTGGCATCTCCTAGGAACAAAAAATTCGAAGAGATGAGACATCCGCCAACCCACACTGGTGGATTACAGCCCATGCCTTCTCCTAGAGAGTGAATATTATAAAGCCGACTAAATGTAGGTATATGGACTTTGAAAGAGACTGTAAAAAGAAATTGTATGATAAACGGCACATAACCCTAAGTGCGCGAGTTCGACTCGCATTCGGCCGAAAATAGAACCTCCTCCTTTTTGAAGTCGATTAAAAAATTTCAGTGTTGAGCGTAGCGCTGGCCGCAGCGACTAAATCCAAAAAGAGTACATTGGATTAACAACCCAATATACCTATACATTAGATTGTTAATTCAATGTACTGCGCTCGACTCGTCGCTGCGGCCAGCGCTGCGCTCACGGCTGTTGTCTTAGTGAATAGCACCACAGGGCCGGACCTTCCTTTTAGAAACGAACCCATGGACCCAGATATTAAAGTAAGGTCGAATTACCTTAATTTCTTCAATATATCAATAGTGTCTCTAGACTCAAAACGTAAACAAATCCGCGTGACGAATCAGTTTCATCATATCCAATGCCAAACATGTATAGTAATGAATGGGCGATACACGAGAACTCAATATTTCAGTCTGCGACGCATATGCTTGGCAAGCGGCGTAGATAGGCCGATACGTCAAACTTCTGTGGCCTTAGTCTGAAGTTTTTTAACGTATAGGTACACATACGATCACGTTAAAGTAAACATCAATTTGAACTTAGCCTGTCAACCCAGGCCATCAGCCCATTTATGTAGGTATAAATATGGAATAATGGAAAGATTTGCTTATTTTCACTGTTTACTTATTTTTTAGATATTATTGGAACAAATCGCTTTAATAACCCCATAATCTATGCGGATTGCAATAAATATAAACTTATTTTTTTACAGTCAAATAGCCTATTTTTAGCACGAAGTGGCTACCTCACCCACTTCAATAAAGACAGATTAATTACGTAAAATTATTCAGGTCAATAGCTAACCCATTTTGCTATAAACCTATTATGCTAAAGACAATATCTCTTTGAAGAACAAATAATGTTTTGAGCGACCAATGGTTTGTTGAATCAAAAGGTGAACGACCTAATTCGTCAATTTGAATTGTCAAAATGTCAATAGGACTGAAGACTGTTAAAGTGTAAGAAAATGTTACAATAGTTAGAACAAGAAAGTACGGGATCAGAAGGCTCAGTCAGAACAACTCAAAGCGTAATATAGCATAATCATACTGGATACCAGGACTCAGATCTTCTCTCTAGGAGAGGGATTGGGCCGTAATCCACCACGCAGGCCCAGTACGGGTTGGTGAATGTCACATGTCTTCGAATTTTTGATTTAAGGACATGCTGGTTTCCTTCGCCGTTTCGAGAGCAGAAGTGATTAAATAAATTACACAAAGTAATACAACTGGCTGGGACCTAAAACACATAAGTCGGGGGCAAAAAAAAAATACAATATGCATCATAGTGCCTATGGATGACAGAAAGCCTGAAGCCTCTGTCCTGAAACTATAAGCCCGACTCCCATTCCCCCACAGTCAGCAGACGCGCACGCTCAGCAGTATTTGAAGACGTGTTGATTAGATTGTTACGTTTAATACGGCACATCCCACCGTCACTGCGACGCCAGGTTGTCAGGTAAATCCGTGTTGGGACAAGCGTTCAGCGTGTTCAGCATGGTACCTCAACATCAACCAGTCAGTTCCTGGTTAATGTATGAGTACTATGCACCGAGGAGAGAAAAGCTGGTAACGGCCACCTATCCGGATGGGAAGCGTAGCTTGCTGCCACGCTCGGTCGTCCAAGGCCACATTTAAGATTGAAGAAAGTATTCCTAATCATTTGATCGACTTTTTCCAAAAGTTATAGGTGTTTCCAAAGATGGGAGGAGCGAAGGCTATATGTAAATTTTGGCCCAAAACAACAGTATCGGATGAGTGTAAAAGCCAAATGCATGTTCAATCATGTTATGTATTACAAATATCTCTGATATATGTTTCTTGTCGCTATTATGTGAGAATAATGTAAATAAAGTAAAAATAAAAACTAAATACACTGGCAGCTAAGAGATGAACAGTCTCAATTGACAGCACCCGTTCACGGGCCTGACAAGAATATTAGCACCACTCGGCTCAACCATTATGAAGGGAACCAAATGATCCAACACACGCGTCACTATTACTGAGCATGACAAACTTTCAACTACGTGGGTTGTCTGAAAAGCTTCCGACCTCAATGTGAAGATAGCAGCACTCGTCAATAAAAGCTAGTTAATGTTAGTTGTGCGTTATTTGACTGTTACAATTATCTTGAGCGCTCGGCGTCATAGTGGGGATCGCTTTGCGCATTCCTTATGCAAGCCAATCGTCTTCGCTGTTAGATACAAGCTGCATCGCAGGGAATGAATCAGGAGTAACGTCTATGACGCGATGGCGCGGCGACCCAATCACTGACACTCCCTGCCCCCGCGTCTCACTTCGCACCAATAAAGAGACCGAATATTTGACTTCTGCGCAACTTGAAGCCAGCGCTCAAGATTCGTGACGGTAATTGTACTCATCAAAGTTTCAGGCATTTTGGACACGCGGTGGTGATTTGACAGTCATTTGAGTGAAACGATGTGAGATGCAGAAAAGAAAATCTATTTTCATCAAAGCAACGCGCCCTGTTCCATCTCAGCGGTTGCCACTGCGAAAATTTATGAATTACGGTTTGAACTGCTTGATTGAATTATCCATCTTACTCACCAGATTTAGCCCCAACCAACTTTTATTTGTTCCCTTATATACACATGCGCTTGGAGGATAGAGATTTACGTCAAATGCGGCGTCAAACTTCCTGAAAAATTATTGTAGAGATTAACGATTAACGCCAACTACTATTTGGACGGGTTAGAGAGATAGCAGCATCGCTGGGAAAAGTGTGTGGGTTTACAAGGAGACAATGTCTTCTTCTTCTTCCTGCCCTTGTCCCATCTTATTTGGGGTCGGCGCAACACGTTTTTTTTCTTCCATTCTACCCTGTCACTCGTCATGCTATCACTAACTTCCTTTTCTTTCAAATCGCTCTTCAAGCACTCCATCCATCTTTTCTTTGGCCTCCCAAGAACTGGCCTTACAAGGAGACAATGTAAAAAAAGAAAAATAAATAGTATGAAGTACTAGTAGTAAAGTGTCTTATATCTTTGTTATTTTTCAAACTACCTGTGTATTTCTGTATGATACTTTTGTATCTGTCTGCTTAATGGCTTATTGCTAAGATTTATCGTCAGCCAGATTGTGTGTGCCAGTTAAAGTTGCCTCATTGGGTCACTCTATTTGAACCAGTGACCCGTCTGAGGACCAGTAGCTGTTCAATCACCCCCTGGGCTAAAATTAGCTTCAACTTGTAAAAGGGATGTTAAGGTTTCAGTTTTGTTAAATAACATCATTTTTAGTATAGACGAAACCTGAACGTAGTTAATTCAGAATCAGTAACTGAATCAGTGGTTTTCTACTATATTATGCATATATTACACATATATAAACTTTCCTCTATACAAGGTGTAAGGGACAGCCCTCCACAAACTTTAAGGGCTTGCTCAGTAGACGAAACTGAACAACCTTCCACAATTTTTTTTTTTCAGGAGACGAAAGAAAAAATAGGCCTTTCCATACAAACTGTCCAATCAAGTTTATCATTTTCTATGGTGAGGCGGATTTTTTTTTTCGTTTGCTGAAAAAAATTTTTGAGGAAGGTTGTTCAGTTTCGTCTACTGAGCAAGCCCTAAAAGCTTGTGGAGGGCTGTCCCTTACACCTTGTATATATTTACATCTTAATTATTAAATATTACAAACTAATATGAATATATAAAAACTTAAATATGTACAAACGAGTCAAAAACAAAAGGAACTTATAGACCGTCAAAAAATTCGCCCACATCGAAGTCAATGAGAAATGTACCCAAAACACTGACGGCATTGCCACGCTGGATGACAATGCTGATTCGTTGACCGAAGGAAAGCCCAGCCCTCTGGTCACGCGAAGAGTCGACCAATTGTTTGCTGATGTCCCGAACAACTCGATGACCCTAGTTTTTCAAACGCAAATGGTTCAAACATATAACTTCCGATGAGCTTATTATATTTACGCCATTTGATGTTTTCTGCTTAAATAACTAAATGGATTCGAATAGTCGTAAAAACCATGTTATATTTTCTCTCAAAAATATGTAAAAAGGTTAGAAGTTGGACACCACCGACGTTAAGTGCAACACAGGTCACGGCAGGCCATAGCGGGTATTAGGCGCCAGCATACAGCTGTGTGCAACAGTGCAAGTGCAAAACAACCCCTTAGTTGCCTGGATGGCCCGGTGAATGTGTATTTTTGCTGACATAACAAGCTTATAACTTTGTGATTTTTTTTATGATACCGTTATGAAGTTGTATACATAGATTCTTTACATAAAAATACTAGACAAGTGTTTCGGGTTTCACATATACTAAAACTAATGTTGTATCATACTCACTATTTGGTTCGATGTCGACGACGATGAGTAATGTGTAGCTCGCCGTCCGGCCGTCCGGTAACCGTTCGGACTGAACCGGAATTGTCGACGGCGCGTAGTGTTCTGCAACGATGATTTTTTAGTAACTTTCCACATGTATCAAACGATGTTTTTGAATACACTTACGAAGAAATAACCGGCGACTCGATAGGGATCGCGTAGCGCCCAGCCTGATACGAGCTAGCACTTTTTTCTGCACTAGTGCCGGGAACAGTACATTGCGTGCCTAAAATCAAGAGCGATAAGAGGGGGATGTCGAGTAAGTGTATTGAAAAAGATATTGCAAAATGTTATTTTACAAGCTTTTTATTAACTTGCAATGTTAAGGGTGACTTCATAATGTTCCACGCGCCACCATGACACATAACACAGTAGTTAAGTCAATCGTCCGTTCCCACACACTAATAAAACTAAGAAATGTCTATAGCTTTAGCCTCGTGAAAGATAAAACAGATGTCTAATGTCAGGTATTATCTTCATTGTCAATAAAATTGAATGTGGCATTGATTTCATTCGTTATGAGTAAGGGTTACAAGCTATAACCTCCTGGCTGTCAAAATCCGGGAAAATTAACATCGATTACTAACTTATTATTGAGATTTTATAGTACATTAATTTTAGTATAGGTATTTATTTATTTATTCACAAAATCCACAGCTCTTTTACAAAAATTTTACTTAAAGATAAACTAATATTACAGCCAATTAAGGATTTTTACCCAAAACACGTGTCTAATATTTTTGTATAAAGTGTACAAAATTTCATTTTTTTGTTTTAAATTTCATTTTCATTTTACTGTATTATGAAAAATTACAAAGTTATAAGCTTGATATGTTTGCAAAAATACATAGTCACCGGGCCATCCAGGTGATTGAGGAGTTATTTAGCACTTGCACCCAGTGCTTGCCGGCGCCTTTGATAGTTATTACAGTACATGTATAGTCTGTCTAAAAAGTCAAACCACTTGGGATTTTTTATAATATTTAATCATTTAAAAAACACTTATATTCGATCCTTTTTATAAGGTTCGGTTTATTAGTAAACAATGTTCAAGATCTCTTAACTCTTTGAATGCCGTAATTAGAGACACAATAGAAAGACAATGGCTTATGTCGAACTGTGTAACATAAGACATTCAAAAGGTTAATCAACTTTGATTATTGAACCAGTGTTGACTACATCAGATTTCATTATTAGTCCGAGTTCCTTAGTAAATGTACTAACATGTAACATGTGTGTATGTGTGGGTGCAACTTTTGAGCGGAGGACCGGGATAACTTAACGCGCAATTTGTTGGACAACATGACTGTTAAATTTTATAAATATAAACTAAGTAACAAAAAAAAATCAGCTGGTTAGTAATCAATTATGATGACCTCGATACATCTTGGAAGAGGGGGACTCTTTTATCAAACCAAAAAGGACAAATACTTTTTCGAATAATTTAGATAATTATCTTGAAATTTAACAACAAAAAAAAACCTGTTAGTAATAAATTTTTTAGAGTCATCATCTCATACATTTTTGATCCTTTTATCTCTGTTAGCTACCACACTCGAGTGTTGTGTATAGGAAATTGTTGGGCGTCTCATCGAAATGAAGCTACTCACGGAAAATTAGCTTGATAGTAATCAAGTGCGAAAAATGTACTAGGGAACCCGGACTATATACCCTAATAATTACCCAAGCCTTCTGACTTTTTAGACAGACTGCACCATGACGATAATACAGTCTGTCAGATTAAAAACAGGGTTGACCGCATACTAACTTCCAAAATACAAGCTTGACTTAGTTTGGGAGTTAGTAGATCATTTACTGTGTGCTACTATACAACCAACCAGCGAATTGTATGTTCATATGTATATTAATTAAGATTATTGTACTTTTGGAGCGAAATAAATTATTATTATTATTACTGCCGACAAGTTATGTTTGCCTAGTAACAAAAAAAAAATATCCATTATGAGTATAAATATATCCATTATGTCCACGCAGATATCACCCACCCACATCTAAGTTACCCACCGGGCGTAGGCGACTGTCCCGTCACTTATGCACCATTGCACTCTATTATAAACAAAACGTTACGTAGATTATTATCAATTTATCATAGAATATCAATTTATTGCCTCAATATTATTGTTGGCTGTATTTAAGTATTTTTATGATACTATAACGTCCGGTGCTGAATTGGTAGGTGTCATCCGGCTTAGGCTATTTAAGTTTAGGTTTTGGTCACCTCTTCCAATCTTAGAACTTTCTACTCAGTAAGCAGTTTTAGTTTTAGAGCAGTGGTGGCCGAGTGGTAAGTTGTAGGTCGCGGGTTCATACCCAGCCAGGCGCTTTACTTAGTGTAATTTATTTCATCACCACTGCTCTCAAAACGGTGAAGGAAAATAGCGTGAGGAAACCGGCATGTCCTAGAACCAAAAATTCGAAGACATGTGGCATCATCAAGAGAATCGTCGGCAATGATGCACTTGTAGAGTCGAAGCTCCAAAGCCTTGAGCATCGCCGCTGAGTTAAGTCGGTTTTTTATCGTTGACATTCAAAAACCCGCACTGGGTCCGCGTGGTGGATTACGGCCCATTCCTAAATAGGGTCGATTTTATAAAAGTGAAAATTTGCGACTGGTTATTCCTTCACGCTGAAATTGCTATAGGAGTTTGGACGAAATTTGGTACATGGGTAGCCCATGGAATTGTACATAGGGTATTTTTTATCACAAGAGTACGTTCTCTTGGGATAAATTTCTACCATTATCCAACAAGCTACTTAGTCGACCCTACTGAAAATTAATAATAGCGATAAAAGTCGAATTTGCGATATTACAAAATGATTCTAAAATCGCAAATTCTACAAGCGAAGTACTTAGTCAAATAACTACTAACCGCTAGCAACCACTAGTAATCGGTAAACAAGAAAAAAAAATGGAATGAAGAATCATCAGAAATTCAAAAGGTTAATGACTTCAGCTAACACAATGCCCCAAATTTTCAAGATGACTTTTATAAATTACACGAACTAAATTTAGAGAAACTAAAATAGGGTAGGTCTGTATACAAGGCGCCAGTTAACCGTGGAAAAAAGTACATTGACCTTTCCTAATATCTCTGCGTAGGTATTCGAATAACAAACAATGAATTGCTTTCCATTACTAGATCATGTAAAGGGTCACGATACATGTCGTTTGAAGACAGATTTATGTCTTTAGTTCCGTTTTATTAAATTAAGAATGTCAACAAATGTAGGAGGGTGAATGACCGTTATTCCACGCAGTGGCGTAACTATAGGGTGGCAAGGCTGGCAAAATGCCACGGGCCCCAACCGGACAGGGCCCCCGGTCTCAGAGCTCGAGCTCAGAAGAAGTAACCCAAAATATATAAAAAAATAAAATAAAATTAAATCACAACGTAACGTGATTTATCGGGGGCCCCATCTAATGTTTTGCCATGGGCCTCAGATGATATAGTTACGCCACTGATTCCACAGTTATCTGGCAGCTACCTTAGTTGTTTATTTTCTTGCATTCTTATTCCAGCTTTGATTGATATGATTCATTATGTTTTAGTGGTAAATGGAGCACAAAAAGCCGTTGACGAGTAAATATTGATGATCAGCTATTAATGTGGGATCTTTTTGTTTATGAGCCAATTTTTCGGATAATCCTGAAGGTCAGGAGGTTGGAATGTTCAGGCTGATGAACTCCTGACTAGGTCAAAATGACCTTGATTAATGAGACGAAGAAGATATTGTTTTGATTACTAATCTTTGCCAGTAAGACCCACATTTGCGGAAGCAAACCTTGAGGAATACTTTTCTTTCAGGGCCGTTTACCGTTTAAAAAGTCTTCAGAGAATTTCTCCCGCTCTGGGTGGACCAGGACTTTTTTTTATCTGATATAAAGTAGTGCTAGTAGTGCTTGATTGCGATCCTACCTGATGGCGAGTAGTAATAATAAATAAATAAATAAATAAATTGTTTAATTTTCGGACAACAATGGAACCATATTTGTTAGTAACTTACATGCTAAAACTTAAACACTAGGATTAGTAATTATAATTTCAACATACACAAATTTTTAGTGAGTCATGTACTTACGAGGCACTTCAGGCGGACAATGATTCCTCATGAGATGCCTCAGCACAGGAGCTCTCGGATCCTCAGCAACGACTTTCAGGATGCTATTGTCACTCCCCCGAATCCTCCTCACAAGCGATGCCACCTTTTTTCTGATGATCGCATGAAAACCATCTATACGCGATTGGGCGAACATCCCTGAGGCACTACAGAAACGAGGGAGCTTCAACATCATCCTGAAAACATTATTATATTGGACGCGCAAGGCGCTTAGCGTCCCACGTGAACAGTTGAACCACAGACTTCCCGTATATAGGCCTTGGCAGTACGCTTTAAACAAACTTATTTTGACCTGATCGGTACAACGAAAAAATCTGCGCGCCAACATGTTCCCGCGAACCGCCAACGCCCTGCGCTCCCTCTCTACATCTTCATCGTCCTTAAGGTCGTCGACAAGTATATGGCCCAGATATTTAAACTTGGTTACCTGTTTTATATTTGAGCCGTTCAAATTAATTGAAGGAAAGGTGTCAGGGCACTTGCCGGCGGCCTTAAAAACCATGAACTCGGTTTTCCTTACATTATAATTATATAAGACCATGTGATGCGGCGTATTCCTCGCAAACTTCGCAAGTAATGCAATCAGTGATGGTAAGACGCACTAGTTTATTAAGAGCCTATTCACTTTAGCCTTGAAGACACCCAAATTATATTAGGATGGGAAGACCGCAGCAGGCAAATTGCTCCAGTCCTTCGATGTACGTGGTATAAATGACGAGGCGAAACGCTTAGTCCGAACGGTAGCGGTTTCAACAACGTAAAGGTGGGTGGTACTCGCCCAAGTCGCCCACTTTTACTAACCCACTCGTCTTATTTCAGATGCCCTTTGAGTGTCAGACTCACGGAATCTCTTTCGACAAATTCCGCAGCTCTAGCGAGCATCTATCCTACTAGGCCCTGTCCATTTTGCTGACATCTCTTTGTTGTGGGCATTAGTCATAACGCGCCTTTGCGACTTGAGCTTGGTCCTTACCGTACGGCGAGCTACGATGGAGAGGTCACAATGACGTCTTTACAGCCAGTCCTTAACGAGGTGACTTACCACCATGGTTATGGCGTGCACAGCACTGGATTGCGACAGTCGCTCGCTGTCACTATTGCCATAAGATTCGGCCGGAACTCTGACCACCAAGCCGCAACTTGTCGCGTCAGCGGAGTTTCGTCAGGGCGCGGTGGCATTTGATCTCCATGCGATCAAATGGGAATCTGTCTTTGATTTGCTTATTTTGATAACACAAAACAAACGAAACATCTTTTAGTAAAACTGGTGTCCTTAAACTCATTAAGGGAGTCAATTTGTCTGTTCGGCGTTAATTGACGTTCATTAACCTCTCAAAGTTTGTACATTGGAATTTGTTACAAATTAGAGTTCCTTTAGTTTTGTTACTTTAAAAACGAGCAAAAGAGGGCAACGGTCTGCTATGTCAAAGTAATGGGGTCGCCGACCCATTTTATATTTTTCATTATTTTTCTACTAAAAAAGTTGTTTCTTTTTTTTTTCATCAACGATTTTCTCGTTCTCATGAAGAAGGTCTTACTCTCCGCAGTGAGTACATTAACCCCTCGAGCACCGATTGTACATTTTCGTACGTCTGTACAACTTGAAGACCTTGAAAAACGCTTAATTTTCATTTTGTACACACGTCTGTACGAAACTTATTTGGCCGAAAATATTGGTTTCTATATTATATTACTAGCTTTTACCCGCGGCTTCAACCGCCTCTTTCTCCCCCTTTTCTCACTTTTTTTTTAAATTAGCCTATGTCCGTCTCCTACTATCTCAGTACCAAAATTCATCAAAATCGGTTTTGCCATTTAGGCGTGAAGACGTAAAAACAAACTCACTTTCGCTTTTATAATATAAGTAAGCATTCCTTATTTATTACTAAATTGTCTTTCTAAAAAAATAAAAAAATAAATAATTATTCATTTCTTTATTTTAGTGGTCATTTACGTAAACACGGTAATTTTCCGGGTCATTAAACCCTGGCGCTTGAGGGGTTAAAGGCTGATTATGCTATAGTGATTGTATAAGTATTATAGGGTATTTAATTAAGTATGTATTTTAATATTAATTATGTACTTTTGCCAATTGTATAGCTTATTTTGTGTGCACCAAATGCAACCCCATTTTATGTCCAGACAATCTCTTTCCATACCAACTATTTCTTTAAAATACTTTATTTTTAACCCCCGACGGAAAAAAGATATAAGTTTGAGATGTCTGTGTATCTGTGTGTCTGTCTGTAGCATTGTAGCTCCTAAGCAAATGGACTGATTTTGATGCGGTATATTTTATTTGAAATACAATTTATGAAGATCTGTTCAGGCGTTCAAGGTGATCAGCTCGTTTGTTAATTGTGACTGGGATCTTAAACACTTAATGGATACATATTCTGGAATGCTACGGGTAAACACATCGAGTATGGCCTCATTAGACCAGTTCTTTTACTTTTTATAGATTATATGCGTCGGGTTTTTTTTTTTTATAATTTTACTTTTATTTTTGTAGGATATAATCTCTGAAAATACTGGTCCGATTGCTTTTTTTTTTCACCGATAGAAAGCTGCTTTATTTCTGAGTAACATATGCTATAATTGTACACGGTCGAAGGGCGAAGCCATAAACAACAGCTAGTATCAAAAAACTTTTTTTTTTTATTTGAAAGTACCTTCCAATAACTTTAAATCTACAGCAAGACATTTCAATTTGCATTTTAACTTGCACTTAATTGTTTCTTCAGTCACCATCAATTTTAATAACTTTACGGTATCTTTAAATTTATCTCAGTGACGGAAGTATTCAAAGTGCCGCCATATTTGTAAATAAATAATGACCTTTCATACAGAATATAATCAAAGTAAGTTATAAGGAAATCAAAATCTTCGGGTCCAACGTCAATCCGTACTACTTTACGGGTGCGAAACGTGGAAGATTTTTTTTATGGTAAGAAAGTCATCTTATGACAACCCCCGCTCTTGGGCGGAGCGGGAGATAGTGTCAGACTCTTACTGACTAAAAACCCACCCCGTTCCTTCGTGCCTTCATAACAGGGCTGAGCTATCTCTTGAAACTAACCCTGGCCCCAGCAGGCTTCGATCCAGCTGGGCCGAGGTCGAGGCCATGGTCCGGAGCGAGGAGGAGTGGCCGGCGGTCGCCGACTTCTGCGAAGCAGGCAACAGCAGGGGCCCAGCCGGGTCGAAGCCTACTGGGGACAGGGTTATACGAAAGGGCGCTCGAGCCCCGGTATGAAGGCTTGAATTAACGGGATGGGTTTTTTTAGTCAGTAAGAGTCTGACACTATCTCCCTCTCCGCCCAAGAGCGGGGGTTGTCATAAGATGACATTCCCATCGAAAAAAAAAAATCGGCCATCGGATTGACATGGAGTGAGGTGAAGCGTAAAGCTCAAGACCGGTCGCGATGGGTGACTACTGTCGACGTCCTCTGCCCCAGCTAGGGAACATAGGATCTTAAGTAAGTAAAGTATCTTTAAATTTATCTCAGTGACGGAAGTATTCAAAGTGCCGCCATATTTGTAAATAAATAATGACCCTTCATAAAGAATATATCGAAGTAAGTTATGAGGCGAGTGAGTGATGGTATACTTAGCTCGCCCTTGGCTTTTTATAGGGCGTTGAAATTAAAAGGTGAAATGCCATGAGTTCTACCTACATCTTCATGCGTTGGTATGATGCTTCCGCAACTAACTATTACGAGTAGCTTCATGAACTCGCTAGGATATCGGGATTGTTTGAAAGAGTTATGTATGCCTTGATCACACGTACCGAGTAAAAGGGCGAGACAGTAAAATGTTGCTCGGACGAGACAGTGATGTAAGCGAGTTGTAAAGATAAACTCTCGACCGAGCACTTGACGCTGTGTTTACACGTACCGAGTACTCGGCCGAGAGCACTGTCTCTCTCGATTACTCGGTACGTGTGATCAAGGCATTACCGCAATCCTGAAACGCAAGGGGTAATTTGTAGGAACACAGGTTTTGTGCCAAACTAGTGCTTGATTGCGATTCCACCTAATGGTTAGCAGGTGGGGTTAGTTGAAAAAAGGCTGACACATCCCCTCGTTCCACCCAGTGGTTCCCAGTTCTTCAAAAATAAAAAGCTTCGTCACCTCTCGGGGTCGGGAACCTATTACATTACCTCAAACATTTTTGAGGAAGTCATCTAAAAATTGAAGGTATGGTAGTGACTTCTGCCTTGGAGTGGTGAAGTAGACGGAGAAGTACACAGTGGAGATCTACCCCGCTTAGGTGGAGCACCATCGTTTAATTGTGGAGGCCATCTCTTTTCAGGCACTAAACAATTAATGTGCCCAGAAACTAATTAAAATCAGCCTTATCAACATCAGATATCTTACACTAATATTATAATGATGTAAAGTTTTTTTTTTTGTTTGTAGGAGGTAATCTCTGAAAGTATTGATCCGATTACTAAATTTTTTTCACCGATAGAAAAAAAAAAGAAGGCCTTAGTCCCAGCAGTGGGAACATTATAATATAATATAATATTCCACAACTATCACACAACGACGTCTAGTCTCAAGCTAAGCAGAGCTTGTGTTATGAGTACTAGACAACTGATAAATATACTTATATATTTCTAAATACATGCATATAATGGATAAATTACACCCAGACACAGAACAAATGATCATGCTCATCACACAAATATTTGTCCTGGGTGGGAATCGAACCCACGACCTCCGGCATAGCAATCAGGGCCACTAACCACTAGACCAACAGACAAAAAAGAAAAAAAGAGATAAAGTTTGTTTCCTGAGTGATATAGGCTATATTTTAAGTATGCGGGCGAAGCCGCGGGCAAAAGCTCTTAGTCCACAATAAACTACAAATCTATTTTTTTTCTTAATTGAATTCCTAAGATAAAGAAAACGGTCACTACACTCACATCGATTCCCGATAAAAACAAGCTGCCTTCCAAAAATGAGTATCTACGTACGTATAGCAGTTTCAAGGAAAAAGGAATCATTGTTTGTGAGCGGTTAACGAGAGCAGTGACCGGTCATTTGTACCGTAAGTCATTTAGTAAACAACACCGACCTAGGATGGACGAAGCTCCCGGGATTTCTGATCCCGATTATTAAGAGGATAAATCCATGAAATTCTGAGATTTCTTCTCAGAATTCTTTTTAGTCAGTAAGAGTCTGACACTATCTCCCGCTCCGCCCAAGAGCGGGGGTTGTCATTGGATGATTTTGCCCACCGAAAAAAAAGGATCTGTAATCTTGACTTTGATAGTGAAACTGACGGTAACAAGCGAATGTTAAATGGTTAATCATAGAATAGAAACTACTTCCTGAAAATAAGGTAAAATATAATAATGTAATATAATAATAATATTTCACAACTATCACAAAATTTCGTATAGCCCCAAGCTAAGCAGAGCTTGTGTTATGGGTACTAGACAACTGATAAACATACTTATATATTTCTAAATACATACATATAATAAATAAATTACACCCAGACACAGAACAAATGATTATGCTCATCACACAAACATGTTTGTCCTGGGTGGGAATCGAACCCACGACCTCCGACATAGCAGTCAGGGTCACTAACCACTAGACCAACCGGCCTGTCAAAATAACTTTGAAAAACTAAAGGAGCGGTATTAATCTTATCTTGAAAGCACTTTTGTTTATAAAAATCTACACTAATTTAATAAAGAGGTGAAGTTTGTTTTTTGCAGAAGGTAATCTCAGGAAGTACTGGTCCGTTTGCTAACATTTTTTCACCGATAGAAAGCTGCTTTATTTCTAAGTAACATAAGCTATATTTTATATACGCGGGCAAAGCTACGGGGAAAAGCTAGTTTTTTTTATAATAATATAAATCTATACTCTCCTCAAAATATTGAAGGACATAGAACTCCTTTGTGATAACGTGCGGGTCTTTACCCAATTAATAGCCAAACAGCTGTGACAGCATGCTTTTACTGTCCAATGACTGGCCTGCTGGTTTATTGGCCCTGACTGCTAAGCCGGAGGTTGTAGGTTCGATTCTCACCCAAGACAAGTGTTTGTGTGATGAGCATGTTCATTTATTCTGTGTCTGTACCTAATTTATCTGTAATATGTATGTATATAGAAAATTATATGTGTGTTTATCAGTAGTCTAGTACTCATAACACAAGCTCTGTGTGTTATAATGTGAAAATTGTGGCTTTTCATTATTATTTAAAAATGTAACAAATAATAGTAATTGACCAATGATTTTTTAAACGATCGCTGAACTTACGCAGTAGATCGTTGAACTTGGTTTCAAAAAAGAAGAATACAACAAAGCACTTTTGAAACGCGTTCAGATGCCTTTCTCACACCGTAAAATTTTCGTTAAAAATACCTGAAATCTGGCTGCACACCTAACTCAACCAAATAAAGAATAAATTCATAAGGATACATATTACCTCTACGCACCTTGTCCGTCAGATCACCGTCCTTAACAACGCCTTTATTAAGAAACTTTTTCCACAATATCCATGACGAGTACAGTCAGCAGCTAAAATAGCTAAGCATTATGAAACGTGCGTAAAAAATATTTGGTATCTAATAAATTAATCGGTATTATCATCGTATTTAATATTATAAAAACGAAAGTGCACAAAAAACAGTGCATTTGGTTGATAAAACTCATACAACTACAGTTGCCAGAACGTATCTTGAGCGCTCGGCGTCAGAGTGGGGATCGCTTTGCGCATTCCATACATTGGCGAGCCAATCGTCTTCGTTTTTAGATAAATTCCGCAACGCAGAGAACGAATGAAGAGTGACGCCTGTGACGCGATGGCGCGGCGAGTTTATCACTGACACTCCCCGCCCCCGCGTCTCACTTCGCACCACTAAAGAGACCGAATATTTGACTTCTGTGCAACCAATAAGATACTTAGTGGCAACTGTACAAACCGGCCTCCACAGGTAAAACTATAGTGAAGGTTGTGCGTTCGGTAGGTCCTATATTGCCATTGGTAAAGTAGTTCTATCCTATTCCTAGTCTTGGTCTTTCTGTGTACCTACCAAGTTTTAATTTTAAAAGTTGCCAAAAGGCGAAATTCTATGAAGAAGAACGTTACTCTTGTATTACCTAATCTAAACTTTACTTAGGGTGAGTTGAACCATTTAACTATAACGATAACAAAGCCGTTAACAGTTGTCAAAACGTCGAATTGACCAACAGGCGGCCGTTTCACGGCTGGTTATGGTTTGGTTATCGTTATAGTTAAATGGTGCAACTCACCTTTACTATTCTCGTTATTTCTATTATATTTAATGTATGGATCCGGATATCCGAAATAAAGATGATTATTATTATTAATTTAAAACATGGTTTTTAAGTCACTTTTTTTTTACTTCCATTCTTTATAAGTTTCATCAAATTCCGATCATACGTTTATGTAGCATAAATCTGGACAGTAGGATTAATCCTACTGTCCAGATTTATGCACAAGAAAGGTACTAACAATACCTATTACGAGTAAAGTCCATGGTGTTTCTTGTCGGTTCTTCTCCATAGGAATCGACCAATTGGAATCGTACATTAGCTTCTGGCGTGTTAAAAGTGCTCATGTAGGCTTAAAAGTGAAATAAATATATTTATAATTTTGAATTGTTGTTATTTTATTTGATTTATTTCGTATGCAAATATTATTAGTTTTCCAGAAAGTGTAGAATTATTTCAATACGTAGGTAGTGTGCTTTTTAAACTTTCAATCGTGGAAATTACAGACACAATAGAAAGACAATAAGTGCGCGTTCGCTTGGGGTTTAATGAATTAATAATTATATCTTTTTTTTTTATGGTGGGAAAAATCATCATCCCCCGCCCTTGGGTGGAGCGGGAGATAGTGTCAGACTCTTACTGACTAAAAGACCCACCCCGTTCCTTCTAGCCTTCATACCGGGGCTCGAGCGCCCTTTCGGATAACCCTGGCCCCAGTAGGTAAGTATATCTTCCGTTGACTGTACCGTAATAAATAGTCACACGATTGGCTGAGTGGAATGACCGGACAACACTGGGTGCGTCGACGGGCGGATCCTTGTGGAAAACTTACCTTGTCTGCGTACCCGGGTATTATTAGAATGGGGTTTTAATATTCTTTGGGTGGAAAATTATCAGGTGTTACTCCGGCTTTGGGTGAAGTGAAAGGGAGTGTCATTGCACATTATCTCGTGGAGTCACCGACGCTTGCTTCAGACCATAGTCCGAAGCGAGAGAGAATGAAATGCAGACGCCTCCTTCTGCGAAACATTAATGTTAGCGAAGAAGATAATTGCAAAAGAGAGGGAATGTAATCCACCTCGCAATACCCAGCCGCGGCCTTAGGAGATGCCCTGAGTGTCGGGAGTCGCTGAGCCATTTCCGGCCACCCTAGGCGCAGGCTTGTAGGCGATGAGCAATTGGTAACCCACCGTCCGTTCATACGGTAAGGACCAAAACCGAGTAGTCGATGGCGCGTAGTGTTTCATGCGCGCCTCAAGATGCCCGTTAGGGCCATGGGGAATTCCTGAAAGGAAAACTTATAGGCCTAGAACGGAAAGGGAGACTAAAGGACACAGGTATATTTAGTCAAAAAAAGTCTGATACGCCCTCTCGCTACACGATAGAGCGGGAGAAGAAACTAAATAATTTCCCAACCACCAAAAAAATAACGATTTTTAAGTTATAAAAACACATAGAAAGTATGTTTAATCGAAAAAAGAAAAAATACGTATCCAATATTTTTTTAATTAGTATTTATTTTGACACTGGAAACTACCCTATTGCTGCACACACTCTTCAAAATGTATCCTGTAAAATACCGAAAGGCTGGCTATAATCTATCGTGCATAGAAACAGTATAACCAATAATAACGTCATACAAAAGAGCCATTACATTTAGCCAGTATACACTGGTTACCATCAGTATTGATTGAATCAAAAAACCACTTATAACCATAATTACAATGATGCCGAAATAGCACAAGGCATATTGATCACACGTCTTTTAACAACCTAAATTGTTTATGTCACTTAATTAGATTTATAATGGTTATTTATGATAATATATAGCACTTTGAGTGTGGTTATTTTTAGAAATGTTGTTTTAAGTTTATGGTCTTTTAGACAATCAATCAAGGGACATAAGTCCACCTAGTTTAGAAGAAAGCGCGTCTAGGAAATTTATAACGGAAGGCATATAGTGAAATAAAAAAAAAGACGTGTGACACTCGGGGACTGTCGCGGTAAAGCTATTTGCATAGCATTTTTATCAAGTTATGCAATTATAATTATTTATTTATTTTATTTATGCAGTATTTTTTTTTCCTTTGTTTTTTTTTTCTTTGATATTAATTGAAGTTACACTTTCACACATTGAATTGAATTTTGATTGATTGTTCACTCATTTGTTTTCTTATCGGTCACCACGCTCAAAAAACAAATGAGTGGGGGGTGTTAGGTTATTTTCGTTACGGAATTTCTGGATTCGGTCTCAACGCTCAAGGCCCGCGATAGAAGCTATGCAATAGCTTAAAAACACAATCGTTCCGCTGAGGTCATGAATCTGTACAGGAACATTTTTGGACTCCGTACCTAAGTCGATAAAAACGAAACCCTTATAGGATTGTAGGGGGCCAGCAGGGTCGAAACCTAAAAAAAAATCAAAAGTTAGAGGGGGCCGGGGACACATTGTTTTTTACTTTTGGAGCGATTATTTCCGAAATTATTGACATTATCAAAAAATGATTTTAGTAAACCCCTATTCATTTTTAAATACCTATCCAAAAATATATCACACGTTAGGGTTGAAATAAAAAAAAATCACTTCCTACTTTACTTATAGGGGGGGGGGGGCTACCCTAATAAAACATTTTTTTCCAATTTTTTTTTTTTAACACTTTGTCGGCGTGATTGATATACATATCGGTACCAAATTTCAGCTTTTTTGTGCTAACGGTCACAGAGATTAAGCGAGGACGGACAGACGGACAGACAGACATGGCGAAACTATAAGGGTTCCTAGTTGACTACGGAACCCTAAAAAGGAAGCTAAAAATACACATAACAAAGATCCAACTCATACAGACATACAATGCACAATAATAATTATGTTTTCAATACACTTACTCGAAAACCCGCTCTTATTCCATCGTTATTAGGCACGCAATAGACTGTTTTCAGCATTAGTCCAGAAAAGTACGCGTACTTTACGTTCATCGTGTCAGGCTGGGTGTGCGTCGACCCCCGCGAGTCGCCAGTCAACCCCCATTTATTAATTTCGCAAGTGTATTAAAAAAAGTTGTTTGATACTTGTGCAAAGTCAATGCTACCCTCAGCTCTATTACAAAATCGCTCGTGCGAATTCCGCCTCGGTCGCAATTACAAACTTTCTACATTTGTATCAAAATTACACCTTATCCTTATCGAACAACACCAAAAATACACCTAACAAGAACTCTTACACACATATAATACACAATATATTTTTTAAGCTATTGCTTAACTTCTATCGCGGGCCTTGAGCGTGGAGACCGAATCCAGAAATTCCGTAACGAAAATAACCTAACACCCCCCACTCATTTGTTTTTTGAGCGTGGTGACCGATATGAAAACAAATGAGTAAACAATCAATCAAAATTCAATTCAATGTATGAAAGTGTAACTTCAATTAATATCAAAGAAGAAAAACAAAGGAAAAAAAAATACTGCATAAAATAAATAAATAATTATAATTGCATAAGTTGATAAAAATGCTACGCAATAGCTTTACCGCGGCAGTCCCCGAGTGCCACACGTCTTTTTATTATCTCTTTACGTGTCCATGACGTTTGCATTGCACACGATGCTACTGTCAAATTAGAATCTACTCGAATGATGGATGACTGCCACGCTTCGAAATCATTTGAGCGGTCAAGGTGAAGGGAATCATTTTCTATTGAGATAGTTCTAAATATGTACCGCGCGATATGGAGAGTCCAATTGTATATAGTTTTATAGCTTTCAATTTATGGTGGTCGTAAATAAATTAGAGTTTTGATCTTTGAGACTAGGTTTAATAGATCGTATAATAAGTGGATTTAATTTGTATGGGCATTGATTTGAGCTGGAACTACATTAGACTGATGCACACGTGTATCACGCCTGCTTTGTACGTAGAACGATATCGCATGGCGTGGATCAAGTGTAGCTCTACAAGTCTAGTTTCCATATAAAATGTATGGAGACCGACGCGCCCAGATCGGAGTGTGTGGCACACATGTGAGTGGTGGCTTTATTTCTGATTGACATCCCCTCAACCGTTACGCGAACTCATTGAGTCGACGTCAAAAAATCGCGCATACGTCGGTCGACTCATTGAGTCTGACGTGAGTAGGATCTGGATTTAATATGTAATTTCTCAGTCTACAGTATACCTTGTCAAACTTACACAAATTGAAGGAAAAGGAATATATAACATCACATGTTAAACATCTAACAATAATTCCTTACGGAATATACTATTTATTTTCCCGCGGACAGATCGACGACTTGACGTATGTCATTGTAAAGCTTGTGTTATGAAAAAAGTTTTTGAATATGTTTGTTATTTTGTACGCGGGCGAAGCCACGGGCAAAATCTAGTAGACGATATAGTTTTAAGTAAGTTCAATTTGTTTAAGCACTGATTTATACTACACACAAAATATTAGATGGCTTGTCTAAAAAAATTAGACCAATCCAAAAATTAATTTACCTTCGGAAGTCGGCGTCAAATAAAACGAAGATAAAATTACCGGAAGAAGATAGATAAAATTACTTGAAGCCAGCGCTCAAGATCAGCTTGAGCGCTGGCTTCAAGTTGCGCAGAAGTCAAATATTCGGTGTCTTTAATGGTGCGAAGTGAGATGCGGGGGAGGGAAATGTTAGTGATTGGCTCGCCACGCCATCGTGTCATAGACGTCACTCGTGATTCGTTCCCTGCGAATGTGCAAAGCGATCCCCACTCTAACGCTGAGCACTCAAGATCCGTGCCGGTATTTGTACAAATTCAGTTAGGTACATCAAGTTCCGAAATTAAAGTTTTTTTTTTATGGCGGAATAGAATAGGATAGAATAAACTTTATTGCACTTTTTCGCGGTTTTCCAGCGTTACTGGTAAACTGTTCTCCACAACTCAGTTACTGGGTGGGATGGGTACACCATTGCCCCTTGATGAGACCAGTGGTCAATTTTCTGGATTACTGACTGCTCGTAAACGTCTGTCGTCTTTCTACAAATGACAGCCCTCTACCCATCCATGGGCTTACCTCGCAAATCTCGCTTAACTTTGATCAATTTATACTTTGGCTACTATACGGTACTATACGTAAGTATAGTACTTCTACATTTATAAAATCCAGTTTAATTCGGCTTCTAGGAAAGTGTAAGCAAGCCGTAAGTACTAGGAGAGTATAAGTACAAACAGTTGCTTTACGTTACAGTGTTATGCTGACGTCAATATGAATGAGGGCAAGCATACTGAACTGGACCCACCCTCTCCGTCTGCAGATATCTTGGAAAGTAACATAACCTAAAAAGAATAGAAAGTTCGGGAAAAAAATGGTACTACAAACTACCAAAGTACGTTCCTTTCTGTCTGTGCAAAAAGATTTGTATATGTCAACAGATTGCAAACGCCATGAGGTTGTAAAATATCGCGAAAAATTGTAAACTACTTTTTTTCTATACAAAACACGGTTATGTTGGAAACTAATGAATTTGGCTGTGATTCCATAACACCATCGTCGCCTGCTACTCAGGCGAATTCCACCTCAATCGCAATGACAAACTTTTTCCAATCTTATCGTACTATTTCTGTACATGTTTCTAGGTACAGGCCTCCTAAGTCCGTTTCTAACATCCTTCTCCCGCGCCTTCCTTAAACCAGTCCTCATGGTACACGTGACCCAATAAAACCACCTTCAAATTTTTCCCACTTCAAAAGTAAACAAAATCAAAAGCATTTATTTCAAATATATAATTTGCAGGCACTTTTGATTAGTCAAACGTCGGTCAGACAGTGAAGCTAAAAAAGATATAGGTAGATTAAAGACTTAAAGGAAAATCTGTTGCAATGCCTAAAAAGGAACTAAGCACTAACTAGCCTGATGTTTACACCCGGAACGTTTTGATACTCAGCCAGACTGAAGATTACTCTAACTTCCCTCAAACCCATAAAACATCACAGGAACTATTAAAATCAACAGTTTACGAGAACATCACTATCGACAGGTATTAAACTTTGTATAGGTATAATGTCTCCCACACCTGGGAGAAACCCACACCTGGTGGTATTCTTAGTGCTAGACGTAGGCAGTAAGTAGTTGAATGGAATCCTTGTAGACCGCAGCTAGAAGTAGTTATAGACTCATCTCCTTGTGAACTTACTTAGCGGGGGTGGCCATTAGTCACAAAAAATAACAGCTTATTTTTGATCAAGGAGGGTTGTCCTCGTGGGGACGTTCGACGGCAGCGATCTTTGCGCCAGACCCTGGTACAGGCCATGGTCCGAAGCGAGGAGGGGTGGCAGGCGGTCGCGTCCTTCTACGAAGCAACGATGCTAGCAAAGGAGCAACACGCGAGAAGCATCGGCTCTCACGACCGAACCGCCGGGATCCCGATTATGATTTCCAGCCACCGTAAACGCGGGCTTGCGGACGGTGACATTGTGATGAAATCAACATGTCCTAAAACCAAACATTAGATTATCTCGAATGGTTAGTTTAAAAGTAAGCGGCCATACATAGCATATAATGGTCACTTTACTAAGTTTCGTCGTAATATCGTCGCAGCCGGTCATACTCAAACGCCGGGTCTGGAGAACATCAGCATCACCAATAAGGTCAGTGTATTTATGGGTTTCTAAGAACTTAATTTAGACCTACACGCAGAAGACGATAGATCTATTTTTTTAAGGCGGAAAATGATCCAAAATCAATAGTCATAAAATGACTTCTCCCCCACTTGGGCGGAGTGGAAGGGAGCGTCAGACTTTTACGAAGGGAGAGTTAGACTTGACAGGGTTTATGAAAAAATTTAAAGAATTATTGTGTAATAAATGTTACAATAATTTAAATGACTACTTAAATGACACTTTGACATATTAATTCAATGATTATTTGTATGATTTTATTTGACATTTCTAGTTTCAATTATCTTAATTATCACAATTTAATGTAATTAATTATTTATATAACTTTAATATTTGTACGCCCTTGTGGCAGAACGTGCCGAGACTGAATGTTTAAACCTAAGACCATGTAATGTACATACCTACCACGTTTTAACAAATAAATGATTATGATTATAATTACTAAAACCATACCTATGCTCTTTCTTTGCCGAGCTTTCAAGGACCCCGGGTTTCCCTTTTGGTAGACAAGCCATGGCCCTGGTAGACTATAGCCTTGCCGGGCCCCTACGGTAGAATATAGATGTATATATTATATATCAGGCTGGTGTTCGCAATTCCACATCGTGCGTGTGATTCCAAGCGCACATTTTGCGTACGGATGAGAAAATGTGTTACTCGATCCACCCCAGCTCTTCAAGAAAGTCCCGCAGCAGCGTCGTTATATTACTGGGAATTTCAGGAAGGATACCTAGGTTTCCGAAATATTTTGCTACTTTGCAGCTAAGAAGCAAATAAGCTGTCATTCTCCCCCCCCCCCCCCACGCTAAATACGTTTCACGCATAAAGCATAATCAGCATTACGATGTTTCCACTGCTGAGGCTCAGGCCTTCTCTCTAGAAGAGAGAAAGGTCTGTAATCTACCACGTGGGCTTAGTACCAATTGGTCACTTGTCTTTAAATTTTTGGTTCTAGGACATGGATAATGTCCTCACTACTGCGACTCAGGCCTCTCTGGGAGAGGTAAAAGAACCGTAATCCAGTAAGTAGACCTGTCACATGTCTTTAAATTTTTGGGTCTAGGACATCAAAGTTTCTACTTTCTGAAGCCGTAAGCTTAATCCCGGTTTCCGCACTCCACAAGTGCAAAATATTGATTTGTACGATCCAAAACATTTCCTCGTATATAGGCCTAGAAAAACAAACCACGAATAATTGTAAAACAATATTAGGCTGAACTAATGGTTTGTTTACCTAACCTTATCATGCTGTTTACTACTGTATTAGGAAGCTATTAATTTTTAATGCGGAAGAAGAGTTCAATGTCTGTTTTATGGCAAAGCGGTTAACGCTGATGGATTTATCTAGATCCAGCCTTGGAGAGATTTATTTTATGTATCCGACAACTTCTAAATTGGATCGGTTTTTAACACGTTCAGTGCGAAATGAGGTCTAATAAGGAATTCAGTGAGGAATTCGATCCGTATGTGTGTTCTTTCGCCCGGAGGACATGGTAAATGCTAAATGATATTTATTTTGTAAATAGGTTTAAAAAACACTTTTACAATTAGTAATTTTTTTTTCGTCTATGCCAGAGGAGGACGGTGTTTCCTATATGACTACCCTGAGAAGAAACACCGAAACAAACTCAGGGGTCAAAATCTCTTTTAAAGTCCATACAGTAAATATGTAATGGTCAAATCACATGAAAACCATGCAGATTTGTCTGAGATGGTCTTTTGAAGAAAGAACCATACAGATTTGAGTGGACCTGTCCAATCAGTGTAAACATTTGTCAGTATTCGAAAAGCTCAACTTAGGACTACAAAGGAGCTCTACGACTTGACCAACAATACCAAAGAAAGGACATTTGGATAGGCCGCAGAAAACACTAAAATTGCCAGACAGACGTTAAAATTACTGAAAAGAAAAGAAAAAGCAATCAACATAGTCCTCACATTTACAATAATATAAGCAAATTGATAGTTTACAAAATATTTAGCAAAGTAAATATTTTGTTATGTCAAAGAAAAAAAAAATACTTTAAGTACTTAAAATGTAAACATGTCATTTTTGGTGTGCCCCGCTTAGGCAGAACACCGCCGTGTACACGCGGGAATCGGCAGCAAGGACCTCTCCCGCCAGGCCCTGGTACAAGCCGTGTTATGGAGCAAGGAGGAAATAACAGGGTCAGGCCTTGGGTTAAGTGAATCCCAGGACCCTAAAACAAAGGCAAAGAAGGAACAGGACTCGTTTTAGTCAGTACAAGTCCGACTTGCACTCCCGCTACGCTGAAAAATATTTATCTTAAAAAAAAATCTATCGTAGTTACAAAAATAGCTTACCCTTTCACAATCGCCTTTATTGGTTATCAGAAGTCGGGTGAGTCTCAAAAGGTACTTACTAAAAATAGCCAAATAGCCAGCAGGTTAAAGACAAAGGTGTGTCAACCCTCACGAGTGTACACACGTTCCACTCACCGTTTACAAACTGTGGCTACTTCTGTACTGAACTAACACAAACTCAGCCTTGTGTTGGTGACACACCTAGTCTGCTATGTTCTCCTGGTACTTTGGAGTTTTGGACAGTAAGTATATGTTTTTTATTAACATAAAGGTAAGAAATCCCGGAAACTCGTGGTTCTAGAACGCAAAGGGCAACTGAAGGAACATGTTATGGGTGTCATTTTAGTCTGTAAAAAAAAATCTGACATATCCTATCGCTCCACCTTAGAATGAGAGAAGTCATTTACCACTTCAAACAAAAAAAAAATAAGAAATCTTACCAGCCAAAAATCATGTCATTGATGAATTACATGATTAGTATTTGTTTTGGTGTGATGATTTTTATGAACACAGCAAAAAAAAAAGATCGGATGTAAAACTGCTTTGAAACTCTCACTTACGTGTACCAGGGAAGTATGACACAAAATAGGGGAAGCCTCACTAATCATAATCAATGTACGGTTAAAATAAATGTTGACCACTCTCTTTGTTCCTTTCAAACTATCGCGTATACCTACTGCAAAAAAAATCGCAATAGGCATTCGCCATAATGTTCTTAAAAAAATTACTGCGCAGCTAATGATTTGAAGTTTAAAATGTACATGACGTACAATGTTCAAAGCTTTTTCCACATTTCCTGAACCATGCAAAGAATCCAAAAACACGAATCACACTTCAAAACCACATAACACATCAGGAAATCGATTTTGTAATCGATTATAGGAATGTAATGGCAAGCTAATCGAGTAGGTTTCAAACATTGAATGATTAATCGCTTCGTATAACAAAGATCATGCTCTATGCTCACGCGACTAGCCCTGTAGTCACGTGTGTACTAAAGGCAATGTCTTCAGGAATGTTGCACATACTGCCACAGGGTGTCCTCCTATTAATAAATTGGTATTTTTGGAAGCTTTGAGGAGGGTAAGACATTCACGTGTAACTCGCGTGTGTCGACTCATGATCTCGGAATGTTTTGTATTCGTAAATCTTTTCGATTACGTTTTCTTTTTCCTGTGTAAGATGGGAATTGGATCGTTCTTATTTTAAAATTCACTGTCATTGCTATTTCTTTTTTTTTTAATTACTCTTTAATATGGTATAAAAATTAGGGAGACCGCATCTTTTTAACCATCGAGGTTCTCTATTTTATTTTTTATTTGTTTTAAGCGAGAGGTAGCAGTAAATTAAAAAATCATTATAATTAGCCTATAAGGTTTTTCAAAGAGTTACGAAATTGTTCGAAAGAACCGCAGTCCTGGAACCGTCACCTTCTAAGTAGTTAGAAGGAGCAGCTTTGGAAAGCTTTCCTTAAGGGAACCGATGATCTGGTAATCACGTTGACAAGAGCAGTCCTTTTATGAATAAACTCCTATGCGCCATGGTCTCCTGGTAGTTGTGACTAGAATCCCGTTCCCTCCCGGAGTTTTGAGAGTCTCCCAGAATCGAAAGCCTCCCACAAGGTGGACCAACGATCTGGTGAGGGTCGCAGGAATCCGATGTGAAGTTAAGTGTGAGTGAAGCCTATGTCCAGCAGTGGACGTCTTTCAGCTGAAGTGACGATGACAAATTCCTTTTGCTACTGAGAATTCTCGAAGAAATAGTGACACCAAAATTTCATTTTAACACTTTTCCTCTCTCTGGCATCAGATTTACGCCAGCTGAACTCACTAACCACGAATGTGACTAAGAGAGGCTCTAAAACGAATTCTTTTTTTTATTATTTATTTTTTATCCACACGAATACGTCAACCCCATTGTGCCTTATACTCTATTTACACATATAAACATATTGTTATATTATAAAATTAAGAAAGGTATTTACCTACTCCCTTAACATCTGTAAAAAATAAATAAATTATAATACAAAACTAAAACGAATTCTTAAAGCGATCTATTCAACAACCTAAACTGAACTGTTAAAGAGTGACATATAGGGTGTATCATCAACCACTTTTCTAAAAGAGTAACCATGGAGTTTCTTGCCGATTCTTCTCCATAGACAACGACCAATTTCAGACAGGCCTGTTGGTCCAGTGGTTAGTGACCCTGACTGCTATGCCGGAGGTCGTGGGTTCGATTCCCACCCAGGACAAATGTTTGTGTGACGAGCATGATCATTTGTTCTGTGTCTGGGTGTAATTTATCTATAATATGTATGTATTTAGATATATATAAGTAAGATTATTAGTGGTCTAGTACTCAAAACACAAGCTCTACTTAGCTTGAGACTAGACAGCGTTGTGTGATAGTCGTGGAATATTATTATATTATATTAATTTGGAACCGTGGAATAGCTTCTAACGTTTTATAAGTGCCCTTGTAGGCCTATGAGAAATAAAAAAAAAATGAGTTTTATATCTCCATCCCTCTTTTTCAGTCGCACACTTGACATTTTAACACGTCATGGTAAGGCTCCAGGACTTCTGGTAATTGTAGGTGAGTAACAGGACTACTATTTACGTTCCTTTACGGCCTGGTCTCGAGTTCTCGACTTCGGTCTTTAAAGGCGCGTGGCGAGGCAAGCGGGACGACATCGGTAAGCGCGCGCCTTTTCGCTGCACACATTTTAATACTTTTGATCTTACAGCTCGCCGCCCCGTAGATACTTATCTACCGCTAATAGTGGCAAGGTTGTGAAAGGACTGTTAGTCACTGTCTAAGTAAGTAGTTAGTAGGTATAATAACATCATTATTAGTTTCTATTATGTAAACACATATTTTCAATTGTTTTCCACAGATAACAGCCGGTTCTGACGGCCATGCGAGTCCGTCGTGTAATATTGATGACGTTATATTGACGCTTACACATTCCTGAAGTGTGATAAGATTGAATTCAAACGAATTGTTATCAGCTATCATTACTAGTAGCACTTCATAATGCACCTTCAGTAACACAAGAGTACTCCAATGAGTGGGTGTTTAAGAACCCCCAGGGTAAGCGATGATGTGTCCATCGATGGATCATGCTTGCTTAGAAGTAACCCACTCACTTTTGACTTGAGCGTCCTTTTCGAGTTATATTTTGATACAACCGCTCTTACGTGATTATAATGTTATTACACATCTTTCTCTTTTTTTTAAGCTATTGCATAGCTTCTATCGTGGGCCTTGAGCGTGGAGACCGAATCCAGAAATTCCATAACGAAAATAACCTAACACCCCCCACTCATTTGTTTTTTGAGCGTGGTGACCGATAAGAAAACAAATGAGTGAACAATCAATCAAAATTCAATTCAATGTGTGAAAGTGTAGCTTCAATTAATATCAAAGAAAAAAAAAACAAAGGAAAAAAATACTGCATAAATAAAATAAATAAATAATTATAATTGCATAAGTTGATAAAAATGCTATGCAATAGCTTTACCGCGGCAGTCCCCGAGTGCCACACGTCTTTTTTGTTAGTAACCAAAGATTTTAATACTTTGTGTAAAAAATACTTAAATTAGTTAACAATTATTAAACAATAATAAAGACTTAAATCGCTAGATATTTTGGATACACAGCTGTCTTGTAAATATTATCTAGGCTTCTACAGAAATCAAAACATACATTTGTGTAAAGATGATCTAGTAAAGACTTCAGAAAATTTACTATTTTACGTAAATTTTGGGCTTCTATAATGTACTTATATATTAAAAATATAAAAAGTACATCAATAGAAGCCTTGCACATTTAATCGAGATTCTGAATGATGACGAATTTTCTGAAAAACTTGAAGGTTTAAAAAAAAACACGTATTTCTTAACAAATTTTGTGAATATAGTGTAAATCACGGAATTACCAAATTCCTGCGGATTTTTCAGGCATTGTCTCTCTTTTTTTCTGCCTATTCATCAAACGTCGCGTTGGATTGCATTAGATGAAGCAACAAGCTTTTAAACCATACTTGGTGTTGACGATAGGCGAGTGGAAAAGAACCTTCTTTAGAGTTATAAATACGTTATAGTTATAATTACTCAGGAAAAATAAAAGGAAAAAATGAATGAAAAAAAAATGATTCTTTGGGAAATATGCGCCACATCCGCACAAAACAGCCGAACGCTCAGCATAAAGTTGTGGCGACATGCATGTTGTTGCCGTCCGGTAACTGTCCGGACCAAGCCCAAGTCGCCGACAGCGCGCACTGTTCCCGCGCGCCTCAAGGAGTTGTCAGCAACAGCAGGGACCCAGCCGGGTCGAAGCCAACTGGGACCAGGGTTATCCGAAACGGCGCTCGAGCCTCGGTATGAAGGCTAGAAGGAACGGGGTGGGTCTTTTAGTCAGTAAGAGTCTGACACTATCTCCCTATATGCTACTATATGCATAGTGCGACGAGTCGGCAGCGCTGATGGTGGTTCCTAAATTTTGTTGAGTAATGCGATCAAAACTGAACTGAATTTTAAATGTTCTGTTTAACTGCATACGTGTGGGTAAATAATAGACATCTGTTACACCAGCCTTGATATTGAACAGTGCTTGAGCCGTGAGTATACAGATAGCACATGTTTCGCCTACTAAGACGTCCTAGCTGGCCTGTTTCCCACGGCATTTACAACTGCAACAATGTTTTACTATCATGTCTATTTAGGGTTCGTACCTCAAAAGGAAAAAACGAAATTCTTATAGGATCACTTTGTTGTCCGACCGTTCGTCTGTCTGTCTGTCTGTCAAGACACTTTATCTCGAGAACGCGTCGACGTATCGTGTTGAAATTAAAACCGTATACTTACTCAAGTCTGCGGTCCCTTCAAGCTTTGAAAAATTCAAACTTCTAAATTAATGAATAGAAAATATACGTTTCTCAGAAGTATATAATATGTTCCTTTGGGATAATGTTCCGCTTTCACGCGGACGAAGCCGCTGGCAGCTGCTAGCCCAAAATAAACTGGACCAAGGGCAAGAGGATAATGCACCCATCAGATTGCGCAAGCCCAAGTAAATTGGAAACTTTTGTTAACGAACAAGCATAAAATACTATACAATATGGCTGTGTTTCCTGATAGCTACAACTAGGGGTCTTTAAGTCAAGAGTGAATAGGTTACTTCTAGGCAAGCGTGCTCCATCGTCGGCCACATCATCGCTTACCATCAGGTGAGATGGTGGTCAAACGCGAGCCTATCAATAATAATTAAAAAAGAAATACTATACAGTATAAAATACTATACAAAACAAAAAACCATTTAATAAATAGTATCCATGTATTTTTTGATGGGAAATCATCCAATGACTGACAAAAACCCACTCCTACGCCTTCATTCCAATGTCTTCATCAGGGTCGCAGCCAGTAGGCTATAGTTGGGCCCCTATATATATACACAATTTGAATGTATTTATACTGTATTTGTTTTGTTTTTTACTTTTATTTTTATTTGTCTATCTAGAGGCGGCCGGCCTCGCACAGATGATATATATTATTTACCTTGTTTTAATAGACAACCTAGACAATAAAGTTGTCTATGGTTCAAATCTGTTAGGCCTGGTCTACACTTGACGTTAAGGCAACTAATTTTAATTTTGTTTTTCTTTTACTAATTTTTATTTTGTATTTATTTGTGTGTTTCTTTCTTTCTTTCTATAGTTTACTGACATCACCATGAGGTGCGGGTGTAACACTTCACGCTGCAAAGCCGACGACTCGAGCTCAGTGTGGATAGTTGCCGGACCGCGAGCTACCCATTACTCGCCTACAGTGTCTGTAAATCAGGGTCGGGATACCGGCGGTGTAAATATGTATTTGCGGCTTTATTTATTTACACAAGTTCTTGCATCAGAACTATCTCACAAATGAACTCGGGCTCATTACTACGATGTATCGTAAACGAAGTCGGCGCAGTGGCAGCCATTGATACATTTTCGCAAGCCCGTTGAAATAGAGCTGCGCCGTGACACAGCTGGCACGCTGTCAAGTATGCGCGCGCGCCGGTTTGTGTGCAGCTAGGGGGGATATGATGGCGGGTAATAAATGGGATAATGTTTTATTAAGTAACTCACTGTAAAGAATATGGTTTGTATAGATATGGAGTTTATTTTTGGCATGGAGCAAGAGGGAGTTACAGACTTTTACCGAATATAACCAAACATTGTTTCTTCAGTTGCCTGTCTCGTGTTCCACAAAAAGAGACGTCATAGATGGAAGCAAAGCAGCTTTTTGGAAATTGTATTCATCAAAGTACTTTAAGGTGAATTTCATTATCATCATCATCATCATTACAGCCGAAAAACATGCACAGTTGGACATAAACCTTCCCCAAATGTCGCCATAGCGATCGGCCCCGTGCTTCTCACATCCACCTGATTCCCTCGACTATAAACAGGTCATTGGTTCATTGTTAGAGGCCGTCCAACGCTGCATCTTCTGGTACGTGGAGCTAGGTGAATCTAATCTAAAATGTAGCTAGACCGTTATGCCCTGTATTGGGCGAAGGCAGCTCACTCACCCTTCAATATCCACAAAAGTCCTTGTTCGGTTATTTTGGGGCACACCTTTTGGTAAAACTTAAATTCATCATTCCACCTTTGTTCTGATCTTCCGCGATGTCGCCTATCATTTAAAAAATAACCCAATACGTAATTGTTTCAGTTAGGTGAATAAAATTTACTATTATAAACACATTAAAATAAGATCTGTCCGATTCTTTGGTCAAAAATTATTCAGGACTAATTTTGTTTCAATATGGATAAACTCGCGTTTGACCACTATCTCACCTGCTGGTAAGCGATAATATGGTCGAAGATAGAGCACGCTTACCTAGAAGTAACCTATTCACTCTTGACTTAAAGAACACTGGGTTCTAGATGTCAGGAAACACAGACTCCGGCAGGAGGTTCCAAACCTCAGATGTACGTATAATGAATGTGTTCCCAAAACGCTTTGAATGTCTGGGTGTGATGTCCACCATGTACCGGTGGCGCAACGCCGTATGTCTTGTGGTCCGATGATGGAACGGACTTGGCAGAATTAAACTGTGCAATCCCAATGCACACTCCCCGAAAGGGTCTTTCATTTTAGAGCGGGTGATGTTGACAGTTTGTATCGGCCACGTTGTTATGGCGGCAACTGTTAAATCTATGGTTTCTTAGTTGCTGATTCTAAATCACCATGACAAGTGACACGATTGAGCAACATGTACAAATGATAAAACTTTATTATTAAAATCAGTGTTCGTTTCTGACTGTACTGAGACTGTTCTCAATTTGAAGAAAATCCTGGTCACCATAGTCAGGATGCACAGTTCGACATATCTATTTGTTATCTTCCTATAACTCAAGGTGAAATACCAGCAGGTCTGTGTACCCAGGTATCCACTGTGGTGCAACCGAAGTATGGCCCAGTTCTAGATTTATTGCTGACTGAAATAACCGGGATTATTTCATGGAGACGGTGGCAGGTATGTGTTCCTTGGGCTAGTAGTTTCTAAGACTAAGACTTGGGTAAAGAAGAAACTAAGGAATATAACAATAATATTTGAGTAGTTGACCCTTTTATAGGGTTCTGTACCTAAGACGGCAAAAACAGAATCTTTTTTGACTGGCCGACATTTTAACAATTCAAAAGTGCCTTTTTTATGGTGCGAAAAAATCATCCAATGACAACCCCCGCTCTTGGGCGAAGCGGGAGAAAGTGTCAGACTCTTACTGGCTAAAAGACCCACCCCGTTCCTTCTAACCTTCATACCGGGGCTAAGCTACCTCTCGAAACTAACCCTGGCTCCAGTAGACTTCGACCCAGCTGGGCCCCTGCTGTTGCTAACAAATCCTTGAGACGCGCGGTAACAGTGCCCGCCGTTGACGACTCGGACTCGGTCTGGACAGTTACCGGACAGCGAGCTACCCATTGCTCGCCGTCCGCAAGCCCGCGTCTACGGTGGCCAGAAATCGGGATCGGAATCCCGGCGGCGGCGAGAGCGCCGTTGCCTGATGTGATCAGCCTCCTTCTTTGCTAACGTTATTGCTTCGCAGAAGTAGGCGACTGCCTGCCACTCCTCCTCGCTCTGGACCATGGCCTGAACCTAGGCCCGGCGCGAGAGGTCTCCGCCGCCGATCGCCCCCACGAGGGAACGGCGTTGCTCCGCCCAAGCACACCTCAACTGTGTGCTCTGCTTGGGCTCGGCTCAGCCTCGAACCGTCGAACCTTTTTAATAGTTTAACTTGACCTATAATTTTATATTCGACCAAAGCTAGTTAAATTGTGTTTTCTTTACATTCCCGCTTCCGAAGTGGGATCGCTCGCAAAAAGGTTTTTAGGACCTTTACAAGATAAATTGAGAAATACATATTGTAAGCCTCGGTTATCTCAAAAAAATTACCGAACTGTTATCTTCTTTGTTTATTTGTGATTATTATTGCCAATATTTTATTTGATTTGGTTCCATTAATAATATTTTATTCAATGATATTCGACTACCTAATCTTGTGTTTTTTGTAATCAAATGTTTTGTTTTAATGTTGTGTTTGTCTTTAATTGTTGTGTCACTTGAATACTGGTTGAACAATGTACCTATACCTTTTTTTTATGGTGGGAAAAAATCATGCATTGACATCCCCGGCCCTTGGGTGGAGCGGGAGATAGTGTCAGACTCTTACTGACTAAAAGACCCACCCCGTTCCTTCTAGCCTTCATACCGGGGCTCGAGCGCCCTTTCGGATAACCCTGGCCCCAGTAGGCTTCGACCCGGCTGGGTCCCTGCTGTTGCTGACAACTCCTTGAGGCGCGCGGGAACAGTGCGCTCCGTCGACGACTTGGGCTTTGTCCGGACAGTTACCGGACGATGTACCTATACCTCGAATGCCTCGAATGTTGGCGATCCTAATAAATAAGTAAATAAAAAAATATATCTCTAGAGCTTTTTAAGATGTGTCAGACTTGCCTAGTAAGGTAACTCTTTCGAACAATCCAGTCAGTAAAAGTCTGACACTCCCTCTTACTCCACCCAGAGCGACAGAAATTATTTGATGATTAACTTAAAAAAAAAGTTACATCCTTGAATTTATTTTCTTAGAAAAACTCTAGGATTAAATAATTAAAAAATATACTAATAATTGAACGGTGAGAGGAAAGGATGACAATCAATGACTTCAATACAATGGACGCTAATCATCGGGTTTTTCTTGTTCAACTATACGAAGAATTAAATTATGTTATCCTTTGACTTCTATAAGAATTTATTAAATGGTCTATTACGAGTACTTTGTAATGTGGACTGTCCCCATCACAAATGATTGGGTATTTTGTCTTTATTTTATTGCACAACAAATCTTCGCCGGGCCTTGGTACAGGCCATGGTCCGGAGCAAGGAGGAGTGGGAGGCGGTCGCCTCCTTCTGCAAAGCAGTAATGCTAGCAAAGGAGAAAGCCAACTGCATCAGGCAACGGTGACCTCGCCGTCGCCGCCGCCGCCGGGATTCCGATATGGCTAGCGGACAGTGAGCAATGGGTAGCTCGCTGTCCGACCGTCCGGTAACTGTCCGGACCGAGCCCAAGTCGTCGGCTCAAGGAGTTGTCAGCAACAGCAGGAGCCCTGCTGGGTCGAAGCCTACTGGGGCCAGAGTTAGCTCCGAAAGGTAGCTCAGCCCCGGTATGAAAGGCAAGAATGAACGGGGTGAGTATTTTAGTCAATAAGAGTCTGACACTATCGCCCGCTCCACGCAAGGGTGGGGGATGTAATTTGGAAGACTTTAACCCACAAAAAAAAACCATATCAAATCTTAATATAATATCTATCAAACCATACAGTACTTTGTCAGCAGTACTCTCTCCTTTTCGCACAAAATCATACAAAACAAAAATTCACTACGTGTATACTCATAGTAATGCATATTGATGGCGAACTTCGTACCACCTAACTGTCAATGAATGTAGTATATCTTTTGATTTAGTCAACCGATTGCGATGAAACAAAGCCTAAGTAATATATCAAGTTACATACAATGTTAATGTTTATAAGTTATCTACATTGATTTAGTACACTTCACGTTATGCTCACACAACTAAAAACTTCTACAGATTAATTACATGTATGTATAGATGAGTGGTTATTTACAATGCAAGCCAGAATTAGATAAGAAACTCATAATGGATATTTAATTTTATCTTACAGATCTTCATTATCACTAACACGCGAGTTTTGCAGTCACGTTTATATCAATTATAATGTGCTGGTAGCAACATAATTTTAACTCAATTATTTTTCTTCCAATAGCAATATGTAGCATTATTATGGTTTTTTTTGTATGTTTAAACATGATTAAAAATACAGAAAGACGAAAGAGGTTTTCTAGCCTACTTTCCGATTTGTACTACAACGAGTGTCGCCGCTCCACTACAGGCAATACACCAATACGAACGCGCATTACACAATTAACAGACTACGCACACTTAGATCGTAAGTTTGCTATTGGTAGTTGAACTAAGAGCATTGCCCTACTTCGTAGAACGCCTGCACCGCCTACAAGCCCATTCTAACCTTTTTCATCTATTCTGTGATTGAAAAGAGTTCCATCAAGTTTCTTGCACATTCTTCTCTATGGAGATCTAAACTTTGGAATGTGCAATTAGTATAATTTTTATTACTAACTTTCTTGACATTTCAAAAGTGCCTGTTTTTTTTTAACTATCACATAATGTCGTCTAGTCCCAAGCTAAGCAGAGCTTATGTTATGAGTACTAGACAAGCATACTTATATATTTCTAAATAAAAACATTATAGATAAATATGTCCTGGGTAGGAATCGAATGGAATTCCCTGCCGGAGTCTGTTTCCTGATAGCTATAACCTAGGGGTCTTTAAGTCAAGAGTGAATAGATTGCTTCTAGGTAAGCGTGCTCCATCGTCGGCCACATCATCGCTTACCATCAGGTGAGATTGTGGTCAAACGCGAGCCTATCCATTATAAAAAAAAAAAAAACCCACGACCTCTGGCATAGCAGTCAGGTAAATAGTTGACAAAATGAGGGCGCGATTAAGATGCCAATTTAAAAAAAATATTAACAAATAACAATGTAATCACACCCCTCTTTTCCGTCGGGGCTTTAAAAAAATGGCACAGGCAATAATGTCCACGGTTAAAAAGATACTTGGAAAAAACCTTACCTAATCCTATAGTATAAAGAAGTATCTACTTAAAATTGATTAACCTATTATAAACGAAATTTCTGGAAGTATCGAATCGACTAATCGACAAAAAATCTGTTACTAATAGAAAGTTACTCTATCGCTTAATCTCATAGAGGTCAACCGTCGAATCCGACTCGGTTGGGCGGCGGAAACATTTGAGAAACTGCGTAACATTTTCTTGTTACCTATCTACCTACCTTCCCATTAACACAGGTCTTAAGACGAAAGCCTCATGACTAATGCTTGTTGTAGGTGATGATATATATGACTTTGATACGTGGGCGCACAAAATTTGCCTCATTAGTAGGCTTAAAGTCCCCCAAAGGGCAATGGAGAGTACCATTCTCGGAGTTTCCTACCGTGATTTAATTAAGAATGAAGATTTATTATAATTAAACAAACTAAACCATTACTTAAATAATTAAAAATAATATGTACACTAAATACCTAGCTAAATATGATGTCATAAAACTCCTCCGCATCGCTGTCGACTGGAAGCCGCCTAGGCGGGTGCGAGAGGTTACAGTCCCTTGAACCATCTGGCCAAAATTATGTGGACGTACCTCTCGCACCCGCATAGGCGGCAGTACCCAAATCTGTGCATTTATTTACGGCTAACAGCGCCCGGAAAGCGCATGGCTGACCTTTAAATCCATTTTCTTTGCGAAATATTGATTGATTTACAAATGCACGTTATTTATATTTTATAAGCCTTAACTACTGCGGACTGGAACCGCATCGGTAAAAGGACTTACTAGGTGGGCCAAAAACCGGGTGAGGGTGACAAGAATTCGATAGATGCAAGAGACACAGGAACGGTTGTTGCGGCGACTCTTAGGAAAGACCTCTAACCAGAAGTGGGCGGCTTTCGGTTGAAATGGTGATTATGACCATGATGAGTGCATAGGCTACTATTATCCTGGAAAAGTATAATCTTCCTGTGGTTAGGTTGCGTTACTCGCAGAACAGTGTTTGGTGCGGTCAAAAGGTTCTGAACCGGCGACCGTGATTTGGAAGAGGCAGCTGAGGACGGTCGCCCACGAGGAACCAAAAGCCGGGTGAAAATTGCAGGAATCCTCTGGATGCGAGACACCATAAAAACGGTTTTTTTTGGTGATATTTAAAGGTTGAAATGATGATAATAATAATAAGTTTATATCACAACATGAGGTACAGTCTAAACGGTTTAGATTATCATAGAATAAACTTTTCAAACACTTGCTCAGAAAGTGACTCTTGTTGCACTGCACTTAGGTACATAATGGCTCTTGTTACCAAACTGTGGCATTTTGATTACCATTACGCACTAGTGCTATAATGTAGTTAAAACCTTATTGTTCAACCGCTCCCCCGCCATAATTTTAATACATCGAATCAGGCTGCGCGCAAGTCGTCTCTCACGAGTCGCCGGTCAACCCCCGTTTATTCATTTCAGTGAGTGTATTAATTGAAAGGTAATATAAAAAAAAATGGGCGCGCGTATGAAAACAGATTTTTACCGCCACAAAAGTTTACTAGTTTTACAGTTATTTTCTTCACAAGTGTATTAAAAAACGTCGTATGATACACGTGAGTAATTAATGATTACCGTTCTCGGCCCTCTTAAGACCCTCGCCATAGCCCGGGTCTTAAATACCGCCTCGATGGTAATCGCTAACATTACACACCTATATCATAATAGCAATATATAACAATTTCACAGAAACAGATGAGTCAGATGATGATGAAAATTCTAGATAAAAATAAAAAGGAAACTGTTTTTTTCACAATTATTTTTACGTAGCGGTCTTTTAAAATCCCCAACACAGCTGAATTACTGTAAATTAAAACAGTGAGAAAAACTCCCATAGGACCGGTTCGAGCAACAAGACAATAGGCTTGTTTTTCCGCATTTTTTCTGAACCAATTACTATCAGAAGCAAGTCCTGAAGTACCTATAATCAGCTTCTAGATTTCTCACGAGGAAGTACAGTTTTTGCTGAAGCTTGCTAGAAAATTAGATGTTGTTACCGATAGATTTGTAGACATTGCCCGAGTTACAGGTAATAGGCTAGTTGCCGTAAAAAATGTAATTAGTCCGTCTTTTAGATTAATCAAAAATAAGGGACGTATTTTTTTATTTGTAAAATAAACCAAAAATGACAAAGATATAGGCTATTAAAGTTACGTGTACAATATTATTTATAATCTAAAATACGGACTAAATAAAATGTAATTATTTTGACCCTGGAAACTATCCAGCTGGTGCGTTGATTGATGTTTTTCTGGGTCCTGGGCTGTTTGGATCGGGACTTCGGTCCTTTCTACCTATTAAATATATTTATTTTTAGTATTTTGAAACACAAGAAAAAAGGCAGTAAGGACCGTTACCAAAAAAAACTGTATATTATATTATTTGCGGTCATAAAACAGCTCAATCGGTAACCGGAAAGTTGATCTTTAATTTCCAAAATTTGATTACAAACAAACAAACATCGGGACAGGTGAAACTAAATAAAATCTTGTGAAAAATATAATACAATTTTACTTAAAAATAGGTTACAAACTTATGCGTAGAAAGCAGCGATATGTCGTTTACCGTTCATTAAAATGTACCCCAGGGCAAGCTAATGCACATAATACTACTGTCCCCGCACACGGGCCCCGCAAACGCTAGAAGTGGCCACAAAAAAAAACTAGAAGCGGCCGCAAAAACCAGCTGAAATACGCGACATCTCTTGTGTCCGGTGAAGCTTGAAGCCGCTTCAAGCGTTTTTTTGTGGCGGTACCGTCGCACACGAGCCACAAAAAAAAGCCGCCTCAAAATGAAGCTTGAAACGGAGTTTTTTTGAAGCCCGTGTGCGGAGACAGTTAGGCGTTATATAGAATGCCAAGAGGGTAACAGATAGAACACAACATGAAGGACAGGTAAAATAACTTTGGTTGAAATGTAGGAAGTGGTCACCCACTCGATTTTTTTGAGTGGGTGACCACTTGGCCTCGATAACTCTAATAAACCCGTTTTGAAGTTTAATTTTCCAGAATAAAATCCCCTCTTCCTTTTCAGTCCATCTCTAGTTACAAGGCCAATAAAATTGAAAGCTAAGGTTAAAGTAGAGAAGGGACAAACCGATCGGATTATCGTTGTCCAGACATATTTCCATTGCGAAGCGAAAACCTTCGAATACTCGCTTCAAGTTCAGCGCTATATATCTACACGGGTATATAAAAAAATCAGCTATTCAGTACATTTATGTTTGCCTAATGTACTGAACAGCTGATATTTTTTTCGCGATTTCGGTTTTACTCCCATAATAAAAATTGTTTGTTATCATGAGCACAATCACGTGTTTAAGTATCGTACACTAATTAACAGTCACCCTTTATAGAATTAAAAAAAAAATACCCCCTTAGGCTTTTTAGTGATGGCTGAGTAGAAATGGCTTACAAGTTGTAGCTCGTGGGTTCAAACCCAGCCAAGCACTTTACTTTGTATAATTTATTTCATCACCACTGCTCTCAAGACGGTGAAGGAAAACATTATGAGGAAACCGGCTTGTCCTAGAACCAAAAATTCGAAGACATGTGGCATCTACCAACCCGTACTGGGCCCGCGTGGTGGATTACGGCCCATTCCCTCTCTTGGAAAGGAGGCCTAAGTCCCAATAGTGGGAACATTATAAGGTCGAATATGCTATGCTATGCTTCTTATTGAGCAGGAAAATTGTCTTATGACTTCTTCCGCTTTAGGGACCCGCATAGGTGTGGTTTTAATCAGTAAAAATCTGTCACACCCTCTAGCTCTATCCAGACCGGGAGAAATCATTGGATGATTGCCCATCTTAATGGAGCTTGCGTATCAAACTTTACTGGCTAAAAACACACCTATGTTCCTTCTCTGTTTCCGAAAGGGAGGCTCGGCCTCGGTATGAAAGGCAACGAAGGAACTGGGTGGGATTGTTTGTCAGTAAGAGTCTGACACTCCGCCCAAGGGCAGGGGATGTCATCTGGATGATTTTAAAACTCTGACAAAAAAACTTATGTTCCTTCAGTTAAACTTTCATTCAAGGCTTTGAAGATTGGACTTAACAATCTTCAAAGCCTTAAGCACAGGCGTAGGGTGGCCAGCCTTTCGGTGTTTTTCAGGTTGCATTTTGGAGAGTGTGCGCGGGAATTACATGACTTGATTCCGCCATCTCATTTCTACCATCAGACAACCCGACGTACGGCGAGTATCCACCCTTACTTTGTTGAAACCTCTACGGTCTGAACTAAGCGTTTCGCTTCGTCATTTATACCACGTACATCGAAGGACTGGAACAATTTGCCTGCTGCGGTCTTCCCGTCCGATTATAATTTAGGTGTCTTCAAGGCTAGAGTGAATAGGCTCTTAATAAACTAGTGCGCCTCACCATCAACGATTGCATCACTGCTTACCATCAGGTGGGATCGCAGTCAAGTACTAGTTTATAACAGATAAAAAAAACACTTAACCATCACTATTGTTACATATTGTTGCAGTTCGATGACCTTGATTTTGGTCGCATTTCATTATTAGGTCCCAGACGGCAACCTGTAATAATATCGACAATGACTGATAAAGAATTATCATTGTGCCATAAATAATATAATTTACCTTTAACAATACACAGTGTTGGTGGCAATAAATTATTATAAAAAATATGAGTCATGCAAACAAAGGTGCAGTCAGATTTTGATGATTTTGGTAATTTTTTAAATCTTATTATCAAGTACCTCTCCAGGCTCGGGTATTATACCCGAGCTGCTGGAGAGGTGCTAATGAAGCGACGAATACCTGCTTTGAGAGATATTGGTTTTATTCAAATTACGAGTATATTATCGGAAAACAACTTCATCCATAAACGTAAAAAAAATCTGTTCTTTATTTCATTTTAAAGTTCTTAATATTGCACCGAGATACAAAACAAATGATCGTGATCATCAGACAAACATTTGCCTTTGGTGGGAATTGAACCCACGACCCCCGGCATAGAAGTCAAGGCCGCTAACCACTAGACCAACAGGGCAGTATGAACTGACTTGAGTATGCATTCTATTGATCGCTTTCCATACTAGGCCACTGCAGATCACGTCTGAGTTGCAAATGTTCCTGGGGCTGAACGAAGTCGGGCCGTGGTGAGTGGTGTTCCTCCCATAACTTACATCTCACCAGGGATGGTCAGTAAAAACTTTTGCCTTTATAATAAGAATGGAATAAATGAAGAAATCTGCAAGAAAACCGAGGTACAGATAGCGGCATGAATCTTGTGCGTTCCGCGAAAGAGAGAGGATTTTTTTTTTTAATCTTTATTAAGGAGCTTTGTCACAATTTTGACTATGTCGCTCCATCATAGCCAAATTTTGTGTTTTGATTTATTTTAAATGATTGTAATAAATGTTGTATAAAACTCTTGCCTCGTCTGACGTAGGCTTAGCTTAAAATGTTGTTGCAAATACCGATATCTAACAAATTTAAAGTGCTAAACATATTTCTTCTGAGGCGTTCGCCCCGCTCACAGAGAGAGAAGATTGCTATGCACATCGTACACATGGGCGAGCCAATCACTGCTCAAGGTGGTTGATATCCAGTTGGCTACAACCCGGGAATCTAGAAGTCAAGAGTGAATAGGTTACTTCTAGGCGCTCCATAGACGACCGCATCGTCGTTTTCCATTAGGTCAGATAGCGGTCAAGCGCGAACCTATCAACAATTATAAAAAGGGTTGCACTCCCCATCCCCGCGTCTCGCTTCATACCGCTAAAGAGATCCGATATTTCACTTCTGCGCAAGTGGAAGTCACCGCTAAAGATCCGTGTCGATATCTACAATCTACACCCAACGTTTTCCGAAGAATTACCAAAATGTTTAAGAGAGATCAATATTAAGGAGATGCTAGAAAGTGGAACAAAACAAGAGCTTTAACGAATTAATATGATAGAACTTTGAACAGTCTTAATAATTCCGTGATAAGATAAGCCTATCATTGATATAAGCTTATATTTGATTTATTAATATTGATATATACAACGCTCAAAGTATTATCTGATTAGTTGACGATCAGACACGTACTCTATACAATGTGTCACGTCGCCCTGGAACTGGGTTTTGACAAAATGGGTGACGCTGTGACAAACAAATGGGAATCGCCTTTTGATTTAATTCTCATTGTCTTTTGGTAAGGGCCTGCGCACACTTGAGACAAGATAGTCTTAGACAGACTTGTTTCGCAACTGTAAGACAGGCTTGTCTAAGACTGTTTTGTCTCAAGTGTGCGCAGAGCACGGCAAGACAGACATAGTTTGACACTCCTGCGGCCGTATTATGACATATTAAAATCATCATGTTTTCTGTGTGAGAAAAGGATAGTGATATTCGTCCTGTATAGCTCCGTCTCTTTTTCACACCGAAAACATGATGGTTTTAAGAGGTCATAATACGGCCCCTGAGCTGCTACCTAAGGAGTGTAATTCTGTACTGCAGTCTTTGTTTCCCGATAATTATAACCTAGGTCCATACACGTGGGGGGTTAGTGGGGCGTACCCACCCCAGTATGGACACTAAAATACTGATTACTTCACAAAAATATTAGGAATGACAGGGGTCAGGCCCCCAGCACACAGCCGACAGCGGCGCTCACAGCGCCCCAGCCACCGCCGGGTTTCCGATTCCGATTTCCGACCACCGTAGTCGCGGGCTTGCGGGCGGCGAGCAATGGGTAGCACGGTTTCCGACCGTCCGGTAACTGTCCGGACCGAGCCCAAGTCGTCGACGGCATCCATTGCTTCCGCGCGCCTCAAGGAGTTGTCAGCAACCGCAGAGGCCCAACCGTGTCATTAGATGATTTTCCTACCGAAAAAAAAAAGCCACCTTCCACGGTCCTAAGGTTACATATCAGATTAATAAGATACGAGGGACTATATCACTGTCTTGTATTATGTTACTGTGCGTATAGAGACATAATTTATCAGTGATAAGGATTATAATTATTATTATTGACTACCGGGAAACATCAAGTGGTCAATTACAAACATATTGAACTTTTGACAGTTGCTAATACTGTGTTCTATTACAATACAATGTCAGTTTTACTTTGCCTAAAGCCCAAGATATGGACCTAGACCATGACGTTTAAAGTTAGACTGTTTTAATCTTGTTTCAGTGTGGGAGAGAGACAGCAGACGGAGCTGTACAGCCAAGTTACAACCGTTTCGCTTGCGCCGAACGCTTCGAGTTTACCATGCCGCCAATTCTTTGGTTCTGACCACGTGACTGAGCGTTAGGACGACGTCATTCCCGTACATTTGAAGCTTTCTACAAGCGTTAACTATTGCAGATTAGCAACTTGGCTAGGTGTACAGGTTGCCAAGCGCCATCTCTTACCCACACTGAAACAAGATTAAAACAATCTTTCTTTAAACGTCATGGTAACCCCGCTGATATAATCATTCCATGTATTCATCTGATCAATAGTTGAGAAAACGCCAGGCAGTATTTGTTACGTGTTCATTCTTCGACCAGTTGTTTTGCACTTTTTTGTGTTTAATGGAAATCAATTAGGTATCATTGTTGTAAGAAGTTTTTTACTTTCGACTTTATTGTAATTGTAGTATTTCACAGCTACAGCTAAACAGTGTGCAAGCTCAACAATAAGGTTCCTTTAGATTAAAACCATTTATAGCAAGAGTGCTTCTCATCACAATTCCAATAAGCCGAAACACGGCTTGGATACATAGTATATAATATATAATATTCAACAACTATCACACAACGCCGTCTAGTCCCAAGCTAAGCAGAGCTTGTGTTATGGGTACTAGACAACTGATAAACATACTTATATATTTCTAAATACATACATATTATGGATAAATTACACCCAGACACAGAACAAATGATAATGCTCATCACACAAACATTTGTCCTGGGTGGGAATCCCAAGACCTCCGGCATAGCAGTCAGGGTCACTAACCACTAGACCAACAGGCCTGACCATAGTATTTGCAAAGTTTTAGTGCCTACTTTCCGGCTCCATTATCAGAAACGAACCCAAATTTAACAAACTAGCTTTTGCCTGCAGCTTCACCCGCGCACATAAAATATAGCCTATGTCACTCAGGAATAAAGCAGCTTTCGAGAGATTACCTCCTTACAAACAAAAAATAAAACTTTACCTTTTTATTATATTAGTGTAGATGGTGAACTGGGGCCAGGGTTATCTGAAAGGGCGCTCGAACCCCGTTATGAAGGCTAGAAGGAACGGGGTGAGTATTTTAGTCAGTAAGAGTCTGACACTATCTCCCGCTCCGCCGAAGAGCGGGGGTTGTCGTTGAATAATTTTTTTCCCACCATAAAAAAAAGTGTAGATGGTGAAAAGCCAGGTTGATAATCATGCCGCTTGATGAGCAAAACATAGCAAGATTCTGGTTTAGGAAAAAAAACAGCAGAACAAAATAAGACCTAATTTAAACGAGACCACGTTCCACAATCCATCGGCCCATTTAAATCTCTCACAAGATGCATTTCAAAACATTTCGAAATCAAGATAATGAAGCTAAAACAGTCAATCCTTCCGAGTGACTCACGAAAAGAATATAACTGTAAGCGAACGTCCAAACAACGTTATAAATACGGTTAAAGCGGGAACTACATTAGACCGACTCACATGTGGGCGACGCCTTATTTTTACGTAGACTCACGTCGCGTCGCATCGCGTGGCGTGGATCTACTGTAGCTCTACAAGCCTAGTTGCCATATAAAATGAATGGAGTCCGATTCGCCCAGAATGGCTACGTGGCCCACATGTGCCCAATGTAGTTCTACCTTTAAGCGGGAACTACATTAGACCGACGACATACACGTGGGCGCAGACTGATTTTTTTGTACGTAAAGTGGCGTTGCGTCACGTCGTGTGGCGTGGATCTAATGTAGTTCTACAAGTCTTGTTTGTGAAAAGTGCCTTAAAACAGTAAATTTCTGGAGCCTACTCCTCGGTAACGGCCAGGTAATTAGGTATGTTTATTATAGATTCATGAACAAAAATTTCAACATTTAATTTTTTTGTGCGATTAATACTTTTGTCTAAAAAAATATTACATACAACGACATCACATTCGCAACTTTTCCTTACTCCTTCGATACGGATTGGATCTTTAGAATCGTTTTTGCACATAAAAAATGGTAGTTAAATATTATTCAAAGTGAACATAGCGTATGTAAATCAATCAATATTTCGCTAAGAAAATGGATTTAAAAGTCAGCCGGGCTACGTAGAGTCGCGTCGCGTGACGTGGATCAAATCTAGCTCTACAAGTCTTGTTTCATGTAAAATGAATGGAGACCGACGCACCCAGATCAGCGTACGTGACCCACGTTTGCTTAATATCATTCTACCTTTAAGGTAGAATTCCATTGGGCACTATTATGTAAATCTATGTAGTTTTGGGTTCGTGGGTTCTATGTAGTTCTAACTTTAAGGTAAGTAGAACTAGATTGGCACAAATGGGCCACGCACGTCGATCTGTGCGCGTCGGTCTCCATACATTTTATATGGAAACTAGACTTGCAGAGCTACATTAGATCCACGCCTCGCGACGTGCCGCTACGTACAAATTAGGCGTGGCCCACGTGTGTCGGTCTAGTGTAGTTCTGGCTTTACAGTTCATAAACCGATTTGGAAATGAGAATTAGATCGTGACTAACCATTTAAAAGGAAGTCTATGAGTTGTAAAGAATGTTTTTATGGAGCTCTTCAGTGATCAAGCCGATCTATTTTGAGAGAGTTTCGTTCGAAGTTTCGGTAGATTCCAATTTGCAAGGTCATTACAGGAATTTTGTTCTTCAGGTGCATGTTTTTCAGCTGTCCATGGGCCCTCTTGGAGAGTCTCCCCCACATGGTGGACCAACGACCTGGTGAAAGTCGCAGGAATTCAGTGGATGCGAGACGCACAGGATCGATCTTTGTGACGACGCTTAGGGGAAGCCTATAACCAACGGTGGACGTCTTTCGGCTGAAATGATGATGATGATGAAGACAGATAATCTAAAATAGCCCGTTTTGCTAAGTAAATCGTCACGACTACATGCACAACGTTAAAGTTGAACTAGCGACACTGCGCAGGTAATAAACCGGTTTCCACTACGGATACCGCACACGATACACGCGCGACGTCATGCGCCGGTGCAAGCGCGGGCGCACGCGCGGGCTTCCGCAGCGTTGGCTCTGATCACATCAACGCACAACCGAAAGTACAGGGCTTTGGAGCGTGATATTTTCAAAAAGGTTTCCTTTTATGACATAGGCGAGCATAAGAGAGGCGTTTTGAAAATTCACTTCGGTCAAACTTAGCACATAGGTAGGCCATGTCCTGAAATAGCACCTAGGATGTTTTTATCTCGGGAGCATATTCATTTGGAATACGTTTTCTACTATATTATCACGCGAGCGAAATTCCTGGCAGCAGCTACATATCTATAAAGAGATAAAGTTTGATTTTTATAAAAGTATTTCGGTTCTGTTCTGTTCTTGCTCTGCTCTGTTCTGTTCTATTCTATTCTATTCTACTCTACTCTATTCTATTCTTGTTTTTTTTTTTGTAGGAGGTAATCTCTGAAAGTACTAGTCCGATTGCAGAATTATTTTTCATCGTAGAAAGCTGCTTCGTTTCTGAATGACAGGCTATATTTTATGTACGCAGTCGAAGCTACAGGCAAAAGCTAGTGAAGAAATAAATAAATCACAGTCCTTAACAACAAGAACAGACTTTACCTCCGATTAATGGATCAACCCAATATTTGCGTTCCCCAAATCCCCACACATATTTGTGTTCAGTCTGGCTTGATATTTAATTTGCGGCAATGTGGGCATTATAATACCACGTCTGGGAATACCCATTTATATTCCAATAATAGCAACATTAAATGGATCGTGTTCTGGGAGTGTTATATTACATATATATATATATCTATGGTATTTAAATTTGAAATATCTTTCTTAGCACATCATTATTATCTTTGCACATAGGTAGTGTTGCCCAAATTCAGTCTTGGTCTTGCAGTCTTGGTCTTGTTCTTGCGTTTTTGCAAGACCAAGACCAAGAACAAGACCGCGTATTTTTAGCAAGACCAAGACCAAGACTGACCGTGCAAGACTTGAGCAAGAACAAGACATAGCCTGCAAGACTCTTGCGTCTTGCAGCTAGGACTTAGCGCTATTTCACTGAGTAGTTAGGTGTAACAGTTCGGTGTATAGGTAGGTACGCTTAGGAATTCTATGAGACGCAAAAAACTGTATCAAAGAATATGAAAAACTGGACCTATGCGCATTACGACTAATACCATAAACATAGCGAATAAAAAAATATCTATTAAAATCAAACTGAGTGCATGCATAGTTATGTTTTAACCATCGGCACTTTGATAATGCGGCATCAAAGGTTTTGTACTTACTTCTCAAAGAAATTTGCCGCTTTTCGGAAGTACATGGTTATGATACACGCGCCGGCGGCTTCTTTTGAAATCTAAAACAATCGTTGCCGCCACTCCGAAGTCATAACATTTGTGACACTATTTGATTGCCGCCATAGGGCGTAGGTATACTCATGCAACATAATTTCGAATTTCTTATCAAATCTTCAGTTATTTATTAATCTGCTTGATCTTTACTATGGCTATGTTAATTCAAGCTCACAATGTTCCAATTCTAATACGTTTTTCTAAGATTTAAAGTAAACTTTAATAAATAGTAATAGACTAATAGGTAATTGCAAGACTTGCAAGACTCTTGCTGCAAGACCAAGACCAAGACCAAGACTGGGAGCGCAAGACCAAGACCAAGACCAAGACCAGGTGTATTGGCGCAAGACCAAGACCAAGACTGGCTAAGTCTCGTCTTGTTCTTGCATTTGGGCAACACTACACATAGGTATGTTTATAAATAGTTGAGGAAAACTTCACCAAAATACCTTTCTTTGAAAGTGGAAAACATCTTTTTTCATATTAACTAAACTAGTGCTTGACTGCGATCCCATCTTGTTGATGGTGAGGCGCGCTAATTTATAAGGAGCCTATTCACTCTTGCCTGAAAAAGACACCTTAATTATAATTGGACTTGAAGACCGCAGCAAGCAAATTGTTTCAATTCTTTGAATAATTTTAATCAGAACCATTTATTTATTTGTATGGTCATAGTTGCTTAACTATCTTCATTTAGATATAATAATATGATATTTTTGTTTTACGGTGACAAATCATCAATTAACTTCTCACGCTTTTTAAGTCTGCGTGTCAGACTTTTACTGGCTGAAAACCACCTGTGTCTTTCAGTTGCCCTTTGTGTTCCAGAATCACGGTAACTCTTTCAAAAATTTTCACGGCCCCTAGCGAACATTGGCCCTACTAAACGCTTAGGGCTTTGTTGACATCTGTTTGAAGCGCGTGGACTCAGTCCATACTGAACGGTAGCACAGAATGTCTCGAACTGTACCTCTACCATGAGTTTAAAGCAATGGTATTTGTTGATACTCGATACCGACTACGTAAATATTTTGTACTAGCTTTTGCCCGCAACTTCGTTCGCGTGGAATAGTGACTTCTCCGATTGTATTATATTATATTTTCATACCTTTTTACTATTTATTTACATTTTTCCGATGAATTTTCGGTACTGAATTGATGCCGAGTCTTGACCAATAGATGGCGCTGTATGTCCGGAATAAATTTTATTTTTTATTTTATGTTTTGTAATAAAAACTATCCTATGTCCTTTCTCAAGTTCCAAACTATGTCTGTACCAAATTTCACACAAATCGGTTCAGTAGTTTAGGCGTGAAGCAAAGACAGACAGACAGACAGAGTTACTTTCGCATTTATAATATTAGTTTGGATAGCAAATTTTGCTTCCGTAAGTGACCGCTAGAGGCACTGTAAAATTTATGAAACGAAAAAAAAAATCGGCCTCACCATACAAATTGTCCAATCAAGTTTATCATTTTGTATGGTGACGCTGATTTTTTTTATCATTTCCTGAAAATAAATTTGGTGGAAGGTTGTTTCGTCTACTGAGCAAGCCCTTAAAGTTTGTGGAGGGCTGTCCCTTACACCTTTTATAATATTATCAACATATAATTTTTTTGTATGTTTGCCAAAACAAAAAAAAAATAACATTACGATATCTTTTCGCTTATTTTCTCTACTGGTTCAGTATTCTACAGAACGTACATAGCATATGTAAATCAATCCATATTTCGCAACGAAAATGGTCATCGGGGCTCTATGCGCGACATGCACACCGCACTATGGGTCTATCTTGCAATTTCTCTTTTTTTTTTCTTAGTACCTACATGTGTTATTATTTTATTTTTTATTCTTTCCTTTGTTGTTGTCTATGTGCTTAGTTTTTATAATCTGTGTGCTTTATGTATTTTGGTGCATGTTTTGTGCTGTAACCAATAAAGGATTTATCTATCTATCTATCTATCTATCTATGCGGGCGCAGGCGGCAGTATGAGAAAGTGTGCATTTAACTCCGGCAAAATTTTTAATGGACTACTAACAAAGCTGCCGACAGCGGCCCAGACAGACAGTCTAGCTAACTTCTAACTCTTACATGGAAACTGCGCTCAAAAACCATGATTCATTTTACAGGAAAAATCAGGTGAATGTTGATATAAACATTTTGCTAATAAATCGCATTCCGAGATGTAGCGTAAATACCGTCCACAGATGTTTCACGTAATAGACTTTGTATATAAACATTTTTTTTTGTTGAAATAAAATAACATTGCCCCGCAATGGAATTACTTCCAAATCGTAGGTGCGTTCACAAGCACAGAAACATCACAAGATCAGAAATTTGCTTGACATACGACATCAATCACGCACACGTCATCCACTAGTAGACTTACATGAACTCAAATAATAATTATACGGACTACTCTTTGTATAGACTGAATTGATTGGAAAGCGAACTAAATTCGTGGATCAATCCCACCAAGTTTGCCGAGCACTTTGTGTAGTATGGACCGAATTACAAGCCTTGAACGCGCGCGCTTCGAGCGTTTGGTTCCTGTTTGACTGTCCTCCGCCTATTGTTCGTTTTTGACGAACACAGAGGGTTTCGCATTACGTACGCAGTACGATTGCAATGCTGTATTACAACTGTCATTAAGGGACGGTCTCGCAGAATGCGGGTCGGTTGGCCGCCTTATCCTGCAGTCCTGGAAGTTCGTGATTTTAACATTACATTTACAAATGTAATGGTAAAGTCACAAAATAGATAGCTACAGAAGACGATTTCATGTATGTACTTAACTCTTTATATACCTACGCTCGGTAGACGCACACTAATGAGCGTTTGAGCCGGAACTGATCACCGTGCGGGCCGAGGCGCTCCGAGATATCGTGTTCGTGAGCGGTGTCTATGTGTGCGTCGCTTCAGCGCGCTTTGTATGTAGATTGACTTCTGTACCTATATATTTTGTGGTAACGTCTCTAGTTTGTGTAATGGCGTGATTTTCGATTACGCCGAAAACCAAACCCATGTCTTCCCAAGTGCATCATAAAGTTCTACTTATAGATACAATCAGGGAGTGTACAGTGAAAACCAAGCGTGGACAGAACTCATTAGGTAATGTTACGATGCGCTGTGGGAGAAATACATACTGGTTTTTATTTGAAATACTCGTTGTAGTTAAATAGCTTTTTAAAAACACTTTATCACGTAATTTTTTTCGGCAATATTAACTAGATGAGGCCAGTGTTTCCTAGTTGCCTACCCTGATAAGAAACACCGAAACAAACTCAGGGGTCAAAGTCTCTTTTCAAGTCCATACAGCAAACATGTAATGGTCAAATCATATGAGAATCAAGCAGACTGAAGTCCGAGATGGTCTTTTGATGAAGAAACCACACTATTCTGAGTAAACCTGTCCAGTCGGTGCAAGTATTTGTCAGTATGCGTGTAGCTCAACTCAGGACTACTAAGGAGTTCGACGACTTGACGAATAATACCAAAGAAGTGGTTCTTTGAAACTGTTATTCCAACCGTGGTGAAATTCGCACTAGCCAATGGCGAGGGCGTTATGTGTGCTGTTCAAAGTATCAAATTTCCACGTATGTCAAACAATGTTTTTCATACACTCTCGAAGAAATACTTTCTCTGAAAATAAGGATTTTTATTCATTTCAATTTTGTATAGCGCGACTGATCGAGCTCATTCTTCGCCTTTTTCGTCGAAACTCGTAAGCAACAACAATAACAAAAAAAAAAAGAATAAAATGTGGAACATTTTATTATTTTTTTTGTTAGTCGCCAGTTTGATTTTTGAATATACTTGTTTGGTACACGTACATTCTTATTCACTTGTTATTATGTTTGTTTTTTTTTCAAAATAATGGTTTTTAACGTTCCGAATTCAAACCTCATTATTTCCTAGGGATAGAATGACATGCTGTAAGGGATGGTTGTATGACAAATAGGAGATTATGTGACTAGGGATTAAAGCAGTGACTTTAAGTCGGGGGGCATGTTGAATTTCGAACACGAAACCTGAGTGAAATGAGGAATTCAAGCCGCCCAAGACAAAGACAGCTTATCCCCGTGTTGGATACTCTACTTCTTTACACCATCAAAGAGAATTTAGTCGACAAAATCATATTATTAGAGAAATAGGTATAAGTATTGTATTTACAAGTTAATCAAACAAACAAAATTCATTACTCCAAGATTCTATAGTTTCAATTTTCTATAAAGCTTCCGTCAGTAAAGTCTGTTTTGTTTTTTTTTTTGTTAGTGGCCAGTTTAAATTTTAAATAAGTAAACTTATTTGATGCACGCATTTTAATTCACATGTTGACGATTTTTGATGTTCCAAATTCAAATTCCATTATTCCCTAGGGATCGGCCATATTGCATTAACTCCGGATATATTGACTTGCTATAAAGGATGATTGGATGACATAATAGGACATTATCGAGCAGGTGGTGTAAAAAATAATATCATAAGAAAGCATTATCGAGCATGTGGTGTAAATAAAATATTATCATGTAGGGACTCCGAAATCTAGACGTGATGGATACCACAAATGTTTGGAATATTTAAGACATCATTTTATGAAGCGGACACTGAAATCTTGTCACGCGGTGAATCAATTGAATATAACATAAAAATAGACCATAAATAAAATTGAATATGTCTGGAAGTCAATACTTCCAGTCTAGCGAGCGATTACGAGTCCCTTTGTAACGTTAGTTGGAACCGGACTAGCCTTAAATATTTACTAGTATTAATATCGTATATATATGACACTAGCTTTTGCCCGCGGCTTCGCCCGCGTGGCATTAGGTACTTAAGGAATCGGGATAAAAAGTAGCCTTAATTCTTTTCCATGTCAAAGGCTATATGCATGCCAAATTTCATCCAAATCCGTTCAGCAGATTAAGTAACAAACATCCAAACATCCACACTTTCACATCCACATTAGTTAGGATTCCAATAAGCTTAGCAGCAATTTCTGCTCGCTATGAAAAGATTACAAGAGATTTTCTAAAGAATCAAGTCCTTTTTACCTTCTTAGGGTCCATTTTTAAGCAATTAAGCCCATTATATTTTATCATTAACCCTTTAACCCCCGGGACCTTCCCAGCATGACTTCTAAATGGCTGACCCGATTTTGATAAAAACATGTCTAAGAACCATCACTAGAAAACTATATCTCAAATAAGAGACAAAAATAAAAAAGTGTCACCGTCGCTCTTCTTATTCTTCTTATTCATATACATATGTACACAGTAGACATCACACATATACCATTCAAACTTATAACACTCCTCTTTTTATGTCGGGAGTTAAAAAACGAAAAACATCAATCTTTACCTCGACCATCGGACCACGCCTGATTTGGTACGTAAAGCGGCGATGTCGCGTGGCGTAACGTGGCGTGGATCTAATGTAACTCTGCAAGTCTAGTCTATAATATAAAAATGAATCGCAAAATGTGTTGGTAAGCGCATAACTCAACAACGCCTGGACCGATTTCGCTAATTTTTTTTTTGTTGTGTTCGTTATTATGAGGAGAAGGTTCTTATGGAAAAAAAAATGAAAATTAGGGTAGTGTAGGGTAGAGTAGGGTAGTGTAGGGTAGAGTAAGGTAGAGGAGGGTAGAGTAGGGTAGAGTAGAGTAGGGTAGGGTAGAGTAAGGTAGAGTAGGGTAGAGTAGGGTAGAGTAATGTAGAGGAGAGTAGAGTAGGGTAGAGTAGAGTAGGGTAGGGTAGAGTAAGGTAGAGTAAGGTAGAGTAGGGTAGAGTAGGGTAGAGTAGGGTAGAGTGGAGTAGAGTAGGGTAGGGTAGAGTAGGGTAGAGTAGGGTATAGTAGGGTATAGTAGGCTGAAGTAGGGAAGAGCGGGAGCGAAGCCGCGCGGGCAAAAGCTAGTTGCTATATAAAATGTATGGTGACCGAAGCACCCAGTTCGACGTACGTGGCAAACGTGTGTGGTGCGTTGTGTAGTAAGTTTAAATAAGACAGAAAACGACGAAAGTTTATGCCTGCTAAATAAATAAATTCATAGCAGACTAGTAGTTATCACCAGCCTTTTTAATGTTCCCACTGTTGGGACTCAAGCCTCCTCTATAGGAGAGGGAAAGGGCCGTAATCCACCACGCGGGCCCAGTGCGTGTTGGTGAATGTCACATGTCTTGGAATTTTTGGGTTCTAGAACATGCCGGTTTCCTCACGATGTTTTCCTTCACCGTTTTGAGAGTAGTGGTGATGAAATAAATTAGACAAAGTAATGCGCCTGGCTGGGTTCGAACCCACGACCAACGTATATAACTCGTAAGTCGGAGCCGTTACCACTCGGCCACCACTGCTCTCACTAGACTAGCAGTGCATTCCTTAAAATATCTAATTTATAATTTTGTCTAAAAAAATATTTATTAATTTCGTGACTTTTCCCTACTCCTTCGAAACGGCTTGGATTTTTAGAAACATTTTGATATATAAAAATTGGTGGAATATTCTTCAAAGTTAACATAGCATATATGTAAATCAATCAACATTTCGCAAAGAAAATGGATTTAAAATTTAGCGGGGCTCTATCCAAGCCTATCTTTTTATCCTTTTATCTATCGCGAGCCTATCAATAATAAAAAAAAAAATTACATCTGTGAAGTCTTTAAATTCTATACCTATCTCAAAATATTTCTCAAACCACAATTTCCTTCGTAACGTGTTGTCCAAACAGCAAAGTTTCCTCGCTGAGATTCCAACGACATAGTTTACACAAACAGATTAACAGAATAATACTGCGATCGACAACTGAAACACTCGACATTTGGCCGACATCGACTATCGATAACGTCTTCTGTAATGGCGCTTTTATCGGCTAGTGATGACCACTTGTCGATGATTTTTGACATTTATGTGTAGCGGTGGTCAAGTCTTATTTTTCAAATTGTGAATAATTAGAGTTTGTATTAGGCATTTATTTAGGTAAAACTAACATAAAGGTTTAGTCTCATCTCAGCACTTTCCTAACTTTGAATTTATTTGTCGTAAAAATTCCCACCTCGGCATCCTAAAACTCATAGGGAGTCTAGGATTCATGCTTAGATGAGAATTTTTCGTGATTTTCGAATACTAGATGATCAAGTTTCTAATCAAAGTTTTTTTTAAAACGACACTTAGGAGATACTTCTTTATAACTACATAATTAAGACTGCGATTTCACAGAGATAACAACATCTACCAAATCTATACCTACTAGCTGGTTATAAAGTTTTATACTTACGTCAGATTTGGCCACCATAATATTAGTTTTATTGAATTTACTTTAAAGATTTACACAAAAACTTCAGTATTAGAAAGCCATCATGTAAAAAACAAAATTGCAACCTAGTCAAAGTTAAATTACTTGTCAGAACTTGATCGTTACTATTAATAATATTGTCATAATTAGAGGAAATACCTCTAGAATTTTGTGACGCATACTTTTTTCTATCAGTGCTCGAGTTTAATCTTAAGCGATTCAGTTCTTTCAAAATTAACGTCCTGCAACAACCTTGAACATCTTTCCGGAATTAAATGGACACAATACTCGTCCCCACCTAGGCGGCAATACGAATATATGTGCATTTAATTTCGGCCAGCTGCGCTTGGATAGAACCCCGCTAACCTTTAAATTCATTTTCTTTGCGAAATGTTGATTGATTTACATATGCTATGTTCACTTTGAAGAATATTCCACCAATTTTATATATCAAAATGTTTATAAAGATCCAAGCCGTTTCGAAAGAGTAGGGAAAGTTACGAAATTACTAAATATTTTAGACAAAATTATAAATCGCACGAAAAATCAATAGTTCATAATGTTGTTATGAATGTGAAGCATATATTGTTTTCAAACCTATTAAACTAGAGGAACAGGCTTCAGAAAGTCACAGTTTTATGGCACTGCTCGGGCACTTGGGCCTTAAAATATTATTTTTTAAACATTTTCATTATCGATATATTTTTAGTCAATAGTCTACAACACTACCGATAATCGGCCAGCACTCAGCCCCGAGGTTGAGGCAAGGCGAAATATGAAACAGTACACTAAAAGTCAATGTTCAACTGATTTGTACTAGCATTACGTATGTCTGCAGTTCAAATAGTTAACAGTCTGGATACGAGAGACTTAAAATGTCTGGACATGGCCGAGGACAGGTTTATTTGAAGTAAATGTTTGTAGGAAATAATGGGGGCCATTGTCTATTAGCTTTGGGCTCGTTGCCATTGAGAGCTGAACAGTTTTGATACTTTATGGGTTATTAAATATTTCATTAGTTTTTTTTTATCTACACTAATAATTAATAAAGTATTGCACGCAGAACAGATGGTCGAAGGGGACGAAAGGTTCTGGAGTAGCGACCACGTACCGGAAGACGCAGCGTTGGATGGGCCCCAAAAAGATGGACCGATGACCTGGTCAGGGTCGCGCGAATCCGATGGATGCATGATGCACAGGACACACAGGTCGTTGTAGCGACGCTCGGGTGAGGCCTAGGTAAGTCCAGCAGTGACCGTCTTTCGGCTGATATGATGGTGATGACTAGTCCGATTGCTAAAATATTTTCACTGATAGAAAGCTGATTTATTCCTGAGTGACATAGGCTATATTTTATATATGCGGGCGAAGCCGCGGGCAAAAGCTTGTCTGATATAAACTAGTGCTTGACTTGTATCCTACCTGATGGTAAGCAGTGATGCAGTCGTTGATGGTGAGGCGCACTAGTTTATTAAGAGACTATTCACTCTAGCCTTGAAGACACCCAAACTATAATCGGACGGGAAGACCGCAGCAGGGAAATTGTTCCAGTTTTTAAACAAGAAGATTCCTGCTGGAGTATGCTTTTTTTAGCTTTAGCTAAGGGTAAGCTAGCTTTAAATAAAGATAAGCTAGCTTTAGCTAAGCTTAATGAAGGTTTTTAAAAGAAAAGGATTATTTCTAGGCAAGTGTACTCCATTACCACATCGTTACTTCCCATCAAGTGAGATAGTGATCAAGCGCGAGCCTGTCGATAGGAAAAATTCGGTCTCGCGCACTGAGGGTTCCGTACAAACTTACCTATGAAAACAGTTAAATTCCTGAACTGTGTTAACAAAGATTTTTCCAAATTGCAAAAAAAAAATATTGTGTGGTAATTATAAAACAGTTTTAAATTTTTTCCTATATTTGTGTCCTATGTTTGTGAGACCTTGCTTCACGCCAAATTTCAGGATTCTAGGTCAACTGGAAGTAGATACCCTATGAATTGAGAGTGTAGGAATATACGTCTTTTTTCAACATAAATGGCATTATCTTTTTTTTTTTTTTTGGAAAAGTTTAGTTTGATTTTTACACCGCTTCAAGAGACAAACCTAAGTGTATGGTTTTAGTTTCAGCTCGATACCTCCACCCGTTCCCGATATAAAGGGTCTGAACAGACAGACAGGCGGACGGACCGACGGACGGACGGCCAACCAGGTGATCCTATAAGGGTTCCGATTTTTTACTTTTGAAGTACCTACGGAACCCTAAAAAACAGGCTAAAATGCAGCCCAAAACAAAGTACTTGGTAAAAAGTAAAGCAGATCGAAATGGGATTAAACTGCATCTGTGGAGTGTCAATATCCAGCTAATTAAACTTGACCTAGTTTAAATAACCGCAACATTAACATTACATCACATAAATAAATAAAACAAATGAGCTCTACTAACATTGAAAATAGAAGGAAACACAACAAAGACTTACTGTCAAAATTTTACCATAAAGAAACATCTGTAGCATTACCATAGACAATTGAAACATAGAGTGGAATACAAACGTGAACAAATAGCATTGACATATATTTTGATAATGGTAATAATTTGTTCTGTTTATTTTTAGTACAGAAGGACACAAAAGTCCTTTGTAAAATTTTATGAGTCAGTATAGGTCACTATAATTTATTAGATATCTGTTTCATTAAAAAAAGTGATCCTCAGCGTATCGTTGATGGTGAGTGCGCCTCACCATCAACGATTGCATCATGCTTACCATCAGGCGGGATCGCAGTCAAGTACTAGTTTATAAAAGATGAAAAAAAGAAGTGAAAGGTTTGTTTTACACTCTAATCTATATCTGCAACATTAACTTTCGACTCTGGAACATTCATTGTGCATGCAGCTAGGGAGTGGAACTCCTTGCCGGAGTCTGTGTTTCCTGATAGTACAACCCGGGAATCTTTAAGTCGAGAGTGAATAGGTTTCTTCTAGGTAAGCGCGTTCCATCGTCGACCGCATCGTCGCTTTCCATCAGGTGAGATAGCGGTCAAGCGCGAACCTATCAACAATAAAATAAGGCAACGGTTTCCCGTCCTCGCATGTCAAACTTTTACTGACTAAAATCTCACCTATGTTCTTTCTTTGCCTTTCGTTCCAAGGATTGGCTTCCCTTTCAGACTACCTATGGGACTATGGCAAGGGTGTGCTATTTTTTAAATAAATATTTAGAAATTTGCAACCCTGGTTTGCATCGACTCTAGCTGGTCGCGTCGATAACCGAAAGGTTCTGGAGTGACTACCATGGATTGGAAAATGTGATCTAATAAGGCTTGCTGGATGCGAGAATTACATGACCTTTCGATGCAATCATGTTCGATTAAGCCCTATGTCACGATGTCGATCTTTTTTTTTTCTGAAATGATGATATTTTTTTTTATTGATTTAAACTAGTGTTTGACTGCTATCCAACCTGATAGTAAGCAGTGATGCAATCATTGATGATGAAGCGCACTAGTTTATTAAGAGCCTATTACAACTTATGTTACAATCGGATTGGAAGACCACAATGGGCAAATTGTTTCAGTCGCATATAAACGACGAGAGGAAACGCTTGGTCCGGACCGTAGGTAGAGGTGTCAACAAATGTAAGGGTGGACACTCTCCGTGCGTTGGGTCGTCCGACGCGCGACGGTAGAAAAGCGATAGCAGAGTCAAGACAAGTAATTTTCGCGTACAAATGTATCCTTTTCTTTCTTTCTATAAAATACCGAAAGGCTGGCTTTATTGTACACCAAGATAACAATTGGTGGCTTATAGTATTTGGCGATTTCTTCCAAGCAAACTGGAACAGCCACACATTCGAATACCTGAGTGATGTAAAAAAAACTAACAATGGTTCAAAAATAGATGTCCCAGAAAAAAATATAACATGGATAAACGGCTGTAGTCTGGAAGCTTTATATACGATCACTTTTAGAAATGCTGAACTTGTTTATTAAGGAAATGTTTTATAAACTGCAAAACAAAAAATGAAGACATCGTATAGATGCTGTCAGACTCAAAATTTTTAAGTAACACCTAATTGAGGAGGTCGTAAAAGTACTTCTGAAGAAACTTTTGATTTAGGTTCTGAATTAAATTAGTTTAAAAAATCATTTAGTACAGTTTTCATGACACTTTGAAGTAAAGTTCAAATACTGATTAGCGAATTCTAAATTCAAATCGTCCATTGAAAATTTTAAAATTAGAACTCATTTGTACTAATCAATGTTTAGACTAATCACGGTTTTTTTTAATATAAAATTAGGGCCAATAGGGTGATATAAATATTATGTGCCCAAAAACGCTTGCACTTTTGTGGGTATTTTTTTTTTTGGTTTAGTGAAATTATTATGGAGAAGTCTTAATTCGCTCTAAAGTGGAGCGTAAGGGGGTGTCAGACTTTTACTTCATAACATCTGACATACGATGAGTATCCAGTTGTCCAACCTTACATTGTTAGCACCTACTAACTAATAACTATCGCAGAATGTATGATTCCTGTGTTCTGTGAGACTAATCGTTTCACCCCGTCGTTTATACCACAAATACACGTCGTTTATACAAACAATGTGCCTGCTGCAATCTTCCCAGCCGATTATAATTTAGGTGTCTTCAAGGCTAGACTGACTAAGCTCTTAATAAACGAATACGCTACTCTATCAACGATTGCATCACCACTAACCATCAGTAGGGATCGCAGTCAACCACTAGAAAAAAAAAATGCCATAACTATTTCAAAATCAATGTAAACATTTGAATACACAAAAAAAACATACACAAACTACAAAACGAGTTTAGCGTGCGAGCATTCAAATCGAGAACGCAAAAACGACACCGATGTCCGAATAATGACACAGGTCCTCATCGGACATGGCAAGTTCGGGAGGTTCCTGTTGAAGTGACGCCCGGGTGTCGCCACTGTGCGGAACGCCCGGAGGATACGGTGAAGCACACAGTCGAGGTGTGCCCTGCTTGGCCAGAGGCCCAGGCGGCGGAGACCTCTCACGCCGGGCCTTGGTTTAGGCCATGGTCCGGAGCGAGGAGGAGTGGCAGGCGATCGCCTATTTCTGCGAAGCAGTAATGCTCGCTAAGGAGAAGGCCGACCGCATCAGGCAACGGCGCTCTCGCCGCCGCCGGGATTCCGATCCCGATTTCCAGCCACCGTAGGTGCGGGCTTGCGGACAGTGAGCAATGGGTAGCTCGCTGTCCGGCCGTCCGGTAACTGTCCGGACCAAGCCCAAGTCGTCGACGGCGCGCGCCTCAAGTAGTTGTCAGCAACAGCAGGGGCCCAGTCGGGTCGAAGCCTACTGGGGCCAGGGTTATCCGAAAGGGCGCTCAATCCCCGATAAGAAAGCTTGAAGGAACGGGATGGGTTTTTTAGTCAGTAAGAGTCTGACACTATCTCCCGCTCCGCCCAAGAGCAGGGGTTAGCATTGGATGATTTTTCCGATCGAAAAAAAAGCACCGATATCCGAATCGTATCGCTTTTGTGAGTGATAGTACCCACCCTGTAAAGGTGTGTCCTATGAGAGCCGTCTCGTGGCCTACCAAGGTTGTGTCGTCGTGTTCAGATCCAGGCGCACGTGATGGCTCCTGACCTATTTCGAATGGCACATTGTTGATGGTGAATATTTTGATTTGCTCATGTTTGTTAAAATATGTGTTTTAGTCAGGTGTTGCAGTTTTAGTTGACAACCAGTCTCTGTGGTGATGACATATGGCTCTGAAACGTGGTCACTCATAATGATCCTCATCAGAAGAGTTCAACAACCGAGGGCAATGAAAAGGGCTATAATAACGTTCAAGCAGGGGGTTCCGAGCCAATAGCACCACAACCCTTCTGTCTGATTGTTTTTGTTTTTCTAATCGTCTCTTCGAAACGGTCTATAAAGTTTCTTGTTAATTTATGAAATGTTACCCACTTTTCCCTCGCAGGTATGCTGGAAGAAATTGGTTTTGAAATCGATAACACCTTTTTTTTACTTTTCCATCAAATAACTTCTTCCGCTCTAGTCAAAGTCCTGACACAGAGCGTGTCAGACTTTTATTAACTGGCCTAAAACGTGGCCTTAGAAAGCCAAGGGTAATTGAAGTACACTGATAAGTTTTCGTCAGTAAAAGTCTAGCACGCCCTCTCTGGGCCTCAAGTCTGCTATTACAATAGTGTCAGAATGGTCTATCATTGATTTCATAATTGTTGATTTTGACAAGTTTTGGTAATCTACTAATATAATGGCGTCACTACACTTTCCGATGGCCAACCACTGACATTCCACTGAAAGAATTGGCATAGAATGGTAATCTCGTACATAATGACAAATGAATATGTGACATATGCGGTGATCTGCAAACATTTTGACAGTTCCTTTGATCAGTGACCTACCATTACGACGTCATTGCGCAATTAGTGCTTTTAATAAGCTCGATATTGTCATTCTACCACAATTCTATTACAAGACCATTAACCGATCAATGATCGACCATTATGAGTTAGCAGATTACAAACTTTTAGCAAAATGACAATGGGATCGTGTTGGAATGGCGAATTTATAAAAATGGCAGACTTATGCCCCTGTTTACACCTGAGGGCGAGGGAAGTCATTTGCTGATTTCCTATAAAAAAAAAAAACAACCTGAAAAAAGGAGATAAAAAGATTTCATTAATTTCAGCAAAATTATGATCCTACCTACAGAAAAAAATTAATTTTGACTAGTCGACCAGTCAAGCTTAATATATATCTGAGTATTTGCACTCTGTACCATAACCCCAGGCTAAACAAATCAACAAGGAGGCTATTGATTCGTATTAAACGCATATGTTAGAACTTACGCAAGGAATAACTGTATCTTTAAAACCTAATCTAAATAAGAAATATGCAAAATTTCAACTTTATACGTCTATTGCACTCTGACAGATACGTGTTACACGTGAATACAGTACTGATGTAGGCTTATTCCTTTTTAATATTTAATATTAGCTTGGCTTTTTCCACTGCAAGGGCAACAGCCTACGCACTGTCCTTCCACTTACGTATATGACCAGGTCTATTATCATCTTCATCTACGTCTGAAGACATCTTTTTTCGTGCTCCGACGGTTCTTCAAATTATTATTATTTTATGTATTTATGTATCTTTGAATCACAATAAATACTAATAAAACTAATATGTATTATTTTGTTTTAGGTATTATTTAGTATGTATTTGTATTATATTATTTTATTATGTGCATGTTTATAATTACAGTAGTATGTATATCTTTAATTATTATTATTTTTATACAATAGTAGTAGTTGTATTTAACTATGTATTTTGTGTGTACTAAATTTCCTTTTACTTTTACACACGGTGTCTACTTCTCTTTTTTCTCACACTCTCCTGTCACCTGTATGCTGGAAGAGATTTCATTAGAAATAAGCATCACCTTTGTACTATTTTTCTGTTTTCTTCCTCTCCCTTGTATTTCCATGTGTGTAGATAAATAGTTAAATAAATAAATAAATCTTATGCGGCCCAAGTCAAATCACAGAAGCCCCCTAAGACGTTTTTCATGGACTGTGGAGCGTATCCGCGATTATCCCTGCACGCGCTATACAAGCACTTGCATAGCTCGTAGGGCCAAGAACAAACTACGATTGCAGATTGGTGGAAAAGTATTGTAAAATATATGGCAAATAAATCTACAGTCTTTGAAGTCAAAGTGGAATGAAACTTACTTGAAAAATGTTATTAAACATTGATATAAAAGGCAGAGATTCATATTATTATTAAAATAGAACAAATACAACCAATTTACGACGTCTAAAAAGCACATTTACACGCAATTTCACATCTTTCTTATCTTAATAAAATCCAGGGATTCTCCATATAAGATAATCCAACCTTAAGTCTATTTACTTGTATCTACAGCTCCACAAAATCCCTTTTTATAGATCCTCGTTCCCATCACACTATTTCTATTTTTGGATTTTACTTAACTATGACATTTACTCTTCTAGCCTTTTATCAAACCTTCTACTAAAAAAGTTACCTACCTTTTTTGATTTTCGCCCACTTAGGTCCTTATATTAATTTCGAAACGAACACTTTCTAATATTTTTTCATCATGAACACTTTCATATAACCCTCGTTCTGGTTCTAAATCTGGCATTTGACAGGTTATCATACAGAGTAAGGGATTGCCGCGGCAGCGGAGGCGCTGTCACTAAGCCATACTTATATATTACTAGCGATCAGCTCGTTTCACGAGGGCATTAGAAATCTTTAAACTTCTCGACTTTCCTACTTTAATAATAATAATAATAACTCAACCAATGGCTTAATAGCTAAGAGCCTTATACACCTTAGGAGGCTCTCGTTAGGCGACTGGATCAAGGGCTTGATTCAGAAAGCAGTATTGCTGGACACGGCTCGTATAGTCAGGAGGTTCCTTTCTCTGGAGTCCTGACCCTGTAGGTAGCTTGGACCCTGTTCCCGATACCGGTGGGCTACTATTTTTAATATTTTTCTTTTTGTAATAATTTTTCTAAAAAAATATTTAAAAATGTATTACAATATGTATAGAATGAATAATGAGAATAATAATAATGATAGACATCAGAATGAAATTCAAAGCGAAGCGCCAAGGCAAGGCATATTGGTGTTCCGATATATTTTTAAACGAGGACGACCAATATTTTTATTAGATAAACATAATTTGGTGATTAATTAATATACATCTCTTTCACACATAGCATAGCGGCCTTATAATGTTCCCACTGTTGGGACTCAGGCCTCCTCTCTAGTAGAGGAAAGTTTCCTCACGATGTTTTCCTTCACCGTTTTGAGAGCAGTGATGATGAAATAAATTACACAAAGTAATGCGCCTGACAGAGTTTGAACCCGCGATCTACATCTCATAAGTCGGAGCCATTACCACTCGGCTCAACCATGCTCTAACCTGCCTTTAGATCTGTGAGAATATCCGAAAGAGTCACCCTGGCCCTAGAACCCTAGAACGCAAAGATCTTCTGACAAAAGAGGAGTGTGTATTAAGTGTTATGGAGCTCAACGACCGAGAGGAGTCATTTCACAATTTCCCATTTTCCATGTAAAAAAGACTCTTACAAGCTATTTCAAATCAACCATGTATGAATGAGGTGTAAATGTCTATTTAATTTCACAGTAGATTCATGAGGCATAAAAATATTGGTCGTCCTCGTTTAAATATACATCGGTGTTCGATAGTACAAACACTGAGCCTTGCCTTGGCGCTACGCTTTGAATTTCATTCAGCTCTCTGTATATATTTTGTTAATTAAAATAGTAATCCAAAGAATAGAACGTTGACTGCGGAATTGTTACTGTCCCCGCACACGGGCCACAAAAAAACGACGCCTCAAGCTTCTTTAGCCGCCACAAAAAAAAAAAGCTTGAAGTGGCTTCAAGCTTCTCCGGACACAAGGTATCGCGCGCTTCAGCTGTTTTTTGCGGCCGCTTCTAGCTTTTTTTTGTGGCGTCGTTTTTTTGAGGCTCGTGTGCTGGGACGCTTAAAAAGAGAGTGTCAGACTTTTACTGACTAAAACCCACCTGTGTTTCTTCAGTTGCCTTTGCGTTCGCGCCACGGTGGACTCCTCCATATAATTCCGCTGCCTGTGGCTAATCCCCACATCGTGGTCCGATTCTCTAAGCTTCCAAAAAGCTATATTAGGTCCTCTATTTATCTGACATTGAAGTCCTATCTAGAGCATTATCTGAACGGCTTCTAGCCTTCGAATAAAGTGCTTTTGACATGTTGACCTGTATCTTAGAGGAGCAAGGCTAAAAGCATGCTGTATACAAAGTTTTGTTAAGGTATTAGAGCATTAGTGTGACGTGAATTTGTGGTTTTTTGTTTTAGTTTCTGTTGGGTTAAGGGGAAGGAAGGGGTGGGGGAAGGGAACAATAATAATAATATTTTTATTTGCAAAAAGTACACAATTACAGGTGACACTTAATTTTGGGTACACTTGGCGAGGTACAAGATACATGATCAATGAACCCTGTGCTAGGTAAACTTGTGTTACACGAAGGAAGGAAGGGAGAGGAAGTTTGGAGATCGATTTCGCATGATGGGAGGTAATGGATGAGGTTTACGATGACGATATTACACACCAACATAATAGTCATTGTCACCCAGTTGTCACTGGACCACAATGAAGTATGGCGGCCAGTGGCTTAATTCAGTTTCTATCTTTTTTTATAATATGATTTAAAAGAGTGTCCATGGAGTTTCTTGCATGTTCTTCTCCATATAGATCTACGCTTTGGAACTTGCAATTTAGCTTCACTTTTCTTGGACTGACCGACATTTGACTATTCAAAAGCACCTGCAAATGGTCTATTTGAAATAAATGCACTACAATTTTACACCTTAAAAATTCAATAAAGGTTAGCCCACGTCCTCAGAGCTGAGGGATTGTCCGAAAGAGTCACTGTTGCCCTGCAACTGAAAGAGCAAAGGTGGGTTTTAGTCAGTAAACAGCCACATCAGCAGCAATAATAACAAGAGAAGTTTTATAAAATAGATCATTTTATAAATTTCACAAAAAAAAATTAAATGGTCGTGATACTTTATTTTGAATACTAGTTATTCAACGTGGTCGCTTACAATGGGCCTCATCAGAAGACTTAAAGTCCCTCAAAGGGCAATGGAAAGGGCTATAATAAATAATAATAATAATCTTTATTCAGGTCAAAGTACCCATCTTCACAAAATGCTATGCTCGGAGTATTCTTGCGTGATCACAGCAGGAATGAAGATATCCGCAGATATCCACACGTAAGTGACAATGAGCAGGGCACATTGCTCGCGGAACAGATGGTCGATGGGGACAAAAGGTTCTGAAATGGCGAACACGTACCGGAAGATGCAGCATTTGAAGGCTTCCCACAAGGTGGACCTATGACCTGGTGAGGGTCGCAGGAATCCGATGGATGCGAGACACAGGACCGGTAATTATGGCGGCACTTGGGGGAGGCGTTAAACAGTGGACGTCTTTAGGCTGAAATAATGATGAGGATGTAGGTACTTCAGTAGATCCATCTCAAAATTTGTAATCACAAAGGCTTACGTGGTGACATAACTTTTTGTATACCTAGGTAAATCGTTTCACCTATACAAAATCTAGCTGAAACAACCCACAAAACGTAGTAGTAAACTACTTTCAATCCTTGTTTCCTTGTCTATTGTATATTTTCTATTCTTATTTCAACATCAGTACAATATGACCCTTACCTACACAATATAAACAAATAAAGCGAAGCTATTTACATATTCTAATAATAACAAGGTTCAAGACTGCTCTCATTACTCTTTTCAAGTATTCCCCACTCAGAATGTAATCAGGTCGAATCGATGAAGTAACTTGTATGTTGTGCAATCGGAAACTCCATGGACTTTCTAGAAAAATAAACGATTTAAAATGAATATTCTAAGTAGAGACTGGCTGGGCGAAAAAACGGGCTTCGGCTAGAGTTTCAGTTTCGGCCAAAAAGAAGTCGAATATTCAACTCGACCGAAACTAACGTCTTTGAGCTGATGATTGTGATAGATATATCTAAAAATTTACTGACTCGTTTGTTTAATAATTTTGTAACTATATATCCAGCTTCAGCTGAGCAGCGTTCGTGAAGCTGCGCAATATCTTTTCGTCCAATATACCACAGTTTCTCTAGACGAAAGTCTATAACCTGTACCCCTAGCCAAGTTTCGAATCTGCAATAGTTAACGCTAGTAGAAAGCTCCAAATGTACGGGAATGACGTCATCTCAACGCTCAGTCACGTGGTCAGAACAAAAGATTCGATGACGCGGCCAACTCGAAGCGTTCGACGCAAGCGAAACGATTGTAATTTGGCTAGGGGGCCAGGGGCCAGGGCGTGTTACAAGTGATGACATATGGCTCTGAAACGTTGTCGTTTACAATGGGTTTCATCAGAAGGTTTAAAGTCACTAAAAGGGAAAGGGCTATGCTCGGAGTTTCCTTAAGTGATCGCATCAAGAATGAACATATTCGCTGGAGAAACAAATTTGCTGACATAGTCCAAAGAATCGCCAAACTGAAGTTACAGTGGGCAGGGCACACAGGTGCTGCTCGCAGAACAGGTGGTCGATGGGACCAAAAGGTTCAGGAGTGATAACTAGGTATACTAAAATACCGTTATTTTTATTTATGACCTTTTTTCAGTTTCGGTATCTTCTTCTTATCTTATCTTCGTGGTCTGGTTTCCGCACTTAGTCCATATCGGACCATTGTGAGTGAGCCATAGCGGCCTATACTCCTACCAGCCCACCTCATGCCAGAAACAGATGAGTCTCTTTGGGACGCTGAAACCTTGGGAGCACCGAATTCACTGATGGAAATCAGTGAATTCGGTGCTCCCAAGGTTCGTGTTCTTATCTCGCTGACGGCTGTGCACTCGAGGAGCACATGCACGACAGTTCGGCAGTTTCGGTATAAAAATTCGGTTAAGCTTTCGGTTTCGGCTCCAAATCGTTTTTCGGTCGTTCACTAATTCACAAGTGAATTGATGGCGAAATCATTTTCTATTTTCGAAGTTTTTTTCATGGAATTTTGGCTAAAAATAGATTTGGAGAGCTCGTAACTAAGTAATAAGTATAACAGACGCACGGGTCGATATCCAAGGTTGAGCAACACTTACCGAGGCTAGTCAGTAGATGGTTTTTATTATGGTGGGAAAATCATCTAATGACAACCAGCAAAGGTTGGGGTTTGGGGGTTTTCGCAAAGGACATTTGGGCGAAGCGGAAGAAAGTGTCAGACTCTTACTGACTAAAAACCCAGCCTGTATCTTCAAGACGATTACGGATAGTCAGAAGCTTGAAAATCTGACATCAGTCTTGCCTAGGGGTACCTATTGTGATGCTGGGTTGTGGAGATGAGATAGGTTCCATATCTATGAATCACTGATAACCTGCTCCATTCGGTTAAGCTGACGTAACTGGTTTATTTTCAGTAATTTCTTGAAAGATTTTTCCTGTAAGGAAAATAATCAAGTAACGTATTTTAAGAATTTCATGTTTTAAGTAGGTATCTGCTCGTACACTACCTAAGGCCGTTGACCCTATAATCAGTAATAGTTATTTTATTAGATACCTTCTATAACTTTTACCAGCGGCTTCGTCTGGGTGAAAGTAGAAAACATCTAAGCCAGGAGTAGTATAACTGAGTACATTTTTAGTGCTAGAAATTTCAAAATCGGTCCGGTAGTTTCAGAGATAACCATTTTCATACAGACTCACAAAGTATGCCTTTTTATAATTTACATCTACACTAATATAATATAAAGGTAAAATTTGTTTTAAGCTATTGCATAGCTTCTATCGCGGGCCTTGAGCGTGGAGACCGAATCCAGAAATTCCGTAACGAAAATAACCTAACACCCCCCACTCATTTGCTTTTTTGAGCGTGGTGACCGATAAGAAAACAAATGAGTGAACAATCAATCAAAATTAAATGTATGAAAAAGTAACTTCAATTAATATCAAAGAAAAAAAAACAAAGGAAAAAATACATACTGCATAAATAAAATAAAAAAATAATTGTAATTGCTTAAGTTGATAAAAATGCTATGCAATAGCTTTACCGCGGCAGTCCCCGAGTGCCACAATTTTTGTTTATAGGAGGTAATCTTTAAAAGTACTGGACCGAATGCTAAAACTTTTTCAGCGATAGAAAACTGCTTTATTCCTGAGTGACATAATCTATATTTTATGTACGCGGACGAAGCCGCGGGGAAAAGCTAGTATTACTATAGTTCGATAACAATTAAGCTGGCGTAGATCCGCAAGCTAATTTTATTCGACCCCGTATAATAAAACTGTTAAACGTTTGCAACACTGTTAAATATTTGAACACCGGTCTGTTACGCACCATGGTCATCGCTCTCTCGGTATGCGCTTGAGTTCCAGAAATAAAAACCATCAGTTAGCTATTTCTTCGATAATAACATCACTCATAATCATAATCTTATGAGTTATTTTAAAAGTACACGTTGTATTGTAATATGTTCTTGCCTTTAAATAAACGCACTCGACACCGTTGACTGAGCTGAGTGAAAATTGAAAAAAAAAGTTCAATGTCTTTATTCTATACTTTTATAATCTCCTCCGAACCGTGGTCGCTTACAATAGGCCTCGTTAGAAGACTTATGCCTTGGTCACACATACCGAGTAAAAGGGCGAGCCAATCACTGACACTCCCCGCCCCCGCGTCTCACTTCGCACCACTAAAGAGACCGAATATTTGACTTCTGCGCAACTTAAGCCAGCGCTCAAGATCCGTGACGGCAATTGTAGTTTTGATTAAATTCTTACTCAATAATTAAAAGCCGACGTTCTAAAATCATAAATAAACGATTACTATCGTAAAATTTGGAATCGGCGTTATGCAAACGAAATGTCACATGGGTCATTCCCAAACATTTTGGACTTCTGGTAATGAGAAGACAGAATTTCACTATTAAGATCCGTAGGAGTATTTATCCCTGCCAGGGTTTTTTTTTTGTGGGTAAAAATCATCCAACAAATGACATCCCCCGCCCTTGGGCGGAACGGGAGATAGTGTCAGACTTTTACTGACTAAAAAACCCACCCCGTTCCTTCTTGCCTTTCGTACCGAGGCCGAGCTTCCCTTTCGGATAACCCTGGCATTTCTGCCAGAGTTGTGGGATCCCAGAAATGTGGGATTGTTCAAGAGGTACTTAGACCCTGGAACCCTAAAGATAGCTGAAGGAACATAGGTGGACTTTAGTCAGTAAAAGTCTGAAACTCCATCTCGCTCCACTCAGAGATTTTCTTTCTAACTTTTCTTTTCTTTTTTACTAAAATAATCGTTATTCGGAACAGCTATTTAGGCCATACAAATATTTGTCCCGTGCGGGAATCGACTCCGCGACCCGTAGGGCAGCAATCATGTGGTTTCACAGAATACCACTGCGCAAACCATGTCAGCAAAATTTCAAAGTAGAGTCTTATCTGCTAATTATTTTCTTAGAACTTCTAAATTCTACTAACCCCAGAATGTTTCCGAAAAAGTTCGCCTCTGTTGAAACTAAGAAACTCTCATATTTTATACATACCTACTAAATAACCCGGCGAACTTCGTACCACCTAACAGACAATGAATGTAGTACAGTAAAGGGATCAATGAACTACCTATGAGATGGCAAAAGTGCTTAAATAACAACGGTGCGTACTTTGATTAATTAAATATACTTATTTTACTTTTCTTTCTTTACTTTTCCTTCACTTTTCTTGGACTGACCGACATTTGACTATTCAAAAGTGCCTGTAAATGGTCTATTTGAAATAAATGCTTTGATTTTGATTTAAAAAAATGACTTTATATTCCGCTCGTATATCTTTCAATATAGTCAATAGATGACGATGTACCTACATGATTACACTCAATTTCAAAGTAGGTAAAAGTTATCGACATCGATTTCGTATAATTTACGTGATGTGATGCGCGCACAACTAAAATCTACATAATTATTATCTTTATCTAGATAATTCTTCTGTGAGTGTGTATGTCACTGAACTTCTCTCAAACGACTGGACCGATTTTGATGAAATTTTTTGTGTGTGTTCAAGGGGATCTGGGAATGGTTTAGATTTACAATTTCACGCGAGCGAAGCCGCTGGCAGAAGCTAGTATAAATATATAGACTAAGAACCCATAAGTACACCTACATATTCCAGAATAGAATAAAATAATCATGAAGTCAACAATAAAGATGAAATGTTTCAAAGTTTATAAACTCATAACCGCACCGTTACAAGAATATCCATGTATTTAGCTACTTTCCACGGTAATATTGTAAACTAACTTCTGTCCGCCGTTTCGACCGAGAAGGTAGAAAATTATCCCCGGGGAACAAACTCCTATGTTATAGGTAAGTTTGTACGGAACCCTCAGGACGCTCCTACTCGCACTTGCCAAGTTTTTTTTTTTTTTGTTTGTGCCTCACACGCCGATCAGCCGCGCGTCGGTCTCCATACATTTTATGTGGAAACTAGACTTGTAGAGCTACACTTGATCAACGCCACGCGACGTCGTTCTACGTACAAATCAGGCGTGTAACACGTGTGCATCGATCTGATGTAGTTCTAGCTTAAAGTTTTAATAGAAAGAACAATAAACAAAGCAAAAAATAAACAAAACACTACTTCTAATAAACATCACATTAATTGTCAACAGAAAACTCAATCAATACTAAACCCAACCGACCGTGAAACGAAATGTCACGGCGAATTAAACGAATCAATTTCACTAAGTACCTATCTATCTACTTATAAAATAAAAAAGCCGTTAGCGGGAAGGCCTAAAATACCCCATTTTGTTTAATCTAAACCATCGTGTATCTTCAGGAAGCCAGGCGAGGTCGCCACGGTTGATTGAAAAGAAACAAACAGATGAAAAACCAGTACACGAGCCGCCATTATCGACCATAGACAAAAAGTCTATTTGATAAGCTTTTTTTGAAGCCCTTGGTCGCTTTTTACGTCAAATTAGTGATGTCAAAAGAAGTGCGTAAATGCTTAGTTTTTTCTTGAAGTCGAAATCGAGAGGGGGGTTGGAACATTCCAGAAGTTTAGAATTAATACAGGGTATGTTTTTTGTTTTAGGTGGGAAATCATCCTATGACTTCTTCCGCTTTTAGGCGGAGTGGGAAGGTGTGTCAGACTTTTACTGATTAAAACCCTCTCCTGTTACTTTGCCTGCGATCCAGGGCCCCGGGGATCTCTTGTGCTGGGCCCCCTACGGTTTTTTCTAACTAACATCTCCTTGAGGCGGGCGTGAAAAACTATGCACCGTCGACGACTCAAGCTCGTTCCTGCGGGTTATATTTACATAACAAAATATATGCAATGACAGAGTTTCTTCCCTTGTATCAAAAAGCCATCACAACCTTTCCGAAATAAGTTCATACATAAATTAAATAACGATACCTAGGTAGGTGTAAATCGGTTAATTAACTCTATGGATATTTCTCAATGACAATGATTTTCCTACAGGATTTTCCCGATACCTTTTGACTTATGAAGATGAAAAACACCTAGGTACTTTTGAAATTAAATTTCGACGGGTGCAATGTGAAAAAAAAACTATTTTGAAATACTTAAAGTGATGGCGAAAACATACTGCAGTAGTGACATCTATGGCGCTACCTAGGAACTAAAAAATTAGAAATCATGCATCGCGCAATTTGAGTTCTCTGCGCGATTTGGACGTATACAATAGCCCGAAATCATGTATTGGGCAGGTGCCCGGATCAGATCATATCACCTGTCTGGTCGGAGAACCCTCCCTTTTCAACGGAGGTATGAAGGATATAATAATATGTAAATTCTACTATATCATTATTTTTTTTTTTGTAGGAGATAATCTCGGAAAGTATCTACTGGACCAATTGCTAAAATGTTTTTCACCAATAGAAAGCTGCTGTATTCCTGAGTGACATACCCTATATTTTAATTCATTAAAAGCTAGTATTATATAAATTCATCAATAATATAACTGACATATTATAACTTTTGTGGACAGTCACCACAAAAATTAAGAATTTAATTGTAAACTTGTTCATAAATTCACTTAACCAACAACACTTTATAATTTAACAGAATGTCACGCCAAAATAAATAACAATGGATCATTGTCCAGATAAGTGTGAGCGGTAAATAAGGCTTTTAAAAACATATCCATTAAGTTTTGAGAGGCGGAAAAGTTTCACTTAAACTTTTAAAGTATGATATTCTCAAAATAAAGTGTCTTCCTCATTTAAAAGATATGTTCGAGATTACCTACTTGACAGAGTCCGGGTTAGTTGTAAAAAGTAATTGTCATTGTTTATGGGACCGACGAGATGTCGAGAATACCAGTTTTGTTTTAATGTTACGGATTGTTTTACAAAAAATGATATGGAGCTTTGTTAAAATTAATTAAACATATTCAGACTTTTTTTGGTGGGTGACTTTTAGGGTGAGTTGCACCATTTAACTATAGCGATAAACAAACCATAACCAGCCGTGAAACGGCCGCGCACAGTTGTCAATTCGACGATTTGACAACTGTTAACGGCTTTGTTATCGTTATAGTTAAATGGTGCAACTCTCCCTTACTAGCTAAAAGTCACCTGTGTCTATTTAGGTGGGAAATCAAAAATGCCTTCAGGCGGGACGGGATGGCGTGTTAGACTTTTATGGACTAAAACCCACTCCTTTGTTGTTATGTTGTTTGCCTTGCATTTCTAAACCCTTGTCTACTTCGTGTAACTTAAAATTAAAAACTTCCAAAATATGTACCCAAAATTTCAAGATTTACAGCTATAAGTTCTTATAGACAACTAATTGTTTTGCAAGGCTACTGGAAAAAATGTCTTAATTTTTAAGCTATTTTTTACGTCGTTGTACTCTTTTTATTTTTAAAGTTCTGTACCTAAAAGGTAAAGACGGGACCCTATTGCTATCACTCCGCTGTCCGTCTGTCTGTCACCAGCACAGTGAACCGTGGTGGCTAGTGAAGACAGTGAAAATTTTCACAGATGATTAAAAGTACTAAAAACAGAACAAAATAAATATTTATTTTTTGTTACTTTTTATTTTTATTTTTTTGTTTTGTGTTTGTCTTAAGTTTTTGTTGTCTACAATGTTTTTTTGCGCCAAAATAAATACTTTTCTTTCTTTTCTTTCTTTCTTTCTCTTTCATTTAAATGGGACTCCCTCCCATACAACGAACATGGTTTTTTGTCATTGTAGCGACATCTATGATGACACAATAAGAACTAATCCTGCATCGCGCAATCAAAGTCAAACTTGACAGGCCTGTTGGTTTAGTGGTTAGTGGCCCTGACTGCTATGCCGGAGGTCGTTCCCACCCAGGACAAATGTTTGTGTGATGAGCACGATCATTTGTTCTATGTCTGGGTGTAATTTATCTATAATATGTATGTATTTAGAAATATATAAGTATGTTTATCAGTTGTCTAGCACTCATAAAACAAGCTCTGCTTAGCTTGAGACTAGACGGCGTTGTGTGATAGTTGCGAAAAAAAAAGAGAAAAGTTCTCCGCGTGATTTGAATATATACGATACCAAACATACCTATACATACATACATACCCGTCTGGTCGAAGGATCCTCCCTTTTCAACGGAGATTTGCCAAACTTTACTTACTGTTCCACATACCACTAATTCATTAAACCCCAAGCGAATGCGTTCGCGCATCTATGGTCTTACTATCTACTCAAATTGACGATATCTGAAAGTTTAAACCGTTATTTCCTCTTAAATCTATCGTGCGCGACTCGCACTTGGCCGGTTTTTTTTACTATGTTTTTATTCTATTTGAGACTTAAATAAACAAATCATGTTCCAGTAATTTTCCTTGCACCGAGCTACAAAGCCTTTGTACCTTTCCCCTAAACATTCCGCGTGTTACTCTCCCTCCCCTCCTCAATTTGCGTCATACCGGCTGTCAAGTACAACGTATTTATTAGATGTCTAAACCGGTCCTGTGGCGGAGTCGGGGAGTGTTTTTTTTTTTCAGATTGTAAACTGACTTTCAAACAAATTCAATATCTTCAATAATATCGAGCTTTTTCTAGAAGAATTTTGTTTAAATTATTAGCTTCTGCCAGCTGGTTCACCCGTGCTTACAGTTGCCATAAAGGAGCAGAAGTCATGTATTCGGTCTCTTCAGTGGTGCGAAGTGAGACGATTGGCTCGCCGCGTCATCGCGTCATAGACGTCACTCCTCATTCGTTCCCTGCGTTGCTGCATGTATCTAACAACGAAGACGATTAGCTCGCCACTGTATGGAATGCGCAAAGCGATCCCCACTCTGACGCTGAGCGCTCAAGATCCGTGTGCTCGCCTACGTCATAAAAGGTAACCCTGTGTTAAATTTCACTCTCCTAGCTCCAGTAGTTACGGCTGTGCGTTGATATGTCAGTCAGTCAATTTCTCCCTTTATAAGTAAACCATTTGCGTTTCTCAAAGAAAAGATTGAAAGGATTTTTTCCTATTCCAATTAAAAAGAATTTAGGTATGATAGATAATATTATACGCATCACTAAGAATTATTGCAATAGATCAATAGTTATATGAATAAATGTTATTTAAATAAAAATGCTGTGATTTCGAAAATAACGAGATTTCCAATCTCGAGTCGATATCCTAGACGAAAGCTATACAGGGTGACTGGTAATTAGTGACCGATACTTAAACACGTGATTGTACTCATGATTACAAACAACTTTCCTTAAGAAACTTTATTTACTTTTCTAATGTTTTTTGTCACGGAAAATGTTTGTAATGTCTTAAGTTTGCGCCTTTTTCGGCAAAAAAAAGTATTTTTTCTTTCTTTCTTTTCATAGTAGTAGCATATTTAGTTCCATCTACTGGCTTTGTAGATTCATAGCAAGGCTCAGTTGAAAACCAGAGGTGAGGGTCACGGGAACCCGACGGATGCGAGATGCATAAGACCGGTCATTGTGGTGTCACTTGGGGGAGGCCCATGTTCAACAGTGGACGTCTTTTGACAGAAATGGTGATGATGATTTTTTTATTCATGGGTCTCATGTCTAACTACGCAACTGTAATCTTCACACCGCCAAAAATGACTTATGCAATTTTAAAACTTCACTGCCATTATGCGTGATTGCGTTATACTTTACATTTATAATTTGATTGAGTCATTCCAGACTGAAATCATATCGTTTGTTTACAAATATTTTGTTTGATCCACGTGGAGACTTCTCATTTCCTGTTATAATGAAGATAAAGGGAGTCAATAAAGATTTGACGAGCATATTTTGTCGGGTTTTGGTACAGTTTTACAATCCATAAAACTGCGGTACTTATTTATAGGTAAGCTTGTTTGCAGTAAGTGCGTATTTTAGGAAGAAGTTAAGGCCTTTAGTCCCTTGAACCATCTGGCCAAAATTATGTGGACACACCTCTCGCACCCGCCTAGGCAGCAGTACTCAAATCTGTGCATTTATTTGCGGCCAACAGCGCCCGCAAAGCACGCGGCTGACCTTTACATCCATTTTCTTTGCGAAATATTGATTGATTTACATACGCAATGTTCACTTTGAAGAATATTTAACCACCGATTTTTATGTGTAAAAATGTTTCTAAAGATCCAAGCCATTTCGAAGGAGTAGCGAAAAGTTGCGAAATTGCTAAATATTTTTTTAGACAAAAGTATTAATAGCACGAAAAAATCAAATGTTGATAATGTTGTTCATGAATCTATTATAAATATATATTTTTTTCAAACCTATTAACCTGGCCGTTACCGAGGAGTAGGCTTGAAAAAGTCACTGTTTTATGGCACTTTTCGGGCGCTTGGGCCTTAAGACTTACTCTACTCTACTATTATATTACTATTACTCAACAGTAATAGTAATATAGTAGTAGAGTAGAGTAATATTTTATAGAGGTAAAACAGGTTTTTTTGTTTATCCCTTCAGCCAAGTTACAACCGTTTCGTTTCGATTCTCTTCCATCGAACGCCTCGAGTCGGCCACGCCTCTGATTTATTTGTTCTGACCACGTGACTGAGCGTTGAGATGACGTCAGAACAAAGGAATTGATTGCTCTCAAAACGGTGAAGAAAAACGTCGTCAGGAAACTGGCACATGACATAGTAAAATTCTAAGACACGTGATATTCACCAACCCGCACTGGACCCGCGTCGTGGATTATGGCCCGTTCCAGCTTTTAGAGAGAAGGCCCAGCTGTGGGAACATTAAAAAGGATGATTATGCGTATAATATAAATACAAACAAACTTTTGCCTTTATAATATTACTGTGATATGATAAACACAGCAAACAAATTGTTTCTCAAAAGTGGTCTAACAATCTGCTACACATTAAATTGACCGCTTAGACCACACTGCTAATTTGTCATTCGTACAACAAACAAGACTAATTAATCACACTTCAGAACTTAAGCAATTATCTAAACATTAGGCATAAGTGTTATCAAAAAACAAAACTTTCAAAGTACAAACACATATACCTCATCTATGTATATCTATAAACTAGCTGTGCGTGCGACTTCGTTTGCGTGGACTGCTAGATTTTGAATTTATTTATTTTTTTAATAAAAGTAGCCTAAGCAACTCCTTATCAATCCCGTCAAAATCGGTCTAGCCATTTCAGAGATTGGCCGGAACAAACAGACAGACAGACAGACAAATTAAAAAAATATATATTTTGTTGTAGATATGTACCGTATACATATTCATTTGCATGTAGTAAAAAGCGAATATTACAAACAGACTCTCCAATTTTATTTTTAAAATATATGTATAGATGTATAATGTATAGAAGATATAATAAACCTGTAAAAGTTTGTAGTTGTGCACACATCACGTAAAATCTACGAAATCGATTTATGTAGATAACTTTTATGTATTAAAATTGTGTAACTTGATGTACGACTTAGGCATAGTTTCATCGCAATCGGTTGACTATATCGAAAGATAAAAAATATACTACATTCGTTGACTGTCATTTTACATTTGCTGTCTGTATATTCGTTGTTGGACAGTTTGTATAGAGAGGCTGATTTCGTTCCCTGAAAAAAAATCTTGTCGAAGGTTGTTCAGTTTCGTCTACTGAGCAAGCCCTTAAACTTTGTGGAGGGCTGTCCCTTACACCTTGTATATTTGTAAATACATACATATTGTGACGTGGGGAGACGCCAAAGAAAGGCTTTTAGCTTTGATTTTACTTATTATATTCGTTCAAGCCTTAAATTATTTTATTATATTAAATTAAATTCAATATTTTTGCATGTTGACAACTTCAGTCATATTCAAATCCATATTCTTAATTCCATAAGCCTTAAAAGGTCCATTACAATAAAGTTTCTACTTCAATTAATATGTGACCTTCGTGGTCGTCACAATATTATAGAGAAATTACACCCAGAAATAGAACAAATGATCATGCTCATCACACAAACATTTGTCCTGGGTGGGATTCGAACCCATGAACACAGCAGTCAGGGCCACTAACCACTAGTTCAGTCAAAAAAGTTGATTATCTAATTACGTTCTCAAGTTCGTAATTAAACGGATGACTCGTCGAAATAAACTGTGGTTTATAATATAAGTGCAATTAGTAATAAAACCAACGGCAGTTAACGTGGCGAGTGAACTGGGAGACAAGGTGATCGGTGAGGCTGACGAGGTTTATTGCGGGTAATTATAACTGTGTCTTTATCATAATCTGCGGATACCTAGCTAAAACCGGATTTAAAATTAATGTGCAAGTATTCACGGGCTTGCAGACGGCGAGCAATGGGTAGCTCACCGTCCGACCGTCCGGTGATAGACGACGAGCCCAAGTCGTCGACGGCGCGTACTGTTCCACGCGCGCTTCGAGGAGATGCCAGCAACACTGAGAGTCGAGCAGAGCCGAAGCCTACTGGGGTCATGGAAGATGCGAAAGAAATTCCCGGGGCCCTGGAAATATAGCAAAGAAGGAACATGAGTGTGTTTTTAGTCAGTAAAAGTCTGACTCGCCCTCGCGCTTCGCCCAAGAGCGGATGTCATTGGATGATTTTTCCGCCTAAAAAAATGTGAAAGTATTGAAACTAGTGCTGCACTGTGATCCCACCTGATGGTAAGCAGTGATGCAATCGTTAATGGTGAAGCTTATTAGTTTATTAAGAGCCTATTCACTCTAGTCTTGAAGACACCTAAATTATAATCGGACGAGAAGACTTGTACAGACAAATTGTTTCAGTCTATAAATGTACGATTCATAAATGACTAGGCGAAACGTTTAGTCATGGCGTGCTATTTTCTAAGAAAACAGCCTTGAGCGCAGCACTGGCCGCAACGTCGAACTCCAAATACGTCATTGACTTATGTACGTAGTACATATATATCGATGAAATACGAACATAGGATTAACAATCCAATACACATAGACATTGGATTGTTAATTCAATGTATTGCGCTCTCGACTCGTCGCTGCGGCCAGCGCTGCGCTCAAGGCTGTTTTCTTAGAAAGCACTGCTGACCGTAGAGGTATTACTATTAACAAGGGTGGGTCTCGCCGTACGTCAAGTTGTCCGATGGTGGAGCGGAATCAAGTCATGTATTTCCCGCGCAGACTCTCCGAAATGCTACTTAAGTGGCAGTGGGTAGGGCACATTACTCACAGAACAGATGGTCGATGGGAATGAAAGATTCTGGAATGGCGACCAGGAAGACATGATCAGCCATGGAAGGCCTCCAACAAGGTGGACCCATGACCTAACAATGGTCGCGGTAATGCGAGACGCACAGGACCTATCATTATGGTGACATTTGGGGGAGGACTATGTCCAACAGTGGATGTCTTTCGACTAAAATTATGGTGATGACTCTGCAATTTGCACCCTGTAAACCCTGTTGCTTACGCCTGTGCTGTGTGGCATTGAAGATTGGATTCAACCAAATCTGAACACCAATTTGTCTCTTCGTACGCCTTTCCACTGAGTCCAAAGCTGCTAGATAGCATTTTGCAGCACCAACCCATATGTAGCTTCCGTACTGTTCGATCGGAACTGTGCTTTGAATAGTAAACATTCGTTTTAAGTTGTGCTCGATTTTCTTACGGAATCATCATAATTTCCACTGGTCATCCGCTGCTAGGAAACTGCCTCAAGCGTCGTCACGTTTTTCGTTTCCAATGGATTTTCACGGCCTTCACCAAATGGCCAATTTTTATTCTTATAACGTTCTCTAATCAAATAAAGATTTCCATCGATTGTGTAACTGCGAATCTTCAAAATGTTTGTACATTTGTGTGTGTACAAACATTCTGTCAACATATTTGATGGGGCCCACCATGACTGATGTCTGGCAGGGTTACGAAATCGCTAAGTCCCCTCTATGAAGCGTGGCTGGAAAGACCTCACGGCGTCCTCACTTTCCACATGACGCAAGTTCTCACCGGACATGATCAGTTCGGGAGATTCCTACACCGAAGTCTGTGTTTCCTGATAGCTACAATCCGGGAATCTTTAAGTCAAAAGTTAATAGGTTACTTCTAGGTAAGAGCACTCCATCGTCAACGGCATCGTTGCTTTCCATCAGGTGAGATAGCGGTCAAACGCGAATCTATTAGCAATAAAAAAAAACATATCATCCGCAATGAAAGCCTTTTGGAACGTTTGGTGGTACAGGGTGAGTAGAGGGCCTATGTTTTCACGGTCAATCACCTACCAGATTGACCGACCTCAACAAATCATCTTCAAAGTGTTCCCTCATTTAATGCACACGCAATGCCACGAACAAAGAGAGATGAAGTAGTCTCGCAAAAGCCGCAACCAAAGTATCAGACGATGACGTAGACAACCATGACCACGACCACTCCGCCAAGAGTTTACGACTGAGAAGAGAACATTCAAATTCAAATTAAAACTCTGTAGGATTGCTTGAAAAAGTTATCGCGGTCTTGGTTTGCAAAACAACTAAAGGAACCCAGGAGAGTTTTAGTAAGAACCATTCTGATACTCTCTCGTGTTCCACCCAGAATGGGATGGGACATTAGATGACTCCGGAAACATTTTAGACAATTGTGTCTAAGATGATTCCGGAGTCATCATTGTCAAAATCTTGTCATAATTTAGGAAAATGAAAAGTGTTTTTGAGTGTTTAGAGTTTTGATAAACATACTTATATATTTCTATATACTTACATATTAAAGAAAAATTACACCCAGACACAGAAAGATGATGATGAGAAGTGGTTTTTGATAGATTGCGACCGCAATGAGATGTCCAAGAATTACCCCTCTGGTCAAAATCCAAAAAAATAAAATTTGAAACCAGTTAGTAAGTAAATACAAAATCAAATAATCTCATAAACAGATACCTAGCGAAAATAATTGAATGTTTTCCAATGATGCCATTCAATAAACAAAAAACATTCCGTCCCGTTCTGTTGTCCTTACTACGCAGCGGCAATTTGATCCTCAAGGATGTCGTACCTTTTCCTTGACGGTCACGTTTATTTCAATCAAGATTATGTACAAAAATAACACGAAATTGATACTACCCAACCAGCAACGAAGCCGAAGGCATAACTTTATCAAATTTGTTTTCTAATCACTGGAAAATTTTGACGGAATTTTCCTTCGCCTAAAGAGCATGTTTAGCGTTGGAGGCAAGTGAAGCCTCAAAGGACCTCATGGGGCCCTTTGGAGCTGATGCCTGCCAAGGTTGCGAGACAGAAAGGGTTACCACGGCTCTGGAACTTTTCTGACCTGGTCATGTGAAGTACCAATGGAGTTTCTTGCACGTCCTTCTCCATAGAGATCTACGCTTTGGAACGTGCAATTTAGCTTCACTATTTAACTGACTGACATTTTGAAATAGTCTATTGCAAATAAAAGTAGAACTACACTGCTCACACGTGTGCCACAGACGCCGATCTGGGCGCGTGGGTCTCCATACATTTTGTATGAAAACTAGACTTGTAGAGCTACACTTGGTACACGCCACGCGACGTCATTCTACGTACAAATCAGGCCTGTTGACAAGTCTCTTTGTGATCGTTTTTCCTCTTTTCTTTATATTTAGCCTATTCTTTCCCACTACTGGATAAAGGCCCAATCTCCTCCAACTTCTTTTAAGTATCACTGGGCTCACTTTCTGCATGACGCAGTTTCTCATCGGACATTGTCAGTTCGGGTGGCACCGGAGTCGTGCCAAGAATCGCCCGGGAGTCAGCACTATGTGGTCCACCCGGAGGACATGATATAGCATGCGGTAGAGGTGTGCACCGCTTGGACAGAACACCGCCGTGTTCTCGTGGGGGCCGTCGGCGTCAACGATCTCTCGCGCTGAGCCTTGGTACAGGCCATGGTCCGAAACAAGGAGTAGACTCCTTCTGCGGAGTAGTAATGCTATCACAGGGCTTCTTCTTTAGCCATGTCGAACCAGCCCTTATCCTTGGTATCCTCTACATTTCATAATGAATTGTACTCATGACATTAATCTCAAATATACACAATTCATCTTCAAGCACTTCCTTTTTCTGTCTCTTGGGATCGTTTTCAACATGTATCTCCTTGACATTTCCTTTTTCGTATTATCATTTTCTGCACTCAAAAACAAATGAATATCATTTAAAAGACAATTTAAAATTAAAAACATTGACGTAGACTCGTAAACAATTTTTTCAGCATCCGACGAGATTGTTTTGTTTTCCAGACAAACTAATGTACATACATACCAATATTTAAGTACCTATCGTGAGTTTTTGGCGAGATAATTTCGAGTAAAGTTCAGTGACTGTTATAATTATGCGCAAATTAATTCCTTGTGGAAATTGTGATGTAAAATTTGTGTACTTTTATATCCAATTGTCTATAAGTGGATATATTTATCGTTAGTTAATTTTAATTATTTATTATATCTCGTACAGAGCAGTGACGTAATCAGTACGAGTTGTAGGTCGCGGGTTCAAACCGAGCCAGGCGCATTACTTTGTGTAATTATTTCATCACCACTGAAAACATCGTGAGGAAACCGGCCATGTCTTAGAACCGAAAATTCGAGGACATGTGACATCCACCAATCCGCACTGATTCCCTCATAGAGAGGAGGCCGGAGTCCCAACAATGGAAACATTATAAGGCCGACTATACTATGCTATGCTATAATATCTCAGCATGTTTAGACCCATCCATGAACTAACCTCGCCAAGCGTTGCTTAACCTTAAAAATCGTCTCATGTTGCTGTTATTATTTAGCCACGTGCTTCTGGTGACAGACTTGTCACAGACACTGTATGATAATTATTTAAACTTTTTTACAAGAGTAGTAAGTTGAGTAGGTAGTAGTCGTTTTTTTTTTTCAGATCGCGGAATTCGATAAGGCCGCCAATTGTATGTTTTTAAGTATAAAGCTCAAATGTATAATTTATTATCTTTGTGTGCAACTGGATTTTCCACAATAAAATAATAATTATCATAACAAGTGCGTTTTCTTATTATACCAAAACCTTACTAAATAACACTCAGTGCCAGGTTTGTCTGAGGACGTTTTGGCCTATTTAGAAGACAAACAGTTCACCTTTCCTTATCCTACTGAACTAAATATGTCAGTAAGCCGTGTTTCTAGCTAAATATATTACACGCATAGTGTATTGTGAAATAAAATGTTGTATTGTCTATTCAAAGAACATTTTGACGAAAAATGAATCACTATTGCACAGATAGATGATTTGTTCACAAATAGTGTCGAAAAACTAAAAAAAAATGTTCATTTTTTTTTACCTATCACACCACTCCGCCTAGTCCCAAGCTAAGCAGAGCTTGTGTTATGGGTACTAGACAACTGATAAACATACTTATATATTTCTAAATACATACATATTACAGATAAATTACACCCAGACACAGAACAAATGATTGTGCTCATCACACAAACATTTGTCCTGGGTGGGAATCGAACCCACGACCTCCGGCATAGCAGTCAGGGTCACTAACCACTAGACCAACAGGCCAGTCGAAGTCCAGGCCAGTCTAAGTTTTTCTTTGAAGCCTTATTGTGTTTTGTGCTGTGTCGTATCTTTGTTTCTTTTCGTCTAATATTTTCTATGTTTAATGCTCACGCTTTTATACCGTTTCTTAATTTTATTTATAAGTTTAAATAAGTGGAAACTTGTATTTGGCCTTCTTTTGCATATTATAATGTTTTTACTGTACTATATTAGCTGTAAGTTTTCTTAAAATCAATAAAATAAAATAAATAAAATGGGTTATGTTGTGAAATATTTACCAGGCATTTCTTGACTCGTTTATAAATAACAAAAACGAGAAATGTGTCACCAATGAGAATAAAATTGGTCTCGTAAAATACCAAAATTAACGTAAAAAATCTGTTTATCCAACATCGTCAAACGAATGAGAATGTCATCAATCTTTCCAAATCTTTTCTTAACATATTGGCCACATATTATTTAAAAATGCAGTCAACATTTCAAAAAGCGATTAAGTAGGAAATATATGTCCTGGTTTTTTGTCTCTGGCGCGGGCTTACGGACGGCGAACTACCCATTGCTTGCCGTCCGCAAGCCCCCGCCTACGGTGGCCGGAAATTGGGATTGGGATGCCGGAGGCTGGGGCGTGACTCTGTTCCCTTGCGCGTACTCGTGCGACCTCCTCCTTTGATAGCATCACTGGTTTGCAGAAAAAGGCGATCGCCTGCCACTCTTTCTCCCTTCGGACCATGCCCCAAAGCCCGACGCTAAAAGTCGTTGCCCCCAATCACACAACCAGTGTAGTGATACGTCTGAAATCTGAAGTTTTCCCTAGTATACTATAATTAACCGGGTTTCGTCGCACCTACTGTCTGTTGGTACAGTAATAAACCATCTAATTTATTATGTGCCACAGAGAGGCTGGTATTACCGAAACAAATAATTAATTAAGCAGGGTTACAGGTAAATATTGTGGAATATTAATATATTCTGTCGTTTCTACATTTATTTTAAAACTAGGTTTTGGCCGCAGCTGCGCCCGCGCACTTAAATATAGCCTATGTCACTCAGGAATCAAGCAGCTTTCTATCGGTGAAAAAATTTTAACAATCGGACCAATACTTCCAGAGATTACCTCCGACAAACAAAAAAACAAACTTTACCTCTTGATTATATTTATTAGTGTAGAAGTGTAGATATTAAGGAATATGACTGTTCTAACTGAATTCATATTGCCAAAAATATGAATAATTGCTTGAAAATGTTTCACGCACGAGGTAGATAGATAGATTGATTTATTTGCGTAGAATGTAGGAAATTAGTACAATTTAGTGTTACAATATTTTAAGTGATCTTCGAAAAAAAAACCTGCAAAAAAAACTGGTGTTTTTCTAGTTCATAACAATGATATTGTAAATACGAAAGTACTCTTTTTTTTCATGGGTAATCTTTACATATATTATATTATTATCGCGCTCTGGTTGGAACGAGAGGGAACCCACCTTTGTTTTTTCATTTGTCCTTTGCGTTCCAGGGCCAAGGTATGCCCTGACAGGCATAAGCCCTGGTGAACCCCGTCAATATTGCCGACGTCTCTTTGAGGTGCGCGTGAAACAACGCGCGCTACGATCTGGCCGACGACCTGAACCAGGTTTTTATTGGACAGCGAGCTACCTATCGATCGCCGTCCGCATGCCCACGCCTGGAAACGCCCTGCAACGCGTGGGGCGTCGGTTTGTAAGGCTGTTACGCCGCACACATAAACAGTGAATCTTAGAGTTGGACATTGGACATTTTATCTAGAGATCACATTCGCTCAAGTTCAATTTTAAAACGGGCGAAGCTGCGGACAGGGGCTAGTATACTGAAATCTTATGTTTTCCCTAGTAAACTATAATTAACCGGGTTCCCTCGCACCTTCTGTCTGCTGCTAAAGTAATAAACTACCTAATTTATTATATGCTACAAAGAGACACCAGTTTTCCCCAAACACAATTTCGTAATTTAAAATGAAGGATACAAGAGAATTATTTTGAGACAAACTATTGGATGATGTTAATTGAGTTTAGAAGCTGTTGATTGCTATTGGGAGGTTAGCTGAAGACTCCTGCTCCTACGGGCCCTTGTGGTATACCACCTGAGATTCTGGAGCACCTTGAGTAGGTACGTATGTCAGACTGAAAGAGGACGGCTTTCGACATGTTATAACCGTTTGACCTTTTTTTTCTGGTGTAGGTAAATATCATCCAGATGACTTCCCCCGCTCTTGAGCAGAGAGGGAGATAGTGTCAGACTCTTACTGACTAAAAAACCTACCCTGTTCCGTCGTTGCATTACATACCGGGGCCGAGCCTCCCATTCGGAAAGAGACCCTGGGCCCCATTAGGCTTCGACCCTGCTTGGCACCTACAGGCGCGCGGGAACAATGCACGCCGTCGACGACTTAGGCCCGGTCCGGATGGTTACCGGACGGCTGAATGGCAAGCTACCCATTGCTCACCGTCCACAAGCCCGCGCCTACGGTGGCCGGAAATCGGGATCGGAATATCGGTGTAACCGTTTGACCTATGTTTAGTGTTTTTTAAATTTGGGTTCCTGTGTTATCTAAGGCGAAACCAAATTGGTTTATATATTGAGACGCCGCAAACAGGTTTTCGAGTAAATGTATTTCGGTATTCTTCTTCTTAGCGTATCAATGGCAAAACTAGAATTAGTCAAGAGTGAATAGGTTACTTTTAAGCAAGCGTGCTTCATCGTCGACCACATCGCTTACCATCAGGTGAGATGGTGGTCAAACGCAAGCCTATTAATATTATAAAAAAAAAACTAGTTAAGTTCCTTGCCTGGCCAAGAATTCGACCACCGCTGTGCCGTCCGCTGATGCTGTCATTAGGTCCTTATGTGATCTGGTTACAGGACACGTGATGTAAGACAGAAGGTGGGACATGATCTGTGGAGAAAAAAGAGAAAGTGTATTGAAAATAAAATTATTTGAATAGACAATTTTGACAATGTTGTTTACAGCAGCGGCCGCCAAAGTGTCTCGATGTTCTTCTTCGAAATACTAAAGTACTAAGAATTCCTGTAATATTTTATTCGTATTTTTTTTTTCTTTGATCTATTTATTAATTCAGCTTAATAAAATCGTTCTTAACGTCATAAATGTCACGTTTCCACTTACTAGCCGAAATAAAAAGTATCTAGGCTGAAAAGTTTTATTATCCGTTATGTATTTCATAACCTTGCCCTCGAAACGATTGAAATTAGTTTACGATATTTTCCAAGAAAACAAGTCTTCAGATATTTTAATTTTTATATTTAACTAGCTTTTGCCCGCGCCGCTTCGCTCCCACTCTTCCCTACTCCACCCTACTATACCCTACTATACCCTACTCTACCCTACTATACCCTACTATACCCTACTATACCCTACTCTACCCTACTCTACCCTATCCTACTCTACCCTACCCTGCCCTATCCTACTCTACTCTACACTACTTTTCACTACTCTACACTACTCTACACTACTATACCCTACTCTACCCTACTATACCCTACTCTACCCTTCCAAACTTCACATAAACCATCTACTAAATAGTCCGAACAAAGCCTAAACATTTGGTTCGGATAGGTGAGCCCGTTCTTAAGTTATAAAATTACAACGAAAAGTAGCATTGATTTTTATATAGGTATATAGATTTTTCATATAGTTTTAACTGAGATAGAAGCCTTGAGATAAGAATATTGGGTCACGTAGATTTTTTTTATGTTGTTATTTATAAATCTTAAAATACTCATAAATAAGCTATATTATTCACTAGCTTCTGCCAGCAGCTTTACCCGCGTGAAAGTAGAAAATAATATTGCCTGTAGCACACAGGGATCAGTTCAGTATAGATAGCGGCACGGATCTTGAGCGCTGGCTTCAAGTTGCGCAGAAGTCAAATATTCGGTCTCTTCAGTGGTTCGAGGTGAGACGCGGGGTCGGAGAGTGTCAGTGATTGGCTCGCCACGCCATCGTGTCATAAACGTCACTCGTGATTCTTTCCCTGCGCTTGCTGCATGTATCTAACAACCACGATGATTGGCTCGCCAATGTATGGAATGCGCGAAGCGATCCCCACTCTGACGCCGAGCGCTCAAGATTCTTGCCGGTACCTATAGCTATAGGGCTCGGCCACACTGGCAGCGCGGTGCAGGTAGCAGCGCGGGAGTTGGGACGAGCGCAATTTTCTTGGCCACACTGGCAGCCCGGTGGTGGCACTGGAGCGATGGTCGCCATAGCATGGCTCGAACTAGTTGGAAGTCCCCGCTCCCATGTGGGTTGCCGCTCGCCTGAAGAACCAAGGTTACCGACATAGCTCAAGAACCGCCAAACTTAAGTGGGAACGGGCAGGGCACATAGCATACAGAACAGAGGGTCAATGAGGATGAAAAGTTCTGGAATTGCGATCATGTGCCGGAAGACGCAGCGTTGGAAGGCCCTACAAGGTGGACCGAAAACCTGATGAGGGTCGCGGGAATCCGATATATGCGAGAATTACAAAACTAGCCGTTGTGACGACACTTGGGGGAGGCCTATGTCCAACAGTGGACGTATTTTGCCTGGAATGATGATGATGGATGATATTCTCTATTCCTATATATTTCCTACGTTCACATAACACACGACAAACGGAAAACACGGTTAGATTACATTAATTTACCCTTAATTAAAAAAATAATTTTTCATTACTCCTACTCTGAAAGTAGGTCTGAAGTTGCCTGAGGAGCAGGCTGAAAGTGATACTTTTCATCCCTAGGGAGTTTTACTTTACAACTGACAGCTGTCAAATTATTAAAAAAAAAAAACTAGTTCTATCTTCACATTTCTATTGAACCATGTTCCAATTTTCCATACAGCCAGTCGATCACAGCGCGATATGAAATTGAAATAACTTAAAAATAAGTATTAATTAAATAATATTATATAAATGATTTATTTGTTTATTCATTACAATTAATTTCTAATTTTTCATTAATGAGGATGAATAGCTGGCCGGCCACAGAAAAAAAAAAACAAAATGGCGGGAAAGTGGCAATCAGTCGTTAGTTTTTTCTGAGTTTTGTTTACATTTTCGTACAACAGAGATTTGTATTAACACGTCATGTTTATCAGATTTAAATAGTGATTAACGCCTTATTTCATAAGAGAAGAGGCTAAAGCAGTAGTGGAGTACCTTTAACCGCCTAAATCAGAAGAAAGATACCTACTTAAAATCATAGGTACGACGACTCAGGTTTTACAAACTTTTTATTTTACTTTTAGTTTCCTCGTATTCGTAATGAAAAGCACAGTGTTTACCTCGGGGTGAAAGTAACCCATTTAACCCCTCGAATTAGCGACCTCGCTTCGCTCGCCCGCCAACTCCTTCTCGGGACGAAATTAGTTACTTTCACCCCTAGTGTAACAATGTACTATTAAAAGTCGGTAAAAAAAACATATATTCAGCCGAACATAGAACCTCCTCCTTTTCAAAGTCGGTTAAAAATGAGGTAACTCAATTTTGTCAATCCATTTTGTAAATGAACATAATGGGCTTGTGAACTGAGTTAAATATTTATTATATATATTATTTTTAGATCAGGGCTCGTCCCTGATACTAAGGCGAAATATCGCAAATCATATTATGATCTAAGAAGAAATGTTTTGTATGATCATTAGAGTAATTTATATTGTGAACTGGTTTTCAGATGTCATACACGTGTAAGGATATTTCAAAGGAAATTCAGAACAAACGGAGTACAAAGAAAATTAGAGCGTTTCACTATCAACGATTGCATCACTGCTTACCGTCAGGTGGGATCGCTGGCTGAAATAATGATGATGAATGTTCTGTAGTTACTACCAAACCCATTGGGAAAATGGCGCGAGTTTAATTACATCTACACTTATATTATATGGAGGTAAAGTTTGTTTTTTTGTTTGTAGGAGGTAATCTCTGAAAGTACTGTTCCGATTGCGAAATTTTTTTCACCAATAAAAATCTGCTTTATACCGGAGTGAAATAGGCTATTTTAAAAAGCTAGTGTATTATATATTTTGTTTTTATGTTTTCTTGTTTGAAAGTACTGTACCCCTAGCCAAGTTGCTAATCTGCAATCGTTAACGGTAGTAGAAAGCTTCAAATGTACGGGAATGACATATCATCTCAACGATCAGTCAAGTGGTCAGAACAATAGAATTCGGGGCAAAGCTTTCGACGCAAGCGATATGGTTGTACCTTGGCTAGGAGGACTGCCCCCCTTTCCAAGTTACAACCGTTTCGCTTGCGTCGAAAGCTTCGAGTTGACCTTGCCGCCAATTCTTTTATTCTGACCACGTGACTGAGCGTTAAGACAACGTCATCCCCGTACATTTGAAGCTTTCTACAAGCGTTAACTAAGTATTGCAGATTAGCAACTTGGCTAGGGGGTACTGGTCCGATTGCGAAAATTTTTTCAGCTTTAAAAAGCTGCTTTATTCCTGAGCGACATATTTTAAGTAATCGGGTGAAGCCATGGGTAAAAGCTAGTGTTATATATATTTGTAAGTTATGTTCGAATCAAGCCGACCTAATAATCCTCGCATTCAAATCCATCACTCAATGCTAAGGTAGTCTATCGCTGTCTGTTACAGTTACATTTCCCGCCTGTTGACCCCAAATTATTAATATTATAGTATACACGCGCTCCCCAATCAATGCCCTATTAATCTACATTGGAATCATCTAACCTAATTTATTTGTGTGTCACTGTTGTGTAAAAATCTTGGAGGAAAAATTTCGTGGCACTCATTTGGGGACATAATAGCTACTGTATGAGATGATTGGTTTTCTGCACGTGTATATCTACACACGTGGATGAAATAAAAAGGGGGTGTCTGGGTAGGGATTGTGGCGAGGGTTGTCATGTCCATGATGGTAATAATAAAGTGTTTTTTTTTTATACTGTTTCGTTTAAAAGCCGTAGTAATGGCTTGACAATGGGATCTGGTAACTATTCCCGGGCGTCGAAAGTGGCAAAGCGATCTCCAGCAATAAGAGACGCAGGTTCATGTGGAGGACGAGCAATGGGTAGGTCGCCGTCCGGTCATCCAGTAACCGTTTGGACAGAGCACGAGCCCTCGACGGCACGTAGCATTCGACGGACGCCTCTAAGAGATGTCAGCAAAACCGTAGGAGCTCAGCAGAGCCGAAGCTTATCATGAGCTATGGGTTGATTTCCCAAAGGAAAACCCGTGGTTCTGGAATGCAAAGGGCAAAGAAGGAACATAGGTGATTGTTTTAGTCAGTAAAATTCTGATACACTGTCCCACAGAGCATCGCCGTGCCCTCGTGGGGCCGATCGGCAGCGGCGATCTCTCGCGCCGGACCTTGGTCCAGAGTGAGAAGGATTGGCAGGCGGTCGCCTCCTTCTGCGAAGCAGTAGGTAATGCTAACAAAGGAGGAGCCGCCACCGGGATTCCGATCCGGATTTCTGGCCACCGTAGGCGCAGGTTTGCAGACGGCGAGCATTGGGTAGCTCGCTGTCCGACCGTTCGGTAATTGTCTGGACCGAGCTCAAGTCGTCGACGGCGAGCACTGTTCCCGCGCGCCTCAAGGAGTTGTCAGCAACCGCAGGAGCCCAGCTGGGTCGAAGCCTACTGGGGCCAGAGTTAGCTCCAAAAGGTAGCTCGAAGCAACAGGGTGGGTTTTTTAGTCAATAAGAGTCACTATCTTGCGCTCCGCCCAAGGGTGGGGAATATCGTTTGGATGATTTTTACCCACCAAAAAAAAAACCTGCAAAAAGCGACTATTTCCCACCTAAAAAAAAGGCACATTTGTGTCTCAACCAGTGTCCCGTTGGAGTATACAAGCGTGATGTTATAATGTGCTGCAAGGTGTTAACATTCAAGCTTATTACTGTATTATTAGCCCGTCTGAATCACGACCGGGAAACGCCTTGCGGTCTGCCAGGGCTCTCGTTTATCGGCTCTTGAAGGTAAAAACATTACACTAATATTATAAATGCGAAAGTATGTATTTATACACGTGTGTTTATTACTTCTTCACGCGCAAACGGCTGAACGAATTTAAAAGAAGTTGGCACATGAATAGGCCATATCTTGTTGCTTTATTTGAATTAGGTATGCTAGAGAATTAACCAATTTTGAAATAACAAACTCTACGTTATACCACATAGAAAGAAAGATAAAACGTTTATTCGTATCTCATACATACAGTAAAATTCATTATCTAAAAAAAAAGACATGTGGCACTCGGGGACTGCCACGGTAAAGCTATTGTATAGCATTTTTTATCAACTTATGCAATTATAATTATCCAGTATTTTTTTCTTTTGTTTTTTTTTTTTCTTTGATATTAATTGAAGTTACACTTTTTGAGCGTAGTGACCGATAAGAATACAAATGAGTACGGGGGGTGTTAGGTTATTTTTGTTACGGAAATTTTGGATTCGGTCTCCACGCTCAAGGCCCGCGATAGAAGCTATGCAATAGCTTAAAAAAGATAACTTTAAAATCTGTGCGAGGCCAAAAAGGCGGATTATTAATCCAATGATTAATAATCCGTGGTTTTTACACCCATTGTAGTCTTAGCGGTATACAAAAACATTGTAGCCTCGGGTTAAATTGGTGGCGATGGATTGCCGTTATTTCGAATACTAACTTTAAATAAAATGAGATCTAATGAAAACTTGACTTAGTCCATACGGACTAAGTCAAGTTTTTATTGTACTCATCCCCAGTTCTAACTCGCTCGCCTTTTTATAGGCCTTTTAGCTGTAAGGGTACAGTTTGTCACAAAAGTGAATGATCTTTTCATTCACAACCCACCTGTGCGTCCAGTCAGTACCAGAATGTTTAGCCAACAAGCCCAGGTTAATTGGCCGTGTTTCAGAATTTGATTGAACTCGTGCGCACGTGTCGACAATAAATCTGGATTGAACTCATATGAATGTGCTCGAAATGTCAAGGGTACTGGACATTGTACTTAGGTACTAAAGTTCGTACAGATGGGAAGAAAATACAAGTTTTTTTTTTTTTAATTAGTTTAAACCAATGCTTGACTGCGATCCCACTTGAAAGTAAACGGATGATTTTTCACTCCAAAGGATTTTGCCGGCAGTCAGCGCCGTAGCAGCCGTATTCCGGCATTCCAGCGCCTTGCCATGGTACACGTGCAAAGTTATCACTGCAGCCCTCGGCTCCATTGCACACTCGCCCATGGATCGTGCGAATTCCGCCTCGGTCGCAATGGCAAACATTCTGCACTTGTATCAAAATTATTCCCACACTGGGTGGACCGAGGGGGAGTGTCAGACTTACAAACTAAAACCCACTCGTGTTCCTCCATTGGCCCTTACGTTTCTGGGCCGTAGTAGGTATCTCTTTCGAACCACCCCGCAATCCTCTAACTGCCGGGATTGCGGACAGCGAGCAACGGGAAGCTCGCCGTCCGACCGTCCGGTAACCCCCCGGACCGAGCCCTAGTCGTCGACGGCGCGTAGTGTTCAATGCGCGCCTTAAGGAGTTGTCAGCAACCGTTGGGGCCTACCAGGGTCGAAGCCTACTGCGTCTATTTTCGAAAGGAAGGCTCAACCCCGGTATGAAAGCCAAGAAGGAACGAGGTGGGTTTTTAGTCAGTAAGAGTCTGACACTATCTCCCGCTCCGCCCTAGGGCGGGTGATGTCATTTGGATGATTTTTAACCGCCGAAAAAAATATAGTACTTATTTAACAGTCTTATTGCCGACTATACTACACAGAATATAATTAGTCAAAGCCATAGCATTAATGATGCTGTATAGTCCCAAAAACGTATTATTTGTAAACAAAATGATCTGACTAAGAGCCGCTTTTAACCTCATTCAAACAATTTCACAGACCGACAGGAAACGACCGTAAAATTAACCTAGTTTAGAAAAAAGAAATTGAAATCATTTTTAGCTGTTAAACATTTTGTGATTTTTTAGAGTTCCGTGCCCAAAGGGTAAAACGAGATCCTTTATTAAGACGTCACTGTCCGTCCATCTGTCTGTCTGTCTGCCTGTCCGCTTGTCATGAACCGTGATAACTAGACAGTTGAAATTTTCACAGGAGATGTATTTCTTTTGCCGCTTTAACAACAAACACTAATAACAGAATAAAATAAATATATATGTGGAACTCCCATACAACAAATGTGATTTTTTTGCCGTTTTTTATTCGGACGGTACAGAACCTTTCGTGCGAAAGTCCGACTCGTACTTGCCGGTTTTTTTTTAAATCTAAGTAGGTCCTATCATTCATTCTGTTGGGAGAATAAAAAAATCAAAGGAAATTGGGGTATAGGTACCGACACGAATCTTTAGCGCTCGGCGCCAAAGTGAGGATCGCTTTGCGCATTCCATACATTGGTTACGAGCCAATCGTCGTCGTTGTTAGATACATGCAGTAACGCAGGGAACGAAACACGAGTGACGTTTACGACACGATGGCGTGGCGAGCCAATTACTGACACTTCCCGCCCCCGCATCTCACTTCGTACCACTAAGGAGACCGAATATTTGACTTCTGCGCAACTTGAAGCCAGGGCTCAAGATCCGTGCCGATATCTATAACCAATAGATCTGACTAAAATTCTATGAATTATGGGTTGTGATTCCCTTTTCCTACAATTTCTATATTCTCAATGAATTTATAATTAATGTTTTAAGCGCTCCAATAGAAACCGTAACAGTTGATCCATATTTTATTAAGTTTTATGTAGGTAATTTACTTGTGTCAAATATGTATTTTTGCAAATAAAAATATTCACTCATATACGCCTATGTCACTCAGGAATAAAGCAGCTATCTATTAGTGAAAGAAATTTAACCCTCGAACCAGCACTTCTAGAGATTAGGTACCTCCTACAAACAAATAAAAACTTTACCTCTTTTTATATAATAGACTAGCGGCTCGACCCGACTTCGCACGGGCAATAAATATAGCCTATGTTACTCAGGGTGAATGTAGCTTTACAATGGTGTAAGAATTTTTGAATTCGGCACAGTAGTTATTCAGTTTATTCGTTACATACAAAAATACGAATCTATCCTCTTTATAATATTATATTAGTGTAGATTTTGAGTAATTTACATGTGTTAAATTTGTATTTTTGCTAGTTATATATTATTATTCATCTGCCTCTGATTAGGCACGCCACAACTGGGCGGTGAGTCCTCTCTTGGACTCGCTAGAGAGGCGCCACGGCCTCCTCACCTTCCGCCTGTCGCAAGCCCTCATCGGACAGGGTGCAACATACGGTGGAGTGGTGGAGTGAGTGGCTTGATGGAACATACGGCGGAGGTGTGCCCCGCTTGGGCGGAGCGCCACTGTGTCTATGAGAGACGATCGGCCACGGCGACCTCTCGCGCAGGCCCTAGTTATGGTCATAGTTTGGAGAGCGAGAAAATGGGATGATAAGGGTGATCGAATGCTTCTGCGAAGTAGTAATGCTAGCAAAGGGAACGTCTGCAAGACTGGGGAAATGTAACTACACCTCACGCCCCCGCCGCTGCAACAGAAGATGGGCATCGGGAGTCATGCCATAGGGAATTTCTAAAATGGTAGGCCGTGGTCCTAACTCCTAGATCGCAGGTTTTAGTCAGTTTAAGACTGACCCGCCTTCTCGCTCTACCCTAGAGCGAGAGAAGTCATTATAATAATAAAATCATAATTTCCCAATTCACTAAAAAAAACATAGGAAAACATCGGACTTGGCGATGGATAATATAAATTCACACAGCGGGTTCAGGCACAGAATTCAAACTGTGGGCTATTAAAGTCAAACTCTACTAAACTAATTTGTTTTTTAGATTTATTCACTGTCACCATATTTCAAAAATCTAGATATATAGAAATATATTATTTAAACTAGCGACTTACTTCGTGCGTGTGCCATTTAGTTTTCTAAATAAAATCTTTCCTAGTATAATTCTAACAATTACGAAGAAAACTAAACAGTCATGAGGTGACGAAAAAAAAAATCCGTAATAATAAACCATATCTTTCATAGCGGCAATTATTTTAATAAAGATGAATGATGATTAATAGTAGTGGTCTTCATGTTCACATCATTACGATATCACATCATAGTTTAGATCATAACCACAAAATAGATAGGTTTTGTGTCACTCACAACTGTGAAAGAAAAAGATATGCACAAACTTAAATAAAATAACGATGAATAGAGGAATATTACTGATACCGATTACTAATAATACACTCAATGAGGTAACTCGATAACGGTACCACATAATACGTCTATTTATTCAGCTAGCGGTTCTCCAACGCACAGCGACGTTCTATTTTTAAAAGTACGAATTTGAATTTCGAATCTATCCACGGCGACCATTCTTGCGCTAAATATGCAGTGGCCAGGCCAGTCCTATATGATTCCAAAATGTTTCCTTTGGATTATTTAGTAGATGTTAAGTAGGTGTTTTTCTGTTATCTTGATGTACAGCAGGATCTGTTATTTTATTTTCCTGCAATAATAATGTTACATTTTAATATTGGACTGGTTCTTGAATCTTTTATGTTATTTGTGTGTATTACCTATCGGGCTGTCGATTAATAACTACGTTAACACGTAACGTAACGTAACGTTACGTAATAATTATTTGTATTGTAATTCCTCACAACGCAATTATGATGATTTATAGACATTATAGTAGTAGAGCAGCATTATATACCTAATCCAAATGGAGTTGATTCTCGATTCTATCACTTAGGTATATCCGGTTTCTGAGAAATGAATTCGAAGTTGAGTATTTCTCAAACTCTTCCTAAACTTGAAAACCTATCAAACTGGAAGCATCGAAGTAGAACTTGACAAGTTTTTAAGTCCAAAAACCTATTTCCTTAATTCAGGAAGTGGTCATTAATTATTAATCAAGGGTTCTCAAAATTTGTGTTATAATAGAAACCTTTAAAAAAAGAAAGAAAAAGAACAAACCGTAAAAAAAGAAAACCAAAGCAAACGCAAGAAAAGGAATCAAAAAGTAATCGTTAGAATATATGTATAAAGCAAAACGTTCTAAAATCAATACACATCTTACACGTGTCAATTTATCCGACGTTATTTCAGGGTCCATTCAAAATAATAAGTTGTTTTCATGCCATTTAGTTAACAAGGAAATGCGGGGAAAGGTAATCAGTGGTTCAATCATATTCTTCATAAATAAATATTTATATCTGTTCTGTTTGCGATCGGTACCTACCGTTATGGTAAAAATAATAAGTAAGTAAGAGAGGGTACGTGTAAGTAGTGTAGTTCTACCTTAAAACTTAACCGTAATACTTAACGTGGATAAGTATTGGTCATTCTAATAATATCAGGTCACTTGATATTCTATGAAACATTGACCCACGCGAAGATGACCTATTGGCTATTCTTTGAAGCCTTAATGAGGTTGTATAGTTTACCAAAATAACCGTTTTATTCAGACTTTGCATAATTCAAATAAAAGTGAATCACTGCATGATATCATGGAACAGTATTTTTAACGGTTCTTTTGTTTTGCAAGTAAGTATAAGAAAATGTTTTCAAGAGTTAGTAATATAATGTCACAGCCTTACTTAATGGCCATTCAGATAACAGGCTAGCCTGATAATAAAGAATATGCAAGAAATAGTACATTTTGATACAAGTAGAGTAAGTTTGTAATTGTGACCGAGGTGGAATTAACCCGAGCTGCCGGAGAGGGTGTTATGGAGCCGAGTGCTGCAGTGACAAATATCCACGTGTAGCAGATGACGTTTTTAATGTTTTGAACTATTACGTAGAATAAATACAGTCAGTAAAATTGTGGCGGGTGTGAGCACTTTTCAACAGTACATTGCATGCTTAAAATCGGTAGCGATATAAGCGAGTTTTCAAGTATGTTAAATATAATATATATATCTAACCAATAAATATACGAAATAATAACATAAACTCTAAAGAAAATATCCAAATCAGTAGAAAAGCAAACGAGATATAAGAATCTTAAGCAAATAAAACATAATGTCTGTCTCGCTAAAACACTACTTTTTTTAAATGACGGCTGCACGGGCATGATGGACTTTGAAATCTTACCACAGACTTCTCTTCTTATGCAGCTTTAAAGCTTTATAACTTCGTTGTTGAAGAATCTTTAAAAACTTTTTGCAGCACAGCTGACCAACTAGAGCTAAGAATGATTTACATGGTAGCCATATAAGCTAGGGTATACCTGACAGGTTTGCCTGCAGAGTTATACCTATCAGGTAAGCTTGTGTGAAAGCCTGCACAGTTGTACAGTAAATCACAACGTGTATTTTACTTATAAAACTTAACTTTACAGGCAAACCGGTCAGGTATACCCTAGCGTGTACCTTTAGACGGCACTTTTCAACTAGCGGCCTAAATTGTAATCATCAGTAAGTAATATAATGGCTTACTGCGGGTCTCGTTTATCTTTTCTTTCTCTATCTCATTTATTTTTTAACCTGTCAATCGTGATAATGACAGACACAATTGAAAGACAATAGGTGCGCGAACGCCGGCGTTCGCTTGGGGTTTAATGAATTAAATGTCAAAATTTCTGTACAGAATTTGACTTTAAAGTCTGCTAATAATTTTTAATTTTGTTTTGTGTTTAAAAAAAATGGCAGCCATCCCAGAAATAGAACGCATCCTTTGTAAAGGATCAAACATGTATTTAGAACAACTCATGAACGCACCTTTCGAAACAGTCACGGACTATTTGAATGTATGAGTTTTTGTGAATTCGACTTTAGATTTGTGCTTTTTAAGTATATTTTTGCGTGACCATTTGTATTAAAAAGGTCTGTAAAAAGTCAGAGTTCCAATAGAATTTGAAATTTACTGTCTACGAAATAGTATCAAAAACTTCTCGAACTCTACATTCAAATATAGAATTGTAGAGCGGCGACAATGCGACATGTTTGCTAGAAAATACCAAATTTGAATATCAAATAACCGTTAGCTGTACACAGATGCAATTTTTGGACGCGTTACATAATAGTACCATTATTTTCTTTCAGACCTTTATAAATACTATTAACATGTTTGGAGAACTTATTACAATTTGTAAATAGAACTGTGCTTTTTAATTTCTATTATGTTTACTGTTAGACAGGGCTATGGAGGTCAGTTAGGTAGTCGTTTTATGTAAAATACTTGAATTTGATTTGACTGGAAATCGACCTTTACTTAGTTGGGAAAAAGGCTGAGTAGATTTATGTTTACTATTAAATTATACAGTTTAGGCCCTGAAAAGCCTATTTAAAGTTGTCAAAAAATAAAAGGTCCGTTTGGACTTTTGTATTATAACTACCCTTTTTTATGGTGGGAAAAAATCATGCAATGACATCCCCTGCTCTTGGGCGGAGCGGGAGATAGTGTCAGACTCTTACTGACTAAAAGACCCACCCCGTTCCTTCTAGCCTTCATACCGGAGCTCGAGCGCCTTTTCGGATAACCCTGGCCCCAGTAGGCTTCGACTCGGCTGGATCCCTGCTGTTGCTGACAACTCCTTGAATTTTAACTACCCTAGCGGCTTGTCCAGTGTAGTGTAGTTACTAGTAAAATAGCTACTATTACACAGGACCCCTTGTTTCTTTCAGTTACGTTCCAAATTACATTGCATATAGTCTGTCTAATAAGTCAACCGACTTGGGAATTTTGTATAATATTTAATCATTTAAAAAATACTTATATTCGATACTTTTCATAAGGTTCTTCTGTTAGTAAACAATGATCTCTATCTCTTAATCAACCTTGATTATTGAACTCGTGTTGGCTACATCAGATTTCATTAAATCCTTAATTTCCATTTTAAAATTAATCCATTTAACCCAAGTCGTTTAACTTATTAGACAGACTCTAGTTCCATTATAGCTTTTCTCAAATGCCAAAACGGGCCTTGTAATTTCTAACGAGTATAGTCGTGTAAATAATTAAGAATGTGATCAATCCTGTGTCAAAGTTTATGACAGTTTAGTCATAAATATTGGCATAGGAGTTGAAGATATTAAAGTTAAATTAAATCTAGCGGGTTAATTATTGATTTAGATCTTAGTACTATTTAAGTTTAATTACCTAAATTATTATTAATTAAAAAAATATTTAGTGTTTAAAAAGCGTTTCATTTGAATAACCCTTTGCCACCGCCTCCGATTTCGATTCCTATTCTGGTACCGGTTCCGATTCCGATAAACCAAATTAAAAAAAAACTCCTGTTCCGATATACATACATTACATCTCTACTATAAAGTTCTATTATTATGTTATGGGACAACGAGATAACCTGCAAAAGCAAAGTTAAAGCAACACGTGCTCACCCCCAGCCACCAGGATCCCGATCTCGATTTCCGGTCACCATAGGCGCGGGCTTGCAGACGGTGAGCAATAGGTAGCTCGCCGTCCGACCGTCCAGTAACCGTCCGGACCGACCCCAAGTCGCCGACGGCACGTATGGTTTCACGCGCGCGTCTCAAGGAGATGTCAGCGAACCGTAAGGGCTCAGCAGTGTCGAAGCCAACGATGGTACTAGGAGTGGGTTTTAGTCAATAAAAGTCCAACACGAAGGACGGGAGATGTCTTTGAATGATTTTCCAACGAAAAAAAAAACACGTGCTCACACACAAAAAGCTCTTAATAACTGCCTCCCTTAAACATAAACCTTTATTAGAAACACATTCAGCTCGCCAAGATTGTCGAAAGAAAACCTCTTCATTATTTCAATCATCTATAAATTGATGGAGTAGGCGTCTTGTAACCCCTTCCTAATGAAGGCTTTTGTGGGGTTCACAATGTTGCCTCCACGTGTATGACATTTGAAATTATTTCCGTATAAGTACAGTTACCGATTTCTTGATGCTCCTCGAAGTCCAGTCCCAGGTGCATCCTCGTCGAATTTATTTAGTTACAACTTCGGTTATCGCACTCTAAACGTGTTTTCCCGTAGGAATAAGATAGTTTTCCGGGATAAAAAGTAGCCTATGTTCTTTTCCATGTCAAAGGCTATATGCATGCCAAATTTCATCCTAATGCGTTGAGCGGTTTTTGCGTGATTAAGTAACAAACATCCACACTTTTAATATTAATTAGGATTTAGAATCCAAATAGTAGGTCGTTCAGAAGTTCATGAAAACTCATGGCCTCGGACTTGTGCAGAGACGCCTCGAGCTCCAAAAGCCCTTTTTTTTAGTGCAGCTGACGCCCCCAAATACCAGGTCGAGCTTATCATCATATATTATATCCTCTGCGTTGCAGACTACGCTGAGGTAGCTAAGACCTCCATAGCCGCGCAGAACCTAGTCGTAACTGAGATCCACAAGTGCGGCCCCAGAACCAATCCTTACGGGACACCGCACGATATCTGTCGCCGGTTCTACTCTCTCTGGTGAACGAATTCCAAAAAATTTTGCCTCTACCATTCACCAGCATTATTCTAATCAAAGATCAACAACTATTTGACCTGAAAACCTATCGATTTCAGGTTAACATGTTTAAAAAACAATAACAGTGCAAAATGAAAGATTTATTTTTCATGAATGATTGGCAGCCTGTAAACAGTACGTATGCGCTAGTCTGGGTAATTTTAATATCAACAATTAAACACAAATATAGACGGTTCAAGCACTTGAGTGTTTTATTTTGCATAAAAAAATTGATTTAATTCTGTGAGTGTCGACAAACTCTTATTTGTTTAAAAAAAAAAACCTGTAAATACTCGTACATTAACTTCACAATATGGTTCGAGATTTTTTGAGTTTAGAGATCATCCAATAATTCTCTCTCTAGGTTGGAGCGCGAAGGCTTGTCAGACTTTTACTGATAAAAAGCCACCCATATCCTTCAGTTGCCTTTTGCGTGAGATTATCCGTTCCATCACAGGTGCAGCCATCTCCATCGCTGGAATTACTGCTTCGCAGAAGAAGACGACAACACACCATGGCTCGCGAATTTGCTATGTCCGGTGAGGACCGACGTCCGAAACGTACAGAAGGTGCTAGATGCCGTGACACTTCTCCAGCCACTTTTCAAAGTTGAGACTTATAGCCGCTACTAGTACGACGCGCGACGAGACATAATGCGACACGTTGGCTTTAGTGCAACTGAAGAAAAAAGGCAGACCAACAGAAGTAGATTCATAATAAGGGGTAGACGAATGAAAAGATGGAAAGATTTAATAAATAATAATGTAGATATGAACAACAACGGGCTGTTCACGACTTCGATCTTCATCGCGCGCGTGGCGCTATTAGCGGCATCTCTTGCGACTTTTGTTCTGACCGCTCGCCGCGCCATGCTTAGCTCCCGCTCGCCGCCTCGTCGCTTAGCTTCCGCTCACATCGGCAAGGTCGTTCCACAAAGGTAAAGTTAGACTATTTTCAGTTCTGGTAGATAAGCCAGTTCTTACAGATTTCTTTTACTTCGCAGTTTGTTTCAAAACCTAACGCTGCCTGCTGACATTACTTAATGCCAGCGTTGAGTTTGGAAAGTATAAAACACCTTTAAATAACTCAACATCCAATATTAAACAGTTTGCTAATAATTAAAACAATATCTTCTAGTAAATTAATATGACTGTTAACTATTATAGTTTTCATATCATGAAAATTCTAGAAATTCCTTCCATCGATTGATGCCAAGCCAATTATAAATCCTCTAGCACCAAATAATCCAGTTACTTATTTACTCTCAAAATATACGTCAATGGCGTGTAATCTGAGAAGCTCAAAGTAGATGGCGCCAGTGGACTTAAGAGGTCATACTAACTGTCAAACTCAATACATTTTCAAGGAAATATTGTGTTTTCAAGTAAATAACCATCGTTTTTGTAAAAATAAAATGCCCCAGTGTTGTATTGTGCCTTTATGCTCAACGAGAACATCGGGATACAGGTTTCCCAAAGATAAATCATCTAAGCTGATAATATAATAATTTCTTCTTCTTAATTCTTTTTTTAATTAACAAACAGTCCAAGATCCGTATTTTAACACGCCTTTGAGCTCGATTTTGAACTACTTTTTTCTACCATTATTCACATAAATCAACATAAACAAATCACCATACAACAATACAAGGAGTTGTCAAAATGAATGAACTCCAATCACACAGGCGCCAACTAAGGGGAGAAAGAGCGGACATAGCTGCCATTTGAATGAATCATACAGTTTTTCATTAAAAAAAAAAAACCATTTGATTCCAAATTTCTATCCCATTTTCGTCAGGTCATGCATAAAAAATGTTTGTAAAAATATTTTCAACAAAAAGTATCTGCAAATCGTCTACACTCGTATTATACATCAACAGTTAAATGAGTAATAAGAAGTACAAGGAGAAACAGTTTTTGATTGTTGTTATTGTTTGTTTTTAATGCCTAAAGAGGAAAACAATAAGATTTTTCTTTGAAATTTGAAAGAATTTTATATTACCTAGAAATTAACGCTTTATGTTGCTAAAAAAACATAACAAAGTACTTAACTACTTCAAATGAAACAAATATTTATACTATACTACATCTGCTGTTGATTATTACTAACGAAGTTGTAATTTATTAATCATTATACCAAGAGAGCAGTGGTGGCCGAGTAGTAACGTCCCCGACTCACGAGTTGTAGGTCGCGGGTTCAAACCCAGCCAGGTGCACATAACCAGTGCTCTCAAAACGGTGAAGGGAAACATCGCTTGGAAACCGGCATGTCCTAGAACTAAAAATTCAAAGACGGGCCATTCCATCGAGAGAAGGCCTGAATCCCAGCAGTGGGAACATAAAAGGCTGATTAAGCTGTGCTGTAGAGATAGGAGGAATCTATTGAAAACAAACACAAAAAAATACACAATTGTTATGAAACAAAACCATTCCAAATTCAAATCATTACATCACTTTTTTTTTAAAGACCATAACTTCAAAAAGAAATCCAAACTCCACCCAAAGAGGATTAAACAGAAAGAGAAATTAATCATCATAATGGCGGCACGTGTAAAAATTGAGGGCAGAACGATTTTTTGCTTAAATTATGTCTATTTTTATATCAATCGGCCACCAGCTGCGATGATGAGGTCGAACCTTGAGACGATCCACGTGGAAAAAGGGACACGAGATTCGCATTCTCGTGAGTGCTATTAAAGTGTTTTGAAAAATTCATGCACATAATTTTCTTTGAAACGGTGTTTACGATTGTTTGATTGGTTTTTTTATTATGTTTGCAGGTACTGTTTAGGGCCGGGACACACCATGCGTTGCAGCGCCGCACCGCAAATATTGCAACGCATCGTGTTGGCCTGGCTCTCAGGATTGTAGCTCTATGTCGAGGTGTAGGCTTTTGGAATCTAGTGTTTATGAAGATAAACTCAGAGCACAATGTTTCAATACGGTTATTTACGGTATAGGCTAGTGGATATTGTATAGTTCTGTATCTCAAGAGTTTATACAAGTAGGCATCTTTTTTTCTATATCTCGTGGGCGGAGCGGGGCTTCGATCCTACTGACAACTAGGCGCGCGTGAAACAATACGCGCCATCGACGTCTTGGGCTCGGTCCGGACGGTTACCGGACGATCTGACGGCGAGCTACTCATTGCTCGCCGTCTGCAAGCCAGCGCCTACGGTGGCCGGAGGCTTGAAAAATTTGTAAAATCTAATAGAGATATAGAGTGTATAGCTGAATCCTTCTTTCTAGCTTCCACGACTGACATTTTAACAAATCATGGTAAGACAAACGAGGTTACCACGACAGTGCTATGCAGGTTGTCTAGCGCCATCTCTTACCTACACTGAAACAAGATTAAAACAATCTTACTTTAAACGTCATGGCTGGTCTTCTCGTATTCCAAATCCAATCAGACTTTTGAGTCTGAATGAGTAACAAACATAAGCTTTTACAATGTTAGTATAATAAAAGTGGGTATTTCTGCATTTTCAAGCCCTCCATAAATCTTGAATGCGGTTTCAATAACAGCTGTCTTGAAAGATCTGTAGTCATTTCGTATTGCATCTTATAATGACATGTAGGTAAGTAAGATTTTAAAATAAAAAGTAAATACGCGTGAAAGCATATTTATATTTAGTTGGGGCGTAACGGATATTTTATCAAGATCAAGGTTTGTAGTGAGTGATCGACTTTTCATGTTTGCCTGAAACTCATGCCAAATCGTTGTTTTTTGAACATAAATAATAAAAGCTTAGTTTGTCACTTTTTCTCTCGTTTAAGAAATATAGTTTTTATGGCCGCTTATAGACATATTATTTTAATTTACTTATTGGATTTAATGTACGTAAGGTAATTTTAATTATTTATTCGAATGTTAATTTTAATTGTGACTTCTGTGTTGTATTATTTTTTTATGAGTCATTGATACTTGAAATAAAATTATATTATTATTATTATTATTATAGATAATATGTCTAGGTACGACAGTACGATTCAAAATATGTGCACGTCAGATATGGACGGGGTATGACTACCTAAGATGTGCCGAAAATAAAAAAGTAAATTGTTCCTTATTATCAAAGGTTTTTTTAAGTTGGCAATTGTGCCAATTTGACATTTGATTGTTCTTTTGCAATTTTACAATTAATAGACTTACTTTACATACCTTCAGAACAATGGTTGCAATTAGTGCAATATGTTAAAAAACATAGTCCTGAAAAAAGACTGAAAACAAATTGAGCGCTGCGTCCTAAATACCTTCATAATCGTCTATCTCAGACAGTTATTCAGAAAAACATGGATAATTTTCCACCACGCACACTTTAGTACCTATAATACCCAATCACAAAGACGCAATACTTTGCACACAGAAGTTATTGCTTGCCTGCGGTGGTCGGAAATCGGGATCGGGATCCCGATGGCTGGGACGCGAGGGCCGCTCCCTCGCGCGTGCACGTGTGGCCTCTTCCTTTGCTAGCATTAATGCTTCACAGGAGGCGACCGTCTGCCATGCTGTAGAACGTAGTGTTGAAAAGAACCCGAATAAGTCGATTTTGTACACGGCGATGTGTAAAATCACTCGTCTACGCAGATAAACTACAAGCATTACCGCTTAGAATTCAGTATTCGCCTCATTGTTGCCGATATACGATTCCAGTAGCTCGATAGAGTGGTAAAAAATTGGACATCCCGATTACGCCTTATTCATGCAGGCCCATTTGCCCAAAAAGAAGTTTTTTTTTTTTAAATACAGCGAATACCATGGCAATTAAATTTATTTTTATGTATTTTATTTCATTTAAAATACCGTAAAACGGGGTGAATAGAGACAAAACTTTGGTTTGATTTTTCACTTTGATACTACAATATCGGCCTCTAACAAAGCATCGATTTTTTAGAATAACAATTTATTAAAAAAATGATTTATTTAAATGCTGCAAAAAATATTCAAATATCGAGAAAATACCCTTTAAAGTTTTGTCTCTATTCACCCCATTTTACTCTACTAAAGCTCTAAAAAAAACAGAGGTTGTTCTGTATGAAAACTGGCTTTTCATCAGAATAAAAGTTTGAGAACTCGACTGCAGCGCCACTTACCGAGTCCAATTGTATTTTCAAACCATTGAGGGACTTACTCAAATGTAGTGTCTGTCTAATAAGTTAAACGACTTGGGTAATTATTAGGATTTAATAAATCGGATGTAGTCAACACGGGTTCAATAATCAAGGTTGATTAAGAGATAGAGATCATTGTTTACTAACAGAAGAACCTTATGAAAAGTATCAAATATAAGTATTTTTAAAATGATTAAATTTTATACAAAATGCCCAAGTCGGTTGACTTACTAGACAGACTATACACATAAGTTTCATCCAAATTAATCAAGTCATTTAGGAGAAGTTTGGTGACAAACACATAGAAGAATAATATAAAAATAACTTTCCAAAATCATATACAGGGTGGTCAACTCAGAAGTGTGGGTGTTATATTTAAAAACGAATTCTTAAATATTCTGCTATTAGTGTTCAAGATTAACCAAGAAACGTCCTTTTGGATACCTAATGAACCCAACAGAAAAACTTAGGATTTGTAGAATCTCCAATAAAAAGTTGTATACATCGGATATTGGTGAATTACTTTGCATTTTCAACATTTCATATAACCTAGATTTATTATTATTATTATATCTAGCCCATATTGTCCCACTGCTGGGCAAAGGCCTCCCTCCACTCCAGATTTATAATAAAAATAAAAGATAAAACAATTTCGAATTTTTACTAGTTAATTACATTAGGTACCAATTATTTTATATTATTCATTAAGCTATCAACTTACATAAATATTATTCTATGACTTACTGAGATACTTCCAAATTATAACTATTTGTAAACTAATATTTCTTTAATATGCTACTGCATAGTTATCATCCGAATCTATATAATTGTTATTATTTGAATCTCTATATTTATCACCATTGTTATGTATTTCTCCATCATTAAAGAGCTGCTGCATTTCATCAGGACTTTCGTCGTAATCCAATGGTTCTCTCTGATAATCAAGCCTCTTTTGATTGTCATCTTCATAGTAAACTTGTCCTCCGCTTACATATGGCCTTATGTCGATGTTCGAGTCAATTTTGCTACGAATAACATTCAAAGCTTCGTTATCTTCCTCGAAATCATTTGGTACAGATTGAGCTAATTCTGGGCTTATTTCTTCATCATTATCTGCATAATCAGTATCAATACCTTGGACTTGGTAATTAGAATCATCAGTTTGATCTATATCGTCAGAGTACTCCTTGTGTACATCTCTTTCGTTGTCAGCTTCATTGACATCACTATCCGATTCTTCATGATCATCTTCTTTAATATCTGATTCATCGTTATTATCATCAGAACTACGGTTTTCATCGTCACTTTGTTCCATCTCTTCGTTCTCAGCATATTTGTAAACATTTACTGATGATTGCATTACTTCAGCGTTAGTACTCTGAGCAACAGTTTCACTTTGATAACTGGTGGTTGGTGGACCATCATCACTCATATCTTCAGCACTGTTATTTTCATCTTCTCCAACTTCAACATCACCACCGCTACTATTTGGATCGTACCCAATATTCGGTATATTGTACGCTTGATCATTCACTGTTTGCACTGTCACTACTGCATCATATGGAACACCTGGGTTACCCATCAATACTAGAACAGCGTATTTGTAACCAGGTCCACCATCGACTATATTCGCTTTGAACGACGTTCCGAAGTCTATGCTGCTAACGCGAAGATGTCCTATCGTGTTACCGTCGCCAATTGCTGGGTATCTTAATGCTATAGATCCTCCGGGAACGGACACTCTAATCTGTTCAGTATTTGTCTTCTCCAGTTCTTCATTACCGACATCGAGTAGGAAAACAGTGGGATATTTGTGAAATGGATTCGCGACTACAAGTACGGACAGTTGAGTAACGATGAGTGCAAGTAGCATCTCGACTGTTTGGGCTCTAATGTTGGGTCATGGTACGATAATCAGATTCTTATATAACACTGTTTCACGGTTGATTCCGCTCAGTTTTTGTGTGGCCCTGATTGAAGCGTGACGCGTCCAATGTCAAATGTATCTTCAATAATTGGAATCAGGAAAAAGTATATTCTATCATCAGGTGCCTAGTGTTTCTTTGTTATGAAGTAAGACAGTTAACATATGTAATTTGGCTTTAAAATTTGAGATTTGTTGTTTCAAGAATTTGGTGCAATGCAGGCTGTACTTAAATTGTTTTCTTTCTCTGTATTTAGTTGATGCTCTTACTTCTCCGTTTCTAACCACCTACCGTTTGCTTGTAACTTCGCCTTTGTATCCTATCCTACAGGACCACCGTAGGCGTGGGCTTGCAGACGACGAGCAATGGATAGCTTGTCGTCCAGTAACCGTCCGTACCGAGCTGGAGTCGTCGACGACGCGTAGTGTTCCACGCGTGCCTCACAGAGATGTCAGCTAAACTGTAGAGACCCAGCAGGGCCGAAACCCACTGGGGTTCCAAAAGGAAAACCCGGGGTCCTGGAACGCAAGGCAAAGAAGGAACATAGGTGTGGTTTTAGTCGATAAAAGTCTAACACACCGTCCCGCTCCTCGCTAGAGTGAGAAAAGTCATTGGATGATTGCCCACCTTAAGAAAAAAGCCTATCCTACTGGATTTCTTTAGTCAGAACTTGTTTTTTTTCTATACTTTACTTAGGTACATTGTCCTCGCATAATAGTAGCGACAAGAAACATGACTCATCGAGATATTTGTAATACCTACCCACATAACATGATTGAAAAGAATGTCCACGGAGTTTCCTGTACATTCTTCTCCATGGAGATCTAAGCTTTGGAATGTGCAATTACCATATTTTTTCCGACTGACTGATTTCTTGCCATTGCCAAAAGTGTCTATAAATGATTTATTTGAAATAAAATGCTTAGAATCTTTCAAGAAAAAAGCCTAGTATTTCTCAAACCAATTTCACCCATTATTTTTTATCAGTTAAAACCATTTTTGGATCTGTTCCACAAGACATCAACATACTTCCTCGTTATAGTATGAGCTTAAAAGATAGCCTTATTGTGCAGAACCTCTACCATGAGTTTAAACTTTTAAAGCAATAGTATTTGTCGATACTCAATACCGACTACGTAAATATTTTGTATGGCAAATTTTACAGCGCCCCTAGCGGTCACTTACGGAACCAAAATTTGCCATACAAAATATTATTTACGTAGTCGATATCGAGTATCGACAAATACTATTGCTTTAAACTCATGGTAGAGGTACCTACAGGTCAGGAATCACGGGAAAAAGGAGATTAGCGTAAAGCTAGAACTACATTAGACCGACGCACACGTGTAACACGCCTAACGTCTTTACGTAGAACGATATCGCATGGCGTCGATCAAGTGTAGCTCTACAAGTCTTATTTCCATATAAAATGTATGGAGACCGACGCGCTAAGTAGCCTGATTCACGTAAAATCAAACAAACCAAATATCGTTGAAGTTTTATGGTCGTTTGATCGAAGTCCTATCCAAAAGGGGTATTCACGATCTATCGACTCATTTCCAGTAACATTAATAAGTATTCTACTAGGATAATGCAATTACAGATTTTTTTTTAAATCGACCAATTTCTAACGACTTTAAAATCGGTCTCGTCCAAACTCGATTGATGGATGTGAATATGGAAATGGTCTAAACGACTAAATCGCTACGATATCGTTACGGTTTTCATTACGTGGATCGGGCTACTGATCAGCGTGTGTGGCACACGTGTGCGCAGTGTAGTCTACCTTTAGTAACCATTCAATCGTGATAATGACAGACACAATTGAAAGCCAATAGGTGCGCGAACGCCGGCGTTCGCTTGGGGTTTAATGAATTAAATCTCAAACTCGAGTATCATTGTCACGCGTAATTACTGATGCAAATATTCCCAAAGTGGGCATGAAAATAAAATATTGTGACTACGGATTATTTTTAAACGGACAGAAATAAAAAACATTTTAATCACAGCTTGGTTTCTTTCAATAATGCTATAAATCATAAAAATACAACATCTTTCGTGTCTGACACTAACAATATATCACAATGCTAAGAATTCTGCGAACGGGACAGATCTGAAGGTCAAGCTTAAATAGGGTAACAAGAAGAAATGGATATTTGTCAAAATCGTGAGTAATGGGCCTTTGGACGCAATGAAAATTTACTAACATAAATTAAAACATGTTATTGGTACACAATTGGCAAAAAGAACCTTTCACATCACAATTCGACGTTGCTATAAAAAATAAGTTTCCCACACCATAACCAAAATTATAGTCTGTGTAATAAGTCAACCGACTTTGGAATTTTGTATAATATTTAACCATTTCAAAAAATTCTTATATTCGATACTTTTCATAAGGTTCTTCTGTTAGTAAACAATGATCTCTATCTCTTAACCAACCTTGATTATTGAACTCGTGTTGACTACATCAGATTTCATTAAATCCTAATAATTACCCAAGTCGTTTAACTTATTAGGCAGACTCTACAGCATAATTACCTATATCAACAATAGAACTTACAGCCAATATTAACAGATACAAGCTCTCATAAAGCGCACCTGAAGGAATATAGGTAGGATTTAGTCAGTAAAAGTTTGATAATGCTGTTGCTCTATCCATATTGGCTTTAGCACACAAGTGTTATTTTTAAATGGGAAATCATTCAATAACTATTCTCACTCTAGGATGGAACGGGAGGGATTGTCAGACTTTTACTAACTAAAACCAAATGTATGTTCCTTCAGTTGCCTTATGCGTTCCAAGACCACGGTTCTCCCTTGCAGAAGTCCAACCCATGGCCTCAGTAGGTCCTGCTGGGGCTAACATATAGATGTAATACGATAACTAACACAGCAAACTTATTCAAAAAAAAATCCCTAAAAAGAAGAATTTCTTTAAAACGCAGTTTTATTTGTGAGAGCAGTTAGGTCGATTAAAAACATTAATACAATGTAATCATCAAAGAAAAGGTTAATACAGCTATTAGTATTACAATCACGTTCAGAATTAAATAATTGCTCTACATAAGCCTACTTGTTCACCCACGATTTCGACATTAACAACATTGAATGGAATAAGGATTAGTTAAGATAAATTTATTGGTTACTATTATACATTTATAAAGGGTTACATCAAATACAGATAATATAATATTGTCAACTAAGGACTCAGACACACAAGCGGCATAATGTTGCCAACGGCAGAGGTAACTACAGACGTCGACACGTCTGCGTCGGCGGCAGCTGTTAAGGCCAGGGACTTAAAAACACCTTCATAAAGATTACAGAATTATAAGTGTTACATGTTGAATGTGTAACAGAATTAAAAATGTAACACTTAAATATGTGTTTTCAATGTGTTAACCCAAAACACTTAAAAAAGTGTAACCGTAACATATATGTAACAGATATAATAAAAGTGTCAACAGTGTTAATAAGTGTAACAGGTAAACCCAGCGTTGCCAAAGTTACAATTTACTTATTTATGGTACCGTGCAATTATTTCAGTTACACATATTAACATTTATTAACACATATAACAGGTTACAGTTTGATTCAGTAGCACTTCTTAACACACATATAAAAGGTTACAGTTTCATTCGGTAATATTATTGTATCTGTTACATTTAAAAGTGTTTTTCTGTTATAACTGTTTTAAAAAACAGTGTTAAAACACATTATTACGGTTACAGTTTGAGTCCCTGGACTTAAGGCCGAAGCGCCCGAGCAGTGCCATAAACAACATTCATGAACAACATTATCTACTATATTGATTTTTTCGTGCGATTAATACCTTTGTCTAAAAAAATATTTACATCTTTTACCTACACCTTCAAAACGGCTTGGATCTGTATAAACATTTTTACACATCAAAACTGGTGGTTAAATATTCTTCAAAGTGAATATAGCATAATTATGTAAATCAATCAATATTTCGCAAATAAACTGGATATAAAGATCTGCGATATAAAGGTAGGGGCTCTATCCGGGCGCAGCTGGCTGCAATTAAATGCACTGATACTTGCACTGCCACCTAGGCGGGTACGAGAGTTGTGTCAATTTATTTCCGGAAAGATTTTCAAGGGACTATAAGTCTTGACGCGTCGACAGCGGCCGTAGACATTCCAACTTTAAAGACCAGTACCCCTAGCCAAGTTGCTGATCTGCAATAGTTAACGCTTGTAGAAAGCTTAAAATGTACGGGAATGACGTCGTCTTAACGCTCAGTCACGTGGTCAGAACAAAAGTATTGGCAGCAAGGTGAACGCGAAGCGTTCGGCGCAAGCGAAACGGTTGTAACGTGGCTAGGGGGGCAGATCACTATAGGTTGACGCCTACACTCACCTGTGCCTTTAACAACTTGCCGCTCGTGTGTATGAGCTCTAATGCAAATTCATGATTTTTATTACAATCACACTCTCATTAAAAGCACCAATTTCTTAATTTTAAATCTTTTTTTTTTGTTCTAAATACGAGTAATTTATAGAAAAAGTTACAGCACACTACAGTATCCATGGAAAGGTATATAGGGCAATAATTTACTTATTAATAATAAATAGTTCATTCGTTATGTTCATAAAATAAATATAATATGGTGTATAGGCTGTTTTTACTAGCCTGGATAAACAAGGTATGGCAGTCAAGTGGGACTGGACTATCAGCGATAATGATGGCCATGATGCGAACATGTATGGGAATACCCAAATGACATTTCCGCAATGTATTTACGTGCGCTACGGAAATATTATATTTTGGACGTTGCGTAAAAAAAAATTGTTAACTAATCAGTTTATCAATAATATACAAAAATAGAATACTAATAGTGAAAACAATATCAAAATTGGTGGGAAAGCAAAAGAGATACAAAAATTTTAAAGAAATATATCCGTCTCTCTCGCCAAGGCGCTGTTTTCTATAGCGACCAAAGTGCCATGGCCTTTGACGTCAAATACCATGTCGGACTTCTCTTTAATAATGGCAACTTTGAAGCTTTGTAACTTTGTAACTTACAATTTTTTTTTTCTTATTTGTTTACCAGACTTTTAGCTCTGGCAAACAAATATGAAAAAAAAATTGTGCATTTCATTTATAAAATAAAATAAAATGCATATTCATTCCCTATTATCGCTGATTCAATGTCCATTTGTCTGAACTCAAAGCCAACAGCCAACTTGGTATAATAGTTTATCCATAGACTGTAAAATACGTCCTTCTATTTTATTTAATAAATTTTATTTTTGGCATCTCGATACTTGTCTATTTAAAATGACTGAACTGGAACGCAAATCACTAACGATTGTAGTTGGAAACACAATAAGGACAAAAAACCAGTGATTTTAAACATTAATATCATAAGTTGGATATAATTATACAGACATTATTATTACAATAAATATAATACACGTCGTGATCAAACCAGAATAAGCAATGTGCTTTTATTTTTTTCCTTAAATTTTAAACAAATTGAGCATTCGATTCATATAAGATCTCGCCAACACCAAAAAGAACCTTAAGGTAGCCCTACACGCTAGGGTAGGTATACCTGACAAATTTGCCTGTACAGTTATACCTGTCAGACAAGCTTGTGTGGAAACCTGCACAGTTGTGCATCATACACGCTCCGACTTACCTTAACAACTCAACTATACAAGCAAACCTGTGAGGTATACTCGAGCGAAAATATTAGACTTTTTTTTTCACAAAACACAGCATGATTTTCTCTTCCATACAATCAATTCTTGGCTGTTACTAAGAGACCTTTGATAGTTGTTACAACAGAAACACAACCCTCTGGGTAGGTCTGGCGTGACCAGTTAAAACAGTGCTTGACTGCGATTCCACCTGATGGTAAGCAGTGATGTAATCTATGTTGGTGAATTGCAATAGTTTATTAAGAACATCTACTCTAGCTTTGAAGATACCTTGTAAATTATACATCAGACGGAAAGACTGCTACAGGCAAATTGTTCCAGTCCTTCGATGTATGCGGTATGAATAACAAAGCGAAACGTTTACTCAGTTGTGGAAGTCAAATAGGAAGTCAGTGTATATAAAAATACCAGCAAGTTAACCTGGAAGCCATCCTCAACGTATTTGAAAAAAGGCAGATGGTGATTTATTTCACGTGAAGTATTTACTTTATTGCTGTACTTTATTTTATCACCACTGCTCTCAAAACGGTGAAGAAAAACATCGCGAGAAAACTGGCATGTCCTAGAACCAAAAAATTCGAAGATATGTGACATTCACCAACCCGCTCTGGGCCCTCGTGGTGGATTACGGCTTTCTCTTAGAGAGGAGGCCTGAGTTCCAACAGTGTGAACATTATAGGGCCGACTATGCTATGTAAATAGGTATATGCGATTTATACAAAAATGGAAAAAAAAATTGGACTCGCTAGTCAGGTCCGGAGGCGAATTTTGGGCATATGATCGAATCATTTTACGTTCTTGGCACCAGAGGCATGAACATTTTTCAGGAAATTTCCAATACAGGTGACTTTGCAAAAAATCTCTAAAGTCTGACTCAGACACAGTGTGACACGGAGGTCATTTCCCATCGTCACCCACCGCTAGTCTTCCTCAAGAGTACCAATTCACAAAAGCAAAATCAAACAATACTGAAAATTGCGTAAATTGAATGGAAGCTGTTTCCTGTGCCTTTATTTCCGTCTAGTTTAGGCTCAAGTTCTATAGGCTTTGAAGATCGGAAAGGTAAACTCTTAAGACAAAAAAGTCTTTGGTTGTGATTAAGAATTTTTTTTTCTTTTTTTTTATAATATAAACTAGCGCTTGACTGCGATCCCGTCTGATGGTAAGCAGTGATGCAATCGTTGATGATGAGCAGGGCCCGATCTTAGGGGGGGCAAGCCGGACATTTACCCAGAGCCGCAAAAAATGAGGGGCGGCAAAATTGACTTATTCCTATCTTTCAACCGTCTACAAAGTTGGCAGGTTGAAAATTTTATGTGCCACCTTCCAATCTACTTTAGGTTGGATAGTAGAAATATTTAAGACTTAAGACTCATGACTTATAACGGTTTTATGCATGTAAAGTTCCGCGAAAATTATCTTTGCCTGGAGCGGCTAAATAGGTAGATCAGGCCCTGATGGTGAGGACCACTAGTTTATTAAGAGCTCATTCGCTGTTGCATCCAAAGACGCAACGTTGGAAAGTCTCCCACAAAGTGGATCGAAGTCCTGTTGAGGGTAGCGAGAATCCGATGAATGACAGACGCACAGGTCCGGAAACATAGCGACTATTTGTGTCCTCTGGAGGCTTATGTCCACAAAGGAACGTCTTCTGGCTAAAATGATGATTATGATGATAAACTGCTACATCTAAATACCTACTCGTAATACAGCTGAGAAACAGCCAGTCAGATAAATTGGACTAGTAGGCAAAAAATACAAAAATGTAGGCAAACAATTCAATTTCGAACAGCTTGGTACTATTCACCATATTTTTCTGTGGACTACAATATTGCACAATAAAAGACATGGTTCTTTACAACATCGTCAAGACAAGATCAACACCTCCATGAACACAACAACGGTATTTCGGTCTACATCAAGTAAGAAAATCTCTAAATATTTATATCTACACAAGATCTCACGTTTTTGTACCGTTTAGAGGAATTCTTAAAACCCGCTCTATCTACATCATCGCACTATTTTATTTCTCCGATTGCCTGTGTGAAATTGAAGAGGATTATGGATGGACTGCGTAACGGAAAACGCATCGTTTCAAGATATAATGGACTTCTCGTATTTGCTGAGGAGGCCACGATTTACGAGTTGTAGGACGCGAGTTCAACCCAGCCAGGCGCATTACTTTGTGTAATTTATTTCATCACCACTGCTCTCAAAATGGTGAAAGAAAACATCGTGAGAAAAATTCGAAGACATGTTACATTCACCAACCCGCACTGGGCCCGCGTGGTGGATTACAGCCCATTCCCTCTCATAAAGAGAGGAGGCTTGAGCCCCATCTTTGGGAACATTAAAAGGCTGATTATGATATTAAGCTTATATACAGATACGGGAGTACACTGGATGCGAGAAATCGATGTGACGACGCTCGGAAGAGGCCTAGGACTACGTTCACAGCCCAATATGTAATGTATATGCTAAGCTTAAATGTATATGATAAGCTAAAACTGTCAATTCGTAGACTTTAGTAAGAATAAAAGACTATGCCAACAAATCAACCTGCACAAATTGTATCTGCCTAATTTGATGCTCCTGACAATTTGGGTTAGATTGCTCTACGATTTATTTCAGGCGGTTTTAAATTCGTGATTTTTTTTTTAAAGTAGCGGGAAGCCTAGAGTGATAAGTAGTCAACGCGGTCTATTAATCTGTATACAATATCTGGTGGTTCACCTTTTTGCAATTTGCTATGATTTATTCGCAGTCTGCGCTTGCTTGAACGCTGTTTTGTCTGGCATTTGGCTACGCATGAATATCACAAGTATCTTTACTATAAAGGGGTGACCTGACGGATGCAAACTAGCGTTCCAACAAGTTGACCGCAACTCATAGGTACTTACTTATACCTACTGTATAATAAAACTTATTTTTCGCTAAATATTGCAAGAATTACGCACCACACAAATTCTGTGATACAGAAATCAAATCAAAACACCAGAGAAAAAAACACAAGAAACTATGCAGTCAGCAAGGTGCAACCAGGATCGCATGAAACATGAGGTAAAACGTAGTTACAAAATTACCGTAAACAAGCCCGCATTTGCTTATTCTGGTTATTCATTGACGCTTGAGCCCTATCTGCCTGATTAATCAACTGATCCAACTTACTAATTTGCGTTGTCACCTGCTTCCCAATATCTTTAACGGCTGCTTTACCCAACAATGAAGTATTTTCCTGGTCCTCCATCTTTTTTAATTCGTCTAAAGCGGTGTTAATATCGCCGCCATTTTGTTTTGATTTTCCCGCGCGCGGTGTCATCTCGTTGTCATCGGGACCAAGGCCTTGGTTTATAGAGCCTAAGTTTGAAGTAGGTGGGATGTAATCTTTGTCATAATTTGTCTGTCCTACGTAGCTTGGTTCGCTTGAATAGGATAAATTGTCTTTGGCTGACATTTTCACGCGAAAGAAGTTTGTTATGGTTCCGCAAACACCCTGAAAATATACAAAGAAATGTGAATGGCCAAACTTAGGAACTTTTTACGAGTTGAGAAATCATCAAACGACTTCTCCCTTGGGATGAAGCGAGAGGGCGTATCAGACTTTTACTGACTAAAACTCACCTTTATACTTCAGTCGCCCTAGGGCTAACGGTAACTGTTTCAAAAAATCCTGCGACCCCAGCGGGCTTTGGGGGCTACTTGACCCCTAGCAAGGCCCTCTTTGAGGCGCTCATGGAATACTACGCTCCGTCCTTACCGGACAACTGGACTATGAGCCAACTACTGCTTATCGTCTACAATCCTGCGGTGGCTGGGGATCATCTTGTGACTTGCGCATCTCGACTCCTGGGACGTCTCTTGAATCTAGCTGTTATTATAACTTACCTAATGTTAGAACCAAGTTCTCAGATAAATTCTGAATATATTAGATTTTATTTTTTAATCTAAATTCAAGCTACATAAAAAGTGCTGTTTAAGTAAAGTATGTATGTGCCTACCTTTAATTTATTAATTTTAGTCTGAGTGGAATCCAATATTGTATTTAATTCTGTAAGACCTCCGCTACCATCTTTTAACTGCTCATCTAGCATAGCTGTGTTCTGGAAAGAAACTTCATTATGTAACAAGAAAAACATTCGTTAATCAGTCAATACCTACAAAACTAATTAGAATGTACATAATTAAAAAGAAAAACAAAAAATAATTGGGAAAGCCGTTCGCGTTTTTTAACTTTCAGCCGTTGAGGTGTCAAGGATTGCAATTACCAACTTAAAACAGATTTATAAAAACCTTGACCTATTTGGCCCTCACTCCACAATAATTAATTATAAAACAAAAAAAAAAAACAATTTCACTGAGCGAAAGGTTGTCTCTTCTAATTATGAAAAAAATGTTTTTTACCTCTGCCGTCCGAATTTCCACTTCCTCAAATTCGACGACATCCAAATGTTTATGTTTTGATAAAAATTCTTCCCGATCTGGCAAAGGTTGGCCAAATAACTCGGCTCTGGTGCAAGCATCTTCGTATGCCTTCAACGACATGGTTAATATCCACTAACCAATAAAAATAGGCACTTTTTAGTCGAAAAATATTAATAGAAATGAATAAATTATTAGAAGGAAGAAGAACTCTATGACAGGAATACGTTTTCGGTGCAAGTGTCGTCTTAAAATTAGACCTTCAGTTTGTCGGAGTTATTGATTTTTCAAGATACAGCCAATAATAATATTAGCTTTGCTTGTATTGATAAAATACTAACACGGAATTTGTTGGAACGTCTGAATATCTTAATTATTAGCATTTCAGAGTTTAATAATTACGTAGCTTATGTTATTATTTGTAATATTTATTTTATCCTGGTTAAATAAGTTTTCGAAATTCGCGCTAAAAGTTAAATGTTACCAGACCAAAATATACTTCATCGAGGTAATTAAATAAATATTTTGTAATAAAATAAAACTTGTTCACTAGGAAAGAAAGGAATAATTTCCGAAAAATAGAATGATAATTTGTGATTACATCAAAAACAAATTCGTCAGACCACGGTTACTCCGTCTACGTCGCAGACCGATGTCTATGGTCTCTCAAATCAGCTGCTCTGGGGTCAACAACCGAAAGAATGAACTTTTGAACCACTTATGGACAGGTTAATGAATGAGTTGAAAAGAGATAGCAGTGTTTTCCTATTCGAGCCTGCAACTACTAGGGCATTAGTAATTGTTATGACTCTTATCGCAAAGACATAAAGATTAAATTGTTTATGTTGCTGCTGTTACCCGGCATCGAAAAATGGAAATCCCTTGTTATTTTTTTCCGTTAAATTAAGTACTCTGTGGTTATCTTGGAAATCATTTAAAATTAAATGCTTGTAAAATCACTTTCAACAGTGTTGTTCAAGTTTCGGACGCATCATTTGTTACGAATAACTTCTGCAACCATGTCGACAGGTACATGAACTATACTTTTTTGTTTTTTTTTTTAATTAAAAACTCAAACATAACCTCCTTTTTAGTAGTCAATAATTTTGATTTCAACTATTTTTATTTCACAACTATTTCTTTGTGTCAATAATTATTTGCCTACATACTGAGAGTTTATTTTTAAATCGTACGATGATTAAGCTATATTTGACAGAACAATGTTGCTGTGTCATTTTTAGATGCCACATAAACAGAAATGTATTTATAATTTATGCACGAACATTAAAAAACGATATTAACACATACAATATATCAGAAATAAATAATTAAGTATAGTGGTCTTATCGTTTACTAATTTACGGATAACCTTTTCAATAATGGTAAGAAACTTATTTTACAAATCGTCAATTAAAAAAAGTAAAACAAGTCTGTTTTTTTTTTCAAAACCATGCAAGTGAGGTTGAATACCATTTTAAAACAATAAATTATGTCAGCTTATTTGCCAAATTCCTGTACAATTTCATGTAAATTAAAAATATGTAATAATTAAAATATCCTATCACCATGAAATGAATAATATAATCAAGTTACCGGTACATAATGGTGTAATCGTAAAATTGTTAAGATATAGCACACAAATAGACCATAAAAGTGAGTTTTATTTTGACAAAATTTTTGCTACCAAAATCAACCATTCACCGTGGAAGTCTTTAGTGATGACCCTCGTCAATCAAACAAACTTAAGGCGGTTTGGTATATGATGTACACTGTTTAACTTGCCCATATGGTGCTCTGAAAGTTGACCTGTAAATGGACAAAGTCTGGAACAAACGCGCTCATTTATTTGATTGTTTTCGAATGTGGTTTTACTTTTTTGTACAAGAGGATCAAGCTAGCCACGGTAAACTGACTGAGTTTTGCTAATTAACAATTCGTTCAATTAGGTATCTATTTCAAAAATAACAACCAATCAAGAAATGGTTTTTTATTTTACTTTCTGTTCCTCTAGAAAAAAAAAAAAATAGCCAATTTCATTCAGCAATAGTATAGCTTTCTAGTATTAGGAAATTATATAAACAAACCTCAAATTTAGTTACAAGTGTACCGAACTGGGTACAATCCGGTAACTTTAACCTTATTCTTACATAATAAGATTTCTGGTATGAGCCATAATGCAATGGGCCTGAGAAGTTAGAATACTTTAGATTTCATAATAAAATCTTTTTTTTTTCTAGTTCCATTGACCTTGGATACTCTATCCAAGTACCGCAGTGACTTCTATTCCGATCCCAAAAATGAACTCGCACAGAATGCTTGCACAAGATTTGATCCGTTCGAGGTTGCTATCAGTAGAAAGAAGACGGAGACCACCTTACATGTCTACAACATCAAAGTAAGTACCTAATTGTATATTTTTTCTATTTATTTTTGTACAATATTTTATACTGAAATACCGCGATTAGAGGCAAAATGAAAGACTATATAAGAGAGTGAATGTCGGTGTTCACTTGGGGTTTAATGAATTAATTAAATAAAACAGCATCAAAATTATTTATTATATAGAGCAGTAGATAACATTTCAAATATTGGTATTAAGAAGAGTGTGGGGTGGTGGGAACATCTCATTTTCTCTTGTATACATCCATAACCTTAAGGCCTTATAGCTTATGGATTTTAAAGAGTTATAATTACTTAGTCTTAATTCTACATGTTGAGTAAATACTCTGCTTTTAGATTTTTTATTTTTTTTCTTGGTACTTGCAACACTATTTCTTAAAAAACAAAGAAATAGTGATCCTCACAGTCTGTATTAAAACAGTAAAAAATAAAATTTAGGAAACAAATAGAATCATATCTCACTGGCATTTTGTATGCCAGAGAGATATGATTCCATTTGTTTCAATCATATCTCTCTGGCATACAAAATGCCAGTGAGATATGATTATATCAATGACTGTTACCTTGTCTCTGAACATTTTTTTAATAGCCTACACTCTCCTTCTGCTGGGAAAAGACCTCCTCCAACTTCCTCCAGGTATTCCTTTCTTGAGCCACCAAGACAAGGCAAATAGGTCATCTCCACCTCTTCCCAGGTTCAGAACATATAAGATGAAATCTCCTATCTGCAATAATTTAAATTCAACCAAAAAAAAATTTAATTAAAGTCCATTTTCCATTGACAGCTCGACTCTGAAGCCAAACCGGTGACGAACCAAGAGAACTCGGGTCGCTGCTGGCTGTTTGCTGCCCTCAATGTTATGAGACTGCCTTTCATGAAGAAGTATGGCATTGAGGAGTTTGAGTTTTCTCAGAGGTATGATTTGGTTGTTTCATTTTTTTTATTTTACACTAGATTTTTCCTTCAGCTTCAGGCTTAGGTTATATGTATATATATATTTTTCTTTACTATAGGCTCGCATTTGACCACTATCTCATCTCATGCGGTCGATTCACTCTTGACATAAAGACCCCTAGAGTGTTGTACTCGTGGTTAGTTTATGAGCATAATCTAATCAGCCTTTTGAATAGTCAGCCTTTTTAATGTTCCCACTGCTGGGAAACAAATTAGTTTATTATTTAAGTCATTTTTGTATTGTGCCTGTTTCTGAGCCTCTTCTTGCTCCTCACAATTGTCCGACCGTCCGGACCTAGCCCAAGTCGTCGACGTTCCACGCGCGCCTCAAGGAGACATCAGCAAACCGTAGGGACCAGCAGGGTCGAAGCCTACTGGAGCCAAGGGTTTGCTTCTAAAAGGAAGCTTCGGCCCCGGTATGAAAGGCAACGAAGGAACACGTGTGGGTTTTTAGTCGGTAAAAGTCTTACACACCCTCGCGCTCCGCCCAAGAACAGGAGATGTTATTGGCCATAATGTTCCCACCTAAAAAAAGCTCCGCACAATGGTTTTTTAACCTGGCTCTGTGAAATTAATTGTGTGCTGCTAAAGTTTGGTCACACACGAGGTAATAAGGCCCTAAAATTACCGTTTGTGGTCACAATACACACAAAACGTATTGATGTTATCTTGTTATGTCTACCCTCTTTATTCACAGCATGCAATGTTAGCAATTCTATGAACATAAAACTCGGTTCCATTGTCGATTAATGTTCTAATTAACAATGAGAAACTCAAGCCGTGAGTTTGAAAACAGTCTAGATACTCAAAATACTGTATAGACACATTAGTCGCCATGTCGGACATTGGTGACCGACACGACATCCCTTCGACTTACATTTGCAGGTCGCATTCTCGTCAAGATAAAAACCGCGGGACGTCAAAAGCACGAACGTGTCCGACAGTGACCCCCGTGGCGCTATTCAAATATTTTTTCGGTTCAGGCTATGGCGGACTCATGTGACCGCCAGCATTAAATAAACCCTTATATACAAGTTGCAACTCCAAAACTATACCATATTATTAGAAATATTAAAAAACTGAAGAGAGTTGAAAAATAATTTTAGTGTTGGATAGTCCATTTACTGTGGAAGACTAGCCTTCCTAGTTTGGTTGTAGACTATAGGCTATAGAAACACTGTTCTATTGTTCTTAATCTCTCGATATATCGTAAACATAACTCCCGGATACAATTTTAAAACCGTACAAACCGTTTTGGGAACACATTCATTATACTTATGCGTACAGCTAAGGAGTGAAATTCTCTGCCGGAATCTGTGTTTCCTGCGGTGCTATTCTCTAAGACAAACAGCCTTGAACGCAGCGACGAGTCGAGCGCGCAGTACATTGAATTAACAATCCAATGTATAGAATCTTTAGATTGTTAATCCAATGTACCTATTTGGATTTCGTCGCAGCGGCCAGCGCTGCGCTCAAGGCTGTTTTCTTAGAGAATAGCACGTCTGATAGCTGTAACCTCGGAGTCTTTAAGTCAATAGTGAATAGGTTACTTCTAGGTAAGCTTGTTCATCGTCTGCCACATCATAGCTTACCATCAGGTGAGATAGTAGTCAAACGCGAAGCTCTATAATAAATAATGGCATTTCATGTAATCATCGTGTCCACAGCTACCTATTCTTCTGGGATAAGATCGAGCGCGCCCACTATTGGCTGAATAACATCGTGGCCACAGCCAAGCAGGGAGAGGAACTCGAAGGAAGACTGGTGAACTTTTTGCTGAAGGTTAGTTTACTAATGTTTCTGTTTTTTTTTGGTTGGAAAAAGCATTCAAATAATGACATCCCTCGCCCTTGGGCAGAGCGGCAGATAGTGTAATACTCTTACTGACTAAAAAAACCCACCCCGTACCTTCTTGCCTTTCATACCGGGGGCTGAGCTACCTTTCGAAGCTACCCCTGAAGTTTAGTAATGGATCAATAAACTCAACCTATAGCGCAACTCAGAGGCCTTACCATAATATAATATTAATAATAATAATAATATTCCACAATTATCACACAACGCCGTCTAGTCCCAAGCTAAGCAGAGCCTGTGTTATGGGTACTAGACAACTGATAAACATACTTATATATATTATAGATAAATTACACCCAGACACAGAACAAATGATTATGCTCATCACACAAACATTTGTCCTGGGTGGGAATCGAACCCACGACCTCCGGCTTAGCAGTCAGGGTCACTAACCACTAGACCAACAGGCCTGTGAAAACCATGACGTGTTAAAATGTCAGCAGAAAGCTATAAACCCTATATAACTCCATCCCTTTAACAATTCAGTTTAGGTCATAAAATGGGTCGCGTTAGGAGCTCGTGGTAGGGCTTCAGTGCTAGATATAGGAATATGCTTAGGGTCCCAAACGAAACGTTCCTGTACCTAAGCGTAACTTTCTACTCTTCAAGGAAGAACTATATACACATACACTATGCACACGTGTGCCACGTACAGCCGATCTGGGCTCGTCGGTCTCCATACATTTTATACTAGACTTGTAGAGCTACACTAGATCCACGCCACGCGACGTCGATCTACGTACAAATCAGGCGTGTTACACGTGTGCGTCAGTCTAATGTAGTTCTAACTTCAAAGTTCCATAACTTTTGTGATTTGTCGAGAATTCGAGATATTTTAATGATTGTTAAATTTTTTGCAACCATATTTCCTCTAAGTAGGTATACACAGCAAGCAAATTTTATACCAACATACCTCGAACAAAACATTATAAAAATCATATTAAAACCTATTACTTATTTATTTTAGCTTAGAATCAATTTATTGCAAAGCAGTTATTAAGTAAGTACGTAATTATTATAACCGGACATAATTTTATTACACTATTGTATTGGTTACACATTAGAATCTATACATCTTCTATACAACGTGTCCCAGAAAACAACGTTAAGCCGAAAACGGACAATAGGCCAAGTTACAGTGACAGTTATTAGAAAAATATTAAAAAAAATCTTGATTAATATACTTTTTAAATTTTATGGATTTAAAAATAAATCTCAAAAAGTGACACCCTGTGATGTCGTTTCAAGTCCTGTGACTACAAATATTAACTTTTCGTCAGTTTTTTTTTTCTGTGAGAACCTTCTTGTTTTCCTTCCGTTGCCTTTTGCTTTCCAATGCAACGACAACTCTTTCAAGTAATCCCACAACCTTGGCAGTCTTCGGCCCTGGCAGGTCCTGTCAATATTGCTGACAGCTGTTTGAAGCGCGCGTGGAACAGAACGTGTCCTTGTCCTAGGTCAGGTCCTTCCCGGACTAATGCTAGTTTTAAGATTGCGTCTTTTTTCGCGTAAATAAAATGTTTTTCTTTCTTTCTTTCTCATGTAGATAGGACCTCCGTATAGCAATGCAACATCATGTCGATGATATAAGCGTTACCAGGTTTCAAACTGGCTAAAGTGGCCTCTTCTTTCATGGGGTACTGTTTGAAATGTTATAATAAAATACCTCCCCAAATATTAGAACTCAATGAAACGAAATTTAAATCTTGTATTAAACGCACACTATGCATGCAAGCATATTATAAGTTGGAGGATTATATTCAAGATAAAAATGCTTGGCTCAATGCTGGTCCAGCTCCACTACCACTAGGGCGTATTATTATTTTTTAATTTGAAAGACAATTATGTAGAAGCACTTTTTTCAAGTTTGTGAATGTGAAGCACCATGGAGCATTTTTTATTAGGTTACAACTTTTTTTTTGACATTACGAGCATCGCAGTTGAGAGTTTGTCATGCTCACTCAAATGTCTCGCTGTTGGTGACACGTGTTATTGGGTCGTTCAGTTCCCTTCAAAATGGTTGAGCTGAGTGGGGCTGATACACGCGTCATGCTCGTGAACGGGTGCCGTCAGATGGGACTGGTCATCTCTTAGCTGCCAGTGGCTTAATTCAGTTTCTATCTTTTAATTATTTTACATTTTTATTTCATTATCGACATTGTGCTCACATGATAGAAGCAACAAGTAATATGTAACCAAGCATTATATGTAACACATAATATGATTTAAAAGAGTGTCCATGGAGTTTCTTGCACGTTCTTCTCCATAGAGACCTACTCTTTGGAACGTGCAATTTAGCTTCACTTTTCTTGGACTGACCGACATTTGACTATTCAAAAGTGCCTGTAAATGGTCTATTTGAAATAAATGCTTTGATTTTGATTTTTGTTGCTAAGGTTCTTGTTGATTGTGTTAATGTCAGTAAAAATATACGCTACAAGCTCTGCTGTGTTTGTAAATCTGCCTACTCTGCTACATAACCCAGCCCCCTAGCCAAGTTAAAACCGTTTCGCTTGCGTCGAACGCTTCGAGTTGACCTTGCCGCCAATTCTTTTGTTCTGACCACGTGACTGAGCGTTGAGGTGACGACACTTCCCGTACATTTGAAGCTTTATACAAGCGTTAACTGTTGCAGATTAGCAACTTGGTTAGGGGTACAGATCTTATATTATTCTAATACTTTCTAATACCTTGAACCTTCAGCTTCTAGAAAATACCAATGTTATCTAACTTTAAAAACTATTTTTTTTGTGTTCTTATATAACTGCAGCCTACTGACAAAACAATAATCTAACATAATTATGTTATAGGGCTTATTTAATTAAATATACCGAGTTATATGAGTTGGTTTATTTGCGTTGATAAGGCATATCATTGCAAATATTATGAAATCTGTGACTGTTGCTACTTATAGAGATATAATGCAACTTTATAATATCACTTGAAACCTGCGGTAATACTTTGTACCTGTATTGTTTGTGAATTGCTTACGTGTACAAATAAAACTGCTGATGCTGCGGAACTTACTTAAACTACTTAAAAAAAAATCTATATCTTATCTTATATATAAAATTCTCGTGTCACAATGTTCGTTCTCGTACTCCCCCGAAACGGCTTGACCGATTCTCATGAAATTTTGTGAGCATATTGAGTAGGTCTGAGAATCAGCCAACATCTATTTTTCATAACCCTTAGTGATAAAAAAAAAAGAAATTACTTAAAAATTATTTATATGGCAAAACAACGTTTGCCGGGTCAGCTAGTATTTCTATATGGAAACTAGACTTGTAGAGCTACTCTAGATCCACGCCGCTAGAGCCACGTGGCGACGTTCTACGTTCAAATCAGGCTTAGTCCACTTTTGCGTCGGTCTAATGTAGTTCAGCAAAATACAGAGTTGAAATGTGTTAGATAGAACAACGAAATCTTGGTTTGTTTTTGGTAAAATGTATTAGTATTATTTATTAGTCATAGAATAGTATTACTAACATCATGAATAACAACTTTTGTTTATGATGTATACAGCCCTGCAAGGTTATTAGTATTTTACAGGGGCTGTTCAAGTATTACGTAAGCAGATTTTTTGCAAATATTAACTTCCCCCTCCCCCTTGTCAGCAAAAGTAAGCAAAGCTCTCACCCCCTCCCCCATGCTTACGTAAAAATTGGTACAAGAATTTGTCAATGTGTTGGCTTCGTTATTAATTTATGAGCACCAATTGTAAGTCTACAAATAAGGAATAGGCTTGAAATAAAGGAAAAAAAACAAACTTCATTTAAAATTTTGACATAATAATTTAAATTAACAGCCTTGAGTTTATGATACACGAATCCATGACTCTAAATCTTCAACGACATTGGATGTTGGCTGCTCAGTGATGTGTTTCTGCTCACTTTCTTGTGATCTTGAAACATCGAGATTGTTCTCTTAAAAAATTAAGAAAAATATAGACTGCTGACGTAATCACCATCTAAACTCCCCTATCCCCATCTAGACTCCCCTATCCCCCATGTCATCAAAAAGAAGCAACGCTAAAACCCCCCCACCCCCCTATGTGCTTACGTAATACTTGAATGGCCCCAGAAACCCAGTATAACGTACAGAGTCCCACTAATCCATCCTGTTAATTTTCGCCACACTATTTTTTTTGTTTATTTCCAGGACCCAATCAACGATGGCGGGCAATGGGACATGATCGTGAACTTGGTCAACAAATATGGCGTCATACCGAAGAAGTGCTTCGCTGAGTCGTTCAGTTCTCGACGCAGTTTGCACATGAACGCACTTATCAAGACCAAGGTAAGAGACATCACCTTTCATCGTCAACATCATTTCAGTCGAAATACGTCTACGGTAGGACATAGGCCTTCCAGTTCGTCACTACGGCCGGTCCTGTGCTTCTCGCGTCCATTGGACTTCAGGTCCTCGGTATACGCAATGGTTAGCTCGCCGTCCAGCTTTTCGGTAACCGTCTGGACTATCGCAATTCCACGTCTAAAGCACGTATTTTGCGTATTTCATTTTGCGGGATTCTCGGGTAGCTTTCCCTGTAACCAGCAACCACTGGGCAGCTTAAAAGCAGATGAGCTGCTGTCTCGTCCTCCTCCATGCAGGCTCTACAGAGTAGGCTGTCTGTAACTCCTATGACAGAGAGGTGCTTCTAAGCCCGAGTTATCGACGACATGTGATGTTTCACGCACGATTCAAAGAGATGTCAGCAAAACCGTGGGAACCCAACAGGGCCGATGCCCGCTAGAGACGCGGTGATTTTTGAAAAGGAAATCCGCGGTGGGACCGCAAACGGTAACTGAAGGACACAGGTGTGGTTTAGTCAGTACAAGTCTGACACAACCCTAGAAAGGGAGCAGATATTAGACGATTACTCACCTCAAAAGAAGGCCTATTATAATTTCATATGTGTACTTGTTTTAGCTGCGCGAGTACGCCAAGGAGCTGCGCGACAAGGTGGCCAACAACGCGTCTGATGAGGAGATCCAATGCGCCATCAAGGGGCAGATGGCTGTTATATACAACATCGTCGCTACTTGCTTAGGTAACTACTTTACAGTCACGTGGTTTGCGACCACGGCTGAAAAAAAAAAGAAAGAAAAACAATTTTATGTGGCGAAAAAACGCAATCTGCCAAGAGTAGACAGCTGAGGCCCTACCACTCTTAGACCATGGTGGCACAACTGGTCGCGCCGCCATGGTATCGCGGTGAAATATAGACCTAAGCTACCAAACTAGACACCATACAGACACCAGAGTCGACACACGTCCGTCACACCAAATTGGTTGCGCAACCAAACGGACATCAGGTGAGTAACTCTTCAGAGCTGAATACATTTTATTGGTAGCGACGACAAGTCGCGCCGCCATGATGTCTCGATGAAATATTGCTCTTAACTTGATCCATTTTAAGAGTGTCCATGAAGTTTCTTGCACGTTCTTCTCCATAGTGATCTACGCTTTGAAACTTGCAACTTAGCTTCACTTTTTTGACTTACCATCATTTAGACAAATCAAAAGTGCCTGTAAATGGTTTATCCTAACTAATATTATAAATGTGAAAGTGTGGATTTTTGGATGTTTGTTACTTAATCACGCAAAAACGGCTGAACGGATTTGGATGAAATTTGGCATGCATATAGCCTTTAACATGGAAAAGAACATAGGCTACCTTTTATCCCGATTCCTTAAGTACCTAATGCTTCGCGGGTAAAGCCGCGGGTAAAAGCTAGTTTATAATAAATGTTTTTAATCTCTAACCTAAACTGACCCGTTAAAAGAACGCTATATAGGGTGTATAACGCCATCCCTATTTCTCGTTCGTACGCTAGACATTTTAAGATGTCATAGTAAGGCCCCTATTAGTCCCTGCATTTTCTTTAGCCTACCCTGGATTTTAATAATAATTATTATTTATGTCCTCATACAGGTACTCCCCCAGAAAAGTTCAACTTTGAGTACTACAACAAAGAGAAGGCCTACAAGAGCTTCGGTCTGCTGAGCCCGCAGGAGTTCTATGATCAACATGTCCGTCCCCTCTTCGATGTTAACGATAAGGTAGCTATGGAAATATCATCAATTTTAGCTTACTTAAGTTGACAGCAGTGGTGGCCAAGTGGTAACGGCCCCGACTTACAAGTCGTAGGTCGCGGGTTCAAACCCAACTCATAACGTAATTTATTTCATCACCACTGCTATCAAAACAGTGAAAGCATCGTAAGGAAACCGACAAGTCCTAGAACCAAAAATTCGTAGACATTCACGAACCCGCACTGGGCTCGCGTGGTGGATTACGGCCCATTCCCTCTCCAAGAGTGGAGGCCTGAGTCTCCGCAATGGGAACATTAAAGGCTGATTATGCTAGTTTAAGTTAAACTTCAAATATTACAATAAAGGTAAAGCTTACAAGACCTACGGTCTGCTAAGACCACAGGAATTCTATGACCTACATAGCCGTCCTTTCTTCAATGTTAACGTCCAAACGTTTACAGCCCTAAAAGTGCAAAATCTATGTCCATGTAAGATGTGCACATGTGTAAGTTTTGCCTTGTGAGCCGCGCGTTTAATGTATAGTTCGAAAATTCATATTCAAATTCATCGCCATCAACTCAAATGTTGACTTTGGCTTTGTGTATTTTAAGATGATTTTTAACCGACTTAAAAATGAGGATATTCTTGCTTTCATTTTTATTCAAGCAAAAAGTGAGGGTATGACCGAGTTGGGCTTTAAAAATAAAATAAAATCAAAATTATTTTATTTCGCATAGGCCTACATGGGCACTTATAAAACGTCGGAAGCTAGTGCACTATCTGCACGTATCACGAATTCTTTATACATATTTGAGTAAGGGAGATAAATATAATGACCACCAAAAATAAAATTGTGACGTGTCATCTATTACCTGAAATATATACCTACCAATCAGCAAAAACCATGTCCAAAAAATGAAGACCTAAAATTACAACTCATTTTAGTCATAACTGCACTTTTAAACGGTACTATGAACACAAATTTTGTTCTGATTAAATACAAAGTTTAATTGCCATAAAATTTATTTTATTTTATTTATTAAACATACTTACACACTATCTTCACAGGCTAACACCAACACAATAGCGATTTAAAAAAAAAAAAAAAAAAATATCTTATGGCTAACACTTACCTAAAAATAAAAAAAACAACATTCAACTCTATTACAGTATATACTACTAACTATAATAACGTAGCTATACTTCCAAATGTTGTACATTACTTGTGAAAACGATCCCCACAATTTAATCACTTTGGAACTTGGGGCAACTCAAACAGTTTAGGTTAGAGGGGGAAAAAAAAATTGAGTAATACCTTATTAGTACTTCGAATATTTGAAACAACCTCTGCATTATGTTTTCCAGGTGTGCCTAGTGTCGGACCCTCGTCAGTCCAACCCGTTCGGTCAGCTGTACACGCTGCACTGCCTCGGCAACGTGGTCGGGGGCCGGCAGACGGCGTACAACAACCAGCCCATTGAGACGCTCATGAAGTTAGTACTTACTTCAAAGTATATTTATGTGCTTCCAGTCCTAACAGATGCAGCTTTCCACGAGTGTCGTAATGAAGTGACTACCCTAAGCAATCCAGTTATTGGATAACATATGCTCTAACCAGACTGTTTGTCTGTATAGTCAGTCTAATAAGTCAACGGACTTGGGAATTTTGTATAATAATAATAATAATTAGTATAGTCGAAGCTGGCGTTGCGCGGATGGATCAAGGGCCTGATACAGAAGGCAGTACTCCTCGATACGGCTCGTATTGTGAGGAGGTTCCTGTCTCTGGAGCCCTAACCACCGGTAGTAGGGACCCGGTTCCCGACATCGGCGGACAACTATTTTTTATATTTTTAATTTTTTTTTTTTATTTTTTTTTTTTTAAGAAATGTTTAAAAATGTAAAATAATATGTTAGAATGAAAAATAAAGGAGATAATAATAATAACTTAATTTCAAGTTTGCACCCATAGAATGGTTAGTAACAATAATAACTTAAAACTATGTTAGTAGCTATTAAAACTCAAAAATAAATTAAATTAATTACATTATGTTAAAATGTCCCTTAATAAAATGTCATTGATCCACGTCAATCAATCTTATCATTATAATAATCATTTAAAAAAAACTTATATTCGATAAATTTTTTTAAGGTTCTTCTGTTAGTTAACAATGATCTTTGTCTCTTAATCAACCTTGATTATTGAATTCGTGTTGACTACATCAGATTTAATTATATCCTAATAATTACCCAAGTCGTTTAACTTATTAGACAGACTCTATAACATTTGGTTTATGATTTATACCGTCAAGCCGAGTGAATTTTATAGGAACGCAGGGTTCGTGGAGGCGATCAGCGGTTCGTGAAAGCCATATATGGAGCGAGAGGGAATAGGAAGCCCTCATCTCCTGCGTACTAGTAATGCAAGCGAAGGAAGTGGTGAAAAAAGTGAGCCGCCGCAGACGCAGAGCAATTCCCGACGGCTAGCAATGTGTAGCTTACCGTCCGATAAGGATTAATTAGATCGACGGCGCGTTACTTACCACGCCTCGTAGGGCCGTCAATTGACGGAGCCCGCTGGGGTATCCTAGGCACGCCAGGCGTCTGCCTGCTGGGGCAGTATTGTTCAAAAGAATTACCGCAGCCTTCGACGCAAAGGCAACTCTACTCCTTCAGTTGGCTTTGAACAAGTGAATTTTAGACAATAAAAGAGACAAGCACTCTCACACCACCCTAGAAAAGGTCATTTGATTATTTTCCATGACAAAAAAAAAAAACACTATTATCAATTGAGAGAATGAAGAGCAGTCACCCCCGCGACATCTGACACTCAGTACCTCCACAAGTTTTCGGCATACTCTTGATGGGGCATACCATCCGAGTTCTGTCAAAAGATAACAATTCATACTTGATTTTATACTGTTCATCTTTTTCAGGGTTGTAAAAGACAGTATCGCTGGGGGTGAAGCCGTGTGGTTCGGCTGCGAGGTCTCCAAGAGATTCGAGAGGAAGAACGGCTTCGAAGACTTGGATGCGTGAGTTTTCAACCCGATCATAATTATGGTGTGTCCAGACCTGTCGAAAGCGCCGCTTGCGAGCCGCCCGCGAGTCGCCTACGAACGGAGCGCGTGCATTTCGCGCGCGGTTCGTTTGTACTCAGCCCCTGCGCCGCGCACGCTTCGTACTAACATGAATTGCACGCGCGCAGTTCGCAAGCGACGCATTTGCCAGATCTGGACGCACCATTAGGACTTCACTCACGCCTCACACAATTAATTATACTTGTAGTCATATTTTAGAAACTGCTTCTGCCCATGAAAATGAGCAACTTTCATACATCGATTTTTATTTTAAAACTACGAGTATCTGACCCAGTCCTGGAATGAAAGGCAACGAAAGAACTAGGAGTGGGTTTTAGTTAGTAAAGATCTGACGCGCGCTCCTGCCCCGCCCAAGGGCGAGAGATGTCATTGAATGATTTTCCACCTAAGGACACACAAAATTTCTTCCAAATTGGTTAAGCTGTTTATGAGGAGTTAGATGACATACACACGTACAGAAGAATTATATAACGTGTAACGTTAAATGTTTTGCGCAAAACCTCAGACACCCCAAATGATTTTTCATTCAATGGACCTAATTCTGTGAACTATTTGTGTTTGTTTACCTATTTGCGCATGTGATGGCTTGACTTATTAATAAATAGACAGCAACATTTTTTAATGACGAAATTCTTTTGAAAAATGTAGCCTATATTAAAAAGAGGATCGATTGATTCTGCTCGTTATTCTGATGAACTATTTTCAGGTTTTGCGCATTTAACGTGTTACACACGTTGTATCTTTAAATATAAAAATCAATACCACTTTTTGTTATAATTTTATAACTCAAGAACGGACTCACCTATCCAAACCAAATGTTTAGGCTTTGTTCGGACTATTTAGTAGATGGTTTATGTGAAGTTTGGTAGGGTATAGTAGTGTAGAGTAGGGTAGAGCAGGATAGGGTAGGGTAGAGTAGGGTATAGTAGGGTGTAGTAGGGCAGAGTGGAAGCGAAGCCGCGCGGGCAAAAGCTAGTAAATTTATAAAGATATTTCATTAATCACCCACAGCCAAGACTACCGCCTCCTGTTCAACACGGAGGTGCAGATCGGACTAAGCAAGGCTGACCGGCTGATGTACAGCGACTCGTGGATGACCCACGCTATGGTCTTCACAGCTGTCGGCACTGATGTAAGTACTGTGTAAAAGCAAATCAAATAATGAAATTTAACACCTTAAAAAACCCAAAAAAAAAAATTAAATAGAGATAAAGCCCAAAATAAGCAACTATCTGTATATAGAGTTTCGCCATGTCGGACAATGGTAATCGCCGGTAATGGTTCCTTTTGGACGATGTCGGACAATGGTGACAAGACATCCCTTACTTCGACTTACGTTTGCAAGTGATTGGTCACATGCGCATCACACGACAAAAAGGGCTGGGCGTCAACACGAGCGTGTCCGACAGAGTGAACCCGTGATGCTATTGATTTTTTTTTTTGGTGGAGGTTAGCTACGGTGGACTCATGACTGCCAGTAGGTAGTAAATATGCTGTTAAAATTTCGTAAATAAGACCATTGCTTATTTTTTGCCTTAATCATTCAGCCGAAAGACGTTGTGCATGTGAGTTTATATGTTCGTATACGCATCCACGATACAGGATTATTTCCTATACATCATTCAAAATAAGACGAACCTTTTTTACTGTCCGTTTAACTGATTTTGAATTTTATTGCGTTGGTGGCATGAAAAATGGCGGTTGCAGTAAATAAAATACTTGGTATTGTAACCACTGCTTTTAATGCCATCTTAAGGCTTCCCCTTAAATGGGCGCGCGCGTTCCTCGTGTGAGCGAGGCGGGCGCCGCGTGCGCGCTGCGTAAGCGTCGCGTGTTGTCACCGTGTGACGTATGTGCAGCGAGCGCGAGGCGCGCACGCTTTGGCGTTTAACTCGTTTCAGAGAGTGCGCGCCGCGTGCACTCTCCACACTCCAGACACGCCGCAGGGCAGCAAAACGCGACGTTCCCGCAGCGCGCGCACGGCGCCCGCACTACTCACACCCCCGAGGATCGCGCACGCCTAATGTGGGGTCAGCCTTATGTCTATAGAATAGAAGTCAAAATCGGTTGAACGGACAGTGAGAAAGGTTTAACCAGATTTTTATAATTTCCCTTTGGAAACGTGTTAAAATACAAATTACTAGCTTTTGCCCGCGGCTTCGCCCGCATGCATAAAATCAATCATCTATCGGTGAACCTGGTTTTTTTTCCAGAGATTACCTATCTCTGGAAAAAAAATGTAAGCAATCGGACTAACAAAAAAAAACTACCTCTTTATGATTCCAGAGATTACCTATCTCTGGAAACAAAAATTTAAGCAATCGGACTAACAAAAAAAAAAAACAAACTACCTACCTCTTTATAATATTAAGTTCTACACTAATTAACTTAATAACGTCGATACAGCCCTTACTAATTTAGTAATTTGTTGTACAGGACAAGGGCAACCCACTGAAGTTCCGCGTGGAGAACTCTTACAGCGACAAGGAGTACGACAAAGGATACTTGTTGCTTACTGAGCCCTGGTTCAGGGAGTTTGTCTTTGAGGTATGTATTAGCTACCACCTCTGTTACAAATTCAAATTTTTATTTTTCGGCCACCATGATCCAACAGTTAGTATACATAAGACTTAAAAAAAAAACTCAGAAAAAGAACTCTTACATATTCAGGTCCATTTTTTGAGGTCGTCGGTAAAGAAAGTGGTAAGAAGACATTCTGATGTTAGGATGTTTGGACCTCTTTTTTTATAGTTCCGAGACAACACAGTTTTTTTTTATATTGACTACCTTTTTAGTACATTGACATATTTTTTCAATTTTTGTAGATTTTTTTAATAGATATTTCATTTGCCAGAGGTTCTAACACTTAGAAAGTTTACCCAATGACTATGAATAAATTAATTTTGTATTTAAAAAATAGCGCAATAATATATGTACTTAGTGTTTTACCGTCCTAATAAAATCGCTTCAGTCGGAAAGTTTGTCTAATCTAACACTTAAAAATAACTCTCTAATCCACAGGTGGTAGTCGATAAAAAATACGTCCCAGAGGAAGTGTTGCAAGTGTTCACACAGGAGCCCAAAGTGTTGCCAGCTTGGGACCCCATGGGTACGCTCGCTTGCCCTTACTGCGACAAACAATAGCGCTCCGACGTGTAGGTAACAAGTGTATGTGTTTTACTATGGAGAAGTGACATATCTGTCGGTTATTTTGATATATGCTTTATAAATATTTAAAGCCCCGACTTATAGACATATCAACGCCCAGCCCTAACCCTTGAACCTAGAATGCCGAAATTTTGCATAGATGTTTCTTCTTTGATATACACCACAAATTTTTAATTAGAACAAATACTCAAAGGGCTTATTAGAAAAGGTCACGTTATTACAGTAAGTAAAGTCTCAATAAATAATATCCATAAACAGCAAAGTTATTAGAGTTTGTTTATATCCCAAATTGTCACTTAATTTATGGAAACATTGGTTATGAATGAATGAATCATGATCAAAGTGGAAAAAAAATACTGCGCGTAGTATTTTCTAGTAGCAATTGTTATGACATGACCAATTTTCGTGGACAATTTTGGGATTCCGTTTTTTTTTCTTTTGATACAAATATGATCAATAACTGGTACGGATAGAGCTCCATTGTTTTGTACTAATTAAAAACCAGGGCTGTATACAGAGAATGAAAAAGGAGTTTTCACTAACTACCACTAAACTAAAACTATATTTTCACTTCACAGTATTTTCGAAAATTAATTTTAATAATTATTTTAAAATTTAATCGGATTCTTCGGGACGCTTTCTGTTTAGGTATTCATTTTTAAAACTTGACAAAAGACACCACCATACTGTTTGAAGTGCTTGCATACAAAAAGAATAAAATATTAATTAAAATACATTTTACTTAATATTTTAATTAATACGTACATGTCTAACAGAGCCTTCAGATTAAAATTCCACAGATATGTAACTTCTCAAATTAGGAACATATTACTAGTATAGGCATTTTGTACTTGAGCAATATGGAAGTTATTTTGTTACAAAGTAGCCAATAATCAGTCATGCCTGTATCTTGTTACGCTTTTCTAAGTTAACTGTATTCTATTAACATGTAGACCTTAGAGTAAATACCTATAGATGTAGCCACCTCGTGGCTGCACATAAGACAGCACTACAAAACTTCAATAAGGTTATTACGTGAACTTTAACCTTAAATATGACCACTAAAATACACTAAAAACTTAACTATTGGAGTCTATTTCCTCTACATACACTAATATTATTATTTTAATTGCTGAAATTATTCTAAAAAAGAGCTTTTAATGAAAATATTTTTTTCATAGCAAGCTTTTTAGATTAATACTCGTCAAGACGAATCATACGAGCCCAAACTCGATGGGGTTGTGTCGTTTAACTACGAAGTTCCTATAGCCACCTTCCGGTTCCATCATTAGATCAGCTCCATGTCATAATAATTTTGCATTGTCATCTGATTTACACATGCATGCAAAATTTCAGCACAATCGGTAACCGGGAAGTGGGTCAAATTTAATTTGCAAGATTTGATGACAGACAAACATCTGGACAGATGAAACTAAATAAAAGCTTGTAAAATAAAAAAATTCTCGAGTCGACCTCTCAGTGAGACAGGCCATCATAAAACTGGCACGTCGAATGAGACAGAGCATGTTATGTATTATCTCAATTATCTTACTTATAACGTATACAATATGCTTCTCACTTCCGCACTTCCATACAGTCTTATAACTACATCTAGAGGTATATTTAATCTAAGATTTAGACCTATATAATTTTACTATCTGAAATGTATTCATCTCCATATTACTTTTTTTTAGCAACTGCAATGCTTATACGCTGAGTTATCTTTTGCTGTCATTATCTCAAAAATGGGAAGAGAATATATTACTGAAATTAGTGAATGTTTAAATAACACCATATGACGACAGGTGCGTCTAATTTGTAACTTTAGTGAATAATAAGGCTCAATTTACTTATTATTTTTAACTGTTCAAATTTTTACAGAAAGTGATAACGAATCTCTTAATAAAATCATGCCTAAGTTGTATGTTTTTGCCCTTCCCAGTGTCATTTGTTATTTATGACAACCAGCCGTATCATCTGGCAACACCAGTGACGCACATCCAACCTAAATCGATTTTAAGTCGGGTAACATTATAACAAAACACTTGAATGGAGGTGAAAATAAATGAATTTATATTTTTACAATTTTTGTATTACAATTGTGTTCAGTATGTTACCAAAACCATGTTGCTATTGTTATTTGTAGAATAAAATATTAATTTCTTTATTTTTGTATTGCCATATTCATTTTTTTTATCGATTTTTGCTGTTAATTTAATACGGCATCGTCGTTAAATGCGAATAAAATATCATATTTGATAAATAAATGTTTGGAAAATAGCTTTTGTTGTTTTAATAACTGAAGACCTTTTAAGGCCTACGCAAAACGAGAGCAATAGATTTTGCTGCCAGTCGGCGCACACCAGTCGCTTAAATACCGCGGCCTTTCAGCATCTTGCCACGGCATACCACGTCACGTCGAAGTATGCCGCGTCACGATAAAGTAAGGCCACAACAGCCTCTGTTGCCCGTTACACAGGTTGTAGTGATGACACTATACCTCGCACAAATAAGTATTTCATTCAACATAAGTAGCACGTTGGTGAAGCACCAGCATCCTTCGGCATGCTCTTGCCTACCGCAACGCGCCACGGCCTCGGCAGCCTGCCGAGTCTTGAGTTCTTCAAATTCTCCAATAACATGTGTTGTAAAATGTTGGAGGACAAGTTGGTGTCGTTGCAAGCAACCTCACATTGATTAAGAGTTGCGCGTCATGTTTGGAGGACATTTTGTCCTGTAATATATCTGAGTTCCCACCTGTGTTCCTTTTTATTATCCTTATCGTTCCAATGTCACGGTAACTCTTTCGTGCAATCCACAGCCGAAATCGCAGTTCGTGACTTTGGCATTACATTTACAATTGAATTGAAAATAGCATACACTCTATTCGATTTATTTAGACTTATTAAAATGTAAGTAGGTAGGTACTTACATAGGTATTCCGTGACGATAAAATTATACAATGCCTATTACTAAAAATAGTGTAAGGTCGTCTCACAGACATTAGTGGCACGAGTTTTTTTTTTAAGTACAGTTATTTGAACGTGTCAACATAAAGTGCTAATTTGTATTGAAACTGTAGAACGCCTTGTAGGTACTAACAATAAGTTAAATGTAATTCGTTAGTAACAATATCAAAAATAACTATTCAAAATCGCAAACAGAACGTATTTCGGAGTCGCCCATGAAGAGTTCCGTAGCAGCAAGTAACATAATATAAAAGTTCTTGTAGTTGTAACTTTGATCGATGTTTTAATAATAGTGTATTTTTTTTAGATTTATGTAGTATTAAAAAAAATACTAGATCTCGTTCAAACCAATTTTCGTTGGTGGTTTGCATGGTAATATACATACATCATATATTTTTTTTAGTTTTATCATTCTCTTATTTTAGAAGTTACAGGGGGGGGGCACACTTTTTACCACTTTGGAAGTGTCTGTCGTGCAAACTTTTTAGTTTAGAAAAAAAATGGTGTTAGAAACCTCAATATTATTTTTGAAGACCTATCTATAGATACCCCACACGTATGGGTTTGACGAATAAAAAAATATTTTTGAGTTTCAGTTCCATGTTCTATGGGGAGGGACCCCCAAAATTTATTGTTTTTTTTTTCTATTTTTGTATGAAAATCTTGATGCGGTTTACAGAATACATCTACTTACTAAGTTTCATCAGTATAGCTCTTATGGTTTCGGAAAAAAGTGGCTGTGACATATGGACGGACAGACATGACGAATCTATAAGGGTTCCGTTTTTTGCCATTTGGAACTACTACTACGGAACCCTAAAAAAGTGTTGGACTTTAGGTAAATATACTCTACCTATTCCAATCTCTACTCATCATATCAGCCGATAGACGTCCACTGTTGGACATAGGCCTCAAGTGTCGCCACAATGAACGATCCTTTGCGTCCCACATCTATCGGATTCCCGCAACCTTACCAGGTCATCGGTCCATCTTGTAGGAGGCCAATCTCTACTGATGAGTGAATAAAATAAAAATTAATGGGGATAGGTTACCTTCGCGAAACCAAACAGTAAAAACTCCACATTTATAACACTTTATTTTGAAACAAAAATTACAATAGTAGGTAATAGAGGTCTAATCATAGAAAAATCGGGTCAAAATTAGATTTTCGAAAGACTTTAAACAAAAATTACATTTTGATATACATACTTAGATTATATAGAATATTTCATTATTTTTATTTTTTTTTAATCTTTATATAAAGAGTTAGGTATTTCGCTAGTGCGAATATGTCACTCTGTTGGTATACAAGACTTAATTAAGAGTTAAATAAAAATAAGTGTTAGTAAAACAATAAAAAAATATAGAACAATAGAAAAAGAATTACAAAAATATACACTTTTAAAAGCCAATGATCAAAATTAGGGTAATCGAGACAAATCGTAGTTTTTAAACTTAAGATACATTAGGGGACAGACTGTCCCGCAACTTGCCCTTGAACATTTCTCAATGCATTCACGGGACGCGTGATATGTTGTTGGAAAAGACAGTGTTGTGCGTCATGTATTAATAATAGTAGTAGTAGTATTTCACTAAAACAGCACTTGTCACAGTATACATTGTTTAGAAATATTTATATTATGATACAATAGTAGATTCTATCTTTTAAACTAGGACTAGCCTGTGTCTTAAAAGATAGAGTTCAGCCAAATGGATTATGTTAATATCACAATCCAAAAAATAAGCGATGACAGTGTTAACGATTTAGGTATATATGTATATCTACTAACAATTGTACGGAAAAAATAATAATAATAAAAACCAATCCTAAGTGCACGTGTAGGTTATATGTTTATAGTTGGTCCCCTAGTGTATCTGAGGCTTAAAGTTCCACCGTAATCTCTATCGAGGTTACCAAGCAGCTATAACCCACTTGAAGCGATCCCCCTCTTTGTGCACATCTCCATTGTGACCGAAAAGTAGTCTGTCTCCAATATCATCAGTATCCACAGCCAGTTTTAGTCCTTGCCCATATTTATAATTTATTATGAAGAACACCAGACTATCGTCTTTAACCAAAGGTTCCAAATAATATCTGTGCCTGTCTTCGTCAGAACTGGATGATCCCCAAGCTTGTCTGTCTCCGATATTATCTACATTTACGTCCAATTTTAAGTACATGTTGCGATGAATGTTGTAGAGTTTAAATGTGACGCCGCCACTGCTCCACAGGGGGAGGATCTTCCAGCTGACTCTCACACTGGTTATTTCACATTGATTATTATCACCCCAAGCGAGTCTGTCATTGTAAGAGTCAGTGTCCACATCAAGTTTCAAAGGCTGTAGATATTGCTTGTTGACTATCGTCACAGCGTCTTCGTTGAAGATGTGTTGGAAACTCTTAGGGAAATTATTGCGAACAATATTTTCAGCGTCACCGTGCCATAGTTTATACGCAAAAGACATGACTTTTCGTGGATCAGCGGCGATTAGTCTCATCACAATATTGTTGATGAATTCGCTGTCACTCGCCTCTCCGAAGCTTTGGACCATATTTACTGCAGCGTCATAGTTACCATTAATAACATTATTGTACAATTCTTCCTCAAAGCTGCAGGTGTTCAAAAATGCTACGTGACTATTATAGTAAGTCAATCCTTGAAGTTCACTGGGCAGTGAAGCATTCGGAATAAGAGTCAGTACTTTTTTTCTCAATTCGACTGCGAGCTCAGAGATCTCCTGAGAGTCGCCATTCACTCCATAAACGATCACCTTGCCGTGGTCGTTGTTGACGATGCGTGCGATGTCCTTAGCACAGCTGCTGTTGATGCGTGACGCATCCGCGACGGTTACGGTTAGGACGGAGTTGTCTTTAATATAAGCGCTGGTGTCGCAGTCGCTGTAATTACGGACAGGGATCCTGTTCGGTATCTTCTTGTCTACGTCCGGGCCGCTGCTGACCAGTTGGTGCTGATGGTTGACATTGTAACAGTTTGAGAAGCCTCGAACGCCATCTTCGGACACAACTCTACCCTCTCCCCAGTAGTCAACATGTTCGATCAGATTGTTGAGGGAGACAGGTACTTTCTCCAAGTAAAAATCTCCTAAGTATGGAGTCTCGGAGTAAGGAAACCGCTTGTCAATATTGGTGTTGAAGTTTGGGCGATCAGCAGCCTGCCAGACACTAGCGGATCTCATGTTGAAGTTCAGTGTGTTGATTAGTCTATAAAAATAATGAAAAAAAAAAAATAGTACACAAAAAAAGTTAAAACCAGCCAGCCTAGAAACGACTCTAAGATGGCACACAAACTAATAAAATGACGGTATAAAGCTACTTACCAACGCAGTGTACAATCAGTTTGTTGAAATTTTCAGCATGTCGCAAGTTCTTTTATACGAAAATTTTGTTTCGATAACTATCACATAGTAGTTATCACGGGAAACCTCAACTTCCATACAAAAATAGTAATTTCGGGAACATCAGCCGCAAAATGATAAGCTCTACAGTCTAGGTATACCTATGATAACATGACCGTTTACCAAAAAATATTGTTTATCAAAAGTATAAAGGGGCTGAACTTTAACTGAAGGGGTAGTACGAAACAGGGCCGATGCGATGCCTGCTGAAGCGTTTTTAGTAGGTGGGAAATCGTCAATTTTTTTTCCGCTGTAGTGCGAGGGCGTGTCAGAGTTTTACTGACTAAAACTCACTCCTATGCTCCCGGGGTTTCCTTTCGGATAACTCATGATATCTGCACGTCTATTTTTGAAGATATTCCTGCAATGTATAAGCAATGAACATATATTTACTACTAAAGAGACAGCTGATTAATTGCAGGAAAACATCGTGAGGAAACCGGCATGTCCTAGAACCAAAAATTCGAAGACATGTGACATTCACCTACCCGCACTGGCCCCGCGTGGTGGATTACGGCCCATTCCCTCTCCTAGAGAGGCCTGAGTCCCAGCAGTGGGGACATTATACGGCTGATTATGTATGTATGTAGACAGCTGGTTTAGAACAAAATGTCTCCAGAGTCTACCTATACCTCCACCCAGGGCCGTTTTATCCATAAGGCAATGTAGGCAACTGCCTAGGGGCCCCGCCAAGATCTGGGGCCCCGCGCTTTAGGAAAAAAAAATAGACTATGTTTCATAAACAGTAAAAAAAAAAAAAATTTCGATGACATGCCATTTATCTAGCAATCCTATCATTGGATTATGCGAAAAGCTGTCAACAGATTGAGTTTAATAAAACAACATTTTTCATTAGCAACGTGTGAGTGCAGTGCATATTCATTGGCTTTTGCTGATAATTTTGTTTATATCAATTTTCATAACATAAAATCAAACAACTACATAGAAAAACAATAAAATATGTAATTATGAATAAATTTATGTTAGAAATAAAATATTTTAAGAAGTTAGAAGATGGTAGGGGGGGGGGCGACATGCATAAACCGGCCCTGCCTCCACCCTAATTTAAACCGTATCGTTATGATTAAACAGTTTAATTTTACTTTTAACAATTTTTCAGCCCACTCATTTCAGACTTGCGATTCCACACTATTAACTATTTATAAAAAATCTTAAACAGTACTGCAGTAATGAAATAGATTTTTTTTTCTTTTTATTGTTATATTGATTCATAATTTATTGAGCAGTAGTGGCCCAGCAGTAACAACCCCAATTTACGAGTGTTAGATCGCGGGTTCCAACCCAGTCAGGCGCATTACTTAGTGTAATTTATTTCATCCCCATTGCTCCCAAAACGATGAAGGAACACATCGTGAGGAAACCGGGCTAGAACCAAATAATCCTTTCTTATAGAGGCCTGAGTCCCAGCCGTGGGAACTAAGACTTAGTATGTTATGGATTTATAATTTAGTACATTTTGATACATTATCTCCCACTATGCGTGTTACGGCCTGGGGGGTTACCATGACGTTCAAAGTAAGATTGTTTTAATCTTGTTTTAGTGTGGGTAAGAGATGGCGCTAGACAACCTGTATAGCTCTGTCTTTTATCCACACAGAAACAAAATTAAAACAATATTACTTTAAACGTCATGGTCTAGGCTCTGTTCACGGTTTCGGTCGGCGCAGCGAGCGGGGCTGCACGGTGCCGCTCACCGTGCAGCCCCGCTCGCCGCGGCGCTATGAACGGGTTTCGTGGCGTGCTTCAAACATTTTCATACTTCTGATCTTACTGCTCGCCGTCTCGCGCTTAGCTCCGCCTCGGGCCTTAGGGAGGATTATGTATTATCCCTATACTAACGTACGGAGCACAAACCTTCACTATCCCACTTCAGCTTTTTTTGTGGTGGGAAAAATCATCCTATGATAACCCCCGCTCTTGGGCGGAGCGGGAGATAGTGTCAGACTCTTACTGACTAACAGCCCACCCATCAACATCGGCAAGTATCTTGCCTGTTCCCAACTATGTTAAGGTTCAGCTTCCAAGCAAAGTGCATGCAGCTGGACATCAGTATTTTACATGGAGCAACTGCTTATCTGTTCTGCGTGCAATGTGTCCTGCCCATTACCAAGTGGTAATGTGCAGGACGACTTGTTCTGGGGTCGCCAAACTTAAGTAGTTTGGCGACCCCAGAACTGGTCGTTGTGGCGACGCTTAAGGGAGGCCTATACGCTTGGTGTACGCTTGCGTGAAGCTAACATACAAAAACTATGAAACTTTGTCCTTGAAGCGGCAAAAACACGATGGCACGACACTGCCGCTTCGTCGACAAAGGACACCAACTATCAACTTGGTTTATGCACGGCTACGTGTCCGTGCTGGGGTGCTCGCGGCAGACTGCGCGGCTGACGGCGTCGCTGAGCGTGCTGGACAATGTGCAGGCCGTGTGCGCCGCGCTCATGCAGTGCGTGGCCATACACGTCGACCTTACCATGCTGACGCAGCATGCTGTCAGAGGTGAGAAGCAAAACAATACGAAGCTAAAATCTAACACAAGCAATCAGAATGATTTCATGTAATTTTTATTTTTCTATTTTGAATAGGCTCACATCAGGAAATGCGATAGTGGTCAAAACCACTATCTCATTTCCTGATGGAAAGCGATGATGTGGCCGACGGTGGAGCACACTTGCCTAGAAGCAACAATTCCGGTACTTAATCGATAAAAAAAATATGTGATTTTTGTGTTGTTGTTTTAAAACTTCTTATTATTTATTGTTACATACATGAATAATGTCAAACAATTAATTCAAAATATAATTAATATTAGTTACCTAATTCTGTAAGTACCTACTTGTGCACACCTTCTACGAATTATTCGTTGAAGTGTAATTTTTAGAAGCATCTTCGTGATTTTTTCTATCGTCTAAAATTAGCTGTACTATGTTTTTATCGCACTATCTGTTCATCATTTATCCCGAAGAATAGGAAAATATTTTTCTGATTCTGTTTACACATTTTTTTGCGCATTATGAAACTCAACGCAACTCAAACGCAATTACCACCTATATTATTTATAGCCTTCTTAAATCTAAAATATATTAACGTTTGTTCCAGACGTAAACTCCTCTCCACCCAAAGGTTCGCCTTGGTGCAACTTCCATCACTTAGACAACGAGGCTTGTGTTGAACGAGTACAAGAGATCTTGTGCCTCCTCGGTGCGGCGGAGTGCGCGTCTCTTCTGCTGGACCGACTGCTGGAGTTGTTCCAGCGGGAGCGAGGGTGCGAGCTCGTGTACATCTGTAACTGTATGGCGGCAGGTGAGCTACTGTCACAGTGGAGTACAAGAGATCTTGTGCCTCCTCGGTGCGGCGGAGTGCGCGTCTCTACTGCTGGACCGACTGCTGGAGCTGTTCCAGCAGGAGCGAGGCTGCGAGCTCGTGTACATCTGTAACTCTATGGCGGCAGGTGAGCTACTCTCACAGTGGAGTACAAGAGATCTTGTGCCTCCTCGGTGCGGCGGAGTGCGCGTCTCTTCTGTTGGACCGACTGCTGGAGCTGTTCCAGCGGGAGCGAGGCTGCGAGCTCGTGTACATCTGTAACTGTATGGCGGCAGGTGAGCTACTCTCACAGTGGAGTACAAGAGATCTTGTGCCTCCTCGGTGCGGCGGAGTGCGCGTCTCTACTGCTGGACCGACTGCTGGAGCTGTTCCAGCAGGAGCAAGGCTCGTGTACATCTGTAACTGTATGGCGACAGGTGAGCTACTGTCACAGTGGAGTACAAGAGATCTTGTGCCTCCTCGGTGCGGCGGAGTGCGCGTCTCTACTGCTGGACCGACTGCTGGAGCTGTTCCAGCAGGAGCAAGGCTCGTGTACATCTGTAACTGTATGGCGGCAGGTGAGCTACTGTCACAGTGGAGTACAAGAGATCTTGTGCCTCCTCGGTGCGGCGGAGTGCGCGTCTCTACTGCTGGACCGACTGCTGGAGCTGTTCCAGCAGGAGCAAGGCTCGTGTACATCTGTAACTGTATGGCGGCAGGTGAGCTACTGTCACAGTGGAGTACAAGAGATCTTGTGCCTCCTCGGTGCGGCGGAGTGCGCGTCTCTTCTGCTGGACCGACTGCTGGAGCTGTTCCAGCGGGAGCGAGGCTGCGAGCTCGTGTACGTCTGTAACTGTATGGCGGCAGGTGAGCTACTGTCACAGTGGAGTACAAGAGATCTTGTGCCTCCTCGGTGCGGCGGAGTGCGCGTCTCTTCTGCTGGACCGACTGCTGGAGCTGTTCCAGCGGGAGCGAGGCTGCGAGCTCGTGTACGTCTGTAACTGTATGGCGGCAGGTGAGCTACTGTCACAGTGGAGTACAAGAGAACTTGTGCCTCCTCGGTGCGGCGGAGTGCGCGTGCATACCATACCATATAATTTTGTAACTTAAAATAATGTCTTCTAAAAGATCAAAATTGTTTGATTACTCACTAAGCTCGATTTTTACGCGTGTGTGCGTGTAGCTGCATACACAACGCACACAAACATAGCATTGCAGCAAATTTCCCTAAATTCTAACGATTCTCTGTATGACCTCTTAAAAGTAATTATCTCAACCTAATAAATCTTTTTTCTTGTCACAGCACCTAATTCAGAAGACCTCGTGAAGCGCATCATAAACAGATACCTAGAAGAAGATGTGTGGTACTCGCCTCTAGAAGTGGCCTCCGACGACCCCGCATTGACGGACCAGAAGATACTGGACGTCTCTGTGTACAACCCGAGGGCTTGGGACAAGGATAGCATTCCTGGTGAGTACTACACATAGATATATCTATACATATAAATAAAATTGGAGTGTCTGTTTGTAATATTGAAATAACTGCTTTTTACTACATGCATATGAATATATGTATATAGGTACATACACCAAAATAACATTTTTAAGCTATTGTATAGCTTCTATCGCGGGCCTTGAGCGTGGAGACCGAATCCAGAAATTCCGTAACGAAAATAACATAACACCCCCCACTCATTTGTTTTTTGAGCGTGATGACCGATAAGAAAACGAATGAGGTTCACTCATCAATCAATCAAAATTCAATTTAATGTGTGAAAGTGTAACTTCAATTAATATCAAAGAAAAAAAAACAAAGGAAAAAAAATACTACATAAATAAAATAAATAAATAATTATAATTGCATAAGTTGATAAAAATGCTATGCAATAGCTTTACCGCGGCAGTACCCGAGACGTTTTTTTTTTAATTTTTGTCTGTTTGTCTGTTTGTCCGGGCTAATCTCTGAAATGGCTGGACCGATTTTGACGGGACTTTTTTTGGCAGTTAGCTGATGTAATAGGGAGTGACATAGGCTACTTTTATTTTAGAAAAAATAAATTCAAAATCCTGTAGTCCAAGCGAACGAAGTCGCGGGCAGCTAGTAGATAATATAATAATAATGATCAGTCGGTTATACGCGTAATTATCTAATACCCTTAGTAATACCTACTAAATACCAAAGAGAAAAACAAAACGTTCGTTTTAAATAATAGGTAGTCAAAAATGGCACGCTGAGTTTTCATACAGATCGTGGTACTTGCGTTATCTATGTCTATCCATATCTGTGGTACTACCATTGTCTAGCTCTCTCATCATCATTATAATTTCAGCCGAAAGGCCTTTATTTACTGTTGGATATAAGGCTTCGGACAGTGAGCAATGGGTAGCTCACTGTCCGGCCGTCCGGTAACTGTCCGGACCAAGCCCAAGTCGTCGACGGCGCGCACTGTTCCCGCGCGCCTCAAGGAGTTGTCAGCAACAGCAGGGACCCAGTCGGGTCGAAGCCTACTGGGGCCAGGGTTATCCGAAAGGGCGCTCGAGCCCCGGTATGAAGGCTAGAAGGAACGGGGTGGGTCTTTTAGTCAGTAAGAGTCTGACACTATCTCTCGCTCCGCCCAAGGGCGGGGGATGTCAATGCATGATTTTTCCCACCATAAAAAAAGGATATAAGGCTTCACAACAACGAATGGTTTTGTTCGTTTTGCATCTAACGGATTTCCGTGACCGTCACTGGTCCACCTTGTTGGTGTTGGTTAGATGGAAGAATAAGTTCATCGAGACAAAACTTCTAATTATTCAACATCGATGCTGAGTTACTTGCTGGTCAGTCTTTTATTGTTTACATTTCGGGGAGTGTGCAATGAACATCGGACTATTAGACGCACGGCGATGCACTACCGGTACAGTACCGGACGGTGAGCTACACATTGCTCATCGTCCGCAAGCCCACGCCTACGGTGGAATTATCAGCCTTAGAAGTATATACCCCGCATGTGGTGGAGATCCCATGCATACGTTCAAAACGTTTTGGGGACACATTCATTGTGCATACAGCATGTCCTATTGCTGTCTGTGTTTCCTGATAGGTACAATCTGACTAAGATAATGAGTGAATGACGATAGAGCAGACTTACTTAAGTCTGCTCTATCGTCGACCACATCATTGCTTATCCTTAGTTGAGGTAGTGATCAAACACGAACCTATTGTGGTGGGAAAAATCATCTTATGACAACCCCCGCTCTTGGGCGGAGCGGGAGATAGTGTCAGACTCTTACTGACTAAAAACCCATCCCGTTCCTTCTAGCCTTCGTACCGGGGCTCGAGCGCCCTTTCGGATAACCCTGGCCCCAGTAGGCTTCGACCCGGCTGGGCTGTATACTCAAAACTCTTTTAGTAACAAAGTTTCATCACTCCTCTTCTTAAGGCCATATCCAGACAAACGGCTCCCTTTTAACAAAAAGACGTGGCACTCGGGGACTGCCGCGGTAAAGCTATTGCATAGCATTTTTTATCAACATATGCAATTATACTTATTTATTTATTTTATTTATGCATAATTTTTTTTCCTTTGTTTTTTTTTCTTTGATATTAATTGAAGTTACACTTTTTGAGCGTGGTGACCGATAAGAAAACAAATGAGTGGAGGTGTTAGGTTATTTTCTTTAGGTACGGAAATTATGGATTCGGTCTCCACGCTCAAGGCCCGCGATAGAAGCTATGCAATAGCTTAAAAAATCGTTTGCCATTGTGTCAGGGCTCTTGCCTTGAAAGAATTTTATCTGTTGGCAGCCATCTGAACAATACGGCTACCGACGTCAAAAAATTCCCGCTTCTTTTTGTAGGGCCTCTCGCAACCTCAACCAGACTTGTAAGAGCCCCGCATCTCTGCAGTCGATACTTTTATCTATTATTACTGAATGGAAGAAAAAAACATCTTGCGCCGAACTCAAATAAAACGGGATAATATTACTGTTAAAGTGACGTATGACGTCAACATCACTTCACTCGTTCATTCAACCTTCCCTACTATTGACTTCACTAACATATACATACAAATATTGCATCCAATCACTACAACGTTATTTGCAGGCCGTAAATACGAGAGGCTTCACCTAGCGGGTCAAGTCAAGTCAAGTCAAGTCAAAAGTTTTTTATTTCACATAGGCCTACATGGGCACTTATAAAACGTCAGAAGCTAGTGCACGGTTCGAAAAAGGTCGTTTCCTATGGAGAAGAACCGGCAAGAAACTCCATGGTTACTCTTGTGGGTGTGAAGGCTATCCACAACATAGCATATGCATGCGGCCACACGTCCGTCGCGGATCTCATCAAGCCCAACGCCGATTACTTCACCAACCAAGTCACTGTGAGACTGAAGAAGGTATGTCCTTTAACTACCCTACCAATGGAGAGGGTATATTATGTCACTACATACAGGTTATAATCCCAAGGCTGGTAATCTCACCGTAGACGTGGACTTAAACATTGTGGCGGGGAGAGCTAGCGCACTTTTCTGCACTAGTGCGGAAAAGAGTCTATCGCGTGAATAAAAGCGGTGGGATAGATAAGAGCTGATTTTCGAGTGTATTGAAAAAATCTTGCCTTTAGGTACTATGCAATACTACACCATACTGGTACTACTATACTGGTGCATGACAGCATGTGTTATATCTAACCTTCATCATGAAATGCTGTCTATTAGCGAAAACGGCATGATTTTTCATAATGTAGGTAAGGATAAGGATATTAGGTATACAAAAATAAATACAGGAAATACAAAACTTTTACGTTCACACGATCAAGTAAGAGACCGCGCAAACCACAGACTTTTATTCGGCCGATAGTTTGGTTGGTTGCGTAATCAGTATGAAGCTGTATGGAAGTGCGCACACAAAACGATTCAGAATAGGCCGACAAAAAAGTTTAGATTCATACTGATGAAGCAACCAACCAAACTATCGGACGATCGAAGGTCTGTAGTTTGCGGTGTCTCTAAAACCTTAGAATAGAATAGATGAAACTTTATTGCTTGCTTGCTTTATTGCTTAGCTCAACATTAGACAGTAGGTAGGATAAGTAAAGATCGTGAAAATAAACAAAGAATCAAATAAATAACATTTATTAACAACACCAACAAAGGAAAAAAGATTGTAAAGACTATAATAGACTAAATCATCGCGTTGTTCGAAATCAGCCTATCACATCATCATTTCAGCCGAATGACATCCCTCCTACAAGCTTCTTCACATCCGAACCTGTCCTTCTTATCATCAGGTTATCGGTCCACCTTGTGGGAATCTTCCGGCACGTCGCTGCGACTTCGTATACTTTTCTGATTGAGGTTTTCAGGATCACCAGGAAACTTACCTAACTGCCACTTATTTGTCGGGCCATGTCCGAAAAAACTTAGGTAGCTGATGGTCGACAGGGCGAAAAGTTTCTGGAGTGGCCACCGCGTACTGGAAGACTCAACTTTGATCCATCTTGTACACTAAGGACCGAGACACACCGAGATGACAGCGGCCGCCTAGGCTAGAAATACCGAAAAAACGCGCGTGACTTGCGGCTGCTCGCAGCACCGCGAGCAGCCGCGCGGCCTTTTCTAACTTTTCTAGCGATACTTATCTTTTATAATAAATAATGTAGATACAGTTTAAAATTATTTCACACGCGGCGAACATTTTCAGCTCGCCGCGTCGCTGCCCTTCCGGTGTGACTCGGCCTTAATAGTAAAAACAGGTACGTTTGCATCGTCTATTTTCGTATGCTCCAATAGAATCTCAATCTATTATGAACTCATAATATCAGTGTAAATGTGTTTGGATTACTCGAAAAAGTTACCGTGGCCCCTTTTTCAGATGGGAAATCAACCTCTCGGTCCAACCTAGAGCGAGTCTTTTACTTAATAAAACCTACCTGTGTGCTTCAGTTGACCTTTGCGTTCCGGGGCCATGGTAACTCTAAAAAATACGGAATGAAACAGGCTACTGAAGGAGCACGGGTGGCTTAATAAGTCTGACACTCCCTCTCACCCCTCCTGAACGAAAACATGAATTTAGTAACTTAGAAAAAGGTTGTATTTAGTCTTTAATTCTAGTTATTGTGATGTAATTTTTCTTAAATTAAATGTCTTTACAAGAGGCGTTCAGTACAAAATGTGTCCTTTATTTATTACTATCTACCTGTGTGTTTACTATTATATGATCGAGATTTTCTTAGACTATTTTAAATTAGGCCCCTCGCCCATGACGACTTTTGTAGCGATACTCTTTCGTCAGCGTGCGACAGCATCGCTACTAACGCGCGTTAGGGTCAACTCACACCGAAAGAGCGGCGAAGGGCAGCGATCCGTTTACCGTTCATAGAATTCGCTAGAATTCCCGCGGCGCCGCGGGCATCCGCGCGACTCGTTCGAGTTTCTCATGCGATAATAAGTATTATAGCAATGAAAATAAAGTTAAAACTCATATGACACTGAAACTGCGATCCGCCTGCGCTTCGACGCTCTTTTGGTGTGAGTTGACCCTTAGTCGCATTTGCAAGCGCTATAGAAAAAATGCCAACGCGCTACAGCATCGCGACTGTATCGATGCAAACGCGCTACAATACAGCATCGCTACGAAAAGTCACCGTGGATGAGGGGCCTTAATGATACTACATATTTTGAATGACAGTGATTATTATGTATTGTATGAAATTTTACATTTAATTAAATTCATCATGTATCTTTATAATATTGGGTCAAAAAATGTATACACCTTAATTTACTATAGGGTAAAGGCTCATTTTATTATAAGAATGCTGAAACTGTATTCTTCATTATTATTTCAGTAGAAAGACGTCCACTGTTGGACATAGGCCTCCCCCAAGTGTCGCAACAACGAGGTCCTGTGCGTCTCGCATCTAACGGATTTCCGCAACGCTCACCAGGTCATCTGCATTATTTGAACAACCATGACTTGTCTCTAAGAGTCTCCGCACACGAGCCTCAAAAAAAGGCCACCACAAAAAAAAAACGCTAGAAGCAGCCACAAAAAACAACTGAAGCGCGCGACACCTTGAAGCTTGGCGCCGCTTCAAGCGTTTTTTTTGTGGCGGCACTACACTGCTCACACGTGCGCCACACACTGCGATATGGGCGTGTTGGTCTCAATACATTTTATATGGAAACTAGACTTGTAGCTACACTTGATACACGCCACGCGACCTCGTTCTACGTACAAATCAGGCGTGTTACACGTGTGCGTCGGTCTAATGTAGTTCTAGCTTAAAGCTTGCTACAATCAAAATAAGAACTGGATTGGAGTTGAATGTCATGTACTAAATTTTGACCAGCAGGATAATGAAAGCATAATAAGAAAGAAATAGAAAAAAGACAGAAGAGAAACGAAATAGTTAAATAGGTATCCCTGGAATGCAAAAGATTACTGAAGGAATACAGGTGGGTTTTAGACAGTATAGTTATCGGCACGGATCTTGAGCGCTGGCTTCAAGTTGCGCAGAAGTCAAATATTCGGTCCTTTTAGAGTTGCAACGTGAGACGCGGGGCGACGACGATTGGCTCGCCAATGTATGGAATGCGCAAAGCGATCCCCACTCTGACGCCGAGCGCTCAAGATCCGTGCCAATAACTATAGTCTGACTATGACTGAAGTCTGACACACTCACTCCATCCAGTGTGGGCAGTTATTTTATTTTAACAAAAAAATAATAATGACTATAGTCCCAAAATGTGACTTTTTGACTATGATACTAAAGGCCCATTTACATGATGCCATTTTCTTGTACATACAAGGGCAATAATTGAATGCAATACATTACGCGCAATAATTGATCTTCAAGAATTGTAAGCAACTGTTTACACGCGGATATGAGTAAAAAAATGGAATGCAATTATTGTATGAAAGTCTTGACAAGAAATTATTGCAAATGTCTTTTGGTTACACCAATACAATTATGTTTAGGCGATTATTGCTTACAAGTTTTGACTTGTCTAAACACTGACTTGTATGTGCGTGTACCATTTTCTAGTGGGTTGCTTCAAGTATTGCACGTATTTGCGTTGGCGAATTTTTCATTCTAGTGTTGAACGTTAAAAGCTACTGTGTTTAGCTAGTTGAATACAAGAATTGCTTTTATGTGCTGTTTACACCAAGAAAAGTTTTGAAGCAAAACTTGTATAACAAATCAAGAATGTTATGTGTTGTTTAGACCATATAAGTAATTTATTGCTTCAATTTAATTGTATGCAACAGGCAAGAAACTTGCGTCGTGTAAATGAGCCTTAACATTCAGAAAGATGAAAGTCATCAATTTCAATCTTTATTCTTATTCCGATCACATAATACAACCCTTGTTCAGTTCCAATATGGCAGTATATTTATCTAATTTACATAATATTACTGGAAATTATAACAGAATTCATTCAATGCGACAAGTAGTCCCAGAAAATAAATGGCCTTGTGATTGTTTCTTGAAGAAATGACCTCTTAGGGGCTGAGTTGCACCATTTAACTATAACGATAACAGCTGTTAACAGTTGTCAAATCGTCGAATTGACGAATAGGCGGCCGTTTCACGGCTGGTTATGGTTTGGTTATCATTATAGTTAAATGGTGCAACTCACCCTTAGCCTTTTACCACCTACATTTGGTGTATCTGACAAATACTCTTGCGTTTATTCGACCAGGGTCGCAATTCACGACCAAATACCAGAGTATTTGGTCAAGATGTATCTTGTCAGCTCTTCTGTCACCTATGAGGATTGAAGAGCTAAACGAGATGCAGTACCTAGTTGTAAACACACGACCCTGGCGAGTAGGACACTAAAACATGCTTTGGACCATTCAACGCAAGCGGTTAAAAAGATAAGATCACATGAATGGATTGAAGCTTATACATAGGGAACTTCAGGCAGCAATCAACATTTGGTTCTATTCATTTGTCACAGCGTTCAGTACTTTTCCATTCTTGATATCACAGTCTTTACCCTGCTCTATAGCTTCATGTTTCAGAGATCTCAAGTACTTGAGTTTGGCCCAAACCCCTTGGCACATACGTATCAACCGTTTATCATGTGTGACTCTTGCAAAGGCCGCTACGTTCCTTACAATGTTTCGGGATGTGTGGAGGTTCCCTTTTTGTGCTTCTGAGAGTGCGGAGTAGAGACGGCTTCTTGCCGCTAAGCCATCGTCACCGAGCATTCGTGACAGCTTGTATTGCCTTACTGATATCCGGCCTGCTTCCTCAGCCTGGAATATGATTAGTTGCAGTTAAGTTTTGTTCAATATCACCATTTCATGTCCAGATAAAATGGAGGAAATAATTGCTTGACATTTCACATGAAAAAAATACTATCCAAAATTACAAATAAAAATTTTACAAGGGAACATCTTTCAAGAATAGCCGGCAAACAGAAAAGATGTTTTTTCTTTGACCTAATATAATAAATCCCTAACCAATTCCTCCCCTCTATCCAATTTTCATTTTCATTATAAACACCAAAATTACTTACACAGTGATCGAAGTAATCTCCTAGAGCTGAATAAGCACCTCCAAGGGTTGATAGCCATGAGAACGCATTCTCTATTTCTACTCTAGTCCAAATCAAGCGCAGGATCCTTTCATTCCTGAAATTCCATAGACAACATTGATGTTAAGACAAAAGTGCATAATTATTTGACAGCAAGTTTGCTATGGATAAATACAATGGAACATTAGTAGTAGTAGGAAGATTATTAGTTGTCCTAAGTTTTGATTAGTTAGCCATGCTAATAATACCTACTGTGTAAAATATCTGCTCTATCTAAACAATCAATTTGACAAGAATTATACATTCACACTGCCTCTGTTATTAATTCATTAAACCCCAAGTGAACACCGGCGTTCTCACTGTCATTGTTTTTATATTGTGTATCTAATTGACATGATTATAAGGTCAAAAAGGGCACAACCAACATATCTTTTTTTAATTGATTTTAATTCAATAAACCCCAGGCGAACGCCAGCGTTCGCGCACCTATTGTCTTTCTATCGTGTGTGTGATTTCCACAATTGAAAGGTTAATACATATTCAGAATATTTTTCTGATTCTGAATATGTATTTAAATTGATTTTTAAAAAAATCTAGATGTACTCTATTTAATAACAACGGTAGCATTATGGTTGGTTAAATTCTAAAGTAGTATGTTGATTTCCGGTCATAGTCAACCTGTAACATTCCACATTCATTGGGTGCAAGCCTTCCTATGTCTTCCAGGTGTTTCAGACCAGGGCTAATAGTGATAAGTTGTTAATTCATTAAACCCCAAGCGAACGCCGGCGTTCGCGCACCTATTGTCTTTCAATTGTGTTTGTAATTATCACAATTGAAAGGTTAAAAGATGGGTTTAAAGATTGTAATAATTACCATGCATAATCAATGATTTCTGTGTCCGGAGGTTCTAAAATCAATTTCAAAAATACTGTCCCACACTCAGGATATCCACCAAGCCGATTTAAATGTGACACCACATTGGATCTGTACACATCAGAATTTACACACTCCCTTACAAATGGTTGCAAGAATAATGCATTCGTTTTGAACCTCAGCTTCTTTTTAACCTCATCTTCACCATCTATCTCCAATTCACAACAGTCTCCAGTCTTCACACCAATGGATTTGTAGTAGTGTTCATCAGGCAAGATACTCAGGTCTTCGGTAATGAAGAATATTGTGTAGGGACTGCGAAATAGACGAACTCTCGCTACCACCTGCATTTCAGGTTATATTTTTGATCTATTAATAATTTACACCGGCAATGATGAGTCGCAATAAAATCAATAATTCTTAGTAATTGTATTCAAAATCACTTGGTTTTTGCTGTAAATTTATTCACAAATTTTGATAAACTATCGCCTCTGTTGAAAATACAATCAAGTGACAGTGAGTGACAGTTTTGATTTGTTTGTCATTTGTCAATGTCAATGCATAAATAACATGCATGTCATGTTTTATTGAAATTTTATTTTTCTAAATGGCAATTGGTTCGTCACTGTGCCAGTCAACTGGTAGGGTAAGCAGAGCTCTTGCTTCCTAGAAATATTAAGGGAATCTAAATCGCTTTGTGTATCATTGCTGTACACCAACACTAAGTCTTCAGACCTCAAAGCCAAATTGAATCGATAAAATATCGAATCACGCGTAACTTGGTTACGATTTTCAAAGCTCTAAAACCTGTAATCTAGTCCCGTACTATCTTAAAATCTTAGTCTTGGCAATCCAACCCAATGAATGTTCCCACGAAACCTTTCTTCCTGCCTTCTCTTCGAGACAATAGACGTAGGTACGCTATAGTTATTGTAAACCAATTGTCAGTCACAAGATTATGTAGAGTAAACTGGGGTTAGTTGAAACACGTCACAACTAAAACTATTTTTTTTATTATTATTAGGAACAAATGGCAGGACACCAGGCACTGTTCAAATCTCTTCTCGATTTCGCTTAGCGCTACATTGAGTCATAGAGCCAAACAACATCCTGAAAAGCACTTAATATGAGAAATTATTGGGAGCTAAATAAATATTTTTTTAAGTTTACATGGTTTGGTTGCATGCCATGTAGCCTAAGGAGTAGTCAACTGAACCATACTCATAATTAGGCTTTTGTACATAGCAAATCTATTCAAAAAATTATTTTCATTCAGGAATCAGATGGTACCTTGAAGCTTGACATTTGTCCTACTCTCCAGCCACGTACCTCTAGCTCTTGCCGAAACGCCCATACATATCTGCTCTGACTTATGGTATCCTCGGATCGATTGTTCAAGGGGATGGTGAGGTAGACCAAGAGAATAAGCACTGGATCAACAAACAACCTATAACCCACGGATGAATCTACCAAGTCCGTGATAAGACCTGCAATACTGTAAAGATCAGAAAGCTGCGCTGTGAAAATATGGCTAAAAAAGATTGTATGTAATGGAAATGACAATGTTGATGGATGGATATGAAATGTGACGAGACTAAATAAACTGAAAAATTAATAAATCAGAGGAAGTTTAAAAGTGGTGTTATTGACTGAGAAGTTGAAAGGGAATCGTTTGTCTTGGTGCGGTCATGTGTAGGTAGGAGGGATAAAACGCATGTTACTAAAAGGATAATGAGTATATATGTACCTAAATGTGGATGGATAGAGATGGAGAGGAAGGCCAAAGAAAAGATGAATGAAATGGCTTTGATTGGATTGCTGTGAGAAGTGATATGAAAGAAAAGGGAGTCGGTGATAAGTGTGAAGATTGACAGGACCAAATGAAAGGAAAAATATGTGACGCCGACCCCAAGTAAATGGGAGAAATGCAGGAAGAAGATGATGGATGAACACTTTGCCAAACGAAATTTAAGATGACAAACTATTAAGAGGAGAGTCCTAAAGAAACATGTTTACAGTTTTCAAAATTTCTAAAAATACATCTCGCAGAATAAAGAAAAAAAAAATGAAGAACCTAAATAGATGTGTAAAACAGTTTTACTGCGAGATGTTTGGCCCACACGCCCCAGCTGCTGGGATCCCGATCTCGATTTCCGGCCACCGTACCGAGGTGCGGGCTTGCGGACGGCGAGTAATAAAGGTAGCTTGCCGTCGAACCTTCCGCTAACCGTCGACCGACGGCGCGTACTGTTCCACGCGCGCCTCAAGGTAATGTCAGCAACCGTAGGGGCCCAGCAGGGTCGAAGCCTACTGGGGCCAAGGGTTTGTTTCTGAAAGGAAAACTTGGCCCTGGTATGAAAGGCAACGAAGGAACAGGAGTGGGTTTTGATTGAATAAAAGTCTGACTCACCCTCGTGCCCCGCTCTTGGGCGGAGCGTGAGAAGATATATCGTGGAATGTCTTTCCCACCTAAAAAAAAGTTACAATAACAATACTGCTACAATTAGCACCACTCTACCCTACCAAGCGGAAAGAAGTATCAAATAATTTACAGCAAACAGAAAGTAAGCTATAAACAAAATGGTCGGAACAGGAGCAGTGTATCCGTAAACAGCGAGCTACTGTAAACAATTTCATTCAATATCTAGTCGGACTTTCCTCAATGGGATCTAGTAGCGTCTTGACAGCAGTGACTGAAAAATTTATGAAAAACGAGATGAAATTGTATTATCAAAAACAGCACGAAAATATTCAAAATGGTGAATTTTAGAAGTCAGAAGATAGTGTTATTTTTACTAGCAACTCATAGTAAGTTTTGGAACTTTAATTTTCAACTTTCGTATTCAAAGGAACACCCTTACCCAACCCTAAGCGAGACCATACAGTTTTGATTTGTCTACCATAAGCACTGACCTCTACAAATTGTCACTAGGCTGTTTTAGCCTGTGCACACCACGTACGCGAAACAGACGCGATACGCACACAAGTCAAATGCAGCCTGTAATAGGATTAAAGCATTAGTAAGATAAATCCCTCACTAACGATCGGGATTAAAATTAGCAACTTTCGTTTCGTTCAGGATTCAAGATGCCGCCCGCGACATAAGGACACTGATCCCCTACGCATAACTTACTTATCATCATCATCATTTCAGACGATATACGTCCACTGTTAGACGTGTACCTCCCCCAAGCGTCTCGCATTCATAGGTTTTCCGTAACCTTTACCAGGTCATCAGTCCACCTTGTAGGAGGCCTTCCACGCTGCATCTTCCGGTACGCGGTCGCCACTCCAGAACCTTTCAGCCTCAGCGGCCATCTGTTCTGCGAGCAATGTGCCCTGCCCATTGCCAGTTCTTTGTGTTAAGTCGGCAACCTTAGTTCTCCTGCGAATATCTTCATTTTGGATTCGATCATGCAAGGAAACCCCAAGTATTAAACTCAAATAATAATAATAATTAAAAATTAAGTGTGTTGAAAAACATTGGTCAATCAACGCATTTACCATGACAATTCAGTATGTTATAAAAAGAGTCTCATTATCATTTAGGTGTAGGTAATTAAAAAGTAAAATAAACAAAAGTAAAAAAAAGTCTAAAACCCGACTACGAGAAAAAACGACGCTGAAAAAAACTAAACAAGATTTTCAGAATGGTGAAAAACAAGAACAGAACAAAAATAAAAGCCGTACGTAGGTAGTCACACGTTATTAATTAAAGTGAAAAGTGAAACACTTTAATAGGAAGGTAAGGCTTTAATAGGTAGGTTGTACTAGTACAAGTACAACGTGTGACTACGGCTTTTATTTTTGTTCAGTTGGCGGCGAACGGCTCGCGAGCACCACATTCGTCAGATCTGGACGCACTATTAAGGTATACTAGATCCTTGGTGTTGATAGATTGATGATTTTATTTTGTTTTTCAGCGCCTAACATCGTCGGCGTGGCGTGGGAACGCTTGCACTGTTCAAAGGATGCCACACAGGAAATGCCAGAAGGCACCGTGGCCGACATAGGACGCTTCCCCTGGCTGGGTGTTGTGCAACACACCTTCTGTTAGTATAACACAAATCGCATTTACGAAAGTAATACAATAGCTGCCCCTTGGATTGGGCACATCATTATTATGGCGATAAGTTCCCTCTTAGAGAAGTGGCTGGAAAGACAACACAGCGTCCTCATCTTCAGCATGGCGCAGGTTCGGGCACCATATTCGTGCGGAAGAAACAGCCGGGTGTCACCATTGTGTGGACCGCCCGGCGAACAAGGTGGAGCATACGGTAGACTTGTGCCCCGCTTGGGCAAAGCACCGCCGTGTTCTGATGGGCGCGAACGATAAGGGGGCACAGGCACTGGTCCGGAGAAAGGAGGAGCGGCAAGCGGTCGCCTCCTACTGCGAAGCAATAATGCTAGCAAAGTAGGCGGCCGAACGCGCGAGGCAACGGTCCTCACGCCCCAGCCACCGGTATCCCGATCCCGATTTCTAGCCACCGTAGGTGCGGGCTTGTGGAGTGGCGAGCACTGGGTATAGCTCGCCGTCCGACCGTCTGATAACCGTCCGGACTGAGCCCAAGTTATATCGTCGGCGCGTAGTGTTCCATGCGCGCCTCAAGGAAATGTCAGCAAAACCGTAGGGGCCCAGCAGAGTCGAAGCCTACTGGGGCCAGAGGTAGACCGAAAGGGAACCTCCCTTTCGGTCTACCTCTGGCCTCAGTAGGGCTCCTGGAACAAGAGCAAACAAGGAACGAAAGTGGGTTAAGGTGGGTGTAGTAGTCTGATACGCCCTGTCGCTCCTCTTAAGGGCGGGAGATATCATTGGATGATTTCCTACCTAAAAAAACTACGTCCGTAATCCTGGGTTCAATACCCAGATCTAGCAAAATGTTACAGGGTTTTTCTCTTAATTGACCTACTTTCTTTAGACCTTTTAATAACATAGAAATCCTTTATGGCCAAACGAGAATTCATCATCACTTCGCAGATATCATCAAATGTTTACGTTAAACCATCTGGCCAGTTTTAGTCGGCCATAATATTAGCTCACTGTCCGGCCGTCCGGTAACTGTCCGGACCAAGCCCAAATCGTCGACGGCGCGCACTGTTCCCGCGAGCCTCAAGGAGTTGTCAGCAACTACAGGGACCCAGCCGGGTCGAAGCCTACTGGGGCCAGGGTTATCCGAAAGGGCGCTCGAGCCCCGGTATGAAGGCTAGTAGGAACGGGGTGGGTCTTTTAGTCAGTAAGAGTCTGAAGAATTAATGATAATAAAATAAAAATGAAGTAATCAATTTCTGTGATCTGACCACGACGTAAATATTTATAGGGAGCTAAGTCTAAGAGTTTGCAGATAAATATTTTCAAAGATTATAACAGTGCGCCCACCATTTTCCTGTTCTTTAGATATTGCCGGAAAAATTCAGCACGCAGTGACCGGGGCAGTACTCATTCATCCTGGATTCGCCATAGCCTCAGCTGAAGACATGGCTAAGATAAACGCTGATCAGGTCAGGTAAGTCGTAACCATGTGCGATCGATCAGTCTACAGGTACTATATATCGGATATTTAGAGGTAGGTATGTAGAAAAAGCTGAAAAAGTGAAGTAGTTTGGTTATCATCCATTGAAAAGGAAGAATTCGCCGACCAGACGGGTGTTATGTCTGATCCAGGAAACTGCCCTTTAGATGACTTCGGGCTGTAAAATTTATGTTCAAACCATGCGGAGAACTCTAGATAATCGTGCGATGCAGGATTTCGAATCTTAGTTCCTGTATGTCGCCGTAGATGTCGGTAGAAATACCTAATAGCAGTGCGAACATTATAAGGTTGATTATCTAATATATCTATATATACTACTAATAGATTTTTTTCAGGAAACGAAAAAAAAATCAGCCTCACCATGCAAAATTATAAACTTGATTGGACAATTTGTATGGCGGGGCCGATTATTAAAAAATTTGTAGAAGGTACTGAGCAACCCCCTAAAGTTTGTGGAGGGCTGTCCCTTACACCTGTATAACAGGAGAAACACTCAGCTCAAACTACTTGGAATAGGAGCGTGAAATTTGGCACAGTATCCTTTTATATGCGATCACTAAGAAATTATTTTTCACAATTTAGTCCCTAACAATATAAAACGGGCGTCTTAAATTTTTATGAAGAAACTTGTATAGACGCGGGTGACGCGAGCAAAGCTGCTGGCAGAAGCTAGTACGTACAGGGAGAAACTGACTGGTTGACATATCAACGTTCAGCTCTACTGGAACTAGGAACACGAAATTTTGCACATGGCTTCATTTTATAAAGCAGGCGAGCACTTATAGAGAATATTTTTCGATTTTTTTTTTCCACAACTATCACACAACGCCGTCTAGTCTCAAGCTAAACAGAGCTTGTGTTATGAGTACTAGCCAACTGATAAATATACTTACATATTTCTAAATACATACATATTATTGATAAATTACACCCAGACACAGAACAAATGATCGTGCTCATCACACAAACATTTGTCCCGGGTGGGAATTGAACCCACGACCTCTGTCATAGCAGCTAGGGCTACTAACCACTAGACCAACAGGCCAGTCAAATTCACTCACGATTGTCCAAAATTTGTATAGAGACCTACTTTCACACAGACGAGCCGCTAGCAGAAGCTAGTATAAGCCTTAAAATGTTGCCACTGCTAGGACCCACCATCTTTTCACCACCTTCGATCTCTCGTTGCCAGGAACAAAACGAAGCTAATACTTTGGGACAGCAGGACGAAGAAATACGCTTTAGATGTTAAGGATTACATCCTACACCCGGAGTACCATGACAAAATAACTTCTGCCACCATCGCTTTAGTGGACCTTATTGCTTGGGGCGAATTTGAAATGAACGATTGGAAAGGTGAGATTTATACTTTTGATGTCGGCCTCTGCAGTAACGCTAAGGAGGACTGTAACGAGGAGATAATATAATAATGTTTTTACACCACCTGCTCCATAATGCCCTTTTATACGTCATACAAACCTCACTTAAAGCAAGTCATTTTATCCCTAGGGAGATAATGCATTATGGCCGATCCCTAGGGAATAATGAGATTTGAATTTGGAAAATTAAAACGTGCTTAACGTGACGGGAGCGTTATAAAAAATTGAAACTGTAGAATCTTGGAGTAGTGAATTTTGTTTGTTTGATTAACTTGTAAACATAATACTTATATTTCAGTTATATACGATTTTGTCGACTAAATTGTCTTATAATTATCTCTCAGATAGTGTAAAAAGTAGAGTATCCAACACGGGTAATGAAAAGTTAATGATATAAATCCCTCACTGACGTTCAGGATTAAAATCAGCAACCTTCGTTTCGTTCGGAATTCAACATGCCGTCCGCGACTTAAAGACACTGCTGACATCCCCTAGTCACATAATCTACTATTGTTATTTGTTTGTTGCAGCGCCAGTTCTACCAATCTGTTTGCCAATCAAGGGTTCAGGGACGTACGAAAATGCCATGTATGCTGCGAAAATGACTGACGGTCAGTATTTAAATCATAATGTAATCATAGTTTTTTGCACAATGGTAACGCCCAGGCGTTTTTTCTCGCGGAATCCAAAACTGGCACCTCCCGAAACACCCATGTCTGATGAAGACCTGCGTCAGGCAGAATAGTATAACTTGACACAAGTGCAGAAAGTTTGTCATTGTGACCGAGGCAGAATTCGCACGAGCCGTAGGTAACACACTCGGTGTTATGGAGCCGAGGCCTGCCGTGATAAGGGTCAACTCACACCGAAAGAGCGGCGAAGGGCAGCGCAGTTTCAATGTCATATGAATTTTAACTTTATTTTCATTTCTATAATACTTATTTTCGCATGAGAAACACGAACGAGAGAATTCCCCGGAATTCCTGCGGCGCCGCGGGCGTCCGCGCGACTCGTTCGATTTTCTCATGCGATAATAAGTATTATGGTAATGTTAATAAAGTTAAAATTCAAATGAAACTGAAACTGCGCTCCGCTTCGCTGCCCTTCGCCGCTCTTTCGGTGTGAGTTGACCCTAAGGCACGTGATCCAAACGACTTTTTTCAATACATTTACGAAGGAATGATGCACTCACACGTAATGGACCGTCCATTGCGTGCCTAAAACCGGTGGGATAAGAAAGGGTTTTCGAGTAAGTGTATTGAAAAGAAATTATCGTCGCGAATATGGGGCCCAAGCTAGCTTTAGATATAGACCATGCCTGAGATAACTTCAACTGCAGAAGAATGTTACAATATGTCCATCAGCAAGTAACTGAAGAGTAATTCGTAAGTTTTAGGGAACGCTCGCATTTGCAATCACAAAATATATTTAGACAAGTACCTACATTGATTGTTGCTAATTGATTGCGATGCTGCTGTAGTATACATATGACCTTCTGAGATCTCGCGATACCGTACCTCAAGCATGGTCACCGTAGGCATAGGCTTGTGGACGATGAACAATATATAGGCTGCCGTCCGGCCGTCCGGTAACCACTCGGACCGAGCCCGAGTCGTCGACACGACGGCGACGCGCGCGGTGCGTTGTTCGCGTTTCAAAGAGATATCAGCAAACCCGTAAGGGCCCAGCAGGGCCGAAGGTTACTGGAACCATGGGTAGAATTCCAAAAGGGACACGGAACGTAAGGCAAAGAAGGAACGTAGCTGCATGGTCAGTAAAAATCAGAAGTCATTGTAATAATAAAGATACCTACCGGCACGGATCTTGAGCGCTGGCTTCAAGTGGCGCAGAAGTCAAATATTCGGTCTCTTTAGTGGTGTGAAGTGAGACGCAGGGGCGGGGAGTGTCAGTGATTGGCTCGCCGCGCTATCGTGTCATAGACGTCACTCGTGATGATTACCTGCGCTTGCTGCATGTATCTAACAACGACGTCGGTTGGCTCACCAATGTATGGAATGCGCAAATCGATCCCCACTGACGCCGAGCGCTCAAGATTCGTGCCGGTAAATATACTATGATTTCACACCGAGCTTAGCTACAATTGTTATTGGTAACTATACCATTTTTATTCCAGCTTACGGCACAATGGAAAAAGAGATTTTAAAAATGAAGTACGTCGAAAACCAAGCTTGTGAAGAGTTTTACTATAAAAACAAAGTAAGTTATATCCATAATCGAGTATTGTCATTCTTCTGCCTTTCTGCTTAACTAAGTTAACTTTGTGTTAACCCTACACTATGTTCAAAATAATCGACAGTGGAAAGGTAAAATCGGCCGACAAAGTGGTAAAATAAAAATTGGAAAAAAATGTTTTATTAGGGTAGCCCCCCTATGTGTAAACTGATTTTTTTTTAATTTCAATCCTAACGTGTGATATATTGTTGGATAGGTATTTAAAAATGAATAGGGGTTTAGTAAAATAATTTTTTGATAATGTCAGCAATTTCGGAAACAATCGCTCCAAAAGTAAAAAACAATATGTCCCCCCCCCCCTCTAACTTTTGAACCATAAGTTTAGAAAATATGAAAAAAATCTGAAAAGTAGAACTTTATAAGGACTTTCTAGGAAAATTATTTTGAACTTGATGGAAAGAACAGTTTTTGTACAAAAAAGACAAATCGGTTCTACAAAATAATTTCTGGACTAAGTTTGTAGTATAATCGTAAATGCAAGCATTTTTTTAAACTCGTAAGTGGGCACACTTATTGTGACGGATGGGAAACTACGGAACCCTACACTGAGCGTGGTCCGACACGCTCTTGGCCGGTTTTTTTTTATTATTATCCTGCCTCTCAAAAATCGTGTCAATTTTTCTTCAGTGTCAGACATGCCTTTTTTTAATTATTTAATATTTTTATTTCAGTTGACATACCCCAAAATGAACCCAACAAATCCTCTATGTGCGGTGTCTGAATTTTCGAAGAAACCTTGCGTTTGGGATGCTGGCACGGCGCTCATCACCAGACAATCGTGGGGTTTCTGGAAACTGGTGGGTTTATTAATTTTGAATCCAGACGGACAGATTAGGGTAAAGAGAACCAACTGTGTATGATAATAGTAAATAAAGCAGTATCTTTAAATCGAGGGTGGGATTCCGAACGAAACGAAGGTTATCAAGTTTTAATCCCGAACGTAGTGAGCGATTAGTATAATAAACTCCCCAGCACTGAGAGTTAATATAGAAATCTAAATGAAGTGAGAAATTCCAGCCACCCAAGAGAGACAGCTTTATCACCGTGTTGGATACTCTACTTTTTACAAATTCTTTGAGATCATTAAATACTGAAACAAATTACATATAATATATTAGTGAAATAGGTACAAGTTTTTATTATTTATAAGTCAATGTTAACCATCGACTTATAGTGCTTAGTACATACCTATATGTTACCTGTATGTGTGTGAAGTCAAAGATTTATTACAACATATACACCATGGTGTATATGTTGTAATAAATCTTTGACTTTGACTTTGTTCCTATATGTTCTGTGTCTGGGTGTTATTAATCTATAATATGTACGTACTCGTATTTAGAAATATATAAATATGTTTATCAGTTGTCTAGTGCTCATAACACAAGCTCTGCTTAGCTTGAGACTAGACGGCGTTGTGTGATAGTTGTGGAATATTATATTATTATTTATATATAATAATATTATTATTATTATATATCGATGATGTTAAATGTTAAAAATGTTGTTGTTGTTGTCTCTTTAATCTCAATCGGATATTTCGTGAGTAAGTTATCACGTGTGTAAAAGGTTAAGAGTTGGTACCACGGAAACGAGAAAAACGCGGGTGAAACCGCGGGGCACAGCTAGTTTTCTATAAAGCTCTTCAATTTCTTTTGGTGACACAACGTAACAGTAACCACGTTTTATTTTTTTGGTTAATGGCCAGTTAAATTTTTGAACGTTTGATCGAGTATGAACGCTCGTAAAATGTTAGACTCTGTGCGACAAAAAAATGGTTTACAGGCCTATTTCATTACGAGTTATTCAGCACACGATATTCAGACTCGTCTTAGTTTTCTTTACGAGTAAGACAGCCTGACCCTTATTACACTACGCGGTACGTCGAACCATAGACTAAAACTATCTGAATACCGCGTAGTGTAATAGGCCCTTTAGTGTAAAGACTTTTTATACCTACCTACTAATAAATGTTTAATCGGTTTTGTTACAGCTGGGTTTCGCCATCCGAGGCCCCGGCTGTGGCGCCCCGACGAGGTTCCTGAACATACACGACTACGTTCCTTGGATAAATGACGTCATTTCTGCGATGCCTTACGAAGAATCCGAGACCACGTACAAGTTGGGCATACGAAGACTGGGTCCTTACAAGCTTGTCATCTACAAACGTAAATAAGTTACTATACTTCTTATATTGATAAGCAATTTCACTTCGTTATAATATGCCTGCATATACTTAGCTATCGATAGAACCTTTACAGGAATAATGTCGTAAGCGACAATTTTTTCGGCGTTTTCACAGGGATTTCACGTTAAATAACACATTAATTACATGTCAATTAGCGCCAATCTTAAGTGTCAGGGCATATTTCTCGCAGAACAGATGGCCGATAGGGCCGAAAGGTTCTGGAGTGATGACCATCTACCGAAAGACGCAACGTTGGAATGCCTCCATGTTGGATAACCTAGTAAAGATTGTGGAAATCCGATGGATGCGAGACACACAGTGTCGTTCATTGTGGTGACACTTGGGGGATGTGTATGTCAAACAGTGGACGTCTTTCGGCAGAAATTAAGATGATGACGATGGTGATATAAAATAGTAACATTTCGAATAAAATCAAATTCTCATTAAAATTACAGCTAACGAAATTATTCCCAAAAAACGAGGAATATGCGAGAGAGGTAAACGAGGTACTATCATGTTTAAGGACAGCGAAGAAGTTTTGTGTAACAAGAACTTCGTGCAAGGTTTCTACTTTGTGAGTACATAGTCCCATTACTTGATATCAACGGTTGAAAGGCAAAATGATCTATGCGACATGGAGTAAACTTTACAACAGAGTGACTTATATGTATACAAACTTCAGTAGCGTAGTTAGCATTTTGTTAACCGGTGTATACTAATGTATGTATGTTTCCTTGTGACAATAAACTTATTATTATTCCATTTATTTATTATTATATACATATTTATCATATTTTAAATATTTCTTCAAAAAATAACATTAAAAAAAAAACATTAAAAAATATAAAAAATAGTAGCCCACCGGCATCGGGAACAGGGTCCAAGCTGCCGGCGGTCAGGGCTTCTGAGGGAGGAACCTCCGGACAATACGCGCCGTGTCTAGGAGTACTGCTTTCTGGATCAAGCCCTTGATCCAACTGCCTAACGAGAGCCTCCTTAAATGTTGTTCGAGGCTCTTAGCTATTAAGCCATTGGCCGTCACGACTATCGGCACAATGATTGCTCTATCCACTTCCCACATGTAGACAGCCTCGCGAGCCAAGTCAAGATATTTAGTTTGTTTATCTTTCTCAGCTTTCACGAGGTTCTCGTCATGGGGGACCGCTATATCAACATATTTTATTATTACTTAAAGTAAAAATTTTTGAGTTTAATTTTGTAAAGTTTACTCAATGTCGTTTTAAGTATATTATTTGGTTTTTCAACCTTTCGAATACTTTAATTAGAGACAAGACAACAGAAAGACAGCGAGAGCGCGAACGCCCCGGTTCGCTTGAGGTTTATCAAATTAAAATCCATAAGTCTATGAAAGCCTATTTTCAGTTTTCAGCCCACCGAGTGCCATTATGTTTCTTTGATTGACCTGCTGGTCTAGTTGTCAGTGGCATTGACTGCTATGCCGAGGTTGTGGGTTCGATTCCCACCCAGGACAAATGTTTGTGTGTTGAGCATGATCATTTGTTCGGTGTCTGGGTGTAAATTATGTAATTAAAATTAAAAATATAAGTATGTTTATCAGTTGTTTAGTACTCATATAACACATGCTTTGCGTAGCTTGGGACTAGGCGGCGTTGTGTGATAGTTGTGAATTTTTTTTTATCTATTGCATAGCTTCTATCGCGGGCCTTGAGCGTGGAGACCGAATCCAGAAATTTCGTAACGAAAATAACCTATCACCTCCCACTCAAAACAAATGAGTGAACAATCAATCAAAATTCAATTCAATGTGTGAAAGTGTAACTTCAATTAATATCAAAGACAAAAAAACAAAGGAAGAAAAATACTGCATAAATAAAATAAATAAATAATTATTTTAATTTCTCAATTATAATTGCATAAGTTGATAAAAAATGCTATGCAATAGCTTTACCGCGGCAGTCCCCGAGTGCCACACGTCTTTTTTTCATAATTGATATAAACCAGCGGTAGACTGCGATTCCACCTAATGGTATGCAGTGATCAATCGTGGTTGCGTGCGTACAAAAGAAATAGTGAGATATTTTCACCTTAATCCACACCAATTTAGTTAAGTTTGCAATGTTAGTTTCTTATTTATATTTATGTCGTGGCTAGATCTTATACATTAATCGCTCTTACAACTCGTAAGTCGGGGCCGTAACCACTCAGCCACCACTGCTCTGCTCGTTATTGTAATATAAACTAACTTTTGCCCACGGCTTCGCCCGTGTACATAAAATATAGACTAGGTATGTCACTCAGGCATAAAGCAGCTATCTGTCGGTGAAAATATTTTAGCAATCGGACCAGTACTTTCAGAGATTACCTCCTACAAACAAAAAAACATAAAAACAAAAATCCAACTTTACCTCTTCATTATAATATAACTAGCTTTTGCCCGCGCGGCTTCGCTCCCGCTCTTCCCTACTTCAGCCTACTATACCCTACCCTACCCTACTCTACTCTACCCTACCCTACTCTACTGTAATAAACCTCACGGAGCCCGAGACCTTTCCAACGAATGCAAAACCGTGGAAATCGGTTCGTGCGTTCTGGAGTTATAGCGTCAGGAAGGAAAACCAGACTTATTTTTATATAGTAGATGTGCAGATGACAAAAAGTAAAAAAATCGGGTGTCCATTTCAGTTGGTGATATCCATGATGGCTGATTTCAAGTGCGCTTTGGTGGATCTGGACGTGCACAGACAGAGTAACGCCGCCATCTGGGTAGAACACAACTGCCACAAAGACGCCATGGCCCTGCATTATGGCTTCGACAAACCTTCTAGAGAAAGGTATATATAATCTGCAATAGTTAACGCTTGTAGAAAGCTTCAAATGTACGGGAATGACGTCGTTTCAACGCCCAGTCCCGTGGGTAAAACAAAAGAATTGGCGGCGCGGTCAACTCGAAGAGTTCAACGCAAGCAAAACGGTTGTAACTTGTCTAGGGGGGCTGGCCTATGACATAATATGGACTACTCATGCGAGTTTTCGTATTTATTTTATGTTCACAGAATGGCGTGTTTCTTGTACTTTAAGACTGCTGCTTTCATTGAGGTCAAGTTCTACTTTTCCTTCAAGGCTAATCTGGATATAACGGTATACGGTACAGAAGAGAAGAGGAGGCTCATCCCCAATCCTTTCAAGTCTACACAGTTCACGACCAACTGGTGGCCCACACCAGCTCGTCTCAAGTTCAGTCACTTCACTCCTGTAAATTTGTGGTGGTGGTATCTGTAAAATAGAAATTCACCTAGCAACATAACATGGAATTTTTATTATCGCTGTCCCTAACTTTTATTTGTTTATTTGTAAAGCTTTATGCATATAACACTGAATAAAGGTGGACTTTTAATGCCGGATTTTCTACGACTGGTAGGGTGGTGCAGAAACATAACAGGGCAGGTGCAACTTAATAATTAATAGACAAACAAAAGAGAGAAATACAATAGTAAATACATAATTAGATAGATATACGCGTAGTACATACAAATAATAAACAATGTTGTTGTGAAAAAACAAATCCGACCATGATTAAAAAAAAACATTTATTTCAGGTAAAAACCCATATAAAATAAAATTACAATCCTAAATAACAATAAATTCCGAAATGTCAGTAAATTAAATTCAATAAATTAACGTTAATCAATAAAAATCCAATAAATTAAAATCACAATAAAATAAAGTTAAAAATAATAATAAAAATAGTCAAAAAATTGATTCATTGATTGGTTGGATTATTTTAACTTCGTTTTGTTTCGGAACCCTAACCTCAAAAGCACAGGAAAACTAAAAAAAAACCGGCCAAGAGCGTGTCGGGCCACGCTCAGTGTAGGGTTCCGTAGTTTCCCGTCCGTCACAGTAAGTGTACCCACTTACGAGTTTAAAAAAATGCTTGCATATACGATTATACTATAAACTTAGTCCAGAAATTATTTTGTAGAATCTTTTTGTACAAAAACTGTTCTTTCCATCAAGTTCAAAATGATTTTCCTAGAAAGTCCTTATGAAGTTCTACTTTTCAGATTGTTTTCATATTTTCTAAACTTATGGTTCAAAAGTTAGAGGGGACACACACATTGTTTTTTACTTTTGGAGCGATTATTTCCGAAATTATTGACATTATCAAAAATGATTTTAGTAAACCCCTATTCATTTTTAAATACCTATCCAACAATATGTATATCATATGTTAGGGTTGAAATTTAAAAAAAAAATCACTTCCCACTTTACTTATAGGGAGCCGTATAAGTAAAGTGGGAAGTGATTTTTTACCCTAATAAAACATTTTTTTCCAATTTTTATTTTACCACTTTGTCGGCATGATTGATATACATATTGGTACCAAATTTCAGCTTTCTAGTGCTAACGGACAACGGTCACAGAGATTAAGCGAGGACGGACAGACAGACATGGCGAAACTATAAGGGTTCCTAGTTGACTACGGAACCCTAAAAATGAATAACTTTACATAGAGCAGGCGCCAATGGGAGTACACTAACGATCAAATCATACACTAAGCTTCTGGGCTAGATACGTGGCGCCAACTGCGCAGTCAGATCAAACTGCATGCCGTTGAATATATGGACTGCGTACGATTACTGCGATGCAGTGCGTCTGATGGCAGCCTTAGGGTCAACTCACACCGAAAGAGCGGCGAAGGGCAGCGCAGTTTCAGTGTCATATGAATTTTAACTTTATTTTCATTTCTATAATACTTATTATCGTATGAAAAACGCGAACGAGAGAATTCCCCGGAATTCCTTCGGCGCCGCGGGCATCCGCGCGACTCGTTCGAGTTTCTCATGCGATAATAAGTATTATGGTAATGATAATAAAGTTAAAATTCATATGAAACTGAAACTGCGCTCCGCTTCGCTGCCCTTCGCCGCTCTTTCGGTGTGAGTTGACCCTTAATGTTTTTAGGGGTGCTCGTAGCCAGGCATATTTTTCGTAAAAGAAATGAAACACATATTCCAATTTCAATGATTTATTGACTATAGAAGTAGACAAGCTCTAACTACAGCATAACATATGACATCGAGGCACCGGTTTGTTCCAATAAGGAGTATTTTTTTAAACTGTAAGACACTTTGTAATATACATTTTCACTATTGTTTTGACTCGCAATTTGGACTAAAACACAGTGTATGGCCCAAAGAACAAAACATTGCTTCATGTAACTTTATCAGCTGTTTAATTTTCTTTTCTTATGTTCAGTAACACTTCCAAATCGGTCCATCAGTTACATTATTAAAAACTATGTCACTTATTTCAAGTTTGAGACTCTTTTTGTGACAAAATTTTTTTCCTATCTTCAGATTTCATCTAAAGTTGTAAGGCCAAATTAAATTAGTAAAACTTTGCATCAGTGAAGTCTCATAAAGTGAATTTACTCTGTTTCCAATACAAATAAACTATGAATTCTATTCTGTGTTGTAGTCCAAACGTAGCGTATAAAGCGTTAATATTTCATCGCTATGTCGGGCAAACTAAAATAAAAAGCATTAACTAGATTGTTGATGGCAACGAGAGAATTCCAACCGCGTCCGAAACATGTACAAGAAAAAAAAAGCAAGAATTTGTAGAAAATAATATATTTTGAATTAAAACACAGTTAATAGTCATCTGCTCGAAACATGGTTCTAAAGCTGTTTCACATAAAACGAAATATATGAAAAATACTTATTTACGTCAAGCGCAGTGTAAAAATCGCATTGAATGCATAACTAACCTCTTTCTTTTTGAAATAGGTTACAAAGGGCGCGGATTCGCATCCTCTCGTGTTTTAGTAAATAAGCCCTTCTCCCATATACAATAAGGATTACATAAGCGCGGTACACTTGCGCTGTAAAATAACAAGTCAAACTGTAACTTATATTGGTGACAAAACAAAAACCGAGTTCAGCAGGATACTAAAGATAGAGAATGAACCAGCATTACTAATGGTAACATTTCTATGTCGCAATACTTTCCCTAAGACATGTGATATTCACCAACCCGCACTAGGCCTGCGGTTGCGGCCCATTAGTCTCTTAGAAAGGAGGCCCGAGTCCCAGCAGTGGGAACATTAAAAAGGCTGATGCTGCTGATGATGAATAGTTTCCCACAAACCGAGGATTGTTCTTGTATACGCTAGCATGGCGCGTACAGGTACAATACTCGGTTGGTACCACATTCCACGAAGTGTCTAAGGGTCTGCGAGTTGGCTTCGGCACCTTGCACGCCTTCCAAAGCCCTAAGACCCAGGGTCTTGAGTAATTTATGGACATCTTTGCCAATCAATATGACGTTCTAAAGAAATACTAGAAATTGATATTTACTTTTTCGTACCGCACAGATAGGCTTTTTAAAATATCGAACAAATTACACTTTCAATATTAACTTAGTATCTGCAGAAAATATGCTAATGCGGTTTTGGTTGTCTTGTAAAACAACTATTACGGGTTTACTACACACACAATCTTCACCAGTTTTGCCTGCACAGGCAGGTTTTTACATAGAACACCGTGTGTCTAAAGAGTTTTACTAACCACATGCCTGCCCATTACGGACATAGATATTTAATATGAAAGTAGCAGCGCATACAAATAGTGTCACACTTCAGATTACGTAGATATTTGGCACAGTTTGTTTAGGATAATTATAAAAAAAAAAAACTCGAAATAGCACCGAAATATTATAAAAAATCAACCACACAGCACAGATCAAAGAGAGTAGTACAGATAACAAACTCCCGAACAAATTTTCTGGGCCAAAAAAGTACCATCAGTACCTAGAACCTTGTGTGACGTTTCTTTTTTTTAAAAATGGCTGCTTAAAATGACAAAGGATAAGGTGTAAATTGATTCTTTAAACCCCAAGCGGACGCCAGCGTTCGCGCTGTCATTGTCTTCTATTGTGTCTCTAATTGACACGAATGAAAAGTTAATACTGTGTTTTACACATTACTAGCTGTCCTCAGTTACACCCGCGCCTATATATCGTAGCTTCCTTGACATATGAGCTATTACAACAACACAATTTATTTTCAATGTGAACTAGTTATTTCTTAGGTTAGCGCTGTCAACCAACCAAACAGACTCTTTAAGAACATTATCGCTGAATGCTTATAAGCAACTTTGTATCAAGGGAAAATGGTTTCTGTGGGATGATACATAAAAAAAAGTAATTTTAAATATTTGCAAACCTAGGCAAAGATGTTTCATGTATATAAAATACAGGTAAAAAGGCATCCTGCTAAACTCGTCGCGACAAAGTAAATCGTAATACATAATTATTATAAATGAATACAATGCGTTAAATGTTGGTATGATGGTCGCTTGTTTAGCGACGAGTGACTGGCTGCCATTCATCACCGTCCGGGTCGCGGGCTGGAACAAAACAACCATGTTTGAAATGAGAGAGTACATAAAACGTCTTTTATCAAGTCGGTAGCCAGAGATTAATTGGAGTTCCGAGTGGTAACGGCCCCGACTTACGAGTTGTAGGTAGCGGGTTCAAACCCAGGCAGGCGCAATACTTTGTGTAATTTCTTTTATCGCCACTTCTATCAAAACGGTGAAGGAAAGAAAACATCGTGAGGAAAATATTCTAGAACCAAAAATTCGAAGACATGTGACATCCACCAACCCGCACTGGGCCCACGTGGTGGATTGCGGCCCATTATCGGGTACAAAAGTGTCACAATCAAAAGGTACTCGATATGTACTACAAAATACCTGTCTGTAGCGACATCTATGGCGCCACATAAGAACTACGAAGAAAGAAACCTGCATCGCGCAAGTAAAGTTCTCCGCACGATTTGAATATCAGCCTGAAATCGACTATCAGGTTGCCCACCAGACAATTACACCTGTCTGGTCGGAGGATCCTCTCTTTTCAACGGAAGTTTGCGGGTCTTTAATCTCTGTTCCGCATATCACCAAACTGACCTTTTGTGACCCTAGACAAAGAACGTCAGCCCAGCCTTCGTGCAGCTACTACTTCGTGACGTCATCATCACCTCCTTAAGCTTAAGAGCAGCGAGCCATACATCCAGTACCCACGGCTATAAAGGGTATCCTGACCACCAGCATGCAAACCCAGTCATACCTGTTCATCACCCTCAGCTTCATCAGCAACCTTGGCTAAGTACACCGCTCCTACGATACTTTTTTCGTAGTCCCTAGCTGTTGTTGTTTAGTACTCACGTTTGTCGTCCCTACGCGGAGGCGCGCGGCGCGGTGCGTCTTTATCGTCACGCCGTGGTCCATCCCGGTCGCGATCGTCACGGCGCGGACCGCCGTCACGGTCGTCACGTCGCGGCCCGTCGCGCTCGTCACGCCGGGGCCCGTCGCGGTCATCGCGCCGGGGGCCGTCGCTGTTGGGAGACGATTTGGTTTAGAGTAATCGAGCCATGTGGAAGATGGGAGAGATTATTCAGAAATGTATTTATAGAAAGTGAGAAATCATAACCGATTTCAAAAAAGGCAAAAATGTATGGGACATATACTCTAGCAAATTTTGAAGTTGCCAATCACAAACATTCTAAATAAATATTAAAAAAATTGTCTAAAGCCCAAAATAGTCAAGTTGATAATTTTTCATATTTTTGGTTTATCTTGAATGGGACCCATTCTTGAACAAAATAACCTGTATAGGCAATCTTTGATTGTCACTTTCTTCTCTCTAGTGACTTATGTATAAACACAAACACTTAAAACTGAAAATGGACAAATACAGATAAACGAATACAAAGGTACGTAAGTCACTAAGGTCGGTAAGGCTTATTTCTAATTAAATTTCTTCCAACAGACCTGGGACAGAAGAGTTGGATGAGAGATGTGTACAAAGTATTATGCTGAAATAAACCGCACTCACCGATCATCCCTCCTGGGCGGGAACCGGTCGCGGTCCCTATCGCGGAAGCCTCCGTCGCGTTCCCCGCGGTCGCGGTCGCGCGGCGCGTCCCGGAAGCGATCCTCGCGCGGCGGTCCATCCTTAGAACGCCAGGCCGACGAACGTTCCTGTTGGGAAATGTTTTACATTATTTTACTATGGTCGTTAAATTACCGAGACAAAAGTCAAGGCTTAAAGGACTGAGTATCTAGGCCAAAATCATTACAAAAAAGAGGCAAAAGTCATGGAGGTGTCACTGTAGAAAGTTGCAAAATTCTGATGGTTTTCTTCACCCACTTCAGTCGACTCAGGTGTAATGTAGAACTAACCTTAAACATTACACTATGTTGAATGAAAAGCGTAAGTGCCAAGAAATTCATGACGCTTAAGATTTTGGTCGTAAAAAAAGTATCCTCCTAAAAGCTGTGTTGTAGCGATGCAGCGAACTATTGTTTTAACTTTGCAGTATTTTGACAAATAGTTTCCATGTAAGGGCGTCTATCACTAGAATATAAGTCGATGGTGTAAGTACATGTTTGACTGTACCTAATTCCGAGGTGTGGGAATGAGTTATTGGGCAAGTTAGTGAATGTACTCACGGTAGGAGCGGGCGGCGGGTCCGCAGCGCCGCGCCGCCAGCTGCCGCCCTCGGGGCCGCTCGAGCGCCCGCCGTAGCGAGGCCTGCAATCATAACAACAACATAAGCAAGGAATATGATCTGGATCCATTCACCATTAGTGTGAACTCGGCCAGAAGGAGCTTAAGTCTCAAATTTTTCAAATAGCATTAGGTTTAATAGTTTATTAATTAGTTTCTTAAGTGCAAGCTAAAGATTTTTGCTGTATCCTACGTAACCAAGAAGCGCAGCTTTTTGTTTTTGTGCTCACACCTTATTTAATTTATACTATAATTTCTACACGTGAGGACTTGTAATTAGCTTCCTAGTGATTATGGTTTTCTTTTTGTCTGGTTTTATTAGCTGTAAGTCTTCCGTGTACTAAATAAATAAATAACAATATCAATTATAATAGTCTTCGTAAACTGCAACAATGGGCAATTTATGTTAAGTTTTATGCAGCAGACATGCCTGCATCAGAAAAGAATAAGAAAGTTGGTTCTGTAATGTTAAATTATGTTCAGATATCAGAAACATTTATTTCAAATAAACCAATTATAGGCACTTTTGAATTGTCAAAATGTTGGTCAGTCAAACAAGTGAAGCTAAATTGCATGTTCCAAAGCTAGATTTCTATGTAATGAACGTGCAAAAAACTCCATGGACACTCTTAAATTATATTATGAGTTACATAAATTCTCGTTATACATTTCTTGTGCTTCTATTATGTAAGCACAATGAGGATAGGTAATAACAATAAAAAAAATGGAAATTGCATTTTTTTTTTTTTTTATTAATGATAGGCTTGCGTTTGACCACTATCTCACCTGATGGTAAGCGATGATGTGGTCGACGATGAAGCACGCTTGCCTAGAAGAAACCTATTCACTCTCGACTTAAAGACTCCTAAGTTGTAGCTATCAGGAAACACAGATTCCGGCAGGGAATTCCACTCCTTGGCTGTACGCACAATAAGTCAGTGATAAAAGATGACCAGTCTTAACTGACGGCGCCTGTTCACGAGCATGACGCGTGTATCAGCCCCACTCAGCTCAACCATTTTAAAGGGAACTGAAGGACCCTTAAAGGGAACTGAAGGACCCAATAACACGTGTCACCATTAGCGACACATTTGAGTGAGCATGACAAAACTCAACTGCCATGCTCGTAATGTCAAACAAGTTGTAAACTACGATCTAAAACCTGCCCAGGACATTTAAACTGATTGAATACTTTTCCAATTTTTGATTCATCATCATTTCAGTCGAAATACTTCCACTGTTGGCCGTAGGCCCCCAAGAGTCGCCGCAAACAACGGTCTTGTACGTCTTTAGCATCTTCTGATACGCAAGCGCCACTCCAGAATCTTTTGGAGGAATGAAGATATCTGTAAGACCAAAGTTACGGCATAGCCCAAAGAATCGTCTAACTGAAGTAACATTACTATGGATATTCAAAAAGGTATGTACCTTTTTTTTTTTCAAAAAATCAAATCCAAAAACAATCAATTTCCGAGAAAAACAACACCGTGAAAACCATAGAAATTTCGGCGAAAAGATAACGCAAATGAGCATTAATGATGTGTTACCTTCGGGTGCACAAAATTAAATGTTCCCTGTATGTTATTGTAATTTCTTTTATACCTGGGGTTAGAAGGGTTATTTGTGTATCCTATAATGATAAATGACATCATAATTTGACCACCAACACTGTGCGGAGCCGAGTTACCTTTCGGAGGTAAACCTGACCCTAGTAGGTTTTGACCCAGCTGGGCCCATGCTGTTGCTGACCGTTTCTCGAGGCGCGCGGAAACAGTGCGCGCCGTCGACGACTTGAGCTCGGTCAGGACAGTTACCGGATGGTTGGACAGCGAGCTATTCATTGCTTGCCGTCCGCAAGCTCGCACCTACGGTGGCCGGAAATCGAGATTGGAATCCCGGCGGCGACTGGGGCGCTGTGAGCGACTCGCTCGCTTGACATTTTAATACGTCATGATAAAGCCTCAGGTGATATTTTGTGTTGTCTAGAATGGCAATGTAAGAAGAGCTGGTACCTGTCCCGGTCGGCGTCCCGCTCGCGCGGAGGCTCGCGCGCCGCCGAGCGCCAGCCCGCCGCGTCGTCGCGCCCGCCGCCGCGCTCCTCGCGTGCCGCCCGCTCCTCACGGGGACGCTCTTCACGTCTGAACATACAAGTACTATTAGATTCAAGGTTATCAGTTTTATGACTTACTGTTGCGATACAATTTTGTTACTTTCAGCTATTTTCTTTTCAAGGTATTTGATTTTAGTCGAGCGATTCCAGAAATGTATATCCGAAGCCAGTTATATAATGTGAGGTGTTGTACCTGTCGTCTCGAAGAGGTCGTTCGTCCCTGGGCGCCGGCCTGTCGTCACGCGCGGGTGGGCGCTCGTCGCGCAGGCGCCGTTCTCCGGAGCGGGGGCGCTCCTCGCGAGGCGCCACATCGCGGGCGGCGCGACCTGGACAATATACATATTTAATTATTGGACTTCCTGTACTCCTTAGCGTAATTACCTCTAAAAGCATCCTCTCAAGCAGGGAGAAGCCTCACCCCAGCCTCTTGCTAAAAGTATAAATGTTCACAGAACATAGACACTTAAAGGCCTAGACCGAGACGGCATGATAAGGGGTTTTGCCGTCAGTCAGCGCATATTAGCCGGTTAGATACCGCGGCATTCCAGCGCCTGCCACAGCACGACAAAGCACACCTCGGCAGCTCCTGCTGCCCGATACACTTTTAGTCTTCAGTTGCGTTTAATCGAGTAATGATGTGCCGCAGTTTTAAAATGGTAAATTGGAATTTGGTGTCTCGCCTCACTTCACAATATGCCAAAACGAGCACCGGAGACCTTGGCATGCCGTTGCCTACTGCGATACACCACGGTATCCCGCCGCGGGAGCCCTTGGAATGCCACGGCATCATTTTAAAGCATAGCAATTTATGTCGTATTTCTATATCGATAAGTTTGAATGTCCATTAGTAAAAACTTTAAATCCCTTGCAAAGCCGTTCCGGTCTGCGTTGGCCTTACGCCTCACATGATATTGACCAGATCATAATACAGTGTTCCTGACTAAGTGATTGGGCATTTCCCTGGCAGCCTCAACCATAACAATCAGAGAAGTTAAGGACCCAAACTTTGGGTATAGTAAGACCTAGATGAGTACATGCAGGTCAAAGTCACTTTCCTCCATTGATGGTAGCTCCACGAAACAAGCCCGACAACAATCTAAACCTCAGTTTAGCCAGTGTCTCGCAAATTCACGGCTGTTACAACTGGCCACGGGACCTTTAATAAGCACCTCTGTCATAAGAGTTACACGTCAACCTACTCTTCAGAGCCTGCACGGAGAAGGACCAGAGTGATCACTAACACCACAGCACTGTTGGCCTACCTTGAGGACCTAGGGTGAATCGAATAACACATGTGTTTCACCGGTGCGCAAAATACACGCTTTAGACGTGAAGTGCAGTGGAATGCAGAGGGAGCGAAGCCAAAGAAAAAATGTATAGATATGTGTGAAGAATGTATGAAAGAAAAGGGAGTTAGTGATAGTGTGACGAGTGACAGAAATGGAAGAAAAAAACGTGTTGCGCCGACCCCAAGTAATATGGGATAAGGACAGGATGAAGAAGAGGTAGAGTGTGGACGCCAGCCAGAAATCCTTGTCATCATTGCACACTTGGTTTGCAATAAACGTTTTGACTTAGACTTAGAATTAATTGCACCCTAAACACAAGTTAAATCTTACATTGGGTGCCAGAGTTCATCGAGAACGTTTCCTTTGTGTAATCAAATAGATTGTAAATTGTAATGTTGGTTCTAACTTGTATAATAAATATCTTTTTTATCTTATCTTATCTAATAAAAACAAAAAAAAAAGTACTGACTAGATCTCCAGGTATCCCCAGGCGTGGCAGGTTTCTTGTCGTCTTTAGGAGCCTCCTTGCCCCTCCACACGTCGTCTCTAGCAGGTGCAGGTCTGGCCCCGGAGCCTCCGTCACGCCAAGACGAGGAAGTTTGAGACTTCTGTTCTTCTAACTTGCGTTGGATTTCGGCCTCCTTTGCGCGGATCTTCGCTTCGGCACGGGCTAACATTTCTTGGTGTTCTCTGTTGGTACGATAAAGTTGGAGTTAGTAGATTGCACAAGCAAGAATTTATGTTTTATCAAGGCGCAAATTATGAGTCACAGTGTGAGACACAATAGAAAGACAATGACTAAGCGACTACACTAATATAATAAAAAAGTATGTAAAGTTTATTTTTATTTTTTTTGTAGGAGGTAATCTCTGGAAATACTGATCCGATAGCTAAAATTTTTCACCATTAGAAAGGTGCTTTATTTCTGAGTGACATAGGCTATATTTTTTGTGCGCGAGCGAAGCCGCTGGCAAAAGCTAGAGAATTAATAGATTTATGCAGCTGTTGATCTACGGAGGGCGCGGCGGCGAATCTTCCTCAAATAGCGTCGATTTTTGTATCGATTCGGCTCGAAGTCTCGCGAGTTTTAGGCTTTAAAGTAAACATGATTGTATGCATACCATATGAAAAGAATTTTTTTTTCTAATACAAATGTCCGAAACCCATTCGCGAAATCGATTCATTGTTGAAGGTCGATTTACAAAATTGATTGTTTTCAGATTCCGAACTTATACAATCTGAAAAACTAAGAATTATTTATCTTTTTTAAATCAAACGATATTGCTTACGACACGACCACACTGTCAAGAGTGCACAAGTAAGAAGAAGAGAGAGTTGTAATGAAACCTTACCTGTCCTCTTTCTCCTTCCTCTCCCTAGCGGCTGCGAGTTCCTCTGCATGTTTCTTCTCTCTCTCCTCCCGTTCTTTGCGTTCCTCTTCTTCTTTGATGCGTTTCGCTTCTTCGGCGGCACGCTCTTCTGCGCAACGCTTCTGGTCCAGCCACTGAGGAAGAGAGTAGAGTTAAATATCAGGAAAACTGAAATAGATAGTTTCTATTGTATACAATGAAGGGAAAAGGGAGTTAATATATAATCCTTAGTGAAGTGAAGAATTCAAGACGCCTAAGATAAAGACAACTTTATTTTGGTGTTGGATACTCTACTTTTTACAAATGAACAAGTTATCAATGAAAATCATTTTTTCATAGCAAGCTTTTATAGCTCGGTATACATATCTAATGCTCGTCAAGACGTAACTTTTTTTTTGACATTTCATTGTTATTAGTCATTACTGTCCTTGTTTTGTTAAAAGTGCATGTGTGATCATAGTTTTTAAGTTTAATATTCGTATACAATTAATTGTTCAAGAATAAATAAATCAAGACGAATCATACGAGCCTAAACTCGAGGGGTTGTGTCGTTTAACTACTAAGTTCGATTTTGATGGTAGTTTCAACTCTTTTTGGAGAATCATGAGGGGAATGAGACTTTATTAAAAAAAAAAGCAGGTCTAAAAGGAAGTTGTCAATGGAGAGGTACGATATTGCGTCGTGGCGTTTTCGGTATTTGAAAGAATTGCAGGACAATCGAAATGGAGCCCAGCGTGCTATATTTTATTCAAAAATAGTTTTTACAGTTTCCAAATGAAAAAAATAATAATTATAAGGCAATTGTTAAAAATAACGAAATATTAGTTAATCTCCCTAATATTAAGTAATTTCATTGCTAAGGAAAAACCGATTGACTGACATCAAGTACAGCCGAAACTCCTTGGACCAGGAACACGAAATTTTGCATAAGACTTCTTTTTGTGACGTAGGCGAGCACTGAGAGAGGATTTTTTAAAATTCATCCCCTAAAGGAGTTCCAAAGTTTGTATGGAGAAATGGGCGAAGACGCTGGCAGAAGCTAGTTACTAAGAGGTTCATAATATATTTCTTGTTACCTCTTGGCGTAAACTATGGAAAGAACATGGTGAGTGCAGGCAGGTCAAGGAGGCACTTCCCTGCATTGATGGCCGTTTCACAAAACAGGCCCTACGACTGACTAAACTTCAGTTCCGCAAAGTAACGGCCGTTACAACTAGCCACGGGACTTTTAACAAGCACCTTTCTGTCTTAGGAGTTACAGACAGTGCACTCTGCAGAGCCTGCATGGAGGAAGACGAGACGGCAGCTCATCTGCTTCAAAGCTGCTCTATGGTTGCTGTATACAGGGCAAAGTACTTTGGAAACCCAGGTAACCTCCATGAAATGGTCAGTAATACCAAGGCGCTGCTGGCCTTTCTTGAGCTGGGGTGGATCGAATGACTCATTTGTTCTAACCGTACGCAAAATACGCGCTTTAGTCGTTTGACTTAAGGTAAGGTACCTCTTGGCGCCTCTTCTCGATCCTCTGCTGGCGGCGCTCGGCGAGGCGCTTGTCGCGCTCGTGCGCGAGCTTGTCCTTGAAGGCGGCGAGGCGCTGCGTGTGCGCGGCGCCGCGCTCGGAGCGCAGCTTCACGGTGAAGGCCTCGCGGTGCGCCGCCATGCGCGACAGCCGCGCCGCCGTCGTCACGTCGCGCGCGCGCGCCTCTGTGGGGGGGACGTGGAACGTCATTTACTAACGATACGGTTTTTAATACGGATCCGTACCCATTAGGTTAAACGGGACCCTATTACTAAGACTGCACTGTTCGTCTTATCAGGCTGTATGTTACTCTAAAGCCGCGTACAGACATCTTTTTTTGTATATTGGAAAGGCTCGCGTTTGACCACAATCTCACCTAATGGTAAGCGATGATGTGACCGAAGGCGACGCGAGGCGTATGTCGCGAATCATTCGTCTCGCATGCCTCTGGCTGTGTGGACATGTGTGCTCACAGTGAGCATTCGCGACATACGATCGTTGCGAACGCCGCCTCAGTGCGAGCCGTGCGTTCCTTGTGGACGGACAGATGTTGTTTGCGTTTTCTACTAACGAACACTGTGTGTGATGGTTTGCTTAGCTTGAGCATGTGTCGTTCGGGACACACGCATAAATGAACCGTCGTATGCCTCAGGTTGAGATATGCGTGACGAACCATTCATGATGCATGACACTCGATGTCTATACACGGCTATAAACCGTGATAGTTAAACAGTTAAAATTTTCACAGAGTATGTATTTTTCTTGTCGCTATAATAACAAATATTAAAAAACAAAATAAATATTTAATCCTTTAAATACCGTAATTAGAGACACAATAGGGAAACAACGATAGAGCGAACGCCGGCGTTCGCTTGGGGTTTAATTAATTAATCGGGATCCCATGACGACTGACCAGAGACCGAGTCACTGACTTGTACGGGTCCCATACGACAAAATGTCAGGCTTGGATTGATTTTCTACATTCACGCGGACGAAGTCGAACAATGGCGTCAATAAAAAGGGTATGTGTTGCACTCACCAATAAGTTGTTGTATGCGCTCCTTCTCCTGAGTCTCCCAGAAGGCCTTGTCCTGCACCTGCTTCTCTTCCAAACTCTTCTGCAGCAATGGGATCTCTTCCAAGCGCTTAGCTCGCTCGAAGTAGTCCACCTAATAAAAAAAAACGTAGTTCATAATAACAATAATATTCCACAACTTTCACACAACGCCGTCTAGTCCCAAGCTAAGCAGAGCTTATGTTTATAGGATTGAATGACAAACTTCTTCTTCTTCTTAGCGTGTAGATGGCGAAACTGATTTTAAATTCCTTGTCTGGCCCAGTATTCGGCCACAGCAATGCCGTCCACTGATGCTCTCATTAGATCCCTACGTGAACAGGTAATAAAGCATGTTATGCAGAATGGAAGGTGGGACATGGTCTGCGTAGAGACGGCGCACAAACACTGAAAGTCGGAACCGTCCAGAAACCCCCACCTGTGGTGTCTTTACTGCGACTAACCTGGGTGCGGAGCCTTCTGGTTCCTAAAGTTCTATAGAAACTGAAGTTTTCTTGAAGAACAAGGGGCCCGAATCACTCTATAGCCCTAAAAGACCTTTTTATTGATAAGCCTCAAATGAGCTTATCCCTATATTTTTTTTTCAATAAGTGATAAGCTTGGACTGCTAGCTGACCAAATACGGCTTTAATATTGGAGAATACAGGCATGTATCACGATAAGTTTGTGCCGATGTTAATTAACACAGAGTGCGTATGAGTGCGCGCTCTGTCGCGTCAAGTCGAACATATGATGTGCCTCCGAGGCCTACCACGACTGACTATGGCAAAGATAGTCGTGGGATTTATTTCGGAGGCATACTATTATACTGTCAAAAATCAAGATGGTTAGTCTCCAAAGCCACAGTATCATGTGAAACCAAAGTTTTCACAATAGTCTAAAAACTACCGGCAGACAGTAGCAGATCAGACACAGCACCTGTCTGATCAGAGAATCTTCTTTTTTTAGAGAATGAAGAACTTTCCATCCTGTTCCTTATATTTCAAAAGCCGCGTACAAACATCGCGAGGCGTGCGTCTCGAATGGTTCATCTCGCATGCCTCGGACTGTGTGGACGAGTGTGCTCACAGTGAGCATTCGCGTCGTACGATCGTTGCGAATGCCGCCTTAATACGAACCGTGCGCTCCGTGTGGACGGACAGGTGTTGTTTGCGTTTTCTACTGACGAACACTGTGCGTGGTTTGCGTGCTCAGCTTGAGCATGTGTCGTTCGGGACGCACGCATAAATTTACCACCGTCCTATGCCTCAGGTTGAGGCAATTCTGACGAACCATTCGCGGCGCACGCCTCGCAATGTCTGTACTGTACGCAGCTTTAAATATATACAGTAACTATGTCTTGCCTTTTAAAAAAAATCAAGTACTTCAAATCGTTGCAAAAACTTTTGACGCCACGTAAGTTGTTTTTTTTTTTTTGCCAAAATTATCATGTCTTTCGATAGGAAATCATACAACACAATGTATGTCATACATCAGTCTTGGTTGGAAAAGCCACAGTAAAGTCACGTAATTCAATTTTTTTTTTTAAATTGATATAAACTAGTGCTTGACTGCGATCCCACCTGATGGTAAGTAGCGATGCAATCGTTGCCATGGCATATCACTGCTGAACAATTTATTTGCTCTGCCTAAAAGTTCCCGACGTTGACATACGACGACTTAGGATTTCAACTATGACATGGCAAAAATATCTTACCTTCTTCTCCTGCGACTTGAGTCTAGCCTGCAGTTCTCTGCGTTCTTTCATCAACTCTTCAGCCTCGCGCGCCGCAATGGCTTCGGCGTCCATTTTCTTGAGTTCCTGTTTTAAAGATATGATTTTATTAGTAAACCATTGAAGTCAGTTTGTTTGGTTCTTGTGAATTGAGATCATTAGCTATAAATATCAGGAATACAGTTTCCGGAATTTCCAACCCTTTTTTTATGGATAGTGTTGCGTTTGACCATTATCTCACTTGATGGTAAGCGATGATGTGGTCGACGATGGAGCACGCTTGCCTAGAAGTAACCTATTCAGTCTTGACTTAAGACTTAGAAGACAAGGTTGTAGATATCAGGAAACAGACTCCAGCAGGGAATTCCACTCTTTAGTGGTATGCATAATAAAATTAATGTTTTCGCAAAACGTTTTGTATGTATGGGTGGGAGGTCCGCCATGTACTGATGGAGCAACGCCATATTTCTAGTGGTCCGACGATGGAACGGGATTGGCGGAAAGTTTTGTTATTCCAATGAAATTCAAAAAATTCTCGAAATGTAAACGATAGAACATGTCAGGTTAGCAACATTTCGTCGTATTACACATACCTCCTCGTTGATGTTGGACAACATCTTCTGTCCGTGCGCAGTCTGGCTGATGTGCGCGACTCTCTCGCGCAGATGCCTCTCCCGCATGGCGGCCAGCTCCGACTCCTGGCGGCGCCGCTCGCGTTCTTCGCGCTCCGCTTCCTGCCGGCGGGCTTCGGCTGCGGCTGCTGCGCGAGACACTTCTTCTTGACGCCTGCGGAGATAATATTATATGTTAACACTATTGGGGTGGAGTCATTTTGGTGTTTAAAAAAGGATTAAATGTTTGAGCTTATTTGAGATTATACCAGAAATGTGTATGAGCAAGCGAATCAATACAGGTTTCTCCTCCTTCCATTCTTTTCTGTTAATTAGAGCTGTTATACAATGTGTAACAAAAAGGGGGTATACATATCAAGTACACGGCCTCTTAATAAGATAAGAAACGATACGGAAAGGGTCTTCTAACCTTATGTTTACATGGTAGGAAGTTATGAATTATTCCAATACATATGATACCAGAAACCGCAATTTCAAACTGAAATCAATACATCACTAGCAAAAAGTCAGCTGATCGGTGTCAGTGAACAGTTCATGAATAAAAACAAACCTCTTACTCCTGGTATTTCTTCAAACAGTGGAAAAAGGGTTCCGGATGTTTATTTTTCTTAACATTTTTTCTTAAGAAAAATAGTTTTAGGAAGAACTAAGTTTTTCCTATGAAAGCTAAGATTATGTTTGTGAACAACAAACCAAGTCAAAAACTAGAGTGAGTGCGTGCGCTGGACATCGAAAAACCCGCCGGCCACGTAGGGACGTGCCCGGTATGCGGGGTTTACACGGATGACTAGAGCCCCACGATTTTTACCGCGCGGCTAAAGACGGATGCTACCCAACTTTGGGCTAGCGGCTTTAGTCACTTGCGATTTTTTTTGTTTTACGTAGGTAGATAGGATAGCAACAAATAAATGAGTGAACGTAACTAACAAATCGATGGAATCGAGTACGTAACTACAACACAGTAAATAATACCTCTATCTATTAACTACATTCCTATAAATTTTCTTACGAACTTATTTCTTTTTATGTTGGTTGCCATACATAGGTAGGTACTTAGTTTATGAAAAATTAATTATTTAATTAGATGAACGTGCGAAAGACGCTACGAAAAAGGATTTCATATTTGTTAATTTGAACCCAAAATATTATTTCTAAGCAATTTATGTGTCTCCTAGTACAAATAAACTCTCCATGGGTTCCGTTCTTGAATTTAATTTAATTATCTTGGAGGAAATTAATAAGTTGTTACTTTTTGCAGAGTCTAGAAGTATTTTCTTACGTAGGTACCTAATTCTTTTTACGTCGGTTGCCATTGCCATACGTAGGTTCTTAGTTTACGAAAAATTAATTACTTGAATGAACGTGCGAAAGACGCAACGAAAAAGGATTTCATATCTGTTAAAATGAACCCAAAATATCATTTCTAACCAACTTATGTGTCTCCTAGTACAAATGAGGTCCCCATGGGTTCCGTTCTTGAATTTAATTTAATAAGAGGACTTAAATAAGTTGTTACCTACTTTTTGCAGGGTCGAGATGAATTTTATTACGTACCTAATTCTTTTTATGTCGGTTGCCATTGCCATACATAGGTAGGTACTTAGTTTACGAAAAATTAATTACTTAATTAGATAAAAGTGCGAAAGACGCTACGAAAAAGGATTTCATATCTGTTAAAATGAACCCAAAATTTCATTTCTAAGGAACTCATGTGTCTCCTAGTACAAATAAATACCCCGTGGGTTCCGTTCTTGAATTTAATTTAATTAGAGGACTTTAATAAGTTGTTACATTTTTGCCGGATTGATAAGAGGGCAGATGATTTGAATCAATTGATTTTATGTAGGTCATTTAAATCTCGATTAAAATCAAATGTTTTAAAAAAAAACTAGTTTAACTTAAAATATTTTTTCAATACCACCGTAGTGTTTTTTTTTTTTAATTTATCATAAAAAAGGGCTTTTTTTTTCATTTCTATTTCGTCACGTTCAACCGTAACTTTTTTAAGCATAGAAGCAGATATTTTTAAGGTTTTAATATTTAATGTAAATTAAAATTGTGTTTATGAACAGAATATCAGGAATAAATAATATTTACACAATAATTTGTTATTATCAAAAAAAACAATTATCAGTGTTCGAAATTCAAACATATTTGAATTTCTATTTTTAATTTTAAGTAGGATGACGGTTTGACACCTTTGCTTCTTCTAAAAAGTTCATTTTTTTTTTGTGTTACTTATTTGTGAAAAAATAGGGTTAAATTTAAGATTTCAATTCTTCCGATGGTACCGCCGCCGCTAGATGTTGTGATTAGGTTAAAAAATACTTCCAATAGCCTGCTACCATCTAAATCAAAACTAAAATGTATGGCAACTTTGGAAAGTATTCTTCTGTGAAATGAACAAAAATGCGTCGTAATTTTCAGAGAAATTACGTATTTCTTCGTAAGTGTATTGAAAAACGTGGTTTGATACACGTGGAGATTTGTCACTGCAGCACTCGGCTCCATAACACCCTCGCCTTTACGACTCGGGTGAATTTCGCCTCGGTTGCAATGACAAACTTTCCCCACTTGTATCAAAATGTACTATATCAGCGTAAGGTACTTAGGCGATTATTACACTGCCACGCATCACGCTGCATGTTGCGTGTCAACGCACCTACGCGCGTCGGTGCGTTTTGTAAATTCACGCAGGCTCAGACTCATTTCATACAAAATCACGTACGGCACTACGAGGCTCAGTGTGCCATACCTTGCGCGTGGATGCAATTTCGGTGTATTAGACTGTGCGTGTTTTCTATGGAAACGCAGATACTCACAAGCAACGTTAAAACACGCATTTATGCGCTACGCTGCGTGGTGCGTGCCAGTGTGATAATCGCCTTACTATTTATGTTTAATTTTAACACGAGATTATAATCAAATCTTTCGTGCTTATTTTACCTACATTTTCAAGGGGAGGTTTTTACAGAGACAGACAGAAAACAAAAAACTATACGTTTGCGTACAATTAGGTCTTTGCGTAATTACTTCTTCGACATAAAACTTTTTGCATTTTCTACATAAATATTACAAGCTTAAAACTCAGCAGCCGATAATAGTAGTTTAGCCAATTTAGTCTTAATTTATCTTTTAAAATCAATGAAAAACATGCAAAAGTACTAGGAGTCCATAAGAAACGAGAATTGTTATTGCTGAATTAAACAGCGGTTGCGCAATCACAGATCCCTAATTTAATTTCCTTTCAGTAGCTCAAAAATATGATATTGAATAGGATAAAATATTGTGATCCCAGTCGCACGCGCCGCCTGCGTGTATTATGTGAGAGAGATGGCAATGTTTACATCGTCCGTTGGGCTACTCCCTTTGGCGGTACTGGCGGCATCTTTGAACGCGCCGAAAGGCTTGCCGAAAGTGAAATTAGGTAAATAAATAAAGTAAAATTTTGCAATTGCATTAGTGGACGACCAATAATCGTACATTGCAGTCGCATATCCGTTCCGGTGCTTGTGATTTGGATTTAGTGTAGTTGTGTTTACGTAGTAACTATTCAGTAATCTGTGGTTGTGTGTGACAATCGTGTGTAATGGCGTTAAGTAATAGTGAATATTATGAGATGATGTTGTCGTGTCGGAAGAAAGAACGGTAACGTGCGAGCTGCTGGCGAACTTTATCGTCGCCGATTTATCGAGGGTAGGCCAGAAGCTGAGCGTCGACAGCTTCCTTCGGTGGCGTGTTTCCATAGGATGGTACATCATCTGCACGAAACCGGTTCCTTCCACGCTCCTGGTTTAGGGGGTCGCCCGAACACTACCGATCCAGAATTAGAGGAAGCCGTACTAGATCATTTTGAAAATAATCCACGTACTAGCACTCGGCGAGCTCCATTAGCGCTGGGTGCCTCTAACCATATGCAAGTATGGCGAGTAGCGAATTGGACGATGCGCTCACTGAAAGCCTATCCATTTTAGGTTACGCCAATCTCGTGATGGACAACAATTTAATCTTCCAACATGACGGTGCTCCAGCACACTACGCACGTAATGTTCGGGAGCATTTAGATAGGTATGCGCTTTCGTCAGTGGATCGGGCGCGGTAGCAGACACTAACTCCATTAGATTTCTTTTTGTGGGGGTATATTAAAAACATAGTGTACGCAATGCCGTGTGATACAGCAGAGCAAATGAGAGCGAATCGAAGCCGCTTTCAGGACAGTAACACCAGACATGCTACGGAATGTCCAGGTGTCCATGCACAAGCGAGCGGCCTTGTGTGTACAGTATCACGGTCGTCACATCGAACCACATCTTTAAAAAATGTAAGTTAAATTATTATTTATCATTTTCATATTTATTTTTCCGATTGCTCGGACTATGCTAAGATATTTTTTTGAGGCAAAATTTAAGTAGGTACCTGCCTACTAGGCGAACAGAGCGTCTCGTGCACGCGCGCGCCGCGCGTTTCAAAATTAGGTAGACAGGTACTAGGCGAACAGATTTACAGAAGAAATGTTTCGTAATATTAGCAAGTGACTTGGAATGTTATTGACCCTCCGTAGTGTCGTGACACGTTTGTTTTGATTTGAATTCAAGAATCATACGATACCAAGGATACCAAGAAGTTGGTATCAATTCTTTGAGTAATTTATTTTGAGCTGAAACTTTGTGTAGAGATTCTATACAACCTGTAATCTTTAGTGCTTCTTGATGTATATACCCTTTTTGTTACACGTTGTATATTAGAGTGAGAAAGATAGCGGGAGTGGCAACCATAGACTGCGGTACCTACGAGGCGATCGGGAAGACACGCGACGCGGCCATTCAACCCTAACTAGCAACCACCTAACACATTTACAAGATCGCCGGGGGGCGCTGTTACCTCTTAAAAGTCCATTCCAGTACCCCCTAAGTGCAACGCCTGTTAGAGCACATCCCTGAGGCGAATGTACTGCAGTCTCCTCTGACTCTCTTTGTGCACGGCAGCACGAGATCACTGTGCCACCGTCTTCCTTAGAATCACTCGATGGGCAAGCAGTCACCACTCTGCACGCCCGAGTTTCTAAAGTCCCGTCTGCATTGGACGATGCAAGCGGAGTTTCGGCGTGTTAAGCATCGAGGTGGTTGCCTCCCCAACGCCTTCTCACGTTCACGGAACGTACCTGAGCTCCTCCTCCTCGCGCACGGTGTTGAGCCGCTCGATGTACTCCTTCCGCTCCTCGATGATCTTGTGGCGCTGCAGCACGCGGTGGTGCTCGGCGTGCTTGTGCTCGTGGTAGTGCTGCACCATGTGCTGGCGCGCGCGCTCGCGCTCCTGCTTGCGGCGCGCCGGGAACAGCGTGGCGGCCGCGCGCGACAGAACTTCCGCAGCACGGACCAGTTGTTCGCGGACCTAGGTAAGTCATATGCAGGTTTTTAGATAGGTTTGTAAGGGATCATATCCACGAGCGAGGGAATCGCGGCGATATTATCATCGTATCTCGTATCGCTATCTATACACATTCTTAGAACGTGTCCCCACACGGCGATATTATCGCGGCAATGCGACGAGTGGCTGGGCGCGAGTGAAACGTCGTCGTATTACTGCGCACCTGTTGCTACTGGCAGCGAGACCGCCGCGTGCTCGCCACGAATCGTGGCGTTCTCGCTACGAGAGCGCTGTCAAACACAGGTCATTTCTGCATTGCCTATCTGCCAAGTAGCGTATTGCACAACGCCTAGTCGCGGAAACGCGGCGATTCCGTAACGAGTCTATCCACCAAAAAAAAAAAACATCCTAGAAAATAGTACAAATGACCCTTGGGATAATTCTCTACTTTCATGCTGGCGAAGCCGCTAACAGAAGCCAGTATCCTCATTTCCGTAAACAAATCACAAACCATGTAGTTTTTATGTGCCGACATTAATTAACACAGAATGCGTATGAGTGCGCGCTCTGTCGCGTCAAGTCGAACATATGATGTGCCTACCACGACTGACTATAGAGGCAGATAGTCGTGGGATTTATTTCGGAGATTTTTTTTTAGCTTTTACTTTCTCGCGGCTTCCCCTAAATCCTTCCACGAATTTTTACTATAGCCATCTTGATCCAGGTCTAGCGATAGGCGTCTAGGTTATCCCTCCACCTATGTAACTTAGAAACTTAAAATATTCTGGATTACATTCTTGAGTGAAGGCTTTGGCCTCTGTATTTTTTACGATGCTATCAAAGTTCATTGATAAAGATACACGCGAATCGACATCTTTTTGAGACGCGTGTGGAACACTACGCGGCGTCAACGACTCGGGCTCGGACCTTATAGGACGAGTGGACGGCGAGCTACCCATTGCTAGCCATCCGCAAGCCAGTGCCTATGGTGATCGGAGATCGCTCTGTGATTTCCAATGCCTGGAGCGTCTTCTGTCGCGGCGGCTGGGCCGTGAGGATGTACGTTCCTTTACTGTTTTGGTCACCTCTTTTGCAGGGTCTTAAGGTATCTGCACACAGAGGGCGCGGCGCGGCGGGACGGGACGGCGACGCGAAACTGAGCAGTTGTAATGTACTAGATATTACGGACGACGCCACACAGAGCTCTAGTACATTACAACTGCTCAGTTTCGCGTCGCCGTCCCGTCCCGCCGCGCCGCGCCCTCTGTGTGCAGAGACCTTTATCCTTGGATTTTTGTTTTGCATGGACCATTGTACGTGGGCCGTAGCTGCCTTCATTACATCCAGCCCACATCTCTCCAGAAGCAGATTAGGCCTTCCAGTTTACTAGTAGTAGTAGCATCATAAGCTTACCTGTTCAGCAGGCGTAGCTTGCAGTATAGCGCCGCCACACGCCTCGTCGGCGGTGGAGCACCATTCGCCACCACCGGCTTCCACGCCGAAGTGAACGCATCTGAAAGTCAATACATATGTTAATATTTCTTACAAGGATGAACGTCCGGACGAAAGCTTGCATAGAACAAGACTAGCTGCTGCCAACGGCTTTATGCGTGTGATAACTAAAAATTATCCCAAGGGAACATCATACTCTCGGGATAAATAGAATTCTGTGTGCTATTCCAGATATTTTTCCATAAAAAGCTTTATCTAAATCTGTTCAGCCGTTCGAGCATCAAGAAGAAATAAACAACGCATACAACATACAATGCGTTCCAAATGGGAATAGGATCGATTGCCCTGTGTTGACGGCACGATTTACTGTTAAATCGAGGAAATACATTTTTAAACTTTAATTAATTTACGAAAAATTTAATTTATTAACGAACTGTGAACGTTAATCAATTTTACTCATCTCTGATTTCTTCAATTTTGCGAAAATTTCTTCGATTTGACAGTACGACGTGACGTCACAACATAGCAATCGATCCTATTCTCATTTGGAACGCATGTACACGCACGCATCTTTGCTATATTAGTGTAATGTGACACTATAATCCATACTGTTATTAAATCTGATTATGCTTGAATACTCGGAGAGTCACCATATCAGTGATGAAGAAGAAAATTAATTAGTTACTTGTAATTACACGTGTAAAATGACCTACCCTCACCAATGGATTGTTTTTTGTTTGTGTCGACGTTAATTAACACAGAGCGCGTATGAGTGCGCGCTCTGTCGCGTCAAGTCGAACATATGATGTGCCTCCGAGGCCTACCACGACTGACTATGGCAAAGATAGTCGTGGGATTTATTTCGGAGGCATACTATTATACTTTCAAAACACTCAAATTTTAGAGATAGTTGTTTACTATGTAATTTGGCATTTTTGGACAACCTTTTATAGTTTCTTTTTTAGTTCTTGTAACGGTTTACTTATTGGCGAGAATCCCAAACGCGACCTAGTTTGCACTAGTTAAAATGTAGGTCCATGAAAAGAAAGAAATTTCAAACTTTACAAATAGTTTTCAATTTTCTTTGCGGCTTATCCCTATTTACATAAAAGAAATCGGTGGTCAAAGGCCAAAATAAGGTTGGGAGCCAGTGTTCTAATAAAAATTTAAAATGCACATCAACTATGAAAAAATTTTGGCAGTTTATAGTAAGTTATGCCACAAGGTTCTATCATAATTTTCACTTGCAGTGGAACATTAAAAAATTTATATTACAGCTATAATGTATTCACGTTAAGAAAATAGAAAATCAGTGCAACTGCAAAGTAAAAGGGTATTTATATGGAGTAAAAATGGAATCATTAATATTAAAGATTTTTTTTTATTAGATTGCTGAACCAATTTCGCTAATTCTTTTTTGTTGTGTTTGTTATTGTGAGGTTAGAGTAGGGTAGAGTGAGGTAGTAGAGCGGGAGCGAAGCCGCGGGCAAAAGCTAGTAATAAATAAATACATCATTCGAACTGCAACAAGTATTGTCATGATAAAGAACGAACGCATACTAACTTGTTAGCGTGATCAACCCTGATCTGCATATCGTTATGTCGGACACAGTCGACGAGCAGACGCTCCAGGTGGAACAGGTCGTCGGTGTGCGCCAGCTGCAGCAGGCGCGAGAACTGGATGCAGGCGTAGCACTGCCCCACCTGCCGGATGAGGCGGACCAGCGCCACGTCGCTCAGGGCCACCGTGTACTGGGCGAGGGGCGAATCTGCAAGAAAGGTGCTTTAATTAAGGCCTACTGATAACGGACGCATAGCTTCATAGACGCATATTCGACTTTATACGCCTTTTTTTGGTGGGAAAATCATCTAAATGACTTCTCTCGTCCTTGAGGGTAACGGGAGGACGTGGCAGACTTTTACCTTACTTTTACTCTTTCGCATCACCCATGACCCGCTAGGCGCGAGCTAGCGGTGGCTGGAAATCAGTGTGATAACCGCCTAAAATACAGCTGCCACCACGGATATTGAACGCTCGGCGTTAGAGTGGGGATCGTTTAGCGCATTCCATACAATGGCGAGCCAATCGACGTCGTTGTTAGATACATGCTGCAAGCGCAATGAACGAATCACGAGTGTCGTCTATGACGCGATGCACAGCGAGCTAATCACTGACGCTCCCCGCCACCGCGGCTCACGTCGCACCACCTAAAGAGACCCAATTTTTGATTTGTGCGCAACTTGAAGACAACGTTCAATATCCGTGGTGGTAGCTGTACCTAAGAAAATAGTGGTAATTAGTTGATGACGCTATCCGTACCACCGGCGTCATCAAATAAAGATACTTACTAGGCTCCTCTTCCAGCGACTTGACGACGCTCTTGACGTTGTTGCACAGCGTCAGCGGGTCGAACTCGACCTCCAGCCAGGAGTACAGTTGCTGCAGCTGAGGAGTCGCCAGACCCACCACGTTTAGGCGGACCACGTCTGTAGAACAAAGAGTATACAAGTGAGATGGACGTGTTTAAGCAGTTTAAATTTTGTAAATAATAATATGGAGCAGAGGTGACCAAATAGTAACAGCACTGACTTACGAGTTGTAGGTCGTGGGTTCAAACCCAGCCAGGCGCATTACTTTGTGTAATTTATTTTACTGCTCTCATAACAATGGAGGAAAACATCGTGAGGAAATCGGCATGTCTTAAAACCAAAAATTCGAAGATATGTGACATTCATCAACCCGCACTGGGCTCGTGTGGTGGATTCCGATCCATTCCCTCGCCTAGGAGGTCTGAGTCCCAGCAGTGGGAACATTAAAAAGGCTGATGATGAAATAATAATATATCACACAACGCCGTCTAGTCTCAAGCTAAGCAGAGCTTCTGTTATGGGTGTTAGACAACTGATAAACATACTTTAACCTTTCAATTGTGATAATTACAGACACAATTGAAAGACAATAGGTGCGCGAACGCCGGCGTTCGCTTGGGGTTTAATGAATTAAATATATTTCTAAATACATACATACATATTATAGATAAATAACACCCAGACACAGACCAAATGATCATGCTCATCACATAAACATTTGTCCTGGGTGGGAATCGAACCCACGACTTCCGGCATAGCAGTCAGGGCCACTAACTACTAGACCAACAGGCCAGTTAAATGTATGAGACAGAGGCAACTGGATGTTTAAAACCATAACATCCCAGTGTCTCCTATGCCCGTGGTCGCTGGATACAGAGCAAAGTACTTAGAGAACCCAGGTACCCCGCGAAATGGTCAGTAACACCGAGGCGCTGCTGGCCGTCCTTGGGAAGCTGGGGTGGATCGAATGACTCATTTGTCCCACCTGTACGCAAAATACGCGCTTTAAACTGGTTCCGCAGACATCAGCCCGAAATACAAATTCAAACTGTAACAGGTAAGTTGAAATAACCACAGAGAATGCGGCTACAGTTGATGTGTCAAAAACCCATAACCAGTTACTGTCCCACTGCTGGGCAAAGCCCTCCAAGTCCTTCTAAACTTTCTTCTCCTGCGCCGTCTTTAACCAGTCCTCGCTGTATGCGTCCAAATCACCCAGCCACCTCTATCTAGGCTGACCTCGACGGCGCTTTCCTTCAGTAGGAACCCTTTGTGTGGCGACGCTCGCCCAGAACCTTTAGTTTTCATAATATCAAATAATCCTTTTTTTTTAACCTTTACAGTAAGTGACGCGCTCTGCCTTATAAAAGTCTATATTTTGTATATTTGTACCGACATAATTTAACACAGAGTGCGTATGAGTGCGCGCTCTGTCGCGTCAAGTCGAACATATGATGTGCCTCCGAGGCCTACCACGACTGACTATGGCAAAGATAGTCGTGGGATTTATTTCGGAGGCTTATTTATACAACTTTTCTTGTGGCCTGATTCCGCTTGTGCAAATTAAAATTTTGCTAGACCAGTAAAAGACCGCCATTGTTCCCATAGATTTAAGCTTTTGTAAATTAAACCCCAAGCAAACGCCGGCGTTCGCGCTGTCATTGTCTTTCTATTTTATCTCTAATTGACACGATTGAAATGTTATTTTGCCTAATATTTAACCGACTTCGAAAAAGAGGAGGTTCTATGTTCGGCTGAATGTATGTTTTTTTTGTTGTAAGTACAATAAAGTTTATTTTAAAAACATTTTTTAAGTGGCGCAGGCATAGGAGGTCGCGCCGGGCGTGTAAAACGTTAATTACTTAACTTAGAAACGGTATTATACTAGAACATACGTCGCGATCAGAATCATCAAACATCACATGTGAGGCTCTCGCATAGCTTACCTTTCAACAAGCTAGCCCTGGTCGGAGGCTGGGCAAGGCCGAGCAGTACGGCCAGCCTCTGAGCCTTCTCAACTGGACTCTTGTCGGTCTCCACGAAGCGATCGAACTCCGGGTGCAGCGACGGTAGAGGAACCGATAATACGGCTACAAGCACGCGGCATGCCATCCTATAGAAAAATAAACTTTGTTATAGATATTGTACTTCAAAGTGACTCTTATGTCATTGTCATAAGTTGTAAATTGAAATGATAGATGTTCCGTTCAATAATACAGCTGAAACGGGCCGCAGTGCCTCGTGTGCGATCAACACGCTCGCATTCATTCCACTAGGGCTGCACATCCACGAACAAATATAATATAATAGTTTGTGCCGACGTTAATTAACACAGAGTGCGTTTGAGTGCGCGCTCTGTCGCGTCAAGTCGAACATATGATGTGCCTCCGAGGCCTACCACGACTGACTATAGAGGCAGATAGTCGTGGGATTTATTTCGGAGGTATCAAATAAAGAAAAGACGTAAATATGGAACACTGAGTTTCAGTTAACGTTTCAACATCAAGACCGTCCCATAAGAACTACGGTTTTCAATCGGACCAGCAGTAAACAAACTCTTCAGTTTCATAATATTATTATAGATAGGCTCGCGTTTGCCCGATGGTAATCGATGATATGGTCGACGATGTTTGCCTAGAAGTAATCTATTAACTTTTTTTTTATTGTTGATAGGCTCGCGCTTGACCGCTATCTCACCTGATGGAGAGCGACGATGTGGTCAGCGATGAAGCGCGCTTACCTAGAAGAAACCTATTCGCTCTTGACTCAAAGATCCCTAGGTTGTAGCTATCAGGAAACACAGACACAAAATAGATAGGTACAGAAGTCAATCTTATGTTTTCTTCACTTTTTATACCAACGCCTAGGCGATCGCACACATGTCAGCGCCTTGCGCCGAACTGTATGTACTCGTTCACATTGACTCGCGAGCGCGGTGGCGGGCGCGGTCACGAAATATCAAACATATGGCTTAATATCGAAGTGTTCACGTACGAAACGCACGTGCGGTCTAAGTAGCGGGCATACTAGCGAGAGGCGCGCGCGGCGAGCTCGCGGCTGTATCAAACGCTTGAAATGTTTGTGTCTGTTCACGTCGAACTAGCGGAGGAGCGCGCGATCCACCCGCGTCGTCAGTAAGTTCAAATGGTATAAACTTGTCGCCAGGCGGGTGTGACGCGCAAACGCCTGGCGGCCAATGTGAACACGAATTCGCCATGTTTTCGCGACCGCACCCGCCACCGCGTCCGCGCGTTTCAACGTGAACAAGTACCATGAGCGCGACCGGGCGATTAAGCCGAGATATCGTGTATTCGTGTTCATGAGCGGTGTCTAAGTGTGCGTTGCTCGAGCGTGCTTTGTATGTAGGTTGTCTTCTGTACCTATTGTGACACAGAGTCCAGCTCTAGACATAACTGAAGTAACTATAGCTAAAAAAAACTAAACTCCAGGAGATATTCACTATCTAGTACAGTAAATTGATAGGGTGAATAGCTAAGACTTACTTCTGCAACTCCTCCTGAGTAATATTCTTCTTCATCTCCCTGGACAGCTGGAACAGCTTCAACAAAGCAGCGGCATGGAACAGGCAGTGACCGGCCTTCCAGAACACCAGAGCCAGCTTGCCATAGTAGTTGGCCATGGTCTTGGCTACAGGCGTCTTCTTTGACATGTTCATCAGGTTGTGAATGTCTTCGATGGCTTTGTAGGCTTCCTGTATCAAGGAAATTCCAGTTGAGATCCCAAAAATTGGAGGACTAGGATTGACATGGTCGCAGTCAGTCTTATGATTGTCGTTCCAAAATGGGCCACTAATATACAGTCATCCTGAATTTCGACATTTTATGAATGAATTAAAAATTCCTCACTAAAATTCTCTATCCTAACTAATATTATAAATGTGAAAGTGTGGATGTTTGGATCTTTGTTACTTAATCACGCACAAACGGCTGAACGGATTTGGCAAGCATATAGCCTTTGACATGGAAAAGAACATAGGCTACCTTTTATCCCGATTCCTTAAGTACCTAATGCCACGCGGGCGAAGCCGCGGGAAAAAGCTAGTGTATAAATAATAATAATAATTTATTTCGACCAACGTGGATCGTTGATGTTATGATCTTATATTATAAATAATAATAATTAAATGGCACTGTGGTTTAAAAACGTTTTTATACGCCAATATTAGTTATGGAATGGAATGGACATTTTTTCAAGTAAATTTTTTCAAACTTTAAGATATACAAACCTGCCACAATTCCATCTGGATAGCACTGTCCAGTTGGAACAGCCTAGTCTCCAAGTTGAGTTGCTGTGTCTCTGGCTTGCTGATGCTCACGTTGCCAGTTTGCACCTGTTGGTAAAACACGTAATATTGAGTTTTTGTCTATACTTTATGCAGGAATCAAAGGAAATGTTAAACAGGCACGAGAATAAAGCACTATAATATAAATAACAAAATAGAAAAAAAAAAACTGGGCTAGTGCGAGTCGGACTCGCGCACTGAGGGTTCCGTGCAAACTATAATAGGGTAGTTTCCAGGGTCAAATTAATTACAACAGTAGTCTGTATTTTAGATTATAAAAAAATAATATATACGTATTTTTTTCTTTTTTCGATTAAACAAAAAATAACAAAGATATAGCCCATTAAAGTTACGTGTGACGTCTCCCGTGAGAAAAAATTTAGCACGGCGTGTTACACGTAACTTTAATGGGCTATATCTTTGTCATTTTTGGTTTAATTTACAAATTAAAAAATACGTGTCCCTTATTTTTAGATAATCTAAAAGACGGACTAATTACATTTTTTACGGCAACTAGCTTATTCCCGAATGGAAGCTCGAAGACTTTTCCGAATTGCAAAAAAATTTTTTTTTTTTGATGTAGGTGTAACAACAAATTTACTATTTTCAGATTTATTCCTATACCTGTGCACCTGAACTACTCTGAACCAAAAAAATTTGACTACTGAGTACGCCTCTATCAGATATCCGCAGGATTGAAGACTTCGATCCCACAGGCCTATGAGATAAGGATTTTGATCCAGGATTGGAAATACACTAAAACTTACCGTGGGCTTGCAAATATCCTCAAGATGTTTCCTGAGCTTATCACAAAGCTTTCTGAACTCAGTCTTCCGGGAGTACTTGAGACAGAACTGGAAGGCCATGCGCGCTATGTCGTGGTACAGAGTCTCCACGTGCGCGTTCGTACGGAGGAGCTCCAGGCATTGGCAGTACGACTCCCACAGGAATTTCACCTAGAAAAATGGACAGTTTTTAATTATTTACACAATTACGTTTACCTATTGGTTTTATACTGGATTAAGGGTCAGTTCATACCGAGCAGCCAAGCGACAGGACACTGCGTGCATTTTTTTAAAAAGCGACTCAAATAATAACATACTTACTATATGGAAAGATCGATAAGAGTGGTCTTAAGGTATGTTTTGTTTTTTTTCTCTTTCATTATGCAATCTGTCCTAGGACATTTAGCAATATGGTGGTAATAGTGATATTTCACAGTATGGAGTCTTTGCTTCACCCGATATCAATAGCTCATTCAAGCTAATTCTGTCTGAGGTGGCTTTTTTGTAGTTTCGAGAAACTCACTGTCATGGACACAAGCTTTATTGCCAGTTAATTTGCATGTTTTTAATCTGGTGGTGTATGTAGAAGGCAATAAAGAAATATAGTAATGATCTGTTCTACTAATTATTTAGTCTATTTTTCAGAAAGAGTGTATCACAATTTAGTCCACTTTTAAAATCTGAATTACTAAATTAATCCAATTCCTTACCCATGGTGTAAGTATTGTCCTATCGGAACGATCCTGTGCATCTTCGCCAGACACAGCACTGAGCAGGATGCTCTCAGGAGTGGCAAGGTTGTCCAGGTCATCAGTCTCAATGACCGCCGCTGTGGATTGCTCACGAGCTGCCTCTGTTCTCTCTTCAGCCATGCGTAGGTAGCCTCTGAGAAAATGAAAGTGATATTAATACTACTGTGTAGTTGTGGCATTTTTGCTGAACTGGACCTATTTGGCGCCTTGATAAACACATTGTGAGTTGTTTCTTTTTTTTACATTTACTACATTATGTATATCTGAGTGTATGCCAAATAAAGTAGTTTTCTTTCTTCTTTCTATTAAGTGTGAAGTTTTAATAAGATATTTTTGTAATTACCAGGGCTATGGGACCATTTGAAACAGTTCCGGTGAACTGAAGGAACTCAGGTATGTTTTAGTCAATAAAAGTTTGATTAACCCTCCCCACCCTAACTAACTATGACTTTTCGGCGGGCTACAAGTGATTTTTTAGGTGGTGCATACATGGTGTTTGCAATGATAAAACATCATTCAGCAAGTTGAATAAATTTTCTTACTTTATTTTTTCAAACTTTAAAGAATTCACTTTTCTTGGATTGATCAACATTTGACTATTCAAAGTGCCTGTTTTCTGTTTATTTATAACTTCTTGAAAGAGAGTTTATATTTCATAGCTTGGAACTAATAATAAACATATTTATCTGTGTTCTCTGAAGGCTAAAGTTATACACTAGATAAGAAATAAAGAAACTGCCATAAAGAAAATGATAATTAGTTCTTAGTTAACTTACTAAACTAGGATAAATTATAAATAGGACTTGTATGCCTATTAGATGTTTTTTATTAATTAGAGACACAATAGAAAGACAATGGGTACACGGACACCGCCATTCGCTTGGGATTTAATGAATTAATGGGTATTTCCTTATTCCAAAACGCCTTAAGCATTAAAGTATTTTGAGCCTAGAATCTTTGACAATCGTGAAATCAAATCAACCTATGTTGCATCATTTGAGAAATTAGGTTCAGAATATTTATTATTTCAAGAGTTCATCGTTATGATAAACTTAACTTCACCTGATAAAATCAGAAGAGATTTGTCAATGTTTAATAATTGCTACATGTTTTTGTACTTACTACTAAACTAATTCATTAAACCCCAAGCGAACGCCGGCGTTCGCGCACCTATTGTCTTTCAATTGTGTCTGTAATTATCACAATTGAAAGGTTAATGCCTACCACAAAGTACAACAGTGGTTGTTACTGGGATACCACACAAAGTTCAACGATAGTCTCACTGGCATGCCATCCTAACATGACAATATCACAGTAGTTAAAACCGGGTTAGTTTATTAAACCACAAGCGAACGTCGGCGTTCACACACATTATTCTTTCTATTGTGTCTCTAATTACCACAACTGAAAGGTTAATTAGTGCTAAATTTGTTCCAAATCCTTATCCTCAGTCTGATATTTTTTATTCTTTTTGGTTTTTTTTAGCAGTAATTGTCCCTTACCTTATAACCTGCTCCAGTGACCCAACATTGACAGACTGGAACATATTCCTGTACTGGAACAGGCCTTCCTTGGCAATGTGTGACTTGCGCAAGTCCACACAAAGCTCCAAGTACTTGAACATGATGGGCTCCAGCACCGACTCGGACCAGTTGTACGCCCATTTTTTGTTGCGGAACACTTCCTGCAGAGTATCTAAAGCTCTGGCTGGTTTGTCCAAGTCCATAAACTCTGTTGAATAGAAAAAGTACACAAATTGGTTGTTTGTTTTCATAGATCATTCTAAAAGTGTGTAAACATTTTAATTATACTTTTAATAAACTCACTATGAGAAAATTAAGTATTTTTCATTAGCAGCTGTTGCAGGCATAGAATTTAGATAGATTTAAAATAAGTTTATTTTACTCCACAATAAATTAAAGTAGCCCTTTTTGTCACCCTCCCTGCTAACTGTTGTAACTACCAATTGATATTTTTTCAGGGGAACCGTTTTTCGTTCGGGCATTAAAATCATGTTTCTGTAGTTGCGTTAATTGTAGCTTTATTAATGAATCAATAAGTGTTTTATATTGCTCTTGGCTTATTATTTAAGATAGTAATGGCCATAAAGCCCTAAGGTACGAAGGTAGTAAGGGTATTTTTTCCCATTTTTTGCACTTACGCAAAACAAAATACGGAATTATCCTCTAGACAGTAAACAACACAGATACGACGATTGGAGACTTATTCAAAATAATGTTATAAACACGTTGGAGAAATCAGGGCTGTGTTCAAAATAGAGTTAACTCTAACAACATCATTGGGTAAATTCTCTACCCTAGCATTTTTGAACGCGAACGGAGTTCACCTGTCAATGTTAAGCATATTGCAGCTTACTCCAACCTACCCTGCTCAAAATAAGGGGTTAGTTGGGTTAACTCTGGGATAGCTACTCGAGTTATAAAAGAACGACTGCAGTGCGGATACGCTAGTTTGTGAGATAGGACAGGTAGCTGGGAGGGCGACGTTTTGAGTTACGACTGCTTATGACCCCCAAATTAATACAATTTGATAGAATAGATTTAGGTTATCAATGGATTCTGTTACGCAAAATATGCGGCAATATCTTTTAGTTGGTTATGTTTTAGGAACATTGAGGACAAAATAAACAACCACTTATTTTAATGCATTTAACTATAACAGCGGTAAAAAGGGGTTTATTTTAACATATTGTGTGTATAATCTGGTGATGGGGAGCGTAACCTAAGGTCATTCATAAATGCAACGTGGTATCATTATCATAAGAATTTAGTACAAACCATTGGCCCGTTTGAGGGCATTCTCCGGTCTCTGACCGTATCGCGCCATGATGGACACTACACTTTTCACTTCATCAACACAAATTCGGCCTCAAAAAGGTGTTTTTAATATTTATAATCGAAATATTCTCCATACACCGGCCTGTCAAGAGACAGGAGAAATCAAAATGGCTGCTTTACCTTAACTAGGCATGAGACGCGACAGTCTGATATATAAAAACGAATTTGGTATCCGATTTCAAACACTAATCGATGATATTCGATTTCACTAAATGGAAAACACTTTAAAAAATTCTATAGTCCCGGACGAATCTAAAAACTAAATCAATAAATCAAATCACAGACTGATATCATTAAACGAATTGTGTAGTGTGTAAACGTAAACCGTAAACTTACTGAACTTTGATGTGTAGAAATTCCCTTTCTCTTTTTCTAGCCAAACGTAACTTAATGGAATAAAAAGCAAAGAATATTATATATTTCAATGTGTTAAACAAGGTATAAGGGAGAGCCCTCCACAAACTTTAACTTTTTTTCAGGAAACGAAAAAAAAAATTCGGTCTCTCCATACAAACTGTCCAATCAAGTTTATCATTTTGTATGGTGAGACGAATTTTTTTTTGTTTCCTGAAAAAAAATTATGTGGAAGGTTGTTCAGTTTCGTCTATTGAGCAAGCCCTTAAAGTTTGTGGAGGGCTGTCCCTTACACCTTGTATACTGTATATAGCACATTGAAATATGCGATTAATATCATCTTTATTTCTAATAAAAATCGCACCAACCTCAATGTGATTTTTATTTTAGAAGTACTGTGTAGTGTGTGTTGTCTTTAGTTAGCTCATAAAACGAACGAATCTGTAAGCTAGTGTATCGGTGAGACTAGGCGCTACAGAAATCCGTAACCTAAAAACGGATTTAGAAATCAATATCGAAGTCTGAAATCGAATAAATATCCGTTTGGATTAAATCCAAATTTGCTCATCCCATGTCTAACTTTTATTTTTTTAATTTCGTTTCCAACATGACATGCGAAACGGTATTGGACATCTAGTCTTTTTGCATTATTATCAGTACAATGCTCTTTTGAACTTTTCGTAAGAATAGTTCCGCGGTTAACTTTCAGCATATAAAAATAAATAAAAGCGTTTTTAATTAAAAAAGTGTACTAACCCACCCAAATGGAATTGCTATTAAAGCTTCTATAAATGAAATACATTTGTTTGTTTTCTGATTCTTTATTACATTCACGTACACAGTTAAAAAAATAATGCTTCTAAGAATTTCTGCATAGGAAATTCTACCAAGACCGTAATTGGTACGGCGACAGCGTATGTTAACACATGAGTTGCGCTCCAGTCTACGAACTGAAACAATTTGGGCGATTTATCAAATTCTAGCACAAGTAGAAATAGCAGAAACTATCAGAAAACTTTTGCTTATATATTTCTGATCATATCTTTAATATAAAAATGAATCGCTAAATGTGTTGCTAAGCGCAAATCTCAAGATCAGCTGCACCGATTTTGTCATTGTGAGAAGGTTCATGGGAAAAAAAAAATTGGTAGTGTAGGGTAGCGTAGGGTAGAGTAGGGTATAATAGGGTAGAGTATAGTAGAATAGGGTAGAGTAAGTTACAGTAGGGTGGAGTAGGGTAGAACGCGAGCAAAAAGCTAGTGAATTAATAAAAATACTTTTTAATAACACATAAAATAATTAATACTGTTAATGGGTGGTAACTCATGTGCCTTGATTCTTGGCCGGTTAATATAAACTAGATAAAAATCCCGCTTGAAGCCAGATTCCAGGTGCTACTGCAATAGGCTCGTGATATCATGAGATGAATCTACGAGAATGTGCGAGTAGATATTATAAGAACACCTCTCATACCCCGCTTACCGAATTGCGATATTTTCGATGTTAGCGCGCTAACACTAACAGTCGTTCCAAATGACTGTGAACGCATGTGCAGGCGCGCAGGCGATTTGCTGACGCGCTAACAGCGCTGATATCGCAATTCGGAACGCGGGGTAAATGTTCGGAGAATAAAGGCGAGATTAGCGAGATATGCGGTAGTTATGTTTTTAAAACACAAATAAACTGTTCTAAGAATAAAGAAACTAACAACGTCAAGTACAGAAGTGCTGAAAGCCATTGGTCTGGTCGCGATGGTATTATTGATGCACCAGTGCAGCAGCATCACTGTTAGAGACATGCGGCCCAAGCAGCGCCAACCATCCCAACAGAAGAACCTCCTAATAGGACCTAAAAAAAAAATGGATTTAATAGGATCATGTCCCTACGTTTTTTCTAAACACTTATTTGGGTCAGCTTCGTCTCTAAAACTAGGAATTAAAATCGTAAATTTAAGAACTCAATAAATATTTGTTCTCATAGAATCCGATTAGGATTAAATAAAATGGCAAGATCAATTTTTTTTCCTTAACTATCATACAACGCCATCTAGTCTCAAGCTAAGCAGAGCTTGTGTTATGAGTATTAGACAATTAATAAGCATATATAAACATTTCTAAATACATACATATTATATATAAATTACATCCAGACACAGAACAAATGATCATGCTCATCATCACACAAACATTTGTCCTGCCTGGGTGAAATCGAACCTCGTGGGTCCCTCCGGCATAGCAGTCAGGGCGACTAACCACTAGACCAACAGACCATACATAATGGCTTGATCAATTTGGTATTAATTAAACCGGCCTCATTCAGCTATAATAGACGAAAAAAAATATTGACGTGTAAAAGTGTTTTTATAAAACTTACTTGCAAAATAAAGATCATTTAACTATCATTTATAAACCGAGGTTCAAGATTATTTAATGTTTAAATGCCTAGGTTACGGTCGTCCAAATGTTGGTCAGCAGTCGTCTTTCGACACCAGACAAAAGTGAATACGATTCATTCATAATTCCATCCAATCCTATAATCGTCAGACTAGTTTCACCTGACTAGTACCCCTGAGTATGTTTCAGTATTTCTTCTCAGGATAGTCAGCTAGGAAACACCGGCCTCATCCCGTAACTAAAACTGACGAATAAAAAAAATTACGTGTAAAAGTGTTTTTTAAACCTATTTGCAAAATAAATATCATTTATCACTACCGGACGGCCGGCTGGACGGCGAGTTACCCATTGCTCGCTGCCCACAAGGCCACGCCCACGCCACGGTGGCTGGAAATCGGGGTCGGGACCCCGGAGGTATGGCGTGCGGAAGTCCGTTCCCTCAGGCGTGCCCCCGATTCCTTTGCTAGCATTACTTTTTCGCTGATGGATGCGACCGCTTGCCATGGCCAGTACCAGGTCCCGGCTTGAGAGGTCGTTGGCGCATATCGTTCCTCCGAGGACACGGCCCGTGCCCCGCCCAAGCGGTCACACCTCCACCGCTTGCTCCACCGTATCACCTACATCCTTAAAGCTACAATTCGTTGGTACTAATTTCCTTACCATCGACATGAAAGAGTCCCATCAGCCCGATGGCCATCAGAACGCAGTAGAAAGGTCTGTCAAAGGCTATGTAGACCGCCATGAAGAAGGCAGAGTTGTGTTTGCGCGCGAACATGCCAGTCAGTGACCAGAGGAACAGAAGAGGGAAGCCCGTGTAGTGGAGGTAAACGAACCACTACAACATAGAACTTTATTAGTACCTATGGTATAACAGATAACAAGTGATGTGATGGCCCTTTTGATAAGGTACCCTTCTCTCACGCATGAGGTTCATCATCATCAGCATTTCAGCCGATAGACGTCCACTGTTGGACGTTGGCCTCCCCCAAGTGTCGCCACAATAAACGAACCTTCACCAGGTTATCGGTCCACCTTGTAGGAGGCCTTCCATTTCCAATACTGCGTTTTCCGGTACGCGGTCGCAACTCAAGAACCTTTCGGTTCCAACGGCCATCTGTTCTGGGAGTAATGTGCCCTGCCCATGGCTACTTAAGTTTGGCGATTCTTCGTGATATGTCAGCAACCTTGGTTCTCCTGCGGATATCTTCATTTCTGATTCGATCACGCAAGGAAACTCCGAGCATAGCCCTTCCCATTGCCCTTTGATGGCATGAGGTTATCGGTTCGAAATCGGGTGTGTTTCGAAACCAACGAGAATTTTCAATTTCATGTCAGTATGTTCTGTTCTACATACTGACGCCTCGTGCCTCGGAAAACACTTAAAGCAGTTGGTTCCAGTTGTCATTCAATTGGTTTCAGTTGTGATCTTTGACAGTCGTTAGAAGGCCTCCCATAAGGTAGACCGATGATCTGAAAAGAGTCGCGGGAATCGCCGCACACGATACACGCGCGGTCACGCGACGTAATTCAATAATGAACAGAATTCCTGTCTTGCTGCAAGCCTCCATCTCACTCGTTAGAAAAAGAGTGGGAGGATTGATTGATTTGTTACACTTACTTTATAATCGCAAAGCTTGATTTTTCTCTCGTCTAACTCAAACAGTACGTGAGCAAAGATCAGCCCAACGAAACAAGCGGGCAGAGCTCCCCATGACGATATGTAGAACTCCGAGAACGAGGGAGTATCTCGGAATATCCTACGGACTTCTCTGAAAAACAGAAAACTAATTTCATAACCATAACCATAAAGAAATATCGTTCGCGATTGATGGAATACGCGGTATGAACTCGGTTTCTCCTTGGGCAGACTCGGTTAAAATAACAACCTCAACAATATTGCGGTGCCACTGTGGAATGCTTTTACTTGCATCCTGGTGACGTAACTTCGAAGGCTTCAAACAAGCGTGCTCCATTGTCGACCACCATCGTCGCTTACCATCAGGTGATATGGTGGTCAAACGCGAGCCTATTAATAATAAAATATATAAACCGTTCATGACCATCGTTGAACCGTTGATGACTGTCCATGTGTTCAGTCGTTGTTGTGTGAAATTCCGGCTGGGTTAATAGTGTAGCGACATCTATGGCGCTTTATAAGAACTACAAAAATACGTAATCATGCATCGCGCAATCAAAGTTCTCCGCGCGATTTGAATATTATAAACGATAGCCCGAAATCAACTATCGGGCAGTCGCCCACCAGACATAACACCCGTCTGGCCGGAGGATATTCCTTTTTCAACAGACGGAGGTAGGTATGTGGGACTTTACTTTCTGTTCCGCACAACTCCAAACCCTTTTGTCTTCGTTTTTTAAGATGGGACATCATCAAAATGTCTTCTCCTGCTGGTTGGAGCAAAAGGGCGTATCAGATTTTTAGTGACTAAAACCCATTTGTATCCTTCAGTTGCCCTTGCTGTTCCAGAACCACGGTGACTCTTTCAAACATGGCCGTAGCCCTAGCGGGCCTACTGTGCCCCTTCACTTTTGCTGACAACACTTTTAGGCGCGCGTGGAACTTTACGCGAAATTTTCACCCCATACTTAATCTCATGTGCCAATAATATTAGATACTAGCTTTTGCCAACAGCTTCGCCCGCGTACATAAATATAGCCAATGACACTCAGAAATAAAGCAGCTTTCTATCGGTGAAAAAAATTTAGCATTCGGGCCAGTACTTTCAGATATTACCTCCTACAAACAAAAAAATTGTAGACGTATGAGTCGTACGTCTCCAATAAAATTACAGCAATGAAGTACTCACTCAGGCGTCGCGATGAAAGTAAATGCCTTATATTTTCTGACATAAGAAATGGCGCCGGTCATCAAACAGGAGGCGACAAATAGAACTGCGTACAGTGTCACGGCGAGCCTTCGTCGCCGCCAGAGAAGAAGTGTAAAGGTACAAGCCACGATATACATGTGCATATTGACGGGCAGGAACCTGACGATCATGAAATAAGAGAGAAAGAAAGAAAAATAAAGAAAGAAAGAAATAATATTAAAGAAAGAAAGAAATAATACTAAAGAAAGAAAGAAATAATATTAAAGAAAGAAAGAAGTAACATTAATGAAAGAAAGAAAAATTAAAGAAAGATAGAAAGATATAATGAAAGACAGAAAGATGGCAAGAAAGAAAAGCAAATGATGTGCCAAAGAGCACGTTAGAAATGCGCTACGAGAGTCGTGTGTTAGCAAAAACATTTAAAAGGGAAGAAAGATAAAAAGAATGAATACTTAGACCTTGTTTTCTTACCAGGTTGGAGCCACACATAAATTGCTAGGGTCAATAATGTTGTTGATATAGAAGAAGTGAGACCAGAACTTGGTCTTGCAGGCTGCGCTTTCCAAGCCTATCGTGATGGGGACCAGAGGGCCGTCGCGGGAGTACATCCACCAGGTCGCTCCGTAGCCAACGATCAGGAGGTGTACTGGGGTTATCCTGGAAGGAAGTATAGCTAGTCCAAGAACTAATTGATGGGTAATACATATATGTCCTATTCGGCCGGAACAGCGTGCATTCGCAAGCCAACAATTAACAGTGTCATTATTTTGGTGGAAAATCGTCAATGCAATGGCAGACTTTAAGTGAATAAAACCCCCCTTTGTTCTTTATGCATGTTTTTTTATATGGTGGGTAAATCATCCAATGACAACCCCCGCTCTTGGGGGAGCGGGAGATAGTGTCAGACTCTTACTGACTAAGAGCCCACCCCGTTCCTTCTTGCCTTTCATACCGGGACCGAGCTTCCCTTTCGGATAATCCTGGCCCTAGTAGGCTTCGACCCGGCAGGGCCCCTGCTGTTGCTGACAGCTCCATGAGGCGCGCGGGAACAGTGTGCGCCGTCGACGACTTGGGCTCGGTCCGGACAGTTACCGGACCGTTTTAGTAGTGGTGGTACGGTTCTGTTTTTAAAAAAAACTGGGCAAGTGCCGTGGGTCAGACTCGCGCACTGAGGGTTCTGTACAAACTTAACTATGAAATCAGTTCAAATCCCGCATTGGGGTACAAAAATTTTCCCTGTGAATTCTGATTCTCTTGAGTGTCGAAACGACATAAACGGCCTTATCTTGCTTTTTCGTTAACTCTGAAGTTAGATTTTTTCACAGCTTTAAGGAACCAGCAGACCTGAAGCAGCATTTGGTTTTAATTTTAACTCAATACCTTCACGTGTTTCCGGGATAAAGGGTCTCGACAGACAGACGGACAACAAAGTGATCCTATAAGGGTTCCGCTTTTCATTTTGAGGTACGTTTCACCTTTAAAAAAATGTATTTCTAATCTGGCAACATAGTCTTTTCAGTACGTAACCAAAGACAAACGCACCTCACAACTCGTTTTATGATGCACAACGGCAGCAGATATATGCCAAGCTCCTGTTTCTGAGAGTATATCAGAAGGTTGTAGGCAGTCAGGAAGCAGGACATCATCATGAAAGCCTGGATCAGGGATGTTCCATCTGACAGGATTATGCCGTCTACTCGCTGTGTCACCTGCATTGACAGGAATTGAGACGTTAGGTACAAAAGTTTCGGCTGACCTAGTGGTGAATTTTATTTTTATCTTTTTAAAAACTACCTAGCATAGATTTATAAGAATCTATGCTACCTAGTGCTTGACTGCGATCCCACTAGTAGCCCGATTCACGTAATCAAAACCGTAACGATATCGTAGCGATTTAGTCGTTTAGACCATTACCGTATTCACATCCACCAATCGAGTTTGAACGACACCGATGTTAAAGTCGATCAACTGAGTCGTTGAGTGTTGTTGTTGTTGTGTGTTGTTGAGTCGAGAAGATTCGATAAAAAAAAAAAACTGTATTTCATTATTCTGGTAGAATACTTATTAATGTAACTGGAAATAAGTCGTTGATAGACCGTTTAGTTTCGGGCCAGTTAAGTTGTCGTTCTATCCAATCCCGATTAAGGAACACGTGAATACCTATTTTGGATAGGACTTTGATCGAACGACTATAAAACTTCAAGATAATTAGCTTGTTTGATTTTACGTGAATCAGGCTACTGATGGCAAGCACTAGCAGTGATGCAATTGTTGATGGTGAGGTGCACTAATCTAGCGATATCTATGTCGTGGTCGTTTGGTTAAATGGGCAAGCTCAAATTGGATGCCTATAAGCATTGATATATTATAAGGAAAGATACGATACGCGCTAACATTGCAATTCGAAAACCTGGACCACAACTACATGCACGACTGAAATTTGCACGCACTCATTAGTAACTTCCGAAGAATATGAAACGGTTCCATCGCAATCGTTTTATTTTATCATCGGCGTACAGACGTACCAAACAGTTTTGTCGTATTCATAACAGTCTTGTCGCAAACATTATTTTTTGTTTTAATTAATTTATCCTGTACTTGTGTTAATGAAAACATTGTCTTAATAATCTTGACTTGCAAACCCAGTTCCTGGGTTTGAGGCACTGCGTGTTTAAATACAGGCACCTAGCCTAGTTCGGCAGTAGATGCAATTGTGAAAAATTCCTAAGCTTATACCTACTGCTTATAAGTACACCTAACCTTTCCGCATGAAATTGCGTCAAGTAGGTAATTTTTGAGTTTATCGCGTGCATACAACGGACAGACGAAATGAAAGACCTTGTTTCATACATAATCAGCTTTTCAACCACTCAGAAGTAAAGCAGCTTTCAATTGGTGCAAAATTTTAACAATCTGACCAGTAGGTACTTTCAGAGATTATCTCGTACAAATATATAAAAAAAATACCTTTTTATAATATTAGTGTAGTTATTACATAAAGGGAATAAGTACTTACCTGTTCTAATATTTCTGGATTAATTGTGTAGGACATAAAATGGAACACGCAGGCGTGTGCGTAAGTTGTGCAACCCAATGCCAGGACTCTAAAATGAAGCAATATAAATGTCAAACTATAGTCCTGGAAAAGGTATTATGAGACAGAATGCTCGGCCACATTGGCAGCGTAGTGCGGGGTGCGGAAACTCGTGTTGCCCGGTGTTGTTTGCCCACACTGGCAGTGCGATGCGAGGAGGAGTGTGGGTTCCGGACTGGACAGGGTTGCCGCTTGCCGCCCGCGTACACACTGTGACCACTTGTATGAAAGCGCTATGGTGAGAGTTGCCCGCGCGCGTCCCGAGCATTGAGCAACCCGCGTCGCTTTCAGCGCCCGTGTGTCTTTGTATTGGGAGATTAGCTTCTGCCATCGGTTTCGCCTGCGCGATGCTTAGTAGGTTTCTCCATACAAACTTTGAACCCCCGTTTCCTTCCCTTTTGGAGTAGCATAGCATAGTCGGCCTCATAATTAATGTTCCCACTGCTGGGACTCACGCCTCCTCTCTAGGTGAAGGAATGTGCCGGGTTGGTGTTGATGTCACATGTCTTCGAATTTTTGGTTCTAGGACATGCCGGTTTCCTCACGATGTTTTCCTCCACCGTTTTGAGAGCAGTAGTGATGAAATAAATTACACAAAGTAAAGATCACAGCTCATTAGAGCCACCCAGTACCCACTCCGCTCCGCACCGCCTCGCCTCCTGCGGCTAGTATTCTTTATCTGGATTTGCATGGGTTTGCGCTCACTATATCAACACCGTAGCGTTACCGGATCGCCTCGGTCGTAAGCCCTCCACGCGCGGACGGCGGGTGGACCACTCGGTGACAAACTGACAACTCGCTGCTCGCATGCTTGCCTTGCTTGACCCCGCGGGGTCCACTGGTTGACCGCGCGACGTTTATTGGTGATAACGCGGCGTCCAACCGTGGACCACCTGACGACAACGAGTGGACGCCGTGCGACGAGGCGGTGCGGGGTTGGTGCCGGGTGGCTCTAATGAGCTGACCTTAATGCGCCTGGTTGGGTTTGAACCTGCGCCCTACAACTCGTAAGTCGGGGCCGTTACCACTCGGCCACCACTGCTCTATTTCCCCTTAGGGCGTGAATTTTGGTAAACCCTCTCTTAGTGCTCGCGTCTATAAAAGGAAATCTTATGCAAATTTTCACTCCAAGTTCCAGTAGTTTCGGCTGTGCGCTGACATATCAACGCGTTGATATGTCAGTCAGTCCGTTACACCTGTTATACAGGGTGTAAGGGACCGCCCTCCACAAACTTTAAGGGCTTGCTCAGTAGACGAAACTAAACAACCTTTCATAAGATTTTTTTTCAGGAAACGAAAAAACAATCAGCCGTTCCATACAAAGTTAAAAACTTGATTGGACAGTTTGTATGGAGAGGGCAATTTTTTTTTGTTTCCTGAAAAAAGTCTTGTGGAAGGTTGTTCAGTTTTTCACTGAGCAAACCCTTAAAGTTTTGTGGAGGGATGTCCCTTACACCTATACCTTATATTGATTAAAATGAACACAGTACAGAAATACCTGACTCCTTCCATAGGTATCAGGGCTGTCTGCCGAGGATCACCACCTTCTCGAATAAATTTCAAGCGACGCCAGTTGGCTGGGATTGAGAAGGCTGTGATCAGCTTGTTTTCTAAAAAGGTAAGAGATTAGACATTATTCATACTAACTGAATGTTTGTAAAATTTCTTTTTTTATGTATAGCCTCGTTTGACCACTATCTCCCTGGTGGTAAGCGACGATGTGGTCGACGATGGAACACGCTTGCCTAGAAGCAATCTATTCACTCTTGACTTAAAGACCTCTAGGTTATAGCTATCAGGATACAGAGACTCCGGTAGGGAAACAACTCCTTAGCTGTACGTATAATGAATGTGTTTCCAAAACGCTTTGTACGTATGGGTGGGATGTCCACCGTGTACCGGAGGCGCAACGACGTACGTCTTGTGGTCCGATGACGGAACGGACTTAGCGGAATTAAATTGTGTAACTCCAGTGCTCCCCGAAATGTAAACGATAGAAAACGGACAGGCTAACTCGGCGCCGATCCTCAAGTTTTGACTTCACAAGTGAATCATTAATTATTATCTTTTCAATATTACCACCACCACCTCTATTTTACCTGATTGATGGTAAGCCATGATGACCTTACCTGGTGGAAACAGTGGCCTTACCATGTCGTGAAAAAACGTCAGGTGTGCGAGCAAGAAAGAGGGCTCTAATGGGCAAAGGGCATAATTAATATGTCAGTCAATTAGTTTCTCCTTTTACATAGTAGATTTACTGCTGGTCTATGAACTCTAGACTCTATTTAAGACCACTCCTCTTAGTGGCCCCACACAAGGGCCACAAAAAAAGCTAAAAAAGCCGACAAAAAAAAACTAAAAGCGGCCGCAAAAAAAAAAGCTGAAGTCACCGACGCGACAGCTTGTGGCTGGCGAAGCTAGAAGCAGCTTCTAGCTTTTTTTTGTGGCGGCCCCGCCGCACACCGGCCACAAAAAAGGCTGCCACAAAAAGAAGCTAGAAGCGACTCTTAGCGAGAGCCGAGACCCAAATGAAATAGACAATAAGTACCTACAATATATTTTTACCTTATACAATAAACTTAAGATTGTGGGCGTTCCTACAGTCTTAAAAAAACCGGCCAAGAGCGTGTCGGGCCACGCTCAGTGTAGGGTTCCGTAGTTTCCCAACCGTCACAATAAGTGTACCCACTTATGAGTTTAAAAAAAACCGGCCAAGAGCGTGTCGGGCCACGCTCAGTGTAGGGTTCCGTAGTTTCCCAACCGTCACAATAAGTGTACCCACTTATGAGTTTAAAAAAATGCTTGCATATACGATTACACTACAAACTTAGTCCAGAAATTATTTTGTAAAAACCCTTTTGTCTTTTTTGTACAAAAACTGTTCTTTCCATCAAGTTCAAAATAATTTTCCTAGAAAGTTCTTACAAAGTTCTACTTTTCAGATATTTTTCATATTTTCTAAACTTATGGTTCAAAAGTTAGAGGGGGGGGGACATTGTTTCTTACTTTTGGAGCGATTATTTCCGAAATTAATGACATTCATTTTTAAATACCTATCCAACGATATATCACACGTTAGGGTTGAAATTAAAAAAAAAATCACTTCCCACTTTACATATAGGGGGGCTCTACCCTAATAAAACATTTTTTTCCAATTTTTATTTTACCACTTTGTCGGCGTGATTGATATACATATTGGTACCAAATTTCAGCTTTCTAGCGCTAATGGTCACAGAGATTAAGCGAGGACGGACAGACAGACGGACAGACAGACAGACATGGCGAAACTATAAGAGTTCCTAGTTGACTACGGAACCCTAAAAACAGTCAAAAAAGAATCTTAAGTATACAGGGTTATTTGTAATACACTGACAACCTTGCAGGACTGTATTGCTAACATCATATACAACAACTTTTTACAAAACTTCATTACCCAATTCATTTACCAAAAACAAACCTACAAGATTTCGTTGTTCTATCTAACACATTTCAACTCTGTATTTTTACACGACTGCCCCAAAAAGGAGTGATAAGTTTTGCTATATCTACCTACGCCTGTATGACGCAGCACCCCCGCCGCTCGATCCCCGCTCCCCTCCGCTACTGTACTTCGCACAGACTTCGTAATATTTAGAAAGTTCAATTTAAATATATAAATAGAAACAAATAAAAATAAATAAATCTTGTTAACAATTACTTAAACGTACAAAAGTACACGAAAAAACCAACTTACTTTTTCTTTCAGGAGTCTCTGCAACATAGCTGTCATAAATGGTCCCAACCAAATTGGCGAGGAACAAGGCATAGAGAACTTGCTTCATTATATGCTCAGCGGTCGTTTCAGGTTGTCTCGATACAAAATCGGCATGTGTCCGACAATAGTGCAGGGTGTGGAGGGAAGCACGGAGCTCGCTTCGTTGTGAGTAGTGGTCAGCGCAGCGTTCGAACAGGAGAGTAGCATTGTACGAGGTGACCAAGTCCAGGGGACATCGTAAATTCAAGCAGTAGCCGCGGTGTATGACCGTCCTGTTAAAATGGCGGTGTGATTCATCTGAGTATGCCTGGAAAAAGTTAGGGTTTTATTAAGATTTGTAGCCCTCCCTCCGGGACCAGGCAAGGATCGACGACGCGTCTAAAGATATCAGCAAATGGACGGAACCCACTAGGACGGCTGCCTGTCAGGCCTGGGTGGTTATTCGAAAGAGTTACCGTGGTCCTGGAGCGCTAAGGGCAGCTGAAGTAGTAACACAGGCGGGTTTTATTCAGTAAAATTCTGATACTCCCTCTAGCTCTACCCAGAGCATATTAAAATTGATGATTTCCTCGGATATCCGATATCTAGGATGATTGCTCTCTTTCCTAAGAAAGGAGTCTTATTAAAACTACCGCTGCTTTAAACTTCATTATCATTTCAGCCGAAAGATGTCCACTGCTGGACATAGACCTCTCCCAAGTGTCGTCACGTCGACCGTTCCAGCGCGTTTGGCATTTAGCGAAAGAAAATATAAGTGCCCACCTTCATCAACTCGTAAGTAGGGTGTGGTACTGCTGCCGGGGTGAGCTCGAAGGTTCCAAGACAGTACAGTCCATCGGTCCTGGAGAGGCATCGCTCATATTCATCCAGGTGGAACAGCTTTGGAAAACTGGCTAGGTCTTCATCTGGAATTAAGACTCTTCATAGAATTACATATGTTGTTACTCTACTGTTAGCCATGCCATCGCATCATGTCATTGCCGCTTAGTCGACAGGGATTCATAGTTTTTTATGTACCTTAAGCCTAGGCGTACACCAAGCGTATAATGACGAATACGCGTCTATAAGGCTTCACGTCCATCGTTTTTGTTTTGTTTATTGTCCTGAAAAGTTGTTGGGTGTCTTTAATTAAGTTTCTGTTAAAAGAAATGAACCAAAAACCAGGAGGTCCAACCAAAAATGTCTCAGTAGTGAGCTGAGAATTATGATTTACCTTCTTAAAAAGAAAATAAGGCTGACTACCCTACGCCTGTGTTTAAGCTTTAAATGTTAGACTTAACCAAATCGGGATCACCCATTAGCCTCTTCGCACGCCTTTCCACCGAGTCCAAAGCTATCAGGTGGCATTTTGTAGCACCAGCCCATATGTGGCTGCAGTACTCCACACACGAACGGACCTGTGCTTTGTATAACATTAATAGCTGTCCCGGTGTGAAGTACCGCCGGACCTTTGCAAGAACGTCGAGTTTTCTAGCGGCTTCCTCTGCTTTGGACTCAATGAACCGCCCAAAATTTAGGTCTGAGGAAATTTCAACCTCCAAAAGTTGAAGATGGTCAATGAACTCGAAGAATATATTCCAAAAAACAGGAGCTAAGGTAAACGGGCTCCTTTTGGCGGTGAACAGTCACGCTAGTGTTTTGGCGGCGTTGAATCCCACCAAATTGGCTTCACCCCACTTGGAGCCTGCCTGCAGCGAGATATTCGTACGCTCTACCAACCACAACTTCTTACCGGGGACCAGCAGATCGTTGATACGCAGCATGAAGAGAGTTGCAGAACTTCACTTCTGTGTTGAGGAACTTCATAGGTTCTGATGAGCATCCGTCGACAATTATTCGGAGAGACCTTTCACTCAGGAAGTCTTTTACCCAGTTAATCTGACCATGAGAAATGCCGTACGCTGGAAGCTTACTCAAAAGCTAGCGTGCCAAACCATGTCGAAGCCCTTAAAGACGTCTAAGGAAACGGCAATCGCTACCCCATTCCTCTAGAGAGCCTCGCCCCACAAGTGGGTGGCATACACTAGTAGGTCTCCAGTAGACCGATTGCGGCGAAACCCATTCTGTCGGGCACTGAGGAGATCGTTACCTTCCAGGTATGCCATGAGGTGCGAGAACAGTAAACGCTCCATAATCTTGCAGAGTATGGACGTTACCAAATCGGCCGATAGTTGGCAGGATCGCCACGACTGCCCTTTAACTTATCTTTTATTTATCAATTCAGGAGACAACTCGGGTGCACCAGCCTTGAGAACAATCGATGTTATGCCATCTGGTCCAATAGCTTTATTCACGTCTAGACGACGCAGCTCTCTCAGAACATCTCTGTTCCTTATGTAAACATCGGAATTAAAAAGTCACAATGAGGCAGAGTCGGTGGTGTTGCACTGCTAGTGTCAAGACGAAAATTATGAGCGAAGGGAGATTTCAAGAGACCTGCTTTCTCTCTTGCCGTATCAGCTAGTGTTCCATTAGTTTTTACCAGCGGAGGTATGTGGGCCGACAGAAGTTCGCCTCGACCGACTTGGCAAAGGGACCAGAATGCTCTACTACCGGACGGCTATGCAGAGAACTCTGTAACAACATGGATAATGCGGTCGAAGCGTGCCTTCTTTAGTGTTTTTTTTTTTTAAGACTTGGCAGCATGGTAGAAGGCTCTCTTCTTTGGGCTTAAATTCGGACCTTTGCGGTCGAGAGCGTTAACCCAGGAGAGAAACGCCGAATGCTTACGCTCTTCAGCCTGGACGCAATCGGCGTTGAACCACGGGTCGGCTGAGCCACCGATGGGGCTTAAAATACTCCATAAGGGATAAAATACTCCATAGCTTGACGTATCACATCGGTTATACAGCTCGACGGTTCTTTAGAAGTGAAGCACACCTGCTGCCAAGGATAAGACGCAAAAAAAGTGCCGCCTCTCCTCCCAATCTGCTAACTTGTAACGCCACATTTGCCGTTCACCACGTGAGTCACGGTCAGGTGGGGAGAAGAACGATACAGACTCACCAGACAATGATCTCAAGTTCCAAGTACTGAGGAAACTGTTACGATGCATCTGTCCAGATCAGCAGTAGGTCCAGACAATTGGCAGTACGACCAACTACATCAGGTACTCTTGTCGCTTGCTTTACCATCCCATCTGGGAGAAGGACTTGCAGATCAGGTTGTAGCTATCGTAAACAGACTCCGGTAGGGAATTCCACTCCTTTGCTATACGCACGCATAATTGTGTTCCTAAAACGTTTTGTGTGTATGGGCACAGAATAATTATTAGTAGAAGTATAGTACAAGAAGTGGTATGGGTGGAATGTCCATTGTCCACCATGTACTCACGGGTGGTGTATCGGTGTCCGATGATGGATCTTGCTTGGCGGAATTAAATTATATAGTTCCAATAGACACTCTCCAAAATGCAAGCAGTAGAAAACCGACAGGCTAGCAACTCAGTGTCAATGCTCAAGACTTTGAAGCTTCGATTCGATGAATGTCATCAGTATACCCAGAACTATTCAAAAAACACACAAAACTCTTACCGGTGTATTCTCTGGCTGCTACAACGGACATCACCAAGAAAATCAATGTAAATGGACTCATAATTCCTTCATTACTGAATGGTTATGTAGGCAGGCGTAGAAAATTTCGTAGATGACACTGAAACCGTGCATTTTTACAATTATTATCAAAAATTTAAAAGCGGCGTATCGACGATGCGTCCGCTTGTATGTGGGCTCCAAGGTTCTAAACCGCTTTGACCAAATTGCTTTATTACAGCCGAATTGCAATCTGACTAAACATAAGGTTACTTATTAGTATAGCGACGTTTTTAAATCCGGCGCGCTTTCTTGTAATGCAGCGTGTTATAATCATATCAATGCGTGCACAAAACTTCGTCGTTTACGATTTTTATCATACCTACATTACTAATCTAGGTATCCCTATACTCAGATAAGATTTTTTTTTCTCTTCGTTCCGGCTAATCTCAGAAACAGCTGGACCGATTTGGACGGAACTTTACGACGATTTGGACACCGAGGGATTGCTGATTTTACTCAAGCATACCTACATAATTATGTGGGTACAAGCGACCCGCCCCAAGTTTGCACGGGTGTTAGAAATCTCTCAATTCTCGGCTCACTTTTCTCATGAATCACTCTGTATACTTAGGGCCCTTTTCCTGTCACGCGTTTTTTAGCCCGCACGCGGTTCTCGTCCGCATGCGGGTGATCGATAGCATAATAATATCATGAAAATATCTTGATATTTAATCAACTAAACGCTGAAAGTAAAAAAAAAAGTAATTACGAATTTCGCGGGCAGTTTCCTTTTGATATTGATATGGTGCCCATTGTCTGATAGGATGGCAACCCAAGAGGACCTGGAAAGTGTTCATATTGAGGGCTATCTAATGTTTTAAGTTAAAAAAACGGTCACCCATTTTTGGACCTGGTCAAGCGCAGATTAAACTTGCAAATCTATCAATCCACGCTGCTGCTACTTAGCCATGCACTAACCTCCAAAATCATTATATACGGGTACATACTTATAAATGAGCTTACTGTTTCGCAAAAGAAATAAAATAAAATGAACCAAAAAGAGATACAGACAAAATGCCAAATAAATAATTAATGACCCATGACAGTCATGACTTATTGTTTTTTTTTTTAATTTTATCAGGAAGGTAAATACACCTTGCTGATTCGGCCCTGTTTGTCGTAAAACAAAGAGTATATCGTCAACTTACGGGTAGAATAAAAAGTAATAACTGCAGTTATTGAGACTGTGCGATAAGAGAATGGCCGTGCAGCCGTGACGAAAAGTAAAAACATTAGAATTTTTATATGGTCACATAACCCAGCCATCCGTCAAATGCCAAACGTCATTTCGTGTTTACACAGATTTGTTTATTATGTGATTTTATATAAATTTTCATTATAAATCAAAATCATACAAAAAAGTTACAAAATGTATAACAGGATACATAATATTTAATACAATACAGTTATGCCAAAGAGAAAAAGTGAAAATTCACCACCATTATTGATCTAAACAAAGTCACTTATCCTTCGGCCGAGAGGCGAACGCGAGGCCTTGGCCGTGTTTGATAAGCGGTCTTGAAATTTCAGAGATACATAGATAATATTTAATAATAATATTTTAATAATATTTAATAATAATAATAATTTAATAATATTCCACAACTATCACACAGCGCCGTCTAGTCCCAAGCTAAGCAGAGCTTGTGTTATGGGTACTAGAGAACTGATAAACATACTTATATATTTCTAAATACATACATATTATAGATAATTTACACCCAGACATAGAACAAATGATCGCGCTCATCACACAAACATTTGTCCTGGGTGGGAATCGAACCCACGACCTCCGGCATAGCAGTCAGGGTCACTAACCACTAGACCAACAGGCCTGTCATATATAGATGGATCGGAAGTACTGGTAAAATCTGATCACAAACCCCCCTCAGGTGGCTGATGGGTTTGAAATCATCAAGTAGTCGCTTAGCAAGATGGGCGCCCACTCTGCAGCAGGAGTATAATTTAAAAATAGAGTTTACTCTAGGCAAAGCGAATGTGATCGCAGATTCCCTCTCATGCCCTGCTTGCCCAACCAATACCGACTGTGAATTGTGTCTCACCGTAATGGATCTGCCGTCACGCAGCCCAAGTGAGGTCCGGGAGAATCAATTAAAAGATGCGCAAGATCATAAACGCGATAGAATCAGACGATCCGTTTAGGGGGAGAGTGTGGGCTGATAGGGTACGTTGATACGTAGCGTTCTTACGTTCTAGCTGAGTATCACCCGAACATTTTGGTGTGAGAGGATATTGCAGCGACTCTCCGTAAGTATTATTGGGTTGGGAAGAATAATGATGTTTCCCAGTTATAAAGAACTGTGTAGCGTATCAGCGTTACAAGGTGGACACGCGGAAAACTGCCGGCTTGCTCCAGGTACCAGCTACATCCCACCGTTTTGAGGTCCTGGCGATAGATTTATTCGGGTCTCTACCCGAAACACCAAGCGGCAATAAATGGAATATGAGAATGGAAGACACCTGCACCAAGTGGATAGAGTTGTTTGCACTTCCAACCGCAACGGCTGAACGTATTTCACGTCCGAAATTCAGATATGTAGGTGTTTGACCAGTACTGGTGTCTTCTAGTATCAAGATCCATTTATTGCTGCTTGATGTTTCGAGTAGAGGACCGAATAAATCGACTGTCCTGACCTCAAATCTGGAAGTAGCTGGGACCTGGAGCAAGCAGTATTTCCTCGCGATCGCTGTCGTCGCTCGGCTGGTTATCCGCGTCCGAAGCAGTATTGGCAGTTTGCATAGATCGCGTATTTGGCATAGTGACGGTTAATGTAGTTTTCGTTTTACACTTTTCGCGTGAGTACCAAGGTAGGTACTAATAATCACGGCCACGGCACTTAGTACGTAACAAAACTGTAGGTAGAGTTCGTGATTCGTAATCCCACGTTGGGCGCCACTGTAGGCTTGTTGAACTTGAAACGTTTATTTAGCTAAAAACAGTTAACACAGTTACATTTATAATTATACCAAGAACACAAGAATAACACATGCAGGAAAAAAATTGTCAGTACGCGTGTCATCGAAGGTATCGGTTCGCGTGTGGCGGTTTTGGCAGTTACGCAACGAAAGCGAGAAATCTGCCTGCGCGCCGCGTGCCACGCGGCGTCTTGCGCATGCGTGGTAGACCTCGTAAAAGTTCGGAAACGGTTCACGTATGCTCGGGCGGCCCGATGCCGCCCGCAATGACCGGCGGGGACTGTGTATTGCAAAACTTCGGGAATGGTACGGGTCGGGATTACGTTGTAGTCAATGTTTGCAGACATTAGTCAGTCTGCAAACACTGACTACAATGTACTTATTCACAACTCGAAGTTGTTCGACATGTTTTGGTTACAACTGTAACGCAACTGCAACAGCTGCACTTTGTACCCGACTGCAAGAAGGGTTATATTTTGTCGCTGTGATGCATCGATGACCCATGTAAAGAACGTACCCAAGTAAAGAAGTTCTTTACAAGGGTCATCGATGCTGTGATGTGATAATTGTGGTATGGTTGTTGTGCTTGTTTATAGACCTTAAAGGTATTTTATTGAAGCCAGAAACAAAGAAGAAGTTCCAAACAAAAGCAAGCTAATTTCAAGCTAATAATTTTTATTGTTAGCATTTAAACTTGATCCATTATAATATCGCATTACTAATCCGGCGAAGTTACTTTAATCATTGTTAGCTAACCTATCCGACATTGCAAAAGCGATAGATAATATCTAAATACGAAGTTGCGCTCCATTTGAAGCGAAACCAGTCTTTGAACCTTGGTTAATGCTAATATCGTAGCTGTGCTTTGGTTTTTTAAAGTCATTACTGCCTATTAGTCCAGCTCATGACACATCGCTGTTAGCGCGCCAACATTCTCCCGTGTGTTCAAGCGCTCATTTTTAGAGAACCAGGTTTATACTTGTCGGTACCGACTGCCTGTACTGAGTCATACGGGTTTAAGCATTGGCCATTGTAGTGGTTTTACCGGTACCTGATTTTTTTTTTTCGATGTGAAAAATCGTCTTATGACAACCCCCACTCTTGGGCGGAGCGGGAGATAGTGTCAGACTCTTACTGACTAAAAAACCCATCCCGTTCCTTCAAGCCTTCATACCGGGGCTCGAGCGCCCTTTCGGATAACTCTGGCCCCAGTATGCTTCGACCCGGCTGGGCCCCTGCTGTTGCTGACAACTCCTTAAGGCGCGCGGGAACAGCGCGCGCCGTCGACGACTTGGTCTTGGTCCGGACAGTTACCGGACGGCCGGACCAGCGAGCTACCCATTGCTCACTGTCCGCAAGCCCGCGCCTACGGTGGCACCGGTACCTGATTGTACCACCGACCCGTACCTAAATATCGGGATCGAAACACCTGTATCTTTATGTTTGCACCATATGGGACCGCGGGCGCCTACTTTACACAGTTCAAGTTCGAACTCTTTCAAACATTTCCGCAGACAAGATCACGTTTAAGATCACCCTAGCAGAAAAAGAGAAACCTAATCTGCGTAAGTAAATATAGCAGACATTGGTTTCAAACTAAATTATCTATAACATTTTTTCTTGTGACTGAAAATGTATCTTTCTACCTAGCTTTGAGATCAATACCACAAAATAGATAGGCACAGAAGTCAATCTCATGTATGCACTTCACTTTTTATACTTACGCTAGGCGATCGCGCTAGGGTCAGCGCGTTGCGCCGAACTGTACAAGTGCGACCGGGCGGCGATTGATCCGAGATATCGTGTCCGTGAGCGGTGTGCATTGCTCGAGCGCGTTTTGTATGTTGATTGTCTTCTGAGTTCTATACCCATTTATTTTGTGTCAATACTCCGGTGACAATGCTAAAAATAATTTGAGATGAACTGAGGTGACACAAACATGTGGCACCATTGTTTCTAAATCAACCGGGAGCCGTTGAACTGATTTATTTTTACAGTAAAAATGTGCCAAATTTTTAAACAGGCACACTGATAGATTTTTTTTCATGCAACCCAAAGTACATAGGCGGACTTAATGCCATAGGCATTCTCTGCCAGTCAACCTAGGGTGGTGCAGAGACAATATGGTAGGCGCATAAAAAAAACACTTTTCGTTTTAAGCACCTACTAATTTAATATCATTATTCTCATTCACCAATAATCTGAAATAAAAGAAAGAAGAAAGAAAAACATTTTATTTTCCGGAAAGGCCGAAAAGTATTATAAATATAGATACCTACATTTAATAAAAAGTATGCGCCACTTCCGAGCAAAACGGCCGAACGCTCAGCATAATGCCGAGACCGATAATCTATGGATTGATACTCCGAACAATATCTCTATACCGAACAATATAACAACAAAGAATTGTCAAACTTAAGCGACAGTGAGCAGCGCACATTGCTCGCAAGAACAGTTGATCGATGAGGACGAAAGGTTATGGAATGGCGACCACGAACCGGAAGACGCACCGTTGGAGGGCCTCCCACAAGGTGGACCGATGACCTGGTGAAAAGACCCACAGGACCGGTCCGCCGGGCCGGACCCCCAAGTGTCGCCATAAGGCCTATGTTTGGACATAAGTTCACTGTTGGCAGTGGACGTCTTTCGGCTGAAATGATGATAATGAACAGTAACGTCGCTTTCCGCGTCTGAATTGCTGAAACTTTTCAGAGATTCCTTTTATGATGATTCCAAAGAAGATTCGAGGATTTCCCGGTTTCGTTCCCCCCCCTACTAGACGGTGAAGGTGAGACGGTAGTTCTAAAATTATATGAAGAAACCTTTCACACGAGTAAATCCGCCGGCAGAAGCTAGTAGTAATATATAATCGTTCGTGCATTAGGTAGGTAGTTACTTGATCCATTTCATAAATTCAATAAAATCTTACGGGGAATGTTTAAACTAACAAATTATAAAAGTAAAAATGTTAAAAAAAAATGGTTAAGCAGGATAACGATTATGGCTCGGCACAATTAGTATCGAAGTCCTCTCTTTGAGGAGAGCACGCTATAGAGGTGCCATAGCAACCGCACTTTCCACCTGACGCACGTTCTCATCAGACACGGAAGAAACGCCCGGGTATTAGTGCCAAGGCGTTCTCACTTTCCACCTGACGCGGGCCTCACTGGACATGGCCAGTTTGGGAGATTCCAATTTTAGATTCAGGCGAAAGTCACGCCCAGGTGTCACCATTGTGTGAATCGACCGGAACTGGGGAATGGGAGGCGGTTACCTCCTGCAAAGCAGTAATACGAGCAAAGGGAAACCGCCTAGAGCTGCTGGATTTTTCAAACGACTCACCATGGCCCTCGTATAGGCTCACTTTCCAAAACCCACCTGTATTGGATTTTGGAAATTTCCTCTAGGTCTACCCAGAATTGGAGAAGACATTTCATGATTTACTACCATATAAAAGAAGTTAACGAATTGGGTCAAGGAAATAATGAAAAAATGAATGCTTGTTTTTCACTCATTTTAATCATCAATCGTCAGAGTCATCTTATTTCAGTTGTTTTTACTTCCAGAAAGATAAAACTCGTACTGTGTATTAAGAAAACCGAAGAATTTCACCGATTGATCCATGTATTTAAAATCCAATCCTTCTATTTCTATCGATGATTTACTTCTTGATGACCATCCAAAGCGTTTCGCCAACTTCTCATCGGCCGTATACGACCTGTCTAGCTGTATCAGGGCTCCAGTCTTACTATACGGTCCACAGCATTGACAACATCCGGCAGACATGGCCTGCCAAGTCCCATTTCAGTCTTGCAGCTTATACCCGTTTTATTTTATCACTGCTGCAGCTCTATGCCTGGAGTTATTCTAAATATGAATCAAGAATGTGTTTGCTTGAGTTCTTCGCCAATCCTACGAGCGAAATGCCGAAACCGCTCCATCAAGAGACATAGAACTCTAGAGGTGAGTCCTTTGTCCCTAAAACATGTACATTAAGGTCAAACTTATATTTATCTCACTAGATATTGTCATCCGACTCCTCTAACTTCAAATCACAATCCATTGACTTCGTAGGAGATGAAGACCTTGACGAATGAATATCGTCATTTAAATCAACATTTGTACTAGAACTTTCAGCTGTAAAATGTTCTTTCGAATTATATGACTTGTATACCTTTTTAGGTTTATCAAACGCCCCTATTTCAGCTTTGTATAAGATGTTGTTTATGTGATACTGCGCTGTAGAACGAGCATAGGAATTTCCAATCTTCTTCAACTTCAATGCTACAAGTTCCCCGTAAGTGGTGTATTCATCTCTCTCTTCTGTTCTGGTTTCCCTTTGTTTTATAATATCGATTCTGTCTTTGACTGTCGGTTTCTCTAATCTTAGTTCAGTGCTTTGGAGATTTGGTTCACTGCTTAATTTTTCTCGGTCGTGTTCCACAGAAACGAAATGAGTAGGTCTTTGGCGAATCTGAAAAAGAAACACTTATTAAATATGGTAAGTAAGTATATGCCAAACACACCAGTGTACATCTCCCGCCTGCATCATACGACAAGGGTGGATGATATCGTGGAGTACGTGTGCCAAAAGATAAAGTTCGCACTGAGGGTACAGCAGCTGGAGTAGCATCTTAATGTCAATTTCAAGGCGTTCGTGGTGCAAGTCCCGAACACTTTTCTGCCCCTCATTTAGAAGGAAGACTTTTGGCTGCAGGCAGAGCCGGTTTATGCATGTCGGGGCCCCTAGGCAATGCACGTCTCGGGGCCCCCTACCCTCTTCTAACTTCTTAAAATATTATGTGTCTAACATAAATTTATTCATAATTACTTTGTTTTGAGGGTTCCGTGGTCAACTAGGAACCCTTATAATTTCACCAAGTTTGTCTGGCTGTCCGTCCGTCTGAGGATAATCTCAGTGACTGTTAGCAAAAGAAAGCTGAAATTTGAAAAGTGAAAAAAATGTGTCCCGCCCTCTCTAACTTTTGAACCATAAGTTTAGAAAATATATTTTAAAAAACTCATAAGTAGAAAGTAAAGACTTTCTAGGAAAAATATTTTGAACTTGATGGATTGAACAGTTTTTGAAAAGTTGTACAAAATAATTTCTGAACTAAGTTTGTAATTTTACCATATATGCAAGCATTTTTTTTAACTTAGTTCACATTTTTTATTTTGTATGTAAATTAATATTTAATAAACCAAATTATCAGCAAAAGCCAATGAATATGCTCTGCACTCTGCACTCACACGTTGCAATGGAAAATTGTGATTGTGTTTTATCAACTGTTGACAGCTTTTCGCCTAATCCAATGCTAGTATGCTAATTAAATGCCATGCCATCAAAATTTCAAATTATTTTCTTTACTGTTTATGAAATATGTCTATTTTTTTTCCTGAAGCACGGGGCCCCTGAACCTGGCGGGACCCCTAGGCAGTTGCCTGCAGTGCCTCATGGATAAAACGGCCCTGAGGATATATTAAATCTTTGATCAGGAGAAAGGTCTTAGAAAAACTGTCATCCTATATCTCAGGGACGCCATCTAGCTTTGAATAGCAATCACGCGAATTAAGTTTGTCTTTTTACAAAAGAGAATAGAGAGCGAATGGAATACTGCCGACCCATTTCATTAATTCTAGTATTTTCTAAAGTTTTGAAAAGTATAGGGAACTTTATTTTATAGATAAACATAATGTTTTGTGTGAAGAACAGAAAGGATTTCGTTTACATAGGACTATTAATATGGCAATATATGATTTTATATACAATGTAATTAAAAATGTTGATCACCGAAACCCTGTATGTGGTATATTTTGTGACGTGAACCAGGCATTCGATTATATCCACTACGCTACTCTTCGAAGCCTACGGGATAAGAGGCAATGTCCTTAATTTACTTAGTTCATACCTACAAAACCGATAACTGAAGTCAGTAAAATTAATATAAATACTAAACATTAAAAGACATTTTGGTCTTCAGTGCGTAAAGTATTATTTGGGGTACCGCAAGGCAGCGTCTTAGGTCCGTTTATATTCATTTTATACATTAATGATCTACCAAAATCGATTGAGCGACCAATAACTTTTTGCGGATGACAGTACGATTATAATACCTTGTGAAAATATGGTTACGTATGAGAGTGACATTAACAATAGTCATATAATTTTAAGAATTTTCTACCGCGCAGTTTTTGAAGGCCTATTTAAGCCAAAGTACATTTAGTACATTTTTTTTTATGATTATAAAAGCTGAGAGTCTGGCGCATTCTTAAAGCCTAATTAGAAACCACGAAGTCACCTGTTATTTTTTTTATTTAAAGTTGAAAAGCTAAGTTATAATTTCAAGAACGTAATTTTTTCACTTTAGACCAACTTTTTCATAACTTTCATCACAGTTACGAAGCTGATTATTTTATGCATAAAAGTACTACTCATGAAGATTAAGTTGCAAAAAAAAATCGACAAAGCCATGTACCATTTTAAAAAAAAAATTTTTAGATTGGTCTGGTCGATCATTCTCAAAAAATCAGAAAAAAATCATTACTTGGAAACTATGAAAAGTCGCGGAACATACATGGGGGTGATTCGGATACCCCACGATACGAGGGACCTTAATTTTATTTTTGAACGTCAATGTTCTGGCCACCCTGTATAATATTTAATGTCTTTGACCTAAGATAAATATTACGCGTTCGGCGTTCCAAATAAGAATACAAAACAATTTTCTTTTTTATTTTCATTGTTAAACAATTCGCCTTCTTTTTCCGTTGGCCACTACTCAAAACACTTCACACAGTGACGCAGAGATGACCAAAATTGAAGAACTAGATTCTTCGTTCCCGTATTGTAAATAAATTAAATTTTAAAATTTCTTGTTTTGTTCACCCTACCCAATTTCTTCGATTTGACAGTATGACGTGACGTCACAACATGTCAATCGATCCTACTCATATTTGGAAAGCATAGAAAGTACCCCTCCGGCCCTCCCTCGCATCAAAGTGCCCCATCTAGCGTCTTCCCCAGTTCCACTATCGAAAGAAAATTGATAAGTAGGTAGCATATTTTTTTGGAAAAACAATAAGTAGGTTCATAAGTGTAAAAGAGTTTCTAAAGTGTCAATACATTTCTACACTTCCAAAATCTCTAAGATCTCTATGATTTTACCGATTTCGGTGTCATTACCAATGTTTGTCAACATTGTATCCGTAACAAAAAGATGTTTTCAATATGTTTCGCTACATATCAACGAACATCATTTTGTGCATAAACAACGTACCTACTTGTGCGTGTGAGCGAGTTTATTGACCCGCTTTGCAGCATTTGAACGTTTGTTTTTCCCTCGTTTACGGGCAAATATTGGGCATAGGTAAAAGAACCGACATTAAAGAACAACATAATTTTACCTTAGACACATCTATTGGCCGCGACTTCAGAAACGACAACCTCTGAAAGGCGAACCATTTAGTTTTACTATTCCGTCTTGTAAACAGTTCTCTTCGGTATTGACCCACGAGCATTCTCATTTTTCTTTCAACTATGCTGACTTCTGTGTTCATCGCATTTGCTACTTCGAGCCAAGCTTCATGTTTCTTCTCTTTATTTCTAAAACCTTCCGATGAAGTATCCCACAGCTCAGGCTTTTTTTCGACCAATCTGATTAATTCGAAAATTAATTCGTTGTTCCAATAGAAAGTGGTCATGTTTATAACAGCGAAAAACAAATGTAACGTGAACGCAGTGCGAGCGTATTCACAAACTAACCTAAAAGCTAAAACCGGTGGGTGACGGCCGGAGCACCGCCATCCTCTCTTGTGAGAGTGAGACAGAGATACACAGGCTACGCGTGAGCGAAAGAAAGATAAATAATTGTTTGTACGCGCAGTGCAGACGTTCCAGTTTATCGACATGTTTATAAACTTTGTTGTACGAAGTCGACATTTGGTTGTTTAGCGTTCCAATAGCTTTAAAAATTACTTTCTGTGTTAAGAAAATATGAAAAAGTAATATGCTTACATACATAGTTACATTCGATTGAAATTATATTAATTCAATTTCGATAATTAGAATAGGTACTTAAGTACCTAGGTAGGGACTTTAAGATTTTTAGATTCTTTAAGATTTATAGGATTAAAAAAAAATGTTTTTAGGTCTAGCGGCCCGGGGTAATAAGAAGGGCTTTATTATCAAACTAGCTTGTGCCAGCGATTTTGCTCACGCGAAAATTGACAATCGTCCCAAAGGTACCATCGCGGTAATTTCTGCCTGACCACTTAAAAAAAACGTTGCTTGAATCCTGTGGCGCAGCGCCAAACCAAACCCTTTGAAGTCTTCGTTTAGATTGCAGGCAAAAATGAACTTAACGGTGGTCAGGCGTAAGTGTCTTCGATGGTACCTAGGTACCAGAAAATATCTATGGTACCTAAATATTCCCGGAACAAAAGTATCGTGTGTCCTAATCCAATAACAATATTTAAATGTCGTCCTTCGCAGCTCTGGCATTCAAAGAACTTTAACATTCATGAAAATGTGCCTCAATGTTGAGTAGGAATGCTGTTGATTTTTTAAAAAATGTTTTCCTTTAAATTTCCATAATGTTGGTAGGGGGCGGCGAGATGGGGAGAAACCTTGCACCCTGTAAGGGGTAAGTAAAGTACCACATATAAACCCTTAATATCGTGGGGTCCGTTGAGGGCAGTTCGAAAGATTAGTAAAAAAAATCGATCCTCAGAAACGCCCCTAAGGCTACCCACTGACCAAAGACTCGAGCGCGTCAGATTAAGACAAGGTATGTTAATTATACATGCAGAAAAGTGTATATTTCAACAATCTGACAATTTGAGCATGGCATAAGCAAAATGGCAAGTCGTAAAGTTAGGTTGTAAGGTTCCTGTTAATATTCTGTTGATACGTGCAATTATTTTTACCACACAGTAACAGTTTGCTAAGATAATTTTGTTAGGAAGGTAAATTTTACACTTAACGGTGGTTTTAGCTACATCGCCCCATGAAAACCGTCAGATTGTAGGTTTTTCACAATCTTGATAGGACAACATTAAAAAAAAAAATCAATCGCGCCGGAGTATTTCGAAGTTACGTTTTGTTTTACTTTTTTGAAAATTCTTACACACTCTCCTCCCTCTAAAATGGAAACTTGTCATAGACTTTTTTCGTTTTAGAACCTAGTCTTCACAATCCTAGGTCCCCATGACGCTTTAGTAACTGCAAATTTAGCATCCGTAACTCCCATAGAAATATTAAAAAAAAAACCATAAACCATCTCAGAAACCATCTTTATAAATTTTTATATAAAACTTTCAATAATGTAATTCACAAAAAATCATTAAAAAAAAATCAAGCACAAGATTAACAGATAGAAAATATTGAATATGTAGCGCCTGAACCTGTACACTAGTACAGGTTCAGGTGCAATTAGCATTCACTCAATCTTCGAAAACTTATCTTAATATTTATGCAGCACCTTATCACAACAAAATAATAAGAATTTAACGACCAGTAATGATGTAAGTAATCGTCAACAGCAGTACCTAACACCTAGCAACCAATAGGCTGGCTAAAATCGCGGTCGTTTGGGAAAGTTTATTTTTTTTAACCGTCGCGCGCCAGTCGCCAACCCGCCATCACACCGCGCGCATGCGCGTTCCTTGTTAAAACTAAAAACCGGTTCCGTAATATCAACATAGTACTAAAATTCTTTTGAAGAAAGTCAGTGTTCAGTGATTTATTTTGATGGTAATCTGAGGAATATTGGACATTTTCAAAATGAATGTAAGTGTATAATTTTTTACTTTCTTATTTTCACTATTGTTTATTATTCAGTACTTAAGATTTTTAATGCATTGGCTGTGTGATTGTTGCCTTTGCCTCGGAGTTGGATTTAATCGGTCTGTTCTGAATTCAAAAATAATTTGAGTGGAAATCCTTGTGCTACAATTTTAACAGCCTAGGTACTCGTATAATTTACAGAAATGTACTTTTGAAAATTATTGTACAAGCGTAGAGAAAAATGTTTAATCGCAATCAATTCCTTAAAAGTAGATTCGTTCTAGTATCTACTAACTACTTGAAGTACCGGGTAACTTCTATTAGTAATCAATAAAAGAGTACCTACCTACCCGGAGGCCGTTGCACTTTCGAGCAGTTTACTGTGAACTAACTGCTCCCATTCATAAAATAACACCTTGATGCGCTGTTAAGTAGGTTCCATTTTCCAGAGAAACAACAATAAATAGGTAGTGTTGTAGTCAACAAAAGAAGTGGTAGTAAACGTAGGTAGGTATTTATTTTTATTTACCTTGAAGCGAGAAATGTCTACTTATACGTATACGCTGCCTGCTACTTTTCTAGGTCATACTTTTATGCAAATTTTGACGGTCTTTAGGTCAAAGAAAACGAAAATGTCTCGCGATTTTTTTAACCGTGATTTAAGTCTTGTTAATTAGGTCCATATAAAAATAAATGAGATCGATGGGACAAGGATGTTGATTCGAAACAACTATAAAAAAATATAAACCATAACCATCGATGACCCATGTAAAGAACATGGGTCATCGATGACTATAACTTAGGAGAAGCTACATCAATTAGAGCTGCGCTGCGACTATTAGTTGTCCAAAAATTCAAGTGACATACTAATGCCATAAGAATGTTAACCTTAGGAAAATATAACTTTAGAAAGGCTAAATTAAACAGAAAATTTCTATTTATTTATATGTTATACACTTTATTGCACACCAAGATTATAAATAGCATAATGGCAACACTAAATTAAAAAGCAAATAATTGGCGGCTCTTCCAGGCAACCACTATGATATTTTATTTCAGAAAAGATTTAAATGAAACGGCAACCCTAGTCTCATTCTCATTTTCCTAACCATTGAATGGGAATGTGAACATGTAGGTGCCTACTTATGTGTCTTTTCTCACTTTCGACTCAGACAGACCATGTCTCGAATAAATATCTAACATTTAACATTTTGACAAAAAAACCAGTGAAAGTTTACATTAGAAACCGACTCTACACGTTGTATTTAGCTTGCTTTTACTAAATAATTGTCACTAAAACTTGCTAGGAAAATATTAAAGAGAATTTTCGCGAGTGAATCAACTGAGAAATGTATTTGTTTTGGATTCTGGACGCTTGAACGGAACCAAACACTCCACTCTACTTACAACAAAAGTTTTTAGAACTAGTTTTTAAAAAAGAAAATGTTGAATTTCGCGAAATTATTATACAACTTCAACAACAACTCAACCAACAACAACCTACCTTCAACTTTTCTAAATTTTGCATGTCAATGACATGTTGTATGTTGATTAAAATATGAGTGGCGAGCATAATACCAGTATATTCCACCATTAAAATAATTAAAACAACTCTTCCAGTTCGTCTTACACTATTATATTTTAATTCGAATCCGTTTAGACGTGAAAAGGTAACAAATTGACAGACTGAGTTAAGTACTTTCGCATTTATAATTAACAAGCTTTTGACCGCGGCTTCACCCGCGTATTTAAAATAGCCTATGTCACTCAGGAATAAAGCAGCTTTCTATTGGTCAAAAATGTTTAGCTATCTTACCAGTACTTTCAGAGATTATCTACTACAAACAAAAAACAAACTTTACCTCTTTATAATATTATGGTAGATTAAGTAGATATATTAATAAGTTAGAGTTAATTACTTATTAGTCTTATATGCTAGATTGTAATCAATTGTTAAGTTTGTTCTTTCTTAATAATAATGGCAAAAAATATACTTAATTAGAGTATGAATTGCCAAATGATGCCAATGCCAATGCTCAAAGACCAGACCTTTGTATGCCTAGAAGTCGGCAAAAACAATAACTGTAGCAAGATGCTTAAAAACATTTCTAACCAGTTTGAAGTTATTTATGTCACCTGCCAGTGCCTCAATTTATAATAATAAAAAAAAATATATCAATTGGCATTTCATAAGGAGAAGAACCGGCAAGAAACTCCATGGTTAGTCTCAAGATAATTTAGAGCCATCGGCAACATACCAAGTGTCGATTTTAGTTTTGTGTTGTGCATTTTAGGTTTATTTTGAAGTGACTATTCGTATTCTAAAGGTCCCATGCAGAGGATCGGCTGCAATGGAATTTAAACGTTATCTTGTATGCCATAGAGTTTAAAAGTTGTATAGGTAGAGTAGGGCATGAAAAAAGTGACCAGCTGCAGATATAGAACAATTTATAAAGATCTAGTAAGGAACAGGTTTAGTGTAGTAAAAACAAGTATGAGTATTTTGTACTGTGCTCTTTAAATGTCTTGTTCGATTCAGCCCCTTGCTGCATGCTGTCCTCCCCCCAGCTACATCCTAATCTGAGGTCCCTTCGCCATATGGGGTACCCTTATCGTGTACCTCGTTGTGTAGTCGCTTAGTTTTTAAGTTTTTGTAAGACCTGACTCAGCCTAGTCTGGTTAAGCAAACGACAACCAAGCGCCATCACGGATCTTGAGCGCTCGGCATCAGAGTGGGGTTCGCCTTGCGCATTCCATACATTGGCGAGCCAATCGTCTTTGTTGTTAGATACATGCAGCAACGCAGGGCACGAATTAGGAGTGACGTCTATGACGCGATGGCGCGGCGAGCCATTCACTGACACTCCCCGCCTCCGCGTCCCACTTTGCACCACTAAAGAGACCGAATATTTGACTTTTGCGCAACCGCTCAAGATCCGTGATGGCAACTGTACTCCTCCATTTCACTGTCATCCGGAAAAGTACCCAAAAGACTGGCAGCATTACCACGTTGAATGGCAATGCGTGAAAGATTAATAACCATCCATACATTGCATTCTCACTAATTTATTTTGTAGATATAAATTGTTGTTGTCGTTTCTATTTTATCTTTTGTGTTTAAGTTGTATGCCAATTAGACATGTTTTCTTTCTCTATTTTTCTTCCTTATTAGTGGGATAGGATTAAACGGTGCTACGTCGATTAATGGCGTCAATAGCTTGTACCTACTTTCTCACATAAATTTATCATTAAAAGAACTTACGTTATATTCACTATACACTTTCACACGCCTTAAATTATACTTACTAGAAATTACATATCGTATCGACCGACATGCTTCGGCCATTTTAATTTTTTAACGCGAAGCCATCATCAGTCTTCTTCGTAACGAAGTACACGCTATGTTTCCTTTCCATTACACCATTTTTTTGGGGGGTTACGTGTCAGAGCCACTGATGGAAGGCAATGGTACTATAAGAGAAAATTTTCTTTCGAAGTTTCGATGGTGATGAGAACTTTCCATATGTGAACTAGTGGTGAAATGAGGTTATTAGGGCAGGGTCAAGAAACCACCCTCAAGATGTTCTCGGTTTCTAGAACATAAACCTAAGATTTAGCTTTTCAGAAAGAACCAACATCATAAGCTACTGTTTGCGCTTTTTGCAGGATCTTTTTATTATTATTTATTATGGTTTACTATAAATAATTATTAAATACATACTTTTAAAATGAAAGTAAAAACCCCCTTCTGCAAAAACCGAGGACTGTTACTTACGATGATTTACTGAATCTACCTGAAAAGGCTTCGTGTTTGTATGTCTTTGCCCAAAAAAAAAAAAGAATTTGACAAGTACTCAACTTCAAACTCTCAATAATTTATCTAATTCTACATAAAAATTGTATACTTACACGAACAATTAAAAAAAAACATATCTATCTACAATTATAGTAAAATAAAAAATAAACTCTCAATTTATCTAACTGTGCGGAAGTGCATGCGTCCATAAAAAAATTATGCAATAGTCGCTATTGCATAAAATTTTATAAACGCATGTACTTCCGACCATCAATCTCTACCATAGAAATATTATAATTCTATGATTATAATAATTTTTTTACACCACCTGCTCGATAATGTCGTATTACACGTCATACAAACCTCACTTAAAGCAAGTCATTATATGCCTAGGGAGATAATGCAGTATGGCCGATCCCTAGGGAATAATGAGATTTGAATTTGGAGCATCAAGAATCGTCAACATTGTGAATTAAAATGTAGGCGCATCGAACAAGTTGACTCGAAATTCAAACCAAAGAGTATGTAATCACTATGATTCAAACTGGCCACTAACAAAAAAATGAAAATAGAATAGGAGGAGATATAAAATTAACTCCCTCGCCATGCTCGGGAGTTAATTTTATAAATCCCTCACTATCGTTCGGGATTAAATCAACAACCTTCGTTTCGTTCGGAATTTAACATGCCGCCCGCGACTTAAAGACACTGCTTTATCCCCTAGTCACATAAACTACTATTTTACACCACCTGCTCGATAATGTCGTTTAACACGTCATACAGAGGCTTCCGGCGACTGGGACCGCAATTAATTAGGACCGCGGTCCCAGTCGCCGGATCCGTAAAAATTAAATAATTTTCTTCCGGCGACTGGGACCACTAATAAATGATAACTTAAATCAAATTATGTACAGTCAAACAACGATGTAATAATTGAATAAAAATCCTTTTTGATTTAAAAAAAAGGGTAGGTAGGTTTAGGGTATTTTGACGTCAGCGGCTTTGTGAAAAGTGACTTTTTTGCTCCAATAGCAGCGTTTCTTATTTGTAGAATTGCTTTTCTATATTGTGAAAACATGGTAATTCTGTAGCAAACTGTAATCCCTCGTCTGTTCTCCCTGTAGTTCTGAAACTTCCATATTATTTTCAAACACTTGCGCAACAGGGATATTTAAGTCTGTTTAAGTTTTACGGATCCGGCGACTGGGACCGCAATTAACTAGGACCGCGGTCCCAGTCGCCGGATCCGTAAAAATTAAATAATTTTCTTCCGGCGACTGGGACCACTAATAAATGATAACTTAAATCAAATTATGTACAGTCAAACAACGATGTAATAATTGAATAAAAATCCTTTTTGATTTAAAAAAAAGGGTAGGTAGGTTTAGGGTATTTTGACGTCAGCGGCTTTGTGAAAAGTGACTTTTTTGCTCCAATAGCAGCGTTTCTTATTTGTAGAATTGCTTTTCTATATTGTGAAAACATGGTAATTCTGTAGCAAACTGTAATCCCTCGTCTGTTCTCCCTGTAGTTCTGAAACTTCCATATTATTTTCAAACACTTGCGCAACAGGGATATTTAAGTCCTTTTGAACATCTTCTACACATTTTTGCATTTGGCGGTTCACTTTAACCTTCGCGAAATCAATAGGTTCATGACAATGAGCAGTTTCATTCAAAATAGTCATCGCATCGACTCTGATTTTTATTCTCGCGTTGCAAACACTTTTTCTTGCACATCGCCAGAGTTTTGAGCCATCTTTGTTTATTCTTTTAAGAATATATTCATAGCCAGCTCTTTGCAAAAAGTTCACGTCCTCTTTGTGTGACATCAATATAAAACTACTGTTGTGCTGTCCATTTTGATAATTCCAAAATCGAAAAAAAAATATTAACTACATATCAGATAATCTTATTAGATGACAATTTTTTTTTTTGTGTTATTAAAAAGTCTCATCTAAGATGAGAAACAATTTGAAGTAAAAACATTTGTAAGCACGTTGTTTAACCCCCTTATTAGCTTGTTTTGTTCATAAATAAGTTAATAAAAAATTGTTTTACATACCTGAAGACTATTAAATGAAGTCACTACACCACCACTCACTCATACAATGATCTAATACAAAACTTTTTGATGCAAAACTTGACTTTCTTAAACTGGTAAGCTTCTTGTTAGTGATTGGCCGAGCCAGTCATCGGGCAATGCAAAATTTCCCGTTTATAACAAAAGGGCTACCTGACTTTGAATTCGACAGGCAAAACCGACTCGAGTTAGAAAGGGATAGTAATATACAATCATACAATGCTATTGCCTTTGTGTGTGTTTTACCTGCATGTGTGAATTATGTAAAAATGGGCTAGCTTAATCTATTACTAAGCGCTATGATATTCATATAAATAATTTAGAATTTTTTTCGTTTGACTGTACCAATTTTGGCTTCTATAATAGATTTTTTTAAGTTACATATGAGTGGTCCCAGTCGCCGGAAGAAAATTATTTATTTTTTATGGATCCGGCGACTGGGACCGCGGTCCTAGTTAATTGCGGTCCCAGTCGCCGGAAGCCTCTCATACAAACCTCACTTAAAGAAAGTCATTATATGCCTAGGGATATAATGCAGTATGGCCGATCCCTAGGGAATAATGAGATTTGAATTTGGAGCATAAAGAATCGTCAACATTGTGTATTAAAATTTAGGCGCATCGAACAAGTTGACTCGAAATTCAAACCAAAGAGTATGTAATCACTATGATTCAAACTGGCCACTAACAAAAAAAGAAAATAGAATAAAAAGTGCGTACTGACGACACGGGGGCATTATAGAAAATTGAAACTATAGAATCTTGGAGTAGTGAATTTTGTTTGTTTGATGAACTTGTAAATATAATACTTATACTTCTCTAATATATGATTTGGTCGACCAAATTGTCTTTTAATTATCTCACAGATGGTGTAAAAAGTAGAGTATGCAACACGGGGATAAAGCTGTCTTTGTCTTGGACGGCTTAAATTCCTCACTTCACTCAGGTTTCTTTATTAACTCCCTCACTATCGTTCGGGATTAAAATCAGCAACCTTCGTTTCGTTCGGAATTCAACATGCCGCCCGCGACTTAAAGACACTGCTTTATCCCCTAGTCACCTAAACTACTATTTATCTATGATCTCTATTACACAATCGCAGCCCAAAAACTCAAACAAGAGTATTGAATGTAAAATGATGAATTTACATGTACATGGATGGAGAGGGAGGCCAAAGAAAAGACGGATGAATTTTGTGAGAAGTGATATGAAAGAAAAGGGAGTTAGTGATAGCGTGACGAGTGACAGAACAGAATGGAAGAAAAAAACGTGTTGTGCCACCCCAAATAAAATGGGACAAGGGCAGGAAGAAGAAGAAGACTTATATATTAATTATAAATATAGAGCTGAAGGATCTGTTTGTTTGAACGCGTTAATCTTAGAAACTACTGGTTTGAATTATTTTAGAGTTGGATATGGATCGCCCGATTTATCGAGGAAGGCTATAGTATAATAACATCACGCTACGATCCACGGGCGCGGAGCAGCGACTAAAGACGCGATTGAAACCACGGGGGACAGTTAGTGTTGGCTCTATAGAGTTATTTGTAAAACACTGGTTACCTCTAAGGACTACGTTAAAAACATCATATACAACAACTTTTGTTCTGACTTTTAAAAATTTATCACACATTGGTTCATCAGATTTTTATACAAAAAATAAAAATATTTAAATTGAACGTTCTAGATGTAACGAAGTCTATGCGAAACAAGCGATAGTAAAATAGAGGACCGGGGAGCGGGGATCGTCCGCGGCCTGCTGGTACAGCAAAATACAGAGTTAAAAAGTTTTAGATAGAACAACGAAATCTTGAAGGTTTGTTTTTGGTAAATGTATTATGTTTTGTAAAGTCTTAGAACAAAAGTTATTTTTTGTGATGTTAGTAACATAGTCCAGAGAGGTTGACAAATAAGCCTGTATAATACTCACGATTGCCCACATCAATCTAATGGCCAAATTGTTAGGCTCATACGATAGAGAAACAGTGAGACTTACTTCAGTTTTATCCTTACGAATATCGTAATTAAAGGCACAATAGAAAGACAATGACAGAGCATTCGCTAAGGGTTTAATGAATTAATAATACAATAAACAGCGTTTTCCTCAATATTTATAAGTAAATTGTCATTATTAGTTTTCCTATATTTACGTGAACTCTGGTGACCTGTCTAAATTCTAAGAACTGGATTTCAATCGACAGGTACCGAACCACAGGACCACAGTGACTCATTCGCTTCGTCAGACATATTTTTGTCTGCTTGTTGCACCGGAAAACGTGCCTAATCGCATTCTCAGCGGTTCAGTACTCCTTTTTATCGTAACTTAAATAACACTAACTTTGATTTTACGATAATACAGGCATTGCCTAGCTCGGTTACAGAAGCTACATGAAATGTCCTCAAATTATCTTGCCTAACTGTACCTGTAATCATAGTATTAAGCTTTTTGAAAAAAATAAATTATTATTATTATTATTTAAATGTGGATTTGAAATCCAAGAATAATAATTAAATAATCATTTACGGAACCCCGACCTCGATATCCAGCCACCGTAGTCGTGGGCTTGTGGATGGCGAGCTATGTGTAGCACCCATTGCTCGCCGTCGACGGTAGTGTTCCCTGGAACGGAGACAAAGAGTTAAGGAGAGGGGTTTTCGTCAGTAAAAGACTGACACGCCTTCCCCCTCCGCCCAACATTGAATGATTTCCTACCTAAAAAAAACACGAGACCTATTTTTTCTTTTTTTTTTTTCACCTAAGGATAACTCCAGTTTCAACCAATACTGGTCTTCACAAGCTACGTAATAATACGAAGATGTAAGTAAACTATGTAAGACTTACACTGACTAACATTATTACCTATAAGGTGCAAGAAAACAGCAAAAAGTTAAGATTAGCTCATAACTGGGCTTCCTGAAGACCGAAGCAAATCCATCAACATTATACAATAAGTATAAGTATGCAACCAAGCAAAAACACTATGTCTAACTAATTTGGGAAGTGAATGCTTCAAATCCAGTGAAGTGTGAACTTGAGAACTAGCCAACGCTAAACTAACTACTATTAGTCGTAATTTTAGTTGGTTACTGATAGATTTATTGGTTTTCAAGAGTTTTGGCAAATTAAAGCCCTAGCTCCCCAGCAGTGCCTTGAAACAGTGACTTTCTGAAGCCTACTCCTTGGTTATGTACGGCTCAGTCAATAGGATTAAAAAATACACGGTGTCTTTGACATAGACACACATACGAATACCACGGATTCAGAACAGTACATGATTTTGGACCAGTGTAGTGGTGGAATTTTTCGTCGGATTTTTCCCAATTATTAAAAAAAAAATCTGTAATTTTTTAAATTTAAACTGTTTGTAAAATCGTTATTCTAACTAACCCCGGTGATTTTTTTAGTAAAAAACAAAATTCAATTAAAAATTATTTAAAAAAAAAAATGTTATTCTAATTAAACCTGAAGATATTTTTAATTTTAAAAGTACTTAATTCACCCATTTTTTTTCAATTAAAAATGTTATTCTAACATACAATTTAAATTAAAAAATGTAAAAAATAGGAAAAAAAACGACAAAATTTTCCACCTCTGGGGGTCCAGAAATATGTACTGGATCCATTCCATGGTATTAGTTTGTGCGTCGATGTCAAAGACATACTTTAAATATAACTTATTATAGATTCATGTATATAATATGAACAAAAAAAAATTAACGACATGATATTTTTCTTTTGTTTTCTCTACTCCTTTCAAACGGCAACTTCGCATGTTTATTAGATACATTTGTTTTTAATTCTCGGCTTTTCTGTTTTCTGTACCTACTAAAATAGGCTGATATATTCTTTTAAAATTAAAATAAGTAAGTGGGAAATCATCCAGTTACATCTCCCGTCCTTGTGCGAAGTGGGTAAGTAAAAGTCTGACACGCCCTGTCAGACTTTTACTGACTAAAACCCACTCCTAGTTCCTTCACTTCCTTTCATTCCAAGGCCAAATTTTGCTTTCAGAAGCGAACCCATGGCCCCAGATTACATATACACCTAAAGCTCGTTTTCCATATTTTTAAGAAGAGTTCTTCGAATTATGTAGGTATAAGGGATACGTCACACGACTTTTCATTCACGTCTCTGGTTGCTCATCTTCTAAGAAACTGTGGAAATAATATCGCATAAAATAAATCGATTAAGTGCCCTCACGTTTCAACCGGACCCCTAAAGAAAGAAATATAAATAGCTGTACCTAGATGTACTTTATTTACTCAGAATAAGTAATAGTCTATTTATTCTGTTTTAAAACACCTGTCTGTTTTGCATATTGTTTTCTCAAGAACATTAATTGCACCTACAGCCTAAATAAGACTCAACCTTGTCACTAAATTACTCAACAGAAAATAAATTAAATGTTTCAAACATTTCAAAGTGTATTTGTAATGCCACTCCAATGTATTTATTTGAATCGATATTTTTGTTACATACTTATGTATTTATTATTTATAGGTACCTAATTTTTATTCTGTCACGTTCGGGCCCGACCTGAAACTTTTTTTGTTGACCCCACGAATATCTATGGTTGATCCGCATTATTTTCCCGCGCAGGCAATCTGTCAATTTTTTTTTTTTTGAGCACTTTCAAAAAATTTACTCGGTCTCATGTCTCTATTATACCTACTAATAATGCGCTTTTTGAGGTGGCTGTGTGATGAATTCTATCAAAGATGTTGTCACAGTTGCTATTCCATAGTCATAACATTCTGAAAACATCCGACATGGATCGCAGAACTACAAATGCTATTGAAAACCTTTGTCGGTAACATGCATTCTAGGTATCTGTCAAAGTTAAATCATACTTTGCTTTTACTATCTACTTTTCACAAACTAATATTCTGAGCCTGAAGTTTATAATAATCATAGAAAATTCATTTCCATTGTTGTAGTCGTCGCTCAAAATAGATTTTGTAAAGTTCCTGTACATAACAAAAATTTGAAATAAACTGTAAATAAATTATTATTTCACTTCAGCTTATTAAAAAGCTGAAGTGAGATAATAGCTTCCATTTTATTTAAAACTTAAGAGAGTCGAGAAAGGTTTTATGAGACTGTATAAGTCCAATGACCGCACATAACCGTAAAGTGACAATATGCATAAAAATTAATTGGTGACGTCCTTAACACTTTAGCTGCACAATATGACAAGTACAATATTAAATTTTTAGCATCCGTCAGAACTTTACTTGATAATGTTACAAGGCTAAATAAATCGTGACTAGGTTACTGGCAGTTTTTATTGCAAAGTGACTTCATAGTATAGGTAAGTACTATATTATGCTGGCAAATGTCACGAGATTTGTCTGATATTTTTAGATTTTGCACTGAATAAGCTACCTATATTAAAACATTTCCAGCTCTGTTGAAACTTTTTTAAATCTCCTTATTTACATTATTTAAATTATGGTTTTAGGTCGGTAAACCATGTCTTCTTCTTTATACATCTTTATTTATCAGACAATGTAATTCCCTTTCTAGCATACCTATCTTCTCTTTCATTAACAGAACCAATGCAAAATCATATGAATTGGATTCATTCACATCTTGTCATGAATCAAAGTCGCTTCCAATCGAGAACCATACTCGTATTTTTTTTTTTAAATCTCTTCATAAGGAAAAAGAGGCCGCTAAACAATGTAAACAGATCAATAAGATCACAGATTTCCGTTGGATTTGTAGAAAGTTTGTAATCGGACTGCGCTGGATCCGTTTTTGGCCCAATATGTTTGACATTGTTTTTGTCGGAATCTAAATAAAAGCCATATGTCGTGGCCAGATCTTAGAAATTGATCACTTCATGATATGGCTAAGTAAAACAGGCCAGATCGTTTTAAACGTTAAAGTTTGATGATATGTCAATCCTCGTTTGGCCTACTTTCTTTAGAACTTTTATTATCATTGAAATCCTACATCAGTGATGACATAATTATGATCAAATGTTAACGTTTAAACGATCTGGCCAGTTTTGGTTGACCATATCATGAAGTGATCAATTCTGGCCACGACATAGGTAGGTATATGACATTGTTTTTGTCGGAATCTAAATAGAAGCCATATATGTTCATATCTACAGCTATGTAAGATGAGTCACATTTTCTAAAACTATTTCCAAGTTCATAAAGATGGTAAACGTATAACGTTTTGTGTGTCCAAAATCGGCCGCAGCCGAGCCTATTTTAGGCACTCAAGATAACTTTCACTGATAAAATGTTGCCAGACCGTAATAATTACGTTGTGTCTTGCTGAAAGTTCAAAGGGTCACTTATAAAGGCCTTTAATTTTAATCTTAACAAAAAAATCACATTCATTTAAATGAAATTGGGAATATGACGAAAATGAAAAAAAACGCAGCCCATGAATGGGAATAGCTTCAGTATCTGACTAAATCTCTGTCCCTTGCGGCGGCGATCTCTCGCGCCGGGCCATGGTCCGGAGCGAGGAGTGGCAGGCGGTCGGCGACTTCTGCGAAGCAGTAATGCTAGCAACCGCCGACCGCATCAGGCAAAGGCGGCGCTCACAGCGCTCTAGTCGCCGCCGGGATTCCGATCCCGATTTCCAACCACCGTAGGCGCGGGCTTGCGGACAGCGAGCAATGGGTAGCTCGCTGTCCGACCGTCCGGTAACTCTCCGGACCGAGCGCGAGTCGTCGACAGCGCGCACTGTTCCCGTACGCCTCAAGGAGCTGTCAGCAACAGCAGGGGCCCAGCTGGGTCGAAGGCTACGGAGGCCAGGGTTAATTCGAAAGATAGTTCAGCCCCGTTACGAAAGGCAACGAAGGAACAGGATAAGTTTTTAGTCAGTAAAAGTCTGACACAATCTTCCGCTCCGCCCAAGAGCGGGGGATTTCATTAAATGATTTTACCACCGCGATAAAAAAAAGCCTCTGTTCCTTCAATTGCCCTTGTGCCCTTCCAGGGTCACGGCAAGTCTTCCGAACAATCCCACAGCCCTGACAGGCCCCCTCAACACCGGACGCTAGAGGTCGCCGCCGTCAATCGCTTCCTTGAGGTAACTTCAAGGAAGTGATCAACAAGCAGTTCCAAAACTAACGAGCTTATCGGTACGATCAAACCAGATCTGCCACAATCATACTAGGGGGCTGGATTATAAGTATTATACATTAGCATTCATGCATTTGCATGCATTTTTGTAATTTTGATGGCTTAATAGCCATTCAAATTTTTAACGTCAGAAGCTAGTGCACGGTTCCACATTGATCGCGTCCTATGAAGAAGAACCGGCAAGTAACTTCATAATCCTTCTCAATGGTAACAGCATATTTTGTGTGATCTAGATATGGTTCTATAAGTATATTTTATAACATTTTCTGATTGCAGTGCCCTCACTGCATTCTCGTATGCATATCGGGTTCGAAATGCGATAAAAAAGTGGTCATATCGCGAATCTGACCAAATTTCAACAGGGATCAATAGATCGCGCGTCTTTTGTTAAATAATTTTAATATCATGTAATTGTACCGTACCTTATATCGCCAATCAAAAGACAATTTACTAATTGTATGCCGACTGTGACGTAAAACAATAAAAACTTACTTTTCTTCTTTTTTTGGGTTTCATTTAATTTCGCATATTCTGCCAATTTTCGTGCATATTTCAAGCTTTTTATGTTGCATGTTGCATATAATCCGGTCTCTAATCATAACAAATATAATTTTATTAGCATAATATTATTTAGGTAGGTACATAATATATGAGAGGTACAAATAAATAGTGTTGCAGTAGCAGCTGTTATATTATGTTTTAATGACATATTTATTACTTTCAAAAATAAAACAATATTATAACATTTAAAAACAGCAAAAGTACCAGGGCAGCATACACAGCAAAGAGAACACCATTAATTTGTTTGGAAGGAAACAAACGCACAATTATCAACGTCATACTAAGGTCGCTCACTCCTTGATCGCTTCCGAATTTGAACGTGATCCGCATCCTATATCCGATTTCTATTGTACAGCGAGCAAACCATTGTTTTAATGTCTTGTTAAGATACCTCGTAAGGTTATAGGAGTGCCTATGCAGTTTAAATAGCTTCACATAATTTAGGAAGTAAATCTACCTAATAAACGTATTTCACATTCTTTTTGAGGAATTTTAAGGCTGAATTATGTAGTTATAATTCATTGTTTAATATAAATGGGATCGCAGTCAAGCACTGCTTTATACCAATTAAAAAAAATTGAATCGTCTATGGACTGGCCATGCTTCAGAGCTCTGTCCTAGGTATTCGAAATACAAATATGTAACGTAAGTAGTGTTGCCACTATCATCTCCGAAATAACTTCGTGGGAAAAATCAGCTTCAATGAATGCATCTAGATTTTAATCTTTCTGGTCTAAAAACTGGTGTGAAATTAACACATTACGTAATTGTTCACACACATTGTCTCGCCCTAATAATCACTCTAATGGTTGAAATGTTCGTCACAAGCTCACAAATAATTAATTTATCTAATAAAAAGGTGACAACTGATGATGTAAAAATCTAATTAAGTATATTCACTAACTTTTCTGATTGAAAAAGGTTTTACTCGTATAACAAACCGTATACCCAGTCTCTCTGTCTTCGATTCGTGCGTGCTTCGTGTGGTTATGCCAAAAAAACCAATAACATCAGCTGAATATTTCCGTTTTCCACAAAACAGTCTGTTGTGTGTTATTATGTGACGACATTCTTCCTTTCCTTGTTTCCACATGCCCAGTGAGAGTGCAGCACACAAGGAAATCGCAAATATCGTATTAGCCTGCATTGCCGTGACCGACCGTCACCGATTAATTGTGCAACCAATGTGACTCTAATCGTAACAAGTATAGGACCTATATTAGATTGCACAAGTTTATACGCAACTTTGTCAAGCCTTTCAACCGTATAGTCGACAGTTGGTCGTTTCTCTTTTGAAATATTCACACAAAGGACTTTTTGAGTGGTGCCTTTGCCTGGTTTTTAATTAGTGTTGTATCTATGGTTTGTTGTTTTCAAGTTGCTCTAATTTAGGCAAAGGTGATTCGTTATTCAGTTTCTGCTTAGTCAGTTTTTGCTTCGTCTAAGATTAAACTAATTAATTACAACTAATTCTAAATCATGATTCAGATTCAGATTTATTTATTTGTAAACATAGGTTACAGATACACATGAGTGTGAGATGTTACATTTTTGTTGGTTCTCTATGCTTAATCTATCATCTGCTTGTCACATCTTATCGCTGCCACTTGTAATGTGTATAAAATATTAATAAGTCTATTTTTACCCACGCACTGACCCGGAACTGTATAAATAAACAGCTTGCTTATCCGCTGTCCGACTGTTAAATATTAGCATAAGGTCAGGTCCGCCGAAGCCTTTATGTTATTATTGATATGCTAAACTTTCTTACAACCACGCACTTTCATATTCATAACCACGGTAGTAGTATTATTTTGCGCAGTTTGCATTGTTCCTACAACAATACTCTGTTTCGGTAGTTCACTAAACGGTAACAATCTTGATACTTATATCTTTTTATTTAAAATAAATCTTATAAAAAACATACAGAGATTATGTAAATTTAGTTAATTACCTAACATCGGTTCAGGTTTGATTGTAAACATTTTTATTTAGACTTTTTAGACATTTTTTAGATAAAAGACATGTTAGGATGGTTTACTAGGTCTAATAAACAAAATACAAAATGTAAATAAATAAAAACGACCTAAACAGATCCAGCATAGGTTTAGAAAGAAAAATTGTCGCAATATTAACGCTGTGATTGGTTGAATGAACAGCCAATTGCAACTGTTGATTTGCATTTTTGTGATGTGACGTGCTAATAATTTCTTTTCAAAAAATGGCGCGAAACTGCAAAAAACCACTCATACTTACTTTTTTTTTGTAAACGAGCGTTTCTCACCATAAAACTATAAAGTTTGGCAAGTTAAAAAAATATGTTAAACGAATGTTAAGAAAAAATTATGAGAGATATAAATAATACAAAAAAAGTTCCATTTTAACATCTAAAACAAAGGAAATCTTGATTTGAAGTACCTAGTGAAATAGATTCGTGACTTCCCTGAGGCCAAAGAGTACCTATGTAAAGCTAACGCTTCCTGAGGCGAAGTCAATTTAAATGAAATCAAGTTGTTTCTCCTTCCACGGAAGATATGATTCAACAAGGTGAACCAGTGAAGGGCTAATACTAAACACACCTTTCTAGAGCCTGATCAATTGGTTACTATAATGTTTATCTACGGGTAACCTTAGTATAAATGCAAACCGGGAACTCTAGCGCGTAAGCTACTGAATTCAAGCCCGAATGGCTACAATTTTATTTATTGAACGCCAATACTCACCCAGAAGACAAAAGAAACATTACCAGTACCTGGGAATACACTACCAAAATATATGGTGAAACGTAAGCGGACGGCTTACCATAATTTTTGATATGTAACGAATCTCATTTAGCTACAGACTGAGTCTTTATTACAGTTATATTTTTCTCACAATTATTGTCAACATTCTCAGGAAGTAGCACGATTAAAACAATCTTTATTTTATATCTTAGTTTTAGAATTTTTTCTCACCTTTCATGCGTAACATCCGTAAGACAATTGGGTAACTTTCACCTACTATGGCTACTGCGAGCCTGGTATTATTATACAATAATAAAGTGTGTTTATTTTTTATAATGCCCAACGGTGAGGAAAATTGGCGCAATTTCTTCTAATGTTTCTTTCTAACGCTCGCCTCGTTAGGTAATTATAACTGTATTACTTTTCGTATATAACAACAGTTAGTGTAGTAAAACATCAATCACATAACTCTATTTAAGTAGATGTCTTTGAAGATTGAATCATGAAACATAATGTTTTATAGTTAAATTTTAAAACATACCTCTTTATTCGTTTTTGACTTGGCTTTCCTTATGATTAAAATTATAGGCCTCCTATTTCCTTCCGCAGTTGATCGCCTCTTCGCATTTGGATGTAGCTAACTTTTGTGGTCAACGACCAACGACAATTATTATTATTATGTTTAATTTTCTACTGGTCTCATGTTCGAGTGGTATCTATTCTATTTTTCAGATTCAAATAAAATCAAATCAAAAGCATTTATTGCAAATAGATAATTTACAGGCACTTTTGAATAGTCAAATGTCGAAAAGTGAAACTAAATTGCATTATCTATGGCAAAGACATTAAATATATATTTTATCTCTTTAAATCTCTTTGATCCTATAGTTATCCATTAATCTAGCCCAAACAACATCTTTTATAATTTTACCAACTATATAGATAGATAGATATATTCTTCTTCTATTTCTTTTTTTTAACTATATTGAGGTTGGCTTCCAGTGTACTGCCTTTTCTGACTTTCGCAGCCCAAACATAAGATATTTTTTTTATACATTGTAACTGTAACTAGACTTTGAAGAAATATGGCATGCATGAATGACTGACAGATACAAAAGAAGAAAATTGAGAAAAAATGTGTACCGGTAATGCCAACCTTAGCAACAAAATTACATTTGCCTGATCCATTATCAACACATCGTATCGCTCACAACTGTACAGTCACCACTAATTTACCGCAACGCATCTCATCAGCCCGATAAAATTGTTATTATGATTTTAAATGATAAAACTGCATACTTAATTGGAAGAGTTCTACGCAAATGCTAATGATGCTAACATAATTGATTGCTAATAGAAAGGATAATTAATTCATTTAATGACAGATTTAAAAATGAAAGATTAAAAGTGAAAGTAATTTTATGCAGTGCTAATATATGTTTAAAATGGAGATGATAGACTGGTCAGTGTTCTGATTAATTGATTACTTACAATTGTATTATTCAAATCACCCGGAACTACATCCTTGGAGAGTGAATCTGAAAGTAGAATTTATATTTTAGTTTATGCGAAATCTGAATACAGTTTGTTCTGAATCAGTAACTGAATGGATTCCGATAGTTTTTACACCATGTTATAATTTTTCCTAAAAATATTTAAAAAGGTCACAAGTTGGACACCACCGACACTAAGTACGACACAGGTCACAGCAGGTCATAGCGGGCATAAGGCGCCATTAAACACCTGGGTGCAAGTGCAGAACAACCCCTCAGTCGCCTGGATAGCTGATTATGTATTTTTGCTGACATAACAAGCTTATAACTTATTTTTTATGATACTGTTATGAAATTTTGTACTTACATAAAAATAATAGACATGTGGTTTCGCGTTTTCTAAAATAATGTTGTTTAAGAATCTAAAAATGTGATGTTTTGCGATAGACCAATCCAATCTGTGTGGTTCTTTGCTCAACAGATCATCTCTAACATAAATCTATGTGGTTCTTTGCTCAACAGATCATCTGTAACATAAATCTGCGTGGTTCTCATATGATTTGACTAGCTTCTGCCAGCTGCTTCGCTCATATGGAAGTAGGTTTCTCTATACAAACTTTGAACCCCGTTTTCATTCCTTTGGGGAGAGGGGGTTGGAAAACTCACTCTTAGTGCTAACTCACGAGATAAAAGACAACTTTGTGCAAAATATTACGCTTCTAGTCCCAATAGGTTTGGCCGGATAATGTAGATTATTCATCGATCGCTAAGATTATTATACAAACCTACCTACTGTATTTATGAGCTTGTTTTGGTGTTTCGTCTCAAGGTCAGCTAGGTATAGAACCGGCCCAATCTAATTTAAATTAACATAAAGTGTTACTATTGTAACCTATTCGCAAAATATAAAATAAAATAAAATGTTTACTCACTGAACTTCTAAATAAGATTTTGGTCGGGTATATTGGTGTTGCCCATGTTATACATGTATTATTTGGGCTTCCTTTTTAACTTTTCTAAGTATGGAAAAAACACCTATAAGCCATTGGTCGTTTAAAAATGTAAGCATAATAAATAAATAGTTTTCTATAGGTATGTACACTTAATGGCTGTCGTTTCCTATGAAACCACAAATTATTAGTTTTCAACTACATTTCTCGTTAAATAAGGTAACGGTATCCGAAAGAGAAATTCTAAACACTACGTTTCTAGCAGACTCTCACAGACACGTAAGTAGGTATTTAAACAGTTTAAGAAAAGATAAACTGGTTTATGATTTTTAAATTATTATGTGTTAAGTAATACTTATTTATAATAAAACAACAAGGTAATCAAACAAACATGATTATTTATTTAATATCAAAAGATATTTACAAACATAAATACTTGCATACTTCGCTTCAAAATCATCAACAAACGTGTAAATCTTGAAGACTATGTAACAGTACATAATATAATTTATAAAAATTAAAAACTTTCACTCTAACGTAAGATACTTTCGATTTGTTACCGCTGTCAAGAAATTAAAAAAGATATCTAAAACGTTAGATTTAAAAAAAAAAAAACAACCGGCGGTCACGAATTCACGATCTTCGAACATTCGATTTCATTTCAAAGCAACGGGTGACGATGTCAATAAACAACAAAATCCTAAAGAAGTATTGTGTCTATGGTTTTGACCTTCACTGGTTCGGAAATGCAATAAAAGGAAGGTCAAAGAAAGTTGTCATCGAAGCCGATATCTAGCAGTCAATAATGAGAGTAGTAATGTAGAGTTAGTAGAGAAAAGAAAATTTGTAAACAGGGCTAATGCGTAACCAATCATTGATCATGAATGAGAACGTGGCCTCCAACCTTTTGAGCAGTCCAGCTAAGACCTGGCTAAACAAAAAATAGAGAAATCTGTGCCCAAGCACGATAGCTGACGTAACCGTGAAGTTATTTCAGTCCATACTGTGCGTGTACCAGAAGCAAAGTCTAAGCAAAAGCCCCAAGGCCGTCCAGGAATTATTTTCTACCTCTCATTAGTCTATGGTACACATCCGTCTTCAGGCATTTTAACAAAAGTAATAAAAAATCTATTAACTTTGTTAGGCTTATCTTTTGCTCACAGCATCGCCGGCGTAGGTACATAAAATGTAGACCATGTCACTCAGGAATAAAGCAGCTTTTTATCAGTGAAAAAAATTAAGCTATTGGACTAGTACTTCAAAGATTACCTCCTAAAACTTTACCTCCATAAAATATTACTAGCTTTTGCCCGCGGCTTCTCCCGCTTACATATATGTGACATATATGTCACTCAGGAATAAAGCAGCTTTCTGTCGGTGAAAAAATTTTAACAATCGGACCAGTACTTTCAGAGATTACCTACTAAAAATTTACTTGTTCATAATATTATATTGTATATAGTGTAGATAGGAAGCATCGTAATAGCGTCGTCGTTAAAGTATTTTAATTTTAAAAACCTTGACCAAGAAATCTAAAGACAAGTCAATTAAAATCACAACTTCATAATGCCAAATTCATCTAAATAATGTCCAACCTTGAACTAATGCCCTTTACAGTCGATGACGATAATATTGATGAGTCACAGCGATGATTGATTCATTATGTTTGTCTTAAAGTTATGCTAGAACTACACTGCGCACACATGTGCCACACACACGTCTAGGCGCGTCGGTCTCCATACATTTCATAGGGCAACTAGACTTGTAGAGCTACACTTGATCCACGCCACTCAACGTCGTTCTACGTACAAATCAGGGGTGTTCCACGTGTGCGTCGGCCTAATATAGTTCTAGCTTTTTGGTGAGAAATCATCAAATAACTTCTTCCGCTTCGGGTGGAGCGAGAAGAAAAGTCAGACTTTTACTGACTAAAACCCTCTCGTGTTCCTTGAGTTGCCTTTTGTGTCCCAGTGCCGCGGTGTCTCTTTTCCCAGTTGTCGAGGAAAAACGTCATTTCATGTCGTCTTTTCTGTTAACTCTTGAAGAGTCTGAGCACTGGCGTCTGAATCTTCATTAAATCGTCATTATCATTAACACATTATTTACAAGAACAGCTTTATGAATTGATGATACATGTTGTTTACTTCTGTAGGCAGATTTAAATAAAAACTTTCACGTCATTTAAACTCAAACTCAAAATTATTTCGACAGTGGAAAGGTAAAATTGCTTAAGCACCAGTTTGGTCGGAAATGAATTTTATGCCTTATTTTAAGTGGAATAAGTTTGATAACTTGTTTTCGACCAAAGTGGCGTTTAAGCAATTTTATCTTTCCACTGTCGATTTTATTTCACATCTAGACCCTTTTATAAGTGCCCATTTATAAAACGTCAGAAGCTAGGTGCACGGTTCCAATGGATTGTTTCATAAGGAGAAGCAAAGATATTGAATATACTCTTTAAATCTCTTTGGGGAGAAGGACCGTAAGAAACTCCATGGTAAGATTCCTTGTTTTACAAAAACTAGATGATGTTGGTGTTTGCTATTTCGATATTCTAAAAGAAAAATTGAAACAAATAAGAGGACAGTTTCTTTTAAACGTTAGATATTATATAGATTAGTCTTACCACATGAGTACCATGCAGACAATGTGTGCATAGCATAATTATTAATCAGCATTTTAATATTCCCACTGCTAGGATTCAGGCCTCTTCTCTAGAAGAGTGAATGTCACATGTCTCCGAATTTTTGGTTCTAGAACATTTGGTTTGGTTTCCTGACAATGTTTTCCTTAACTGTTTTGAGAGCAGTGGTGATGAAATAACACAAAATAATGCACCTGGCTACTTTGAAAATTTGAACCTGCGACTTACACTCGTAAGTTGGGTCCCTTACCACTCGACTATCACTGCTCTCTTGATAATGATGCATGCATTCTGTATGAAATATACATCGAGTATTTTAAAGAAGAGCCGCACATAGTTCAGGCCAGTAATAGTGTAGTAGTCTACACTTGACGTTAAGGCAACTAATATTTATTTTGTTTTTCTTTTACTAATTTTTATTTTGTATTTATTTGTGTGTCTATATGGGCAGAATAAACATGTTTTCTTTCATTTTTCTTTTCAGTAGTGTAAGCATCAGCTTAGTCTATAATCTTGTAGCTCAACGCAGTACTACAACTTGTATAGCTACCTGCACCACAGTACACATCTACTGATTGAAAACTCTCAGAGAATGGTGTAAGTGCAAGTGTTGCAATCTAGACCTGGCTTATTACTTTATCTATCTCGACCCGTGCGCAACATTCCATACTAGCTAGTAGCTACATTTCCTATGATTTCTACATTCACACAGTTCGTTTACCAACTTCTTTGTATAACACGCACTACTGTAACAAGACATTGGTAAGAAAAGAAATCCATTAGATACTTTCGTGACATACAATATTTCTTCAAATGTTTGGTATCTTTTAATTGAAGGGCTCTCCCTTGTAATGACAATGGGACCCAAAATAGAGCCTTGAAGTACTCCAGATCTTCTCCGTGCAAAACTATCTCTTCAGAAAAAAGTATTTACATGGACGATGGCGATTTTCATCATTATTTAGACCGACAGTAAAGTCAAAAGGTACATTGTTTTAAAAAATATATCTCAGTTCCTAAGGAATTTCATTATTATCATCATACACAGCCCAACTTCGCTCACATACGAACATAAGACTTTCTTTGCTTGTGCCCATATGTGCTAATCTCCACGTTTTCATGTCAATTTCATCCAGATTCTACCCAAGACGGCAACAATTTCGTCTGCCCATTTCGTCGGACATGCAACATTTCTGAACGCCATTCGGTCACTGCCTTAAGCCACCTATCATCACTCCGCCTTTTCACACACATTCAAACTTCTTCTGATCTCGACGTCTCGGTCTATTAGACGTATGTCGAGTAAATGCTCCATGGTTCTCTGTACAACTCTCAACTACAGGTTAAGAGTCGCACAGCTTCCTGCGGGAGCGTCCATCTCTTAGGTTCTTCTTCTCTTCCCCACACACTGGTTAGAGCCAGGACTTTGAAACCGTTGAACTTTGGCTGTTTTCAAAATCGGCTGTTTCCCACTAAAACTGGCCAGGCATTTAAAAGGATCTGGCCAATTTTACTTGTAATCAATTTCTAAGATCTAGCCATGATATATCCATTTGTTGATGTTCCTTATCACATGAAAGAATAATGAACCTTGGTACCAGATACCAGCTAATATAATACAAACTTTATCCCACTCCGATAATACAGCTCAACGGAAATAAAGTGAAGGCATCGTGAAATATTACCAAAAAGTTAGCGAAGCATCATGTCGTGTTCTCTATTACATGTACAGGTAGTAATTACATAATTAAAACATCGAATAACTTGATTAAAATTAACTCTGCCAAAGGAAATTGAAAATTGACCAGGCGAAGTGCGTGTCGGACATATTAATTATAAGTAGCCTATTCGGAACGTTGCATACATAAGCAAGCTGTATTTGGAGAATATTTAATAAAATATACCATAAGCCTTTTTAATGTTCCCACTGCTGGGACTCAAGCCTCCTCTTTGGGGGAGGGAAAGGTACGTGATCCACCACGCGCAGGCCCAGTGCGAATTGGTGGATGTTACATGTCTTCGAATTAAAACGAACTATTTAATAATATGACTTAACTTGGACCCAGATATTGTCATGATCTCCCTGACCTCTTCCTAACTATATCTGGATCAGTTTCCAGTCTTACAAGATCAGATGACAACCCTCCTGCAATGTCTTGTCGTGATTTATTTGGAGTCATCACATCTTCTCTTCCTTCTTTCAAATGTCACACTTATTTGCCGTCATCTCAACAGTTCCCTGACTCAGCAAAATAGGGTACAATTCATTGCATCCAATCATTGATTAAGAGCCGTGGAGTGGTACGTCGAGTGCTGCTGCAGTGGCTTCACCGGTGTCATAATAGAAAATTACCCCAAGGACCAATGGAACATACTCCAAGGATAAAAAGTATCCCCTGTGCCATTCCATGACTTGGTCTACCCGTGTGCCATATTTCCGTTCAACCGTTCAAGCGTGAAGTAGTAATAAACATACACACGCTCGCACTCACAAACTTTCGCCTTTATAATAATAGTGTGATTAGTGTTTTATGTGTGGTTGTGTCTGTGTTTCCTGATAAAAATGAATAGGTTACTTCTAGGCAAGCGTGCTCCATCGTCGTCCACATCGCCGCTTATCATCAGTAGTGCCGTAACTAGGTGCACTAGCTTCTGACGTTTTATGTAGGCCTATGTGAAATAAAATATTTTTGATTTTGATTTTGATTTCGATAGGGCGGTGCCAGCGGTGCCCAGGAACAGGGCGCAGTCCTTAGAGGGGCGCAAACATTTTATATCTAGTCCTTTTTGTTTGTGTTGTAGGTACTTTTTCCTAGGGGCGCAATTATAGACGCTCGCACCGGGCGTATAAAAGGCTAGGTACGGCACTGATCATCAGGTGAGACAGTGCTCAAACGCGAGCCTATATATCAATAATAAAAAAAACCGGCCAAGAGCGTGTCGGGCCACGCTCAGTGTAGGGTCCCGTAGTTTCCCGTCCGTCACAATAAGTGTACCCACTTATGAGTTTAAAAAAATGCTTGCATATACGATTATACTACAAACTTAGTCCAGAAATTATTTTGTAGAACCCTTTTGCCTTTTTTGTACAAAAACTGTTCTTTCCATCAAGTTCAAAATAATTTTCCTAGAAAGTCCTTATAAAGTTCTACTTTTCAGATTTTTTTTATATTTTCTAAACTTACGGTTCAAAAGTTAGAGGGGGGGAACACATTGTTTTTTACTTTTGGAGCGATTATTTCCGAAATTATTGACATTATCAAAAAAATATTGTAGTAAACCCCTATTCATTTTTAAATACCTATCCAACAATATATCACACGTTAGGATTGAAATTAAAAAAAAAAACACTTCCCACTTTACATATAGGGGGGCTACCCTAATAAAACATCTTTTTCGAATTTTTATTTTACCACTTTGTCGGCGAGATTGATATACATATTGGTACCAAATTTCAGCTTTCTAGTGCTAGCGGTCACAGAGATTAAGCGAGGACGGACAGACAGACAGACATGGCGAAACTATAAGGGTTCCTAGTTGACTACAGAACCCTAAAAAAGATCGTTCAAAAATCGAAGACATGTTAGAGAGGAGGCCCGAGCCCCAGCGAAGGAAGCTTTAGAAGGCTGATTATCCTATGCTAATCGTTGATTAAATCCTTGTTTACTAAAGCTTTCAACTTGTTATGCAACGTTAGAATTGAATATTTCCATAAAGACTGAACTAGTGTTTATAATAATACAGGTAGTATAAACATTCGTAGTCATACTTTCACCTGTCTCGACATTCTCTGCAGTTTATTATAGTCTTGTAGGACCAGTTATACAGGCAAGGGTTCCTCTTACTTTCCCTACGATTCAGTTAATTCGTTTGATGTCATGTAAATTGCTGTTATACCATTTTAATTGACTCATCAGTGTGTTGCGTCGATTGTGCCGTTAGTTCATAAATAAATCCGTATTTGGTTTCAGAATCAGAATTATTTATTTGCGAGTAATTGATGTAGACCGGTACAGTCTTATGATGATATAGAATTGGGTTTTGCCGCTCCATTTTGTGTTACGGCATGCAAAATCATTATTTTTGTGAGTTTACAATACATCAATAATCGATTTAGTACGAATTTGGTTGGTTTCAAGTCATTATCAATTTTATTTATTTACACGAATAATTGACATTTGAAAAATACTTAATTGCAGTAAAATCTAGAAATAATAATAATAATCCTACACTAATTAATGTTATTATCATAATTTTCATAGCAATTAATTCACGATAGATATCACAGATGCTGGAAATATGGTTATTTCTCACGTAACTACGATTAACGTACTACAATAAAAATTGTGTTAATCTCAATAATTTTATTATCAGAGAAACACGTGCTTACATCGAGCGGAAAAATGCACAGGATTGTTTTCTTACAGCAAAGAAAACTATGCTTTGTTGCTTAGCTATTTAAGTATTATTATCAAATCTATAGGTAAGTTGAAGGTCTGTTTCATTATGATCTTTATGTACTGAATTTCATACATTTTCGCTGCCATCAACTCCCGTGGCTGGTACAGGAAGTACTGTTAGTTATTCGTGCTAAGGATAAAGTACAGTCTATGATTTTCGGGACTTTTACCGATTGATACCAAACTGTGTATTTAAGCCTCAGATCCATTAGGGAATAAAATGTCCCACATCACGTGATGTGTTGTTGTAAAATCGTCGCTTACCATCAGTTGAGAAGTCGTCAATCGCGAGATAGTAAAAAAAAACATACCTACAAGCTTACGAAACTTGGTTTTCTTAAAAAAGTGCTCTCAAATTAGGAAAGAGCACTTCTTCCTGGTTTGCCCGATATAGAACGAAAGACGTATTCGATTTCGTCATCTGAATTGGGTCGATAGCTCAGCCTCTCACATCACATAATCCACGTTCATCCTATAAGTTATTATTAGAACCAGTTCGAATCGTATTACGAAACGTCTCGTTATCGTAATTAACAATAATAGTTCTTAGTTTGCGTGCCACTAACAAATAGATCGTTACTGTTCAACCACGTACGGCGAGCAATGGGTAACTCGCTGTCCGGCCGTCCGGACCGAGTCCAAGTCGTCGACGGTCTGAGTGCACGCGCGCCTCAAGCAATGGTCGGCATAACCGTAGGGGCCCAGCAGGGTCGAAGGGGCCATGGGTTCGCTTCTGAAAGGAAAACCCGGGATCCTGAAACGCAACACAACGAAGAGACCTAGGATTGGTTTTAGTCAGTAGAAGTCTGACATGCCCCTGCACCGAGCTCAAGAGCTGGAATAGTCATTATATAATTGCCCACCTAAAAAAAGGAGAATAAGGATGTTCCTTCAGTTGGGTGGGTTTTAGTCAGTTTAATTGTGACATTCACTCTCGCTCCAGCCAGAGCGGCAGGAATTATTTGATTTTGCACATCATGTAAAAAAAAACCGGCCAAGAGCGTGTCGGACCACGCTCACTGTAGGGTTCCGTAGTTTCCCGTCCGTCAAAATAAGTGTACCTACCCACTAATGAGTTTCCGAAATTATTGACATTATCAAAAAATGATTTCAGTAAACCCCTATTCATTTTTAAATACCTATCCAACAATATATCACACGTTAGGGTTGAAATAAAAAAAAAAAAAAAACACTTCCTACTTTACATATAGGGGGGCTACCCTAATAAAACATTATTCCAATTTTTATTTTACCACTTTGTCGGCGTGATTGATATACATATTGGTACCAAATTTCAGCTTTCTAGTGCTAACGGTCCCAGAGATTAAGCGAGGACGGACAGACAGACAGACAGACAGACGGACAGACAGACATGGCGAAACTATAAGGGTTCCTAGTTGACTACGGAACCCTAAAAAGAGGACGTCATATGAAAGATTGAGCTAAGAGAGCCCTAAGCTCCAAGCAAAGAGTGTTTTATGTCATGGGTGTTGGTGTAAGTGCCTGCCTGCACTGCCTGCCCCACCGAGCCATCAGTCTCCTCCACTCAGCCGCGATTTCACTACCATCACTTAGACATAGGTACCTTTAACTAAATGCTAAAAGGGTCAGTAAGGAAATCTTTGATTACCTACCATAAGGAACTAACCTACGTAATCTGCATTGCAAAATATTCCAGAGAAAGCTCAAAACGTTTCTTCAAACTTTGTCATTGTCATTAGCGAGGCTAAATTGGCTTAATTAGAGAGAATAGAGAATGGTGATGCAAACAAATGTGACTGATTTAACCATTTGTAAACTGAGTTTGAACTCATTGACAACTAATTCAAACTACCTGGTGCCTCATTAAGGTTAAGATTTATAAGACACGTTAAGAGACTAAATGTCCCCCAACACGACCAGTGGCGGATTAAGGCCGGGGGCCTGTAGCAAATTCAAAAGGGATTTAGTACTATAATTCTGATTTTCATTCTCAATCGCTAAAAACCCAAGTGAATTTTAACCTTTCCATCGTGAGAATTACAGACACAATAGAAAGACAATAGGTGCGCGAACGCCGCCGCCGGCGTTTGCTTGGGGTTTAATAAATTAAGATAGGGTAAGACACGTGGAAAGTACAGTAATGAAGGAAATCTAAGAGATTGACCATCACATTCAATAAAATAATCAGCTGTAAGTATTCGGATTTCAATATACTTTATCTTTATTCTCCCAATATTTTACGACGCATTCACGAGATGCGGGACATGTCGTTGAATGATGACAGCGTTGAACATCAACATATTGGAGGATATTTTGTCCCCTAACTTAGCAGAGGCATAGGTGTAGAATAAAACGGTTTACAGACGAGGCGAAACGAATGATGATTCTTGTACATACGCACTTAAATCTATATTATCGATTAAAATGGTGCTGGTGACAGCTGTCAGATTCATACAATGTAGCTAATCACCTATCCTTTTCTCTCGTTTTAAAGTTGCATATTTTGGTCCTGCTGTCATTCTAGCCATGCTATGTAAAAAAGACTTTAAAACAAGTTCTATAAACATATCATTTCTATAGCGCTGAAACTATAAGCACCGCACAAGACAGTCATCTGTTTAACGCCTGTCAACACCAAGAAACCGTAAAGGAAAGTTTATATTTACATTACTTACGGCCCGCAATGATATTCATAATGCAGCTGTAACGCTCAAAGTAAGTGCTTCCCCATTACACGCCAGCTTAGTGTAATGGCGAATATACCATAACAATAGTCCGAAAGTTTCGTTTCGCATCTTTCAAAGTGTTTTCACTTTCATCTACGATTCATTTCACGACAGCGACACATGCTTTTGTGCATACTAATCGATTTAGCGATGACCGTTCGAAGCACAGACATATTTCCCTACGGCCTTGCAGTTCCATGTTTGAAAAAAGAAAGGACTATTTGTTGTGGCGGCCATGATTTTTGAAAAATCGTTTGACCCGTTGAAAAATCGAATCCCTACCCTGGACATACTAATTTCATGGAAAGGCCAGAGATATAAATCAATATTTTTAAGCAGACAATTTCGATTTCGAATTCGGAATGATGAAGATAATATCTTATCTTAATCAACCTTGATTATTGAACCAGCGTTGACTACATCAGATTTCATTTTACTCTAATAATTATCCAAGTCGTTTGACTTTTTAGACAGACTCTAACGCCTAATATCCGCACGAACTGGTCGAAATTACTTCCCGGAGACCTTGTCAAACCTTTTTAAAATTAAATCATTTATTTATCCATTTTCAGACAAATGTGAATACTTGAAATTAGAATTGAACCAAAAAAAAAATAACTCTTATCATCATAGACCCAGTACTTTGACCTCTTTACATCAAATTACTCACCGATATTTAAATAAAACTATGAATAATTTAGATGAATAATAAATTTTATTGTGTGGTTAAATTAATACAAATGTCCACCTGAGTCAGTGTTGCATGCATCTCACGTCTGCACTGCGGGTTGCTAAACAAACAATTGTTTTATTTTGTGTAGCAACACTTGCGCAAATGGCCTTTGGAAGTTTGGTTACATTTGGGCAATATTCGGCACATGTTCGGGGCAGTTAAAAACCAGTTTGGAAATTGTAATCAAATAATTGCAAAATTAATTAACATAGCTCTATGCGCCTAAATATTGATTCTCAATTAAAATATTAAGTCTGCAAACCCCGCAAAAAAACCATTGATTCCAATACCGGTTCTGATTTCTAAAAACTTCGAATCCCGCTTTTTGGTTGTGACTTAAATTGTATCGATTCTTATCATACAATTGTATGACAAGAATCGATACAATTACCTGTTTGTTAGCTGATGAATCGATTCCGAATATCGAAATGTTTTTTCAGTATTCAGAATCGATTTCCATTAGCGATTGTTCCATAACAGGTTACCAGTTGCATTGAAGTCGCTTCATTTGCTGAACGTAAATACAAAACATGTCTGTACGTATATCTGTTTGGCGGTACATAAGGTTATGTTACGGGAATATGCGACAGCGATAACATTATTGAAATAGCTTTTTAAGTTTATTTTTCAGCGGTTGTACTGGCTGTCTGTCTCAGTTAGTCAATTTTACCATATACGTCTTGAATTAGGGAATCGCTAAATTGTGTACTAACTTCATACCCCAAACACATAAACATAATCTCTGTCTGGAGAGAACGGAACCAGGCTGAAACCCTACAGGTCCTACAGGTTTCATAAGTTCTCCCAGTCTGTGAAAAAGATACTGTATAAGAACCAAGATTTGACGCTCCATAAGGTTCAGAGTTAGCACTCAAAAGCCACTCGATTCAGCCACCCCTTTCGTTAAGGCTAATCAACTCTAGCAAACGGTATTTATTCATAAAATTGACAGTAGATTGACTAGTTTATGAGTACTTTATGCAAATATCAAAAGCTCGCTCGTGAATGTTTTACCACGTCACATCATCACACCCACTTCAAGCTTCAACTGCCTCCCACTCACACTGCTAGGCAAAGACCTCCTCTTTCTTCTTCCAAACCTCTCTGTCTCGGTCTTCCTAGACAGAGACTTGATCTCTGGGCCAAGTTTGCCCCGTATGATCAGACCGTCTGCTAGTGTCTATCCGGATTTTATTGCGGCATGCAAGTGGTAACACAAAAATTCGAAAACTGTGACATCCACCAACCCGCACTGGGCCCGCGTGGTTGATTACGGCCCAAACCCTCTCCTAGAGAGGAGGCCTGAGTCCCAGCAGTGGGAACATTAAAAGGCTGAGTGTATGTATGTATATATGCGTGTAACAAGGCAAACCAATGCATAAACGCTCAGCTCCACGCTCCGCTCCACGCTCCGCCCTCCCACAAGCACAGCCTAAAGGATGCGATATGCATTTAAATTGATAAACAGAATGGTATTCAGGACCGCGTTCATTTCATAAAGTAGGTTTATGTAACGCATTGTGACAGGTTAGGCTACACCATGCCAATAACTCTGTCACTTGTATTTATGTAGATAAATGTAGATATAATTAATAAAATAAAGGTATAAAAAAAAACAAAGGAAAGGAATAAAGGTATACAAGGTATAAAGGTTGAAATAAAGGTAAGGTAAGAGTCATTTAGTAATAAAGTAGCATTCTACTGGTGAAAGAATTATTAAAATCGGTTCAGTAGTATTTGAGTTCATTGGGTATTTAAAAAGAAAAATACAAATCTTTCTTTTCTTTAATATGAAGATAATATAATCTGTACACCTTTAAGTGAAGAATTCACTGGGATAATTGTTAATTGATAAGATTATTCTTTTGAAAATATTTTCGCGATATATTCGTCGACTTCCGTAACAAATAAATAAATAAATCAATCTACCTAAGTAGAGCGTCAATTCTACTATAATCCACTATACAGCGCCCACAGCAGGATACTGATTACTGACTGTAGTCACCGATTCGAAATTCTATTATGAACGCCAAAATAGGTACTTTATACTAAAATCATACAGACCTGAGAAATAACCCTAGACACAATGCGTTCCAAATGAGAATAAGATCGCCCGCCATGTTGTGACGTCACGATTTACTGTCAAATCGAGGAAATATTTTTTAAAATATTAATTAATTTACGAAAAATTTAATTTATTTATGAACTGTGAACGAAAAAAGTTTTTCTCATCTCTGAATTCTTCAATTTTGCCAAAATTTCTTCGATTTGACACTCCGACGAGACGTCAAAACATAGGAATCGGTCCTATTCTCATTAGGAACGCGTAGTACGCCTACGTGTCTACTTATCAGAAAGTATGCAATATTCATGTGTTCTTAGTAGAAACTTTGGCGATAAAACATCAATCTGCAGACAATGCGGATCTCGGCACGTTCTCACGCAGATATCACTACAATATGATGTTTTAAATTACGAGGGATGAGCGATTGTGCTCTTGAGACAATCGCAGTTTGTTTGTATTAAGCGTTAACGGAAATATTATAAAATAGCTTTTGCCTGCGGCTTCGCTCACACACATAAAACATAGCCTATGTCACTCAGGAATAAAGCAGCTTTCTATCGGTGAAAAAATTATTGCAATCGGACTAGTACCTACTTTCAGAGATTACCTCCTACAAACAAAAAAACTAACTTTACCTTTTTATTATATTAGTGTAGATATGGCTATACCTATTACACCATTTTTAGGTTTTCGTTGAAACGCAAAGGGTAAAAACGGAACATATTATTACTAAAATTTCGCTCTCTGTCCGTCTGACACCAGGCTGTATCCAGAGATTTCTGTTGCCGCTTTAATAACAAATACTAAAAACAAAATAAAATAAATATTTAAGGAGGGGCTCCCATACAACAACGAGTCCGGCTCGCACTTGCCCAGTTTTCAACTATCTTTCCTACTAGGGCTACAGAATTGACCGCAAGCACGAGTCACCGCGGCCCCGAAATGCTAAGGGCAACAAAAGGATTACGGATAGGTTTAATTCAGTTAGTAAAAGTCTAACACTATATTCTTCTCATTAAACCTGATCGGGATAAGTTATTTAATCCATCCTTGAATGATCTTGCTATCTCAGCCACATTAGTCCGAAACTGTTTTCTATGATAGGATTATCAATCGGTAAAAGAAAAAAATGACGAACGAACCATTCTAACTTTTAAATTAAAAGAATAATCAAAGATTAAAATCCTACGGAGTAGTACGGTAAATCCTACGGAGATTAATCAAGTAGCTTACAAATCATTAGCTATGTTTTTTGTGTGTAGGTACTCGTTTTCCTTTTAGTTTTACACATTGTCTACAGCTCTATCCAATTCTCCTTTCCCAGGTAGGTATGCTGAAGGAGATTTCTTTAAAAATAAGCATCACCATTCACCTTTGTACTGTTCTTCTGTTTCCTTCTTCTGTTCCTTTATTATTGTGTGTACATAAATTGATAAAAAAAAATTAAACCACAAGCTGAGGGTTGCCACTTTAGTACTTATTCTCATCTATGGTTGCCATAGTCAAATTCGCTCGTTTTAAGAGCTCATCTATCGCCTGTAACTCTCATCTTGTACCAGGGCAGCATCATCATAAGAAACTGATGCCTAATTAAACTTTCTCAAGTGAATAAGTATTACATCACCATAATTCAATGATTACCAGCTGTAAAACATTTGCTCTACTAAATTACAATGTTTTTTAGGTCATGGCTCGGATTCTGCGTATGGGAAGATTCTAACAAAGGACCGTTAAATCTGTTACTAGGTACCTACATATTAATAGCTGTAATAGATTTTACAAACAATGAAGGCAATATGTTTTTGGAGATGGATGATAAAAGTAGAGAGGTATACGGTCTATTGGTCTTAGTAGATAGTGAAGGTTAGATGTATTGTCTATGGACTGCGAGATCGTTCGATGAAAAAGAGTTACTGTGGCCCTGGGAACGCAAAGGGCGACTAGAGTCTGTCTAATAAGTTAAACGACTTGGGTAATTATTAGGATTTAATGAAATTTGATGTAGTCAACACGGGTTCAATAACTAAGGTTGATTAAGAGATAGAGATCATTGTTTACTAACAGAAGAACCTTATAAAAAGTACCGAATATTTGTATTTTTTAAATGATTAAATATTATACAAAATTCCCAAGTCGGTTGACTTATTAGACAGACTATAAAGACAAACAGATGTGTTTATTTTTAATCAATCAAAGTCTAACACTCCCTGTCATTTCACTCAGAGCGGGAGTAACTATGTAACGATTTCCCAACATAAACAAAAAAAAACGATGACGAAGGTCCTTCGAAAAAATTTTCTCTTATTTAAATGTAGACGTAACTATGGAAATAAGTCTATGGTAAGCTGGTGTTTATGTAAAATCAACTTTCGCGTTTTAATATGAATGACAGATTATGTTCCTCTTCATATATTTATTAGCAATTGAGTCTCGCTCGACTTCAAAAAACAATGTTTTAAATCCTTATATTAATTACCTGACAGCAAACAGTTATGAACGAGTCTTACAAAACTGTGGCAAATCTTGACGACTCACTTTCTACATCATCATTCACGTTAGATTCGTTTGAGTCATTGAGAACTCGCTTTTGTTTCTTCATGCCTGGTACTGGCTTTTGATTCCATTTGGAAAAGGCGAAATGAAAGAACAAAACGTGTGGCGCTGACCACAAGTAAATTAGTCAAGGGCTAGCGATGATGCGTGGTGCAATTAGAAAGTATCCTAAGGCTTCTAAGGGCTAACTAATGTTAGAAGTTTATGGTGGTTTTTTTTTTTTTTTTTTTTTGTCATTCACAATTCTCTTTGTCATAAATACATAGCCAGTCGATCCGCTTCGTTGACACTGCTATACACCTCCCTTTGTTTCTGTATGCCTGGTACTTTTTTTTTTTTTGAGATCGGTTTGATTGACTTGTATCGTCAAATAACTCCAACCGCTTTGAGACCCGAGTGAAAGGTCCCATTTATACTAACTAAATCCAGCTGTTCCTTAAGTTGCCTTTTGTTTTCCAACGCCGCAGAAACTTTTTACGAAAATCCCGTAGGCTTGGCCCCGTCAATTTTGCAGAAAACTTTTTAAGGCACATGTGAAACAATGCACCATCGACTCCTAGTAACCTGGCAGTTACTCATTTAACAGAAAATTTCTTTGACCACCTAAACAAAGATTGAACTGCGTAGCTAGGTAACTGTCTGTCGATAAGCCTCGTTGACGTTACTGCCCGGTCTCTGAGGACATTTACGTAGCGGTACCATAATAGTAGGCACGGTCGCCATCATTTTAGAATTACCTAGCGAAGTTGTGACCGTTCTTTATAGCGGGGTTTAGGCCAATGATCTGGACAAGATTTGCAAGCTAGGGTCTAGCTATGAGGGACTTTAATTGAAGAAGTATAAGGCTGCAATGACAATGAACCTATTCCATGGTAGTTTTTTTTAGGAACATCTTTAAATCCCTTCTTGCTCTGGGTGGAGTGATGTGTTCCTTCAGTGGCCCTTAGCGTTCCAGAGCCACGGTAACACTTTCTAAAAATCCTGTAGTCCATTCCATGCTAGTTTGTAAATAGTCCGATTACTTATAATTTAGTTGTTTTACATTGTGGTCAATTTCGCTTTGGAACTGTAAAAGATTGCAAACTTAGAAGTATTACTTACTTATTTAAAATCTTTAGCCAAAAAACTTCTTTTTTTTTTTGTAGCCATTACTGTCCCACTCCTGGGCAAAGGCCTCCCCCAAGTCCTTCCAGACATTCTTCTGTCGCGCCGTCTCTAAAAAACTTATAACAGGACAAAAAGAAGCCTTAAAAATCCATTTTCTTAGTCACCCCATTCCATTTTAAATCCTTTACACGTCCAAAACAAAAATTCACATAAACATTTCATTTCCAAACGGAATGTGGTACTTATCACGAAAACTGTTCCGTGGTACTTATGGAAATGAGAACTCATTTCTCTTATGACGCTTACTTAAATTGCTGAAGAGAATCCGGTATTCGCACGATTTGTGTGTAGATTAGAAGATTAGCATCTCTGCTACGGATCCAATGTCACGACCACGCAGTGTACAGTGAATAGAATAATTAGGTTTGGAATCATTTAGAGATGTGCTTCGAGATTTGCATAATGAGTCGAGTTTAATGACACTGCAACAATGTTTTAGATTAACTAAAGTTTAGTAGTCAATAGAGTTTTAAGCTGCTTACTAGATTGTTAACATGAATATTTTAGATATTGTTACTTTAGTACAAAGTATTTGATAATATGTCCTGAAATACCTAAACAAAAAAAATGTTCTTCCCTACTGCATGCATCCACATTGCAGCTCTAAACTAGCCTGAAAACTTATTGAACTTTGGCACGCAGTCACCACTTCAAAATCTTTCGGCCCCAACGGCCATCTGTTCTGAGAGCAATGTGCCCTGGCCCTACCCATTTCCATTTTAGTTTGGCGACTCTTTGGAACGTGCAATTTAGCTTCACTTTTTTTGACTATTCAAAAGTGCCTGCAAATGGTCTATTTGAAATAAATGATTTTGAATTTTGATTTTTCATACTATGTCGTCAACCTTTTTTCTCCTGCGGATATCTTCATTCCTGATTCGATCACGCTAAGAAACTCCGAGTATAGCCCTTTCCCACCCTTTGGGTGACTTTAAGTCTTCTAATGAGGCCCATTGCGAGCCACCACTTTTCTAAGCCGTATGCCATCACTGGGAACACGCATAAAAATCAATACCTATGTAATTCGATTGCATAATTCAACTCGTGTACAATTTCTTGATCAGGTAATATCGATAGGTACCGTTAGTCTTGTTACAGTACCGAGACTCGAATCATTACGAGATGATTCACATCACTATGCTGAGAGAATTCTTATGTCATATGATCGTTATAAAGTCGTTTACCTTTGCATCGTAAACGATTTCTATTTGGAAACATTGACCATCATTTGGTGCAAGGCCGCGTGTTTGCCATTGCCTTTTGTAGGTGTTTGATTTGTAAATTAAAACAAAAATAAGTTGGCGGTTACATCTACAATTAGTTTTTTCAACTATTGGCTCCACTTGCATCATGACTCTACTTGACAAAACTAAAATAATAGGTAATTATTAATTAAAATACATTTTGATAAAAATGCAGAAAGTTTGTTATGCGACCGAGGCGGAAATCGCCCGAGCCGTAGGCGAGGCCGAGAGTGTTATGGATCCGAGTTCTACAGTTACTTTCCACGTGTATCAAAGGGCGTTTTTCAATAGAATTACGAAATAAATAAAAGAGGGTCGCTAAACACAACTCATGGGGGTCGCTTAGCGCCCAGCCTGATACGATAAATGTAATCAATTCTGACGGTGACGAACGAGCGCACTTTTCCACACTAGTGCGATAAACAGTAGTTTAATTGCGTTATTACCTAAAACCGGTAGGGATAGGTACGCCCATACATAAATACCTACTAAGTGTTCCAAATGAGAATAGGATCGATTCCTATGTTTTGACGTCTCGTCGTACTGTCAAATCGAAGAAATTTTGGCAAAATTAAGAACATAGAGATGAGTAAAATTGAAGAACTGGATTCTGATTAAACTTTTCTCGTTCACAGTTCATAAGTAAATAGCTTTTTTCGTAAATGAATGTATATTTAAAAATTTCTTTCCTCGATTTGACAGTAAATCGTGACGTCACAGCACGGCCGGCGATCCTATTCTCATTTGGAACACATTATACATCATATACATTTTTGATAGATAGACAAATAGATTTTTGTCCAGTCTCTAATTAGCTACTACTACGGATATCGACTAGCACCCTAAGACCCTTATGACCAATATGATCAAGATGCTTAAAATTTATGCCTATCGTAATTTTTACGCAACAACCATCGGATAACATCCATTGAAAAGATGCAAAAATTCGCAGGCTCCACTCAATTAGGTAACATATCTACCTACCTAGTAGCGTGCACATTTTCATACAATAGCCTTTAAGATGACTGATTATATCTTGAAAACCCATGATTGCCTAGTTAATTGTGTAATTAGAAAATTATTGCTAAATAAAGAGCGGGTTTTGCTCAATATTGCTTCCGTTATGCGTAGGTTTTTTAAGCGAAAGTAAAACGCACAATAAAATTACGTTTATGTAAGATTATTCCCATAAAATACAATACTTCCAAATGATAATAGGATCGATTGCCATGTTGTGTGTGACGTCACGTCGTACTGTAAAATCGAAGAAATTTTTGACAAAATTGAAAAACTCAGAGATGAGTAAAATTGAAGAACTGGATCCTGATTAAACTTTTTTCGTTCACAATTCGTAAATAAATTAAATTTTTCGAAAATTATCTAAAGTTTATAAATTTATTTTCCTCGATTTGACAGTAAATCATGACGTCACAAAATGGCAATCGATCCTATTCTCATTTGGAACGCATTGTAAGTACTTGTCGGCCCGCATTGATACGTACCTATTACTAGGCGCCCATAAGTACCCAAGTACAATTTCTGTCTAACCTACTACCTATTGCAAGCAATCAACGTTTTGGTAGGAAAAATAATTATAAAACAATATCTGTTTGCGTAGGTAGTACCTTGTACCTATTATTAATGATAAATGCAGTTTTAACTCGCAGAACATTTAATCACTACTTTTCAATCAGGAAAAGCACAAAGTTATGAAAAATGGCGCGCAACGTCTCTCTTGATTGTCAAAGTCCTAGTGTGGGGCGATGGGACGCGGTGACGTAGGGATGCGCTCACTCATCGAATGTTTTGAGTCTAACAGTTCGGCCATCCTGCTATCCTTCGTCCTCGAAGGATCTCCGACGGCTCGTATGTGATTCTTCAATGCTGAATTCAAACTGCTATACTTTCCCAGGTAGCAATTGCAGTTTTTTTTTTATGTTTTTATCGTGTTGATTTGATAAAGAACTCTGAAAGGCAAACGTAGGCCCCACACGGCTTAACGTATAGATTAACTCATGCGGCAATTACATGGCAGCCTTTGATGGCACTTTCGGTAAGCCTCTCACGGCAACTAGTATTTTTGCAACCTGCAGCCCCTAACGGCGATCATAGCTCTTGTAACCCTCGGCCCCTTGCGGCGGTTACAGCTTTTGTAACCATCAGCCCCTAACGGCGGTTACAGCTCTTGTAACTATCAGCCCCTGACGGCAGTTACAGCTCCTGTAACTATCAGCCTCTGACGGCAGTTACAGCTCTTGTAACTATCAGCCCCTGACGGCAGTTACAGCTCTTGTAACTATCAGCCCCTGACGGCAGTTACAGCTCTTGTAACTATCAGCCCCTGACGGCAGTTACAGCTCTTGTAACTATCAGCCCCTGACGGCAGTTACAGCTCTTGTAACTATCAGCCCCTGACGGCAGTTACAGCTCTTGTAACTATCAGCCCCTGACGGCAGTTACAGCTCTTGTAACTATCAGCCCCTGACGGCAGTTACAACTCTTGTAACTATCAGCCCCTGACGGCAGTTACAGCTTTTGTAACTATCAGCCCCTGACGGCAGTTACAACTCTTGTAACTATCAGCCCCTGACGGCAGTTACAGCTTTTGTAACCATCAGCCCCTGACGGCAGTTACAGCTCTTGTAACTATCAGCCCCTGACGGCAGTTACAGCCAAAAGCCCCTGACGGCGATAGTGAATACTGGCACTCTTCACAATTTTAAATTTTGATTTTTTTTTTTTAAGGTTCGGCCATAATGTCAACATCGTCATCAGATGTACTTTCACGTCTAGCATGCCATAATTTCATCTTGTCACGGGCGACAATGCTTTTATATGCCTTTTTGCCCCTGTCGGCTGAAGTGACTTCATAGCGGTCATTAGGCAACACAGCTGTGACCTTATAAGGCCCTGCAAATCGTGGCACCAACTTACCACTGGTCAAGCCAGGTCTCAAAATTCTTCTCTCCACCATAACCAAGGAACCAAGCGCAATTGGTTTGGTTACACGTCGACCTTTATCATATCGGCCCTTCATCCGAGATGCATTAGCTTCAACTTTCGTTGCGGCCTCCGCCCTCAACGTTACTAAATCAGTGTTATAACATGAACCCTGAAGTTCACCAGCTAACCGAGGTCTTAACCCACACAAAAGTTCTAATGGAGATTTGCCAGTACCTTGGCTAATGGTCGAGTTAATTCCCAACTGTACTTTGGGAAGAAATCTATCCCACCCTTTCTGATCATTGCCCATATAAGAGGTCAGAGAGCTCAAAATAGTGCGGTTTAGGCGTTCAACTTGCCCATTTGCCCTCGGGGAGGCTACCGCATTTAACACATGCTTTATACCCTGTTTCTTACAATACTCTTTGAATTCCTTTCCAGTGAAAGCAGTGCCTCTGTCACTCACTACTCGCACTGGATACCCAAACACTTGGCTGAACTTATTTAAAGCAGCAATGACACCCTTAGCATTTGCACTTGCCACAGCCTCAAGCCACACAAATTTTGTAAATCCATCAATGATTGCGAAAACGTAAGTCTTGTTATTGCTCTTACAAAAAGGACCTAAATGATCCACATGTAAAGTATCGAATGGAACTGAAACCCTGGGTATAGGATGCAGTAGCCCCGGTTGCTTTCCAGTAGGCTTTTTAGTAAACTGGCACCCAATACAACTGGCCACATACTTGCCAACGCTTTTCCTCAACTTTGGAAACCAATATTTAGCTTGTATAGCTTCTACACACTTTTCAAGTCCCAAATGTCCATTTTCATCATGATAAATCTTCATAATATGCCATCTAGCGTTTTTAGGTAACACTGGCCTTGTTCCCTCTTCAGTAATACGACAAAGCAGTCCGTTTACCACCCTAAATCTCTTCGCAAATCCATCTTTCTTATTTTTATTTGCTTTAACCTCCAACTCTAAGTTCTCAATAACACCTTGTATCTCTTCATCACCATCTTGAAGAACATTTATAAAATCTTTTTCTTCGATGTGACATACCAATACCGGATTTCGGCTTAACGCATCAACATGCGTCATCGACGTTCCTGGCCTATGCTCCACGTCAAAGTCAAACTCCTGAAGATCAAGCCACCAACGAGCTATCCGAGGGGACAAGTCTCTTTTACACCAAGCCAATCGTAATGCTGAGCAGTCAGTTACCACACTGAACCTGAGTCCTGATACATACACTTTGAACTTTTGGATACTAAAAACAACAGCAAGTGCCTCAAGTTCGAAACTGTGATACTTGGCTTCTGTCGCTGACGTTTGCCTGCTTGCATATGCCACTACTTTCCACTCACCGCTATCTTGACGTTGGAAAAGTACACCACCAAGCCCTATTTTGGAAGCATCAGTGTGAATTTGTGTTTCACGTTTTGGGCTGTAAATTGTGAGAACAGGATCAGAAGTTAACAAATTCTTTAATTGCGTCATAGCATCTTGTTGGTCAGGTCCCCAACTCCAATCACTACCCTTTTTAGTCAACAAGGTTAGTGGTTTAGCTATACTTGCAAAACCTTTTATAAATTTCCGAAAATAACTCGCTAAACCTAAGAACTGCCTAAGTTCATGAACATTCTGTGGAGTCTTGAAGTCTGCTACAGCGCTTAGTTTATATGGGGCTGGACGAATTTGCCCTCCAGATATCATGTGACCAAGATACTCGACAGTCTTAGTTAGAAATGAACATTTATTACGTTTTAATTTAACACCTGCTGCATCAATCAATTTAAGAACTTTTTCTAAATTTGCTAAACACTCTTCTTCATCATTACCCCACACAATTACGTCATCAATATATACTTCAGCACATTCGTGAATGACAGGAGCCAGTATATCACTCATGGCCCTTTGGAAAACAGCTGGTGCATTACATAATCCAAAACTCATCATACGGTACTGATAGTGACCATCTGGTGTCACAAATCCTGTGTACGGTCTCGATGATTCTGCTATTTTAATTTGATGGTACCCATTTGCCAAATCTAAAGAACAAAACACGGATTTGTCAACCAGTCTGTCTAACAAATCCTGAATAACGGGTAATGGGTACCTCTCCTTTTCTGTTATTTTATTTAAAGCTCTATAATCTACACACATGCGATGTCCACCTTCTTTCTTTTTGACTAACAGCACAGGACTTGCATATGGCGAAGTAGATTTTTCAACTATCCCAGTATTTAACAAATCAGTAACAATTTGTTTAATAATTTCTCTTTCATGAAACGATGTCCTGTATGGTTTATAATTTACAACTTTATCCTCAGTTAGTTTAATAGTCATTTCGATTTTGCAGTTGCCCAGTTCCATGCCATCACCCGAAAAACAGTCTTTATATTTTTCTAGAAGAGACTCCAACATCAATAGTTGCTCATCAGATAATTTTTCTCCTATTTTAGGCTCATTAGTACTCCCAATCAAGTTCAGTAAATCAGCTCGAGCAATGCACTCCTCACTGTTTAATTGAACAGCTTCACTAGACATATTGACAAGTTTTATAATTGCCATGCCCCCTTCACTTTCAACTTCTTCACCTAAAATGTCCTTCTCTCGCCTTGGTTGCCTTTGTTCACTTTGTCTGACTCTTAAAGTACCACTAGTAAGAGGCTCAGTTCTGACCATGACTTTATTGAGACCAGGCTTCAAACAAACCGCAGTGTCTGGAAATAGGCGTACCTTGTCTAAATTTTCACATATATCAGCAATCTCTTGAGCCATTTCTTTGTCAAAAACATTTAAATGTGTAGAAGTCTTGACCACAACAATATCTGATGCTTCTGTGAATGGTTGCCCTACTAAAATATCAAAATCCTGCAATTCATCATCCACAATGTAAAATTTTGTTTCTTTTTCGACACTATCCACTGTCAATAATGCTGTAGCAATCCCTCTTGGTACAGTCAGGGCATCACCATAACCTTTGATCACCACATTATCATTGATTGTAGTCTTCAAACCCAATTTGTCAGAAATACTCTTTTTTAGAATGTTACATGAGCTGCCAAAATCAATAAAAGCATTTGCTGGGGTCTCATTAATTAGCACGGTCTTAAAATACTTCCCATCCGATAATTCAGAGCTAACTGTTTGGACCTTTCTGACAGTCTTATCTAGCAAACCTACTGTAGAACGTTTTCGACACTCTTCTACAACATGCCCCTTAATTTTACAAAAAGAACAAAATTTTTCTGAATGTCTCTTTCTGTAACAGGTTGCCTCAACATGCCCCGGCTTGTCACAAAATGTACACTTTTTTCTGTCATCCTTATGTTTTTTTGAACGGGGACAAAAAAGGGCTTTATGCCCCTCCCTACCACATGAAAAACACTTAACAACCTTATTTGCCTTACTTGTCTGCAGCTTCATCTCAACATTAACATTGTCTGAATTCATAAAACTAGCCAAATATTTTAGCAAAGATGTGGTATCTTGACAACCAGCTGACAAAGCTCCAACTTCTAGAAATTTATCACCAAGTGTACCTATAATAGCTTGACAGATAAGATCATCACTGAGCTGACATGATATTCCAATACCAATTTTATTGTAATAAAACTCAATAGGGTTTTCAGTAGGAAGTCTCATCTTATTAACAAGTTCTCTTATTTGGGCTAGCTTATTCTTTGTAAATGGAAAAGCCTTAATAAGGTTGTCTTTCCAATCGTTCCAGCTCTTCTCGTACACTGCTTGTCGCTCATACCAACTTTTGGCATAACCACGTAGCTTTGACGTGCAATTACAGATTAATGTGCGCTCATCCCAGCCATGCATCCTGGAAATACCTTCCAAATTGCGGATCCAGTGTTCTATAGACACTGAAGTTGTTTGCGGATCAAACTCTGGGATAAAATCGTTTCGACCCACATAGCGAATAGCTGGTGTAGAAGGCCCTACCACTTCTACTGAGCTATCCCGGTGAGAACTATTTTTCTTCTGCAGCTCCCGAACTATACTTTCTAAAGTTTCAATGCGTTCATTATTTCTTTTCAACTTTTTCTTATACTTCTTTCTCAGGTTTACATTATTTTCACTCGCAGAACTTGAGCTGCTACTACTTTCTGACCTATGTCTCCTCTTGTGACGGCCCATAATAATAAATTAAAATCAAAGTATGTTTACTTATATAGTACCACAACACCAACAGTTACATCCAACTTAACCAATATCTTTTCACTTCCATAAACCAAGATAATTAAAATAAAGTTTAGGTATCCCAAGTCTAACAATTCAAATTACACAAAAGTGTCACCACAACTAATGCAATTGTCAGCTTCACTATGAATGTTTTGCCATGCAAGTAAAATAGTGTTCTTTTTTTTTTTTTTTTAAAGTACAATACACCACTTTCAGCAAAGCTTTGCAGCCAAGAGTCAATAGTTAGTATAAAATGGACTGAGCTCACCCAGATCTTCATGCAAACTAATTTACACAAAAGTCAGCTGTACTGTAAGCCACTCAAGGTTACAGTAACACTACTCTCCACACCAGTATGCATGCAAGTCAGTTGCTAGCAGGGCTCGTACAAGTAACGTCCGCCAGACAAACCAAACGAGTTGAAACTTGTCAAGTTCACTTTGCTTGATTACAAACGCATTTGTCGAAGATACAATGCAAACACACCACATAAATGAGCTCACTAATCAGTTTTAAGCACATTTAATCGTCCAATGATTTAGTTTGGGTACTATTTAAGCGTCTTTTTCGCAGTTCACCAAAGTACGCACTTTTGTAGGTACTTTTGCGATTAAACTTTTTCAAACACTTTACGCACGTGAGAATTATACCACTTCTGAAATCTATTAATGATAAATGCAGTTTTAACTCGCAGAACATTTAATCACTACTTTTCAATCAGGAAAAGCACAAAGTTATGAAAAATGGCGCGCAACGTCTCTCTTGATTGTCAAAGTCCTAGTGTGGGGCGATGGGACGCGGTGACGTAGGGATGCGCTCACTCATCGAATGTTTTGAGTCTAACACTATGTTTTTTTTTGGGTTCCGTAACCAAAAGGTAAAAACAGGAGTCAATTGTTATAGTAACACTCCACTGTCCGTCTGTCTGTTAACAGGGTGTATCTCATGAACCGTGTTAGTAATGTTAGTTAGACAGTTGAAATTGTCACAGATGATTCTGTTGCCGCTATAAAATAACTGTTAGAAACAGAATAAAATAAATATTTAGGGAGCCCACACAACAAACGTGATGTTTTTGCCGTTTTTTTGCTACGGACGCCTTTCGCGCACGAGTCCAACTCGCACTTGGCCGGTTTTTTGGGGCCTAACTTAATTTTTTATTTTCTACTGGTGCCATAATAAGACGTTTTATATCAGTCGTGCAAGTGACAATAAAAGATGGTGCTTAAATAGCTTCATCCCTTTAACAGTTCAGTTTAAGTCGTCAAATGGATCGCATTAAGGCTTATAGTCCCTTGAACCATTGCATCTGACCGAAATTAATTGGTCACCACTCTGCTACCCGTCTAGGCGACAGTACGACTATCTGTGCATTTGTTTGCGGCCAGCTACATATTTTTAAATCCATTTTCTTTGCGAAATATTGATTGATTTACATATGCTATGTTCACTTTAAAGAATATTTAACCACCAATTTTTATGTGTAAAAATGTTTCTGAACATCCAAGCCGTTTCGAAGGAGTAGGGAAAAGTTGCGAATATGAATTGTTTTATGTAATTTTTTTTTAAGACAAAAGTATTAATCGCACGAAAAACATCAAATGTTGATAATGTTGTTCATGAATCTACTCGTACATATAATAAACATATATTTTTTTCAATCCTATTAACCGGGCCGTCACCGAGGAGTAGACTCCAGAAAGTCACTGTTTTAAGGGATTTTTCGGGCGCTTGAGCCTGGATCTCGTAGTAGGGTAGTCTCTGGGAGTCGCTACGAGTTTTGCCAACATACCTATAATACCTACCAATTGATTGCATACCTTCTTTCATAACAAAGCAAATGTGATGTAAATGATCGTGGTGTAAACAGCGATTCGTCACGAACAGAGTTATTAAAAATAAATAATCATAAACAAAAACCATAGAGTTTGATGGCCCGTAACTAGGCCTTAACAAAACCGAATCTGAATATTACGGTTTACAACTGAGAGCGAAAGTAACCCATTATTTAAATAAACGATCCGTTACATGACGTAATTTTATGTAATAAATAAATAGCATAAAAATTTGTTGACCGAGACGATGGTTTACGTACATTAGTATGACGAATTTTCACAGATTAATTAGGTCAGCCACCATTATTAAATCTATTAATCAATTTAGCGTTTTGAGTACCTTCCTGGTCTACCTTCAATTAATTTAAATTTTTTGATTAATTGATTGTAGTGGTGAAAGTTGATCTTCTTCAATCTTCCCATAATAATAATAATGATTTATTTTCTCCACAATATTATTCTTAATTGCTAGCCTTTTTACTTTTTACTTTTTTCTTTCTACGGTAACATATAAGAGAGCATTATATTGTGGGAGACTGGTGCCTAAACTAGGCTTAGAGCCTGTATTTCAGCTATCATATATATAATGCTTCTGTGAAAAACAAGGGGCAATACATAGATATCATATCACACACGCCATTTGTCTACATGCAATTACTGCACACTCGGCATTTTAATTTTTTACGCATCATTAGCACACTGCACACAATTGCAAATACTGAAAGAATCGTACAGCCGCCGTTTGAAATGCAATTGCCGGCACGGTTCTTGAGTGCTGGCTTCAAGTTGAGTAGAAGTCAAATATTCGGTCTCTTTAGAGGTGCGAAGTGAGACACGGGGGCGGGGAGTGTCAGTGATTGGCTCGCCGCGCCATCGCGTCATAGACGCCACTCATGATTCGTCCCTGCGCTTGCTGCATGTATATAACAACGACGACGATTGGCTCGCCAATGTATGGAATGCGCAATGCGATCCCCACTCTGACGCCGAGCGTTCAAGATCCGTGATGTCAACAGTAAAAGTCGTCACTATCTCTATTCATCTTGATTGAATTGTTGTACGTCCGTCACTATAATCAGTGATTGTTACAACTCTAGATCATTGTACATGATATTCACGAAACACTAACTTGCAACCATGACAGTGAAATTAAATTAATGGATAAATAAGCACATTAGAATGTTGGTGAAGAGAGCAGTGGTGGCCGAGTGGTTACGGCCCCGGTTTACGAGTTTTAGGTCGCGGGTTCAAACCCAGGCAGCAAAAAAAAAAAAAAAAACCCAGGCAGCATTACTTTGTATAATTATCAGTTGTTTAGTACTCATAACACAAGCTCGCGTTTGGGAATAAATGGCGTTGTGTGAAAGTTGTTGAATATTTATCATTATATCTATTTTTTTTTTAGATTATGAATTTGTTATTGCAGGATATGAGGAAACTTTAAGATTAGATGCATCTATTGTGTAAACAGAAATTAATCTACTTTAACCATAATTAACATTTTTATACAAGTACAATAGTCAATTCCTTACATATAATTAATACTAATACGTCGGTCACAAAAAACGTTCGCTTGAACCATTCGTTAGCAAACATTTTAGTACAAAAGTGTGATATCGCTAACTATTGCCAATCCGTTTCATTGACGCATACTGTACCAATGCGTGCCTAAAGTGTTAACATGGTATTTTTGGCGAACGCTAATGTATATGTACTTGAGAAATAATAAGATTGTTGGTAAATAAATAAATTAATAAATGGCGTAATCCGTCCGCTTTTCACCCGGTTACCAGGTTGTCATGCGAGCGAGACCAAAGCTTATACAGAATCCAACTGCGGAGGCATAGTAGAAGTAGGTACTGTAGTAGTCTGTAATATACATAAGCAAAATAACTAATGTGTCCTCCATCATTGTTCCAGATAATCTGGTGCTTCGCGGTGCTGGCAGTGACATGGCGGACGGCCAGCGGTCACGGCAGACTCATCGAGCCTCCCTCCCGTGCCTCCGCCTGGCGCTTCGGCTTCGACACACCACATAACTACAATGACCATGAACTGTACTGCGGAGGCTTCTCACGCCAGTGGAACAAAAACGACGGCAAGTGCGGAGTCTGCGGAGACGCCTGGGATGCACCAGCTCCCAGAGCACACGAACTAGGAGGCAGGTTCGGTAAAGGCGTCATCGTCCGTAAATACGCACCAAACGACTCCATAGTCATCAAAGTTGAACTCACAGCCAACCACAACGGTTTCTTCGAATTCAGAGTCTGCGAAGAACCCAAAGGAACTACTCAAGAGTGCTTAGACAAATACGTCCTAAAATTAGACGGAAGAGAAGGAACGAAATTCTATCCTAAAGACGGAAACAAAATATACGAGATGAAGTATAAACTACCTGAAGGACTGGAATGTTCCCATTGCGTAATGCAATGGAGATATATCGCTGGCAACAATTGGGGTGCGTGTGGGAACGGGACCGAAGCAGTGGGATGTGGACCACAAGAAGAATTCAGAGCGTGCGCGGATATAGCTATAGGAGAACGCTTCGCCTCTACAACCAGACGTCCTAGACCCACATACGTGCCACCAGTCAGGCGGCCAACAGTGCCAACCCCAGAAGAATCTACTGGAAGCTCGTGGTACGGCTTCGTGATCGCTATCGTCACGTTGCTTGTAGCTATCGGCGTTCTAGCAGGACTCTACCTGTACTACTACAGAGGTGGTATAAAGATCAAGAATCTCCTGAGGTCGAAGGTGCCTCCTCCAGCACCTGTTCCACCTCCAAGACACAAAAGGACATCTCTTTCCAGAGAACACCCACCAGAATTAACACCACCAAAAATGGGAATGCTCCCCGACTCAGGATTTGAGACTGTTGACCTACGAGCTAAATGATAGAAGGAACGAGGCTATTAGAATAAGCAGAGCTACCTAAGCTGCCTTTACCTAGTGATATTAAGTCTTGTGTGACTGAATTACGTAGAGATTCGACTGTGAAGTCGGTTGGTAGGTGATTAACTTAATTTTAGTTTAGGTTAATTCTACTTTTGTAAATTATAGATATTTATGTTAAATTAAATGTTATGATTGATACCTCGACTTTTTAATGACCTACCTTAATCCCTTGGCTTTAAACAAACAACTGTTAGACGTGCATCTGCAACACAGTATTACAATATTCCCTGTAATACTGTGCCTGCATCATGCAGCTTCCAGACCAGAATGAGAAGGATCTACTAAGTATTCCAAAATTACAATTATAAAAATCTATGTAGTACTTAGGTTTTTAAATGCTACCTACATCGAAGTTAAAATTTTGTGGAATTATGAAAGAACCAAAAATATTTACACCACCTGATCTATGATTATTGCCATTTTGGCAACCTCTGCCTTTGAGCAGCTTTCCTTGCAGTTATTTTTTTTTTGTGCATGGCCTAAATAGAAATTAAATAAAGTACCTATACCTAATAAAAAACCGGCCAAGTGCGAATCGGACTCGCGCACGAAGGGTTTTGTACCGTCCTACGTCCGTAGTAAAATACGGCAAAAAAACATTTATTTATTTATTTGTTATTTATTTAACTATTTATGTACTCACAAAAATAACAAAAAAAAGATAATAGAGTCTGTCTAAAAAGTCAAACGACTTGAGTAATTATTAGGGCTAAATGAAATTTGATGTAGTCAACACTGGTTCAATAATCAAGGTTGATTAAGATATCTAGATCATTGTTTACTATTGGAAGAACCATATAAAAAGTATCAAATATAAATATTTTTTAATTGATTAAATATTATACAAAACTGCCAAATTGTTTGACTTTTTAAACAGACTATACATAAGAAACATTAGTACAAAGGTAGATACTGCTTATTTCCAAAGAAATTTCTTTCAGCAGACCTGCGAAAGGAGAAAACAAAAAGAAACGCAGACAATAGTGTGTAGGAAGCAAAAGAAGAATGTGTGAAGTCTTAATCCAAAGTATCCTTTAATTAAATATAAAAATAATATATAACTTTTACTATAGATATACCTATATCAAACATAATGTGAAACATGTTTGTGGGAGCTTAATATTTTTTCATTCTGATTTTTTGTTATTTTGTTGTTAGTTTATCTGCAACAAAACACCTCCACTGTGAAAATCTCAACCGTCTATTACGGTTCTTGAGATACAGCCTGGAGACAGCCAGACGTACGGATAGCGGAATCTTAGTAATAGGATCCCGTTTTACCTCTTGGGTACCAACAAAATCCTAAAAACGCTAGGTATTAAAACAAATAATAACCTATTATAAAAATGGGCTATTATTCCGAAGAACTCAAATCATTCCTAATAGCGTTCCCCTGATATTATTCTAGCACCAAATATCCTTGAAGTACTCCAGACCACAACACCAGTAATTATTTGAATTTTGAAAATTTTATAAGAGTTGATGGCGAGGCGTTCTGTTAATTTGTTACTACGCGGTTTCTACAAAAACCGGTTTGTTTATGGTTATTTTTTAAATGGCAACATTCAACCAAAATGTCACTGTCAATTTTCAAAACCACAGACAAAAATCGCAAAACAAACGTGCTGTGAAAAAGCCTAAAAAGTACCGAAAGGCAAATTATTTAGCGAAAAAAAAACTTTATAAATGAAAAATGGCGGTGCGGCCACAGCACATGCACGATGGTGGTATTGTGGAGCGTCGGTTGCGACCAATTTACGGTAACAAGTTGACTTGAGCAAGAGTTCAATATTTCAGACAACCTCTTCAGAAAAGGCGATGTTTTTCGGTGCAAATATGTATATTTATGAACTTTTCAGACTGGTTGGACAATGGGAATAATAAGAAGGCGCTGCAAGAAGCGGAGAAGGTGCTTAAAAAGAGTCCTTTACTGCAGGCGGCCCGGGCTTTAAAAGCCCTAGCACTTTTTAGGTTAGGAAAGGCTTCTGAAGCGCACGTAGTACTCGAAGCCTTGGCTGATGAGAAACCGAGTGATGATACCACGCTGCAGGCGATGACGATCTCCTACAGAGAATCTCAACAACGTAAGTTTGATACCAAATATTTATGATCTGGGTAATGTAGTCATGAGCCACAAATTAACCATTAACCAATAAGAATAGTGGTAATCTTAGGGCCTTATCTTATTAGAGAGAAGATCTAAGGGCCGAGTTTAGGTTCTTTGTATTATACATGCTTTTTTTTTTAATAGCCTATACTCTCCCACTGCTGGGCAAAGGCCTCCCCCAACTTCTTCCAGGTATCCTTTTCTTGAGTTACCTCGAAACAGTCCCCTTATACTTGCAGGTTACAGCCTGATACCTAGTGATGCAAGAGACTCAGTCGTTTAAGGCCTTTAAAAAGCCCGATTTCCAGCCACCGTAGGCGCGGGCTTGCGGACAGTGAGCAATGGGTAGTTCGCTGTCCGGCCGTCCGGTAACCGTCCGGACCAAGCCCAAGTCGTCGACGGCGCGCGCTGTTCCCGCGCGCCTCAAGGAGTTGTCAGCAACAGCAGGGGCCCAGCCGGGTCGAAGCCTACTGGGGCCAGGGTTATCCGAAAGGGCGCTCGAGCCCCGGTATGAAGGCTTGAAGGAACGGGATGGGTTTTTTAGTCAGTAAGAGTCTGACACTATCTCCCGCTCCGCCCAAGAGCGGGGGTTGTCATAAGATGATTTTTCCCATCGAAAAAAAAAAAAAAAAAAAAAAAAAGGCCTTTAAAAAGGACTCGACTTCATTTTAAGCGACTCTAGTCTAGAAAGAAGACTAGAGTTTCCAGTCTTTATTTATAAGACTTGAAACTCTGAAGTCTTTTAACTAAAGGACTAAAAGGCTTAAACGACTCGAGTCGTTTATAAGGCTTAAACGACTCGAGTCGTTTATAGTAAGGCTTAAACGACTTGAGTCGTTTATAAAAGTACTCGCGCTTCATGGTGTTTTACTGAGTCGTGCTTCATATTCAATACAGCTCAAGCTGTTTAAAATCTGATTGGGTGGGTAATAAATAATTCCTAAATTAAAACAATGAAGTAAGTACATACATAATCACACTTAATTCGATGTCAATAATACCAAAATACCTACCTATTTCTATTAGTAATTTTGTTTACTTCAACATCCTGAAAATCTTTCGTCGTTTTTTTTAACAACATAATATTAAACTAAGCAGTAAAAACATCGAAATAAGTGAACTTGCGTTATGTCATAAATTACTCATCATAAATAATACTGTGCCCAGAATTTATTCGTATTCTGTAACCACTATATTACAAACACAAATATTTTCTTGAAGATCGCGAAAATAGTAAGCTCCTAAATAGTTACGTTTCTCTATTTTCATTACAAGACTCCCGACTCCGGAGTCGTTTAAGGCGTGAGTCCTTTTAGTCCTTTAAGGCTTTTAGTTGTATTAACCTTTTTACGTTACGACTTAGCTTTTTTGTTATGAGGTTAAAAGACTGCGACTCAAATTAGTCTTTAGTTAAAGCCTTAAGACTCCAAGACTTAAGGGTTAAAAGACTAATTTAGTCCTGAGTCGTTTAAGTCGTCAAAAATAAGTCTAGTCTCGTTTTAAAAGACTTAAACGACTGAGTCTCTTGCATCACTACTGATACCTGCTAGTTACTTAAAAACAATTGAACCAAGATATTATTTGACTGGCCTGTTGGTCTAGTGGTTAGTGACCCTGACTGCTATGCCGGAGGCCGTGGGTTCAATTCCCACCCAGGACAAATGTTTGTGTGATGAGCATGATCATTTGTTCTGCATCTGGGTGTAATTTATCTATAATATGTATGTATTGAGAAATATATAAGTATGTTTACCAGTTGTCTAGTACCCATAACCCAAGCTCTGATTAGCTTGGGACTAGACGGCGTTGTGTGATAGTTGTGGAAATATTATATTATATTATAATGTAATCATGACTGTAATGCTCACCATCCACGCTGGGGTATACCTGACAGGTTTGCCTGTAAAGTTACACCTGTAGAGGTAAACCGGAATGTGTATGTTGCCCACCTGTGCAGGTTTCCATACAAGCTCACTTGACAGGTAAAACTGTGCAGGCAAACCAAATATACCCTGGCATGTATAGCTACCTGAATAATGTAATGGGGACTGTTTCATAAGTAAAACTATTGTTCTACTGTACTTTATCGAAATCAGTCTATAGCATTTCTTTTGCTCTACATATACATACATACAACTATTGAACAGAGACAATAAAATGTAATTATTGACTGTTTTAAGTAAAACTTTATCTAGCATTTCATTGCCACTGCATATACATACATATGAAAAGTTTTTGTTTATTCCATCAAACATATGTCTATTTTTTTTATTATTATGGATAAGCTCGCATTTGACTACATCCTCTTTTTATAAATCAGATCAAATAGGTATTCAAATTAGATTAAGATTCATGCAAACAAATCCGACACCAGTCAAGTGGGTACTGTTTATTGAACCATTTAATCTCATTAAAACCTTTAATCCTATTCTTATATTATAGCAATAAGCAACAGAACTTTGTATTGCGTTGTAACTAAATGCTTTATACACCAAATTAAAGAAATGGTGTCAGCCTTGCCAAGGGGTATCATGTTACTTAAAGGAGGCACCAGATAACTGTGGAATAAAGTACATTGACCTTTACTAAATACCAGAAAAACAAACAAACATTTTCATGACTAGATCATGTAAAGGATTGTGATAGATGTAGATTCAAGACAGCTTTATGTCTTTGTTTCTGTTTTAAAAATTAACAATGTCAACAAAATTAGGAGGGTCAATGACCGTTATTCCACGGTTATCTGGCGCCTACCCTACTTATTTGGTGGTGGAGTTCAAATAGGCGGTAACTGAGTCTGTCAAGGAGGAAATAAAACTGTCCGCAAAAATATTCAAGAATACTTATTCACCACCCATACCTCCTGGCTGGAGCTGATTTGCATAGAGCCAATTACTACCTAAAGATATGCTCCTAAAAACGTTGCATGAGGAGCTAGCACCAATTTGGACATATCATAGGATACTGTAAGATTGATACACGGTCCAATCCAGCTCAATATCCAAGAGATAGATCTCAGCACATATCAACACATTCAACATTCACGCGGCTGCTGCCGGCAGAAGCTAGTATGATATTAAAAACTACCTAACCTTCAGGAAATATAAAAAAACTAGCTTTTGCCCGCGCGGCTTCGCTCCGCTCGCTCTTCCCTGCGCTCGCTCTTCCCTGCGCTCGCTCTTCCCTGCTTCACCCTACTATACCCTACTCTACTCTACCCAAACCCTACTCTACTCTACCCTACCCAACCCTACTCTACCCTACCCAACCCTACTCTACACTACACTACCGTACTCTACCCTACACTAGCCTAAATTTATTTTTTTTTTCATAAGAACCTTCTCCTTACAATAACGAACACAACAAATAAAGAACTAGCGAAATCGGTCCGGTCGTTCCAGACGGCGTGACCAAGAAATAGGGATTCATTTTTATATATATAAAATATATAATCTTTATTATGAAGAAACACAGTCAGTGCCAGGAACATTCAATACAATTCATTTCTGTGCCCACTTGAGTCCTTGTTATTGTTGACTGGTATTCATGCCCAGTACTTGCAAATGCACTTGTAAGGACACTCAAAGGTGGATCTAGGGCAGGTTACTACTGTTATATAATCTTAAGTACTAACTATAATGTAGTCTACTATGGCATTATTTTTATTTCAATAAATAAATTACAAAAAAAATTTAACCGGTGGCGTCGGACAACCAATCAACGCGTGTTTTCTTGTCCTATTCCCCAGGGTGGTCTTTTAGTCAGTAAGAGTCTGACACTATCTCCCGCTCCGCCCAAGAGCGGGGGTTGTCATTGGATTATTTTTTACCACCATAAAAAAAAAGGGTCGTGTGTTTGCGACTAGGACCATCCCGTTTAGCTCTTCAATCCCCATAGATGACAGAAGAGCTGACGAGATGGGGTATTTTGGTTGTGGATGTGCGACCCTGGAATAAACGCGAGAGTGTTTGTCGGATATATGTATCTGATTTAGACGGTTAAAAGATTAAAGCTAATATAATATACTTCCACAACTATCACACGGATGAAGATGATAGATGGAAAAGAGAATTGTACCTACTCAGTTATATAATAATAATATAATATTCCACAACCATCACACAAAGCCGTCTAGTCCCAAGCTAAACAGAGCTTGTGTTATGGGTACTAGACAACAGTTAAACATACTTATATATTTCTAAATACATGCATATTATAGATAAACTACACACCGACACACAGTATTTTATTTTATCTCAAAATGACCACCTCCCTGATTATTAGTGAATCAGATAGAGCTTTTTATTCTAATTGCGAGAGTAAAACTCCCACGAATCCATCATAACTAGTTTAGGAGATATCCGGGGTTAAAACTTTTTACCCATATTTTGAAAAAATAATTTAAAAAAATAAAAAAAAAATATTTCATCTAAACTTTTACAGTTGCTTTATTTTTTTAATTACATTTTAAAAGGTCTTGTTTTTATTTATGTTACGAGTCCTTTATGGCTGCTCTAGACCTCGTAGGAACCGAGAAATCAGCGATTTTGTGATTTTCGTTTTTATTTTTTTTTTGCCCATGTTCTTCAGTATTAGAATTTGCAATTTACTTTAAAAAAGAGGTGATAAGGTAGACTATCAACACAAAAAAAAACAACAATTAATTCCGTGGAATCTCGGAAATACTAAGATTTACCCGAAATTACCCGAACCCGGGGTAATTTCCCGCAATTTTTTTTAAGACGTAATTTTTATATTTTTTACTTTATAAATATAGAAGAATTCTTTTGGCTTGTGTTTTCAAAATAATTGTGCTTAAACATCATCTTCGTTAAATAAACTATCTTCGTTGTAAAGAAGTGTTGTAAATTCATTTTCTTCACTCTCGGTACATGCAGTTTCTTCTTCGACATCACTGTTATCTTCATTTAAACATTCAGAATTGTCCGGTTGTAACATTTCTATAACAGCTTCTGGCAGTGGCATTCTCCTTCGGTTACTTAGGCGTTGTTTTAGCCGTATCGCTGATATGACAGGGTCGGATGACTCAAGCGCCCTGTGGAATAAGTCCATCATAGTATGAACCCTAGAATCTTTCCAGCTGTGATGTTCCCTATCCTGACGCCAAAATTTATTCCTCGACTCTCCAGCCTGTTCAGAGAGTAGTCCTATGGGTCGCTACCCATAGGACTACTCTCTGAACAGGCTGGAGAATTCAGCGCTCTGAATTCTCTATAATTTTTTCTTTTTTTCTCCGTGAATTAAGATTTTATGTATAGTAGTAGTCATAGGGTACCCGTAGTAGTAGGGTAGCCGTATTGCCGTCATTTGAGGTGCATGAATTAGGTTTAACAACGTCTAACAATAGACTCATACTTTATTATATAAGATGTCTGGAATTCTTGCTGCACTTGGGATATATAAAAAATGACCCAAGAGTCAGACTGTGGAGAGTAACGAAAAATTCTGATCTGGGAAAAATTACTGCAGAAAGAAAAAAAGAAATCCAAAACCAAATTAAGGAAAGTATGAGTCTATTGGTAGACGTTGTTAAACCTAATTCATGCACCTCAAATGACGGTAATACGGCTTGGCGAGTATTCAAAAGTGAACAAAGCCACCAATCGTTTGCTAATATACTTCGCATTGAAAAATGGCTCGTCGATGACCTAAATGTAATTTGAATAGCCATAAATTCGGGATTACCAATAGACGCAAAAAATACGGTACATTTTGTAAAAAGGTGGCTTATAAGTATGTAGAGAAATACAACTGGCACCCTATGACTACTACTATACATAAAATCTTAATTCACGGAGAAAAAATTATAGAGAATTCAGCGCTACCCATAGGACTGCTCTCTGAACAGGCTGGAGAGTCGAGGAATAAATTTTGGCGTCAGGATAGGGAACATCACAGCCGGAAAGATTCTAGGGTTCATACTATGATGGACTTATTCCACAGGGCGCTTGAGTCATCCGACCCTGTCATATCAGCGATACGGCTAAAACAACGCCTAAGTAACCGAAGGAGAATGCCACTGCCAGAAGCTGTTATAGAAATGTTACAACCGGACAATTCTGAATGTTTAAATGAAGATAACAGTGATGTCGAAGAAGAAACTGCATGTACCGAGAGTGAAGAAAATGAATTTACAACACTTCTTTACAACGAAGATAGTTTATTTAACGCAGATGATGTTTAAGCACAATTATTTTGAAAACACAAGCCAAAAGAATTCTTCTGTATTTATAAAGTAAAAAATATAAAAATTACGTCTTAAAAAAATTTGCGGGAAATTACCCCGGGTTCGGGTAATTTCGGGTAAATCTTAGTATTTCCGAGATTCCACGGAATTAACTGTTGTTTTTTTTTGTGTTGATAGTCTACCTTATTAACTCTTTTTTAAAGTAAATTGCAAATTCTAATACTGAAGAACATGGGCAAAAAAAAATAAAAACGAAAATCACAAAATCGCTGATTTCTCGGTTCCTACGAGGTCTAGAGCAGCCATAAAGGACTCGTAACATAAATAAAAACAAGACCTTTTAAAATGTAATTAAAAAAATAAAGCAACTGTAAAAGTTTAGATGAAATATTTTTTTTTATTTTTTTAAATTATTTTTTCAAAATATGGGTAAAAAGTTTTAACCCCGGATATCTCCTAAACTAGTTATGATGGATTCGTGGGAGTTTTACTCTCGCAATTAGAATAAAAAGCTCTATCTGATTCACTAATAATCAGGGAGGTGGTCATTTTGAGATAAAATAAAATACTGTGCGACACAGAACAAATGATCGTGCTCATCACACAAACATTTGTCCTGGGTGGGAATCGAACCCACGACCTCCGGCATAGCAGTCAGGGTCACTAACCACTAGACCAACAGGCCTGTCTAAGCTAGAACTACATTGGACCGACGACGCACCCGCGTAACACGCCTGAAGGTAGAACTACATTGCGCACACGTGGGCTACGTACGGTCGATCGGGCGCGTCGGTCTCTATACATTTTATATGGCAACTAGACTTGCGGAGCTACATTAGATCCACGCAGCCTACCGCTACGTACAAACAAAGCGTTGTCCACGCGTGCCTCGATCTAGTGTATTTCTTGCTTTAATTGTACGTAGAACGACATCGCCTGACGTGGATCAAGTGTAGCTCTACAAGTTTAGTTTACATATAAAATGTATGGAGGTTTGGGAATTCCCGTCAATTTCAAAGTCCCGGGACTTCAAGACTTTTAAGAAAGATTTATTTTTGGATATTAATCTTTTTTAAGAGGAGTAAGCATTTAAAAAGTCGCGGAAATTTGAGACACGAGACGTCCCGGGACCCGAATCCTAATGGAAACCGCCGCTGTCAGATCGGCGTGTGTGGCACACGTGTGAGCAGTGTAGTTCTAGCATAACTCTCTTTCCTTTTCCTCAGTACACAAAGTATGCATGTTATACGAGAATGCGGTGAAGACTGAGCAGACAAGTGAAGAGCTGCACTCGCACCTGTTCATGTCGTACGTGCGCGTCGGAGACTACCGGTCTCAGCAGCGGGCGGCCATGTCGCTGTACAAGTTCGCGCCCAAGAATCCATACTACTTTTGGGCTGTTATGAGTATTGTCTTACAGGTTCGTATGATTTTTTTTTATTCTTGTCCTTACATTCGTATTATACAAAAATCCCCCTGTCTGCCAGTCTGTCTGTTCGCGATTAACTAACTCAAAATCTAATAAAGGGATTGTCTTGCGATTTTCAGCAAACAGAGTGATTCATGACGAAGGTTTAGGTATAATTATATTACATGTACGTATGTTAAAGTGGAGTAAAGTCAGCCGCAGGATTTTTTAGTTTACTAAACTCAATGCTCTCATTAACTAACCATTTACGATTGTTTTATTCAATATTGAACTTTTCTGCCTGAATCGGAAGTAAATACTTCTGATTCAAGCAAAAAGGCTTATTAGAAATAGATACTGAAGCTGAACACAAGTTGGGGATAGACCGAAATATAAAAGAATGCCTTGAAATATATTCTGCATCAAAACCAAGTTTAAAACATGGTTCATAGGTTTAAAACAATAAAATAACATAGCTTTTATTTATATCAACAGGCCAAAACATCAGAAGACAACACGAAACGAGGCATCCTACTCGCTCTCGCTCAAAGAATGGTCGACAACTTCATATCGGAGAACAAAATGGAAGCCGAACAGGAAGCTCGCCTCTATATCATGATCCTAGAACTTCAAGAGAAATGGGAAGACATCTTAAAATTCATTGAGAGCCCGCTTTACTCTCAACTAGTTCCCGGAAACACTGCCCAAGCCTGCATCCCATATCTGAAGAAGCTCGGTGAATGGAAACGGCTGAACATTGTCTGTAAAGAGCTTTTATGGGACAATCAGGACCGCTGGGACTACTACGTTCCATACTTCGACTCGGTCTTCCATCTGATGGAGGAAAACGAGGAAGATTCAGAAAGTGCGATCGATAACAGTGCCGAGAAATGCCATGAGTTCATTTGTTCGCTGGTTGAAAGTATGACATCAGGGAGGACATTGAGAGGTCCGTATTTAGCTAGGTTGGAGCTGTGGAAACGGTTGGCTGTTGATGGAGATCCAACGTCCTTGATTGGCAGCGGTTTAGCGTTATGTGTGCAGTACTTGCGTGTGTTCGCTAACAAGCCGTGTGCGGTGCCCGATTTGAGGCCGTATCTTGGAATGATACCGCAGAAGGAAAGAGAGGAACACTGCAGAGAATTTTTGACGTGTCTCGGATTTGATGAAAACAGTGAACCTGAGTCGGTAAGTCGCCTTTATCCGGTCTTATTCCTTTTATATTGCACCTCACACAATTCTTAACTTCCCTGTCTTACATGTAAGTCAGTTGTTGCTGAGTCATAGCTGATATCAGTAACAGTTATTACGCGAGGTATTGTCACCGTAAATGTATGAGCAAGCACAATAGTTGAAATAACGAGAAATATTCAACTGGTGCTAATACTATAAATATTTAAATATAGTACGGATTCACATCACTATTACTTTAACGTAAGAATTTTTTTAATACGTTTTTGGTGAGAACATTATGTGTATTTCTGATATCCTAGGCCGACGACATCCAACGCCACGTATCCTGTCTATCCGCGTGGCGGCTGGTGGCTGCGCCCCTGCCTGCCGACGGAGCCCTATCGCTCGCCACTACGCTCAGGGACCACTATCTCCGATGTCTAAACAAGGGACTCATCACTTCCAGTGTCACTGAGTTCTGCCCCGCTGACGCTTATGGGATACTTGCGGCGCATCACTATTATTATGCTGGTAAGTTGATATAGTATTGTATGTATCCGGATACATCCAGTAAGACTGGAAGCTAACCCAAACATTAGTTAAGAAAGGGCTAGGTACTGTTAGCGCCACTCAGGCTGGGCGGCGTGAACCCCACGACTTTCGCGTCAACCCCCGTTTATTTGTAAAATGGGTTTAGTATTCATTCATAGAAACATACAGTACAATTCACGAATGATGGCGGCCGTGAAGTTAGCCTTTGCGAACGTTCGCGCATACTACACTCTTCTCTCACACGCACGTCGCCATTTGGTTCATAAAACACGTTACTGCGCAGCCTTCTGCGCAAACTTCACGGCCGCCATCATTCGTGAATTGTACTTGTACACAGTTTTATATTACATAAGAATCTTTAGAAATTACTCTAAGACTTTTTTACTAGTATTCTGTAGTAGTAGTATATTTTACTAGTAGTAGTCTGTATCTTGGTGGTCCAATAATTATACAGAGTTAGCTACATGATCTGGCCTGATGGCACTACATACAAATTTTCATAATAAATACAAAATTTATTATTATTATTATTATTATATCAAAATGTAAGACAAGAATAAGAAATGTAACTTTGTTTACAGCTGTGCTGCAACAAAGTTCAGCGCCGGTAGTGGATGCTCTATGTCTTCTAGAGCTGGTCCTGCATCACTCGCCAGCCAACTTCCACGCTAAGCTACTGCTCGTCAAGTTGTATCATTTGTTAGGTAAGTACACTATCGGTATGAGAATGTTTGAAAAAGTAGTGCGGCCCTAGAACGCAAAGGGCAAATGTAGGACTATAGAATAGAATAGAATAGACTTTATTGTACACCAAAAAGTAACACAGCTTATACAAAAACTAGGTGGGATTTTAGTCAGTAAAAGTTTAACACTCACTCTCCACCCTAGAGCGTGAAAAGTCAGCCATATATATATATACCAATTATAAAATTAGGCAATCAACAGCTTCATTTGGAAATTAGACACTGACTTTATTGGGCTTCCACAATTCCAATTTAGATGTACCAACGGCCATGACTATCAGCCCTACAGTGCCTTGCTCAATACGAAGTTACGCCCTGCGCAACTTGCGCAGTGCTGGGCACGCCACAATTATGGCGGTAAGGGCCGGTTTATGCATGTCGGGGCCCCTAGGCAATGCAAGTCTCGGGCCCCACCTACCCTCTTCTAACTTCTTAAAATATTTTATTTCTAACACAAATTTATTCATAATTGCGTTGTTTGTAGGGTTCCGTAGTCAACTACATAGTTTCGCCAAATCTGTCGGTCTGTCCGTCCGTCCGAGGATAATCTCAGTGATTAATTAGCTAGAAAGCTTGCTAATGAATGATTGTGTTTTATTAAACTCCATCTGTTGACAGCTTTTCGCATAATCCAATGCTAGGATTGCTAGTTAAATGGCATGTCATCGAAAGTTCAATTTTTTTTACTGTTTATGAAACATAGTCTATTTTTTTTCCTGAAGCGCAGGGCCCTAGAACCTGGCGGGGCCCCTAGGCAGTTGCCTACATTGCCTAATGGATAAAACGGCCCTGCGGTAAGTCCCCTAGTCCCCTTGGTTCAGGCCATGGGCCGAAGCGAGTAGGAGTGGCAGGCGGTCGCCGACTTCTGCGAAGCAGTAATGCTAGCAAAGGAGGAGGCCGACCGCACAGGCAACGGCGCTCTCGCCGCCGCCGGGATTACGGTGGCTGGGATTTCCGGCCACCGTAGGCGCGGGCTTGCTGACGGCTAGCAATTGGTAGCTCGCTGTCCGACCGTCCGGTAACCGTCCGGACCGAGCCCAAGTCGTCGACGGCGCGCTCTGTTCCAGCGCGCCTCAAGGAGTTGTCAGCAACAGCAGGGGCCCAGCTGTGTCGAAGCCTACTGGGGCCAGGGTTAGTTTCGAAAGAATAGCTCGAGCGGTATGAAGGCTTGAAGGAACGCGGTGGGTTTTTAGTCAGTAAGAGTCTGACACTATCTCCCGCTCCGCCCAAGAGCGGGGTTTGTCATTAGATGATTTTCTCACCATAAAAAAGAATTACGTTCTCGAAACCCAGCAACTGAGTAACATGACACCTCTTGGCAAGAGTGGTGTCAGATATTCTGGCTTCTAACTATCCGTAACGACTGAAAACTTTCCCTCTCCTATAGGATACAATTTTGCAAATAAATCTTTCAAAACACTACAAACTATATTTATTGGCCTCAAGACAAGTTTTCCTTTTGAAGGTAACGCGTTAGCAGCTGACAGCATATACCAACGTCTAGAAGTGAAGCATATACAGTTGGTCTCGTTAGGTTGGTTGCACTGTGCGCGCTTAGCGCCCGCCTGTGTTGCCAGCCGGGCGCTGCAGTTGCTCGCAGATACCAGAGCCTTCCTCAAGCACCATAGCAAGGATGTGAGTATAAAATGAAACAATATTTCTTGCAAAGACCACCATCCTGCCCTTAATTTAATACAGATTATTAAATTAAGGGCAGTATGGTGGAGATCGGTCGCGGCGGAAGCACTTCCGTAGGAACGCAAGCGCTTCCAAGCGACTGTGATTGCGAAGCGATGCGGTCCAAAGGTAATTCCGAATGCCATTTATTTATAACAATTCACTGTAACGCAAGTGTTCGCGTGAAAATATGAAATATTTTGGGCTATTTTAATAATCACCTGTCCTTTTTTCTTTCCCTCAGAGCGTTGAGCACCTGACGTACGCCTACAAGTACGGAACATTCGAGAAGCTGGTGGAGCTGGGTGCGTGGGGCGCGCGGCTGGAGGCGTGCGCGTGGGGCGCGGCGGCGGCGCGCGAGCAGGCGCTGCTGTCGCAGCTGGCGGGCCCGCCCACGCTGCTGCACCAGCCCACCCGCCTGCCAGCAGCTGCCTAGTGAGTACTCTACAGAACACCTCACGTACGAGAAGCTGGTGGAGCTGGGCGCGTGGGGCGCGGCGGCGGCGCGCGAGCAGGCGCTGCTGTCGCAGCTGGCGGGCCCGCCCACGCTGCTGCACCAGCCCACCCGCCTGCCAGCAGCTGCCTAGTGAGTACTCTACAGAACACCTCACGTACGAGAAGCTGGTGGAGCTGGGCGCGTGGGGCGCGGCGGCGGCGCGCGAGCAGGCGCTGCTGTCGCAGCTGGCGGGCCCGCCCACGCTGCTGCACCAGCCCACCCGCCTGCCAGCAGCTGCCTAGTGAGTACTCTACAGAACACCTCACGTACGAGAAGCTGGTGGAGCTGGGCGCGTGGGGCGCGGCGGCGGCGCGCGAGCAGGCGCTGCTGTCGCAGCTGGCGGGCCCGCCCACGCTGCTGCACCAGCCCACCCGCCTGCCAGCAGCTGCCTAGTGAGTACTCTACAGAACACCTCACGTACGAGGAGCTGGTGGAGCTGGGCGCGTGGGGCGCGGCGGCGGCGCGCGAGCAGGCGCTGCTGTCGCAGCTGGCGGGCCCGCCCACGCTGCTGCACCAGCCCACCCGCCTGCCAGCAGCTGCCTAGTGAGTACTCTACAGAACACCTCACGTACGAGGAGCTGGTGGAGCTGGGCGCGTGGGGCGCGGCGGCGGCGCGCGAGCAGGCGCTGCTGTCGCAGCTGGCGGGCCCGCCCACGCTGCTGCACCAGCCCACCCGCCTGCCAGCAGCTGCCTAGTGAGTACTCTACAGAACACCTCACGTACGAGGAGCTGGTGGAGCTGGGCGCGTGGGGCGCGGCGGCGGCGCGCGAGCAGGCGCTGCTGTCGCAGCTGGCGGGCCCGCCCACGCTGCTGCACCAGCCCACCCGCCTGCCAGCAGCTGCCTAGTGAGTACTCTACAGAACACCTCACGTACGAGGAGCTGGTGGAGCTGGGCGCGTGGGGCGCGGCGGCGGCGCGCGAGCAGGCGCTGCTGTCGCAGCTGGCGGGCCCGCCCACGCTGCTGCACCAGCCCACCCGCCTGCCAGCAGCTGCCTAGTGAGTACTCTACAGAACACCTCACGTACGAGGAGCTGGTGGAGCTGGGCGCGTGGGGCGCGGCGGCGGCGCGCGAGCAGGCGCTGCTGTCGCAGCTGGCGGGCCCGCCCACGCTGCTGCACCAGCCCACCCGCCTGCCAGCAGCTGCCTAGTGAGTACTCTACAGAACACCTCACGTACGAGGAGCTGGTGGAGCAGGGCGCGTGGGGCGCGGCGGCGGCGCGCGAGCAGGCGCTGCTGTCGCAGCTGGCGGGCCCGCCCACGCTGCTGCACCAGCCCACCCGCCTGCCAGCAGCTGCCTAGTGAGTACTCTACAGAACACCTCACGTACGAGGAGCTGGTGGAGCAGGGCGCGTGGGGCGCGGCGGCGGCGCGCGAGCAGGCGCTGCTGTCGCAGCTGGCGGGCCCGCCCACGCTGCTGCACCAGCCCACCCGCCTGCCAGCAGCTGCCTAGTGAGTACTCTACAGAACACCTCACGTACGAGGAGCTGGTGGAGCTGGGCGCGTGGGGCGCGGCGGCGGCGCGCGAGCAGGCGCTGCTGTCGCAGCTGGCGGGCCCGCCCACGCTGCTGCACCAGCCCACCCGCCTGCCAGCAGCTGCCTAGTGAGTACTCTACAGAACACCTCACGTACGAGGAGCTGGTGGAGCTGGGCGCGTGGGGCGCGGCGGCGGCGCGCGAGCAGGCGCTGCTGTCGCAGCTGGCGGGCCCGCCCACGCTGCTGCACCAGCCCACCCGCCTGCCAGCAGCTGCCTAGTGAGTACTCTACAGAACACCTCACGTACGAGGAGCTGGTGGAGCTGGGCGCGTGGGGCGCGGCGGCGGCGCGCGAGCAGGCGCTGCTGTCGCAGCTGGCGGGCCCGCCCACGCTGCTGCACCAGCCCACCCGCCTGCCAGCAGCTGCCTAGTGAGTACTCTACAGAACACCTCACGTACGAGAAGCTGGTGGAGCTGGGCGCGTGGGGCGCGTTAAGAAAATAGTGACTCACCGTGAAATCTCAGAACAAGTATTCGGTTTTGGTTCTAGTCAAGTTTAGGTCAACACTCAAACTTTATTTAATGATAGGCTTTGGGCTGTTGGGCTGGCGAACCTTAATACAGGTTACTGTGTAACCTAGCTAGTACGCCAGGGCACTTTTTCTACTTTGTATATTGGTCATATCTATTGTAACTGATTAGACAGTACCAAGTTTTTTGTGAAATAAATATATTATTATTAGAATTTATTTAAATTGGCTCCTTTTCCACATTGCAGTGACAACCGAGACTTGAACGTCATAGTCAACTTCGAACCTCCACAGTTTCAAGACGAACAGCTGAAAAGCAGGACTTTCGACCAGGAGGTCACCTACCTCCGGCTGAAGGACGCGCTGGTGTCGGCCATCGCGCTGTGCATAGAGCTGGCCGACAGCCGGCCGGTGGAGGAGAAGAAGGAGCACTATGAACAGCTGAACACGTGCGTGGACGCTTTCAGCGCAGCCATGGACAAGTGCCGGCAGGTCTACTGTGAGAAGGAGAGGATTAGCATATCAGCGCCTTTCCCCTCTAGGATTATTGGTGAGTTTTCGAAATGTACTCGTCGAGTCAAAACCTCAAAGTCTTAAACATCGGCGCCGAGTTGCTAGCATGTCGGTTTTCTATCCTTTACGTTGCGGGGAGTGTGCATCGGAATTGCACCATCATCGGACCACCAGACGTACGGCGGTTCATCGGTGGATTGTGGAACTCGCACTCATACGCACAAAACATTGTGGCACACATTCATTGTTCGTACAGCCTTGAGTGCTTGCCTTTTTCTGGTTAACTGGCCCTGAAGTTAACGTTCAAGTTTTTACTGTAATTCGAGCTTTATTGACATTTCATTATACTTGTCGAATTGGTGCCTAAAAATCCAATAATTCTAAGTGATTTCTATTTTATTTATTTTTTTACAAGCTTTTATTTAGTTTCACCTGTCCCGATGTTTGTCTGTCATCAAATCTTGCAAAATCAATTTGACCCACTTTCCGTTTACCGATTGAGCTGAAATTTTGCATGCATGTGTAAATCAGATGACAATGCAAAATTATTGTGACAAGGAGTTGATCGAATCGGAAGGTGGCTATTGGAACTTTAAACGACACAACCCCATCGAGTTTGGGCTCATATGATTCGTCTTGACGAGTATTAATTATATAGGTATACCGAGCTATACAAGCTTGCTATGAAAAAAATATTTTCATTAAAAGCTAGTTTACTAATTCTAACTGATTTCTGATTGTTTTTTGCTTTTAAAAATAGTTGCTGTACTTAAACACTATAGGTCGGACTCGTAGCTTTCGCCATATATCTAAGTATTTATATTTAATAATAATCGATGGCACGGGGAATGGACTTTAACTTAAGATTTCACTGGGGAGGACAACAAATGACTGTCTGGATCTAACATTGATTATTTAGGGACGAATTTAAAACCACAGGTTCAGCGGCGAGAACACTGGTGTATAATCTCATCACCATTATTCATTCCAGCATTTGTAAACTCGCCGGTGCCTTACCGGGAGCTGTACGCGACGGCGCTGCGGCTGGTGGGCGAGCTGGGCGTGGCGCGCGCGCGCTCGGCGCACGACGCATGCGCCGCCGCCGCGCGCCTGCTGCCGCGCGCGCTGCTGCAGCTGCAGCCCGAGCTGGCATTCAAGGGGGACCCTGTCTGGAGTATGCGGGACTGTCTTGAAAGTTTGTCTAATTATTTAGAGGTGAGTTTACTGTATTTACCATGTAGAAGATGCAGCGATAGAAAGCCTTTCAGATGTTGTACCGATGACCTAGTGAGGGTCACGTGATTCCGGATGCGAGACGCGCAGGACTGGTCGTTATCGAAACACTTGAAGGAGGTCTATGTCCTACAGTGGATGTCTTACGGCATAAATGATGATGATGATGTAGAGTTTATTGTGTTATTTTTTAATTCTCGATTTTTGTACAAACATTTATCGTTATTGAAAATGTAAACAATTTCTCTCTGACTTTAGGATTCAAATCTATCTCTCTTCTTGCGCTACTTTTTCTTAATAATCTAATTACGTATTTAATAAGGATCGTTCAAATATTCAATACTTAAATTATCTAACTTGATTGTGTAATAGTAGGTTAACAAAATAATTTTATTTCCAGTTCATAGGTATCATAACCTTTTTGCTGGGCGTCTGCAACGAGTTGATCTCGCCGGCCAACACCAAGAAATCTAAGAAGAAGACCAGCCAATCTCCCGACGAACTCAAAACCTCCGAGCTGCTGAACGAACTCAACCAAACAGTGCAAAACTCGATCGGTTTCCTCGAAAACATACTCGACGAGTGGCCTAAATACGAATTCGCTAACAATCTTGACGAAAACTTTGCTAAATTAACTCTAGACGACAAATACCAAAGCCCTGTAGAAAGTAAACTTAAAAATGGCCGCGAAGACATGCTCACTGACGTTAGAAACATTCTCAAAAGAAAATCTAAATACCTAAAGACTCTGTTACAATGATGCCTTGCAGCGAAGCGCTTGTACGAAATAATTAAGTATTGTTTTTATAATAAATATACATATCTTGTAAATACTTTAGCCTTTGCTGTTCGCGGTTGTCGGCTCGCACCGTCGGTACACTTATAGCGGATGACGTGCGAATGTCGAGTCATTCGCGCGCCATCTGCTGAAAGGCAGTTGTGACTTCAGTAGCCTTGTTCCGTCACACGCCCCTAATGTTCGTCGATCTAGTCGAATTGACCAGTTTTTCAAACGTAGAATCGAAGGAATATATTGACGACGTTGATTTTATTTTTGGTTATATATTTACATGGATTAAAAACAAAAATACCAAATTACAACTAATAAAACATCATCACATCAAAAAAAAAAAAACTGTATTTTTGTTACAGGTGGTATACTAATTGGTATATAATTAAAAAAACAGAGGAGTTTACCTCTTATACATGGGCCTCGATGATGGGTTTGATGATGTATTCAAACAAGAGTGCAAGCGGTTACCATTAGGAACGTGTCACGTACTAAGGCTACAGGTTCTACAGACCTTAACGTCTCAATTGTTGTAACTGAATTAATCAATAAAATAAATACGTCCTTATTTCATCAGGAATCTTCAAATATAATAAATTAAATTACATTTTAATGAAACCAATGTGCGATAAAACAGTGAAATTTTTAAATTAGATTTACAGAGTTTTGCCTTATTATGGATGTTAAGACATGAAATAGCATAATGTTGTAAAGACAATAGTCGTTTAGTTGATTTACATTTGGCTTTAAAGCTTATCTTAAGGTAGATATTCTTAAACATCATCTGAAGGATCTTATTATACTGGCGGTTCCTCGTTCAAAAGGCAAACTGAGAAATACGCTTATGTCTTTTATAGTCGCGTAAAGACATCGCGAGGCGTCCGTCGCTCAATGGTTCATCTCGCATGCCTCGGGCTGTGTGGACGAGTGTGCTCACAGTGAGCATTCGCGTCATACGATCGTTGCGAACGCCGCGTCAATACGAGCCGTGCGCTCCGTGTGGACGGACAGGTGTTGTTTGCGTTTTCTACTGACAAACACTGCGTGGTGGTCTGCGTGCTCAGCTTGAGCATGTGTCGTTCGGGACGTACGCATAAATATACCGTCGTATGCCTCATGTTGAGGCATGCGAGTCGAAGCTTCGCAACGCACGTCTCGCGATGTCTGTACGCGGCTTAAGGCATGACTCCCACCAGTGCTAGTAGACCTTCACAAGTTATCGATTGCACTTCCGATTATATCCAGTCTGTATTCACTAGTCTTCCCGTGTCTTCAAAATGCTGATAAAATAAAAATTGTATAAAGCAACATAATCTGTAAGTTTCATTTCTATTCGAATTATATTCTTTTCTAATAAATACAATATATTGGATTGTTTGAGAAAGCGTGCTTGAATATTTTATCAGATAACAATAATCCATGCAATTTAATTACATACTAAAATACTCCAGAATGTTAGTCAAATATACCGCTAAATACTTCTACTAATACTGGACATTCTGTCTGACATACTGCTGTTACTGAAAAGTATGTGATGAAATTCTCCGCCCTGTACAAACTTGCTAATTAAAAAAATATGCATAATAAAACTCAGATCGCCCCTTTAATTAGCAGACTTCTCTAGCTATTAGAATATTTCGGGGTACAAAAATGCTCAAGCACAATGCAAATTGATGAGGCATTAGTGAATTACCTACATATAAAATTAGTCTATTATTAAAAATGTTGTTAATTATTTGAACAAATTAATTTGCATTAGAAAAATAATCACGATTTGGTGCTCATTAATACGCAAACGGAAATATAGTTCTAAAGAAGATAAAGAATCATTTAAAAGATGTTTTCTGGCTAACGAATAGTGTGTAATTAGATTAAACGGCGCATTGTTTGTACCTAAGAGTGAATATAACGATTTTGTATTAAATTATAATTTATACAGCCCTTATTGTTGTTTTATTTATTTTATGATGAAATATGTGAAACCGTTTGTTTCCTAAAGATGTAAATAACATAAACACATTCAATGCCAATGACCCCGCAGCCGGGTCGAAAGATAAAGTAAGGGTCAACTCACACTGAAAGAGCGGCGAAGGGCAGCGAAGCGGAGCGCAGTTTCAGTTTCATATGAATTTTAACTATTATCATTACCATAATACTTATTATCGCATGAGAAACTCGAACGAGTCGCGCGGATAGAATTCCCCGGAATTCCTGCGGCGCCGCGGGCATCCGCGCGACTCTTTGGAAGTCTCGAGTCTTCGACAGAGTACGGCACTTTAAGTAGGTACCTAAGCTTTCTTGGTCTGCCTAGCTGGGTAAAAGACTTCCTGAGCGAACGGTCTCTCAGAGTTGTTTTGATGCTCATCGGAGCCCATAACCTACCATACCATAATCTTCCTCAGGGGTCCATTCTCCCTGCTGCATATCAATGCTCTGTATCTATGGGTTTGCAGATGACAGTGCAGAGATACCTGCTGCCGAGTGCGAGGGCTACTAAGGAACTAATCCAGTCTGAAAGGGGAGGTTATGGTAGAGCGTACGAACGTCTCACTTCAAGCAGTCTCCAAATAGGGCGAAACCACAATCATTAATTACGCCATGCTTAATCAGTAAATACTAAAGTATAAAATTCTAATCGAGAGCATAAATAAAACGCCAAATCATAGTTTAAATAACACATTTATTTAATAAACGGTAATACAAAGTTTCTTAAAAAAGTACATAATAGTGTGGAGTTGGTACATAAGTTATAATAGGCTGCAGAAAACTAGACGAGCATTATATGCTCATCTCATCGCTAACATTATATCACTGTAATTGTAAACTGTAATGTATCCTTGTGCGAATCGTTTCGTATTGTGCAGTTTGTAGTAGTAACTATTTATTTCAACATTACGTAAGTTAAATGCATTGTTTAATTTCTATTTTATAATGTACTACTTATTAACATTGTATATTTATTATGTACTAAGATTAAAGAGGAGAGTTACAGCAGGCACAAAATATGCGACACTAGTATTTTAATTTTCGCATCATTATAAGTTTTTAGATCATTTTAGAGTATTTTTATAGTTGTTCACGCCAAAAGTATATAATATAGGACGTCTTTTTTTATCGACAATCGCTTATGCTCCTTTAAAAATAATGTAAGGAAGAATATTTACATTATTTACGCTGACTTTTTTAAGTTTAGTGATAGCGTGACGAGTGACAGGAAAGAATGGAAGAAAAAAACGTGTTGCGCCGACCCCCAAATAAAATGGGACAAGGGAAGGAGGAAGAAGAATTTTCTTTGAAGGTGTAAGTTACGGGTACAACTGTGATCATGTTCTCACGAGATGGCGCTGAACTCAATATTTTTAGTCTATGGGAACACTATTAAGTCAAGGAAGTATTTGCTAAAATTGGACATTCCAGTTAATTGAATTTAGTAAAAATTGATGTCAAAATCCACCTAACCCTTATTGTTTATCTTTTGACACATCGATAGTTCTTAAAATAGTGAGTAAGCGAACGTAGAACGTATCGACACGAGCAAATAAACTTCAGATACTGAGCGACCAATGGGGGCCGAGCACGAGCGGCGCTTGGCGCGTTTTTCAAGTTGCACAACGTGTGTACAAGACGCTCGAGGGTTGTCAGAAACAACAGTGGACGAAATACGTCTCCGTCATACTTTATTACAATAATCGATTGTCGACAGAAAAGAAAAACGTCCCATATGTAAATAGTTACAAGCTATACGTTTATACTTAATGACTAATCGAAGCATGTATATGAGTTACACAATAAAGGTGTATAGTTCCTAGAAAAATCCTGCGTCAACATGCTACATCACTTACACGACAAATAAAATATTTTAGGCTTTCGACTCCCAAGGACGATCCTATAATTTTAGCACCTGATTAAAAGCAGAAGGTATACTTTCTTAAGATTATTTCTAAGGAAAAATGAACGCCTGTTAACATTAACATTCCGTAAAAATACACAAATACAGCATTCGATAAATAGTTCATTATATAACACTACATATAAGACAGTATATTTATTCCGTATATAATTTCTTAAACTAAATAATTGAACGAGATGATACATAAGTTTTACACTGCTTGTAAGATCGCCGTTTTTTAAAGAATTACGTAACCACAATGACCAACTTATACGCTAGTCATGCTAGCTTTTTCAAACCTTTACTAGTTAAAACAAATTGAAAAAAAAAAGAAAACTAAAGAATTATTTGGCAAAAAAACAGCCTAGTCGAAAAATAAACTCCTAGTTTATTTTTTAAGATACCAATCACAGACGATTGGCCGATGTGACGTAGACTTTGTGTGAAAAAGTCATTCAATAGAGTTAGCTAGACTGAGAGAAAGTTACATTGATGATTTTAATTATTATAAATACGTGTTACGGTCGCCAATCATATTTTAACTAACATACAACTTTAAACTGATCTGCAAAATGTAAAACCACTTAACAAAAATTTAATTTCTATACCGTATTCACCTTATGGCGGCAGTGTATCAACCATGTATCTCTCGGTTCGCTCTTTATCTCCCAAGCCAATATGAATGCCGAAGTAGGTCGTTTATTTCGAAAACCGGATTGTAACAGTAAAAAAAAATATTCCATGACCACTTTAAAAACCGGCCAAGTGCGAGTCCGACTCGCGCATGAAGGGTTCCGTACCGTCCGTAGCAAAAAACGGCGAAAAAATATCACGTTAGTTGTATGGCAGCCCCACTTGAATATTTATTTTATTCTGTTTTTAGTATTAGTTGTTAGAGCGGCAATAGAAATACATCATCAGTGACAATTTCGACTGTCTAGCAATCACAGTACATGAGATACGGCCTGGTGACAGACAGAGCGGAGTGATAGCATTAGAGTCAGCGCAGGCAAAGGAATAATTCTCACGCGGGAAGCGTATCTTCGAGGGCGTGCGAGCATGTTTTTGTCAGGTTCAAGCTTATATGCACTTTATTTCAATAAGTTTAAAGTTGATTTTGGAGTGCCTTAATAAAATCCTTTCCGCTGCGCTCCTTTCCGTCTGCGCTGACCCTTAGGATCCGTTTTTACCCTTTGGGTACGAAACCCTAAAAAGTGACTTGTGTTGCCAGGAAAACGCTAAGAAAATGTAGAAGACAAGTTTACAAACACCAAAGTACACATCTAACACAAAATGCATACAAGACTAGAATAACAAAACATACATTTTTTAACATTGAAACATGTATACGATTTATTGTTTTGTAAATGCAAACGTTGTATTTGAGCTGTGGATATAAATATAATTTTAAATTTTAATTAAAATATTATTTAGTTATTTCAAAAATTCTCCATGTCAGGTAAATAAAAATAAAATATTTGTATAAAATCGTAATCGCGCATTGTACGTACATATAGTCACACTTGTGTTCTTTTACAAGGAATGGGGCGAGAAATATTATGCATGCTATTGTTAGGAAAGTGATTTTATTTTTTAAATTAATAGTTGATAAATTGTACAGGGTTGAACTTTAACAGCCTCGCTTTACACGTCTGAATGTAAGAAACACGATCAATTTTCGGTGGGATATTCGCCCGAGTGGAGCGAGGGAGTATCATAGTTTTATCAACTACCCACCGTAAACCCGTGACTTTTTTAACTCGCATTTTAAATCTGAATTTCGAAAATCGGCTGGCACCCATCAATGAAGTTTTGCTAGCTAAACCAAATTAAATTGACCCGGTACTCAACTCGCCCTCCTGCTTAACAATCGAGTCGTTATTAGAATGATCGCGACTTCAGCGCGAGGAGTCCGCTAATCTCGACTAGTGGACGTCATTCTCGACTAGCAGTATCCTTATAGCAGACTAACCCCATACGACTACAAGAAGAATGTATTCGAGGTAGTTCTGACGACCACAAGTATGCTATCATGTAGTAGTCAAGCAGTTAACAATATTAATAATTAAAAAAAATAAAAATAAAAAATAAATTTTAACGCTTTAACCGTTTGCGTCGGGTTTCTCCGACGAGTTTTTTCGTGTCTTATTCACCAGGGTTGTCTTTGCAACTGGATACTCCGTCTCGTTTAGCTCTTCAATCCTCATAAGTGACAGAAGACCAGCCCCCCTAGCCAAGTTACAACCGAATTCCGTTCTCTAATCGGTAACGCCTCGGTGACAGCAATTGTAGAAAACGATAAGTTGGTAGCCATGTTGACGCGCCTGAGTCGGCCGCTCGTTCTACAATGTAGCGTTTGTATAACAAAGGAGCGTTAAATATTGTAGAACCGATTTTACACAAAGTGAACTTGGCTACGAATTGTCAATTCGTTTGTTCTGACCACGACATTTTACGTTGAGCTGACGCCATTCCCATACGTTTCATCACTTTTCGACAGCGTTAACGATTGCAGAATAACAACTTGGCTAAGCGTGCTGACGAGATGGAGTATTAGGTCGTGAATGTGCGACCCTGACGAAATAAACGCGTGTGCGTGTTTGTCGAATATATCCGACGTAGCCGGTTAAAAGGTAAATAACAGAAATATTTTACGCTTACGATACTAATTAGTGCGTTTAACGTAATTAACACAAATTTCTAAAATTTTTCATAAGTATAAACACGCATGCTTTAAATTATTAAAAGTGGCGGCGAGAGGGGCCTGTATTGTACTACATGATTATTATTATCTTGTTTTGTTTAAGTATATGTCGACCTTTTCCACTGCAAAGGGCGCTAAGAAAGAAGGAAAGAAAACATGTTTATTTGGCATACAATGATGCGTAACCCCAAATATCATAAGTTTTGGTAATTCCCAACAAACGGGAAGGAAGGACAGAGCATCAAGGAAATATTGAGTGGTAAAAATATTTTATTTATATCGTAACCGAATTTTAAATAAACAGATCGAAAGAGCGTGTATAACTGAATAAAAAATTACAGCAAAAAGTAAATTTATCCTAAATAGTATTACGCCCTTTGTTGCGCATATAGTCGGATAGTTTACAAATAGCAAATTAATTCGTTTTTCAAGTACGTGAAATCGCCTCTTTATTCCAATACTGTCATTCCACAAAATTTTCCGAAAATCTATTTTGAACGCCATCTACTTCACACACCAAGCACCTAGTTCCTCATACACATCTACTCATTTGCTACAACAAACTAAGCATCATTTTGAATTATGCTACATTTGCGCACTCGTCAAATCTTTTACTGGCTTTCCTGCACAAATATTTTTAGTTTAATGCCAGTATTGGAATAAGGGGATACGAAATATTAATTTGATCAATAGTACCGTCTTATCACATAGTATGTCTTGTCAATTGTTTTTTATTTCATACTTGTCTTTATAAGCGTAGACTAGTCATTATAATAAGCCTCATTTAAATATTTCGAAGCGCTATTTATGAGCCATGTCAATTAGTATGACAGTATGAAAGGAGTGGAACAAATAGATTTTAAGTAAGACTTCGCCGCGCGACTTCACATTGATTACCCGTTCACGCCACCACTAACTAAAACTAAATTAGTACAAAAAGTGTCAATATTAGAGATTCTACAAACATACAAATATAACAAATCCAAAAGTAAATAATCCAAAAATAAAAACGAAATAAAAAATATATGTAGTTGTTTCGAAAAATCACTGATTAGATGGGCAGTCAAAATTCTGCCATTCTCCTGTATCCTCATTCCACATTTACAACATTCCGGGACGATCGGACTCTTGGTTTCCAGATTTCTCGAAGAACATAAAATCCTGGAAAGAAGTGATGGAATTAGTAAACTTATTTGATTCAATGCAGTTTTAAAGCCTCAAACACATATCAAATTGTCTGACAATATGTCCCGTGTCTCGTGAATGCCTCGTTAAATATTGGGAGGCAAGTCGCGGGACTTGGGCAACGTTGAGGGTCATTATGTCCCCCCTAATGTATTCGAATACTACAACTAAAATAATTTCCCTCTAAATGGAAATGCATTTGCAAACTGCAGTGTTTCCAATAAGAGGGAGAAGCTACAGCAGTGATTGCCGGTGAGTGTTCCGTTCTATCCAAAGCAATATGCTCTAGGGATAAAAAGTATTTATTATTATTTTCTTTTTATTTTATTTTGTAAGTAGGTTTTATAAAAACACTTCCACGTCAATTTTTTTTTTCGTCAATTAAAACTAGATGAGGCCTGTGTTTCCTAGCTGACTACCCTGAGAAGAAACACCGAAACAAACTTCTATTCTCCCCGACATCACAAAATAGATAGGTACAGAAGACAATCTCATGTATGTACTTCACTTTTTATACCTAGGTATAAAAAAGCGCACTAATGAGCGTTTGAGCCGGAACTGTTCGATGAGCGGGCCATGGCGCTCCGAGATTAAAACGCTTTGTATGTAGATTGACTTCTGTACCTACATATTTTGTGCCGACATAGTCATGGTTTACCCGTGTGTATTTTCATTCAAATCCGATCCGCTGTTTGAGCTTAACACTTTAACCACATTGGTTCGACGAGTGTTTTCTTGCTTTATTCGCCCGCCAAGGTCGTGCGTTTAAGACTGGAGTACCCAGTTCCGTTTAGCTCGTATCCATAGGTGACAGAAGATTTGACGAGAGTATTTGGTTGTGGATGTGCCCCCCAGAGGAATTAATGCGAGAGTTTGTCGGATATCGCCGACGTAAGCTGTTAAAAGGTTATAAGAGTTACACACGCACCATGTATATTATAATCTTTCGCCTTTATAATATTAGTGTAATAAAAGGCTGCCCAACCCTGCTTACAATGTTGCTACTGAAGCAGAGTATTCGAGATTGCGATTGATAAAATGGGACACATGCACTTTAATCTAGAGGTGTCAAGATTAGATAAAAGAGGTATTAAATCTACTGTTAACATCGCAAACCAAACACAATATAATATAATTAATCAAAGCGAAGTACTGTGCATGTTGTTCTTTAAAATCGATATTAACTAAAATAATATGAAATTGTTTATTTGTTTGTAAAGTCACTCTTTAAAGGGTCACCCCAGATGGTTGCAAACCAACATTCCAATCCAGGTGACCTTGCTAGTTTCAATCCGTGTAGTAGTGAATGTAATGATGTAAAATATTTGCGAATATATTAGGAATATTCGTTGAAATTTAACATTCTTCACATCAGTTGTATTATCATTCTATATCTGTTCAGTCAATAAGTAAATACCTTTTTGTTTGTCAAGAAAAATTGCCAAATATTCGCATGTTTCTTGTGAATTCGAATGCGAACGTAAAAATGTGCAAATATTCGTTACATCACTACCGTGTAGACAGCATTTCACAACCTACTGCTGGGTAAAGGCGCCATTCATCATTTGAAAGAAAGAAAGAAGAAAGAAAACAAGTTTATTCTGCCTAAATACACGCACAAATCAACGCAATATTATAAAAAATATAACAGCCAGTATCCCTATCAGGCCATGTGTGTAACGGGCATAACACTATTGCCCTTGTAACCTGCACAGAGCATATAAACAGTTATTTTATCTGTGGCAATTTGACTGTCTGTTTAGATGTTTGATTGTTGATTTCCAAAGCCCAACCGCTCGATTGGTATGCGGGTAGATATGTCCAGCCCAGTTCCACTCAAGCCAGCTTGAGTGGCCTCCGAGCCATTTAGTATAAAACATTACACAAAAATAAACACAAGAAATTAACTAATTACGACAAGACCTATTAATTAAGTAAAGCAAAGCCCATTTTGTCGGCACACTGACACGCCAATGTATTTTTATAAGGCACGCCTGTCTGGGTCAATGGAACTTGTGGCTGAATTATACAATAGCAGACGCACGGGTCGATATTCCAGGTTAAGCAACGTTTGCCGAGGCCGGCCGGGGGATGGGTGACCGTCTAATTTTGTCGAAGCTCCTCCGTGTATCGCAAGTAGTTATGTAGTCCGTGTTCTACACACTTATATTTTAAAGGTGAAAATTTGTGAGTTTATGTTGTATAAAATAAGTTGAATAAAATTAGGCACACAGGTAGTTATCGGCACAAATATTGAGCACTGGCTTCAAGTTGCGCTGAAGTCAAGTATTCGGTTCCCTGCGCTTGCTGCATGTATCTAACAACGAAGACAATTGGCTCGCCAATGGGATGCGCAAAGCGATCACCACTCTGACGCCGAGCGCTCAATATTCGTGCCAATAACTATAGACCATATCCTGAAATGGAATATTGGATAATTTTTATCTCGGATTATCCCTTGGGAAAATCTTCTAATTCCACGCGTGCGAAGCCGCTACTGATTACCGATGGCTTGGTGAAGGTTGCGGGAATCCGATGGATGCGAGACGCACAGGATCGTGAATTGTGGCGACACTTGGGGGAGGCCTATGTCCAACGGTGGACGTCTATCGGCTGAAATGATGATGAAGCCGCTACCAGCAACTAGTTTTAATTCAATATCCCCCATGCGTACCTGGCATTCGCTCTCTCATTGTCTTTTTATTGTGTCTCTCATTACGGTATCCGAAAGGTTAATAATAAAATTAATATTTTGTTACTTACGATAAGGAAACAAGCTCCAAGCAGCACCGCTTTTATCTTCACGTCCAAATCCATAGGGAAGGTAATGCCGAAGTAGTCCGAGTCTGTGAATGCTTCGCGCGCCAAGCCCGACCACTGCTTCGTTATCTTGCCAACTTTCGTTTCTCCGTCCTTGGAGTATACCTGGAATTTTTCACACATGTTATGCAACGATGTTCTCTATGGTGTAACACAGTTAGGGCCTGTCAGAGAAACTGGGTTTTGTTTTTAACACGCTTATATTAGTTTCACCTGTATGTTCGTAACCAACGCCTTTGAGCTCGATTTTGACCAACTTTGGGCGATCAGATTTTCTTCAAACTTTGCACACCCATCAAAGACTGATGACAACACAATAATCTGTTTTTTTTTAGTGCAAAATAACTTCTACTTATATTGAAAATTATTTGTAAATAATTGTGTGTCTATTCGAGCACAATAAACCTGTTTTCATTCTTTCTTGTGTTAGGGCCTGTCAGGGAAACTGGATTTTGTTTTCTGTAAATAATTGTGCGTCTATTCGAGCACAATAAACCTGTTTTCATTCTTTCTTTTTCATTAGGTACCTTGTTTTATCAAAGTGAAAGTGCAAAGGCTGACCACGAAATTCATATTTTATTTTATTTTTTTGCATTTTGCAGGTCACTATCAAGTCGTACGTTGATTAAAATAATGATTTGCGATCGTAACAAGTATTTATTTACAAAATTATAATCATTAAAATCTATACAACCCACTCAATTCAAACAGTTATTCAATAGAGCGGGGGGGGGGGTATTGTGTAACTCCATCGCTTCTCCCGTAAGGCCCTCTTGCGCCAACCAGGTTTAACCTTAACCTTTTTTTTAATATGCCTCACACTGGGAATTACTCCTGTAACGTGGGTGCGTCCACAAACTGACATACACAAGACACCCAGAACTGCACGCCATTTAATTGTTGACGGCCTCATCTAGTTTAAATTGACGAAAAACTTGGCGTTTAATTGTTTAAACCTATTTGTAAAATATGTAATAGAGTCTGTCTAATAAGTTAAAAGACTTGGGTAATTAAAGAAATCTGATGTAGTCAACACGGGTTCAATAATCAAGGTTAATTAACCTTTCGAATGTCTTAAGTTACACTGTCCGACATAAGGTTAATAAAAATAATTGTCTTTCTATTATGTCTCTAATTACGACATTCAAACAGTTAAGAGACAGAGATCATTGTTTACTAACAGAAGAACTTTATAAAAAGTATCGAAATATAAGTATTTTTTAAATGATTAAATATTATACAAAATTCACAAGTTGGTTGACTTATTAGACAGACTATAACAGATTATTGTAACGCAGTGTCTAAGTCACGGGTAGTATATTGAATTCCGAACGGAGTGAAGGATATTAGGGTTAAATCCCGAACGCAGTGAGGCCTGACCTATATATTTAACTCCCGAGCACAGCGATGGAGTTAAGGATCCTCTTCTTTTCAATGGAGGCTCCGATACTTTCAACCTGTTCCACATACACTCACTATTATAATAAATATACTCACATGAAATTCAACATCTCCACAAATTGAGAAAGTGCACAGCGGCCCCTTAATCGTGAGGACAACGTCACCGGCTGCGTTCTTGATGCTATAGCAGGGCTTGCAGATGGACCACTCCTGCTCAATGGAGCCGATCACCGTGCCTGGCGGGGCCGACACCTCCATACTTTGCAGCCAGCAGGGGCACCAGCACGAGTCACAGGCCAATGGACGGTGGAGGTGGATAACCTGTTATTAGAAATTATTACTTTACACACAGTTTTTGGACATTAAGGGCCAAGCGCCCGAAAAGTGCCATAAAACAGTGATTTTACCTACTCCTCCATAACGGCTAGGTCAATTGGTTTAAAAAAAATATATGTTTATTATAGATTCATGAACAATAATATCAACATTTGATTTTTTCGTGCAATTAATACTTTTGTCAAAAAAAAAAAAAAAAATAGCAATTTCGCAACTTTTCCTACTCCTTCGAAACGGCTTGGACCTTAAACATTTTTACACATAAAAATTGGTAGTTAAATATCCTTCAAAGTGAACATTGCATCAATCAATATCTCGCAGAGAAAATGGATTTAAAGCGCTTTCAGGGCGCTGCTGGCCGCAAATAAATGCACAGATTTGCGTACTGCCGCCTAGGCGAGTGCGAGAGTTGCGTTCACATAATTTCGGTCAGATGGTTCAGACTATACGTCTTAATTCATTACACCTCAAGGGACCTACCGTACGTGTCAGTTCAGTATCAAATTCTTAGTAGGTTGTACGGTAACTACCTTCTACCTTAACTAAAATGACCAAATATGATATCTGCAGCAAAGGAATGGACTGGATACAGCAGCTGTGCCAAGATTGTTTATGCAGTAGGACGATGAAACAACTGTTTGCACGTCGTAATACGGATAGCCTGGACTGAAAATGTGACGAGTTTGCTCACGACTCGCCTCATAGAATTCATCCTTATTCCACACGAAGAGGGTGAAGAAGAGCATGGAGTCATGACCGTGGAAATGGACAGACATAGGCGTATATTGAGACAGGGCTGAGCGGGCCGTACCCACTGTAGTATGGTCTAATACCCACCCCAAGATGTTACGCTAGGCCACTGATTCGATATTTAATTATGAACGCCAAAATTACTAATAACTTCACACAGAAATCAGGTATGCCAGGGGCTAGGCCCCTTTGAAAAATTATCCTAGATACGCCCATGCGGACAAAAAGACACAAAGATGTATGAGACAAAAACGAACCACGAGATCAATAACACAAAGGTACCCAAAATAAAGGGGGGTCAGAGTAACCGATCCAAAATAGACAAGAATAGTGAAACACGGAGTCGAACAGAAAGCTTTAAAGGTCGTCCTTGTCGAAGGACAAGCTAAACTGGTTTCCGATTATTTCCAAATAGATATAATAAATGTTCATACATATTTAAATTATATCCTACAAACACACATACCACCCATACGTACAAAGCTGTTTGGGAACACATTTATTGTGCGTAGGTACAGCTAAGGTGTGGAATTCACTGCCGGAGTATGTGATTCCTAATAGCTACAACTTAGGGATCCTTAAGTCAAGAGTGAATAGGTTACTTCTAGGCAAGCGTGCTCCATCATCGAACACATCATCGCTTACCATCAGGTGAGATGGTGGTCAAACGCGTGCCTAACAATAATCTACACTATTATAATAAAGAGTAAAAGTTTTTTTTTTTTTTGTTTTTATGTTTTTTTTTGCTTGTATGAGGTTATCTATGAAAGTACCACTGGTCCGATTGCCAAAAATTTTTCATTGATAGAAAGCTGCTTTATTCCTGAGTGACATAGGCTTTATTTATTGTACGCGGGGGAAGTCGCGGGCAAAAGCTAGTAAATAATAATAAAAAATAAAAAAAACATTATAAACGCGAAAGTTTGTATGTATGGATGGATGTTTGTTAATCTTTAACGCAAAAACTACTGAATGGAAATCGATGAAACTTGGTACACGGGTAGATTGTGTCCTGCAATAGCACATAGGATACTTTTCATCCCGGAAGTATGTTCCCTTGAGACAATTTTCTGCTTTCTCGCAGCTAGCAGCTAGTGTAAGTGCGAGTCGGACTCGCGCAAGCAGGGTTCCGTACCGTCCGTAGAAAAAAACGGCAAAAAAAATCGCGGTTGTTGTATGGGAGCCCCCCTTAATAATTTATTTTATTTTGTTTTTTGGATTTATTGTTAGAGGCAATAGAAATACATAATTTGTGAAAATGTCAACTGTCTACCTATCGCTGTTTTTGAGATACAGCCTGAACTTAGTGGCAGACAGACGAACAAACAGCGAAGTTTTTTTTTTTTTTTTTTTTATTAATGATAGGCTTGCGTTTGACCACTATCTCACCTGATGGTATTGGACAGTCTTAGTAATAGGGTCCCGTTTTTACCCTTTGAGTACGGAACCCTAATAAAAATTGACAGTATGGAAGAAGGGCCTTTGACCAGCAGTAGGACAAACAAAAAAAAGTATTTGTAAAGCAAGCGACCAAAGTTCGGGAGGTTCCTGCACTGGATTCGTGCGGAAGTGACGCCCGGGTGTCGCCACTGTGCGGAACGCCCGGAGAACACAGTGTAGGTGTGCCCCGCCTGGGCGGAGCATTGCCGTGCCCTCGTAGGAGTGATCGGTAGCGGCGATCTTTCGCGCCGGGCCTTGGTACAGTCAGGTCCAGAGCGAGAAAGAGTGTCAGGCGGTCGCCTCTTTCTGCGAGGCAGTAATGCTAGCTAAGGAGGAGGCCGACCGCATTAAGCAACGGCGGCGCTCACAGCGCCCCAGCCGCCGCCGGGATTCCGATCCTGATTTCCAACCACCCTAGGCGCTGGCTTGAGGACGGCGAGAAATGGGTAGCTTGCTGTCCGACCGTCCGGTAACTGTCCGGGCCAAGCCCAAATCGTCGACGGCGCGCATTGTTCCAGCGCGCCTCAAGGAGCTGTCAGTAACAGCAGGGACCCAGATGGGTCGAAGCCTACTGGGACCAGGGTTAGTTCGAAAGATAGCTTAGCCCCGGTACTAAAGGCAAAGAAGAAACAGTAGTGACACTATCTCTCTACTAGGCGATCTAATTAGATGATTTTCCCACCGGAAAAAAAGGCTAGCGACCAAACATTTTATTTTTAAACAAAAAAGCGATAAGGTCTATAAAAATAGTTTTATTTTTATTTTATTTATTTCATGATAAGAATTTAACACTAACAACCTTGACAAGTTAACAACAAGTCTAAAACTATGTATTGCCTGTATTTAGATAAATTTACACAGAGTACAGATTACAAAGAGGTATTAGTTATTTGTGGTTTGTGTAAATGTCTGATGTACGTTGGTTATTGTTATTTTAATAACTAGCATGGCGGTGATGTCATGGTCTAGATATTTACAGCCATATGTTTAAGTGAATGTAATGAGAGGATCCTGATCACATTCATGTCTGGTACATTTTTTTGGAAATAAAGCTGTTATTGCTTTCCATAATTCCTTTTAGTGTCCGACCGAAAATGGATTTTTAGCCCAAAACGAAGCTTCGGCTTCAGTCTCATTTTCGGCCTAAACGGAAAATAATTTCGACATTAAAAATTGAAGATATTAAATGAATTCTTAATGGAATAATGTTTTATAATAATACACGATAATCACCGTTAAAATCAACTAAACTTGGTCAAAAATAAACATAATTTTTGTTTTTGTTTTCGGCCGAAATGATGAGACTGAAGCCGAAGCTTCGTTTTCGGCTGAAAATCCATTTTCGGTCGGACACTAACTATTTTTATTCAGGCAACAAGTATAAAATCTCCACTTTACTTCTGGGTGGTTATATTTTTTGCATATGGCTTCCTTTTATGTTGCAGGCGAGAATATTCGAAGACGAAGCCGTTGGCAGAACCTAGTTAAACACAACACTACACTACCGAGCAAAACTTAAGGCACATCTGTTTTTAAACAAAACAAACCATCGCCGACAATATGCGATAAAAATTTGTAATAAAATTAAGTTTTACGATCTTTTAGGATTGTTTACACAAAAATAGATAATCATCAGACATGATTTTGATGAACCACATGTTTTATGACTTAATCCGTTGAGGGTTTTCATTTATGCGGTTTTTTTGTGGTTTTTAAACCCCGCCGCAAAAAGAGAAGTGTTTTAAGTTCTGGAGTGTTCGTCCGTAGCACTGTGACTTAAATTGGTGAATTTTATTTAATTATTTTATTAAGTATTAGATGCAGTTACGTTTTCTAGCCACGGCTCTTAGACATGTCTTAACAAAATTGCTTCAGCGATTTACAAGTTATGGGGGGATGAAAGTAGGAATGAACAACTGATAGAAAATATGGTCAAATGAGATATCAAATGGGGTATAAGATGTACATTATGAAACTGTTTAGAAGTTATGGGAAAGGGCATGATTCGTCTCTTATATTAAAGGTCAGGGATTTTTAAATTTTTATTTTACATTTTTATTTTATTTCCTTTTTGGTCTCTATTTTGTTATACAAATGAAAGTTATAATATCATATTAACGTTGTCTGTATTCGAGAGATTTCGCCGATTGCTTTTGTCATACTTTTTTTCTGATTCTCATTTGGCCAATGAAAGCCTCACACTGGAAAAGCGGCAATGCGCTAATCTATATATATAAAAGAAAGTTGTGTTAGTTACACCACTTATAACTCAAGAACGGCTGAACCGATTTGGCTGAAAATTGGTGGGGAGGTAGCTAAGAACCAGGAGAAGGACATAGGATACTTTTTTTTTTTTTTTAGGGTAGAGTAGAGTAGGGTAGGGTAGAGTAGGGTATAGTAGGGTAGAGTAGGGTAGAGTAGGGTAGGGTAGAGTAGAGTAGAGTAGGGTAGAGTAGGGTAGAGTAGGGTAGAGTAGGGTAGAGTAGGGTAGAGTAGGGTAGAGTAGGGTAGGGTAGAGTAGGGTGGAGTAGGGTAGAGTAGAGTAGGGTAGAGTAGGGTAGAGTAGAGTAGGGTAGGGTAGAGTAGGGTAGAGTAGGGTAGAGTAGGGTAGAGTAGGGTAGAGTAGGGTAGTGTAGGATAGAGTAGAGTAGAGGAGAGTAGAGTAGGGTAGGGTAGAGTAGGGTAGAGTAGGGTATAGTAGGGTAGAGTAGGGTATAGTAGGCTGAAGTAGGGAAGAGCGGGAGCGAAGCCGCGGGCAAAAGCTAGTTTTAGATAATCTACGAAAGGTCGGATATAGTGAACGTCGAACGTCCACTACATGCTTAATTTGCCATTAAAAAACAAGTCACTGGGGAAAACGGAGATGGAAAAACATCTGTTCGACCCAAATACATAATCCCAAATAAAAGTCGAGTGAATAACCTCAGCAGAGTTCTCTTTAAATGTAATCGAAACCATAATAAATTAATCGCTGCTCTAATTGATAAATGAGCAACACCCATTTCAATTAAAACTATTGAAATATGTCAACTGTCTGTGAGTCTAAGAAAAAAAAAAACTAAAGCCGCATTTCACTAATTATTCGTCTAACGACGAGGCGAATGGCAAGCACAACTGTGTAAATGCGACATAACCATTCCAGATTAAAAAAAGTACGATTAGAATAGACAATGGCGCATAAAAACTGGACAATAGATCATTGGGAAAATGCGCTTTGGAGTGACGAATCAAGTTTTCATATTTTCGGCACCAAGAATTGTGTTTGTGCCTAGGCCGGTCAAAAGAAGAGAAGGCTTCAAAATATATGCAGTAAGGCACTGTCTCTAAGGCGTCTATAGTTCTATACTATCAAAGAGTGTGGTGGTTATGTTATGGTTATGGTATGGTTTAAAGTAAACCTGAAAATCTGAGGCATAAGCTTAATCAGCCTTATAATGTTCCCACTTCTGGGACTCAGGCCTCCTCTTTAGGAGAGGGAATGGGCCATAATTCACCACGCAGGCCTAATGCGTATTGGTAGATGTCACATCTTAAAATTTTTGGTTTTAGGACATGCTGATATCCTCACGATGTTTTCCGTCATCGTTTTGAGAGCAGTGGCTTTGAAATAAGTTACACTGAGTAATTTGTAGATCGTGGGTTCAAACCCAGCTAGTTTGAACCCGCGATCTACAAACTCGTAAGTCGTGACCACTACCACCAGGCCACTACAGCTCTTTGAAAATTCTTAAGTGTCATTCGTGCGACTAATTGGCGCCGTTTAGTGAAAAGGCCAGGCAGTTAATTAAATGGCGAATTAATCTAGTTGGCTGTGACATAATTAAAATACATAAGTAAAAGCATCAAGTTCAAGAAAAAGATCTGAAAAAATTAGAGATTCTTTTCAAACATTTGTGCATTGTAAACAGTATTTCGAAATTATTACCACCGATTACTGTCTGCAAGCATGAAGCATGTTACCCGGTAATAAAAATAATTACCTAACTTTGAGACAGAATCGTCTAATTGTATATTCGAAGATATAATTAGCCGAGTGTCATAGCGACATGACCAGAGCCAGCTCGTTACGGCCAAGGCCGTGTCACTTAATTATTATTTGAACGTATAGAGCCATGACGAGAATGACCTTCCACTCAATAAAAACCAAACAATAGTACTATAGTTTTTTTTTTTTTTTTTTTTATTCGATCTAGCCAACTGTAGATAAGGCAGTGGGAAGCCGAGTTATGTTAACATTATTTTAAAATGTTATCAGAGTATTGTTTACATATTACTACACAATCTCATACTAGCGAATTACCTTAGATTTTAAGGGGCCGACGACGGATGAATTCCCATACAAACGTAATACCACACTCATTTGCAGTTGGAGCATATTTCTAACATATTATGATGGTTATAGACAATATTTATCTACGTTCCTCCGTCTTTCTTTAAAAAAAAAAAAAAAACAAAAAGAATTTAAGCGAATCGTATTTCGCACTTTTTTACAGCGTAAATGGCAAAACATGCCATTTGGCTTTTTTTATTCTCAAAAGATGAAAGGATTTGGATGAAAGTTGCAACTTGCAAACATAATTTGGGTTTGAGCATTGGATACATTTTTCCCAGTCACACCTTCCCTTGGTATAACAAAAACTTTTTCATGCAAGAAAAGTTACCTAAAAAAAAAAATATTATTTACCTCATTCCTAAAGTTATCCATAACTTTCATGTCGAATGGTCGCATAGGTCCGCAGCAATTTCTGGTGCAGCAATCGTTATCTTCAACAGCATAATATACTTTTTGACCAACACTATTTTTCACTGTGTACTTGTTGTTGGTCTCAAAACCCACGAAAGCCTCCAACAATTCCACTTTCTGATGTACCAGGAGTCCATCGATCATAGAAAGGTATTCCAAACCTGGCGGACAATTGCTGAGCCCTTGCGGAATGCTCATCCATCCACCTGCAACAAAATTTTTATATTGCAACTGAGATTGAAACTTATGTGTTATATAAACCTAAGTACTTATTATAGGACGAATATTGTGTACACATTATCTATTTAACTGCAATTTTAGGTAGGGTAGGGTAGGAATGTAATCAGCTCTAGGGCGGAGCGGGAGACTTACTGACTAAAACCCACTCCCATGATGGGGTCCTAGAACGCAAGGCGAAGAAAGAATTCTTCGCCTTGCGTTCTAGGACCCCAGTACTGAGTACCTTTACCATGAGTTTAAAGCAATAGTATTTGTCGATATTCGATGCCGACTACGTAAATAGTTTGTATGGCAAATTTTGGTTCCGTAAGTGACCGCTAGAGGCGCTGTAAAATTTGCCATACAAAATATTTACGTAGTCGGTATCGAGTATCGACAAATACTATTGATTTAAACTTATGGTAGAGGTATAGGTATCCTTTCCGGAAGTCAATCCATAGTCCCAGTAGGCTACGGCCCTGCTAGGCCCCTACGGTTTTCCTAAGAAACGGTTTTGCTTTAAGGCGAGCGTAGGACACTACGCGCCGTCGATTACTCGGTCTCGGTTCGAAAGTCGACCGGTCCACGCCTCGGGTGGCTGGATATCGGGGCAGAGATCCATCCGTTCCCTCATGCCTGCAACCGCGCTCCTTCGCTAGCATTACTGCTTCGCAAAAAAAGGCGATCGTTTGCCATTCTTCCTCGCTGGCCTGTACTAGGCCCAGAGGTAGAAGACGTTGCCTCCACGAGAAGACAGCGCGTTGCCCACGCTGGGCACACCTTCATCGAAATAACAATAGTATTTAGGTACCTAATGTCAGGTCACTTTGGCCCCGGGGTATAACTACTGTCCAAGTTTATTAACCAATAGGACAACATGGTACACTTTAAGGTAAATAAAATAAATAAAAATGTAAATAATAAAAGTTATGTGTATTGTTATCATAAAATAAATTACCTGTTAGTGTTGTATGAACAAATAGGACACACAAGACAAATAAATATAGAGTCAACAAACTTAACACCTATGTACTTAAGAGATATGATTAGTAAATACCCTCCACCAAACTACGGTCTGTACTCAAGTTGAACCTTTTCTCTTCGTCTGATAAGAACTTCTCATAACCACTGGAGCGGGATTTGAACAATTTCCTACAAATTCTATTCACACTCCTCTTGACGCTAGAAACACTGAGAGTTTCAAAATAAACTCTCTTTTCCTTAATATCACCGATAGCTACACACTTTTTTTTGTTCGAGTAATATTTGTACTTAAGCCACTTTATACACTTTTTACTTTTCTTGTTTTCCGCATCATTTGAGAAAAGGTCAATAGTTGTTTCATTTTCTTTTAACATGGTAGAAATTCGATACAATTCAATAGAGGTGAGGACTCCTTGATCAGTGAAATGGCACTGAATGAAACGCAATGCTAACATGTTATCAATATTCTTGAAACCAGGGTATCACTGCATACATAGTAGTAAACAGTCCTTATCTAAGTTGATGTCAACAACTCCTATGCTGAAGAACAAATAAGACGAGGACTTAAGAGATTGAACGACAATACAAACAATACTATAATGTAATATTAGGTTTGAATTTTATCTTAAGGTTATGGTTTTTCATACAGGTATTGGCGAGCTCAACAGGGCTGAAGTCTACAGAGGCCATGAGTTGATAGCCGAAAGGGAAAACAGGGTTCTGGAATGCAAGACAGTGAAGGAACATGGGTGTAGTTTTAGTCAGTAAAAGTCTGACACACTGACTTTTTCTTCTTCCAATGACTTCTTTCAAAGTCATCTTTTTGTAGTAAGATTTATTTTTTTATCTTCAGGTAAAATATATACCTATATATACCTTTAAAAATTTATCCTAAAACAATAGTTTAAAAACAGTAGTTTTCTATTAATTTTATGTAACACTTGCTTCTGCCAGCGGCTTCGCCTGTGTGAATGTAGAAGATACTACATAAAATCCTTTTTTTTTTCGCTTTGTCTAGTAGAGCTATTTAAATCCTGAATGAATACATGATAACTAGCATTCATAAAGAAGCTTGTAAAGGATAAAGTAGCATTTTATTGGAAATCTTAAAAAAAAAAACAATCACTTAGTTTTTATGTCCGTTTCATAAAAATAAAAATGTAAATCTTTACTTTATTTATCATTACTTAGACAACATTCATGCATTTTAATATTGTAGAACTACATTCAACCAGGCGCACCGCACCCAGACAAAATAGATAACTAACAAAAACCCATGTCCTAATTTCACAAGCTCAATTCTATTATAATGAAATTGAACATGGGTACTCTAGCTTAAGCCCCGGTACGAAAGGCAACGAAGGAACAGGAGTGGGTTTTTAGTCAGTAAGAGTCTGAAACTACCTCCTGCCCCGCCCAAGAACGGGGAATGCCATTAGATGATTTTTCCACTGCTAAAAAAAAAAACCTGGGTACTCTAAATTTAAATAAAAATATTTTTTTTGGGTAACAACAAAAACATTTCATAGTAGTATCAGACTATCAGTAAAAGATTAGTTTGACATTGCGCAAGCTTAAAAAAATCAATTGCATTGATTAATCTCAAGGTTTAAGCTATTATGTCACTGTTTTAATTCATTAAACCCCAAGCGAACGCCGGCGTTCCACAGCTATTGTCTTTCTATTGTGTCTCCAATTCCCACATGAAAGGTTAAAGGATTTTATAATAGTACAATACTTCGATTAGCAGCATAATTAATTATAAAACACTTAAGTACTTATTTCATCACATAATAATTATTAAGACAGGATCATTGTTGTAGTTGATTTATTGGTTTAGTTTCTAAAGAGTAATTTTAATAAAAATGTTCTCTTACCTGGTGGCACCTGAGGTCCTGGCTGTTGCACTACAGGACCGTGGCCTGGTTGTGGGTAACCAGGCTGGGGATATCCTGGTTGCGGGTACCCAGGCTGAGCTTGAGGGTGGGGGTACCCCGGAGTAAACCCTTGTTGGAAACCAGGTTGAAATCCAGGCTGGAAACCAGACTGCATCCCTGGGAGAGGTTGAGCCCCAGGGGGCAGTTGTGGACCTGATGGCGGTGGGCCAGGATAGCCGCCTTGTGGGTTCATCGGATAGCTTTCACCTTTACCATCCGGCGGCGGAGCATATCCTTGAGATGGAGGGAAGTTCGGAGAATAGGGCGTTTGTTTGTGCGACATTTTAATCTGAAATACAAAATATATTTCAGAGTCAATATTTAAATGATATCAGTATGTATATTTATGAATAGATCTACACCGATTTAGCAGCTATAGTTGTGTTGGTGTCCTTAATGACCTCGTTCGTTACATACATACCTATAAAAACTATTTAAGTATTAATTTGGGAGTGCTAAATCTTCGCCGGCACCGCGCCTAGCATGAATCAGTGAATACTGTCAAACTATTCATATGTTATTTCTAAAATAAGCTCTAGCCAGTAGCCACTGAAAATAGTAACCAATAGAATAGAAAATTGGAGTAGACGTGATCAGCATAGTAAAAGTAACTTAAATCATAAAGTATGAATTATGGGAAAATGTTAGTAGGAAGCCACTCACAAGTTTGTGTTAACAGTTGGTGTAGAAAGGGTTTTAAAACATATTATTCTTATATCCAGATATCACTTTTCGCTTACTTCCTAGATTTCTCCGTAAAAATTGTTTATCTTTTCGGATTATTTTTCGGCCATCGACCACAGACAACCTCAACTCGCTCCACCCATAGACGACTGCAAAATATTTTTTTTACTGTAACACAAAAAATGACAACTGAATAGTAGGTTATTGGGCACGGGTAATGAATTGAAATCGTGTTATCATGTAGTACATTCCAAATCCAATTCCAATGATTTACCCAATCCGTGACATTGACTGGATAAAACGTTACGTCCCCGGGCGGCGTGGCGGCAAGTTTTAGCTATAATATGTATAATTCATATTATAGCAAAATAAAACTTTTTCAAAAATACTAGCAATCCAGCAGACGTTTTTAATCTATTGATTTTATTCATCCAAAGAGGCATGCGATCCACCGACTAACCGGTGTCGTGTCTGGTCTAGGCAACCAGCCGGTAAAGCCGCTGTAAATTGGAGAACTTCAATAATGAGTTGAAGGATTTATGTATGTGGCGTATATATTCTAGTACCACTACATCACTCTCTTTCGGAAACTCGGGGTCTGTATCAGCATGAGTCATCCTAATTTATAATGTGATGCGTACCGGCCCAGTGGACGGTTGAATCTGTTCCTGTGTGTGACTCCGAACCGGACGCCGTAAAGTTGTCTGTTAGTCGGAATTGTCTGCAGTACTGGCTCAGTGAGTCGCAGAATGGTGCCGTCCCAGTGAGGCAAGGTGATGATGCTTCAGTAAGTCGGAATCTCAGAATAGTGCAGCCCAGCGCCTGTGGTTCGGAGAGTGCTATGGGACGTGTGGCTTGATTTTTGGTATTAACCAGGAGAAACATTTATGGCTTTTCATGTGACCGGCCAAACGTGCAGTGTGATAGGCCAAAGTTGCTGATGAGATTAAGGGTGATGAGAGGCTGGGGATGTTAACTAGGAATGAGCGTCCGTTGCATTTTGGTCGTTAGGGTATCTGTAAGCCTGTGGGTATTGTGGATACTAGCTGACTTTGTTTCATTGCTTGAGGAAGTGCTAATGTTGACGTCATGATGAAAACTGACAATCATAGTCGAGGGTCACCAGTACAGAGCTAGAGGTATCCAATCGCCCAATGCAAAACAGGGTGTAAAGAGCCGCAAACTTCAATTGGAAATAAAGGATCCTCAGACCAAACGCGTGTTATGTCTGGTCTGAGCAACTGGATCGTAGTTGCGCGAAAAACTTTGATCACGCGATGTAGGATTTGTATGTGGAAAACTCTGTGAGGGTTTTTTTAATTCGAGTTATGGCGAGACGGCATATGAACTAGATATGCTTTCGATACCGTTCTATACAGTTCTATATCTACATCGGCAATATTTTCATAGCCTATACTTTTCGACTTTCGCGCTTCAAAACGGTAATGTAGGAAGGTGTGTTTCTATGCTCGGGGAGACCCCACACTTTTATCGGTGTGCTGTATTGCCCGCTTGTTCTGTCCCTCGCGTATGCCACTACGCTAGGCGTTGTTGTTGTGACGCGTAGTATTTTTCCCACTCTTAACAAAGTAGGTACATAATTATATAAATAATATATGATTTAAAACTAGATGGTTGAATACAATAAATCACTGACGTCAGGGGCGTTGCGTGGGCTAATTTAGCTGTGGGTGAAGGCACATGTAAGCCGCGACTGTCGCAACCCAGTGTTCGACCACATCGTCGCTTACCATTAGGTGAAATTGTGGTTTTTTTATGGTGGGAAAAATTATCCAATGGCAGCCCCCGCTCTTGGGCGGAGCGGGAGATAGTGTCAGACTCTTACTGACTAAAAGCCCACACCGTACACGTTACTTCGTGCCTTTCGTACCGGGACTGAGCTTCCCTTTCGGATAACCCTGGCCCCATAGGCTTCGACCCAGCTGGGCCCCTGCTGTTGCTGACAGCTACTTGAGGCGCGCGGGAACAGTGCACGCCGTCGACGACTTGGGCTCGGTCCGGACAGTTACCGGACGTTCAGACAGCGAGCAACCCATTGCTCACCGTCCTCAAGTCCGCGCCTACGGTGGCCGGAAATCGGGATCGGAATCCCAGCGGAGGCTTCGGCGCTGTGAGCGCCGCCGTTGCCTAATGTTGCCGGCTTCCTCCTTCGCTATAGTATTACTGCTTCGCAGAAGTAGGCGACCGCCTGCCACTTCTCCTCGCTCTGGACCATGACCTGTACCAAGGCCCGAAGGTGAAATAGTGATCAAGCGCGAGCCTATCAATAAGTACAATAGATAGTAGGTAATCTAATTGTCGTTTTGTAATGTGACATCAACTTTCGAAATTGAAGCTAGACCAATAGTTTATACATAATGCCAGAACCCTGACTGGTGCTAATACCTAGCCGGACACTAGCCTGGGATTCTTTTTTTAATTTTCGAGCTGCAATAACGATAATATAGGTCACTAGAACTTTCCGTTAACCGAAAAAACCCAAACGAATTGTACTCACTTTTTTTGGTCTGACGGATATTCTCCGGCCTTTGTGATAGCAGCTGTGGACCTCTTCCGAGGTTACAGAGTCGTCCAGGTACAATATACGCAGATGCAATATACCTGGTATAGGTCTTGATAGGTCTGAACACTCTGACGTCCGCTTAAGGTCCGGTGAGGGTGCTTCTCCAGTTTAACCACTCCTTGAACCTGGTTGCCCGTCGTAATGCCGACGTCACAGAGCTAAAAGCCTCCCTTCTTTGGCATGATCAAGTTCAGCCCAAAAAACTTCCTCCGAGTCGCTCTTGCTTCTGCGATTGTATCGCAAGGTCGTTCGCTATACTCTTCACACTAATTTTGCTTGATGTGGTATCAAAAACTGACCCCACACCCGCCTCATCCACCAATATAATTATTATCCACCAATGCTGAACTTTTTACACTAGGTAAACTTATATAAGTACTGTAGAGTGCGGCAGGTGCTCTACAGGATTAGATGATCTTCTGAACAGAGGCGCAGCGTGAAATTATTTAGACGTGGAAAAAAGAAAGTTTGTTTTTTGTTTGTATGAGGTAATCTCTTAAAGTACTAGTCTGATTGTGAACATTTTTTCACCGATAAAAAGCTGCTTTATTCCTGAGTGACGTAAATTTTATGTACGTGGGCGAAGCTGCGGGTAAAAGCTAGTCTTTCATAAGTTCGAAAACGAGACAGCGACTGTTTGCCCACATCGTCTCTTACTATCAGATAAAATAGTGCGAGGTTTGCTTATGCGAGGACCCTTTGGGTGCGAGGTGTTGGGCCATGGCCCACTTCGTCCAGACCTAGCTACGGAACTGCTTCTGAAAACTTCGTGATGAATTCAAAAAAAGTACAAACAAATATTTTATATTAAATATTTATTAATTTATTTACAACTTGAATATTGCAGCGATATGAAACTCTCAGCCACAGTACAAAAATACTCATGACATTCAAGTATTTACCTTTTATACCATAACAGTCTGCGAAACGGAATGTGATGGAACTTGAATGGAACATTTGACGAACAATTTTGTAAAACACTCTATGATCAGTGGCCTTTGAGTGTTTTTATAGATACTCGATCGCATCAAGGCAACGTAAACATTTTTTTTAATTAACTGGATAAGCGCCGTCTGGTGACAGAATAGTGAAATACAATTATTTTAGAGGTATGCGGAACCAAGTGTAAAGCCCCGCAAACCTCCGTTGAAAAGGGAGGATTCTCTGACCTGACTGATGGTATGCTTGATACAGGGAACTGCGCGATAGATGATTTCGGGTTATGGGATATGTTCAAGTCGCGCGGAGAATTCTAATTGCGCGATGCAGGATTTCGAATTTTAGTTCCTTTGTGCGCCATAGATGTCGCTACATTATTCGATAGAATTGAACATGGGCAAACGTTTACAATTTGTATTAGCGAGATCAAGTAAGTGTAAAATCTCTCTCTAGGCCCACAGTAGTGGTTACATACATTTGTGCTTTGTGAAGTACCTATTTGCAATTTTGTGCGAGACTACTTTGGCACACTATATAGGGTTGTAAAATTAAGATTATGATAAAGTGCAGTGTGCAAGTTCTATTAAAGTTTGCCATAAACTGACTCCTACTGCATTTATAAATAAACGGCTTGTCCTAACTGATAGATTGACACAGCCTCAATCGCTGGTCTTTGAAATGTAAAAGGAGGAGGTATTTCCTTACACGGTGTAGGCATCTAAATATAAAAGATTTAAAAAAAAATCCTCCCCAAGATTTTTGAAAAATATAGTCTCGCACATTTTTTATTACAAGCAGACATTTTTTATGAATCACGGTACAATCTAAATAATCCTAAATAATGTCGAAACTAGCAATAACAACAAATAAAATAATAATAGTTACGATCTATGCAAATATAACGTTGAATAAAAAATTTCAATGAAAAATAAACAAAAAAGTTCACACTCACAACACCCAAAGTATTAGATCACTTGACATTTTGTTAATTTCAAGAAAGTAGGATTTGCTTTTTTTGTTGAGCCCCGTCATCCCTTTCCACACAGGGTCTCAGTTCACGTAGGACAAATTTTCTCAATAACCTGTTCTTGTAAAATTCAGACTACATAACTTGAAAGTACCACATTACATTGCACTTATTAACAATCTCAACTCTTACATACTTTAATATTTCAATAATTATTTATGTCCCTGATCACTCAAACTTCAAAGATTCATGACTATAATACTAAGCAATACTTGAAATGGACACGATTCAGTAACCGATATTTATAATATAGCAATGAATTGAATCAGTAAGCCAAATGAAATAGTGGTGAGCATAGAAAAGGACTAATTGATTCACTTTGATATAAGTAAGGTTAATCTCTCCAACTCTCTCTGCTCCAACTGGGTAAAAAAAAGCGATACAAAATAGTCATAAATAACAAATAAATTCAAATTTGAAATCGGCAATCTATAAATTCAAAATATCCATATTGTATCGCCATCTTCAAAAGTGTGCGCAGTTACGCAACCTTTTTATTTTTTTATAGCTATGGAAAATCATCTAATAACTTGGCCTTTGGAGCTAAAGGGAGTCTTAAACTTTTACTGACTAAAACCCCACTTGTGTTCTTGCCTGCTTTTTAATAAAAGCATTCTTCCGACATCACCACTATATCATCCGCCAGTCCACCGGTTACTAAGTCGTTGAGATAATAAAATAAGGAAATAAAACATTATGCACCATCGTGACGCATGTGCGCGAACTTATGAACTAAATCATAGCCTACATTCGATATTTGTTTACTTATTCCATAAATTACAGTGGTAACAGGCAGTCGAGTTGCGAAGTTGAAGGGCCCTTACAGCGCGACTTTTCATGAGCTATTTTGTATCTTAAAATTTTAGATTATAAGGTCTAAAATGCATTTTCGAAAGGATGTCGCTTGAGGCAAGTCGGTAGTAAAGGCTCGTTGTAGCAAATACATAGAATCTGTAGTTTATAATTTGATTTTTATAGATCTTTGTTTCATAAGATAATACAGTAAATAAAGTAGTTGAGGGTAAGGTAAAATATGCCAAAATATTGCTGAGGAACAAGAGGGTCCGTCGTTATTCCCGTATTTATATTATATAATTTACACGAAATTTCTATGATAATTTGCCTTCTGGTCAAAACCGACTTTGTCGTCCCTACAGCATATTTTACCTACGCCATATTTATTATTTATATATGATTTCTACGGTGACAGTTTATTTGACTATGAAACAATGAATATTGTAGTAAAATATGAGTTTTCTTAAATATCTTGTTGAAAAATTGTAAAAAATACAGATCTCTCAGTATCGTCGCTCTTGTACATATGGGTGGAAGGGAAGACTAGTGGGAATGTTTGTAAGAATTGAATATACATTATTATTATTATTTTAACGAAAGGTTCGCGCCACTCCGAATATCAATTGATTTAAGAGACAATTCTCGTATCTTTTATGGAACTTTTTAAGTTGTTATTTATCTAAAACCCTCTAATTTCGCTATATTGTCAAGTTATCACTGATATGAATTGGAGTTTTAGAGGTGTTTAACGTTTTGACTACTATAGTTATGTAGAAAGCAAAATGTGTCTCTCACGCCACGGTCACCACAAAACGACAGATAGACGGATGAAATCGTCGCTTGACACAGAGAGCACGCTTTCACTTTATTGACGTGACGGTCAAAAGGCTTAACCTTCTACGAGAATTTTCTCATAAACAGGAAAAAACACAGAAACAGCATTTTCCTTTGCCTCTTTTTTTCACTTAGGGTTGTCATTGGCTAGAGCGAGAAGGCAGTTCATCACCGTTTTCATTCATATGCATTGAAGTATTATTATATGCGGTTAAATTTCCCCCTCCAGTTATCTAGCATTCGGATTGGCGCGAGTCCATAATGACGTAGCGTCAGCGCGGTGTGAATAAAATTGTATTATTTCAAAGACGGTACGGTTGACAACTACAACACATAGAACATTTTAAATAGGAAATCAGAAGAAACATTACAATTATGTCTTCTTAAAACAATAAATTTAATTTCATACAATTACGGAATGGAAATACTTTTTTACAATGTCGATTTAACCAAACTGAACTGTACTTCATGAACAAATTTATTATTTAATTAACATTTTTAGTATTAGATATGTAATTGTAATAAATACGAATCTTATCACAATGTATTAAGAATTATTTTTACAATTTATTTTTACACAGTCTCCACTTACTCTAGTTATATTCGGTCTACTACTTAATATGTTACTGGGGTGTACAGAAATGTTTGATTCAGCAATGAATTCATAATATATTTGGTAATAAATTTTGTAACACACATATCTATATATATAAAAGAAAGTCGTGTTAGTTACACTATTTATAACTCAAGAACGACAGAACCGATTTGGTTGAAAATTGGTAGGGAGGTAGCTAAGAACCAGGAGAAGGACATAGGATATCCCGATTTTTATCCCGTTCCCGTCGTTCCCGTGGGGCGTGACATAAAACGTGGTATAACAAAACGCAACTTAGAGTAGGGTAGAGTAGGGTAGAGTAGGGTAGAGTAGGGTAGAGTAGGGTAGAGTAGGGTAGAGTAGGGTAGAGTAGGGTAGAGTAGGGTAGGGTAGAGTAGGGTAGGGTAGAGTAGGGTAGGGTAGAGTAGGGTATGGTAGAGTAGGGTAGGGTAGAGTAGGGTAGAGTAGGGTAGAGCAGGGTAGAGTAGGGTATAGTAGGGTAGAGTAGGGTTGAGCAGGGTAGAGTAGGGTAGAGTAGGGTAGAGTAGGTAGAGTTGACAGCTTAGATAAAAGGTAACTATTAGGTGGTACGAAGTTTGCCGGGTCAGCTAGTATATAATATATATATATATTATATATTTCACCTAGTTGTGCATGCTGTGGGGAACACAGATGAAGGAGCACATGTTAAAGGACCCCATGTGTAATGATTTATACTGTATCTGCCTACTACTCTACCTTTGTTGGAGATCCAAATAAATAAATAAACGTTTTTTTACTACTTTTCGAATCGATAGTATCTTTCCTTCAAAGTATTTGGGCCCAGTAGGTGGTCACGTTTATAATAGCGTTACGGTATTAACACACCAGTCGATCGATCACCAATCGATGCCATCATCGATGATAGAATTTATTAGTCGACGTCGATCCATAGTTTCTATCGATCGACGATCGATCGAATCCTCTTATGAATACATTTCGAAAGAAACTGATGGTAAATAGCCGGGGTTGATCGATCAACGTCGACCGACGCCATCGACCGGCAATTGTGTTAGTCGACCGGTATCTGTTGATCAATTAAAGCTACCACACCAATCGATCAACGTCGACCGATGTCGATCGATGGTATGGTTACACTAACTTGGTAACTATGGTAACACTAACTTAGTGTTGATTTTAAGGTCCACCAAAGTACAGATGTAGGGACACTGGGCACTCTAGTGCACATTATTTTACTATAAACCAGAAACTTGATGTTTCAATTTGTCATGTAAAGCAACGTTCTTATACTTTGCCCAAAATATTAATGTGTGTTTTCGCAATCTTAATTTATTAGATCAACCAAAAATTGGCCCCTTCAGAACGCTGAAATATGCAATACAAATCACCAAATCTATAAATTATTTGTGAAAACATTTCCGACTGAACCCCAGTCACACAATCGTGAGCATAGAAGCTGCCATCACTCTTGTTTATATTTTTTAAGACAAAAAATAAATAAGATATCATAAGTTTAATAAAACTACAGCTAAGTAACTCACGAACGTAGAGTATAAACACTTCGAATGAAGGTTTGAGGCAGATTTCAAATACTATTTGTATGAGAAAATAAAAAGCAGGATTTGTTTTAAGGAATAATTTTAGGACTTTTTTTAAGGTTCGTAAAAAGTGGAAAGCCATAAGGGTAAAGAGGATTAACCCCCAGTTTCTGAATTAAGAATGTGATTATGTTTTCTAACTGACCTGAAAACCAGTAAAACTTTGTAACATCCTTTACTGCAAATTCTCAATCCAAAGACTGATATGAGTGAACTTCGCCCCTGCTAAACATTTATATTGTGCATAGTATTGAGAAGAACCGTTTTTTTTTACTCTGGTAGCAGTCCTTAGCATTTTGACTAGGTAAGGTAAGTAGGAGATGACTTATTTAGTGATATTGATCATCAGTCCAGCGAATAATACCAAAGTTACTAATGCTTCAGACTTTGCCGAAACCTTACTGACCAATTTCGGAAGGAGAAATTCCATTTAATAAATAAATAAACCGTAATATACACCAAAAAAGCGCTGACAATACTATACAAAGTGACAATTAGATTCGAGAACAAAACCGACTAATTACATTGTTACATAACCACTCCCTTTCGAAGTCGGCTCAAAACTTAATGCTAACAATTTACAATATACTAGATATGCATTTTATAGAAAGTAAGGTTTACTCCAAATATTTGGCTAAGTGTTGAACGGTCTGTTCTAGGAAATAATAATGCAATAAGTTATATTAAATATCGCGAAAAAAAAATGTAGAATAGTAATAGCGTTTATAGACATCCAAATAGCATTCAGTTATCACTGAACTAAGATTATTGCTATCCTTTTCTTACATACAGAGCTGGAAAGAGATAGCAACAGTTACACGTTAACAGTGTTAACAATCTATAGCATATTTTAAGCGATATAATCCTGTAGTGTCTAAACTAAACCTTTTAGTCTCTACAAGATTGTGCATATTCAAAATTGGAACGGTCGCCGCCATCTTGTTTATACGTAAAAACGGCGTTTTCGTTCGGAATATTTTTTTTATCGATATAAATAAGTGCTTAACTCCGATCCTACTTGATGGTAAGCAGTGATGCAATCGTTGATGGTGAGGCGCACTAGTTTATTAAGATTGCAATATGTCTGAAGCGTAAATGTTTAAGATTACAGTCTGTACATATACTGGGTGTAAGGGACAGGGTTCCACAAACTTTAAGGGCTTGCTCAGTAGACGGAACTGAACAACTTACCACAAGTTTTTTTTTTTTTTCAGGAAGCATAAAAAGAAATCGGCCTCTCCATACAAAAATATAAACTTGATTGGCCAGTTTGTATACTTAGAGAGAATTTTTTTTTTGGTTTTAGACATCTGACAAAGAGTAGCTTACGAGTAAAACACGGGTATTCAGCCGCATCCAGTAAAACTGGAAGCCGACCCCAAGCTAGTTGGTAAAAAGTAAGAAAGATGATGATATTTCAATCTCATTTGACAGTTCTAAACTTCCGTCTCTTTTTCCTTATCTGTCAGTAAGAGATAGCAATAGATTTTACTTTTATTTCAGTCACAGCTGAATATGCCAATGGACTATATATAAACACTAAGTATACAAAGATATACAAAAACATTTCCAAAATGAATAATTATTTATGTTACAAAAAAATAATGACATTTATCAATTAACAAGAAATTACAATAGAGTTCAGTACTGAATTTTCTTCATTTTAAGATAAATGATCTGCTTACGAAAAACAGAGATAACTATAAATAAACAGTCTGTAAAATGTACATCATACTTATGAACTTAATTTGACTCGTAAATACGTCCATTTTACATAAATACTATATACATTGTAAATAAGAAAATTCAGTACCTAAACATATATACAAGCTGACTTGAAATTCATTGGTAATCCTAAATGGAATGACAATTCTCTTGAATATTAATATCTTTTACAATGAGACTAACTCTATAGTTATTATTATTGATAGGCTCGCGTTTGACCACTACCTCACCTGATGGTAAGCGATGATGTGGTCGACGATAGAGCACGCTTGCCTAGAAGTAACCTATACACTCTGGACTTAAAAACCCCATGCTTTTCCATTAGTGTTCCAATTTTGAATGAAACAGTACTTGTATAAACGTTACTTACCAGTAGCTTGTTTTAGATATGTATCTGTCTTTATTCTTCATTTATGGTTTAATAGTTGTGCGACAGTGACAGGAATAGTGCTCAGCCAAAGGTTAATATAACGTTAAAAACTTATTTTTACAAAACACACAAGAATAAAAATGGAAGAAAATTAGTACATTGCATCAAAAAATTTCTCCGCATCGCCTTTTAGCGGGAAACGTAATGCTTTGGCCAGAAGAAAAGCCAGCCAATAAGCGATGTTACTTTATTTATTTATTTATTGATATAAACTAGTGCTTGACTGCGATCCTACCTGATGGTAAGCAGTGATGCAATCGTTCATAGTGAGGCGCACTAGATATTATTTGCATTAGACTCAGAGTTGATTTCAAAATCTACCTTTAAAAGTTGAAAATTCAAGAGTAAAGTCATCCCTTCAAAATTCCCAATCCAGCCATTTACATGGATATTACACACGCAGCCTTATCGCAACCCCGTCAATGACTAAATACGCTAGCACATTATAATACAAATACCTAGATTCATAACGTCACTACAAAGTCATATCGAACTAACAAGACACACATTTTACAACAAATCGATCATCATTCAAGTTTTATGAGAGACTGATAATTACGCTGAAAAGTCGTTTTTAAATAACATTGTTTTTTTTTTTATAAAAGCTAGGAGATTGAGCAAGCGAATAGAATGTGGATATGAATAATAGCTGTCAAACTAACAGTGACAATTAGTTTTTGAATAAAGTGCGTGATTCTACCGAGTGAAATTAGCACCGACGCGTTTTTTTAACACTTTCAGTGACAAGGTCCCAAGAATGTAGTAATAATAATTGGAAAATCTATCTGGACGCGCTCATCAATAACGTGTAATGTAACAACGAATCGGGAGGCGCGTTTGGGCACTTGAAGGAATTAAGCTAAAGACAAACTGAGTCTACGCATTATGATATCTAGATTCTTGAATGTGCTTAAAAACAGATAACTTAGAAACATAGTTGGCATACGCGACGCTGTCACACGCGTCCTATATAAGTCATCTGTTTTCAAGCAAGAGTCTAAATGTGTAGTATACGTTACGATATGTAACATACGTGGGCTCACTTTATCTTTACCTATATTGTTTGTCCTGGACACCAAAAGTGTTAATCTTACATATTATTATGAACGCTGTTTGCCAAATTCCGACTAATAAATTCAAACGGTGACTGACGCCATTTTTTTAAAGATACAGGCTCGTAATCTCCTAACAAAATCTGTACAACATTTCTCGAGAACGTCCGAAAAAAATACAGTTAAACATAATTATGATACAGGAGAAGAAAGCTTACGCTACCGTAACCTACCCACTCAGTCGTCGGATTGGTCGTGCGTCGTTTACGCTCACTATCACAAAGCACTGGTACACTGTACTGGCGTACCTACTGTCTTACTGTCTCAGAGTCAGTTGCACTCAACTTACAGAGTATTGAACAGGTCCCTGGCGTTATTCTTTGAATAACGCTTGTAGGAACAGTCGCTGAATCAGCTGCCACTGGAATGAAGGAATAATTGCAATGTTTAAAATTATGAAATCACTAATTATGTAATACAATTGGAGGTTATTGCCAAGTGAGGCAGTCACATTTTTTTATTTAGCCTATACTTTCCCACTGCTGGGAAAAGGCCCAACTGCTTCCAGGTATTCTTTTCTCGAGCCACCTCGAACCAGCCCTTGTGGTAGGTGTCTAGGTCATATATGGGATTTAAATATAAATGACGAAATATAGGGTAACAACGGTTCTATATTTAAATAAATTTTCAATAAACAATTTTTTATCGCTTGGTATAGTACTGATCAGGATCATTTCAAAGAACCCAAACACGAAGAGGTTATCTTGCTGCGCTCAGTAGTTCTTATAGCCACTATTCGACTCCATCATCAGACTGGCTACATACCATATTAATGCACTGTCATCAAAGTTACAAAAGTAAACCAAATTTCAGCTCAATCGGTTAGGGATAACTATTTGAAAATCCATTTGCAAGATTAGCTCCAAATAAAGATACATAGGTAAAAGGTACATTCAAAAATTGTAGGTTAAATAAAAGCTTATGAAAATCAACAAGATATTCACCTTCTGTTAGGCATGGCCCGCCGCCTCGCGGTCTGCCTCTGGTGCTCAAACTCGAAGTCCTCCTCGGTAAGGTTGAGTCGTGTCATGTGGTACATCAGATAGTCCTCGCCTAGGATGCCCTCTGGCGGGTGACGCAGGACCTCTAGAGTCTCGCATAAACCGCACGCGCGTTTACGGACTTTTGCGGGCCCGAGCGCACCCGCGAGGATTACTAGTGCTGCTTTGAATAGAACCTGGAAGGAAAGGTCTGGTTAATATATTTTTTTAAACGTTGTCTTCCAATAGGAATGACTCCAGGACCGTAGGTGCGTTCACAAACATGTAAACTTACACAAGACCTCCAGACCCGAAAAACCTATCTGTAGACTATACAAATATTTGTTCTGGTTATGCGGGATTCGAATCCACTACACGCAGCGCAGCAGCCATCACTGCTGTAACCGTGCCGTAGTGAATGAATCGTTCAAGAGTGTATGGTATGCCTACAGAAACTTTTTTACACATAATTTAATTGGTCTTGCAAGCTTTGACCAGCAATGTTTTATATTTACCACTGTGTTAAGGGCATTTATAACCTTGCATGACTCTAGATATCCTCATACATAGTTTGTACTTCGTCGTCGAGCTGTGGCGAGATCGGGGCGTAAGCTACAATCTTCCGCAAATACCTACCTACTATAGTTTTTCACAATACAATCATTTGTAAAAGATGTTTGTCTTTTCAGGCAGTAATAATTCGACATGATTCTTTGCATGAAGACGGTTTTGGAGCCGATATATGATTTCTTCATAGAAAATATCCAAACTTTCTCAAGTATAGACATAAAAAAGGCATACCTTGACTCCCTCGCACAGGAAGCAGTCCCAGACCCTGAGCAGGCTGTCCCAGGGCAGGGTGCGCGTGAGGGCGCACAGGAACCACTCCGTGGCGTACAGGACGGGCTCCACCTTGTGCTTCACGAGGTGCCGGTGCACGGCGGGCGCGGTGCGCCGGAGTAGGGCGTGGAGGATGTCGCCGTCGCGTTGGAGGACCTGCAACAAAATAAACAGGTATTAAGTCGAATGATCCTTTAGCAAATTCGCCTGAATTTGATAGGCCTGTAATTGAATAGGCCTGAATGTGTGCTGTAGTTTTTGGTCAATCCACGCTTAGCAGAGTTGCATTTACAATTAACATTTTTTTTTTATTATGTACATACCTATTTCAAAAAGTAATTATATTGAAAATCACAAGTATGTCTTACTTTTTTTTATGGAAAGGAAATCTGTCAAATACCAGAAAGAGGATGCACTTGCACAAACTGAAATGTCGCGTCACTGCTATAATTTCAGTTCATTTATTACATGCAAACAAATAACATAGCGAGATGTTCTCATCACGCCTCTCTCTCTCATTCTCATACCAATATTTGACATGCTGATTGCTGCTTTATATAATATCCAATTTTGATGGTGTTTTCAGAAAAATATTGTTTTTCAGCCTTATTTGTTGGTTCCTGTAAAAATATTTACTTTAGCTTGATGAATCGGATCATCCACCACGAGAGGTCAAAGCGGATTGTAGATGCTACGGAATCGAATATCTGTTTTTTGTTTTAGGACTAACTTTTTAGAAATTATAAATGATCTTTATTTTGCAAGTAGGTTTTATAAAAACACTTTTACATGTAAATTTTTTTTTGTTCTCCAATTAATGCTAAATGAGGCCGGTGTTTCCTAGCTGAATACCCTGAGAAGAAACACCGAAACAAACTCAGGGGTCAAAGTCTCTTTTAAAGTCCATATAGCAAAACATGTAATGGTCAAATTATATGAGAACCATGCAGATTGAGCCGGAGATGGTCTTTTGAAAAAAGAACCACACACTTCTAAGTGGACCTGTCCAGTCAGTGCAAAAATTTGTCAGTATGCGTGTAGCTCAACTCAGGACTACTAAGGAGCTCAACGACTTGACGAACAATGCCAAAGAAAGGACATTTGGGTAGACCACATCAAATACTCAAAACTTCCAGGCATCATGTGAAAATAAAAGAAAAGGAAGCGTAATCCACATAGTTCTCAAATTCACAATAATAAAATTTACAAAAGTGTAAATATGGCAAATTGTAAAAAAAGGTATATAAAAAAAACTCAGTTAGTTATCATGAATATAGATAGACAGATAGGGCCGAAAGGTTCTAAAGTGGTGACCGCGCACCGGAAAACCTTCCACAAGATGGACCGATGACCTGGTGATAGTCGCAGGAAGGAAGATGGATGCGACGCACAGGATTCGGTCGTAGTGTCGATTCTTGGGGGAGGCCTAAGTCCAACAGTGGACGTCTTTCGGCTGAAATGATGATGATAAACTGAATAATTTTTATGCTAAGCTTATGCCTTGTTAGTTTGTGGCTGCTACTGCTCTCAAAATCGATTGATCAATGAAAACATTACAGTTGAAGTACATGATTTAATAAACGAAATAATAATATCATCGTCAATCAAATCAATTTAGATGACGTTTCAGAACCAATCATATTGGATAGGTCATTCTGATAAATAAAATTTTATAAAAGTCAGTCAAAAGTCAAATCAATTTATTTCAATTTACAGGTTAAATCAATATAAAGTGTCCACTGATTCCGAATACTTTGTCGCAATAAGTATAAGGGTTATCTCACACAGAGGTACGAGGCGATGCTGCGAATAATTTTTAAAATATGAATACAATATAGAACTTTATGTACTACACAAAAAGGTATACATTTCATTGATATAATTTGAATTAAAATCGGATTAATTCTGCAGGTTGGATTTGAAATCGCAACTGTTTCAGAGGTTTAGGCGCAAAAGGACTAATTCTCAAAATGGCAATAGAGTCGTAAAAGGACTAGTTCTCACAATAGCTATATCTTTAAGGCCTATATTTCAACGGGATACCAAGGCGGCGCGACCAAGTTGCCCCACCGTGGTGTCCCGATGAAATACAGCCATAAGCTACCAAACTAGACACCATATCGTCCAAGCTGGTCGCTCCACCAAATTGGTTGCACAACTAAACGGACACCAGGCGAGTAACTCTATAGAGCTGTATACATTTTGTTGGTAGCGGCGACTGGTCGTGCCGCCATGGTGCCTTGGTGAAATATAGCCCTAAAAGCCTAATTCGCTGAATAAAAATATTCAGCGAATATGAGGTTGACATGAGAGGCTAAGTTTGTAAGGAGAAACCTACTTTTAAACAGGTGAAGCCGTAGGCAGACTCTAGTTGTAAAGTATAACAATTGTAAATGGGTCTCTCACTGAAATGAATGTTTCTTTTCGTGTAGTAAATCAAGTTCTATAATGTATTACCATCTTAACCTTTTAGATACCGTCAATTTGAGACACAATAGCAAGACAATAGACTGATGCCTGAACGGCGTTCGCTTGGGGTATAATGAATTCAAAAAATCGCGCAACATCGCCTCGCATCGCGTCTTACTGTGATCTGACTCTAACACACTGCTGCGGTAAATACAGAACATTGTTGCAGTTATTTTTTATCGGGGCTTCAATTTCATATCTTTAGTGATAAGAAAGATTTTTATTGTTTGATTTGCAGTGTTTTTACTGCGTATACTTGTAATCAACGAACTCTGATGTCTTGCGATACATTAGTATGAGTTTGATTAAGTTGAATCGTAGTTTTTAGGGTTCCGTACCTCAAAAGGAAAAAAAACGGAACCCTTATAGAATCACTTTGTTGTCCGTCCGTCTGTCTGTCTGTCAACACCCTTTATCTTGAGAACGCGTGGAGGTATCGAGTTCAAATTAAAACCATACACTCAAGTCTACGGTCCCTTCAAGCTGTGAAAAAACCAAACTTCTAAGTTAATGAATCCAAAAGATATGGCCGTTTATGTCGCAAAAAAACGTATACATATTTTGATACTATCATAGTTCGAAATTCATAAGGTACTTCTCGTTGACCCAGAAACCCTGAAATCTGGCACAAAGTAAGGTTTTATAGCGCAGATGTAGGAAAAAATCTGAAAAAAGTAAATTTGTTGTTACCTAAGTCAAAAACAAGAGATATGCAATTCGGAAAAATCTTCGAGACTACATTCGGTAATTGTAGTTTGCACGGAACCCTCAGTACGTGACTCCAACTCGCACTTGCACAGTTTTTTTTTTTATTTTTAATGCCCGAGATTTGATTTTAGGTGAAATCGCCTGGGTAGGTAACACGCGGAATTCAATTCATAAGTTTTTTTTGCATTTTGCAGGAGTATCAAGTTGTATGTTGATTAAATAATGAATGGCGGCCGTAACACATATTTACTTACGGAAATTATAGTCATTAGAAATCAGAAACGTTTATTTCAAATATACCATTTACAGGCACTTTTGAATCATCAAAATGCCGATGTCGGTCAGTCAAAAAAAGTGAAGCTAAATACATATCCTAAAGCGTAGGAATCTCTATGAACAAGAACGTGCAAGAAGCACCATGAGTTATGAGTTAAATACATCTTGGTTACATATTTCTTGTCGTTTCTATTATGTGATCATCTATCAATGTAAAAATAATCGAAAAAAAAAAAACTAATAAAAAAATATAAGTTGAAATAAACCACTCCCAATCAAAATCCTACCACCCTCTCGGTTCTCTCTCGTCTTACCCATTTGAATTGATATTTCATGAAAAAGTCTATTGAATGGGGTAAACCGTAAGACGAACTGAAAGGATTATAATATATCATAGGTACCTTATATATGACTTCTTACCCCAAAAATATAAACCCATAATATTTTTAACTTTTTAACCAGTTACGTCAGATATATTCACACACAAACACTCGTATTTATTCCGCCAGGATCGCACATATCCACGACCAAAACACTCCATCTCGTCAGGTCTTCTGACACCTATGAGGATTGAAGAGTTAAACGAGATGGAGTACCCAGTTGCAAACACGACCCTGGCGAATAGAATACGAAAACACTCGTCGGCCCAAGCGGTTAATAAAACATTACCAAAGTGCTCCATCGTCGGCAGTATCATAGCTTACCATCAGGTAAGATAGTGGTCAAACGCGAGCCTATCACTAATAATAAGAAAAAGCTTGCTCACCTCAAGTCCCGGATTATAGTAGCCGCTGAGGTACTTGTCGCTGATGCTGACGAGGCACCAGAAGGCCTGCACGGCTGGCATGTGCATCAACAGGAAGGCAGCCACCGGCGCCTGCGCTTGGAAGTAGCCCACCTTCGGGTTCAGCACCGAGTAGGCCTTCAGCACGGAGAACAGTTCTTGTTGCCTGGAATTGGAAAGATAGGAAATATTACTGAATGATGGAATGTCAAAACACTTGATGGATTTTGAAATTTCTATCCCAAATTAAAATTCTTGAGCAAGTTGTAAAATAAATCTATACCCTACTCTTCCCTAATTTTCATTGTTTTCCCATAAGAACCTATTCCTCACAATAACAAACACAACAAAAAAAGAATTAACGAAATCGATTCAGCTGTTCTCGAGATTTGAGCTTAGCAACACATTTAGCGATTCGAAATGATCTTTACTTTGCAAATAGGTTTAAAAAAAAAATCTTTTTATCATATTTATTTTTATATTATAGAAGACATTATGGATAGAATATTAATTAATGACTATTCTATGAGTTTAGGAATTCCCAGTACAATATTTAAACTCACAAACAACCGCAAAAAAACCTAAAAAAACCGGCCAAGAGCGTGTCGGGTCACGCTCAGTGTAGGGTTCCGTAGTTTCCCGGCCGTCAAAATAAGTGTACCCACTAATGAGTTTAAAAAAATGCTTGCATATACGATTATACTACAAACTTAGTCCAGAAATTAATTTGTAGAACCCTTTTGTTTTTTTTGTACAAAAACTTCCATCAAGTTCAAAATAATTTTCCTAGAAAGTCCTAATAAAGTTCTACTTTTCAGGTTTTTTTCATATTTTCTAAACTTATGATTCAAAAGTTAGAGGGGGGGGGGCACACATTGTTTTTTACTTTTGGAGCGATTATTTCCGAAATTCTTGACATTATCAAAAAATGATATTAGTAAACCCCTATTCATTTTTAAATACCTATCCAACAATATATCACACGTTAGGGTTGAAATTAAAAAAAAAAACACTTTACATATAGGGGGGCTACCCTAATAAAACATTTTTTTTCCAATTTTTATTTTACCACTTTGTCGGCGTGATTGATATACATATTGGTACCAAATTTCAGCTTTCTAGTGCACGGTCACAGAGATTAAACGAGGACAGACAGACAGACAGACAGACATAGCGAAACTATAAGGGTTCCTAGTTGACTACGAAAACCCTAAAAAAAACATTCGTTTATTTCCATAACACCGCAACAATACTTCAATACGTCATTGGTATGATGTGACGAATGCGATAAGGTCCAGTTAGTCACCAAATTACTGCGGACAGTCCCTAACCACATTAGCCACAGGGACATTGAGCGATAACATTGACAGTTAATTGTGACGAGTTTAAAGAATGAAGTTTTGCACCATTATCATCAACGTATCAGCCAAGAGCTGACTACTGAGCAGTGGCGTAGCTAACCTGAGACCGTACTGTTTAAATTATTTAAATGCTTTCTTCGACTGGATAACTGGATAAGTCTTTATTTTTTTTGCGGGTAAAATTCATCCAAAAGACATCCCTCACCCTTGGACGGAGCGGGAGATAGTATCAAACTCTTACTGACTAATTCATTAAACCCCAAGCGAACGCCGGCGTTCGCGCACCTATTGTCTTTCAATTGTGTCTGTAATTATCACGATTGAAAGGAAAAAACCCAATCCGTTCTTTCTTGCCTTTCATAACGGGGTCGAGCCTCCCTTTCGGAACTAGACCCTGGCCCCAGAGGACTAGGAGGGTAGGTAAATTTTTTTATTGTAACCTTATGTAGAAAAACCTAGAATGTGCGGAATCAGCTATAATATTGGAACATTATCAATAGTCATCAGGTACTAGTTAACTACAGACTTCTTATCAAGAAAAGAATTGAAGGTTATGGATAATAATACATAAGTTACGAATAGTAATAGTAGAACAACCTGTATAGCTCTATTATTGGCCTTGTATAGATCCTGAAAATTGTAGGTAGTTATGCAGGATGGGCAGCATAGCAGGTGGCGCATGTCCTAGAGTCTCCACACTGGCACTGTGCTAGAGATGGGTCAAGGAAGCCCCATTTGGCCAGATTGTTTTTTTTTTTGGCCACTGTAATTCGCGTCCAAGGAGAAGAGTGCTAGAGATGGGTCGAGGAAGCCCCATTTGGCCTGTTTGTAATTTTTTCGGCCACTGTAATTCGCGAGATGTTCCGATGGGGTGATGAAAAGTGGAGGAGTTGTATATTTCTGCCTCCACAGCGCGCATCTCTCGTCCTCTGCAGACTTTTTATGACATCGTAAATGGCATAAAACTTTTCCGGCTCTTTAAGCGTGCAGGTATTAATTGAAATTAATTGGCCATTATGAATCAGTCGAATAATTTTTAAGAAATACCCAGAACCAGAATAATCAAGGCCCATAATAAAACAAACGCGAACAAAACCGCAAACGAGTAACAAACAACAAATAAAAGTTGACTAATTAATTACAAAACAAATATCCAGGCGATTAGTTAATTAATGGAAATACTAATGAACCTATTAATTGCAAGAACCGCTTAGCGAGCCGTTATGTAATTAACTGGTTACTACACCGAACAATTGGAACTATCTTTTTTTTCGTCGGGAAACCATCAAATAATTCTTCTTTCCGCTCTGAATTATAGCTACAACCTATGGGACTTTAAGTCAAGAGTGAATAAGTAACTTTTAGACAAGCGTGCTCCATCGTCGACCACATCATCGCTTACCATCAGGGAGATAGTGGTCAAACGCGAGCCTATCAATAACAATAAAAAAAATGAAGCAAGAGGGAATGTCAGACTTTTACTGACTAAATCCATGTGTTCCGTAACTACTCTTTGCGATCTAGGACCAGGATAACTCTTTCGAACAATTCCATAACCCTGGCAATACTTGGATTATTTATCTTGGGAAATAAATCAATGACTTCTTCCGCTTTAAGGTCGAGCGAGCTGGTGTGTCAGACTTTTACTGACTAAAACCACACCTGTGTCCTTCACTTGGACTTTGCGTTCTAAAACCAGTTTCACTTTCAGAAATTCCCCGTGGCCCTGGGCCACATCGGCTCAGCTGGGTCCCTACGGTTTTGCTGACATCTCTGTGAGGCGCGCGTATTTACCGGGCAGCCGGACGACGAGCAACCCTTGGCTCGTCGTTCGCAAGCCTGCGATACTTGGACTTCCTGTAGATAGGTACAACAATCTAAATATTTTCAGCCTTTGTTGTCGATTGCATTGTAATATTTGTTGTTGTTGCGTACGTTGGGACCGCAGTCCCGGTCCAAAGAGCCCCACGACCCGTTTATGGGTCATGGATTTTTCTTTTTAAAGAAAAATTAAAAATTCAGCATGGCTACCGTAGTTCACGGCTTTTAATTCGAATTTGAACGCTCTAATACCATTCACTAAGTCTAAAGGTATTGGGCAACTAAGTTAAAGCATGAAATTATTACGGAACTTCTGTCTACTAATAATAGCAATCTGTGATGCTGACAAGCGTGGAAAAATCAACAATTTCCAATAAATTATAGTGGCCTATATCCAACAGTGACCCATTACAAAACATAAACTGAATCATAACAACTATGATGACATAGTAACAAGGCAATGCGAAGATGGCTACTGCGAGTTGGACTCGAGCACGACGGGATCCATCTACAATTGCCATAACGGATCTTGAGCGGTTGCGCAGAAGTCAATATTCTGTCCCTTTAGTGGTGCGAAGCGACACACGGGGGCGGGGAGTGTCAGTGATTGGCTCGCCGCGCCATCGCGTCATAGACGTCACTCCTCATTCGTTCCCTGCGTTGCTGCATGTATCTAACAACGAAGACGATTGGCTCGCCAATGTATGGAATGCGCAAAGCGATCCCCACTCTGACGAGCGCTCAAGATCCGTTGTGCCTACTGTACACAACATTAGACCCCCGTATTAATTTAAGTTCTTACACTTCTTACGATCCATGGTAGATTTCGCTAGCGTTAAGTTTGCCATTGTACCCATAGATTTAAGTTTATGTATGTAGGTATAAGTCGTGTTACTTTTTTGGTGTACAATAGAGTTTATTATATTCTGTTAGACACTATTTTTAACCGACTTCGAAAAGGAGAAGGTTCTATGTTCGGCTGAATGTATGTTTTTTTTTATAACCTACTAGCTGTGCCCCGCGGTTTCACCCCCGTTTTTCTCGTTTCCGCGGAAATACCGAGATAAAATATTGCCTATAATTGCCTCCCTCAATAAATGGACTATTGAATATTTAAACAGTTTTCATATCAGATCAGTATTTCCCAAAATTACCGCGTTCATAAATGTATTTATTATACTCTTCAAAGATCTTATACTTACAATCATCAACAAATATATTTCGAAAAAGATTATTACAGGATTTTATGTTGATAAAAAACTCTATGGCCCATAACTAATTAATAGGTACCAACTCTTAACATCTTACACACGTGATAACTTTTAAACGAAATATCCGATTGAGATGAAACAAAAAGTATTTTACTTCTACATAAATACTCTTGATAACATAATGCTTAATTTCGATAAAGATTAATATTACGATACATATTTAACGTAGTTTTTTTTTCTTCAGACGATTTAATAATTGTTTTGAACACAAAATCGGTTATTGTGATTAAACCATGATAGCTAGATATATGTTATGGTGTGTGTCTTAATGGGATCTACAAACCCGTAGTACATCATTTTGTTCTATTGTCAATAGTTTTTGCAGCGCACGCAAAAATAGGTTTTCGATTTTACACCTTGTGTTACAAAATAGCAATTTTATTACGGATCACTAATTTTGAAAAAAAAGAACATAGCCTATAGCCTTCCTCGATAAATGGACTACCCAACACTGAAAGAATCATTCAAATCGGACCAGTAGTTCCAGAGATTAGCGCGTTCAAACAAACAAACAAACAAACTCTTCAGCTTTATAATATTATTAGTATAGATTAAGTAGGTATTTGTTGTTATAGCGGCAATAGAAATACGTCATCATTTTCAAAAATAAATTTCAACTGTCTAGTTATCACGGTTTATGAAATATAGTCTGGTGACAGACAGACGGACAGTAAACTTAGTAACATGGTCCCGTTTTTACCCTTTAGGAAAGGAACCTTAAAATTACATAAAAAACAAATTTCCTTTTTTTTTTAGCAAATAAACTAAAAATGTGTTTCTTTTTTTAGCATACAAGCACACGCCAGGTATCCGTTTGTTTGATAATAAAACATCTCTTAGTTGTGTAACTCGACTTGGAAATTGTCCAAGTTCATAATGTGTTAATGCACTTGGCAACTGAATGAGATGAGAGTGTAAACAGACAATCGTACATAGAGCACGGAGACGTATGACGCTGGTAGAGGCGGCGCTAGTAACACTTTCCATACCATAGACATTTAGACAGGCAAAAATAACGAATTCATTTTCCCTTACTTGTGTAGGTACTATCAAAATCAGTTCCGCCTGACTATCGCTAAGTTAATTTTTTTCTTACACTCGAAACGAAAATTTCAAAGAGTTTGGTAAAGCGCATCGCCGCATAATTTAAAAGTATTTTTTAAGTGATCAGGCAGAAATTACCGCTATGGTACCTATGATGCCTTCAAGCCTTCGTGGTTCCAGTTTGAGAGAACGAGACGGCTATACAAGATATATAGCGCTATCCTTTTTTGACAATGGAATCATGATGCTAATAAGACTTGGTACGGCCCTAATTATGAAGTGAATAAGTAGTAAGGTGTGAGACATGAAACGGTCCTAAGGCTGGTACTTAATTTTATCTAGAAATTCAGATTAATCTACTACATAGGCTTGCGGTGACATCTTCCTTCACTATAACCTATGGAAAAGAGACAGGTATTGGTCACAGATTAGCTTTGTCTCTTTCAGCAAAGTGGCTCTCTATCCATTCTATGTTTGGTCCAAAAAAAAAAACCAAGTGCACTGTTTTTTTTTTTAGGTGGGTAAATCATCTAATGATATCTTCCACTCTTGGGTCATCTAATGACATCTCCCGCTCTTGGGCGGAGTGGCAAACTTTTACTGTCTAAAACCCCACTCCTAATCCTTCGTTGCCTTTCATACCAAGGCCGAGTCTGGCAATAATAATAGAAGTAGTTCATTGAACGTTTTCTGGGCCCTATAAATCTTAGTTGTATCTCTTTGTGGTTGAAAGAGTTACCGTGCCCCTGGAACGCAAAGACCCCCAAAAACATACAGGTTTTAGTCAGTAATAGTCGCTTTCTACGGAGTAGGAGAAGTTATTTAATGATTTCCCACCTCGATAAAACGATAATCAACGGAATCCTATTTCTAAGCCTCTAAAAAAAGGTGCCGCTGTCTCTACAGTGCCGGGTGCAACGATTCTGCGCTCTGTGCAAACAATCATATTAATTGTTTCTAATATTGTCGCTAAAATGAAAACTATCTGTTGTGTTGTTCTGAGTACGCGGTTGTTGTTTTTGTTTTGGGCTGTTGCCGAATATATAATTTTGTTAAGAATTGAAGTTTAAATTAGAGTAGGCGAATATTTCGACTTTTTTTTGCTCTAAACATTGTAATACAAATACAACAGTGAAACAATTAAAAAGTTTCATGTGTTTTATACCGCAATAACAATACGAGGAAAATTTCACGATAAATGGAACTGTAAACGATATCTGTCGAAGCTGGTCGTAGCATTGTATTATGTATGCATTCAATAGAGCTGTTGATACAACCTGAAACTTTTTGGCCGAAAATGCAGTGATAGGCGGTTTGCCTAGCGCGTATAGCCGAGCGAGTAGTGAAGTAAAACGAACGTTCTATAAAGATGGGTCTACGCTAGAGGAGCCGAACACGAAACAAGCTCATATTCGCGTAGCACGAGCGACAGTATACGAATTTCGAGACCCACCCTTATGTTCGTTACCAGCCGTACTGCGCATTTAGCACCTTCATAAGTAAAGTGTATCAATGACTGCTATGCCGCAGGTCGTGGGTTCGATTCCCACCCAGGACAAATGTTTGTGTGATGAGCATGATCATTTGTTCTGTGTCTGGGTGTAATTTATCTATAATATGTATGTATTTAGAAATATTTAAGTACGTTTATCAGTTGTCTAGTACTCATAACACAAGCTCTGCTTAGCTTGAGACTAGACGGCGTTGTGTGATAGTTGTAGAATATTATATTATATTAATGAGAGAGCGTTTTTGGCCTTTTAGAACAGAGGACAGTATAAAAACTAGCCATGACTAATAAGACCACCGTTCTAAGAGATGTTCTCTTAGAACGCTAATTCTTCATTCGTAGACGAAATCTCACTCACCCAAGCCCCTCTTCCCGTATAAACATCTCATGGTACGGGAACTGGCGATGCAGGTCCTTCCTGATGTCCTCCATGCACTTGGGATCGCCAGGTGCCTGTAGTAGCTCTTCGTATTCGTTCGGGTGCTTCTCCAGAAGCAGCTGTCCTCCGCACAGGTACAGCCAGGCTTTTGGACGCACTGATGCTGGTATTCCTGGGGATATAGTGAGGATAACCGTGAGCAAACTAAGATTAGTCTAAAGGAGTTCGGAAAAATGCGACCTTTTATGTTCAAAATTGCAAATAGGATAGGGAATGGACTGTAATCCACTACGCGGGTCCAGTGCGGATTGGTGCATGGCACATGTCTCCGAATTTTTGGTTCTAGGACATGCCGGTTTCCTCACGATGTTTTTCTTCACCGCTTTGAGAGCGTTGGCGATGAAATAATTACACAAAGTACCTAAGGCTGGTTTCGAACTCGTAAGTTCAAAGGCTCGGGGCCATTACCACTCGGATACCACTCCTCCAAATTGACTTATACACTACAAAATAAAATCTTTGTAGAGCGACTTTCTTTTGAAATGAAAACACCATTAGTATTGTGTTCACCACCTGTGTGCTGACTACGAGTTGTTTTTACGTTAACGCGGCAGAAACGTTTTTCGCGTTTGGATCTCTGATTCAATAAAAGCTAGAAGCAGGCCAATCGGAGCGCCGAACGTCATAAACAGGTCTCGTGTGGTTCTCATAAAAGTGGTTCCTGATTGGCTGAAATATATACCTATAGCGAGATGTCATAGGCGTTCTGGGTCTGGGTGGGTGGGGTGTGTGTACACAATTTAAATGTTTATGAACACACGATGCAGGAGTTATTCGTAGTGTGGGGAAACGGATTACGAAGAGATAATAAAATTTCCACGTATTCAGTCCGGAACTGTACCCACCTTTTCGACACCTCTCCCTGACCTTCTTGTAGTTCTTGCTCATAAACGCCTCCCAGTTGTTGAGCATGCGCAGCCATTTTTGTTCCCGCTTCAGTATTGTGCTCGGCGATACAGTCCTTTTGCTGAAACAAGACAAAACTACAGTTAATATAATATTCCCTTTCAATCATTGGCGACAGAGTGTTTAAATCATTTGATAGAAAACTTCAGTCACGTCAGCCGCATGAGTACTGACCGCTGGGCAAGTGTCGCCACACTGCGTTCCTTGAAAGGGAAAGCGCCATCGAGGTCGCCCTAGAAAGAGGTGGCGAGAAGATCTGGACGCGTATCACAAGAACTGGTTCGAGACGGCGCGAGATAAGAATGTCTGGATGGACTTGGGGGAAAGCGTTGGAAGGCCTCCTACAAGGGGGACCGATGACCTGGTGAAGGTAGCGGGGAACCGATGGATGCGGGACGCACAGGAACGTTCGATGTGGCGACGCTTGGGGGAGGCCTATGTCCAACAGTGGACGTGTATCGGCTGAAATGATGATGATGATGATGATAACTTGGGGGAGGCCTTTGCCCAGCAGTGGCACAGTAATGGCTAGGAAAAAGAAAGAAGACTTTAATATCAGACAACTCCCAGATTATAAACCCTTTAACCGCATGCGTCAGTGATCCGACGAGTGTTTTCGACTGGTCCTGTGTTTTTGACTGGACACTCCATCTCGGTTAGTACTTCAATCTCCATAGCTGACAGAAGAGTTGACGAGATGGAGTATTTGTTCGTGGATGTGCGAATGTGGCGGATTAAACGCGAAAGTGTTTATCACATATATCCGAGACGTACGCGGTTAAATAAATTATAAGATACATTTATACCGTGATATTTTCGGTTGGATATCGTGTACTTTCCAATTTATTTGGTGTCAAATCAATTTTTCATACAGGCAACCTTGAATCAAACATCGCCTGATCCGACTATGATCTAAGCCCCATCAATCTATTTTGGCGTTCCCAAAGTTTTTTCTTATATATACCAGTATCAGTAGTCCCCGTATCAGTTTTCAATCAATGAATCGCTCCATTGGTCTAGTGTAATCATTATCACTAGTTACTCAATCTATATTGTTACTTAACTCAGACGTAACTTTGTCCAGTTTATTATAAGTGTTCCGATAAAACGAAGATAACTGAATGATGAATCTATTGAGTCAAGATTAAGCTTCCAGTTAGTTTAATCAGAAGTGCCTTTTAACGTTACTCACTCAAGATATTGTGCTTGTGCTATCAATAGTTCACTTGCTAATTCGTATTAATTAATCATCTTTGGTTTTTTGGAGCAGTGGTGGGCGAGTGTTAAACAGCCCAGACAGGCGTATTACTTTGTGTAATTTAGGTAAAGGAAAACATCGTAAGGAAACCAGCATATCCTAGAACCAAAAATTCGAAGACATGTGACATTCACCAAACCGCACTGGGCCCGCGTGGTAGATTACGGTTTATTCCTTCTCCTATGGCCTCAGTCCCAGCAGTGGGAACATTAAAAGGCTGATTATGCTATGCTTATGCTTTATCCTCTTTAACTACCTAGTATATAATAACAACTAGCTTCTGTAATGTAGATAAGTTTCTCTATACAGATTTTGGATCCCCGTTTCCTGAGCCCGATCAACTTGGGCGAGTCGGCCATTTGCCCAGAGCGGCAGAAAATGAGGGGCGTCAAAATTGACTTATTCCTATCTTCCAACCTAGCCATCCACATCCAAGTTGACAGGTTGAGAATTTTATGTGCCACCTTCCGACCTACTTAAGGTTGGATGATAGTGGAAATATTTAAGACTTAAAACTCATGATTTATATGGTTTTGCGTACGTAAAGGGCAGCGGAAATTATCTTTGCTCCTAAAATCCTCTCTTAATGCTTGCCTACGTCATAAAAGAAGACCTAGTGCAAAATTTTTACGCTCCTAGTTGCAGCAGTTTCGACTGTACGTTGATATGTCAATTAGTCGGTTTCTCCTTCAGATTGTTTAATTCATCGTTAGGTTTTACAGGTAAACTAAACATAATCACTAATTATTCCAATTACAAATTTCACAAACGCTTCATGGTCAGTAAAACGAGTATTCCACGGAAATAAAAACATTTAAAAAAATATGTAGTGGTATTTTTATTTTCCAATATGCCAGTCATCCAGTCGCATGCTGGCTGGCAAGAATTCAATATAGCCATAGAGGAAATAAAAAAAAAGCACGTTCATAGTCGACGGGCGTCGGAATTAGTTGTGGCATGAAACGCCGGACGCGCATTTTTTACTTCGACATTCAATCTCCGCAGCTATGGAAGGAATTTTTTAAAGAAACTTTTCAAGAAATACGAACAATTTTAGGTCGATGTTTTGAAGTTTTTTTAATTTTATTTTCTGGGTTATCTAAAGTGTGTACAAGCTTTTAGATGGGTCCAATTACTTTTCCGCTCTAGGGCGGTGCTAGAGAGCGTGCCCAACTTTTCCTGACTAAAACCACAGTTTTGTTCCTTTATTGCCTTGCGTGGAACGCCTCGGGCTTCTCTTTCGGAAGCCAAACCGGGCGCTCGAGCCCCGGTATGAAGGCTTGAAGGAATGGGATGGGTTTTTTAGTCAGTAAGAGTCTGACACTACCTTCCGCTCCGCCCAAGACCGGGGGTAGTCATTGGATGATTTTTCCCAACGAAAAAAAAAAAATGGCTCCAGTAGGCTTCCACGTTGCTGGGCCAATACTGTCTTCTTGAAGTTAATCTTTTTGAAACGCGCAAGGAAAACTACTTGCCGTCGACGACTACTGTCTACTAGCAAACACTGCTAGCCACTCAATCCAATTAGCACGTGTGCTACATAATTTGCTAATTACAACACCTAATAAAGAGTTATTTCCAGTCGAGGCACTTATATATTACCTACTCTTTTTATTTTTTTTTCTTGGTTAGTGTGCATGCTTCCAGTGAATGCCAACTACTAAAATTAACCAGCCAGACATAAACTAGTGCTTGATTGCGATCCCACCTGAAGGTAAGCAGTGATGCAATCTACGACTAGTTCATTAAGAGCCTATTCACTCTAACCTTGAAGACATCTAAATTATAATCGGACTGAAAAACGGCAGGAAACAAATTGTATCAGACACTTCTCAGAATTATATTATCAGACAGTTTCATGATTGCCGTTCAACTTTAGCAGAATTTTGTGAATCGCGGTTTCACGGCCTAATTGCGAAAATCGATTTCATATCTCATATTTTCGCATTCGCGTTTTATGTCGGCAAATTGTCCAAAACGCCACTTAGTCTACATCTAATTGCACTAATATTTTATAGAGGTAAAGGGGTAATGTTTAATCTACACTAATATAATAAAAAGGTAAAGTTTGTTTTTACGTTTTTTTTTGTTTGTATGACGTAATCTCTGAAAGTACTGGTCCGATTGTTAAATTTGTTTCACTGATAGAAAGCTGCTTTTTAGGGTTCCGTAGCCAAATGGCAAAAAACGGAACCCTTATAGATTCGTCATGTCTGTCTGTCTGTCTGTCCGTCCGTATGTCACAGCCACTTTCTTCCGAAACTATAAGAGCTATACTATTGAAACTTTGTAAGTAGATGTATTCTGTGAACCGCATTAAGATTTTCACACAAAAATAGAAAAAAGCAATAAATTTTGGGGTCCCCATACATAGATCTGAAACTCAAAATTTTTTTTTTCATCAAACTTATGCGTGTGGGGTATCTATAGATAGGTCTTCAAAAATGATACTGAGGTTTGTAATATCATTTTTTTCTAAACTAAATAGTTTGCGCGAGAGACACTTCCAAAGTGGTAAAATGAGTGTCCCCCCCCCCCCTCTAACTTCTAAAATAAGGGAATGATAAAACTAAAAAAAATATATGATGTACATTACTATAAAAACTACCAACGAAAATTGGTTTGAACGAAATCTAGTAAGTAGTTTTATTTTTAATGTGTCATAAATCGAAAAAAATACACTATTATTAAAACATCAATTAAAGTTACAACACATTTACAAGACCTTTTATATTATGTTACTTGCTGCTACGGAACCCTTCATGGGCGAGTCCGACTCGCACTTGGCCAGTTTTTTCCTGAGTGACATAGGTTGGCGATATTTTATGTACGTGGGCGAAGCCGCGGGCTAAAGCAAGTTTTCTATATTTTGACATTGATTATCAGATCAGATAAAACACTAGTCCTCAGTCAAGACAGAATCCCGACCCTAACATAATAATTAAAAGGCTAGATAGATTCATTGTTATTAATAGCATTCATGAAAATGATACAACAGTTACTTATCTGTGTAATTTAAACGCTCTGAAATTAACAAGAACCTAAAATGAACGCCATATCTTTACAGTATAATTTATCAAAATGGAACAGCGAGGTGGTGATGGTTTATCAACTAGGCCACGTTAGAACAATAACATTACTTACGTACATTGTAAATTTTTATGATAGTCTGAAAATAGTAAATCACACTAACAATAATATTATAAAGGCGAAAGTTTGTAAGTATGTATGTTTGTCACTTTTTCACGCACGAACGACTGAGCGGATTTGGATGAAATTTGGCAAACGGATAGACCATGTCCTAGAATATCTAGCTAGTAATTTAAATCTAAACTAATATTATAAAGAGGAAAGATTTGATTTTGTTACGATGCTGTAACTCAAAAACTACACGGCCGATTTAAAAAATTCTTTCACTATTAGAAAGCTACATCTTCTGTAACATAGACCAGCATTTTTTTTTTATTGTACTACTCTGTGCCTGAGGTAACTAGATACTAACATAGTTTTGTAAGTTGTTTTTTTTGTAATACTAACACCCTATGAGCCAACGATGCCTGATAATAAAAGATTTTTTTTTTATTTATTACTACATAAAAAATAAATAGATCTTTACTTCTCGCGGCTTAGTAATAGGTTTCCGTTGGCACCCTTCGGTAACGGAACCATGGAAAAGGCGTGCAGCTATCAAATTAAATTAGGACCTCATCCATCAAAATGATTGATTGTTCAATCGCAACTTAGTTCGCTATTTATATACGATTGTATTAGACATGCGGATTGATACTAATAAATCCGTAATTTTTCACTAATTTATAGCTATAATAGTTCCTACTGTGTATTTATAGCATGAAACCACGCTATCCCGGCGTCGGAGCGTGATAAAAAACTTATCACTGTATCAAAGCGGTTGATAGCTGATAAGGAAACTAGGTCTTTTTATTTGTTGTTGAACGTGCAGATTTTGATAGTAAGATAGATAAAATATTTATTTGTTGCAACACTAAACATATTGAAATCTTAAAACTAAGCACTTTGTTTTTATGTTAGCCTTATGTTCTGTCCTACTCCTGGGCAAAGGCCTCCCTTCACAGCTTCCAACTTTCGCGGGACCGAGTTTCCTCTTAAATAAAATAAAAAACTGGGCAAGTGCGAGTTGGACTCGCGCACTGAGGGTTCCGTGCAAACTACAATTCCCGAATGGAGTCTTGAAGATTTTTCCGAATAGCATTTTTTTTTGTCTTATGTAACAACAAATTTCCTGTTTTTATATTTTTTTCCTATAGCTGTGCTATAACACCTTTTTTTGCGCCAAATTCCAGGGTTCTGGGTCAACGGAAAGTAATCTATAAATTTCGATCTTTGAAAGTATTAAAATATACGTTTTTTGCGACATAATATATATATGTATCTTTTTCATTCGTTAACTTAGAAGTTTGATTTTTTCCCAGCTTGAAGGGAGACCTAATTATATGGTTTAAATTTCACGACGCAGACCTAATTATAAGGTTTTAATTTCAACTCGCTACCTCCACACGTTCTTAAGATAAAGGGTCTTGACAGACAGAAAGACAGACGGACGGACGGACAACAAAGTGATCCTATAAGGGTTCCGTTTTTTCCTTTTGAGGTACAAAACCCTAAAAAACATTAAAAAAATTGACAAATAGATATTGGGTGGGTTCTTAGCAATTATGGTTCAAGAACTGATTTACTACCTAAATAACTAAAATAAAACTAACGTAATAATCTGACTTTCAAAATCCGTTATCCTGCACAAATTAATCTAAATCTAATTGCACATAACTGCTGAGGCGCAGTTATGTGCAGTTATGAGCTGCCGAGTTAAAGCTTCGTTTGATGTGAAATGTTCATGTAAACCCTTAGAACATACAAAAACAATTAAATATCTGAGTACTACCTATTAATTGTGCCTACTATAGATATACACTACTTCCCAACAAACAGGCAGACTGGATTACAATTCATAAATTGCCTTATATAGCTTTTTATGATTATTTTGGACAGGGCGGCACATCGCAAAACAGATGGTCGATGAGGACAAAAGGTTCTGGAGTCGCGACCACGTACCGAAAGAAGCAGGGTTAGAGATTTGGAGGGCCTACCACGACGTGAACCGTTAACCTGGTGAGGGTCGCATGATAGATGCGAGACGCACAGGACCGGTCATTATGGCGACACTTGGAGGAGGCCTATGTCCAACAGTGTCCTTCAGCTTCGAGCTGTCGGTATTTGGTTCTTCATATTACTAAAGCAGAAATAAAATGACCAACATTAACATTGATATTCCCCGCTTCTAGTATTAATCTGATTAATTTTTAGCATAAGATTTTAATATACGGACGAAACATTAACATAAAAAATTGTTTGTGCAACGCGTGCCTTAGAGCAGTTCTAATTAACTATCAGCCTTGAAGAGAGGTCGGCAAACTGATGGTATGTAACCTCTCCATTACTTGTGAAATTGCATTCGCTTTGCATAAGTCGGAAGATAGATAGTATGATAATTACATTTTTCCACGTCTGCGGCCAGCCAAGCGGACGAAGGAGGAAGGGTTTTGAAATGGCTCTGTATGATGATTATCTATGTCTACGAGTATATACACCACTAATTTTAAATTAGTACAAATACTTAAAGGGCTCATTAGAAAAGCCCTTGTTATTATTTAAGTAAAGTCTCAATAAATAATATTCATAAACCGCAAAGTTATTAGCGTTTGTGTTTATCCCAAAATGTCTCTCAATTTATGGAAATATTGTGCAGGCTATTGATTATGAATGAATAAAGGACGATCAAAATGGAAAAACACTGCCTGCAGTTTTTTCTACTAGCAAATGTTATGTACGATTGAATCTATGATGAATTTACCTTTTCGTGCTCAATTTTAGAATTTCGGTTTTTTCTACTTTTGAATACAAAAATATGATCAGTAACGGGTACAGATACAGCCCCATTTTTTTGTGTACTAATTAAAAAGAAGGGGTGTATATTTGTTTAGTTTAGAGTAAAGAGTCAACTTATGTCATGATTTTGGTGGAATTCTACTGAAGTTAAGGATTTAATTAGTCTAGGCTAACACAGGTGGATCCTCAAATAAGAGAAAGCTCTAGGAACTGTGAATTCCTTCAATTTTCGTTACGTACGGTACGCGAGTGAATAGACGAACTGTGACTTATTTGCAAGGCAACACTGTTTTTTTTTGACGTGTTAAATATAAATGATCAAATAACTCCTTCAGCTCTGGGAGCGAGAGTGAGTGTCAGACTTATGCCACCTATGTTCCTTCAGTAGACCTTTACGTTCCAAAGCCACGGTATCTCTATCGAACAGACCTGCAGCCCTAGTGGGCCCCGTTCATTTTTTACTAACATCCCTTTGAGGTAGCAGTTTAGCATCTTAAAGAGACCTATCTATTAACATTACACTGCTACCCAAAAAGAATATGTTGGTAAATATTCGGTATACATACTGCTCCGTGAACGTCAATATATCAAACTCAATCAACAACACTGTCCAGTTCTCCTAGGTATTCGCTGATAGCTTCGTCAATGTTTCTATGGCCTTATCAAAGACACTGCGTGATGTCATTCTGTTACGCGATACACCGACCGAGTTCTGTGCCTGGGATCGCTAAATGATGACTAAGATGTACTAGATGCTAAAATTTTTATCCAAGGAAGTAGATTCTAGTAGGAGGAACCTTGGAGACAACTTGGTGAAGATATAAATGTACAGGATAGACTTGGAGAAGACGAACTTGGAAAAGTATAAGATACTGCGGAAGTCATCTCGTCAAGAGTTAGAGAAAAAACGCACTTGGAAAAAGACATAATTTTCGTCGAAGTAGCTTCTCGAAGGATGAAAATAGAAAACTACTTAGTGAAGACAAAACTGTACATAGAAGTCATTATAGTCAATGAAGTAGACACGCTTGCAGAAGGATAGGAAGAAGATCCTAGTAGGAGAATACTTGGACTTGAAGACAATGAAGAAGATGAACTTGAAGCAAGATGCAGTAGTAACCATTTTCCAATATCGAAAAATATCAAACTTCAACTGCAAATCAAATGCACAAAGGAAGTTATCGTTTGTAAGTTCCTCGAAGTCACATACTAGAATTACTCACATAACAGCGTTAACCAAAAATGCACCAATTTCAAAACAGCTAAAAACAAAAACTAGAACAAAACATTATGACTCCGAATCCGGCGTCGGAAACAATAATGGACCAATAATAACAGCAGTACGTATGATTCAGTTGTGCAAAGTAATCGAAGGCCGAAGCGTTACGACACGCTATGCCGGTGTTTCAAGCTCAATAAACTCTGTGACAGGCCACAACGTTACGTACGGAATGCTGTTTCCAATAATAATAGTTGGAAGAGGAAAATCCTATCCTACTAATAATATAAATCTGTTTATGCGGATGTTTTTAAAATTGTAAACAGAACAAGTAAAACTTGGAACAGGGTAGACCATAATCTGGACTACCACTTTTTTATCACGGTAGAGCGTTCCTATCCGATAACTTTCGACGCGAACGAAGCCGTAGGCAAAACTTAGATAGACCGCTGTTAGCTACTTTTAACAGGGCATACCCGGAAAATTAATGGACATCGGAATATTTCGAATCTGAACATATTTTTCGAAGAAAACAATGCACGCTGGCCTGACATTGAAACAGAAGTCTCCAAACAAAAATTATTGATAATAAATTCGTGCTAATCTTGATGCACTGAATACAGAAAATAATAAGATTAGATTTTGATTTACACAAACAGTATGCAACTACCAGCTAATAACACCGTTTTTAAATTAACATGTTACTGCTGGACAGAGGTCTACCCCATAGCCTTCCAACCATTGAAAAAAAAAGCCTTGTATATCAATGCTTCCAACGTTCTGAATTTTGCTTTCTGTAGCCAATCCGTCCGGAACGAGTCAAATTTATAGAAGAAATCCAATAAACCCACAAAAATGAAACTAACGACTCGAAAGTCCCATAAAACCTGAAGTACATATTGCGAAATACGAGCATACTCGTAACATTACCATTACTCTCGTATGGCACATAATCAGTGTAATGGGGTTCATTACACCGGCACTATTGTTTATGGCGACTGAACCACTTTCAGCACATCTTTGTGAGCATTCCTTTTCATTTTGCAGCTGGGATTATGCAAGCATTTTCTTGTCGCGCACTAAGTATGGTGCCGAGTCTTTCTGAGCCATTGCACACGTCTAAGATGACATAAGTTTCTGTTTAACGAGGAAGTGTTATTTTTAGAATTACTGACTCCTTTAAAGCTATTTTGGGATGTCCCTACTCGTTTTCAACATAGTTCGTTAACGAATTAGTACGCCAAGCAGATATAGCTTCTCTGTGCTTCCAAAAGCCAGTTTGCGTCCTCCTTAGAATCTTAAACTTTGGAAGTCTCTACGCAAAGGTTATTATAATCTTAAAGTTTTCTTCTAACTTTGTCAAGATGCGGCCCTTGGCGAACTCACGTACATGAAGCAACAATGTCTAGCGACACATATGTGTAACAATACATAGCTCTCATGTCTCATACGAGTACAACGTGCGTTATTGTGTAATGGGGGCCCCGGGTCGCAATTTGAATGACATTCGCAACGTATTTCAATTACATTTAGCGGTTTTTAAGTTTATTGCTCTGTTTCACGATTATGCTCGTTTGGTTAACATCTTTCTTTCTCATCAGGTGGAAATTCAGAGAGTTGTAATTTATAAGACATCATATACTTGCCATCAATTTTTCTTCGTATTTTTCTCGTAATCTTTTACGTTCTCCTTTTCTTGTTATTGCACGGACATTCAAATACCTTAGTAAAAGGGGGTAGCCAATGGATGCAGCTGTCTATACCGCGTAGTTTTGTTGCTTTTTGCATAAATAACTTCATGTCTGCAGTCTGCATGATACATACGTCCAAATCTGGACTAATACATACATACACATGCATTAAAAATGAAGTAACACAGTTATTCAGCTGTGTCGTAATCGGCATAATGAGGATCATTACACCTGCTATTTGGCTGCTACGGTCCGCGACCACGCAGGTCCAAATCTGATTGTGTGTATCCGTTATGCGGTAGTAAATTATGACATTTTGAGCTGGATTTATCCAGATGTCCCATTAAAAGATGTAAGATTCTTGCCTGTACGCTACAATAAAATTGAATTAACAAAGTAATGTCGTCCATCGTCTGAACCCAACTTCTGATAAGAGTTTAGACTGTGCCACTTGGGCTGCAGGATAAGAGATACCGTAGCCCTGGAATGCAAAGGGCATTTGGAGGAGCATGGGTAGATTTGGTCAGTAAAAGTCTTGACACTCCCTCTAGCTCCACCTAGAGTTAAAGAATACTTGACGATTTCCCATCTACAAAAAACTGCAATATCTATTGTAGCGTCAACCAACAAGCAATTCAATCGCACCTTTTAAATCAAGCAAGTACGTCAAATACCTAATGAAGTTAGAATCATTGGGTGCTGGCCAAAAATATGACTAATGGTTCACCAGTTAAAGCTTGTTCAATTAATTACGATATTGAATCATTCCTGGTTACTGACGCCCCCTTAACTCTTGATACCGGTAATTAGAGAGTGATGTGTTACACAGATTTAAAAATTAGCTAACGTTATCAAACTCAATGGGCGATAACAGGCGAGAGCTTACGGACGGCGAGCCATGGGTAGCTCACCGTCCGGTCGACCGGTAAGGACCAGGCCTGGTTCGACGGCGCGTTGTATTTCACGTGAGCCTTAAAGAGATTTTAGGAAAATTGATGGGGCCAGTTAGGGCCGACGCCGACGAACTGCGGATTATTCGAAGCAGTTACCGCAAACTTTGCAAAAAAGCGCAATTGAAAGAACACTGTGGGTTCTAATCAGTAAAAGTCTGATACTTTCTCCCACTTCACCCAGAGCGGGAGACTGGGGCCAGGGTTATCCGAAAGGGCACCTCGAGCCCCGGTATGAAGGCTTGAAGGAACGGGATGAGTTTTTTAGTCAGTAAGAGTCTTACATTATCTCCCGCTCCGCCCAAGAGCGGAGGTTGTCTTTGGATGATTTTTCCCATCGAAAAAAAAACCCAGAGCGGGAAAATCAATGATCTTTTATTTTAAAAAAGCTAACGTTATCAAAAATTCCTAAACATCATGACTAAAACCATAAAATGTGTGGCAAATAACAATAACTATGCGTGATGCGGAAAATAATATATGACCAAATCTGAATCACATAGCACAGTTCATTATAACATGGATTATAGACATGTATGTAGATATGTTTATGTATTATTTTATTCGTATTATTTGTAATTGCATACTGGATACCCTCTATTGTATCAGAATAAAACTCAACTTTGAATATAGTTATTTGGATAACAGAGTATGAAATCTAAAAACTCTATATTGTAACTTGTATGGTGTATAATTTATATTCATAAAGAGGTAAAGTTGTTTTTTTTTGTTTGTAGGACATAATCACTGAAAATACTGGTCCGATAGCAAAACATTTTGGCACCGATAGAAAGCTGCTTTATTCCTGAGTCAAACAGGTTGTATTTTATGGACGCGGGCGATGCTGCGGGCAAAAGCTAGTAAAGAATAAAGAATGATGGATATTTGGACAATAATTGTAATGGAGTACAAAGTTCAATTCACCTGTTTTGTGGAATCACAACCATTGCAATCTGATTGTGCGCATCCGCTGCATACTTTTTATTTATGTATATTTAAGTCTGGGTTTTGGTACCTTTCAAAGCATAATACGTCTGGATTCTGATTGTTAATGGTAGAACTACTTTTCACACGTGTGCCACACACGCCGATCTGGGCGCGTCTATCTCCATACATTTTACATGGAAGCTAGACTTGTAGAGCTACACTTGATACACGCCACGCGACGTCGTTCTCCGTACAATTCAGGCATCTTACACGTATACGTCGGTCTGATGTTCTAGCTTCATAAATACAACACCAAAAACTAAAAAGGTATTATTTTTTTTTGACGAGACCCGCTAGTGCCGACTGCCGATGCCTGCTAGGGCTGTGGGATTGTTCGAAAGAGTTAACGCGGCCCTGGACCGTAATAAGCAAATGAAGGAACACGAGTGGATTTTAGGAAGTAAAAGTCTAACAGTCCTTCTCGCTCTACCCAAGTGGATGAAGTTTTTAAAAAAAAAAAACTTAAAAAAGACTTGGAAACGGGTGAAACCGAAGGCAGAAGCTGGTTTTACATTTTCATAACTCAATGAGTCACATGCGATTTCGTCCCTCTTCATCAATACAAACCAATTCCTATAAAATTTTCTAACAAGTCTAATATTTTCAAGACTATAACGCAAATTCATTTTGCACTCAAAAATGGAAAGACCAAGAAATTATGATGCCGGCCATACACGTTCAAACCTAACGTCCAATCGGTATGACGCTACCGATTGAATCAAACAGAGATTGATCGTGTGTGAGAGTGGATTGGTATGACAAAATGTTGGTCGTACCGGTCCGGTCCAGACGGTCATAAGAGCTATTTTCGTAGAAGTAATGAATCTAGCTTACAACAGCTAAGACCTACAGGCGACCTATCGCATTTTTGTATCGCTACGATACGTGCTAACTATTCTAATCAACTATGCAAATCGAACACTTTAAACTTCCGTTAGTCACGTTCGATGGAGTATCGGTCGAAATGACAATTTTGAAGAGACACTTATAATAAGAAGCAGTAATAACTTTCTTTTAACCCTTTCGGAAGACGTCTTTAGCAAAGAACTCTTTAGCAAGAATTTCTGCAATCTTTGAAAATAAATAAGTTTTGGTAAAGGAAGTTTTTATTTTAGAACATCAGTACACAGAGGAGTTTATATCTGGAAGCTGTCTTCTAAGGAAGATCAAAAAAACTGGGCAAGTGCGAGTCGGACTCGTGCACTGAGGGTTCCGTACAAACTACATTTCCCGAATGGAGTCTCGCAAGATTTTTCCGAATAACAATTTTTTTTTTTTTTTTGTGGCAAATATAACAACAAATTTACTGTTTTCAGATTTTTCCCTATACCTGTGCTATAAGACCTTGCTTTGTGCCAAATTTCAGGATTCTGGGTCACCGGGAAGTAACCCTGTGAATTTCAATCTTTGAAAGTAATTTATTAATAATGATGACAATAATAAGTGAAATATCTTTATTTTATTAGCCTTCATCCTCTCTCCTAGCTTTGCTATGCCCGACAGGGTCCCTATTGGTCTTATCTATATTTTTATACTATCTATATTATGTACATATGGAATGCAATAAAGTATTGAGTATTGAGTATCAAAATATACGTTCTTTTGCGACATAAAGGGCCGTATCTTTTGTATTTGTTAACTTAGAAGTTTGATTTTTTTCCCTTCAGTATATGGTTTTAATTTCAACTCGATACCTCCACGCGTTCTCAAGATAAAGGGTCTTGACAGACAGACAGACAGACGGGCAGACAGACGGACGGACAACAAAGTGATCCTTTAAGGGTTCCGTTTTTTCCTTTTGAGGTACGGAACCCTAAAAATTAAGGATGCTCTACATTAGAGGTTTGCTTGTACTCGCAGCTTTGTCTGCGTGCATAAAACATAGCCTATGTCACTCAGGAATAAACAAGCTTTCTATCGGTGAAAAAATTTGAGATCGGACCAGTAATTTCAGAGATTTAACCTCCTACTAACAAATAACAAACTTTACCTCTTTATATTATTAGTGTTGATTATTTATATGATCAAAAAAGGGTGGCTTCTGAAATTACGATTAATACAGAAGTAAGGACGAAATATTATTATGTTGCGTTTGCATTTAATACATAATAAGATAAAAGCAAGAGAGTAATAGGTACATCTGGAAATTGTCTGGTCGGTGTAAGGCACTGACCAAAAAATCGCTGGTAAGTTGGGTCTTTGCGACGATTATTTTTGATACCACACTGGTACTATTAGTGACTACAAAAAATATAACAGTGAGTGATGCTTCAATTATGTCTGCAAAAACTGTTATATGATTGCTTTCATCAAGTTTTAATCATTTCGAATCATTCTTTAATGGACTGCAACTTCGTGTAAGTAGTCTGATTTAATAAATCATTCATAATTTAGCTCTCGAGCGCACTCTCGAAGACAGCAGTAAATAGCGAGACGAAACTAGGTTTAGTTCGTCCGTTTTATTTACTGCAAATCAAATATCGGAAGGTTTTTAATTCCGTTACTTATTTCCGATATTAGATCTCAATGTTGAATGTTGAAATTGCAAATTTTCTTTTTAAATTGCAGAAATTCTGTATGAAGTGAAAAAAATCAGAACGTGAAAAGTGGCGTTGTTTTTTTATTAGGCACATAAACCAAACAACTTAACTCACACAGTTCACGACCAAGGCTTTTTTGCGCTAATAGTGAGCGAGTCAGATAACACTACCACAGCACTTGTATCATAATACGAACATTACATGAAAGAAAGAAAATAAAGGAAAACATTTTTTAGCATACATAGCCTTTTTTTACGTCGGAAATCATCTGATAATATCTGCTATCCTCGGGCGGAGCTGGAGGGCGTGTCAGACTTTTACTGGTTAAAGTCCACTCCTGTTACTTCTTTGCCTTTGTTCTAGGGTGGCCTTAGGGAGCTGGGAATAAGAACTCCAGTATAATTAACTTTTTTGCCTAGATATTACCGGTTTATTATTTATGTATTTTTCTTGGAAACAAAAAATAAAATTTAGGTAATTAATCCAATAAGATGGTAAAAGTGTTGATCACCGTAGTTTGGTTGCTCAAACGATTTGTTATTAAAACTAGAATAGATTTTTTCTGATTTCGATTTTTTGACATTGAATCATGTAATATCGGATTTATAATATCGGAACTCACGTTCTAGCTGAAGCAAATATATCAAGATTGTACCAAATAAGTAACATTTTTCAAAAGTGTTGCTGATCAAACTGAACGAGTATTTACCGGCAGTTCGCATGGTCTTGTCAAAATTCTCTCATGGTCGAAATAACAGACAATGCTTGAGAACACTCATGAAGTAAATAGGAACGGTAAATATCAGTTAATGTCAGCACAGGTGAATATTGTGGGTATGCGCAATACGTAAGGCGTAATTACATATTACAAAGGATAGGAAAAAAGGATGAACTTTTAGATAATAGGCTAGTAGCCTTAAAAAATGTAATTAGTCCGTCTTGTAGATTATTCAAAAATAAGGGTCACGTATTTTAAAATAATTACATTTTATTTAGTCCGTATTTTAGATAATAAAAAATATTGGACACATATTTTTTCTTTTTTCGATTGAACAAAAAATAACAAAGATATAGCCCATTAAAGTTACGTGTGACGTCACCCCGTGCGAAAAAATGCAGCACGGCGTGACGTCTGACGTCACTAACCACAATGATAAAAATCCAACCAGTGTAGTGAGGTTTCATGTCAAAATGGTGAAGTGTCCTCCTGTCTAAAAAACACTAATTATTAAAACTTTATTTTATTGCGTTTTTTTTTTCACAACTATCACACAACGCCGCACACTGGGACCCGTCCATACAACGTAGTGCTCAAAACTCGATTTTCAAAATGAAGGTATTTAAAAAAAATAAACTATGTAAGGGTAGACTTAAGAATGTGTTACATAATTTCAACAAATACTAAATCAGTAACTGCTATCTGCTGTCCAGTGCATCAGCTCAAAGTTTACTTTATACCCATAACATTAATTATCCGATAGCGTTCGTGAGTTTGTAGAGAATATTAAAACATTTATTTCTGCAAGTAATCGTCTTATTTAATTGAAGTGCATCATGGCTGCTATTGAGCAAGGTATGGTTATTCTAATATTGTTTTTTTAAACCTTGACTATCAGTATTTTTGGTTTAATGACTAATTATATGTGACGCTATGATTTTTTATGTACTGAATCAAACATCTCGGTCAATTGTGGACCGATTTCGAAAATTATTTTTTTATTTGAAAGGTTATGCTTCCAAGTTGGTCCCATAGAAATATTGTTATGATCTGGGTCATGAGTGACTGAAAGAAAAGGGGGGATGTATCGAACTGATCTGGTGATGAAGCCGAAAGGTAAATTAATGTAATCTAACCATGTTTGGGATTATTAGAATCTTTATGAGATGCATTCTGGCTATAAGGTATTTAAGTTTGGCTGACTGGTACTTTTTAGTGGTGGTACCATGACTAAAAAAGCTAAAAAGTCACCTAATCAAACCTTTTCCTTTTTGACTTTACTTGGTTCTCAAACAGGTAATAGTATAATGTTTCAGTAAAGTAATCTTAGAGAAGTTAGTTGCTTCTGTCAGTGGCTTCGCCCGCGTGAATGTAGGTTTCTCCATACAAACATTGCGTTGACCAAGGAAATAAAGGGACGTACGAGTATTTTATCATTCACTAGCTTTTGCCCGCGCGGCTTCGCTCTCGCTCTTCCCTACTTCAGCCTACTATACTCTACTCTACCCTACTATACCCTACCCTACTCTACTCTACTCTACCCTACCCTACTCTACTCTAATAAACCTCACGGAGCCCGAGATCTTTCCAACGATTGCAAAACCGTGGAAATCGGTTCGTGCGTTCTGGAGTTATAGCGTCAGGAAGGAAAACCCGACTTATTTTTATATAGTAGATTTCAAATTAATGCGACGAAATTATTTTAATGATATAAACTAGCGCTTGTCTGCGATCCTACGTGATGGTAAGCAGTGAAGCAATCTCAAAAATAAGGAGTGTAATTCCCTGCCGGAATCTGTGTTTCCTGATAGCTACAACTTAAGAGTCTTTAAGTCGAGAGTAAATAGGTTTCTTCTAGGCAAGCGTGCTTCATCGTCGACCCCATCATCGCTTACCATCAGGTGAGATGGTGATCAAACGCAAGCCTATCATTAATAATAATAAAAAATCATTAATGATGAAGCGCACTAGTTTATTAAGAGCTTATACACTGACCTTATTCCAAAATCCAGTTCTTAAAATATTTAGCCAATTATGTCATCATCAATACGTTTGTTGCTATTTAAAGCACATTCTAGGCTTCTCGTTTTCCATAAAAGAATTACAGTGGACTGAATAAACATGTCCATAAAAAACTGGTCAAGTGGGAGTCGGACTCGCTCACTAAGGGTTCCGTTCCGTTCGTAGCAAAAAATGGCAAAAAAAAATCTCTTAAATAATATTTATTTTATTCTGTTTTTTGTATGTTTTTGTTATAGCAGCAACAGAAATTACATCATCTGTGACAATTTCAACAGTCTAGCAGTCACGGTTCATGAGAAACAGCCTGGTGATAGACAGACTGACAGCGGAGTGATACTAATAGGGTCCCGTTTTTAACCTTCGGTTACGTAACCCTAAAAATACTTGTCTATATAATAAGAATAGGTGCTCACATAATCAACACATTTTTTCTTCAAATCGTTCGATCAAATTGGTACAAGCGTCAAGGTCCATCAGGTTGTTGATTTACGCCAAAACCGGATCATTAGGCAACAGAATATTGTACTAATGGCGGTAAATGTGGCGATGACGAACCTGGGAAAAGGCACGTCATGTCCTAGAACAACATGGCAACATAACGATTTGGCTGCATTCCGTAAATTGTGAAAAGGTATACTTTTTGTCAGAGGAGTTAATTCAAAGTCAAAGTCAAGTCAAAGTCAAAGCATTTATTTCAAATAGACCATTTGCAGGCACTTTTGAATAGTCAAATGTCGGTCAGTCCAAGAAAAGTGAAGCTAAATTGCACGTTCCAAAGCGTAGGTCTCTATGGAGAAGAACGTGCAAATTCGCAGACAAATGCCTTATTTGTGTTGGCAAATAGAATAATGTTAATGCCACCTTTCAAGCTGGTTTATCTTTAGTCCAGCTCAATCTACGAGTCATCATCGTCATCATTTCAGCCGCAAGACGTCCACTGTTGGACATAGGCCTCCCCAAAGTGTCGCCATAACCATCGTATTTCCTCGACCCTCACCAGGTCAAGTGTCCACATTGTGGCAATCTACGAGTACAACCATTTAAATAAGAAATCGTATGGTTCACCTGCGAAGTAAATCATGAATAATCGTGAAAGATCACATGGTTTCCGTTTTGGTACAGGTAATTTCGATATCAGATTTTGGAACAGCACAATTGCCGCAGTGGTTGAACGATTAGCTGCTGCGCTGCGTGTCGCAGTTTCAATTCCAGCACGGAACAAATATTTTTATGGCCTACAGATAGATGTTTTGGGTCTGGCTTGTGGATTTACACTTTTGTGACAGCATCTAAGACAAAGGAGTTATTCCAAGAGCAGGGCAACGTCCTCTTTAAAAAAAAAATCCACTTGGTATGATTGTATGAGTCACTTTGCATGATTTTCAATAGCAGAACAAGTAAATATCCGACAAATACAAGTTTAAAAACTGTAGACTAGACATTTCGCATAAAAAAAGATGCAAAAAGTATGACTAACTTCAGCAACAGAGCCAACAGGTAGATTTATGTAACGCTTTGTGACGTCAAAACAGAAGCCCAGAAAACAAACTAAACTAATATTTTAAAAGGTTTGTAAACGGCACTCTCTGTAAGTACTACTGATCTGATTACGTAACTTTTTTAACGGAAGAAAGCTTTGAAATCCGTTATTCTACATTTTTTTCAAAAGCGGGGACATGTAACATCGTGAGGAAACCGGCATTATTCAAATTACAAAGACGTGTAACATCTTGCAACTCTCAGAGGTCCGCGTGATGGATTACAGCCCTATCCCTTTCTCAAATAGGAGGTCTGTGTCCCAGCAGGTTTATTTATGTATGCTCTGCCAGCTGGGATCCCCAGTAACTGACTAGACACTGCATCAATGGATTGAGAAATAAAATATTGCGGTCATTTTAACTTAATTTGAGGCTAGTCTTTTTTTTAATTTTTCTATTATGGATAGGCTCGCGTTTGACGAATATCCCTATACTATACCTGATGGTAAGCGATGATGTGGCCGACGATGGAACAAGCTTGGCTAGAAGCAATCTATTAACTCTTGACTTAAAGACTCCTAGGTTATAGCTAGCTTTATCCGATACTAGCCGCCCGTTCCGGCTTCGTACGGGCAATAAATATAGCCTATGTTACTCAGGGTGAATGTAGCTTTCTAATGGTGTAAGTATTTTTGAAATCGGCACAGTAGTTTTTGAGTTTATTCGTTACAACCCTTAGATTTATTGATTAGCAACCCGCCCCGCTTCGCGAGGGCTTTACTAATCTTTAAAATTCGGTATTTCCTACTTCAAAATGCATGCGTCTACCTAACCTAACCTAACCTTCCTCATGAATCATTTTGTCTATTGGTAAAAACCTTATGAAAATTCGTTAACGAGATTTGGGGTTTATTGCGAACAAACACGACGAACGCAATGATGGGGTTTCCTAACATACTTTCAATCGTGTCAATTAGAGACACAATAGAAAGACAACGCCGGCGTTCGCTTGGGGTTTAATGAACTAATTTAATTGACTAGCTGTTTCCAGCGGTTTCAACCGTGTGAAAATAGATCCAGAAAATCCTTACTTAATCTTTGTGTACTCCACAAAGGGCACTTTTCTGCAAAATCTCAGCGTTTCTAGATCCAAGGGTTTGGGGTGGGCGTTGATGAGTCAGATGAGTTAGTGAGTGAGGACTTTCCCTTTTATTACCTTTTTAGGGTTCCGTAGCCAAATGGCAAAAAACGGAACCCTTATAGATTCGTCATGTCTGTCTGTCTGTCTGTCTGTCTGTCCGTCCGTATGTCACAGCCACTTTTTTCCGAAACTATGAGAGCTATACTGTTGAAACTTTGTAAGTAGATGTATTCTGTGAACCGCATTAAGATTTTCACACAAAAATAGAAAAAAAGCAATAAATTTTGGGGGTCCCCATACTTAGAACTGAAACTCAAAAATTTTTTTTTCATCAAATCCATACGTGTGGGGTATCTATGGATAGGTCTTCAAAAATGATACTGAGGTTTCTAATATCATTTTTTTCTAAACTGAATAGTTTGCGCGAGAGACACTTCCAAAGTGGTAAAATGTGTGTCCCCCCCCCTCTAACTTCTAAAATAAGAGAATGATAAAACTAAAAAAAATATATGATGTACATTACTATAAAAACTACCAACGAAAATTGGTTTGAACGAAATCTAGTAACCAGTTTTTTTTTAATGCGTCAAAAATCGAAAAAAATACACTATTATTAAAACATCGATCAAAGTTACAACACATTACAAGAACTTTTATATTATGTTACTTGCTGCTTCGGAACCCTTCATGGGCGAGTCCGACTCGCACTTGGCCGGTTTTTTATATTGTAAGGAAAATAACAGTTCGTACAGGATAGGTCGTGAAAGAGAAGCCGCAGGAAAAAACTAATCCAAAACGAATGCGATAAAATGTGTGGCGAAGTGTTCAGTTAGATCGTGAGGAAATGCTCAAGATAATGACACATTCCAACGCATGTGCTCACTCGTGTCACACTGTCTTTTATTCCGAGTAGTACTACGTGCGAAGTTTCGTACAATGACGTCTGTTTCTTATACCCAATCTGCTGTAGCAGTTTCAGGGCTTATTTCTACATTGCAAGATTGCTCGAAAAAGTTACCGTATAGCAACGGAACGCAAAGTTTGCATTTTGTCAGTCTGACTGGGTACAACAATGAGTGGTCTACACTGTCCTCACATACTATTAACATTATAATAAGGAAATATTGTAAAACCCATCATTTTTATGATTCCGTGCCTCAAAAGGAAAAAAACGGAACCCTTATAGGATCCACTGTAGGCGCGGGCTTGCTGACGAACTTTTTTTTTTCTATTCGGAAATATCTTCGAGACTCGATTCGGGAATTGAACTATTTACATAAGTTAGCTATTTACATTGTTTGGTACGGAACCTTCAGTGTGCTAGTGATGTTACGAATATTCGCATTGGCATTCGCGAATATTCACAGAATTCAAAGAAAAAAATTCAGAAAAAGAGAGAAACATGCGAATATTTGGCAGCTTTTTTTTTGACAAACCAAAAAGTATATAAGTATTGATTGAACGGATATGTAGATATAATAATACAACTGATGTGAAGAATGTTAAATTTTGACGAATATTCACGATCAATATTCGCGAATATTATTCGCGCATGCGAATATATTTGCGAATATTGATCGCAAATTGAATTCGAATGCGAACGTAAAAATGTGCGAATATTCGCGCGAATGCGAATATTCGTTACATCACTAGTGTGCAGTTTGATCCGCCAAGAGCAGAAAGAGTCATTTGATGATTTCCTATCAAGAACAAAAATTCCAACGTATGCACTCCAAAGTATTGGGTGGTATTAATTATCTCTCAACTCAGCCTACATCGTTCATTTATATAGGCACTGACTGCAATCCCTTGACACCGTAATCGCGATGACATAACGTTCCTTATATAACAGAATTAAATAAGGTCTTGCAATATCACGACCAAGTATTTTCATACAGACTTCTTCGTCGGCGGGATTTAATTATTGTCGTTAGATTTCATTACACATTGTCTGATGTCTAACGCTCTATCGATTTGGCTCTAGTCTTTGTAAGGTGTCTACAATTGAAGATACTGGTTAGATTTTCCATATAATTTTAGTCAAAATAAAAATTATTGACTAACACACCACATGCCCCGCTCCATCCTACTGCCAGGCACATTACTTTGTGTAATTTATTAGGTACATCACCACTGCTCTCAAAACGGAGAAGGAAAACATGGTTAGGAAACCGGCAGACCCTAGAACCAAATATTCGAAGACATGTGATATCCACCAACTCGCACTGAGCCCGCGTAGTGGATTATGGCAATCTCCCTCTCCTAGACAGGAGGCCAGAGTCCCAGTAGCGGGAACATTATAAGGCTGATTATGCTACACTATGTTAACACCCCACTTGTATTCCTACACTTGCCTTTTACGTTCTAGGGTCGCAGTAACTCTTTCGAAAAATCCCGTAATCTTGGGGATCCAGATCTGAGATGGTTATTTAGCATTGTTCTCTAAACAGTGAAAGGAAACATCGTGAAAAAAGCGGAATTTTAAAATTGTAAAATCATTCCACGACACAGGGGATCTTAGCGTGGAGACTAGTGCCATTCAAGTTTGTGAAACATTTTTCTTGCCCGTAATGTGTCCGCGTGGTGGATTTTGACACTATTCTTCTCCAAAAGAGAAAATGTATGTCCCAGCAATGGGAGCATTATGGGTTGATTGTAAATATTATGCTTTGCAAGCTGGGATCCCCAGGCCAATGACGAGAAACTGCGTCAATAGATTGAGAAACATGACTTTGCGGTCAATAGTCTTAAAGGTCATTGGAATACAACTTAATTTCTGCGAAAAATTTACATAAATAAGTCAGTCAGCAATCACACTTTGGTTGGGACGTTGGTTTACATGCATCTGGTAACCTTGCTTTCTGTGTTTGGTTTGTAATCCATGACCTTCGACGCCCTTGGTTGGGAGGAGCGTTTTCCCAACCACCGAACGTGTTAGCGCATGGTTTATATCCAAAAAACGCAACACAAACCAAGGTCATCATGGTTTATGTTTGGTTTGTGCAAGTTTGCATCCATCTGGCCGCCCCTGTAGTAAGTAAAACGGTTGGGTAAAATTATGAACGCTTTAGTAACCCTATTGTGGTTTCCATAGGTAGAGTAGGTGCTCTTGATAAGAAGTTTGGAAAAAATATCAGTCACCAACACGAAAAAGCAACTGGTCAATAAAGGGTCATAAGTATACAAACTATTTGGACTCCTACAGCTGGGTACAAAGACTTGCATGCCATCATCTTTTCCCACCCTGTGCGTGTCAACTTGAATTTCTAGCAATAAAAAATACTGACGCATTTTCGACTGGATTTCCCAAGTTGGCCATCACAGACATTCCCCAAACGAAATCGATTCTGTTAAAAAATTTGTATAATCGAGGAAACCAGCCATCATTTCATCATAATTACTCATTTCTGTTCTGGAAATATTTTAATTTGGCAATGTTCTATTTTCCTTGGATACATCGTTGGCATAGTGTCTTCAGCCATGTTTATTCAGGTGTCTATTATGAATTATTTGTAGTTGAATATTGCAAGGTGACTCACTAAGCGCTGTGTTCTCCGCAACTTACTGAAAATTGCGATAAATCGTCTTTTTTCTTGAACACAAAAACTCAATTCAACATGGGAAAATAAACGAAGGTAACAGTGACACAAAAACCGGTTTCTTTTTATTACTTGAGTAGGTAACGACTTTCTGTGTAGAGGAGGGACGAAGCGCATAATACTAAAAGAGTTCTGAGTATACATGTAGATGGATGGAGAGGGAGAGGAAGGCCGAAGAAAAGATGGATGGATTGTGTGAGGAGTGATATGAAAGAAAAGGGAGCTAGTGATAGTTTGACGGGAGACAGAACAGAATGGAAGAAAAAAACGTGTTGCGCCGACCCCAAGTCATATGGGATAAGAGAAGGAAGAAGAAGAAGAAGATAACGACTTTCTGTAAAATGAAAACTGAGACGAAGTCTCTTTTCTTGCATAAAACCCATCTATCTAGTCTTTATTGGAATATAAGACTAGAACTTAGAAGTCTACCTTCCTATGAGGTACTGATTGGCCTTCAATTTCTAGCATAGGCGGCCTTATGATGTTCCCACAGTTGGGACTCCGGTCTCCTATCTAGGAGAGGGAATGGGCCGTAATCCACCACGCGGGCCCAGTGCGGGTTGGTGGATGTCATGTCTTCGAATTTATGGTTCTAGGACATACCGGTTTCCACACGATGTTTTCCTTCACCGCTTGGAGAGCAGTGGTGATGAAATAAATTACACAAAGTAATGCGTCTGGCTGGGTTCGAACCCGCGACCTACAACTCGTATGTCGGGGCTACCACTGCTCGACAATTTCAATTACAGTAATCAGAGGTAATCATAGTTTAAGGACAAAGCGTCCTCTGCAGGATTGTTCTAAAAAGTAGATAGAGTTAGGTCTACTGTCCACGGACGCGTAGCTTCGTAGACGCGTAGGTATTATTAGTCAAGTCATTAAGGCGTATAGTCCCTTGAACTATCTGACCGAAATTATGTGGACGCAACTGTCTCAATCGCCTAGGCGGCGGTACGCAAATCTGTGCATTTATTTGCGGCCAGCAGCGCCCGGAAAGTGTTTTAAATCCATTTTCTCTGCGAGATATAGATTGATTTACATATGCAATGTTCACTTTGAAGAATATTTAACCACCAATTTTTATGTTTAAAAATATTTATAAAGGTCCAAGCCGTTTCGAAGGAGTAGGGAAAAGTTGCGAAATTAGTAATAATTTTTTTTTGACAAAAATATTAATAGCACGAAAAAATCAAATGTTGATAATGTTGTTCATGAATCTTTAATAAACATGTATTCAATCAAACTTATCAACCTGGCCGTTACAGAGGAGTAGGTTTCAGAAAGTCACTGTTTTATGGTACTTTTCGGGCGCTTGGCCCTTAAGTATAGGCTTAGTGTACGCTTGCTCAGAGCTTACACACAAAACCATGAAACTCTGTCGACGTAGCGGCAACGTACTGGACAGCAGTCCTTAGGTACCGTGGCCCTGAAACGCAAGGGGTAAATGAAGGAACACGGAAAGGTTTTAAACAGTAAAAGTCCGACACTCACTCACGCTTCACCTAGTACCTCTACTGGAGAAGTTACAATTACCGGAACGGATCTTGAGCGCTCGACGTCAGAGTGGGGATCGCTTTGCGCATTCCATATATTGGCGAGTCAATGGTCGTCGTTATGACGACGATGACGAGTGACGTCTATGACACGATGGCGCGGCGAGCCAATCACTGACACTCCCCGCACCCGCGTCTCACTTCGCCCCACTAAAGAGACCGAATATTTGACTTCTGCGCAACTTGAAGCCAGCGCTCAAGATTCGTGCCGGTAATTGTATTTGATGATTTCCCAACTCAAAAAAAAAGGTTAAAATCCCACCAGAAATAAATATATTTGGATGATGTCAACGAAAATTGACATAAAAGATGATGAAAAGCCAAAACAAATCAAAAGAGAAGGAAAATTATTCATAATAAAAACATCGTATTTGTCATATTTTTTTCCAAGGACAAGTAATGTCACTATGATAAATAAACGTCTGAACTGGACGTTACATGACTTTATTATATTAAGAAGTAACTTGTACATCATATCAATTTCCTTGTATCACTATAATAATAATATTCCACAACCATCACACAACGCCATCTAGTCCTAAACTAAGTAGAGTTTGTGCTATGAGTACTAGACAACTGATAAACATACTTTAAAAATGTATATTTCTAAAAACATGACATACTATAGATAAATTACACCCTGACACAGAACAATTGATCATGCTCATTACATAAACATCTGTCCTGGGTGGGAACCGAACTCACGACCTCCGGCATAGCAGTCAGGGCCACTAACCACAAGACCAACGGGCCAGTCAAGTTATCTTACTATGTTTTCTTTTAAACCAAGCTGCGAAGCAAAGTAGAAATGCCGAAATGGCTAAAACAAACAAAAAGTGGTCAATGAAAAACAATTTTTAACAAAAGACCATTCCAGAGAGCTGAAACACGATGGAGTTCTCATTTTGCGCTCAATAGTTCCTATAGTTCCTATCCAACTCCATTAATGCTGGTCTGATATCCATAACATCAACCCTTTAATCGCTTCATCATCATCATTTCAGCCGATATACGTTCACTGTTGGACTTAGGCCTCCCCCAAGTGTCGCCACAATGAACGATCCTGTGCCTCTCGCATTCATCGGTCAACCGCTTACGTAGCATTAATCCGAAATCTGACAAATATCTTCGTGTCCATTTCACCAGTACCGTATATTTACGACGGAATATTTGACTCCAATTCCCCTGGGTAACTGTTCATTCAATTGTAAGATTTGCCCCAAACGTAACTGATCAGTTTCTATCTTCCAAGAAACTAGTCCAAAAACGATGCATCGGAACTCTAGCCAGCCACAGCCAGTAGTCAATCTAAAACCGTCTCAAGTAGAAACACACGCAATGATTCATACGTCGATTTAACTCCTTATTGGAGCACCTCTATAAACGAACTAGCAGTCACAAAATAGATAGGTACAGAAGTCAATCTACATAAAAACCGGCCAAGTGCGAGTCGGACTCGCCCATGAAGGGTTCCGTAGCAGCAAGTAACATAATATAAAAGTTCTTGTAATGTGTTGTAACTTTGATCGATGTTTTAATAATAGTGTATTTTTTTCGGTTTATGACGCATTAAAAAAAAACTACTCACTGGATTTCGTTCCAACCAATTTTCGTTGGTAGTTTTTATAGTAATGTATATCATATATTTTTTTTAGTTTTATCATTCTCTTATCTTGGAAGTTAGAGGGGGGGGGACACACATTTTACCACTTTGGAAGTGTCTCTCGCGCAAACTATTCAGTTTAGAAAAAAATGATATTAGAAACCTCAGTATCATTTTTGAAGACCTATCCATAGATACCACACACGCATGGGTTTGATGAAAAAAAAAATTTTGAGTTTCAGTTCTATGTATGGGGACCCCCAAAATTTATTGTTTTTTTTCTATTTTTGTGTGAAAATCTTAATGCGGTTCACATAATACATCTACTTACAAAGTTTCAACAGTATAGCTCTTATAGTTTCGGAAAAAAGTGGCTGTGACATACGGACGGACGGACAGACAGACAGACAGACAGACAGACATGACGAATCTATAAGGGTTCCGTTTTTTGCCATTTGGCTACGGAACCCTAAAAACGCGCTCGAGCAACGCACACATAGACACCGCTCACGGATACGATATCTCGGCTCAATCGCCCGGTCGCACTCGTACAGTTCGGCGCACCGCGCTGATCCTAGCGCGAAAGGATAAAACACGGAAAAGATTAAAGAGGTTAGAAAAGAAATACTTTCCGTTTTGTATTACAACGAGTGACGCCGCTTGTCTCTCACTCAACTCCACTACAGGCAATAAACCAATACGAACGCGCATTACGCAACTAACAGACCACGCACACTTAGATCGCAAGTTTGCTATTGGTAGTTGAACTATGAGCAATGTTCAAATTTGTGGCACGCTTGCCCCGCCCACAAGGCCATTCTAACCTCTTTCATCAGTTCTGTGGTATAAAAATTGAAGTACATACAAGAGATTGACTTCTGCACCTATCTATTTTGTGTAGCAGTTCTAGTCACCCTTAACAAATACATCCGGGACAAGGAAGGTCGAGTTACTATTGACTCGGCTTCATATTTTTAGACAAATTATCCTTGTAAACGTAGGTATTCACAAACCAAATTATTAAATTATTTCAATAAAATTGTTTCGATAACCTATGATCTGTCATTTCAATATGAGGAGTGACAATAACAGAATAAAGAATGCATAGAGCCGCTAAAACATTCTTATCTACTTTGATTTTAACCACAAAGCATAAGCATATTAGCCTTACAATGTTTCTATTGTTGGGACTCTAGCCTCCTGTGGAGGGAATGGGTCGTAATGCACCATCCAGGCCCAGCGTGGGTTAGTGGATCACATGTCTTCGAATTTTGGTTCGAAAACATGGCAATTACTAGTTTCTTCAAGATGTTTTCTTTTACCGTTTCGAGAACAGCGGTGAAAACGTAAAGACTGGGTTTAAACCCACGATATACAAGCTGGTAATTCGTTAGGGTTACTACTGCTTTGCTTTTTATGAGACATCAGACACTAACCTCATTTATTGGTGTTACTAAAAAAAATCATCGACGTTGCAAGAAATTGCTACTTTTTTAACGTTTAAACAGATCACAAGTCCTAAGTGCTAGTTCTAATCTAGTCTAGATGTTATTCAACCTATTCACTGATAACACATTTCTAGTTGTATTGCCGATAACCTCCGCAACTTCCCACTGGTAACCCACTTCCGAGGCTGGCTGTTGCTGCAGATAAGCAGCTAACATTATGCACATACATTACATTACTGCAGTAGTTAATAAGGGTTATTTTGGTGTGTTTATAGTGAATCTACATTCCAGGTATTATGTTGTTACAGAATTGTTTGAAACAATTACGGCGGCATCGGCACTACAACGCAAATGGCAATTGATGGACAATAAAAGTTTTTAAGTCAGTCAAAAAAAAAAGTATCATAAAACATACTCTGGTATAATACAGACAATATCAAAGAGTTCTTTAGAATAAGTAAGATGTATTTCGATATAACTTAGAATTAGAACTAAAATCTACTAAATAATACTAAAGCAAAATTTAGTAGCACGGAAAAAAAAGATGCCACAGTAGCAGCTCCACGGACGTAAAAAATCTTAACATATTGGCGTGATGATAATATCCAATTATCCGGCAAGTATTATTTATCAATTCATTTATCATTCAGCGCCGGACAGACGCGGTAAGTGCTAACAATAACTAATTAAGTAAATAATATTACAGTTTACATACTCAGACCGTGGTTTCGTATCGATAGGCCTTGGCTAGATGTAAATAGTCTAACGCATGAATGTGAGGGTTTGGTAGCAAGTACGATATGTTTTTGATGAAAAGCTGCTTTGTTACATGTAAAAGCATAAACATAATCAGCTTTATAATATTCCCACTGCTGCGACTGAGGCCTCATCTCTAGAATGAATGGGACGTAACCCACCACGCGGGTCCAATACGTATTGGTTAAGATTTACTTGATCTAAGTAAATTAAGAGTTTGAAATACAGTGCTTTGAATAGTTGTTAATAAGGTTATTATAGAAATCGTAAGGAATGATCAGCAGTGCATTTCTAGGGCAACTTACGTTAATTAGTAAATACCAAGTTAGCATGTAGTCCTAGCTCGTACAATTTAAAGTATTTTTAACAATCAAGACCAAATCTTGCACTGTACAAACGCAAAACATGAAAATACCTACTGAGATGCCATCAGTGTTCGTACGATTGCGTGAGCCAATGTTTACTTAAATTATTACATATAAATAATAAGCCATTGTGTTTGCTATTTCAGACTCAAAATGAAACTCATCATCATCACATTATTATGTGGTCTCATCTCTATTGAAGCAGGAGTCATCAAAGAAAATAATTGTTCAGGTGTGACAGTAAACGGAGTATTCTATGAGAACGAAACGCTACGAGAAGGCCTTGATAGACCATATCTTTTAGTTGTAGACAACAGCACCAACAATCTTTACTTCAGCTACAATGTCAAAGAAAACGATGACGAATTCAGGTCTGCAAGACTGAACCTTAACACCAAAGAGTTCAACAATATAGAAGGCGTCACTAACGGCTTTGCCCAAACAGTAGACCAAACTACCCACGATATCTACATTGGAGGTAGCGATGGAATATACAAATACGACTACGGCCAGAACAAAGCAGAAATTATAGGAGAAAGAGGTTCCAATATTTGGACTTTATACTTCAAAGATGTTCTTTACTATTCCTTATTTCCTCATCAATTCCTTTACGTAATGGAAGATGGACAATCTAGAAGGTTCGTAGATTTGGAAGATACGAAAGTGGATCATTTCGTCATTGACAATGAAGATGATATTTTCTTTTCGAATCACACTGGATTATTTTCACAAAAGAAAGGGACGAAAAATGCTGCTTTGTACATGGAATCCCCTGTGTTGAGGAGTCTGACCACAGATAAATATGGTAATGCCTACGCTTGTCTCCAGGATGGCATATACGCTGTCAGAAAATCCACTACGTCTTTGGAAAAGGTTGTTGATGTAAACGACGCTTTTGGTTTGGCATTTGATAACGATAACAATATTGTGTACTCGGATGCTTCTAGGATCGTCAGGCTTAAAATTAACAGAGATAAAAATTGTTAATTCCAAGGTGTTTGTTAGACTACATTAAATTGTACATATATCTGCTAAAATAAATATTCTATATTTACTTGACGGTTTTCTTTGCTTTTGAATAATCAAAACTATTTAAGAAACCACGTGTTATAAGTACGTTGAAACTCAAGTAGATTGTAGAAGCATAGGAACAGGATTACTATAATGTTCCTGCCCGTGTTAGAGACACTTTTTAGCACTGCAAACACATTTTGACATTACGTCTTCATTAACCGTCACGCTGTCATTCTATTCTTTCATATAATTCTCAATCTATCCATCTTTTTCTTGGTGGTCTTCCCCTGGTACTCAAGCAAATTATGAATTATATTAAAAAACCGGCCAAGTGCGAGTCGGACTCGCCCATGAAGGGTTCCACAGCAGCAAGTAGCATAATATAAAAGTTCTTGTAATGTGTTGTAACTTTGATCGATGTTTTAATAATAGTGTATTTTTTTCAGTTTATGACGCATTAAAAAAAAACTACTTACTGGATTTCGTTCAAACCAATTTTCGTTGGTAGTTTTTATAGTAATGTACATCATATATTTTATTATGTACATTACTATATATATACAAGCTTTTGCCCGCGGCTTCGCTCCCGCTCTTCCCTACTTCAGCCTACTATACCCTACTCTACCCTACTATACCCTACTCTACCCTACTATACCCTACTCTACCCTACCCTACTCTACCCTACTCTACCCTACCCTACTCTACCCTACTCTACCCTACCCTACTCTACCCTACTCTACCCTACCCTACTCTACTCTACCCTACCCTACTCTACTCTACTCTACCGTAAAAAAAAAAAATTAAAAAAAAAGTATCCTATGTCCGTCTCCTGGTTTTAAGCTACCTCCCCACCAATTTTCAGCCAAATCGGTTCAGCCGTTCTTGAGTTATAAGTGGTGTAACTAACACGACTTTCTTTTATATATATAGATTTATAGAAAAAAATGATATTAGAAACCTCGGTAGCATTTTTGAAGACCTATCCATAGATACCCCACACGCATGGGTTTGATGAAAAAAAAATTTTTGAGTTTCAGTTCTATGTATGGGGACCCCCAAAATTTATTGCTTTTTTTCTATTTTTGTATGAAAATCTTAATGCGGTTCACAGAATACATCTACTTACAAAGTTTTAACAGTATAGCTCTTATAGTTTCGGAGAAAAGTGGCTGTGACATACGGACGGACAGACAGACAGACAGACAGACAGACAGACAGACAGACAGACATGACGAATCTATAAGGGTTCCGTTTTTTGCCATTTGGCTACGGAACCCTAAAAAACATCTTTGCATTGCATATAACAAAAGCGTGAACCTTATCATTATCAATTTGTTAGTAAATCACGCGAAAATCGCATGTTTAAACGTACTGCACTAATTTATTAACCGAATGAATAATCTTGTTTGTAACATTTATAAACAACATACTTCATCTTTAAACTACCCTAAACATCACATCATGAATATCATATCCGTTTTGGATGTCGACAACCACACATCCTCCTACCTTCCCATTGTAAGTAGATGGCCTGTAAGTCTGCCTAGGTGACTTGTGGGGGAGTGGCCACCGGCCTTAATGTCAGTCTGATGGTATTCCGTCGCCGTACCAACCTGCACTTTCAAATGACCACCGAGGTTTCTCCGCTTTCATCGATTGTAGTATTCGTCATAATGTTCGAACGTGATATAAGCGAAGTTGTGAATTGTGGTAGCTTTCAGAATGCTACCTAATTATAATTATTATTATTAGATTACTAGCTTCTGCTCGTGATTTCATCCGTGGGCTTTACCATATTCTACGATGTCTGGCAATAGTGTAATAGGTACCAATGAAAGATTTTTTGTAATTGTATCCAATGCTTACAGAGATTACAAATAAAAATTACTTATCTATAAGTTCTTTAACTCCACCACGCAAAGTCAATGTTTGTATTTGTATCAATCTATTTTTGAGGTTCTAAATTAGAATGTTTTTCTTTTTTGTCTTTAACATTTTATTTTATGCCAGACCTAATTGTCTTTCCATTTGATCAAATCATCATTTATGCATGTTCGTTACCATCCGCAAAATGTCAAATGTCTCGTGGCCCCTCCACGAGACGTTTGACATTTTGTGGGACCCAACACTGACAGTCTGACAAGCGTGTGATATTTTCCCTTCTAAAATAAAAGACAAGGAAAAATAAATAACAGACGTTCGTTTTCCTTCACGTGGGACCTGTTTTCGTAAGTCATGAATAAGGTTTCTTTGCTAATAGCTTCCGGTCTCTGTTGTAGATCTATCGGGGTTACCATGACGTTCAGAGTAAGATTGTTTTAATCTTGTTTTCGTGCGGGTAAGAGATGGCGCTAGACAACCTGTATAGATCTGTCTCTTACACTGAAACAAGATTAAAACAATCTTACTTTAGACGTCATGGTCTAGGTCTATATCGCGACTTACGAAAACTGATCCTATTATGTCGTATTGTTATATTTGTTCAAATATCCAAAAAAACATTTAAAAAAATATTTAGAAATTCTTTTAGAATAGGTAATTATCTGATCTACAATTTTGTCTCAAATAATTTTATAATTAAACTTAAAGTTTTGTTGAAAATCACGAAATACTTGTTTTTGTGACCCCGAATATTTTTATTTCCAAGTGTCCGACACTCCCCGAATATTTTTATAATTGAAAAAAAAAATCTAAAAATAAACAATAATAATAATATTCTTGGATGAGGACTTTTTAGATTTCATTTATGATGGTATTTTGAACAATCTTACCAATTTTCAGCTAGGTGCGAATTATTGTAACCTATTATTTGGTCTAATTTGACTGGAGTATAAGTAACTGTAGTATCTTTTCATAGTGTCTTGTAGTTAAGTTACACTCTGTTTAAAGCATTTCGTCACGCACTTATTCGCGTATTTATCCTTGTGTATGACCAGTTACTTGTTTGTAACTGGGTTACATACATTAGAACCAGATTAGTACTAAGCTGAAGAAGTGCCAATCATTATTTTTTTTAGCGATTTTCTTTTGTGTCAAAGGGTACAAAATGTGTTAATTTTTTCAACAAAGAATATGAATATGGTGGATATCCCACCCAAAAAAAACGTTTTATAAACACTCATTAGCGTACTTACAGCTAAGGAGCGGAATTCCCTGCCGGAGTCTGTGTTGCCTGATAGCTACAACTTAGGGGTCTTTAAGTCAAGAGTGAATAGGTTACTTCTAGGCAAGCGTGCTCCATCGTCGGCCACATCATCGCTTATCATCAGGTGAGAGTGATCAAACGCGAGCCTATCTACACTAATATAAAAAAAAGACGTGTGGCAACTGGCACTCGGGGACTACCGCGGTAAAGCTATTGCATAGCATTTTTTTATCAACTTATGCAATTATAATTATTTATTTATTTTATTTAAGCAGTATTTTTTTCCTTTGTTTTTTTTTCTTTGATATTAATTGAAGTAACACTTTTTGAGTGTGGTGAGGGTGGTGTTAGGTTATTTTCGTTACGGAATTTCTGGATTCGGTCTCGACGCTCAAGGCCCGCGATAGAAGCTATGCAATAGCTTAATAGAGGTAAAGTAAGTTTTTTTTTGTTTGTTCCTACAAATAATAATCTCTGAAAGTACTGGTCCGATTGCGAAAATTTTTTACCGATAGAAAGCTGCGATATTCCGGAGTGACATAGGCTATATTATATATATGTACACGAGCGAAGCTGCGGGCAAAAGCTAGTCAATAATATAAAAAAAAGAAGATTCTGTACGGAATATTTGTTCCAACATTGTGCGACGCCCGCATTCTACTACGATACTGTAGCATTAATTAGACATTAGAACATCGACGTGTCAGATAACATCAATGATCAATGCTTTCGTAGAATAGGGGCACCTCACCGTTTATTGGCGTCGTACCTACTAAGAAAATTAACTGAATTCGAGTTTCCTGCGTGTAGTAGGCGGTGATTGACCGTGTCTCGTCGTGCACTTTGGACTTTGACAAAAATCTTCTTTACATCTTTAAATATAAAATTGGAGTGTCTGTTTGTAATATTGAAATAACTGCTACTACACGCATATAAATATATGTACGGTACATACATCAAAATAACATTTTTTACAATTTTTGTCTGTCTGTCTGTTTGTCGGGGCTAATCTCTGAAACGGCTGGACCGATTTTGTCGGGACTTTTTTGGACGGTAGCTGATGTAATAAGGAGTAAAATAGGCTAGTTTTATTTAAGAAAAAATAAATTCAAAATCCTGTAGTCCACGCGAACGAAGTCGCGGGCACAGCTAGTGACTTATAATAGCCTAGGTAGCAAACCCGGGAACCAAGGTGGTTTGAGGATTGCCTCGTTTTTTACTACATCTTTAACTATTCATGTATTTATTCGTTCTTTTATTTTTTTTATGGACGCCTAAGCTATCTGCAAAAATCGGTCCACAGTGGACGGACAAATCGGTGTTTAAAAAAAAAAACAAATACATGCTCAAAGCCGAGCTGTGGTTCTATATACCACAAAATAATAGAACCTCCTCCTTTTTTTTTAAAGTCATTTAATTCATTGAACCCCAAGCGAACGCCGGCGCGCACCTATTGTCTTTCTATTGTGTCTGTGATTTCCACGATTGAAAGGTTAAAGAACTATGACATACATGAGTTGCCTTATTTAAGTATATTATCTAGCGCAAAACCTCACGCCAATAACATGCATGATAACAAAACTGCACGAACTACCTTCGAATATCACGTGAGATCGGAATCGCGGAACAATACCTACCTACTCAATATTTTGTCAGAACATGCTTTTTTGCTAATTTAATTTACTGTTTCTAACTTAGGGTCAGCTCACACAGGGACACGACCCGACGACGCAACGTTGCATGCACTTTTTAATTAGTGATACAATTAGAACTCTATTTACTTCTAATAAGGTACACTTTTCAATGTGAGTTTTAATTTAAGAATGTGCCTAAGATGTTTATTACATATCTATAAGATTAATGCATAGCAAGCGTGCTGTACTTTCGGGTTTCTCAACTCTCAAGTCGCAGCGTAAAGCAAAGATATTCTGCCCGTGTTGCGCTTGCGCCTCGCCTTGCGTTGTCGCGATACTTTTCGCGGTGCAGCGCGAAACAACTGGCCTCCCATTCGCATCGCGCCTCGTGTGAGCTGACCCTAAACAACTCGACTCGCACTTTGTTTAAAAAAACCGACAGCTCTACAAGTTGTTCGTGTTTGTTACGACAGACCGACAATATCTGGGAAGTTAAGAAATATACGTACTTCCGTTTTGCAATGTATTATTATTAGCGAACAGTTGGTATACGCGAGTAGAGATGTTACTTTAAAATTGTTAAAGGTCATACAATATTTTTGTGTTCTTTTTAGGTGTTTGCTGTGTGAAATGTCGGTCGTATCAGCAAGACTTGCAGGGGCAAGAGAGAGGTTGCATAGCATATAAATTAGTTCTTATCAAAACAGATCATGTTTTGAGAACTGATTTTAGGATTTTTCTATTTGTGTTCTTTTTAGGTGTTTGCTGTGTAAAATGTCGGTCATTTCAGCAAGATTGCAGGGGCAAGAGAGAGGTTGCGTAGCATATAAATTAGTTCTTATCAAAACAGATCATGTTTTGAGAACTGATTTTAGGATTTTTCTATTTGTGTTCTTTTTAGGTGTTTGCTGTGTAAAATGTCGGTCATTTCAGCAAGACTTGCAGGGGCAAGAGAGAGGTTGCATAGCATATAAATTAGTTCTTATCAAAACAGATCATGTTTGAGATCTGTACAGTGGATAACTCTTATCTTGGAGTGGGCTTCGATTTTAAACAGATGCAGCTGAATATCAGTACAAAGCAAATATGTTTTTGCTTCCACAATCTAGTATAGTTCAAGAGGTAGAATTGCTTCTTGGTTCTAACTGGTTATCGACACTTGCAACGAACAAGATTGTAATATTAATTCTTCATTTTTCAAAATGAACCAAATAGTGATAGTGCCATGTTTAAATTTTGTTCGGACTGAAATCTGAGATACTGCCTTGTTTGATGCAATGTGATTGTAATTCGATAAAAATATTGCTGAATATGCTAAATCAGTAGGTGAGCAACATTTTAATCCCTATTTCCTCTACTAATTAATTAAATCCTGAATAACAAACACATATAATGTAGGTATATTAACCACAAGCTATTATGATAAAATATATTGTTTGTAACATGCTTAAATGAATATTCTAGTTATTAGACAGGTAAATCAAAGAATTTAAATAACATACTGGTCATTTATCAGTTACCTTTCTAAAATTTAAGAACACTTCATTTTTTTCCTTTTTTTTGTAAACAGTAAAAGTACATTCAGACTTACTAGAATGCTTCATGTTTTAAGTGTTCTTGCTTTTTATGAGTGCCTGGTAGTTAAATACTAAACACATTAATTAATTTCAATTATTTTCACAAAACCGTGTCCGCTGAACATTCAGGTACAGTTAAACTAAAATGTGATTTGAGGTCACAACTGTAGTTTTGTTTTCTTTCTTGTGTTATTTTACTTATTATAAACCATTTGCATCTTCTTTTTCTGTCTGGCTTTATTAAAAAATACTTTGGTTTGTAAAAGAAATCAACAACATCCATTTAACAGAAATATTCTTTTCTTTTTAATAAATAAACACACATTTTTGTCCCAGATTGTCCTTAGAATATTGTTCTCATGAGCTGAATGTTACCTATTGTATTGTGGATAAGTTAAATACCCTGTTTATCCATCCAAATAAATTATAAACATTTTTATGTTCATAAGTTACATACCTATGCCGATAATGCGGAATTTGTGATTGTATTATTTTGTTATGTATAGAAAATACTGCTATTTATTGTTTAAAATTATTAACTAATAAATAAAATAAACATAGCATCATACTATAATGCCATGTTTATTGTAATTCAGGCATTACTGGTACCAAAGCAATGGGTTAGGCTTCTTTCTCCAGTTATGTTTAACAATCTCCATAAACTAATATGATAAATTAATACTTTCTTTTTCCTTAGAATACTGTCAATTTAGAGACAATAGAAAAACAATGACAGCGTGAATGCCGGCTTTTGCTTGGGGTTTAATGAATTGATAGTATATTTATAATGTAAAAAATCTAACTGACACTAAGCAGGCCTAAATACAGATTCTAGGCTGCTACGAGTACTGAGAAATTGAAGACAAGACAACACAGTAAAACTACCCGGGAATGGATCCCAAGATTTATGCTCACAAAGAAATAGAGCAAAAGCAACACCAGGTACAGTATGGTCGAAGCATCTCAATTGCTCCGAACTTCGAACAATTGCCTAGTGCCAGTAATTATTTTTAAGAAACATGGCAAATGCAAATAACATTTGATGCTTGAAAGGCAAAAATTGCTAAGCAACATAGAGTATATTTTACAGGAGTGACATGAAGTAATTTATTTTAGAAAAAAAAAAAATATTTGGCATATTTGTTTGAGTATGCAGATATTTTAGGACACCAAGTTCAGAGTGTCCAAGATATTTTGATCATACTGTACCTAATAGAATAAAGGGCCCAACTCCTGAAATAAAACCTTTTTACTGCAGCCTTGATGAGCCATAAACAACACAGATTATCAGGAATACATGATTTAATATCCTCTATGACTCAGTGATTTTGTCATAGTAATGTGATAGTAGGGCGTTAGCAATTTGCAGCACTTAGCTGAAATATAATATGCTTATAATAACAATGATTGGATATGATACAGTATAGTTGAGCAGCTTTTGTTTTACATCCAATTTTTTTAATTGTTTCTGCAAAATAATGTTTATAATAATTTTCCTTTTTCTGCATTTGGAGTTTATCTGCCCATTAATCATTTATTAACTGATCTTAATTTTATTATTATTAATATGAGTAGAATTTTTCTGAAACATTCATTTGAAATAACGAGGTATTCCGCTCTGAAATAATGAAATTAATAGAGAAAGTATGCAGACGAGTAATTACCGACTTACAAGGTGAAAATGAAAGTCTCTAATTATAATTTAGGTAATTATATTTATACTATCAAACCACCTTAATAAACCCACAGTGATAGCAAAGGTATGCAGTTATGATACCAATGGTATTGTACAGCATAAAACTCATTAATAGGTTGTAAAATTGTGAGTAAATAGACTTTGTAAGCCTGTTTTGTTTATTCTATAAACATAATAAACAATGATAATTACCTAATTATGTTAGTGGTGTTTTGGGTAAACAACTTACTACAGTGTAAAAACACAGTAGAAGTGCCTTTGTACAGTGTTAAATGCTGGTAGAGTGTACTTACGGTTCTGGACTGTACTGAGCACCTCCGAAGAAGCCGTGCCTGTCCGGCTGCGTCGTCACCGACGAGCATATTGATGTCGTATCGCCCTGCTCACTTCGGTCTCCTCCCGCACTTTTCACACTCTTCTGCAGCGACATTTTAACAACAATCCACACTTATTCTTCCTTCAAGCCACTACCATCACATACACTGAGCAACCACCACAGCAGACTAAGGAGTGGGCGTTCAAATTAATTACAAAACATGTATGCAACTGCCCCTCACGCTTACGCCCGTACACAATCACACAACTCCACTAAACAATTGGCGCAGAGAAACGACTGTAGCGCACAAGCTCCAGCGACCGCGACATAGCCGAAGACGGTGAATATGGTAACAAAACGTGCCTAGAATAAATACAAACTGTACTTTTTCTTATCAAAACTCAACGACTCAACGTGTGGGTGGGCGAATGAAGTGAATACAAGAATTTACGTCATTTTAGAGACGCGCTTTTGCATCAACAAAACATTGACATTTAAAATTAATCAGTTTATCAAAGTTACGGTTTTATTTTAGTAATTGAAATCGATACATGACTTAAATGAAAAAAAGCTTAGTACTTATTACTTACTGACTGAGTAGGATATACATGGAGAAAAATTACTTTAAAAAGTAATATAGTACTAAGTTCAATGTTACGTGGTAGGTAATATTGTTTTCTTGAATAAACAATCTAATAAGTCTATAGAACAGTAGCGGACTGCGACTGTAATTATAGGACTGTGTGTGAAAAAAGATATAAAGTTTTGTGAAACCCAATACTTTTACTATCATTATTTTATGACCATATAAAATTTTGGTTGACTTAAAAATTTAGTCGAGTCTTTTCTGTCATGAGTAGCTTTAACAATAATTGTCTATTGTGAGACCGGAAAAAAGACAAACCTAATCCGGATGTTTAGTTGACATTTGCCGAACTGTCAAATAGCTTGGCAGCTAACTGACAGACATCAAATTAGGTTATTTTTATTAAATAAGGCGAAAACATTGATAATTTGACTTAAAATGAATAACCTAAAAAGATTTTTAGTAGCTCCAAGTTTATCTAGATGTAGCTCTACAGCTCCAGCTGAATTTGTAAACAGGAACCCCCGGAACTTAGAGAAAATAAGGATTGCTCGCAAACCTGATGGCTACCACTTAGATGCACCTGGGAGGAAGTTCTGGCACAAGTTTGTATAATTAAAATTGCATTTATGAAGTTTTCTTAAATCTACCAATATAAGACTTTAAACATCTTAATCTTCTAAAACACAGCCTTCATTTTCCTTATTGTATTTAACTCTTTATGAAATTTATTTGAGCCATAGTAAATAATCAAACTAATATCCTATCTTCTCTTTTCCAATAGGCTTATTCTTACAGCAAGTAACCGCACAGTAACAGCACAAGTAGTCCACTTTGTAAATGGTCCAGTTATAGAAGCAAAGACATCAGAGTGGGCGCTGCGCAAACAACTCTACAGTATCAAAGACACTTGCGCCTACATAAACTTAGGCAAAGTTTTTGCTCAACGGTGTCTTGAAAGTGGTATTACTGAGATGTACTGTGACATCAAGCCCGTTGAAGGTGGAAAAGTTGACAAGTTCATAAAAGAGGTTGTCAATGGTGGTGTCAAGTTGGAAGAACCAGAAGTGTACAAGAAACCTAACCCTTGGGATCTAAACAGACCAGAAAAACCATGGGAGGTTGCTGAAGAATAGATAGTAGACTTTTAAGTTAGTAGTAAGTAGGTAAATAATAAAATCAATTTAAAAAAGAAGTTATAGAGATTGTTGTCCACCCTAATAACTTCATCTTCCTACCTTTTCCTTATGGCCCGCTTTCCTTTGCCAACTTTTATTTGTCTAGTAATAAAGTATGGATCACAATGATCAAAACAGATTGTGATTTACCTATGGCTAGCCGCACACACAAAATAATATTGTCAATGCAAGATTGTCAATAATCTTCATCAATATATGGTCCCCGCACGCTATGCAATATTATTGGCAATTTTTCATGGTATAATCTGACTCTGTCGCTCCGCAGCTAGATTATGTGCGTACGTTTAATAAAAGCGCGTGCGTTTGCGTTCGTTTTATATTGGATAGAAAGAAAAAATCCTTGCATTGAGTATTGCATTAATTTTACTAACTAAAATAAAAATAATAGTTTAAAAAACACGCTTTTAGCACGCACTAAAAATTACAAAATAATTCGGACATTTAGTTTGATAACTCAAGAGTTTTCCCTTTGCCAAATCTTCAGTAGATCGCAGGTAAACATAAACAATTTCAGTTCATGATGAACGATAAATAATTACCTATGCGAAATGGTTATAAGTAGGTAATCATCTTTATTAAATATTTATTTATTATGAAAGAAAACATGGAGCGTTTATGTAATCTTTACTCTTTTTGGACGAAACGCTCCTCGAATTAGCGACCTCGCTACGCTCGGCCGCCAACTCTTCCGGACGAAATGAGTTACTTTCACCCCTAGTGTAACAATGTACTATTAAAAATTACATGTGAATGAGGGATAGCAGCTTCCAAAAACTATTATTTTTAGTTTCACCTTACTTGAAAAAAAAAAAGATGCACACATGCGAAAATGACCTGAGGAGAAGGTAGCAGTTACTTTACGCTTTTTATCGACCGGCAGATGTTTTGTTTTCTTTTCTTATTGCTTTACTGGTTGTTCATCATTTGATAAAAGCAGCAGTTCATAATACGTCGAGGCAGAAGGGACGTAAACCTCATCTGTTCCCTTTCCGGATGATCTCGATTTGTGAATCTTCTTTAGTTCTTTCCAAAAATTTGTTCGTAGGAAATTTTTTTCTTTACGTCTTCTCTCGTGCTATTTGGTTTGATTTTTTTTTATAAATATCGAGCAACTTATCGCGATATGATTTGCAGGATGTATTCTATAATTCTGGATAAGTTTCCCATGTTTTAATAAACACTGTCAAATAGTGTTTTTCCGTGAGAGTGTTATCATTAACAGTATCAACACTATTTTCGCTTTGGATACTGTTTTCGTCCTCCATTTTGAACAAAAAACACGAACGTCCGCCTGCCTTGAAATCTTTTTCTCAACTAAAATATTGCCGCGCGCCCGCACACGTCAATATTATTGACAATACCCCTGCCTCCCCCCGATATTGACGAGACAAAATCTGAATTTCTGGATAATCCACAATAATATTGAACAATACCGCAATACAGGCCGCACACACACAATATTATTGACAATACGTACTTTATTGTCAATATTATTTTGTGTGTGCGGCTAGCCTATGTTATCAAATAGCTGTGTACAGGTCGCACGGTTAATCAAGATCGCTCGGCAAAAGTGGAAGGGGCATGCGCAGTATTCAATTATAAAGTCTATTTGGCGACGTGCGGGCGGGTGTGCGCTGTCGGCGACACGTCATTGGTAGATAGAGTCGCTCTTCAATTCCCGCGTTGCGTTCTCGCGTCTCATTGGATACTGTTGTACTTTGGTACTATTGCGTACAGCTTGTGTTATCGTATTAGTAATACATAGTCGAAAAAAAAAAGGTTAAAAATAAAGTTTTAAAACGGCTAGCCAGAAAAATGGTTTACGACGTGAATTGTTACGTTAAGAAAGAAACTAACGAAATTATTTTTTTTATTTTAATTTTCATATTTGTTTCTCTTCTGTTTTGCCTATATATTCAGTTGCACCTGCCATGTTATGTTTCTGCACCACCCTAAGGTCGACTGGCAGATAATGCCTAAGGCATTAAGTCCGCCTTTGTACAGTTTTTTTGTGCATAAAGGTTTAAATAAATAAATAAATAAATATATATTTTTTTCTGAATTTTCCTACTTCCAAGATAAATTACAAGCAAAAACTAGTATTGTTATAAGTTATGTTACTAAGGTTCAAACATACGAAATTAAAAATAAAATCCTAACATACTACGAATTTCTGTGCGCAATTGTACACATGCGCCGATTACCCCAACTACTTTCACCGAGCGATCTTGATTCACCGCGCGACCTGTATACTGTTGATGGTGCCCAACAGTTTCAGCTTGTAGATGGATTTTAATTTTAAGAAAAATTGAAGAGATGTTACTGATAATGTTTTTGTTTGTTTAGTGTATTTTTGCATCTATTCCTAAAGCAAACTTAAATAAAGGGCAACTCTGTTTTCATTAAATTTCAGGGAACTGTAACTCAGGAATTCTAATAAAACGCAATATATGTACCCAATTTAGGTATTCAACACTGGAAAGAGAAAAGGAACACCATATCATCACTTAGCCATGCTCAACCTTTTTTTTATCTTGCTCGATATTATTGCTTTTTCTATTATCATGATGGAGCACAATGACTTACTGTTAATCAATTCTCTATATTTGATAGAATCTTTAAGAATGCGTGCCGAATTTTATTGACTTGTTTGTAGATCAAGTGACTTAGCACATTGCCAAGTGCTATTGAGACAATAAATAAATTTAACAACAATATATACTTACTCCAGCCTATGGGGCCCCACAGAAAAGCTTGACGAGCCCCATGCCGTCCGAGGGCATATTCATGAATACAGAATGTGGGATAGAAAAAGGTAGCAGAAATATGATTCAGAAAGAACAATATTAAAAGAAGGTTCATAGTAGATCATCCACTGACATGCCTATACACACATGCACGATATGTGCGTGGTCATGCAACGCCGGGGTGAAAGTCTGCTGCCGCGACAGGTCACGGCATGGCGGACAGAGCTCCGGCAGGATCTAATGCTGAAATGGCGTCAACGACTATCGCAACTGGGCACGCCACAATCATGGCGGTAAGTCCCCTCTTTGAGGCGTGGCTGGAAAGACCTCACGGCGTCGTTACCTTCCGCAGGTACTCGCCGGACATGGTTCGTTCGGGAGTTTCCCGCACTCGATTCATGCTGAAGTGACGCCCGGGTGTCGCCACTGTGCGGAACGCCCGGAGGACACGGTGGAGCACACAGTCGAGGTGTGCCCTGCTTGGGCGGAGCATCGCCGTGCCCGGTGCCCTCGTGGGGGCGATCGGCGGCGGAGACCTCTCGCGCCGGGGCCTTGGTTGAGGCCATGGTCCGGAGCGAGGAGGAGTGGCAGGCGGTCGCCGACTTCTGCGAAGCAGTAATGCTCGCAAAGGAAGAGGCCGAACGCATCAGGCAACGGCGTTATCGCCGCCGCCACCGCCGGGATTCTGATCCTTATTTCCGTTCAACGTAGGCGCGGGCTTGCGGTCAGTGAGCAATGGGTAGCTCACTGTCCGGCCTTCCGGTAACTGTCCGGACCAAGCCCAAGTCGTCGACGGCGCGCGCTGTTCCCGCGCGCCTCAAGGAGTTGTCAGCAACAGTAGGGACCCAGCCGGGTCGAAGCCTACTGGAGCCAGGGTTATCCGAAAGGGCGCTCGAGCCCCGGTATGAAGGCTAGAAGGAACGGGATGGGTCTTTTAGTCAGTAAGAGTCTGACACTATCTTCCGCTCCGCCTAAGGGATGATTTCAATGCATGATTTTTCCCAACATAAAAAAAAACTGACATGCCTACAACAAACATGACCTGACTCCACATCGTCCACATTCAGATCTGAGAGCCGGGAGCCGGGTCATATTATAACGAAAATAAATTATAGTAAGATAGATTAGCTAGTCAGGTGTTGGGTACACCAATCATCAAAACTAACTGTGAAGGTATGTTGTATGTTCACTTTAACGGTATGGAGTCGATACACCGCACCACTTCGCTTCAGTCATTTCTAAACGAAACAATTTAATTTATAATCATTTGTACTTTCTGAACGTAGAGGTTTCCGTCACGGTCTATAAAAATTGCGAAGCTACTTTTTTCTTCATAAAACGTACAATAACAACTTTGTACTAATCTTAATATAAAAATAATTAAAAGAGTATATAATTTGAACAATTAGTAATTCATGTGAAATATTTGTACAACAGTGAAGGATTTATTTTTAAAAGAAGGTCAACGTGAGCTTGTACTAAAATGGCGGAAAGAATGATGGCGTCTATTTCGTGCAACGACAAAGTGACAAAACTATGTTTATCCCTTTCTGACTCATGGAACTTCTCGTAAACCACTGGGCACGCGTAGTGATCAATATGTCCACGTGATCTGTCGTCAGTCGCGACTCGCGTAATTGCAAATGCAAAATGTACAGGAAAGAAACGTTTGTGTTACAATGAAATCGTAAATGTTTTGTTATTATAAGTTGTAGTGTTTTAGTTTTAAAATGCCTGCGTCTATTGGTGTCAATTTACGTGTAACTGGCCACTGCAGCCAAGGCGGGAGAAAGTATATGGAAGACTTGTTTTCCGTTGCTTATCAACAAACTGAAGACGAGAGGGATTTGGAGTATGCTTTCTTCGGAATATATGATGGCCATGGTGGCAGCGAGGCTGCAGCTTTTGCGAAGGAGCATTTAATGGACTCTATTGTGAAGCAGAGGCAGTTCTGGTCGGACAACGATGAGGATGTACTCAAAGCAATCAGAAATGGTTACATGTTGACCCACTTGAACATGTGGAAAGAGTTAGGTAAACACCAAATTTCGCTGTATTAACTAACTTAATTACGATGTATCGTATTAAAACTCGGCTTTGTCTGGATCCAAGGCGAGTTCTAAGTGACTGTACCAAATGTTAAGCTTGACCTTGCTGAAGTTGTTCATTATTTTTTCTTGAGTGGTTTGACATTGAGTTTACAGAAGTTTTTCGAATGGTCATAGTCGTTATTGTCCGTGCTATTGCTTTGTTAGATAATAGCAAGTAAAACAGATTGTCTTTGTCAAGTTTTTTGGGAATCCCACTCACTTTACTAAGTGAAAGCAGTTTTACCAGTTTCAGTTTTTTATATTGGCTCAAGTTTCCTCTTATGAAAATGTTATGTATAAGGTCATTATTGTAACTCCAAGCAACTGTAGTACTGCCCAACCTCAAAGATAGCTTACTGTGAAATCTGAGACATGTGTGCCTATCTATATCAACAAGCTTGTTTTGCATATCTTATAATGATATTTGGGCATGCTTCTAGAATATTATATCATAGATTACCGTTTTTTATGACTGAACCTGAATATCATGACTAAATATTTGTAAATTCACATAATTTTGTAAATAGGGAAGCACTTTATTTAAGAAACCTATATGAAATATAATTTTTTGTTATGCAGAGTTTATATTCTTCATCTTCGTAATAATAGTAAGCAACTAACTTTCACTCAAAAGAGTGTTCTTTCAGAGAGGAATAATTATGTCTACACATCCAACAGCAAACTGGTAAAATGAAGTTATAGTTTCAAAATTAAGACTTCAATTTTTTCCATAACCCACAAAATGCTTCATCCGGTTGCTATTTTATAAACAAGAACTCAAGTTCTAATTAGAATACTATAAATTCTTTCACATTATAGTTTTTGGGGCATTCCTTGTGAAAGTAGCTGTAGAATACTTTTAATTGAAAGCAACTATGTAAAGTACTTATACCATTAGTACCTAATTAAAATACCTTATTTGAAATTGTTGTCAAGTTTGTAAGACATATTTTTTATAAGCGGGATAATGATGTAAATCATAGTTATTTTCATAACTATAGAAAAAACTTAAAGTACCTACTTATGTGACCAATCAATATGCTATTTGTAGCTGAAGCTATAATTGAGTCTTTGATCAGGTTTGACCAGAACTGATGTAGGAGACAAACTAATAAAAAAAAAAAACATTTATTGGTCTGGAAATGATTCCCTTATTAAAACACACATACAGTTTTGATGTAGTGTGAAATGAATAATTTAATATTATATGTTAAATATTACTACATCAAAACGGTATGTGTGCTTTAATAAGGGAATCATTTCCAGACCAATAAATGATTATACATAGGCAAATGTAACAGTCAGTTTTTAAGTCCAACCATCGGCTAACATATTTCATCTGTTTTGTCTCTCGTGACTCCGTGTATGTCTATTGTTTTAAAATAACATCTTATTGTTAGGCCTATCAGTCTTAGACAAGGCATGAAATAATTACAAAGTTATCTTTCTCTATTACAGAAAAATGGCCAAAAACTGTAACAGGGTTACCAAGCACGGCGGGTACAACCGCAAGCATAGCTTTTATACGCCGTGGTAAAATATATATTGGACATGTTGGGGATTCCGCTATTGTACTTGGTTACCAAAAAGATGGTAAGTTATTTTATTTATGTGTATAGCAATACATATAGCATTTTTCGTTTCACTGTTTGATTACAGCATGAAATCCACATTTATATGACCTATATACACAGTTTTCCGGTTCTGGGTGTAAGGTGTATATTTAGATTTCATCATCATTCATCATCATTTCAGCCAAAAGACGTCCACTGTTGGACATAGGCCTCCCCAAAGTGTCACCACAGCAAACAGTCCTGTGCGTCTAGCATTCATCGGATACCGGCGACCCTAACCAGGTCATTGGTCCATCTTGTGAGAGGCCATCCAACGCTTCGTCTTCTGGTACGGGGCGCGGTCGTCACTCCAGAACCTTTTAGCCCCAATGACCATCTGTTCTGCAAGCAATGTGCCTTGCCCACTGCCACTTAAGTTTGGTGAATCTTCGGGCTATGTGGGTAACCTTGGTTCTCCTGTCCAGATGTTTTCAGGTGCAAACATAAAGTATTTTTCTGTCCTGACATGTTGGTACAGGTTGGTACAGACAGGTACCGGTAAAACCACATAAAGAAACAGGTCTATCACGGTTCATGAGATACAGCCTAGTGACAGAAAGGTAGTGGAACCTTAGCAATAGGGTTCTGTTTTACCTTTGGGTACAGAAAAATTACTATCTGATAAAGGGAAGGTCCTAGTAATTAAAAAAAAAAACAGATGAAAATAAAAGTACTAAAAAAATACATGGTAGAACATTTGCTTTCTATCCAGTAAATTACGTAAAATTAATCATGAAAGTTCTTATACATAAACCTATGAAAACAAAAAATCTGGTTAATATAGAAAAACCTGTTTATCCTGATATTGGGCAGCAGTCCCAAATGCGTGATGACGCACGATATTTAAATTACCCTTAGAGGGGGCCCCCACACGCGTATCCCCCGCAAATGTCCATTTCATACAAGTATTTATTGCAATGCGTGTACTACGTACGCGGGACGCGTTTTATGCATTTTGAAATTTTCTGCAAACAGGGCAATCCCGCATGCGTGATGAAATCCGCACGATATTAAAAGCATCCTAAGATAAACAAATTTTTTATAGGTTGTGAGGAGTGGGCTGCAAAACCATTGACATCCGACCACAAACCAGAATCCACAACAGAAATAGAGCGTATCCAAAGATGTGGTGGGAAGGTGGTCTCGAAGGCTGGCGTACCTCGTGTCGTATGGAACCGACCTCGTCTCGGACATAAAGGCCCTATCAAGAAGAACACGCCTATGGATGAGATACCTTTCTTAGCTGTAGCGAGATCGCTTGGAGACCTGTGGAGTTACAATCCTCAAAATGATGAGTTTATAGTCAGTCCTGATCCTGATGTTGGTGTATTGACTATAGACCCATCTAAATTTCGGTGAGTATTTACTGGAAATGGTGCAGGTTATGAGGGTGTCCACTTTATGGAATGTCGGGGAGGCTGATGGTAGTTAGGGAAAGTTAGTGCTTACCATCAGGTGAAATAGTGGTCAAACACATGGTCATCTGTAATAAAAAAAAAAACCTTGAAAGTAATGGAAAAATTGAGATTTTACACTGTTGGCGTCCCAAAATATTTCAGTCATAGTAAACAACACAATTAATTCATGCTGTAGTGTGAAGAGAAAATTGAAGCATTTTTTTCCATTTTGAAGTGACCTATTATGACACTGTTTTGGGTCACAATTAGATTACAAATTTTTAGAGTTCATAATAAGATCAGGAATCCTTCTGCTGTAAAGCTTCGTCAAGTCTTCCTGTCCATTCGTCTGTCTGTTTCATATTCTCAATCTTAATCTTGGTGCGAAAAACCTTTAACTTGCTATGGTCATAAATATATGCCCCTAAATGTGCTAATCAATTATTGTATGTGAATGTATTTTCCGCCTGAGGAAATAAGCGTGTCTTTTCATGCATTGCCATAAACAGGCGCACACAGTAGGCAGGACTACTACTGAGATATTCAAAATCACTTTGCTTGAGTTAATATATCCATTTATCGTCATATTAACCTAATTTCTCTGCCCCATTACAGGTGTCTGATCTTCGGAACTGATGGCTTGTGGAACATGATCTCACCCGAGGGCGCCGTCAGTCTAGTTCAGGCGACCGAGCGGCACAATGAAGCTGCACTTGTTGGAGGGAATGGAAACCAGCCGAGAGATTGGTTGAACCCGTCCAAAAGTCTAGTGGATCATGCTCTAGAAAGGTATGTATCAGTTAAACTTGAATGTAAACAAATTGGTAAATCAATACTCAAAAACGCTGAATTGCTGATTTATTGATTCATAAACACTCCACCGAAACCTTTGCTCACCAAGTTGTCCTATATTTGTAAATATGACTTCATTTATTATTTTTTATTTTAATTATAGATGGTCCAACACCAGAATGAGAGCCGACAACACATCAGTAGTGACTCTCATGCTGGACCCGCCGGGCCCCCCGCGCGCCACCGTGCTGCGCTCCCGCAGCAGCGCGGCGCGGCCCACGCCCGCGCCCCCCGCGCCGCCCGCGCGCGCCGGCTCGCCTCGCCCCGAGCCCGAGCCGCGCCCGGTGCCACAGAACGGCCTCACCATCATGACGCGCTACTCCGACGCCGAGCGCGCGCCCCCGCCGGCGCCGCCGCCGCCCGACGTGCCGCTGCCGCCCGTGGCCACGCTCGACACGCGCCTGCCGCCCGCGCAGCCCGCACTACCCGTTGATGACTCGCCGCGCGACGTGCTCGAGCAAGACGACGACGCCATTGTCAACTACGGTAACCCTGCCGAATCATACTTCATGGCCCGTCTCCTCAATCGTACCCGCGTCATCAACACCCTGTCGGCCGTCCACGAGGAGATCGCTGGCACCCCGGTGCTGCGAGAACCCTCCGAGCCTCGCGAACCCACACCTGCGCCTGCCACCGTCGTACCGGATGTCGAAGCAGATACTGACGCGTCCACTGCTAATCGTCCTCCTCTCCCACCTCGAGCAGCCGTCGGCGAACCTGCCACTACCATTACAGAGTCCTCGAATTTACCTGACGATGATGGTGGTATCCAGATCAATGAAGTTTCATCTAGCTCACCAACAGAAGGGCCACCAAAACCACGCGGGCGTCGTCCACGCACTGACGCCAAGCGTGACGCGCCGGCTGTTGCACCGGATCGTGTGCTGCGCTCGCACCATGAGGCCGAGACCCCGCAGCGTCCACACACGCGCCAGGCCACGCGAGGGCGACCTCCCGCCGCCTCCCCGGCGCCTACTCTCGACCGCGTTGTCATACTCACACGGCGCGCGCCGCCTGTACCCTCACCCGCTCCTCCACCACCACCACGGACCGACCGGTTAGCGGCCGGGGACGCGAAACCTTCAGGACGTCGCGTCGCACCTGCACCCGTCGAACCCATCCCTGTCGACGAGGAAGCAAAACGTAGCGGCACACGCTCCACGCGCTCGCAAGGCGCACAGGGAGTGACACCACTAGCTCAGAAGATAACACGCAGCATCGGGCTGTACGCTCGCGAGCTGCGCGGCGCGGCGGCGGCGGCGGCGGCTGCGGCAGGTGCGCGGGCGGGAAACTCGGCGCGCGCCCCGGGCCCGGCGCGGCGGACCCAGGCGGCGCGCCGTCCGCCCCCCGACCGCTCGAAGGAGAACCTCGGGGCCGCCCGGGGCCGCGCCCGCGCGCGCGCCGTCCGCGCCGCCTCGCCGCCGCCGCCGCCGCCCGGCCTGCCCGAGCCGCGCCCGCGCCCGAGGCGGGCGGATAGCGCGCGCGACGAGCCCGAGGTGCACTCCACCACGGCAGAGCCGCCGCCGCCCTCCGCCTGCGCCGGCGCGCCCGCCCCGCCTGCCGTGTCGCGCCCCAGGGCGCTGCGCTCGCGCAACGACGCTAGCGAGCCGGTGCGCACGGTGCGCGACCAGGGCGCCTGCAAGCGCACGCGCTGCGGCGAGGACGGCGGCGGCGGCGCCAGCAAGACGGCGCGCCTGGCGCCGGAGCGGTGCGCGCGGGCGCTGGGCAAGCGCGCGACGGGCCCGTGGGCGCCGGCGCTGGCCCTACGCAACCGCTTGCGCCGGCGACTGGCCAAGTAGCGCGGTCGGCTCCTGCGCCCGCGCTTCGGTCCGACGCCGATGTCGGATCCAAAGATGACTGCGTCGTATACGGTTGATTTTCTGTTGTTGTTTTATTTTTATTTTTATCGCCGTCTAGGGCGTCGCCGCAGACGGTGTCTAGGCTGTAGGTAGTCGAGTTGGGTGACTCTGTCCGTGGACCGCTCGGGCAGGCTCGGGCCCCGCGACTGCGCCGGGCCCAGGGACGTGGGCCTCGCGACGTCTGCCAGGGGCCTGCGGCTGCCGTCGACGTTAAACAATAGTACAAAGGTATATTCTATATTTAACGTGTAAGTTTACCGCGTGGACCAGGAGGATTTTATTAGCCCTAGTAGATATTTATTTTCTCTATATTTATAGCTTCTATCGTAATGCATTTAACCGTAGGCAAAATGTGAATCTGATTTTCATTGTTGTGACGTTGACGAGTCAGAGGCTACGTAGTAACTTCAGATAGATGATCTGCCTTATAAAGCGAGAGTACAACATGTTAAATTTTTTATAAATATTTTATAAGATCACACTTTTTGAACCTCAAGTTTTAAGCAATAAAACCTTATCAGGGACTCCATGGATGTTACTTTAGAGTCATGATACGATATTGGTAGGGATAAGCAATATCTGAGCATGTGGCACTTTAGCTTTACACTGCAGTATTTGTTATAATAGGGTGAAATCCATTTATTATTCACAAGATTTTAGACACATAAACATTTTGACAAATTGTTAATATACTTGATAGTATACATATTTATTATATAAAAATTCTTTATTATATTACCTAATTGGAACTATACCAAGAGTGCTTTCTCGAAATATAACGTTAATTAAGAGTGCTATACCTAAATATTATGTGAAGATGTACAGATAAGTTTTGTACAGTTAACACCAAAATTATTTGTTTAGATTATGCTAATGTGTATTTTATATAAACTTAGCTAGATATTGGAGAAGTTATTCTTTTGGGAAAAGAATTGTTTTATGTACTTCCTAATTAAGCTTTATTGATTTTAGGACATCATACTGAATGTTTGTTACTTGTGCCGAAATAGTTAATTGTGACAGAGCTCAACGAGCGACAGTGACTTCGTTTACTCTATAAACATATCTATTAGCATAAAATAGTTGTACAAACACACAATAGTGAAACTCAACATATTTTCGGTTAAGGATTAGTTGTTGGTGCGTGAACCATTGTTAGTTAATTCGTTCATCGATCTCCTCATAGTTATCCATTTATTAAATAATATCTAACGCTATCCACCTCCACTTTAAATTAACTATCGAAATAATGTGATTATGAGACCATTGATTTATTTAAAAACCAAAAAGGTTTTGCATGAATGCAACTTTGTTGACACTGTAAAATATTATGAAAATATTTTTTTGAACAGCAACATGATTTGAATAGATGTACCTAAGAATGGACTGAAGATGTAATGTTAAGTTAAAGAGTCCAAGTTATGTACATATTAATATAATAAATGAAAAGTAATAGTGCCTCATTTGTTACCGACTTAACAAATACATAGGTAAAAGTGTTCTTTCATATATTGAGATATGTATTTTTATTGAAAATAAAATTTATGCATTGTAATTTAGCTGTAAAAGAGGATTTAATATAATTTGTTAAGCTAATTGTGTAAAGATTTTAAAGATTGGCAGTCTGTCGCTTATATCGTGAAATCAAGGAAAATGTATAGTTTAGTTATTGAGTTTTGTTTGAAGACTTAAGAGACAGAATGTCAAGTTGAGAGAAAAATTGGTGACAATTTTGTAACATGGAGGGTATAAATGCCTTGGAGTACTAAGGGCCGTAACCTGACCACTGGGGTTATGGCAATCGCTAACAATATAGATTGAGATGCTAAAAACAAATTTTATTACTATACATACTTGAAAGTAAAAGGATTATTGTAGATTTTATTTTTTGATTTAAATAAAGTTTGTATGAAATAGATGATCGCATTTTTACTCTCCTATTTATGCCGCCCTTTGCTTACAAAGTTTGTAAGAAGTACCTAATGTGTAGCTGTTTAAATGTTTTGCTGAAAATTCAGGACTCGAAAAAAGTCCCTATCTGTAATTGATACACAAAGACTAGATTCAAAATATTAAAGTAGAAAAACGGATTTTCACACTAACACATAAAGATGATGATAATGTGATTTCGTCACTGTAGTGTTCTGAAAGTGGCGGATATAATCAGCCTTTTAATATTCCCACTGCTGGCACTCAGGCCTTCTCTTTAGGAGAGGGAATGGGCCTTAATCCACCACGCGGGCCCATTGCGGGTTCGTGAAAGTCACATGTCTTCGAATTTTTGGTTCTAGGACATGTCGGTTTCCTCACGATAGTTTCTTTTACCGTTTTGAGAGCAGTGGTGATGAAATAAATTACACAAAGTAATCGGCCTGGCTGGGTTTCGCAGGGGAAAAATACGCTTGTCTACTACATTGTTACAAGTTCACAATCAGAACTTCAGATATTCATTCGCTTTCCCGTCCAGGGTAGTCTCTAGTTTTTTTGACCCCTTATGATTTAGATAATAGCAGAATAATGCAATGGAGTGCCTTATCATTTTAGCCAAAAGACGTCCACTGTTAGACAGGCGTCCCCTAAGTGTCACCACATCGTACGGTCCAGTGCGTCTCGGATTCCTGCCACCCTCACCAGTTCGTCGGTCCACCTTGTGAGAGCCCTTCTAACTTTCGGCCCCAACGACCATCTGTTCTGCGAGCAATGTGCTCTTTGTACCACTTAAGTTAGATTCTTTGGGCTATGCCAGTAATCTTGGTTCTCCTGCAGATATTTTCATTCCTGATGCGATCACGCAACTACATTCCAAGCGTAACCCGTGGAACGCATTTATTAGGCGCTCCACTACCTATATATTATTTTTGTTTGATGCTTTGTACATGATATTAGATAAACTGTGTGTGATGTAGGTTTTATTTTATGACACCAAGAGTTTTCTGATACTCTGGCAGTTTTTTATTTATAGAAATAAGAGTTTTTGGACAGAAAGAACGGAAACCTTAATTTGCGATCGATAGGTTTGCGGATATTGTGATCAATTATAATATTATTTTGGTATCTTTCTGTATCACACCTGGCTCCCTGAAAGATTTCCATTAAAACAGGTCAAAATGCAGCAAATCGCTCTGAGTAGGTACTGAGTCTGAACCGGCAAACATAAATCATATTCCATTAATGATAGCTACGCGTTCGAAATAACTGTTTCATACCCCAGGTAGTTTATACGCGGCGCCCCGTGAATGCGGAAGCTATCGGTCCAGATGCACCGTCCCCTAACATGAATGGCCACCAACCCGCCCTATTTTTATTCACACCATTGTCAAACGGCGCTCTCCCGCTCACCCTACTATTTCAACTCGGCTAGGTTATAGTTTGGGCGCGCTCTAGCGTCCTGCCGTGCTCCCTACTCGCCGGTCGTCGTCAGTTACGCGACGAACGTAATAAGTGTCGCATCTGTTTATTTACCGCAATCGGTTAAAATGTGACTTTTCATTATAAACTGTGAAAATAAAATTGTTGTAGAATTTTTTAAAAGTGCTGTGTACGTTAACAATTTTGTAAGTGCATTTCCGGCGTGTAAAAACGCGGTATTGACGTGAAAAAACGCGGGAATTTAGCCTATCGGCAGTGCAGTGCGTTTAGTTTATCGATCGTGTTTGTTGTGTTTGCTACTGCATTGGTGCATTCGAAATAAACTTAAATGTAGTTGTTTACCTCTCTCTCTCTTAGCTTTCTCGTATTTTACTTTACGTAAATACGCAGAATCGCTGCTATTATATTAGCACGAGGGTTAATAGTTATCGATCGAAGATGACATTATAAACAACTCGGCGGAATCAGGGTCATACAGGGTTGACAAAATAAACATGTCGCCGGTTTTTGACATTTTGATCACGTTCACAACCGGATCCGAATAAATAAACATTATTATTATTATAAAAAAATAGCGAACTCGCATTCCTTAATGTTACCTAACAAGCTCTACTAGTTTTTTATCCATCCATGGAGGATATTTCGGCAATACGTTATTTGCTGTTTGTGGCCGTTATTGAATGGTTTTTGCCGCAGCAGTAGAAGTAAAGATATTCGGTAGTAGATAATGATCTTTTGAATAATAACACGAAGTGTTGTTCCTTAAATCGATTAATAGAAATCTTGGAAGCAGTCCAAGCAAAATACTTTAGTAATGGAATAATTTAATAACCAAGTCTGGAGATACAATTTTTATGCCAACAAATATTTTGGAGGCATCCTGAAAGGAAGCCATAATATACACTGGACGTCGGCAAAAATCTTGGATCAATCCTATATAACCAGGAATTATAAATCGATCTTATCAGAGTCGAGAGCTCGAGACTGTTGGGTTTGTTGATGAGGGAGAGACGTCGCCAAATGCACTACATGGAAGCACAAGATGCAAGATGGACCACTTTATAAGCTGATTGTCAATATGACTGTATTGCACATTCGCACTTAACATAATACGCCTTACATACAGGATCTAGTAAGATCTGTCAGACAATGCATCCATCATGTTTCTTCACGGTCCGGCTCTTATGACGCAAATTAAACCTTACACGACCTGAATATTGTGCACAAAAGGTTCCACTTAGTGTTAGACTAGAAAACATGAAGTTTTCATTCATTAGCCTAATGCCTGCGTTTAATTAATACCTAGTTTGATAAGTATAATTAGGTCAAATTAATTATTGAATCGTACCATTGATAAGTTTCATTTATTTATCGTAGATATGTATCTGAATTAGTCAGGCTACAGCTAGATATTATGGTTTGTCATGGTATGGACTGGTTTTGCTAAGGATCGGAGACATGAAGAAAGTTTTGGTTACGAGTGTAGAAAGATATGGAGAGCGGAAGAACGCAAAAACAGTTATAGACTGTGTGAAGGATCATAGGGCTAGATAGGCGGTGGACGGCTGATAGAGATGGCTGAGGATTAAGACAAAGCTAATTTCAAAGGGAATCATGAAAAAGAAGGCAGTATAGCTATCTGTAAAAACTTCACCTTGAAATCTTAAGGGCCAAGCGCCCGAAAAGTGCCATAAAACAGTGATTTTCTGAGGTTTACTCCTTCGTAACGGCTAGGTCAATTGGTTTGAAAAAAATATATGTTTATTATAGGTAGATTCATGAACATTTCATATCAACATTTGATTTTTTCGCGCAATTAATACTTTTGTCAAAAAAAAAAAAAATTTTTGCAATTTCGCAACTTTTTGCTACTTTTCCCTACTCCTTCGAAACGGCTTGGACCTTTAGAAACATTTTTAGACATAAAAATTGGTGGTTAAATATTCTTCAAAGTGAACATTGCATATGTAAATCAATCAATATCTCGCAGAGAAAATGCCGCCTAGGCAAGTGCGAGAGTTGCGTTCACATAATTTCGGTCAGCAGATGGTTCAAGGGACTATACGCCTTAAGCGGCCAGTCCATCCCTAGTTTTAAGCGGAACAGAAGCTTACCTACACCTAAGTCTTCAGGACGAGGTTATTTAAGAATAGAACTGGAGGAAGACGAGCTATAATTGAACAGTAACTTTAGTACAAAGTTACAGTACAATGATGTGTATTACAATATTATAACGGTATTACCGTAATTTGATTCTTAATTTAAATTTTATTTCTTTCCTTTTACGCTTGTTTTCCTCCTTGCCTTACCAATCCAAAAATAAATGCTCGTGATAGCGCTGAAAACTGACGTGTCATAAACAGACGGGTTTTCCTCATGCTAGGTCTGGATAGAAACTTGTTCCACAACACACAATGAATGAACAATATCGTAAAAACTTACTCCACTTTCTTTCTAAATCCGTTATCCGCAATAAGATTAAAAAATCTGTCGTCTTAAGCAGTTGTCTAGCACGATCCGACTTTATTGACCGGCCTACTTAGTCCGCCAGCAGTGTCTGTCGCTTATTTGTAGACAGCTGTCCCAAGGGATGAAAAGTTAAAGGTCTTAATGGCGGCACCAATTCTTGTATTTAAATTATTCTACCTTTACCTTTTGGTATCCTTTACTACTAGTCCTTTGTCGATTTCCAGGACATGGTCTGCCTGAAAACCAAATTTCATTCAAATCAATTTGAGCGTGAAGGAATAACAAACGTACAAACTTTCGCCTTACAATATTAGTGTGCATAGATTACAAAATTAAAACTGTTCACCATACATCAAATTTCGTTTGCGGAAGATTGGTTTCACTATGGCTTTTTCGGCAAGACCAATATCAGTATTGCTCTTGGCACTATATCTTGTAATTGGTGGTCTTTCATCATCTTCGTTATCATTTCTGTAGTATTTGTCGATAGTGTTATTTTTCCTATTGTATTCAATCGAACCGGGCTACCCTAACTTTTGTAATAAGTTTTTCCATTTTCGTTTAGATTGGTTTTTGATTCCGAAAGCAAGACTGCAATTTTATTTATTATTTATTGATGATAACGGAATGTTAATAGACAGATTTGTTTCAATAAGTTGCATCCAATGCAACTTATTCCAGCTCAGATAATACCGATTCTAGATTTACTAGTCAGTACCCAGTTTCTGTAATTCTATTGCAGCATCTATATAATAATCTATTCCAAGATCTTTTACAGTAGGTCCTTACCTTGGTAGTATTATGATGTTATCGAATTATAGGTAAGTCACCGCAGAATTACTCAGACTTAAATTAATTCGAGTTGGCGAAAAACAATATCATCAGGTGGACAATTTCCATAATCTATTTGCCTAAACTTCGGAAACTATTCAATATGGTGTCAGCTGTAGCGAACATGTTTCAGTCAAAAATTTATCTATCCGTTCTAAATAGTAAATAATTAATCTCCTTTGTTATTTAGTCGCAAATCCTTGGGCTAATTACATAGTGTTTGTTCATTTGCATCTTACTTTTAGAGTGGCGCTAAGCAACTCTAAAATTGACATTGGTATTTTTATTATTTCAAAATGTTTGATAAAATCGGATTCTTCGATTTCTAGAGTGATCTTTGTTTTTGGGTTTTAAGATATCAAGCGAATGTATCTAAATACAGGATACAAAATTATTTGTTTTCAAGGTATATCAGACAAGATGAAAATACGTATTTTGTATCTTGTGTCTGTATTTTAGATACTTGTATCTTAGAGAAGTCACTTCTCTGCAAATTACCAACTTATTTCTTGGGGACCATAAAATACAGATCGATATATATTTCATAATTACAAAAATATGTAAGTAATTCGATTTTAATAAATATTTATTTGACAAAAAATAAACATTGTTTTAAATCGAATCAGTTCACCCGCAACGTAGATTTGACACAAAAGACTTATACTAATACCTGGACCTAGTCTGGACCACAGGTGATTTGTAGAGTACTTTGTATATATACCACTACTGTACTTCTAAGTGAAAAATAAACTTCATTACTTTGAAGTCATATCCCGCGACTCAACTTCCATAGCCTATCCTATAGCCACAGAAATTAGCATATTTTCATTTTCACAGTATCAACAACAAACTGTCAATTGTGTTTAGATTTTACGCTTCTACAGTCTACAAAATATCCCAGAAACGCACTCAATACTCAATGGGTAACTTTGTAACACGCTTCCGGTTTTCACAGTCCATTGGTCCGGAACTGTCAACGGCATTTGCTAATATTGGAACTACTGTTGAATCGTAATCAAATGCAAAGTAGGTAGTTCCGATATCCAAATCTGTGGTTGTATTGCGATGTAATTGATTTGCCAATGGTTATGTGATTGTTTTATTAGGGTTCGGGCTGACCAAAGGGAACTTGAACGTTTCTAAGATTACTTTAATCTGTCTGTCAGATACAGAGGTTTTATTCGAAATCTGTGCAGCATAGGATAGGAAGTAAATGCGTAATGATGCGTAATATTAGGTCCCATTTTCGCGCACATCGTCGACCTCATCGTTGCTTTCCTATCAACAAAAGAAAAAAAGAAACATAGATTGCCATAATTTTTTTTTTTTGACTTGCTTGTTGAAGTCGAAAGATATGTTGGAGAAAACTGATTATTACCTGCATAAGACTCTAGAAACCGATAAAAAATAAACGGGTCTTGGTATCGTTGTGGTATCTAATTTTCACAATCTAAGTTAATTTGTTAAGTACTTACGTAGACAAATAAACTGCAAACTTAATTGCGAAAGTCTACTTTTTACAGGCACTTTTTGTTTTCGTCCGATACACCAGTGATTTTACCAGATTTCTTTCGGCGACGCTCATTACAGTACAGCAACCATAATTTTACTGGAAAGTGGACTTTTAGATACTGTGGGGGAAAGCTTACGAGTGCTAGATGTATGGCCGGGGCTTGTGGGGTGACTATGTGCGCTGTTCTGCGGTTAGATAATGGCGTAGCCAGGATTTTGTTACGGAGAGGAAATTTATTACTGATTTTTGGAAGGGACGGTGTGTTTTTGGGTTTACTGGTAATAACTTGGATATAAATGGGTCCTTATTTAGGTTTTTATTTCAGAGAGATTTTAAAATTCAACCAAAACATAAACACTTTATTTATACTAACAGCTGTACCTATTTGCGCCTCAAGGAGTTGTCAGCAATGGCAGGGCCCCAGCTGGGTTGAAGCCTACTGGGACCAGCATTAGCACCGAAAGGTACCTCAGCCCCCGGTACCAAAGGCAACGAAGGAACTGGAGTGGGTTTTTAGTCAGTAAAAGTCTGATACTATCTTCCGCTCCGCCCAAGATGTCATTAGATGATTTTCCCAACGAAAAAAAAAGTAATAGTAGTTTATGACTAGCCAAACTTTGGAGTCTGTTCTTTTGTTCTGGTTAACCAGATAAATCTACCAATATTCACGTTAAAGCTGTTGATTTTATTAGCATTGAACATCACATTACTGTATTTATGAAGTATCCACTATTTACCATATAGTGTGGGCACACTATAAATAGAAAACATGGTAGTTTACCCGCTACGGTGTTTAGTGCAGGCAGCGATTCATAGATAGATACACCATAGTGAACACAGCTCACTTCTCTTTTCTATGTAGGTATATGTACGTATAATTGCAATTACACGTAATTAAATGAAAGTGTTCTCATATTGTTTATAGTAGTACTTTTACATTTTAAATGAATGTTCTACTAACGAACACAGTTTGAATTTTGTTCTTGCCTTGTGCTTACGGTTGGAGAGAAAAAATCGCGCCAAAATTTATAGGAAGTTTGAGTTTCGAATTGGTTTGTTTTGCCACAGATCGTGAAATAATTTAGAGTAGATACTATTACGAAAAATGTAAAAAATATATAATGTTTTCAATTCCACAGGACTTTCAGTGTTTTCAGATATAATAACTGTTTGGACTGAAGTATAGTGAGTGCAAGTGACTATCCCAAAGATTTAACTGTGATAACAAGTAATTAAAAGAGTGAGTGTTGACTGTAAACATTTGTTTAGTTCCAGCCAAAGGAATTTGATAACCATGGGTAAGTTTTTATTTTGTATTCTTACTAAATATTTCTTGCCCTGTTATTAGATATTTTAAATGCTATTTAATACTAAAATATTTTCTCGTTTCTGCGCGTTTGCCATTACTGGCTATATAGACAATATATTTCTTTATTCTTCCGCTTTAGGATGGAACATGAGGGCGTGTCAGAATTTTGCTGAAAACCCACCTAGGCTGTGTCCTTCAGTTACCCTTTGCGCCCACGAGCCCACGGTCACTCTTTCATACGTTTCCGCCCATATAGTTGCCGACCATCTATCAATGTCCAGGGCTGATATAAATTGCGGTATTGACGGACGGTATTACGGACAGGCGTACAGGGTTTCTTTTGCATTTAATAATATTCGTATAATCTAAAGAAAAGAAAGAAGAAAAATATTTTATATGGCACACATAGATACACACAATGCAGAAACAACATGTATGTAGACATTTAAGATTAAAAAAAAGAAGACCAACAATTGTGTATCTCGCTGTCCTTTCAACTGTTCTTGGCAAAAGCCTCCCCCGAAACTTGTCACATTTTATCCCCTGACTTCGGTTGCCATGGGTTTCTTAACTATGGTTTTGTTTCCCTTCGTCAATCGATTGCAAAGCGGATGAGCAATGAAGCGATAATAATTGTCACCAAAATTAACAACAGCCGAAGCCGATACAATAAAAAATAGTTGACGAAAATTATCATATGATTTGTAACCATTGTGATTTTTTTAGTTGTTTAGTTATAATAACCATTAAGGGTCCCAATAACCCAGCTTAGTGGTATTGGTTAAATAATAAGAGGACTATTGGGCCTTGTGCGCCATTCTCCCGTACGTACATTTTGAAGAGCCTTCTCTCGTCTAAATATTGTTTCACGTTATAGGCCTTATATATATAGGCCTAAAAATGCCTTAAATATATATATATATAAGGCATTTTTCGGGTACAAATCATCAAACTTCTACCACTCTGGGTGTAGCGAGTTTTATGATTTGAGAGCATTGAATGCCAAAAGCGACTTTTCCTAGAAAAGTCCACGAGTACGAAGCTACAGGAAAAACTTAGCAAGATTAATGCAGTTTATAGGGTTCATACTATGAACCCTATAAACTGCTATCCTGAGGCTGTAACTTTCATCGCTTTAGAAAGAATGCAATGCATAGACTAAACATTGGGATCAGGTAGGTAAATACACGTCTCTCATGTTGGACCTATGTTTGAAAAGGGTTGAAATGAGTGGACAGTATTTTTATGAGCGCTGGTCTATTGCCGTTGAAAATATTTCGAATATCAATGTCCGAGACAATTCCCTACAGTAGCGTCTCAAGGTTTAACTAGCGTCTACACCCCAAGGGTGGGGTAAATCCCATTTCAGTGGAAAACGGGTTTTCCCGTCTAGGCAAAAAAGGTTATTGGCGTATTCAAGCAAGCAAGACTTGGGTTTTTTGCAGATTAACCTTTAGCTCGTCTTTACGTCTGCTTGTGTTCCATTTATTTTCTGGTATTAGGATGTTTTGAAACTACAATTATAGCTCTTATGGCTTGCTTAGTACCTTGTCCTATACCAATTTAGTCCGACCAAAGTAGTTATTTATGGTTATGGTTTAAGGCTATGCTCCTCATCTTACGCATCCATTGGTTCCCTCGAAATATTCCGTGGGAACACTCCACCATATTTATTTTTATCACGAATACGACCTCACATCGGTAGTAAAACAAGAATCGGTGGCATAATACCTGCGGCTCAAGGACGTGTAGTTGACTCATGTGGATTGTCTGCAGTCACAATTCACAGTTGTGCTGTATGCTAAAGTAGGTGTGGTATTCTGATGGGTGGCGGCGATGTAGATGGTGTATCGATCATTTTACAATGTGCGAATTTAGTTTGTTAGTTTTCTGAAGTGTATATTATAATATGCATTTTCTGTATTATTTGGATATACGTACAAGTACAGCTAGCGTTGTAGACATGTCTAAGCCATAATTGTTTTGTTTAGTATAGTTTGTGAATTTTTTCTTACATCTTTCTTTTTGCTCTTGTATCTTAAAAGCTATCGAAAATGTAATACAATTTCAAATCACATACTTAGATTTGAAATGAATAGGACCATAATGGTCTTTGAAAATAACCAACATCATTCATGTTTTATCGATGACATATTACTTACATCTTGACAGCCTTATTTTCAAATGGATTATTTTGCGTCTATAGGTACTTTGCTTAGTTCCCTTACCCCTCACACTTGTAGCTGGCGCCAAATATTTTTATAATAATGATAATATTCTGTTGAAATCAGCTTTTATGTTTTCACATTTCGTATTATTCCTCACATAAATCAATTCATAAATTTAATGAATACAAAATTGTACCTAATAAGTGTTATGTATTATTTGTTATACAAGGTTTCTTATTACTGTTTAGTGCGTGTTCAGAATACGCCAGTTAACTGGTACGAAGCCCACGTGCCTCGCTGACCCGAATGTCCCGCCGACGCACAGCCTCACACCTTTCCGACATTCCCCGCCGAACCCTGCGACTACTTTATCGTTTGTTTACTGTGCTACTGTCAATTTATACAGATCTAGAAAATACAGGAGTACAATCTGTATTAGGGAAACAGGATAAATTGTTTCGCGTTCTGACTTCATGCTACAGATGACATGACAGGCCTCTCTCATTAGAGTAAATATACAAATAAATGCTAACCTGGTATATGAGGTGTGAAGCTATGTGAGATTTTATCCATGTATTGGATACCTACAATCTGAGGATCTCAGACTGTCTGATTTCTTTAACTTTGTATTTATTTCGCAAATTTTCAGATGAATTTGATAAAAATTAATAATTATTCGAGTAGGCCCAAGAAAACTACCCTGGGGAACACCGTTTATTTATTCTTTCTTTTTCTCATTTTTCCAATTCGCTTATCTATTAAAAGGGATTGGCCGTAGTTCTAAATGATTTTTTGTTCTTCACATCTCTCGTCATGTAAATATGTTCTATTTTCCTAATGAATGCTCGGGCTTTGGTATCAAAAGCTTAACTGATATGAAGCTTTAATTTATCTATTAATCCTTCAACGAAATTATCTGCCACTGCTTACGTCCCTGACAAAATGTATTATTTATTCATATGACAACAATGTCGCCACACAGCAAAATTGTCATTTATTATGTACTTTTTGCACATGTGACCCACCCACATGGCTACGACTCATTATAAATTAATTTGTAGTTTTTTATATATACAGTTATCTTCATAATTGTCTTTAAATTATATGTTTAGGTACCCGTGTATGACTGTGTGGTCAAGAAAGCGTTGATAAAATCTAAGTGTAAAGTGTAAACCCAGACCCTTAGAAGCATAATTCATATTAAAGGGTCTTGGTACCAAACCAAATATTGTAGCAACTCCAATCACTTTTGTTGTCTTCGTTTGTGACATCTGTCTTTAATTGATGACGTGTTTGCTCGTCATTTGTTACAAAATTCTAAATCAACTCAATTTATGTGAGCGATGATACCTATTGACTTGAGGAGAATACGTCACCACTTATTAGCACAAATAAATGGAAACTTTGTGGGTAGAACTTTTTTTATTCTGCGGATCGATGAATGAATTGTCTTGTGTATCTATTTATATGTCATACACAACTTTATAATAGCTTTTTACTATATTTAGAACTTAGCGACGTCGCAGAAGGCGAATGAAATGGCCAAAGCGGTTCATTTTGATGTTTTTTTTCGTGAAAACACACTGTAACTTAAAGTTTACGATCAATTTCCTTGTCATATAACTTTTTTTGTAATACAAACTAGTACTTGGCTGCAACTGCGTGTGTGTTTATTTTTCAGCATAAAGTTCTGCTGCTGTTTAGTAGTTTTCAAATTCTTCTATATCCTTTTGAGGGCTTCATGCCAACATCATTAATATCTAAATCCATATTTTCCATATATGTTTTACATTCTATGGTTACTAATATGCAATAAACAACGTAAATTCTTTTGTATCCCATTTACAAAACAAAAAGCTGCTAATTTTCCAATTTACTTGTATCATGTAAATCCACAGGACCGGTCGTAGTGGCGACGCTTGGGGGAGGCCTATGTCCAACAGTGGACGTCTTTTGGCTGACATGATGATGATTATGTAAATCCGTTGGATCATTTGTCAAGTTTCTGCGTACTTATTACGCTTACTAATATCATTTACACCTGAGTGTGCCTGGGTGCCCTTGAACTTGTTAACGATAATGTTATTTACCTGTCACTGGATGGACAATAGGGTCACCATGATGTTTTATGTGGGTAATGGTTTTTTTCTGACCTCTCTCAGTCAGAAACCGCAGCGTGGAGTCTCTCACTGGCTGATAGTAGATAATATCAATTGGATATTGTCAAGGGTTGCGAGAGAGTTTCTACTTTCAGTCGTCGTCGAATCTTATTAGCAGATATTCACTTCCCAGGCTCACCGGCCCTTTAGTTATTTTGTATAATAGATGTAAATACTACGCGAGAATAGGACCGATTCCTATGTTTTGACGGCTCTTTGTACTGTCAAATCGAAGAAATTTTGGCAAAATTGAAGAACTTATTGATGAGTAAAATTGAAAAAATGGATTGTGATAACTTTTTTCGTTCACAGTTCATAAATAAATTAAATTTATCGTAAATTAATTAATGTTTAAAAATTTCTTTCCTCGATTTGACAGTAAATCGTGACGTCATAACATGGCGGGCGATCCTATTCTCATTTGGAACGCATTGTAGGTACCATTTTGTGCCCGGAACTGATCCTTCTGTTACTCGAAATTTTTTGTAATTATTAAGGCTAATAGCTGTAACCAATCGACCAAAAATTCGAAGACATGTGACATTCTCCAACTCGCACTGGGCCTGCTTGGTGAATTAAGACCCATTCCCTCTCCTAGAGAGGAAGCCTGAGTCCCAACAGTTGAAACCTTAAAAAGGTTGATGACATGACATGACAATATCTGTAACAAAAGGATTGACAGTCAGTCCTTTACTTCCACCTATCTATATCCTCTGATAGCAATCTCTTTTATCAATTTAATCAGTACAGTCATCCTTAGTTCAACAAGAGGTTTGGTAGCTTTTTAAAATAACTATGCATCGTCTATCGTAATCATTTCATATTTTTTGTTAATATATCGTGATTATCGGTAATCATTTATGCATTTCTGTAAAATGAAAAGCAATAAAAACAAATGACTTAATACTTTCCTATTACTGAACGCATGGTAAACACCACGCTAATCTTCCCACACGGTATGGATTACACTTATGTCAGTATTATTCTGCTAATGTTATGATTAATTGATTCGCTCAATCATAATGATGTTTATCCAAGAACCACACCTACATTCAAAACTTAACTTTAACAATCCAAGACTAAAGTACAAATTAGGATGATCGCGGCCGAATCAGGTGCAAATAAATGTGGCATTACACGAGCCGATTTACTGAACGCTTTAATTTCTACGATTTAACTGTTCCTTGCACAAGTATTTCTGTGGCGTGTATGTAAATCGCTTATTCTGCACTACGGTTTTTGCACTAACTGTGTGTTTGCACGACAGTCCGTCTGCTAAGCCACTTAGGCTTGGATAGCGGATCTTTACTGTTGTTGGCAGCACATCCAGTGGTTAGTTCACTTAGATGTGCTCCAGTGAATGGTAAAATCTGTTGTCTATTATACGGTACTGGTCATGTAGCTGCAATTATCTACAGCTGTGTTCACTATCTACGATTAAAAGAGTATGAAAGTTAAGTACTCGTAAAACACTACTTTTCCTCATAATATTTGTAAATGCTTTTTTATGTAAATACTGCAATGAAAGGCAGAGACCCCAAATAAAGCGAATAGGAGAGGACAAAGAAGAAGACTGCAATGAACACAATATCATCGTCATCCTGGAACATGATTTCCATAAATATTCACATGATTTCCATAAATATTCATTAACCGTCATCAGTCAGTTTTTCTTTCTATTCAATTCGTCCCTCATTTCATTTTAAGTTTTCAAATAATCCATTCATCGTTTCTTGGGCGTTATAGTTCTCTGAAGTTTTCTAATAAACTTTGAAGTAACATGCTGTCAGGGCCGTTAAATATTCTACATGCCGCTGTTCAGTGTGCTTGTCTATTCAGGCACTTATGCTAGCTCGGTACAGTGAATTTTATCTACGACATTGACCGAGTTTCTGAATTTAAGGTTCGTGTAGTTTTTAGCAGTAGACATTTTTGTCTATGCTAATTAATCATGAGTGATAATAGAATTGTCTAAACTTGAAAACTAATGCTCGGGTTTTTACAAAAATGCATGTTGTATTTGTAAAAGGTGACAGTTTTGCAACATTGGCTAGAGCTAATGTTGCTAATGTCTTGGAATATGAATTAGTCATTCATGAATTTTACTATAATGTCAAGTATATTTATTTGAATGAGAATATAGCAACTGCGATGGTTGGCAGTTGTAAATCATTCAATTTACGAAAGTCAACTATCACTAAACACATTATTATATCCTGTGTCGATATTGGAGTTAGTAGGCAGGGCAATGAGCCCTGTCATGATAATTTTAGATTGAGGACTGTTTCTGGCATAAGGACGGAATATTTAACTTTCTTAGAATTCGTTCAATAATTTAAAACTCTACCATTAGGAAGTTTTTTTTTTAAATATGCAAAGTAGGTACCTCTTCATTCTCCTTTCGCAGAACTACTAAAAAAATTGCTTTTTCTAGTGTGATGAAGGTTTTAAATGAGGATGCTCTTTGCAGTCTAGCTTGCCCTGATAATTATTATACAGACATTACAAAGTATCGCAAGACGAATGCCTCCTACATTAACTGTAGACGTATCAATAGGCCCAAAAGGTGAAAGGGCCATACATTTAGTGGTTTTCTGAGCCGGATCCGATTCAGGCTGATGGCCACATCGGGCTGACAATGCCGAGCTCTGCCGAGGAGTGCCGAGGTGGGCTCGTGGGCGCATTACGACACACATATTGTTATCCTGATTGCTGATACCTGATGGCATTGCGCAAATAAACGTACTATTGATGAATGCATGTGGGTGGGTTTTTCTTACACATTCACCTCGCCGTATGGTGGTAAATTAAAAAATTGTTTCGTAGAAAAAATGGAACGTCTAGGTTCTGTTTGATAAGTGTTTGAATAAATATTCTTTGATGTTGCCATTCATTGCTAAAATTTATCAATGAAAGTGTAGCTAGACTACGAGTAATTTCAAGGTTCATTACCTGTTTTTTGTTCAATGAAACTGTTACTTAGTTGTTTATCTTTTTCATTTAAGGATAAATGAAAATTTTATTCGTAAAAGTAAAAGTAAATTGGCCAAATGGCTAAATCGATTTTGATGAATCTTACAAGACTTGGTCATCTCAAAAGCCAAATTTAAGATTTTTCGAATCAGAAACTTGATGCGATGCTAATAAAGCTCGATTTAAATAAAGTCAATGATGCATAATAATGTCTGTCTTTCCTTCCAATTTTGCCTAATTATTATTCAAGACGTTTTAGTCAGGACACTAATTAGCATTATAAATGTCACATCTAATACAGCACGATGGTCAAAACAAACGTAACAAAAACAATGCAAATACAAGAAAAATACCGCGAATGCGGTGTTATCACGACACCCACTGCTTTGACGCAATTCTCGAATCGGTCTCTCGCATTTAGTGAGCAACACAACATTATAGCGAACGCGCGAATCCATGCCGATTAGAAAAAAGAACACGTGACAGATGACAGCAAATTGTTTACTCTAAATTCAAATAGAGAAATAAAATTCGCGCCTTATCACTAGCATTTAAATTTAGTCTGTGTGCATCTGCGATAATAGACGCACGTGTTTCGTTTCGGCTGTAACGGTGTAGGGTGATTTCGGATAACGGTTTTCGGTTTTATTTAATTGTTTGAATTTAATCTGTAAAATCGTTTAGTGTTGTGATTTGTGTTGTTTTGGATTGAAGTGCCACCATCGGCACTCTCAGGTTCGTTTTCTCATTTTGTTTATTTGATATTGTGTAGGTACGACATCTATATGACATTGTGGATGATCACAGGATTAACATTCCTGAACGAACAAATTAGTCTTACTACCTTCATAATTTGTAAAAAATAAAAAATACAAACAGCCGAACATTTTAATCTCCTCCGTTAAAAATATAGTTTATCCTTCTTTTTTTACATTTTTATAGCATCAAAAACGCTTTTTAAATCTCAATAAATTATCCCAATTTCCTTAAATCCACCAATTTGCGACATTTTTGCACGAAGTTAACAACTTAACACATTCATATAAGGGAGTGATGAATTAGTTGAAACGCGTAAAACAGCGTCGAGATTAATCAAATGCCACGATTTAAGAAATACGCAGGATCCGGTTTACTCCATAAATGTTATTATAAAGTCATTAAAATATTTTAAAAGCGATGTAATTAAGAACGTGGGACATATTGGCACAGAGATTAAAGAAGGTTAAAATGATAAACATTAATTTGAAAGATCCGAATACGTAAGTGAACCTAATTACGCTAGTTAACGGGTCACAGATTGGGTGTGTATATAACACACCCAGCAGTGGATGCAATTGTAGATAAATCTATGGCAATTTGACTTGTCTCTTAGAATTTTGACCAAGGCCAGTATGATTGTTTGAAAGAGTTACTGCGACCCTGGAACGCTAATGGCAACTCACTGAAGGAATACAGGTGAGGTTTAGCGAGAAAAAGGTTAGCACTCCTACTCTCTCGACCCAGAGCCAGGAGAAAGAACTGCAAAATCAAAAATGCAATGAATAGCTCGAGAAAATATTGAATGTATGGCAAGTGGCACCTTCTCTCTTGGCGCCTTACGACTGATGTTACTATGTTAGGTTTCTTGTGCTCGGTAATATTTTACATAAAATAAACTATTGAATAGTTTTCAAAGCCTATTTCAACATCATCTTCTTTACAAATCGACGGTACTTTTTAGAATTACTTTGTCCTAAGATGCGCAGGTAACCTTTCCTACCCGGTACCACATCATATACCACATACATTCTCTTCCGTTATTTAGTAACTGGCGCCTAATCGCTTCACTGCCAACCGGTACGTGACTTTTCATAAAGTTTAGTAGTCTTTAAATAAATATTTATGCCACCTCTGGCTCGATAGTTAATGCTAAACGTGGCTAGTGTGATGACAACTCAATTAGTGTTGTTACCGCTTTGGCTTCCTTGGGTATTACTTCATACGTTGAAGAGGTTTTACCGTCAGTCTTAACTAGGTCAGCATAGTGTGATTATGTGATAGGAGATAATATGTATCTTCAGGTTCATATTTTTACTATGGTTTAATCATCGATTTAATTCATTAAACCCCAAGCGAACGCCGCGTTCGCGCACCTATTGTCTTTCTATTGTGTCTGTAATTTCCACAATTGAAAGGAGATCTAAGTCTAAAACTATAGGTTGAATAAATTTCGTCTCTTTTAGTGTAATACTTACCATTTTTGACTTACTCTGTTGCAACTTTATAATCTTTAGAGATATAACTTAATGAAAAATCACGTTAACCCAAACTAGCAACTAATCTTATCAAACTAGAACAAGCAAATCTGATAATTGAAGTCAAAGTGTGCCGTTAGTTGTATTATTCTAAATCACATATTATCCTGTCGCAAGCAAAATGTCATTGCCTAGTCCAGTCGGAGTTGCGCGGATAAACATAGATTTAAGTGTATATCTAAATCTAGCCTGTATAAAGTTTACTGACTTCACCGTGTTGTGTGCTTAAGTACAGATACATGAGTGGTAGGAGTACGTGCGTCTTACAATCATGGTAGGTAATGATAACGATTGATAACAAAGTAACGTTCGTGTTGCAGGTGGAATTTTTCTTTAGTTTTACTTCCCTTTTTTTCTATAATTATTTCGCGATCTTTTTTATAATTTTCTTAGGTTTTCGAGGATTTGCGAATAAAATGCGCTCTTGTTGTGTTAATACACATTTCAAGTGTGTATTAACACACACTTGAAATAGCCTTTGATACGAAAAAACGGATCCTCTTATTGTGATCCTGAATCAAATTTACTTATGAATGCATTGATCTAATTTGTCGTCATTGAGTTGCAAAAACCAATCAACTTTTGTGGTCAATAAAGCCTGTTTTCCGCCACATTGTCTGATTTTCGTTTAATATAAATATATTGTAAAAGATCATGACAATTCATGGTATTACCAGCGAAATAAATACAAATAAGAATTTCAGTCAAGGTGGCTCAGGGATAAAAATTTTGCAATATCGTTGAATTTATATAAATTTTCTTAATTTGTTTTATTTACTTCATTCTGCTTTCTCATCATCATCCATCTTCCTATACAATGTCGCTTTATTTGGGGTACACGCAGCAAGTTTTCGGTATTGTCTTTATCATAATTTATATTTTTTATAAACATTAACACAAGTCTACTCTAGCTAACCTCCGCGTAATATTTTTCAAACTATTTGGAATACGTACCTATACCCTTTTGAATGTCTTATGTTACACAGTTCGTCATAAGCAATTGTCTTTCTATTGTCTCTAATTACGGCATTCGATGAGTTAATTCAGATGTGATGCGATTTCAGTTGTAGGTATTATTTCTACGAAAGTTTATCTGTTGTGTAATGTGTTTGTTTGTCTATTTTGTGTATGTGTCGGTGTAGTCTTTCTGTAATAAAAGGAAATTTGTCGAAAAGCTCGAAGACTTAAACCTAATCACATCAACAAACTATGCAACTGCAAGTTGTAGATATTCGTGTGTCGTCATTACTTTTATTAGTTCAACTACTCAAGTGTGGATGTCTCCTGTCCCTTCAATGACTTATCAGATGAATCACCCGTCTGATATTTTATGAGTAGTGCAATTATCAATTTGGATTAGTTGGAAGTTTCAAGTTATTTGTTATTGAAATAAATCAGTGTCACAATGACATATTGCTCGTGGCTTCGATTCCGAGGTCGATCTTAAAGGACCCTGCCATTTTAGAGATAAAATGAAGTCAATGACACTCAGCAATAGCTTTCCATCAGTAAAATAATTTTCTTATTCAGATTAGCAGATATCTCCAGAAGTTATATAAATCACTTTATAATATTATAAAGGTGAAAGTTTGTATACATATGTAGTTCTTATTTTTTTAACCCTCGCGTATGGATTTGTACGGCACACATGACACAGGTAGACCATGTCCCGTCTACCTGTTTTTATCATCCTCCTGTTGTATAACAGAAGCATATTCCGTTTCGCGTTGGGATCATTTTTTATTAGTAGGTCTTTATAATATTTAGTAAGGCTTTAAATCTGGATTTAAATCCTTGCTAGTTACAGAAAAAGTAGTTTGCTTTCGAAACGACTATATTTTCACGTCGTCTTTGCCAAATATATCTCACATTTATACTCAACGTCATTATTTGTCTAGACCGGACACAAAATATCCTACAATTCATAGTTCCAGCAAACATTATGACGAATCGAAACCACTAAATAACAATTTTGACACTAAAGGACATTGTGTCCTTAACAATTTAGATAGTCTGACCGCAGAGGCTATGCACCATGTTACATTGCTGACAAACTTATCTGAGAGATCGATTTTATCATTTAATGGGCTGTTTGTCAATTGAGCGCCTGCGCATACAATCGATGATTTAGACATTCAGACTAGTTTGCCAGGTGGCAGCAGCATTGGCTTTTGAATTAAGCTAGTATTATATAGAGGTTTGAAAAATCAAGCAATCCCTGGAAGTAGGAAATTGGGGTCGAAAATGCTTTCACCTATTGAAGGAAACACCATCGCTGAGTTTCATTGGTTACTTTTTATTCCGGTAATGAGGTTTCTGTAGGATGTATGTTATATATAACTTAATACAACATATTTTTTAGTATATGCGAAACCTTGAGTAGGTATAGTTTGTTTAGAATCAGTAACTGAATGGATTCCAATGGTTTTTGCATCATAATAATTTTTTCCCAAAAAATATTTAAAAAGGTCACAAGTTGGACATCACCGACACTAAGTACAACACAGGTCACGGCAGGTCATAGCGGACATTAGATGTCAGCAAACAGCTTGGTGCAAGTGCAAAACAGCCCCTCAGTCGCCTGGATGGGCCGGTGACTATGTTTTTTGCATACATAACAAGGTTATAACTTTGTGATTTTTCATGATGTTTCGGGTTTCGCATATATATTAAAACTAATGTTGTAGATATGGGATGTAGGAATGGGACTAGCTGACCCATGTCATTCAGGAATAATATATTTATAACTTTCTACAGGTGAGAGATGGTAAAATTCTGTTCAGTAGAGTCTTTTAATTATCTAGTGCCATTGATTTTTTATTAACTGCCGACGGAAAGGACCCTTATCTTGCTATCATCCGCTCGGAAACTATAAGCCACTTCTAAATATCGTTTAAATAATTTTGTAGCTATTATGAGTAGGATATCAGTATCTGCTTTTATATATCCTCTTTATTATGATAAAAGTGTATTCCCACTTTACTTGATTGGTTTATAATGAAGACTAAATATAGGTTTATGAAACGCCTACTGCTCAGAATCATAACTCATGGATCCATGTACTTTCACGTGCGTCTTAAAGAATTGTCAACATATTTCCGGGCCCGATATTGCGAAGCTTGCCGGGGCTGTGGGATTGTACAAAAAAGAATCACCGTAACTCTGGAATGTAAAGACCTACTGAAATAACACGGGAGGGAACCATTCACAATTTATTTTAAGCTGTTAGAATAGGTTCGTCTTTCTTTTCGTAAGCTGCTTCAAGACCGTCTTGCACACAATCCAAAGTTTTCTTTCAATCATATTCATTAATCCAATTGAATGACTACATCACATAATTTCCAGTTAGAAATCATGCCAACAAAACTCGCTATACTCGCCCAAAAAACTAGTCCCACTAATACATCAAATCGATTTGCACACACATGTATTAACTTTAAAAATGCAACTCCGCCGGTTGGTCCTTGCAATGGTTGCGTAGGCGCACATTGCAGCACTGTTCTAGATATCGATCGCGACATCTTACTGTGACATTCATGGCTTCATTGCTTCGGTATCGGTTTGATTGGCATATCCTTCCGCTCAGGTGGCTGCAGTGACGTCATAATTAGACCGGTTGAATGGGGGACCCGTTTGTGTAAGTGCCCTGCAGATTTAGGTCAAGGTGAGAAGATGCGCTGGGTTTGAAGGCTAAGGAGTTACGATGATAAAGTGAAAGATGTTATGTCTATTAACGGGTTGATTACTGGCTACTGAGATGATGATGACGACTAATAGAGTAATGTGAGGACCGAAGATACTCGTAATAAAAAGACTTATACGCGTTAAACTGTAGGATTTATTCCTATGAAATTACTTTTTTTATATAAAATTATTTGCGTCTATCGGCCTGACAGACGACAATAAACTTGAATGAATAAATGTCTCAAGAGATACTGATGAAAGAAGCTCTTTAGCAGTATAGAAGATGAAGGCTTAGTGCGTGAAACCCAAATCAATAGGATAAGGGCAACAGAATGAAGTCTAAAGAGCAGCTTTTATACAATAACGATGTGGCTTAAGCAAGTAATTAACCATGAAATCGCCATGATCATAAGCAAACAAATCATAGATATGAGAGAGTGCGTGTAACGCAAGAGCTTGGGAAACAAGGACTTTCACTCACGGCAACTATAGAACTTGTTTGATTTGATATACTGTACAAATACATCGACTATAGTCTGTGCTTCAATCAGTCTTGGTATTAGACCTGTAAATTTTCTTCTTGGCTATAATGACAAGAGATCGCCGCCCCCAAGTAGAACTAACGATAGTTCAGGGGCCTAAGTCTGCTATTTATATAAAATAATTTGTCATTCCAACACGATCCCATTGTCATTTTGCTAAATGTTTGTAATCTACTAATTCATAATGATCGATCATTGATCGGTGAATGGTCTTGTAATAGAATTGTGGTAGAATGACAATATCGAGCTTATTAAAAACACTAATTACGCAATGACGTCGTAATGGTAGGTCATTGATCAAAGAAACTGTCAAAATTTTGGCAGATTACCGCATACGTCAGTCATTTGTAATGATGTACGAGATTACCACTCTATGCCATTTCTTTCAATGGAGTGTCAGTGGTTGACCATCGGAAAGTCATAATGATGTCATTATATTAGTAGATTACCAAAACTTGTCAAAATCAACAATTATAAAATCAATGATAGACCATTCTGACACTATTGTGAGGCTCAGTCAGCTAATTCAGTAAGCAGGTACAGCCCAAGAGTAGACGTGCGTGACTGCTATGATGTCAACTGTTGGACTTGTCCTATATTTAAGAAGTTAGAAGTCCAAAGCATAGGTTCCAAATAAGAAAGAAATTCCATGGTTAGATTAAATATTGGTATCAAAATTCCAAAGTCAAGCCAAGAAACTCTGCGGGAGTTATTTTATATGATAGTAAATCGTGGACAAATGTTCTGATTAGAATAAATTATGCATTCAGATTTTGCGTCTACTACAGCTCCAATAAATTAATCTTTATTAATATTCTTAATTGCAAAATTATGCTTGTATGTGTGACTATTGGTATCAGGTTTGCCAGCGCTGAATAATTTTGTAACATTTTGTTGATCATTTTTAAAAAGATTGGGAAATCCGTGTGTACTCGTAAGTTTAAATATGTTACAGATACAAATGAGAGTAATATCTAAGGTGTTTTCGGCAAAAAATTGCTGTTTGAGGATGAAATTTTACCTATCATCAATATTATATTAAAACATCATCATCTTCCTGCCCTTATACCTTGTAACTTAAGAGGAGGAAATATGGATGACAGAAGAATACGTGTAATGTAACGCCGAACACGCTTCCTTTTGCCTTTCCTATCCCGTCTTCTCAATCTTCACGTTATCTGTAACTCCCTCTTCTTTCATGTCACTCCTCTTCATATCACATGCAGCTTTTACTTGGCCTCCCTATCGTTTTATACGTAATTTTAGAATTGTAAATAGTCACACCCTTGAAAAAATATAATTATTCCACCACCTAACAGCATAGACAATACCTGACATTTACGCAAATATTATCCGCATATATGTAAATGAAATTGATTTCATGGATTATATCGCATTTGTTTTTTATTCCTTACTTTGATTAGCTTTATTTAATTAAGAGGCTGCTTATCCACTCGCCAATCGTCAACATTGAGCACGGTTTAAAAGCTTGTTACTTCATTTAACGCAATCCAACGCGATGTTTGAAAAAAAAGGTAACGCGTAAAAAGAGAAATAACGCCTGGAAACTCTGTTAGCATTAGGTAATTCAGTGATTGACTCGAATATTTTACAAAACCTGTTCCAGGAAATACGTGTTTATTTTATACCCTTAAAAGTTTTTGAAAAAAATTGTCGTCATTTAGAATCTTGATAAAATTTGCAAGGATTCTATTGTTATACTTTTGAGACTTTTTAAATTTTTGAATAAATGATGAAGTTCATGCCAAATAGCAGCTTTTGAGAGGTCTTTACTAGATTAGTTTTACATAAAACAAATTGATTTCAATAGTAATCACAAGATACTTTATTTTTAAACTATCTAATGAAAAAATTGTAATAACGTCATAATCGCGTGAGAGCGGTTGGATAAAAAATAATGAAAATGCACGTCGAGTTGCATCCCCTTAAATCTGTTATTTAGAGGCAGATTCTCATGTGAGTCAGTATTACTAATGCCGTGAGGTAATCAAAATTTAATTTAATAAAAATCCAATATTGATTGCTGTCGTTTTTGCCACTTAATCCTGAGTTAAATGATCAAGTCGTAAATTGCTTATGTTATTATTACTAGATTTATCTGTTATTTGGCTCATAAGGCCCCCATATTAGATTAGCTTATTATATGATACTTATCGAAAGTGTAGTCTTATTTCTGTACTATTAGGTAACCCACCCCGGTTTCGCACGCGTGCTAATTATGTATTTACCTAAACATGCCTCAGAACCTGCATGCCTGGAAAACATGTTTATTTGGCACACAATGAACCAAACAACTATTGAAAAAAAAACTTAAATTAAAATAAAATAAAAACAACAAAAAAAACACAAACGATTTGTCTCATTATGAGACACATCGTATGAGACTCTCATAGCAGTGCCAAATTAGTTCAGTTCAGCATAATGCCAGACAACTACGTAGCAGTTGCCTGACGCTGGTTTTCAACTCAACCTTAGACTGACAGACCACTTCACCAGAATAGTCTTTGGAATTTCCTGGTTCAAACAAACATACAATTTTACCTGTTTTTACATTAGTTCATAACAATTTTATAGCTTTTCTATGTATGGTTGTTTACGTCATGTGTAGTTGTTAAAACTCTTTGCCTGATGCGGTTCGAACGATTGTATTGCTCAATGAAATCATACAAGATACGATTACTATTATGTTGTCTGTATTCTGCAATGTTTTGATATTATGTAGCTTTACTTGTCTATTGCTAACTTTTCTATTTATAGATACATAAAGTGGACCTAGATTTTTTTTTCTCCATTTTGATTTACAGCGTGTCTCAAAATTTAACGGTAAGTAGGCACCAGTGCGCTGATGTGTTCATAAATCGAGAAAAAATAATTTAAGAAAAAAAGTTCTAGGCAATCTGGATTTTTTAAAGGTTTTGATTGATACCATTGCTAGGTAGGTACTTCTTATTTCTTACAGCGTACAATGCACTCATTATGTATAGTTGCTAAGGTATCGGGCGCAGCAATATTAACCGAACTTAGGATACATACAAAAGAAATTCAGAATTATTTGAAAAATTGTGATCATAGCGTTACGAAAGATTTGAGGTGTTATTTAGTAATTTTTGTCTTGATTAGTCATGTTCGCAGGTCCTCTAGCTCTCTCTGGTGACCTTTTATCGTTGGTTCTTGGGACACGCATATTTATGACGTTTTCTTTAGTGTGTAGGTTCGGAGGTAGTCAAGTAAAGCTGCATGAAACTAGAACCTAAAATAACGACTCGACTGTGAAAGGTGTTAAAAAGAGGACAAGCTACAGAATTTCTGTTTTTATCCTAAAACCATTAAAATACGCAAGGGATAGTAAAATCAGCGAACCGTATCGTCAACCTTGTGAAATATCAAGTAAACAATCATGACAGTCTACGCCCGAGGAAGCCTTTGTAAACACGTCGCGTAAGACGTCAGCGTCGTCTAGCCTGAAACCCAAGATGGCGTACCTCGTAGACTAAGAGAGACTCATGAAACATACATACCTACACGGAACAAAACTGCTACTTTTTCTAACTTTTACCGTCGCCGCGTCGGTTTAATTTTCAAAATGTTAAAATTACCTTGAATAATTAAAAGTTATAATGGTTTCATTATTAATTACTCACTTACAAATAAAAAAAAACAATGATCGAACTGAAATTACTTAAGTACACCAAACCATGATAGAAACCCTCATAATATAATATATTTAAACCTACCATTTTCGTCTATTTTTTCGATAACATGTCACTCCTCTTCATATCACATGCAGCTTTTACTTGGCCTCCCTATCGTTTTATACGTTATTTTAGAATTGTAAATAGTCACTCACACCCTTGACATAATATAATTATTCCACCACCTAACAGCATAAACAATACCTGACATTTACGCGAATATTATTCGCTTAGATGTAAATGAAATTGATTTCATGGATTATGTATATCGCATTTGTTTTTTATTTCTTACTTTGATTAGCTTTATTTAATTAAGAGGCTGTTTTTATCCACTCACCTATCGTCAACATCGAGCATGGTTTAAAAGCCCTGTAAAAAAATTATCCCGGTAGAAAACACACACTTGTTGAATTAACCACGAGAGTACAGTCGCGTGAAAAACCTAGTCATGTATAAACGAGCTATACCAGTTATGTTCGCCAGACTAGAAAAAAGTTTTGGCTATTGTCTTTGACGATTTCTCTACCTCATTTACAGGTTGCTCCATGGTTCTGAAAAATTTAGAATCTGCGTAAACTTATATCATTAGAGATAAGTGATAAGATAGTGTTTCAGAGCAAGGTTAGGCCTTGATAATGTTGCGTACATCTCGTGAGGTGGTACAGGTGAACCTTATTACAGGAAAATACTGTTGATGGAATATTTTCTTAGCATGAGTCGACGGGTGCAAAGAGAAAAACGTCATCTGCAATTTTACTAATATTTAGCAATTACAATAACAATAATTTTCCTTATTTTCTTTTTGAAAACAGTGCCAAAGCAGCAATTGACATTTTAAATATTGGTTCGAACAAAAGTGGGGGCGTGGTGGAACATCCAATATTTCTCACTTCATCTCCTCATTAATGCCATTTGTAGAAGAGACACCACAATTTGCCAATAACACGACTAACAAACGCGGGAGAGTATTTAGCGTGAATTCCCTATATTTCTCTTCTTATTATAATTTATTATTTGGCGGTAAAGTCACATTTCAGTTTGTGCATAATTTTTCTGTTATCTTGACAATTTCCTTGTCTACCCCATTTGAAATGTTTGCAAATCCTTAATTAAAACACTTGAAATAATTTAAAAACACTTACCTAATTGCAGAGTATTTTAATTCTACAAAAAAATCAAGCAAAAAAATCAGACAGATATAGTCTGTCTAATAAGTCAACCGACTTGGGAATTTATAATATTTAATTATTTAAAAAATACTTATATTCGATACTTTTTATAAGGTTCTTCTAGTAGTAAAAAATTATCAATATCTCTTAATCAACCTTGATTATTGAACCAGTGTTGACTACATCAGATTTCATTTTACTCTAATAATACAAGTCGGTTGACTTATTAGACAGACTCTAATCGCCTTATTTTTTTACATTTGACACCTGCAAAAAGATTTACCATATTGCAATATGGCACGTGATTACGATATTTTTGGTAAGCATGTAAAATAATAAAGCATTAGCATAGCTTTATAATTTCTCCACTGGAAAATGGACCGTACTGCAGTGGTTTATCAGTTTCCTCTCAAAGTTTTACTTCACCGTTTTGAGAGCAATGGTGATGAAATAATTTACAAGTAATTATGTGCCTGGCTGGGTATGAACCCGCGACCTTAACAACTCATAAGTTGGGCCCATTACCACAGCTCTATGTGAATTGAATGCAATAATAATATGTCCCAAAATTTGCAGATATATTTTTCCACTTTGCATCCATCAATTTGTAACTGAAACAGTGGAGATAGTTACCTAATCAGTGGTATTATCTTTTCTATCAGCACTGTAAGTTAAGCCCCTCATTGACCGATACCTAATATGTACCTACCTTATTTTATGTATAAAAATATCTATTATATGCATTCTACTTGGTTCAAAGCCAAGGCTAATTTGATTTTTATTCCTGTCATTCATCAGTAAAAATAACTTTAGTAATCGACGTTGTTTTCCAGAAACAAAAACTGTAGACTTCTTCTTCTATTCAAATCTATAAATTCAGGTTAAAGTTTCTCTGGTCCAGTATTTGGCAACCTCTGTACTTGTATAAATCCTGGAAAGAGCAGGGTGCCGGTGACGCATGTCCTGTGAAGCAGCACGTCACTGGCACTGTGTTTGAGACGGCGAGCTGTGCGATTTTAAGCTGACTAATCCTATCACTGCTAAGACTCGACCTCGAATTACAGAGAGCACAGTTTCCTTTGATTGATGTAAAAAATAAGAAAGTCTTTTCTAAAATTCCCGCCCTAAAAGGATAAAATGGGAGCCTAAATAATTTGTATATGAGGAAATATACATCCTCACGAAGCAACTGACAGAAGCTAGTTAATAATAAAGGACAAAATCGGTGGTTTGGCATTGTTTCCATTCTGCCCTTCAGGCCGTCTGCCCATCTGATCCGGAGCGCCCACATCACCTTTCAGTTGTCCGTCAACTAAGAATCCCACGTGAACCTTACAGCTTTGATATTTTAATCGATCTTGACATGATATCATTGTGAAAGGGTTCAACGACTGTTGATGTTTTTGTGCAGAAACAGAAGGGTGTAGTGTGGGCTGCAGCCGGTTTGGTGCAAGTCACTGGCTGCTTAATAGCGTCGATGACAATTAAAATAAGTAAGCCAAGTTAATTCATCATTCATAAATGGAAATGAATACTGGGTGATTCGAAAAACCATACAAATAAATAAATTAGTAGGTATTCGAGACTAATCAAGACCGATATGCTTAGAAGAAGAATCATACTCGTAATTAACGTTTTGAATACCATAATTAGAGACAATAGAAAGACAATGAGAGAGCGAACGTTCGCTTGGGGTTTAATGAATTAAAACTTAAATTAAAATTCACAAATTCGGTTGTTCATTACCACTACTACTTACCTACTTTTACCCTTCCCCATGACTTATACAACCATGAACTGATTTTGATATTTGACATATTGAACATATCTAAGAATCACCGCTAAACACCTGCTTTTAAATAAAAATTGTAATTTTTTTAGTAATACGGTACTACAGCAGACACATACACAGACAACCACCAAAATGTGCATTGACGATGCAAAAAATACGTAGAAACTGCTGCAGTTAATACAATAAGATTAGAACAAGTACAACAAGCCCAAATTATATAGCTTTGATTCGGACGACATTCGTAGATTACTCTGTACTGCGATAACGGAAATTCAGTAAGAAAGCTGCAAACAAACCACCGTATCTCGTCTTAAGTATATTAGGCGAGGGACAATTTACAGATGATATCTTGGCAACGGACAGTAGCGCCAAACAAGCTGCTCTGTAATAACACTAGCACTCGAGGGTATATCTAATGTTCCAAGAAATGCGAATACAATACGGAATTGCGCAGAACTGGCGCGGAGGGACAGGAATACGATGAAAGTAAAGTCTATGGAGAAAACGTAATAGCTGATACTTCGTCACTCAAATTCATATTCCTCAAGTTATTGTTTGGCTTTGTCATAAACTTTGTTCTCAGAGAACTAATTTTTATCAAATTTTTGTTGTGGTATACTAATGGGATAAAATTATACTCAATTGTTTTCTAAGATGCGAAAATCAATTTTGGGATGTGAGAAAAATTATGTTCTCAAAATAATTTTCACTTTTGTTTGCAACTCGTATATATTCAGACTGTATCACCAGAATCCAGCTCAGAGTTTAACCAGATCTATAATTTATATTATGTAAGTATAAACTAATCTTAAAAATGTCTATTTGGGAATACAGACTACACATAACCATGAAACATAAATCTTAATTTGCATCTGATTAAAATAAAATTACACCATCGCCAAACTTGCAAATTCGCTCACAGCTCAAACTGTAGTGTCACTAAATAAGTAGGTGTTTATCTGTTCAACGGACAGGCTAATTGTCGATATGATTATACTAACATGGGTGTCGGCAGCAGTAAGGTCGGCCGTGGGAATTAATGAAATTATTTTTAGTCACTGAGTCTTAGTTTGTATAATTTTGGCACGTTAGGTGGTCTCTGAGATCCATAGATTTTTATTCAAGTGCAATGTCTCAAAACCTCTAATACTGGCGTAGCCAGCTGCAGTAGGCTACAGGGTGCAACTGAAACATAAAATGTGCATCATCAGCTCGATGAGAAGAATAAGAGTCTTCTCCTAAAAGCAACCTTGTCTTCAACGTAGGTAGTCTTTAATCTTGAAATATGCTTTTATGCTTTCATAATAAGGAGACGTTTACTGAAGATTTGTGTATTACAATTTATTATCGTTGTCCTTCTGTTTTCCATATCCAATTTGGTTATAGGTATTCTTGTGTTTATTTTTGTACAGTATTTATTGACAATTTATAGAAATATTTATCAGAAAATAGTATCAAAATTGGTTTGTAAATAAAGCAGCAATTACATTAAAATTTCAAATATTGGCCTAAACAAGTACGGGGGCGTCGTAACATAATAGCGGTGACGTCACTTTACAGTTTGTGCATCCTTTTTCGGTAACTTGACATTTTCCCCTTCCACAAGATTTGAATGGTTTTTCACATAAGTTTTTTTTAAATTATTATTGATAGGCTCGCGTTTGACCACTATCTCACCTGATGGTAAGTGATGATGTGGCCGACGATGGAATATAAACAAGTCACAATACTATAATTTCATAATTGCCAATGTGAGGGACATGTAATGTATTTTTTTCAGTTATTTTCATGTAGGTATGTCTGGTTTGAGTATTTTCCAAATGTCCTTTCCTTGGTATTACTGTTCGTTAAGTCGTTAAGTTCCATAGTAGTCCTGACTTGAGTTAAACGAACACTGATAAAAGTTTGCACTGACTGAACAGGTCCTCTCAAATCTGTGTGGTTCTTTCCTCAAAAGACCATCTCAGACACTAATCTGCATGTTTCTCATAAGATTTGACCATGTTTGCAGTATTTCAAAAGAGACTTTGAGTCCTGAATTTGTTTCGGTTTTTCTTTTCAGGGTATAGTCTGTCTAATAAGTCAACCGACTTGAGAATTTTGTATAATATTTAATAATTTAAAAAATACTTATATTTGATACTTTTTTAGGGTTCCGTAGTCAACTAGGAACCCTTATAGTTTCGCCATGTCTGTCTGTCCGTCTGTCTGTCTGTCTGTCTGTCCGTCCTCGCTTAATCTCTGTGACCGTTAGCACTAGAAAGCTGAAATTTGGTACCAATATGTATATCAATCACGCCGACAAAGTGGTAAAATAAAAATTAAAAAAAAAATGTTTTATTAGGGTAGCCCCCCTATATGTAAAGTGGGAAGTGATTTTTTTTTAATTTAAACCCTAACGTGTGATATATCGTTGGATAGGTATTTAAAAATGAATAGGGGTTTACTAAAATCATTTTTTGATAATGTCAATAATTTCGGAAATAATTGCTCCAAAAGTAAAAAACAATGCGTCCCCCCCCTCTAACTTTTGAACCATAAGTTTAGAAAATATGAAAAAAATCTGAAAAGTAGAACTTTATAAGGACTTTCTAGGAAAATTATTTTGAACTTGATGGAAAGAACAGTTTTTGTACAAAAAGACAAAAAGGTTCTACAAAATAATTTCTGGACTAAGTTTGTTGTATAGTCGTATAGGCAAGCATTTTTTTAAACTCATAAGTGGGTACACTTATTGTGACGGATGGAAAACTACGGAACCCTACACTGAGCGTGGCCCGACACGCTCTTGGCCGGTTTTTTAAGGTTCTTCTGTTAGTTAACAGTGCTCTCTATCTTTTAATCAACCTTGATTATTGAACTCGTGTAGACTACACCAGATTTCATTAAATCCTAATAATTACCCAAGTCATTTAACTTATTAGACAGACTCTAGCTAACAAACACCGGCCTCATCTAGTTTAAACTGACGAAAAAAATTACGTTTAAAAGTGTTTTATAAAACCTGTTGGCAATATATCATTTATTATGAGTTTGCATGAATTTCATAGAGGTAACATTATAATATCTATGCTATCCCTTCCTATCGTAAAAAAAATCTACAAAATCTATCCAGCTTTCTGGCGTTTCTCGCAACTTATCCAATAAACCCTTTGTTGTATTCATAACCAGACACAGGCAGCATTTAAAATAGAAAAAAAAAATACCAATAATCAGTTGACATTTTTCAAATCTTGACATTCATATATCGATTTGATCTTCAAGGAAAGAAACGCTGTTCCTATTATCTGAGAGTACTTTGTAATATACTTCTATTATTACAATTACAACTATGTTTAAAGCAAGCATGATTTCGAACTACGAAAGGACTAGAGAATATAACTTTATAATGGTAATCCAATCAATCAACTATCTTGATAGATAATGAGTGTTTAGTGATAAGAATATTAATTTATGCAGTAGTTGCAAGAAATTTTAAGGATCTACACGTAGTTTTGCGGATATGTTTAGGAAATCTCTAAGTGTGAGTTGAGTAATCATTAGGATATTTCGTTGGGATTTTCTGATAGCATAAATGTCATGTGATTGCTTGTCCTCTAAGATTTATTTGGACAGTATCATTGTGATCTCTTGAAAGCCGGGGAATTCCTGCCGGGTGCTATTTTAGCTGTATTGTTATTTTCATCTTGCTATTGTTCTAGCATTTTAATTAACCTCTTAAGATTGTATAGTTTTTCCTGTAGAAGACCTTTTCATAGCTTATGTGCCTTAAATCTATCTGTTGTTGTTTCAGATCGAGGAGGTTATGCAGCAGAAGGCGCCCGGGGTGCCTAGTAACTTAAAACTCCAGTGAGTCTAACATCTAATATCTCTATAAGTGTTTTTATTTTTCTTGTTTTAGTACTTTATTTATCAAATAAATATTGTATCGTATCTCTTTGTAATTTTATCAGTTTTATTGTTCTTCAGCTTAGTAACGCTATGTTTGGCTTGCAAACATTTCCCCCCATTCATGCTACTAGTAGCGCCATCTGTTAGCACAGCGTTTCATTACATAGTTAAGTTACACAAGCCTTTTCGTAGAGGGCGCTGTTACTACTGTAGCGTACGCTATTTTCGTACTCATTGCCATCGGGGATATAGCTCAGTGGTAGAGCATTCGACTGCAGATCGAGAGGTCCCCGGTTCAAACCCGGGTGTCCCCTGAGAAAATCCTTTTTGTATTTTAGTTTTTGTTTTTTTCCAGACATCCAAACACCACATCGCCTCAACTATTGCGTAGCAAGAACTTTACGGCGAATTTTTTCAAAACCACTTTTAGCTATCGAAGCAAGGCGGTTACGCCCGCCTTTTCAAGTACTGTCGAGAAAACTATCAAAATAGGCAGCGCGGAGACTAAGCCTGTAACTAGGAACAGGCCGAGGACAGGTAATCATGGAAAACGATGAAATAATAATTGTATCATAGCTAAGGAGGATAAAAGCAATTTTTACAAAATTTTCTTTTTTTTAGCAACCCTATCTGATTCGGCAAATACTAAAGTAAAACTTAAAAAGAGCACAGATCGAAGCAAATCGACGAGCCTGTTTGCTGATAAGCAAACCATCGAACCTGAGAGACCCCTCAGGCACAAACCTACGACGCCTGATCCAGGTGGACCGAAACCAATCAAAGACAGTGGGAAAAAGAGCGATACAAAAAGCTCTAATGTTATTCTTCAAATCGTGAAAAAATCGGCCAAGCCACCAGCACCAAGTCTTCCTGATAGCATCCTACCACCGACTTTGAGGCCGAAAACTGACAAAAACTTGAAATTGACGAAAAATATCAACAATAATGATGTTTGGGCAAATCCTAGTGACGTCAAAGTCACGCATCGAAAAGTTCCTGCATCACCTGTGAAGTAAGTCTGTTCACATCTTTATTATAGTACATAGGAACTGGATCGGACGACTAAGTTTCATTTTAAATTTTCGCGCCAACTGAACACTTCTTTGTAACCGCAATCGATAAACAACCTAATAGCAAAGGTGTAAAGTTAAACTTGAATCAAAATACTTTGACGTCTCAAGTTGATTCATGCACGTGATGGTATAATATTTTTTGTCGTTGTATCCATCTCTCTCTCGCATAACCCTTGCTCTTTCGTATTGCTTGCGTAAGAAGGGATAAGGTATATTCTGGTTGTTTTCTTCGCACGTGTGGAATGTATTGGCCGTCGTGTTATATGATCAATGTCGGGTGATAGTTCGTTGGTAGTAGGTTCAGAGTGGAGCGCATGTTTTGAATTTGTTGGGGTTATAGAAAGAAATGGACGATGAACGGTTGGCCGGTTGTTTGAGCACGGCAAGTAGCTCAACAGGCAAGTTTGTTTGGTGCGACGGGCCACGGATGTCGTCCCGTTGGCCGGGTGCTTTTTTTCGAACTTTTTTTGTGTTGGTGACAAACAAAACGAACTTTTAAGAGTTTTATCATGGTGGTTATTATTGTGCTCCTGTGATGTGTTGAATTCATGATTGGAATTACTTGTGTGCATTGGTGTTTTTCAATCGTCGTCTACGTCGGCTGTGTATATCTACTGAGCTAACAAAAATTGAACTTATTCAATCGAGTGTCTTATTGCTCCCGCTTTCTCGTACTTAATGGACAATCGGCCACTGATCCACTGATGACATGACTGACAGACGCTGTACCTTCTATAGATATAGCGTTAACTTTCTTTTTATTGTTTTTAAGGTGTCCCAAATTGTTTTTTCCCTTTGCATGAAATATGGTTTTTGGTTTACAACCAGCTTCCAAAGCATCCCATACTGGCGGGTAATTAGTATTTTAATGAGGCACTTAAAGGAATTAGGTTAAGTGATGTGGGTAGGATTTCACAGCACTGAGAATTCAGATTAGTTATCTGTGTTTCCAGTTTTTACCTGAGCAATAATGGGTTCTGAATGATGAATAGCGGTTTACCTCATTCTAAAGTAAATAACAACGATTGTTATAGGCGATAACATCATAAACGGTGTTACATCCATCTTACATAAATGCTTCTCTTCCTATAGCATATTTTATGTGCGATTTATAGCAGAATATTTGAATTACCGTTTCCGTAATGAATGAGATTATCAGGTAAACAAGTATGACGGCAAATTAATGAGAGTCTTTAGTCTTTTCAAGGTCATGTTTCGAGCCTGAAGCATCCTCCTCCTAAGCTGTATTAATGAGTTAAGTTAGAACATTATCGTCTTATTGTTTGAACTTTAATAGACACCAAGCCTAAAATTAATGACTGTGACATTTTAAAATGTCGTCAGACACGCAGTAGGGCCTACTATGCTGACATTCGCGACATTCTTTATTTTTTTTTACAATTTTTATGACTCTGCAGAAATGTGTGCCATATAACTATCCAAGACCGTATAAATACTCGTCGTCAATTTTGTCTGATCGCATACCTTGCTTTGGTAGACCTTTATGAAATATTTCTTAAGTAATCCTTACTCAAGGTGATATTCATTTCCTGTCTACTTAAACCAAAGCAGACTTTAGCAGACTAGTCAAAATTCATCATTCCCACTTGAAGTTCTTTGATTCACAAACCGAAACCGAAGCTGTTAATCTGAATTTATAATTTCGCACAAAAATTATCATAATTATATTCATTCATCTGAATTTTCATAAAAGAATTATCCTGTTCGAAGTGCCTAGGTGCATCCCGAACGAAACAATACTAAAGTCATAACTATAAATAAAACATACATATAAATTAATGGTGTTTCAACTGAGACAAAAATGTGAGACGTAGGCGCAAGGCTGCATATCCATATGTTTGAACAAGTGGTTTCACAATAACAACTGGTGTTACGCTGGATTAAGATATTGTCGAAGATCTTCAAACAAAAGATGAACAATTGAACAGCAATACGAAGCGAGAATACGGAACTCGGCTAAATTACAAATTAGAAACAGTCAACAAAAAAGTTTACTGGTCAGGAAGAAAAAAAAAAGGTTTTCAGAAGAATAAATGAGAAAGGAATTAAAACAACAGACAAGAACGAAAAAACTGCATCCAGGAAGAACTAAATCTAAGCACGTGAATCAAGACTTAAAATGGCGCCCCACAAACGAATTAAAAGAGATTGTGCGTCATTTCAATCAACATCCAAATATTAAATCCAATTGTACAATCTGAAAGTTGATTGACAGCTCCCACAGTTTCCATCATAAACTTTGATGACTCTGAATTTACTGCTATAGATAATTCAGATAGTTTAGTTCATGTAGTTAAGATTTTGAATCTGAATATCTACGAGTATGAATATATAAATCCCAAATCTTTGAACGATTGTTTAGTTTCAAGTTTATCACGAGGCCGTCATATTAGCGACGATAAGATATAGCACGAATGAAGCTTTATCAGATCACACAAACTTATTTGTTACTTCTATGCTGTGCATTTATTTGGATAAGGAGGTATTGTACTATAATATGCTGTACATAATATTGTCATATACACTTCTGCTTTCGCGAAAGTGTCATCTAGTAGAGGATGAGATAGTTTTCCCAACTTTTGATATCGTTGACCATTATTCGTGAGAAAGAAAATGTAATTGTCAAACTTTCGCAAACTGAAAACAAACTCGTTGGTATTCACACGAGTCAACTATTTACTTAACAATACAATGTCTCTTGTTTATGTAACTGATGCAGAGAGAACCTTGTGAATATCGAAACAAAAATACTCTTGTCTGAGACGAGAGCCTTCATGTATAGCGCGATAATTATTTTTGCAAATGTCCAATGACTAGTTTATTCTTATGGCACTTAAATATAATTAGTGACAAAGCGGTTCTGTCTTCTGCATTTTTTGACAGACTGGACACAACTTTTTATCGTGTCTTCAAGATGTGACGAATTAAGATGATTCATTAATCAACGCTGGTGGTACCATATGGCAAGGCATGTTGTCGTCCTACGCCCAAATTAGGCACCGAAGATCCGCAGTATCAAACAACAAAAAAGTCAATGAGTTAAACGCAGTTAACTGCTGTTGTTTTTGTGGCCAGAGCTGAGAATACAACTACGCCTTTTTATGATTCACGAGAAACCAGACAGGAAAAATGAGCCCTCTTTAATCTACGTAGGTAGGCGAATTTGATGCCTATATTAAAAACAATTGTTACATGCCGTTCGATAGAGTTAACAATGGTTCATACTATATCGAAGCCATTCCCACTTTCATACAATGAAGGTGTCTAACGCGTCATTTCTGACCAATAAGGTGGATCCGATATCCAACTATTTGCGCAAGTGTTACTCAAGGATTTAACATTGTTCCTTCCTATGAATTTCGATGCTTTATTATTTGATGACTTGCTCATACGTAAAGGCGTCGTGCATATTTTTTAATGGTAAACATAAGCCGTTATGCATGTTTATCTTGTTGTCTTCGCTTCCTGTTAATGTTACAAGATGGCGTCTGTCATTTTAACAGTCTGACCTTGTAATGAGTTAATTTTTCGGAAGTTAAATCAAATATTCATGATGCTGAAATTCTGACTGAACTTATAACAGTGAGTTCCGAACGAAAACTTGTCTTAATTTAGTTTACAAGTTTCCTCATCGTCATAGCATTCTTCTGTATCCTCGTTTGTTATTCGGCTTTATCTTATGCAACGTGCTTCAACCGTCAGTTTGTCTTCAGTAATATAATCCTTGCAGTCGTTATAACTTTTTCTGAATGTTTCAATTGCGATGTTTACCTAGCTACGCTTATTCTGAGTCGTATTGTTCGTTTGAACAATTCAAGTAATGAATGTGTCGGTGCCTGGGTGCCGTTAGCTACGGACTTACGAGACGTGCCCTTCCCAGCGCTGGCTGCATTATATCAGCAATTAACTCCGTCTAGCGACAGTATGCACTGATGAATGTTTAAAAGCGTCTCACTTTACAAATATCTCTCTATGGACTCGTTACTGCTACGTGCAAATAACTGTTAAGTCTGAGTAGTTTATTTGTTATAAATCGTGTTATTAAATACTACACATGTCTAATAAGCGTTTAATTTTTGAAGATTTACACTGTTGAGCTGTAACTAAAGAAACCGCGAAGAACTGCAGAAAGTAACGTAAAGCAAATTCAATGCTGGCTACAGTTAAACAACTTGTCTAATAAAGCCGCCACTACAATATTAATATAAACAGACAGAAACTCCACATGTATCTCGGCAACATGCTCTGAAACAGTCGGCCTTAGCACTAAGCCATAATTGCGATGCAGTTATTACTTGAAAACAGGTTCCAGAGTTTACCAAGAGAAAGTACTCGTATCTTACATTGCAATCGTGTGAATTTCTTTATTCTTTGATTGAAGAGGCAGTGTTATGGAGATTATTTCTGTCTATGGCATTTCAAGCTTAATGTTTCCTTTCTAAAAGATAATAGAATAGAAATAGCAGCGGTTATTCAGTTACTCTTTGGAGTCCGGTCGGATAGATTCAGCAGCATCAAATACACAAATCTGATAAGCACAATATTTTATCCGAAATGAAATTATTTAACGAAACGTCTCGAGAGTCCGTTCCTCGATTGTGATCAGACACGGGCGAGTGAGCAATACTGTGATCTTCGGTTCAATAGCACACGATTGAGATTGTTACTGACAACTTTACTTTTATTTGGTGTTTGACAAAACTTGTGACTTTTAAGTCTTAATTTTACTGGATTCTGAGAAGTTCAACCAAGGACTTTAGGACATTGAAGTTAACTTACCGGTCATGACCCATCTCAATGGCAAAAAGAATTCTTCGATGGAATATTCTCACAACAAAGATTGTAAAACAGATAAAAACCGAGATAAAACAATACTCAATCATCGTAACATCCTCCAATCTGGGACATTTCATAATGCATTACATAAACCGACCATTTTAAGATTTTATCTATTCAGAAGCTCGGAACGTGTTTGAAAAATGTATTAAAATTTATGAGTGTGTTCGAAATAAAGCTTGTGAGCTTGTCCATACAAGAAAGCGACCTTTCTGGGTCGTGGTTTAGATACCGGTCGTCAATCTTTCACCGTGCACACATTGCATTTCTCTTTCAAGTAATGTGTCATTATCACTTGCTGTGTTTGACGTTTATTCGTGTATGTCCGTTAGGTTCATCATTATTGTGTTTAAAAATATCTTGGGTTCTACAGTCCTAATCGATTATACTGTTCTGATTTGATCATTTTCTAGTTTAAATGAAGCTGTCTCATCGACTTTTTCATTGTTATATTCAGTGGTTAGGTCAAGTAGATCGTTAGTGTGAAGAATTGATTTAACCACTGTGTTAAAGATCACAGTGACTCCGTGGGATATTTCTGTCAATAATAATTTTGTAATGAATGTTTCTCACGCACCCTATTAAATTGTATCCTTCAGCAAAGCTATTCTTGTAGCTTTATCTTTATCATCTATTACATTCAATCTACTGTTTGGTGTGTAATTATTTGATTATACCTGCAAAGCTACAGTAAATAACGTTAACACAATGGGTGTTTTGCTATCTACGTCATTATTCGTGAAATAGTAACTTACTGTTGAAGAACCCATAAAGTATAAATTATGAAACTTTACCGAATAGCTAAAAATATAGTTGGTAAGAAATAGCATGATCTTCTTGACTAATCCATAAAAGATTTATATTATAGTAATAAATAAATAAAAAGTATAGTCCTTCTTTTTAAGCGATCACATAAAAGGCTTAAAGCATAATACATATCTACATCTTTAGAAACTGGTTGATCATTAGAAGTGTTACACAAGAATCTAATGGAAGCGAGATTATAATTTACTGTATTGGTATTGGCTGCTTCCATATTGGCGTGGCGACCTCCCTAGGCCGCCGCGGCCACGGCTGGTCGTTCACCCGTCAGGCCGCCATCCTAGGCGCAAGGAATGCTGCTCACTGCTCAATAGACATTGTACAACTCGTATCTTTTAGCGTGTTTTGGAATACGGCCTTTATAAAAAGTATTTGAAGTATATAGATGTTTTTTTGGTCGAGTTAGCCTTTTTTGTAAGCGATAAAATATAGATTGTGCTTTCAAAATCGGAAGCAATTGATCAATGTATGGTTAATTGGCTTTCTGTGGTTTCGGTTTGATATAATTATATTATATTATATAACTATATACATGTAACTGTTTCAACTTCTCGTACTGGTACTATACATATCATTTAAATCTGACTATAAGAAGAGTTTGTCATAGTTACCTTTTCGAATTATCTCATTGAAGTATTTCTCTGCAATATTTTCTGGATTCATACGAGCTGCATTAAACGCCGCGTGACGTAAAATCAATAAAGTCTCCATTTTATTATTTTCTGTTGCCGGCTCGTTGCGAAAATATCACGATATATTACTCACATCGTTAATCCAGCCTCAATGGAGGGAATTCCAATTATTTAAAATTTCATCTTACAGAGAATCGTCTCCAAATATAGATTTGTATAAGCAAGTCCACTTTTAGCCAACCTTGAGGCTTTTTAATTGAGGTTTACATTCACTCATTCATAATGTTTTATTCAAACCTGGAGCTTGGCTTTCGTTATTCAACGATGCGAATAAGCAGGCACTTGAAAAATGCACGGACAGTGCATTACTTTATTTATGTTTAGAGATTTTTTTTAATGATAATTTTGCACAAATTTCTATAAAATATATGAATATGGTAGTTGCAAAGAGGCAAAATTGTTTGTAAAAGATAAAGTTCAGATCGATGTGTCATGGGCTTCATACCGTAAAGCTGCACGATTTGTATGAGTTATTGAGCGAAGCTACTCGTGAAATTGGTAGGATATGATAATTTTGCACAAATAGAAATTAATAAAAGGTGCAAACGGCGTATGTCTTCTAGCAGCGGGGGAAAGACCGTGACGACAGTTACTACATAAATCGTTACGTACTGCACGCTTTATCGTTGATTCAACGTGACCACAGTCAATAGTATATGTACTCGTACAGACATGCAAACAATCGACTACACACAAATGTTTAACTTTCTCGTCTTTAAGCTATTTAGATATTTACATGATAAAATTAATCAATTATCTGTTGGACATTTACTTAGTATTTTGTTAGATAATCAAGCAGTAATTACCAATGACATGACAGCCATAGGCAAGGAAACAAAATCCCTGCTGGCCTGCTCAAATTTCAGTAGTAAAAATATTTTCAAATAGACAAATCAAAAGTTGGGTCACAGAGACACATTCGATTACACAGACGGAAAGACAAACATGACTAATTATACAACACTAAAAAGTTGGTTTTGTAGAAGCAATTTATATTCATAAAAGACGTCGATACGTCAATAAATCTTACGTAGACACAGCGCCTAATAAGGCAGTTAGTGATCGATCTATAGCCGCTTTTAATATTCGCTAGAGGTGTGGAGAAAGCGCATTCTTTTCTACACCTTGTCGCTGGAATGTAAATCGGAAGGTCTAAATTACTTGTAAATCGTGTCGGTGCAACTTTTGACCATTTACGGTCTCTAAATTGGCTTATCGTAATAGTACCTAGAACAGTTCCTTGTGGAAATAATTACTTGGGTATGCTGACTGATATTCAGGTATGAGTGATTTTGGTGAATTCTGACGGATTTTAGCAACTTTTATAAGTACTATTAAGTAACCAAAAGCTTATTTTTATTCTTTTTTTTTATAAATTATGATTATAAACGCACGTTGTCTGTAAAACGTAATGAAATGCTCATTCTGTTGCGTCACACATCATTGATTGCTCTAATTTCATTTGAATGACTTCTCAAGTTTTAATGACTCATGTATGATTTATATTTACCGGACAGTGTTACGTATTATATTAGTTACACTGGTTTCTGACAGCAGCATCGCACGGGTGAGATTATTACATCCCTCATAAATTATAGACAATTTAATAGTCCAGGACATAAGATTTCCTGATATAAATATCCCCCAAATCCGTTCGGTCATTTGAGAATGTAGGAGTAACATACAAACTGATATATACATACAAACTTTCACCTTTATACTCGTAGAAGTTATAAGTGCGATAATATGCTAACTGTTGAGACGTGTAGATATAACTACGTACGTCTTATCTCCCAAGCTGGGAAATCTGATGCTGCCGAGCATCGACCTCTTATTGCATAGGACGTAGATTCTAGTTTATTTCTATGTTATGCATTGAATGACTTAATCGAGACTTACACATTACACATTTATGTGCTACATACATAACTTGTTCGATATTCGAAAAAGCGACGTAGTGATTCATTCGCAATTCTTAAATGTGGATTAAATCCTAGAATTTTTTTTGATCAGAGTTCACGTGCACTGGAATTTGTATTTCATTTAGAAGGAATATCACGGAATAAACAAAACCATTTTTAATTATTTCGTTCATGATGTTGTTCTGCCAACTTTAGAACCAACAGTTATATTCCCTTATTTGTTATTCATCGTCAAGTACAGTTCTGTCCAATCCTTCATTGGCACACGTTCCTTACTTATAGCGAACATTACCCACTTTAAGTGCGGTACCATTCCTAAATCGGTTAGTTGGCGTCCGCTGGCGCGCACCGTCCACATACAAATCAGCCATACATTTACATGTAACTACGATATAGCATGTTTCAATTGAATTACTCGAAGCAAATTGACACTGGGCTCGGCTTAAGCTTCGATGTTTGGACTACGGGTGTGGTGTTGTGTAGCCATAACAATTACTATGATTATGAGGGACTAACCAGACACGCTATTGTGGGAAATTACAATCCGCCAGTAACTTCCGACTTTGTGTTGTTGTGATAAATTTATTGAAAGACATTTTCTTTAATTCTTTACTGTCCACACAAAAAACTTAACCTTAATACATTGATTAGATAGTTTATTTACAAAGGCGAGCTTGACTCAACAATGAGTTTTCTCTCAGCAAACCTTTGAGTGTGAGAGAGAGATAAAAGCAAATAAAAATTATATTTGAGAAGACTATTGTTTTTAATAATACACATAGGTACTTACTTTAGTAATACATAAGTTGACTAGAAGCAACCAAACATTCTTGTACAAGACAAACAGAATATAGGACATAAAATGCCAATAAAAAATAAGAAAACAAAACAAGTTGCACATGAGCAATAATTCACAGACAACCTTTGCATCAAAAAATCCTATTGTAATCCTTGAACAAAACAACAAAAGGACAATAAACGTGACGATTTTAAATAAAAGCAATTGAATGTTCCTGCTGCAGTGGAGATAGAAACAAAGGCTGCCCTTCGGCCGGTCCCCTATCTATTTGCATACGGGGGGGACGCGGTACATGTCCTGCTCCGAATAACTTGGATTATCGGATAAATGACGGCCACCTGAAGGGTAATTGTGTTATAAATGTCGGGGAATTTTTATGGCGAATCGTAGTTCTTTTTTCCAAGCCCGATGTGTATACGCTTCGAAGCGTTTGAATACCAAATATGAAGTAGGGTTCTGATGCCTTGTTGGATGTTTTGTTATTGATCTGAAAGGGTGAATCATAATAACATTATTTTTGTCCGTAATCATCTTCGGTGACATCGTAGTGGATGAAATATTTTTTGGATTTAAATAATGTAAGTTTACTTTTGGTTTATGTATCTTTGGGATCCATAATTATATCATCTCTCAGTTCGATTTTGTCTAATTCTGTTTCTTAAATTATAGCATTATCGTTCTCTTTGCTCTCAGGTTTAAACACATTTCTATACAGAAAATGAAATCGTTCTTTGAAATCTGATCTAAAAACTAAACAAATTGCATATTACTCTCCAATAATTGATGCATGCCACACTATTATTTACTCTACATCATGTATAATACATTGGCTAGGTATCTGCTAATTAATACTGTGCGTGCCATGCAATTAAGATTCGTTGAGTCAGCCTTACAATGCGTATAGTATAATGCACGTCTCTTTTATAGTATGCACATGTTTCCCTTATTCGTTGTCTTGTCATAGTTTTATCATTTACATCTGGATTAATTGCATCTGCTACATTGTTATCCTTTATGTAATGGATAAAGGGATGTACTATCTGAATTTTCCACAAAATCATTAAATCTTCTTCCTCAAAAGCATTGGATTCGTTTTTTCCATCGAAATTCTTCTAAAGCCTTTTTGTATCATACGTTTATGTCCTTGAGTGTTACAACTAGCGTGGGATGATTAACAGCTGATACGCTCGACGTATTTATTTCATTGCCAAATCCGTATGGAATTCCGAAACACAATATTATATAGACATATCGCATATTTAATCTTTTCGTTATTATATCTTTATCCGTATTTAAATGAGTTGATAAATCTGTGGCTTCAAAGTCAATCGATAGAGAATTGTGTCAGTATTGCGTAAACTGAGCGTGGTACCTCTGCATACACGACTATCTTTACTACCTTTGATTAATTACCTTATTTTATCTAATACACGTATATCAGATAAGGTGTGCTGTTGTATGTTGTCTCAGACTCCTTCTTAATCGAGTTTGTAGTGATAGTTTCCTGTAGAGATACACACATCTGTCGTCAGCAACGATGCGCGGGTGCATCGGATTTTTTGTTTGCCGTCTTGTAGTCTAAAAACGTGTCGAGTGATTTCCGTTACGAAGTTGATCCTTTAGTTAGGGCGTGATAACTAATGTGTATTTATAAACTAAGAATTGTTTCTATTTTCTGAAGTGGATATACTGTTACAGTGTAAAAGACGTTAAAGTATTGTCAAACCCTAAGCACTTATCTAATTCCAATCACAACAGCTATGTTCAAATATAAAGTGAAACAAACGAAATGAAACCGAACTCCGATCAGTGAAACGAAAACGAAAAATGATATAAATAAAATTCAAGATGATGAAGTTCAAATCATTGTTCCGTAGAGGGCCAAGTCAGGGGAAGCAGGAGTCCGGGACACTGAAAGGGGCTCCGTCAGTGTCAAGTCTCGATTCAAAGCACCACAAAGTCGCGCCAGCCCGCGACAAGACTCTAAAAATCTTTGGGTCTAAAGAAAAGCTACATAAAGCTCATAAGAAGAAGGACTTAGGGAATAACAATGCTGTGTTAGAAGACCCTGAGTTGAGGGAAGGATTAGAGTATGAAGATGGGCAGGTTGGCACTTACAGCAGTGCTGAGGAGCTGGGTTCGGTAGACGGGCGAGGCTCGCAGGAGTGCGTCAGTCTGCCCGTCACTCTGAATGCCGATCACATGCCCGGGTTCCAGGAAGTGGAGCTCAGGCCTAGAGTACCATCTGAGGTCAGTAACTGTATTTTTATGATCAAACTCGTTATATTATAAATTATGATGTATATAATATATTATGAGGTAACAAGTTTTACATCAATTGACAAGTAACACCGTTTGATTTGACAAAGTCATAAAAGGTGAAAGCGCCAGGATAATCTAATTTTCTTATGTTTTTTTTTGCAGGTCAGCATCAGGTTTTACGTAATTTAAAATATGATTTGCGACTGTAACACGTTTATTTACGAAACCATTAAAATCAACCTCTGAGTGCGTCTAACCCTATGGAATGGTTATTTCATGATTAAGTTGTTTTCAAGGGTTAGCTGAACGGGGAGGGTTGTATTGATGTTTTAATGAACAAAACTTAGTAAAGCGACATGTTTTATGGTCACGAATCATATTCTAATAAACTCAGATCGTAACACTGACCTGTGCAATGCAAAAAACTTTGAAAATTTTAATTTCGCAGAATACTTTGGTGCCTGAAAAAGATCAAACTTTTCATGAGGCCATTATTTATTATTATACAATAACTTATTCGGTTGATTTATGAAATATTAACGGAAAAACAAACAACGGTAGTGTGATATTGAAGCCTGTCATAAGTCACTGTAACGCTCCGATTACTTCCGTATAAAAATATTTGAGACCGTTGTAAATTGACACACTTTCTCATAGATAAACAAAACTGACGAAGGAATTATAGTATTGAATTAGAATGATTTCCGTAATTTATTTACGCGTAGATTTTTATGGCTTTCATTTCTGTCAATAAATCGTGAAACCTTGAAATATGACAAGTAGAGTCTGTCTAAAAAGTCAAATGACTTAGGTAATTATAAAGGTAAAATGAAGTCTGATTTAGTCAACACTATTTCAATAATTAAGGTTGATTAAGAGATCTTTATCATTGTTTATTAATAGAAGAACCTTATAAAAAGTATCGAAAATAAGTATTTTTTAAATGATTCATTATTATACAAAATTCCCAAGTCGTCAGACTTTTAACTTAATGACAGAATACCATGAACGTACTCTAATATGTAAAACAAAACATAGAGAATACAATAGAACGAACTTTATTGTACACCAAATAAGTAGCATAGCTTATACATAAACTAATAATTATTATAATTCCTATACACGACAAATAGGTGTGGAATTTATAAAGTCCAACACATTTATGGTTTCTTATAACCAATCGGTCAAAATATGTTGGCCACTCTGACGTTGGCGTTTCGAAACATTGCGCATATGTAGTATAGGTACTTGAAAAATACGCATTCCATTCGCCATATGATTCTTAAAAAAAAGAATTACTGCGCATCCAATTGTTCGATGTTCGGAGCGGTCAAGATATTTCAGCCGTATTGTTTGCCATTTGTTCACATTTATGACGTTTTTCGTAACTTTTGTAGATTTAAGGGAATCACTTCAACTTCCCTTGGTTAAAGGCAAATTCTTGTAGAACCTGGTGTAACATTAATATAACTAAAACTATCTTCAAAGAGTTTAAATTATATTGTAAATAAATCGTTGGTGTGCCTATGCAAATAAATAAATAAATAAATAAATAAATAAATAAATAAATAAAATAACTATGCCGTTCTAACACTATTTTTTTATGTCCCAAAAGCATTGCTCTCAGGCATCATTGGCATCCGGGGTCCGGGAGATTGAATCGTTGCGAAGAGAGCTAGAAGCCACAGTGATGGAGCGAGCTCAGCTGCAGGCCCGGGTTGAAGAGTTGCTGGAGAAGGTCTCTGAAGCCGACCGGCTTAGAGGGGAGCTGGATCGGATGAAGGTTTGTATGATTGAAAGGTATTTATATCATAATCATGGAGCTTGGCTAGACCATATCAATGACTATGGTAATGTAGATTCATTGAGCCAGCTGTATTTTATCTTTGCCAGCTATCTTCTTCAAATCTTCTCTCTATTACTTTTCTTTTTGAGATGCTAAGTTTAAGAATACAGAAAGATTCCTAACAATCGGTTACACCTTGGCAAAAAAAGGACTTCGGCAATGGAACGAGGTATTTTCGGAGTCAAAATCACAGATTGCTTAAAGAACAATATATATACTTCGTTCCAAAACACAAATCGCAGATGTAGGCAACTTTGCTGCCAAATTCTCTCAGAAAACAGCCTTGAGCGCAGCGCTGGCTGCAGCGACGAGTCGAGAGCGCAGTACATTGAATTAACAATCCAATTTAAAGTGAATTAGGTTGTTAATCCAATGTACTGCGCGGCCAGCGCTGCGCTCAAGGCTGTTTTTCTTAGAGAATAGCACCCATGGAACAGTGCAGACCATGTCCACATTTAGGTGACCATACAAGGTGTGATGCAAATTAATTTGCAAATCCTTCCAATGCGTCGTGCGAGCTCATATATTTTTACGAAGCGACGTCGCATCGCAGGTTTGTGTATGGGTCCTATGTCAGTAGGTACTAACATGATGCTTCTCATTTCTCCAGAGCATGGACGCAGAGCGGGAGGCAGCGTTGGAGCGGCTTGCCGATGAGAACGGTGCGTTGCGCGCGCGGCTGCGCGGCGTCGCGCACTCGCCGCTCTCCGACAGCGAGAAGCGACAACTGTTGCTCGCCCCCGCGCCGCGTCGCATGCACTCTTCTGCCCCTGCGTCAATAGCACTGGCTAATGTAAGTTTTATACCAATCAAAAGAGCTAACGCACCTTGGTACGACGTCACTAACGAAATGATTCATACAGACCTAACATATAAACTATCAACGAGGAAATCAAGGCAAATATTAGATACTACATACAGTGCTAGATTAAAAACACATCCAAATCAACAGGCAATGGAGCTTATGTTTATTCCAGTGACTTTTACAAGACTGAAAAGAAGAATGCCTCAAGACCTACTTAAGGAATAACTAGATTGAATGAACTATAGTTAAGAACGGGTGGGGCAGTGGCTCCATACCGTGCAAGATCACTAATAACATCACATACCTATTGCTAAATGTCATAAAACAGATTGCTGAAGGAAAAAAAAAGAAAATATAATAATAATATTCCACAACTATCACACAACGCCGTCTAGTCCCAAGCTAAGCAGAGCTTGTGTTATGGGTGCTAGACAACTGATAAACATACTTAAATATTTCTAAATGCATACATATTATAGATAAATTACACCCAGACACAGAACTAATGATTATGCTCATCACACAAACATTTGTCCTGGGTGGGAATCGAACCCACGACCTCCGGCATAGCAGTCAGGGTCACTAACCACTAGACCAACAGGCCAGTCATAAAAGAATAAAAGTTCTCATCCAAGTCTACTATTCATCAGTTGCCTTTTAGAAACAGAGGTTAATTCCATCTGACACTATGCCAAGTAGGTTACAGGAGCGGCTAAATAGCGTCACAAATTCTATTGCCATTCTGCTGTAGGGTTTTCGCAAAAACTATGATTAGTCCATCAGTTCAGTTGATAGATTTCGATAAAAGGTTTATCTCAGAAGACGTATTGGCGAATAAAGATTTGGGCCATGTTCAAAATGTATGTAGCTACGAAATACGATCCAAAGGTTTTCTGTAAAAAAAATGTTTTTGATGATAAGACTGCCCCTCTTAATTTTAATTTCAAGCTTCCATTGTATTTTTTATGGTGTAAAATAAAGAGTAGCTATTTCTCTATCATCTATCGCACATATGAACTGCAAAAAGATTAAAAATCACACAAAGTCGCGCAATCAAGGTTCTCCGAGCGATTAGAGCACGCTTTTGTCGTTGCCGGCCGGTTGGTCCTCCCTTTGTCAATAAAGGTGGCGGGACTTTCCATTACTTTCCGACTAGTATCGCATACCGCTATTAGGGGCACGGCAGTGCCCCTACCAAGGCAAGCAAAAAAGTCGCACGGCTGTACCATTCTTTTCTCGAAACAGTTCAGGCCAATCCACTATCGTTGTGTATTAAACTAGAAGGCTGGATTTGAGTCTGCTTTTTTTATTCAATTCGTACTTAAAGGACCCTGATAACCTAGATTGACTTGGCAATCACATGTATATCAATAGTAATACGTATTATATTAACCTTTTGAATGTCTTAAGTTACACAGTTCGACATAAGCAGTAGTCTTTCTATTGTGTCTCTAATTACGGCACATTCGATGAGTTAAATTAGATTGTTTAGTTCGATTGCCAAGTCAATCTAGGTCATCAAGGTCCCTAAGTACCCACAGACTGAATAAATTAACCGAATTGGTGATGTATCTCACAACTTTTTACGGTAGAAGAACTGAGTTGCGCGCTTTGGTCTTTTTACAAGTTATGGTTTTGATGGTATATAAATATTACGTGAACTTTATATCTTCTTAACGGTTAGTCTTTTTAGGGTTCCGTAATCAACCAGGAACCCTTATAGTTTCGCCATGTCTGTCTGTCCGTCTGTCTGTCCGTCCTCACTTAATCTCTGTGACCGTTAGCACTAGAAAGCTGAAATTTTGTACCAATATGTATATCAATCACGCCGACAAAGTGGTAAAATAAAAATTGGAAAAAAATGTTTTATTAGGGTAGCCCCCCTTTATGTAAAGTGGGTAGTATTTTTTTTTTTTTATTTCAACCTTAACGTGTGGTATATTATTGGATAGGTATTTAAAAATGAATAGGGGTTTACTACAATCATTTTTTGATAATGTCAATAATTTCGGAAATAATCGCTCCAAAAGAAAAAAACAATGTGTCCCTCTAACTTTTGAACCATGAGTTTAGAAAATATGAAAAAAATATGAAAAGTAGAACTTTTAGGGACTTTCTAGGAAAAATATTTTGAACTTGATGGAAAGAACAGTTTTTGTACAAAAAAGACAAAAGGGTTCTACAAAATAATTTCTGGACTAAGTTTGTAGTATAATCGTATATGCAAGCATTTTTTTAACCTCATAAGTGGGTACACTTATTGTGACGGACGGGAAACTACGGAACCCTACACTGAGCGTGGTCCGACATGCTCTTGGCCGGTTTTTCCCTTCTGTTTTTTTCTTGCAATTTTTTTCTTGCAAGTCTAAAATTGAAGATATATTAACCGTATTCTTTGCACACAGGGTGAGGGCGATAGCGGCGAACCCAGCACTCCAGAATGGGACAAACACTCGTCTTCGTCGCTCAGCGAGGTGTCGGTCGCGTGTCTGCAGGACCGTATCTTGCAGATGGAGGAGCACCACTACAGGTAATGATGACGGAGAATGGAGATGCCCTGGGAAATGCGCCAACTTTATGACCGAGTGAATCGCCATGAGTATGCGCTGAAGAGTTTGTCTGTTAAGTTGAACGCACTAATCTCAGTCGTTTGAACGGACGGTAAAGACTTAAAATGTTGTGTTTAAATGTTTAATCATACTTCGAATGGAGTATTGGTAATATATACACCCTTAAATTTTGATTGTTTTAATCCCGTGGCGGGTCGATCCGGTATATGAAACCCTATCGATTTGTAAAGATAAAATTAAAAAATAAAGTACCTTTTTTTTCAAAACTCGTATTAATTTACACATGTATGAAATTAATTTCCTTAAGAATACGTGAGCTGAGCGTGTCCAATGATTTGTAGGTAGTAGTCGGCATCGCGTACAAACTACCTACAGGTCATTGGACTAGCTATGCTGACGATTAAAACGATCAAAATTTAGCGCTGTATAGTCGTTTTGTATTAATTTACTCGTCGTCATCGAGTTGGGCTCGGTCTAAACGGTTACCGGACGGCCGGACTGTGAGCTACCTTTTGCTTGCCTTCTGCAAGTGATATAGGGCTTGTGACCGCTCTAGTAGGTACAGATTTCTCACCAAAGCATCTTTGTATTCCAGTACAAGCGAGGAACTGCAAGCCACTCTCGCGGAGCTAGCTGACCTGCAGACTCAGCTAGCAGACGCCCACGCCGACAACGAGCGGCTGGCTGACGAGAAGCAGGTGCTTCTGGAGTCGCTGTGTCGGCAGACTGAGAAACTCGAGGACAGCCGCACTAAGGTAACTAGGATATCTTCGTTGTTTCAATTGTGAGAATGTGTGAGAGTTCAGAAAGACGGGACTCTGAAAAATCGTTATAGTACAGGATACGATTAAGAACGACCTTCACCGGTTTGTTTAATGGATGAAACCTATTTTATGATAAATTTAGTATATTAAATAAAATAATGCGGGTGGGTTGCCTGAGAAATTCCTGACCAAACAATTTTTTTTTTTAAATGCTCCGGTGTGTTTAACGAATAAATTTAATACTAACTGAAAGAGTGAAGCCTTTAGAACATAAAAATTTTGGGTTGCCTATTTGTTTCCTGGCATAGCTATGGGTTGCCAGGTATAGTATGCATATACAGGTGTGTTTTTTTTGTATACAACAAATTCTATATCAAAATAAACGCTGTTTCATTACGAATACGATGTTATAGTGTTGTCTGCAAAAATCTGGTATGGATAACGGTTGTGCATTTTTCTAAAAATAAAATAAATTTTCAATTTTTAATTAATAAGTCTGGCCAGGAATTTCTAAGGCAACCGACTCGCGTTATATTATTTAACACACTAAATTTATAATAAAATACGTTTCATCCATTAAACAGACCGGTGAAGGTCGTTCTTAATCGGATCTTAGACTATTACATACATTATACAAGGCACCACATAAACTTACTTTTTTTTTCGGTAAGTAATAAAAATCATCAAAATGACATCCCCCGCCCTTGGGCGGAGCGGGAGATAGTGTCAGACTCTTACTGACTAAAAACCCGCCCCTTTCCTTCTTGCCTTTCATACCGGGGCCGAGCTTCCCTTTCGGAGCTAACCCACAGTAGGCTTCGACCCAGCTGGGCCCTACTGTTGCTGACAACTCCTTGAGGCGCGCGAGAACAGTGCGCGCCGTCGACGACTTGGGCTCAGTCCAAATAGTTATCGGACGATTGGACAGCGAGCTACCCATTGCTCGCCGTCCGCAAACCCGAAATAAAGTACATTGACCTTTTCCTAATATCTTCAATCAAATCGAAGGTACCCGAAAAACTATCAATGAACTGTTTTTCAGAAAAGGTGAAAAATCACGATAGTTGTCAATTCAAGACAGCTTTGTCTTTCATTCCGTTTCTGAAATTAAGAATTTCAATCAATGTAAGAGGGTCAATGACCGTAATTCCACGTTTATTCGGCGCCTACCTTAGATGACTTCCGCATGAAGCAGGTTCTCACCGGACACGGTCAGTTCGGGAGGTTCCTGCACCAAAATCTTAGGAGCCTCTCGTTCTCGTTGACTCAAAAAGTGGTACTCCTGGACAAGACTCGTTTTGTTAGGAGGTTCCATTCTCTGGAGCCCTGATCACTGTAGCTTAAACCATTGGCCATCACAACCAGGGGCTTCATCATCATCATTTCAGCCGAAAGACGTCCACTGTTGGACATACGCCTCCCCCAAGTGTTGCTTAAGGGGCTTCTTAGAAACTATAAATCTTTATTCTACTTATAACTAAATAAAGACGCTACAATGACTTCTGTTTTCTGTGTAATGTTCTGTGTCTACAATGACTTCTCTTTACTGTGTTTTAATATGAGGTGGCGTTTAATCCTCAGGTGGACACCTTACAAGAGCTACTTCTTCGCGAGGGTGTGGAGCCGGAGACGCTGGTGTCCGGTGACGCCGACCAGCAGCTGTTTGCTGTTCTCAAGGTCAGGGAATAAGTAAATAAATTTGTACATTTAAATAGAACTTAGAGTCCTTATTTAAAAGAATGATTTTGTTTTTCAATTTTGAAAGAAAGAAAAAAATTTTTACTTGAACCTTACACATACAAAATAAAAATTAAGAATAATTTGTGCAATTCTAAAAAGATACCTATCTCAGCATATTAAATACTACTATTTTATAATCCAGGCAAGTTTATAAATTCAATGGTTTTATTTGTTTCTTTTAAAAATATATATTTTATTAAGTATCTACATATTAGTTTAGTATTGTCATCACAAAATTGTAAAGGTTTTCCAATTAGGTACATTTCATTCCTTTGATATTACAAACTTATATGATATTCCTAATGGTTTTTGAGCGAATTACAAATATTAGTTTATAAATGTTTTTTTTTTATTATTAATATACTGGGTTATTTGTAAAACACTAACAACCTTGCAGGACTGTATTACTAACATCATAAACAACAACTTTTGTTCTATGACTTTTTACAAAACATAACACTTTTACCAAAAACAAACCTTCAAGATTTCGTTGTCCTATCTAACATATTTCAAGTCTGTATTTTGCTGTTTACGGCTCCTGCGCACTGTTCTCGTAATTATAGTAAGCAGGCTTCCGAAACATTGTAATTACACCTCGCAAGCAATCGCACCATTTTCATGTACTCGACATTAGAATATTGATACACCATCATGTAAAGATCCGCACTACTGAATTTCGCTACACACATATGACGCGACGCAAGCGCATCAATGCGACTGACCGACTAGTGAGGGTCGCCCGTAATAGGTCAAGTTCATGTTCAGCTACCTTCCGCTATTGTACTATCGCCTAAGTGGTTGCTAGTGTTTTACAAATAACCCTGTATATATTTTTAATTTATGTAATGTTGCAGCAATCTCAAGAAGAGCGCAGGCACCTGCTGACGAAGCAGGATGAGCTGAAGGCGGAGCTGAACCAAACCAAGACTGCGCTCGAAGAGAAGACCAAAGAAAATGAATCGCTCGCGGAGAGGATACGGTACGAATACAAACTTGCAAACATGTTTCGTCTCAAATATATTAATGGTCAGCCCCGACTTACGAGTTTTAGGTCACGGGTTCAAACCCAGCCAGGCGCATTACTTAGTGTAATTTATTTCATCACCACAGCTCTCAGAACGGTGTAGGAAAACATCGTGAGGAAACCGGCATGTCATAGAACAAAAAATTCGAAGACATGTGATTTACACCATCCCGCAATGGGCTCGCGTGGTGAATTACGGCTCATTGCCTCTCCTAGAGAGAAGGCTTGAGTCCCAGCAGTTGGAACATTAAAAGGCTGATTATGATTATTATTATGATTATATAATTATAGGCTTGTGCGCTTTAAAGTTTTTAGGATTTATTTACGATTTAGCTTCTGCCAGTGGCTTTGTTCACGAGGATGTTTGTTATTGCGGAAACTCCTTTTTAAAGTCTGTTAAAAATATTTAAAATTGGACAAGCAGATTAAAGAAATATTACAGTGAAAGGCGTTTGGAGCGTTCTCCCCCCTAGCCAAGTTACAACCGCTTCGGTTGCGTCGAACGCTTCGAGTTGGCCACGCCCCCTATTCTTTTGTTCTGACCACGTGACTGAGCGTTAAGACAGTTGAGATGACTTTGTCCGTCCCGTACATTTGAAGTTTTCTACTAGCAACTTGGCTAGGGGCAATGTTCTGGTAGATGTATGTAGATATGTATTCTTTACTACCGTAGCGTATTGGAGGCGAGTGTGGAGCGAGCGGAGTCGGAGCGGACGCGATGCGAGCACGAGACGGACTCGGCGCAGGAGCTCGCTGCGTCGCGCCAGCATCAGATCACCACTCTCACTGACCTGCTCGACGCTGCCAAAGCTAAGGTAAGGGGTAACATACAGTTTTATCTTGTAAACTATACAACATGTAACTGGAATGGTGCACATTCTATACACTCCATGACCCCAATTTATTTAATTAGAAAGTTAAATTACAATCATAATTCAAACATTGAATCACAATTTCGTGTAGAGACAATGGCTTCATAGATAATGTGACTAGGGGATAAATTTAAGTCATGGCTGTCGAACGAAGCGAAGGTTACTGAGGGATTTATATGAGTGACTCCCGAGTATAGCGAGAGTCTTGATATAGAATCCTGAGTGAGTGAAGTGGGCTGCTGCCCAAGTAAAAGTACAACTTTATCCTCATGTGGGATAATTTATTTTTTACACCTACTGTGAGATAAAAACAGACAGTATACCGAAACAAACTATTTATTAGTTAAATATAGTATCGCTACGCTCGGGTGTTAATTATATAAATCCCTCACTGGTGTTCGAGACTAAAACTTAGCAACCTTCGTATCATTTGGAATTTTAAATGTTTCCGACACTGTTGTATCCCCTAGTCTCATAAACTACAATTTGATCAAATATTTAAAAAGCCATTTCCACATCCAGTTAGAAGAACGCGCCGGAGTGGTGGAAGGCGCGGCGGAAGCGGAAGCCGCGGCGGCTGCAGCGCGGCGCGACGCGGACGCAGCCACGGCGCGCGCGCTGCAGCTGGCCGAGAGGCTCGCGCACGCGCAGCGGCAGCTCGACCGCGCGCACAGCGACGCTAGGAAGATGCACGACGATGCTATGGTACGTATGCGCTGCTATTTTCTTCACGAAGTGACGAAGAGCCACCCTTTTTCTATGTAAAAAATCATCTAATGACTTCTCCCGCTCTAGGGCGTTGCGAAAGGGCGTTTGATACGCCCTTTCTTTTCTTTTTTGCTGACTAAGAACACACTTCTATATTCCATCTTTACCTTAGGACCCAGGAGTTCTCTTTCGAACAACCCAAAGATTGGAGCCACCCTAAACTTGCAAAAATTATGCGGCTAAAATTTTTATAAGCATGCAGCATAATTTTATGTTCCCACTGCTGGGATTCAAACCTTTTTATGAGAAGGAATGCCCAATAATCCACCACGCGAACCCAGGACGGGAACCCGAATTCTTCGAATTTTTAGTTCTAAGATCTCTTTCATCATTATGTTTTTCTTCACCGTTTTGAGAGCAGTGGTGATGACATAAATTACACAAAGTAAAGCCACCTAGGCCGCCACTGCTCTTTATTAATCATATCAATATTTTAAACGTAAAAGTAACTCTGTTTGCGTGTTACGCTTTTACGGTTAAGTGTACGTTTGATTGAGCCCCAACAATGGACATAGACTAGGTGTTTTTTCTAATTTAGTAGATTATATTAATAATAATCAAAATTGTGAATTGTGTGTGTTTATTCTTCCAAAGACAAAGACTCACAAAAAGCTTTTTTTCTTTCTTTCTTGTTTCTTAATATTAGTGTGTGTTCTAAAAACATTGCAGGTATCGAGAAACAACGCGAAGTCAACGATATCAGAACTGGAGTTCCAGATAGAACAACTGCGCCAGGAAAAAACTGCGATGCAAGGAGAGTTGAAGACGTTGCAGGACAACGTGGAGGAGTTGCAGATACAGGTGAGAAACGTTTCAGTTTAGGTCGTCGAATAAATCGCGTGAACAGCCCGTGGTAGGGCTTTAAGTATCTGTAGTTAAAAATATTTGTTCTGTGCAGTGCCAAACGCTCAACTACTGCGACAATTTCATTTGATCTTTTAATAATCTTGCGATATATATCGTGGATCTGGCTGTCTATGAAAACCGTTTTTAATCATGTCCGAAACCTATATATCTAATGTGTTTACTGTACTTGTACTTGTATCTAGTTAACACGCAATAACATACTAGATTATCGGCTCCGCTACTAACACAACACTAGACTTTTCACGTCTACTCGCTACGACGATCACTGTTAGACTGAGTAAAAGCGACCCCGTGCGGCGTGTGCGCAAAGATGACAGAATTATTGCCTTCTCTTTCTCGCATACTCTACACTAGTGATTACTCAATGAAGGTGTTGCAAATCAACGTCAATTCATGTAGATATCGGTTGTAAACCATGACCTTTAGCGCCCTTGGTTGGGAGGCGCGTTTTCCCAACCACTGAAGATATTGGCGCTTGGTTTATATCCATGTAGCCGCAACACATATCAAACACATTAACCAAGGTGACCTTGGTTGGAACGCTAGTTTTCAACTGTCTGGTCACCTCTTAATGTATTCTCCCTCCATTCGTCGCACTAACTAGCCGTTTCTTTGACATTCCAGGTGCAAGTAGCATCAGATGAAAAGCTAGCGCTAATGAGTCGAGCGGGAGAAGCATTGGCAAGGGTGTCGGACTTGGAGCGACAACTACAGGACGCACGCGCTAGACATGCACAGCTCACTAGAGATCGGGAGAGAGATGTAAGTTGTCTTATAAGTTAGAGAACCCTATTAATTGGTCGTATTGCAGTGAAGTATATTTGTGTAAAAATGAAAAAAAGGTAAGGTAATTAAAGCTACAGTGTAGTCGTGTAGAGAAAATAGTGAATCATCATTGTCACTCAGCTTAACCACGACCTTGACCTTGATCTAATAGATCATAAAAAAATAAAAAGCCATGTTCACAATTATCAGCTGAAGTAAGACCTTTTGACAGTATGGAAGCATTTTTGTAAATTTTAAAAATAAGCGTGTGAAAATTCAGACGATTGTGATTAAATTTTATAATAATTACCTTATAATTATTTATATGTGAAAATACTGTGTTTGGAAAAGTTAGTTTTAATATAAATGGTCTAATTTTTACCCTAGTATGAATACGCCTTTACTTTGCAGTTGCACTGACGAGTCACTATTTTCTCACCGCGAATAGACTATAATATCGCATAGCCGAGGTAATTTTTAATACTTGTGTGTATACCACTGCAAAAACTAGGAAAGTTATCTAAGCTAACTTAGCGGTTTGGTTTGAAAACATCAACAGCTTAGGTATAATAATAATATAATAATATTCCACAATTCTCACACAACGCCGTCCAGTCCCAAGCTCAGCAGAGCATGTGTTATGGATACCAGACAACTGATGGAATATGTTGTATTCATAAAACAATCTAAAATAAACTTTTCCAAATAGGAAGCCGAATGGAAGCAGTTCCAAAGCGATCTCCTAATGACTGTCCGCGTCGCAAACGACTTCAAAACTGAAGCCCAAAGAGAGCTGGAGCGCCTGGTCTCCGAGAACAAAGTCGCAAGAGACAGGATACGATTACTGGAAGACCAGATGCACTCCATCAAGGGTAAGTGGAAGAATGAGGGGTGAAACTTGCGGGTTTTAGTGTGGATGCCTTTGACAATATTATGAATTGGCTTTGTATGATACACTTTGAATGATACACTTTGGTGATTTTTACAGTACAATTCTTGTTGTGGATTTAGTTAGTAGGTCGTCTATGTAGACAGTATTGGTATCTGAATGTACCCAATACCCATGTCCAATGAGAACATTTTCATTTGTTATCTTCCATCTTCTTTTTTGTGAATAATCTTTGTTACCTATTGGATATTTTAAACCTATATTTAAAATTTTGGAAGCACCTGTATATAAAGTTTTTACATTTTGTTGTACTACGCCCAGACCAAAACTATTATGATTGGAAATTTAAAAAAAAAAACTGGTTTCTCGCTATAAAACGCGCAAGGAGAGCTTTGCATGTGTATGACAGGTAGATTTGAAAGTAGTTCGGAGTTTGTTAACATTTTTACTATATAGTCTTTGCTTTGTATCTTGCAAATATTCAACACGAAACGTTAATTAAAGAGGGTTTACTTTAACCGTTAGAACGATTAAATACAGACCGTAAAACTTATTTTTCAGATAAAAAGTTTTTGTAAAAAAAAAAAAACAGTTAATAATAACTTAGCTTTCAACGTAGCTTTACTGTTCATTTTGCATGTAAATAAATAAATAAAGACGTACAAACATTTTAATGTAATATGTTCAATAATTTCAACAGAATTAACATGCATTGCCATGCGCTAATTCTGTGTAAAATGCTTAACTACGTAGACATTCATAAACTAACAGTGATCGACCATCAAATATATGTTAAACAATGTCTAATCTCAATTTGATGTACCAACACAGGTGTTGACAGATCGGAATCTATGGATAGCGTATACTCAGATGAGAATATACTAGATTCGAAGGAATCGGACAACTGTGACTCACAGACGAGCGACGATTTAAGTCCATCCAAAGACGTATTCAAGAGCATTAGAACTAGATATCTGTCTAGAGTGCACAGTGTTACTGATCCTCCAGCGAAAGAAGCAAGCTTGGTAGAACAAGCATTCTTTAGGTCGACCGTCCCAGAGCCGAAGAACGATTTAAATGATCTGCTAACAACTACATTTAAATTAGAAATCGAAAACGTCACAACAGACGAAACGAATGATGATGATAGGCCAAAATCAGAGGAGTCGCCGAGTAGAGTGTTAGCCGAAACTGTCTTACCTCCTTTCGAAACCAAGGAGTTGAAAAGACAAAATGCTGTCGACCTCTACGATGAACCAAATGAAAGTCCTGCGGTTGTACCTAAATTGCCGAAGCACCTAATCGATCTGAATCATAGCTTTAGGTTAATCAAATCAGATTCCAGTTTCGCACCGAAACCAAGAGTACGCACTATCTTTAGTACAAATATGTCTGGAACATTAAATGGAAAACCAAAGTCTTTCAGTATGGATAATTTAAACACTAACGAGGAATACAAAGAAGCTTTAAATGAAGCCACTAGTGTAGATTTTCTAACTATGAACTCGCAAAGTGAAACATCTCTATTTACGGAAGGTTCTGACAGTGTCTTCCTCTCACCCATCGAGCAAAATAGCACTAATGTGAATGCTTTATTTGAAGCCAACAACAATGTCGTGAAAAAAGACTTACCTGTGGTAAAGGCTGAAGACGTTCTTCCTTTTCCATACCCTGATGATATTAAGAAAGCTCCAGCAATCGATTTGATGTCGGATAATAAAGAAATACTGAGAGATATTCATACTGATGATAAAGTTGAGAAACAACTTAAAATGGTAAATGAGGAACTGAAAGTAACATTCAAAGCTGCCATAGACAGAATTACAGGTAATAACAGAACTAAAAGAGGTACTCCTTGCACAAAGGTGTTGAAAGAAAATGATGATGAAAGTACTTCTGAACCTCGTCCTTCTATTAAAGACGAAATAGATAATGCAATTAAATCAAGAAAAAATTCTCCACCTAGTATTCCTAAAATACTAGAACCCGAGCCTCGGCGCGATTCTAAACCAAAAGTTGTAGATACCAAAGAAAATAATAGTTTAGTTACCACTAATGTTAATATACCCATTAGTCCGAAAGACGAAAGCAGCAATCCTTTTATAGAACCTATAAGTGATACTGTTCCTCCCGAACCTACAACACCAGTTCCTATCGATGATAATGTAAGCTATCATCTAACAATAAATACCACAGATTTAGGTGATGATATACCAAAGACAGCACCAGCGCAAACCGATCCTAATGCTAATAATAATAGAGCTGTAAATACTTTTAGGACTTTCTTGGCTCCAATTCAACTAGGTAATGGCAATATTGCACCGGCTTCTCCGATAATTATAAGTCCTGTATTGATACAGCCAGTGTTCTTTAAACCTCTTGCGTCTCAAGAGGTCTCAGTAGAGCAAAAACAAGAGGCTAACAAAGGTACTGTATATTACAGTGATATCGACCAAGTTGATACAGATAACAAAAGTGATAGCAATGTGACAGAAGTGAAAACTCTTGAGGATAACACCAAAAGGAAAGGTCTTTATCAAAAAAACATAAAAGCTAAGCAACTTCCTTTTCTGTCATGGAAAACTTTCGGATCTAATGAAAACTTGTCAGAAAGGAAGACCCCTTCGCCCAGTAAAAATATAGTTAAACCTTTAAGTTCACCATTGCCTTTAGAAGTATCGAAAACTGCCAACAATTTTTCAAAGACTCCAATACTACCTGTAGAGCCGCCAAAAACTGTTGGTATTGTGCCAAAAGTTTCATCAATACCATCAGAAGTAAAACCAACAGTTGGCAAGTTATCGAAGACTCCACAGTGGTTAATAGATAACAAATACTATCAGCCCGTAGCTAGTGTACCGTTCATTATAAATTCAACACAGTCTATCAAACCTAAGCCAGTAGAAATTAGTAAAGAATACGTAAAGACAACGTCAACGAATCCTGTTCAGTCTCAAGTTGAACAAAGAACATATTCTGAACAGGAAAATGTTTATGAAGAAATAGGACCTGTGATATCCGAAGTAATACCCAAAGACAACAACAATATAGCAGATGATGAAAAGATATCCAATATAAACCAATCGTTAAACGATGAGTTGGTAGCAATACCGAGAGAAGATCTGCTAAAAGTGCCTAGACGAATCAAGAGCCCCAAGACGAACGATAGACTTTCAAAATCAAAATCGTTAGATTTCGTAGAAAGCAAAAGTACAGCGAAAGAGATGGCTAGTATTACGAAATCGATTATATCTTTATCTAAAGCGCCAAGCGCGCAAGACGATCTATCGAAAAACTCTACTAGATCTATTGCAGAAAAAATCCAAAGTTTAGAAAAGAAACCTGATCCGGATGTACCAACAGAGGTTGCGCCTAGAAAATTTTCGCTGCAACATACAACTACTCCAAGTATAGATACAAATACGGGATCCTTGCCAAGGGAAAAGCCATATTGGAGGACTTTGGAGCACAAACGGTTGTCGCACCCGTTAAGGTCACTGAAAGATCCCCCGCCCCGAAGACCTCTACGTAAGTCAGCGCTTTTGTGACCGGAAACCTAAACGTTCGAGTGTGATTACATGTAAATAACTGTATCAATGTATGGAAACATGATAGTGTCGTGTGTGGTCTCATTCGGTGGCGGTGGTGGTGGTCTGTGTTCCATTTTTTTTTAGTTTTAAGCTTCTGAACGCTGGATTATTTCAAATGCAAGTTAGGTAGACGGTTGTCTGTGATGGTGCTGGGTTGAGCAGCTAAAACCCTGTGTAGAATCAGTGGTTCGGTAGAATCATTTAGTGGGCGGGTATCAAACATACCTTCTGTCTAGCTTGCTATAAAGTTTAATATTGACTCCAATATCATTGTGGACTTGTACAGACGTTCAGAAACTTAATTTGTGCTTTTGTGAGTCTCATTTCATTATTTTTTTTGGTGAAAACGTGATTCAAGCATGTAGCAAGCTAGGAAATGTCACTTAAATATGAAATATGAATTTTATTTCAGGGCTTTTGGGTAGCATGCAAAATTATTTGCATTTATTTATTCGTCACAATATTTAGCATGGTTTTTCGCTTCGGTTTTTTTAGCACTGGGTTTTGTCTGGTGTTGGACCGTTAGAAATTATTTTTATTTATATTGTACCAGACAAAGATTGATCTTTACTTAAATATTTTGTTCCAAACAAATATCTCATGCGCATCAGACCTTGGAAATTGTGTATTGTGTGTTTTTTGATCAAAGAACCAAAGCACAACTTTCATTTAACTTACTAGTTCTTGATCCAGACAAAAATATCTACTTAATAGTCTATTATCGTCCCTGAAAAGTTATAGTCAAATATCGAAAGATCAGGTTATTTTTCAACCGAAACCGTTGATATCAAGCTTAGCTCTTTCGACATGACTTCTTCAACTATAGAACAGTGAATAACCTCATTGTCACCTCCAGCCATACCGCCTCGCACGGAAGAGACCCCGCCTCCACCACCCCTGCTCACCAGTGCGTCGCTACAAGACATCATGGCCACCGCTGCGTCACACAGAAGGACTAAAGGTAACGTTAGCATTGCAACATTTACCAAATAAAAGGGGCGCAAGTGCGCAGCTACCGCCGCCGTATCAGCCGTATCAGTGATACGGCGTCTCCGAGCTATAGGGGTCCCGACATATGCCTAAATTCGTAAAATGTTATCCACAATCTTAAAAGTCTCATATTGATAAAAAGCCAGGAATTTACCACTAATGACAATATGATACTTTGTTGTGTAATAGTTTTTAGCACGCTCCTTACGCTATAGCATCTTATACACATAAGACGACAATAAAAACTTAACCTTTTTAGTAAGTAGGTACTTTCTAAATGATCCATTAAATGAGTTCATTTTAAACGTGACCTTTCAAGGCACTATTTATATGCTAGTAGAAGATATTTCATACAAAAATAAACTTTTAAAATATTTGATATGAGGCCCCATTAGGACTAGGTACGTCACTGATAATGGCTTGCAAACCATGATCAGTCAACTGGTTACTGATTACAGTAAACCAGACACTTGTGAAAAAAGTGTGCCCTTTCCCTTCTAATATTCAGTTAACACAGTTAATAGTAAATTTTCCTTCAAAAGTAAAATTTGGAACTTCTACTTGAAGTCCTCTCAACCTTAGTTTGTTCTTCGTCAGAATTGTTATTAAGTTCTTTTTAAGATTTGATATTTTTCATAGTATTTATTAGTTTATTATTTTAGCATATTTATGTATTTTATTATATCTTCTTCTTCTTCCTGTCCTTATCCCATATTACTTGGGGTCGGCGCAACACGTTTTCCTCCTCCATTCCGTCCTGTCACCCGTCATACTATCACTAAATCTCTGTCTATCCTAACTGTATTTTATTATATATTATTTATAAATAACTTTTTTTTTTCGTTTTCATTATTTGCTATTTGTTAATTGTGCAAACCTACCACAATGATTTCTTTTTTAACCCAAAGGTTGACTGGGAGAGAATGCCTTGTTGCATTAAGTCCGCCTATGTACCACTACTGTACATGGAAGTTTAAATGAATAAATATATAGTTTTCTTCCACAATTTTACGATGATCTTTACAGGTGTAAGCCGCCAAGACTCCCGTTTATCAGTCAAGTCACTAATTGAAAGTATTGAAAACGCAGCGAAGGCGGCCAAGCAGTCGCCTGCCACCACCCCGGTAGGAGAGTGGCCTCAGGTAAGCACGGAACACGGATATGTCTTGGCCAGATCATAGAAATTGATCATTTCAGGATATGGCCAAGTTATCAATGGCCATATCATTGATGTAGGATTCCTATAAAGATAAAAAGTCAAAAGGAAATAGGCCAAACAAGGATTGACATATTATCAAACTTTAACCCGATTCACGTAATGATAACCGTAACGATATCTGTACTGTTTATATGCTCTGTGCAGGTTACAAGGGCAATAGTGTTATGCCCGTTACACACATGGCCTGATAGGGATACTGGCTGTTATATTTTTTATAATATTGCGTTGTTTTGTGCGTGTATTTAGGCGGAATAAACTTGTTTTCTTTCTTTTCTTTTTTCTTTATATCGTAGCGATTTAGTCGTTTAGACCATTTCCGTATTCATATCCATCAATCGAGTTTGAACGACACCGATTTTAAAGTCGTTTGAAATTCGTCGATTTTAAAACAAAAGCTGTATTACATTATCCTGGTAGAATACTTATTAATGTAACTGGAAGTAAGTCGATAGATCGTGAATACCGCTTTTGGATAGGACTTCGATCGAACGACTATAAAACTTCAACGATATTTGGCTTGTTTGATTTTACGTGAATCAGGCTTACTGACCAGTTTAACTTGGTCAAATCATGAAGTGATTAATTTCTATGATCTGGCCACAGCAGATACAATCAAGTGTGATTTGTAACGAAAGGAACTGGACGGAATGTGATGCTCTACAAATAAATTGGATGCAAGGATAAGATGTTCTGAGTGGTCAGGCGAAGTGTCATTGTGATTTAACAATAGTAGTAGGGAGTCTAAGTGCTCAACTGGGTAGATCGATAGCAATAGGCTCGCCTCCTATATAGGAGCTCATGTTTTATTAATATTATAATAACAATTAATATTTAGTGAAATGTGTTTATTTTGTTTTTTTTTTTTCGCCATTATACCGATACCATATTATGGAATTTACAAGTTTTTTTTTTTGTCTATGCTAAAATTATAAAGAGGAAAGATTTGTATTTTTGTATGTAACGAATAGACTCAAAAACTACTGTGCCGATTTCAAAAATTCTTACACCATTGGAAAGCTACATTCACCCTAAGTAACATAGGCTATATTTATTGCCCGTGCGAAGCCGGGACGGGCCGTTAGTCCGATATAAACTAGTTCTTAACTACGATCCCACTTGATGGTAAGCAGCGATGCAATCGTTGATGGTTAGGCGCACTAGTTTATCAAGATCCTATTCACGATAGTTCTGAGGACCTAAACACAGTTCATAAACAGGTCTTTTATGATTACTATATATTTTTCAGCAAACTACAGTAGCCCTTACTACAACCTCGACTACTATCAAGAACGGCATGGCGGACTCCACCGCGCCCACGAACGGTATGGGCGGGACCACCTTCTCAACCAAACCGCCCGCGGCCAGGGGCGCCCGCCCTTCACCTATCGCCAACGGTAAGTTTTCAAAAAGAATTTCGCTTAGCATATTTTTTTTAAATTTAGTTACTGTAGATTATGTGGATGAAATGACAGTGTATTCAATATTGAATGTATGTTTTTGCCGTGTTCATTGTGGACATTATCTTATACATGGTAATGTTGACCCAATTTTTTTTTATCTAATTTTTTTTTACTAATATAAACTAGTGCTTGACTGCGATCCCACCTGATGGTGAGCAGTGATGCAATCTCTGATGCTGGTTTATTCAAATAAAATACACTGTCACCTTGTCCGGTATTATGTAGGCAGATCATCATTTTATTATTTTTGGATATTTAGGTATATGCATGGAAGTAACCAATATTTGATTTTAATAAAAGCGGTTTATTGTGTATTCAAAGTAAAGATAAATTTTACAAAATATTTTTGTAGTTAGATAATAATAATACAAACTTTAAAGTACAGCATGTTTCATAATGTCGTCTACGTAAAACTGAAGGCAAAACGCAATTTCTTTTACAATACCCTAAACCAAACAATATTAGCTAAAACGATTAATTATTTAATGTGGAGTGTCAAGGTAACCAGCAAAATTAAAATTTTCTTTAAGTTTTTTGCATTTTACAGTTCAGTGTCAAGTTGTATGTTGACAACCGTAACACGTATGTACATAATTATTGACGGAATAAGCTAGTTGCCGTAAAAAATGTAATTACTCCGTCTTTTAGATTATTCAAAAATAAGGGACAGGTATTTTTTTATTTGTAAATTAAACCAAAAATGACAAAGATTTAGCCCATTAAAGTTACGTGTAACGTCACGCCGTGCTACATATTTTCGCACGGGGTGACGTCACACGTAACTCAGTTCGTCTTATCTTATTGAACGAATTTGTCATGAAACAATCATTTTGACCTCCATAATGCAAACAACTTTGAATTTCAAGGCTACCCTGGCACTTTCACCTTAATCGTAATTAAAGAGTTCTAAATTCTATTAACCCTTTAACCGCTTGCGTCGGATTCATCCGACGAGGGTTTTCGTGTCTTATTCGCCAGCTTCGTGTTTGCGACTGGGTTCTTCACCTCGTTTAGCTCTACAATCCTCATAGCTGACGAGTTGGAGTGTTTCGTCGTGGTTGTGCGATCCTTACCGAATAAACACGAGATTTTTTGTCGTATATATCCGACGTACGCGGTTAAGAGGTCGTGAATCCCGTCCCCAGCTACGTAATCGCATGAAAGTCGCTTATTTTTTACAGCATGGCAGCATGAGCGCGGCGCATAGCCCAACCCTTGCCTAATTAACGATATGTGTTGTGTGCGACGTTACTAATTTATTTATTAAACTCTTAGCTCATTGTAAAATGCATGCCAGTAGACTTTTATTTTATTTCCACCCTGTATATATTATATTAAAGATTTTTTTTGCGTTTTAATTTTTTTTTGAGTGAGGTTCTTCCTTTGTCTGATTCAATCATTGCTTTCTCTGGTAATTTTTATTTTATATTTTTGGGTTTTTAACTTTCTCTATTTTTATTTTCCAAGATATTCAACTTAATTATCTACCGAAATATCATCTAGTTTATTATTGTGTTAGACAATGGAATTTAAAATAAAGTTTGAAATATTTTAAAATGTAACTCTAAAGGGCTGATTTTTTAATTGTCATATTACATTATTCAAATAACGCTAGTTTGACATATAATGTACCATCAAAGACACTTCCGCCTGACCACCACTAAGTTCATTTTTGCTTGCACTCGAAACGACAACTTCAAAGGGTGCGTTCAAAGGGTGTTTGGTGCCGCGCCGCAGGATTCAAGCGATTTTTTTTTAAGTGATCATGTAGAAATGACCGCTATGGTACATATACAATGGTCAAACTGTCATTTATAATTCAAATAAATTAAATAAGAGTAAACAAAACATTAAAAGTTTATTAACTGCTGATTGAAAAATCAGCCCTAAATCAAAATGGCGTCGGTACTATTTGCCTGCCAACATTTCCCCTGTTCTCCTGGCGTCGGGTCTCATGGGACTATAAGCTCACTCATTGGGGACGGTGCCACTCTGCCTTGTTTGTGTCTACTACGAAATATCCTCACTGGCTGACTGTGGCGATATTTCGATCATGTACCACCATCGACGGTTTTGTGATAAAACTATAAAGAAGTATATCTTAATATATCAGATTATATGGAATTTAGCCTTAGAATAAATGTACCTACAAGTAAAAAAAAAACGAGATAATGTGCTCATAGCAAGGAATAATTTTTTGCAATAGATAAAACACAATTTGAAAATGCGCATGAAAGACCTATCTGTACCGTACCTTTCTCTATAAAAAAACTTTTCTCAAACAAAACTTTAAAATACCTACCAGTTCATAGAAAACTGACTATACAATGCGCCAGATAAACTTTAAAGTACATTGACCAATATCTCCAATACATCAAAGGTATTCGAAAAATCATCAATGAACTGTTTTTCAGAGAGAGTAAAGTATCACGGTAGATGTCGATTCAAGATAGCTTTATGTCTTTGATTCCATTTTTGAAATTAAGAATTTCAATGAATGTAGGAGGGTTAATTGCCGATGTTCCACGTTTATTTGACGCCAACCTTAGTACCTACCCATAAATAATACGAGTAGTACCCGTCACAGCTGTTGTCACTAGACTATGGTTATAGTAAACATAGACCATAAACTCCACCAATACCGTGCGCGCAAACTTAACCCTTCCTTGGCAGTAGGGTAAAAAACATAACCCATCCTTAGCAGCCGAGTAAAAAGGGGTACAAATTGGTCTCTTCATGTATTACAAAGCTAAGTCGTACACATGTACCGTTGTCGCGACAATATCACAAAGCCGTGTGGTGCGCTTGTTTGACGTGGTGCCTAACCGGGGGACGCGGGCAGACGCGGCGGCGGCGCAGTCCAACATCCCCGACGAGCAGCGCGCGCTCACGCTGCAGCAGAAGGCCATCGAGTCCTTCGTGCGCCGGAACAGCTACGGAGACATATGTGAGTCGTATTAACGTCTTTTTTGCATAGCATGAGCAGGATGACAGCAGGACGAAAATAGATGAGAGAAAAGGATAGGTAGCTATCGTCAAAAGGGATGAATTCGAAAGCTGGGGTAAATAGGAACAAGAGAGGTTTTTCACGTTATTAAGAAATTTTTAGCAGCACTTAAGTAATGCGGGCTTGCAGACTGTCCGACCGTCCAGTAACCGTCTGGTTCAACTCGGTGCGTTCTGTTTCATGCGCGCCTCAAGGAGATGTCAGCAAACCGTAGGGACCAGCAGAGTCGAAGCCTACTGGGGCCAAGGGTCTGCTTCTGAATGGAAGACTCGGCCTTGGTGTGAAAGGCAATGAAGGAACAGGAGTGGGTTTTTAGTCAGTAAAAGCCTGGCACACCTTCTCACTCTGCCTAAGAGCGGCAAAAGGCCTTTAGATGATTTTCCCACCTACAAAAAATTAAAACAAAAACAAGCATTCAGCCTTGCTAGAAACTAATATTAGGAGAAATTAGCGAAAGTACTAACCAAAGTTTTGTTTCTATTTACCCCCTGCGTTCCTATATTCACCCCGTTTTGACGGTACATTGTATGAATCCGACAGCTGTCACCAGCACCATCACAAAGCAGTTGTAGTGTAGACAAACTGTAGATGAGTAGCGAGATATAGAAGTTGATTGTGGAAATATGGCATCGGATTTTAATTTTGGCATTTAATTATTTTCGTAAACTGGGACTTGACGGAGGGACAGTGATGGTTTACGAGTATTTTCGTTGGTAGCTTTAAGTGCGAGTGTGATCTTGGACCTAGTAAGTTTGCCGGTGTATATTTTTGTACTTACAATAGTTTTATAATGAAGGGTTTGGCCATACGGCTGCAAACTAGCGTTCCAACCAAGGTGACCTTGGTTTGTGTTGGGGCTACCATGGATGTAAACCACGCGCCAACACGTTCGGTGGTTGGGAAAACGCTCCTCCCAACCAAGGGCATTGAAGGTCATGGTTTACATCTGCTGTCTTCACGGATTGCAACTAGCAAGGTCACCTTGGTTGGGACGTTGGTTTGCAACCATCTGGTCACCCCTTTAGTAAAAAATAACATTTTTTTTTTATAACAACTTCAATTTTTGTTAATACGCATGAAGCAGCAATTAGTTTTTCGAACATTGGTATTAGAAAGACAAGGGGATATCTCGCTAGGTCTTTTGTACACACTTAACCTATTATTTTAGCGGTGACGTCACATTTTAGTATGTGCATCCTTACTCTTTTACTTGACAATTGGGCAACTGCAAAATTACAGAATATTGCACCAGATTTGAAAGGTTTCTTACATATTGAATGAATTAGAAAAAAAAAAATTAGTTAGATTTGCGAGACTACGTTGAAGCAAGTAGGTGGCACTTGCAATGTGTTTTCAAGTACTTAAAAGATTATGTACGTAAAAGGAGGGAACACTGAAAATCTGTGCACGCAATCTGTGTACGCAAAGTATGTGCAATTACAGTGGGTAAGTAGGTACTTGCCGAATCATGGAAAATAAGTTAAAAAAAAAAACATAAAAGCAGACGTTAAGCCTTCTTTCTCTAGATGTTTACATTCAACAGCATATCTACCTTGGTAAGTATTGAGCTTAGCTTTATGTGTCTGCATGATAAATGTCGCAAAACAAACATCAGTACACAATGTTCATTAACATTCACCAAGAAAACACCATCTGGCTTACCTCTGACGTCTAAACGATGGAACCAAATCGAGTTTGATCCGGTTTAGAAATAATTTGACACTGATCAAGGGGCTTACCATGACGTGTTAAATGGTCAAGCGTGCGAGCGAGAAAGAGGGATGGAGCTATAGAATAGAATAAAATAGAATAAACTTTATTGTATACCAAAAAGTAACAAGACATAAACAAAACTTAAATCTACGAGTATAATGGCGGTCTTATCGCTGACAGCGATTTCTACCAGACAACCTTAGGATGGATTGAAGCAAATAATACAGGGGTAGTCTACGGTGTACTGCTAATAGATTAATCAAAGACTAAATTAATAACTTTGAAATCATATTATTATTTGAGCTATGTAGGGCACATAGCTACATCTCTCTATAAGTTCATTTTTGGTCGCCGAATGGATGGCGATAAGAGCTCATAGTGAAGGGCGATTGAATCAAAATCGATTAAATTCCAATCTTTTAGATGTCCAGAGTAAGCATATATGTACAATTGTACATGCCAACTAGGTAACACTACAAACTATACCTATGCTAGAATTGCAATATGTCTGTGTCTTTAATGAGGATTTCTGAATAAACACAGGTGAACGAAAGGACCCGTTGAACGCGCTACAAGTGAAGAATGGCGGGTCCAAACGCAACGCGCTGCTGAAGTGGTGCCAACAGAAGACCATGGGGTACAACAACATCGATATTACTAACTTTAGGTAAGTCTCAGCCGTCGTTCTAACAGAAAGTAAACGAGTAGAGTTGAAAAAAAACATATCACAAATAAACATTTTTCACTCATCATACACTCAAAAAAGAAGTTTGTTATTATTTTGACGACTATTTTTTTAATCAATTTGTATAGTTAAAGATATACACCGTTAAATTTTAATCGATTTAATCTAATAACGGTGTAAATATTTTTAATCAGTGACATTTACTCGATAAGAATATAGTATGTCAGACGATATACGCAGAGTATGATTTTCTGTACCTATAGCATAGACGCGCACAGTGAACCAAAACTAAATCGCATACAAGTTTATTAACAGCGATCATTGAGACTTAAAATGAATACTGTAAAATGGGGTGAATAGAGACTTAGGGGTGAATAGAGACAAAACTTTGGTTTGTTTTTTCACTTTGATACCATAATATCGGCCTCTAGCAAAGCATCGATTTTTTAGAATAACAATTAAATAATAAATTGATATAGTTAAATGCTGCAAAAAATATTCAAATATCGAGAAAACACCCTTTAAAGTTTTTTCTCTATTCAACCCTAAGTCTCTATTCACCCCATTTTACGGTAAGGCTCCTGGAGCGCTTGTTTCAGAAATAATAAATATTAAATAACGACGACATAGATACGATAGTGAAAACACACTGTCATATTAAAGGCATTAAGTCCGCCTTTGTACAGTTTTTTGTTCAATAAGTGTCAATAAATAAATAAATATTAAATGTAGCCACACACGTTAGGGTGTACCTGACAGGTTTGCCTGCACATTTATATCTGGCAGGCAAGTTTGTATGAAAACCTGCACAGTTGTGCAATAACTCAATAACTCACCTGTGCAGGCAAACGTGTCAAGTATACCCTAACGTGACCTTTACACATTTTTCTTGTACAGTTCGTCGTGGAACGACGGGCTGGCGCTGTGCGCTCTGCTGCACTCGTACCTGGGCGACGCGCGCATCTCGTACGCGTCGCTGTCCCCGCACGACAAGCGCACCAACTTCTCCGTCGCCTTCGCAGCCGCCGAGTCCGTCGGTATACCTACCACCTTGGTCAGTATCGTTTTCCAGATAATCTAATAATATACCATAAGTTTCACATAACGCAATCTAGCCCCAAAGTAAGCAGAGCTGGTGCTATGAGTAATAAACAACTAATGAAAGATCAATTACACCCAGACAGAACATATATTTGTACTCATCACACGAAATGGTTACACGAAAAGACGAATGGTCTTGGGTGGGAATCGTACCCACGACCTCCAGCACAGTCAGGGCCTTAGTAGCCCTGGACCAACAGGCCAGGCATAAGCCGGTCAGAATATTTTTTTTAGAATTTGATTTTTCAAGGTATCGTGTTCACACATATTCGAAGGAAGTCTTCCGAAAGCAAATCTCACAACACCCAAAAGAACTATGGACAGACTATCAGCGATGGTTTAGACGACGCTATTTCTAAGCGTTTTCTGATCATTCATGATCAGATCATGGTTCTTGAACTAATTCGTCTTTTCTTTATCTACAGAACATTCAAGACATGATCCAACAAGAGAGGCCCGACTGGCAGCAAGTTATGGCGTATGTCACCAGCATTTACAAGCACTTTGAGACGTAAAGCAATCAAACGTCGACCTTAACTCAAGGTGATAGACCACAAATTAAATTACATCTGAACTGTTGTGATATTATCAATTTTGCCTGGGCCATAGATGGCGCTGATGTTGACATGTGGCCCATGTAGTATGGGTAATAACTTGGCTTCTATGATATTTATAACATTAAGATCCTGTAAAAAATCAAGGCATTCAATTAAACAAAACTTACCTATATTAGTAAAATATAATCACTAGAAAGCAGCAAAAAAATTGTTATCACTAATAGGAGATAATTCAAAAAAAGTATAATGTTTATCATTACTTCTTCCAGTCACTTTAAGCCTTATTGTTAACGTAGACTCTTCGAATAAAAAAAAATTGTATTCAAAATATTCTTGAAACAAAAATAGAACAATGCAATGTCTTTTTTGCTAAAAGGCTTTTGCCAAATAGAATAGCTAAAAAAAATTGACATTATATTCGTCGAAACGTTACTCATATTATACATTCCTGAAAATAATGCCCAGTTTCACTAATAGTGACACCTGAATAATAGAGCCGTTATTGAATTTTCAACTTTCGTCTCTGCGCTGAGAGTTGAAAATTCAACGGTACGGCAATTTTAAGGGTTTTCATTTTGGTGGGCATTAAATTCATTTTTGGACTGCAGAAACTTTAGATTGGGAACAAAGAAATCGTTTAGGCTTAGAAAGTAGTAAAGGGAAACCTAACTAGGAATGAGTTAGCATTATTGTGATAGGGTTTTTCGATATTGAACTTTATTCGTAGAGCAACACAGATTTAATTTGATTGCACATCGTGGCTTTGCTTAGGGTGTTTTTAATATCGTGCGGATTTCATCACGCATGAGAAATTGCCCCGCATGCAGAAAATTTACAAATGCAAAAAACGCGTCCCGCATGCGTAGTCCACACAATGCAATAAATACTTGCATGAAAAGGACAATTGCGGGGTTACGCGTGCGGGGCAATCCCGCATGCGTGATCAAAGCCGCACGACATTAAAAACACCCAATGAATGCCTAATAAACTGTTATATAATGCCTATATAAACTGTTTAACCGTCATGCAACAATCGTCTGTAGTAACTTTCAAATAAAGTCCAATATCGTTTACCCGTTCGATGCTAACCTAAAAGTGAGTGATAAACTAAAATTGCCTTGTTTCGGCCTTAAGGGTTGTTTTGAGCCGTCTTTCCAGAATAAAGACTGATTCGCTAGATTGATAGGAGGGATAACATCTTACTAAGAGATACGACCATTAATTTAATCTTTAAATTAAAATTTAACATATGATATTCGCCTTTTTAGTGATGTTAAAATGATAACCAGCTTTTTCATAAGATGTCATTTCTTATAAAATATGTAACTTGTATAACTCTGTATTTTTCTAACTATTGATGTTGTGAAACTGAAAAAGCTTTTTCTGTTTTAAATAGTCGAAAAACAAACACGTGTAATGGTCTCAAATACGCTATTTAAAATAAAGGAGGTTTTTTTTTAATACTTGTCTAAAAGTAGGGTAGTTTAGTAAAGGTTACGTTAAGGCAAAATGGCGCTTCTGTCTGTGAAAAGATCTATACGAAAAATGTGCTTGCTCATGGCTAAATAATTTAAAAACAAAAAACGGTGTGTGCGTAAGACCACAAGACAGAATTGAAAACTTGATGAAAGCGTGGTTAACAATACAAAATCGGAACTGTTCGGGTAAAATCGGCCGACTAGAACCGAACTTATCCGAACAAGCGTTACGTAGCGGAGCGTGACGGCCGGCTCAAGCCGACTTTACCCGAACGAGCGTTACGTAGCGGAGCGTGACAGCTGACTCAAGCCGACTTTACCCGAACGAGCGTTACGTAGCCGAGCGTGACGGCTCATTCTTATTCAATACCCATAAAATGAAGTACATAACGTGCCTAAGTAGTTTTCACTTCAAAATATGAGCCTGTCAGTGCCCATAATAATCTACTGATTCACAGACATCTAAAATAATATAAGATCCAAACAAAAGTAGTTCTTATTTTAAGGTGATAAGATTCCATCTCGCAAGATCTCGTCCCTTCCTCTTTGCCTTCAATGTATTTCTTATCTAATTACATTCTATATTACGATATGATATGGCCTTTCGATGTAATGATGATACTATACAGTAGGCATAATAGGCTTCGACCAGTATATGAATAAGGCTCGCCTTCGCGCGTAGTGAAAGTGCATTTAAGGAATTGAATTGTGTGTTCTGTCGATTTGTAGGAAGTTGACTCATTAAAAATGTTTTTTTTTTTATATTACAAAATAAAAACACCTAGGGTTGTCGCCTTTTTTTTTAGCAGAAATAGAGTATATTTGTGTCTTTAAGGGAGATAAAAAGAACATTTTTAGAAAAAATATTAGGCACCTTTAATTTTTTTCCTTGATTAAACATTACGTTCTATTAAAATTAAAATAAATAAGTTATCGACAACTGTACAGTTTCAATAAAGCTATCTTTTCCTTTTAATATTCAAATGAATTGGAAGGATTTTATTTAGTTTAATTCAAAATCAGTCAAAATATTTAAAGTATTTTGGTGTACTCTATTGAGTTTAAAGATTATTAAGTACTCCACTGCGAAATAGAGTATTATACTCTGTTATATTGTCAACGTACATTTGACAACCCTAATCTCAGCTGAAGAAAGAGATAAGAACATTCTTAGTCAATTTTCTATAGATTCGACCTCAATGTCTATTAAAACCAATATGATTAATATTAACATACTCAAATAATCATTATATTGTAATGTGTAACGCCAAATCTTTGATTTTATTAAGTTTCGCGCGGGAATTATTTGTTAATAACATCCCCTTTAATCCAATAGAATTAACGCGTTGTACGCATACTGATCTGCTATTGGTTGATTTATTTAACACTATTCTAATGGCTAGGTAAACTTTGTGATTTTATTATTTGATTGTCTATGGATTATCTTTATATCTAGTCCAAAACATTGAGTAGAAAACTCTTTAAAGTTACTTATTTGGAAATGTATTAAAAATCCAGTAAATTTATGAATTGGAGTAAAAATCGAGATCTATTTTTATAGTAAATTATTTTAGCATTTGATTTTGTGAACGTATTATGTCATGTGTGTTTGGCTGAAAGTTTTGTGTATGTTTTTTAAAAAAGTGATTTTGTGTTGACATCTTAAAAAAATCGGAAATCAAATACACGCTGTATGAAACTTTATATTTGATTGGAATTTATTATATAACAGTGTATCGGAGGCTGTTTGATGCAGTGTGTGTTTGTTATCGGTTAATATTAGATTTTAAACTACTTTGTAAACTCTGTCCCATGTTGCATGTCACGACTTGTAAATGAAAATTGCAAAAAAAGTATGAAAATTTAGGAGCTTTTAGACAACTTGTGGAATAAATTTATCAGTTAATTTATATACGCTTTATTGATATCTATATATTATTTGGTTGTATCATTCATTGGTTCGTGTCATGCAACCTGAGCGAAGTACCTACTTAGGTTATAGTTTGTAACACGCGCTGTGTTACATTTCTGACTCGGTTGTTGATGCTTAGTAGTTTAATTATTACATATTTTGAGATAATTGTATTTTTGTAAATATAGCTTTTAAATAAAGTTCCTGATTTATTATAGTCGGTGTTTGTTTTATTCTTACTATCCAGGTTTCAGGTTTCCTAATGCACTTACTTATAAATTTGTTTGGCAGTAGGTATCAGTCATAAAAAATAATACGGGTAAAAAGAGAAAATAAAACAGTAAAATAATATAACAATTACTTATTATTTACAAAATTATCAAATAAATTGGCCAATTAAAACTAACATTAAAAAAATACACAAATTAAAGATTTTCTTTGGTTTTACTAGCTAAATAGTAATTTGTCACTTATACCTAAATAAAAACAAAAATAGTGAAAAAAAAATAAAAGACAAAAATAGTCATGTAAAGCAAGATTTGAAACCTAACATTTTTGTTAACGTTTTGAACTTTTTATTTGTTTAATAGGTAAGAATTTAATTTGTTTAATATTAGTAATTACATTTGTACTGTGCAGGGCATATTGTCAGGTGTTGGTCTACCACTCCAGCTCTCCAGGGATGTACTTCTCGATCAGCTGCTCGTAGTAGGGCCACAGGGCTTCGATGTCAGGGACGGCTGCGCTCTTGGTGTATAAGTCGTATTTACTGTGAAGACAAGAAAATTAGATGGTGCATAAATTAGATGGCGGTCTTTCAGACTAATATTATAAAGGCGAAAGTTTTTGCAGGTATGTCAACGGATTGGAATTAATTGGCACTCGAGTTGTTTTAAATGGTATTCGGTTAGACCTTGTTCTAGCGCTTTATACCTAGGGAGCACCTACCTAAAATTTTTCACCCGATTCAAGCCGCTGCAGAAGCTTGTTTTGGTAAAATATTATTTGCTTATTATCTTATAAACTTACATAATATATCCAAAACCTGTATTGTTTTTTCAACATCATGTTCCGCGTCACATGAATACTTTGTAAAGCCGCGTAGAGACATCGCGAGGCGTGCGTCGCGAATGGTTCGTCACGCTAGCCTCAACCTGAGGCAAACGACGCGACGGTACATTTATGCATGCGTCCCAAACGGATCATGCTCAAGCTCAACCATTCGCGACGCACGCCTCGCGATGTCTGTACGTGGCTCTAGATACATTCTTTTTCATGTTTTTTGATACAGGGCCACATTCTTTTCCTGTAAAAGTTATCTTGAGATTTGTTAGCCAGTTTTTAATTTGCTTCTTAGATTTAAGCTATTAAAAGAACATTACCCGGTTGAGGGCAATCCGGTAAATAAGTAGTAACTCACTTGAATTCCAGCACGTGTTCCATGATTTTCTCGTCTCCAGCCTTCATCAGATGTTTGTAGTCACCGCCCGCGTGCCACGGGTACAGAGAGTGGTATCTAAAGACGAAAAAATAATTAATAATAACACTGTGCTATTAATCTTTCCACGGGTTCCGACTCGAACGGCTGGTGGCGGCGCGTTCCGAGGGTGATGAAAACACATGGCATCGGATTTGTGCAGTGCCACCTCGAGCCTTAACCACTGGATACTCTCCACGGCTGTTGCAACCCTGCGTGTCACTAGTTCGAACGTCGCCTGACTTACCAGGCGGTGATCCTGACGCAGGAAGAAATACGACTCTGCGTCGTCTGTGTAACACGCTGACCCCGTCATAGCGGTCGCCGCGCATCACATAGTCGTATCCGATGTTCCACAAAGGTGGTCCTAGTATTGATCCCTGCGGTACACCTCACGACATCTCTCACCGTCTCCTCTCTCCCTGTTCACCGGGGTAGATGATGAAACTATCGGTCAGGTACGCCTCCATCACACAACGGAGGTAGTCAGGAACCTGATGATACCGGAATGCCCCCTAATGCTACTCCGGGGCAGGGAATTAAAGGCTTTGGCGATATCCGAAGTCACCGCCAAGATGACCCTGCCCCGGGACACCGCATCCCCGTAGTGAGGGCTCCCACGCGTATGATGGTGTCTACCGTGGATGACCGTGGTGTGTGTCACTTCTATTTAAAAGCCCTTTTGAAGGTTAAAGACTTGGCAGTTTCGTAAGATACGTACTTTATCATTGAAAAGATAATAAAGACTATAAAGAGTCACCGAATGTTTTCGCGGAATATTACAGTTTAGATAACAGAATTGAGCATTAGGAAGTAAATAACGCAGCAGATTATCATGTAGCCACAATGTTTATCTCGTAATATGACGTAAATGTGTTCATTGAAAATAAATGCTTCAAGATAATAAACGTAAGAGATAAGTTAATACATTTAAAAAAGTTAGTCGAATCCGCGGCACGCAGCGCCAATGATCAACATTGGCGCTGCGTGCCGCGGATTCGATTCCCGATTCCGATTTACAAAATAAATATTGTAAGGTCAATAGGTAGTTATCCCGGGTCGGAATAACTTGATGTGTCTATATGAGTTTACATGTATGTGAACACACCACGACACAGGAGTAATTCATAGTGCGGAGATTTGTTTTTTTTTTTTTACTAAACTATTTTACGTGTTGGCCTGTATGATGTGGGTAATAAATAGGAATGAGCCCGAATGAGGGCAAGAAAATCATTTTCAATACACTGACTCGTGGGGCTGTGCCGATACGATAAACAATTTAATTACTATAAAATTGAAAATTGTGGCGGGGCGAGCACGCGCACTTTTCTGCACTAGTGCGGAAAACAATCAATTGCGTGCTTAAAAGGGGTGGGATAAGAGCGGATTTTCAAATAAGTGTATTAAAAAATAATGAAATCGAACGTAACAAAAACTTGGTGTTACCTGATCATGAAGAGTCCTTCCTTGGGGAACTTGGCCTTGTTATGTACCAGCACCCTGTAGAGGTACTCGTCGTGTCCCCACGAGATAGTTACGTTCTCCAGGCCGCAGTTAGGTTTGTAGATGCCGCATTCAGTACTAGAAGAGACAAATCCTATAACTTAATGAACTACGCAAAATGGGTGGCGCGGAAAAATCGTCGCAGATGGTCACTTATACATAAGATCGATCAGTAGATATCTACGCTAAACTAAAAATAAATTTTGTTTTATTTACTTGTAAAAGGTATAAGGTATATTTGCTGGAAGAACTGATCCCATTATAGAAAAGAAGTCTCCGGAAAAACACACCATTGCAAAGCGCCACGGGCTTTTATCCCGATGAAATGTATGGTTATCCCGTTATGTACCGGAGCGGGAGATAGTGTCAGACTCTTACTGACTAAAAGACCCACCCCGTTCCTTCTAGCCTTTATACCGGGGCTCGAACGCCCTTTCGGATAACCCTGGCCCAAGTAGGCTTCGACCCAGCTGGGTCCCTGCTGTTGCTGACAACTCCTTGAGGCGCGCGGGAACAGTACCTACGCGCCGTCGACGACTTTACCGGACGGCCGGACAGTGAGCTACATCTACCGGAGGACCCTGCTAGGGCTACAGTATTGTTCGAAAGAGTTAAAATTGTGACACTCTTTCCACCAGAGCGGGAGGAACTATCTGATGACTTCCCACCTCGCAATCTCCCCCCACCTCCTCGTCCTCTTATTCAACACTTCTTTGCTCAGTTGTCATTTTTTTGGGAGTAATCTTCTTCTTAGCGTATCGATGGCAAAACTAGTTAAATTCCTTGCCTGGACCAGAATTCGGTCACGACAAGGCCATCCGCTGATGCTGTCATTAGGTCCCTGGGGCACATGATGCAGGACGGAAGGTGGGACATGGTACAAACACTGAAGATCGGAACCATCCGAGAATTCGCGTGTAGGCAAATTGAAAACAAATTCCAGTAGTCTCCTACAACTAACTTGTATTTTGGATTGTAGGTGTCAGGATTGTCCTTGAAGCTCTCGGGTCCGTACACGATGGAGCGGCCCCACTTGCAGCCCACCGGGAACGTGTCACCCACCACGCACCATTGTGGCTCGCCGTAGAACGCCATCACCTGACAAAAAAATGTATCTTACAATTTTGATACAGTTGACTTGACTCTTGTTTATCCGGCAATAAAGACTGATTTTTAAATTTTGACCCTTTCTTTTTCAAGTGAGAAATCATCAAATAACTTTTTCATTACTCATACTCTGAAAGTAGGTCTGACGTTGCCTGAGGAGCGGGTTGAAAGTAATACAATTGCCGAAACGGATCTTGAGCGCTCGGCGCCAGAGTGGGGATCGCTTTGCGCATTCCATACATTGGCGATCATTGTTAGATACATGCAGCAACGCTGGGAACGAATTAGGAGTGACGACTATGACGCGATGGCGCGGCGAGCCAATCACTGACTCTCCGCGCATTCACTTCGCACCACTAAAGAGACCGAATATATGACTTCTGCGCAACTTGAAGCCAGCGTTCAAGATCCGTGACGGTAATTGTACTTTTCATCCCTAGGGAGTTTTACTTTCAACTGACAGCTGTCAAATTATTAAAACAAAACTAGTTCTATCTTCACATTTCTATTGAAACATGCTCCAATTTTCCATACAGCCAGTCAATCACAGCGTGATATAAAATTGAAATAACTTAAAGTTAATTATTAATTAAATAATATTATATTTTTAAGCGACTTTTTGTCGAACACCCACTCTTGTCGCATTGCATTTCGCACTAGAGCGGAAAAGCGTAGCCCTGGCCCCTGCTACAATATTTATATTATATGTATTTATCATAACAGGCTCGGTGCTAACCGCCAGTCAACCCACGTTTATTTATATCTTAGAAAGTGTATTGAAAAACGTCGTTTGATACACGTGGTTTGTCACTTTAGCACTCGGCTTCATAATACCCTCGCCTACGGCTCTTCACAAACTTTCTCCACTTGCATTAAAATGTACCTTGCCAAGATCGTGCATGAGTCCAATAAGATGGAACCAGTCCTCATCAGGATGTTCTTCCCGGATCTTCTCGGCAGTCTGGAAGGCGTGCACGATGTTCGGCAGGTCTGTGTCGGGGTCCGACTCATCCACCAGCTCGTTCAACTTGATCAGGGCATCCTTTACTGACATCTTGAAGTGGTCGAACTTCAGCCAGTCTGCCATCCGTCCTAAAAACGAGACTTTTTTTTTTAGAGAAATAGTACTAAGGTAGGCGCCAGATAGCAATAAAATAACGGTCATTGACACAGACTGTCATTAACTTTTTCGTAATATCTCTGCGCAGGTACCCTAAAAACTAAGTAAAGTTAGTAAGTTTGTTTCGGCGTTTCTTCTCAGGGTAGTCAGCTAGGAAACACCGGCGTCATCTAGTATAAGTTGACGTGTAAGGGCCTGCGCTCACTTGAGAACTTGTCTCAAGTGACCGCAGGCCCTTACAGTACGTCTTAGACAAAACTGTTTTGCCTACGACACGGGGTGCAAGGGCTTATTGATAAATAATGGTTTATGTGCCTAAACCATATATATATACAAAGTGTAAGGGACAGTCCTCCACAAACTCGCTTGCTCAGTAGACGAAACTGAACAACCTTACACATTTTTTATTTTCAGGAAACGAAAATAAAATCGGCCTCCATACAAATTGTCCAATCAAGTTTATAATTTTGTACGGTGAGGCAGATTTTTTATTTTCGTTTCCTGATAAAATCGCTTGTGGATTGTTGTTCAGTTTCGTCTACTGAGCAAGCTCTTAAAGTTTGCGGAGGGCTGTCCCTTACACCTTGCGTATTATTTAAATACCCATAACGGATATTATATTATATTGAGCTGCAAAACCGGTTTTACGTTCGTGGCGTCACAAGGTTCAGTTAAAACCAGCGTCAGGCACTAGTTATCTGGCATTCATGCTGAACTGGACCTATGCTGTACCAAATTTTTTTTTTTCTTTCTTTATTATAAAATATCGGTATTTTTTTCCAATTTATTTTATCAGCTTTATCCTAAAAAAACAATTGTACGTCGGCTCAAAAATAATTTACTCAATTTATAATTCATGATATTTATTAAACAAATTAAAAAGGTAGCGTTCTCAGTAATTATTCTTGAATTTTAATAAAACATTTATGCATACCAATATTTCTCAAGTGGTTTACAAATACATGCTGTTTGAGTACTGCGATAGTATAATATATATATATATATATATATATATATAGTATAATGAATAATTTTTTCTATCGTTATTTCGATATATGAATATTTTATCAACAGTTATAACGCCCGTGTCCTAGACAAAACAGTTTTGTCTAAGACGTCTAGTCTTAAGGCGTACAGTCCCTTGAACCATCTGGCCGAAATTAAATGAACGCAACTCTCGCACTCGCCTAGGCGGCAGTACGCAAATCAGTGCATTTATTTGCGGCCAGCAGCGCTCGGAAAGTGCTTTAAATCCATTTTCTCTGCGAGATTGATTGATTTGCAATGTTCACTTTGAAGAATATTTAACCACCAATTTTTAGGTGTAAAAATGTTTCTAAAAGTCCAAGCCGTTTCGAAGGATTAGGGAAAAGTTGCGAAATCGCTATATATATATTTTTTGACAAAAGTATTAATTGCACGAAAAAATCAAATGTTGAAATTCATGAATCTATAATTACGTTGATATTCATGAATATGTGACATTCATGAATCTATAATATGTTCATGAATCTATAAAATGTTCATGAATTTATAAAATGTTCATGAATCTATAATAAACATATATTTTTTTCAAACCAATTGACCTAGCCGTTACGGAGGAGTATTCCTCAGAAAATCACTGTTTTATGGCACTTTTCGGGCGCTTGGCCCTTAAATGAGGGCAGGCCCTAAAAGTATTTTTTAAAAATCTATTTTCAAAATAAATGTCATACTATTTTTCATTACTAGAAAAAAGTATTTCGATAGATGTTGATTGAAGATAGCTTCAGGTCTTTATTTCCGCTTTTGAAATAAATAGTATCAACAAATGTAGGAAGGTCAATAACCTTTATTTTTTTGTTATCTCGCGCCTACTTTAGGCTCATAACTAGCTTTACTACTATCTAGCTAGTTTATCTACTAGCTTCAACCAGCGGATTTGACCGCGTGAAATTAGAAAATGTTTAGCCTAAGTTTTTTTAGGGGGTGGGAAATCATCTAATGACTTTTCCCGCTCTGGGGTGGAGCGCGAGGATCCATCTGATATTTACTTACTAAAACCCATCCGCCTTTGTTACTCAGTGATTAAATAATATTCTACTGGTAATTAAAAATCATGGGCTAGTAGTTTTTGAGTTTATTAAATAAAATTCTTTCATTTTATAAGAAGAAGATTAATGCCATAAGGCCGCCAATTGTATGTTCTAAATATAAGGCTCAAATGTGTAATTTATTATCTTGGTGTACAATATTTTATTAGTTTATAGGTAGGTACATAAATATTATTTTTAGTTTATACATAAATAAATAAATAAGATTAAGATTTCTTTACTTAATTCAATTAATTTTTTTACAACGATATATGTATGTGATATTTTTTCTAAAACATTAAATAACAAACTTCAGTGCTTAGACATCTAAACATAACCACAGCAAAAAAATAAATAGAACTTACCTTTAACAAAATCGTAGGTCTGTTTAGTATGCATCTCGTAATAAGTCCTGCGCACGCGTTCTTTGATCGGGTCATTCTCATCGATTTCGTAATTCCTGAAGGCGTCTATCGGCTTCCCATCGTAGACCTTCTCCGGCCGAAGCAGGACCGAGGGGTCCAGCATGGAGACGGGGGAATCCTGCAAAGATTTAATCTTCATAGTGTTTTGAAGAGACACAGTGAACAGGTATTGTAAACAGAGGAACGCGTGGTACTGAAATGGACTAAGAAATCTGTCGTGTGATCGCCAACGATTCTATAATGACTTGCTTCCCTTGGCATTTCATTACTGGTGATATATAGGCTGTATATACATGGATCATTTTTAAATAAATCTGTTTATTTTTTTGCCTGTCTATATCTTAAAAACAAGATTCCAATATTTTCATAGAAAGTTTTCAAAGCGTAGTATATAACTATATTATTAATACCTACTCATCAAACCATTCCAAAAAGCTCAAACAAAAATACACCCCTACTTTTTAATTAGTACACTAAAAAATGGAGCTCTATCTGTACCCGTTACTGATTATATTTTTGTTTTCAAAGGTAGAAAAAACCGAAATCCTAAAATTGACCACGAAAAGATAAATTCATCATAGATTCAATCATATCTACATAACAATTGCTAGTAAAAAATACTGCAGGAAGTGTTTTTCCATTTTAATCGTCATTTCTTCATTCATAATCAATAGCCTGCACAATATTTTCATAAGTTGAGAGACATTTTGGGATAAACACAAACGCTAATAACTTTGCTGTTTATGAATATTATTTATTGTGACTTTACTTAAATAATAACAAGGGCTTTTCTAATAAGCCCTTTAAATATTTATACTAATTAAAAATTAGTGGTGTATAGGGTTATTTGAGTTTTGCCAGCTGCTGGTCCCATCATCGGATCAGCTCCATATCATAATAATATTGCATTGTCATCTGATTTACACATGCAAATAAACAGCTCAATCGGTAATCGGGAAGTAGATCAAATTTAATTTGCAAGATTTGATTACAAACATACAAACATCGGAACAGGTAAAACCATGTAAAACTAAATAAAAGATCGTAATAAAAATCAGGTAAGCTAGGACATGGTTGATTGCAAACGGCAAAGAGGCCGCAGCCAAAAAGATTGACTGACCAGACTTTATGACGCCTAGACTTGTCATAGATGGCGAGACACCATCAGTAAGAAGCTGATCCAACAAGAAGTATACGACCCTCAGTAATGAGGAATACGATTCGAGGAGGAGAGCATAAATGATTACTTTCCCGGAACAATCAGGATAGATGACAAAAGACATACAACAAGACATGACGATGATGATGATGTATTTTCATTGTTATGGTTAAATATACTTTTATCAGAAGAACCGACGCTCTTCTGATCGATATTCGTAGAGTTTTGAACCATTAATACCTACCTACTGAAGGAAGACCAAGGCATTCTTTCATTTCTTTAGACCCCAGGAGACCAGATAAGATAAAAACCGATTTTAGATTGGACCAACTTGAACCATAAACTAGTTTCAGACATTTTTTATGTGCCCTTGTATTTTATTAGGTCAAAAAAAAAAATTGAATCATGCTGTATTGTGTATAATCATTAGATAGTCTTTAATGAGTTATCTATTTTCACAGCCGCTATCTCAATTATTATGAACACGTTTTGCACTCGTAGTTATTTACTAATTAGCTGCATCGTTAGTTTATTGAAAACGTTTAAAGATAAGAGAAACGTGACACAGATCAGACTAAAATTAATGCACAAGTTTAGTCTCATAACAAACTTTAAAAATTCATAAAAATGGAAAATGTGATGATTTTTTTTCGTTATTTTCAATTGTCTATGTTAAATGGATCACATTTAAAACAATTTTGAAAAAATGAGTTTCTATAAGCAATTATCTTGTGTTTTATATTATTTTGTTATCAGAGGAATATTTCTATTACCGCATTATAAACCTTGACCTAAGGTTTGGAGGTCAGAATGCAGTCAGCGTGTTTAAGGTGTTAGAGCCAGGATAACCCACTTCCATTGCTTGTCAGGTCTGTCCAGAGCTCCAGGTATTTATTAAAATCAAAAAATTGTAAAATACTTATACGAATATTAGAATATTACCTAAAAAACTAATTAGCTTTAATCAGTTTATTAGGCAAATAAAAAGGACGTCGATGCATTTAATTGGTAGGTCATCGGTATTAGTTTATATCTACGCGCACAGAAACATGCTATCTAGATTTATCGAAAAAAAATCAAGATCTGAGTATTTTAGGATAAAGAAAAACTACCTATTACAAAGACAGCTGAAATCGATTCAGTGTCCGATTTTGAACATATTACTTTCAGGATCTGGGTATAAAACCTACACTCATGTACAAGTAGTACCTAGTATAAAATATTATAAAATACAATTTAGTAGGATATTTTTTTATTTATTTATAAAAAACAAAATTATGTTGTATTTTAACTTTAAGTGTTCATAACTTTTTTAAATTAGAATACATATCATATTATTTTAATTAAATAATTTACAATGTCATAGATACAATTAAAATTATATACAAAATTTCATAAATAAATAAACCGTCAAACATCATTAAATAACCCGCCCCTGATCATTCCCGGTGCAAAAGTGCCCATGACACTCGCCGCATTTCCCCGCTGAATTGCGATAGCCAACCTTTGCACCAAGAACGACCCGGACCGGGAGTCACCTGTTGCCTCCCCGAGCCTTTAGTAAAATTAGATATTATTGATAGGCTGATGATTTTTCGCGATGGACCTACTCAAGACCTTGCTCTCGCCTGATGAGAACGCATGAGGTCCAAGATTTGATCTGTTCGCCAAATCTGCCGTCCTCTAACTAAAAAGCAGCTAAATGTTTTGTTTTCTAAGTAACTTAGTTGTTTTTTAGTTAGAGGACGGCAGTTATATTTGGCTTGTATGCAATAAAAAAAAAAAAATTATACTCACTGGTTTCGGCTTCATGTTTAGGAGTTACTGTGGTTATCCCTCGATGGATCAGCAATGGCACCCGAGCAGTCTGTGCACAACTTAAATGTTAATTGATAACAGATGGGGTCAAGAGTTCAGGCAGGCTATCTAGCGTTATCGGTATTAGCGTAGTCTCGTAAAAAACTTGCGAAAATATAATCACTTTACTTACCAACGCGGCGTAGTAATTAATTGTTGTTATCATTTTATGTTTTGTAATTTTGGGGATCCGTTGGATAATTGGGAATATCAATTCAAAATATGACGCTGTTGAGAAATTATGCAGTAAATAATTATCTACAAAACAGTGTCCAGCAGACGTACTTCGATGCGCCACCGGTATATCACAGTGGTCATCCCATATATACGCAGAAACACGTTTTGGCAACACATTCGATATGCATACATATTCGTTATATGCTAAAGAGTGGGATTCACTGCCAAAGTCTTTGTTTTTACTGATAGCTACAACCTGCGGAGAATAGGAGTTTTCTATTTTTTTTTTTTTTTCGATGGGAAAAATCATCTTATGACAACCCCCGCTCTTGGGTGGAGCGGGAGATAGTGTCAGACTCTTACTGACTAAAAAACCCATCCCGTTCCCCAGAGAGACGGCTGATAAGTAATCTGCGGCCTAAAGTAGGTACTTAATGAAAGAAATTATATGTACTTTAATATTTTTAATTTTTAAATGTAACACACTTCTCACAACGTGAAATTTTTTATATTTGAGAACTTTTATACCACCAAAAATATGTATATTCTCTACATTTCTCTTCAAAATGGCTGTCGACAGTCGCCCTCACCTCATTGTCGTCCAAACTCCTTCGTCCCCATAGTTCGTTTTTTAAATTAGAAAAAGAGGAAAAATTTAAATTTTTTGGACCGTATTTCCATTTTTACAAGGAATTTAATCACAGCTCGATGTTCCAAATTGCCAGTTTTTCGAGTTTCCGTTGACATGGTGTTGTTACTTGTCCCAAAACTAAATTTTAAAAATACCTGCAACTTTTAGCAATAATGAGAGCAATTAGTAGTATTAGTAATGAGGCTTTGAGTTATCGATATTTTAGGCCGTGAACTTGTCAGCCGGCCTGGTAGACATGCGTGCTCCAATGTCGCAAAAAATTATCAGGTGAGATAATGGCCAACCTAAAAAAATAATTGGAGGCTAGCTGTTGCCAGCGACTTCGGCCACATGATAGCAGAAAATTATTCCAAGGGAAGGGAATTACCCCGTAGATATAAAGCGTCCTATGTGGTATCCAGGACAGAAGCCAATCGAGGGTAAAGATTAATAAAGACACACAGACTCACAAACTTTCGCCTTTATACTCGTAATATAGGTAGGTAAGTGTGAATTTTCATTGATTTCCAATCATCGATCACTACCTAATAAAGTAAACACTAACACGTACAGTTTTTTATCTAATTTAAAAACAAACATAATTTACAAGGCAAGAGTTTCCCTTCTGTGTCGTCAGTTTTTCCGGTTTAATGAGATTGCAGGCCAGCTCTAATAGAGGGTGTCACGACGGGTTCCATACCAAAAAATTAAAAAATTATAAATTTTTTTCGGACAACAAATCTACAGTTTTCAGATTTTTTCCTACACTCGTGCCTTGCTTCATGCCAGACAGGATTATAGGTTAACGGGAAGTACCCTATGAATTTTGATTCCCTTGAGAACGTCGAAATATAAGTTTTTTGCGACATAGACGGCCGTAACTTTTTTTTCGTTAACTCAGACAGACATACGGATAACAAAGTGATTCTATAAGGGTTCTGCTTTTCCTTTTGAGGTCCGTACCTCAAAAATGTACCATTTTTAGGGTTCCGTAACCCTAAAAATGGTACATTAGCTTTTTGTAGAAAAGTAGTTTTTGTATCCGAAAGAAACTTTATCCTGGGATAAATTAATATCGTTGGAAATATTGTGGTGAGCTTGTCAGAAGTCGAAAAATGGATGAAATTCTAAAATAATATGTAGGCTTTTTTTGACACTAAGGTAGAACAAGAGGGCGTGTCAGATTATGCTACTTCATTTACCCTTTGCGTTTTAGAGCTACGATAACTCTTTAAAACATTCTCGGTGGCGTAAACTATGTTAAATATTATATAGGTATATAAAAATCTGGACCTCTTATCGCATATATACTAAATAAACCTATTAAAAATTTTATAAGTACTCGGAACATGCGTTACAAAGGAGGAACCGCCTTTTTGACGTCGGTTACAAAAGGCGATTCATTCAGAACAAGACCTTAGTTCAGTAGCTCCTCAGCATGTCCACAATCACGTGTTTATCTACAACTTAGCCAATACTATCTCAGAATATCGCCTCCATTGCTTGCCTTCTTTCGTAGTCGTTGACATATTGACCAACGAACTTTTCAATGGATTGTGAATAACAGAATAGTATGGTTCGTGATGATTATTCTATAACAGAAGCATTGTTGGTTTATTTCTGGCACTTTGCAGATTATTATGATCCTGACAGAGAGATCTTTTTATATGTTTTGATACTACGTTTAGAGTTTAAGACGCATTTAGTCTGGGGTCAAAGTTCCTATGATTCCACGTGGTCACCGCTTGCGGCTATGTTATTAATGGGACTGGAATATTCCTATGAGTATGTGTAAGCTTTCTGTTGGGCGCCATGGCCTCTAAAGACGATTAGGTGAATAGAATCACAAAGGTCTTCCTTAGGACCTTTGGATACCTATCTGTTAGACTAGAAATCACCGAACACTGAAGTATTTGTAGTGTAGGTATATATAGTACGCATATATTATACACTTAAGGGGGTTACACCAAAAGTTTTAGAAAATAAAAACGGAATAAGTAATAGAAGGCCTTGTAATAATTTTATTGCTTTTCGAAGAAGTCTTCGGTCCTTTCTAAGCACCGTCGCATGCGATGGAACTGTTAACTGAAGTAACAGTTCCATCGCATGCGTTTCTTAAGCTGAAGATGCCGTGGCTGTGTTTAAACGCAGCCACGGCATCTTCAGCTTCATAAAACGAATTCGTCTGAGGTTAACTTTTCTATTTGGAAATAAATAAAAGTCACAAGATGCCAGGTCAGGACTGTGAGGAGAATGACACACTAACTTCACACTTTCGATAGACAAATTGTTATCCTGTGTTCCCAAAGGGAACTCTTTGGGAATGTAAAATGACTAATTATATTCACATTATATATTTTTTATCAGCTGCTTTTCTTACTGGCCTATTCTAAAAACTCAGTGTGACCCACCCACGTATATACATCTATTCTATAAACTTATAAATAAAATTGGAGTGTCTGTTTGTAATCTTGAAATAACCGCTTTTTACTACATGCATATATGTAAATATACCTATATACGGCACATACACCAAAATTACATTTTTTACAATTTTTGTCCGTCTGTCCGTTTGTCTGTTTATTGCGGCTAATCTCTGAAATGGCTGGACCGATTTTGACAGGACTTTTTTTGTCTGGTAGCTGATGTAATAAGGAGTAACTTAGGCTACCTATATTTGAAAAAAAAAAAAATCAAAATCCTGTAGTCCACGCGAACGAAGTCGCGGGCACAGCTAGTTATACATATAAATAAATCCCCATTTGCCGCTGACTTGAAGGAGTATTCAATTGAATCAAGGCCAGGATAAGAGACTCCTTGACCTTAATAAATAAGGAAGTATTCCATTAAATATTAAAATAGAACACGGAGGACGGTATCGCACTCGTAATAGGTTCTCCGTACACGAGCGTCGACAGGGTCCTCCCAGGTAAGAAGACGAGGTGGAAAATCACCAAATAACTTCCTTCTCACGCTCTGGGTGGAGTGAGAGCACATGTCAGACTTGTGCTGACTAAAACCCATTCGTTTCCTTGAATTGGCCTTTACGTTCCAGGGCCACAGAAGGACATCTGATCTAGCAATTAAATATTCATTAAAATACAAAGGCGTTGGAGATTGCGTTGGAGCTAAAAAAATAAAAATATCGATTTAACTTCGATTTTATTTCATTAAAAATATAACAAGTTATTATTAAACACAATAAGATATAAACATAACATCCTAAGTCACTTGTTTTTGTAGATAATAAGTATTGTTTATTTGATGACCATAACATGATAGTACTTACAGCTATAGACTATGTGAATTTATTTTTATTATTAGTTTAGTAGTACTTTTATTTATTCTTTTATATTATAATAAATCAATGCGATGAGTAAATCTTCACTTATTATTAAAACAAAGAGCGGGTTTTTGAATTAAATATTTTTTGAGTTTAGCACGTTTCAAACCCTACCTACTAAGAAATATCTTTTGACAGGTTTTCGGGCTAAAGTAGAGTTTGAGAAATACTCAACTTTAAATGCAAAAATCAGAGGAAAGTCACTTTCCGCGTCTATCAGTCGGTTTTTCACTAATAAAAAAGGCAATAATCGTTTCTTTTACATAAAAAATGTTTATTGAGAACATTTACACCCGCGTGAAATTAAGTATCTACTTGTACGAGTATAAATATATGTCATTGGCTAATACCAAGAACATAATCAAAACACGTCAGGTTTAATAAAAAACAGAAGGTTTGCCGCGAATGGCTCTTAGATTGGTTAAGAGCTTGGAGCGGGCCAATTGCAGCGTCGAATGTCATAAACGTGTTGATTGCGTTAAAGTAAAACCAACTAGCACTGACACTCTAATTACATAAGTTAGTATCTACAGGTCCTTAGGTTCTAAGAATCAGGTTGACGGTCGTGTAGTTCCCATTATTCACCACTCGCAGACTCCAGGAATGTACTTCTCGATCAGCTTCTCATAGTAAGGCCACAGGGCTTCGATGTCGGGGACTTTTGAGCTCTTCGTGTATAAGTCGTATTTGCTAGAGAGAAGATAGGAAACATGAATTTAAAACTCTATCATTATTGTAGAATGTAGGCATGGCATGTGTAGACATATAGCTGCAAACTTTGATGGCGCCGAATTTGTGCCGAAATCTTTAAAAACATAAACTGATCTAACATTTCAGACTGACGGGTACCTTAAGATTTCTAAATATTGTTTTAACTTTTGGATTGTTCCACCCGTCTAATTGAATGTCCATGTAAATTCCTCTGTGACGTTGTTTAGTTCTTGGTTAAATACTCACTTGAACTCGAGCACCCACTGCAGGATCTGTTCGTCCTTCTCGTTGGTCAGATGGCGGTAGTCACCACCAGCGTGCCACGGGTACAGGGAATGATATCTGTAGACAATCACCCGAATTAATTAATCATCACAAATGTGTGCCGCGGTAAGCTCTTTCTTCTGTTTGTACAAGATATGTTTAAGACAATTCTTCTTCCGGTTTTATATTTTTGAATCATGTTGGATATCAAAGCTTATCGAATCTAATGAAGTTTGAAAAATAAACCTTCAAAGATTTGTAACACCCGTTCGAAGCTGAGCTGGGTCGCTAATACGAAAAAAATATCGGTACTGAAGTCATAGCATTTTTTGGGATAAGCTTTCACCACCACACTATATCGAGTCACTACAACTACTGAAAGCAAGATTGGCAAACATCAGAAATGCGTTAAGGCAATGAACCTGGATGAGTCCCGGAGAAACGGTTGATCTGTCTTGGATTGCAATGAAATGAAACAGAAAAGAACGGTGGAGACGTTATTTTTTCTTTGAAGCGTGAATTCATTCAATAGTTTAATAACTTGCATGTTGATTTTTAGAAAGCGTTCCACAAAGCTAACTACGATGCGCTCTTTACAAAGCTATCAAAATAACCTGGCGGTATCGCTAGTAATTTGTCTGATGTGGCTGCTTCGAGTGCAAGCCTTATTATACTCGATCGGGCGTCAGTCAGGGATCCGAGTTGGGGCCGCCTCTGTTCTTGGTTACGATCAATGATCTTATAGCCAATGCAAGGTTATAAAATGGGAAAATCGTCTATTGACATCCCCCGCTCTTGGGCGGAGCGGAAGATAGTGTCAGACTTTTACTGACTAAAAACCCATTCCTGTTCCTTCGTTGCCTTTCGTACTGGGGCTGAGCGCTACCTGGGGGTGACATTCGATCGCTGTCTGACTTTTAGAGAACACGTTTCTAAGAACAATTTCATGTTCACGTAGTATGTCTACTAGAGCTACAGTTACCTGATCATGTACAGTCCCTTCTCGGGGATGGTGCTCTTGTTATGTTTCAGGAACTGGTACATGTACTCGTCGTGGCTCCAGGAGATCTCTAGTTTGTCTAGCCCGCAGTGCGGCTCGTACATACCGTACTCGGTACTGGGGACAAGGAGAAAGTATTTATTGTCTTTGAATTCGCTTAGGTTATTAGGGTATGGCTGAGATAAATGTCAGTTTAAAATATCGGCAATTTGAAAAAAAATTGTGGAAATTGAAAAAAACATAAGTTAAAAAAAAAAAAAACAGTATGAACCGGGTTAGTTCGTGCATTTACAGTAGGGGAAGTCCGAAATAATTATGCGAAATCAAAAATAGAAAATTATATTCAATTGTATTCCACCACATCTTTTCTCATTCCACAAACTTGTACATCTCAGAATCGTAGTTCTTGCACTCGGAATAAAAATCACCATCCAAATGAGAAAGAAAATGTGTAGACCATCCAAATATTTGTTTCGTTTCTTTTTTGTTTTCAGTCGATCGCTGCAAGCGTGCTGTCGTGATTGCCGAAGACAACATAAACCTCAATTCTTACTTGTATTTAGGGTTGTAGGTGTCAGGGTTGTCCTTGAAGCTCTCGGGTCCGTACACGATGGAGTCAGCCCACTTGCAGCCCACGGGGAACGTGTCACCCACCACGCACCATTGAGGCTCGCCGTAGAACGCCATCACCTGGCCAAAGACAGACGGTTCATGAGGCTTTGGTTAAGGAAAGGAAGGAGTTTCTTGCACGTTCTCCTCCATAGAGATCTTCGTTTTGGAACGTGCAATTTAGCTTCACTTTTTTGGACTGACCGATTTTTAACTATTCAAAAGTGCCTGTAAATGGTCTATATGAAATAAATGCTTTTGATTTGATTTGAAAGAAGCAAAAATGTAAACTTAATTCATCAATCTATTATCTATTTCCGAACTCATCGTCATGCCCGCTAGGGCCATGGAGGAAAACCTGTGGTCCTCGACCACAACGGACAACTGAAAGAAAGGAAAGATTTGAATTTTTGTTTCTTTGTAGTAGAATGCTACTTTATCACTGAGTAATATAGGCCTATACTTTCTATTTTCTATTCTTCGAGTAAAAGTCTGGCATTACTCCTAATCCACCAAAGAGCGGTAGGAAGTCATCAGATGATTTACCACCTCTCAAAAAATAAACTCATCGTCATTGAAAGAGGCAGAGCTAAGATCTACCAAAACGTTTTTCCAGAATTTTATATACGTATACAGTATGTACGTAATTACAAATATTTTTCAAACGAAGCCCGAAGTACTTTTATTGAGTTTTAATCGCTATTACTGTTTATGTAGGCAAAGTTAGTTAGCGTACACAGAAGCATTCAAATCAAGTTAAAATCCAAATGTGTTTGATGTAGGCAGTGGCGTAACTAATGGGTGACAAGACTGGCAAAATGACGGTTCGAAAGACCTTGAGTTCAGAAGAAGTAATTTTGTAAATTCCTTAAATTGTTAAGATTTATTAAACGCGTTTATAATAAGAAAAGGATTAATTTCCCTTGGAATTTTGCATGTTTGACCACCTTATAGATACGCCACTAGGAAACCTACCTTAAATGATAAAATATAAAAATCGTTCTTTTTTTCGGTTAGAGACCTGCCGATTTAATAATAGGAAAGAATATTTTACGTCTGTACTTCAGTGATTTATCCAGCTTAATTTATTACAAAGTTGACGCTTTTCCTCGGTCCCCACCTAATGATTTTGCCACGGGCCTCGAATGGTATAGTTACGCCATTGCATGTAGGGTTGCTATCTGTCCGGGTTTTTCCAGATTTGTCCTTGGATGATTCGTCTTGGCAACTCTATGTTTATGAATGGAAGATTTGTGAAGGTTTATATATCATCACCTCTTGTTTTCTATTACATACATTAACTTCGATAGCAAAGGAATATTTTCCACGAGCTTTAATCAGTTTTACTTGAAGTATCGCTCATGTGGTCGCGGTCGTAAAAAAATCCAGCTTGAAGCGCCACCGGTATCAATGGATCAACAATTAAAAGGTCGAAGTCGTAAAAGGGGTTATCAAAAACAGGGAGATAAACCGTGACTTTATATTTCACTCACATACAGTGCCAATTAATAATGATCATGTTATTTTGCACTGAATATATACTTAACAACTATTAATTATCTATTTTTTTTTTGTATTGTATACTACTTTATTCAAGATATATAACACGATATATAAAAATTAAAACTCGTGCAATGGGCGGCCTTATCGCATTTCACAGCTAGAGTCGGACGTAGCCCCAGCCTGCTCGTCTGGAAGCCAGATGTCGGAATTGCTGTCTAAAGTTCCACCGGCTCTCGAGGACAAGTTTCTGAGGCCCTACCACAAGCTCGTAATGCAATGCGTTTGACGATCTAAACTGAACTGAGCTATATAGAGGAGAGGGATGGAACTATCCATCCCTCTTTCCCACTCGAACAACTGACATTTTAACACATCATGGTATAGATACTGGCACGGATCTTGAGCGCTGGCTTCAAGTTGCGCAGAAGTCAAATATTCGATCTCTTTAGTGGTACGAAGTGATACGCGGGGCCGGGGAGTGTCAGTGATTGGCTCGCCGCGCCATCGCTTCATAGACGTCACTTGTGATTCGTTCCCTGCGCTTGCTGCATGTACCTACCAACGACAACGATTGGCTCGCCAATGTAGGGAATGCGCAAAGCGATCCCCACTCTGACGCCAAGCGCTCAAGATTCGTGCCGGTACCTATGACCCTCGATACTTTATCGTCGACTCTACGCCAATCTGAACCTCTCTTACCATTATTTTGTAACACATTTGTGCCATGGAAACACATGACCGCGGATTTATGCAGGGCCAGCCTCGAGTTCCAACTGCCAGATCCTCTCGATCAACTACTGTGGCAACCCTGCCTGTAGCTAGTTCGTCTACCACCTGGTGCGAACCTCGCTGCGCCAGAACCAGCGTGTCATGAACGTAGCAAACTGCACAGCAGTGCTAATTTCTAAGAAAACAGCCTTGAGAGCAGCGCTGGCTGTAGCGATGAAATCCAAATAGGTACATTGATTTAAGAACAATCCAATATTGTACCTACCTATTTCGATTTCGTCGTTGCAGCCAGCTGATCTTCACTTACCTTTCCCAAATCATGAACGAGTCCCGTAAGATGGAACCAGTCGTCATCAGGATGGTCTTTCCGGATCCTCTCGGCAGTCTGGAAGGCGTGCACGATGTTCGGCAGTTCCGTGTCAGGGTCGGACTCGTCTACCAGCTCATTCAACTTGATGAGCGCATCCTTGATTGTACTCTTGAACGTGTTGAACTTCAGCCATTTTTCTTTCTTTTCTGTAAGAAATAGAATGAGACTGAAGTGATTCAATGCGGCTCACGCGAACTCAACGCGACGCGGCAGTACTTCAGCTGCAATTTCTTTAAAACTTGCTGCTTCCAGAAGCTTCATTCGCGTGATAATAAAAAAATATCTCAAAGGAACATATTCCCCGGATAAAAAGTATCGTATCTGCTATTCCAGGCAATAATCCATCTCTGTGCCAAAATTAATCGAAAACCGTTTGGCCGTTTCAGCATAAAGAAGCAACAACACACAAAATTTTTGATAGCTGTGATCCTGATGCTGCATACAACAATCTACATGTCTGTAACTGCCAACCTGGATAAATCTATGACAGAAACATCCGAAATGTCCTTTTCATACATTGCGGCAGGTACTCACGTTTAACAAGGTCGACGGTAACATTGGTGTGCATGTCATAGTAGGTCCTGCGCACGCGCTCCCGGACGGGGTCGGAGTCGTCCACGGTGTAGTCCCGGAAGGCCTCCAGCGGCTTGTCGTTGAACACCGGCTCCGGACGCAGCAGCTGCGACGGATCGATCAGGCAGACCTCTGCTTTCTTAAGAGGAAATCGAGAAAAAAATTACAGTGTTTTATAGAATAAAGTTTTTATAGTCTGTAGTCCTCAAAACGTAACGTTTATTAAACCCCAAACTCGTTCGCTCACTCGCGCGTTCTCTCACTCGCGCGTTCGCTCACTCATTCTCTTTCTATTGTGTCTCTAATTACAGTATTCGAAAGGTTGAATAAGTAAATAAATATCATTGCATCCTAATTTTATCTCACCCTTTCCATTTTCTGTAATCACACTTCTTGCAAACTGCAAATCTTCCAAAACGCCTAACCCTGAACTTACCAGCTAAGTCCTCATCATCATCCTTCTAGCTACCGGTCCTGACAAAATAATTGAGGATAGCACAGAGACGTACCAGGTCACATGAGATACCATTCTAACAACATTCGGTCAGAATACGATTCTGGCTGCTTTCATCCGTTATTTTTAGTCACTTCAAATATCCATTGGTGACATTTTTTCTTGGCTTCAAAATATATTTTTCATTACTCATACTCTGAAAGTAGGTCTGAAGTTGCCTGAGGAGCGGGCTGAAAGTGATACTTTTCATCCCTAGGGAGTTTTACTTTACAACTGACAGCTGTCGAATTATTAAAAAAAAAACTAGTTCAATCTTCACATTTCTATTGAACCATGTTCAAATTTTCCATACAGCCAGTCAATCACAGCGCGATATAAAATTGAAATAACTTAAAGACCAGTATTAATTAAATAATGTTATTGATTTATTTGTTCAACTTTTTCTTTAAAATACTTTATTTTTAAAAGATTACAATTAATTTCAAATTTTTCATTAATGAGGCTGAATAGCTGGCCGCCCGCAAAAAAAAACAAAACAAAATGGCGGGAAAGTGGCAATCAGTCGTTGGTTTTTTCGAGTTTTGTTTACGTTTTCGTACAACAGTTATTTGTATTAACACGTTATGTTTATCAGATTAAAATAGTGATTTAACGCCTAATTTCATAAGAGAAGAGGCTAAAGCAGTAGTGGAATACCTTTTACCGCCTAAATCAGAAGAAAGATACCTACTTAAAATCATAGGTACGACGACTCAGGTTTTACAAATTTTTTATTTTATTTTTAGTTTCCTCGTATTCGTAATGAAAAGCACAGTGTTTACCTCGGGGTAAAAGTAACCCATTTAACAACTCGAATTAGCGACCTCGCTTCGCTCGCCCGCCAACTCCTTCTCGGGACGAAATGAGTTACTTTCACCCCTAGTGTAACAATGTACTATTTCATTACTCATACTCTGAAAGTAGGTCTGAAGTTGCCTGAGGAGCGGGCTGAAAGTGATACTTTTCATCCCTAGGGAGTTTTACTTTACAACCGACAGTTGTCAAATTATTAAAAAAAAAACTAGTTCTATCTTCACATTTCTATTGAATCATGTTCCAATTTTCCATACAGCCAGTCAATCACAGCGCGATATAAAATTGAAATAACTTAAAGACAAGTATTAATTAAATAATTTTATATTTAAAGTGATTTATTTGTTCAACTATTTCTTTAAAATACTTCATTTTTAAAAGATTACAATTAATTTCTAATTTTTCATTAATGAGGCTGAATAGCTGGCTGGCCGCAGAAAAAAAAACAAAATGGCGGGAAAATAGCAATCAGTCGTTGGTTTTTTTCGAGTTTTGTTTACGTTTCCGTACAACAGAGATTTGTATTAACACGTTACGTTTATCAGATTAAAATAGTGATGCCTAATTTCATAAGAGAAGAGGCTAAAGCAGTAGTGGAATACCTTTTACCGCCTAAATCAGAAGAAAGATATCTACTTAAAATCATAGGTACGACGACTCAGGTTTTACAAACTTTTTATTTTATTTTTAGTGTCCTCGTATTCGTAATGAAAAGCACAGTGTTTACCTCGGGGTGAAAGTAACCCATTTTAACCCTCGAATTAGCGACCTCGCTTCGCTCGCCCGCCAACTCCTTCTCGGGACGAAATGAGTTACTTTCACCCCTAGTGTAACAATGTACTATTTCAATACACTTACTCGAACACCCGCTGCCACCGCTTTTAGGCACGTAATAGATTGTTTTCCGTACTAGTGCAGAAAAGTGCACGAGCTCGCCCCTGGTACAATTTTATTACATTTATCGTATCAGGCTGGGCGCGCGTCTACCCCCGTTTATTAATTTCTTTGTAAGTGTATTGAAAAACGTCATTTGATACACCTGGAAAGTTTTCACTGCAGCTAAATCAATGACAAACTTTTTGCACTTGTATCAAAATGTACTACGAGTATATTTCAATATTTACCTGGGATGTCATCTTATTCAGGGCCCCCTTTGTCACCTAAACTCCTGCTTGAGATGCAAGGGTTTGACGTGCAGTTAGATCTCGTACACATTTTATAGCGGCTTAACAGCATCTTGAGTAGTCAGCGCTATCAGATACAGGGCTTAACTTTATTGAGATAATAACAATTCTTTAATAAACTACAAGGTAAGCATCATGGATTTGCTTGTTGTTTGGAAGTTTTGCCAATAAACAATCTCGATTTTGAAAGTATTGTTTGATTCAAAAGTGGCAACGAGCATCAGAAACGTGTCTTGTGGAAATTAAGTGCATAAGATGGAAAAGTATGTAAATGTCGATGATTACAATAAGGTAATAAATCATCCTCTCGATCGAATTTCGATCATGATGGAGAATCTCAACGCAGATCAGCCAATTTCAGATCATGTCTGTCTGTCTATCTGTCTGTCAAGACCCTTTATCTCGAGAACGCGTGGAGGTATCAAGTTAAAATTAAAACCATATTCTCTGGTCTGCAGTCCCTTCAATCTGTGAAAAAATCAAACTTTTAAGTTAACGACTAAAAAAGATGTGGCCGTTTATGTCGCAAAAAAACGTATATTTTGATACTCTCAAAGATCGAAATTCATATGGTACTTCCCTTTGACCCAGAATCCTGAAATTTGGCATAAAGCAAAGTCTTATGGCACAGGTATAGGGAAAAATCCGAGAACAGTTTTGTTGTTAAAAACGTCACAAAAAAATAATAATGTTGCAATTCGGAAAAATCTTCGAGACTCCATTCAGGAATTGTAGTTTGCAACGAACCCTCAGTGCGCGAGTCCGACTTGCACTTGCCCAGTTTCTATAAATGACTTCCGAAATATATAGTTGTTTAGCAATTTCTGTGATTATTTATTTGGAAGTACTTTTGTATCACTTCCCACCAACATTTTTAGATTATTTATTAGTGTTGTATTCAAACGTTGAAACGTACATAGTTATTATTTGTAATTTTCGTAAAGTTTGTGTAAAGTGCGAAAGTGTGTATCACACATAGGTACTATCCAATTTAATTAGAATTAGAATAATTATCTTCAGAGTAGCAGATAACAGTTTTTCATAAACAAACATCATTAAAGATAATTGTTAGGATTATATTACATATAATTTATTTTCCGTTTCAGCTGCGTTAGGTATATAGTGATTTAATTCCACACCTTGCTAGCCTAATTAATATCCATCTCAGTAGGGTACTTACGGTGTCCCCAGAGAAGTGCCCAGGTGTTGTAGGTACACGGAGGGATCCGGTGTGATCTTTCAAGAGGTCGAAGGACCCTTCCTTATGTGATCATCGGGGTGGTGGTTAATCTCCTCCTCGTAGTCACTCGAGTCGTATTCCTCATTACTGAGGGTCCTAAAGTTCTTGCTGGATTAGCTTCTTATTGATGGTATCTCGCCATCAGTGACGATTCTTACCGTCATGAAGTGCGACGCGACACTGAGGGATGGACCTGTACCCCTAGCCAAGTTGATAATCTGCAACCGTTAACGCTAGTAGAAAACTTCGCTCCGTCATGTGGTCAGAAAAAAAGAATCAGGGCGTGACTAACTCGAGGCGTTCGACGCAAGAGAAACGGTTGTAACTTGGCTAGGGGGGCTAATCTGTCCATCTTTTTAGGCTACGGCCCCTTGGTCGTTTGATATCAACCATGACAGTTACGATGAGCTGTTTAAGGTTGTGGTCATTTTTCCTAGCAATGTGGCCAAAGAATTCCAGTACTCTACGCATGCAGGTAGTCGATAGTCTGATCTGATCCATCCGATTATCTGGTCCAATAATGGGGTGGTAACAGTAAGGTAAAAATACCACACGCTCTGGTTTTTTCCCCAAAAGCCCAGGACCCTTTTTTGAGTGGATAGGTGCCATTTGGCATTTACTGTTATCATCATACAGGATGCATTTTGAAGAGTGTGCGCAGGAATTGCATGACTTGATTCCGCCATCGCAATTCTACCATCGGACAACCCGACGTACGGTGAATATTCACCCTTACGTTGTTGAAACCTCTACGGTCCGAACTAAGCGTTTCGTCTCGTCGTTTATACCGCGTACGTCGACGGACTGAAACAGTTTGCCTGCTGTGGTCTTCCCGTCCGATTATAATTTGGGTGTCGAGAGAGAGAGTGAATAGGTTTAATAAACTAGTGCGCCTCACCATCAAAGATTGCATCGCTACTTACCATCAGGTGGGATTGCAGTTAAGCACTAGTTTATCTCAATTAAAAAAAAAAAACATTATTTCAGCTGAAAACAGCGCAACTAGCTATGTACGTTTTACCAACTTTTACCCTATCTTTTATGTTTGTTTTTTGTGTATCACGAAACTTTATCTAAACTGGATTTTCCACAAGTGGGGTAGGAGCCGGGGGGAATGAGAGTCAGTGGGCAATGAGGGTCAATTCAAAAAGAAATGAACCTAAAGCATTACAGAATACGGCTATGTCGCACGGGGTTTAGCTCGGCACCCCTCCCGCACTCCCCAATACGCCGACCCGCTAGTCAAGCTCGCGTCACCGGGAGCGACACACGTGTCACAGGGGAGGGGCCGTTGTAAGATTTCCGAAATTTCGATCGAAAACGTGAGTATCTATATTTGTTAATTTTACGAATAGAATAATCTTAAAATGTAGTACTAGAACTAAACTTATGTTTATTAATGCAAGATATTGGATTTTGTGATGTTTTTTGTGTAATTATTCAAATCTAGCAAACAAACCGTCATTGGGGTAATAAGAGTCAATTGACCCCCATTCCCCGCATCGTTTTTTATTATGATAAAACTTTTTTGTTAATTTCAGATGCCAAGGAACTGGACAAGGAAGACGTCTAAAGCGAGCTGGACTGCAGGTGACCTGCAGGCAGCTGCTGTACGTATAAGAGGAGGTGTGTCAATACGCAAAGTTGCCGAGGAAACCGGTATACCTTTCAGCACGTTACAAAGAAGGATAAAGAAAGATGAGTTCAAACCTCCAAAACTAGGAAGGCATACGGTTTTTAATGAAGACCAAGAAAATATACTTACAGAGCGTATTTTACAATTAAGTAACATGTTTCATGGTTTGACGACAAATCAACTAAGAAAAATAACATTTCAATGTGCTGAAAATTTAAAACTATCTCACAATTTCAACAGAGAGACTAGAATGGCTGGTAGAGACTGGATTCAAGGATTTCTTAAAAGAAATCCACGGATAAGCATTAGAAAACCTGAAGCTATAAGCATACAGAGAATTACAGGTTTTAACAAAACCGATGTGCATGTTTTTTTTAAGAACTTGGAAGAAGTCATGACAAAATTTTCGTTCTCTCCTCAAGACATTTACAACATTGATGAGACAGGTATTACCACCGTTCAGGAAACCGAAAAAATCCTGGCTACAAAAGGTCAAAAAAGAGTGGGTTCTTTGACTTCTTGGGAGAGAGGCAAAACAATTACGGTCATTTGTTGTATGAGTGCTGTTGGAAGTTTTATTCCTCCTATGTTTATCTACCCACGCAAAAGACATTCACCACAACTTGAGAAAGATGGACCATTAAGTGCGGTATATGAAAATTCTAATAATGGTTGGACGAATGAAGAACTATTCATGAAATGGTTACAACATTTCGTGAAAACCGCTAAACCGAGAAAGGAGAAACCAGTTTTATTAATCTTAGACAACCATTACAGTCATTCTACCCTCGAATCGTACAATTTCTGCAGAGAAAATTTCATTACTGTGGTGTCCATTCCTCCTCATACATCACATATGCTGCAGCCTCTTGACGTAGTCTTCTATGGTCCTCTTAAGAAAGCTTACAACAGAGAATGTGATTTATATATTAAATCACATAATTTACAAAAAATCACGCCTTACGAAGTCGCTGGGATTTTTAACAAAGCCTATATGAAAGTTGCTTCAGTAGAGAAAGGAGTCAGTGGCTTCGCATCAACAGGAATATTCCCACTCAATCCTCACAAGTTCAAAGACGAAGATTTCTTAGACGTCTCTGATGTTCCCTGTGTTACAGAAATTTCTGCCCCTATAACAGACTTGACAGTTATTGAAGTTTCAGATAACCTTTCAACTAACAACATTTCAGAAGCAACAGCATTGACTAACAGTAGGAACGCTTTAGAACCGCAACCCTCCACAAGTGCTATTATTACAAATTATAAATATAATGATGGTATAAATCAAGAAACCAAAAAATCCGACAGTGAACCTATAACCGGAATACTGTCACAATTAACTCCTTTGCCTTGCATTGGAAAAGGTAAAGGCAAAGGAAAAAGATCACAACGATCAGAAATTCTGACTGCCACACCTCTGAAAACTGTTTTTGAAGAAAAAGCTAAGAAACGAAAGGAAAAAGAAAAGCATACAAGAGGCAAAGTTATTAAGAAGATAAAAGAAGTAAAAAAGAACTTATTTAAGTCAAGTTCATCTGAAGAATCGGCTGATGAACAGGTTCCTTATGTTGAGAGTGGAGATAGTGACTTAGAAAATATTGAAATCCCACTAAATATCCAGCAAAACTCCCAGAACGAGCGTGAACATTCTGTGTGCGCAATATGCCTTGAAGAGGGAAAACCGAGAGAAATCTGGTACCGTTGCCGTCTCTGTGCTGGGTGGGCCCATGAGGCATGTACAGGATGTGATGATCCAAGTCGCTATCGCTGTGATTTTTGCATTTAACTCGATTTATAATATTATTTGTTATGATTCCATTGGGTAATCATTTCTAATGTTTAATTTTGTTGATTTCTAATTGTTTGTAAAAACAGATAATAACTTTGTTGCTTTTATTTGTTTTATAATTTTGACTCTTATTCCCCCATGAGCTGACTTTCATTTCCCTTACATGTGGGTAATTGGAGTCAAAACTACTTTTTTGTTTTTTAATTATAATTATGTTTATGTTAATGATAGTCAAAAAAGACTTTTAGATCTTGATACCTGATTAGTTTTTAAAGATTAGTAAATATGAAAAAAATATAAGACTGATCATTCGTGATTACAATAATGACTTTTCCTTAAGTGACTCCCAATTCCCCCATCTCCCCTAGGTAGGTACTTTTTGATTGACATTATAATGCGCGAGAACCAAATAATCTAGCCCGTTCACGGTGTCCGAAACTATTGTCAGGTAGGTGCAGATAAACTATAGTGACAGCCAGGAGCGTAGCTACCGCTGTATCAGCCGTATCAATGATACGGGGCCCCCAAGCTACAGGAGCCCTGACATGTGTCAAAATTCGTAACATGTTATCCACAACCTTTAATTCTCTTATTGATGAGAGGTGTGTAGTTAATGAATAATTACTACATGATAGGAGGTTTCGTATTTATAGTTCGCTCCGTTCGTTCTAGCATTCTCTATATATGATCATAATAAAAACTTAACCTCTTCTATTCCAAAATGCTCCAATTAACGAGCTTATCGGTCTTGGTCATAGCATAGCATAGTCGGCCTTATAATGATCCCACTGTTGGGACGTAATCCACCACGCGGCCCCAGTGCGGGTCTTACATGGCCGAATGTATCCAGTTAGTCTGGTCATCTCTGTCATGGCCCATCGCGACTCCGTATCATGTCTCTGTGGAAGAAAGGCCTACGTTGTAAAAAAACCTCGATAACTTTTGATATGGGGCCCCTTTGGCCATTGGGACTACGCCACTGGTGACAGTTTATACATCGATTCAAAAAGAAGAAGATATTTGACTGTTTGATCTTCAATATTTGATTGACATTTTGTTTATCGTAAGTGGAATTTCCTAAGCGGAGATATCTAGGTATTGTTGTTGTTCTAACTCTTGAAAGCCAAACCAATCCGGTTTCGAATGTGTGTGATGGTGTTGTTTAGGTTTACGTAGATGCTTTAAATGATAATGATGTGGGAAAGAACCTACTTAATACAACAAAAATTATACATTACTAAAAAGAGCCGTGTGTAGGTACGTGAGTAGGTACTTACCTACCTAACACGTGTTTGTAGCAAGTTAACGACGACGTACAATACACTCGGTAACAAAATTGATTTTCGACAAAGCGACACTGCTATCAGCTTCGTTACTTCGAAGACGCCGGAGACCCACACCTCGTTGCGTGTCCGCAACAAATTCGCTGCGCAGCGCGGCGTGTTTGTCGCGCCACCGCTCCGCTTTGAGGACGCTCGCAATGCGCTAGTGTGTTATAGCAATAAGGCCCTCCCCACATTGGGCGTGCGCATTCCTCGAGCGTGTTACCCAACTATTGTACAGTATGATTCACGAATGATGGCGGGCGTGAAGTTTGCGCAGAAGGCTGCGCAGTAACGTGTTTTAGGAACCAAATGGCGACGTGCGTGTGCGAGAAGAGTGTAGTATGCGCGAACGTTTGCAAAGGCTTACTTCACGGCCGCCATCATTCGTGTATTGTACTGTACCTGGTAAAAAGTAAAACAAAGAGTCGTAGGAAACTATATTTATTTATTTAACCATATTGCTATACTATTGTACACACCGTTACAAAAGGCTATTTTTTTCAGAGCATCATTTTTAAATTACATATTCAAGACACAGACATAGATATTAGTCACAGTTATTGCTACAAGCCCACCAAGACGTAGGACAACTAGGTAGAATTAGGCACACCTACAAGAAAGAAAGAAAATCAATTTTTTTTCTTTCTATCCTTGTTTGGACCTGAAATATTTTTGTAATTATTTTGATACTGACAGTTGTCTAATCATCTTGGTCGACTATATATTTGATACAACAGGTAAAATATATATACATTTGTGTGTATTTCATCCTACTTTGCAGACTTTCAAATTGGCTATAGGGAAGAACAAAAACGAGCATTCTGTATGATTGATATAACTTACTTGTATAAATTGTATGCGAGTAAGGGCTGAGGCACACCGGAGTGGCAGCGACGCGGCGACCGCTTTCAGTGTGAAATAATTTTAAACTTTATCTACTTAGATAAAAGTCCAGTATCGCGTGAAAAACATGAAGAGGTTGCGAGGCCGCCCGCGGTGCCGTGAGCAGCCGCGTGTTACGCACTTCTTGTCGGTAGTTTTAGCCAAGCCAGCCGCTGCCGTTCCGGTGTGACTCGGCTGTGAGAGCCAAAGAACAAGGAAAGCACCCTTAGAGCATTTTAAATTATTTATTTTAAATATACATTATTATCTGAGTTAAATTTTTTTTTTAAGTTTGTGGAAACATTTTTATCCAGACGTAAAATATCATGCACTAATCCATACAAAATATTCGTAAGATTTGCTAACATGTCTCGAAATTTTCTATGACTAGCATAAATCATACAGATCAATTAGGTTATATACATACAGTTTCTAAAAAGACTGCGGTATACACACACAGGTATAAGGTATCGTAAATTTGTATAAAAATTGAGCTGCATTTGTTCAGCACAATTTTTATACTTTACGATTCGCATCATATAAGTTTTTCGGTATTTAGAAGTACGGTACAAATGAATGCACAGTAGTAGATTTATTTCAGAGGGCGCATAGAACAAGCCCTTGGGCTTATAAACCTGAAATGTTATGCAAGAGTTTGCTATTTATTAAAAGTGAGCACTATGGTCTGATTTTAAAATACATTCCATAAAGGGTCGGGGCTAATAGATGATAATTTATTTGGAACTTTATAATTTAAAAATATTTTTGCCGAAGGAAAATTTCAGAGGGCTTGTGGAGAAGTAGGCTGTGCAGCATTTTTATTATACATAAACCTCCAGCAGATCTGGTCATGCGCAATGGAAAGCCTGGTTTCAGAGCGACCAAGTGTTTAATTTGTAACCACATACAATACGTTTGATTAAAATGTTGCTATAATCAATTAAGGCTACTTTTTGATTCTTGTAAATTTTATTTATTTTTATTAATAAAAAAGGCTAGGACCTCGTTATTGCACACTGTTTCATAGTTTATTATTTTATTATGTACCCTTAAGAATTGGAAAGAGCACGTGAGGAATCGTGATCGTTGGGAAGAATTTCGCCCAGCAGTGGGACAAACGGGTCTAGCTATAATAATAATAATAATGTAGACTCGGCTGTCATTAAAAAATATTTTTGCGAGAGAAATTCGGCCTGCGAATATACCGATTATCGTGGCCTCGACGATCATTTGTCGAAGCTGTTGTTGCGCGGCTGGATCAAGGGTCTGCTACAGAAGGCAGTACTTCTCGATACGGCTCGCATTGTGATGCGGTTCCTGTATCTAGAGCCCTAACCACCGGTAATTTGGACTCTGATTCCGACACCGACGTAATACTATTTTATATAATTTTACTTTTTATACTAGGAGCGTGCAATTTTACACAAGGTTTCTTTTTATGTCATAGGCAAGCACAAAGAGAGGATTTTCCAAAATTCACGCCGTAAAGACAAGAAACGAGGAGTCCCAAGTTTGAGAAGAGAAACCTTCATCACTCGCGGACGAAGCCGCTGACAAAAGCTAGTCATTAATAACACAGTAAATGGTTTTATTTTTTATTCAAGGCGTTTGTCTATGTTTATGTAAATAAATATATTTCATTTAATCTCATATATATTTTAAACATTTTATTTAATTTCAACTACAGATTAACACAAGGTTAGGGTCAGTACACACCTAAACGCGATGCGACGCGATACCGCACGCTCATTTTAAAAGAGGGAATTAAAATATAACTATATTTCCTACACGAAAAAATACCCGCGGCGCAGCATTGCGTGGTGTAACGTATTCTGAATTCTCACAGTGAAATATGTATCTATTTGTGAAGTAATTAAAATTGTATTTTGAGTCGCTGTTTTAATATGAGCGCACAGAATCGCGTCGCGTCGCGTTTCGGTGTGAACTGACCCTTAGCGTAATTAATATCAATTTGGTGTTTTATGTTTGTATGATAGCTTAATATCGATTTTAATTGAGTTTTTTATAAACTAGAATAATTGTATTTTAATGATTTTCCTTCAATATAAATAATAACTTCTTTGCTGTATTCATAAGTGGATTATGCCATGCTTAACTTGCATATACCGTGTACCAACCTCACTTTAATTAGTCTAAGAGGGGAGAATGATAATATTATTTATCTTAATTTTTTTACGAATTAAGACAATCCACATTTATCTTATTTTATGTTAGTAGCACTAAAATATAATTTTAAGTATCTAACAATCCGATTAAAGTACGTCCTAATGTCTTCTAAAATAGGTCTTATAAATGCGTAAGACGAATTAAGTCTACTTAAACTAGTTTAAAGTTACCTAATGATATTCCAAGAATTATGTTTCATCCTGTAAAATTTTCTATTATATTATTATAATGACATATGACTCTGAAACGTTGTCACTTACAATGTGTCTCATCAGAAAGTTTAAAGTCAACCAAAGGGCTATTGAAAAGGCCATGCTTGGAGTTTATTTGCGTGATCGCAATTTGCTTGAAATTGCACTCCGCATCAGTAGAAACTGTTTAATGGTGTCTACCGGCACAAACCCCGCGCGAGCTAACGGACAAATCTACGCGCTCCACTACGCTAGTGGACCGCGCGGATTGGTCTGCCAGGTACGTGCCGGCGGCTTCGGTGTGTAGACATCATTAGTGTGTTTTTAATATCGTGCGGATACGTATGCGGGTTTGCTCTGCATGTAGAAAATTTCAAAATGCTAACAAACGCATCCCTCGTGCGTATTTCACGCATTACAGTAAATACTTGTATGAAATGGGCATTTGTGGGATTACACGTGCGGGACAATTCCGAATGCGTGATCAAAACCGCACAATATAAGAACACCCTTTAGTAGAGCGTAGTGGAGCTGATTGGACTTTCAAAAAAAACAAATGAACACGCAGCCTCGAGCTGGATAGAACGAAGTCGAATACGTACAGTTAACAGTTGAGACAGTGCTCTCGGCCGAATACTCGATACGTATAAACGCTTATCTCTACAACTCGCTTACATCACTGTCTCGGCCGAGCAACATTTTACTGCCTCGCCCTTTTACTCGGTACGTGTGATCAAGGCATTACCGTGGCCCTTATAAAGGGAAACTAAAGGAACACATGTAAGTTTTAGCCAGTAAAAGTCACACTCAGTCTCACTCCACCGAGACTGGGAGAAGATTTTGTTTCCACGTAAAAAAAGTAATAAAACTTCAAAACCTTTACGTATGAAAACAAGGATTTGTTTGATACTCGACTACAATACAGTAGTCGGGCTGTTGTCTTTTATATGTAAAATTCAATAATAAGCAAACACAATACCATTTCATTGTGAACGCCTAAACGTCCTAACTGTCAACAGATAAAATAATCTATTCCAAAAGGAAGTATTTAATATGCATTATGATTATAAACCTTTACACAATTACACACAGTTCAATTTCCACTGCAATACTTTTTTTTATAACATTTCCATACATTCTAATATCAACTTAATTTTCAAGTACTTAACGTTGAATTTTGCATGATTCTATTCATCTTTCCTACTGCCAGAAGACTTGGAATCGCCTTCACTATCACTTGACCACTCCCCCTCACTGTAGTGCCTCTCTTTCTTTCGTCTTCTGTCTCTTAATAACTCGTCATCAGAGGAGTCTTGTCTTGAAAAGCTCTGTTGTGTGTCTTCTAGGTCTTGGAGAACTAGCTCTTTGGTTGGAGAGGAAGTGCGAAGTTCTTTGAGAGTGCTTGTTAAATCTATGTTGACGGCTATGGGCTGTTCTTCATCGACATCGGGCTTATTGCGCTTGCGCTTGTTTTTGGAACTGTGCTTCCTGTCCTTCTTGCGTTTTTTCTTTTTTGAACTGTGGAAATAAATTGGGATTTATTGAAAGGTTGCTTGCACTTGCACTACTTTTTATCCATCTTCGACGCAATAACCAATATTCACGCGGACAAAGCCGCTGGTAGAAGTTAGTAGTATAATTATTCTCCCGGTTTCGCTCCCATGACTTATTCCATAGGTTCCCTTAATTGATCCTTGATCAAAAGTAGCACATGACACTCAGCAATATTATAACTTTCTACCAGCGAATTGCGATCATGCGCATGTTCGAATTCGGATCTATACATAAAGCAGGGACCGTTCTGGTTACCCATTAAAGGGGTTTTGATAGGGTTTTTCTAAGCAGTTAATAAAAAACCCTTATCATATAGGTAACCCTTTTAAAGGGTTCAAATAATCATTTTGGTTTTTTATAGAAAGGGTTTTCGATAGGGTTTTTCTAAGCGGTTAATCTAAAACCCATACGATAAAGGTAACCTTTATTCGATAGGGTTTTTCTAAGCAGTTAATCTAAAACCCATACGATATAGGTAACCTTTATTCGATAGGGTTTTTTCTAAGCAGTTAATCTAAAACCCATACGATAAAGGTAACCTTTATTCAATAGGGTTTTCCTAAACCGGTTAACAAAAACCCATACGATATGGGTTACACTTTTGAACGGCTTAAATTAAGTCGTTCAAAAGGGTTTCTTACACTGAACTCTTGAAAACGATAACAACGTAACATTTCAACTTGGAGCAATGTAATTATGATCTGTCGATGGTAGACATACGTTTCAAAATGGCATCGCACACGTTAAACGTCAGCGGCGGGGCGGGCGCCTTTGTGGTTACGTATGTACCTACTGAGAACGAGATTTATTATCATTATTGCATGTAATATAGACACATGAGTAAATAAACCGTACAGGGGCAAAGCTTCCTAAGAACGTGTAATATTGTTACCTATTTTGGTAGGGCACAATAGGTGAAAACAAATTAAATTAAACATTTGTTAAATCGTTTTATTATTCAGAAGGTTCAAAATAGGATAAGTAACTAATAAGATTCCAATAAAAATTAAAAAGAAAGTGCGAATTTATTAGTGAATGTAAATTTGTTTGTTAACTATTTTGATAAGACATGGGATTTTATTTAAAAAAGCAGGTCTAAAAGGGAGATGTATGCTTTGTCTACAAGTCTTCAATGTCTAGTGAAACTCGCAACTACTGAGCATAAATTTATTAAATAACCATAATAACACGGTAACCCGAAGAAAACCCTTACCTATAAGGGTTATCTCGATAAGGGTAACCCTTTTAATGGGTTCGAGCTTAAAACCCATTCACGGGGTTACATCATGATAAAGGTAACCCTTTTAATGGGTTCGAGCTTAAAACCCATTCACGGGGTTACAGCATGATAAAGGTAACCCTTTTAATGGGTTCGAGCTTAAAACCCATTCACGGGGTTACATCATGATAAAGGTAACCCTTTTAATGGGTTTGAGCTTAAAACCCATTCACGGGGTTACATCATGATAAAGGTAACCCTTTTAATGGGTTCGAGCTTAAAACCCATTCACGGGGTTACATCATGATAAATGTCCCTGACATAAAGAGATTACCTTAACAAAAAAAAATGAAATTATTTGTGTGACAGGTCTGAGAACCCTCCCTTTCACCGTATTTTTTTCTTTGATCTACACTAATATTATAAAAAGGTAAAGTTTTTTTTTGTTTGTAAGAGGTAATCTCTGAAAGTCGTCTGAAACGGTCCTATTGCTAAAAATTTTTTTCACCAATAGAAAGCTGCTTTATTCCTGAGTGACAGGCTACATTTTATGTACGGGGCGAAGCCGCGGGCAAAAGCTATTTATTTATGTGCCAGAACAACGTTTGCAGGGCCTGTTAGTATAAGTATCGAACTTTTCGAAAAATTGTCAATCTGTTACTTACCCATCGTAATCCGACTCGTAGTTTTCGTCTGAAGATCTGTGAACAATAGTGATTCATTTATTAACCGACTTCGAAACGGAGGAGGTTCATGTTCGGCTGAATGTATGTTCTTTTTTTTACTTTTTTTATGTATGTCACCGATATCTCGGTCAATTGTGGCCCGATTTTGAAAATTCATTTTTGATTGAAAGGTTATGCTTCCAAGTTGGTCCCATAGAAATATTGTTATGATCTGATCATAAACTTCGAAGATATGGAACAGAACTCCTCATAGAATCACAGCAGAACTGCGGTTACAAGTACAGTTGCTTTTTTTATACGTGTAGTCAATGACTGACTGTCAAAAAGAGGGGGGGGGATGTATCGAACTGATCTGATGATGAAGCCAGAAGGAAAAAAATTAAATTAATATAATCTAACCGTATTTGGGATTATTAGAAACGTTATGAGATGCACTGTGGCTATAAGCTATATAAGTTTGTCTGAGGGGTACTTTTTAGTGGTGTTATTATAACTAAAAAGTGTAAAACAAAAAACCTTTTTACAAAAAAAATATAACCGACTTCAATGTTAAAAACAATCGGAAGTCGGATATATATATTTTAAATAAACTTAAAACGTTAATTCTCGATAAAGAAATAAGCATAGCGTAGTAGCTAAGAGATTGTCTTCTCCGCAATTGGTATTATGACAAAAAACAATTTTGCTGAACAAAAAACTCACTTGTACTTTCTGCGTTTGCTCTTTCTGTGTGACCTCTCAGATTCGTCTTCGTAATCTAAAAATATAATGAAAATGTTTTATTATTACTGTTCTCTACATAATTTTACCCATTCCAAACATTCCATTTCCAATTTGACAGTAAACTTTGCAAGATTGAATGGCAAAGTATATTTGTGATTCAAACTTTGCAAACAAGTCAAAAGGTTATGTAATCACGAGCAATAAGATATAAACATGTCACATTTTTTATATATCTTTACTTCTGCTATTTAATTAATTAAACCCCAAGCGAACGCCGTTCGCTCTCTCATTGTCTTTCTGTTGTGTGTTGTCTAATGTCATATTCGAAAGGTTAAGAAATAAGTGCACACTAAATGTTTCTTAATTATACACCGCTAAATTTTAATCGTTTTAATCCCGTGGAGAGTCGATCCGGTACATGAAACACTATCGATTTGTAAAGATAAAATTTAAAAATAAAGTACCTTTTTTTCAAAACTCGTGTTAATTTACGCATGTGCCAAATTAATTTCTTTAAGAAAACGTCAGCTGAGCGAGTTCAATTACCTTTAGGTAATAGTCGGCGTTGCGTGTGCGGTGTATAACCATCAAATAGGAAATTTTTAACCGATTATCGTACACATATTTCTTGAATTGCAAAAATTAAGATACATAGAAAATTTATACAGGGTTATTTGTAAAACACTAACAACCTTGAAGGAATGTAATAATAACATCATAAACTTTTGTTCTTTGACTTTTTACAAAACATATTCATTTACCAAAAACAAACCTTCGAGTTTTCATATCTAACACATTTCAACTCTGTATTTTGCTATACCTACCTACGTCTGTATGACTCGACGCAAGCGCATCAAGCACCCCCACCGCCCGATCCCGCTCCCCTCCGCTATTGTACTATTGCTTGCTTCGCATAGACTTCGTAATATTTAGAACGTACAATTTAAATAATTTTAGTTTTTGTATAAAAATCTGATGAACTAAAATATGATAAATTTTTAAAAGTCATAGAACAAAAGTTGTTGTTTATGATGTCAGTAACATAGTCCTGAGAGGTTGTCAGTGTTTTTCAAATGACCCTGTATGTGTCAGTGCTCGTGACTGTAGTCAGATACACGTGCCACACAACTACTTACGAAAACTATTCAGTGTATGACACAACTGGAAATTCCAATAAATAATAACTATTACATTCACTTATTCTTACAGTTATACTCACATGAGAATTGCAAACTAAATTTCAAAATTAAAAATGAAATACCATTACTTGTTAATACTGCTTTGCGAAATTAAAGTAATTGGTATAAAGCTAAACAGAGTCTGTCTAAAAAGTCAAACTACTTTGGTAATTGTTAGGGCAAAATGAAATCTGATGTAGTCAACACTGGTTCAATAATCAAGGTTGATTGAGAAAAAAAAAATAGAAGAATAGAAAAGAAGAAAAAAGAAGAAAAAAAAAGAAAAAAATAAGAAAAGAAGAAAAGAAAAGAGAAGAAAGAAAAGAAAGAAGAAAGAAAAAAAAAAGAGAAGAAAGAAAAAAAAAAGAAGAGAAGAGAAGAGAGAGGAGAGAGAGAGGGGAGAGAAGGGAGAGAAGGTTGGTTGTTTAAGGTTGGTTGGTTGGTTGGTTGGTTGGTTGGTTGGTTGGTTGGTTGAGATTTTGATCATTGTTTGCTAATAAAAAGAACCTGGTAAAAAGTATCGAATATAAGTATTTTTTTAATGGTTAAAATATTATAAATTCCCAAGTCGTTTGACTTTTTAGACAGACTATATCAAACATAGCATCAAATATTTAAAATATTGGTAACGACAAGTTGGCAAGGTGTTAAATAGAAGACGGCACGTTTGGCGCAGTGGTTGAGTGATTGGCTGTTGCACTGCGTGTCGCGGGTTTGATTCTCGCATGGAACAAATATTTTTAAGGCCGAACGCTGCGATACGCTGGCGCCGGCGCGGCCCCATATCAAATCAAATCAAAAATATTTTTATTTCACATAGGCCTACATGGGCACTTATAAAACGTCAGAAGTTAGTGCACGGTTCCAAATTGGTCGTTTCCTATGGAGAAGAACCGGCAAGAAACTCCATGGTACATACGCTCCATAAACAAGTACTTCGTCCTTAATAATTCGGTTTCCGCTACGGGGACCGCCGCACACGACACACGCGCGGATGGCCGCGCGGACGTCCGCGCGTGTGTCCGCTTTACACAGCGTTGGCCCTAAGTCCTACTGACAGGTGTTCCGGGTCTGGGTATCTTGTATGTGTGAGTTTACATGCTTGTGAACGCACACATGATACATGACTAATTCATAGTGTTAATCAGCGTTATTTAAAAAAAAACTGGGCAAGTGCGATTCAGACTTGCGCACGCAGGGTTCCGTAGCGTCCGTAGAAAAAAAAACGCCAAAAAAATATCGCGATGTTGTTTGGGAGCCTTAAATATTTGTTTTATTTTTAGTATTTGTTGTTATAGCGGCAACAGAAATACATAATTTGTGAAAATTTCAACTTTCTAGCTATCGCGGTTCTTGAGATACAGCCTGGTGACAGACAGACGGACAGACAGCGAAGTCTTAGTAGTAGGGTCCTGTTTTACCATTTGGGTACAGAACCCTAAAAAGAGCCATCCATATATCAATTAATAAGAATTGGTGTGCTGTTTAAAGGTAGCTTACATGACCCTATGTCAGTGCAACACACTCTAATATTTGCGTATTTGAAGCTATGTCTGGTCTAGCTTACAAAGACATTTTGTTTAATTACCTCTTCTGTCGCGATGTCTCCGTTTGTCGCGTCTACGTCTTTTCTCTTCTTCTTCTGCTTTCTTCTTTCTGATCGACTCTAATGTGTCCACCTGTAATAATAACCAGTATTTAATGGGGTACCTAAGTGAATAACAGCCCTGGGGCAAAACAATCTGGGGCCCCTTTTTTACGTGAGAAATCTTCATATAAGTGTCAGACTTTTGCTGACTAAAACGAGTTGCCATTATTAAAGTAGTGTTGCAAATTAGCATTTTTATTCAGATATCGTAGGTGGGAGAATTTCACGCTAGTTCAATAGGCAATAGGCAATAGGTTTGTTAAGGGTGCAAACATAAAGATACCGGTTTTCGGTCCCGATAAATGTCGGTACGGGTCGGTACAGATAGGTACCGGTTAAACCACATATAGAAACAGGTAAACAATGACACTGTCCCATGCTTAAAACCCGTATGACTCGGTCCAGGCAGTCGGCACCGACAAGTATAAACCTGTTTCTTTATAACTAAGCACATAAGAACACACGGGAGAATTATACCTGCACCGATTGGTACCGACCGGTGCAGACTTGCCTGCACCAGTAACCTGTTTCTTTATGTTTGCACACTAGAAGCGCGGGCCACCACAATTTTACTCAATTCTATATTTTTCTACTCTAGTTTTATTTTGCGTAGAATCGCAAAGTACACCAAAATATGTGTAATACATAATATTATATAACATCTCTCTATATTACTGTAGCAAAAATAAAATGGCGTTTTGCGAGATTGCGACTGTTTCATTGATGCCACACTATGTCCAGTTGCACAGACACTTGTAATGTAAAACTACTCCAATTTTAATTCACAATATCCACTAGGAAGATAATAAGAAAATATTAATTCGAAGACATGTGACATTCACCAACCCGCACTGGGCCCGCGTGGTGGATTATACGGCCCATTACGTCTTCTAGAGAGGAGACCTGAGTCCCAGCAGTCAGAACATTAAAAGGTTGATTATTTATTTATTAATGCTTTAAGCACATTACACTGTACAAAGGCGGATTTAATGCCATAGCAAAAATATATGCCATAGCATGGCTTAATGTAATGCCATGATTATGCTTATCCACTAGGAATCAATTTGCGAATAATTAACAGAATTAATAATTAACAGAAGCTGAATTTCACTCGAAAAAATCTCGTTAAAAACACATACCATAGCGCTGGCTAGCGAGGAGGTGGGCAGCGCGGCAGCGGCGGGGTCCACGCCCACTTTCTTGAGGAACTCGGCGGCGCGGCGCCGTCGCTCTTGTTGCTTCGCGCGTTCAGCTTCCGTCTCTCCTTCGCCTGTTACAAATAACAAATGGATACTTACTTCTGTGTCTTAATAATATCCTATCAAAGGCACTTCCGCCTGACCACCGCTATGTTCATTTTTGCTTGCACTCGAAACGAAAACTTCAAAGGGTTTGTTTGGCGTCGCGCCGCAGGATTGAAGTGAATTTTTTTTTTAAGTATTCAGGCAGAAATGACCGCGATGGTACAACAGTTTATTCTAAACAACACATAACTTCTGCTTTTTCCGTCCCTGCTCTCATGGGATCGAGTCCCCGCAAAATTCTGCGCCAGGACAGTTCTAGGTTGTCGATTTCGGGAAAGCCCAATGCTTTTGAGATGTCTCGAAGTCGAAAGCTATCAGACGGCTATTCAGTCAGTAATTTACTTAATCTTTCATATTATACTGTTACGTACGTGGGTAATCAAATGCCGATTTACTGACGAGAGAACTTTATTCGCCACAAACAATAACAAATTAGTCCAGTCAACAATAATCCGAATCGCAATTAACACTAGAGTACCGTTACACTATCGCTTTAGTCGTAAGTAAGATCACTTCAAGTACTAGGGTAGTTCGCTCTTGATCGCAGTCGAAATCACAACTGACTCGCTTCCGGCCGGAGGCCCGTATTTATATGCGGAGCCAAGAAAATTCTAGATACCGACGTCCCCGGATCTATCCAGAATTCCAGAACAATTGAATCGCTTCTCGAAGTCATAAATCATTTTTATTTCTCATGATAATACATGAGTCACGTCCATGCGAATTTCGACTCTATTGTTAACGTCGGAGAGTACAATTTCCCTTACGGTTAGATGATACCTATTACTACATGTACCTTGGTAGGTAGGTACCTTGTGGATGTTTCGAGATTTTTCTAAGTGTGACTACGCACAACTATTCTAGATCTTTCGAACAGCAATGCGTTTTAATTATTACGTGCCACTCGTTATTTTCTCGGAGATATGGCGTGTTCACGTTTAATGGCGTAACAGTGCCCCCCTCTTAGTCATGCTCGTCCCGAGCATTATTAGATCCGTGATACGGCGCCAATCTATCCACATGGACGACCTTGGGTTTCCCTCTCAACCCTTTCTTGATGCGGTAGGTCACGTCATTAATCCTCTTTAACACGGTGTAAGGTCCCTCCCATCGAGCTTGGAGTTTCGGTGACTTCCCTTTTCGTCGAAGCGGGTTGTGGAGCCAGACCAATGTACCCTCCTCAAATCCCTTGGCGTTGGCATTACGGTCGTATCTAGTTTTCATTTTGACGCTGGTGTTCATGCTATTCTCACGAACTCGTTTATGCACTTCGTCCAATTGATCTTGAAGGTCACTTACGTAATCTGTAACTGGTTTAGTCTTGTCAGGTGGCACGCCAGTTATGGCATCGACCGGGAGTCTCATCTCTCTGCCGAAATTCACTCTTGCTGGGGTATGTCCCGTGCTATCATGCACTGCCGATCGGTAAGACATCAGAAATAGTGGAATATACCGGTCCCAGTCCTTCTGATGGTCGTCGACAACCTTAGCCAGGTGATTCTCCAGGGTTTGGTTAAACCTTTCCACCATTCCGTCCGACTGAGGATGCGCAGGTGTTGTGCGTGTCTTATAAATTCCCAGAAGAGTACACATTTCCTGGAACAGCGCAGATTCGAAGTTACGGCCTTGATCGGAATGGATTTCCAAAGGTGCGCCATACCGACATACTACTTCTTCGACCACCTTCTTCGCCACTGTTGTCGCTTCCTGATTAGGTATGGCGAAGACTTCGGGCCACTTTGTGAAATAGTCCTGGATCACCACTATGTACTTGTTTCCGTCATTTGTAACTGGAAAAGGTCCAGCGACGTCGATAGCGATGCGTTCCCATGGGGTTCCCACATTGTACAGCTGAAGCCTGCCCCTGCTCCTAGTCTGTGGTCCTTTCACAGATGCGCACGCTGTACATTTCCGACACCATTGCTCTATGTCATCTCTACAATTGAGCCAGTAATACCGCTGTCTCACTTTCAGTAGAGTTTTCTTGATGCCCAGGTGTCCTCCAGAAGCACCATCGTGTATTTCCTGTAGCAGGGGGACTACTTCACATCGTGGTACTATCACTTGTGTGGTCACCTCCTTGCCATCGTTCGATTCCCATTTCCTACAGAGCACATCATTTTCTAGGACTAAACTGTCCCACTGTGCCCAGTAGCTCTTAGTTACGGGACTGTGTGACGATACTTCACTCCACTGGGGCCTTGTTCCGCTACGCTTCCAGTCCAGTATAGGTCGAATATCGTCATCTTCTTCCTGGGACTTCTTGAAGTTGCCTTCAGCCCTAATTAAATTAACGCGTTCTCGGGCTTCATTCTGCTGGCAGTGTCTGCAGTCATCATTACATGGACGTCGCGACAGGGCGTCAGCATTGTTATGCCCTTTTCCACTACGATGTTCTGTCACAAAGTTAAATTCCTGCAGCTGCTCGAGCCATCTTGCAACTTGGCCCTCAGGGTTTTTAAATTGTAGAAGCCATTTCAATGCAGCGTGATCCGTCCTCAACGTAAATTGTCTTCCTATGAGGTACTTGTGGAAATGCTGCAAGGTTTTAACCACAGCCAGCAGTTCTCGTCGAGTCACGCAGTAGTTCCTTTCCGGCTTTGAAAGTGCCTTACTGAAGTAAGCGATTACGACCTGTCTGTCGCCCTGCACCTGTGACAACACTCCACCAATTCCCGTGTTGCTGGCATCGGTATCAACGACAAATCTTCCGTCTCTGCTCGGGTACCCCAGTATAGGCGCTTCACACAGCCGTTGCTTTAGCGCGTCGAATGCTGACTCACAGTCCTCGTCCCAGATAAAATCTCGTTTATCCTCAGTCAGCTGATGTAAAGGTTTTGCAATGTCCGAAAAATTCTTGACAAACCGCCTGTAGTATGTGCATAACCCTAGAAATGCACGTACTTCCGTTTTGTTCTTTGGAACCGGCCACTGTTGGACTGCCTTTATCTTCTCAGGGTCGGTTCTCACCCCGTCGGCGGAAATAACATGTCCTAGGTAGCTGACCTCCTTCTTGAATAGGACACACTTCTTTGGGCTTAGTTTTAGGTTAGCCCCTCGTATCCTGGTGAACACTTTCTCCATATTCCTCAGGTTTTCCTTAAATGTGCGACCCATTATAATGACATCATCCAAATATACCAGACAGACGTCACCAAGAAGGCCCACCATGACTCTCTCCATAAGGCGTTCAAACGTCGCTGGAGCGTTGCATAACCCAAAAGGCATGACGTTAAATTGCCACAGGCCGCTGCCAATACCCGTACTGAACGCTGTCTTTTCTTTATCTTTCTCGCTGATTTCTACTTGCCAGTAGCCACTTTTCAAATCAATGGTCGAGAACCACTTCATGCCACTGAGCATATCCAGCGTATCGTCTATCCTTGGTAAGGGATAACTGTCTTTCTTCGTCACATTATTCAGCATTCTGTAGTCCACACAGAATCTGGTGCTACCATCCTTCTTCTTCACCAGAACGACTGGAGAAGACCATGGACTCGTAGAAGGCTCAATTATTCCATTATCAGCCATGTCCTTTACCATTTCTGCTACCTCAGATTCCTTAGCCCAGGGTATGCGGCGCGGTCTCTGTTTAATTGGTCTCGCATCACCTGTATCTATCTCATGCTTGACGAGACCTGTTCTCCCGCAGTCTTTTCCCGTTGCAAAGATATCTCGAAACCGTAGCAGAAATTCCCTTGCTTGCTGTAGTTCCGAAGTCGATAAGTTGCTCTTAGAATTTTCCAGAAGTTGCTGGATGTGATCAGTTTCGACTTTGTTCGTGTCTTGCTTTGCTGGAGATTTATTGATTTGACGGAGATACTGAACTTCTTCACATCTCCCAACAACACTGTTTTTCTTCAGTTGGACCTCTTCTTTCCCAAGGTTCACAATCCTGACCTTGGATTTCCCTGTCGTCATAACTAATGTCCTCGCAGTGATGATCTCCGGGTGCCGGCCAGTATCCTCTACCAAAACACATCTTGTTTGCCTGATTTTCTTGGGAAATTTCACTTCAACTAAGGTTTCTGTTCTCGGAGCCAGTGTAGTTTCCTTTAAACAATAGAGATTGCATGACTTAATTCCTCGCAGGAAGACTTCTTGATCTGGGAATTTCAATACTCCCCTATCGATATCTAAAACACATCTGTAATTACGTAAGAAATCCAGACCCAGTATGCAATCATCGGTAATATTCGCAATTAACACAGGATGGGTGTACACTTGATCACCGATTTTAAACTGGATTTCTGTATCACCGAGGACGGAGACTGACTGGCCGGTTGCTGTCTGAAGTCGGCAGGATGGAGACTCTTTTTGCCATGAGATGGTTCGTTTCAGCAACTCCGGTCTTACAATGGTTCGCGACGCCCCGGTGTCAATGGTAAAATTGCAGGCACGATGATTCAGTGTTCCTTCGATGATCAAACTATTTCCGTTGTGAACTTGATTGATGGTGATGGTTGGGGCTGTGGCCCTGGCGACATTAAGTTTTATCGGCTCTTCGTCGACTTGAGTTCCGGAGTCCACACTTTCCCTCTTTTTCTTAGGACAATCGGTGCGAATGTGCCCTTTTTCTCTGCACCCGTAACACGTTGGAATATAGCGGGACTGTGCTGGGGAAAAAGCCACCACTTCTCGGTGACGTAGTCGCGCTGAAGGCGAGACCACCACTTCCCGAACTCTATGCGTACGAAAATCTTGTCGTACTGCTTCCACTTCCAAAGCGTGTGCCATCGCACTCTTTAAAGTTTGGTGGTGTCCGAGTCGCACCGTCGCTCTGACTTCGGTATCCCGTAGACCGTCGATGAATGCTTGCACCAGATTGACTTCCACCGCCTCTGGTGTCATTGACCTGTATGCACGCCGGACCAGCCGTTCAACCTCAACTCCCCATTGCTGGAGACTCTCGTTAGACCTCTGCGTTCTCTCGCGTAACTGCGCGCGGAAAACGTGCTCGAGGTGTTTGTCTCCATAACGAGTGTCCAGTCCCTCCATGAGACGCTCCAACGTCCTGCTGTTCGGAGGAAGGTTCTCTAGGACCAGCAGAGCGTCCCCTCGTAGAGCCAAAGTTAATGCCGCAAAAGACTGCTTATCATCCCAGCGGTTTGTTTCGACCAATGTCTCGAATTGGTACTTAAATGCCGTCCAGGAAGACGTGCCATCAAAACGCGGCACATCAAATTTTGTCGCGGATGCACAGGGAGTGTGCGATGGTGAGCCGACAACAACGGGTTCGCGTGCTTCGAGCTTGACGATTTTTTTGTTGATGTCCAGCAGGCGATCTTCGTGGCCATCAATTCTTGTTTCCAGGCTATCAGCTCGGGCGGAAACCTCCTTGACCTCCAAGGTGAGATTCTTTACCTTCTCGCCCAACGTGACGAGGCCGTGGTCGATTTTATCGAGGATCAGGTTCTGCTTAGCCTCCTGATCGCGGCGAGCGGCTTCCTGTTCGCGGCGAGCGGCTTCCTGTTCGCGGCGAGCGGCTTCCTGGTCGCGACGAGCGGCTTCCTGGTCGCGGCGGAGAGCTTCCATACTAGCTTGCATGGCGGCCAACACCGCAGCGAGGTTCAATTCCGAGGATGGTCCTGTTGGCGCCTCAGCAGCTTCTGTTGCTCCCATACCAGCCTGATCTTCCTCCTCCATACGATGACGCGCAGCATCCATCTCCATTTGCCTTCTTGTTCGTGGTCGCTGTTCGTCGTCTCTCGGTGTTAGTGGCATCCCACTTCTGACACCAGTTGTTACGTACGTGGGTAATCAAATGCCGATTTACTGACGAGAGAACTTTATTCGCCACAAACAATAACAAATTAGTCCAGTCAACAATAATCCGAATCGCAATTAACACTAGAGTACCGTTACACTATCGCTTTAGTCGTAAGTAAGATCACTTCAAGTACTAGGGTAGTTCGCTCTTGATCGCAGTCGAAATCACAACTGACTCGCTTCCGGCCGGAGGCCCGTATTTATATGCGGAGCCAAGAAAATTCTAGATACCGACGTCCCCGGATCTATCCAGAATTCCAGAACAATTGAATCGCTTCTCGAAGTCATAAATCATTTTTATTTCTCATAATAATACATGAGTCACGTCCATGCGAATTTCGACTCTATTGTTAACGTCGGAGAGTACAATTTCCCTTACGGTTAGATGATACCTATTACTACATGTACCTTGGTAGGTAGGTACCTTGTGGATGTTTCGAGATTTTTCTAAGTGTGACTACGCACAACTATTCTAGATCTTTCGAACAGCAATGCGTTTTAATTATTACGTGCCACTCGTTATTTTCTCGGAGATATGGCGTGTTCACGTTTAATGGCGTAACAATACTTTTAAAGATAGTACAATAGCGTTATTATTGAGTGTTTGAAAAGATTCAACATCCTCTCAATACAATTGAAAAATTGAAGCAAAATACTTGGCATAAAGAGCTTATTTTCTTTGATACTGTTAAAGAGTTGTACTGGAAATTCATTTTTTGAAGGCAAAAATTCAAACCCATATCTGCTGTTAAGTGTTGCGTCGTACCATGCAGTATCTAATTTAGTAGATTTTAAAAAATCTACGCAATTCTCGAAAGTCTCGTTATTCCCGGGACTGGAGGTTAAAGTGTCAGGTCTCGAAAAAGAGAAAAAATCATCGAGACTCCCGGTATTTTCGAGACCGAGACTCCCGGGATGAAAGCTCTAGTCTCGATGTTAGACCCCCAGGTTATTGGCGGGCGGCCTCTCTACTTAAATAAATCTTTTTCTGAATCCAGCATTATGATTGGTTATCAAATAAAGGAGAAATTTATATTTCAAATATTGGTATGAGAAAAGACTGAAGGTGTAGTCAAGAAATCTTGCTAATATTGTTTACGCACGTAATCGTGGCGCCCGCTCTAAGGTGGAGCGACACGTCGTCTAAGACTTTTACCGTCAAAGTCAAATTGTAAGTCCAGGTGAAATGTTAAAATAATACAGGACAGCTAAAAACATATATACAAATGACGAAGATCACAAAAAAAAGTTTGCTAGAACTAAACTCACCTTTCGAATCGGACTGATCTCCCGTCAAATCAATCAAATCATCAGAATTATCTTCCAAAGATATAATTTCATTCTCCAACTCGTCCTTACTGTGTTTAACTCGCTTGCTATCTCTTTCACTCTCCTTCACTTTGTCCTTGTCCCTCTTCTTTTCTCTGTCTGCACTTCGTCTTTCGTTCCGTCTGGATTCTCTACTTTCTGACTTTGATCTATGTTCCTTTTTACGATCCCTGTGTTTCTTTTTATCTCTTTTGTGACTGTTGCTATCTCTTTCTCTAACATGAGGACTGGCTCTTACGTGAGGACTGTCCCTCTTGTGAGAATTTTCTCTTTTTTGAGGACTTTCCCTTTTATAAGAACTTTCTCGTTTACTAGGACTGTCTCGTTTGCGAGGACTGTCTCTCCTATGTGGGCTTTCTCGTATATGAGGACTTTCTCTGTTAAGTGGACTATTGTGAGGACTCTCCATTTTCCGAGGACTATCTACCTTATGAGGACTTTCAATTTTAGGAGGACTTTCTATTTTCTTTGCTTCTTCTCTTTTACGAAGTATTTCTTGCTCCCTCTGCATAACTATTTGCATTTTATCTTTTACGGAAGCATCTTCGAACGGGTTTTCCTGTGCTTCTTCAATGGCTGGAGTTTGTGGTAGCTCTGGTGTCATAACAATGGGTTCTTCTTGTTTTGGTATTTCTTTGACTTCCGGTATTATGATTGGTTTGACAGGCATTTTGACTGGTTTCACAGGTTCAATGTACATAGGTTTTGTTAAAGGCTCATTGTTAAATTGTGGGTCAATCTTGTACATGACTACGGGTGGTATGCAGTTCATAGGAACTGTTTGTGGGTACATTTTAGGGAGTTCCTTAACTTCTTCCTGTGGTTGTTTTTCTGAAGGTTTCTCGGAGTCATCGTCTGAACTGGACTCATAAGGGAGAGCTGGTTTTGGTAAGATTGGATCTGGCTCTTTTAGTTTCTTTATGGAAAATGATACAGGTGCTGTGAAAAAAATAACTAAATGTAAGTACACTTTACTAATATTTGCCAGTTATGGTACTTTACTTTGGCAAAAAAAAGTGTTTTGCTTGGGAATAGGGAAACTTAAGAATACTGTAAAACTGGCAAGTTTTGATGTCAAATTTATTGGTAAAATAGCAAACTGTTATATGGTGAAATAACTTATGTACAGTGCGTTTCACTTAAGAAGTTCCTTTGCTGTTATATTGGCAATACGGAAAAACAGTTTTGCTATATTTTTAGCAATGAAATTACTTAACATTAAGGAGATTAACTGATATTTCGTTACTTTTAACAATTGCCTTACAATTTTGTATTTTTTTTTTCTTTTGGAAACTGTAAAAACTATTTTTGAAGAAATTATAGGACGCTGGGTTCCATTTCGATTGACCTGCAATACTTCCAAATAGCGAACATGCCACGCGACAATATCGTACCTCTACATTGACAACTTCTTTTTAGACCTCCTTTTTTTAAATAAAATCCCATTCCCCTCTTAATTCTCCAAAAAGTTTTGCAACTACCGTTAAAATCGATTTCGTTTCGAATTTCGGGCAACAATTTTGCTAGAGTAGGCAACTTATTTCTTTTTTCCCTTCTTTTTTCTGTAGACAGGGGTTGGCTCATTACGGTGAAGGAACCTCTTAAGTGAAACACACTATAATTTGATTACTTACTTCAAATATTATGTCACACTGTAGGTTGAACACTTATACCTACACGAATAACCCCCTATTTATTCCATCTTCATGCAAAACAAAGGTACAAAGGTACAAAGGTGAATTTAAGAGGGCCCAACCTGGCCTATCAATCGTCATATCTCGATTTAATGTGCAAGGTTGTATATTTTCGGAATCTACAATATGAAAATGAATCGCTAAATGTGTTGCTAAGTGCAAATCTGTAAAACAGCTGAACCGATTTCACTAATTATTTTTTTCTGTTGTTTGTGATGAAAAACAAAAATGAAAATTAGGGTAAAGTAGTGTAGCAGTGTAGGGTAGACTAAGGTGTGCTAAGGTAGAGTAAAGTAGGGCAGAGTAGGGCCGAGTAGGGTAGAATATGGTAGAGTAGGGTAGAATAAGGTAGAATAGTATATATAGTCCGGGATAACGTAGGAACGGGATAACGTACCACGCAATTTGTAGGAAAAAAAATCAGCTGGTTAGTAATCATTTATGATGACCTCGTTATCGATACATGTAGGAAGTGGGGGACTCTTTTACCAAACCATTCATTTTGTAGGACAAATACTTTCTCGAATGATTTAGATAATTATCTTGAGATATAACAAAAAACCTGTTAGTAATAAATGTTTTAGAGTCATCATCTCATACATATTTTATCATTAGTATCTCTGTTAGTTACTACAATCGAGAGTTGTGTAGGAAATTGTTGGGCGTCTCATCAAAATATTCACGGAAAATTAGCTTCATAGTAATCAAGTGGGAAAAATGTACTAGGGAAACCGGACTGATAGCAGGGTAGAATATATAGAATATAGAGTAAGGTATAGTAGGGTAGAGTGGGAGCGAATCCGCGGGCAAAAGTTAGTTTATTAATAAAACTCACCAGATCTTTTCTTCTTCTCCTTCCCATTAACATCGATCCCCCTCTTCTGCTGCATTAGCCTCTTATAGTACGCATGGTACACGTTCTCGGGGTGAAGGAATGTGAACCGCGGGTCGTTCTTAGCACGCACGATGTCTGCGAACTCGTCGCCGTTGCGCGCCACGTACGAGGCCATCTTGTCTATGACTATTTGTACGTCTTCTGGGGGAGTGATGATGGAGGGCTTGTCTCTGCTGTCGGTGGAGGAACTGTCGTCGAAGTCTGTGGATTGGAGACGAAGAAATGCAAAAATTTGGAGTAGGTAAACGCCCTGGGCGTCAGGAATAGCAAGCTGGTTGCTTGCCGATAACGAGCAATGGATGACTCGCCGTCTGATATACTATTTATAAGTATTTTAAAACTAGCATGTAAGTACCTACTACGCGTTCCAAATGAGAATAGAAGCGCCGGCCATGTTGTGACGTTACGTCTTACTGTCAAATCGAAGAAATTGAGTAGGGTGAGCAAAAAAGAAATTAGTTAAATTTAATTTATTTACGAATCATGAACGAAAAAAAATCTCTGATCAAAATCCAGTTCTTAAATTTTGCTGATCTTTACGTAACTGTGTGAAGTGTCTGAGTAGTGGCGTCATCACCGTTATCATCACTGCGGCTTTCCCTTATAAAATAAAACATGGATAATTGAGGTTTTTAATATTTATATCACTAAATGTTGTTTCAAATTAAAATAGGCATTATTACCTGTATTTATAACAAAATTCAATCTGGACACTCAGTCGCACGAAGAAACACCAACAACGATGATAAAATGGCAGCTATCAAATTGAATTTAAAATGTAGCCAATAATGAAAATAAAAAGAAAGTATGTAGTACATGTAATTTGTTAAATAATTATTAAGAATAACTTTTTTATTCTTAATATGACTTAACTAAGGGTCAGTTAAACAAAATAAAAATTATTAAAACGCAAATAAGCTTTTTTTGCAAACCGTACTTTTCAATCAAAATTTGACAGATTGAGTTCATTGACTTTCCTATTCTCATTTGGAACGCATTGTACTATTTTGTAACATCATGCTAACATAGATTGATAGCAAATTAGATGCTATAGTTATCGGCACGAAAATTGAGATCTCGGCGTCAGAGTGGGAATCGCTTTGCGCATTCCATATATTGGCGAGCCAATCGTCGTCGTCGTTGGATACATGCAGCTGGCGAAGGGAACAAATCACGAGTGACGTCTATGACACGATGGCGCGGCGAGCCAATCACTGACATTCCCCGCCCCCGCGTCTCACGTCGCACCACTAAAGAGACCGAATATTTGACTTCTACGCAACTTGAAGCCAGCGCTCAATATTCGTGCCGATAACTATACCAACATTTTTGAAGAAAGAAACATAGATAACAAAAATATTGCAGCATTTAATTGGAAACAGTCAAAGATTTTGAACCGATTTTAAAAATATTTTAACGCAATAATATTTATTTAAGTAGTGAATTTCGCCTCGGCTTCGGCTTTGTACACAAAAATCTTTTTCGTTTTTCTATTATTAAAAACGACATCAAAATACATAGCATAGTTTAGGAGTAGTTTGGGGATACACTGACTGACGTGGAGAGCGACTTTGTTTTGCATTAACTATAACTAGACACTAATATTATGAAGCTGAAGAGTTTGGATGAACGCGTTAATTTCTGGAACTACGAATTCAAATTGAAAAATAATCAAGCTACATTTAATTAGAGCGAAACAGTAAACAAAGACACGGGGAATAGCTGGTGTAGAGATAAAGATTACACTTTTGTTGAACCTCTTAGACTACTTCCTATTTCTTAGACTACTTCCTATTACGACTTACTTTGTTTTTTACTGAGAAAATTTTGATTGTGCTTTGTGTACAATATTTGACTGGTCTACACTGTTCTTACATAACATCTATCAATATTGTAAAACAACCACTTTTTTAAAAGAGTAACCATGGAGTTTCTTGCCGGTTCTTCTCCATAGGAAACGACCAATTTGGAACCGTGCACTAACTTCTGACGTTTTATAAGTGCCCATGTAGGCCTATGTGAAATAAAAATATTTTTGATTTTGATTTTGAAAAAACCGTAAATACTAGCTATACTACTTTATATTAGCTTACCAGACACGTCGCTATCTGAGTCAGTATTGTAGTTCTTCATCAGGCTCAGTCCCGTCGACTTGAGCGAGGGCGCCTGGTTGAGCTGCGACTGTTGTTCTTGAGCTAGGTACTGGTGGTAGTACGCTGCGTATTGCTGGTAGTTCGCTGCGTGCGGCGGTGGGGCGGTGGGGTCCACTGGAATAAGCAGATTTAGGTGAGGTGCCTGCACCAATCTTATCCAGGTAGTACCTTCGAGGACACTTGTATGCGCTACTGAATAGGTTGCACACACCGTGGATGTTATCTTGAAATTATAGTCACTGATAACTGACAAAAATCTGATTTATTGTGTAACTTATCATATATGAATGCTAATTGCGTACTGTCGTGTGACGAACTGCAATACGCGAGGGCCATGTGCGACACATGATTCGTACATAATCCCAACGAGAGAGATGAGAGTGGGTGATGATGAGTTTACATTAAGAACAGTTCAGCTGTTGTATAGGTAGACATAGATGTGAACGCGCCGCATATTAAGGCTTATAGTCCCCTGAACCATCTGACCGAAATTATGTGGACGCAACTCTCGCAAACGACTAGGCGGCAGTACGCAAATCTGTGCATTTATTTACTTTACGCTTTAAATCCATTTTCTTTGCGAAATATTGATTGATTTACATGCAATGTAAAGAATATTTAACCACTAATTTTTATGTGTAAAAATGTTTCTAAAGGTCCAAGCCGTTTCGAAGGAGTAGGGAAAAGTTGCGAAATTGCTAAATATTTTTTTAGACTCAGTAACGAGTATTAATAGCACGAAAAAATCAAATGTTGATAATGTTGTTCATGAATCTTTATTAAACATTATGTCTTTTTCAAACCTATTAACCTGGCCGTTACCGAGGTGTAGGCTTCAGAAAGTCACTGTTTTATGGCACTTTTCGGGCGCTTAGGCCTAAAGGTCAACTGTCTAATACATCAGTGCGAATAATTTCATCTTTCTATTCACACCTCCGTAGCTTCCTACCTAACAAACTGCAATACGCGTGGGCCATGTTCGACACGTGACTCATGCAGCACCAATATCGTCTGCCTATCTCCCACTACCAAAGATCTGTTAAGGTTGTATAGCACATCAGTGAAAATACTCCTTTGAGAGGTTGCTATGCTACCAATTGAACTGTTTTTACATGTCAGATGTTTTTATCGTATTAGCAATGTCAGCTCTTTTATTAATTGCCGTTGACATTATCTAATGTGTATCTCTGTATAAAGCACCCTGCGCTAACAAGATCTTCAAGTACTCACCGTGATTGCCGTCCGGCCCCTTAGTATACATGACAGGAGCCCGGTATATCTCGGCCGCGACGGACCTGTCCCTCGGGGGCTCGGTCCCCGGAGGAGGCACGTCTCCGCGCGGCTCCTCAGCCTCTTCCTCTCCCTCACCGCGCATCTTGCTGATCAGCATCGTGTAGTCGCAGTCGGCGGACGGTTTGTAGTGGATGCTTGGTATTGCTGGGGCCTGACGAAATTATGAAGAGTTTAAGGGAGTTTAAGGGTGCTATGACGTGGTAATGGTCATGTTCTCGCTAGATGGCGCCGAACTCACTTGGGAGATGCCTATGTCCAGCAGTGGACATCTTTCGCCCGAAATGATGATGAAGATGATGTTGATTTGAAATAAAAAGATTTTTTAAACTTACAGATTCTATGACAGTGGACGCCAAACTCGGATGCAGATATTCTTCATTCTCAGGTTGTTTTTCTAAAAGAAAAATGTCAACTTACATTAATAATTTAAATTATTGACTATAAGAAATTTATTTATTTATTTATTACAGCCTGGAGGACTTACAGCTTAACAAACTAAAAATAGAAATAAATATAAACGACAGAAAGCCAATTACAAGTCCTCACGTAGTGTCAGACTTAAAATTGAAAAATGAGCATATCAACCTTTACATTATGATTAAAGCTTATCAAAATTTTACAGCTACATAAACAAGTTCATTGCAAGGGTTAACGAGTAGTAACTAGAAAACAAAAAATAAGTAGGTAACGATTAGAATAAAAAACATAAAAAAAAATTAACGAAACAATTACTTAAAAAACCTGAGGCTTATGCGTCGTCTGGCCGACGCCAAGCTAGTCATAAAGAGATCAAAGTCATGCTGCATACGTATCTTATTGAACTGTCTACTCGCTCGTATAATAAAACTATTCTGTCTATAATTAGTTGATGCTAGAGGCACACGTAATGGTAGATTATGGCGGAATAATTTTTGCGGTACATTAAAGTGAAATTTGGATTTCACTTTAATGTACCGCAGAAGTTTGGGGCTGTCAATACTGTTATTGAAGATTTTTAAAACGTACAGAAAGTCAGCAATCTCACGTCGATCTTTGAGAGGTAATAAATGGTATTTCTTACAGAGTCGAAGATAATCGACGGAGTGATAAGGAATTTTCTGATGAAAACAAAGATATTTAATGAAACGCTTTTGGATGTTTTCAATGCGATCGATGTACTTGTGATAAAATTCGGAATTGTCAACGGAAATATCATAAAATAAAAAAAAATATTTTATCTTTTTTTTTCAACCGCAAAATATACACCCCTACTTTTTAATTAGTACACAAAAAATGGGGCTGTATCTGTACCCGTTACTGATCATATTTTTGTATTCAAAAGTAGAAAAATCCGAAATCCTAAAATTGACCAAGGTAAATTCATCATAGATTCAATCATACATAACAATTGCTAGTAGAAAACACTGCGGGAAGTGTTTTTCCACTTTAATCGTCATTTATTCATTCATAATCAATAGCCTGCACAATATTTCCATAAATTGAGAGACATTTTGGGATAAACACAAACACTAATAACTTTGCTGTTTATGAATATTATTTATTGAGATTTTACTTAAATAATAACAAGGGCCTTTCTAATAAGCCCTTTAAGTATTTGTACTAATTAAAAATTTGTGGTGTATATATACAGACCCTTCCCAGAAAGAAATTACAAAAAGTTTAGCTAAAATCATTGAAAAAGTTTTTTGTTTTTTGGCCTGTATTATTTACGACCATAACTCAGACCTACCATCATCAAAATCAGTGCCGTTTCAGAGGAGTTCGAAAACACAAAGGTTTTTTGGGTAGTTTATCCAATATATTTTATTCTTTATCTCAAACAGTGCCGTTAATATGTATAGTGTTTGTTACTCTTTCACGCAAAAACAACTGAACAGATTTCAATGAAATTTGGTACATGGGTAAACCATATCCTGGAATAGCATATAGGATACTCTTTTTCCGAGAAGAGAGTTTAGAAGATAAGGGGCTATGCATCACCCATAGTGTAGGATAGAGAGTATAAAGGTAAGCAGAACAGAGTGTAAAGTCCCGCGAACCTCCGTTGAAAAAGGAAGAGCCTCTGACCAGACGGTTTTATATTTATTTATTTATTATATACTTTATTGTGGTTAACATACAAACATAACAAAGAAAAACTTATATCTAAAACACGTACAATTCCATTGGTAATATCTGGTGGGCAACTGTCCGCTAAATGATTTCGGGATGTTCATTATATTCAAATCTCGCGGAGAACTTTAATTATGCGATGTAGGATTAGTTCTTATGTGAGGCCATAGATTTTGCTACAAGAGTAAACCAAAGAAATCAAAGATATACCATTAGCACATGTTATCATACCTTCAATAACTTCAATCTTTCGCTCGGGCCACTTCTCGGCCTTCACGAGCCCGATGAGCGCCGTATAGTAAGCGTGCAGGTTGGAGTCCCGATTGAGGAACTTGAACTGCGCGTTGTCCCCCTGCTTGGCTTTGATCAGGATCTCCATCTGAGCGCCTTGTGATGCTATAAACTTCGCTGTCTTCTCTATTATGGCGTTCTGTTTGAGAGTTTCAGGCTGTTGGGAGATACAGGTATTTTTAGTTAGGTTACACATAGTCCTAAAACGCAAATCACAAATGAACGAACGTGTGTAGTTTGTCAGTAAAAGTCTGACAAGCCACACATCTTCACACGCTAGCCTCCCTGGCCAGCCTTCATAGCCGAAGCTGCGGTGGTGAGCGTTAAAGCCATCTGCGACAATAAGATCGTGTGGGGCCGCCCAAACCGCGCAGCGCCGGAGCTGTGACAGAAACAATGCTTGCTGCATGTTGCATGTGTGCTTGCATGCTGCATGTTGCATACTTGCTGCATGTTGTATGCCTGTTAGTCTCCATACTTATTTTTTTATAACCACCCAGAAATAAGAGGACCTGTATGGGGCCTCCGTCAACCCCATGTAAACTAACAGTGTTTCGTAAAGACGACGACGATTAAGACGATTATGACTGTGAATTTTCTGCTATATGAAGGTTTTCCTTTTTTATATGCCAAAAGATGTTTCTGACTTACAAAATTATGAGTTTTGAATGTATGACAAATGAGTGTATGTGAAACGATTTTCTACGAAATGAAGGTTATGCTCTCCGTTGTTATGCAAAATAATATTATGACATAAAAATTTCTGCTATAAAACGTAAACCCTACAACAAAAGCATACTCACAAACACAATATCAATGGGCAGGAGTGCCCTGAACGCCGGCGTGGGGATGAACGGCTCCTCATCCACTTCAGCGGGCAGCGGGACAGGCTCGGGCTCTGCAGGCGCATCATAGTTGAACCCCACTTGTCCGTAGCCAGCAGCATGCAGGCGCTTTAGTTCTTCCTCTGGGGAGAAAGAATGTTAAATAATAATTAACTAGATTATGCGCGCGACTTCGTATATTCGCTTATGTCACTCAGGAATAATGCAGCTTTATATTGGTGAAAAAAAATTAGCAATTGGACCAGTACTTCCAGAGATTGCCTCCTACAAATAAAAAAATAAACTTTAGCTCTTTATAATATTATAAGTGTAGATGACACTGAACTTGTAAGTTGGCTTAAAAATCACTTTTTTTTGCCAATTTCAACTAGAGTGCCACTATTTTCTAGCTGACTACTGTTAGATGGTGGTGAACTAAATTCGTTTTGGCAAGCCATATTAGGGCACACTCTAGCTGATAATTACAGCCTTGGCTCTGTATTAGGCAAAATCTGTAGTAAAACTAATTAAAAAACAATAATTTGTCAATTTCAGAAAAAGGTTTATAAATTAGTAACCTACATTGGAACCAGCAAACCCAGAAAAAAAAAGGCTCTTCAAAGAGAGCTAAAAGACATATTGTAACAAGTCTTCAAAATATCAAAGTTCCAGTGAATTAAATTGGTTGAAAACTATGTTGTCAGAACGGTCTCAGCTTTATCTATTATAGTATTTAAGAAATGCATGTGATAAAAAACTGTATGAATACTTATTGACCTTTGACTCATTTGTGATATTGTAATGACTATGCTTCAATTGACTTTAATATTTTGTTTACAAGCACAAGGATTATAGAAATTTCTTATGATTTAATTATTATTACCAATTCTTAATAAGACATTCTATTACTAGACTATACTCCAATTGTTAAGGTAGTTAAACTAAACATAAACAATCTTGATGTCTTCTTTTTTTTAATCGTATAAATGACATACAATTTTTAAAGGGTTTAATGAATTACCAAACATTGGTCTATGTAAATAACAAACTGTAAAAATTTTAGATAAGACATGTCAAGATTGTTTACATTTAGTTTAGTACCTAAACAGATGGGAGTATAGTTCATTCTATTGGTAGGTAAACCAAGGATTCTGTGCAATAAATCAGCAGTATCACTACATAGTATAAAACAAAGTCGCTTTCTCTGTCCCTATGTCCCTTTGTATGATTAAATCTTTGAAACTACGCAACGGATTTTGATGCGGTTTTTTTAATAGATAGAGTGATTCAAGAGGAAGGTTTATATGTATAATAACATCCATTAAATAGTGGAGAAATACTGTTATTTTTGAGGTTTCTAATGTGATGTCGTAAATAATTACATTTTTTCCGCTTACATTGCAAACGCAGGCTGAACCCTACGAGTTTTATCAAAATAATGTACTAAGTATTGTACACATTGAAAAGGTCTACAGAAAAGTCCGTGATGGTATATGTCTATCTCTTATGGATAACCCACAATAACTTTTTTTTGTCATTTACTTTTTACGACAAATAATGGCTAATTTTCGAAGCGATTTTAACCAATACAGCATTAATCCTTAACCAATTAAATACCTTGAATACATTGTTCATTTAATATAGATCTATATGGCCCTTTACACCGTATGATTTAAGTGAATATTTTCGAAGATATTACAGATTTAAAAATTGCGGGACGTAGCGTTTGCGGCGGTACTGGCCGGCCGCCCGGTGCGGCAAGAGCATTGCACCCGTGCGAAGCCGGGGCGGGTCGCTAGTAAATGATAAATTGTTGTTAGCACAACAATAATATTATGAAGATCACATTATATATAGTTATAGTAATAACTCCTTTAGAGACATTTTTTCTAACTTCATTTGAACTATCTGAAACTCAGATGATTTTGAACAAAAGTAATGAAGTAGTATTTAACCTTTTAATCATAGAAATTACAGACACAATAGAAAGACAATAGGTGCGCAAACGCCGGCATTCGCTTGGGGTTTAATGAATTAAAGTTATATCATCCAATAGCAAAATAAATATCTCACCTTTATACATTTCTTCTTCATCTTCATCAGTGTGCAATGCACGATATCTCTCCTCATCACATAGCTGTTCAACATCCAGCTCTCCTCGGGTAAGTTCCACACGCCAGTCGTAGCCTCCCGGCGGTGCCTCAAGCCTCGTCAGGTCATGCAGGGCTCCCCGTGCATCATACCTGTCCAGAGAATATAATTTTGCATTAATTGTAAGTTAAAATGGTCAAAATAAGCCAGAATCATCTTGGTTGCAAAACCATTTTGAATCAATTTGTGGTTGAGAAACCATTTGCGGTTGGTCAAGACATATTCTAGGTTAAAAAAAAATATTTGCTAAAATGTTTTACCGAGGTGACAGAAGTAAGCAAGGAGCTGATGTTTATAGAAATGTTTAAAATTATGTTTTATACATTGCAAAGTATACAGAATTATTCTATTAATAGTTAAAACAGATCCTTACTTATATCATACACTTAGTTCTATAACATTTTCCAAAATCATTAAAAGCTTATAAAAAATAGGCCAGTTTTGCTTTACAGATCTCCTAAATAGTCACTCTTGTTAGTAGTAAGCCAATTTAAACTATGAAAGTATAACAAAGTGATTTTGAATATAACACAATGATAACAAACGGGATTATCATTACATTAATATTTACCCTACAATTCTTTTTACTTCTATTTCTAGAATAATCTCAAATCTAAAATCAACATTATCACTTTATAGAAACAGAAGAGAAACTTTCTTTAGGGATTGTTTGGATGGCTCAGAATCGAAGGGATCTCTAACTTTTCATATATAACACCTGGATTTTAAAATACATACTCAAGTGAACCGTTGCAGGTTATACATACCACCGGCGGGTGTCACCATAACATTACGACGGCGACGCCACAAGCACCTGAGGCGCCCGACGCTCGATCTTCTCACACAGGACTTCGTACAAACATCCTCTGCGAAATACTTAAAGATCTTCCGAAAATTTAATTTTTTCTGATACATAACTATCTTTGTAGGTTTATAGCGCCACAGTTAGCAGTCTTATAGTAAAAAACTGGTCGAACCTGTCGATCTTCAACGTTTCATCCCCCATCCACGGAATGAGGTGTTTGCCTTGGTCAATGTGAAGGGCTTTATCATCGTCCCTGAACAATTTGCACGAGTAGCCAAACACGAATAGGTCTTCTTTCTTCTCCCTGAAGTCACTCTTCCTTAATATACCCGAATCACTTTGACTTCCAGTCCACTTTAGAGACATTTTTAAATCAAAAGATACAAAATTATCAAAACCTAAAACCTATGCCGAAGTCGCACCATGATAAGAGACGTTCAGAAATGGATGGGTTATCAAATGACAGCTTCTGTACATGTCACATTTGCAATTTTGCAATGACATTCTAGGAATTCCATTTTTTAAACAACAGCTCTTTGAATTTAAATGCACCCTTGCAATTTCGACTATTACTTTATCAAAACAACCTATGGTAGATAATTATTATTAGATAAAGGATTGTTTTATCTTGATTGTTTAAAAAACGATTTGTTCTTAATTTCTGAACGTTTTGGCGAATCGTAAATAGATAAAAAATATTACGTTCTAAAATCTCAACAGTTCTTGGTGCAATGCTATTAACAATAAAAAGCATACAATTCAATTCGATTTCAATTATACCATGAGTTAGATTTAGGTATTTTAATCTGGTGATTTAAAACATATGTCCATATTATCGACAAAACAAAATTTGCAATGGTTTGATTAAAATTGCCTGCATTGCCACCTAAAAAACAAAGCTTTCAAGTTATATTAAAACCAAATAACTGGCTAAATAATTAAATTAATTACATAACGCGTTTCAAATTAGTATTCTGTAGCTTTCAAATCTCTAATGAGTTGAATTAATTCGTTATCGAAACTCTTCCACGATTACTTTACAAACCACAAAGAACGCCGTTTTTCTAAAAAAAACTAAACAATGGCAACTGGATATAATACGAACAAAATACGGATGCCAGAAAGTACTCCTTTTAGTGCTAGAATATTAGCAAATTGAAAATGGTCGTGTTATATACGTTTCAAAAGGCATATGGCGGACGTTTTATATATTTTTGCATCGAAAACTGATAAAATCTTTTAGTTATGAGTATCTTGTGACCGCTAGAGCGTATTTGTTAAAAATTAGATGATAAACGTTAGTTTGTAATGTGTAAATAAGTCTATTATATCTAGAGTCTTATAAATATTGATAGTATTTTCGTGCGTGGACGTTTTGATCCGTATTGTTGAAAAACGAAAAGTCTGTGATATAAACAATACATAGGTGATAGATTAATTTCCTGAACAATTTTGTATATATTGTAAAGTTGTTATAGAATTTTAGCGAAAATAATATATTGCGAGAAGACTGAGTAACTGAGTGGAGGATTTGCGAGCTATGTCAGCTGTGAACCTATTGTCTTCTTTGAGGGAGAAACCTACCGACGAAAACCCGGATGATGGTTCGAACCCCGAAGGTAAGTAATCAGCACCCTCTTTTTATTATATTTTGTGCATATACCTCCTTTGGCGCATTGCCTTACATCAATAAGATCTGTATGCAGTTTACAAAACATTGACCCTGATTCCTTAGTTTTCCAAGGGTTTTGTTGTTACTCTGCAGATACCGTTACGAATCGGTAGTAGTACAACCTTTTAAATGTGTTAACTCATTGTATCCACTACATTTAATAAACAAATCCTGCAGATTTTTATGTAGGTCACAAGCAAAGTAAGATCCAATGTCTATTTTACTATTTTGGACCCCAAATAGATTTGCCTAGTCCTTTTTCTGATACTATGACAAATCAATAAGACACTGTCATGAATACCTCGCTTTTCATATTAGAACAGGTACTTCTTTGTAAATATAAGATTTCTATTGGATCACCTAGTTAATTGCATTAGAAAAGTCCACTTCTGTTGATGTTTTGCATATTGTTTGCATTATGTGGGTGATTGTAATAAGTCCTAAGTGGATTTATAGTAATAATCAATTAAAAGATGATTATTATTATCTAATCATGCTTATCACAATCTGTGGATGCTTGTCATAAATATTCAATTTCACGATTAACTATGAAGGTAAGAGATTGAAAGTTTATCATATTTTCTATTGATAACTTCGATGTTTTTATAATAAAACGATTATAATATCAAAACATACATGTTTTAGTAGCTTTATTATGTTACTGCGTCAATGTGGGTACCCTAAGATAAAAAGTAGATGGTGATTTTTTATTTAGTCAACTAATCCAGAGTAAGAGCAATGTTTATTTGTTATGAACAACCAAATTTACTTTTTCTATTTTGTTAGTTAAAATCACATTGTGAAACTTCATAATCATCCAAGTAAAACAAACCAATTTATTTTCAATGGCAACACCAAAACAAATAAAAACTATTTTCAGGTTTACCACTCAAGTATCACCACAGTAGTCCTTAACTGGAAACCTGATTAGTAATACAGAATTTTAAGTACATTCCTAAAGATTAAAGGAACTGGGGGGTATAACATAGGCACTGTTTTCATATAGCTTCGGGCTTTGTATGTTAATTTTGTGAATGAACCTTCAAAAACAAATGACTACTATGAACTGGATTGGTTATTTATTACTCATTTGTCAGTTATTCTGTATTGTTATGATTTGAAACTTTTATTTTATGTGTAATAATTATAACCGGAGGCCTGTGTCCAACAGTGGATGTCTTTCAGCTGAAAGGATGATGAATTATAACAGAGAATCACAATGTTTTGTTGAATTTAGAATTTGTTAAGATTTAACTTCTGTTGTCAGCTGAACACTGTTTACTGAATATCACACAAAATGAGAAGTGAATCAGCTCAGAATGGAAGTTCCGTTACACCATTTAGCTAGTCATGATGGTGTTATCAAACCAATTTCTACATCTTTGAAAAGAATCTAACAAGCCGGTCATTCTTAGTTCTGACTAATTGATTGGCATTTTTCTGAAGTTTCTAAGAAATAGGCCAATAAAATCTATATATTGTAGAAGAAGAAACTAACTGACATATCAACGCACAGCCAAAACTACTGGGCCTAGGAATGTAAAATTTAGCATAAGGCTTCTTTTTACGATGTAAGTGTACAGTGCTAAGAAGGGGTTTTTGATAATTATAATTTTAAAAGGGGAAACTACAACATACAAATATTTATCTACAATTATAAGTTTTTTAAAGCTACCCTCAAACCATTGGTTAACCTTTTGAATGTCTTATGTTACACAGTTCGATATAAGCAATTGTCTTTCTATTGTGTCTCTAATTACGGCATTCAAAGAGTTAAGGAGAAGTCAAACTTCCAAAAATTTACACAACTAAATAGACATGAGACCTATATGAATACCTAATAAAAAAATCAGTTAGGAAAAAGTACAAAATTCACACAAAAAGTTTCAGGAATAGTGCTAAATACTTGTAATTAAACTGCAAAATATCTAACTAAAATGATCAGTGTCAATTATTATGCATTTATTGAGCTTTTTATTATTATTTTAAGTTACTACATGTTTTAATAATAGCGAATTAAATATTAGTTGCATGGTGTGCAGTAAAATCTAACCAAAAATAGATCATTCAATTGATTGATTTCTGTATGGTCTTTCACCCTTTGTAGTGAAAAGAGTTAATATTTAAATTCTTCAGGCCCTCGTTTGTTGTCATACCTTACTAAATAGGCAATTTTGCTAGCAGACAACACTGTATGCTACTAAAATTGCCAATATCACTGCACTATCTTCGACTATTGAAAAGAAAAAGGCTTTCATTTACGCCAGCATTGATTTGCATGGCTCCAACTTGCCAAACTTCTCTCTCTTGTGATAAAGCGCGTAGTAAACGCGCTCGTAGTTCGAAGTTCATAAACTCCAGTAACTGCAAATTATTATTTATGGCACTATTATTACAGTCTTATTAGATCGTTGACACAAAGTTATCATACTCTGCAGCATTGTGCACGTAAACAATGCGACGCAGTAGAACTCGCGCGATTGTACGTGCAATAAAAAAAAGAACTCCTTTTTTATTGGCTTTGGGATTTGCGTGCTGACCGAAGTATTTTATTTGTGATTTTAAAATTGGAACAATATTATTCGAATCGCTTTTTTTTTGTAGCGTTTTTTAGTAAACAAATATCTTACAATGAGTCACAATTTTAAACCGAAGTTTGAACCTCGTACAGATGTTATGATTTCTGTGGAGCATGCAGCTAGGTGTCGCTCAATAACGTTACCGTAATAACAGTCCCCTGTCAGTTATTTTACATCTGCACTTCTTTTTATGCATAACGGGAATGGCCGGAACGGACGCCGAAGTTCGATCTCTCGAATTGGCAGCCTTGCAATAGGTGAAGTGAATTGCAGGACCAATATCAGCAAGCTTATTTGGTTTTGTACATGTTTGTAGAGATGTTTAACGCAATAGCCAATAGATTTATGTAACTAGAAATTGTAAACGCGAATTATGTCTAATTATCGTGTCCGTAATATTTAAATAGCATCGAAGAATCATTAAACTTTTTTTTTTATAAAAAAAAAATGTGGGTACAGGGTAACTGAACTAGTATCCATTTCCTTGACAACTTCCTACTAAGTTACCAAGTCAGTATGGTAATCAAAACAAATCCGTGCATATTGGCTGCCAAACTTTTATTTTACTGCACCTTGTTTACCCTCCATAAAATTATTTTTATTTGAATATGACATAGCACTGTTAACCCTATGCGTGATACGGCGACTCGTGTCGTGAACACCGATTTATTTACTGAAGTTTTACTAACTAGGTACAAATTATATGAAAACTTTTACTAACTTGAGACAGCTTATCAAAATGCTAATTATACAAGCGTCTGTTTGTGCAGGTTTGTTTTTATGTCTTATTACTTTTAAGGTAGCCATACACGATAGTAGGGTATATTTGATAGGGTTTGCCTGTATAGTTGAGTTGTAAAGGTAAACCGGAGCGTATATGTTGCACAACTGTGCAGGTTTCCATACAAGCTTACCTGACAGGTATAACTGTGCAGGCAGACCTGTCAGTTATACCCTAGCGTGTATGGCTAACTTTAGCATAATTGATCTATAGCGTTTCATCGGCCTATATCGCATCGACCCTAGTGAGCTCCGTGAATAATGCTGACACCTCTTTGAGGTGCGCGTGTAACAAACTGTCCCGTCTACACGGGCTTAGTTTTTACCGGACGGCGAACTACCCATTGCTTGCCGTCCGCAAGCCCGCACCCACGGTGATGTTTGTCTCTGCCTCACACTTTTGGCCACTTCCTGTGCTCGCATTTCTGCTTTGCAGAAGGATTTGACCACCTTCCATTTCTTCTCGTTCTATACCTATCGTGGCTTGGATCAGAACCGGATGCGAGAATCGCGAGGGCGATTCTTCCAGCTGAATGAAACAGAAACCTTCCGAAATAACCGTGTCCTGTGTCATGCGGAAAGTGAGAACGCTGTCGTGCCTCTGCTCTGTGGCCACTCCTCAAAAACGCGACTTACCGCCGCGATTGTGGCCTGCTAAATAATATATACACCCCTGGAACATACTAGTTTTACCTGTTCCTTTATTAAACTGACTTTAAAACGAAAGAACGGGCTCTAAACACCATAAGGTTTAATTTCCTATAACGATTCAGATTCAATTCACAAAATATTCAAGACATGCATTTCTGACGACTTTATTGAAACTTTAGTCTGAATGCTCTCGCACACATTGTTCGAAAGTCTATTCTATGTGCACAAACTTAAATAAAGGTCAATTTTAAAAGCTGTTTTATTTTTAGGAATTCCCGTTGACCCTTTAGAAGTTGGTTCGTGAAAGGTCCACTGTTTTGTTGTCTGTATAAAAATATCTCGGACAGCAAAATTGGAAATGAATGGAAAACTGTGGAACCCTATATCAAAGTAACTGTGTTGCGTAACTCGATCCTATGGCCAGCCCTTAATGTTATGCGTAGAGGGGTAAATATTGCAGGGAGGATCAAGGTCAACTTGGACGGTTCCCCCTGATTGTGCACAGTTTAGCAACGGACGAATGGAGAGGTGTCTCAAAATGCATTCGTCCGTTACATGGTTTCAGTTGAAGCTGATGAGTTAGTAGCGTCACGCTGTGTTTTATTTTGAATGTAATTCAAACGCTGTATTTACGGGATCTCTGTGCTGTGTAAATAAGTTATTCAGTGCTTTCCGAAATAAACCCAAAAAAATTGGCACAGAGTTTTGCCCTATTAATACAAGAAATTGTGATGAAAAAGAATTCATGGTAAAGTGATGATGTGGTGCAAACAATTCATACAGTGGCACTTGACAAAGTTCAAAACAGAAAAACATGGAAACAAGGCTAGTATGTTGATGTTATTAATATCATTAAATTTCATGCATCACGTTCAAAAGCAAGAAAAACACACCTACTAATGAAATCAGTAGGTAGCTTATCATCTCACTGTTACAGATAGCATTTTTATCAAGTTTCTGAATATAATGTTTATGAAACGTGATTTTGAGTAGCGTTTCTATCATATAAATCATGGTCTTATTATTTTAATCTGTATATAAACAAGTTTTCAATGAAAATATTTTTTTCATAGCTAGTTTTTATAGCACAGTATATGCCATAAAATTAATATTCGTCAAAAACATTCCTAAAAGCTCAAAAATAAAATATAGCCGCCTTCCGGTTCCATCATCAGATCGGCTCTATGTAATAATTTTGCATTGTCATCTGATTTATAAGTTTGCATGCAAAATTTGAGCTCAATCGGTAACCGGAAAGTGGATGAAATTTAATTTGCAAGATTTGATTACAGACTATAGACATACAAACATCGGGACTGGTAAAACTAAATAAAAGCTTGTAAAAACGTAAAGGCACTGACTCCTCACTGAACCCTTGGACCTAGAACGCTCAAAAATTGATATGTTATTGATGAATAATGAAGAATAAGTAAGGATTTTTCAAAATTCACCCGATATGAAACGGGGGTACAATTACTTTCACAGGGCGAAGACACTGGCAAAAGCTAGTTATAAATATAATTGGTCTTTTAGAAAGTAAGATGAATTGGGATTTTATTGGTAAAAAATATAAATTGTCATTGGTTCTCAGCGCCTATTGGCTTTGTGATACACATGAACATACAATGACAATTTTGAACATCAGCCTAAAGTTACATCGTTAAAAAATCTTTAGGAGGCGCATTTTATGTTGACATTTTATTTTGAGGAGATTCCAAACGTATTGACCTTCATAGTTTATATTCCTTTACTTGTGTGATCATAGAGTGATTCAATTTACATTTCAAAGTCGAGAGTAGTTCCGTATTCGCAAACTCTGTTTCCGTGACAATACGTTTGTATGTGGACAACCGCATTGCAGGCGTTCTGCAGGATATTTTGACGCTTGAACTCCAAACGAAAATGGAAGCGAACACCTAATTTTAATTGATATTGCATTGAAAATTAAAAAATAAAACAGTACAATGACATGATGAACGTCGGTGAATTGTAAAAACGTGAAACATGGCAACTAGTAAAAGTTTTTCATGTTATTTGTACAATTAAAATGAAAAAAAAAAATTCTAGAACTCTGCTAGAATTCTTACTATCTTTAGTTCTAGAACACTTTTAATTAGTAAACTTTAGGGTAGATTTGCATTACGCGAAAAAATGTTGCGAATATTATAAAAATGTTGAGGGTAGTCGAACTTTTTTCGAGTACTCAACGGCCATCAATTCGAATCAGTCTTTGTGACGTGTTCGTGCGCTCCGTGTCGTTTGTCCGTGTCCGTGATAATCCGTGATTTTCCTATTTTTTTTCTCCTTTCTATGCGACCATTTTCTTCTACTAGTAGTAGGATATATTACGTAGGTTACACGTAGATGACCACGCGTACCGCGCAACCGTCGCTCTGACAAACCTTTAGTTTTAAGTGAGCTTAGGTTTAACTTATTTAGTGTTTTATATATTAATTTATTTTTACAATCGTTTATCTTATTAAAATTTATTTTATCGTTAGGCTAAGTTTGAGTTAGTTAGGTTATTTTTTACGACGCCATTTTGTGGTGTCGCGTCATCAGTGATGACAGAAGTTAGTAAGGAGCCTACGCCGCTGGTAGGTGAGGTTGTGAAGAAGGGGCGTCGTAGGACACGGAGGGCCGGTAGCCGGGCTGCCAGGCGGCGCGCGCGTAGATCCTCCGCCACGCTAATCGCAACTCTCAATCCTGAGAAGATTATTTCCCCTGCCAAGTGTGCCGTGCACGCGTTTTTGCTGAAGTATCAGAGTGCGATGAGGAAGATTCCCGCCCAGCTACCTCCGAAAATCCACGCTGGTCCACCCACCAAGAGGGTGAAACGCGTGTCTTGGCGTAAGTTGCGTCATTTAGTTACATTACAACCTCATTTTTAATGACTTGGAAAAAGGACTAAATTGACTGATAGAAGGATCGAAAACGACTATGTCTACTGTAACGGTTATCCAATAACCACTATTAGAGTGGTTCGAATAGGCTTATAGGGTCGCACCGAGAATGGCGCAGTGGCTCGGTCGGATGCGAACATCCCGGCCGCGTGTGAAAGTGACGGTCACTTAGCCGCCGATACGATACTTCTTTATTGCCAAGTTGGCTAATCGTTTCAACACGATATCGTCTTTTTACGAAAATTATGTAGTAGGTAGTTATGCTTGTATTAGTCATTGTTTTGCTAATTTACCTTGTTTGGGTTATCCAAATTCTCGCGATTGTGGATATTGAAATGACGTTTCAGGAAGAACATATTATTTTCTAAAATAAAAAGATTACCGTTCATCAATTTGATTCCGTTTATAGTAAAAGATTAGGTTTGCTGTAACTTCACTTGGTGCTAAATAGTATGAACAATCTATCATCTTTCTATGTATAATTCTTAGTTACGTGCGTAACTCGTAAACGGCTTCGCCAATTCGAATGAAACTTTATGAGTATATTTGAGTGAGTTTCTGGATGGTTTGAAAATGCATTTGAATTCGATAGATGGCGCTACAGGTTCACTTTATTTTTGACGGAAAGCCAGCTTTGGCAGGACAACGTCTGTCGGGTCCGCTAGTTGCCTCTAAATTACTTTCATAGTATTTTTTAAAAGCTTTTATTTAGTTTCACCTGTCCCGATGTTTGTAATAATTGTCTGTAATCAAATCTTGCAAATTAAATTTGATTAATTTCCGGGTTACCGATTGAGCTGAAATTTTGCATGCATGTGTATATCAGTTGACAATACAAAATTATTATGACATGGAGCTGATCTGATGATGGATCCGGAATGTGGCCGAAGGAACTCGGTAGTTAAACGACACCATCAAATTTGGGCTTGTATGATTCGTACAGAACAGTACAGAATTCGAACAGTTTAAGATCCTGTATAATTAATAGTAATACTCATCAAGGTATTACTATTAATTATACAGGATCTTAAACTGTGCTATAAAAGCTTGCTATGAAAAAACGATTTTCATTAAAAACTTACATATGTTTATGAAGATATGTCTTCTGCTTTTATACCTACAGAAATCTTGTAAGGCAAATAATACTCCTACCCACATGTGATTGTCGCTATTCATTAGTCATTACCTAAATGAAACCTGTAATGATTTTACGATACTACAGTTAATTTAGATCATAAAATACGAATGTTATGTACGAATAAGTAACCTTCGTGGATTTAGCCCATAATATTTATCTGTTTGTTGAAAGGCACATTCGGAAAAAATCAATACCGGCGCACGTGTTTACAAAATAGCTCCCTCGCGTCTGTCAGTCTGTACGGTCGAGTTTATCTCGGAAAATTTCCTTGTAAGACAAAGTTTCAAGTTTCTAGTAATAAACATGTTTAGTTAATGGCTTGCTTGCTTTTTTAGGGTTCCGTACTTCAAAAGGAAAAAGGAACCCTTATCACAGATTACTGAATAGTTACTACGTAACCCTTATAGGATCACTTTGTTGTCCGTCTATCCGTCCGTCCATCCGTCCGTCTGTCTGTCAAGACCCTTTATCTCGGGAACGCGTGGAGGTATCGAATTAGGTAGGTCTGAACCTGAGTATATGGTTTTAATTTCAAAGATTCTGTCAGAAAGAAGCTGTAAAAAATCATAATTATGTTAACGAGAAAAAAAGATACTTCTAATTATGAGGTAAAACATGTACATTTCAACATTTTCAACACTCGAGAAAATTACATAATCCCAGGATAAAAAGTATCCTTTCAAAGGAATCCTTTGTGCTTTTTTAGGACATGGTCTACCTGTCGAAATCCGTTCATTAGTTTTTGTGTAAAAGAGTAACAAACATCCATACTTCCAAACTTTCTCGTCATAATATTAGTAGGATGATAGGTGTACTAAAGTCTAAAGTCATGTGAAATTGACAAAATTATGCATCAATTTATGTTGAGACTTCTTGTTTATAACCTTGAGTCGTGTAATATTTCCGTCTCATTTGCACCGCTCATTATAATAATTGCACAAGAAAATATATTTACGTGCAGTGAAATGTGGAGACGCTCCTAGCGACCGCGTTATATATAGAGCATTGTTGTCGGTTGTCGTCTATTTGAGTACCCAGGCCGAGTTATATCAGGTGCTGACTGGCGGCTACCCAAACCTGTCCTTTAATGCTGTCAATATTTTAATTAAAAGCGATAGTATCAAGTACGTACGTAAGTAGTACACAAAGACACCACGTAACCATATGGAGATACAGACGATTCACGTACAAAGGCGAGCTTAACTCGGCAATGAGTTTTCTCCCAGCAAACCTTTGAGTAACAGAGAGAGAACATAGTCGAACTTTGAATTGCTCTGAAATTAGTTATTCAATCTGCTTTGGGTTTTCCAATTTTTTTTTTTTATGTTAGAAATCATCTAACGACATGTCTCGGCCCTTGGCTAGAACACACTCGATTGTTCCATCTTTGCCTTCCGTTCCAAGGCCCCGGGGTTCATTTTCACTTAACCCATGGCCCCAGGCTTATCCTACTATGGAATCGGCTTCCTATCGAATCGTTTGCAGCTGAGTTGTAGCCTATTTCTGATTTAGCCAGTTGAAGTAGAGTATATCTCAAATTCTACTTTAGTCTGAAAAAGTTTCAAAATTTCGTTTCAGACGTCCCAGTAACTAGGTAACACGATACCCCCTGACAAGACTGGTGTCAGATTTTCCAGCTTCTGGTTACCCGTGACGACTGCTAAAGATCTAGAAAATTGTCACGAAAAACACGTTTGTCAAAATAGTCAGGTGTAAATAGGACGGCTCAATGACATTCTTTAACTAAATATAATGTCGCAGTAGACAGACTAACCCGATTATGATTCATGTAGTCACAGACTCGGTGCAGACATTCAAACCGTCCAAGTTTAAACGATGCGTAAAACCGTCCTGCATATTTTTGACAGGCGTTATAGGAAAACTTTCAATTCTTGCTGACGACGAGTAGGGTAGTTCGCAGTCCGGTCTGAGTTGTCGACGTAGTGTTTCACGCGCGCCTCAAAGAGATGTCAGCAAAACCGTAGGGGCCCAGAAGGATCGAAACCTACTGGGGCCATAGGTTGACTTCTGGAAGGGAAACCAGGGGTCCTAGAACGCTGGGTAAAGTAGGAACATAGTTGTGGTTTTACTCAACGATACCACAAAATAGATAGGTACAGAAGACAATCTCATGAATGTGCTTCACTTTTTATACCTACGCTCGGTGGACGCATACTAATGAGCGTTTGAGCCGGAATTGTTCGACGAGTGATCCGAGACGCGACCAAGACATCGTGTCTGTGAGCGGTGTCTTTGTGTGCGTTGTTCGAGCGCGCTTTGTATGTAGATAGACTTTTTTTGTGACGATACCTTATTACGCTTTATACGCTTATAAACACTAGGAGGTGGAATTAAACAGTTTAGCAGAAACCTTTTTTTCCTCGACGGTTTCAAGTAGCAAATTGGCAGCCATTGAGACTCTTCAACGTTGCGGCATACGTTAGCGTATTTTCTATCGCTTGTTATACAAATAGGTCCGTGAAAGCAGTTTGTAATCCATTATTAGCCATTGAAAGTACGCCAGTGTGTACCATTGTGTAGACGTATGTAATCCATATGTAAAAGCAGTGGACAATTTCGAAGCAAAAGTATTATTGGAACGAATTTTAAACACAAACAATGTTTGCATTGTTACGTTGTCGTGCAAATTGAAATACACGGTCGAACATTCGTTTCGTTGTTGTTATTAGATTATTTATTTTTTAATACTTTTTTATGCTCGATTAACAAGCAATATGATTACGCGAACGGTGCACGGTGGTGAAAAACTTCGTGAGGAAATCAAACAGTATTGGGTACGCGTGGTGGATTTAACCCACTGCCTCTACCTTTCAGATACCGTCAATTTGAGACACATTAGTAAGACAATAGATGCGTGAACGCCGGCGTTTGGGGTTTAATGAATTAAAGAGAGGAGACATTTTTGCGAGATGGTAAATCGTCTTATGATATATCCCGCTCTAGGGTGGGGCGAGAGAGCGAGTCAGACTTGTACTGACTACAGAGGAAACATGTGTCCCAACAGTGGGGAGATAGATTATGCTTATGCTTAGATAACTACACTAATATAATGAAGAGGTAAACTTTGTTTGTAGGCGAGGTAATCTCTGGAAGTGCTAGTCCGATTGCTAAAATTTTTTCACCGATAGAAAGCTGCTTTATCCCTGAGTGACATAGGCTATATTTTATGTCCGCGGGTGAAGCCGCGGGCAAAACCTAATCAAGAATATTTTGAAAAAAGTTCTTTAAAAAAATAAGTCGTAAGAACTATAGCATCGAATAGTATGTTATTCAATTTACAGTTGGTTTTTGTTTGACTCCTAGAGCAAATAATATTCAACGAAGTTCAATGACCTTTATCTGTATTTTGCCACGTGTATATGTATGTTTGTTATTTAAATTAGAATATTATGTTTGAATTTTATTATTGTTGAATTCAAACAGTGACTGATCTTTTAGAAACCTGGTGACTAAAAATAGTACTTTTATAGATTTATAGTGACTCTTAGGGCCTGAGGCCATACCATGAACTCTTAACGCGATCTAAGCTGATTCTAAACAATTTTACGATCTAAACTGAACAGTGAGGGATGGGCGATGGTGGATGGTGGTCGATGGGGTCGAAAGGTCCTGGAGTGGCCACCATCAGTATCAGAAGATGTAGCGTTAGGGCCAGACCACACGGCGCGGTGCGGCTCCGGCGCGGCGCCTGAGCGACGAATCGGCGGGCACATGAGTGACGCCACTCCGCCCGTACGGCCCGTCGATTGGTCGCTCATGCGCTACGCCGGAGCCGCACCGCACCGTGTGGCCTGTTCCTTAGAAAGCCTCGCACAAGGAGGACTGATGACATGGTGAGAGTCGCGGGAATCCGATGGATGCCAGACGCACAGGATCCTGTCGTTATGAACTCACTTGGGGAGGCCTGTGTCCCAACAGTGAACGTCTTTCGTCTGACACGATGATGAAAGGGATTTTTTTTTTCGGGGGAAAATATCATCCAAAGGACGTCCCCCGCCCTTTGGCGGAGCGGGAGATAGTGTCAGACTCTTACTGACTAAAAAACCCACCCCTTCCCTCGTGCCTTTCATACGTAGGCTTCGACCCAGCTGGGCCCCTGCTGTTGCTGACAACTCCCTGAGGCGCGGGGAAACAGTGCGCGCCGTCGACGACTTGATCTCGGTCCGGACAGGTCGGACAGCGAACTACCCATTGCTCGCTGTCCGCAAGCCCGCGCCTACAGTGGCCGGAATGATGAAAGAGATGTATCTATGATGGAGCGTATAGCTCCATCTCTCTTCCTCGATCGCAGGACTGACATTTTAACACGTAATGGTCTGCTCTTTCGAGGAGCCTGGTCCTCACTGACCTCTGATGTAATTTATGCAGAGTACGAGTACGTAAGTCTGACAATACTTAAATTATAGGTGACCAGTCCAAAGTTCCAGTATAGTTTTACTTGCAAATTTTCACGAGTGACGTATTATTTTATTTCGTATTATCAATTTATTGGTTAGTGTGGAATATTTACCGTTTGTAGTTTTTAAAGAAGTCTCAGGCATCTTAGCTCTTCAAAAAATACATCATATTTAAAATAATTATTATAATATATATTATTTCGCAATTATCAACGACTTTTGTTGCTGACTGTACATATTATATTCCACTTTTGAAACTCGGTCTTTTGAGACATCGGTAAAGACTATCTTAACGATATATTAAACAGCATTTAACAATTTTTTTTTTCGCTATAATGCCGATAAACTGCAATGATATTTTTTTAAAAAAAACTTGCTCGACATTAATTAATAAACGTAATATTTAGTGATAAAATTATTGTGAGAAATGGACTCACAGATATATATTTTAACAACTATTACTTATTTATTTATTATTATTTTCTTTTTATATTATTTTATTTCAACTATGTATCTCCTTTTTATTTCAAGTTCTTACAATCCATCCTAAAGTTATCTGGTAAGATATCTCTGCCGGCTACCGCAAGACCGCCATTGTACCCATAGATTTAAGTTAGTGTAAAAGTTTTGTTACTAGTTTGGTGTACAATAAAGTTTATTCTATATTTTTTTGTTTAGTAAGAGCTGCCAGGCAGCCAGCCTGATACCATAAATATGTTGTAGCGCGGACTGGCCACCACACTTTTCCGCAAATAGGGGGGTAAAAGCGGGTTTTCGAGTAACTGCTTTTTTTTTGCAACGTCCATTACTTTTCTTGTTGACTGTACATCTGACGTTAAATTTTCCACTAACATTTTTAATTTACTGAACAGAAATCTGTTATAAGCGTTTTTTATTTTATTTTAGGCGCTCCTTTCTACTCATTATGTAGTACCCTATTGAACTATCGAGTTGAACTTAATTTGCGCGCGAGGTACACTCAAGGTCACTTGCTGACGAGGGGACAAAATAAGGGCACGGGGACGTATTAAGGGTACCTACATAATGGCTATAGAAATCCATATTCTGAGTACACAAAAACCGTCAGCGTAATGGTAGTAATGTTTGTAAAAAAGGTGAACAAAATAAAGTAAAATTGTTGAGTTTAGCGCCATCTAGCGACAACTTGGCTACGTTCCCGCCCGTGACTTTCACCGTGACATGAAGCCTGTTTAAGCTCTGATGGCGTGCAATAGGCATAGGAATAGGAATATCATTAAGAAATTCTGAATCAAACTTGGCAAAAGGGAGGCTCCCTTTCGCCAAGTTTGATTCAGCATTTCCTAATGATAGGGCAATGTGGGATATACAGTGTGTAAGGGACAGCCCTCCACAAACTTTAAGGCCTTGCTCAGTAAACAAAATTGAACAACCTTCCACGATTATTTTTTTTCAAGAAACGAAAAAAAAAGAATCGACCTCTCCATACAAAATGTCCAGTCACATTTTTAATTTTGTATGATGAGGCTGTTTTTTTTTTCGTTTCCTGTAAAAAGTCTTGTAGAAGGATGTTTGAGCGCCACTTCTTTTCCATGTATTTTACCATTTTTTAATCTTCCTCGTGTGTTCCCAGGTGAGGACAACGTGGTATCGGGAGGCGGGGGAGGCGACCCGGCTGTGCTGGCGGTGGGCCCGGTCCGCAAGCCGCTGCAGTACACCCGGGACCAGCTCATGCGCTTGCGCAACTCGCCGCTCGTCAAGCGCAACTTGGAGAATGCGTTCGCTGGCTGTGAGGCGCTTGCGCTGTAAGTATTTGCCATATTCTTTTTTTTAAGCTCGATCGCATTTAACCACTATCTGAGCTGATGGTAAACGATGATGTAGTCGACGATGGAATACGCTTGCCTAGAAGTAACCTATACTCCATTTGCAATATGATTAAACCTTTTTTACTGTGCGTTCAGCCGCTTGGTGGCATTTCAAATGGCGGTTGTAGTAAGTTGTTAGTGTTGTAACCAGTTTTTTGCTTTTAACTCTTTGAATAATAATAATACTCTATGAATAAAGCCGTAATTAGAGACACAATAGAAAGACAATTGCTTATGTCGAACTGTGTAACATAAGACATTCAAAAGGTTAATGCTATCCTTATGTCTACGGAATAGAAATCAAAATCGGTTGAACAGACAGTAAAAAGGTTTCTTATCTTAACGCGGATAGGGTATAGGTTACTCTTGATTTTAAAACCCTCGGGTTGTAACTGTTGGAGGGATGGACAGATTTGTGGTCGCTGATTGTATTACACTATTTGTGTAGTGGTGAATTTTGTACATAATGTAATTTTAAGCTATAATCTTGAAGTTCCGTATGGCCGTTTCAATACAATAATCTGCTTTCCACCAGATTATTGTCAGTCTATCTAACAAACTATAAAGATACTATAGCACAACGATTGAGGTGTTTCACAAGCACCGTTAGGACCTAAGTTCGAGTCCTATTCGTTGAGCTATTGTGACGAACCCTGATAGGGGCACTAATATTACTAATTAGTGATAATAAATTGCTAGTATTCTGTCAATTTGGACGACCAAAAGTCATTTTTATTGTTTTGTTAGTAACTAAGGAGGTTTTCCTTGGTAAATGGCCTAGAACAAAATGACAGAAACCAGGGGATGTACGTTTAAGTTTTAACGTGCATTCTACAATGTTCTGCCCACATATTACTGACTACAAAAAAGGAAGAGGTTCTCAATTTGTTTTTTGTTTTATGTTTGTTAACCAGAACAGCGGAACCGATTTGGAAGATTCTTTTCTTATTTGAGGGGATAAAGTAGTGTTAAAGAACAAAGGTGTAAGGCGAAAAACACCGCCTACCCTAAATAAATAAATAATTTTTATTTTTTACTTTTTTAGAAAGATTTTATTGCATTATTGATTTCTACTTTCAAGTAGGTACTTCTATGTTCCCTCTATTCATGCAGTACGATACAATCGATAGCACGTCAGTGGTATGGTAACAATTTAAAAAAAACCCCTAGTGCTAGAACTACATTAGATCGATTCACACGTGTAACACGCCTGATTTGTACGAAGAACGACGTCGCGTGGCGTGGATCTAGTGTGTAGTTCTACAAGTCTAGTTTCCATATAAAATGTATAGAGACCGAGACGAGCCCAGTAATTTAACACGCGGGCTTAGTGCGGTTGTTGAGTTGAATGTCACATGTCTTCGAATTTTTGAACGGCGATTCTAGCTTAAGTTTTTTCTAGCGTAGTTCACCATAATCATATACTACATATACTGATATGGTTACCTCTGGCTTGTATAGATACTATATCTCAAAAAGAGTGAACAGATATTAATAAAGAAATTGTGATGTTTCCGCAGTGTGTTGAAAAGACGTTCCGATTCGCCGAACGAGGAAGACCGAGGTGCGAGAGGAGACGTGCCCAATGAAAACCATAAGGTAAGTGGAACTGCGCTAAAAGTCATGCTTTTGTGGATTGTGATGTGATGGTGGAAGCTTGACCTAAACTTTTTTAGCTTTAAGCAAGCTGGAACCTATTTAATAAAATCTAAGTACTTACATTTATTTCATTTAGCTCAATTTTTTTTTAATTTTTAGATACGCGAAACAAATTCATTCTATACAGAGAAATTTTAGCATGTTTTTTTTTTAAATATACAGTGTGTAAGGGACAGCCCTCCACAAACTATAAGGGCTTCCTCAGTAGACGAATTGAACAATCATCCACAAGATCTTTTTTAGGAAATAAAAAAAAAAATCGGCCTCCATCCAAAATTATAAACTTGATTTGACAGTTTTTAAGAAGAGGCCGATTTTTTTTAATTTCCTGTCAAATTTGATATCTTCTGTCAGAACAAAAGTAAAAAATAAAAAGTCAAATGTCTCAAACTTTAGTAAGCGATACAAAGATTTTGAGACATGACAATGTGTTCACTGTTCAGTGATCAGATAATCTACAAGGATACATGAACATTGTTTCATCTCTGAAGGGCAATTCCCGTATTTTTAAGGGACTGTTTGCGTTCACACGGCAGTTACCTACTATTTATCAAAAACACCTCAATTACCTGCACGACATTTATTGTCGCAAAGAGAGATGATATTGCGACTTGTATTTGAACGTTTAAGTACGAGAATATGCCTTTTGTTCACCTTATTCTTATTCTATAATTGAGAAAATGACCATCGATGGAGAATTAATCTTCGCAGAATCTAGATTTAAATCGTATTTTTGGATTAGTCGGTTGTTATTTACGTTTTCCTAGATTTTTTTTCGTTGGATGTATAAAAAATAATATTCCTGACAATTACTAACACTACAAAAAACTAGTAGTAATCTACTTGAGTATGGCTGATTGTCATAAGGGCTTCCACACGACTGCTATACGATACGACGCCGCATCGCAAACATTTTCGATGTTAATTCCTGCGATGCGATTTCATGCGGCAAAGCATTGGTTCAGGTGGCCATACAGTGAGTGATGCGAACGTCGCATCGCAGTTTTGTGTTTGGGCGAAGTCATAACTCGGCGTCGCTCCGTTGTACGATGAGACTACGCAACGCACAAATTTTATCGAATACGGCGTCGGACGAAACTGAATCCGTCATCTTAATTAAACGCGTAAAGCCCGTTTAAAGTATGGACACTAAGTTACGCGTCAACGCATCGCAGATTTTTACGGCGCCACGTCGCTCATTTTTATATTTTCCATAAACATAAATTCTATAAAATATAATAAGTACGTGATCAAAATATTATGAGAGATCATATTAAAACAAAAACAGTGTCCAAATAAATTTTCTAATGAAAGAAGAATGTTCTACTGATTTTCGCTGCATGGAAGAAAAGTAAATGGGGACAGGATAAAGGACCACTTTTAAAAACAGGTATTTATAATTATGCCGAATTGGCATAAACTTAATTTAACAGTTCTGCGGTTGACATAAAGCCATTAAGTGATGTATTCGTTTATGCTTGTTTTTAAATGTTTAATTTATTTTAAATAATAACAACGTTATGTGTAATTTGATTGATTTTGTTTTCAGATCTCCAGTGAAGAAACACGTCATAAAAAGCCCCAAAGCCTTGCTTTACCCAAAGAACCTAAGAACAAAATGTCTACAGGCCTTCACACCCTCAACATCAATTCAGAAATACCAGCTACAGAGTTTGAATACATCCCGGGATCTAGTTTTTTTGGTATTTTTTTTTTAATTTATCCTCTTTATTTAAAGAAAGGCGTTCTTTCTGAGTATCAGTAGATTTTCAGAGATCTATGTCTATGTCTGAGTGTGGTTTCCGCACTTGTCCTATGCGGACCATTGTACGTGGGCCATAGCGGCCATAACCTTAGGTGGGCTTATTCCAACCAGCCCAACTCTCTCCAAAAGCAGATTAGGCCTCTCAGGTTTTTCAGGGCATCTATAAGGGAATTCGGGGATCCTATGGTTCGTGTGCGTACTTCAGTGACACCTGTGCACTCTAGGAGCACATGCGCGACTGTCTCCTCCCCCTCCAAGCATGCTCTGCACAGGGGACTGTCTGTGATGCCTATTGTGTGGAGGTGCTTATTCAGTGTGTAGTGCCCGGTGATGGTCCCCGTCACCAGGCGCAGGCCGCTTCTGTTCATTCTTAAAAGTTTTCAGAGATCTTTACTATATCAGTCTCAAAACTGACAGTTTTGCACAAACCTATGTTTTGAATTCAATAGAAACCTAGACAATAGCCAAAGATATGTTTTCAAAATATTGGAGAATAATTGTAATAACGTTATTATATCATTCATCCTAATCACGTAACAGCGGTTGTATGGAAATGTATCTCGGGTTGATCGCTCTTAAGTATAGGTAGTTAATGTATATATTATGTTTACAATTGTACTAACAGTTACAATAAAAATAATAATATACAGTCGGGTACGGACTTCTGTAACGGAACATGCAATGCAACACGCAATGAAAGAATTTGTCGTCCACATTGTCGCAATGTAACAGAATTCTCATAGTGTGGACGACTTGCGCGCGTGAACAGAACATTTCAACATGCTCGGTGCGTGCGCGCGCTGCGTTCACTTTTATGAAATGCTCCTTTCATGTGTAGGTAACATGCATGTACACTATAGAATTGCTTAAATGTAATCAACCACAGCAGCGTTGGAAAGCCTCCCACAAGGTGTACCCATGACCTGTAGCCCGATTCACGTAATGAAAACCGTAACAATATCGTAGCGATTTAGTCGTTTAGACCATTTCCGTATTCATATCCATCAATCAAGTTTGAACAACACCGATTTTAAAGTAATTTGAAATTCGTCGATTTAAAAAAAAAACTGTATTACATTATCCTGGTAGAAAACTTATTAATGTAACTGGAAATAAGTCAATAGATCGTGAATACCGCTTTTGGATAGGACTTCGATCGAACCGACTATAAAACTTCAACGATATTTAGCTTGTTTGATTTTACGTGCGACCCTAACCTACTGGTTAGGGTCGCTAGAAACTGATGGATGCGAGACGCACAGAAACGGTAATTGTGGCGACGCTTGGGGGAGGCCTATGTCCAACAGTGGACGTCTTTCGGCTGAAACGATGATGATGGTGAATCAATCGCATACATTTTTCATCTTTTGCAGGAAAGGCAGTTGTCAAAAATCAGCCCCAAGATGGGTTGCCGGTTACTGAAGCTTCTTACAAGTTTGAGCGTGAAAAAGAAGAGCTTGATATATTAAAAAGAGAGCATATAAGTAGGGAGCGTAGGGCTGAAGAATTGCACAAGCTCCAGTTGAAATTTTTAAAGGAAAAACATGACTTGGAAGTTTTAAAAGAGAAACAGGCGTTGGAGTTTTTAAAACAGAAACATGCATTGGATATAAGTAGGGAGCGGCGAGCTGAAGAATTGCACAATCTTCAGGTAAAGGTTTTGAAGGAGAATCATGCGTTGGAAGCAAGTACTAAGCGGCAGGAAGTACTGCAAGGTCTCCAAGTGAATGATGTAAAGTCAGAACATAAGTTGGAGTTTTTAAAAGAGAAACTTGCTATGGATGTAAGAAGGGAAAGACGTGAAGAAGAAATGCATGGTCTCCAAATGAAGGATTTAAAGGAGAGACTTGTATTGGACACAAGTAGTGTGCGTCGAGATGATGAAGAGCACAGTCTCCAAGTGGAGCGATTAGCATTAGATACAAGAAGGGAACAACGGGAAGACGAAATACATCGTCTCCAAGTGAAGGACTTAAAGGAGCGATTAGCATTAGATACAAGAAGGGAACAACGGGAAGATGAAATGCATCGTCTCCAAGTGAAGGACTTAAAGGAGCGATTAGCATTAGATACAAGAAGGGAACAACGGGAAGACGAAATGCATCGTCTCCAAGTGAAGGACTTAAAGGAGCGATTAGCAATAGATACAAGAAGGGAACAACTGGAAGACGAAATACATCGTCTCCAAGTGAAGGACTTAAAGGAGCGATTAGCAATAGATACAAGAAGGGAACAACTGGAAGACGAAATACATCGTCTCCAAGTGAAGGACTTAAAGGAGCGATTAGCAATAGATACAAGAAGGGAACAACTGGAAGACGAAATGCATCGTCTCCAAGTGAAGGACTTAAAGGAGCGATTAGCATTAGATACAAGAAGGGAACAACGGGAAGATGAAATGCATCGTCTCCAAGTGAAGGACTTAAAGGAGCGATTAGCATTAGATACAAGAAGGGAACAACGGGAAGACGAAATGCATCGTCTCCAAGTGAAGGACTTAAAGGAGCGATTAGCATTAGATACAAGAAGGGAACAACGGGAAGACGAAATGCATCGTCTCCAAGTGAAGGACTTAAAGGAGCGATTAGCAATAGATACAAGAAGGGAACAACTGGAAGACGAAATACATCGTCTCCAAGTGAAGGACTTAAAGGAGCGATTAGCAATAGATACAAGAAGGGAACAACTGGAAGACGAAATACATCGTCTCCAAGTGAAGGACTTAAAGGAGCGATTAGCAATAGATACAAGAAGGGAACAACTGGAAGACGAAATGCATCGTCTCCAAGTGAAGGACTTAAAGGAGCGATTAGCAATAGATACAAGAAGGGAACAAAGGGAAGACGAAATGCATCGTCTCCAAGTGAAGGACTTAAAGGAGCGATTAGCAGAGATGTGAAAAATAGTTTAGTAAAAGTATTTAAATACAAAATGCAAATGCATAGTTGCTAGCACTATTTCAAATAGAAATACAAAATAGTTTTGAATCAAAGTATTTAAATACAAAATGCAAAATACGTATTTTTAAAATAGGTTTTGAAAATAAAATACATTGTTAAGGAAAACCACTTTTATTTATTGAACTGATTTTAAAACTAGTATTTGTTCAAAGAGTTCATCTTTCATGTTCCGCCTATGGGGCCTCATAATCATTCCACCAAATGAAAATAGTCGTTCTACAGGGGCAGAACTCGGTAAGCAGGTATTATATTTAAGGAAGAGTTTTTTTACAGTAGGATACCTGTTCAAGGATTCTAAGGTATTGTCTTCATCTTTTAAATATTGTAGTGTTTCCAGATCTATTGTAGTTGTATTAACATTATCACTGGCTGCTGAAGAATCAGAGTCCTCAACAAACATATAATAAGATTCTGTCCTTTCCTTCTTTTTATAAGAGTCAGTATGTTGGGAACTCTTTTCGTCTTCTTGTATTATCTTTCTCACTTCTGAAACAAATACTTCTTTGATGTATTCTCTGTTGGCTTTTGGCACCCATTTCATTTTGAAAAAGGGATAAGATACTGATGCTATTATGCCATCTTTTGCTTTTGGCTCTTCTAATTTATAAAATCTCTCAAAACGCCTATTAAGACTTTCTGTAATAACATCTATTAATACATCACAATATGTAAGGTTATCCATTTTCAAGCTGCTTAGAATTCTTTGCATTCTCATCAGTTCTGGTATAAGACATCCATAGTAAGTATCTTTGTCCCCTTCTAAACTTCTGATGCCATCAGCAATAGGCTTTGAACAGCTTACATATTCAAGAAGAAATTGAATTTCAATTTCTTTAAAAATAGGCAACCCTAGTTTCTTAAAAGTTTCATTTAGGGTACCCTTGACTACCAATAGATCTTGAATGCAATTATAGTATGAATTCCATCTTGTTGGACATGGATAAGTAGGGGATTTTCCAGTTGATTCCAAATATATTTCACAGGCTTTAGGGGACCTCGAACATAGATTCCAAACTGCTCGACATTTTGCCATAGCTGTATCATACATTTTTTTGTATGAATTACTTTGGGATCTAGCCTTATCCATATCTTGTGAAGCTATTAAATGTAATGTGTGTGTGGCACACCTTTCATGATTAGGCAGTTGCAACTCATCGAATTCTTCAAATGACTCCGAAAATTGTCTTAGGGTTAACACATTATCATCATCATCATCTCCATCGTCAATATTATCATGCATTACATCAATATTCTGCATAAGAGTTCCTTTACTTATTCCTGTATCTGAATCTTGTCCATATATTCTAAAAGCTTTGACCATATTTGATCCATTGTCCGTAATAGTCTTTATTATTTTTGACAGTTTCAAATCAAATTCAGAATGAATCTCTGCAATCAGCTCAGCTACTTTATCATAACTATGTGTTCCCTTGAATCTTCTGCAAGCCAAAGTTACACTTTTCCGATTAAATTTATCACAATCAATCCAATGAGCAGTTACCCCTAGATAACTTCTCTTAGATGATGACCATATATCAGCTGTGGTGCATATAAAATCAACCTTTCTCAATTGTTCTTTTGTATTTTCTATATATTCTGTGTATTGTTCTGCAATTTTTTTATTACATGTTTGCCTGCACATTATTTTCGGTGGAACACTTAATTGCTGTGCACCTTCAATTAGAGCCTTAAAGGATTTATTTTCTACAATTGATATAGGTGACATGGTCTCCACTAAAAAATTCACAAGTAACTTGTCGAAATTAACTGACTTTGGTAAGATGGCTGGAAGAGTGGATTGTTTCAATGTTTTAGATGAACTGCATCCCTCACCAGTATCACCAACATTTTTCCTCTTCCTGTTATGTTGTATTTTGAGTTTCTCGTACTCTTCTAATATATCAGCATGTCCTTTTCTCTGCAAAAGTATAATTAATAGTTTAAAGCATAGAATATCTGCGATTATATTATTTCATATTACATAAAATCCTATTTATTAGCTAATCAGTTTTGAAATCAAAATAATTTATTTAACAAAATAAAATACAATTAAAATTTTTAGCTTTACTTACTTTTAAATGGTTCAAAAAGTTGGATGTAGAATTCAAACTTCCTTTTAGTGTTTTCGAACACTTTTTGCAAGTTCCAGATATATTTACGTCACTTCCAGGATCATTTGTAATGTCTTTGAAGAAGTGTTTTAATATGAATGGAATGTTCTTGTCCCTGAAAAAATAAGAGGTTATACATCACTTACTTATGTACTGTACCTACAATATACATATAAAAATGAATCCCTTGGACACGGCATCATCACGCGTAAACGGCTGGCACAGACATACACAGGCTGACAGACAGACGAACAAAGTGATCCTAGGGTTCCGTTTTTAGTTTCTTTCGAGGTACGGTAAAAATTAAGAATGGTGCTTGATAAAATAAAGAAATTGAGTAAACTCAACGGCCACATTAACTTTTTTTACGACAGGACAACGTCTGTCGTAAGAAGCTAGTGTATAATAAATAATAGCTTATCGTGCAGATTAAGGGTTAGTAAATAAATGTGTTATTTCAATAAACACGTAAAATCCATGAATTAAACAATAACATAGAATAATGCGATATTGTTATCAACTAACGTTGTTCGATATCGGTTAAATTATATTTTAGGTTAGGCTAGTAAAAATAACAATAACTAGGTACTTAACTAAACTACTTGATGCTTAGTTACAAATTATTTATAAAAGTGATGTATTACTTACATTTTAATTATTTATATCCAGCAAGCGAAGAAAACTGAGAAAAATCACAAACAAAACTAATAATCAACACACGAACACGCCTTTGACCTCAAGTTTGTTTAACGATGGTTTGACAGTTGACTGACGCGCAATGTTTTTTTTTTCTGGCTCGCACGGGCCGCAATGTTGGCATTATTGTTCTAGTTGACAAATGACAATGACAACACTACGATCACGATCAGTGCGTTCATAAATAAGGAAATCATGGATTTAAGAATGAAAAATTGTAAAAATGAATTAAAAATGCAACGAAACTATTTTGTATTTTATAAATACTAAATATTTATATAGAGTATTTCAAATAAAATACAAAATACACTTAGAAAAAAAGTATTTCAAATATAAAATAAAAATGGGTATTTTGCATTTTGTATTTGCATTTGAAATATATGTATTTCAAATAATTCACATCTCTGGCGATTAGCAATAGATACAAGAAGGGAACAACTGGAAGACGAAATGCATCGTCTCCAAGTGAAGGACTTAAAGGAGCGATTAGCAATAGATACAAGAAGGGAACAACTGGAAGACGAAATACATCGTCTCCAAGTGAAGGACTTAAAGGAGCGATTAGCAATAGATACAAGAAGGGAACAACTGGAAGACGAAATACATCGTCTCCAAGTGAAGGACTTAAAGGAGCGATTAGCAATAGATACAAGAAGGGAACAACTGGAAGACGAAATGCATCGTCTCCAAGTGAAGGACTTAAAGGAGCGATTAGCATTAGATACAAGAAGGGAACAACGGGAAGATGAAATGCATCGTCTCCAAGTGAAGGACTTAAAGGAGCGATTAGCATTAGATACAAGAAGGGAACAACGGGAAGACGAAATGCATCGTCTCCAAGTGAAGGACTTAAAGGAGCGATTAGCATTAGATACAAGAAGGGAACAACGGGAAGACGAAATGCATCGTCTCCAAGTGAAGGACTTAAAGGAGCGATTAGCAATAGATACAAGAAGGGAACAACTGGAAGACGAAATACATCGTCTCCAAGTGAAGGACTTAAAGGAGCGATTAGCAATAGATACAAGAAGGGAACAACTGGAAGACGAAATACATCGTCTCCAAGTGAAGGACTTAAAGGAGCGATTAGCAATAGATACAAGAAGGGAACAACTGGAAGACGAAATGCATCGTCTCCAAGTGAAGGACTTAAAGGAGCGATTAGCAATAGATACAAGAAGGGAACAAAGGGAAGACGAAATGCATCGTCTCCAAGTGAAGGACTTAAAGGAGCGATTAGCAATAGATACAAGAAGGGAACAACTGGAAGACGAAATGCATCGTCTCCAAGTGAGGAATTTAAATGGTTACGCAAGCGAATAAACTGAAAAAAAAAGGGTTTATAAGGTTTATTTTCATAAATAAAGGTTTGTTTTTTATTTTAATGGGGTTCTTACTTTAGAAGGCTTTGTAATTTTAATTTTAGGCGTTTTAATTTTTTTCAGATTAACTTTAATCTTGACTAAATAGATCACGATTCGTAATGTTAAAGTTGCCAGATTCGTTCAGTAGTACATCTAGATTAACTAACCGAGCCTGGCTAATTTTCCAAAACTTGCGTTTCCAGTAAAAAATAAAATGTCAGTTTTCTAATTTTGGCTTAATCGATATGACGACGGGATTATTTGGAACGGCTGCTTTTAAAGCCGTAAACCATATTGAAAGTGATTTTTGTTAATTTGACATGTTTATTCGAGTGAAGCTAAATCGACATGCATATACATCATATACCTATAACATAATATAATATGATTATAACGTTTTCTTTAATTTGTGTTTTATAATTGACAATTGTTTTTTTTTATTAAATAAATTATAATGGGATTTCGTTTTATCTTTATTTGTGACAACCCCAAACGTCAGCATAGCGAACTATTCAAAGAAATGTACTTCAATTCATAAATAGATTTGTTCTTAAATCATACATTGTGTTACATAAAACAGTGTTCTTTTTTTTAAACAATTTACAAATGTTTGTCCTTATTTAGGTTTATGTGGTGTACAATAAAGATTATAATAAATAATAATAATGTGTGTAACAAAACACACATTTATTTGTTGTGTCATGATAAATATTTAAGCAGTATGAAGCAGTTGTTTAATTAAAATTATTGGGAAATAATTATATGTGAAATGATACTTCTCCTATCTCTAAAATTGAATGGATTTGAGTGTAACTTGGTACACAATGTTCTGGATTAGGGTGTGTATTCTTGTGGCATGATTTCCGACTTTCACTTAGGCAATGTCGCGTGCAGGGGCTAGTTTTTGATAAACGCTTGCTTTTTAATTAGGGCGTGTATGGAAGAGATCGAGACCGCGAGCGTCGGTCCGCCGACCCACGCGAGCGTGTGCGCAAGGAGAGCGAGCCAAGCGGCGGCGGCATCGTGCTGTCGCCGCAGCGCCGCAGCTTCACGTCGGGCTGCGGCGCGCCCGGCGCGGCCCCGGCGCCGGCGCCGCCGCCGCACCTGGCGCGCACCCGCCCCGAGTCGCCGCTGCCCGCCGCCGCGCCCGCCGGCCCACCGGCGCACCAGCCCGCGCTACATCCTGCCAAGCCTGAACAAGGTACGTGCGCGAGGAGAACGACCAGAGCGCCGACACAAAGACACGACGTAGCCGCTTCGTAGCTGATGAATTTTCCACTTTTTTTTCGTAGATCTTATAATTTTAACTTGCACTTAAAATTTTTTCTTATAAGTCGAACCTCATTTTAATTTTGCCTCTCTCACTCTCGTTTTGTCCACAGGAGGTCGCCGCATCGGCTCTGGCCGTATCATGGTGCGCGACGTGCCGAACAACGCGTGGGAGGAGGGCGAGTACCGCGGGGCGGAGCCTTACCGCCCGCCGCGCGAGCGCGAGCGCGAACGTGAGCGCGAACACAACAGGCCTAACAACGACAGGTACGATCCTGCTGTGCAAAGACACGGCAATAAATACCTTTAGGCCTACTGTGCACGGACGCTAGCTTCATAAACGCGTATTCTTCATTATACGCTCTGTCGACGAAACAGCAGCGTCATGCCGTCGTGAACTTGCAACTTCGTCGACAATCTCATACGTTTGTATGTAAGCTGGTGTACACCAAGCGTATAACGACGAATTCGCGCCTATGAAGCTACGCGTCCGTGGACAGTTGGCCTTAGAATACTGGATAAGGAACACTTACTCAATTGCTCTATTTCTATGATGCAGCGGGTTTGTTCATTTATGTTAAACTTGGAATATTGAAATATGCTTAGCATAGTCAGTTCAATAAACTCTCAACTTAGGTCTTCTAAAGTCCTTAAAAGTTTAGGTACACTTACAATGGTCATTTCTGTCCAATATCTTGTCAATCAAGACATTGTAAACAGATATTTATCGCGTCAATAATCTAACAGCCAAACCCTAAAATTGGTTGTTGGACTATTAGTGATATTTCATACACAGCGATATTGCTAGTGTTTGGGTGGATGGCCTAGAGCAACATGGCAGATACAGGTGATGCACGTATTAAGAATTATCGTGCATTGTATATTACTGCCTACATTTTTTTGGTCCTATTTTCAACTCTGTTGCTACACTTTAAGCAGATATGTTACGTCAAATATTGTATTTGTACCTGGGACCTGTACCCACACTCTATACTGATAGGAAGTGGTACTCTGTCTTTGGCAGAATTAGACAATCTATAGTATATTCGCGTTAAGATAATAGTGACTCATCAGTGCAACTGCAAACTAAAGGTGTATTTATTCTAGGGTAAAAAATAAACTATTAATATTAACCTTTCGTATGCCGTAATTAAAGACACAATTAATTAAAAAGTTATTGTGTCTCGCGTGGATCCGCGTTCCGGACACACAACGGGTTAAACCAGACTTTTTATTACACAATATTTTCAATTATGAGTATTGAGTCAATATTTTGAAATTAAATTATGATAGTCAGAATTTTTTTTCTGTAATATTCATTTTTTTATTTTTCATAAAACTTGTCCTTATTTAGTGAGAGGTTACTTAACCTGGTAAATGTGAACACGGCTTTTTAATTTACTATGATCTAATTGGTCAAGGGGCGTAGTTAAGCTGAGTGACAACGATGAGTCACTATTTGAGTTTAGCCAGAAGTTGCTACAATATGTTACTGCTTTAGAATTCTGATAATTTTTTTCCGAAATCAAGTGCATAGTTTCTCAGTCCTATTACTATTTTCTTATACTCTTAAGTTACTGCACGAGCGAGAACTCGTTGAAAATAATCAATTCATATACCTATAAATTTTCATGACAGGTTCGAACGGCGCTCGTTCGGTAGAGACTCCTACTCCTCTGACATCAAGAGGGAACGGGACGATCGATTCATCAACGAGAAGATGCAACACAGGTACGCTTTTCTTTCCTAATTTAAAAGAATCTTTGTATAATGTTACTAGTAGTCCCGATAAACATCCTGTCTGGTTTTTTACAGGTGTCTTCAAGGCTAGAGTGAATAGGCTATTTATAAACTAGTGCGTCTCACCATCTTTCCAGATTTCATCACTGCTTACTACGTCGTCCTTTTTTCCGACTGCGATGACTTCTTAATTTTTAACGGATTTTATTAATCCTCTATGCCATTTTGGATAAAGTTTCTGAGTATTTTACCATGTTAACTTTGGATTATGTGTTAAACGCCAAACTCTTCCAAGTGTCAAAGGTCCTAGTTTTTAAAGTTCTGCGGGTCTCTCGTCAATCATCATCATATCAGCCAGACGTCCACTGTTGGATATAGGCCTCCTCCAAGCGTCGCCGCTGTATGATAATCACGTCAATGTATGATCCTAATTCTTGTTGCAGAGAGGACAACCGTAGATCTGGTGGTCGCTATTCTCAACGACGCCTTGAGAAAGAAGATGAACCCGAATGGTGAGACATTACTTTTTATTTTCCTCTTTTCACTCAAAGTTATATCGAGTTCCATAAGAATACAAGTGAAGAAAATTTGTCATTGCGACCGAGGTGGAATCCGCCCGAGCCGCAGGCAAGGATATTATGTAGCCGAGTATTGCAATGACAAACTACGTATGAAACGACATTTTTTGTACCAGGGTAATTCTTTCGAACAATCCTGCAGCACAAGCAAAACAATCTCAACCTCAGGCCGCTTTCAATATAGACGTTTCATGACGGCCCGCTGCCGCACGGCCGGTTGCAGTATGTTATCAGTTCGACAACAAGCACCTAAATTGAAAACTTCTCTGACTGCCGTGCGTTTGTATCCCATTGATGCACTATTCAGCACCGAATTTAACGTGTGGTGCTTCTGAAGTTGCCGTCCTGTTGGCGACCGTTCGCCGCGCTGTTGCCGAACCGCGCGTAAAATACGATTGTTCGTACGCAGTACCACTAACGCACTGCAGCAGGCTGCCAAAAACACCTTGACCTTATTTATCCGATCGAAAAGGCTTGTTACAGTTCCAGAAAGCTTGTTATGGTGAAATTAATAAAAACAACAGAAGGTTTTTATTTACGATAATATTTTTCGTAATGAATGTGATATATTGTTTGATGCACACAGGTTTAGTGGAGGCCCAACATCTCAGTTGGAGACGATCGAGCTGCGCGGTTTTGACGACCCTGTACCCAAGAAGAATGGCAATGCGAACAATAAAGAGACTGAGGTGAATATTACTACTTTACAAGTTTGGAGTTATTTATTTTCAGGTTGAAAATCATGCAATGACGCTTTACAGTACCTTTATCATAAATACCTTATAGACTAACATAAATAACTATTATATATATATTAAATTATTTTGTTAGTAATTATGATTTAAAACTATGTACAGCTGCCACCACGTTGAACGCTTGGCGTCAGAGTTGGGATCGCTTTGCGCATTACATACATACATTGGCGAGCCAGTCGTCGTCGTTGTTAAATACATGCTGCAAGCGCAATGAAAGAATCACGATTGTCGTCTATGACGCGATGCGCAGCGAGCCAATCACTGACGCTCCCCGCCCCCGCGCTCACGTCGCATCACCTAATCCTGATTTTTGACTTGAACCCGGACTTGGCTTGACTTTGACTGCACAACTTGAATCCAGCGTTCAATGTCCGTGGTGGCAGCTGTAAGAATGATGACTTTGTAATGTAAACGTGTACAATTGGTTCAGAAGTGGAACAACAGCGGCGGCTCGCGGTCGCCGGCGCCGGAGCGTTGGCGCGATACGTCGTCGCCCGTCGCTCCGCCCGCCACCGACTCCGCCAACACCAGCAATGTAAGTCTACGTTTTTTTCGACTTAATTAACTTTTTAACCGTCTACGTCGGATATCCTACAAACACTCACGTATTTATTCCATCAGGGTCGTACATCCACGACTAAATACTCTATCTCATCAGCTCTTCTGTCACTTATGGTGATTTAAATTCTGAACGAGATGGGGTACCCAGTCACAAGCACACGACCTTGGCGAATAGGACGCGAAAACACTCGTCGAACCCGAAGCGGGTGGTGCTTCTATAGGGAGGCTAGAAAACGAATGATAAAAAAAAAACGTTAAAAGAAATTGCACCACTCGATAGATAAAGACTGTCACACACACCTGGTGGAGGGGGAACCGCCGCCATTTTGAGCTAATTTTTGTTAATGTGGGTTGGATACTAAGTCTTTTAAGCCACATCTTCGTATGAATAGTTAATTTGCTTCCTCTTAGAATATGGATGCAAATATTCTAATGTCTTTGTAGCATTTGGCAGTAAATGTATCAAGTCAATCTTCTCGGCAAACTTAACTGAGGCTTAGCTGAGCTGAGCTGGTGTAGTTGACACTATACAATTCTCAGCTCGGCGCTCAGTGCGAGGGCCATGATGCGCGATGACATTAGAGATGCGCTCTTTCGGCGACTCGATATTGTAATGCTATATCTCGTTGTACAGGATAAGGATTCTGGTGTGGAGTCGAAGAGCGAAGAGCCGCAACAGAACAACGATCAGCCGGAGTTCAACTTGGACGAGTTCCTCAAGTTTGACGCCATTCCTGACGTGCTCACCGTAAGTATTTCAACGTTAAACATGACAAACATGTTCATTTTATAGGTCAATGGTTTCTTTTTAAGGAAAGGCAAATCATATTCAGTCAGTCAAAGTGTTAGTAAAACGGTATTGTTTCAGAACGGCGGCGGTGAGTCGGAGGGCGGCAGTCGGTTCAGCCGCTGGTTCCGTCGCGAGAGCCCCACCAACGACGCCAAGCACTACGAGCGGCTACTGCACAACATGGTCGATGGTGAGACTGACGTTTACATAGCACAACTTGCAAGTTTTTACTTCATTCCTCACTATATCTGTTCATTTAAGTCTATTACTAGCAATCGTGCATTTGAAAGTGGCGCCAGTGACTGACAAGCTGAAGGGGAATCGTTTGTCTTGGTATGGTCATGTAAAGAGGAGGGATGAAATGCATGTTACCAAAAGAGTTATGAGTATACATGTGTATGGGTGGAGAGGGAGAGGGAGGCCAAAGAAAAGATGGATGGATTGCGTGAAGAATGATATGAAAGAAAAGGAAGTTAGTGATAGCATGACGAGTGACAGGGTAGAATGGAAGAAAAAAACGTATTGCACCGACCCCAAATAAGATGGGACAAGGGCAGGAAGAAGAAGAAGACCAGCAATCGTGCATACATATTTCGATTCCAGACTATTATAAATATACAGGGTTATTTGTAAAACACTAACAACCTCCTAGGACTACGTTAACAACATCATAAACAACAACTTTTGTTCTATGACTTTTAAAAATTTATCATATTTAAGTTCATCAAATTTTCATACAAAAATAATAGTATTTAAATTGAACGTTCTAAATATTGCGAAGTCTATACGAAGCAAGCGAAAGTACAATAGCGGAGGGTAGCTGAACATGATCTTGACCTATTTACGGGCGACCCTCACTAGTTGGTCGGTTACCTTGCGCTTGCGTCGCGTCATAAGTGTTCTTGTAGCGAAATTCGGCAGTGCGGACGTAATTATTTTTATATGATGGTGTATCAATATTCTAATGAGCACACGGAAATGGTGTGAATGCTTGCTAGGTGTAATGACAATGTTTCGGAAGCCTGCTTACTATTGTTATGAGAACAGCGTGCGGGAACCGTAAGTAGATACAGCAAAATACAGACTTGAAGAACAACGAAATCTTGAAGGTTTGTTTTTGGTAAACGTGTTATTTTTTGTAAAAAGTCATAGTTTTATGATGTTAGTAAGTCCGCAGTCCTGCAAGGTTTTTAGTGTTTTACAAATAACCCTGTATATAATAGGTCTTTCTTTACTTATGAAATTGTCGTTTTATTAAAACGGATTGCTTTGAAATTATAAGTTCGAATAAACTTCACTTGAAAACATCCTGTCAAAAACTCTAAGTTACAAAAGTTGTTATAAATTATACAGAGTAATTGTATTTTGACCATTACTGAAACAAAACTTAATCACACACATAATTAAAGAAATATTTCATAGCATCTTTTTACCTTCCAGAGTTGGACAACGGTCGCTCGTCCCCGAGCCCGGTCCCGGGCGGCGGCGCGGGCGGCGCGGGAGGTGCGGGGGGCGCGGGCGGCGCGGCGCACGTGTTCGCGCCCATCTCGCCGGCGGCGCGCGCGCCCTTCACGCCGCAGCCCACCTCGCTGTTCGACCTGCTGCTGCGGGCCAACGCCAACACGCACGACAATAGACCTGGTAACTAACATTAAGCCCACGGACAAGTAGCTGAAGTATGTTGCCGCTTCGTCAGCAGAGTTTCATAGTGTATGTAAGCTCTGTACACCAAGCATATAATGACGAATACTAATCTATAAAGCTACGCGCCCGAAAACAGTAGACATTATAGACCTATCTACCCTCTCACCAACCCCCAGACCTAACCTCACTCTGTTGACTTTTTTCAAGTTCCATCTCAGTAAAATTACTAAAACGGTTCTTAATAAAGTTCGTCAAGCAAGCATTCGGTCATTCCCCGATTAACACATATTTCAAGCACCATCTCACTTAGACTGCAGGATAATTAAAAAGAGTTACGGTGATCCAAGAACGCAAAGCACAACTGTTGGAACTTGAACGGATCTCTGTAGTAATTAGATACGTCATCATCATATTCATTGATACCTTTTCGAAAGCCTAGGTTATTAGATTTAATAAAATGTTTGATCAGTACTTGCACACAGTATCAAATTTTACCGTGTAGGCGAGACTCGCATTTTGATGTTTTTTATAGAAAAAAAGAGATAGCAGATTAAGTCTCATGCCTTTGAGACAGAAAAAGACAACAACAGTGTTCATCTCTTTTTTTTTGGTTAAGTGTTTGAGTAAGATCGGAGAGATTATGCTCAGAGCGGCAACATTGCATAATGCATGTCATAAGTATCGTGTCATATGAATGAATTTTAATTTCGCATTGAACACGAAGTGGCAACAGCGTAACCGCATAGGCGCGCGAATTTTAAAGTTTTAATTAAGTTTAATTATTTTATTTTATTCATTAGTTATGTTTTATGATTTAAGATGTGAGATATTCTGTATTTTCAAACGAATTCGGGCTTATTTACTTGTATTGCTCGCACGTCCCTGCTTGTCCCATGTTACTTGATATCCAACACGTTTTTTTTTTTTTCATTCTTTTCTGTCAACCGTCACGCTATCACTGGTCCCCTTTTCTTTCATAACTCTCCTCACAGATTCCATGCAAAAAATGTACTGATGAAACGAATTTGTTACAGAGGTGAACCACGTAAGTGGCGGTAAGGTTCATAGCTTGGAGGAGCTCGAGGCGCGCTTGCGGCCGCAGCACCAGCAGCCGCAGCATCACAATGTACCTGATCATGATCTCACTGCCTTCAAACGACTTGTGAGTATCTCCGAGTCTCTATCTTTAAATCTGTAGTACAAAACATAGTCGCTATCTACCTTTATTTCTTCTAAATCACGCAAAGGATTTTGATAAGGTTTCGTACCGACGTCTATATCACCACATATGAACTTTATAAATGTGAAATCCTTCATCGCTCAATAAGCACGCTTATAAGCTTGCCGGTTAGTCTTTCCCATTCACCATTCGGTTGACTGAGGGGTTGTTTTCCTCCCACACCCTGATCGCTGGGCCTTAATGGTCGCTATGACCTGCCGTGATTGGTTTTTTGTGTTATACTTAGCGTCAGTGCGGTTCAACTTGTGACCTTTTCTAAATATTTTTGAAATATCATGGTGTAAAAGCTATTAGAATTCATTCGGTTACTGACTCTGAACAAATTATACTCACAGTCTTTCACATATAAAAAAAAAATATTTTGACATAACACCTGTCTAGTCGGAGGATCCTCCCTTTTCAAAGGAGGTATGTGGGACTTTACACCCTGTTCCACATGCCTCTAAAGTTATATCATTTTTTTTTACATTTACACAGGCAAAGCTGTCGGCAAAAGCTTATACGTCAATTGAAATTACATTATAAAGAATTTTTTTTTATTGTCTGTTCAAACGTATTAGCCTTATATTGCAATGACATAAGGAATATAAGGGTGTCACAATATTAAAGGCCATGAAATCTAAGAAGTAGCGTCTATTTTTATTACTGTTACTTACTGCAGCTGCTATTTGTCATGCCTTCAACGTAATAAAAGCCAAAATTGGCTGAACAGACAGTAAAAAAGGTTTAAATGTCTAATCTTATTTGAAATCGGGTATAGTAAGTTATTATTACAGATATTTGAGGTGTGTGCCTTAGGGTCTAAACAGACGGACCGCATTTCAACTGCAATCCAACTGTAAATTGCAGTTTAAGTGCAGTTTGAATGCAGTTGACACGACTGCAATAGAACTGCAAACACGACTGCAATAGAACTGCAAACCAAACGTGCGGTCCGATTGCAGTCGTGTGAACTGCACACCGATTGCATCCAAACTGCACCATGCGGAGCAGTTGAAATGCAGTCCGTCTGTTTAGATCCTAAGTTATTTGAAAGCTCGATAAAAGCGTGTAGTGATTATAATGTTGTGGTGTGTCAGCTGGCGCAGGTGTCGGGCGGGCACGTGGTGACGGCGGCGCCGGAGCCGCCGCGCCCGCAGCCGCAGCCGCAGCCCATGAGCTTGTTACAGGTAATTTCATTCTTCTATACATGTGTTTGTCACCTAACTCCTAAACGACTTGACCGATTTGGAGGAAATATTTTATATGTATGTATTTGAGTAAGGTCTCTGGATGGTTTAAATTATAATTGGACCTGGTAGGTGGCGCTGGTGCTCAATTTTTTTCATATCAATGTACAGCCGAGAATACTGGGATTAGGAACGTGAAATTTCAAGGCTTCCTGTTGTTAGGCGTAGATGAGCACTAAGGAGTTTATGACAATTCAACCTTTAAGCGAGTAAAAACCCTCATTCTGTGTGCTAATATTCTTGAAAGTTAACATAAATAATAAAGGTTGCCATTATTTGTTTTGAACTAGCCTCAATAGAACAATTTAGAGGGTTTTAAATATTATACGGAGAATTCTTGTTTCTTGAAATTTGGCATATATTCTAAAGGGGTGAGGGTGAGGTTGGGAACCACCGTCCCAACCACGTTGACCTTGTTTCAATCCGTGTAGACAGCAGTTGTAATCCAAGACCTTCAACGGGAGGCGCGTTTTTTCAACCATCAAACGTGTCCTGGCCTTGATACAGGCCATGGTCCGGAACGAGGAGAGATGGCAGGCGGGTCAACTCATTCTGCGAAGCAATAATGCTAACCGCATCAGGCAACGGCGCTTACAGCGCCCCAGCCGACTCCGCGATTGAATCAAAGCATATTCTAGAGAATTTGAATCAGTGGCGTGCCTAGGGTTTCAAAATAAGGCAAGCCCAATAAAATTTTAATCGATTTCAAAAAAAGAAAAAATATGCAGCACCAGCAATACAACTTATTAGTGTGCGAACAGCCAACAATCCAACTAGTTTTATACACCGATCTATTAAATTTTCGTTTATGTGATTTACTAGTCTGAGAAATACACAGATTAGGCGTCGGTTTTAATGAAGAAATTAACTGTTTTTTCTGAGCAAAGTTTAAAGATTTTACCTTATCTACGCCAATCAAAACTAGAAAGCATTTTAAATCCTCACAAGGTACAATTGCCTCCATTGTTGTAGGTAAGTCACCAAAACAATTGCATCACTGAGAAAATCTAAGAAAACAAAAAACAACAAACAGCAAAATAACAAAACATCTATTTTCCACTCAAGCAAATAAAACTGAAGTGAGTTGCAAACAGTTGCAGTGTTGTCATTAAGGCAATAAAAAGTCGCCAGGTATATGAAAAATCTAGCAAAATGTCGTAAATTTTTTATTTTTAATATATTGCTTGAATATTTAATTTCGTTGTTTTAAAAAGTCGCTAGTTTTTATTGTTGCTAAATCTTAAAAAAAGTTTCCAAACTCGTTAAAAATCTCCAAGATCTCACAACGTCGCTAAAACGGCAACACTGCAGAGTTGGCAAGGTGACAAGGTCACGCATATGCGAGCAACTTCATACGAATGCCCGGCTTAAATCTTCCATACATCGATTTGTAGATGCAAAAGGTCCTAACTCGTTATACGGCACGTCGCCATAGGTGCGAAAGAGACAGAGATAGTATTTGAAAGCCCGGTAAAAGCCGGCGCGTGTAAGCGAGATAGCTATATGTAAATGCGAAACTCTGCGCGCGAACAATCGCGATGTGTAGTAAGTGTGGCATTTGTGTTATTTTGATAAGAATTAAGCGCGCGAACTTTTAAATAGTTCGGGTTTGATATTGATTCTCTTCTATCGAGCATTTTAGTAAGGCATGCCTGGCTAACTAAAATGATAATTGATTGGTCGTGTTCTATGAATTAGGTGAGGTTTTGGTAGGGCAAGCCTGGCTTTTTGGCTTATATGGCGGGCACGCCACTGATTTGAATTATGAATCTGTTAAAAAATAAACAATTAGGAATCCTCCTTATACGCTTGATCAAAAGTTGTAACTCTACTAGAATTTACCGAATCTTGCACATAAGATTAACGATAATTAAATAAATATCGTTTAGATGCTGAACAAGAGCATGGAGCAGCAACAAAAAGCGCAGCAACAACAGCAACAGCAGCAACAACAACAACAACAGCAACAGCAGCAGCAACAACAACAGCAACAGCCGCATATACCGCAGGAGCTCCTTTACAAGCTCTTGCAAGTGCAGGTACATTTATTACAAATATTTATTTTAGTATCGATTTTTCAATGGTCACATAACTTTTATTTGAGAAATCGCGCTTTGACAGTTTTTATATAGAAGAATGTTATGTTTAACCGCCCTACTGTTAAGGGCCAATCGCGTGACGTTATGCGTGTATCGTGTGCGGTATCCGTAGAGGAAACCGGATTATAACCTGCGCAGTGTCGCTAGTTCAACTTTAACGGTGTGCATGTAGTCGTGACGATGGAACGAATCTGAATCTGTGTTATTAAATAGCAAAAAGGCGCGCGGGGCGCGGCTGCCCGCAAACGCAGTGTTCGGCCTTATTCTATCTTCTTTTTGCGATGATGCGGGTGACAGACAGCTGTCAGATTCATACGATGTAGTTACTTATCCTTTTCTCTAACCTTAAAGATGCATATTTTCGTTCTGCTTTCATCTTACCCGTGCTATGTAAAAAAGACTATAAACTGATATTTTAATCGTCTTTTCTTCACGTTTGAATAGTTCAATTAGATTGACTTTGTAATTGTTTCTAAAATTATGTTGTTAATGTCTACACTTTGTCATCAGCAACATCAACAGCAGCAGCAGCAACAGCAGCAGCAGCACCAACAAGCTTCGTCTAACGAGATGGGAGGCATCGCGCCCGCAGACAGAGAGCTGTTGCAGCGACCTGAGGCGCAAGCCATCGTGCGAGGTCAGTCAACAAGTGTCATCATCGTTAACAACCCGACTTCATCCGTTAGGGCTGCTGGAAAGAGATACCACGATCCTAGAACGCAAAGGGCAATGACTTATGACGATTCTGAGTATGGCCTTCACCCTTAAAACTTGAGCTGAGCGTAACGCTAGCATAGCATATAGCATAGTTAGCCTTATGTTCCCACTACTGGGACTCGGGCTTCCTCTCTAGAAGAGAGTAAGGGCCGGGCCACACTATGCGTTGCGGCGCCGCACCGCAAATGTTTCAGGCCGTACGAGCGAGGTGGCGTCACTCGTGTGCCCGCTGATTCGTCGAAATAATTGCGGTGCGTCGCCGCAACGCATCGTGTGCCCTGTCTCTTACTACGCGGCCACAAATATTAGCAAGCGCCACCTCCGCGAGCTAGTGTCGAGTAAACTCTACGAGATATTTTTCGCCGGGATATCCTCGGGCCCCGCTACGTTGCGACGAATTTTCGCGCGTCCGTAATAAAGAGAGATGAGTGCACTGCGATTACGTCGTGTCTTAGCGCGGGAACGTGGCATGTCGTATCGAGTTGTCGAAGTTTTACTTGTTGCAAAATTATTGCCGTATTTTGTATAATCTCTTTATAGCATAAAAAAAAATGTGACGAAAACGACGCCTTTAATAAATTATTTCCATTCAAATATACAATAGAGAGATCAGCAAAAAACTTCGAAGAAACAACCGACACACATCGGTTTTGAAATCACCGCCTAATATATTTTGACGGTCCGTAACGACCTAGACAAAAACATACGTCATCATACTATCCCCTCTGTGACATGCAACAGATTGCACACGATGACGTAAAGTTGTCAGCTCGCAATCTATGACGTAACGAACTGTCAGACTGACATCTCCATAGAGTTGTTCAAACAATTTATGCTTTTCGCTATCGGCACCCTTCGACTGATCGTGGATTCACCTGCTCCATATTAAATACACCGAGCACCACCGGCGCGGGCACGTGTTTTTGTATGAGCGAAACAAAGATGGCAGAATGCAAATCCCGAAGATGCCCGAACGTCTCTGTCGTATTTCCGGTGTTGTAATCCCCGGGGTAATGGCCGAACGGTTAAAGTAGTGTGTTTAAACCTTGTTCCTGATAAGATTAGGGTATGATTTGTTTGACTTTGTTAGTTATAGATGTTGTCTGCATGATTGTAAAGCTTTTCAGTCTTTATGTGTAGCTTTTTGAAGGTTAAGACCTCTAAACGAAAGCACTTAGGATGCAACAGGCTGCGTTCGGCTCTTGGTAGTTCAAGTTCTTTGTTTACGACTTGATATCGAATGTAGAAAGTGCTGAGTTTGATTTAGAAAAAGCCTTGGCATGTAAAGAGACGTAAGTCTCTACGATTCTTTCGATAGTGTTGCAAAAAAAAATACGTCTTTTCTTTTACATTTTTACGTACTGTTGGTAATTTTTACATAAATTCTTTGTTTTTACCTAAATACTTTTTATTATTATATAATCGGTCGGTTAAAACGTAGCAACGAATGTAGTTATTTGTGAGAAGACTGAGTAACAGGCTTAGTTATGTAACTGTGTTATATTTCTTTCCGTGTTGCTTTACATAATTTGTATTTAATGTAATTGTCATTTGGTCGTTCTGATTTAATTAAATAAAAACCAACTCAAAACGCTACAGCAATATTTAACATTGATATAGGCTCGGCTAGGTCCTTAATTTGTTGTATTCGATCGATACAGCGATGCGATTCGGAGAATCGCCCGGGCAGCGTCAACCTGTTGCTTTCCCACTTTGTTACTTTATGTAAAAGTGAGTGAGAGAGAACTATGTAGTTAGTACGTACATATTATGCTTACTTGTATGTGTTCTTTATAGTAATATATGTTTATACTCTATTTGATAAAGTTCGGAACTTTTGATTGATTTTGCGCTTTTGATTCCGATAAATCTTAATAGGAACTTACATATATCCGACAAGCTTATACATGTCACGCGAACGACCTGCCTCCCCCGTGCCTTTTGTCGATTAGTCTTTTACCTTTGTTTTGTATTTGGAATGATGTGAATACGCTCATCATTTAAGCTTGGCGGCTTCTACGTCGGAATCGGAATGTACGAGGTGACGATATTTACAAAATGCCGATAGGGTGGGTGCGACCGCATTCGAATTTTGCTTCGGCAATTTCGGTATTTTGAAAGCAATCGCGTTCGTCTGTGCTTGTGTATTCACATAATGAAGGATATTGTAATCATTAGTTGTTTATTATCAGCAAAGGAGAAGAAAAACAAAAGGAAACTAAAGTAAATAAACTTCAAAAGGCCTATTTTCGGAGAATTATGATAATGTTTATATTTACTAAAGCTCTTCATATCTTTCCACTAAAGTAATTAAAATTCTTCGTTCACCGTGAATCGTCCCAACAAACACATCAGAATTCGAAGCGATCGAGATCCGAATGGTGCGTTCACTGCGGATGACGTCATCGGCAGAAATACTGATCTCTGGCGCTTTAATGCCGATCCATCCAGTGCATGTTGTACTATACAAATCAATACAAAGAAATGAATCCTTCCGCTCCGTACGCTCCGATTCTGACGCAGTGGACGTTTAGCTTTATAATTATCCAAATTTTTTTATAGTTTTATTTTAATAGTGATTCATTTGACGCTTCTGCCTTTGCCTCCCTCTTCGGTGCCGATTCCGACAAATTGTGAAAAGTCGGCATTATTTGATTTTTTATAACATTGTGTTGTTTTAATTTTGTGCAGGACTGAAAACTGGCGAGATAACGGCACAGCATTTAATGCAACAGCTGAGTAACCCAGGTCTTCAGAGTCGCCACCGCGAAGTGTTGTTGACTATACTAAGACTGCACCAGCACCAGAGACAGGTAACTTGGAACTATAGTTGTTGAACTTGCTATACTATACAAGCGCTCGCCTCCTTTTGCGAAACAGTAATGCTAGCAAAGAAGTAGGCCACACTCGTGAGGCAACGGCGCTCACGCCCCAGCCGCCGCCGGGTCCTGATCCCGATTCTCGGCCACCGTAGGTGGATACGGTTTTTCGGACGGACCGTCCGGTAATCGTCTGGACCGAGCCCAAGACGTCGACGGCGCGTATCGTTCCATACGCCTCAAGGAGTTGTCAGCAAACCGTAGGGGCACAGTAGGGTCGAAGCCTACTGGGGCCAAGGATAGGTTTCTGAAAGGTACATTCGGCCCCGGTTCGAAAGGCAACGAAGGAAAAAGAGTAGGTTTTTAGTTAGTAAAAGTCAGACACTATCTCCCGCACAGCCCAAGAGCGGGGGATGTCATTGAATGATGTTCCCTCCTAAAAAAAAAAGTTGCAGCCAGTGGCTTTGCCCGCGTGAAAGTAGAAAGTTGTCCCAAGGGAACCTACTCCCGGGATAAAGAAAAAAATGTCCAATGAGATAGTCCAGGTGATATGGTCAACGCATGTGTTACATTTCATCTAAATAAATTCAGCCGCTCGACCGCGAAGAAGTTGGAAACATACTCGCTAACTTTCGTCTTTATAATATTAGTGTGTTCTGAATCCATCATCACATCAGCCGAAAGATGTCCACTGTTGGACATAAGCCTACCCCAAGTGTCGCCACAACGACCGGTCCTGTGCGTCACGCAGCCATTGGATTCCCGCAACCCAATCGGTCCAAACTTGTTTTTTGTTTTCACTCCAAATTGTTTGTTCAGATGGGCGAGTCCCCTCTGCCGGGCCCCCCTCATCTAGTCGTCCCACCGCATCATCAGCCGCTGCGCTTGTCGCCACTGCCGCATCAAGGTAACACTATTATTTATATTAATCTTATTTATTTATTATTAACTAGCTTTCTCTCGACTTCGTGCTTGTAACCTATTCTCCGATTAACAAATACACTCAACATAAAAATCTGTCTAAACAATTCGGACGAGTTCGATAACAATCACTATGACACGAGATTTTTATTAGATGAAGTACATAGATGGGCTTTGTCAATGTTTTCATTAACCTTTCAGATACCGTCAATCTGATACACAATAGTAAGACGATGCGCGATCGCTTGAGTTTTAATGAATTAAGCTAGAACTACAATTGCTGTCACGGATCTTGAGCGCTGGCTTCAAGTTGCGCAGAAGTCAAATATTCGGTCTCTTTAGTGGTGCGAAGTGAGAAACGGGGGCGGGGAGTGTTAGTGATTGGCTCACCGCGCCATCGCGTCATAGATGTCACTGATTCGTTCCCTGCGTTGTTGCATGTATCTAACAACGAAGAAGATTGGTTTGCCAATGTATGGAATGCGCAAAGCGATCCCCACTCTGACGCCGAACGCTCTAGATCCGTTTCGGCAATTGTACACTGCGCTCACGTGTGCCACACACCCCGATCTGGGCGCGTCGGTCTCCATACATTTTATATGGAAACTAAACCTGTAGAGCTACACTTGATCCACGCCACGCGACGTCGTTCAACGTACAAATCAGGCGTGGTGTACATGTGCGTCGGTCTAATGCAGTTCTAGCTTTACGGTTTTAACGTTGCATCGTGTCCACATAATATTAATAATGCAATCAGGCGTCTTATTAAGCCAGTTTATTACAGATATTGTACTCTAATAACAAAAAATATCTGATAAAGTAAAATCGAACATTGAAGACACTGCATAGCAACAGATTTTTGTCTCATTCAACTTTACGCACAATTATCTCGCTACCGCTACGAGATAACTATTCGTACTATAATCTTAAGAGGTTATTATAATAATGATATCTTATAGTTTACGGGAAAAATACATTTTACGTAATAAAAAAAAAAACAAAACGATATGAGATATTTGTTAACAAGACTAACGAATATCTCAATATTTTTTGTGCTCTTCTATATGTAATTATTTTTGTGTTTGTGTGAAAATAATAATGTACTATCAAAGCAACTTCCGCCTGACCACAACTAAGTTCATTTTTGCTTGCGCTCGAAACGAAAATTTCAAAGGGTTTGGCGCCGCGTCGCAGGATTCAAGCGAATTTTTTTTTAAGTGATCAGGCAGAAATGAACATGATGGTACTTGCCTACTAACTCTATACTAACCCCTATTTTGTGTAACGGACGCAGCATTCTGTGTGTCGCCTATTATGGCCACCAGCCCCAACACGCTAGCCGTGCACCACCCAGGTAGTATATGTTTCAATTCAATCGCTTTACCGGGAATAGCCCAACGCCGAGGAGAAGAACGTGAGTTCGATCCCCACTTTTTGCATAGAGATTGTACTAAAAAGTTACTGTGGCTATGGTACGCAAAGGGCAACGGAAGGAACACCGGTGGGGTTTTGTCCGTAACTATCACTCTCTCTAGCTCTAGCCACAGTGTGAGGAGTTATTTATTGAGATCTCAAAACCTACCTCAGACTGGGACCAAGGGTTTGTTTCTGAAAGAAAGTCTGACAGGCCCTCCCGGCCGTCCAAAAGCGGTCATGGGATGATTTTTCCACGTAAAAAAAAGTGTAGCCATAAATGGCTCAACAACTAAAATGTATATCTTCTGCCAAAAAAGGCTTTTTCTCTTGGAAGCGATACCAGATGCCGTACTATGACAAGTCTATGCCGTCATAAATTCATTGTATATACAAAAGGTGCTTTACGTCCTATGTATCTTCTTTCCACTTTCAAACTGGAACAAAGACAAGAATGGAACACGTCTAAGTAAGCCCCCAGTCATCAATAGACTCGGGAAGTCGCAGAATCAAATTGGTTGAGTAGCAAGTCGCTGAATCAATGGTAGTTGTAGTTAGCCGTTATAGTTATCGGCACGAATATTGAGCGCTGGCTTCAAGTTGCGCAGCAGTCAAACATTCGGTCTCTTTAGTGGTGTGACATGAGACGTGGGGGCGGGGAATGTCAGTGATTGGCTCACCGCGCCATCGTGTCATAGACGTCACTCGTGATTCGTTCCCTGCGCTTGCTGCATATATCTATATATATATCAACAACGACGACGATTAGCTCACCAATGTATGGAATGCGCAAAGCGATCGTGCACTAGCTTCTGACGTTTTTATAAGTGACCATATAGGCCTATGTGAAATAAAAAACTTTTGACTTGACACGATCCCCACTCTGACGCCGAGCGCTCAATATTCGTGCCGATAACTATACCTGTTCGTCATTTTTGGTTTGCTTGTGTGTGATTAATCTTTCAATAAGGTTTGGAGTGGGTAGCCAAAAAGCTTTACAAATTGAACGATTATGTTAGGTCATAACGCCATACTTTTTCAGACACTAGAACCTCTTCCCAAGGTAAACGATTCCCCTTCAACTTTTTGATGAAACGTGTATTACTAAAAGAGTTATGAGTATTCATGTAGATGAATGGAGAGGGAGAAAAAGGCCAAATAATAGATGGATGGATATTGTGTGAGGAGTGACATGACAGAAAAGGGAATCGGTGATAGTGTGACGGTTGACTGACAGATCAGAATGGAAGAAAAAATCGTGTTGCGCTCCACCCCAAGTAACACATTATAAGGTCAGGAAGGTGATGGGATGTTCAGAAGTTTGTACTCGCATTTATAGTTAAACAGGAAATTACGTATCCACGGTAATTTCTAATAAACGGGAGCTTTACACAGGTGAGTGCAGTCCATAAAGAGTATTGCTTCTATGGGTGTCAAATTAAAACTCATAAAAATGTGACATGATCATAAACTTGAACGACAACTCTATTGCGTTCGACCGATATCAAACAATTGATAATGACCACCTCAGAACAGGATATTTTTCTATTATACACCAGAAGTTCATCATTATATTTTTATAATTTGTTCACGTACTCATCTGTCACTATTTGACAGATATTATTCTCCTAATTTTTAGGGTTCCCTACCTCAAAAATAAAAAACGGAACCCTTATAGGATCACTTTGTTGTCCGTCTCTCCATTTTTTTTTAATTGTGATAAACTAGTGCTTGACTGCAATCCCAACTATTAACAGCTTTGTACAGTACAATTCACGAATGATGGCGGCCGTGAAGTTAGCCTTTGCGAACGTTTGCGCATGCTACACTCTTCTCGCACACGCACGTCGCCATTTGGTTCCTAAAAGACGTTACTGCGCAGCCTTCTGCGCAAACTTCGGCCGCCATCATTCGTGAATTGTACTGTAACTTCGTTGTTGATGATTAAATTTATAAAATAAAAAAATTGCATGCCTTATTCCCTATTGATGTCCGCAATCGTAATGTACCTTCGAACTTCCTATTGTCTTATAAACTGCTCGCTTCGCCCGCCTACATAAAATTAAACAGTTTTCCACCGATGAAAAATTTTGGCAATCGTACCAGTACTTTCAGAGATTACCTCTGACAAACAAAAAACAAATTATACCTTTTTATAATATTAAGTGTAGATTGGTGTTAAAAAGCCTAAGTGTTGTTCCACTAAATTAATGAATGAACCTTTCCTGGCAGGCGTGCCGGCCCGCATTCCTTCGCCGCGCGAGTTAGCTGCGCACACGCAGTCCATAATGCAGAATGCGCTCATCAAGAAGAAATTGGAGGAGCAACGAGAGAATTACCGCCGCAGGCAGGAGATGTCGCAGCCCAAACAGTCCACTCCTATATCATTCACACCCACCTCGGTGAGTCTTTACATATTTTTTTTAATTAATAGAAACTAAACATAGAAAGATTGACGACGCCGCCGAGGTCGACCTGGGAAGAGTTGATGAGATGACCTAGATGTCTACCGCAAGGGCTGGCTCAAGGAAAGAATACCTGGAAGAAGTTACCGGCTAATAAAATAAAATAGAAAGTATTGCTTGACTGCGATTCCATCAAATGGTAAGCTATGCAATTCAATCGTTGATGGTGAGCCGCACTAGTTTATTAGGAGTTCATTCACACTAGCCTTGAAGACACCTAAATTTTTAAACGGACGGAAAAACCGCAGCAGGCAAATTTTCCAATCCTTCGATGTACGCAGTATAAACGATGACGTGAAACCACTATTTACTTACTTTATAACCAATTCAGGCGATTCTCCGTCCCGCACTGGATACGTGTGGTCGATTATAGCTTACCTCCTCCCCTCTCGTAGAAAGGAGGCCAGCCTCCTAGCAGCGAGAAAATTACCTAGCTAAGCTGATTATATTATTCCCGAGGCAAAGGTGGGGAGATGACCTTGATTGTTACTGGAGGGACTGCCCCGCAATGGCCGCGGACAAATGTGTGTGGAAAAGGGAGAGGGAGGCTTTCGCCCAGCCGTGGGACATATGGGCTAACTAGAAATGGATATTTATGCAGAGTTATTCTGTATGTCTGAAAGAGTCCAGGGGAGTACTAATACTGCATCTTTTTTAGCTGCAAAGCAGGGTTGCTGTTATACTCCGTTAAATTTTGATCGTTTTAACCCCGTGAAGGGTCGATCCGGTACATGAAACACTCGATTTGTAAAGATAAAATTAAAAAATAAAGTACCTTTTTTTCAAAACTCATATTAATTTACGCATGTACGAAATTAATTTCTTTAAGAAAACGTAAGCTGAGCGAGTCCAATGACCTGTAGATAGTTTTTACGCAACGCCGACTACTACCTACAGGTCATTGAACTCGCTCAGTTGACGTACGACGGACGGATTAAAACGATCAAAATTTAGCGGTAGCGGTGTATGACCGGATTATTGTAATTTGAAGGGTTTCGTGCAGATTGTGAGCGGATTTCTAAATTGAGTATTTTCAGTTAGAATATATTGATGCATGAAAAATAATTCAAGTAAATAAATAAAAAAAAAATAAAACTTAAATCTGAAATTTGGGGTTAGTCAAGTTTGCATATGATATTCTGTGAGACATTGAGTGTTAATTTGCTACTTTCTATTATGTAAGGCATGGATACAGGGATAGTAACCGTCGCATTTTTGTATGGTTTTTGAGTTGCCAACTAAGCCGCCTATTATTCATAATAGTTCCATTACGGATTGACCATTTCAATTTGGACGTTGGCTTCTTTGTCATCCAGTTATACATAAATTACCGTCGTCGTGTTTTTGCAGGTATTACGTAAAATGACTGCAGAGAAAGAGTCTGATGCGCCTAGTCCGAAGCAGCAGCAATGGACGCAGCCACCCAAGGTGCCTCAAGGCAGGCCTATAGTTAAGGTGAGTTTTTAAATAAGTACAACTCATTTGTACTGAAGAGTCTACTGCGTTAATTAGCAAAACTCAACAGATGGCGCTGATTTCTTTGAGTCTTTAAATAAACTTTATTATTATAAAATGAATATAATTTATAGCACTCAGGGATAGTGCGTAATTTTTATTATTTCGTAATTAGGATGAATAATGGAAAAAAAACAGCAAACATTTTAAATCTTATTGTGTTTTTAATTGTCCGGATAAAGTTCAAGACTTAATCCGTCTTTATTAAAACAAAAAAAAAATCGATCCGTTCTCAAGCGATGCTTCGCCATGCTTAATGTGACTAGATGCCAGAGATTGTGACGCTGATGAGTTGGTTTTTGTTTCAGGGTAACCAGAGCGGCACAGCGCCGACGATGGGCTACGCGACGCCCAATGATTACCAACAACATTATATCAATCAACAGCAGGTGCGAACATTTAATAATTTTTATATCAACATAGACCAACTCTGTCGGTCTAAGTTTTGCTTTGGAGACTTGAGCCGTTTAGTCAATATAGCAGGCTCACTTTTGTATAAGTAGTAAGTTATCCCAAGGGAACATAATGCTGGGATAAAAGTCTTACACGCTATTCCTGGACTTGGGCCACCTGTGTGCCAAATTTCATTCAAATCTGTTCTACCGTTTGAGTTTAAACTTGTAATTAACATACACACACAGATACATTTGCCTTTTTAATATCAGTATGATTTCCATTTTCAATATTTCAAGCCTGTTTTCTTCTGATTCAAGACTAAGGTTATTTTTCAATCAAATTCCTTTATTTCACTCCGCTTCGTGAATTTTTTTATATAGAATCAAAATAAATATCTTGTGTTTGGTAATGTTACAGCAAATGCTGGGTTCAGTTCGACCCTTCCCTCATCCTCCTCAAAGGCAGCAGGTACCAAATTCGGTAAGTGTTTAAAAAACTGCTTGATTAAAGAAATTGCGTGCAAAAAGACATATTCGAAGATGAACTTTTGCGAAGACTCGGTATGTCAAATTTGCGTTAAATTATTGAACTATATTAACCTTTTAACTGGTTATGTCGGATATAAACTCACGTTTATACCGCCAGGGAAAATCCACGACCAAATACGCTATCTTGTCAGCTCTTCGGTCACCTATGGGGATTGTAGAACTGAAAGATATGGAATAGCCAATCGCAAACACGACCCTGGTGAATAGGACATGAAATCACTCGTCGGACCAATCCGACGCAAGCAGCTAAAGGATTCATTCATTTTAAATCCTATAATAACTGAAAGAAAAGAAAGAATAGTACATTATGATATAAGTGTGTAATGTTAGTGATTACCGACTAGGCGGTATTTAGACCCGAGCTGTGGCGAGGGTCTTAAGAAGCTGAGAACGGTAATAATTAATTACTCAAGTAATACACCTTTTTTCAATACACTTGTGAAGAAAATAACTATAAAACTAGTAAACTTTTGTGGCAGTAAAATCCATATTTTTTTTAAATTTCCATTTCAATACACATAAATAAACGGGGGTTGACCGGCGACTCGCGGGACACGACCTGCGCCCAGCCTGTGATACGATACATGAAATATAATTATGGTGGCGGAGAGGTGCAACAATAAGGTTTTTACTACATTATAGCACTAATGCGTAATGGTAATCAAAATGTCACAGTTTGGTAACAAGGGCCATTATGTACCTAATTGAAAAAAACATTTTATTTGCCCGAAAAGGCGCAAAGTTTAGACTAACATATTACATTTATTCGTACACTTGTACATCTATTATTTTACACATTTTTTGGCCGGCCGCTCAGCATTATGCTGTGTCCACACGCAAAATGCGACGAGTCCACAGCGCTGGTTTTCAGCGTGAACCGGTGACTGTATATGATGAATGATTTAATCCCGTTTGAATTGTGTTGGCACTATGTTACTGTTAGTTCAATTTGATTTTCACACTGAATTTCGTTAGAGCATTTAGTGGTTTAATTTGTTACATTTTAACCCTACGATGACGTCATGCAAGGAATACGTCGAGTTATCAGTAAGATTGTACATTTTAAGCACACGAGTCCAGAGACGCCAAATAGTGATAGATAACCTGTTTTGTATAATTTGCAGTACAACAACATGAACAATATGGCTCGCGGCATGGCTGGTGGCACCTCACTCCATAAGCTTCTCATCCAGTCGCACCAGAGGAGTCTTAACGGTGAGTACTCGGATAGTTCAGTAACTATTGATCATCATTATCTTTTCAGTCGAAAGACGTCCATTGTTTCTCCCTCAAATGTTACCACTATGAACGGTCCTGTGCATCTCGGATCCATGGGATTCCCGTAACCCTTACAAAGTCATCGGTCCACCTTGTAGGCCTTCCAATGCTGCGTCTTCCGGTACGTGGTCGCTACTCCAGAACCTTTCGGTCCCAACGGCTGTCTGTTCTGCGAGCAATGTGTACTACCTACTGCCACTTAGTTTTCGAGCTGTGGCGGTAACCTTAGTTCCTGATTCGTTTGTGCAAGGAACGGTAAGAACTATTTAGTAAAAGATGTTAAGCAATTGATTATGATATGGTAAAAAAAAAATGTATGACTTTCCGAACTATTGCGCATATGGAATTCTGCGCAGCCAATTGTTTAAACTTCGGAGCGGTCAAGATATTTAGGCTGTACTGTATTTATATTTATTAACTTTATATACTTATCAGATTTTTTATTATGAAATAGCTTTAGTCTTCCTCTTTATTCGTGTGAATCGTCATTGGGTTATTGCAGGCACGAAATCGAAGTCTGATAAAAAGTAGCGTGTATTCTTCCTTGGAATTCAAGCTTACTCCATACCAAATTTCATCAAAATCTGTTACTTTTAGTAGAGTTTAGTATTTTCTAGACAAATATTTTATACCAAAGATCACCTTTATCTGAAGGAGAAACTTGAATCGTCAAAAGCTTTTTATTGTATTGAAATTCGCAGGATTTTGTTATATTATCCAAAGGAAAAGGCAAAAATGAGTTGTATCACTCGATTTTTGAATATTGACTTTTATGAATAGTTCGAGATTTGTTATTTATGTAATATACGCGACGCACAGGATCGGTCATTATGGCAACACTTGGGGAGACTAATGTCCACCTGTGGACGTGGCTGAAATGATGATGAAGCAACATTTGTAACAGTTGCGTGATGTTTGTTGTGCGACAATATTAATGTTGTATGCAGGTAACTTCGGCGACATGGCGGGCGCGGGCGGCACGGGCGGCGGCGACAACCAGCTGGCGCGCTGGTTCTCGCCCGAGCTGCTGGCGCGCGCGTCGGCCGGCAAGCTGCCGTCCGTGCACGTGCCCAACGCGCTGTCGCTCGAGGACCTGGAGCGCCACCACCACAGCTCGGCGCCCGTGCACAACTGAACCTGACTCTCTAACCGTGGATCGTCTTCCCACTCCAAACGCACGCGACACGCGTGGACGCATTTCTACCATATCCAAATTAATACCAGTGAAAAGAAGATTAAATTCTATCATGGTCCATAAAATGCTCATTCGTCTATATCGACCCTCGATTCCTGTAATAGCAATAATGAATTTGTCAAAACTCCATTTAGAAAGTAATATATTTAGTATTAATCGACCTACTCCCATTGAATGAAAGCTGAGATAAAAAATGGGTATTAAACTCGTGTTTTGCGCAAAATTAGCGTAAACGAATGACGTAAAAGATTGCATGCATTGTATTAATAATTTTATGCAAACATAGTCCAACTTGCGAGATTTAGATCTGAAATATTGGTTTTCGGTTCTGTAGATTTGTCACCATTTTTGTTTATTTGGAACATTGAAAAGAAAGATAACATATTCTAACCTGCTTTCAAGATATTGATGAGTAGGATGTCTACTTGTAATAGTAAGATAATGAGTTGCTAATAATCTCAAGACATCGAAATACATTGATAACATACAAGCTCGGACGAAGTATGGAATATGTAGGAAATAGTGTAACGTATATCGTAAGACCTGATTTTGCCTGTTAGTAGTGTATTGAAGTTCATTAATACGTCCGCGTCTTGTAACCGTAACGTTGTAGAAATCTCAGAAACGAACCATTTTTATAAAACAAATTAAATTGTCAATGTTCCCTTCAAATTGTATTACTGGACAGGACTAGTATTGACGAAAGGTAGAAGCTGATGGCGAGTAACAATTTTGATGTATTCATTTGTCTAGGCGGTTTCGACTGTTAGTCATTATTTTAACCCGCTGTCAGCTCCCTCAAAACTTCCAGACGACTTCATTTAGTGGAGTAGTAACTCCTTCCATGACACTCATGGACCAGCGCTGAACGCAAGAAACAAACGGCCAAATTGAAAAGTGACCTCATTTGATCTGGATTTCTTGTTTTCGGTGCTACCTTAAGTCGGTTGAGATGCAAGCGAGTGAGATGGAATGTGTGAGCGTGAGTGCATACGTATGTCTACGGTTGTGTTTGTAAGCATTTTTGTTACTACGTCGTTTATGTGAGGAGAAGGATTTTCGTTGATAAAAATAATAATAGAAGTATTGTCTTTCCCCGCGTCTGAACTCAGCGAGGCGGGGGAACAGACGTAGTTAGGGCGACCATTTTAGTTCCGAATCGCGATTTCATTTTGTAACGATTTTGGAATTTGGCACAAGTGTTACAAAAAAAAAAACCAGACATTTGTGTTTTAAATTCCTGGAATATATTTTTTTATGAATTTTACGATTCGCGTGCGATTTTAGCGATTTTTTTCATCATTGAGACCTGAGCTAGATGCATGTCAATTATCATTTCGGATAGCCGCACAGTATAGGAGCGTATACAGATTCGGTACTCGACAGTATAGATATTACCAACCTGTTTTAGTTGAATGTTCCTTGTGTACGCCCTTACGACAAATGTAGAGTATTACCGTCCAGAAAGCGTATGTCAATCTCTTTGTTAGAAACTCCAGCAATTATACTACGTACATAACATAACGCCTATGCCTTTAAATTAATTTAATAATAAGAAAGTATAGAACCCTATTGTTTTAGACCAGCCGCATGAGTTGTTCAGAATGGACACATTAACCAAAGTTTTCAGATGTTTTAAAAGATGCAATGTGTAAAATGTTTTATTTATCTATATTCAGTCTGTTGTATAAACTGTCAAATATATAATGGAAGCTAGTCCAAGGTCCATCTGAACGTGAACACTGGTCGTATAGCGCAGGTTTCAAGGCATTTTGATGACATTTTGAGACGGATTTGACGGACTCTAATCATGAACTGATGATTTATTAGTGAGGGGACGTGGTGCCGTGAGTGGCGCATGAGATGCGTCGCCCGCGGGACCAGGGTACCGAGTGTTACTGGCGAAATTTTAGTTAACGGGATTGTGAGCCGTGGCGATTAGCACGGCGGCACGCAGCAGTGCCGGCGCTTACTTGTAACAACACGAGAATGTCTGTAAGCTTTAAATTATTGATTAAAGAAAAAATTGAAAGTTTCCCTTTGTTTTATTTCTTGTTATAAGGAATGAGAGGCGAATCCTAGTCATTCCTAGTTTTCCTCTCAAAATTCCAATCCTTCCTTTCTCCATCTTCTTCAAAGTAATATTTTTTGTTCGTAATTTTCAGATCAGTCGCAACTTCCTGTTCATCTGTCGAGTCATTTTCGTATGATGGACGATGTCTGGATGTGAAAATATTAATGTTGTTAGCACTTGCTTCAAGTAGGTATGCCATTTATTTAATTTAACACAGCTTAAAAATCTATATACAAAACTGAAAAAAAGAAACAGACAATTAAAAAGCAACAATACTGTCATAATCTTTATTATTATAAACTCGTTACATTATAATAATGTATCACCAGTTACACAAAGCTAAATGGGGAAAACCTTATCTCGCATGTGTCGATACAAAATTAGAATATAAATTATCTCTCAAGGCTGAACAATGACAAATAATACTGTAGGAATCTTCAATTGTTGTCTAAACAGCACTTTAGAAACGTCAAGTAGTTATAGGTAAGTAGCTTTGGCGTATAGGCCTATGTTTCTTAGTGATAAAGTAGAAAGAATTTTGAAAATTGGTCCAGTAGTTCTGAGTACAAATCGTAACATAAAAACAAACAAAAAATCAAATCTTTCCTCTTTACAAAACTAGTTTAGGTACTCGATACCTAATGTGTTGAAATTAGCTGATAACACTTTATTCCAAAGAGTTGAAGTTTAAAAGGCTTTGATGTTAAAATGTCAAGCGTGCGAACGAGAAAGATATAGCGTGCGAACGAGAAAGATATAGCGTGCGAACGAGAAAGATACGGTTCAGTTTAGGTCTTGAAATGGTTCGTGTTAAGAGCTTGTAGTAAGGTTTTTGTACAACAAACTTGTTTTCAGGAAAATCCCAGTTGCTTGTTAACACACCAAGTAAATATGAAATAAATAGTCAATGTTCGTTAGCGTTATTAACAAACCATCAGCCTCATCATCACTTCCTGAACTTAAATTAAAACTAATGTCTAACAACGCCCACTTTCATTGAAGTTTTCTTCACAGTTTGAAACAAAATTTTATTTTTATACTTAACCAAATAGCTATCCTTGATGAACACAGAAAATAAAATATAGCGCTATAAAACTGCTTAACGTTTTTACTTGGTTACTATAGTGATCTAAAATAATACTACTAAGATGAAGACAATCAGAACTTATCGAATAAACTATACCTTGGAAACCGTTTAATAATGTAGTTAGGCAAGAATAAGCAATTTACAAATATTTTTCCTTTTGTAATAAGCTAAGTGTAAAACAATACAAAACTCACTAAACACACTGGTAAACTTAATAAACGAACAGGAAAAAAACACTGAAAACTCGTTAATATCTCATTAAAAACCTTGCAATCATTTATTTAATTAAATATAACTTAATCGCTATTCCATTATGTATTTAGGAACATTCTGTTTATTATAAAATATACACTTTTAGTATTCGATCCACGTACGAAATAAAAACGTAAACCTCGATAAAGGAATATTAATTCTAAAGGGCGCCACGGCCGTCCCCCGCTTTTGTTAGAAGCGCACTGCCGCACTGACTTGGCAAGGCAAAGCGAAGGCCTGCAGATAAAGCTACATAGTACACTCGTTCCGCTGAATGTCGTCATACCGGCAGAGCGGCAACAGGCATGCGCAGCTAACGGCGCAGTTGTAGGCACGTTGGTTGGTCAATACAGAAATAACCTTGCAGATAAATGTTTTAACGAGTAGTAATAGGTAGGTATGTATGCACGAGATAGAATTTAAAGTTCCTTCAATAAAGATTGAAAGCAACAGTTCATGATTGTTTTGAAAGTGATGATAATAAGAAAATAATGCCAATTAAATTTTTTTTTCTTTGATAAATCTTCTAATTTATATACCTACATAAAACAAAGTCGTGTGTTAGTTTGGCACACCATTTATAACTCAAGAACGGCTAGACTGAGTTTTTACGAAATTTTTTGTGTTTATTTGGTAGGTTAAAAATAGATCGTAGACTATTTTTACTCTCCTACGCCCCCTCATATTTTCTTTGGTAATTTATATATGGCAGAACCAATGGGCGGAATAAAGTTTGCTAAATCAACTAGTAGGTATTAATATTTGCTTTTTTTATATATAATTGATATAAACTATTGCTTGACTGCAATCCCACTTGATGGTAAGCAGTGATGCAATCGTTAATGGTGAAACGCGCTAGTTTATTAAGAGCCTATCATTTTCTTAATAACCGGTTCTGGCTATTTCAATAAATTAACAGTCTTTTATGCTAAGTTCTGCGGGTTTGTGCTAGGTCTGATGACAATACTAATCGCGGGTACAGTGTAATTTATGACACCGTTTGGTATGATGTTACAGTCATTTAAGCAGAAAGAATGTTTAGTGATAAAGAGACTTGGACTGAGTAACACTCGAGTTTCAGGCGAAAATAGAAGCCTAGAATAACAGTAGGCTATTTTTAATATGGCGATATGGCCATGTGCTTCAAAAAAGTTGAAAATTCAGCAGCAAATGTTTATTTTAAACCCGACCAAAATATTAATTGTTGCCAAAGCATATCAGAGAGCTGTGCCCGGACCTTTTTTTTTAGAAACCCGGAGCGGATACGGCCCATAGTTCAAAAAAATAAGTTTATTTCCACCTATATAAGATTTTGGTCCACTGGCCAGTCCAGTTTTCAAAAGTTAACTTTCTAAAGTTTAAACTGATAACTCTTTTAAACGGGTTCAGGAGTCTTACCATGACGTGTTTAAATGTCAGCCGTTCGAGCGAGAAAGACAGATCGAGCTATACACTATAAAGAGGTCCTTACCTTTAATAGTTTAGTTTGTCAAATGGGTCGTGCTAAAAGAGCTCGTGGTAGGGCTACGTCTTTATAAACGCACACGAATAGAAATTTTGTTGGTATTGGTTTCCTGGACCATTTCAGCCTTACACAAACAGGTTTGAGCTATACATACCTGCCTAAGGTGTGTATAATATAAAAGTAGCGGTTAAGAGCCAAATTTTTATCATAAGAAAACTGTTATCAGGCGATAACTCTGCGTTTTTAGATTAGGATTCTAGTCCGACCGTCTGAATGTTGGGCAATCGCTCTAAAGCGTTTAAAACATGTACTGCTCACCACTTATCTATATAGTTCCATCCCTCTTTCTTGCTCTAAGGGTCTAAACAGACGGACTGCATTTCAACTGCAGCCAAGTGCAGTTTGAAGGCAGTTGACACGACTGCAATAGAACTGCAAACACGACTGCAAACCAAACGTGCGGTACGATTGCAGTCGTGTGAACTGCACACCGACTGCATCCGAACTGCACCATGCGTGCGGACGTGTGGGTATGATGCAGTTCGGATGCAGTCGGTGTGCAATTCACAGTTGTGTAAATCCCAAAATTTAATCATTTTATTGAAATATTGTACAGGCTATTGATTTAAGAATGAATGAACCGACGATAAAAACAAATTTTCTTTGACATTTATTTAGAGATTTCGTCTTTGTTTTACTTTTGAATACAAAAAATATGATCAGTACCTAACGCGTACGGATAGTACCCCATTTTTGTGCTAATTAAAAATGGGGTGCATAATGTCGCTACTATCCTTTTTAGGGTTCCGTAGTCAACTAGGAACCCTTATAGTTTCGCCATGTCTAACGTCTGTCTGTCGTGTCTGTACGTCTGTCCGTCCTCGCTTAATCTCTGTGACCGTTAGCACTAGAAAGCTGAAATTTGGTACCAATATGTAAATCAATCACGCCGACAAAATGGTAAAATAAAATTGGAAAAAAAAAATATTAGGGTTTTTTTTTCCGATGGGAAAAATCATCAAATATATTAGGGTAGCCAGCCCCCCTATATGTAAAGTGGGAAGTGGTTTTTTTTTTTAATTTCGTCCTTAACGTGTGATATATTGTTGGATAGGTATTTAAAAATAAATAGGGGTTTACTGAAATCATTTTTTGATAATGTCAATAAACTCAGAAATAATCGCACCAAAAGTAAAAAACAATGTGGGGACACATTGTTTTTTACCTCTAACTTTTGAACCATAAGTTTAGAAAATATGAAAAAAATCTGAAAAGTAGAACTTTATAAGGACTTTCTAGGAAAAATATTTTGAAAGTGATGGAAAGAACAGTTTTTGTACAAAAAAGACAAAAGGGTTCTACAAAATAATTTCTGGACTAAGTTTGTAGTATAATCGTATATGCAAGCATTTTTTTAAACTCATAAGTGAGTACACTTATTGTGACGAACGGGAAACTACGGAACCCTACACTGAGCGTAGCCCGACACGCTCTTGGCCGGTTTTTTGTAACTTAGAACCATCACAAAGTTAGCATGTTGCCGAATGCCTCATCGATTAAGGTTGATTGTAGATAATGCTGTCAGCGATATCACCGCTATTGTACCCAAGTTTGTGTATAAATTACCATTTTGGTGTACAAAAATGTTTATTCTATTGCATCATGTGCGGTGGACCCTACCGTTTTCTTTCTCGCTCTAGTAAATGACAATTCTAGGTGACAGAAAAGGATAGAAGCATAGGAAAGTGCGATTTTATACGGCCAGATGTAACTCGACCCTAAACGAACTTTTTCTCAGAAAGCTACTATGTGTCCTAAAGTCCTAATATAGTCGTCTTCTAGTCTTTGTGGGAGAGCTATATGTAGTCAATTCAGCTGTGAACTCGGACGTGTAAGCTACCAACAACTAATGTTATGTTTCACGAAAGATTCAATGTATATACAATTATACAATGTACATATACTGAACATATTATGTCTACTGTCTGTGTCGTGATCTGTAACGTGACCTAGCCACCCACATTATTATGTAGGTGGCTTTATAATGTAGTACATTGGCTTTCCGCACTTTGTCAGCTAAAACATAGGCACGTATTTATACCTAGTGTCTGTTTTTTTTTTACGAAGTATCGATGTCAAGTTATTGATTTCTTAAGACACAATGATGGGATTCAGATTCCGATTTCCGGCCAAAGTAGGCGCGGGCTTGCGGACGGCGAGCATTGAGTAGCTCGTAGTAACTAGTAACTTACCTATAAGTTTGTATGGAACCCTCAGGGTGCGACTCGCAGTTTTTTTAAGTAGGAAATCACCAAATAATTTCTCCCGCTCTAGGACGGAGCGAAATTGCGTGACACCCTTTTACGTGCTTTTACCGACTAAAACCCTAATATTCCATCATTAAGCCTTTGGGTGCTAAGGCCACGGTGTAGGGTGTATGGCTCTATCCTTATTTCTCGGACTAATGACTAACATTTATTTTAACACGTTTATAGTAATTCCCTTGCAAGTCAGAAATTTTAGCGACCCCAAGAAAAGCGCGGAGGCAAAGAAGATCGACGAGTCCCGGTGAAACGATACCACACCACTGTCTGGATTGCTAAACAAAATGAACAAAAAAGCGACGGAGTATGAATTAATTAAATTAGAGGCGATTCAAGAAGTACCTATTTAGGTTGACAATGTTAAAAAGTAGATATTTATGGATTGTTACCGTTGAAATAGTGCATCGATATCTAGAAACAAGTCTAAAAATCATAAATTAGATTCGTAGTATTGAAATAGTGCATCGATACCTCTACATCTACGTTAGAGTTCTAAGCTTTCACGGATATGTTTCTGTAAACATTGCACCGTGAAAATCTGACTGAAGTAAGCGTCTGTGCGGAATTTTCCGAAAGAGTTACCGTGGACCGGAACGCAAATAATAACTGAAGGAATACAAGTGGGTTTTAGTCGGTAAAAGTCTGATACTCCCTCTTGCTCCAGAGTGGTCGGGGTTATTTGATGGCTTTCTAGTTAAAAAAATTATAGCAAGCGTAAACTTTCATTCAATCTAAAACTGTGGATTTAAAATTGTGAATTTATTTCACCTAAAATACATTTTAGTTTAGTTATGCTGGCTGGTCTACAAATTTTTGGTTCTAGGACATGCCCGTTTCCTCACGATGATTTACTTCACTGTTTTAAGAGCAGAGTGGTGATGGAATAAATTACAGAAAGTAATGCGCCTGTGACATCCACCAATCCGCACTAGGCCCGCGTGGTAGATTACGGCCCATTTCCTCTCCTAGAGAGGAGACCAGAGTCCCAACAGTGGGAACTTTATGAGGCCGACTATGCTATGCTGGCTGGTAAGGTTTGAGGACTATGAGCATGATCTTCCTAGAGTACTTGTCCTGAAGTTTTATAAGTTTGTACTTTGTAGGTTTATTTATTTACACTTGTCTACATCAATTATTAAGGTATAAAGTTGGAAGTAATCTCTGGAACTACTGAAACGATTTTGAAGATCTTTCGTTAGGATAAAGCAGCTATGTTATTCCCGAATGACTAAGCAAAAATGTCTGACGTGACGCCCTGCGAAGTAGCATGGGTCAGCTAATTTGGCGAGTACATTGCTTTGGTGGATACTTAACATCCAGCTTCTGGAGGGCCGTGCAGGGTAATCGTTCATAATTTATTAGTTAAAAACCAGCAGAAGAATACAAGCCAGGAGTTTGTTGGTTCCCGTTGGATGGAACATCAAGTAGCGTGTTTGAAAATAGAATGATTTGTCCTGCTCCTAGGGCTGCAATATTGTTCGAAAGAGTTACCATGGTTCAGGAACGGGCAACGAAAGCATACAGGTAGATTTTAGTCCGTAAGTCTGACCTCTAAATCCACCTAGAGCGAAGTATTTGAAAGAGTGTACCTAGCTACTTAGGTTTTATTTTTAATTTCTAGCTTTCTACTTCCTAGGGTTTTCGACTTCGTCTCCTCGTGAAATTTCTGAGTTGTAAGTACCTATTTAACATGCTATATTTCTTGTAACCAATTTCTTGGATGATAGTAGGGTACCTACCTTTAACCTATCTACCTGTTCCTAAAACAACTTTAGGATCTCAGTTTGATAATCTAGATTGGGTCTAGAACTTAAGGATAGGTTGATATTTCATGGGCACCTAACTAGGTATCTTCTGTGTTTATTAAGTAGCAACTTAACTAATATTTATTTCTTTACTGTGCTTAGGTACTCTTTCCTTCGGAGTGTTATTGACAAAATGTTACTTCCTACTTACTTACACTATTTTTGTAGGGGCCTACCTTTGATTTTGGCATCCAGGTAAACATTGTTCTCATCCCAAATTATTTTTCAAATAACGAAAGTAAGATTGATAAGCGACATTTAATTTTTGTGCTCGCTCTCGTAAAGGTAGGACTTATTTATTTATTTAATTACGACGCGCGATGTAAGTCGATGCAACTACTGGTTTCGCATGGGATATTACGGGCGTGTAGATAAGATCTTGATATTTGCATGCGTCGACAAATTATTTTTAAAAGTACATTTTACCAACCAAAATACTTCAATGATTGAACACTATTATTTCTTCACTCCGAAGATTTTTTTTTAATTTAAGGATCTAGAAATCTGAATCTGCGAAAATAATTACGGTAGGCAGGTACCTAGTATTTATAGCACATAATTCCATTTCGTATCTTTAACCACAAATATTATACAAAAAAATCACAATCTAACTTCGCATCACTTGACAGGTGTGACTGACAAATAGATAGATTGACTTTCTTCTGCGCGAGTGATGCGCAGTTTCGAACATTGATTGTTGACAATGGTATTTACAATTTGATTCTGGCTGGTTGACTATAAAACAATCGACGACGTCACAAAAAAAAGAACTCGCGAATATTCTAGAACGTGTCACTATTTCAGAGTCCGTGTGAGTGAGTCAGAGTGAGTGCACAAAAATGTACCTAATGGCGACGTGGCGGGCAGCGGAGCAACACAATAAAGGACCTAAGTGAACGAGCTCCGCACCCGGTGTGCTAGAGCGGCGGCCGCCCGTCGAATGAATATAATTTCAACGTTGTTGGTGGAGCCCTAGTCGGCGCGGTGGGGCGTGGGTCGCCGTCCTTGCGCCGTCGCTACTAACCCGCCAGCAGTCGCCAACCGCGCCCGACAGACGAACAAAGAAAATCAGGAATTTAAAACTAGTCGTGTTAATGCATATTGCATTCACACTAAAATGACATCAAATCCCCGAAAAGAGTGATACAGAAGCCTAGGATTGTTAATTTTGTATTGATTTTTTAAAAGGTTAGTAGTGATTCTTTGAATACGTAATACGACCAGATACGCGTTGTTATTAACACATTGCATGATGGCGTCGTGAACATTTCTTCTTGAATTAGGTACCATGTAGGCCAGTGCATGACGTTATTAAAGTGTAACGCCAAGTGAGGAACGAATAAAATATGATTAGATGTTGTGACAATTATTACTGAACTAAGGTAATAGCGAAAAAGTACTCTGTGGTAATAGCTAAAGACAAACATTTAGTAGTAACAATATACCTACATCAAACCTAAGTGAGTATTGATTACTTATCTAGTCTATTTTCATATGCTAGGAAAAGTAGGTGAAATTGTCAGGTATCGGATATGTATTTCCTACTGTTACCTAATTATATTGTTTGCTATTTGTTAGCTGCTCAAGTGGATCAAGATTGGCCATCGGCCGTATATTAAAATGTCTTGGATAAAAAGGTACGTTGCAGAGATAAATATTGGATATTTATTTTCCACGATTGTTAAATCTAGGCACATTTCTATGGTATTTAGATTACGTGCAAGGCTTTTTATAATAATACACCTTAGGATAGCACCACTTCGTATTATCAGGAACGGATGTGACATAAACGCGTAAGCGAAAACGATCACATACAATAACACTTTTTTCCGTTTTGTTGGTAAGCCTGATTAAAATTAAAAGCAATTTTTTTTTACTTATACCTCAAACCAATAACTTATGTCATATATTATAAAAAAATAGGGGTAATAATACAATATTTATAAAAAAAACGTAGTTTTATCAACGAAAAAGAACAAAGAATTGGTTTGCTCATTGATTTTAGACTTGTGGTAGGAGTCGCCATTTTGTTTCGCGTTCATTTCTTGCGGCGGCACGACGTGAAAGAGACGCTCACAAGGGCGTGCGGCGCAGGGCGCTGCGCCGGTGTATGATTGCATTATTGTTGTTGCGGAGAAACTTTTAGTTTTAAAAGACAGTGTGCGCGTGATGTTTAAGTTTTATTTATTAAATCGTATACTTTTTGATATTTGCTAAGTGATTTGATTATTCTAGGTGCATTTGAATAGCTATAAGGTAGGTCATTAACTTTGATTTCATTTTGATCGCGTGGAATTTTACTAATGTTGTATATATGTTCTCTTATGGCTCTTTTTGTTAGAATAAGTCAATAATATGTCTGTGAAAGTCGTAATTCGGCTACAAACAAATAACCAAGAATGTGACCTGCGCGGTAAGTGTTATTTAGTGATTCGACTTCAAGGTCAATATGTGATGCTAGTATGGAGATCGCTGTTTTCTAGACTAGGAACTCGTATTCTATTTTAGATAGGATAGAAATCGAGTGATGGCTTTGCCCCCAATGATGCATGTGGTTATATAATGAAGATTTTTAAGGTTAGATTATTTATGGCATGCTGAAATGTCATATTTTCGGTTCTGATATGTTACATTTTTGAGGTTTTGTGTTTGTTAGGGTCTTAAAGGTTTTGGTTAATTCGAAATAGATACCTAGGATAGGTTTGATCACCAGTGTTGTATTTTTTCAAGTCTTTTTTTTCTTTTAAATACCTACCTAATGTTTTTGGCTTGGATACTAAGTCCTTTAAGCCATGTCTTCATACGAACAGTTTATTTGTTAACCATTAGAATATGGATGTGTACATTCTAATGTTTTTGTAGTATTTGACTGTCATCAAGGCAAGCTTCGTTGAGGTAGTCAACACTATACTAAAATTCTCAGCTCCATTTTTCCAAGATGGCGCCTGTTTCAATGATTCTGAATAGTGATATCTGTACAAAACTCGCCAATTAAACTAAGAATCAATTTGCGAATAATAAAAACAATCCCGCTAAAAATACCACACGGTATATTGTATGCAAGTGGTTATAGAATGAACAAAGAGAACTCAAACCTTTTTTTAAGTGGCAACATTGCCGGAGCGGCTAGTGATGTCAATGTACTAATATTATTACTTGGCCACAATAGTTTCAAAACTGGTAGAGATGATTTAGAATATTAAATTGAGTTTAAAACGCAATCGTTAGTTCACCAGAAAATTATTTAGTTGGATCTAGGCTGTTTAGAGGCTAAATTTTTTATACAATGGTTTGAAGTCAATCGACTTCAGCAGGAATTGTTATGATTTAGTGGCTTATTTTTTACATTTTATGACTTGAAGTTTTAAGATGGTGGAATTCAAGTAGGTATAAGAAATTGTAATTTTAGAATTTCTTAATGCGAAGTACCTTAGTATTTAACCTTTCAATCTGGAAATTACAGACACAATAGAAAGACAATAGGTGCGCGAACGCCGGCGTTCGCTTGGGGTTTAATGAATTAAGTAGTATATTAGTAGGATGTAGGTATTTACTTCATACTATTGACGTAACTATGGATAATTTCTGTTTCTAAATAACAATGAGGTAAAAAAAAACTGATGCTCGATTATAAGTTTCTAAGATCGATTCACCTAATCGATTCATTGTTTAGGATTGATTAAAAAAATGATTTTATTGTAGGATCGATTTAAAAATCGATGTTACCTACGTATAAAATCGATTTTTCAATAAATCACCATCACTATTAAAGTCCTTGGAAATATATTGTATCCGAATACACCAAACTAATAGCCGGTAAACCATAAAACCAATATTGGTTTAACCTTTCAGATACCGTCAATTTGAGACACAATAGTAAGACAATAGATGCGCCAACGCTTGGGGTTTAATGAATTAAACAAAACTCGTGGTATATTACATTCGCGATAAATTGTAAAAAAAACTTTACATTTACAATGAAATGCATGTAAATTCGATGGCACATAATTTATTATGTTACCGTCATTTTATGAGAAAACTTAAAAAAACCTATACTTCACAAAACAGCCGTGCAAGTGCCGCTTTTTCATTTTGCAGGGCATAATTATGAAGGAACATACACGGGTTTTAGTCAGTAAATGTATATTGTAATTTGGCTTTGTTTGGCTTTATTTACTGCTGGAGAGTGATAGTTTCAAATGGGCCTTTAGGAAGATTAAAATATTAGAAAAGTTAACGGAGAAACTAACATAACCTGCAGGATTCTTCGTAAGAGTTACCGTGGCCCTGGAACACTGGGCATCTGGAAGGATCACGGGTAAGTTTTAGTCAGTCCGCCCTAGAGAGGGTCGTTTGATGACTTCAGTGAAGTAATTTGATTATTACTGACCTCAAAAAGAACTTTTTTTGATACCGCTAACAATCACAAATTTAATTCAGCGATACTATAACTGAAATACGGACTGATTGGAAGTCTACACAAAGATTGATTGCTAGGTTCGTTTGTTTATACGCATTGTTAATAAATTACCGAATATTAATTCGTTTCTTTATAAAATATTTTGTTTATAATTAATTTACAGAGAGTTTATTTTCAATTCACGGTATTGATCGAAATTGTATTATTGTAAAGCTTTTTTTTGTTTGGCAAGATTAAGATCTGTGTATAAACGACACCATAATTATGATACGAAAACCGTTTGCTGTCAATCCTTCACTGAACCGATTTATTTGTATTTGAAATCGATTCTGCGGAGATTAAACCGTTTCGACAATTCATTGAGTGTAGGCCGATTGAGTTGCAGATGTTTTTTTTTTTTTATTATGGATAGTTTTGTGTGCGTTTGACCACTATCTCACCTGATGGTAAGCGATGATGTGGCCGACGATGGAGCACGTTGGCCTAAAAATAACCTATTCACTCGTGTCTTAGACCCGAAAGGAGGATTAGAAAGAGTTTGGGTCTGGATAGTATAGGGAAACTGTAGGAACACACACCCTCTCACTGCTCCTAAAGCAGGAGATCAGCATGATCAAGCCACAACTGCATCCAAATAACTTGATTTAGGATGAATATAACACCTCATTTTGGCGATGGAGGGTCAAGTAGTCTACGTTGAAATGCGAGGATACTCCTGTAGGACTAGCGAAACTGCGCGATGTAGCATTGTGCGACGATAGTAGGTAGTGGCCGCACCCATATTGGTACTTTGCTAGCTATTACGCTTCACTAGGTTTTTTAATATGTAGCCACGAAATGTGGTGTTGCTATAGTAGTCGAGGTCGGTGTCAGTACAGTAGTCGAGGCAAGAGTCGCTAGAGAAGTCGTGGCCACATACTAGCAACGCGCATGCAAGTTTAATTTGCGGGCTACCGATGGTGCTCGATCGTTTAAAGTCTAACTGCTTATAAAGTTTTTATAAGCTTTCATGCCAGCTGCTTAATGGTAGAAACGCGGCCTTACAATATCAATTTTTATTTGTTATTCTGTCGTGATGACTTCATGAAACTTAAACGTTTTTCTCTTTTATAGAGGTGTTAGGTAAATACAATTATTCCTCAGTCGGGAGACTGGTCTCTGGTTTTTATTTTATAATGAATAATATCTTTGTAAAACAAAACAATGGCACAAAACATCTTAAAATTCAGTTAAGTCTATTGTTTACAAATAATTTAGGTATATTACGGTTTCTACCTTCGTGGTATTTATATTAAGTAATTTACGAAGTATTTTATGGTTCCGTGAAAGACTTTAGTTAATGTGCTATTAGGTCCCTAGATGGGGTAGATCGTTCACTGTAGACTTCCATCGCTCGTCGATCCTCATTTCCGATTTCGTTGCTCGTCACTTCTGGCAATACGGTGCGATTCCAGGATGGCCACACTTTCTTTTTCTTCCGAAGATTTCAGTTTTACGTGTGCTTGGGTATGTGATCGTAATCCCTTTGGAGCGTATAACATACAATCAATCTCAACTTCGACTAGGGTTCTTCTGTCTCCTAAAACAGAAACTAAATCTTTATGAGACAACCTCTGTCTGTTAGTTTTTTTTTTACTACTAGTGACCCAGCTGTCAACTAATTAGCGTTAAACATTCGGGATAACGTTAATTATTTGATAGTCAATTGAGGTTCAATATTCGCGCTACAGCCAGTATATTCATAAAGTGACTTTGTTTATGCGTTGACGTTAATCTGAATCACATTTTGTGCGATCATTGTGACAAGTTTGTACAAAATATGTTGGTACTACATCAGTAATTATTGTCACGTGTCTTAGGTGTACCTAACGTGTAATCTTATTCTAATATTTAAATAAATATTGCAATAGCAATGATGTTATAGAATTTCGCTTTTGGTTGAAAGAATTATATACAAAGCGTCCGATAGTACCTAATAATGCTGTCATTTTCGATCTTGACGAACAGCACTCACAGTGCTGTTCGTATTGCAAAAAAAAAGTCGGATAATGGGAAGATATGTACCATTAACCCCTCAAACCCCAAGCGAACGCCGGCTGGGTTTTGTTAGAAACAGAATGCTCAAATGCAAGATATACAAAGAACATCAGTGAAATGAGCACAAAACAGTACAAGGATATAATAAGATCATCAAATACTAGAGATACAAGAAAACAGAAGATGAGACATACACTATCTTCAAGCTTAAGAAGAGCGCTATAAAAACAACTCATGCGTGATGACGTAACGTGATGGTTTAAAAGCTTGTTTCGTTCAATGTTACGAAGAAAAAGAACACGAAAAAAGAGATAACGCTTGAACGCTTTATTGGCATTCGGTAATTCCGTCACTCACTCGAATATTTTGCAAAACTTCTTCCAGGAAAATGCGTACACTATGAAGGATTTGGCCCTACACGCAAAATAACAGATTAAGGTCTTTACTGGATTCCTTACACAAATTGTTACGATTTCAATAGCAACCTAGGTAATATCCACAAGATGTCTGTATTTTCAAAGTTTCTCGAGAAAGATGTGTAATAACGTCATAGGTATTCACGTAAGAGCGGTTGTATAGACATGTATCTCGGGTATTCTCGCTTTTAATGTAGGTATATAAATATAGTTTGCTAAGAATAAATCGAATGCAAGAGATACAAGGAACATCGGTAACTGAAACAAATATAATTGTGAAGCGTGTTATAAATGTGTAATTTTTTATGATGGAAAATCTGCCTAGAAAGAGTTAAATTAATGAGATCATCAAGATGAGAACACCATTTTAAACTTGTTAAAAGTGAGCGTACACAAGTATAATATCAGCTTATCCCAAACCAGATAATGTTAAAAGCATAATGTGCAAAACAATCAGTGCGCTAATTAAAATATCGGACTACTACTTACGGTAATTACTTATTACTTATAACTACTAACTACTAGGATAAACTAATAACTAGTTTATCCTAGTTCAAGTAATATCGAGTATCTTAAGAGCTAATATGTAATTATATTATTTACATGAACAGTGGTGGCCGAGTGGTAATGGCCCCGACTTACGAGTTGTAGGTCGCGGTTTCGAACCCAGCCAGGCGCATTACTTTGTGTAATTTATTTCATCACCACTGCTCTCAAAACGGTGAAGGAAAACATCGTGAGGAAACTGGCATGTCCTAGAACCAAAAATTCGAAGGCATGTGACATTCACCAACCCGCACTGGGCCCGCGTGGTGGATTACTGCCCATTCCCTCTCCTAGAGAGGAGGCCTGAGTCCCAGCAGTGGGAACATTAAAAAGGCTGATGATGATGATGATAATTGCTAATACAATATTACTAATAATATAGACCAATCGGACCTATGTCAACTAGAAATACTGTTAAAATTACATAGCAACCAATAAGTTGTCATCATAAGACAAATTTTGTCGCTTATTGTAAACGACACCACCCTGATGAAGTTCCAATACATAACGAAAGCATTTTTATCAAAATTACGACCATGACATAGATGATCTGTAAATCCTATTTGATCCCAGGAAAACGATGGTGCTTTATTGACATTACATAACGAGATACTTCGTTATAAAAAAAATGTAAACGACACTACAGTTGAGATAAAAATTTTGCAATGCAGCGGCAATGTGTATAATTCAAGTATTCTATATAATACATTGGCAATGTATAGAATACCTGAGGCGTCCAGGCAATATATGAAATATTGTCCATTCCATACTTTACCTAGGTAATGTTAAGTCTTGGCCAGATCTTATATATGAAATATTGTCCATTCCATACTTTACCTAGGTAATGTTAAGTCTTGGCCAGATCTTAGAAATTGATTACTTCATGATATGGCCAAGTAAAACTGGCCTGTTCGTTTTAAACGTCAAAGTTTGATTATATTTCAATCCTAGTTTGGCCTACTTTCTATAGACCTTTTATTATCATAGAAATCCTACATCAATGATATGGCCAAACGAGGATTGATAAATATCATCAAACGTTAACGTTTAAACGATCTGGCCAGTTTTAGTTGGCCATATATCATGAAGTGATCAATTCTAAGATCTGGCCACGACATATACAATTCTAAGGGATTGTATGGAGTACCTGCTGGGCCACCGACAGTTTGTAAAATAAATAGCTTTTGGTCTAGATATTTATCAATGTTAATCGACCTACATATAAATTGACGAGCCATGTAAAAGACGACAGCACGGAGGGTGACGTTATTTTAAAGCACCCCGACACGGACGTGTCAGGTTTAAAAGGTTAAGGGTCACAGTCATTAGAGCCACTCACCCACTCCGCACCACCTGGCCTCCTGCGGTTAGTACGCGGTAGACTTGTATGGGTATGCGCTCACTATATCGACTCTGTAGCGCCTCCGGGTCGCCTCGGTCGTAAGCCCTTTACGCGCGGACATCGGGTGGACCACTCGGTGACAACTCGCTGCTCGCATGCTTGCTTTGTGTTGACCGCGCGTTGATAGCGCGCGGGTCCCGAGTGGCTCGCGCGCTGCCCACGAATTATTCATGCAAGGACGATAGCGAAAGCGACGTCCACTCGTTGACCACTCGGCGTTCCCTCGTTGACCACTCGGCGTGTTGACCGCACGGGGTCCACTGGTTGACCGCGCGACGTTTATTGGTGATAACGCGGCGTCCACCTGTGGTCCACCTGTCGACAACGAATGGACGCCGAAGTGGGTGCGGGGTGGGTGCCGGGTGGCTCTAATGAGCTATGACCCTAAGGCAAGAGCGAAGTGGAGCAGAACTTCCGCTTTAGCTTTCGTAGTTATTTTTTTTATAACCATCCTGAAATAGGAGCCTTGCTTAAAACTCCGCAGATAGATATAGGACCTGAGTACATATACTTAATAAAATTAACGTGACATTAAAAATACTTCTGGCTTTAAGTAACATAATGTAATTTGCTCACAAATCTAACCTAAACTGTCCGTGTCAAGGTAACTTTACGTCACCCCCTTCCCACCTCTCGTCTTTGACACATGTCATATTACCGACTATTGTATAGAACGTAAAGTATAAAATTAATATTATTTCATACATTACCTACACGTTTTAGATATTCTATACATTGACTAGGTATTGTATAGAATACCAGATTAAACAGATTGCCGGTAACATATACATACAGTTTTTACGCATACTAATTGTCTTTGCCAAAAGTAGTGATGGTCGTTGTAAAGTAAAACAATTCAACAAACAATCTATCAAAAACCTTTACGAAAATGCCACAAAAGTAGGCATGACCATATATTTTGGTCAAAGTTGCCCCTGAGATGCTTTTTGAGCCGAAAAAAGGGTGAGAGTACAAAAAAGAGCTGTTCCTGATTAACAGAAAAAAGTTAATAAACAAGATCTTGCTTTGCCTAGTACTCTTCAAAATGAAACGTTAAATCAATTCGACTTTTGCTCAACTCTGTTTGTTGAAACTCTGACAAGGATAAATGCTAGAGCGAGTTCAAAAATTCTAGCTCCAGAGCGGTTACTTGATTTAAAGTTTCTTATAGAAAATAGGAATCAAGTTGTGAACCCATGCAGAAAACTGAGACATCGTAAGATTCTGGATATATTACAGCAAACTCAAACATTTTGGTACATGTTCCAAACTGCGAATAGCCTAAGTGTCTATCTTTTATTGGATTCTAGTATATATTTCTCAATTTTAAAAATACCGATGAAAATAAAGTATTGGTTGTATAAAGTTGGCGTGCACATATTATTATACTTTGTTTTCATCTTATAATAATGTACTGTGGATTAGCATTGAACACCCAGATATCTTGGACAATTGATTGAATTTTACGATGTCAAGCCACAATTTTAAGCAGATTGATATTGCCTTACACCTGCGTCTAGTGAGTGAGATATTCCAAAAGATTTAGGCTGCTTTTCCACCAGAGATGTGTTATGTAGTTATGCTACGAGGATGTTATTTCTAAGCTGTGAAACGATCCAAGCAAGATGTGCGAATATGTGCTGCTCGAGCTCGAGTAACTTTCTGAAAAAAATTCTGCTGTGCACATAGCTACACCACTCACATCTATAGTACGCATACGTAGCACACATCCATAGTACGCATCCTTCCATAAAAAAGCATATCTTAGTTGAATCCGTTTCCACCAGTGCTAAGCTATGTGCACCAATGAATATGAATGTGGATATCAAACGCATCCATAGCAACGTAGCTTAGCACCTCTCTGGTAGAAAAGCACTTTTAAGATCGATCTACGAAGTTTAGCTCCTAGAACAAGCAAAAATTAGCTTTCTTCGATAATGGACTTATTCCTCGGGGATGTCGAATTGTTAAAAAAAATATAGATTATTTCGTTTTTATACCTGTATAAAAACGAAATGTGCATTGTATGTGTATTCATACAATGGTAACCTTGGAAGAATCCCGCTTCTGCATACTTCAGCTAGGTAGTTACAGAAATGGTTTTGTGCGTTTGTAGAGCAGGGCGAAAGGTGTCTATGAGCTTAATAATCGTTGGATTGCTCCTACGGTTACAACAATATTTACTTGGCTATGTGTAGTGCGAGATAGAGACACTGTGTGCGAGATTATTGTATTTTTAGTTAGTGAAAAAAACGAACACATTATATGAGTAATTGTTTTGCAGCCGTCAAAATGGAAGAGACAAGTCCAGAATATCAGAAGAAGTGGGAAGAGTTGATGCGTTACATACCATTTTTGAACTGCATGATCCAGAGACTGGAGAAGAACCGAGAAGGGCCTTCGTATCCACGGCAGGCACAGCTCGATAAGATTCGGGCTCTACGAGGATTGCTCTCTAACAAGAACAAAAGGTTATTAGATTATACATACATTAATTGCTATTAGAATACTTTTCTCGAGTTTGCAATGTATCATTACTAGAATTTAAATGAATAGTTGTGAGATGTCTTCTGTGTGAGCTTCATGATTATTAAAAGATCTCCTTATCTTTAACCTTTAATTGGGAAGGAGATTATTCAGGAGTCGAATATTTTGTACCTGCAACGTTTCGATTGCTTCGGTGAAGTTTAACGACTAAACCCACCTTTTTGCATTATTACTTTTATTAAAACTTTTATTGCAGCTACAATCTTAGACTTTCGCTCTTGTACCTACTGAAAAATGTTACGGACGTTACTTTCCCTAAGAAACAGTATTTTTTGATTTTTGGGAATAATCTGAACGATTTCCTTTGAAGAAAGAATTATAAATTCTGAGACATTAGTATAGATACCGGCACGGATCTTGAGCGCTGGCTTCAACTTGCGCAGAATTCAAATATTCGGACTCTAGTGGTACGAAGTGAGACGTGGGGGCGGAGAGTGTCAGTGATTGGCCCGCCGCGCCGTCGTGTATTAGACGTTACTCGTGATTCGTTCCCTGCGATTGCTGCATGTAACTAACGGCGACGACGATTGGCTCGCCAATGTATGGAATGCGCAAAGCGATCCCTACGCTGACGCCGAGCGCTCAAGATTCGTGCCGGTTACCTGTACCTGAATAACCAATTTTAGTGCTGCTGCTTTAGGCCAATTCAAATAAACACTGGGTAATTTCTAGCTAAAGACTAATATGCGATATAATAAACATATTTTTTAGTGATACATAATATTGTTGCAACTACAATGTCTTTTAAATTTTTAGGATGAAGGTGGAAAACTTACAAAAATGTGAACAAGTTCTTCTTAATTTGTACGCTAAAGTGGAGAAGGTAAGTTTATTCAAGCGAATTAAACTTATAATGATTTATCTGTGTAGTTGTGATAATTTCTATACATTTCTTTTTCCATTGCAGAAAGAATTTTCGGATTTTGAAGGATTTATGGAACCAGAATTTGCCATAGATCCACCAACACCACAAGAGAAGTCAGATTTAGAGGCTGTAAGGAGTAAGCTCAAAATCGTAGCTAAACGCCCACCAGATGCCCAGGAGACGTTACCAGAGATTTTGAGGGTGAATGAAGTCGAAGAAATGCACACTGCAGGTTCTAAAGAACCAGCTCTTTTTCAAAGGAGGCCAAATAAAGCTTCACTATCGCCAGGATGTCGTACTCCAACTAAAGGAAAAGAAGAGAAAGTTTCACCTCAATCTGCTTCAAAGCGAAATTACACTCGAGTGTTAGTTTCACCTGATTCTTCTTCACGACGTTGGTCTACACCTGAATCGACGGATGAAAAACCTCTTTTTAGTCGGAGGTCTCCCCGTAGATCTCCGAGAAGGTATTCTCCTTCTTACCATAAAAGAGAAAGAAAGAAATCTCTTAAAGAATCGGAATATAAATCTAAAGAATCAGGACGTAAATCCAAAGAATCGGCACCTAGATCCAATCAAGATGAAGATTATACTCGTAACATTACTTTGAATGTGCCTGAAGATAGTTTAGGCAGTTTGAATACCAAACATTTATTCACTAGGATTTTTACATGCAAAGATAATGACGTAGACATCGATACATTACGGGGTTTGCGAAAGCAGATACTTGATGAACTAAAGAAGACTGGAGCTAGCAGTGATGATATATCTGACTTAATATTAAAGTCCTATAATAAAAAGGAAAAGCAAGACAGAAAAAAGAAAGAAGTAGAAGAGGGTGAGCTATCTGATAGTGAAAGTGAAGTAATTGAAAATGTATATGGCAGTTTGAGTGGTAACTTGGTACTGAAAGAGCAAAGTGAGGTCAAAACTTCTGCTGACAAAGACAAAGCGCGTAAAATTCAAATTTGTCTTGTGGTGAAATCTGATACGAAACCTGATCCAAACACCACTACAAGTACAACTACCAATACTAGTGCAGGTACTTCTGACTTTTTGGAACTAGAAATGTACGATAAAGAGAGTAAACAGGTTGATAAATCTAACTCTGAAAAGGAGAAAAACGAGTCGAACGTGATGAAAAATGATAATGAAAATGAGTCGAAAAAGATAGCAACAGCAAAAAATAACGTTAATGAGGATGTTAGTAGTGAAAGTAATAAAACTACCACCACAAATGTAGAATTAGAACAACCGCAAGAAGAGGCAACAAAAGTTATTGCAAACGAGCCTGTCAAAAATACAGCTAACTTTTACAAACCTATCAGTGATGAACCTGTAAAAACAGATAAAGAAGATGATAACAAAGAGGCCAAAGATTCACAGGCCGAAACTCAAAAAAAGGCAGATGTTACAAAAGGTGTGTGTTTGATTGAAGAGGAACTAGAAAAAATGGAGAAGCCTGTTGAAATACCCTTACTTAATGAACCAGTAATATCTAAAGCTCCAACACATAGTAAACTTTCAGAAATAGACATACTACAAGCCCTAAAAAATGAAATATTGAGTGAGACCATAACAATTCCGGGTTCCGAAACAAGCACGCCTCTTTTACATCAACCTAAAATCAACAAAGTGGCAAGCGCAAAAGAAATTTTGCCCAAGAAAAGGATATCTATAGAAAACTACAAAAAGAAGACAGACAGAGATAAGATAACAAGTTCCATTAAAATATATTTAGGCGATAATGATTACATAAAGAAACCTAGTCTTAAATTAACAGAGAAAGAATGTGAAAGGTTTAATATACAAAAGAAAATGTCCTTCGACGATGACAGTTCAGACTGTGACGATGATGGCGAAAATCAAACAGTTGACATTTATAGTGATCTCGTTCCTAAATCGCCTGATGGTGATGAGTCAAATGACATGGAATTATCAGCTCCAGTTATAATTCCTGGTGATCCTGTAAAGGTTATGCCAACAAATCGTAATGCAGATGTGGATATGAGAACTTTGCCGATTTTATCTCCTAATCAAATCAAAGCACCTACACTATTCAATAAAGTTACAGGACTTTCAAGTGTTGCTACGATAAGTGCTTCAAAGACTGATACAAAAAGTGATCTTATTAAAAGTCAAAACAGATCTGTGCTATTTGATCCTCGGGTTAGAAGGGATGTCAATGCTAGCCAAAGTCTTAGTCCGCTTACTGTTAAGCCTGACAGGACGCCAAGACCAGCTTATTCTAATACTATTCAAAGTCCTGTGTCAAATGCAGTAACTACACCTAACGCCAGGTCGTATGAAATGACTCCTAATCACCAATTTGATGTCGACCAATCTAACAAGAGACACGTGTATGTCCCCACATTTACTACGAGTGATTCTAGAGAGAGAGAAAATTCAGTCTTAAAAGATTCAAAAGGGGAGCTATCTAGTGAAAGGAAATCTCGTTTTGATGATATTGGTGACAACAGCAGTTGGAGTTCAAGTGACGTGTCGATTAGCACACGTTATACCGACACATACACTGGAGAAAAATACATTAAAGGGCAAAGAAATGATAGATATAGTCTCGACAACCGAGACGTCTTTTCCTATAAAAGATCAGAATGTCCCAGGACACCACTTCCGTCTTTTGGAAGATCTGAAGTGCCGGTTACGTCAACCCAGACATTTAGTGGATTAGAAATGCCAATGACTCCTGTGCATTCGTTTGGGAGGGCCGAGTGCCCTACTACACCAAGTCATCACTTTGGAAGGACTGAATGTCCACCTACTCCCAGTCATTCGTTCGGTAGATCGGAATGTCCACCTACTCCCAGTCATTCGTTCGGTAGATCGGAATGTCCACCTACTCCAAACCACCCTTTCGGAAGGTCAGATGGTTCTTCCACCCCGAGTCATCCTTTTGGGAACCATGCATTTAACATCAATGAGCACTCTCTTTCTTCAAGTCATCAATTTATAACGACCGAGTGCCCACCAACGCCGTACTATGGGAGAAATGAAGCCCCGTCTACTCCTAATCATGGATTTAGTTGGTCTGATTGTCCATCGACGCCAAATCAATCATTTGGAAGATCCGATTTTAATGCACAAAAATATACTAAAGATCCTAGACTTAACAGAAAACCTGAGTACGAACCCAATTCTCATTTGAACGAAAGAGAGCGCGGGTACTATAAAGACAGTGGCTACTATCGCGGAAGTTCTTACAAATCACAAAAACCGTATAACGGATCAGATAATTATAAAAACCAGGATAGAGACCAAGGCAGAAATAAGTATAAGTACTATGCACTAGAACAAACTGGACGTCCATTAAATAAAGATTTATCCAGACGTGAACAAACCGTTAGTTCAATACCTAACGATTATGAAAGTGAACGAGTGTTCTCAAGAGAACATGCTCAATACAAAAGCGGGTATGAAGATGTTGCATTGCGACGCGGCAACCAGCGTGAAAGAAGTGTTGGGCGTAATATGTATCCAGAAGATAGAGAAAGGAGTGTTGGACGGCATTCTCGGGCCGAGGATACCTTGAGCAGGCCCTCATCCAGAGGACCTAGTATAAGAAGGAATTCTTCTATTGAACCAGAAAATAAATCATTATCGGTGAAACCTTACGCTGGGCGCTCATTCAAGATTGATACCAGTGTTAACGAAACATTCCAAAAATTCCTTGATAGTGGTAAAGGTATTCAAGTATTTGAGTACAATTTTAATGCAAAGAGACAAAGAGCTACGAGTGTAGGAAGAGCATTGGTCAAGGAATCCCGTTGTGAGCAAGTGTCTGACGATTCAAACCGTAGCTCTGAAATTCGTTATAAAAAGGATGAGTTTCGAAGAGCATCAAGCGTGGGTAGAGATTTGGCAAAGTCTGCTTTAGACGAAAGAAGCTTCCAAGAAATTAAGGCTGATTTTAAAACTTATAGACATCCTGTTAAAGAATCCAGCAAATTTGACATTGGTAAAATACGGAATATTGATACAAAATCCAAAGCTAATACAGAACATGCGGCCCGTCATAGAAGAGAAAAAGTTTACTATGAGAAATATAAAGAAGAAAAGCGCGCTCAAAATTCTTCAAAAGTGGTTTACTCTCCTAAAATGAACTATAGAGATCCAAGAATGCGTAAAGAAAATAATATTAAAAGCAAATATGTAGATCCCCGTTCAAAGAAAAGTGGAATAGTTTACTCGAATGACAATATTGTTAAGGGCGCTATTTTGGCTTCCGGTTATGGAGTGAAAAACTATAAGATTCCTAAGATAAAACGTGTTGAGAAGGAGAAAGAGGCAGAGATACCTTTAAAAGAGGAAGCTGCAAGTAAAAAGGAGGACAAAGAAAAAGATAAACCAAAATATATCGAAAAAAGAAAAGATGAAGAAGACAATTTAAAAGAAAAAGCAACAGTAAAAGAAAAAGCAACGGTAAAAGAAAAAGCAACCGATAAAAGCAAAGATAATGTAACACTGAAACAAAAGAACAAACAAAAAATCAACGAAAATACTAAACATAAAATTAAAGAAATACCAAAAGACAAAAATAAAGAAATAATCAAAGAAAGCGATACTAAATCTGACTCTGAAGCAGAAAATCAACAACAAATCGATGATATGAGCGAGATTGATGAGCCGATTGGAAGAAGATCAACAAGGTTGAGTAGAAAATTGGCAGTGACACCTCCTGTTAAAGACAAAACTGTAAAAAGCAAAAAATCATCTAAGAAGTCAATAATCAGCGACTCTGATTCCGAATCGGACAATAGTGTTACAGAAAAACTTCCTAAATCTGACGAAAATAAATTAGCCATTACGACACCTGCTACTTTGCCACAGTTAACTAGTCCTGTCAAAGAGAAAGTGGTTCCTAAAGAACCGAACGCTATTGATATTCATACTAACTTTGGCTTAGAACTGGAAATGTTTACTGATAATGTTGTGTCGGATCCTGTACTCGATAATATCAATGCCCTCATTGCTGATCTTGATAACGACCTTGATGCGTCTAAAAACGAATCTACTAATAATTTTATGAATGAAATAACGCTTGAGAATATGATGCAGAACATCACATCTCCGCAGGACAATTCAAGTGAAAGCCGAGATGAATTCACAAAAAAACTTAAGGCTGTTGATGAATTGTCCAAAACAACTAATAATAAAATAGATGAAAATTCTCTGGCAGATCTAAACGAAGTAAATGAGGTTAATAGCAATATTTCTCATAATAACACAGATGTTTCACAAGAACGTGTAAATACTGAAAATCTGAACTCCAAAACAAATACTACTATAAGTTTCGACAATCTGCTGGCTTCAATAAAATCTTCTGAAAGTGTATCTATACAAAATGATGAAGTGGAGAAGAATAAAGATGAAACTTTATGTTCAAAACTTTTAACCGAAAATAAACCTGCCAACGAGAATATTGTTTCTACTACGGAAATGGACAAAGTTACGTTGCCAGTTGAAGATAAAACAAAAATAGATGAAGGAAGTATGGATGGTTGTTCTACTCCGGATAGTACCATCAACAATGATGTCTTAGATAAAAATAAAAACGATGAATTTGTAGCTGATAGCACAAATGAAGAAGTGCACAGTGAAATGAATGTCACCTCGACTGGTTCGGTCGAATCTAAATCAGTTTTGTCAAGTACAAAAACAGAATCCGATCTAGAATTAGGTAATTTGCTTACAATGTTACAAGACAAATCTAAAATAAAAAAATTGCTTAGTATGTTAGGGGATCAATCTGGTGATAATGATAAAATTAAGAAAAAGCTTGAGAAATTAAGTGAAATAGTATCTGATGACGAGATTGAAGAAAAAACGGCAAAATCAGAGAATAAAATTGATGCTGTCACTGATGATAAAAAACCCGTTGCGATTCAGACAGTCGATGAAGAGACTTTAAAGCAAAAAGAAGTCGATAAAGAATCAACTGATGAAACGAAAATCGAGGGAAAACTAACAAAAGAAATAAAAGCTAATGAAGAACAAACAAAAGAAATAAAAGCTATTGAAGAACAAACAAAAGAAATAAAAGTCGATGAAGAAGCACCAAAAGACATGAAGATCGATGAAAAAGCAATAAAAGTAACGAAAGTCGATGAAGAGGTAACAAAAGAAATGGAACTCGACGAAGTTGCACAAAAAGAAACGGAGTCACAATCACATGAGGATAACGAAATGAAATTACTTAAAGACAACGATGAAAATAAATTAAACATCGATAAGAAGACGCAATTAAATAAAGATGAAGACCAAGAAAATGACGACGATCAGGATAAAGATGAAAGCTTTGAAGATTTGATTGGTGAAGATGCTGCCGAATCGGAAGAGGATCTTCAAGATACAAAGCCTAAATATAAAAAGAAAATGACTGGCAAAAAAACTAAATTCGCTAAGAAAGGAAAAGGTCGGGCTAAAAAAGTTTCGACAGTTGCTGAAAAACGCGTCACTCGGGCTACAGCTTCGAGTGAGATCATAAAAAAACCTAAGAAACCACCACGCGAATTACAAAAACTCCATGACGATATTAAAGAAATGTTTATAAGAGATGATATTTTAAGTGCTACCGGCATCAGAATGTGTCGTTTAGCAAAAATGGTCGATGAAAAAAAGGAAGAAGTGATTCCAGAGCCGAAACCCGTAGTCGTATTGGAAAAGTTCAAGAACTCGATTGACAAAAGTCGTGATAATCTTATTCCTGAAAAAGTGAGAAAGAAGCCTGGGCCTAAACCTAAACCTAAAATATCCACAGATAGTTTTCCTGAAATGGAAAAGCCAAAATACAAACCAGGACCTAAATCTAAGACTAAAAATAAAAAAGAATCGGACCCTTATGAATTTGATACCGAGCCAGTAGTAGACAATACAATTGAAATGGCAAGCGAAGATGATTCTGATAATAGTTCTGATTCCGAAAATTGTTCGCTTGCATCTTCACGAAGCTTTGGTAGCACCGAAGTTCTGGCTGAAATGAAGAAAAAGGTGAAACGTAAACGAGGACGTGGTTGGCAAGATGGAGTGATCAAGCCTAAGAATAAAAAGAAAAAACTTGAAACTAAACCAGAATCGACTCCAGAACTTCCGGAATGTAACTTTCGAACTGACAATCAAGTTGCCTTTCCAGATCCGAAATGTTATACTGATAGAAACTACTGTTTCCGTAAAAATGAGTTGTTTTATACATGTCGCTTATGCGGATTTGCTGGTACAGACATTGTACATCATTTTGTAAACGAGCACCCGCACGATGAGATCCCGCTGTCACGAATGTCGCCGGTGCTAGCTAAAGAAGTCATTGAACAGTGTAATAAGTTAAATTTCAGGTCAATTAGCAAGATGACTACCGAAAAGTACGTTTGCATATTCTGTTATCAAGAATTTCCTTATAACGCCTCGGTTTTGGAAACCTTCTTTTGGCATGTAGTAAGCATGCATACTGGTGAATACAAGCGTACTTGTGGTCTGTGCTCTTCCGAGACTCGATGCCAGAACAGTTTGGATATCCCACCACCTCCAAAAGAAACCAAGGGTCAACTCATTGGCTACATTTGTAAAAAGTGTCATTATACTCAATTGTCTATTGAAAATCTTAAAAACCACGTCATCCGTCGCCATAATGATGAACAGACTGCTGTTTATAAAATTAATTTATCAGTATTGTCTAAAAAGACTTTGAAGGAATTTTCACGTTGTAAATTACCTGAGCCTACAGCAAAACCTGGTAGCCCACAAGAGATACGGGCTAGGCTTAGTAGAGAATCAACTGAGACTGCAGAAAGTACTGAAACTGAGGCACAACAGCGTAAACCTGTTATAAAGAGTCGACAAGCAAGTTTCAAGTCTAAGATTACCTTTGAAGCTGATGACGGCGTAGGTGACTTATCAGATATGTCTAGAGAAGAATCCATTGAATCTAACATTAAAATTGAACGCGTTGAACCGAAGTGCAGTGATGAAGTTTTGCAGGGTGAACCTCATCCTGATGAGGCAAGTGGAATATCACAAACTGCGGAAGTAGACCATCAACCTGTTCAGACTCCGCATAAAGAAAACGTACAACCTCGTCTGGACTCAGAACTGTCAGACCTAATCAGTCAACCTTCTAATGACATAATTGATTATCCTCATTTCAAAATCAACATCACCGAGTCTGGCGCTAAGGAATATATTTGTTGTATCAATGGGAAAGATAACCACTTCAAGACAACTCTTTTGATTTCAATGAAGAAACATGTACAACTGAAGCATTCTGAGAACTGGGACGGGTATTGTTTCATTTGCAAAGTCATTGTTACTCCACAAGGGGCACATACATTTAAAGACTGTTTCCAACATTATCTTGATAAACACATTGATAACTTTCCTATCTACGAGAAGGAAGTTTTGCTTGAATCTGTACCTGAAGTAGTTCCAGAGAAACCATTAAGGCAAACCGATAGTCCCGCTCCTTCTAAGCCGTTTGTCAGTGTTAGACCTATTCATGAATTAATATCTACTGCGGCAGTTGAGACTCAGAATGAAACTTCAAGTTTCCCGATAATCCAGAGTGTAGTGAGCCTCGGAGCGGAGTCTCCGCGGCTGAACCCTACGTATCCGAAAGTTGGACAAGAGTTGAAGCCAACTGAAGTTAGTTTTAAATACGAGGAAGTACAAGCTAAGGTGATGCTCAATAAACACAGAGTAGTTCTAGAAACTATGATGGCACGAGATAAACTAATTAAAGTGTTCAAATGTGCGGGTAAATTTTGTTCATTTACATCTGACTCTGCCGAGGATGCTCTGCTTCACGCGTCCACGCATCAGCGGATCGGGGGTGTCGACGCTTTGAACTGTTCCTATTGTGACTTCGATGCCATGGGGAACGCTATCGATCTAGTAATGCACGTATTCAAGGCGCACGGACACTGCCAGTATTCTTGCGGGCAGTGCTTCTACCGCGCGGCGGCGAGCCAGTCTGTCGGCGCGCACGCCCTCAGGGTGCACGGGGTGGCGCAAACTGGGGCCGTCGTGCTACGGACGACTGTTGCAACCGCTGCTGGCGATGGGGGCTGCATGCTGACTCGTGAACAGGCCGTGCCGTATTATGTTTGTCACCATGGTAAGTTATTTAAAAAAAACATACATATTTGAATTGTGTTATGAAATAGTGCAGTGTAGTAATGCACCATTTTATTAATGTAACTCAAACGCTGTTACTTGTATTAAACGCCACACTTTCATTCTTTGAAGATCATGACGTTTATGGTTTTCTATTACATTACCGAAAGTTTGGTTTTTAAGCGCTGTTATAAGTTTTACGGTGGTTACATTCAATTTTAAAATCTGTCATTTCAGCGGAGAGCGGCAGCGCATGCAAATTCCGTACTTACACTCCAGACAAATTCTGCGAGCATTTACAGCAGAAGCACGCTAGCGCCACCTCGCATCCCTGCTATGTAAGTATTAACAAAATAATCCTTAAAAAAACATCCATGTTTGATGGCACGCCTTGCGCAGTGGTTGGCTGCTGCGCTGCTTGCAAAAAAATTGTATTCAGGCTTACAAATACTTGTTCTGGTTTTGGGTATCTTGTGTATTTGAGTTTACTTGTTTGTGTGAACACACAGTGGCAGTTGTACACTTTTTCGCACAAATATTTATTAAAAAAAAGCCTTTAAACTTCTATCATTGATCTGATTACAGATGTGCCAAAAAGAAGAGTCATCATCATCGGAATTGGTCCAGCACATGAAAACCCACGGGCTGAAGTTGTACCAGTGCACGTGGTGCGTGTCTGGAGCTGATAACGAGGGGGAACTGCTGGCCCATGTGTCTTCAATGCACCCGACGAAACAGCCTCAGGCTTATTTGAGAATTATCACCAATAAAGTATGTTTCTGTACTCACTATATTATATGAAATGTTCTTGTGATCTCGCTGAGCTTTATATCAACTACACTGGTTGCAGGCCTAGAGCTAAGCATAGTTTAGCGCTAAAACCTACCTATGATCGTTTACCTTTTGAGCAACCTCACACCTCCAGCAGGCAGTTAAATTTTATAATACAGTAGTTTGCGGTCCACAAACTAGTGTCATATAAAATTTTGGTTATGCTTAGCTCTTGGTTCTCAACCGGCTTTTTAAGCTTGTCAATTTTGTATCCAGTCAGCACTTGTTGCCATGTTAAGCTTATCCCATGCTTAGCTTTACAGAATTAGCTGTTAAATGCTGTCCGAGATAAAACAGCCAATCGAATCACTTGACATAAGTATAGTCTGTAGCTAATGTTTCTGTTGATAAATTTGCCTATGTTGACTTGCAAACGATAACAAATATTTTCACGTACAACTTCTATATTTCTATTGCAGGAGGGTACTACCGAGCTTAGGGTTCTTCCGCTCGCCTTCCTAAACAAAATGAAAGTTCCAACCGAAGATGTCGCCCCGAGCGTCATCAAAGAGAATCCGGTGCGTGAGGCAGAACGTTCCATAGACCTAGAGAAGCTTATCGGCCTCACTATGATGATGGAACCGCAGCTAGAGCCGAGCGAACCCGCTCCGCCAGAACATCCAGTTATCCCTGAGGCTGTACAACCATCAGTTGCCCCTATTGCACCAACCATCGCAGTCGCGGAACTGCAAGCCGAGGTTCCACAACCAACAATTGCTGCAATAAGTGGGCTTATGCAGACAGGCGCTACCATCCAACCACCCGCACGTTCGCCCGCGGCCACTATTACAAGCGAACCTTCGCTAAGTATCACAAAACTACCCATTAAAACTGAGGTCTCGGAAACACCTAGCCAGCCCAGCGCAGTAGTGGTGCTGGACAGTGATGACGAGAACATTACGGACACCACAGACACAGCGCAGCCCGTTATAGACCTCTCCGATGATGACACTGCCCCCAGTAAAAATAAAGTGCCCATGCAAGTCCAGAACAAGACGGTGCCGGCCGATATCCTTAGTACGTGCCCCAGGTGTAAGCAAATATGCAAATCCATAAATGGTTTGAAGAAACATTTCTTCTACTGCTATCCTGACAAAGACGAGGGCTGCAAGTGTGCTCACTGTCCGTACGTGGCCAGCAGCCGCGACAACATTATGCACCACTACGTGCACGACCACGGCGACAGGAACTTATACATGTGCGGCGTTTGTCGCACGAACCACGATAGCTTGAACTTTGCCAAGCGACACCTGCGCTTTGTGCACAAGGAGAAAGACGTCGTAGTTACGTCTGTCTTAGATGGCGGTATTACTTGTTACGTCGTAAATGTAGCAAAGAGGGAGAAGAAAGAGCTTCCGAAGAGGACTTCGAGTTCCACTCCTGCTGATACCTCGAAACGGCGATTTCGGCCTCAAGATATAAATCTACTTCCGATAAATCCTATTTTGGAACATTTGGTTTACTGTGAAATATGCGAGTTCAGTACTAAGGTGCGGTTGAATATGGTGCGGCACTTGCAGCTGCACGCTGAGCAGCAACCGGTGGCGCAGACGGCGCCCGTGAACCCCGTGCCGCACCTCGAGACCAACGAGATGCACTTCGACAAGATGGTGAACCTAGCGTCGTCCTCGCTGGTGGCGCGCGTGGAGCGGGCGGCGGGCGGCGTGGCCAGCGTGGCCGTGCCCGCCGGCCTGGCGCCGCGCTACCCGCGCCACGTGGAGGCGCGCGCGCGCAACACGTGCGGCGCGCGCGGCTGCAGCTACACGTCGGTGGACGAGCCCATGCTGCGCCGCCACTGGGAGGCGCTGCACCAGGGCGCCAGCGCCAACTTCCGCTGCGTGCACTGCCCCAACAACCAGACCACCGACACGTCCAAGCCCATCACCGCCGCCCGCGTCTTGCAACATCTCAAGATGCACGACGACACTCTGTACGCTTGCTCCAAGTGTCATATTTATCACTACAGACGCGATTACATGGAGAAGCATATGCTGGACACGCATCCAGGTGCTCCGTTGTACATAGTGCGAGAGAGTGCCAGCGCAGCGGCGGCGGCAGCTGCGGCTGCGACGGCGAGTGCGAGCAGCGCTTCACCGAGCGCGGCACCCACCATGGACCTCAAACCTTGGCAGTGCGGCTTCTGTAAATTCAAGAGCATGTTGCGCCCCGAAGTGGTGGAGCATTGCTTCAAGATGCACCAGTCTAAGATGCAATTCAGATGTGGCTACTGTCCGTACAGGGCGTCCGTGTTGGAGAACGTGAACAATCACCTGGCGCATTCACATGCTAATGAGCCAGAAGATGTGATCTATTACTACTATAGGGAAGGTTCGCTACCTGACGAGGCGGACGGGACGCCGCGGTGGATGAAACAAAAGCAGAAGATGGGCTCCAACCTGCCTGAGGTTAAGACAGAGGATCCCGCTGATGCCCACGACCAGACGCCAGCAGTGCCGCCCCCTCCCGTCAATATCGACCTGAAGTTGGTAAAAAAAGAAGTGGACGAAGTTACGGCTCCAGAGTCGCTGGAATCTATGGAGGAGCTGTGCAAGAGATTCGGCCAGTACTGTGAGCCGAATGGCATCAAGTTCAAGTGCCCGCTGTGTAGTGTTGTGTCGGAAGACACCAGAGAGGCCATGCAGTCGCATTTGTATGAAGAACTGCAGTATAGGAAGTAAGTAACCCAGTTATCAATATTTATATTTAATTTTAATGTAATTGTTTTATGTAGGTAACTATACTGTGATAGTTTGGCTTTGCTTCTTGTTAAACAGATTCAAATAGCTGTATGCTAATAAAATTGTGAAAATCACCCTTTCTATCACAGTCACACTTTTATGACACTCTGAAATTGATTGACGACTGAAAAAATTATAAGTCTTTGCAAATAAATCATTATTGTTACACACTATTACTCCAAAACATTCACAAACATACAGCACATGGGTCGTTCTTCTTCTTAACCTACAATTATTAAAACCTACAATTGCTCCATACTAACTGTTATGCAGACTGGAATTTTACAGCTCTGTCTTCAAAGATCTTTTATGAACTGTAATTGAAAAACGAAAACAATTTTGTGTCGCAATAACACTACAAGGAAATATATTGTTTTAATAACAAAATAATAGGAATGTAAATGTAAAATTATTAATTTCGACAGGTGCAAAGTAAAAAAAGCCATCTATTGCGATTTTGCTATAGTTGCAGTAACTTACTAAAAAATATATATTCTAAGACGTGGCAAATGGTCTTTCTAGTGTCAATAATGAAGAAATAATAGTACTTTTCTTCAATTATCTTTTTGAAAAAAAGAAAATGACTAAATTATTCACTTATTATTACAAACTATCACAAAATCGCAAAATTGTAGATGGCTTTTTTGACTTTGATTCCCGTCGATTTATGAATAGCTAGTCAATCATCTCGTAAAGTTATATTTTATAGATATATATATACTTATAATTGAATTTATGTATTGTATCTATTTGTTGTGTTTCAATTACCTACTGGTTTTGTTATATTTATATAATATTTATGTATTATGTAAGTTAATTTAGATAAGTAATATAGTATATTCTTAATTTTCTGACTCATTTGTATACACTGTGTTTACCTACATCTCTTATCCAATTCTCCTGTCACAGGTCTGCTGGAAGAAATTTCATTTGAAATAAGCAGTACCTACCTTTGTACTCTTTTATCTGTATTTGTACATTTCATTTTAAAGTGTTTGTGTGTGTACATAAATGAAGAAATAATAAATAAATAATAATTAAAATGTTCACCCAATCGTTTTTGGGAGACAATTCCATAGTTGGTAACAAAGAAGAAAATCCTACATGCGATTGTTCACGTTTCACATTTCACTTTCAGATGGGGATGCGGTCTCTGTAACTACAAGGCTTTCCACAAAGCTGGTCTCACGGAACACATGAACATGGAACACTTCAGGCAATACGATCACATTGAGCTGCCTAAAGACAGCAGCAAGGAGAAATGGGTGGCAGGCCAGTTAGATCATCAAGCGGCCATTATAGAGAAGCATAAGGCGAACTTGATCAAACAGAAAATTGTCGTCGAGAAAGTTAATAAGCCTGTCCCAGTTTCTGCACCTCCGCCAGTGGAAGCAGTTGATAAGTTCTCAGTGACACAGTTGGAGGAAGCTTTTGGCGCTTTCGGAACGCCCAGTAACATGATGTATTGCTGTCCCAAATGTGGCACACTGCTCAAAGACGAGGCACTCATGAGAGATCATTTGGAATCCGAGCTTAATAAGATCAGGTAAGATGGGGTACTACTTAAGATTATTGAAAAAATCAGGTAGTATTTTAGTGGTTTTTGTTTGCTGCTTTACTTTAGAATTGCTTCGAATTTATTAAAATTGTTTTGCATACAAAATTTTTAGAAATGTTTCTTTCTGTCCTACATATACTACGAAGCTTCAATTATCATTTGAAAATTTCCAGGTGGGGTTGCACTAACTGTTCACAAAAATATCAGACCTATCATGAAGCGCAGTTCCACTGTAAAGGCCACGACGGCCCTTCCCGGCCCAAAGAGGCCGTGCGGGACCCCTCCATGCGCGCCGCGTGGGTCGCCAACCTCATACAGGCGCAGAAAAAGATCCTGCAGAGTGTGTCGACACCCACTAACTCAGATCCTCCTACTCCGGAAAAGAGTTTTATGGAAACAGACAATAATTCTCTTCTCGTTGTCCGTTACGAGGAGCGCGTGCCCCCGCCCGACCAACTGTCTGTCAGCCGCAAGCGAGCCGCGCCCGAGAGCGACGACGAACGACTCGTCATCGACGAGGGGGGCCCCAAGAAGAAGGCCATGAAACTGTGCCCGCAGTGCCCCTACAAGTGCAAATATTACAACACGTGGAAAGAACACGTCCTCAAACATTATAACCTCAAGCCCTACTCGTGCTGCTACTGCGACTACACTTGCTCTTACAGACAGGGTATCATAGGGCATACAGAAAAAGTTCACCCTAATAAACCCCTACTGATGAAAATGACTGCCATACCCCCCGCTGATTCATATATCCTCTCACCAAAGAAGCGACCTTCGGTAGACGAGGAAGCTTATGTACCCAAGGTAATATGTTTATTCTGTGAAAATTCAATACCAGAAACAGATGTTGATTCTCATCTTCATGACGATCTCAGACCTGACTTCGCTAGAAAGGGCGACGTGGTCGTCAAATGCTGCATATGCTTAGTACTGCGGCTCGACGTAAAGTCTCTGCAAGAGCACCACAACCTGGCGCACCCGCACGTGCCGGTCAACTACGCGCTGTTCAAGCTGCATCATGATACCAGAGAAACGCATTTCTGCGGCCATTGTGACGATATCGGATTTAAGTTCCTACGAGACCTCAGGTCGCACCATAACGCTGTTCATCCGACGCTTTTGTTCAAATACACGACTGTGCCGTACGCGCCTGCGGATATTAAGAGGAGGGAGGAGCCTCCTCATAAGAGATGCGCTAGGAAGTCCACGACCAAGCTGCCGGGCCGCAAGACTGTCGCTAGGAAGTCTACCACCAAACTACCTGACAGTGCTCCTAGTGCCTCAAATGACGGGTTTTCTTATTATAAGACGAAGCCTGAACCCCTAGAAAACTATGCCAACGTGACTACTCTCATGTCATTCTGCAACAGAATGATGCCGTTTACTTTGAAGAAACTCAGTGAAATTATTAACATTAAGCCTGAAGTTGTTGTGACAGATATCGGAGCAGGAACCTCTAGTGATATGACACTTGAAAAGTGGTAATTATGTTAGTGTGAGCACGGACAAAGTGTTGAACAATCAAATTTAGCTACTAGTGATTAAGGAGTTGTATCGTTTTTTGGACTTGTGTTAGTTTTAACATCGCTTAGCGATTAAAAGTCACTCCACTGTCAATTTGAGACTGATATACATTTCAATTAGTGCAAGTGATTAGATTTACTAGTATACTAAGCGCACTTGCACTAAGCAAGGTGTGTACCGGCCTCATGAGAATGAATAAGCCAAATTAGAATTGCCAATCATTTTTAAACATGCATAGTTATATAAACCCAAGCTTTGTCTAAAAAGCTTTGTCTTTTGCTTTGTTTTATATAAATATACACCATTATAACTGTTCATCTTGGCACGAATTAGCTATTTTACCCCATTGCAAGTTAAAAATCACATATTTCTCTTCTCTATGAAAAACATTAAAACTGCACTTATTAAACCTAAAACGATATAAAACATAATAGTATGGAAATCTGTGATTTACGATACATTCTTGTAAGATTTATATGTTAGTAGTAAGTAGGTATGTATAGTCAACAATTTTGAGCATTTATAACGTTAAGCGGTTCAGTTCCTTTTTGTTTGTGTTTTTTTTTTCAAGCTGTGGATTTGATTTTTATATTATAATGTTTTTAAGTCTTTCTGTAATAATAAGCAGTGGAAACATGCTTGAAGTAGATATTATAATAATGTATGAATATCTTCTCGGAAGAATATAATTATGCAATATTTCAAGATATATCATATTTTTATAAAATTAGAGTGTATTCAAATAAGGTGTAATTCGTATAATAGTTATAATAATGTGACGAATATTCAGTATGTAGAAATAAACACGTTTTGCTGTCGGGTCCACGGCTTGAAACGCAACTCAGTTTTTTTTTTGTTTTAATACTTCCTGAATGTGAAATGCCATCTCTTCAATATTAATCTGACGTGTTAAAGTACATTGTCTGACTGTACTATTGTGATTTTTCTCATTAATTACGAAGGAAAGTTTATTTGCCAAATTATATTCCCATTCAGACAGAATAAAACGATTTTCTTAATTTTTTTTTTATTATGTCATCTACACCCGTATAATATATAATATTCCACAACTATCACACAACGCCGTCTAGTTCCAAGCTAAGCAGAGCTTGTGTTGAGTAAATGTAGTACCTACTTAGTTAAAAATTATAATTTCTTAGATCTAATTCAGTTACAAATATGCACAAATAGCTTGTTATAGTACATCCTCAAACACAATGAGATACATAATCCTGTAATCTGCAATACTCCAGTAAAAGGTGTGTGAATCAATTGAATTTTTTCGAATAGTTTTCACTAATGCAACACAATTAAACCACATACAAATGTTAAACATAATATATATATATCTAGTATATTTTGAGATACGAGAGTGTAGTATTTACTCAGGTTAAAGGATTGAGTGTTCTAGTTAAAGGTCCAATACTTTTTTGTCATCGATTTCACAATTGTTTTATCTTCACCATGAAGTTATCACAATTATTTCCTAAATCCTTTCTTGATTTCGTATAAATATAATGAACTTTTAAAAAAGAACACTCAATCCACACGCACACCAGTAAAAGAGTACCGTCTACATTTTGTTTCATTGTGTGGTCACACTACTCGGCCAATTTTCATAGTATTATAAAAAAAATGTGTACGTTACCCCAGCTGGAAAGTTGCACGTAGTGATATGAGTGGAACGTATGATTTGTGCGTCATCTGATGTAAATGTACGCCGCATATGAAATCATTGCGTCTTGTCGTATTGGAAAAAAAATTAAAAAAAGGATTCCTTCTAGTAACGTTACCCCAGCCAGAAAATTTTGAAAAACTAATCGGAGAGAATAAAAATGTATATGAACAGATCATAGCCTAAGCTTGTTGCTATCCCGAAAATATAATCGGTGCGTCTTCAGGTTTTCGAGATATTTTGCAATTCCTGCTGGAGTAACGTTTTGCAGAATCGTGTATCTCTAAAACTTTGTGTATTGTATGTGCGGCTGTACTATAAACATACACGGGTAGCTCTTGATATGTGCGTATATATGACAGAGTTAGATTTATAGAAATATTTATAATTTTCGATGCACTTTTTTGAAAAATCTAAAAAAATATCACAGCACTAACTAATAAGCTCTTTGAAAACGGCATTCAGTCCTGCTAGACGTTTACCATAAGCACATATCGGTTCCAAAAGCGCACATGCATGCGTTATTGAATAATATTGCTAAAAATCGAGACGTCCAGAGAAGTTTGATGTCGACATACAGAAACTGGCTCAATCCAAGATGGGTACACCAATATAGTGCGTTTAATCAAGTGAATGTTAAGAAAATATAATCAAAATTAACATTTTACCACATACCTCTATTTACCGTCTTGTACCTAAAAAAAATGGATTTACGAATTACAAGGTATTCAGTGTACATTTGCTTTTGAAAACAGTTATGTACCTGCCGATCTTAAATTAAATGATATTAGCAGGTGTACCTAATGCGCCGCGACACTTGCATGAATATTTCCCCACCATCTAAGGATTGTGTAAAGGTTACTCTTGTCAGTTAAATAAAAACAACGATGTTCCTCACTCTTCAAAAACAGGCTTACCTCTGACAGAGTTAACCGATTAAAAACAAAGTTAAAACATGAAAAAGCCCTGAAAGTTTTCAAGATGGCAGATGAGGTCATGACTATGTATGATCCAAAACAGCCAACAACGTTTCCTAAATTACCCAGTTTAAGAAAATTTAGAGAGATAAGTGCGCTCCAGTCTGATAAAAATACTATTCTATCTTTATATGTTATGGCGCACTGCATTCCGTATAACAAGTTTATCCGAAAAAAAAGTCTTTGTTTCACTTATTTTTAGAGGAACGAACCAAACCAAATTTACAATGATATTAAAAAAATAGACCATTAATACTCTCTGTTGATGCTACTGGCTCCTTATTTCAGTCAATCGAGCCACCACCCCTAATGGAGTGGTCTTGGTTAGTGGATTAAAAAAATAAAACACCGCACTCCGAAACATTTATTTTTTTATGCAGTAGTTGCCTATTCTTTGGATTCCAGTGTACAAATGTGCCACATGGCCTCAGAATCCCATACAATGGAGACGAGAGCCACATGGTTACATACGTGGCAAAGCGGAAAAGTTTTGCCAAACGAAATAATTTGTGATGATAATTCTGCCCTCCTAGGAGCAATAGCTAAAGGGTTTTTACAAATAGAATTAAACGACACAGTGTTTTCATGTGCTCGAAGGAAATACCGCAGCAATACGGCTGTTACGTTTGCATGGACAAATCTCATTTTATTATAAAACTTTACAAGCAAGCCTGTTTTGACAAAGCATCTGAAAAAGTAAAGTTCTTTTACATCAGCTGCTTAAAACATAATTATTCAACAGGTACGTTCCTATGAAGAAGTCAAAACAGTTTTATGAGACATAGTCACTTTGTCGCTCCATGTGTTCAGAAGTGCGGAGCTGAATGATCCACAACCCAAATGTGATAAAGCTTTTGAAACTTTAAAGCTCCATTGTTAACTACACAAATCCTGAAAACTTTAACGATGTTCATACTGAAAATCAAACCCAAACAGAAATAATACTACATGACGAAAATGACAAAAATATTTCAATAGCTTTAATAAACTTTTATACTTGCAGTTAGTTGAACCATCATATATAACAAATATGAGTACTTTTTACCTTCGTTGAAAAGTAGGTATAACTAAACGGCTTTTAAAAAAAATATTGCGTTATGAACAAACATTTCACAAATGCTAAAGACTATTGGACAGGCCTGTTGGTCTAGTGGTTAGTGACCCTGACTGCCATGCCGGAGGTCGTGGGTTCGATTCTCACCCAGGACAAATATTTGTGTGATGAGTACGATCATTTGTTCTGTGTCTGGGTGTATTTATACGAGTAATATGTATCTATGTATTTAGAAATATATAAGTATGTTTATCAGTTGTCTAGTACCCATAACACAAGCTCGGTTTAGCTTGGGAGTAGACAGCGCTGTGTGATAGTTGTGGAATATATATATACTATGCATCAAGTCCAAAGTTCAGAACCATTACAAAGATTTGAAAACTATTTATTTTAACAAAATAAAATCAATGCGTGAGATTAGACGAGTTTTCAGTACAGCACCATGGTTTTTTAAATAGAGCTGTAAAACTTAGTTCCAGTGACGTTTTGCACAGAATAGATTCAAGCAAATGAGCTCCACACATTCTGCAAACAAAACGAACGGAAAATAAACGAGCAAAACGTAACTTTTCAAATTCTCATGACGTCAAATCAAAGTGCGAAAATGATGATTTTGAAGCACAGTCATTTTTTCAGGATAACTCTATAAAAATTGAAGTGCTAGCGGTATCCACACCAAGAAGTTTAAAAACCGAATCAATTTATATTTTACAAAACGGTAATGTGGCTAATTCTAAAACCACTGAGAACAAGACTATAATACCAAACACATGTGCTTTCGATTCTGTTTCTCAAATGTTTGCGATAGTTTACAAAATAAGGCAAAAATTTAAAGAATCTGTAGATGTAAGTACAGAATAATATAGCAATAAAGCAGAATTTCATGAATTCTCGTCATTCATTACAGAATTATCCAATGCCAAAAATTGTACCAATATATGACATGAGAACGAAATTGCTCTCTCAACTTTTTTAATCTTTTAACGCCCAACCTACCTACCTACTTAGTTGACTGTTCATGTACCTAATACGAAAAAAATGCTAGATAATTTATGTAGGAGCTTATTCGTTTCTGCTATAAGACAATGAATTTGCTCTAATAGTACGTGCCCAAGTCATGTAGATGAAAACAAATTGTACAATTGCAAGTATTTACCATTGAACTTGGATATAATAAATACTAAAGATATCAAGCATATACAAGAAGCTTGCGAATCATGTTTGGCAAAAGATTTTACTCCAAAGTGCTATATTTGTCACGCTGAAAACGTATCGTTTTTATACAATGTTAAAGACGTTATAATTTTTGAACTTCATGATGTGTGCAATTCTTTAATGGGGTTTCTGTAATATATTGTTACGCCGTGAGTAATTTCTCCGCTGAAATTAACAGTAACGTCATTTCTAAGCAAAAGTTCCAGAATCGAAGTACCTACATACCAAGGTGTAGCGAATTTTAGAAAAAGTCTGCCACAAGTACATCTATTATTATTAGTTCATAATAGTCTGTTGCTATGGGAATTTGTTTCTTCCTTTATAAATTATAGAGTCTAAATTCGCATGAAGTCACAAGAATAATAATACTGATGCGGCTATATTATTCTAGACTGGCCTTAAAACGTTTGTATCTAGATTTTTCAAGGCTCTTTATATATTTTGACTGGCCTGTTGGTCTAGTGGTTAGTGGCCCTGACTGCTATGCCGGAGGTCGTGGGTTCGATTCCTACCCAGGACAAATGTTTATGTGGCGAGCACGATCATTTGTTCTGTCTGGGTGTAATTTATCTATAATATTTATGTATTTAGAAATATATAAGTATGTTTACCAGTTGTCTAGTACATAACACAAGCTCTGCTTAGCTTGGGACTAGACGGCTGGCGTTGTGTGGTAGTTGTGGAATATTATTATTATTTTGAAAAAACGTTGGCAGTTGCTTAGCTCTTTGGCTAGTTTTAAACTACATTAACGGGCCAAGTCAAGTTAATGTAGCGTGTGTGTAATTGTGTAATTATTATTATTATTATATAAAAATGTGTCCTCGATCGGAACTGCGTCAGTTTTGATTACGAGATCGGCACGAAAAGCAATACCTACGTGATAGTGATCTTAACTAACTACTTACTAACTAAGCGAGTTTAGTTCTCATTGACTGTTTTGTTATTGTTTGCGGTTAATGAAGTTTTCTGCTAGAAAACCGGCATGTAGTTACTCACGGTCGTAAATTTATATAACAAAATACCACTTGTCAGTCTTCAATTAAATAAGACAAAATTTAAAACATGAACGCACACGATGTAGACAAGCATAGTAAAAATAAGTATTAGTATTAAATTAGTTTTTTAGTATTTTATCCTGGATAAAAATGCTTGGATAAACGCCAGTCCTGCTTCATAGTCATTGCCATTTGGTTCCATTAGTCAGTTTTATTCTTTATAGGGTTCCGTACCTCAAAAGAAAAAAACGGACCCCTTTGTGGTCCGTCCGTCTGTCTGTCTGTCTGTCAAGACCCTTTATTTCGAGAACACGTGGAGGTATCGAGTTCAAATTAAAACCATATATTCAGGTCTGCGACCCCTTCAAGCTGTAAAAAAATCAAACCTCTGAGTTAACGAATAAAAAAGATACGACCGTTTATGTCGCAAAAAAACGTATATTTTGATAGTCTCAAAGATCGAAATTCATAGGGTACTTCCTGTTAACTCAGAATCATAAAATTTGGCACGAAGCAAGGTCTTATAGCACGAAGAAAAAATAAGAAAACAGTAAATCTGTTGTTAAGTACGTCACAAAAAAAATTGCAATTCGGAAAAATCATTTGAGACTTCATTCGGGAATTGTAGTTTGTACACGGAACCCTCAGTGCGCGAGTCTGACTCGCACTTGCCCAGTTTTTTTTTTGTATTTTACAATGATCAGGTTGTCATGCATATATAAAGGAGAAATGTGTTGTTTTTTATTATTATTATAGGTAACACCAGATATATAATTGGTGCGTAAATAATAATAACTATAAAAAGTACAAATAATTTGACTGAACTATTTGTGTTATAGTATTTATATGTAGGCAATTTGATCTGTAGTTTGATGCTATACCTATATACTTTAAGAATTAAAATGAAAGAAATAAAAATAATAATCTCCACATCAACAAGCTCTTTCATTTGAAACGGTCAGGTGCATTTAATATATGTATCTATTTCTTTATATATACTTTATTGCACATCATAATTAAAAATTTACAAAAATAAGGAAACCATTTAATGAAAAAACACATAATTGGCGACCTTATCGCACTAGGCGATTTTCTTACAGGCAACCTTGAATGGACAGAGATTGCCTGGATACAAAATGCAACCCGCACTGGGTGCAAATATAATAAAAGTAACAAGACTTAATACTAAATACACATAACTAACGTAACTATATATTTGATATTTATTAGTATATATATATATTTTGTATTGTATGTATGTATTTGTGTTAATGTATCTTGTTATACATATCTGATACACTGACAACCATTAATCTATCTCCTTTCTCTCAGTCCATCCAAAGGTTGTCTGTAAGAGATCGCCCTGTGCGATAAGACCGCCCATTGTGCACTTATTATTTTAAATGTTTGTCTTGTATTTTTGTTTATTTGGTGTACAATAAAGATTATAATAAATAAATAATAAATAAATTAGATACACATATACATACATACAAAATATATATAAGCAAGAGAGTAAGTGAAGAAACGAGGACAAGATCATAGAGTCAAGTAATGATCCTTCACAAGTCCTTTAAATACAGACAGTGTTGCGCACGTTTTATTTCCACAGGCAATGCATTCCATAAACGAGCGGCCTGAACAGTAAAGGACTTATCCAGGAAAGTACTCGAATGCATTGGCATTTTCAGACGGTCAAGTTATCCGATGACCTAAGAAAGTTCATGTGGGAGTCGCAAAGGAATTGAAACCGTTCTTTGAGGTAACGAGGGGTAAAAGGGGAAAAGAGCACATTATACAAATTAGATAGAATATGAGCTTTACGGCGAAGGCAGATAGGCAACCACTTGAGTTTAACACGAAATTCAGAAACATGGTCATATTTACGCAAACCAAATTTGAACCTTATACAAAAGTTTTGAAGTCGCTCAAGTTTATCCAGTTGCACTTCAGTGAGGTCAAGATAGCTGGCATCAGCATAATCAAGGATGGGTAAAAGAAGAGAGAAGATTAAGATCTTAGTGGCAGTCGGCAGAAAATACCGTAGTCTTCTCAACGAACCAGCAGATGTGAATAACTTGCGGCTAACTACCTGTAGCTGGGCAGTCCAAGAGAAATTGTTGTCGATGAATATCCCCAAGTTCTTGACTTTCTCACTAAAGGGAATTACGGAGCTGTCAAAAGAAACTTGGGGAAGAGTCGTCCAATCGATCTTTGAGACCATTCTAGAACTGCCCACCTCTATAACCTGAGTCTTCACAGGGTTCACCATTCACAGAACACTCAATCCATACGCACACCAGTAAAAGAGTACTGTCTACATTTTGTTTTATTGTGTGGTCACACTACTCGGCCAATGTTCATAGGATTATAAAAAAAATGTGTACGTTACCCCAGCTGGAAAGTTGCACGTAGAGTGATATGAGTGGAACGTATGTTTAGTGCGTCATCTGGTGTAAATTTACGCCGCATATGAAATCAATGCGTCTTGTCGTTTTGGAAAAAAAATTAAAAAAAGGATTCCTTCTAGTAACGTTACCCCAGCCAGAAAATTTTGAAAAACTAATCGAAGAGAATAAAAATGTATATGAACAGATCATAGCTTATGCTTGTTGCTATCCCGAAAATATAATCAATCTTCAGGTTTTCGAGATGTTTTGCATTTCCTGCTGGAGTAACGTTTTGCAGAATCGTGTATCTCTAAAACTTTGTGTATTGTATATGCGGCTGTACTATAAACATATACGAGTAGCTCTTGATATGTGCGTATATATGACAGAGTTAGATTTATAGAAATATTTATAATTTTCGATGCACTTTTTTGAAAAATCTAAAAAAATATCACAGCGCTAACTAATAAGCGGCATTCAGTCCTGCTAGACGTTTACCATAAGCACCTATCGGTTCCAAAAGCGCATGCATGTGCGTTATTGAATAATATTGCTAAAAATCGAGACGACGATGTTCTAAGTTTGACGTCGACATACAGAAACTGGCTCAATCCAAGATGGGTACACCAATATAGGTAGTGCGTTTAATCAAGTGAATGTTAAGAAAATATAATCAAAATTAACATTTTACCACACGCCTCTATTTACCGTCTTGTACCTACCTAAAAAAAAATGGATAGAGGTACGAATTACAAGACCGAGTTTTTTTTGTTAAACTGATAAGTATTTAATGTACATTTGCTTTTGAAAACAGTTATGTACCTGCCGATCTTAAATTAAATGATATTGGCAGGTGTACCTAATGCGCCGCGAAACTTGCATGAATATTTCCCCACCATCTAAGGATTGTGTAAAGTTGTGTTGTTGTTGTGGTTACTCTTGTCAGTTAAATAAAAACAACGATGTTCCTCACTCTTCAAAAACAGGCTTACCTCTGACAGAGTTAACCGATAAAAAACAAAGTTAAAACATGGAAAAGCCCTGAAAGTTTTCACGATGGCAGATGAGGTCATGAATGGATGATCCAAAACAGCCAACAACGTTTCCTAAATTACCCAGTCTAAGAAAATTTAGACATGAAGCCAGAAGTGCGCTCCAGTTGGATAAAAATACTATTCTCTATTTATATGTTATGGCGCACTGCATTACGTATAACAAGTTTATCCGAAAAAAAGTCTTTGTTTCGCTTATTTTTAGAGGAACGAACAAAACCAAATTTACAATGATATTAAAAAATAGACCAATAATACTCTCTGTTGATGCTACTGGCTCCTTGGCCAATTGAGCCACCACCCTTAATGGAGTGGTCTTGGTTAGTGGATTAAAAAAATAAAACACCGCACTCCGAAACATTTATTTTTTTATGCAGTAGTTGCCTATTCTTTGGATTCCAGTGTACAAATGTGCTACATGGCCTTAGAATCCCATACAATGGAGACGATAGCCACATGGTTAAATACGTGGCAAAGCGGAAAAGTTTTGCCAAACGAAATAATTTGTGATGATAATTCTGCCCTCCAAGGAGCAATAACTAAAGGGGTTTTACAAATAGAATTAAACGATTATTTAACACAGTGTTTTCATGTGCTCGAAGGAAATACCGCAGCAATACGGCTGTTACGTTTGCATGGACAAATCACATTTTATTATAAAACTTTACAAGCAAGCCTGTTTTGACAAAGCATCTGAAAAAGTAAAGTTCTTTTACATCAGCTGCTTAAAACATACTTAATTATTCAACAGGAAGTCCTATGAAGAAGTCAAAACAGTTTTAAGAGACTTAGTCACTTTGTCGCTCCATGTGTTCAGAAGTGCGGAGCTGAATGATCCACAGCCCAAATGTGATAAAGCTTTTGAAACTTTAAAGCTCCATTGTTAACTACACAAATCCTGAAAACTTTAACGATGGTTCATACTGAAAATCAAACCCAAACAAAAATAATACTACATGACGAAAATGACAAAAATATTTCAATAGCTTTAATAAACTTTTATACTTGCAGTTAGTTGAACCATCATTTAACAAATATGAGTACTTTTTATCGGCGTTGAAAAGTAGGTATAACTAAACGGCTTTTAAAAAAATTATTGCGTTATGAACAAACATTTCACAAATGCTAAAGACTATTGGACAGGCCTGTTGGTCTAGTGGTTAGTGACCCTGACTGCCATGCCGGAGGTCGTGGGTTCGATTCTCACCCAGGACAAATATTTGTGTGATGAGTACGATCATTTGTTCTGTGTCTGGGTGTATTTATACGAGTAATATGTATCTATGTATTTAGAAATATATAAGTATGTTTATCAGTTGTCTAGTACCCATAACACAAGCTTGGTTTAGCTTGGGAGTAGACAGCGCTGTGTGATAGTTGTGGAATATATATATACTATGCATCAAGTTCAAAGTTCAGAACCATTACAAAGATTTGAAAACTATTTATTTTAACAAAAAAAAAAATCAACGCGTGAGATTAGACGAGTTTTCAGTACAGCACCATGGTTTTTTAAATAGAGCTGTAAAACTTAGTTCCAGTGACGTTTTGCACAGAATAGATTCAAGCAAATGAGCACAACACATTCTGCAAACAAAACGAACGGAAAATAAACGAGCAAAACGTAACTTTTCAAATTCTCATGACGTCAAATCAAAGTGCGAAAATGATGATTTTGAAGCACAGTCATTTTTTCAGGATAACCCTATAAAAATTGAAGTGCTAGCGGTATCCACACCAAGAAGTTTAAAAACCGAATCAATTTATATTTTACAAAACGGTAATGTGGCTAATTCTAAAACCACTGAGAACAAGACTATTAGAATACCAAACAGATGTGCTTTCGATTCTGTTTCTCAAATGTTTGCGATAGTTTACAAAATAAGGCAAAAATTTAAAGAATCTGTAGATGTAAGTGCAGAATAATATAGCAATAAAGCAGAATTTCATGATTTCTCGTCATTCATTACAGAATTATCAAATGGCAAAAATTGTACCAATGTATGACATGAGAACGAAATTGCTCTCTCAACTTTTTTAATCTTTTAACGCCCAACCTACCTACCTACGTAGTTGACTGTTCATGTACCTAATACGAAAAAAATGCTAGATAATTTATGTAGGAGCTTATTCGTTTCTGCTATAAGACAATGAATTTGCTCTAATAGTACGTGCCCAAGTCATGTAGATGAAAATAATTTGTACAATTGCAAGTATTTACAACTTGGATATAATAAATACTAAAGATATCAAGCATATACAAGAAGCTTGCGAATCATGTTTAGCAAAAGATTTTACTTCAGAGTGCTATATTTGTCAAGCTGAAAACGTATCGTTTTTATACAATGTTAAAGACGTTATACTTTTTGAACTTCATGACGTGTGCAATTCTTTAATGGGGTTACTGTGTTATATTGTTACGCCGTGAAATTTTAACAAGTAATTTCTCCGCTGAAATTAACAGTAACGTCATTTCTAAGCAAAAGTTCCAGAATCGAAGTACATAGGTACCAAGGTGTAGCGAATTTTAGGAAAGTCTGCCACAAGTACATCTATTATTATTAGTTCATAATAGTCTGTTGCTATGGGAATTTGTTTCTTCCGTTATAAATTATAGAGTCTAAATTCGCATGAAGTCACAAGAATAATAATACTGATGCGGCTATATTATTCTAGACTGGCCTTAAAACGTTTGTATCTAGATTTTTCCAGGCTCTTTATATATTTTGACTGGCCTGTTGGTCTAGTGGTTAGTGGCCCTGACTGCTATGCCGGAGGTCGTGGGTTCGATTCCTACCCAGGACAAATGTTTATGTGGCGAGCACGATCATTTGTTCTGTGTCTGGGTGTAATTTATCTATAATATTTATGTATTTAGAAATATATAAGTATGTTTACCAGTTGTCTAGTACATAACACAAGCTCTGCTTAACTTGGGACTAGACGGCTGGCGTTGTGTGGTAGTTGTGGAATATTATTATTATTTTGAAAAAACGTTGGCAGTTGCTTAGCTCTTTGGCTAGTTTTAAACTACATTAACGGGCCAAGTCAAGTTAATGTAGCGTGTGTGTAATTGTGTAATTATTATTATTATTATTATATAAAAATGGGTCCTCGATCGGAACTGCGTCAGTTTTGATTTCGAGATCGGCACGAATAGCAATACCTACGTGATAGTGATCTTAACTAACTACTTACTAACTAAGCGAGTTTAGTTCTCATTGACTGTTTTGTTATTGTTTACGGTTAATGAAGTTTTCTGCTAGTAAACCGGCATGTAGTTACTCACGTTCGTAAAAATATAACAAAATACCACTTGTCAGTCTTCAATTAAATAAGACAAAATTTAAAACATGAACGCACACGATGTAGACAAGCATAGTAAAAATAAGTATTAGTATTAAATTAGTTTTTTAGTATTTTATCCTGGATAAAAATGCTTGGATAAATGCCAGTCCTGCTTCATAGTCATTGCCATTTGGTTCCATTAGTCAGTTTTATTCTTTATAGGGTTCCGTACCTCAAAAGTAAAAAACGGACCCCTTTATGGTCCGTCCGTCTGTCTGTCTGTCTGTCAAGACCCTTTATTTCGAGAACACGTGGAGGTATCGAGTTCAAATTAAAACCATATATTCAGGTCTGCGATCTCTTCAAGCTGTAAAAAAATCAAACCTCTGAGTTAACGAATAAAAAAGATACGACCGTTTATGTCGCAAAAAAACGTATATTTTGATAGTCTCAAAGATCGAAATTCATAGGGTACTTCCTGTTAACTCAGAATCATGAAATTTGGCACAAAGCAAGGTCTTATAGCACGAAGAAAAAATAAGAAAACAGTAAATCTGTTGTTAAGTACGTCACAAAAAAAATTGCAATTCGGAAAAATCATTTGAGACTTCATTCGGGAATTGTAGTTTGTACACGGAACCCTCAGTGCGCGAGTCTGACTCGCACTTGCCCAGTTATTTTTTTGTATTTAAAATGATAAGGTTGTCATGCATATATAAAGGAGAATGTACTGGGTAAACATATTTCTGAATCGAACACCATTATTGTAACACCTGCATTCGATACAAATAAAGAAATTATTATTATTATTAAAAAAAAAAAAAAAAAAAAAAAAAGAAATGTGTTGTTTTTTATTATTATTATAGCTAACACCAGATATATAATTGGTGCGTAAATAATAATAACTATAAAAAGTACAAATAATTTGACTGAACTATTTGTGTTATAGTATTTATATGTAGGCAATTTGATCTGTAGTTTGATGCTATACCTATATACTTTAAGAATTAAAATGAAAGAAATAAAAATAATAATCTCCACATCAACAAGCTCTTTCATTTGAAACGGTCAGGTGCATTTAATATATGTATCCTTTATTTATATATACTTTATTGCACATCATAATTAAAAATTTACAAAAATAAGGAAACCATTTAATGAAAAAACACATAATTGGCGACCTTATCGTACTAGGCAATTTTCTTACAGGCAACCTTGAATGGACAGAGATTGCCTGGACACAAAATGGGGTTGCACTGGGTGCAAATATAATAAAAATAACAAGACTTAATAAAAACTTAATACTAAAATGGATACACATATACACACATACAAAATATATATTATATAAGCAAGAGAGTAAGTGAAGAAACTAAGACAAAATCGTAGAGTCAAGTAATGATCCTTCAAAAGTCCTTTAAATACTCACAGAGAGTGTTTGCGCACGTTTTATTTCCACAGGCAATGCATGCATTCCATAAACGAGCGGCCTGAACAGTAAAGGACTTATCTAAGAAAATACCTACTCGAATGCATTGGCATTATAAGTTTCAAGGTATCCGATGACCTAAGAACTTTCATTTGGGAGTCGCAAAGTAATTGAAACCGTTCTTTGAGGTAACGAGGGGTAAAAGGGGAAAAGAGCACATTATACAAAATAGATAGATTATGAGCTTTACGGCGAAGGCAGATAGGCAACCACTTGAGTTTAACACGAAATTCAGAAACATGGTCATATTTACGCAAACCAAATTTGAACCTTATACAAAAGTTTTGAAGTCGCTCAAGTTTATCCAGTTGCACTTCAGTGAGGTCAAGATAGCTGGCATCAGCATAATCAAGGATGGGTAAAAGAAGAGAGAAGAATGCGATCTTAGTGGCAGTCGGCAGAAAATACCGTAGTCTTCTCAACGAACCAGCAGATGTCAATAACTTGCGGCTAACTACCTGTAGCTGGGCAGTCCAAGAGAAATTGTTGTCGATGAATATCCCCAAGTTCTTGACTTTCTCACTAAAGGGAATTACGGAGCTGTCAAAAGAAACTTGGGGAAGAGTCGTCCAATCGATCTTTGAGACCATTCTAGAACTTGCCACCTCTATAACCTGAGTCTTCACAGGGTTCACCGTAAGTCTATACCTCTTGCACCAGTCGCATATATACGAGCCAGATCAAGGTTAGTGGTCGAGATAGCCTCAGACAATTTCCCAAGAGGTGCCCGTGAATATATTTGAAGGTCATCTTCATGTGTAAAGGTGGTAAGAAGAAATTAATTTGTTGGAGATAAAGTTAATAAAACCTGCGAAAAGTAATAGTGATAAAACGCCACGGTGGGACTCCGGTAGTAGTAGTGGTTGCCTGTGACTGCGTTCGCTGGAATTTAAGAACATAAGGCTTCGTCTCTCTTCCTCCACCAAGAATTAAGGTGTGTATACTGTGTGTCCCTAGCGTAGCATGTAAAATTAGTGCGTGTTCTCGTTTTGGAAAAAAATATGGAAAAAACCGATTCTTACTGGAGTAAAATTATTAACGACAATCGGAGAGAGATATATTTTATTGGTGTATGAGCAGATGGCTTGTGCTTGTGCAAAGATGTGCCCCAAACATAAATATAAGCTCTGCCTACTTTGGAATTGATACCTATTATAAAAGTAATTTTATCATATCTGCTGAAAGTCGTGAATTATTGCACACTAGGCTATATTTCACCGTGACACTATGACGGCAAGACCAGTTGCGCAACCACTGTGTCTTGGTGAAATATAGCCTATGCCAGCCTATGCTACCAAACTAGGCACCATACAGACACCAGATTCGCCACACGTCCGAGCTGGTCGCGCTACCAAATTGTTTGCGCAACCACACGGACAAAAGGTGAGTAACTCTTTCGAGAGCTGTATACATTTTGTTTTGGTAGCGGTGACTGGTGGCGTCCCGGTGAAATATAGCCCTAAGGGCCAGGCCACACGGTGCGGTGCGGCTCCAGCGCGGCGCTGGAGCCGCACCGCACCGTGTGGCCTGGCCCTAAAAGGGTCGCAACAACGACCGGTCCTGTTCGTCCGATCGTCTTTTACCAGTTTATCGGTCCAACTTGTAGAAGGCCCTTCTAAAGCTGTGTCTTTCAGTGCGCGGTTACCAAACCAGAACCTTTTGGCCCTACCGGTCACTTATTAATTAAAAACAAAAAACAGGTTTAATTAAGAAATGTATTCGCATTTAAAAAAAAAATGTTGGACAGTTAGGTACATTTTCAAATTCACATACAATTTTTCTTTTTCTTTTTGAATTTTCTACTTATCTGAAATAAATATCTAATCAACTATTTATACTTCTAACGACATTGTTGTGTTCTGTGCTCCAAGCTTGTTCAAAACCGGTGGCGTGATGCGAATGCTCGCTCTGGCGCATGTCACTGCGACATTGTTGTCATCATCCACGATCCTGAACTCGACGGGCAACTGAGTCCCCTGTAATTAAACAGGTAAACATCTTAATTCTAGCCTTGGCGGTCAGAAAAGAGCTAGAAATAATGCTGTCTAAACTAACCGAGAAGCTGGCGGTATCGACTCGTCTCGTCACTCTTCTGTGAGATCGTCATAAACTAGCACAGATCAATTCAAAATTAGCATAAATTTATTGTCACGTCTTACAATAAAAAAAAAAAAATGTGAAACGAGAACTACTGCCGACAAACGGTTTTACAGTTTGGCAGAATTTTGTAGCATGTATATTGTAAGCAAATTTTGAATAAACTAAAAAAAAAAAAAAAAATAGGTGTGTTCAGAGATGTGCCGTTGCAGCAATATTGATGTGAAGTGGGGATATTAGTGGAAATATTGCCCGAAGTATGAATATTGGTGGCAATCATCATCATCATCATCACCATTTCAGCCGATACACGTCCACTGTTGGACATAGGCCTCCCCCAAGTGTCGCCACATCGAACGTTCCTGTGCGTCCCGCATCCATCGGTTTCCTGCTACCTTCACCAGGTCATCGGTCCACCTTGTAGGAGGCCTTCCAACACTGCGTCTTCCGGTACGTGGTCACCACTCCAAAACCTTTCGGCCAAAACGGCCATCTGTTCTGCGAGCAATGTGCCCTGCCCATTGCCACTTAAGTTTGGCAATTCTTTGTGCGTATGTCGGCAAACTTAGTTTTCCTGCGGATATCTTCATTTTTGCTGGTGGCAATATTGCCAGCAAAATTCCCATATTGCCGACAACGACAAATCTCTAGGTGTGTTACCTACCTAGTAGTTTTTGATTACTAACTCACCTGAGACAATAAGAGCTGTGACAGATTATGTAATAGCCTGATGGCGAGCGAGCTGAGGTCGAGGATGGAGCAGACTTGCCTAGAAGTAACCTATTCAGCCTACCAACTGCATAGCCTACTACCTACTGCCTGTATAGCGTCGTGTTTAACTCAACTTTAGCGTTGCATTTCTTCTTTCTGTAACAATCTGTTTAAAAGGGTTTTGGCTTGAATTTTGTTTAGTTTTAACTTTAAACTTACAACAGGCATGAAGTCCTCGATAGGTAACCTTAGCGTGTAGACAATAAGTTCTCCTTGTTCCACGGGGCAGTACGTATTAACGAGGAAGTTGCATGTCTCGGAGAGCGGCCCGATGTCGTAGGGGAAAGGTATGATGCTGAGGTATGCCACAACCACAGTCCTCATATTGTGTGTAACGCGGGCTGAAAAATACAAAGATATAATTAGGCTTCGAACGTGGTAGTACTGTTAATACGCTGAGGAAACCTACAGTCACAGTCTTCATCGGCTGCATGACATGTTCGACAAATACTGTCGGACCGTCATTGCCTCTTCTTTGTGTAGGAAAGAAAGAAAGAAAAATACGGCGGTACAATGATTGAGCTCATCTCTCTCATTCTTGATGCAGTTCATAATCTGGTTCAGTCTATAAACACACAAAAAGATATGGCAGGTTTTGTGTTGTAATACAGTAGATAACAAGTTAATCTCTTAATGATTTGAACCAGCTCATAACTGATCCAATTTCTGGTCACATTGCACTCTCGACTCGTCACTGCGGCCAGCGCTGCGCTCAAGGCTGTTTTCTTAGAGAATAGCACCCCAGGGCCCTTACGGCTAAGATCTCTTTGAGACGCGAGTGGAACACTACGCGCCGTCGTGTCGATGACGCGGGATCGGCGGTGATGGTGTTGTTTTCTAGGCATGCCTCGGCTATCATCTTCACATAAGACGAGCACAAAATTAGCAAGCAGTCAGTACGTATGGTATTTTGCTACTGCTTCTGATAGGCGTCAAGGAATTAAAGCTTCGGTCACATTACTGACTCTAACCACCAGAGTGTGACTTGTATGCTGGGAGATAATATTTACAAGGTGTATGGGACAGCCCTCCACAAACTTTAAGGGCTTGCTCAGTAGACGAAACTGAACAACCCGCCACAATTTTTTTTTCAGGAAACGAAAAAAAAAGTCCGCCTCACACCAAGAAAACAAATTATAAACTTGATTGGACAGTTTGTATGACGAGGCCGAATTTTTTTTCGTTTCCTGAAAAAAAATTTTGTTGACGGTTATTTAGTTGCATCTACTGAGCAAGCCCTTAAAGTTTGTGGAGGGCTGTCCCTTACACATTGTATGTGTTGTTAATGATATTTATTTTTAGTTTATAAATACTATAAATTACTTCATGTTTCTTTTTTATTTCTTCAATGTGTTATATGGGTATGTGTTTTAGGTTATTATTGTTTTATTAAATGTGTTTTTAGTTGGTTATCTGTACTTTGGAGGACCTAAAAATGCCACCGACGCCACCATAAACTTTGCGACGTACTGGACCCAAAAACTTTGAGGGAAGAGATAACTATCGATTCGAGACGAAGAAAAATTTGTTTTCAAGTTTTCATTGTACTTGGATCTCCTCTGTAATGTTGTACAAGTGATTGCAAATAATTTACTGTGTCGTGTCGTGTCGTGACGCCTTCTGGTGCATCTACAAAACTGCCTGTGATGTGACGCTTGCTTGGCTTGGTTTGGTTGCTGAGAAGTTCCTCATCCAGCACCGCGATACAGTAATATGAGCCTAGATTCGGGCATCTGTTTGCCTGGTACAATAGAGCTGTTGTTAATACTAACGTGCTTCGAAGACCATGCTGATGACGGCGTCCTGGCCCTGAGGTAACAGGCACGGCTGTGTCCTGCATCCCTCTATGACCGTAAGAATCGGCAGGGGACCAGAAGCATTACTTAGGCCTGCAAATAGCAAATTAATTCCTAGAGTAAAAACTAAAACTCTGTGCATTAGAGGAAAGACTACATTATTTGGAACACCGTAGGTAATTTGGAACACTGCAGGTAATTTGGAACACCGCAGGTAATTTGGGTTATCTCTTTGAATGTCTAGGGCAGGAAGTCCTTTTCTCACCATAAATATTAGAACACAAACACTCATGTCGGTGAGTACTAAAAACATTGCAATATCTTTTTCTTGAACATTTTTTCAAGTCAGTTCTATTACTACACATGGTAAGTTTTACTTCACAACATAATATTACATACATACATACAGAGGTAAACAATAACAAAATTACTTAATTAAAACAAGATTAATAATCATTTTGACTTCATCTGACTATGGTTTTGTTATCAGACTGAAGAGGCCATTTATTATATTTCTACAATAAACAAATGATATAAGAGTTTTAACTTAAAACTCCATTGGACGCCGCCGCTGTGTTATTAATTTTGAATATCTATCGAGAATTATTAAGAAGAAAGAAAAGAAAGAAAGAAAAAGTGTTTATTCACGTCAAACATGACGCATACCATAAGAAAATAAATAACAATATCGACTAAAAGTAGCACGTAAGATATGCGTCACATCCGCGCAAAACGGCCAGCGCTCAGCAAAATGCTGGGGCTCATGAAAAACCGAGCCACAGCGCTGATTTTCAGCACCAGCCGTCGTCGACGATGAGACGCCGATCGGTCAGCAAGGATTTATTCTACTTGTGATCTATTAAAAAATAACTTAATTAAAACATAAAATAACAATAAATCGAACAATAACCTTAATTATACATTAAACATAAAACACACCAATATAATAAAAACGAAAGTTGGATGAGATTTTGCACACGGGTGGACCATGCCCGGAATAGCGCATATTGTTTACAGATAACTTTCCCAAAGAAACTTTTTCTTTATGCTCATTATTTAAGGTGAGTTGCACCATTTAACTATAACGATAACAAAGCCGTTAACAGTTGTCAAATCGTCGAATTGACCAATAGGCAGCCGTTTCACGGTTGGTTATGGTTTGGTTATCGTTATAGTTAAATGGTGCAACTCACCCTAAACTTATATTATTTAACCGGAACATGTAGGTACCTACACTGACTACATATACTGATGGGTTTGCAAGCGGCGCGGGTGCACTATCACTATTGTAGGTAAGGTAGAGACAACGGTGTAACGTGGCTAACAGCTGAGAGGTCGCAGGCACGCGCTCTCGAATTTGCGCGAACAGCTGTTTTGTTATTGAGACAAAACTAATGAGTATCAAAAAAGTTTCTTTGGGAAAGTTGTTTGTAAACATGAGTACAGTACCATGTATAAGTATCGGTCACTAATTACCAGTCAACCTATATAGGCTTTTTATCCCGGGAGTGGATAATTTATACAATTTCGCGGGTAAAGCCATTGGCAACAGTTAGTTATCAAGATTTCACAGAAACAAGAAGTGCAGAAGTGAGAGAAGGTAATATAGGCCCTGTTCCAGAAAACAGTGCGGTGACACAATTGCTGTTCAACAGCAAGGAATTAGATATATAAGGACTTATGAGATTTTGTAAGATCAAGATCAAGAAAGACAGTAGGTACCTGTTCCGATTAACTTATACCCCAAGTCCAAATACAATTACAGCCCTTTTTCAATAAATTGATATGTTATGATGTATGAAGAAATGAAGTAGCTAGTACCAAATCTCTGGGATTTGTTAAATCGCAGCTCTACCTAATATTCTACAGGCTTACCCGCTTCATTTACGGTTTCAAAAAAACAAAATGGTATTTTAAATATGCTGTACTTGTTCACTACAAGCCAGTTTTAACTTGTGACTGTTAATAAAAATCTTACTATTAATATAATCTTACCATTAGAAACCAAGAATACAAAAGAAACTTTCAGTAAAGATTTTTATTATAGTTCAGCTGTTTATTATCATTTATTTATTTAAACTTCATGTACAGTAGTGGTACATAGGCGTACTTAATGCAACAAGGCACTCTCTTTCAGTCAACCTTTGGGTTAAACAAGACAACACCGTGGTTTCACAATAAACAAATAACAGATACGTCAAACAGAAAAAAAAATACCCTACATAACCTACATATATATGCTAAAATGATTGATTAATAAATAGATACTAAGAAAAATATCAAATCATTAAGAGAACTAAGGAACTATGTACGTTATATACTCACACTGGCTTACTTCAGTGATCTGCCCTCTGCCCAGAGCCAGCACGACACACATCAACAGCACAGTGCGAAACATTTTGACTCCCAACTTGTGATCGACTACGAGTACCTGAGTACAGTGGCATTATAAGTAAATACATGATTAGTTATCAGTTTGCAACTAATTATCTACAATTAAGCAGCTCACGATACAGAGATTGTATCCAAATTGGAAATGATAACGGAATCGTTATTTTTTCCTTTTAATATAATCTTAATCTGCATATTTTACGTGAGTTAAATACGATAAGATTGCTGGCGATCAAGTGTTCATTGCAATTTTAGCTAGTTGTGTTACATTCAATCAGGAAACACAACAACCTCCTCGCATGAGACCATGTTAAGGCGTATAGTCCCCTGAACATCTGGCCGGAGTTAAATGCACACATACTCGTACTGCCGCCTGCGCCCGCATAGCGACCCGCTGATCCTTTACTAGAACTACTTTTATTAGAAGCGACAAGAAATATGTAACCAAGATCTATGTAACTCATAATATGTTTTAAAAAGAGGGTCCATGGAGTTTCTTGCACGTTCTTCTCCATAGAGATCTACGTTTTGGAACGTGCAATTTAGCTTCACTTTTCTTGGACTGACCGACATTTGACTAGTCAAAAGTGCTTGCAAATGGTCATTTGAAATAAATGATTTTGATTTGATTTGATTTGGCTTTAAATCTATTTTCTTTGCGAAATCTTGATTGATTTCATTATTCATAACGAGGCGACGTCCTCGCTCGTGGTCACTATGGGCGTACTTCAAGGTTCAATTCTTGGACCTTCTTTTTTCTTGTTTTTAGGGTTCCGAACCTGAAAAGGAAAAAACGGAACCCTTATAGGATCACTTTGTTGTCCGTCCGTCTGTCTGTCTGTCTGTCAAGATCCTTTATCTCGAAAACGCGTGGTGGTATCGAGTTGAAATTACAACAACACAAACCACATGCTCAGGTCTGCGGTCAAGCTGTACAAAAATCAAACTTCTAGGTTAACGAATAAAAAAGATACAGCCGTTTATGTTACAAAAAAACCCATATTTTGATACTCCCAAAGAAAAATTCATAGGGTACCTACTTCCCTTTGACCCAGAATCCTGAAATTTGGCACACTTTGTTCCTTCTTTGCCATTGTTCCAGGGCCCTGGGGATCTCTTTCGCATCACTCGCGGCCCCAGTAGGCTTCGACCCTACTGGGGCGGTTGCTGACAACTCCTTGTGCCGCGTGTGGAACACTACGCATCGTCAACGACTGCGATGATTGACGATAACTGACGATGCGGTCCGGACGGATACCGGACGGTCAGAAGGCGGGAGGAGTTGTCAGCAACAGCAGGGACCCAGCCGGGTCGAAGCCTACTGGGGCCAGGGTTATCCGAAAGGGTGCTCGAGCCCCGGTATGAAGGCTAGAAGGAACGGGGTGGGTCTTTTAGTCAGTAAGAGTCTGACACTATCTCCCGCTCCGCCCAAGGGCGGGGGATGTCAATGCATGATTTTTCACACCATAAAAAAAAAAGAACGGTCAGAAGGCAAACTACCTGCTGGCTGGGGCGCGAGGGCCATAGCTTCGCGTGCGGCCGCCTCCTTTGCTAGCATTACTGCTTCGCAGAAGGAGGTGTCCACCTGCTACTCTTCCCCGCTCCGGACCATTGCCTGTACCAAGGCCTGGCTCGATAGATCGTTGCCGCCGAGCGCCCCCAAGAGGACACGGCAGTGCTTTGCCCAGGCGAGGCTCACCTCTACCGTATGCTCCACCGTGTCCTCCGGGCGGTCCACACAGTGGTGAAACGTCTGTTACTTATAAAATGGAATTATTAAGCAAGTTAACTGCGTCATATATACCTAGATTGACTAGGAATTCTTCAAAATTATTATATCAAAACATTTATTTTAGCTATCTAAAAATCCACTAGGCAGAGTTTTTATATTATACATAAAGATAGCAGTCTTTTAATCGATCACAAATGTCTCTGAACACCTGCTTTAATCACGATAACCGCACTTATGGCCGATGATTCATTAGAAATAAACGGATGCAATATTTTTTTTTTTTATAATGGATAGGCTCGCGTTTGACCACAGTCTCACCTGATGGTAAGCGAAGATGTGGCCGACGATGGAGCACGCTTGCCTAGAAGCAATCTGTTGACTCTTGATTTAAAGACCCCTAGGTTATAGCTATCAGGAAACACAGACTCCGGCAGGGAATTCCATTCCTTAGCTGTACGCATAATGAATGTACTCCCAAAACGCTTTGTACGTGTAGGTGGGATGTCCACCATGAGATAGTGACAGCCATACTGCCGTCCTCTAACTAAAAAGCAGCTAAGTTATTTAGAAAACAAAGCACTTAGCTGCTTTTTAGTTAGAGGACGGCAGCATAGGTAGCCCACATTCTGAGTATTGTATGCCGCAGTGTTGTGCGCTAGTTTTGTTGGGTCTTCCGCTTGTTAGGGACTGAAGTGGAAATTGTGTTTTATTTTCTCCTCAGTAGTTGTTTTCTGATTAATTTCGTTGCAAGTTCCATAATAGTTGAATCTAGGTCTCGTAAATGATAAATTTTATTTTGCAAGTAGGTTTTATAAAAACACTTTTACACGTCATTTATTTTTTTACGTCAATTAAAGCTAGATGAGGCCGGTGTTTCCTAGTTGACTAACCTGAGAAGAAACACCGAAACAAACTCAGGGGTCAAAGTCTCTTTAAAAGTCTATACAGCAATACATGTAATGGTAGACAAGCAAATGAGCTGTTCGTTAACTCAGACAAAAAAAAAAAAATGAAATTATTGCAATTTAGAGAGGGAAAGGCTAATAAATGGCAAGATGTTGCATAAAAAATACATAAGTTAGAAGAAATACATAAGGTGATTGATTCAAAAATTAGATGAATCAATTGATAAATAAAAAAAAACACGATTTCTTAACTTATCCGCAGACATTGACATCCACCAATTAAAAAACCATTGGGCCCGCGTGGTGGATTACGGCCTGTTCTCTCTCCGAGAGTAGGCCCGGTTCCAGCAGTGGGAATATTAAAAAGCTGATTTTGCTGTGAAGAAAAATATCTGTTATTTAATCAGTTTATCAATGAATGTAATCCATTCATTACTCAAAAAATGAATGTGTTGGGTGAGTCGAGTGGTTTTAATTTAGTTCTTACTAGCTTTTGCCCGCGACTTCGTCCGCGTAAAAATTTCAACTTAGCTTTTCTATCAAAATAGCTTTGTTGAATAGGCGTAACTCACACTATTTCTATTACCTTTTCCGTAAAACTATTGAATTATCTATGAATGATGCTATTTTAATTTTATCACAACATTATTATTATATCATACTGTCCCACTGCTGGGAAAAGGCCTCCCTCCACTCCTTCCAATGTTCCCGGTTTTGAGCTACCTCTTTCCAATTCCTTCTTGGTCTGCCGCGACCCCATCGTGCGATTTCGGGGCACCAATTTTGCGTTTTACTGGCCCACCGCTCGATAGGCATGCGGCAGACATGTCCAGCCCAGTCCCACTTAAGTTAGGCAGCCTTCTGAACTACGTCAACGATTTGCGTTTTGGAGCGCAGTGTAGTGTTTCGAACGCGATCCGTTATTTTAACACTGCTGCGCTCCATAGCACGTTCGCAAACCTTAAGTTTGGATTTTTGGATATTAACATATACAACTTTTAATTAAGAAGTTAAAATGTAGGTACTAGAGTCTGTCTAAAAGTCAAACGTCTTCGGTAATTATTAAAGTAAAACGAAATCTGATGTAGTCAACAATGGTTCATTAATTAAGGTTGACTAAATGATCTTGATCATTGTTTACTAATAGAAAAACCTTATAAAAAGTATTGAATATAAGTATTTTTTTAATGATTAAATATTATACAAAATTCTCAAGTCGTTTGACTTTTTAGACAGACTATAGGTACGTGTAGAACAGTCAAACGGTACTTTTTAGATTTGCCGGGCTTTAAAAACTAGGAATTGTACACACGATTTGAATATATATGACAACCCGAAATCATCGATCGGGCAGTTACCCACCAAACATAACAGCCGTCCAGGGGCCCAAGTCTGCTATTTTTATAAATTCGTCATTCCAACACGATCACATTGTCATTTTGCTAAAAGTTCGTATTCTGCTAATTCATAATGATCGATCATTCAGTGGTCGGATCGGTCAGTGGTATCGTAACAGAGTTGTGGTAGAATGATAATATCGAGCATATTAAAACCAATAACTGCACAATAACGTTCTAATGGTAGAACACTGATCAAATAAACTGTCAAAGTTTTAGCAGATTACCGGATAAATCAAATATTCATTTGTCAATATGTACAGGATTTCTATTTTATGCCACTTCTTTCAATGGAGTGTCAGTTGTTGACCATCAGAAAGTCATAATGACGCCATTATATTAGTAGATTACCAAACTTGTCAAAATCGACAATTATGACATCAATGATAGACTATTCTGACACTTTTGTAATAGCAGACTTGAGGCCCTGGTCGGAGGATCCCCCTTTTTCAGTGGAGGTATGGGACTTTACTCTCTCTTCCTCATACCTCCAGATCTTCAAAAAAAAAAAACACCACAAATGACTTTAAAAAAGCATTTTACTAATAAAATATGTTTATTAGACGTAACTTTGTACTATTAATTTTGTCATTATTACATTTTTGTGCTTTTTTTAAACTTCAACTGCTATTGTTGCGTTTCCTGCTGCAATGCTGCCTTGGTGCGACGCGACCGGGGGTGCGACGCGAATTGTCGCTCTTATGCACATGACGGCTCGGTTGCTGTCATCCATAATCCTGAACTCGATTGGTAACTGAGTGCCCTGTAATTGAACAAACCAACTGGTAATTATATAGGTACTTAAATATTCATTCTAGCCTGTTATTTAATTTTGTGGTTAGTTTATAAAACTGAATATTGGTTTAACCGAATACCGCTATTAGAGACACAATAGAAAGGCAATGAGAGAACGAACGCTCGCTTGGGACACAAAATATATAGGTACAGAATTCAAGCTACATACAAAGCGCGCTCGAGCAACGTACACATAGACACCGCTCACGGACAGATGTCTCGGTCGTGTCTCGGTTCACTCTTATAACAGTTTCGGCTCTAACGCTCATTAGTGTGCGTCCACCGAGCGTACATATAAAATGTGAAGTACATACATGAGATTGTCTTCTGTAACTAGATATTTTGTGATTGGAATTTAATGAATTAAAAGAATTAAATTATAATTGCTAATCTGTGTAAAGTTTTTATTTTGTTTCTATTATTTTGGACCTTGTTTTTATCTTGTTGCTTTTTTCTTTTCACTTACCACTGGCATAAATTCCTCTATGGGCATATTAAGCGTGTACTGCACGACCTCGTTGGCCACCACTGGGCAGTATGTGTTGGCTAAGAAGTTACAAGTGGCTGCTTTCTCACCTAGGTCGTAGGGGAAAGGTATGATGCTGAGGTAAGCCATAGCCACAGTCCTCATATTGTGTATAACGTGGGCTGAAAAATACAAACATATTAGAAACCTCTATAGAAGGTGCCAGATAACCGTGGAATAAAGTACATTGACCTTCTCCTAATATCTCTGTGTAGGTACCCAAACAAACAATGAACTGCTTTTCTTCTATAGGTCATGTAAAGGATCACGATACATGTCGATTCAAGACAGCTTTATGTCTTTATTTCCCGTTTTTAGGGTTCCGTAGCCAAATGGCAAAAAACGGAACCCTTATAGATTCGTCATGTCTGTCTGTCTGTCTGTCTGTCTGTCTGTCTGTCTGTCTGTCTGTCTGTCTGTCTGTCTGTCTGTCTGTCTGTCTGTCTGTCTGTCTGTCCGTCCGTATGTCACAGCCACTTTTTTCCGAAACTTTAAGAGCTATACTGTTGAAACTTTGTAAGTAGATGTATTCTGTGAACCGCATTAAGATTTTCACACAAAAATAGAAAAAAAGCAATAAATTTTTTATTCAATATACATAGAACTGAAATTCATCAAACCCATGCGTGTGGGGTATCTATGGATAGGTCTTCAAAAATGATACTGAGGTTTCTAACATCATTTTTTTCTAAACTGAATAGTTTGCGCGAGAGACACTTCCAAAGTGGTAAAATGTGTGTCCCCCCCCCTCTAACTTCCAAGATAAGAGAATAAAAAAACTAAAAAAAATATATGATGTACATTACTATAAAAACTACCAACGAAAATTGGTTTGAACGAAATCCAGTAAGTAGTTTTTTTTTAATGCGTCATAAACCGAAAAAAATATACTATTATTAAAACATCGATCAAAGTTACAACACATTACAAGAACTTTTATATTATGTTACTTGCTGCTACGGAACCCTTCATGGGCGAGTCCGACTCGCACTTGGCCGGTTTTTTAAATTAAGAATGTCAACAAATGTAGGATCAATATTTTTTTTTTTTAAGTAGGTAACGTAAAAAGGGGTGAATTGAGACAAAACTTTAAAAGGTATTTTCTCAATATTTTGAATATTTTTTGCAGCATTTATTTATATCAATTTACTATGAATTGTTGTTCTAAAAATCGATGCATTGTTAGAGGCCGATATTATGGCATCAAAGTGAAAAACCAAACCAAAGTTTTGTTTCTATTCACCTCATTTTACACGGTACCAAAGACTCATTTCAGTTACACAATCATACATATTCAAGTATAATAAAATTACATAAAATTGAAATGTCAATATCAAAGTTAAATTAATTTAAATTGCATTAGATTATTGAAGTTTTTGTATAAGCTGTATTACTTTTTGGTGTACAATAAAGTCTATTCTATTATCATTTAGATTGGAATATCATTATTTACGAAATGGACCGTTATTCCACGGTTATCTAGCCCTACCTTGCTAAGGTATTATGAGAATTGTAAAAACTTTTTTTCTGAGAAAATTTACGTTTTTTAATAATAAATTTTAAGGTAAACCATCATAGGCCAGTGTAATTAATTTCTCAGTCATTTATTGATGGATTTCAAAAATATTCCCACTGAGTGCTGATCACATTTTAATTCAATTTTGTTTAAATGATATGAAACTTCTCCATTGTTGCATGTACCATCGCGGCCATTTCTGCCTGATCACTTAAAACAATTTTCGCTTGAATCCTGCTGCCTCTGAAGTTTTCGTTTCGAGTGCAAGCAAAAATGAACTTGGCAGTGGTCAGGCGGAAGTGTCTTTGATAGTACTTTCTAATGTTTACGTAAGCATGTATGTGGGTGGAAGGAGAGGGATGGGTTAAGATTTGCAAAAAATCTGCTTACATAATATTTGAATGACCCCATACCTACTCAGAAATAAACGATTATATTCTTTTAAAAAAGTTTTTATTTTTATTTTTGATAAGCTCGTTTGACCACCATCTCACCTGATGATAAGCGATGATGTGGTCGGCAATGGAACACGATTGCTTAGAAGTAACCTATTCACTCTTGACTTAAAGACCCATATTATTATTATTTAGAAGATAAGGGGCTATGCATCACCCATAGTGTAGAGGATGTAGTCACTGCGACTTATGAGATCTAAAGACCCCTAAGTTGTAGCTAACAGGAAACTACTTACGTACTCTGAAGATGATTTCGATGACGGCATCTTGTCCCTGGGGCAGCAAGCACGGCTGGTTGGTGCAGCCTGAGATGTACGCGTTGATCGGCAGAGGACCGGCAGAGATACCAGTACCTGAATCCAAATATTACATTTTGATACAAGAACCCAAAATTCGAAGACATGTAACGTACAGCAACCCGCACTGGGCCTCTGGACCGGGCCCAAGACGTCGACGGCGCGCACTGTTCCGAGTTGTTAGCAACAGCAGGGGCCGAGCTGGGTTACAACTTACTGGGGCCAGGCACGAAGGAACAAGGTAGGTTTTTAGTCAGTAAGAGTCTAACACTATCTCCCGCTCCGCCCAAGAGCGGGAGATGTCACTAGATGATTTTCCCACCGGAAAAAAAGACATGTGACATTCACCAATCCGCACTGGGCCCGCGTGGTGGATTACGTCTTAAGGCTTAAGTCCTAACAGTGGGAACATTAAAAAGGCTGATGATGATACCAGAGGAGAAACTTGGCCATTCAGGTCTTTAACACTGCCTCAGTTGCGCAAGGAGGCGAAACGAGGGAGCGTGTCAAACATACTGAATAAAACTTGGCTGGCCTGTTGGTCTAGTGGTTAGTGGTCTTGACTGCTATGCCGGAGGTCGTGGGTTCGATTCCCACCCAGGACAAATCGACTTGTCCCAAGAACAAAATGTTTTGGAAAACAAGGACGAAATGTATTTTATTACGTATAAAATAATAAAAACTCCATGGCATTGTCTTTTTGTTTAATATTCTTTTACTTATAAAATAACCAATCGAAGTTTTTTGATAATAAGATAGGGTTATAAACTACAAAACTTCAAAATCTCATACCGTAAATCGATAATTTTTCATATACGATTTTGTTCTTGGGACCCGTCGAAATGTTTGTGTGTTGAGCACGAATTTGTTCTGTGTCTGAGTGTAATCTATCTATAATGTGTAGATATGCATTTAGAAATATATAAGTATGTTTATCAGTTGTCTAGTACTCATTACACAAGCTCTGCTTAGTTACGCCGTTGCGACCGTTCGTCCGCAACGGACCGATGACCTGGTGGTGGCGGTTCGCACCGCGACAGAGACAAGCGACCGAGACAGGAGACCGCGACCGAAGACCGCGACCGTTACTTGACGTTAGCCAATGTATGAGCGACAGTTCTCCTGTCTCTGTCTGGCTCGCGAACTGTCGCTCATACATTGGCTAACGTCAAGTAACGGTCGCGGTCTTTGGTCGCGGTCTCCTGTCTCGGTCGCTTGTCTCTGTCGCGGTGCGAACCGCCACCTTTAGGGTTGCGGGAATCCGATAGATACGAGACGAATCGGACCGATCATTGTGGCGACACTAGAGGGGAGGCCTATGTCCAACAGTGGAAGTCTTTCGGCTGAAATGATGATGATAGAAAGAATAAAGAAAGAAAGAAACAAAGAAAAAAGAAAGAAAGAAACAAAGAAAAAAGAAACAAAAAAGAAAGAAAGAAAAAAGAAAGAAAGAATAGAAAAAGACAGAAAAAGAAAAAAAGAAAGAAAGAAAAAGAAAGAAGGAAAAAAAGGAAAGAATTTTTTTTTTAATTCCGCCGACAAAGCAACCGATCTTCCACTTAGTGTGCCCGCTATTTGTAATTTATACGCAATAACATATTGGCGTTTCATCGCGGGTTATCCGCGACGGAATTTCCGTCAAGTGCAGCGCTGGCCATAATATATCAATGTTTTACTCACATGAGCTAACTGCAGTGGTCCGGCCTTCAGTAAGAGCTAAGACAGCACAAAACAACACCACAGCACGCAACATGTTGACTCTGACTGACTCAATGACTGACTGTTTAATTGGGGCGATTTAATTATATTTAAACATACAATCAGTTAATAGTTAGATTGATATTATATATAAAAACACACGTGTCGATAAGATACCCTTAAATCGTTGATAAAAAAATGATTACGGTTCACAGCTGTCTCAAGTCATAACGTAATCGACGGATTAAATAATAAACAAAATGATTTGATTTTAGATTGCTTTGTAGTTGGGATTACCCAAAAAAAATTCCTGACTGTTTTTGTACAAAATTTAATATAACTAAAAATAAATCTTTTCCATTACATGAGTAATGGACTCTGAAAGTAGGTCTTATGTTGCCTGAAGAGCGGCCTGAAAGTAATACTTGTCATCCCTATATTTAAGTTTTACTTTCAACTGACCGCTGTCTAATTACTAAAAAAAAAAAAAAAACTCTTCTATCTTCACTTTTCTATTGAACCATATTCTAACTTTCTATAAAGCCAGTGAATTACAGCGCGATATTTGTTTTGAATTTGTAATTTTTCAATAATGAAAAATAAAAGTCTGAATAGATGGCTGGCCACAGAAAAAAAAAAACTAAATGGCGGGAAAGTGGCATTGGTTTTTTCGAATTGTAGAGTTTTGTTTACATTTCCGTGTAGCGGAGATTTGTAATAACATGATATGTTTATCCTATTAAAATAGTGGTTAAACGCCTAATCTCATAAGAGAAAAGGCTAAATCATTAGTGGAAAACCTTTTGCCGCCTAAATCAGAAGAAAGATATCGGTCTACCTAAAATCATAGGTATGACGCCTCAGGTTTTAAAAACTTTATATTTTATTTTTAATTTCCTTATATTCGCAACGAAAAGCACAGTGTTTACCTTGGGCCGGCTTCTTCTCGGGACGAAATAAGTTACTTTCACCCCGGGTAACAATGTTCTATTTCAATACTTACTCGAAAACTGGCTCCGAACCGAACTGCTCAATGTTTTGGTTTTTGTGCATTTTTATAAAATCAGAAACTTTTTTTCTTTTGACTGATTAAAATGTCGGTCAGTCAAAAAAAAAAGGAGATTTCACGTTGCAAAGCGTAGATCTTTATAGAGAAGAACGTGCAAGAAACTTCATGGACGCTATTCTAAATCATGTTATATGTTATGAGTTACAAAAATTCTTGGTTATATATTTTTTATCACAATGTCAATAAATAATAAAAAAAACAATAGGACTTAAAAAAAATGGAATAGGAACCAGCAAAGGTAAAATTATTAAAGTCAGTGCGTATTTGACCGTCGATCGCGTAACTCAAACCATACCAAAACCATTCCAACCATCTTTTAGATTAAATCAACTTAGCTTTCTTACTTATAAATATATTTACTTGTATCAAGTTGTCTAAAACCATAAAACCATAACCAAAGTAAAGTCGTATCATTTAAATCAAACCAAAATCAAACCATAACTATCAAAGCGTTTTGGGAACACGTTTATTGTGCGTACTTAGTTACCTACAGCCATTGATGTTTATAATTCAATGCCTACAGCCAAAATGGAATTCCCTGCCAGAGTCTGTATTTTTTGTCTTTAAGTCAAGAGTGCATAGGTTACTTCTAGCCAAGCGTGCTCCATCGTCGACCGCATCGTCGCTTACTATCAGGTGAGATGGTGGTCAAATGCGAGTCTATCAATAATAGTAATAAAAAAATCTATAACCACCAAAATACCATCCAATCCAGAAGGTTGGTATTGGGTTTCGTAGCTTTGATCATTCCAATAGTAGGGTAGAAAATACGTACTTTGCAAAACGCAAATAATCCCAAATATATCCATCCTATTCCCTTGTGCGCGCTGATTGGTGGTTGCTCTGTCATCGTCGTTCGGGAAACTTGGTTGCAAACTAGCGTTCCAACCAAGGTGACCTTGGTTTGTGTTGGGGCTACATGGATGTAAACCACACGTCAACACGCAGTGGAAAACGCGCCTCCCAACCAAGGGCGTTAAAGGTCATGAATTACAACTGCTGACTACTCGGATTGAAACTAACAACTATCTGGTCACTTCTTAATTCATTAAACCCCAAGCGAACGCCGGCGTTCGCGCACCTATTGTCTTTCATTCTTTAATTTTATTTAGGTTAAAGGGGTCCATTCATGTAGTCGCAACATAAACCGAGGTGACCTTAGTTGGAACGCTTGTTTGCATCCATCTGGTCAGCCCTTTATCACACCTATCTCCATCCTATTCCCACGCACACGCTGACTGGTGTTTGCTCTGTCATCGTCGTGCGGGAAACTTCTTTATGAAGACACTTCTTTATTCTTATCAAAAACCTTGCTATGTGTGTCACGCTTATGAATTACATCATACATACTTAAATCAGCCTTTTAATGTTCCCACTGCTGGGACTAAGGCAGGAGGCCTGAGTCCCTCTAGGAGAGGGAAACCTTGCGCTTATGAATTAATGCTTAATATTTTCTTATATGTTTTGATTTGCGAACTGATACGAGTGTTGGAGCCTGGCTGTTGTTAATAGTACATTGTTACCCTAGGGGTGAAAGTAATTAAGTAAGCCTTTAGCCCGAGGTAAACAATATGCTTTTCATTACGAATACATGGAAAGTAAAGATAAAACCTGAGTCGTCGTATGATTTCAGATATCTTTCTTCTGATTTAGGTGGTAAAAGGTTTTCCACTACTGCGTTAGCCTGTTCTCTTATGAAATCAGGCGTTAAAGCCATATTTGAATCTGACGAATTTATCATGTTAACGCAAATATCTGCTGTGAACAAAACTTTAGAAAATGAAAAAACAAATGAAGATCGGATTGCCGGCCAAAATAGGCATATATATTTATTTTGTTTTTTTTTTTGTTGCTGGCCAGCTATTAATGCGTTATTTTTCATTTTTATAATTGACAATATTGTAAGAATTATTAAAAAAAAAAGTATTATAAAAATATAGTCATTTAAAAAAATATATTCCTTAATTAATACTCACGCTAATACATATACTCACATTAATACACAAATATTAATAATCTTTAAGTTATTTCAGTTTCACATCGCGCTGTAATTGACTGGCTGCATAGAAAGTTGGGACATGGTTCAATAGAAATGTCAAGATAGAACTAGTTTTTTTTTTTAAATAATAGACCAGCTGGAAGCGATTCTCCCTAGGGATGAAAAGTATTACTTTCAACCCGCTCCTCAGGCAACTTCAGACCTAATTTCAGAGTATGAGTAATGAAATAGGTACGCACTTTGCTTTTCATTATGAATATAAGGAAAGTAAAAATAAAATAAAAAGTTTGTAAAACCTGAGTCATACCTATGGTTATCATCAGGTATTTTTCCACTACTGCTTTAGCCTCTTTCTTATGAAATTAGGCGATAAATCAGTATTAATTTTCGTATTAATACAAGTCTCCGCTGTACGGAAATGTAAACAAAACTGGAAAAAACCAACGACTGATTGCCACTTTCCCGCCATTTTGTTTTTTTTTTCTGTGGTCGGCCAGCTATTCAGCCCCATTAATGAAAAATTAGAAATTAATTGTAATCTTTTAAAAATAAAGTATTTTATAGAAATAGTTGAACAAATAAGTCACTTGGAAATATAATAATTTATTGAATTAATACTTATCTTTAAGTTATTTCAATTTTTTATCGCCCTGTGATTGACTGGCTGTATGGAAAATTGGAACATGGTTCAAGGTTCAATAGAAATGTGAAGATAAAACTAGTTTTTTTTTTATAATTTGACAGCTGTCAGTTGAAAGAAAAACTCTCTAGGGATAAAAAGTATCACTTTCAACCTACTCCTCTTCAGGCAACTTCAGACCTACTTTCAGAGTGTGAGTAATGAAAAAACTTTATTAGGATTCCAAACAGAAGTGCGTGGAAAATAAGAGAATAAGTGATAGCTTTATTATTCATATTTTCAAAAGTGTTTTTTTTCTCAGCTCATTGCTGGTAACAACTACATTTGCGGGCCAAAACCAAGTAAATACAACGTGTATAATGTTTATTTAACTATAACGAAATGGAAAGAGAGCATGCCCTGTTCACAGGTTGAATAAATAAAAAATGCGTTCGTAAATGTCAATAAAATTTATCCATCAGTATACTTAACATCGTTTTAGTAATTTTACGGAATCATTGATCTCTTAGGTTAATAATTCCTTAGGCGACCGGATTTACGATCAAGACAGGCACCCTCAGACACAGGAGGGAGTTGTTGTTGCTCTCGTCAACTACACGGAACTCGATGGTGACTCGTGTACCCTGAAACAAAGAAAAAACCATTCAAAACTGACATGAAACATCGTGAGGAAACTGGCACATCCTCGAACCAAAATAAAGACGTGACATCCACCATCGGTAACTGTCCGGACCGAGCTCAAGTCGCGTACTGTTCCCGCGCGTCTCAAGGAGTTGTCAGCAACAGCAGTGGCCCAGCTGGGTCAAAGCCTACTGGGGCCAGGGTCTAGTTCCGAGAGGGAGGCTCGGCCCCGGTATGAAAGGCAACAAGGAATGGGGTGGGTTTTCTTAGTCAGTAAAAGTCTGACACTATCTCCCGCTCCGTCCAGGGGCAGAGGATGTCATTTGGATGACTTTTATCCACCAAAGCTCGCTTGGTGGATTACGTTACGGCCCATTCCCTCTCATAGAGAGGATGCCTAAAGAGGTGATCAAACGGTTGAAACCAACGTCCCCAACCAAGGTGACCTTGCTAGTTGCAATTCGTGTAGACAGCAGTTGTAAACCATGATCTTCAACGCCCTTGGTTGGGAGGCGCGTTTTCCCAACCACCGAACGTGTTGGGGCGTTGTTTACATCCATTTAGCCGCAATACAAACCAACCTACAAATACAAAAAACACAAGTCACCTTGGTTGCTTGTGTTTTTGATTACATTTATAAAATATTTCTTAAAAAAAAAACATAAAAAAATATAAAATCGGGAACAGGGTCCAAGCTACCGGTGGTCAGGGCTCCAGAGAGAGGAATCTCCCAACAATGCGCGCTCTATTCTAATTGTTATTAAAACTGTACTTGAACAACTTACCACAGGCATAAATGATTCAATAGGCATCCTGAGAGTGTACTTCAACAGCTGTCCTCCCTGCACTGGGCACGAAGCATTGGTCAAGAAGTTGCAGGTCACTGAGTTCTCCGCCAAGTCGTACGGGATGGGAATGGAGATCAACCCAATGGGTAAGTACGCTGTGGCCAGGGTCTTCATGCTCTGAACTGGGCCGGCTGCCAAGGAAATATGAATATGAGCTTTAAGGTAGAACTACACTGCGCACACGTGTGACACACACGCCGATCTGGGCGCATCGGTCTCCATATTTTTTTTAAGGAAACTAGACTTGTAGAGCTACACTAGATCCACGCCACGCGATGTCGTTCTACTTTCAAATCAGGTGTGTTACACGTGAGCGTCGGTCTAATGTAGTTCTATCTTTAGGGTGTTTATTTATTTAATTTATAATTTATGTACACACATTAATACGAAAGAAAATACATTGTTTAAAAATTGTACAAAGGTACTGCTTATTTTTAAAAGAAATTTCTTAAAGCAGACTTGCGAAACCTGCCGACCTGGCTGATATTTTTAATATAGTGCGTATTTTCATCACGCATGCGGAAATCCGCATGCTAAGCATGCAGAAAATTTCAAAATGCAAAAAAACGCGTCCCGCGTGCGTATTCCGTGCATAACAAATACTTGTATGAAATGGACATTTGCGGGGTTTACGTTTGCGGAGCAATCCCGCATCCGTGATGAAACCCGCACAATATTAAAAACACCCTTTAAGTTGGTTATCAAACTAGTTAAAAAATTACTGAAATCTAGTTATCACTGTTGGTTATTGATAGACAGATAAAACATTTCTTTACAAAAAACATACACCAAAACAAAAATCCACCACGCGGGCCCAGTGCGGGTTGGTGAATGTCACATGCCTTCGAATTTTTGGTTCTAAGACATGCCGGTTCCATCACGAGGTTTTCCTTCACCGTTTTGAGTGCAGTGGCGATGAAATAAATTACACAAAGTAATGCGACCTACAACACGTAAATCGCAGTCGGCCATTACTGCTCATACATATATGCAGAAGTACTAACGTGTAATAAAGTCAACGTTGATGACTGCATCCTGTAGCTGCGGCAGCGCGCACGGCGGCCTGGAGCAGCCCTGGATGTACGTGTTGATGGGCAGGCTTCCAGTGTTGCTTGTACCTGTCATATACAAAGTCAAAGTCAAAGATAAAAAGGGATGGATGGGCAATGTAGGTTTTTAGAGGCGAAAAATAAATCTGTTTGATTAGTACTTCTTTCTATTACATACCTAACATGAAATTATAAATCTTTCGAGCCTTTTTCCAACTTAGTCGTTTTCCAATCAACTCAGATGCAGCAAGATATTATTTATATCCTTACATGTAAGTATACTCGTATAAACAAAGTCCTCCACTGTCTGTCTGTATGAACGCAATAAACTCAATAATTACTGAAAGATTGTCATGCAGTTTTCAACAATTGATAAAACGATTCATGAGGAAGGTTCAGGTGTATTAAAAATAGAAGAGAATTTTATAGATTTCCAATTCCAATGCGAAACTTGGAAACTGCGGTGGTTTGTTAGTTAAGGCCCAAGCTCCCGAAAAATGGCCATAAAACAGTGACTTTCTGAAATCAGGTCAGGTTTGAAAAAAATATATGTTTATTATAGATTCATGAACATCATTATATGTCAACTCGTACTATCGGTTAGACAGGTACGAGTGTTGTGTCCATTTAATTCCGGCCAGATGTTGAAGGAACTATAAGCCTTAATAATACTTACACCGGCTTACTTGAGTGCTCTGCCCTTGTACTAGAGCGAACACAGCGCAGGACAAAACCACAAACCCGAACATTTTGCTTTAACAGAAGTAACTGATGACTGAATAAAGAAACTAATCGTTAAGTTATATACTGTATTTTTATCATAAGTTAATCGCGATACTACACACGTGTGCATAAAAAATTAAATAAATTCACTGATAATAACCATTTGGGAATAATATTTTGCTCAATATATTATCTACTTTGATTTAATCTATTTCAATGCATACTATTTTTTATTATCATAACGAGCACGGAACTTTTTACTGTTCCGTGATTACGAGTAAGTATCTATACAATATAATGCGGCAGCCAAATGACCTTTCTTCGTCAAGTCGTTGAGCTTCTTAGTAGTCCTAAGTTTGAGTTACACGAATACTGACAAATGCTTGCACTGACTGGACAGGTCCACTCAAATCTGTGTGGTTCTTTACTCAAAAGACTATCTGAGACACTAATCTGCATGGTTCTCATATGATTTGACCATTACACGTTCTTTACTGTATGGACTTTAAAAGAGACTTTGACCCCTGAGTTGGTTTCGGTGTTTCTTCTCAGGGCAGTCAGCTAGGAAACACCGGCCTCATCTAGTTAAAACTGACAGAAAACAAAATTGACGTGTAAAAGTGTTTTTTTTTTTAACATATTTGGATAATAAACATCATTTATCATTTAACATAAAGTTTAGATTCCAATAGTTTTTACAAAATGTTTTATTTTTCATAAAAATACTTAAAAAAGGTCACAAGTTGGACACCACCGACACTAAGTACAAAATATGACACAGTAGCAAAACTACCCCTAAGTCGCACGGATGGTCCGGTGACCATGTAACGTGCGGACAACCAGTAACATACCAAGCTTCCCAAGTAACAAAATGTGGTCTTGTAGTGGTTCCGGAGCCAGGGCTATAGCAGGCTAGTAAAAGTTTATAACCACGGAAAAGGGCCCATTTTATACGCGTACTTTTGCCAATAAGACACACATAGTAGACTTGACGAGCACCACTTAGACCAATAATACACTTATAGTTGGACTATGCAGAACTATCTGCTCCCGCATAGCTCACTATGAGCATTTAATAGAACCAGGCAGGCGTATAACGTACTCCGCGCTTCCATTACTAGCTACTTCAAACATTTGTAACTTTTTGTTGTATTGTGTTGTGAGAATGTAGAGAAAAATAAAAAATAACTATCTATTTTATATAAAAATGTATTAACAAGTATTTCGCACGTATTATATGTGCATACATGTTAGCACGGCAAACGCATAAATATTTTCGGTGAAGTATGTTGTGTTTTACATCTCAATTTTTGTTCGCCTTTTGAACACGGCGTATTTGCTAAGTTATGTTAAAAATAATATTAGTCCTAAGGTAACGCCATATTGTAACAAAATGGCCGTGAAGATGCGATAAATATTAAAAGCTTAAACGGACTTCGCGAAGATATCTTTGGATACTAATAGTTTTATAAGAAACTTTTATAAAGAAATTAAGACTATACCAGCATTCGTGAGTCCACATTAATACCAAGTAGGTATACTTACTCTTAGAAGAAACCACTGTAGAACTAATTCACTTACAATTGGCACATAAAGTTGACTTATAAACCCTTATAAGGTCAAGTAACTAATGCAAGTGTTTCTAAGTGCATTTAGTTCTATAAATTACTATTACTGGCGTATACACTTATAGTGGATTTAAAATTACTTCTTGAGGCGATTATAAGTGTCACTTACTGGACCAAGTTTTCTCACGTGTATTTACACTTACGCAACACTTTTATAGACAGTCTTAGCATTTACTGCGCCCATAATTTCGTTCTATACACGACTATAAGTCAACTTATAAGAATAGGTGTACTATAAACCCAAACGAACTCCGTGTAACCTGTTATAAGCTTGGTAGTAAAACCTGGAATCACTAAGAGAGAGCTACTAGTGCTGTGAGCCTATAAACTATGCACTACAGGAGAACTTTGTTACTTGGATTATAACTGTGATTTTTTATGATACAGATATGTGTGCATAGAATCTTTACATAAAAATAATAGATAATACCGATTCGGCTTTCTAATACACTCTATATGGTACTAAGGAAAGAAAAATTAAGCATAAAATTAGAAATTTTCAGGAAATTAGGACTATTTAACTTTTGCGCTTTTGTAAGTTCATACTATCTTATGACAACGTCTGTCGCATCGTTGCATCACCTAGTTTTAGAATCCGTAGGGTACCTATATTTTATAGTCCTTGGTTTTAAATGAAAAGCTATCAAAACGCCTTGCTGACACTGCGTGAGCCAAAGGCTGGCTTTTACCTGGAATGGAACAGAGGATAAGCATTGCCATACAGCGTGGCAATGCCGCCAGTCGTTTGGGCACATTACCAGACGACAGCTATGTGGGGAGTTTTTGGACGCCATATTTTAGATGTACATTACTAGATGACAGTTTGTTTAGAGTTTCTTGTAATTTGTTAAAACGTAATTTCGGAGAATCTTCATTTTCAACAAAACTTTGCTGGACTTTACACTCTGTTTCCCCATATATCTAAACCTGAACACCTGATGTCTTATCAATGTTGCATCAAATTCATATATTTTATCTAATGACTAACTTGCATTAATTCATATTTAATCTAATGACTAAATTGCCACCTGCGTTAATTATCTACCTTTTTACTGAGTCAACCGCCACCTGCTTAGTTTAGATTTGGTGATAAAAAACGTATATTTTGACAAACAACCAATGACGCAATCCAGTGGTTGTGATGTGGAACACTCACTTAACAAAAGTCAAAATACATTCAGCTGAACATACAATAGAACCTCCTTCTTTTTAAAGGCGGTTAAAAATCAACAGAGAAAAATAAAAAATAATGATTGTGTTATTTAGGTTAAGTATAGTTTTATTTTAAATGCCTAGCTAAATATGACGTCATAAAACTCCTCCGCATCGCTGTCGACTGGAATTGTGCCCAAAAGACTGGCGGCATTGCCACGTTGTATGGCAATGCTTATTCTCTGACCGAGGTAGAAGCCAGCCCTTGGGTCACGCGAAGCGTCAATTAAGCGTGTCGCCAATTCTTTAAAAAGCATATGAGCATATGCGGAGGAGTTTTATGACGTCATATTTAGCTAGGCATTTAGTGTATATATTATTTTTAATTATTTAAGTTGTTATTTAAGTTTATTATGTCTTAAAATTAAATGTGAGAGTTTTATTTTTATTTATTCAAAACATGGGTGAAATGAAGCTAACCTAGTAAAGACTTCTGAAAATTTTCAATTTAACGTGAACTTTGGCCCTATATAATGTACTCATATTAAAAAAAACACGTATTTCCTGGAACAAGTTTTGAAAAATTTAACATGTTTCATACCCAAATGATTAGTTAAAATGGTACGGATCGACTCGTGAGATACAGAAAGTTCGACGGCTATCTCTCTCAAACTAGAATGAGGATTCTTAGTCACTATTTCCTTCACTTTTGCGATGTTAACTTCGGTTGCAGAGGTTGGTGGGCTACCAGAGCGAGGCAAATCTTCCATCACATCTCGACCGCTTTTGAATGCTTTGTACCACTCAAAAGCACGTGTTTTTGATAAAGTCGATTTACCGTAAGCCTTCTGTAACATTTTCAGTGACTCCGAACACAAAATTCCATTGGCGATGCAAAAAAAACAAATTCTTTGTTCGATGTTTTTGTCCATTATGAAAATCGCAATACATACTAGATATGATATAACTAAAAACAGCATATTATACTTAATTAACAGATGCAACTCAAACTCCGCGCCAAAATGGAAAACAGTTGTGCCAATCTAGCAACAATAAAAAAATTTGAATTTAGAACCATACATAAACAAATTATCCATTCCCGATACTTTTTGACTGAATGTATTCGAGTAACACGGAATTACCAAATACTAACAGAGTTTTCAGGTGTTATCTCTCTTTTTTCGCATTGGCTTCATCAAACATGGAATGCGTTAGATGAAGCAATAAGCTTTTAAACAATGCTTGACGTTGACGATAGGCGAGTGGAAAATGGTCTTTTTAAGTATGGTAATTTGTGGGCTGTGTCATTAACATTGGTTCTCCTGCAACTTGGTTCAAAGCAAGGAAACTTCGAGCATAGCCCTCTCCATTCCTTCTTAACATAAATAACGTCTATATAAAAGTGACAATATATTACTTCTCACAAAGCTTTATAAAAGCACCTCTAGTAGTAGCAGCGGAGGGTTAAGCCTAATCTTTACGATCTACTCACGACACAAGTGGGTTGGCGCCACTCTATAGTGCCCCGGTCGTGTCATATAGGATGTACAGGGTTAGCAATATTTTTCTTGGGAAAATGATTTAGAATTAGCTACTGCGGTTTCATCCGCGTGAAAGTAAAAAGATGTCCCAAGGAAAATTACTACTGGGGTAAAGAGTATCATAATATTCCTTGATATGATCAACCCACGTGCCAATCCGTTCAGCTGTTTGAGCGTGAAAAAGTAATAAACATATAAACACAAATTTTTGCCCATTTAATATTTTTTTTCTAAGTAGGAAATTATCCAATAACTTCTTCCACTATAACTTCCGAGCATTGCGATGAGTTAATTTAGAAACCTGAGTGAAGTAAGGAATCCAAGTCACAGACAAAGAAAGCTTTTTCAGCATCTGTGAGATAATTAAAAGAAAAGGGCATTGCATAAAAGTGTCTCCACCCACCAACAGTCCACCAAGCCAGCTAGCCAAGTTTCTAATCTGTAATTGTTAATGCTTGTAGAAAGCTTCAAATGTACGGGAATGACGTCGTCTTGACGTTCAGTCACGTTGTCAGAACAAAAGAATTGGCGGCAAGGTCAACTCGAAGCGTTCGGCGCAAGCGAAACGGTTGTAACTTGGCTAGTGGGGTAGGTTTGAAACAGGTGTCAATCGAAGCGTCTAGTTGAATAGAGTCTTTTTTTCTATTATGGCGATAAACCTCAAAAGTATGGGGTTCAGGTTTTATAAAACAATATATATTTTAACCTAACCTAACCTAAGTGTTTCAGACCTTTTAAATATTCGTAACATAGTACTGTCATACACTTTTGAATGCGGCTTGACGAGCCCTGTACGATTCTACAAAAATATTTGACAAAGGCATTGCGTAAAACTGACAGATTTGAAAACCGGCGTCATTAGAAGCGTTTAGTTGATTTGAGTATTTTATTATCGCGACAAAACCTCAAAAGTATGGGGTCTAGGTCTTATAAAACATTATATTTTAACCTAATCTAACCTTAGTTGTGCGCACATAATATCCATTGTATGGTCCATGGGGTTATGGAGGCACATTAATATTAATGCACCAGCATAAATGTCTTTTGTATGGAAAAATAAACACAGTATTTTTTTTAGAAATTAGTGTGTTTTTCTTTAATTAAATAAATACCCCTTATATTTTAACTACACAATCAGCTGTTTTGTCTTTTGTGTATAGGAATGAACAGATTGACACGTATACCATGTCTATTGGAGGGCAGGAATGGTGGCTATATAAAATCCGGCATCCTCCTTTACTAAAACGAATTGTATAATTAGAGAAATATAGTATTATTTACAAGTTAATCTTAGCTATCACTCGAAATGTTTTAAGATTTGAAAAATACTAAATTCACTCAGTTTCTATTGGATATAACAAAATGTTATTTAAGTACCTACGTTACATGCAATACGAGGGAGGAAGGGAGCGGGTGAATCAAAGACACATCTCTCCCACAGAAGACCCCAGGACAGGACAACTAGTTCCAAATAAAATAGTTCAATCCTTCCGTGATACCCCTGAATGACATACGGTATAATCTGCCCCATCAATCATAATTTACACTTTCGATACGACAGAACGACGTACATTGATAACGGGGTGTCTATGTTAGGTTAGGTTAGATCAAAGACACCTCGTCATTGATAAGAGGATGTGAGCCTTATCGCTCGAGTTCAGCGCTTTGAGGGGAAGTGAGGTGGTAGTTTGAGAGACGAGGCGGTTTTTGGGTAACTTGTGCGTTTTCTTTTGGTAGATATTACCTTATTAATTTAGAATAAAGATAGCTATGTTATGTAAATTAATCAATATGTTGAATTAGCTGACCCAGCGAAACTAAAAAAAACTACGTAGTGTAAATCACCATCATAATTTTTAGGGTACCGTACCTCAAAGGGACCCAGCCGGGTCGAAGCCTACTGGGGTTAGGTTATCCGAAAGGGCGCTCGAGCCCTGGTATGAAGGCTAGAAGGAACGGGGTGGGTCTTTTAGTCAGTCTGAAACTATCTCCCGCTCCGTCCAAGGGCGGGGGATGTCAATGCATGATTTTTTCCCACCATAAAAAAAGGTATACAAACCTCCTAAAGATTCAAGACACACAAAATTGGTCGTTGTGGCGACACTTGGAAGAGGTCTATGAAATGATGATGATGATAATAAATGAATTTTCATCTTATAAAAAGGAAACGCACACAATTTAAAAAAAAAATTGGCGCTAAAAATCGGCAATTTAATAATTTTAATGTGCCTAGTGCCACTTTCACGGAATCACGACTAATACGAATCCAACACCTCTCAAGAAAAACGCAACAAGCCGTTTAGGCTCTAGACTTGTAGCTCGATTCACGTAATGAAAACCGTAACGATATCGTAGCGACTTAGTCGTTTAGACTATTTCCGTATTCAAATCCATGAATCGAGTTTGAACGACACCGATTTTAAAGTCGTTAGAAATTCATCGATTTAACAAAAAGTCTGTATTACATTATCCTGGTAGACTACTTATCAATGTAACTGGAAATAAGTCAATAGATCGTGAATACCGCTTTTGGATAGGACTTCGATCGAACGACTATAAAACTTCAACGATATTCGGCTTGTTTGATTTTACGTGAATTAGGCTACAGAGCGTGCCAAGGAAATATACAAATATACAACATTGGTTTTAATATATATACGGAACCCGAAACACGTGTCTTGTATTTTTATGTAAATTCTATGTAAGTACAAAATTTCATAACTGTACCACGAAAAATCACGAAGTTATTGGGCTTGTTATGCTACCTGGTTGTTCACACAAATACATGGTCACCGGGCTATCTGGGCGCCTGAGGGGTTGTTTTGCTCCCGTACCCGGCTGTGCGCTGACGCCTTATGCCCGCTATGACCTTCCGAGATCCATGTTGTACTTACAGGCCTGTTGGTCTAGTGGTTAGTGACCCTGACTGCTATGCCGAAGGTCGTGGGTTCGATTCCCACTCAGGACAAATGTTTGTGTGATGAGCACGATCATTTATTCTGTGTCTGGGTGTAATTTATCTATAATATGTATGTATTTAGAAATATATAAGTATGTTTATCAGTTGTCTAGTACCCATAACACAAGCTCTGCTTAGCTTGGGACTAGACGGCGCTGTGTGATAGTTGTGGAATATTACATTATTATTACTTAGTGTCGGTGGTGTCCAATTTGTGACCTTTTTGAGAAAAAATATAACATGGTGTAAAAATGTAAAATTTATTAGAATCGATTTAGTTACTAATTATGAACAAACTATGTTCAGGTTTGCATATAATATAATAATAATGTTGTACACATTTTTCCACTTCTTGTAGCACCCCACCCGACTTGGTAAGAACCTAACAGATAGGTATTTTTTTTATGAATGAAAGTAAACGAGAGGTGTCCCAAAATATATCAAATAATATTCACCCAAGTGTTTAATTTCCTTGTAATTTTCTCGAATACTTCTTTCTCGTGAGGTTCACGTGTAGCTTCGGCAAGGTATTACTTTTCCAATTGCGCCTGCGCGCTTTTTCCTGTTCATTGATCACCTGTATTGTATTCTGAAACCATCTTGCTGTAGACATAATACGTAATACATAGTATTACAAGATATTATTTCTTGATATAACTAAATAAAATTATTTGATGAAGGCTTAAAGTCACCCATAGGGCAATGGAAAGGGCTATGCTCGGAGTTTCCTTGCGTGATCGAATCAGAAATAAAGATATACGCAGGAGAACCAAAGTTGCCGACATACCACGAAGAATCGCCAAACTTAAGTGACAATGGGCATGGCACATTGCTCGCAGAACAGACGGCCGTTGGGGCCGAAAGGTTCTGGATTGGCAAGCACGTACCGGTAGACGCAGCGTTGGAAGGCCTTCTGCAATGTGGACCGATGACCTGGTGAAGGTTAGGCAGAAATCAGACGGATGCGGGACGCGCAGGATCGTTCATTGTGGCGACACTTGGGGGACGCCTATCTCCAACAGTGGACGTCTATCGGCTGATATGATGATTTGATGAAGTTACTGTCAATAGATATTAAATAGTAACTTACAAAAGGGTTTCTTAAGATAGAACTACACTGCGCACACGTGTGAGACACACGCCGATCAGGGCGCGTCGGCCTCCATACATTTTATACGGCACCTAGAATTGTAGATACACGCCACGCGAAGTCCGAAGCAGGCAGATTGTTCCAGTCCTTCAATGTACGTGGTATAAAATATGAGGCGAAACGCTTGGTCCGGACCGTAGAGGTTTCAGCAACATAAGGGTGGATACTCGCCGTTCGTCCGGTTGTCCGATGTTTCTTGGAATGGTTTTGATCCACACGATAAAATGTTGTTATAAAATGCGTTTCATTACAACTTATTTGAAGTTTTAAACTCTTCACGCATGCCTCCTGTAATCCTAACACAGCGAAAAAAAATCCCATTATTGTCATCACTTTTCCCCTACACCCTTCCAAACAATCGAGGTGAGCAGTGGTGGCCGAGTGGTAACGGCGCCGACTTACGAGTTGTAGGTCACGGGTTCAAACCCAGCCAGTTGCATTACTTTGTGTAATTCATTTCATCACCACTGCTCTCAAAACGATGAAGGAAAACATCGTGAAGAAACCAGCATGTCCTAAAACGAAAACTTCGAAGACATGTGACATCCACCAACCAGCACTGGGCCCGCGTGGTGGATTATAACCCATTCCCTCTCCCAGAGAGGCCTGAGTCCCAACAGTGGCCGAACCTTTATGGACTGGCCTGTTGGTCTAGTGGTTAGTGACCCTGACTGCTATGCCGGAGGTCGTACGTTCGATTCCCACCCGGGACAAATGTTTGTGTGATGAGCACGATCATTTGTTCTGTATCTGGGTGTTATTTATCTATAATTTGTATGTATTTAGAAATATATAAGTATGTTTATCAGTTGTCTAGTACCCATACCTCAAGCTCTGCTTAGCTTGGGACTAGACGGCGTTGTGTGATAGTTGTGGAACATTATATTATTTATAAGGCCGACTATGCTATGCTTCCAAATCATGTGTTTCTATCTAGCGGGGCCCACACGAGTCACCATTCGTGAAGCACATTGAACAAACAAAGCAATGCCACTAATTTTTTCGGTCTACCTATTGGCTCCGCTAGGTAGAAACACATTTCCAAATCCTATTAAACTTCAATAAAAAATATACCAAGCAAAATTACTTTACACCAAACTGCACATCAATTTTTCAACAATTTCCAGCTCATTCCGCGTCCGGCTGGTCGCCATCTTACCTGATTTGGAATAATGCTGCCAATTTCCCGCCACTTCGGGCCCAGATTCAGGATAAGAAAAGCACCGCTTAGTTTGAAATATCGCTGGCTCTAACCTGTAAATGCTGTCGTAAATGGGATTGTCAAAATCGTGGCACGTGAAATAGGGCTGATATGGTGTATGTTTAACCCTGTTACGCTTGAGGGTTGAAATGGTAGAATTCTTGTTGGTATGAGAAACTACTGTTGCGAGAAATAAGATTTTCTTTTAGGCTTGAGTGGGTGTAAAAAATGTCAGATCAATGTGTCACAGTGTCTTTTATTGAACAGATAAAGTTGAACGAATGCGGTTAATTCGAATATATTATAAATAAATTCAATAAGCTTTATTGTACTCCAAAAAGTAGGTAACATAACTTGTACATATGGGTACAATGGCGGTCTTATCGCTAATAGCGATATCTACCAGACAAGCTTAGGATGTATCGTAAGAACTTGAAATAATACAGGGGGTAGTCTGCAGTGAGCAAAACAAATTAATCAAAAAAAAAATAAAGAACATTTAAATACTTGCTTACAAATTTTTCTTAATGATTTAAACTAGTGCTTGACTGCGATTCCGCCTCATGGTAAACAGTGATGCAATCGTTGACGGTGAAGCGCACTAGTTTATTAAGAGCCTATCCACTCTAGCCTTAAAGACATCTTGAATTGAATCGTTTAAGCATAATTGTTTGAGAGTCAACCATAGCGTTGATGCTGACAGTACCGAATCAGACGCTAGCCATCTTGAAAAACATCTTGTGAATACGAGACAAACGAGTCTATAAATAGTGATGGGTTTATAAAAATAGCCAAGTGCGAGGGTTCCGTACCGTCCTCAGGAAAATTCGGCAAAAAAATTGCGTTTGTTGTATAAGAGCCCCCCTTAAATATTTATTTTATTTTGTTTTTAGTATTTGTTGTTAGAGCGGCAACAGAAATACATAATTTGTGAAAATTTCAACTTTCTAGCGATCGTGGTTCTTAAGATACAGCCTGGTGACACACAGATGGACAGACGGACGGACAGACAGACAGCGAAATCTTAGTAATAGGGTCCCGCTTTTACCCTTTGGGTATGAAGCCCTAAAAATTATGTTAATTTTGCGAATCAGCATCATCAACATATCAGCCGAAAGACGTCCACAGTTGGACATAGACCTCCCTCAAGTGTCGCCACAATGACCGGTCCTGTGCATCACGCATCCATCGGATTCCCACGACTCTGACCAGGTCATCGGTGCACCTTGTCATTTTGCAAATAGGTTACAAATAACACGTAATTTTTTTTCGTTAATTTTTTTTTTTTTTTAGTCTGTTGTAAACTAGTACTTGACTGCGATCCCGCCTGATGGTAAGCAGTGATGCAATCGTTGATGATGAGGCGCGCTAGTTTATTAAGAGCCTATTCACTCTAGCCTTGAAGACACCCAAATTATAATCGGACGGGAAGACCGCAGCAGGCAGACTGTTCCAGTCCTTCGAATTTAAATTAAATGGGGCCGTAAAATTAACTGATGACGTCATAATCTCTTTCTTTTGCTATTTAGGTCACATAGAATCTGCATGACCTAAATAGCTATAGAAAGAGTGTACCCCGGATTTCGAAGCCGTACACGGAAGACAAACAAAATTGAGTTGCACGGAAAATACATTTTAAAACGGTTTCAAAAACAACACCAATGTAACTTTGTGTTTTGATGGTCATGTAAACTGAAATTCAATTTACTTTTCAGAAAAAAAAAATACGGGAAAGCCGTATCCCACTGCGGCTGACATGTATTTTCCACTCGACGCTTCCAACGCTCGTGGCGCCATCTATTTTAGCAACGAGTTCATTCATCACTACTAAATCCGGATGACCGCAGACGCCATTTTGGTTTTTCAATAGACTACCAGATTTGAAATTGGATTTGAAATCATGGAAGAGTAAAGAGGAGCGATTAACTCGTCTCTCTTTGATTGATTATTTGTCTTTCAAACTCAAATAAACTCGTTAAAAAAAGGCCCGTTTCTCACATTTGAGAAAGATCCTGGAATTTAACTTGGATCGAAACTGAAAGACACAAGAAAATAATAGTAGATTATGTGACTAAACTGTGTTATAGCAATGTCTTTAAATCGCGGGCAGCATGTTGAATTCCGAACGAAACGAAGGTTGCCGATTTTAAGAAAACCTGAGTGAAGTAAGGAATTCAAGCCGCCCAAGACAAAGACAGCTTTATCTCCGTGTTGCGATAATTTGGTGGACCAAATCGTATATTAGAGAAATATAAGTACTTACTTATTATATTTATAAGTTCCTCAAACAAACAAAATTCACTACTCCAAGATTTTATAGTTTCAATTTTCTATAACGCCCCCGTCAGTAAGCACTGACGACACTTTTTATTCTATTTTCTTTTGTTTTTTCTTAGTGGCCAGATTTCAATTTCGATTCAACTTGTTAGTGCACGTACATTTTAATTCACAATGTTGACGGTTTTTGATGTTCCAAATTCAAATCCGTAGGGATCGGTCATTCTGCATTATCTCCCTAGTGATAGAAAGACTTGCTTTATGTGAGGTTTGTATGACGTATAAAACGACATTATCGAGCAGGTGGTGTAAAAAATTAGGGTTTTAAATTCATTAAACTTTCATATTCATCGTTTTTCTAGTGTCTCTAATTCTCACGATTGAAAGGTTAATATAATTACATATCGGTTACATAACGTAAAATACAACATTAGTTCTAGCATATGCTAAACCCGAAACACGTGCCAAGTATTCTATGTAAAGAACCTATGTACAAAATCTCATGTAACACTAATAGTCACAAAATTATAAGCTTGTTATATCAGCAATAATACATGGTCAACGAGCCATCCAGGCGACTGAGAGGTTCTTTTGCACTTGCACCCAGCTGTTTGCTGGCTCTTAATACCCGCTATGGCCTGCCGTGACCTTTTTTTTTCTTTTTTCTGATGGGAAAAATCATCCTATGACAACCCCCGCTCTTGGGCAGAGCGGGAGATAGTGTCAGACTTGCTGACTAAAAGACCCGGTTTGTACATAGTAACGGTGGTGTCCAACTAGTGACCTTTTTAAATATCTTTGGGAAAAAATATAACATGGTGTAAAAACTGTTGGAATCCATTCAGAACCATCCATTCAGAGTCTGATTCTGAACAAACTATATTCAGGTTTCACTTAGACTAAAAATAATATTGACAGGCCTTTTATTTTTTGATAACTTTGGTTTTTTTTTCTTTTTATTTATTTATCATTTATACAAAGATTACAAGATTATTTAGGTTAAATAGCAACCAAAAAACCACTAAGGTTTAAACTTGTGCTATCATGAATCCATCTCAACATCGAAACAAATGGTTACCAAATGTTTTAATATTTTTTGCCTTTGGGTACTTTTTATGTTGTTCTGAGTACGAGTACTACTAACTGACTCAGCCAACGTTGTTCTGAAAAAGATGGTGGGGTTATTTTCAGACTTCAGAATTTATTTATGCACAAAATTTCATAAGAATCGGTCAAGCCGTTCATTGACATGAGAATTTTTCTAGGCTAGCTTCTATTCGGAGCAGCGTTAGTATTTCTGTGTTTAAGTAAAATGGAAACAAACATTACTTTAAAAGAAAAAAACTATGATATTTCTAAATTTATTTCTATTTGAAATAGATACATCAATAATAAATTGGGACATAATGCAGCATTGGCAGTCACGGATATAATCCAATATCAATTTGGGGAACAGTGACGAGCAGCCATTTTGGCGCGGAAGGCGTTTGACAGCTGCGACCACGGTTCGATGCGTTCAGAAATTTATGCGAATGACACATTTGTGTCGCGAATGCAACGAAATATAAACGAATTGTGGTGGGTAAATCGGCTTTTTATTTTTTATGGCTGGCCGAGCATATTGCTCGCAGAACAGATGGTCGATGGGAACGAAAGGTTCCGCGCGACCACGTACTTACAGAACGACGCAGCGTTAGAAAGCCTCCTACAAAGTGGGTCCATGACCTGGTGACGAACCTGAGCGATCATTATGGTGACAATTAGGGGAGGCCTATGTCCAACTCTTTTGGCTGTAATGATGATGATGGTGACGTTGCATTTCAAAGATTTCCATGAGTTGCAAGTGACCAGAGGAGACTCTATAAAAGTAAGCATCAGGTAGCGCTTTAAATCCTGTCTGGGTTTTTGTCGAGATTTTTTCGAGTTAAGTTCAGTTAATTATTCGCAAATTGATTCCAAGTAGATATTCTGTTATGAAATTGGTGTAGTTTTGTATGACAAGTGTTACACAGCTGAATAATATGTGGAATCATTGAAACAGGCGCGAATTCAGTAAAATGGAGCTGAGAATGTTATTGTAACATTGACTATTAGCGAAGCTTAACGAGAAGGCCGACTCGATACATATGTTGTTATACACTGCTAAAACATTAGAATGTGTTACATTCGCGTTAACTTAAAGTGATTGAAAACATATAGGTATTCTAAACTTGACACTGGCCAAGCCTTGAGAAGCCAAAATAAAATAAAAAATTCCGTCTTAAATTAAGTGATTGGTAGCCATTTTGGCGCGCGACGCGACTGACAGCTGCCCGCCACGAATGGATGCGTTCGTGAATTTCCAAACGGATGACAAATAAACACGGCGCGAGCACTGCGAACGACGAGCTGCTATAAAATTAAGACAGGGAGGGATTGGGGACTCTGATGAATGTTTTTAGTTAGTTACAAAAAAGTTTCTAAAGGACCTCAATTGAATCAATCATGCTTTTCATCATCCAAATGCTCGTAATAGAATAAAAAAAAATTAAGGCCCAAGCGCCCGAAAAGTGCCACAGAACAGTGACTTTCTGAAGCTTACTGCTCGGTAACGGCCAGGTTAATAGGTTTGAAAAAAATATATGTTTATTATAGTTTCATGAACAATATTATCAACATTTGATTTTTTTGTGCGTAATTTTATTATTAACTAGCTTTTGCCCGCGACTTCGTCCGCGTGGAATAGTGACTTCCGGCAGAAAAGTATAGATAGCTGTGCCCGCGTCTCCGTCAGCGTGTAACTCCTTGTGTATTAAGTTAATGTATTGGTAATATTTATTATTTTTATTTATATTGGTAATATTGTTTAGATCACGTTCACATGAGGCTTAACCCTTTATAAGACACAGAACTTAAAAATATTTATTGCTTTTAAACTTTATAATAATGTGTTAAGGTTCAAATTTTGGTGGCAATATAAGTACCACTGCCTTATAAAGGTAAGGTAAAGGTACCTATAAAACGAAAATACTTCTGTGCAAAGCTTCCGGGTAAACTATATTGAAAGTTGACCCGTCCGGCACGTGAACATAAAGATTTTTAGAACTGCTAACACGGGAGAGAGCAACATACAACTGACCATGCGAGAAACAACTGACACTGAGATCTACTCCAGCAACACCAAAAGTCTGCCCTTGAGCCTTGTTAATTGTCATTGCATAACACACCGATACTGGGAATTGCGTCCTTTTAAATTGGAATGGAAAATTATTTGGTATTAAGGGTATTCTGGGAATAAAGACGGTTTCTCCTGCACCGCAACCTGTTAAAATTTGAGCCTCGATTATATTTTGTTGCAACTGGGTTACTTTTAGTCGAGTTCCATTGCAAAGTTGTGGTGGTCTTAAATTTCGGAGCAGAATAATCGGTATCCCAATTTTTAAACAAATTTCATGAGCGGGAAGTCCGGGCATATTTAAAGAATTTAAAAATTCTATCGGGTAATTAGTGGCTTCTTGTTCATCGACCATTCTATTTATTGATCTATAAACTTTGCTTTCCCCCTGTATATTCGACAGTATTTTGTTATTGATCTCAGATGCCTGGTCATTGCGAGGAGTTAAAATAGATCTTTCGCATAGCCAAGAATTGTCCCTATTTAATATATTTGTTACGTCACCGTAAACCGACGATATAAGATGTGGTTGAGATTGCACCATACAACATAATTCAGGCGTCAGAATAAGTTTTCCTTGGTGTAGTTGTGGATAGGTACCTTCACCAATCTTTAATAATGTGTCAGAAAATTGACTATCATCCGGGTTATCTCCAGTTCTCACTCGCATATTTATAGTCAAATGCACCGATTGTATATCACGCCATAAATAAGAGCTTTTCAGGCAAGCCCTAACCTCATCAGCTCGGGTTCCCCGTGGTATTACTGGTAAGGTTTGTCGGAAATCACCACAAAATAAAACCGTGATACCGCCCATTGGTCGATCATTTTGTCTTATATCCCTTAAAGTTCTGTCTACCGCTTCTACTCCTTTTCGATGGGCCATCGTACATTCATCCCATATGATTAAACTACACTCGCGTAATACCTTAGCTTTGTCGCTATTTCTTGAAATACTACAGGTTGGACTTTCCGTGCGATCTAAATCAATTGGTATTTTAAACATACTGTGAGCAGTTTTACCTCCTGGTAGCAATGTTGCAGCTATCCCTGATGAAGCTACGGCAAGAGCAATTTTACGCTGATTTCGAACATAAGCCAATATTAATTTAGTCAAAAAGGTTTTTCCAGTTCCTCCAGGTGCATCTAAAAACCATATTGTTCCCAAATTATTTTGAACACTATTGCACACGCGGTCATAAACTGAACGTTGTTCTGCAGTCATCATTGGGACACCGTTTTCTAATGTTGTCAGCAGTTCCATTAAATTGTAACCAATCTCTGCGGAATATTCCCTATTAGTTACCTCTCCGACTGAGGTTGGTGTTGGCAAACCATATTCACAGAGTGATTTACCGCCTACTGCTGTTAAGTCATCCTGAAGAGCTAATAAGCACTGATTTATGGCAAGATCACGGAAATTATCATTAGTTGTGCCTTCATCATTGTTAGGTATATTTCTAAGAAAGTCTTCTGCAAATTTTTCTTTATATTTTTCCCATAATTTTACAGCATCTGACAAATTACAAAATATGAGTAATGTTACAAATAAATGGCGTAACCGTCGTGGATTATCACTAACACAGGATTCTGCTAAAGCGTCATCCCAATGCTGATCATTTTCAAGCAAATGACGTGCTTGGCAAGCTGCTTGATAAGTGGGATAAACAACATCGTCTACTTTTCTCAAATCTATAAATGAGGTTGGTCCTCGCACGGTATGTAATAATAATCGCAAATAGAAACACTCAGCGTTGTTAGGATGAACGGTGTACACTCTACCAAGAACATGTTCTTTAAAAATACCTGACTCGCCATCTACAGGCCTGCCACGGCGTCTTCGATTAAAGACACCCCGTTGCTTATCGTAGGTATAATACGATGGAACTTCCTCATACAAAAGAGATTTTGCAAAATCATCAGTTTGGCAAAGTCGAAAGAATGCTAATAAAGTTGTTTGTCTAGGGTTCTCTAACCGTTCTGTGAAATTTTCGGCGTTGAAATATATACGTTGGCCGCCTTCAAGATGAACATCCAGATGAGTCACAGGTGGATATCTTTCGTGAATGTTGAAACTTAAGATCCGCCACACAGCTTCTGAAGAACTTATATATCTGCCTGACTGAAATCTTGTAACTTCATCATGTTCATTTCTCAAAGCAAATGTAGCTTGGTCACTGCCCTTATTAATATACTTACAAATATATTTTATTGACTCTACACTATTACACATTTCAACATTTATGTGAGCTTGAAATGCTCTGGACAACACAGGAGAATACGGAACGACCCACCTATTATCTAAAGTAACTTGTTGTCCAGACACTCGCTTTTCAACAGTAAAACCACCATTATCTCTTGAACGGCGACGATATAATGGGTATCCATCATGTCCTGTTACAGTGTCATCCACTAAGGCTTTTGGATATCTTTTAGTGCAACGACCGTCTTGCATGCAAGGAGAATTCCCGTTAAATGCACCACATGGACCATGTATCATATGAGTTTTAACAATGTCGTATAACACGGGATCTGCAATCGGACTTGGAATTTCAGCACTGATTAAACTGTCTACATCATTAGGTCGAACCTTATCTTTTAACCAAAGCAGGATATGTGCGTGAGGTAAGCCGCGTTTTTGCCATTCAATACTATACATATAACACAATACTTCTCCAAAAATGTTATCTTTGGTAAGTAGATCTATCATTGATTTTAATTTTAAATGAAAAACTCTTGCTATGATATCATGGCGGTCATGCGGTGCTTGACCCTCAAGAAGCTCCCGAGTAATTTCATCCCACTTAGGATTGGTAGTTACAGTAATAAATAAGTCGGGACGTCCATATTTTCTTACGTAACAAAAAGCATCTTGAGTACGTTCGTGCATGTATCGTGGACCACCAGTAAAAGAAGAGGGCAAAATAACTAAACGACCCATATTCACCGTATCGTTATCTTGCTGCATGGCGTCGCGAAGGTGCACGTATTCTTCAGCGCGCAGCTGCCTTTGATTAGATCGTATATAAACTAATCTTTCGGTTTCAATTTTTGCGTACATGTCTACAATAAACTGATTGAATAAGCCACGAAAACGTTGAAAGTATACAAACCTATTCCGTCTTACTTGCAAGTGGTAACAGTAAAATTGAAGGCATGAAATCTTTTTATTATAATTAGGTGCGCCTGTACGCGGATCAGTTTGGTATAAAGCAAAATTATAACCATCTTCCCCTCGACAGTATATCAAAGGATATTGCAAACTGTCGTAAGCCCTGTGGGTTTCATAAATACGTTGCAAACGATTATCTCTGGAACGGATAACGATATCACGCCTATCACATTCCTGGTCGACCAATACCACAGCAACTTCATTCGTGGATGGAGCATTATAACGCCCAGGGTGTTCCTGAGTTGGACGCCTATCGGCATTTATAACAATTTTATAATTGTTATCATCATCTCGAGGAAGAGCTTCTAATGCCGATTTAAAACTGCATACATACGAATTAACCTGATGCAACATGTTCTGAAGTTGTGATATGAGTTCAGTATTTAAATTCGGGAAATATTGATTTCTTATATTCGACTGTTCGTTGTAGTCGGATACAAAATATATTTGAAGAAACTTAGGTTGGTTTTCAGGCAAAAGGGATCCTATCAAATGGTAAACCTGACCTTGTATCTTAAAAGTAGGCATGAAATGACCTTCTGAGATTTGTTGAGCGCCAAAGGATGTCATTTGAAATGCACTATTATAAGTGCGAATATTATCTAAAAACTGTTTAGATTGTATATGTTCCCCTAAAAGTAGTGATTTCAAAGGTTCCGGTGGGTCTTCGAATGAAGGCAAATTTATTTTACCTGTAGAACAACAGAAACCAGCTGACTCCTTACTCCACTTTGCAGCATTACAAAAACGACATACCACGTTCATATCGCCTATTACAGAAGATGATCCGTAATCAATTGTGAGGTTATAAGCAAACCCACTTTTATATTTGTCGGACCAAACCACCGAATTTCTAGATTGATCTTCTATGTGTACATCTAAGTTATTAAGGCTATGTCGAAATCTGTCTGCAGTAAGACGGGCCTCTCGCTGTTCATCCGTTTCAAGAGACCGAATATTTTCGATTCTTAATCTTTCATTAGACAAACTTACTGATCGTTCTTGTCTCAAAGAATTATAATATTCGCGTACCGACTCTAGTCGTTGTTCATGCTCATGTGCGTCTTCGAGAGATCGAATAACATTATGGTGCACCCTATCATTTGTCAAACGGTCTTCATATTGAGTTAAAGTTTCAGATTCTCGAGATAAAATATGACGTTCGCGGTCAGCTGTGAGACGCAATTCCCTCTCAGTGTAGGTTTCTGACTCGCGAGACAATATATGACGTTCGCGGTCAGCAGTGAGACGCAATTCCCACTCAGTGTAGGTTTCTGACTCGCGAGATAGTGTATGCCGTTCGCGGTCAGCAGTGAGACGTAATTCCCTGTCAGTGAAGGTTTCTGACTCGCGAGATAATGTATGCCGTTCGCGGTCAGCAGTGAGACGCAATTCTCGTTGTGACGCAGTTTCAGCATCTCGGGATAACACATGTTGTTCTCGGTCAATGGTAAGCCTCAGCTCTCGTTGAGAAGAGCTTTGAGACGCCCGTGATGTAGCTCGTCTCGCTCTGTCAGCTGCTAATCGCATCTCTCTCTCTGGAGAGCTTTCATTGGCTCGAGAGGTTGAGGCACTAACTCTCATAGAGTTTAACCGATGTGCTCTTTCCTCTGCCGATTCTTGAGAACGCGCATTTCTCATCCTTTTAGCATCTCTCGAATTTCGAGATAAAGATGGTCGTTTTTTAGGTGGCATTGTGTATTTTTAATCGACGGTAACTGAAGCTACCTTACACTTACAATTATATATAGTAATTATGTAATAATTACGAAAATAAACTATTAATATAATTAAACACTACCAATTACGAAAATAAACTATTAATACAATTAAACACTACCAAAATAACTAATATAATAATTACGAAAATAAACTATTAATATAATTAAACACTACCAATTACGAAAATAAACTATTAATACAATTAAACACTACCAAAATAACTAATATAATAATTACGAAAATAAACTATTAATATAATTAAACACTACCAATTACGAAAATAAACTATTAATACAATTAAACACTACCAAAATAACTAATATAATAATTACGAAAATAAACTATTAATTTAATTAATCACTACCAAAACCTCTTATACCTAAAACTAATAATATATTTAAACACTACCATAATACCTATTATATAAAATAACAACAAAACAAATCTAAAAATAAATTATTCAAAGACTAAAAGTCGTGCTGATAAGCACGGTTTGCAAATAACAATTATTGGTTGTCAATAAGGTCGAACAGTCTGAACGTCTATTCGCATCAACAGCCAAATATTGAATGACGCTCGAGCGCGGACCCCCCGCCTTTTTATACCTCCCGCCACGACGCGCGTCGAGCGCGGCAACCGATACACAAAAATAATCCTTATAGCATGACTCTGTATTCACGCGCGATGACTTATTATTTCATGTATAACTTTGGTGTTTCTACACCGATTTACATGATTCTTTTTTTATTGAATAGGTAATAATGTTAACTTTTTTTAATTAGGGATGAGTGATAGTGTTGTAAACGTTAGAGTAGACAAATACAATCAGAAATCTCCGAATTGCCAAGCTATCGGGAGTTTCACGTGTTATTGTGAGTCAACCATAAAAGATAGACATATGCTGTCGAGGAATATTTTTTATATAATTTTAGGGCGAATATTTCCGTCATACATGATTTCTATGTAGCTTTAACCTATAAGCCTGCACACGCGACGGAAGCTTAAAAAATGGAGTATCTTCTCCCGTTTTCCCAATATTTCCCTTCACTGCTCTGCTCCTATTGATCGTAGCGTAATGAAAAGTATACTATAACCTGCCCAAGAGTATGAAGAATAATTGTGCCAAATTTCGTTGAAATCCGTCGAGTAGTTTTTGTTTCCATAACGAATATACAGACAGACAGACAGACAGACAGACAGACAAAAATTTTACTGATTGCATTTTTAGCATCAGTAGCGATCCCTAACCACCCCTTGATAGTTATTTTTTAAATATATTTTATGTACAGAATTTACCTCTCTACAGATTTATTATAAGTATAGATTTTAGCGGACAGCATCGATCTCCGCGATCCAAATGGGCTTCGACGTCGCACCTCACGTGGTGAAGCGCGACTAGTAAAGTCACATTGTTTAGAGCCTCCCGACTCTCGGGGCTCCACAGTGATTTTTGTCTAAAAAAAATATTTAGTAATTTCTCAACTTTTCGCAACTTTTCCCTATTCCTTCGAAATGGCTTGGATCTTTAGAAACATTTTTACACATAAAAATTGGTGGTTAAATATTCTTCAAAGTGAACATTGCATATTCAATCAATATTTCGCAAAGAAAATGAATTTAAAGGTCAGCCGCGCGCTTTCCGGGCGCTGTTGACCGCAAATTAATGTACAGATTTGCGTACTGCCGCCTAGGCAGGTGCGAAAGGTGCGTCCACATAATTTTGGCCAGATGGTTCAAGGGACTATAAGCCTTAATAATGTAGTTAATGCAATTGCAATTTACAAATTTGTTTAAATTTACAACTAAAAAAATTGTTTATTTAGTAGATAGATAGACATGAGATATATTTTATTGTACACCAAAAATAAAAATTACATTATGGATTTAAAAATAATATGGTGTCATAATCAGCGGTTTTACCGCTACAACCGATTTTTTACAGACAAGCTTTAGCATCTATTCAACTGTCTATGCCTACAACTTTACCCACGTGGTATGTTGATAAAAATATTCTTTTCCTTCTTCCGATTATTGACAGATAAAATTAAAAAAAAAAAAAATTTAGCGGTAACCTAATTTTTTGTTAGGTATGTAAAAACATAATAAAAAAAAACAGAGATAGCAATTTTATAAACGTTAATCATTTTATTATATATGTTTTGGTGAATTTCTTTGCACCACACCGTGTTCTTTTGAGCTAAATAATCAAAGTTAATAGTTTCACGCTACCACTAAGTCCAGGCCTGTATTGTCGTATACAACTGAAATATTGTCGGAAACAATAAATTTATATCCAATTATACTTGTAGCTAGCGTTGTTTGTTTCAATAGAATCCTTCGTCAACGTCCAGGAGCGAATTAGATTGTAAATATAGGTGAACAATTGTTTTTTGGGTGTCATATTTTGTGTCAGTAGATTTTCTGTGAGATGGGCAGATCAGGCCCGCTCCACACTAGATTCCAAATTGTACATCACACTTCATGACGCTAAGAACCGTCACAGATGGCGAGATACCATCATCAAGCTAATCCAGCGGGAACTTTACCACCCTCAGTAATGAGGAATAAGACACGAGGAGGAGGAGGGAGATTTTCAGTATATCCATTGTTTGGGCATTATAGGATACTTTGGCATCTAGGCCCATATACGTTTTACACACTTTAACATACTTTTAAGACAATAATAATACAATAAAATAACAATACAATAGAAATCGTCTAGCATTGCGTAAATAAATGTAAAGTAAATGTTAAAAATTAAAAATGCAATAAAATTATAAAATTAAATTCATAAAGATTAAAATACACTAAAATTCATAATATTAAATTAAAATACAATAAAATTTATAATTCATGTCAAAATTAATGAAAATATAATTATTTTGTTGTCCGTCTGTCTGTCTATCGGTCTGTCAATATTCTTTTTGTCAAGAACTCGTGGAGGTAATTAGGCTGGAATTAAAATTAAATACCCCGAGTATATTATTAATTTCAACTACCTCTTGGAGCAGTGAAAAATCAAACTTGTAACTCAGGGTATATTTTGCAAGCAAGGAAAGCAAAATCAAAGGGTACCTACTTCCCGTTAACCTAGAATCCTGAGGAATCTCACAACATAATTAAAAAAAGTCTGAAAACTTAGTTACATCACCAAATAATGACTGGAATTGGAAAAATCTTCTGGATAATTTCTCCTACAAATAAACGTTTTGTATTTGTATTTATATTTGTACTTCTTCGGAATTCTCCTACATACGTTAGTTCGTAAGGAACTCTCGATGCGCGATTCTGATTCGCACTGATTTTTTTAACTAAATAAAAAAGTAGATCTAAGTATAAGGAGATCTTGATCTGAATAGCATTTTCCTTTGTTGAGATACAGTCTCATCGGAGTTAGCTGTTTTTTTTTTTTAGAAAATTTGGTTTTTGGTTAATGTTTTATTTTTAGAAAATTTGGGTCTGCTAGGTCGCCACAATAACAACAAACAACAGAGGCATTGGTTTTCATTAGATCCTCAAAAGTGCAGTTTTATGTATAATAGGGTAATATGAAGCTAGGTTTAGTTAGTAGATACCACGGAAAAATATCTCTGGAAGTTGATGACCAAACAGTTTGGCATACTTTGAGTCCTTAGACTACCCTTTCTATGACGTAGATGGAAATCTTCAAATAACTTATACCGCTCTGGGTGGAGCGAGAGAGAGTATCAAACTTCAGGTAATGAGTGCAATAGTACATTTCGAGACAAGTGCAGAAAAGTGTGTTATGGAGCCGAGGGCTGCAGTGACAATTTGTTATCTCACTTATGAAGAAATGAATAAGCGGGGGTTGACCGGCGACTCGTAGGGGCCGACGCGCGCTCAGCCTGATACGATAAAAGTAAGAACATAAAGGCGGGAAGAGCACGCGCACTTTTCTGCACTGGTGCGGAAAACAGTCTATTGCGTGCCTAAAAGTGGTAAGATAAGAGCGGGTTTCCGACTAAGTGTATTGAAAAAAATGTATCAAAGCCGATCCTCACACACGTGAATACTATGTAGGTTAGAGTTTAAAAATAAATTCAGCCTTATGTTAACTCTCAATTGAATACCAAAAAAACATATTTCATACCACGAAATACTCCATACAAACAAACAAATGGTCCGGACCATTATGTAAGCAAACAACACACAACTTAGATTTGCACGGAACAAATTTCCCGCCGCTGAAAAATAAAATGTTCACAAAACAGTACCGAACACTTTTTGCTTTGGACTTTTGTGAAAAATAAAAGCGCAGAGAAAGTTCGTCCGTTCACATTTCACCGTCAGTGGCAGTTTCCAGTACAGTTCACGAAATATAATCTTTTTTCCGGCTATTCGGTAAAGTTTCGCTTTTTGCGGGACGCTAGCCCCCTGCTTTCATGTGTGGTGTTTGTACTTCCGTTTAGTTGATGACCAAAATAGTTCTGTTATGTAACGTAGGTTCTAATTCCTGGTTTTAAGCTATTGCATAGCTTCTATCGCGGGCCTTGAGCGTGGAGACCGAATCCAGAAATTCCGTAACGAAAATAACCTAACACCCCCCACTCATTTGTTTTCTTATCGGTTACCACGCTCAAAAAGTGTAACTTCAATTAATATCAAAGAAAAAAAAAACAAAGGAAAAAAATACTGCATAAATAAAATAAATAAATAATTATAATTGCATAAGTTGATAAAAAATGCTATGCAATAGCTTTACCGCGGCAGTCCCCGAGTGCCACACGTCTTTTTATTCTTCTTCTTCTTGTCTATATCTATGTCTGAGTATGGTTTCCGCACTTAGGCCCGTATTACAGAACGTCACTCAAAACTCAAGCGTTACTTAAAACTAGATTCAAGCCATTTGATTGGTTCAAACTAGTTTTAAGTAACGCTTGAGTTTTGAGTGACGTTCTGTAATACGGGCCTGAGTCCTATGCGTTCCTTTGTACGTGGGCCATAGCGGCCATAACCTTGGGTGGGCTTATTCCAATCAGCCCACCTCTCTCCAAAACAGATTAGGCCTCTCAGGTTGGACCAAGCCCAAGTCGTCGACGGCGCGCGCTGTTCCCGCGCGCCTCAAGGAGTTGTCAGCAACAGCAGGGGCCCAGCCGGGTCGAAGCCTACTGGGGCCAGGGTTATCCGAAAGGGCGCTCGAGCCCCGGTATGAAGGATTGATGGAACGGGATGGGTTTTTTAGTCAGTAAGAGTTTGACACTATCTCCCGCTCCGCCCAAGAGCGGGGGTTGTCATAGGATGATTTTTCCCATCGGAAAAAAGGCCTCTCAGGTTTTTCTAGGCATCTATAAGGGAATTCGGAGATCCTAAGGTTCGTGTGCGTATTTCAGTGACTCCTGTGCAGTCTAGGAGCACATGCGCTATTTTCTTCTCCCCCTCCAAGCTGCTTATAAGTTTATTCTTTATTCTTTATTGTACACCAGAATTTTTAATAAACAACAAAACAGGACATTTAGGAGTTTCATCATCACCTTCCTGCCCTTGTCCTGTTTTATTTGTGGTCGACGCAACACGTTTTATTCTTCCATTTTGTCCTGTCACTCGTCACGCTATCACTAACTCCCTTTTCTTTCATATCGCTTCTCACACAATGCATCCATCTTTTCCTTGGCCACCCTCTTCCCCTCCATACATCCATATGTAACGTTAAGGAGTTTATGTCCTATAATTAACTAAGTTTTGCCCGCGGCTTCGCCCGCGTAAATAAAATATAGCCTATATCATTTAGGAATAAAGCAGCTTTCTGTCGGTGAAAAAATTCAGAAATTGGACCAGTACTTTCAGAGCAACAAAAAACATGACAAGCAAAAAAACAAACTTCACCTCTTTATTTTATTAGTGATTAATTAATTACAACAAATGATAAAAGAAATATGTATAAAGTGTTTTATCGCGGAATGCCTTATGCAGAAATCAATCAAATAAATTACAGTCAGACTATAATGTGTATTTTAGACGAGCTCTAATGTTTCATTTTTGTTACGCGTTTAATTTTTGTTTAATTTTTGTAACAATGGTCATTTTAAATGATTTTCACCCTACTACAAAATTAGAATGCACGGATTGGTATCTATGTTAGAATGTGTACACCCATATTCTAATGGTAGGTAAACTAATATCTAAACTATTGACTTAGTATACAAGCCGAAAACATTAACAAGAACAATTTACATGTATGGCTAGTTTCTGGCTAACCAATATGGTTGAGTTGCACCATTTAACTATAACGATAACAAAGCCATTAATAGTTGTCAAATAGTCGAATTGACCAATAGGCGGCCGTTTCACGGCTGGTTAAGGTTTGGTTATCGTTATTGTTAAATGGTGCAACTCACCCTAAATAAGCGGCTGTGAAGTAAATTTTCAGCCTTTCCTTTTAAAAACCTAACCTTTCTACACCAAGAACCATAAACAATCTCGCATAACAGCTTCATAGAGGAAACAGTTTTTGTAGTAAGTACCTTACTTGAAAATATGTTTTTTATGTATTTATAATATCAATTTTTTTGCGGTAAAACAGCAAGAATTTACATACGGCAACACCAGCTGTTAGACTATGTAAATTTATTTCTTTGTACAGGAAAAAACTGAAGCGGTGAAGTTGATTGATGTTCCAGCTTCCCGTACCTGTACTAATAAATTGAAGGATATTTAATAAATGGATGTAGACTAAAGGGAATGGCGACGAAATTCTTAAGAGAATGGCGACGGGATTCTTAAGTTAAATAAGTCATGAGATCATTTAATTCATTAAACCCCAAGCGAACGCCGGCGTTCGCGCACCTATTGTCTTTCAATTGTGTCTGTAATTATAACGATTGAAAAGTTAAAAAAACAAATACAATAAATTACATTTGCATAATCTTCAAAGCAGTAGTAAACCGATAGCAGCATTGCAGCAGGAAACCGATGGATGCGGGACGCACAGGAACGTTCGATGTGGCGACGCTTGGGGGAGGCCTATGTCCAACAGTGGACGTGTATCGGCTGAAATGATGATGATGACGATGATGAATCTTCAAAAAGTCACACGCCGATCTGGGCACGTCGGTCTCCATACATTTTATATGGGAACTAGACTTGTAGAGCTACACTTGATCCACGCCACGGGACGTCGTTTTACGTACAAATCAGGCAAGTTACATGTATGCGTCGGCCTATTAAATTTTGTAGTTTTTCATGCGATTTCTTTTGATGTCATAATCTTTTGTAGCAATTGTTGATAGAATTAGATACATGTCAAAAAAAATGAGCGATATTATTAACGTTCTTTCGTTTGTGGTAATCAAATACAAGTAGATGAAACCGTGGGCAAAAGCAATCCAATAATTAGCAGAAAATAGATAGAATGAAAAATAAAGATATGAAACTATTTAGATATAGTCTGTCTAATAAGTCAACCGACTTGGGAATTTTATATAATATTTAATCATTTAAAAATACTTATACGCGATACTTTTCATAGTAAACAATGATCTCTATCTCTTAATCAACCTTGAATATTGAACCCGTGTTGACTATGTGTGAATGACCGTGGTAACCCGACCAAGTGGTAACACTTCCTAATGACTTTAATCGTATTATCTCATTAATTATCCAATGTACTGACCTGAAATTTTACTGATATACAACTGAACTAAAAAAACTAATAATTGACATAACATTCAGTTCATATATCCAATCCAGTGGCCAAATAACACCGCGCGCATCAAGACCGTGCTCGTGAAGAACTCAATATCATCATAACTTGTTAAATACTTACAGGATACTAATGAAACTTCACATACATTTGACGGCAGTTACAAGCTTTAAAATAACGTTTAAAGTAAGTCTTTAGAGCTCTTATTGAGAGTGCTGGGGCCAATTGTTTTGTTTTTCTATTTAATGAAATAACCTTTAAGCTATGTATTATTTTGTTTTTTTTTTTTTTATTGCAGAACAAATTTAAACTAATTCCTAAGAAGCCATGTACAAAATATGATAAGAATCCGCTTAACCATTTCAAAGATCTAGCAAAACCAAAAACGTTACCCCAGCAAAATCTCGAATAACTTCGCAACCGATGAAAGAACAAATACAAAATAAGGTTGTGCCTTATTATTGCCATTTACTTCATCTAGACAACTAATTTTATAGCTAGTAATTATTTAAATATTCCCATTAGAAAGAAAAAGGTCTGGCTGGGGTCACGTTACCCCAGCAGGAAATGTTTTTGTGAAATAATTAAAAAACTATAAGCGCAACAAATTTAAAAATGTGCGCAACAATTACAGAAGCCGCAAAACTAATTATCTATAAGATTTAAATGACCATTTTCGACAACATCTGGCCTGGGTAACGGACACCTCTCCGGAACGAGCCCAAGTTGTCGACGGCGCGCACTATTCCCTCGCGCCTCAAGGAGTTGTCAGCAACAGCAGGGGCCCAGCTGGGTCGAAACCTACTGGGGCCAGGTTTAGTTCGAAAGATAGCTAAAAGATAGAAAAAAAAAACTTAGCGAATTGGTCAAAGTAAAGGCATCTATAATAATAATAATCGTTTATTTGGAACTAAGAACAAAAATACAAGAAGCAAAAGATAAAACGATGATGGCTGCAAAAGTTAAAACTGTGGCGCAGCCATCAACGCCCTACTCCAGTGAGGGGGATAATTGTTCCAGACTAAAGAAACAAAAATTTAGGAACTTAACAATGTTATGAGAAGGGATAAAATACAAAAATAAATTAATCAGTAAAGAGTGCCGAGTGTGTGAGTACCTAATGTAGTGTGAGAGCGAATGAAGATGTGTGTGTGTGTATTGCATATTATTTTGTTTTGTTTTTCCACAAGTTCCTCTGTAGCATCATAGGAAAGTGATTTCAACCATATTGCGAGTTTCTTCTTGCATTCAGCATTCACCTTCGTATCTATGTATGTTATTTTACATAATTTTAAATTAATAAATAAATAAATGTAAATATTTTCACAAAAACGGCACAGCTATATAATATACCACTACACTAGTTTTTCATTAGTAGAAAAGGTCTTGTTATTATTGAACTAAAGTCTCAATAAATAATAGCAATAATAATAGTAAATAGTAATGTAGTATAATAATATATATATATATATATATATATATATAAATTTGGACTGAAAATTGTTGTGACTGTTAATTTTATAATTTATTTTAATCTTTGATTTGACTTCTATTGACTTGTTTTCTTGTATTTTATTTCATTTGTTTGACATTTTATATTATTTGACATTGTAATGTAATTATTTGTATCATTTGTATTGTGTAATTTACGGCTTAATTTTTTTTTTACGGCTTGAAGAATCCCTTACCAATAAACTACTATGACTATGACTAATATTCAGAAATAGTAAAGTTTAGCATTTGTTTATAATCCCAAAATATCACTTAATATATGGAAATATTGTACAGGCTTATTGATTACGAATGAAAAACAATGGAAAAACACTGCGCGTAGTAAGAGTATTTTCTAGGGGCAATTGATACTAATGATTGATTCAATTATGAATTTACCAATTTTACCTAATTTTCGAGGAAAATTTTGAGATTAGTTTTGATTACACAAATATGATCAGTAATGGATACGGATAGGGGCCTATTTTATTTTGTACTAGGTAATTAAAAAGTAGTGTTTTACTTACCTAAAATTCGTATTGCCTAACATAGCACTGCATAGTCGGCCTTATAATGTTCCCACTGTTGGGACTTAGGTCTCTTCTCTAGGAAATGGGCCTCAATCCACCAAAGTAACCTCCAGAGTTAACATTGACGCTTCGGACAAACCAAAGCAACACGACGTTGTCGTGTACGAGACATATCGTGAATTCCTGACGTTATTGGGCCCGCGGGTCCTGACTGAGCGACCCGAGTTTTGGGCCCGTCTCACTGTGATTTATATGCACTGTACATTGATTTAAGTGCGTTTGGAGTCATTTTGAATTTGTGATAATGAGGAGTCCGAGTGAGGTGACTTGTACCCCATTAAACGTTAGCCATAATTATGGCAACATTTATAAAGTCTTGAAAATGTGATAAATAAGTCAAAATTTAATTATTTACATTGCCCCAAGTAGTTTTTCATTATTCAAAATGCCCCAAGTTATTTGGATTTTTTTTTTAGAGGAGGTAATCTCTGAAAGTACTAGGCCCATTAAGAATTTTTTTTCACCGATAGAAAGCAGCTTTATTCCTGAGTGACATAAGCTAAGCTATTTTAAGTACGCGGACGAAGCTGCGGGCAAAAGCTAGTAAATTATATAATTGAGCAATTTTTATCAATAAATTATCGAAATTGTTTTTGATTACTCTATCCTTAAAATCAAAGCCCTAATATTATTCTGTCAGTGTAGTCAATAAGCTGAGTAGAACATCGTTCTATCTGCTTTCACCCTAGGGGAGCGCCGTGATGATATTTTAGGTATACAAAATACCTCCTTTTCAATATTCCGGCCTCGACGAGCACGTGATAAGCATGCTGATAGTCAATGATTGATAATACTATACAGACAGACAGACCCATCGGATTTGCTAATAAATCTGAAATCTTGTTGAAATTGCAGTACATTATAATCATGAAAATGCTTATCATTTGTTATATTTAGTTGTTTTTTGTTGATTGCGATCTCATAGTGTGAAGCTTTTTTTATCAATGGGTATTCATTAAATATGCTCTCTTGTTCTCGCTGCCCTCTAGTGGATAAGAGCAGAACTCTCTCTTCTATGATTCTTTTTTAACCGACTCCGAAAAGGAGGAGGTTCTATGTTCGGCTGAATGTATGTTTTTTTATGTATGTTCACCGATATCTCGGTCAATTGTAGACCGATTTTGAAAATTCTTTTTTTGATTGAAAGGTTATGCTTCCAAGTTGGTCCCATTCAAATATTGTTATGATCTGATCATAAACTTAGAAGATATGGCACAGAACCCCTCATAGGATAACAGCAAAACTGTCGTAATAAGTAAAATTGCTTTGTTTATACGTGTAGTCGATGACTGGCCGAAGGAAAAGGGGGAGGGGATGTATCGGACTGATCTGATGATGAAGCTAGAAGGTAAAGGTAATCTAACCGTGTTTGGGATTATTAGAATCGTTATGAGATGCTCTCTGGCATATGGACTTAATGCCATCATCATCATCTTCAGCCTTTTTAATTTTTCCACTGCTAGGACTTGGGCCTCCTCTCTAGTAGCAGGAATAGGCCGGAATACACTACGCGGGCCCATTACAGTTTGGTGAACGTCACATGTCTTCGAAGTTTTGGTTCTAGGCCATGCCGGTTTCGTCACGATGTTTTCCTTCACCGTTTTGAGAGAAATAAATTACACAAAGTAATGCCCCTGGCTGGGTTCGAACACTCGACCTACAACTCGTAAGTCGGGGCCATTCCCACTCGGCCATAACTGCTCTGAATGTCAAATTCATCCTCAACTCACTTTATTTAATATTGACTAGGTATAAACTAAGTTTTAAAAGTAGGTTACCATTCCCATTGTGTCTAAACTGTTTCTAAATGTTACTCTGTACGAAATGTACATTCGCTAACTATTTAATACGATTGTTTAACTTTACAATGGACGTTTAAATAATGGTTTTATGGTGTCGTATTTGTTTATCAGCTCTCTAAACAAGTTACTGTGTTTATTTATTTCAGTGATTATCCTAACTAATATTATAAATGTGAAAGTGTGGATGTTTGGAAGTTTGTTACTTAATCACGCAAAAACGGCTGAACGGATTTGCATGAAATTTGGCATGTATATAGCCTTTGACATGGAAAAGAACATAGGCTACTTTTTGTCCCGGAAAAACCTCTTATTCCTACGGGAAAACACGTTTAGAGTGCGATAACCGAAGTACGCGCGGACGAAGTCGCGGGCGGACAGCTAGTAATTTATAATATTGTGTTATCTTGTAAAATAAGTGTGATTGAACAGTTGCGTGGAAATAATTAAGTTTGTAGTTTCTGTTTTAGGTAGGAATCCATCCATTGACTTTTCTAGCTCTAAGGTGGAGCGAGAGGGCGTATCAGACTTTTACTGACTAAAACCCACTCCTACACTGGCTCTGGCCACGGACCATGATCGTAAAGAGCAACTGAATACAGTTCAGCATCTCACAGATGGTGTAAAAAGTAGAGTATCCAACACGGGGATAAAGCTGTCTTTGTCTTGGGCGGGTTGTATTCCTCACTTCATTCAGGTTTCTTTGTTAACTCCCTCGCTCTGCTCGGGAGTTGATTATATAAATCCCTCATTCACGCTCGGGATTAAAATTTAAAAAAAAGCAACCTTCGTTTCACATGTCGCTCGCAACTTAAAGACACTGCTTTATCCCCTAGTCACATAGTAGATCTATTATAAAAACCAGACTTACCAAATTCATTGATGAGTGATTGTAGTTACTAATAATATTTTATCCTTTTTTCGTCCCCGTTGAAAACCAGTCCCTTTCACCGTCGTAAAAGTTACGTCGACAATAGAAAATACCCCTTCGTTTCATCACAGTTTATTTGAAATATTAAAATATGCCACAATGGGCGGGCGGAGTGACAAGGTTCTGCCTCCACAAATGTCCATACACGCGAGCTCGGCTGATGTATTTTTATTCGTATTTCAACAACAATGCATTGTCAGAAGACGTACTTGTGTTTTCCGGGCGCCTGTCACACCGAATCGAGCGATTTTTCTTTTAGAACTTTTATTTTGAACTAGCTTTTGCTCGCAGCTTCGTCCGCATACATAAAATATAGCCTATGTCACTCAGGAATAAAGCAAGCAGTCACTCAGGAATTTTTTGTCCACCCTTATGCCTTGATCACACGTACCGAGTAAAAGAGCGAGACAGTAAAATGTTGCTCGGCCGAGACAGTGATGTAAAGTAAGCGAGTTGTAGGCCGTAATATAAGTGGTAGGCCGAGCGCTCGGCGCTGTGTTTACACGTACCGAGTACTTGGCCGAGAGCACTGTCTCGTCAGTTTACTCGGTACGTGTGATTAAGGCATTACCGGACTAGGCGTTTCGTCGTCGTTTATACATTCTTCTGCGATCTTCCCATTCGAATATAATTTAGGTGTCTCTTTAAAACTAGAGCGAATAAGGTCTTAATAAGCTAGTGCGCTTCACCACGAACGATTTTATCACTGCTTACCATCACGTGGGTTCGTAGTCCAGCACTGGTTTATATAATAAATAAAAAATAGTAGCCCTAGCCAAGTTGCTAATCTGCAATAGTTAACGCTTGTAGAAAGTTTCAGATGTACGGAAAAGACGTCGCCTCGACGCTTAGTCACGTGGTCAGAACAAAAGAATTGGCGGCAAGGTCAACTCGAAGCGTTCGGCGCAAGCGAAACGTTAGTAACTTGGCTAGGGGGGCTGGTTATAGTTGACTCTTTGCATGACCCAAGGGCTGGCTTTTACCTCGGATAGGCAGAGGATAGGTATTACTATACAGCGTAGCAATACCGCCTGTCTTTTGGGCACATTATAAAGGAAGAGTTTTTTTGACGCCATAAAGTTTGATTTTAGTCAGTTATTGGGTTTTTTTTTTTAATTTACTGCAGTTAATTAGGTATTTTTTTAAAATCTACTTCTACACTTCTACACTAATAAAATATAGAGGTAAACTTTGTTTTTTTGTTTGTAGGAGGTAATCTCTGGAAGTACCAGCTCGATTGCTAATTTTTTTTTACCGATAGAAAGCTGCTTTATTCCTGAGTGACATATATTTTATGTAGGTAGGCGAAGCCGCGGGTAAAAACTAGTAAATATTAACGGGTTGAACTTCAATATTTTATATGAAGTGCTGCTATCTGTCAGCTCATTACGGTGTGGTAGGCAGCCACGTCTCGTACCCTCAGTAAATAACATGCATTTCTATAAAAGGCGGGAATTTTTCCAGGTCGGACGGACATCCCGGTGGGTATCGGGGCGTAATGATAGCACCAGCGTCCGGTCTGGCTCCAGGCAGCATATTATTTTATTTATTAATCAAACTTACTATCTTTACGGGGAGACCTAATGTGACAGTACAGCCAAAAAAATTATTTAAACATAATTTGTTACTAAACCTACTTAATTACAAAAGCATATAACTGCTAGTGCCACTCTATTAAATTCACTCAAAGTACAAATAATATAATATGTATTCCACAACTATCACTATCAATATTGGGACACACCGCCGTCTAGTCCCAAGCTAAGCAGAGCTTGTGTTATGAGTACTAGACAACTGATAAACATACTGATATATTTCTTAATACATACATATTATAGATAAATTACACCCAGACACAGAACAAATGATCATGCTCATCACATAAACATTTGTTCTGGGTGGGAATCGAACCCACGGCCTCCGGCATAGCAGTCAGGGCCACTAACCACTAGACCAACAGGCCAGTCCAATGAGATAGGTCTGACTTGTCATGTATGAGATTAAGAGTGCGAAGTGCGCGCGTCAGACAGAGGCGACTCTTTGAGCAGCCCCCCTAGCCAAGTTACAACCGTATCGTCTCGAATTCCGTTCTCCAATCGGTAACGCTTCGGTGTCAGCAATTGTAGAAAACGATAAGTAGGTAGCCATGTTGACGCACCTGAGTCGGCCGCTCGTTCTACAATGTAGCGTTTGTTTGTCAAAGGATGTAGCCTTAAACGTTGTAGAAATTTATTCTATCATTTTGAACGATGTGAACTTGGCTACGAATTTTCTATTCGTTTGTTCCGACCATGTGAATTAACGTTGGGATGATGTCATTCCCATACATTTGATTACTTTTCGACTAGCGTTAACGATTGCAGATTATCAACTTGGCTAGGGGTGCAGGTTTGTTCTCGCCCTTGGCACCACCAGCAGTGGAAGCCGAAGCCAGCGCCAAACATATCTGTTAGGGACACAGACACAACAACTCCAACAAAGCTGCGTTATCCAGTTTTCCTCTTATTACTTTAAAATATAAAGAACAAGAGCAAATTCTCTTCCTACTCTAAGTTCATTAAATCCCACCATGCCTAAAATAAAAAAGGTGGGATACATTAGGGTAAGAAAGGGTAAACACCATAGAGTCTCTTATAGAGATATCTCATAAAGTTCTGCACTCGTTTCAACATAATATATACTATATTTAATTTCCTGTGGGGACCAGATAACTACGTTGAAAAGAAAAGAAAGAAATAAAGAAAACTATTTTATTTGGCATACACACTCGTAGATACACACAATGCGTTGCACTCCAATTGGCTTCTTACTAAGGCATTAATTATAGAGCGCAATAATCGTCTTAAGTTAGAAAAATTGACCCTGCGTAGTACAAACCCTAAATTACGGTAGGCTTTATTACATATTTTGACAACTAGCTTTTGCCTGCGGCTTCGCTCGCTTTAAATTTGGGGTAACACGGTTCCCCTTTCTGTGGGGGGTTAGAATGAGACAAAAGTAGCCCATGACACTCTCCATCCCTTCCACTATCTCCACTTAAAAAATCACGTCAATTCGTAGCTCCGTTTTGCTGTGAAAGACGGACAAACATACACACACACACACTTTCCCATCGTCATCGTCGTCATCATCTTAGCCGTATGCAGCGCTCCTTAGTGAACTCCAATGCGGGTGACGTAATCTACGACAAACTTATTATTTGCGGTTGGTACAGTAATCGGGTCTAGGGATCTAACCGCAATATTAAGTTTGTTTTTTATTGTATATACTTTTCTGGGATAAAAAGTACCCAGTGTGGTGCCCAGGATATTAAAGAATAATTATACCAAGTTTCATCGTAATCGAACCGGTAGTTTTTGTGTGACGAACAAAAATTTTTTAATCACATTTTTGGATTCGGTGTCGGTTTAGTAACGCCCCCTGCCATGTATTTTTTTAAATATTTTTAATGTACAGAATTTTCACTTTATTAAAAGTATAGATTTCAAAGTTTATTGTCATTCCCAGATCTTTTACCTCAGTCACACGGTCTAAAGGCCTGTTCTTAATGTTGTAAACGTATTGCAGAGGAGTTCAAGTACGAGAGAAACTGATCAACAAACTTGGAATGATTAAATTCTAATAAGTTATCCTGACTCCATTTCATTACCGTATCTATGTTATTTTGTAACTTCACGTAATCTTCTTTTCGTACAGGGAGATAAAGCTTAAGGTCATTAGCAAACAGCAAGCATTTGACGTGCTGTACCACCTTCGGCAGGTCATTTGCCATTAATAGATATTAAATTCTAAAGGTCCAAGGTTGCTTCCTTGACTCACTCCTGACAGTGTTAAGTAGAGTCCAAAATGTGGTCAGCATATTCTACATATTGCCTTCTATCCCTCATTTAGATCGAAAAAAAAAACTCAACAGGTGTGTAGTGAAATCAGAGGCTGCCAACTTTTTGAGAAGAACATCATTATTAACTAGGTCGAATGCCTTCCGGAAATCAAAGTAAACAGCGTCAACCTGCCTCCCTCTATCTACTACAGGCAAGAGGTCAGATACGTATGTCAGGAGATTACTAGTGGTACTCTTACCCGGACGAAAACCGTGCTGCGCTTCCGACAGCTGTGCGCCCACCTGCGAAAGTATTGCTTGCTGGATACAAGATTTAAATACCTTCACCGGGGTAGAAAGCATTGCTAACGGTCTGTAACTATCCATCGTTTGTCCGGAGCCTTTTTTTTATTATTGACTAGCGGACCCGACAGACGTTGTCCTGTCTTTTTTAGGCACACTTCAAAACTCTTCTCAAAACACTCAGTACCTTTTAATTTAATATTTGATCCAGCACATGGTCCACAATAACACAATGATAACAAAACTTTTTTTAATTTGATCGCAGCGCTAACTGTCGGGACAGACTAAAATTAAAATGCGAATATTATTTAAAATTTGACACTGCAATGGTAGCGCCGTCTGTCGGATCCAATGTAAAACATTCCAAAATCAACAACTACTAATAAATTAAAAATTAATTAAAAAAACATTGTCCAGCGGACAAAATTGTGAATCTAAACCATTCCCAGATCAAAGGGATTCAAAATACACACAAAAAATTTCATCAAAATCGGTCCAGTCGTTTGAGAGAAGTTCAGTGATATACACACTTACAGAAGAATTATTTATTTATTTATTTATTTATTTAACCAGAACGACAGAATGCCAATTACACTGATTACAAAAGTTACAAATTATGTAAAACCTAATTAAAGAAAATATAACAAATAATATAACTAAATCTCTTATTCAGTCTTCTCGCAAATCGCCAGACATTCGATCAATATCTCCTTCCATTCATCAGCGAATAGATCTAGTCTAGGACTGGATTCAAGAAGAGCGTTGAGTGCGATTAACATTCGCGGAATAGGTGACATACGTCGTGCAACCGTACGGCAGCGCGGCACTACAAATAATTTATGCCGTCTTGCCCGGCAATAGTTATCAGGAACAAAAATTTTACACAGCTCCCCATGCAGACTAGGCGAATCAATTTTTCCGTGTATGATCTTGCAAGCTGTTACAAGCTGATCAAAGGCTCGTCTAACCTGGAGTGAAGTAAAACCCAAACAACCTAACAGAAACTTGGTTGGATATAAGTATGGATAGTAACCAAACCTACGTTTGTAGAAATACCTTAAAAATGCTTTTTGGACTTTTTCTATCATAAGGGTATAGGACTTCTCATGTGGATTCCAAACACAAGAGCTTGAATCAAGTTTGCTTCTAACAAGCGTGTTATACAGAAGTCGGATTACTTGATGATTTGTAAACTCACGACAATTTCTAAGGACAAACCCCAACCTCCGAAATGACTCTTTGGCTAGAGAAGTAGTGTGATCATGAAAGTTAAACTTAGTATCGAAGATAACACCAAGATCTTTAGTCGTCATCACTCTTGCTATTTCTACATCATTTATAGTATAAGTGTATTGCACTGGGTTTTGTGAACGACTAAAACTCATAATGCTACATTTAGATGGATTGAAATTCATTTTGTTAATCACTGACCACTCACTTAAGGCGTCAATATCTTTTTGGATGGCTACACAATCTGCTAGAGTTTGAATCTCAGAGTATAATTTTAAATCGTCGGCATATAGTAAACATTTGGAGTGGTTTAAAACTTGTGGAATGTCGTTTATCATTATAAGGAATAGTAAAGGTCCTAAAATTGAACCCTGACTGACTCCTGAACGTGTGTTGTACGGCTGAGAATTGTATAGGCCCAGTCGTACATACTGTTGACGATCACGGAGATAGTCAGCGATCAATATAAGGAGACTGGGAGCAAAACCTATGGCGCTTAATTTTTCTATTAGGATGTCGTTATTGATTCTATCGAAAGCTTTTTGAAAATCAAAGTATAATACATCCACCTGCTTTCCTCGGTCCATACTGGTAGTGATGTAATCGGCTAATGTTACGAGGTTCGTGTTAACTGATCTTTTGACGCGAAAACCGTGTTGTTCATCACATAGATGTTTGTTGACTTGTCTTAGAATCTCTTTGTGTAAAATATGTTCAAAAACTTTTATTATATATATAAAGATAAAGATAGGCTCGCGTTTGACCACTATCACACCTGATGGTAAGTGATGATGTGGCCGACGATGGAGCACACTTGCCTAGAAGTAACCTAATCACTCTTGACTTAAAGACCCCTAGGTTGTAGCTATCAGGAAACACAGATTCCGGCAGGAATTTCCACTCTTTAGCTGTACGCATAATGAATGTGTTTCCAAAACGCTTTGTACGAATGGGTGGGATGTCCACCATGTACCGATGGCGCAACACCTCCTTTTGGAACAGGTACCACACGGGAAATTTTCCATTCTTCTGGAAATGCTGCCGTCTTCAGACAAAGGTTGAAAATATATAGTACTATAGTGACGTGAAATTATTTATATAATAACTGTTTATTAAAACTTTTTGTGCAGTAGTGGTACAACGGACTTATGGTAACAAGGTATACTCTACCAGTCAACCTTCAGAGTTTAACATTAAGCACCATTCGCTATTGTGCCCATAGATTTAGTATGTGAAAAAGGTTTGTCACTATTTTTACACTTACTCGAAAATCCGTTCTTATCTCACCGCTTTTAGGCACGCAATTAAATGTTTTCCGCACTTGTGCATAAAAGTGCACGTGCTCGCTCCCGCCACAATTTTATACCATTTATAGTATCAGGCTAGCCGCAGCCCGCGCATCGATCCACATCAAGAAGGAACGGGGTGGGTTTTTTAGTTAGTAAGAATCTGACACTATCTCCAGCTCAGCCCAAGGGCGGGGGATGTCATTTGAATGATTTTTACTCACCAAAAAACCCAAAAAGTTTCTACATTTGACTTCTTGGCTAGAGTCTGTGCGGAAAGTAAACCATCGTGGGATTTGAGGGCGCTGCTGTAGATAAATATCGTTTTCGTTATGTAAGCAACATTGTGACGTCATTATAGAGCGACTGTTAAATCTTGATATTTTTAAACTATGTTAGACTAGCTTCTTCCAGCGGCTTCACTCTAAAATAAAAATTATCCTATTCTGAATTTGCTCACCTAATGAAACTGCAAAGTTATAGCTTATTTGCTATATTATTGAAATGATTATAATTAAGTTCATTTGTCTAGTAGTTTTTGCGCGACACATCCATACATACGAGTACCTAGATCTACTTTCACAAACTTTCGCATTTATAATATTAGTAGCCCATTTATTGAACTTGCTCACGTGATGAAACTTAGCAAAAATATAGGTTATAAGCTATATTATAGCAACGTTTATCATTAAATTCATCCGTTTATAAGTTTTTGCGTAATGCCGTTGTGGCGACACCTGGGGGAAGCCTATGTCGAACAGGAGGAGGAGGAGGACATCTTTCGATTGCAACGATGATGAACATTTAAATGCAAACACGAACCGGTAAAGGAAAATAGCGTGAAGGAAATGCTGTACTGCCTATCGAGGTAGGTTCCACCAACGACCACTTACCAAGTTCCAACGAAAATGGTTCCATCACTTTGACTGGGATTGGTCTACTATCACTGACTGGAATATTGTAGCTAGCAGCAAGTTTATGTTTGTTAAATATAAAGGTAAAAATGGGACACACTACCACTTACTCGTTATCTTTCTTAGTACATTTTTCCCTTTAGCTAATCAATGAAAAATATGAACTTAATGACTATGAAAATAAAGTACACTTCAGAATTTGTAATGTTGCTTCGTAAAAAATCTATTTAGCCTGTAAGGGACCATCTCGCATATAAGAACCTTGGGATCACTTGGTTGTCCGTCTGTTTATCGGTTAAGACCCTTTAACTCGAGAACGCTTGGAGGTATCGAGTTAAAATTAAAACCATACACACAAGTCTGCGGTCTTTTGAAGTTGTGAAAAAATCAAACTTCTGAGTTAACGAAAAAAAAAAGATACGGCCGTTTATGTCGCAAAAAACGTATATTTCGATACTCAAGGGAATCAAAGTTCGTAGGGTGAATCTCGTTGACCTAGAAACCTGAAATTTGGCATAAAACAAGGACATAGAACAAATACAGGGAAAAATCAGAAAACTGTAAATTTGTAGATCAAATCACTACAAAAAAAAAAAATTGTTTGCAATTCGGAAAAAATTTTGTAACTCAATTCGGGAATTGATTTCGGTAAATTTGTACAGACTTTTCAGTGCGCGAGTCCGACTCGCACTTGCCCTTTTTTATTTTAGTTACTGTATCCTCACTCAAGCCTGAAAAGAAATATTTTAAGTTAGTCGAAATGCATTATAAATTTAAAGTATCAATACTCTTTATACTAGCCATCGAAAATATTGACAAAAATAAAATAAACAAATATCGTCATGTTTTAATGAATTTCCGTTTAATTTATATATATTTGGAGATAACAGGGACAGGAGTTCACCTAGGAAGTCTAAAAACATTAAAATAAAAGTGTTACGTACCAAAAACACAGCATACCAATGTTTCCCAAGTTCGTGACTTTGTTTTGATCAATATTGGTGTCATTTGCCATTTGTTATCTTTGGCAAAACTGTAATATATTAAATATTATTTCCCTTACAGCTCAGTGAAATTTTTTATCACATTTCTGAAGATTTCAATTAAAAATCACAATAAAATAACACAATAAACAAACCTGACATGACGTTTGGCATTTGACGGATGGCTGGGTTGTGTTGCTACTTAAAATCTTTAATGTTGTTTTCACTTTACGCCACGACGGTTCTTTTATCGCACAGACAATAAGCGACACCAACTAGTGGTGTGAGGTTTGCTGAAAATCCTTTTAAAAGTGGTTTTTTATTTTAAAATAACGATTTTTTTTTTTGTAATGATGTCATGCCTAATCTATAAAATGAAAGCAGCCATAAAAATTTGCCAACATTCCTATTGTGTCGACACCAATATATTTCTATACATACTACCTATATTGTGTCAGGAAGGGTTCAAACTATATTATACACGATTTCTTCCTCTATGTTCGTGCCCTTTCATGAGCAGGAAAACAGCTGTTATCACGTCATACATCACTCAAATGACGAAAAATGCCCGTTCAAGTCATTTAACGCCTTTAACGACACCAATATTTTATCTTTTTGCAAATGTTCTGAAATATTTGACTGTGAGAGATGGCTTTTTATTTTATTGTGCCGTTTTTAGGGTGGAGAATCATCAAATAAATGGGTGGGGCGAGAAGGAGTGTTACACTTTAACCGCCCCTGCACACGGGCCTCAAAAAAACGCCGCCACAAAAAAACACTAGAAGCGGCCACAAAAAAAAGCTAGAATCGGCCGCAAATAACAGCTGAAGCGCGCGACGCACCTTGTGTCCGGAGAAGCTTGAAGTCGTTTCAAGCGTTTTTTTATGGCGGCACTGCTAGATACGAGCCACAAAAAGGGCCGCCTCAAAATTAAGCGTCGTTTTTTTGTGGTCCGTGTGCGGGGACAGTTACTGAGAAAAATACATCGAACACACCATAATATATTGAACACGCATACACCGAACGCACAAAAATACATCGTTGAAAAGAGTTACCGCAACTGAAGGAACGCGTTCAACCCTACTCAACGACTCCTCATCGATTCCTCAGCCTTATTTCATTGTGTCTGTGTATAAATGGAGTGTGATGTGACTTTGGAGATGGTTTTATTTTATCGTTCCGTGGGTAACCTTCAAAAGGGAGCTAGACAAATGTGGAAAAAGACCAGATAGTGCAAGATTTTCAGGGGATGGGGACCCCGGAACCTGCTCTGTGCAACGCCTATTCGGGCACATTTCTGGGGACATTGTAAAAGGTTTCCTCTGATTTTCGTTGTAGCCAGCACGTGATAACTGTGCTACCGCCTTACGTAGGGTTATTCGGTTAGCGGACTAAGTCTCTACTTGTGTGCCAATGGCGCCAGAATCAAACTACGTGTGCGTCAAACTATGCAGGCAGGCAACTTTCGGCATAAAACATATAGGTACAGAAGTCAATTTACATACAAAGCGCGCTCGAGCAACGCACACATAGACACCGCTCACGGACACGATATCTCTGAGCGCCTCGGCCCGCTCGTCGAACAGTTCTGGCTCAACCGCTCATTAGTGTGCGTCCACCAACCGTAAGTATAAAAAGTGAAGTACATAAATGAGATTATCTTCTGTACCTCTATCCACCTATCTTCTGTATCTATTTTGTGCTTTTGGTGATTTAGGCACCTAGGCTCCGAGCTCCAGTGTTTTGAGCGGAATCAGCTCTGCCACGATCCCACTGGGCGGCCTCCTGGTAGAAATAGGTCTTGTCCGATCTTGGCGACAGATCCATTGCACATGAGTTCCTGCCGTCTTCGTCATACTACAGCGATTCTTGGCAAGCTCTTACTACTTTGACGGATGGCGCGAATCTAGATATGAGTCTAGCGGAGAAAAACGGGTGTGGTGTGGCGGTAAAAATATGGTAAGTCAGTCTAAGAGGTAATTACCTTTACCTATGCTATTTAAGAACTTTTTTTTTTAAATAATATTAATCATACTTCCTCAAGAATTTTATGAATGCGAAAATCTGTTTTTAGGATACAAGTTACATTTTGACAAATTTTTTTATTGTTGATAGGTTGGCGCTTGAACGCGGTCGACGATGGAACGCGCTAACCTAGAAGAAACGTATTTACTCTCGATTTAAAGATTAGGTTGTAGCTATCAGGAAGATTATGCCTTATAAAAAAATACTTTCATCCCGCTAGTACCTTAGTTCCCGTGGCATAAAAATACACTTACCACGGAGGCGAAAACGCGGGTTGAAGCTAGTCACTCATAATTAATATAGACACATTCAATGGATGACTATTTGACATTCCTTAAAAAGCAGAGCTCAGAGTTTGTCATAGTAATAAGCACACTGGCCCTAGCTTTTAACGAGATACCAACGACTGACAGCTGTCGGCCAAATGTCATATGGAGGCGGCCATTATTTAGGTACGCTCAGCCTTCGTTATTCGAAAAATGCCAATTCTAATTTTGAATTAGTCCATTTGCTTTTATTTTTTTAATGTATTTACGGCAGATTTTGTTTTTGACAAGGGTTGAATTGAGTGAGATCTCGTTAAGATGAATTATGAATGAATTATCATAATTCATTTTGTTTTGTTGGAGTTCTTTGTGTTTGTGTATCATGTTGAATTTTAATGTGGCTATTATTCTTGGTTGCTAGGAGGAACGATCTAGTTCGAGAATTTGGTTTCTTCCTTGTAATTTTAAAGGTAGATTAATAATAGGATATTCTTATACATACTTATCTAGTTTATTCATAATCATCATAATCATCATCATCATCAGCCTTTTTAAAGTTCCCACTGCTGGGACTCAGGCCTCCTCTCTAGGAGAGGGAATAGGCCGTAATCCTCCCTGTGTGTTTTGAGTATACAGTATATATACTAGCTTTTGCCCGCAGCTTCGGACGCGTACATAAAATAAAAGGTGTACCTAAGTGACAGCCCTCCGCAAACTTTAAGAGCTTGCTCAGTAGACGAAACTGAACAACCTTCCACAAAAAAAATTTTCAGTGGACGAAAATAAAACATCCACCTCATCATCTTCATCTACTGAGCAAGCCCTTAAAGTTTGTGGAGGGCTGTCCCTTACACCCTTTATAGCCTATGTCACTCAGGAATAAAGCAGCATTCGATCGGTGAAAAAATTTTAGCAATCGGACCAGTAGGTACTTCTAAAGATTACCTCCTACAAAAAAAAAAACTTCTTTTTTCTTTTCTTTTTTATTATATTAGTGTAGATAGTAGCACTGCTAGTAGCAGGCACCCTGGTGTCGTGTGGATGCAAAAAACCTTCCTCGTATACAACGTAACGTTAAATGCGCAAAAACGTCGGTCGTGTGTCGAAGCGCGCGGTCGCATGTGTCATATTTGCTTAAATATCGTTGAAGTATTAAATGTTATTGCTAAAGTTATACTAAATCAAGTTTCTTTAAAATTTCATTATAAATAAAGTGAAATTTTAAAACCTACGTAAATCTCATGAGTGATTTGCCTGCGGACGAGAAGGATAAAAATCTATAACCGGTTTTGTGCGGCTAGTCCGGGAGCTAGGTAACATGAATTTACAACGGACTCCATCAAAAAATGTAATTACTCTATTTAAATGTGAATAAAATGATTATGATTATGATTATGAATCAGTTGTTTTTGCCGGGGGTGCGAGTGGTGGGTCAGCTGCAAATTTTGAAGATGAAGTTGAAAGTCGAGTTAACCTTTCAATCGTGGAAATTACAGACACAATAGAAAGACAATAGGTGCGCGAACGCCGGCGTTCGCTTGGCGTTTAATGAATAAAGACTTTAGAAAAAGAAAACCACACACCTTATGTAATTTCAAGGAAGACTTGGCCCAGTTTCGGACTGAAATGATGATCTGTCTAAAGGAAGCAATGTCGGAACAAATCGAAACCATAGCACAGATGCGGAAAAATTAGGCAAGATATAAAAGATATGAAATTAACGACTGATAAACAAACAGAAGAATATAAAAAACTGTATAAATCAGTGGAAAACATTACAACCGAACATAAAATAACACAAAGTTGAATAATAATTGAATAATGTTGCAGTGCCCTTCCGGGGTCCTTGTTTGAGACAATATTTAAATGTAACAACTATTTACAACATGGGTGCAAATAAATAAATAAATAAAATAAATAAACAATTTCCATCGAAGATGCCTAGCGCACAACACTGCGGCATACAATCTCTTAGAATATGGCTACCTATGACTGTTGTTATCTTAAATTGCATAATTATCTGATGACTCATGCGGCCATAGATATATGCGATATCCGTGCATGCGGCCATAGGTGGTGTTATCGTAATTCCAAATCCACTTGCCAGTTTTTATATTCATAATAATATAAAAACTCTGGCAAGTGGATTTTTAGACAGCAAAAATAAATGTTTGTATTTTTTCGTAAGTGTATTGAAAAACGTCGGTTGATACACGTGCTAATTTGTCACTGGAGCCCTCGGCTTTATAACACTTGCTTTTGGCTCCTTTTTTATGGTGGGAAAAAAAACATGTATTGAAATCCCCCGCTCTTGGGCTGAGCGGGAGATAGTTTCAGACTCTTACTGACAAAAAGACCCACCCCGCTCCTTCTAGCCTTCATACCGGGGCATACCGCGACAACTCCTTGAGGCGCGCGGGAACAGTGCGCGCCGTCGACGACTTGGACTTGGTCCGGACAGTTACCGGACGGCCGGACAGCGAGCTACCCATTGCTCACTGTCCGCAAGCCCGCGCTTACGGTGATCAGAATCCCGGCGGCGGCGGCGGCGGTGGCGATAACGCGGTTGCCTGATGCGTTCGGCCTCCTCCTTTGCGAGCATTACTGCTTCGCAGAAGTCGGCGACCGCCTGCCACTCCTCCTCGCTCCGGACCATGGCCTCAACCAAGGCTCGGCGCGAGAGGTCTCCGCCGCCGATCGCCCCCACGAGGGCACGGCGATGCTCCGCCCAAGCAGGGCACACCTCGACTGTGTGCTCCACCGTGTCCTCCGGGCATTCCGCACAGTGGCGACACCCGGGCGTCACTTCCGCACGAATCCGGTGCAGGAAACTCCCGAACGAACCATGTCCGGTAAGGACATGCGTCATGCGGAAGGTAAGAACGCCGTGAGGTCTTTCCAGCCACGTCTCAAAGAGGGGACTTACCGCCATGATTGTGGCGTGCCCACGCTTTTGGCTCCTGCGAATTGCGCTTCGGTCACAATGAAAAACTCTCTGCACTTGTATCAGTTGATACCCTCGATCGCCACCAATCTTATCGTATTTAATTCACGTAAAATTTGCTGATTAAGAAGATTAAGAAAAAAAAAAATAACGATTCCGTTATCATTTCCAATTTGGGTACAATCTCTGTGTCGTGAGCTGCTTAATTGTAGATAATTAGTTGCAAACTGATAACTAATCGTGTAATTAAATATAATGCCACTGTACTCAGGTACTCGTAGTCGATCACAAGTTGGGAGTCAAAATGTTTCGCACTGTGGTGTTGATGTGTGCCGTGCTGGCTCTGGGCAGAGGGCAGATCACTGAAGTAAGCCAGTGTGAGTAAATAACGTACATAGTTCCTTAGTTCTCTTAATGATTTGATATTTTTCATTGTATTTATTAGTTAATTATTTTAGAATACATATGTATTTTCATTTTATCTGTTACTTGTTTATTGTGTAAATCTACCAAAGTGTTGTCTTGGAGAGAATGCCTTGTTGCATTAAGTCTGCTTATCTTATCACCACTGTACATGAAGTTTAGTTGAACTGTTATAACTGACTGGCCTAGTGGCTAGTGGCCCTGACAGCTATACCGGAGATCGTGGGTTCAATTCCCACCCGGGACAAATGTTTGTGTGACGAGCATAATCATTTGTTCTGTGCCTGGGTGTAATTTATCTATGTACGTATGAAATATACTCATAACACAAGCTCTGCTTAGCTTGAGACTAGTTGTGTGGAATATTATATTATTATAAAAATCTTTACTGAAAGTTTCTATCTATAATATTTGTCGAGTTTTGTATTCTTCGTTTCTAATTTTAAGATACTTATTTTGGTTAACAGTCACAAGTCAAAACTGGATTGTAGTGAACAAGTGCAGCATATTTAATAAAAAAAAAAGAAATCTTAAGTATCAAAGATAGCCTTACTAGTTTATAAGATAGGTTATTGTACCTAGTTAATATGTAAGATTATGTTCTGAAGTAAAACTTATCATATGTAGTAATGGAACTGACTTGAACAAATGTTCAAAAGTCTTTGAATCAATACAGAAAAACAAATGTTTTGTTGCAATAGTTTCAGTACTCATAGACATAAGTGTTTGTGTTCTTTTATTTATGGTGAGAAAAGGACTTCCTGCCCTTGACATTCAAAGACATAACCCAGTGTTCCAAATTACCTGCGTAGTTTCAAATTGCCTGTGTTCCAAATTACCTGCAGTGTTCCAAATAATGTTATCTTTCCAAAGTTTTAGTTTTTACTTTAGGAATTAATTTGCTGTTTGCAGGCCAAAATAGTGCCTCTGGTCCCCTGCCGATTCTTACGGTCATAGAGGGATGCAGGACACCGCCGTGCCTGTTACCTCAGGGCCAGGACGCCGTCATCAGTATGGTCTTCCAAGCACGTTAGTATTTACAACAGCTCTAAATATTGTACCAGGCATACAGATGCCTTAAGCTAGGCTCATATTACTGTATCGCGGTGCAGGATGCAAGTTCCTCAGCAAACCAAGCTGTATAGGCCTGCGTCACATCACAGGGAGTTTTGTAGCTGCACCAGAAGGCGTCACGACACGACACAACACAGTAAATTATTTACAAGCACTTTTTAAATGGAAACTTAAAAACAAACTAAAAACTATAATTTATACAAAGAATACAACCGATTACAATGTACAAAAAATAACACTAAAAAGTGCAAAATAACTTAAATTTTGGAAGTCGGTGTTTCTATGACAGTTTTGTCTTTTCGACACACCTCAAAGAGGTCTCAGTAAAACCGTAGGGGCCGAGCAAGGCCAAAGCCTACTGGGGCCTTGGTTTGACTTCCGAAAGGGAAACCTGTGATCCTAGAACGCAAAGGGCAATTGAAGGAACAATGTAGGTTTTGTTTTTAGGTAGGGGTTTAGTCAGCAAAAGTGTGACACGCCCTCTTGCTCCACCCTAGTGCGAGAGAAGTGATTGGATGATATCCCACCTAAAAAAAGGCCTAGACCACACTAACGGAGATTTTATTAATTTTAAATTAGAGGTTTTAATAACAAATTGACCAGAAATTGGGTCAGTTATGAGCTGGTCCAAATCATTATCTACTGTATTACAACACAAAACCTGCCATAGGTATTTAGGGTACCTTGTCTTTTTGTGTGTTTATAGACTGAACCAGATTATGAACTAGTAGTAGTAGTAGTAGTATCTTTATTTCATAACAACATAGTTGTGTCGAACAGATTGATAATTATAAATGTCCTTAAACTACATTAAATTAATTTCTAGAATAAATAAAATCATTACATAATTTTATCAAATACAATAATAATAATTTATAACAAAAGTCATTGGTTAAATCATAAATAATGTCCTAATTGCTATAATTAATTACAAATTAAATACCTGCTCAAATATATTATACAATTAAAGGTCTCCAACTGAGTATAAACACTTTTCCAAAAGAAACGCTTTAAGACTTGCTTTAAAAGTACTTTTATACAAATCCTGTTTTAATGCAGTAGGCAATTTGTTATACAATTTTATTGCATTTATTTGTGAACAATGACTGACTACTTTGAGGTGGGGTATTATGTTCGACGATAGATCAAGTCTTCTCGTTTTTTCCCTATTTATTCTTTCCTCATATGTTTCGAAATTGTCAATTTTTTTAGCCAAGTTCATTAACAAAACCATTACATACAAACTTGGTACAGTCAAAATATTTAATTTTATAAAATGCTCCCGACACGAATCTTCTTGTTTTATTCGCACCATAGTTCTGATGGCATATTTCTGAGCAATAAAAGCTTTATCAATGTTATACTGATAGCTACCTCCCCAGAAAAGTATACTAGACCGTAACTTAGATTCCACCAAGGCATAATAAACAGTCTTTAACTGTTCTAAACCAATCACAGCTCTTAAACTCCTTAAAACATAACAAGCCGAACTGATAGTGCTAACCAAGGATGACAGCTCGTGTTTCCAATTTAGTAAATTATCCATATAAACACCAAGAAATTTGGCTACTTTCACCGTGACAATTTTTTCTCCATTTAAGATACCATGAATTATGTCAGTGGTTTTTATAGTTGACTGAAATAGCATTATGTTGGTTTTATTCGCATTGATTTTTAGACCATTTACAGTAAACCAGTCATTAAAATATTTTAATGTCTCATTAACCATTGAGTTAAGGTGGTCAATGTTACCATCAGAAACAATTGCATTTGTGTCGTCCGCATAAATAGTCAAATTAATGTCAGGTATGTTATTAAGAATGTAATTGATAATGTCATTTATAAAGATAATGAAAAACGGTGGTCCTAGTATGGATCCTTGTGGTACACCTAAATTTATTTTACTTTGTTTAGATTTGAAACCCTTCTTGCATCGGATTTCCTTGTTGCCATTATTTTCTTCGTATTCGTAATTAATTTCAACAAACATTTTTCTGTTATGTAAATACGATTTTATTAGCTGAAAAGCTGGTCCTCTCACCCCATAATGCTCCAATTTAGCTAATAACAAGTCATGATTGACCAAGTCAAAAGCAGAACTGAGATCAAGAAAAATCCCAGCAACCTTTTTTTTATCATTCAGTTTTGTAACTACGTCATTTACCAAGGTGTCAATAGCGTCAAACTGCACCAAGAATGAGATGATCTCAATTATTGTACCGCCGTCTTTTTCTTCCTTTCTTTCTTTCACAAAGAGGCAATGACGGTCCGGCAGTATTTGTCAAACATGCCTTGCAGCCGATGAAGACTGTGACTGTGGGTTTCCTCAGCGTATTACCTATACTACTACGTTCGAAGCCTAATTATATTTTTGTATTTTTCAGCCCGCGTTATACACAATATGAGGACTTTGGTTGCAACATTCGTCAGCTTCATACCTTTCCCCTACGACATCGGGCCGCTCTCCGAAACATGCAACTTCCTCGTTAATACGTACTGCCCCGTGGAACAAGGAGAACTTATTGTCTACACGCTAAGGTTACCTATCGAGGACTTCATGCCTGTTGTAAGTTTAAAGTTAGAAACTGAAGAACAATTTAAGCAAAAACTCTTTAGAACAAGTATTGTTACAGAAAGAAGCAATACAACGCCAGGGATCGATCTATCTATTTAGCAGCTCCGGGCAAAGATAATTTTCTCCGCCTTTTACATACAAGAAACGATATAAGTCATGAGTAGAGACATTATCCAACCTGAAGTAGGTTGGAAGGTGGTATTTTTTATTGTTGATAGGTTCGCGCTTGACCGTTATCTCACCTGATGGAAAGCGACGATGCAGTCGACGATGGAACGCGACTTAAAGATTCCCGGGTTGTAGCTACCAGGAAACACAGACTCCGGCAAGGAATTCCACTCCTTAGCTGCACGCACAGTGAATGTGTTCCCAAAACGCTTAAAGGAATTTGGTACATAAAATTCTCAACCTGCCAACTTGGGTGTGGATGGCTGATGGCTAAGTTGGAAGATAGGAATAAGTCAATTTTGCCGTCCCTCATTTTTTGGCGCTCTCGGCAAATGCCCGGCTTGCCCTTAGATCGGGCCCTGTACAAAGCTGAAGTTGAGCTAGTTGAGTGGCAGGCGGTCGACAACTTCTGCGAAGCAGTAATGCTCGCTAAGAAGGAGGCCGACCGCATCAGGCAACGGCGCTCTCGCCGCCGCCGGGATTCCGATCCCGATTTCCGGCCACCGTAGGCGCGGACTTGTGGACAGTGAGCAATGGGTAGCTCGCTGTCCGGCCGTCCGGTAACTGTCCAGACCAAGCCCAAGTCGTCGACGGCGCGCGCTGTTCCCGCGCGCCTCAAGGAGTTGTCAGCAACAGCAGGGGCCCAGCCGGGTCGAAGCCTACTGGGGCCAGGGTTATCCGAAAGGGCGCTCGAGCCCCGGTATGAAGGCTTGAAGGAACGGGATGGGTTTTTGCCGCCCCTCATTTTTTGCCGCTCTGGGCAAATGCCTGGCTTGCCCCCCCTAGATCGAGCCCTGTACAACGCTGAAGTTGAGCTAGTTGCTAAACACGACGTTATGCAGTTAGGGCCGTTCAAGTATTACGTAAGCAGATTTTTTGTAAATATTAACTCCCCCCTCCCCCTTGTCAGCAAAAGTAATTCTTCTGGGTTAGTTTAAACAGCATTATTTCTCGCTCTTTTCTGACCGCCAAGGCCAGCATTAAGATGTTTATTTAATTACAGGGGACTCAGTTGCCCTTTGAGTTCAGGATCGTGGATGACAACAATGTCGCAGTGACATGCGCCAGAGCGACCATTCGCATCGAGCCACCGGTTTTCAACAAGCTTGGAGCACAGAACTCAACAATGTCGTTAGAAGCATAAATACCTATCATTAGATATTTATTTCAGATATGTAAGTATAAACTCCAAAAATAAAAAGAAAAATTGTATGTGAATTTGTTTTGAGAATAAATTCTCAAAGATTTTGTTTTTAAATTTGAATACACATCTTAAAAAATCTGTTTTTGTGTTTAATTAATTCTTGCAAAACGAGAGTCATGGTAAATAGCCATTTAACACTCACTCCCATCAAGATCGGAAACTCTACACTCGAAGTCGAGGACGACTACGTTTACTTGGGACAGATGGTCCAGTTGGGTAAGTCTAACTTTGAGAAAGAGGTCAATCGTCGAATCCAACTCGGCTGGGCAGCGTTCAGTAGCCTGATTCACGTAAAATCAAACAAGCCAAATATCGTTGATGTTTTATAGTCGTTCGATCGAAGTCCTATCCAAGCGGTATTTACAATCTATTGACTTATTTCCAGTTACATTAATAAGTATTCTACCAGCATTATACAGGTTTTTTTTTTTTTAAATCGACGAATTTCAAACGACTTTAAAGTCGGTGTCGTTCAAACTCGATTGATGGAAGTGGCAGTGGGGAGGGCACATTGCTCGTAGAACGGATGGTCAACGAAGCTGAGAGGAATGCCAATTAGGACCTTATGCTCCTATTGAAACAGCCCGTTATAGGTTTTACTTCACAGTTTTTAAGAAACTAGATACTTTCAAAAGAGCCAGGCAAAATTAATGGTATTTCGTCTACTTCGCCTAGGCAAGAATATTACAGTTAAAATGTATTTTCAAATTAACTGATTTGGTACCGTAGCATATTGATATAGTACTCATATTTAAGCAGACTATAAAGTCTAAAATGATTTTTATTTTGGAAGGTAGGCAAAGTAGAGCGTTCTTTTTGATTTTTTGTCCTGTCCTGGGTTCTCAATCCACTTTCGCGCTTAAAGAATCGAAGAATTAAAAAGTGTCAACCGGCAAAGTTTTGTAATTATTTATTAAAAAAACCAAATATTTTTATTTTTTATTTTACCAAATTAATCTCGATTTACAAGTGCAATACGTAGGTAGAAATATAGCACTATTGTTTACTTAAAATGTAACCTAAAGTTAGTAAAAACAGCTTAAAACATGTATTTAATCAAATTGTAAAGTGCAGTTAAAAAAGCACAGACATAACTTTCCACGCGTGAAAAATTGTATGAATAAAATTTGTTAATTAGAATAGTTTACTATTTAATTTGAAATTAATCAGTTTGGACAAAGTACAAATTATAGCAAAAAAAGGCGGTATTTGTTAAATCACTGTCCCTTTTTACATTAAAAGCAACATTTTTATAGAAAAAAACAGATGACATGTAACCGCACTCAGCTTATTTACTTTACCAACCATATCTCACTATATCATAACATAACCCATAAATCTGCGACCAACAGACTTATCCTAACGACGCTCAGAAGCTCATGAAACCAGCCATTACTCCGAGGTAACCGCCGGAACGAAGCTGCCGCTAGGTGGCAGCACTGAGTTACTTGAGGTCTAGTAGGCTATGATAGCATGGATCTCGCAAACCTCTCGACTTTCCATAGACGACTGAGTAAGATAGACGGAAAACACAAAACTGCATCTACAATATGAAAATGTATCGCTAAATGTGTTGCTAAGTGCTTTCGAGAACAGCTGAACCGATTTCGCTATTTTTTTTTTTTTGCTTGTTATTGTGAAGAGAAGGTTCTTATGGAAAAATAAAATAAAATTACGGTAGTGTAGTACCCTACACACCTTACTCTACCAAGTAGAGTAGGGTAGAGTAGGGTAGAGTGGGAGCGAAGCCGCGGGCAAAAGCTAGTATTACAATAAACCTACTGGATGACAGTATTTCATGGCTAATGTCCTGTGCGACATATGACTTGTCTGTGTTCTTTTAATGTTTTACTGTTTACTCTTTTTGTGTTATCTGTTTAAATAGTGTAATTGGTTTCGGCCGTTCTATTTGAATTAAATAAATAAATAAATAAAAATGGCGGTGGATGACAGTGTTGGTGGGAGTGGGACCTTGTACTACTCAGAAATAAAGCAGCTTTCTATCGGTGAAAAAATTTTCGCAATCGGATCAGTAATTCCAGAGATTAACTCCTACAAACAAAAAAAAAACAACTTTACCTCTTTATAATATTTTATGTAAAGTATAGATTACATGTTGAATTATGTTAATAAAATCGGGCATACGTTCGACATAATCTCCGCGGTCTCTATGCTAGTTTGTACTCTGAGTTCACCTCTAACGAATGATATAAGTGGAGCCGAAGAAAAGTGGGAAAGCTTTTAAGGCGCCTGAATATTTCAGGGTTTGCTTTTGAATTGAAAACGTGTTTGAAGTGGGAATTGCTGTTGAGTAAGGTTTTTATGTAATGAGCTGGTTGGACTATTGGATGTTTTTTTCTCGGTGGGTAAAAATCATCCAAATGACATCCCCCGCCGATAGGCGGAGCGGCGATAGTTCAAAAAATTAAAAATTCAAAATCATTTATTTCAAATAGACCATTTGCAGGGACTTTTGAATAGTCAAATGTCGGTCAGTCCAAGAAAAGTGAAGCTAAATTGCACGTTCCAAAGAGTAGATCTCTATGGAGAAGAACGTGCAAGAAACTCCATGGACACTCTTTTAAATCATACTAGCTGCTGCCCGCGACGTCGTCTGCGTGAAGCCTCCACAGCACTAAAAATACCTAAGGTGCCAGTGTCGCTATAGCATTATAAATAAACAACTTTTAAAATAGCATTATAATATAAGTTTTTTTCGCAAACGAAGCTAGTGAAGAGAGTTATATGGGAATCCTGCTGAGTTCAGTCATAAGATGTGACTGGAGGAAATAGAGAAAATAATGCAGGAATACATTCCAAGACACAAAAGAGTAAAAATACGTATAAAGGTATCATACCTTACAAGACTTCCCTATAAACTACGTTGGTAGTTATACTGCCAGGAGCCAAAATGTGAGAGTCAGGACTGGTGGCGCGGGAGCAAGTGACGTACAGTTGCCCGTGTGAGAAGCAACTCGTCCTGAGGTTGACACCCGCTGCCCTCAGTGTCTGCCCCTGCGACTTATTGATGATCATCGCGAAGCAAACACTCACGGGGAACTGTACGCGCTTGAACTGGAACGGGAAGTTATGGGGTATGAGGGGAATACGTGGTATAAATACTGCCTCGCTGACGCCACAACCCGTAAGAATTTCCGCCTCAATGATGTGTCTGTGTGGAGCGAGATGACTTTGAGGCGGGTCCCGTCACAATTTCGAAGTATAATCGGGACACCGACCTTCAGCTTGATGGTATGCGCCGGAAGTCCTCTTGCTGACAGGGAGTTCAGAAATTCCACGGAATAACGTGTGGCATCATCTTGCTCGACAACAGTGTTTATCGAGGTGTAGACCACTTCATTCTTCTCAATTTCCGAGAGAATGCATTCGTTAATTGCTGCAGTATGATCATTTTTGGGCGTTAAAATGGCCCGCTCACACACCCAAGAATTCTGCTGGTGCGGTATACGACTGATGTCCCTGTACACACAGTGAATGAGTTTTTCTAAGCTGGATACGACTCTACCGAGAGACTCTGGAAGTACCACCTGTCCACCGCTCTCTTCTGGTAGAGTGCCTTCGTCAAGACTTAGAAGGACATCGGAGAATTCTTGAGCACGTGCATTGCCGCCGAGCCGAGCTCTCATATTAATGGTCAAGCGCAGTGTACGAACTCGTGACCACAACGAAGATCGTTTCAACGAAGCATTCACCTCGTCAGCCCTCGATCCCCGCTTCACCTCGGGAAGTGTTTGCCGGAAATCGCCACTGAACAGAACTGTGACATCATCCATCAAATGTTAGTTCCTGCGGATGTCCTGCAGGGTTCTGTCCACGACCTCAATTGCCTTCCTATTGGCCATCGTACACTCATCATCAGAGAGCAATCCTTGAGCACGTGTCCCTTATCGCTGTTACGTGACACACCACAAACAGATGTTTCGGCGCTCTCTAAATCGATGGGAATTTTTAACATAGCATGTGCCGGCCTTCCGGAAGCAGTGTGGCAGCGATTCCTGACGACGCTACAGCAATAGCAATTTTGCCTTGGCTCCTCACCTCTGCAAGTATGCCAGTGGTAACAAATGTTTTTCCTGTTCCACCAGGAGCATCCAAGAAAAACATTTTACCCTGGTTTTGCCCAAAGCTTTCAAGGACGGTGTCATAAATTTGTTTTTGCACTCAAGAGAACAACGTGACATGGTAATTTCGTATGGTGGTTATTTCGCCCGGATCATAATTTGTTTCAACGGAGAGCTGGTAACCCATATTCGATCAGTGGATTGCCGCCGATAGTAATGACCACATCTTGAAGTGAACTGAGACAGGTGTTCAGCACGCGTTCATCAGTTACTTTGACTTAAGTAGTCTCTAGTAGCACGCCTCAAAGCTCGTAGAAAATCTTCAGACAGAAGATGGCGTTACTTCTCTCACAAAGCTACCGGGTTCGCGACTCCACAAAACACAAAGATGACGGCAAATAGATGATGCATGTGGCTGGAACTGTCACTGACGCTTGCCTCCACGAGGGTGTCATCCCAATTAGGCAAAAGGCTGCGCGGTAAGTGGGATACTCCACGCCATCAAATTTCCTCAGAAAAACACTGTCCCAGGCTCAACGTCTTTCCGTTGAGCCTGGCACAGTGTGATGTAACAACCGCAGAAAATAGCATTCGCCACTGTTCGAGTGCACGGTATAAACCCTACCCAATGCGGTGTCCTAGAAAATTCCCGGAAAACCTTTCACAGCACCTCCTCGTCAATGTCGGTTGAATACACCCCTTTGCTTGTCGTACGTGTAATATGAAGGCACCTCGTCATACGTAAGGGATTTCGCAAACTGGTCGACTTCACAGAGTCTGAGAAATGCCACCATGTAATACCTAACACCGCATTTTTTTTAAATTGTCTTCCTCAACTCTGCTCAAGATTTTGAGGGTTTTGTTGGAACTTGAATTTGTCAAAACGAACTATAATATGAAGAAAATGCACATTACCATCTATGAATTTTAAGAATAACTAACTACTAACCTCGCCAACATGATCAAATTTAAATGATTAATTTACAAAAACTGTTAACATAAACTTGATTTGATTTTGATGAAATCTCATAGATGGCGCTGCTTTAAAATTGTGTTTATACTACTAACATTCATTAAACTATGTTTCTCTGCCCAAGTTACTTTAATGGCGTAGTTTTTATAGTGTAAAGCTAGATAATAGCATGACTTACTCAAAAACAACATTTAAATATGCGTCCTTATATTACACGCTGTCACAGAATGCGTAAGAAAAATAAAGATTCACAGCTCCTCCCCCGTAGGTGATAGCGTGATAACATGTAGCCTATATGTTGACCCGACCTCTTAGTAATATTCATGCAAAATTTGAAGTAAATCCATGCAGTAGTTATTGAGTTTATCCCGGACATACATACAGACAAACAGACAAAAATTCTAAAAACTATATTTTTGGCTTCGGTATCGATTGTAGATCACGCCCCAAGTATTCTTTTAAAAAAATATTCAATGTACAGTTTTGACTTTCCTACGATTTTATTATATGTATAGATTATGCTTGGTTAAAAATTTTCATGTTGCTTCTATTGTGTAAGCGCAATGTAGATAATAAAATAATAAATAATAATAATTAAAAGATACAAACTGAATTAAGCCACTGGCATCTAAGAGATGACCAGACTCAACTGATGGCACCCGTTCACGAGCATGACGCATGCTTCAGCCCCACTCAGCTCAACCATTTTTAAGGGAACTGAATGACCCAATATAACATGCGCCACCAACAGCGAGACATTTGAGTGAGCATGAGTTGACAAACTCTCGACTGCCGTGCTTGTAATGTTAAAAAAAAAAGTTGTAACCTAATAAAAAAGTGTCAGATTCTTCCTGACTAGAAAACCTACCCCACTCCTTCTCGCCGAGCGTCCCTTTCGGAAACAGACTCTGGCCCCGACCGACCGTGGCTTCGACCCAGCAGGGCCCCTACGAACTACGAACGCCAGCGTTTGCTCTCGCATTGTCTTTCTATGAGTCTCTAATTACGGCTTCGAAAGGTTAACCGCTACTTGATATTAATTTATTAAACCCTAAGCGAACGCCAGCGTTCGCGCACCTATTGTCTTTCTATTGTGTCTGTAATTTTCACGATTAAAAAGTTAATGATAATATGCTTCTCGTATTTATTGCTATGAGATTTTACAAGGATTTGAGCAGGCGTTCCGCTCTAAAATATTCAAGTATATTTGATGTACAGAGAACTTATATTTGTATATTAATTACTAGCTTTTGCCCGCAGTTTCGCCTGCGTACATAAAATATAGCCTTTATCACTCGGGAATAAAACAGCTTTCTATCAGCGAAAAAATTTTAGCAATCGGACCAGTACTTTCATAAATTACCTCCAACAAAACAAAAAAAAACAAATTTACCTCTTTATTATTATGTATTAGTGTAGATTATATGAGCATATTGTGACGATGTCAACAAATCACCCGTTCTTGGGTACTGAATGAAATAAAATATATAAATAACGCATAATTATCTAGTTAATGGGTCGTCCCAAACAGTTATAATGTTCCATATTTCAAATTACATCATACTCCTGGGTATTTAATTCAAAATTAGGTTTGAAATATTTAATAGTTAAGCACGGAGTTGACTTCAGACAAAAACAGTCTTATTTAAATTAATGTTCAACATATTTTTGGACGTATTAGACAAAGCAAACCAACGTTTTGCTCAATATATCTGCTACTAGTACCTACCATTAAACTGAATGCTGACTGCTATGCCAGAGGTCGTGGGTTCGATTTCCACCCAAGATAAATGTTTTTGTGATAAGTTGTTCTGTTTCTGGGTGGGAGAAATGTGGTATGTTTATCAGTTGTCTAGTACTCATAGTACAAGCTTTGGTTAGTTTGGGACTAGATGGCTTTTTGTTATAGTTGTGGAAAAAAAACACCCCTAGATTATAAACTTTCGGCGCAGAGCCTTTTTACTCATCACCACATAGCCTTTTTAGGGTTCCGTAGCCAAATGGCAAAAAACGGAACTCTTATAGATTTGTCATGTCTGTCTGTCTGTCTGTCTGTCTGTCTGTCTGTCCGTCCGTATGTCACAGCCACTTTTTTCCGAAACTATAAGAGCTATACTGTTGAAACTTTGTAAGTAGATGTATTCTGTGAACCGCATTAAGATTTTTACACAACAATAGAAAAAAAGCAATAAATTTTGGGGGTCCCCATACATAGAACTGAAACTCAAAAATTTTTTTTTCATCAAACCCATGGGTGTGGGGTATCTATGGATAGGTCTTCAAAAATGATACTGAGGTTTCTTATATCATTTTTTTCTAAACTGAATAAGAGAATGTTAAAAGTAAAAAAATATGAATAGTAGTAGTATTTCTTGAACATAAATTGTAATCTTGAAACTATAATTTTGCATGCTTTAATAATAAGCAAAACATGTTTGGACTCTTTGTATTATAACACCTTTTAATACCGTGTTTTTTGCAAATAAATATTATTATTATTTTATTTATTTTATGATGTACCATACAAACTACCAACGAAAATTGGTTTGAACGAGATCTTTTAAGAATTTTTTTTTAATACGTCATAAGTCTAAAAAACCGGCCAAGTGCGAGTCGGACTCGCCCATGAAGGGTTCCGTAGCAGCAAGTAACATAATATAAAAGTTCTTGTAATGTATTGTAACTTTGATCGATGTTTTAATAATAGTGTATTTTTTTCGGTTTATGACGCATTAAAAAAAAACTACTTACTGGATTTCGTTCAAACCAATTTTCGTTGGTAGTTTTTATAGTAATGTACATCATATATTTTTTTAAGTTTTATCATTCTCTTATCTTAGAAGTTAGAGGGGGGGGGGGACACACATTTTACCACTTTGGAAGTGTCTCTCGCGCAAACTATTCAGTTTAGAAAAAAATGATATAAGAAACATCAGTATCATTTTTGAAGACCTATCCATAGATACCCCACACCCATGGGTTTGATGAAAAAAAAATTTTTGAGTTTCAGTTCTATGTATGGGGACCCCCAAAATTTATTGCTTTTTTTCTATTGTTGTGTAAAAATCTTAATGCGGTTCACAGAATACATCTACTTACAAAGTTTCAACAGTATAGCTCTTATAGTTTCGGAAAAAAGTGGCTGTGACATACGGACGGACAGACAGACAGACAGACAGACAGACAGACAGACAGACAGACAGACATGACGAATCTATAAGGGTTCCGTTTTTTGCCATTTGGCTACGGAACCCTAAAAAATACACTATTATTAAAACATCGATCAAAGTTACAATGAACTACAAGAACTTTTATATTATTTTGCTTGCTGCTACGGAACCCTTCATAGGCGAGTCCGACTCGCACTTGGCCGGTTTTTGTCAACGGTCGGCTTCTAGTCTAACCGAATGCGGCTGAATACGGGTCGCATGCACAGTCGGGCACTGCGCGGGCCTATCAGACTTCCACAACTCAGTTTCTGGCCAACACGATAGTACCAACTCCTTGGATAAACTGATGGTTAGACTTTCTGGCAAGTGCCTATCTGTAACGACTGTCAAAGATCTGTCACTGACAACCGGGACCAATGGCTTTACGTGCTTTTCGAGGTACGGGGTGTCAGTAATGTCCTAGATTAACTTAGAAACGTAGATATGAATTGAAAAAAATCATATTGCTACTTGCACGGTTTCGAAACCTCATGCATGAGAGGCGCGTGGCTTAACCACTGGGCCATCATGATAAACATCTGAGGACAGAGTATAGTGTTGAAAATGAACAGTGGGCTTTATTTGTTTACACATTAGCTTTATTTATATACACATGAAAATAAACATAAATTAGGTAGGTAGGAATTTTTGGTAAATATCTAAAGCTTTTATTCTTTTTCCTTTAGTTTTAAGTTCTACGAGAATGCTGAAATCTTCCACATATCTACTTAGCAAAACCCATCCCTAAACTAATTTTTTTGCGAAGCAGTAATGCTAGCGAAGGAGGAGGCGGCATGCGTGAGGGAACGAAGTTCCTCACGCTCCAGCCGCCGAAATACCGACCCCAACTACTAGCCACGGTAGACGCGGGCTTGCGGACGTCGAGCAAAGGGTAGCCCACCGTCCGTCCGTCCCGTCCGGTAATCAACCGGACCGAGCACAGTCGTCAACAGCGCGTAGTGACCCACGAGCTCCTCAAAGAGAGTTGTTAGCAAACCGTAGGGGCCCGGCAGGGCCGATGCTCGCAAGCTAGGACCGCGGGTAATTTCTGAAAAGGAAACCCGTAGTCCTAGAACGCAAGGGCAACTGAAGGACACAGGTGTGGTTTTAGTCAGTAAAAGTCTGACACGCCCTCTCGCCCCACCCAGAGCGCGAGAAGTCATTAGATGATTTCTACCCTTAAAAAACCCTAAACTGAAATATTTATAGGCAGCCATTTTTTTATTTTTTTACTCCAAATATTGCCAGAACAAAAATAAATAAGAGTTGTTACATCCAATACTTCCATTATACCAATTCGAACTGGATGAGTCTATTAGTTTCCGAAAATAAAAAACTGCATACAGACGAAGTCTGCAAGTGGCCTGTGAAACTCAAGTGACTGGCAAAAAGTTCAATGGAAAATAGAGGAAAAATTCGTGTTTGTAACACACGAATATAGACTTTATTACATTTGCAATAAGTATCGTTGGTAGTGGGGAAGATGTTGGTTGACTGGATGTGGCAGCGAATTTATGTGGAGTGTGGATTTGATATTAGAATTATGCAGAAGACCCTAGCTTAAGTTGATTTCAAAACTAAGTTTTACTCTTCATATTACTCTCCTATATTGGGTATGCTAACGATGCTCAACACGCTCGTGGACACCAACCCTGTATTGGATTTGTTTGCTGATTAATGGAAGATAATAGAAAGTTTAGGGTTGTGTGAGAAGAAAGTTCACAATTAGAGAACCGGCTGTCATTCGTAGACCTTTGACAGTCGCTACGGATAGTCAGAAGCTAAGAAATCAGACAAAGGTTATCGAGTTACTCAATAAATGGGTCTTGAAGTGAAGGTCAGTTACTGGGTGACTGCAGTCAATTACTGGTTGCATATAAAGTACTAACATCCAGCTTCATCCGGTTTGACTGGACAACGACCCAAACATGATTGGGAAAAGACTAGGCAGATTAATGTTTTTTTTTTTTGTTTTTAATTTAGTTATCACTTATTCTTTTTTTGCCTATAAATCATTTTTAGTGTATTTTTAGTACTTATATATGAAACCCGAAACTCATGTCTGGTATTTTTATGTATACGATATATGTACAAAATTTCATAACTGTATCATGAACGACGAAACATCATAAAGTTGGGTTATGTTATGTTACATGGTTAATCGCACACATACTTGGTCACCTGGCCATCCGAGCGACTGTGGGGTTGTTTTGCTTTCGCTCTCAACTGCACGCTAGCGTCTAATGCCCGTTATGACTTGCCGTGATCTGTGTTGTCCAACTTGAGACCTTTTTAGGTATTTTTGGGAAAAAATATAACATGGTGTAAAAGTTATTGGAATCGAATCAGTTACTGATTCTAAATAAACCATATTCAAGGTTTCACATATAATATAAATAAAGTTGTATATTTGTGTATCTACTACTTTAGTGCTTAGGTACTACTATTAACTCTTTGAATGCCGTAATTAGAGACACAATAGAAAGACAATTGCTTATGTCGAACTGTGTAACATAAGACATTCAAAAGGTTAATACTGTAATACTTTACTACTTAAATTATGTAAAACGTGCTTATCTCAGGAGGTGAAGCTTTGAATTGACAAATCCTATTTTTGTTGCATAGTTCATTTGTCAAGGAAAGTGGTAGGCTGTACATCATCACGCTACGACCCACAGGAGTGTAGCAGTAGTCAAAGAAACTCGTGAAATTACAAGGAACAGCTAGTAATAAATTAATAATTTATCATTGATAGAATTCCAGTCTGTCATGACTATGAGGCTTAGTACTCTTAGGCTAACCTCAACACCATAGACCACATCGAAAACCATATATATACAGTATTATTTGTAAAACACTAACAACCTTGCAGGACTGTATTACTAACATCATAAACAACAACTTTTGTTCTATGACTTTTTACGAAACATAATTCATTTACTAAAAACAAACCTTCAAGATTTCTATGCTCTATCTAACACATTCCAACTCTGTATTTTGCTCTATCTACGTCTGTATGCTCATGCCCAATCCCCGCTCCCCTCCGCTATTGTATTATCGCTGGACATAGACTTCGTAATATTTAGAACGTTCAATTTAAATATTTTTATATAAATATGAAAATCTGATGAACTAAAATATGATATTTTTTTTAAAGTATGACTTTAAAAAAATTATCATTGAACAAAAGTTGTTGTTTATAATGTTAGTAACATAGTCTTGAGACGTTGCCAGTGTTTTTCAAATAACCCTGTATAACTGTAGTAACTAGTGAAATTAACCTCGCCACATAGGTACTATTCTACATGCATCGCGGTAACAGAGTACTCAGCGTGATTACAACGTCAACCACAGTTCGAATTCAGCTATCAGATACAACACATCGGACTGATCAGATGATTCTTTCTTTCCACGAAGGTTTGCAGGACTTTACACCTTGTTTCGTATACAACTCTAAACTCCGACGTAATGAAATAAATAAATATTCGATAGGTGAATCGGTAAACATTGTTCTGACGTATAAATTAACAAAGAAAAACAGGGAGGGGGGTGGGAGTAGAGGGTAAAAATAACCTGCGACCTGTTCTTAGACTTACCACACAATAAACATCTATAAAAATCGGTAAACTCGTTTATTTTATATATTAGACTACCTTCTATATATTTATATATATATTATTATAGTATATATTTCTTTTAAGCCTAGTGACTATGACAGCACGTTAAAGGATCTCAACGATGATCTCAACAGTATAGCATGTTGGGCTGAGAACAATGGTTTGGTACTTAATCCGACCAAAACTAAATACTTGCTCTTCGGAACCAAGTGCCAAATCAATTTAGTACCGGTAACACTCAACGTTACTCTACTGGGTGAGACGGTCTGTCAAGTTAGTGAAGCACGTAATCTGGGACTGATTATGGACGCGGAATTGAGGTACGAAGCGCACGTGGCAACAGCGGTGCGCACTTGTTTCTATCGGTTGAAGGTTCTTTATAAAATAAGGTCTTACCTATCCGAGGAGCTGCGAATTCAACTAGTTGAGTCGCTCGTACTCTCAAATTTAAATTACGCGGACACAGTTATTGGTCCCCGACTGTTGGCAAGAACGGAACGATTGGTTCAGAGAGTGCAAAACGCCTGCGCCCGTTTCTGTTTTAAAATTCCACCAAGAACCCACGTGACACCGTTTTTAAATAAGCACTCAATCCTAAAGATGAAGTCACGTCGTAAGCTGCACTTGGCTTGCCTACTTTTTGGAGTCATAAAGTACAAGCAACCGACCTACTTGTACACTAAACTAAGTTGGATCGCTGGTAGAAGAGAATGCGCCAGCAGACAGTGCTCGCAGCAGCTTTCTACGCTACCTCACAAGACAGCGGCTTTTAGAGGCAGTTTTAGGTACGCCGCTTCTAAATGTTGGAACAATATTCCCCCGCCAATAAGGAACATAAAATGTCTCAATACATTCAGGACTCGATTACGGCAGTTTCTAATTGCCTCGCAAAAGGAACAAGGCATGGCTGTTTCGAACACGTCCATTATATAGCTCGTTAGCGTGTTTTTATGTTTCCAAGTCATTCTTCTTGATGTAATTTTGTGCCGCATACTAAATCTGTTGCAACTTTCTGTACACACCACACTTCACACTTTACACATAACACACACATAGTCTTTTTCGACAGACTCAGCTCGACGTCAGTATGCCACTACAGGGACCCGGCAGAATACCAGCGTCAGGTATATTTGCCTGACACATGCTGAGTTGGGCTCCCATTTGATGCATCCGTGAAGCACACACTGCACTATGCATTTTTTGTTTTTTTGTTTGCCACACAAAACTTTTAAGCTTTACTTTTTTTTTTTTGGATTTTATTACTTTTTATGCTTTTATGTTTAATTTTTTAAAGTTTTTTTTTTTGTTTATGTATGTAATTCAATGTATCTATATCTGTGATTGTTTACATTTTCTATATATTTAATTTTTATTAGTTTTGTGTTTAGGTTTATGTTTGTAATTTTATTGTGCTTTTGTGTATTGTGTGTTAATTTTGTTGCATCAAATAAATGTTTTATCTATCTATCTATCTTCTGCAATCGGCTTCGCTCGCGTGAAAGTAGGTTTCCCCTTACAAACTTTGGACCCCCATTTTACCTCGGGAGGGAATTTTAGAAAAATCCTCCTTTAGTGCTTGCTTAGACGCCATAAAAAGAAGCCTTGTGCAAAATTTCACGTTCCTGGTATATGTATATGTTAGTCAGTCCGTTTTTAGCCGACTTCGAAAAGGAGAAGGTTCTATGTTCGGCTGAATATATGTTTTTTTTTATGTATCTTCAGCGATATCTTGATCAATTGTAAACCGATTTTGAATTTTTTTTTTTTTGGTTGAAAGTTTATGATTCCAAGTTGGTTCCATTGAAATATTGTTATGATCTGATCATGAACTTCGAAAATATGGCACAGAACTCCTCATAGGATTACAGCAGAACAGTCGTAACAAGTAAAATTGCTTTGTTTATACGTGTAGTCGATGACTGGCTGAAGTAAAAGAGGGTGGAGATGCATTGGACACATCTGATGATGAAGACAGAAGGTAAATTAAAGTAATCCAAACGTGCTTGGGATTATAAGAATCATTATGAGATGCTCTCTGGCTATAAGGTATTTAAGTTTGGCTGAGGGGTACTTTTTAGTGGAGTACATAACTAAAAAGCGTAAAATAAAATAAAAATTTACAAAAAAAAAATACAACCGACTTCAATGTTAAAAAAACACTGAAAGGTACAAAATAACTTTAATTTCGGAAGTCGGTGTTAAATAACGAAGAGACAAAACTATTATAGAAACACCGAATTCTGAAATTAAAGTTATTTTGTACTTTTCAGTGTTTTTCTTTTTAAATATAAAAATAATAATAATGGTTTATTGTTCAAGAAAAATACACACTTTTACATCAAATACTTCACTGGTCTCCACACTAGGATTCCCTGTGTCGTGGAGATCAGTATCTTTCATCATATTTCAAGAACATATACAAAGTAGAACATAGGATATGTCAAATAATACATCAATATTTATGAGAAGTATACATGGCATTTTGCAAAGTGTGTAAGACAGTAAGGAAGTAAGTTGTATGGTGATGGTGCGTGTATGTGTGTGTGGTTATGTGGGTGTATGTGTGTGAGGTGAAATTTATAAAAAAAATAACTACAAAGTTAATAGCCATTTACATAAAGGCCTCTTCCAGTATGTTCCAACATCTTCGTTCTGCTTTGCAGCTCTGTCCAGTAGAGTTTTCATTCGACTTTTTACTTGAGCATTGAGTTGTATTACCCGGGGCTGTCGTAAACCACTGTTCAATAAAACTACCGGGATGAATGTACTTTGAAATCATTATTCTAGTTGAATATTTGTTTTGTGAGATCACTGGAGAATATTGCGTTTGGTACGAGACTTTTTGTTTGTGAAGTTGTGGCGGAAAAGAAATGGTGGTTTTATTTTCATGTAACAGAGTTGTGTTTGTTCTTTTTTTTAAATTGATATAAACTAGTGCTTGACTACGATCCCACCTGATGGTAAGCAGTGATGCAATCTCTGATGGTGAGGCGCCCTAGTTTATTAGGAGCCTATTCATTCTAGCCTTGAAGACACCCAAATTATAATCGGACTGGAATACCGCAGCAGACAAACTGTTCCAGTCCCTCGACGTACGCGATATAAATGACGAGGTGAAACGCTTAGTCTAGGCCGTAGAGATTTCAAAAACGTAAGAGAGGATATTCGCCGTACGTCGTGTTATCCGATGGTAGAATTGTGATGGCGGAATCAAGTCATACAATTCCTGTGCATACTCTCCGAAGTGCATCCTGTAAAACACCGAAAGGCTGGCTACCCTACGCCTGTGCTCAAGGCTTTGAAGGTTGGACTTAATCAAATCTGGATCACCAATTAGCCTCTTCACACGCCTTTCCACCAAATTGACTTTATTACTTAGGCCCTTGCCTCACTGAGACGCTGTAGCTACCAACTGCCAAGAAAATGCATGCATCTCTATGGTGTGAACCTCATCTGGCCACTGTTAGTCACGCACACCACCATATATTATAATGGCGTCAGTACCCGTTTACGCCGCCATGGCGACCCAGTGAAAAATGCCATAAAACAGTGACTTTCTGAAGCCTCCTCAGTAACGGTCAGGTTACTAGGTATGAAAAAAATATATGTTTATTATAGATTCATGAACAACATTATCAACATTTGATTGTTTCGTGCGGTTAATACTTTAGCCTAAAAAAATATTTAGCAATTTCACAACTTTTCCCTACTCCTTCGAAACGGAGTAGATCTTTAGAAACATTTTTACACATAAAAATTGGTGGTTAAATATTCTTCAAAGTGAACATAGTACATGTAAATCAATCAATATTTCGCAAAGAAAATGGATTTAAAGGTCAGCCGCACTGTCCGGGCGCAGCTAGCCGCAATTTTATGCACAGACACGCGTAAAACTGCCTAGGCGGTTACGAGATTGTGTCCATTTAATTTCGGCTAGATTATTCAAGAAACTATAAGCCTTAATGTCCTATGTCCCCTAGATAAGCCAGAGCAGGTCCACAGAAGTCCTCCATTGTAAACGGCCTTGAGCTTCACGCTTCATCTCGTTAATTTTAAATTAGTCATATTTATTTTGCGATGATTACAAGGAAAACAAATTGTAAAAAGCTAAGTCATTTATTTGAACATGAAACAAACATTTTAGAACTTATCTATGTATTAATTTAAATACTTCCAGACAGATTAAGTACGCTTGAACACACGACTAATCAAGTATCAATATTTTTCTTATAACTTATACAGTGAATCTTTATGACCAGTAAACAAAATACATGAATACTATTTATTACTAAAAACACATATTTATTTAAAACTTAGAAAACTCTCCTTAAATTAACAAACAAAAAATAAAACTAAATCGAAAATCAATAACGATTAGATTGGACGGCTTTACCAAATAACAAAAATAATTTTACGAAATCTCATCACGTCCTTTACGAAAGCAAAATGGCAAAAAATAGTAAAATTGAATTTTGAAACATCACTATTTTTGGGCTAGTTAATAATGTTACTAAGCGAATCAATTGCGTTAAAAACATCACTCTAACTTAAGTTGAATGCCAATAGCTTGTAAAATACAAATTAGGGTGTTTTTAATATCGTGCGGTTTTGATCACGCATGCGGGATTGCCCCGCACGCGTAACCCCCGCAAATGTCCATTTCATACAAGTATTTATTGTAATGCGGGGAATACGCACGCGACGCATTTTTTTTTTGCATCTGGAAATTTTCTGCATGCGGGGCAGTCACGCATGTGGCAAAATTCTAATAATAAAAAACCTATCCATTTTATTGTTGATTCGGGTGGAGAATCGTTAACATAATAGCCTCCTTTAATTTTTATCATATTCAAATCTGCACCTTGTAGTCGTATATACGGCAGGTTGTTATATCTAGATAATTAATCAAGTTAAATAAGATTATTAACATCACTATTAATAGAAGTAAATATGATTTTCCTAGGAACCCTGGAGTAGTAGTTATCATGAATCAGAATGTACCCAAAAGGCAGGTCCCTATTGAAGCCACGATCTCCACGACTGCTGATGTTATCTCTAGTCTTATTTCTACTAGTTAGTATAGGAGATGTTTGGATACCCTCGTCTTTGAATCGGGTTTCGGGGTTTTCTTCTTCTGAAAAAGGTTCTTCCTGTAAATGAGTTTTTAAATTTTCAAACACATCTTTAATATGATCGGAGACAGAGATCGTAATAATAATAATGATACTGCACCACTTTCCACACATTTATTGACTGGCCTGTTGGTCCGGTGGTTAGTAGCCCGGACTGCTATGCCTTAGGTTGTGGGTTCGATTTCCACTCAAGAAAACATTTGTATGATGAGCGCGATCATTTAACATAACATAATATAATATAAAGGGCGTAAGGGATACTACTTTATTAGTTGTATAATAACTATAGTACAAGCTCTGCTTAGTTTAGGACGTTGTGTGATAGTTGTATAAAAAATAATAATATTTCTAGGATCATAAAATAATAGAATACTCACCACAACAGTTTCTCGACTTCCATCGTTACCATTTGAATCTGTTTCCATATCTTCTAAATCTAAATTAACATCATCAGTATTATGATCGGGTGTATCTTCTTCATTAGAATTTGTATCATTACCAAGGTTCTCACTTGGAGATCTACTCATAGTAGCCCTGGATGTCATCTTAACTATTGGATACTCCGTCTTACGTCCCCTTTTCGGTGAAAATGATGAATCTGGAATTATGGATTTGGAATCAAATGATAAATGATCTTTATTTTGCAAGTAGGTTTTATAAAAACACTTTTACACGTCAATTTTTTTTTTTTCGTCAAATAATGCTAGATGAGGCCGGTGTTTCCTAGCTGACTACCCTGAGAAGAAACACCAAAACAAACTCAGGGGTCAAAGTCTCTTTTAAAGTCCATACAGCAAAACATGTAATGGTAGCCAAACGCTTTCATAAATATCAAACGCTTTCATAAATAAAAAGTACAGAATACATGTACTATTATAGTTACAATTTATTTCGATAATTAGCCTATGTGATTGACTTAGAAATGACATGATTTTTAGGAAAACCAATATAACGGATGTCTTCGAGCCTATGTTACTGCTGATAAAAATCATGGTCACTATAATTATGGTGATAATGTGATAATAGGGATAAGATTAGCCAGTGGTTAAGGTCGACACACCTTAATTAGAAAATTAAGTTAGAGTTATGTGATTAAGCACTGTTTTTTTTTTTGTGACTTTTCACAAGGATACGTCAACCCCATTGTACCTTAATTAATTAAACCCCAAGCGAACGGTCTCTCATTGTCTTTCTATTGTGTCACTAATTACGATATTCGAAAGGTTAAACACAAATATTTTTTTCCAATAGTGTTTTAGTGTTTGTACATGAATTGTCAATTATGAATGTATTAAAGTTAAGTTTTTGTGTGTACAATAAAGAATTAAGAATTAAGAAAATAGTTTTCCTAATTAGGTATAGTTAATTATTATGGGAATTGACTACACTGGTAACGCATTAACATAATTAAAAAAACTGGGCAAGTGCGAGTCGGACTCGCGCATTGAGGGTTCCGTGCAAAAAAAATTTTCCGAATTGCAATTTTTCCGAATTGCAATTTTTTTTTTGTGACTTAGGTAACAAATTTACTGCTTTCAAAATTTTTCCTTTACCTGTGCTATAAGACCTTGCTTTGTGCCAAATTTTAGGATTCTGGGTCAACGGAAAGTACCCTATGAATTTCGATCTTTGAGAGTAACAAAATATATGTTTTTTTTTTGCAACATAAACGGCCGTATCTATTTTATTTCGTTAACTTAGAAGTTTGATTTTTACACAGCTTGAAGGGACCGCAGACCTGAGAATATAGTTTTATTCAACTGGATACCTCCACGTGTTCTCGAGATAAAGGTTCTTGACAGACACACAGACAAACAGACAGACAGACGGACGGACAAAAAAGTGATCCTATAAGGGTTCCATTTTTTCCTTTTGAGGTACAGAACCCTAAAAATCTGGTCCATTTACGCTGTACCTAACATTTTTAATTCATTATGCAATGTGAGATCAAACTGGTGGGATCAAATTTATATGTCAGTAAAAAGCTTTTACAGATAAAAGAAAATTCGCTTCAACATATGATTGTCATCCTCATAAAATGGAAGATATATATTGTTATCATTATGCGACAATGTAACAAGGAGGCGACTGAATTCAGCCTCATTTAGCTAATGATATGGTGCGAGCAGTAAGCTTGGTCGTTTGATGGTACAAGTATTATTTAGATGCGTTTTTTTTTTTCGAAATAGCTTTCATTTTCAAGTGATGTTTTTTAGATGTACCATTTTTAGGGTTCCGTATCCAAAGGGTAAAAATGGGACCCTGTTACTAAGAATTCGCTGTCTGTCCGTCTGTCTGTCACCAGGCTGTATCTCAAGAATAATAAGCGAAAGCTAGACAGTTGGAATTTAAACAAATTATGTATTTCTCTTGCCGCTATAACAACTAATACTAAAAACAAAATAAAATAAATATTTAAGGGTGGCTCCCAAACAACAAACGCGATTTTTTTTTGCCGCTTTTCTCTACGGACGCGGGACGGAACGGAACCCTGCGTGCGTGAGTCCGACTCGCACTTGCCCAGTTTTTTCTAAAGCCCATAGCAAAACTTTTTTTTTTAAAGGTAAATCATTAGATAACTTCGCTATCTCTAAGTTGGAGCAAAGCTGCTTAATAAGTACTAAGTAATAAGCTAAAGTTTAATTTCAGTGTTCTATATTATATATCTATATTATAAAGAGGGAAAATGTGTATTTTTGTGGGTATGTTTGTAATGAATAAACTCAAAGACTAATGCGCCGATTTCAAAAATTCTTTCACTACTGAGAAGCTACATTCAACTTGAGTAACATAGGCTATAATTATTGCCCGTGCGAAGCCGGGACGAGTCGCTAGTTTGGAATAAGAACGCCTTAGTAGACAATCTACTAATTATAAAAGTTACGGCCGTTTACTTACTCTCAAATCTCACGGTAGCTGTTCGTCTCATTTGTTCAGGGACTTCAATTGTAGATTCTGCCATCGAATCAGCTCTTTCAGAAGCTGAAAACCACAAATTATAAAGTAAGATTTTACGGTTTCTATCACGGAATTCTATCTACACTAATAAAACAAACAGGATTTTTTTTTTGTTTGTTAGTAGGAGGTAATCTCTAGAAGTACTGGTCCGATAGGTAACATTTTTTCACTGATAGAAAGCTGCTTTATTCCTGAGGGACATAGGCAATATTTTATGTACGCGGTCGACGCCGCGGGCAGAAACTAGTCGTTTATATTTCGGAGAGTGTGCATTGGAATTGCATACATGGTGGACATCCCGTCCATAGGTACAAAGTTTTGGGAACACATTCATTATGCTTACAGCTGAGGAATGGAATTTCCTGTGGGAGTCTGTGTTTCCTGATAGCTACAACCTAGGGGTCTTTAAATTAATCTTTCGAATGCCGTAATTAGGGATACAATAGAAAGACAATGAGAGAGCGAATGTCGGCGTTCGCTTAGGGTTTATTGAATAAAATTAAGAGTGAATAGGTTACTTCTAGGCAAGCGTGCTCCATCGTCCGTGAAATCATCGCCTACCATCAGGTGATATAGTGTTTGACCACTAGCGAGCTGATAAATAATAATAAAAAAAACCGGGCAAGTGCGAGTCGGACTTGCGCACTGAGGGTTTCGTACAAACTTACCCATGAAAACAGTTAAATTCTTCGTAGCTCAAGTTCCCGAATTGAGTTACGAAGATTTTTCCCAAACGCAAAAAAAAGGAAAAATCTGCTATGTGACCTTACTACATGCCATATTTCAGGATTCTAGTACCGGGAAGTACCTTACGAGTTTTGGTTTCCTTGATAGAATCGTGATTATATATGAGAGTGTCGAAATATACGTTTTTTGCGACATAAACAGCTGAATTTATTACTAAAGCTTGTTATTTATTACTTGCATTTTATTACTAAAGTTTAATAAGCAATATTATAAACTGTTGTAACATAGTTTTTTTTAGTTTGCCATTAGGTAAACAATATTTGTATGCTCAGCAAGGCAACGCATAGTGAGTCGATATTTTATAATTAACACCATGTACTGTACCTACATACATTATACCTATGTGTCACAAATAAACGTATTTGACTTTGAATCTTTTTTTTTCGTTAACTCAGAATTTCCATTATTTATACAGCTTCAAATTACCGCAGACCAGAGTATATGGCTTTAATTTCAATTAGATACCTCCACTCGTTCCCAAGAAAACGGGTCTTGGCAGATAGAAGGATAACAAAGTGATCCTATAAGGGTTCCGTATTTTTCCTTTTGAGGTATGGAACCCTAAAAATAAAGCTTGTAACATTTTTAAACGACGACGTGGTGACGTTTAGTAGGTACTTATTGTAACCCTCTGAAGTTACTGCCGGTGTTCGTGGCAGTAAACCTTACGACTCGACTGACCCACCCATTTGTACTAACTACATCAATCCATGACCTTCTCTTGAGTTTGATCTAATCTAAGTTGAGATGACGGACATCTGCTCTTTACGTCTGTCTTAAAATTAGATAATCATGCTTTAGGTGCGCCATTGTCGTTATGAAGTTAAGTTAAAGGTGACTTTATACACTCGGATCAGAGCTACTTAGTAAAATGTGGAACAGAAATCTTAGACATTAATTGTATTATCTTCTAAGGTCAAGGTCTTCTAAGGTTCTACAATCGCAGTGGTAAGTCCCCTTTTCGTACCTGCACCGGTTTCGTATGATATTATTACCGTGCCCCGTCGCCACTGTGATGCCCAGAGGACACGGTGGAGCACACGGTTGAGGTGTGCCCCACTTGGCTAGAGCATCGCCGTGTCCTTGTGGGGGCGATCTCTCACGCCGGGCCTTGGTACAGGCTATGGCCCGGAGCGAGGAGTAGTGGCTGGCGGTCGCCTCCTTCTACGAAGCAGTATGCTAGCAAAGGAATATACCGACCCCATTAGGCAACGGCGCTCATGCCCCAGCCGCCACCGGGATTCCGATTTCGATTTCCGGCCACCGTAGGCAAGGGCTTGCGGACAGTGAGCAATGGGTAGCTCGCCGTCGGACCATCCGGTAAACTTCCAGACCGAGCCCAAAACGTCGATGGCGCGTAATATTCCACGCGTAACTCAAGGAGTTGTCAGCAAAACGTAGGGACCCAGCAGGGCCGAAGCCTACTGGGGCCAAGGATCTGTTTCTGAAAGAAAGATTTGACCCCGGCACAAAACGCAAAGAAGGAACTTGAGAAGAACGCTTTCAGTTCCTTTGTGACACACATTCTAGGTCCTTGAGATCGTCGGAAAATCTGAAATTAAGTATTCGTATGCATTCCACATCGTCTTTTGACAAATCGTTTACAGTCCAAGCTGCTCGTTTGTGGAATGCGTTGCCTATTGAAGTGAGACGTGCTCAAACGCTACCAACGTTTAAAAAAATGGTGAAGGAGCATTACCTTTCAATTTGATTTTGTCTTCTCCTGGCTTGATTACATATTTAATATTTATTAGTATATTTTTGTAATGTGTGTATGTATTTGTGTTGTTATTTCATATTTGTATTATTCTGATGTACATTAAAAGCCCTATATCTTTCTCCTCTCTTTCAGTCCATCCAAAGGTTGTCTGTAAGAGAGCGCCCTGTGCGATAATACCGCCCATTGTACACTTATTTTGAATAATGTTTGTCTTGTATCTTTTTTGTTCATGCGGTGTACAATAAAGAATATAATAAATAAATAAATAATGAGTCGATTTTTAGTCAGTAAAAGTCTGATACTATTTCTTGCTCCGCCCAAGGATAAGAAAGTCTCTTTGTGAAGCAGCTAGAATAGGCTCACTGGACATAGTCAGTTCGGGAGGTTCCTGCTTCAGTTTCAAGTGGAAGAAACTTCTCGAAAAGCGAGAAGACGGTGGGGTACACGGTGGTAGCGTGCCCTGCTTAGGCAGACCACCGCCGTGTCCTCATAGAGGCGATCGGTTGGCGGCGACCACGCCTATCACGTCCAGCTTTGATTCAAGATATGGTACGAAGCGGAAGGCAATAAGAAGCGGTTGCCTTCTCCTGCGAAACAGTAATGCGAGTGAAGGAGATGGCCCCAACTGAATATGATGGCCGCTGGTGAATAGGACGCTAGAAGACTCGACGGACCAATCCGATGCAAGCAGTCTATTCCCGTGTTTCTTTTTTACCCATAATTTTGGGTCTACTTTGCCAAAAATTGGGAGCCGTTAGGAGTCGCAGAGCGATTCCCAGTTACCATAGGCGCGAGTTTGCTCGCCGTAACTCACCGTCCGATAAGGACCAGGCTGTAATATTTCCTCGCGCGGAATTCTCGAAGGAAGACTGCATGGTAGCTTTTAGTCGGTAAAAATAATTTTATGGTATCTCACTAAATAAAAAAAAAAGTTACAAAGTTGGCTTCTACAGTCTACGGATGAATTAGAATTCACAGAAATGCGATAATTAGTAAAAAAATCAACTTACTTGAGCTGTCAAGCTGTTCACGATACCGACGCCGGCGGTGTATAAAGTCTTCATTCAATTTTATGACATCTACAAATGAAGATTAGGTTCACCGTTAATTAGATATGTGTTCTTTGATACTTATTACCAGAAATCTTGCAGGCTTAGCCAAGTTACGATAGTTTTGTTTCAATTCTCTTTCGTCGATCGTCTTGGGTCGGCAATGTCTCTGATTCTCTTGTTCTGGCCACGTGATTGAGGGTTCAGATCACCTCATTCTCATACATTTGAAGTTTTCTACTAAGCGTTAAGGATTGTAGATCAACTTGGCTGCAACGGGGTTTTTAGTCAGTAAGAGTCTCTCTCTATCTCCCGCTCCGCCCAAGGGCGAGGATGTCGTTTGGATGATTTTTACCCGCCAAAAAAAAAAAAACTAGCATAAAAATATGTGGTTAGTGTTACTCACCATGATACAGCTTATCCAAGCTCTGTTTGTAAAGCTTGGCAGTTCCACCAATGAGGCTAGATGACGTTCTGAGCGACAATTTTCTGTAGACAGATTGAGTCGTAACCAACGCATCAAGTTGCTTGCTGAAAAAATAAAATAAAAGAACAAACTTTATTGTACACCAAAACTTATTTTATTTTTTTACCAAAATTATCTATAGGTATATATGTACATATGTCGACGCGAGACGCAGAGGAACGTTCGTTGTGGCGACGCTTGGGGGAAGCCTATGTCCAACAGTGGACGTGTGTCGGCTGAAACGATGATGACATATCGCACCTCCGCTCAAATAGTGTCACAAATCAAAAAAAAATCGTTTGCTAATGATTATTATTAAGCTATTAATTTCAGAATTCATCATACTTTAAGATCAGATATTGTCATATTTATAATTCAATTATTTTCCCACTAGTGATGCATTTTTTGTATTTATATATAGCGTTATATCCCTGAATTATTTGAATTTAAAAGCATTCAAAGCAAGCATTCATTTCAAGCATTTTTTTGCATTGCATTTAAGCATTTCTCTTAATAATTTAATATAATAATATAATATAATATTCCATACAACTATCACACAACGCCGTCTAGTCCCAAGCTAAGCAGAGCTTGTGTTATGGGTACTGGACAACTGATAAACATACATATATATTTCTAAATACATACATGTTATAGATAAATTACACCCAGACACAGAACAAATGATCATGCTCATCACACAAACATTTGTCCTGGGTGGGAATCGAACCCACGACCTCCGGCATAGCAGTCAGGGTTACTAACCACTAGACCAACAGGCCTGTCAATTCATTTTTGAGTTGTGACACTATTCGAGCGGAGGTGCGATATGTCGTGACCAGATATTTGTGTGTTTTATCGTGAAATTGATTACTTCATGATATGGTCAGATCGTTTTAAATATTAAAGTTTGATATTTCAACTTTTGTTTGACCTACTTTCTTTAGCTTTTTAATAATCATTGAAATCCTACATATATTAATGTTAAAAACAAACGACTATATTATATACCTATTACTGTAGACTAGCTTTTCCTCGCTGCTTCGCCTGCATACATAAAATTTCACTTTGGAATCAAGCAGCTTTCTATCGTATATCGTTGAAAAAAGCACAAACGAGGATTGACATATCATCATATAAAAGGACAAACTGACTGACTGACATATGAACGCACAGTCGAAACTACTGGGACTAGGAAGGAACATGAAAGTTTGCACAAGGAGTCCTTTTACGACGTAGGCAAGCACTAAGGAGTTTTTGAAAATTCATTCTTGAAGGGGGTCAAAATGGGGAAATTCAAAAGTCAAGAAAAATAAAAACACTTTACTAATTAAAATTATATAGTACATTTACCTTCACTAAAGACTTCCTAGCTAAAACATGGTGTCAAAAATAGTAACAATTTTACAGAAACTTAAATTTATGGGACAATGGCGGTCTTCAAAACAACCTTTGGATGAACTTTATGATCATAAACTAAAAAAAAGGGGTAGTTTGTGGTGTAATGCTGGTTAATATAAGTAGTTTCGAAAACACTGCAAGATAATCCTGGTTTTAAACCAAAACATACAAAAAATACAATATTATCGACACAATAAAACACTTAATTGTTATTTTCAAAATTTAAAAAAGGAAATTTACAAGAACACAAAATATTTTATTGAATACATACCAGATATTAGGCAAATTAGTTTCCTCGACGTTTTCAATCTGAATGTTGTGAGCTAGCTTCCACACGTCACCTAACATTTCACCATGTGTTAGATTTTTGTCAGAAAACATAATAAAGTTAATAAAAACAACAAATAGCAATAATAATTTTCGTATTCGATTTGCCGCTCATAATGCAATTACCCACTTTTTTCGGGAGCAATACTGTTGACGTACGTAATTGGTATACAGCCTAGTGTTTATTTAAAATTTCTTATAATTCTCTGTTATTTTTTTTAATTATAAAAATAAGGAATAGGTTTTTTTATACTATTTTAACATCGATTTTATAATTTGCTGAAATTAAAACAAAAAATGTATTATGCAACCTTTTTAAAAATGACAAAGTTCCTGACCATAATCAGTCAGCAACATTAGAATGCCATTTGTGTTTTTTTTTTATTTAATTTTTTTTTGTTTGTACTTCAGAAAATGGCTTTCCTTATTTTTTTTCAACTAAACCAGACAGCATTTTACGTTTTTTTTTTTTTAAATCTATCTTAAAAGTCAAACACACTGTCAAACATTTTAATGTTCGATTGAAAACTAAAAATGTATCTTTCAAAAAAAGAACAAGTCATGAACATTTATTTAAATCGAAAACAGCAGCCATAGACTACTATTCTATATATTTTGTGCTAAATGTATAAATGCAGTAGAATAAGCTACAATGTTCTTGGAAACAGTATTTTTCATTTTTATTATTTGAAATACTGGTGCATATTTTTATTTTCTTATCTGTAGTAAATAGTAACCTTAGCAACGCCACATATTTATTGCTACGTGTACTCTCGGTTAGAACTTGCACATTTTAAATAAAAAATAGGATGTAGTTACACTGTTCCGTAACTTTTAGCGTAGGAACTTATCAAGTTATCATAAAATGATGTTCAGTGGTACTGTGTTTTGCGGGTTATTAGAATACCGAAAGAATTTACAATTGTTTATGGAAAGATTTTTTTGAGCTTAGAAATCATCTTATCACTTCTCCCTCACTAGGGTGGACCGGGTGTGACCGACTTTTATTGTCTAAATCTACTCCTATGTTCCTTCAGTTGCCTTTTCAGTTCCAGGATCATGAGTACCTATATATATTGGTCTCGGTCCTTACAGGACGAGTGGACGGCGAGCTACCCATTGCTCGTGGTGAGTTGCAGAACAGTTTTGTCACACAAACCTTAATCGCAGATCCCTTTGTAGAGCTCATGTTTTTTTTTTATTATTGATAGACTCGCGTTTGAACCCTATCTCACCTGATGGTAAGCGATGATGTGGCCGACAATGGAGCACGCTTGCCTAGAAGTAACCTACCTATTCACTCTTGACTTAAAGACTTCTAGGTACAACCTAGAAGACTTTAAGCTATCAGGAAACACAGAGCTCAACACTTAGCGATGATATGGTCGACGCTAGAGTACTCGTACTTTTAAAATAGAGTTTTAATTGAAACATTTCTGAAGAGTATGCCAACGTTACGTTGCGGTGTAAATGTAGCCAGAGTGGCACGCTCAGTAGGGGATACTTCACACATGTTACTATGTTGGTATATTTTTACGGTTGAACTAAAAATAACGTAGAGTTGTGTGGCTTACTTTTTACTTAGTAAGTATGAGTTACATGTTGTGATTTAGTGTGTAATGTTTGTAATGTCCAGTAGAATTGTTTTTGGCGTGTCATGGTTATAAATGGTAAACCGGGCATACATGCCCGTCAGTTTTTTTTTTTTGACACTGTATTTGAGTTTCTGACATTGCATTTAATTTTTGACATTCTATTTAATTTTTGTGAGATCAATTATTTTGTTTTGACATTCTGTTTTGATTTCTAATTTTTGCATTTAATTATTTGACATTGTATAATAATTTTAAATTTGTGTTAATATCCCCTCGAGCGCCGATTGTACATACGTCTGTACAACTTGGATGTCCTTGAAAAATGCTTAATTTTCGTGTTTTCCACAAGTTTTTTTTTATTTTTTGTTTATTTTTTTGGTGATTTACGTAAACAGTGCAATTTTCCGGGTCAATGAACCCCTGGCGCTCGAGGGGATATGCATGCTGAATTTTTCTGCAAGTTTGTATGCCAATATTTGGCAAAACATAGCGCACTATCCATTTATACCACCCTCTGTAATACCTATGTTTACAAACCAAATAAATGATTATGAGTCAGTAATGGTGATCGACAAAATGGAAGGACCAAGTCTCGGATCTTACATATCATCATCATCATCCGCCTTTTTAATGTGTCCCACTGCTGGAACTCAGGACTCCTCTCTAGGACAGGGAATGGACCGTAATCCACCACACGGGCTCAGTGCGGGTTGGTGAATATCACATGTCTTCGAATTTTTGGTTCTAGGACATGTCGGTTTCCTCACGATGTTTTCCTTCACCATTTTGAGAGTAGTGGTGATAAAATAAATTACGCAAAGTAATGCGCCTGGCTGAGTTTGAACCCGCGGCCTACAACTCGTAAGTCGGGGCCGTTACCACTCGTCCACCACTGCTCTCTGATGTTCGTAACGTCTAGTAGGAAAGTTTTTGGCGTATCAATAAATGGTAAACCAGGATACGTGCTCCTGGTTTACTATCTCCCGCTCCGCCCAAGAGCGGGGGATGTCAATGCATGATATTTTTCCCACCATAAAAAAAAATAAGGATACGTGCTTCAGCTCAGTAATTTGCCCCAGGTGCAAAACTAAGATACATCTTTTCCTCCTTCTCTGTCAAATCCACCCAAAGGTTGTCTGTAAAAAATCGCTTTTAGCGATAAGACCGCCCATTGTGACACACTATTAATTTTAAGTTTCGTTAGTTTTTAAATGATTGGCTGCAATCATATGAAAGTTTTTCATAGCTATATACTTCATGAACAATGATACTGGTCCCGCGCGCCTCAAGGAGTTGTCAGCAACAGCATGGGTCGAAGCTTACTGGGGCCAGGGTCCAGGGTTATCCGAAAGGGCGCTCGAGCCCCGGTATGAAGGCTTGAAGGAACGGGATGGGTTTTGTAGTCAGTAAGAGTCTGACACTATCTCACGCTCCGCCCAAGAGCTACTGGTATTTTTTTATTTTTGGTGTACATTAAAGAATCTATCTACATATCTATCTAAGATACGCATTCAAAAGGACTTGATCAGCCCCCTAGTCAACCGTTTCGTTTCGATTCTCTTGCGCCGAACGCCTCGAGTAGACCACATCTTTGATTCCTTTGTTCTGGCGTCATTTTTTCATTACGGTCAGTCACGAATACGCGCCTGTGGCCAGTAGGTCGAATTCTTTTATGGGTTGTAAGTTCAGCTAAGTTTTTATCCCATATTATTGGACTTTGTCATTATTGGACTGGAATTAATGTAAATTTTATTTCAACTTACACTAGATCCAAAAAACCTCTTCTTTTCGTTTCCCTGCTTACAAGAAGTCATCTCTCACTGCGCAGAAAACGGACAAACCGCACCGAACAGTACCTACCTGTAAAGGTAGGTAAGCAAACAAATAATCGAATTAAATCCAGAACAAATACTCCATCAGCTGCTTCTAGATAGTGCTACGTCGCCATTAAGACAAACAATGTACCGTGAAGGTCCACAGAACAGAGAACCACCGCATCGGCCGTGACTGGTGACTGATAGTAGTACCCGTCACTAGTCGTAGTACTGATACCTAGTAGGTAAGAATTAAATAAGTACCTGGTAAGTAGTAGTACTGGTACCATTTATAGTCATCACTTCAGCCGAAAGACTGTTAGTACAGGATAAACTCCTCCCCAAGTATGGCCGCATCAGTTGGTTCTTTTCGTCTTGCATTCAGCAAATTACTGAAGCCCTCATCAAGTAATCAGTTCGGCGCGTTTTGTTCCACGCGCGCCTATAGGAGATGTCAGCAAACCGTAGGAGCCCAGCAGTGTGGAAGTAAAACCTGGGGCCCTGGGATGAAGGCAAAGAAGGAACAGGGGTGGGTTTTTAGTCAGTAAAGGTCTGACACGTAGGCAATGTGGAAGTAAAACCCGGGGCCCTGGAACGAAGGCAAAGAAGGCGCAGGGGTGGGTTTTTAGTCAGAAAAGGTCTGACACACTTTCCTGCTCTGCCCAAGAGCGGGGGGTGTCATTGGGTGATTTTCCCACCAGAAAAAAAATCAACTGAACAGTCCATCTTGCGCAAAGCCTGCATGAGCTATTTTGAGGTGGTGATTCATCAAAGAACTCCGGGAGAGTTCTTTGATGAGTCACCACCTCCAGGATGGAAGCGAGAGCTTAACCATTCGATCGTGATAATTACAGACACAATTGAAAGACAATAGGTGCGCGAACGCCGGCGTTCGCTTGGGGTTTAATGAATTAACGTGCTTTCTGAGTTACGGAGAAGATTCGTTGTGTAATTGATGGTTACCCGTTTACAGATAGTCCTCGGTGAGTGTAATTAACTTCGAAGATTGATTCGTGCAGCTATTATTGCTTAGTCATGAGTTCCTCTACTGGAGACACCATTGCTTTTAAATATTCGTACGTGCGCAAGCATTTAGCACATAATTTTGTGCTGTCATAGCGTTATTAAGAACTATAATAGTTTGTGCCAGCGAAAGGTTTTTTGTTTGCACAACTAGCGCTTTTTCCACAAGCTAAGGAGATGTTAGCTGACGCGCTTGCTTCGCAGGGTATGTTTTGACATTGTCATCTCTAGCAATATAGCCTAGTCTATCGTCTCTGTGATATTCTATGGAAAGTGTATTAACCAGCACAACTAGCGCTATTTCTGTAAGTAAACGCTGTTACTCACTGACATGCTGGGTCCATAGTGCAAGTTTTAACAATAACATCCCTAGCGGGCTAGCCTAGTCTAGCGTTTCTGTGATCTGTGGAAGGTTTATTGTCCAGAACTAGCGCAACATATTTAAGTACATGGTAACACTCACTGACTCGTTTGGTTCTTAGTGCAAGTTTTAACAATGTCGTCTGTAGCAGTCTAGCCTAGTCTAGCGTTTCTGTGATCTGTGGCAGGTTTATTGTCCAGCACAACTAGCGTAACATATTTAAGTACATGGTAACACTCACTGACTCGTTTGGTTCTTAGTGCAAGTTTTAACAATGTGATCTCAAGCAGTCTAGCCTAGTTTAGCGTCTCTGTGATCTGTGAAAGGTTTCTTTTCCATTACAACTGGCACAATTGCTTTAAGTACTGGTATTACTCACTGACATTCTTATTTCTGTAAGTCAACGTTGTCACTAGCTGACACGCTTGGTTCTTAAGGTATTTTTAACATAGCATGGGTAGGAAAACAGCAGGACGAAAATATGATCTTTAATATGAGAGAAAAGGATAGCTACATTGCATGAATCCGACAGCTGTCACCCGCACCATCCCTGTAAAAATTGTAGTGTGTGGACTATATATGATATCACTCTCTAACACGTTTAGTTGTTACTTCCTAGTGCAAGTTTTGACAATGTCATCTCACTAGAGATGACATTGAGAGGTCTAGCCTAGTCTATTCTGTCTGTGATCTGTGGAAGTTTTATTGTCTACTACAACTAGCGAAAATTCCTTTGTTTCTCTTTTATCAGAGTCTTAGAAACACGCGATTCTTTAATAGATGGTGCTATTTATTTAACTTTGAGCTGTTTTTGAAAAGGAACATTGTCCGGTAGTTGTAGTTGTGTGTGTTGGGCTAGAGTAGTTCGTTTTTCTTTTATGTTTTGTCCTGAATATAAGATTCTGTATCGTTTAGGTTTATTCCTACAAATCTATACTTATACTCGTGTGTCTATACTTATAACGTTATAAAACTGAAAAGTTGGTTTGTTTGTTTGAACGCGCTTGTTTCTGAAAAATCTCGTTCGAATTAAAAATTCTTTTAGTGTTGGCTACCCCATTTATTGAGGAAGGCTATAACATCCCACTTCGATCCATAGGACACAGGTACCAATGACGTAGGTAAAACCTCAGGGGATAGTTAGTTATTCTATAAAATTGTACGTACCTACACACCTACCTACTTTAAATGTGTAAGTCCAGTCCAAGTCCAAGAAGTACTAAATTAGGACATAGGATGTTTTCATTCCTTTTTACGAGCTTTTATTTAGTTTCACCTGTCCCGATGTTTGTCTATCATCAAATCTTGTAAATTAAATTTGACCCACTTCCCGATTACCGATTGGGCTGAAATTTTGCATGCATGTGTAAATCAAATGACAATGCAAAATCATTATAACGTGGAGCTGATCTGATGATGCAACTGGAATGTTCTCTCGCATATTTTGACGTTAAAAACTTAGAAAATCTTGGGCAATTATTTACTTTAAACTATAATTGAATCCAAAGATTCAAAGCATTTTAATTCAAATAAAATATTCACAGGCACTTTCGAAATGTCAAGAAGTCAGTCAGTCAGAAAAAAAATGATGCTAATTGCGTATTCCAAAGCGTAGATCTCTATGGAGAAGAATGTGCAAGAAACACCATAACACTCTTTTCAAATATGTTTAATTACAATATCTCTAGTGTTACATGTTTCATGCCTGTATCATGTGAGAGCAATGTTTTATTCAAGTGTAAACAGTTACGCCTTGATCACACGTACCGAGTAAAAGGGCGAGTCAGTAAAATATTGCTCGGTTGAGTAAGCGAGTTGTAGAGATAAACGGTCGGCCGAGCACTCGGAGACTCGGCGCTTTGTTTATACGTACCGAGTATTCGGCCGAGAGTACTGTCTCGCCCGTTCACTCAGTACGTGTGATCAAGGCATTAACTTTTCTCTATTTCTCATTCCTTGACAGCCAAATCAGGGTGTCGCGAACAATTTTGGTCGAACGCCGAAACTAAAATAAATATAAAGGTGGGAATAGGCTTTTTGCACAATAAGCTGAATTGGCCAGAATATAAGCGGGTACAGTCAGCGGAATGTAGCATATTCTCGTCGCGTGCTGACCACAGCTGGTACCTGCTTGGAAACCGATTACCGAATAAGGCAAGTACAGACGGGGTCCTGTTTAATACCGGAACTTATGAGAAAGGCCACTTAAGTCGCTCTTATTTAAAAGGTTTTTCTTGTGGTATTTTTGTTGTGATTTACGGCGTGATTTTTGTATTATACCAAATATATATAATGCTTTAGTTACGAACGAAAAACTAGTTTTAAAACAAAACAAAAAAAAAAACTAACATTAGTGTACATGAAAAAGATACTAGGTAATAATACAGTTCGTGTAATTCAACAACATGATTTGATTTTTTTTCATTTTTAAACTTGGACTTTTCACAAATTTTATCTTTTACTAGCTGTACCCGCGATTTCGTTCGCGTGAATTACTGGATTTTGAATTTTATTTTTTCTAAAATAAAAGTAGCTTATGTTACTCCTTATTACATCAGCTACCTGCCAACAAAGTCACGTCAAAATCGGTCCAGCCATTTCAGAGATTAGCCCGGGTAAACAGACAGACAGACAGACAAAATTTGTAAAAAAATATTTTAGTGTATGTACCGTGTATATATTCATATGCATGTAGTAAAAAGCAGTTATTTAAATATTACAAACAGACAGTCCAATATTATTTATATGTTGCCCAATACTTGAAAAAAAAATTGGTTGTGATAAAAAATCTTCGACCGTAGTTTATTAACTTTTAATACTTCACTTAAACCGGTTTTTTTTTGTTATATTTCTCATGATATGGATACTTGACTATGACCGGCCTGTTGGTCTAGTAGTTACTAGCCCTGACTGCTATGCTGCAGGTCGTAGGTTCGATTCCCACCCAGGACAAATGTTTGTGTGATGAGCATAATCATTTGTTCTGTTTCTGGGTGTAATTTATCTATAATATGTATGTATTTAGAAACATATAAGTATGTTTATCAGTTGTCTAGTATACATAACACAAGCTCTGCTTAGCTTGAGACTAGATGGCGTTGTGTGATAGTTGTGGAATATTATTATTATATTATTACTTATATTTAGGTCCCGACTTTTGTGTGTCCTACTACGGCTAAGTATATTAAATTGTTTCTCATTTTTTAATATCACAGTAAACCAAGGACACAAAAACGCAATATAAAAATTAATCAAATTAGGTAATACCAACAAACATAATGAAAAAAAATCTTTGCTTATCAGCGTTAATTTGGCCCGGCCCAAAAGCCCACGTTCCAAGATGAAGCATCGTTCTACCTACAAAATAATTAGTATTAATATTTCGGAGCGGGCGGCGGCGGTAATACAACACAAGTAATTAGTGCGATCAATCCTGTTGTCAAACGCTGCTCATCCGGCTACCACAATCTTATCAGAAGACTCAGGAGTCGTTCAACTCGTGCCGACCAATCTTATACCTACATATGTACGTTAGGATTGTTGTGGGGTCTACAGATTTGATGTGTGACGCGCGATTTGACGACGAACGATGTGGTAGTTACGTATGACGTACAAATACCGGCACGAATCTTGAGCGCTCGTCGAAAGAGTCAGGATCAATTTGCGCATCGTACGCATCGTCGAGCCAATCATTGTAACTACAAAGATGTACTCCCAGCTCCCGTGTCTCACTTCATACCACTAAAGAGACCCAATACTTCACATCTTATACCAAGTCAGCGCTCAAGATCCGTGCCGTTATTTATAAGTAAAGTTGCCAAAAAATGAGAGGCCCGTTTTGACATTTGTATTTTGACTACCTATCGGCTTGCCCGTTTGTAGTGTAGCTACTACGATTTACGAGTATATTACCACGGCCAGGCCACGGGCATCTGGGGCCAAGGGCAGTGTGAAAATGAGACCCGGGGCCCTGGAACAAGGCAAGGAAGGAACAGGAGTAGGTTTTTAGTCAGTAAAAGTCTGAAATTATCTCCCGCACTGCCTACGAGCGGGGATGTCATTAGATGATTATCCCATAGAAAAAAAAAACTCTTTGGTAGCTACTACTAAAATAATTAAAGTAGCTACTACTACACCGGAGTATAATTAATTTGTTTCTTTCAGTTTTGTTCCAAGTTAATTTCTAAAGTTTTTTCAAAACGGTTTTTTTATTTTTTGTACCTAACGAAATTTTTTTATTTTTCAGTGACAATGCTTTTCATTTTGAAAGTTTGTGTTTATTATATTAAAAGGATTTGTGTTTACTTAGAACTAGCTGTGCCTGCGACTTCGTATAGACTAAAGGATTCTGAGTTTATTTTTTCTTAAATAAAAGTTGCCTATGTTACTCCTTATTACACCAGCTATTTGTCATAAAAAGTCCCGTCAAAATCAGTCCAGCCATTTCAGAGATTAGCCTGGACAAACAGACAAAAATTGTAAAAACGGTATTTTGTTGTATGTACCGTATAAATTCATATGCATGTAGTAACAAGCAGTTTTTTCAATATTACAAACAGACACTCCAATTTTATTTTTAAGTATGTATGTATATATGTAATATGTATGTAATGTATGTAATAGATGTATAGATTGGATTTTACCATGATGGGAAAATAATAGAAATGTTTATGTCAGTTTTCAATGGACCATGTGCCACGAGTGCCAAAAAAGAAGGTATATGAAATAATTAGTTTAATTTAATTAAACATCGATTAAACTTAAACGTAACAAACTTAGAACTTAAATGTTTTAAGTAGGTACCCAGACAAATTGAATATTAAGATTTTACAGATTTTAATTATTTATTTGAATGAATTTAATACATACGGCTTAATTTCATTTATAATTTTAGTGTGAACTTTTATTTGTTATCGGTAGTGAGATTTTCATGATGTGTTGTTAACATAATTTTAAGTACATTTCTAATTAAATTCGGATGTTCCATTTTAAATAGACACTCGATTCATTAGAATCATTTAAATTTCTTAATTCATTAGAATTGTCATTTTTTTCTTAATTCATTAAAATACAAAAAATTGAGGATAACTTTTTTAGTTACACCTCTGAGTTAAGGGAATGGGGAATAGACGCACAATGTTGTGACGTAAGATCAAAATCACCAAACCGTACGTCTTCCGTACACAACAACCTACGCTGCGATATTCCCGTCTGAAGAGGCTTCACGCAGCGGAAATTCGGCGGTACCGGCAGAGTCAGGCACAGCGGGCTGTATCTCATACCTCCCCCGTGTGTCGAGTCGGGAGGACGTATCGGTCGGTCGGGAGCAATCGCGACGCGTTGTGTATATGTGAGTGAGTGAACGAGAACGTAAGTTGAGCTTTATTATTCTTTATTTTTATTTTTAAATTTAGAATAAAGTTGATTTTTTCCGCGGTTTCTTTTATTGGCAATTTATTTTTTAAAATTGTATTTCTGAATGTCGTTTTTGGAGTTCGGAATACGAATTTTGAGTTTAAATTTTTTTGTAAGTGACATACATACATACGTGAAAAAAAAATTGACCATATTTTTCTCGTTCATTACCTGCAGGAAATTTTATAAGATATTTGAAACATTTCGTTTTAATAACTTAATAAATTTAAAAAATGTGTTTATTAAAGTTCTAACTAAGACAATTAAAAAAATGTAGGTATAGATACCAGTACTTTTTTTAAACCAAACGTTATTAATGTTATTATCTATACATTATAGCAATGTCTTCACAACTGTTTTACACAAACAATTAATTACGTAGATAATAATATACCTATCTATCTAGCTTAAGTAGTTAATAATTTATTAAGTAGATATTTTATACAAATATATATATATAAATGATAGGATTTGTCTTGTGTGTTTAAAACTAAATATTATATATTTAGTTTTAAACACACAAGACAAATCCTATCATTTATTGTAACAAAAATTTCAAATAATTTGATCATTACGCTAGAAAATAAAATAAAAACATTTGAAATAAAAAGAACGACTTATAAACGAACCAATAAAATATTTAAGAGTAATTAATTACGATAAATGTCTGACTTTAGAAATAAAATAATATCCTGGTGTTGTTTTGTCAAAGCTCAATAGAATTATAACGATCTTTCTCAAGTTACGTTTTCATGATTAAATATGAAATTAATAAAAAATATCGTCTTCCCGTTAGGTATAAAATTTACGTTTCCTCGAGTTTTTTTGTAAATTATTATTGATAGACTAGCGTTTGACCAAGTTCAAGGCTAGAGTTAATAAGCTCTTAAAATGAGTGCGCCTACCGCACCTGATGGCGAGGCGCACTAATTTTAAGATACGATGGCATTATTGCTTACCATCAGGTGGGATTGCAGCCAAGCACTAGAGTCTACTTATATCATTGAAAAAAATATTTACAAAATGTAATAATTTTATTTTATCTATAAATAAATCTTTAGAAGTTTTTAATTGTACGCGCAACACATAAAATATACGAGTTCGATGTAGATAACTTTTTTATATTAAAATTATGCGCAACTTAGACTTTTGACTGGCCTGTAGGTCTAGTGGTTAGTGGCCCTGACTGCTATGCCGCAGGTCGTGGGTTTGATTCCCACCCAGGACAAATGTTTATGTGATGAGCATGATCATTTGTTCTGTGTCTGGGTGTAATTTATCTATAATATGTATGTATTTAGAAATATATAAGTATGTTTATCAGTTGTCTAGTACCCATAACATAAGCTCTGCTTAACTTAGGACTAGACGGCGTTGTGTGATAGTTGTGGACTATTATTACTATTATTATTACTTGATATATATTAACTTATATATTTGGCGCTTCGAAGTTCGCCGGGCCAGCCAGTTTCTAAAAAGTTTAAGTTATTACATTTGAATTAGATTAAAATAGACTATCGGTTACTAAAACTGGCACATTTAAAGTAGAATCTCTCTCTCTTCTCAATCGAGGCCTCTTGACAGAGTGGTTTAAAGTAAATCCATAAGAAATTTAAACGCAGTTGCATTAATAATAAATAAACAACTCATAATAAACTATAAGTAAAGAATGATTTATTTATAAATTAAAAAGGGGTCTTATGTCTTTCCGTAAGAGATGCTGAGTAAATATTGTACAACAATAATCAGAATTGAAAGATAACTAACTTTATCGCTGTTTATTACTGACTTAGTGTTCTTTAGTTATAATACTAGCTGACTTGGCAAACGTTATTCGGCTATATAAAAAAACTAGCTTTTGCCCGCTGCTTCACTAGCGTACATAAAATATAGCCTATGTCACAGCAGCATTGTATTAGCAGCTTTCTATCGGTGAAAAAATTTTAGCAATCGGACCAGTACTTTCAGAGATTACTTTCTACAAACTTTATCTCTTTATTATATTAGTGTTAAAGTACAGGGGGGGAGGGCGGGGCATTTGGAAAGTAAAAATTAGCCTATAACATTCCAAAAAATCAGTTCAAAATTGGTCTTTTTCATCAAACTCATGCGTGTGGGGTATCTATAGATAGGTCTTCAAAAATGATACTGAGGTTTCTAATATCATTTTTTTCTAAACTGAGTAGTTTGCGCGAGAGACACTTCCAAAGTGGTAAAATGTGTGTCCCCCCCCTGTAACTTCTAAAATAAGGGAATGATAAAACTAAAAAAAAAATATGATGTACATTACTATAAAAACTACCAACGAAAATTGGTTTGAACGAAATCTAGTAAGTAGTTTTTTTTTAATGTGTCATAAATCGAAAAAAATACACTATTATTAAAACATCAATTAAAGTTACAACACTAACTTTTATATTATGTTACTTGCTGCTACGGAACCCTTCATGGGCGAGTCCGACTCGCACTTGGCCGGTTTTTTTAGTACTTAGATAACAAACTAAGGGCTTGCTGAACAACCTTCAACGAGATTTTTTTTCAGGTAACGAAAAAGAAAATCGGCCTTTCCATACAATGGAGCTAGAGATGAACATGTAGAGGCCGATTCTTTATATATATTTTTTTAAATTGATATAAACCAGTGCTTGACTGCGATCCCACCTGATGGTAAGCAGTGATGCAATCTCTGATGGTGAGGTGCACTAGTACCGTTTCCTGAAAAGAAAATCTTGTGGAAGGTTGTTCAGTTTCGTCTACTGAGCAAGCCCTTAAAGTTTGTGGAGGGCTGTGCCTTACACACTGTATACTTTATTGTACTCCTTAATTTATCACAGGACAAACATTTATAAGAATAAGTGTACAATAGGCGGTCTTATCGCACAGGGCAATTTCTTACTGAAAATCTTTGGATGGACTGTATGAAAGGATAAGATTTAGGAACCACTTCCAAAATCCACTTTCACGTTTTTTTTTTTACAAATAATTTAATATAACCTACACTAATATTATAAAGAGGTAAAGTTTGTTCATTTTTTTGTTGTAGGAAATAATCTCTGAAAGTATGATCCGATTGCTAAAAATTTTTTCATCGGTAGAAAGCTGCTTTATTCCTGAGAGATATAGGCTATATTTTATATGCGCGGGTGAAGCTGCGGGCAAAAGCTAGTCTAATATAATAATGTAACCTGCGTAATATTAAATTAAAGAAAAAAATTAGCGGTGGGTTACCTAGCTTTCCCGTTAATTTCCATTTAGGTCCCTAATTAATAAGTTGAGGTTTTTTAATTAACTCCTGAAACCCTAAAGTTGGCTCCTTGAGCAATTTCGATCTTTGAGCGTAACATTTTGTATGTACAGTGTTTTCATCACACCTGATGGTAAGCGATGATGTGGTGGACGATGGAGCACGTTTGCTTAGAAGTAACCTATTCACTCTTGACTTAAAGACCCCTAAGTTGTAGCTATCAGGAAACATAGACTCCGGCAGGGAATAGGCTAGTTGCCGTAAAAAATGTAATAAGTCCCTCTTTTAGGTTATTCAAAAATAAGGGACACGTATTTTTTTATTTGAAAATTAAACCAAAAATAACAAAAAAATAGCCCATTAAAGTTACGTGTAACGTCACGCCGTGACGCCGTGCTGCATTTTTTCGCACGGGGTGACGTCACTCGTAACTTTAATGGGCTATATTATCTTTGTTATTTTTTATTTAATCAAGAAAAGAAAAAATACGTGACCAATATTTTTTTATTAATCCAAAATACGGACTAAATAAAATGTAATTATTTTGACCCTTGTAACTACCCTATTCCACTCCTTGGCTGTACGCATAATAAATGTGTTCCCAAAACGCTTTGTGCGTATGGGTGAGATGTCTACCATGTACCGGTGGCGCAACGCTGTACGTCGTGTGGTCCGATGATGGAACGGACTTGGCGGAATTAGATGTACTGGTAAGGTTTATTTTTGGTGCGAAAACGCCAATAACGTCAAATACTTTTTCCCCGCTCTGGATGGAGCGAGATGAAGTGTCACACTTTTACCGACAAATCCTACAAGTTGTTCTTCAGTTGCCCTTTATGTGGAACGTAACACTTTCGATCAATCTCGCAAATGGAAAGGTGTTGTGTTTTTTTTTCTGTTTTTGTTTAGGGACTTTAATCTCAAAGACTATGTCAGCCCCATCGCAGCCTGAAATAATTTCATTTAACAACCTAACTTAATAATCAAGAACAATAGTTACCGACACATTGCCATGTCAAATGTAATCTTAGCAGCATCACTTCCACCTGATGGTAAGCAGCGATGCAATTGTTGATGGTGAGGCGCACTAGTTTATCAAGAGCCTATTCACTTTAGCCTTGAAGACACCCAAATTATACTCGGACGGGAAGACCGCAGCAGGCAGATTGTTCCAGTCCTTCAATATTCGCGGTATAAATGACGAGGCGAAACGCTTAGTCCGGCCCGTATAGGTTTCAACAATGTAAGGGTGGATACACGCCGTATGTCGGGTTGTCCATAGCTCCCTAAAAATGAAACTACGGTTTCGTAACATCCTCGTCTATTTTCATAATCACAACGCGGGCCCAGTGCGGGTTGGTGAATCAAGTCAAATCAAATCATTTATTTCAAAAAGACCATTTGCAGGTTTTGAATAGTCAAATGTCGGTCAGTCCAAGAAAAGTGAAGCTAAATTGCACGTTCCAAAGCGTAGATCTCTATGGAGAAGAACGTGCAAGAAACTCCATGGACACTCTTTTAAATCATATTATGGGTTACAATGGAATGTTATATTATGTTTACGAATTTGATTGTGTAGGACGGGTGTGCCGAATTCCTCATGATGTTTTCCTTCACCGTTTTGAGAAAAGTGGTGATGAAATAAATCTACACTAATATTATAGAGGTAATGTTTGTTTTTTGTTTGTTAGAGGTAATCTCAGAAAGTACAGGTCCGATTGCTAACATTTTTCACCGATAGAAAGCTGCTTTATTTCTGAGTGACATAGTTAATAAAAGGACTAGCTTCTGCCAGCGGCTTCGTCCGAGTGAAAGTATGTTTTTCAATACAAACTTTGGCCCCTTTTAATATTTTGTGGATGCACAACATCAAAATGTGGTAGGTACCAGGTCCTCATGGAAGTGGCCTCTTGAATATCAACCAGTATTTCGTCAGACGACACAGAAGTCTGACTGATGGGACGATCTGGTTCCGACGAGGGTAACAGGAGTATCCAGTATTCTCTGTTACTCATCGCGGTAATATTTTATGAACGCGAGTGAAACTATGGGCAAAAGCTAGTTATATATAAAGTAAAGAGTATGTCTGGTCTTGGAAACACTATGTAGAGTCTGTCTAAAAAGTCAAACGACTTGGGTAATTATTAAGGCAAAATGAAATCTGATGTAGTTAAAACTGGTTCAATAATCAAGGTTGATTAAGAAATCTTGGTAATTGTTTACTAATAGAATCTTTTCTAAAGTATATAAGTAGTTTTTAAATGATTAAATATTATACAAAATTTCCAAGTCGTTTGACATTTTAGACACTTAAATAATAGTACATAGAATATACAGCATACCTAAACGAATGCTATATAAGTAATATAATTAAAAAAAAACCTAATATTTACTACAACAATTTTAAAATAAGAATCAGAAATTCCAATTTTAAAAAACTAATAATGAATGGTACCCACTACGTATATACAGGCTGGTTCATTATTCGTTTCTTTCACCTAGCTCCATAGCTCTGCCTAGAACTTACTATTCAGAACTAAACGCTTGTTAGTAAGAGTAAAACGCAGACCGTTTGACAAGCTTTTATGTTGAAATAGCTCCAAGAAATTGATTTTACTTCAAGAAAATATATTTACAGAATTTCTAGTCTGTGTGTTCCATTATTAATCTGTTCTGGGAATTTAAATTTGCTCGTACTTATTTGACTTTGGTTTCGCCTTAGGGCTGAAGATTTTGGGCCGATGGATATTAATAATTTGAATTAATATTTAGTAAGACATTGTCCACTCAAAGTTCCTGAGTTAATTTTAATGAGCCAAGAAATTGGTTACATGGTTAAAAATCATTTATGTATTTAATTAATGAGTTTAATGTACGACACACTTATTGTGTGTTATAGATGTTCTGTCTCACGAAGGCGGATAAGTCGAAAAAAAAATGTTTTTTAATATGGCGACATCGTTTAAACAAAAAAAAAATCTACCAAACTGTAGTTAGTGGGCCGTTGTAGCACCCTTGAACAATATTGAATAATATGCGTAACACTTGAAACAAAGGGTACTTCGAATAACTCTAAACATGAGTTAACAATACTTCAAAATATTACAGTAGTACGAAAGCCGACTAGCATAATACTAACCATTTTAAATTCATTAAACACCAAGCGAACGCCGGCGTTTGCTCTCTCATTGACTTTCTATTGTATCTCTAATTACCTAGGTTATCGAAAGGTTAATTGCGTACTAATATATCAATTCATGCCGACGAAGCCTGAAGCATAGGTTAGTATTTACTTTATTTAAATAAACTTAGAATAAACAACAACAACAACAAGGACAACAGCCGAGTTGTGAATGTGTGCGTAGGTTCTGAGTATGCACTCGGTGTCATAGAACTAGACTAGAACTAGACTATTGTCTTGCTTGTACAGAAAACAGTCTATGTGAACCTATACACACAAGTCACAGCCATGATATGTTATGAAATCTCTGTTTAAAAAAAAATACTTTTTCCAATACTATAAATGAGTGCGTTCACAAAATTGTAAACTAACATACATACACAAGACACTTAAAACCAGAACAAGACACTTAAAATCTGTAGGCCATAAAATATTTGTTCCGTGCGGAAACCGAATCCTCGACCCGCATGCGAAAATCATACTAATATTATTAATATTATAATATTATTATATGATAATTCCAGCACAAAATACATAAGTAATTTCAGTTTCCAGTTTCTACAGCTTGTTTTGTTTCCAAAATATGATTGGTTCTTGAAAAACAAGCCACTCCAAATTAAGTTTCTTTTGTTTGCAGAGAAAATACAAGGGTTAAATCAATCTTTTCATTTTTGTAATACAGGATTGTTTGTTTATTCAATTTTATAGGTACAGATTAAACAGGTTTCGCGGTTCTGGAATTTTTAAGCATCCAATTTTCTTATTTTGTATTTCTTCGTAATTGTTACGTTAAATTATCCACAATTTACCTCAATGTGAAACAATATATTTAGTAAATATTTTCAATTAGAAACCCCGTTCTTTGTCGAAACAAATTGTTTCAAGATTAAGGAAGTTCTATTGTAAATTAAAACCACTTTGGAACAATGGTAAACTCAGCAATTTTTTGGTAAACAATATTGCGATTTGAGCTTTCGATTAAGTTTAAGTAATTTAATTTTGAATATTTTTTGTAGTAGGTGTGTTTTTGCTTTCTGTCTCTTTCAAATTAACTATTAGAAATATTAATTTCTATATGCCTCGAGATTTTGCTCATAGAATATCCGACAAGAGTTATCTCTTACAAATATATAAACTATTTCACTTTTCTATCATATTACTTTCGTTAGGTCGTTAATGTCCTAAAAGTGATTTATAACATTCCCCTCATATGTTTTTACTTATAAAATCAGACCAATAAGACATTGAACAACCTGTACAAATAAACCATTCCAAATTCAAATTATTGTAATTCCAAATTCAAAACAACAAGGAGGTCCATTTTTCTAAAACGCTCACAATGCGGCCAGTTCTTGAGAACAATAGACAAATGGACGAACAAAAGGTGTCAACGTGGGGTTTTTACAGCCCTTTCTATGCTCTATGCCCATTCTACGGCCATTCTGCCATTCTTTGGAAATGACTAGACAGTTCTCATTCTAAGTCGTGGGCTGTTGTTGTCGCCCTTTCTAAATAATTGTTTGGTTACCCATCTAATGCTTTTCGTGTTGTTGGCATGAATTAGTGGTATTGTTACAATGTATTTCGTGGTTTTGTCTGTCATTGCCGGCTTGGGGGATTATTTGTTTGTTTTTATGGGCACTTGACGATGAAAGGTGTTGCGTTTAAGGACATTCTCCAAGTTTTTGTTGGTCTTATTCTTGATTCAAGATTCCCAGTTACGATATTGCAATATTTGCGTTTTGGGAACACATTCATTATGCGTACAGCTAAGGAGTGGAATTCCCTGCCGGAGTCTGTGTTTCTTGATAGCCATAAACAAGGGGTGTTTAAGTCAAGAGTGAATAGATTGCTTCTAGGCAAGCGTGTTCCATCGTCGGCCACATCGCTTAACTTCAGGTGAGATAGTGGTCAAACGCGAGCCAATCCATAATAATAAAAAAATCAATCCTGTAGTTTAATTTCACAACTGATTCATGTAATGTTTGTTTTGCAATTTTGATTTTATTCGTAGTTTTTTTTTTTTAGTCTTTATTTTTTTAAAAGGGGTTTTTATCCACACGGATACTTTTTCGTAGTTATTTTCATAAGAAACGTGCTTGTGAAGTTGCTAGCCTCTTGTAAATATATTTACGGCTAGCTTAGCAGTTTCACCCGCGTACATAAAACATAGCCTATGTCACTCAGGAATAATGCAGCTTCAAATTCTCTTCTTCAATCAATTTATAAAATACAAAATTCGTCTAAAAAAATAATGAAATAAAAATTTTTACTCTTTAAAATAAAATGTAGATTTTGGAATCTATTTTCGGTTGACGTTTTACGTGAAAGAAATCGTCAATATCTACCTACGTATTATTACTTCTTACAGCCCTGTCATTGAGTTTAAAATTACTTATTTATAGGTATAATAGTATAATATACATTTTATACATGAAACCAACTGTACTTTTCTTCTATTTCCAAGAATAATGAAGTTAGTTATACCTTACGTACTGCATTACACTACACTGTGACGCTAGGCAAGCGGACGCTATGTATACATATATGTACATATATGTATACATAGCGTCCGATTGCTACCTATGCATGTTATCTATGCATGTCGCACAGCCAACACGATCAACTCGCCACTCGCTGCGCCGACGTATTGGCGGGGAACGCGCTACCGAATTTTTACCTACATGCAGTACTAAAACCCCGTCTTAAAATACAAAGAATTATTCACCACTAGCTTTTGCCCAAAGCTTCGCCTACATAAAATATAGCTATATGCCACTCAGGAATAAAGCGGCTTTCTATCGGTGAAAAAAAATTAGTAATCGGACCAGCCCCCTTATCCAAGTTACAAACGTTTCGCTTGCGTCGAACGCTTTGAGTGGACCTTGCCGCCAATTCTTTTGTTCTGACCACGTGACTGAGCGTTGAGACGACGTCATTCCCGTACATTTGAAGCTTTCTACAAGCATTAACTATTGCAGATTAGCAACTTGGCTAGTAGTAGGTACAGTACTTCCAGAGATAACCTCCTAAAAAAAAAGGAAACAAAAACAACTTTAAGTCTTTATTATATTAGTGTAAACAAAATTCGTGTAAAAATATACTTAAAGAAAAAAAAACTTCACTCTTTATAATAAAATGTAGATTTTAGGATCTATTTTCGGTTGACCTTTTACCTAAAAGGAATCGTCAATATCTACCTACGTAATATTAATTCTTACAGTTCTGACATTGAGCTTAAAATCACCTATTTATAGATATTGGGAATACAAAAAAAAGTTCAATTATTTACCATTTTAAACTCTTCTTATTTTCTTCGTCATAAATATTAGCTATTTAGGCCCAATACAATTTTTATTCATTAAACCCCAAGCGAACGCGCCGCGTTCGCGCACCGGTCTTTCTATTGTGTCTGCAATTTCCATGATTGAAAGGTTTAACCTTATAATATTTTTTTATTTTTACATACATATACAACATATTATGCAACGTTAAATGCCCAAAACCTGAAAGTATTTCGATCAGAATAACGACTAGAATCAATTGAACCACTTTTTAATATAGGTTACATTTTTCAAAAAAATCTTCACTAAAATATTGTCAAGCCATCACGTGACCAAACCCGCCCAAATAGGTAAATAAAAACACAAATGTTTGTAGTCCAATTTTTTTTTTATACACGGATAATAAAAGTTCTTATTTCATGGCAGATACGAATTTTAAACAAACTAAAATTGCACATAAAACCTTTAGATTTTTTTTTCTCACAGAATTAAGTCAATTGAATTAAAAATTATTTGGGGTGTCTGAGGTTTTGTGTATTGAATGTTACACTGCGTAGGTACACGTCGCAGTTTGCATATTTATTCGAGATTCTGAATGACCTATTATTTTTCAAACCACTTTTAAGGTTTCTATAATAACACGAACAACTGATATATTCGCATTAGAAAATTACATTGTAAATAAAATATTACAACGGACTACAGGATTATGCCACTAAATAGATAGGTACAGAAGACAATCTTATGTATGTACTTCACTTTTTATATCTACGCTCGGTGGACGCACACTAATGAGCGTTTGAGCCGGAACTGTTTGACAAGCGATCCGAGACGCGACCGAGACATCGTGTCCGTGAGCTGTGTCCATGTGTGCGTTGCTCTAGCGCGCTTTGTATATAATTGACTTCTGTACCTATCTATTATTTTGTGATTATACGTAAGCGTTGCCACAGCCCTAAAACCTAAAGAGCAACTGAAGCAAACACCTGAGTTTTAGGTCGGTAAAAAACTCAATTACTTGAAGCTCTCCCACTCAAAAACAAAATCAAAGTGTAAGTAAAACGAGCAATTTGCACGTCTGTCACTAGCCTCAGTACTTGCTAAGATTGCCGAAAAAATATGACAACATCAAACAAAATTTCTTCGTCTGAAATTAAGAGAGACGGGGAAAACAATTAGGGCAGATACCTTTTCAACTCACCAATTATTTAGTATAAAAGAAAACTAATTTGAATTCACAACAAAAGAGTAGCTGTTCCTTTTTTGTTGTGTTATGCGAACACAAATTTACCTATCTAACAACGTATTGTCACACTTATATTAAAAAAAGATAACTAAAACCCGATTTTCAAGATGCTGAAATAAACGAGGGTACTGTAGAAACAAGAACAGAACAAAAAGAAAAGCCGCAGTCACACGTTATTAAAGTGTGGGTGTTTTTAATATCGTGCGGATGTCATCATACGTGCGGGATTACTCCGCATGCGAGACTGCTGCCCTATAACATGCCAGCATCCCGCGTGCGTATTTCAAGCATTACAATAAATACTTGTATGTAAAAGGCATTTGCGAGGGCTACGCGTGCGGAGTAATCCCGCATGCGTGATGAAATCCGCACGATATTAAAAAAAAACTCGTGTATTATAATAGATTTGTAACTCTTTCATGTTCAAACGGTTGAACGGATGAGGGTAGCACTTTTTCTCCTGCGAGTGTGTTTCCTTTGGATACTTTATATGTATATTTTTTAAATTAATTTGAAATCTACACTAATATTACAAGAGGTGAAGTTATTTTTGTTTGTAAGGGGTAATCTCTGGAAGTAGGTAGATACTGGTCCGATTGCCAACATTTCTTCACCAATAGAAAGCGGCTTTATTCCTGAGTGACATAGGCTATATATTTTATGTACGTGGGTGAAGCTGCGGGCAAAAGCTAGTATGTTATAATCATCCGGTGAAATTTTGGTACCGCGATTCAAAATTTCCATTTTTTAGTTCCAATATTGCTTCATAGATGTCTCTACAGACGTTAGTCTTAAACTTAGTCTGAGTTTATTTAGACCCTCTCAAGTTAATCCGTAATAAACTTAAACAACTCCTTGATATCATCTCCGCACGAGGCGTTAATGACGGTTCATAGTTAAGACTCGAGTTTAGAGATCATAACACTAACTAGTTTTGCGTCTAGGGTCTAAAATGTTGATATTATGCTAAGTATTTAATTTACACTTTAATATTCTAACAGAAAGTGATGTTCGTTTTAGAGCTACGAGTTACATGGGCCCTGGAACGTAAAGGCAACTGAAGGAACACAGTAGGGTTGTAATCAGTGAAATTCTGAGATTGGGAGAAGTTATTTGACGACAAAAAAAAATGAAAAATAGATGGGGCAAAGTGGTACTGTAATAAACATGAATAATTTTAGAGTTGCCTAAGGCATTAGCAGCAGTGGGACAGTAATGGCTAGAAAAAACAGGCCTTAAGTTAGCCTTTGTTTGTAGAGTTTCTACATGTGCATTGTGTATAGTTTTAATAAATAATATAAAAGGTGTAAGGGACACTCCACAAACTTTAAGGGCAGCCTCACCATACAAAATGATAAACTTGATTGGACAATTTGTATGGTGAGGCCGATACTTTTTTCGTTTCCTGAAAAACATTTTTGTGGAAGGTTGATTAGTTTCGTCTATTGAGCAAGCCCTTAAAGTTTGTGCTGTCCCTTACACCTTGTATATTTTTAATTAAAAAAAAAATTAAAAATAAAATTCGTCCTAAAACACTATTTTATTTTTTTACTGGTTTCTAAAAAAATACCGGTTGAAGTGCCCCTACATCGGCTAAGCACGAGAACCAGTGTCACCAAACTCACATATTCGTAAATCGAATTGTCCATTCATCAACATCATCATCATTTCAGCCGAAAGACGTTCACTGTTGAACATTGACTTCCCCAAGTGTCGCTGTAATGAATGGTGGGTCTCGCATCCATGCGATGGCTACGAATCGTGATCGCTCACAATGGCCCATCAGAAATTAGAAATCTTTAAATCACCCTAAGGGCAATGGAAAGGGTTATATTCGGAGTTTCCTTAAGTGATCGAAACAGGAATGAAGTTATCCACAGGAGAACCAAGATTATCGAAGAATTGCCCAACTTAAGTGGCAATGGGCAGGGCACATTGCTCGCAGAACAGAACTGTCTTAAAACAGTGTTATGATTTCCTACAAATTAGAAACGCAACTTTTACAAATCATATTCTTTTTGGTGTCAAAAAATAAGTCTTATTAAAAAAAAACATGTATAACTTCAGGAATTTGTATATATTACTTAGGCAACATTTAACTATAACGATAACAAAGCCGTTAACAGTTGTCAAATCGTCGAATTGAACAATAGGCGGCCGTTTCACGGCTGGTTATGGTTTGGTTAACGTTATAGTTAAATGGTGCAACTCACCCTTATTTTACTAAGAAGTTATTATGGTTTTTTCAAAGAGATAGGTTTTGAATATTTTAATTCACATAAAAATAATAGGATTTCTTTATAAAGACGCAGTTTCAATGTTATTAGTTTAAAAAAGTATTATTTGAGGCTGTTTAAATGCTAAACTGAACAGTTTATTTTTATGCCCGCCAGCCAATAAGATTTTTTCACCAAGAAAGTGCCATTTTTATTTTTAGAAAAGCTTGTTTGAATCATAGAGCTCTTTGCTCTTTAAACGGACTAAAGTGTTCCGGAGTGAGAAAAAAATACTTAATCCGTTTTCTCGACGAGATTTATAAATAACATTCTTCTAGACACATTAAATATGAACCTTCTTTGAAAAATATATAACATTAAGTAGTGTTAGTATAAGCGACACTCGAAGTACGTGGTAGTATTTTTATGAAAAGATTCTTTGTACAAAATTTCATAACTGTATCATGAAAAATTACAAGGCTATAAGTTTGTTATGTCAGCAAAAATACATAGTCACCGAGCCATCCAGGCGACTGAAGGGTTGTTTTGCAATTGCACCCAGCTGATTGCTGGCGCTCAATACCCGCTATGACCCTCCGAGACTTATGTTGTTCTTAGTGTCATCCTACTTTTTTTTTGTAGATAGTTTCGCTCTTGACCGCTATCTCACCTGATGGAAAGCGACGATGCGGTCGAAGATGGAACGCGCTTACCTAGAAGAAACCTATTCATATTAAATACATTCAAGGGTTTAATTATAGCCCTTGAACAATGGTCTATATTTTGTTAAATATTGTACATTTAATGAATTAATTAACCTTTCAATCGTGGAAATTACAGACACAATAGAAAGACAATAGGTGCGGGAACCGAAAGGTTTAATACTTGTGATCTCTTTAAATATTTTTGGGAAAAAAATATAACATGGTGTAAAAACTATTGAAATCAATTCAGTTATTGATTCTGAACAAACTTATTCAGATTTCGCATATACTAAAAATAATGTTAAGGCAATATTAAATAAATAAAAGAAGGCAATAAGAAGATAAATTAGACAACATGACGTAAGGCGAGTGTCCAGTATGAAAATACCCGTAGTATTGAAGTATTTTTTGAATCCATAATTTTATTATGTTTTAAACTAAGAAGAAATAGATTATGTCTTTCGACGAAGATCCCAGTGTTGCCACATCAAATTAACTAGCCAAACAATCTAACCCAAAAATTAATTATTCGTTCCAGAGTTCATTACACTTGAGGACAAGAAAAACGGCCCATTATGAATAGATAAATGTTCGTGAAATAAAGTGGGTTGCGTATCTGAGGGCAAGGGTGAGATGATAGGCCTTGGTTGAAGTGGAGCAACTCTGTTGCGACAGTTTGTTGCCTCAGATAGCTGGCTGGGTCTTTTAAGTTGCAATCAAGTATTTTGAATGACGTATCGACACAAAATAGATAGGTACAGACGACAATTTCATTTCACTTTTTAGGGTTCCGTAGCCAAATGGCAAAAAACGGAACCCTTATAGATTCGTCATGTCTGTCTGTCTGTCTGTCTGTCTGTCCGTCCGTATGTCACAGCCACTTTTTTCCGAAACTATAAGAGCTATACTGTTGAAACTTTGTAAGTAGATGTATTCTGTGAACCGCATTAAGATTTTCACACAAAAATAGAAAAAAAGCAATAAATTTTGGGGGTCCCCATACATAGAACTGAAACTCAAAATTTTTTTTTTCATGAAACTCATGCGTGTGGGGTATCTATAGATAGGTCTTCAAAAATGATACTGAGGTTTCAAATATCATTTTTTTCTAAACTGAATAGTTTGCGCGAGAGACACTTCCAAAGTGGTAAAATGTGTGTCCCCCCCCTCTAACTTCTAAAATAAGGGAATGATAAAACTAAAAAAAATATATGATGTACATTACTATAAAAACTACCAACGAAAATTGGTTTGAACGAAATCTAGTAAGTAGTTTTTTTTTAATGTGTCATAAATCGAAAAAAATACACTATTAATAAAACATCAATTAAAGTTACAACACATTACAAGAACTTTTATATTGTTAGTTGCTGCTACGGAACCCTTTATGGGCGAGTCCGACTCGCACTTGGCCGGTTTTTATACCTACACTCGGTGGACGCACGCTAATGAGCGTTTGAGCCGGAACTGTTCGACGAGTGGTCCGAGGCGCTCCGAGATATCATGTCCGTGAGCGGTGTCTATGTGTGCGTTGCTCGAGCGCGCTTTGTGTGTAGATTGATTTCTGTACCCATCTATTTTGTGGTAATGATCTGTAATAAAGGGCTAATAAAGGGGAAAGTTCGTGAGTGTGTTTGTTACTTCTTTACGATCGAATGGCTGAACGGATTTGGATGAAATTTGGTACACGGGTAGAGTATATTCTCAAATAGCGTAACGTTTTATCTCGGGAATATGTTCCCTTGGGAAAATTCTCTGCGATCATGCGGGTGAAGCCGCTTGCAAACGATTTCATATTAAAATTTATATTTGTATAATTTTCTTTTGATAAGTTTATTAAATACATATTAAATACATTCAAGGGTTAAAGCCCTTGAACAATAGTCTATAGTTTATGACATATTGTATAATTTAATTTGTGCGAGAGACGAGAAGAAATACGCCTCCATTTATATTTTAAGGGGCTAAATAGACATTCACTACACAATCATTCTAGAATAAATTGCCAATCGAATCACATCCCGAATATTTGTTAAGTAATAAAAAATCCAATGACGCATAGGACCGGTCGTTGTGGCGACGCTTGGGGGAGGCCTATGTCCAACAATGGACGTCTTTCGGCTGATATGATGATGATGATGAATAAAAAATCCAATTATTCTGCCCACAAAAATAGAAAAAAAGCAATAAATTTTGGGGGTCCCCATACATAGAACTGAAACTCAAAATTTTTTTTTCCATCAAACCCATGCATGTGGGGTATCTATGGATAGGTCTTCAAAAATGATACTGAGGTTTCTAATATCATTTTTTTCTAAACTGAATAGTTTGCGCGAGAGACACTTCCAAAGTGGTAAAATGTGTGTCCCCCCCCCTCTAACTTCTAAGATAAGAGAATGATAAATCTAAAAAAAATATATGATGTACATTACTATAAAAACTACCAACGAAAATTGGTTTGAACGAAATCTAGTAAGTAATTTTTTTTTAATGCGTCATAAATCGAAAAAAATACACTATTATTAAAACATCGATCAAAGTTACAAGACATTACAAGAGCTTTTATATTATGTTACTTGCTGCTACGGAACCCTTCATGGGCGAGTCCGACTCGCACTTGGCCGGTTTTTATTATATCGAACACGATGTGTCGATAATTCATTTGTACGATGTTTTATTCCATCGATGCTTTTTGGTGCGATGTACCGTTAGTGCGAAAAATCCTGTTGAGATTACTCATTACATCGGTAATTTATTACTTTGATAGTATTTCAGATCGAAACGCATACTGTTCCGTGACTATTCACTTGAGGAAAATAGGTGTTAGAGACGTAACTCAGTAACTGTCAGGACTGTCAAACAGTTCTTAAAAGGTTACCGCGGCCACGGAATGCAAAGAGTAACTGAAGGGGTGAATTTTAGTAAAAAAACACGCTGTGCTGCCGCGGGGACTTCGTGCTTCATTTTCTTATAAACTTCTTAGTAAGAAAATAAAGCGATGATTGCAATTATTGCTACGCAGTGACTAAAATTGGAGAAAGGAATCGTCAACAATTTTTGTTGTAAACAGTAGTCATACGAAATAAACCTTTCGGAAACTAAGTAATCTTTTCTCTACGTGCTCCCACCTCTACGACAACAATTCTGCAAATTTATGAACCGTACTCAAACCAACCAGACAATAAAATGTTCAACAACAACTGCTTATTACAGGGGTCTATCATACATATTTAAAATGTAAGTAGGTACAGTTTTTTTTCTCTGAGTTAAAAAAAACATCAAATAACTCCTCCTGCTCTCGGAGGAGTGACACTTTCACAGACTTAAACCCACTTGTAACTCATGCCGTTTGCTTTTCATTTTCGAGATCTACGGTTTGGAATGTGCGATTAGCTTTTTATGACTAACTGACATTTTGACAATTCAAAAGCGCCTGAAAATGGTCTATTTGAAATAAACGTTTCTGATTTCTGCGCTGTAAGGTCAAAGTATGTAGCTGTTTTAAACAATCCCGCAGTTCTTCCTGTCTATACATTCCAGACTCTATGGTCGCGTCTAAAGAATTCCCTGAAAATATTTGAACGACTAAATTGCCTCGTTACTGTTTCATGTGCCTAAACATTGCTGATGAGGAGCGTAATTGAGTTTGTATTTCGTTCACTGCTTTCTGAAATACCTACATTTTTTAGGTGAACATGTTTTAAAGTCACTGTGTGTAAAAAAAATCACCGTGATGTTTTTGTAAGGTTGCAGAAATTCAATGAATGGAAGACGCACAGGACCGTTCATTGTGGCAACTCTTTTAGAGGCCTATGTCCAGAGGCGTAGCGTGGACTAACTTAGACGTGGGCGAAGCCACATCAGCGAGGGCTTTTTCTTTCATAATTCCGATAATGAGATAGCGACTGTTGCAACCCAGTGTTCGGCCACATCGTCGCTTACCATCAGGTGAAATAGGGCGAGTGCCCACTTCACTCACGCCTAGCTACGCCACTGCTATGTTCAACAGTGAACTGTGGACCGCCCAGCACTAGGCCCGCGTAATTGATTACGGCCCATTCCCTCTCTTAGAGAGGAGGCGTGAGTCCCAGCAGTGGGAAGCTAATAAGGCTGATTATGCTATGTTATGTGTGAAAGAAAGTAAATGTACTTCTATTTCCTTTTGTTATACAGTTTATCCCTAAGCACTTAGCCACTTAGATCTTAAAGCTAACGTAAAGCTAAGATTTCACAAGGAACCGCATCCTGACTGATACAAACATGCGGTTTCTTTTGAGTAGCTATTATCGTCTGAAACTTATATTTTAGTGGTTTATGTTAGCGGCTTCACTTGCTTCAAAGTAGAAAATTATCGCAAAGGAATGAGGAACGTTCTCACCCCTAGATAAGAGAGAGTGTCTTATGTCTTTTTCTAGGACGTAGTCTACTAGTGTTGTTGTTTCTTTTAAATCCGTTTAAGCCCCGCCTTCAAATACTGGGGCCAGGGTTAGTTTCGAAAGACAGCTCGAGCCCCGGTATGAAGGCTAGAAGGGGTGGGTCTTTTAGTCAGTAAAAGTCTGACACTATCTCCCGCTCCGCCCAAGAGCGGGGGTTGTCATTGTATGATTTTTTCCCACCATAAAAAAGGGTGCCTTCAAATTAGCCGTACGACGGTAATGCGACTGCCGCGCTACTACCGCGTGTTTTAAATTATATAACAAGGCAGCGCGACGACAGCGCTGCAGCCGCGTAGCTGCCGCGCTGCCGTCGCGCGGCACTTAACGGCTTATTTGAAGGCGTCATAAGAGTGAAAGAATAACAAACATACAGACACATATACACATATATACATAAACATTTTCAACTTTGTAATAGTAATGATTGCACAAGAAGTATCCTAAAGTATTCTATAAAAATTTAGGGTAGTTTAAAAAATAACACATTTTTTTTTTGGAACAAGTTTTTCTATATATTCGAGTTTTTAAATAACTTCAGTCGCTTCTTGTGGAGAGGAAGTGACAGAATCTTACTGTTTATAACCTACTTCCTTCAGTTGTTATTTGCGTTCTAGGGCAACGGGATCACCAAAAAAAAAGAGTAAAACAACCAAAATAACTTTAATTTCGGAAGTCGGCGTTTATCGATATTGTTTGCTTCTTATTTAACATAAAAAAATTGCAATTCGATCCATAAACGACGGAGTTCTGAGGTGAAAAACACAAAAAAAAATACAACCGAATTGATAACCTTCTCTTTTTTTTTAAAGTCCGTTAAAAATAAAGATCACTTTATAAGTTGTAAAGGTTATGTTTAAAAATGAAGATCTTTTTACTTAACGGTTTTATTTACATGTTTACTCAGAATTGTTGCCAAGCAATATTATACCTCAATACAAAAACAAAACACAAATAATTACAACATCACTAATGAAAATAACTTGCCCAACCCGTCCCCACCGAGCGCCGTTATATTCCCCAATAAATAAATACCTATAAAGCCGAGCACACACGCTCCGACGAAAACTAAAGCAATTACGTTAACTGCTCTTAGCGACGACGGGTTTTTTCTTAACCCTTTCGTGTTCATTCGAGAGCTGTAAGGAGAAGCTCACACCGATACGCATCGTGATTTGTTTTTTTTTTTGAGTTGGGAAATCTTCATATACCTTGTGCCTAAAAAAAAACTTTTTATACAAGGTGTAAGGTACAGCTGTTAGCAAACTTTGAGGGCTTGCTCAGTAGATAAAACTGAACAGCTTTTCACAAGTTTTTTTTTTTTTGATGTGGGAAATTTTCATAATACCTTCTGCTTAAAAAAAACTTTTTATACAAGGTGTAAGGTACAGGTGTCAACAAACTTTGAGGGCTTGCTCAGTAGATGAAACTGAACAGCTTTTTACAAGTTTTTTTTCTGGAAACGAAAAATAAAATAGGCCTCTCCATACAAACTGTCCAATCAAGTTCATAATTTTGTATGAAGAGGCCGATTTCTATTTTAGAATCCAGAAAAAAAAAACTTATGGAAGATTGTTCAGTTTCATCTAATGAGCAAGCCCTCAAAGTTTGCTGTCCCTTAAATCTTGTATACTCTCACATCGTAAAGTTTCAATAATAAAATCGAAAGTTATATTATATTGACAGACTTTATTTCATTCAGAGACCAATCCATCCGCCTCGGGGATGAAACGGGGGTACAAAGTTGAGAGGTCATAATAATGATATTTTTTGCTATACAATTGGTAGGTACGTATTATAACTAAAGGTAGGTTAAACCGTAGGGGTTCAGCAGGGTCGAAGCCTATTGTAGCCACGGATACGAAAGAGAAGGTCTTGGAACGAAGGCAAAGAAGGAACAGGAATGGCTTTTATACAGTAAAGGTCTGACATGCCCTCCCGCACCGCTCAAGGGCGTGAGCTGTCATTAGATGATTTCCCACCTATAAAAAAAACTAAAGATAGGTTGGAGATATCATAGTAATTTCGTAATTTTCACCGAAATTAGTCTTGTCGTCACGTGGCGGGATAAAAGCTTCTAGGGTATTCTCCTTCATATAACATGGTTGTTGTTTTCTTGAGAGGTAAAGGTTTATTGTGTTATACTATTATCAGGCTGTCACTTTTGTACCATTGTCGTGATAGCCCACAGGTATGCCTCTCATACATGGTTTTTTTAATTTATATGAACTTTTCTTATTTTTTCAAGGTCATTACTAGCACTCCAAGATGTCTCAGAAAACACGTAAAGCCTGGATAGTCTCGGTTGCCATTAACCTTTTAACCCAATATATATATAAATTATGTTAAACGTAATTTTAAATTTCGCGCCTAGCAACACTGTCTCGCTCTCTCTACTCTGTGACATTATAGTGGCTACATGTTTTCTTATAAATTAATTAAAATAAAGCACAATTACAAAGTAAATAGTTGTTGTGACTTTAATAATACAACAGGTTATGGGCCCAGAGAGCCCGGAAATAAAAAACAGTGAAAAATCCAAATGTAAATACAGTGATATCGGACTTTTGTATGCGTATAACCTCAAAACCGCAACGTGACTGTTTTTCACTCGAACTTTTACAAAGTAATCGTGATCAAAGTGGATAAAAGTATTGAAAAATGGCATCAAGTAATCAATTGGCGTTAATTGAAAAACTGACCGGCCGGGAAAACTACGCAACTTGGCGATTTGCAATGCAAACATACCTACAGCACGAGGAACTGTGGGACTGTGTAGAAGCCGACGCAGGAACGCCAATAGATCCGAAACGCGATACCAAAGCAAGGACAAAAATCATCCTCTCAGTTGATCCTACGAATTACGTGCACATACAGGAGGCCAGTACTGCCAAAGAAATATGGGATAAGCTGTCCTCAACGTTCGATGACTCCGGGCTGACACGACGGGTTGGTCTGCTGCGTGATCTCTGTAACACGTCACTAACGGAATGTCAAAATGTGGAAGAGTATGTGAGCAGGATAATGAGCACTGCTCATAAGCTCAGGAATATTGGTTTCAAAGTGGACGACGAGTGGCTCGGCACCATGCTGCTCTCCGGTCTACCAGAATCTTATAAACCAATGATTATTGCCCTGGAAAGCTCAGGCATGAAAATTACTTCTGATTCTGTCAAAGCAAAATTACTACAAGATGTTCGACCATCAGAAAATGATACAAAAGCATTTGCAGTTAACAAAAAGTTTCACAAAAACCACAAAAGGCATCCAAAAGGACCAAGGTGCTACACCTGTAATAAGTATGGTCATAAAAGTTCAGAATGTAAATCAAAAACCAAAGATACATCACAAAATGCTAGTAGTTCATCATATGCTGCTGTATTTATAGCGACAAGTGCACAATGTAATACATGGTATGTGGACTCGGGTGCATCTTCTCACATGGTCAAAGACAAAATTTTGCTTCAGAATGTGACTACTTCCGCTATAAAGAATATAAGAGTAGCCAACGACAAAGTATTATCAGTGCAATGCTCGGGGCAAGTGAGCTTAGGTACCTACAATGAGATGGGTCAAGAAAATAAGGTACTGTTTACAAATGTACTATGTGTTCCGGATCTTGCTACCGACTTACTATCTGTAAGTCAGATTATTAGAAGTGGAGGCCAAGTAAGATTTGACAAAACTGGCTGTGTTATTATGAACAATAAGAACCAAGTAGTAGCAACAGCCAGTACCATCAACAACATGTATCGGCTGAATATGCCCGGAGGAGGCTATGCATGCATGTCCGATGTTGAGGAACAAGATATCTTCCTGTGGCACCAACGAATGGGACACTTGAATTTTGACAGCTTAAAGAAAATGTCTGAAAATACTGACCATGTAACTTTCTCCGCAAATTCAGAAAGTCTGACATGTGTCACCTGTAAGGAAGGTAAGCAGACACGACTACCTTTTAGAAGTGAAGGAAATAAAGCAAAGGGTCTGCTTGAACTGGTTCACTCGGATGTATGTGGCCCTATGGAGACACAAACACTTGGAGGTGCCAAATACTTTATAACTTTTCTTGATGACTATTCAAAGAAAATCTATGTATATTTTCTCCGGAACAAGTCAGATGCATTAGAAAAATTCAAAGAATTTAAACAAGAAGTGGAAAATCAGCTTGATACTCGCATAAAAATTCTTCGAACAGACAACGGCTTGGAATATGTCAACAAGAATTTCTCTGATTATTTGAAAGGTGCAGGTATCATACACCAGACGACCACACCATACACACCTGAACAAAACGGGACTGCGGAACGAATGAATAGAAGCCTTATTGAGAGAGCGAAATGCATGCTTCTCAACGCCAATCTATCTAAACAATATTGGGCTGATGCAGTACATACCGCCGCCTATGTAATAAATCGCTCACCAACCAAGTCTCTATCGTTTAAAACTCCCGAAGAAATGTGGTCTGGACAAAAACCAAAGGTAGGACATATGCGTGTATTTGGTTGTGAAGCTATGGTACACTTACCTCAAGAGAAACGCAAAAAGTGGGATCCGAAGGCACAGAAAATGATTTTCATTGGCTATTGTGACCACACAAAGGGCTACAGATTTGTGATACCTAATACTAGGAAGGTAATAAAAAGCAGAAATGCTACATTTTTGGAATCCACTGTCAAAAGAGATTATGTACTGGTAGAACTGTCAGAGAAGAATTCTACAAGAAATGATAATGATCGTGAAGAAAATAATGAAACTGAAGATGAAGATACAAGTACATGCTCTTATGAAACTGTATGTGAAACCAAATCAAATTCAGACAGTGATTACATACCGGATATCAGTTTCTCATCTCCTTCAGTAAGCAATATAACTTTGAGACCAAGAAGAAATAGAATTGAAAAAGTAGAATTAAATGATTCAGAAGAAAATATCTACCTATGTCAACATGAAGACAACCCTACAGATGTACCAAAGACATACAAAGAAGCAGTGAGTTCAAAAGAAAAAGATAAATGGATAAAATCAATTGGAGAAGAACTAGATGCTCATCGGAAAAACAAGACCTGGACATTGGTTGAAAAGCCTGTGAATGCTAAAGTGATACACTGTAAATGGGTGTTTCGCATCAAAGAGGAACCAACAGGTCCAAGGTATAAATCTCGTTTATGTGCAAAAGGGTTTGCACAAACAAAGGGCATTGACTATCATGAAACGTTTGCCCCAACGGTAAGGTATGACTCTATACGCTTATTACTTTCAGAAGCTGTTCAAAATAATCTAAAGTTCATACAGCTTGACGTCAAAACAGCATTCCTGTATGGAGAACTAGATGAGACCATACTGATGACACCACCGGAGGGACTGATTCATGAAGAGAATATGGTTTGCAAACTCAATAAATCACTGTATGGATTGAAACAGGCCCCAAGATGCTGGAACATGTTCCTGTGGATCCTCACATGAAGCTGCATAAAGCAGAAGGAGAGGCTGAGAAAGGTATACCCTACAGAGAGGCGGTCGGCTCCCTGATGCATCTGGCCATTGTGAGTCGACCAGATATAATGTTTGCAGTCAGTCTGGTGAGTCGCTTTCTAAACTCTTATAACCAAACGCATTGGAATGCAGTAAAGAAGATTTTTAAATATCTTAAAGATACTAAGGATTATGGGTTGTGTTACTTACAAAGTCCACAACCTGCAGAAGTCACCGGTTACAGTGACGCAGACTATGCAAATGATCTGGATACTCGTCGCTCAGTCACTGGTTATGTATTCATTAAGAACCAAGCGGCAGTAACTTGGTGCAGTCAAAGACAGCAAACAGTTGCTCTATCTACAACCGAGGCAGAATTCATGGCAGCCTGCGCTGCCACTAAAGAAACTATGTGGATCAAGCAATTTTTAAGTGATATTGACCAATATAAACAAGATTCAATGTGCCTTTATTTGGACAATCAAAGTGCAATCAGTGTTATTAAAAATGTTAACTTTCATAAAAGATGTAAACATATTGAAATTAAATATCATTTTATTAAGGAGAAATATCATCAAAAAGTAATTAAACTAAAGTTTGTTAGCAGTGATAATCAGTATGCAGACATATTAACAAAAGCATTGTCAAAAGATAAGTTTAAATTTTTAAGAAGTAAACTTGGTATGTGTTCATATAGCTCACTTTGCTAATTGTTCAGAAAGACATGTACTGAATGTGAATTTAATTTAAGAAGTTTTGTTTAACTTGTAATTTTAGGTGTTTGTGAGGCATATTGTTATTTCAATTTTAATAAGGCTTAAATTCGGGAAGAGTGTTAAACGTAATTTTAAATTTCGCGCCTAGCAACACTGTCTCGCTCTCTCTACTCTGTGACATTATAGTGGCTACATGTTTTCTTATAAATTAATTAAAATAAAGCACAATTACAAAGTAAATAGTTGTTGTGACTTTAATAATACAACAAATTATTAAAATGAAATTACAACGTAACGTGATTTATCGGGGGCCCCATCTAATGAATTTGCCACGGGCCTCAGATGATATAGTTACGCCACTGGACGTCGGATACGTCCGACAAACAATCTCGCGTTTATACCACCAGCGACGCACAGCCGCGACTAAATACTCGTCAGCTATTCTGTCACCTATGGGCATTGAAGACATAAATGAGATGGAGTATCCAGTCGCTAACACACACGACCATGGTGAATAAAACACGTATACACTCGTCGGACCAATCTGACGCAAGCGGTTAAATGGTTAATAGATCCTTGACAGTTTTCAGTAGTTGTCTAAAACCACACTCATGTTCTTTTATTTGCTCTTTGCGTTTTAAGACTACGAGTACACTTTTCAGAAGTATTCCCACGGCCCTGGCAGGCATCGGCCCTACAATTTTACTGATATCTCTTTCAGACCTACGTGGACCTACCTGCCACTATTTTTGAGATGAAATTCACAAGCCGCCTCACCTCTCCACAACCCTTGTAAATTACAAGTTATGTTTTGTAATAAAAATCACATGAAAACTGAACACTCCGTTCACAACACGCTCTGATTTAGCAGTACTTACGACCGTAGCAAGGATGAAGGTAACACAAGAAAAAACACTTCACATGTTGTATAACTCTGTATTCAGTACTTTCAGAACTTTAAAACTAACTTCTAATAAAATCTATATATACTCGTATAAAAATCAATGCCACTTTTCGTTGTAATTTTATAACTCAAGAACGGGCTCACCTATCCAAACCAAATGTTTAGGCTTCGTCCGGACTATTTAGTAGATGGCTTATGTGAAGATTGGTAGGGTAGAGTAGGGTATAGTAGGGTAGAGTAGGATAGAGTGGGGTAGAGTGAGGTAGAGTGGGGTAGAGTGGGGTAGAGTAGGGTAGAGTAGGGTAGAGTAGGGTAGAGTAGGATAGAGTAGGGTAGAGTAGGTTAGAGTAGGGTACAGTAGGGTACAGTAGGCTGGAGTAGGGAAGAGCGGGAGCGAAGCCGCGCGGGCAAAGCTAGTATAATAAACATTGCGAATCTAGTCACAGTGCGGCATCTTAGCATCGCGATCTAGAAATCAGCGCTCGTCTAACAACGCCATCTTTTGGTAAAAAAAATAAACAATATTTCCAACAAAAACTCTTATTTCCTCTAAATGCGATAAAAATACTGAACCCATTCAATGTGAGCTTGACCGTCCTATAAGTACATAAGTAGGTATATATACGTCATAATCTTAACCCTCTTAAATGAGGTCCACAGCTGTATTTGAGCTTGGATTAAGGAAATATATAGGTTGACCCCCACTCAAAGAAAAAGTATGAAAGAAAAAGTTCGGATATTTTTTCGTATCAGGTTTAAGTCGCCGTCAATAGGTTATGAAGGGTTAAAGGTAGTAATAAAAATCGTGGGTAAGGTTTTAGGGTTAGGTATGGCAGTGTCGTAATTTTTTATTGTTTTATTTTATTTTCAAATGTGATATATGCACATTTCTTCTATATATGTCTTCAGGAGGAAAATTATAGAGCACTTATTTTCTTAATTGACATAATATTTAATACGAGGTCTAACACGCCCCGTGCGCGTCTTCCTTCTAGTGCGGTTAAGAAAAACATAGTCTTATTTGTCGTGCGGAGTCCGTAACTTTAGTTTAAGTTAGAAAAGAGTTGAATAAATATTAAGATATATTTACTAAGATGACATATTCATTTAATAAACCACAAGCGAAGCGGTGGCGTTCCCTCTGTCATTGTATTTCAATTGTGTCTCTAATTACGGTATTTGTAAGGTTAAAACAAAATGCAGTGGCTTTAATGCGGGGTCAGTTTGACCTCGTACGCCATTTAGCAAGAAATACAAACCTAGTTTCTTAAACTTAAGTTACGCGTCTAATAAACCCCTTACCGTCCTAATTATAGTTTTTAAATGAGGTTTTAAAAGCCCCGTACCACAGGAAAAGAAATAATACAAAAATGGATGCTACTGTGTACGTGATAATCGGATTCCGTTGGTTAACACAGAACTCTAAAAATGAATCACATTTTTATCTTATTCTTATATGGTTATGTTTGACCTTTGTCTTCCATTTGTTATTATTCCTGAGATAAAAGTTGACTCACGACGAAGATAACTTTGTCAATCAATGGTTTCATATACCTAAGAGTAATGGCTGGTATGAGATTTTTTTATGGATAGATTAGGTAAAAAATACCAGTTTCCATAATCGTTCAGGTTTATAAATATATAAAACTTGAAACTTAGTAATCAAAATAAATAATAAAGACTGCTGTTATTGGTTTTTAAAAACTACCCTCAAAATAAGGCTTAGGCTGCGGTTAGTAGCTTATAGAATGAGGCGGGGTGCAGCGGAGCGGAGCGAAACGGAGCTGGGTAGAGCGGAGCTGCTTTGCTTATTCACATTGACTAGTGCGAAATGAAGGCATATGCGCGTGAGTGAGCCTCCTCGCTCCACACTGCCCCGCCTCTCTCCGCTCCACGTCGCTCCTCAGAGGAGCGACGTATACGATCTAGCGTCGTCGACGATCTAGCCTTTTTTCTCGATATTTTCAGCGATTCCGCTCCTCTCCACCCATGCTGTTTCCTTAGAAGCGGAGTGGAGAACAGATGTGGATATCAAGCCATGTGATTGGTGAATCGCGACATAGCTCGTCTCCGCTCTGCTCCGCTCCGCCTCAGTGGAACCGCAGCCTTATTAGCGGCGCGGTGAGCGGGGCGGCCACGTTAAGCGGGCGCCAGGCGCTATGAGCGGCGCCTCGTGGCATGTTTCAAACACGTGCGTGAACATTTTCATACTTTTGATGTAACCGCGCGCTGGCCGCCCCAACCTTATCTTCCGTTCACAGCAGCTAGATTGTGAACGGGCCGTTAAGGAGGGTTAAGTTTTTATGAAAGTGTTCTCGCGAACGAAGTCGCTGGCAAAACGCTAGTCGTTTGTAATGTAGAGGACGAAACACACCAGATGCAGGATTTTCATTGTGCTACACCGTGAAACTCTCAACAATGACTTATACACTGCTAAATTTTAATCGTTTCAATCCCGTGGAGGGTCGATCCGGTACTTGAAATACTATTGATTTGTAAAAATAAAATCAAAAAATAAAGTACCTTTTTTTTCAAAACTCGTATTAATTTACGCACTTACGAAATTAATTTCTTTATGAAAACGTCAGCTGAGCGGGTTCAATGACCTATAGTTAGTAGTCGGCGTTGCGTACAAACTATCTATAGGTCATTGATGGATCGGACCGGATCGTCCCTCGACGGGATTAAAACAATTAAAATTTAACGGTGTATATAATCGGGTTTAAACTATACAAGTAAACGAACAAAACAACTCAACTGAATTCCGTGCTCACTCGCTGCAAATACCGCCTGAATTACGTTTATACCCAATATCGAAGCCAGAACTATGCTCAAATCACACTTAAACCTATGATCATTCGAAAATTCGATTCAGTATCCGATTATAGAGATTACACATCGGAAATTCGTTTGAATCGCATAACCAATGCAATATGCTTTTTGAATTCATCGGACGGCCATGTATCCTGTTCGTGACATTTTAAACAAGAGGCGTTTCAGAGCTTTTGTTATGGCGGAATATTTATTATTATCGAGTTGAAAGGATTATTAATTACTGTTGGTTTTAAATCGATATGTGACGTGCCAAACATGGTGCGCAGGGTTTAATTAATAGTTCTTTTGGTTTCTGAATTGATGAGTTTTTTTTTGCTCTTTTTAAATTATAAACCACTAGTTTTTGCTTGCGTCTTCGCTCGCTTTCATAAAGTGTAGCTGGAAATACAGTAGCTTTCTTATGTTGAAAAAATTTTAGCGATCGGATCAGTATTATACTTTCAGCTCCTTCAAACAAAAAAAACATAAAAAAACAAACTTTAATTCTTTATAATGTTAAGTGTAGATTTCTTTTTATACTTAATAATATTTATTTTCTACAAAGTCGACGAAGAACGAAGGCTACCAAAGACGTATTATTAAGTAAATGTTTATCGGTAGAAGTATGGACTTCATAGAAGGAAGAAAGAATTTCTAAGAAGATATAGATAGAAGAAAGAAAGAAAAGATTGATGGATTTTGTGAGGATCCAAATGAAAGAAAAGGGAGTTAGTGATAGCGTGACGTGTAGCGCCGACCCCAAGTAAAATGGAACAGGGGCATGAAGATGACAATGATAACTAACAAAAGTCATTGCTCTTATAATTTCTACTATATTAATAACTAGCTTTTGCCCACGGCTTGGCCCGCGTACATAAAATATAGCCTATGTCACTCAAGAAAAAATCAGCTTTCTATCGGTGCAAAAATTTTAGCAATCGGATCAGTACTTCCAGAGATTACCCCCTACAAACAAAGAAACAAACTTTACGTCTTTATTATATTATGCTATCTTTTGCCCGCGGCTTCACCTGCGTACATAAAAGATAACCTATGTCACTCAGAAATAAAGCAGCTTTCTATCGATGCTAAAATATTTGCAATCGGACCAGTAGTTTCAGAGATTACTTCATACAAACAAAAAACAAACTTTACTATATTTAAATTTTATATTAATACTCTTTATTATATTAGTGAAGAAGACTTAAGATATACTAGACACGTATAAGAAGGCTCTGTCAAAAAACCAGCTGCTCAAATTAAACCTGCAAAGTAATGAATGGCCCAGTGAAAAAGTCCCCATCAAATCGAAGAAATATCAATGTTCTAGACTTGTAATTTTATCAACACTTCCTAGAACTGAACAAACTTGCATATCGGCAGACGTGAGACGAGATGCAAGAAGGTATATACTAGGAAATGTGACTCAGATAGTACTTATCTGGATGATACGCTTGTAGGTCTTAATTAATGAACCAAAGACATGCCTAGATATATTTTACTTTATTCATATAGGCACACTAACGACTTCTTTACAGAACTATTAAGTACTAGCTTTTGCCCACAGCTTCGCCCCCGTACATAATTAAAATATAGCCTATTTCGCTCAGGAATATAGCAGTTTTCTATCCGTGAAAAACTTTTAGCAATTGGACCAGTACTTTCAGAGATTACCACCTACAAACAAAAAAAAACATACTTTACCTCTTTATATGTAATACTAGTGTAGATAATCAGCTTTATAATGTTCTGCTGCTGGTACTCAGGTCTTCTCTCTTGGAGAGGGATCCACATAATTCGAATTTTTGGTTCTGGGGCATGCCGGTTTCCTCACGATCTTTTCTTCACCGTTTTAGAGCAGTGATGGTGAAATAAATGTGATTTAAAAACATAACAAGTTGCAAGCTTGTTATGTTATCTGGTTGTCTGCACAAATACATGGTCACCGGACCATCCAGGGGACTGAGGGATCGTTTTGCTCCTGCACCTAGCTATGCGCTGGCCGATGACCTGCCGTGACCTGTATTATACTGTCGGTGGTGTCCAACTTGAGACCTTTTTAAATATTTTTGGAGAAAAAATATAACATGGTTTAAAAATTATTGGAATCAATTCTGTTACTGATTCTGTACAAACTAAACTGGTGGACAATAAAATTAGGCCACCTACCAAATGAGTTGGTTTTGACTGTATTTCAAAACAAAAACTTTTTTTTAATGTTAAAAACCAGTGCTTGACCGTGATCCCACCTGATGATAAGCAGCCATGCAATCGTTGATGGTGAGGCGCACTAGTTAGAGAGCCTTTTCACTCTAGTCTGAAGACACCTAAATTATAATATAAGTGGACGGGAAGACGATGTAAGCGATATAATATATATGTACTTAGTTAAGGACCTACTACACTGCGCTGAATATCGCGTGCGATCGTACTATTTTTCATTCATAGAAAGACAGTCTAGTCTATGGTTCGACGTATCGCGTAGTGTATTAAGGGTTAGACTGTCGTTCTATGAATGAAAAATAGTTCGAGTCGGAATATCGCGCGCGATGTTCAGCGCAGTTTAATAGGTCCTTAACAAAAGTTCATCAAACTACGAAATGTAATAACAAAAACAATAGAATGTGTCTGTGATTGAGTGTCAACGTCCAACCTTTCACACTGATATACTGAGCGACTGATATCTTGACGTTTATACACGCAGACGGGAGCAGCGGGCGTTTGATCGACATCTATTATTAAACTGGGGTTAGGTTGTTTAATGTGGGCTGCGTAAAGTTGCCAGATATCCGGGATTTCCGGGATTGCCCTGGACATTTCCGTCGACCCGTGTCCAGTAATTCGATCTATTGTCCCGGATTACTAAAAAAAACTATATTTAAACAAAAAAAAAAACACAAAAAAGTATAAACAACAAACAAGTTCAAAAGGTTGCCTACTATAAAAGCAAAGTTCTTAATTCAACTTACTACAACTGAAAAACTTATGAAGATGGTGATTGTCTACCAAACTATTTTTTTTTTTTCAATTTCTACTTTTATTCGTCCAGTATCTGGACGAATGAAATTATAAATTGGAAAAGAATAATTTAATTAAAAATTAGATAAGTATCCCGTAATTTTAATTGATATAGTTGTAGCTAGGCTATAACCACGGCCCGACATGGAATAGTCCCGAACTCGATAAGTTTCGATCTTGCCAGACAGATCATACCCACTGATAGATGGACAGACAATTAATACATTATGGCGGGGGTGAGCGCCATCCTTTTCCACACTAGTGTGAAAAATAGTAAATTCCGTGCCTAAAAGCGGTAGGGGTAGGAAAGGATTGTTGTGTAAGTGTGTTGAAAATTATTTATCGCTATAAAATTTCAATTATTTGCAAACGTGACAGAACGAGGCAGCTGAAAACGTTGAAAAAGCAATTAACACTGAGCTCTCAATATTCAAAATATTGTAAAAACTACAGTATTAATGGACACTGCATATTTTGCGTGTGTCATATTTGTGTTTCATGGTTCATTTGTCAGAATGTTTAATTCGTTGAACTTTAATATAATTTATCTGAATGATTCATTTATAAGTACCAATTTTATTGTTATTATTCGATTGTATGGATACTAGGCCTACCTAGTATCTATACTTAGGTAATACGGCGCGTATTTTTTTTCACGCGCCCAGCAGTGTCAGGGTAGGGGTCCAGTAGGGTCGAAGCCTACTGGGACCAAGGGTTTGTTTCTGAAAGGAACTCTCGGCCCTGGTATCAAAAGCAACGAAGGAACAGGTTTAGGGTTTCTAGTCAGTATAAGTCTGACACACCCTCCAGCTCTGATGATATCTCCCGCTCTTGAGCGGGAGATATCATTTGATGATTTTTCCACCTAAAAAAAAGCAGCCGGATTACGCTTACTAAGATTACATCACTGCTTACCATCAGGTGGGATCGCAGTCAAGCACTAGTTTATATCAATAAAAAAAACTGATTTTTTTTAAACCCCGACGGAAAAGACGTCCTCTATTATTCTTAGATATTCAGTATTGTCACTGCTGAGACTCAGGCCTCCTCTCTAGGAGAGGGAATGGGCCGTAATTCACCACGCGGGCCCTTTTTTTTGTTTTTTTTTTTTTTTTATGTTGGGAAAAATTATGCTTTGACATCCCCCGCCCTTGGGCAGAGCGGGAGATAGTGTCAGACTCTTACTGACTAAAAGACCCACCCCGTTCCTTCTAGCCTTCATACCGGGGCTCGAGCGCAATTTTAGATAATACTGTTGAAACTTAGTAAGTAGATGTAAGTATTCTGTGAACCGCTTTAAGATTTTCGCACAAAAATAGAAAAAGAGCAATAAATTTTGGGGGGTCCCCATACTTAGAACTGAAACTCAAAAAAAAAATTTTTTATCTAGTCCATACGTGTGGGGTATCTATGAATAGGTCTTCAAAAATGATATTGAGGTTTCTGATATAATTTTTTTCTAAATTGAATAGTTTGCGCGAGAAATTCCAAAGTGGTAAAATGTGTCCCCCCCCTGTAACTTCTAAAATAAGAGATAACACTAAAAAAATATATGATGTACATTACCATGTAAACTATCAACGAAAATTGTTTTGAACGAAATCTAGTAAGTAGTTTTTTTTTAACACGTCATAAATCTAAAAAAAATACTATTATTAAAACTTCGATCAAAGTTACAACGAACTACAAGTGACTGGGCACCTAATTTCCGGTGGATATTTATAATTTGAGGATCTTTAGTATTTGAACTTTCGGTATAGCTTACTCAGCCTTGTAACGTTTTGACTGCTGAGACTCGAGCCTCCTCTCTTGGAGAGGGAATGGGACTTAATCCACCACGCGGGCCCAGTGCGGGTTGGTGAATGTTACATGTCTTCGGATAACTAATGGTATAACTAGTAATAGTAACGGTATACGAACCTTTAGTATAACTGGGTATCTTATATGCTGGCTTACACCATCGTTTGCCAGAAATCTGAAAAATATCTAGCAGCTTTAGACGGCGTGCGAAGACGCCAATTGGTGATCCAGATTTGGTTAAGTCTTATCTACAAAGCCTGGGGCAAAAGCGTAGAGTAGCCAGCCTTTCGGTATTTTATAGAATAAGTACATTTTGGAGTCATCATCTTCCTGCCCTAGTCCCGTTTTATTTGAGGTCGGCGCTACACGTTTTTTTCTTCCATTCTGTCCTGTCACTCGTCACGCTATCACTAACTCCCTTTTCTTTCATATCGCTTCTCAAACAATCCATCCATCTTTTCTTTGGCCTCCCTCTTCCCCTTAATACATTGTGCGCGAAAATTTCCACCATCACCTATCTACCAGCGGACTACCTGACGTACGGCATGTGTCCACCCTTACGTTGTTAACACCTCTACGGTCCGAATTACGCGTTTCGGCTCGTCGTTTATACCGCGTACATCGAAGGACTGGCACAATTTGCCTGTTGCGGTTTTCCCCTCCGATAATCTATCAACGATTGCATCACTGCTTACCATCAAGCGGGATCGCAGTATAGCTCTAGCTATATCTTTAAAAATATTTCAGGGAATTTCAGAATTCATAAAAACACCAAAAATAGCTCAGCGTTTTACCGTAACTTTGAGTTGACCCTGCATCATAAAATAAAAATGAAATACTTTTTAAAAAATTCACTGACACGCGTATACAATTTGTTTTCAGTTTTTCTCATAGAAATATATTTAAAAAAAGTAGTAACGGTCGTGCATATATTTTTTATTATTGTTAGGCTTTGTTAGGCTTGAATCTGACCCATATCTGCCTAGCGATGACGTGGTTGAAGCTGGAGCACCCTTGCCCAAAAGTAATAAGAATACATAATCACTCTTTTTGTAGGTGAAAAAATGATCGAATAACAATTCCGCACCCTTAGGCGGAGCGGCAGATAGTGTCAGACTTGTATTGACGAAAAACCCACTTCTGTTCCTTCGTTGCCTTTCGTACCGGGGCTGAATCTTCCTTTCAGAAGCAGACACTTGGCGCCAGTAGGCTTCGACCTTGCTGGGCCCCTACGGTTAGCTGACAACTGCTTGAAGCGCGCTTGGAACAATACGCGCCGTTAACGTCTTGAGCTCGTTCCGGACAGTTTACGGACGGGCGGACAGCGCGGTACATGGGTAGCTCGCTGGGACGGCAAGCAATGGTGCTTGTCGTCCACAAGTCCGCGCCTACGTTGGCCAAAAATCGGGATAGGAATCCCGGCAGCTGGGGCGTGAGGACCGTTGCCACACGCGTTCGGCCTCTTCCGTTGCTAAGATTACTGCTGAAGAAGGCGATTGTCTGTTACTCCTCCTCGCTTCGGACTATGGCCGGTGCCCAGAGTGCGAGATCATTGCTGCCAATCACCCACGAGGACACGCCGGTGTTAAGCGGGGCACAGGCAACTTTTCTCCTGACTTCGGGTCCGTTACAACCAACATTTATGCGGACAAAGCCGTGGACAAAACTTATTATGATATAAAGCTCACTGAACCCCACAATATTTCACAAAACATTAAAACTGCACTTACGCTGTTTTGCCTCACCACATCCGATCCTCTCTTCGACATAATTTAATACGTAATACAATTCATAAATAACTTTGTCCTAACTTTGTTCAACCCTTTCTGGAGTGCCTAGGACGATTTACATACAAATCGTATGCACATACCCTCTAATTACTTTTAAAAGTTATAATTAATAAATTATACGTTGGTTATGGCGGAATTAATTTGTTTTAGAATTGAGTGAAAACGTTCCGTTGTATGTTACTTGGACACTTAAGTGGTTTATGTTGTAAACTATCAGTCTCATACAACCCGACATAAGTACACAACTTAAATTAACCGACTGGCCTGTTAGTCTAGTGGTTAGTGGCCCTGACTGCTTAGCTGAAGTTCGTGGCTTCGATTCCCTCGACGAGCACGATATTTGTTCTGTGTCGGGGTGTAATTTATCTGTTATATGTATTTATTTAGAAATATTATCAGTTGTCTAGTAGTCATATCAAAAGCTCACACATGGGAACACATTTATTATGCGTACAGCCAAGGAATTCCCTGCCAGAGTCTGTGTTTCCTGATAACTACAAGGTCTTTAAGTCAAGAGTGAATAGGTTACTTCTAGGCAAGTGTGCTTCATCGTCGACCGCATCATCGCTTACCATCTGGTGAGATAGTGGTCAAACGAGAGCCTATCAATTATAATAATAAAAAAAATCTTAGGACTAAAGTTCGAGCCATGTTCATGTGCCAAAATCTGGCCAGGACTTAAAACATTTATTTTCACGGAGTGGAATTCTCTACCGGAGTCTGTGTTTTCTGATAACTACAAGCTCTTTAAGTCAAGAGTGAATAGGTTACTTCTAGGCAAGTGTGCTCCATCGTCGACCGCATCATCGCTTACCATCAGGTGAGATAGTGGTCAAACGAGAGCCTATCAATGATAATAAATAAAAAAATCTTAGGACTAAAGTTCGAGCCATGTTCATGTGCCAAAATCTGGCCAGGACTTAAAACACTTATTTTATAAGCTAGTTTCTAGTTAATAATAATATAAACTAACCCTGAAACATGTGCTAGCAGCGATGATACTCCATCGCCTCCCGAGAGATTTGCGGTCAGACTAGAAACACAATCTTCATAATGTATGGCAGACCGGGGACTAGCAATTTATACTAGCCGCTAGATATACTACTGTTTAAATAATAGTGTAACTATATTAATTTCACTTAATGTTATTACACAAACAGGGTTACTTGTAAAACACTCAACCTCTAAGGACTATAATGTTTCATCATAAACAACAACTTTTGTTTTATGACTTTTATAAAATTTATCATATTTTGGTTCACCAGATTTTCATACAAAAATAAAAATATTTAAATTCTAAATATTATGATGCAATGCCGCCGGTCTTTTGGGCTCATTACCATTTTAGAAGAATGAACAGTTATTTGACGCCATATTTTAGTTTATTTATTTTTTTAGCGTTGGATTTTATAATTATTATTTTTTAATTTACTGTAATTATAGTTATTTAGTTCGAATATAAATTTGATTTTTTTTTAAAGTATCTATATTAAGCTTCACTTTTCTTGGACTGACCGACATTTGACTATTCAAAAGTGCCTGTAAATGGTCTATTTGAAATAAATGCTTTGATTTTGATTTTTGATTTTGATTACGAAGGTTATGCACATTAGTGCAGGGAAGCAGAATCGGACGGCGGGGGTGCTTGATGCGCTTGCGTTGCGTCATACAGACGTAGTTATGAATAGTAAAATACAAAGTTGAACAGCGGAATCTTACAGGTTTGTTTTGGTAAATGTATTATGTATTGTAAAAAGTCATAGAACAAATGTTGTTAATGATGTCAGTAATACAGTTCTGCGAGGTTGTTAGTGTTTTACAAATAACCTTGTATTTAACATATAATTATGTTATTCAGTTTTTTTTATTACTATTCATAGGCTCACGCTTGACCGCTATCTCACCTGATAGTAAGCGATGATGTGGTCAAAGGTAAAGCAAGCTTGTCTGAAGTAACTATTCACTCTTGACTTAAAGAACCCAAGGTAGTAGCTATCAGGAAGACTCTGGCAGGGAATTCCAGCAGGCTGTACACGCAATGAAAGTGTTGTGTTATGTAATATTAGGTAGATACGTGAATTTTGGTCAAATTATGTTACGTATATGATCCCCAATGTAGTGAAGTGGACAATGTTATGGAGGAGAGAGTACTGGACTTTTCATTTATATTTGGTGAAAAAAAATATAATAATAATATTCCACATAATAATAATATTCCTCAACTATTACACAACGCCATCTAGTCTCAAGCTAAGCAGAGCTTGTGTTATGAAAAAAAATGGCTACTTATAATTTTTATTTACAATTTTTGATTTTGTACTTTTCAACATCAAGAAACGGATTTTACCGTGACTAATTTGTCAAGCTTTAATGAAGTGTACCTAATTAGAAAACTATCCTGTGGGTATTTGTTTGATTACCGAGCGATAATAAATTCACAAAACAAACAATCAATGATCCCATTTGACATGCAAAATTAATTCCAGTCCTAATTTGACGTGCTTAATGTCTATGGCTATCGAATTCCCGCCATTTATACCTGTCACTTAATAAGAGTTGATCGACTAGTTCGGATATCGAATAGTTGCGATTAAATTAATCGAGTCAGTCGATTCTATTCGATTGAATCGATTCATATCGCCGCATTGAATCGTGTTCGGTGTTGTAGAACTTTGGAATGGAATAGATTGCTGCCGTTTCGTTAATTCACCTGTATTGAGTTCCTAGCGTAAAGTGAAGCCAATTAAGGAAATATACGTAGTCGGTAAACCGCCATTTACAAAGGCAATTTGTGAATAAGTTTCAAAGCTACGATTCGACTGTTTCAACAAAATGACGTATAGATTCGTGAAAGGAAAACTAATAATAGATTTTCTCAGAAACGGGATTGAGAAAGTTTATAAATGACTGATCGAGGAAAATTCCAAGAGTGGCTTAATCATAAATAAGGAAGACTTGGATGGGAAAATAAACTTTGTCATTATAAGATGCTGTTACATTATTAATATTCGATTAATAAACTCAGCATATCACAAAATTTGCTTTGAATAAATGCGTAGAAGGGTTTTTAGTGAGATTTTTTAGAGCAGTGGTTGTTTTAATTTATTCGCAAATGATTCGTAGTGGACATTGTGACGTAAAATTGATGTAGTTTTGTAGCACATATTTTATTAGCGTTTCAGTATGCATTTAATGTATTATAATTCGTTGTGTGATAGTTGTAGAATAAAAAAAAAAACTACTTATCATGAGTATCAATCTCGAGTCGCCGACAGCGCGTGGTGTTCCACGAGCATCTCTAAGGAGATGTTAACAAAACCGTATGGACTCAGAAGGGTCGTTGCTTATTAAAGCCATGAGTTCTGAAAATAACCTTTTCAGAACTCAACTCGTGGTCCGAGGATTGACGGAATATAGGTATGTTTTAATCAGTAAAAGTCTGACAAGCCCTCCGAAGTCTTTAGAAAGATTGGAACAATTTGAATGCAGCGGTCTTACTGTACGATTATAATTTAGGTGTCTTCAAGGCTAGAATGAATAGGCTTATAATCAATGATTGCATCACTGCTTACCATCAAGTGGGATCGCAAGCTTATATCGTATAAAGAAGATTTCACAACAAAAATAAATCATGAGTAATTTTCATTCGTTAAATTAATTATCTTCAGACCTGAATACTGGTTCCTAACTACTTATGGGCGATTTATTTACTAAGAATGTGTACAATAACACTTTATCAATGCACTTATTCGAAAACCCGTTCATATTCTAATGTTTTTAGGTACGTAATTATCTATTTCCCACACTAGTGCAGAAAAGGGCACGTGTCGACCCCCACGAGTCGCGCGTCAACCCCCACGAGTCGTAGGCAGCCCTCGGCTCCATAACACACTCGTCTACGACTCGTGCGAATTCCGCCTTGGTCGCAATGACAAACTTTCTGCACTTGTAGTTTTTTTTTATGGTGGGAAAATCATCAATGACAACCCCCGCTCTTGGGTGGAGCGGGAGATAGTGTCAGACTCTTACTGACTAAAAACACACCCCGTTCCTTCAAGCCTTCACACCGGGGCTCGAGCTATCTTTCGAAACTAACCCTGGCCCCAATAGGCTTCGACCCAGCTGAGCCCCTGCTGTTTGCACTTGTATCAAAATTCTAAATTCTTATTGTCTCTTTTGAGTCGAATATGCTTTGTTCTTGTATTTATTAGGTAGCATTATATTGTTACAAGATCTTCACACATGAAAACTTCTTCATATACTACCTATAGGTAATTTATCAGAGTAAAATTAAATGGTGTGTAGAAACAAAGTAATAGCTAAGTTGATAAAGTGTTAATAAGTTAATCATTGCTTAATGAAGTGTAATGAGTTGGCATATCAAGTTGTGTTCGTGTCTAACTTAGTTGTTACGCAACAAGTTTAAGCTGAGACTTAAGCACGCGCCGGTGGACATAGTGGGTTAAGTTATGGGAGATAAGCGATTTTTCACATGAGCTCAGTATCCCTAGGCAAGTTGCTAATCTGCAGTACTTAACTCTAGTAGAAAGCTTCAAATGTACAGGAACGACGTCATCTCAACGCTCAGTCACGTGGTCAGAGCAAAAGAATTGGCGGCAAGGTCAACTCGAAGCGTTTGACGAAAGCGAAACGGTTGTAATTTGGCTAGGGGGCAGTTCAATTGCAGTTGGTCAACCTTTACCAAGTGCAAGTTCGATCGTGCATGGAATACTGCTCTTATCTTTGGAATGGGTCTGCCAAATATCAGCTTGATGCCCTGGAGTCGATTAAGAAGCGAGCCAAGATCACCGGTGATGATGCATTTGTCGAGTCAAAACTCTGAAGCCTTGAGCATCAACGTCGAATTGCTGGCCTGTCGGTTTTCTATCGATTACATTTCAGGAAGTTGGCGTTGGCATTGCACAATTTAAATCCACTAAGTCTTCATCATACGTACAAAGCGTCTTGGGAACCCATTCAATATGCGTACAGCTAAGGAGTGGAATTCCCTGCTGGAGTCTGTGTTTCCTGATAACTACAACCTAAGGGTCTTTAAGTGAAGAATGAATAGGCAAACGTGCTCTATCGTCAGCCATATCATTGCTTACCATCAGATGAGATAGTGGTCAAACGCGAGCCTATCAACTGCCTTTGTTTTAATTTTATATTGTAGAATTTTATTTTTTATAGTTTTTTTTTTTACACCAACTGCAGAGGCAGTCTGATGCAGAACACATCATTACCTAGAATGTTTTATTTAGTTAATATTATTCAGTAAAACAACAGCCGCATACTTTGTATCTATGATGCATTGTATTCTGCATGCTTCAAAGAGCCAGCAAGAGAATTGTTTGATGATTTACCATTAAAAAAAAAGGACATATTTATATGTAGTCCCAACAAACATTTTGACGCTAAGAGCAATCTTTTTTTAGCTCCCATAGGATTATAAATTATATATAAGAGCTCCGATTGTAACATTCGATTTGTGTTTGTGGGTTGCGGGCTGCGGTCTTGTGGAAGATAAATAAAACTGTTGATGCTGTATAACTTGTTCGTTTATAATTCTTCACAACGAGTTCACAACTTCTTATCGTAGTACTTTATATTAAAAATTACTACGTCCTGTCGCCACGCTCAAAACTCGCCATGTCTATTGTCTCTTTCATACCCTTACTTTCTCTCACTCTGACACTTTTACGATTCATTTTACACATCATCCATACGTTTCTTTTATCCATCCTATATATACTTTGACTAAATAGCTTGGTTATTATCAAACCGCTCACCTCTCTTGCCTTGCACAGCTCCTCACAGGAACCTCTCCGATGTTATGATTAATAATTCAGGAGGGACTAACATACCTACCTATCTTAATCTGATATAATGAAATAAACTTGTGCCAAGTTACCAAGTTATTTGTTATCGTAACATTACATGCTAAGTTCGATCTTAACCGCGGTTTCAAACACTAAGTATTTTCATTATTAACTTGGCCGTTAAGTTACGTTGAGGAATTTTAATTAAATATTTTTGGAAGTTTCTTTTTGAGGGCTGACTTTGTGGTCTGGTGTTATAAGTGGGCTGGTAAATATTGAATATTACGCCGACGACCCACCTTTGTAAGACCTCTAATAAAGTTGTTTTCTTACATCTGTTCAATTTCAACATGCTGAGCATGTACTATTGAGTTTATTAAACATGTTTTTTTTTATGTAGTTTCTGTTATTATTTTTGATAAAATAAAAAAAGAATGATATACTCCTAAAATACTTCATAAACCCCTTCTACGAAAATGGCTCTATTACCTATAAGGTCAGAAAAATTTTATAATTAAAAAAAAATCTATATTGATACTTAGGAGTTCTAGTTATGCGTTTGAGACACCTATTGATAAGTAATATTCAATAAAAGGCAGAGAGGAGAGTTAAGTAGTGGTGGCCAAGTGGTAATGAATCTTATTTGAATAATAGACAGCAATTAGTGCAAATAAACGGTGTCAATTCGTCGGGATTGAATGTTGAAATGGGGGTGCCCCAAGGTTCAATTTTAGGTCCTTTTTTGTTTTTAGTTTATATTAATGATTTACCCAATTTGTTGCAAAATAAACTTAATATGGTGTTGTTTGCTGACGACACTTCTTTGATTTTTAAGATAAATAGAAAAACTAACAATCTTGACAACGAAAATAGCGCCCTATTGCAGGTTCAAAACTGGTTCACTGCAAATAATCTGGTTCTAAATGGGAAAAAAACTAAATGCATAAGATTTTCCTTACCGAATGTCAAAAGTAGTGATTGTGACATTGTATTGAATAATGAAAAACTAGAATTTGTTGATAAAACGATTTTCCTGGGGATTACGCTTGATTCAAGGCTACAATGGGGTCCTCACTTAACTTCTCTTGCAGGGCGGCTTAGCTCAGCTGCATATGCTGTTAGAAAAATCCGCCAATTTACGGATGTTGATACCGCTAGACTAGTCTATTTTAGTTATTTTCATAGTGTCATGTCGTACGGTATCTTACTATGGGGACGGGCTGCTGACATCGAGTCAATCTTTATATTACAGAAAAGAGCCATCAGAGCGATTTACAATCTCCGCCGGTGCGATTCTTTAAGGGAACTGTTTAAAGATATTAACATAATGACAGTACCTTGTCAATATATCTATGAAAACATAATGTATGTTAGAAAAAATCTTCATCTTTTTAGCAAAAGAGGCGATAGACATAATTATGTTACAAGAAATAGGGATCAATTAGTTCAACCAGGTTTCAGACTGGCTAAAGTGGCCTCTTCTTTCATGGGGTACTGTTTGAAATGTTATAATAAAATTCCTCCCCACATATTACAACTCAATGAAACGAAATTTAAATCTTGTATTAAACGCACACTATGCAGACAAGCATATTATAAGTTGGAGGATTATATTCAAGATAAAAATGCTTGGCTCAATGCTGGTCCAGCTCCACTACCACTAGGGCGTACGAATTAGTTGATTAGTTGGAAACTAATATTATTATTTTTTAATTTGAAAGACACAATTGCATTGTATAATGTAGAAGCACTTTTTCCAAGTTTGTGAATGTGAAGCACCATGGAGCATTTTTATTAGGTTACAACTTTTTTTTTTTTGACATTACGAGCATGGCAGTTGAGAGTTTGTCATGCTCACTCAAATGTCTCGCTGTTGGTGGCACGTGTTATTGGGTCGTTCAGTTCCCTTCAAAATGGTTGAACTGAGTGGGGCTGATGCACGCGTCATGCTCGTGAACGGGTGCCGTCAGATGGGACTGGTCATCTCTTAGCTGCCAGTGGCTTAATTCAGTTTCTATCTTTTAATTATTTTACATTTTTATTTCTCTATCGACATTGTGCTCACATGATAGAAGCAACAAGTAATATGTAACCAAGCATTATATGTAACACATATATGATTTAAAAGAGTGTCCATGGAGTTTCTTGCACGTTCTTCTCCATAGAGACCTACTCTTTGGAACGTGCAATTTAGCTTCACTTTTCTTGGACTGACCGACATTTGACTATTCAAAAGTGCCTGTAAATGGTCTATTTGAAATAAATGCTTTGATTTGATTTGAATTGATTTGATTTGAATGGATTCGACTGACGAGTTTTAGGTCAAACCCTGCCAGGCGTATTACTTAGTGTAATTTATTTCATTACCACTGCTCTCAAAACGGTGAAGGAAAACATCGTGAGGAAACCGGCATGTCTTATTACCAAAAATTCGAAGACATGTGACATTGTCTAACCCGCACTGATTACGGCCCATTCACTTTCCTAGATAGGAGGCTGATGATGATGATGATGATGATTAAAAGGCGGATGTCACATTTATAGTTAAAAAAAAACGGTTTGCCGTCTTCATCTAGGGGTGCAAAATATTTGAGGTCGACTCGATCGTGGGGGTAGATCGCATAGCCTATTTGACTAATGAATTCCTCCACTCTCCCCTCCCCTGTCAACCAGAATGTTATCCATCCGCTCTCTTTTCTTTCACGTCATTCCTGACAACCTCAATCAATCAGTTAAGAGTCGCATTAATATTTTAAAAGCGAAAGTATGTAGGTTTGTGTTACATTTATGCCCAAATGGCTGTAAGGATATGATTGAAATAAGATATGTATAGACCATGTCCTATAACAGGATATAAGACACACTTTATCCTGTGAGTATTTTTTTTAAATAATAATAAAGATAAAGTTTTTTGGGATCTTACAAGTTAGACACCACCGACACTAAGTACAACACAGGTCACGGCAGGTCATAGCGGGTATTAGGATAACAAAAAGCTGGGTGCAAGTACAAATCAACCCTTCAGTCACCTGGATGGCCCGGTGACTATGTATTTTGGCTAGCATAACAAGCTTATAACTTTGTGATTTTTCATGATACAGTTATGAAATTTTGTACATAGATTCTTTACATAAAAATACGAGTAGTAGATCCGTGTTTCGGGTTTCGCATAATAGTAAAATTAATCTTGTATATTATAATTATATTATTATTTTAATATTTTACTCGTACAGCGTTGCGCCACCGGTACATGGTGAACATTCCACCCGTACGCTTAAAACGTTTTGGGAACACATTTATTGTGCGTACAGTCAAGGAGTCCGTCTTTCCTGATAGCTACAACTTAGGGGTCTTTAAGTCAAGAGTGAATTGGTTACGTCTGGGCAAGCGTGTTCCATCGTTGGCCATATCATCGCTTACCATCAGGGCCCCCAAGTCTGCTATTACAATAATGTCAGAATGGTCTCTCATTGATTTCATAATTGTTGATTTTGAGCAAGTTTGGTAATCTACTAATATAATTGCGTCATTATGGTTTTCCAATGATCAAACACTGACACGTACCCAATTGAAAGAAGTGGGATAGAATGGTAATCTCGTACATATTTACAAATGAATGTCTTACGCATAGGTAATCTGCTAAAATTTTGACAGTTCTTTTGATCAGTGACCTACCATTAGAAAGTCCGATATTGTCATTTTACCGCAATTCTTTTAAGAGACCATTGACCGACCAATGATTGATCATTATGATTTAGCAGTTAGGAACTTTTAGCAAAATGACGATGGGATCGTGTTAGAATGACGAATTTATAAAAATAGCAGACTTGGGGCCCAGGTGAGATGGTGGTCAAACGCGAGCCTATCAATAATAATAATAAAAAAATATATATCCGTATTCTAAATAAAAGTAAGTAAGTACTGACTTCCGTCAAAAAGCGCTCCACTACACATATTTGAGTTTGACTCGACTCGATCGTGGATCGTATTTGACTAACAAATTCTCCCATTGTTTGCCTCGGATCAATTGTTTGCCCCACTCGTTAACGGAACGCCATAGCTTCTTGTTTTTTTTTTTATATTTCACGTGCCTCTAAAATTAAGTAACAATATGTGACCTTTTGGAGAGTTTGGTGAATAATATGGAGTCGGAAATGTTACGTTATAGATAAGTTTTTTTTTCATTTAGTTTCTATGCGTAGGTAGGTACTTCATAGTACCCCAGAAGGAATCAAACGGTACAATTTTAAATGTGCTTTTTTTGTTTGTAAAAAAAAAAAAAAACTATTATAATATGCAGTCAACGGCCGCTGGTACTGTAGTAGGTAATTAATAATTAATTAATACTCTACCTAATACCTATATAATAAAGAGGTAAAATTTGTTTTTTTTTTTGTGTATAGGAGGTACCTAATCTCTGAAAGTTGCATTTTGGAGAGTGTGGGCAGAAATTGCATGACTTGATTCCGCCATCTCATTTCTACCATTGGACAAACCGACGCACGGCGAGTATCCACTCTTACGTCGTTGAAACATCTACGGTCCGTACTAAGCGTTTCGCCTCGTCATTTGAACCGCGTACATCAAAGGACTGGAACAATTTGCCTGCTGTGGTCTTCCCGTCTGATAGGTGTCTTTAAGGCTAGAGTGAATAGGCTCTTAATAAACTAGTACGCCTCACCATCAACGATTGCATCAAAGCTTACCATCAGGCGGGATCGTAGTCAAGTACTAGTTTATAACAGATAAAAAAATTACTGATCCGATTGCTAAAATTTTTACACCGATAGAAAGTTGCTTTATTCCTGAGTGACATAGGCTATATTTTATTTATCTATGCGGGCGAAGTCACGGGCAAAAGCTAGTTAAAAATAATGTTGTAAATTTCAAAGAATTCAAAGTCAGGCTAAACCTGTTCTACCAGAAAGACGTTGCACGGTCGTTATGCAGTTTTACGGTCTTGACTCTGCTGAGTAATTACCATGTTCTTTTGTAGCCTTTGTCGGTACTAGGAATTCCATGTCGTCTTTGAACTTTATTCTCGGTTCTCGAAGCAAGGAATGGAACTCTCGGGGTCAAATCTCAATGGGTAGTCAATTTAATTTGAAAGTCCAAGTAAACTTAGTAGTCTAAGGGCTTATAGGTATTATTTTTTTTTCTGATAGAAATCAAAGGTTATGTAAAAATTTAAAAAGTTGCTCGAAAAAGTTTTTGTGGCTCTGGCTGGAACACAGAGGGCAGCTGAGGACTGAGACCCTACCACGACCTTTTAACGTGATCCATTTGACGACTTGAAGTGATCGATAAGCTCGCGTTTGACCACTATCTCACCTGATGGTAAGTGATGATGTGGCCGACGATGGAGCACGCTTACCTAGAAGTAACCTATTCACTCTTGACTTAAAGACCTCTAAGTTGTAGCTATCAGGAAACACAGACTCCGGTAGAGAATTCGACTCTTTAGCTGTACGCATAATGAATGTGTTCCCAAAACGCTTTGTACGTATGGGTGCGATATAAAGGGGTGGAGCTACAGAACGTACAGCTCTATCATTTCTCTCGCCCGAAAGAACATTTTACACACATCATGTTAAGACCCTAGGTCTCTCTCCCGCTCTAGCTAGAGCAAGACTGAGTGTCAGAATTTTACAGGCTAAAACCCATCCGTGTTCTTTCAGTTGTCTTTTGCGTACCAGGGCCACGGTAACTCTTACGAACGTTTTCGGATCGTAGAGAAATATATCACTGATACTATAGAGCAGGGGTCGGCAAGTAGTTTTAAGTGGGGTCCATGTAACGTTGGATATTTTTATCGAAGCCCAAAAAAATAAAAAAAGACGTGTGGCACTCGGGGACTGCCGCGGTAAAGCTATTGCTTAGCATTTATATCAACTTATGCAATTATAATTATTTATTTATTTTATTTATGCAGTATTTTTTTTCCTTTGTTTTTTTGTTTGATATTAATTGAAGTTACACTTTCACACATTGAATTGAATTTTGATTGATTTGGGGGATTGACAAATGAGTTGAGGGTGTTAGGTTATTTTTGTTACGGAATTTCTGGATTCGGTCTCCACGCTCAAGGCCCGCTATAGAAACTATGCAGTAGCTTAAAAACAATAATGCTACAATATTTATTTCAAATAGAGTAGATACTATGTCCATATGTATGACAGTCGCATACGCGCTGCAGTGTCATAAGGACGCGGGATGTGAAAAAAAATGTGAAACGCTCCCTCAATTTTTTTTACGTGAATTATGGCATGTCGTTATTAACTTGTAATTACTCCGTTAGTTTGATTCTACATGGCTCATAAATGTATGAAGACTAGGAATAACTAGTTATGTAACAATATTATTTAACAAATATCCGGCGGTCCCATGGCCGACCTTCCGCGGTCCGACTGTTGCTGACCGTTGCTATAAAGGCAAAAGATTTGTTTAGCTTTATACATTTTGGTACTCGAACGGTTGAACAGATTTCGATGAACACACGGGTACACTATACTTTGGAATAGCACGTATGATACTTTTTATCCTGGGATTATGTTTCCTTGGGATAATTTTCTGCTATCACGCGGCCAAAGTCATCGGCAGCAACTAGTTCAATTGCCGTCACGGATCTTGAGCGCTGGCTTCAAGTTGTGCAGAAGTCAAACATTCGGTCTCTTTAGTGGTGCGAAGTGAGACGCGGGGGCGGGGAGTGTCAGTGATTGGCTCGCCGCGCCATCACCTCAAAGAGGTTACTCCTGATTCGTTCCCTGCGTTGCTGCATGTATCTAACAGTGAAGACTATTGGCTCGCCAATGTATGGAATGCGCAAAGCGATCGCCACTCTGACGCCGAGCGCTCAAGATCCGTTTCAGTAATTGTAGGCATATAATTATATTTCTCACCATAACAAATTTGAACTAGGTAGTTAGTAATACACCTACTGGTGTTAGAAGTTGTTATCATAATGATAATAACATTTAACACAAGTATGTAGGTAATTATAAACTCTGATAACTGTTTAAGGGGGAGTTATTTGAGAATATCTTGGAAAATAGGTAGTTAGGTGGACTCTATCAATGCGGTAGAAGCAAAATTAAAAAAATAAATTGTATTTATGTTTTATAGTTTAGAATAGAATAAACTTTATTGTACACCAAAATAGTAACAATTTCACAGAAACTTAAACCTATGTACAATGGCAGTCTTATCGCTGAAAGCGATGTCTTTCAGACAACCTTGGGATGGAATAAGGTTAAGTTAGGCTAGGGTAGGTTGGCTAGGTTATAAGGTTTTTTTTTATTATAAAAAAACCTTATTTCAGTGAGTACTTAATGATTATCGTTCTCGGCTCTCTTAAGACCCTCGCCATGGCTCGGGTCTAAATACCGCCTAGACGGTAATCAATAACATTACACACTTATATCATAATGTACTATTGTTGTTGAATAGTCCATTTATAACGTCACGCTATGACCCACGAGTACGGAGCAGTAACCAAAAGACACGTGAAACTGCTGGGGCCAGCTATTATAATATTATATAGAAAAAAACTGTAAGGAAAAATATTCAAATATTTTTTAAAAACATAATTAAAATTCTTACCTTCTTTTTACGGTGGTAACATTATCGTTCCCAATCTGCCAACAATTTTTCAGCTTTAAATAAAAGTTAATAGAAAAAAAAAGTAATTATTGTGAAGCAAATTAGTTCAGTTTGATTTATTTAAGTAGTCTCAGATAAGGAACCCATAAACTGGCACGCTAAAAGCCTTTGTGCCATAAAACACAAGCCACAAATTTTCTTATCTAAAAAACCATTAAAAAGTTTAATAAAAACTGTTTTATTCCAGATCCAATACTAAATCGACTTTAAACCTAAGTATAGACAACTTTTATAGTAGCAGTTATCAAAATAGAATAGTTAACCGCATCCCCTTAACTTAAACCCGACTTATCAGTTAGCGTGAACCAGTCGGTTAAGTTCACAGAGGTCAACAACCCCGCTCCCGTATGCCTCTGCTTTTTTTTCGTGTCATCTTAAAGCTGTGTTATGTTGGTAGTAAGTATGCATAGTAACTTTTTATAGTTTTTTTTTTTGGAGTTTTTTACCTGTTTGGAATGTGTGATTTGAGCCCAATGTGGATTTATATACTCAATTATATCTTTCTATGTGAAATATTGTTATTATTTCTTAAAAATAAAGTAATGTTAAATAAAGGCAGTTTTTCAAAAAGAAAGAATATCATTAAAACCAAAAATAAAACCTATAAATGTACGTTTAGATACGGGACCACTATTTCGCCGTTCTTTCGCAAGCCTCTTTAGCTCAGTGGTAGAGCACTGGTCTCGTAAACCAGGGGTCGTGAGTTCAAACCTCACAGGAGGCACGAGTCAAAGTATTCTTTTTAGAACCTCTTTTTACTTTTTCTTCTTTATTTTTTAAGTAAAATCCTCAATTCTCATATTTTTCTCGAAAAACTGAAATGAAATTTGAAAGACCTTATACATCTTATGAAATATAATCATCTAAACAACTTATCAACAACAACCAAGAAAGTAAAAATATGACCACGATAAAAGTTGACCAAAAGAAAAAAAAGTTAGACAAAGAGGTGAAAGATGTTTCGCTCGAACGCAACCCTAACGTTATTTTTGTTTTTGTTACAGAACTGGCTGTTCACAGAAATTCAATTACGGAATGACAAGTGACAACGCGCCAAATTTAAAATTTTAGAGAACACCTGACAGAATTTTTGTAGTCAGCCATCTTTGTTTTTGCAAATTGCTACAAAAAGTTCCGTTAGATTTGAAAAAGAAATAAAAAAATTCAAAATGCTTCGATATTGGTTGTGTTTCGCAAGTGCAGTGTGTTTGGCGGGCCATTGCGGGGCCAATTACTGTAGGGACGCGAATCTATGCTGCCCAGGGCGGGATAGTTCGTGTGTCATTCAGAAAGCTCATCAGAACGCCATTATTGAAGACTTGACGGACAAACCCTGCTACTGTGACCATGCTTGCTTGAAGCTTGGCGACTGTTGTCCTGACTTCCGAGAAACTTGTGGAGGTGAGTTTTTAATTAACTTTTTTGCTGTTTTAAACTTCATGATTTTATTTGACTTTCAATCTTTTTTATGTACATAATTATGTATGTAATATTTGTGTTGGGGAAAATCTTGCAAACCAATTTTGGAACAGTTAAGTACCTACCAACCACTGAAATGCTGATAATAACGTGTTCAAATTTTAACTGACTTTAAAAAGAAGGTTTTCAATTAACGACAACAAAGTTAACAGTTGATGATATGTCAATCCTCATCCTCAAAGATGTAACATTTCTATGACAATAAGGGTGAGTTGCACTATTTAACTATAACGATAACCAAACCATAACAAGCCGTGAAACGGCCTCCTACTGGTCAATTCGACGATTTGACAACTGTTAACGGCTTTGTTATCGTTATAGTTAAATGGTGCAACTCACCCTAAAAGGTCTAACGAAAGTAGGTGAAACGAGGATTATAATATCTTCAAACTTTAACGTTTAAAACGATCCTGCCAGTTTTATTTGGCCATAGGTATCGTGAAGTGATCAATTTCTAAGAACTGCGGGGTTACTATGACGTTCAAACTTCAAAGTAAGATTGTTTTAATATTGTTTCAGTGTGGGTAAGAGATGGCGCTAGACAACCTGCATAGCTCTGTCTCTTACCCACACTGAAACAAGATTAAAACATCTTACTTAAAACGTCATGGTCTATGTCTTGGTCACGACATATTCAAAATGCACGACATATTGAACGTAGGTATATGTATACCTCGATTACTCAATCAATGATCTTGACAGACGGACCTGTAAGGGTTCCGTTTTTGTCGAGTAAGGTACAGAACCCTAAAAATATATTCAGAAACAGCTATTATGCTAAAGAATAAGCTTTACTGAAATTTACATATTTATAAGCTCAAAACACACACATCAGTACTTTGGAGCCTAATTTGTAATTGGAGTAATTTATTGTACGAATGTGCTAATTTTTCTCATGTATACCATTTCTATGTTGGTACAGTGTTTTGGTCTATAAGCAATTATGCCAACTAACCACAAAATTAGGACATTCAAATAATTACTTACTGTTTTAGTTAATTAGATTTCCAGTCTAATTTTATGACTGTGGTAGGTACTAATAAGTAGGATTAAACATAATTATACAAACTAGTCTCATACTAAGTACAATTTAATTTGGCACGAAATTAGTTTGAAATGAATACAGTGTGTTTTGTTTATTTAAAATAATGTCTACTTACTACGTAAAAAAAAAAAATTGACAAGTATTCGTCAAAAATTAAAAAGAAAAGTCTCTATAGATCGAAACAAGTCACTTTACGTAGAATACAATTTATTTTAATTTAATCATAGATTTGATGCCATCAACTGTGTTGTGTCGAACGTTTTAAGTACTTGTTTTTCTACTTTGTATTGAGAAATACTTTTGAAATTATCCCCTGCCTTTGAAAAGCCCTTTATTTTGATATAACTATCATAACTAGGTTTCAAAAAAAAATGTGTATAAGTATATAATTTAGCGCCAAAAATCGTGAGGTATCATTTTTTTTATAATTTTGATATTGGATACCTACCTACCCAATGTCACTCTCACAACTAAGATGAATCTAAAGATACTTTTTAGGTCAATTTAACAAACCGTTTAGGCACACCAAATAAATATACAAATTATAAAACACTTGAAAACACAATCCTTCTTCCGACGCAGTCGGGTCAAAACAAGACCATGTTCAATTACAATTAACAACGAGTATGAAAAGTAATAATAGTAAAGTACTGGGCCAGCGTGGTGGATTACGGCCTATTCATACTCCTAGAGAGGAGGCCTGAGTCCCAACAGTGGGAACATTATAAGCCCGAGTATGCTATGCTATGAAAAGTAAATAAAAATCAAAACAAAAATATATGTAAGAGGAAGGTAAATACCTAAGTAATTTCCCTGTTATAAGAGTACACCAAGTATACGAGCCAAATTAAATAAATAAACAAGAGCAAACATGTAGCGAACCCATTTTCATAATACAAATGTACTTAATTTCAAACCACAGACCACGGATTTGTGGCAACGGCATGCAAAAACAAACAGCCAGGGTACAGTCGGCCACAATCGAAACACAAAAATAACTTGAAAATCCCGCAAGCCTTTTAAATCCCCTCTTTTAATCCCTTTCATTCCCTTATTCGTATCCAATTACGGGAAATTCCACGAATGATTAATTTTTAATCTCCACTCTTCAATACGGGGGTTAAAAATAATAAATCGGTCTCAAAGAAAATAAATTTATTAATATTCTTCGAGTTTATGATATTGCAATTCGCAAACGAAAATCGTTTTTAGGAAGTAAATTAATGATGACGATGAATTTTTCGTGTAGGATTTACCTTTAAAAGAAATTTCGTTTTTTGGATATTGCTGTTGATTGGAGTGTTAAAGAAAAATTGCTGAGTACAGGTGAGAAGAAAATGCGTTGACGTATTTTTTAATCAATTAAGGTTTTTTTAAAAAGGTACTTATTTTTGCTGGACAGTAATGGCCACCATTACGGATCAAATACTATGCAAGCAATTTTTTTTTTTTGCAAAATTAAATAATTTTTAGCTTTAATAAAGAAATATGGAAGTTTTTTTTTAAATATCTTCATCAATAACGAAGAAATAAAACTTCAAAGCTTATAATTAGAAAAGAAAGAGAAGTTCGACGTGGTCTTTTACGTCAAAGTTCATTAGATAAGCCATTAAAAACGGCTTTTAAACGAGAGAGACAGATATATTTATTTAATATTGTTTTTTTTATCAATTATTTTTAATTGTTTTCACTGTTAATAATGTATTTTTGTACTTTTTTATTGATAAACTGGTTAGATAACAAATACTTTTTTCATATATATTTTCTTTTCAATAGATAATCATATTATTATTGTTATAAGTTATTTATTGTAACACCGCATAAAAAATACAAGACAAACATTTATAAAAACAATGAATTAATTTATCAAACACTGTGTTATTGTTTAAGCGGTCTTATCGCACAGTGCAATTTCTTATATACAACCTTTGGATGGACTGAAGGAAAGGGGACCGATTTAGGGCTGTCAGTGTACAGACATCAGAAATAATACTAATAAGACATAATAACACAAAATACATATATATCACCATAATCTTCCTGCCCTTGTCTCGTTTTTTTGGGGTTGTTGCAACACGTTATTTTCTTCCATTCTGTCTGGTCACCCGTCATGCTATCACTAACTTCCTTTTTATTCATATCACTTTCCACACAATCTATCTATCTTTTCTTTGGCCTTCCTTTCCCTCTCTCCAAAAAATACATACAAACAACACCAAATAATATACTAATGTTTTATTTCTTTATATATTAAATCTTAAAGCTCAAAAAACTGCACAAAGGCGAAATTAATGTCTTAGGCATTATCTACCAGTCGACCTTAGGGTGGTGCGGAAACATAACAGATGCAACTTAATAAATAGACAAACGGAAGAGAAACAAGTACAATAGTAAATACATATTTCGATACAAACATGTCAAAGCAATTTGTATAAATATATCTAGAAAATGATGAACTATTTATAACAAAAAAGAAATAAATATTTTATTTTACCTAGCGCCATGTTTTTGAAAACGGTCGCTGTTGGTTGAATCTATATAAACGTCACAAGTCTGTAAATAGGTCTAACATTTTGTCAAATATGGTGTTTATGGCTTATTTGAATAATACAACTTTAAATGCTATTTTTTATGTTAATATTTACAAGAATAGAAATAAAACATTTTTTCTGGGCTCCATTAACATTTTTTTAATAATTTGAAATCGATTTAAAAAATCAGTCAAATAGCCTAATAAGCCGACAAAAAAAATTGCTAAAGGCGTACTTTTGGTTACAACAAAAAAGTTACTAATGTAATTGTTGTTTTCTCAAGAACTTGCCTGTTATTACTGGACATAAAACATTGCAAACATATAATTATGACTTTAGCCATTATAATACCCAAAATACGATTGAACAAAACATCGAAACACATGTAATGGGTACAGGTGTTCATAATTGGAAATATGCGAAATATGGATAATAAAGGGTAATAAAATTGGACCATTTATTATGGTAACTGGTTCTTGTTTGGCGAGGGAGTAGTAACTTAGGCTTAGGTACTTTATAAAGGTCGTTATTATGTAGACACAAAAATACAAGAATAAGTAACTATACTGTTACAAGTTTTTGTTTAAACCATCTACTAAATAGTCCGAACAAAGTCTAAACATTTGGTTTAGATAGGTGAGCCCGTTCCTGAGTTATAAAATTACAACGAAAAGTGGCATTGATTTTTATATTATATATGATTATGGTAACGCCGATTTTCTTATACGTTTCCTGCTTGTGGAAGGTTGTTCAGTTTCATCTACTGAGCAAACCCTTAAAGTTAGCGAAGACCTGTCTTTTATATCTTGTATAGCTTCATCCCTTTAACAGTTCAATTTAGGTCGTCAAGAGTGATTGCTTTAAGGCCTTTAAGCCTTTGTCCAAAAAATATTCATACTCCAGCTCCTAAATCTCACGGACGTGTTTATTCTCCATCTTCAGTAACTAGATCAGTATCGATCTCCTAACAAGGTTTGCTTCATTAAGCGTGTCGCCTTCATCATTGTTGCAATCGCTGACAGCAATCCCGGGCGAATAAGATTGGATTCCGATGTAATAAGAAAAACAAATGGAGCAGACCGGTGGGAAACTCATAAAGGCATTTTTTCGCCTTTCCGACGTGATTCTGTTTTGACTACTAACGGTAACGGCCTATGAGCTCCTGGTACTTTGATAGTGTGACTATACTATACCATGAACGACAAGCAAAATGTAGCTCACCATCCGACCGTCCGGTAACGGTCAACCCTCATTGGACGGCGTTTTGAGTTTCACGCGCGCCTCAAGAAGTCAGCAAAACTGAAGGGAACGATGCCTGCTAGGACAGCGGAAACTTTTAAAAGTATCACTGTGGAAAGCTAAAAGTAATTGAAAGAACATGGAAAAATAAGTAGCGTGGACTGATTTTGACGTGGGCGAAGACATATCAGCGAGGCCTTTTTCTATCATAAAAAAAAAAAAACAAAAAAGCGACTGTCGCAACCCAGTATTGGGCCACATCGTCGCAATCCTATTAATTACTAGCTTTTGCCCGCGATTTCGTCCGCGTACATAAAATATGTATAGCCTATGTCACTCAGGAATAAAACAGCTTTCTATCGGTGAAAAAATTTCAGCATTCGGACCAGTAGGTACTTCCAGAGATTACCTCCTACAAACAAAAAAACATAAAAACAAATTTTACTTCTTTATTATATTAGTGTAGATAAAAAAAAACCCTCGATTTCAAAGAGCTCTCGCTTGTGTGAGGCCCCTTTGGTTGCGAGGCCGTGGGCGAGGGCCCACTTCACCCACACCTAACTACGCTACTGCACACAAACCACCTCTAACAAAAAAACAATCTATAATAAACCCACAATTCTTAATTAGAAAAACGTTGATAAATGATCACCAGTGGATCTACTCAAAGTGATATTATCTCAGCCGGTGTTGGCAAAAAGTTAATCAGATTAACGATTAAAAAGTTAATAATCATTACTTTGTTGTTTTAATTAATCGTATTCGTTTTTTTATGCTTATTATTAATTGCATGCACTGACCGTGTAATCATATATTAACGATTAATTATCACGATTTAAAAATTATGTTGCTATTGTATGAATTAGTTAAAAAAACAAGTTATTCTACTGAAATATTGTGAAAAATCGTAGGAATTAGAAGGACTGAAATACTGATTTGTAAACTGTTAACTCTAGGAAGATGTTTTTATTTGCGTTAATTTTTATTTAAATTAGGTTTCATAATTCCTCTTTTCTCAAATAAATAGTTCAAAATTTTGTGCGACCTAAGTTTTAACATGATAGCATCGGAAAACATTATTACATTAAAGCTAAAAGAAAGCATGGATGTAATATGTATATTTAATAAAATATTCTTAAAACATCTTTATTTAATCTAATTTATGACCAACGATTATTATTTCGATTTATTTAATCACGATTAAATGAAATTTAATTAAATTTTTCAGATAAAGAAATCGCTTAAAACATTTATCAACGAATGTTGAAAAAAAAAAAACAAGGAATGTCAAAAATAATTTTTCACTACTTTTTTACCACTCACTGGTCGATCTAAGGGATCTAAAAAAAAGGAAATTTAGTAATTTTGATTTCAACAATCTAATCGCTGAAACATCCTCGACTTGTCTCTAATTAAGAGGAGGCTAATTCCAATAGTTACTAGAAAATAATTACAGGTTGCTATAATTTAAGACATGAAAAAATTGTGTTGTCGTCCAACGCGAGCCTATCCATAATAATAAAAAAAAAGTAAAGAAAGCACCCAAACATTGCTTGCCATCATTAATCAAATGATTCTTTTAATTTCACATGTTTATTAGTCCCTTCTCCTACATACATCAACACACCGCCATTCATACTTATTTAATAAATGAAGAACTCCTGTAATTCTGTTCAGAAAGCCCACAAATATGGATGGAGCCGTGTTAAAAAAATGTACATTTAATATTTTGCCAAGGTAATAACGGACTAATCCTCGGGTAATACAGTCTGAGCCCTGCACCACCCTTACCTCCGACCTCCCCCTCCCTCCCTCTCGGAGGGCTCGACTTCCCTTTATATAAATCCTGGTCGTTTGCATACACCGGTGTTATGACGCCAGAGTTAAGTTTCTTTGAAAAAAAAACTTGGTACGAAATAAGGAAGAATGTTTTGTTTATTGGAGGGGGTAAGTTCGTAATTTAAAGCTTGTCGATTCTTTTTTTACGGTGTTGGTAGTCTGTGTTTTATCTTGTGAAAATTTTTCATTATTTGATTTAAAGAACGTTAGTGCTAAATTTTTTGGGACATATAAAATAACGATTCTCTAGAGTGCATCTCTAATCTAATAAAAAAACCGTAGTCTGAGCACAAAATAATTAAAAATTTACAAAAGCGGACAAAATAATAAAAAATTTACACCACACTTATTCGCATTGACCGCGAAACACTTTACTACACCACTATACCACCTTCGAATAGAACACGAATGGGATAACAGCGGGGACACGAGATTTCATTTTAATAACGTTTTTAATATCACTGTACTCGAATGTACCTAGATGTTCGTGCTCAGAATATGATGGGTAATTTAAAATTTGAGGGATTGACTGTACATCGCGTATTCGCGTGGCTGTGAATAACTAATGTTTTTTAACGTTTATTTTGTTTGTTCTTTTTATTTAAGAAAATATATAAAAAGATTTATAAAATTCAGCGCTTTTATGGTAGGGGTGTGATGGGACATGCAATCGTTAGAGGCAAGCATAGTGTAATAAAGAAAACATTCAACCGTGTCAAGAATGTGTTTTGTTTTTTTTTTTTATTTAAACGAAAAGCAGATATGATGTCTCAGCTTCTTTTTTTTTCCATCAAAAACTTTGTCCGGCTCTGAGTGGAGCGGGATGGCTAATCAGACTTTTACAATTGCCGAAACGGATCTTGAGCGCTAGCTTCAAGTTGCGCAGAAGTCAAATATTGGTCTCTTTAGTGGTGCGAAGTGACACGCGGGGGCAGGGAGTGTCAGTGATTGGCTCGCCGCGCCATCGTGTCATAGACGTCACTCGTGATTCGTTGCCTGCGTTGCTGAATGTATCTAACAACGAAGATTATTGGCTCGCCAATGTATGGAATGCGCAAACCGATCCCCACTCTGACGCCGATCGCTCAAGATTCGTTTCGGCAATTGTACTGACACAGTCCTGTGCGTCTCGCATCCGACGGATTTCTGCGACCCTCATCAGGGCATCGGTCCAACGCTGCGTCTTCCGGTACGTGGTCGCCTCACTGATCATCTGTTCTGCGAGCAATATGCCCTGCCCACTGCCACTTAAATTCGGGCTGTGTAGCATCAACACAACACTATTTGTGCCTTAGAACTTTATAAAGTCAAGAACTTTATAAGTTCGTTACACTTCAGGCTCGGTCTTTGTACCGTCAGCTTCAAAATTAGGTTAGCGCTAAAAGTTCCAGTAGAGATTAAAGAATGAAAACTTGCTAATTGTTATTTGTTGAAAAGTAGGAATCTGGAGACTAGTAGGTTCTTTCTTTCTTTTGGGTATTGCCTTAATTCATTTAAAATTAGTCCTATGTGCATGGGCTTGCGGACGACGAGCAATGGTTAGCTCACAGTCCGGCCGTTGAGTTAGGAAGATGGCAGCAAAACCTTAAGGGCTCAGTTGAACCGATGTCTGGTAGGGCCACGGAGAATTTCTGAAAAGGAATCCTGTGGTCACATCGGCGTCACATCGGTACTGTTGTAAGTGGTCTCTTCGTTCCAGTTTGTAGCGTTTTCAGGGTTCCGTAGCCAAATGGCAAAAAACGGAACCCTTATAGATTAGTCATGTCTGTCTGTCTGTCTGTCTGTCTTTCCGTCCGTATGTCACAGCCACTTTTTTCCGAAACTATAAGAGCTATACTGTTGAAACTTTGTAAGTAGATGTATTCTGTGAACCGCATTAGGATTTTCGCACAAAAATAGAAAAAAAGCAATAAATTTTGGGGGTCCCCATACATAGAACTGAATCTCAAATTTTTTTTTTTCATCAAACCCATTCGTGTGGGGTATTTATGGATAGGTCTTCAAAAATCATACTGAGGTTTCTAATATCATTTTTTTCTAAACTGAATAGTTTGCGCGAGAGACACTTCCAAAGTGGTAAAATGTGTGTGTCCCCCCCTCTAACTTCTAAAATAAGAGAATGATAAAACTAAAAAAAAATATATGATGTACATTACTATAAAATCTACCAACGAAAATTGGTTTGAACGAAATCTAGTAAGTAGTTTTTTTTTAATGCATCATAAATCTAAAAAAATACACTATTATTAAAACATCGATCAAAGTTACAACACATTACAAGAACTTTTATATTATGTTACTTGCTGCTACGGAACCCTTCGTGGGCGAGTCCGACTCGCACTTGGCCGGTTTTTATTTTTTGTTGCCAAGTCAGTAGCAGGGCCGAGCCGACTTCAGCCAGCGCCTGTGTGCGAAACCTATGGAGCGCCATTTTTGTTGCTAAACAAGACATAAATATTGTCTCTGGAGATGTTTACCGATGTACTTATCTATACTGAACTATAAAAATGTTGTTGTGGAACAGAAATATAAAAAAAAATTAGCGCTAGTATCTCATCCGACGCCCCTTATGCCTTGGCGCCTGAGTGCACCGCGCACTTCGAACACAGGGGCGGCTCGGCCCTCGTCAGTAGGGACTGTCCAGGGCCCCCCTTTTTTTTAATATTTTAATACTTCCTTGGTATTTGGTCACCATCACGTGACCTTAACAGCGCAGGCAGTTCTTTCTCAGTTTTTCGCGGAAAAGGACCATGAGCACGATGTCGCCAGTGTCCAACAGATGCAAAACGCACAGGTCCAGTCGTTGTGGCGACACTTGGGCGAGGCCTATGTCCAATATTGGACAGTCTTCTGGCTGAAATAACGATAACAATGACAGCTGAACTAGACATACGTCATAGCAATATCATCATGATCTAGACGTACCATTTATTAAAGCCAAATTTGTAAAGAGAACTCAAATGAGGAGCAGAACCCAATGAATAATGTCCCCTGCTCAGTAACACGTGTCTCCATAACTAATGACTCACCGAGATTTAGTTTTATTCTAACACTATGTCATGCGGTGTTAACTTCAGTTTGCCATACATTATTTAGGAGTTCAGAGCTTAGAGGGCAAAGCTTCTTGTTGGTGAAAAAGTTTCTGAAATGTTTCAATAAAACATTTGAATGTATTTTTTCTTGTTTGAATGTCTAGGTAGGAAAATTGGATGATAAAAAGATCGACAAAATGTTACGCTGTGAAGGATTCTACAGTATTATTACTTGTTTTTTAAACGTTGCTCGAGTCTAGGAATTTTACTTTTGTATCGTGGGTGCGCTCACACACATGTACACGACTATTTGTGTGTTGAGCCCGATCATTTCTTCTGTGTCTGGATATAATTTATTTATAATTAGCTTTTGCCCGCGGCTTCGCTCGCGTTAAATTCGGAGTAACACGGTTCCCCTTTCTGTGGGGGGGTCAATGAAATCCCCTTAGCGAACTCCACTGCAGGTAACGTAACCTACGACAAACTTATTTTTTGCGGTTGGTACAGAAAACGGGTCTAGGGATCGTACCGCATACTACCGCACCTAAATTAAGTTTCTTTTTTATTGTATATACTTTTCCGAGATAAAAAAAAGTACCCAGTGTGGTGCCCAGGATATTAAAGAATAAATATACCAAGTTTCATCGTAATCGAACCGGTAGTTTTTGCGTGATGCCTGAACAAACAGACAGACAGACGGACAAAATTTTTTTAAATCACATTTTTGGTTTCGGTGTCGGTCTAGTACCCCCTGCCATTTGTTTTTTTGATAATTTCAATGTACAGAATTTTCACTTCAACAGATTTATTATAAGTAGGTAAGTATAGAAGAACGTATGTATGTATGTTTTTTAATTGGGGTATATTTAGATATACGTTGTTACCTATGGAGTCCGCTTATTAACCCTAACGCCACAACGATTGAACAGACTGCCTAGTGCGAATACGTTAATGCGATCCACACACTTATGACATTCGGCACTTTGATTGGACTTTGATTTAGACTGGCCTGTTGGTCTAGTGGTTAGTGACGCTGACTGCTATTATATGCCGGACGTCGTGGGTTCGATTCCCACCCAGGACATATATTTGTGTGATGAGCACGATCATTTGTTCTGTGTCTGAGTGTAATTTATCTATAATATGTATGTATTTAGAAATATATAAGTATGTTTATCAGTTGTCTAGTACCCATAACACAAGCTCTGCTTAGCTTGGGACTAATGGCGCTGTGTGATAGTTGTGGAATATTATTATATTATTACTATTATTATCTCCTTTATTTTTCATTTGAACATAATATTTTACATTTTTAAACATTTCTTAAAAAAATAATTAAAACAAAAAAAACATTTAAAAATATAAAAAATAGTTGTCCGCCGGTGTCGGGAGCAGGGTCCAAGCTACCGGTGGTTAGGGCTCCAGAGACAGGAACCTCCTCACAATACGAGCCGTATCGAGGAGTACTGCCTTCTGTATCAGGCTCTTGATCCATCCGCGCAACGCCAGCTTCGACAGATGGTCGTCGAAGCTTTTGGCTATAAGGCCATTGACGCTCACGACAATCGGCACAATGACAGCCGAGTCCACATTCCACAAGTCGACAACCTCGTGTGCTAAGTCGAGATATTTGATTTTTTTCTCTTTCTCAGCTTTCACGAGATTCTCGTCATGTGGGATGGTGACATCGACTAACATTGCGCGGCGCGCTAATCGGTCTATCACTACTATATCCGGCTTATTGGCTATAATAGTCCGATCAGTAATGATAGACCGATCCCAGTACAACGTGACATGGTCATTTTCGAGAACTGGGTCGGGCACATACCTGTAATACGGTACCTCTGATTCCATAAGTTTGTATTTCAAAGCAAGTTGCTGGTGAATAATCCTGGCCACTTGGTTGTGTCTGTGCAAGTACTCGCCGTTAGCTAGACGAGAACAACCAGAGATAATATGTCTAATGGACTCTCCAGGTCGATGGCATGCCCGACACACGTCCACCGTCCCATCCTTCATTATATATCTCCGGTAGTTATTCGTCAAGATGACTTCGTCCATAATTGCACAGACAAAACCTTCAGTTTCCCCAAAGAGGTTGCTGAAACGTAGCCAGGCGACGGACGCTCCAAAATCTACATCAGGCTCATGAAGAGCCCGATAAAAGCGCCCGTGTAGCTCCTTGTTTTTCCATACTTCCCTACGGTCATCAGTTGTAAGTACCACAGGTTTGCGCCAGTTCTCTTTAGCCATGGACAACGGGGTGAGTCCTTTGTCCACTGCGACCACATCTCGGTGCATACCCACATCGGTTTTTTGAAAGTATTCTCGGAGGCTGCACACCTCGCGGTTGTGTAGGGTCTTCGCGTTTAGAAAACCTCGACCTCCACACTTCCGCGGGATGTATAGTCTCATAACCGACGATCGTGGGTGATGCATCCGATTTGCGGTCAGCAGTGAACGGACCCGCCTATCCAGAGCGTCTAGCTCGGTCTGAGTCCATTTGAGTATGCCGAAAGAGTACATTAAGACCGGCATGACCCAACCGTTGAAGGCGCGCACCTTATTACCACCTGATAGAAGGCTGTTTAATACCTTCTTCAGGCGGCCAAAGAAGCGCTCCTTCAACGATTATTATTATTATTATTGGCCCGCTCCAAACTATTAACCAATCAGAGAGCTGAACGCGATAAACATTTTAATCGCATTAAAATAAAAACAACTCGCACTTAGCGTACTGGATTAGATGAAATTAGACGGATGGCCGTCGGAGGCCCATGACTAAGGGTGAGTTGCACCATTTAACTATAACGATAACAGAGCCGTTAACAGTAGCCAAATCGCCGAATTGACCAATAGGCGGCCGTTTCACGGCTGGTAATGGATTGGTTATCGTTATAGTTAAAGGACAAAGCAAGTAAGTATTTTATCCCGGTTTTGCGATACATTTTATTACTCAAGCAGGCGAAGCTAAAAGCAAAAAGTAGCAGAAAACATATTTCAGGGTAGCAATACAATTTAGGCACACCGTTTTTTGTTATTCTGGGTCTTCCAGACCAGCCTAATCTAAGTTCTCTTCGAGATAATCTAGGTAACAAAAACGGGAGACCGCAGTACGAATATTGGTTGGCAAAAAGATTACAGTTACAAAACAAAAAAAAAAATGATTTATACGACTAAAATGTGTTGTACAAGCAAACAGGTACAAAATCTTCCAAGAATAAAAGATATATAATTTATATTCTAGGTATACCTAATCTAATACATAACACTGATTAATCACGAAATCTCAGAAACAATAACACCTACAAACTAAAAATTTGGCGGGTAGGTTAGGTTCCTTATAGGGTGTAAACATCCGTTAAGTACGGATTTTCCGAAATTCACTCCATAGAGAGGATTAAACGGGCTCCAAATTTTGTATGGAGAAACCGATATTCACGCGGGCGAAGCCGGCAGAATCTAGTTAAATATAATGGTCAAGCCTTTTCAGAAAGAAACATCGCAAGCCACAATTTCCGTTTTATTTTTGCAGGAACAGGATTTATTGGCCTTAATAAACAAGTGCATGAAATTATGTTAATAACAACTATTGTGCTAACTTTCAAGTTTCTACAAAGAAAAGAGATTTTACAAACGAAATTTCCCCTTTTCAACTCCTTAAAAGTAGCCATACATGCTAAGGTATACATGACAGGTTTGCCTGCACAGTTCCACTGTCAGGTAAGCTTGAATGGAAACGTGCACAGTTGTGTAATAATGCACTTTCCGGTTTACCTGTATAACACAACTGTACCAGGCAAACCTGTCAGGTATACCCTACCCTACCTTTAGGGCTAGGTATATTTTACCAGGACCATGGTGTCTCGGTGAAATATAGCCCTAAAGGTTGATTTTTCAAAAACCTCTTCTTAGAGAGCTGCGGTCTTAGAATAGTACATGAGATTCTTAGATTTTTTATCGCGGGAGTGTGTTCCCTTGATACAATTTTCTACTATCACGTGGGCGACTCTGCAGCTAGTATCAAATAAGCTTCACTAAACTTACCGTGAGCGCAGGCTTGCGGACAGTGAGCAATGGGTAGCTCACCGTTGGACCATCCGGTAACCGTCCGTTCCGAGCCCAAACCGTCGACGCGACGGCGCGTACAGTTCCACGCGTGCCTCAAGATGTCAGCAACGTAGGGTCCAGCAGGATCGAAGCCTGCTGGGACCAGGCATTTGTTTCTGAGGGGAAAACTCTGCTCTGGTATGAAAGGCAACGAAATAACAGGAGTGGGTTTTTAGTCAGTAAAAGTTTGACACACCCTCCGCCCACGAGCGGGGTAAAAAAAAGAAACACTAAATTTATGGAAATAAAATGTCGCTCTTTTACCTGTATTTTACCTGTACTCTACTTAAATTTACCTGTACGTGTATTTTAGTGACAACATGAAACATTAGTGTTTTGTTTCTCCAACCATTATCTCATTGTTTGTTACTTTAACGTGAGAAATGAGAAATTACAGCTATTCGGCTCAAAGGACAATGAAATATAGCACCCATTTTGTATTCTTTTTAATGTTTTTTGTATGTAAAATGTTATTGATTTATTATGTTAATTACGTAAGTTTGTTTTTAATTAAATTTGTTTTTTTTTTCTGTTGATTAATGGACAGGTAACATGGATGCTTTATACTTTTGGTAGAAAGGTTTTAATTTATGATTACAACTTTTTTTTTAGGTAGAAAATTATTTGATGAAATCAGAAATCAGAAATCAGAAATCAGAAACGTTAATTTCAATGATGATGACTTCTCTTACTCTAGAGCGGAACGCCCGCTTGCTCTGCTAGAATGTCAGACATACTTATTAACTCCGCACCTATGTTCCTTCAGTTACACTTTACATTTCAAGATTTCCCTGGGGCCCTAGTCGCCATCGGCCATCGGCCTGACGGTTCTACGGACATCTGTTTAAGGCGCACGTTAAACACTAATCGCCATCGATGGGTCGGGCTAGGTCGTTACTAGATGGACGGACGGTGATCTACCCATTGCTCATCCCGCAAGCCCATGCATATGGAGTATCTGTCTCTTGTGGCCGTTTGTTCTCACGTTTTCGGCCATCTCCTTCACTAGCATTACTGCTACCACGGATAGTCCTTTGATCACATCTAGGAGCGAAATTATTTTCTTCAGAGCGTAGGCAAAAAATAGATAGGTACAGAATTCAATTTTAATACAAAATGCGTTCGAGTAACGCACACATAGACACTGCTCAGAGAGGCGATATCTCGGCTTAGTTCAGCTCATTACGAGCGCGTATATGCATCCGCTTGAGACACGCGTTCTGTGAGCTTTTTTTGTGAAATAACAGAGCAAAATAAAAGTTGTAATTTTTTAGTAATCATTTTTTTAAATTCAACATTAATTACTGAATTATCTTTTTTTTAAAACTGTTCTTGACGTATTTAGGTTGGTATTTACTTGTATTTTGTTTTTACGCACCGCAGAACAGTTAGGTTGGTAAATAAATACATGATTTTGTGGCCATGTAATATTTTTTACAATTTATGTTACGTATTTATTGCCACGCTCAAGCGCGCTCGGACAGACCGGTGCCGACCCTAGCGCGTTTGTTGAGGGTAGATATGAACTGTCTACTAAAGACAACTCGAGCCCCGGTATGAAGGCTTGAAAGAACGGGGTGGGTTTTTAGTCACTAAGAGTCTGACACTATCTCCCGCTGCGTCCAAGAGCGGGGATTGTCATTGACTGGCCTGTTGGTCTAGTGGTTAGTGGCCCTGCCTGCTATGCTGGAGGTCGTGGGTTCGATTCCCACCCAGGATAAATGTTTATGTGATGAGCATGATCATTTGTTCTGTGTCTAGGTGTAATTTATCTATAATATGTATGTATTTAGAAATATATAAGTGCGTTTATTAGTTGTCTAGTACCCATAACACAAGCTCTGCTTAGCTTGGGACTAGACGGCGTTGTGTGGTAGTTGTGGAATATTATTATTATTCCATTTATTATCTATATTTAGTTACATTTTTAAATATTTCTTAAAAAGCACATTAAAAAGTAAAACATTTAAAAATATAAAAAAATAGAAGCCCATTATTATTATTATTATTGATGATTTTCCCACCATAAAAAAGGGTAGATATGAAAAGTGAACTCGTGAGATTGACTTCTTCCCTATCTATTTATTTTGTAGCGTAGGTTTCATTTTAACATATCATATCACTGTTTTTCTGGGTTAATGTATGCAAAATGAGGCCTTTCGCGTTATTATTATTCGTGGCTGTAAAAACACATTTTTTTTCTGGTAAAACATACGTTGTTATTGTGACGAAAATGACTTATAACAATGTGTAATATAGAAGGCATAAAAGTATTTTGTAAACAACCCACATGTTGTTTGCGTTGAAAAACATGGTAATTATGAAAGTAAAGATAGAGTAATCAATTGTTTTTCACAGGAAACGCGGGTATTTAACGATATTTGTTTAATATTAATAAATGGTTTCAGTACAATCGTACAATTTTTTTAACATTATTACATCACACATTTATAAGGAGTTTTTGTAGCTGATGGTCCATAAGTATGTATGTACAGTCAGTTTTAGACTTTTACGTTACAGCGAGTTGACGATAGAAAGACATGGCGAAACTATAAGGGTTCCTAGTTGACTACGGAACCCTAAAAAGTAGTAGTACGAGATCCCCAGAAGAAATCTCTTTCCTCATCTGTTATTCGATTATGATAAATATTATGTGCTAGATAATGCATTTATTAAGACATTACGAATAGGTTGCCTAGATAAACCTGGTACCAATGAAGTTAAACCATAAAATTTGTGAAAATTACAACTGTGTAGCTATCGCTGTTCTTGAGATACAGCCAAGTGATAGACAAACAGACGGACAGACAGCAGATATGTCTTAGTAATAGGGCCCCGTTTTTACCCTTTAGGTACGGAACCCTAAAAACAAACAAAAAAACAATAATCAAATCATCATGGTGTTAATCTATCATGGCTGCATTTCTTAACTTTGAGACAGTATTTGTTGACAAGAGTAAATAGACTCTTAATAAACTAGTGCGCCTCACCATCAATGATTGCGTCACTGCTTATCATCAGGTAGGATCGCAGTCAAGCACTAGTTTATATCAATAAAAAAAATACCATGAATAAGGTTCTATTAGAGTCTGCCTAATAAGTTAAACGACTTGGGTAATTATTAGGATTTAATGAAATCTGATGTAGTCAACACGGGTTCAATAATCAAGGTTGATTAAGAGATAGTGATCATTGTTTACTAACAGAAGAACCTTATAAAAAGTACCGAATATAAGTATTTTTTAAATGGTTAAATGTTATACAAAATACCCAAGTCGGTTGACTTATTAGACAGACTTTAGCAGCATAAACGATCAAGATTGCTTGGCCTTGCAACAAGCCGCTCCTTACCAGGAATACTTATTCAAAACAGGATGGATTAAAAATAAAGTAAGACAGTGTGGTCCACTGGACCACCGGACATAGTTGTGGCCTGAGGTCATCAAACTGGTTGTACCTCGGTCAAGTGAAACCATTAAGGTAGGGGCGATCATTTATCACAATCTGTCAAAACTCTATGAATCATTATGGAACAAAGCTGTTTGTCTGTGTGGTAGAGAATGCTCTAAGGCATTATGTAACTATGTGTGTGGCTGTATGTATGTGTGCTCTATGTTGTTTTGTATTCTAATTAATTGGTACAAAGAATAAATTTTGTTTCGAACTCAAACATTGGGTAGTTGAACTATTTTTTTTATAAATGAGTAGCTGTTGTCCGCGGCTTCACCCGCTTACATTACATATAGCCTATGTTACTCAGGAATAAAATGGCTTTCCATTGATGTAACAATTTTAGCAACTGGACCAGTACTTTCAGAGATTATCTCCTACAAACAAAAAAGCAATTAAGTATATTGTTGCAATAGTTGACGGTGATTGTACTAGTTTATTAAGAGTCAATTCAGTCTAGCCTTGAAGATTCCTTTTAAAAAGATCCTAGAATGAAGAATTATTATCTGTATTAAAAAGTAACTTTATATATCCAAAATGTTTATAAGATCTTTTTTTCAAATCTGTTTGGCTTGTTGTGCCTTTTAAATCAGATGGAAACGGAAAGTGTCAAGTAACGGATTAAGTCAACCATTCACGCTCAGAAGCTTTTATTCAAATTATTCTTATTAAACATTGGCCTAACTTATAAAACGTCAGAAACTAGAACACGGTTCTGATTGACCATTTTCTACAAGAGCCAACAAGAAACTCTACAGTCAACATAATATATATATATATATTTTTTCTTCTTTTTACAACTATCACACAGCGCCGTCAAGTTAAGCAGAGCTTGTGTTATGGGTACTAGACAACTGATAAACATACTTATATATTTCTAAATACATACATATTATAGATACATTGTACCCAGACACAGAACAAATGATCGTGCTCATTACACAAACATTTATCCTGGGTGGGAATCGAACCCACGACCTCCGGTATAGCAGTCAGGGTCACTAACCACTAGACCAACAGGCTTGTCAAAATATTTATTGTAAACTGTATAATTTTATATATATATAACTACATATATGTATAACTGGATGAATTTTTAGATAATAATCCGAAAGCCTACGATGTAACCCGGAAAACCTACGATTTAACAAAAATAAATCCTCTCCCAAACACACAAAATTTATCTACATAGGTACCTATGTCCCTATAAACACATTTCTTGTCACCAAACCCTCGGTTCTATCAAAATAATGCGGAGGACACTTTAATGGATATCCTCCAACCGTGACAGCTATCCCTGCCCATCTTTGCCCATCCTTGCCCATCCTACCCCATCCTTGCTCGAGGCAGCATAAATAAATCCGCCTAAATCAACACTCGACGGATTTACCGAAATATGAGGTATGTGGCAAAAAAATGGCGTATAAAGTGACCAGTGTATTTTGGCTGGTGAAACTTCCGGAAAATAAAGGCTAAAAATATGACCGAATATTATTTTTGTAGATGAAGATGAGAAACTAACGCTGGTTTTTAAATATAGCATTCGGGTTGAAGTATCGAAACTAACTTAGGGTGAGTTGCACCATTTAACTATAACGATTACCAAACCATAGCCAGCCGTGAAACGGCCGTCTATTGGTCAATTCGACGATTTGACAACTGTTAACGGCTTTGTTATCGTAGTGAAGTATCGAAACTAACTTATTAAGCCAAATGCTGACGTTTTTTAGCTTAAGGTTTTCGTGAAGACTTATCGTGGAGCTTTTTGACGGTTTCTTTCCATGGGATACAACTAAGTAATCGTTAGTATAGATGCCCAGATTTTAGGCGTATGTAAAATATTTAAAAATTATTTTTTTTTCGGCGGTATGAAATTATGCATTGACTTCTAATACATAATTTCTTCTATTGTATTGACGCTTTAAGGTGGAACGAGAGGGTGAAATATGTAATTTTTTTTTTGACAAGTGATATTTCGAATTTAGACTCAACATCTAATTCTTAATCAAAGAAATTGGTCGTCAATTACTTTAAAATAATCTCAATGCTAGCTAGATATCGATGATTAAAAAGACTACACAAATATTTTTTTTTACAGCCCTTATAATGCAGCTGGGGTGTTCAGTTTTAAAACCCGGCGCGCAAAGAACCGAATTGGCTAATATTTCTACCACTGCATGAGATATTAATAAAATACAATCACTTTATACTAGAAACTTGGAGCAGGTTCCTGTTTTGAGCATCTATTATCAGCTAAGAACGGGTCAAAACTTACTTTAAAGTAAAAGAGCCAGGGTAGCACGAAGTTAAGTTTTTGTTTTGCACTATAACATGGTTGGCGACCGCAATAGAAATTTATTTATGGAATAATTATAATCTCAGTTCGTCCTACCCTATTGAATAAGATGAATCGAATCTTGGAGCATCCCTCTGTTAATACTTTTATTTTTAAGTATGACGTATTTGCAGTTTTTCTTCCCAAATAGTTATATCTAAAGCATGTCTGAAGTTTGCTCCTGTGATATTAAAAAAAAATATTTGTCGAAAAAAGTTTATCTTTGTTTTTATTACTGAGTGAATTGCAATATTGTATTAAGCTTAGACACTTGCCTAAATAAAAACATATTTCCCGACACCCATTTTCCGAGAGCCACTCCATTACTCAGTCATACAACACAGCCCTACGACTCCACCCCATTTTATTTACATGAGTGAATGACCTAAAAACAAGGTCGCATGTCGCATCTACGTATCCCTTATTCATCACTAAGGGACATATATCAGCATAATGGCAAGCGTTATATTGTTCTCCATGTTCGCGTTAGATGCTCAACGGTACCTGCTCTTAAATAATGCACATAACAATTTACATTAGAATATTTTTAGCTGTGCATTAAAAATGTTCTTCTTTACTGAAACTACTAATTGTACACAAAACATTAATGGCTTAGGGCACACCTACTCGAATAAGTTAGGTTACATGGGGATGGTTTGTGAGCAAACGAAATAAGCGAATACCTACACACCTATGCCTACATGGGTATCAATAGTTATTTGTTATACAAGAGTTCAAAGTTGCTTTTTAACCGCGTGCTCAATTTTGATGACCGAGCAAGCGAAGGGTTCAAAAATTAGAATCCTGAGCGTTGGCGAGAGAATCAAAAGAGCACGAGGTGAAAAATCTTTGCAGTTGAGTGCAACACGTAACTTTTCATCCCACCTCAGCGAGGAAATGACTAAATGCGAAAAAAGTACACCTAGGAGGTTCTGAGTCTGAGTTATTAATAAATTAAAAAAAGTTGTATGATAAATTTGGTACCATGGAGGTAGAAGTAAATCGTTTTAATGATGTTTTGAATTCATAAACTTAGTCCACGCGATGCGATGTTCTAAATTCAATTTACTTTATCTCTCTAGAGAATAAAAACGGCTTTTGCTCTCAGATATCGAAGAGCAAAAATACTGTTTCCGAGATGGGGGATGAAAATGTTATTCTTCACTAAAATTACTATTTATAGTGAGTCGTATTAACTCCCGGGTGCTGTATGCATAATACTTGTAGTATACTTATGTATGTATTCAATTGTATATTTATTTATGTATGTATTTATTTGAATTCTATCTGCATTAACAGTTGAAATTAAGCCAACACGTGCAGATTCTCAGGCGAATATTACACGGTAGGTTTTGCTGTCAGTTTTCCACAGTCAAAGTTTTGATTGACGAAAACCCTGCCGTCTAATGCGATGATTGACGTTTTTTAGTCCTGATTAACGAAAATCATTCACGATTGACGGAGTTGATTGAGGCTTGCATGTCCGTGAAATGGTCGCCTTAAAATAGATTCTGTTCCTGAGTTAGTCTATGTCAGTGCTGCCTCTGTGTATAAGGTAATCTGTGTAAACTTCTATACTGAACAAACAGTGGACGGGCTGTCAGCTTGTAAGTGAATGGATTGCGAAAATAGGTCATTGTGTTGTTCCAAGCTGGTGTGCTACCTTCATAATATTTCAGGATGTGCTGCACTTTGTTTACCAGATACTGGACCCTTCTGAATTTAAAATATGATGACAAACATAAGGAAGGGATATCTATTGGCAAACATCCCTAGAACGAACGCAGCTTTGTTTTTCAATAAACTTACTCGAAAACTCGCTCTTATCCCACTGCTTTTAGGCACATAATAGACTGTTTTCCGCACACGTGCAGAAAAGTACGCGTGCGGAAAACACCCCGGTCACAATTTTATTAAATTTATCGAATCAGGCTGGGCTCGTATCAACTTCCGCGAGTCGCCGGTCAACCCCCGTTTATTAATTTCTTAGTGAGAAGTGTATTGAAAAAAGTCGATTGACAAACTTGCTTTGTCAGTGCAGCCCTCGGCTTCATAACACACTCGCCTACGGTTCGTGCGAATTCCGCTTCGGTTGCAATGAAAAACTTTCCGCACTTGTATTACAATGTACTATTGTGATGGAAGTTAACGGCTATCATCGGACTTACCTAGAAATTTACAGGTCCAGATTTATTCCTATTCTTGTGCTACAAGACCTTGCTTTGTGCTTTGCTGTGAAGAAGAAGCCCTATGAATTTTGATTTCCTCGAGAGTGTTTTTTTTTTTATGGTGGGAAAAATCATGCTTTGACATCCCCCGCCCTTGGGCGGAGCGGGAGATAGTGTCAGACTCTTACTGACTAAAAGACCCACCCCGTTCCTTCTAGCCTTCATACCGGGGCTCGAGCGCCCTTTCGGATAACCCTGGCCCCAGTAGGCTTCGACCCGGCTGGGTCCCTGCTGTTGCTGACAACTCCTTGAGGCGCACGGGAACAGTGTGCGCTGTCGACGACTTGAGCTTAGTCCGGACAGTTACCGGACGGCCGGACAGCAAGCTACCCATTGCTCACTCTCCGCAAGCCCGCGTCTACGTTGGCCGGAAATCGGGATCAGAATCCCGGCGACGGCGGCGGCGATAACGCCGTTGCCTGATGCGTTCGGCCTCCTCCTTTGCGAGTATTACTGCTTCGCAGAAGTCGGCGACCGCCTGCTACTCCTCCTCGCTCCGGACCATGGCCTCAACCAAGGCCCGGCGCGAGAGGTCTCCGCCGCCGATCGCCCCCACGAGGGCACGGCGATGCTCCGCCCAAGCAGGGCACACCTCGACTGTGTGCTCCACCGTGTCCTCCGGGCGTTCCGCACAGTGGCGACACCCGGGCGTCACTTCCGCATGAATCGAGTGCAGGAATCTCCCGAACGAACCATGTCCGGTGAGTACCTGCGTCATGCGGAAGGTAAGGACGCCGTGAGGTCTTTCCAGCCACGCCTCAAAGAGGGGACTTACCGCTCCTCGAGAGTGTCGAAATGTGCGTTTTTTGCCACAAAAACCAAAGTATCTTTTTTTTCTCGTTAACTTATAAGGTTCGTTTTTTACAGCTTCAAGAGTCTGCAGACCTGATTATATGGTTTTAATTTGAATTCGACACCTCCACGCGTTCCCAAGACAAAGAGTCTAGACAGACAGACAGACGGACGGACAACAAAGACAACTATAACGGTTCCGTTTTTTTTTTCTTTTGAAGTACGGAACCCTAATAATAAAAAATAAGTACTGCGGGGTTTAGACTGCACCAAGTTCTAAAAATAGGCACAGTTTGGACAGTACCTACGTTCCTGTCACGGGTCGTAGAAATTGCTTGTTTGGCACGAACTAACGTACATAGTCGTAAAAGGCCGTCGATGGCCACTTTGGGCACATGTTTCTGTAGGATACTAGGAGAGAATCTAGTGAATATAATATCGTTGTAGTTTGTACTGTAAATACTAGATAGTTTTCTTACCTAAGTCGACTAAAACGGAACCCTTATAGTATCACTGTTGTCCGTTTAGACGTCTGTTAGGATCCTTTTTCTCAAGAACAAGCAGAGGTACCAAGGTGAAATTAATACCTTGTCGGGTCTGGTACCCCATGGAGCGGTCAAATAATTAAACTTCTAAGTTATTGTGCCGGTTCGTACTCTCCGCTCAGTATTGTAACGCTGCTCAGCTCGACGGTAGGCTCGTATAGGGATTCTTCAATAAAATCAAACACTTCGGGCGGCGCACTCTTATATTTTTACTTATTTGAACGATTTCATGCTTTCCTTACAAAAATTACTTCAACAATGTAAAAACAACACACATTCTTTTTTCTACCAACTTTCAAACCTATTCTAGAACAGCATAATCCTTTGAATTATATTTTACAAGCCAGTTCGTTGGTTACATAAAAAAACAACTCATGCGGTCTCGTTTTGATATCACAGTATTACGGCCTGCTCTCCACTCCAACCCTCATCTCTTCGCTCTGGTCCGCTCCACTCCACTCCGGTCTACTTTGCTCCACTTCGGTCCACTTTGCTCCACTCCGCTCCGCTCCACTCCACTCCACTCTGCTTCACTCCGCGCGGAGTAATAAACGGAGGGGATGGGCTCCACTTACATTGTTGTGGAGTGGAGATTTCGAACACTATGATTGGCCAATTCTCGGTCCACTCACTATACCCAGCTCCGCATGAGTGGCATCCTTAAACCCTAGATTCGTTAGCATTCTTTCTAACAGACGAAGTAAATCTTTCATCACGTTGCTATTTTTATTTGAAGGAGAATGTTCTTTACAACACCTATTCCTATGAATAAATGACCTAGTTCCGAATAGGTCACATTATACATAGGTCACTGGTCAGCTTGGTTACCTAGCTGTGAAGTTCTGAACTCGACTAGCAAGACAGCCTGAATTTTATAGATAGGTAGACGTATAAAAAATATGGTAGAAGTTTAAAATTAACAGAGTGTTACAATGGGCAGTCTTATCGCTAAAAGCGACTTCATTTTATTTTATTTTTATTAGACCTTTGTTTTTTATTATTTATAGGCTCGCGTTTGACCAACGTCTCACTTGATGGTAAGCGATGATGTGGCCAACGATGGAGCACGCTTGCCTTGATGGAATCTATTCACTTTTCACTTATAAACCCCTATCAGGAAACACAGATTCCGGCCGGGAATTCCACAACCTAGCCCACAATAAATGTTTTCCCGAAACGTATGGGTGGGATGTCTATCATGTACCGGTGGCGCAACGCCATACTTCCAGGGGTCCGATGATGGAACGGAATGTTGGACGGATATGTCAGAGAAGGTGGAAAGATACGCAGGTGGTTCATGATGTAGGTACTATTTACGTCGATACATACAGTTACCAAAACGGATCTTGAGTGCTCGACGTCAGAGCGGGGATCGCTTTGCGCATTCCATACATAAGCGAGCCAATCGTCTTCATTGTTAGCCCATGCAGCAACGCAGGGAACGAATTAGGAGTGCCGTCTATGACGCGAAGGCGCGGCGAGCCAATCACTGACACTTCCCGCCCCCGCGTCTCACTTCGCACCACTAAAAAGACCGAATATTTGACTTCTGCGCAACCGCTCAAGATCCGTGATGGCAACTGTAGCTAATAAAAATAATATTTTATTTTCCAATTCACTTACTCGGATATCAATAAGATATTACTTTTTCAATGCGTTACTAGCTCTTTTTAGTTGCCTCGTTCCTATGGCCTCTTCTATAGAAACAGAGCAATTTACCTGGTTTAAAAAGTAGCTAGAGGCAGGGCACATTGCTCGTAGAACAGATGGTCGAGTAGGCTGAAAGGTTTTGAAGTGAAGACACGGCCTAAGGCCTCCCACAAGACGAACCGACGATCTGTACCCTGATTCACGTAAAATCAAACAAGCCAAATATCGTTGAAGTTTTATAGTCGTTCGATCGAAGTCCTATCTAAAATCGGTATTCACGTGTTCCCTAATCGGTATTGGAAAGATAGACAACTCAACTGGCTCGAAACTAAAAGATCTATCGACGACTTATTTCCAGTTACATTAATAAGTATTCTATCAGGATAATGAAATACAGATCTTTTTTTTTCGACCAAACGACTTTAAAATCGGTGTCGTTCAAATTCGATTGATGGATGTGAATACGGAAATGGTCTAAACGCTGCGGTATCGTTACGGTTTTGATTACGTGAATCAGGCTACTGGTGTGGATCGCGGGAATGAAATGGATGCGAGAAGCACAGGATCAGTCATTCTGGCGACTCTTGGGAAGGCCTAGGTCCAGCAGTGATGATGATAATTGGAAAAAGTCTAAACCATTTTTTCTGTCTGTTATCGCTGTTTGTACAGATTAAGTGTTAGATACAAAAACCGGCACGAATCTTGAGCGCTCCGCTCGTCAAAAGAGTCAGGCTCAGGATCAATTTGCGCATCGTACACATCGTCGAGCCAATCACTGTAACTACAACGATGTACTCCCAGCTCCCGCGTCTCACTGGAACGGGGTGGGTTTTTTAGTCAGTAAGAGTCTGACACTATCTCCCGCTTAAGAGCGGGGGATGTCAATGGATGATTTTTTCCACTCTAAGAAAAAAAGCTTAAATAGGTACGGGTTTTATTTTTAAATGAATCCACAGAAAGCCAAATTTATCTATGAAGATAAATTCTCTTAAACATACGGGCACATTAATAATTCCGCATTTCAACGTCCGAAAACTCAATGCCAGACTTTAATCTTATAAATACACATTTCAAACTTTACCTGAATTCAGTCGTGCATACGGTTGTGAAACGGAAACGTACATCGGAAGTCCAGTCGGAAGCGTTTTCTTGCATTATTAATTACAGCTGGTAATTCCGCACTTCCGCAGGTAATTCCGCACGTAATTCCTGCTAATCCTCGTTTAATTTCCGAGGGGTACGTCCCGAAAATTATACGGGCCCGTTATTGTCTTTACGTTTGAAGGAAATAAATGACTCCTCATTCTACCAAGGTCTGGCTCCAGCTACCGAAGGCTTTACAGTTATTAAAGAGAGGAGAGAAAGGAGGTTCTAATTAAAAATGTGGTCGTTGTTGTTTCAGTGATGTAGCTGTCAATTTTGTCTTGTGTTTTAGTTCATTTATTTTATTTAATAGATAAATTTTCATAATCTTTTGGTTTGTCTTTTAGTATTGCGGCTTACTGAAATGTCCTTTCTTCATTATTGCTTGTCGTAAGGTGATCTACACAAATACTGTCATTTGAGTGGTCTAAAAGCAAATTCGCCACTGTCCATTTCTTACGGGTATGACAATGGCGCATTCTCTTCTATACCTCTAATTTATCTGTATTCGCTTGCACTGACTGGATAGGTCCACTCAAATCTGTGTGGATCTCCCCTAAAAAACTTTTTCAGACACCAATCTGCATGGTTCTCAATGATTTGACTATTGCATGTTTGCTGTATGGACTTTAAAATAGACTTTGATCCCTTTTTTTCGATGGGAAAAATCATCCTAGGACGACCCCCGCTCTTGAGCGGAGCGGGAGATAGTGTCAGACTCTTACTGACTAAAAAACCCATCGCGTTCCTTCAAGCCTTCATACCGGGGCTCAAGCGCCCTTTCGGATAACCCTGGCCCCAGTAGGCTTCGACCCGGCTGGGCCCCTGCTGTTGCTGACAACTCCTTGAGGCGCGCGGGAACAGTGCGCGCCTTCGACGACTTGTGCTTGGTCCGGACAGTTACCGAACGGCCGGACAGTGAGCTGGACTTTGACCCCTGAGATGGTTTCAGTGTTTCATCTCAGAATCAGCTAGGAAACATAGGCTGAAGCCGGTGTTTCCTAGTTTAAATTGTGAAGAAAATTAAGTGTAAACGTATTACTTTTTTTACCTTTTTGCAAAATAAATATTATTTATAGGCATTTTCCTGCAGCAACAATAAAAGTGATACCATCATAAACAACAAAGTACCGAGAGATTAAACCCGCCATAGTCCTCACTCACTACGCGTCATCCTCCCCTATTCACAGTTCAAAGGCGATCCCGGCTTATTGGGTGAGGTTGCAGCGCCGTAATAATTCACAGCCTCATTGTTCGCCGACCATCAGCTTCTAATAAATCAACAGTTGCTTCTATGTTGAATAATGTCTTAGCATGCGACGAAACGGGCTGTAGGGATATTAGAAAGAGCTTAAAAATACGGCCTTGGAATGTAAAGGGTAAGTGATTGAACACAGATGGGTTTTAGTTAAAGTTTGACACGCTCTCTTGCTGGGTCTAAAATTACATTTCTTCACTTTTTTACGCTTTGACACGGTCTCTTGCTCGGGCAAAAATTACATTTTTTCTTACGCGTATTCGAAGTTAACTTTGAGTCGAAGTTTCTTTCCACCACTATTTTTTTTTTAGTAAAAATACTTAGAGGGTTTATTAGAAAAGATCTGGTCATTATTTAAGTAAAGTTCAATGAATAATATTTATAAACAGCAAAGTTATGAGCGTTTGTGTATATATCCCCTAAATGTTACTCAGTTTATTGAAATATTGTACGGGTGTGATAAAAATGGAAAGACACTACTAGTTGTATTTTCTTGTAGAAATTGTTATTAATGATTCATTCAAATAAGAATTTACCAATTATGGCTTGTGAACTTTTTTTACTTTTGACTTCACAAATATGACCAGTAACGAACACGGATTGAGCCCTATTATTTTGTACATTTGTACTAATTAAAAAACAAGGGCTTACATAGTCTGTCTAATAAGTCAACCGACTTGGGAATTTTTTGTAATATTTAATCATTTAAAAAATACTTATATTCGGTACTTTTTATAAGGTTCTTCTGTTAGTAAACAATTATCTCTATCTTTTAATCTACCTTGATTATTGAACCCTTGTTGAACTACACCATACTTAATTAAATCCTAATAATTACTCAAGTCGTTTAACTTATTATTATACACTAGCTTTTGCCCGCGACTTCGTTCGCGTGGAATAGTGACTTCCGGCAGATAGTACTGAATTGATGCCGACTCTTGACCAATAGATGGCGCTGTATGTCCGGAATAAATTTTATTTTAATTTTATTTTTTATTTCATTGTTTGTAATAAAAAACTATCCTATGTCCTTTCTCAAGTTCCAAACTATGTCTGTACCAAATTTCACTCAAATCGGTCCAGTAGTTTAGGCGTGAAGCAAAGACAGACAGACAGAGTTACTTTCGCATTTATAATATTAGTTTGGATATTGATTTGGATTATGGAATTTGTTCTAAATTACCTAATTATAAACAGATAATTTAAAACAAATTTATCGTTCACTTGTGTGTCTTGAATGGCAGAAACAAAGATAGATAGATGTTCTCATCTCATCAGTGTCTTACTGCTTGTGACCACCACCAATATTGCCACCAATATATCGTCCAATATTGCCACCAATATATACACTTCACGGCAATATTGCCGCCAACGGCACATCTCTACTTGTGAGTATACGTGTCTAAATTCTACAAATCACTTGAATCGACCATCTGCACCTATCTACACTGTTAGGTACACCCAGCTATACACTCTGCTGAGATTACACTGTTAGGTACACCCAGTATGTATCTTGTTAGTTAATTACATAGGTGAGAGATGGGGTCTGCAAGCCATTTAATAATACGCTGTCGGCCGCACCTGTAATCCTAGGGATCAGTGTGATGTAGTACAGTTGCTTGGGTGTTAGGTTCTCAAGGACTGTGTTGATAGGTCATAATCATCAATCAAGTCGGCCTATTGCAGTGCTTAAAGCATTATTTAGTCATTATGTTTTACAATCCACAATGTAGGTACATTTGTTTGAAGGCCTCCTTCAAGGCAACCGATGACCTGGTGAAGGTTGCGGGACGCACAGGATCGTTCATTATGGTGACACTTGGGGGAGGCCTATGTTCAACAGTGGACGTCTAGTGGCTGAAATGAATATACTTACACGTATTTTATACTTCTGTAACTATCCCACCGTGCTTTCTCTATATCTAAACTCATATTATAAAAAGGTAAAGTTTTTTTTTGTTTGTAGGAGGTAATCTTTAGAAGTACTGGTCCGATTGCTAAAATTTTTTCACCGATAGAAAGCTTTATGCTTTTTTAGCTTTATTCCTGTGTGAAATAGGCTTTACTTTATGTACGCGGGCGAAGCCGCAGCCAAAAGCTAATGTATGTTTAAGAACGAGCACATAGTAAAAGTAATAATAAAATGGTTTCATTTATAAAACAGGGCACGTTTTATTTTAAATATTAAAAAGTACTTAGTTATAAATAGGTAGGTCTAAAGTTATGATACAAACGTGAAAACTCAAGTGGTCCAAAAATAATATCTTTACCAAGTTTTTAATAATACTATTCTGGAACATACTAAAAGGTCAAACTTTTGTGGAAAACTTCATAAGAAAACTCCATAAATACAATTTCACATTCTTCGCGTCATAAACGCCTGACGAAAAATGTAACGCAACATATAAAGTAGTTTAATAGCGCGTAATATAAAGCAAAATAATGTTCAGGCGCTAGAAACTAGCGGCTGGTCGTATGTATATGTTTGCATTTCTTAATTTATTTTCTGGACTAAACGTTTATAAATATGCCCACCGCAAGCTTTAGCTGACTAAAGCTTTATGTTTTAAACAATTTCCCGAACAATTTTTCCTTGCGTTCCGTGCCCCTTAAATTTATGGCCTCAAAGCTTTCCTATATTTAGCAGCGCTTGTTTATATTATCTCTTCTGAGTATTCGAAGCTTCTATAAAATTTTAGTGATGTTGGTATTTCTTGGAAATTATGACACAAAGAAGTCGGTTAAAGAGGTTTGTTGTTGACATAAAGGGCTCTAAAAGTATGTCGCGGTATGTTAAGTAAAGAAATATGATTACCTACTTTGAGAGAAGAATCGCTTGTGTGCGAGTTATTGCTGTGACAAAATTAGAACGCGCCGAAAATATTTTTGTATCATATTTATATTTTACAAGATAATGCCTGCTTTGTCGGATGAGGATATTGTTACTTGAATTTTATTATTATTTACATAACTGACGAAGTGTCGGTGTATTAAATTCTGTTTATTTTTTTGGGGAATAAAGACGTGATAATAATAGATTATTTTACGTGATTTTATAATTAATTTTTTTTTAATAACACATGCTAGCACGTATATTATAAAGACGAAGGATTTTTATTATGTATGTATGCGTATAGATGCGTCGATGAAATTTGGCATAGAAGTAGACCATTTCCGAGAATAGAACATAAGAAACACTTTTTATTTTGGGAATATGTTTCACCGGAATCATCTATACTTCTATACATATAAATAAAATTGGAGTGTCTGTTTGTAATATTGATGTAACGGCTTTTTACTTCATGCATATGAATATGTATACGTTACATACACCAAAATAACTTATTTTATCTGTCTGTCTGTCTGTTTGATCCGGCTAATCTCTGAAATGGCTGGACCGATTTTGACGATACTTATTTTGGCAGATGGCTGATATGATAATGCTAACATAGGCTACTTTTATTTTAGAAAAAATAATTCAAAATCCTGTAGTCCACGCGAACGAAGTCGCGGGCACAGCTAGCACTAATGTTAAAAAGAGGTAAATTTGTTGTTTTGTTTGTAGGAGGTAATATCTGGAATTACTGATCCAATTGGTAAAATTTTTTCACCGATAGAACGCTGCTTTATTCCTAAGTGACATAGGCTATATTTTATATACTCGCGCGACGCTCCGGGCAAAAGTTAGTTTTTGGTTTTTTATATTAACAGTTTTGCCCGCGTGAATAGTGACAACCGATAAATTTACTGACTGACATATTAACGTACAGCCGAAAGTACTGAGAGTAGAAATGTAAAATTTTGCACAAGGCTTTATTGTTGTATGTGTGTGTGTGTAAGTTGCTCAAACGGCTCAACAGATTTGGATGAAATTTTGCACACGGGTAGACCATGTCTTGAAATTGGCCAATAGACTACTTTATATCCTGAGAGTACTTATACCTTGGGATCATTTCCAATTTACACGCAGGCTAAACCACTGGCAGAGGCTAGTCTCACAGAAATCATAAACAACATAATAACGTAGTTTCTATGAACTGCAAATTGCCAAAGTTTATTCGATCAAACGAAATTTCATTTGCAGTACCTACCACCATCAAAATCAAATTACGATTTCAGAGAGTGCTTCAAAAGTTCACAAACGTCGATACTCACTGACCTCCCCATATTTTCCTATATATTTAAAAGAGCTACTAAATATTGTAGGTATTCATTTCTAAGAAGCTATCGATAGAGCTTCAAAAACTTCTCAAAAAAAAAACGCATTGAGAAGTTTTTGAAGCTTCGAAACTTCTCAGTGCGTTTTTTTTGTTTTAGGTATGAAATCATTTGTTGTTTTCTTCCGCTTTAGGGCGGAGCGGGAGGGTTTGTCAGACTTTTACTGACTTTACCCATTCCTATATTCGCCGCCGCCGGGATTCCGATCCCGATTTCTAGCCACCGTAGGCGCGGGCTTGTGGACAGTGAGCAATGGGTAGCTCGCTGTCCGGCCGTCCGGTAACTGTCCGGGCCAAGCCCAAGTCGTCGACGGCGTGCACTGTTCCCGCGCGCCTCAAGGAGTTGTCAGCAACAGCAGGGGCTTAGCCGGGTCGAAGCCTACTGGGGCCAGGGTTATTCCAAAGGGAACTCGAGCCTCGGTATGAAGGCTTGAAGGAACGGGGTGGGTTTTTTAGTCAGTAAGAGTCTGACACTATCTCCCGCTCCGCCTAAGAGCGGGGGTTGTCACTGGCTGATTTTCCCTACCAAAAAAAATATACTCATTCCTATATTTCTTCCTTACCTTCGATCTAAGACGTCAGGCTTCTCTTTCGCACAACCCATGACCTTAATAGGTTTCGACCCCTACGGTTTTACTGACATCTCCTTCAGGCATATGTGGAACACTATGCGTCGTCAAAGACTCGGGCTTACTCCGGACGGTTACGGGACGACTGGACGGCGAGCTACCTACCCATTGCCCTCTACATTTATGGTGCCGGATAATCGTCCTGCGACTGTGTAACAGGTTAAGGAAAAGTTTGCTTTCAAGAACAGAAAAATATCTGATCACCATTTTTTTTTCGGTAGTAAAATCATCTAATGACATCCCCCGCTCTTGGGCGGAGCGGTAGATAGTGTCAGACTCTTACTGACTAAAAACCCACCCCGTTCCTTCGTGCCTTAATACCGGGGCTGAGCTATCTTTCGAAACTAACCCTGGCCCCAGTAGTCTAACCCTGGTCCCAGTAGATCTGCTCACAATCAAAATCAAATTAAGCTTTCAGAACCAGATAGAGAGTACTTCGATAGTTCATAAACTTCGATACTGGCTTTCCCGTATTTTCCTACATATTTAAAGGAGTTTCTTTGAAATATTGCATTCAATTCTAAGGAGCAATCGATGCTACTTGAAAACTTTCTCAATGCACCGGGTATTGGATTCTCTTTGTAGTACTGCATTTTACCGCTCGTTTACCGTTCGATATTTTTACTTCACTGATTTTGTAAAGGTTTGAAACGGTTAAATAATTTGTATGGAACTAGATTTGTAAGGAGACTATGATTAGAGTCAAGAACATTGGTTTCAATAATGATCCGAATAGTATTTGTGTATTTACAACATTATTGTTTTTTAGTTCTAGTAAATTAAATAAGTTACGTGTTGCTTATTTATGTTTGAACATCTACTAATGACGGGTAAACGGTTCAAGATTAATTATGAACAATAATAATAGGTATAATAATAATATTCCACAACAAGCTAAGCACAGCTTGTGTTATGAGTAATATTCAACTGATAAACATACTTATATATTTCTAAATACATACGTATATAGATAAATTACACCCAGACACAGAATAAATTTTAATGATCATGCTCATCACATAAACATTTGTCCTGGGTGGGAATCGAACCCACGACCTGCGGCATAGCGGTCAGAGCCACTAACCACTAGACCAACAGGCCAGTCAAAACTTATGACTTAGGATAATTCTAATTATGGTTATAAGTATGCTGTGTGGTATGGCTTTAAGTACGTTCCTTTAAGTTATTTTTGGGCTTTCAAGGGGGTTTAGCGCCGGCAAAAGCAACATTATCTAATTAACCCATTATGTATCACTGCTGGCCGAAGGACTCTCCCTACTTTTTTTTTAGGAACCGTTAAGTACTGCTTTGAATGCGGTCCTTTGTCATATCTTTAGATCCGCTCAAGGGGCCCTAATTAAAATTATTTCACTGTCAATGGCTTATTTGATATTTTTTATTTCATTTGATGGCAAAAGCTAGTTTCCAATAAATTGCAATAAATACCGCTTGACTTGACGCTTAAGCCTGTACATTGGCCGGTAAAAAGGACCTTTGATCTGAATGCACAATTTTCAAACTCGTTGGTAGGTATTTGTGAAGCCCGCCAAATCGTTGTTGTGAACTCGCTCGAGAACATTCTAAGGAAATACTTGAATTCTTACAAAAGTTTGAACGTAGTTTGCTCTTTGTTGGGAAGCGGAGATGTAAAAGTGATTTCTACAGCGTTTATGTTATAAAGGCTGATATTGCATGGTTACTATGTATGGTTAGTGTCTAAGTAAAACCGAGAATACTAGACACTAATAAGAAATAGTTGCTCACTCAAATACACACACGAAATTTGATGTAAATCGGTCAAGCCTTTTAGACTGAGTTAGGTAACCAAAATATTTACCGAAGAATTATAAATAAAAAGATATTTTCGTGCCAATAATGGTGTGCATTACCAGAGATTTGGTTTTGTAAATATAATATACCAAGATACCTCTTTGTAATATTTGCTTCTTATATTGATTTCAAATACATCTACGAGAGAGGACACTTAATTACCTACATCTAACTCGGCTGACTTGTAAAATTTTTCCTTATCTTCCCGAGGTACTTTGTAAGGCCGTCATGCGAGAACAAGCCATCTGTTTCTACTTTGTGTTGTTATCAGACTGAGAGGCATTTAAGGCATTTACTAATTAACCTCAAAAGCCCCAGCGGCACAAAAACGTGCCAGTAAACAAGTATTACCGTTGAGCCCCGCTGGCCCAATTTTGTGCCACCAAACCCGCCGATTTAAAAAACTGTATTTGTAGTAAAGATAAGTCTTAAAATCGTTTCTGAACGAATGTTCTCGACGGCAGATAATATTTTACTGATTATTAATATTGGTTGACGTAAATAATGGCAGTCCTTGAGAGGTTAAGCAGATGTGAAAACGGAAACATTTGGAGGTGACGATCTTAAGGCCGTTGTTAACATTTTGTGCGATAAAACAGTGACATTGTGAAGCCTACTTCTCGGTAGGCAATGGCTAAGTTAATAGATACGAAAGAAAAAAAGTTTTTTTTTATTATCAAAGGATGATTCTTTCGTGTGATACTTTGGGCAAAAAATAAATAAATAACGACATGATATTTTTAGCTTGTGTTCCCTACTCCTTTCAAACTGTTTTGATCTTTAGAAATATGATGTACATATAATAAATTATGTAAATCGATCAATATTTCGCAAAGGTAATTGATGTTTTAAATGTAGAATAATCGTGTTGCCGCCTGCGCTCGTATAGAGCCCATGCGGGCCCTACGATTACGTGTGCATTTAATCCGGTCGACTATACGCCTTAAGCAGATAAGAGAACGGAAACATTGGGAGGTAACGCCACATGAGTAAATAGTAACGCTCTTAGTGTACACACCTACACAGACATTATTGGTGTTGTTCTTCAGAAAGGTCAGGTTCGTAAACACACTATCGGCTTATGCGTATATGGGAACGTATACAAAGTAAAAGGAGTATTTTATGTACGACTAGTTGACCCGGCAAACTTCGTATCGCCTAACAGTCAATTAATGTAGTAGGTATATATTTCGATTTAGTTAACAGATTGCGACGAAACCAAGCATAAGTAATATATCAAGTTACACACAATCCTAACTAATATTATAAACGTGAAAGTGTGGATGTTTGGATGTTTGTTACTTAATCACACAAAAACGGCTGAACGGATTTGTATGAAATTTGGCATGCATATAGCCTTTGACATGGAAAAGAACATAGGCTACCTTTTATCCCGATTTCTTAAGTACCTAATACCACGCGGGTGAAGCCGCGGGCAAAAGCTAGTTTTAATATAATTATAAAAGTTAATCTACATCGATATCGTATATTATATGTGATGCGCGCACATATAAAAACTGTTACAGATTTATTATATGTATAAATTCTCTGGAGTGATTTATTTTGCCTGTAATTCTGCCAACCCCAGTTTACAAGTTTTCGTTTCTTCTTATTTAGGAAATTATCCAACGATTTCTCCCGTTTTGTGCTGGAGCAAAACGGTGTGTCAGACTTTTACTGACTAAAACCACACCTGTATCTTTCAGATGCCATTTACTTTCTAGGACCGCGAGTGTCCTTTTCAGAAAATTAGCGAGCGTTCGCCCTACAGTTTTGCTTACATCTCTATGAGGCGCGTGTAGAATGCTTTGCACTGTCGACGACTCGAGCTTAGTTTGAATCGCGAGCTACCCATTGCTCGCCGTCCGCAAGCCCGCGCCTAAGATGACGGGTAGTCGTCCTGCAACTGTGAAAATGGAAACCAGTTAACTCAAAATAAAGTACATTGACCTTTTTCTAATATCTCCAACATATCGAAGGTACCCGAAAAACTATCAATGAACTGTTTTTCAGAAAATTTAAGGATCACGATAGATACAAGACAGTTTTATGTCTTTTTCAAATTAATAATAATAATATAATATTCCACAACTATCACACAACGCCGTCTAGTCCCAAGCTAAGCAGAGCTTGTGTTATGGGTACTAGACAACTGATAAACATACTTATATATTTCTAAATACATACATATTATCGATAAATTACATCCAGACACAGAACAAATGATTATGCTCATCACACAAACATTTATTTTGTCCTGGGTGGGACTCGAACCCACGACCTCCGGCATAGCAGTCAGGGCCACTAACCACTAGACCAACAAGCTAGTCAGAGAATGTCAATAAATATAGAAGGGTCAATGACCGTTATTTCACATTTATTTGGCGTCTACCTTAGTGTTTTAATATAGTAAAATGTCCTTTATTATCAAGTGGTAATTAGGAATCAGAATAATCCCGCAATTCGGTTCACGATACTTAACAGTACATATACAAACCGTGTCTCCTTTCAAAAGCCATTTATAAGTTTGTATATAGTCCTCTTCTGCCTCAAGACACAAAATAGATAGTTACAGAAGACAAACTCATGTATGTACTTCACTTTTTATACCTACGCTCAGTGCACGCACACTAATGAGCGTTTGAGCCGGAACTGTTCGACGAGCGGACCGAGGCGCTTCGAGATATCGTGTCCGTGAGCGGTGTCTATGTGTGCGTTGCTCGAGTGCGCTTTGTATGTAGATTGATTTCTGTACCTACCTATTTTGTACTCAAGATGACAAGAGCTCTCACCTGCCGTAATTAGCATCAAAGGTTGGAATGATCTCTTGTCTACAGTTGAAGAGAATCAGGGCGGAACTCTGGGCGACCCTTGTAAATCAACCAATTGGTTTGAATCGCCGAATCTGTGCCGAATTCGATTCAAAGTGACTTTTAGGACCCTTTCGTGGGTGATTCTGATGCATTGAGAGGTTGTAAAGTTGGCCTAGCTTGTTAGGCAAGTCTACTTAAGTAGCGGCTGTGGTTTCGTTTCGAATACTAGAGGTGTTATTTTTGGTTGAGGTGGGAAAACTTTCGATGATTTCTCTCGCTCTAGGATAGAGCAGGAGGGTGTATCATGCTTAAAGCTAGAACTACATTACACCGATGCACACATGGACTACGTCTGATTTGTATGTAGAACGCGCGTGGCGTGGATCTGCAGCTTTACAAGTCTAGTTTCCATATGATATGTAAGGAGACAGACGCCCCCAGATCTGCGTACGTAGCACATGTGTGCACATTGTAATTCTACCGTTACTGACTAAAGCCACACTTGTGTCCTTCAGTTGCCCGTAGCGGTTTTGTCTAACAATAAGAATTAATTCTATATCGTGGTTTCGTTCGCACAGTCCATAAGACACCCATACTCAAAACAATATCTGTGGGACGTACAAATATTTGTTCCTTGCGTGAATAGAAACATAACTAGCAAATGATTAGTTACATGTTAATTGCGTTACTTTGCGTAATTTATTTCATTACCACTGCTCTCAAAACGGTGAAGGAAAACATCGTGAGAAAACCGACATGTTCTAGAACCATACATTCGAAGACATGTGGCATTCACCTACCCGCACCGGGCCCTCGTGGTGGATTACAGCCCTTTTCCTCACCTAGAGAGGAGGCCTGAGTCCCCGTAGTGGGAACATTAAAAGCTGATTATTGCTTATGCTAATGCATCTAACCAATCATAATCATTTATATATAGTGCACACACACGCACCATGACACTCATAAACCTTCGCTTTTATAAAATTAGAATGATTCAGTTCTTGAATAATTTTAGATCACCCTTCCGTTGTTGAAACCTCTACAGACCGGACCAAGCGTTTCGCCTCGTCGTTTATACCACGTACATCGAGGTACTGGAACAATTTGCCTGCTACGGTCTCCCCGTCCGATTACAAAATAGGTATCTTCAAGGCAAGGGTGAATAAGCTCTTAATAAACTAGTGCGCCTCACCATCAACGATTGCATCACTGCTTACAATCAGGGGCCCAACTCTGTTATTTTTATAAATTCGTCATTCCAATACGATCCCATTGTCATTTTGCTAAAAGTTCCTAATCTGCTAATCCATAATGGTCGATCATTGATCGGTCAATAGTCTCGTACTAAAGTTGTGGTTAAATGACAATATCGCGCTTATTAAAAGCAATGACTGCATAATGACGTTCTAATGGTAGGTCACTAGATCAAAGGAACTGTCAAAATTTTTGCAAATTACCGTATACGTGAGACATTCATTTGCAAATATGTACGAGATTACCATTCTATCCCACTTTTTTCAATGGAGTGTCAGTGGTTGACCATTATAAAGTTATAATGACGCCATTATATTAGTAGATTACCAAAACTGGTCAAAATCAAAAATTATAAAATCAATGATAGACCATTCTGACACTATTGTAATAGGAGACTTGAGGCCCAGGTGGGATAGCAGTCAAGCGCTAGTTTATACCAATATTTCTTTGAAATATGTACACGATATATGTATCGGGGTAACAAACCCATCCAGCTTAAAATTACTACAGGCACGCGCCAGTTTAACTACTGAACCCTAAAACCCGTTCATTTGAACATAATGTTATTTTCTCGTTCATTTCGTTCAGTCACACACAACAGAGGTATTATTTTCATGTAAATAATATTATTACTACCAAATAATCACTGACCGAATGTAATGTATTGGAAAATTTCATTGAATAATAAATGGGTAACAGTTTTATGTTTCCCCGATTTAATCTGACGTTCGAGTTAGTTTAAATGTGTACATATTGTTTAATCTGCTTCAAAAGAACATTTATCTACACTGTATAAAGAGGTAAAGTTTGTTTTTGAATGTTTTTGTTTGTCGGAGGTAATCTCTAGAAATACCGGTCCGATTGCTAATTTTTGTTCAACGATAGAAAGCTGCTTTATTCCTGAGTGGCATAGGCTATATTTTATGTACGCGGGCAAAGCTGCGGGAAAACACTAGTTTGTTATATACGTCATTAATGTGGACAGGATAAACATTTGCAAAAATTAAGTTGAACAATGGGCAGTCTTACTTCACAAGGTAATCTCTCACAGACAATCTTAGGATAGACTGAATGAAAGGAGATAGACATGGGGTGGTTTGGACAGAAGGTGGTCTTACACTGCCTCTCGCTTCACCCAAAACAGGAAAAATATTTTTTCTGTTCTCATCTAAAAAAACCGGGCAAGTGCGAGTCGGACTCGCGTACTGAGGGTTCCGTACAGACTTACTTAGACTATGTAAATAGTTCAATTCCCGAATGGAATCTCGAAGATTTTTCTGCTTCACAAAAAAGATTATTTTTTGTGACGTAACAAAAGACGTAAAAAAATTAATATGGTCAACGGGAAGTACCGAATGAATTTTGTTTCCCTTGAGAGTGTCGAAATATACGTTTTTTGCGACATAATTGCCGTATCTTTATTTCCGTTACAAAATTAACGTAATAAAGATAATATAATTTTTTTTACAGCTTCAAGTGATTGAAGACCTGAGTATATGGTTTTAATTTCAACTTGATACCTCCACGATTTCCCGATATAAAAGATCTTGACAGACAGATAAACGGACAACAAAGTGGTCCTATAAGAGTTTCGTGTTTTCCTCTTGAGGTGCGGAACCCTAATAAGGGTCTCAAAGCATAAAATTTTGTAAATATGTTTAGGTTATCTTCATTTCTATAAATAGAAAATTCCATCGGCACAACCAAGCATTTATGTAAGTGAGACACAATTGTATAAGTATCTCTCTCTTTAATTCTTTATTGTACACTATAACAACAAAAAATAAGTGGATAGCAAAGTTCATGTACATAGGCGAGCTTAACTCAAAGTTGAGTTTTCTTCCAGCAAACCATTGAGCGATAGAGAGAGTTGAGGGTAGGGTCCAATGTACAATTTTAAAATTAGAAATATTGTGAATAAAATAATAATACATAAACAAAAATACCCAACAACAAATATACTCTTTTTAATTTGTATTCCAGCGCACCTGCTTTATTTACTTTAGGGCATCCATCTTAGGTTAGTAGCGATGTACCCAACGTTTAGCTAAGATAAAATAAATTTGATCTTCTTTATTCAAATTTGAATATACATCAGCACGTTTCGATCGTTAAAATTAGAATAGACAGCTTGGTTCTTGATTAAATGTTAATTAAAATTCTTTGCTTTTTTTAGAAAAACACGTTAAGTATTACTTGCTTATCTCCATGGATTTGTTTAAGTACTCGTATTAGGTCACACGGATCTTGAGCGCTGGCTTCAAGTTGTGTAGAAGTATTTGGTCTCTTTAGTGGTGTGAAGTGAGACGTGGGGGCGGGGAGTGTCAATGTCGCCGCGCCATCGCATCATAGATGTCACCCCTGATTCGTTCCCTACATTGCTGCATATATCTAACAACGAAGACGATTGGCTCGCCAATGTATGGAATGCGCAAAGCGATCCCCCTTTGACGCCGAGCGCTTAATATGCGTTTTGGCGATTAACAGCGATCGAAACGCAGCTTTCTTTTAGAATCTGTATTTCCTGGTAGCTAAAACCTGCAACTTCTTTAAGTTAAATGTGTATAGGTTACTTCTAGGCAAACGTGTACCGACTTCGACCACATCATCGCTTACCATCTTGTGAGATAGACTTATTTATCTACATATATTTTCTATAGTGTATATTGGTAGACAAAATAGGCAAGATAAGTAAAACACGACCTAAAGAATAAAATTCATAGAAAAAAAACCTTAATTCTCCGCCACGTTAAAGTAAAAACATTTACCAAACGATCTCACCCTGTAAAGACAAACAGACACCGACAGTATCGGTGACGTCCCCAAACTTCCAAAGTGAAGCCTCCAGTATTCAACAGGCGTCGTATGTAAAGATGCATGAATATGGAGGAGGCTACGAAACGTGTAGCGATCGTAGCCGCGTAGCGATCGTAGGCTCGTAGCACGTAGACACCGCGTAGCGCTAAAGTTCGTGCACAAGCAAATGTGTAAAATGAAAAATTTAACAGCGATTTTCTCCTTGAATAACGATAAAAATTGTATAATGCAGACCAACACGCTTAGAATTTAAACTAATATTGAATGCTTTTTTTTCTCAAAGTTATGATAAAGAAAAAAGAAAGAAAGGAACAACGTTTATTCGCGTTTATTCGCTATTTTACTTATAATTTTTACGCAAGCTTTACTTAAGATGTTTGTGTCTTGTGAGAAACAGAATGTAAAAGATGCGCGTGTATGTTCAAGTATACTTGTATACTTTAAGATTGACACTGTAAAAAGTCATAGAACAAAAGTTGTTGTTTATGATGTTTGTAACACAGTCCTGAGAAGATGCCAGTGTTTTACAAGTAACCCTGTATACAGTAAAAAAATAAATAATAATATTCCACAACAATCACACAACGCCGTCTAGTCTCAAGTTAAGCAGAGCTTGTGTTATGAGTATAAGACAACTGATAAACATACTTATATATTTCTAAATACATACATATTATGGATAAATTACACCCAGACACAGAACAAATGATTATGCTCATCACATAAACATTTGTCCTGGGTGGGAATCGAAACCACGACCTACGGCATAGCAGTCAGGGCTACTAACCACTAGACCAACAGGCCAGTCATGATGAAATGAACCTGAACTGCTTCGAGAAAAGAATGTTACTGCCGTGCAACTCTTTTGCTTGCCTTGGTGGGGGCACTACAAAATAACACATTAATCAAAATACTGTATTCTGACTTCCAGTCTATTGCCATCTTTATTATACAGGGTGACTAGTAATTAGTGTACGATACTTAAACACGTGATTGTGCTCATAATAATGGGAGCAAATCCGAAATCGCGAAAAAAATATCAGCTATTCAATACATTAGGCAAACATAAATGTACTGAACAGCTGATTTTTTTTCGCAATTTCGGATTTGCTCCCATAGTAAAAGTTGTTGGTTATAATGAGCACAATCACGTGTTTTAGTATCGTACACTAATTGTCAGCCACCCTATATGTCTCATCACATCCTCATTTCCGTAAACACTCATTACCATATTTCAATAAAAGAAAAAAAAAGACCTGTCCAGCATTTACATGTTAGCGCCCACAAAGTTAACCTCTCCCTTAATGCTTAAGGGTATTATAACACGACAATACGAAAATTAAATTTTTAAAGGCCATTGTCGCATCTACAATTCAAATATTTCCTTTCTTTCTTTTTGTTTGGTGTACTTACGAGATAAAATGCTTTGTTTTTTTTTTCTGTTTTCTTTGATCCCATTGATATTGTTCTCTTTGAATTGTCTCGGCTTTTTGAGGACGCTTGTCGGATAAGAATATAAACCATTCAAGTGCTATTTTATGCTCTTTAATATTGTGAGGAACTGTAAATGCTCATTTTTGGACGGTGATATAGTTTGATGTGGACAAAAGAATTAGGTTTTACAGACATACCTCAAAGAATCATCAAGCTTAATTGGCAATGGGCAGGCCACATTGCACGTAGAACAGATGGTCGATGGGGATGAAAGGTTCCGGCATCTCGCACCTGACGACCTGGTCAGGGTCGCGGGAATCCGATGGATGCGAGAATGATAAGATTGGTCGTTGTGGCGAAGCTGCGGGGAGGTCTATGTCCAATAGTGAACGTCTTTGGGCTAATATGATGATGATGGTAATGATGAAAATAATTATAGTGCTCATCAACTTATTGGCAAATTAGCCTTGTATAACTTGCAGGGTCAAAGCCCCAGCATATAGTTCGTTTGCGGACGGTGAGCAATGGGTAGCTCATTGTCCTGTTAGAATTAAGTCCGGATTAATGGCACGTTGTGTTCCATGTGCGCCTCAAAGACATGACAGCAAGATTAACAGGGCTGTGGATTGAGTTCCCGAGACCCTCGCAAAGGGCAACTGAAGCCTCACTGTGGGTTTTAGTCAGTAAAAGTCTGAGCCCTCGTTCCACTCAGAGCGAGAGAGAAGTCATTTGATGATTTCTCACCTAGGCCAAATGGAATTCATGACTCATTTGACGAGCAGCTTTCTATCGGTGAAAATTTTTTTGCAATCGGACCAGTATTTCCAGGGACTACAACAAACAAAAAAAACTTTACTTCTTTATTATATTAGAGATAAGAAGATAGATGTCTTCTTACTAAAATTGAGTCTTAAACCACGAGTTATGCCTGTTTATCCAAACATAAGACAGCTCTAAACACCCCATTCCCTTTAAGACATCCATAACATAATAAAAATGACGCATACTACCCTGTACGACTGTTTTATGCTGTTTCATTATGCCTTGTCTTACGGCCCGGGTTTTGGGTTCATGCAATGCAACGATCCCCATTTGTTTTGATGTTCAGCTCGAAATCCACGTAATGGCTGGAGTGGCTCCAAATGTTAGTGAAATAAGGAACTATGTCATTGTCTTGTAGTATGCTTGGATAGAAGTAGTGGATATGGGTTTGGAATAGAGAATAACGGGAATAATGTGATGATATATATAAGTTGTCGGGAAAGTATGCTCAACTTAGATTTGAATTCGCTAGTCTCTGGGTATCGCCGTTAAGTTGAAAATACGTTTAGAGTGACTATATAGGGTGACTGGTAATTAGTGTACGATACTTAAACACGTGATTGTGTTTATGATAACTAACAACTTTTACTATGGAAAACGTGTCACGATGTTTTCCTCAACCGTTTTGAGAGCAGCTATCGAAGTGAAACTGATAAATTGTGAAATGACATAGAATGAATATTACGGTTCACAATCTTTCGACAGTTTACAATCTCGCGAAAGAAAGTATAATCTAAAAGTTTTAGAGTAGAATAAACTTTATTATCCAACACCAGTAACAAAACTACAACAATACTATGTTACGGTGCCATATATTATAAACTAGCTTTTGCCCGTGGCTTCACCCGCATGGTATTAGGTACTTAAGGAATCGGGATAAAAGGTAGCCTATGTTCTTTTCCATGTCAAAGGCTATATGCATGCCAAATTTCATCCCAATCCGTTCAGCCGTTTTTGCGTGATTAAGTAACAAACATCCAAACATCCACACTTTCACATTTATAATATTAGTTAGGATATATGACGGCGCCGGGAGTAGCTGAGCGATATGACCGTCATCATTTGGATTCAGTGATACCTATTGGGTTCTTTTCAACAGGGTTTTTAATAACTATGCACTTGAGTTTTTCAGTTACTTATAATGTCTGATTCATAATTAATTATAATGTCACTTTTGTACCTCACAATAGTGTTGTAAGTACCTACCTATACTAAATAATTACGAATACACGGGTTAACCGACAGTTTCATGTTACTGTGCAAGCCAAACTGCGCTCGCATCTCGGGTTCCAGCACCTTTAAACTGACTCTGGCCTCGTGACGTATAAAAAATGACGTCACTGCGTTTACACCCTTTGACATTTACCATAGCAATAACAAAACAAAGACTCTTTAATTAAACCTTGTTCTTCACGACAATATAATATGTCTTATTTTCTTATGCATCTACAAAAGTGAATTATTTCTGAGACACCCTCTACCTATTAACTAACAGAAATATCACCTAGAAACAGTAATTTCAAAAGAAAATCCCGTATTATTTCCCCTGCTTATAATGACAGCTTGGAACAAGAGAGAGGATTAAATGAATGTCAGTACTTAACTAGTGTTTGAAAAGCTATGAAACAAATGTTTGCTCAACCGGCGGCTTCTCTTACTCCAAGACATTATTGTTATATTTTCTTTGAACGGTTCTTAGAAATTGAAGTTATTACAATGGTGCTACAGTCTTCTTTAATGTTTGTAAAATAAAATTCTTATTTATAAGATGTTGGAAGATGCGAAGCTTATTAATAAAGGGTTTTGGAAATTACTTATTATGGCCTGTGAACACCACGTATTTTAAACCCGCCGTTGACGTGCGTGCACAGGCCCTTGGTCATTAGTACACTTCGTTATTTTTTAATTAGTAAACAAAATTTGGTTCTTTCTGTATCCGTTACTTACTGATCATATTTGTGTAGTCAAAAGTAAAAAAAAAAAAAAAACGAAAACGAAAATTGTCCAAGAGTCTTAATTGGTAAATTCATAATTAAACCATAATAATTCGATGTTTCCTAAAACTCACCTGTATTTCTTCAGATGCCGTTTGCTTATGTCCTTCATTGGGGTTAAAACTTACTCTGTAAATCCATCAAAATCTGTTCATTAGTTTAACTGTGTAACATTCACATAATTAATAAAAATTCAAAAGACCATCTCAGACTTCAAGCATGGTTCTCATTGATTTGAACATTACAATGTTTACTGCACAAACTTTAAAAAAACCGGCCAAGTGCGAGTCGGACTCGCCCATGAGGGGTTCCGTAGCAGCAAGTAACATAATATAAAAGTTCTTGTTATGTGTTGTAACTTTGATCGATGTTTTAATAATAGTGTATTTTTTTCGGTTTATGACGCATTAAAAAAAAACTACTTACTGAATTTCGTTCAAACCAATTTTCGTTGGTAGTTTTTATAGTAATGTATATCATATATTTTTTTTAGGTTTATCATTCTCTTATCTTAGAAGTTAGAGGGGGGGGGACACACATTTTACCACTTTGGAAGTGTCTCTCGCGCAAACTATTCAGTTTAGAAAAAAATGATATTAGAAACCTCAGTATCATTTTTGAAGAACTATCTATAGATACCCCACACGCATGGGTTGGATGAAAAAAAAAATTTTGAGTTTCAGTTCTATGTATGGGGACCCCCAAAATTTATTGCTTTTTTTCTATTTTTGTGTGAAAATCTTAATGCGGTTCACAGAATACGTCTACTTACAAAGTTTCAACAGTATAGCTCTTATAGTTTCGGAAAAAAGTGGCTGTGACATACGGACGGACAGACAGACAGACAGACAGACAGACAGACAGACAGACAGACAGACAGACAGACATGACGAATCTATAAGGGTTCCGTTTTTGGCCATTTGGCTACGGAACCCTAAAAAGACTGACCCCTGAGTTTGTTTCGGTGTTTCTTCTCAGGGTAGTCAGCTAGAAAACACCGGCCTCATTTAGTTAATATCGACGTGTAAAGTGTTTTTGAAAACCATTTGCAAAATAAATATCTTTTAACATAATATTAGTATAGGTTTTCCAACGATCACAGTGAGGTCTATTTTAATATAATATGAACTGTTTTTCCGTTCATATCTGCATATTAAAATTTCACGAGCTTCCTAATGACCTATTTAGTCTATTAAACATCTCATTTTGTACCATAACGGAACAAAACGGGCAATATACACAGTTAACTTAACCTGTGGGTAGCTATACGTTATTGTAAGCGTTTAAACGTTACATGTTTTCCATGTAGGTAGGTAGAGGCAGTATCGTAGTTAGGCATGGGTGAAGTGGGCCCTCACCCACGGGGTCTCAAAAAAGGGGCCTCGCAGCGGGCTTGCGGACGGCGAGCAATGGGTAGTTTGGTGTCCGACCGCCCGGTAACGAGATCAGCGTCCAGACCGAGTCCAAGCCGTCGACGGTACGTACTGTACCGCGCCTCAAGGAATTGTTAGCAACAGCAGGGGCCCAGCTGGGTCGAACCTTACTGGGGCTAGAGTTTAGCTCCGAAAGGGATGCTCGACCCCGGTATGAAAGACAAGAAGGAACGGGATGGGTTTTACAGTCAGTAAGAGTCTAAAATTATCTCCCGCTCCGGCTAAGGGCGGGGGATGTCATTAGGATAATTTTTATCCACCAAAAAAGGGGCCTCGCACAAGCAAAGGCTCTTTATGAACGAGGGTTTCTTATAATTGATAGGTTTGCGTTTGACCACTATTTCACCTGAGGGTAAGCGACGATATTGTCGCACATTGGGTTGCGACAGTCGCTGTCTCGTTTTCGAATTTATGAAAGAAAAAGGGCTCGCAGATGTGCCTTCGCCTACGTTTAAATTAGTGTATGCTACGCCCCTGGGTAGTGGTGAACCTTTTTTTAGGTATGCTAATAATACAACAGCTGGGGTCAAGCTGTAGGACCCAAGTGTTCGATTACTGAGAATAAACTGTTATTTTGAGGTTCTTTCTGTATAATCATCATCATCATCAACAGGCTTTTTAATGTTCCCACTTCTGGGACTCAGATCTCTCTAGGAGAGGGAATAGGCAGTAATCCACCACGCGGGCCTAGTGCGGGTTGGTGGATGTCACATATCTTCGAATTTTTGCTTCTAGGACATGTCGGTTTCCTCATGATGTTTTCCTTCACCGTTTTTTATCATACGCGCGAAAAAATTAATCAATTTTTTCTTCCGATCTAAGGCCTGAATCGCCAAACTTAAGTGGCAGTGAATAAAATATAAACTAATTGAATTCAGGCATAAGTATCAGTGGGCAGGGCACATTGCTCGCAAAACAGATGGTCGATCACAGGTTTCGATGGTTGCGAGACGCATAGGACCGGTCATTATGGCGACACTTAGGGGAGGCCTATGTCCAACAGTGGGCATCTTTCTTCTGAAACGTCTTTTTGAAATTGGGTAAAGTCCAGACAGTCTTGTACGCAGTTTTTTGTGTTACACACTTAACTTTCTATCTACGATTGAATACTGTCGAGTTCTGTATGAATCCGACATTAAAATTAATTTACCGTCGGTATTGTAAACTACCAGAAAACATATTTCACCCTTATTTTAATTGCAATATATTTCTTCAGCCCCTCTACAGAAACAATACACCCAATTTATTTAACGATCTCAAAAAACTCTTAGTAAACTGTTCAATTAATCACCAATTCTTTCACATTGTTTACACAAAAAAGTATCCTTTATTTACCCGACTACGGTTAAAAACCGCGTTCCTCCAAAGCCCGGTTCTCTCTAATTATTCAAGTTAATTGAAGTTTTGCCGGGACCCCAGTCGCGCTGGGAGAGTTATATGCCTATGGACCTTAATTCGCTGCTAAATTAAAAAATACTTTTGAAATTAAACCTGTAATGAGTATGTTTGGGGAAGGATGAAAGCGGACCGTAAAGTTTTAATAATAAAATAACATGAAAAAAAAAAAAAACTATCACGGAAAAAATTAAGAAGGACACAGAACTGCAAAAGGAAATTACCAGAGGTTAAAAATGAATAGAGTCACAATGGTCCCAATAGTAATATCATAACGTGGGACTAATCCAGTCGATTTTATCTCGACCAACTTCAGATGATGCCAAAAAGTTATGCCAGTTAATAACAGCCTTCATCAATGACTTTCATCGTCAGCATACAGTGTTATAATATATACAAAACACATAATATTATTAGTTTGTGTAATGAAAAGCAATAAGATTATGCAATGTTAAAAGGTACGATGGGGTTGGCATATCTAGTTAGATAAAACCCCCAAAAAAAGACAGGTGTTATTTCAAAACAAAAATGAAATAGTTTTAATGTTCTCAATCTGTTAAAATAAATATATCTAACACTGCAAAAAGCTACCATCTTGAACGCTTGTCGTAAAGTTAGAATTCTTTTACAAAGCCTTTTATAAATATATATAGATAGTTGTCTATTCCTCATATCAAAAACTCTGCTTAGTTTGGGACTAGATGGCGTTGTGTGAATGTTGTTGAATATTATTATTATTTATTATATGGCTAATACAGCTAGAAAGGATGTGAATGTCACGACGACGGTTGCTAAAGATTCCTAATGAATTGGGTAGATAAATGCTAATAGGTGGCCATCTCTCTCGTCACGCATTGCCGACCAGTCGGTGTGAAATTTCTTTGAAAAGGTTGCACGCACTCGGATCCCAACCCAAATACGACCCTTCTCGATTTATCTTTCCAGTCAATGCCCTACCTAACATTAAAACAGGAAACATGTACAACAATTAAATAAAAAAAACATATTCAATCACGACGACATAATCATAAAAACAGGGAATATGTGTGTCATCAATCAAATTAATGTCCTGAAAAAAAAAATGACAAGCTAAAAATTTTCACAAAAAATAGGGATATGCGGACGACCAATCTTTTTTGTTTACGTACAATACATGTTATGTATCTATCACATACATTAATGACGTCCACATACATGTTACTTGGTCCATGTGAAAGTAGAAATTAAGCCTAAGGGTACAACTTAATGTTATCCTGTTCCGCTGTTCAAGTATGAAGGGTAAAAAAACAAACATACATAAATATGCAAACTTTTGCCTTTAAATTATAATGATCATCATTATTTCAGCCGAAAGTCGTCCACTGTTGGACATTGGCACCTCTTCCAAGCGTCACATAGGCGTCTCTTCCAAGCGTCACATAGGCGTCTCTTCCAAGCGTCACTACAACGAGCAGTCCTGTGCGTCTCGCATTCATGCGATTCCCGTAACTCTCATCTTGTCGTCAGCCCATCTTGTGTAATCTATCTGTACATAAAGTGGTACATGAAGTAGTAGTAGTACACGCGGGCGAAGTCGCGGGCGGACATAAAAAAACTAAGCGCGTACAATGCACAATTACAAGTAGAATTTTTTGCTCAACGCCGTATCATACAGCTCCATTACCCTGGGGGGTGGAGTAGAGAACAGTGTGTCGTTTGGAAGCACATGTCAACGAACGCACTTCTATTATTTACAAAGGTTTTATGTTGAAAACTCAACGCTGGCTGCTATGACTCGTATTGGGAAGTTGTGTTTATTATGAGACAATCTTAAGAGCGTCCTTTTTGAAGTACATTTTCATACGGTTGTCTAAGTGATAATGAAGTTATTACACATTTTTTTCCAGATAAATGTGTATCCAAAATGATACACAGTTATCTTATGGATATTATCTAAGCTTCTATAGAAACCAGAACATAAATTTGTGTAAAACTAAACCAGTAAAGACCTCTGAAAATCTGCTATTTTACGTGAACTTTGGCCCTCCACAATCTACTCATATATGTATTAAAAATATAAAAAAGTACATCAACAGAAGCCTTGCACATTTGATCGGATTTTTGAATGACGAATTTTTCTGAAAAACTTTTAAAGGTTTAAAAAATCATGTATTTTTTAGAATAAGTTTTGCGAAATATTCGAGTAAATCACGGAAATTCAAATGTCAACAGAGTTTTCAGGCGTTATCTTTCCTTTTTTGTATTGCCTTTTCATTAAACATCGCGTTGGATTGCGTTAGATGAAGCAACTAGATTTCAAACCATATTCGATGTTGTCGATAGGCGAGTGGGGAATCACCCTTCTTTTCTGCAAGAAAAAAAAAAATACTACCACAAAAATATCAAAAAAATACCCTGCTCAAAACCTGAGCTTAGTAATATTTCAGTAAGTCTTTCTCTAAATAAAGACGCCATTCTTTACGGACATAAACCGTAGCTCGTTTAGTTTCAACAAACATTGCGACAACAAGACAAACATTCTACCCATTAAACCGAAACATTCTCTTCTAATTAAAAGGCTTTAATCTTGAGGCTCGACAAGGAACACTCCGAAAGACATCACTTCAAGGGCGAGCAGACGAACGATTCAGTTCAACAATACGTTATAAGTTGCGGGATAGATCGAAATGCAATGATGATGAAATGATAGAATGAATGCTGCAGGAACATAGACGGGTTTGAGTCAGTAAAAGTTTGACAATCCTTCTTGTTCCATCCAAAGAAGAAACAATAGTAACATTGGTACTCCTTCGAGTACCAATTTTACGATTTTTCAAAAAAAGTCGTAGTTCACAAACAAAAACAAAAAAAGTAACACCAGTACATCTAAAACGATTTTAAAAGATGGCAAAATTTTATAGCTGCGAGTATGTTGTCTCTTGAATTCGTCAGTAATTGTAACTTATTTATTTATTAAGTCTTCATGTAACATAAAAGTACATAGGCGGACTTAATGCCTTAGGCGTTCTCTACCAGTCAACCTAGGGTAGCGAAGAGAAAACATGGCGGGTGCATAAAAAACTAAAAACAAATAAAAGATTAATACGAAAAACAAGGGTTTAAAATAATTTACTAATACAAAAGTACAAAACTATAAGTGCGACAAACTTTGCGGGAATCCGATGGATACGAGACGCACAGGACCGGTCGTTGTGGCGACGCTTGGGGGAAATGATGATGATGATGATGATGAAGAGCGACAAATCTAGTAAATTATACAAAATAATGATAATGATGTGGAAAATTTAACATGGCGAGAAAATGTAGCTGTGTTCTTCAAGCAAGCAACAGCGACACGGAAGTTGACAACAGTTGCCATACACATTATCGCTATAAAATTGCCCGTGTGTAATTTTAGGCCTTATTTACATTGCTAATTGTCGAGTGTCGTTTTATGCAATCTCTTATTCAAATCCTCGACTGTGTTCAGTTGGATTAATGAGAAAGTTAATTAAGTACGTGGATTGATGGCTAAGTGGGGTACTTCGTTTATTGGGTCTTGACTTTTGTTCACTACTTGAAGTTCGAACTTGGTGGCTTTTACCACAAAATAGATAGACAGGTACAGAAGACAATCATTTAAACAAAGCGTGCTCGAGCAACGCACACATAGACACCGCTCACGGACATAATATCTCGGCACAATCGCCCGGTCGCACTCGTACAGTTTGGCGCAACGCGCTGACCCTAGTGTGATCACCTAGCATATGTATAAAAAGTGAAGTACATACATGAGATTAACTTCTGTACCTATCTATTTTGTGCTTAAGTACCATTCCTCTATAGTAAGGCCTACAGTGCACGGACGCGTAGCTTCAAACACGTATGTACGTCATTTGACTGGCCTGCTTTGCCGGAGGTCGCGGGTTCGTTTCCGACCCAGGACAAATGTTTGTGTAATGAACACGGTAATTTGTTCTGTGTCTGGGTGTAATTTATCTATAATATGTGTGTATTTAGAAATATATAAGTGTGTTTATCAGTTGCCTAGTACGCATAACACAAGCTCTGCTTAGCCTGGGACTAGACGGCGTTGTGTGATAGTTGTGGAAATGATTATTATTATTATAATACGCTTGGGTTACCCCTGCTTACGAACAAAATTATGAAACTCTGGCCACGAAGCGGTAATGATACAACGGTACGACGGCGACGTTGTAAACTGTGAGAAGGTGTACACCAAGCGTTTACTGACGAATACGCGTCTATAAAGCTACACGTCCGTGGCACAAAATATATAGGTACAGAATTTAACCTCATGTATTTACTTCACTTTTTATACCTAAAAAACGAACTGCACGAGTGCGACCGGGCGATTGAGCCGAGACATCGTGTCCGTGAGCGGTGTCTATGTGTGCGTTGCTCGAGCGCGCTTTGTATGTAGATTGACTTCTGTACCTATCTATTTTGTGTCCGTGGACAATAGACTTATGAACACAGTTGTTGCTATGTATCAAGACAATACAGGTCATTCATTATTATCATTTCAACCAAAAACAACCCCTGAGTTTGTTTCGCTGTTTCTTCTCAGGGTAGTCAGCTAGGAAACACCGGCCTCATCTAGCATTAATTGACGAAAAAAAAATTGACTTGTAAAAGTTTTTATATAAAACCTACTTGCAAAATAAATATCATTTATCATTATCATTTAAAAGACTTTCACTGTTGGACATGGGCCTCCCCCAAAGTGTCGCCATAACGTCCGGCCCTGTACATCTCGCATCCATTGGATTTCTGCGACCCTCACCATGACCCGGTCCACGTTGTGGGAGGCCTTCTAACACTGCGTCTTCCGGTACGCCACTCTAAATCCTTTCGTTCTTTTATTGACCATCTATTCTGCGAGCAATGTGCCTTGGGTCAATACAGGTCATTGACACTCTATTTAAAGTCATTATTAATTTCAGTAACGGATATTAAGCTTATTACTGCCCTGAATTGACATCTTTCGTGATGCTCATCATTATTTTACTAATGATGTTGATATTATTCGGGGTCCTACCATGGGTTATAGAAAGGGCAATGACCGTTCTGTCAATGCTGAAACGAAGCAGCTATGTTCATAGCTGGTTATATTTTTAGAATGGTAAATGAGACTTAGTTGTTTAGGAAAACCTCTGTGTTTTATTCATTAATCCAATATGGTATCTAAACCATTATTTTATCAACTAAAAATATTCTTAAAATAACATAGTTAACCAGTGAATCCATTCAACCGTTTAGATGCTAAAAAGAAGACATAAAGACATACATAAAAACTATTGCCTTTTTAATAGTATTAGTGTGATTTAGATTTCTATAGTATCGAACTCCTCTGTCCAAATAGTCAACAAAACAGTTATATTGACCCAAATTGAGCATAAACGCAAGCATATGCATTAATTATTATCAAATCAACCAGTAATCAAGTGTGTGCCTAACGCACAAGCCAGGATACTACAGAATTCCATACATACAGTATTATATAGCTGTTTAGATTCCACATGCTCTTCAATATCTATTAAGATATTAATGGCAAGGTGTTTGAACAGCAAATTAATTGATATGACGTAGCTAATGGCACATAATATGATGCTTACACAAACAGTGCTATGAATGTCGTACAGGTTAAAGATTAAATTATTTTTATTCCTAGTCTCTGAATTCATAAACATAAATACAATCATCTAGTTAAATTTATTTAAGACTAGCTTTAGCCCGCAGCTTCGCCCGCGTACATACAATATAGCTAACGTCAATCAGGAATAAAGTAGATTTTATACCGACGAAAAAAAAATTTTTTTTTGTAAAATTTTAAAATATCTACTAAGTAGTAGGTATTAGGAAATACTCTTTAAGAGAATACCTCTTACAAAAATAAAAACATAAAAACAAAGTGTAGATGTTAAGTTTGTAATCTTTTAATCTTTATAGTATAATTCTTCTGTACGTGTGTTGGTCACCTAACTTCTCATAAAAGGCTTGACTATGTTTGAACGATTTGGGTTACATTTTGTGCGCACTGCAGTAGTGCTACCAAGATTTCTTAACGCGATCCATTACATGACCTAATGATATGTTCGGAGTTTTCGGCCAAGGTTGGATAAGCAAGTCACATGAGGGCACATGACAGAGCAGCAGATCTGAGCTCACAACCACCATGAAGAGTCAGGGAATGCGGTCGCTGTGGCTGAAATCGGGTAGATGGCATCATCATCTTCACATGACTTAAACTGAACTGTTAAAGAGATGGAGCTATACATAAAGGGTGTATATATATGTCGCAACCGTCTGGTTAAATTAGTCATCCAATTGGACGCCAAGGGCGTTCGTTAAACGCCGGCATTCAATTGGTTGCCTAGGCCGATAGTTGTTTGAACTAAAATCACTCAACATTTAACAGATAGGCGTATTGAAAGTTAGCCCTTTCGAAATGACTGATCAAGACTCAGCCAAGTGATTCAAATTTAGTTCCGCTATTTATTGATTTAATAAAATTTCACTATTACTTGCTGCACACTATTACTAAAAAGTAGCTTTATATAATTAATAAACTCGTGGTAATCCTACTAAAATAAATGAATAGACAACATTCAGCTATCTGGTTAAACGTTGCGGTCAACGACTTGGTTAGTTGTTCTTCAGCCATTTCATTGGATGTTGATGTGTGATTTCACATTTAACGAACGCCCTAGGCGTCCAATTAGAAGGCTAATTTAACCAGATGGCTACGACATATACATTTAGAGATAACCAAAACAGGATGTGTGTGGGCTAACTTTCAATACGCCAATCTGTTAAACGTTCAGTGATTTTATTTCAAACAACTATCGGCCTAGGCATCCAATTGAATGCCGGCGTTTAACGAACACCCTAGACGTCCAATTGGATGGCTAATTTAACCAGATGACTGCGAAATATACAGTGTATAGATCCATCCCCCAGTCTCACTCGCACGACTAGCATTTTAACACGTCATGGTAAACCCTCAGTAACGCCACGTTGGATAGTAATGCTGAATCAGCATATCTGGTCAAATATGAACATAAGGATTTTACTTCACAGTGACTGAATGAATTCATAATTTTACAAGGGCATTTTTAACTTTTCGAATACCGTAATTAGAGATCCAATAGACAGACAATGAGAGAGCGAACGCCGACGTTCGCTTGGGGTTTAGTGAATTCATTCTTAAGTAATCTTGCAAAGTTTTTTATAGACATTTTTTTATCGAAGTAGTTAATTTTCCATATTGATTCCATAGTAAAATTTGTTGATACCCCTCAAACTCCAAGCGAACGTGCCCGTTCGCGCGTGATTTCGCGCCATTCGGTTGAACACTAAGATTATTAAAAGTCCGCGTAGATTATTCAAATTTTGAGCGTTTTATGTATTGGTTATATTCTAAGATTGTAAATAAGAAATTCTTCTTAGAGTAGTCTGTAAAATGCTTGGGGTCTCAGGCGTTAATGAATATTTGTACCGTCTTGAACATTAAAAGTTACCCAGCTTAATAATGTAATCTTCAGCCTGTATTCTGCGAGTGTGTCCATGACATCACAGGCTATATTAAAATACCAGCGCCAGATATTTTTTTTTAATCGAATCATATGACAGGAGCTGAGTAAGAGCCTTTTTAGCTTTGCACAAGTTTTTTTTTTATTATGGATAGGCTCGCGCTTGACCAATATCTCACCTGATGGTAAGCTACGATGTAGCCGACGATGGAACACGCCTACCTAGAAGCAATCTATCCACTCTTGACTGAAAGACTTATTTTTAAAAGTCCTTTTTGCTTTAATATTTTATTTTAGTTTTGCTGTTTGTCCTGTCTGAATCACAAATAAACTTTGTTCTTTCTTTCTTTCATAAAGTTACTTTGTAAAAAGATATCTAGCAGCAAACAAAAAATACCGAGTCACTTCTTTTACGAAGTAACTCGGTCAACTGCATTCAAATCCCATTTCGTGATTGTCTTGCATTGCAATTCCATTTTGCCCAAGATTTTGTACCTCGAATTTGTTTCTACTCATTCGGATTACATTGGTTTTGTAGAACTTACATGAAATTAAACTTGTATGCTTTTTTCCTACTTGCAATATCTTGAATGATTCTTTTAGACTATTGTTGGGTAATTTACTTGTATAATCTTGTTTTTATTCTTAAATTATTTATTGTACCTACCCTATAACAACTTATAAAATAAGTGGATAACAAAGTTTATATAGGGTGACTGGTAATTAGTGTACGATACTTAAACACGTGATTTTGCTCATGATAACAAACAATTTTTACTATGGGAGTAAAGCCGAAATCGCGAAAGAAATATCAGCAATCAACATTAGGCAAACATAAATGTACTGAACAGCTGATTTTTTTTTCGCGATTTCAGGTATGTTCCCGTAGTAATAGTGGTTGGCTATCATGAGCACAATCACGTGTTTAAGTATCGTACACTACGTTAACAGTTGGCAAATCGTCGAATTGACTAATGGGCAGCCGTTTCACGGCTGATTATAGTTTGGTTATCGTTATAATTAAATGGTGCAATTCACCCTAATTACCAGTCACCCTATATACAAAGGCGAGCTTAACTCATAGTTGACTTTTCTTTCAGCAAACCATTCAGTGATAGAGAAAGATCACAATAGAGGGTAGGATCCAGTGTATATTTTAAAATTTATTTTAATTTTTATTAGTGAAACCAAAGCAAATAGGACAGAGTTTTGTTACTAGATGGCGTTGTTAGAAGAGCAAATTTTTTCTAAATCACGCTATGGTTTTATTACCGACTTTTCTTAGGGATTTTTATTTTAATTGGGATAATCATATAATGACATCTCCCGCTCTTGGGCGGAGTGGGATATAGTGTCAGACTTTTACTGACTAAAAACCCATTCCTGTTCCTTCTTTGCCATTGTTCTATCATTGGATCTCTCTCACATCACCCACAGGAGACCTTTCTAGAGTCTCGAATTTTGATTAAATGTCTTCACCTTAATTGGTTATTGGTTTTTATTTTATTACTATTCGATGGATGTTTTTTTTTTTATATAATTTTACTAGCTAGCTAGCTACTACTAATTTATTACCTAAAATTAACTTTTTACCTCGGTCAGAGATTAAGCATTGCCATTCAACATGGCAATGCCGCCAGCCTCTTCGGCACACTTCCAGTCGACAGCGATGCGGAGGAGTTTTGATTTATTTTGATTATGACGCCATATTTTAGTAGGGAGTAGCCTTTAGTGTGTATAGTTAGGCTAAGCATACTTAAATATATAATAAAAAAAAACTTAACGTAGAATAATATCCCACAGGAATAAATCCTCGGCTGCAATAGTTCCACTCATGTGTCAAATTTCATTCAAATCCGTTCAGCCGTTTGAGCGTAAAAGGGCGTACAAGCATACAAACTTTCGTCTATAAAATGATAGTATGATAACATTCTAGATTTGGACTTGGGCCTCATCAGAATGCTAGTAATGCCACCCAAAGAACAATGGAAAGGGCTATGCTCGGGGTTTTCTTGCGTGATCGAATAAAAAATGAAGATATCCGCAAGAAAACTAAGGTTGCCGACATAGCACGAAGAATTGCCAAACTTAAGTGGCGCAGAACAGATGGCCGTTGGGGCCGAAAAGTGAGTGGCGACCGCATACCGGAAGACGCAGCGTTGAAAGGCCCTCTACAAGGTGGACCGATGACCTGGTGAAGATAGCGGAAAACCGATGGATGCGGGACGCATAGGAACGTTCGATGTGGCGACGCTTGGGGGAGGCCTATGAATGGAGTCCAACAGTGGACGTGTATCGGCTGAAATGATAATGATGCAAGATTTTGTGATCAACTTCGCGTGTTTGAATGATGAAGACTCCTACCATGTTCTAATCCAAGTTACTATTTACCCGTGTACCAAATTACATTCAAATCCGTTTAGCGTGGAGGGATGATTGATTATAATATCCAAAGATCTAAATATACAGGCTGTGTGCAATTAGTAGGACATTGTAACGTAAGATAGAATATGTATGAAGACAGATCAGGCACAACTTTTATTGATTTATTAATGTTCAAGTTAAACTTAAGTACATAAATAAGTACTTATTCAATTTTTTTTTAATTATTAATATTTTTGAAAATAACATCTTTACCTACAGCTAAAGTGCGTCAATGCGATGCGATTACCAGACTACATAAAAAATAACCATAATACTTATAATAATATTAATACATAAATATGAAATTCATATATGAAATTTTGTGGTCCTTGAGTGACCCTAGATAGGTAACGGTTTTATCTTACCTAATATTTACAGTTTTCAAACCTATAGAAAATAGGTATAAAAAAAATTAAGGACTAACCGTTGAGTTGTTACCGGTACTTCCAAAGAAAATAATTGTAACCGTGCACTCACTAGCTTCTGTGGTTTAATCCCCACGCATCCTACAAAGGCCATATAAGTGAAACAAGAATATTTAAAAAAATAACCGAAACTTTGCGACCAAGATCACTTACGAAAATAAAAGTGCTTAAACCCAATTATTACGCAACTTCGGTAAACTGTCTTTGTAATATTCATATCAATGAAATTGAGGGCAAAAAACTATACTTACTTCATCTTGTTAAGAGCGACCAACTGAGATACATTTCCATACATACAAATCTTTCTCCAGATATTTTGGAAAGACTGATATCTTCTGATTATATAGATTTCTGTTAAAATCTAATCATAAATTGCTGTAAAACTAATCCAATATAGACCTCCGTAAAACAATTGCTATTTTACTTGAATGTGCTTAAAAATTAAAGAACTACAGAAACCTTAGGACCCAACAGGATCGGGTCGGGTCTGCATCTAAAAGGAAGGATCGGTCCCAGTATGAAAGACAGTGAGGGAAAGGGACGGGTGTTTCGGAATTTTGAATTACGATTCTTTTTTCCATAATTTTTATGGTTATAAAAAAAACACGTATTTCATATAACAAGTTTTGTAAAATATTTAAGTGAGTGACGGAATGACTGAATACCAACAGAGCGTTATATCTCTTGTTTCTTTATCAAATATAGCGCTGGGTCGCTTTAGGCAAAAGAAAAAGCTTTTAAATCATGCTCACGTTGAAGATAGACTGCTCGGGAAGGGCACTCTTAAGTTGTACGACAGAGGAAAAAGTTTAACAAAACTCACTTGATTTGTAAGTTCCCCACGTAGCTCCATACATCTATCATACTTACTCTTTATCTACTTATCTTTTATTTATCTCTTTAATGTGGATACTCCAGGGTAGCCCGTCAAATTACTTTTTCTTTATTTTCTTGTATTTTGCAGGTCAGTGACAAGTTGCATGTTGATTAAAATATGATTTCCTTTCTGTTCGTCTAAGCCTATTTATTGAATGACTACATCATGAAAAAGTCATTTAATATGGTTAGCTGAACTAAGGGGGTTATATTAATAATTTTTATGATTAAACTCAGTAAAAACGTACCTATTTGTTACGGCCGCAATAGTGATAATTTGTCGGGTTACAGGACAGAATGGAAGAAAAAAACGTGTTGCGCCGACCCCAAGTAATATTGCATAAGGGCAGGAAGAAGAAGAATAGCCTAACACCGACACGTGCAAAATACCAAAAAAACTTAAGAAGAGTTAATTTCCTGGACTGCCCTTTTTTAAGGTGGGAAATCAATCTATGACTTTTCCCTAGATAGAGTGAGAGGTATCAGAATTTTACTGACTAACACACCTGTTTCCTTCAGTTGCTCTTTGCGTTATATGACGACGTGTTTCGTCTTCCAAAAACCGTCGTGGTGGCCTACCCGGAAAGATCCCTTTTAAAGGATTAACTTTCATACTTCTCCTAATCCAACTCTACACAATAATTTGTCAATTTCAGTTTGAGACTCGGCCGAATTCCGTCCCGAATTGGGTCAGTTTCGACGCCTCGGTCCAACGGCCACAGAATCCCTATTGTCCTTCATTTGGAGCTGGTAGCTTTGTGTCAGGCCTCATACTTATTAAACAGCTGAATATAGACCGGGTATTCATGAACCGGCTTTCGATTCAGGCCATGAAAGCCTTTTGATTCTAACAAACATACGTATTACGTGCGAATACTGTATTTTCTTTCGCTCGTTTTATTTGGTAAACAAAGATGGTATGACGATCTGGAGATTTCGTATTCATCAGAAAGGTTCTTACCTTTACGTTACGTTTGTTTTATACAGCCTTATTTTTTGTGGGAAACCTGAAACATTTGTCTAGCATTTTATGTAAAGAATCTATGTACAAAATTTTAAATATGTATTTTGAAAAATTACAAAGTTATAAGTTATGATACCTGGGGTGCTGTTCTCTAAGAAAGCGCAGCGCTGGCACAGCGACGAGTCGTCAGCGCAGTACATTGAATTAACAACCCAATGAACCTTTACATTGGATTGTTAATTCAATGTATTGCGCTCACGACTCGTCGCTGTGCCAGTGCTGCGCTTTCTTAGAGTATAGCACCCCTGGTTGGTGATATAAATACATGATCACCGGGCCACACGGGTGAATGAGGGGTTGGTTGATATAATCTGGAGAGCTATAATTGTAGCGTCAGTAATTTAAAATGATCGCATAAAATTTCTAGCAATATCTCACTCACGATCTAGCAATATATCACTAGCAATATCTCTCTAGCTTTGTACATGTGCAGCCTATGGGCTTCCTACACACAAGCGGTTTACAGAGCTCTCCGTATCCAATACAATAACGCGTTCAGGGTGGTGTTGGGGCTGTCCCACTTCTGTAGTGCCTCGGGCTTGTTTGCGGAAGCGCGCACCGTCTGTTTTCACACTAGCATGCGCAAGCGGTGCGCGTCTTTGGTACGCAGGGTGCGGGGCAGCTCCAATACAGTTCTGGCGATGATTGCTGGCAAATTTTGTCCTTATATCAGACATTGCTGTAGCAGACATGTTGCTTCAGTAATGTCCGGACATATCCGATAGTGTGAATGAGTTTTGTTCTGTTAACCGACTTCGAAGGGGAGGAGGTTCTGTATTCGACTGAATGTGTTGTGTGTGTTTGCTGTATGGGCTCCTTTGGTTGCCTGAATTAAATGCTTTTTATTTTATTTTATAAAATATCTATTGTTTACATTATTTGATATAAATTACTGATTAATCTAAAATACACTTGATGCATCAATAAAATGCTGGTCAATATTCAAATCAAAATCATTTCATCCGAAAAACGATTACTTGACTTTTGGACATAGGCCTTTTCCCTGGTCAGTTTCTGGGGCCAGGGTTATCCGAAAGGGAGCTCGAAATGAAGGTATGAAGGCTAGAAGGAACGGGGTGGGTCTTTTAGTTAGTAAGAGTCTGACACTATCTCCCGCTCCGCCTAAGAGCGGGGGATGTCATTGGATGATTTTTCCCACCATAAAAAAAGGTCATCAGTTTACTTTGTGAGTGTAAAAGGCCAAACACAAAGTGAACTGATGACCGGTTGCGCTTTATTTCCTGGTACACGATCTATCTAGAACCTTTCGGCCCCAACGGACATCTGTTCTGTGAGTAACGTACCCTACCCACCATTAATATTATTCGTTTGATAAATTAATCATCATCGTCATTATCATCAGCCTTTTTAACCTTTCGAATTCAAAATCAATTGCTTATGTCGAACTGTGTAACTTAAGACATTCTTAAGTTACACAGTTCGACATAAGCAATTGTCTTACTATTGTGTTTCTAATTACGATATTCGATGAGTAAATGTTCCCACTGCTGCGACTCAGGCCTCCTCTCTTGGAGAGGGGATGGGCCGTAATACACCACGCGGGCCCAGTGCGGGTTGGTTACGACATGCCGGTTTCCTCACGTTGTTTTCCTTCACTGTTTTGACAGCAGTGGTGATGAAATAAATTACACAAAGTAATGCGCCTGGCTGGGTTTGAACCCGCAACCTACAACTCGTAAGTTAGGACCGTTACCACGCGGCCACCACTGTTCTCGATAATGAGATAAATTAACATGCGGTAATAAAATATGCCAATAAAAGTTTTCACACAAATGGGAGGAATTATTACCTGCATTATGAAGTTTGTGTAATATCAACAATTTCTGCTTAATTTCCACTTCCAATTCAAATATTTCATATTTTTGTCTATACTAGCTAAATGTACTGAATTCCGCGAGCATTACAGTGATCTTCGTTTAAGAGAGAATAACATCAATTAGGGCAAGAACTTGAATACACATTGTCTACCATGAATTTTTCATCATCTACAACCGAAGTTCACCCCCAGTTCGGGCCAATATCTTCCAATTCTATTACGCCAATCCCCAAGTTTAGGTGTCAATCTCATGTTATCCGAAAGAGAACTCAAACCCCGGTATGAAGGCTAGAAGGTACGGGTGGGCTTTTATTCAGTAAGATGCTGACACTATCTCCCGCTCCGCCCAAAGAGCGGGGGTTGTCATTGGATGATTTTTCCCACCATAAAAAAGGTGTTAATATCTTTTAATTTTAATCTGTCTCTAATTTTACTTTACAAAGTTTCCGACACTGCAAGTATGCACTATTGTATTGTTTTTAATGATATGAACAAGTGCTTGAATGCGATCCCACCTGATGGTATGCAGTGATGCAGTCGTTGATGATGAATCGCACTAGTTATACAGCCTATTCATTCTAGCCTTGAAAACATCTGAATTATAATCGATTAGGAAGAACACTGCCAGTAATATGTTCCAATCCTTCGATGTATGCGGTATAAATGACGAGGTAAAACGCTTAGTCCGGACCGTAGAGCGGTGTTAACAACGTAACGATGGACACTCGTCGTACGTCGAGTTGTTCGATGGTAGAAAGGAGATGATGGAATCAAGTCATGTAATTCCTGCGCAAATTTAAATTTGTATTTTTTTTAATAGGCTCTCGTTTGACCACCATCTCACCTGTTAACGTGGATGTGATCGACGATGATGCACGTTTTCCTAGAAGTAACCTATTCATTCTTAACTTAAAGACCCCTAATTTGTAGCTATCAGGACACACAGACTCCGGCAGGGAATTCCACTCCTTGGCTGTACGCATAGTAAATGGGTTCCCAAAATGCTTTGTGCGTATTTTGTATGTTCTATCGAAACAGTAGAAAGAATGAACCCGTGTTTGATGAGTTTTTATCACGCTTGATCGGTTGATTGCAAACGAAAGTTTCAGTTAACTACGAGTAAGTTTGATCAACAAACAATTCAAACACAAATGAAAGAAAAACATTCCATCCAACAGTTTAACTATGATGAGGGAGTTTTAAACACTTTTGGAGCGTACAAATTGGACCTGAGCTGAGATTTGTACGTAATTACTAGATGATTTGGCAAATGTTCTTTTGCTAAATAAATTACTAGTTTTTGCCAGTGGCTTCGACTGTGGAAAAGTATGTTTTTCTCGACAAATTTCAGACCTAATTTTTATCCTTTTATGGGGTGAATTTAGGAACATCACCTAAATACTCGACTGTGTCGCAAAAAGAAACGTGTCCCAAAATTTTGACGCTTCTAGTTCAATTAATTTTGGCTGTGCGTTGATCTATGTCAGTCAGTCAATCTCTCTTTATTTATGTATATATCAACAATTTTATCATACATAACTTTAATCGTTTAAGTAGCGCACGCAAATGAAGCTCTCGAAAGGAATAATTTTCCTCCGTTTTTGCAACATTTTTCGTTGATGCTCCGCTTCTATTGGTCATAGATTATTGGTTATAGCCTTTCTCGATAAATGGGGGATCTAACACTGAAGTCAGGAAACCGCAGGGGCCCAGCAGGGTCGAGGCTTACTGGGGCCAAGAGCCTGCTTCTAAAGGAAGACACGGCTTTAGTATGAAAGGCAACGGAGGAACAGGCGTGGGTTTTTAGTCAGTAAAAGTCTGACACACCCTTTTGCCGTCCAAGAGCAAGACATGGCATTAGATGATGATTTTTCCACCTACAAAAAACATTCTAAAAGTCCAGCATTTTAAGATTCCAAAAATGCTTCTATAACTCATCCTACAATACTACTAATATTTGAGAGCCAATAAATCCAATTTATGCCTAGACAAGGAAATTGAGTCATCGAAAATGCAGTTCGAACGACCGCCTCAGGTATTCCGTGCTCTTCGAATGTCAATAAATTCGCAATAGACACCCGAGGACGGAGTGCCACTCGTTCATGATAAATGGTCTCTTCAGGCCATTTTATAGGCCATTACCCCGACTCCCTACCCGTGTTCGAACATTTTCAGGCCTCGTAACGACATTTTTGAATATATTGCTTATTTAATAATGTAAAATTGTTTTATGCTTATAAATCTTTGTTGTGATTTACGTAGGAGTAAGGGCAAGGTCTAAAGTAAGCGATGCGGCAAATTGGTGCTTACGTGGAGTGAGCTGGGTATCAAATGTGAGCCGTAAAACTTGTAATGTAGCTTTTAATTTATGGCTTGCGATATTGAAGGCAATCTTCCAATCACTAGGTAGAAAGAAAGGAGGTTTTTACACACCTTCGCAGGTGTTTAGTCTTTTTTTGATCGTAAAAAGTAATAAAATCTTCAAAATAAAAAATTTATTGCAGACAATGAACTTAATTACGTAGGCTACTGCCGGAAGACGAAACAAAAAAAAAAAACGGTTTATTTTACAAACTAATTTAAGTTAGTAAAAATTACAATTGTATAAAGGAGCAAATTATTATTATTATTTATTAGCAAGAAGCGTCGTACAGGTAGGTACATGAGGCATTTATTTGTTGTATATAATTATGTAGTATTTTTATACGTATTGTGTGCTGTGCACATATCTGTGTAGATTATTTTAGTTATAAGATTCAATTAATCTATGTTAACTTAGTTTTTGTCGTGCACTTGGTTAAGTTATCCTCCTATTACAAAATTTCTATCTAATATTAAGGTTTGCTGTAAGAAAACCCAATTTTGGGTTAAGCTCGCCTGTGTACATCGGATTTATTACTACCTATGTATAATCTGTAAAGTTATGTACAGTAAAGAATATAAGTAAATTGACTCGATCAAGGTTGGATCCGAAGTGCGCGGCTGCGGTCATGTAGACGGTGTCTTCGGGCCTCGTGGTCTGTGTCATCATATTTCCCCGTTCGGTGGCAACAGTGACGATTACATCGAGGCGCGCTGCCTCATATTTATTTATTTATTTATTTATTCTTCATGCAACACAAAGTACATAGGCGGACTTAATGCCTTAGGCATTCTCTACCAGTCAACCTAGGGTGGTGAAGAGACAATATGGTAGGCGCACAAAAAGAAAATTTTGGTATTAAAACAAGAGTAAAAATTATACATAATTATAGATAAAATTCACATACATATATATTTAATATAATATATCTAAACTACATATTTAAATTTATATAAAGTAAGGACAGAAGTTTTGAGACGATTCTGCTATTGGTGTAGAAAATGATTCCGCAACTTCCGCTTAAATGTATACCGACTTTCGGTACCTACCTCTCCTACTCATACCTAGATGTCAGCGCTTTCCGTCATAGTGACGCGCGTAACAACTTAGTTTTATCTGTTCATTTACACTAGCTTTCCGCAGCGTCTTTAGTTGCTCTACTTCTATTGATCATAGCTTGATGTTATAATAGTGAAGATCTTCGTCTAGCTATTCATCTCTATTTCATGCTACTGTAATCTAGTCCTGAACTACACAGTCCCTTAGGACTGTGTACAGATATCGTCTGAGTTGTCTGTCTTTCTTTCTATGATAAACAAAAAAACAGTTCGTAAGAGGAGACCAAATAACTTTTGTCCTTTTACTGACTAAAACCACACCTGTTTCCTTCAGTTGCCCATACAAACTGGGACCACTGGTTTCCTTTTCAGAAATTCCAAACGACAACTAAAGGAACAGGGGTGGATTTTAGTCAGTAGAAGTCTGACGCTCTCTTTTGCTCCATCCAGAATTGGCGTAGTTATTGAATGATGTTTCATTCTAAAAAAAACGGTATTATAGAAGGAATTAATAGTGTCAGAATAATAGCTCTAGATACTATTATCTGTCAGCATATGCCACTATTAATTTTAAGTTCCTATTGTAATTTTATTTTTAGTGAATAATATACAGGGTGTAAAAAGACCGATCACATACCCGTTAACTACTCATTCTGTACATATAACTAAGTCATTTTGGCCAAAAAATATTGCTGGGAAACAAACTTTTTTTTCAACATTTAAAAAAATGAAGCTTTTCTTTGCGCGCAATGTAAAGCGCCCAACTGATTGTGATATCAATATATCATAATATATGACTATTGGACGGCCATGCAAACGTCAATCAATTCCATCAATTATGAACTATGTTTTCGTCAATCAGCACTAAAAAACGAACATCATCGCATTTGACGATAAGTTTTTCGTCAATCAAAACTTTGACTGTGGCAAAACTGACAGCAAAATCTACCGTATATGTTCGTCTTACAATACAAGCGAACTTACAAGTCACAACATGTATTTGAAAAGACTAGCTAACCGAAGCCAAACCTATACCTGTAACTACTTTCGTAGATAGGAAACTTACGGCACAGTCAAGATACTATTCGCCCGTTGAGAAATCCAAGTGCAAAGTTTCAGCTTTGGAACTTGCAGTGGCAAGTCGGGTTGGGATTCGATTCGGTAACGACTGTTCAACTTGCTGTTGCCACTACGAGCTGCAGCTAACCAAGATATGTGGTATGTGCGATTTGTCGAGAGCAGGTGACCAACACCGATTGTGAAGGAACTTTGTAGTACGAGTATACTATCGAATCTGCTTTGCGCTTTTCCTACTATGTTAGGTCGGTTTCTAGTTTAGTTGAACTTTTTTCCACCACTCAGATGTATCTAGTTGGATACAACTGCCACGTCAAAAAAGCAAAAACAACTCGGCGATTTAGATACCTATAAAAGTCTAAAATATTTTATGCATTTTTTTTACAAGTGAATGCTCACGCTTCAAAATTCAAAAGAAATATTTCGCATAGGCCTACATGGACACTTGTAAAACGTCAGAAGCTAGTGCACGGTTCCAAATTGGTCGTTTCCTATGGAGAAGAACCGGCAAGAAACTCCATGGTTACTCTTTAAAAAAAAATGGCTGTTCTTACAATATTTTCATATTACAGTATTAATAGCTTGACCATCACTCATCTTGATAATGTGGTACGCTTGTCACTTTTGGCTTAAAGATCCCTAGGTTGTAGCTATTTAAAAACACAGACTTCGGCAGGGAAATCCACTCTTTAGTTGCGCTATTATTACCAATGTTCTTTGACAACCCCTAACTAATCGGGTTAACTGTCGTGAAGCCTGACTGCGGAAAGTTAAGACTACGGAGACGGATCATAAACTGCTTTTTAGGGTTCCGTAGCCAAATGGCAAAAAACAGAACCCTTATAGATTCGTCATGTCTGTCTGTCTGTCTGTCTGTCTGTCTGTCTGTCTGTCTGTCTGTCTGTCTGTCTGTCTGTCTGTCTGTCTGTCCGTCCGTCCGTATGTCACAGCCACTTTTTTCCGAAACTATAAGAGCTATACTGTTGAAACTTTGTAAGTAGATGTATTCTGTGAACCGCATTAAGATTTTCACACAAAAATAGAAAAAAAGCATTAAATTTTGGGGGTCCCCATACATAGAACTGAAACTCAAAAATTTTTTTTTCATCAAACCCGTGCGTGTGGGGTATCTATGGATAGGTCTTCAAAAATGATACTGAGGTTTCTAATATCATTTTTTTCTAAACTGAATAGTTTGCGCGAGAGACACTTCCAAAGTGGTAAAATGTGTCCCCCCCCCCCCTCTAACTTCTAAGATAAGAGAATGATAAACCTAAAAAAATTATATGATATACATTACTATAAAAACTACCAACGAAAATTGGTTTGAACGAAATCTAGTAAGTAGTTTTTTTTTAATGCGTCATAAATCGAAAAAAATACATTATTATTAAAACATCGATCAAAGTTATAACACATTACAAGAACTTTTATATTATGTTACTTGCTGCTGCGGAACCCTTCATGGGCGAGTCCGACTCGCACTTGGCCGGTTTTTTTGCGCTAAAGCTGCGGCTTTTGAGCTTGTCTAAAGTGCGACTTTAGATTTTATTGAATGAACTGTACCAACGCGTATACAATGAGCATCTAAAACAGTGCACTCCCTTATACACCCCAATTAGAAAACTAATTTGCAAAGCACTTCAATTTTAATTAAATGCTCTTAAGTAGTGTTTTTAAGAAATAACTCATCCTAATAATAGGCATTGGTGTACACACTAGTGTAATAAACAATAATCAAAAAAGTAATAAATAATAATCAAGATTAAAAAGATAATAAATATTATGTGTTATCTTTGTAGTCTTGATTATTTTAGGATTAAACATGCCTAATTAAAAAAAAAAACTAGAATCGTAATAACTGATTCCGTTGTTTTAAAAATCCATCAGTAATAAAAAAAATGATTCACACCGCAGTCAATGGGAAAAGTGGCCGTAATGCTATTGACACTTAGCGTGGTAATGCTACATTACCACACTATAGGTCAATATTAGGTCTTTGGCTAAAAAAAAAAATCCGTCTGGTAACTTGAAGAGTCGACTAGCCGTCTACTGATATCCCAAACCACTCGGATCCTAAAAATCGTGCGTACTTAGTCTATGAAATGTTTTTTTTTTTTTGCAAAAAGACCCGTATCCAATGAAAAATATCCATCATGATCAATTGTATCCAGCAACAGTGGTAAAATATTGCTGCCACTCGCAAATATAGCCGATGTTTCCAGCCCATGGCGTCCACTCAATGGCCCCGAGCCTTTTTGTCAAATTGCCTGTCCCAATGATTTTTCGGACCTCTATAAATAAAGCTTGGTACATTGTTGCTGAATTTTCTACTAAATGGATTCAAGCTTGGTACATTGCTGCTGAATTTTCTACTAAATGGATTCATGTCGGTTTCACTGCGGTCTGGATTTTATTTGTCGATTTAGTTTCACCTCAGCGAATGTCTAAAGTACTGTACCCACGGTTTGTGAATAGTTTTTTTGCAAAATGTTTTTTTTTTTTAAGTTTGATACCTACATATTTTGTTTGTTCGTGAGTTGGAATCGGTGAAATATTTGTTAGGTACGAGTATGTTGGCTTTACTTAATATGGCTATAATTAAATATTTTTAAGATATGATGAAAAATATTGGTATCTACTCAGGTATTAGTTTTTAATCAGTAAAAGCATTTTTTAGATCGAACCAGCGCGTAGGCCTACATATTTTCAGAGACCAACAAATAATTTTGCTCTTTTATAAGATTTTTAATAATATATAATACTGAGTGAAGTTTACTTAGAGTTGGCGAAAGGGTTTATCATAACGTTGCAATCAATAGGAGATGCGGGTACATACCCAAACACGCGGGTGAAAGCTAATTAGCAACATTTTTGAGAGAAAGAACTCTAGAAGCACACTTAAATACTTTGACTTTTATACAATAATGTTATAATTCTTTTAAACTTTTCTGGAAGTACCTTCGCATCTACAGAGTTAGCAATCTCTTGTAGACAATCGTCATCTTCCTTCCCGTATCCCATATCTCTATGGTCGACGCAACACATTTTTTTCTTCAATTCTATCCTGTCACCCGTCACTATATCACTCTCACACTCCTTTTTCTTTTATATCACTCCTCAGTCCTCACATAATTCATCCATCTTTTCTTTTGTTTCCCTCTCTACATGTATACTGATCTAGTCTTCATCCATACACATGTATACTCATAAATCTTTTAGTAACATGCGTTTCTTGTTATATTTTAGTTTAAGTTCTTACACTCCATCCCAAGGTTGTCTGTTACATATCCCTGTCAGCGATAAAACCGCCATTGTATAGATTTAATTTTCTGTGAAATTATTACAGTTTTGGTATACAATAAAATTTATTATATTCTATACATACTAAAATGATTAATGAAGCCAACAAAATTAAACTTTATAAATAGGTACCTAGCACAAGCTTAGTGGCCTACTACTGAGGGCGTTGACCTGAGAAGGAGTCCACGCGTGCAAATTGGTACGTAAATAAGTTCTTTAGCGTAACTACTCGACTAGAGACACCCACGCAAGTTTCTACCTAAATAACATGTAGGTAATGGAAACTTTCAGTAATATGTAGAGGTGTACTTGGTTAAGAACTTCGTAATGGCTTCGACTTACATGTTGTATGTCATGGGTTCAAACCCTCTGCCATTACATGACGTAAAGCAGGTCCTTACTCTATGTAATTCATTTATTACCCGACTACGGCAAAGCCAAAGGAGGGTTATGATTTTGGCAGGCTATGTATGTTTGTTTGTGTGTACATATGTATGTGAGTATGTTCATCTGTTCCATCATAGCTCATGAGATATCGTTAGAACCTTCTTAATCGTCCCCTGAACATAGGATACGTGACGTGTCACAAAACTCTATACGGCGCCCTCTAGCGGACAAAAAGTAATGTGTTAAAAATAAAAATGGCGGTAAATGCCGTATTTGGTATCATTTGGATGGGCTTCACTGGTACTTAACAAAAAATATTATCAAAATTCAATGTGGCGCCCTCTAGTGGAGATTATTGTGTAAAAAAAAGATAAATACGTCGTGTTTGGTATCATTTGAAACCACCAAACACGACCTATAAAGGGCTTCAAGTAAATAATATAGAAACACAATGATTTAACACCAAAATGGTTTATTATTTTATTAAAGTGTTTTGGTTGTTACCTATAACGTGTGACTACGACTTTTCTTTTTGTTCTGTTCTTGTTTTTCACCAAGCTGAAAATCTTGTTTCATTCTTTTTCAGCGTCGATTTTTTGTCGTAGTCGGGTTTTCTCATTATCACTGCTCTCAAACGGTGAAAGAAAAAATCGTGAGGTTAATCGGCATGTCTTAGAAACAAAAAAATCAGGTGATGTTCATCTATCCGAACTGGGCCCATGTGGTGGATTATGGCCGATTCCCTCTCCTAAAAAAGAAGCCGGAGTCCCAATTGTGGGCTCTTATTAAACTAATCATGGGTTTTGGTGGGTTTTTAACGAGTGAAGTTAGTGGCTGTTTTAATTACCTATTCGCAAATTGATTCCTAGTACCTACGTAATATTGTAATTTAAAATTTGCGCAATTTTGTATTTCAAATTAGTATCTACAATACTGGACATTAAATAAGTATGATTGAAACAAGCGCGGAACACCGTAAATTGAAGCTGAAAGTTTAGAGTAGGTACTAGACTGCCTCAGCGAAACTTGACAAGAAGGCTACCTATAAGGAATGACTATTATATAAAGTATGTAGCCATTCAATTGCATCACATTTCTCTTAGAACAGAATGATGGTCAACGGGTTCCAGAGGGCGTCTACGTACCTACCGGAAAATGCAACGTTTAGAAGGCTTTCTTTAAGACGAACCGACACGATGACCTCGTGAGGATTGCGGGAATCCGGTGGATGCGAGACGCAAAAGACCGGTCATTGTGGAAGAACTATTTTTAGCAGTAGACATGTTTCGGCTGAAATGATGATTCAGTGGGTTTTGATGAACTTTTTTTTTTTATCTAGCCCGTACTGTCCCACTACTGGGCAAAGGCCTTCCTCCACGCCTTCCAAAGTTCCCGGTTTTGAGCCACCTCTTTCCAATTCCCAAGAAAGACATCCAAGTCATCCTGCCATCTCCTTTTTGGTCTGCCGCGGCCCCGTCGTGCGATTTCAGGGCACCAATTTTGCGTTTTACTGGCCCACCGCTCGATCGGCATGCGGCAGACATGTCCAGCCCAGTCCCACTTAAGTTGGGCAGCCATCAGTATTACGTCAACGATTTGCATTTTGGAGCGCAGTGTAGTGTTTCGAACGCGATTTGATGAACTAAGAGGTTTATATTGACGATTTGAATGATCATGTAAATTTATTGTTCTTCAAAAAACGGAATTTTCTGGTAGGAAAAAAGTTCACACTAAGCATACTGATGAATCTTACTACAAACTCAAACTTCACTTGAATACTTTGCTTAGAGTAGAGCGTAGACAAAGTGAGACTGTAGAAAATGAACCAATAGTAACAGTAGTAGAAACAAAAATAAAACTTTCTCTAAACTTAGAGGTTTATAAAGTTCAGTTACATAGCATCTGGATAGATTTTAATTAATATTCTTATAAAGCTAAAGAGTCCCAGGTGATGGGACCAGTAAATGTCTTTGCGAGGGACTTAATCGGCTTCTAATGAGATTTTATAATTAAAGGAGACTAAGTTACTGTTCTCACAACGTAGTATTTTGATGAGTTGAACTCCATTTTGTTATTTACACTCCACTCGTATATCGCACTGCAACGCTACATTAATGTCGCGTTACTGTGCCAGGCAATCTGTCTCAGAGTTGATTTCAAGAAACCGTTTCAAGTCATCTGCATATACGTAGACCTTTGTATTTGAACAAAGTGTTTTTGACTGCAAGAAAGTGCTATCGGCTTGTATAAAAGTGCTAAAGGATGCTATTCTAAGTTTTAAACGTATAATTGCAGTAATCTGAATTTATTTAATTTGATATTCATTATTTTGTAATGTAATGTTAATAATTAAATATACATATAACTGATGATATGATTAACACTAATGAGTATAACATTTGCACGCCATAGTAGGTAATGATACAGTGTTCTTCTATTATTAATTTGTTTTGTAATATCTGTCTACCTGTATTAAGTAAATAAATGATTTGATTGATTAATTGAATTTTAAGTTAGAGTTAAATTGCTTATTAGTTTGTTAGGCTAGATTGTAATCAATTTATTTAAGAAATCTGTTCTTAAAAGGAAAAAATAATACTTTTTGCAAAATGAAACCGATGGAATATCATTTATCATTGTCATTATCAGAAACAGTAAAGGTCCGAGTATTGATCCGATATGTTATTGTATATGTTATTATATTTACGTATACATGATTATAATTTTAAATGTAGAATGATAACTATAAGATCTTTAGAGATTGCTTGATAATTACTCCAGCATGGTCAAAATTAAAACCACATAATTATATATCCCTTCTTTTCTGTGCCAAATAAATGTACTTTTTAATAGTAATAATAATATTTCACAACTATCACACAACGCCGTCTAGTCCCAAGCTAGGCAGAGCTTGAGTTATGAGTACTTACTAGACAATTGAAAAACATGCTTATATATTTCTAAATACATACATACCATAGACTAGCGGACCTGACTAACTTCGTTTCGCCTAACAGTCAATGAATGTAGTATACCTATCGATCAAAGCCTAAGTTCAGTTGCTATCAATTTACACACAATTTTCATGTATAAAAGTTATTTACATCGAATTCGTACATTTAACGTGATGCGCGCACAACTGACCACTTCTACAGATTTATTATATGTATAGATAAATTACACCTAGACATACGAGTTTAAAACAAATGATCGTGTTCACACAAACATATGTCGTGAATGCGAATTGAATCCCCGACCTCTGGCATAGCAGCCAGGGTCACTAACCACTGGACCATCGGCTAATTCAAACTCTCTGTCTACACAAACTAACCTATCCCATTTCTTTGTCCTCAGTAATAGACTGCGTTGTCTCCGGCTGGGGTCCCTGGTCGGACTGCGACACGAACTGCGGCTCCGGTAGCATGGTGCGCAGCCGGCGAGTGGTGCAGGCCCCTGCACACGGTGGCCGCCATTGTCCATCGTTGGTGCAGCGACGCGCCTGCCAGGAGCACAGAGGCTGCTCCGCTGATAGTGATGTTCCTTTGAGAGGTGAGTTTGAGGATCTCATTTTGACAGGGTCATAGTTAGATAGATATACCTATACTCTTTACTGTACCACCATAAAAATACAGTAGGGGCATGAAATTAGAGGGTGTAACAATGCGTGGTCTCACAGAAAAGATGGCTACAAGTTTCCCGCCGGTGCAGCCGGAGCCGCAAACAACCACGCATACCGCGGGCGTAAAACGCGTCGTGAAATGTGTATTAATTTTTAGAGGTGTCAACAAGGCGTTTTGAAACAACTTGTTGACACTTCGCATGACCCAAGGGCTGGCTTTTGCTTCGGACAAAGGATAAGCATTGCTATTTAGCGTGGCAATGCCGCCAGTCTTTTGGGTACATTACCAGTTGACTGCGATGCGGAGCAGTGGTTTTTCGACGCCGTGCTTTAGATAGCTTTTTTAGTTCTTCAGGGCTTTTATTTTTATTTTGTAAGTTAGTTTTAATTAGGTGTATATCTAGCTTTCATTAGTGAATTGTTTTTATTGTTCTGGTACAAACCCATTTTTTACATATAGGTGTATCTGCATTCTACTGAAGCTGCGGACCCGTAATCGCGGCAGATGTATTTGAGCCTTATTGGTAAAAGCGAATTTTAACAGTCAACCTTTAAGTGTCTCAAAATCGCGTGTTGCGTTTATCGCTCCTGTCTACATGAACCCCAATGTGGTTGTTATTTTACAACGTTATTTATGATAATATTTCTGTACAGATGAGACTGCAATGCTCCTACCCGGAGGCCTGTCGGTGAGCCGCCACTCCAATGAAACCGTGGACATCCGCAAGAACCTGCGCTTGCGTAATCCTGATGACCCTGAGTCCAACTCACATAGAGAGTAAGTATTTATTAAAAAAAAATAGGTATAGTCGGTCTTAAAAGTCAAACGACTCGGGAATAAAAAAAAACAACAATTAAACCCCAAGCGAACGCCGGCGTTCGCGCACCTATTGTCTTTCTATTGTGTCTGTAATTTCCACGATTGAAAGGTTAAAAAATAATTATATTCGGTACTTTTTATTAGGTTCTTCTATTAGTAAACAATGATAAAGATTTCTTAATCAACCTTAATTATTGAACCAGTGTTTACTATATCAGATTTTATTTTACCTTAATAATTACCAAAGTCGTTTAACTTTTTAGACAGACTCTACTAACAAGTATAGAATAGAATAAATCTTATTGTACACCAAAATAGGAACTTTTAAACAAACTTTAATCTGTGGATTCAAATGCGGTCTTATCGCTGACAGCGATGTCTTCCGTATAAAAGAATATAGTTCATTAAGGAACATATTTGATTGACTTGTAATCTCTACCAGTCAATCAAGAATGATGGATATGTCAACATAAAAAAGAAATAAAATAAAATAAAATAGCAAATGACGTTCTCGACTCGTAATGCACTTTGCTTTACGAGACAACGTCTGTCGAAACTGCTAGTTTTTTTTTTTTATAAATAATAATAGATGAATCGATAAACATTATTAAGGTCAGAATGGCAGCTCAGCGAAGTTTCAAATAGAGGCATGATTACTAAACCAAATGATTTAGGGCCTGTATACAAAATGTTTTTTAAACGCGCCGTAAACACGTTTTAGAAACGTCCGTCGACGGCGCGCTTTTATCCTATTAATCATTCGAATACCTTAACCTGTCAATCGTGATAATGACAGACACAATTGAAAGACAATAGGTGCGCGAACGCCGGCGTTCGCTTGGGGTTTAATGAATTAATTAAAAAGACACAATAGAAAGACAATGAGCGAACGCAGGCGTTCGCTTGGGAATTAATGAATTAAAGGTCTACAGGCTCCGTCAGACTCGCGTCTGTATCGCTACAAACGCGCGTCAACGGCGCGTTTAAAAAACGTGGTGAGCCCAGGCCCCTAAAAGCTCCAAAGGACCAGATTTTAATCCGGTCCTTCTGTTCTAGTCCTTTGGTTTATTTATAAATAACGATAGCATTTAAAAAGCAAACTGGAAATACAATATTCAGTTCAAACAATGCTTATTCAGATCATGTTAGAACAAATATAACAATGTGTTATCCGAAATCCTTTTGTTCTTCAAAACTGAATAAACATTACGCGATGTGAGTGAGACCGAAAACATCCTTTTTGTGATCTAGAATAAAGTACTTTCACAACACAATTTTTGTTGAATAGACTCTGTCTACGTATTTTTTTGACATATGAATTATTTATTCATTTATTTTCCAAGCTTTTATTCAAGTCCCGATGTTTGTCTGTAATCAAATCTTGTAAATTGAATTTGACCCACTTCTCGGCTACCGATTGAGTTGAAATTTTGCATGCCACATGACAATGCAAAATTATTATGACAAGGAGCTGATCTGATGATGGAACCGGAAGTTCGCAATAGGGACTTGGTAGTGATACGACACAACGCCATCGAGTTTGGGCTCGTATGTTTCGTCTTGACGAGTATTAATTATGTAGCTATACCGAGCTATAAAAGCTTGCTAGAAAAAGAGATTTTCATTAAAAGCTTGTTATAACTAGCAGCTGCTAGTGGCTTTACCCACGAGATTGTAGGAAATTATCCCAAGGGAATAAGTGAATCCCATATTTCCAGGATAAAAATATCCTATAAGTTTTTCGAGGACTTGGTGTACCCGTATGTATACCAAGCTTTATCGAAATCCACTCAGTAGTTTTTGCGTGAAAGAATAACAAACATCCATCTTTCTTTGTCTATTGGTGAAAGCCGCATGAAGAGTCGTTCAGTAGTTTTTCGTCTATCACGAACAGACCGACAGACGCGTATATGAAAGACATACTGAGATTGCCAACCGGCCTATCAAACGTGGCCAAACATAAAGCGCAAAAAAAAGAAATGGCCCTTTTTGCCTGGCAGCCTGTCTACCCTCGACTCTGGTGAGGGTCGAATCCGATGGATGCGAGACGCACAGGACCGGTCATTATGCCAACACTTAGGGGAGGCCTGTGTCCAAAAGTGGACGTCTTTTGGCTGAAATAATGATGATGATGATGATGATGTATGGAATGAAAGATAAAAAAACATATTAAGTATATGCAGCCTTTACTCGTACTGTTCCACAGCAGGGTAAGGGTCACCCTTCATTCCTTCCATTGTTCCCGGCTTTGAGCCACTTCTTGCAAATTGCTAAGGAAGACATCTAAGTCGTCCCGTCATCTCCTTGTTGGTCTGCCGCGACACCATCGTGCCAGTTCACGGCTTGGTGCCGTGAACTGGCATGATGGTGTCGCATTGTTTTACTGGCCTAGCGCTCGATCAGCATGTCCAGCCACTGTGTGAGAACACTATATACCCCACAAACTCTCAGATTACTTCCTTTTTTTAAGTACTAGCTTTTGCCTGCGGCTTCGCCCGTGGCATTAGGTATTTAAGGAATCGGGATAAAAGGTAGTATATATATATAATAAATATATAATATATAATATTCCATGTCATGGGCTATATGCATGCCAAATTTCATCCAAATCCGTTCAGCCATTTTTGCGTTATTAAGTAACAAACATCCAAACATCCACACTTTCACATTTATAATATTAGTTAGGATTAAATTTTTTATGATTTTTTTTTTGTTCATTTGTGTACAGTATTGGTCTACACTGGTCTTACATAATTTCTATAAATATTGTAACATCAACCCCTTTTTGTTAAAGAATAACCATGGAGTTTTTTGCCGGTTCTTCTCCATAGAAAACGACCAATGTGGAACCGTGCACTAGCTTCTGACGTTTTATAAGTGCCCATGTAGCCCTATGTGAAATAAAATATTTTAACTTTGATCCCAGTCCCGCTTAAATAAGGCGGCCTTTTAAACTGCCTCAAAAATATAAATAAAGTTAATAATATTAAAAAATGGACGCAAATTTGTATAGATTTGCCCATGACTGTACTTAGATCAGGTGTTCCAAAGCCTATGAAGATAGCCGGCTTAACATAGCTTATATCATGCTGCTAATCCAAGCTGTCAGTGTCAATCATTGTCCTGTATTCTAGACAGATACATTGTGTTCCACAACAACTAGTTCAGATAAAGCTCGGTCAGTTCGGACCAGAGACTATAGGATCGATATCTCGAGCTATTGACATGACAACAGGAAATGAGAAGCTCTGTGGATCTACCAACCTAACAACGAAAACCGATTGCTATGCAGTTGGTACTGTGTTTGTGCATTCTGTTTTATTTGTGTTGGCATTGGTTTGTTATGTCAGTTTGATTTCGATACCAGGCGGGCTACTGTGAATGGAATATGATTGTTTGAATTATTATGATCTGATAATTATTCCTTGTACTTATAAGGGTCTTTTTTCATTCACCTGTCGTCAACATCGAGCATGGTATTTCTCTAATTTTGTGTGAAAATCTTAATGCGGTTCACAGAATACATCTACTTACTAAGTTTCAACAGTATAGCTCATAGTTTCGGAAAAGGTTTTTGCTTCGTCTGACGCAATCCAACGCGATGATTTACGAAGTAGCAACGCGAAAAAAAACTTTTTAACTTCAGGGTTAAAAAAAACACTGAAAAGTACAAAATAACTTAAAATTCGGAAGTCGGTGTTTCTATAATAGTTTTGGCTCTTCGTTATTTAACACAGACTTCCGAAATTTAAGTTATTTTATACTTTTCAGTGTTTTTCTAACACTGAAGTCGGTTATATTTTTTTTTGTAAAAGGTTTTTTATTTTACACTTTTTAGTTATGCTACCACCACTAAAAAGTACCCCTCAGCCAAACTTAGATACCTTATAATAGCCAGAGTGCATCTCATAACGATTCTAATAATCCCAAACACGGTTAGAATAGAATACATTAATTTATACACATCTCAGTACTCACTCGCCATTAGGTTCACATTAGTTCAAACCGACAATTTGGCTAAAACCCACACTTATTTTCCTTCTTTGTTTGCCGTTCCAAGATCCTGGGTTTTCTGTTGGGCTCCTACGATTGCCGGAACGGTTCTTGAGCGCTGGCTTCAAGTTGCGCAGAAGTCAAATATTCGGTCTCTTTAGTGGTGCGAAGTGAGACACGGGGGCAGGGAGTGTCAGTGATTGGCTCGCCGCGCCATCGCGTCATAGACGTCACTCATGATTCGTTATCTGCCTTGCTGCATGTAACTAACAACGACGACGATTGGCTCGCCCGGATATCTATGGGCTCGCCAATGTATGGAATGCGCAAAGCGATCCCCACTCTGAAGCCGAGCGCTCAAGATCCGTGACGGTAATTGTACGATTTTGCTGGCATATACTTGAGGCGCGCATGGAACACTACGCGCCTCGACTACTCGGGTTCGGTCCGGACGGTTCCATGACTGCCGGACGATGAGTTACCCATTGCTCATCGTCTGCAAGCCCCGACCCTGATTTCCAGCCACATAGGCCGGTCTATCCTAGCGGCTGAGGCGTGAGCTCATGCGTGCAACCACCCATTAGCTGGCATTATTGCTTCCCAGAAGGAGGTAACCGCCAGTGGTGGTGAGCGGTGCTCCATAAAAGCGTATATACAACGACGGGGGTGTTCACATTAGGTCTGATCGGCAGATTGTAGTAAGAATAGCAAGACCTGATGGTAGGCGAACGGTAAAACTGTTAGTAATGTGTAATCTGAGCCTAGCCTAAGGTTATCCTTAGGCTCAAAGATCAGTATTTTTGACTTACTTTTATTTATGTTGCTATTAATGTTACTAAATACTACTACGAATAAGATAACTACAGGTTACCTGTAGGAAAATCTGAACATTGTAGTAGTAATTTTACTGTAATTTGATTGAAAAGAAAATATAAAATAACAAGATTGAATTTTTTTAAGAAATCAAAAGCAATTATCAGAGTTAACAAGCATGAAGACTATTTATCAGAAAAATTACTGAAATAAGAGTAATCAGAGTATTGCTGGATTCAATCTTTCAAAATACCAAATCAATTTCCGAGGCCTCAAAAAGCATTTGTCATACATTTTGAGCCCAGAATAAGGAGAACCGATTCGCAGCCTAATTTCCTGTGCGAAATGGAACAGATATTTTTCCGAAACGTTTTATAACTGTTATTTGTACCCTTATGTTTCATTTCCACGCTCTTTTGTGCAGATACTGTGCCCAGTTCGAGGTCACCAAGGTATCGAAGGCCTGCCACACGGACTCCGACTATAAGGCGTTGAGAGAAGGTATGTTTTTCTCTACAGCAAGTTAACGACGAGAAAATTGAAAAGTGGGAAACCAATCTGGAATTTCCGGCGCTTGTGTTGTGTAAAAGGTTGTAAAAAGTTTTCTCTTGAGTGCATTTTGAGCTTCAACTATTGAATTAATGAAAAGACGGTGTGGTTAGTTTTCTTGGTAAAGGAAATTGAAGTTAGTTGCTTAATTGCTTAATTAAGGGGAGCGGAAAACCTTTTGAGTGGTCTGTGTTTTGAGTTTTGTGTTACTGTGAAAAGTTTGGAGATGGGAAAAGACTATCTATATCTGGCAGCAAGGTTTCTGGTATAAATTAGAAGGAGCCTATGACTATATTGATGGACTAGCCTTTGCCCGCGGCTTCGCTCGCATACATAAAACATAGCCTGTGTCACTCAGGAATAAAGCAGCTTTCTATCGGTGAAAATTTTTAGCAATCGCAAAAAGCAAACCAGTAGTTCCAGAGATTACCTCCTACAAACAAAAAAACATAAAAACAAACTTTACCTCTTTATTATATTAGTATAGATAAGCCTTTGAAAATAATAAGTCTTATAAATTAATTTCCTAATTGGGTTTTTTTTTATGGTGGGAAAAAATCATCCAATCCAATCCAATGACAACTCCCGCTCTTGGGCGGAGCAGGAGATAGCGTCAGACTCTTACTGACTAAAAGACCCACCCCGTTCCTTCTAGCCTTCATACCGGGGCTCGAGCGCCCTTTCGGATAACCCTGGCCCCAGTATAATTGGGGTGTAGTGTAAGAGTGTGTAATATTTCAGTCACATGTTGTTTAATAGGCTGGTAGGCAGTAACTTATCGTGTGTCGTCCAGGCAGTAAATCGAACCATCAATTTATTTGACTGGCCTGTTGGTCATTAGCGGCCCTGACTGCTATGCCAGAGGTCGTGGGTTCGATTCCCACCTAAGACAAATATTTGTGTGATGCACACGGATATTTATGTTCTGTGTTTGGTTGTAATTTATCTACGAGTATAATACCTTTTTGAGTTTTTATAAATTTATGAGTATGTTTATTAATTGTCTAGTACTCATAACACAAGTTCTGTTGAGTTTAGTACTAGCTGGCATTGTCTGAAAGTTGTGGAATATTTTATTATCATTATTGATTTCTAATCTGTTGTCATTACCCCCCAGGTGCAACAGTATGCGTCCTCTGCGAGACAGCAGCTCTCCGACGGGACCTAAAATGGCGCTGCAGTGGTCACGGGGTCCCCGGACATGCGACCCGGTTTTACGCACTAGTGGCCCCCCACTGCCACGGGAAATGGGTGAAAGCAGCTGTCAACCCCGACAAGAGGAGCGACTGTTGCGCAAACCCCCACTTTATTTTTGTCTAGAGGTGATATTTTATGACTTATGTATGTTGAAGTATGACTTTTCTGCACTAGGGGGCAATACTATAAACTGAACAATTACGGATAAGCGGAGATAGCCCATTCTAAGCCCCTATTTCTAGGGTTTTTAAATTACAGTCGATTAACGATGTCCAAAATGCATTAGATTGACTTTTCGATAAATTGTCACTTTACACCAGAAGTTCCCAAACTTTTTGGTCTTCTAGAATACGTAACGACGTATGTAATTATTATTGTTATTATCAAATAACTGGGTTAAGCAATAATCTTTTTTTCACTCACATAGACCCTTTGTTGGTCGACATCAACTCCCGGGGGTCGTCCATCATTTTAGACGAAGTGGTGGACGACCCCCGAAATCGATCTAGATAGTGTCAATTTGTGTAAAAGTCCTTAGTCTGACATCTGTAAATTTTCAACACCTTCAGTTAGTTTTACAGAGATATGAACAACGTTTAGCCGAAATGCGTATGTAGCAAGTTATCTGGATATAGTCTCAGTATAAAGTTGAAAAGTAGTCGTCCACTAATGTCATCGGTTGCAATGTTGTTTAAACTACAGACACATGTTTGCCAACCTGACTCGTTACGAATGTGCCCTAGTGTGGATAAGTCTAGAGGGACATTCAAGTATTATGTAACTAGAATTTTAGTCTTCTTTAAACCCCCCTTCCCCCTCCTCCTGGTCCGCCAATATAAGCGAAGCTCTTACTACCCCTCATTTGCTTACGTAAATATTTACATATGAATTTAATGCAATTTTGCTGAATATCAGAAAATAGGAATAAATTGGATGAAGGGAAATATTGCTAACGTAACGTAAACACATATAGACCCCCCCGTCTCCCATGTCATCAAAATAAGCTAAGTAAAGAACCCCATACACATTTTATGCGTACGTACGTAATACTTGATTGGCCTCTTTTTTTGTTTGACAAAAAAAAATAAAGTTTTTGGTATAAGTTTAGATATTTTTTTTTGGAACGAATAGAATTCTTTTAGCAAAAACGAAAATACAGTTTTGATAATTGTATTTTAATTTTCTTTTCTAATTTTAATTTCTTGTTAACCTTTTGCCAACTGTGTTATGGTTAAATACAATTTTTAATTTCTGTTAATTTATAAGGAATATGTGTTGCATTGCATTTATACTCTAAAGAAACATCGTATGACGGACGACAATGGAAACATTACGGTTGCATTTAATAAGACTTGTAGACTCATTTTAACATGTAAATATAATAACTTCTTTACTTATATTTTATTTTTAAATGCATCAAGTGTAGAACACAGATATGAATGACTTTGGTTTTATATTGCAATGGAATATTTTAAAGGAGGACCTACGTTAGACCACACGTGAGCCACGCCTGATATCTACGTAGGTAGAGTTGCGTCGCGTGGCGTGGATCTTATGTAGCTCCACAAGTCTAATTGCGATACAAAAAGTCACGGCATACGTGGTTCACGTGTTCTCAACTGATTTATTTGCGTTTTTACAATATGATATATGTTAATTTTTAGTTTCAACTCAAAAGAGATTGAATGATTTTGTAACTTTAGTAAATAATTTTTATAATAAGAATAATAACTACTTAATAAATAAATAATAATAGTTTGTGAATACATATCTTAACGACTCATGTACATAATAATGTTAATAAACTCATTATGAAGAGACATTTTGTTTATTTCTTGAATCCCATTCGTTTTGTATGTATGGTCACGTTTCATCCCGTAATGGGGTGCGCTCATACCCCAAGGGTGTCATTATAAGACGCGTAAGTACTTCACGAGCCTGCTTGAAAATTATGATGAAATACGGAGTGCTGACATGGACTGTCACTGTGAGACATAAATGAGAAGCTCCATCTAAATATTTCATCAAGTCAACCAAGATTAATAACACTAGTCTACAGCCATAATGCACAGCGTTGGAGGACTTCGCACATGATAAACCGATGACCCGGTGAGGGTCGCGGGGATCAGACGCGAGATGCACAGGACCTGTCGTTATGGCGACACTTGGGGGAGGCGTATGTCTAGTAACGGACATCTATTGGCTGAAATGACGACGATGAAGATGACAGCCAAAGTGCAACAGATTGGCCATTGGAGTTTTTGTATTAATTAATGCATACAAAATATGATTCTGTATTTTGGAAAGTTCGTAACACGTAAGTAAATATCTCAAAGATTGTATGTGTATATTTGAGATTTTTGACTTTTGAAACCATAAAAATGCAAAATATTCACACATATTAAAATAAAAAATAACTTTGGCCGACGAAAAATTCCACCACTCGGGGGGACCAGAATCATGTACTGGATCCATTGCAAAAAAAAAATTTGTATCGATGCTTAGACACGGTGTATCTAATGTTTACTAGATAGGGGGCCTAGCAAGGGTGAAGCCTATTGGGACCATGGGGTTGCTTCCGACAAGAAAACTCGGGGTAAGAACGCAAGACAAGGTATAGGAGTGGATTTAATCAGTAAAAGTCTAACGTCACGCTCCACTCTAGAGCTGGAGAAGTCACTGGAACTTCCCAGTTAAAAAACAGTGGTATGTAGTCCCATTACCAGACAAAGGCTCGCCAGGGTTATCCGAAAGGGAGCTCGAGCCGCGGTATGAAGGCTAGAAGGAACGGGGTGGGTCTTTTAGTCAGTAAGAGTCTGACACTATCTCCCGCTCCGCCCAAGAGCGGGGGTTGTCATTGGATGAATTATTCCCACCATAAAAAAAAGCAAAGGCTCATTTTCAACACAATCCCGTTTCACCAAGTTCCCTATTTCAAATTCACCCACCCCTACACGTCAATATCACTTCCAACGGGAGTTTACAAGTCAATACACATAATTTACCTCCATCCGTACCTACAGGCATTTCAAACCCAAGCGGGGTTGAAGTAGGTAATAGTATTGAGCCCAAAACAATAAAAAAGGGTTTCCTCAATCGTGGCTCTTAAGCGTGACGGACAGATTTGTCCAGTAAGTGGATCAGGCAGGGTTCCAGGATAACTGAAAAAGAGCGTGTAAGGTAATATTTTATTGTCAGTATACAACTCTTGTAGAGATAGGAAGCTTGTTTTCGAAAAAAGACTAAACAAGCTTTTAATGAAAAGATTTTTTTCACAACAAGCTTTTATAGCTCGGTATACCTACATAATTAATACTCGCCAAGACGTATCATGCGAGCTCAAACTCGATGGGGTTGTGTCGTTTAACTACCAAGTTCCTATAGCCACCTTCCGGTTCCATCATCAGATTAGCTCCATGTCATAATAATTTTGCATTGTCATCTGATTTACACATGCATGCAAAATTTCAGCTCAATCGGTAACCGAGAAGTGGATAAAATTTAATTTACAAGATTTGATTACAGACAAACATCGGGACAGGTGAAACTAAATAAAAGCTTGTAAGACTTTTTATTGGACAAGTCACTGCTCCAATGTAATCACTCTCAGTCATGCCTTCCTTAATTTGTTTTATTTTGTTTTCTTTTTTTTGTGAAATATTAATAAATTGTAAAAATAATGCAGCTATGACATTGAATTGAATTGAAAGGTGTGATTTTTTTTTTGAAGAAGACAATCCGAGAACACATTAGATGTAGCCATGGGCCCCAAACTAGGCACAGCCTATATCTTGGTGGCTCAAGACTAAATACCAGGTTAGACAGATGAAAAGTTTGGTTTGACACAGCACATTTTAAAATACAAAGAATAGGGACTCAAAGAAATTATATTGTACAGTTTATGGGTTGCTCGAAATAGAACGCCTGGAACGATGATAAAGAAGGAACATAAGACTGAATTTTAGTCACTGAATCGCCCTCTCGCACAAGGTGGGCGTGAGCACAACAGCGTGAGAAACCATTGGATGATTTCCACCTAAAAAAGACTGGGCAAGTGCGAGTTGGACTCGCGTACTGAGGGTTCCGTGCAAACTACAGTTCCCGAATGGAGTCTCGAAGATTTTTCCGAATTGCATAAAAGTTTTTTTATATTGTGACGTAGGTAACCGCAAATTTAATGTTTACTTTACTCCTATAGGTACTTGCACTATAAGCCTTGCTTTGTGCCAAATTTCAGGATTCTGGGTCAACGGAAAGTACTCTATGAATTTCGATCTTTGAGAGTATGAAAATATACATTTTTTGCGACATGAAACCTCGTTTCTTTTTTTCGTTAACTAAGAAGATGGTTTTTTTTCACATCTTGAATGGACCGCAGACTTGAGTATTTGAGTATATCGTTTTAATTTCAACTCGATACTTCCACGCGTTCTCGAGATAAAGGGTCTTGACAGACTGATAGACAGACAGACGGACGGACAACAAAGTGATCTTATAAGGGTTCCGTTTTTTCCTTTTGAGGTACGGACCCCTAAGAAAAAGAAAAGACCGGTAGAAATAATTGGATGATTTACCACCTCCAAAGAAAATACTATTTCTATATTATGAATGGGCACCGGCATTGACTCGCACTGCCGACGAAACTCTGAATTGCTCATCAAAAATATATAGCTCAAAGGGAAACACATTTTCCTTTTATTTCCGAATGCGGTGCAATTATTTGGAGAAGGCACTTGTTTACTCACACCAATACTTCGCCATTGTGGTTCGAAGCCATATTTCTTTATTTGCCGAAAATATAGATATGGTTTTCGACCGCTTTGTTTGTGTATTGGGGACGAGGGTAGAGCAGTGCCGGTTCGATTCTGAAAGGTTTGTTTATGACAGTCTTAAGAACTAAACTGAGGTTAGGTACTAGTCATACAGTATTGTATTGAATAAATCCTGATAAAAAAACCCTATAAAATGGTTTAGGGCCTTTTTTTTTCGATAGGAAAAATCATCTTATAACAACCCCCGCTCTTGGGCAGACCGGGAGATAGTGTCACACCCTTACTGACTAAAAACCCATCCCGTTCCTTCAAGCCTTCATGCCGGGGCTCGAGCGCCCTTTCGGATAACCCTGGCCCCAGTAGGCTTCGACCCGGCTGGGCCCCTGCTGTTGCTGACAACTCCTAGAGGCGCGCGGGAACACCGCGCGCCGTCGACTACTTGGGCTTGGTCCGGATAGTTACCGGACGGCCGGACAGCGAGCTACCCATTGCTAATGGTATAGGGCCTCATGTCGTAGACCAAACAGCCTTGTCGCAAACGTTGTAGACAAGTCTTAGACGTCTTAGTCAAAACAGTTCTGTTTTCAGACGTCTTAAACAAGTCTGCAACGTTGTAGACAAGTCTGTCTAAGACAGTCTTGTTTCAAGTGAACGCAGGCCCTTAAACTTATCAACTCCCTAAAAAATAAAGGACCAACCCAGAAATACAGAATAAGTGGAGAAAATTTGTCATTGTGAACTAGGTAGCTCGTCATGAGTGTTATGGATCCGAGTGCTACAGTAACGAACCATGATAAATGATAAATGATCTTTATTTTGCAAGTAGGTTTTATAAAAACACTTTTACACGTCAATTTTTTTTTTTGCCGTCAAATAATGCTAGATGAGGCCGGTGTTTCCTAGCTGACTACCCTGAGAAGAAACACCGAAACAAACTCAGGGGTCAAAGTCTCTTTTAAAGTCCATACAGCAAAACATGTAATGGTCAAATCATATGAGAACCATGCAGATTGAGCCTGAGATGGTCTTTTGAAGAAAGAACCACACAGTTTTAAGTGGACCTGTCCAGTCAGTGCAAACATTTGTCAATATGCGTGTAGCTCAACTCAGGACTACTAAGGAGCTCAACGACTTGACGAACAATGCCAAAGAAAGGACATTTGGGTAGGCCACATCAAATACTCAAAACTGCCAGACATCATGTGAATATAAAAGAAAACGAAAGAGTAATCCACATAGTTCTCACATTCACAATAATAAAATTTACAAAAGTGTAAATATTGCAAATTGTAAAAAAAAAGTATATAAAAAAATCAGTCAAATAGTAAAAATAAACATGTCATAATTGTAAAAAAATAATAATAAGATATATATTTATATATATACAATATCATAATTGTAAAACAACAACAATCGTCAATAAAAAAGGCAGTTAAAACAAAAAAACATTCAAATGATAATAATTATAGTGAGTAGGTACTGGAGCAGGTCAATCCCAAGCCGTTTTATCCTCGAGATACTCTTTTACAGAATAAAAAGCCTTTTGGCAAAGTTTTCGCTTTACAAATATTTTGAATTTATTAATGCTAAGTTCCTGAATAGGACTGGGAAGCTCATTATAAAAATGTATACTTTGGCATCTAAATGAGCGTCCTATTTTTTTGAGCCTGGTGGCAGGAACCACTAACTTGTGTTTGTTCCTAGTATTAACGTTGTGAATGTCACTGTATTTTTTAAACATGTTTTTATTTTTATGAACATACAAAATATTTTCATAGATATACTGAGATGGCACAGTCAAAATATTAATATTTTTAAATTTATCTCTGAGGGAGTATCTGGGACTTAATTTATAAATTGAACGAATAGCCCTTTTCTGCAAAACAAAAATCGTTTGGATATCGGCGGCATTTCCCCATAATAGAATACCGTACGACATGACACTATGAAAATAACTGAAGTAAACTAAACGGGCTGTCTCTAAGTCAGTTAGATTTCGAATTTGTCTAACAGCGTATGCGGCAGAGCTAAGTTTTTTCGATAACTTATCCACGTGTGGGCCCCACTGAAGCTTAGCATCAAGAGTTATACCTAAGAATAGTGTAGTGTCTTCAGGACTCAATTCTTTACCTTTTATTAGCACACTAGTTTCTACCTGTCTTACGTGAGGCATCGTAAATTTAACAAATTTGGTTTTCTTTTCGTTAAGGAGCAGGTTATTGACATTAAACCAGTGTACTATTTTTGAAAGGGCGTTATTTATGTCATCAGTAACCGGCTGCTGACGTTTAAGCTTAAACAAAAGCGAAGTGTCGTCTGCAAACAGCACTATATCATGGTTATCCTTTATGAGGTATGGCAAGTCATTGATATAAATGAGAAATAAAAATGGACCAAGAATCGAGCCCTGGGGCACACCCATTGATACTACAGACCCGGGTGATCTTTTTCCATTTACATCAACTCTCTGAATCCTATCACTCAAATAAGAAATAAGAAGATCCAGAGAGGAATTCCGGATCCCGTAATGGTGTAGTTTCCTGATTAATGTTTCATGGAGAACGCAATCATGCATTATAAATATGTCCTAAAAGTTCAACCCCGGCATCGGTTGTTGAACGACCCCTTGTAAAACCGAACTGTTTATCATGTAACAACTTATGTCTATTAAAAAATCTTTGTAATTGATGTAAAATTAGTTTCTCAAATATTTTACTAAAGGTGGGTAGCACTGAAATAGGTCTATAATTTGTGGGGTCAGATGTGCTACCTGTTTTAAACAATGGTATTATTTTACTATACTTCAATAAGTCAGGAAACTCGCCACGATCAATACAATTATTAAAAATAAGTGCTAAACTAGGAGCTACAACCTTTATAATAGACTTTACAACATCCACAGAATTTCCCCATAAATCTGTGGACTTTTTTACATTCAAAGTGTTAAAGGTTTTAATTATATCCACATATGTCACATGTTCGAAAATAAAATCTGAATCACAAACTTTAACATTTTCTTTAAGCAGAGACTCTGCAGCAGTGGGTGATGAGTTCAGAGATTTAGTAGTTAATATGGGGATCTCTGAAAAGAACTTTTCAAAAGCTGCAGCAACTTGTGAGTCCGATTCGATCACGCTGTCATTAATTTTAAGGCTATAGTCACTACATGGTTTTGTAGATCTTCCAGTTTCACTGTTTATAATATTCCAGGTTGTTTTAATTATATTATTACTATTTTTAATTTTGGAACTCAAGTAGCGCGATTTTGCAGCAGAGCATACTTTTTTGAATAATTTTGAATAATTTCTAACATACAAACTAAACTCGGCAGTGTTTACAAGAATTTTTTCCTCATACAATTCATAGAGTCGCGTTCTACTTTTATGTATACCAATGGTAGCCCATTCACTGAAAGATACATTACTGTTAACCGACATAGTTTTGGGTATAAAAGTGGAATTAAATTGCTTACAGTACATATTAAAAAAACATTCATATTGTTGATTCAGATCATCTAATGTTGACAAAGCTGGTAAATTATTAATTAGTTTAGTTTTAAAAGTTTCTAAGCGATTTGCAGTTTTCGGGTTAACAGTGATATTCTTTTTAGCCACTATGATGTTTGGAATTTGAAAAAAAATTAATTGCCCACAATGATCAGAATCTAGTAAATTTATAATGTCTTTATGGCTAGGTACAACATCGGTATAAATATTATCTATGCAAGTGGCACTAGTAGGAGTTATTCTTGTAGGCTCCAAAAACAAATTAACAAGATTGTAGGACTGAAACAAACTTATAATTTTGCTACATAAAGCTGAATTTTCTAATAAATTAACATTAAAATCACCACATGTGATTATGTACTTATTTGAATTACAAATCTTGTGAAACACTTCATCCATTACCTTTTCAAAGCAGTCATACAATCCGGAAGGGGGTTTGTACACACTTAATATAATAAACTGCTCCAACTCAATACAGGCTATTTCAATTGACCGCTCAACAGACAGACTCACAATATCCTTACGTTCCTTAAATTTAATGTGGTTACTAACTAAAATCAATGAGCCACCACGTAAGGCATTAGTTCTGCTGAATGAACTACCAACCTGGTGGTTATTAAAATTGAACATGAGCTGGTGGCTTTTAAGCCAATGTTCCGTTATACAAAGAATATCAATATCATTACAATTAAGGAATAGCTCTACCTCTAAATCTTTATTCATGAATCCCTGAATGTTTTGATGCACCAGGTTGATACTATTTATGGATTTCAAGATTTGATTTGAATGATTTTTGTTTATCAGTAAATTCGTGCTAGAGATTGACTCTGTTGTCTCAATTTCTAATTTAAATTAATATTAATGTCAATATTTGATGCCAACTTATTGGCACAATCAATTATTAAGTCATTGCATTGCTCAACAGGAGCAAGATGTTTAGCCAAGTTCTTGGCTGAAATAAAAAAATAATATGATAGCGACATAGCTATCTGTCTTTTACAAAATTTGGAAAGATAGTAATTATCAGCAAGATATCTATCTTTTGTCAAATAATAGTTAATACCAACATAATTGTTGGTGTCAATTAAATGGAACAAATTATTATTTAATATCAAATTGTACAATGTCATATTAATCTTATATCTAATGCAATTTTCTTCCTGTGGCAAACTTTGGCTGTAGGGGAATGTAAACATCACAATTTTTCCTACACTCAGGTTACTTAAGGTACTATAATATTGGAGTAATTCTCCTCTGTTCACATTTCCCCTATTACCAATAAAAATTAAAAGTATAGAATCCTGGTCAAATTTACATTTTATTATTTCTTTCATTATGTCATATAAGGAACAGCCAGGCATACAGTTGTTTATAATTGAGTGTCCTGGATATTCGTTTGTCAATAAATGGCCTAAGTCCTTTCCAATTTCATCACAAAAAATTACTATTTCCCTATTTGAGAACTGTTGTGAAAAGCAATTAGTTATTTCTACCGGCAAACTAACACTAGACTGGGGTAAGGCGGCGCAGATGTAATAGATGTTGTATGACAATGTTCACAATTGGGTTTTTGTGAGCTCACCAGCTCATTCATTGCCAATACATATTCCTTCATTTGGTTTTCAGAAGCTGTATATTTGATGGACATTGAACTAAGTTTGTGTTGTAAGCGGTTCAGCTCCCTTTGCAAGTCTTCAGTGTCAGATTGGTATCTCTTAGTACTTTTAAATGCATGTGTATCAAACGACGTTTTTTTAACACACTTAGGAAGATATAGTTTCCTCTTCTAGAGAGGACGCCTGAGTCCCAGCAGTGGGAACATTAAAAAGGCTAATGATGATGATTATGACGAAGATATAAATAAACAGGGTTTTCGTGTAAGTAAGGATCGTTTAGCACCTAGTCTGATGCGATAAATGTAATAAATATTGTGGAGGTAGCGAGCAAGCGCTCTTTTCCGCACTAAGGCGAAAAACACTAAATTGTGTACCTAAAGCGGCAGGGATAAGAGAGGAATTTTTGAGTAAGATAATTGAAACATATTTTTTTTCAAGGCGTTCCGCTAATGACGGGGTTCTGAAGTTATGTAACCTCAAAATTCCATAAAAAACATACTACCAAATAGAAAACCTCTTCCTTTTTTGGAAGTCGGTTGAAAATGAAACTACATTTCAAAAAATCGGGTTCAGCAGTCATCCTGAAATACTTGTCTATTATGGTCCTACTAAATCTGTTTTCCCGAGAATATTTTATTACTCTGAAGCCCATTGTAGAAGTTATCTAAGAACAATATTAATGCTCGAGTGGTCAGCAGGTTTGGCGAGAATTTTGTTTGAAACCTCATAATATGAAGTCCGACTCTACACGAGACTTTTCCTGGAAACTTTCAAGGAAAAAGATATTTTTATTTATTTATAAGTATACTCGTATTCACAAAAACTTAAAATTGAATAGAACAGACATACAAGCTTAGTTTTATTATATGTGATACCTGAAACACTTGTCTAGTAGATATTTCGTTTGAAATAAACAACACCTAGGTATGTACTCTTCTAAGATCTACAACATTATTTTTAACTTCAAACTTCAAAAAAATACTAGACACGTATTTCGAATTTCGCATAAAACTAATATTGTATTGTACCTATATTACTTACTTACTTTGTTTTTTACTGAGATAATTTTTATTGTGCTTTTGTGTACAATATTTGACTGGTCTACACTGTTCTTACATAACATCTATCAATATTGTCCACCACTTTTTTTAAAAAGAGTAACCATAGAGTTTCTTGCCGGTTCTTCTGCATAGGAAACGACCAATTTGTAACCGTGCACTAGCTTCTGACGTTTTATAAGTGCCCTTGTAGGCCTATGTGAAATAAAATATTCTTTTTTATTTTTATTACGTAAATTCACAGCTGCACAACCAGACCATCTTGGAAACTGTCGCTTAACTTTGGAGATCGATTCGTGTGGGTGTTATTTTGTATCCACGAACACCTTCATAGTGTTTAGAGCAATAGTGATAAAATCAAAGACACAAAGTGAAACGCCTGCCTGGATTCAAACCCACGACCTGCAACTCCTAAGTCGAAGTTGTTAACCACTGGGCATTAATGCAATACTTAAACACTACTCTAATCTCAATTAAGCTCTTAAGGCCACCCAACTCGAGATACATTTACATAAGAATATAACCGCTCTTAAGTGATTATGATGTTTTTAGTGTTGTTACACATCTTCCTCTAGTTATTTCGGTAACATTGATATCTTGTGGATCTCTCATCCTAGTTTCTATTGAAATAAAAACATAAATTCATGTAAAACTAAGCCCTTAAAGACCTCTAAAAATCTATTTTTTATCTATAATCCTTCATAATATATTCATAAATTAAAAAAAAAATTAAGAAAATTGTGCATTTAATCAAGATTCTGAATGATGAAAATTTGTTTCAAAATCATTTGAGGATTTAAAAAAAAAATCAATTTTCCCAGAACAACTTTTGTGAAAAATTCGAGTGAGTGATGGAATTATCGAATATCAACCGAGTGTTCAGGCGTCTCTCTATTTTGGCATTGTAAAAAAAAATGTGTTGGATGAAATAACAGGCTTTTAAACCATGCTCATGGTACTTTTTTTTTTGTTTTAAATATGCATATGCATGCATATACTGTGCCCATCTCAGCCTTTTTGGCCTCGCACAGGTCTTTTTCTTTTTTAATGTTACATTTTAAATTATTGTTAATTTAATTAACATTTTTTATTTTATTTTATGGTGGTCCCGTGTGTCCTGTGTTAGGCTCAGGAAGGGCCCTCTTAAGTAAGACTAAACCCGGTATAATCGACGCACATCACAGCGTAACTAATTTGTAGTAATACATCAGCGCACCATGTGTGTTTCATTCATTAATAATCATTTAACATACCTAATCACGACGCGACCATCACTCAACCTGTTATGTTGAAACTTATGTACTTGTTTAAGTAGGGTTATGAAGTAGTACTTTTGACCATTGTGATACAGGCGTAATAGCATTTTATATAAAAAAAAAAGTGGCTTCGCCCGCGTACATAAAATATAGTCTAGAACGAGAGAGAGAGAGAGTGAGAGTGTTGTCTAGTCTCAGGAATAAAGTAGCTTTCTGTCGGTGAAAAAATTTTAGCAATCGGACCAGTACTTTCAGAGATTACCTCCTACAAACAAAAAAAAAAAAAACAAACTTTACCGCTTTATTAAATTATATATAGCGCAGATTAAAAATTACTCCTGTATCGTAGGCGCGTTCACAGACAAGTGAATTTACACATATCACTGGGCTTGCGAACGGCAGCAAACCGTAGAAGCCCAGCGAGGTCGAAGCCTACTGGGGCCATGGGTTCGCTTCTGAAAGGAAAACCCGACCTTGTAATGAAAGGCAACGAAGGAACTAGGAGTGGGTTTTAGTTAGTAAAAGTCTGACCCGCCCTCCCACTCCGCCCAAGGGTGGGAGATGTCATTGTATGATTTGCCACCTAAAAACACAAACACCTTATCATCATTCATACAATATAGGCATCAATACAAGTGGTAGTTCCGTGAAGGGAAACGAACCTGCCACACACAGCGCAGCAACCGATCGCTCAATCACTACGCACATCAATTTTCCCTTGCCACGTTTCAATGTATTGCTAGGTCCTTGTTGTTTCAGGAAACGAAATTTCCAATGACCCTCGATGATTAATGAATAGAGTAAGAATAGAACAATTTATGAGCAAAGAAATGTGAATAAAACCAATGTTACTGAGACGAAGACATTTAATAGAAATTTGTTTGTGACCCTATAAAAGCTCGGTAACGAAACCATAGCGAGATGTAGAAATGTGACGTAATTTAACAACGCCATCTAGTGACCAAAAATAATACTACACACACAGTTTTATAGATGAATATACAAAATTGTACATTCCGACCACCATGGACAGAATGTTCATTATTTCCGACCACCATGAACCTATGAAATTCGACAAAATGGACTGTATAACATTTAAAATTATGATAAGTAAATTATGGTGGTTAAAAAACAAATACACATCGATAAAAAAACAGTTAGATAATAACAACAGTAACTATGATAACAACAAAACTTTACAATTCTAATATAACAAGTTAAAAAAATATTAATGAGCGACAGGTAGTATGCAAAGTTTAGTCACTGGTCGTTTAAATAAGCCATCTTTACATTTCAGAGTCACTACCCTCGTTACGTTGTCCGAACCCGGGTGTTTCGCGGTTATTTTGCCTAAAAGCCATTTGGCTGGAGGAAGATTATCTTCCTTAATTAAAACTAAGTCACCAATTTCTGGTTCTGGTGTTTTGTTTGCCCACTTGTATCGGTGTAAAAATTGAGTTAAGTATTCACTAGACCACCTCCGCCAAAAATGTTGCAACATTTGTTGCGTTAATTGCCAACGTTTCAATGATGAGATAGGTGATGTTTCATAATTGTTCTCCGGTACCAATACTAATGGTTCACCTATCAAAAAATGTCCTGGAGTGAGGGGCGTAGAATCTTGAGAATTGATACTGATTTGGGATAAAGGACGGGAGTTCAGGCAAGCCTCCACTTGATACAATACTGTTGATATCTCTTCAAAAGTGAGAGTTGCATTGCCAATTATGCGCTTTAGATGATGCTTAGTGGATTTTATCCCAGCCTCCCATAATCCGCCGAAATGTGGAGCATGTGGTGGAATAAAATGCCACGTAGTGCCGTTGTTTGCTAAATATTCAGCGATTTCTACCAGCATACTCGATTTTTCTTGTGCGAACAAGTTTCGAAGTTCACGGGCGGCACCTACGAAGTTGGTTCCGTTGTCACTAAATAACTCAGCGCAATGTCCACGTCTGGCAACAAACCGTTTAAAGGCTGCAAGAAACCCTTGTGACGTTAGATCAGTCACAGCCTCCAAATGTATAGCTCTTGTAGCCATACATATAAATAAACATACATAACCTTTATATGCCTTGTGACCTCTTCCTTTAGAGGTACGAATCTGTATGGGACCTGCATAATCAACACCGCTCCGATAAAACGCTCGAATTGGTGTAACCCGAGCTGGAGGCAGTTGTCCCATCAATTGATCTCTAGTCTGTGCAGCATGTCGTACACAGACAACACATCTTCGAACAACCATTTTTGCTCGATTTTTAGCATCGATAACCCAATATTTAGTCCGCAGATAGTTCAGCATTAGTTGTGGTCCACCATGCAATGTGACGTGATGAGTTTCAGCGAGGACTAAATCAGTGAAATGAGCTTTTGATGGTAAGATTATTGGGTGTCTAGAATCGGTTTTAATTTCAGCTTTTTCCAGACGACCACCAACCCTTAATATGCCAGAGTTATCTACAAACGGGTTTAATGATGTAAGTTTGCTTTTTTTATTTACATTTTTATTTTCTTCGATATCTTTTATTTCTTGCTGAAAATTTGTTGCTTGACATTCTTTAATACATATATGAAGAGCTTCATTTAATTCAGAGCTAGTCAACCATGCAGGTAAGTTATGATTACCTACACTTTTTAATTTTTTGATAAATCTCCTGCAGTAAGCTAAAACCCTAACTAACTTACGAAGAGATGAAAACTTAGTCCATAGCTCGATATTATCACTATGCGTAACATGATAAACTTTCTTTTTTTTTTCTTCTAGATTACTGTCTGGTATTTCCTTTCTATCATAGTTAATAATAGCATTTTTCAACCATGACGGCCCTGTTTTCCATAATTCAAAATTGGGTAATTCTGATGGATTTATTCCGCGAGACGCACAATCTGCTGGATTGTCAGAAGATGACACATGTGACCACTGGTCCCTATCTAAAATGTTGAGTATCTCCGACGTTCGGTTGGCTACAAATGTTTTCCAACGAGTTGGGTGACTGCTTAGCCAAGACAGCACAACTGAGGAGTCTGTCCACGCATGTATATTACCCTTTGAAATGTTCAAAACTGTCGAAACTTCCTGTAAAAGCTTAGATAACAAAACTGCGCCACATAACTCAAGCCTCGGAATGGATACTTGCTTAATTGGTGCTACTCTTGTCTTGGAAGTCACTAGATTGATGTAAACGTTTCCTGTATTATCTACAACACGTATATAGACTGCAGCAGCATAAGCTTCATTGGATGCGTCGCTAAATCCATGGAGTTCGATGGTACTGTTCTTCCTTGAGTTAATCCATCGTGGAAGTCTAAATTTGGTAAGTTCATTCAGTTCCGTACGGTAAGTAATCCACTCGTTTAAGAGATTAGATGGTAGTTTATCATCCCATTCTATCCCTGCAAGCCAAAGCTTTTGAATCATTATTTTAGCTTTTATGATTGCTGGCGAAATCCATCCCATCGGATCGAACAGCTTTCCGATATCAGAAATAACTTTTCTTTTTGTTACAGGTTCGCTAATCGGTGGTAATTGAACAGAGTATTCAAAATCATCGGTTCTTCGGTTCCACGTGAGTCCCAGTATCTTCATGATTTCATTTTCTTTAAGTTCTAGGTTGCTTTCTATAGCTGTTTGGTTTTCATTAATCGCTCTAGACAATTGCTTATCATTACTTGACCACTTCTGCAGTTCGAAGCCTCCCTTGCTTAGTATGTTCGTAATTTCTGTAAATATCTGTTTTCCTTCAGATACAGTTTGACATCCAGTGAGCAAATCATCAACGTAAAAGTCATTTAATATTTTTTCAGATGCTAACGGGAATAGGTTTCCTTCGTCATAAGCGACTTGGTGAAGCGTTCTTACTGCTAAGTATGGAGCAGAGGCCGTTCCAAAAGTTACTCTTCCTAATCGTAAATGTTGTATGTCTTCTTTACAGTCAGCTCTCCACACCAACCGTTGATAGTCTGCATCTTGGTCAGTCACTTTTACCTGACGATACATCTTGACGATATCAGCTACCAAACAGATAGGGTGAAGTCTCCACTTCATAATAATGTGCCTAAGATTGGCCTGTAAGGTTGGCCCTACAAGAAGGTTGTTATTAAGAGAAGCACCGTTACTATCCCGACTGGAAGCATTAAATACGACTCGGAATTTGGTAGTTGTTTTATCGTTTCTAACAACTTCATGATAAGGTAAGTATACAGCTTCAGTGTTATCAATTTCATTTTTAGGTACTATTTCCATATGACCGAGTTTTAAATATTCGTTAATAACTTCGGAATATTTAGTTTTTAAATCTGGTACTTTTATAAAACGCTTTTCTAAAGATAACAATCTTTTAATAGCAATATCTCGCGAATTTCCATATTTACAGCTCGGATCTTCTTCTCTAAACGGTAACTTTACAATATACCGACCAAAACTGTCGCGTTTGGTTGTTTTGGTAAAAATCTCTTCACAACGTTTTTCATCTGGAGTAAATTGTTTTTTACCCAGAGTAAAGTTGTCTGATTCGAGTTCCCAGAATTGTTTCAGGTTAAAATCTTCATTGCAAATGTTGGTATGCAAAGTGATGATAATACTGTTGCAATTGACAGTGTTGGTCTCACTATCACCCCCCACCTTGCCAGACAAAACCCAACCCAACTTGGTGTTTTGCGCTATTGGTGTTCCTGGTGGTCCTCGAATCAATCCTTCGCTTATAATTTGACTATAGACTTCTGCACCCAGCAGTAAATCTATTTTGTTAGGTATGTTAAACTTCGGATCTGCTAACTTCAAAACTGGTAAGTTAGGCCACAGCTGGACCACAATTTTTCTTTCAGGTAGAAATGAAGTTAACTTGGTAAGTACATATGCCTTGACTTGTATGGTAAATGTAGGGTCCTGGAGAGATTGCAGTTTGATATAAACTACATTCTTACAGTTTAGTGAGGCTGTGTTGTCACCCCCCACTCCAACTATAACACTGTTGCATTTGTTTCGTTTTAGCCCAAGTAATTGGACTGCAGACTCCGTTATAAAAGAAGCCTGTGATCCCTGGTCCACTAAAGACCTCAGTGTTATGGTAGACCCAGTGTTCGTTTCTGCTTTTACTAAGGCAGTTGCCAATACAACTTGACAGTTTGTGTTAGAAAAGCAACTAGTTATGTTGCTCAAGGTGGTCTCGTCTTTTGATGTTGTTGCGGTTACAACAACACTGGTACTATCAACCGATTGCTTATTTTGTTCCTCATTATCAGTTGGTTGGTTATTATTGATTGAGTGCAGCAATGAATGGTGTTTCTTCTTGCAAATTCGACATCTAGTGGGCAAACGACAAGATGTTACCGAATGGTTTGCGCCTAAACAATTGAAACACAATCCGGAACTTTGGACAAAATTACGACGCGATGACAATTCTTGTTTAGCAAATTCTTTACAATTCCCTATTTTATGGCTATTGTTCGAACAAAAGGAACATTCAGATGGTTTAATCTGATGAACATGATGTGACTTGGTTGTGGTGCTTTTAACGACTTTTGGACATAAAAATTCAAGTGACCTAAATCTGTGTTCAATAAACTCTAAAAAACTCTTTAAGGTTGGTAATTCGTTATTGTTATAACAAATCTTAGCTTCCCACTGCTTACGAGACTCATTATCTAATTTAGAACATAAAATATAAATAACAATGAGATCCCAATTTGTTATATCAACACCTTCATTTTTTAAAGCATTTAAACATTCGTTGGTGTTGTCAAACATTTCTTTTAAACAGCTAGATGACTCATTAGTAAGGTTTTTTTGACTAAAGAATCTTTTCAAAATACAATCTGTTAGAAATTTTTTGTTGTTAAATCTATTTTCTAAAATGTTCCAACAAATAGTATAGTTATCACTTGTGATCTGTAGATGTCGTAAAAGTTGTTCAGCTTCACCAGTTAAATAGCCTTTTAGGTAATGTAATTTTTGCACGTTGTCTAAAGAGTGATTATTGTGAATCAATGATACAAAGAGATCCCGAAACGATGTCCACTGCGAGTAGTGACCAGAAAACGTTGGTATTGTTATTCTAGGTAGCTTTATGCCTTTCTGGATCATTTGGTTGCCTATAGACCCTTGGCCACAGTCCTCGGACACAAAGCTTTTATTTGAAGCATAGGTTTTCAAACGATCTTTCAATGCTATTTTATATTCAGAGTATAAATCTTCCGTTTGGCCGTACATATCATTATAATGGTAATCCGACTTTTCGAACTCTACTCTATTGCACTGTGTTATAAGTTTCGTATGGGTCTCATCAAACATCAACCAATGTTTTTCTAAACTTTCAAGTTTTGTTTCCAAGTAGCTTTCAGTGATTCTCTCTTTAGGAGATTTTTTATAATTAGTAAATGCTCTCTCTATTTTTTTGCTTATGTCGACTTGCAATCTGATAAGCGAATCCATGTTGAAGTTGGTATTGCAGCAATAAGTTTGAAAATCTCCAAGTTCAATTTCCAAAAATTTTCTAAGTTCGATTTCCGAAAATTTTCTAAGTCCAGATTTATCAAAATTATTCTAAGTGTTTGAACTTCTTCACACTTAGCCGAAATCGGGCATGGATTCCCCGTCTGGTCGCTTTTTGAAATTTTACAAGTCTTGGTAACTTCAAAGACTTAGAATTTTTACGTCTTTGAAATTCACAAGTTACACAAGTCAAAGAGTACTTACAGTTTTCCGGCACACAACTACACGTAATCACTTTACTCACAACTTTACTCGCAACTTTTTATCGATAGGGAGCGCCACTGTCGCACTTTGCAAAATTGCTCACTGTTCCGTATCTTATCCGGCTCGAAGGACCATGAATAAAACCAATGTTACTGAGACGAAGACATTTAATAGAAATTTGTTTGTGACCCTATAAAAGCTCGGTAACGAAACCATAGCGAGATGTAGAAATGTGACGTAATTTAACAACTATATATATAGATAGATTGATTTCCTGGAGCTCACACTTTTTAATCCCCGAGGCGGCTAGGGCATGATCGCCGTTGCTTCACGCGTGCGGCCTCCTCCTTTGCTAGCATTACTCCTCCGCAGAAGGAGGCCTCCGCCTGCCACTCCTCCTCGCTCCGAACCATAGCCGGTAACAAGGCCCGGCACGAGAGATTACTGCCGCCAATCTGGGACCACGAGGACACGGCGGTGCTTTGCCCAAGCGGGGCATACCTCTATCGTGCTGATTACCAGTGTGGGATTGCGGACGGCAATGTGTAGCTCACCGTCCGAAAAGGATCCAGAGTCCTGGCACTCCTCAAAAAGATTCATGGCTTTAGTTTAGGCTGTAGTACATAGAATATTTTGTATTCCAGGAGCAAGTTCACTTTGAACCACTTTTTACTTTCAAGCGAGTTAATCCACTGGAAGATGCTAGTATTATAATAAGGGTCAAATTTTGAATGTATTTCTGTATGTTTCTTTCTTCTTCTTCATGCTGCATTGGCGAGCCAATCGTGTTCGTTGTTAGATACATGTTGCAACGCAGTGACGTCTATGACGCGATGGCGCGGCCAGCCAATCACTGACAGTCCCCGCCCCCGCGTCGCACTTCGCACCACTAAAGAGACCGAATATTTGACTTCTGCGCAAGTGTTCAAGATCCGTGATGGCGACTGTAACGCTAGTAGTATTAAGTACCACAACTTTGAGTGAGACACATACATAATTTTAATGAGAGTGTTCCACGAAACTTGTAACATAAAGTTGCCCCATACAATAAGGAAACTTAGCTACATGAAGCCTTAAGAGCTAATAAAGTAACGTGGCGTGATATACGGGGGACACGTTAATGGCTTAATGTGCCATAACTAGATAACTGCACGGTAAATTGACATACTGTGGTTTGTCACACCACAGCATAGATAGGATACAGAAGTCACATCTAGAGATGGGCCGATGCCGGCCATATTGCCCGAAATATTGCTGGCTACAATATAATCTTTATTGTACACCAAATAAACAAAAATACAGGACAAACATTTAAAAGAATAAGTGCACAATGGACGGTCTTATCGCACTGGGCGATCTCTTACAGACAACCTTTGGATGGACTAAGAGAAAGGAGATAGATTTAGGGTTGTCAGTGTACAAACATCAGATATAATACTATCAAGATACATTAACACAAATACAGACATACAATACAAAAAAAAAAAAAAATGCTGGCTATATTGCCACCAAAAGTCATACTTCGGGCAATATTGCCACCAATATTCCCACTTCACGGCAAAATTGCCAGCAACGGCATGTCTCTGCGACGACTTTTTGTAGCGAAGCTGTCGCGCGTTCGCATCGGTACAGTCGCGAATCAGTCGCTAGCTGTCTGCCCTCGCCCACATCACGATTCTCACGATGCAAACGCGATACCGTCGCCGCGTCGTGCTTCTATCGCGATGCAAACGCCATACATTAAACAAGAATGAAATTTTTGTATGTGAATATTTCATTAATTTGCAATACACCGCCAACTACTCCCCTATTTATTTTAAGTTCTTGTAATCTATCCTAAGATTGTCTGTAGATATCGCTGTTAGCGATAAGACCGCCATTGTACCCATAGATGTTAGTTATTTTAAAAGTTTTGTTACTGTTTTGGTGTACAATAAAATTGATTCCATTCTATTAATATTTCCTCTCTGATATCTTTCGTCACGGTCGCGCGTTTGCATCGCTACAGTTGCGATGCTGTAGCGCGTTGCAAATGCGACAAACGCGCGTTAGTAGTGATGCTCTTGCGCGACTGCCATCCGCTTGAGACAGGGTCTGTGAACTTTTTTGTGCAATAATGAAGCTACAACAAAAAGCTATTATTTCAGCTGTTTAAAGTCAATGTTAAATGGTAAACCGTCGTTTTTTTAAGTTACCAGTTGTTTCAGTGTGACAAGTACCGGGTGCGCTCGGACAGAGCGGCACCGATCTTAGCGCGACCGCCGAGCGTTGGTATGAAATATGAAGTACATACATGAGATTGCCTTCTGTACCTATCTACTTGGTGGTTACACTGAGGCTTCAGTAAACTAGGTACCCGGAATTTCCGTACCTTTGTTAGTTTACTAGCTTCTACCAGTGGCTTCGCTCGCATGAAAGTGGGTTTCTTCATACAAACGTTGGACGCCCGTTTCATCCCTTTGGGTGGTGAATTTTGGAAAATCCTCTCTAGACTCAAACTTGACGGAAATCCCGTCGCCTGAATATCGGCGAAGGAACGTCAATACATGTTCATCATAATCATTTCAGCCGATATACGTCCATTGTTGGACATAGGCTTCCCCCAAGTGTCGCCAGCAAGAACGATCCTGTGCGTCTCGCATCCATCAGTTTCCTGCAACCTTCACGAGGTCATCGGTCCACCTTATCGTAGGCCGTCCAACGCTGCGTCTTACGGTACGCGGTCGCCACTCCAGAACCTTTCGGCCCCAATGGCCATCTGTTCTGCGAGCAATGCGCCCTGCCCATTGCCACTTAAGTTTAGCAATTCTTCGTGCTATGTCGGCAACTTAAGTTCTCCTGCGACATATCTTCATTTTTGATTTGATCACGCATGGAAACCCCGAGCACAGCCCTATGAATTGCCCTTTGAGTGACCTTTAAGCCTTCTGATGAGGCCCATTGACAATACGGACATTGTCGGTAATATAATAAAGAGGTATAGTTTTTTTTTTGTTTTTTTTTTATAGGAGGTAATCTCTGAAATTACTGGTCCGATTGCTAAAATTATATCATCGATAGAAAGTCGCTATTCCCGAGTGACAAAAGCTATATTTTATGTACGCGGGCGAAGCTGCGGGCAAATCCTAGTTGCATATAAACTACATATAGCGAGCACACTACACGGAGCGACCGCTCTTCCGTGAAGTGTGCCCGCTATTTGTAATTATACACCATCTTTCTTTTAATTAGTACAAATACTTAAAGGGCTTATTAGAAAAGCCCTTGTTATTTTATAAGTAAAATCTCAATAAATAATACTCATAAACAGCAAAGTTATTAGCGTTGGTTTATGTCCCAAAATGTCACTCAATTTATGGAAATATTATGCAGGCTATTGATTAATGAATGAATGTGACAAAAAAAGTGACAATTATTAAGGAAAAACACTGCCCGCAGTATTTTCTACTAGCAATTGTTATGTTTCATTGATTCTATGATGAATTTACCTTTTTGTGGTCAATTTTAGGATTTCGGTTTTTTCTACTTTTGACTACAAAAATATAATCAAATTTCTACTTTTGACTACAAAGTGATGGGTACAGATAGAGCCCCAATTTTTTTGTACTAATTAAAAAGTAGGGGTGTATAAAACTAGTTGTGCCCGCGACTTCGTTCGCGTGGACTACAGGATTTTGAATTTATTTTTTCTAGAATAATAGTAGCCTATGTTACTCCATATTACATCAGCTACCTGCCAAAAAAGTCCCGTCAAAACCGGTCCAGCCATTTCAGAGATTAGCCCGGACAAACCGACAGTCAGACAGACAGACTGAAAAAAATTAAAAAAAAATGTTATTTTGGTGTTTATACCGTAATATATTCATATGCATGTAGTAAAAAGCAGTTATTTCAATATTACACACAGACACTCCAATTTTATTTATATGTATAGATAATTAATTATTAATCAGCATTATCATGTATTGGCCCATCCGCGACGGAATTTCCGTCAAGTGTAGCGCTGGTCTTACACATATTCCTAAGCTCCAAACTCAGCACGTTTACATATCCAAACATCAGAACGCAAAACAAAACACACTCAGTATTCCTTACACACAGTAAATAAAGTCACGGTATTCTTCTTCAACAAACAGTTGTCCACGAGTCTCCTAAACTAGATTGTCGTCCATCCCGGCCAGAAGCGTGGGTAAGCGTGGCGAAGTGGGGCCTCGACCCAAAGGAGACTCGCGTGTGCCAGGTCTCTTTAACAATGAAGGTTTTTGTTTTATAATTTACTAGATTTTGCCTGCGGCTTGGCCTGCTTACTGTAGCGTCTAAGAAGGTCACATACTCATTAACTTACAAACTGGCAAGGTAATGATACCTTCTAAGGTTCATGTTAAAAAAAGTTTAGGGATCGATATTCGAAACTAGTTTGATTGGAGATGTCACAAAACGTAACGTAAACGTGTCTAGACGTAATTTTTAAAAAAATACTAAGTAATTTCTTCATACAACATAACATAAGTATAATTGAACACGAAGCCTTTCATTTGCGTCTCCACACACTACAATACATAAAGCCTATAAGCCTATGTCACTCATGAATAAATCAACTTTCTATCGGTAAAGAAATTTCGCAATCGAACCAGTGCTTTAAAAAAGATTACCTCCTACAAACAAACAAAAAAACAAACTTTACCTCTTTATAATATAAGTGTCGATTGGCTAGCGTTTAACCCTTATTTCACCTGATAGTAGGTGACAATGTCGAACATTGGGTTGCGACAGTCGTTGCTTCGTTTTTGAATTTATGAAAGAAAAAAGCCTTGCTAACGGGCCTTCACCCACGTCTAATAAAACCAAGCTACGCCTCTGATCCTGGCTTCGCTTGGCGGTCGCGCCTAACACAATTTGTTCGTCTCTGTCGAATTTGCATGTATATTGGCACACCTTCCATTTATTTCTCGCTGATAAGAGGGGGTACCGAAATTCGGGTTTTGAAATTTTTAGAAAGCTCTTGCGACGTAATTTTAGGGGTAAAGTCTGATAGGGACAGTAAAAGCGGATTGTTTAAAGATTCCGCCAGTTTACTTGATACTCTGGACTGAGTTTTATAGCGGAAAGATTTTGTCAGTCCTCTAAAGTTTATCCTAAAATCGTTAGGATAAAATTTGCGTCCGTTAAGATGTCCTTTATTCAACCGAGATTGGATAGCATTTTATCGCTACTTTGTTTTTCAATAGATACATATTTGTAACCGATTTTTTTTTGTCGTTGATAGGTTTGCGCTTGACCACTATCTCACCTATCGGAGGCCCAGCTGGGTCGAAGAGTATTGGGACCAGGGTTAGTTTCGAAAGATAGCTCGAGTCCTGGTATGAAGGCTTGAAGGAACGGGGTGGGTTTTTAGTCGGTAAGAGTCTGACACTATCTCCCGCTCCACCTAAGAGCGAGAGTTGTCATTAGATGATTTTCCCACTATAAAAAAACCCACTATCTCACCTGATGGAAAGCGACGATGCGGTCGACAATGGAACGTGATAACCTAAAGAGACCTATTCACAGTCCCGGGTTGTAGGTAGCCATCAGAAAACATATACTCCGGCAAGGAATCCAAAGTTGTACGCACAATGAATATGTACCCAAAACGTTTTGTGCGTGTAGGTGGGATGTCTTGAAAAAGACGTTTGTTCTATGTTCGGCTGAAAGTATTTTTAACACGCTTATATTAGCTTCACCTGTATGTTTGTAACCAACGGCTTTGAGCTCGATTTTGACCTACTTTGGGCGATCAGATTTTCTTCAAACTTTGCATACTCATCAAAGACAATACAATAATCCGTTTCTTTTTTTAGTCAAAAATAAAAATTTTGTTTAAAAAACAAAAAAAAAAATAACACGCTTTCATAGCATATCAAACTACAAAGTGTAAAATAATATTTAATATAGGTAGATAATAATAATAATGAACGAAAAATATTGAAAAAAATAACAAAAAGTGAAATAGTTAACTAACGTAAAGTAGGTGTAAACAGTATAAAAATCTTACTTGCTAAAATCTTTGTATAATATCTAAGCTAACTAATCATAATAAAACATGCAATTAATCTTTATTTGAGTACAACTAATAACTTCTCTGTATCTTCATATGACAAACTGTGTAGTGTTTCCTTGAAGGTTTTCTTGCAATTGATGGATGATTGACTTAACCTTTTGAACGTCTTATGTTACACAGTTCGACATAAGCAATTGTCTTTCTATTGTGTCTCTAATTACGGCATTCAAAGAGTTAAGATCCTATGTCTACCAGCTAGGGGACATAGGATCTTAGGCGATTACCCCTGGGGTACAGGGTGCCGACAGTAGTCACCCATCGCGACCCGTCTTGAACTTTACGCTTTGTATGATTACTCACATATAAAAAACTGTACCTACAGGCACTAACTCGTATAAATTCAATAAGTGCCGATGTTTTTATTCTAGGCACGTCTTTTTCTAAGTACTCTCGTTGCGAAAACGAATTAAAATAGCTTTTATCATAATTACCAATTTCGAATTCGATCAACTTGTTTTTACTTGAAAGAAATAGACGCTATATTGTTCATGTTTTACGATAATCGCGTATTATCTAAAATAATATCAAAGAAAAACCACGCAAGTGCGAGTCGGACTCGCCCATGAAGGGTTCCGTAGCAGCAAGTAACATAATATAAAAGTTCTTGTAATGTATTGTAACTTTGATCGATGTTTTAATAATAGTGTATTTTTTTCGGTTTATGACGCATTAAAAAAAAACTACTTACTGGATTTTGTTCAAACCAATTTTCGTTGGTAGTTTTTATAGTAATGTACATCATATATTTTTTTTAGTTTTATCATTCTCTTATCTTAGAAGTTAGAGGGGGGGGACACACATTTTACCACTTTGGAAGTGTCTCTCGCGCAAACTATTCAGTTTAGAAAAAAATGATATTAGAAACCTCAGTATCATTTTTGAAGACCTATCCATAGATACCCCACACGAATGGGTTTGATAAAAAAAAATTTTTGAGTTTCAGTTCTATGTATGGGGACCCCCAAAATTTATTGCTTTTTTTCTATTTTTGTGTGAAAATCTTAATACGGTTCACAGAATACATCTACTTACAAAGTTTCAACAGTATAGCTCTTAGTTTCGGAAAAAAGTGGCTGTGACATACGGACGGACAGACAGACAGACAGACAGACAGACATGACGAATCTATAAGGGTTCCGTTTTTTGCCATTTGGCTACGGAACCCTAAAAAGGGAGTTAGTGATAGTGTAACTAGTGACAGGACAGATTAGAAGACAAAAAAGTGTTGCGCCGACCCCAAATAAAACGTGATAAGGGCCGGAAGATGATGAATATCAACAACACCTGGTTAAATAGACCTTGGAAAATATGTTAGAAACCTCTTGAATTGATTTACACAGGTGTGATCTTAGATCAAGAAAAGACTGACATACTAGAGCGGAGAAGTAATTGAATGATGTCCCAAAGAAAAAAAAAATCGTAAATAATTTTTTTTTTTTCTGTAAGTTTTTTGAACTTCAGTTTTATTTTACTTTTATTATTATTAAAATAGTAGTTAGGTAAGCAAGTATTTGAATTTTTAAATATTATAAAGAAATTGTAACACTAACCCAAGATCATGCCTCGTGGGGGCGATTGGCAGCAACGACCTCTCGAGCCCGCTCTGGTTTAATAATATAATAATAATTTGTTAATTAGTAAGACAACAGTTGGTACAAAATATCTGTCTGTTAGTAATTCTTATATCTATATTAGTTCATCATCCTTAGGCCATGGTCCGGAGGGCGCAGGATTTCCTCATGCCCCAACCGCCAGGACCTCGTTCCCGATTTTCTATTTAAAAAAAAGCCTAGTCATAGATAAAAGTTTACTAGTGTATACAATTTGTTGGTTATACAATAATTTTCCCTCAAGTGCTTAAAGAAGCGTTACCTCGACAAACACCTCACAAATGGTCACTATTATCACAAAATAGATAAGTACAGAAGTGAATCTCGTTTATGTAATTCACTTTTTATACCTACGCTAGGTGACCGCGCTAGGGTCAGCGCGTTGCGTCAAACTGTACGAGTGCACCCGGGCGATTGAGCCGAGATAATTCGTGTCCGTGAGCGGCGTCTATGTGTGCGTTGCTCGAGCGCGCTCTGTATGTAGATTGACTTCTGTACCTATCTATTTTGTGCTATTACCTATTACTAACAACAAAATAAACTCTTAATTAGCACGACCGCCTATTACGAGCCAATTAGGAAAATAATGACAATAATCAACGGTCCTGCAATGGCGGCGTAAAGTTTAGAATAGAGGAAGTTTAACCACAGTAGATAAATATACAGTAGGTTATCTAAAGGCCGCCCGCCGAGTTATTAGCCTACTCTTGCGTTGATACCCAGGGTTGTCACATTTACTTTTAGTTAATATTTTCGAACAAGCAGCACTTGATCTAAATTTATAAAATAAAAAGCATATTATGATTGAATATTTTACCAATTTATAAATTTAGTAAAAATAAAAAGCTTTTATTCACATAACATTTATTATACTAAGTTACAAATTTGACACCGAGAAAATTTTTCTCCTGTTTCTGCACGTCCGGAACGCTTTATTATTATTCGTTAATGTAAAGTAAATTCTCATTCTTATGTAAAGTTTTTGTAAAAAGCTTTTGGGAAAGCATGGACAGGGCATCTTAAATTCTACATCATTCAGTTGATCGTAAATTGACCGGCCAATTTTAATGTTGACGTGGTCCTTTTCGAACGCTTTGCGAAACACCTGCTCCATCCTTTCTACATTATCGACAAAATCATCAGGTGGGATCATGAGTAAATTTCGATCTTTGCCGTAATTCCTGTAATGGGTGTATCTAGATTCTACACTTAAATTACACGCTCGTTGATTAACATCGACGTAATTATTTAAAAAATCGCAGTTCTTATGGTAATCAACACATTTTTTTAACAAAGCGCCACAAACATAAAAAAATGCATTTTTTTCCGGTAGCTCATGTTGTATTGGTACATATTCAGAACGTAAGATTTCCGACAAAATATTTTCATTTCCTTGTGTTTGATTGCTACTGGTCAGATGTTTGTCGATTACTGAGGCACTTGTTTCGAAATGTTTGTGATTTTTCAAACTAATCAAAAATTCTGTGATATCTTCAGAACAATTACCATCTATTGGAGGCTTTGTAATATTTGTAAAATAAATCTTTCTATATGCAGATATGAATTGCCTACTGGTTGGCTCTGTAGCCATCCCGTTTTTTGACCGAATTTTTCCAAAAAAATTTTCAATAACATCTTGATTTAGGCGTCTTGTCAATAAGTATTCAAACCCTTCTTGTTTAAGATCATCAAACAACTGTAATATAGATTTGATAGTAATTTGAAAACCATCAATAAACTTGACTGTTTTCGTAACGTCGTTACCGTTTTTTGGATTATATAACTTTAATGTTTGAAAAAGTATTAACATTTTATTAAAAAATTCTATTTGATTGTCATTACCGCAAAACGCATTTTTGTAAGTATAGCTATGATAACGCGTCGAAGAGTTAAGTGCGTCAAATAAATCATTCATATTTTTTATGAATTCAACTGTTGGTCTTGCAGATTCATCAATAATTTTAAAATCTATGTACGTTAATAAGCTAACTGCAACAGTCCTACTCAAAAGTTGAGTCGCATATCTGACTTTCATTTTTTCAAAATTGGTAGGGTTAATATGGCTGTTTGTTAACTTATATGCCTGTTTAAATGTTTTGTTTTTATCTTGCTCATAAAATTTAAGAATATGCTCATACTTTGCAACTCTGCCATTTTGTAAATGAAAATGATATGTCATCAAATTATTACGAACTAATTTAATTAAATGAGGTACGTCAAAAATGTAATATATTTTATGATCATTAAAAGTGAAATAGGTTTTTTCCACGCATATTCCCCTTTTTTTAGCCGCATTTAATAAATCTGATCCCAGATCAGATACAAACACTCTAACTTTCAACCCGACTTCAAAGAGTTTAAGTATAATTTTGTCGATCCATTTGGATATATTATTGTCATTTTTACATTCTGATAACAAAGCAAATCCTATCGGTTGGGACCATTTTACAAAAATACCCCTCACTAACACAACTAAAGCGTGTTTTGCCGGTAGTGGGGATTGTACGCCATCTACTTCATGAAAACCAATGATTTTGTCGTCCTTAATATTATAAAAGAGATTTGTTTTAAGACTCATTGCATCCACTACTAAAGTACATTGCTTCTCTTTGTCAGACATGCTGTTTACTTTTAATTTAAGAACTGCCATTAAATCCTCATTGACCTGTGTAGTTATAGGAATGTACAGCTTATTTAATGTAGTTTTACATGGCATGCAAAGAGTTTCTTGTAATAAGCGGTAGGCTTGTGGGCTTACGTAATACAAACTCAAGCAAAACATTTTATAAGCCAGAGTGTATCGGTTGCCTTTATAACTTAACTTTTGATCTACTTGCGCTTTTACAATATCGGCAAATTTTTTTGATAAAAAGCGGTCACATAGCTTAAAAAACATGTCTTTTTGCGAATCACCCGAAGTCTGTCCTGTTTCATTTAGTTTTAACCTTTTTTTTACACTAGACAAATCAGATTTTAATTTTCTTTTGCGCGGAGTATTAGCAGAGAGCGAAGCAGCAGTTTGAACTTCTGTGTTGCTTGATGTACTGATCTTCTCTGTTTGGCATGAAGAACTGCATGATGGAAGATCAATTTGGGTTGAAGTGGTGACTGACGTTATTTCAACATGAGTTCCTTTATCTTCTTTATTTTTAGGCAAACGTAAACACGGTAAACAATTCTTCTTTAATCGTTTTCGTTGAGAGTTCATAGAAATGTCTTCTGCTTTAAAATGTACTTCACATATTCGTTGATTATGTTTTGACTTGTTAGATAAGTCTTCGCGATCAATTAACCGTAGCCACTGTAAGCGTCTGAAACAATTAAACAAATTGGTCAAGTGAAATAAATAGAGAGTTCCATACGTATTTTCGCGAATATGTAAAAAAATATTTATCACCTATTATTTTTCTTTCATGATACCTTACTTTAATATCTAACTATCTGATGACGTAGGGTTTTGTGTAAATTCACCTAATAATGTATTACAAATTTGAACTTGAAGGTAGCGTGATGGACTATTTCCCAGGTTTACCAGTTTTGTATACAAAAGTCGTTATATTTAAAAAATGAAACCATATCTAACAAAAATAACTGTTGCATTTAGTATAATACACATCACCTTACAATAATAAACAAATAGAACTAGTGATGCAAGAGACTCAGTCGTTTAAGTCTTTTAAAACGAGACTAGACTTATTTTTGACGACTTAAACGACTCAGGACTAAATTAGTCTTTTAACCCTCAAGTCTTGAAGTCTTAAGGCTTAAACTAAAGACTAATTTGAGTCGCAGTCCTTTAACCTCATAACAAAAAAGCTAAGTCGTAACGTAAAAAGGTTAATACAACTAAAAGCCTTAAAGGACTAAAAGGACTCACGCCTTAAACGACTCGGGAGTCGGGAGTCTTTTAATTTAATGAAACTAAAGAAACGTAACTATTTAGAAGCTTACTATTTTCGCGATCTTCAAGAAAATATTTGTGTTTGTAATATAGTGGTTACGGTTAGTGGTACGAATAAATTCTGTGCACAGTGTTATTTATGATGAGTAATTTATGACAAAACGCAAGTTCACTTATTTCACTGTTTTTACTGCTTAGTTTAATATTGTGTTGTTAAAAAAAAACCGGCCAAGTGCGAGTCGGACTCGCCCATGAAGGGTTCCGTAGCAGCAAGTAACATAATATAAAAGTTCTTGTAATGTGTTGTAACTTTGATCGATGTTTTAATAATAGTGTATTTTTTTCGGTTTATGACGCATTAAAAAAAAACTACTTACTGGATTTCGTTCAAACCAATTTTCGTTGGTAGTTTTTATAGTAATGTACATCATATATTTTTTTTAGTTTTATCATTCTCTTATCTTAGAAGTTAGAGGGGGGGGGACACACATTTTACCACTTTGGAAGTGTCTCTCGCGCAAACTATTCAGTTTAGAAAAAAATGATATTAGAAACCTCAGTATCATTTTTGAAGACCTATCCATGGATACCCCACACGCATGGGTTTGATGGAAAATTTTTTTTTTAATTTCAGTTCTATGTATGGGGACCCCCAAAATTTATTGCTTTTTTTCTATTTTTGTGTGAAAATCTTAATGCGGTTCACAGAATACATCTACTTACAAAGTTTCAACAGTATAGCTCTTATAGTTTCGGAAAAAAGTGGCTGTGACATACGGACGGACGGACAGACAGACAGACAGACATGACGAATCTATAAGGGTTCCGTTTTTTGCCATTTGGCTTCGGAACCCTAAAAACGACGAAAAATTTTCAGGATGTTAAAGTAAACAAAATTACTAATAGAAATAGGTAGGTGTCGGCGACAGAGGTCCCTTGCAAGCAACAGGGCGAAAGTAGTGGTCGGGGCCACCTAGCACGCAAGTAGTTTTTATGTACGTTTTAGACTTAGAATAGGATGTTTTTCACTTTTTATATGTTTATTTTGATTTTATTAGGCTTAGGAACTTATGTCTTATTAGGTTAGTGTAAATAATAGACTGAGTTTTACTATAGGATAGCCTCGTGTAACATATTTCTAAGTTTTGTTTTGTTTATGTTATGTTTACGAAAGTATAGGCAAAATTATGTTAGTTTATGTCTCTGTTTTGCCTCTAATTAACGATTTCCTAATTTAGTAAGGTTCAAGATAGAATAACTAATAAGATTCCAATAAGAATGAATAAGAAAGTGCGAACTTATTAGTGAAAATGTAAATTTGTTAGTTAACTATTTTGAGATTTTATCTATGTTGTTGGTACCTGATAGATGTTCCATGTGGTTAATTAATGTTTTTAAGTCTGATATAGTATATTAGGAACCATAGATTCAAGATAGCATAGTTTTGGAAATGATCGAATTTTGTAGTGTTCGCGATCCCGCTTACGTAATTGTAAACTGATGTTTACCTTTTTTATTTTGTGTCCAATTCTCACCATTACTGTATTCCTAGTTAAAACTTAACTAAAAAATGATAATATAGCCATTAGATTGACAATTGGTATAATATTGGGTGAGAAATCGAAAGATTTGTGTTTCAAAACATGACCGAAAATGTATCTTTTGCAGTTTTTGTTCTAGAAACTTTTTTATATGTTGAGTTATGCAAAAGATTATTATTTTATGTGAAAGTAGACATTGTAACGAGTATTTTGATGTGCAAATTGTCTATGCCCTTATTACAACTATACCTACGCGAAAAATATGTTTACCAAAACGATGTTTCGTACTCAATCCTCTATTTTATAGTAAAACTAGACTTCTTAAAATAAACTTTAGCTCTAAACATAGTATTCAGAAAAATGCCACTCGGCTACGCTCATAATAAAGCAAATAAACTGTGAAATATTTTAAACAATACAATACCATAATATTTTCTAATAATATTTAAGTATAAGTAGGTACTTACATTTCTGGTTGAGTAGGAAGTATGAAGAATGATAAGTCCGGGTTTGCGAAATCATTATTGAGGCACCCGAAAACACTACAATATTTTTTTCCCCTTTTTGAAGTCATGATACTCGTAATTTACGACAAGTGTCCGCCGCCCGCGCCGGCGAGAGTTGACGAACGCAAGCGGTCATGTAGCGTACGCGCGTGCTCACAGTCGCGCTGCACAGCCCGCACTGCCGCCACCTTATTCCCTCATATATTATGCTAGCGTGTGCGTGAAATCGCGTGCCGACATGGCGCGCGGCGCGCACGCACACATTCAAACCGAGAGCGGCACGTTTGTATGAAGATGTTTTACTGTATATTTATCTACTGTGGTTTAACCACGGCGAGAATAGGAGCACGACACAATGGGAGCGGCTGGCTGGAACTAATTACTGCGCGGACTGGTACACCGATTTGTTAAGTTGTGATTTGGGGAGAGATGGCGTGTAAAGTTGATGTGTTTAGCATTTTCGGGAGGTTGATAGTTGTAATTATTATATTATTCCTGATTTCTTTTTTTTATAGAATAATAATAATAATAATCTTTATTCAGGTCAAAGTACCCACTTTCACAAAATTATAACATTAAACATATATTATATAGCCTCTTTTTGTAACGTGAATGTGAGAACACTGTATACTCCACGAACTCTTAGACTACTTCCTATTACGACTTACTTTGTTTTTTACTAAGATAATTTTTATTGTGCTTTTGTGTACAATATTTGACTGGTCTACACTGTTCTTGCATAATATCTATCAATATTGTAATACCAACCACTTTTTTTAAAAAGAGTAACCATGGAGTTTCTTGCCGGTTCTTCTCCATAGGAAACGGCCAATTTGAAACCGTGCACTGGCTTATGACGTTTTATAAGTGCCTATGTAGGCCTATGTGAAATAAAATATTTTTGACTTTGACTTTGGTGCTTGAAATTTATGATAGTATTTAAACAATGAAACATCTTACGTTATATTGGTATTTTTTTCAATAGCTAATAATCATCCAGATGACTTCCTCGCCCTTGAGCGGAGTGGTACATAGTGTCAGACTTTTAGTGACTAAAAACACACAACGTTCCTTCGTTGCCTTTCATACTGGGATCGAGCCTTATTTTCAGAAGCAGACCTTAGAGCCCTAGTAGGTATAGGTTTATGAATTTATGAAAGAACTAGCTTTTGCCTGCGACTTTGCCCGCGTAAATAAATCATATATGTCACTCACGAATGAATTAAGCAGCTCTCTATCGGTGAAAAAAATTTAGCAATCGGACGAGTACTTCCAGAGATTACCTCCTACAAACAAAAAAACAAAAAACACATTGCTTTTTTAAAAAGGCCTCGCTGAAGCGTCTGTGCCTACGTCTAAATTAGGCCTCATAGCTATACTTATTATGTCAACCTTTTTCAATACATGGAGATTTTAAAATACATGGTACACACATGGGTTGGGTCAGAGCGGTTTTAATTCCCTTTTCAGGCGTCAAAAAGCCATTCCGAAAAACCACAGCAAATCTAATGACGAAATAAACCGTCGGACAAATTGTGTACGTTCCTAAAGTAATGTGGCCTCAATTTTATTTATGTAGGGATGTTTCATGCGCCAGTTATTCCGTGTGCGTCCCGGCGAGCCGGTCAAAGGCGGTCGCACAGGAATTTAGTGTTTCACATCACTCCATGCGAGTGAAATACCTACCAATATGAAAATTATACGGATATTTGTAGGCACTATTAACCCCTTAAAACGTTGCCGGCGGTACTCATATTTGTATCTATCTATTATTTACATTCTTGCTGTACCGGGCGTATAGAACCTAGTTTGAAAACTATCATTAAGGTGGCACGGGGCTTATTAGACCCCGTAATGTTTAAGAAACTAAAAGCTTTTTTTGCAAGAAGCAAAGAGAAGAAGCTTTTAGTTCAAAATGGGTATCTATTTTGATACGGGGTCAAATCGACCCCGTATTATGGAAGATATAACACTGTACTTCTGTTTAAACCAAATTTTAGTTACGGTCTTTGCAGGGCAGAAATGACTGTTTTTCTTAGCCTTAGGTACCGCAAGAAAGACATGAGGCGTATTAGACCATCATTGCCGATGATCTTGGCTTGTTTCTCAATCGACTCTTGGGCATCAAACTGGTATCCGACAATCCCATCCCACAGATGAGAGCAGTACTCCATACACGGTCGACCTTACGCTTGATAAAGTTTGAGCACTTCTTCTTCATTGAAAAATAGCCCTGCATAAAGGTAGAAGCTACACTGCGCACACGTGTGTCACGTACTGATCTGAGCTCGTCGGTTCGCATACATTTTATATGGAAACTAGACTTGTAGAGGTACACTAGATCCACGCCAGGCGACGCCGTTCTAAGTACAAATCAGGCGTGGTCCACGTCGGTGTCAGGCTAATGTAGATCCAATTTTATACTAACACTATCCCTATAGAAAGATGCACTCGCGCCTGGCCTTGGTACAGGCCATGGTCTGGAGCGAGGAGGAGTGGCAGGCGGTCGCCTCATTCTGCCAAGCAGTAATGCTAGCAAAGGAGAAGGCTGACCGCATCGGGCAACGGCGCTCACAGCGCCCCAACCGCCGCCGGGATTCTGATCCCGATTTCCAGCCACCGTGGCGCGGGCTTGCGGACAGCGAGCAAAGGCTGGCTCACCGTCCGACCGTCCGACAACTGTTCGGACTGAGCCCAAGTCGTCAACAGCACGGAGTGTTAGCAATCGTAGGGGCCCAGTAGGGTCGTAGCCTACTGGGACCATGGGTGATGCCAAAGAGACTCCCGGGGCCCTGTAACAATGGCAAAGAAGGAAAAGTTTGCGCTATCTGCTCCGCCCAAGAACGGGGGATGTCATTGAATGATTTTTTCACCTAAAACAAAAAGAATCTAATACAAAAATATGCAACAAAAGACGAAAGGTTCTCAAAAAAAATCTGCTTCTCGTATTTTTATTGTTCCTTTTAGTTCATACAAGTTTTTAATATTTTCTTGTTTGAACAAAGTCCAATTGAAACAATAAAATGAGAGTTTCTCTCGTTAAAAACAGAATTTCCCGAGGGTTAAAAAGTTCGTGTTAATTTTCTTTCCGTTGATTTGAAGTGAACTCGTAACGTGAAGTCCTGTTTTATTTGATTTGTTTTCTAAGAAGCTGGTTTTGTTATTACAAACTGTGTTTTTTTTTATGGTGGGAAAATCATCAATGACAACCCCCGCTCTTGGGTGGAGCGGGAGGTAGTGTCAGACTCTTACTGACTAAAAACCCACCCCGTTCCTTCAAGCCTTCATACCGGGGCTCGAGCTGTCTTTCGAAACTAACCCTGGCTGGCCCCGGTAGGCTTCGACCCAGATGGGCCCCTACTGTTGCTGACAACTCGTTGAGGCGCACGGGAACAGTGCGCGCCGTCGACGACTTGGCCTTGGTCCGGACAGTTACCGGACGGTCGGACATCGATCTACCCATAGTTCGCCGTCCTCAAGCCCGCGCCTACGGTAGCCGGAAATCGGGATCGGAACCCGGCGGCGGCGGCGAGAGCGCCGTGCCTGATGCGATCGGCCTTCTCCTTTGCGAGCATTACTGCTTCGCAGAAGTCGGCGACCGCTTGCCACTCCGCCTCGCTCCGATGACAAACTGTGTAATGTGATTACAATTGTTATCTACTGATAACTTAATTCCTTTATTAAGGTGAAAGTTTGTATGTACTTATTTGATATGTGTGCGTATGTTTGTAAGCGTAAAGGATTGTTTTGAATTTGTTAATTTTAACTTAAATATAAGAAAATAGCTTCTGCCAGCGGTTTCACCCGTGGTTTTAATGATAAATAAAATAGTGTTCTATTGATGTAAGTATTTTTATTTATTTTTTGAGTTTATTCATTACAAAAAATAAAAATAATCATCCAAAAATACAAATCTTTAGATACTCTTTTATTATTAATATAATTTTAATATTAATATAGTCTAAATAAAAAAATTGAAAGAAAATACCGTTTCATGTTTGTGTATGAAACTCAACCTGAGTTTCGTTTCAACACATCTAAGCAGCTTTTTTTTCAACGAAATAATACTTTTTCATCCCACCATCTCGGAAAGAGAGTTTTTCTCTTCTATATCTGAGAGCAAAAGCCGTTTTTCTTCTCTAGAAAGAATTAGTAAATAGAATTTAGAACATCGCTAGCACTATGTTTATGAAATCAAAACATCATTAAACCTATTTACTTCTACCTCCATGTTACCAAATCCGTGTTCCAACTTTTTTTTAATTTGTTAAAAACACAGATTCAGAACCTTCTTGGTGTACTTTTTTTTACATTTAGTCATTTCCTCGCTGAGGTGGGATGAAAAGTTACGTGTTGTACTCGAGTGCAAAGATTTTTCACCTCGTGCTCTTTTGATTGTCTCGCTAACGCTCAGGATTCTAATTTTTGATTCACTCGCTGCGCTCGTGATTCAATTTTAGAATCCTTCGCTCGCTCGGTCATCAAAATTGAGCACGCGGTTAAAAGCAACTTTGCACTCTTGGATAACAAATAACTATTATTTCAATTGGCACAGTCGCACATTTGCACTAGCACACCGTAGCAGAAAGTTATGACAACCCAATTATTACATAAACTACTGAAACTTCAGTCCAACTAAAAGGAATTAGCGTCCTTTATAATTTTCACCGAAAACTTCACTAACTACTCTGAGTCTGAATTCTCTTGAAGATGAAGACTTCGGATTTAATTATATAAATCTATTTGAATCTAGAAATCTTGGTATATGATTAACGGAATTAAATCCAGCATGATTTTGTAGATGGAAGTTGGTTGAATGTGCCAACTTACGAGTTACAGGTCGCGGGTTCAAACTCAGCCAGGCGCATTACTGTAATTTATTTCATCACTTCTGCTCTCAAAACGGTGAAGGAAAACATCGTGAGGAAACCGGCATGTCCTAGAACCAAAAATTCGAAGACATGTGACATTCACCAACCCGCACTAGGCCCGCGTGGTGGATTACGGCCCGTTCCCTCTCTATGCTTGAGTCCCAGCAGTGGGCACATTAAAAAGACTGATGATGACGATGATGATGTTGGTCGAGTTGTTAAGGCAGGTTGCAAACGTACTATATCTTGTGCCAGATAAAAACAACCGATGAATATTTGATTTCTATAGAAGTAGTGTGAAATCATCAACTTCCTGCGGGGCTTCCTACGGGGCTTCAAAATTTATAGGCGAAGGCGCTGGCAAAGCTATATATTGACAGTCTCTACGTATATAAAGACATGTCCAAACTATCATGTTTTTATTTGATTATTTACTTTGTTTAAAAAAAGTAAATATATATTTCTAATTAAAAAATATATATTATTTTATTAAAAATATGTATTTACTTTAAAAATTTATTTTTAATTAACAAAAAAAAAATTAATGAAAAAAAAAATATATATTTTGGACATGTCTTTATACATACGTATGGGAACGTCGAATCATATAATCTATGCTACTTTTAATGCGAGTTGTTGCAAGTAACTTTGTTCGTATGAAAGTAGAAAATTATCTCAAGGGAATATATTTCTGGGGTAAAAAGTATCCTATGTGCTATTCCAGGGCATGGAGTATCTGTGTGCTAAATGTCATCCAAATCCCTCGAGCAGTTTCAGCGTAAAAGAATAAAACGGGAACTACATTACACCGACGCACACGTAAGACATGTCCATTCAGCCTTTTAATTTTTAATAAAACACAATTACCTCTATAAAAATTATAAAATTTGGTTGTAATTTTACTTTTTTTCTTAAAATAATAATTATAGACCTCTAATTTATATTTTAAACCTATAAAACTCTAAGTCGTGATTGATCGATTATGATTTAAGAAAATTGTGTCAAGTCCCTATTCCTTTAAAGATTCAGCGACGAGACGCTACGGCCTAGTGTTCGTCGACGACCATATTCGCGTTAGTGATTACCGTTTTAATCAATGCCGCACTCTCTGTCGATCTTAAGGCCGTCTCGACGGCGAGTTCGTCCCAGCGTACGGCCATAACAGTGACTTATAGAGAATAGCATAGCTGATTAGTAGAGTCGCGTCACGTGGCGTCACTTGCCGTGGATCTAATGAAGCTCTACAAGACTAGTTACCATGTAAAATGTATGTGCCACGTGTGCCAGTGCAGTTCCACCTTGTCAAACATACAAATATACACACTCATCAACTTTCTCCTTTACAACATTAGTGTGATCTCAAATCCTTAAATAAAACAGAACACAATATTATACAAAAAAATCTTAACCCAGTAATCCGGAAAGTTGTCGTCAAACCTTCAAGATAGTTAGCGGCGTCACCCTAAGTATAATTTACGACGCACATTGTAACCACAAGTTATGAAACTACTTTTAGTTAGGGAAGAAACAATACGAAGTTTTGAAGTGAATGGTGTGTGTGTGACGTAGGGAATTAATAATGTTAATAGGTAAAATCACCTATTAACATTATTAATTACCTAGTATTAAGAATTTGCTTTAATTCATTAAACCCCAAGCGAACGGCGGCGTTATAATAATAATAATATTCCACAACCATCACACAACGCCGTCTAGTCCCAAGCTAAGCAGAGCTTGTGTTATGGGTACTAGACAACTGATAAACCTACTTATATATTTCTAAATACACACATATTATAGATAAATTACACCCAGACACAGAAAAATAATTCTGCTCATCACACAAACATTTGTCCTGGGTGAGAATCGAACCCACGACCTCCAGCACAGCAGTTAGGCTCACTAACCACTAGACCAACAGGCCAGTCAATCAGTCAGGCCGTTCACTCTCTCATTGTCTTTTTATTGTGTCTCTAATTACGGTATTCGAAAGGTTAAAACACGAAATGCAGCTTATAATAATAGTTATAAATAAAGAAATAAATGAGAAGAAAAAATATTTGATTAAATGATAAAATCGTAAATCATTTATTTATAACTATAGCAGCGGCTTCTTTGACGTTCATTAGAGATTATTTCTCCATACAAACTATGGACGCCCATTTAACCCATAAAATTAGGGTTGAAATTTAAAAATCCCTTTTTATTGTTTGTATAATAATCTATTCTAATATATTATAAAGAGGTAATGTTTGATTTTTATCATGCTTTTATTAGCTTCACCTGTATGTTCGTTTGTAATCAATGCCTTTGATCTAGATTTTGCCATTTTATTGTGAAAAAAGCGTGGGGTGCTCGATTTGCAAAAAATATGACACAAAGCGCCACAAACGCTTTTATCACGATTTTCTACCTATGTTGAAAATTATTTTACACTTTTTAGTTTGATATGCTATGAAAGCGTGTTTTTTAGTTTTTTTAAACTGTATTTATTTATGTTTTTTTTGTTTATAGGAAGTAATCTCTGGAAGTACTGGTCAGATTGCTAAAATGTTTTCACCGATCGTAAGCTGCCTTATTCCTGAGTGACATAGGCTATATTTTATGTACGCAGGTGAAGCCGCGGGCAAAAGCTAGACACATCATAAAATAAACTCCTGTGCATAATATCACGTTCTAAGTTCAAGTTTGAGCTGGGAATTGATGAATCAGTAAGTTTGTCAGGACTTTACATTTTATACAACAATATTAAACCTGAATGTAGGTTTGTTCAGAATCAGAAACTGAATGGATTCCAACAGTTTTTACACCATGTTATATTTTTTCCCAAAAATATTTAAAAGGTTTACAAGTTGGACACCACTGACACTAAGAACAACACAGGTCACGGCAGATCATAGCGGTCTTTAGGAAAAGAGAACAAAACTAGATACAAGTGCCAAACAGCCCCTCCGTCACCTGGATGGTCCGGTGACTATGTATTTTTGCTGACATAACAAGCTTATAACTTTGTAATTTTTCATGATACTGTTGTGAAATTTTGTACATAGATTCTTTACATAAAAATACTTATCACGTGTTTTGAGTTTCGTATATACTAACATTAATGTTGTATATATGATGATGATAATGGGCAGTCTTATTTGAACCCAGCTCAAACAAAATTCCATACTTCGAAGCAAATGTCCTCCTACGATCTACCCTGTGGCCTTTAGATATTTAATAGTAGGTTTTCCGAAACATTTTTATCAAGAGATAAGGTCAATTTATGTCTACCTACCTACATATATTATATCTTTTGTGAAGAATTACTGAATACCTTCCTAACATTTTACCTATAAAAGTAGATTAATTGAAAACTCCTGAATAAAGACGTCCACTGAAATACCCTCTAACCGAAGGCGTTTGAAAAGCGTTAAATTCTAAAAAAAGTGGTCAAGTGCGAATTCGACTCGTACATGAAGGGTTCCGTACTTACAATATTAATATGGAGCAAAAAACTGCAAAAAAACAAGTTTGTTGTATGGGAGCCCACCATATTTGTTTTATTTTAATTTAGTTATTTATTTTTGTTTTTTTAGAAGGCCTCCTACGAAGTAGAAGGGTTGCGAGAATCCGATGGATGCGAGACACACATGACCGTTTTTTTTTTTTAATCTTTATTAAGGAGCTTTGTCACAATTTTGACTATGTCGCTCCATCATAGCCAAATTTTGTGTTTTCATTTATTTTATATGATTGTAATAAATGTTGTATAAAACACATGACCGTTCATTGTGGTGATATTTGGGGGAGGCCTATGTTCAGAAGTGGGCATTAGTCAACTGAATAGTGATTTTCAAGGTGAATCCAAATCTTAATATTCTATAAATGTTTTAAGCGTCAAAAAGAGAAAAGAACCCCAGTTAAAGATATATTTTTTTCTTTTTTTAGTATTTGCTGTTATATGTTTAGCGGCAACAGAAATACATCACTAGGCGTTCTTGCAAAGGCCTGGCGGTACTTCACACCGGGGCAGCTTTTAATGTTATACAAAGCACAGGTCCTTTCGTGTGTGGAGTATTGCAGCCACAAATGGGCTGGTGCTGCAAAATGCCACCTGGACAGCTTTGGAGTCGGTGGAAAGGCGTGCAAAGAGGCTAATTGGTGATCCAGATTTGGTTAAGTCCAACCTTCAAAGCCTTGAGAACAGGCGTAAGGCAGCCAGCCTTTCGGTGTTCTACAAGATGTATTTTGGAGAGTGTGCGCAGGAATTGCATAACTTGATTCCGCCATCGCGATTCTACTATTAGATAAGCCGACGTACGGCGAATATTCACCCTTACGTTTTTGAAACCTCTACGGTCCGGACTAAGCGTTTCGCCTCGTCGTTTATACCGCGTACGTCGAAGGACTGGAACAGTTTACCTGTTGCGGTCTTCCCGTCCGATTATAATTTGGGTGTCTTCAAGGCTAGAGTGAATAGGCTCTTAATAAACTAGTGCGCCTCACCATCAAAGATTGCATCACTGCTTACCATCAGGTGGGATCGCAGTCAAGCACGAGTTTATATCAATTAAAAAAAAATCTCTGTCTTGCCATCACGGTTTATAAGATATAGCCTGGTGACAGTTGACTTTAAGCAATAAGGTTTTTATTTTTTAGATACGGAACCCTAAAAACGGACACATTCTATTTTTATCTCAGGACAGACTATCTACAACCTAAAATTTATCGTCCCCAAAATATTCTACAAAGCCATTGATTTATTACGTATTACAACATTTAGATGGTGTTACCACATCCATCGTTCGTGCCTCGTCCAATCACAATGGATCGCGTATTTATGGCACGTTCCTTCTGTCAAACATTGTTGATTTATTGTACGAGAGTTGATACGTGTGTTATAGGGAACTAACAATGACGATATTTTATGTTAGTTAGGGGTTTCAGGTGTTGTTTCTTCATTATTTCTTTTTTGGTCACTCGAAGTGTTAACTAAGCGTTTGGATAATGTAGTAGGTACATTTTCATACAAGTGGAAAAAGTTAGGCATTGCAAGTGAAGCGGAATTTCGCTTGAACTGTAGGCGTGGGTATGATTGGACGAGAGTTGATACGTGTGTGCTAGGGAACTAACAATGACGATATTTTATGTTAGTTAGAGGTTTCAGGTGTTGTTTCTTCATTATTTCTTTTTTTGGTCACTCGAAGTGTTAACTAGGAGTTTGGATATAGTATATTATGATACAAGTAGGGGGAAAGTCTGTCATAGCGACCGAAGCGGAATTCGCCCGAGCACTAGGTAAGGGTCTTATGGAGCTGAGTGACAAACCATGTGTATCAATCGACGTTTTTCAATACAAGTAGGGGTTGACGCGCGATAGCAATAGATAGATAGATATATTCTTTATTGTACAACAAAAATAAAAATTACACGATGCTTACAATCAGGGATGACAGGAAACCATATTTTATGTAACCGTTTCCGCTGATACATATAATAATAGTAACCATTTATTTATTTTTAGGTATCGGAGGCCCAAAGAAAAAATACATAAAATAATCTTATAAAATAATAAACTAATGCATATCATAACAATAAAACTTATTTAATATTATGCATGTAACATCGGCGTTACACTTACATACATACATACATATGAAGCATATGTGTGCGTACATATGTAGCGGTGCGAGTAAGTTGTGCTATGGAGATGCGCCACCGCAAAGTAGTTGCGCGAGGAAGATGCAGAGCTCGAGTTATGTGATGTATCGACAGTAGAGATTCACGCATCCATAGCATGCATCCATAGCACACGTCCATAGCACGCATCCACAGCACACATCCATAGCAGGCATCTATAGCAGTATAGCACGCATCCTTCCATTTAAAAAACATATCTTAGTCGAATCCGTTTCCAATACATAACAAAGACAAAGTTTCAATACTTAGCTATGTGCACCAATGAATATGATAGGCGAATATAAAACGCATCCATAGAAAAGTAGCATAGCACATCTCTGATGGAAAAGCGCCCTTAATGTTACAATTGTAAAATGCGAGAGCAACATAGAAAGATGTGAAAGTTAAGCAAGTCCAAAGTAAAACAAAAATAATTCAAAGCGTAAGGGTGAGTTGCACCATTTAACTATAACGATAACAAAGCCGTTAACAGTCTGTTGTCAAAACGTCGAATTGACCAATTATAGGCGGCCGTTTCACGGCTGGTTATGGTTTGGTTATCGTTATAGTTAAATGGTGCAACTCACCCTAAGTAACTAAAATATACCGTGGCAGTTGACCAGTGCCAAATGATAAAAAGAAAGGAAACCTCATATATTTTTCAAGTCCACGACATTGTTTTGTTATTATTTTTACTAAAAAAGTTAATAAATCGCTCCACAAGCTGACGCTATGTTTTTGTTTTGTGTACTGCCTTTGCATACTGTACATGAAAAAAAAAAACTTAAAAGCCCTGGTGCCTCGCCGCACTCAAAAATAAAACAAAAAAGTTTTGTTTGCCGCATTGCATCCCATCTCATGTGAACTCTTTGGTAACAATCACATTAGGTTGCTATTTCCAGAATTTCGAAACGACAAGCTGTCTAGTTTTCAGAAAATATACAAAAGCATGGTATTATTGTTTTTTTAAAGAAGCAAAGTTTTCTTCAGCGGATTTTGAAAATTGACGTGAAAAAAAAGACAACTTCTAAACAAAATTCTGAATATATGCTCGAATTAGTTTCTGCCAGCGGTTTCATCTGTGCGAGTGTTGTTTATGACGGATGCGTAGTCAAAGACAAAAGGGGATGAAAATTAGCTTGCCTATGTCCATCATTAAAGTTCAAGTTTCCTCAATGCCAAAATTCATTAAAATCGGTTCAGTACTTTAACTGTGAAAGCGTAAAAGAACACAGAACACATAAGAACAGACAGTTACTTTCACACATATGGATACTCTGAAATTTAGTAGTCCCTTACATAACCTAATATTAAAAATCTCGTGTCACAGTACCTAAGTATTTGTTAACGAATCCCTTCGAAACTGCATCGCAAATTTTTATGATTTTTGTGTCTAAATATTAAATCTGGTCGGTCTAAGAATAATTTTTACCCTTTTACTCTCACTCCCCATATTTTTCTTTGAAAATTTCATTCATGGCAGAAGGCTAGAATAAAGTTTGTCGAGTCAGCTATACTCTGTTCAAAATAATATTAGAAATTTATGAACACTTTTTATTGCTCTCCGTTCAACCGATTTTGACTTTTATAACGTTGGTGGTATGACAAAATAATGACGGCTGCAATAAATTGTAACCACTTTTGCTTTTAATGTCATCCTTACCTAGCCTACGAAAAGAAGTTAAAATCGTTTAAATTTCTATTCTTAACGCGAATATAGTATAGTGTAATCATAAGACAATCATAATATATTAGTCCGAAGGTAGCCGGAGATTACTCAAAATTGGCCCACTTAATGATCTCCTCCCATTCCTACATTGCAAAAGGAGGAAATTGCTCACCGCTCTTAGCAGAGGGATTGATGATAACAATTTGTTTTGATAAGAACTCGGAAGTAAGTTGCTTTGCATCCTCTTGGCAACCATAAGCGAGGGGGGGAGGGGGACAGATCTTCATCGGAAGTGTATAATATAGGGTGCTTTACTAGCTATGTGTGTGCGTCGTGCATCCAAGACATAAGAAATAAAGTAAATTCCATTTTAGGATTCTGTACCTCAAAATGAAAAACGGAACCCTTATAGGATCACTTTGTTGTCTGTCCGTCTGTCTGTCAAGACTTTTATCTCGAGAACGCGTAAAGGTATCGAGTTGAAATTAAAACCTATTAGGTACAGCGTAAATGAAACTGATTTTTAGGGTTCTGTACCTCAAAAGGAAAAAAATTGAACTCTTATAAGATCACTTTGTTGTCCGTCCGTCTGTCTGTCTGTCTGTCTATGTGTCTGTCTGTCAAGACCCTTTATCTCAAGAACACGTGGTGGTATCGAGTTGAAATTAAAACCATATACTCAAGTCCGCGGTTTCTTCAAGTTGTGAAGAAATGAAACTTCTGAGTTAACGAATAAAAAAGATACGGTCGTTTTTGTCACAAAAAAAAACGTATATTTTGATACTCCCAAAAATTTAAATTCATAGAGTACTTCCCATTGACCCAGAATCTTGAAATTTGGCACAAAGTAAGGTCATATAGCACAGGTATAGGGTAAAAAGTCTGAAAACAGTCAATTTTGTTGTTAGCTACGTTACAAAAAAAAAAAAAATGTAATTCGGAAAAATCTTCGAGTCTCCATTCGGGAATTGTAGTTTGCTCGGAACTCTCAGTGTACGAGTCCGACTAGCTTCTTTATTCTCTTTTTTCTTTCTTTGCGTTGCCTTTCAGGGCCCCGGGTTTTCCTTTCAGAAGCGAAACCATGGCCCTAATAGGCTTTGATCCTGCTGGGCCCCTATGGTTTTGCTAACATCTCTCTGAGGCGCGTGTAGGGGAATTTTGCATGGGTAATAAAAACCGCACGATATTAAAACACCCTAAAGCATATTGGCTGGGTGGTTTATGGTCTATATCGGACATTATAAACTATTTAATTTTGTTTTAAATATTAGGATATTATTCTTTGCACAATTATTCTAAGAATTTTTAATTTTGAGCAAAAATAAATAACATTTTGTGGTGGCTTTGTAATCTTAAGTGTGAGTCTCGAAATTCACTCAATCTAAAGAATTTCTAAGTGATTATTGAGACAAGAGAGCAAACTTTTTTATTTACAGTCTAGGCAGACAAAGGTGGAGCCGAGAAAGAGACTCGTACGTCTCAAGAATACTAAAGTCCTCACCATTCATCGTTATTTATTTTGATCTCACTTACAAAGTAAGAATAAATACAATTTCGTACTTAGGACATTTTGTATCAGATGTTACAAAATGTTGATGATCTCTTGCGCCGGGCTTTCGTACAGGCCATGGTCCGGAGCATACGTGAGGCAATGGCCCTTAAGTCCCAGCCGCCGGGATTCTGATCCCGATTTCCGGCCACCGTAGGCGCGGACTTGCAGACAGCGAGGAATCGTTAGCTCGCCATCTGACCATCTGATAACCGCCTAAAGGTGTTGTCAGTAACCGTAGGGGCCCAGCAGGTTCGAAGCCTACTGGGGCCAAATATTTGTTTCTGAAATTAAGATTCGGCACCGGTATGAAAAGCAACGAAGGAACAGGAGTGGGTTTTTGGTCTATAAAACTTTGACACTATTTCCCGCTCCGCACAAGGGTGCGGAATTGTCATTGGATGATTTTCCCACCTAAAAAAATGGGCAATTTGTTATGATTTTTTCATGAATGCTGCTCATTAATATCTATGAATTAATAACTTGTTAATTTGGAAAATGTAGTTTTATGCACAATATTTGGATGCGACATGTTTATTTATCCCGTAAAGCCAAAACATAAACTGTTATAATGAATAATATAGGGTATAAAATATAATGAATGGAAATGTATAAAAGTGACAGGTTCACGCGGACGATTTAATGATAAATGATTTCAATTCAGACTACGTTGCTATGACAGATTAAAATCGGTTGGACTTCGGGCCATGAGAGTAGCGGAGACTTACTTTTACATAAAGCAAGTGGCTCAATATACCCTCATATCCTGTTAAGAAGGTAAGGAGTCCAGCAGGTAACACTCTGGACGTCGGAAGTCAAAGGACGATTCCAGGTCACCACCTAGAGCAGCTGGTAGCTCGCCATCCGGTTGGAATCAAGCCAAAGTCGACGTCGCCGTCGCGTTGTGTTTCATGTGCGTTTCATAGAGATGTCATCAAACCGTAGGGGTCCAGCAAGGTCGAAGCTTACTGAGGGTAAGGGTTGTACGATAAAGAACCCTGGAATGAAGGCAATTAAGGAACAGGAGTGGGTTTTAGTCAGTAAAAGTCTGATACGCCCTCCCACTCCGCCCAAGAGCTCACTCTAAAAGTCATTGGATGATTTACCACCTAAAAAAACTGGGCAAGAGCCAGTCAGACTCGCGCACTGAGGGTTCCGTGCAAATTACAATTCCCGAATGGAATCTCGAAGGTTTTTCCGATTTTTTTTTTTGAGACGTAACAAATTTACTATTTCAGATTTTTTTCTATACCTGTGCCATAAGATATTGCTTTGAGCCAAATTTCAGGATTCTGGGTCGACGGGAAGTACCCTATGAATTTCGATCTTTGAGAGTATCAAAACATACGTTTTTTTTGCGACATAAATGGCCGTATCTTTTTTATTCGTTAACTTAAAAGTTTGATTTTTTCACAGCCTAAAGGGACCGCAGACCTGAGTATATGGTTTTAATTTCAACTCGATACCACCACGTGTTCTTGAGATAAAGGGTCTTGACAGACAGACACATAGACAGACAGACAGACAGACGGACGGACAACAAAGTGATCTTATAAGAGTTCCATTTTTTTCCTTTTGAAGTACAGAACTCTAAAAACCCACGATAGGTACAGAAGTAATTTATAGTGTGGGGCAATATTTTTTTATACCGACTACAAACGTCAAGCAATATCAATCAGCTTTACGTTTTTTCAAAAAGTTGGACAATCACAGTTAAAACGCTCATTTCGTGGCCCCGTGTTCAGTGCCAACGTCAAATCCTGATTTCAATCCGATTACCCGCTTTGATGGGGACCAAATATTTTATGCCGTTTCATTCTTAAACATTCCCAATTCCCTATTGATTGAAATTAGCTTTGCGATGTGCGCTGACTGGCTGCCGACTATTATGTATGTTCAGGAATTCACTAATAGGTATAAGCTTTAGATGATTATTTAGATGAATTTTTGAAAGGATGAATAAACAAAATGTTGTCTTTCGTTTGTAAAAGTCTATCTTAAAAATCAAACGACTTGGAAATTTTTAAACAAGTTAAAAATCTGTAATATACACCACACATTTTTAATTAGTACAAATACTTAAAGGGCTTATTAGAAAAGCCCTTGTTATTATTTAAGTAAAGTGTCAATAAATAATATTCATAAACAGCAAAGTTATTAGCGTTTGTGTTTATCCCAAAATGTCTCTCAATTTATGGAAATATCTCTTCTCTTTTATCTTTTCTTATTTCTTTGTATGTTTTGTTGCATGAAGATTAAATAAATAAATTGATATGTATGATTGAATCTATGATGAATTTACCTTTTCGTGGTAAATTTTAGGATTTCGGTTTTTCTACTTTTGAATACAAAAATATGATCAGTAATGGGTACAGATACAGCCCCATTTTTTTGTGTACTAATAAAAAAGTAGGGGTGTATAATGTTACATACAATACTTTTTATAAGGTTCTAATAGTAGACAATGATCATCTCTTTGCAACATTGTTTTTTTTTTATTCCAATTTTATGGCATGGCCTTTTGGCCTTTGTGCCATTTGCAACATTGATTATTCAACCAGTGTTGACTACTACAGATTTCAAATATTGGATTATTTGATTAGATTACCCAAATCGTTTGATTTTTTGGACAGACTCTATCACGTCTACTTTTTTAAATCATAAGTGACATTTATGTTAAGTACTTTTTAGTTGAAAATTTTGAAATTTTTGTCTCTATAAATTATTTTGCTAGTGATTAAAAGTGTAATTGATCACATAGATAAGTTATTTCATTAAGTAATATTTTAAAAGATGATATTAAAACAACAAATTATCATTAAAATTAATATATTGAATTTTCCCATGTACAAAACCCCTTGCTTAAAAGTCTATAAATAACAATAATTTATTACTTACAAATTAGTTCGAATGCCTACCTATTAATAAAATTCCCCTTTTCAAATATTCCCCTCCTTTACATTTAAATATTCCTTTCCTTTACTTACTTCAAATTACTTTACAGTAACATTTATTTAAATTCGTTCCCTTAAGTTACAACTTACTGAATATTTGTTTGGTACTGGTGTCTTTCGACCTTAAATTAACTACAACTATCAGTTACTAAGTTAATAAACTTATTAAAATACGGCCATTTTAAATTATTATTTTTATACACAAGCAATAAATTAAAACATTAAAAACTATATGTCCCTTACCTTAAATAACTTAATACACTTTTATAAAAATCAAATACAATTAAATACTCTTTTATAAAAATCGAATACAATAAAAAGTAGAAAAAAATTTTTTTTTTTTAGGCTGTTACTTCCCTTGCGTTTTCAACAATGCTGGTTACAACATTTTCTGTAACCTTTCCTTTCTGTCCGTCATTCTCAACAACAGCTCTGTTGATGATGTTGGCACAATCCTTATTCTCAATTATAGTGACATGGTTACCTTCCAAGTAATGTATAGTGACTGTACTCTCAGTGAACTTATCTAGACCGTAATTTTCTTCAACAACAACATATGGAGGATTCTCTTTGGGACGGAGAAGAACGATGGGAGACTGTAGCTTGGTAAATGTTTTAGGATTGAAGTTGAGAACTGCTTTAAGCCTGTCAAAGGTAGCTTTAGCGATATTACCGATGAATTTATTTGAGTACTTGCTCTGGACAGGAGACATTTTAATCGTAAGTTCGACTCTCTCTTCGTAGGACTCGATTTCATTGAGTTTGTCCATAAGATCTTTAGTAACGTCATTATTGGGTGCAACGATGTCGACGGTGTGACAGAGGAGGTTGTTCTGCAGCTGTATATCGTTCTTGAAGCTGATCGTCATCGTCAGGAGAGCGTAGAGGAAGTCAGGGGCACCGTCCAAGCAGAATACTGTACCCTTGAAACCTGGAAGGGATGGAGAGATTAGTTTGTGGTTAATTAAAGTTATAGTGATTAAATGAGTAACGATAAACATGCTGTCTTTGGTCACTTCAAAAATAATAAATTGCAAAGTTTTCGGTATATCAAGAAATCAGATTACTTTTAGTCTTCGGGTAGATACCGGCTATAGTAATTTCTAATAAGTTTTGTATGATTGTAAACTAAAGCTATACACCGCTAAATTTTGATCGTTTTAATCCCGTGGAGCGTCGATTCGGTACATGAAACACTATCGATTTGTAAAGATTTAAGAAATTAAAAAATAAAGTACCCTTTTTTAAAACTGCGAGTTCAATTACCTGTAAGTGATTAGTGCGCAACGTCGACTACTACCTACAGGTCATTGGACAAAAAAATAATTTCGTACATACATAAATTAATACGAGTTTTAAAAAAAGGTTCTTTAGTTTTTAATTAATTTATCTTTACAAATCGATAGTGTTTCATGTCCGGACCGATCGACCCTCCACGGGATTAAAACGATCAAAATTTTATCGGTGTATAATGATAATAATGCAATACTATGTTATTATTATAAAAGCGAAAGTTCGTGTGGTTTGTTACTTTATCACACTTAAATGGCTGAAAGGATTTGGATAAAATTTGACGTAACAGTAGACTATGTCGTAAAATAGCTAGAAAACTTTTTATCCCAGGACTATGTTCCCTTGTGATAATTTCCTACTTTCACGCAGCCGAAATAGTTGGCAGCAGATAATGCAAAACAATGCATGCTTTCTTACCTTCCTTCTCAAGTCTCGAAGCCAACTCCAAGATAAGGAGAGAACCGAAACTGTATCCGAGCAGCCAGAAGGGAGCGCCAGGAGCCAACCTTGAGATCACCGTCTGGAAAGGACACAGTTAGTTAATACTTTACAATTCTGAATTCGAAGGGTCTTAAACAACAAAAAAAAAAGATTAATCATCATCATTGTTTTGACCGAAAGACCAATCCTGCATGTTTAAAATTCTTCGGATTTTCGCGACCCTCTCCAAGTCATCGAATTACCTTGTGGGGGCTTTACAATGCTGTCTTTCGCCATTCCATCCCATTTCCTATCGACCATCTGTTCAGCGAAAAGAGTGCCATGCTCACTGCTTTTTAAAATTTTGGCGAATTTTCAGGAAAATGATTCTACAGGAATTAGTATGGTATTGCGGCACAAAAAATAAAAACCTATGATTCTTAAATGTTTCATTAGTAAAGTACAGTTTAGTAATCCACATTGTATTTATACGATTACAGTAGGGGGGTTGTGTGATGCTGCTGTAATTCGTGTCGTAGGTCCGAAATCAAGAAGAAACTAATATTTTTATAGCCTACAGATAGTGGTTCAAGTCTGGGTGGCTTGTATTGGAAATTAACAGTACCCCTAGCCATGTTATTAATCTGCAATCGTTAACGCTAGTAAAAAACTTCAAATGTACGGGAATGACGTCTTCTCGTGGTCAGAACAAAAGAATTGGGGGCATTGCCAACACGAAGCCTTCGACAAGCGAAACGGTTGTAACTTGGCTAGGGGGGTAAGTTTACTAATGCATCGATGATACACGAGTAGTTCCTATTATGGATACCTGTCTCCATAATGTCCTAACATCAGGGACAGGGCATCAAGAAAAGAAAACCCATGAGTTGGACCTTATCTAAAGAAAAAAACCCTTACCTGGTGTAACCTATCAACCATCTGGTCCATCGTCTCATCCTTATGCTCCACACCGAGTTGTAGTACGCACACCTTGATCTTCAGTCTTCTGCAAAGCGGCTCCAGGACTGCTGCGCAACCTTCCAGACCTGGCAGCATGAACATGACACGCTCCATGACGTGGATAGCTTCTTCACCCTGGTGGTAAAAAATCACGTTGGTAAGTGAGTATAATCTAATCGGCCTTATAATGTTCTCACTTTCAGGACACCAGTCTTCTCTCTTGGAGAGGGAATGGGTCGTAATTCACCACGCGGGGCCAATGCGGGTTGGTGTATGTTGCATGTTATGGATTTTTTAGTAAATGATAAATGATCTTTATTTTGCAAGTAGGTTTTATTAAAACATTTTTACACGTCAATTTTTTTTTTTTTTCGTCAATTAATGCTAGATGAGGCCGGTGTTTCCTAGCTGACTACCCTGAGAAGAAACACCGAAACAATCTCAGGGGTTTCGAACACGCCGGTTTCTTCACGATGTTTACCTTCACCTTCAAAACGGTGAAGGAAAACATCATGAAGAAACCGTTACTCGCAGGACTGTATTACTAACATCACAAACAACATCTTTTGTTCTATGACTTTTTACAAAACATAAAACATTTACCAAAAACAAACCTTCAAGATTTCGTTGTTCTATCTCACATATTTCAACTCTGTATTTTGCTATATACCTAGTCACGTCGGTATGACGCGACGGAAGCGAATCAAGCACCCCCGCCACCCGATCCCCGCTGCCCTCCACTATTGTACTATCGCTTGCTTCTAAACGGCTTTATAATATTTAGAACGTTCTAATTAAATAATTATATTTCTGTATAAAAATCTGATGAAGTAATATGGTCATAGAACAAAAGTTGTTGTTTATGATGATAGAGTCTGTCTAAAAAGTTAAACGACTTGCAAGTTTTGTATAATATTTAATCATTTATGAAATACTCATATTTGAGACTTTTTGTAAGGTTCTTCTATTAGTAAACTATGATCAAGATCTCTTAAAACAACCTTGATTATTGAACTAGTGTTGACTACATCAGATTTAATTTTGCCCAATATTTACCCAAGCCGTTTGACTTTTTAGACAGACTTAGTAACATAGTCTTGAGAGGTTACCAGTGTTTTACAAATAACCCCATATAATATAGGTAGCAGTAATATTTTCCACTCAACAAACTAGTTTTAGCAGCAAAATTATCTTCAGCAACTATGTCCGACCAGAAAGTTGTTGTGAACTTGCACCCGCGAGATGTTTCACATTTATCACAGCATTCGCGAGTTCGATCCAGGTTCTTATTGAATGATCTATTGCAAAAGTCCACAGTCTGAGTTCGAAAGTGTTGAAACTTACTATACGGGAATAAACAGCGACGATCGTTCGAGTTTATTGCAGTGCCTAGAGAAAATATATCTCGCACTGAATCTAATTTTATTGTGCACTATTCGACTGTATCGGAAACTTTGGCAAAAAAAAAAAAACTGACTGATCGATATATCAACACACAGCAGAAACTACTGTTACTATCTTTGATGTTAGCGAGCATCAAGAGAGGATTTTTCAAAATTCATACCCTAGAGGAATGAAACAGGGGTCCAAAGTTTGTGTGGAGAAACCTATTTTCACGCGAGCAAAGCTGCTTAAAAGTAGCTGTTGCAAAGTTTAAAAATATATTAGTGCTTATTGATGGATGGGGATCTTATTGATCTTTATAAAAAGTTCTACCAATGATAGAAATAAAGAAAGAAAGAAAGAAGACACGTTTATTTGGCACATAACAACAAAAGTAAACTTACCTCAACTCCATCGCTGACCATGGAAGGCATGTAAATGAGCGGTTCAGACACGGTGTTCTCGTCTCCGAAGTTCCTCATGAGCACCCTGAGACCGACGGCTCCCTCGGTGTTGGCGGGACGAGAGGCTGACGTTGAGGCGGCGGCTTCGCGTTGGGCTGTAAGTTCTACCAGCCTGGTGGGAGGAGATGGTGAAGAAGATTAAATATCACATTAACATTATAAAGGTGAAAGTTTGTCTGTGTGTATGATTTTTGCTTCTTCAGATTTGACCGGTTGAACGTATTCGGATGACATTTGGCACTGTGGTAAACGATACGCATTGTGTATGTTTGTTTCTCATTCACAGTCGAACGGATATTGGACGAAATTTGGCACATAGGTAGGTATAATAGGTATAACATGTCCTGCAGTGCTATTCTCTAAGAAAACAGCCTTGAGCGCAGCGCTGGCCGCAGCGATGAAATTGAATTACGTACATAGGATTAACAATCTAATAAACCTCTACATTTGATTGTTAATCCTATGTACAGCTGCCACCACGGATATTGAACGCTGGCTTCATGTTGCGTAGAAGTCAAAAATCGGGTCTCTTTAGGTGGTGCGACGTGAGACGCGGGGGCGGGGAGCGTCACTCGTGATTCGTTCATTTTGCTTGTAGCATGTATCTAACAACGACGACGATTGGCTTGCCAATGTATGGAATGCGCAAAGCGATCCCCACTCTGACGCTGAGCGTTCAATATCCGTGGTGGCACGCCAGGAATAGCACAAGCTTTTTATCATCCTGCATGCTCTAACCAAGATGTAAAATCTAAATATTTGTACGGCTGAAATGCCGAATTTAATGCAATTCCATTAATCTTAAAAACTCGTCAGCTAACCTATACCCTTGCAAATATATATATTAATATTCATTCATCCTGGGAGTTATTCCCTTGGAATAGTTTCCAACTTTCACGAAGACGAAGCCACTAGCAGAAGCTAGTTAAGCACTATATTCCAAATAATATCTTTAAATTATACCTTCAAAGCCCTGTAATTGAGGTCTGACAATATCGGTCAAATGTCATTTGGATTTTTGAATAAGGGTCAGTTCACACCGAGATGCGACGCGATGCAACGCTGCGTAAAGAGTGACTCAGAATTTAACTTTATTTACTACACTAAAAGACACATTTTAGATTCAGATGTCTTGCAGCGATAGCGAAGTGCAACGTATTCCAAATATAAAAAAGAAAAGAATGAAAAACAGTTGCTGTCTTCCTATCCAATTATAATTTAGGTTTCTTCAAGACTTTTCTAAAGTAATCACTTTAGAGAGGCTCTCAATGAACTAATGCGCCTCACCATCAACGATTGCATCACTGCTTACTATCAAGTGGGATCGCAATCAAGCACTGGTTTGTACCATTTAAAAAAATATATTTCCGCGATATAATATAATTGAAATCGATTCTGAACTGTCACAATGATACTTGTATCTTTTCGTGTAGGAAATAAAGTTATACTTTGTGTCTCTCATTGCACAGCGTAGCGTAGCCTCGCATCTCGGTGTGAACTGACCCTAAGAAGCTTTTGAAAGCTCAAGTTCAGCATAAGATAAAAGGAAGATTAACTAACGATAAGTCTGCGATTGACGATTTGACGTTAATTAACTAAGTACGTCTCAAATGATACGACATCTCAGGTAATGAAGACATCAGATCGCGAACAGGAACAATGGCGTCCAAAAATAAAACCAAATATTGATAAAGTAAAGTGAAATTATGTAGAAATCTGATCTTTCATCTAATTTGCGGGAAAATTCTGTTACCCCAGAGGCCTTGATGAAATATCTTGGAAAATATGAACAAAATGGAAATATAATTCGGCACACATATTCGCCGAGACTTTTTTACTTAGTGTTCGGGACGTTGTATTAGAAAAGAGTTTTGTATTATTTTCTTTAGGTTGATTTTTCCGGAGCTCGTTGGAAAAGCGAGTCGTATAGAGCAGAAAATATTTTTTCAGTTAGTATTGATGTTGGGATACGCTGAACATTTTTCCGGCGTTTTGATAGCTGAAGAGTTATTTGCTGAGAGTTTGAGCGACAAATTGCGTAGTTTATGTATTGTGATGACATTGCTTTCGTACACAGGTGAGGTAGGTTCCTGATAAACGTGGAATATTATCAGTCATTAACCCTCTTACATTTGTTGATATTCTTAATTAAAAAAAAACTGGACAAGTGCGAGTTGGACTTGTGCACTAAAAGTTCCGTGCAAACTACAATTCCAGAAGGGAGTCTCGAAGATTTTTCCGAATTGCAATTTTTTTTTTTGTGTCTTTGGTAACAACAAAACTGTTTTCAGATTGTTTCCTATACCTGTGCTATAAGAACATGCTTTGTGCCAAATTTCAGGATTCTGAGTCAACGGGAAGTACCCTATGAATTTCGATGTTTGAAAGTATCAAAATATACGTTTTTTTTTTCGACATAAACGGCCGTATCATTTTTATTCGTTAACTTCAAAGTTTGAAGAAAAAAACGTGTTGCGCTGACCCCTAATAAGATGGGACAAGGGCAGGAAGATGATGAGATGAGATATCTTACCTAGCGAACGTTAAGGTCCTAATGTCCTGGGCTGTGAGGAAGATCTCGAACTCTCTCTCCAGCGTCTGCTTGATCTCGACGGCCATCATACTGTCCATACCCAGCTCGGCGAGGGACACCTGTTGGGACACCGTCTTCAGGTCCTTGATACCTGGTGGAGAGAAATAAATATTCAAAATAAATGATGATAAGACGCGGGTTTTTCATAGTTTAGAGATTTTTGCATTATTGCCTTTCTGATGAAAACAGTTTGGGCACGGAATAAGCAATGGTACCCATAAGTACGTTTGGGCAACATTGGTTGGATAGTTTCAAAGTCTATAAGGGGCATATTAGGTGGACATATTCATTTGCGTTTTGTCTACGTAAATTTTGATCATCAAAAAAGGAAACACACAAATAACTCAAATCACAATATTTTAAATTAATTTTTCACCTGTGCTCCTTACAGGACATACCTTAAAAAAAACCATTATCCCACACTAGTAATTACTCTTGCGTCTGGGTTCGTTTTCAAAAGTTCAAAAAAGACTCTTTACAATTGCCTGCAGGATATCTAAATACATATTAGTTACGCGCGGGAATCGAATTCGCGATACGTAGCGTAGCAGCCAAACACCCAACTACTTCGCTAGCCGTTTCGTCAAACCAAAAAAAAGGCTACTATCCTTGTGCAGAATCAAACGTGGTTATAGTATAAAGCCTCGCATACCCAAAAATTTACATTTGCACTAATATTATAAATTTATTTTGTTTTTATATTTGTAGGAGGTAAACTTTGAAAGCACTGGTCCGATTGCTAAAATTTTTTCATCAATAGAAAGCTGCTTTGTTCCTTAATGACATAATTATTTTATGTACGCGAGCGAAGCTGTGGGTAAAAGGTAGTAGTAGATACTTATACACATCAGCCATAAATCACCTTCCCATTATCGCTTACAAGTCTCCCATAGACATTTTTGCTTCTCAACGGTCGAGATGTTCTCCCACATTGACAAGGGGGCTTAGAGATGAGAGATGCTGATACTTCGATTTTTAGGAAAAAAAGCAGTTGTTCTGTCCGAATTTCTTATAATTTGTGTTTCATGGAAGACAGTAGTAATAGATAGTAAGTTCAGAAAAGTCCTAGTGATCATAAATTGTAAGTTACAAAGTCTTATTTTTTAAATATGTATAGTAAAATTTTTTTGCTGGAATAACGTAATTCCTGAAAATGGATCATTGGGGTCATCATTCTGAACAAAATTACAAATAAATAAATCCGGAGATCGAGAAAACTTATCGAAGTAACATAGTAGTGCATATATTAACAATCTTAATAAGCATAATAATCAGCTTTATAATGTTCCAACTTTTGGGACTGGGCTGCCACACGGGCCACATGTCTTCGAGTTTTTGGTTTTAGGACATGCCGGACATCGACACGATGGTGGATAATAGGGTAGTTTCTAGGGCCAAAATAATTACATTTTATTTATTCCGTATTTTAGATTATAAAAAAAAATTGGACGAGTATTTTTTTTTTTTTCGATTGCTGCATTTTTTCGCACGGGGTGACATCACACGTAACTAAAATGAGCTATATCTTTGTCATTTTTGGTTTAATTTACAAATAAAAAAATACGTGTCCCTTATTTTTTTATAATCTAAAAAACGGACTGTTTTTTTAAGTGTGTTTTAAGAAATATTTAAATATGTAATGAAAAAAAATTTCATTGATAAATAAATACAATAGTAACAAAAAAGCTTTGAAATGTAATTGTGGCCTAATAACGTAAATAATTTCCATTCGTATACTCTAAGGAGGGGCTTTAGAGTATAATCAAGATTATCCAAGTATCACCAATACCATATCAATAGAATTACTCGCTTGTAACTAATCTTACAACAGATTATGTACTGTTAATGGTTGTGCCACAAAATAGATAGGTACAGAAGACAATCTACGTACAAAATGCCCTCGAGCAACGCACACATAGACACCGCTCACGAACACGATATCTCGGCTCAATGCGAGCGCGTATATGCATCCGCTTGAGACACACGTCTGTGAAGTTTTTTGTGAAATAATGGAGTAACGAAAATGTTGTAACTATTTAGGGGACGGTTTTTCAAATTCAAACTACCAGTTTTAATTAGAATGGTATTTGCTTGTACTTTGATAGTTTGTTTTTACGTAACGCAGAACAGTTAAGACTTATAATCCCTTGAACCATCTGGTCGAAATTAAATGGTCACTACTCTCGTACCCGTCTAGGCAACAGTACGACTATCTGTGCATTTGTTTGCAGCCAGCTACGCCCGGACAGAGCCCGGCTGACTTTTAAATCCATTTTCTTTGCGAAATATTGATTGATTTACATATGCATGTTCACTTTGAAGAATACTTAACTACCAATTTTTATGTGTAAAAACGTTTCCAAAGATCCAAGCCGTTTCGAAGGAGTAGGGAAAAGTTGAGAATGTGATGTTGTTGTATGTAATATTTTTTTAGACAAAAGTATTAATCTTGCTTGGGCCTTAAGTAGGTAGTAGGATTTTGTTACTATTTATCGCCGGTCCAGTTGGGTAAGTCTAATTTCGAGAAAGAGATCAATCGACGAATCCGACTCAGCTGGGCAGCGTTCGGGAAACTGCGCGGTATCTTCTTGTTCAACTTACCACAGTGTCTCAAGACGAAAGTCAGTGCGTGTTGCCAGTGATGACATATGGTTCCGAAACGTGGTCGCTTACAATGGGCCTCATCAGAAGAATTAAAGTCACCCAAAGGGCAATGGAAAGGGCTATGCTCGGAGTTTCTTTGCGTGATCGAATCAGGAATGAGGATATCCGCAGAAGAACCAAGGTTACCGACATAGCACGAGGAATCGCCAAACCTAAGTGGCAATGGGCAGGCACATTGTTTAATGGCACACACAGGACAGATGGCCGTTGGGACCGTAAGTTAAAAGGCCTCCTACAAGTTGAACCGATGACCTGGTAAGGGTTACGGCAATACGATGGATGCGGGATGCTCGGGATCGTCCATTGTGGCGGGGGAAGCCTATGTCCAACAGTGGACGTCTTTCGGCTGAAATTATAATGATGATGATTTATCGCCAGGTCCAAGCGTGGTCGGACATAGCGGCGTAAATCCTAGCGCGATAGCTGGGCGTAAGTACGAAAAGTGAAGTACATACATGAGATTGACTTCTGTATCCATCTATTTTGTGGTTGTGTTCTAACCGTATTGTTATCATTGTTTAATGATATGGCAGTGTTGATAGTACTCGCTGTAACTTAATAGGGAATTACCATTAACTATATAACGCGATGATTGAATTTGAAACTTTAGGATAACTTTACGGCTCAGTGGAGTGGAATTTAAGATATACAAAGCGTAACCTATAGTCTACACTAATATAATAAAGAGGTTTAGTTTGATTTTTTGTTTGTAGGAGGTAATCTCTGGAATCGGACCAGTCCGATAGCAAAATTTTTTTCACTGGTAGAAAGCTGCTCTATTCCTGAGTGGAATAGGTTATATTTTATGTACGCGGACGAAGCTGCGAGCAAAAGCTAGATTAAAATAAATAAGCATATTTACTGAGCTTACTACCTCCATCTAAGGGTCCCCGCACATGGGCTACAAAAAAAGCTGCTTCAAGCTTCTTTTTGAGGTGGCCTTTTTTGTCGCTCGTGTGCGGCGGTGTCGCCATAAAAAAAGCTTGAAGCCGCTTCTAGCGTTTTTTTTTTTGTAGCGGCCAAAATGCCATGCCATTCGCGCATTTAATCCTTCTTCGTTAGAGTCCATTATGATACTGCACGCATGGCCACAAGCTGTTGCGTGCTTCACCTCTTTTTTTTTGTGGCCGCTTCTAGCTTTTTTTTTGTAGCGGCTTTTTTTGTCTGAAGAGTTTGGAGTCTGTTTCCTAATAGCCCTGTAACTGTCCGACAGTTGATTTCAGACTGTTGTATAATTATGTTTTAATCACGCAAAGAACTAAAGGATTTTGTTGTTTAGTTCCTAATATGTAGCTATAAGAGAGAGAGAGAAAAGGTAAAAATAAAACGGATCTGATACGAAACTAAAATAATAATATTTTCTCAACTCACCCATAATCTGTGCCACAGCATCAACAATGTTGCCACACCCTGATCCTCCAGCCTTCTTCTCCGCCACGACGATGGATGATACGATAGGAGCGTCTTGCTTGATGAACTTGTCTAGCGCAGCGAGACAGGACGAGATCCTCTGCTGCAGGGTGCCTCCGATCTCGAGCTGGACATCATCGTCTTGCATATCGGCTACAAGACCGACCTGGGAGAGAAGAGGGATTAGTTTTTTGGTTCTTACTAATTCTTTAAACCACATTATTTTTAGTTTATGCGAAAACTAATTATACAGGGTTTTAAGTAAAACACTGGCAACTTCTCAGGACTATGTTGCTACCGGCGCCGGCGACGGGATACTGATTCCGATTTCCGGCCACCGTAGGCGCGGGCTTGCGGATAGTGAGCAATGGGTAGCTCGCTGTCCGGCCGTCCGGTAACTGTCTGGACCAAGCCTAAGTCGTCGACGGCGCGCACTGTTCCCGCGCGCCTCAAGGAGTTGTCAGCAACAGCAAGGACCCAGTCGGGTCGAAGCCTACTGGAGCCAGGGTTATTCGAAAGGGCGCTCGAGCCCCGGTATGAAGGCTTGAAGGAACGGGATGGGTTTTTTAGTCAGTAAGGGTGTGACACTCTCTCCCGGTCTGCCCAAGAGCGGGGGTTGTCATAAGATGATTTTTCCTATCGAAAAAAAACTATGTTACTAACATCATAAACAAAAACTTTTGTTCAATGACTTTTAAAAATGTATAATATTTTATTGCATCAGATTTTGATACAAAAATTAAAATATTTAAAATTGAACGTTCTAAATATTACGAAGTCTATGCGAAGCAAGCGGTAGTACAATAGTGGAGGGAAGCAGGGATCGGGAGGCGAGCTTGCGTCGCGTCATACAGACGGTAGGTAGGTATAGCAAAATACAGAGTTCAAATGTGTTAGATAGAACAACGGAATCTTAAAGGTCATCACATTATAAACAACAAAAGTTGTTGTTTATGATGTTAGTAATACAGTCTTGCAAGGTTGTTAGTGTTTTACAAATAACCCTGTATATACTCTCAGGCACTAGAGTACTGAATTCGGTACACCTCGGTACTAGCTAAATTAAACCTTATGATAACGTAATAAGGTTTAAGTTACCTTATATGAGGTGTTACCATATTCGGTACACTGGTGCCTGAGAGAATATTACAACTTAAAATGAAAAGAACACTTACGTCACCAACAGCTCCCCACTGCACAGCCAGGGCGGGAAGGCCGAGCTTCTTCCTCCACTCGCAGATCCTCTCCATCACGGAGTTGGACAGACCGTAGTTGGTCTGACCAGCGTTACCACGACCGCAGGATACCGATGAGAAGATCACGAAGTCCCTAAAAATTGTGGAATATAAGTAATGAGAATTCTTCTGCGATTATGCTGAGGTCCAGAAATAGAGATGTGCCGTTGCCGGTAATATGAGAATATTGCTGGCAATATTGCCACCGACATACATACTTCAAGCAATATTTCCGGCAATATTCCCACTTCACGGCAATATTGCCGGCAACGGCACATCTCTATCCAGAAAGGTACCTCAACCAACAAACTTCTTCGAATAAAATAAGCCTATACCATAAAAAAAAAAACCGGCCAAGTGCGAGTCGGACTCGCCCATGAAGGGTTCCGTAGCAGCTAGTAACATAATATAAAAGTTCTTGTAATGTGTTGTAACTTTGATCGATGTTTTAATAATAGTGTATTTTTTTCGGTTTATGACGCATTAAAAAAAAACTACTTACTGGATTTCGTTCAAACTAATTTTCGTTGGTAGTTTTTATAGTAATGTACATCGTATATTTTTTTTAGTTTTATCATTCTCTTATCTTGGAAGTTAGAGGGGGGGGGACACACATTTTACCACTTTGGAATTGTCTCTCGCGCAAACTATTCAGTTTAGAAAAAAATGATATTAGAAACCTCAGTATCATTTTTGAAGACCTATCCATAGATACCCCACAAGCATGGGTTTGATGAAAAAAAAATTTTTGAGTTTCAGTTCTATGTATGGGGACCCCCAAAATTTATTACTTTTTTTCTATTTTTGTGTAAAAATCTTAATGCGGTTCACAGAATACATCTACTTACAAAGTTTCAACAGTATAGCTCTTATAGTTTCGGAAAAAAGTGGCTGTGACATACGGACGGACAGACAGACAGACAGACAGACAGACAGACAGACAGACATGACGAATCTATAAGGGTTCCGTTTTTTGCCATTTGGCTACGGAACCCTAAAAATGGATCGAGAAAGTTTTGAAAATATTTAGGTCAGAATAATCCTTTTTCCTATAACTAACTTATTAGTTCGTATTACCCAATTGAATTAATTTTTTTTTTTTAGGGTGAGACAAAAATCATAATGAATAATTTTAATGATTAGGATTCCGTATAAATACATAACCTAATAGGTACAGACCTAAAAACTTTCAAAAAATTTAAGAAAATTTTAAATTTGCAGGCTACTTTGGAGCATCTCCCTGAACCAATAACAATCTCCGGAGGGAATAATAGGCCATTCAATAAAAAAAAATAACAAAAAAGTTTTGAATAAAAATAATTAGTAAAAATTGCAAACGACTACAAAATCTGCTCTCTTGTTTCATCTTAAAGTTTTTAAGCATTGATGCTATTGTTTAAAACCAATCAAAACTTTAAAATAGTATTATGTACAGCTACAGAACCAAAAAACGTTTGCTTCTCTCCAACCCCAGTACTCGTCGTAAAATATCGAATTATTATTACTGTTGAGGAGTTACATTACCAAAAATACGGGCACAACAAAAACCTACGCATCAAGTTTGTAAATACCGTCCTTTGTTTTGCTTCCTCTCGGGATTAATAAATACATTCTGGACACTATAATTGGACTCCCGGGGAGAAAGTTCAGCCATAAAACTTGTTCAATAATCTACTTCCCTGAGATACTTCACTGTTGCTATCATAAAATAAATTTGAGAACAGATTTTATTAAGTACAGATAATATTTTATCTTCCTTTTTTGTTTAAGCAGGAATAGGTGCACTTGGGTACGGTTAGACAAAGTGCGAAACGAATAAACTGGTATCAGAGGATCGCCTAAGGCAGTACTGATTGCTAAAAAGTTGGAAGAAAGTCGCAATTTGATGGTACGGTCATGTCCTTAAACAAAATTACAACCATATAGTCAAAAGAGCCATTAATTTCCGACCGACCATGAGGAAAAGGACGACTACCTGCCACCTGACGGACAAATATGCAGAAAGAGACCCAGCTAGCGAATATACAGACAAGTTAGAACAAAGCTCTCTGATGCAGACGTACAAGGCGACTTGAACCTAGCTAAATTGATAAGAGGGTTGGACAAATAAGAAGTGGTTTACACAAAATTTGGTCGATGTATGCCTATGCCTGAAAATATGCGAGATTCTGTTTTGTGCTGAGAATGAAAATGAGCTAGGAATTTTTAAAGCAACTTTTTTCTCTTTACTTTATATTAGAACTTGGAAAATCAGTGCTCATATTTATGTAAGAAGCTTTGTAACCGCGAAAAGACCTTAACTGCGCTGGTCATGGGTCACCTTCAAGCATGGCAATAAATTAATCATCAAAAGGTTTTGGAGTGGCGAAAACATTCCGGGAGATGCAACGCAAATGACTTTTGTCACTGCAAAATATTTAAAATCTCAAAAAAACAGTTCACTTACCTCAATCCTGGACACATCTTCCTGGACAGTTTGTCCAAATGCATCGTAGCTAGGGCCTTAGGTCCGAACGAGGTCTTGAAGCTCTCGGGAGTTTGATTCTGGAAGATGCAGTCCTTCAGGATTACAGCCAAGTTGAAGATGGCATCCACAGGTCCCATCGATAGAGCCATCTGGAGCATCTCCTCGCACCCTGCCTCGGTGGTGACGTCGTGAGTAGAGATTCTGACGTCGGCGCCGTATGATGCCCAAGCCCTAAATAAGAAAATTAATCATTACTATATTATATTCTATATATATATTATTTATTTAAATAAAGTTAAATAAAAGTTATTTATATAATAAACTAATAAATACTATAAAAAATATCAAATCATAGAGAGCTTATTAAAAATTCTGACGAAGATTCAGTCTTCATCCAAGGTTGAGAGAACTTCAAGTAGCAGTTCCGAATTTTACGTTTGAAGGATAATTATTTACTTATTTTGCATGGAAATTATTGATATCTCTAGTATAATGCATTACTATTATACGCATATACAGGTATATCTATTATTCACAGAAAAATTTCGAAGAAAGCGGTAGAATTATTGATGACATAATATCCGAGGGCCAAGTTTATAATCCACAATCGTTAATGCTAGTGGAAAACTTCAAGTGTATGAGAATGACATCATCTCAACGTTAAGTCACGTGGTTAGAACAAAGGAATCAAAGGCTTTACCAACTGTAGAAAGAGATTCGAAACGAAATGCTCGTAACTTGGCTAGGTTTGCTGCTTGATTCATAAAAAAAAATACATGCATATTCCCATATCGCTAAAATATCAATAATATTACATACCTCAGCCTCGATGACTGATATCCGTTACTGATTCCTCTGCGGGAAGTCAGGAGGATCTTTCGGCCTCCTCTCATGATGAGCCAGTCAGCCAGCTCCAAGCCAAAGCCTCCAAGGCCTCCGACCACCACGTACACGTGGTTTTCGTGACAGATGTACCTGGTGGAGAAGACAGAATAGTATAAATGGAAAAGACTAAATAAATAAATTGAAGAGTTTTGTAAATCGTGGTAAATATTTATATGACGCCGTTTTACAATCGATGGAAACTCAAACGTAGTTTTCTAAAGTAGACCAGTACCCCTAGCCAAGTTGCTAATCAGCAATAGTTAACGCTTGTAGCTTCAAATGTACGGGAATGTACGGGATATTCGAAGCGTTCGGCGCAAGCGAAACGATTGTAATTTGGCTAGGGGGGGGGGGGGCAGATGAGAATGACTCAAAATGAAAGGTATTTGAGAACTGAGAATTTCGATAGTAGACATTTTAGTTATATAAAGAAGGGCTGTGGGATTGTTCGAAAGAGTTACCGTGAGAATGAATAAGGAGAATTTGGTGGTTTTTATTATTATTGCTATAATTATGTAAGTAACGCATAGATATTTAGAGTAGCGGAGGGTTAGACTGGAAATTGAATAATACAGGCTGATAACCTCTATAAGAAGACACTTACCTAGGTACAGCGTCAATAGGCGTCACAACGGGTCTCACTGGGCGGTTGCTGCGCTCCTCATCGCGGATCTTGACGATCACCTAACATTCAACCAGATTATATATTAGAAGAAAATTTAGAAACACAAATTACCCTTAATCTATCTCCTTTCTCTCAGTCCATCCAAAGGTTGTCTGTAAGAGATCGCCCTGTGCGATAAGACCGCCCATTGTGCACTTATTCTTTTAAATGTTTGTCCTGTATTTTTGTTTATTTGGTGTACAATAAAGATTATAATAAATAAATAAATGCTACATAATTTGAAATAAATTAACAACTAGTTTAAAAAAAGAATATTTGGTAATACAAAATACAGGCACCGGCTAAGGATCAAACTAGCAATGTAAGTCATCGATACAAAATTAATATTTATAAAAGAAAAATACTTGTCATGATATTAAAATATGTCTAGACACAAGTTTCAAGGTACTAGAAATAAACGGATTATTTTGAGGGAATTAATATTTAACTACATCTTGACAAACTGAAAACCAGAAATGAAAAAGCAGAAATTTTAAAAAATATACAAATGATATCTTACCTTTCCGATGTGTTTACCGGCCGCCATGTAACGGAAAGCGGTCTCGACTTCATTGGCTTCAAATGTACAGTAGGTAAGAGGCCTTACAGCACCGTTCTCGATACCACTGAGGAGCAAGTCTTGCAGGCGCTGTATAAAATAAAAATAAGTTAAAATGCCTTGATTGTTAAGAAAAGTTTGTTTGATGTAATAGTCCATTTCAATGGAAGGAAGTTGGGTCCAAAGTAACCTGTTTTTTACCATGAAGGTTTTGGAAATGATGGTAGACCTTTGAAAGACTTTTTAAAAAGTCAATATATTAAAAAAGAAATGATTTTCTGATGACATCAAAGTCATTTAACTGTCTTTGTCATGATGACACGATACAAAAATTTAAAATCACACAAAAATAAAGTCAACATAATGTCGTAAATAAAGTAAGGATAAAAACACAAAATAACAAAAATGAATTTCCAAAAAATGATACATTTGGCAAATATAATAAACGTGGTTGCCATACACACCTTCCTGAAACTGAAGGTCTGGTCGAAGATGTAGTCCAACATGATGCCGTGGAAGGAGGTTTCTTTCAAGAAGAAGTACATTCCGATAGGCGTGTTGTTGCTGATATCGAACTTTCCAATCTCGAGGAACCGACCGCGGTAGGCTAAGCATCGGACAGAGGCCTTGATGGGGAAAAAAAAGAAAAGATTACCATTTGTGTTGATTACTGAGACTAAAACCTACCCTGCATTCTTGAAAACAGAAACGTTTAAAAAATCAAGAAAAAATGTGGGATAATAAACATAGTTATTCAGTGAAAAAATTATATATTTACGCGTATCTTGAAAATATATACTAAGCATCGGACAGAGGCCTTGATGTAGAAAAAAAGAAAAGATTACCATTTGTTTGATTGCTGAGAATAAAACCTACCCAGCATTCTTGAAAACAGAAACGTTTAAAAAATCAAGAACAAAATGTGGGATAACAAACATAGTTATTCAGTGAGAAAATTATATATTTACGCGTATCTTGAAAATATATATTCAAATGAAATGGTGAAAGTTGTTTGTTTGTAAATTACCTGTAGTTTTTCGTCGGACAAGGAGTTGAGCACTAAGTCGACTCCCTTACCGTTGGTCTCACGACGGATCATGTCCTCGAATGAGGTGTCACGGGAGTTACCGATGTGACTGTCTGTAAAAAATAGTAAAGTTAGTGATTGGAACTATGTTTTTGATGATTTGAATCTATAATAAAGTTGACGGAATCCAGTACCCCTAGCAAAGTTGTTAATCTGCAGTCGTTAACGCTAGCAGAAAGCTTCAAATGTACGGGAATGACGTCATCTCGCTCAGTCACGTGGTTAGAACAAAAGAATTGGCGGCGCGGCCAACTCGAAGCGTTCGACGCAAGCGAAACGGTTGTAACTTGTCTAGGGGGGCTGATGTTATCGTTCATTTTTTAATTAAAGACTATGATTTGACATGTGCAAATGTCAATTTCTGAAAATGTGTTGCCAGATTTTTAGTAAAAGTGATGTCTCCAAATTCGATTTTTCATACCGGTTTTTTAATATTAGAACCTTTGTGGAAAATAGGACTAAGATACTGTATGTGTGTGTATGTATAAAGTCTAATATGAATTGAAAACTAAAATAATCAAAAATATTACCATATTTTTTAACACTCCGCCTTTTACTTAGGCTAAGAACTCACGAAACGGTTTTCACTTCTGTAGAATGCTAGAGATATATATGTAAAAAATTAAAACGCGTTTTACGGCCGTGGTTTGCGCAGTTGTTTGCGGCTCCCACTGCAATGGCAAGGAACTAGTAGAATCGCGCGAGCTTCGGTCACCCGCAGCCTCGGTGGGTAGCGCCCGCACGCTTTGAGGTCGGTTAGCGCCCACAGTTGCCTTCAGCGGGCAGGGAAATCGATGCATCCAGAGCCATAAAAGCCGTTTTTAAAGCTGTTGTAAAGCTGTTTTTAATTCTTCTGTGAAATAAGTAATAACGCCAAAGCTCGTTTCTGGTGTGTGTCCATGGCGGTTCAGAGCTCGACTGATAATTAAATGCCCGTCTTTCGATTTTCACCCACCAAGCTTTTTCTGGTGATAACTCCTTGAGGCGCTCAGGAACAGTTCGCGCTGTCGACGTCTTGGGCTCAGTCCGGATCAAATCTTCAGATCGGAATCCCGGCAGCGGCTGGGGTATGGCTGCCGTTGCTTAGTGCGGTCGGCCTCTTCCTTTGCTAGCATTACTGCTTCGCAGAAGGAGGCGTCCGCCTGCCACTCCTCCTCGCTCCGGACCATGGCCTGTACCAAGACCCAGCACAAGAGATTGCCGCCACCGATCCCCCCCACATGGACACGGTGGTGCTCTGTCCAAGCCAGGCACACCTCTATCCTATGTTCCATCGTGTCCTCCGGGCGGTCCACACAGAGGCGACGCTCGGGCGTCACTTCCGCACGAGTTCGGTGCAGGTATCTCCTGAACTTACCGTGTCCGGTGAGAACCTGAGTCATGTGGAAGGCGAGGACGCCGTGAGTTCTTTCCAGCCACGCCTCAAAGAGGGGACTTACCGCCATAATTGTGGCGTGCCCAACCCACCAAGCTTGCAAGCGATAATTACAACTGCGACGGCTGAAAATCCACTCAAAACTCAGGTGAATTTAAAAATAAAACAGCTGTTTCCTCTACCACGGCAGGCGTGGTTAAAAACCGCTTCGTGAGCTCTTAAAAACTGCCGGACCTTTGCAAGAACGCCGAGTTATCTAACAGCTACCTTGGCTGTGGACTCGATAGCTGAAGTATTTGCAGCCCATCTTGCCAATGTATTCAAGCCTAATGAAAGTGACGGTCCTGATGACCCTATAAATGTGCTGTATAACTAACGAGAATTAAGGCAGGGCGGTTTTGGTGGGTTAAAGCCACTAACCCACCAAAAGTTTTATTTACTGCAACCCATCTGATCATAGTCAACTGGACTGCATGAATAAACTTAAACCCGCATTTTTAGGTAGCTTCCTTTTATGCTTTAGAATTAAAAAAGTTATCTTCATTGGTCGTTAAGCTCTAAGTAAAAATGTCTACATTGTAAGAAACCGACACATAATTCGTTTTTATTGCTACAATTTTTAAGCGACCCGCACGAAAATAGTACACGAAGAGGACTTGTGTATGTTTTTACAATTATTTATTATTAGTTTTCAAACTGAAGTCATTATTAATAGTACCTATTCGTTAAGTTATAATAATATTTCAGCAAAAATATTAGCTTGAATAGTTATATATTTTCGTCATAACCAAATCGAGACGAAAAAATAAAATAAGACAGCTTTAGCTAGTCTTTCAATTCTTAAGCTTAAATTATAATTTATTTTATGAGTATTTGCGTCTACCAAATTACTTTCAGGAAATACAAAAGCTGATCATAATTAGTTGCATAAAAATCGAAATTATTTTTACGAATTTTTTTCAGTTTTTTGGTTAGTATCGGTTGCGTTACCTCACTATTTATGAAATGGAAAAAACATGCAACATTCGTATTGTCAAATCGTAGTCTTTGATTAAAACACGAAGAAAAAAAGACAGTTGAAGACTCGGCAAACGTTTTAGTTACTAAGGGTGAGTTGCACCATTTAACTATAACGATAACCAAACCATAACCAGCCGTGAAATGACCACCTATTGGTCAATTCGACGAATTGACAACTGTTAACGGCTTTGTTATCGTTATAGTTAAATGGTGCAACTCACCCTTAGAGTTTTTAAAACAAATTCTATTTTTCAATCTATTTGGTTGTACTGGCATGTCATCAAAGAAAATATAGGGAGTGGAGCTCGGAGGATAAAGAAAGGGGTAGACTTTAGTGAAGATAATTCGTAGGAACTATCAAACATAAAAACAAAATTTTGTAAAAAATCGGTCAAACCATTTTGAAGGAGATGGATTACACTGTACTATATAATAAGCAATGTATTCTACGCGATGAAACTTGATAATAGATGACATAGAAACATACTTATAGTCCCTTGAACCATCTGACCGAAATTAAGAGACGCCGTTCGTAGCGAAAACGCGCGCGCTTACCGTAGCCGCCCCACTCGTCACGCAACGCGCCGCTAAGACCGAAGTCGTGACCAGTAGCCTGATTCACGTAAAATCAAGCAAGCCAAACGTCGTTGAACTTTTACAGTCGTTCAATCGAAATCCTATCCAAAAGCGGTATTCACGTGTTCCTTAATCAGGATTAGATAGAACGACAACTCAACTGGCTTGAAACTAAACGATCTATCGACGACTTATTTCCAGTTACATTAATAAGTATTCTACCAGGATAATGAATTACAGTTTTTTTTTTTATCGACTCTTCGACCAAACGACTTCAAAATCGGCGTCGTTCCAACTCGATTGATGGATGTGAATACGGAATTGGTCTAAACGACTAAATCGATACGATATCGTTACGGTTTTGATTACGTGAATGGGGTTATAGACCGTAGCTTGGCATACACAACGCTGGTACATGCGTTCTATGCAAAATCAGATCTATCGATCCAGATCAATCTCCGATCTTGTATCGTGGACGTTACGTACGTGGGCTCTATTTGTCTTTGCCTGTTAATATTTGCATTTGTAAAAAATCGTATTTAGGTTTAAACGTGTAATTCCACTAACCTTTAAGTTGCGGGAACAGCTTCTTGATGAAGGCCCTCTTCTCAGCGGTACCAACAGTGGTGAAGACTTCGCAGCCGTAGAAGAGCGCCACATTGATGGCGGCCTGGCCCACTCCTCCTGAACCAGCGTGGATGAGGATGGTCTCACCACGTTGGATCTGGCCTATCATGACCTGGACACAACGAAGTTTTGTTTAGTAACTAGGGTAAAATTGAAGGAACAGATTATCGAAAGAAAACTCGATTATTAGCTTTGTATTTACGAAAGTGTTGGACCATAATATATAATACGTCTATATTATAAAGCTCAAGAGTTTGATCATAGCGCATTTTATCTTAGAAACTGCAGATTCGAATTGAAAAAGTCTTTTAATTTTGGATAGCCCATAAATCGAGGGCCTTTCTCGATATATGGACTATCCAAAATTAATATTGGCAGTAATCAAGGCGCCGGTAAAAATGCGGGGGACAGCTAGTATGGAATAAAAGCGTTAGGACTTCTATGTACTAAGGCCTTATCTACACTTAACGGAAATTCTGTCGTGGAAAATGCGGCACAAATTACAAATAGTGGGCACACTATGCTGAAGGTCGCTCCGTGTAGTGTGCTCCCTATTTGTAATTTATATACAATAACATGTACGGTACGCCAATACAGGTTATTCTGTTGATATTTTCGTCAAGTGTAGCTAAGGCCTAATGGTGGGGCCAGGGTAAGCTCCGAAAGGTAGCTCAGCCCCGGTACGAAAGGCAACGAAGGTACAGGAGTGGGTTTTAAGTCAGTAAAAGTCTGACACTATCTCCCGCTCCACCCAATAGCGGGGGATGTCATTAGATGATTTTCCCACCGTAAAAAAGGCGTTATGGTAGATATAATAAATTTCGCAATAAAATTAATATCGCATTATCCCATTAGGAAATCAGTATGCAGTTGTTAAAACCGAGTTCAAATAAATGAATTCATCAATTGACATTTATGGTCTGCAGACTTCAGAAAAATAGTATGTTACGACAGTGGTGAAGAATGTAACGGATACTAATTAAATCTTCACCATTCAGGACTCACCATAGCATAGTAGACAGTTCCGTAGGCCACAGGAACGGTGGCAGCTTCCTCGAGGGTCCATTCATCAGGGATCGCCCACAGCAGAGCCTTGTCGCCTTCAGCCAAGTTGGCCATACCTCGGTTACGGATCATACCCATGACGCGGGCACCACTGCGAAAAAGAGTATATATAATATAAATTACAAGAGAGTAAAAAATAATAAGGTAAAGAGAGACCCCTGCCCCTGTAGGGTAGAGTAGGGGAGGGTGTCTTCAAGGCTAGAGTGAATAGGCTCTTAATAAACTAGTGCGCCCCACCATCAACGATTGTATCACTGCTTACCATCAGGTGGGAGTCTAGAGATGGGTTAAATCATATAATATTTTTTTTATAAAAACTGCCGACTGCCGAAGTTTATTGGGGCCATGGGTTCGCTTCGGAAAGGAAAATACGGAACTGGAACGCAAGGCAAACTCCTGTTCCTTTTTTGCCATTGTTCCAGGGCTCCGGGGATCTCTTTCGCATAACCCATGGCCCCAGCAGGCTTCGACCCTGTTGGGCCCCTATGGTTGCTGACAACTCCTTGAAAGTTCTAAGACTTGTAACACCCGTGGTGGAGTCTGTATAAAAAGTCAAACGACTTGGGTAATTATCTGATGTAGTCAACGCTGGTTTAAAAATCATGGTTGATTAAGAAATCTTGATCATTGTTTACTAACAGAAGAACCTTATAAAAAGTATCGAATATAAGTATTTTTTAAATGATTGAATATTATACAAAATTCCCAAGTTATTTGACTTTTTAGACATACTGTAAACTGAAGCGGGTTGCTAGTTCATAATTTAGTAGGATAACATACTTGGGAGTCTTTCCGACAATCTCAAAGCCCTGCACGCACTCTTGCGCAAGTCGACCGCGCGCGACAGCATCCACTGTGACACGACCGGTGGCTGTCATGACGTCTCGGAAGTTCAACGCTGCGCAATACACCTGGGGAAGAAAGATGAATTTAGTATAAACCATTATGATGAATAAAGTAAAATGAGAGCAGTGGCGGCCGAATGGTAATGGTTCCGACTTACGAGTTGTAGATCGCGGGTTCCAAACCCTGCTAAGCGCATTACTTTGTGTAATCTATTTCATTACCACTGCCCTCAAAACGGTAAAGGAAAACATCGTGAGGAAACTGTCATGTTCTAGAGCCAAAAATTCGAAGACATGCAACATTCACCCGCACTGGGCCTGCGTGGTGAATTACGGCCCATTCCCTCTCCTATAGAGGAGGCCTGAGTCCCAGCAGTGGGAATATTAAAAAGGCTGATGATGATGAAGATCAAATGAAATCAAATAGAGTTGTCAGTATAAAAATTCTAGTAGTGTTCATATAGTGGTAATAGTTACAAAACAAATAGGTACTTACATTCACAAGCACTTTCTCATCATCGTTGAACTCATGGTTCTCCCTGATAGGGCCTTCCACCCATCTCAATGAGGACAGGTCTCCGATCGTCAGGGTGTTCACGTAGGCATGGTTAGCACGAACTGTCTCCAGGTCTCCCAATAGAAGATGACGGTAGGTTCCCCATTGGCCCTGGTGAAATAATATAAAATAAGGAATTGGAGTAAGAAAAATATATATACAGGTGGTTTGGTCCATCGTGTGCCAAATTAAAATCGTCGACTGGAGGGGTCATCTGCTATCCTTTCAGACCCCTAAACACTTCTCATGCCGTGTGGATTTTTTTTTCAAATACATTTTTTTTTAATTTAAAAGGTGTACACTCTGAGTTTTAATTTATTTAGATGTGTATTGTATTAGAGTACCTTTAAATTCAAAATTAGTGACATTAGATATCTTGTTTTTTTTATTTTTTTTATTTACTCGCAATGTTTCGGACTTAAATTAAAGGTGTGTGTAAAAAAAATGGAAAATGATTTTCTATACAATAGAGAATTTAGAAGGAAAAACTATCAATGAATCAATAGTCAGTCTAATCTGAAGCACAATTCTGCGGTGAAAATCTGTATTCTTTAGTAAACATAATTATTTCAAAACAAACTACCTTGAAATATAATTTTCATATTCAATTATTGCATGCAATAGATGTTAGTATCTTCCAAAGTTATGGCAACTGAGTGGAGTGTTTCCATTCTTGGGAGTCTCGAAATTGTGATATATATCCATTGAACCCGATATGTTTCTACATCAATTTATCACATCGTTGAGTTTTAATTAAGCCTGTTGTCGTATTTGCTTCGTTATCTCTTCGAATGCAAACATCTCAGAAAATGAATGTGCCGAATCGGTTCGAAATTCGTTTTAAAATTACAGAGTCATTTTATGCCAAAGGGAATATATTTGTAACTTTCAGTTCCCTTACAATAGCACTGTACAAAAAAAAAATATGGCTGATATTTCAGAATTGGTAGGTATTGGTGTAGTTTGGTTTTCGTGATAGCTACAATTGAAGAGTTTTTTAAGTCAAGAGTGAATAGGTTTATTACTAGGCAAACGTGCTCCATCGTCGACCATATCATCGTTTACCATCCGGTGAATGGTAGTCAAACGCGAGCCTATCAATAATAATAAAAAAAGCTACTTACATCTTGATAAACATTGAAAGCCAAATCCTTATCCAGCTGTTCTTCATAGAACTCCAAGTCAGGGTTGAACGGAGGTGCAGACGGATCCGAAATTAGTAGACCATAAACGATTTCACCACCTGGTTCCTTCCTTAAACAGTTGACTAGACCCAGAAGACCGTTGATATGTTCATCTTGGCTGTAAAGGACTACTTTTTGGCCTTCTTTAAGTTCCTCCTTGACTTTGTCGATCCAGGCGAAGCTTTCATCAGAGGTAACGATCCTGACGAACTTGGCAGGCCTGGCTCCAACGCGTTTACGAAGGAGGACTAAATATTCGACGCCAGTATCGTGGATGGTGACAATGTCGTACTGGTCGGAATATTGTTTCGGGTCGGGACGTTCCTTCTCGCGACTGATTACGAAGCATTTGTCGCGAAGGGTACCGACTGCTTGTATGAGGACCTGATAGAAAGAATGACATGATTAGTATCTTGTAATAAAGCATGAAGTATGCTTCATAATTGACTTAAATTCAAGTGCTTAAAAAAAAGTGCAATAAAGCTGAATGTAGATTTATTTCTGAGTAGGTAATCTAATATGAATCAGGTCGAAGTGTTATATATATAGAAATATTTGGCCAAACAATTCAATTTCATTATTTACGAGTATACATATACGAGTAGGTACTCCTTTTCCACTTTTGTGATATTGTTTTTGCTATTAATGTTTTTTAAACCACTGCTACCTTAACTCCATTAGTAATTTATTATTGTATACATTTCATTTATTTACAGGTACACTTTTACTTTTGTATAGGCTCTTTTTATAATGTGTTTACTTTTATTGTGTTTTTGGTTACAAAGTTGACCTGTCTACATTGTTCTCTCATATCTATTATATTACTAGCTTTTGCCCGCGCGGCTTCGCTCCCGCTCTGCCCTACTTCAGCCTACTCTACCCTACTATACCCTACTCTACCCTACCCTACTCTTCTACCCTACTCTACCTTACTCTACCCTACACTACCCTACTCTACCCTACATAACCCTAATTTACATTTTTTTTTCCATAAGAACCTTCTCCTCATAATAACGAACACAACAAAAAAAAAAATTAGCGAAATCGGTCCAGGCATTGTTGAGTTATGCGCTTACCAACACATTTTGCGATTGATTTTTATATTATAGATTATATTGTTGATATATATTGTAAAATCAATCTTATTTTTTAAAGAGTAGCCATGGATTTTATAGCCTGTTCTTCTCTATAAGAAACGACCAATTTGGAACCATACGCTAGCTGTTGACGATTTATAAGTGCTTAGAGAGATCTTTACTTTGTTCAAAATAACATCAATCAATATAATTTATAATAAGCCGGCTCTATTTTTTGTGAACCACAATTGTAATTTAAAGTAACTTTTCGCATTCCTTAAAAATAAATAAAAAATAACAGTACTTGTCAAACCAAATGTCTCATGTATATGTGGAGAACGTTCTTGATAGCACATGTGTAAAATTATTGTTAAGCATTTTTTATGTAATTTCCTATGTGTTATTTGTTTGTTTTCCCTAATTAATAAAGTAAAATAAAACAATAGACATTTATGAAAAAAATTATTACTGTTCGTTCAACCGATTTTGATTTTTATTACGTTGGTAGCATGACAAATGTGCCTTGAATTGATTGTAAACATGCCGTCCTTATGCCTACAAAATAGAAGTTAAAATCGGTTGAACAGACTGTAAAAAAGGTTTCTTTAAATGTCCAATCTTAGCGCGAATAGGGTGTATGTGAAGTACTATAATTTTGAGTTTTAAAATTCTTAAAAGTTTTCTTACCTCAGGCCTGCCCAAAAGATTAGCACCAATAAACAGGATGGTATTACTCTCTCCAGTCAATTTCTTGTTCTCAACGGTAATGTTTGAAGGTACTTCAATGGGTTCTTCTGAAATCATGAGCAGTTCAGCCTGGACCAAAGGCAGGTCTCCGAGCATCTCTCCGACTGATTCCAGAATGGGTTCCAGTCCATTCTTCTTGTATTCTTCGTCGACTAATTCAATGCTCTTCACTTTGTAAGTTTGGATGTTCTCTAGAATCAGTTGGATGTTGGCACGAAGGATGTCTTCAATCTGGTGGATATTAAAAGTTTTATGTAGATTAATACGCCTATAATATGAATATACCGGAAGACGCAGCGTCGGAAGGCCTCCTACAACATGGACCGATGACCTGGTGAAGGTTGCGGGAATCCGATGGATGTGGAACGCACAGGATCGATCATTGTGGCGACACTTGGGGGAGCCCTATGTCCAGCAGTGGACGTCAATCGGCAATATTTTTGAATTTAGAACACAAATAGTTGTTAAATTGTTGATAATAACAAATTATTGTGTAAATAATCTTATTTATTCATGATATTAAATTTTAGTGAAAATTATAATTAACACAATTATAATTTTCACTAAAATAATGAAACATTAAAAATATCCACCTCTTTGCTTTGAAAAAAAATTCTAATCACGGTTGACCGTGACGAAATAGGAATGAAAAAAAAACCCTTGTTAAGATAAATTTAAAAAAAAAAACACGAGTGCGATAAACATGTCATGTTGAACCTATTCGTAGTACGATAAGAGCCAGTTTTCGAGTAAGTGTATTGAAAATTCCTTACCTTCATCTTAGACTTTCCGAAGTTGGGAATGAACTCATTCTTCTCAAGCACAGGCACTCCAAGAGGCAGCCTCTTAGTGATGGGGGTAGCATGGAGACCACGGACTTCAACACCACCAGCCCTGAGTAGAAAAAAGTTGAATTAATACTAATACCTTCAATGCATTAGTACAAGGGAATCAGTGAAATGTAGAAGATGTACGGTTACTCGTTGATATCACTGATGTTACGGAGTTTTTAACCGACTTCTAAAAAAGGAGGGGGTTCTTTAACGGACTTCTAAAAAAGGAGGAGGTTCTCAATTTGGATGTTTGTTTTTTTTTTTTTAATTTTGTTTTTTTTTTTTTATGACGACTGATATCTGAGGCATAAAGATTAATTTATACTTGTCGCGCGGGAAAGTTCCCAGGATCTTACCGTGCCTTCTGTCAATTAAGTATCTACATACTCTTTCATTTTTTTGTGGCTTTCATTTAAATGCTTGACTTGATTTCTCGGTTCCGAACTCGGATCTGAAATCGGCTCCTAAATCAGTTCCGAACTTGGGTCCGAAATCGGTTCCGAACTCGGTTCCGACCTCGGTTCCGAACTCGGTTTCGACCTCGGTTCCGAACTCGGTTCCGACCTCGGTTCCAAAGTCGGTTCCGAACTCGGTTCCGATATAACCACTTTCGTTACAACCCTAGTTGATACGATGAAATATTGAGTCGATTCCTGAAAGATACTTACGTGATTTAGTTCGGTAAAAGTTGGGAAAACATTTATTTTTCGTCCAAACTTGATACAAGTGAAGTACCGAGTACTGAAGATACGTTGAGTTATTGAATGGTCTATGTGGGTCTTTGATATTGAATGAGCGAATAAGAGATGAAAAATTTGGATCGCTTGTTCCATATGAATAACACTGTGTTCAACCATGGTGCATGGGTAAAAGTAATACAATCATAATTAAACAAAGACGTAGAAGAAACATAAAAATCCTAAATTGTATTATCTCTTTGAAAAGGACGAGAAAAAGCTATCATAAAGGTGCTTGACTCAATGCTTTTTTTTATTATTGTTTGTATCAAAAAGTATCTAAATTTATCCACTATCGCAAATAGAAATTCAAATCTGGTGGAAAGAAAAACTGTCAAATAACAATATATAGATGCATATACTGAAATGTGACGTCACCGCTATTACTTTACATGTGCTCAAAAGAGAAAGTGTGACAATCATAAAAGTGTTAATGATCTACTACACTTCAGTAATTTCAAACAAAATAACGTTTTTACATAATAGCAAAATCTACGAAATGAAAATCAATTGAAGGAAGAGTTTTTTTTTAATAAACCAGTATCTTCCTTTATGAATCCAGCTAAAAAAATGTGTCGCTGATGGTGGCACGTGTTATTGGGTCTTTCAGTTCCCTTCAAAATAGTGGTGCTTATGCACGCACGCGTCTTGCTCGCGAACGGGTGCCGTCAGTTGGATGGAGTTTCTTGCACGTTCTTCTTCATAGAGATCTACGCTTTGGAACGTGCAATTTAGCTTAAATTTTTTGACTATTCGAAAGTGCCTGTAATTGGTCTTTTTAAAATGTCTAAACGTTTCTAATATCTGATTTCTGAATCCAACAGCTTACCTACTTCGACAGATAAACATTTAGGATTAGAAAGATAACGCTGATAAATAATTCACTGTTACCGTTCTCTTAATAAAAGTTTAATTAGATTAAGTCAAATCAACGGCCTTTTGCTGGTTATACCAATCTTTAAAGCCTACCACGTCTTGCCAATAAATTTAGTGGAATCTCCGTGGAAACCGATCCTAACTAAATTATAAATGCTAAGTGTGTTTGTGAACCGTTTGTAAATGTTGGCACCCTACGCTAAATTTGCTAGTGTTTGTTCAATAGTAGGCACAATTTGAAAGCTAAATTATCTATGTTATTGACACAATACCTCACGTTTGTGCGGGATTATGGGTTACGATTTGTTTATTATGTACCTAATAAGTCGAGATAAGATGTATGGACTTAATGTTGGGGCCGCATTAGTGTGTATCGTCACGATTCTGCTGTTCATGCTGAAAGTTTGTGTGTTGCACCGATTACACTTAATAGCACCTACGGTAGTTAAATTAGAATGTTACCTTTTTGTGTTATCGTTTGGATACCATTAAATGGGCTAGTGTTTAAAATGATACAAAATGTCTATTTCGTTGGTGCACTCAATTATTTTAGGCAAAACGTCCCGTCCGATCCGATCACACAGCATTCGCATTACGTTAGCACGCTAAAAGCCCTTATATACGGTCACGTGCGTGAAACACTCAGTAGACGAACAAGCAGCACGAATATTCGTCACAACAGTCGATAATGGCCACATCTGCAATTCTGCATGTATCGTGTCAAAATACGAAGGCGCGCAACGATATACGCGAATGCGGCTCCAGCATAAACGAAACAAAATGAGTATGTGAAAATCGCAGCAAGCGGTGTTTTGTTATTTTTGCCCACACCAAGTATGCCTGAGTAAGATGAAAAAGAGCTTGGATTGGTAGATAACCTATAAGCACAATCAGCCTTATATTTTTTTCACTGGTGGGGTTCAAATCTTTCTATGAGAAGAAATAGGCCACCGCGCGATTTTAGTGTGAGTTCCTGGATGTCACACGTCTTGGAATTTTTGGTTTTAGGATATGCCTGTTACTTCACGACGTGTTTTTTTTTGAGTCTGCGTTTCCTGATAGCTATAACCTAGAGGTTTTTAAGTCAATAGTGAATAGGTTTCTTTTAGGCAAGCGTGTTCTGTCGTCAGCCACATCATCGCTTACCATCAGCTGAGTTAGTAGTCAAACGCGAGCTTATACATAACGAAAAAATCTACCTATACCTACAGCTTTATTTTCAGTATATGGGAAACCTGAAAGACCTGTCTAGTATTTTTATGTAAAGAATCTATGTACAAAATTTCAAAACTGTATTATGAAAATTACAAAGTTATAAGCCGGTTATGGTATCTGTTAGGCGACATAAATACATAGTCTCCGGGCCACCCGGGTGACCGAAGGGTTGTTTTGCTCCCGCATCCAGTTGTGCATTGTCTGCTAATGTCCACTATGACCTGCAGTGACCTGTTTTGTATCTTTTTAAAATATATTTTTGGGAAAAATATAACATGATGTAAAAAATATTGGAATCGATTCAGTTTCTGATTCTGAATTAACTATATTCAGGTTTCACATATACACTAAATTTAATGCCGTATAAAAAAAGCCGAAAAAAAAATACCCAATTTCTTAAGAAAACAAAGTTTTTACTTCTAATCAAATTTCTTCTGAAGCCTAGATCAAACAGAAGACGTTGACAAAATCTTTTTATTCTTTTTACTTTTCAAGCTTCCTGTTTTTCATCAAGTTTTCTTATAATATTTTCCCCTTTTACGTAGCTAAGGTTAAGATTCCAATATTTGTTCTAGAAAATTGAGACGATCCTTTGAGAATATGTGAAAAACTATTTCTCGTGGCCAACGTATGATGGATAAAATTGGGACGTGTACTATACCATATTCGCGTTATGAATAGAAATTTTAAAGAAACCATTTTCACTGTCTGTTCAAGCGATTTTTACTTCTATTGTGTAGGTATAAGGATGGTATTAAAAGCAAAAAAGTGGTTACAATACGAACTATTTACTGCAGCCGTCATTTGTCATGCCACCAACGTAATAAAAGTCAAAATCGGTTAAACGGACGGTAATAAAAGGTTTTCATAAATTTCTAATATTATTTTGAACAGAGTATATAGGTTTAATATTTAATTTTTCATCCCAGGAGAGTGAAATCGGTGTAAAGGTCTCGTAAACAATTTGTACGTGATTGTAATTTTTTGATAGATTTTCGGTTTTAAATAACTTTACCTAGATTTAACGAGGGTTAGAAAGGGTTGAATACCTTAAACCTTTAACTGAAGTATGTATTAATAGTGATCGGACCGTCTTTGAACCGGACGTCCGTATGTAATTTTGGAAAAAAAATTCGCGTGCTTCGCATAGACTACGTAATATTTAGAACGTTCAAATAAAATATTTTATTTCTCTATGAAATCAGATGAACAGTCATAGAACAAAAGTTGTTGTTTATAATGTTAGTTACATAGTCCTGGTTGCCAGTATTTTAGATATAAATAAAAATGTAGATGGGAAGTTATGCTATTATCAAATTCTTACAATCTTACGAACTACGATATCTGTATCAAAAAAGTTTTTAATTTACAAAATTGTCATTTCCTGCAAATTATTTCTCTTTCTTCCTTTCAAAAGGAAACGAAAATAAGTCAATCGTGTGTGACAACACCAACAGTTACCAATACACCGAGTCGTTCAATAAAGGGTTGATTAAATGCTTAATTTATAAGGGTTGTCGCCAAGCAGAAGAGGTAATTACTCCTGCCCTTAAAGTTTGAAGACAATATAGAGCGCCTTCACACGATTTGGACAACTTTTTATATTGTAAATGTAAGAATACTGTAAACTCCGCGAATTCTTAGACTACTTTCTATTATGAGTCATTTTTTCATTATGAAATTTTTATTGTGCTTTTGAGTACAATATAGACCCGTCTACACTGTCCTTACATAATATCTATTAATACCTAATTATAATAAATATATTGTAAGTATAGCCATTTATTAAAAGAGTAACCATAGATTTCCTTGCCGATTCTTCTCCATAGGAAACAACCAATTTGGAACCGTGCACTAGTTTTTGACGTTTTATAAATGTCCATCTAAGCATAATTGTTTTTTTTTTGTTTTGAATTATTGATACACTCTGTACTATTTATCAATGAGATATGATTCCCTCGTCAATGTCATTACTCGTGAGTAGAAATGAAATTTCAGTACATTTAAAATTAAATAAATCACATTTCGTGTTCTCTTTAAGAGGGAATGCTCCAAGGTGCCACACAAAAATCATTTCAGAGTCAAGTTGTATTTATATTGATTGAAATATGATTATAATATTTATTTATTTACAGGTTTTGGAATTGGGTATTTGTGCTATTTTTCTAAAAACGGCATCTAAATTGGTTATTAAAGAAGCAAACAGCAGCATGAAGTAGCACTTTGAATTTCAAATATTGTTTTGAGAAAGAGTTAGGGTGTGGTGGGAATATCTCGACGCAGTAACTCTTTGGAATAATCCTCTAGCCCAGCGTAATCAGCCTTATATTGTTCCCACTGCTGGAACTCAAGCCTCCTCTCCAGGCGAAGGAATGAGCTAATCGATCACGAGGGCCCAGTGCGGATTGGTGAATGTCACATGTCTACAATTTTTGATTCCAGAATATGCCGGTTTCCTAAGAATGTTTTCCTTCACTGCTTTCAGAGCAGTAGTAAAATAAATCACACAACGTTATGAGCTCTAGTTAGCTTGTCTTATTTCTACTCTAAGCTTGAACCTTTGGAATTAATATTGCTCTTTGTAATTTCGTTTATTGTAAGAATAATTAAACGGTAATACAAATATCATTGCATAGTTTATTTTAATTTATTTGTTATCGACTTCAGATTGAATTTGATTAGAAAGGATCGAAATGCATCGTTTGAAAATATTACAATCAAATTGATTTTGAAATCATTATTTTAATCTTTATCAATTCTTCTGTATTTGTGTTTGTCACCTAACTCCTCCTAAACGGCTTAATGTATTTGGATGAAACGATGTGTAGTAGGTGGATGGTTTGAAAATACATTTGGATCCACTAGGTGGTGGTGAAACCAGGCTTCTTGAATCTTTTTTTTCTGGCGAAAGGCAAGTTTTCAGGATGGACGTCTGCCAGGACCGCTAGTTTAAAAATAAAAATCTAAAACCCTTACCTGATAACATCAACATCAGGATACACGCGAATCTCGAACGAATTCTTCGTAGAATCAGGGTTCATTTTCGAGATAGCGTTGTAATGCATATTGGTATCGATGGACAGCTTCTCGATCCTGGTAGGAACGAACAGTCCCCTGGTGTCCTGGCCAATGATCTTCATTTGCAGCATGCAGTCCATGAAGGTAACCCAGTTGTTGACCCAGGAGAGGCGGCCGCGGGTACCCTCGACGTTGCACCCGAGAACACCACGGAAGAGACCACTGCAAGACAAAGAGAGGGTTAAAAACGATCACATAAAAGGAACACTGACATTCATTGTGCGTACAGCCAAGGAGTGGAATATCTTAACGGAGTCACAGTCCATGGTCAGGAGCGAGGAGGAGTGACAGGCGGTCGCCTCTTTCTGCGAAGCAGTAATGCTAGCGAAGGAGGAGGACGACCGCATCAGGCGCTCAGGCCCAAGCCGCCGCCGGGATTCCATTCCCGATTTCCGGCCACCGTAGGCGCGGGCTTGCTGATGGTGAGCAATGGATAGCTCGCTATCCGATCGTCCGGTAACCGTCCGGACCGAGCGCAAGTCGTCGACGACGCGTACTGTTCCCGCGTGCCTCAAGGAGTTATCAGCCACCGTAGGTGCCCAGCAGGATCGAAGCCTACTGGGGCCAAGGATCTATTTCTGAAAGGCGGGCTCGGCTCCGGTATGAAAGGCAACGAAGGAACAAGGTTAGTTTTTTAGTCAGTAAAGGTCTTACACTGTCTCCCGCTCCGCTCAAGGGCGGGGATGATCATCTGGATGATTTTTGCCTTCTCAAAAAAAGTACCTTCCTAAGTTCTTCTTGTAAACTAATTGAATATGAAATATTCGTGAATATAATTCGCTAGTCTATATTTGCAAGGCAACAAGCCACAAGAATAACTTAAAAATATGTAAATAGTTGACTTAAAATTGTAAATACACAAAATTTTAAGTTTCAAACTCGACTTTGTTATTATAATACCAAATAAGCGCAAAGTTTGCAAAGGAAGTCTTATATTAGTATTTTATAACACTACCATTCTAACTAATTGTCAATCATAACTTGAAAAACATTTCGTGTTTCTATTAAAGTTATGACAGAAACTGTAAGTTTACGTTTTTGATAAAATTAACAACGCTGAGAAAAGGTTTTCATTACTTATTATGAAACAAAATCTATCACGTCTGTCTGTCTATGACCAACTCAAAAACAACTGAACAGATTTTCATACAGTTTTCACCAATAGATAGGCGTTTATGATAAAAATTTAAGTGTATAATATTTGCATACTATAAGGGCCTTTCCGCAAAACGGTAATTCACCGCGCGGAAAATATTCACCGCACCGCGTCAAATCTGCAAGAAATCACAGATTTTCTTTACCGCGCGTTTTTTTATCGCCTGTGCAGAAACTTCCATAAGATTCAATGTGTTACAGAATAACGAAAAAAAAAAAACCGCGCAGTGAAATACCGCTGTGCGGACAGGCCCTAATAGAAAAAAGACGAAAATTTTATAGATGGAAGCTTGAAGAAGAAAGAAAGAAAACTATTTTATTTGGCATACACACTCATAGATACACACAATGTAGTAACAACATGTAGACACTAACAAATTATTATAATTAAAAAAAAAGCCATCTAGCAATGTGCTATCTATATTATTTCATATTGTGCCATTTATATTGATCCACAAGGTGGACTGATGACTTGATTAGGGTCACGGGAATCTGATGAATGCGAGACGTACAGGATCGATCATTATGACGACACTTGGGGAGGCCTAGGCCAACAGTGGACGTCATTCGTCTGAAATAATGATGATGATGATTTAAATGATTTTTCAAATACGAAATACCCATCTATACATATAATAAAATAGTTGTGCACGCATCATATAAAATGTATGAAATTGATGTAGATAACTTTATTTCGTTATAATTGTGTGTAACTTGCTAAATTATTTAGGCTTTGTTTCATCGCAATCGGTTGAATATATCGATATTCATTGACTGTTAGGCGGTACAAAATTTGCCTGATTAGCTACGGTAGTCTTCAAATAAACGTGGACTAATGGTCAAATTTACCTTTCAATTAAAGGCTTTTGTGGAAGAGACACCACAATGCCGTCCTCTAACTAAAAAGCAGCTAAGTGCTTTGTTTTCTAAGTAACTTAGCTGCTTTTTAGTTAGAGGACGGCAGCACAGTTTTGCCAATAACACATGCGAACTGTTAATAAAACATCAAACGCTGGAGAGTACCTACCTATTTTGCGTGAATGAACAGTGAACATTCTTAATTTCAAAAACGGAATTAAAGGCATAAAGCTATCTTGAATGGACATCCATCGTGACGACACCTTTTCTAAAAAACAGTTCATTGATGGTTTTTCGGGTACCTTCGATATATTGTAGATATTAGGAAAAGGTCAATGTACTTAATTTCAAGATTATCTGTTGCTTTATATAGTTAAAAATATATTTGTTAAGGCCCAAAGTCGCATTCTCACAGAAGAAAGACTCAGATCTTTAGTATTTGTACAGCGTCTCAATCATATCGCTCCTTCCATCTTGCGTCACGTTACGAACACTGAACACGTTCACATAAAGATCTAATAACAGGGTCTATGGACGGCATTGCCGTGGTCGAATACTGGGACAGGCAAGGGATTTAATTAAGAATATAATACTATTTCTTATCTATCGACACGTTACCCTACTTTTTAAGAATGTCATATCCGATTCAAAATGTATTATGTAGTAACACAACTGTTCCTGGGAAATCTTCTTCGAAAAGTTTTTTACCCACCACTACTACTCATCATCATCATCATCATCATTTCAGCCAAGTGTCGCCACAACGAACGACCCTGTGCATCTCGCATCCATCGGATTCCTGAAACCTTTATTAGGTCATCGGTCCACCTTGTAGGAAGCCTTTCAACGCTGCGTCTTCCACTACGCAGACGCCACTCCAGAACCTTTCAGCTCCAACGGCCATCTGTTCTGCGATCAATGTGCCCTGCTCATGGCCACTTAAGTTTGGCGATTCTTCGTGCTATGTCGGCTACCTTAGTTCTCCTGCGGATGTTTTCATATCTAATTCGATCACGCAAGGAAACTCCGAGCATAGTCCTTTCCATTCCCTTTTGGGTGCCTGCCTTTTTAAGCCTTCTGATAAGGCCCATTGTGAGCAACCATGTTTCGGAGCCACTACTTCTAATTACTGAATGTAAATATCTTCATCTTCATCATTTCAGCATAAAGGCGTCCATTGCTTGACTTCCTGCTTGGCGCCCATCTTGCTGTTTTGTACATCTCGTATCCAGCAAATTTACCACGTCATTAATTCACCACGTAGAACGTTTTCCTACGTTTGCCATTCCAGAAAAGAGAATCAAAATCTAGAAGTCATATTCACCTGTACTGGTATCCTCTAAGACGCAGTTCTTTGTAGAAGTCCTTGGTGAGCATGTGTTTAATGCCGGGCCCAGTGACTTCGGGCAAGTTCGGCAGCATTCGGTAGTCTTGTCCGACGTTCTTCTTGGCGTAGATGCGACCAGTCACGATGGAGGCACCGCTTTCGACAATCTTTAGGAACACGAAACAAAATGGTTTAATAAAGATCAAGAAAATGAGGTTTTATTTAAAATAAAAAAAAGTGATAGACTCACTAAAAACAGCCAAAAAGTGCATAATGTTGAATTTAAATGTATCTATAAATTTCTACGGCTGATTTTTGAACATGGTTTAAAAAAAATAAACTCCAATTACAAAAACGAAGACGTAATTACCATACAATATGGAATGGATATGAACTTTCGTGTTATTAAAAACTTAGCATCGTGTGCAAAGAGATTTGCATTTTGATTTGTAGATTACAAAATCTAAATCTCTTTAAGATTAGATATCATAAAGAGATGTTTTAAGAACATTATATAAATCTACTTAAATATGAATTAAATCAAGAAAGTGGTTTGAAAACTGCTCTTAAAACCTAAAGTCATTCGTGATATCCTCACCTCAAAGTTACCACTGCCTTTCTGGATCATGATGATAAACTCCAAGTTTCCTTCTTTAGGGATGTTGGTGGCTCTCTGGAAGCGAACGTTCTCGAAGACTACGGAGACCTCAGTGTAGAGTTCTCCCATCATCATACCGAGGGTCTCCCAGACTAGCACCAGGTAACCGGTGGCTGGGTACAGATTACGGCCTAAGCAAGGAAAAGAATATTTAAGTAAGTGATTAGGTTGTTGATGAAGTAAATATGGAAACCAAAAAAAATATCGGATAACGGCTTGATGGATTCTGTATTGCATTGGTAATGAGCTGGTTAGTTTTGCCTCAGTAGTACTTACTACTACTCTAGGTAGAAGTTAGAAGTAAGAATTAGCAACAAAGACGCCTCATGCTTGAACTAGCGCATTAGAACAATTCTGTCAAATAGCCGAAGTACGGGGGAGTGGGGTACTGCATTTTGATTGGTTCTGATTGGTACGAGGGAGCGGGGTTCTGCGTTCTGATTAGTTGAAACTATTTGGAAATTAATCTGTGGCGACCTACATCAGATCTATAAGTCATATGTGCTAGCAGTCATGCGTCGCCTGTTATTAGACGTCTAGTGGCTGTAAGGTTGTTGATTAGCAAGAACAATCGTTTGTTTATGCAAGTGGAAATTCACAGATGGAAATTCCACAGTCAAAAACCATTTTCTAATGAAAATGGTTTTTGACTGTGGAATTTTAATAAATGTTCCGATAACACTGGCAGATAGCCTTGTGAAAAGTAATTAATCTTTTTAAAAATTTAAATATTTCTTTCGGTATTTTAGAACGTCTTTTTTACCTGTTATATCTATTTCCAATAATAATCATCACCATCATAACGGATGCCTACTGCGTAAAAATTACATGGACTGCTTATCTGTCCAAGAATACTTCTATACTTACTGTCAACAACGTGTCCAGCCATGTATTCACAGTCCTCATCAACGATGGACATCCTCACGGTTCTCTCACCAGACTTCATCTTCTCTTGAGCCTTGTATGACGTGACATACCTGCAGACAAAATTTGACTTAAAAAAAAAACATACTTTATGTTAGCTCGTAGTGGAATACAAGAGATACGGATCCGGCTCGAAGGACAACATGTTTTCGTAATAATTACGTATCCTAATATATATGTATTTAGAAATACATAAGTATGATTATCAGTAGTCTAGTACTCGTAACAAAAGCTCTGCTTAGCTTGGGACTAGAAGGCGCTGGGTGATAGTTGTGGAATATTAAGAAAAATCTCTACCTATTCAATTTCGCACAACTGTTTTGACTAAATCGTATTTGCTCTATTGAAGTTAAGAGCTTTTTACTTTAAAAGCAGAAAGAGTAGACTGCCTTCATCTATATCCCAAATAATTTTATTTACCTACTCTACTTAATAATAAAACTAATTTGGAGTCTGGCTGGACCTTTTTTTTTATGGTGGCAAAAAATCATGCTGGATCTACCGTTGCTTACGTTTGATCTGATGATGCTATCAATAATGGTGCAGGCATTCTTACCGAAGGCTTACCTACCATGGTGTAATTTTAATCTATGAAATAAGCTGTTACCTTTGAATTTGCGTTGTATAAAAACTATTACCAATCTATTCTAAATACACAAGCTATCTATCCTACAGACTCACTATTGAGTCTACAATTACTTTCGACAAGTGTTTGAGCTTGTTCTAGATATATTCAAGTCTTGAGTTTCCATCAGAGAGAGTATGTTTAACTCTTCATGGTAAAGGCACACCAGTTATATTTGATTTGATTTTCGAGATAAACTTAAATAATTTCTTTTAAATATTTTTAAAAATTATAAGTATTGGTAAAACCTTTTCCAAAAATTATAAATTTTGCTACAGAATTTGGTTAAAAGTACAGTGTTTATTTTTTATTGTAGTGCTGTGAATATTTTATTCATTTTTAATTGAAACTAATTTAGATAGAGCAGTAATTCATGATGCGGTTTCATGAATTAAACTATTTGCTGCTCTATCTAAATTAGATTCAATTAAAAACGCCGCGAACGCTGGCATTTGCTCTCTCATTGTCTCTAATTATTAGGGTATTTGAAAGGAAAAGTTCATCCAAATTGGTCCAGTCCTTTTCAAGTTGTCATTCATTAAAGCATTTAACCGTTCATTTTTATTTTATAGATAACTAGCTGCTGTCAGTGGCTTCGCCCGCGTGGAAGTAGTTTCCTTTATCCAAACTTTGGACCCCGATTCATCACCTTAGGGGGTACATTTTGGAAATTTCTCTCTAAGTGTTCACTTACGTCATGAATGCAAGTCTTTTATCCCATTATTACCGCTCTTTTTCACATTCACGGTCCCAGTAGTTTCAGCTGTGCTGTTTCATATGTCACTCAGTTTCTCTTTTTATGTATATAGATTGATAATTGATAGTATATAAACGCAACTTTAAAATGAACATAAAAAAATTCCAGTACGTTCAAAAATGCCTTGGCTTCTAATAATTTAACTCTCTAACTCAGCACATAATGCACCACATTTATAATTCCCTCCCAACCGCATTGCACCAATTGCAACTTCATCAATCATATCAAAAATGGAACTTGCCAGTATTAGTGAGTGTTGGCCACGGTTCTATTTGAAAAATGGCCGTTAACGTTCCAGTATATTGAAGTCAGTACAAAGTGGCTACCATAGATCACACCCCAACGATTTGTTTGTGGCTAACAGACGGATGGCCTGCGATTAATATAACCGGCTCTTTATTGGAACTGAAGTTTCGGCTGCGTAGGTAATGGCTTATTGGTCTGTTACGTGTGTTTTTGTGTGTAAATGGTAAATGCTAAGTGGAATATTTATTGGGTTTGGAAAATGGTTATATAATCTTCTGTAGATTTTTCCTTTCCTCTCTAGTTGGCGGAGTTTGTGAAAATGTACGGTTGTATAGTTATCGATTTAACCCCTCGAGCACCAATTGTACGTCTGTTTGAAACCACCCATCCGATGTGTCCCAAACCAGTTTAATTAAAGACGCAGTTTTAGACCATTTACAGCAATGTATTAAAAAAACTTGTTTTTTTTTCCACAACTAAAATAATGTATTACTTTCTTTAGAGTAGTAACACACGTCAGAAATCTTCTATTAGATAAAAATCTCGTATCACAGTTTTATTACCGAACTCTCTTTTTTTTTGTATATTTAGTAGGTCGAAGGCTATTTTTATACACGCCTAAGTGATAAGGATGGTAAAAAATAATGTATTATATGGCAAAACAACATTTTTCCAGTCAGCTAGCATGTCTGCCAGTGTGTGGGATCTACGATTTTTATTTTTTAAGCCAACTTCAAAAAATTTGTAATAAAACTTTCTTCCCCACTTACCAATCTTCACTGTGTTCCCACTCGACGAGGTGAGACAGCATGGGCGTGCCCTGTGACACGGGGAATGGCACGTGCGGGTAGATGTTAGCTAGATGCGGGTTGAGGCCGGACTCGTACAGCCTGTAAAAAAGTTATGTTGTTAGTGCTGTGATATCGAAGGAGATTATAAAGAAACTGTCCTCATTAGTATATTTGCTGATTAGACAAATACACCGTGTTACATATATCGACGCACACACGCATGTATCCAGTTTCTCAATAGTGTTTCTTTTTAATTTTTGTTTTTATTTTAAACTGCATAAAATTCCATTCTGTGTATACCAATTAAAAAACGCATATCTAAATTCAGATGTAAGGAAGGAGTTCGTTATTATGTATTACTTCTAGGTAATGTTTATTTACATAGAAATTACGTCACTAAAAATTTCTTCGTCTTAACTTTTTGCTTGTGTGACCAAAGAAAAAATACGTTTCAATATTTTCTGGTTACATAATTAAAGAACCAAAAATTGTTTTTCCTATGCTTTAATAGATGGTTTAGAAGATAATCTATAGTAATATAATAAAATGGTAAAGTCTTTTTTTTGTTTTTTTTTTTTATTTTTTTGTTTGTAGGAGGTAATCTCTGGAAGTACTGGTCCGATTGCTAAAATATTTTCACCGATAGAAAGCTGCTTTATTCCTGAGTGACATGGGCTATATTTTATGTACGCGGACAAAGTCGCGGGTAAAAGCTAGTTTTAATAGTTTTAATATTTTATACTCACTTTCCGAAAGCGGTGAACATAACTTGTACGTTATCCTTGTGGTTCCTCTGGGTGAGCGGGATGTTGATGACATCCTTCTTGAGCGAACGACGCAGGATAGCCTGCAGCAAGCCGTGTGGGGCAATCTCGATGGTGATGGCGTTCGGGTGGATCAGGCGAGCCGTCTCCTCGAACAGGACGGGACTCTGTGGGAGATGGGGGTGTTAGAAAAGAATCTAATCAACTTTATTGTACACAAAAATAGTATCTAACAATTTTACAGAAACCGCCATAGATTTATATGGGTACAATGGCGGTCATGTCGATTTAATTGATTGTTTGTAGGTGCTAATTTCTACCAGTAAAAGTCTGGCACACCCTTCTGCTCTGCCCTAGTGCGGGAGAAATCTTTATTAAGTAGCTTTGTCACAGTATTGGCCATGTCTCTCCATCATAGCTAATTTTTGTATTTTGGTTTATTTTAAATGATAGTAATACATTTTGTATAGAACTCTTGCCTCGTCTGACGTAGGCTTAGCTAAGATATTGTTGCAAATACCGATTTCTAACAAATTTAAAGTGGTAAACATATTTTATTTATTTCATATTTTATATTGGATGTTTTACCATCTCAACCAAAAAAAACTAATATGGTCCCCGAATAGATCTTGTGGGTACGAAATACTCTAGTTCAAAATATGTAGCAAATAATAATGAAAAATAAGCATGACTCATAGTAATTATTCCTGATTTTTTTTTACATGTAGCCTCTTTTTTGTAATGTGAATGTGAGAACACTGTATACTCCACGAACTCTTAAACTATTTCCTATTACGACTTACTTTTTTTTAAGATTATTTCTATTGTGCTTTAGTGTACAATATTTGACTGGTCTACACTGTTCTTACTTATTATCTATCAATATTGTAATAACAACCAATTTTTTTAAAAGTTTGTTGCCGGTTCTTCTCCATAGGAAACGACCGATTTGGAACCGTGCACTAGCTTCTGACGTTTTATAAGTGCCCATGTTGGCCTATGTGAAATAAAATAATTTGACTTTGAGTTTTCCAGTGGTTGCCGATGGTGTCGAAAAATAATATCAGCCAATTTAATTTCTACTGCTCCAAAATAAGTAACAATATACTACAATTAAAATAATAGAAGAAAAACCAGTAAACTTACGCTTTAATAATTCTAATAATTTCAGAGAAATTATTTTCAAGGTACACAAGGAGCTATTTTTTCGACGAGAATATTACTTTGTAGTCAACACTTACATATCAAAATAATTAACAAGAAAACACTTTCTTACTTCGCAAATGGGTTGTGAAGGTCAGAAAAACAGTCGCACTTTGTAAAATTCTTAGGTAGGCGCTAGATGTTTGTTTTTTATCTGTTATAAACCAGTACTTGACTGCGATCCCGCCTGATGGTAAGCAGTGATGCAATCGTTGATGGTGAGGCGCACTAGTTTATTAAGAGCCTATTCACTCTAGCCTTGAAGACACCTAAATTATATTTAGATGGAAAGACCGCAGCAGGCAAACTGTTCCAGTCCTTCGAAGTACGCGGTATAAATGACGAGGCGAAACACTTAGTCCGGACCGTAGATGTTTCAACAACTTAAGGGTGGAATTTTGGAATGAAGTGACTAGAGTAGACTCTCCTACATTTATTGACTCTTACCCTTTCGATTATCGTAATTAGAGACACAATAGAAAAACAGCGAGAGAGCGAACGCAGACGTTCGCTTGGAGTTTAATGGATTAAAAAAAAAAACAAAATAAAGATATAAAGTTTGAATTTACATTTCTATCGTGATCCTTTAAGTTTTATTTATTTATTAAAACTTTATTCACTAGTAGACACTGTACAAAGGTGGACATTTTCTACGAATCGACCCTTGTCCACCCGCACACGAGCTTCAAAAAAAATAAACGCCGCTTCAAGCTTCATTTTGAGGCGGCCATTTTTTGTGGCTCGTGTGCGGCAGTGCCGCCACAAAAAAAACGCTTGAAGCGGCTTCAAGCTTCACCGGACACAAGAGGTGTCGCGCGCTTCAGCTGTTTTAACGGCCGCTTCTAGCTTTTTTTTGTGGCTGCTTCTAGCGTTTATCGTGGCGGCGTTTTTATGAGGCCCGTGTACGGGGACAGTAAGGTGGTGTAGAAACATAACACGGTAGTTGCAGCATAAAGGCAAACAAACAAAGTAAGTTTTATAGTAATAAAAAACAGTTTTTGGGTACCTATGAAGAGATATTAGGAAAAGGCGACTAGGAAAAATTACGGATTAGCAGATTAGAAAAAACAACACGACGGCGCACGACGCCGAAATTGTAGCTCCATCAACAGAGCTTCATAGTTTTATATGTTAAGCTTCACGCAAGAAAGCGTAGGTATAATGACGCGTCTTCATAGACGCGTCATTATACGCTACGCAACCGTGGATAAAAAAAATGTATAGAAAAAAAATACACAGGAGAATACTCAATAAGAAACAATTTGAATTCTTTAGCTTTGTCTATTTTAAATACATCTTTAAAAGATATATAAAAGAAAGAAACAAAGTCTCTATCTAAAGTACCAATGGCTTGCAAAGGAATATAAACTTTGTCTCGTAAGACATACAGTGGTTTTTTGAATGTTGGCAATGACTTACCAGCAAGTTATTGGTGTGGTATTCAGCTGATGATAGTGCAGCCTTAGCATCTTTCCATTGTGGTTGAGGTAGCGAGGTAGACACCCATTTCTCGGAGCGAGGCTTCGGGTCCTTGATTACCTGCTTCAGGTATTTCAGCAGGGTTGGACCTGAAAACGTTGAAGAATATTAGTAAGCCCATATAGCCTTTCTTTTTTTCCTGCCTCCCTAGCCAAGTTACAACTGTTTCGCTTGCGTCGAACGCCTCGAGTTGGCCACGCCCCCGATTCTTTTGTTCTGACCATGTGACTGAGCGTTGAGATGACGCGGACGTCATTAATGTATGGGACATTTGAAGTATTCTACAAGCGTAAACGATTGCAAATTATAAACTTGTCATGTTGATTATCTGTAATAGTAAAAAGCTAGTCGAAAACGAATTACAGAATGACATCATTTCAACGTTAAATCACGTAATCAGTTCAAACGAATAGAAAATTCGTAGCCAAGTTCATTTCAAAATCGTTCCAAATGATAAAATAAAATGTTATCGTTTCTACAATGTTCAACGCTACGTCCTTTGTTATACAAACGCTACATTGTAGAACTAGCGGCCAACTCAAGCGCATCAACATGGCTCCTACCAACCTAACGTTTTCTACAATTGCTGACACCAAGGCGTTACCGATTGGAGAACGGAATTCGGCATACATCCGTTTTAACTTGGGTAGAGGGCGTACCCTCCTAGCCAAGTTACAATCGTTTCGCTTGCGCCGAACGCTTCGAGTTGACCTTGCCGCCAATTCTTTTGTTCTGACCACGTGACTGAGCGTTGAGACGACGTCATTCCCGTACATTAGAAGCTTTCTACAAGCGTTAACTATTGCAGATTAGCAACTTGGATACTGGTCCTTTTTGGATGCGTGACGCACGGGACCGGTCATTGTGGCGACGCTTGGGGGAGGCCTATGTCCAACAGTGGACGTCTCTCGGCTGATAATAATAATAACAATATTCCACAACTACCACACATCGCCATCTAGTCCAAAGCTAAGCAGAGCTTGTGTTATGGGTACTAGACAACTGATAAACATACTTATATATTTCTAAATACATACATATTATAGATAAATTACACCCAGACACAGAACAAATGATTATGCTTATCACACAAACCTTTGTCCTGGGTGGGAATCGAACCCACGACCTCCGGCATAGCAGTCAGGGTCACTAACCACTAGACCAACAGGCCAGTCAAAGGCTGATATGATGATGATGATATATATTGTAGACAAATTACACCCAGATACAGAACAAATGATCGTGCCCATCACACGAATATTGTCCTTGGTGAGAATCGAACCTACAACCTCAGGCATAGCTATCAGAGCCACAAACCACTCGACCAACAGGCCAGTTTTTTACAGGAAATCTATTTCCTGCAGTAAGTGAGTTTCCTGTAATTTCACTATCCTTTGAGATTCAAATTGTTTAGTGACATAAATCTGAATAAAAATTTGAACCAAACCTGAAGTTCTAAAGCTTTATTATTTGTAATTGAAGTTACCGTTTTAGACCAACAAATTAGAGGAAAAGATAATAAAACAAAAGTTTGATTTCAAAATGAAATGTTTGTTTAACTTTACAGACGCGAGACGTTAATAAGTTTATAGCAGCGGAAGTCCTGGTCGTACAAATGAGTTTATTTCTTAGAATTTCTCTTTTTTTTTATCTGTTATAAACTAGTACTTGACTGCGATCACGCCTGATGGTAAGCAGTGATGCAATCGTTGATGGTGAGGCGCACTAGTTTATTAAGAGCCTATTCACTCTTGCCTTGAAGACACCTAAATTATAATCAGACGGGAAGACCGCAGCAGGCAAACTGTTCCAGTCCTTCGATGTACGCGGTATAAATGACGAGGCGAAACGCTTAGTCCGGATCGTAGATGTTTCAATAACGTAAGGGTGGATACTCGCCGTGCGCCGGTTTGTCCGATAGTAGAAATGAGATGGCGGAATCAAGTTATGCAATTCCTGCGCACACCGTCCAAAATGCAATCTGTAAAACACCGAAAGGCTGGCAACCCTACGCCTGTGCTCAAGGCGTAGTTAGTTGTTTACATAAAGATATCGATTTTGATGATAATAGGATACTGCTCAAATAAACGGATTCTATTGAGTTGTAAGCAATTATTGGAATTTATTTGAGTAAAATCGTTGATTTGATAGTTAATAATAATAAGTATTTATTTCACAAAAACATAGCACTTTGCACTGTATACATTGTTTGAAAAACAATATTTACATTATGATGCAATTATAGTTAGACTCTTTTAATCTAGGACTAGCCTGTGTCTTAAAAGATAGGGTTCAGCCAAATGGAATATGTTAATATTCACAACCAAAAACAACGTGACTTGTTTTTATTTAGATCTTTTTAGCCGTTTCTTGTTTTTGGGTTTTTTAGCATTATCAGACAGCTTGTTTTGCTAAATTGTCTTTTACATTAACGGGGCTGTTATGACTATTTGGAACTACCCCGTAACTCTTCCTGGGATGGACTTTTCCTTTTTTTTGAGGTTTAGCTAATTTGAAAGTTCTCTACGACCATCCAAAGTCTGTATTTATACCTTGTTGTCGTCTATCTGGTTGTTGTTTAACAACCTTGGTTCAGATAATTCTATATTGACCATATGGTACACCTATAAACCTCTGGATAATCCTTCCTCTAGTGCTAGTTAAGTAGGTGATCATAATAATTTCAACCCATAGAAGTCCACTGCTTGCTGAAGTTTCTACTTGCCTCAGCGTCAGCATATCAACCAGCTCTCGCATCCAGTAAATCGCAGCTGAAATGTCCGTTGTGCAAATAACGATATCAATCAAATATATCTTACCAGCTTCAGTGATGTAACGGGAATGGTAAGCGATGTTGGAGCAAGGAACTTCCTTGGCGAAGATGCCTTGAGCGCTGAGCTTGGCGACGAAGCTCTTCATGATGTCAGCGGGACCTGAGATGGTGCTGGAGTCGGGGCCGTTGTGGCAGGCCACCTCGATCTCAGGAGGACACATGGTCTTGATCTGTATGATAAAATTAATCATTCAGGCAATTGCTATACCACATCACAACAGGCTGCTTATAAAATATGATAGTCAACCGAGTTTAGGTAAGTTTTACAAAAAAAAAGAAGAAATGCGAGATAACGGCTTTTGACAATAATAAAAATTTTGGTTTAGCTTCCAGAAAGGTTTTAATACGTACGACATAATGTGCAAAAAGATAAAATTATACAAAGCAAACGACATGTGAATTGCTTGAAACATATCAACTTACAGAAAATGAAACAAATATAAAAAATGAAATACTGATAGATATAATGGTACTGACAGATATAAGAATGGAAAGATATAGTTTTTTTTGGGAATCTAACTATACGATATAACAAGATTGTGAATGTTGCCAATTACCTGACTATATCCAAGACCAATGGCAGCCATAGATCCCTTGATGAATGGTGTCTCGATGGAAGCGAGACCTCGGCTATACGCGGACAGAATCATCTCCTCGGCGGTGAAGCAGCCATCAGCGTACGCACAACCAAGCTCACCGACACTATGTCCTGTACAAAGAATTTTCACCTTAAGTTAAAAGGACATAAAGTGCTAAATGAATCATCTTTTACACTGAGAGATAAAAATACGGTGTATGTTGCGATTTAAAAAGAAGTAGGTAATCTAGTACAAGATTCGAAGATTTTCCATGCAAAGCTGAAAAGCGAATTCTGAAATGTGCCTGAGAATAAAAAAGGTTGTTGAAACAAAACCACTTGGAATTAGGAGTGCTTTCGGCGTAAAAGTTTTATTTACTGGAGAGTACTTATCACCGAAAGTACCTATCGTACATTTTCTTCCATCTCAAATTTTACTAGACTTTAATATGTTTTCAAAGACTCTTTTCTTTGAAGATTTTTGTAGAAATCATATTTAGCATATTTTTGTTCACTGAAATTGGCAAAATGTAAGTTGTCAAATGTTGTTTATTTTTTTACGTGTTCTCATTTGCATATATCGTAGCAATAAAAAAAATCTGGAGATTTTGTAGAATCAAAATGTTACATCTATTGCAGATTGTATAAGTTGAAAGGGAATCGTTTGACTGAATATGGTCTTGTGAAGAGAAGGATAAAACGCATTTTACTAAAATAGTTATGAATATACACGTGAATGCCATCTGGGAGGAGGAAGAGGCCGAAAGAAAGATGGATGGATTATGTGAGGAGTGATATGAAAGAAAAGGGAGTCAGTGGTAGCGTGAATGGTGATAAGATAGAATCTAAGAACAAAACGTGTTGTGCTGACTCAGAACTATATTTTACCAGGACGATGGCGCGATCAGTTGCGTCGCTTTGGTTTCCCGGTTAAATATAGTCTTAAACTACCAAACCAAACACCATACGGACACCAGAGACGCTTCTAGTCCGAGCTGGTCGCACCACCAAATTGGTTGCGCAACCAAACGAACACCAGGTGAGTAACTCTCTATAGCGTTGTACATTTTATTGGTAGCGGCAACTGGTCGCGCCGCCATGGTGTCCCGGTGAAATATAGCCCTAAGTAATATAGGAAGAAAGTAGGGAGGAAGAAAGTAGGAAGACGATTATTGTAAAAAAATCCACTCACCAATAATGTGGTCAGGTTCAATGCCAATAGTCTTCAGGACATCAGTAAGACCGATCTGAACAGCCGCGATACCGATGAAGGAGTTCAGAATGTTGTCGTAGATCTTCGGGTCTGGGTCCGTGATGATCTTCGTCAGGTTCACACCTTTAGGCGCTAGGGCTTTGTGGCACCTGGATGAGGAAATTAAGTATTTTAGTGATATTCATGAATGAAGGGATGAGTTTTTACATATAACAGGTACAGTTACATCTTTTCTATGATATTTTATAATAGGATTATTCTTATCACTTTTCATATCAAAAAAGTAATACACCATAGTCTGCGTTAAGACTTCAGCAGACAAGCATGAGTCGACTATGTGACGACCAAGTGTTCTACAAATAGTTCTTTATCGCCTGTAAGTAGATTTGTTTTTTTTTTTTTTAAACACAGTAGTCACCTCATTGCTTTGTATCTGTCTTCCGACTGCCGTTTGTTATTAACATTAGGCAGTAAAGCTGGTGATGCACTTGCCTATAGTTGGCATGCCAGAGAGTAAGAACCAATTCTAATTGGTGGATGTCACTATGGCATGCGAGCTACTAGCATTCTTTAGCGCCAGCTACAGGCATGTGTATTTAGACCTAATAAGCCGAAATACACTTACCTATAACTTGCACTAAAGTATGCAAGTAGCTAATATGTCAGAGAGCTATAACAAATTCTGATTGGTGGATATCACTGTGGCATGCTAGCTACTTGCACACCTTAGTGCCAGCTACAGGCAAGTGTATTTCGGCTATATGAAGTTGATATAGTTTTAAATATGGCTATGAAAACAACACCAACAACTATTATACAATAACTAGACTATCGCTAAAAAGATAATTTTCTTCCACTCTAAAATTAGTTGTAACTAAGCTCAAATAACTAAGATATTCCTATCCTCATATTTGCATACAAACTAAGTCTCATAAGTTCTAAAAGCAACCCAAAGGAAGTTATTTGATTATATTTAACGGATTAGTGAGCGCACATGCTAATTGCATTAGCATTGACTCGCAGCTTCCAACATGTGGGTGCTCTTCTGGTAATTGCATTGCATGCTACAGTTTATCCTTTATTACGTAGTAAGTAAAAGTTAGCTGTAGATAAATTATAATTTTCAGATAAACAACATTAAGTCCGCCTTTGTACCTTTATGTTGGACGAAGTTTTAAATCTACACTAATATGTAAGCAGTAAAGTTTGTTTTTTGTTTTTTATGTTTGTAGGAGGTAATCTCTGGAAGTACTGGTCCGATTGCTAAAATTTTTTCAACGATACAAAGCTGATTTATTCCTGAATGACATAGGCTATATTTTATGTTCGCGGGCGAAGCCGCTGGCAAAGGCTAGTATAGTATAAATTAACATAATTTACAGTATATGCGAAACCTGAATATAGTTTGTTCAGAATTAGTAACTGAATCAATTCCAATAATTTTTGCACAATGTTATAGATTTCTCCAAAAATATTTAAAAAAGGTCACAAGTTGAACACCACCGACACTAAGTACAACACAGGTTACGGCAGGTTATTCAAATTCAAATTCAAATATTTATTTCAGATAATTATCCATATGTGTTAGTAGTGGTACAAACTTAGCCTAAGGTTAGTATTTAATTAAAATAATAAACAACCAATGAACCATTTCACGAGCAGTTCAATGATTCATTAGTCCATTACAATAAAGGAGTTTGGATACTTATCCACCTTCGTAACAGGGGGGAGTCCCACCTATCTGAAAACACATTCAGGATGCCATTGGAAGAAGAGCGCAGGCGCGCCAACATGGAAGCGCATCGCTTCCGCATGATTGCGGTAAACCCGTCAACACATGCGTCCGCGAACATCCCTGATGCGCTACATCGCCACGGTAACCCCAAAAGCACCCTGAATGCGTTATTGTACTGTACGCGCAGGTCGCTGTATGCCCGCTGGGTATACTTGGTCCACAGGCTGCACGTGTAAAACGACTGACAGAACGCCTTAAAAAGTGTTATTTTGACAGAGTCAGTACAGCGTGCAAACCTGCGGGCCAGCATGTTGCAGCGGACAGCCAGCGATCTGCGCTCCCTATCTATATCAATGTTGTCTTTTAAGTCATCAGTGACCCAATGACCCAAATACTTGAACTTCGAAACCCGAATTAAAGGAGACCCAGAGAGTAAGAGTTCAGGCAACTGTTTGTAGGTTAACGAACCCGATTTAAAAACTAACCATTCACTCTTATCGGTATTGTATTTGAGCCCGTGAGCCACCGCATAACTTTCACAAATTTTGAGAAGCCTTCTCATTGCACCGATAGATGGGCTCAACAACACCATGTCATCAGCGTAGCTGATGTTGTTCACACAAACACCGTCGACGTGACAACCAATATTAGTGCTACTGAGCTCACCTATCAGTTTGTTTATGTATAAGTTGAAAAGACGAGGAGAGCTCAAACCCCCTTGCCTCACCCCACAATCCAGCCCATACATATCAGAATAAGCGTCAGCCCACCTAACTTTATTCCTTTGAGTACTGTACCAGCATTCAAACAGTGATATCACATCAGCCGGGACAGTAGTGTCATGAGAGAGCTTATGCCAAAGCAGGTCATAATTGACCAGGTCGAACGCCTTCGATAAATCCAAGAAACATGCTATAACAGGGGTCTTTCTGTCCGTATAATATTGGACAGTCTGCTTAAGACATAAAATTGCACTATCCGTTGACAAGTTAGGTCTGAAACCAAACTGACCATCCTCGAGAGCGATATGTTTAGCTAGAATTTTATCAAGCAGACTATCCAATACCTTAGCACAGATAGTAGCAAGCGATATCGGCCTATAGTTGGAAATATCGGAGGCGTCACCAGTCCTGTTCTTTATTACCGGCACAACAATCGTATCGCTAAGTTCTGCAGGTAAGTAACTATGACTTACACATAAGTTAAAAATCAGAGCAAGTACTCGCGGTAAGTGTACCCCAGCATATTTAAGATGTTCGACGCTGAGGCCATCGTGACCGGGGGACTTTCCCCTCACCATGTTCTGTATACTTGTCGCGACATCTTTAGCGGAGAACCTGACGGTAGGCGTCCCGGTCACGGCAGCCTCCGCGCCACTATATGACGGTTCGCTATAGCCACACAAACGTGACTTGACGTCAAAATGTTTTTGAAAGGCATTAGCTATATCAATGGGGTCGCTCACACCCGCAACGCTCACCGGTATCCCCGACCTATGTTTTAACTTATTCGTTAATTTCCAGAATTTATTAAATTTTTTACTTTTATGACAAGAGGCCAGCATGTCCATTTTAATTTTCTCTTGATTGTTTTTACAATATTTTAATTTACTTTTAAAAAGTTTTCGCGTTGCACACATACTTTCATAAATAAATCCAGAAGTAGGTTTGTTGTACAACAACCACGTTTGATAACACAGCCGGGCATCACGGTGAGTCTCACGGACGTGTTTGTTCCACCCCACCACATAGCCTCCCTTATGACGCTTCATAACAGAACCAGCATGAGTGAGTTCGGCTCCATTTTTCAAAATACAGATCAATTTATTGTATAACCTGTCTATCATCAACTGATGTTCAGGATTATGACACATACTATCAGCACAATTACAAAATTCTGGAGGAAAATTTATTAGTTTTAAGTTGCTATTACAGTAATCAAAATACTTATTTATCTGTTCTAGATCTCTCTCACCCCACACAACTTTGTTACAATAAATGTTGGATTCAATCATTTTGGGTTTGATTAGATTTATGTTACATTCTATTAATAACGGAATATGGTCAGAGACGTAAACGCCATACAAAATAGACGCACTCTCTACCAAATGCCTGGCGGCCTCTGTGACAACACAGTGATCTAGCCAGCGGAGGGAACCGTTGGCAGAGCTAGTAAAAGTATGCGAGTCTTGCGGCAAAAGTTCTGTATCAACGCAAGACCATGATTGATCTGTACAGGTTAAAAGTAACTCACGTGAGAATCGTGTCCCTGGGTGCGCGTTAAAGTCTCCCAACACAAAGACCGACTCCACTTCACTGCTCTCAATCACAGAGATGATCTCACTAAGACAACTCGTAAACTCCGCAAGATTTTCGGCACAGTCAGTGGGCATGTACACACTAAATATTAGCAAGGACCGCTCGCCCTGCGCTATTTTAATACACACGACACGATCACTAGCACAATTTATAACCGATACCGACGCAAATAACGATTTCCTCCACAACAGCCCAACACCTCCGAACGGTCTTCCGACCAGAACACCTTGAGAGGTGTCCACTGCTGATTTCCCAGTGTACGCGAAGTCTCCATCAATGGTCGCTAGGAAGGGCACGTCGTGGGGTAGCAGCCAGGTCTCCTGTAACGCTATCACGTCGGCTTGTGCACATAATTGACGAACGCAGTCCGCTGAACGAAATATATTTTTACAGTTGAATGTACATAATTTAACGTTCGACATACAACCCATTATGTGTTTATTATTTTTACAACACTTTGCTGCTTATTTACTTTTATAGTATTTTTCTTAAAGTAAATAAACTGTCTAAACCTTATACCCTCGGGCCATATTTTGTCATCTAGGAATTTATTTAATTTGTATTTTGAGACAAACAATTTAAATGCATTATACGGTCTTTCTGATTGCATATTAATTTTCTGAAGATGTACTATTTCTTCCGTTTTATTTTGTATATAATCACATATGTCTTTTTCCGTAGTCTCTTTGTCAACATTCGTAATAAATAGCGGAATTTTTGAATCAGCAGCCCTAAATTTAAAGTTCTCATTAGGGCTTGCAGTTCCCGTTTTTCCTTCGAATCGATTTTTTGACTTTTTATTTTGAACTAGCGTCCAGCCATCTTTAGAGCAATTTTTAGGCCATTCACCTTGCATTAATACGTCCACCATAGTTTTATTTCCCTGCATTGATTGCATTTGATTTGTATTGGCGTTATCTGTATTTTCAACGAAGGTCGAGTTCATGTTCATCGGAGTGGTAGCTGACTCATCGACAGCCGGTAGCACCTGTGCGTGCGAGTGAACGAGAGAGCGATACTTCGGTCCATCATCGACACTCGTAAGCTGCGTTTGCGAATGTGAGTCAGAATCGATCAGCTGTGAATGTTGTGACGGTAGGTGCGGCGACAATCCAAACGGTCCGCTGCTTAAGTTATAGTTATACCCTCCTCCTCTAATTTTATTCACGTTTGAGTTAAATATCGGATTTATTAACTGATTATCAGAAGATTGTATGATATTATTCTCTTTCAGGGCCACTTCTAGGTCGTTCTTAGTGACACAATTATGTTTAATATCATTTAATTCCGCACGCAAAACTAACAGGTCCTTTAATAGTTTTGTAACGTCTACGTGATCGAAACACACAGGGGGCAGTTTATGTAGCTCGTAGGCGACAAAAACCGGCAATTGATCGGGATCTATAGTTTTGAAAACCGCTATCATGTCTTCTAAATCCTTTTCTTTCTTGTCTTTTCGCCTCGACTTCAATCGTTTGCCAATCTTCGTCGTACTGCATAACAATTTCTTTGCCTCGTCGATTTCCTCCAAGGAAAACGCCGACACACATATCCTTATGAGACTTTCGTTGTCCATCACGTCATGTTTATTACGAATAAACGCAAGGACTTCCGAAATCACCACATTACAGTTCGCGCACTTAATCGTATCGACGGTATCGACAGACATTAGCAGATTCACACAATCGTGACCGCTCGCATGGAACTCGCGAACGAGACTGTTATAGCGGACATTAGACACTAGTGCATAGCCGGATGCGGGAATAAAACAAACCCCTAGTCAGTGGCCTGGTGTGTGTATTGAAAAACGTCGTTTGATACACGTGGAAAGTCATTACGAGCGAAGCAGAATTCGAAATGTTATAGAGCCGAGTGCTGCTGAAACTTGTATCAAAATGTACTATTACAGGAATTCTTTATGATTTCCTAACAAATTCATGAATAGAAGCTGTTTCTAAAATATGACTACACCTTTCCTTTTAATGGAAAGGCCATTACACCCTATTTAGCTTTCAAAATATTAAACACTAACACAAGTTAAAATCTTGCTCTATACTACTTACTTCTCAATAGCAGCAGCGAAGACAGGGATCCTCATGAGCTCCTTGCCCATACCAGCCCATTGGGAGCCCATGCCGGAGTACACGAACCAAACCGGGCGACGAACTCCGGAGAAGTACTGGATATCTCGCGCGAGAGACACACTCTTTGTGGGGGTTGAACCTGGAAGAATATGGAGGTTACTATGCAGTCCACTAATTTATACAGTAAGGACCAGCTGGACCACACGTGGAATTGTTTATTTAAACTTCATGTAGTACATAGGCGGACTTAATGCAACAAGGCATTCTTTACCAGTCAACCTTTGGGTTTAAAAAGACAGCACTGTGGTAAGTTTGCACAATAAACAAATAACAGATATTTTAAACAGAAAAAATAAAATAAGTTATTTATAAAAATGAAATACACGAAAAATATCAAATCATAACAGTACTTAATAATAATTATGACGAAGACCGAACTAAGGTTGAGAGGATTTCAAGTGTTAAAGAGTTAAGGCCCAAGCGCCCGAAAAGTGCCATAAAACAGTGGCATTCTGAAGCCTACTCCTCGGTAACGGCCAGGTTAATAGGTTTGAAAAAAATATATGTGAATTATAAACTCATGAACAACATTATCAACATTTGATTTTTTCGTGCTATTAATACTTTTGTCTAAAAAAATATTTAGCAATTTCGCAACTTTTCCCTACTCCTTCGAAACGGCTTGGATCTTTAGAAACATTTTTACACATAAAAATTGGTGGTTAAATATTCTTCAAAGTGAACATTGCATAAGTAAATCAATCAATATTTCGCAAAGAAAATAGATTTAAAGGTCAGTCGCGCGCTTTCCGGGCGCGGTTGGCCGCAAATAAATGCACAGATTTGTGTACTGCCGCCTAGGCGGGTGCGAGAGGTGCGTCCAAATAATTATGGCCAGGTGGTTCAAGGGACTATAAGCCTTAAGCTAGAGCTACATTGTAACACGCCTGATTTGTAGTAGCTCTACAAGTCTAGTTTCCTTATAAAATGTGTAGTGTGGGACACGTGTGAGCAGTGTAGTTCTAGCTTTACTGTGATTACGGCAGGATAATATTCGTTTGGTACATTTAATGTCAAGTGGTTTTGGACTATGTGCCCTGCAACAGTCACTTTGACCGACAGGCTCGTGCTAGCTCAGCTCGTGGTAGCTCTTAACGCGATTCTTTTTACAACCTAAACTGAACTGTCATAAGGATGCAGCTATAATATATTATAGAGTGTATAGCCCCATGCTTATTTCTCCGTCGCAAAACTGACCTTTTAACTAGTCAGGAAGTCCTCTGAGCCAAACTTAATGTAACTGATAATGTGTCATACATAATACTGTTCAAATAATTACTTCATTGTCTTGTAATGTGACAGATTTTGTTTACTAAGAAGAAGAATTATGAAGAAATTGTGTCACGGATCAGATTTATCGAAATAGACCCCTACTATCCACCAGAATGCAATCATGGATACGTCACCGATTTACTACTAAGGTAGGTGCCAAATTAACGAGGAGTAACGGTCATTGACCCTCCTAAATTTATTAACATTCTTAATTTAAAAAACAGAATTAAAGACATAAAGTTGTTTTGAATTGACATCTATCGGAATCCTTTACCTTTTCTGGCAAACAGTACATTTATGTTTTTCAAGTACCTTTGATATATTGTAGATATTAGGAAAACGTACTTTATTTTAAGTTTATCTAGCGCCTTGTATAGAAGGAATTGGGGTAGAAATAATTTGAGAACGACAAATATTATTGGAGACAAAGAAAACAAGTTTTCCAAAGCAATTAGGATGGATTTCAAACTACTAACGACGACCGAAACAATAAACCAATTTAGTTAGAGATCGTACTGAAATTTCAAGATTGTGTTTTACCAATTGACAAAGTTTGGTCTGCTTGAGGGACAAAGCTTTCTAATTTGTAATAATTAAGAAATGGTCTGGCTCTAGAATTAGTTATTAGTACACGACTAAAAGCAGTCATTGAAGAAATTGTGCCCGGCACAGCCTTCGAACAATTTATAATTTAACGCGCGATAGATTGTAATTTACCAGTTTCACTTCGATATTTTATAATTTACCGAATAAAATTGTGTTAATTTGTAAGCTATATGTTCACAATCTTTCTACTGTTTATAATCTTGCGAGATATACAATTTTACGGTGACATATACACACATTACGTTACAAATACATACAAAATTCTTTTCCTTTCGTTCAGTCCATCCAAAAGTTGTCTGGTAGAAATTGCCTTGTGCAATAAGACCACCTATTGTACACTATAATAAGCTGTGTAATAAAGTATTAATAAATAAATAAAATTACAATAAACTCCAAGTACCTTCAAAATCAGAAGTTTTTTTTTTAATTATTATTATTGATAGGCTCGCGTTTGACCACTATCTCACCTGATGGTAAGTGATGATGTGGCCGACGATGGAGCACGCTTGCCTAGAAGTAGCCTATTCTCTCTCGACTTAAAGACCCCTAGGTTGTAGCTATCAGGAAACACAGACTCTGGCAGGATTGTAAAACTTACCCAGCAGAGTGTATCCTCTAACAACATGCCCAGCAATATCATCATCATGAATAGCATGGAGCAGACGGACCAGCTCAGCATCAACAGTCCTGGACTCCAAGTCATCCAGGATTCTGGCGACTGCTGACTCAGTGCGGCCTGAAGCGCAGACTAGGCGGGGAAGGTCGTCCGATGGAATGCCGTTGTTGACCTGGTGGTGGAAAAGAGTGGATATAGCGGCTAGCTAGTACTGTTATAGGAATGAGTAGAAAAATTATAAGAACTATTAAAAACTTCCACGATAAGTACATATAAATTTACTTCACCAGAGAGAGAATGTTTGCCAAGACAAATCTTTTAATGGAATCTATTGGCTTACTTAACAGATAACAAAATAGTCATTTAAGCATCCTTTTAGCTACGAAAGCCATATTTCCAAATCTCATACTTGTGGTTAAGAAATAAAATCGAACGAAGTTTTGAAAAGATTTTATTTAGAAATTAATAATTTGGAACATGGAGACAAATGATTTTTAATAGAAAATAAACATTTTTGTCGATTAATATAACAAGAATCGGACATGAGTTACCATTCTCAAAGAGTAAAAAAACGCAATGTTGAGATCTTTTCAGATATCCTCAAAATTTAAAATTGATTGAAAGATATATAATACTAGTTTCATAAGGAAAGAGCCACGAGCAGCAGCTAGTATAATCTAAAAAGAATATCTATATGAAATTTCATTATGAGCGGAAAGCAAATAACCAACCCATAAAACAAGGATACCAAAAAAGTTTCAGTTAAATTAATATAAACTCAAAATTTCAAACAAATTGATGCCAGATTCCAATAATAACATTTCAGGAACTCGTGTTATTTAATGTTTTATCAATGAAAACAATAGACGGACGTAATCAATAGATTGGAAATCAGATCTGTTAAAACTTTGTAAATTTTGTGAATTCGGTGAAAACGAGCATTTTATTTGATAGAATTAATTATTGTTTCAAGGGAGATTGATACCAGATTGATGGATAGAACAATTTATTTTGGATTATTGATAAGTCAATTATTATTGAAATGCTGATAGGAAATTGCTTTGTAACTGTTGTGTTTTTGTCCTAAAATATTCTGCCATTTTTGTTTCTCGGAAGATTTATAAATAAGTCCCCTAATTAAGGTCTTTTTTGGGCAGGATAACAGCAGAATGAAAATAATAATATTCCCCAACTATCACACAACGCTGTCTAGTCTCAAGCTAAGCAGAGCTTGTGTTATGGGTACTAGACAACTGATAAACATACTTATACATTTCCAAATACATACATATTATAGATAAATTACACTCAGACACAAATGATTATGCTAATCACACAAACATTCGTCCTGGGTGGAAATCGAATCCACGACCTTCGGCGTAGCAGTCAGGGTCACTAACCACTAGACCAACAGGCCAGTCAAAAATATGCATCGTTAAAATGAGAGAAAAGGATATGTAGCAATTGTAATGTAGTTATTTTAGAATCAGCTTTATAATGTTTCCACTGGGACCATGGGACGCAGGTCTCATCTCTAGAAAAAGGAATGGGCCGTAATTCTCCACGTGAACCCAGTGCGGGTTGCTGGATGTCAACTACTTTTTTATTCTAGGACATTCTTGTTGAACGGTAAAGGAAAACATCGTGAGGAAACCGGCATGTCCTAGAACCAAAAATTCGAAGACATGTGACGTCCATCAACCAGTACTGGGCCCGCGTGGAGGATTACGACCCATTCCCTCTCCTAGAGAGGTGGCCTGAGTCCCAGCATTGGGAACATTAAAAAGGCTGATGATGATGATTGTGGATTATTCAAGATGTTTATCTTCACCGTTTTACGAGTAATGGTGACAAAATAAATTACATAAAGTAATTTGCCTAGCGACCCTCCGTTACCACGACTACAGCACCGCCCCTAGTCTGGTCCTGATAACTGCTTATTAGTATTTTAAATATAGGATTACAAATACATGAGCTAATATTTTGAGTACACTGTTCTTTTGATTATATAATATGAAATCGAATCTTAAGAGACGCACAAAAAACACTGTTATATAAAATGCCTCCTTACCTTTGGTCTCGCGACATCCTTCAGTAAAGTATGAGCGTTAGCACCTCCAAATCCGAAGCTGTTAACTCCAGACATGCCCCTGTTCCAAGGTGTTTTGTCGGTGACCACCTGGAGTCTTTTCTCAGCCAAGGCCGCGACTCCTTCACGGGGAACGTTGTAGTTCAAATTTGGTGGGAGGTAACCAGTGCTGTAGGCGATGCACATCTGAAAAAAGAGAGGAATTAAAGTTGAAGAATAAAATAATTAGTAGGAACTTAAAGTATATGAAAGAGATTGTGTTAATTTGGGCTCCACCTTTTACTCGCTTAGGAACAATGAAAGTCTTTAAGAGCGCTCTTCTCAAACCTTCTATCATTAACGTAAGCATGGTTTGAAATCTTGTTGTTTCATCCAAAGCGTATCAACGCAATCTACACTAACATAATAAAGAGGTAAAGTTTGTGTTTTGTTTTTTTATTTATTTTTTTGTTTGTAGGAGGTCATTTCTGGAAGTACTGGTCCGATTGCTAAATTTTTTTCACCGATAGAAAGCTGCTGCTGCTTGATTCCTGAGTGACATAGGCATATTTTATGTACGCGAGCTAAGCTGTAGGCAAAAGCTAGATTTCATAAAAAGACAACGTGTTAGGCGATTATCACATTTTGTATGAAATTCTTGCACGTTCTTCTCCATAGAGACCTACTCTTTGGAACGTGCAATTTAGCTTCACTTTTCTTGGACTGACCGACATTTGACTATTCAAAAGTGCCTGTAAATAGTCTATTTGAAATAAATGCTTTGATTTGATTTGATTTAAAATGAGTCAGAGCCTGCGTGAATTTACAAAACGCAACTACGCGCGTGAGTGCGTAAATAACTCGCACGATGATGCAGATCTACACTCCCACAAGTTAGCGCGTAGGTGCGTTGACACGCAACATGCAGCGTGATGCGTAGCAGTGTGATAATCGCCTAAGTGCTTTTATTTTATAAAAAACTGATGTGTTTAATCCGCCATGTAACCTCAATATTCATAATTCTAGAGGAGATATGCTTAACATGGTGACTCGTGACGTCATTACAAGCCGTCGTAATTGGCGGAGATGACGTATCTCTGCTACATATTCCTTGTGTTAATTAAAGCTCCAAACAGGGTTGATGGAGCTAGTATGTTTAGGGATATGAGTATTTAGTAAACACTGTCACTGTGACGTTTTGATAGAATGATAGTAGGTGTTTGACTGGCAAATGGTAAGTATTAAAAAACATCACTACAGGGGCCCAAGTCTGCTATTTTTATTAATTTCGTCATTCCAACACGATCCCATTGTCATTTTGCTAAAAGTTCCTGATCTGCTAATTGATAATGATAGATCATTGATCGGTCAATGGTCTCGTAATATAGTTGTTGTAAAATGACAATATCGAGCTTATTGAAAGCAATGAGTGCACAATGACGTTCTAATGGTAGGTCACTGATCAAAGGAACTGTCAAAATTTATGCAGATTACCGCATGCTACAGATATTCATTTGTCATTATGTACGAAATTACCATTCTATGCTATTTCTTTCAATGGAGTGTCAGTGGTTGACCATTGGAAAGTCATAATGATGCCATTATATTAGTAGATTACCAAAATTTGTCAAAATCAACTATTATGAAATCAATGATAGAACATTCTGACACTATTGTAATAGCAAACTTGAGGCCCTAAGTGTACCACCGTGGGATCTGGAGGCACCGTGGGATCTGGAGGCAACAGTCCTTGCACACATGCACGACATGCGCGTGGAGATGCAACGCCGGGGTGAAAGTCCTCTGCCGCGACAGGTCGCGGCATGGCGGACAGAGCTCCGGCGGGATCTCATGGTGAAATGGCGTCAAAGACTATCGCAACCCAGTGCTGGGCACGCCACAATTTTGGCGATAAGTCCCCTCTTTGAGGCGTGGCTGGATAGACCTCACGGCGTCCTTACCTTCCGTATGACACAGGTCCTCACCGGAAATGGCAAGTTCGGGAGGTTCCTGTTCCGAATTAAAGCGGAAGTGACGCCCGGGTGTCGCCACTGTGCGGAACGCCCGGAAGACACGGTGGAGCACACAATCGCAGTGTGCCCTGCTTGGGTGGAGCATCGCCGTGCCCTCGTGGCGGTGATCGGCGGCGGAGACCTCTCACGCCGGGCCTTGGTCGAGGCCATGGTCCGGAGCGAGGAGGAGTGGCAGGCGGTCGCCGACTTCTGCGAAGCAGTAATGCTCGCTAAGGAGGAGGCCGACCGCATCTCCGCTCTCGCCGCCGCCGGGATTCCGATCCCGATTTCCAGCCACCGTAGGCGCGGGCTTGCGGACAGTGAGCAATGGGTAGCTCGCTGTCCGGCCGTCCGGTAACTGTCCGAACCAAGCCCAAGTCGTCGACGGCGCGCGCTGTTCCCGCGCGCCTCAAGGAGTTGTCAGCAACAGCAGGGACCCAGCCGGGTCGAAGCCTACTGGGGCCAGGGTTATCCGAAAGGGCGCTCGAGCCCCGGTATGAAGGCTTGAAGGAACGGGATGGGTTTTTTAGTCAGTAAGAGTCTGACACTATCTCCCGCTTCGCCCAAGAGCGGGGGTTGTCATAAGATGATTTTTCCCATCGAAAAAAAAAAAGGCCCTAAGTGTACCAAAGCAGTGAGAAAATTAAATTAAGTGGGTTGAGAAAATTATGTCTCACAGAGAATCTTTAAAAAGCTTGTTCAAATACAGTAATCCGACATTGGAAACTATCGGATTAAAGTTGGACACGTGTGACAACGTTGCATATGCCACGTAAGTTTCTAAGTCATCTATTTTCAAGCAATCTCAAGAGACTAGATGTCATATTAATGCGTAGCATACGTAGGATACGTGGGCTCATTTTGTCTTTAGTTTAATACATCTGTCTCATTAAATATAAAAAGTAAAAACATTTGATAAAAATTGTGCTAAAAAGTAGAAAATTATTCTTCACTTGCTTCGCGCGCGTCATAGTAAGTTTCTTAACACAATCTTTTTTTTTAACTATCACACAACGCCGTCTAGTCTCAAGCTAGGCAGAGCTTGTATTTTGAGTACTAGACAACTGGTAAACATACTTATAAACATACTTTGGACCCACAATCCATCCCTTTGGAGGCCGGATTTTGAAAAAACCCTTTCTTAAAGCCTCTGCCAGCGGCTTCACCGGCGTGAAAGTAGGATTTCTCCATACAAACTTTGTGTCCTTGTTTCATGCTCTCCAAAGTCATGAAAGGAAGCCCTGTGCAAAATTTCATGGTCTTAGCCCCTATATTTTTGTCAGATGTGTCAGTCAGTTAGTTTCTTCCATTATCATTACTTAAATATTCTTCAAAGTGACCATAGCATAATTATGTAAATCAATCAATATCGCAAAGAAAATGTATTTAAAGGTCAGTCGCGCACTATTCGGATGCAGTTGGCCGGAATAAATACACAGATACTCGTACTGCCGCCTAGGCGGGTACGAGTTTTGTGTCCAATTTATTCCGGTCAAATGTTCAAGGGATTAATTTCTCAACAAATTATGATCACGAATACACCAGTTATTGCAACTTTACACACAACTGTCTTACATATAAAGCACGATAACGTACAATGAAGAAGACATCCACATAAATTATGAAGTAACTTTGTAGCAAGATAACATTAATTACAACACGACAGTTTTCTTAGGATTGAGGCACAAAATAGATAAGTACAGAAGTCAATCTACATACAAAGCGCGCTCGAGCAACGCACACATAGACACCGCTCACGGCGCAATGCGCTGACCCTAGCGCGTCCGTAGACCGTAGGTATAAAAAGTGAAGTACAATGCGTTCCAAATGAGAATAGGATCGATTGCCATGTAGTGACGTCACGATTAACTGTCAATGGAGGAAAGTTTTTAGAATCTAATATATTTACGAAAAATTTTATTTATTTATTTACGAACTGTGAACGAAAAAATTCAATCAGAATCCAGTTCTTCAATTTTAATAATCTTAGCGTACTTAAATTTTGCCAAAATTTCTTCGTTTTGACAGTACGACGTGACGTCACAACATGGCAATCGATCCTATTCTCATTTAGTACATACTCGTTTTGAGATTGACTTCTGTACCCATCTATTTTGTGATTGAGAGCGCTCACTGAGTACCTTCTTACCTAAGGGGATTGGATGCTGCAAATCCGATGAGGGTATTCCTCTGGGTGTTTTAACAGAATTAACTCGTGTACCTATCTGATAATTACTTTACTTCGATTAAAAGTAAGGAAGGTACAAAATGGTATGAAAAATGCGCCTAAGAAATGACACATGTTTTTTCTTGTTACTTGTTGATAATCTTGTAAATTAATCTGCTAACACTTGTTAGCCGATTAATAATATGTCTGACCATTTAGGTTTTGTTTGAAGTCGCACGACTTGAAGTCTTCGATTTCAAGTTATATGTTCAGTGTAACAAAAAAATAATCTTTTAAAAGTTTTGAAAGGTTAATCACTAGCCTAATAAGTTGTTTAGATGTAACTGTTAATGTGTCTCAGGGTAAGTACATTTTATATAATGTATGATGATGACGAAGACATGTTACATCCACCAACCCGCACTGGGCCCGCGTGGTGGTTTACGGCCCATTCCCTCTCCTAGAGAGGAAGCCTGAGTCCTAGCAATGGGAACATTAAAAAGGCTGATGATAATGAATATTGAGGCGCGCGTGGTATGCGCCGTCGACGACTTGGGCTCGGTCCGGGCAGTTACCGGACGGTCGGATAAAGATATTTCTAAGTTGAAATAAAAGGACTTCGAACAAACCCTAAATATTGTCAGACAACGTATTTTAAATAAAACATTATTGGGGATATCTTTCATTCTTTGTATTTCATAATGAAGATTGTACATACGTACCTAGAAGTAACCTTTTCATTGTCTATTAGAGAAGTCCGGGTAATAGTTACTAGAAAACGGATTCTGGCATGAAATCCTACACGCTAGCTATTTATTACACGTATACTGCCGTCGTCATAGAAAACACAGTATCTTAACTTTCTGTTTTCTCTTTTTATTTATTATCGTGACAACGAGGCAGAACTCTACGCGGCAAAAATTTCGGTTTATTTTTAACGCTTCTGGTTCCAGAACCAACATTTTGGCCGCGTAGAGTTCAGCCTCGTTGTTACGATAGTAAAAAAAAAACGAGAACACATACACACAATTAATGTACTCCAAAATTTTACAGTATCTAAAAATGTAACCGATAAAAACCAATTGCCAAGCAATAGCAAAGCTAAGTTAAGCTAAGCTTAGCACTTAGCTAAGCTTTTAAATCAAATATTTACCTTAGCAATGGAACATAAACCAGAGGCAGGCTCACTGTGTCCAAGATTGGACTTGATGGACCCAATCAAGAGAGGTTCTTTACGACCAGTGCAGAAGATCTCATCGATGGCCAGCAACTCCTCAGGGTCTCCGACTCGGGTACCTGGTGACGATAGAACAGACGGTAAGATGATATACGATACGACTTATAGAAGACGCTAAATGGGTTGACCTGACTTTCAGGCTTAGATCGATTCAAGGGGGTGTAAAGAGTAAGCTTATGGGTCACGGTTATGGCAGAAATGTTTAAGCTACTCTACTCTAGAAAGAGCAAGATATTATGATGTCCAAGTCTTCATTCTTTCAGTACATCTTAAGGTTGTCTGAAGATTGCTCTGTGTTATAAGGCTTGAGGTCCTAACACGAGCTCTTAAAGCAATCCATTTGATAACCTAAAATGAACTGTAAGAGGGATGGTGGTATTATAGAGTGCATAGCTGCATTCTTCTTTCTCACTCGCACGACTGTCATTTAAACACGCCATTGCAAGACCCTTGTTCTTATCATTTACTGTACTTCTCTAAACTTTTTGTTGACACGTAGTCTAGTGGCAGCTTTTATCTTAGATAGATGATAAATATTGCCTCGTAGCGTGGTAATACCGCCAGACTTCTGAGCACATTATCAGTTGATAGCGATGTGGAGGAGTGAGTTATGCGATGTCATATTTTAAATTATTTTTAGTTTGTTATTTTTTTTGGTTACAAATGATAGTTGATCATAATAAAATAGATGTTTTTTTTTCATGAATGACGATCTGCAATTTACTTACCTGAAAGTGTCGCAAGTTTTTAAGACATACATTGCCAAAGCAGCATTTTATACAACAGTAACTGAAAAAATTAAGGAATTGCGATTTGGAACCTGATGCCTTAAAAACTTTTTTTATTATTATTATTATTCATAGGCTCGCGTTTGACCACCATCTCACCTGGTGGTAAGCGATGACGTGGTCGACGATGGAGTACGCTTGCCTAGAAGTTATCTATTCACTCTTGATTTAAAGACTCCTTAGTTGTAGCTATCGGGAAACACAGAATCCGGCAAGGAATTCCACTCCTTGACTGTATGCACAATAAATGTGTTCCCAAAACGTTTTATGCGTATGGGTGGGATGTCTACCATGTACCGCAACCGTAAATAGCGCAACGCCGTACGTCTTTTATCCAGCTCAGAAATACTTATCCAACGATGTAACACACGTAGCCAATAAAAGGCGGGACTTGGATTCACATCCTTCTCTCTAACAACTCAAAAGGCTACAACTTCACCAGCTATTTCAAATACAAAAAGCAAATCTATAAAGGTTGCTACTGCACTTTCCTATCGCACTGGATTGTAGCGTTGCCAAAAGCTACTGGCAAGTGACTGTACGTAAATGCACTCTTGACCCGTACTTTTAGCTGCCGACCGTAGCTTCGAATTGCACGATTTCACAAACTCCAAGCCTATTTTCCTTCGTAGTTTTATGAAAAAGGTTTTTTTTTAAAGTTGTTTTTTTTGTAAGGTTAGCAACAACAGCAGAAACACCGTTTCAAAAGAGGTTTTAATAATAAAGCGGGATTAATCCGACGCACACGTGTGAAACGTCTGAGGCGTGTGAGGTCAGTATGCACATTACGTCGATGCAATGTGTGTCACGTATATTCCACATGTCAATCTTCGATTTTAACGCTGGATATCATTCGATAGTTAGTTAGAATTGTAGAATCAGACAGTAAATTGAAAGTTTTTTTTTTTAATGTGTTTAAATCGCTTTAGATCCTCAAGAAAATTTAAATTAAGGAGAAGACATTGTAAAAGATAATAATTACTCTCAAGTGGTTCTCTCCTTTCGAATGATTTTGGACAAGGATATAAATTAGGGTCTCACGGGGACCCCGTGAGACCCTAATTTAAAAGCAAGGGGATGTATCGATAAAAGATTAACTTCGTTAATTTCCTTCACGTCAAAGTGCGTTGGCACTCAACATAATTGAATATAATTATTTAATTAATTAAATTAAAAGCTTGAAAATGTACAAGATCAATGAGCTTATATTCAATTATTTGAGCTCTAAAGCCTTGCGACAGGTGTGATTTAATATTCTTAGGTACTAAATATCTACTAATATTATAAACGTGAAAGTAACTCTGTTCATCTGTTGACGTTATTACAGTTGAACTACTGTATCGATTTCGATGTTTGTAGGCTGGAAACATAAGAATACATACTTTACACTTCACTCCCTCACAAGACCCCACCATCCTCTTCTAACCTAACCTGCCCGAGTCAGGATGCACCCGTCCGAAGTCCGTTAATAATTGTAAAATATCGATTAATATTTGGTGTACAATTATTATAATAACTTTTCCGCCTTTTATGATTTATTTATTTTGTATTATTAGGTATAGGTAATGTGTACTGTTCTACTCTATTCACTCATACCTATTAGTATTGTAATATGGAAATATTGTAAAATCAATATGACTGGCCTGTTGGTCTAGTGGTTAGTGACCCTGACTGCTATGCCGGAGGTCGTGGGTTCGATTCTCACCCAGGACAAATGTTCGTGTGATGAGCATAATCATTTGTTCTGTGTCTGGGTGTAACTTATCTATAATATGTATGTATTTAGAAATATATAAGTATGTTTATCAGTTGTCTAGTACCCATAACAAGCTCTGCTTAGCTTGGGACTAGGTGGCGTTGTGTGATAGTTGTGGAATATTAATAATTTAAAAAAAGTAAACATGGTGTTTTTTGCCGGTTCATCTTCATAGGAACCGTGCACTAGCTTCTGATGTTTTATAAGTGCCTATGTAGGCCTATATGAAATAAAAATATTTTAATTTTTTTTTTATGTTGAATTGTTAAATGTACATAATGTTAGATCTATTTCTTTGAAGGGACAAGTATAACTTTGTAAAAGGTAGACAAACCTACTAAATACAAATGCCTCAGTACGCAGTAAGACGTACAAATCTTGATCCAGACTCGAAACTCGCACAAATTGCCGACTTCACCCCAAAATCTGCATCCCCATATTTGAATGAGAAAGTTTAGGGACAAACGTTTACGCACGTACGGACGGAGTTATCGCACATTTGAATAAAGGCACGTATCACGGTTGGTCAGTTCTCGGCCGGACTAGTTGTAACACTTGTAGCCATAGAGCTATGAGTTGCCTCGGCGGCATCGCATGGAATGGTAATGTTGAAACTTTTCCTATGAACCATAGACGTGTAAAATAACTGTAGCTTTAGTTTAATTTTCGATCGAATTTATTTTAAGAATATGTACTTAAACTACATAAGAATATACTTACACGTTTTTTTTTTTCTATACAATTTCATATACGCGAATGTTGGGGGTCTCTGTTCCCCTCTCTATTTTATTTGAATTCGTCTATTCAACATTCGACAATCGTATACATTAGGTAAGTATATTATTTATCGTCTATGATTTTATTACTTTTTAATATCGCTGAGTAGGCGTCTGTACCAGAGTATTTTTTTTTTTATAATGTGTAGGCTCGCGTTTGACCACTATCTCACCTGATGGTAAGCGATGATGTGGCCGATGATGGAACACGCTTGTCTAGAAGCAATCTATTCACTCTTGACTTAAAGACCCCTATTACAATATAAATAATAATAAGTTATGTAAGGCACAAAATAAATATTTTTTTTATATTTTTCTTTATTTTATTTTTTTGTTTGTATTTTAATCGTATACGTTATTATTGGCTTATAATCATTTGCACTATGACTATGTGTCTAAGACAGCAACACGTGTGTTTACAGCACATAACGCAAGCACGAATATTAATATTATTCGCTACCGACGCCTCTTTGCAGTTCCTTGCTCTGTGGTTAAACAGTCTGGCCAGTTGTAGCCGTTCTGTCGGTTGTTTGTCAAAGTTGGGGGAGCCGGCGATAAATATCTGAAGGAACTTTGGGTTCTAATGTTGTTCGCAGTTTTGCTTGGTAGCCGGGAATTTTAGGTGTGATTTTCGCTGAATTTTAATATAATTCCTGAGCCTTTATTTGAAGAAAGTTGTTAGTGATTCTTACATTTTTTAATAGACTTTAAAAAGGAGTGGTGAGAGGGAGAAGAACTGGTGAACTAATACCTGGACAGTATGTTCTCTTGGGTTACTTTTCTAAATCCAAGTAGTCCAAGTAGTAGTCTTTGGCCCTGGTTATAACTTTGGCACAAGCATAATAACCAATAAGAACATAAGAAACCGTGTTTCTAATGGTTTATGAGCCCAGGTCAAAGTTATACTTCAGGGCGAAGTAACCCCACTTTATGGAATCAAGCGAGAAAATCCACTGACAGAAAGAAGCAAGTAATAACAATAATTTTGACAGAACCCACACTTTATTCCGTGACAATGAAGGTTCCATCTATTACAGAACACAGTAAATATTTTTAGAATCATAATGGCGGAAAAGCTTGTAAAACTTTGCTTTTATTCCTTCTAGAGTTATGAGTGGGCGACATTTTTGTCATAAAAGTGCTTTATTTCGTATCTCAAAATGTTTTACATTGATATATTATATTTCCTACCGTGGCCGTGTTTTTGGTTCAGAAAAATATGGTTCGGTACTAGGTAGATATTTATTTAATTCTTTCATGAATATGTAAATGGAAATTTTGATATACTTTTGAAGATAGAAATCTATTCTGCTACTTTACTTTTGTGGTCTCTCGAGGCTCTCAAGGACTTCCATTCTAAAGCTTCAGAAACATTAGGCACAGATCTCTCGCACATATCTCTAGCACAGTGTCAGTGTGGACCCTCTCTACAGGACATGCGCCACCTGGAATGCTGCCCACCCTGCACTACCACCTGCAGTTTTCAGGATCTATACCAGGCCAACAATAGAGCCGTAGAGGTTGCCAAATATTGGTCAGAAAAAGTATTGTTTGAGAGTATTAACACGAAAAGAAGAAGAAGATACATTAGGGGACAAAATGCCCTCCAAGATGACAGGCAACGCTGTCAAATTGTTCTACATATTTATTTATTTGTAATAAGCATACCAACAGCACAGTCACTTACAATTTAAATAAAACTTTTTTTTTATTTTGATAGGTTCGCGCTTGACCGCTATCTCACCTGATTACGTTTGACAATTGACATTTGGCAACAATGCAAATGACAGCTATGCATGACATTGACAAAATGAATATTAGAGACATAGAGAAAAATAAAAAATGTGTACAGTACTTGTACATCCAGAACACTACAAAGAGAAAACACGCCGAAATATAAAAACGTACATTATTTACACTGTTTATATATATATCCCGATAAACAATAAAAATAATGTACGAGACATATTGTTATCACGTGAATGCGTTGTAAAATGTTGTCGGACAAGTTGCAGGACCCGGGGCAACGTTGCAGCAGATTGAGCTTTGCGAGTCATGTTGGGGGACATTTTGCCCCCTAATGTATCTGAGACTCAATAATATATATATATATATATAGTATGGAAGACGCCTAGTGGGGATTTTTTTAGAAAGCAGACTAAAAATTTAAAACAGTTCCTCTATTATAGTTCAGTTCGAACATTTTAAAGTACTTAGAAGTAGAACTTAATTCGCTGCATCAGCTTCTTTTGCGGTGGGTAATCACCAAACAACTTCAATCAAAATAACTTATATTAAATCTTTAGCTATTTGTTGATTACCACCAAATAACTAAAGATTTAAGATGAAAGTTTGAGAATGCGTTTGCGTTTGTTAGTTCTTAACGCTCGAACATTTGAACGAATTTCGATGCAATTGGGTACAAGGGTAGAACATGTCTTGAAAGATTGATACATTTTTTCCCAGGAGCGTGTTCCCTTGGGAGAATTTTCTACTATCACGCAGACGAAGCCAATATCAGAAGCTAGTAAATATATAAAAATAATAATAAATTAATTCGGGTGGTACATACCCATAGAAACTATAAGCTACTTATTTAGTATATTATTATTATTACATCTAGCCTATACTGCCCACGGCTGGGAGTAGGCCTCCCCCCCATTCCTTCCATAATCTAGGTAGTACATAATTTAAAAAAAAATATTTGCTTTGACTCGCCATACCCCCCCACAAGGCATGCCCCTCTGATTTTAAAAGGGACTGTCAAAATGTACAGTTGCTGGCGTATGCTATGTAAGGTCTCTTTAATGAGGCCAGCAAAATGGTCAGAGCAAATATTAAAGAGAACGAACAAACAAAACTAAAATGTTAACACTCGAGATTCTATGTACTTTGTACCTGTTCTAGGTTTTCACGAGGTAAACAGCGGTTCAGTGGATTCAGGAAATGTAATTGGCGGTAATAATCGTTTGAATGGTCATTTGGGTTTTGTTGCTGCTAATAACAAGCCTGTGAGAACATTTGAGGACCATTTTCTGAGATTTTCTTGAGCAAATGTTGCATTGGTTGATGTTTTTGTATTTTGGTCTGTAAATAAGTCACGATTCAACAGCTGAATGTATTTGGATGTTTAAAACAAGGGTTTACTATACCCTGGATTAGGACATAGGATTTTTTTTGTCACGGTAGTACTTTCCGTGGGATTTTTAATTTTGGCAAAAGTTAGTTTATTATTTTATCGCAATAAACTTAAATCATTATTTCGCAAGTTTCTAACGCAGGCGTTGGAGAAAAACAGGCTGAACAGGACTGGCCAAATTGAACGAGTGCACTATATATAACAGTGAGTGGAATAGGTAGGGCTATTTAGGTTCATTGACCGCAAACATTCATGTTAATATGGATATTCCACGGGATAATTAATATGTTTTTGTACAACTTCAAGATGAAAATGTTAAAATGATTGTTGATTCTTGAATAAGAATTTGTTACGTAAAAAAATATATATGATTTAAAGAATCAAGTTTATCTATTTATTATACTATCCTTAGTCCCGTCCTTCTTATATTTACCCGTAAGAAAGGAAGTATAACCTTTTATTGGTACGGAAGACAAGAATAGTTTTTTTAATAATTTTACTACTTACTTATAATCCAACCAAATCCCGGGACTCGGGAATATCCATATTATTTTAACCTATGGAAAGTACATAAAACAGCCCTACCTATTCCGATCTCTGACCAGAACAGATGGGCGTAGACTCACTGGACGCCTGAAGGAAGACGTCTCCATTCAGTTCGACCATGACAAAGGCGGAGTAACGATTTGATCATGTTAGCGAGGAAAACTTTTTCATCGTCCAAGATAGAGAGCTTTAGAAGGAGATGGTCCTTTTTCCCGCAATAAAACAGTGTAAAAAAACAAAATATTAATATACGTATAACATAATAAATACAAAACCTAAAAGTACTTAATATATTCAGAATTAACTACGGTATTAATTTCTGCTAATTTTAAAATAGGTAACTTTATTATAACATAACTATAATTTAATTATAATATTATTTTAGGATAAAAAATAAAGTTGAAAGGTAAAATTGTCTACAATGCGTCGATCTTTCCATTAGGATGACTAATTTCTTTAAAGACAACAATACCTGAATGCATTTAAAGAAAATTTCAGGCATAAATCATGATTGTAACTTGATTTTCTAATTGCATTGTTACATTGAATATTTCTGTCAGTAGCTTGCAGTATCTGCAGATTCAGATTATTTAAAAGCCACATAAAATTTATTATATAAAATCTGTTCTAAAATTCAAACAACATCAAGTCGAGAGTAATTATCAACTTTAGCATTCGACACAAAACTCAGAATCGTCGTTACCAACTTCCCTCTAAGCTCGATTAAAATTAATTTCAATTCTCTTCATTACAAGTTTCACAAAAGGTTTACAACCCCGCTTTGTATTGTAAACAATAGTTCATTTTAATTTCATCTCAGAGTGCCCTTAACTATGCTTGCGAAAGTTTTTCTTACTTTTTCATTTTTCTCTCTTGAAGTTTCCTCGCAAAGTTAATGTGCCATTTCTTTTTTAAAGTGCAGATTCTTGGAAGTTTTGTGAAATGCTCGGATTGTTTCTAATAAGGTGTTAAGGTGCGAGGTAGTTGGACTAGCTAGAAGTCTCATTTATTTCAGTTGTGCTCTTGGGATTGTCGTCGTGATTTTTTTATGGAGACGACTCTTGTTTCTTGTATTTTGAATTTTATTTACAACTTAGGGGTCTTTGAGCTTTAAAGGGGCCTGGGGTTGCGGGATTGTTTAAAAGAGTTACTGTAGCTACGCAAAGGGTGCCGGAACCTGTGTTTCTCAGGTGGTATTAAGTCAGTAAATGAATGATACTTCCTCTCACACCCACCATATAAAGAGTCTATATGTGAAGAGTGACTAGGTTACTTCTAGGTAAGCGTGCTCCATCATTGGCCAGATCATCGTTTACGATCAAGTGATATAGTAGTGAAACATAAGTCTATAAACAATTAAATAAAAAAAAATATGCTGCGAGTCAGACCCGCGCACGAAGTGTTCCGTACCGTCGACGTCGGTAGCAAAAACGGCCAAAAAATTACTTTTGCTTTACGGGATCTTAAATACTTAACTTATTTGTTGTTATAGTGGCTATAGAAATGCATGAAAATATCAACTGTTCATCTATCAGGGTACATGACATACAGCCTGGTGACGTCAGACACCAGACTGTATGTCATGTACCGTCTGTCTGTCTGTTTGTCTGTCTGTCTAACCGTCTGATTAGACAGACAGACAAACAGACAGACAGACGGACGGACAGCGAAGTCTTATTATTAAGGTCCCGATTACCTTGTGGATACGAAACCCAAAAAAAAATATGCTAATATCAGTGTCTTTTCAAATAAAATTTTAAAATAGTAGATATTTTTGTATATTATGTTTGACTAAATTTAATAAAAAGAAACAATTTTACCTAATATATTAATAAATACTGTCCCTTCTCCTATACTGTAGAATCGTAGACATAAAATATTTACCCAACCACCCAGAAATATTTTAGTTTATATTCAGCATCCATGATGGAACTCGGTCAATAAATAGAAATGGAATTCCATTAGGTAAGTCCGCAATAAATAATTAGGTAAGGTCAGAGTTTAGATCGGCGAACGAAAGGTCAAAGGTCCGATCCTGTCCCGTGGAGTTATTGTGGTCAACCGCTCGTTACCCGGCCATATTAGGTACGTACCACAAAATAGATAGTTACAGAAGACAATCTCATGTATGTACTTCACTTTTTATACCTACGCTCGGTGGACGCACACTAATGAGCGTTTGAGCCGGAACTGTTCGACGAGTGGTGCGAGGCGCTCTGAGATATCATGTCCGTGAGCGGTGTCTGTGTGTGCGTTGCTCGAGCGCGCTTTGTATGTAGATTGACTTCTGTACCTATCTATTTTGTGTACGTACTATTATTGAATCGAGGGTTATAATAGGAAACTGACTTGCCTTAGTTTAGGCATTTACTATGCGTTCCAAATGAGAATAGGATCGATCGCCATGTTGTGACGTCACGTCGTAGTGTCAAATCGAAGAAATTCTAGCAAAATTGAAGAACTCAGAGATGAGTAATAAACTTAATCTATATATGCAAAAATTAATCCCTATTTCCCTTGGTCACGCCCGCCGTCACGCGTAGAAAGACGGATTTCGCTATTTATTTTTTTGTTGTGTTTGTTATTGTTAGGAGAAGGTTATTTTGGAAAAAAATATGAAAATTAGGGTAGTGTGGGGTAGTGTAGGGTAGATTAGGGTAGGGTAAAGTAGGGTATATTAGGGTATTGTAGGGTAGAGTAGGGTATAGTAGGGTGGCAAAAGCTAGTATATAATAAAATATAATATATGAGTAAAAACGGATTCTGAATAAAATTTTATCGTTGACAGTTCGTAAATAAATAACTTTTTTTTTTTCTCGATTTGACAGTAAATCGAACGTCACAACATGGCAATTGATCCTATTCTCATTTGAAACGGCATTGTACTGATAAACATGAGACTGGTCTAATAATAAATCCTTACATATTAAAAACCAATGTCCCTCACCACGTCCCGTTTGTCTGTATGAATGCGTTAAACTCGAAAACTACCTACTGAATGGATTTTTATAAAGTTTTCATGTTTAAAGAGAGTGAGAAAGGCTTAAGGTTCTCAACTACTCATCATCATAGTTTCAGCCGATATACGTTCACTGTTGGACAAAGGCCTCCCCCTAGTGTCGCCACAACGAACGTTCCCGCGCGTCCCACATCCATCGGTTTCCCGCAACCTTCACCAGCAACCTTTTCAACTCCTAATATGCATGTATTATACTATTATTTTTCTAGGTAGGAAATCAGCTAATGACATCTCTCGCCCTTGGGCTAGGCGGGAGGGCGTGTCAGACTTTCCTGACTAAAACTCACTCCAGTTTTTCCCGGCTTTTCCTTCGTTCTAGGGCCCCAGGGTTTTCTTTTTAGGAGTCTATATTACATGCATATTAGTTGTGACAAGACGAGATTTCCAAAGATTTTTAACACGTCCGTACAAAGCTTGGGTCGCTGGCATTATTTGTTTTTTTTTTTTAGATTGAGAACTTATCAAAACTTCTGCTCTGTGGGAGCAAGAGAGTGTCGTACTTTTACAGATAAAATTCCACGCGTGTGACTTCAGTTTTCTTTTCCCCCTCTAGCCAAGTTACAACCGTTTCGTTTCGATTGTCTTGTGCCGAACTCCTGAACTCCGATTTCTTTGTTCTGAGCGTTGAGCTAACTTGGCAGGAGGGCATTTCCGCGATGACTCTTTCAAGAAATCCTTCTGGATTAAGCCCCTTAATTCTTATAAAGAAATCTAGGCAGCATAAGTAAGTAGTCACTAAGATTGTTCAAGGTGGGTTAAGGAATAAAAAATAAATTCTAACCTGTGCCATGAGCTTCCACGAACTCCAAGATGGACGGAGGGATGGAGCACTCCTCGTAGAACTCGCTGAGGAGCAGCTTCTGAATGTGACCGGCCGGGTATGTGATACCCTGTTCTTTGTAACCATCGCAGTTAGTCTTGGCGTGGAGGAGCTGAGCGTATACCCTGGTGGAAGAACCATATTGTTAACAGTTGTTTTTATGTAAGTGGATTAAAATATAGACAAAAAATTTGGTTTTTACGGGAAGGATTGATTTGAGAATAACTTTCGTAGTAACATCACGAAGAGAGAATATTACATTACTTCATAAGATTAGGAGATACCATTGGATCAATAAAATTCTAAAATGACCTACGTCTGTAGGGCCAAAATAAGTCTATATATCAACATTAATTATCTTTTATAGTTTTATGTGTCATAGAATTGACTCTCACTACCGAACGCTAGCGTGATGCAATATGAGTCGTGCTAGGACGCGGCCGTTGGAAGGGCGGGCATTTTATGATCGGAGCTCGCACCGAGCGGACGCATCTGTTTGAATATTATTATAATCTGTTTTAATAAAACGTTGTCCAGTTATTTCTCGCGGGTGGTTATTGCTCGCGGCTACCCAGTATGCCGAAACCCTACAAGGACATGTGCCCACTAAGTGTCGTGGCTCACCCAATGGCGACATGTATAATTCTTCAATACGTGAGTTTGTAAACTAACTTCCTAAATGGCTTGGCTGATTTTAAAGAAAATTGTTAGTATATTTGATTGGGTCCTTGAATGGTTTGAAGATAAAATTGGACCCGGTAGATGGCGATGTAATTGGGTTTTACATACTTTTTGACGTAAAGCCAGCAGGGCAGGACAATACCTGTCGGGACCGCTGGCATCACTATATATTTATAGTATCTATTTTTTTAAAGACAGTCCTATTGAGATACACAAGACATAATAGCCATTGTTTGAGCATTTAAATTCAAGAAATATCGCAATATATAACAATTACCGAAACGGATCTTGAGCGCTCAGCGTCAGAGTGGGGGTCGCTTTGCGCATTCCATACATCGGCGAGCCAATCATCTTCGTTGTTAGATAGATGAAGCAACACATGGTATGAATCACGAGTGACGTCTATAACACGATGGCGTGGCGAACCAATCACTGACACTCCCCGCCCCCGCGTCCCACTTCGCACCACTAAAGAGACCTAATATTTGACTTCTGCGCAACTTGAAGCCAGCGCTCAAGATCCGGTATTTGTATTATCAGAGTATACCCCACAATTATTTATAAAATAACATTAGGATCACATACCTTCTGGAGTCTTTAGCCTTTTGTAGGAAGACAACCACGATAGCCTCTGAACGAGCGTAACCGTTGGCGCTGTTGTCGAAACTCTTGCATCTGCCATCTGGTGATAGCACTCCCAATCTAAGAGAAACAATATAAAGTTTACAATTTAATCCACATTAATATTATGAAATCTGAAAGTTACTCTTTCTGTCTGTTACTTGTTCACAGTCAAACTACTTTACCAATTTTGATAAAATTTGGAACGGGTTAGCTTCAAAAAAACAGATTACTTTTATTTGGCTTCGACTTAAATTTCGTATCCGCAATAATCGATATTCACGCAAACGAAGTTGCTTCTAAATACGAAATATTTATATAAATAAAAAAATAATTACTAAATAAGTTAATAAGCACAAAACTTCAGAATGTCTAGACCAATTTTCGTGCGATTGATTTTACTAGTATTATAGTTTGGCAAAAATAACTTTATAAATTATTTGAATCTGTTAGTGACTTCACTCGCATCCCTGTGTCACTCACTGAATTTTCAATATCTGTCCAGTAGTTTTTGAGTTTATTCATTGCACTACACTACACTGATATTATAAAGAGGTAAAGTTTCTTTTTTTATTATTTATTTTATTGTTTGTAGGAGGTAGTCTCTGAGAGTACTGGTTCGATTGCTAAAACTTTTTCACCAATAGAAAGCTATATTATTCCTGAGTGACATAGGCTATATTTTATTTACGCGGGTAAAGCCGCGGGCAAAAGCTAGTAAAAATATAAAGATACAGACATACAAAAGTATTAACATATAAAAATAAAAAAATAAAACTTTTGAAAAACATAAACACATCAAAATTTAAATCATTCTTTTTTAAAGACGTAGTATACACGTAGCGATATTTCTACCCACATTAGCCTTAAAATCTACTCTAACGTTACTTACTAAGCAGAGACTGCATTACTGACACTTTCTGGTCACTCTTTGTGAATTTTTAATGTACTTTTTCACGTAGAGAGAAGCAAATATAGTTTTAAGTAAGTAAGCTAGTCTTTTAATAGGGTACCTGAATATTTATATTCATGTGATGTCTAAATTCGTGAATTATTGAAGCTTTCTAGCCACTACATTAATTTATATTACAAGATAATGCATTAAAAATCACTTTTTTTTTTGAACCGGGAAATCGTCTAATAACTTATTCCACTCTAGTTTGTAGATAAACCAATAAATAAATAAATAGTTCTTGAGTATTATATCATAAAGCAAAATCATTTTTAATGTATTTTTAAATATTGAAGCTCTGTATGATTTCAATACCAATTTTTTTCATGTGGGAATTCATCTTATTATTGGATATTTTTTTTTATCTAATTAATATATTGGATCCAATTTAATTGGATCCAATAAATGGATTAAATATTAAAGCCATAAACTATTTTCGAACTTCCTTACCTTGAGAACTGTAGCGATACATAAGGATGAAGACAAAGGTTGGAGCCTCCAACGATGGCAGAGTCACAGTGGCCGTCACGGATAGCCCTGAAGGCATGCTCCAAGGCGTACAAGGAACTTGAACAGGCAGAGTCCACGGTGTAGGAGGGACCAGTGACTCCCAGCCAGTAGGAGATACGGTTAGCTAACATAGCTCGGGAACATCTGAAATTAATGTATGGTGTTAAAGGTTTTTTTTAAATGACATACTATTGCTTCACTGCGATCCGTTGTAATAAAATTAGTTTCATCCTCTCCACTTTACAATAACCATAACAAGACAAACTGCCTCCACTTCCTTTTCACTTTTTCAGTCACTGGGTTCACTTTCAAGCTTCCTATAATATTCTTATTTCAAACTATATCTATTCTCGTTACATATCATTCTGATTGACACTTTGAAGCCGTTCGTGAGAAAGCGCGCTTAGCAATAACGTGTTAGGTCTGATATCAATATAGCGCTACATTTCAATCACAATATCTTCAATATTAATGCCACATCCTTTTGGCAAATGAAATTATGGTCATACTTGTTGATAATACGTAAAAGTAAAACACAAATCTCTAAGGTCCCATGATGTAGGTATTAAACCTTATTGCAGCATGCAAGCTGGTATATAATACTTCAAGCTGCTTTCAAAGTGTCATTCGAATTTAGAATGTGTTTTTATAAAAAATAATAATAATTTACCGTTTAAATCCATTATGTAACTAGCTGTACCTGCGGTTACACTTACGTTTTGGGTTGCTACTGCTCCGCTTTTATTGTATCGTACATGGTATGTATAACCTTCCTTCATAAATCAACTATCCAATAATAAATGTTTCTTCGATGCAAACTAATAGTTTCGGATATTAGTGCGTTTAACCAAACTAGTTTGTTTCAGCTTTATAATATTAGTTTGTATAGATTTAATGGCATCATTAAATACCTTTTAAACCCACTTCCACAAACCCCTTCATACCTACTCTAATTTTATCCCCACGTAGACTTTTTAGGAGTTACCCAAAAACGCTCGTTCAATAATCCTTTTATGTTCTCTAAACTTCATCGAAACTATTAAAACGTTCGTCCACACCGCTATTAAATTCATTTCGACGTAATCGTTGGATAAAGCGTTTAAATGCAACTTCACGCTTCAACTTCATTTAGCTTTCATTATTACAATTGTTTCACGGTAGAGAACCGTTTAAAACTTGTCATAGTTATTTTGTAACCGTCATTTTGTTGGTTCCTTTTGTTTTAAAATTTTTGTACGTTAGAATTTGTTACGAACTTTTCAATTCCTAGTTTCATTACTTTATTAGTTGAAAATCTTTTCTGAACAATAGTCTGTCTTTTAAGTGTAATGTGGAAGTACCTTTTTATTATCATTTGAAAAAAAAGTCTTATCGAGCAAGCTTTTTATTCTTTTGACAAATTTATGACTTAATGTAATTTAACTTTGACGTAAATATTAATTTGGACTGAAATTTGTTGTGACTTTTAATTTCAAGATTTATTTTAATTTGTGATTTGACTTCTATATATTTGTTACCTTGTATTATCTTTTATTTGTTTGACATTTCATATTAACTGTAATATAATTTGAATAGGTATTCTGTGTATGACTTGTAATGTCTTTTTTCTCTGTTGTATTTTTATTTTAAGTTATGTATCGTATAGTTAAAATTTTTCATGATACTTAATGTTATTTGTTCTGTGCGAATTATGTTTTCTTCTTTTCATCTAGGATGGAGACGGAAGGTGCTTATGACTGACCCAGGTCTGGGTTTTTTGCGTATGTAAGTTTATGTTTGTAAACGTACCCACAATACAAGAATTTTCTAGTGAGAGGCAACATTTAACCCGTAACCTAGAAAAAATGCTATTTTAAACTCACCCGGTGATACCGAAGCCGTTGACCTGCATCTTTTCGTAGAACCATGTCTTCTCCGATTCCGAGAAACAGGCTCCCACGAACACACCTGTCTTTGTGTCACGAAGCTCTTTAGGGTTCACACCTGGAAAAAAAATACGAATTTTTAATCTATCAACAACTAAGCAAATGGTAGAAATTATTATTTTAAGAGCATCATGTTCACATCCATTTTGTGCTTATGGATATTTAATACCTGGGTTAAGTTTAACCAATAGCAGCATGGTATTACTACTTACGATATAGATATAACTGGCATAAAAATATTACATAGAGGTAAGAGTGAAGCAAATCTTCATGAATTCGGTAAAACTTGAATAAAAAAAAATTCTAATTACACATAATTACCAGAAAAAACAACACTTTAAGATTATAATACACAGTTACAGTTCTTCTTTATTATTCAAAAGTTATAGAGCAACAGTATATCCTAACAATAAAATATAAAAATGACGTAAATTATTTTTAAAAGAAATTCTACTATCTTTTAATAACCTAAATCTTACAAGGAAAATACCGATATTACAAAGATATACCCAGATATCTGTATTACTAAGCCAGTCAAACTTTTCATTTGACATTTCTTGTCGATATTCCATCAGAAGGATTATTGAATACTTCAGATTATTTGGTATAATGCGTATCTTGGCTGCTGAATAATTCAGGGGTGCTGTCATGTGGTAATCTATTTGTGTCGCGGTAGTCTCTAATATATTTGGTGAGAAATCTTGAGGTTTGCGATAAGATACGTGTTTTAGAAATATTTTGACACTGTAACGAGGTCAAGAATACATTTTTTTCTTAATTATTAATTTTTTCTGCTATCACTTAAGAGGACAGACAAAACTATCAAACACTGGTTACTTAAGTCTTAAGTGTACTCTTTTGCCGCTTTGTAAAGTCTAGTTCTGGTTATTAATAGCCTCAAAATTCTTTGACTTACAATAAGAACGAAAGACAAGCACTTAAACTCCCAATTGGTATAGTCAACTTAGACTTAAAATCAATAGTTGTTATCTAAACAAACCACAACATAATGAACGAATCGTCTTCGTAATTAATAACATTCTCTCTCTTTCTTACCAGTACTAACTACCTTAATTACTTTAGTTTCTTTAGAGAATATTTGGCGCCCAGCACGGGACCTAATTGTTGGGCGCCAATAAGAACGTTGCCAAAAATTATACAGTAGAAACTCGTCAAACCTTCAATTACTTGAACTACCAAAGAAATCTACGTGATCGAGTTCACTTCTGAAGTTTTATTATCGAATTTGAATTCTTGGGACCTGTCGCAATATTGAGTTATAATTACTCTGTGGACTGTAACTTTTAATGGATGTAAAGATAACGGGAGGCTTGCCCGCCTGGTTTGCGAAATGACAGTCACAATTACTTTATTGTGGCTTAGATAAGAATTCTTTATTAGCCCTTGAGGAAAATTATTAAACGTACGACATTAATTTTTGCGTCACTCCATTTTGAAGGGTAGCTATAAGAATCATTAGTACCGACTTGCTTTGGCTTTAGAAATTTATTTCCTCATTAGACAGGTTTCCATTTCGAACCAATGTGCCAAACAAAATCTGGTTCACGTCTATATCAAACGAATCCATGAAAGGAAGCAAAGAATGATAAAGGCAGTGTGCTTTTCAAGAATTTTGAGCCTAATTGGGGCATGAAGCTAATGAGATTTACTTTTCGATTCCTTTGATTATAACTTACAAATGACGAAGTAAGGAAAATCATTTAAAAATATGTTTTTTAGAAAAAAACAAAAGTAGTAAAATATTTTCAAAAAGGTTATTTTATTATAACCTAAAAAGCAAATTCTAAACGCATAAAAGGACCTCTAATATAGATATTTATTTTTAAGTTTTGATACCTCATTTATTGAAATTACCAAGAAAAGGCAATACAATCTCAGTCAGCAGTATGTTAGTTCATTTATCGTTCCAATACACTGCTCAATACGTAACATTGTATATGCTGTCATTCCGTTTGATTGACTGAAGTTCCACCAAGTTTTAATTATGGTTAAGTCTATTGATGGAACATTTTATACAAAAATGAAATCTTAAAACAAACTGTTCTAATAATTGAATAGAACAGTTTTTTTTTTTTAACTAAATCTTTCATATTAACGAAACTTATCCCCAATTCTGATTTAAGAATTTGAAGTTGAGTATTTTTCAAACCGTGAATAGGTTAATTCTAGGCAAGCGTTCTCCAGATGAGATAGCGATCAAACATAAAATACTTATATTAAAAAAATATCTACTACTTTTTCAGTCAAAATTTGGCATTTTTTTAGGATACCATCAATTAGAGACACTATATAAAGACAATGATAGAGCAAATGCCAGCATTCGCTTGGGGTTTAAAGAATTAATTTAAAAAACTCAATTTAGAAACCCATCCTTAATGTCAAAAATGAACACTAAGATATCATACTAGAATAAACATTCTCTAAATCTAGTAAAGAAAACATAACGTATTACATTATTATACGGCAGCTTATTGCTTCTCATGTTCACACAAAGAATTTCTACTCAAAGCACGTATACCAGCTAAAATTGGCGTGTTTTCCGTGCGTTTCTCAGACTAAAAATAGAACATGGGAAGATCGTTTTAACTTATGGGGATGCAACTCGACATACATTTTCACTGTTTTTATTACACATTTTTCATTAGATATTTTGGAAACACAATATTGTGTGGAAATCATCTTGGCTTCTATTGAAATCAATTTATATATTTTTTTGTAAAACTTATCCAATAGAGACCTTTGAAAATCTCCTATTATGTGTGAACTTTGACACTACATAATTTACTCAAAAATTTAAAAAGTCATAATAATATAATAATAGAATACTTGCATTTTTTTTTTAATTCTAAATAACGACAATTTTTTTTTTTTTAATTTTATGGGTTTTTTTTTAAAAAACACGTATTTCCTGGAACAAGTTTTATAAATTATTTAAGTAAATCACGGAATTACCGAATGCTAACATAGTCTTCAGACGTTATCTCTCTTTTTTTGCGTTGCTTTTAAACCATGCTTGATGTTGGGGACAGGCGAGTGGAAAAGCAGCCTCTTAAATATTCCACCTACACTAATATTATAAAGAAGTAACATTTGTTTTATTTTTTGGAGCTAATCTCTGAAAGTACTGGTTCGATAGCTAAAATTTTTTCACCGATAGAAAGCTGCCTTATTCCTGAGTGACATAGGCTATATTTTATGTTCGCAAGTGAAGTCGCTGGCAAAAGCTAGTCTTAAATATAAATCAAAGTAAATAAAGAACACGCTGCTCGTATATTGCGTGGTCTGGTCCGCTACTTATGATTAAAGTTGTAATTGGCTCGGAAAACTTCGGCAGCTAATTGAAACTAAGTTGAGTCGAGACGAGCGGCGCAAAGTGTTGTGTAAGTTATGGGGTTGCAATCTGTTTTGAATTACTGGTCCATTATGGAAGCTAAGACAATGGAAAAAGGTGGTGGAGAATTATAAGTATTGCAAGACGATTTTTTTTTGTAACAGTGATATTAAATAGTGTAACAGGACTCATAGATAATTGTTATCGGAGCATCGGCCGTCGGTGAATGGGTGATCATATTAATTTACACTCCTTTTTTATCCACATTTTTTAAGTTTATCATAATTGTTGCATGTTTTTTTTTTTTGTTATTTATCATTAGTATGTGTTTCGTGAGGTTGTCCGTGACATCACTATACTCTATCAAAAGTGCTGCTTTACTTTTTTGCTTTGAATATCGCAGCGGTCATAATACAGGTTTTTTTTTATCCCTTCTGATATTGTTTTATTTTAAATTATGGTTAGATTAGTTGACATTTTTTTAATGTTATTATTTTTGTCCTATGCGAGTTACAAACATTTTTCTTCTTTATTTTTTTCCTTTCAAAAATAAATGTTTCTCTTTCTTTATTTCTTTCTGAAAGTAAGCCAGACAAACATCACACATTCAGATACATTCTAACGTCAAACATCCGCTACACATCTTTCAAATTAATGTTTATATTGCAACCACGTCTTTAAATGAAAACTTCAACATCTTTTCAATTTGTAGATACATTACAGATACATTTAAACAAATATTGCTATGCTATCGCAAATGTCACATTATCCGTTTTACACATTTAGATACATCCAGGAAGCTATTACACTTCTTTCAAATTAATGTCTACATTGGAACCATAGCTAAATGTGAAAACTTCAAAACATTTTTTACATTCACATTTAGTACAAATATTGCTACGCTATCGCAAATGCCACATTATCCGTTTAAAAATACGAAAACCGTCACGTGCTACGACACTCAACATTACGCGATTCTCTCAATAAAGCTCCTGAAATAGCATTTTAAGGATCTAAGAAGCGATAAATGTTCTAAAAATGGTTCCTTTTACGGATTTAATTCATCCGAGTGGTTTGACTCGAAGTGTAGACAAATTGGACTCATAGCCGGCAAAGAAAGGTGGCAATCGATTGAAATTTCTACATTGTAGGTAGAGTGATGGACGTTGTAACACCAATGCGAATGAGAGGTCAAGTTGAGAAGCCAGCCTCAAAAAGATGTCAGCAACTGCAGGGGCTTACTGAGGCTCTGGAAATTGTTGCCATCGTGCAAAGAACGAACAAGAGTAGGTTTTTAGTCAGTAAAAGCTGATACACCCTTCCGCTCTGACACAACCCAATTGAACCAAAGACGATTTAGGATAGCTGAGGTTTATTTATCAGGTTCCATCAGTTATGATTTAGGTACGGAACCCTAAAAATGAAATGCGAACTTTTCAGAATATTTATAGACATAACAGTCTGACCCCATTTAAATATGTTTACTTTTTTCTACAATTATATTAAAATATATATCGAATGTGCGTGTACAACAAATTCAATAAATAAAATTTCTAGCAAACAGAAAGAAAATTGGTGCTCAGAATAAATAAACAGAACAGGAAATATAATCTAAAAAAAGCCTTCATATAAAATATTTACAATGTACAAACATGTAGATCTGTCGTGGTGACATTATTATAAAGGATTGTATTGTATTCTCAACATAATCGATTTTGAAGGCTGTGTTTATGCTAGGATTATTAAATTTGAAATTACACATTTTAGAATTGAATTTTTAGTTACAATAAATGGTTTGGGTAAGAATGATAATATCGTATAATATCGATCGTTTCCTATGAAGAAGAACGGGCAAGAAACTCCAATGTTACTTTAAAAAATATTATTAATTACGAGCTTTTATTTAGTTTCACATGTCCCGATGTTTGTCTGTCATCAAATCTTGCAAATTAAATTTGACCCGTTTCCCAGTTACCGATTGAGCTGAAATTTTGCATGCATGTGTAAATTAGATGACAATGCAAAATTATTACAACATTAAGCTGATCTGATGATAGAACCGGAAGGTGGCTATAGGAACTTGGTAATTAAACGACACAACCCCATCGAGTTTGGGCTCGTATGATTTGTCTTGACGAGTGTTAATTATACAGGTATACTGCGGTTTAAATGCTTACTATGAAAAAACGATTTTCACTAAAAATTTGTTTTACAATATTTTTTACAGGTTTAATATAACACGAAACTATCTAAAAGCACAATCACAGTCGAAAAGTCAAAATTAATAAAATTAAGAATAAAACATGATTGTGAAGATAATAACATATAAATTAGAACTTGAAATTAAAATTCGAGATACATAATTAATTTCCGTCAACTCCAACTTACGTCATTTAAGGAACCATTTGGACTAACAAGTTCTTATAATAAAGTATTCGTTACAATGGAATTTTAGCTTTGGCTTGTAATATGATGTAAAAAAAAATCCTCTTAAATTTACTTTGGTCTTTCTCATTTAGTTCTCTAAATTATAATTTGGATATTTATCATAGTATTGATATGTTTATTATTTTAGTTTTTGTGTGCTGTTAGCGATATTACCGCCCATTGTGACACCCTAATAATTTTAAGTTTCAGTCATTTTTTTAATTTTTAGTTTACAATAATGAATCCATCTATATGCATTTTATTATTATAAGCTTAAGTTTCTTATGGATTATTTTTATTTTTATCGTACAATAAAGAATTTATTTATCTATCTATGTGCATTTTATTATTACAAGCACTTAATCTTAATAGCATTCAATTATATTTTAAATATTATTTTTCAAAACACTGACTCGAAAACCCGCTCTTATCCCACCGCTTACAGGCACGCAATAGGCTATTTCCCGCACAAGTGCAAAAATGTGCGCGTGCTCTTACCCGCCATAATTTTATTACATTTATCGTATCAGGATGGGCGCGCGTCGTCCCCCACGAGTCGCCGGTCAACCCCCGTTTATTCATTTCAGTGAGTGTATTGAAAAAAGTCGTTTGAAACACGTGAAAATTTGTTACTGCAGCCCTCGGCTTCATAACACCTTGCCTTTTTTTTATGGTGGAAAATATCATGCATTGACATCCCCCGTCCTTGGGCGGAGCGGGAGATAGTGTCAGACTCTTATTGACTAAAAGACCCACCCCGTTCCTTCTAGCCTTCATACCGGGGCTCGAGCGCCCTTTCGGATAACCCTGGCCCCAGTAGGCTTTGACCCGGCTGGGTCCGGGGCTGTTGCTGACAACTCCTTGAGGTGCGCAGGAACAGTGCGCGCCGTCGACGACTCGGGCTTGGTCCGGACAGTTACCGGAAGGCCGGACAGTGAGCTACCCATTGCTTACTGTCCGCAAGCCCACGTCTACGTTGGCCGGAAATCGGGTTCAGAATCTTGGCGACGGCGGCAGCGATAACGCCGTTGCCTGATGCGTTCGGCCTCCTCCTTTGCGAGCATTACTGCTTCGCAGAAGTCGGCGACCGCCTGCCACTCCTCCTCGCTCCGGAACATGGCCTCAACCAAGGTAACACACTTGCCTACGGCTCGTGCGAAAATGTACTATATTTATTGCACAGTGAAATCATTTTTTTATTTAGAGGTTGGTAGAAAATAGCTTGTGGCATCAATTCCGCGTGTGTACCACTACAGTCAAAGTTCAAATAAAGAAATAACTTCGAATTCTGAATTCAAAAATGCAATCAAAGCTTCCTTTGTGTTCGCAACGGTGTAAGCGGGGGAACTTTAAAAGTTAACCAGAATCAATGTTACTGATTGCGCGGAGAGGGAGGGTAGCTAAAACGTTCCGTTTTCCATCCGGCTGATCACTCCTGAAGTCGCCGTTCTTTAATCTTAATTTACTGTATATTGGATCTTCAATATATTGGCTAAAAAATTGGCTAATAACATAGGAATTCTATTACCAAATCGTGATTGTGGTGAATGTTTTTTTGTACTGGAGGCTTTAGATGCGGAAATGTTATCATCATTTTTAGAGTTTCGTATCTCAATAGGAAAAATAGAACCCTCACAGGATCGCTTTGTAGGTCGTCTGTCTGTCTGTCAGGACTATTTATCTCGGGAACGCATGTAGGTATTGTTAGATTAAAAGGCCCTAATGGCGTCGTGATCATCCCCCGCATTAGCGTCATTGACATTCAAACAGAGAATTACGCGCCCTTTTTAACGGAGTTATTCTTTTTGAATAGTTTGGAGTTAAAATTACGTTTATCTTTAATAGCATCAAGTTGAAATTTAAACTACTTCCTGTTGAGCCAGAATCCTGAATTTTTCCATAAAGCAAAGTCCTTTATCACAGGTATAGGAATAAACCTGAAAATAGTTTTGTTGTTATAGTTATCGGCACAGATTTTGAGCGCTGGCTTCAAGTTGCGCAGAAGTCAAATATTCGGTCTCTTTAGTAGTGAGACGTGAGACGCGTGGGCGGGGAATGTCAGTGATTAGCTCGACGCGCCATCGTATCATAGACGTCACTCGTGATTCGTTTCCTGCGCTTGCTGCATGTATCTAACAGCGACGACGATTGCCTCGCCAATGTATGGAATGCGTAAAGCGATCCCCACTCTGACGCCGAGCGCTCAAGATCCGTGCCGATAACTATACATCACCAAAAACACTTCTTTGCGATTCGAAAAAATCTTCGAGACTCCATTCGGGAATTGAACTATTTACATAAGTAAGTTTGTATGGACCCCTCAATGCGCGAGTCAGACTCGCACTTGCCACTTTTTTTGTACCGATAGCCTTAGATGCGGAAATGTTATCATCATTTTTCTGGTTTGTTTTCCGATTACACATTTTGTACAGAATATTACTATGCGTAGTTGTTATTCGTTTTTCTGGGAAACGTAAGCTTTTCCATTTTCGTAACGTAAATTGGTATTACAGAAAATACTATTTATGGTGCAGAAAAAGGCTTTGAAGTGTTCAAAAGCGAGTATTCGAGTAGACAGAACATATTGTTGGTTGCGGTTTTTTTGCTTGCACCTTTTGTTTTTACATTTGGAAGCGTATTTCATGTGGTCCAATTGTGATTCTCAATATGCGCAATTTTCGACTGATGTTCATTTTAGCTTTGCCGAATTTCGTATACATTGTAGCGTTAAAGAGGCCTTTACTTACACCCCCCGATAGAAAGAGTAATAATGAAGACAAAAATAGTACATTTTAAAACAAGTGTAGAAAGTTTGTCGTTGTGACTGCGGTGGAATTCGCCCGAACCTTAAGCGAGAGTGTTATGGAGCCAAGTGCTGCGTGACTTTCCACGTGTATCAAACGACGTTTTCCAATAGACTTACGAAGGTATAAAATAATAAAGTGGGGTTGTCGCGTAACTTGTGGAGGTCGCTTAACACTCAGTCTGATACAATAAATGTAAAAAATTCTGGCGGGAGTGACCTCGCAAACTTTTCCACACTAGTGCGAAAAACAGTAAATTGCGTTACCTAAAAGCGGTAGGAATAAGAGCGGATTTACAAATGAGTGTATTGAAAAGAAATGTCCACCATCTAGATGAAAGACTTATATTGAAGGTGAACTTGGCCAGAGATCGCCCTTGACAGAGAAGTTTGGAAGGAGAAAGGGGAGGGAGAAGCAGTGAGCTATAAAAAAAAAGAAGAAAGAACTTACCAGCATCAATAACTGCTTCATAAGCCTTTTCTAAGAGGATCCTGCACATGGGATCCATGGTGTGGGCCTGTTTATAGTGGACGCCGAAGAAGGACGCATCGAATTTGTTGACATAGTTGATCTTGCCCGTGCGCTGCGGGATCTCAGGGTGACCCAGCTTCCAACGACGAGCGTCTCCGGAGATTAAGTCCACCTGTTCATAGTAAAAGTAGTATAATTAAAAATATTAATCAAACGTGATGTCTGGCTGAAGGAATATTTAATAAAATGTACAAGGACAAGTTAGAATGAAAACAAACTAAAAAGCTGTTGTCGTGGTTATAGCAAGATAACTACGACTTGTTTTACTCGTAATTTATTTTATAGTCATTCTGATTGTTTCTGTGAAACTAAAATTATAAACATCTAGGCATTTCCTCTAACAGAAGACTATATGGTACTAAAAAGGCAAGGTACAAAGCCCACCTTTAATCAAGAATTTATCTGTAACAGCTTATTCAACGAATAAATAGTTTGATAATTTTATTAGAAGTTATTTCCGAAATCTTTCAGGGTAATCAGCAGGGAGACAGCAAGTTATAATGTTGTTAAATTTACTGTACCTGTTCTAGTTACTAAGACTTGATTTATGGTTGTATTCAAAATAATTTATTATTACAATCGTAAGACTGAACCATCTTCATCTCTCACTCATTCAGTAATATCCCTAATGAGGAAGAGATATATTTATTTGAGAATTTCCATGGAGTTTTTTGCGCATTCTTCTCCATAATAGACATCTACGATTTGGAACGTGCAATTTAGCTTAACTTTTTTTTTTACTAATCGACACTGACAATTTATAAGTGCCTGGAAATGGTCTATTTGAAATAAACGTTTCTGATTTCCTGATTTAAACATTATTTTTGATCAAAATTTTGAAGTGCGTTTGGTTTGTATGTAAAAATGTTTAATTCATCTTTCATACCTTAATGGAATGAAAGATAAAGATAGAAATACATGCACGCGTGATCCACGCCTGTTTTATACTCAGAACGACATCGCGTGGCGTAGATAGGTGGTAGTGTAGCTTTAAAAGTCTAGTTTCCTTGTACAATGTATGGAGACCGACGTGCCCAGAGGTGCTATTCTCTAAGAAAACAGCCTTGAGCTCAGCGCTGGCATAGCGACGAGTCATGAGCGCAGTACATTGAATTAACAATCCAATGTAAAGGGGCATTGGGTTGTTAATTCAATGTACTGCGCTCACGACTCGTCGCTGTGCCAGCGCTGAGCTCAAGGCTGTTTTCTTAGAGAATAGCACCCCTGATCGGTGTACGGGGGCCACGTGTGCGTAATGTAGTTCTACCTAAAGACTAGGTGGTTTGTTACTGACCTTATTAAAAAGGTTTTCCTGCAGGTGTATAACGGAGTCGGAGTCAGGGAAGTACCCTGATACGCCTGTGATGAGGACCTCGTCTCCGGGCGGGGGGTGCGACAGTCGGTGACCTGACGTCAACCTGTCCTCCGCTATTGTTGTCGGCGCCATCTGCGAAAGAAGGAAACGACGTTAGGTTATGAAGAATATATAGTGTTTAAAGATATTTTATTCAGGAATTCTCTAGAGTCTATGATGATAGTATTAGTGAAGCTTGTTTTGTCAAAAAATTTAAAATAATTTTTAGTCATTAATTTACTATTCAGTAAGTTATTGAAATCTATGTGTCATTATGTGTGTGAATACACCACTACTAACTGCAACAGTTTTGGACGTTTTCAATATTTAATTTAGTTTATTAGTCAATAGAGTAAGTTACTGACACCCCGTGCCTTGAAAAGCACGTAAAACCTTTTGTTCCGGCTGTCATCCTTAGACCTTTGACAATTTTTACAGATAGCCAACCCAGGAATAGGAGTGGGTTTTTAATCAGTAAAAGCCCGACACTATCTCCCACTCCGCCCAAGAGCTGCATTGGATGATATTCCCATCTACATAAAGTATTTGGCAGACCCATCTCAAAGATACAAAGGTAGTCAGACGCCAGAAAAGCTGGCCATCGGTCTATCCAAGTGGTAACGTATTGCCTAGTATCTGGGTTGCAGAGGTCAGGCAGTCGCTCTGTGTACAACATAGGTCATTATAGGCATTTTGTTAGACCGGCCACGCGGGCGCAGCCCAATACGTTGTTCCGACCAGATCCGCTCCGCTCTTGACTCTACGATGTACAATGCCCTTCACACCGCCAGAGACAGAAACAGATGGAGGAATATTATAAACGTTAAAGTGATGAAGCAGGGAGGTCACGACCCTCAGCATTGAGGAATACGACGCAAGGAGGAGGTTAGACTGAAAGCCTACCTCTAGCTAGTTGCAAAAAGGCTACAGTGATATTAATAATTTATATATATATATATATATATATATATATATATATATATATATAAGCCTAAATGGTATAAATTTACTTAGCCAAAATTATGTCAAGCTGAACAAGAAGAGTATTTAATACACTTCTTGTGTAAAGTCTTAAGTAAACTTATACCATTTAGACTTATCATCACCGTAGCCTTTTTGCAACTAGCTAGGGGTTGGCAGATTTTGCTGTTCTCTAAAGCATGTTTTCTTCAACTGCTGTCTAGTCCCAAACTAAACAGAGCTTGTGCTATGAATATCTACTAGACAACTGATAAACATACTTGTATATTTCTAAATACATACATACACAGGTAAATTACATCCAAACACAGAACAAATGATAGTACCCATCACACAAACATTTATCTTGGGTGGGAATTTAACCCACGACCTCAGGCAGTCAGGGTCACTAACCACTAGTTTAACATGCCAGTCAATATAATAATATTCCACAACTACCACACAACGCCGTCTAGTCCCAAGCTAAGCAGAGCTTGTGTTATGGATACTAGACAACTGATAAACATACTTATATATTTCTAAACACATACATATTATAGATAAATTACATTAATTATAAAGTAGACACAAGTAATTTATATTCTTAGTACGAAACTAAATCCTCCGCAAGAGGGCGAGCAATAGGTTGCTCGCCAACCGACTCGGTAACCGTTCGGACCGACCCCAAGTCGTCGACGGCGTGTAGTGTTCCACGAGCGCCTCAAGGAGATGAAAATTGTAGCGGGGTCGAGGGTCGTGGATTGTGGCAAAGAGAACCCTGAGGTCCTGGAAAGAAGGCAAAGAAGAAACAGGAGTGCGTGTTAGTCAATGCAAGACTGACACACCCTCCCATTACGCCCAAGGACGGAAGATGTCATTGGATGATTTTCCCACATAAAAAAAAGCAGTACACAAAATAAAACTTCCCCACACAAAGTAAATACGCTTCTCATTTGCCAACGAAATCAATTAATAAACCTTTCGGAACTCCATTTTGTACCTGTATTTTTAAGCTAACCAAATTGCTATTGCGAATTCCACAACGTACGTCAGCGAACGTTGTTTTAATGAATTTACTTGTTAATTTAACTTTTAACTTGCACTGTGAACCACTTGATTTAAATATTGGCTCGACTTTGAATAATTTGAGCGACGCATTAATATTTAATTTCTTAACAGTGTGTTCAGTAATTTAAATGTCACGTGTGAAAATATTGGGGAACAGATAATTATGTTTGCTGAGTGAAATAATTATGTTCACTATAGTGAATATAGAGTTAATCCAGTTAGGTAGGTCTAACTTTGAGAAAGAGGTCAATCATCAAAACCGACTCCGCTTGGAAGCGTTCGGGAAGCTACGCGGTGTCTTCTCGTCTAACATACACAGTATTCAAATAATTTGTAATATTAAAATTGTGAACTAGATCTTACACTCTACTGTGATCTCTCTCTCACTCAATGGTTTGCTGGAAGAAAACTCAACTTTGAGTTAAGCTCGCCTATGTACATGAACTCAACCCATCCACATATTTTGTTATTTATCATGGTATACAATAAAGAATTAAAGAAAGAAAGAGTCTTAAGATGAAAGTCTATGACTAGTTCGTGTTGCCAGTGATGACATATGGAACTGGAACCCTTATTTAATTGGATACAAATACGGTTTCGTACGGATATAAAAACAGGTTTTTTTGGACACAAATACGGATCAAATCATGGAACGGTTCTCAAAAAAGGGCAAAAATACATTAATATGACGGGTGGCGGGTTGTCTCCGATTAAAGCCATTAATCGGAGACCATGAGCAACTCGCCACCGGTCCGCCTCGGAGAAAAACGACCAATACAAGATCCGTAGAAGAATTTCTTCTCTCTTCCCTTACTTCTTCTTATTTCGAAAGATAGCTCAAGCCCCGGTACGAAAGGCAACGAAGAAACAGGAGTGGGTTTTTAGTCAGTAAAACTTTGACACTATCTCCCGATCCGCCCAAGAGCGGCGGATCTCATTAGATGATTTTCTAACCACGAAAAAAAAAACGGTAAATAATAATCAGTAAACATGAATCAAATCAAATCAAATCAAATATATTTTATTTTACATAGGTCTACATGGGCACTTATAAAACGTCAGAAGCTAGTGCACGGTTCCAAATTGGTCGTTTCCTATGGAGAAGAACCGGCAAGAAACTCCATGGTTACTCTTTTAAAAAAGTGGTTGTTTGACAATATTGATAGATATGTAAGAACAGTGTAGACCAGTCAAATATTGTACATAAATGCACAATAAAAAAAATCTTAGTAAAAAACAAAGTAAGTCGTAATAGGAAGTAGTCTAAGAGTATGTGTTTAAGTTTCACTGTTTTCAATAATTACACAATCAAGTAGGTAGGTAAGCCAGATATTTCACTATCACGTGTTCCCCGATCACCTTAGCGTTCAATATTCATTAAACTGCTACGTTTTACCCAACCACGTATGTATAAGTAGCTATTGTGTGCGACAAAGTCAACTAACCCCATGTCAACGCTATACCTGAATAATGACTACCTTCAAAATATATACATTTTAATTGGCATTTTGTATTGTTTGGCCTTATTAAATTGTAATGGCTGTTTTGTAGTCTACTTTTTTTTTCAAAGATAAGGTTGCCTCGCATTCACTCATCTACTGCAGGCTCCAACCGTACCGTCAAATATTTATCAATTTTCAAACTGTAAGTCCGATGCTATTTTCGACTGGACCGTTGAACTAGTGGTTAGTGGCCCTGACTGCTATGCCGGAGGTCGTAGGTTCGATTCCTACCCGGGACAAATATTTGTGTGATGAGTGCGATCATACTTGTTCTGTGCCTAGGTGTAATTTGTCTATAACATCTTTATATTTAGAAATATATAAGTATGTTTATCAGTCATCTAGTATTGATAACACAAGCTCTGCTTAGCTTTGGACTAGACTGCGTATTGTGATAGTTTAGAATATTATATTATTTCCAATCGGCAAACATTGACAAACTTTCATCTCTTGATTAACGAGTTTCAATGAGAAACTTATACATGGTTGTAGACTGTGCGATGTACTGAATGAATTACCCATATGAAAAAAAAAATATAGTAGAATTAAGATCAATTAATATTAAGTATACTAGTATATTCTATAATATAAGTAAGATTTTAAGTTAATCCCTACAGGAAATGTAAGTATGTATGTTGGATTTTAACAGTCTTAACAACATAATTGGTAATTGGAAAGGTCAACACTCTACTCTAAAAACAGATTCCATAACGGTATGTTCCCTTTACCGATTTACGTGAATAGATTGAATTGATGAAGCTTTTCATCGAGAGCCCTTTAAGTTAAATTAAGTTATGAGACGACAAAGCCTACTTTAGCATAAACCACTTAAGTACTCCTAATAGCTTTGAGTGTGCCATCAGAGAAGAAAGTATGTCATAAAGCCATTATTTTATTTATTTGAATCGATAATGCTGGGATGGTCCAAATTTGTATCTCTGTTTATTTTAGTGTGATTAAATTTCCTTCAATTTTCTTGTATTTCCTATCAGGGCCTCAAGTCTGCTATTACAATAGTGTCAGAATGGTCTATCATTAATTTCATAATTGTTGATTTTGACAAGTTTTGGTAATCTACTAATATATTGGCGTCATTATGACTTTCCGATGGTCTACCACTGAAAGAAATGGCATAGAATGGTAATCTCGTACATAATGACAAATGAATATCTGACGTATGCGGTAATCTGCAAAAATTTTGACAGTTACTATGATCAGTGACCTACCATTACGACGTCAATTTCTACCACAATTCTATTACAAGACCATTGACCAATCAACGATCGATCATTATGAATTAGTAGATTACAAACTTTTAGCAAAATGACAATGAAATCGTGTTGGAATGACGAATTTATAAAAATAGCAGACTTAAGCCCCAGAGTCTATGTTTCCTGATAACTGTTACCTGAGGGTTTTTATATCAAGAGTAAAATAAAGGGCCAAGTGTTTCGCCTCGGCGTCGTTAGGTGTTTTCAAGGCAAGAGTGAATAGGCTCTTAATAAACTAGTGCGCCTCACCATCGAAGATTGCTTCACTGCTTACCATCATGTGGGATCGCAGTCAAGCTCTAGTTTATAAAAAAAAAACAAATCAAAAATCAAATAAAAAAGGGCTATCACTAGAATATAAGTCGATGCCGAAAACATGTAAGTGTTAATTTGTTTTTTTTTTTTTTTTACCTATTTTCAAAATAAATATCATTTATCATACAACATTTCTTTGTCCCCCATTTCCTTCTTTTACCCATTTACAATTTATTGTATTTAAATGCATTCCCTAGCCAAGAATAGCTTATACTGTGATTTAAATAAGCAGTAAGCAAGTTAGGTCATAGTTCAGTAGACTACGTAAAATGCGGAATTTAACAATCACCAGTACCCCTAGCGAAGTTGCTAATCTGCAATAGTTAACGCTTGTAGAAAGCTTTAAATGTACGGGAATGACGTCGTCTTAACGCTCAGTCACGTGGTCAGAACAAAAGAGCTGGCGGCAAGGTCAACTCGAAGCGATCGGCGCAAGCGAAACGGTTGTAACTTGGCTTGGGGGGGGGGGGGGCAGTTTCTTTATTTATCGTTTGAAGCTGAATCCTTTTACCAGCTAATCGGATTTCCCGATTTCGAGTCACCGAAGGCGTGGACGGAGTCTTAGGGCTATAAAGCTTAGGGCGAAAATCATTCAATGTCATCCGCCGCCCTTTGATGGAGCGGGAGATGGTGTCAGACTTTTACTGACTAAAAACCCACTCCTGTTCCTTCTTTGCCATTGTTCCAGGGCCCGGGGTTCTCTTTCGCATCACCCTTGGCTACGACTCTGCTGGACTACCGGGACACTATGGCGGCGCGACCAGACACCGCTACCAACAAAATATATGCAGCTTTACGGACAGTTACTCACCCGGTGTCCGTTTGGTTGCGCAACCGATTTGGTGATGCGACCAGCTCGGACGTGTGGCGACTCTGTCTGTATGGTGTCTAGTTTGGAAGCTTAGCGTTATATTTCACCGGGTAACCATGGTGGTGCAACTGGTCGGGCCACCATAGTGTCCCGGTAAAATATAGCGCTAAATCGTTGACGGCGCTTAGTGTTCCACGCGCGCCTACAAGGAGTCAGCAGCCCCAGCATGGTTGAACCCTACTGGGGCTATGGGTTGCTTCTGAAAGGAAAGTCCTGGGCCTTGGAAGGCAAGGCAACGAAGAAACATAGGACTGGGTTTTAGTTAGTGAAAGTCAACGCCGAAATAAACGGAGGTTGCTTAGCAACTAGCTTGATATGATACATTGTGATGGGAGCGAGCTGGTATACTTTTCCGCACTAGTGCGCAAAACAGTAAATTGCGTGGCTAAAAGTGGGTTTTCGAGTGTATTGAGAAACATTTTTACGTGTACATACGGATACAGCACAAATCTTCGTTCATGTATCTATGTTCAGTCGCAAAACCGATAAATCTTATCGTAGTCTTTTTTCTAGAGAGATTCAATTTCCAGGTGTTTTATTGAGCTGGAAATTCCTAAAATATATTACTGAATAAGATATACAGCTTTGGTTACATAAACGGATACTTTAGGATTTTTTGCAGCGGTATAGGATTTGTGAAGCTTATGGATACTGTCTGAATGTAACTGTTAAGACTTATGTAAAACTTCCTTACTTATTCCCGGGTTCCCCCTCCCCTACCGTGTGTGTCTGTCTGTTTGCAACAAACTCATAAACTGCTGAACGGATTTTTACGCTGATTTTACCAATAGACAGACTGATTCAGGAAGATGGTTAGTACAACACAGAATTAAAAAGAGAAGGTTCGAGATATATATATCTAGATATTATGTACCACGCACTAGATAAGGTGTGCCGAACACTCACTTCGTCGACTGTACACCTGGAACATTACACTATGTTTAATCACTTATTTTTAATATTTTTTGTTCTGTAAGTAGGTACCTACTTTTTGTTTGTGGAGTACAATAAAGAATATAACAAATACATTTTATACCAACCCCCCTAGCCAAGTTACAACCGTTTTGCTCGCGGCGAACGCATCGAGTTAGTCACGCACCCGTTTCTATTGTTCTGACCACGTGACTGAGCGTTGAGATGAAATCATTCCTTTCATTTTTTTCATTTATAAAAGGTGTAAGGGACAGCCCTCCACAAACTTTAAGGGCTTGCGCAGTAGACGAAACTGAACAACCTTCCACAAAATGTTTTTTCAGGAAACGAAAAAAAATATCTGCTTCACTATACAAAATGATAAACTTGACTGGACCATTTGTATGGCGAGGCCGATTTTTATTTCGTTTCCTAAAAAAAAAATGTTGTGGAAGGTTGTTGAGTTTCGTCTACTGAGCAAGCCCTTAAAGTTTGTGGAGGGCTGTCCCATACACCTTGTATGTATGTGTATGATTGCATATTATCAACTTGGCCAGTGTACTAGTTTAGCATAGTCATAGCATAGTCGGCTTTATAATGTTCCCACTGTTGGGACTCAGGTCTCCTCTCTAGGAGAGGGAATGGGCCGTAATCCACCATGCGGGCCCATTGGTGGATGTCACATGTCTTTGAATTTTTGGTTCTAGGACATACCGGTTTCCTCACGATGTTTTTCCTTCACCGTTTTGAGAGCAGTGGTGATGAAATAAATTACACAAAGTAATGCGACTGGCTGGGTTTCAACCCGCGAGCTACAATTCGTAAGTTGGGGCCGTTACCACTTGGCCACCACTGCTATCACTCTCGTACTGATTTGCTAAGTCTTGTATCATTTTGTGTAAGGTTGACATCAGACGGACTGTATCGCAGCGATCGCGCGCGTTCGATATATTTAACTGCATGCAGTTGTACGTTCGACTTCGTGCAGTCATGATATCAACTGCACGCGGTCGGCTGCAGTCGAGTGAAGTGAATATCAACTGAATGCAGTCGTGCCTTCAACTTTACGCGGTCGATTACAGTCGAGTAGTGTCGATGCACGCTGTCTATCGCTAACCGCATATAGTCAGTGTGCAGTTAATTACAAAGAGCAAACGCACATTAACATTGTCAACTTTATTTTGAGACACGTAAAGATTAAATCATACACTAAGATCCTGGGCTAGATGCGTAGCACCAACTGCGCAAAGTCAGATCAAACTGCATGCAGTTGAATATATGGACTGCGTGCGGTTGCTGCGATGCAGTCCGTCTGATGGCAGCCTAAGCGACGTAATAGTTTAATTCCTAATTTAAATCCGGGTATGCATGCCAGTAGATTGTATTTTAACATGAATTACGTCCAATTTAAATTCGTTTACACATTCAGTGTTTCTATAACAGTAAACACCATTTATTATTCAAATTCGTATGTAAATCGAAACTCGACGTATTTGACCCAGGGGTTATTGATTGTAACTGATTCCGAATCGATTCAAATTCACGGAAAGCGTCTTTATTTCTTTTTTTTTTCAGTCTTATATTTTAATATGTTTCTGTTTAGGTAGTTAGTAGTGTTCTAGAATGACTATACTCTGTTCAAAATAATATTAGACATTTATGAAAATCTTTAAGACTGTCCGTTCAACCATTTTTGATTTTTATTACGTTGGTGGCATGATAAATGGCGGCTGCCGTAAATAGTTGGTATTGTAACCACTTTTTTGCTTTTAATGTCATCCTTATGCCTACGTTATAGAAGTTAAAATCGGTTGAACAGACAGTAAAAAAGGTTTCTTTAAATGTCTAATCTAAACGCGAATAGGGTATATCTACGTATTTGAATACTGTAGCCCGATTCATGTAATCAAAACCATAACAATATCGCAGCGATTTAGTATTTTAGACCATTTCCGCATTCACATCCATCAATCGAGTTTGAACGACAGCGATTTTAAAGTCGTTTGGTTGAAGAGTCGATTTAAAAAAAAAACTGTATTTAATTATCCTCGTAGAATACTTATTAATGTAACTGGAAATAAGTCATCGATAGATCGTTTAGTTTCGAGCCAGTTGACTTGTCGTTCTATCCAATCCCGATTAAGGAACACGTGAATACCGCTTTTGGATAGGACTTCGATCGAACGACTATAAAACTTCAATGATATTTGGCTTGTTTGATTTTACGTAAATCAGGCTACTGATTGGAAACAAAGTTTTGTATGTAAAACTGTAAAAAGTTGTGTAATGATTGAAATTATTTCTGTATTCTACAACAGTTTTTTATGCTAAATACATTTTTACTGGCCACTTGGTCTAGTGGTTAGTGCCATTGGGTGCTGTCCCGAAGGTCGTGGGTTTAATTCCTACCCAAAATTAATGTTTGTGTGATAAACACGATCATTTAGAAATCTATAGATAAGTATGTTTATCAGTTGTCTAGTACTCATAGTATAAGGATCTGTTAAGTTTGAAACTAGATCGCGTTGTGCGAAAGTTGTAGAATATTAATATAAAAACATTGCAAATGTTAGCGAACAGATTTTTGATATACTTATGTATCAAGTTTTAACGAAATCCGTTCAGCCATTTCAGAGTAAAGATGTAACAAAAACACACACGCGCTCACAAACTCTCTCTTTTAAAATATTAGCGTGATTATCTCTGAATGCAACATTGAGCCTGTTTTTCAAGCCTATTATTTGTATGATACTATTAACCAGAGGTTTATTTGATATTTTTTGAAGGTTTTTCTAGAAAATACAAAACAAAAAAAAAACGAAATTTAAGCTTTTTCTATCTAAACAAAATAATTAAAGTCTTTGCATCGAGAAACAGCAACCTCAGACTCTCATATTTTTTAAACTTCATCAAATTAACGTGGAGTTTGGGGCTACGTTTACACCTCCTCTAATTTGCTAAAAATTAAAGATATACATAGGTGATTACCTATAACAAAAGAAACGGTGTGGTTTATCGTAAATTTGCAAACATTTTTGTCCATCACCGGTATCAAAACCATTAAAAGCAAGTCCTCTTCATCTGAAGAGCATGTCATCCCTTTTTGCAAACGCAGATATTGAAGGCAATATTTCTAGAATTAGTAGGTATCTAGTTGGACCTCTCTTTACTCTATGTTGAAAAAGAATACTAAACGGTCAAAAGAGCTTCATATTAAAATAACTCTGGTTTACGTGGCGTTTTACTTTGCGGAATTATGGAATTAAAACCACCCCAGAAATTCTCCAAGGCCTAACCTTGGAGAATTTCTGAAAATAAAACCTGAGATCCTAGTACACTATTTTCATACGCATTGCTTAACGCCAATTTTTAGACACATTAAAGTAAACATCAATTTGTACCTACTAGAAATATGTAACGACAAAGAGGCCACAGCCCGAAAAGGTGAGCAGCTAGGGTCCGCTCCACACTGGACCCCCAATTGCACGTCGCACTTCATGACGTCAAGAACCGTTACAGATGGCGAGACACCATCAGTAAGAAGCTAATCCAGCGGGAACTTCACGACCCTCAGTAATAAGGAATACGACTCGAAGAGGAGGACCGTATCCATCCAAAAACCAAAAGTAACAACAGTAATAGATACATTTTAAGACTAGGTTTAAAGTCCAGACAAGTTTCACTCCAACATACGGTATAATAATTACTGCTACTGACCATAGGAACTAACATTTTTTTTTTCATTTAAATCATTCAATCATTCCCTCTCCTAGAGGAGGCCTGAGTCCTAGCAGTGGGCACATTCAAAAAAGCTGATGAAAATGATGATGATGAAATCATTGTTAATTCCGAATATAAAATTGGACTATCTGTACCAATTTTCATCAGGTGATAATAACTTTAGAGGTGAAGCTTTTAACTTTGCAGCATTGATTATTACTTCCACGAAAAAAATGATTCACAGAAACAGAATCTAAACCCCCATTCCCCATTCCTGCCATTGTCCCGTTTTATTTAGGGTCGGCGCAACACGTTTTTTTTCTTCCATTTTGTCCTGTTCTGTCTCACTATCACTAACTCCCTTTTCTTTCATATCACTCTTTACACAATCCATAAATCTTTTCATTCCTCTTTCTCTTCATCCATCTACATGTATAATCTTAACTCTTTTAGTAACAAGCGTTTCATCCCTCCTCTTCACATGTGAATACCAAAAGTACGGTACAGTACAGTACACTAGCAAAATGGGCACTTAAATAATATATAAATTATTTATTTAATTTAACACTACTCCTGCCTTAGGCGATTACGGTAAGCACTTTATAAAAAAAAAAACTCCACTTCAATCTAATCCACTTTCCAAAAAAACATTTCATAATAATCTAAAACCTGCACTCACCTTTCTATTTTCCTTTTGAAATATATGAAATACACTGTCTGGTATCGAACCTGGGACGTGGACACGGGCGGCCGACAACCACTCGTCTGGACTCTGTGACGATCGCGGTGTAGTATTTAAAACAAATGATTAAAAAAAAAGTTACGTACAGGCTGTTCACAAAAGGGCATGAAAGAAAATGGACTGTTGCACGACATTGCTTATTATGTGTTGAGTATATAATTCAGGATAGGCATGTTTTTGATCCGTACTTTTTTATTTTAAACATAAATTATATTTATTTTGCAAATAGATTTAAAAAAATACTTTTACACATAAATTTTTTCGTTAGTTTAAACTAGATGAGGCCGGTGTTTTTTCCGACTACTCTGAGAAGAACCGCCGAAATAAACTCAGGGATCAAGTTTTGCCGTCCGGTAACTGTCCGGACCAAGCCCAAGTCGTCGACGGCGCGTACTGTTCCCGCGCGCCTCAAGGAGTTGTCAGCGACAGCAGGGACCCAGCTGGGTCAAAGCCTTCTGGGGCCAGGGTTAGTTTCGAAAGACAGCTCGAGTCCCGGTATGAAGGCTAGAAGGAACGGAGTGGGTCTTTTAGTCAGTAAGAGTCTGACACTACCTCCTGCTCCACCCAAGAGCGGGGGTTGTCATTGGATGATTTTTTCCCACCATAAAAAAAGGGGTCGAGTTTTTAAATATCCGCAGGAAAATCAAGGTTACCAACATAGCCCAAAGAATCACCAAACTTAAGTGGAAATAGGAAGGGCACATTGCTCGCAGAACATATGGTCGACGGGGTCGAAAGGTTCTGTAGTGGCAACTACGTATTGGAAGACGCAGTTTTGGAAGGCCTCTCACAAAGTAGATCGATGATCGCGGGAATCTAGATGCGAGACGCACAGGTCCGGTCATTATAGTAAGCTAAGCTGAGTGGGGCTAAGGAGTTGTCAGCAACAGCAGGGGCCCGGCCGGGTCGAAGCCTACTGGGGCCAGGGTTATCCGAAAGGGCGCTCGAGCCCCGGTATGAAGGCTTGAAGGAACGGATGGGTTTTTTAGTCAGTAAGAGTCTACACCGCTCCGCCCAAGAGCGGGGGTTGTCATAAGATGATTTTTCCCATCGAAAAAAAAAAGATGAGTGGGGCTGATGCACGCGTCATGCTCGTGAACGGGTGCCGTCAGATGGGATTGGTCATCTCTTAGCTGCCAGTGGCTTAATTCAGTTTCTATCTTTTAATTATTTTACATTTTAATTTCATTATCGACATTGTACTCACATGATAGAAGCAACAAGTAATATGTAACCAAGCATTATATGTAACACATAATATGATATAAAAGAGTTTCCATGGAGTTTCTTGCACGTTCTTCTCCATAGAGACCTACGCTTTGGAACGTGCAATTTAGCTTCACTTTTCTTGGACTGACGGACATTTGACTATTCAAAAGTGCCTGCAAATGGTCTATTTGAAATAAATGCTTTGACTTTGACTTGACACTTGAAAGAGACTTATGTCACAAAATAGATAGGTACAGAAGTCAATCTACATGCAAAGCGCGCTCGAGCAACGCACACATAGACACCGCTCACGGACACAATGTCTCGGTCGCGTCTCGGATCAGTCGTCGAACATTTCCGGCTCAAACGTTCATTAGTGTGCGTCCACCGAGCGTACGTATAAAAACTGAAGTACATACATGAGATTGTCTTCTGTACCAATCTTTTTTGTGCTTATGCCCTACAGAGGACGTCTTTCTAAAGTTTCTTAATTAGTTTCATTACATTCACACAGTTTTAAGTATCCTAAATAAAATCTTTACATCAAATAAGTTATACGACACATTTTCAACCAAAGTAAAAAATAGTCTTAATAAACTAGCGCGCCTCACCATCAACGATTGCATCACTGCTTACCATCAGGCGGGATTGCAGTCAAGTACTAGTTTATAACAGATTAAAAAAAAAAGTGGTGGTTAAGCGATTTTACCCTTCCACTGTCACACTTCTAAAGATTGATTTTTTCACAGCTTCAAGAGACTGCAATTCTGAGAACATGGTTTTAATTTAAATTCATTATCTTTACGCATTCCCGAGATAAAGGCTGATGACAGACAGACAGACGACAAAGTGATCCTATACCGGTTTCGTTTTTCTTTTTGTGATACGGAACCCTAAAACCTAGTTCGCAAAAAGGTAGGTGGATGATGAGTATCATAACAGCTAATCCCGACAAAACATCTTCTTCTTACCGAAGGCGATACTTACTAAAACTTATCGAAGTATTAAAAACTTAACTACAACTTTAAGTTCCGCTAAGTTTCGATAATCTACTTTAATATCTTTCGAACTAACATGGGCTGTTCGGAGCCATTTTGCCAGAGCATAATTGTGTGTGTTTAAAGGGTTATATGTAAAACACTGGCAACCTCTACTATATTACTAGCATCTTAAACAAAAGCTTTTGTTCTATGACTTTAAAAAAAAAGACGTGTGGCACTCGGGGATTGCCGCGGTAAAGCTATTGCATAGCATTTTTTATCAACTTATGCAATAGACCTCGACCTCGACCAACAGCTGCTTAGCCCCACCTATCCAAAACCAGACCTCGCCAACAGCTGCTTAACCCCACCCATCCAAAATGAGACCTTGCCAACAGCTGCTTATCCCCACCCATCCAATACCAGACCTCGCCAACAGCTGCTTAATCTCTTCCATTCAAAACCAGACCTCGCCAACAGCTGCTTAACCTCTTCCATCAAAAACCAGACCTCGCTAACAGCTACTTAACCCCACCCATCCAAAACGCCGACAGCTGCTTTCACTCATTTGTTTTCTTATCGGTCACCACGCTCAAAAAACAAATGAGTGGGGGGTGTTTTAGGTTATTTTCGTTACGGAATTTCTGGATTCGGTCTCCACGCTCAAGGCCCGCGATAAAAGCTATGCAATAGCTTAGAAAAACCATTTCAGGTAAATCACTTTTAATAACAACAATAAAAATATTTAAATTGAATGTTCTAGATATTACGAAGTCTATGCAAGTACAATAGCGGAGGGGAGTGGGGATCTAGTGGCGGGGATTCTTGATGCGCTTGCGTCGCATCATACAGACGTAGGTAGGTATAGCAAAATACAGAGTTGAAATTTGTTAGATAGAACAACGAAATCTTGAAGGTTTGTTTTTGGTAAATGTATTAGACATGTGCGCCGACTACAATTTTGTTGGCGGCGGCGCGACGCCGGTGCCGTGAATTTTTTTTTTTAATTCAGGTCATGTGAAGATTTAATGAAATAAAACAATATTTGTAAAATATTTAACAAATCAACATTTATTTTGGCTAATTGAGATCAATTATTTACTATTAATTAATATTCTGTATCTAAAATCACCAAAGCTGGAAACACAATGGAATGTTTTTAAATAACTTTTATCCACGGCGTCACTCGTCGCCGCCATTTTGTTCACACAAAAACATCGTCCACTTAGATTGGGTGTATTATGTTTTGTAAAAAGTCAAAGAACAAAAGTACAGTCCTGCAAGGTTGTTAGTGTTATACAAATAACACTGTCTACACCGCTAAATTTTAATCGTTTTAAACCCGTGGAGGGTCGATCCGGTACATGAAACACTATCGATTTGTAAAGATAAAATTAAAAAATTAAGTACTTTTTTTCAAAACTCGTATTAATTTACGCATGTACGAAATTAATTTCTTTAAGAAAACGTCAGCTGAGCGGGTTCAATGACCTCTAGGTAATAGACGGCGTTGCGTACAAACTACCTACTGATCATTGAACTCGCTCAACTGAACTGGGTAGTCTAGCACTAACTTATAAAAATTAGTAATTAGTAAACGCTCTACTACTGCGTCTGTCTGCTTGTTTTTGTTGATAAACTCAAAAACTACGAATGTTACTACGAGTGGGTAATAAATAATAGAGAAAAATTGAGAATCTATACAGATAAACATATAAATAAAATTGGAGTGTCTGTTTGTAATTTTGAAATAACTGCTTTTTGCTACATGCATATGAATATAAATATACGATACATACACCAAAATAACATTTTTGACAATTTTTGTTGTCTGTTTGTCAGGGCTAATGTCTAAAATGGCTGAGCCGATTTTGACGGGACTTTTTTGGCAGGTAGCTGATGTAATAAGGAGTAACATAGGCTACTTTTATTTCAGAAAAAAATAAATTCAAAATCCTGTAATCCACGCGAACAAAGTCACAGTCACAGCTAGTTTCAAATATATGTAACACTCGGATAAACTTTTACGTTTATAAACTCTACTATACAATGCCACAGAATGCCAACATCCTATGCAGATAGGTAAGTTTACAACAATACTCCAGGAATATCGTCAAATTCAATTCAACTGTACAATAGCTCTTAATGGTGAAGGAATGTTTGTGACACAGGCAGACAATTAGCAAATAATAATTAGTACTTGAGATAAACTATTCATACAACAACAGTAGTCCCTTATGCTGTATTATTTGCAGTTGTACACACATTTATGGTTCTACTGAAAACCCAAGCGAACTTACCGGGCGTTTCCAGCGTTCTTTTGTGTTTCCCAGCGTTTCCAGCGCTCGCTTGTGTTTCCCAGCGTTTCCAGCGCTCGCTTGTGTTTTCCAGCGTTTCCAGCGTTCGCTTAGGTTTCCCAACGTTTCCAGCGTTCGCTAGAGTTTTATAACATTTCCAGCGCTCACTTGTCTTTCCCAGCGTTTCCAGCGTTCGCTTGTGTTTCCCAGCGTTTCCAGCGTTCGCTTAGGTTTCCCAACGTTTCCAGCGTTCGCATGGGTTTCCCAACGTTTCCAGCGTTCGCTTCTGTTTCCTAACGTTTCCAGCGCTCGCTTGTGTTTCCCAGCGTTTCCAGCGTTCGCTTGTGTTTCCTAACGTTTCCAGCGCTCGCTTGTGTTTCCCAGCGTTTCCAGCGTTCGCTTGTGTTTCCTAACGTTTCCAGCGCTCGCTTGTGTTTCCAGCGCTCGCTTGTGTTTCCCAGCGTTTCCAGCGTTCGCTTGTGTTTCCCAGCGTTTCCAGCGCTCGCTTGTGTTTCCCAGCGTTTCCAGCGTTCGCTTGTGTTTCCTAACGTTTCCAGCGCTCGCTTGTGTTTCCAGCGCTCGCTTGTGTTTCCAGCGCTCGCTTGTGTTTCCCAGCGTTTCCAGCGCTCGCTTGTGTTTCCCAGCGTTTCCAGCGTTCGCTTGTGTTTCCTAACGTTTCCAGCGCTCGCTTGTGTTTCCAGCGCTCGCTTGTGTTTCCCAGCGTTTCCAGCGTTCGCTTGTGTTTCCTAACGTTTCCAGCGCTCGCTTGTGTTTCCCAGCGTTCGCTTGTGTTTTCCAACGTTTCCAGCGATTGCTTGGGGTTCCCAGCGTTTCCAGCGTTCGCTTGGGTTTCCCAGAGTTTTTAGCGTTCACTTGGGTTTTCCAGCGTTTCTAGCGTTTGCTTGGGTTTTCCAACGTTTCCAGCGCTCGCTTGTGTTTCCCAGCGTTTCCAGCGTTCGCTTGTGTTTCCTAACGTTTCCAGCGCTCGCTTGTGTTTCCAGCGCTCGCTTGTGTTTCCCAGCGTTTCCAGCGTTCGCTTGTGTTTCCTAACGTTTCCAGCGCTCGCTTGTGTTTCCCAGCGTTCGCTTGTGTTTTCCAACGTTTCCAGCGATTGCTTGGGGTTCCCAGCGTTTCCAGCGTTCGCTTGGGTTTCCCAGAGTTTTTAGCGTTCACTTGGGTTTTCCAGCGTTTCTAGCGTTTGCTTGGGTTTTCCAACGTTTCCAGCGTTCGCTCGGGTTTTCCAACGTTTCCAGCGTTTCTAGCATTCGCTTGGGTTTTCCAGCGTTTTCAGCGTTCGCTTGGGGTTTTCAGCGTTTTCTACGTTCGCTTAGGTTTGCCATTCCGTTAAATACCAAGCGAACAAGCGAGTCTGCGTAGATTATAAAAACATTACGCGTTCTATTTGTAGGAAATTTATTCAAGAACGTAAATAAGAAGTTCTTCATAATTTAGTCTGAAAATACCGAAAATAAGGTCTAATAAAATAAAATAAGGTCTAGAAAACGCTCGGAGTTACACGGGTTAATTGATGCGAAACCTTAGCGGAGCCAGCCAAGAAAGTTGACTCAATATTGAGCGCCAAATACTGTAAAAATATTAGAATGTGTTACGTCCGTATTCTAATATCACTATGAAAGCCATTATTGTTAAACGTTATCACGTGAGAAAACATGACTGGCAACATGGGCACGTCACCAAATGACTTGAGAGTCGTCACGGCGTTGTCACCTTCCGCATGACACAGGTCCTCACTGGACATGGTAAGTTCGGTAGGATTTCGCATTTATTCAGGTGGAAGGATTGCCCAGGTTTCACGATTGTGCGGAGATACTGGAGCATTTGGTGGAGGTGTGCCCCGCTTGGACGAAGCATCGGGCCCTCGTGGAGGTGGCGGTGCCAACCCCTTGTGCAAGTGGTCGCACTCTTCTGTGAAGAATAATGCTAGCGAAGGAGACGCCCGTTCGTGTGAGGGAAACGACATCCTCACACTCCAGCCACCGCAAATCCGATAACCGCCTGGACCGAGTCCAAGCCGTCAACAACGCGTGGAACACAACGTGTTATTGATGAGTTGGACTCGGTCGTGGACAAACGCTCCTTGAACGCGAGGAGCAACTGACGGACACAGCTGTGGATTAAGTCTGTAAAAGTTCGGACTCTCGCTCTATCTTATCGCGGAAGAAGACATCGGATGATTTCTCATCATAAAACAAGACAGTAGATCAGGCGTATAAAAAAAAATGGACCAATATGGCTCCTGGCAACATCCAGAATCATAATATGCATGCTTTTCTGAGTCCGAAACCATTCACAGAAGGCGGTCTCATATTTTGCATACTCAACTCCATTTGGCACCTCCTCTACTTGTCAATACGGTTAAAAGACTGAATCGTTGACTTAGCCCACACTCATGACAAAAATTAACCCACGAGATAAAATGGACTACAAGAATGTTTAAAAGAATGATAAATGATATTTATTTTTGCTAATAGGTTTAAAAAACATTTTTACACGTCAAATTTTTTTTTCGTCTGTTTAATCTAGATGAGGCCAGTGTTTCTTAGCTGACTTACCCTGAGAAGAAACATAAAGGAAATATGTAATGGTCAAGTCACATGAGAACCATGCAGATTAGTCTGAGATGGTCTTTTGAAGAAAGAACCATTCAAAATTGAGTGGACCCGTCCAGTCAGTGCAAACTTTGTCAGTATTCGCAAAGCTCAACTAAGGACTACTAAGCAGCTCAACGATGTGATGAACAATACCAAGGAAAAGACATTTGGGTAGGCCGCAGAAAATACTTAAATTGCCAAACAATACGGTTACGAGAGAGAAAAAAAGTAGGTAATCAACATAATCCATTCACAATAATAAAAGGAAATTATTGTTTACAAAATGTACAGTAAATACTTAAGTAAAAATAATAATAATAACAAAAGATAATAATAAATAAAAAAACATGTCAAAACAAAAATAATTTACAATGTCAAAATTAATAAAAATAATAAAAAAAGCACAATTGAAAATAAAACAAAAGAAAAATGAAAAAAAACAAAATTGTACCGCGGCCCTGGAATGCCAAGGAAAATAACTAAAGGAAAACAAGTGAGTTTTAGTCGGTATAAATCTGACACTCCCTCCGAAACGGGAGAAGTTATTTTGGTATTTCACAACCAAAAAGCAACAATAGTAGTACCCTTTTACATTTAGTGTCAGCCTGTATATGAGTTACGTTACTTTGGTCATTTATCGTCACACTACAGTTCAGTTTTAATTCAGTATTTTTACAAAGTGTCCAGTTTACTCTTAATAATTTGCTTCTATTGAATAACTCATAAATAGGTACCTAATAAAACAAAGCTAATCTTATTTACCCACTTCAACGTGTATTTTTGAAAAATGATGAAAAGTTCTATTTAAGTATCTACTAAATAAGTTTTTTCTGAAAATACGAAAACCATTCAAATATACTTAAAATTAATATTTATATTCACAAAACAAAACTGATGCATTTTTAGAAAGAGCACGATCATACACAATAATGTGCAAAAATAAAATAGGTACCTACCTACCAATAAAAATTCTTAAACCAAAAAAAAGATTTAAACAATTTGAAGCTTGACAGCTAGACACTTTCCCAAATGCATAATTTCTGACTTTAACAGTAACAATTACGGCATTATGGTCGCTTTGTTTGTTAATTATATGTTTTCAGTTCGAATCGGCGCATCCTCTGACCTGCCACTCAAAATTACCATACGTGTTAAACTAGTGGTTTGTGTATACACTAAATTGTAGCAATAGACTACTTTCTTTATATCTATGGCAATAGTACACTTTTTTTAACAGCTTTCAGAGTCGGTCTCGCGCACTAGGAGTTCCGTGCAAACTACAATTCCCAAATGGAGTCTCGAAGATTTTTCCGAATTGCAAAAGTGTTTTTTTTTTTTTTGTTGACGTCGGTTACAATAAAACTGTTTTCAGATTTATTCCTATATCTGTGCTATAAGACCTTGCTTTGTACCAAATTTCAGGATTCTGGGTCAACGGAAAGTACCCTATGAATTTCGATCTTCTAGAGTAATTTCTTTTTTCGTTCACAGACTAAGAAGTTTGATTTTTTTACAGCTTGAAAGGACCGCAGACTTGAGTATATGGTTTTAATTTCATCGCGTTCTCAAGATAAAAGGTCTTGAAAGACAGACATACAGACGGACAACAAAGTGATCCTATATGGGTTTCGTTTTTTTTTTCTTTTGAGGTACGGAACCCTAAAAAGAATACTCTAATTCTTAATTTCAAAGTAAAAAAAAAATACAATAATCCCGCCAAAAAGATCGAACGCGACGTTTTTTTTTTTTTAATTGCTGTAAACTAGTGCTTGACTGCGATCCCACCTGATAGTAAGTGGCAATGCAATCTTTGATGGTGAGGCGCACTAGTTTATTAAGAGCCTATTCACTCTAGCCTTGAAGACACCCAAATTATAAACAAACTGAATTCAACATTCTCATTACCATGTTTCTGGCAAATAAAGTACTTTGACTTTTGACTTTTTTGACGAGGTGAAACGCTTAGTCCGGACCGTAGAGGTATTAACAACATAAGGGTGAATATTCTCCGTACGTCGGGTTGTCCGATGGTAGAATTGCAATGGCGGAATCAAGTCATGCAATTTCTGCGCACACTCTCCAAAATGCGTCCTGTAAAACACCGAAAGGCTGGCTATCCTACGCCTGTGCTCAAGGCTTTGAAGGTTGGACTTAACCAATTCTGGATCACCGATTAGCCTCTTTGCACGCCTTTCCACCGAGTCCAAAGCTTCCAGGTGGCATTTTGCAGCACCAGCCCATATGTGACTGCAGTACTCCACACACGAACGGACCTGTGCTTTGTATAACATTAAAAGCGGTGTGAAGTACCGTCGGACCTTTGCAAGAACGCCTATTCTCTAACTTTAACGAGGCAAAGGTCAACCGGTCTGCCAACTAAATTCGATTTTAAACAGTTAATGTAAAACAAAGGTTACTCTCATGCTATTGGTAGGTATTTCACAACATTATATTTTTCATTGTCATTTATTTTGTTGTTTGTTTTTTTTAATAAGGAAGGCATCCTTTCGAAGCACACGTACCGAGTAAAAGGGCGAGACAGTGCTTACGGCCGAGTACTCGCTACGGGTAAACACAGTACGTCGCCGAGCGCTCGACCTACCACTCTCTCATCTCTACAACTCGCTTACATCACTGTCTCGGCCGAGCAGCATTTTATTATCTCGCCCGTTTACTCGGTACGTGTGATCAAGGCATTAGAGGAGATAGAAAGACAATGACAGAGCGAGCGCGGCGTTCGCTTGGGGTTTGATAAATTAAAATAGCTTCCACGAGTGGTAAATATTGTCTGATGAAATGATACTTGCAAAATTCGAATTTTTTATTACTCAATTTATTCGCGTTAAGTATTTCAAGTTGTTTTTTATGAAACCAATTATATATCAAGTCCTAAAACAATAGGTTCCAATAGAATTTCAACTGAATCATGAATAACGTAGAGTTGAATGTTTCTTGATTCGATAATTATTTGGAATGAATTTTACGTAAAAATTTGAATTCAGGTCCAATGTCTACCTTGTTTAACCAAAATAATTTTTTTAATATAGAGTTGGCTTCATATTTCTGACTGACATAGCGTAAATAACCCAGTGCCTGGAAATAGTTCAGTCTACTCTCCACGGACGCGTAGCTTCCTAGACGCGTTTTCGTCATTATACGCTTTCTGTACGCCTATGAAGCGGTACCGTCGCCGACATAGTTTAGTATGAAAGCTTCACGCAGGCGTACACCAAGCGTATAATCACGAATACGCGACTTTGAAGCTACGCGTCCATGCTCCTACGCGCCGTTAAAATAAACACTATGAGTTTTGAACTTAATTTTTAAGGAAATTGAAGGTCTGGAAGTAGTGAGCAATGGGTAGCTCGCTGTCCGGCCGTCGGGTAACTGTCCGGACCAAGCCCAAGTCGTCGACGGCGCGCGCTGTTCCCGCGCGCCTCAAGGAGTTGTCAGCAACAGCAGGGACCCAGCCGGGTCGAAGCTTACTGGGGCCAGGGTTATCCGAAAGGGCGCTCGAGCCCCGGTATGAAGGCTTGAAGGAACGGGATGGGTTTTTTAGTCAGTAAGAGTCTGACACTATCTCCCGCTCCGCCCAAGAGCGGGGGTTGTCATAAGATGATTTTTCCCATCGAAAAATAAAAAAAAGGTCTGGAAGTTATTATTAACAGTTAGACACTGAATAGAATGCTAATGTTAGATCTAATAAAAAACTATAAAAATAAAGCTCAATAAGACGTCAATATAGGTAAGTTTCCAATGCCTTCTGTCCGTTAATCACGTGCAAAATCCAACATTTGACACTTGACATTGCTATTCAATCGTTGGCATTGCGGCCTATTGTTTCTGTATGCGTAGATATAAAACGCAGGAAGTGGGATTACTGAGCACGCCACTATCGTAACGGTAAGTTCTCACTTTGAGGAGTGGCTACAGAGTTGCCACGGGCTTTTCGTGCCGGGCTATGGTCTGGAGTGAGGAGGAATGATAGGCGGTCGCCTCTTTTTGCGGAGTAGTAATGCTAGCAAAGAAGGCGGTCGCACGCCTTAGTCGCCGGGATTCCGATCCCGATTTCCAGCCACCGTAGGCGCGGGCTTGCGGACGGCGAGCACGGCCGAGTGTCCAGTAACTGTCCGGACCGAGCCCAAGTCGTCGACGGTGCGTAGTGTTCCACGGGCGCCTTAAGGAGATGCCAGCAATCGTAGGGGTCCTAGCCCATAAGTGATGCGAAAGAGAACCCCTCGGGGTTCCCCCCTGGAACGAAGACAAAGGAGAAACATGAGTGGGTTTTAGTCAGTAAGTGTGACACGCCCAAGGGTGGGAGATGTCATTAGACGTGATTGCCACTCCAGAACCTTTCATCCCCATCGACCATCTGTTCTGCGAGCAATGTGCCACGATATTCTCACTTTACGTCTGAAACAGGTCCTCATCGGAACCATGAGCCCACGATTCAAGAGATACGCTGGTTAACCTCTTGTTCACAACGGGTGTATTCCTGCTAACGGCGAGCAGTGTCCATTCTAGCTTACATGGCTGCCAATACCACAGCGAGGTTCATTGTACCTGTTTCGGATTCAGCGGTAAGAAACACTCGGGTGTCACCATTGTGCGCATCGCTCGAACGCAATCTCCTTCTGTGAAGCAGTACTACGAGCAAGGAAAGTGGTCGCATGAGTGAGAGAAAGGACATTCTCACGTCTCAGCCTCCACCACAGATGAAACCTTGGGCGTTGGGAGTCGCAAGGCAATTCCCGGTCAGCATAAGCGCTGACGAATGGTGAGCAATGGGTAGCTCGCTGTCCAGCCGCTCGCAAAGAAGCAAGCAAGTTGGGTGGTTAATGGAGCCTATTAAGTTATATGCCTGCAAGGGCTGCGGTAATGTTTGAAAGAGTAATCGTGGTCCTAGAACGCAAAAGACAATTGAAATGACACAGGTGGGTTTTAGCCATGTGGATGGATGGAGGGGAAGAGGGAGGCCAAAAAAAGATGGATGGATTGTGTGAGAAGCGATATGAAAGAAAAGGGAGTTAGTGATAGCGTGACGAGTGACAGGACATAATGGAAGAAAAAACCGTGTCGCGCCGACCCCAAATAAAACGGGACTAGGGCAGGAAGATGATGATGATGATGAGGTGGTAAATGAACACCTTGAAAAAAAAAATTCTCTAAATGGAAGTCAAACTCGTATACGAAGATTTTCGTACCGTTCGTAGCAAAAACGGAAAAAAATCACAGTGAGATAGATACCACAAGCGAATAATTTAAAAATCAGTTCTGTTACAAAAAATACAACCAATTTTGATGTTACTGTTCGTTATTGTTCGTCGGGCTTTCTTCCAGACCAGACACAACACTCGTCTAGATGGAGGATCCTATCTCTTGTCAATCGAAGTTTGCGAGACTTCACACCCTGTTTTGGTTGTCTCTAAATGTATATGTCGCAGCCATCTCGTTAAATTAGTCTTCTAATTGGACGCCTAGGGCGTTCGTTAAATGTGAAATCACACATCAACATCCAATGAAATGGCTGAAGAACAACTAGCCATGTCGTTGACCGCAATGTTTAACCAGATGGCTGAACGTTGTGTAGTCATTTAGTTTAGTAGGGTAACCTCGAGTTTATAAATTACATAAAACTACTTTTTAGTAATAGTTTCTACCAAGTAATAGTGAAATATTATTAAATCAATAAATAGCCGAACTAAATTTTAATCACTTAGCTGATTCTTGATATCAGTCATTTCGAAAGGGCTAACTTTCAATACGCCAAGCTGTTAAACGTCGAGTAATATTAGTTCAAACAACTGTCGGCCTAGGCATCCAATTGGATGCCGGCGTATAACGAACGCCCTAGGCATCCAATTGGATAGCTAATTTAACCAAATGGCTGCAACATATATAATTACCACCCTTGTGAAGCCGTGGTCTGGTTACAAACCACCAGGTAATGACTTACGAGTAACTGGATCACCTGGCTAAATATCACATAAGTTTTGTAATCAAAGTAAAGTTCCCAACTTGTAATAGTTCGCACCAAAACAAAGTTCCTAACTCAGTTAAGACGAGTACTAAGTTAGTAAGCACCTGCTTTGAAAGATTATGAGTAACTACACAATCATGCAAAACTATAAGCGTGATAAGGATGTCTTGGAAATATCTTACGCATTACTTTGATTATAATGTATGAACTTTTTAAAGATTCTCAGCTGATTTATAAATACTGCCATGTTAGCATTTATGTATCTGTATACTTGTTATATAAAAAAAACGGGAAAATGCGAGTCAAACTCGCGCCCTGAGAATGTATGTATGTATAAAAGGTGCAAGGGACAGCCCTCCACAAACTTTAAGGGCTTGCTCAGTAGACGAAACTCAACAACCTTCCACAAATGTTTTTACTTATTTTTTTTATTTTTCTAGTTTCACAAAATGATAAACTTGATTGGACAATTTGTATGGCGAGGCCGATTTTGTTTTTCGTTTCCTGAAAAAAATATTTGTGGAAGGTTGTTCAGTTTCGTCTACTGAGCAAGCCCTTAAAGTTTGTGGAGGGTTGTCCCTTACACCTTGTATGGTTTAATTCCGGAAAAGAGTCACGGAACATTTTCCTGAATCGCAAAAAAAGGTGTGACGTAACAACAAATTTACAGTTTTCAGGATTATTCCAATACTTGTGCAACAAGACCTGGCTTTGTGCAAAATTTCAGGATTCTGGGTCAACAGAAAGTACCCTATGAATTTTGATTTTCTCGAAAGTGTCGAAATATAGCTTTTTTCCCACATAAACCTAAGTATCTTTTTTCTTGTAAACTTACAAGTTTGATTTTTTTGTAATACCATCTCGATACCTCCACGTGTTTCCGAGATAAAGGGTCTTGCCAGACAGACAGATGGACGGACAACAAGGTGACCATTTTTCCCTTTCGAGGTAGGGAAACCTAATGCTCGCAAAGGAGGAGGCCGAACGCATCAGGCAGCGGCGTTTTCGCCGCCGCCGCCGCCGGGATTCCGATCCTGATTTTCGGCCACCGTAGGCGCGGGCTTGCGGACAGTGAGCAATGGGTAGCTCGCTGTCCGGCCGTCTGGTAACTGTCCGAACCAAGCCCAAGTCATCGACGGCGCGCACTGTTCCCGCGCGCCTCAAGGAGTTGTCAGCAACAGCAGGGACCCAGCCGGTTCGCAGCCTACTGGGGCCAGGGTTATCCGAAAGGAAACTCGAGCCCCGATATGAAGGCTAGAAGTAACGGAGTGGCATTGCTTTTAGTCAGCAAGAGTCTGACACTATCTCCCGTTACGCCCAAGAGCGAGGCTTGTCATTGGATGATTTTACCCACCATAAAAAAAGGCCAACGGGAAGTACCTTAAACGTTTTGATTTCCTAACAAGTATCTAAATATGCGTCTAAACAGAGCATAAACGGCTTTATTTTTAGATTACGTTGATTTAGAAGTTTGATTATTTCACTGCTGTTTGGAATAGCAGACTACCTCCAAGTTTGATTCGAGACGCCTCTGACACCTCGAAGATAACTTTTTATGTGTTTCTTCACCATGATTATAATGTAACTTAAACTGTGTAAGGTATTATGATCATTTCATTCACTGCTTCAAAGACGTCCACTCTTGATCATATGTCTCCCCTAAACGTCACCTTACTGACCAGTCTAGTGCTTCAAGCATTCAGGAAATTCTCTAAAAAATACTGCTGGTATAGACGCCAGCATAAATTAGGTACCCCACTCATATTAAAATACCCAACTTAGAAAATAAAGAAACTACTGAATGAAATTATCTTAATTAGGCAGTAAACCACAATGTCCTTTGATTTCCACTTCAAACCTTTTTTTTTTCGTTTCTGGTGTTTATTTACAACTGAAAGCAACAAAATATATACATAATAAACTTAAATTAAAAAAATAGATAAATTTAAGTATACTTAACCTAACTATACACACTAAGGTCTACTTCCTACTAAAATATGGCGTCATAAAACTCCTCCGCATCACTGTCGACTTCAAAACTAAATGAAATCGACAGTCGGTGGAATATTTCACATTGTAATAAACTAAAGGCCAATGCTTAGCACAATATCGTCGCATACCTATCACTATTCAAGTTTTATGTTAATTTATGTATGTATTGTATTTGGTAGTCAAATACATTGTCTTCGGTTGACAGCTGCATCGAGTTTGCGTGAAGATCCTCTATTGTTTTGTGTGAGACATGTTACCATTAGACCAGGGTAGATGCCTTCAAAAATAATAAAAAGTGAAAAATAATAATAGTAGGATGAAACCCATCACAAAAGGAGGAGAATATTATAAAAATGAAAGGAAAAATAATTTACGGGCGATCTGAGGTCGGGAAGGGGGTGGGGGTGACTTTTTAAGGGGAAAAAACGGTTTTTCTCGATTTCCGGCAAAACTAAAAGTCCTATGGAAAAAAGTCAAATGGCAAAGTTGTAGGTAATAAAAAGATCTAAAACTTTTGTATTAACACTTTTTTCACATAACCTCAAAATTTATGTGAAAAATTCAAAAAACCATGTTTTTGGTTTTTTATTTTTATCTCTTTCAAAAAACAACATTTTATCACGAAATTTGGTGAAAACTTACCTTTTTATGTCCCAAATACGCTGTAATTTATTTGATTAGAAATATTTATTTTTTCACCTTATTTTGAATAAATATCGAAAAATCACCCTAATTTTCAATCGAAAAATCACCCGTCAAAATATCTTTTTTTTTAAAAAAGTTTATATGGTGTCTGTTCGTTGAAATCTCTACTTTCCGATAGTGAAAAAAAATATATATGTTACCATAGTAAATCTTCTTAGCAAATGCAAAAAACCGAAAAAAACTCGAATTCGAATTTTTTTTTCAATTATTATATTGAATGTAGAGCTATTTATTAAAATTTACACTTTAATTACTCGAAAAACGTAAAATTACATGTTACATAGATAACAAAAAAAATTACAAATCAAAATATAGTACTATAATTAACAAACAAATAAGTTGATAAAATTAATACTTAATAAGACGTCTACAATATTTGGAGAAAGGAGTCGAATCTTCTTTAAGTTATATGCGTAGATGCCTATTTATAACTATTTTTAGATAACTTATATTTATCTGAGTGACCTACGAAAAATTTGAGCCCATCAAAAGATATTTCATAGAGGAGTGGGGAAGGGGCTAGGCGGGTCCGGGTCTTACTACATACATACCTAATATTTCGCAGCAGCTGTAACAACCGTTAGCCTAGCCAGTATTCGAAATACAGTATAGTATACAATATCGTTTAAAAAAATACACGTGCACGTTGAGTTTCTTGAAGATATATATATCTTATGGGAGTAACTAAGTTTGTTTGTGCAAAATAAAGGAGATTATTATTTTTTTAATCTTCTTAGTTTTTTTGTAAACTTGTCACAATTATCTTCAAGAAACTCAACGTGCACGTGTATTTTTTTAAACGATATTGTATACTATACTGTATTTCGAATACTGGCTAGGCTAACGGTTGTTACAGCTGCTGCGAAATATTAGGTATGTATGTAGTAAGACCCGGACCCGCCTAGCCCCTTCCCCACTCCTCTATGAAATATCTTTTGATGGGCTCAAATTTTTCGTAGGTCACTCAGATAAATATAAGTTATCTAAAAATAGTTATAAATAGGCATCTACGCATATAACTTAAAGAAGATTCGACTCCTTTCTCCAAATATTGTAGACGTCTTATTAAGTATTAATTTTATCAACTTATTTGTTTGTTAATTATAGTACTATATTTTGATTTGTAATTTTTTTTGTTATCTATGTAACATGTAATTTTACGTTTTTCGAGTAATTAAAGTGTAAATTTTAATAAATAGCTCTACATTCAATATAATAATTGAAAAAAAATTTCGAATTCGAGTTTTTTTCGGTTTTTTGCATTTGCTAAGAAGATTTACTATGGTAACATATATATTTTTTTTCACTATCGGAAAGTAGAGATTTCAACGAACAGACACCATATAAACTTTTTGAAAAAAAAAGATATTTTGACGGGTGATTTTTCGATTGAAAATTAGGGTGATTTTTCGATATTTATTCAAAATAAGGTGAAAAAATAAATATTTCTAATCAAATAAATTACAGCGTATTTGGGACATAAAAAGGTAAGTTTTCACCAAATTTCGTGATAAAATATTGTTTTTTGAAAGAGATAAAAATAAAAAACCAAAAACATGGTTTTTTGAATTTTTCACATAAATTTTGAGGTTATGTGAAAAAAGTGTTAATACAAAAGTTTTAGATCTTTTTATTACCTACAACTTTGCCGTTTGACTTTTTTCCATAGGACTTTTAGTTTTGCCGGAAATCGAGAAAAACCGTTTTTTCCCCTTAAAAAGTCACCCCCACCCCCTTCCCGACCTCAGATCGCCCGTAAATTATTTTTCCTTTCATTTTTATAATATTCTCCTCCTTTTGTGATGGGTTTCATCCTACTATTCGTTTTTTTTGTTTTAAAAATTATCGACACTGGTCTACATGTGTTTTATTGAAGATGCATATAATGTGCCCACTGTTGGGACTCAGGACTTCTCTAAAGGAAAGGGCTTTGGTTCACTATGGTCAAAAAGTGTATTGGAAGATGTCATGTCTTCATATTTTTAGATATAGGACGTGTTGGTTTCTTTACGATGACTTCTTATCTACAGGCTTAGACTAATGACTTTTCTGTTATAATCTAAGATCCGATGTAAGAAACATAATCCCTAGCCAGCTAGATAACATAGGTACCTACATATTGATACATCGCGAATAGAATTTGATTTATTATTTATATAGATGACAGACCAGGAAATTACTTTATTGTCTAACATCGTCGGCACGTGATTTAGCTAGGTAATCTATTTGTAATGTATCAATATGTACGTACGTCATCTAGCATCTTTCTCACTATTAAATAACTTCTATTCTTATATAAATAATTCTTTTAGCATAATATATTCTTTAACTTTTCTTGACAAAAGTCTAGCATCTGAAAGCAAGCTAAAAATGTGTCCCAAGGAACTGAAAAAACATAGATACACAGAGCAACTAATGGACTGCCAAGTATAAAGAGATATGTAAAGGTTAATAATTACCCTCATCTATTATAGAATTATATTATAGGTATCAAACCAAGAGAGGGTCTCTTCTTAGAGCCAGTTAGAGCTCATCCCTGGGAACATTGTAAAGTAGTCTCGTGGTCAGAATGGCGGGTGTACCTCAGAAAAATAAATTATGTTTTTGACCGTTAAAATGATCCTTAAAATATATATAAAGTACTTTAAATATAAATTAATATTAAGTACATTTTATTTATTTTACAATTTATGTACACACAAAAATAACAGAAACAGACACTTAATACATAAGCGACGTTAGTACAAAGGTACTGCTTATTTCCAAAGAAATTTCTCCCAGCAGACCTGCGAAAGGAGAAATCAAAAAGAAATGTAGACCATAGTGTGTAGGAAGCAAAAGAAGAATGTGTGAAGTCTTAATCCAAAGTCATATATAATTATATATACCTAAAAATAATATATACCTACAGCTATAAATATATACCATACATAATACATACAATATATAAATAAATATCACAATTGAGAGGAAAGATAGTGCTCTTTTTTATAATCGATTTTTAAGAAGTGAGATCGATTTTAAATCTCGAATGCCAGGCGGAAGTGAGTTCCACAACCTCACGGCATGGACACAGAAAGAATAGGAGTAGTAACTGGATTTAGTACTATTCAGCACCTAAATGGCGCTAGTTGTACTTTAGAACTAGGTACTGAATAGTACATATTAGGTGCATTTTAACAGTAATTACCGGCTATTCTGACTCTCACCAGCTCTCCTAAGCGTCACTGTGCACGGCAGTACATGATCACCTTGCCACCACTGACCTTCTTGAGATCACTCATTAGGCATACGGTACCTACTGTTCTACCATATTCTATTTTTTCTCAAAAATATTCAAAAAAGGTCAGAAGTTGGTCACTACCGACACTAAGTTTAACACAGGTCACGGCAGAATATAGCAGCTATTAGGCGCCAGCGCATATGCGGAAACAAAACAACCCCTCAGTCGCCCCGATGGCTTGGTGACCGTGTATTTGTGCGGACTACAAGGTAACATAGCAAGCATATAACTTTGTGATTTTTGATGATACAGTTATGAAATTTTGTACATGGATTCTTTACTTATAAATAGATGTTTCGGGTTGCGCATATTATATTAAAACGAATGTTATATATCTATTAAATGTAGGTGAGGACAAATCTTATACCTACCAATTAACCGACTTCATTTCAATTCGGTCGTTGTGGCGACGCTTGGGGGAGGCCTATGTCCAACAGTGGACGTCTTTCGGCTGATATGATGATGATGATGATTTCAAATTCAAAGTCATGTTTGAAATCATAAGTAACAACAGTGGTGGGAGGCTGAAAAGTGTTTAATTAAATATGATTAATTAACAAAATAGGTAGGCCGCGTTTTTGAAGGAACGCACTAAGAAGAAAAGAAGTGACAGTTGGCGTGTGTAACGTTTAGACGTGTTTTTAATGATTTTTTTAAAGAAATGTTTACTAATGTATTTTTTAATGTACAAAATTATTTTTTTATTTTTAGATTTATTAAGTTTTGATAGTATCTTAGCCGTATGCAGCGCCCCTTAGTGAACTCCACTGCGGGTGACGTAACCTACGACAAACTTATTATTTGCGGTTGGTACAGGGATCGAACCGCAAAAATAAGTTTTTTTTTATTGTATATACTTTTCCGGGATAAAAAGTACCCAGTATGGTACCCAGGATATTAAAAAATAATTATACTAAGTTTCATCGTAATCGAACCGGTAGTTTTTGCGTGATGCCTGAACAAACAGACGGACAAACATTTTTTTAATCCCATTTTTGGGTTACGGTCAGTCTAGTAACATTACCTACCATTAATTTTTTTGATATTTTCTATGTACAGAATTTTTACTTCTACAGATTTATTAAAAGTATTGTTATAGAAGAAGAATCGATGTGTTACCTGCCCCCTTAGCCAAGTTACAACCGTTTCGCTTGCGCCGAACGCTTCGAGTTGACCTTGCCGCCAATTCTTTTGTTCTGACCACGTGACTGAGCGTTAAGACGACGTCATTCCCGTACATTTGAAGCTTTCTACAAGCGTTAACTATTGCAGATTAGCAACTTGGCTATGGGTAATGGTTACAATCAATATTTGTATGACCTACAAACTGATAAATTTTCCGAGTCTAGGTGTCATGTGAAATGTGAATTTATGTTTGTGTAGGCACCCAAGATACAGGGGTGATGCCTAATGTGAGGCAAAGTTTTTTTTTTTGGGAAAAATTAATATGAATTTACGTTGTAAGGCTAAATAATAATAATAAATTTATTGAACCATTGTTACAAGAGTTGCCTTAAATTATAATAATCGTAACTTAATGTAGGAATGTAACTATTGACGAGCTTCATAATGTAGTCTATACGGTGGTCCCCAAATACGGCGGTGCTCGTATCTCGGGGACCGGGTTGAGATATACGTACATTTTGTATACAATATGCCTATTCATCATCATAATCATCATTTCAGCCGATACACGTCCACTGTTGGACATAGGCCTCCCCCAAGTGTCGCCACATCGAACGTTCCTGTGCGTCCCGCATCCATCAGTTTTCTGCTACCTTCACCAGGTCATCGGTCCACCTTGTAGAAGGCCTTCCAACACTGCGTCTTCCGATACGCAATTGCCACTCCAAAACCTTTCGGCCCCAACGGCCATCTGTTCTGCGAGCAATGTGCCCTGCCCATTTTCACTTAAGTTAGGCAACTCTTTGTGCTATGTCGGCAACCTTAATTTTCCTGCGGATATGCCTATTATAAGGATCAAAACCCGCCACTAAAACTCGCCGTCTAAACCACCCAGTGCGTTTTTACCGCGACAATGTCAAAGAAGCATTTCTCTTCATTTCACACCGTGGCGCTTAGCACTAATTTATGGGCCTTCATAAAAGCTGACGTTTTACGGAGGTGTGAATATACCCTCGTTGTTAAATGCTAATGCCTTAATATACTGTTCCCTGGCGATTTCGAATGTTAAGATAGTAGACAGGTATGAGGGCAGTGTTGGCCAAGTGGTAAAGGCTCCAACTTGTAGGACGCGTGTTCAAACATTACCAGGCGCTTTTTTTTTACTCAGCCCACACTGTCCTACGGCTGGGCAAAGGCCTCCCTCCATTACTTAACGATCAGGGTTCCTCGCTTTCTCATTCCAGTTCTTAAGGAAGCCATCGAGGTCATCCTGCCATCTCCTTCGTGGTCTGCCTCGGCCCCGCGTTGCTGTGTCACCGCGTTGCTGGTTAGACATGCGGCAGACATGTCCTGCCCAGTCCCATTTAAGTTGGGCAGCCTTTTGAGCCACATCAACAATTTGCGTTTTGGAGCGCTTTACTTTGTGTAATTTATTTCATTACCACTGCTCTCAAAACAGTGAAGGAAAACATCGTAAGGAAACCGGTATGTCCTAGAACCAAAAATTCAAAGAGGTAACATTTACCAACCCGCACTGGGCTCGCGTGGTGGATTACGGCCCATTCCCTTTTCTAGAGAGGAGGCCTGAGTCCCGGCAGTGGGAACATTAAAAAAAAGATGATGATGATGATGAAATAAGTACAGTGAATGGTATAGTAGGTAGTAGAAGATAGATAATACTAATTTTATAAACATAAATTGGCCTTTTTTTAGGTGGGAAATCGTCTAGTGACATCTTCGGGGCGGGAGGACTGGTTGGGCTGGACTGGTGGGACTGGACAGGAGGAGGTGTTAGACTAGACTGAGTAACTAGACTGTTTGATTAGACTTTTACTGACTGAAACCCATTCCTGTTCCAGCTCTGCCTTCGTTCCAGGGCCACGGGGTTTTCTTTCGCATCACTCATAGGCCTAAGTAGGCTTCGACCCTGCTGGGCCACTACGGTTGCTGATACCTCCTCGAAGCGCGCATGGAACACTACGTGTAGTCGACAAGTTCGGACAGCTATTGCCTTGCGTGCAGCCACCTCCTTTGCTATCATTACTGCATAGCAGATGGAGGCAACCGCCTGCCACTCCTCCTCGCTCCAGCCTGTACCAAGGCCTGTCGCGAGAGATTGCTGCCGCCGAGCACCTTCACGAGAACACGGCGATGCTCTGTCCATACACACACTAAAAAAAATGACAAACAAAACAAAAAAATATTCAATTAATAAATTGAATTAGCACCTACGCAATTCAGAACGTTTTAAAAATGTCGTACCTACTTAATAAATTATAATTAAATATAGCCCGCGAGGTTTGCCAATCTGACGTCAACATTATTGTTTTGTTTTAAATAGAGGAATTAAAATCGTACCTATTAGGAAAGGCCGATGAAGGAAAGGTTATTTACTTGGCCTTACAGAACTGTGATGTTCACAAAGAAGGTCCCGCATTTGCAGTCATATTAGGCTTGTCGTACACAGGCCATATGTGGCGTCCACAAACATTACTAGGAAAAGCTAGAAGCGACCACAAAGGTAACTGAATCGCGCGAGAGCCACTTGTAGCCGTTAGTTGCTATAATTTTTTAGTCTGATAAAGATTTGATGTCCTCATTTCTCTGTGCCATTTAGATGTTACGGGTTATTTGGAACAAGTTTTATGTCATGTCCAGCTCAAATCAGTTCAGATGTACAGACCGGGATGATTGATCTAATCGGCTTTGGACTAGTTAGGGACCAATTTGTCCCACCGTACCAGTTATGTAACTTATGAGTTTATATGAAAAGGGACAACATGCGCTGTAATTTTAATTTTTTGTTCAAATTACAAACTAGTGCTTGACTGCGATCCCACCTGATGGTAAGCACTGATGCAATCGTTGATGGTGAATCGCATTAGTGCCTATTTTCGTAAAAATTATAATTCAAAGGGAAGACCGCAGCAGGCAAATTGTTTCAGTTAGTGCGCGGTATAAAAGACATGGCGAAACGTTTATATGTGTAATACGGACCCTAGAAATGTCAACAATTTAGGGTTCCACCCGTAAATCATCAATCATACCCTAGTCTATATAACGTGGCTACCGATAGTACCTACACACCGCCAGGACAGCAAACACTCCATGCCCACCGGTGGGGCACGCCGACCAGAACGTCATAAAGTCCAGGAAAAAAGAAAATGGGAAGTAGATACCTCTTTCTGCAAAGCAGTAATGCGTCGGGAGTCGGTCACCGTAAGCTTGGACTTACGGACGATGGGCAATGGTTAGCTCGTCGCCCAGATAGTATATTCACCACGCGTCACAAAGCGCAGTCAGCTGAAGAGGCTCAGTAAGGCCGATGCCTGCGGAAAGGTTTGAAAGTTACTGAGGCCCTTGAACATCAAGGGTAAGTGAAGAAACTCGACAGAGTTTTAATCAGGCATTTAATCAGACTTAACGTAATTATGAACAACTAAAAATATAGGTAAAGATTACAAACTACTAAATATTGTTTCATCATCTAAAATAGAAGTTATTTAATGATTTCCCACAAGATTATGTTGGTTACTAAATTAGGCTTTGTGTTAATTTAGCGACTTCCACCAGAGTCGTACGAATTTTACGGATTACTCAGCTTTTTCTTTTTTTTTGTCGCATGAAAATCCGTTTTTAGTGTTCCGTACCCAAAAGGAAAAAACAGAACCCTTATAGGATCATTTTGTTGTCCGTCCGTCTGTCTATCTGTCTGACAAGACCCTTTATATCGAGAACGCGTGGACGTATCGAGTTGAAATTAAAACTGTATACTAAAATCTGGGTCCCTACAAGCTGTGAAAAATCAAACTTTTAAGTTAACTAATAAAAAAGACCGCATCTTTTTTATTAGTTAACTTAGATATTAGATACGGCCGTTTATGTCGCAAAAAAACGTATATTTTGATACTCTCAAAGATCGAAATTCATTCATACTTCCCGATGACCCAGAATCCTGCTTGGCACAAAGCAAGGTCTTATAACACAAGTATAGGAAAAAATCTGAAAACTGTAAATTTGTTGTTACCTACGTCACAAAAAAAAAAATGCTATTCGGAAAAATCTTCGAGACTCCATTCGGGAATCGTATTTTACACAGAACCCTCAGTGCGCGAGTCCGACTCGCACTTGCCCAGTTTTTTGAGTTTATCGCGTTTGTACAGGTAGACAGACACAGTGGGGGATATTGTTTTATAATATTACTAGCTTCTGCCTGCGGCTTCGCCCGCGTGAATGTAGGTTTCTGCATACAAACTTTGGACCCCCGTTTCATCCCCCTAGGGGATGAATTTTGGACAATCCTCTCTTAGTGCTCGTCTACGTCATATAAGATAACCTCATGCTTAATTTTACGCTCCTAGTCCCAGTGGTTTTATCTGTGCATTGATATGTAAATCAGTCAGTTTCTCATTTTATCTACACACATATAAATAAATTTGGAGTGTCTGTTTGTAATATTGAAATAACTGCTTTTTACTACATGCATATCGGTACATACACCAAAATATGTTTTTTTACAATTTTTGTCTGTCCGTCTGTCTGTTTATCCTGGCTAATCTCTGAAATGGATGGACCGATTTTGACGAGACTTTTTTGGTAGGTAGCTGATGTATAAGGAGTAACATAGGCTATTTTTATTTTAGAAAAAATACATTCAATATCCTGTAGTCCACGCGAATGAAGTCGCGTGCACAGCTAGTATAATTATATAAATATATACAGATTATGTAAGACTAAAGATAATTAAAAGGTCATGACTACAAGAACAATACTTTTTTTTAACCTTGTTTCGTTAATACATATTTACGATTTTTGTGTGCCTATAAATATCAAAGTTGTTCCATTGTCTTAAGGGCCAAGCGCCCGTAAAGTGCCATAAAACAGTGATTTTCTGAGGCCTACTCCTCCGTAACGGCTAGGTCAATTGGTTTGAAAAAAATATATGTTTATTACAGATTCATGAACAATAATATCAACATTTGATTTTTTCGTGCAATTAATATTATGGTAAAAAAAAAATATTTAGCAATTTCGTAACTTTTCGCAACTTTTCCCTACTTCTTCGAAACGGCTTGGACCTTTAGAAACATTTTTACACACAAAAAATGGTGGTTAAATATTCTTCAAAGTGAACATTGCATATGTAAATCAATCAATATCTCGCAGAGAAAATGGATTTAAAGCGCTTTCCGGGCGCTGCTGGCCGCAAATAAATGCACAGATTTGCGTACTGCCGTCTAGGCGAGTGCGAGAGTTGCGTTCACATAATTTCGGCCAGATGGTTCCAGGGACTACACGCCTTAATAGGTACTTGATTATCTCATTCATTTGACGACATGTTTTAAGTCTAAAATAGTTTTAGAAATGGTCAAATTAGAATTCTGAACCCTTTTTCTGGATTAGGAATTTGAATACACTCGAATACTCCCGCTCTGAGTGAAGCAAGAGGGAGTATCAAACTTTTATTAAAAGGCTGCTTTTCCACTTGCCTATTGTAAACATCGAGCATGGTTTAAAAGCTTGTTACTTTTTTTTTATGGTGGGAAAAATCATGCATTGACATCCCCCGTCCTTGGGCGGAGCGGGAGATAGTGTCAGACTCTTACTGACTAAAAGACCCACCCCGTTCCTTCTAGCCTTCATACCGGGGCTCGAGCGCCCTTTCGGATAACCCTGGCCCCAGTAAGCTTGTTACTTCATCTAATGCAATTCAACGCGATGTTTGACGAAAAGGCAACGCGAAAAAAGAGAGATAACGCCTGAAAACTCTGTTAGCATTCGATAATTCCGTTTTTAACTCGGATATTTTACAAAACTTGTTCCAGGAAATACGTGTTTTTTTTTTAAAACCTTTAAAAGTTATCGAAAAAAATTGTCGTCATTTAGAATTTTGATGCAAGGCTTCGATTGTTATACACACTTTTTTGACTTTTAAATTTTTTTAGTAAGTTATCAAGTGTCAATGTTCATGCAAAATAACAGATTTTCAGAGGTCTTTACTGGATTAGTTTTATACAAAATAAATTGATTTTAATAAAAGCCTAGATAATATCCACAAGATACTGTGTTTCCAAAATATCTAATGGAAAATTTGTAATAACGTCATAATCGCGTAAGAGCAGTTCTACGACAGACAGTGATAATGTATGTCGAGATGCATCCCTATAAAATTAAAACCCATCTATATTCCTTTATGTATACTTTGAATTTCAGAGCCGCAGTTACTCTTCCAAATAATTCCGTAGACCCTACTTATTAATCTAAATTCTCTACTAACGAAATACTTAGTTCTAAAACACATTTAATTTTAGCCTTTCTCATCAAGTTTTCCTAGAAAACTTTAGGGCGGTTTCAATTTATGAGTACTGGATCTCGGGCCGTAGGCCGCCGATTGCAATATCTACGTTAGCGGTCCAACAACGAACGCCTCAAAGAGAGGTCATGGGGTCAAACCATGTGGTCATAGGGAAGTGTACAAAAATGATATCCGTGGTTCTAGAGTGCAGAGGGCAACTAAAGGAGCAAGGTGTGGTTTTAGTGAGGAAATCTGACAGGCCTTTCGCTCCGCCCTAGAGCGGGTGCAATGATTAGATGATTTCCCACCTTAAAAAAAGCCCTGGTACCAAAATACCTGAAGTTTCTTGCAAAAACAGACTATGGAACATTTTGTAACATGACCCAACATGTTCTACGCCAGTAGCAGCGATTAAGAAAAACCGAATTCAATTAAAATAAACATTAATTAGAAAACCATTAATTAGTATCGGACGGGCGGCGGGTGTAATTGAATAATCGGAAAAAGTCGAACGCCGCTTGGGGCCGCCACCGTCGCACGGAACCGAACAGAGGGAGAGGGGTCGTGGAGCCACGAAAGAAGATGCTAAGATATTGAATTGGATATTTTTATACAATACTTTGGATTCAAGTTGTCAAAAGTGTATTATTTATTGTATTGCGTTCTGCAATAAAGTTTTGACTTTGACTTTGAAAAAATAAAAGTCCCATTATGATATTTTTAATTTGACTACCTATCGGCTTTTTTTTTGGTGGGTAAAAATCATCCATCCAAATGACATCCCTCGCTCTTGGGCGGAGCGGTCGAAGCCTACTGGGGCTAGGGTCTGTTCCCAAAATGGAGGCTCGACCTCTATATGAAAAAGGAACGGGGTGGGTTTCACAAAATAGATAGGTACAGAAGACAATCTACCACGGAACAGTATAAACAGATCTACATACAAAGCTCGTTCGAGCAACCCACACATAGACACCGCTCACGGACATGATATCTCGGCTCAATCGACCGGTCTCACTCTAACGTGCTGACGTGTGTGCGATTGCCTAGCGTAGGTATAAAGAGTGAAGTACAGTTGCCATCACGGATCTTGAACACTTACGCAGAAGTCAAATATTCGGTCTCTTTAGTGGTGCGAAGTACGACGCGGGGGCGGGGAGTGTCAGTGATTGGCTGGCCGCGCCATCACGTCATAGACGTCACTCCTCATTCGTTCACTGCGTTGCTGTATGTATCTAACAACGAAAACGATTGGCTCGCCAATGTATGGGATGCGCAAAGCGATCCCCACTCTGACGCCGAGCGTTCAAGATCCGTGATGGCAACTATACATACATGAGATTGACTTTTGTACCTATTATATTGTTCTTGTACTGTGTGCGTGAACAAAATGCAAAGAGCCACTGAACTCACTTCATACAGAGTAGGAGAAGTTATTTAATGATTCCTAACCCCTAACTGTGTCAAGAGGAGACATATTGTGGAGGGTTGAAAAGGCACCAGGTGTACCGTAACTCGTTAATCGAATTCCGGTCCGAGGTAAGTATGCGTAAATAGACACCGATGCGTTGTGTTGCTATGCCAATTAAAGTCGTGAATATCGTCGTACGTGTACGACAGCTTCGTATCTACGACAGGGCGTGTACGACACACGTGTGTGTCAGTTCGTATCCGGCTCAGTCTCGCATAGGTGTAAAATGGTTTTAATAAAATAATAATATTTAATTTAGAGAGCAGTGGTGGCCGAGTGGTTTCGGCCCTGACTTACGGTCTTCGGGTCGCGGGTTAAAACCCAGCCAGGCGCATTACTTTATGTAATTTATTTCATCACCATTGCTTTCAAAACGGTAAAGGAAAATATTGCGAGGAAACCAGCATGTCCTAAGACCAAAACAACACGCACTGGGCCCGCGAGGTGGATTACGGACCGTTCCCTCCTCCCAGAGAGAAGGTCTGAGTCCCAACAGTGGGAACATTATAAAGCCGACTATGTTATGCTAATAATAATCTATTTCATCAGCAAACAACAAAGATTCTAACAGGCTAAGAACTCTCGCGACGGTACACTGCTGTTTTCCACGAGTTGACCAGAGTTTGGTGCGGTCATGCAGCCGTCGCGGTTGCGATTATTATCGCTCGCAAACATGGCGGGCGATTATCGCAAGACGGATGAGCCATGGATAGCTCGCCGTCCGATCGTCCGGTAACTGTCCGAACCGAGCCCAAGTTGTCGACGGCGCGTAGGTATTGCTCCACGCGCGTTTTAAGGAGATGACAGCAACTGGTAACCGGGAAGTGGATCAAATTTAATTTGTAAAAAATCATTTTTAATAGAAATTTTAATACTTTCACAATTCTTTGTGAAAGAATCAAAATTAAGCAACCAGACCAGAGATGGGCAACAGAATTTATCGAAAATTTGAATTAAAATTGTGAGTGAGGTGTATTCAAATAAATCATAAATCACTGCCTACAATCAGGTGGCATCGTATTGACTACGATGTCACCTGCCATTTTGTTTTCTGCCATTTTTTTATATTGATATAAACTAGGGTTTGAGTGACTTTTCGTAATTTTATTTGTCTCGAGTCCTGGGAATTTTAGGTCGAGGCTCGAGACGAGATAAGATTGTTATGTAATAAATTGTTATTTAATTAACCTTTCAATCGCGGAATTTACAGACACAATTGAAAGACAATAGGTGCGCGAACGCCGGCGTCGCTTGGGGTTTAATGAATTAATTTTAATACATTGTTATGTAATAAATTTTATTTATAAATAAATGGAGGAGCCAAGCGCTATCTGTTAGTTTAATGAATACTTGTATTAGTACTGCTTGGAAAAAAAAAACAAGAGCAACATTAAAAATGGAGGTTGTGTTGTTTGAAGAAAACGTGCAAAAAGTTTGGAACTACTATATAAAAATATTTAGATTAGTCAGGCAAAGCTGTTGAAGCTCTGATTTTTTTTAAAGCCTATTTTATTAAATCAGCAAAGATGTCTAATTAATAAATTAGTTGATTATAATTATAAAAGACTATTTTAAAAGTGTTTTATTTATCTAAACGTAATATAATAAAGAGATAAAGTTTTTTTTTTTGTTTTTTTTTTTTTTTATAGGCGGTAAGTAATCTTTGGAAGTACTGATCCGATAGCAAAATTTTTTTCTCCAATAGAAAGCCGCTTTATTCCTGAGTGACAAAGGCTATATTTTATGTGCGCGTGCGAAGTTTCGGGCAAAAGCTAGTTATTTATATTTAGCCAATTTAATTATGAAACAAATCTGTGATTATGAGAATTATTTAACAATGTTGTGATCATATTAGGAAAAATTTTACAAAAATAAAGGTTTCTTGAAAAGTCACGAAATCCTGGGAATTTACGAAACTTTGATTGTAGACTGTCTCGTGTCCCGGGACTTTGAAATTGTCGGGAATTCCCAAACCCTAATATAAACTAGTGCTTGAGCACTAGTTTATATCAATATTAAAAAAGTAATTGCGGACATACAAACATCAGGACAGGTGAAACTAAATAAAAGCTTGTAAAATATTCTACTACCCACTCCTATCTCTTCGTAGCTCCTAGCAGACGTAAAATATTAGCCGCCGTTGAATTGCTGGCGACTATTGAACTAATACAGTTTCTCTCAGACACCCAATTGCTGTAACAGTTCGCAACAAATTGTAATTGTCACCCGCTCTATTTCTGTCTTGCAGAGAATCCGTTAGGTTTCTTTCTTTCTTTCTTTGGGTCTGTCGTGATTACTTCTAGTCGGCGAGTAGGGTTTTTACACAGATTAGGGGATTGTTTTTATTCAGCTATTGGTTCCGTATAACAAGTAATTTAATCTATTGTGTAGTTAGGCTGCGGATTGTACGATAGAGTTATAAATTTGCAGCTGCTGGGACATAAAAGTCAACTGAAGGAACACAGGTGTGTTTTATTCAATGAAAATCTGACAATTCGTCTCACTGCAGTCAGAGCCGGAGCAGTTACTTAATGATTTTCCGTCTCAAAAAAGACAGATTAATGAAATATTTTAACTTCCTTTTATGAGTGAATTTTCATCTGATGCGTCAAGAGCAGATAGATTACTTATATTTATGTAGATCAGCGTCAGCATGCTCCATCGTAGACCACATCAGTGTACATCATCAGGTAAGATAGTGTTTAAATGTGTGCCCATCAATCTTTTTTTTTAATTGTTGATAGGTTCGCGCTTGACCGCTATCTCACCTTATTGAAAGCGATGATGCGGTCGACGATAGAACGTGCATACCTAGAAAAAACCTATTCGCTCTTGATTTAAATATTCCCGGGTTGTAGCCACCAGGAAACATAGGCTCCGGCAAGGCATCTTCGGACAATGATGAGTACCGAAGCATCAATAAACTAAAAAATAATGCCAATAAACATTTTTTTGTTGAGTAGGTACATATAATCACAGTACAATCTGGAATTTAATCAAATATGCCCATTAATATTGTCCAAGATCAAGAACAGAGAGAGGGTCTTCTTTAAAATGCTAAACTTTTTTGAAGTAGCAAAATTTCTATAAAAAAAAATTGGGTTCAAAAACCTGATATTCTCTCTCGCTCCATCCTAAGCGAGAGGCTGCACACCTAAAATCAAAAGGCTAGTCTCACACTGACGAAGTTACGCTGCAAATGCTCTAAGAATAATGTGACACTCTGTGTTAGGGCTGCACGTAATTCAATAACGAGCCGCTTGCTTTGCAAACATACCTGTGACTGCGGATATAGACTTAGATATGTGTAGAAGGGGCAAAAATTATAAAATAAACAAAAACAAGCTTTTAATGAAAATATTTTTTTCATAGCAAGCTTTTATGGCTCGGTATACCTATATAATTAATACTCGTCAAGACGAATCATACGAGCCCAAACTCGTGGGTTGTGTTGTTTATTTACCAAGTTCCTATAGCCACCTTCCGGTTTCATCATCAGATCAGCTCCATGTCATCGTAATATTGCATTGTCACGCACTTATATATGTATACAAAATTTCAGCTCAATCGGTAACCGGGAAATGGATCAAATTTAACTTGCAAGATTTGATGACAGACAAACATCGGGACAGGGGCCGTATTATGACCTCTTAAAACCATCATGTTTTCGGTGTGAAAAAGAGACGGAGCTATACAGGACGAATAGCACTATCCTTTTCTCACACAGAAAACATGATGGTTTTAAGATGTCATAATACGGCCGCTGGTGTAACTAAATAAAAGCTTGTAAAATAGTAAAACTTTAGTTTTGAAGTCCATGGCCTGTATCATCAAGAGATCTTGGTATCTCATCTGTCATCGGCAGTTTTTTTTTTTTTGGTGGGATATCACTCAATGACTCCTTCGACTCTAGTGCGGAGCGGGAGGACGGATCAGACTTTTACTGAATAAAACTCACTCCTATGTTCCTTTTTTGTCTTACGTTCCAAGACCCCAGCCCCCCTAGCCAAGTTACAACCGTTTCGCTTGCGCCAAACGCTTCGAGTTGACCTTGCCGCCAATTCTTTTGTTCTGACCACGTGACTGAGCGTTAAGACGACGTCATTCCCGTACATTTGAAGCTTTCTACAAGTATTAACTATCGCAGATTGGCAACTTGGCTAGGGGTACTGATTTTCCTTTCAGAGGCGTTTCGCAACTCTATCCGCTAATTAATTTCCAAGTAGTATCTAGCTCTACTTACAAGTTGTAGGTACGTCGAGGGTTAAAACCCAGCCAGACGTTTTACTTGTGTGATTTTATTTCATCACCTTTGCTCTCAAAACGGTGAAGGAAAACATCGTGAGAAAATCAGCATAAACCACAATTAAAAATTTGAAGACATCTGACATTCACCAACCAGCTCTGGAGCCACGTAGTGGATTATAGTCCATTTCCTCTTTTAGAGAAGCCTGAGTCCCAACAGTGGAAACAATATAAAGCAGATTATGCGTTTTGCTAACTTCAGTCACGAGCAAAATCTTTTTCAAAATATCTTCTGTTATTCAAGAAATAACTGTACCACTAACGGTTTCTAATTACCTAACCATCAAATAAGTAATTGTGAACCAATAGTAATACACATTTCTTGAATAGCAGAAGTTAAAATAGATAGAAAATATGACAACACTTATGACACTTTTGACTGTTGCTCGTGACTGTAAGAACAAACTAGTTGTTGAGCTCCTTAGGGCCTGCGCTTACTTAAGACAAGATGTCTTAGACAGACTTGTCTAAAACGTCTCAGACCAGTCTGAGACGTCTTAGACTTTTATTACGTTGGTGGCATGACAAATGGCGACAGCAGTAAATACGCACTCACAATTTTTAAAAATGAGGTTACTGCTCACTACCTTTCTCTGCTTTCATTTAAATTGTATAAGTATGTATATATATATATATTGTTTTGTAATTTATGTAATTTATTAGTCTATGTATTGTGTATATATGTAGATAGTACACCATCAACTACCTGAGTATCTTTTTCTCCTTCTCTGTCAAATCCATCCAAAGGTTGTCTGTAAAAGATCGCTTTTAGCGATAAGACCGCCCTTTGTGACACCCTATAAATTTTAAGTTTCTCATGTAATTTTTATTTTGGTGTACAATAAAGAATAAATCTATCTATCTATCTATCTATCTACGCGTAGTTCGTATTGTAACCACTTTTTACTTTTAATGCCATCCTTATGCCTAAATAAATGTTAATATCGGTCCTATATATATAAGTACTAGCTGACCCGGCCACGCATTGCTGTGGCTAAACATAGCAGCGCCATCTATTGATTATTTACTCAACCCAGTCGAAAGGTATCGACATCTGTTAGAATCATTTGGAGTTAACAGATAATTGTGACTGTCAAATAATAACAGACAAATAATTAATAATAATAATAAATCGTTTATTTATAACATAGGGCTCACTTACAATAAAGTTGATTAAATACTATAAAGAACACAGTTGCTTATATTTTCAGTTGGATCAAACTGCACATGGTGTGCGAATTTTATTATAATCGGTTAAGTGGTTTAGGAGTTCATTGAGGACAAACATTGTGACACGAGATTTATATATATCATATATATATATATATAGAGTCCGTCTAATGAAAGCGTGACCTGAGAAAAGGAGGTAACAACCAAAAATTTTGAATGTGGTATTATTGAAATAGTAGGAGAAAAAAGTTTTGATACTAGAGTATTTTTTGTATTTATGACAATTTTAGAATAGTTGTAGAAGAACTTAAATCCTAGTCAAAAACATGTGTGTAGACTTAATTATTTAGTGGGTGTATGGTAAATGTCAATAACACACAAAATGTTAGATAGTATTCCAAATTATTTTATTTTATCTGATCTCTCATGTGTCGCTATATAATATTTAAATAATATTCTTTATTTCCATTTGGCGTTCTAGCAAGAATACCAAGTGCACAACACCGTGATAGTCAAATAAAATAGTCAACATGATTTCAACTTCATCACGTCTCGCTAACACTATTAATGTTTAAGATTGTTGGGTTGGAATCGATTCGTTTTAGCATAGAGAAAATTCAGATCTTTTGGGATTATTCAAGTGGGAACATGTTTTATATGATACGGATCGACTCGTGGGACACAAAAAGTTCAGCAGCTGCTGCTGCAGCATCTTTCTATCAAACTTGAACAAGGATTTTCGTGATTTTAACTTCAGTTGCAGACTTTCATGCACTACCAGACAGAGTGAGGCAAATCTTTCATTACATCTCAACTGCTTTTGAACGCATTCTACCACTCATGTGTTTTTGTTTAAGTCAATTCACCAAAAGCCTTCTTTGTTCGATGTTTTTGTCCATTATGTTTGGTTTGCCCGCTGGTCTGTGTAACTGGATCGCAGACTTCTTGAGGGGGCGATCCATCCGAGTAGTTATTGATGGCTGCTCGTCCGGGCAAATGGATATTAATGCCGGGGTCCCTCAGGGGTCGGTGCTCTCTGCAACACTGTTCTTGCTGCACATAAACGACCTACTTAAACCCGGTACCTTTGGGTATGCAGACGATAGCACTGTTGCTGAGAGTTACGTGTCCGATGCACGTACTAGTGGGTCACAGATCCAGTCTTTGAGGGAAGCTATGGTTGAGCGCTTGAACTTGTCCTTGGAGGCAGTATCCGATTGGGGCGATGCCAACCTGGTCAGGTTCAATGCTGCTAAAACCCAGGCGTGTCTTTTTTCCGCCAAACGAAGCCAATTTTACCCGGCTCCTATATTCCGGGGTGTTACCGTGCCGATAACCGACGGCCTTGAGCTTCTTGGGGTAACGTTATCATCTACCCTCAATTTCGGCTCTTACATTGAGGCAAAAGCACAACAGGCTGCCAAAAAACTGGGGATCTTAGCTAAGGTGAGGCGGTACTTCACACCGGAACAGCTGCTCAACCTATACCAAGCGCAAGTTCGATCGTGTATGGAGTACTGCTCTCATCTTTGAGATGGGTCTGCCAAGTATCAGCTTGATGCTCTGGAGTCGATTGAGAGGCGAGCCAAGAGGATCATCGGTGATGATGCGCTTGTTGACTCAAAGCTCCAAAGCCTTGAGCATCGACGCCGAGTTGCTGGCCTGGCGGTTTTCTATCGATTACACTTCGGTGAGTGTGCGTTGGAATTGCACAATTTAATTCCGCCAAGTCCGTTCCATCATCGGACCACTAGACGTACGGCGTTGCGCCATCGGTACATGGTGGATATCCCACCCATTCGTACAAAGCGTTTTGGAAACACATTCATTATGCGTACAGCTAAAGAGTGGAATTCCCTGCCGGAGTCTGTGTTTCCTGATAGCTACAACCTAGGGGTCTTTAAGTCGAGAGTGAATAGGTTACTTCTAGGCAAGCGTGCTCCATCGTCGGCCACATCATCACTTACCATCAGGTGAGATAGTGGTCAAACGCGAGCCTATCAATAATAAAAAAAAAAAAAAAAATATGAAATTTGCAATAATTATGTCAGATTACCTAAAAATATAAGAAAAAAAAATATCATTATATCCTTAATATAACTATCTAATAATATTAGTCGACAAGGATCAAGATTATAACGTCATACTAACTTAAAAATCAGAAATCGTATGTAAACAATGTTGGTTTTCATTGAAAACACCTTCTTTCTCTTCTTGTTTTTGTTTGAACTTATTAACAATAGTGTGTAGCAGTTTTTGCACGTTACAGTTTATTGTTTTTCCCACAATTAAGCAATTATTCTTGAAAAATAAATATCAGTATCCAAAAACTGACAATTGCAACCATAGACTTTGACGTGATTTTTTTCGGCAAAACAATGTTGCCAATTTAATTTAAAAAAAAAAAACTCCAGGTTACGCTTTCAGTAGACGCACTCTATAAGTTAAGTGTGTACATGAATTGTTAAAAAAAAAAAAATTAAAATCGTTTGAACCGAAAGTAAAACAGGTTTCTTTAAATTTCTATTCTTAACGCGAATAGGGTATATTTGCAAAGTAAATATAACTTATCACTACGCGTTACTTCTATTTTTACGTAGCTCTATGACAGTCTAAGCCACAGTGCGCGGTATGTCAATTCTCCTACCTTAATGATGGTCTCACTTCGCCAGCCGCCTTCGTGTGCGTACGCTTTCAATCCGAGCCATTCATAGCCCTTGCCTTTGAAAAGGTGGGTGATGCCATGAGTTGGTACTTGGTAGTTTAGAAGTTAATTCAAAGTAGTTGCAACGAATAGACATTCTTTTTTGTCCGATACATTTAGTTACGGATTTTTATAATATCCCTACTAGTAACTATTTGGTTAAATGCCTTATCTATATCTATAAAAGGAGAAACTGTGAGATTGACATATCAATGCACAGCCAAAACTTCGAGGCTAGAGTGTGAAATTTTTCACTACACTTCTTTTAACAGCAGGGGCCCAGCTGGGTTGACGCCGACTGGGGCCAAGGGTCTGATTCTGAAAGGAAGGCTCGGCCCCGGTATGAAAGGCAACGAAAGAACGGGGTGGGCAGTCAGTAAGAGTCTGACACTATCTCCCGCTCCACCCAAGGGCGGGGGATGTCATTTGGATGACTAGACTTCTTTTTACTTTAATTCACCTCCTAAAGGGATGAACCGGGGTTCCAAAGTTTGTATGGACAAACGTACTTTCACTTTAAAATGTGAGAGTGAAAACTATAAAATAAGAGCTAAGGACTTACATGTGGACCTCTGAAGTCGTCTAAATAAGAATTATTTGCATTTAAAAGTTATTGTATTCAATGACATGTATGTTTTAATGTTATAGAAGCGAGGCAGTCTGTCCCGGCTGACTTTTAATACAACACTTCTGAAATGGAATTTAGGAATGCTATTAAGTCAACTTGTGGAGCCGTACCCGCTCTGGTTCTGTCGACCAATGTCTGTCTGTGGGAGGACCTTCTCTCTTTCTCTATCTCTTATATTTTGACGTAAGACTCAGGGGACCGCAGCGGTTCACCTATAGACAGACATTGTTCGATGGACCCGGATCGGGTATGGCTCCAAAGTTGAGCCTTGATATTTCAGAGAGGATGCAAGCCTAATAATACGATTAGCAGCTGCCAGCGACTTCACTTACATGAAGTCAGAAAATTGTCACAAGGGAACGTGACTTACACGCCATCGTTGCAAGGAAATAGGCCTCTTTGCTCTACAGAGTGTGGACTAGCTCCAACTCCATCCTGAAGACCATAGCAGGGAGGTACAATTCTCACTTGTTAGGTGATGATGTTCACCGATGTATCAGGAACAACCACCTTGTTTTAAAATAGATAAAGAGAAAAGTTAATAACAGAGGTTATAATTTTTTCGCAATTGTTTACTAACCCATACGGATGTCACTAATCCGTATTAAAGATTATATAATTTTGTTTTTTTTTTTTAATATTTCCTAAATAGTATCTTATTTGTTATTTCAGGGTATGGTCTACCTATGTATCTTCATTGAAATCCGTTCAGTCATTTGAGCTTGAAAATGTAATAAATACAAGGACAGCCCTCCGCAAACTTTAAGGGCTTACTCAGTAGACGAAACAGAACAGCCTTTCACAAAATTTTTTTCAGGAAACGAAAAAAAAATCGGCCTCGCCATACAAATTGTCCAAACAATCGGCCTCGCCATACAAATTGTCCAACAATTTTGTATGGTGAGGCTGATTTTTTTTTTCGTTGTAATAAAGTATAATCAAAATTTAAACTAGTTTTTTTTTAATTGATATAAACTAGTGTTTGACTGCGATCCACCTGACGGTAAGCAGTATTAATTTATTAAGTCTATTCGATCTAACATTGAATGCACCTAAATTATAATAATAATCTAAAGTATGCGTCTCAAAATGAAATGTTTTGTGTTAATGTTGTGATTGTCTCTAAGAGTTGCAGCACTTGTATATTATTATTAAATGAACCTATTTATTCCCAGTGCATGTAATGTTGACGGTCGTAACAATAATAAATAAATAATCGGACGGGAAAACTGCAGCAGGCAAATTGTTTCATTCCTTCGATGTATTATTTTTGTATTATTTTTTTCTACAGCTTCACTATTCCTTAGTAGGGGTCCCGTACAAATAGCGTCAGAGCAAATTACTCCAATTCGTTTATGTAGACGCAGAACAAGCGCGGAGACGTGACGCAGACTTTGCTGAGCGGAACTCTTAAGGGGCAACGCCTTCCCAAAGAGACTTTGGGACAACAACTAAGAACAGTGGGGAAATTGAAGTGGTGAACAATTACGGGTGGGGCATCTTGGCATACACGTGTTACTTCTTGAATCTTCATAGAAAAAGTGTCCCTATAAAATTAAAAGTGTTATTTAAATAATCCCAACGCCTAGAAATCGTAAGAATAGAAAATCGCTTTTTGTGTTTGTAGATAAATTAAAGGAGGATTTCGACTCCTTAGTTGGAGGACTTTTTAGTGGAGGATTCCTTAGTTCGAGAATTTCTTAGTTGGAAGACTCTTTAATTGGAGGACTTCTTAGTTGGAGTACTCTTTAATTGGAGGACTTCTTAGTAGGAGGAGTCTTTAATTGGAAGACTCCTTAGAGAGGACTTCTCAGTGGTGAACTTGTTCTAAAGTACACAATGAAGTTCATCATTCAATAAATAAATAAATGCATGTTTTGCCTTGGTAAATTACAATAATATTGGTGTTTTAAATTCATTTTATGAAATATTATACTTAGCATAGGATATTGTAGAATGATATTATCACCACACGTTTGTACAAAGGTACCTACTAACTACGAGCTCTTAAAGCGATCCATTTAACGACTTAAAGGGATGTAGCTGCATAATGTTTAGCGCCTTCCCTTTTTCTCAACTCGCTTGTCATTTTAACACGGTATAGCACCAAGGACCAGTTTGCAAATAAGTCTCCAGTTTTGGAAAGTCCTTCCCCTTAACACTTGAAACTCCAAGGCATGCACCATTTACGATATAAATCATCAGCCGCTCGCTACTGACGAGCTCTGAAATCGTACAAACGCTCATCAGCGCCAAATGTGTACGACGTGTGATGTGATTACCTCTAATCTATACATGTGATGTGTGTGTATCAAAATACTTAACACTTTTTGTTTATAAATTTTATTCGATACTTTGTCTTTCCGTCAGTCTTTTTGTCTGTCTCCGAAATGTCTGGATCGATTTTAACGCAAACGAAGTGACGAAAAATGAAAAATCACGAAGATGTTCATAAAACTTAATTTTATCGTTTAAAAACTGGACTAATATACTCGTACATACAATCATTCTGATTTTTTGTCATATTATTCTACAAGCAACGTTTTACTGTTATACTGTTTTAATCTATACATACAAATAAAATTGGAGTGTCTGTTTGTAATATTGAAATAACTGCTTTTCACTACATACGTATGAATATAAATACCTGGGCAGTCCGATAAGTACTTAGCCTCACCGCCCGATGGCGCCACTACCGTAAGAGACATTTATTATCGTGTAGTACATCCTTATAGACGGCCTTTGTCAAAATTTCAGCCATATTGGATTTGTAGTTTTTTAATCGCGTGTAGAAGCGGGCTTGTCCGCGGATTTTAGAAAAATGGAAAAAGAGCAATATCGTTCGGTGATTCGATTCTTATTTTTGGAAGGGAAATTGCGTAGCGAAATCAAAGAGCGCTTGGATGTTGTGTACGGTGACTCTTCTCCTTCAATGGCGACCGTCAAAAATTAGGTTTTTTTTTTTTTTTTTTTTTTATTGTTGATAGGTTCGCACTTGACCGCTAATGAGTTTAATGAGTTTCAACGTGGTCGCACGTCAGTTTTTGATGACCTATGCCCAGGTGCCCCAAAAACGGCTACCACGGAGGATAACGTGACAAAAGTCCATGATCTCGTATTGACAGACCACCGATTGAAGGTGCGTGAGATAGCTGAGACAGTAGGCATCTCAAAAGACCGCGTGAGTCATATCCTGCATGAAATATTGGCCATGAGGAAGCTGTCGGCTCGATGGGTGCCGCGTTTGCTCACTCCGGACAACAAGCGCATTCGTGAGACCACTTCAGAGCAGTGTTTAATACTGTTTAAGCGCAATCCAAAGGAGTGTTTGCGTCATTTTGTGACCGTTGACAAAACACGGATTCACTGGTACACACCAGAGACCAAGGAACAGTCGAAACAGTGGACTTTACCCGGCGAATATGCTCTGAAGAAGGCGAAGACTGTCCCATCGGCCGGAAAGGTGATGGCCACCGTTTTCTGGAATTCACAAGGTGTGATCTACATGGAATACCTGGGGAAGAGCAAAACGGTCCCAGGGCTCCGCTATGCCCAACTATTGTGCCGATTCGACCTTGAATTGCAGAAAAAACGGACCCATTTGGCGAAGAAAAAAGTGCTCTTCCACCATGACAACGCACCGGCTCACACCTCCACCGTCGCCACGGCCAAATTAGTCGCATTAGGCTACAAGCAGCTGCCTCATCCACCGTATTCTCCAGGTTTGGCACCGTGTGACTTCTTTTTGTTTCCAAACTTGAAAAAGTCACTCGCCGGGCAGAAATTTGAGTCGAATGAGGGGCTTATCGCCGCCACGGAGGCCTACTTTGCAGACCTCCGGAAAACATATTTTTCAGAGGGGTTAAAGAAGTTGGAGCATCGCTGGGTCAGGTGTATCGAGTTGAAAGGAGACTACGTTGAGAAATAAATCGCCACTTTTCCAAAATTTTCGTTTTTCTTTTGTAGGCTAAGTACTTATCGGACTGCCCTCGTATATACGGTATGATATGGTATGTTAATATAGAATTAATAGAGAATAAATAGTGATCCAATAGTTCTTCACGGTACATACACCATAATAACTTACATTTTTTTTTACAATTTTTGTTGTCTGTCTTTCTGTTTGTCCGGGCTAATCTCTGAAATGGCTGGACCGATTTTGACGGGTCTTGTTTTGGCAGGTAGCTGATGTAATAAAAAGTAACATAGGCTACTTTTGTTTTAGAAAAAATAAATTCAAAGTCCTGTAAGTTTTTCTATTCTATTCTATTCTGTAGTCCACGCGAACGAAGTCGCGGGCACAGCTAGTTTTATAATAAAATCTGTAAATTTTTTACAAAAGTCTAAAATGCTTCACATTTTCACGCACTGTATCTTGACGCAAATCTTTCTTTTGTATGCAGTCCAAGTGTGACAGCGCTTTAGGTATTATAGTCCTCCAATAATAGGAGTCCCCCAGAGACTCCCGTTTTCAATCTTTTAGTACAGAATCTACTATCCTAAATCCTACAATTCATCAAGTAACTTGCACCAAAGACTGAAAACAAAGAACAGTTATCGAGCTATTGAAATGTTTGCCATTGCGAAGGGCCGGCCTTTCAGGAATGGAACAGATGTGCCCGCTGTAGTCCGAATACCTGGCATAGTTGCTGCCTTTGCTTACACAGAGGCACTCGACCCGAAAATAGAATCGAAAGGGTTTTTTTTAAATGGTTTCTGATAACGTTTCAGGTGGTTGTAATATTTTTGTGTTCCTGCTTTTTTGTGGGAAATCATACATTGATCTCCCCCAATCTAGGACGGAGTGGAAGAGCGTGTCGGATACGAGTATTAACTGCTCAAAACCCAATTTATATTCCTTCTTTGCCCTTTACGTTCCAAGACCATTGGTTTCTTTTTCGGAAGTCAATCCTTGGCCGAAGTAGGCTTCGGCATTGCTGATTACTGGACGACCGGAACCGCATGCCTACGGTGGTTGGAATTCGAGGTCGGGATCCCAGCGGCTGGGGCATGAGAAAAGGTGTTCCATGACGCGTGCGACCGCCTCTTTTGGTAGCGTTAGTTCTTTGCAGAAAGTGCGCGATTGCCTGCCAATCCTCTTCCACCAAGCGTTCCTTGCACACCAATCTAGTGCAGAAACCTCCTAAACTTATCATGTCCAGTAAGCACATGCGTCATGCAAAAGGTGAGGACATCGTCATGACGTCTTTCCAGCCACTCTTCAAGTAAACTTACCTTCATAATTATGGTGTGTTCATATGGGGTGTGATTACTAACATAATATGGATTAGGTACGGTTTGAATTATCTTTTTTAAAAATTGAAATTTTGTCTTGAAACTCATTTTCATTATTTTATGGGTTTTTAGCTTATGAGGGATATCTGTGTGCAGTAAATTATTATTATTTTTTTCTATTACATAACAAAACGAAGAATACTCAGTCAAAATCCTTCTTCAATTTAAAACACCAATTATTCCACAACTGACTTCGAACCCTTATCATAAGCTCCAATTATTTTCCACACGGTAACCATACAAACTATTCACATACTGCTGTGAACACGGGGGACCGATTTAATAAAGGACCCCTTGCGGAGACCTTTCATAATTAAAAGTAAGGGTGCCTTACAGAGAACAGTTAAATTATTTATTGAAACGTCCGGGCTTGCGGTGTTGCTAAACAGTTAATTGTTTAGTACCTACACAGTGGTAGTTAATATGGCGTACTAGCTGCAGCCAGTGGTTTTTGTCCGCTTGAAATTAGAAAATTTTACCAAGTTAACATATACAGGGTCGAAAAAAATATCAGCTTCACCATAAAAAAATAAAAACTTGGTTGGACAGTTTGTATGGAGGCTGATTTCTTTTTTCGTTTCCTGAAAAAAAAAATCTTGTGGAAGGTTGTTCAGTTTTGTTTACTGAGCAAGCCCTTAAAGTTTGTGGAGGGTTGTCCCTTACATCCTGTATAATCGCCAAACTTAAGTGGCAGTGGGCAAGGCACATAGCTCGCAGAACAGATGGTCGATAAAGACGAAAGGTTCTGGAGTGGCGAACACGTACCGGAAGACGCAGCATTGGAAGGCTTCCCACAAGGTGAGCCGATGACCTGCAAAGGGTCGCGGGAATCCGATGGATGCGAGACGCAACCTGGACCTGTCATTATGGCGACAGTTGGGGGCGACGTTTATCGAACAGTGGACGTTTTTCGACTGAAATGATGATGATGAGCAATATGAACATACTCTCGAAATGAAAAGTATCCTATGTACTTTTTGTTAGGTGAGAAATCTTTTAATCACTTTTATCAGTCTATGGTGGAACAGGAGGCCAGTATATCAAACTTTTACTGATTAAAACCACTACTGTTTCTTTTGTTGCCTTTTGCGTTCTAGGACCATGGGTTATCCTTTCAGAAGTCAACCCATGGCCCAAGTAGGCTTCAGCCCTGCTGGGCCTCTCGGTTTTTCTGACAACTCTTTTGGGGTACACGTGGAACCCTACTACTCTTTATCTAAATATACTATTTACTAGCTTTTACCCGCGACTTTGCCCGCGTACATAAAATACAGCTTATGTCACTCAGGAATAAAGCAGCTTTCTATCGGTGAAAAATTTTTAGGAATTGGACCAGAAGGTACTTCCAGAGTTTTTCCTCCTACAAAAAAAAAAATACCTTTTTTTTTTTTAATTTACCCCTTTATTATTAGTGTCCAGTATTTTCCATGCACAAGTTCTGTTTAATTTTGGACTAGATGGCGTTGTATGAAAGTTATCGTTATTATTATTATGTTCCCTTGTGATTTTATAATTTACGCAGGTGAAGCCATTGGCGGAAGCATCTCGAATATCAATTTATCGAAAATACCAATTAAGCACCGTGTGTAAACCTGGGTACTATTAAATTTATATTAATTATCAGGTCGTGTGTACCCATGGGAGTTCCCGTTCGTGTGTGACAAACTTGTGTACAAAGTTTATTTATTTATTAAGTACTTTATGCACACAAAAGTACAGAGGCGGACTTAATGCCTTAGGCATTTTCTATACCAGTCAAACTTAAGGCCTGCACGCATTTGAGACAAGACTGTCTTAGACAAAGTCTACGATACGGTAGACTTGTCTGCGACAAGGCTGTTTTGTCTGTTATGTAAAAATAAGAAAAAAAACTTACTTATCATTAATTCAAAACTTTTAACACACCTATTTTTTTAAACTATGTCCAAGTGGATATCCTCGAAGATAATGATGATAAGTTCATTTATGAAAATAGATGCGTTTTTATGTCAAAATGAGAATAAATATTTATTAACTAATATTTACAAAGATTTACATTTCAAGGACCACAGCTGACCAACTTCGGTTGTACATACTTTAAGTTGTAATACGTAACCACTGCTACATTACCAATGAAGTGAGTCACTGAAAAAAGAGAGAAAATGAGATTACTATTATTATTATTTTTTGCCATACAGTTTAACAAATTTCTTTATAGAAGAGGGCCAAAGGTTCATCATAATCCTTTCAGCCGATAGATGTCCACTGTTGGACATAAGCCTCCCCCAAGTGTCGCCACAACGATCGATCCTGCGCGTCCCGCATCCATCGGATTCCCACAACCTTCACCAGGTCATCGGTCATGAGTTCATGAGTCATAAATCATTGACCCTCTTACAAATTAAATCAGGCCTAATGTCCATGGAGGCATAGCTTCCTAGACGCGTATTGATCACTATACGCCTGCGTGAAACTTACATGATACGAAACTATGTTTTACCTATAGTCTACACTGCGCTCACGTATGCCACGTACGTAGTTCTGGGCTCATCGATCTCCATACGTTTTATATGGAAACTAGACTTGTAGAGCTACACTTGATCCACGCCACGCGACGTCGTTCTACGTACAAATCAGGCGTGGTCTACATGTGCGTTGGTCTAATGTAGTTCTAGCTTAACTGTCCAGGGACGTCTAGCTTCAATGACGCGATATTTTTGTAGTCAAAAGTAGAAAAAACCGAAATCCTAAAATTGACGCGAAAAGCTAAATTCATCATAGAATCAATCAAACATAACAATTGCTAGTAGAAAATACTGTGGGCAGTGTTTTTCCTTAATAATTGGCACTTATTCATTCATTAATCAATAGCCTGCACGATATTTCCATAAATTAAGTGACATTTTGGGACATAAACCAACGCTAATAACTTTGCTGTTTATGAATATTATTTATTGAGATTTTACTTATAAAATAACAAGGGCTTTTCTAATAAGCCCTTTAAGTATGTGTACTAATTAAAAAATATTGGTGTATAAGCTTACAAAAACGAATAAGTACGCTTCTATGAAGTTTGTCCGTGGACAGTATACCTTAAAAGATATTTTTTATTTAATTTGTATCAGAGAATCTAAAGTTTAGAGGTTCCTTCACAACTAGTTGTAAAGGAACCTCTAAACTTTTACAACATTTTTTGATACTTTAGCAGTAATGCTAACGAAAGGCCGCACGCGTTAGAGAATGGACATCCTGACGCCTGGGCCGCCGGGACTTGGAACCAGACTTCCAGCTACCAAACCGAGACTGATTCATAGAGGTCGCGCAGAACCCTGCAGGGCCGAAGCCTGCTTGGGCTAAGATATTACTTCCGAAATGGAAACCCGTGAACCGCAAAGGGTAAAGAAAGAACACAGGTGTGATTTTAGCCAATAAGGTTCAGAGACGCTCTCTCGCTCCGTCCTAGAGTGGGGGAAAACATTACATGATTTCCCATCTCAAAAAAAAAGCATTTGTGTGCCAATGCACTTATGGCCACTGATTATACATAGTCTGCCAAAGACGTAAAATAAATATTAATATTCTGTAAAATGTTAGTATAAAATTCAAATATTATAAGAAAACTTGGCACGGTGTAGGTAATGTAAATGCAGGCACGAGTGGCGAACCGTGGCTCACTGGAAGTGGCACGTTTTGCTGAATCGCAGCCCGATTTTGCCGGGTCGGCATCGCTACCCTAATATTTTAGTGAAATTAAAATAGCTAATGCACCTTCTAGGAATACCGCTATAAAATATGATTTGGATACATTTTATAAAGGGTGTAAGGGACAGCCCTCCACAAACTTTAAGGGCTTGCTCAGAAGACGAAACTGAACAACCTTACATAAAATTTTTTTTTAGGAAACGAAAAAAAAATCGGCCTCTCCATACAAACCAATGAGGCGGATTTTTTTTCGTTTACTGAAAAAAAATCCCAATAAATTAAATTATGTATAATATTTCCCTCTCCTAGAGAGGAGCTTGGTCCCAGCCGTAGGAACAAGGATGATCATGCATATGCAATGCTTACTAACACCGAATGCTACAGGCTATAAATAATAGAGTTTTGCGGGCGAAGCCGGCGGCAGACGCTAAGCGTCTTATATACTGGCGTCTTGATATAACTACTAGCTATTAGTCTTTATAACTATTAAGTAGCTTTTAGTAGTGATTCCTATTCCTACTAAGATTGTTTTATGAAGAAATTTATATTAACTTTAAAATTAAAAAAAATAGTTACTTTTTTTGCTAGGTTTTTTTTTTTTTTTTGGTTATGTCTTACTTAAAAACTAGTTCTGCCAGTGGCTAAGCCCACACCATACTAGAAAATTATACAAGAGAACTTTTTTTTTTATGTGGGAAAATCATCCAATAACATCTTTCTCTTGAGCGGATCGAGAAATAATATCAGACTTTTACTGACTAAAATCCCACTCCTGTTCTTTCGTTGTCTTTCCTAACGGGGCCGAATCTTCTTTTCAGAAATAGATCCTTGGTCCCAGTAGGATTCGACCCTGCTGGGCCCCTAGAGATTGCTGATAACTCATTGAGGCGCTCGTAGAACCATAAGCGCCGTCAACGTCTTGGGATCTCAAGGGAACTTAATATCGGAATTAAAACTTTCGACTTTTTTCAAGACATGGTCTAATCATGTACTTACTAAATAGCCACTATACTACTTTTTTTTGAGTAAAAATCATCCAAATGACATCCCCCGCCCTTGGGCGGAGCGGGAGATAGTGTCAGTCTCTTAATGACTAAAAAACCCACCCTGTTCCTTCTTGTCTTTCATACCTTGGCCGAGCTACCTTTCGGAGCTAACCCTGGTCCAAGGCTTCGACCCAGCTGGGCCCTACTGTTCTGTACTGTTGTTGACAACTCCTTGAGGCGCGCGGGAACAGTGCACGTCGTCGACGAATTGGGCTCGGTCCGGACAGTTACCGGACGGTCGGACAGCGAGCTAACCACTACATTACTAACATATATGTGCCAGTATGGTGTCTTACCTGAACCCAACATGGTCGCCACTCCAAAGGAACATGCATTACTTAGAAAAAAGTATCGTTCCGGTAGAACTGCATTGTCTGTATCTGTAAATAAAGTTAAAAATGGTCACACGAGCCATTTGTCAAAAAAACTATGATTTAATATCCTTTTAAATACATTAATGACTTATTGTACAAACAATTTATTTAGGAAATCTTGTATAAATAATGTGAAAATGTTACGAAATTATGGTTACACAAAAGGACAAATAATTTTGTACTAATCTAGCTTTCTTTTATCATTGTAATAATAGTTTATTCTAATAGAAAAAAAACCCTTCTTCTTTTTAAAACTTACAATTAAATTTTTAAAAACATTCTAAAATACTACAAATCTCGGCGCGAGAGCATCGCAAATTCAGTCGCCTGAAAACATCAATGATTAGAATAAATTTTGTCACGGACATTTTTTTTTTTATATTTATTAAAAAAAATATACAGCTATTGTAATTCAAATTTGAAATAGAAAGGCAAACGCGTGCCTATCAACAATTACAAAAAAAAAAGTATTATTATATTTTTTATACATTGACTTATTTCAGGTTGTCTAAAAAAATAACTTTAATGGTTATAAAACAATCATTGAAGATGCCTCAAGTTTGTGTTTAAAATACTTTCATTCACTTTTATATTCCTGTAACAAGACGCAAAACTTTACGCCATTTTACAAAAGATTCCCGGAGTACCGAGAGTGGGTTCCAGGAAATCTTAAGTCAAAAACTTGATGTATAGACACTGGAGGTGCAAAGTCACTGAGATACAGTAGTATATATTCACGATTCCTTAGTACTACGTTCTAGATGGAAAGAATCGTAAAGAAAGAATGAAAGTGTGCATTGAGATAATGCACACTTTTCTTGTTGTCAAAATTTAGTTTCTCTCAAATTTTTACAGAATAGTTACCGAATTTTTTTTTTCAGTGGGTAATCATCAAAATGATACCTTTGTACTTTTCTATCTATATTTTTGTTAATTTTATTTATAAGTGTTCGTGTGGACATAAATGAATGATTGAATGAATGTATCAAAGAATGAATAAATAAATGATTGCTCTGGGTGGGGAAAAAAGGAATGTCAGAATTTACTGACTAAACCTATCCGACCTCCTTCATTTACTCTTTGCGTTTCAAGCCCACGGTAACTCTTTTAAACAATCCCGCAGATATTTTGGTCCTGGATTAAGATTAACGAAATATGACAACAGGTTTTTCAGAATATCCTCCTATCCAGAAATCAACAGTGGTCAATTGTACTGGTGGTGGTAGTAATATCTTACCATTAGGTACGATAGTGGTCAAACGTCAGCCTATCAGCCGAAAGACGTCCACTGTTGGCATAGGCCTCCCCCAAGCGTCGCCACAACGACTGGTCCTGTGCGTCACGCATCCATCGGATTCTCACGACCTTGACCAGGTCATCGGTCTACCTTGTTGGATGCCTTCCAACGCTGTGTCTTCCGGTACGTGGCGTGGTCGTGGCCGGTCGTGAGCCTATCAATAGTAATAAAAATAAATATAAATGTAGAATGAAAAAGCTCTTACCTTTTTGAATAACCAAGAGTGCAAAATGAATCTTCATAACAGACATCACAAATAGGTAGAACCAAAGAATTGTTGATGTTAGTATGTACGCCTGAAAAGAAAAACTTACACTGAAAATTTTCGGTATTAAGAGCGACCCTTTACATATGATTCAAACCTATCTTGTGGATATTATCTCTGCTGTTTTTTACTAATTCAAAAAAGCAATCCTCTGAAAATCTGTTATTTTACGTGAGTTTAGCCCTCAATAATGTGTGTGTGAGTGATATATTAAAAATATAAAAAAAAAACAGTACATCAAAAGAAGCACATTTAATTGAGATAAGAATGACGACAGTTTTTTGGAAACACCTTTAAGAAAAAAAAAGGAATTTTTGGAACAAATTTTGTGAAATATCGATCGAGTAAATTACGGAATTACCGAATGCTAACAAAGTTTTCAGGCGTTAGGTCGTCAAACATTGTGTTGGATTGCGTCAAATGAAGTAACAAGCTTTTAAACCATGCTCGATGTTGACCATAGGCGAGTAGGGAAAGGAGCCTTTTAAGTCCGCCTTTAACCCTTTCATTACATGAGGATTAAATAAATTAAAAATAAAATAAAATAATCCATCCAACCGAAATTCTATCACGGTGGCTAATTTGAATCGAGATTAATCAGGTACGCAGAAGATTATAGTGCTACAGCGTGTGCGCAAACACAGGTGCGCTCTCTGGTCCATTAATCTCATAGTCCAATAGGACGGCAATTCAACACGACCGGGAAAGATCAGAAGCGCAGGACTAATGGCTTTAAATATGTGCTTTTTGAGGCTCGGAAGTATCAAGGAGTTGTCAGCAAAAGCAGGGGCCCAGCAGGGTCGAAGCCTACTGGGGCCAGGGTTATCCGAAAGGGCGCTCGAGCCCCGATATGAAGGCTTGAAGGAACGGGATGGGTTTTTTAGTCAGTAAGAGTCTGACACTATCTTTCGCTCCGCCCAAGAGCGGGGGTTGTCATAGGATGATTTTTACCACCAAAAATTAAAAACAAAATACCACCAATTTCCCATCTCATCTCTCATCATTAATTTATTATCCTACACCGTTGCCGACTTCTGCTGGTCGATACCGTCACCGGCCCACGCTGAAAACTAGCGCTGTGAACTCGTCGCATTTTGCGTGTGGACACAGCATTACGCTGAGCGTTCGGCCATTTTGCTCGGACGGCGTATATTTTTTTTTTCATTGGAAATGTTCGAAATATGTTAGTCTTAAGTTTGCGCCTATTCCGGCAAACAAAATATTTTTTCTTTCTTTTTATCTTCTTTAAAAAATCCTTCTGACTTACCCCCATATACTTCCTGTTGTTCATTTTCAATGATATTATTAACATTATTCCGTTTAGAACAAGAAAAAAGGATCCGCCAAAAGTCATCAAACTTATTTCTGAAAACAACATAATGCAGATAACAATCAAGTCAAGAAGGATTCATAGATTACTTCTGGGCAAGCGTGCTCCATTGCCGACCACACCATCGCTTACCATCAGGTGAGATAGTAGTCAAACACGAGCCTATCAACAATAAAAAAAACAACGCAATCAATCAATCAATCATTCAATCAAACAATCAATCTTTTTTTTTACCAAATAAGAGTCAGACTCGCTCACTATTTTATATAAAGTTATGTTATGTAAATAGTTAAATTTTCCGATTCGCAATTTTTTTTTTTCATGATATACCTACCTGCAAAAATGTTTTCCAATACTTGTGTCATGAGACCTTGCTTCATGCTATAAGATTTTTGGTCAACGGGAAGTAGATTTTCGGCAACTACTGTAGTGTTGACGTCTAGTCTTTCTTAGTGGCAGATAAAAATGAGTAATTTGCATAGGAAATAACTGCCACATACCCAATAACTACCTAGTTTCTAGTTAATGAGATTCTTGGTTAGATTAATTGTTAGGGTGAGTTGCACTGCACCATTTAACTATAACCATAACAAAGCCGTTAACAGTTGTCAAATCGTCGAATTGACCAATAGGCGACCGTGTCACGGCTGGTTATAGTTTGGTTATCGTTATAGTTAAATGGTGCAACTCACCCTTAATCAGTCAAAATATTTGAATAAGTTTTTAAAGTAAAATGAAATCCCCAGAGAACTTCAACCCCGAACGACTCGAAAATATAACGGTTAGAACGCCAGCGGTGGCAAGAGCACGTCGGATGAACATAGGTCTTTGAAGATTTATTTAGTTTCAATTTAAGTTGACTTTTAACTGCTTCAGCCTAATCTTATGCCACAGATAAGAACTTCGTGATGAAATACTGTCTTTTCTTTCTTAAAGGGTTCCCACAAGGTAGACCGATAACCTAGTGAGGTTGCGAGAAACCGATTAATGTGAGACGTACAGGACCATTCATTGTGGGGACACTATGGGAGGCCTATGTCCAACAGTGGAGGTCAGAGATCATCATCATCATCAAGATCAGCCTTTTTTTTTATATTCTCACTGCTGGGACTCAGGCCTCTTCTCTATCGCAAAGGAGGAGGCCGAACGCATCAGGCAACGGCGTTATCGCCGCCGCCGCCGCTGCCGGGATTCTGATCGCGATTTCCGGCCACCGTAGGCGCGGGCTTGCGGACAGTGAGCAATGGGTAGCTCGCTGTCCGGTCGTCCGGTAACTGTCCGGACCAAGCCCAAGTCGTCGACGGCGCGCACTGTTCTCGCGCGCCTCAAGGAGTTGTCAGCAACAGCAGGGACCCCCCAGCCGGGTCGAAGCCTACTAGGGCCAGGGTTATCCGAAAGGGCGCTCGAGCCCCGGTATGAAGGCTAGAAGGAACGGGGTGGGTCTTTTAGTCAGTAAGAGTCTGACACTATCTCTCGCTCCGCCCAAGAGCGGGGGATGTAAATGCATGATTTTTTCCCACCATAAAAAAAGGCATCCTCTCTAGGAGAGGGAATGTGCCGTAATCCACGACGCGGGCCCAGTGCGGGTTGATGAAAGTTACATGTCTTCGAATTTCTGGTTCTAGGACAAGGCGGGATGACCCTACGTCAGATATAATGATCGTCTATTCTGTATTAAAATGTTTTGTGTGTACATTAATAAGTATTTGAAACTTACGTCTAGAATCCTCAGTCGCAAACAGTTTATCATAATCACCAGCATATAACAGGAGAAGTATCATCAGAACCGACCCAACAATAATTTCACTGCTGGCAGTGTACTCCACTACTGGTTGCAGTCGGTAAACCAGTCCTAGCATCGGGGGTTTCCGGTTCCCCACATTCTCTGGGATTCTATTGTTCACATCTGGGCCTACTTCTTCTAGCTCTGATAATTTTTGTGGCATGTAAGTGTATAGCGAATTATCAAGAATCTTTTTAAAGTCAATTGAATTGGGCATTTTGGTTTTTTGATAACTAGCAACTTCTAGAGTATTGTACCATTTCAATCTAATTTGGCTTCAACTTCAACTTTTAATTAATGGCCTTGGTGGCTAATTTGGCTTAGTTTGCCAAAGATTTCACAGTCAAGTCATGACGTTTTTTTTTTTTAATTTGTAAATTTCTATGACGTTGACAGTTCTTGGCAACCATTAACTTTATGTTTGGAGTTGGTCTTTTATTTAGGTTGAAACTTTTTGGTTTTCATTCATTATGCTTACATTTCATCAAAACCAAAGGTTCCTTTTCTCCTTTTAAACCTCTCTGTGTTGAGCGATCTTTGGCCAAGTTTTCCCCGCGAACATCTGGGGCCTGAGGCTGACTCCACATTACGCGTACGCGTTCCTCAGGCGTGTGAGTAGCGTGCGCTCCGCAAACGCGTTGCGTTTTAATGCCCTGCGGTATGTGTGGAGAGTACACGTGGCGTGCACGCGGCTCTCGCGTCGCGTTCTTACCCCTTCGCCCGCTATCCCCGCCGCCAGCTACTGTTGAGTGCAAATAAGAAAGAGGGATGGACACTAACGGACACCTTAAACAGGGTTATTTGCAAAACACTAGCTACCTCTCAGGACTATGCTAAAAACATCATAAACAACTACTTTTGTTCTATGACTTTTAAAAATTTATCAATTATTTTAGTTCATCAGATTTTTATACAACAATAAATATTTAAATTGAACGTTCTAAATGATACGAAGTCTATGCGAATCAAGCGATAGTACAATAGCGGAGGGTAGCTGAACATGAACTTGGCCTATTTCGGGCATACCTCGGTCGGTCGCTTTGATGCGCGTGCATCGCATCATACGTGTTCTTTTAGCGAAATTTGGCAATGCGGACGTTATTATATTTACATGATGGTGCATTAGGTAATATTCTAATGTCGATTACACGGAAATGGTGCGAATGCTTGCTAGGTGTGATGACAATCTTTCGAAAGTCTGCTTAAGATAATACTATCTACGAGAACAGTGCGCGGGTGGTTTGTATATACGGCAAAATCCAGAGTTGAAATGTGTTAGAGTTAGAACAACGAAATCTTCAAGGTTTGTTTTTAGTAAATGTAAAATGTTTTGTAAAAAGTCATATTACAAAAGTTGTTGTATATGATGTTAGTAATACGGTCCTGCAAGATTGTTAGTGTTTTACAAATAACCCAGTATAGCTGCATCTCTTCAACAGTTCAGTTTAAGCCTTCAAATGAATCGCGTTAAGAGTTCCTGGAAAGCTTTAGATCGTCATACTGATTAAATTATGATTTTGACATAATTTAATCGGTGTAACGATCAGAGGTGATCTGATCCGATCGAATATAATCTTAAATTAGAATTGTAAATTAATTTTAGGATGTGCAACATTCCAGTTCAATTTATCTTCAGTAATATTATAATGAGGTAAAGTTTAGAAAAAATTTTTAACCGAGAAAAATCTGCTTTCTTCCTCAGTGACTTAGAAGTGATATATTTTATGCATGCGGGCGAAGCCATGGTCAAAAGCTAGTATTGTATAAATTATATACATGATCGGGTCAAAGTTAATCACAAACTCGAACATAATGCTAATCGCTCTCGCCGCCGCCGGGATTCCGATCCCGATTTCCAGCCATCGTAGGCGCGGGTTTGCGGACAGTGAGCAATGGGTAGCTCACTGTCCGGCCGTCCGGTAACTGTCCGAACCAAGCCCAAGTCGTTGACGGCGCGCACTGTTCCCGCGCGCCTCAAGGAGTTGTCAGCAACAGCATGGGGCCTAGCCGGGTCGAAGCCTATCGGGGCCCGGGTTATCCGAAAGGGCCCTCGAGCCCCGGTATGAAGGCTTGAAAGAACGGGATGGGTTTTTTAGTCAGTAAGAGTCTAACACTATCTCCCCCTCCGCCCAAGAGCGGAGGTTGTCATAGGATGATTTTTCCCATCGAAAAAAAAAAAAACAAAAAACATAATACCAATTAGATTTTCAAACTACTGCCAAAAACATAAGAAGCTTAGAAATAATCCTCAATAACACCACCTCCTTTCCAAAAATAATCCTCGTTGCTACAGACGAACTCAAAAGTACGTGTTCATTAGAACCACTGACTGTGCTCCCCCATTTTCTCCCCGTAGAGCATAAAAGCCTACATCCATCTAACCATCCCTATATACATGCATACATGCCTACATTAACATACACATTGGGCACCTCAAGCGTACGTAATCCAGCGGTGCAGTCAGCTCCATTAAATTAAATACTTAATGAGACTCCATATCGTAGTGCCATTGAGTAAAATGTCTCCAGAAGATTCAGAAGACCTAGTATGAGTTTGTTTTTACGTTAACGTGGTCGATACGTTTATGACGTTTCGTGCTCTGATTGGCCCAATCTAAACCCTTAACCAACCAGAGGTGCTTATTGATCATGGCGGTAAGTCCCTTCTTTGAGGCGTGGCTGGAAAGACCTCACGGCGTCCTTACCTTCCGCATGACGCAGGTCCACGAACCATGTCCGATGAGTACATCGGACATGGTTCGTTCGGGAGCTTCCTGCACGGGATTCATGCGGAGGTGACGCCCGGGGGTCGCCACTGTGCGGAACGCCCGGAGAACACGGTGGAGCACACAGTCGAGGTGTGCCCTGCTTGGGCGGAGCATCGCCGTGCCCTCGTGGGGGCGATCGGTGGCGGAGACCTCTCGCACCGGGCCTTGGTTGAGGCCATGGTCCGGAGCGAGGAGGAGTGGCAGGCGGTCGCCGACTTCTGCGAAGCAGTAATGCTCGCAAGTTATGACGTTCCTTGCTCCGATTGGCCCCCTCCAAACCCTTAACCAATGAGAGAGCCAAATGCGGTAAACGCTTCGATTGCAATAACGTGAAAACAACTCGCATTTAGTTTACTGGTCAGTATTGCTACTGAGATAGATCTGTTTTACTGCCGCCTACTGAGGTTCACTGACTTAGCACTGCAGTGCGTTGAAAAATAAGTAAATTAAAGATCTTAGGAACCCATGTAGCATAAGCATAACATAATCAGCCATATAATGTACCCACTGCTGGAATACAGGCCTCCTCTCTAGGAGAGGGAATGGGCCATATTCCATCATGCAGTCCCATGCTTATATGGTAGATACTGACAGAACAACGTTAGCCGGGTCAACTTCTTTTAATTTTATGTACCAAGTACATAATATTATTTAACACCACAACTACCACATTAATATTATGAAAGCGAAAGTTTGTGAGTGTGTGAGTTTTTTGTCGGTTTGCTACTTTTTCACGCTCGAACAGTTGATCAGATTTGGATAAAATTTGGTATACGAGTAGACCATGTCCTGGAAAGCATAATGATACTTTTTATGCCAAAAATAAGTTCTCTTGTGACAATTTTTTTACTTTCACGCAGGCAAAGCCCCTGGCTATAGTTAGTTCTCTATAATAAGATATGTCTGTATGTATGTGTATCTACGTTTTTTTTTAAACGTTGTCCTACACTAGGAATGATTTCTGTATCATGGGTGCATTCACAAACATAAACTTACACACACAAGACACCTAAACCTTTTTTTTATGGTGGGAAAAGACATCCAATGATAATGATATGACAACCCCCGCTCTTGGGCGGAGCGGGAGATAGTGTCAGACTCTTGCTGACTAAAAGGCCACCCCGTTCCTTCTAGCTTTCATACCGGGGCTCGAGTTCCCTTTCGGATAACCCTGGCGCCAGTAGACTTCGACCCGGCTGGGCCCCTACTACTGTTGCTGACAACTCCTTGAGGCGCGCGGGAACAGTGCGCACCATCAAAACTTGGGCTTGGTCCGGACAGTTACCGGACGGCCGGACATCGAGCTACCTATTGCTCACTGTCCGCAAGCCCAAGACACCTAGACCTGGAACACTTCTCTGTACGTCATACATAAATGTTTTAACTTATTAGTTCAAGGCATTGCTTACACTCACTGTACCTGTGATCGAAATCTGCTGTAAGTGAACCTTCTGAGTTCCCTTTACAGTAGCCACCTGTGAAAAACTAGTTACTTGCCAACTTACCTCTACTTAAATATTGAGTTGTAATGTAAGACGTGCGAGTAGGACTTTTCTTTACTAACAGTACAATTTATTTAATGAAAAAAAAAATATAATAAGTAAAAGCTTATTAGGGAGTGGAGGGAGGCCTTTGCCCAGCAGTGGGACAGTATGAGCTAGATGTAATAATAATAATAACAGCTTATTCGTATTGCCATTTAAAATTATGATTAATTTGAACGATTAATATGATATTGCTTGCAGAAAACATAGTCAATGGGCCGAAAGGTTCTGGAGGAGCGACCGCGTACTGGAAGACACAGCGTTGATAAGCTTCCCACAAGGTGGACCGATGATTTGGTGAGGATCGTGGGGATAAGAGGGATGCGATACGCACAGAACCGTTCGCTGTGGCGACACTTGGGGCAGCAAATGTTCAACCGTGGACGTCTGCCGGCTGAAATGACGATAATGGTGATCACAAGGGACCGGGATTTATCGAAAGAGATAACGAACGAAAAACAGAGGAACGTAAAAGGTAACTGAAGGAACACAGGCGGCTTTTAGTCAGTAAAAGAAATTCCTCAATCCACCTCACGTAACGAGCCATTTTGACGGGCACCAAGAACAAAATCGTTTAAATGAAAAATGATCGATTTACGATATGAGGTTTTGAAGTTCTCCCTAAATAATAAGATAGTGTTCGATTGGTTACATCAGTAAGTAAAAGGATATCAAATAAAAAAAAATACATACAGCCAAACATAATATTTGATAAACTTTTTCTTTTTAAAGTCAGTTAAAAAAAGTTGTGCCATTTAGAGTATGTACAATGTCAATACGCAATAAAATACATTTCATCTTTTTTCCATAAGATTTTGTTGTTACATCGATTTGATGAGACAGAAAGATGAGATTTCGGAAGAACAATCCAAAATTATTTTTTACCATCCCCTCTTTTAATTTACCAAAAATACTCGTCTATATTATTTACCAGTATAATCCAATTAAGCTTCCTTCGCTAACCGAGATTCCAATCTATTACAAAAATTCGATGGTCCTTCACCCTCCTCGTGATATCGAGAGACAATGGACACGACGTTGACTAAACTGATTGGCGGCTTGACTACGACCCCAAAATTTAGATGACTTGCCTGTTTTAAAGACTAGCTGTCATTGCGAGTTTGCTTACTTGTTAATATTATCTTTCTAATGGGTTATTTATAAAACACTAACAATATTGCAGGGCCTCAAGTCTGCTATTACAATAGTGTCACAATGGTCTATCATCTATACTAATAATATACTAAACTACTACAATACTACTACTAGTAATATACTAATAATATTATAAAGCTGAAGAGTTTGTTTGTTTGTTTGAACGCGCTAATCTCTGGAACTACTGATCCGATTTGAATGATTCTTTCCGTGTTGGGTAGTCCATTTATCGAGGAAGGTTATAGGCTATGTTTTATTTTTTTCAAAATTAGGGATCCGTAATAAAATTGCTATTTTGTAACACAAGGTGTAAAATCGAAAACCTATTTTTGCGTGTGCTGCAAAAACTATTGACAATAGAACAAAATGATGTACTACGGGTTTATAGATCCCATTAAGACCTACAAAAAAATCCGCGAGAACATATATCTAGCTATCATGGTTTAATCACAATAACCGATTTTATGTTCAAAATAATTATTAAATCGTCTGAAGGAAAAAAACTACGTTAAATGTGTATCGTATTATTAATCTTTATCAAAATTAAGCATTATGTTATCAAGAGTATTTATGTAGAAGTAAAATACTTTTTGTTCCATCTCAATCGGATATTTCGTTTAAAAGTTATCACGTGTGTAAGATGTTAAGAGTTTGTACCTATTAATGAGTTATGGGCCATGGAGTTTTTTATCAACATAAAATCCTGTAATAATCTTTTTCGAAATATATTTGTTGATGATTGTAAGTATAAGATCTTTGAAGAGTATAACAAATACATTTATGAACGCGGTCATTTTGGGAAATACTGATCTGATATGAAAACTGTTTAAATATTAAATAGTCCATTTATTGAGGGTTTAGGCGCATTAGGGCTAATTCTCATTTTGGCAACCGACTCCCAAATGGACTACTTCTCATTATGGCCACTTCTGATTAGGGCTACTTCTCACATGGGCTACTTCTCACTTGGGCTACTTCTCACTTGGGCTACTTCTCATTAGGGCTATTACTCATTAGGGCTACTTCTCAAAATTTAGGAATGTGTATAGAAACAAGTACTGTTTTTATGTATATAAACATGTTAATTTATTCATAAGAGATCAATTACATTATATCATTTATCAGAACGAAAATATGTTTTGAATGAGCCTAGAAAAATATAAACCAAAACGCATAGTGAGCAAAATATTGTGTATTCCATAATGGCTTGTACAGTAGATAATATGACAAGCTTAAATGTAGATAGTTAATATGACAAGCTTAACGAAAGACGTGCACGGATGTCGAAGTGTAATAGTTTCTCAGTAACAATGTTTCGCAATAGATTATCGAAACCAAGTTGATCCTTAGGTTTTCGCGGTAACGTGCATCGAAGTTAAGTAGTATCGCAGTGAAAATCTTTCGCGGTAACGTGCATCAAAGTCAAGTACTATCGCACTGAAGATCTATCGCTGTAACGTGCATCGAAGTGTAGTGGCTTCGCAGAGACGGTCTTTCGCCGTAACGTGCATCGCAATTTTGTAGCATCGTATTAGCATTTATCGATATTTTGTGCCTCGACATTCCGTATTCTACTCCATAAATTACTTAGTACCCACATTTTAATCTTAGTCAAGAATGTAACTTTTTATTTTTTAATAATGCATTAATTGACAAATATTACTCTCGTGTATCAATGATTTCCTAGTGTATATACTTTATTATTTATAACTTATATTTATTGTGGACGTATTTAAAGATGGATGGCAGTATTGTGCCTTTACTAGAAAATCTACTAGGTAGGAAATAACAGATGGCGCTACGTTGTACTACCCGCCGTCATATTGATTTGTGTGTGTTATAAATAAATAAATGTTATTTTAAACCAGACTAAATTAATAACAAGAAGTAATACATATAATATTGTATACAACTTACCTATTACATTGGTTCAAATTAATGTTGATTTATTCTTAAAATAATGTAATTGATCTCATAAGAATGAATTAACATGTTTATATGCATAAAAACAGTACTTATTTCAATAAACATTCCCAAATTTTGAGAAGTAGCCCTAATGAGAAGTAGCCCTAATGAGTAATAGCCCTAATGAGAAGTAGCCCAAGTGAGAAGTAGCCCAAGTGAGAAGTAGCCCATGTGAGAAGTAGCTCTAATCAGAAGTAGCCAAAATGAGAAGTGGCCATAATGAGAAGTAGTCCATTTGGGAGTCGGTTGCCAAAATGAGAATTAGCCCTAATGCGCCTAAACCCATTTATTGAGGGAGGCAATTATAGGCAATATTTTATCTCGGTATTTCCACGGAAACGAGAAAAACGCGGGTGAAACCGCGGGGCACAGCTAGTTGATGTCATAATTGTCGATTTTGACAAGTTTGGTAATCTACTAATATAATGGCGTCATTATGACTTTCCAATGGTCAACCACTGACACTCCATTGAAAGAAGTGACATAGAATGGTAATCTCGTACATATTGACAAATGAATATTTATTTAAAGTTTGCGGTAATCTGCTAAAACTTTGACGGTTTATTTGATCAGTGTTTTACCATTAGAACGTTATTGTGCAGTTTAGGTTTTAATATGCTCGAAATTATCATTCTACCACAATTCTATTACAAGACCATTGACCGATCAATGATCGATCATTATGAATTAGCAGATTAGAAACTTTTAGCAAAATTACAATGGGATCGTGTTGGAATGACGAATTTATAAAAATAGCAGACTTGGGCTCAGAGCTGTATTACTAACATCATAAACAACAACTTATATTTATGTAATTATTTAAAGCTTTATGCACAAAAAAACTATACAAAGGTGGACTTAATGCCTTAGGCAGTATCTGCTAAAGTGACGCCCGGGTGTCGCCACTGTGCGGAACGCCCGGAGGACACCGTGGGGCACACAGTCGCGATGTGCCCTGCTTGGGCGAAGCTCCGCCGTGCCCTCGCGGGGGTAATCGGCGGCGGAAACCTCTCGCGCCGAGCCTTGGTTGAGGCCATGGTGCGGACAGTGAGCTGTTCGGCCGTCGGGTAATTGTCCGGGCCAAGCCCAAGTCGTGGCGCGCACTGTTCCCGCGCGCCTCAAGGAGTTGTCAACAACAGCAGGGGCCCAGCCGGGTAGAAGCCTACTGGGGCCAGGGTTACCCGAAAGGGCACTCGAGCCCCGGTATGAAGGCTTGAAGGAACGGGATGGGTTTTTTAGGCTGTAAATGTCTGACACTATCTCCCGCTCCGCCCAAGAGCGGGGGTTGTCATTGGATGATTTTTCAAATCGAAAAAAAAACTGTTGTGCCTAGAAGCGTGAAATTTTGTTCAAGGTATACTTTTATGGTATAAGTGAGAACGGCATTTTAAACGTGACAAGACATATAAGCTCAATAAGCCTATATATATCGCATGAAAGTAGTTTAATGATGTACATGAAGAATAAGAAAGAACTTTCCTAAATTCACTCGTAAGGAGAAGCATCGACCGTCCATAGTTTGTTTGGAGATACCTAATTTCACACGGGTAAAGGTGCTGGCAGAAGTTAGTACCTGATATTTAGATATGAGTATCTAGATACTAATTTACAGTTATTAGCAAAGAAAAGATGAGAGCGGTTAGAATAGCCTTGTGTGCGGGGTAGGCGTGCCTCAAAATGTGACCATGCTCATAATTAACAGGACCATTGCGCGATCTGTTATTTGCGTGATGTGCGTTTGTATTGGTTTAGCTGTAGTGGAGTTAAGGCGTATAGTTCCTTGAACCATCTGGCCGAAATTATGCGAACGCAACTCTCGCACTCGCCTAGGTGGCAGTACGCAAATCTGTGCATTTATTTGCGGCCAGCAGCGCCCGGAAAGCGCTTTAAATCAATTTTCTCTGCGAGATATTGATTGATTTACATATGCAATGTTCACTTTGAAGAATATTTAACCACCAATTTTTATGTGTAAAAATGTTTCTAAAGGTCCAAGCCGTTTTGAAGGAGTAGGTAAAAGTTGCGAAAAGTTGCGAAATTGCTAAATTTTTTTTTTGACAAAAGTATTTTTTGCACGAAAAAATCAAATGTTGATATTATTGTTCATGAATATATTATAAACATATATTTTTTTCAAACCAATTGACCTAGCCGTTACGGAGGAGTAGGCCTTAGAAAATCAGTGTTTTATGGCACTTTTCGGGCGCTTGGCCCTTAAGGGTGGGAGACAGGCGGTGACACTCGTTTAAGTACAAATCAGAAAGTATTTCTTTCCTAAACTCTTTCATCTTTTCTATGGTTTATTAGTATCTAGATACTAATTCGGATTTTGATCTTAAAGAGAAAATTGCGTTATCAAACACAAGCAAAGACTTCGGTTTTGTTCTACAGTTCCTGTCGTACCTCTCTGTATTAGTTGAAAACTAACAAATAACTGATATTAAGTAGTGTCTGGCCAGAGTTAGGTAGTGGTGCAACATTGGCGCAACTCTGAACCAAGTTGTAGATCAGTTGTAATGCTGCCGAACTACTTCCCCGATAGTTTGTTAAGACAATAGTTGTTTTGTAACGAGGAAGGTAATGATTTTTGGTGCAGTGTCAGACGACATTTAGATACTATCAAAAACACTTCCACCTGACCACCGCTAAGATCATTTTTGCTTGCACTCAAAACGAAAATTTTAAAGGGTTTGGCTTGGCGCCGCAGAATTCAAGTGATTTTTTTTTAAGTGATCAGGGAGAAATTGCTGCAATGGTACCTGTTACTTACTTGATAATTTTTTATGCTCGCTTTTAATTTAGATCGACGTCTGGTGCTTCGGGCTCAAAGAGATATCAGCAAAACCGTAGAGGCCTAGCATGTACAAAGCCTACTGGGGCCGTATTATGACCTCTTAAAACCATCATGTTTTCGGTGTGAAAAAGAGACGGAGCTATACAGGACGAATAGCACTATCCTTTTCTCACACAGAAAACATGATGGTTTTAAGATGTCATAATACGGCCGCTGGTGTCATAAATTGACTTCCGAAATGGTGACCCATGATCCAGGAACGCAAAGGCAAAGGCTAACCTAACACACCCCCTCTATTCTAAACTCACACATGGCAATAGGCTAGTTGCCGTAAAAAATGTAATTAGTCCGTCTTTAAGATTATTCAAAAATAAGGGACACGTATTTTTTTATTCGTAAATTAAACCAAAAATTACAAAGATATAGCCCATTAAAGTTACGTGTAACGTCACGCAGTGCTACATTTTTTCGCATGGGGTGACGTCACACGTAATTTTAATGGGCTATATCTTTGTTATTTTTTGTTTAATCAAAAAAAGAAAAAATACGTGTCCAATATTTTTTTATAGTTTAAAATACGGACTAAATTAAACGTAATTATTTTGATCCTGGATACTACCCTATTCACGTGTTATTTAAAGTCCAAAAATGTATAGTTTCGCTACAATATGAGTGAGATATCAAGCATCTAACAGCAGGGATGCATTCTACAGTTTCCACCAAGTGCAGTCTAAGTAGCGCAGACACGACTAATCTCCACACATTACCTACTAGTTACTGTAGTTATCAACTCTCTCGCTCGAGACGATCTCGCGTACGACACGAGATAGAAGTTACATTATAATAATAAAGGCTTAAAGTCACTCAAAGGGACAAAGGCGAGAAGGGCTATGCTCGGAGTTTCCTCGCGTGTTCACATCAGAAATGAAGATATCCGCAGGAGGACCTGGGTTACAGACATAGCCCAAAGAATCACCAAACTTAAGTGGCAGTGGGCAGGACACAATTCTCGCAGTACAGATGGTAGATGGGGACGCAAGGTTCTGGAATGGCGATCACGTACCGGAAAACGCAGCGTAGCGTTGGAAGGTTTGCCACAAAGTGGGCCGATGACCTGGTGAGGATTGCGGGAATCCGATGGATGCGAGAAACACAGGACTGGTCATTATAGCGACACTTGGGGGAGGCCTATATTCAACGGTGGACGTCTGTTGGCTGAAATGATGATGATGCATGGTGGTTTGAAAAAGGAATGCAAAAGGCTTCAGTCAATGAAAGTCTGATAGTATATCTCGCTTCATTTTTATTCAGTAAGAGACTAAGGTATTGAGTTATGGCGCGTTCTGGTTGCACCGAATTGCACTTTCCTATGCTTCTATCCTTTTCTGTCACTTAGAGCAAGAAAGAGAGCCTGTTGTCACGCCTCATCGATTTCGCCGCATGCGATGGCACTCCTAGATAGAAACGAGTTCCATCGTCAGCCACATTATCGCTTACCATCAGGTGAGATAGTGGTCAAACGCGAGCCTATACATTATAAAAAAAAACATGCAAATATATTTTGAAATTTCCTTAAGAACAATATAAAAGTTTATTGAATACACGGTTTTCTATCGATTACACTTCGGTGAGTGTGCGTTGGAATTGCACAATTTAATTCCGCCAAGTCCGTTCCATCATCGGACCACTAGACGTGCGGCGTTGCGCCATCGGTACATGGTGGATATCCCACCCATTCGTACAAAGCGTTTTGGAAACACATTCATTATGCGTACAGCTAAAGAGTGGAATTCCCTGCCGGAGTCTGTGTTTCCTGATGGCTGCAACCTAGGGGTCTTTAAGTCAAGAGTGAATAGGTTACTTCTACGCAAGCATGCTCCATCATCGGCCACATCATCATTTACCATCAGGTGAGCTAGTGGTCAAACGCGAGCCTATAAATAATTAAAAAAAATATACACATTTCAACTGGTTGACGGCTGTGCCCAGGATTTCTTTACTAACCGATTTTGATGTTGTTTTCAGAAAAAATAAATATTTTTTGTTTTTTTTTTGTGGTATTAAATATTATTATACAAAACGGAAACATAGTAGGTATAATACCTACTAAATTGAGCAGTCTTAGCAAACGACATGTTTAAATCAACGACTAACTATGTAACCTCTATCGTGCGCCGATCTCTCGTTCTATTTAAAGCTCAAGATTAATTCAAGCTTCATCTCACACTTAGCTAACGATTAACTGAAAATTTCGAAGAACCGAGAACAACTACAGGAGGTCATCATCATTATCATTTCAGCCGAAAGACGTCCACTGTTGGACATAGGCCCCCCCCAAGTGACAAGTGACAAACAGACAGACAGAAAAATTTAAAAAAAGGTTATTTTGGTGTATGTACCGTATAATGTTCCTAAGCATGTAGCAAAAAGCAGTTATTTCAATATTACAAACAGACACTCCAATTTTATTTATATGTATAGACGATTACGACCCCGACTATTAGCCACAGAAGATACGGGGTTGTGGACGTCGAGCAATGGTTAGCTCGCCGTCCGGCAGTCCAGTTATTCAACCAGACCAAGCCCTTATTATCGAAAGTGTATAGTGATCCACGCGCTTTTCAAAGAGATGTCAGCAAACCGTTAGGGCCCAGGGCCACTAGGACCGCGGGGATTTTGTGAAAGAGTGACTGAAGGACAAAGGTGTGGTTTTAGCCAGTAAAAGTCTGACACGGCTGCTCGCTCCACCTAGACCAGGAAAATCATTGGATGATTTTCCACCAGTAAAAAAAAATCTCATGGTGATGAGTGAATGATTCCTACCGCTGAGTTAGTATCTAGTGATAAAAATAGTGTACAAATGTACACTATTTTTATCACCCCCCGATATGAAGGCTAGAAGGATCTGGGTGGGTCTTTTAGTCAGTAAGAGTCTGACACTATTTCCCGCTCCGCCCAAGAGCGGGGTTTGTCATTGGAAGATTTTTTCCCACCATAAAAAAAGTCCACCTTGTGTCACCACTTTGGATCCCTTCGGCTCCATCGATTTATCTATTCTGGGAATAATGCGTCTTGCCCACTGCCATTTACGTGGCGATTCTATGGCAGCAACATTGGTTCACCTGCGGATATCTTCATTCCTGATGTAATCATGCTAGGGAACTTCGAGTATATGCCCTTCCATTGCCCTTTTGGGTTACTTAAGGCTTTATGATGAGACAGATAATGAAAGACCACTATAATCTAAATGTATATTAAAAAATCACAGCTTATATATATTCTTCAATATTGTCATGTATCCAGGATCGGAACTTGGCCACGTCAGTGAAGATGACGTAATGGCTAGGGTCGCAGCCAACCGTTCCTTGTCTGGCCACTGAGAGAGAGACTAGACCACGGAGATACCAGCTGTCTCCCTTCTGGAACACCATGCCACCTCCGCTATCGCCGTTGCAAGCTGCGCCATCTAAAATTAGGGTAAAATCTTTTTATAGTTTTGTCATCTAACTCCTACTAAAGGCTTGATTGCTTTGGGTGAAATTTTGTGTGTAGAGTTTCTCATTATTTTTTTGACAATATTCCAATTTTCAGGCTGAACAACGTCTGTCGGGACGGCTAGTAAATATTTTATTATTACTGACGAACAAGTGAGATGTTGGTTAAATGCTTCGCATTTATTACAATCATTTATATTAAAAATCAAAATACAGGCTATGATGGAGAGACATCGTTAATATTGTAACAAAGCTCCTTAATAAAGATAAAAAAAATCTCTGTTTATATATTTCTGATTCTGATCCCGATTTCCGGCCACCATAGGCACGGGCTTGCGAATGGCGAGCAATGGGTAGCTCGCAGTCCGATCGACCGGTAGTCGTTCGGACCGAGCCCAAGACGTCGACGACGCGTATCGTTTCACGCGCGGCACCGGTACGAAAGACAATGAAGGAACAAGAGTGGATTTTTAGTCAGTAAAAGTCTGACACTATCTCCCGCTCCGTTCAAAAGCGGGAAATGTCATTGGATGATTTTCAAATTGGGATTGTAGTTAAGCACTCAACGCACATGCACAGTTAGTTTATATCAATTAAAATAAGGGTTCCTACTTGACTACGGAACCCTAAAAAGGTAAAGTTTGTGTTTTTGGTTTTCATGTTTTTTTGTTTGTAGGAGGTTATCTCGTGAACGTGCTGGTTCGATTGCAAATTTTATTCACCGGTAGAAAGCTGCTTTATTTCTAACTGCCATAGGCTATATTTTTTTGTATGCGGGCGAAGCCACGGGCAAAAGCTAGTGTAATATGAAACCAAAACTTACTATTCCTATATCCAGCACAGTATGTTCGATGAGAGGTGTATAATCTGAAGAAGTCGGTGTAAGAACCGACGCAGGTCTCCTGGTCAACGATAGCCATATGTAGAAGGGTCAGTTCTGTTCTTGGCGTTCCGTTTGCTTCATATCCCCAACCGACAATCTGAAAAAAGGGAAAATTAAACTTAAAGCAATTATTTACAAGCGTTTATTTATTAATTTATAAACATACACTCTCGACATCTGTTCATTTCATTTTTAAGTGTTTAAAAATGAAATGAACAGATAGAAGATTACAAAGGTACTGCTTATTTCAAATGAAATTTCTTCCAGCAGACCTGCGACAGGAGAATTGCATGAGAGATGTAGACACAGCGATACAAATGAGTTAAAAAATTAAAAAGTCGTTTCTGAGTTGTTAAGTTTTAATTTTTCTGTTTAGCCTGCACTTTTTTATACTTTTCCAATGCTGGGAAAAGCCCTCCCCAAACTTTTTCCAGGTATTAATTTCCCGAGCCACGTAGAACCAGCTCCTGCAGTAGGCGTTTAGTTCATGTCGCTATAATACTCCTGCCCTACACACTTGCAGAAGTACAAAACAACTAGGACTATATTTCACCAGGACACCATGGCGGCGCGACCAGTCGCCGCTACCAACAAAATGTATACAGCTCTATAGAGAGTTACTCACCTGGTGTTCGTTTGGTTGCGCAACCAATTTGATGGCGTGACCAGCTCGGACGTGGGGCGATTCTGGTGTCTGTATGATATCTAGTTTGGTAGCTTAAGGCTATATTTCACGGGGACACCATGACGGTGCAACTGGTCGCGCCGCCATGGCGTCACGGCGAAATATAGCCCGTAGTGTTAGCAAATCGAATTTCAACGTCAAAAGATATACTTACGGAACCAGTCTTCCCAACGACATGTCGAAGATCAGTCTCTTGCTCCGGCCAGAGGCAGATAGGTTGGACCCTCTCGGAATAGGTGACGGTATCACGAAGTTCCAAGATCGCCAAGTCGTTTTTGAAGGTCGTTGCGTCGTACTCCGGATAGATGAGGATCCTGTTCACCTGGAAGAAAACGAAATAAAAGATTACTTAATAATCCTTATAGATTCGGAACCATTTTTATGAATAGACGTTTTGAAATCGAAGACACAGTCTTGCAAAATGTGGCCACTCCAATATAGGTGATATTTTGTCTGTAAAGTCCAATATTTTAATTCCTAAGGCGTACAATAAATGTTGGAATTTTGTTGATTTTTAAGAATTACGAGTAAAACTGGTTCCATTCGATTTACGAACTCTTATTAGTGTAGGTCGCGTTATTAGAGTTGTATTCATAGAACAAGTTCTTCTTAGCTTATGACTAAATGGAATTTTATAGTTATAATATATTGTACTTTTTTCGTCAATCTGCATTTATCTTATAATATCGGACTTTTACGAGACAGTTTAATATAGTAAAAACGAACGAAAGTACAGTTGAAGTCAAAAGTGCAGTTGCACTCTACCAGTGCTAAAGTGTCTAAAATTTTTATGTAGAAAAGGGTTAAGGTAGAACTACACTACGCACACGTAAACCACGTACGCCGATCTGGGCGCGTCGCTCTCCATATCTCCACGCCACGCGACGTCATTCTACCTACTAATCAGGCGTGCTCCACGCGTGCGTCAGTCCAATATAGTTCTAGGTTTAATAATTCAAGGCTAATTTATTTTGTAGCATAGAATCTAAAATATTGACTTTAGCATTAGTAGAGTGTAACTCCACTTTTGCTCTCTTGCACTCCGCTCGTCGCTCGCAAGACTGAAATTTAAACACGTTATGAAACTATAACCACGTTATGAAACAAACACGTTATGTTTAAATACGTTATGAAACTTTAAGGCCCCTGTTTATAGTTTGGAAGTATCTACATTTATTTTCGTTTGATTGTCCTTTCTTTTGTATTGATAAAACAACTTTAATAGTATTATATTAATCCAAATACTGTTGTAACAACAACTAGAACACCGCCAAATAATTTCCAACTCTAGTCACAGCGAGTATTCTGCATGCATGTGCAGTTAATTGCACGTGGCGTGGACTACAAGCGTTATTAGATTCCCTGCATGTTCCACGAAGAATTAAAATGCAAGGTACTACCTAGTTTCGAGTAGGTTAAGATTAATTTTAATATCATTTTGTCTATATTACGCTTTTTGTGCGACAGAATTTCCCATACAGTTTCAGGAATGGAGACGGCGTGTAACCAGTCGCCGTGAGACCAAAAGACTATAGATATATGCATTCAGCTGTAACCACGCGCCTCGCACCAACCGGCCGCCGGTCGTATACGAATGATGACCAAAATCAACCGTGAAAAAAATTAAAAAACTAAAACCCGACTAAGACAAGAAAAAAATGACATTTTCAGTGTCAATTTTTCCTTGTCGTAGGCGGTATGAAACAAGATTTTCAGGATGCAGAAATAAACAAGGTAACTCGAAAAATAAGAACAGAACCAAAAGAAAAGCCGCTGTCACACTTTATATGTACCAAACGAAACACCATAACGTTTACAAACCGATCATTTATATTTTCCTTTCTTTTTTGTATCGCCTCCTCAACAAGGCTTTTTAATAAGTATCTATAGTTGCCATCACGGATCTTGAGCGGTTTCGCAGAAGTCAAATATTCGGTCTTTTTAGTGGCGCGAAGTGAGACGCGGGGGCGGGGAGTGTCAGTGATTGGCTGCCGCGTCATCGCGTCATAGATGTCACCCCTAATTCGTTCCCTGCGTTGCTGTATGTGCAACAACGAAGACGATTGGCTCGCCAATGTATGGAATGCGCAAAGTGATCCCCACTCTGACGCCGAGCGCTCAAGATCCGTATAGGCAACTGTCAGTACTAGTATTTTTCAGTTTGCTGTATTTAAGCAAGTCAAGTGAGTAGGTATTGATGGATGCGAGACGCACAGGACCGTTCATTATGGCGACACTTGGGGGAGGCCTATGTCGAATAGTGGACGCTTTTCGGCTGAAATGATGATGATGAAGTTAGAAAGTGTACAGCTGCCACCACGAATATTGAACGCTGGCTTCAATTTGCGCGGAAGTCAAAAATCGGGGCGGGGAGCGTCAGTGATTGGCTCGCTGCGCATCGCGTCATAGGTGACACTCGTGATTCGTTAATTGCGCTTGCAGCATGCATCTAACAACGACGACGATTGGCTCGCCAATGTATGGAATGCGCAAAGCGATCACCACTCTGACACCGAGCTTTCAATATCCGTGGTGGCAGCTGTACCTAATTAAGTGGCTAAGGAAAATATAGTTCATACAGTCCACCCAAATTGCCATATCAGTTCAGAATAAAAAATTAAACACAAGCAGTTTTAATCCATAAATCGTGTCAAGCAATAACCAACCTTATCATCGTGAACATGCTGATTGATTCAAAATGAACCGTCTATCGAAGTCATACGTCAAAAACATAACCTACATACTGTAACAATAGCTACCCGACGGGTTATGACCCGATAATTAGTTTAATACACGAACAAAGTTCTCTCAATCAATTAAACCGGACAGCTTTTGAACCGGTTTTGACTCCCATCCGATACGGACAAAGGATGGCTAATCAATTTTGCGTAAATCGGATTGAGAGGGCTACGGTGGCGTGGTGAAATTAGAACAGTAGGTAGAGCCATTCCGAACAAGCTCAGCGGGTTTCCACTCGCAAGCTGCTTTGGTCCGACCTCTTAAAGATTCAGGTACGAAGCGAGTATGCGACTATACAACAGCTTTGACAGGCCTGTTTATCTAGTGGTTAGTGACCCTGTAATTGAGATGTAGATTAGATTTACTTTTATGCAGGAAAAACAAAAATCTGGATTACTGGAGTTCTTTGGCCATATCGCTAGGAAAAATGGCCATAACCTTGAACAGCTTATCGTAACTGGCATGGTTGACGGCAAACAATCAAGAGGCCGCAGCCGAATAAGTTGGGGAGATCAGGTCCGCACCACACTGGATACCCAATTGCACGTCGAACTTCATGACGCTAAGAACCGTCACAGATGGTGAGATACCATCAATAAGAAGCTAATCCAGCGGGAACTTCACGACCCTCAGTAATGAGGAATACGACTCAAGGAGGGGGATCTAACAAAAAAAAAAACAATTCTTATCTATCAACTCTTCAGCTTTATATCCCATACTAGTCCACACCACTATTATAAAAGTGAAAGTAACATTGTCTGGTTGCTACGCTTTAACAGTTATACTACTGAAACAATTTTGATGAAACTCAATGAAAGTTACTTTTTATTTGGCTTCGACTTTGACTTTATGTCCGCAATAATAACCGACATTTACATAGATAAAGTTGCGGGAAAAATCTAATATTAATTTAAAAATAAAAAGATAAAAAGTTTTCAAAATGTGTTTCAGTTTAAAATTATCTTATTATAAAACTTAAGGTAATAAGACAATATTTATCAGAAAAAGCTGATTTTTTCTCGTTTCATCATCAGATCCTACCCATCGGTTACTACACTTTATAGTAAAAAGGTAAAGTTTGTTTTTTTATTAAGCTATTGCATAGCTTCTATCGCGGGCCTAGAGCGTGGAGACCGAATCCAGAAATTCCGTAACGAAAATAAACTAACACCCCCCACTCATTTGTTTTTTGAGCGTGGTGACCGATAAGAAAACAAATGAGTGAACAATCAATCAAAATTCAATTCAATGTGTGAAAGTGTAACTTCAATTAATATCAAAGAAAAAAAAAACAAAGGAAAAAAAATACTGCATAAATAAAATAAATAAATAATTATAATTGCTTATGTTGATAAAAATGCTATGCAATAGCTTTAACAGCAGTCCCCGAGTGCCACACGTCTTTTTTTTTTGTTTGTTTGTAGGAGGTAATCTCTGGAAGTACTGGTCCGATTGCTAAAATTTTTTTTACCGATAGAAAGCTGGTTTATTGCTGAGTGACAAAGGCTATATCTTATGTACGCGGGCGAAGATGCAAGCAAAAGCTAGTCATTTATAAAAATGATTGAAACAGGAACTTGAATAAGGAAGAAATTGATACATAATAAAGTTTACTAAAGACGAGTCGACTAGCAATTTGAACGTCACAAGAATGTGAGAGGTCAAGTCATGGTCAAATGTAGTGTCTATTCTTATTTTAATAACAAACTTGTTTAAAATTAATTGCCAGATTCTGATGTTGTGGTTTATGGATAGGTTTTTTTTCTTGCTTTGTTATATATGTTCGATTCCCGCTTGAAACAATAAAATATATGTTCGCGTTTCACCACCATCTCACCGGATGGTAAGTAATGATGTGGTCAACGAGAATAATATTCCACAACTATCATACGACGCTGTCTAGTCTCAGGTTAAGCAGAGCTTGTGTTATGAGTACTAGACAACTGATAAACATACTTATTTCTAAATATGTACATACATATTTTAAATAAATTACACCCAGACGTAGAACAAATGAATATGCTCATCACACAAAGATTAGTCCTGGGTGAGAATCGAACCCACGACCTCGGGCTTAGCAGTCAGAGCCACAAACCACTAGACCAACAGGTCAGTCAATGGTGTCGCTGTCGATGGAGCACGGTCTTGACTTAAAGACCCCAAAGTTGTAGCTATCAGGAAAGACAGACAGACATACTTATTTTCATGTCATAAAGCAAAATGTACTTACAAACTTAACTTGTACGCCTTCGACAGAATTCCTCAGGTTGTGCTTCCCCAGGTAGACCGTCAGGGTGTTCTTGTTAACCGTCTTGGTGGACTTCTTCTTGGTGACGCAGTGCGCTGCCGTGACGACGTGGCGCTTAGACACCAGGGTGCCTCCGCAGATGTATCTGAAGTCCACGGAGGTCTGGAAGGTAAGAAACAGAGGAAGACAATTCATTTATTTTATAACTTGGAAAACGTAAAGTTAATCTTACGGATGTCATTACGCATGCGGGAGTGCTCCGCAGGCAGAAAATTTCAAAATGCAAAGAACGCGTCCCGCGTGCGTATTCCTCGGATTACAATAAATATCTTATAATATCTTTCTGATTTGATTAATAAATTATCTTTGAGATTAACCGAATGAGTGCTAGTTAAAGTACGAAAATTTGGTACTTAAATCTTATGTTAATCTGGAATATTTTGGGAAATACCTTGAATTAAACAGAAAAAAAAAACATTTTCGGAAGCCATTTCTTTTATCTTATATATTGTCATTTATTAGGTAAAGAGATATAGATATAGAGAACTAGTATCTGTGACTTTCAACAATGTCCTTTTAATAATATCTTGTCATTACATCATTTCTAAAGGACCTGGTATTTTGATCAGTGACGTGAACCGGTGATATTAATAACGTAGAAGTTTGGAGCGATCGAGCTCGAAATAATATTTACCAATAACGTTGAAAAATTGGTTTCCCGGGTAGTAAACAAAAGAAAATTGAGGTAGATTCTGTCAAAGATGATGTAAAAAGGCCTGAGCAAGTAGAAAATAATAATCGACGTTATAATGTTCCCTCTGCTTAAACTCAGGCCTCCTCTCTAGTACATGGACGGGACCATACTTATAATGTTCCCTAAAAATAATATTCAAATTGAAACCGTGGATTTTGTAAGAAGAAACACGCTATATTATAATATCATCAGATAATGTAGTTAATTATTATTATTTTATTTGTATTTAATTTCTTCCACCAACCCTACTTTACTCTTTTTTTCTACCCTTTTTACTAATTAAATTGTGTAACTTATTATAATATGTATGTATATATGTATTTTTAATTGAGTATTGTGTTTTATATGGTTAGCAGTACACCACAGACTACCCCATGTATTATTTTAAGCTCTTATCCATCCTAAGGTTGTCTGGAAGATATCGCTTTCAGCGATAAGACCGCCATAATTGTACACACAAATTAAAGTTTTTGTATAAGCTGTGTTACTTTTTGGTGTACAATAAAGTCTATTCTATTCTATTCTAATTAGAATAAAATTCTGCGAAGTAATCACAATACGGCAAGCTGAACGATATTGTTGAATTTGAATATGAACAACGAACGTAATTACTATGTAAATGATCCATATGGGATAAAATATCCGCCATTCATAAAAAAGAGCTTCTTCTTAAATTGATGGCTTTTTTCATTCAAAGTATTCGGGGACAGAAGATGGCCAATTTTATGAAGGCGTTAATAGCGTTTTTAATGTGTAAAAGTAAGCCCCCCTAGCCCAGTTACAAACGTTTCGCTAGCGCCGAACGCTTCGATTTGACCTTTCCGCCAATTCTTTTGTTCAGACCACGTGACTGTGCGATAAGGCGACGTCATTCCCGTACATTTGAAGCTTTCTACAAGCGTTAACTATTGCAGATTAGCAACTTGGCTAGGGGTACAGATGTAGAAATAAATAAACAGAACTGCAAACCTGCTGCTGGTAAAGTGCTATTTGCCAGGGCCACTGTCCTTCTAGTGTGTCCGTCGACTTCAGATTGATTCCACGGTCCTTGTTTAGTAATACTTTTCCGCACGAGGGCTGAAAATAAAAGACAAAAAATTAAACTCACTCATTGTTCAATCTTATTACATTATGGATGAATAAGTGTCCAGTGTCACATTAGTCCTCAGGCGTAGAGAGTCGCAGAACGAATACCGGCTTCCGTAGGCACTTGCGGACAGCGAACCATGTGTAACAGACAATCCGATCATCTGGTAAGGTAAAAACCAAACCCGAGTCGACAGCCGTGCGTTCAAAATTAAAACCAGAGTCGAGTAGAGTTGCAACCCAGAGTCGTTCTTTTATAACTCGAGTAGCTACCCTAGAGTTAGGAGGAGGTAAGCGGCCATATGTTTGACATTGACTGTTGAACTCTACGATCGCGTTAAAAATGCCAGGGTAGAGTAGTTACCCTTTGACGTCATTAGAATTAACTCTGAACTCAAATTTGAACGCAGGGCAATGTTATGTGTTCGATACGCGCTTTAATGAGATGTCAGCAAAATTGATTACAGATAAGGGTCGGTGCCTGCCAGGACTGCGAATTGTGCGAAAAAGTTACTGCAGCTCTCGCATAATATTAGCAACTGAATAAACATTGTGGATTTTAGTCAGTAAAAGTCTGTCACTCCCTGTCGTAAAGTCTCCACCCACAGTGAGAGAAGGTCTTTTGGTGAGCCGATTCCGTACCTAAGCAGGCAAAAACGGAACCCTTCAGGCTATATTTCACCGGGACACCATGGTGGAGCGACCAGTCACCGCTACCAACAAAATGTACAAGGCTCTATAGAGAGTTACTCGTTTGCGTAACCAATTTGGTGGCGCGACAAGCTCGGACGCGTGGCAACTCTGGTGTCTGTATGCGGTCTAGTTTGGTAGCTTAGAGCTATTAATATTTCACCGGGATACCATGGCCATGGCCAAATATAGCTATTAAAGGATCACTTTAGACAGGCCTGTTGGTCTAGTGGTTAGTGACCCTGACTGCTATGCCGGAGGTCGTGGGTTCGATTCCCACTCAGGACAAATGTTTATGTGATGAGCACGATCATTTGTTCTGTGTCTGGGTGTAATTTATCTGTAATATGTATGTGTTTAGAAATATGTAAGTATGTTTATCAGTTGTCTAGTACCCATAACACAAGCCCTGCTTAGCTTGGGACTAGATGGTGTTGTGTGATAGTTGTGGAATATTATTATTCTTACGTTGTTGTCTGTCTGACTGTCTGTTTTATTATTTTATCTCTCAAAAGGCTTTATTAACTCCTTGATTCTGAATTTATCTACAGCTATCGAATGATTCAAGAATACTCCAATGATGACTAATATACTCGTATCTACAATAAAACTATAATTATGTTTCTGGTAAAAACCGCAAATCAAAATAAAATTGTTGCATATCAATAGATGTTTTTGTATAAAACTTGTCTTGTATCATACATAATAGAAATAGATAAATTAGTTTTAATTAAAAAATATATTTTTTTAGTTAATGCGAAACCTGAATAAAGTTGGTTCAGAAACAGTAACTGAAATGATTCCAATCATTTTTACACCATGTTATATTTTGAACCAAAAAAAAATTAAATAAGACAAGTTTTACACCACCTAGACTAAGTATAATAAAGGCCACGGAAGGTCATAGCAGGCATTAGAAATAACGCACAACTGGGTCAAAAATATAATAATCGCTAGGATGGCCCGGTGACCATGCTTTTGTGTGGACAATCAGGTAACATAACAAGCTTATGTAACTTTGTGATTTTTCATGATACAGTTATAAAACTTCATCTTACCTACTAGTTCCAGTAGTATCAGCTACGTTGATATATCAGTCAGTCAATTTCTCCTTTTAAATTAATAATAATATCCCAAATAGCAAAGTAATCCTATAAAGAAAGATTATAAGTCTATCACTACCAATAACGTTTTTATAAAGACATTGCGTAGACTATTTATCTTATAATGGCATTTGCCAAGCCTTTGCACACTCTAGTGCATTAGTTTCTATATCTCAGTCTTATAGTTCGCTACAAGAATGACCTATAAATCATTTGCAGGACATTTTTATTAATAATAGTATTTCACAAGAGTAGATACTCTCCAGTGCATTTGCTTTTGCATCTCCGTCTTATAGTTAGCTAAAAAATTTTCTTTTAAGATACTTTTAGGAATAAATCTCTTAGGATTATTTAGAATAACACGAAATAATCTAGTATAACATTTTCATCCTATGGTACTCGTAGCATTTTGTGAGTAAAAACGATATTATAACATACTTAGCTGCGATCACTATAAGTTTACGCCGTTATAGTTATGCTCGAAACTCTTTTAAATCTAATAGTACTTTGTACTAGATCAATAACCTTATTATTAAACGTCAGTCATATTTTTAAGATTCAGTTTTTCTCTTTTGCTTGAGAAAAAAGTTGAATGAAACGTTTGAAAAAGTGAGGTGGTTACAGGATTTATTTTTAAATGGCGGCGAATTATCTTGACTGAAACTCTTATAAGTACTAGTTTATCTGTATTGATTCTATAAAGTACTTGATAAAAAGCAATTTCAAAACATGGCGCAATTTTCATAAAAATTTGTGAAATATTTTATTTTCAACAATTTAGTAATGTCTTATTTTTGGAGGGGATTGTTAAACTAACGAAATCGGGGTACACATTCACAGTAAAAATAACTTCCTCACGAGTTCACACATTATATTTACAATATAATTTGGTATCGAATTAATGTTCTACACTAATACAAAATAATAGTAATAGAAATTTACGTTTTTTTTTTTATTTCTTTTTTTCACAAAACAACTGGAACAAGAAGTCAAGTTAATTTTTTTTAAAGTATACTTATAACTCATAACTAAGTACATTACTAGCGCATTATAAACAAATATGCTTTAGTAACATACTTATGTCAGATACTAACAGGAACATTTGTGCTTGTAATTGTGTAGTCCCATATCATGACAGAAGCTATTGCGCTTCGTCAAGTATATTATTGGGCTTAGTACCATTTTACAAGTTGATTATAAGAGAGTTAAAAATATAAACTCTCCTATAACTGCGCCCAAATCGAGCTTTGTAGTATGATACAAGTTTCTTATAAGTGAAAATAAAAGTAGTCTTGAGATTGTCTCGACGTACTGATTTTGCTAGTTGGGATATTTATAGATTTATTTGCATATTGTTTTAGAAGAACTTTATCGTATGGAAATACCTATAGGTAGGTACCGGTTTTTCCAATCATGAGTCGCCTAAGGTGTGGTGCGTGAACTTTATGTTTTTGAGCATATCTGCACTATTGCAATCTGCTATGCTTTTCTGCACTATATTTTTTTTTGTAATCCCACTCCGCTTAGTGAGCCTCCCGAGTAGGGGCGAGGGATCGTGTCAGTCTTCTACTGTCTAAAACCAAGGTGCGTTCAGAGTGTATCTATAAACCTTATTTTGAGGATACGCAAAATCTGGAACTCCTGTCTTGTATTTTTATATAGAGTCTATGAAGGTACAAAATTTCATAACTGTAATATGAAAAATCACAAAGTTATAAGCCAGTTATGCTACCTGGTTGGCGACATAAATACATGGTCACCAGGCCATCCGGGCAAGTAAGGGGTTGTTTTGCGTCCGCAGTTCCGCACCCAGCAGTGCGCTGGCGCATGCCTCCTATGACCTGCCGTGTTCTGTTGTACTTGGTGTCGGTGGTATTTTAAATATTTTTGCGAAAAAATATAATATGGTGTAAAAACTATTGGAATCCATTCAGTTCGATTCTGAACAAACTATACTCAGGTTTCGCACACACATTCTCATAAGCGTGTTTCATGTAAGTACTGTTTCTGAATGCTTTTTTTTTCTCTAACATTATGGGTGAGTTGCACCATTTATTTTGATCATTTGTTCTGTGTCTGGGTGTAATCTATCTATAATATTTTTGTATTTAGAAATATATAAGTCTGTTTATCAGTTGTCTAGTACCCATAACACAAGCTCTGCTTAGCTTGGGACTAGACGGCGTTGTGTGGTAGTTGTGGAATATGATATGATATGATTTAAATATAACGATAACAAAATTCGTTAACAGTTGTCAAATCATCGAATTGACCAATAGGCGGCCGTGTCACGGCTGGTTATGGTTTGGTTATCGTTATAGTTAAATGGTGCGACTCACCCTATAGGTATTAAACAGTTACACGAATGTGTGGGAATATTAACTTCATGATTAATTCAAGGAGCGCTGACTGGCCTAAAAATTTGGTTATGTTGTTGACTTTGATTAATTATGTTAAAATTAAAACGATTTAGAATAGGTACATATGTACCCTTAAGCTAAAATAAACTATTTACATTTTTGTATAATTATGTTACACCAAATCTTTAGATTTTTTATTACCTTTTGCCGAAGCCATCTTGGTAAATAAACTAATAACCAGTTTTAATTGCAGATTTACCTTGATGAGAAGAATATCTAAGCTATAATTAACTTTATTTGGGTAAAAATGCAGATAGTTTATTTTTGCAATACGCATTTTTTATGGTACGTTTGGCAGCTACGTTGTGTGAGGTTTGATTCTCGCACGAACAGAAATGTGTTCTTTTTGGCTGCTGCCAATGGTTTTACCTGCTTCATCATCATCATCATTTCAGCCGAAAGATGTCTCTTATTTATTTTGACTGGCCTGTTGGTCTAGTGGTTAGTGACCCTGACTGCTACGCCGGAGGTCGTAGGTTCGATTCCCACCCAGGACAAATCTTTGTGTGATGAGCATGATCATTTGTTCTGTGTCTATGAATTTTGATTCCCTTTAGAGTGTCGAAATACACGTTTTTTGCGACATAAACGGCCGTATCTTATTTTTCCGCTAGCGCAGAAGTTTGATTTTTTGACAGCTTCAAGGGATCACAGATTTGAGTATATGGTATTAATTTCAACTCGATACCTCCACTCGTTCACGAGATAAAGGGTCTTGACAGACAGACAGGCAGACGGACGGACGGACGGACAACAAAGTGATCTAAGGGTTCCGTTTTTCCTTTTGAGGTACGGAAAAACAAAAAACAACCTTTACCTCTATATATTAAAACTAGTGTAGATAAATCTTACCTCGGTTTTGAGCTGAGGTCTATGGTCAGGTATATAGAGTACGGGAACCCCACCATCGTAGTATTCTTCTTGCCTGTAAAAAATAATAATTGGATTATTAAATAAATGAATACTTTACGTATGCGGTAATCTGCTAAAATTTTGTTAGTACCTCTGATCAGTGACCTACAATTAGAACGTCATTGTGCAGTCATTGCTTTTAATAAGCCCGATATTGTCATTCTACCAAAACTCTAGTACGAGACCATTGACCGATCAATGATCGAGCATTATGAATTAGCAGATTACGAACTTTTAGCAAAATGACAATGGGATCGTGTCGGAATGACGAATTTATAAAAATAGCAGACTTGGGCTCATGGTCAGGAGAAGGATACAATACTTGGGTTGAAACAGCGCGAAACGAAATGTTCCGTAACTCGGTCGGCAAAAACTGAACTCTTATTTAAACCTTCTTCGACAGAGTCCATTACACTACTGCGCACATGGGTTAAAAAAAGCAGCAGCCACCGCCCACTAGTGGCTTCAGGTCGCTTCTAGGTTCTCGTGGTGTTGTTTGTGTAACATGTAGCCCATGTGCGGTGACACTAATAGCCGTAAGTTTTAATTAACATCACATTCGAACCACTGCATAAGAAAAAAAAAATAGGGAGCCCTTGACTTTCTCGCCCGCATTTATTATTATTTTGCCACTACAAACAGGTTAATTTAAGTAAGGCGTAATAAAAGCATATAGCTTCCTCTCCGGGAGAGGAAATGGGCTGTAATCCACCACTTTGGCTCAGTGCGGATTGATGGATATCACATATCTTTGAATTTACAATCACTAGTGAAGAAGATAGAGCAAGAAGAAGAGAAGAGAGAAAACAAGAGATGAAGAATTCAAAGCTTACTTTGCATTATCATATTGTTCAATCTTATACAGCGCCGGAGCTGGTGGTTCCGTGACCAACCGATCTGATGATAAGTTGCTCCCATCTAAAGTCTTTATTCTGCCGTCATGTACGAGACTGAAAAGAATACCGAATCATGATTAAATAAAAGAGTTACTGACTATTCGGCACAATATATTGGAACACAATGTTGGAATTTCCTAGATTTTTCACTGACAATTCTACTAATACTAAAATAAAATTCTCAGCATTCATTAGACCAAGATCGCGTTTAAATGATTCTACATAATACACTTACTACATACTTATTTTCAAAATTTTAAAATATAAAAAATTTCGTGTTGCTTCATGTAAAATAAAAAAAAATCTCACGAGTCAAAAAAATAATCAACCTGAATTTTAGGAGCGGGCAGTACATTGACATTATCTTTATAAAAAAAAAGATACTTACTACGCTGATGAATCAACACCGGTTTGAACAACCATTTCATTTCGAGCTGGTTCAACCCAAGCATTGTATCCTTCTCCAGACCAGCTTGTTTGACTTGAACTTTGAACATTATGTTCCCCAGGTCTATTGTCATTCGTGTTTTGCTGTCTATGTTCTGTTGTATGGTGATAAGAATCAGCTGGCCTGGCTGGTTGACTGTTCTCAGTTCCAACACCGCTGTAAGCTTGGGGTCTAGTGTCTGCACCGTATGTACTTGATACTATTTGCGGATCTCCAGGTCTTACATACAACGGAGTATCAGTAGCTTTGCCGTAATTCTGCGGTGGAAGTGTTTCAGCTTGTTTGATTGACACCTTTGCATAAGGTTCATTTTGCAGTCCGTCGTTAGACAGCCTTTGCGAATTCCCGGACCACCCATATGATGTATTTTCAGTTCCAATATGTACCTTTTCTGCTGATCCTGTGATATTGTCAGAAGGAATTTTAGACCAATATTTTGTTTTTCCAATTTGTTTAACTTCAATTTGCGTATTGCTCAATCTCGTTCCTGAAGAACTAACGCTTTGATTGCCTGCCACTACCACATTGGGCCAAACCAAAGAATTTACTGTAGTCTGCTGTTTGGCTTCATTCTCTACGTTATAACTGTTTAGTGATGTACTTTGTTGATTATTTTGAACTTGTGTTTCAGTTTGGTAATTCTCGGTTTTGTTTCTGTCTTTAGTTTGTGTCTTTGAGCTAGACCAACTTTGAACGTTTGACCCTGAACTTTGTTCGGTAGTGTACGGCGTTGGTTCAGATCTTGGTTGGGACCAAGTTTGATTTGTTGGTTTTACTGTAGATGTGACTCGCTCGTTATTGTCACCTTTCCCATAAGACCAAACTGAGCTCCTCTCAGTTGTCTGTGATTTGAGAGTGGTCGCCTGAGTCCAGTATACCGGTTTTACAGTAGAAGTTGTTTGTTGCCAATATTGAGTCTTCCTAGTGGTTCCGCTTCTTTCTGTTGTTCGTGGTTCCGTCCAGTACTGAAGTGGCTGAGCTGTCGTCGTCGTCAGGGCTGGTGTTGTTCTTTTGTACCAATTAAATTGAGCCTTGGTCGTTTGTTGTTTGTTATAATTCCTTGAAGTCGTTGTAGGTGTAGGTTCTGTAGTAGTTTTAACAGTCACTTCAGGTCTTACTTCATCGTAACTAATCGCTCTTACTGGATCCACACTCTGTGGCACTTGGGGTGATTCAATTTGACAAATCTCCTTTCCATTAAATCTTATGGCTACTAGTTTTGGAGGTACATCACCGGCTTTATATTGGATAAAAAAAGGTATGGCTAGTGTGCCAGGTTTGATCGTCATTTTAGTATTTTCTATTTTGAAATCGATATTGTCATCAGTCGTTACTTCACCTACCCAGTTCTGAAAGAACAAAACAAAATCTTTACTTTGTGAATCATCTCATAAAAATATAAAACGTGAAGTCACAAAATCTACGAACTATAAATTTTATTTATTTTTATTTTATTTATTAGGGAAAATAAACAGTTGCACAATACAGTAACACATTAAAAAAAATTACATAAAGAAAAAGACAAATGCACAACTAACGACATTTTCCACAGAATACAAAAAAAAAATACAATACAGAACGACGTGCCCTTACAAATTACAAGAAAAACAAAAAAGAAACAAATAATTGCAAAAAAAAAGTATAACAGAATGAATGAATTAAGGTACAACGAATAATTTTTAAAAATAATACTGATAATTGTAACATTTTTGATGAATTTGAACAGGCTTCCAAAAATTTTAATAAAACAAAAGCAAGAAGTTCGACAAATTTGAACAGGCTTCCAAATATTAAAAATTAGAAACTAATAAACTATAATTAGAGTTAGAATTATTAATAGACTCACAAACAAGTCGTCTAAATTGGAGTGATTTATACGAGTATAATGTCCTCTCTGATATTAGAAATTAACATAGTACTTTAGGTACTTACTTAAAAAATATATCGTACAAAATAAAGATAAAAATTTAAAAAATCGGACAAAGAAGCAGTATAACTTACCCCAAGGATATTGGCTTTGTTATCAAGAACGATATTCAGCCACAGAGCATAAAGAGGAATTTCAGTGGTCAACGTCACAACACCATTCCACTTATTTGGCTCTGCTACTGAAGTATCATAATTAAATACGTTAGGACACGGTGAGACTAGCGCCGTATCTCGAGCGTCCAGGGCCGAGGTAGGCGCAGCCATCATAACAGCCAAGAGAGAGCTCAAAGCTCTAATCTGCAAAAGACTGTAGTTATCAACTTCATAGTCACTGAACGTAGGAGAACTATCTGGAGTTTCTGTTCCCAGCATCATGTTTCACGTTGGGCACCCGAAAGCAACTGACGGGATTTCAGCAATGTCAAAGGACAAAGAGCCAAATCTATATATATTCCTTCATAATAGCCTGACGTAATATACCAAAACTATAATGGGTTGAAAGTAAACATCTTATTATACTCTTTGACGGATTTCGGCATTATTATGCGAATATATAAACATGAGTTCAATAAGATGATTCCATGACGTGTTCCGATGTTATTTCGGCTTGTTTTATTGTCCTTTTGAAGGGCAAAGGCCGATATCTCTAGTAAAAAAGGACCAATCACTATCACGACTGTGGCTTACTGTATTAACGTAGTTTTAGCAGCTGCCTAAAGTTTTAGTTTTCAAGATATTTTCCTTAATCAGAATTTGGTATCATCCATTATGAGCATAAAAAAGTAGATTGTCTTGTTTTGGTTCCGACGCTTAGTGCATTGGGAACGCAGACGTGCATCAACAAGCCATCTAGGTATCATATTCAGGTATTCTACCTACCTATAGTTTTATTTGGCAACTATGTATTATATGTTCTAACCTTTTGAATATCGTAATTAGAGGCACAATAGAAAGACAATGACAAAGTTAATACTGGCGTGCGCTTGGGGTCAAAAGAGAGTTTTTTGAGAGCAGTGGTGGCTGAGTGGTAACGGCCCCGATTTACGAGTCGGTCGCGGGTCCAAACCCAGCCAGGCGCATTACTTTGTGTAATTTACTTCAATACCACTGCTCTCAAAATGGTGAAGGAAAACATCGTAAGCAAACCAGCATGTCCTAGAACCAAAAATTCGAAGACATGTGACATTCACCAACTGGGCCCTCGTAGTGGATTACGGCCCATTCCCTTTCGTAGAGAGGAGGCCTGAGCCCCAGCTGTGGGAACATTCAAATGCTGATCATGTATGTAGGTATGTACCTATAAGTTTTAATTGCTCAGTAAACCTACACCTATAACCCAGGTGTTCAATATATGCTTTAATTGCTTGGAAATAGAAAGTTGTCATATTTATTATGTAACTATAAAACTATGTTCTCAGTATTAAGTGCTAACGATTAATCTTTGGTCTACTAACTGATCGTGCTCTTCGCACAAATATTTGTCTTAGATGGGAATCGAACTAGGGTTTGGGTCCCGGGACGTCTCGTGTCTCGAACTCTCGGTAATTTTCGTAATTTTAGTTGTCTCGAGTCCCGGGACTTTCGTATCGAGACTCGAGACGAGACCAGATAATCGAAATTTCAATTAAGAAGATGCCTAGCGCCATTTAGATAAGAAACAAATCTGAGACTTAACAATATTTTAATTGTGATCATGACCAATGATTAGATACTAGTCGAATTACCAATAACAGCAAAGTTATTAAAAATTGAACTAAAGATTTTTAACTATGTTCGTTTTATAAATTATAAGATTTAACTGCTTACAAGTGAATCTGTGAGTGATTAAAAGGAATAAACAAAGCAGTTATTAAGACTAAATTAAAGTTATAGGATATAATTTATGGTTTAATAAATGTCGATGTATACAAAAAAGAAAATGCATTTTAGGGTTCCATACATTTCTATTGGGAAAACGGGACTAAACCTATTTTTCAACTCTCTTTTCAATATTCTTCAAAAAGTCTTAAGTACTAGTCTCATAAAAAAATATACAAACATACAACCTCAAGTCTCGAAGTCCGGGGAATTCCCGGAACTTTGATTGTAGGCTGTCTCGTGTCTCGGGTCTTTGAAATTGTCGGGAATTCCCAAACCCCAAAATCGAATTCACAACCTCCGACATAGCAGTCAGGGCCACTATCCACGAGACCAATAGGTCTATAGTGACGAAGAGAGGTCAGAAAGTGACGTAAGACTTCTAGAAGATTCATGAGATTCGATACCTATTATAAATTAATGAAATCTCATCTCTAGGTCAGGTCCGGTCTGGGTCTCACCCAGACCCAAGGTTGCGTGAATGTGCAAAAGGAACGCAAAGGGCAACTGAAGAGACACAGGAAAGAGTTAGTCAGTAGAAATCTAATATTCACTTTCACTCCACCTAAAGTGGAAGAAATTACTTATTTCATGATTTTCTACTTAAAAAAAAAAATATGATGGGACTCAGACCTCGAGAAGGAGCGGTCATTGAAATATTGTGTCAGTCGATTTAACACATCAGCGCTATAAACTTAAACATCATTATCATCATCTTCTTGCGCTTTTTCTTTATTACTTCGGATCGGCACGATACGCTTTTTCTTCCATTGTATCCTGTCACCAATCACGCTACCATTGACTCCCCTTTTTTTCTTATCGCTAATCACAAAATCCATATAATCTTTTTTTTGAACTCCCTCTCCTCTCTCTATCCATCCATCCACTTGTACATTCATAACTCTTTTAGTAACATGCGCCTGCAAAATCCCATCAAAAAAGTAAAAATTCTTAAATATACGAGTACTTCCTTCTAAGTTTGGCATTACGAACTTTATGATACAAGAACATGTATCGAAACAAATACCTAATTAAAAAAAGATAAACATATTTTTAACCAAACCGGTCCATATCGATTCAATCACCAATTCACTAAAAATAATCACCGCACTTTGCACAAAATTGAAATCCACACAACGCCAAAAATGTATATATACTAAATTCACCATGAAATAATATTCCATCCTTACCATTTTGAAAAAAAAAATCGAATACTAATTTTAAAAAAGGAACCGTTTGTTATATTTTTAAACACAATCGGCGCTCGCGCCTGTTTTTGCGAGAATAACATTTATACAAAGACATAATAGTATACAGTTCAAGTTCGCAGCGAAAAAAAAAAGTAGAATAACATCCTTATGAGAAAAAGAGACGGCGTTATCTTGTGATTTATTTAATGAACGAAGATGCAAACCTGTTGTCGATTATGGAATATTCACAACGTTTTATACGTGTTTTGCATCATTTAATTCCATGGTAAGCAAATAAAAGCTGCATAATAATGGTAAACTTAGCTACGTCTAGGTTTCATTGAAGCCTTATTAACATACGTATTTCTCCCTTTAAAAATTGAATTTTCAAAAACACTTTACTTAGTGCTCTTCCACTACTCGTAGATACGTGAAATTTGGCACAGGGCTTTTTTTAAGTTTCTGAAATTTTATGATTTATCAGTTAGTGGTATTTTGCTTTTAAATACATAGATTATAAAACAAAGTCCACACTGCGTTTGTCTGTTCGTATAAACGCTATAAACACATAAACTACTGAACGTAGAATGATTCATAGTAAATGTATGTTATAAGTAGCGGAAAGCCGAGAATTTCAAGGTTTTTTATACCTGTGTGAAACTGGGGCGGGTCGCTTGTATTAGAATAATTAATAATAAGTATTTATTTTCTCACCACAATTATCGTAACAAGATATTTAAACGCCCTCCTTATAATTTTATTAAATATAAACTTTTAATAATCCTCATTATTGTAATCTCTGCTTTTGAGCGATCAGTGGTAAGGGTGGGGGTGAAACTGATGTAAATAACTACAAAGCAATTTCTGAACTATTTTGCATCTTAAACTTTTTTGAAAAATTACCAAATAACAGACTTGTCTTAAACATAAATAAAAATAACTTGCTGTCCAACTTCCAGTTCCTACGGCTTTAGAAAGAGACGTTCCACACAGAATGCTGTTTTAGCACTGACAACTGAGATTGTAGGTAATGCAGATAAAGGAGATAAAAATCTGACAGTCTTTCTAAACCACAAAAAGGCATTCAACACAATTTCTGTCCCCATTCTTTTACATAGGCTCGAAGATGTAGGTATTCGATGTGTTGTTCTTTCCATCTTTGTAAGCTCTCTTTGAGGTAGAAAACAACAGGCTAAAATTAATGGTCTCGTAAAGCGATGAAGAGAATGTTGTTTATGGGGTTCCGCAGGGGAGTGTACTCGACCCGATGCTTTTCTTGATATACATAAATTACCTGTGTAACATTCTGATTGATGGCAGGCGGACCTATCAACAAGAATAAATGTATCTATAACATTGTTTTTAGTTTTAGCTTGAAAACTATCTCGCCTTATAGTAAGTGATGATGTGATTAATGATGAAGCACGCTTGCCTAGTAACCTTCATAGATAGATAGATATATTCTTTATCGTACACTAAACATAAAAATGACCTATATTAAGAAGTTGGACAATTTAATGCCACTAAGCTCATTCCATCACCAGACCACCAGACCTACGACGATGCGCCACCGGTACATGATGGACATCCCAGCTATAAGTTCGTTTTAGGAACAGTGTCGCCTGGCTTATAGCTAAGGAGTGATAATCCCTCCCGGAGTCTATACTTCCTGATAGAGTTATTAACTAAGGGTTTTAAAGTCAAGATAGAATAAATTACTTTTGCTAGGAAAGTTAGTTGTAGTTTTTGTCGTGCTCACTCAAATGTCTCACTGATGGTGGCACATGTTGGATCATTCGGTTCCCTATAAAATGGTTGAGTTGAGTGGTGCTAATATTTTATTTTATTTTTATATTCGCGTCATGTCCGTTTACGGGTGCTGTCAGTTGAGACTGGTCATCTCTTAGCTGCCAGTTGCTATTTTAATATCTATGTTTACTTTATTTACATTGTTCTCACATGATAGTGACAAGAACCATTTAACAGAATCATTAGTAATATGATTGGCACAATTTTTTTTGACTGACTTATTGAAATTTCAAAAGTGCCTGTAAGTGGTTTATTTAAAATAAAAGGCTTTGAATCTTTAAATTTTGCAAGCGTGCTACAGCGTCGACCACGTCATCGCTTATCATCAAGTGAGATAGGGATCAGAAGCGAGTTTATCGATTTTTATATTACCCAAAGTAAACATTAATTGAAATTAAGATATCCACAGAAGAACCAAGGTTACCGACAATGCCCGAAGAATCGCCAAACTATGGACAGGGCACATTGCTCGCAGAACAGATGGTCGATGAGGACGAAAGTTTTTGGAGTGACGATCACGTACCGGAAGATGCAGTGATGGAAAACCACCCACAAAGTGGGACCGCTGACCTGGTGAGGGTCACGGGAATTCGTTGGATGCGAAATGCACAGGCCCGGTCGTTATGGCAACAACTATGTCCAAAAGAGAACATTTTTCAGCTGACATGATGATAATGATGATGAAACTCAATTACCACAAAAATTTGAATATTACAACGCCATAATGTTGTTTAGTATGGAAAAATACGTTGTACTAGCCTTCACAAAAAAACTAGAAACAGCAACAAAAAAAACTAAGTTTACTGAGAACGTACCATTTACTGTTACGAGCGAAGGTAGGCCTTCGCTCGTAACAGTAAATGGTACGTTATAATATATTATACTAGATAACTATAGGTGAATACAAGCGTTTAAACTCTATATTTCCTTGAGGAGAGCCCAAGGACGCAACAGGATAACCAATTAACAACTGAAATTAATTTGAAGCAATTCTATGTAGGTGGGCCTGAACTCGACCTAAATGTGACAAAGTCAGAAACAAAGGGCGATATTAAATATTATAATTATAGAATTAGAAAGGGAGATACTAATACTTATATTAAACAAACAAATTTTTGCCTGTGACTGAGCTCGCTAGAGAAATCAAACAATTATCCCAAGGGGATATATTCTCTGGATAGTGGTATCATTTTAATTTATTAGTTACCAGCTTTTTTTGCGGCTTCGCACACATACATAAAATATCCTAAAATATAAAAAAGCCATAAAAATAACAATAAAATATGCCTTGCAGGAATGAAGCAGCTTTCTATTGATGAAAAAATTTTAGCATTCGGACCAGTACTTTCAGAGATGGTAATCCTACAAACACAAAAAAAAAAACAAATTTTACCTCTTTACAATATTAGTAGAAGTAGATAATAATGTATGTACACATAATTTGATTTAAAAGAATGTCCATGGAGTTTCTTGCACGTTCTTCTCCATAGAGATCTACGCTTTGGAACGTGCAATTAAGCTTCATTTTTTTTTGGACTGACCGACATTTGACTATTCAAAAGTGCTTCCAAATGGTGTAATTGAAATAAGTGATTTTGAATTTTTGTACATACAAACAAAAAAAACAAGTTCAGATGAATAGCACAAAGGTTGTGTTTATCTATTTATACAATGTATATAAAAAGAAGAAACTGATTGACTGATACATCATCACATGTTTCATGCGTTTTATGTGCACTATAGATTCAGGAGACTAGATAACACTATAATATTCTAGGTGATTTCGAACTAGTGAATAGTATATATTTTTTTGGGTTTTAGTGTATTAGTTGCTTAAATGTTACTTGTCATTATGCTCAACAAAACTTAGCTTGCAGTCACACAATACAACGTACCGTCGACCCAAGCCCAGACGTTTGGTTCTTATCAGACGGAGAATTACCCATGGCTCGGCAGCCAAGAAGAAGCCAGAAGCCCTTACCGCAATCCATTTGTTCACCTAAACTGAACTGTTAATGGAGATATGAAAGGTGTATAGCCATCTTGTTTTCACGCTCGCAGGCCTAATGTTTTAACAGGTCATAGGTGGCCCCAGCGCGTCTTTTGTGATGTTAATGATAGTTAACCATCTTTGAAAAAACAGTGGCTGCTTCGGCTGAAGCGTTTTTGCTGCATTGGATGAAGTTAGATGAATATCAACTACAGGATCTACTGGAGCCTCCAGATCCACTTATTTTCTTTCTGATGCTAGCTTCGGTGTAATACTCACAAGGACTGCAGCAAAAGATTCTCTAGGGTATCTTCAGTGATGTTGTTAATAGCTTAGCATCGTTGAAGAAGGTGGTTTCTTCGGCTGAAGCGTCTTTTGCTACATGGATGCAGTTGAATAAATATCAACTACATGTTCCTCAGGAGCCTCCGTGTCCACTTTTATTCTTACTGATGCTAGCTTCGGCATAATAGTCGCCAGGACTGCAGCAAAAGATTCACTAGGGTATCTTCAGTGATGTTATTGATAGCTTACCGTCGTTGAAGAAACAATGGCTGCTTCGACTGAGGCATCTTCTGCTACAGGTTCTACAGGAGCCTCTGTGTCCACTTTTTTACTTTCTGATACCTTTGGCGTAATAATCGACCGGCTCAGTTTAGTTCTTGCTTCTGAACGTTTAGTACCTTGATCAATATCATTTGGAGTTACTCGATCCTATAAAAAAAGAGTTATATTAGGATGATATCTTTCTTTACATTACTTGGGTTTACGACACATCATTATCTCCCGGGATAGTATATTATATTCCTAACTAACTTGGGGTCAGTTTCTAGTCCAATGTCACAACTATGTATTCACCAAAGTTGTTGCGATTCTTAATTGTATTTATTTATTTATTCATTTATGTACACACACAAACACTTAAAAATGAAATGGGCAAATATAGAAAAAAGAAATTTTGATATTAAGCGGGAATTTTCTTTTTCATAATTTACTATACGGGAGTTTTATTATTATTATTGATAAGCCCGCGTTTGGCCACTATCACACCCAAACTATCAGGTAAGATAATAATGATGCTTAGTGATGTGGTCGAGTAGGATTTTTTCCTTCTTTTTTCTACGACTTTCACACAGCGTCAGCTAGTCTCAAACTAAGCTGAGCTTGTACTACGAGTAATAGACTACTGATAAACATACTTATATATTTGTAAATACATACTTATTATAGATAAATTACACCCAGACATAGAACAAATGATCATGCTCACATTTGTTCTGAGTGGAAATCGAACCCGTTACCTCCCACATAGCAGTCAGGTCCACTAACCACTTGACCAACAGACCAGTCAAAAGTATTAAAGAAATAGTAAGTTTTAAAAACATAAGACTCACCTCTGCGTCGAAGCCTACTATACCCCAGTTTTCCTCTTGCAAAATTCCTAAGGCAATATCAATAAAACGATTATCGATATTTGGATCTTTCTGAGCGCTACCACTGAAATAAAAAAAAGAGTATTTTTTGTGGTTTGTTGCAGTGTAGTATATTTATATACCTTAAAAATGGTCTAGTTATTAAATAAGTAAAGTCTCAATAAATAATATTCATAAACAGCAAAGTTATTATCTCAAAATGTCACTCAATTTGTGGAAATATATTATTATTAATGAATGAATAAATGACGATCAAAATGGAAAAACACTGGGCGTAGTATTTTATAAAAGCTATTATTATGAATTTACCAATTATGACTTTTCGTAAACAACTTTGGAATTCGTTTTTTTTTTTAATTTTGACTTCAAAACTATAATCAATAACTGGTACGAATAGAGCTTTAATTTTTTTGTACGAATAAAAAAATTGAAGTGTATAATATGTCGTATCCTGCAGTTAATTTGCTGACAACAAAACCAGATACGCCATCTAGTGGCATCTAGAAGAACTAGAGTTGGTGCGCCTTTGACAAAACCAGGCCATCAAAGCGTGAAAACGAGCTGAAACTGTCCTGTTTTGTAGTTTATACGTACTTAATAATAGTGCACTGTATCGAATTGTATCGAGAAGTAAGCTGATTCAGTTCCTAACCATTTTTAGGGTTCCGTACCTAAAGAACAAAAACGGGACCCTATTACTAAGACTTCGCTGTCTGTCCGTCTGTCTATCACTAAGCTGTATCTCAAGAAACGCAATAGCTAGACAGTTGAAATTTTATCAAATAATGTATTTCTGTTGCTGCTATAACATAAATAGTTATACCCCTGTAACTATTTACTAGTCCCATACAACAAACGCGATTTTTTTGCCGTTTTTTTCTACGGACGGTACGGAAACCGGTGTGCGCGAGCCCGACTCGCACTTGCCCAGTTTTTCAGGATTGCACGATACCCACATAGACCCACCTGGTGACTGATCATAGCTTGTAACAGTAATAATAGACACCCATATGGGGTGTCAATGAAACACTACGACTCTAGCTTGGTCCGGACCATTACTGGACGGCCGGAAAGCGAGCTACTCATCGTTCGCCGTCCACAAAACCATGCAGGTTCTACCGCTAAGATAATGTTCGAACAAATGTATAAGAAACAAATATTAAGTGGCTCACTTGCTTGGTCGGTCTGTCCATTTCATGTCAGGTCTGTTTGTTCCTGGATCACTTTTCTTGGAGCAGATATCTCTCCCATTCAGACTTATTGCCACTAGTCGCGGCATTTTCTTCATAAGGTTGTATTTGACGAAAAAGCGAACTTCAATGGCGTCAATAGAGCTGTTGCTGTTATTGTTGAGCTGCATATCGGCCGTTATTGTGTAGTTCATGTTGTCTAGCGTGGACACATTGCCAATCCAGTTCTAAAAAAAAGTACAATTTCTTTATCTTAATACTCTTCAAGACCACGTCACATATTATAATATAGGTTTTCGTCGTATCAATGCTTATCTAAATGGAAGCAAACTGGTATTCTCTCATATATATTTTTTTATGTGGGAAAAATCGTCCAATGACAACCCCGCTCTTGTCATTGAATTGAGCGAGGGTTGTCTTAGGACGATTTTTGAAAAATGAAAATTAGTGTAGAGTAGGGTACAATAGGGTACAGTAGGGTGGAGTTGGGAAGAGCGGGAGCGAAGCCGCGCGGGCAAAAGCTAGTCATTTAAAAAAAAAATAGTGTAATAAAGAAGTAAAGTTTATTTTTTTTTTGTTCTTGGGTAATCTCTGAAAGTATTAATCCGATTGCTAAAATTTTTTCACCGATAGAAAGCTTCTTTATTCCTGAGTGGCTATATTTTATGTATGTGAGCGAAGTCGAGGACAAGTGCTAGTTTTGAAATTAAAAAACTCACCACAAGTATATCAGCTTTGTTATCGAGTACGATGTCAAGTTGCAGAGAATGATTGTAGTTTGTAGTCATATTGATGATCCCATACCAGCGGTCGGATTCTGGTACATGCGGCTCATACGTAAACACGTCGGGACATGGTGATCTCAGCGGGTCCTATAATATTATAAAAAAGATTAATAATATAATATAATAATATTCCACAACTATCACACTACGCCGTCTAGTCCCAATTAGCTTGGGACTTGTGTTATAATTCCTTGCCAACAGATAAACATACTTATATATTTCTAAATTTATCCATATTTATAGATAAATTATTCCCAAACACAGAACAAATGATCATGCTCATGACTCATTTGTCCTAAGGGGGAATCGAACCACGACCGGCATAGCAGTCAGGGCCATTAACAACTAGATCAACAAGCTAGTAAAATTTAGATTCTGGTAGTTACGCTTATAAAAATAAAATGACTGGTTCTGGGCGTCTCGCACATATCGGATTACCTCTTCTCACATGGTCTTTGGACCATCTCGTGGGAGGCCTACCAACGCTGTATCTTCTAGTACAAGTAAAAAAAAAAAAACAATTTTTTGGGTTTAAGAAAAATCTTCAAGACTCCATTCGGGAATTGACATTACATCGATAGGTTTGTACGGAACCCTCAGTACACAAGTCCAACTTGCACTTTATCCAGTTTTATTAATCAAAGTAGATACCTCAATATTGGTCAAAAAGTTTTTATCTTTGAAGGAAACAAATGATTCACCTGTTTTTCAAGATCTTCAGAACCGGGATATTCTGGAAAGCGGCTGTCATCACTAAAAAAAAAAAGACTGCAGATCAAAAACGAAACAAAAGAATGATGAGGCGATTAGCGCCGGGTGGTGACGGTGACCTCTCACCCCCGGCTTTAGTCCAGTTACTTCCTTCTGCGAGCGAAGGAGTTGATGGAAAGTGTGAGGAATAGGCAAACAATCCAATCCTTACGCCCCAGCCGCCAGGGGAGCCCTAGGTGTCGGGAGTTGCAGAGTGATTCCCGGCGACCGCAGGAGTAGGCTTGCGGACAGCGAGCAACGGGTAGCTCACCGTTCGATAAGGATCAGTCCTGAGTTAACGGCACGTAACTCCATAAACCAACATGCTCCATAAACACATCACAATAGAGTTACACATAGGAACCCCATAAAACTAAAACAAATCTGAAGGAACGCTAAGCGAAAATAAAGTTAAAGCCTGGGTGGAGTGGAAATACGGAACACTGCTACCTATTATTGTTATAATATACTAGCTTTTGTCCGCGACTTCACTCCTTACATAAAATATAGCCTATGTCACTTAGGAATAAAGCAGCTTTCTGTTGGTGATATATATTATATTGTATTATATTATATTATATTATATTATATTATATTATATTATATTATATTATATTATATTATATTATATTATATTATATTATATTATATTATATTATATTATATTATATTATATTATATTATATTATATTATATTATATTATATTATATTATATTATATTATATTATATTATATTATATTGTATCATATTATATTGTGACGACCACGAAGGTCAGAAGGTCACATATTAGTTGAAGTAGAAACTTCATTGTAATGGACTTTTTAAGGCTTATGGTATTAAGAATATAGATTCGAATTTGACAGTAGTTGTCAACTAAAAAAAATATGAATATAATTTTATATATGTTAACATAATTTATAATTTAAGGCTCATTCAATATAATTTAGTACATTTAAACATAAAGCCTTTCATTGGCGTCTCCCCACGTCACAATATTATGTTATATTATATTTTATTATATTATATTATATTATATTATATTATATTATATTATATTATATTATATTATATTATATTATATTATATTATATTATATTATATTATATTATATTATATTATATTATATTATATTATATTATATTATATTATATTATATTATATTATATTATATTATATTATATTATATTATATTATATTATATTATATTATATATATCCTGTACCTAGATTAAATTAAATAAATTAAAACTTAAAACTTACTTATCATCCTCGTCGTAGTCGTCAAATTCAGGAAATCTGGTAATAGGCGGCCAGCGAACCTTCGTACCTGGATCGGTCAAACTGGAGCAGATCTCTCTCCCATTCAGCCTTATAGCCTCTAGCCTCGGGGTTCTCTTCAAATGCTTGTATTTGACGAAAAAACACACTTCCGCGAATGGAGCAGACGTGTTCTGTACATCGACCTCAATTGTGTAGTTCGTGTTGTCTAGCGTGGTCACCTCTCCGATCCAGCTCTGGAAATAACAGAACAATAGGTTCTTAAATTATTAAATTTGGAAATAGGAATCAAAAATTCATCTCTTCAGCCTTTTTTTATTTGGGAACATTAAAAAATTCAATTACTATTATAGGAACCAAAATCAGAAATGAAAATATCCACAGGAGAACTAAGGTTACCGACATGGCCCAAAGAATCGCTGAACTTAAGTGGCAGTGAGCAGGACATTTTACTCTCAGAACAGATGGTCGATAGGGATGAAAGGTTCTGGAGTAGCGACCTCGTACAGAAAGAGGCAGCGTTGGAAGGCCTCAACAAGGTGGACCTATGACCTGCGAAGGTCGCGAGAATCCGACAGATGTGAGACCATTGTGGCGTCACTTGCGAAGGGCTTTGTCTAACAGTAGAAGTCTTTCGGCTGAAACGATATTGATAATAACCAAAAAACATCCACCGACTTGTATATAATACATCGCTAAATTTTAATCATTTTTATCCCGTGGAGGGTCGATCCGGTACATGAAACACTATCGATTTGTAAAGATAAAATAAAAAAGTAAGGTAACTTTTTTTCAATACTCGTATTAATTTACGCATGTACGAAATTAATTTCTTTAAGAAAAAGTCAGCTGACCGAGTTCAATGACTTGTTGATAGTTTGTACGCAACACCGACTACTAACTACAGGTCATTGAACCCGCTCAGCTGACGTTTTCTTAAAGAAATTAATAAAAAACAGGATTAAAACGATTAAAATTTAGCGGTGTATATTTATAGTAATGTGCTAAGTATCTTATGTGAGTTACAAAGAGTGCTCATAGCCTTCCCAGTCCGTAAGAGCTAAAGGAGGGCCTCTCTTGCTGCTCTGTGGTCCCTACAGACCACTGTCGCTATGCGGGACCTGTCTGCCTCACCATGCGGGCCTCTCCTGTACCGTACCAGCCTCTGCGATATGAAGCATATTGGAGTATGTAACTTATTACAAATAAAGCATTCATTGTAAATTTACTCAGAGAACTACAGATGTAGATGTCCAATGAGGTGAAGTGGTTTTTTATGTAGGAAATATCATCGAATGATAAATGATTTCCGCGCCCTTAGGCGGAGCGGGAGATAGTGTCAGATTTTTACTGACTAAAAATCCATTCCTATTCCTTCGTTGTCTTTTGTATCAGGGCCGAATCTTCCTTTCAGAAGCAGGCCCTTGGCTCCAGTAGGCTTCCACCCTGGAAGGCCCCTACGGTTTGCTGACAACTCCTTGAGGCGTGCGTGGAACTGCGCGTATGCGTCGTCGTCGCATATGGCTCGATCCTGAGGGTTACCCATTCTACCCATTGCTCGCTATCTGCAAGCCCGCGCCTACGGTGGCCGAAAGGGGTACAACTAGCTTGCGTGTAAAATAAATCAAAAGGAGTATGTAACGATTCTGACAAGGGAAGGTCTGTAGCTTTAGACTACCCCCATGGGTGAAACGCGAAGGTGTATATCCTTTGACTAGCCTGTCGGTCTAGTGGTTAGTGACCCTGACTGCTATACCGGAGGTCGTGGGTTCGATTCCCACCCAGGACAAATGTTTGTGTGATCAGCATAATCATTTGTTCTGTCTGGGTGTAATTTATCTATAAAAAAAGTACCGTTTTTTCAAAACTCGTATTAATTTACGCGTGTACGAAATTAATTTCTTTAAGAAAACAACAGCTGAGCGAGTTCAATGACCTGCAGGTAGTTTGTGCGCAACGCCGACTATTAACTACAAATACATAAAAATTATTAAATTTTATCTTTACAAATAGTGTTTCATGTACCGGACGACCCTCCTCGGGATTAAAACGATTAAAATTTAACGATGTATAAGTATGTTTATCAGTTGTCTAGTACCCATAACACAAGCTGTGCTTCCAAGGTAAGCAGAGCTTGTGTTATGCGACTAGACAGCGTTACGTTTAAAAAAAAAAAAATGAAAAAAAAACTCACACCAAGTATATCAGCTTTGTCATCGAGTAGGATATCAAGCCGCAACTTGTCTTGATTGTCTGTGGTTACGTTGACGACTCCATACCATCGGTCGGACTCGGGTTTTGGTGGCTCGTACTTGAACACATCAGGACATGGCGATATTAGCGCCGAGTCCTCATAGTCTTGACCAAATGTGGATGCTGCTGACACCGCCAGGAATGTGCACAGGGCTGCGATCTGTTAAGTCCATAATATCTCTTATTGCTCGCAGAACGGGTGATCGATGTGATCGAAAGGGTCTGGAATATCGTCCTCGTAGTGGAAGACGCAGCGTTGAAAGACTTCCCACAAGGTGGACCGATGACCTGGTTAGGGTCGCGGTAATTCGATGGACGATTAAGCACAGCATTATGGCAACACTTGGGGGAGGCCTATCTCCAACAGTGGACGTCTGTCGGCTGAAATGATGATGATGACGATCACTATGGCATTAACCTCTACCGCTTCTGTTTTTTTTATGATAATTGATCAGTGCCTGGCTGTGATTCTACCTTAAAGGTAAGCAGTGATGCAACCATTGATGGTGAAGTGCACTAGTACATTAAGAGCCTTTTGACTCATGCCTTAAAAACATTAAAATCAGATTAGCGCCCCGCCCTGGCTTCGCACGGGTGCAATGCTGATACTAAATATACTACAGAATGTCTTTATATGCAACGTTCGAGCTATGAAACCCTAAAAAGCTCACAGCTTTTTTGGTTCCGTACCTCAGAAGGAAAAAAAAACAAAACCGGCCAAGAGCGTGTCGGGCCACGCTCAGTGTAGGGTTCCGTAGTTTCCCAACCGTCACAATGAGTGTACCCTCTTATGAGTTTAAAAAAATGCTTGCATATATGATTATACTACAAACTTAGTCCAGAAATTATTTTGTAGAACCCTTTTGTCTTTTTTGTACAAAAACTGTTCTTCCCATCAAGTTCAAAATAATTTTCCTAGAAAGTCCTTATAAAGTTCTACTTTTCAGATTTTTTTCATATTTTCTAAACTTATGGTTCAAAAGTTAGAGGGGGGAGGACACATTGTTTTTTACTTTTGGAGCGATTATTTCCGAAATTATTTACATAATCAAAAAATGATTTTAGTCCCTATTAGTCTAGTCACCTATTCATTTTTAAATACCTATCCAACAATATATCACACGTTAGGGTTGATTTAAAAAAAATCACTTCCCACTTTACATATAGGGGGCAACCTTAATAAAACATTTTTTTTTCAATTTTTATTTGACCACTTTGTCGGCGTGATTGATATACATATTGGTACCAAATTTCAGCTTTCTAGTGCTAACGGTCACAGAGATTAAGCGAGGACGGACAGACAGACAGACGGACAGACAGACATGGCGAAACTATAAGGGTTCCTAGTTGACTACGGAACCCAAAAAAGGGTACTCTTATAGGATCACTTTGTTGTCCGTCTGTCTGACTGTCTGTCAATACCCTTTATCTCTACGGCACGCGAAGAGAACCATAGCCCACAGTTTCTGATTTGGGTTGGGCTTTGATTAATCAGGCAGTTAGGACTTACTACACACTCGTATGTGTATGTTTTATATTAATATTAGATGCAAACATTATCTTCTTTCTGGCCTTTAACCTATTATAATAAATGAAAAACGATACTTATTTTCCAAATAGGTTTTAAAAATTTTACACGTCATTTTTTTTTTCGTATGTTGAAACTAGATGAGGCCGATGTTTCCTAGCTGACTACCCTGAGAAGAACCACCGAAATAAACTCAGGGGTCAAAGTCTCTTAGTCCATACAGTAAATATGTAATCGTCAAATCATATGAGAACCGTACAGATCTAGAAGAAATTGTATTGGCAGAAAATAGATAGGTACAGAAGTCAATCTACATACAAAGCGCGCTCGAGCAACGCACACAAAGACACCGCTCACAGACACGATGTCTCGATCGCGTCTCGGATCACTCGTCGAACAATTCCGGCTCAAAGGCTCATTAGTGTGCGTCCACCGAGCGTAGGTATAAAAAGTGAAGTACACACATGAGATTGTCTTCTGTACCTATCTATTTTGTGGCTTGACTGCGATCCCACCAAATGGTAAGCGGTGATGCAATCGTTGATGGTGAGGCGCACTAAACTAGTGCGCCTGTGGAGTCTATTCAATCTAGCCTTGAAGAATTATAATTTTAATTAAATAAATAATTATAATAGGACGGGAAGACCGCAGCAGGCATATTTTTCCTGTCCTTATTGGCGCGAACATTGGTTCGGGTTATAAACGACTAAGCAAAACGCATAGCCCATACCGTAGAGGATTTAACAACGTTAGGGTGGATACTCGCCATACGTTAGTTTGTCTCATGGTAAAAGAGTGATGGTGGAAACAATTGTTAAATACCGATAGACTGGCTACGCCTGGCGTTGCATATTGGACTTAACCAAATCTGGGTCACCAATTAGCTTGAACCGCCTTTCCACTGAGTCCATAATTGCTAGATGACCAGCCCAAATCTATTCTGGTATATATATTTTTTTTCGTGGTGGGAAAATCATCCAATGACATCCCCCGCTCTTGGGCGGAGCGGGAGATAGCGTCAGGCTTTTACTGAATAAAAACCAAGTCCTGTTCCTTCGTTGCCTTTTGTACCGGGGCTTGAGCTATCTATCTAAAAAATTTGGGTGGGGGTTAGATATACCAAACCCACTAAAATTTTAGAAATGTCGGTCGAGCCGTTTCGGAGGACTTCGATTAAAAACAATAACTTTAGTCTGCATATTTGTCATGTGATTTGATTATTACTTCATTGCTGTGGACTTTAAGAGACCTTGACCTCTGAGGTTGTGTCTTCTCAGGGTAGTCAGTTAGGACACACCGGCCTCATCTATTTTAAATTGTCAAAAAAATTGACGTGTAAAAGTGTTATAAAATTAATAATCATCAAGTTAATAATAAGTAACTTGATGAATGTATATACATACGGATCAATAATTTTTTCCAACTAACTCTCAGAAGTATGTTATTAACATCATAAACATTAATTTTTGTTCCATGACTTTTAAAAATGTATAATATTTTAGTTCATCAGATGTCTATACAAAAAAGACGTGTGGCACTCGGGGACTGCCGTGGTAAAGCTATTGCATAGCATTTTTATCAACTTATGCAATTATAATTATTTATTTTATTTATGCAGTATCTTTTTTTTCCTTTGTTTTTTTTTCTCTGATATTAATTGAAGTTACACTTTCACACATTGAATTGAATTTTGATTGATTCTTCACTCATTTGTTTTCTTATCGGCCACCACGCTCAAAAAACAAATGAGTGGGGGGTGTTAGGTTATTTTCGTTACGGAATTTCTGGATTCGGTCTCCACGCTCAAGGCCCGCAATAGAAGCTATGCAATAGCTTAAAAAAAAAAAATTGAACGTTCTAAATATTACGAAGTCTATGCGATGCAAAACATTGTAGCGGGAATCGGGAGGCGGAGGTGTTTGATGCGCTTGCGTCGCGTCATACAGGCGTAGGTAGCCATAGCAAAATACAGTTGAAATGTGTTAAATAGAACAACGAAATCTAGAAGATTTGTTTTGTAAAAAGTCTTGGAACAAAAGTTGTTGTTTATGATGTTAGTAAAATATTACAGTCTTGCAAGGTTGTTAGTGTTTTTCAAATAACCCTGTATAATGTATAAATGATGTAAGTGAAAAGTAAAGGAGGATTTCCGAAAATTCACCCCCTAAGAAAAACGTACTTTCACACGGCCGACGCAACTGGTAAAAGTTAGTCACAGAAATAGATTTGATTGGACAATAGTTACACTTCTCACTCACTCGTCTTAGTACCTAACACAGAAAAATATGTCACAATAAGTATGTCAGAATTCTCACCATATTCATAAAGATTTACCGGTTGCTTGTACAAACGACTTTTTAAGGATTTGTTTACGTTACAAAAGGTTATTTTTCATTACTCATACTCTGAAAGTAGGTCTGAAGTTGCCTGAGGAGCGGGCTGAAAGTGATACTTTTCATCCCTAGGGAGTTTTACTTTACAACTGACAGCTGTCAAATTATAAAAAAAAACTAGTTCTATCTTCACATTTCTATTCAACCATGTTGCAATTTTCCATACAGCCAGTCTATCACAGCACGATATAAAATTGAAATAACTTAAAGACAAGTATTAATTAAATAATGTTATTGATTTATTTGTTCAACTATTTCTTTAAAATACTTTATTTTTAAAAGATTACAATTAATTTCAAATTTTTCATTAATGAGGCTGAATAACTGGCCGGCCGCAGAAAAAAAAAACAAAACAAAATGGCGGGAAAATGGCAATCAGTCGTTGGTTTTTTCGAGTTTTGTTTACGTTTTCGTACAACAGAGATTTGTATTAACATGTTATGTTTATCAGATTAAAATAGTGATTTAACGCCTAATTTCATAAGAGAAGAGGCTAAAGCAGTAGTGGAATACCTTTTACCGCCTAAATCAGAAGAAATATACCTACTTTAAATCATAGGTACGACGACTCAGGTTTTACAAACTTTTTATTGTATTTTTAGTTTCCTCGTATTCGTAATGAAAAGCACGATGTTTACCTCGGGGTGAAAGTAACCCATTTAACCCCTCGAATTAGCGACCTCGCTTCGCTCGCCCGCCAACTCCTTCTCGGGAGGAAATGAGTTACTTTCACCCCTAGTGTAACAATGTACTATTATTCTATTCCGATGGTCGACGATCGTCGCTCGCGCCGGTGCTGCACGAATGTCAGAAGGAAAAAAGATGGCGGAGTTCTCCGAACGTAAGGTTCAGCATTACTCATTCGCCATACCTACTCGTATGAGGAAACTGAGAAGTTTAACTTAGACTTTGTTTTTAGAGTTCCGAAGCCAAATGGCAAAAATACGAGTACTTATTAGTAATCTACAAACTATACTTTTATTTTTACTATTTTAATTTAGACTTTTTCTTTAATTTTCTATCTTCGGTGTACTAATATCTAATATTTATATAAATGCTTTTTTGTAGTATAGAAAATGTTATCTTTTTATAAATATTGTTATCTATTTAAAGTGAGTTTGTAAGCGGTAATCATTGGAAGTAATGGCTGATTTCGTAATTGTTATTTAGTTTTAACATACGCTCGAATGTGATACGGACAGACTACGAATTTGGTCCGCTTCCGTACCAAATCCAGTCCATCTATGGTATAGTCCGGTGACAATAATAATAATATTGTTTTTTTTTTCATTCATTTTTTACATCACTAACATATTTTTAACTTACCAAATTGTATAGTTTAGAGGGGAGTAACGCTCGTTATAGGTACCTACAATGACTTTGACTGATATCACAATATCATAAAACAGTAAAACATCTGGTCTTGCTGTCTGAGGAAGTGTACAACATTTATGTTAACTTATTACGTAATTTATCTATATTTAAGTTGATTTTGACCATACCTATTACTTAGTTTAAAAAAAATAAGAATGCATTTAATCTAATTTGTTTTTATAAATACTATTCGAGTCCATTCAAGATCCCGCTTCGTTTATATTGCTTTTTGCTCCATACTAAATCAGTACGTGGTCTGAACAGACCAACAATTTTGAATCGATTCGCATCGAAGTCTAAAGAACAGATTCAGTAATAATCGACTTCTTAAAGAAAGATTATCTAAAGATAGACCTTTAGGTTACTACGAGTATGCAGGTAGGTACTGATGTCTAAAAATAACGGTACAGATGATCTCACAGTGCACATAATTATGTATATTTCATGACTGGTGAGTAATCGGGTGGACAATATTCACATAAAAAATTGCTTGAGCAAAGTAAAGCTTTGAAAGTTTTAAAATAATACCTAATATTTTGCAATGCATTTCGCACGAAATTTCAAATTTCTGACATCGATTTACACTCGGTGTCGTACCCAAAGCAACGCTTCCGTCTGGTCGTCTATTGCAAGAATTGATTTGGTCCGAAGAGTTTGGTCGTACCAAATTCGAACGTGTGTTAACACTTGAATAGAAATTTATATATATATATTATAGCCGATATAGGCAACTTTATTACAGAAATAAAGAACGATAGAACGATACCTGTAGAAGTCAAAGCCACGATAGAAGAAAGCAGGAGTTTCTATTTACTTGTTTCTTTATTGTGTTACTGTGTGCTAAATAAACGAGTTTTCTTTCTTCCATTCAGAAATATGTATGGCAGCAGAATAGAGTTTTAACGGTGTTGTCTTCTTCTTTGTGTCCATACATTATACTGTACAACTTTGTAATGGTACGATGGCCTATACTTCGTGACTTCAACAACATTATCGTTGGCAGCGCATAGGGCCATTCGACTGCCAATTTAGGGTGAGGCCAAATGAGCATAAAGATCATTGGCAAAAATATAAGGAACGTGGGCTTTTCCTTCAACAGAGACGAGAATCTCTATCCACCTCGATATCCATGATCCACCCTATCCCACAAGCCCACACTATCCGAACTTTAAATAGGCTTGAGTGATCACTCTCTAGCCTATTTTTGGGTTTTATGTCAATAATTATAAAGACATTAAACTCTTTTGAAAAATTCATGGGGTTATTTTGCTATAAATATTTTTTCCTACCCACAGTTCTGCAAAATAATGCTGCTGTAACGTTGTTAGTTTTAATCTTTGACATCTTAATCTAGCTAATCGACTTTAAAAGGAGAAGGCTATTATGTTCGGCTGTGTGTTTTTTTAAATTGGGAATTTATTACTGTCCCAAAAAAAAAATATTGATGAACCTCGGAGATGGAACAGAACTCCTCATAGGACTATAGCAGAACTGTCATAACAAGTAAAATTACTTTGTTATTCCTCGTAGTCGATGACTGACTAAAGGATGAGACAGAGGAAATAAAATAGGTATTAAAATGTTTTAATAAATGAGGTCGCCAATCCTACATTTACCTTGGAGCGATAATTGCGAATAATGGAGGTTGCGTCAAGAGGTAAAACGATATTATATGTATAGCAATAAATTTAAAATCCAAGATGACTAAAACTATTAATTAGACCATTATCTAAGTGACCTGACGGTAAGCGATAATATGAAAAGAAAATGTGCTTAGCGCCATGTTAACTTAATATTATTTTCTCGTTTTGTGGTCTGCGGACTGCAATTCTACCAGATAGTGTGCAGTCATACATTCGTTGATTGTGAAGCGCACTAATTAATTAAGAGCTCACTTTCGGATGGGAAGACGGCAGAAGGCAAATTGTTCCAGGCTTTCGATATACGAGATATAAACGGCGAGGCGAAACTGGACCGTTGAGGTGTCAACAATGTACGGGTGGACACTTGCCGTATGTCGGGTTGTCCGATGGTAGAAATACGATGGCGGAATCAAGTCATGTAATTTCCGCGCGCACTCCAAAATACATCCTTTAGAATACCAACGGCTGGTAACCCTACGCTTGTGCTTCAGATTTAGAGCTTCTAAATCTAAAGCCGGTAGACGTCATTTTGCAGCACCAGCCCCTTTGTGAGACTGCAGTACTCAACACCCGATCAGACCTTTGATTTATACGACATTAGAAGATGTCCCGGTCTTGAATATCAGTGAAATGTTGGCTTTTGGGGTCGGCATAAACGAGAACGTTAGATCTGACGAGAACGAAGATGCTGTCGACTACGGAGCACGCTTGCGTGGAAGTCAGTTCTTCACTTTAAACTAACAAAACCAGGAAAATAGGAAACACAGAAAACGGCACGTTACAGTTCTAACCAAGCTAGCTGACAGCATTACCTAAGATGTATAACAAAACCACACCTTAAACTTTGCAATGCATTTGCAACGCTGTTGCGTCTGCATCGGTTCCGATCTACATTTTACCATCTATTGGGCACAATTTCAGATTTGGCATGCTCATTGAAGAGTCAGTCAATACTTAAGTCAGGATTTATATTTTTAATGACGTCATGTGATGGTAAATTATAAATATGTAAACCTTATCTCTTCCCCTCCCTTATTTTATTTATTTATTTTATAATTTATGTACACACAGTAAAAGAAGAAGATACAACATTATTATAAATTATGTACAAAGGTACTGCTTATTTCATGAAGAAATTTCTTCCAGCAGACCTGCGAAAGGAAAGATCAGAAGAGATGTAGAGAAGAGTTAGCGAAATCTTAAACTAATAAATACTTATATAACTATATACATAACTTATACTAAAAATACATAATATACATATATATACACAAATAAGATTATCACACAAGAGAGGAAAGATAGTGCTCTTTTACTTGAGTCTTAAAGAGAGAAATAGTTTTCAACTCACGAATGCTAGGCGGAAGAGCGTTCCACAACCTTACTGCATGGACAGAGAAAGAGTAGGAATAGTAGCTGGATTTATGAGGGGGGGATTTAAGGAGGGATCTCAGGTGTGATCTGCACGGCGCGTCGCTAGCGCGTGCGTAAGAAAAACGGTCGCGCAGGTAGGAGGGATAAGAAGAGTTGTGTAGGATGTTGAAAAGGAGACATAAAATCCGAGTGTTCCTGCGAAGACGGATGGGGAGCCACTTGAGTTCCTTGTGAAGATGAGAAATATGATCAAACTTTCGTAGACCAAAAACAAACCGAATGCATAAGTTTTGCAGTCGCTCAAGCTTGTTTAATAGCTCCTCAGTAGCATCCAGGTAGCAGGCGTCGGCATAATCTATAATCGGGTGAATAAGTGTTTGGGCCAAAGAGATTTTCGTTTTCAAAGGCAAGAGACCCTGGAGGCATTTGAGTGAATGGAAGGAGAAATTTACCTTCCGACTGACTTCATTGACCTGCGCACGCCACGAAAGATTGGAGTCGATGATGACACCCAGATCCTTTGCAGTTTCGGTATAGTCAATACAGACACCATCGAGAACTAAAGGCTGCAGAGAAGAAACTACAGCAGCATTGCGGACGAACCTACTGCCTATGATCATGGCCTGTGATTTAGTTGGGTTGATCTGCAGGCCAAATGATTTTGCACAAGCGCTGATACAAGCCAGGTCACGATTCATGGCAGCTATCGCAGAATCTGCATCAGCTACAGTAAAATGTCGGTAAAGCTGCAAGTCATCTGCGTAAAGATGGAAACTAGAAGATATTGCTCTGGTAACAAAGTTAATGAAGATAGAAAAAAGAAGAGGAGAGAGAACGCTACCCTGAGGAACGCCCTCAGTGAGATTACACCAGTCAGAGAATAACTCTTCAAGGCGAACACACTGGGAGCGACCCCGAAGATATGAATTGAACCAGGTTAGGACGGAAGAAGAGAAATTAATGGATTTAAGGATGCCGAGTAAGATATCGAAATCCACTGAGTTAAAGGCGCTACTAAAGTCAAGCAAGACAAGGACTGTAAGAGACTTGTTTTCCATAGCCCAGCGGATATCGTCAGTCACTTTTATAAGCGCAGTTACAGTACTGTGACCCGCGCGAAAACCTGATTGAAAAGAAGAAATTATCGAGTTAGACGCCAAGAAATGAGATAGCTGTCTATGAACTAAGTGCTCAAAAACTTTGGAAAGAAATGGGAGGATAGAAATAGGTCTGAAATGAGTTAATAAAGTAGGATTGTTAATTTTAGGAAAAGGAATAATATAAGCCTGTTTCCAGGCTGAAGGAAAGGAGCATGAGGTAAATGAGTGATTGAAGATATGCGTGAGGACTGGAAGTAATGAGGGAAGGATGAGAGTAATCATTCTTGAACATAACTTATCACAGCCAACTGCAGAAGAAGTAATCGCGAGGATAGCTTTCTTAACGTCAATCTCAGTAACATCGCTGAAGTTGAAGTGGGGATACTGTGGCAACGGCAAACCAGAAAGATCATCCAGTGTCGTAGCTTTAACACAAGGATCTAATGAAAAGTGAAGATAAGAGAAATGTGAGTTGAGGTCATTAAGGTTCACATCCTTACACTGGTTGGTTGGTGATTTGCCTATGCCAACAGACTTAAGAAATTTCCAGACGTCGGAAGAACTACGGTTATGGAGTTGTTCGTGGAAATAGCGTTTATGTTACTTGTTGTTGGCGCAAAACATTTTCTTCTTCCATTCCGTCCTTTTCTTAGACATCATTGCTCACACAACACACCTACTTTTTGTTTTTTAGCTTTCCTATCACTGCTACATCTCTTAAAGTTTTTTTTAAGATACTGATTCCTCATTTATCCTTTATCAGCACTTTACCTCTAGTCCTTTACCACAGTTTATTTATCTACACTACATGTAAACGTATTTCATCCGTTTTAACACAACAAAACCTTCCGATTCAAGATCAGCAAGAAGTCTTATCTTGAACGTGCATACATATTGAACTGTGAATAAATATACCTATCAACGTTATGTGTTTTTTAATCATTGCACGAGTTGTCTAATAAAATTTTTAAAGACACAAATAGATTCTCACGGAAAAAAATCCTAAGATGAACCTGGAGGATATTCTATCCAGATTAGGTTAAATTATGATTGTTTATACACGTTAGTACTATCGCACTTCACATCATCACAAAAAAAGCACAGCACAATTATAATTTCTTGTCACAGAATAAAATAATTACTTAAAGAACAAACTTCTCACACATTTTATTAACATGTAATTCCAGAATGATGTCACCTTATTTTCGTCACAATTCTTACCATATTTATAAAAAAATACCGGATGCTAATAGAAAACAACTTTGTATGTATTTGTTTACATTATAAAAGGTTTACTACCGGCGAACGATCGCCGCTCGCGCCGGTGTCTGTGCGAATGGCAAAAAGAAAAATAGCGTTATTCTCCGAGTCTCATGTCCAATACTTACTTGCTGTACTTATATAAGAAAACTGAGGCTTTTAACCTACAACTGGTTTTTAGACTTCTAAAGCCTTGACCAAAATTAACATACAAACATCACTACATATTATCACATCATTTAATTATTGTTGATTTTAGCAAGACTTTTAAATTTTTTTTTTTCTTAACTTCAAAGAGACGGTTTTGTTTACAATGAGTTAAAACCTACCTAAGTATAAACCCACTGAACCAGTTTCTGTACTCAGTGGTTGAAGAAGAAAAGAGAACAATGGCATCAGCCAAACGCAGATTCGTCAACCTGGTCTTACCAACAACCTTGCCTCTATCCTTTCAATTGGCCGCCAATCATCTGAAGATTTATTTTTAGGTAGGGTTTTGTTAAACAGTATAGGACATAGGAGGTCGCCCTGTACAACACCATTTTCATGTTAGATTTTTGACCTATTCTTTCTAATTTTATTGTTCTTAATTCTTAATTCTTTATTGTACACACAAAAACTTAACCTTAATACATTCATAGTTGACAATATTCATGTACAAAGGCGAGCTTAACTCAACAATGAGTTTTTTCCCAGCAAACATTGTGTTGTTGTTTGTTGTACTATAATATTTATAAATTAACTGTAATAGATAAATAAAATGGGATCAATTTGTTCCGTGCTAAATGGTTGTGTGAGTGATGCTGTCAAATGCTTTAGATTAGTAAACAAACGCCAAGTGGGGCCTGATTATATTCTTATGTTGACTGCGTGAAGATGATCCGTCAAAGACAGTCTTAAAAAAACTTTAAAAAATCTACTTACTTACTTTGCACAGGAAAATTAATTTTATTTTTTCAGTGCGACGCCATCGTATTATTTCTTTCCCTTTGGGTGGAGCAGAAGAAACTGATCAAAACTAACCTATGTTCTTTCAATTGTCTTTTTTATTTCAGTTTAGTCAGTAAAACCGAGTGAAATTAGTTGATGATTTTCTATCTGAAAAAAAGCATATAAACTAGGGTACTCGAATCTAAGTAAAAGATATTATATAAGAGAGAAATATTAATTTTACTTCAAAAAGTGAAGCACTTCTATACCTTTATAAAACAGGTGCCTTAGTTTATGCGTTGGAAGGTATTCCGCTCAACTTTATTACAAAAGTTTTGAGTATTGTTCTTCAAAAAGGAAACGGCTTCGAAAGATTTTTTTTATATTTTTTATTCGAGTACCTTCTGCAAGAACTTGACATTGCGTTTGATGTGTGCTCTAGGCTTTATATTGATAACCAAATTTGTATGACCAGTAAAATTAGCCTCTTCGCACTTCCACTGATTCCAAACTAACTGGTTTTCTTTCTTTTTTTCAAAGTTGCTAGATGGCATTGGATGCAGCACCAGCCCATATGTGGCTTCATGGTGGTAAGTCCCCTCTTTGAGGCGTGGCTGGTTAGACCTCACGGTGTCCTTACCTTCCGCATGATACAGGTCCTCAGCGGACATGGCACGTTCGGGAGGTACCTGTTCCAGATTCGAGCGGAAGAGACGCCCGGGTGTCGCTACTGTGCGGAACGCCCGGAGGACACGGTGAAACACACAGTCGAGTTGTGCCCTGCTTGGGCGGAGCATCGACATGCTCTCCTGGGGGCGATCAGCAGCGGAGACCTCTCGCGCCGTTCCTTGGTTGAGGCCATAGTCCGGAGCGAGGAGGAGTGGCAGGCGATCGTCGACTTCTGCGAAGCAGTAATGCTCGCAAAGGAGGAGGCCGACCGCATCAGGCAACGGCGTTCTCGCCGCCGCCGCCGGGATTCTGATCCCGATTTTCGGCCACCGTAGACGCGAGCTTGCGGACAGTAAACAATGGGTAGCTCGATGTCCGGCCGTCCGGTAACTGTCCGGACCAAGCCCAAGTTCCCACGCGCATCTAGGAGTTGTCAGCAACAGCAGGGACCCAGCCGGGTCGAAGCCTACTGGGGCCAGGGTTAATTTCGAAAGGGCGCTCGAGCCCCGGTATGAAGGCTAGAAGGAACGGGGTGGGTCTTTTAGTCAGTAAAAGTCTGACGCTATCCCCTGCTCCGCCCAAGAGCGGGGGTTGTCATTGGATGATTTTTTCCCACCATAAAAAAAAAACCATATGTGGCTGCAGTACAGACGATTGGACTTCTGCTTCCAATGTGTGAAGTGCCGCCAGACAGAACATATTTAAAACAAAATTGTCATGATGTTATAATATGTTAATAGTAAGCTCTTCTTTAACAGTAGTAGCCGAGCGGTAACGGCCCCGACGTATGAGTTTGTAGGTCGCGGGTTCAAACCCAGCCAGGCGCATTACTTTGTGTAATTTATTTCATCATCACTGCTTTCAAAACGTTGAAGGAAAACATCGTGAGGAAACTGGCATGTCTTAGAACCAAAAATTCGAAGACATGTGACATCTATCAACCCGCACTGGGCCGCCATTCCCTTTCCTAGAGAGGAGGCTTGAGGTCTAGCAGTGGTAACATTATAAAGCCGACTACATAATAGCTAGGCATTCACAACCAGGTACTCTGAACAGTCTCTATTCATCAGGCAGCTACAGAATCAATTGAAAATCTCTACATTCAGCCTCATCTCGTAATTGCACTAACCTTACCAAAGACCCACTCAAATAAATTGATACGTTCACCAATCAAACCGCAATATAACGTTCCTACTGCTATACAAAATAAGAATTCATTAGTCGAATTGATTTGTGCCACATATAGTGCAAATGTGCAGGCCAATAAAGGTAAATACTACACTGCCCACACGTTTACTACGTATACAGATCTGGGTGCGTCGGTCTCCATATATTTATACTAGCTTTTGCGCGCGGCGTCGCCCACGTACATAAAATATAGCCTATAACGGACCAGTACTTCCAGAGCTTAACTCCTATGAACAAAAAAAACCGGCCAAGTGCGAGTCGGACTCGCCCATGGAGGGTTCCGTAGCAGCAAGTAACATAATATAAATGTTCTCGTGGTTCGTTGTAGCTTTGATCGATGTTTTAGTTACAGTGTATTTTTTTAGATTCTGACGTATTAAAAAAAAAAACTACTTACTAGATCTTGTTCAAACTAATTTTCGTTGGTAGTTTCAGTTCGAAGTATGGGAACCACCAAAATTTATTGCTTTTTTTCTATTTTTGTGTAAAAATCTTAAAGCGGTTCGCAGAATACATCTACTTACTAAGTTTCAACAGTATAGCTCTTATAGTTTCGGAAAATAGTGGCTATGACATACGGACGGACAGACAGACAGACAGATATGACGAATCTATAAGGGTTCCGTTTTTTGCCATTTGGCTACGGATCCCTAAAAACTAACTTTACCTCTATAATATTAGTATAGATAGTATAGATGGAAACTAGACTTGTAGAGCTACACTAGATCCACGCCACGCGACGTCGTTCGACGTACAAATCAGGCGTGGTCCACGCGTGGGTCAATGTTGTTGTCTAATGTATACCGTTTAAATCTATTAAAATAATTTACGGATATTCTGCAGTCTGGTTACATTAGAAGCCGATTTCTTGCTTTCTCATTCCAGTTCTTAAGAAAGCCATCCAGGTCATACCGCCATCTCCTTCGTTATAACAATATTGATGATTTCAAAATATAATGGACCAGCTTTTGCCCGCAGCTTCGCCCGCATACATAAAATATAGCCTGTCACTCAGTAATAAAGCAGCTTTCTATCGGTAAAAAAATTTCGCAATCGAACCAGTACCTACTTTCAGAGATTACCTCCTACAAACAAAAAAAAAAAATAATACCTCTTTATTAAATTAGTGTAGCAATCCTTGCGCAATTGGCATAATCATCATTTCAGCCGATAGACGTCTACTGTTGGATATAGGCCTCCCTCAAGTATCGCCACGATGAACGATCCTGTGCGTCCCGCATCCATCGGATTCCCGCAACCGAGGCCTTCCAACGCTGCGTTGCTGCGCTACGCTGCGCAATTATATTACTCTACTATTAATTATGTCACGCCATTTTTACAGGAGCCGAATTAGCACCTGTGACAAAATAAAAAATTAACTTGAATAAAACTCAATTGAATTGCTTCCTTTTTGATTTGAAAGACGTTTCATACTGGATTTTGTATTTCATGTATCACTTGAAAAATTGAATAGAATAATTGAATGTACTTACGCCGCTTTTGATTTTCCATCTGAGGCCCTAACACGAGGTCTTAACGCGATTTTTTTGACGACTTAAACTGAACTGTTAAATGGATGGAGCTCTAAAGGATAAATATAGCGCCCTCCGCCAGTTTTTTTTTGATGTGCCAAAATCATCCAAATTACATCCCCCACACTTGGGCGGAGCTAGAAATAGTGTCAGACACATACTAACTAAAAAATCCACCCCGTTCCTTCTTGCGTTTCATACCGGGGCCAAGCTACCTTTCGGAGCTAACCCTAGCCCCAGTAGGTTGCGATCCGGCTGGGCCCCTGCTGTTGCTGACACTCTCTGCCCCTGCTGTCTCCTAGAGGCGCGCGGGAACACTGCGCGTCGTCGACGACTTGGGCTCGGTCCGGACAATTACCGGACGGTCGGACAGCGAGCTACCCATTGCGTCAGACTTTTTGTAATCTCGTAATTTGTAATAATCGGGCCGATTCTGTATATTTGTAAGGCTGCCCACCCACGTCAGACTTTTTGTAGGACAGATAATCGGGCTGATATTGTATATTTGTAAGGCTGTCCACCCACGTCAGACTTTTTGTAGGACAGATAATCGGGCCGATTTTGTATATTTGTAAGGCTGCCCACCCAAGTCAGAATTTTTGTAGGACAGATAATCGGGCCGATTTTGTACATTTGTAAGGCTGCCCACCCACGTCAGAATTTTTGTAGGACAGATAATCGGGCCGATTTTGTACATATGTAACATTGTTCTGAATTTCTGTCCGACTTCTTATAGGACGCCTGCGTAGCACTATTGCTATCAATGTATTCTATTTTTCTCCTACAAAAATCGGTTACCGATTATCGGACGTGGCCGGGCAGCCTTACTCAATACCTATAGCTTGTGCATATATACTTAAGAATATAATACAATTGTTTCATTTTAACATATTAACTGCGGTCATTGCTCTTTGCCTAATGTCTGTTCCTAGGAACCCGAATAATAAATTACCCAATGTTTTTCATTAGTAGAAATGTTGCGGACCGTAGTGTTAATCAGGACGGCTTTATTTTAGGTGGTGGAAGATAGACAAGAATAGTACAAATGTAGGTGAGTTTTTTTTTGTCGATGGGAAAAATCATCCAATAACAACCCCCGCTCTTGGGCGGAGTGGGAGATAGTGTCAGACTCTAACTGACTAAAAAACCCTTCCCGTTCCTTCGAGCCTTCATACCGGGGCCCGAGCTAAGTCAATGACCGCTATGGGTTAGCTAAAACGTAAATGGTTTAGTAAATACTGTTCTTCTACATTTTTACCTCATTCTCACCGGATGGAAAAAGCTGATGTGGACGACGATAGAGGTCGCTTGCCTAGAAATAACCTATTCAATCTTGATTTACAGACCCTCAAGCACCTAAACAAAGACTCCGGCAGGGAATCCTACTTCGTAGCTTTACGCATAATGAAATTCCCACAAAGTTTAAAATTTCTTAACATTTCTGATTCTTTCTATTTTTTTTAATTCATATAAACCGGTGCTTGACTGCGATCCTGCCTGATGGTAAGCAGTGATGCAATCTCAATGGAAAGGCGCACTAGTTTATAAACAATTACATTTTTTTTTAATTAATTGTTTTAAAGCCACTTTAATTTCACTAGTAATTTATTATTGTAACTATAGGTTTAATTTTTATTTTTGTATAACTTATTTTTATAATGTGAATATGAGAACACTACAGACTCCGCGACGGATTCAAGGACTACAATTTTTATTGTGTATCCAAAAGGGTACAAATATGAACGATCTGCACTATCCTCTCATATATTATTTTGCTATGGATTTTTTTCTTTTTTTTCGTTGAGTAAAAATCATCCAAATGACATCCGCCGCCCGTGAGCAGAGCGGGAGATAGTGTCAGACTCTTACTGACTAAAAAACCCACCCCGTTTCTTCTTACCTTTCATACCGGAGCCGGACCTCCCTTTCGGATCTAGACCCTTAGCCCTAGTAGGCTTCGACCCAGCTGGGTCACTGACGTTTTGTAAGTGCCCATGTAAGCCTATATGAAATAGGTAAACAATTTTGAGTATGAGTTTGAGTTTACCACCCCAATTTCCAAGCTCAAATCCATCAGCTCTATCGAACCACAACTAATCAATGGAACTACCAACTGCTAGAGGGGCTATCGAAATAAGCTCCTATCCCTAATTTTAGGCAAACGCGTATATTCGGTCGCAGGCCGTGATTAGAAATGTGGGTCAATTCCAATCAGCAGATGTAGGGTTAAAATTCAAAATGCGGGGCTTAATTTGTAACCCACGTCAGAAATGGAACGGTTGAATGAATTTAACCGTGAGAGGTGTTGAGGGTTGAAAAGTTAATAACGGTTCGATTTTGGTATAGGTACTAATAAAGTAAACGGGGGTTGGTTAGATGAGTAGATTTTTAGTTTAGTAGTTGTGATGGAGTTTGACATTTGACTGGCCAAGAGACATGAATGGAGTGAGCAATATTAGTGCTTATATTATATCATGAAAGATAATCACCCTTTTAATGGTCTCCTCTCTAGGAGAGAAAAGGGCCGTAATTCACCACGCGGCGCGGGCTCAGTGCGGGTTGGTGAATGTCACATTTCTTTGAATTTTTGGTTCTAGGACATGCCGGTTTCCTTACAATGTTTTCCTTCACCGTTTTTAAAAGCAGTGGTGATGAAATAAATAACACATAGTAATGCGCCTAGCTGGGTTTGAACCCGTGACCTACAACTCGTACTCATTAGTGCTTATTTATTTATTTTTATTAAACTTTATACACAAGTGTATATTATGTTATTAAATAATGAATATCAAAATGTTATAGCAATACCTACACCCTGTAACCTCTTTTCATTAATAAATATTATTTCCTTTCCTATTTCCTTCCTTAAAAGTAAGCATTGTACTAAAAATTATGTTGTATAAATTATGTAAAGTATGGATAGTATATACAGGTACCTAATAACTTAAAACTTCGGTAAATTAGAGTGTTTTTGAAACACACATGAATATAATAACTAAAACATGTGACGCGCGGCCAGTTCATACAAGTTAGTTTATTACTTCATACTTTAACGTGGACACGATGGGCAGATTCTAATTCCTTACTAATATTATAAAAGCGAAAGTGAGTTTGTTTGTTTGTTACGTCTTCACGCCTAAATGGCAAAACTTATTTTGATGAATTTTGGTACAGAGATAGTTGGGACCCTGCAGATAGACATAGGCTAATCCTCCTTATCAAGACTCTAGACTCAGGCAGGTTTGGTCTAACCTACTTCTAGCATAGATCTATAAAGCTTATTCTATTATATTTTACCTCAACCTTTATACTTTTGAAGATAAAAGATTTCCATTTCATTTACCTATTCATGCAGGTTTCTGTAACGATGGTGCGTTCACAAGCATTTAGACCCATCCCAGGGGACGCCATGGCGGTGCTACCAGTTCGTGCAGCAAAGAAAATGAATACAGGTCTATGGTGTGTACCTCACTTGGCTAACATTAGTCAAATAGTCAACCATAAATTATTTTGTTATCAAGACTTGACTAAGCCGCCATGGCGTCCTGGTGAGTTGGACCGCATCTTACCACCTTACATATATACACAAGATACTCAACTGTTCGAAGGTAATGCCAATATTTGTTCAGCGTGGGAATCGAATTCACGACACGCAGCACAGCAGCTGATCGTTGAACCACTAAGCCAACCAAGAGGTCATCGACATGAATCTGGTGTATGTCCTTAAAAATAAGATTTGCTTTTTCGGCAAGATTACTTGTTCAAAGAATAAGAAAGAAAGAAACAAGAAAAATAAATGCATTTATTGGAACATTAAATAAGCATAACTAGATTTTTACAGAAAAAATTAAACACAAGGTGTCATTACATCCAGGGCTGCAGAATTGTTCGAGAGAGTTACCACGGCATGGCACTAGAACGCAAAGCTCAAATGTAGGAACAAAGGTGGGTTTTAGTCTGATCCACACTCCCTTCAGGTAGAGCAAGAAAAAATATTTGATGATTTCTTAACCCAAAAAAAAGGTAAAGAAAAGGGCAGCATATGTGTCGTGGGGCTATTTGGATCGGGACCCACCATCCCACCTATAAAAATAATATTTTTTAGTAGTATTTTAGGACCATAAGGAAAAGGTATTAAAGGACAGTTACCAAAAAAAAATATAGGTGAAATTTGGGACCGCGGTCCACTCGTCTAGTGTAGCGTCATAGCTGCCACCGCCATAAGCTCGAATGTGCTTATAGATGTATAAGTAAATATAGCTAATATTTATATAACTATGATGTAAGTAATTGAAACATGTTTTTATTTCTCAAAACAAAACCTTTCTTAAGGGTGGTATTTAACTGTTCGTTAATTTATTCTTCTTTTCTACTACAAAACATACCTTTGTACCACCTAAAATACTCATTCTGCACTAAAATAAGCTCTTCTCAGTGGTTTAAAAAAAACTAGGAAGGGGATGACGGGGCTTTGCTCGCTTCATTAGCTTCGCTCGCTTAATAGATCCTGATATCCCTTTCTAACCTAACTTATCCAAGTTGAGGTGCCAGAAGTCCCTTATTAATTGTAAAAGGTCCATTAATATTTGGTATACAATTTATATTTCTAGTGAAAAATAACATTTTTGATGTACAATTAAAAATATCATTAAAAAAAAACAGTTTAATTCACAACACAAATTCAGGAAACAACATTACTTATCCAAGGCAAAAATTTGGCTAAGTCTGTAAATATGGTATAATGTTTAGAATCACATTGGAATGCATTCAGCTTAGGTACTGACAAGGACACGAGGCCTCGGAGGTACCAGGCAGTACCACTCTTGAAGACCATGCCGCTTCCTGCGCTGGGACATGGTGCAAATTCTAGAAAAAAAAAGCCTTTTAGTATTACGCATACAACATTAAAAAATTTTAGTTTATACGAAACCCGATACATTTGTTATTTTTATGTAAACAATCTATGAACAAAATTTCATATTTGTATCATGAAAAATCACAAAGTTATGAGCTAGTTTTGTCAGCAAAAATTTACACAACCATTTTTTAATTAGTACACATACTTATAAGGCTTATTAGAAAAGCCCTTGTTATTTTATAAGTAAAATCTCAATAAATAATATTCATAAACAGAAAAGTTATTAGCGTTGGTTTATGTCCCAAAATGTCACTCAATTTATGGAAATATTGAGCAGGCTATTAATGAATGAATGAATAAGTAACAATTATTAAGGAAAAACACTGGCCGCAGTATTTTGTACTAGCAATTGTTATGTTTCATTGATTCTATGATGAATTTACCATTTCGTGGTCAATTTTAGGATTTCGGTTTTTTCTACTTTTGACTACAACAATATGATCAGTGACGGGTACAGATAGAGCCCCAATTTTTGTGTACTAATTAAATAGTAGGGGTGTATTATTTAGAGCAAAAATATACACTGTTAAATTTTAATCGTTTTAATCCCGTAGAGGGTCGATCGGTTATATGAAACACTATCGATTTGTAAAGATAAAATTAAAAAATTAAGTACCTTTTTTTCAAAACTCGAATTAATTTACACACGTACGAAATTAATTTCTTTAAGAAAACGTCAGCTGAGCGAGCTCAATGACCTGTAGGTAGTTAGTACGCAACGCCGACTATTAACTATAAATCATCGAACATGAAGAAGTAAAAAAATATTTATAGATTCGTGAAGAACACCGTATATACAGAACATACTAATAGGATCGTCGCAAACATATTTGGCAAACCGAGTGTTCGATGTTTGTTAGTGACTCATGTGCAAACCAATTTGTTGCGTATTATTCAATAAAACTGTTCGTACGTGCGTATACGGCTTTAGCTAACGGCACATAACAAATCATCATTGCTGAAACATAGGCTTTCTCTCTGATAGAGAAAGCGAACCAGTGAAGTGCCGTAATCGGTTACTAATTCGAAGTCACGCGGTCTTCGAATTTTGTAGTTTTGGGACATGTAGGTCCCCTTATATTTTTTCTTATACCGATCCGAACACAGCCAATACCAACAGATCCACAACGACTATCATAAGTTGAGCTACTGCTCAGCAAAGGCAGCTGAAAGCTAATAAAATACGGAACCAAGAATGTGTAGAACAGATTTGCTTACGGCCAGCTTGCTTTGTCTATTCAACTTTCTACATTATCTTCATAGCCTACCTTCTCTTTTCCCACCGCAGTAAGTGTATTCTGAAGTGAATCGCGTGAAGAAGTTGCTGTGTGAATTGGTGCAAGTTTCCTGGCTAACCACCGGCACTAGCTCCGGGTTTAACTCGTTTATTACTTGACTTCCATCTTTAAACACCCAGCCAATTAACTGGAAAAACAAATGAAAATTGGGATTATTAACCACGCATCGACATACCTCTACTTTTCCACTTTGATTGGAGCGAGAGCGAGTATGAGACTTCTACTGACTCAAATATACTAGGGTTCTCTCAATTGTCCTTTTCATTATAAGGACACTCTTGGCAAGCATCACAGAGAACTTCCACACTGTTTGGTTATCTTTCGGTTTCATTTTGTCAGTTAACAGTACGACAGAACAAAATACTTAAATAGTTCTGTCGTTTTGAAGTGAAGCTCCTGAAAATAATTTATGAAACGTTTTGAGAACATAATTTGATATGTGCACAGCTTAGGAGTGGAATTCTCTGCCAAAGTAAGGTTTCATGATAGCTACAACTACTATGAGATTTTAAGTCAAGAATGAATATATTACTTCTTTCTACGTAATGGTGATTTTAGGACTTAGAGTTTGTCTAATAAATCAACCGACTTGGGTAATTATTAGACTAAAATGAAATCTGATTTAGTCAACACTGCGGACAGTGAGCAATGGGTAGCTCGCTGTCCGACCGTCCGGTAACTGTCCGGACCAAGCCCAAGTCATCGACGGCGCGCACTGTTCCCGCGCGACTCAAGGATTTGTCAGCAACAGCAGGGGCCCAGCCGGGTCGAAGCCTAATGGGGCCAGGGTTATCCGGGGTGCTCGAGCCCCGGTATGAAGGCTAGAAGGAACGGGGTGGGTCTTTTAGTCAGTAAGAGTCTGACACTATCTCTCACTCCGCCCAAGAGCGGGGGATGTCATTGGATGATTTTGTCCCGCCATAAAAAAAAGGTCAACGCTGGTTCCATAATCAAGGTTGATTAAGAGATATTGATCATTGTTTACTACTAGAAGAACCTTATAAAAATTATCGAATATAAGTTTTTTTTAAATAATTAAACATTATACAAAATTCCCAAGTCGGTTGACTTTTTAGACAGACTACACATATTTATTGTTATAGTGGCAATAGAAATACATCATCTGCGAAAATGTCCACTAGCTAGCTATCATGATTCATAAAATACAGCCTGGTGACAGACAGACGAACAATGGAATTAAGACTCCATATTTCCTAATGCTAAAGCAATAGGACTCACCAATTTACCCTTTGTGTACAAAAAAAAAAAAAAATGCAACACGTTTAAAATCGTCCACAGGGTCATCTACTTAAATACTTGAATATTGGCTGCAGATCAGCAGGCTTACTCTCCAAATTAATTTCAATTTCAATCTAAAGTCAATCCGATTACAATGTCAATTTTGACGTCACGTAATTTAGTACTCTTGAAAACAATATTGTCAACATATACGATTTCACTTAGTTCTCATAATGGTCACGCAATTTTGAACCAATTTGGCGCTAGCATTGAATTCAAGGGTACGAAACGTCACAATCTCAATGTCGACCGATCGGAATTGAACTCAAGAGTAAACCTGCAGATAGAGGGTTTTGAAGATTTTCCTTTCTTTTTCTTCCCTTCTATGTCAATACATACCATTCCTTCCTTCCCAATAATTTTCGTCAGATCAGTGTCGTGCTTCGGCCAAAGACAAGCAGGTCTGACCCAGTCAGTGTACTTGAGAGGCTGACTGAGCTCCAAGATCGCCACATCATGACTAAAATTGGTAGCGTTATAGTCCGGATTAACGATTATATCTTTTACCTGGAAATTAATATAGTAATATTAGCTTCTGCCAGCGACTTTGCCTTCGTGAAAGTGTCTCCATATAAACTTCGGACCCCTATTACTTTCATCATTATCATTATATTGGCCGAAAGACGTCCACTGTTGGACATAAGCCTTCCCCAAGCGTCGCCACAATGACCGGTCCTGTGCGTCACGCATCCATCGTATTCCCGCGACCCTGACCAGGACCTAGACCATGATGTTTAAAGTAAGATTGTTTTAATATTGTTTCGGTGTGGGTAAGAGACAAAGCTATACAGGTTGTCTAGCGCCATCTCTTACCCACACTAAAACAAGATTAAAACAATATTACTTTAAACGTCATGGTAACCCCGCAAGTCATCGGTCCATCTTGTTGGAGGCATATTTCTTTTTTTTTTTTATTTATTAACCAAACAACAAAGGCGTCCCTCCAATTCTTCCATCATCTTCAAGTCAGTCTTCCTCTTGTCAGTTCTGGTGGAATCTATCTAGTTCGTCGCGCCATCTCTTTCCCGGTCTACCGCGACCCTGTTTCACTGTTTCAGGGCGCCAACTTTGGCACGCAGTTGACATGTCTTACCCAGTCCTATTTCAGTTTAGCAGCCTTGTGAGCCACACTAATAAAAAAGCTGTGCAAAATGTTACTTTCTTAGTCCTAGACCTTAGACCTAGTTTTGGCTGTGCGTAGATATATCAGCCAGTATCTCCTTTTATATAAGTAGGAATATATAGACTGAGCTCCTTATTAGTCCTAAGTTGAGCTAAATGAATATTAGCAAATAATTGCACTGACTACTCAAGTCCACTGATATCTCTACGGTTCTTTTCTCAAAAAACCCATCTCGATCGACTTTCAAAGAGACGTAGAGTTCTGAGTTTCTTTTGATGTTTCTTTTCAGGGTAACAGTAAGGAAATGCGGGCTTCTTCTACTACTTTGAACTATAAAAGTGGTATTAATAACTTGAGAGACTCTTAAAACATTTGGAAGATTACTGTCCCTTAGGACCTGTGCACAACACGTTTTTTTAAACGCGCGGTAAGCGCGCGTTTGTAGCGACACAGGCGCGATACGCACGCGAGTCAGACGTAGCCTGTGTATACCTCTAATAGGATAAAAGCGCACCGTCGATGCACGGTTCTAAAACACGCGTCAACGGCGCGTTTAAAAAGCGTGGTGTGCACAGGCCCTTATGGCACCAATGATATACTTACAGAACTAATCTGCACTCCTTCTACTGATGTTCTAAGGTTATGTTTCCCCAAGTAGACTGTCAGGGTGTGGCGGTCTACCACACGTTTGGTAGACCTGACGGTGACGCAATGAGCTGCCGTGATGACGTGACGAGCTGACACCAACGTACCTCCGCAGATGTACTTATTTTCTACGTTCTGGTAACGTATAAATAAAATTAGTAACTACTAAACTCGTTAAAAAATAAAAGGTTCTTGAACTTGGAACTAAACTGAAAGAAACAATAAAATCATAATTAGGGATCCGATGTATTCGCAAAGAAGGAGGCCGAACGCATCAGGCAACGGCGTTAACGCCGCCGCCGCCGCAACCGGGACTCTGATCCTGATTTCCGGCCACCGTAGGCGCGGGCTTGCGGACAGTGAGCAATGGGTAGCTCACTGTCCGGCCGTCCGGTAACTGTCCGGACCAAGCCCAAGTCGTCGACAGCACGCACTGTTCCCGCGCGCTTCAAGGAGTTGTCAGCAACAGCAGTGACCCCACCAGGTCGAAGCCTACTGGGACCAAGGTTATCTGAAAGGGCGCTCGAGCCCCGGTATGAAGGCTAGGAGGAACGGGGTGGGTCTTTTCGTCAGTAGGAGTCTGACACTATCTCTCGCTCCGTCCAAGAGCGGGGGGTGCCAATACATGATTTTTTCCCACCATAAAAAAGGGGGTCCGATGTAGAAGTGGCTATTTTAATAGTAGCTACACTACACCGGAAAAGCCGGTAGGTAGTCAAAATACACATCTCAAAACGGATCTGTTATTTTTTGGCAACTTTAGCGATCCCGCCAGACGTTGTACTATCTGAAAGCTGGCTTTCCGGTAGTACAACTTGCGTTGCGTAACGAACCATTCGCGACGCACGCCTCGCGATGTCTTCACGCGGCTTCACACAAAAGTCATCCAAATCAGTCAAACGATTTAGGAAGAGTTAGGTGAGAGCACACGTACAGAAGAATTATACTATGACCATCGTTGGACTTTAAGCTTCATTCATACCAAATTTCATTAAAATCGGTTCAGTAGTTTAACCGTGAAAGCGTAACAGAGCAACAGACAGACATAACCAGACTGACTGTGTTACTCTCATATTTATAACATTTAGTATGGATATAACATAGTCGGCCTTACAATGTTCCCACTGCTGGGACTCAGGCATCCTCTCTAGGAGAGAGGATAAGCCGTAATCCTCCACACAGGCCCAGTGCGTGACCATACATTGTCTTCGAATTTTTGGTTATAGGACATGACGGTTTCCTCATGATGTTTTCCTTCACCGTTTTGAGAGCAGTGGTGATGATATAAATTGCACAAAGTAAGGCTGGGTTTAAACCCGCGACCTACAACTCGGAAGTCGGGGCCGTTACTACTCGGCCACCACTGCTCCATGCTTTGGATATACACCGTTAAATTTTAATCGTTTTAATCCTGTGGAGGGTCGATCAGGTACATAAAAAAAAGTACCTTTTTTAACGTCAGCTGAGCGAGTTCAATGACCTGTAGATAGTTTGTACGCAACGCCAACTACTAACTACAGGTCAGTGAACCCGCTCAGCTGACGTTTTCTTAAATAAATTAATTTCGTACGTGCGTAAATTAATACGAGTTTTGAAAAAAAAGTACTTTATTTTTTAATTTTATCATTACAAATCGAGAGTGTTTCATGTAAAAAAAAAAATAGCGGTGTATAAAGATTTATTTAGAAAATTTTTCAGTATTGTCCTATTTTGGCCTTTTCATCTAATCTTATACTTATCTTTCTTTATCCCACACAAAAAGATACAAAACAAAGGCGAGCTTAACTAGAATTGATTAGTTCAACCTGTTTTTGTTCATGTTAAGATTAAAGCCATCGATCACAATAGATAATGTTCTTAGCAATTACTAAAAGAAAATTAATGGACGGAAGCAAAGATTGACGCTGTAATATTTAATTACACATTATTATTTTTTCTTTCTTGCGTTTATGACTTCGTATGCTCGTAGCAGTGGTGGTCCAATAAAAAACGGCCTTTTTTGTTGGTGGGAAAATCATCCAATAACGTCTCCGCGCCCTTGGGCGGAGGGGGAGATAACGTCAGACTTTTACTGACAAAAACCCACTCCTGTTCCGTTGTTGCCTTTCGTACCGAGGCCGAATCTTCCTATCAGAAGCAGACCCTTGGCTCCAGTAGGCTTCGGCCCTGCTGAGCCCCCACGGTTTGCTGACAACTCTTTGAGGCGTGCGTGGAACAATACTTACTTACCCATCTTGGGCTCTGTCTGGACGGTTACCAGACGGTTGGAAGGCAAGCTAAATAGTAAAAGACCTTGACTTCTGACTTGTAAAACCTAGCCAGGTGCATTACTTTGTGTAATTTATTTCATCACTACTGCTCTCAAAATGGTGAAGGAAAACATCATGAGGAAACCGGCACATTTTAGCACCTAAAATTCCACCAATTCGCTATGAGTCCGCGTGGTGGATACGGCTCTTTCCCTCTCCTAGAGAGGAGAACTGAGTCCCAGCAGTGGGAACATTAAAAGGTTGATTATGCGAGTTTTTATACGCTCGTAGCAAAATAAAGAAACCATGGTACCTTAGTTTGATAGAGAGCGATCTGCCACGGCCATTGCTCTTTCACTTCCCGGCTTGTAGGATTGGATACCACCATGCCACACTGAGACTGAAAACATTCAAATTTTATTATTACATAATACTAGCTCTTGCCCGCGGCTTTGCCCACGTACATAAAATATAGCCTATGTCACTCAGGAATAAAGCAGCTTTCTATCAGTTAAAAAATCGTAGCAATCGGACCAGTAATTTCAGAGATTACGTCCTACAAACAAATAAAAACAAACTTTGCCTATTATATTTATTATATTAGTATAGATGTAGTCCAGGTTTTTGAAGAAATCAGGAAACTAGGAAATTGTTTTCTTTTGCTACCTTATACACCCCTAATTTTTAATTAGCACAAAAAAAATGGGGCTCTATCTGTACTCGTCACTGATCATATTTTTGTAGTCAAAAGTAGAAAAAACCGAAATCCGAAAATTGACCACGAAAAGGTAAATTCATCATAGAATCAATCAAACATAACAATTAATTGCTAGTAGAAAATACTGCGGGCAGTGTTTTTCCTTAATAATTGTCACTTATTCATTCATTAATCAATAGCCTGCACAAAATTTCCATAACTTAAGTGACATTTTGGGACATTAAAATCAACGCTAATAACTTTGCTGTTTATGAATATTACTTATTGAGATTTTACTTATAAAATAACAAGGGCTTTTCTATTAAGCCCTTTTTAAGTATTTGTACTAATTAAAAAATAGTGGTGTATGTAGCAAGAACCAGTGGAATTTGTCTATGACTTGTAAACTTAGAATAAATAACTAACGGAAATCAGATGACAATACAAAATTGTTATGACAAGCAGCTGATCTGATGATGGAACAGGAAGAATAGGAACTTGGTAGTTGAACAACACATCGAGTTTGGGCTCGTATGATTCGTCTTGACGAGTATTAATTATATAAAAAAATGATTCACATTAAAAGCTTGTCTCATCAGGATTTCTGTGAAAAAATGAATGGCTCACCGTTCCTTGAGGGTTTTTAGAGTTGGTTGGTTTTGGATGTGGTATTATTGCGACGGTATCGCTTATTCTATCATCATCATTCGCGTCCACGCGTGGTGGTGTTGGTTTACTGAAACAAAAAAAAAAAAACTTGTATTATCTGAAATTATTAGTTTGATCTCAACAATTTGCAACTTTCAGTAGCGTCATCAGAGGCCATTAATACAAAATCTGTCCTAGTGTCTCTGTTCGTCTGTCTGTCTGTGTATGTAGTCTGTCTGTCTATCTGGTATGTGTGTGTGTGTGTGTCTGTCTGTCTGCCTTTTAACATCGCCACGCGCTAGCGTCAGTAAACGAAAGGTACGGGGACAGGCGGGGTGTTAGCTCCGTGTTGGTGGCGAGCAATGGGTAGCTTGCTGTCCGACCGTCCAGTAACTGTCCGGACCGAGCCCAAGTCGTCGACGGCGCGCACTGTTCCCGCGCACCTCAAGGAGTTGTCAGCAACAGCAGGGGTCCAGTTGGCTCAGCTGAGTCGAAGCCTACTGGGGCCAGAGTTAGCTCCGAAAGGTAGCTCAGCCCCGGTATGAAAGGCAAGATGGAAAGGGGTGGGTTTTTTAGTCAGTAAGAGTGTGACACTATCTCCCGCTCCATCAAAGGGCGAGGGATGACATTTGGATGATTTTAACACACCAAAAAACAAATAGCCCCGTGCTGGTCATACTACTCTTTAGCTATGTTCCATACCCCTTGAAGCATAGTTAAAAAGAAGTATAACCAGCACAAAGAGGTAGAATCAAGAAGAGACTGGCCTGTTGGTCTAGTGGTTAGTAGCCCTGACTGCTATGCCGGAGGTCGTGGGTTCGATTCCCAACACAGGACAAATGTTTGTGTGATGAGCACGATCATTTTGGTCTGTGTCTGGGTGTAATTTATCTATAATATGTATGTATTTAGAAATATATAAGTAAGTTTATCAGTTGTCTAGTACTCATAACACAAGCTCTGCTTAGCTTGAGACTAGACAGCGTATTGTGATAGTTGTGGAATATTATTATTTCCTTTATTCTTCTTATAAAACATATTTGGATATTTTTAAATATCTTTTTATAACAAATATATATTTAAAAAAAAACATTTAAAAATATCAAAATACATATTATTATTATGTTTTTAAATATTGATGTAGGTAAGGAGGTTCTAGATTATTTTTTGTTTTTAAGTTTTATATTATATCAAACTTAATTTTAAGACCGCACTATCGCATTATAGACCAGGGTAGATGCCTTCAAAAATAATAAAAAGTGAAAAATAATAATAGTAGGATGAAACCCATCACAAAAGGAGGAGAATATTATAAAAATGAAAGGAAAAATAATTTACGGGCGATCTGAGGTCGGGAAGGGGGTGGGGGTGACTTTTTAAGGGGAAAAAACGGTTTTTCTCGATTTCCGGCAAAACTAAAAGTCCTATGGAAAAAAGTCAAATGGCAAAGTTGTAGGTAATAAAAAGATCTAAAACTTTTGCATTAACACTTTTTTCACATAACCTCAAAAAATATGTGAAAAATTCAAAAAACCATGTTTTTGGTTTTTTATTTTTAACTCTTTCAAAAAACAATATTTTATCACGAAATTTGGTGAAAACTTACCTTTCTATGTCCCAAATACGCTGTAATTTATTTGATTAGAAATATTTATTTTTTCACCTTATTTTGAATAAATATCGAAAAATCACCCTAATTTTCAGTCGAAAAATCACCCGTCAAAATATCTTTTTTTTTTTCAAAAAGTTTATATAAAATACATATCGTAAATATATTTTTAATAACTAAGTTATGGCCTATTTTCATATATATTTTAAATATATTTTAGATACATTCAAAATATATCCTAAAAGACATAAAAAACAGCTAAAAATAAAATAAAAAAATTGAATATATCTGAAATATATTTGAAATGTATAATATATATATGAAAATCGGCCAAAAGTTAGTTAGTAAAAATATATTTACGATGTGTATTTTATATATCTTATGGGAGTAACTAAGTTTGTTTGTGCAAAATAAAGGAGATTATTATTTTTTTAATCTTCTTAGTTTTTATGTAAACTTGTCACAATTATCTTCAAGAAACTCAACGTGCACGTGTATTTTTTTAAACGATGTTGTATACTATACTGTATTTCGAATACTGGCTAGGCTAACGGTTGTTACAGCTGCTACGAAATATTAGGTATGTATGTAGTAAGACCCGGACCCGCCTAGCCCCTTCCCCACTCCTCTATGAAATACCTTTTGATGGGCTAAAATTTTTCGTAGGTCACTCAGATAAATATAAGTTATCTAAAAATAGTTATAAATAGGCATCTACGCATATAACTTAAAGAAGATTCGACTCCTTTCTCCAAATATTGTAGACGTCTTATTAAGTATTAATTTTATCAACTTATTTGTTTGTTAATTATAGTACTATATTTTGATTTGAATTTTTTTTTGTTATCTATGTAACATGTAATTTTACGTTTTTCGAGTAATTAAAGTGTAAATTTTAATAAATAGCTCTACATTCAATATAATAATTGAAAAAAAAATTCGAATTCGAGTTTTTTTCGGTTTTTTGCATTTGCTGAGAAGATTTACTATGGTAACATATATATTTTTTTTCACCATCGGAAAGTAGAGATTTCAACGAACAGACACCATATAAACTTTTTGAAAAAAAAAGATATTTTGACGGGTGATTTTTCGATTGAAAATTAGGGTGATTTTTTTGATATTTATTCAAAATAAGGTGAAAAAATAAATATTTCTAATCAAATAAATTACAGCGTAAATAACGAAAACTTACCTTTCTATGTCCCAAATGGGACATAGAAATATTCAATTTTTTTATTTTATTTTTAGCTGTTTTTTATGTCTTTTAGGATATATTTTGAATGTATCTAAAATATATATGAAAATAGGCCATAACTTAGTTATTAAAAATATATTTACGATATGTATTTTATATAAACTTTTTGAAAAAAAAAAGTATTTGGGACATAGAAAGGTAAGTTTTCACCAAATTTCGTGATAAAATATTGTTTTTTGAAAGAGATAAAAATAAAAAACCAAAAACATGGTTTTTTGAATTATTCACATATTTTTTGAGGTTATGTGAAAAAAGTGTTAATACAAAAGTTTTAGATCTTTTTATTACCTACAACTTTGCCATTTGACTTTTTTCCATAGGACTTTTAGTTTTGCCGGAAATCGAGAAAAACCGTTTTTTCCCCTTAAAAAGTCACCCCAACCCCCTTCCCGACCTCAGATCGCCCGTAAATTATTTTTCCTTTCATTTTTATAATATTCTCCTCCTTTTGTGATGGGTTTCATCCTACTATTAGTTTTTTTTGTTTTAAAAATTATCGACACTGGTCTATTAGGTTGTAACCTGTAATGATAGTTGTAAGGAAGATAAATAAATAAATAAATTATTATGAAAATACATACAGAGTATTTTTAGATGGAATCTTAATAATAAAGTTGCAAATCTCCTTTCCGTTCAGTCTTATGGCCAGCAGTCTAGGCGTCTCACTCGTAGGGTTGTACTGCACATAGAAGTATACCACCACGGCGAGGCCAGGGGTGATCTTCATATTGGCGTTCTCTATTTGAAAGTTCTTGTTGTCATTGGTGGTTGCATTTCCTATCGAATTCTGAAACAAGTGAATTAGGAATAAAGTAATAATAATAATGATAAAATTATCTAAAGGGCATCTGCGAGTTGGTTTCGGCCCCTCGTACATCTTACAAAGGTCCAGGACCTGAAATGTATAAATACATAAAAATAAATCACTGTTGCTAAGCGCAAATCTCGAGAACAACTGAACTGATTCCGCAAATTCTTTTTTTGTTGTATTTTTTATTGTGAGGAGAAGGTTTTCATGGGAAAAAATGAAAATTAGGGTAGCGTAGGGTAGAGAAGAGTAGAGTAGGGTAGAGTAGGGAAGAGTAGGGTAGAGTAAGGTATAGTAAGGTGGAGTAGGGTAGAGCGGGAGCGAAGCCGCAGGAAAAAGCTAGTAATAATAATAACAGGGATCTTGACCGTACTTTCGGGATTGTCCTGATAACCGCGGTATACCTCTCCACTCCTCAATCTTTTCAGGATATGTTACCCTCTTGTTGCTACGTCACTTTGTGCTAGTGACCATTTTTGGGAGCCCATTTGTTGAGTCAAGTCATCCCCTGCCTTTTTATCGATAGATATTAATGACATATATAGTTCCTGGTAACCAATCCACTTGAGACTCCAAAAACCATAGCTTTATAACTTAGTTTTCCATGTGTCGCAATAGTTTTCCACCAACGGGGGGTTGTCCTTGGATGCACTAGCCTAGCGCGTAAAGGTATAATTACCGGTTGGTACACCAATTTCGTTTCCTGATAGTGTGGAAATATACGTTTTTTATGCGACATAAACGGACGTATCTTTTTCTTTCGTTAACTTAAAAGTTCGGTTTCATCACAACTTCAAGGGAACGCAGACCTGAGTATATGGTGATAATTTCAACTCGATACCTACACGCGTTCCCAAGTTAAAGGGTCTTGACAGACAGACAAAAAAGTGATCCTATTTGGGTTCCACATTTTCCTTTTGAGTTACGGAGCTTTAAAAAAATCTGTTGTGCCCAGCAGTTATTTGCAAATCTATGACGGGTACGTTACGTTACATTGCGGGTAGTTCGGACTACCCGCAATGTAACGTTTTTAACGTAAAAGAAGCATCTGATCTGAAAGCGTATCTTGTAAAGCTAGAACTACATTAGACCGTAGCACACATGTAACACGCCTGCCCCCCTAGCCAAGTTACAACCAACTCGTGTCGAATTCCGTTCTCCAATCGGTAACGCTTCGGTGTCAGCAATTGTAGAAAACGATAAGTGGGTAGCCATGTTGACGCGCCTGAGTTTGCCGCTCGTTCTACAATGTAGCGTTTGTTTATCAAAGGATGTAGCGTTAAACGTTGTAGAAATTAATTCTATCATGAACGATGTGAACTTGGCTACGAATTTTCTATTCGTTTGTTCCGACCATGTGACTTAACGTTAAGATGATGTCATTCCAAATTTGATTACTTTTGGGCGTTAACGATTGCAGATTATCAACTTGGCTAGGGGTGCTGATTTGTACGTAGAACGACGTCGCGCGGCGTGGATCAAATGTAGTATCCCTATGAACTGTTTGGAGAACGTCTCGCCTAGACTGGCGTGTGTAGCACACATGTCTGTAGTGTAGTTTTACTGATCTGAATTTTACTGATCTTTAATATTGAAAAAAAAAACGACGTAGCTGAAAAACTATTCTATCTACAGCTGTGCAAAAAATAATTACGCCAACGACTTGTCGCAAAAAAACAACCGGTCTGTCTATTACTCAGGCAAATTACTAGAAAATAGGAAAAACGTCGGAATTCAAGAGAATAAGCTAGAATTTTACACGGACCTATGTTTTGACCTTGTAATACGTGTCTCAAAAATTTTGATATTATATCGCGATGGCGTCTTGAGATATTGAAGGTTAAAAATCGTTTTTCGTCGCACGAGTTAGCACTGTTGATGGTAATACAACTTTTTACGTTTTTTTTGTGAGTCAAAATTCATATACCTATAGACATTCCAGGCATACTTACCTATATTTGATTTTTTTTTTGGTTCTATTGAACCATCGACTTATATTCTAGTACTGTAATAGACAAGTACGTTCATGGAAACTATTTGTCAAAATACTGAAAAGTTAAAACAAAAGTTCGCTTCAGCGCTAAATTTCCATTATGTCGTCTAACAGAACTATTACACTCATCTATATCACAGCGCTAAGATAGCCTTTAAAGGATACTTTTTCCATGACCAAATTGTCTTAAGCGCCATGAATTTTATGGTACTTACGCGTTTCGTATAACAAAGCGTAATGTTCAAGGTTTACGGTCTACATTACACCTGAATCGACTGAAGTGAGTGTTCGGAACGCCTAATCTAATGCGTAGTATAGTCTGTCTAATAAGTCAAACTGGGAATTTTGTATAATATTTAATCATTTAGAAAATACTTATATTCGATACTTTTCTTATGGTTCTTCTGTTAGTAAACAAAAATCTCTATTTCTTAATCAACCTTGGTTATTGAACCCGTGTTGACTACATCAGATTTCATTAAATCCTAATAATTACCCAAGTCGTTTAACTTATTAAACAGACTCTACATTTAAATATCGACGAATGGTACTTACTCCCAATACCCAAGCTTCATTATCGAGTATAATATTGAGCCACAGCGAGTGTAAGGTGCTGTCCGTGGACAAGTTCATGACCCCATACCACCTTCCAGGCATCGCCCTGCTCGGCCCGTACATGAACACGTTGGGACATGGCGACGGGTCCTCGGCGTTCTGCTCCAGTGAGGGTGCTGCTAACACTAGGAGCAGACACAGCGGTAGAATCTGTTGAGTAAAAGGAATGCATTAAGGTGTTATTATTACCGGTACTGGTACTGGTATCGGAGCAGAACTGGTACTGGTATCGGAGCGGTACTGGTACTGGATTAGTACCACTGGGTGCTTTTAATGTTTCCACTGCTGGAACTCAGGCCTCCTCTTTAGAAGAGGGAATGGACTGTAATTAACCACGCGGGCCCAGTACGCGTTGGTGAATGTCACATATCTTCGAATTTTAAGTTTTAGGACATGCCGGTTTCCTCACGATGTCTTTCTTCACCGTTTTGCGTGCAGTAGTGATCAAATAAATTACACAAAGTGATGCGCCTGGCTAGGTTTGAACCCGCGACTCGTAAGTCGGAGCCGTTACTATTCAGCCACCACTGTTCTCACTTCTATACAGGTCCTGACTTACGAGTTAACCAAAAATTCGACTTTGCACTGTGTCCCTCTCCGAAAGAGGAGGCCTGGGTCCCAGCAATGGGATCATTATAAGGCTGATTATGCTATTAAGCTCCTAAAATTCAAGCTTTCGTAAAGTTCGTTAAGGAAATATGCATTAAAAAAACATGCAACCAGATAATTCCATATAACCAGTTTATCAAGACATACAAAAATAAAATAATAACAGTCGTAACATCAAAATCGGTAGAAAAGTAAACGAGACACAAAATTCTTAATTAGATATCTTTAAGTCAAGAGTGAATAGGTTACTAATAGGTAAGCACGCTGCATCGTCGACCGCATCGTCGCTTTCCATCAGGTGAAATAGGGGTCAAGGGCGAAATAAAATATCTATCTCTTTTTTTTTGTATTATTGACAGGCTCGCGTTTGACCACTATCTCACCTGATGGTAAGTGATGATGTGGCCAACGATGGCGCACGCTTGCCTAGAAGTAACCGATTCACTCTTGACTTAAAGACTCCTAGGCTGTAGCTATCAGGAAACACAGACTCCGGCAGGGACTTCCACTCTCTAGCTGTACGTATAATGAATGTGTTTCCAAATCTCTCTTGTCAAAACACCGTTTTCTATAGCGGCTGAAAATCTAAACAAGAAACTGATAATATACCTACTTTAAAATATTCAACCTTAGGGTTATTTACGCATTTAGGTCACGTCTATCGCTTTCCACAGTGTCCATTGGAAAGTTGTATTACTGCTATCTCAAGAGTTATTAAACAAACAACTCTATTTTAATTTATTAGAAACTAGCTTTTGCCAGTGGCTTCAATCACGGTAAAGTAAGTTTTTTCACACAAATTTTAGACCATCATTTCACCTCCTTTTTCTAAAATCCTTTCTCAGTGCTCGCATACGTCATAAAAAATGACCTTGTGCAAAATTTCCCGCTCCTAGTCCTTGTAGTTTCGTCTGTGCGTTGATATGTCAGTCAGTTTGTCATTTTTTATATACATATTACGGTAACGAGGAAAATTACTCATACATTGTTTTAGGTTGACCTACAGTATTTATACAGTATTTAAATGAATCACCCTCTTTAAACGTATAAAACATACGTACAACGCACATACTTACACTATCCATTAGATGGCAAACTTAGTTCATTATAATTATAAATTTCAATATCTTAGGCAGTCTCTCTGTATTTCTAAATAACTGTATAAATGGGATCTTGGGCTGGCGAACCTTAATACAGGTTACTGTGTAACCTAGCTAGGACGCCAGGACACCTTTGTTGTACTTTTAAATTGGTCATATTTTTTGTAAACTGATTAAACTGTAGATTATTTTGTGAAATAAACATATTATTTATTATTTATTTATTTCTGTGTTAACCTCACATCAATTGACATAGTAAGATCTTTTTCAATAAATAATGCTAATATTAAAATGTATCATAATCTTTGTTTTATTTGGTCTCTAAGGTTTTTATTATTATTTATTTGTAATATTGTTGTGGCCACAAGAGACTTTATATTATAAATCTCTGCTATATACATATTAATGCCAACATTTCGATGCAAGTGCATTAATAGCTCTACCTAATTCCGACTTCTGCTTATTATACGAACTACCTGCGTATCTTTTTCTCCTTCTCTATCAAAACCATCCAAAGGTTGTGTGTAAAAAATCCGAGCGCCCATTGTGACACTCTATTAATTTTAAGTTAGGTTATTAAGGTAGATAATTTTTATGTTTGGTATACAATAAAAAATCTATCTGATCTATCTATTATTAAAACCTTAAGAACTTAGATTATCTATACATATAAATAAAATTGGAGTGTCTGTTTGTAATATTGAAATAACCGCTTTTTGTTATATGAATATATATATACGGTACATACACCAAAATAACATTTTTTACAATTTTTATCTGTCCATCTGTTTGTCCCGGCTAATCTCTAAAATGTCAGAACCGATTTTGACGGGACTTTTTTTGACAGGTAGCTGATGTAATAAGGAGTAACTTAGGCTACTTTTACTTTAGAAAAAAAAAATCCTGTAAGTAGTCCACGCGAACGAAGTCGCGGGCACAGCTAATTATTTCTATAGGTACTTCATAGAATTTTCTGTTCATGTTTATTTCTATATTTGAAACTTTCTACTCAATATAGCCTCTCTATGTGACTCAATTATTAAATAATTTATCATTTTGAATAATGGTCCGAACAGTTGTGACACTTTTGTTTGCAAACATTCGATTTTCTTCGCGAGGCCTTCGGTAAATGAGACAACGTCACTTTAAAACTGGCTATTTGGGAAACTTGATAAATGAAGAGCCTTTATGAGTGACGAAAATCTTAGGTTCATTTTTTGAGGGTTAAAACCTGATTCTCTTCAGTTGTCCTTTACGTTCCAAGGTCAAGGTCGTAATCAAATTTTTATTGCAGAACACAATACAATAAATCAATCCTTGTATTTGCTTTTTTCTCACTCTTTTGATGCACCTACCACTACTTTTTCTCCGCATCACCCAAAGGTTGACTGGAAGAGAATGCCTAAGGCATTAAGTCCGCCTCTGTACCCATGTGCATAAAGTGTTAAATAAAAATAAAATAATAAAATAAATAAATAATACATTTCTGGATATCATTTGAATGCTCTAGCTAATTGTGTCTTACCATATTAGGCATGCAAAATTGTGTTAGTTCAGCAACATTTATCAGGGCCTCGGTGAATCTTTTGAACAATCCTGCAGTATTTTTAAGGTCCCTTGAGATTTTAATAAACCGGTGTATTTTTGTGGTAGCACTAGCTTTTTTTCTTTATTATATTTAAGACTAGTAGAAATTATATGAAATCGAGTCAGGTCTCTATTTTTTTCGCTTAAAAGTCAACTTAGTGTACAATCGAGCAATAGTAATATCGAAACTCAAAATACGTCTAAAGTATTTTTATATACAGAATCTAGTTTAAAATTTCAAAACCGTATCTTGAAAAATCACAAAGTGCTCGACATACAACGGGGACACTTGAATTTACACTAATAATAATAAAGAGGTAAAGTTTATTTTTTGTTTTTTTGACCTATAGGATGTAATCTCTAAAAATACTGCAAAAATGTTTTCAGCGATAGAAAGCTGCTTTATTCCTGAGTGACATATTTGATGTAAGCGGGCAAAACCGCGGGCAGTAGCTAGTTGATAATATTTTTACAGTTTGTATCGTAGTTAACTAATGATAGAGTCTGTCTAATAAGTTAAACGACTTGGGTAATTATTAGGATTTAATGAAATCTGATGTAGTCAACATGGGTTCAATAATCAAGATTGATTAGGAGATAGAGATCATTGTTTACTAACAGAAGAACCTTATAAAAAGTACCAAATATCTGTATTTTTTAAATGATTAAATATTGTACTAAATTCCCAAGTCGGTTGACTTATTAGAAAGACTATAACATTATCCGTCACACTTTCAGCCTTTGGACTGTCAAATGTAGATAGATCTAAATATATAGTACATATATTTATTACGTATTTTATTCGTAAATGCTGCCGTAAGTGGTAAAGTTTAGTTATTGCGATCTATTGCACCTTATGTCAGCTTTTTAAATTCAAAATAGATGAAAAGTGTTAAACATCGCATTACATGTCACATTCTTTATCTATCTTGACATTTGCCATTCAAGAAATACTTGTACGACATACATATACATATAAACTTTCACCTTTACAATATTGGTGTGATATATTATTATCATATCTTAACAAGTTTGATATGATAATAATTTATACATAGAATTGAATACTTAATAAACCAGTGAATACACTATAATTGCCGGCGCGAATTATATTTTATTTAACACACGATTGTAAACATACATCTATATTGAATAACATTTTGCAGACTTGCGAACGCATCCTGTTTAATATAAATTCCATAAACGTTGGAATGACGTCGTCAAGTACCTATTGTCTATTTTATATTTTGTATTTAAAATCACTGATTTATAGAAAGCCTTGTAACTTTTAGATTTTGAAAACCAATTATTTGGGAGGGGAGAATAAGTGTTAGTACACTAAATATCTAATTGTAAAATATGTGGAATAATCCGAATATATTAGTTGAATAAAAAACTTTTATCAAATACAATTCAACAAAATTCAAATATTGTACCTACTTACAAGACCAGTTTGGATGACACACACTAACTTAACACATCACAATAACACTATACATTTTAAATCATTATTCTTACCATTTTTAATGAAAATCACTTGTTTTACACAAAAACTTCCATCCGTAAAGAATTTTTGTACACTAATATAAGTTTCTATTGATTGGCGTCGATCGCCATCCGTGCTTGCGTTTGCTTGAATGGCAGGAGGAAATCATGACGATAATACTAGCGGTCAAATTGAGGATTTTAACCTACAACTTGTTTTTAATACATTCCAAGGCTGACGTTTGTAACGAGATGATCACATATGTTTACTAGACGTAGCCTGCCATACATACAAACGCTTGCAACAATATGGAAGTGCATAGGTGCGTATTCTTACTATGCGTGAGCCTGACTAACAAGAAGCCTAGGTATACAGTTGGTCGGGACCAATGGCCGGGCGAAACTGGATGCGGAGATCATAGAACCGGGTGTTGTTGTGAATTCGGTGAGTCTGATTCCTATACTATAGGTAGAGTTCAAATGAAAAACTTGATTTGTTATTGTTTAACATTAGCAGGTAAACGACTAAGGATTTTTTTTTTTGGGTTTTTGCTTACCTGCGTTTACACGTTCATCACCCCAATATAAGTATGCTTGTTTAAATTGATACCAATTTCAAAACTTGACTTCGCCAGGGTGAAAGCTGAGAATTAACCCAAGGGAACACACGTCTTTCGATTCAGGTTAAAAATAGCGTATATGCTATTCCAGAGAGGGATGTATAAAAGCCTGAAGAAATAAGAGGTCAAAAAAACTCACGATGGCAAAGGACCACAAAATTTTACACAAACTGAAAAAGGCTATTACTCAAAGAGAGGTATTTGTTATTTCATTCCCTTCACACAATGAAAACAAATAAAAGATTTAAACAATGTGTCAATATAACGAGTTATTATAAAATACACAAGCTTATTTAGCGTAGAAAGTAAACTACGCACTACACTAAAAACACGCTAAGAAACTAAACTATGCACTAATTGACTTTAAAAAATTGCAACTTACAAATTCGAAGTAAGTTGTTTTTATTACGCATATTTTTTTTCTTTTGCAAAACAATTAAGATTAAAATCCTTAGTTTCCTCATACCTAGTAGATATAAAATTTTGACCTTGTAATGAATCATACACATTCAGTAGGATTAATAAAACAGATTGTTACTCTGTGCACATTCTGAAGTTATTAGCAGCACTAGCAAGCCGGCAGTATGCCGACGACTTAACACGAATATCGCCATAACCCAACTTGATGTGCTGTTTATGTACGAGACCTTTCTGAATAATTTCCGATTCCATATCAATATGATTTTTATGTCTATATGACTTATCAATATTGCGGTGACATCAATAAAAGTGATTGTCGTATATCGTAATAATTCTTCAACTTTTGGTAGGTTAGCAATGCTAGTAAAAAAGGATAGGCCCCAAAACTAAACCTTGAGGGACTCCAGCTCTTAGAGGCTTATGTTACAAAATCTATACTTTGTATCCGTTACTTATACTTGAAAGATTCTAAAAGCAAGCGAAGAAGGAGGTTTATCTTTACTTTATAGAGCAGACCCTTATGCTAAATCTTATCAAAGGCCTGTTGCATGTCGAAGGAAGCTTAGGAATAGTATAATTTTAACATTCAACATTTTTATTATTATCGTGAACATTTTAAACTAGTTCTGTTTTGAAGTCCCGTCTGTAGGCGCGTTAGTGACCAGAAATCATGAGTTTCCTTTCGCTTAAGGTTAGCGCTTTGTGGTACATCAAGAAATTTTCTTGCTAGAATAGACTGTTGGCTTCAATTTCTGTGGATCAATTACCTATTTTGTATATAATTATAATTTGATATACTTTCCACGCTATTGAGAAATACGGGTTCCTCAAAATTCTATTGAATAGTGACGCATCTTATAAGAAAGGCCTTTCTTAGAAGATGCTTCTGCTGATCCTGTAATTCTTTGGTAAGAAGGACGTCGTATCCGGAAGATCTATCTAAGCAGTGATGCAATCGTTGATGGTGAGGCATTCTAGTTTATTAAGACTCTAACTTTGAAGACACCTAAATTATAATCGGACGGAAAGACCGCAGTAGGCAAATTGTTCCAGTTCTTCGATGTAAGCGGTATAAATGACAAAACAAAACGCTTAGTTCAGACGGTAGAACTTTGTTTAAAGCTTTGAAATTAATTAACAGTCTTCGCGAACTATTCTCGGGCAAGACAATTCATTAACTTGATTTCGTTTTATAATAATAATAATATTTCACAACTACTATTCACACAACGCCGTCTAGTCTCAAGCTAAGCAGAGCTTGTGTTATGAGTACTAGACAACTGATAAACATACTTACATATTTCTAAATACATAAATATTATAGATAAATTACACCCAGATACAGAACAAATGATAGCACTCATCACACAAACATTTGTCCTGGGTGGGAACTAACCCACGACCTCCGGCTTAGTAGTCAGAGCCACTTACCACTAGACCATCCGACCAGTCTAAAAATATATATAAAATATGGTTCCGATGCGTGGTCGCTCACAATGTGCCCCATCAGAAGGCTTAAAGTCCCCCAAAGAGCAATGGAAAGGACTATGCTCGGAGTTTCCTTGCGTGATTGAATCAGAAATGAAGATATACGCAGGAGAACCAAGGTTGCCGACATACGTACGACAGGGTACATTGCTCGCAGAACAGATGGCCATTGGGGCCGAAAGGTTCTGGAGTGGCGACCTCGTACCGAAGATGCAACGTTGGAGGCCTCCTACAAGGTGGACCGATGACCTGGTGAAGGTTGCGGGAATGCGATGGATGCGGGAAGCGCAGGATCGTTCATTGTGGTAACACTTGGGGAAGGCCTATATCCAACAGTGGACGTCTATTAGCTGATATGATGATGATGGTGATGACATGAAGCCATAAGAATGACAAGTTTTTTCGTTAGAGAAAGTCGAACAAATTTTTAAAATAAATTTCATTCGTAATCCCGTTTTTCTCTCACAATAACTTAAAAATAAGCGAATGTTTATGCTTTCGATGGATAATTGAGCCATAATAGGCGTCGTAAAGTGGATTCAGAGCTCCGAGCCCGTATAAAAAGTATGGAAACCCCTATGTAACTGAATAGGAGTAACATTTTTAGCCGGAAAGTAGAGTTTCGGGGGAGAATTTTATTCACTAAGGTACCTACTCGCTTGAGCTGAAATTTTATGCTGGTCTTTGCAAGACCTTTGGAACCCAATTCATCAATTTTGATAAATTCCACCTCTGTTACAATGAATATCTTTCTGTACTTATATAAAAACGTTATATCAAAATAATCTGACTGATTTTCAGCGCAATTCGTTCAGTGATTTCAGCTGTGTTAATAAATCAATCTGTCGGTAATGGTTGCCTTTTATATATACATATAATCATAGATTGTACATAAAACATTTCATACAAGAATAATATAGAAAAAACTTTACTGTACACTATAGTAGATAGCAAAACTTTGACATAAACAAATCTATGGGTACAATGGCGGACTTATTTCTGACAGCGATATCTACCAGATAGGATGATTAAAATTAAAAAAAAACCAAGCAAGTGTGTATCAGACTCGCACACTAAGGGTTCCGTACAAATTTACCTATGAAAGCAGTTCAATTCCCGAATTGAGTTACGAAGAATTATCCGAATCCCAATTCTTTTTTTTATTATTTTTGTTACGTAACTACACATTTTCAGTTTTCAGATTTCTTCCTATACTTGATCTAATAAAACAATGTAGTGCAGAACAGAACTTCTATATTTTAAAAAATTGTGCCACTAAACCATTGCAGATGGCAGCACGTACATAACCAGACACAAATAATATAACATATTAGATATTACTTTTCTACACTTGAGCTATAAGACCTTGCTTCATGCAAAATTTCAGTATTCTAGATCAACAGGAAGTACCCTATGAATTTTGATTCCCTTGAAAGTGTCGAAATACACGTTTTTTGCGACATAAACGACCGTATCTTTTAACTCTGAATTTGATTTTTTCACAGCTTCAAGAGACCCCAGACAAGGGTATTGGGTTTTACCTTTAAATCGATACCTTGATAAACAGAATGGATAACAAAGTGATACTATAAGGGTTCCGTTTTTTCCTTTTCAGGTACGATATCAAGTAATATGGGATAAAGGCAGGAAGAAGAAGAAGAAGAAGAGGTACGAAATCCTAAAAAAGAAATAGTCTGCGATATTTTTTTACTAGGGCAACTGATGAGTTTTCTACTAACTACTCCCCTACTCTATTTTTATTAAAGCAACTTCAATTCAAATATTACAGTATTTCCAAACATATTTCTAGTTTAGAATTCTACTCGTGTCCACTTTACGTATGAAGTAATAAACTAACTTCTATGAACTGACCGCGCGCCATGTTTTAGTTATTACTTTTTTGTCAGTTTTAGAAGGTTTAACACTATTTATTTACTGAAATATTATTAGATTTCTTTTCCTGTGTGGTTTTTTTTCCTGTGTATCATCATTATCATCACTTCAGCTGAAAGACGTCCACTGTTGAATCTAAGCCTCCCTCAAGTGTCGCCATAACGACCGGTCCTGTGCGTCTCGCATCTATTGGATTCCCACAACCCTCATCTTATCATTGGTCCATTTTATGGAAGGTCTTCTAATGCTGCGTCTTCCCGTACGTAGTCGCCACTACAGAACTTTTCGTCCCCATCGACCATATATAGTTCTGCGAGTAATGTGCCCTACCCACTGCTTTTTTTTTTCACGTTTGGCGATTCTATGGGCTATGTCAGTAAATCTTTATTTCTTACTAGCTTTTGCCCGCGCGGCTTCGCTCCCGCTCTTCCCTACTTCAGCCTACTCTACCCTACTCTACCCTACCCTACTCTACTCTACTCTACCCTACTCTACCCTACCCTACTCTACTCTACTCTACCCTACTCTACCCTACTCTATCCTACTCTACCCTACTCTACCCTACTCTACCCTACTCTACCCTACTCTACCCTACTCTACCCTACTCTACCCTACTCTACCCTACTCTACCCTACTCTACCCTACTCTACCCTACTCTACCCTACTCTACCCTACTCTACTCTACTCTACCCTACTCTACCCTACTCTACCCTACTCTACCCTACTCTACCCTACTCTACCCTACTCTACCTTACTCTACCCCACTCTACCCTACTCTACCCTACTCTACCCTACTCTACCCTACTCTACCCTACTCTACCCTACTCTACCCTACCCTACTCTACTCTATCCTACTCTACCCTCCTCTACCTTACTCTACCCTACACTACCCTAATTTTCATGGTTTTATCCATAAGAACCTTCTCCTCAAATAAAGAAAACAACAAAAAAAAAATTAGCGAAATCGGTCCAGGCGTTGTTGAGTTATGCGCTTACCAACACATTTTGCGATTTATTTTTATATTATAGAAGATGTGATCACAAACTCCGAGCATAGCCCTTTCCATGGGCCTTTGGGTAACTGATGAAGTCCATTGTGAGCGAGCACGCTTTGGAGCTACATGTGATCACTGGTAACACGCACTGGTCATAGACTTTCTTGAGGCACTGTATGTTACTCGAACAGATACGTGGCTATCGAAATCTGAGTCGGATTCGACGGTTTACCTCTTTCTCGAAGTTGGACTGGACACTAGACTGAATGTCCCAGATGCCTGTGTGTAATTAGAGATATTTGAAAGCACTAAGGGGCATATGCATTAGATTAGTCTCCAAAAATGATTTGTTTAATCGAGTTTTCTGCCAAATTATCTACAGTCCAGGATCCGTGGTTCGTGGTCAAGTGCAAAAATGGACCATCGATCCTGGACTACTAGGTTTCAGTAGCTGATATAGTCCTTGGTGCTTTTCTATCTGTACTTGTTCTTTTTGTTTTTAAGTGTCTGATTATATACTTACACTAACCACTGTCAGCAGCCTGCAGTTCGCCCGCTTGAATAAAAGTTTCTTCACACTTATTTTATGGCCTTAGAGGGTGATTTTTTGAAAATCCTCTCTTAATGTTCGCCTAAATTGTAAAAGGAAACATTGTGCAAAATTTCACATTACTAGTCCCAGCTGTTTATTATTTATTTTATATTAACTAACTTCTACATTATAAAGGTACAAAGGAAGACTTAAATCCTAAGGTATTCTCTACCAGTCAACCAAGTCAGTTTCGGCTGTGCGTTGATATGCTATTCAGTCATTTCTCCTTTTTTGATATAGATAAATACAGAATTTTTCTTCGGCAAAATATCCAAAAACTCGTAGGTACCATTCGTTTCTAAACTAAAAAACATAACAACAATGTTTTGATTCTCTGTCTACAAGTTAAATATGTAGTATCCAGCATAAAACGCTTTCCACAATCTGTCGCAGAAACTTTTGAGCCGCTTTCAAGCGGTAGCGTCGTGTTTATGACGTCATAAACTCGAGGGTAGAACATAGATCACGGAAGATGGCCGCAGCTAGAGGCGGCATTGTCCGAACCATTTGTCTATCTGTGCCATCGTTTACTCGTTGGTACCACCTCTATACGTAAGTGAATTGCCACGATATGACGTTTTACTCGTTTATGTCACACTGCACTGTTGGTGCACCAGTTAAGCGATTCGGGGTCTGGGTATGTTATGAATGTGAGTTTACATGTCAGTAATATAGCAGAGCATAGCTTAATCAGCCTTTCAATTTACCCAATGCTGGAACTCAGACCTCCTCTCTAGGAAACGGAATGGGCCGTAAAAACGAAATCCACCTCGCGGGCCCAGTGAATGATGGTTGTTAGTAAATGTTGTGGTATTTTGTAGTGTGGAGCAACATATCGCTGCAATAATAACAATCCTGACAAACCTAACTAAGGTTTTAATAGCTAAAACGTGTTCTCAGCATACATTGCACATCTCTTTAAAGAAAAAGAAAGAAAGAAAAATATTATATTTGGTACACATAGATACGGTGTAGAAAAGCCTGTTGAAACTTAAGAATAACTGAAAACTATCACGATGTTTGAGTTCGGCCAAACATATTCTGTCCAGTTAATCGTCATGCTAAAAGGAAGTCAATGATGTCGACTCCTTTTTCTTTCACATCACTTCTCAGGCAATCTATACCGTTTTTCTTTAGCCTCTCTTTCGCTCTCCATCTATTTACATGTAGATATGTATACGGCTATGCAATCTTATCCATATATATATTATTTATTAAAATTATATGGGAGATTTACAGCTAAACCGAACAATTAATTCAAATTACATAATGTCCTGGCTTCTACCCACGGGTAGAAGCACTACAGAGCCATGACTCTGCCTATGTGAATCCTATTCCAGAATATAGTCTACCTGTGTGCCAAATTTCATCCAAACACAGATATACATAAATACCACCTACGATCATAATACATATTAGTGTGATATTGGCATATCTAGTCACATTCCAAACTCTGTGGGCTAGAAGCACGTGTTAGCGGCCAAACGCTTTTTATAGCCATAGTTTCCATTCTATGAGTACTTGTGAATATGTTTTTATAGTACGTCAAATGATAAGGTTATTATTTCAGCGATATGTGTTTTATGTTCTGTGAAAAGATTTTTGTTACTCTGCAAAAAGATCATGTTTTTGTGATATTTTTGTTAAATTTGTTCTTTTCTGTTTCTATCTTCAATATATTAAAACTAGGCGTTGTAAATCATTCAATGTGCTTCTCATTCTGCTGTCCTTAAGCTAAAAAGCTGTTATCTGACATTTGGCGGGTTTTCACACAAAATTCACTTTTTATATTATTTTGAATGTGGCAATGCATCGATATATGTATGTACAGCTCCAGTAAACCAATGAAAATACTGAAAATAAATTATGCGTTCAAGTATACCCGCGGTGCCAGTAGCTAGCGGGTCCAGTTTTTTTTTTCGGTGGGTTAAAATCATTCAGATGATAACCCCCGCCCTTGGGCGGAGCGGGAGATGTGTCAGACTCTTACAGACTAAAAAACCCACCCTGTTCCTTCGCTGCTTTTCATACCGAGGCCGAGCCTCCCTTTCGGAAGAAGACCCTTAGCTCCAGTAGGTTACGACCCTGCTGGCCCCTACGGTTGTTGACAACTCCTTGAAGCGCGCAGGAAATGTGCACGTCGTCGACAAATTGGGCTCGGTCTGGACGGTTACCGGAGTCCGGTCGGACCGTGAGCTACCCATTGCTCGTTGTCCGTAAGCCCGCGTCTACGGTCACAAGCGCGACCAAGCGAGACAGAGGGATGGAGCTGTACACCTTGTAAGCTTCATTCTTTTAACAGTTCAGCCCCCCTAGCCAAGTTACAACCGTTTCGCTTGCGCCGAACGCTTCGAGTTGACCTTGCCGCTAATTCTTTTGTTCTGACCACGTGACTGAGCGTTAAGACGACGTCATTCCCGTACATTTGAAGCTTTCTACAAGCGTTAACTATTGCAGATTAGCAACTTGGCTAGGGGTACTGCACCCTTAGGCTGCCCGCCCACGTTAGACATTTTGTAGGACTGATAATTAGGTCGATTTTGTATTTTTGTAACATTGTTCTGCATATTTCTGTACGTTTTGTAGGACGAGTGTGTCGCACTAATGCTATCAGTGTGTTCTATTTTTTTCCTATGCAGCTTTAGTGAAGTTGAATCTGCAATTCTTTACGCTAAACGAAAACTAATCAAGTGTATGAAAATGACATCATTTCAACGTTAGTGGTGGTGGTGGTTGTGGAAGTCGTGGTCAGAACAAACGAACAGAAATTTCGTAACTAAGTTCACATCGTTAAAAATGATATAATGAATTGTTATCGTTTCTACAATGTTCAACGCTACATCTTTTGTTATACACACGCTACATTGTAGAACGAGCAGCTGACTGAAGCGTCAACATGGCTACAACCGTGGCATTTCATGTCGAATTTCGTTCTCTCAAAGTCAAAGTCAAAAAAGTCAAAATATTTTATTCACATAGGCCTGCATGGGCACTTATAAAACGAATCTCTAATCGGCAACGCCTCGATGTCAGCAATTGTAGAAAACGATCACTGAACGTTTTATTGATCAAAACGGTTGTAATTTGGCTAGGGGTGAAGTTTAGTTTATTAAATGGATCGAGTTATGGGTGGGGCCTAAGTTCCGACACGTTGTTTGCAAACATTCAAATTTCTTCGCTGAGCTCTCTGTAAATGAGACACAGGCTATAAAACCAGCTGCTAGTGAAACTTGATAAATAAAAAGCGTCCATAAGTGACCATAAATCTTAGGACCCTTGAGACCTAAGTTATCCAGGTTTTACCATTTATACTGAACTAGCGACTTACGCCTGCTTCGCAAGGATGTTACAAATCTTTAAAATTCGTAGCTTTTCTCTACTACAATATGCGTTAACTAGCTTTTGCCCGCGGCTTCACCCGCTTAGTAGTCTATGTCACTCAGGAATAAATCTATGTCACTCAGGAATAAATCTATGTCACTCAGGAATAAATCAGTTTTCTATCGGGGAAATTACCTCTTCCAAAAAAAAAACAGACTATAGAGAAACTAGAAGTGTAGAAAAATTCCCCTACATCGTCTGTCTGTCTCTATGTTTGCGATAAACTATATTTTATGTACGCGGGTGAAGCCGGACCGGTCTTTGGCGACACTTGAAGGTGCCCCAAGTGTTGCCACAACGACCGTTCCTGTGACATCCAAAGACGTCCACAGTTGGACAAAGACCTCCACCTAAGCCCAACAGTGGACATCTTTCGGCTGAAATGATGATGATGATTGCCAAACAATGCATGACTGCAGTTTTGACTGGCCTGTTGGTCTAGTGGTTAGTGACCCTGACTGCTATGCCGGAGGTCGTGGGTTCGATTCCCACCCAGGACAAATGTTTGTGTGATGAGCATAATCATTTGTTCTGTGTCTGGGTGTAATTTATCTATAATATGTATGTATTTAGAAATATATAAGTATGTCTCTCAGTTGTCTAGTACCCATAACACAAGCTCTGCTTAGCTTGGGACAAGACGGCGTTGTGTGATAGTCGTGGAATATTATTATTATTAATGAAGTCTGCCACCACAAACAAAAATCCATCTTCAATTTGCCTTCTGAACAAAAATACTTACACTATGCCTTTTCCGATTCCCGTTGTAAGCGAAATCTCTAGTAAAAATCTGATAATAATAGCAGCGTTTATCAATAAAAGAAAATAGGGATTATAAGGGTCTGGGCACAGAGGGCAGTCACAAATCTTTATCGACGGACCGTATTGTGATTTATGGAAGACTATGCTGCTACCCGTGTATAAGATACGAGTATGTTGGCGAAAATACCATTTAATTCCCGAATTATTGGGACCTGTTTAGTTGTTTAGGGTTCCGTATCTAAGTTATTAAAAATTAAAAACGTAACCCTTATAGGATCACTATGTTGTCCGCCTGACTGCCCGTCTGTTTGTTAGTCTGCCTGTAGTTACATCACAATTTTTTTTTGTTTGTTAGCCCGCTGTCCAACTGCTGGGCAAAGGCCTCCCTCCACTCCTTCAAATGATCACGGTTCCTCGCTTTCTCTTTTCAGTTCTTAAGGAAGCCATCCAGGTCGTCCCGCCATCTCCTTCGTGGTCCAGCACCAATTCAGCGTTTTTCGCGCCACAGCTCGTTAGACATACAACAGACATGTCCTGCGCAGTCCCATTTAAGTTGGGCAGCCTTTTGAGCCACATCAATGATTTACACAAAATAATTAGTTTTTATTTTTGCATTAATAAGTTTGTGTCTGTCCGTCTGTTCGTTCGTCTGTAGTTAAATCACAAAATAATTCGTTTTTGTCTTTACAGTAGTAAGTTTGTACGGAGCCTCCTGGTTCTTAAGGCCTACTCACACTAGGCCGGTCTTTTTTAAGTTAAAAAGTGTATTAATTAAATCTCAAATGTTTTCCATATTAGAATATTTTAGTCAAGAAGTACTTACTTAATATTAATTTACGACGTAAAACGTTTCGCCACGCACCGGTACATAGTAGAGATCCCACCCATCATACGCACAAAGCGTTTTGGAAACACATTTATTGTGCGTACAGCCGAGGGGTGTGTATTCTCTAAAAAAAACAGCCTTGAGCGCAGCGCTGGCCGCAGCGACGAGTCGAGAGCACAGTATATTGGATTAACAAACTAATTCACTTTTACATTGAATCGTCGCTGCGCTCAAGGCTGTTTTCTTAGAGAATAGCACCCCAGGAGTAGAATTCCCTGCCGGAGCTTGTGTTTTCTGATTGCAACAACTTAGGTAATTAAGTCGAGAGTGAATAGGTTACTTCTAGGCAAGCGTGCTCCATCGTCGACCACATCATCGCTTACTATCAGGTTAGATGGTGGTCAAACGCAAGCCTACCAATAATAATAAAAATCATTTAGAAAAGAAAGATTAGGACCTTTCTTTCTTATAATTAAATTAGTATAACAAGCGAATTTCCTAAGTCCTCAGTTACCTATTCCGAAATTGTTTTGCTGAAAACGTAGCCAATTTCGTTTTTCGTTTAGGAACCGAAATCCTTGTTCTGAAACTATTCGCCGCGTTTCCAAGACCTTGGAAAAGTTGTAACAAAATCAAAACCAAAGGGAATTTATTTAGTTTTCTCACGGCTCGAACGGTGCCACCGAACCTACTACAAAGGACTAATGAAGGTGCAAAAAATATGTTTTAACCTTTCGTATTTCGTAATTAGAGACACAATTTAAAATTTATTGTGTCCCGCGTAGATCCGCGCTCCGGTCATACCACGGGTTAAAAGGAAAAAAAAATAACAGGCTTCTAAATTTGTACAGCAAAAAGTAACATGACTTACCTACACAAATCTAAAATAAATAAATAAATATAGTAAATTATTCTTATTCTTACAATTGTGTCAGGGACCAGATAACCTTAGGATATAGATTGAAACGAATACAACAATACAGGGGTAGTGTGCGGTGTACTTTTTATAAATTAACGAATATAAACCAAAAATTAGATCGTTGACGTGGATCAAAAGGCTTGCACTTAAGTGGCACTAGGCTGGATATGCCTCCGCATGGCAATCGAGCGATGGGCCTTTAAAACTTATAATTGATGTAGTTAAATTGCACGACGGATTGCGGTAGGCCAAGGCCAAGGCCTCAACAAAAAAAAAATGGGAGGATGGGAGTAGGAGGGTGATAAGTAGCTTTGACCTATTCTCAAACCTATCAAATAAGTATACAAAAAAAAAATGGTCAAGTCGTTTCGGAGGAGTTCGATAACAAACACTGTAACACCAGATTTTTATGTATTAGAAAAAAGATTCATCTGTTCGTGTGTTTATCACGTAACTCCACTTAAATATCTTGATCGATTTGGATGAACATTTGTGTATACATTTGATTAGGTCCTTGGATAGTTTAAAAACACAATTGAACCCGGTAAATGACGCTGCTATTGGGTTCACAATTTTTATTACAATATGACAATAAGCCAATGTTTAGGAAAAAATATGTCATTCAGAACCATTAGCTTAAACTGAAATAGAAAACACCATTAAAATAATTTCGTAATAAACTGAAATCAAAACTCATTTATTTTATGTTTCATTTCCCATTAAGGGCTCGTTTAGAGTTTTTCGGAAGAAATTTCAGTTTTTATAATGGTCATAAAATAAAACAGCCTGTATAAAAATCCCATTCAATTTAATTAATTTTGAAATCTTCGTCAAGTTATAAGGGCGAATGCCGAAAGACGAAGAAGTGCGGAATCATGCACATTCGTTTTCGTGAAGTAGAATGGCTCGACGAACGTATCGAAAGTGGTAGAAACTGAAGACCACTACGATGGAGAAGAAGTACAATACTGGAACAAAAAACATGCATCAGTGTAAGTTCACACATGTAAACGCACTATTTCACCGGGACACCATGGTGGCGCGACCAGTTGCGCTGCCATGGTGTTCCAATGAAATAGATCTAAGGGTGCTACCACACCAATCGATCGATCATCGATCGATGCTATCAATCGATGGTAGAATGCATTAGTCGACGTCGATCGATTGGTTTGGTAGAAACAACCGGTTGACTGTCAATCGACGATCGATCGAGGATACAATGGATTAGTCGACGTTGAGTCTTCTAGGTTTGCGTCTCAGTAATAAGTAGTTCAAGTACGAGCAGCATCGTCAGTACGATTCACAAGAGGAATTCACATTTCAATCGAAACTGATGGCGTATATTAATATGTTATCGTCGATCGAGTCCATCGACCGGCAATCGATCGATTGGATAGTCGACCGGTATCCGTCGATCAATTAAAGCTACCACATCAATCAATTTCTACCGATGTCGATAACACCCTAAGTTACCAAACTAGACACCATACAGACGCCAGAGTTGCCACACGTGCGAGCTGGTCGCGCCACAAAATTGGTCGCACAACCAAACGAACATCAGGTGAGTAATTCTCTATAGAGCTGTATACATTTTGTTGGTAGCTGCGACTATTATTGAACCAGTGTTGATTACATCAGAGTTCATTTTACCCTAATAATTACCCAAGTCGTTTAACTTGTTAGACAGACTCTAGCTAGGCATTAGGTCTTCTTTCTTTTGACATATAATAGTTAATGGATAAATATGGAATGAAAATGACTGATAGCTACAACTCACCAGCTCCAAGGAACGTTAGAAGTCCACTAACGCACGCCAAGTTCGCTAGTCTGTGCTGCTCATCTTTTATTTTAGGAGCTGTAAAATAATATCATCATTATTTTTTTATATTCTTTTATTACTGAGGGTCGGTTCAACGCGTTTTTTTCTTCCATTCTGTCATGTCACCGTCACAATATCACTAACACCCTTTTCTTTCATATCACTCCTCATACAATCCATCCATCTTTTCTTTGGCTTCCCTCTCCCTCTCTCTCTATCTACATCTCAGATTTTTTTTAGTGACATGCATTTCATCCCTCGTCTTTACATGACAATACCAAAACAAATATTATTTTTTGATCATGTTATTTATTTTTCGTAGTATTCTTTTTATTGTAAGTATACTGTAGTCTCCATTGACTTGGTGATCTATCGAGGGAGACCTCAAGTCAGCCCATTTGCTAGAGCCAACAACCCAGGATAGCATATCCCTGATGCCGATTTGTGAGGAGTCCCGACACCATATAATAGAAACAGAAGATAACAAATAAGAAGGAGAGAAGAAGACTGTAGTGTATTTAAAAAAAATGGGCAGTAACAGTATGGTTAGTAGTAGTTACAGAAAAAAAAAATGTAAAAACGATGGCCCACACTAGGAATTACTTCTGTATCGTGAGTGTTGTTGCAAACATGTAAACTCGCATACATGAGACACCGAGGCTCAGAACAACTAACTGTAGGCCATACAAATATGTTCTGTGCAGGAACCGAATCCGCACACACATCGCAACAGCCAATCGCTCAAACACTGCGCTGTATAGTCTCTAAATCGGTCTCCAATCCGTCCATAATAATAAACGTGAAACAAAATCTGTTTGGGACGATATTGAGGGATACGCTGTTACTTATTTTATAATTTATTTACACACATATATTACATAGAAGACCATACATTATGATAATTTATATAAATAAAAATAGAAAAGACGCTGCTTATTTAAAAAAGGAATATCTTCCAGCAGACCTGCGAAAGGAGAGATAACAAGTGTAGACAATAGTGTGTAGAAATGTGAAAAGAATAGTTTGTGAAACCTTAAAATAAAATAAAAAACATACGTATAATTTAAATATGTACTATCACACTAGAGAGGAGAAATAAATTAGTGCTCTTTTATTTTGCTTTTATGAAAAAACAAAAACGTAATCCGACACAGTAATGTACTGTGTCGGTTGCATGCAGAAATCGTGGCAAATATTATATTAAGGCGTATAGTCCCTTGAACCATCTGACCGAAATTAAGTGGACGCAACTCTCTCACTCGCCTAGGCGGCACGCAAATCTGTGCATTTATTTGCGGCCAGCAGCGCCCGGAAAGCGCTTTAAATCCATTTTCTCTGCGAGATATTGATTGTTTTACATATGCAATGTACACTTTGAAGAATATTTAACCACTAATTTTTATGTTTAAAAATGTTTCTAAAGGTCCAAGCCGTTTCGAATGCTAAATATTTTTTTTTTTTACAAAAGTACGAAAAAAAAGTAATAGCACGAAAAAATCAAATATTGATAATGTTGTTCATGAATCTTTAATGAACATATAATTTTTTTCAAACCTATTAACCTGGCCGTTACAGAGGAGTAGGCTACAGAAAGTTATAGTTTTATGGTACTTTTCGGGCGCTTGGCCCTTAAAAGTAAAACTCAACGAATACAAAACAGATTCTATTTTAAAATCATTTTATAAACGTAGCAAGGATCGTCTACACACGAACGAGCTACGCACGTAGGCGTCATGATGACGTCATTCTCTGCCGCGTAGCACATTCAGCGTAGCCCACGGAACTCCGCTACGTAGGATATATATGTATGTTCTATGAGGGCCTGTTAAGGGGTGACCAGCGTTCCAACCAAGGTCACCTTGGTTTATGTATTTGCTTTGTGTTGCGGCTACATGGATGTAAACCACGCGTCAACACGTTCTGTGGTTGGGAAAACGGGCTTCCCTACCAAGTGCATTGAAGGTCATGAATTACAACTGCTGTCTACATGGATTAAAACTAGCAAGGCCACCTTGGTTGGGACGTTGGGTTGCAACTATTTGGTCACCCCTTGAGTCCGCTCACTTAGACATCCGAAGGTACAATAATTCGCACCTAGCTGAAAATTGGTAAAGATTGTTCAAAATATCATTGTAAATGAAAAAAGGCCTCATCAGTCCGATACCTGTAATAGTACATTTTGATACAAGTGAGGGAAATTTGTCATTGCAATCGAGGCTAAATTCACCCTGGGCACGCCACATTTATGGCGCTGAGCCCCCTCTTTGAGGCGTGCACTGTTCCCGCGCGCCTCAAGGAGTTGTCAGCAACAGCAGGGGCCAGCCGGGTCGAAGCCTACTGGGGCCAAGGTTATCTAAAAGGAAGCTCGAGGCCCGGTATGAAGGCTGGCAGGAACGGGGTGGGTTTTTTAGTCAGTAAGAGTCTGACACTATCTCCCGCTTCGCCCAAGAGCGGCGGTTGTCGTTGGATGATTTTCCCCATCGTAAAAAATGGCGAAATTCTTCAAGGTGTTATATAGCCAACTGTTACAGTGACAAATCTCCACGAGTATCAAATGGCGTTTTTCAATACTTACGAAGAAATACTTTCTCTGAAAATTAAGACGCATTTTTGTTCATTTTCTACTGAAGATTTGCCAAAGTTGCCACACATTTTAGTTTTGATTTATATGGCAGCAGAAAAACGTGTTTTTTATCTCAATCATAATATCTGGCTCTTTAATTATTTTTTTCATAAGTAACACAAATGAATTTTGGTTAATAATATTTAATATACTTTATTCCTGCGCTTAACCTTTGTAAGTTGAAGGGGAAGCAAAGGTATCAAACCGTTATTGGCAGGTGCAAAAAGAAAAAGAAAAGCCAAACACAAAGAAAAGATACACAAATAAAACATAAATAGAACACAATAATATGATTATAGCATAATGGGAATATTAACGCCAACTACTGCCAATTTCTTACAAACATACTCGCTAACTTTAATCGCTCTACACTAATATTACAAAAAGGTGTAGCGACATCTATGGCGCCACATAAGAACTACGAAGAAAACACGAAATCCTGCATCGCGCAATCAAAGTTCTCCGCGCGATTTGAACATATACGATAGCCCGAAATCATCTATCGGGCAGTCGCCCACCAGACCATAACACCTGTCTGGTCGGAGGATCCTCCCTTTTCAACGGAGGTTTGCGGGACTTTACTCTCTGTTCCGCATACCTCCAAAAAGGTAAAGTTGCTTTTTTTTGTTTGTAATCTCTAAAAGTACTGTACGCTTAGCCAAGTTGTTATTCTGTAATCGTTAACGCTGTCGAAAAGTGATGAAACGTATGGTAATGACGTCATCTCAACGTAAAGTCGCGTGGTCAGACCAAACGAATAGACAATTCGTAGCCAAGTTCACATCGTTCAAAATCGTTTCTACAATGTTTAACGCTACATCCTTTGTTATACAAACGCTACATTGTAGAACGAGCGGCCGACTCAGGCGCGTCAACATGGCTACCAACTTATCGTTTTCTACAATTGCTGTCACTGAGGCGTTACTGATCAGAGAACGCAATTCGACACAAACTGGTTGTAACTTGGCTAGGGGGCTGGTCCGATTGCTAAATTTTTTTCACCGATAGAAAGCTGCTTTATTCCTGTGTGACATATATGCTATATTTTATGTATGCGGGCGAAGCTACGGGCAAAAGCTAGTTTTGAATATTAATAGCTCGGTTGCTGGCACTGGTTTGCGAACGACGAGCGTTAGGTAGCTCGCCTCAACCAAACTCGAGTAGACAGCGCGTTATGTGTCACAAGAGCCTCAAATAAATGTTACCAAAACTGAAGGGGCCCAGCAGGGCCAATGCCAGCTAAGACCACGGGAAGGTTGGAAAGAGTTTACCGTGACCCTAGAACGCAAAAGGCAGGACATAGGTGTAAAGTTCATTATATTTATACGAAATCAAGGAAGGATGGATTTAGGAAAAAAAATTAATAACTTCATAGTGAAGATAAAACAATTATAAGACCGATGGGAAAAAGTAGTGGTCCATTAACTGGAATATTCAATCTGCTAACCTGAGAAAATACTACACTCTCGTATCTCGAAATAAACTAGATATATTATTTTCTTCTTCTTCTTCCTGCCCTTGTCCCGTTTTATTTGGGGTCGGCGCGACATATATTAAACATACTAGATATATTACTTATGTTTAACATTTTTATGTGGTTTAATTGTGCCGACTTAGTACAAACTATTCAAAAAAATTCAATTGATTTTAACGTTTAATTTGGATTGTAGGAAGGTTTATTTAGAACACTCAATCCTCTTATGGTGCAAAACGAGTTTTGATTTCACAATTTACTCTGTGTTACACACGTAAAACAGAATAAGAATATTACGAATTTATCAAGCCAAAACTGCAAAATTTGGAAACACTCGAAACAGAAACAGAAATGTTGGTGCATTTAGTTGGTTTTTGCATTAAGAATAATAAAAAAGTGCGATTATAGTTAAAAAAAATTACCTTAAAAAATCCCTAGAGAGAAATCATTTGATGATTTCCTACTTCCAAAAAATGGCACTTATATACACAGAAAAGGTTCCTCCACATAAAATAAAAACATTCCGTAAGAACATTTTTGTCAGAATCCTGTCTGTTTCATACGGCTGGGACTCTTACATTTACATTAGGGCGGAGGAGCTCGTCGTTTGTTCCACATACTCAATTACATATTGGAAACGAATTCGGGACTGATACTGTAGAAAATAATGCAGAAGTTCCATGGCTCACTTCTTTTGCGGCCCGTTTTTTTTTTTTTTTTTTGATCGATGGGAAAAATCATCTTATGACAACCCCCGCTCTTTGGGCGGAGCGGAAGATAGTGTCAGACTCTTACTGACTAAAAAACCCATCCCGTTCCTTCAAGCCTTCATACCGGGGCTCGAGCGCCCTTTCGGATAACCCTGGCCCCAGTAGGCTTCGACCCGGCTGGGCCCCTGCTGTTGCTGACAACTCCTTGAGGCGCGCGGGAACAGCGCGCGCCGTCGACGACTTTGGCTTGGTCCGGACGGTTACCGGACGTCCGGACAGTGAGCTACCCATTGCTCACTTTTTGCGGCCTGTTCACAACCTTGTTGCGGTAAGCGGTAGCTAAGCGGGGCGGAGAGCGGTAAGAACAAAAGTATGAAAATATTTGAAGCACGCCACGAAACGCCGCTCATAGCACCGAGCGTCCGTTTACCGTTCGCCGCGCCCGAGACGCTAAGAGCTTTTTTTTTAAATATATATGTGAAAAAATATAGCATGGTGTAAAAATTCTTGGAATCCATTCAGTTACTGATTCTGATCAAAATTATACCTATTCAGGTTTCGTATTTACTAAAAATAATGTTATATAATGTGTGTTGTATGTAAATTTCGTGGTAATTCGTGGGGACTTGATAATACCTCCTTTAAAATCTCAGAATCATAAATATGTTGATTTCATCATTTACTTCTACGAACTTTACGTGAATATACTCTACCTATTCTGATATCTAAAACAAAACTGGGCAAGTGCGAGACGGACTCGCGCACTGAGGGTTCCGTACATACTTATGAAATCAGTTTAATTGTTCTACAGATCGAGAAGGGTTCTCTTAGTCCGTTTGTCACCGCAGGGATCCAGCAGAATATCAGCGTCAGGTATTTTGCCTGACACACGCTGAGCTGGGCTCCCTTTGGTGCAACATTGAGATGCACACCGCACTATTTTTTTTGAGATTTACAAGTACCCAACCTTTTTTTTTTTTTTTGGAAAAATCATGCATTGACATCCCCCACCCTTGGGCGGAGCGGGAGATAGTGTCAGACTCTTACTGACCAAAAGACCCACCCCGTTCCTTCAAGCCTTCCTACCGGGGCTCGAGCGCCCTTTCGGATAACCCTGGCCCCAGTAGGCTTCGACCCGGCTGGGTCTCTGCTGTTGCTGACAACTCCTTGAGGCGCGCGGGAACAGTGCGCGCCGTCGACGACTTGGGCTTGGTCCGGACAGTTACCGGACGGCCGGACAGCGAGTTACCCATTGCTCACTGTCCGCAAGCCCGCGTCTACGTTGGCCGGAAATCGGGATCAGAATCCCGGCGACGGCGGCGGCGATAACGCCGTTGCAAGTACCCACCCCATAAGTGTCACTTTAATATCTTGTTTTTTTTTTGTTTTTAATGTTATCATTATTTTATTTTTGTGTTTTATTTGGCTTGTAAATTTTTTTTATTTGTTTTTATTTTTGTTGTTTGTATCGGTGTAGGTGTATTTTGGTTTTTTATAATTTAGTTGTGCTTTTGTGTGCATTTTGTGTTGCAACAAATATTTTTTTTTATCTATCTATCTATCTTAGGGTCATATTTCACCGAGACATGGCGGAGCAACCAGTTGCTCCGCCATGGTGTCTTGGTGAAGTATAGCCCTAAGCTACCAAACTAGACACCATACAGACATCAGAGTCGCCACACGTCCGACTTGGTGGCGCCACCAAATTGGTTGTGCAACCAAACGGTCAACCGGTGAGTAACTAACTCTCTAGACGTGTATACATTTTGATAGTAATGACGACTGGTCGCGCTTCCACGGTGTCTAACTCTTAAAGTTTGTACAATTATTTCAGTCAGTAGTATGGAGCCGAACTTCTGAAGCCTTATGTTGTATATCGTGCCAATACTAAGACATAGTGAATTTATGTAAATAGTCAATGTTATGTAAAGCGAGTGTTTTGCGAAGGCCGCAGGAAACGGTTTGGTAATGTAGAACGTTTATGAAGAGAGATGTGTGGCAGAGGTGCTCAACCTTTTTCCTTTTATTAATAGAATAAGATTTCAATTAAAAATATTTTTTCGTAACAAGCGCGATAAAAGCGCGGTATAGATTTAGATTTATTTATTTGCTAGAAATTTAGGTATATACACAAATATAACACATAGGCTAGGATTTCCGCTAAATTCTACCTTACGGCATGGAAAATTGGAAAAACGTGAAAAGTACATTCAAAATTATTAAAAATTTAAAATTATTATAAACTAGCTGACCCAGTGAACTTCGTACCGCCTAACAGACAATGGATGTATACTCCATCGGTTTAGGTAGTTAACTAAATGTAGACTAAATCTTAACATGTCTTTTATAAAAAAATGTTTAAAAATGTATCTAAAAATATTTACAGTTAGGTTTTTACCTAAACCGATGTTAGGTAATAAACTAAAAAATAATCTTTGTATGTCTTTCATACGATTTATTTTAACCTTTCGTATGCCGTAATTAGAGACACAATTAAAAAGTTATTGTGTCTCGCGTGGATCCATGTTCCGGACACACAAAGGGTTAAATAAAAAGACATAAAGATTGTTTATCTTTAGTTAACTACTTAAACCCATGGAGTAAAATATATCTTTCGATATAGTCAACCGATTGCGATGAAACAAAGCCTAAGTAATAAACCAAGTTATATATAAAGCATGCGGAACAGTCTGAAAAGTCCCGTAAACCTCTGTTAAAAAAGATAGATCCTACAACCAGATGGATATTTTATCTCATCTGACCAACTACCCTCCAAACTGGAACAACTACCAGAGAGAAGATTTCGGGTTGTTGTATATATTCAAATCACGCGGAGAAATCTAATTGTGCAATGCAGGATTTCGTAGCTTAATTCATATGTGGAACCACAGATGTCGCTTCAGGTGTAAAAACAGAACATGTCAACCAGATCTTTTCCCGCAGACGCGACATATTAGTTTTAAATGTTATTTGAGAACTTGTCGGAGCAAACGGAAAAGTTTTTAAAAACGAGATTGAATAAAGTTATGAAGGTCAAACTTGAATTCAAGAAAACACCAGAAATTGTCGCAGGTTGCACGAAAAACGAAATGTTTTGAATGACGCTCAATTGGTTCTCATAACTTCCACTGTAAAATACTCTCATTATAAAACAATCATTTAAATTTTTCTAAAAAGTTCGTGAGTAATCATCCGAACACATCGTCAGAATTCGCATTTAGAGTAACATTTAACTGAGCTCCTGCTCTAAAACAGTTTGAGCACCACTGATTTTGTATACAAAAAAGTTATGAGAATTACTAAGGCCTTATAACCACAATTTCCACATTTATTTTTGATATTTTGCACTTCTAATATTCAAAGAGGCTTTAAAATAAACGAAATATCTTCAAATACTGATTTGTTGTTACTTGACATTCATACAGACAGGAAAACGAGAATTACTTATGAATCAATAAAGGGAAAGGAATCGAATTTCCGGTAGAAATTTATTTGCAAGCTGCTTATTTGTTGATTTTGTTTAAGGAAAACAAACAGTTCTCTTTTTTATTGGTTAGGACGGTTCCAGTAAACATTTGAATTCGTGCAAAAGCGAGCGAAGAGCAGTGGTAGACGAATGGTTTAAGGTCGCGGGTTCAAACCCAGCCCATTACATTGTGTAATTTATTTCATTACCACTGCTCTCAAAACGGCGAAGGAAAACATCGTGAGGAAACCGGCATGTCCTAGAACGAAAAATTAGAAGAAGTGCGACATTCACCAATCCGCACTGGGCCCGCGAGGTGGATTACGGTCCAATCTCTCTCCTATAGAGGAGACTGGAGTCCCTGCAGTGAGAACATTAAAAAGGCTGATGATGATAATGATGAAAGGTATCCCCTCATTTGGGAGTACAGTATACTTACTAATACAGCCGTGAGGTGTTATGACCAATGATCGGAAGAGCTAAGTACATCAGTCACAATCATGCCGCAGCCACAAACGCAGCCACAAAGGAAGCTGAGACGCGCGACAACTTTGTTGAAAAATTTGTTGCCGGTGGCTGTTACTTTTTAGGGTTCCGTAGTCAACTAGGAACCCTTATAGTTTCGCCATGTCTGTCTGTCTGTCCGTCCTCGCTTCATCTCTGGGACCGTTAGCACTAGAAAGCTGAAATTTGGTACCAATATTTATATCAATCACGCTGACAAAGTGGTCAAATAAAAATTGGAAAAAATGTTTTATTGGGTAGCCCCCCTATATGTAAAGTAGGAAGTGATTTTTTTTTAATTTCAACCCTAATGTGTGATATATTGTTGGATAGGTATTTAAAAATGAATAGGGGTTACTAAAATCATTTTTTGATAATGTCAATAATTTCGGAAATAATTGCAAAAAAACAAAAAAACAATGTGTCCCCCCCTCTAACTTTTGATCCAAGAGTTTAGAAAATATGAAAAAAATCTGAAAAGTAGAACTTTATAAGGACTTTCTAGGAAAATTATTTTGAACTTGATGGAAAGAACAGGTTTTGTACAAAAAAGACAAAAGGGTTCTACAAAATAATTTCTGGACTAAGTTTGTAGTATAATCGTATATGCAGGCATTTTTCTAACCTCATAAGTGGGTACACTTATTGTGAATTTGTGACGGACGGGAAACTACGGAACCCTACACTGAGCGTGGCCCGACATGCTCTTGAGCGGTTTTTTTTAACCCTTACACGCAGTATCATAATAGACGCTATCGAAGAAGGTCTACATACGCGAATGGCGTGCTGCGGCGTTTTATATCGGCGGCCACAAGAAGCGAGCAGTGCCGTTTTGTAGTGTGTGGTAACCATCGACGTCAACCGTGTGTGGCGAGTCCATATAAAATGTATGAAAACTGCAGGAAATATGCCGATTGCCGGTGGCGGCGTTTTGTGGTCGGGGCCGTTGGCCTGTGTGTGGCAAACCTAATTTACTTACAAATTGGCGAAATGACCTATTCTAATCAATGTTTATGACTAAGAATTTAAACAGTAAATACTTTACCGTCTTTAAACCTGACGCAGGCTCGTCCAATCTTGGCGATGGCTAGCACCATCAGTCCTTTCCACACTATTGCCGCAACGAACAGGTATATCTGGTTCAAAAATATTATCGTGTAAACGACTTATGTATATTCTAGTAATAGACAAGCCCTTTTGTGGAAACTATTTGTCAATTTACTGTAAAGTTAAAACAAAAGTTCGCTGCAGCGCTACATTATCATTATGGCGTCTAACAGAACTATTAAAACATGCAGCGCTAAAATAGCTTTTAAAAGATACTTTTTTCGCGACCGAATTGTCTTAAGCGCCATGAATTTTGTGGCACTTACGCGTTTATAACTTATATCTGTGGCCCTAGTGAAAAAGGATCTAAGTCCAAAAATGCAACTTTACAGGAGACGTAAAAAACACTCTGCGTGCTTCAAATTCGTGTTTGACCTCGTGTGTCATTCAAACCGCTACCAAATGAAATACATGTGATGTTTTTTATAGGTAAACAATTTATGCTCTTTACTATTATTGGGTTATTTTTTATGTAAAGTTAATAGTTTTTAAGATAGTGACTTATACCAATCACAAAATGAATTCCATAAGGGTATAAAATAAGTAAGACCCGTTCTCCTATAAGTTAAATATTAATTCATGCACGTGAAAAGGGATACGCATTTGAAATTATTTTTAATAACTAATTACCTAATGGAAAGAAATATTTTTTCTCTTTATTTGAGTGAAAACGGATATAAGTCTAATAATATCCTTTCTAACTTAAACCATTTTTATGGACTAAGTGTTGTTGTATCGATAAACACCAACCAAATTGAAATGTGGTTGGTTTATGTTAATATAGATTAAAAAACACAAAAGAAAGTTTTTATTTTTCCGTTTAAAACAATATAAATGGACTTGAAACTTGCGTGGTTTTTTTAGTGTCAGTTGAATCCTTTTGCACAAAGTAACTTCCTTATTTTTAGGGCTAGCTTAGATCTCTTTTCACCAAACGATAGAGCATTTTTTTCTGATTATTTTGGTATAATTAACTCATTTTCGACAAAATCGGACTTAGACCCTTTTTCACTAGGGCCACAGATATATACCTGAGTGACCTACGAAAAATTTTAGCCCATCAAAAGGTATTTCATAGAGAAATGGGGAAGGGGCTAGGCGGGACCGGGTCTTACTACATACATACCTAATATTTCGTAGCAGCTGTAACAACCGTTAGCCTAGCCAGTATTCGAAATACAGTATAGTATACAACATCGTTTATAAAAATACACGTGCACGTTGAGTTTCTTGAAGACAATTGTGACAAGTTTACTTAAAAAAAAAACTAACAAGATTAAAAAACCTTATACATTTCAAATATATTTCAGATACATTTTTATTTTTATTTTATTTTTAGCTATGTTTTTTATGTCTTTTAAGATATATTTTGAATGTATCTAAAATATATTTAAAATATATGAAATATATATGAAAATAGGCCAAAAGTTAGTTATTAAAAATATACATATTTACGATATGTATTTTATATATTTTATGGGAGTAACTAAGTTTGTTTGTGCAAAATAAAGGAGATTATTTTTTTTTAATCTTGTTAGTTTTTTTTTAAGTAAACTTGTCACAATTATCTTCAAGAAACTCAACGTGCACGTGTATTTTTATAAACGACTAGCTGTGCCCCGCGGTTTCACCCGCGTTTTTCTCGTTTCCGTGGTACCAACTCTTAACATCTTACACACGTGATAACTTTTAAACGAAATATCCGATTGAGATGAAATTAGTGTAATGTTCAAGGTGTACCCTTAAGAATAGGTGTTAGAAACAAATTAGTTGCAGAACCTAAAGTTACTCGTATGCCTAATTGCCTTGACCACAAGTACCGAGTAAACGGGCGAGACAGTGCTCTCGGCCAAGTACTCGGTACGTGTAAACACAGCGCCGAGTGCTCGGCCGAGCTCTTATCTCTACGATTCGCTTGCATTCACTGTCTCGGCCGAGCAACATTTTACTCTCTGTCCCTTTTACTCGGTACGTGTGATCAAGGCATTATTACTCTTAAATTTTACCAGCATGGCTCTGCAATTTTCCGTCAAAGCGACGACGATTAACAGCACTCCTGCGCCGGTAACACCGCTCAACACGATACCCGTCGCCAAACTAACGACTGCAGGAAAAAGAAAAATTCATCATTTGACAGGTCTGTTGATCTAGTGCTTAGTGACCCTGACTGCTATGCCGGAGGTCGTGGGTTCGATTCCCACCCAGGACAAATGTTTGTGTGATGAGCACGATCATAATTTGTTCTGTATCTGGGTGTAATTTATCTATATTAAGTATGTATTTGTTTTTTTTTTTATTAAGTATATACATGAATTGTTAAATAAATAAATAAATATTTAGAAATATATAAGTATGTTTATCAGTTGTCTAGTACCCATAACACAAGCTCTGCTTAACTTGGGACTAGACGGCGCTGTGTGATAGTTGTGAAATATTATTATATTATTAAATAATTCCTTTTAGTCTTTTTTAAGGTGGCCAATCATCCAATGACTTCTCGCTGTGTGATAGTTGTGAAATATTATTATATTATTAAATAATTCCTTTTAGTCTTTTTTAAGGTGGCCAATCATCCAATGACTTCTCCCGCACTAGGGCGGAGCAGGAAGACGTGTCAGACTTTTACTACCACCACCCCCATGTTCCTTCTTTGCTTAGCGTATCAGGACGGAAGCCAGTATCCCAGTAAGGTTCGGGGCTCAACAGGACCGAACTCGGTTTTACTGAGATCACTTTGAAGCTTACATGGAACAATAGGCACCATTGACGACTCGGTCCGGATGATCAGCAGACTGCCTCCAATGGATGGCCAGCCGTCACGTCGTCTGCAGAACCTTTCGCCGTGTAAATCACGTCAGCTATACATATATTCAGCTGTAGACCTCAAACGCATTGACGCCTTTGAGATGTGGTACTTGTGTACCATTGGACAGCATTTCCGACCAATGTACCTATTTTGCAAGAACTTAAAATCGCTCCACGGCTGTCATCCGAGTGTCTTCGCAAGGTTCTGCAATACATGGGTCACATTGCAAGAAAAGACGGTGGCAACCTCGAAAGGCTCATTGTGACCGGTAAAGTATAATATATAATATAATATAATATAATATAATATAATATAATATAATATAATATAATATAATATAATATAATATAATATAATATAATATAATATAATATAATATAATATAATATAATATAATATAATATAATATAATATAATATAATATAATATAATATAATACACAACTAATTGCACAACTAGCATTCAACGCCGTCTAGTCCCAAGTTAAGCAGAGCTTGTGTTATGCGTACTAGATAACTGATAAACATACTTATATATTTCTAAATACATACATATTATAGATAAATTACACCCAGACACAGAAAAATGATCATGCTCATCATACAAACATTTGTCCTGGGTGGGAATCGAACTCACGACCTGTGGCATAGCAGACAGGGCCACTAATCACTAGACCAACAGGCCAGTCAAAAGTGGATGGGAAAAGACCTCGCGGGCGCAGCTCAATACGTTGGTCCGACCAGATCCGCACCGCTTTTGACTCTACGATGTACAATGCCCTTCACACCGCCAGAGATAGAAACAGATTGAGGAATATCATGAAGGTTAAAGTGATGAAGCAGGCAGGTCACGACCCTCAGCATTGAGGAATACGACGCAAAGAGGAGGAGGATACATATATTCTCTTCATTCACGTCGGCTTAGCCGCTGAAAGAAACTAGTCGCGTATATTTATAATATTAGTTTAGATTTACAAAGAACTCACGCTGAGTGACCGGCGTCTTGTGCAACTCATCGTACTGTGTGCCATGGGTCAGGATAAGAGTCAGCAGGATAGACCCGACCAAGATCTGACAGAATGCTATCAGGAGCACTCCTGGGAACAGGTTGCAGACTCCGCAGCAGCTCTCGAAGTGACATCCTGGCTTGTGTATTGAGAAGTGTAGAGGGACCTGGTGAAGGAGGAAGGATGGTTATCAATATAAGTGCGCTTACAATTTATGTGTTTTTTGACGGCTAGCTGCGGTGCCAATGCTGTACGTTAGTCATACCTACTTGCGTACGGACGATTTTATTTTTCATACAAAGCGCGTTGTTGCGCGAACGGTCGAAAAGGACGGCAACATCACAAGCACCACACGTGTTTAATTCAGTGTTGAATACCGCATCACTGGCATACAAACGCACGGGCAGATACGTTTTCAATTTAGGCGCTTGTTGTCGGACTGCTAACGTACTGCAACTGGCCGGCTGTGCCGGCACGATAAGCGTGCGGCAGCCGAACGGTTACAGTACGCATAAATTGAAAGCGCCCTAAGACTGTACTGTCTACTGTAGGCCAGCTGTATCCTTTCCCATGGGTAACGGGAGGCAGGTGCAAGGAAAGGCACACGCGGAGTCGCTATGTTTGTGGATGACGAGTCTCGACCATTTAAAAAAAACTTGGTTTGCACTAAGTTAGAGTCTGTCTAAAAAGTCAAACGACTTGCATAATTAGAAGGACCTAATGAAATCTGATGTAGTCAACACTGGTTCAATAATCAAGGTTGATTAAGAGTATATTGATCATTGTTTACTAAAAGAAGAACCTTTTAAACAGTATCGAATTTATGTATTTTTTAAATGATTAACTACTATACAAAATTCCCAAATCGGTTGACTTTTTAGACACACTATTGTGGTATATAAGGCACGTTCCAATGTGGAAACACGTACTGGTAACAGTCAACCATCACGTCAGATATTATAATAGATAAGTTAAGATAGATAAGATATGTTATAGTTCATAAGTAGCACGTAAGCTAGGTATATAAGTACACTAATAAATGGAGGGTCATGGTAGTTGTGGTCGTGAGTTGACGATCAGTCGTCAAGAGTCGGCACCAGTGACCCTTGGAGTAGCTCACTCCATGTCGTTTCCTTTACCCCTCACACGGCCACATCGTATGGTGATCCTTGCCAGTGGAGGTCGCATGGCTCATATATCTTGTGTGTGTTCATAAACATTAAAACTAACATACACAAGAAACCCAGAATCGAAACAACTTTCTGTGGACCATGCAAATAGGTATTTGTTTCGCGCAAGAATCGAAACCGTGACACACCGAGTAGCAGCCAATTGATCAAGCGCTGCGCCAACCATGGCATCGGCAACATAAACCTAACAGGAAAAAAATGCCTTTACTTTTGAACAAAGCACAATATGCAGTTCGAATTCCGTTTTCACAACCATTTGAAACAAGAAAAAAATGCTGAACACGTCTTTTTGCTAAGGGTTGCGACACACCTGCGGAATGTACGGCGCCGATACTTCAGCGACCGAATATTAATATTCGGTTGGCTTAGCCAGACTGGCAGCGTGACGTGCGCGTTGTGCCTGTTCGAAGTCGAGCCATCATAACAGCGCATAGCTCGAACTAGTTGCTATCGGGTTGCCGCTCGCCGCCCGCGTACTCACTGCGGCCATATTCCGCCATACTATGTATGAAAAACCTATTAGTGGCCCGCGCGCGTCTCACGTTAAGCCATCCGCGCCTCACCCACATTTGACGTCTGGCCGAACGCGCCGATCATTCGGAAATATCATGATGACAGGTGGAAGTGCCCAGCAAAATGGATTTTATTTTTGGCTTAGACGAAAGTATAGTACAATTCACGAATGATGGTGGGCGTAAAGTTTGCGCAGAAGGCTGCGCAGTAACGTGTTTTAGGAACCAAATGACGTCGTGCGTGTGCGATAAGAGTGTGGTATGCGCGAAAGTTCGCAAAGGCTAACTTCACGCCCGCCATCATTCGTGAATTGTAACTGTAAATGCAACAGATCCTCAACTTTCGATAGTTTAACGCATCGCCGAACTTGCATGGTGTTTCGCTTGATAATGACCGCGACCTAATTTCGGCTCATGTGTCTTAGGGAACTTGAAAGACACTGCGAGCGTATTCAAGCGAAAGTTCGACGCCGTACGTTCCGCAGATGTGTCGCAACCCTTACAGTGCCCTACAATGCACCTCACATTTCTATGGCTCCAGTTTTGCCTACTATGCTGTTCCCGTACTCAAAGTATACGGCACTTGAGTAGACTGTTATCGCACGAGTTAGCTCCTTCAGCGAACTTTTGCAGGTTAGAAAAAGAACAGTGACTTTGACGTCAAAGTAACGACGTATTTCTAGAGTTTTTACGGAAAAGAAATGATGTTAGGAAAATGCTTGACTTTAATTATGATTGGACCTCATTGATTCTTATTTATTACTAGCTTTTGCCCGCGCGGCTTCGCTCCCGCTCTTCCCTACTTCAGCCTAATATACCCTACTCTACCCTACTCTACCCTACCCTACTCTACTCTACCCTACTCTACCCTACCCTACTCTACTCTACTCTACCCTACTCTACCCTACCCTACTCTACTCTACCCTACTCTACCCTACTCTACCCTACTCTACCCTACCCTATTCTACTCTACCCTACTCTACCCTACCCTACCCTATTCTACTCTACCCTACTCTACCCTACCCTACCCTACCCTACTCTACTCTACCCTACTCTACCCTACTCTACCCTACTCTACCCTACTCTACCCTACTCTACCCTACTCTACTCTACCCTACTCTACCCTACTCTACCCTACTCTACCCTACTCTACCCTACTCTACCCTACTCTACCCTACTCTACCCTACTCTACCCTACTCTACCCTACTCTACCCTACCCTACTCTACCCTACTCTACCCTCCTCTACCTTACTCTACCCTACACTACCCTACACTACCCTACTCTAATTTTAATTTTTTTTTTTTCCATAAGAACCTTCTCCTCATAATAACGAACACAACAAAAAAAAATTAGCGAAATCGGTCCAGGCGTTGTTGAGTTATGCGCTTACCAACACATTTTGCGATTCATTTTTATATTATAGATAATTAGCCATCCATTATTATAGCGTCTAGAGTCCGTCTAATGAAAGCGTGACCTGAGAAAAGGAGGTTACAACCAAAAATTTTGAATGTGGTATTATTGAAATAGTAGGAGAAAAAAGTTTTGATACTAGAGTATTTTTTGTATTTATGACAATTTTAGAATAGTTGTAAAAGAACTTAAATCTTAGTCAAAAACATGTGTGTAGACTTAATTATTTGGTGGGTGTATGGTAAATGTCAATAACACACAAAATGTTAGATTTCAAATTATTTTATTTTATCTGATCTCTCAAATGTCGCTATATAATATTTAAATAATATTCTTTATTTTCCATTTGGCGTTCTGGCAAGAATACCAAGTGCACAACACCGTGAGTCAAATAAAATAGTCAACATGATTTCAACTTCATCACGTCTCGCCAACACTATTTATGTGTTTCAAGATTGTTGGGTTGGAATCGATTCGTTTTAGCATAGAGAAAATTCAGATCTTTTGGGATTGGGCAAGTGGGAACATGTTTTATACTCCAGTAATTGTTTCAAATGATACGGATCGACTCGTGAGACACAAAAAGTTCAGCAGCTACTGCAGCAGCATCTCTCTCAAACTTGAACTAGGATTTTCGCGATTTTAACTTCAGTTGCAGACTTTCATGCACTACCAGACAGAGCGAGGCAAATCTTTCATTATATCTCAACTGCTTTTGAACGCATTCTACCACTCACTAGCAAGTGTTTTTGATTAAGTCGATTTATCAAAAGCCTTTTTTGTTCGATGTTTTTGTCCATTATGAAATTCGCAATATGTCAGATTATCTAAAAATATAAGAAAAAAAATATCATTATCCTTAATATAACTATCTAATAATATTAGTCGACAAGGATCAAGATTATAACGTCATACTAACTTAAAAATCAGAAATCGTATGTAAACAATGTTGGTTTTCATTGAAAACACCTTGTTTCTCTTCTTGTTTTTGTTTGAACGTATTAACCATAGTGTGTAGCAGTTTTTGCACATTACTGTTTATTGTTTTTCCCACAATTAAGCAATTATTCTTGAAAAATAAATATTTGTTTCCAAAAACTGACAATTGCAACCATAGACTTTGACGTGTTTTTTTATCGGCAAAACAATGTTGCCAATTTAATTTAAAAAAAAAACTCCAGGTTACGCTTTCAGTAGACGCACTCTATCACTGTATACGCAAACACGCACTCTGTGTTTCCATACTCATAGTCCGGTGAAACAGTAGTCCAACACGGTCAGAGAGAGATTAGACGCAAGACTAACAGCTTTATTTTTAACTAGCTTTTGTCAGCGGCTTCGCCCCCAAAGGTAAATTAAAGATAGCCTATGTCACATAAGAATAAAGCTGTTTTCTATCGGTGAATGCCTAAGGCATTACGTCCACCTTTGTACTTATTCACGTTGCATGAAGGTTAAAAAATAAATAAATAAAAATTTTAGCAATCGAATCAGTACTTCCAGAGATTACCTCCTACAACCAAAAAAAACAAACTATACAGTGTAGGGACACATGTTAAGTATGTAAGGCAAAGTACAAGTTTAGCAAATTTTATGCGCGCGTAATGTTTGCTTTGGAACGACCAGTTACTGCGCACTGGTCCAGGCGAACGGTCCTCTCTCTCTGGGATCACGTGAAATATATTCAGTCAACATAACCCCATTTTCATTGACTCCACAACCCCGATCCAGAAGGAGCTGTACTCAAAGTAGGGATTAGTGTGAACACTCACCCGTGTTGTATAATCCCTAAAGTGGTAACCCCCGTCAACTATACACGTCTCACAAAATTAAAGTGCTCGTTCATAGTATTTGCCACGTAGTTACGAACTATCGAAAATGATGCAACCTGTGTTACCAGCACAACCGATGGCAACGCAATATTAGTGTAGATGTGACTCCTTTCGCTCTGGATAGATTGAGAACGAGTGAGGGTTTTAATCCACCCATGGTTTTTCCGTTACTCTTTGTGTTCTAGGGCCTCAGTAACGGGTATTTTGAACATTCCCCGTAACTGATCTAGCAGGCAGAATAACGGCTTTGACGTGGTTTCCATACTTTTCTGAATCCCTGAGTTTGTTTCGGTGTTCCCTGAGTTTGTTTCGGTGTTTCTTCTCAAGGTAGTCAGATAGGAAACACCGGCCTCATCTAGCATAAACTGACGAAAAAAAATTGACGTGTAAAAGTGTTTTTTAAACCTATTTACAAAATAAATATCATTTATCACATCGTCAACTTCCTATGTGCGGGCTGCTAAGCAAGTTAGGGTTCTGTACCCTAATGCCGTGCCAACAGGACTCAGCTTCCACTGTCTGTCCGTCCGTCTGTCTGTCCCTCTGACTAAAAAATTTAGGTGATTCCCACAAAGGAAACGTTATTTTGTCGGCGTTATCTGCTCGATTTTGTTTGAATTAATATTGTATTAAGGAACCCTTTGTGTGAGAGCCCGAATCGTATTTGGCCCGTTTTTTATTATTTACCTATTTATTTTTATTTCAGAATAATCCTGGCTACTTGGATATGCCTGTGCAAATACTTGCCGTTAGCCAGACGCTATGCCTGAGTCAATCTTCTCTTCCTTTATTATGTCTCCGGTAGTTATCCGTTGATAACTTCGTTCATAATCGCACGGACAGAACCTTCAGTTTCTCTGAAAAGGTCGCTGAAACGTAACCAGACCACGGACGCCGAAAACTTGTTATCAGGCTCATGAAGAGTCCAATAAAAGCGCCCGTGAAGCTCCTTGGCTTTCCATATTTCTTTGCGGCCATTAGTAGTAAGAACCACAGGTTATTCTTATTATAGATGAGCTCTCACTGAAGCTCACATGAAGGTAAGTGATGCTGTGGTTGACGCTTGCTTAGAAGTAACCTATTCACTTTTATATGAAACTGAATCAGTATATTAATAAGATTTCTGAACCTGTAATGCTGTAGTACTCCTGCTAGCACTTCTTGGTTTTTCACTTGATCTTGTAAAATCATCTGTTACACTTTTTGGCATTTTGTAAACAATAAAAATGCTTTTGGCAAGTTTTGACGTTTAATATCAAACTTTTAAGAAAAAAAACCAGCCTGCTCTATTGTGAACTTCTTGCAAATGACGATCAATTAAGTTCATATGCCGCTTTAATTAGAGATTGATTTTTAGGGTTCCGTACCTTAAAAGGAAGAAACGGAACCCTTATAGAATCACTTTGTTGTCCTTCTGTCTGTCTGTCGGAACAAAAAAGATACGGCCGTTTATGTCGCGAAAAAGGTAGGAATATTTTGATACTCTCAAAGGTACTTCCCGTTGACCCAGAATCCTAAAATTTGGCACAAAGCAAGGTCTTAATTATAGCTCAGGTATAGGATAAGATAAGAATAAAACTGAAAACAGTAGTTGTTATAATCTACGTCACAAAAAAAAAATTGCGTTTACGAAAAATCTTGAAGACTCCATTCGGGAATTGTAGTTTGCACGGAATCCTCAGTGCGAGAGTCCGACTCGCACTTGCCCAGTTTTTTAAGGTTTTAAGTGGATGCTTTGTATTGATTTGTATGGTTACATTACGATCATTTCTGCCTGTAAAAAAAATGAATCCTGTGGTGCTGCGCCAAACCAAACCCTTTGAAGTTTTTGTTTTGAGTGCAAGCAAAAATGAACTTAGCGGTGGTCAAGCAGAAGTTTATTTGATAGTACAGCGTGCATTGGAGCGGCATAACTGCGCCTTGCGGGTCCCCATCGCTTCGAGTTCTGACATGTTTGTTGCGTCGAGTCTCGATAAACGAATAAGTTTCAATTACTTTACTGGAAGGATTTATGAAGAGCTTTACAATATAAAACATAAACATTATCATAATTCTCCGAAAATGAACCTTTTTAAGTTTATTTTATTAACCTATATCTTTCATTTTCTTTTGTTTTTCTACTTCTCTGCTGTTACTAAACAACTAATGTACAAGTGTACATACACGTGTGCACGGACGAACTCAATTGCTTTAAAAATACCGAAACTGCCGATGCAAAATCCGTACCTATGTAGAGACGTACCGTATCTACGTTTTGTAAATACCGACGGCTCGTACACTGCGTACGCTCCGATTCCGACGCGGTGGACGCTAAGCATAAGTTATCCTGTTGGTTTTCTACGGCTTTAAATTCCAGGAAGTGTGGATCGGAATTGTCAAATTTAATCCCGCCAAGCCCGTTCCATTATCGGACTACCAGACTTGTGCCTTGATCACACGTACCGAGTAAAAAAAAAGAGAGAAGACAGTAAAATGTTGCTCGGCCGCGATCAGTAATGTAAGCGAATTGTAGAGACAAGCGCTCGGCCGAGCACTCGGCGCTGTGTTTACACGTACCGAGTACTCGGCCGAGAGCACTGTCTCGCCCGTTTACTCGGTACGTGTGATCAAGGCATTACGGCGATGCGCTACCGGTACATGGTGAACATTACACCAATATTCACAAGACTTTGGAAACTTCATTTTTACCTATAGCATGAATGAAATTCCTTGACGAAGTCTGTGTGGCCTGATATCTACAAACTGGGGGTATTTAAATCAAGCGTGAATAAGCTACTTCTAGGCATTAGCGTGCTTCATCGTCAACCGCATCGTCGTTTTCCATCAGGTGAGATGGTGCTGAAACGTGAGCCAATTAACAACAAAAAAATAAGGTAGCGCCCTCAGCAACTAATTTGTTTCTTACTTCAAGAATACGAGATTGTATGAAAATGCGCGCATATAGCGATATAACACCTAAAGAGACTTTTTACAGTTGTAGATCGCCCTAGGTAGAGAGATTTAGAAGGAAAATAGGAAGGACCCAGCAATTGTGGAGACACAAAATAGGTTAAAAATAAAGAGTGCTACTGCACTTTTGACCCTTGTCTGTACATACAAACTTAAGCTTTGATATTACCGTGATTACTTACCATCTGTTCCAGTCTGCCATAACTGCACAAATTAGGGTGGTGGTAAACAGCAATTTGATAAAGGTATATGTCTCTTATACACACATAGAGAAAGGCAAACAGTGGTAGTATACGTTAGCGAAGCGTTGCAGAGTTGTAAGCAAACACCAGTTAGAACCAAGCCTTTGTTGAGCTGTAAAGGAAACCATGATTTTGGTGGTACTGGGATACTCTTATTTATTTATTTAAATAACATGGAAGACTTACAGCTAAAAAAAAACTCATAAGAAACAGTAAGTTAGACTGACAGCCAATAACAAGTTCTTACTTATAAAGTACAGGGTAATACTAAAATTCCATGGACACCAGTCCACAGTAGGTAACAGTTTAATCGCAATTTTTGAAGAAAATCCTCTCGTTGATTGCACAATGAAAGTGTTGAACCGCACGGTCTACTGTTATCTTATAGTATTAAAACATACTCGAATTTGGTACAATTGGACCATGAATTAAGTTCTTTTCTGAACTAAATTAGTCCACCTATAGAGTAGTTTGACGACCGTAATTATTATTATTTGAGTACATATAGGTTCGCCAGCAGATCGCGTGCACATCACGTCCAGCAACTGTTCGATCCAGTCGAAAACGGATTTGGTTGGCGGATTTGGTCCGTCGTACCAATTTCGTGTATGTTATCGCTGTTACAGCGATTTTTTACAAAGTATTTCTTTCTTGAATTCTAATTAATGTTATAGCCAGCTGCCACCCGTGGCTCCGTCTCCGTGAAATTAGTACTTCCGACTTTTAGGAGGCGATTCTCGTACAAAGTTGCCAATATTAAATTGTTCAACTATTTTAATGGAATTTCATACTTTTTTCTTTTGTACCTACTACTCTTAGTGCGAACAAAAAAAAATTAAATCGGTCAAACTTTTTTTGAGTTTTAGCGAAAATAACGACTAGTAATTGTTTTTTTTTTTATAGTCGTGTATAAAAAAAAAACAATTATATATAATTTTAATATAGGTATTATGTAGAAAGCAGTGGTGGAAACTAGGCCAGACGCATTACTTTGTGTAATTTATTTCATTACCACTGCTCTCAAAACGATGAAGGAAAACATGGTCAGGAAATCGGCATGTCCTAGAACCAAAAATTCGGAGACATGTGCCATTCACAAACCCGCACTGGGCTCGCGTGGTGGATTACAGCTCATTCCCTCTCCTAGAGAGGAGACCTGAGTCCCAGAAATGGGAACATTAAAAAGGCTGATGATGATGACAGGCATTAAATTCGAAAGTAAGTTTTTATGTTTGTTGTCATCATGAACTGTAGCATAGGTAAACGTTGTGAGGAGTATTGAAAAGGATATAGGGTAACTTTAATTCAGGAAAAATTACTATGCCCATGGAAAAGAACAAAACTTTCGAAGGCTTTAATTGGTTCACGACGCTAGATGGCACTACGTGTTTTTCGAATCATGATCGAACGTTATCAGAGATGAAAAAAAAATCAAACAATAAAATAATAATAATAAATTTAATATACTAATACACAAAAAAAAAATCGGCCTCCTCATACAAAATTATAAAATTTTATTGGACAGTTTGTAAGCCGATTTTCTTTTTTCTTTTCTGGAAATAAATCTTGGAGAAGGTGGTTCAGTTTCGTCTACTGAGCAAGCCCTTAAAATTGCTGAGACCTGTTCCTATCGCAGCTCAAATCGGGACTGTCCCACGGAAATTCCGAAAGCTGGTCCCGCGGTATCATTTCAATTTCGCAGAGGTGCATTTACCCGATTGTGCAGAAACGTGAATCGGAAACGATACAACGATGTAACCAAACATCGAAACACTAAAGGCACTTTAGTGACAATAATATTCGGAGTTGTATTATCAGAAAACTGCACACTGCGAGACGTAGAAAATAGGGACCCAGTTTTCATAATTAAGATCCGGTTCTAGTCACTAAGTATTTTGTATGAACTTCGCCCGGGTCTATGTAGATTTCATGGCCCCGTAACGGCGGTTTTAATTTTATTTAAAAAAAAAAACTATTCAAGATATTTGTTATAGCGAGGCCTTTTTAAAAAACAAGCTTTATTATATTTTGTAACTTTCAAATATTTCTGTGACGTCATCTCGTAAACATACACGTTTGAAATCGTAAGTTAGGGTCAGATTCGCGATTTTTTTTTTATCAAGAGAACTAATTTATATCATGTTTTGATTTTTGCCCGGCAGTCGGTCATAATATAGAAAATTAAAAAAAAAATTCTAGATTTTCTCTTTTATATTCGTAGATTTCCAAAGGTTTTAAAAAGTTCAAAATGAGTAGAACGTGGCCTTAAGAGCGGCAAACCCAAAATACATTTCCATACAACTGCTCTTACGTGGTGTGATTATTTATGTATATACACAGATATTTTGTGAATATTATCTAGGTTTCTAAAGAAATCAAAAAATAAATTTGTGTAAAATTATCAAAAAAAAATAGATTGCATTGAATAAAGAAACAAGTTTTTTAAACCATATTTGCGTTGATGATAGACGAGTAGGGAAGAGCCCACTTAACTTAAACATAGCTAATGGATGTCACAAACCATCCAGTTAACAGTCCTTTTTTTTTTCATTGTTACCCTTCGAATGCCGTTTTAGAGACACAATTAAAAAGCCATTGTGTCCCGCAAACCATAAAAATGTATACAGCTGTATAAAGAGTTACTCACCGTTTGTTTGCGCAACCAATTTGGTGGCGCAACCAGCTCGGACGTGTGGCGTCTCTGGTGAATGATTTGGTAGCTTGGCGCTATATTTCACCGGGACTCCGTGGCGGCGCAACTGTAGCCCTAGCCAAGTTGCTAATCTGCAATAGTTAACGCTTGTAGAAAGCTTCAAATGTACGGGAATGACGTCGTCTTAACGCTCATTCACGTGGTCAGAACAAAAGAATTGGCGGTAAGGTCAACTCGAAGCGTTCGGCGCAAGCGAAACGGTTGTAACTTGGCTAGGGGGGCTGGTCACGCCGCCATGGTGTCCCAGTGAAATATACTCTACACTTTATCACTATCTCATCTGATAGAAACCGAAGATATGGTCGATGATGGAGCATGCTTGCCTAGAAGTAACCTGTAGTGACATCTATGGCGTCACATAGGAACTAAACTACGAAACCCTGCTTCACGCAATTAGAGTTCTCCGCGCGATTTGTGCATATACAACAGCCCGAAGTCATTTTTCGGGCAGTTGCCCATTCCTGACATAACATCCGTCTGGTCGGAGGATCCTTCCTCTTCAACGGAGGTTTGCGTGACTTTGCAGTCATTTCCAAAATTCTATTGACTCTTGACTTAAAGAATCCCAAGTTGTAGCTATCAGGCAACACAGACTCTGGCAGGGAATTCCACTCTTTAGCTATACGCACGATGAATGTGTTTCAAAAATATTTTGTGAGTAGGACTTTTTTTTTAGTTGGGTAATCATCCAATGACTTCTCCAACTCTAGAGCAAACCGGGAAGGTGCGTCAGACTTTTACTGACTATTTACCCATTCATATGATAATATCTTCCTTCTTTACCATGACCATCTCTCACTCTAACGCTGGTAGGCTTCGAACCTGCTGGGCCCCTACGGTTTTGCTGTTATCTCCTTGAGACGCGCGTGGGACACTAAACGCCGTCGACGATTTAGGCTCGGTCTGAACTGTTACCGGACGGCTTTGTGCATATGGGTAGAATGTCTACCAGGTGCTGGTGGCGCATTGCCTTACTTGCCTTACTCCTGGTGATCCGATGATGTTTGCAGCGCGGCGTCTGGTAAACTTGACCATGTGTGGTTTATTCGCAATCAGTATAGGCTAGTTGCTAAAAAAAAAAAAATTAGTCCCGTCACGCCGTGCTGCATTTTTTCGCACAGGGGAGACGTCACACATAACTTTAATGGGCTATATCTTTGTTATTTTTTGTTTAATCGAAAAAAGCAAAAAATACGTGTCCAATATTTTTTTTTAATTCTAAATTACGGACTAAATAAAATCTAATTATTTTGTCAAAATAATTACATTCATGACAAGTCTACTGTCTGTCTGAGCAGTTATCATGACGTTAGTCGACTGCCAACTTGATGGTAAACTGGATCGGCTGTAGCTGCCAGAATACAAAAGTTACGATGTAAGTCAATATGCACTCGGGCGATGCAGGAACGACTCGCGTCACTGGCCAAGGAAGATTTAATTTTAGAGCACTCCAACGAATAGTTCGCGAAAACATTTACAAAAGAATAATCTTATCAATTAACAATATTTTCACTGTGAATTCTTCACTAAAAGGTGTGATCAGCTCGCTCATACAGAATTTAGTAAACTAATATTATTTGTATTTTAAAATAACAAGGTAGGAAACGATAACAAAGAACATAGAATCGAATCGAATAGAATTATTATAAATTAATCAATTAAATAAATTATGTCAGATTAAAATGATAAAGATTCAGATATTTATGTATAGCGTTGACAATCTAGAAGGCCAGCCGGTATGAAGGCTAGAAGGAACGGGGTGGGTCTATTAGTCAGTAAGAGTCTGACACTGTCTCCCGCTCCGCCCAAGAGCGGGGGATGTCAATATATGATTTTTTCCCGCCATAAAAAAGGCCACACGCCACTTTCTTATGTGATTTTCTAACCTTATCATAACACTTAATTTTATAAAGGCTTCGGATAGGGTTCATCTGTATGTTTGTTACCTCTCAATAGATACATTTCCTAATACAAATAGAACAAAAATTTGACATCTTACTTATTTTTCTTCCGTTAAAGATAACTTAGATCCACTCCCAAACATTTAAGATAAACTGATCAGACAAGCGACAGAACCCTTCGAAATGATCCATCTTACTTTGTGAAGGCCAAACGTATCGCTTGCTTGGGCGGGGCAAGATGGGACAAGACGGGGCAAGATGGGGAATGACGGGGCAGGAAGGGGCAGGACCACTGTTTTCCACCGATAAGGTTTATTAGCTGTCAAAAGGCAAATTGACTGAGATACGGAGTCAAACTCGAGAGACAAATTACTGTGAAGCTGAAGTGTTCTGCTCGCTGAATATTTATGGATGACCCGGCTTGTTTGAGATACTGATTGGTAAGATGCTAGTCTAGGAGACGCCTCCGTCTGGGAGTTTATTATGAAAGCAAGCATTAGCATCTAAATGAGCCCGCTATTTTTGGAGACTTCTTGCAGGAACTACCAGTTTTGAGTTTACTTCTAGTATTAACATTATGGTTAACACTGTATTTTGTTAAATATTTATATTTTTACTAGCTGACCCGGCAAACTTCGTACTGCCTGATACGCTTTAGCTAAGCTGTGAAAGGATAACGCCATCTACAGGCATTACCAGCATAATTCATTTCAAAATGACATTTTAATTAGAGATGGCGTTCTATTCGATTTTTTTTTTCATGAGTTTTTTCTCACCGTTTAAACCTTCCCTGGACTTCCACGAATATTTCAAGACTAAAATTAGACAAATCGGTTCAGCCGCTCTCGAGTTTTAGAGAGACTAACGAACAGCTATTCATTTTTATATATATAGATTTGCGTTCAAGGAGTAGAGCAAACCGTAGGGGCCCAGCAAGGTCGAAGCCTACTGAAGCCAAGGATCTGCTGCTGTGATGAAGATCTGCACCGGTACGAATGGCAACAAAGGAAATGATTTTCATGAATCACTCTGTCGATTGGTAAAAACTGCATGAAAATTCGTTAAAGAGTTTTTAAGTATATCGCTTCCATACTGACAGACAGATGTTGTGGGGACTTTGTTTTACAATATGCGCGACGTAGTTTCAGCTACATCTGTCTTTCACGGGACCTTACAGTTGAAAGTGCAGTTACAACTGACTTCTCCAGCTCTAGGAAGGAACAAGCAGGCTTGTCAGACTTTTACTGACTAAAACCACACGTACCTTCAGTTGCCCTTAGCAATCTAAGAACACGGGTGTTCCTTTCAGAACTCAACTCATAGCCCTGTAGGCTTCAGCCCAGTGAAGGTTTAAGGTGCGCGTGGAACACTACCACAAAATAGATAGGTACAGAAGTCAATCTACATACAAAGCGCGCTCAAGCAACGCACACATAGACACCGCTCACGTATACGATGTCTCGGTCACGTCTCGGATCACTCGTCGAACAGTTCCGGCTCAAACTCCCATTAGTGTGCGTCCACCGAGCGTAAGTATAAAAAGTGAAGTACATACATGAGATTGTCTTCTGTACCTAGCTATTTTGTGACACTACCGTCGATGACTACGACGGTAACCGTCCTAACCGATACTGACCGTTTTTTACTAGGTGAAAAATCATCGATTAACTCCTCTCGCTCTGGGTGGAGCAAGAGAGTGTGCCACACTTTTATTGACTAAAACCCACCTGTGTTGCTTTTTTTTTGGTGGGGAAAATCGATCAATGACAACCCCTGCTCTTAGGCGGAGCGAGAAATAGTGTCGGACTCTTACTGACTAAAAAACCCACCCCGTTCCTTCAAGCCTTCATACCGGGGCTCGAGTTCCCGTTCGGTTAACCCTGGCCCCAGTAGGCTTCGACCCAGCTGGGCGACTGCTGTTGCTGACAACTCCTTGAGGCGCACGGGAACAGTGCGCGCCGTCGACGGCTTGGGCTTGGTCCGGACAGTTACCGGACGGCCGGACAGCGAGCTACCCAATGCTCACTGTCCGCAAGCCCACGCCTATGGTGGGCGGAAATCGGATAACTCCGTTGCCTGATGCGTTCGGTTCCTCCTCTTTTGCGAGCATTACTGCTTCGCAGAAGTCGGTGACCGCCTGCCACTCCTCCTCGCTCCTGACCATGGCACAGCACACACACATGGACACCCGAGCGTCACTTCCGCATGAATCCGGTGCAGGAAACTCCCGAACGACCCATATCCGGTGAGGACCTGCGTCATGCGGAAGGTAAGGACGCCGTGAGGTCTTTCCAGCCACGCCCCAAAGAGGGGACTTACCGCCATGATTGTGGCGTGCCCAGCCGTCGACGACTTAGGAACCTGTGTTCCTTCAGTTGCTCTTTGCGTTCCAGGACCACGGTAAACCTTTCGAACAGTACTGCAGCTCAAATTGATACTAAAGATGTCAAAAAATAAGAGGCCTGTTTTGACATTTGTATTTTGACTACCTAGCGGCTCCGGTGTAGTTATCTACTACTACACCGGACCCTTAATTATTATTTTATTGTTTCTTTCCGTTTCATTCCAAGTTACATTCTATACATAACATATACATAATCAGCTTTTTAATGTTCCCACTGCTAGAACTCAGGCTTCTTCTCTAGGAGAGGGATTGGGCCGTAATCTCACGCACAAAACGTTTTGGGAACACATTCATTCTGCGTGCAACTAGGGAGTGGAATTCTTTGCCGGAGTCTGTAATTCCTGATAGCTACAACCCGGGAATCTTTAAGTCGAGAGTGAATAGGTTTTTTCTAGGTAAGCGCGTTCTATTGTCGACCGCATCGTCGCTTTCCATCAGGTGAGATAGCGGTCAAGCACGAACCTATAAATAATAAAAAAATATATACCACGCGGGCCCAATGCGGGTTGGTGAATGTCACATGTCTTCGAATTTTTGGTTCTAGGACACATCGGTTTCCTCACGATGTTTTCCTTCACCGTTTTTATAGCAATGGTGATGAAATAAATTACACAAAGTAATGCGCCTGGCTGGGTTTGAACCCGCGACCTATAACACGTAAGTCGGGCCGTTTTCACTCCGTCACCACTGCTAGTTAAATGTCAAAATGAGCCCTTTTATTTTTTAACAAGGTATTTACTAATTTCTCAAGTACTAGATTATTAATGCGGACCAATCATAAAACTAAAAAAAAATATCGATTTCCTTTTAAAACTAATGAATGAAAGAGCAGGCTTAAATTATTAAAACCATAATGAACGCTGAAAGATACTTACCGATTGACCAATTATCTTGGTCCACTGAGTTAACATCTTTACAAAGATTTTGCTTAAGATACAAAGAGCATTTTACACTGGATAACTTTTAAGAAAATTGTATCCGAAGATCAGTCTATTCTTTTGAAACGCATGCGAAAACCGATGTTATCACCTTTAGATAAAGTTTAAATTTCAGTGTTTCGTATAGTGACAATAACAAGCGCCCTGTAGTTCGAAACAATACATAATAGAATCTATTTCTTGTGTCACAAGGTTCTATATCGCTTTGTGTGTTGTTTAAGCTCGTGCGGTCGCTAATCGGTCTGATCAGACGCTTTCCATCCGTCTCAGAATGTCGATGGAAGATTAGCAGCGTTAGGTTAGTGATGTGGCCTACAGTATTAAAAGTGTCGATAGTATTGTGGCTGCTTATTTTTACTTGAATTTGTATTAATAGGGAATAATATGCAAATTCTAGCTAAACTTAAGTGGCAATGAGCAGAGCACATTGCTCGCAGAACAGCTGGCCGTTGGGGCCGAAAGTTTTTGGAGTGGCGACAGCGTACCGGAAGACGCAGCGATGGAAGGCCTCCTACAAGGTGGACCGATGACCGAGTCAAGGTTGCGGGAAACCGATAGATGCGAGACGCACAGAAACGTTTGTTGTGGCGACGCTTAGTGGAGGCCTATGTCCAACAGTGGACGTATATCGACTGAAATGATGCAAATTCTTGCTTTTTTTTTCTGTATTAAATCTTTTTTAGCTTTAGTAATAATGAAAGAATTTTTATAATATCTTCATAAAAAACGAAGTTATAAAATTCCAAAGACGCTAATTGGATAGGAAGTCTAATATGAAACTTGTCTTCAAAGAACATCATGCACGTAAGGCCGCCATAAAAACGGTTATACCTCGTTTGCTTTATTGCCAGTTTTGAAATAATTTTTTACAGTTAGCATTCTTTTTTAGCATACCTATTGATGAACTGGATAAATAACACCATCCTTTTAGCGGTTTAGCACTACAATTCACAGCTACATTTATTCAAATCGACCTAATTTGTCTTGTAACAATAGCGTTCAAACTAGTCAAAACTAAATACTCTCCCCTTTCCCTGCCACGCCGTGCATATGGAACCCTTTGTGTGTGTATTTGACACTTTGACAGGACCATTGGAAATGCAATTTTCATGTAATCATAGTTTCAGTGTACTGCCTGAAACTCGAGACTTCAGCCTTCATACTCGGTGTTAGTTCCGATTTTACTCCTGTAACTGAACTATAGGATGTCTAGTACTATTTTGTTTCGAATTTAGAATATTAAAAGTTGAGAATTAAAGCTTAAGTTTTTACCTACGGTCCGAATTTAGCGTTTCGCGTCGTCGTTTATATCGTTTTGGAGGTATGCGGAACAGAGAGTAAAGTCCCACATGCCTCTGTTGAAAAGGGAGGATCCTCCGACCAGACAGGTGTTATAGTCTGGTGGGCTACTGCCCGACAGATGATTTCGGGTTGTCGTATATGTTCAAATCGCGCGGAGAACTATGATTGCGCGATGCAGGATTTCGTACTTTTTTCGTAGTACTTATGTGGCGCCATAGATGTCGCTACATCACTCCCCTCCGGAGATCGGAGATCGATGGTTCTTTGATGCTTCATGATGCGTGCCAGGCCAGTGATAAGTTGGTTCCAGTGGGTCGGAACCGATGCCGCATAGTTCTCGGTGAGTCGGAACTGTCTGCGGTGATGCCCCAGTGAGTCGGGGTGTTTGCTATCCCAGTGAGTCGGGATAATGCCCCAGTGAATCGGGGTGATAATGTCCCAGTGAGTCGGGATGATGCCCCAGTGAGTCGGGGTGGTGCTGTCCCAGTGAGTCGGGATGATGCCCCAGTGAGTCGGGTTGTTGTATATGTTCAAATCGCGCGGAGAACTGTGATTGCGCGATGCAGGATTTCGTACTTTCTTTGTAGTACTTATGTGGCGCCATAGATGTCGCTACACCGCGTACATCGAAGGACTAGAACAATTTGCCTGCTGCGGTCTTCCCGTCCGACTATAATTTAGGTGTCTTCATGGCTAAAGTGAATAGGCTCTTAATAAACTAGTGCGCCTCACTAATAACGATTGCATCACTGCTTATCATCAGGTGGGATCGCAGTCAAGTACTAGTTTATACAGATAAAAAAAAAAACCTAACGTTTACGATATTGTGTAATGTTTTTTAACTGATTACTCTTGAATAACATATTATGAAAAATTATAACATATAAAATTAAAACTAGTATCTAGGGAATACAAATTATTTATTTTTGTAAAATTAGAAATACCTAATAGGTACTTACAGATAAAAAAAAATAGAATGTTGTGCTAATGAGGTTCTATTTGTTCGTGTCGTGCAATAAAAAAAATAAAAAATACAAAATATATCGATATGTCAACCACCCCATCCCTACTACCGACAGATAACACTCGCAAGAAGCTTCTCGGTACAGTTAAGCGGGGTAATTTTGTTGCGAAATAACTTCTTATTGGCTAGAAGAAGAAAAATGCTGATACGGGAATATGTTCTTTGCTGTAACAGCTAGTTATCTATATTTGAGACTTTTTTCCTTGTATCAAAATATGAGGTAGCTGTCGTAGCCAGATCTTAGAAATTGATAACATTATGATATGGCCAAGTAATACTGGCCAGTGCGTTTTAAACGTTAAAGTTTGGTGTTATTTCGATCTTCGTTTGGCCTAGTTTCTTTAGACTTCATATTATAATTATATATAATAATCCTACATCAATGTTATGGCCAAACCAAGACCAAACAAGGATTAACATGTCATTAAATGTTACCGTTTAAACGATCTGGCCAGTTTTAGTGTGTCTATGGTTGTAGGTCATGATATGTCATAAAGTAATGAATTCTATGATCAAGTTTTGACCAAAGATTTTATATATCCTGATCTTTGGTCTCGACAAAGCCATCTTATAACAGTGAAGTAACAATGCCATTTTTTAAAAAAGGGAGTCCGCTGCTTCCTGTGCTCCTCTTATGAGAAGCACAGCACATTGTTATAATTTATCATAAAAACGCCTATTTAAAAAAAAAATACATCATACGAATAAATAGACATCAAAAAATTTAAAAAATACAACTATGAATTACCAGAACTAAAAGGTGTAAAATGAACCTAAATAGTGTACGACTTCTACAGTGAGGTAAGTTTATAATTTATACTAATTTATATTCTATTCTACTGTATTTTCTATAGAAGTTCAGTTAACATTTTGAGTAAAATATTAGGGGTAACGTTTTAGTTATTGGCCCCTATACAGTTATTGGCCATTTCAACTTTGGCGGTCCAAATTAAGTAATTCCTACCAGAATAGTAGATTCACCACTACATTAATCAGTAAACAGTTTTGAAATGTACTTCATCATCATCATTATCATCATTTCAGCCGATACACGTCCACTGTTGGACATAGGCCTCCCCCAAGCGTCTCCACATCGAACGTTCCTGTGCGTCGTGTGAAATGTAGGTACTTTCTGGTCGATAATTGTTTATTTTAGACCGTCAAAGTTGAAATGGTCAATAACTGTGTAGGGGCCAATAATACAATTATTGGCTTTATACTACCTCGCAAAAAAAAACTACTAGGTAGCAAAAGTCACCAGAATCAGTTTCATAAAGTCACTTTATTAAATCTAAGTGCCACAGCTAGTTGTGCGGTATTAATGATTTCCCTGGGGGCTTCCAGTTTTCCCGTTACGCGCCATTTTTTTTTCATTTCATTTGATTATGGAACGTAATTTATTGACTATCAATTTTATTTTGTTAGAGGTATTGTGTTCTATTGATTCGTTTTTGTTTCTTTTTTACCAGTGTTGCTTACTGATAGATAACTTACATTTTTAAACTTTATAGAAATTATTGTCCAAGTACTGTCCACCTACTTGTGTAACTTTATTTTTCTAAAATAAAATATTTTTTCTGGCTTTTGGCCTTTCTCATGTTTTTAGAGAGATTTGAATTTCTTTTAGGCATAACTAATGGGTGTGCATTTAGAAAACGAAAAATCCAACTTAAAATATTTATTTTAGAAAAAAAAAAAACAAACATCTACGTTACTAACTAAAAAAACAAAACCAGTGGCGGCATGTGTGTGAGCTGCACGCAGTACTGGACAGTACTTGGACATTGCAACATTACTTAATTTTTTTAAATAAAAGTAGCCTATGTCACTCCTTATTACATCAACTACCTGCCAATAAAAGTCCCGTCAAAATAAGTCCAGCCATTTCAGAGATTAGCCCGGACAAACACACATACAAACACCGTAAATATATTCCTAAGCATGTAGTAAAAAGCGGTTATTTCAATATTACAAACAGACACTCCAATTTTATTTATATGTACCTATAGATATGTATAGATGTATAGATATAGATAAAAAGTTTACAAAGTAACATGATTTAGAACAATCAAACGTGTTTACAGTTATTAGGTATCTACCATTCTATTCGCTACCTTTTTTTCCGATGAGAAAAATCATCTTATTACAACCCCCGCTCTTGGAAGGAGCGGGAGATAGTGTCAGACTCTTACTGACTAAAAGACCCACCCCGTTCCTTCTATCCTTTATACCGGAGCTCGAGTGCCCTTTCGTATAACCCTGGCCCCAGTAGGCTTCGACCCGGCTGGGTCCCTGCTGTTGCTGACAACTCCTTGAGGCGCGCGGGAACAGTGCGCGCCATCGATGACTTGGACTTGGTCTGGACAGTTACCGGACAGCCGAACAGTGAGCTACCCATTGCTCACTGTCCGCAAGCCCGCGCCTACGGTGACCGGAAATCGGGATCAGTTTCCCTGCGGCGGCGGCGGCGATAACGCCGTTGCCTGATGCGTTCGGCCTCCTCGTTTGCGAGCATTAATGCTTTGCAGAAGTCGGCGACCGCCTGCCACTCCTCCTCGCTCCGGACCATGGCCTCAACCAAGGCCCGGTGCGAGAGGTCGCCGCCGATCGCCCCCACGAGGGCACGGCGATGCTCAGCCCAAGCAGGGCACACCTCGACTGCGTGCTCCACCGTGTCCTCCGGGCGTTCCGCACAGTGGCGACACCCGGGCGTCACTTCCGCATGAATCCAGTGCAGGAAACTCCCAAACGAACCATGTCCGGTGAGTACCTGCGTCATGCCGAAGGTAAGGACACCGAGAGGTCTTTCCAGCCACGCCTCAAAGAGGGGATTTACCGCCATGATTCTGACGTGCACAGTTGCGATAGTCGTTGATGCCATTTCACCATGAGATCCTGCCGGAGCTCTATCCAAACTCAGCCCCAGCCCGGTTGAGTTTGGATATATTATGTGCCTATCTAAAATCTATTGGGAAAAAACCTTAGTTCAACAATTATGTTATCGTCACATAAAAATGCAGACAATCAGGTTTTTTCCAATGATATAAAGTCATAATTTTAATCGCGGTCAAGAATTTGCCAGAACTTGATAAGTGGCTAATTCGTTTTTGATCGCCCTTCTAATTAATTGACGTAATTCTGATTTACCATTTCTTTGGAACTTGATAAGGGCTTCTATTTTCCACTACGTCTGTGGTTTTACTTTAATTATTCCACAAAAACTTGGGTTTCCTACAAAATCTAAGACAGAAACACGTTTCGTAATTATCGACGGTAAAGTTACAATACCTTCTAACTGTAATTTTTAGAGAAATTACTTTTTAATATCTATACTTACTCGATAACGCGCTCTTTTTCCACCGCTTTTAGACACGCAATAGACTGCACTTGTATCAAAATGTACTATTTTAACGCTTATAATTTAAATGTGTGTTTTCGCATGTTTGCAAATCTGCGAAGCGGATATTTAGTTGATACTGCTTCAAAACTTAAATTTGAGGAAAAACCACATAATTAAACCAAGACTAGTTTCGATTTTTCTTAAGGGTGGAAATCATCTAATGACTTCTCCCGCTCTGGGTAGAGCGAGAGGGCATGTCAGAATTTTACTGACTAAAAACACACCTGTGTCCTTTTTTTTTTTTCAGCCTTCGTACCGGGGCTCGAGCGCCCTTTCGGATAACCCTGGCCCCAGTAGGCTTCGACCCGGCTGGGCCCCTGCTGTTGCTGACAACTCCTTGAGGCGCGCAGGGAACAGTGCGCGCCTCAAGGAGTTGCTTCGAGTTGAGAGAGTTCTTGTAGCGCGCGCCGTCGACGACTTGGGCTTGGTCCGGACGGTTACCGGACGGCCGGACAGCGAGCTACCCATTGCTCACTGTCCGCAAGCCCGCGCCTACGGTGGCTGGAAATCGGGATCGGAATCCCGGCGGCGGCGGCGAGAGCGCCGTTGTCTGATGCGGTCGGCCTCCTCCTTAGCGAACACCTGTGTCCTTCAGTTGCCCTTTACGTTCTACGACTACGGAAACTAGTTTCGATAGTTTGGAGTTATTGGCACTATTCAATATAGTGCTAGGGATAGGTTAGGTATTGATTTCAGCTTGGCCCTTTGTCTATGGTCGAGGCAGGCAAACTTCAATCAATCAACAAACTCTGCGTACTGATTGACACAAAAGCCCCTTTCCAATTTCAATTTCCTACCATGTAGATGCTAGTATGTAGTTGAGTAGGTTCCAGCATCAATATTTTTATGCGTGGCTAAAATTTTAATAAACGCCGCCATCTTTATTTTTATAATGTTTTTGGGTTGGATACTAACAACTTCGTATGAATAGGTACAGTTACTTTGATAAATATAACAAAATAATGGTAGGGGCAACGCTTCAGTTATTGACCCCTATACAGTTATTGGCCATATTAACTTTGGCGGCCTCAAATATGCAATAACCCACCAGATACCAGATTCAAAACTGCATTAATCAAGAACCATGTAATATTTGGTAGGTGTGCTTATTCAGGGCCATCAAAGTTAAAATGGTCAATAACTGTATAGGGGCCAATAAGTGTAGCGCTGACCCTAAAGCTTTTAAGTACAGTATTTGGCAGCAAATGTATCGAATCAGCCCCCCTAGCCAAGTTACAATCGAATTCCGTTCTCTAATCGGTAACGCCTCGGTGACAGCAATTGTAGAAAACGATAAGTTGGTAGCCATGTTGACGCGCCTGAGTCGGCCGCTCGTTCTACAATGTAGCGTTTGTATAACAAAGGATGTAGCGTTAAATGTTGTAGAAACGATTTTGAACAATGTGAACTTGGCTACGAATTGTCTATTCGTTTGTTCTGACCACGCGAATTTACGTTGAGATGACGTCATTCCCATACGTTTCATCACTTTTCGACAGCGTTAACGATTGCAGAATAACAACTTGGTTAAGCGTGCAGCCTTCTTAGTAAGCTTCGTTTAGGTAATCACTACAAAAAAAATATCAGCTCTATTATACCGAGACAGCACCACTTTCAGTGATTCAATATCCAGTTGTGCAGACACCAGAGATGCAAACCTAACTACACACATAAATTTTACATAATAATATCCACTAGGAATCAGTAGATATTGTGATGAAAACTGTCAATCAAATATGCACAGATACTGGCACGAATCTTGATCACTGACTTGAACTTGAAGTCAGTCAACTGGTGATCCAGTCGGCGGCGAGTAGTACTCGTCGCTCGAGCTCGACGCAGCTGCTACGGCATGTGTCACAGCACTCACGATGGGGCTGGAGGTGGTAGGCGTGCACGTCGAGCAGCGGCTTTGGTCAACATTCAGACTTGAATAAGAAGTGAAGTATTGGGTCTCTTTAGTGGTATGAAGTGAGACGCGGGAGCTGGGAGTATATCTTTGTAGTTACAGTGATTGGCTCGACGATGTGTACGATGCGCAAATTGATCCTCACTCTTTCGCTGAGCGCTCAAGGTTCGTGCCGGTGTATATTTTTGTGTATTATCAAGTCAATTTTTTTTTATAATGTTTGGATGCTAAGTCTTTCAAGCCAAGTGTTTGTATAATATAATCACTTTGTTGTACATTAGCATGCGAATGTAACACATTCTAATGTTTTTGTAATATTTGGCAGCAAACTCGAATCAACCTTCTCAGTGTGCTTTGTTGAGGTAGTCAACAAAAATTCTCAGCTCCATTTTAACGAGATCGTGCCTGTTTCAACGATTCCACATATTGTTCATTTATTTAAACACTTGAGATAGAAAAATACCCCATCATCATCATCACCTTCCTGCCCTTTAAGAAAGAAAGAAAGAAAAAGTGTTTATGCACGTCAAACATGACGCATACCATAAAAAAATAATAAACTTGTGCCTTTTTATTTGGGGTCGGCGCAACACGTTTTTTTCTTCCAGTTTGTCCTGTCACTCGTCACGCTATCACTAACTCCCTTTCCTTTCATATCACTTCTCAGACATATCATCCATCTTTTTTTTGGCCTCCCTCTCCCCCTCCATCCATCCACATGTAAACTCGTAACTTTTTTAGCAACATGCGTTTCAACTCTCCTTTTCACATGACCATAACAAGATAAACGATTTCCTTTCAACTTTTCAGTCACTGGCGCTACTTTCAAACTTTCTCTAATACATTCATTTCTCACTTTATCCATTCTCGTCACACCACACATCCATCTTAACATTCTCATCTCCGCTACGTGCAATCTTTTTTCATCCGTCTTTAGAAAAATACACCAATTTGCAAATCATTAAAACAGCTACTGATCTTCACTCAAAACTCCAGACGTTGACGTTTTGTATACAACTTCCACAAAAAAAAAAAAAAAACACAAAAACTCAAATTAGAAATACTGAGTCCTTTGAAGTCGCCATACATGCGCCAAAAATTCCTTGCGACACAGACTTCATCTAAAAACTTCGTTAATCATAGAAAACCTTTTCGAAAACAAAAGAACAACTAGATCATCAATTTTGTTTCTCAATTTCGTCGGCAATTTCCACAAATAAATGATCCAAACTTCTTTAATCATACGGCCTAATTTATCAACATTAAGACATTTGCTGTCATTCAAAGAATAACATAAATCGTCCATGCAAAAATCAACTACAAAAAAGGTTCCTACATTTTTAGTCGAATCCTGAAAGCCGGGTTTATTATTCAGATTGTGACTGTCATTGATACCTTGTAAATGGACATTGGACATGGACATTGGACAGACAGGGACAGTTGTGTTCTAGGGCGCGGGTTCAAACCTAGCCAGGCGCATTATTTTGTGTAATTTATTTCATCACCACTGCTCTCAAAACGGTGAATGGAACATTGTAAAGAAACCGGCACATCCTAGAGCCAAAAATTCGAAGCCGTGTGACATCCACTAACTTGCACTGGGCTCGCTCCTAAAGAGGGGCTCTGAGTCCCAGTAGTGGAAATATTACAAGGCTAAATTACATTATTTTTTTAGAATAGACCGAGACAAGAAAACCGCTAACTAGACTGTACGGATTACAGTTGCTACATTTATAGTCTGAAAACTAATACGACTGCTAGTCGTCCAAAGATGAAGAATTATGTATTAATTTAAAACCAAATTTTTAAGAATCAAGTACGAGTATATCAGCTTTACAAGAACAGAGTATAGAGACGAACAAATTAAAACCAAAGATAATAATATAAATAGTCTGACTAGTCGCTGGCTAGTCGAGCCAACTATCTGGCCACTCTTCCGTTTAGTCAAACAAAGCAAGTAGTCGGTGATTTGAGCGCTGACAAGTCGTCTAGTTGGCCAAATCTATAGTCAGTATATCTCAACTAGTTCTACTACTCATGTACAGTACGAATTACTGCGCATAGCATCGTCACCTCGTTTTATCTGCTAACTACTGATTTGGAGCCGTCGGAGTGCGCTAATTCTGGCTTACTGGCTTAAAGCTCCCCGCAAACGAAGCAACTGCAGGCAATGTTTAATTTTCTTTTTTGCCGGCGGCAGACTTAATTCATTTAACGTTTGTGACTACGGTAAGCTTGTCAGTTATACTTGTTTTAAATGAAAAAAACACGTCGAGTTTGTTTGCGATGGGATGTTTTTAAATATTCAGTTTTTATTTTTTATTTTTAACTTATGGTCTATGTTTATTATTTATTTATTTATTAAAACTTTATACACAAGTTAGAAACACTATACAATGGCAGACTTAGTTTGTCTTAAGATATGCTTTTAAAACTGGTAATTTATTTACGTACGTTATGTATTTGTTAGGTTTTAGTATAAAAAGTTTTTTTTTATGTAGGTACAAATATAAATTTGATAATATCTATTATATATAAATCTACTGAACTACTAAGAAGACATCGTTGAAAGAACTTAGTATCAAAGTCGAAAAATATCCCTGTATTATAGTGCTATAAATATACTCTTATTACTCTTTGATAATAGTAAACAAACGAATACAATTTTTTTAACCAGCCTTTAGGCCTGCAAAGGTTTCAAACGCGAGCATATCCACAAACAAAAGCGCCAGTTACACAAAATGATATAATTCTTTGACAACTCATACGCATACGACTTGTAGACGCCCTAACTGATGCAAAGCATCATAGAATAGTATACGGTACCGGTATTGGTAAATTAGCAATCATATATTGCAGGGCTCCTTTCACGACAAACCATCAAGATTTTGGCTAATTAACCTGGGGCCTTAAGGTAGAAAACTACACTGCGCACACGCGTGATACACGCCGATCAAGGCGCGTCGGTCTCCATACAATTTATATAATAATAATAATAATAATAATAATAATAATAATAATCCATTTATTTCCAAGTATACGGTACATACAAGAACTTAATATTAAAAACGTCTCACGTACACTACCATTGCCGGTGTAGAAACATTGTTGAAATTAAAATTTATTTAGCACAATTTTGTTACCTACATTAATTATATTATTACAATGAAATGGAATGTCAAAACTATCACACAAGTATATTTATGTCAAGTACTCAAAACCAAAAAAATTAAAAACAAAAATACAAGTCAATAGGTACATACACAAAATATTGATAAAAATGTAACGTCAAAAAAAAAGTAAGAATAAAATAAAATAAAATTGTCAGTTTTAATAATGTCAAAAAAAAAATATGTCAAAAAAAAATATATAATGTCAAAAATTACTAAATAGAATGTCAAAATAATAATAATGTCAAAAACTGTGATTTAGGAATTCATTAACCGAATAAAAGCACATGTCCAAGAGCCATGCAAACATCTTACGTTTAAATTTATCAACTGGTAGCATTCTGAATTCGGGGGGTAATTTATTATATATTTTTATTGTCATACAGCTGGCATTTCTACTATATAAATGCAATCTCTGAAGAGGAACCAACAGTTTTCCAGCATTTTTTTTATTTAATCTTTCTGAGACTTGTTCATTCAAAGAGAATAAATGAGGGTATTTCTTTACAAATAAGCAAACCTCAAAAATATACAGACACGGGAGTGGGAGGATTTTTAACTCTCTAAATAATGGCCTGCAGTGGTCTAAATATTCTGCTCCACTCATGGCTCGGATACACTTTTTTTGAACTTTGAACGCTCTGTCTACGTCCACAGAATTGCCCCAAATAACTAGACCATAACGCTATATAAACTAGACTTGTAGAGCTACACTTAATCCACGCCACGCGACGTGTCAGGCGTGTTACACGTGTGTGTCGGTGTAATAGCTGTAGCTTTATCATGACGATGAGCGAGAAAGAGGTAAAGAGTTATTATACACCGTATATAACTCCAACCCTTTAACATTTCAGTTTAGGTTGTAAAATGGATCGCGTTTAAACGCTCGTGGTAGCACTGCTGTGATTCTCGTGAGACAAATAATAATATCAGAAACAGTACAGTATTAGCTAAATATTAATTAGATACAACAACATTGTGTGTCTTACTGCTGCTGACTACAAATAGGTCCAATTCAGTATAATAATAATATAATAATAATATTCCACAACTATCACACAACGCCGTCTAGTCCCAAGCTAAGCAGAGCTTGTGTTATGGGTACCTACTAGACAACTGATAAACATACTTAAATATTTCTAAATACATACATGTTATAGATAAAGTACACCCAGACACAGAACAAATGATATTGCTCATCACACAAACATTTGTCCTGGGTGGGAATCGAACCCACGACCTCCGGCATAGCAGTCAGGGTCACTAACCACTAGACCAACAGGCCAGTCAAATATAATGTCAGACAACTGCGTAGATCCGAAAGGTAGCTCGGCCCCGGTATGAAAGGCAAGAAGGAACGGGGTAGCATTTTTAGTCAGTAAGAGTCTGACACTATCTCCCGCTTCGTCCAAGGGCGGGCAGAAAAAAATAGACAACTACGTAGAGTCTGTCTAAAAAGTCAAACGCCTTGGGTAATCTAATGAAATAATCAAATCTTGAAATCTAATATAGTCAATACTGGTTGAACAGTCAATGTTGCAAAGAGATGATTATTGTTTACTAATAGAAAGTTATAAAAGGTATTGTATGTAATAAGTATAACTGATTTTTTAAACCGGTATAAAATTTTCAAGTCATTTGACATTTTTGACAGACTATAGCTGTTGCCTGACGCTGGTTTCAACTGAACCTTACACCACCACACCATCAGCACACCACACCACCACATCACCTTACTACTCATCCATTATGTCCCACTTCAAATACCACTCTATACAACTAATTACGGAATACAATCGATGCAAGGTCCCAAAGCACAACTTCTAAAAATACACAGGCAGGTACCATTACAGACCTATATTATTACCACACGATTCCCCAATGCAGAGCAACCCTTCATCCACTCCTCTAATGCATTGGTTCTTAATCAGCAGTCCAAGAACCCCCCGTGGTCCACAAGAGCTAGAGAAAATATATTCCACGAATATTAATTTAAAAGTTGACAATTAATCGTAATCGTCGTAATCACTTTTTTTTATAATGGATAGGCTCGCGTTTGACCGCTATCTCACCTGATGGTAAGCGATGATGTGGCCGACGATGGAACATGCTTGCCTATAAGTAATCGTTTCAATTTGAAAGTTGTTGTTGAGTTGAGTTGTTGAGTTGTTGTTGTTATTTTAAAGTATGACTGGTAGAGAATGCCTTGTTGCATTAGGTCTGCCTATGTACCACTAGGTACTGTACATGAAGTTTAAATAAATAAATAAAATTCATCGAATTAATACCTATATTTTTTTTTAAAAAGAATACGTTACTTTTTGAGATTAATAAAATCAATAAGATGATTTTATTAATCTCAAAAAGTAACGTGTCACAAGGAGAGCTCCACAAGTACACAGATATTCAAAGTACATGAGACGCTACTGAGAACCTAAGGTTTCATCCATATGAAAATAAGTTATGCACTAGCACTTTATTTTAAGATTGCCACAATTTATCTTTATTGAAATTATGGTCACCTAAAACAACATAGAATTCAAAGTGGTCCTAGGTCAAAAAAGGTTGAGAACTACTGACTGCTCTAATGTGTTCCCGCACGACCGCCATCCGCCATCCGCCGTCAGCTGTCAGTCTAATCACTCCGCCTCTTGTCACCCTGCACCATTCAACCCATTTCCACGTTTTCCACCCGTTACCATGACAACCGTATTCATTTACCTCGTTACCTCATTTCCCTGTCTATTGTCTTAACCACACTCTTTTGTGACGGCCATTTTGAATTATGCATTTTCGCGCGAAAACTGTTCCGTTCTTTTTTTTTATTGCGCTGTTTACGCGAAGGTCATTGCGCTGGGAAAGATTAAAAAGGGAATAAATGAAATTAAACGTGGCATATTTAAAGTAATGTTTTCTTTTTATTTAACTTTAGGTACTGTTAAGATTACTAAAATGATTTTATCGCTTGGAAAGTGTCCGACAAAAGCTTCGGCAACCTTCGGCCATCTTCAGCCGCATTCGGCCATCTTCGGAGAATAATACCAATGTCGGAGAAATCTTCGACCCACTTACGATGAAACCGGAGGCTTTCAGCAACGTCGAAATCGAATGAAATTTAAATTATCTCAAATTGTAATATTTATTGGTAAGTTGCAAGGAAATTCAGGAATTAAGTCCTTGACAAGTCAAAAAATAAAAATCACTTTTAGAGTGATATTCTGAAACCGAGAAAATGTCTCATTCATCTGGCCTAGAATTCGTACCTATCTAATTTGTATCGTAAGCCACTGGGCGCAAACGAATGCCTTTAGATACATTTAGTGATTGGGGAAAACTAATATGCAAAAAAAAATCAAATTGTAAAGAAAACACTAGTCCTGATGGATGAGACATTCTCTCGGTTTCAAAGAATTACCCTTTAGCTAATTTTGACAATGCTTGCCACGAATGTTAGGAGTATCGTGCACTGAATTCCGTTCCAACGAATCTATACTCCGAGAACTCGGCATCAAGCAGCGTTTATCATCTTTGGTACAGTCTCGTATCCTCAACTTTTTTGGTCTCGGGTGCCGCCGAGAGGAGGTGGCTGTTGAGCAACTTGTGGTCCAGGTAAAGGTTGAGAGTACCAGGCCACGTGTCGCCTACGAGGTGGGCTGAGCAGATAAAAGCTGCAGTGAATGGGTCATCATCACTAAACGAATGCACGACGAAGGCGGCCATCAGAGAGGAGTGGCGGCGTGATGTGAAGCTTGCCACCGACACCTGTGATGACCACGACCACTCCGTCAAGAGTGATACCGGCAGAGAAGAGAATTTTGACAATTTTAAACAGTTTCCAAAGTTTCAGGAGTTCATAGTCTCGTCATCACTTTCGGCCTTAAGATCGACCTTTGGACTAATACTACTTGCAAGAAATAATGACTAGGTAAATACATGCATACATTGATGATTTATAAATGAGTAACAAATTATTACATTTGAACAATTTTCCTTATTCCAAGTGAGGACATAGTGCTAATAAATAATGTTTATTAGTGTTGATAATATCATGAATTGACTACATCCAACTTCTATTATTAACCTGCAAAAGCCTAAACATGTTATATAATGTTCCCACTGCTGGGACTCAACCCTTCTATCAAGGAGAGGATTTTTTTTTAAATATTATTATTGATAGGCTTGCATTTGACCACTATCTCACCTGATGATAAGCGATGATGCACGCTTGCCAAGAAGTAACCTATTCACTCTTGACTTAAAGCCCCTTGGTTGTAGCCGTCAGGAAGCACAGACCCCGGCAGGGAATTCCAATCCTTAGCTGTGCGCATAATGAATGGTCTCTAACCACCCGGGCCTCGGTTGTATTGGTGGATGCCGCATATCTTAGAATTTTTGATTTTAGGACATGCCGGTTTCCTCACAAAACATTGTAAACGTTTTGAGATCAATAGTGAAGAAATAATTTACCCAAATTAATGCATCGTGCTGGGTTCGGAGTCGCGACCTTATAACTCGTAAGTCGGGGCTGTTACCACTGAGCCATCACTGTTTTCCTGCTTTCTTAGGTGGGAAAGCATCGAGTGACTTTGAAATGGCCTACTTTAGGTCCACCCTAAAGCAGGGCAAGTTAGGGCCTGCGCTCACTTCAAACAAGACTGTCTTAGACAGACTTGACAAGACTGCCTTAGACAGACACGTCAAAAAAAGTTTTAGTTAAAAATATCGATATTTCGATATTTTATCAACGATACTAGCGTTCCGTATCGTAGACAAAACAGTCTTGTCGTTGATGTCTTAGACAAGTCTGTCAAGACGTCTTGTCTCAAGTGTGCGCAGGCCCGTATGTGAGAGGGTGAGTCAAAATTCTTGTATCACTAAAAGTATCTGCACCGTATCTCATTTAACTTTAACTAGGTAGGTATTTGTCTGAATATTCAAACTGATCTCAAAAGCTACTGGCCATGACTCCACTGGCGTAGCTTCCTAACGGCTAGGCGGGGCAGTGCTCCGGGGCCCCAAATTTAAGGGGCCTCCAAAACCTGATTAGCAAACCTCATATTGAAGTAAGGAAAAAAATTACCACCTCTGATATCTACATAAAAGAGGTTGCAACACTACTTATGTTGATAGACGGCCATTGTTGGACATAGGCCTCCCCAAGTGTCGCCACAATGAATGATCCTGTGCGTCCCGGATCCATCGGTTTCCCGCAACCTTCACCAGGTCATCAACACTACTTTAATCAAGGCGAATTGTTTTAGTTAGTAAAAGTCTAACACTCCCTCGCGCTCCACCCAGAGTAGAAGAGGTTATTTGATGATTTCCTAAACTAAAAAGGGGCCCCAGTTTTGTTTTGCTCCTGAGGCGTTCGTCTCTTAACTACGCCACTGCATGACTCCCGCTATTTCAACACGCTCCTTGCGAATGATGAGTCAGTTTCAAGTAAATACGTAACACAGTAATGATACTCGTCTCACCTCCAAAACCGAAGTGGTTTGAAGGTTATTCACCGGTCTTCCGATAAAACCCGATTCCGGAGTGCGGAATGCCCTTAATGATTATCAATATCCATGACCTATGGTACACAGCTGTTCGATCTCTGCAGCTATATGAAGGGATTTTGGGTCACCCATCCAATACATGACCGCGACTTGTGTGCTTAACCTCGAGCTAGTGACTGTTTCATAATGTATATGAAAGAAAAGAGAAATACCACTTACTGATTAATCACGAAATCTCAGAAATTAAAATTTACAGAGTAGGTTCCTTATGACATCCGCTAAGAACGGATTTTACTAAACTCCACCCCTAAGAGGGTAAAACGGGAGTTGCTCTATAGAAGCGAAATGCCACTCACTGATTAATCACGAAATCTCACAAACTATATCACTAACAAACTTAAAACATGGCAAGTAGGAGGGTGTTGATATTGACATCCGCTAAGAACGGATTTTACGAAACTCCGCCCTCAACCCCTTGACCCCCGTTCCCCTATAAAATTGAAATACCACTCACAAATTAATCACGAAATCTCAAAAACTGTAACACCTACAAATTTAAAATATGGGCAAGTAGGTCCCTTATAGGGTGTAGACATCCGCTAAGAACGGATTTTACGAATTTCCACGCTTATAGGGGTAAAATGTGGGTTGGAAGTTTGTATGAATAAACTTTTCAGGCGGGCGAAGCCGCTGGCATAATGGCTAGTATTAAAATTAAATACAGTTATAAGTTATAGTTACAATTTCCCCGCTCGTGAATAGGAAATAAGACGTAACTATACGTAAACAGTCAGAAAGAATGTGTTCATAAAAGAGTAGGTATGCGAGTGTGCTAAAAAATGCAATTCATAAGTTCCGTTATGTAAAAGTAATGTAGTTGTTCTGCCTTTTCTGTTTTCGTATCATCTTTTCCTTGTACATACAATATTTTTGAAAATCTATCCATTTAGAGCCTTTACTATTATATTTATTTACTTATAACATTGTATTCATAACTACTGCATTTACTTATTAATTCCATAACAATTTTGATGATCATTGCTAACTGGTTTGCGTGTGCGCACCCTCACTAAACGCCAAACCAATTAACATACGTTTGTCTCTTTCACTCCATAGCTCAAAGTCTTCCATCTCTTTCTCTTGGCTATCGTAAACTTGACCTCTAAGATTATTGCTATGATTTTCTTTTGTCATTCTCTCAGACTCCGGCGCGGATGGCGCTCGTCGCCAATCGATAAAAATAAAAAACATTTTTTTGTGTGAATACATACAAATAGTCGTTTTTATAAGCACAGGAAAAAATCTTTTAAAAATGGTAAGAATAGTGTAAAAAATATGGTGATATGTTTTTAATAATGGTGCAATTATGTGTTATTTGTAGTTAAAACGTGGAGGAAGTTTATTAAGTGCTATGTCGAATGCCATACGTGTTGTGATCAAAATGGTGGAGGACCGGTTTGTTTCGATGGAGGTAGCCTTTTTATTATTAATAATTCGCTCAAGCTTTTCAGGATTCTTTTCAAAGAATTCCATCTGAAAGGTTTGTTATCAAAAAGTAGGGCCCTACTTTCACGGGATCGAATGCATACTTTGAATTTCGAAGAACTTTTGAACGCCCGAAAACGGTAAACTGGCATGAAGTCTTGAAGGCCAGTAGGTTGCCTAGATATTAAAATGCAGAACATACAATTTAAATTGAGAACTTTTATTGAGCCTCATTGTCAGAAACAATCACTGCCTGTATTCATTCTGTGTACATTTTAGTAAACAACATTCTTTTAAAGTCTGTCTAAAACTCAAAGGACTTGGAAATGTTTAAACGAATTAAAAAAAAATACATATTACATACAATACTTTTTATATGATTCCATTAGTAAACAAAACAATGATCATGTCTTTGCAACCTTGATTGTTCAACCTGTGTTGACTACATCAGATTACAAGAATTAAATCGTTAGTCGCTTGACTATTATTTTCGACTGACTAAACTAAAAACGCTTAAAATCAAGTCGTCAGCTACAAAATTTAAGATGTTTTGGAAAACTTACGAGAAATGAACGTTCCTCTCGAACGTTCCTCAAAAATGGGGAGATTAACTCTTAGATTTAAGATTCATTTTAACTTTCTGACTATCCGATAGGCTTTATATGTTTTCTTAAGTGCCTGTATCTATATACTGGAAAAACCACTGTCTACTGGCTAACGATGAGGTCGGTAATTCTGATTGGACCCTGTCACGAGCTCTTGTATCCTGCGATTGATCCCCTTTACGACTTTAACAGAACTGTTAAAGGGATGGAGCTATTTAAGGTGTATAGCTCCATCCCGCTTTCTCGCTCGCACAACTGACATTATAACAGGCCATGGTAAGGCCTCTGTTTCTCCTATATGTAGGTACCATCGCTTAAAAACTATCTTGGCGTGAATCCTGCAGCGTAGCGCCAAACCAAACCCTTTGAAGTTATCGTTTTGAGTGCAAGCAAAAATGAACTTAACGGTGGTAAGGCAGAAGTATCTTTTTGATGTAACACAATTTGTATGATACATAGCAGAGATATTAAGGAAGTTATATTCCGATTTTGAAAGTTCAGAACTTCCGATCCATTTTGCACCTTGTCCGATTTTGGTTCCGGTTAATTTTAATTTTATAAATGAACTTATTTCGGATAAACAATCTAGTTTACATTTGTTGTACCTACGGGCAACCTCTCTTCCTCCATTCCTTCTGACAGTTACTTTTTCACTTGTTGTTTTGTTTCGTATTTGCAATATTGTGAATTCACTCTTCATTTATACTTATCCGGGTTGTTGATTACTTTTAGCAGTGTTTCGTTAGACGATTCTGCATCCGTTTCCACCTCCGATTTTGATTCCGATTCTGACAAAACTCCGTCACAGAATCTGGTTCCGACAAAATTCCGTTTCAGAATCCGGTTCCGACAAAATTCCGTATCGGAATCCGGTTCCGATATTATAACTACCCTATTTACATCCCTAGTAGGTACATAGTACTTTAAAGTGTCTTAAAATAAATTTGTGTGCGCAGTCCTTTTGAAGGAAATTTCCTCCGCGACAATTAACTCATCCGCTATAACAACAGAAATAATCGTTGTTATTAAATTTAATTCGAGTGGAAGAAATGACTTAAAACATAGGGATACGTTTATTTTTATTTTGAACTAGCTGTGTCTGCGTCATTGCCCGCAACAGACTCGTAAAGCAACAAATTGCCATATGATCACAATTTCAAGTCTTTTTTTTGGGTTGGTTAATAATATATTAATTTTCCCTATTTTTTTTTCTAAAACGAAATTAAGCAACACCTTATCGTAACAATCATTAGAAGATTAACCGATACGAACAGACAGACCGACAAAAAATTTGAAAATGGTTTTTGTTACAGATATCAATTTTTTTTACACTTTCGTACGTATCTAATTAAAAAAAAAAAATTGTAATAAATATTCCAACAGACTCTTCAATTTCGTTTATATATGTATGTCATGTATGTAGGTATAGATATATAGGCTCGCATTTGACCACTATCTCATCTGATCAAAGTCAAAGTCAAAATATTTTATTTCACTTAAGCCAACATGGGTACTTATAAAACGTCAGAAGCTAGTGTGATGGTAAACAATGCTAGGGTCGATATTAAAAAACGTTTGCCTAGAAGTAACGTTTTCACTTTTGTCTTAAATACTCCCTACAACATTTCTAACTTCGAGTATAATTATGGATCAACAGAAATGCCATGTGCTAATAAGCCTGACAAAATAGGTTTTTCCACACGAAATGACTACGAAGTCCAATATTTCTAAAAATACGTACTTATCATCGAATAAAAAATCAATTTTCTCCATATCCGCCCATCGTCATTTCAGCCGATAGACGTCCACTGTTGGACATGGGCCTCCCCAAGTGTAGCCACAATGAACGATCCGGTGCGTCCCGCATCCATCGGTATTCCCGCAATCTTCACCAGGTCATCGGTCTACGTTATAGGAAGTCTCCCAACGTGTTTTCCGATACGCGGTCGACACTCCAGAACCTTTCGGCTCCCACGGCTATTTGTTCTGCGAGCAAAGCGCCCTGCCCATTGCCACTTAAGTTTGGAGATTCTTCGTGCTATGTCGGCAACCTTGGTTCTTCTGCGGATATCTTCATTCTTGATTCGATCATGCAAGGAAACTCGGAGCATAGCCTTTTCCATTGCCCCTTGCGTGACTTTAAGCCTTCTGATGAGGCCCATTGTGAGCGACTACGTTTCGGCACCATATGTCATCACTGCACATACCTGCCCGATACAATAATATTATACCTACTCAACTCTATCAGGTCCCAAAGATACAGATTCTACCAAGTTTGTGGACATCCAAATACATTTACAATGTATATAATTCCTAATTTGGTTATAGACAATTTATGAATGATTATGTAGATAATAGTTTTAAGGTATTTTTGTTATTTATTGTAACAAATTGTAAAAACATTGTAACAATAAACAATAAATATTATTCTTATTCTTATCGCAAATTCTAAAATAAATCAAAACAACAAGAACTTCATCAGATACACATGCTATTTACATAAAAACAAATCATCTTCACAAAAAGTAAGCTACTGACGTCATTAGTTTCCCACTTTTTTACTAAAAGTTCAACAACAAAGTAGGTACCTACACACATTATCATTTCTTGTTCATCAAATGAAAAAAGAAACTCAAGTCTTTATTAATTTCTTGACCAGCAAAAAGTTTCTATTGCCAAATTAAAAAAAGCAGTTTCGTATTTAGAACTCTGCACACTATTAATAGGTTTTTTTTTTTAATTTAGAGTTAGAGTCTGTCTAATAAGTTAAACGACTTGGGTAATTATTAGGAATTAATGAAATCTGATGTAGTCAACACGTTCAATAATCAAAGTTGATTAAGAGATAGAGATCATTGTTTACTAACAGAAAAACCTTATGAAAAGTTCGTATATATATATTTTTTTTAATGATTAAATATTAAACAAAATTCCCAAGTCGGTTGACTTATTAGACAGACTATAAATTGATATTAAAAAATATATAGCGGTCTCTTCCTTTAGCCTATCAGTAACGACTGCTGAAAATCTACCAATGTTAACCGGAACTAAACGATAAACGTACTTTCTGAGAAGCGGTGGAGTGTCAATATGTAATGGAAGATCACCCGTCCACAGTCATTATCCACATCATATTTTTACTTATTTCTCTTCCACAAAGCCTTACCAACTAACATTATAAAAGTAGATACAAGTATTGTTTTTGGGAGACTGGCATCTGCACTAGGAAATCCTGTCACTCAGATTACCAGGGTCCCACACGATTTATTTAAAGGACCTCATTTAAAAAAAAAGTCGTAGGGGGCAAAATTAAAATATGTACTAAAATAAAAAAAAAATATATAAAAAGTTCGACCTCAGCAAGTGTTGCTTATGCCAACTTCAATCACTCGTGCGACTTCACCTCTAAAAATAAAAAAACAACCATAGATTCCAATCCATGAGAAGTCAAAGGTGTCCGGAACGCAAGGCGAAGAAGGAACATACATGTGGTTTTAATCAGTCTGACACACTTTCTCGGTTCACCTTAGAGCGGGAAAAGTCATTAAATGATTTCCCGTCTCAAAAAAAAAAAAACCATAGACTCGGATTCCGAACTAAGCAGCCAATTCGGCTACTTATCGCACTAAGAAGGATTAAGGAAAAGGTTTTAATTCGTTGCTTACAGCGGAACAAGGATTTATTTATAGAGGCCACTCAGAAAGTGCTGGGTTTTGGGTCAAGATGGCTGGTGTTTCGGTCGACATGAGGTGTTTACGAGAAAACGATAATGCGATATTGGTTCCTTATACAAAGCTCTCAGCTGCTGGGTGATTCTCGGAACTCTCCGAGTGTAGACAAATTATGATAGTTACACAGTAGTTAAGTACACAAAGTCCAAACCGGAAAAAAGGGTCTGGTACTATTAATTATATTACACAGGGTCTTTGACATCGATGCATAAACGAATACTATAGAATTAAAAATTAGAAAAACGCCGAGAACTTCTCTCACTGAGGGTCCAGAATCATGTACTGGATGGATGTAATAATACGGATGGTATTCGTTTATGCGTCAATGTCAAAGACACCGTGTATATACCTATATACCGTGAATTTAGGTTAAAAAAAAAAAACAAAACATGATAGTACTAAAACAAGTTATTTGATATTTTCCAAGTCTTAGAAAAAACGGGGTTCTTAGTAGCTTTAAAAATCTTCCATTCTTTATAACAATGATATCGATTGCCAAAACAACATTTGTGCTATATTGTTCTGCAAACCACTTTTTTATGAAGTCTAAATTTAAAAAAAAAAACAACTGATAATACAAATACAGATATGAAAACCGATGCTGGATATATGTAAACACTTTAGAGTCAACCACCAGTCTGAAGTTTGCGCAAAGCGAATAGGAAACGTCGCCTGTATGGCAAAGTTGCGGATCTGCCGTTTTTGCGAAAATCTGTTTTGTGGTTTAACGTAATCCCACTAAGGTAATACACCACGGATATCGTAATACACCATCTCGTAAAATGTCAACTCTGTATTCTATTAACTTATGAGGTATCATAACACCATATCAACGTAACCCAAACGCTTGTTGTCAGTCGCCATGGCAAATTAACGAAGTGTAGATTAATTTTCTTATGTCACGGGCAGGGCACATTGCTAGCAGAACAGATGGCCATTGGGACCGAAAGGTTCTGAAGTGACGATGCGTACCGGAAGACGCAGAGTTGGAAGGCCTACAAGGTGGAGCGATGACCTGGTGAAGGTTGCGGGAAACCGATGGATGCGAGACGCTCATGATCGTTCATTGTGGCGACACTTGGGGGAGGCCTATGTCCAAAAAGTGGACTTATATCAGCTGAAATTATGATGATGATGTCAACATGATCTATGCAACTTAACCTACGCGTCACTTCCATGCAATGAACTTAGGTACAGTTCCTTGCTTGCATGTGGTTAGAAGTGACACATTATCTGACATTTGTGTCATCTTCTGTCATATAGGTTAGCGATGTGTCAAAATAGGGTTAACCGCAAGAATTTCTGGCGCCTTTTCAAAGACTTGTACATGATTTAGTTTTTTGGCGGAATTTTTTCGAATGCTTGTTTTAATTAGGTGTTATTAAGTAGGTTTAATTTGGTGTAGGTACTGCATGACCCACCTGCCCACAATTATGGCGGTAAAGAGGGGACTCTTTGAGGCGTGGCTGGAAAGACCTCACGGCGTCCTTACCTTCCGCATGACGCAGGTCCTCTCCGGACATGGCAAGTTCGGGAGGTTCCTGTTCCGGATTAAAGTAGAAGTGACGCCCGGGTGTCGCCACTGTGCGGAACGCCCGGAGGACACGGTGGAGCACACCGTCAAGGTGTGCCCTGCTTGGGCGGAGCATCGCCGTGCCCTCGTGGGGGCGATCGGCGCACTCTCGCGCCGGGCCTTGGTTGAGGCCATGGTCCGGAGCGAGGAGTATTGGCAGGCGGTCGCCGACTTCTGCGAAGCAGTAATTTCTCCTGCGCCGTCTCTCACCAGTCTTAGGTCTTTAAACATTATTTTTAAAACCGATTATCCTTATTGACTTTTACGGTCTATCTTGCAGCTCAATAATCCCTTTTTAGATCTATAGTGGTAAACAATCAGGCAGTTTCTAGAGATCAAGAATGTGGTCTTCCACGTGTAGTGTAGTCTTGTTAATCAATAAGCTTTAAGGAAAATGACAATTGCACATTAGAAATTACAGCTAATAATCATTAGATTGTCATCGAGTTCTCAGTATTGTTGTTTTTTTTCTCGACAGTTGTGCCAATACACTGATGGCTCTAATCACAAAAGTATGCGATGGATGCAAAATGTACAGGACCGTTAATTTGGGTGTCTTCAAGGCTAGAGTGAACAGGCTCTTAATAAACTAGTGCGCCTCATCATCAACGATTGCATCGCTGCTTACCATCAGGTGGGATCGAAGTCAAGCACTGGTTTATATCAGAAAAAAAAATGTGGAGACACTTGGGAGAGGCCTATGTCCAATAGTGGACGTCTATCGGCTGAAATGATTATGATGATGATACTTTATTGTATATACACCGCTAAATTTTGATCATTTTAATCCCGTGGAGGGTCGATCCGGTAGTTTGTACGCAACGCCGACTACTACCTACAGGTCATTAATTAATTAAACCCCAAGCGAACGCCGGCGTTCGCGCACCTATTGTCTTTCTATTGTGTCTGTAATTTCCACGATAGAAAGGTTAAAAGCGCTCAGCTGACGATTTCTTAAAGAAGTTAATTTCGTACATGCGTAAATTAATACGAGTTTTAAAAAAAAGGTACTTTATTTTTATCTTTACAAATCGATAGTGTTTCATGTACCGGATCGACCCTCCACGGGATTAAAACGATTAAACTTTAACGGTGTATACCTCAGTAGCTAACAAGCGATACCTCTAAATTAAAAAAAAATCTCTTTTCTTTTGTGCTTTGGAAACCTTGAAACTTTCTACACCCGGACTTCCTCACTTCCGCCGATTTTCAGCCAGCTCAGGCAAAAGCTAGTTCTTAATATTGTAGTTTAAGTTCTGTAATCGATCCTTGTTCGAAATAAATGCTACAATACATTACATCTTTACATACACAGATACACTACACCGTTATGTCAAGATGTTTCGCTGTAAATAACCACAGACTGGTTCTTAGGTGGTTACTTGAGGTAACCGGTTACTTATACAGGGTGCTTGCAAACCTTTTTATCGATGACCACTTTTAACGACTTGCTCTTGCTGGTTTTCTATTTATTTGCTTTATTATGTTGCCTATTTTAGTTTCTTCGTCTAAATGTTACGAAGTCTATACGAAGCAAGCGATAGTACGATAGTACAATAGCGGGAAGGAGAGGTTCGGACATCGGGGTGCTTGGTGCGCTTGCGTCACGTCATAGTCTATCTTCGTAATATTTAGAACGTTCAATTTAAATATTTTTATTTTTGTATGGATATCTGATGAAATAAAATATGATACATTTTTAAAAGTCATAGATACAAAAGGTGTTGTTTATGGTATGTCAGTACCATAGTCCTTAGAGGTGGTCAGTGTTTTAAAAATAACCCTGTATAGTTTCTTATAAAATGACCTTGGATTGATACGGGGCAATGTACTTAGAAATGTGTTGCTTACATATGGATACGTCAAAATAAAAAAAAATGTAATTATATTTATATTAACTTATCAATTAGACGAAATACTTATGTGATAACACTGAAGACAACAAAACAACCGTTGGTTATTTTGTTCGGGGATTGTTCGAGAGATTTCTCGTATTCGTTGAACGCAAAAAGCAACTAAAGGAATTCAGCTAGGTTTTAATCAGTAAAAAAGTCGGTCACTCCCTCGCGCTCCTCCTAGAGGGGTCATTTGATGATTTCCAACCTCAAAAAGTCAAATTGCTCTCTTTTAATTTAATATATACCATAGACCACAACAAAAAAACTTGGGTGTTATAAACTAGTGCTTGACTGCGATCCCACCTGATGGTAAGCAGTGATACATTCGTTAATGATGAGGCGCACTAGTTTATTAAGAGCCCTTAGGCTCTTTAGTGCGCCTCTGTCAAGGCTAAAATAAATATATTTATTCTAGCTTTGAAGACGGCTGTCTTGGTGTGTGTGAATTTAGCTAGCTAGAATTTTTTAGAAAGCTAAATTATAATCGGACGGAAAGTTTTAAAATTCCAAACGTCTATCTCAAATGTTACATTGATATGAAGTGATTTTAAGTTCACTACTGTGTCAGAAATGTGTTTTCTGTGACAATGCTCATTACTTTTGATTTAAAAAATAAGAGTGTTCCAAAATATAAAATTTATGATATAGCTATGTTTTTTAAGGCTATACCTCAAAAGGAAAAAGCGGAATCCTTGTAAGGACCCTTTATCTCAGGAACGGATTCGGATAAATCTTCGTAACTCAATTCGGCAATCTCAAAAACTCTTTCCATAGGAAGTTTGTACGAAACCCTCAGTGCACGAGTCCGACTCGCACTTGCCAAGTTTTTTTTTTTAATTTATTGTCATTTTTTTTTTGGTGGGAAAAAATCATCCAATTACAAACCCTGCTCTTGGGCGGAGCGGGAGATAGTGTCAGACACGTACTGACTAAAAAACGCACCCCGTTCCTTCTAGCCTTCATACAGGGGCTCGAGCGCCCTTTCGGATAACCCTGGCCCCAGTAGGCTTCGACCCAGCTGGGTCCCTGCTGTTGCTGACAACTCCTTGAGGCGCGCGGGGACATTTATTGTCATAATGACATATTATGTATTCCATACCCACCAGTCATCAGTATTATTAATAATGTTGATCTATTTGGAATTTCAAAGAAACCAAAGTGGTTCCCGGTCAAAAAAAGATTGAGAACCATCTATATAGTGCACCCACTCAAATCACGACATTACCTCTTGGTTTGTCGAGATTTGAGTTTTGTTTTGTAGTTTTGGTTTATTCACAAACCTTTGTTTGTGTATAAACCCGAAACAAAACACTAATGTAGGTACTCTGAACTTTTCCGAAAATACCCGAAATCATTTTCCACTAAAACTTTCGAACTAATATGAAATACTTAGAAATTGACTGCCATTAACAAACAAACCAATTATAAGTAATTGCTTCAATAATATTAATGAAGTAACCGTTTAAAACATAATCATTGAGCAATTTATTATTTTGTTTGATTGATAATAATTTTAAGAATAGAATATGAGATCACGTTAGGCCGAAATATATTATCTAAGTAACGTTCCAACTACGGGAATATTTGAAAGTGTAACCGTATCTCTGAAACGCAGAAGGCAACTGGAGGAACACAAGTTTTCTTTTTCGGTAAGTAAAAATCATACAAATGATATTGGCCCCTTGGGCGGAGCGGGAGATAGTGTCAGAGTCTTACTGACTAAAAAACCCACTCCGTTTCTTTTTGCCTTTTATATTGGGGCCGAGCCCATGTCAGATAGACGTATGCGCTGATTCGGACTTGTCATGAGAAGGGAAGAAGAGTACCCCGTAAAGAAGGCCTTAGCGATCCCGGAAAGAAAAAAAGGAAGAGGGCGCCCTCTAGCTACGTGGTGGACAACCGTGTCCAAAGATCTGGAACGGGCTCAGCTGGACGCACAGACAACCCAGGATAGACTATCCTGGTGCCTAAAGACGAGGAGAGCCGACCCCAAATAAAGGAATAAGGCAAGGAAGAAGAAGAAGATACCGGGGCCAAGCCTCCCTTTCGGAAACAGATCCTAGCCCCAGTAGGTTTTGACCTAGCTGGGCCCCTACGGTAGCCTTTTTTTTTTTCGCGGTGGTAAAGTCAACTAATGACATCCCCCGCCCTTGGGCGGAGTGGGAGATAGTGTCAGACTCTTACTGACTAAAAACACCACCCCGTTTCTTTTTGCCTTTTATACCGGGGTCGAGCCTCCCTTTCAAAAACAGACCCTAGCCCCAGTAGGCTTCGACCCTGCTGGGCCCTTACGGTTGCTGACAGCTCGTTGAGGCGCGCGGGAACAGTGCGCGTCGTCCAAGTCCAAGCCAACCGACCAACCGAGTCCAAGTCGTCACTTGGACTCGGTCCAGACGGTTGCCGGGTGGGGTTTAGCCTGAAAAAAAATCTTACACTTGGTCTACCCAGATTCTCTTTTTTTCTTTGTCCTCTTTTGTTCACATTATTTGCGGTTGAGTCTCCTTACAAATTGGCGCCAGGATTTTCTATCCTGGATGGAAGTGGGTTAACTTGTGGTCTCTTTCGATTCTAGACCACCAGGTCAATGGTGGGCGACCTTTACCGTTCTTTTATTCTAGCAGGTCTAGCCCTTTCGCGAGAAATACAATGTACATCTCCGATTTTGGTTATAATTTACCCCCCCTTTATTTTGACCTATGGCATATCTTTGCCAATGCCCATTTGTGACGGAATTTAAATTGTTGTAACAAAATTCTAAGAGAAGGCGTTAGCTGTATATAGTTGCACAATATCAATATACTTCATACATTTAGCGCAACTTTAAAAAAGTGGTTTGGAAATTATTTTGCCAATACTAGCGAAAAATTGCAGTTACCCTTTCGCTTAAAAAAAGACACACATATATTTCTAAAAACATTCATACTATAGATAAATTACACCCAGACACAGAACAAATGACCATGCTCATCACACGAACATTTGCTGAGCTATACATCTGATCATTAGACCAACAGATCTGTCGATAATTAATAAGTTCAATTATCAAATTGAAGTAGTTACTATACAAAAGGCATAAAAGACCATTATTGTTATAACGTTGATATTTTGTTCCTTTTCTTACGCTGTGGCGAACTAAACTAGTTTATCTTAAAGCAACAAAGTGGATCCTATAGAACAAGAGTCACAAAGTAATAAAATAAAATATGCTCAATGCGTCTTGCAAATCTGGTTTCTTACTAAAACCAGTTCACAAGTTATTGCAACAACATAAAAATTATCAAGTAAGAATGCAAAAATTAGTAACAGTTTTGACCCGGATTGAAGAGATCATATCTCAAATAAACCCCGTATGGTAATGTGTTCGACAAACCCGTTGGATGTTGGTGAATGACCCGTTAATATGATAGTGGATCAAGATACAAGTTATTATTATTATTATTATGAGCCCGTTGTGTCCCACTGCAGGGCAAAGGCCTCCCTTCCGTTATTCCACTCTTTTCTGTCCTTAGCAACTTCTGGCCAATCCTTCAGGTAGGAGTCCAAATCGTCACACCATCTCCTTCAGATACAAGCTACAAAAATTGTAGATACATAGTTTGCGATGTTTGATGTCGATTTTGACTGGGCTAGTAGTTGATGTAATTAAACCTCTAATAAGAGAATATATGTAACATAAAGTAATTTCAGTTGTTGTTGTAACGTAATGTCTGTTGTTGTTGTAATGTGATGTCTATTGTTCTTGTAATGTAATGTTGTTGTATATTATATGTAAGCACTTATGAAACTTAAATATTAACTAACTACATTTTTATTTTATTGATAAGGAACAAAAAACAACTACATTATCTTAAATAATAATGTAGCCGACAGAGCTGATCACAGATTACCATTGATGAGTAAATTTAAAATTGCTAGACTGCATATTACATCATCATCATATCAGCCGAAAGACGTCCACTGTTGGACATAGGCCTCCCCCATGCCTCGCCACAACGACCGGTCCTGTGCGTCATGTCGACGGCTTTCGGCTGATATATGATGATGCATTATAGTTACATCATAAATAAAAATTATAAAAACTAAAAAAGAGAAAAAGTAAAGAGTTCACCAATAAATTTAAAAAAAAAAACTTATTATGTCTAATGTTATCAACATTTAAGTTTTTTTTACAATAATATTATTATTTATATCAAAGTCTCGAAGCCGCATGAGATACTTTATAATCTATAATAAAAAATAGAATACACTCAGATCTCGAGGTACTCCTCCACATCGCTTTCATCCAAAAACGCGCCCAGATGACTGGCAGTTGAATGGCAATTCTAATTCTATCGACAATGAATGAGCCAACCCCTCTGGTCATGCAATGTTCACCAGTCTATAAGAAATTTTCTTGAAAAGGCTCTCGTTTTCATCGCACTCTCGAAAAAGGGCTCACAACTGTAATCCATACATAATTTAGATGTGAAAGTAACTTTGTTTGTCTTTAAGGCTTATAGTCCCTTGAACCATCTGGCCAAAATCATGTGGTGCGTCCACGCAGGCAGTACGCAAATCTGTGCATTTATTTGCGGTCAACAGCACCCGGAAAGCGCGCAGCTGACCTTTAAATCCATTTTCTTTGCGAAATATTGATTGATTTACATATGCAATGTTCACTTTGAAGAATATTTAACCACCAATTTTCATTGTAAAAAGGTTTCTAAAGATCCAAGCCGTTTCGAAGGAGTAGGGAAAAGTTGCGAAAAATTATGATATTGCTAAATATTTTTTTTAGACAAAAGTATTAATAGCACGAAACAATCAAATGTTGATACTGTTGTTTTTGAATCTATAATAAACATTTCTTTTTTCAAACCTGGCCGTTACCGAGGAGAGGGCTTTAGGTCCACTGTTTTATGACACTTTTCAGGCGCTTGGGCCTTAATTTTTCTCTCGCTGTGAGTGGAGCGAGCGGCAGAGCCAAACTTTTACAGAATAAAAATCACTCGTGTTCCCCATTAACCACGGCCACGGTTGATCTTTCGTAAATTCCCGCACCCCATTTTACGAAGACCAAAAAGTAAAGTATACCTACACCTAGTCTATAATACATTCACACATACACTCATATATCTCCTAATCTCGAGGAAGGGTGAAATCAAAGGGTAACCGAGTAACACGAAGGGTACTTTGTGGCGAATTAACTGGGAAATTAACTGGTAAGTTCCGGCTCACGGTGACGCAGGTTAGATTGCGTACTAATTTTGTGTGTTGATGCTCTCTTGTTTTGATGCCAAAATGTTTCCTTTGATGACATGTGTCAGATATCCACCGCAATTTATGATACAGACTTATGCTAGAACAACACTGTGTAGATACTCACGCCGATCAGTAGCCCGATTCGCGTACTGAAAACCGTAAAGATATTTTTTTTTTTTTTTTCGATGGGAAAATCATGCATTGACATCCCCCGCCCTTGGGCGGAGCGGGAGATAGTGTCAGACTCTTACTGACTAAAAAACCCATCCCGTTCCTTCTAGCCTTCGTACCGGGGCTCGAGCGCCCTTTCGGATAACCCTGGCCCCAGTAGGCTTCAACCCGGCTGGGCCCCTGCTGTTGCTGACAACTCCTTGAGGCGCGCGGGAACAGTGCGCGCCGTCGACGACTTGGGCTTGGTCCGGACGGTTACCGGACGGCCGGACAGCGAGCTACCCATTGCTCACTGTCCGCAAGCCCGCGCCTACGGTGGCTGGAAATCGGGATCGGAATCCCGGCGGCGGCGGCGAGAGCGCCGTTGTCTGATGCGGTCGGCCACCTCCTTGGCGAGCATTACTGCTTCGAAACCGTAAAGATATCGCAGCGATTTAGTTGTTTAGACCATTTCCGTATTCACATCCATCAATCGAGTTTGAACGACAAAGATTATAAAGTCGTTTGAAATTCATCGATTTAAAAAAAATCAGTATTACATTATCCTGGTAGAATACTTATTAATGTAACTGTTAATAAGTCGATAGATCGTGAATACCGCTTTTGGATAAGACTTCCATCGAACGACTATAAAACTTCAACGATATTTGGCTTGTTTGATTTTACGTGAATCAGGCTACTGGGCGGGTCGGTCTCCATACATTTCATATGGCCACGAGAATTGTAGAGCTACACTTGATCCACGCCACGCGACGTCGTTCTACGTACAAATCAGGCGTGTTACACGTGTGCGTCGGTCTGATGTAGTTTTAATTTTACCATGACGTATTAAAATGTCAGTTGTGCGAGCGAGTAAGAGATATGGAGCTATACATAGCTCCATTCCCTTTAACAGTTCAGTTTACGTCGTCAAATGGATCGCGTTAACAGCTCATGGTAGGGCCTATTAAGTTATTAAGTCAAGGAAGTGGTATCCGCAGAAATCGGACATTCCACTTTATTGAACTTAGTAATTTTGCGGGCTATTATGAAGCATCACCTTTTTTTTCCGTTGTGGGAAAATCATCTCATGACATCCCCCGCTCTTGGGCGGAGCGGGAGATAGTGTGGGACTTTTACTGACTAAAAACCCACTCCTGTTCCTTCGTTGCTTTTCGTACCGGGGCTTGAGCTATCTTTAGAATTAACCCTAGCCCCAGTAGGCTTCGACCCAGCTGGGCCTCTGCGGGTGGTGACAGCTCCTTGAGGTGCGCAGGAACAGTGCGCACCGTCGAATCATCCACCTTAAAGTGAAAGCTTCAGGCCCACCGGTATTTCTTCAGTTGCATTTTACGTTCCAGGACCGCGGTAACTCTTTCAAATGTTCCGCAGCACATACACACTTTATTCCCTCGTGCGTGGGACGATATTATTATTACGTAATTGCACATTTTTTTAGTAAAATCACAAAAAGAAAACGAACTTTTTCTAGTTTTTTCGTTGACGCCGTCCTCATCTATTTTTAAACTAACTGAAAACAAAATTGACGTATAAGTATTTTTTTTTAACCTATTTGCAAAATAAAAATCCACCCGCGTGTACAGTACGAGAATTACCCATTTTTCAAGGTCACTCAGCGATAAGACCGCCATTGTACCCACAGATTTAAGTTTATGTCATGTTACTTTTTGGTGCGCAATAAAGTTTATTCCATTCTATTCTATTCTATTACATTCTATTCTAGTTCACTCCATTTCTATTCTATTCTATTCTATTCTATTCTATTCTATTCTATTCTATTCTCAAGTTATACAATCGTATGTACAATCGACGATCGAGGAGAATCCTTACCATAAACTTAGTGAAATAGTGTTTCAGAAACGTAGGCACGTGAAATACCGCGCGTTCATAACTGCACATTATCAATTCATCAGTACTTGTCATCTGAGGCTATGTTCAGTGAAGAGTGAGACACAAGGCTTATTGCATTATTCATGGAGACTATACTTAACCATTATATCCGTCATCAAGTCTATATGTTACATAATAAGTATGTTTTTACACAACCTGCTCGATAATGTCATTTTATACGTCATACAAACCTCACTTAACATAGCTTAGGAAGATAATGCGGTATGGCCGATCCCTAGGGAATAATGATATTTAAATCTGGAACATCAAAAATCGTCAATAGTGTGAATTAAAATCTACATGCATCGAGCAAGTTGAATCGAAATTCAAACTGGCCACTAACAAAAAAAAAAGAAAATAGAATGAAACGTGCTCACTGACGAGAGCGTTATAGAAAATTGAAACTATAGAATCTTGGAGTGCTTGGAGTAGTGAATTTTGTTTGTTTGATGAACTTGTAAATATAATACTTATATGTCTCTAATATATGATTTGGTCGACCAAATTGTCTTTTAATTATCTCACAGATGGTGTAAAAAGTAGAGTATGCAACACGGGGATAAAGCTGTCTTTTTCTTGGGTGTCTTGAATTCCTCACTTCACTCAGGTTTCTTTATTAACTCCCTCACTAACGTTCGGGATTAAAATCAGCAATCTTCGTTTCGTTCGGAATTCAACATGCCGCCTGCGACTTAAAGACACTGCTTTATAGTAGTCACACAAACTACTATTTTACACCACCTGCTCGATAAAGCCGTATTATATGTCATACAACAAACAAGATAATACAGTATGGGCGATCCTTAGGGAATAATGAGATTTGAATTCGGAACGTCAAAAACCATGAATAAAAATGTACGCGCATCACAAAAGTTTATTCAAAATTCAAACTAGCCACTAACAAAAAAAAATCGGCCAAGTGCGAGTCGGACTTGCCCATGAAGGGTTCCGTAGCAGCAAGTAACTTAATATAAAAGTTCTTGTATTTCGTTGTAAGTTTGATCGATGTTTTAATAATAGTGTATTTTTTAGATCTAGGACGTATTAAAAATAAACTACTTACTAGATCTCGTTCAAACTGATTTTGGTTGGTGGTTTGCATGGTAATGTACATCATATTTTTTTTTAGTTTTATCATTCTCTTATTTTAGAAGTTAGAGGGGGGGACACACATTTTACCACTTTGGAAGAGTCTCTCGTGCAAAATTTTCAATTTAGAAAAAAAAGAAATTAGAAATCTCAATATCATTTTTAAGGCCTATCCTAATATACCCCACAGGTATGGATTTGATGAAAAAAAAATTTTGGGTTTCAGTTCTAAGGGATCCCCAAAATTTATTGCTTTTTTCTATTTTTGTGAATAAATCTACTTACTAAGTTTCAAGAATATAGTTTCGGAAAAAAGTGGCTGTGACATACGAACGGACAGACAGACAGACAGACATAACGAATCTATAAGGGTTCCATTTTTTGCCATTTCGCTACAGAACCCTAAAAATTGTTTGTTATCATGAGCACAATCACGTGTTTAAGTATCGTACACTAATTACCAGTCACCCTATATACACACAAAAACACTTAACTAATTAAGACTAACTTTTTTATTGTTTAATTACTTAAAAATACAAAAAAAGTCTAATTACTCTATTCTCCATTCTATATAATTATAAATAATTACACTATAACAAAAACTAAAACCCTTCATCATCATCAATTAAAACTAAAAACAAAACTAAGACATGAAGACAAAAACTCCTCCATATCGCTACTGTCGACCGATAATGTGCCCAAAAGACTGGCGGCATTGCCATGCAGTATGGCAATACTTACAGTTATCATCAAGGGTCTTGAACACTTGCGCAGAAGTCAAAAATTCGGTCTCTTTAGTGGTGCGAAGTGCGACGCGGGGGCAGGGAGTGTCAGTGACTGTGTTCACTGCGTTGCTGCATGTATCTATCAAGGAAGACGATTGGCTCGCCAATGTATGGAATGCGCAAAGCGATCCCCACTCTGACGCCGAGCGTTCAAGATCCGTGATAGCAACATGTATTCTGTCCAAGGTAAAAGCCAGCCCTAGGGACACGCGAAGTATCAACAATGCGCATATAGAGGTCTCTTTATAATTTGTGCGCGCTCGTACCAGTTTAGAGATTAAGTTAGTTATAATTGACTAGGTGTTGCCAGCGGCTTCGCCCGTGTACGTAAAATATAACCTGTCACTCAGGAATAAAGCAGCTTTCTATCGGTGAAAAAATTTTAGCAATCGGACCAGTACTTCCAGAGGTTATCTCCTACAAACAAACAAAAAAAACTTCACCTTTTTATTATATGTATTATATAGTTTTGATGGTAGATCAGATACGTCTTCTATGATTATGCTTATATTCAATGCACCTCTAATATGTAGTAGGTAGGTGCAAGCATATCAAGATCCTACATTCAATGTAAGCATATAAATATCTCTAAAGTTACAAGTTTTATGGGGCTATAAATTCTGGGAAATATGTAATCAAGTAGGTAATGTTTACGTATCTAAGCAAATTAGTTGTAGAAGAGTTTTTTTAGTACGTTCCTTATGGGTCCATAAAAGTGCCTGGCAGGAAGAAATCCTTAAAAAAAAATTGCGAAAGTTAACTGGTACGAATCTTTATTTGGTTTTAAAGAAGACCAAATTACCTTTACTATGTGAAAATTTACATACATTTTGCATACCTTTATACATATTTTTTCTTCATCTGCGGCTCAATATATCTAATACCTATTCGACCTCGTTAACTTGTATTAAACGTTAACTTATAAACAATAAATCTATGGGAATCTTCGAAAGAGATACTGGTTTTTTTATTTGATATTATACAACGTGTAACGTTAAATGTGCAAAACCTGAAATAGTTTAATAAGAATTACAGGCAGAATCAATTGAACCACTTTTTAATATAGGTCACATATTTTTTTTTAATATCCTCGAAGATGTTGCCCTGTCTATTTATTAATAGGTCAAGCCATCACATGCGCAAACCCGCCCAAGGAGGTAAGCAAACACAAATGGTTGTGTCCAATTAAAATATCCTCATAAGCGGGATAATAATAGTTCATATTTCAATCAGATACAAATTTTAAACAAACTGAAATAGCACATAAAATCTTTAAATTTTTTAATGACTTTTTTCTCTCACGGTTAGGTCAATTGAATTAAAAATCATTTGGGGTGTCAGGTTTTGAGCATTTAACGTTGCAATTGTATAATATTATCATTTAATGACGTCTCTCCCTCTAGGGCGAAGCGAGGCCCTAGAACACAAAAGGCCACCGAAGGAATACGGGTAGATTTAACAACAAAAGTCTGAAGCTTCATTTCGCTCCACCCAGAGCTGAAGAAATTATTTGTCAATTTTTTACTTTCGACAAAAAGGGACTCGACATATACCTAATTGAAATCTAGACATAATACATAATGGTTATATGATTGAAACCTAAGTGTCGTCTGGCGACAACAATGGGAAACGAATTTTAATATCGTAGATTAATAAATAATAGCATAGTCGGCCTTATAATGTTCCCACTGTTGGGACTCAGGAGAAGGATTGTACATTTTAGTTTAAAACCTTGCTTAACACGTTCGAGGACAGAACGTGATTATACGTCATCGTTCGTAATTTTGATATGGCACAACGTACAATGACGTCCAAATATTTTTTTTACTTTACGACAGAACGTACATTTCCGATGAACGTTCAAGTTAAAATCCTATTGAATGTATCTTGTGTCACAACATTTAAAATACCCGAAGCTTTACTGTCACGTAGAGTAAGTTTTAAACTATTTCAAATAAGTGCCGTTGACAGTGGGCGGGAAAGGTACTCACATACGCACAACGTGTATATGCGTCGCGCGCGCCTACCGCGCTCCTACATTCAGCGCGGCTGCGTCACTGCGGGGTGCGCTCGCGTTCGCTAAACATTTCGTGGCGTATCGTAATATTTGCCGCGACAATACATCGCAAGTATTTAGTTAATTTGATTTATGTATTATTCCTTAGCCAGACAGTATACAATTATACTATGAATTAATAATTTTACTAATAATTTTAATGACATAACGTATTTATACGATAACGTGATAAAACGTTTGTGTCATGATGTCTTTAAAACAATATATTTTCATGGGAGGCTACGTACTCATACGTCGTATAATTTGTATGGACATTTACTGTGTCATTTTGGTACACAGTCTCAAGTGGTAGCGTCCTCGAACGTGTTAAGAGAAGTAAACGGATAATAATATCAAAAAAATGTGATTTTTTATGACCTCAAAAATTTGGACGGAACATCTTTCAGAGCAGTTATATATTATAGATAAAAATATTAAAAAATATACACCGTTAAATTTTAATCGTTTTAATCCCGTGGAGGGTCGATCCGGTGCATGAAACCTATCGATTTGAAAAGATACCTTTTTTTCAAAACCTGTATTAATTTACGCATGTACGAAATTAATTTCTCTATGAAAACGTCAGCTGAGCGAATCTAATGACCCGTAGGTAGTAGTCGGCGTTGCATAAAAATTACCTACAGATCATTAACGTTGTCTCGGATACTCGCACTGGGCCGTCCATTTCAAGTTATCGCCTACCCAACATGCACCCTAGAGTACTTGCCGCGTCATCGTAAATTCATCCCGTTTTCTAAATATATCGCAAAGTGAACGTACTTAGGTGCTTGCACTTGAACATCTTGGCATCTGCAGTGTCTTGCCATCATACGACTAGCATTTTTCTTTTAACCCCTTAAGAAGTTTAGAATGAATTACGTAATTAATTATTGACCTATCTAAACAACTCCACGTGACATATGGGCTTTTTAGTAGGATTTATAATGTCATACAGACTCATAAAACGTGACCTAAAGGCTCACTTATACCCTGCACAGAATATAAGTCGCCAGTCCTTTGTGCAGATTGCCAGTCGACGGCGATTCGGAGGACTTTTGGAGGACATATTTTAGTTAGTTTTAATTAGTTAGATAAGTGTTTTTTGATATATTGTAAAAAATAAAGGCAACTTTAAAAACCTAAACACATCTTTATGCCAAAAACTTGCCTACATTAAAGCATGTCAGTAACCTGTATGCCATTGTGTTACAACCAGTTCTGAATGATGAATGACACGAGCATGCATGCTATCTAAGTCAAACTATGTGCTAAAAGTACCAGGTTGGTTCTAAATATCTGCGGACCACCCTTAAAAAAACCTTAAGTATTACTTAAGGTTTTTTTATGTGACCTAGAGTGTTACTTAAGGTTTTTTTCTGTGACCTAATGTTACTTAAGGTTTTTTTTTGTGACCTTGAGTGTTACTTAAGGTTTTAAGGGTGGAAAATAAACAAATATCTTTTCCGCTCTAGGTAGGCCCTATAGGTATTCATTTTCAGTGTCCTCTATGACATCCATTTTGCATCGCAGCTTTAAAGAAAAATCCGACTGGCGTGTCCGATCATGCCAATTTGGTTCTATGTTCAAATTAAAGCTTTATGTATACTCACAACTCTTTTGATAACATTGGGTGGAGAGGAGGTGGGAGGCCAAAGAAAAGATGGATGGATTGCGTGAAGAATGATATGAAAGAAAATGAAGTTAGTGATAGCATGACGAGTGATAGGGTAGAATGGAAGAAAAAAACGTATTGCGCCGACCCCAAATAAGATGGGACAAGGGCAGGAAGAAGAAGTTCAAATTATAGCTTCAATCTCACCAATCTTCTTCTCAACAGATAATTGCATTATGCACGATCGTGGCGTTGCTAGCAGCACCAACACTGGAGCAGCAATCTGGAGCTGGATCGACACCGATATCGCCATGTCCCAATGTGTTCATGTACGAGCCGAGCTCGGAGCCTGGCCGGTGGTACGGGAATGTCAACTTGTCAACTGACAGCACTTTACACTCGCTGTGGCTCAACATTGTGCTTGACAGCAAGGCTGATATACTTGGGGTAAGTCAAATATATTTCATTCATCATAATCAATAAATAGAATCGCTATAATATAGTCTATTCGCGAGAAAACAGTAACTCATAAACATTATTAGTTACTATTTTCTCGAATATAAGCAAATGCCAGGTTACTAATTCACTATGCTCTAATTGGTCAAGGGGCCTGGCTTATCTACGGGACGACGATGAATAAATATTACCCGGTTAACCGGTTTTTTTTTAGAAAACCCGAAAATAAAGCCGGTTTTTAATTCCCTAGCTAAAACAACAGCTCCGTAGCTGCAACAGAGAAAGATATATTTATAAACTCTCTTCTATCTCTTTCAGAACTGGGTAGGAGATGTCTCCACAACAGACAACAAAGATTTCAAAATAGAGAACGCCGATATGCAGATAAACCCTGGCCCCGCCGTTGGAGTGCGCTTCTTCGTGCAATATAACCAACTGAACAAGACCCCGAGACTGCTGATGATAAGACTGAATGGACGAGAGATCTGCAATGCCAACACTCCACAGCCAACCAACGTCCTTCGACCTGACATAGTGGAGCAGGAGACCAGGCGGCCTTCAGCGAGACCAGAGACACCAAGGCCGAATATCGTCATTCAAACAAAGCCAATAAGGGAGCAACCTGTAGAATCTCCTAGACCTGTCTTCAATAGACCAAGTAGCACTAATGCTATTCTAAATATGTAAGTATTTACGTGCCATCATTCCAGCCGAAAGAGGTCTACTGTTGAACAGTGACCTTCCACAAGTGTCGACATAATGATCGATTCTGTGCGTCTCGCATCCATCAGATTCCCACGGCCCTTATTAGCTCATCAGTCCACCTTGTGGGAAGACTGCCGTCTTCCGGTACCTGGTCGCCACTCCAGAAACTTTTGTTCCCAACGACTACCAGTTCTACGAGCAAAGTGCCCTGCTCATTGCCACTTAAGTTTATAAATTCCTCGGGTTATGTTGGTAACCTTGGTTCAACTGCGGATTTCTTAATTTCTGATGTGATCCTGTATGAAAACTCTTTATGTAGATATGATAGTGGCAAGATATTTCTACCTGTCGACTTTAGGTTACCAAATACTTCACTGAGGTAGGTGTGCTCAATAAATAGGGGCATATAAAAATAAAACACATCGCGTATTATGATATAACTAATATCTACCATGATATATCAAAATATAATAAAAATAACTCAAAATATAATAAATCTTTACTTTAAACATAATAATATTTTCGAATTAACCATCCATTCAAGTAATAATTATACGTGAAATGGTATTACGAGTAAATTAGTTCGTAATCTGGTGACATTCTTAAAAGACCATAAGATTAAAACTGAAGATTCAGGCCGGTATTTTTTAATGGTAACATTAGAATATGTTACACTCCGCCATCTAATGAAAAACAATGTACCAAAGTAGTATTCTGTAAAAAAAAAAAACACTTTCTAAACATTGACACTGGCTATGTATAAATATAACTAACTTTCACTTAAAGTTCACTTTCACTTTGAAAGTTATATTTCGAAACATTTAGGGTTGAAACTCTCGGATCGTGGGGTCCGAATTCTTACAAGTTGTATCTGTCAAAACGTCTTATTGACACTTCGCGTGACCCAAAGGCTGACTTTTACCTCGGACAAAAGATAAGTATTGCCCATTATATACCAGTCGACAGCGATGTGGAAGAGTATTTTTGACGCCATATTTTAGTTAGTTAACTAGGCAGAGTTTGTGCTATGAGTACTAGACAACTGATAAACTTCCTTATATATTTCTAAATACATACATATTATAGATAAATTACACCCAGACGCAGAACAAAAGATCGTGCTTCATCAATCACACAAACATTTGTCTTGGGTTTTTTTGGTGGGAAAATCATCTAATGACAACTCCCGCTCTTGGGCGGAGCAGGAGATAATGTCAGACTCTTACTGACTAAACCCACCCCGTTCCTTCGTGCCTTCATACCGGGGCTGAGCTATCTCTCGAAACTAACCCTGGCCCCAGTAGGCTTCGACCCTGCTGGGTTCGACCTGCTGTTGCTGACAACTCCTTGAGGGGCGCGGGAACAGTGCACGCCGTCGACGACTTGGGCTTGGTCCCGTTGCCTGATGCGGTTAGCCTCCTCCTTTGCTAGCATTACTGCTTCGCAGAAGGAGGCGACCGCCAGCCACTCCTCGTCGCTCCGGACCATGGCCTGACCCAAGGCCGCAGCCGATCGCCCCCACGAGGGCACGGCGATGCTCCGCCCAAGCAAGGCACACTTCGACTGTGTGCTCCACCGTGTCCTCCGGGACATTTGTCTTGGGTGAGAATCGAACGATTTCCGGCATAACAGGCCAGTCTATAAGTTATTTGTCATTAATAACAAACTTAGGTACATGACGTCACAGCCGAAAAAATCCATCATGGCGGCCTACATCCGTAAGTAGTACCTAATGATCAATTGATGACATCTTTAATTAATTTCCTCTATCTACCGCAGTCCCGCAAATTACACTGTACCGCTAGCTCGGTAATTAAATCGCCCTAATATATGGAAAAAATATTATTAGTTACGTCATAATGTTAATGGGACGTTTAATTACTGCATCGCACACCAGTGCAATACGCTAATGCCATTAGGATACATACATTTCAATTATTATTTTCTAATGATATTCTGATATGCGACTGGCTAGAAGAACCGTAGGCGTAGACGGCGAGCAATGTGTAGCTCGCCGTCCGGCCTTCCGGTAACTGTCTGGATCGAGCCCAAATCGTCGACGGTGCGTAGTGTTCCACGCGCGCTTCAAGGAGATGTCAGCAAAACCGTAGGGGCCCAGCAGGGTCGAAGCCTACTGAGGCCATGGGTTGTACGTAAGAGAACCCCGGAACCCTGGAACGAAGGCAAAGAAGGCATGTAGGAGTGGGCTTTAGTCAGTTAAAGTCTGACACGCCCTCTCGCTCCATCCAAGTACGGATAGTTATCTGATAATTTCCCACCTAAAAAAGAAAGGTAGGTAAAAAAAAATACTGAAAAACAAATATAGTGTGATATGAAATAAATATTTTAAATACGAAAGCCGTCAATTTAACGGACGCAGTTAATGTGAACGTCGTTAAAAAACTAGCAATTCCATTAACTTTTTTTCCAATCCGACTGGCAGTTTCAGACTATTATAAATCATCTCAAAATAAGATGCAAAATTAGCGGTGCTTGTTTACTTTTTATCCTTGTTTTAAAATAAATTAAGCAAAAACCAAATGCTTGGCAATTTTTTTCTAAGCATAAACTGCCTACAAACCCATTTTATAAAAGAACAATGTTCAAAACGTTCCACACCTTGTAGCACTTTAAAATCTATGTTAATCGAAAGGCCACAGCCATCTCATCATTTTATTGTATGACAGCAAAACTGAAATGTCTGTCTGAAAAAAGTTATATCGGTGTGAAGAAACCAGAATACATAAATTGCCCAAAAATCTATTTGGTAAAATCTGCACATCTATTAACTTCACTGATAGTACACTAGCAGTTTATCTTATCTGACTGGCCTGTTTGTCTAGTGGTTAGTGACCCTGATTGCTATACCGGAGGTCGTGGGTTCGATTCCCACCCAGGACTTATGTTTGTGTGATGAGCATAATCATTTGTACTGTGTCTGGGTGTAATGTATCTATAATATGTATGTATTTAGAAATATATAAGTATGTATATCTGTTGTCTAGTACCCATAACACAAGCTCTGCTTAGCTTGGGACTAAACGGCGTTGTGTGATATTTGTGGAATTATATAATCTTTTCTTGTCGTTCAGCCCCAGCGGTGACAACCAAAACGTGAACAGGCCTGACAATGGTTACGTCCTGACGACGAAGCGACCCGCCCCGGCAAGGCCATCACCAGCAGTAAGGCAAGTATCATCTCTCATTACGTCATGCCATTCACAATATATTTGCATATTTTATCTATTCACGTTATGAAAATAGTAACTCATCCAAAACCAAAGCTCTCTGTCTAGGGCGCCAATTTTTACCCGCGAATATGATCAGTAGCCTGATTCTCGTAAAATCAAACAAGCCAAATTTCGTTGAAGTTTTATAGTCGTTCGATCGAAGTCCTATCCAAAAGCGGTATTGACGATCTATCGACTTATTTCCAGTTACATTAATAAGTATTCATTCTACCAGGATAATGTAATACAGATTTTTTTTTAATCGACGAATTTCAAACGACTTGAAAATCGGTGTCGTTCAAACTCGATTCATGGATGTGAATACGGAAATGGTCTAAACGACTAAATCGCTACGATATCGTTTCGGTTTTTATTACGTGAATCGGGGTACTGATGGTGTGTTCATAAATTGGGGTAGATAAAACTATTAGGTAATTATATTAAAACAAACTTTTATTACACAGCGTTTTCAAATTTAACTAATAAGTAATTATTTTACATTTGATCATAATCATCAGAATTTTTACTTTTATATTTACAAATGGGTTAGGTATTCATTTTTAATTTGATAAAAGACGCGTCCGTACCTTCTGAAGCGCTTACTTCAACTAATCGATGTTAACACAGCTTTCTAATTTACTATGATAAAAAAAGAGGTTTACTCACCTTTTTTCTTCTTTTCGTGGTCGATTGACTCAATTACATTTTGTGTGTTTGAAGCTTATTAAATTTCATGTACAGATTGACGTTATTTAAATTCTGAATCAGGACCTAAGTAACAGAAATACCTAACATGTAAACAAGGGTGTTCAAAATGTCATTGAAATGATTAAATTGAGCATACAAGGTATATAGCCGCCTACATTGCACTCTTGACAAAGTGACACACATCACAATAAACAATCACGCTTTTAAGCAGAGGTTCTCAAACTCTCGTCCGCTAAAATTAAAAACTTCAAACTAAGTTTAACTACACTATACTCGTATACCTACTATAATGTATTGTCCCAAATTAAACTATTTTTTTATTATTATTATTAACTAAAAATTAACATTCATTACAACTGATTTTAAGTTTCTATTAGAAATATTATGTGGTCTATGACTTGTTTTTTTTTTTAATGTTTGTAATGAGTTTTCAATGTATGATATAAGTTTTGTTTTTCTTCTGGACAAAGAATCCAAAGTGACCACAGATTAAAAACAGTTTGGAAACCGCTGCTCTGCTGTCAAAATGACATTGACATTCTAACAGCAATAACATTGTTTTACATTGTTCACGTGACACTTGAATATCGTATAACATACGTTTTAGTTTAGACACGTTGACAATCAGTAACACTTTGTCGAGGGGCGCTTGTTGGTATAGTGACAGAAAGTAAGAGTAAATAATAGTTGAACATGTCTAGGTTCGATTTTCAGGTCTTGCCTCAGCCCGATACATTAAATTTAATAAAACTGTTGTTTTTGGGTTGTTTAACACTTAAAAGGGTCCACAACATGTAAATGTGTGAACCCTTTGTGTTGTGTGTCTTGTGAAAAACGTCTAAAGAATAATAAATAAAACATGAAAGATTTGATTTATTCATTAGACATTTGGATTCGTTTAATTAAAAACCAGTTCTGCAAATATAACACCTCTTCTTCCTATACATATCAAAATGCAATAAAATATGCACCTACCTAATTTCGCTGACGTTCCGGCGTTAAACATAAGTTGACACATATTGTATAAAAAAAAGGTTCCCAAATTCCGAGGATCATTCCTTGAATTATTAAGAAAATTGCAGTACTTTGAACCATGTTTTTTAAATATATTTTTTGTTTTCAGTGATGACGACTACTTTTCCGGACCAGCTTATATTCATTTACCTAAACTAGACACTTCTAACACTAACAGCCCTGGGGGACAGGTGAGTCCTTCTTGCACGCTTATTTCTTCCTTTCTTAGAGAAAACTTGTATGTTATTATATTGGAGATCTTGAACATAACTATGGTTGGGAGAAGAAACCAAGGAAACTATACTTAATCTGTTTACGTAGTTAACTATACCTAAACAATCTTGATACTCGTATGTCTTTTTATTTAAAATAAATCGTATAAAAGACGTACAAAGATTATTTAAATTTAGTTAATGTTCTGACATGTGTTTATGTAAATACTTTTGTAAACATTTTAGATATTTTTTTAGAATGTTTTCAAATTAAAGACATGACAAGTTTGTTTACATTTCGTTTACTACCTAAACAGATGGAGTGTAACACACCTAGCCTAGTTCCCATAGTTCTGTCCAATATTTCAGAAGCCAGGGGAGTTCTTTTGCACCAGCACTTGTAAAGTGCTGGTGTAAAAGTACCTTGGCTTTTAATAAAACATTTACAACATGTAATATAATAAAAGGCACATCATTTAAAATAATAAAATTAAAAATATTTTAGTATATGAAAATAAAATTCTTGATAAATTTCATTACACCACTAGGGTGTTTGTGTATGCGTACGTTGATATCTAAATACCGATGCGCTACTAGTTTTGATACTTCTATTGCTTCCCCACCTCATAGTTATTACGATAAACCATTAAAAAATACTTTTGCATCTAACTAAAATTTCATTTCTTAAAACGACTGTTACTTAATTTTTTAACTATAGTTTGTATATACTCATTAATTTATAGTTATGATATAATAATATAGTTAAGATGTATATATTTAAGTGAAATATATATATTTAATTATCAGCTGCAAAAAAAAAACAATTAAGTTTCGTATTTGATGTGCATTATTTTTGTTACATGTTGTATAATTAAAAAAAAAAAAAAAAAAAACTTTTATTTATTCGATTTGAACTATGACGAATACTATCTGAGGCAGGGTGGTATACTCGAGGCGGGGTGGTAAATTTTATGAGATCGCATAGGTCTCTATCGTATCCTTCTTCTTAAATTTCTTAAGCTTAGTATGTCGACAAATTAGTTCTGTCTGCATGAAATAGATTACTATCCTATTAGAAGCGGGAGCTTAAACCGAGCGTACTTTGCTCGTTCTCTCAACCTACTAGCTTATCTGCTTTAGTGTTTATAGACAAAGAACTTCCTGTCTATTTATAAACGGTCAAAATTAGACCTATTTTGTCCTATAAAGTAAGCTAAAATTGTTTGAGCTTACTTATAATCATAACGCGATCTCTTTATATTATAGCTTTCCTGCATGTTACAGGCCAGTTTTGTTTGAGACGGGGATAAAATTTTTGAGTTCGCTCTTCCAATAAAAAAATCAATTGAAAGGCTTTTAATCAAAGAACTTCTTAAGCTTTACTGATTCTTTTTGACTAAACAAGTAAAACCTTATTATAACTATCCGAAATTCAGACGCGGTTGGCAACATTTTCCAACTGCATGAAAAGATAAAGCATGAATGAACAGTTTAGGGATCCAAATAGTAGCAAAAACATTATGCTAAATTTAGATAATTATACTTTTATTTTTAATAATAACACCGAACATTACGTACCATCAAAGACACTTCCGCCTGACCACCGCTAAGTTCATTTTTGCTTGCACTTGAAACGAAAACTTCAAAAGGTTTGGTTTGGCACGATATAATGCCGCAGGATTTAAGCGAATTTTTTTTTAAGTGATCAGGCGAAAATGACTGCGATGGTTCTCGGAAGTAGGGGATTCCCTTAAGCTTAGCTATTTTGTTATAATTTATTCTTTGCAAACGCACTCGTCTCACAGCCTAAGAAATGAATTCCACCTGATATAATTAGCATACTGGATGTTGTTCGGTGAGTCAGATTCGATATTTAAATTTTAAATGTCACTTGAACTGTCAAATGACGTAACAAACAAAGATTCTACTAGTCTAGACAGTTATTTTATTTCTGGTTTTCCACATTATTACATAATTCATGACAATTAAATAGGCAGTTTTTGTTAGGTTTTAAATTGACTTGACAAATGGATTTTTTTAATTTGTTTTTTTTTTTCAATACCAGTGATAACTGTAAACGACGCTGAACGAATCAACCATATCAACGTTAATATTTTTATGACTTTACCTTGACTTTGAATTAAATACTGTACAGAAAAAAGTACATCACTGATCAGACTTTTTCGTACCGTATTCTGACCTAACATTCCTAACCTGATGTAACAGGTAATCAAAAATAATGACTACTAAATAAAACATTACTTGTATAATACTTATCCTAAACAATTTATCCATGTCTAAAAACTAAAGATCAGCTACTGCGTTCCAAAGAAACGAGAAAAAAAAACTGAATGTAAAAACTCGTTCGTAACATATAAATTTATTTATTCTTTATTTTTTTCAACGAGTGAGACATACCTACAGCAATCGTAACAAATATCAAAAGGTCGCTTCGTTTGTTAGTAAATGTCATTATCTATGTAGCGTCCTAATTTGACCACAAACAGATAAATATGGGATTGATTCCACTCAATCTTCTGTTATATACAGAAGATCGAGTGAAGCGATATACCACTCACTGATTAATCAAGAAATCTCAGAAACTATAACACCTACAAACTTAAAATTGGTCAGGTAGGTTCCTTAAAGTGAAAGTCAAATTCAAAATCATTTATTTCAAATAGACCATTTGCAGGCACTTTTGAATAGTCAAATGTCGGTCAGTCCAAGAAAAGTGCAGCTAAATTACAAGTTCCAAAGCGTAGGTTTCTATGGAGAAGAATTATTAGAGGGATTAGACATCAGTTAAGAAGGATTTTCCGAAATTCCCCCCTAAAGGGATGAAGCAGGGATCCAAAGTTTCTTAAAATGGTGAAGGAAAACATCGTGAGGAAACCGACATGACTTAGAACCAAAAGAAATTCGAAAACATATGACATCTACCAAACTCAGTGGCCTCTTTCTCTCCGTGGAGAGGAGACTTGAGTACCAGCAGTGGGAACATAAAGGCGCTGGGCAAACGGAAACACTTCTTGTTCCAGTTACCAACACCGAACACTTTTTGATCGTCATGAGTATAACTGGACAAAAAAAAATTACGTATGTACAGGGAATGGATAATAATATAATATAATATTCCACAACTATCACACAGCGCCGTCTAGTCCCAAGCTAAGCAGAGCTTATGTTATGGGTACTAGACAACTACATACATATTATAGATAAATTACACCCAGACACAGAACAAATAATCGTGCTCATCACACAAACATTTGTCCTGGGTGGGAATCGAACCCACGACCTCTGGCACAGCAGTCAGGGTCACTAAACACTACACCAACAGGCTTATCGATGTCGGATGATTTCATTCTGGTTCTATAGAAATCAAAAATTCATCGGTAGCTTGTATCTAACTCATAAAACAGAAGTATCCACGTTTGCGCCCTACCTATAAGGGTTATTACGTTTAAACTTAATAACACTTTCTATAGAAACAAAATCGGTTTTCCAAAAAGCACTGTCAGAAAACCTTACAAACCTTTAAATAGTAACAAAAAATTCAACAGCAAACATCCGGGTAGAAATGCAAGCTAAAACCGATATCCTTTTATGGTTTCTCATTAATCTTGAAAAAGAAACACATTGCGTGACCTTCAAACATTTCTCTCTACGAAAGACTTTCAAACAACATTCTTGATTTTGTTTATTTTTGCTAGCGCAAAAGCTGGTAATAAAATAGGGGTTAATGACCTGAAAAATTGCTATTTTAAGTAAATCACAAAAACAAAAACTTTTTCTGGATTTTTGAAAAATAAATAATATAAGGATATAGAATAATATTTAAGGAAACAAAATTTTCGTACAAATATATGTACAAAACGAAAATTAAACATTTTTCGAGGTCATCCAAGTTGTACAGACAAGTTGTACATGTACAATCGGCGCTCGAGGGGTCTATGTCATTAAAGAATAAAGCAGCTTTTTATTGGCGAAAAAATTCAAAAAATCGGTCCAGTACTTTCAAAGATTACTTCCTACAAACAAAAAAAAAAAACTTTACCTATATTCGTGTAGATTAGCTCGCGTTCGATCACTATCTAACCAGCCCCCCTAGCTAAGTTACAACCGTTTCATGTCGAAATTCCGTTCTCCAATCGGTAACGCTTCAGTGTCAGCAATTGTAGAAAACGATAAGTTGGTAGCCATGTTGACGCGCCTGAGTCGGCCGCTCATTCTACGATGTAGCGTTTATTTATGGGATTAAATATAATGACCATCATAAAACGCTTTGGTACCCTTAGTTCTTTTGTCAAAAATATATTACTTGACACCAAAAAAATGAAATCCTAAAGTTACAATAGTATTTTAGTTACGACTGTACTTTAAATTGTATTCGAACACCAAATGTAGTAAATGATAACCAAATCTTAGCGAGCAAATTAATGCGCTCTTTTTAGCCCCGTAGAGCAAGATGATACTTTGTCTAATCAACAATCTATCTTAGTGGAATTTTAGGGCACCCCGGGTCGGATAGATTTAGGTTAGAAGAAGGTGGCGGGGTCGTAGTGAGCGAGCGAAGCGAGCGAACACAGACCCCGTCACCTTCTTCGAGGTTATTTTTTTTTAAACCACCCAGAAGTAGGAGCCCCGCGTAGCGGGGCTCCGTCGAGCTGCTGCTTGGCAGGTAGTTAACCTAACCTCAAAATTTTAACTACTGATATCTCCGTAACCATGGGGTTCTGCCGATGCTTTATTTGGATTCATTTTGCTTAAATAGGATAGCGAGATGTTAAAACTGGTTATAATTTTACATTAAAATGTAGGTTTAATTTTGGTGATCATTTACTATTTTTGTCTTTTATATGTTACTATATCTGGTGGTAAGTTAAACATAAGCCTTTATTTATCAAAGGATGTAGCGTTAAACGTTGTAGAAATTCATTCTAACATTTTGAACGATGTGAATTTGCCTACGAATTTTCTATTCATTTGTTCCGACTACGTGACTTTACGTTGACTTGATGTCGTCCCATACATTTGATTACTTTTCGACTAGCGTTAACGATTGCAGATTATCAATTTGGCTAGGGGTGCTGATGGTAAGCGACGATGTGGTCGACGATGGAGCATGATTGCCTAGTAGTAATCTATTCACTTTCGACTTTAAGACCAGAAGGGCAAAGAACCTAGAGTAGGTACTTTTTTTAGCTATTACGAAACACAAGATCCAATAGAATTCCTAGGCAGATAATTCCACTCCGTAGCTGTACGCACAATGAATGACGTGTTCCCAAAACGCTAAATGCGTATTTGGACAGGTTTGACGTTAAAAATTTTGTATCTTGTTTTAACAAAGTATGTGAGAATAACAAGTTTTGTCGTATCCGTATTGTAATTTATTAGTATTTATTCTAGAAAAAACCGGTATGTGTATATTAACGGCTTTCTGTGTGAAAGCAGCGAAGGACGTATACTCGTTAAGTTACAACTTTTGATAGAGAAGGGAATTAAGCACACTAAGGCTGATTTCTTAAGCTGCGATATTGTTCGAAAGAGTTACGGCCCTGGAATGCAAATAGCAGCTGAAGGAACACACGTGGATTTCAGTCGGTAAAATCCTGACACCCGTTCTCGCTCACCCTTGATCGTGGGGAGTTATTTGACGATTTACGAGGTACCTTTATTTGATATTTTGAAAACCAAACCAAAATATTAAACCAAAAATTGCACAGTATCTATCAATTTTAGCATAATTTTAAAATAGGACAGAACAAACTAAATCAAAAAAAAGTAGTAGAAGGTTGAAGATTCTATGATCTCTAAATCTAAGAAGAACAATCTCAGATTACTTTATATTAATATTAAAATAATTTTTTTTTTTTTAAATTTAATATAATATTGCACAACTATCACACAGCGCCGTCTAGTCCCAAGCTAAGCAGAGCTTGTGTTTTGGGTACTAGACAACTGATAAACATACTTATACATATTTCTAAATACATACATATTATAGATAAATTACACCCAGACACAGAACAAATGATCGTGCTCATCACACAAACATTTGTCTTGGGTGGAAATCGAACCCACGACCTCCGGCACAGCAGTCAGGGTCACTAACCACTAGACCAACAGGCCTGTCCAGATTATTCGAAGTTCCTCTATTAGTAACCAATACGGAAGGATTTACCAGAAGATTCTAATAGCTTAAAAACGTATCGACCATCTTTGATAAATTTAAACATAATCACGATCTAATTAACGAATTCAATAATGCTACAAGCAAATCTAATGTAGTGCCTCTTCGTATAATTATTTCCTAAAAGGAAAACGCTAATAAAATATTATAATATAAAAACCTTTAATATAAAAAGCACATTTGCAGAACTGGTTTAAGCAAGGTCAATGAATATGAATATTGTTGGACAGTCCTGAAATAATAATGTTAAAATTTCACTTTCATTATTAATACAATTCTTTTTAGCGTTCCGTACCTATAGGGTAAAACGGAACCGGAAGATTCAATTGTCCGTCCGTCTGTTATCTAGGCCGACACTGACTTGTAGATGTTACATGTTTTTTTTTTTAGGAAACAAAAAACAATCGGCCTCGCTATACAAATTGTCCAATCAAGTTTATCATTTTGTATGGTGAGGCCGATTTTTTTTTCGTTTCCTGAAAAAACGTGTGGAAGGTTGTTCGGTTTCGTCTACTGAGCAAGCCCTTAAAGTTTGTGGAGGGCTGTCCCTTACCTACACCTTTTATACATTATTGATCAAATACACTTGGGTTTGGGCACGCCACAATCATGGCGGTAAGTCCCCTCTTTGAGGCGTGGCTGGAAAGGCCTCACGGCGTCCTTACCTTCCGCATGACGCAAGTCCTCACCGGACATGGTTCGTTCGGGAGTTTTCTGCACCGGATTCATGCTGAAGTGACGCCCGGGTGTCGCCACTGTGCGGAACGCCTGGAGGACACGGTGAAGCACACGGTCGAGGTGTGCCCTGCTTGGGCGGAGCATCGCCGTGCCCTCGTGGGGGCGATCGGCGGCGGAGACCTCTCGCGCCGGGCCTTGGTTGAGGCCATGGTCCGGAGCGAGGAGGAGTGGCAGGCGGTCGCCGACTTCTGCGAAGCAGTAATGCTCGTTATCGCCGCCGCCGTCGCCGGGATTCTGATCCCGATTTCTGGCCAACGCAGACGCGGGCTTGCGGACAATGAGCAATGGGTAGCTCATTGTCCGGCCGTCCGGTAACTGTCCGGACCAAGCCCAAGTCGTCGACGGCGCGCACTGTTCCCGCGCGCCTCAAGGAGTTGTCAGCAACAGCAGGGGCCCAGCCGGGTCGAAGCCTACTGGGGCCAGGGTTATGCGAAAGGGCGCTCGAGCCCCGGTATGAAGGCTAGAAGGAACGGGGTGGGTCTTTTAGTCAGTAAGAGTCTGACACTATCTCCCGCTCCGCCCAAGGGCGGGGATGTCAATGCATGATTTTTTCCCACCATAAAAAAAAAAAAATAAAATAAAAAAAATATACTTGGGTTAACTTTGATTAAATGGAATCTAAGATTTTTTGTCATTTGTTGAGACTTTTCATTCATCTGTCCTAAATAGCCCAGTTTTTAATTCTCACATAAAACGAAGAAAAAAAAAATCTTAAGCTTTCAAACAAAAGTATCGCAACTATTCAAACCATTATTCAAAATGATAAATTATTAGTTGGCTTATCTACTTATAAAGTCTATTGAAGAAAACGCCCTAAATAAAAAAATAAAAAACTAGAAAAAAAGGAAGATCGGTAAAAAAAGTTGCTGACGATTCAGCCATAGTATATTTGGACATAGTGGCCGAATTGGCAAATTTTTATTTCAATATTTTTTTCATTGACGATTTGGACAAACACTGTTTAGTACAATCAGATAAAAAGTTTTAAAATATTATATACTAGCTTTTGCACACAGTTTTTCTCACGTACATAAAATATAGTTTATGTCACTCAAGAATAAAGCATTTTTCTATCTGTGAAAAAATTTCAACAATCGTACCAGTACTTCCAGAAATTACCTCCTACAAACAAAAAAAAAACAAACTTTACCTTCTTTATAATATTAGTTTAGATGGAAAAAAGCTTTACCTAAAGGCAACTAGAAATATTTTTTTTTATATTATATTTTAAAACTTTTTTTATCAGACTGTTCTAAACAGCTTCAATAAATTTGGTAAAAATGAAACGCATCAAATCGTCTATATCCCAATATATTGTGTCCGAATCGTCACAGATTACTGAATAGTTACTACGTAAGAATAGTCACTAACGTGGTAAAAGTGTCGGGATTACACTGAAATTAGCTATCAATTGCTGGTTTTCCACAACCCCGCGCCTACCATGGCCGGAAATTTCCCTGTGACTCCTGACGCCCAGGGTGTCTTCTGAGGCGGTTGCGGCTGAGGCATGAGGTATATACTCCCTCACGGGTGCGGCCATCTCCTTCGCTTGCAGAACGACCGCATACAATTCTCTCTCGCTCTGGACCTTAACTTGAACCGGACGTGAAAGGACACCACTGCTGATTGCCTCCATCAGGACAAGATGGTATTATACCCAAGTGAGACAGAATTTCATCGTATGTAGGGTTTGGGAATACCCGGTAATTTCAAAGTCCCGGGACACAAGACAGACTACAATTAAAGTCCCGGGTTTCGTCCGACAATCTGTTTCTGAGTTTTTATAATAATGTCACCGGACAAAGAAAACACTATCTCGTCTAAGCATTATTAGGTACATGGTTGCCATCAAATCGTAAAAAATAAACTAAGGACTGCTTACCCGTCTTTGGGTAATAATAACTCACGCAATCACGAATCTATGCTCAACTAGACGATTAACAGATGTCAGTCAGATGTTTAATGCTTTATACAGTAGTTCCAAACTTTCTGTACGTGTTTCGTAACAATTTCGACAATCTTGTCTCGTCTCGAGTCTCGACCCAAAAGTCTCGGGACTCGAGACAGCTAAAATTACTAAAAGTCCTTGGACATCGAGACACGAGACGTCCCGGGACCCAAACCCTAATCGCATGATTCACTATATCCTCCTTGCAATCCACACAAAGGGGACACTAGCGTTTCTTCCACCTGAATCTGAAACAGGAACCCCCAAAATCAGGTGCAAGACGAAGATGCCATGGCGCCTATCTAGCCACTCCTCAAAGAGGGGACTTACCGCTGCGATTGTGACGCACACAGACTTAAAGGTAGGTTGTAGCTATCTGGGAATACAGACTATGTCAGGAAACACTCCTTAACTGTAGGCATGACAGGAACGTGTTCCCAGAAAATTTTGAACGTGTGGGTGATCTCTTTAAATGGTCTATGCATCACAGTTTCATGTATAAAGTACTAGCTTCTGCCAGCGTAAAAGTCAACTTCTCCACAAAAACTCCGGACTGCCGTTTCATCCCCTTAAGGGGTTTTTTTATGGTAAGAAAATCATCTAATGACCAACCCCGCTCTTAGGCGAAGCGGGAGATAGTGTCAGACTCTTACTGACTAAAAACCCACCCCGTTCCTTCGTGCCTTCATAAAGGGAATCCCGCTACTCTTTCGAAAGTAACCCTGGCCCCAGTAAGCTTCGACCCAGCTGGGTCCCTGCTGTTGCTGACAACTCCTTGAAGCGCGCGGGAACAGTGCGCGCCGTCGACGACTTGGGCTCGGTCCGGATAGATACCGGACGGTCGGACAGCGAGCTACCCTGAATGGATTTTCCGAAATTCACCCCGAATTTCGGAAAATCCGATCTTAGCGGATGTATAAGAAACCTACCTGCCAAATTTTAAGTTTATATGTGTTAAAGTGTCTGAGATTTTGAATTCGAACGAATAAAGCGAGTGGTATTTCACTCTTATACACCCCTACTTTTTAATTAGTACACAAAAAAATTAGGCTCTATCTGTACCCGATCATATTTTTGTAGTCAAAAGTAGAAAAAACCGAAATTCTAAAATTGAGCGCGAAAAGGTAAATTCATCACAGAATCAATCGTACATAACAATTGCTAGAAGAAAATACAGCGAGCAGTGTTTTTCCTTAATAATTGTCACGTATTCATTCATTAATCAATAGTCTGCACAATATTTCCATAAATTGAGTGACATTTTGGGACATAAACCAACGCTAATAACTTTGCAGTTTATGAATATTATTTGTTGAGATTTTACTTATAAAATAACAAGGGTTTTTCTAGTAAGCCCTTTAAGTATGTGTACTAATTAAAAAATTGTGGTATATGTATAATAAAGGTTCTTTGCAAATATTCCCTATCATTTTTCATTAATTTATTCACTTCAGTTTACCAAGAAAATGCGTGTTGACATACTCTTTGAACAGTACAATAATAACGTTGTTATTGTATCCACAAACATAATTGCCGAGTATGTAGCGAATAAGCGCTGGAGCGTTACAAACGATCAACTTAGATCGTCGGTATGCCAACCTGTTTCATGTTCACCCACGAGGTTTTCTCACGTTTAAAGTAAATAACGATTACTTTAGAGTAAATTTTCGTGTCTTTAAAGTTTTTTGTAATTAACGCGACCACGTATCGTAGAATACAACGCTGGAAGGCATCCCTCATAGTGAACCAAAGACCTGGTTTTTTTTTTTCGATGGGAAAAATTATCTTATGACAACCCCCGCTCTTGGGCGGAGCGGGAGATAGTGTCAGACTCTTACTGACTAAAAAACCCATCCCGTTCCTTCAAGCCTTCATACCGGGGCTCGAGCGCCCTTTCGGATAACCCTGGCCCCAGTAGGCTTCGACCCGGCTGGGCCCCTGCTGTTGCTGACAACTCCTTGAGACGCGCGGGAACAGCGCGCGCCGTCGACGACCTGGGCTTGGTCCGGACAGTTACCAGATGGCCGGACAGCGAGCTACCCATTGCTCACCGTCCGCAAGCCCGCGCCTACGGTGGCTCGAAATCGGGATCGGAATCCCGGCGGTGGCGAGAGCGCCGTTGCCTGATGCGGTCGGCCTCCTCCTTAGCGAACATTACTGCTTCGCAGAAGTCGGCGACCGCCTGAACCAAAGACCTGGTGAGTTTTGCGGAAACCCGATGGATGTAAGACGCACAGGATCGGTCGTTGTGGTAACATCTGGGGGACCAGGAGAGGCTATGATCGACATTGAACTTCTTTCGGCTTTAGTGATAATTGATTGACACTAATGTAATAAAGAGGTAAAGATTGTTTTTTTGTTTGTAGGAGGTAATCTCTGAAAGTCCTAGTCCGATTGCTAACATTTTTTCACCGATATAAAGCTCATTCCTGTGTGACATAGGCTATATTTTATGTACGCGAACGAAGTCGCGGGCAAAAGCTAGTGATTAATATGTAGATATGTTACCGATCAAACCCGATTTTAGGATGAACTCATCTTGCATTTGCCGCTCCGCAGCCCTTATTCTGGGCTGATGTAAAAAATAACCATGAAGGCTAATGCCCTGGTCGACGACTCCGGTCTTAGCGGTCTCTTGCGGTCAGAAGCAGCCTCTATCGTCCTCTATCAGCCGCGTCTCGTGTTGTACTTCAAACATTTTCATTCTTTTATTCTTACCGCTCGCCGCTTCAGCTGCGCTCAGCTACCTCTCGCAGCGGCAAGGTCGTGAACGGGCCTTAAGGCAGGAACTCCGCTCCGCTCCGCTTTTAACCTAATCTGTCCGTGCCAAGTTACCAAAAAATTCGAGCTCACTTCACTTGATCTTCGACTATCACGAGTTTGTCCTAGACAAAATTAGTACATCTTAAAATCGGGCTTTGCTGGTAACGATACATCACTGGCTCTAAATCCACCCAAAGTACTGAACAAGCCCACTATAGTATTCATAAACAAATTATAGACTATCTTATAACTTATGCAATTATTATGCTCTGATGTATTCCAGCCATTATATCTAATATTAATGTATAAGATACGCAATTTATTATTAATGTTCAAATTTAACCTTTCAATTGTGATAATTACAGACACAATTGAAAGACAATAGGTGCGCGAACGCCGCCGGCATTCGCTTGGGGTTTAATGAATTAAACGACTCGAAGCCAGTCTACTAATGGAACATTATTGCCAGAATTACATTTTCTCTATATATCTTGTAATACAGACTTCAATCTGTGCTACAATTTATTTTTAATGTTAATAAAAAACTGTTTGGCATAACGACCCCACGAACTATAACGGTTTTTTCAAGATGGAAGATCATCAAATAATTTCTCAGTCTCTGAATGGAGTCTTAAACTTTTACGAAATAAAACCCACCTGTGTTCCTTCACCTTTTGCATACCAGGGCCGTGGTAACTCTTTCAAATATTCTAGCACAGTGGATCGCACGAATGAATTGGTTGTAGAGTCCCAGATACTTTTGCCCATCCTCCTTTAATTTATTTATTTACTTAGGGCCTTCGCACACTTAAAGCGCAGGCCACACCGCCAGCTAGCGGGCGGGCGGGCGAAACGAACGAAGGAAACTAAACAAACTAAGCGAAATATTGGCGAACTAAACTATGGGGTTCACACCGAAAACTACGGAAAGACGAGCGACGAGCGGAGCGGGCTAAGCGGGCGAAGCGGGGGTAGTATTTGTAGTTAAGTCATCAACAGAACTTTCGTCGATATATGACATATTCATCGTTCCCAAACTAAACACTACACTGCTATTCGAAAGACGAGCATCGAGTAGACTCGAAACGGGGAGGACGGGCGAACGAACCGGGCGAGCGGGCTGGCGGGCGAGCTAAGCTAGCGAAGCACGAGCGCGCCAACGAGGTGAACGAGTAGCTTCGCTGGAATCGTCGGATATTTCGTTAGCTTAAGCTCGTTAGGTTCGTCGGTAGCTCGCGGTGTGAACCGAAGTATGTAAAGAGGTGAAACGATGTTCGCCCGCCTAGCCCGCCCGCCCGCTAGCTGCCGGTGTGGCCTGCGCTTTAGACAAGACGTCTTAGACATACTTGTAAGACGATATTTCAAATATCGATATTTCGATATATCGATATTTTATTAACAGCTCAGGCGCCCCATGTCGTAGATGTACAGTCTCGTCGTAGACAAGTCTGTCTAAGACAGTCTTGTTTCAAGTGAGTGCAGGCCCTCAATGCTATAAGCACACAAAAGTTCTACAATTTTGTGTGACTGTAATGTATCTGTTATAAGCTTAAATAATAGTTTAAGTGAAAATAAGTTGTCCCGTATAATATCCCTACTTTAGCCCATCGCCCTTTCACCATCATTATCAAATCCGGTTTTATTTCAAAGAAGACAAGCTTATCTTTAATTAAGTAGGTAGTTATTAGTGTACTGATGTTTACCTCCCTAAACTATAATAATTTCATCATTTAAGATCGCATAGCATAGCAAAGTCGGCCTTATAATGTTCCCACTTTTGGGACTCAGGCCTTTTTTTTATGGTGGGAAAAATCATGCATTGACATCCCCCGCCCTTGGGCGGAGCGGGAGATAGTGTCAGACTCTTACTGACTAAAAGACCCACCCCGTTCCTTCTAGCCTTCATACGGGGGCTCGAGCGCCCTTTCGGATAACCCTAGCCCCAGTAGGCTTCGACCCAGCTGGGTTCCTGCTGTTGCTGACAACTCCTTGAGGCGCGCGGGAACAGTGCGTGCCGTCGACGACTTGGGCTTGGTCCGGACAGTTACTGGACGGCCGGACAGCGAGCTACCCATTGCTCACTGTCCACAAGCCCGCGTCTACGTTGGCCGGAAATCGGGATCAGAATCCCGGCGACGGCGGCGGCGATAACGCCGTTGCCTGATGCAGACTCAGGCCTCCTGTCTAGGATTCAGCCTCTCCATACAAACTATCCAATCAAGTTTTTAATTTTGTATGGTAAGGCTTATTTTTCAGTTACGTCTACTGAGCAAGCCCTTAAAGTTTGTGGAGGGCTGTCCCTTACACCCTGTATAGATTTCAAATGCAACAAAATAATATTTTTTTTACGCAGATTAAAAAAAAATATTCGTACCTTTAAACGTTAGTTTTTTCCAGCTTCTACCAATTATTCTGACGGGATCAACATGGCCAGAGAAGTGCACAAAAATATTTATTTATTTATTTATCATACTCTATATTATAGTTACAAACTAATGACAGAAAAGATTGGATCCGTCTTGTCTTCGCTATATACATTGTTTATATTTTCAGAAGTTTTCTTTCGTCTACTATCTATGATTTGAAAGAAGAATCTGTTGCTTATTTATTTACTCTTGCACTCGTAGAAAGTAGAAAACATATACTGTAGATTACTAAAAAAATAACATAGATTAATTTACTACTAAAACTCTGTAGTATTAAAAACAACTTGATCTAAGTACACACGGAGTTTGCACTAGCTTCTAACGTTTTATGAGTGCCCAAGGCCTATATGAATTAAAAATATTTAAATTTTGAATTGTAATATTTTGAATTTGTTTTCCTAATTTTTAAAAGTACACTGGTTTTTCCAAGTTTTCGTCGTTAGGAATCCCATAGATAGCATTAGATACTATCTACGTTAGCGCTCTGTGAGATTTTAAATCTAGGCTCTAAGATGATTGTTGAAAATCCAAATCGCACTAAAAAAAGATATCGTCAATGCGAATCTACGTAGGTTTATTAATAAATAGTTGAACATTCAGATATATACCTACTTATGCATAATACACTTAAAATCCTCATGTATGTATATATTTATCATAACCTAAACTTCTATATAACTGAAATAAAAACTTGAAATAAGTTCAATATCCTCAATGTATTTTTGTGAATAAACAATTTATGTACATATCTCTATTAACATTTCAAAAATCTAATAAGTTATGACTATTAATTCCTATACCTACTTGAAACTAAATACACTACTAATTTTTAATTTTTACAATTAATTAAAGGGCTTATTAGAATAGGTCTTTTTATTATTTAGATAAAGTCTCAATAAATAATATTCATAAACAGCAAAGTTATTAGCATTTGTTTATATCCCAAAATGTCACTCAATTTATGGACATATTGTACAGGCTATTGATTATGAATGAATAAATGGCTCAAAAAGGAAAAACATTGCGCTTAGTATTTTCTAGTAGCAACTGTTATGAACGATTGATACAATTACCTGTGACAAATCGTAGACAATTTTGGGATTTCTTTTTTTTTTTTGCTTTTAACTACACAAATATAATCAGTAACGAGCACGGATAGAGCCTAATTGTTTTGTACTAATAATTGAAAAATAGTGGTGTTTAGCTTTCAATTTGATAACAGGTTTCAAATTAATTGTACGTTTTGTGGTCGACAGTCAACGTTTTGAAATCAATCACACAATTTATTGTGGTCGGGAATCTGTGATGGTACACGCGTTCTGATACCAGAGTGCATGGATAATAATGACAATTATTGTTATCATATTAATGAGATGTGAATCTGTGTGGTTTTGAAACTACTAACCATTTAGTTGTTGCAAAATATTTTTATTAAATCCTAAAATTTTATGATAGCGCCTAGTTTCAAACAAACCTTGGAAATAAAGCAGTTTCAGTGCTTATTAATAAAGTTGCGATTCATTGATATAAAAATAATAAGTTGAACCTTTATTTGAGAATTAAAAATCATGAAATAACTCTTCCTAAGGAAAAGACCGCAAAAGGCCACTGAATGTCCTTTGCGTTCTAGGACCATGGTAACAAAACTTTATTTTCTGAATGAATGGCAAAATTTCAACCTTACCTTAAGAAAGCACTTCCTTCGTTATTATAAGAAATTATTGTGCAATATTTCATGCTTCTTAACTCATTGGTTTTGGTTTTATTAGATTTATTTTCTATATCTCTCTATCTAAGTAAATAAATTAAAAAAATATATATATTTTAAAATAGGTAAGTTTTGAACAAGATATAAATAATAACAAATTCTTACCATAATAGTACCTTGAAAATTGATGAAATATAATATTTATTATTCACATAATAATATGTAATGCATATGCAGCGCATATTGGACGCGTATACAGTAATAATTTCTTGGACCACAATAAGTACCAAGAACGGTTGACCACAAAATGTTATTGCACCCAGTAGAATAGTTACTCAATTTAAAATGATCTATTTACCTATTAAATTTGCTGTTTCTTTTTCTTTCTTTCTTTCAAAATACTAACACAAACCAAATGCTTACAACGACATGTGTACCTAATTATTTTCTTAATTTTGTAGTCTCAGTGCGGCAAGGTGGTATTGAACGCCGTACCGCTGGTGGTGAATGGTACTCCCACTTTGGAAGGACAGTGGCCGTGGCAGATCGCTCTCTACCAAACCCAGGTAACACTTTATCCCCCTAAAATCAGCCAAATAGGTTCCTACGATTTTGCAGTTACAAACTTCTAGATTGACAAGGTAAGTTTCCTATTGTAGCGACATCTATGACGCCACACATGAACTAACTACAAAATTCTGCATCGTTCAGGCTATATTTCACCGAGACACCATGGTGGCGCGACCAGTCGCCGCTACCAACAAAATGTATACTATACAGCTCTATAGAGAGTTACTCCCCTGGTGTCCGTTTAGTTTGTATAGTATCTTGTTTGGTAGTTTAGAGCTATATTTCACCGGGACATCATGGCAGCTCGACCAGTTCCGCCGCCATGGTATCCCGGTGAAATATAGCCGTTCATCGCGATATAATACAACAGTCCGAAATCATCTACTAGGCAGTTACAAAACCAGACAAAAAATCCGTCCGTCGGAGGAGTTTTCCTTTTCAATGTAGTGCGGGTATTTAAACTCTGTTCCGCATACTACCGAACCTTATTATAAAAAAAGCAAGTACTGGCCCGCCATAAATCACAGCCGGTCTCAAAAGGACAATGGGCAAAAATGTAGAGGAGCCATCCCCACCACTTTATACCATCTGTCAGTATTGATGGTGGAGACAGGCCACTTGTAGTCCATCCTCCTTTTTATAAGCAAAAAAAAAAACGGTATATACAACAGTGACCAACCAAATTCCAGACAGTGGACAACAAGTACATCTGTGGAGGTACCCTGGTGTCGCACAAACACGTCATCACAGCCGCCCACTGCGTCACCAGGAAGGCGTCGCAACGGCTCGTCGACCAGAACACCTTGACAGTCTACCTGGGGAAGCACAACTTAAGGACGTCGGTGGACGGAGTGCAGATTAGATTTGTAAGTACTATTTGTGTATAAACAAAACGAGCCCAATGAGAAATTCCTACTTCAAAAATGACGGATTTCTAAACCAACAATTTTCCCCATATTTATCCACTGCAGCACGGGAACCCCTTGCCTCTCTGGGTAGCCGTCGCCGCCGGATGGCGAGCAATGGGTAGCTCTTTGCTCGTTGGTAACTGTCTAGACCAAGCCCTAGTCGTCAATGGCGCGTAATATTCCATGCGTTTGGCGATTCTTCGGGCAGTGTCGGTAACCTCGGTTCTGCTGCGGATATCTTCATTTCTGATATGATCACGAAAGAAATTTCTGCCGTTTATCTCTGCTCTCTCCATAGCCATTGCTCTCTGGGTTACTTTAAGTCTTCACATATAGTGTACTTTATCATTTTCAAGCCTCTAAATCGTATAAAAATGTTTGGTCCTCTATCAAGTCTCGGCTGAAAAAATACAGATGAAGAAACTTTTTCCTAGATGAGTCTTCATCTGTGAGCTCTAGTTCCACTACAAAAGTTTTATGACTCGCTAATGAGCCCTCTTAAACTTTCAGCTCAACATTCATAGCTTGTATTTGTTCGTTGAACCACTTGAGAAACTTTACAACTGCACTATTAACTTTCCACTTCCATTTTCAGTGAAAATCTTTCAATTTAGGATTACAATTGATTACGAAGAAGTTTTGTAAGCACTTTGGATTAATCACTAATATTATAAAGGACTAAGTTAAGAATATCATAAACAACAACTTTTGTTCTATGACTTTTAAAAATGTATCATACATTGGTTCATCAGATTTTCATACAAAAATAAAAATATTTAAATGTTACGAAGTCGAATAACGGAGGGGAACGGGGATCGCGCGGCGGGGGTGCTCGATGCACTTGCACCATGTCGTACAGACGACATATGTGTAGAATTAAAATGTGTTAGATAGAACAACGTAATTTTGAAAGTTTGTTTTGGCTTATGTTTAACTTACCACCAGATATATTAACATATAAAAGACAAAAATAGTAAATGATCACCAAAATTAAACCTACATTTTAATGTAAAATTATTACCAAAGTTTTAACATCTCGCTATCCTATTTAAGCAAAATGAATCTAAATAAAGCATCGGCAGAACCCCATGGTTACGGAGATATCAGTAGTTAAAATTTTGAGGTTAGGTTAACTACCTGCCAAGACAGCTCGACGGAGCCCCGCTACGCGGGGCTCCTACTTCTGGGTGGTTTAAAAAAAAATAACCTCGAAGAAGGTGACGGGGTCTGTGTTCGCTCGATTCGCTCGCTAACTACGACCCCGCCACCTTCTTCTAACCTAAATCTAACCGACCCAGGGTGCCCTAAAATTCCATTAAGATAGATTGTTGATCAAAGTAACATCCTGCTCTACGGGGCTAAAAAGAGCGCATTAATTTGCTCGCTAAGATTTGGTTATCATTTACTACATTTGGTGTTCGAATACAATTTAAAGTACAGTCGTAACTAAAATACTATTGTATCTTTAGGATTTCATTTTTTTGGTGTCAAGTAATATATTTTTGACAAAAGAACTAAGGGTACCAAAGCGTTTTATGGTGGTCATTATATTTGATCCCGTTTGTTTTTGGTAAATGTATTATTTTTCGTAAAAAGTCATAGAACAAAAGATGTTGTTTATAATTTTAGTAATACAGTCCTGCCAGGTTGTTAGTGTTTACAAATAACCCTGTATTTATATGTTTGTTACTTCTTCATACTCGAACGGCAAAACGGAATTGAGTGGGCACACTAGTAGATCATGTCTTGGAATAGCAAATGGAATACTTTTTATCTCCAGAATATATATATCTCTTAGGTTTTTTTTTACTTTCACGCAGACGAAGCGCTTCAATAACAGATGGCAGGGGACATCGCTCGTAGAATAGGTCGATGGGGTTAAAAGGTTCTGAAATGGCAACCACGTACAGGAAGACAACGTTAGAAGGCCTTCCACGAGGTGCACTGATGACCTGGTGAAGGTTGCGGAAATCCGATGGATGCGAAACGCAAGGGATCGGTCGTTATAGCGATACTTAGGGGATGCCTATTCCAAAAGAAGGCGTTTTTTGGCTGAAATCATGATGACAATAAGACAAAATCACTGGCAGCAGTTATATTCATGAAAAAAAAAAGCAATCACTTGAACTTGTAATAGGATTTGTTTGAAACTTTCACTTGAATGCTCTCTAGAAACCGGATTTTAAATTCCCCAAAACTTTTCGAATTATTATAGACAATTGCTTAGCTCCAATACGATTTGAACTAAAACGAATTAGCATCCCTTGTCTAGTCTGCCGTTGAATTACAAAACAGGATCAGAATTCAACAAGATTAATTAAGTCAGGGCGAGAAGTTCGTGTCCATTGGTTAATTTACAGCTGAACGATTTCGGATGTTTCTCCCTCCATGAAGCCGGTTAGGAATGCGGGATAATTTACGGGCGACGTTCTAGCCTAATGAATGAAAACTAATTTTAAATACCTTTTTTTGTTTTGTTGAGAAATCATTTACTGACTTCTTCTGCTCCAGAGCGCGCTGCGAGGGCGTGTCAGACTTTTACTGAATAAAACCACACATATGTTCCTTTAGTTGCCCTATGCGTTTAAGGATCACGGGTTCCTTTTGTAGAAGTTGACTCATGGCTCCAGTAGGTTTAGACTCCTATGGTTTTTCTGATATCTCTTTGAGGCGCACGTAGTAAAATTGCCATCATGGATCTTGAGCGCTGGCTTCAAGTTGCGCAGAAGTCAAATATTAGGATTTTTTAGTGGTGCGAAATGAGACGCGGGGGCGGGGAGTGTCAGTGATTGGCTCACCGCGCCATCGCGTCATTGTCGTCACTCCTGATTCGTTCCCTGCGTTGCTGCATATATCTAAAAACGAAGACGATTGGCTCGCCAATGTATGGAATGCGCAAAGCGATCCCCACTCTGACGCCGAGCGCTCAAGATCCGTTTCGGCAATTGTATATTACGCTCCCTCGATGACTTGGACTTCGTTCGGACGGTCACCGGACGGCTGGAAGGAAAAGGCCACGCCTACGGCAGCTGGTAGTCAGGATCGGGGTCTTATTGGCTGGGGCGTAAGAATATCCGTTCTCTCACGACTGCAGCCGTCTCTTTGTTAGCATTACTGCTTCGCAGAAGGAAACGACTTGCTCCACTTGCTCCGGACCACGGCCCAGTACGAGAAGTCGCCGCCGCCGATCACCCCAAGAAGGACACGGCAGTGCCACCACCGTATGCTTTACGGTGTCCTCCGGGTAGTCCGTACAAAAGTGACACCTAGGCGTTACTTCCGCCTGAACCAAGTGTAGAAACTTCCTGAACTTACCATGTCAAAAAATTCATGACAGATTACCTAAAACGGGAACTTATCACCTTAATTATGGCGTGCCCAGCGCTAAGTTGCGACAGTCGCTATTACCATACCGCCATAAGATTTCGCCGAAACGATGTGGGGTTTCGCCCGCGGCGTTGCGTCTCCATGCGTAAATCTTGCATGCGTGCAAGGTTTGTTGCCTTCAGACCCCAAGGTTGGCAAGGGGGCTCTCCTCGTCATGGCAGATCGAGAGATATCCCCATACCAACCGGATTCCTACCGGAGGCTCTACGCAGGAATCGTTCGGTTCATGGCCCTTTATGGGGCCCCAGTGTGGGCGCGCTCGCTGCGATAGCAACCGAGAACCCAGCTGAACGCATAGCAGAGGGTCATGGCAATACGGATGGCGCGGGGATACCGCACGGTTTCCCCGCGTCTACTTCTGAAAGGAAGACTCGGCCCTGGTATGAAAGGCAACGAAGGAACGGGGTAGGGTTTTTAGTCGGTAAAAGTCTGTCGCTATCTCCCGCTACGCCCAAGAGCGGGGGATGTCATCTGGATGATTTTTACAAAATCCCGAAAAAAAAATACCAACCGGATGCCCATGACCCTCTGGGACTCGTGGAGCATTGGCTCAGTTTCAGCCGTTGCTGTCATGACGAAACACATGGCCAGGTTAACGATTTTGACGAATCAGCAGAGTTAATCAAGAAAACCGTTAGACTTAATTCATCTTCCATTTTGAGAATAAAGACAAAATTACAACTCATTACTCTTTCGAACACCAACGAAATGAAAGCAGATGAACAAAAATAAACAATAATTACGTATTATTACTGACACTGGCGACTCGGACGCTCAAAGTTATATTACATTCAATTAAGAAGCCTCAGATTGAGGTTGCAATGGAAATCGTCTCGGATCGTCTCCGGAAATGCGGAATTTGAAAAAATCGTATCTCTGCATCCGATTCGCGACTTTTTTTGTGCACTTTGTAACGGACGCCTTCTAAGCGAGGATCTTTATTCACTACCGCCACCTTTTTAAATTTAGCTTTTTTTAAAGTTGGGTAACCGTCAAATAACTTCTCCGTGAATCAGGAGGAAGAGTTAGATTTTTATTTTTCAATAACTGCGGACCGGAAGACGCAGCGCTGAAAGGCCTCCTAGAAGATGGAGCGATGACCTGGTGAAGGTTGCGGGAAATTCACCGCCACGCCGTAATCATCGGTGATTATGCGCTTGTAGAGTCGAAGCTTCAAAGCCTTGAGCATCGACGCCGAGTTGCTGGCCTGACGGTTTTCTACCGATTACACTTCGGTGAGTGTGCGTTGGAATTGCACAATTTAATTCCTCCAAGACCACTAGACGTACGGTGTTGCGCCATCGGTTCATGGTGGATATTCCACCCATTCGTACAAAGCGATTCATTATGCGTTCAGCTAAGGAGTGGAATTCTCTGCCGGAGTCTGTGTTTCCTGATAGCTACAACCTAGGGGTCTTTAAGTCAAGAGTGAATAGGTTTTTTCTAGGCAAGCGTGTTCCATCGTCGGCCACATTATTACTTACCATCAGGTGAGATAGTCAAACGCGAGCCTATCAAAAATATTTTTTTTTTAAATGTATCGTGATCCTTTACGTTATCTAGTACTCGTAATGAAAAGCAGTTCATTATTTGTTTTTCGGGTACCTACACAGAGAAAAAGGGCAAAGTACTTTATTCCACGGTTATTTGGTGCCTTTATGTAGCTACGATCCTCTTCTCTTTTTTTCGATTCTCTTTTTGGATTTTCTTTCTTTTTTTCTTTCTTTTAAAACCACATCATTTTGCCAATAACTGAGTTCCTAACCCACTTTTCAGACCACGAAATCAGGCGCTGCTGCCAAAAAACATTTTAAATCAACTTTTATAACATTCCAGGTGAAGGAAATATTCGTGAACCCGAACTACAACGCCAGTACCTTCAGCCGTGACGTGGCCATATTGGAGCTGCGTGAACCAGTAACGTACACCGACTGGGTCAGACCTGCGTGTCTCTGGCCTGACAACGAGACTGATCTCAAGAATGTTATTGGGAAGAAGGGTTCGGTATGTATTTTTCTTTTATATAAGTTTTTTTGAAACAGGAACTTCTGCTTAATTTACTTATTTACTTAGATATACTTTAGTTATTTATAATATCTCTAATAGAGATTAACTGAATGTTCGTTTAATATTCGGTACTCGGTGTATTCGGCAGAATTTTGAGATATTCGTATTCGGCCGAATCATTCGGTTGAAATCCAAACTAATATTATAAATGTGAAAGTAACTCTGTCTGTCTGTCTGTCTGTCTTTGCTTCACGCCTAAACTACTGAACCGATTTGTGTGAAATTTGGTACAGACATAGTTTGGAACTTGAGAAAGGACATAGGATAGTTTTTATTACAAAAAATAAAATAAAAAATAAAATTTATTCCGGACATACAGCGCCATCTATTGGTCAAGAGTCGGCATCAATTCAGGGAACTATGTGGGTAAAACCAAAAATTTGCCGGAAGTCACTATTCCACGCGAACGAAGTCGCGGGTAAAAGCTAGTTCTGAATATATTAGATTTAATGAATATCATTATAAATCAGTCGTTAGTGCAAAACACATTATAGGACAAATAAATAATAATAAATCATATTTTAACAATCATATTATTTATAAGACAATCATATTTACGTTTGGTTTTCGGGCCTTTAATATCCCACTTTGTAAGACAAGATTTCTATAATATTTTTTGCATAGTCGAAACCGATGATGACCCCGCAATTGATTGTGGCCCAGCCTCTGGTGCCGAAACGATATCCAAAACCATTTCATAAAAAAAGGAAAACAAAATTATGGAACGGCGAACCGAATTATCCGACAGTATAATCGGTTCGGTAAGAACTTGACAGAATATTATTCGATATTCGCTGAAACCACTATTCGGTGCATCCCTAATCTATACTGCTTCAATGTTTTAAGGATTTCTATAAACTTACAGTAGTATGAATTTTATTTATCCAAATCGAAATAATTCCTAACGAACAGTTTTACTTGGGTTTAACCACACCAAATACGAACCACAGATAATTAAAGTCAGACAGCAAACAGATCTATGGTTCGCTCGGTCAATTAGCAACTTTATGGATGGCGCGGGCGAAGGCAACGCGTCCATTCTGCCTGGTAACTCGCTGCAACTGCAATTTTCTAGGAACGCCGTAATTATCCGACGCTTTGCTGCTGAACATTCAATTAGTGCTCTCTTTCTTAATTAGCCGACGTGTAAATAATTGTTAAGTTAATACTGGAAAATAGCGCTTTATGAATTCGCTTTTTCAATATGGTTGTTAGTGAACACACTGACCGTTTATCTATTAGATACTATATTATATACACCGTTAAATTTTGATCGTTTTAATCCCGTGGATTGTCGATCCGGTACATGAAACACTATCAATTTGTAAAGATAAAATTAAAAATAAAGAACCAATTTTTCAAAACTCGTATTAATTTACGCACGTACGAAATTAATTTCTTTAAGAAAACTTTAGCTGAGCGGGTCCAATGACTTGTAGGTAGTAGCGGGCGTTGCGTACAAACTACCTACAGGTCATTGGACTCGCTCAGCTGACGTTTTCTTAAAGAAATTAATTTCGTACGTGCGTAAATGAATACGAGTCAATTTTATCTTTACAAATCGATAGTGTTTCATGTGCCGGAGCGACCTCCACGGAATTAAAACGATCAAAATTTTGCGGTGTATATAAAATAAGAAACTGACCAATTGAAATATCAACGGTTAGCCGAAATTACTGGGAATATAGGCTGATTTTTATGTTTTGTAACACTTTCCGCAGACCAAAACTGCTGTCAGACGCTTTAAAGCTCCACAAAAAATAAATTAACTTTACTTATTTGTACATGTCTGATTTTTAAATATGTTATTAAGGTAACTATTACAAAGTAATATTTTAGTAGTCAGACAAATTGTAGTGACCAAACATCCCATAAAGACAAAAATTGTTCAGCCGAGAGTATGAGAGCGAGAGCACGCATGCGTTTCGAGCGAGTGAGACGATTTCATGCATTGACTGGATGTTTGGTCACAACAATTTGTATATGACCCTTGAAAAAACTCGAGCGCGTTATATTAAGACAAAGTAATACATGCAGAAAAGTATATATTTCAATAATATGACAATTTGAGCGTGGCTTAGGCAAATGGGTGAGCAATAAAGTTAGATTGTAAGGTTCCTGTTAATATTTTGTTGCAACGAGTAATTGCGTACAGCGTACGTAAAGCGATGAGGATAAGAGCCGATTTTTGACTTAGTATAATATTATTAAAAAATACTTGGTAGTATCCTAATCTACTTTTTACACCACCTGCTCGATAATGTCGTTTTACACGTCTTACAAACCTCACATAAAGCAAGTCATTATATGCCTAGGGAGATAATACAGTATGGCCGATCCCTAGGGAATAATGAGATTTGAATTTGGAGCATCAAGAATCGTCAACATTGTGAATTAAAATGTAGGGGCATCGAACAAGTTGACTCGAAATTCAAACCAAAGAGTATGTAATCACTATGATTCAAACTGGCCACTAACAAAAAAAAGAAAATAGAATAAAACGTGCGTACTGACGACACGGGAGCATTAAAGAAAATTTAAACTATAGAATCTTGGAGTAGTGAATTTTGTTTGTTTGATGAACTTGTAAATATAATACTTATATTTCTCTGATATATAATTTGATCGACCAAATTGTCTTTTAATTATCTCACTGATGGTGTAAAAAGTAGAGTATGCAACACGGGGATAAAGCTGACTTTGTCTTGGGCGGCTTAAATTCCTCACTTCACTCAGGTTTCTTTATTAACTCCCTCGCAATGCTCGGGAGTTAATTTTATAAATCCCTCACTATCGTTCGGGATTAAAATCAGCAACCTTCGTTTCGTTCGGAATTCAACATGCCGCCCGCGACTTAAAGACACTGCTTTATCCCCTAGTCATATAAACTACTATTTTGTCTAGAGTGTTGTGCCAATAAATAATTTTGTTAATATTATAGGCTTGCTTAGCGTCTAGAGCCGCGTTCGCATCACGAGTCATTGTTTCTAAAGTTCTAAGATGTTTATAATCGGCTGCGCTGAGTGCTTGGCACCTTCGCGAGTCACTTAGGATGCAGGCAAATGCAAAGCAACTCGCTAAGGTGCAATCCAGCCACTTGGCCAGTGCTCTGAGCGCCTAACGCTGCATTTTAGGCCTCGTCCGAATGCATAATTCATAACGTGCTAAACAGACATTTGTTTCATAATTCCAGGTCGTAGGTTGGGGTTTTGATGAAACTGGCGTGGCGACTGAAGAGTTGAACCTTGTGGAGATGCCGGTGGTAAGCCAGGAGACCTGCATCCGTTCGTACAGCGAGTTCTTTGTGAGATTCACTTCAGAATACACCTACTGCGCTGGTTACAGAGACGGTAAGACCTTGAAGCTATGATATTTGTGTGTAAATATTACTCTTGATAGACTATTTCTACTTATTATCAATCTTTTTGTAAATACAGTACCATTACTTGCCTATCTATCTACCAGATTTTCAGCCTTGTATTTCGCTTAGCTAGCTTGCCAGGAAAAGCTTGTAGGAATTTTCTATTTATGATAAAAAAAACGATCCTTACGAGTCCTGCCGACTAGCTCATAAAGCTTGTTGAAAGGACTGATCGAATAATAGTAACACTGGCGGGTGCAACCTGTAAATTTATACATACCCACACTAGTGCCAAAGAATCTAGTATATGAATATTGGCTAATTTTGTCAAAGACCGATTCGAAATCACAGTCAAACCTTCGTTAGACACCATAATCGCTCAACCATTGTTAAATTCTTGTCTTCATCCTTGCCCCATTACCACTAAGCTCGACTTACCTATCTTCTTCTTGGTATATCCTAGTTAAATGCTTATTGCAACAGTATAGTAGATCTTTTTTTTTGGGTGTATAGTCATAAATTAACTTTTCCAACTCTGGGTGGAACGCTTACCATCCATCCATTAAACATTAAAAGTCTACTTTTAATGACTTTGAAAACTTTAAACAGACTTCGCACCCAGTTTAAGCGCAGCAAAGATTAACCTCCACAGATGGAAGTTCTTGGACGGTTCTTCTTCAGTGTTCGTGCGGTGTCTCTCCGCAAACCATGTCCTACCTTCTATACTGCGTCACGTGCCCTGTTATCTGTTCACGTAGCCCCGTGAAATATATATTTTTCAGTTGCTCTTTGCGTTCTAGGTCTTTAGCAATCCCGCAGCCCTAGCTAACATTTGCCCTACTTAGTCCCCTTTCTTTTTGCTCCATTATACGCAGTTAATACAAGAAATGCAGCAAAAATATTAATTATACAACTGTACAATGGCATGTGGCAATACCCGATTACTAGCCACTTATAAAACACATGTGCACTATAAATCATTGTTAACGAGTTTTTCAGGACTCGGTACCTTCATGGTAACAAACGTATCTGCTTTTAGGAAATAGATCTTTTAAAAATCGGAGTATTACTGCAAGGCGACTATGAAGTAGTAATTTCCATTTGTTTACTACTAGCCGCCGCCCGCGGCTTCGTCGTAATATTACTTCCCGCCTTTCAATCAATTTCAGATTTTCCAATTAGTTTTTTCTTTTATCCCCGCCCTATATTGAAGCGAACATACAAAATAGCGTAATGAAATACTTATTGCTTCCAGGATACTTCAATGAAAAAACCGGCCGTAGGGAAAGTATGTTTAGTTTGTTTCGTTTCTACTTTAATACGCTAACTTAGGTAACGGTAGCACGACTGATAAAACACATGCTTACTAAATCTTTTCTATTTTCTTTCAATTAATCCGCACAGTAACCTTTCCTAATATATCTATACCCTATTCACGTTAAGATTAGACATTTAAAGAAACCTTTTTTACTGTCTATTCAACCGATTTTAACTTTTATTTCGTAGGCATAAGGATGGCAATAAAAGCAAAAAAGTGGTTACAATACCAACTTTTTACTGCAGCCGCCATTTGTCATGCCACCAACGTAATAAAAGCCAAAATCGATTGATCGGACAGTAATAAAAGGTTTTAATAAATGTCTAATATTATTTTGAACAGAGTATACCTACTAAATGTTTGATAAATAAGTATCTAAGTATTTTATTTAGTAATAATACAAAAATGAAATTGTGTAACCATTAAAAAAAAAGTTAGAATAAGTCATCAGAAGACTAATCATTAGATACTAGTGCATGAAATGCTTAAAGCTAAAATTAGTTCAGCACAAAGACTTTCTTTTCACTGACTTAATTGGCATGACTAATATGTACATATAGTATCTAGATAGAATAATGGACAAAATATAAAGAACACCCTTAACAAACATGTCCCCATTGGAATTTTACAGCGGCAAATGAAAAAACAAAATGTCTAAAAGCTTTCAACCCGTATTTGAAAATAAAGCAAAAACAAAATGAACTGCTAAAAGTACCTAATGTTCGTAAATGTAATGATAAAAATAATGTCTCGAATATCTATTGCGCGCTTTCGGATTTAAGTTATTAGAAAGTGAGATTTAAAATTGAAATATGGAGTGAACACTTTTTTTAAAATCAGCCATAAAATGTTGTCTGATTTACTGGTGGGACTCAGGACTATTTTCTTAGGCTGCTATCCCACTGGAGTTTTACGAATGTCTGCTCAGCGCCAACGTTGCGCAGACATTACGTTAATGTCGAGAGGTTCTAGTCGTAAAGCGCCAACGTTGTGCAGATGCGATGTTAACGTCGAAAGTTTGTACTTATAAAGCGCCAACGTTGCGCAGACGCGACGTTAAAGTCGAGAGTTTCTAGTCCTAAAGCGCCAACGTTGCGCAGACGCGATGTTAACGTAGCGTCTGCGCAACGTTGTCGCTGTGCAGACATTAGAGAAGCACCAACGCTCGTAAAACGCCAGTGTGATAACGGCCTAAGAGAAGCAATGGGCCTTAATCGACCATGCGCGTGAGACGACACGAGCCCAGTATGGTTTTAAAAAAACAAATTTAGAAATATTTCAGATTTGAATCCATAAACAGCAAAAGAAAAATTTGATTGCAGCAATCTAATGAATTTAACAATTCTGTATAGAATCTACGTCTTACGGTTCACGTTATGTCGTAAAGAGAATAAAGACGTATCTACTTAATACCTCCCTGTCACTTCTTGGCAAAAATACTTATACCACCCTTCTATAAAATTTTCCAGGTACCTCAGTCTGCAACGGCGACAGCGGCGGTGGCATGGTCTTCAAGATGAACGGCATCTGGTACCTTCGAGGCCTAGTCTCCTTGTCAGTGGCCAGGCCGAACGAATACCGATGCGATCCCACACACTACGTCATATTCACAGATGTAGCAAAGTTCTTGCCATGGATTTATGCTACTGTTTCTGATTATTGATCTTGTGATATTTTAAAGGCTAATTTTGTTTATGAGTAAATATAACTATGTATGTTTTCTGAGTAGGGGATGATAACTTATGTAAAGTGCAACAAATTAGTGCATAGGAAAAAGCTAGCTAGGTATCTCTAGTCTAGCTCTCACAATCAAAATTATTCTCCAAAGTCTATTGCTGTATACTCTGTTCAAAATAACATTAGTTTTTTATTTTTTTTTATTACTGTTCGTTCAACCGATTTTGACTTTTATTACGTTGGTGGCATGACAAATCGCGACTGCAGTAAATACTTGGTATTGTAATCACTTTTTTACTTTTAATGCCATCCTTATGCCTACGAAGTAGAAGTTAAAATCGGTTAAACAGACAGTAAAAATGGTTTCTTTAAATTTCTATTTTTAACGCGTATACGGTATAGTTACTTACGAGTACCAACTTAGGGTGAGTTACCATTTAACTATAACAATATTCAAACAATAACCTGCCGTGAAACAGCCGCATATTGGTCAATTCGACGATTTGACAACTGTTAACGGTTTTGTTATCGTTATAGTTAAATGGTGCAACTCACCCTAAGTGTGTAGAATTTGAATTTGGAGCACTTTATTAGTATAAAACTTAGCAAATTAATACCTGAATATTTGCTCAAATGGTGTGGAGGTTTCATTGATCAGGAAGTATTTTCTTATTAATTGAATAACTCGGAAATTCCATGCCTCATGATATAATCCCTCATAACAATATTAGTCTTTGTAAATAATGATCCGCCATTTTGATTAGGCAGCCATTTTGTTATAATGTTAGATTATTTATAGTATATTTTGATACAAGTGGAGAATTTGTCATTGCAACCGAGGCGAATTTCCACATGTATCAAACGACGTTTTTCAATACACTTACAAAGAAATACTTTCTCTGAAAATCAAGACGCGTGTTTATTTAGTGTCTACTAAAGAGATTTTCTAAAAGTTGCCATACATTTTAGTTTTGATTTAGATGGAAACAGGCTTTCGCAAGCATTTTCTGCGGTGCTCATAATTTCTTAAGAATACTGTTCAAATCTTAAATTCGACTTTGTTTCACAAATAACACAAGTGAATAAGTATGTAATTTACTTTTTTTTCCCGCGCTTAACCTTTTGGTTAGGTTGAAGGAGAAGCAAAGGTATCAGAGCGACAATAAATCCTAATATTAAAAATAAGACATTCACAAACTTATTTTTGAATTTAGAACACAGTTTTTTTTTTGTTAAAAGTAAATTATTGTAGATTTGTCCATAATCATAATTTTATATTATCTTATGAATATGGGCCCCTTTGCTTTGAAAAACAAAGGTCACCGTTGTTGCACATGTGAAAAAATCAGAAAAATAAAACCCTATATATGAGAAATGTAAAAATACTCGAGTTTGAAATACATAACATATTGAACCTAATCATAGTGCGATAAGAGTCAGTTTTCGATGAAGTGTATTGGAAAAGTATTTCCCTTTGCAAATTAATGATTGTAGAAGACACTTTTTTTTAACAAATACATACATAATAAGTTTTTATAGTAAAAACTAAGGCACTACAAATAATAAGTAGAATATAGGAAGATTTGAGGAAATGGAGTAAGTACATACTCGTATTTATATTCTCGTTCGGACAAGGGTTGGCATAAAATGCAATGCCGCGCATTTTTCCTGCCAAAACATATCAATTCTTTTAAAATGAAGTCGAAAAAATCGTATCCGTTGCTCTCTCTAAAAGTATATTTATTTTCAATTTTATATCAACATACAATAAGTTTATAGTTGTTTGGCAGAAAAAACTGTAGTCTGTCTCTGTCCTCAAGGCGCAAATGTCATTTCTGCTCTAAGATATCGATATTTATTTATGCCCGGTTGCTAAGTGAGTCAGAATGGCGGGTGTACCTCAGCGAAATAAATTATAGTAATTACCGTTAAAATGTACCTAAAATGTACTATTTAGCACCTAGCTCTAAAATATCTGTACCTTCTTTTATTTTGTTACTCATACTAATAAAATATTACAGAAAACCCGCCATCTTGACGTCAATATGGCGAGTGTAATTTAATTTTGAAATAATTTTATACTGAAGGAGGTACAGATATTTTAGAGCTAAGTACTGAATAGTACATTTTAGGTACATTTTAACGGTAATTACTATATTTATTTCGCTAAAGTACACCCGCCATTCTGGCTCTCACGTTACAAGGTCCTATATCCTATTATAAGGACAATTTATTCGACATAATTACGCAACTAAACGATTTTAATAATTATTTTTGGAAATTATTGACCCGAATTAAATGACATTGTTGCAGCAGATAAGAAAAAAATCCCTCTCATTCAAAAAGTAATAACACCTACTCTTTCTGGACTCTTTTTGAAAAATATTCGTAACTAATTTTTTAGACCTAGATGTTGTGTGCACCAAGATTCATTTACTGCAGTTTATTAATTGCTATGTACAACAACTTGCCAGTTTATATGAAATATCGTGAGACGTAAAGGCTCTTAAGAATAACTGACACCGCACTGATCATCTATTAGGCAACAGTTGGTATCTGTGAACCTTTATGGGATTTAGATAAGCTTTACTTATCTGTATTAATGAGATGTTGACCATTACATGTACAGACACTAACGGTTATCTACTTTTCACCTTATGCCTTTAGTAATAAGGTTGGAAAGTGGTCAACCGCCTTTGTCCCCTGCTTCAAGGTGCTAAAGTACAAAACTATGAGTTCATCTGGCAGCGAGATCTCGTTTTTAACCACGAATCATGTTGTATTGCGCACAAATAGTTATGCTAGAAGAAAACTATTGAACGTAGCCTAAGAAGTGACTGACAGTACACTTGGATGTTGACATATTCCACAAAAGAATTTAAAATATTGTTTGTGCATCAGTCTCTGCTTGCGTTTGATAATTTGTTTTTAGCTTTATTGATATTTAGACTATTTTTTTAACGATTGTATTACTACTACCAACCGCATGTCAATGGTAACATTCTAGCATCGACGACGTCGTTTTTCCTAATAATAAGATCAGTTTTCGTAGTTCAAGTTTACTTTTGACATGCGGTTGTTAGTACCTAGCAAATAACAATGAATTTGCCATCTATGTACTTATCAAGTTTTGATACGAATTAATAATAATAATAAAAATATTTATTTAGACTGATAAAATATGAACAATTAATTCTATACATTTTCAATTATAAAAGTTTTCAACGAATTAAGGTATTTTATTTTGCACCTAGATTCTAAACCAACTCAAGCAGTATAGATCCCGGCAATTGGGACTCGAGGTGGCACTGCACAAGGGGTTTTCATGGCCCTCAGAACGCGCCACCACCGGGTTCTCAAATAACGGTAGGAGCGATCCACATCGACGTCGGGTCGACGACGAAGTACCTGGGACTAGTCCTCAAGAGCCGATGAAATTTCGAGGAGCACTTCCAACGATTGGCTCCAAAACTGGAACTGACCGGGGTTGTCCCCAAGCGGCTCCTGCCCAACCTAGGGCTATATACGAGAATCGTTCGGTCTATTGCCCTTTACGGCGCCGTTATGAGTGCCGTCACTGCATCCCAGATAAACGTATCCGGGAAGATTCTAGCCTTCCGAATGATGCGAGGATACCGCAATGGCCCTGCGAAGCGGCAACAGTCCTCGTATGCATGCACGATTTACTCATGGAGATGCAAGCGAAACTCCGCAACCGCGTCTCGAATTCCATCGGGACCTCATGGCGATATGGTGACAGCGATTGTGAAGGTTATGCCATAATCATGGCGATAAGTCCCTTCTTTATGGAATGGCTGGAAAGTCGTCACGGGATCCTCACCTTCCTTCATGATCCTCAGGTCCAGGTCACTGAAGGTATATTTGGTAGGTTTTTGCACCTGATTCGTGTGGAAGAAACGTCTCCATTGTGTTGACTATGGTCCCTGTTCAAATTTGATAAGTGTCATTACTTTATCATACAGCTAAAATCTAGTATTCCCAGAATCATGTTAGCAATATCGACTGCCATCCCCTCGGACTATGAGAGTAAAAGAACAGAGAGTAAATCTGTTTTCTTGCACCTGCGTTCTTTCAGTTGCCTTTTGTGTTCCAGGGTCATGGTGACTCTTTCGAACAATCCCTTCTAGGCATCGGCCATACTGGACCCCTTCACCTTCTACTCCACCTTTAATGGTAGAGCACACTAGTTCAGTAAAGGCCTAGTTTATTCACTCTGGCCTTGAAGACACCTAAATTATATTCGGACGGGAAGACTGTTCCTAATTTACCTACAATAAGTTGGAGACGACCGTTTAGATTGGCCAGCTCGAAGTCCTGGCAATCTGGAAGCTAACAAGCATATCTAGAATACTTAAAAGTTACGGATAAGAATTGTACTACCTGCTCAAAAACGTCAGGAAGCTAAAAAGAATAATTGCAGAAGAATGGGAACGAATACCACAAAACGTTATTAAAAATTAAAATCGTTGGAAGCAAAGGTCATGCTGTGATTTTGGCAACAGAATGTTACACGCGTTATTAGATTTTTACACTTATAAGTTGGGGACGATGGTTTAGATTGGCCAGCTCGAAGTCCTGGCAATCTGGAAGGAAAGAAGCATTTCTGGAATGCTTAAAAGATACGGATAAGAATTGTGCTACCTGCTCAAAAACGTCAGGAAGCTAAAAAAAAGTAATTGCTGAAGAATGGGAACGAATTCCACAAAATGTTATTAAAAAATGGGTAGTATTTAAACGAGTGACTGTAAATTAAAATTTTAAGTGACAAAAATAATTATTTTGGGTTATAGAAATAATAAGTGAGCGACTGACTGCGAGTGATGAGAAATCAATAGAACAGCGACTTACAAACTTTAATTTGAGTTACTTAAAATACAAAATGAGAACCTTCATAATATTTGAGTGATCTAATATTTGTTTGAGTATCAATGTTTTGTCCTGCATTTTTTTCCAGATTTGGCCAATGATTTATTTATACTGAGCGGCATTTTATCTTAAATGAAGTGTTTCGAATGTCCTGAATATAAATGTACACAGTATCGAATGTCCTAAATACCGATATTTATATATTATGTATGTCACAAGGTAATTTGATAATCCGGATTGTACGAGCCAATAATGCTCATACAGCAAATTACGTTTTACTTAAAAAACAATATACATTTAATTAGTCGTATACACCTCCGTCACGCGGTGATGTGTTTGCAATAAATAAGTGCGGCTCTTTACATAACTATTGTATTTACCAATAAACATTTTAACGTGTTACTAAGTGGTTTGGTGTTACTCCTTACAACCTACAACAACTACTGGAGGATCGTCAACGGCGAAATACTCCAACATCTTTTTGGTCCTTCGAGCCGGATTAGGGTAATTTGGTCCTGATTGGTCCTTTTGGTCCTTCGAGCAACAAACAAAGGTGAGTCAAATCATTATTTGAATCATCGAACTTACAAACCAGCGGAGATTACGTCTACTGCTACAAACTTGCGGAGATTACGTGTACCGCTACAAAACCACGTAACAAGGAATAATCAGCGGGGATAACTACCACTGCGATTAGGACTACACAACATCTATAACCAACTAGTAACCATGTCGAAAGAAGACTACCTCGAATTTGCAGAACTTATAACCAAGCAACAAAGTAGCTACGAAAACATTAAGGCTCTGCAAGCTAATTACAAAAAGGATTCTGCAAAGAGAAAGTCCATAGATTACCTTAACAAACGCATCGAAGCTTTACAATCCCTCTGGGATGAATTTCGGACAAATCATGAGGTCTTGAAGAAGTATGAGTCAGCTCAAAGCGACCATGACTACTTCGAGAAGAACATTTTCGAAATAACAAGAGGCATGTTCAACGAAACAATGCAATCAATGAATCAACTACGAGACAACTTAAGGAACGAACCAGGATTTTCGGGTGTATCAAAACCGAAAACCCCACAACCACAAGAAACACCGCAATTTGATACAACTGGAATATATCAACAATCCGGAGATGAGACAAACCATCACTTATCAATGCTGTTATAGTATGGCTAATAAGAAGACATCTTCCTGCATGCACCAAGAAGCAACAGACACTTTCAACAAAACCTCGAGAGAAGTTAGAAAACATAGAACTGGAGGAAATGGCAACCAACTACGAAACAGAAAATAGTCGTTCGAAGAACCCAATGCGAACTAGATTCGAACTATAGCAATAATCATTAATTTAAAATTATGTTATTTAGAAACTTTGTTTTTACTTATTATTTTACTGTTTTATATTATATACTTTTACTTTATTTAACTTGCAACGCAATTTAGGGGATATGAGTACGTATACATCTTTCCCTCGGGAGCATGTACGAGCCAATAATGCTCATACAGCAAATTACGTTTTACTTAAAAAACAATATACATTTAATTAGTCGTAACTACACCTCCGTCACGCGGTGATGTGTTTGCAATAAATAAGTGCGGCTCTTTACATAACTATTGTATTTACCAATAAACATTTTAACGTGTTACTAAGTGGTTTGGTGTTACTCCTTACAACCTACAACAACTACTGGAGGATCGTCAACGGCGAAATACTCCAACACGGATATTGCGAAAACCCGAATAATTAAAAAATGGTGAAATAAAATCTGTGAGCAACTTGGTCGTAGCGTTCGCCGGCCGCTGCCGCGGCACCGCTCGCTTCGCTCACTCGGCTCACGCGTGGTAGGTCACAGTTCTAGCCTAACCTAACCTATTTTACCCAGTTCAAATGATGAATCTACCTGCGACTAGATAATTAGACAATGATGAAAACATTTGCTAGCGTAAATTCCTTATTTAAAACCTCATTTTTATTTCTAGTCGCTCACTTATTATTTTAGTCGCTCACATACTAATTTAATCGTTTAACTAGGATTTCAATAACCCACTTTTAGTAAGCTCGTTCTGGATTTTATTGTTAATCAATATTTGTTGTTAGATTAGTTAATGTGTCGCTTACTCAAATTCATACCGCTCAAGTTATTAAAACAGTATCTCATCATCAGTCGATAAGTTTTTTTTTAGTCGCTCGTTTTATAATTCCCCTTAAAAAATTAATGTCACTGAAAGCATGGAAAGGGTCATGCTGTGGTTTTGGCAAGAGAAGGTTTTTACACTTGTTACTTTATTTGATTTTAAAAAAACTTCTGCTTTTTATTGCTGACCACTTCCTATTGTTTGGACGTGTTCATCGGTTTTTATAGAATTCATCGGAAAATATTTAAAAATAACCAGAATAAACTGATTTGCATATCAACTCACGCAATTATACATAATTAATAATCTGTACATATTGCGTCGAACAATTTAATTCATTAAAATCGACCCTAAACGTAAATTTACTTTTTTTTACAAAGCAATGTACCACGAACTCGCGTGTTTCATAGTTTCATATTCACAGTAGAGGGTCACCAGTTCATAGGTATGAGGAACAGAGTAAAGTCTCGCAACCGTCCATTAAACAGGGAGGATCTTTATTTATTTATTTATTATAATCTTTATTGTACACCAAATAAACAAAAATACAGGACAAACATTTAAAAGAATAAGTGCACAATGGGTGGTCTTATCGCACAGGGCGATCTCTTACAGACAACCTTCCAACCAGACAGGTATCATGTCTCCCGAGAGACGATTTTGAGCGGATATAATATTATGTTCGAATCGCGCGGAGTAAGTTCTGTAATTAGGCGATGCAAGATTTTATAATTTATTTCATATGTGGAGCCATAGATGTCGCTACAAGTATATTCTAAGATCTCTATAAATCCTATTATTATGACGCTGACTGAGGTTATTACGTCACCGCTAGTTAATAAAAAGTCCAACAAGCGGGCCGCTACAATTAACATCAGGTAACTACTACTAAAACTTGATCTTGCTCATCTACCTTTTATGATATATTTGTCATTCTTATAGACTCCGATTCGAATAACGCACGTCGACAATCAGTTAAATCATATTTATATGTGAAACCAATAAGTACACCGTGTATAATGGTAAGAGTAGTAATAAGTATAATGTTTTTGTGATCTTAATAGTGGTGAATATTTTATTGTGTCTTCAAAGCGTGTGGGAAGTTTGAAGGTCAGGTTCAGTGTCATGTGCAGTGTTTATCACACTAATATTATGAAGACTGGTTTGTGAGTGTCTGTATTTGTTGTGTTTGTAACTTTTTCACGCTCCATCAGCATTGTTTTAAGTACGCAAAAACTAATTGACTCGGCCATACTGAAATCTCTTGAGCTTGCGTATTTCGGAACTGTATGTAAGTGCATCAGACAGACATGCCCAAGTTCTTACTTAATAGTTAGTTCTTACTTGGGCATGTACATCACAAAACCATCTCTCAACAGATCGAAGCGCTGTGTTCGATTGTGGCTTTACTAGCAGCGCCGTCACTAGCGCAGGGCTTCGGGGACTCCACGCTCACGTCGCCATGCCCCAGCGTGTTCACACACGACCCACCCGGGGCGGAGCCCGGCTCGTGGTCTGGAGCCGCCACCTTGTCTACAGACGTACTGCTGCATCGGATGTGGCTCAGCATAGAACTGGATAGCCCGGCTTTGGGAGTTTTTGGAAAGTACAATGTAAGAGTATATGTACCAATATTTATTAATTACTTACCAGAACTTTAATTCATAATAACCATTCAATAAATACATCATCGCTCAATCAGTCTATAATGTTCTTCTACACAGACACAGGCATTTTTCCTGTAAGAGGCTCAGATAATGTAACTAACTAATTTACATAGGTAAATAGCACTATTTATTTTATTATGCGTGTCACAATTTTTTTTTAAATAGTCCCTAATAGTAGATTACGAGACTAGGGGATAAAGCAGAGTCTTTAAGTCGCGGGCGGCATGTTGAATACTGAACGAAACGAATGGATTTTAATCCCGAGCGTTAGTGAGGGATTTTTATAATGAACTCCCGAGCATTGCGAGGGAGAGTTAATAAAAAAAACCTTAATGAACCCTTAGTGAAGTGAAAAATTCAAGCCGCCCAAGAAAAAGACAGCTTTATCCCCCTGTTGCATACTCTACTTTTTACACCATCTGTGAGATAATTAAAAGACAATTTGGTCAACCAAATCATATATTAGAGAAACATTATATGTATTTACAAGTTCATCAAACAAACCAAATTCAGTACTCCAAGATTATATAGTTTCAATTTTCTATGACGCTCCCGTCAGTAAGCACGTTTTATTTTATTATCTTTTTTTGTTAGTGGCCAGTTTGAATTTCGAGCCAACTTGTTCGATGCACGTACATTTTAATTCACAATGTAGGCGATTTTTGATGTTCCAAATTCAAATCTCATTATTCCCTAGGGATCGGTCATACTGCATTATCTCCTTAGGGATAGAATGACTTGCTTTAAGTGAGGTTTGTATTGTATGACGTAAAAAACGACATTATCGAGCAGGTGGTGTAAAAAAGTTATATAATAACAAAAATAGAAAATAAGTAAAAGCAAAAATAAATCTTTGTGTTTGTTTAAACAAATAAAAAAAAAAAACAAAATACAAGCACAATTAAAACTAAATAAAAATTGATACAGGCGGGCTATTTGGATAGCTGTGGCAGTGGGAAATATAAAAATGGAAAGAGTTCCACCTAATTCAGCAAAAGAAATTTTATATACTTACTACTACGAGTACTATAGAAAGGCGGACTTATGCCTTAGGGATTTTTTACCAATCGACCTTAGGTTAAACTAAATGGATTTTGAAGAGAATACTATTAGTCCAATAATTGTTATTGCAACTTTTCAGAACTGGACGGGTAACGCAACCAGCCAGGACAATATACAGTTCATAATTTATGAGAACGACTTCAAAATTGACCCTGAGCAGTCAGTGGTAATGCATCTCGTTGTCCAATATGACCCTGTGGACTCGCCTCCGAGACTGCGGACGATAAGATTGAACGGGAAGGTCATCTGCAATGCTGAGCCGTTACAATCATCTGACAACAGTTCTAGTGCTGCATTGAAGTAAGTAGGTACTCGTACTTGAGCTAATTCGTCTTTACAATCTCTATATATAAGAAGTACCAGGTTGAACTCTTATCTCTTGAATCTTGGTTCTCGATCAGGATTCCTTTGTACACAGGAAGGATATTTCGGAATTCAACCTCTGAGGAGATAAAAAGAGTGTGTGTGATTAGATTTTCTTTAAACTTGGTCTTAAGAATCTTTACATTTAAAAGATATTTTTTTTATTTACAGCTAAATGCTATCCGCATTTGACTGCAAATCAAAAATCATCCTTTAGCATTTTTCTGCCTTTTTAATAAAAAACCCTTCTTGGTAGTTTCAAAAAAAAAAGCACAAAGGTGCGGCGGGGTCTGTGTTGGCTCGCTTTGCTCATTCACTAAAGCCCGCCGTCCCTTTCTTACCTAACCTGTCCGAGTTGGGGTGCACCAAGCTCTTTAATAATTATAAAAAGTTCATTAATGTTTGTTATAGAATTAGTATGTACAGGTATTTTCTTTAAAAAAAATTTAAATCACTTTTTTCTTTAGCTATTCCTTTCGAGGTTTGAGTATAATCTTTTCTAATTCTTATCTCAACTATCAATGTAAAAAGTAAGTCTTACTTTTTAGAGTACACAAGCAAAGGTGAAAACAAAAAAACATTAGCAAAGATCACGAGGGACTAGAACCACGAGCTAGAAAAAAGCAAGCTATAGGGGTTTCCATAAAACAAATGTCACCAACCTTTTTTTATGGACAAAAAGGACGGTTTTTCCAAAAAAATAGTCAAAAGTCAAAATATTTTATTTCATATAGGCCTACATGGGCACATATAAAACATCAGAAGCTAGTGCACGGTTTGAAATTGGTCGTTTCCTATGGAGAAGAACCGGCAAGAAACTCCAGAGTTACTCTTTTAAAAAAAGTGGTTTTTATTACAATATTGATAGATCATATTATGTAAGAACAGTCTAGACCAGTCAATATTGTACACAAAAGCACAATAAAAATAATCATAATTTAAAAAAAGTAAGTCGTAATAGGAAGTAATCTAAGAATTCGTGGAGTGTATACTCCACGAATTCTTAAATTACTTCCTTAGTGTTCTCACATTCACATTACAACAGGTAGTCATTGCCAGACAAGCGTGTCTTCGACATACTCTTTAAACTTTTAATATACTTGTTTGGTTAGAACACGCTTAATATGACTTTTAAATTTTCCCACACCAAGTCCAGGTACCCCTTTTGGTAGCTTGTTATAAAAGCGTATGCTGTTTACTAAAAATTACTTGCTGGTCTGAGCTAATCTCCAGTTTGGTACTATAATTTCATGTTTACTATGCTTACTTTTGTTGTGAAAATCGCTTCTAATTTTATAGAGTCCTAAATTTTTACGAACATACAAAATGCATTCTAAGATATAAAGAGAAGGCAGAATCAGTATCTTGATTTCTTTGAATTGGTTTCTGAGGGACTCGCTAGGACCCATCTTATAAATAGCCCGGGTAGCTCTCTTTTGCAATATGAAAATGAGTTCATCAGCTGCATATCCCCACAGCAAAATGCCATAAAATATGTGGAAATAAGCGTAGTAAACTAATCTAGCTGTGGCTACATCTGTCAATTGCCTGATTTTTTTAACTGCATATACAGCTGAGCTTAATCTTCCCGAGAGAGTACTAATATTAGCGCCCCACTGCAGTTTAGAATCGATAGTTATACCTCAGAACACAGTGTCCGTAATAACATCAAGTTTTTTGCAGTTAAGAATTAGACAGACGCCAACTTGAGGGACATTCGGTGAAGAAAACTTTATACATTGAGCATATAATACGAGATTATTATCTTTTATTTATTTCGAAAGAACAGCCAGACTTTTCTTGACATGCCCATGTTTTCTATCTACTTTAAAAATAGCGGTCATGTAAGGAAATTCATTAATATAAACTAGAAAAAGGAAAGGGCCAAGAATTGAACCCTGAGGCATGCATATCTTTACTTAAGATCCCAAGGACGTCGCCCCATTAATGAAAACTTTATATATATAACTTTATATAAATAGGAAAAAAACAAAATTAACAGCTCGTCCGCGATTTCCGTAATGATGTAATTTACAGATCAGATCAACACAGTCAAATGCTTTAGAGGGGTCACAGGACATGCCAGAACAGACAGGACATCTCCCAGGATTCCAAAATGTGACTGATAAGTTTCACTCCTGTATCCGTCGTTGACCTTCCTTTCGTGAAGCCAAACTGATGACTATGCAAAATCCTATTTGAATTTAAATGAGACAACATCTGGTCTATTTTACGAGTCTTGTATATTAGAATTAGTAAAAATGTTATCTATACATGAAACTGAAGTAGGGGCTATTCTTGTTGCTTCATTAAAAATACATTTTAAATTAAAGGAGCTAAACAGTGAGAGCAGTTTAAATTGTTCAGGTGAATTTACTAGTAAATCAATATTTAAGTCTGCAAATCAATTTGCAAAGTTAACTTATTGATTCCTTTCTAGTTTAGATAACCGTTTTTCAAATATCTCAATGACAATGGATGAGTGCGGGGTGGACGCCGGAGGCAACGTGAGGTTCCCCTTGATCTACAATGGAAACTTTTACAAGAGAGGAGAGATACCTTGGCTCGTAGTTATCTATAGACTCAACCAAGGGGTTCTTCAGAGGATCTGCGGAGGGACATTAATTTCGGATCTTCACGTTTTGACCGGTAAGTTGTCCCTTGTTATTGTGATAGAAATAAGTAAGTTCCATAAGTGATGTTTACAGATATAGGAAACCAGGGTTCATTTTGTGTATACTAACAAATACGGACTTGTGTCAAACACTGTGTCTGAAATAAATATTTTTAATTTCAATTTCAATTACTACTACTACTCATAGAATATAAAATATAATAAGAGACCGGACTGCGGCGTGGCAGCGGCGCAGGAGGTGCGCGGACTGCGTGAATTAAGCAGAGCGCGGACATCCAAAAGTATTATGTTATGGCGCGAAATTATTCTTACAAGATAGACAACAGAAACTCGTTAAAATGGAACAGAGAAGAAAAAATTTAAATGTCAAAAGTATTTTCTTGTGGTTAACCTGGTAAAACTTTCAAAAAGCTGATCGTCTGAATAATTTAATGTAAAATTTTCTCTGGATTTTCAGCGGCTCACTGCCTGCAGCTGGGGTCCTGGTACGTTACTCCCGTGAAAGATATCACGGTAAAGATTGGGGTGCACAGCCTGAATGACCCCAATACTAACTTGACCATTACCAGGAAGTTGATAGCGAGATATATACATGAAGAGTATAATCCTTATACGCTTCAAAGTGAGTATATTATATGGAACTACCAGCCATACTATTGCATACACCTATTTGTTAGAGTGAGAATCAGATTGCCCTTGTAAGTCTAGAGTATCTTCTAACTCCATTTCAATTTCTATAGCTTATTAATAACTTACTTGTTGTAGATGACATACTGATACTCACACTGGACAAAAGCGTCAGGTTCAACGATTACATCCGTCCAGCTTGTCTGTGGAGCGGTGACACTAAGCTCTCACGTGTGGTTGGGGCTACTGGAATTGTAAGTACTTATTTTCAAATGTTATGACAGAAGAACTTAATTTAGAGATATGTTCATGTAGCAGTTCAACATGCATGGAGGAATGAGTATGTAGTTTCTTTCAATTACCAAATTAGGAATGTGGAGGTGCAACACCATGCAGGTTAGATAACTAATAGACGATTACCATTATTTTTAAGAGCACCTGCATCTTCCACGTCTTGAAGGAAGCCAACGCCAGTTTTCCAGGTGGCTATATATTAATCGGGAAAAATTGTATACGAAGTAACCAGAAAAAAAGACAAAATATTTTGTCAGATCATTTTTTAGTATTAGAGATCAGAAATGTTTATTTCAAAAAGACATTTTACATGAACTTTTAAATTGCCAAAAAAAAAAAGATTGAAGCTAAATTACACGCATGTTTCAAACCGTAGATCTCTATGAAGAAGAACGTGCAAGAAACTGCACACTCTTTTATTAGTCATTATATGAGTTACACAAATCTTGATATTATATTTCTTGTCACTAATATTGTGTGAGCACAACTTAGATAAAGAATGAAAAATAAAGTAATTAAAAATTAGAAATTGAACTGATGGCGCCCGTTCACAAAATATCGCGTACAATCAGCCCTCAGCATAACAATTTTGAAGGGAACGAAATGACCCAATAATACATGTCTCCATCAAAGAGACATCAGAGTGAGTGCAAAGTTTTTGTATAACCTATGACAAACTCTTCACTGCCATGCTCGTTTATGTCAAACAAGCAGTAACCTAATAAAAATGCTCCACGTCACTTAACATTCACAAAATTTGAAAAAGTGCTTAAACTACCCTAAACAATTCTATAGTTTTCAAACACAAAAAAAAAAATACAAACTCCAATACAATAAACAAGTAAAATAAAAAATTATGTCAAAAACCACAATATAAAAAGGGCAATAATAACATCTCTTCCAATATTTATAAAAATATAAAGAAAAGAAATACAACTTATTATTAAGCAAAAGTGGTTGTGGCTGTTGACCACCACTGGCGTTTAGCCAAGCATTTTTATAAAGGATATAATCTTCCAATTAATAGTTGTCTACATAGTGTGCGTTTAATGCATTTTTTTTACTCATTTTGATGGAAAAACTCGTGTGGTATATTATTCTAAAATTATACACAGTATCCCTATGCTATAGCTAATCTGAATCGAGGTTGATCAGTTTCTATTCTTAGTATTAAGAATGTGCCTGTCACTTACCGTAGTAAAAATGTAAATATTTTTCTGAGCATACTATAATATTTTCACAAGGGACTGTCATGATGTGTATTTCTTTAAATAGTTCTGTAGAGAATCGCGCCTGCGAAGATTATAATATGGCTCTGATAGCTCATTTCTGCCGAATATCAGAAAAGAGAATCGTCTCAATCCCATAGCAAAATACCGTAAGACTTTATACTATGAAAGTAACTAAAATAAACCAGCGGTATCTACATCAGTAAATTGACGAAAGTTTCTGTCAGCATATACTGCAGAACTAAGCCGTCCTGGCACTCCTGCCAGAGATGTTAAATGAGGACTCCATTGTAACCTCGAGTCAATCGTCATCCCCAGAATAACCGTATTCTCGCCGAATTCGAGTTTCTCTTTGTTCAATATTGATTCAGACTAATTACTTTTAACATTCGGGTACGCAAACTATATACAATGCCATTGTGGTTGTTTTTGTAATAGATATGGTAGATCATTATATACACTAAAAAGAGGATAGGACCCATTATTGAGCCTTGTGGTAGGTACACCTATTTTGGTTTTTGAACCTTGAAAATTCATACAGTTTATTTGAACTTGCTGTTGCCTGTCATTTAAATAAGATTTCACAAAGCCGAATGTAAGTTTACCTAGCCCATAATATTCTAGATTAAAAAGCAAGGTTTTATGATTAATGCAATTGAAAACTTTTGAGAAGTCATAAAATTTATTATTATGTTTTTTTTTTTACTTTTTATTGTTTTTGTCTTATACCTTTTTATTATTTATTGTATGTATAATGTAAAACCATTAATTTTTAAATATTTTTAAATATTAATAATATAATAAACGAAATTTTGTAAATGTGTGCACACCTTTAAGTGAAGAATTCGCTGCAATAATTGATATTGAATATTTATAAGAATTTTATTTAATATATCGGTGAACTATTCGTTGGAGTGTCAGTCTTCTTCTTCTTCGTTCGTTACGTTCTTTGGTGAAACCTTACTGCTGATCTTGTATCTTTTTATTGCTGTTAAAATGGTAGAGTTTTTGATCAAGCATGACTTTTTCAGATACCTTACTGAAAACCAATAACACGGACATAGGTCTGTAATTATTAGTGTCTGTATCTGGAAAGACTCCTGGTCTAAACAAAAATTTAATGTTAAATCCTGGTGCCATATGGTCTCGATTATTGATGTGCATACTTTAATAGACATTCCCCATAGTTCTTCGGTTAATTTGATTTTGATTAGCCGGAAAGCCTTTATGACTGTCATAGGATTTATAATTATGTTTAAATTGAAATTCAACCGGATAGCCTAGAAAGTTTGCTTACAATAAAACAATTGGTACTTCAGGGGTGGAATTTAAAACTTCCGAATAATAATATGAGAAAAGCATTGACTCCTACTGTGTCACATGCCAGAACAATTGCACCATTAAAGATTTTTTTATGGCAATTGAGCCGATTGCGAATTAAAGATTGTAAATTAGAATTAAAATGTAGAACGCACACGTCTTGTGAATTAGAAAGCATTTTATATGTTCGTAAAAACTTAGGACTATTTAAAATTAGAAGCGATTATCACAACAAAAATACGCGTAGTAAACACGAAATTGTGTTACCCATATAGAGATTAGCTAAGACAAGCGAGTCATTCTTAATAAATAGCATACGTTTTTATAACAAGTTGCTGAACTTAGTGAGAGACAATTCGAAATTCATATTAAACGTGTTCTAACCAAAAAAGCATATTATAAGGTTAAAGACTATATTGAAGACACGCTTGTTTGGCAATGACTACCTCTGTACATGTGGCCCCCTGGTAACTCATCAATATTGTGTCTGTTAACTGCTCCAGCTCTGTTTTAATATTATGTATCTTTTTTATTTTATTATTTTCTGTAACACATTGCTTTTTCAATATTTTTAAAATTTTTAAGCCTTCCACTTTCTTAAATTCGTTGAAAATTTATTTTGGTAAAATTTTATTGATGGTTGTAATTATTTATATTTTTCTTTTTTTATAAGTATAGCCTTTTTTTTGTTTTGTAATATGAATGTGAGAACACTGTATACCCCACGAACTCTCAGATTACTTCCTATTAAGAATTACTTTTTTTTTATTATGATTTTTTTTTTGTGTGAATTTGTGTACAGTCTACACTGTTCTTACATAATATCTATAAACATTGTAACATGAACCACTTTTTTTAAAAAGAGTAACCATGAAGTTTCTTGCCGGTTCTTCTCCATAGGAAATAACCAATTTGGAACTGTGCACTAGCTTCTGACGTTTTATAAGTGCCCATGTAGGCCTATGTGAAATAAAATGTTTTGACTTTGACTTTGAATTATCAAACTGCGAACATTCCGTAGGTAGCAGGTTGGGGTAGACGGAGCGTGGAGGACATGCGAGACAAGCTGGACGAGCCCCAAATGGTGCGCGCTCCTATAGTCAGCACCTTAGCGTGCCGGGGCAGCAAGGCTGTCTTCCACCAAGTTACCTACAACACTACCTTGTGTGCAGGTACGTAGCACTCAATACTTCTGAATATTACATTCGAAATATCACTTTTGACAGTCAATTGTTGTCCCTGTAATATTTAGGATGCCAGAAGAATCTTGTGATATTTCACTTTAACAGGTTATCGAAATGGTACGGGCCCTTGCAGCGGGGACTCAGGCGGCGGCCTCTTCTTACTAGAACGCGGCAAGTGGACAATCCGGGGCGTCGTGTCATTGTCCCTTCAGAACACATGGCTCACCTGTGACCTCAACGAATATGTCGTGTTCACTGATACTGCGCAGTTTTTGCCGTGGATAAGGAATATTATAGGAGACAGATATATCGAGTAAGTAGTTATTGGATCCGCAAAATACAAAGCATCTATTTTCATCAAAATTCCACTAAGGAAAAGTCAGTTTTTATTAATATTTATTTTATAAATAAAAAATAATATTCCACAAAGTAGGTAAATACCAGTTAATAAAAAGTATATATAATATTCCACAAAGTTAAAGAGTGCTATCACATTTATCTTATACTTATATATTCGGGCCTTCCTGTTTCATGGTGCACTACTAATCTGACTGACATAAATTATTCAACCAAATTAAAATCTTATTCTAAATATGAATGACCATTTAAAAGTATATTCGATCGACCATTCTGCATGCGAAAAGGCTCGTTGCCCATGCGATCTCTGTATATTTTACAGTACCTACTCTAACGAGAAACACTTTGGAGAAACGTTTTGGAGCTACATAGGCAATCGTAATGTAAGCATATCGAAGCAGATTGATTGATGTGGATTTTCCAAGTTCTTTATTGAAACAAATTTGTTCTTAAAATTAATTGGAAAAATCTGTGTAACCATCACTAAACTGATCACCGTTTATTCTTATCATTCAGCCCCAACCACCACAATCAGGACAATGACTACGTCCTGACGTCGCAGAGGTCAGCAGTGAGGCAAGTACCATTTCTCATTATGTCATGCCATTTTAAGTGCAATTTTTATAACAAACTCGATAGCATTACCGTTAACGTTCGCTTATGTCAAATCGTATGAAAAAAGAGGGTCACATCGACAATCCGTAATACTTCGTTTAAAGGCACATAATAGTATAGTGATAGAAAGTGAGAATTAGTTGAACATGCCTGAGTTCGCTTCTCAGGTCTGATCTCATCTCTCTTATGAAACTCTTTTATTTCAATTTTGTCTCTTCGTTATTTAACACCGACTTCCGAAAGCAAAATTATTTTGCATTCTTTTGTTGCGGTATCACCACTAAAAAGTAGATACCCCTCAGTCAAACTTATATTGTGCAAATTCTACGTACAGTAAGGTCTATAAAATTTAATTAACCTTTCAGATACCATCAATTTGTGACACAATAGTAAGACAATAGCGAACGCGCGTCTCCCCCCCCCCCTTTAAAATAAAAATTTCAAAACCGGTCTACAATTGACCGTGAAATCGATGAACATACAAAAAAAATACATACAGCCGAACATAGAACTCCTTCTTTGTTAAAAATTGCTAACTTTTGTCCGGTTAGACCTGCAAGCTTACTCTTGAGTTAAATTCCGATCAGTCGACATTGAGATTGTGACATTTCGTACCCTTGAATTCAATGCTAGCGCCAAATTGGGTCAAAATTGCGTGACCATTTTGAGAAGTAAGTGAAATCGTATATGTTGACAATATTGTTTTCAAGAGTACCAAATCACGTAACGTCAAAATTGACATTGCAATCGACTTTTCGACTTTAGATTGAAATTGAAATTACTTTGGAGAGTAAGCCTGCAAGTTAGACAAATTTGGATACAACTTGTATAAGAAAACAAAGCCCAAATTGATCATCCTGAACATAATTTATAAAATGATAGTATTATTTGATGTTATTAATATTTTCAGTGATGACGATAACTTTTCCGGACCAACTTCTAATACTAACAACCCTGAGGAACAAGTGAGTCCAAGCGAAGAAATAAGCAGCGTGTTAGTTGCTTATTTCTTCGCTTCCGAATGAAATATTTATTTTAACAGATTGAAATTGGAAACATATCATGAAAGTAGTATTTTTAGAATCGGTTACTAAATCGATTTAAGAGAAAAGTTATTTTTTAAAATAGGTGATTTTGTTTTCCAAAATAATCAAAAAATCTTGATTAGTCTTGATGAATGCGATATGATCACATCACCGAAGTTATATACGCTGATGATCTGTGTTTTGTGAAGTAATCTGCAAGAGATAAAGAGGAAATTTAAAAAGTCATGTAATAGTACAATTGGCCTTAAAATTAGCAAAGACTAAAGTCATGACTTTAGATGCTGCTAATCATAGCCCGCTTGACATACGACTTGACAGTGCCGTCTATAAGCAAATGGACAAGTTTAAATACCTGGGTAGTACTAATGGTACTACCTATTTTATTAACAACCTTGCAGGACTGTAATACTAACATCTTATATAAACAACAACTTTTGTTCAATGACTTTTTACAAAACATTAATTAACCAAAAACAAACCTTCAAGATTTCTTTGTTCTATCTAACACATTTTAGCTCTGTATTTTGCTATACCTACCTACGTCTGTACGGCACAACGCAGGCGCATCAATCACCCCCGCTCCCCTCCGCTATTTTATGATCGCTTGCTTCTCACAGACTTCGTAATATTAAGAACGTTTCATGTAAATATTTTAATTTTTGTATGATAGTCTAATTAACTAAAATATGACTTTTAAAAGTCGTAGAACAAAAGATGTTGTTTATGATGTTAGTAATGTAGTCCTGAGAGTGTTTTACAAATAATCCTGTTTATGTTACGCCTTTTCTGGCAAATAAAATGTTTTCTTGAGCGGAGCATCGCCGAGTCCTCGTGGGTGTGATCGGCGGCGGAGACCTCTCGCGCCGGGCCTTGATCGAGGCCATGGTCCGGAGCGAGGAGGAGTGGCAGGCGGCCGCCGACTTCTGCGAAGCAGTAATGCTCGCTAAGGAGGAGGCCGACCGCATCCGGCAACGGCGCTCTCGCCGCCGCCGCCGGGGTTCCGATCCCGATTTCCAGTCACCGTCGGCGCGGGCTTGCGGTCAGTGAGCAATGGGTAGATCGCTGTCCGGTCGTCCGGTAACTGTCCGAACCAAGCCCAAGTCGTCGACGGCGCGCGCTGTTCCCGCGCGTCTCAAGGAGTTGTCAGCAACAGCAGGGGCCCAGCCGGGTCGAAGCCTGCTGGGGCCAGGGTTATCTGAAAGGGCGCTCGAGCCCCGGTATGAAGGCTCGAAGGAACGGGATGGGTTTTTTAGTCAGTAAGAGTCTGACACTATCTCCCACACCGCGCAAGAGCGGGGGTTGTCATAAGATGATTATTCCCAGCGAAAAAAAAAAAATTTTTTTTTTCATATCGTTTTTTCTTTCTTTTTATTTATTTATTTATTTAGTACATGGAGGACTTACAGCTAATAAAACCAGACAAAAAAAAGGAATCCATAATCACTAGAAAGCCAATTACAAGTCCTCACGTGTAGACATTATAATATAAATTAAATAAGGTGTGAGCACAAAAACAAAAAGCTGCGCTTCTATGTAACGTAGGATACAGCAAAAATCCTTAGCTTGCACTTAAGAAACTAAACTTAGTTAGTTAGTTTATTTTTCTTCCTTCCTTTCAAAATACTAAGATGAACCAAATGTATGAAACGTCTAATCTGTAATGTCCCAATTATTTTCTTAATTTTATAGTTTCAATGCGGGAAGGTGACACTGAAAACCTTACCGCTGGTGTTGAATGATTCTCCTACATTCGAAAGACAGTGGCCGTGGCAAGCTGCTCTCTATCAAACCAAGGTAACAATTTACTTGCCTTATAGGAATACACGGAGTAAAGGGAGCCAGTATAATCTTCTAATTCTTCAAACAATTATGAAGTTTAAGTCTGCATAATTCCTGTATGTCCAAAACTATTTCGCTTTTCCTTGCTCCTTTTTAATGAAATTTGGTTTTAGAATATATTTTTCAAAGTTTTTTTTTTATGTTTTTCAAAGAAAAATTCAACAGTCTTCAAACATAACTCATGGAACGGGCGCTGGAAGGAGTTGAGTATGCAAAATATGGACCGCGTTCTGCGAATTTTTTTATACTCAGGAAAGCATGCAGATTACAAATCTGGATGTTGCCAGGAGGTTTAGTGTAGGGAATGCAAAACCGGCTAAAATTAAAATCCGATTTTTAACCGGTTTTCGGTGAAACCGGTTTTCAAATTGGTTTTTTTTTTATTTAATTGAAAATTTTAAATTCCTTTTGAAATCCAGGCCGCCTTGAACTTGCATATTTAAAAAAAAAATATTATTTAGAAATTTATTTATTCCACAGAAATTTTATACCTAATATGGCCATAAATTAACAAATTAAAAATATCTTAACTTCATAAAAATGAATGTCATAGAATCATGTTTTACGTATAAATTTAAACCAGAAAATAATACATACTTCTACTCAAAATATCCGTCCATATCCTTAACACAAGCTTTTAAACGTTCAGCGGCCGTATTATGACATCTTAAAACCATCATGTTTTCTGTGTGAGAAAAGGATAGTGCTATTCGTCCTGTATAGCTCCGTCTCTTTTTCACACCGAAAACATGATGGTTTTAAGCGGTCATAATACGGCCCCTGGTCATGCGTCTATCGGTTTACGCACTGTGACCATTGGAAAGTGGTCCACCGCTGATCGAAAGGAATTGGTTGAGGATTCTTAATTATTGTGACGTTTGGAGCAGCCCATGTCCTCTAATAAAGACCTCAATTTATAGTCCAGGGGTTGAGATCTCGGCTAGCCGAGGGTCAATCATTAGCCTTAATGAAGTCCAAAACATTCGCTGCCAAACAAGCTGCGGTAGTGCCTGTCTTGTGACCGGTTGCTGATTCTTGCTGAAAAGACCCTAGTGTGTTATCAAAAAGAGAGAGGCTTTGCTATGCCATCTAGGACGGTATCTTGATACACTATAACTGAAGTTTCCACCGATTTTCACGAAATATAACCTTGGTCACTCCGTGATAGGATACCCTACTGAACCATTACATCAATTTATTTATTTTATTAATTACAACAGTTGAACAACCAAATAAAGTAACTGAACAAAAAAAAAAACAAAGTATAAAGAGTAAGTAAAAGTATAAACCACACGTATATCAATCCCTCTCACAATACTTCTGACATACCAAAAAATCCTCTTCTTTCATCCGCAAACAAATCGTTTGTTGGGTAAAAATGCAAGAGATCATTTAGTGCATTACATTACATTCTTTGTGTTTTGAAAATAAGAACCAAAATTAAACGTATTAGTAGTGAAAAGTGTTTTATTTTTCGCTACAGCGGATATTAAAATCAACCAAGTATAGGTTTGTACGTTTGTTTAGTTCAAGTTTCTCGATGATGTGGTGGTGTGAAACGGCCGGAATCAAAATGAAACTGGGGAGAAATTTAGTGAAGCCGTCCCCCACTATTCACAACTACTAATGACATACCATTTGTCGGGATTGATAGCGGAGACGGGCCTCTTAGTCTCTTGTAGTCCATCCTCCTTCATACACAACAGTAATCAACCAAATTCCAGAACGTCGACAACAAGTATATCTGCGGAGGAACCCTGGTGTCGCACAGACATGTCATCACAGCCGCCCACTGCGTCACCAAAGGGGGGTCGGAACTACCAATCGACCAGAACACCGTGACAGTCTACCTGGGGAAACAAAACCTAAGGACCTCGGTGGATGGAGTGCAATTTAGATTTGTAAGTATTATTGGCATTATGAACTAAACCAACCCAATGGGAGATCCCTTCTTCACAATGAAGGACTTCCAGACAAACTTTCGTCTTGTCCGCTCTAGGGGGTGATGTTTTTTTCAAATTACAACTCATTACTCTTTCGAACACCAACGAAATGAAAACAGATAAGCAAAATTAAACAATAATTACGTATTATTACTGACACTGGCGACTCGGACGCTCAGAGTTATATTACATCCAATTAAGAAGCCTCAGATTAAGGTTGCAATGGAAATGAGTCCGTCTCCGGAAATGCGGAATTTGAAAAAATCGTATCCCCGCATCCGATTTGCGACTTTTTTTGCGCATTTTGTAACAGACGCCTTCTAAGCGAGGATCTTTATTCACTACCGCCACCATTTTAAATAAGCTTTTTTTAAAAGTTGGGTAACCGTCTAATAACTTCTCCGTGGAGCAAGAGGAAGAGTTAGATTTTTATTTTTGTTGGAAGGCTTCCTAGAAGATGGAGCTATGACCTGGAAAAGTTGCGAGAAGCACAAGATTGTTCATTGCGGTGACCCTTGGGGGAGACCTATGTCCAACAGTGGATGTATATCGGCTGAAATGATGATGATGATGATCACTGCGGAATTGTTTGAAAGAATTGCTTGCCATGAGGTGGGATTTCAGTCAAGGGCTAGTTTATATTATTAAAAAAGAGACGAGTAACTGTGACTCTGGAACGCACAAAGCAACTAAAAAAACACGGGTGGGTTTAAGTCAGTAAAAGTTTGACAGTTCCACCCCTCTCACTCCACCCGAAGTGGGAGAAGATATTCGATGATGACTGACCAGAAAAAAAGCAGACGTCATTAAGGCATAAAGAAAGAATGAAAATTGTGTGATGGAGTTAAGTTAGGCGCCAGATGACCGTGGAATAACGGTCATTGACTCTCCCAGACATTCTTAATTTCGAAAATGGAAATAAAGACATAAAGCCGTCTTGAATCCCAAAAAAAAACAAAAAAGACGAAGCTACAAAGCCTTGAGCATCGACGCCAAGTTGCTGGCCTGACGGTTTTCTATCGATTACACTTCGGTGAATGTGCGTTGGAATTGTACAATTTAATTCCTCCAAGCCCGTTCCATCATCGGACCACTAGACGTACGGCGTTGCGCCATCGGTACATGGTGGATATTCCACCCATTCGTACAAAGCGATTCATTATGCGTACAGCTAAGGAGTGAAATTCCCTTCCGGAGTCTGTGTTTCCTGATAGCTACAACCTAGGGGTCTTTGAGTCAAGAGTGAATAGGTTAATTCTAGGCAAGCGTGCTACATCGTTGGCCATATCATCACTTACCATCAGGTGAGATAGTGGTCAAACGTGAGCCCATCAATAAAATAAAAAAAAATGTATTGTATCGTGATCCTTTACGTGGTATAGTAATGAAAAGCAGGTCATTGTTTGTTATACGCGGAGATATTGGGAAAAGGTCAATATACTCTACTCCACTCTCTCTTCTCTTGGTCTATACTTCTTCAGTCCATCCAAAGGTTGTCTGTAAGAGATCGCCCTGTGCGATAAGGCCGCCCATTGTACACTTATTTTGAATAATGTTTGTCCTGTATCTTTTTTGTTCATAAGGTGTACAATAAAGAATATAATAAATAATAATAATATACTTTTTCCACGGTTTTTTTTTTTCGATGGGAAAAATCATCTTATGACAACCCCGGCTCTTGGGCGGAGCGGGAGATAGTGTCAGACTCTTACTGACTAAGAAACCCATCCCGTTCCTTCAAGCCTTCATACCGGGGCTCGAGCGCCTTTTCTGATAACCCTGGCCCCAGTAGGCTTCGACCCAGCTGGGCCCCTGCTGTTGCTGACAACTCCTTGAAGCGTGCGGGAACAGCCTGCGCCGTCGACGACTTGGGCTTGGTCCGGACAGCGAGCTACCCATTGCTCACTCTCCGCAAGCCCGCGCCTACGGTGGCTGGAAATCGGGATCGGAATCCTGGCGGCGGCGGCGAGAGCGCCGTTGCCTGATGCGGTCGGCCTCCTCCTTAGCGAGCATTACTGCTTCGCAGAAGTCGGCGACCGCCTGCCACTCCTCCTCGCTCCGGACCATGGCCTCGACCACGGCCCGGCGCGAGAGGTCTCCGCCGCCGATCACCCCCACGAGGGCATGGCGATGCTCCGCCTTAGCAGGGCACACCGCGATTGTGTGCTCCACCGTGTCCTCCGGGTTCCACGGTTATCTGGCGCCTTCATTAGGGAGCTACGGTTTTCTTAAAACCACATCATTATGCCAACAACTGAGTTCCTAACCCACTTTTCAGACCACGAAATCAGACGCTGCTGCTAAAAAACATTTTAAATCAACTGTTTTCATAACATTCCAGGTGAAGGAAATATTCGTGAATCCGAACTACAACGGCAGTACCTTCAGCCGTGACGTGGCCATATTGGAGCTGCGTGAACCAGTAACGTACACCGACTGGGTCAGACCTGCGTGTCTCTGGCCTGACAACGAGACTGATCTCGAGAATGTTATTGGAAAGAAGGGTTCGGTATGTATTCTTCTTTCATTTAAGTTTTTCAAGGAGCAGGAAGAGATCTACTTAAGCTTTTAATATCTATAATAGAGATTAGCCGAATGTTCGATTAATATTCGGTATTCGGGTATTTTGAGATATTCGTATTCGGCCAAATCATTCGGTTGAAATTATCATTATTTAAAATCAATCTCTAATGTAAAATAAATTATAGGACAAATAAAATAGTAATAAATCATATTCTAACAATCATGTCATTTATTAGACAATTATATTTATGTTTTGTTTTCAGTCCTTTGATATCCCACTTTGAAAGGGGTGCTAAAGTCAAAAGTCAAAGCATTTATTTCAAATAGACCATTTACAAGTACTTTTGAATAGTCAAATCATCAAATGTCGGTCAGTCCAAGAAAAGTGAAACTAAATTGCAAGTTCCAAAGCGTAGATCTCTATGGAAAGAACGTGCAAGAAACTCCATGGACACTCTTTTTAAAACATAATTATGAGTTACATAGATCTTGGTTACATATTTCTTGTCGCTTCTAATATGTAAGCACAATGTAGATAAGTAACAATAACATATTTTTTTTTAATAGGTAATTTAAAATAGAGACTGAATTAAGCCACTGGCAGCTAAGAAATGACCAATCTCAACCGATGGCACCCGTTTACGGGCATGACAACCGATGTTAACCGAATGTTATTCGGTATTCGGGTATTCGGTGAAACCACTATTCGGCGCATCCCTAATATATACTGCTGCAATGCTTTTTGGGTTTTTATGGACTTACAATAGTATCAATTTTACTTATCCAAACCAAAATAATTGCTAACGAACAGTTTTACTTGGGTTTAACTACACCAAATACGAACCACAGATAATTAAAGTCAGACAGCAAACAGATCTATGGTTCGCTCGGTCAATTAGCAACTTTATAGATGGCGCGGGCGAAGGCAACGCGTCCATTCTGCCTGGTAACTCGCTGCAACTGCAATTTTCTAGGAACGCCGTAATTATCCGACGCTTTGCTGCTGAACATTCAATTAGTACTCGCTTTCTTAATTAGCCGACGTGTAAATAATTGTTAAGTTAATATTGGAAAATAGCGCTTTATGAATTCGCTTTTTCAATATGGTTGTAAGCGAACACTCTGACCGTTTATCTATTAGATATATATAATATAATATAATTTTGATCGTTTTAATCCCGTGGAGGGTCGATCCGGTACATGAAACACTATCCATTTGTAAAGATAAAATTAAAAAATAAAGTACCATTCTTACAAAACTCGTATTAATTGTGGAGCCACCAAAATTAAATTAACTTTACTTATTTGTACATGTCTGATTTTTAAATATGTTATGAAGGTAACTATTAAAAAGTTATATTTTAGTAGTCAGACAAATTGTAGTGACCAAACATACCCGGGTAAAGACAAAAATTGTTCAGCCGAAAGTATGAGAGCGAGAGCACGCATGCGTTTCGAGCGAGTGAGACGATTTCATGCACTGACTGGATGTTTGGTCACAACAATTTGTAGTATGACCCTTGAAAAAACTCGAGCGCGTTAGATTAAGACAAAGTAATACATGCAGAAAAGTGTATATTTCAATAATCTGACAATTTGAGCGTGGCTAAGGCAAATGGGTGAGCAATAAAGTTAGATTGTAAGGTTCCTGTTAATATTTTGTTGCAACGAGTAATTGCGTACAGCGTACGTAAAGCGATGAGGATAAGAGCCGATTTTTGACTTAGTATAATAATATTAAAAAAATACTTGGTAGTATTCTAATCCTCTTTTTGTATACAGTGTTGTGCCAATAAATAATGTATTTAGGTATTGACGAAAAACCACATTTTGTTAATATAATAGGTTTGCTTAGCGCCTAGAGCCGCGTTCGCATCACGCGTGTTTGTTTCGAAAGTTCTAAGATGTTTATAATCGGCTGCGCTGAGTGCTTGGCGCCTTCGCGAGTCACTTAGGATGCAGGCAAATGCAAAGCGACTCGCTAAGGTGCAATCCAGCCGCCTGGCCAGTGCTCTGAGCGCCTATCACTGCATTTTAGGCCTCGTCCGAATGCATAATTCATAACGTGCTAAACAGATATTTGTTTCATAATTCCAGGTCGTAGGTTGGGGTATCGATGAAACTGGCGTGGCGACTGAAAAGTTGAACCTTGTGGAGATGCCGGTGGTAAGCCAGGAGACCTGCATCCGTTCGTACAGCGAGTTCTTTGTGAGATTTACTTCAGAATACACCTACTGCGCTGGTTACAGAGACGGTAAGACCTTGAAGCTATGATATTTGTGTGTAAATATTCCTCTTGATAGACTATTTCTACTTATTATCAATCTTTATGTAAATACAGTACCATTACTTGCCTATCTATCTACCAGATTTTCAGCCTTGTATTTCGCTTAGCTAGCTTGTCAGGAAAAGCTTGTAGGAATTTTCTATTTATGATAAAAAAAACGATCCTTACGAGTCCTGCCGACTAGCTCATAAAGCTTGTTGAAAGGACTGATCGAATAATATTAACACTGGCGGGTGCTACCTGTAAATTTATACATACCCACACTAGTACCAAGTAATCTAGTATATGAATATTAGCTAATTTTGTCAAAGACCAATTCGAAATCACAGTCAAACCTTCGTTAGACACCATAATCGCTCAACCATTGTTAAATTCTTGTCTTCATCCTTGCCCCATTACCACTAAGCTCGACTTACCTATCTTCTTCTTGGTATATCCTAGTTAAATACTTATTGCAACAGTATAGTAGTTCTTTTTTTTTGGGTAGATAGTCATAAATTAACTTCTCCAACTCTGTGTGGAGCGTCCACCATCCATCCATTAAAAGTCTACTTTTAATGACTTAGAAAACTTTAAACAGACTCCGCACCCAGTTTAAGCGCAGCAAAGATTAACCTCCACAGATAGAAGTTCTTGGACGGTTCTTCTTCAGTGTTTGTGCAGTGTCTCTCCGCAAACCATGTCCTCGTCACGTACCCTGTTACCTGTTCGGGTAGGGACCTAATGACAGCCAACTCGACCAGAACACCGGTGAAAAGTATATTTTTCATTACTCATACTCTGAAAGTAGGTCCGAAGTTGCCTGAGGAGCGGGCTGAAAGTGATACTTTTCATCCCTAGGGAGTTTTACTTTACAACTGACAGCTGTCAAATTATAAAAAAAAACTAGTTCTATCTTCACATTACATTGAACCATGTTCCAATTTTCCATACAGCCAGTCAATCACAGCACGATATAAAATTGAAATAACTTAAAGACAAGTATTAATTAAATAATGTTATTGATTTATTTGTTCAACTATTTCTTTAAAATACTTTATTTTTAAAAGATTACAATCAATTTCAAATGTTTCATTAATGAGGCTGAATGCCGGCCGCAGAAAAAAAAAACAAAACAAAATGGCGGGAAAACGGCAATCAGTCGTTGGTTTGTTCGAGTTTTGTTTTCGTACAACAAAGATTTGTATTAACACGTTATGTTTATCTATTCTTTTGCTCTTTGCGTTCTAGGTCTTTAGCAATCCCGCAGTCCAAACTAACATTTGCCCTACTTAGTCCCCTTTCTTTTTGCTCCATTATACGCAGTTATAGTCTGTCTAATAAGTCAACCGACTTGGGAATTTTGTATAATATTTAATCATTTAAAAAATACTTATATTCAATACTTTTTATAAGGTTCTTCTGTTAGTAAACAATGTTCTCTATCTCTAAATCAACCTTAATTATTGAACCCGTGCTGACTACATCAGATTTCATTAAATCCTAATAATTACCCAAGTCGTTTAACTTATTATTATTATTATTATTATTACAACTGTACAATGGCATGGGTAATACCCGATTGCTTGCCACTTAGAAACACATGTGCACTATAAAATCATTGTTACCGAGTTTTTCAGGACTCGGTACCTTCATGGTAACAAACGTATCGACTTTTAGGAAATAGATCTTTTAAAAATCGAAGTAAAGTAGCAAGGCGACTATGAAGTAGTAATTTCCATTTATTTACTACTAGCCGCCGCCCGCGGCTTCGTCGTAATATTACTTCCCGCCTTTCAATCAGTTTCAGATTTTCCAATTAGTTTTTTCTTTTATCCCCGCCCTATATTGAAGCGAACATACAAAATAGCGTAATGAAATACTTATTGCTTCCAGGATACTTCAATGAAAAAACCGGCCGTAGGGAAAGTATGTTTAGTTTGTTTCGTTTCTATTTTAATACGCTAACTTAGGTAACGGTAGCACGACTGATGAAACACCTGCTTACTAAATCTTTTCTATTTTCTTTCAATTAATCCGCACAGTAACCTTTCCTAATATATCTATACCCTATACACGTTAAGATTAGACATTTAAAGAAACCTTTTTTACTGTCTATTCAACCAATTTTAACTTTTATTTCGTAGGCATAAGGTTGGCAATAAAAGCAAAAAAGTGGTTACAATACCAACTTTTTACTGCAGCCGCCATTTGTCATGCCACCAACGTAATAAAAGCCAAAATCGTTTGATTGGACAGTAATAAAAGGTTTTAATAAATGTCTAATATTATTTTGAACAGAGTATACCTAATAAATGTTTAATAAATAAGTATCTAAGTATTTTATTTAATAATAATACAAAACTGAAATTGTATAACCATTAAAAAAAAGGTAGAATAAGTTATCAGAAAACTAATCATTAGATACTAGTGCATGAAATGCTTAAAGCTAAAATTAGTTCAGCACAAAGACTTTCTTTTCACTGACTTAATTGGCATGACTAATATGTAGATATAGTATCTAGATAGAATACTGAACAAAATATAAAGAACACCCTTAACAAACATGTGCCCAATGGAATTTTACAGCGGCAAATGAAAAAACAAAATGTCTAAAAGCTTTCAACCCGTATTTGAAAATAAAGTAAAAACAAAATGAACTGCTAAAAGTACCTAATGTTCGTAAATGTAATGATAAAAATATTGTCTCGAATTTCTATTGCTTTCGTGAAATTTAAAATTGAGATATGGAGTAAACATTTTTTTTTTAAATCAGCCATAATATGTTCTATCTGATTTACTGGTGGGACTCAGGACTATTTTCTTAGGCCGCTATCCCACTGGAGTTTTACGAACGTTGGCGCTTCTCCAACGTCTGCTCAGCGCCAACGTTGCTCAGACGTGACGTTAACGTCGAGAGTTTCTAATCGTAAAGCGTCAACGTTGCGCAGACGTGACGTTAACTTCGAGAAATTCTAGTCGTAAAAGCGCCAAAGTTGCGCAGAGGTGATATTAACGTCGCAAATATCTTGCGTACACCTGAAATGCAGCATTCTTTATTCTTTCTGTATTCTTTATTGTACACAAAAAAAAAGTTTTACAAACAAAAAAACAGGACATTTTATATACATAGGCGAGCTTAACCCACAACTGGGTTTTCTTACAGCAAACCATGTGATTTAAAATGCGCAGCATGTGTGCGACGTTAACGTTGCGTTCAGCGGATGCAACGCTTGCCACTAAAAGGTCACAACGTTAACGTAGCGTCTGCGCAAAGTTGTCGCTGTGCAGACTTTAGAGAAGCACCAACGCTCGTAAAACGCCAGTGGGTTAGCGGCCTAAGAGAAGCAATGGGCCTTAATCTACCATGCGCGTGAGACGACACGAGCCCAGTATCGTTTAAAAAAACCTAAATTTGAAATATTTCAGAGTTGAATCCATAAACAGCAAAAAAAAATTCGATTACAGCAATTTAATGAATTTAACAATTCTGTATAGAATCCACGTCTTAAGGTTCACGATATGTCGTAAAGAGAATAAAAACGTACTATACCTCCCTGTCACTTCTTGGCAAAAATACTTATACCACTCTTCTATAAAATTTTCCAGGTACCTCAGTCTGCAACGGCGACAGCGGCGGTGGCATGGTCTTCAAGATGAACGGCATCTGGTACCTTCGAGGCCTAGTCTCCTTGTCAGTGGCCAGGCCGAACGAATACCGATGCGATCCCACACACTACGTCATATTCACAGATGTAGCAAAGTTCTTGCCGTGGATTTATGCTACTGTTTCTGATTATTGATCTTGTGATATTTTAAAGGCTAATTTTGTTTATGAGTAAATATAACGATGTATGTTTTCTGAGTAGGGGATGATACTGAAATGTAAAGTGCATAGGAAAAAGCTAGCTAGGTACCTCTACTCTAGCTCTCACAATCAAAATCATTCTCCAAAGTCTATTGCTGTATACTCTGTTCAAAATAACATTAGTTTTTGAAATTTTTTTATTACTGTTCGTTCAACCGATTTTGACTTTTATTACGTTGCCGTTAGTGGCATGACAAATCGCGACTGCAGTAAATACTTGGTATTGTAATCACTTTTTTTACTTTTAATGCCATCCTTATGCCTACGAAGTAGAAGTTAAAATCGGTTAAACAGACAGTAAAAATGGTTTCTTTAAATTTCTATTTTTAACGCGTATACGGTATAGTTACTTACGAGTACCAACTTGGTGTGTAGAATTTGAATTTGGAGCACTTTATTAGTATAAATAATTACTTAGCAAATTAAATACCTGAATATTTGCTCAAATGGTGTGGAGGTTTCATTGATCATGAAGTATTTTCTTATTAATTGAATGAATAGGAATTTGGTATTAAACCATGACGGAATAACTCGGAAATTCCATGCCCCATGATATAATCCCTCATAACAATATTAGTCTTTGTAAATAATGATCCGCCATTTTGATTAGGCAGCCATTTTGTTATAATGTTAGATTATTTATAGTATATTTTGATACAAGTGGAGAATTTGTCATTGCAACCGAGGCGAATTTCCACATGTATCAAACGACGTTTTTCAATACACTTCGAAGAAATACTTTCTCTGAAAATCAAGACGCGTTTTTATTTATTGTCTACTGAAAAAAAAATCTAAAGTTGTCATAGATTTTAGTTTTGATTTAGATGGCAACAGGCTATTGCAAGCATTTTCTGCGGTGCTCATAATTTCTTAAGAATTCTCTTCAAATCTAAAATTCGACTTTTCTCCACAAATAACACAAGTGAATAAGTATATAGTTTACTTTTTCCCGCGCTTAACCTTTGCAGGTTGAAGGAGAAGCAAAGGTATGAAAGCCACAATAAATCCTAATATTCAAAATAAGAAATTCAAATACTTACTACTTATTTTTTTTAATTTAGAACACAGTTTTTTTTTTGGTAAAAGTAAATTATTGTAGATCTGTCCATAATCATAATTTTATATTACCTTATAAATATGGTCCTTATAATATGCTTTGAAAAAAAAAAAGATCACCCTTGTTGTACTTGTGACGAAATCAGAAAAATAAAACCCTTGTAATAAATATGAGAAATTAAAAAAAAATACACGAGTTTGAAATACATTACATATTGAACCTAATTGTAGTGCGATAAGAGTCAGTTTTCGATGAAGTGTATTGGAAAAGTATTTCCCTTTGCAAATTAATAATTGTAGAAGACACTTTTTTTTAACAAATACATATATAATAAGTTTTTATAGTAAAAACTAAGGCACTACAAATAATAAGTAGATTATAGGAAGATTTCAAGAAATGGCGTAAGTACATACTCGTATTTGCATTCTCGTTCGGACAAGGGTTGGCATAGAACTGGCAAAATGCAATGCCGTGTATTTTTCCTGCCAAAAAATATCAATTCTTTTAGAATAAAGTCGAAAAAATCGTATCCGTTGCTCTCTCAAAAAAGTATATTTATATTCAATTTTATATCAACACACAATAAGTGTATAGTTGTTTGGCAGAAAAAACTGTAGTCTGTCTCTGTCCTTAAGGCGCGAATGTCATTTCTGCTCTAAGATATCGACATTTATTTATGCCCGGTTGCTAAGTGAGTCAGAATGGCGGGTGTACCTCACCGAAATAAATTATAGTAATTACCAAATGTACCTCCTTTTTTTGTTACTGATAATAATAAAATATTACAGAACACCCGCCATCTTGATGTCAATATGGCGAGTGTACCTTAATTTTGAAATAATTTTATACTGAAGGAGCTACAGATATTTTAAGGCTAGGTACTGAATAGTACATTTTAGGTACATTTTAACGGTAATTACTATAATTTATTTCGCTGAGATACACCCGCGATTCTGACTCTCACGTTACTAAGGTCCTATATCCTATTATAAGGACAATTTATTCGACATAATTACGCAACTAAACGATTTTAATAATTATTTTTGGAAATTATTGACCCGAATTAAATGACATTGTTGCAGCAGCTATGAAAAAAATCCCTCTCATTTAAAAAACTAATAACACCACTCTTTCTAGACTCTTTTTGAAAGATATTCGTAACTAATTTTTTAGACCTAGATATGGTGTGCACCAAGATATATTTACTGCAGTTTATTAATTTCTATGAACAACAACTTGCCAGTTTATATGAAATATCGTGAGACGTAAAGGCTCTTAAGAATAACTGACACCGCACTGATCATCTATTAGGCAACAGTTGGTATCTGTGAACCTTTATGGGATTTTGATAAGCTTTACTTTTTTGTATTAATGAGATGTTGACCATTAACGGTTATCTACTTTTCACCTTATGGCATTAGTAATAAGGTTGTATAGTGGTCAACCGCCTTTGTCCCCTGCTACAAGGTACTAAAGTACAAAACTATGAGTTCATCTGGCAGCGAGATCTCGTTTTTAACCATGAATCATGTTGTATTGCGCACAAATAGTTATGCTAGAAGAAAACTATTGAACGCAGCCTAAGAAGTGACTGACAGTACACTTGGATGTTAACATATTCCACAAAAGAATTTAAAATATTGTTTGTGTATCAGTCTCGGCTTGCGTTTGATAATTTGTTTTTAGCTTTATTGATATTTAGACTATTTTTTTAACGATTGTATTACTACTACCAACCGCATGTCAATGGTAACATTCTAGCATCGACGACGTCGTTTTTCCTAATAATAAGATCAGTTTTCGTAGTTCAAGTATTACTTTTGACATGCGGTTGTTAGTACCTAGCAAATAACAATGAATTTGCCATCTATGTACTTATCAAGTTTTGATACGAATTAATAATAATAATAAAAATATTTATTTAGACTGATAAAATATGAACAATTAATTCTATACATTTTCAATTATAAAAGTTTTCAACGAATTAAGGTATTTTATTTTGCACCTAGATTCTAAACCAACTCAAGCAGTATAGTTCCCGGCAGTTGGGACTCGAGGTGGCACTGCACAAGGTGTTTACATGGCCCTCAGAACGCGCCACCACCGCGTTCTCAAATAACGGTAGGAACGATCCACATCGACGTCGGGTCGACGATGAAGTACCTGGGACTAGTCCTCAACAGCCGGTGAAATTTCGAGGAGCACTTCCAACGACTGGTTCCAAAACTAGTACTGACCAGGGCTGTCCCTAAGCGGCGCCTGCCCAACCTAGGACTCTATGCAGGAATCGTTCGGTCCATTGTCCTTTACGGCGCCATTGTGAGCGCCGTCACTGCATTTCAGCTGAACGTGCCCGAGAAGATTCTGGCCTTCCGGATGATGCGAGGATACCGCAATGGCCCTGCGAAGCGTCAACAGTCCTCGTACACATGATGCACGATTTACTCATGGAGATGCAAGCGAAACTCCGCAACCGCGTCTCGAATTCCATCGGGACCTCATGGCGATATGGTGACAGCGATTGTGAAGGTTATGCCATAATCATGGCGATAAGTCCCTTCTTTATGGAATGGCTGGAAAGTCGTCACGGGATCCTCACCTTCCTTCATGATCCTCAGGTCCAGGTCACTGAAGGTATATTTGGTATATTTGGTAGGTTTTTGCACCTGATTCGTGTGGAAGAAACGTCTCCATTCTGTTGACTATGGTCCCTGTTCAAATTTGATAAGTGTCATTACTTTATCACAGAGCAAAATCGAGTATTTCCAGAATCATGTCAGCAATGTCGACTGCCATCCCCTCGGACTATGAGAGTAAAAGAACAGAGAGTAAATCTGTTCTCTTGCACCTGCGTTCTTTCAGTTGCCTTTTGTGTTCCAGGGTCATGGTGACTCTTTCGAACAATCCCTTCTAGGCATCGGCCCTACTGGACCCTTTCACCTTCTTCTCCACCTTTAATGGTAGAGCACACTAGTTCATGAAGGGCCTAGTTTATTCACTCTGGCCTTGAAGACACCTAAATTATATTCGAACGGGAAGACTGTTCCTAATTTACCTACAATAAGTCGGAGACGACCGTTTAGATTGGCTTGCTCGAAGTCCTGGCAATCTGGAAGCTAACAAGCATGTCTGGAATGCTTATAAGTTACGGATAAGAATTGTACTACCTGCTCAAAAACGTCAGGAAGCTAAAAAAAAGTAATTGCTGAAGAATGGGAACGAATTCCACAAAATGTTATTAAAAAATTAATGTCACTGAAAGCATGGAAAGGGTCATGCTGTGGTTTTGGCAAGAGAAGGTTTTTACACTTGTTACTTTATTTGATTTTAAAAAAACTTCTGCTTTTTATTGCTGACCACTTCCTATTGTTTGGACGTTTTCATCGGTAATTAATTTCATAATTTGAATTCAATGTTTAATTTTAACTTCATTCTTATTGTAAGAATTTCATAATCCTATTGTAATGTATACTCCAACGTTGGCTTTTTGTAATGTTTTCGAGATTAGGAGACCAGGAGACCCGTAGCACAGGTTTCACCTAGTATGGGCTCCTGTCTCCCGTCTATAAACTGTATCTTATAAATTGTTCAAATCGTACTAAATATGGGAGGAAATAAATAAATATATTACTATATTATTATTATTTAATTCATTAAAATCGACCTTAAAACGTAAATTTACTTTTTTTTACAAAGCAGTGTACCACGAACTCGAGTGTTTCGCAATGTGGTAGCTGCACGAAGGCTGCGCTGACATTCATAGTAGAGGGTGACCAGTTCATAGCTATGAGGAACAAAGTAAAGTCTCGCAACCGTCCATTAAACAGGGAGGATCTTCCAACCAGACAGGTGTCATGTCTGTTTGGAACTGCCCGAGAGACGATTTTGAGCTGATATAATATTATGTTCGAACCGCACGGAGTAAGTTCTGTAATTAGGCGATGCAAGATTTTATAGTTTATTTCATATGTGGAGCCATAGATGTCGCTACATGTATATTCTAAGATCTCTATAAATCCTATTATTATGACGCTGACTGAGGTTATGACGTCACCGCTAGTTAATAAAAAGTCCAACAAGCGGGCCGCTACAATTAACATCAGGTAACTACTACTAAAACTTGATCTTGCTCATCTACCTTTTTATGATATATTTGTCATTCTTATAGACTCCGATTCGAATAACGCACGTCGACAACCAGTTAAATCATATTTTTATGTGAAACCAATAAGTACACCGTGTATAATGGTAAGAGTAGTAATAAGTATAATGTTTTTGTGATTATAATAGTGGTGAATATTTTATTGTGTCTTCAAAGCGTGTGGGAAGTTTGAAGGTCAGGTTCAGTGTCATGTGCAGTGTTTATCACACTAATATTATGAAGACTGGTTTGTGAGTGTCTGTATTTGTTGTGTTTGTAACTTCTTCACGCTCCATCAGCATTGTTTTAAGTACGCAAAAACTAATTGACTCGGCCATACTGAAATCTCTTGAGCTTGCGTATTTCGGAACTGTATGTAAGTGCATCAGACAGACATGCCCAAGTTCTTACTTAATAGTTAGTTCTTACTTGGGCATGTACATCACAAAACCATCTCTCAACAGATCGAAGCGCTGTGTTCGATTGTGGCGTTACTAGCAACGCCGTCACTAGCGCAGGGCTCCGGGGACTCCACGCTCACGTCGCCATGCCCCAGCGTGTTCACGTACGAACCGCCCGGGGCGGAGCCCGGCTCGTGGTCTGGAGCCGCCACCTTGTCTACAGACGTACTTCTGCGTCGGATGTGGCTCAGCATAGAACTGGATAACCCGGCTTTGGGAGTTTTTGGAAAGTACAATGTAAGAGTATATGTACCAATATTTATTCATTACTTACCAGAACTTTAATTCATAATAACCATTCAATAAATACATCATCGCCTCAATCAGTCTATAATGTTCTTCTACACAGACACAGGCATTTTTCCTGTAAGAGGCTCAGGTAATGTAACTAACTAATTTACATAGGTAAATGGCATTATTTATTTTACTATGCGTGTCACCATTTTTTTTAAACAGTCCCTAATAGTAGATTACGAGAGGGGATAAAGCAGAGTTTTTAAGTCGCGGGCGGCATGTTGAATACTGAACGAAACGAAGGGATTTTAATCCCGATAGTGAGGGATTTATATAATGAACTCCCGAGCATTGCGAGGGAGTTAATAAAAAAAAACCTTAATGAAACCTTAGTGAAGTGAGGAATTCAAGCCGCCCAAGACAAAGACAGTTTTATCCCTGTGTTGCATACTCTACTTTTTACACCATCTGTAAGATAATTAAAAGACAATTTGGTCGACCAAATCATATATTAGAGAAACATTATATGTATTTACAAGTTCATCAAATAAACCAAATTCACTACTCCATGATTATAATAGAGTGCGTCTACTGAAAGCGTAACCTGGAGTTTTTTTTTAAATTAAATTGGCAACATTGTTTTGCCGAAAAAATCACGTCAAAGTCTATGGTTGCAATTGTCAGTTTTTGGAAACAGATATTTATTTTTCAAAAATAATCGCTTAATTATGGGAAAATCAATAAACAGTAACGTGCGAAAACTGCTACACACTATGGTTAATACATTTAAACAAAAACAAGAAGACAAAGAAGGTGTTTTCAATAAAAACCAACAATGTTTATATACGATAACAGAATTTTTAAGTTAGTATGACGTTATAATCTTGATCCTTGTTGACAAATATTATTAGATAGTTATATTTACGATATGATGATATTTTTTTTCTTATATTTTTAGATAATCTGGCATATTGCGAATTTCATATTTGACAAAAACATCGAACAAAGAAGCCCTATATCTTTCTCCTCTCTTTCAGTCCATCCAAAGGTTGTCTGTAAGAGATCACCCTGTGCGATAAGGCCGCCCATTGTACACTTTTTTTGAATAATGTTTGTCCTGTATCTTTTTTTTTCATGCGGTGTACAATAAAGAATATAATAATAATAATAATAAAGAAGGCTTTTGGTGAACCGACTTAATCAAAAACACATGCGGTAATGAAATATTTGCCTCACTGTTGGGTAGTGATTCGAAGTCTTCAACTGAAGTTAAAATCGCGAAAGTGAAGGAAATAGTGACTGAAATCTTAGTTCAAGTTTGAGAGAGATAGCTGCTGAACTTTCTGTCTCACGAGTCGATCCGTATCATTTGAAACAATCACTGGAGTATGAAACATGTTCCCGCTTGACTAATCCTAAATGATCTGAATTTTCTCTGTGCTAAAACGAATCGATCCCAACAATCTTGAAACACATTATTAGTGTTGGCGAGACATGGTGAAATTGAAATCATGTTGACTATTGCGGTGTTGTGCACTTGGTATTCTTACCAGAAGGCCAAATGATAAATAAAGAGTATTATTTTAATATTATGTAGCGACATTTGAGAGAACAGATAAAATAAAATAATTTGGAATAATAACTAACATTTTGTATGTTATTGACCTTTACCATACACCCACCAATAATTAAAGGTACTACACTCCTCATACGTGTGCTACACACGCAGATCTGGGAGCGTCGGTCTCCATACATTTCATATGGAAAATAGACTGTTAGAGCTACACTTGATCCACGCCACGCCATGCAACGCTACGTTCGCGACGCTGAAACGTCGGTCCCAGAAATTTTAGAGAAAGGTGGGCGGGGCTATCCACGCGTCTGATCGCGGTGGTCAGGCGGAAGTGTTTTCGATGGTAAATGAAAAAGCGAGCTTGAACTGTTTTTAATCCTTCGATGAAATCAAAGGTTGTGATGCGCATCACACGTGTTATGCGTTGCGTCGGTGTAGTGTGCACACCTACCGCAAACGTCTGAGACGTCTCATACGTGTGGGTCGGTGTAGTGTAGTTCTACCATAAGTCTACGCACACGTTTTTTACTAAAATTTAAGCTCCTATACGACTATTATACAATTATTGTCATAAATACAAAAAATACTCAAGTATCAAATTTTTTTTCTCCTACTATTTCAATAATACCACATTCAAAATTTTTGGTTTTAACCTCCTTTTCTCAGGTCACGCTTTCGTTAGACGGACTCTAGTTTCAATTTTCTATTATGCTCCCGTCAGTAAGCAGGTTTTATTCTATTTTCTTTTTTTGTTAGTGACCAGTTTGAATTTCGAGTCAACTTGTGCGATGCACGTACATTTTAATTCACAATGTTGACGATTTTTGATGTTCTATTCCAAATTCAAATCTCATTATTCCCTAGGGATCGGCCATACTGCATTATCTCCCTAGGGATACAATGACTCCTCGTTTTCTGATGGAGCTTATCTCTTTGCCGCATACACCGAATTAGGCCAGGTGTAATCCAAGGTTTTAAATTATGAAAGTTTTTGTTTACTGTAATAACAGCTGTACTACATAATATTGCTGATTGAACGAAATTAAAAATAAATCTTTGTGCTTGTTTAGACAAATAAAAAAAAAACAAAATACAAGCACAATTAAAATTAAATAAAAATTGATACAGGCGGGCCATTTGGATAGCAGTGGCAGTGGGAAATATAAAAATGAAAAGTGTTCCACCTAATTCAGCAAAACAAAAATTATATACTTACTACGAGTACTATAGAAAGGCGGACTTATGCCTTAGGGATTTTTTACCAATCGACCTTAGGTTTTATTAATACTAATAGTCCAATAATTGTTATTGCAACTTTTCAGAACTGGACGGGTAACGCAACCAGCCAGGACAATGCACAGTTCATAATTTATGAGAACGACTTCAAAATTGACCCTGAACAGTCAGTAGTAATGCATCTCGTTGTCCAATATGACCCTGTGGACTCGCCTCCGAGACTGCGGACGATAAGATTGAACGGGAAGGTCATCTGCAATGCTGAGCCGTCACAATCATCTGACAACAATTCTAGTGCTGCATTGAAGTACGTAGGTACTCGTACTTGAGTTAATTAGTCTTAATATATAAGAAGTACCAGGTTGAACTCTTATCTCTTGAATCTTGGATCTCGATCAGGATTCCTTTGTACACAGGAAGGATATTTCGGAATTCAACCTCTGAGGAGATAAAAAGAGTGTGTGTGATTAGATTTTCTTTAAACTTGGTCTTAAGAATCTTTACAATTAAAAGATTTTTTTGATTTACAGCTAAATGCTATCCGCATTTGACTGCAAATCAAAAATCATCCTTTGGCATTTTTTCTGCCTTTTTAATAAAAAACCCTTCTTGGTAGTTTCAAAAAAATAAGCACAAAGGTGCGGCGGTGTCTGTGTTTCTCTTCTCATTCACTAAAGCCCGCCGTCCCTTTCTAACCTAACCTGTCCGAGTTGGGGTGCACCAAGCTCGTAAGAAACTCCAGAGTTACTCTTTTAAAAAAAGTGGTTTTTATTACAATATCGATAGATCATATTATGTAAGAACAGTCTAAACCAGTCAATATTGTACACGAAAGCACAATAAAAATAATCATAATTAAAAAAAGTAAGTCGTAATAGGAAGTAATATAAGAATTCGTGGAGTGTATACTCCACAAATTCTTAAATTACTTCCTTATTGTTCTCACATTCACATTACAAGAGGTAGTCATTGCCAGACAAGCGTGTCTTCGACATACTCTTTAAACTTTTAATATGCTTGTTTGGTTAGAACACGCTTAATATGAGTTTTGAATTTTCCCACACTAAGTCCAGTTACCCCCTTTGGCAGCTTGTTATAAAAGCGTATGCTGTTTACTAAAAATGACTTGCTGCTCTTAGCTAATCTCCAGTTGGGTAATATAATTTCATGTTTACTATGCGTACTTTTGTTGTGAAAATCGCTTCTAATTTTAAAGAGTCCTAAATTTTTACGAACATACAAAATGCATTCTAAGATATAAAGAGAAGGCAGAATCAGTATATTGATTTCTTTGAATTTGTTTCTGAGGGACTTGCTAGGACCCATCTTATAAATAGCCCGGATAGCTCTCTTTTGCAATATGAAAATGAGTACATCAGCTGCATATCCCCACAGTAAAATGCCATAAAACATGTGGAAATAAGCGTAGTAAACTAATCTAGCTGTGGCTACATCTGTCAATTGCCTGATTTTTTTAACTGCATATGCAGCTGAGCTTAATCTTCCCGAGAGAGTACTAATAAAGAAAGAGAAAGCCATCATGTAAGAAAGTTCATTAATATAAACTAGAAAAAGGAAAGGGCCAAGAATTGAACCCTGAGGCATGCATATCTTTATTTAAGATCCCGAGGGCGTCGCCCCATTAATGGAAACTTTTTGTTGCCTGTAAGATAAATAGGAAAAAAACAAGATCAGCAGCTCGTCCGCGAATTCCGTAATGATGTAATTTACAGATCAGATCAACACAGTCAAATGCTTTAGAGGGGTCACAGGATATGCCAGAACAGCAGGACTTCTCCCAGGATTCCAAAATGTGACTGATGCGTTTCACTCCTGTACCCGTCGTTCACCTTCCTTTCGTGAAATCAAACTGATGACTATGCAATATCCTATTTGAATTTAAATGAGACAACATCTGGTCTATTATACAAGTCTTTTATTTTAGAATTAGTAACAATGTTATCTAGACATGAAGCTGAAGTAGGGGCTATTCTTGTTGCTTCATTAAAAATACATTTTAAATTAAAGGAGCTAAACAGTAAGAGAAGTTTAAATTGTTCAGGTGAATTTACTAGTAAATCAATATTTAAGTCTGTAAATCAATTTGCAAAGTTAACTTATTGATTCCTTTCTAGTTTAGATAACCGTTTTTCAAATATCTCAATGACAATGGATGAGTGCGGGGTCGTCGCCGGTGGCAACGTGAGGTTCCCTTTGATCTACAATGGAAACTTTTACAAGAGAGGAGAGATACCTTGGCTCGTAGTTATCTATAGACTCAACCAAGGGGTTCTTCAGAGGATCTGTGGAGGGACATTAATTTCGGATCTTCACGTTTTGACCGGTAAGTTGTCACTTGTTATTGTGATAGAAATAAGTAAGTTCCATAAGTGATGTTTACAGATATAGAAAACAGGGTTCATTTTGTACTCATAGAATATAAAATATAATAAGAGACCAGACTGCGGCGTGGCAGCGGCGCAGGAGGTGCGCGGACGGTGTGAATTAAGCAGAGCGCGGACATCCAAAAGTATTATGTTATGGCGCGAAATTATTCTTACAAGATAGAGAACAGAAACTCGTTAAAATGGAATAGAGAAAAAAAATAAAAATATCAAAAGCATTTTCTTAACCTGGTAAAACTTTCAAAGAGCTGATCGTCTGAATAATTTAATGTAAAATTTTCTCTGGATTTTCAGCGGCTCACTGCCTGCAGCTGGGGTCCTGGTACGTTACTCCCGTGAAAGATATCACGGTAAAGATTGGGGTGCACAGCCTGAATGACCCCAATACTAACTTGACCATTACCAGGAAGTTGGTTGCGAGATATATACATGAAGAGTATAATCCTTATACGCTTCAAAGTGAGTATATTATATGGAACTACCAGCCATACTATTGCATACATCTATTTGTTAGAGTGAGAATCAGATTGCCCCTGTAAATCTAGTGTATCTTCTAACTCCATTTCAATTTCTATAGCTTATTAATAACTTACTTGTTGTAGATGACATACTGATACTCACACTGGACAAAAGCGTCAGGTTCAACGATTACATCCGCCCAGCTTGTCTGTGGAGCGGTGACACTAAGCTCTCACGTGTGGTTGGGGCTACTGGAATTGTAAGTACTTATTTTCAAATGTAATTACAGAAGAACTTAATTTAGAGATATGTAGCAGTTCAACATGCATGGAGGAATGAGTATGTAGTTTCTTTCAATTACCAAATTAGGAATGTGGAGGTGCAACACCGTGCAGGTTGGATAACTAATAGACGATTACCATTATTTTTAAGAGCACCTGCATCTTCCACGTCTTGAAGGAAGCCAACGCCAGTTTTCCAGGTGGCTATATATTAATCGGGAAAAAATTTATACGAAGTAACCAGAAAAAAAGACAAAATATTTTGTCAGATCATTTTTTAGTATTAGAGATCAGAAATGTTTATTTCAAAAAGACTTTTTACATGAACTTTTAAATTGCCAAAATAAAAAAAAGAGTGAAGCTAAATTGCACGCACGTTTCAAAGCGTAGATCTCTATGAAGAAGAACGTGCAAGAAACTGCACACTCTTTTTTTAGTCATTATATGAGTTACACAAATCTTGATATTATATTTCTTGTGTGAGCACAACTTAGACAAAGAATGAAAAATAAAGTAGTTAATTAAAAATTAGAAATTGAACTGATAGCGCCCGTTCACAAAATGACGCGTACAATCAGCCCTCAGCATATCAATTTTGAAGGGAACGAAATGACCCAATAATACATGTCTCCATCAAAGAGACATCAGAGTGAGTGCAAAGTTTTTGTATAACCTATGACAAACTCTTCACTGCCATGCTCGTTTGTGTGAAACAAGCAGTAACCTAATAAAAATGCTCCACGGTACTTAACATTCACAAAATTTGAAAAAGTGCTTAAACTACCCTAAACAATTCTATAGTTTCCAAACACAAAAAATAAAAAAATAATACAAACTCCATTACAATAAACAAGTAAAATAAAAAACGATGTCAAAAACCACAATATAAAAAGGGCAATAATAACATCTCTTCCAATATTTATAAAAATATAATGAAAAGAAATACAACTTATTATTAAGCAAAAGTGGTTGTGGCTGTTGACCACCACTGGCGTTTAGCCAAGCTTTTTTATAAAGGATATAATCTTCCAATTAATAGTTGTCTACATAGTGTGCGTTTAATGCATTTTTTTTACTCATTTAGATGGAAAAACTCGTGTGGTATATTATTCTAAAATTATACACAGTATCACTATGCTATAGCTAATCTGAATCGAGGTTGATCAGTTTCTATTCTTAGTATTAAGAATGTGCCTGTCACTTACCGTAGTAAAAATGTAAATATTTTTCTGAGCATACATAATATTTTCATAAGGGACTGTCATGATGTGTATTACTTTAAATAGTTCTGTAGAGAATCGCGCCTGCGAAGATTATAATATGGCTCTGATAGCTCTTTTCTGCAGAATCTCAGAAAAGAGAATCTTCTCAATCCCATTGCAAAATACCGTAAGACTTTATACTATGAAAGTAACTAAAATAGACCAGTATCGCGGTATCTACATCAGTAAATTGACGAAAGTTTCTGTCAGCATATATTCGAGTTTCTCTTTGTTCAATATTGATTCAGACTTATTACTTTTAACATTCGGGTACGCAAACTATATACAATGCTATTGTGGTTGTTTTTGTAATAGATATGGTAGATACACTAAAAAGAGGATAGGACCCATTATTGAGCCTTGTGGTACACCTATTTTGGTTTTTGAACCCTGAAAATTCATACTGTTTATTTGAACTTGCTGTTGCCTGTCATTTAAATAAGATGTCACAAAGCCGAATGTAAGTTTACCTAGCCTATAATATTCTAGATTAAAAAGCAAGGTTTTATGATTAATGCAATTGAAAACTTTTGAGAAGTAATTAAATTTACTATTATGTTTTTTTTTTACTTTTTATTATTTATTGTATGTATAATGTAAAACCATTATTTTTAAATATAATTATTAATAATATAATAAACCAAATTTTGTAAATGTGTGAACACCTTTAAGTGAAGAATTCGCTGCAATAATTGATATTGAATATTTATAAGAATTTTATTTAATATATCGGTGAACTATTCATTGGAGTGTCAGTCTTCTTCTTCTTCGTTCGTTACATTCTTTGGTGAAACCATACTGCTTATCTTGTATCTTTTTATTGCTGTTAAAATGGTAGAATTTTTGATCAAGCATGACTTTTTCAGATACTTTACTGAAAACCAATAACACGGACATAGGTCTATAATTATTAGTGTCTGTATCTGGAAAGACTCCTGGTCTAAACAAAAATTTAATGTTAAATCCTGGTGCCATATGGTCTCGATTATGGATGTGCATACTTTAATAGACATTCCCCATAGTTCTTCGGTTAATTTGATTTTGATTGGCCGGAAAGCCTTTATGACTGTCATAGGATTTATATGTTTAAATTGAAATTCAACCGGACAGCCTAGAAAGTTTGCTTTCAATAAAACAATTGGTACTTCAGGGGTGGAATTTAAAACTTCCGAATAATAATATGAGAAAAGCATTGACTCCTACTGTGTCACATGCCAGAACAATTGCACCATTAAAGATTTTTTTTATGGCAATTGAACCGATTGCGAATTAAAGATTATAAATTAGAATTAAAATGTAGAACGCACACGTCTTGTGAATTAGAAAGCATTTTATATGTTCGTAAAAACTTAGGACTATTTAAAATTAGAAGCGATTATCACAACAAAAATACGCGTAGTAAACACGAAATTGTGTTACCCAAATAGAGATTAGCTAAGACAAGCGAGTCATTCTTAATAAATAGCATACGTTTTTATAACAAGTTGCTAAAGGCGGTAACTGAACTTAGTGAGAGACAATTCGTAATTCATATTAAACGTGTTCTAACCAAAAAAGCATATTATAAGGTTAAAGACTATATTGAAGACACGCTTGTCATTGCCAATGACTACCTCTGTACATGTGTTCCCCTGGTAACTCATCAATATTGTGTCTGTTAACTGCTCCAGCTCTGTTTTAATATTATATACATTTTTTATTTTATTATTTTCTCTAACACATTGCTTTTTCAATATTTTTAAATTTTTTAAGCCTTCCACTTTCTTAAATTCGTTGAAAATTTATTTTGTTAACATTTTATTGATGGTTGTAATTATTTATATTTTTCTTGATTTTTTTTTAAGTATAGCCTCTTTTTTGTTTTGTAATATTTATGAATGTGAGAACACTGTATACCCCACGAACTCTCAGATTACTTCCTATTAAGAATTACTTTTTTTTATTGTGTTTTTTTTGTGTGATTTTGTGTACAGTTTACACTGTTCTTACATAATATCTATAAACATTGTAACATGAACCACTTTTTTTAAAAAGAGTAACCATGGAGTTTCTTGCCGGTTCTTCTCCATAGAAAATGACCAATTTGGAACTGTGCACTAGCTTCTGACGTTTTATAAGTGCCCATGTAGGCCTATGTGAAATAAAATATTTTGACTTTGACTTTGAATTATCAAACTGCGAACATTCCGTAGGTAGCAGGTTGGGGTAGACGGAGCGTGGAGGACATGCGAGACAAGCTGGACGAGCCCCAAATGGTGCGCGCTCCTATAGTCAGCACCTTAGCGTGCCGGGGCAGCAAGGCTGTCTTCCACCAAGTTACCTACAACACTACCTTGTGCGCAGGTACGTAGCACTCAATACTTCTGAATATTACATTCGAAATATCACTTTTGACAGTCAATTGTTGTCCCTGTAATATTTAGGATGCCAGAAGAAACTTGTGATATTTCACTTTAACAGGTTATCGAAATGGAACGGGCCCTTGCAGCGGGGACTCAGGCGGCGGCCTCTTCTTACTAGAACGCGGCAAGTGGACAATCCGGGGCGTCGTGTCATTGTCCCTTCAGAACACATGGCTCACCTGTGACCTCAACGAATATGTCGTGTTCACTGATACTGCGCAGTTTTTGCCGTGGATAAGGAATATTATAGGAGACAGATATATCGAGTAAGTAGTTATTTAATCCGCAAAATACAATGCATCTATTTTCATCAAAATTCCACTAAGGAAAAGTCATTTTTTATTAATATTTATTTTATAAATAAAAATAATATTCCACAAAGTAGGTAAATACCAGTTAATAAAAAGTACTATCACATTTATCTTATACTTATATATTCGGGCCTTCCTGTTTCATGGTGACATAATTCAATCAAATTAAAATCTTATTCTAAATATGAATGACCATTTAAAAGTATATCGACCATTCTGCATGCGAAAAGGCTCGTTGCCCATGCGATCTCTGTATATTTTACAGTACCTACTCTAACGAGAAACACTTTGTTTTGGAGCTACATAGGCAATCGTAATGTAAGCATATCGAAGCAGATTGATTGATGTGGATTTTCCAAGTTCTTTATTGAATCAAATTTGTTCTGAAAATTAATTATAAAATCTGTGCAACCATCACGTCACTGATCACCGTTTATTCTTATCATTCAGCCCCAACCACCACAATCAGGACAATGACTACGTCCTGACGTCGCAGAGGTCAGCAGTGAGGCAAGTACCATTTCTCATTATGTCATGCCATTTTAAGTGCGATTTTTATAACAAACTCGATAGCATTACCGTTAACGTTCGCTTATGTCAAATCGTATGAAAAAAGAGGGTCACATCGACAATCCGTAATACTTCGTTTTAAAGGCACCTATTAGTATAGTGATAGAAAGTGAGAATTAGTTGAACATGCCTGAGTTCGCTTCTCAGGTCTGGTCTCATCTCTCTTATGAAACTCTTTTATTTCAATTTTGTCTCTTCGTTATTTAACACCGACTTCCGAAAGCAAAATTATTTTGCATTCTTTTGTTGCGGTACCACCACTAAAAAGTAGATACCCCTCAGTCAAACTTATATTGTGCAAGTTCTACGTACAGTAAGGTCTATAAAATTTAATTAACCTTTCAGATACCATCAATTTGTGACACAATAGTAAGACAATAGCGAACGCGCATCTCCCCCCCCCCCTTTAAAATAAAAATTTCAAAACCGGTCTACAATTGACCGTAAAATCGATGAACATACAAAAAAAACATACTGCCGAACATAGAATCTCCTTCTTTTTTAAGTCAGTTAAAAATTGCTAACTTTTGTCCTGTTAGACCTGCAAGCTTACTCTTGAGTTAAATTCCGATCGGTCGACATTGAGATTGTGACATTTCGTACCCTTGAATTCAATGCTAGCGCCAAATTGGGTCAAAATTGCTTGACCATTTTGAGAACTAAGTGAAATCGTATATGTTGACAATATTGTTTTCAAGAGTACCAAATCACGTAACGTCAAAATTGACATTGCAATCGGATTGACTTTAGATTGAAATTGAAATTAATTTGGAGAGTGAGCCTGCACGTTAGACACATTTGGATACTATGTGTGGAACTTGTCTAAGAAATGTATAAATAGACAATCGACCGACCACCGAAACAGTGAAGAGAAAACAAGGCCCAAATTGATCATCCTAATCATTATTTATAAAATGATAGTATTATTTGATGTTATTAATATTTTCAGTGATGACGGTAACTTTTCCGGACCAACTTCTAATACTAACAACCCTGAGGAACAAGTGAGTCCAAGCGAAGAAATAAGCAGCGTGTTAGTTGCTTATTTCTTCGCTTCCGAATGAAATATTTATTTTAACAGATTGAAATTGAAAACATTTCATGAAAGTAGTATTTTTAGAATCGGTTACTAAATCGATTTAAGAGAAAAGTTATTTTTTAAAATAGGTGATTTTGTTTTCCAAAATAATCAAAAAATCTTGATTAGTCGTGATGAATGTGATATGATCACATCAACGAAGTTATGTATGCTGATGATCTGTGTTTTGTGAAGTAATCTGCAAGAGATAAAGAGGAAATTTAAAAAGTCATGTAATAGTACAATTGGCCTTAAAATTAGCAAAGACTAAAGTCATGACTTTAGATGCTGCTAACCATAGCCCGCTTGACATACGACTTGACAGTGCCGTCCACAAGCAACTGGACAAGTTGAAATGGGTACTACTAATGGTACTACCCATTTTATTAACAACCTTGCAGGACTGTAATACTAACATCTTATACAAACAACCACTTTTAAAAACCTTCAAGATTTCGTTGTTCTATCAAACACATTTCAGCTCTGTATTTTGCTATACCTCCCTACGTCTGTACGGCGCAACGCAGGCGCATCAATCACCCCCGCTCCCCTCCGCTATTTTATTATCGCTTGCTTCTCACAGACTTCGTAATATTTAGAACGTTCAATGTAAATATTTTAATTTATGTATGATAGTCTAATTAGGTTAGAGACTGTCTGGAAGGACTTGGGGGAGGCCTTTGCCCAGCAGTGGGACAGTAATGGCTAGTAAAAAAAAAAGTCTAATTAACTAAAATATGATTTTTAAAAGTCGTAGAACAAAAGTTGTTGTTTATGACGTTAGTAATGTAGTCCTGAGAGTGTTTTACAAATAATCCTGTTTATGTTACGCCTTTTCTGGCAAATAAAATGTTTTTATATCTTTCTTTTTCTTAGTTTATTTTTCTTCCTTCCTTTCAAAATAGTAACATGAACCAAATTTTTGAAACGACTAATCTGTAATATCCCAATTATTTTCTTAATTTTATAGTTTCAATGCGGGAAGGTGATACTGAAAACCTTACCGCTGGTGTTGAATGATTCTCCTACATTCGAAAGACAGTGGCCGTGGCAAGCTGCTCTCTATCAAACCAAGGTAACAATTTACTTGCCTTATAAGTAAACACGGAGTAAAGGGAGCCAGTATAATCTTCTAATTCTTCAAACAATTATGAAGTTTAAGTATACGCGTTGCTGTGTTAGTCTGCATAATTCCTGTATGTCCAAAACTATTTCGATTTGCCTTGCTCCTTTTTAATGAAATTTGGTTTTAGAATATAGCTTTCAAAGTTTTTTTTTTATGTTTTTCAAAGAAAAATTCAACAGTCTTCAAACATAACTCATGGAACGGGCGCTGGAAGGAGTTGAGTATGCAAAATATGGACCGCATTCTGCGAATTTTTTTACACTTAGGAAAGCATGCAGATTACAAATCTGGATGTTGCCAGGAGGTTTAGTGTAGGGAATGCAAAACCGGCTAAAATGAAAATCCGATTTTTAACCGATTTTCGGCGAAACCGGTTTTCAAATTAGTTTTTTTTTATTGAAAATTTTAAATTGCTTTTGAAATCCAGGCCGCCTACAACTTGCATATTTAAAAAAAAAATATTATTTAAAAATTTATTTATTCCACAGAAATTTTATACCTAATATGGCCATAAATTATGTTACAAATTAAAAATATCTTAACTTCATAAAAATAAATTTCTTAGGATCATGTTGTACATATAAATTTAAACCAGAAAATGATACCTACATACTTCTACTCAAAATATCCGTCCATATCCTTAACACAAGCTTTTAAACGTTCAGGTCATGCGTCTATCGGTTTACGCACTGTGACCATTGGAAAGTGGTCCACCGCTGATCAAAAAGAATTGGTTGAGGATTCTTAATTATAGTGACGTTTGGAGCAGCCCATTTCCTCTAATACCGGTAAGTCCCCTCTTTGAGGCGTGGCTGGAAAGGCCTCACGGCGTCCTTACCTTCCGCATGACGCAGTTCCTCACCGGACATGGTTCGTTCGGGAGTTTCCTACACCGGATTCATGCGGAAGTGACGCCCGGGTATTGCCACTGTGCGGAACGCCCGGAGGACACGGTAGAGCACACGGTCGAGGTGTCCTCGCCGTGCCCTCGTGGGGGCGATCGGCGGCGGAGACCTCTCGCGCCGGGCCTTGGTTGAGGCCATGGTCCGGAGCGAGGAGGAGTGGCAGGCGGTCGCCGACTTCTGCGAAGCAGTAATGCTCGCAAAGGAGGAGGCCGAACGCATCAGGCAACGGCGCTCTCGCAACAGCAGGGGCCCAGCCGGGTCGAAGCCTACTGGGGCCAGGGTTATCCGAAAGGGCGCTGGAGCTCCGGTATGAAGGCTAGAAGGAACGGGGTGGGTCTTTTAATCAGTAAGAGTCTGACACTATCTCCCGCTCCGCCCATGGGCGGGGGATGTCAATGCATGATTTTTTCCCACCATAAAAAAAAAAATGTCCTCTAATACAGACCTCAATTTATAGTCCAAGGGTTGAGATCTCGGCTAGCCGAGGGTCAATCCTTAATGAAGCCTTAGCCTTAATGAAGTCAAAACATTCGCTGTCAAACAAGCTGCGGTAGTGCCTGTCTTGTGACCGGTTGCTGATTCTTGCTGAAAAGACCCTAGTGTGTTATCAAAAAGAGAGAGGCTTTGCTATGCCATCTAGGACGGTATCTTGATACACTATAACTGAAGTTTTCACCGATTTTCACGAAATATAACCTTGGTCACTCCGTGATAGGATACCCTACTGAACCATTACATCAATTTATTTATTTATTTTATTAATTACAACAGTTGAACAACCAATTACAAGTAACTGAATAAAAAAAAAACACAGTCAATCCCTCTCACAATACTTGTGACATACCAAAAAATCCTCTTCTTTCATCCGCAAACCAATAGTTTGTTGGGTAAAAATCCAAGAGATCATTTAGTGCATTACATTACATTCTGTGTGTTTTGAAAATAAGAACCAAAATTAAACGTATTATTAGTGAAAAGTGTTTTATTTTTCGCTACAGCGGATATTAAAATCAACCAAGTATAGGTTTGTACGTTTGTTTAGTTCAAGTTTCTCGATGATGTGGCCCGTCATAAATTTCGGCCGGACTCAAAATGAAACTGGGGAGAAATTTCGTGAAGTCGTCCCCCACTACTCACCACTACTAATGACTTACCATTTGTCGGGATTGATAGCGGAGACGGGCCTCTTAGTCTCTTGTAGTCCATCCTCCTTTCCCGGCATACACAACAGTAATCAACCAAATTCCAGAACGTCGACAACAAGTATATCTGCGGAGGAACCCTGGTGTCGCACAGACATGTCATCACAGCCGCCCACTGCGTCACCAAAGGGGGCTCGGAACAACCAATTGACCAGAACACCGTGACAGTCTACCTGGGGAAACAAAACCTAAGGACCTCAGTGGATGGAGTGCAATTTAGATTTGTAAGTATTATTGGCATTATGAACGAAATCAGCCCAATGGGAGATCCCTTCTCCACAATGAAGGACTTCCATACAAACTTTCGTCTTGTCCGCTCTAGAGGGTGATGTTTTTTGAACGGTTATTCTTAGTGTTCACGTTCGTTATAAATTGGTACAATTTCAGCCTAATGATTTCTTTAAAAAAAAAAACGATTATTGTATCCAAGTTGTTTTTCGAATTAATTTATTAATTAGACGTTTTAATTAATTAAGAAATGTAGGTAATCCTCTACTTATTTCTCCACAGAGAAATGTTTTCGGTGATTTTTCGTCGATTTAGGTATATTTAGGTGTGGCTGTACAAGTCAGCAGATTGGGATGAGATGCGACACTTTTTTATTCTTATCCTTGGCAGCAGGTCTGCTTCTCCTCTTTTGTTCCCCGCTCTTGGGCGTAGCGGGAGGTAATGTCAGACTCTTACTGAGTAAAAAATCCACCCCGTTCCTACAAGCCTTCATACCAGGGCTCGAGTTCCCTTTCGGATAACCCTGGGGCTCGAGCGCCCTTTTGGATAACCCCGGCCCCAGTAGGCTTCGACCCGGCAGGGTCCCTGCTGTTGCTGAAAACTCCTTGAGGCGCGCGGGAACAGTGCGCGCCGTCGACGTAAAATAGAAATAAATGCACAGATTTGCGTACTGCCGCCTAGGCGAGTGCGAGAGTTGCGTTCACAGAATTTCTTGTCAGATGGTTCAAGGGACTATACGCCTTAAGGCATAAAGAAAGAATGAAAATTGTGTGATGGAGTTAAGATAGGCGCCAGATAACCGTGGAATAACGGTCATTGAGTCTCCTCCATTTGTTGACATTTTCAATTTCGAAAATGGAGCCGTCTTGAATCCCAAAAAAAAGAAAAAGCCGAAGCTACAAAGCCTTGAGCATCGACACCGAGTTGCTGACCTGACGGTTTTCTATCGATTACACTTCGGTGAGTGTGCGTTGGAATTGCACAATTTAATTCCTCCAAGTCCGCTCCATCATCGGACCACTAGACGTACGGCATTGCGCTATCGGTACATGGTGGATATTCCACCCATTCGTACAAAGCGATTCACTATGCGTACAGCTAAGCAGTGGAATTCCCTGCCGGAGTCTGTGTTTCCTGATAGCTACAACCTAGGGGTCTTTAAGTCAAGAGTGAATAGGTTTTTTCTAGGCAAGCGTGCTCCATCGTCGGCCACATCATCACTTACCATCAGGTGAGATAGTGGTCAAACGTGAGCCATAAATAATAAATAAAAATGTATCGTGATCCTTTACGTGGTCTAGTAATGAAAAGCAGTTCATTGTTTGTTATACGCGGAGATATTGGGAAAAGTTCAATATACTCTACTCCACTCTCTCTTCTCTTGGTCTATACTCTTTCAGTCCATCCAAAGGTTGTCTGTAAGAGATCGCCCTGTGCGATAAGGCCGCCCATTGTTCACTTATTTTGAATAATGTTTGTCCTGTATCTTTTTTGTTCATAAGGTGTATAATAAAGAATATAATAAATAATAATAATATACTTTTTCCACGGTTTTTTTTTTCGATGGGAAAAATCATCTTATGACAACCCCCGCTCTTGGGCGGAGCGGGAGATAGTGTCAGACTCTTACTGACTAAGAAACCCATCCCGTTCCTTCAAGCCTTCATACCGGGGCTCGAGCGCCCTTTCTGATAACCCTGGCCCCAGTAGGCTTCGACCCGGCTGGGCCCCTGCTGTTGCTGACAACTCCTTGAAGCGCGCGGGAACAGCCTGCGCCGTCGACGACTTGGGCTTGGTCCGGACAGCGAGCTACCCATTGCTCACTGTCCGCAAGCCCGCGCCTACGGTGGCTGAAAATCAGGATCGGAATCCTGGCGGCGGCGGCGAGAGCGCCGTTGCCTGATGCGGTCGGCCTCCTCCTTAGCGAGCATTACTCTCGCTCCGGACCATGGCCTCGACCAAGGCCCGGCGCGAGAGGTCTCCGCCGCCGATCAACCCCACGAGGGCACGGCGATGCTCCGCCCAAGCAGGGCACACCGCGATTGTGTGCTCCACCGTGTCCTCCGGGTTCCACGGTTATCTGGCGCCTTCATTAGGGAGCTACGGTCTTCTTAAAACCACATCATTATGCCAACAACTGAGTTCCTAACCCACTTTTCAGACCACGAAATCAGACGCTGCTGCTAAAAAAATATTTTAAATCAACTGTTTTCATAACATTCCAGGTGAAAGAAATATTCGTGAATCCGAACTACAATGGCAGTACCTTCAGCCGTGACGTGGCCATATTGGAGCTGCGTGAACCAGTAACGTACTCCGACTGGGTCAGACCTGCGTGTCTCTGGCCTGACAACGAGACTGATCTCGAGAATGTTATTGGAAAGAAGGGTTCGGTATGTATTCTTCTTTCATTTAAGTTTTTCAAGGAGCAGGAAGAGATCTACTTAAGCTTTTAATATCTATAATAGAGATTAGCCGAATGTTCGATTAATATTCGGTATTCGGGTATTTTGAGATATTCGTATTCGGCCAAATCATTCGGTTGAAATTATCATCATTTAAAATCAATCTCTAATGTAAAATAAATTATAGGACAAATAAAATAGTAATAAATCATATTCTAACAATCATGTTATTTATTAGACAATTATATTTATGTTTTGTTTTCAGTCCTTTGATATCCCACTTTGAAAGGGGTACTAAAGTCAAAAGTCAAAGTATTTATTTCAAATAGACCATTTACAAGTACTTTTGAATAGTCAAATCATCAAATGTCGGTCAGTCCAAGAAAACTGAAACTAAATTGCACGTTCCAAAGCGTAGATCTCTATGGAAAAGAACGTGCAAGAAACTTCATGGACACTCTTTTTAAAACATAATTATTATTTGAGTTACATAGATCTTGGTTACATATTTCTTGTCGCTTCTAATATGTAAGCACAATGTAGATAAGTAACAATAACATATTTTTTTTAATAGGTAATTTAAAATAGAGACTGAATTAAGCCACTGGCAGCTAAGAAATGACCAGTCTCAACCGATGGCACCCGTTTACGGGCATGACAACCGATGATAACCGAATGTTATTCGGTATTCGGGTATTCGGTGAAACCACTATTCGGCGCATCCCTAATATATACTGCTGCAATGCTTTTTGGGTTTCTATGGACTTACAATAGTATCAATTTTACTTATTCAAACCAAAATAATTGCTAACGAACAGTTTTACTTGGGTTTAACTACACCAAATAAGAACCACAGATAATTAAAGTCAGACAGCAAACAGATCTATGGTTCGCTCGGTCAATTAGCAACTTTACGGATGGCGCGGGCGAAGGCAACGCGTCCATTCTGCCTGGTAACTCGCTGCAACTGCAAATTTTCTAGGAACGCCGTAATTATCCGACGCTTTGCTGCTGAACATTCAATTAGTGCTAGTTCTTAATTAGCCGACGTGTAAATAATTGTTAAGTTAATATTGGAAAATAGCGCTTTATGAATTCGCTTTTTCAATATGGTTGTAAGCGAACACACTGACCGTTTATCTATTAGATAACATATTATATACACCTAACGGTATATATAATATGGTATTTAATATATATAATATAATTTTGATCGTTTTAATCCCGTGGAGGGTCGATCCGGTACATGAAACACTATCCATTTGTAAAGATAAAATTAAAAAATAAAGTACCATTCTTACAAAACTCGTATTAATTGTGGAGCCACCAAAATTAAATTAACTTTACTTAGTTGTACATGTCTGATTTTTAAATATGTTATTAAGGTAACTGTTACAAAGTTAGCTAAATTTTAGTAGTCAGACAAATTGTAGTGACCAAACATCCCCGGGTAAAGACAAAAATTGTTCAGCCAGAGTATGAGAGCGAGAGCACGCATGCGTTTCGCGCGAGTGAGACGATTTCATGCACTGACTGGATGTTTGGTCACAACAATTTGTAGTATGACCCTTGAAAAAACTCGAGCGCGTTAGATTAAGACAAAGTAATACATGCAGAAAAGTGTATATTTCAATAATCTGACAATTTGAGCGTGGCTAAGGCAAATGGGTGAGCAATAAAGTTAGATTGTAAGGTTCCTGTCAATATTTTGTTGCAACGAGTTATTGCGTACAGCGTACGTAAAGCGATGAGGATAAGAGCCGATTTTTGACTTAGTATAATAATATTAAAAAATACTTGGTAGTATTCTAATCTACTTTTTGTATACAGTGTTGTGCCAATAAATAATGTATTTAGGTATTGACGAACAACCACATTTTGTTAATATAATAGGCTTGCTTAGCGCCTAGAGCCGCGTTCGCATCACGCGTGTTTGTTTCGAAAGTTCTAAGATGTTTATAATCGGCTGCGCTGAATGCTTGGCACCTTCGCGAGTCACTTAGGATGCAGGCAAATGCAAAGCGACTCGCTAAGGTGCAATCCAGCCGCCTGGCCAGTGCTCTGAGCGCCTATCACTGCATTTTAGGCCTCGTCCGAATGCATAATTCATAACGTGCTAAACAGATATTTGTTTCATAATTCCAGGTCGTAGGTTGGGGTATCGATGAAACTGGCGTGGCGACTGAAAAGTTGAACCTTGTGGAGATGCCGGTGGTAAGCCAGGAGACCTGCATCCGTTCGTACAGCGAGTTCTTTGTGAGATTCACTTCGGAATACACCTACTGCGCTGGTTACAGAGACGGTAAGACCTTGAAGCTGTGATATTTGTGTGTAAATATTCCTCTTGATAGACTATTTCTACTTATTATCAATCTTTATGTAAATACAGTACCATTACTTGCCTATCTATCTACCAGATTTTCAGCCTTGTATTTCGCTTAGCTAGCTTGTCAGGAAAAGCTTGTAGGAATTTTCTATTTATGATAAAAAAAAACGATCCTTACGAGTCCTGCCGACTAGCTCATAAAGCTTGTTGAAAGGACTGATCGAATAATATTAACACTGGCGGGTGCAACCTGTAAATTTATACATACCCACACTAGTACCAAAGAATCTAGTATATGAATATTGGCTAATTTTGTCAAAGACCGATTCGAAATCACAGTCAAACCTTCGTTAGACACCATAATCGCTCAACCATTGTTAAATTCTTGTCTTCATCCTTGCCCCATTACCACTAAGCTCGACTTACCTATCTTCTTCTTGATATATCCTAGTTAAATGCTTATTGCAACAGTATAGTAGATCTTTTTTTTGGGTGGATAGTCATAAATTAACTTTTCCAACTCTGGGTGGAACGCTTACCATCCATCCATTAAACATTAAAAGTCTACTTTTAATGACTTTGAAAACTTTAAACAGACTTCGCACCCAGTTTAAGCGCAGCAAAGTTTAACCTCCACAGATGGAAGTTCTTGGACGGTTCTTCTTCAGTGTTCGTGCGGTGTCTCTCCGCAAACCATGTCCTACCTTCTATCCTGCGTCACGTGCCCTGTTATCTGTTCACGTAGCCCCGTGAAATGTATATTTTTCAGTTGCTCTTTGCGTTCTAGGTCTTTAGCAATCCCGCAGCCTTAGCTAACATTTGCCCTACTTAGTCCCCTTTCTTTTTGCTCCATTATACGCAGTTAATACAAGAAATGCAGCAAAAATATTAATTATACAACTGTACAATGGCATGGGGCAATACCCGATTACTAGCCACTTATAAAACACATGTGCACTATAAATCATTGTTACCGAGTTTTTCAGGACTCGGTACCTTCATGGTAACAAACGGATCGACTTTTAGGAAATAGATCTTTTAAAAATCGGAGTATTACTGCAAGGCGACTATGAAGTAGTAATTTCCATTTGTTTACTACTAGCCGCCGCCCGCGGCTTCGTCGTAATATTACTTCCCGCCTTTCAATCAATTTCAGATTTTCCAATTAGATTTTTCTTTTATCCCCGCCCTATATTGAAGCGAACATACAAAATAGCGTAATGAAATACTTATTGCTTCCAGGATACTTCAATGAAAAAACCGGCCGTAGGGAAAGTATGTTTAGTTTGTTTCGTTTCTATTTTAATACGCTAACTTAGGTAACGGTAGCACGACTGATGAAACACCTGCTTACTAAATCTTTTCTATTTTCTTTCAATTAATCCGCACAGTAACCTTTCCTAATATATCTATACCCTATTCACGTTAAGATTAGACATTTAAAGAAACCTTTTTTACTGTCTATTCAACCAATTTTAACTCTATTTCGTAGGCATAAGGATGACATTAAATGCAAAAAAGTGGTTACAATACCAACCATTTGTCATGCCACCAACGTAATAAAAGCCAAAATCGTTTGATCGGACAGTAATAAAAGGTTTTAATAAATGTCTAATATTATTTTGAACAGAGTATACCTACTAAATGTTTGATAAATAAGTATTTAAGTATTTTATTTAGTAATAATACAAAAATGAAATTGTGTAACCATTAAAAAAAAAAGGTAGAATAAGTCATCAGTAGACTAATCATTAGATACTAGTGCATGAAATGCTTAAAGCTAAAATTAGTTCAGCACAATGACTTTCTTTTCACTTACTTAATTGGCATGACTAATATGTAGATTTAGTATCTAGATAGAATAATGGACACAATATAAAGAACACCCTTAACAAACATGTGCCCAATGGAATTTTACAGCGGCACAAATGAAAAAAAAATGTCTAAAAGCTTTCAACCCGTATTTGAAAATAAAGCAAAAACAAAATGAACTGCTAAAAGTACCTAATGTTCGTAAATGTAATGATAAAAATATTGTCTCGAGTTTCTATTGCGCGCTTTCGGATTTAAACATTTTTTTTTAAATCTGTCATAAAATGTTCTACTATCTGATTTAATGGTGGGACTCAGGCCTATTTTTTTTAGGCTGCTATCCCACTGGAGTTTTACGAACGTCTGCTCAGCGCCAACGTTGCGCAGACGTGACGTTAACGTCGAAAGATTCTAGCCGTAAAGCGCCAACGTAGCGCAGACGCGATGTTAACGTCGAGAGTTTCTACTTATAAAGCGCCAATGTTACGCAGACGTGACGTTAAAGTCGACAGTTTCTAGTCCTAAAGAGCCAACGTTGCGCAGACGCGACGTTAACTTCGAGAGTTTCTAGTCGTAAAGCGCCAACGTAGCGCAGATGTGATGTTAACGTCGCAAATATCTTGCGTATACCTAAAATGCAGCATATGTGCGACGTTAAAGTTGCGTTCAGCGGATGTACCGCTTGCCAATAAAAAGTCGCAACGTTAACGTAGCGTCTGCGCAACGTTGTCGCTGTGCAGACATTAGAGAAGCACCAACGCTCGTAAAACGCCAGTGTGATAACGGCCTAAAAGAAGCAATGGGCCTTAATCGAACATGCGCGTGAGACGACACGAGCCCAGTATGCTTTAAAAAAAAAAAACAAATTTTGAAATATTTGAGAGTTGTTCCCTGTCACTTCTTGGCAAAAACACTTATACCACTCTTCTATAAAATTTTCCAGGTACCTCAGTCTGCAACGGCGACAGCGGCGGTGGCATGGTCTTCAAGATGAACGGCATCTGGTACCTTCGAGGCCTAGTCTCCTTGTCAGTGGCCAGGCCGAACGAATACCGATGCGATCCCACACACTACGTCATATTCACAGATGTAGCAAAGTTCTTGCCATGGATTTATGCTACTGTTTCTGATTATTGATCTTGTGATATTTTAAAGGCTAATTTTGTTTATGAGTAAATATAACGATGTATGTTTTCTGAGTAGGGGATGATAACTTATGTAAAGTGCATAGGAAAAAGCTAGCTAGGTACCTATACTCTAGCTCTCACAATCAAAATTATTCTCCAAAGTCTATTGCTGTATACTCTGTTCAAAATACTTTTTGATTTTTTTTATTACTGTCCGTTCAACCGATTTTGACTTTTATTACGTTGGTGGCATGACAAATCGCGACTGCAATAAATACTTGGTATTGTAATCACTTTTTTACTTTTAATGCCATCCTTATGCCTACGAAGTAGAAGTTAAAATCGGTTAAACAGACAGTAAAAATGGTTTCTTTAAATTTCTATTTTTAACGCGTATACAGTTACTTACGAGTACCAACTTAGGGTGAGTTGCACCATTTAACTATAACAATAACCTGCCGTGAAACGGCTGCCTATTGGTCAATTCGAGGATTTGACAACTGTTAACGGTTTTGTTATCGTTATAGTTAAATGGTGCAACTCACCCTAAGTGTGTAGAATTTGAATTTGGAGCACTTTATTAGTATAAAACTTAGCAAATTAATACCTGAATATTTGCTCAAATGGTGTGGAGGTTTCATTGATCAGGAAGTATTTTCTTATTAATTGAATAACTCGGAAATTCCATGCCTCATGATATAATCCCTCATAACAATATTAGTCTTTGTAAATAATGATCCGCCATTTTGATTAGGCAGCCATTTTGTTATAATGTTAGATTATTTATAGTATATTTTGATACAAGTGGAGAATTTGTCATTGCAACCGAGGCGAATTTCCACATGTATCAAACGACGTTTTTCAATACACTTACGAAGAAATACTTTCTCTGAAAATCAAGACGCGTTTTTATTTATTGTCTACTGAAAAAAAATTCTAAAGTTGTCATACATTTTAGTTTTGATTTAGATGGCAACAGGCTATTGCAAGCATTTTCTGCGGTGCTCATAATTTCTTAAGAATTCTCTTCAAATCTAAAATTCGACTTTTCTTCACAAATAAAACAAGTGAATAAGTATATAGTTTACTTTTTCCCGCGCTTAACCTTTGCAGGTTGAAGGAGAAGCAAAGGTATGAAAGCCACAATAAATCCTAATATCCAAAATAAGAAATTCAAATACTTACTACTTATTTTTTAAGATGAACACAGTTTTTTTTTTGGTAAAAGTAAATTATTGTAGATCTGTCCATAATCATAATTTTTTATATTACCTTATAAATATGGTCCTTATAATATGCTTTGAAAAAAAAGATCACCCTTGTTGTACTTGTGACGAAATCAGAAAAATAAAACCCTTGTAATAAATATGAGAAATTAAAAAAAAATACACGAGTTTGAAATACATTACATATTGAACCTAATTGTAGTGCGATAAGAGTCAGTTTTCGATGAAGTGTATTGGAAAAGTATTTCCCTTTGCAAATTAATGATTGTAGAAGACACTTTTTTTTTAACAAATACAAATATAATAAGTTTTTATAGTAAAAACTAAGGCACTACAAATAATAAGTAGATTATAGGAAGATTTGAGGAAATGGCGTAAGTACATACTCGTATTTGCATTCTCGTTCTGATAAGGGTTGGCATAGAACTGGCAAAATGCAATGCCGTGTATTTTTCCTGCCAAAAAATATCAATTCTTTTAGAATAAAGTCGAAAAAATCGTATCAATTGCTCTCTCTAAAAAGTATATTTATATTCAATTTTATATCAACATACAATAAGTGTATAGTTGTTTGGCAGAAAAAACTGTAGTCTGTCTCTGTCCTCAAGGCGCGAATGTCATTCCTGCTCTAAGATATCGACATTTATTTATGCCCGGTTGCTAAGTGAGTCAGAATGGCGGGTGTACCTCACCGAAATAAATTATAGTAATTACCGTTAAAATGTAATATTTAGCACCTAGCTCTAAAATACCTGTACCTCCTTTTTTTGTTACTGATAATAATAAAATATTACAGAACACCCGCCATCTTGATGTCAATATGGCGAGTGTACCTTAATTTTGAAATAATTTTATACAGAAGGAGGTACAAATATTTTAGAGCTAAGTACTGAATAGTACATTTTAGGTACATTTTTACGGTAATTACTATAATTTATTTCGCTGAAGTACACCCGCGATTCTGACTCTCACGTTACTAAGGTCCTATATCCTATTATAAGGACCATTTATTCGACATAATTACGCAACTAAACAATTTTAATAATTATTTTTGGAAATTATTGACCCGAATTAAATGACATTGTTGCAGCAGATAAGAAAAAAAACCCTCTCATTCAAAAAGTAATAACACCACTCTTTCTGGACTCTTTTTGAAAAATATTCGTAACTAATTTTTTAGACCTAGATGTTGTGTGCACCAAGATTCATTTACTGCAGTTTATTAATTTCTATGAACAACAACTTGCCAGTTTGTATGAAATATCGTGAGACGTAAAGGCTCTTAAGAATAACTGACACCGCACTGATCATCTGTTAGGCAACAGTTGGTATCTGTGAACCTTTAATGGATTTAGATAAGCTTTACTTTTCTGTATTAATTCAGACACTAACGGTTATCTACTTTTCACCTTATCCCTTTAGTAATAAGGTTGGAAAGTGGTCAACCGCCTTTGTCCCCTGCTTCAAGGTGCTAAAGTACAAAACTATGAGTTCATCTGGCAGCGAGATCTCGTTTTTAGCCACGAATCATGTTGTATTGCGCACAAATAGTTATGCTAGAAGAAAACTATTGAACGCAGCCTAAGAAGTGACTGACAGTAGGTACACTTGGATGTTGACATATTCCACAAAAGAATTTAAAATATTGTTTGTGCATCAGTTTCTGCTTGCGTTTGATAATTTGTTTTTAGCTTTATTGATATTTAGACTACTTTTTTAACGATTGTATTACTACTACCAACCGCATGTCAATGGTAACATTCTAGCATCGAGAACGTCGTTTTTTCCTAATAATGATCAGTTTTCATAGTTCAAGTATTACTTTTGACATGCGGTTGTTAGTACCTAGCAAATAACAATGAATTTGCCATCTATGTACTTATCAAGTTTTGATACGAATTAATAATAATAATAAAAATATTTATTTAGACTGATAAAATATGAACAATTAATTCTATACATTTTCAATTATAAAAGTTTTCAACGAATTCAGGTATTTTATTTTGCACCTAGATTCTAAACCAACTCAAGCAGTATAGATCCCGGCAGTTGGGACTCGAGGTGGCACTGCACAAGGTGTTTTCATGGCCCTCAGAACGCGCCACCACCGGGTTCTCAAATAACGGTAGGAGCGATCCACATCGACGTCGGGTCGACGACGAAGTACCTGGGACTAGTCCTCAAGAGCCGATGAAATTTCGAGGAGCACTTCCAACGATTGGCTCCAAAACTGGAACTGACCGGGGCTGTCCCCAAGCGGCTCCTGCCCAACCTAGGACTCTATGCAGGAATCGTTCAGTCCTTTGCCCTTCACGGCGCCGTTGTGAGTGCCGTCACTGCATCCCAGATAAACGTATCCAGGAAGATTCTGGCCTTCCGGATGATGCGAGGATACCGCAATGTCCCTGCGAAGCGGCAACAGTCCTCGTATGCATGCAAGATTTACTCATGGAGATGCAAGCGAAACTCCGCTACCGCGCGTCTCGAATTTCAGCGGGACCTCATGGCGATATGACAACAGCGATTATGCCGGGTATGCCATCGCTGGACAAATGTTTATGTGATAAGCATGATCATTTGTTCTATGTCTGGGTGTAATTTATCTATAATATGTATGTATTTCAGTATGTTTATCAGTTGTCTAGTACTCATAACAAAAACTCTGCTTAGCTTGAGACTAGACGGCGTTGTGTGATAGTTGTGGAATATTATTATCTCCTTTATTTTCCATTTTAACATATTATCATTTACATTTTTAAATATTACATAAAAAAAACAACTTTTAAAAATATAAAAAATAGTTGTCCGCCGGTGTCGGGAGCAGGGTCCAAGCTACCGGTGGTTAGGGCTCCAGAGACAGGAACCTCGTCACAATACGAGCCGTATCGAGAAGTACTGCCTTCTGTATCAGGCCCTTGATCCATCCGCGCAACGCCAGCTTCGACAGGATGGTCGTCGTTATTATTATTATTATTAATCTTGGTGATAAGTCCCTTCTTTATAGATTGGCTGGAAAGTCGTCATCCCAGATCCTCACCTACCGCATCACGCAGTTTCTCACTGGACGTGGTAAGTTTGTGTGGTTTCTGCACCTGATTCGTGTGGAAGAAACGTCTGGATGTCACCATTATGTTAACTATGGTCCCTGTTCAAATTTGATAAGTATCATTACTTTATCACACAGAAAAAATCGAGTATTTCCAGAATCATGTTAGCAATGTCGACTGCCATCCCTTCGGACTATGAGAGTAAAAGAACAGAGAGTAAATCTGTTCTCTTGCACCTGCGTTTTTTCAGTTGCCTTTTGTGTTCCAGGGTCATGGTGACTCTTTCGAACAATCCCTTCTAGGCATTGGCCCTACTGGACCCTTTCACCTTCTTTTCTACCTTTAATGGTAGAGCACACTAGTTCATTAAAGGCCTAGTTTATTCACTCGGGCCTTGAAGACACCTAAATTATATTCGGACGGGAAGACTGTTCCTAATTTACCTACAATAAGTCGGAGACGACCGTTTAGATTGGCTTGCTCGAAGTCCTGGCAATCTGGAAGCTAACAAGCATGTCTGGAATGCTTATAAGTTACGGATAAGAATTGTACTACCTGCTCAAAAACGTCAGGAAGCTAAAAAAAAGTAATTGCTGAAGAATGGGAACGAATTCCACAAAATGTTATTAAAAAATTAATGTCACTGAAAGCATGGAAAGGGTCATGCTGTGGTTTTGGCAAGAGAAGGTTTTTACACTTGTTACTTTAATTGATTTTAAAAAAACTTCTGCTTTTTATTGCTGACCACTTCCTATTGTTTGGACGTTTTCATCGGTAATTAATTTCATAATTTGCATTCAATGTTTAATTTTAACTTCATTCTTATTGTAAGAATTTCATAATCCTATTGTAATGTATACTCCAACGTTGGCTTTTTATAATGTTTTCGAGATTAGGAGACCAGGAGACCCGTAGCACAGGTTTCACCTAGTATGGGCTCCTGTCTCCCGTCTATAAACTGTATCTTATAAATTGTTCAAATCGTACTAAGTATGGGAGGAAATAAATAAATATATTACTATATTATTATTATTTAATTCATTAAAATCGACCTTAAAACGTAAATTTACTTTTTTTTACAAAGCAGTGTACCACGAACTCGAGTGTTTCGCAATGTGGTAGCTGCACGAAGGCTGCGCTGACATTCATAGTAGAGGGTGACCAGTTCATAGGTATGAGGAACAAAGTAAAGTCTCGCAACCGTCCATTAAACAGGGAGGATCTTCCAACCAAACAGGTGTCATGTCTGGTTGGAACTGCCCGAGAGACGATTTTGAGCTGATATATATTATGTTCGAATCGCGCGGAGTAAGTTCTGTAATTAGGCGATGCAAGATTTTATAGTTTATTTCATATGTGGAGCCATAGATGTCGCTACAAGTATATTCTAAGGTCTCTCTAAATCCTATTATTATGACGCTGACTGAGGTTATTACGTCACCGCTAGTTAATAAAAAATCCAACAAGCGGGCCGCTACAATTAACATCAGGTAGCTACTACTAAAACTTGATCTTGCTCATCTACCTTTTTATGATATATTTGTCATTCTTATAGACTCCGATTCGAATAACGCACGTCGACAACCAGTTAAATCATATTTTTATGTGAAACCAATAAGTACACCGTGTATAATGGTAAGAGTAGTGTTATGTATAATGTTTTTGTGATCTTAATAGTGGTGAATATTTTATTGTGTCTTCAAAGCGTGTAGGAAGTTTGAAGGTCAGGTTCAGTGTCATGTGCAGTGTTTATCACACTAATATTATGAAGACTGGTTTGTGTGTGTGTGTGTATTTGTATGTTTGTAACTTCTTCACGCTCCATCAGCATCGTTTTAAGTACGTAAAAACTAATTGACTCGGCCATACTGAAAGCTCTTAAGCTTGCGTATTTTGGAACTGTATGTAAGTGCATCAGACAGACATGCCCAAGTTCTGACTTGGGCATGTACATCACAAAACCATCTCTCAACAGATCGAAGCGCTGTGTTCGATTGTGGCGTTACTAGCAGCGCCGTCACTAGCGCAGGGCTCCGGGGACTCCACGCTCACGTCGCCATGCCCCAGCGTGTTCACACACGACCCACCCGGGGCGGAGCCCGGCTCGTGGTCTGGAGCCGCCACCTTGTCTACAGACGTACTGCTGCATCGGATGTGGCTCAGCATAGAACTGGATAGCCCGGCTTTGGGAGTTTTTGGAAAGTACAATGTAAGAGTATATGTACCAATATTTATTAATTACTTACCAGAACTTTAATTCATAATAACCATTCAATAAATACATCATCGCTCAATCAGTCTATAATGTTCTTCTACACAGACACAGGCATTTTTCCTGTAAGAGGCTCAGATAATGTAACTAACTAATTTACATAGGTAAATAGCACTATTTATTTTATTATGCGTGTCACAATTTTTTTTTAAATAGTCCCTAATAGTAGATTACGAGACTAGGGGATAAAGCAGAGTCTTTAAGTCGCGGGCGGCATGTTGAATACTGAACGAAACGAATGGATTTTAATCCCGAGCGTTAGTGAGGGATTTTTATAATGAACTCCCGAGCATTGCGAGGGAGAGTTAATAAAAAAAACCTTAATGAACCCTTAGTGAAGTGAAGAATTCAAGCCGCCCAAGAAAAAGACAGCTTTAACCCCCTGTTGCATACTCTACTTTTTACACCATCTGTGAGATAATTAAAAGACAATTTGGTCAACCAAATCATATATTAGAGAAACATTATATGTATTTACAAGTTCATCAAACAAACCAAATTCAGTACTCCAAGATTATATAGTTTCAATTTTCTATGACGCTCCCGTCAGTAAGCACGTTTTATTTTATTATCTTTTTTTGTTAGTGGCCAGTTTGAATTTCGAGCCAACTTGTTCGATGCACGTACATTTTAATTCACAATGTAGGCGATTTTTGATGTTCCAAATTCAAATCTCATTATTCCCTAGGGATCGGTCATACTGCATTATCTCCTTAGGGATAGAATGACTTGCTTTAAGTGAGGTTTGTATTGTATGACGTAAAAAACGACATTATCGAGCAGGTGGTGTAAAAAAGTTATATAATAACAAAAATAGAAAATAAGTAAAAGCAAAAATAAATCTTTGTGTTTGTTTAAACAAATAAAAAAAAAAACAAAATACAAGCACAATTAAAACTAAATAAAAATTGATACAGGCGGGCCATTTGGATAGCTGTGGCAGTGGGAAATATAAAAATGGAAAGAGTTCCACCTAATTCAGCAAAAGAAATTTTATATACTTACTACTACGAGTACTATAGAAAGGCGGACTTATGCCTTAGGGATTTTTTACCAATCGACCTTAGGTTAAACTAAATGGATTTTGAAGAGAATACTATTAGTCCAATAATTGTTATTGCAACTTTTCAGAACTGGACGGGTAACGCAACCAGCCAGGACAATATTCAGTTCATAATTTATGAGAACGACTTCAAAATTGACCCTGAGCAGTCAGTAGTAATGCATCTCGTTGTCCAATATGACCCTGTGGACTCGCCTCCGAGACTGCGGACGATAAGATTGAACGGGAAGGTCATCTGCAATGCTGAGCCGTTACAATCATCTGACAACAGTTCTAGTGCTGCATTGAAGTAAGTAGGTACTCGTACTTGAGCTAATTCGTCTTTACAATCTCTATATATAAGAAGTACCAGGTTGAACTCTTATCTCTTGAATCTTGGTTCTCGATCAGCATTCCTTTGTACACAGGAAGGATATTTCGGAATTCAACCTCTGAGGAGATAGAAAGAGTGTGTGTGATTAGATTTTCTTTAAACTTGGTCTTAAGAATCTTTACATTTAAAAGATATTTTTTTTATTTACAGCTAAATGCTATTCGCATTTGACTGCAAATCAAAAATCATCCTTTAGCGTTTTTTCTGCCTTTTTAATAAAAAACCCTTCTTGGTAGTTTAAAAAAAATAAGCACAAAGGTGCGGCGGGGTCTGTGTTGGCTCGCTTTGCTCATTCACTAAAGCCCGCCGTCCCTTTCTAACCTAACCTGTCCGAGTTGAGGTGCACCAAGCTCTTTAATAATTATAAAAAGTTCATTAATGTTTGTTATAAAATTAGTATGCACAGGTATTTTCTTTAAAATCTTTTTAAATCACTTTTTTCTTTAGCTATTCCTTTCAAGGTTTGAGTATAATCCTTTCTAATTCTTATCTCAGCCACCAATGTAAAAGATCGCGATCGAGTCACGACTTACTTTTTTAGTACACAAGCAAAGGTGATAACAAAAAAGCATTAGCAAAGATCACGAGGGACTAGAACCACGAGCTAGGAAAAAGCAAGCTATAGGGGTTTCCATAAAACAAATGTCGACAACCTTTTTTTATGGACAAAAAAGAAGATTTTTCCAAAAAAAGTCAAAAGTCAAAATATTTTATTTCATATAGGCCTACATGGGCACATATAAAACGTCAGAAGCTAGTGCACGGTTCGAAATTGGTCGTTTCCTATGGAGAAGAACCGGCAAGAAATTCCAGAGTTACTCTTTTAAAAAAAGTGGTTTTTATTACAATATTGATAGATCATATTATGTAAGAACAGTCTAGACCAGTCAATATTGTAAACAAAAGCACAATAAAAATAATCATAATTTAAAAAAAGTAAGTCGTAATAGGAAGTAATCTAAGAATTCGTGGAGTGTATACTCCACGAATTCTTAAATTACTTCCTTAGTGTTCTCACATTCACATTACAACAGGTAGTCATTGCCAGACAAGCGTGTCTTCGACTTACTCTTTCAATTTTTAATATGCTTGTTTGGTTAGAACACGCTTAATATGAGTTTTGAATTTTCCCACACTAAGTCCAGTTACCCCCTTTGGCAGCTTGTTATAAAAGCGTATGCTGTTTACTAATAATGACTTGCTGCTCTTAGCTAATCTCCAGTTGGGTAAAAATAATTTCATGTTTACTATGTGTACTTTTGTTGAGAAAATCGCTTCTAATTTTAAAGAGTCCTAAATTTTTACGAACATACAAAATGCATTCTAAGATATAAAGAAAAGGCAGAATCAGTATATTGATTTCTTTGAATTTCTTTTCTGAGGGACTCGCTAGGACCCATCTTATAAATAGCCCGGATAGCTCTCTTTTGCAATATGAAAATGAGTACATCAGCTGCATATCCCCACAGTAAAATGCCATAAAACATGTGGAAATAAGCGTAGTAAACTAATCTAGCTGTGGCTACATCTGTCAATTGCCTGATTTTTTTAACTGCATATGCAGCTGAGCTTAATCTTCCCGTGAGAGTACTAATATGAGCGCCCCACTGCAGTTTAGAATCGATAGTTACACCTCAGAACACAGTGTCCGTAATAACATCAAGTTTTTTGCAGTTAAGAATTAGACAGACGCCAACTTGAGGGACATTCGGTGAAGAAAACTTTATACATTTAGTTTTAGTCGCATATAATACGAGATTATTAGCTGCAAACCATTTCGAAAGAACAGCCAAAGTTTTCTTGACATGCAAGACATCACCATGTTTTCTATCTACTTTAAAATAGCCATCATGTAAGGAAGTTCATTAATGTAAACTAGAAAAAGGAAAGGGCCAAGAATTCAACCCTGAGGCATGCATATCTTTACTTAAGATCCCGAGGACGTCGCCCCATTAATGGAAACTTTTTGTTGCCTGTAAGATAAATAGGAAAAAAACAAGATCAGCAGCTCGTCCGCGAATTCCGTAATGATGTAATTTACAGATCAGATCAACACAGTCAAATGCTTTAGAGGGGTCACAGGATATGCCAGAACAGACAGGACTTCTCCCAGGATTCCAAAATGTGACTGATGAGTTTCACTCCTGTATCCGTCGTTGACCTTCCTTTCGTGAAGCCAAACTGATGACTATGCAAAATCCTATTTGAATTTAAATGAGACCACATCTGGTTTAATAGTCTATTAAGACTCGTCTATTAATAATAGACGAGTCTTTTATATTAGAATTAGTAAAAATGTTATCTATACATGAAGCTGAAGTAGGGGCTATTCTTGTTGCTTCATTAAAATACATTTTAAATTAAAGGAGCTAAACAGTGAGAGAAGTTTAAATTGCACAGGTGAATTTACTAGTAAATCAATATTTAAGTCTGTAAATCAATTTGCAATGTTAACTTATTGATTCCTTTCTAGTTTAGATAACCGTTTTTCAAATATCTCAATGACAATGGATGAGTGCGGGGTGGTCGCCGGTGGCAACGTGAGGTTCCCCTTGATCTACAATGGAAACTTTTACAAGAGAGGAGAGATACCTTGGCTCGTAGTTATCTATAGACACAACCAAGGGGTTCTTCAGAGAATCTGTGGAGGGACATTAATTTCGGATCTTCACGTTTTGACCGGTAAGTTATCCCTTGTTATTGTGATAGAAATAAGTAAGTTCCATAAGTGATGTTTACAGATATAGAAACCAGGGTTCATTTTGTTACATTTTTGGTAAGGGCATCCCTTACCAAAAATGGACTCATAGAATATAAAATATATTAAGAGACCAGACTGCGGCGTGGCAGCGGCGCAGGAGGTGCGCGGACGGCGGGAATTAAGCAGAGCGCGGACATCCAAAAGTATTATGTTATGGCGCGAAATTATTCTTACAAGATAGACAACGGGAACTCGTTAAAATGGAACAGAGAAAAAAAAAATATCAAAAGCATTTTCTTGTGGTTAACCTGGTAAAACTTTCAAAAAGCTGATCGTCTGAATAATTTAATGTAAAATTTTCTCTGAATTTTCAGCGGCTCACTGCCTGCAGCTGGGGTCCTGGTACGTTACTCCCGTGAAAGATATCACGGTAAAGATTGGGGTACACAGCCTGAATGACCCCAATACCAATTTGACCATTACCAGGAAGTTGATAGCGAGATACATACATGAAGAGTATAATCCTTATACGCTTCAAAGTGAGTATATATATGGAACTACCAGCCGTACTATTGCATACACCTATTTGTTAGAGTGAGAATCAGATTGCCCCTGTAAGTCTAGTGTATCTTCTAATTCTATTTCATTTTTTATAGCTAATTAAGAACTTACTTGTTGTAGATGACATCCTGATACTGACTCTGGACAAAAGCGTCAGGTTCAACGATTACATCCGCCCAGCTTGTCTTTGGAGCGGTGACACTAAGCTGTCACGTGTGGTTGGGGCTACTGGAATTGTAAGTGCTTATTTTCAACTTTAATTACAGAAAAACTTAATTTAGAGACATGTAACAGTTCAAAATGCTTCGAGAAATGAGTATGTAGTTTCTTTGAATTACCAAATCAGGAATGTGGAGGTACAACATCGTGGAGATGTTGTAGATAACTAATAGACGATTACCATTATTTTTAAGAGCACCTACATCTTCCACGCCTTGAAGGAATCCAACGCCAGTTTTCCAGGTGGCTATATATTAATCGGGAAAATTTTTATACGAAGTAACCAGAAAAAATGACAAAATATTTTGTCAGATCATTTTTTAGTATTAGAGATCAGAAATTTTTATTTCAAAAAGACTTTTTACATGAACTTTTAAATTGCCAAAATAAAAAAAAAGAGTAAAGCTAAATTGCACGCACGTTTCAAAGCGTAGATCTCTGTGAAGAAAAACGTGCAAGAAACTCCATGCACACTTTCTTTAGTCATTACATGAGTTACACAAATCTTGATATTATATTTCTTGTCGCTAATATTGTGTGAGCACAACTTAGACAAAGAATGCAAAATAAAGTAATTAAAAATTAGAAATTGAACTGATGGCTCCCGTTCACAAAATGTCGCGTACAATCAGCCCTCAGCATAACAATTTTGAAGGGAACGAAATGACCCAATAATACATGTCTATAACAAAGAGACATCAGAGTGAGTGCAAAGTTTTTGTATAACCTATGACAAACTCTTCACTGCCATGCTCGTTTGTGTGAAACAAGCAGTAACCTAATAAAAATGCTCCACGGTACTTAACATTCACAAAATTTGAAAAAGTGCTAAACTACCCTAAACAATTCTATAGTTTCCAAACACAAAAAATAAAAAAATAATACAAACTCCATTACAATAAACAAGTAAAATAAAAAACGATGTCAAAAACCACAATATAAAAAGGGCAATAATAGCATCTCTTGCAATATTTATAAAAATATAAAGAAAAGAAATACAACTTATTATTAAGCAAAACTGGTTGTGGCTGTTGACCACCACTGGCGTTTAGCCAAGCATTTTTATAAAGGATATAATCTTCCAATTAATAGTTGTCTACATAGTGTGCGTTTAATGCATTTTTTTTTACTCATTTAGATGGAAAAACTCGTGTGGTATATTATTCTAAAATTAAACACAGTATCCCTATGCTATAGCTAATCTGAATCGAGGTTGATACCGTAGTAAAAATGTAAATATTTTTTTGAGCATACATAATATTTCCACAAGGGACTGTCATGATGTGTATTACTTTAAATAGTTCTGTAGAGAATCGCGCCTGCGAAGATTATAATATGGCTCTGATAGCTCTTTTCTGCAGAATCTCAGAAAAGAGAATCTTCTCAATCCCATTGCAAAATACCGTAAGACTTTATACTATGAAAGTAACTAAAATAGACCAGCGGTATCTACATCAGTAAATTGACAAAAGTTTCTGTCAGCATATACTGCAGAACTAAGTCGTCCTGGCACTCCTGCCAGAGTTGTTAAATGAAGACTCCATTGTAGCCTCGAGTCAATCGTCATCCCCAGAATAACCGTATTCTCGCCGAATTCGAGTTTCTCTTTGTTCAATATTGATTCAGACTTATTACTTTTAACATTCGGGTACGCAAACTATTTACAATGCTTTTGTGGTTGTTTTTGTAATAGATATGGTAGATCATTATATACACTAAAAAGAGGATAGGACCCATTATTGAGCCTTGTGGTACACCTGTTTTGGTTTTTGAACCCTGAAAATTCTTACAGTTTATTTGAACTTGCTGTTGCCTGTCATTTAAATAAGATTTTACAAAGTCGAATGTAAGTTTACCTAGCCTATAATATTCTAGATTAAAAAGCAAGGTTTTATGATTAATGCAATTGAAAACTTTTGAGAAGTCATAAAATTTATTATTATGTTTTTTTTTTTACTTTTTATTGTTTTTGTCTTATACCTTTTTATTATTTATTGTATGTATAATGTAAAACCATTATTTTTAAATATAATTATTAATAATATAATAAACCAAATTTTGTAAATGTGTGAACACCTTTAAGTGAAGAATCCGCTGCAATAATTGATATTGAATATTTATAAGAATTTTATTTAATATATCGGTGAACTATTCATTGGAGTGTCAGTCTTCTTCTTCTTCGTTCGTTACATTCTTTGGTGAAACCATACTGCTGATCTTGTATCTTTTTGTTGCTGTTAAAATGGTAGAGTTTTTGATCAAGCATGACTTTTTCAGATACTTTACTGAAAACCAATAACACGGACATAGGTCTGTAATTATTAGTGTCTGTATCTGGAAAGACTCCTGGTCTAAACAAAAATTTAATGTTAAATCCTGGTGCTATATGGTCTCGATTATGGATGTGCATACTTTAATAGACATTCCCCATAGTTCTTCGGTTAATTTGATTTTGATTAGCCGGAAAGCCTTTATGACTGTCATAAGATTTATATGTTTAAATTGAAATTCAACCGGACAGCCTAGAAAGTTTGCTTTCAATAAAACAATTGGTACTTCAGGGGTGGAATTTAAAACTTCCGAATAATAATATGAGAAAAGCATTGACTCCTACTGTGTCACATGCCAGAACATTTGCACCATTAAAGATTTTTTTTATGACAATTGAACCGATTGCGAATTAAAGATTATAAATTAGAATTAAAATATAGAACGCACACGTCTTGTGAATTAGAAAGCATTTTATATGTTCGTAAAAACTTAGGACTATTTAAAATTAGAAGCGATTATCACAACAAAAATACGCGTAGTAAACACGAAATTGTGTTACCCAAATAGAGATTAGCTAAGACAAGCGAGTCATTCTTAATAAATAGCATACGTTTTTATAACAAGTTGCTAAAAGCGGTAACTGAACTTAGTGAGAGACAATTCGTAATTCATATTAAACGTCTTCTAACCAAAAAACCATATTATAAGGTTAAAGACTATATTGAAGACACGCTTGTTTTGCCAATGACTACCTCTGTACATGTGTCCCCCTGGTTACTCATCAATATTGTGTCTGTTAACTGCTCCAGCTCTGTTTTAATATTATATACATTTTTTATTTCATTATTTTCTCTAACACATTGCTTTTTTTTAAATTTTTAAGCCTTCCACTTTCTTAAATTCGTTGAAAATTTATTTTGTTAACATTTTATTAATGTTTGTAATTATTTATATTTTTCTTGCTTTTTTATAAGTATAGCCTCTTTTTTGTTTTGTAATATTGATGAATGTGAGAACACTGTATACCCCACGAACTCTCAGATTACTTCCTATTAAGAATTACTTTTTTTTATTGTGTTTTTTTTGTGTGATTTTGTGTACAGTTTACACTGTTCTTACATAATATCTATAAACATTGTAACATGAACCACTTTTTTTAAAAAGAGTAACCATGGAGTTTCTTGCCGGTTCTTCTCCATAGAAAATGACCAATTTGGAACTGTGCACTAGCTTCTGACGTTTTATAAGTGCCCATGTAGGCCTATGTGAAATAAAATATTTTGACTTTGACTTTGAATTATCAAACTGCGAACATTCCGTAGGTAGCAGGTTGGGGTAGACGGAGCGTGGAGGACATGCGAGACAAGCTGGACGAGCCCCAAATGGTGCGCGCTCCTATAGTCAGCACCTTAGCGTGCCGGGGCAGCAAGGCTGTCTTCCACCAAGTTACCTACAACACTACCTTGTGCGCAGGTACGTAGCACTCAATACTTCTGAATATTACATTCGAAATATCACTTTTGACAGTCAATTGTTGTCCCTGTAATATTTAGGATGCCAGAAGAAACTTGTGATATTTCACTTTAACAGGTTATCGAAATGGTACGGGCCCTTGCAGCGGGGACTCAGGCGGCGGCCTCTTCTTACTAGAACGCGGCAAATGGACAATCCGGGGCGTCGTGTCATTGTCCCTTCAGAACACATGGCTCACCTGTGACCTCAACGAATATGTCGTGTTCACTGATACTGCGCAGTTTTTGCCGTGGATAAGGAATATTATAGGAGACAGATATATCGAGTAAGTAGTTATTTGATCCGCAAAATACAAAGCATCTATTTTCATCAAAATTCCACTAAGGAAAAGTATTTTTTATTAATATTTATTTTATAAATAAAAAATAATATTCCACAAAGTATGTAATTACCAGTTAATAAAAAGTACTATCACATTTATCCTTTACTTATATATTCGGGCCTTCCTGTTTCATGGTGCACTACTAATCTGACTGACATAAATTATTCAATCAAATTAAAATCTTATTCTAAATATGAATGACCATTTAAAAGTATATTCGATCGACCATTCTGCATGCGAAAAGGCTCGTTGCCCATGCGATCTCTGTATATATTTCAGTACCTACTCTGACGAGAAACACTTTGTAATGTAAGCAAATCGAAGCAGATTGATTGATGTGGATTTTCCAAGTTCTTTATTAAATCAAATTTGATCTGAAAATTAATTGTAAAAATCTGTGTAACCATCACTTCACTGATCACCGTTTATTCTTATCATTCAGCCCCAACCACCACAATCAGGACAATGACTACGTCCTGACGTCGCAGAGGTCAGCAGTGAGGCAAGTACCATTTCTCATTATGTCATGCCATTTTAAGTGCAATTTTTATAACAAACTCGATAGCATTACCGTTAACGTTCGCTTATGTCAAATCGTATGAAAAAAGAGGGTCACATCGACAATCCGTAATACTTCGTTTAAAGGCACATAATAGTATAGTGATAGAAAGTGAGAATTAGTTGAACATGCCTGAGTTCGCTTCTCAGGTGTGATCTCATCTCTCTTATGAAACTCTTTTATTTCAATTATGTCTCTTCGTTATTTAACACCGACTTCCGAAAGCAAAATTATTTTGCATTCTTTTGTTGCGGTATCACCACTAAAAAGTAGATACCCCTCAGTCAAACTTATATTGTGCAAATTCTACGTACAGTAAGGTCTATAAAATTTAATTAACCTTTCAGATACCATCAATTTGTGACACAATAGTAAGACAATAGCGAACGCGCATCTCCCCCCCCCCCTTTAAAATAAAAATTTCAAAACCGGTCTACAATTGACCGTAAAATCGATGAACATACAAAAAAAACATACTGCCGAACATAGAATCTCCTTCTTTTTTAAGTCAGTTAAAAATTACTAACTTTTGTCCTGTTAGACCTGCAAGCTTACTCTTGAGTTAAATTCCGGTCGGTCGACATTGAGATTGTGACATTTCGTACCCTTGAATTCAATGCTAGCGCCAAATTGGGTCAAAATTGCGAGACCATTTTGAGAAGTAAGTGAAATCGTATATGTTGACAATATTGTTTTCAAGAGTACCAAATCACGTAACGTCAAAATTGACATTGTAATCGGATTGACTTTAGATTGAAATTGAAATTAATTTGGAGAGTGAGCCTGCACGTTAGACACATTTGGATACTATGTGTGGAACTTGTCTAAGAAATGTATAAATAGACAATCGACCGACCACCGAAACAGTGAAGAGAAAACAAGGCGCAAATTGATCACCCTAAACATTATTTATAAAATGATAGTATTATTTGATGTTATTAATATTTTCAGTGATGGCGATAACTTTTCCGGACCAACTTCTAATACTAACAACCCTGAGGAACAAGTGAGTCCATTTCATCACCAGCCTTTTTAACACGCTTCCGAATGAAATATTTATTTTAACAGATTGAAATTGGAAACATATCATGAAAGTAGTATTTTTAGAATCGGTTGCTAAATCGATTTAAGAGAAAAGTTATATTTTAAAATAGGTAATTTTATTTTCCAAAATAATCAAAAAAACTTGATTAGTCTTGATGAATACGATACGATCATATCACCGAAGTTATGTACGCTAATGATCTGTGTTTTGTGACGTAATCTGCAAGAGTTAAAGAGTAAACATAAAAAGTCATGTCATAGGTACAATTGGCCTTAAATTTAGCAAATACTAAAGTCATGCCTTTAGACGCTGCTAACCATGGCCCGCTTGACATACGACTTGACAGTGCTGTCCATAAGCAAATGGATAAGTTTAAATACCTGGGTAGTACTAATGGTACTACCCATTTTATTAACAACCTTGTAGGACTGTAATACTAACATCTTATACAAACAACCACTTTTAAAGACCTTCAAGATTTCGTTGTTCTATCAAACACATTTCAGCTCTGTATTTTGCTATACCTCCCTACGTCTGTACGGCGCAACGCAGGCGCATCAATCACCCCCGCTCCCCTCCGCTATTTTATTATCGCTTGCTTCTCACAGACTTCGTAATATTTAGAACGTTCAATGTAAATATTTTAATTTTTGTATGATAGTCTAATTAGGTTAGAGACGGCGCGAGCTCAGAAGAATGTCTGGAAGGACTTGGGGGAGGCCTTTGCCCAGCAGTGGGACAGTAATGGCTAGTAAAAAAAAAAAAGTCTAATTAACTAAAATATGATTTTTAAAAGTCGTAGAACAAAAGTTGATGTTTATGATGTTAGTAATGTAGTCCTGAGAGTGTTTTACAAATAATCCTTTTCTGGCAAATAAAATGTTTTTATATCTTTCTTTTTCTTAGTTTATTTTTCTTCCTTCCTTTCAAAATAGTAACATGAACCAAATGTTTGAAACGACTAATCTGTAATGTCCCAATTATTTTCTTAATTTTATAGTTTCAATGCGGGAAGGTGATACTGAAAACCTTACCGCTGGTGTTGAATGATTCTCCTACATTCGAAAGACAGTGGCCGTGGCAAGCTGCTCTCTATCAAACCAAGGTAACAATTTACTTGCCTTATAAGTAAACACGGAGTAAAGGGAGCCAGTATAATCTTCTAATTCTTCAAACAATTATGAAGTTTAAGTATACGCGTTGCCGTGTTAGTCTGCATAATTCCTGTATGTCCAAAACTATTTCGATTTGCCTTGCTCCTTTTTAATGAAATTTGGTTTTAGAATATAGCTTTCAAAGTTTTTTTTTAATGTTTTTCTAAGAAAAATTCAACAGTCTTCAAACATAACTCATGGAACGGGCGCTGGAAGGAGTTGAGTATGCAAAATATGGACCGCATTCTGCGATTTTTTTTACACTCAGGAAAGCATGCAGATTACAAATCTGGATGTTGCCAGGAGGTTTAGTGTAGGGAATGCAAAACCGACTAAAATTAAAACCCGATTTTTAACCGGTTTTCGGTAAAACCGGTTTTCAAATTAGTTTTTTTTTTAATTGAAAATTTTAAATTGCTTATGAAATCCAGGCCGCCTACAACTTGCATATTTAAAAAAAATATTATTTAGAAATTTATTTATTCAAAAGAAATTTTATACCTAATATGGCCATAAATTCTGTTACAAATTAAAAATATCTTAACTTCATAAAAATGAATGTCTTAGAATCATGTTGTAGATATAAATTTAAACCAGAAAATAATACATACTTCTACTCAAAATATCCGTCCATATCCTTAACACAAGCTTTTAAACGTTCAGGTCATGCGTCTATCGGTTTACGCACTGTGACCATTGGAAAGTGGTCCACCGCTGATCGAAAAAAATTGGTTGAGGATTCTTAATTATTGTGACGTTTGGAGCAGCCCATGTCCTCTAATACAGACTTTAATTTATAGTCCAGGGGTTGAGATCTCGGCTAGCCGAGGGTCAATCATTAACCTTAATGAAGTCCAAAACATTCGCTGCCAAACAAGCTTCGATAGTTCTTGTCTTGTGACCGGTTGCTGATTCTTGCTGAAAAGACCCTAGTGTGTTATCAAAAAGAGAGAGAGAGGCTTTGCTACGCCATCTAGGACGGTATCTTGATACACTATAACTAAAGTTTTCACCGATTTTCACGAAATATAACCTTGGTCACTCCGTGATAGGATACCCTACTGAACCATTACATCAATTTATTTATTTATTTTATTAATTACAACAGATGAACAACCAATTACAGTAACTGAACAAAAAAAAAAAAACAAAGTATAAACAGTAAGTAAAAGTATAAACCACACGTACATCAATCCCTCTCACAACACTTCTGACATACCAAAAAATCCTCTTCTTTCATCCGCAAACAAATAGTTTGTTGGGTAAAAATCCAAGAGATCATTTAGTGCATTACATTACATTCTTTGTGTTTTGAAAATAAGAACCAAAATTAATCGTATTAGTAGTGAAAAGTGTATTATTTTTCGCTACAGCGGATATTAAAATCAACCAAGTATAGGTTTGTACGTTTGTTTAGTTCAAGTTTCTCGATGATGTGGCCCGTCCTAAATTTCGGCCGGACTCAAAATGAAACTGGGGAGAAATTTAGTAAAGCCGTCCCCCACTACTCACAACTACCAATGACATAACATTTGTCGGAATCGATAGCGGAGACGGGCCTCTTAGTCTCTTGTAGTCCATCCTCCTTTCCAATCATCACATACACAACAGTAATCAACCAAATTCCAGAACGTCGACAACAAGTATATCTGCGGAGGAACCCTGGTGTCGCACAGACATGTCATCACAGCCGCCCACTGCGTCACCAAAAGGAAGTCGGAAGAACCAATCGACCAGAACACCGTGACAGTCTACCTGGGGAAACAAAACCTAAGGACCTCGGTGGATGGAGTGCAATTTAGATTTGTAAGTATTATTGGCATTATGAACGAAACCAACCCAATGGGAGATTCCTTCTCCACAATGAAGGACTTCCATACAAACTTTCGTCTTGTCCGCTCTAGGGGGTGATGTTTTTTGAAAGGTTATTCTTAGTGTTCACGTTCGTTAGAAATTGATACAATTTCAATCTAAGGATTTCTTTAAAAAAAAAAATGATTATTGTATCCAAGTTGTTTTTCGAATTAATTTATTAATTAGACGTTTTAATTAATTATGAAAGATTAAGAAGTGTAGGTAATCCCTCTACTTATTTCTACACAAAGAAATGTTTTCGGTGACTTTTTCGTCGATTTAGGTATATTTAGGTGTGGCTGTACAAGTCAGCAGATTGGGATGAGATGCGACAATTTTTTATTCTTATCCTTGGCAGCAGGTCTGCTTCTCCTCTTTTGTTCCCCGCTCTTGGGCGTAGCGGGAGGTAATGTCAGACTCTTACTGAGTAAAAAATCCACCCCGTTCCTACAAGCCTTCATACCGGGGCTCGAGTTCCCTTTCGGATAACCCTGGCCCCAGTAGGCTTCGACCCGGCTAGGTTCCTGCTGTTGCTGACAACTCCTTGAGGCGCGCGGGAACAGTGCGCGCTGTCGACGATTTGGGCTTGGGCCGGACAGTTACCGGACGGCCGGACAGCGAGCTACCCATTGCTCACTACTCTAACACTAACTTACCATTTCCCGCGCCTACGGTGGCTAGAAATCGGGATCGGAATCCCGGCAGCGGCGAGAGCGCCGTTGCCTGATTCGGTCTGCCTCCTCCTTTGCGAGCATTACTGCTTCGCAGAAGTCGGCGGCCGCCTGCCACTCCTCCTCGCTCCGGACTATGGCCTCAATCAAAGCCCAGCGCGAGAGATCAACGCAGCCGATCGCCCCCACGAGGGCACGGCGATGCTCCGCCCAAGCAGGACGTACCTCGACTGTGTGCTCCACCGTGTCCTCCTGGCTTCCAAATGTCCTCCAGTCTTCCAAATGTCCTCCTGTCCTCTTCGTAAGTGGCAATGGGCAGGGCACATTGCACGCAGAACAGATAGTCGATGGGGATGAAAGGTTCTGGGGTGGCGACCGGAAGACGCAGCGTTGGAAGGCCTCCAACAAGGTAGACTGATGACCTAGTGAGGGTTGCGGGAATCCGATGGATGCGTGACGCACAGAACCGGTCGTTGTGGTGACGCTTGGGGAAGGCTATGTCCAACAGTGGACGTCTTTCGGCTGATATGATGATGATGATAATATTATGTTTATTGAACCTGGCTATCCCATACAAAAATATTTTTCCTATCTGACCCAATTAGTTTTTTCACTATTACAATAAATTACTTGTTAATACTTTAGTATTGATAAATAGATACAGTACAAAGGCACCCCAGCGGTCACAATCACCATCACCAGCACATAGATTCACTGAGTTAGAGGGAGCTCCGGTTCTTCCCCAACAAGCAACCCCAAAAAACAACAACAACAACAACAACAAAACAACAACAATACACAAACTCCCTGTGCAAGCAATCATTTAGCCAACAACCGAGTTCCTTACCCAGATTGAAACAATGAAGTCAGACGCTGCTGCCAAAAAACTTAGATGGCTAACATTTTTTTTTTTTTATAAACCAGGTGAAGAAAATATTAGTGAATCCGAACTTTTACGCCAGAAACTTTAGCAGTGACGTGGCCATATTGGAGCTGCGTGAACCAGTAACGTACACCGAATGGGTCAGACCTGTGTGTCTCTGGCCTGACAACGACACTGATCTCAATAATATTATTGGGAAGAAGGGTTCGGTATGTATTCTTCATTACAAGTTTTAATTTTTTTTTTTAAGGCAGAAGAGTTTGATACGAACTATCTAAGTGAATAGTGATAAATCTGATATCTACTCTGCTCCTATGCCTCTCGAATTTCTATCGAAAGCCACATAAATTTGCAATAGTGTTTTTATTCGTCCAAACGAAAATAACTCAATAATAGTGTAATTTTCATGGTTCAATCATTAAATTGGACCCAAATACTTGGAATACTGCTTATCTTCTCCCAACTGCTGAAAATTAAAATTTAAAATTGAATTAATCATTCCTAAAAACCCTTAGTTAGACCAAAAACTGACCAGCTGCTGGTTTAGCGCCACCACGCGTGTTCATTTCGAAAATTCTAAAATGTTTGTAATGTGAATTTAAATAAAGGCTGCGCTGAGTGCTTGGCACCTTCGCGAGTCACTTAACGTATTGGCAATTGCAAAGCGACTCCCGAAGGTGCAAGCCAGCGACTAGGGCCTCAAGTCTGCTATTAAAATAATGTCAGAATGGTCTATCATTGATGTCATAATTGTCGATTTTGACAAGTTTGGTAATCTACTAATATGCTGGCGTCATTATGACTTTCCAATGGTCAACCACTGACACTCCATTGAAAGAAGTGGCATAGAATAGTAATCTCGTACATATTGACAAATGAATATTTGACGTATTTGGTAATCTGCTAAAACTTCGACAGTTTATTTGATCAGTGTTCTACCATTAGACCGTTATTGTGCAGTTATTGGTTTTAATATGCTCGATATTATCATTCTACCACAACTCTATTACGGTTCCACTGACCGATCAATGATCGATCATTATGAATTAGCAGAATACGAACTTTTAGCAAAATGACAATGTGATCGTGTTGGAATGACGAATTTATAAAAATAGCAGACTTGGGCCCCTGGTCAGTGCTCTGAGCGCCTGTCACTGCAGTCTAAACCGAACGCATAATTTCATAACGTGCTGTCATTATTTCAGGTGGTAGGCTGGGGTTTTGACAACACTGGCAAGTCGACTGAAGAGTTGAACCTTATAGAGATGCCAGTGGTAAGCCAGGAGACCTGCATCCGATCATACATCGAGTTCTTTGCGAGATTCACTTCGGATCACACCTACTGCGCTGGTTACAGAAACGGTAATACCTCAAAGCTTGCTTGTGGCTTAATGTGTGTGAATATTCCTCTTGATATACTACTTTCTACTTATTATCAACCTCCTAAAGAATAAAAAAATAACTACGAATTAAATAGCGCAGGAACAACAGTAATTTTGAAAACATATTTAAAAAAAAGTCACTTAATTGACAAAAAAAACGTGAATCTATACTCCATCTTTTTAGGTAGTATTCTAAATGTCAACAATCTTAACATATCTTCTATCTAAAAAATTGTCTAAAAATTTTATCTAAAAATGTATACAATTAGACCGATGTTAGGTACCTAATTAACTAAATTTTAATAATCTTTTTACACCAACCTGCTCAATAAAGTCGTTTTATACGTCATACAAACCTCACTTAAAGCAAGTCATTCTATAATTATATTAACTTTATAATTCCCTCACTATCGTTCGGGATTAAAATCAGCAACCTTCGTTTCGTTCGGAATTCAACATGCCGCCCTCGACCTAAAGACACTGCTTTATCCCCTAGTCACATAAACTACTATTGTACTATGCAACACAAAAAAAACATCACGCTGAAAAGTTCAAGTCACACCGTTAAGAGAAAAAACGCCGTACCACACCTTCCTGTCACTTATATAGATATATTCTTTATTGTATACCAAAAATGAAAATTGCAACAGGAACTTGAAATTAATAAGGTGGACACTTCTTAGCAAAACTAATTATAACATCTTCTATCAAATTTTCCAGGTACCTCAGTCTGCAACGGTGACAGCGGCGGTGGCATGGTCTTCAACATGAACGGCATCTGGTACCTTCGAGGTGTGGTCTCCTTGTCAGTAGCCAAGTCGGACGAACTCATATGCGATCCCACACACTACGTCGTATTCACAGACTTAGCGAAATTCTTGCCATGGATTCATGCTACTGTTTCAGATTAATGATCTTGTGATATTCTAAAGGCTAATTTTGTTTATGAGTAATTATAACGATCTGTTTTCTGAGTAGGTGATGATAACTCATGGTTAAGGGGCCGGCGACGGATGAATTTCTATACAAACGTAATACCACGCTCATTTGCAGTTGGAGCATGTTTCCAACATATTATGATGATATTCGGTTATAGACAAAATTTATCTAGGTACCTACGTCTTTCTTTAAAAAAAAAAAAAAAAGAAATTTAAACGAATTGTATTTCGCACTTTTTTACAGCGTAAATGGCAAGACATGCCATTTGGCTTTTCCTATAGTAAAAATAACAATATTTCTAATATTCTCGACGTAGGAACCTAGATAAATATTGTCTATAACCGAATATCATCACAATATGTTGGAAATATACTCCAACTGCAAATGAGCGTGGTATTACGTTTGTATAGAAAATTCATCCGTCGCCAGCCCCTTAAGTGCAACAAATTAGTGCATATAAAAGAGCTAGCTAGATACCTATATGCTAGCTCTCACTCACTCTTCAAACTCTAGGTACTACTGTAGTAATTTACGAGTACCAACTTAGTGTGTAGAATATGAATTTAGAGCACTTTATTTGTATAAATATTTACTTAGCAAATTAAATACCTGAATATTTGCTCAACTAGTGTGATGAATTTATTGATCACGAAGTATTTTCTTATCAATAGAATGAATAGGAATTTAATATTCAACCATGACGGAATAACTCGGAAATTCCATGCCCCATGATATAATCCCTCATAACAATATTAGTCTTTGGAAATATCTAATTATCCGCCATTTTGATTAGGCAGCCATTTTGTTATTATGTTAGGTTATTATCACAGAACAGATGAAAGAGGTTAGAAGGGTTAGAAGAGTACCACAAAGTAGGGCAATGCTCATAGTTCAGATACCAATAGTAAACTTGCGATCTAAGTGTGCGTGATTTGTTACTTGCGTAATGCGCGTTCGTATTGGTGAGACAAGCGGCGACACTCGTTGTAGTACAAATCGGAAAGTATTTCCTTTCTAACTTCTTTCGTCATTTCTGTGGTTATTATAGTTTATTTTGATACAGGCGTAGAAACTTTGTCATTACAACCGAGGCGGAATTCTCCCGAGCCACAGGCGAGGGTGTTATGGAGGGTGTGATATGCCGCACTCGGGCGGCAGTGACAACGATGTTTTTCAGTACACTTCGAAGAAATACTTTCTCTGAAAATCAAGACGCATTTTTGTTCATTTACTACTGAAGAGATTTTCCTAAGTTGTCTTTCATTTTAGTTTTGATTTTGATGGCAACAAGCTATCGCAAGCATTTTTTGCGGTGCTCATAATATCTGAACAATTCTCTTCAATCAAATCTTAAATTCGACTTTTTTTTCAAAAATAACACAAGTGAAATAGTCCTCGTATATAATTAACTTTTTCCCGCGCTTAACCTTTGCAGATTGAAGGAAAAGCAAAGGTATCAAAGCCACAATAAATCGTTTTATTAAATTAAGAAATTCAAATGAAAAAAAAAATACACGAGTTTGATTTACATTACATATTGAACCTAATCATAGTGCGATAAGAGTCAGTTTTCGATGAAGTGTATTGGAATACTCGTGCATTTTGATACAAGTGCAAAAATTTTGTCATTGCGACCGAGGCGGAATTCGCACGAGCTGTAGGCGAGTGTGTTAAGGAGCCGAATGCTGCATTGTTTGCTACAAGGTGCTAAAGTAGGTACAAAACTATGAGTTCATTTGGCAGCGAGATCTCGTTTTTAAGGTTCCGTAGTCAACTAGGAACCCTTATAGTTTCGCCATGTCTGTCTGTCCGTCTGTCTGTCCGTCCTCGCTTAATCTCGGTGACCGTTAGCACTAGAAAGCTGAAATTTGGTACCAATATGTATATCAATCACGCCGACATAGTGGTAAAATAAAAATTGGAAAAAAATGTTTTATTAGGGTAGCCAACCTATATGTAAAGTGGGAGGTGATTTTTTTTTTAATTTCAACCCTGACGTGTAATATATCGTTGGATAGGTATTTAAAAATGAATAGGGGTTTACTAAAATCATTTTTTGATAATGTCAATAATTTCGGAAATAATCGCTCCAAAAGTAAAAAACAATGTGCCCCCTCTAACTTTTGAACCACAAGTTTAGAAAATATGAAAAAAATCTGAAAAGTAGAACTTTGGACTTACTAGGAAAATTATTTTGAACTTGATGGAACAGTTTTTGTACAAAAAAGACAAAAGGTTCTACAAAATAATTTCTAGACTAAGTTTGTAGTGTAATCGTATATGCAAGCATTTTTTTAAACTCATAAGTGGGTACACTTATTGTGACGGTCGGGAAACTACGGAACCCTACACTGAGCGTGGCCCGACACGCTCTTGGCCGGTTTTTTTTACAAGGAATCATGTTGTATTGTACACAAATAGTTCTGCTAGAAGAAAAATATTGAACGCAGCATAAAGAAGTGCCTGACAATACACTTGGATGTTGACACATTCCACAAAAGTGCCTGACAGTACACTTGGATGTTGACACATTCCACAAAAGGATTAAAAATAATGTTTGTGCAGCAATCTCTGCTTGCGTTCGATAATTTGTTTTTAGCTTTATTGATATAATATATTAATTTTTTAGACTATTTTTTTAATGATTGTATTACGACTAACCAACCGCATGTCAATATCTAGTAACATTCTAGCATCGACAACGTCTTTTTTTTTCTTAATAATAAGATCAGTTTTCGTAATTCAAGTATTACTTTTAACATGCGGTTGTTGGTACGTAGCAAATAATAATGAAATTGCCATCTATGTACCTACTTATCAAGTTTTGATACGAATTAACAATAATAAAAATGTTTATTTAGACTGATAAAATATGAACAATTAATACTTATACATTTTAAATTATAAAAGTTTGCAACGAATTAAAGTATTTTATTTTGCACCTAGATTGTAAACCAACTCAAGCAGTAGGTATGGATTCCGGCAGTTGGTGCTCGAGGTAACACTACACAAATCCGAGGCCATGTTTTTTTTTATAGTGGATAGGCTCGCGTTTGACCACAATCTCACCTGATGGTAAGCGATGATGGCCGACGATGAAACGCTTGCCTAGAAGCAATCTATTCACTCTTGACTTAAAAACCCCCAGGTTATTGCTATCAGGAAACACAGACTCCGCCAGGGAATTCCATTCCTTAGCTGTACGCATAATGAATGTACTCCCAAAACGCTTTGTACGTATAGGTGGGATGTCCACCATGTACCGCTGGCGTAACGCCGTACGTCTTGTGGTCCGATGATGAAACGGACTTAGCGGAATTAAATTGTGTAACTCTAGTGCACACTCCCCGAAGTGTAAACGATAGAAAACAGACAGGCTAGCAACTCGGCGTCGATGCTGAAGACTTTAGAGTTTGGACTTCACAAGAGCATCGTTGCCTATGATCTTCTTGGCACGCTTTTCAATAGATTCTAGTTGCATCCAGCTGGTATTTGGCTAACCCATCCCAAAAATGAGAGCAGTACTCCATACACGTTCGAACTTGCGCTTGATAGAGGTTGAGCAGCTGTTCCGGCGTGAAATACCGTCTCACCTTTGCTAAGATCCCCAATTTTTATGTGTTTTCATGGCCCTTAGAACGCCTCTCCACCAGGTTCTCAAAAAACGGTGGGCGGGATCCACATCGGCGTCGGGTTGGCGATGAAGTACCTACCTAAAGAAATTTCTTAATTTTACCAATAGTTTGAAGTTCTGCATGTGTTGTCTAGCTCGGTCAATTTTGCAATGAGATGATATGATCTACATATTGCCGTGAACAGAAAACGGGAGGCTAAATATTGTCATCTCAGGGCTAGAGGAGGTTCAGCATACTCGACCTGCAAAGCTTTGACAGGAGAGGGCCATACACATGGAGATGATTCGAAGGTACTTAGACTGAAGCATCTTTACTTCTTCAGCCTTGTCAAAGCACCTTTGTTGCATAAAATAAGATGGAACGTACCATAATATACACCCCTACTTTTTAATTAGTATACAAAAAATGGGGCTCTATATGTACCCGTTACTGATCATATTTTTGTATTCAAAAGTAGGAAAAACCGAAATCCTAAAATTGACCACGACAAGGTAAATTCATCATAGAATCACCCATAGAATTCATTAACAATTGCTAGTAGAAAATACTACAGGCAGTGTTTTTCCTTAATAATTGTCATTTCTTTATTCGTTAATCAATAGCCTGCACAATATTTCCATAAATTGAGTGACATTTTGGGACAAAACTAACGCTAATAACTTTGCTGTTTATGAATATTATTTCATGAGATTTTACTTAAAAAATAACAAGGGCTTTTCTAATAAGCCCTTTAAGTATTTGTAAAGATTAAAAATTTGTGGTGTATACTCCATTCGATTCTGCAATAGACGAAAGAGGTCCATAGAAGCAGGTGTACACTACATTTATTTTTCGAGATAAATTCAAATAATTTTAATAAATAATGGTTTCAATATAAAAGATACCAATGTAGTGCGCGCATCTAGGCTTCAAGGTTTCCTCAAAAATATTAAAATATCGGGTTCGTCCATACAAATAATAAATCGTAGAAGTTTTTAGTTATGAGCGCATTACGTAAATTGTACGAAATCGATGTAGATAACTTTTATACATTAAAATTGTGTGTACCTTGAAATATTATGCAAGCTTTGTTTCATCGCAACGGTTGAATAAATCGAAAGATATACTACACTTATTGACTGTTAGCGGTACGAAGTCCACTAGGTCAGCTAGTTAAATAATAATAAAATTGTACTGAATGATATACGTGTATATTAAGTAAAACATCTTATATTATGTAGGTACCATTTATCTAGTCTTTTTATTTATTTAGTCTAAAACAAATACCTAAACATAAACACTGAGTCACTGTAATAAAACACAAATTTATGATTTTCGCCCTTTTGGAAGGATCAGTGGGGGGGATTGGGGAAGAAGGTATAATGTTTTCTGGAGGCAGAGACGGTGTGGCATATAGTGTTAGGTCTTCCACAAACTCGTCCTCATCCAGGACGATAGGGATGGTGTTGTTGCAATTTGCGTTGTCGTCTGGTGATGCAGAAACAAAAAAAAGAAACTGAAACAAGTGCAATGGACCAACTTGGCTCAGGCTTCGCTCAAATTGTAGCAAAAGTTATCGTTATTAAAATACTGGACATCGGTCTTGAAAAACGCTAAGGCAGTTTTTTCAAAAAAACTAAAAAATGTGCCAAAATTTCGCAATTTTCCGAGCACCATGGGAGTAGGTTTTCAGGGTTGCAAACTTGAGTGTTGACTACTCTCAAAGGATCTAACAACATATAAAAAAATCGTAGTCACATGCTCGTTTGCGATGTTTTTGCTTTTTTTGTGTTGATATTGACTGGCCCATTTACCATCCCTTGTTTTTAGTTTATTACAGGCGAACGTTGCAGCCTGCCCGATCAAATTTAACTCAAAACATAATACATACCCCATAAGTGATAAAACTTTTAAACAAACCCTTTGAGCTTTTTCTTTTTTTGAGATTTTACGAAAAACGCGCATAATAATACCCCTTAGTTAAGTTGGTCGAAGATCAATGGCTATCCAAGTTTGTGCTTCAATTATTGGAATTATTTAACATACATGCATTAATATAAAAAAAAACCCAATACATGTTGTTGTCAATGTGTGTTAATTTATGTGAAGATCACGGAGTCTTTCAAGATCTAATAAAATATAGTAAAGTGATACCACTTTGTAAAGTAAAGAAACTAATAATAAATATAGTGTTCGTGTTGCCAGTTTTTAGTTAGGTGTTTGAAAAGGTAATATTAAATCAAAATATACTCAATCACTTTAACACGAATAACATTTTATACACAGTATGAATTCACCTAAGGACGTTGTACAACTGATGCTTGTATTTCCTTACTGAAGCATATTTTTAATGCGTAGGAAGAGGAACAAAATGATATAGGTATCTTCTGCGACCTATTTAACGCATTTGATCGTGTGGCTCATGAAACTCTTGATACTTGAGCATTACGGACTAGGCAAAGTCGCGTTAAGCTTATTAAAATCATATTTGACTGACAGACAGCAATAACTTCCGATAAACGGTGTTAAGTACACCTGTATCAAAATATACTATATTAACCTTACACTAAAGCAAAACGGCTGCCTTATCAAAATCATCATCATCATCATTTCAGCCGATACACGTCCACTGTTGGACATAGGCCTCCCCCAAGCGTCGCCACATCGAACGTTCCTGTGCGTCCCGCATCCATCGGTTTCCTGCTACCTTCACCAGGTCGTCGGTCCACCTTGTAGGAGGTCTTCCAACACTGCGTCTTCTGGTACGTGGTTTCCACTCCAAAACCTTTCGGCCATCTGTTCTGTGAGCAATGTGCCCAGCCCATCAATCCTTATTAAAATGGCGGATCAATATTGACAAAGATTGTTATTGTTATGAGGGATTACTTATGTCATGGGTCATGGAATTCCTATTCATTTAATTGAGTAGGTACTTTGCGATCAATAAAGACTTCACACCAGTTGAGGAAGTATTCAGATATTTAATTTGCTAAGTAAATATTTATACTAATAAAGTGTTCTAAATGTAAATTAACTACTGTTAAGTACGAGTGGTAACTACAGCAGTTTGAAGAGTGATTTCGATTGTGAGAGCTTAGAGTATAAGTACTTTACCCTATCTAAAGCTTAGCTGCTTGTCCAGAACTTACTTTACTACCATGAGTTATCATCCTCTATCCTCAAAAAACATAGATTATTATAATTATTTACTCATTTAATAAACAAAATTAGCCTTCAAAATATCACAAAATCAAAAATCAGAAACAGTAGCATAAATCCATGGCAAGAACTTTGCTAAGTCTGTGAATATGACGTAGTGTGTGGGATCGCATTGGTATTCGTTTGGATCGATCACTGACAAGGAGTAAAGGCCTCGAAGGTACCAGATGCCATTCATGTTGAAGACCATGCCACCGCCGCTGTCACCGTTGCAGACTGAGGTACCTGGAAAATTTGATAGAAGGTGGTATAAGGGTTTTTTCCTAAGAAATGACAAAAAGGTATGGTAGGTACATCTTTATTCTCGTCACTATTGATCGAGCCGGGGTGTGGTTTAAATGAAACGTTTTCGTCTAGTATGGTGCCTCTGGGTTACCATGTTGTTTATAGTAAGATTTTTTCATTCTTATTCTAGTGTGCGCAGACGCTACGAGTTTCTAGTGGCGAGCGTAAGGGTGACAAATCAACATCGAGCTATGCTGCGATGTACTGCGCTTCGCTGTGCTGTGTTTCATAAGCTACGTTTTTTTAACAATCAACATCAAGTTGTGCTGCGCTTTGCTTAGCTCAGTATTAAAAGTAATAAGCAGCTCGTGTAGTCGTTTACCTCGTAAAAAATTACTTTATTTTCAAAAAAACATAAACATTACGACATAATTGAATCCGATGAAGATGAAACTCGTTCGATCTTATTTGTTTGTGCGCGCATACACTTGTGCAAGCGAGATGGGGAGTACGAGAGTGAGAGAGACGTCTGAGGGCGATGGAGAGGCAGGCAGCGTGAACCATGTTTGAAAAACCTAGCACAGCTCGGTACAGTGCAGCATGGCAGAGCTCCATAAAAAACATAGCACAGTTCGGCACAGCGCGGCTCAGCACGGCGGGCAGCGCGCCTCGCTCGAGACTGCTGCGTTTTTAAACAGAACGTAGCCTCACACAGCGCAGCACAGCACGGTTTGTTTGTATCTTCATTGAAATATTAGACGAGCGAGTTGAAAAAACATAGCACAGCGCAGTACAGCGCAGCATAGCTCGATGTTGATTTGTCACCCTTACATCCAACATTCGAGGCGTAAGCAAGAAACTTGCGACGTTAACGTGCGCAACGTTGGTGCTGCGCAGACGTTGGAAAAGCGCCCACGCTCGTAAAATACCTACATTAGTTATGTACCAAAAATCAGATGGGTAAGTTGAGTAAAAATCTTCAAATACTTTATTGTATTGAAGCAATTTTTATCTGTGTGGTCAAACGCAAGCCAATCAATAATAAATAAAAAAATTGTAATTTAATCAAGCAATTAGGGTTATAACTTCTCCCGCTCGAGGCCGGAGCGAGAAAGCGTATCAGACTTTTACTTACTACAACTAAGGCCGTATGGCAAAGGATTGGCTAAGATTTTGACCCCGTACTTGACAAAATCAGTCAAGTTAATATTGTTGTAAAGGTTTGAGTATGGGTGTTAATATAATTTTACAGTAGTAGTATAGTAGCACTCACGGGCTATATTATTATTCGATGGGGTGTAATTTATCTATAATATGTATGTATATACATAAAACACAAGCTTTGCTTAGTTAGGGACTAGACGGCGTTGTGTGATAGTTGTGGAATATTATATTATTATTATTATATAATTATTATTATATAATTATTATTCGATGGGTTCGATTATATTTTCCAATAAGCTTATCAAGTAGAAAATTCCTAACCTCAAACCAATACCCGACAAGCTAGCAAGCGACATACAAAACTGAAAAGTGGAAGTAATCTATCAAGAGCAATATTTAACCACAAATATTATAGCTTCAAGGTCTTACCGTCTCTGTTACCAGCGCAGTAGGTGTAGTTCGAAGTGAATCTAGCGAAGAACTCGCTGTACGAACGGATGCAGGTCTCCTGGCTTACCACCGGCATCTCCGCTAGGTTCAACTCTTCAGTCGGCTCGCCTGTTTCGTCAAAACCCCAGCCTACCACCTGGAGTAATAATAATAATAAAGCTTTATTTTATTCATTTCGACAAGGTTAAATAAATATACAATAATACGATACACCAAAGACTTAAATGCTAGTTTTTTACAAATTCCCTGGACCCCACACTAGGATTCCCTGTGTCGTGGGATCTAGTCTCTTCCCGAGTTCAGCAATAATAATAATAATTAATAGTTAAGTTACAATTTTTTAGATAGACAAAAAAAAAAAGTAAGAGATCTAATTATAAAGAAATAAAATTAGATTATGAAAAAAGGGTTTAGGTGCTTTGAGTGAGTGTATGTGTATGTGTGGAGTGTAAGGTATGGTGTGTGGGTGAGAGTGGAGTGTATAGTGGATGTTTGCCTGTTTTTAACACGCTTATATTAGCTTCATTTCTTTTGATGTAAATCATTTTACGACTGTATATGTAAAAGGTCTTTCGTTTGGTCATAATTTTTGGGATGTAGCCATTTATAACCTTTTGAATGTCTTATGTTACACAGTTCGACATAAGCAATTGTCTTTCTATTGTGTCTCTAATTACGGCATTCAAAGAGTTAAACAGCATTTTAAAAACATCTATAGGTTAACATGGTTATATTGCTATTGTGTGAGTAGAATTTAGTGTAGAGGTAGGGTCCGAGAAACGGAAAAGACCTTCGTGTAAAAGAAGAGTGTACTCTTGGTCGATCCCATTTTAACGATCTAGATGAATAGCGGGCCAGTTTTTTTGCATCTCTATGAAATCGTAGCAGTATCGAAGCGATGAACAATTGCCTTACACGGAGAAGGCTAGATTCCGAATACAAAGCGTCAGTTGGATATCGCCATGGCTTTTTGTATGCAATCTTAAGTACCTATAGCTCGTTGAGCTCGCTCCAGTCTAAGCAAGTTGGTTTTGTTTGCTGCTCCCCAGACGGATACACAGTAACTTAAAACTGGTTGGCATAGGGTAAAGTACACCATATGGATGATCTCAGGTGTTAAAATGGACTTTAATTTCTTAAAAATATGTGAGAGTTTTCTCGTGCGCTTCACTAGTCCATCAATTTGAGCTTTCCATGTTAGGTGCTCGTCAATTTCAATCCCTAGGTATGTATTTAACGTTCTCAACTTGTTAAATTTCTGAGCAGAGGCAGCTTTCACCGTCCACGCTACCGCATACATGCAGATTAATTTGCAAATTCTTTCAAAGTAATGAAATAAATATTGATATAAAATTTTGCTGGCATATTTTTTTAGCGTCTTGTGATGAAAAATATACAAAAGTATACAGATTAAATTTCTAAACAATTTGGCTTAGACATTACTAGTACTAGATATCAAGTAACAAAGATATTCCAGTTTAAAGTTGGTGAGATTACGTATATTATGTCAATAATAATATATAGTGTTATTTGTACCTCTCAGGATGTTGCTAACATCATAAACTACAACTTTGGTTCGATGACTTTTAAAAATTTGTCATATTTTCATCAGATTTTCATACAAAAATAAAAATATTTAAATTGTACATTCTAAATATTACGAAGTCTATGCGAAGCAAGCGATAGTACAATAGCGGAGGGTAGCTGAACATGAACTGACCTATTTACAGCAGCCCTCATGAGTCGGTCGGTCACCTTGATGCGCTCGCGTCGTGTCATGCGTGTTCTTGTAGCAAAATTCGGCAGTGCGGGCGTTTCAATATTCTAATGTCACATATGGAACTAATGTTGAGTACACGGAAATGGTGCGAATGCTTGCTAGTGTGATGACAATGTTTCGAAAGCCTGCTTACTATTACTATGAGAACAGTGCGTGGGAGGCGTAAGTAGATACAACAAAATACAGAGTTGAAATGTGTTAGATAGAACAACGAAGTCTTAATGGTTTGTTTTTGTTAAATGTATTATGTTTTAGAAAAAGTCATAGAACAAAAGTTGTTGTTTAAGATATTAGTAATACAGTCCTGCAAGGTTCTTAGTATTTTAAAAATAACCATGTATACAAATATAATCTCATCCTTCATCAGAAAAAAAAAACTTAAAAGAAGAGTGCATACCGAACCCTTCTTCCCAAGAACATTCTTGAGATCTATCTCGCTGTCAGGCCAGAGACACGCAGGTCTGACCCAGTCGGAGTACGTTACTGGTTCACGCAGCTCCAATATGGCCACGTCACGGCTGAAGTTACTGGCGTTGTAGTTCGGATGCACGAATATTTGCTTTACCTTGAAAGTTATGAAAAAAAATAGGTTAGCTGTGTTTTTGGCCACTGACTTCATCTGAGTTAAGAACTTAGTTGTTGGGTTTATCCGTAGGATAGGTATATGTATAAAATCTTTGGTTTGTTGGCTTAAAGAACTTCACACTCACATAGATATTGTCGCAATGAAGATAGTTAAGTGACTATATCAATACAAATAAATTTTATTAGTTCTGAATATTGAAAATATTGAAAATGTTACCATCAATCATCATCACTGATCGGATGACGATGAAGCCGGAAGGTAGGCACCGAAACTCCGTAATTAATCAATAATTATATTCTAGCCATATTTGAGCTATTGGACCTGCAGGCTCACTCTCCAAATTAATTTCAATTTCAATCTAAAGTCAATCCGATTACAATGTCAATTTTGACGTTAAGTGATTTGGTACTCTTGAAAACAATATTGTCAACATATACGATTTCACGTAGTTCTCAAAATGGTCACGCAATTTTGAACCAATTTGGCGCTAGCATTGAATAAGGGTACAAAACGTCACAATCTCAATGTCGACCGATCGGAATTGAACTCAAGGGTAAGCCTGCTGTTATGAGATGCGGACGACAACGAAGTGATAGCAATAGTGTTCTGTTTTAATTTTTCGGGTACGAAATCTTAAAAATTACCCTCTAAAGTGGATAAGACGAAAGTATCTACGGAAGTCAGTCATTATTGCCGAATGGATTTCATATTCGGCTTATCTAATTCATTATACTTACAAATCTAATCTGCACTCCATCCACCGAGGTCCTAAGGTTATGTTTCCCCAGGTAGACTGTCAGCGTGTTATGGTCGACGGGGCGTTGCGACTTCCTCCTGGTGACGCAGTGGGCGCCCGTAATGACGTGTTTGTGCGACACCAGAGTACCTCCACAGATGTATCTGTTGTCCACAGTCTGGAATTTGGTTGGTTACTGATATTCTGATTTTTTTGCTTCAATTACAACCATATTTTTAGTTCATACGAAACCTGAATCACCTGTCTACTAATTTTATGTAAAGAATCTATATACTTTCAAAACTGTATTATATAAAATCACAAAGTTTCTCCTATTTATCCTATTTGTTTATTTCTCCTTTCGCAGGTCTGCTGGAAGAAATTTCTTTGGAAATAAGCAGTACCTTTGTACTAATGTTTCTTATGTATTATCTTTTTCTATTATTTTTGTGTGTACATAAATAGTTAAATAAATAAATAAATAAATAAAGTTATAAACCCTTTATATTATTTTACAAAAATACATGGTCACCGGACCACCCGGGCTACTAACGGGATGTTTTGCTTCCGCGTTATTCGCTGGTGCTAATTCCCGGTATGACTTGCCGTGACCTGTGTTGTACTTAGTGTCGATGGTGTCTAACTTATGACCTTCTTTAATTTTTTTGGGAAAAAATATAACATGGTATAATAAAGATTATTGGAATGGATTCAGTTACTGATTCTGCACAAACTATATTCAGGTTTCGCATATACTAAAAATAGTGTTGTAAAAATGAGAAAGTAATGGAGGGATACATGGTAGGTATGTCATTGTTAGTTTTTAATTGGTGGTTCATCTACATTTTTCCCCATTATCCTTTAGAGAACGGCCGAAATCTAGTGGTATTCCACTTTGGGCACCAGAAAAAACGGCTTACAGATTACGCTGAGCTCAGTTTTGATGAACTAAGTTTTTATAGCAACTGATGAAATCGGCCCTAAGAGGATTGAACGGAAATAGTTTACGTCAATTAGATAGATGGCGCTAAGTATTTTATATTTTAAAATATCTATAGTGGATTAGAAATAACTCAAGACTGATTTTACAATAATAATAAGTAGTAGTTAATTTAAATGAGAAATAGTCGTATATAAACCCTTTTTGGGTTTATTTACAACAAACTGATTATGAAAACATAAATGTGTAAATATAATGTTATTAAAGAAACTGATTGTGATACTAAAATTATTAAAAACATAAAGAAGTTAAATATTAATAATGTTATTATACTGTTGACAAATTTTAATCTTTGTATTTTTATTTATTATTACGTCCTAAAAAGTAAACGTCCCAACACTAGTAGCTGCTAATCAGTAGGTGCCCAAAGTGGAACAAAATTTTAAATAATAATGTGTTCCACTTTGGGCACCTGAGAAAAATACCGACGGGTGCCCAAAGTGGAACACCTCAGGTGCCATTCACTCGGGTGCCGTTTTTTCGGGTGCCCAAAGTGGAATACCTCGAAATCTATGGCAGGCCAGTACTTTTTTATATTAGGAAAATTTCCTTATGAATCTTAAACGTATAGTCTGTCTAAAAAGACAAACGACTTGGGTAATTATAACGGCAAAATTAAAGCTGATTTATTCAACACTGATTCAAGAATCAAGGTTGATTAACTTGATCATTGTTTACTAAGAAAAGAACCTTATAAAAAGTTTCGAATATAAGTATTTTTTAAATGATTAAAATAATATACGAAATTCCCAAATCGTTTGACTTTTTAGACAGACTATAGTAACATATATTTGGCTCTGATTTTAATACACGCGTCGTAAAAGTAATGTTAAACTTTAACACCATAAATGTTTGGGCGATTCGTTGGCTGTACTGGCTCCCTTACTCCGTGTTTACTAATAAGGCAGATCAAGTGTTACCCTGGTTTGGTAGAGAGCGACATGCCACGGCCATTGTCCTTCCAATGTGTGCCTACCATTCACCACCAGCTCTATAGGGTTCGTTACGACCGTCCCGCACTGTGAAATACAAAATACAGAAAACAATTTAATACAAATATGTCGTTCCCTGGATACAAAAAATGTTTACGTGTACGCAGGAAGTTGATGAATTCATTATATATATGACACATATTCATCGGTAACTTGTATCTAACAAAAGAGACGTTTGTACCCTGCAATAATTCCTTCCACCAACTTGACTATAATCTTTAATTTTTCCATTTTTCAATGACATTGTGTTACAAATAATGTGTGAGTTTAAATGTTTATTTTAACTATTCGAATACTTTTTCTAAATAACATTTTCTTTTTTATGCAACTACCGTAGGTATTGTTTTATAGAGAATGCCAAAAGTATGCCCGACTTTGTACTTTTGTATATTAAATAAACAAATACATTTTATATATTTTTTACAATGTATTTATACAAAAATTAACTGGAATAAAGCCCACCTTACACACTACAATTACAAAAATAATCTAAAATAATCTAATTACGGCACTCGAGAGGTTAATAGTAAGGAAATAATATAGGCATCGGTGATTTTTTACGCCATAAACATCCTAGTGACGCAATCAAGACATGTCAAGAATTTTTGATTATTTTGGAATAAAAAGAAATACTTATTTTAAAATAGCTGAAATCGGTAATTCCAGTAGTCCATTTTGACTATACTACTTTCAATATAAATGCGTTTATGTACCCTCTAATGGCTTGGCTTCTGAAATATTGTACAAAACTATATGAACCGAGATAGATGTGTGACCATAGTTCTGTTCAAGATTTCCAATCTGTTAACATAAAGATTTCTTTCGGAAAAGATGAATAAGCAGCGTGCTAAAAGGACTCACCTGTTTCCCAGAACTGTTTGTATCATCACTGAAAATAAAAATAACATTTAAAACAAAATGTTCAAATAATACTGTTATTTTATAAATCATGTATGTGGATGATCAATTTGGGCTTCGACTCCTTTTTACAAATGTTTTGGTGGTCTGTCACGGGCAACAAAAAAAAAGCCGCCACAAAAAAAGCTAGAAGCGGCCTCAAAAAAAGCTGAAGCGCGCAACAGCTTGTGGCCGGATAAGCTTGAAGCGGCTTCTAGCTTTTTTTGTAGCGACACTGCCGCACACGAGCCACAAAAAAAAGCTTGAAGCAGCTTTTTTTGTGGCCCATGTACGGTGAAACTTTGATACGTCAGCTGTGCCACAGTGGCTTAGAAGCGTGATTGTGTAGCTACGTGTGTCAGTTTGTTTGACGGACGACAGGTTGAGAACAGTGGTTCCCGACCTGCAGTGCGAGCAGTGACTTGGAAGTGTGATAGTGAAGTGTGTAACTTTGTTTGACAGATAGTTTGTCACGGACGACAAGTTGAGAACAGTGGTTCCCGACCTGCAGTGCTAGCAGTGACTTGGAAGCGTGATAGTGTAAGTGTGTAACTCTGTTTAAAAGATAGTTTGTCACGAACGACAGGTTGAGAACAGTGGTTGCCGACCTGCAGTACGAACAGAGACTTTGAAGCGTGATAGTGTAAGCGTGTAACTTTGTTTGATAGATAGTTTGTCACGGACGACAGGTTGAGAACAGTGGTTCCCGAAATGCAGTGCGAGCAGTGACTTGGAAGTGTGATAGTGTAAGTGTGTAACTTTGTTTGATAGATAGTTTGTCACGGACGACAGGTTGAGAACAGTGGTTCCCGACCTGCAGTGCGAGCAGTGATTTGGAAGTGTGATAGTGTAAGTGTGTAACTTTGTTTGATAGATAGTTTGTCACGGACGACAGGTTGAGAACAGTGGTTCCCGACCTGCAGTGCGAGCAGTGACTTGGTAGTGTGATAGTGTAAGTGTGTAACTCTGTTTGATAGATAGTTTGTCATGGACGACTGGTTGAGAACAGTGGTTCCCGACCTGCAGTGCGAGCAGTGACTTGGAAGCGTGATTGTGTACGTGTGTAACTTTGTTTGATAGATAGTTTGTCACGGACGACAGGTTGAAAACAGTGGTTCCCGACCTGCAGTGCGAGCAGTGACTTGGAAGTGTGATAGTGTAAGTGTGTAACTTTGTTTGATAGATAGTTTGTCACGGACGACAGGTTGAGAACAGTGGTTCCCGACCTGCAGTGCGAGCAGTGACTTGGAAGTGTGATAGTGTAAGTGTGTAACTTTGTTTGATAGATAGTTTGTCACGGACGACAGGTTGAGAACAGTGGTTCCCGACCTGCAATGCAAGCAGTGACTTGGAAGTGTGATAGTGTAAGTGTGTGACGTTGTTTGATAGATAGTTTGTCACGGACGACAGGTTGAGAACAGTGGTTCCCGACCTGCAGTGCGAGCAGTGACTTTGAAGCGTGATGGTGTAAGTGTGTAACTTTGTTTAATAGATAGTTTGTCACGGACGACTGGTTGAGAACAGTGGTTCCCGACCTGCAGTGCGAGCAGTGACTTGGAAGCGTGATTGTGTACGTGTGTAACTTTGTTTGATAGATAGTTTGTCACGAACGACAGGTTGGGATCCGTGGTTCCCGACCTGCAGTGCGAGCAGTGACTTAGAAGTGTGATAGTGTAAGTGTGTAACTTTGTTTGATAGATAGTTTGTCGCGGACGACAGGTTGAGAACAGTGGTTTCCAACCTGCAGTCCGAGTAGTGACTGATTTACAGTCTAATAATGATTTGCCATAAGCGAACGTTGACATTAACGCTATCGAGTACGATATTAAATTCAAGATTAGAAATTTAAAGAAATCTCTTTTACTATCTATTCAACAGATTTTTAACTTCTACTTCGTAGGCATAAGGATGGCATTAAGAGCAAAAAAGTGGTTACAATACCAACTATTTACTGCAACTGCCATTTGTCGAGCTAACAACGTAATAAAAGTCAAAATCAGTTGAATGGACTGTAATAAAAGTTTATCATAAATTTCTATTATAATTTTGAACAGAGTATAGATACTTAGAATGACATGACGAAATGAGAGATGATACTTGCCTTACTGCTAACCTGTCCTGGTTTTGGTGGCGGGGGCTGAACATTAAGAATAAACTATAAACTGTTAGTGTACGTACTATCAGCTAAGTTGATAGTTGTGCTGTTCTTACAGAATAAAATGGCAGTTTGACTCAACTCAGCTCAAAGGATTTATTGAAATAAATACTTAAATCGTACTATCTACTTAATGTGAATTACCATTGCAACAAAATGTGTGTCCCTTCTAAGACTTTACTGCATAAAAATTATTTAATATCAAGTATCTAATCGTAATAGTTGTAATTCTCATAAAATAATAAAAAAAACTTTTCCTTACTGAAATTTTGATGATTTACATTTTGGGCAATCTCTCAAGACTATGTTAAGGACATCATAAACAACAACTTTTGTTCTATGACTTTTAAAAATTTATTATATTTTAGATCGTCAGATTTTCTTAAAAAAATAAAATTGAACATTCTAAATGTTACGAAGTCTATGCAAAGCAAGCCATAGTACAATACTCAATACTCAATACTTCATATTGTATGCATAGGTGGTATAACATATTTTGAAGATCAATATGGACCCTTGTCGGGCACAGTAAAGTTAGGAGAGAGGATGAAGGCTAAATTACAATGCATGGAATTTATTATTATTGACAGATCTAATAGATGTAGTTATGTATGCATATGGTGTAATGTTATAAATTATGTTTATTTTTGTCATCGTTATTATTTAATTGTCTAAGCATGTTTATTTATTATGTCTATGTAAATATAAGTATTGGTAGATTTTGTTAGAATTTTATTTATTTTTTCGTCATTATTAAGAAATAGGTAATATTATTATTGATTAATTTATGTGTGTAATGTATAATATAAGTAAATTAAATGTCAGATATTTTAATTTATTTTTGTTGTAATTGTTATGAAATTATGTCATTATTGATTAATTTATGAATGTAATGTCTTAATATATGTAAGTAAATTAAATGTCAAATATTTTAATTTAGTTTTGTCGTTATTATTTTTAAATTATGTCAGATATTTTATTTATAATTATTAAATTATGTTATTATTGATTAATTTATGTATGTATTAGCAATGGCAGAGAGGAGCGGGGATCGTGCGCGGGAGGCGTACAGCAAAATACAGAGTTCAAATGTATTAGATAGAACAACGAAATCTTGAAGGTTTATTTTTGGCAAATGTATTGTGTTTAAAAAAAAAAAAGTCAAGTCATAGAACAAAAGTTGCTGTTTATGATGTTAGTGATACAGTCCTGCAAGGTTGTTAGCATTTAACAAATAACCCCGTATATCTACTTACTCGATATATCTGTCACCTATAATATTCCTTATCCACGACATAAACTGCGCTGTATCAGTGAACACGACATATTCGTTGAGATCACAGGTGAGCCATGCGCTCTGAAGGGATAATGACACGACGCCCCGGATTGTCCATTTGCCGCGTTCTAGTAAGTAGAGCCCGCCACCTGAGTCCCCGCTGCAAGGGCCCGTGCCATTTCGATAACCTGTTCAAGTGAAATATCACAAGCTTATGGCATCCTAAATATTACAGGGACAACAATTGACTGTCAAGAGTGATATTTTCAATGTTATATTCAGAAGTATTGAGTGCTACGTACCTGCGCACAAGGTAGTGTTGTAGGTAACTTGGTGGAAGACAGCCTTGCTGCCCCGGCACGCTAAGGTGCTGACTATAGGAGCGTGCACCATTTGGGGCTCGTCCAGCTTGTCTCGCATGTCCTCCACGCTCCGTCTACCCCAACCTGCTACCTACGGAATGATCACAGTTTGACAATCGACAAGATTTATTTTTTCATATGGTGGGAAAGCATCCACTTAGTTGTCCCGCTCTGCGTGGGGCGATAAGGTGTGTTAGACTTTTACTGGCTAAAACCACACTATGTTCCTTCAGTTGCTTTTGGCGTTCTAGGCCCACGGGTATCCCTTTCATACTTTTCCCTATGACCCCACCACTGTAACATCGGCCCTGCTGGGCTCCTACGGTTTACTGATATTTTTAAGAGGCGCGCGTGAAACACTACGCGCCGTTGCCGACTTGGGGTTGTTCTTATAGGACATCGGTCATCACGACGACCTCATTCTTATAGGACTTATCGGAATTCGACACTAATCGGTTGTAATTTGGCTAAGGAGGCAGGTTACTAAATACTGGTCGGACAAAATATTTCATGTTATCATTCCTTTCAACATTTTGCCGCTTTTACAGCTCTGCCGTTGGTTTCCTTCAAGATGTAGAAGATGCAAGTGGTACCTCTTAAAAATAGTGGTCTATTAATTACCTATTCTCCACTGTCCTATACCTCCACATTCACGATTCAATAACTGAAATTTCTTTAGTTAATGTAGTTTCCTGCACACCCATTCTTCAAAGCAATTTGGACAAAGGTATGTAACCTTTGTCCAAATTGCTTTGAGGAATCAAATTCTTCTGTTATTAAATTTAGGATTAGTTACTTACAATTCCAATAGCCCCGACCACACGTGAGAGCTTAGTATCACCGCTCCACAGACAAGCTGGGCGGATGTAATCGTTGAACTTGACGCTTTTGTCCAGTGTCAGTATCATAATGTCATCTAAAACAATTAAATTATGAATAAAACTATAGAAAATAAGACACAGGACTTACATGGGCAATTTTTTTCTCACTCGAACAAATAGATGTATTCAATAGTATACTGCTGCAGGTATTGATGGTAGGTCCATCTTAATATACTCACTTTGAAGAGTATAAGGATCATACTCTTCATGTATATATCTCGCCATCAACTTCCTGGTAATGGTCAAGTTAGTATTGATGTCGTTCAGGCTGTGCACCCCGATCTTTACCGTGATATCTTCCACGGGAGTAACGTACCAGGACCTCAGCTGCAGGCAGTGAGCAGCTGAAAAAAAACACGAGAAAATTTATTTAAAATTATGCTGACAATTAGCACTCTAAAAGTTTTATCAGGTTATCCACAACATTATAATTAATTGTTGCTGTGTTCAAATAAATATTTGGAAACCAAATGTGAGAAGACATAGCCACATTTGGCTTTACCGCTCGCTCTGGGGTCTCGACAGGCCTAGCCTGCTACTGCAACCCTTACCAAAAACCTGCTATCCGTGTCTGTGAATAGCACTTATGGTAGGTACTTATTTCTACTCAAAATAACAAAAAACAACTTACCGGTCAAAACGTGAAGATCCGAAACTAGTGTCCCTCCGCAGATCCTCTGAAGAACCCCTTGGTTGAGTCTATAGATCACTACGAGCCAAGGTATCTCTCCTCTCTTGTAAAAGTTTCCATTGTAGATCAAGGGGAACTTAACGTTGCCACCGGCGACCACCCCGCACTCGTCCACTGTCATTGAGATATTTGAAAAACGGTTATCTGAGCTAGAAAGGAAGCAATAAGTTAACTTTGGAAAAATCGTTCTTTTTTTTCGCAGAACGGAAACCTGATCAAGATCCAAGATCCAAAGGTTCAGCCACGTACTTCTTATACATAAATATAAAGATTATGACTAATTAATTCTTGTACGAGTACCTACTTACTTCAATGCAGCACTAGAACTGTTGTCAGATGATTGTAATGGCTCAGCATTGCAGATGACCTTCCCGTTCAATCTTATCGTCCGCAGTCTCGGAGGCGAGTCCACAGGGTCATAATGGACAACGAGATGCATTACTACTGACTGCTCAGGGACGATTTTGAAGTCGTTCTCATAAATTATGAACTGTACATTGTCCTGGCTGGTTGCGTTACCCGTCCAGTTCTGGAAAATTACAATAACAAGTATTTAACTAGTATTTTCTTCAAATCAAGTAGAATAATAGAATTGTATAGTGCATATCTGTGAATGGTGAATGGTGGACCTTTCTTCAGCTGATGATGACCGACTGATGAATTCTGTGTCTATAAGTGGCGGATTTTTGTATGTAGGTACGTGGGAGACTCAGAAAGTTTTGAGAAACTAACTTCTATGGATAAAAATATTATTATTAAATATTTCAAAAAAACGGCCCAGCGTCTTTATAAAGTTTCGTGAGTTTGAACCAATTTTCAAATCATTTTTTCCAGTCCGCTGCGAAAACCTCTTCCACGGTCTTCTTGAACGCTACTAGCACGTTTTCCGGCGATGAAAAATGTATCCCTTTTAGAAAATTTAACAATTTCAATTTTTCTGATTTTTTTTAGAAAATAAAAAGAAGTCACTCGGTGCCAGATCAGAATTGCAAGGAGGGTGTGCCCCATGACTCAAACTCACTCAAAACGTAGGACGATCACTACTTTATTCATCCCCCAAAGTAAGGCGACTACTTGAATTCGCAATACCAGCGGTAGATGGTTGCTTTTGAAGGTCCTTCATCAATAAAAGCAATTTGAAGTCGATCAAATGACTCATCAGGCTTTAAGTCACATTTTAAAATCGTAGAAAATCATCGCACTAAAATGTTCTCAGTGCAGATTCATTTTTAATTGAGACACGATAATTTGATTAGGCTCTCGAAAAAATGTGGAAGGAAATTCAAATTTCGAACAATGGTAGTTTTACTTTTAAATAACCAAAGTTTTCAAAATAATTACAGGTAGCCAGTGCCTTAGACATCAAACCTTTTTAGGGTTCCGTAGCCAAATGGCAAAAAACGGAACCCTTATAGATTCGTCATGTCTGTCTGTCTGTCTGTCTGTCCGTCCGTATGTCACAGCCACTTTTTTCAGAAACTATAAGAGCTATACTGTTGAAACTTTGTAAGTAGATGTATTCTGTGAACCGCATTAAGATTTTCAAACAAAAATAGAAAAAAAGCAATAAATTTTGGGGGTCCCCATACTTAGAACTGAAACTCAAAAATTTTTTTTTCATCAAACCCATACGTGTGGGATATCTATGGATAGGTCTTCAAAAATGATACTGAGGTTTCTAATATCATTTTTTTCTAAACTGAATAGTTTGCCCGAGAGACACTTCCAAAGTGGTAAAATGTGTGTCCCCCCCCTCTAACTTCTAAAATAAGAGAATGATAAAACTAAAAAAAATATATGATGTACATTACTATAAAAACTACCAACGAAAATTGGTTTGAACGAAATCTAGTAAGTAGTTTTTTTTTAATGCGTCATAAATTGAAAAAAAATACACTATTATTAAAACATCGATCAAAGTTAGAACGAACTACAAGGAACTTTTTTATAATAATAATAATAATAATAATAATAATCTTTATTCATATATAAAACAGATTGCAGAGCATTTTACATTTTTCACAAAGTGGGTAGTTTTACATTTCTGACAATCAAGTGGGTGACGTTCTGTTCTCCTTGCTAGGCTATGAAATAGCCTGTATTAAGAAGTAACAGTGCCGATCCCCTCGAGTTGTATTACTACAATTTTTTATTTTAACAACATAAATAAATTCAAGCAAAATGTTTAACAGATATTAGTGTGCAATTGTATGTGTATATATGTGTGATGGTGCGTGTGTTGGGTTGTGTTGTGTCGTGTATGGGTCTGTGAGTGTGTGTGAGTGTGTGAATGAATGTATGTGCGTAGGCAAGCAATTGTGAAAGCGTGCGTGGCTGTGTAAACGTGTGTGAGTCAGTGGGTGTGGTACAAGTTACAAACTTGTCATACCTTAATTAAATTAAATATTTTTCTGTTTCGTCATATGTTTTATTTTGGAGGAATGCGCGGAGCGTCTTTTTACAATTATGATAGGACAGTCTATAAATTGGACATTTATTGTTTATTACATTGTAAAGGAACGGACCTAAATAATAAAAGAATCTTTTAGTAAACGTTAAGCGAGTTTTTGGCGTAGTGCATATCATGTCTTTTCGGCGTTTGGTAATTTCAATATAGGGGGTCATGCAGTGTTGCAATAAAATTGTTTGTAAAATAAAGTGTTGCCGCACGTTGAGGACATTGCAATTTGTGTATAATTGATTAGTTGGATAAATTAGTGGACAGAAGGTAGCCACTTTCAGTATGGCCCGGTGCGCTACTTCAAGTGGTTTGAGGATAGTTTTTGCAGCACCACCCCAACAGGGAATACAATAAGTAATAATTGATAGGCATAAGGTAAAATAGACATTACGTATAATAGTAGGGTTAGCAATGCTTCTAAGGGTTTTAAAAATATATATAAGTTTACGAACTCTGCCAGTAAGGACATTAATATGGGATTTAAATTTAAGATTCTTATCTATGATTATACCTAGGTATTTTATTTCGTCCGTAGAAGTTATGGGTGTACATTGGCATGACATTTGAGTTTGCAAATTACAGGTGTGAGCTTTTAATAATATTCTTTGGTTTGGTTGAGAAGCAGAACTGACCGAATAGGTAATAAACTTTGTTTTGGAGGTGTTTAGTGTAAGTTTGTGGAGATTAAGCCATGTCAGTGCTACATTAAAGCCATTTTGTGCCTTGTTCTCGAGTTCAGACCATGTATTAGCGACGAAAGTTATAGCTGTGTCATCCGCATATGATGTCATCTTAGCATTTGGGATGTCTAAATTACATAAGTCATTTATAAATATTAGAAATAAGGTGGGACCCAATATGCTTCCTTGCGGAACGCCACAGTAGATGGGAAGTTCATTGCTGCTATGCTGATGAATTCTGACTATCTGTGAGCGATTTGTGAGGTAGCTTTGAAAGAGATCAAGTTGCAATCCCCTGACACCCATCTTTTCAAGTTTGAGTAAGAGAGAACGAACGGGGACGGTGTCGAACGCCTTTGCAAGGTCTAGGAATATTGTTAGGACTTTTTTATTACTATTTAGGTTTTTTACAACATTGTTAGTTAATTCCTGAACTGCGTCATAGGTTGACTTATTTTTACGAAATCCAAATTGTTGTGGTGATATTAGTTTGTGATGTTCTAGGTAGTTTACAAGTCTTTTATTAATAAGACGTTCTAGTACCTTGGATAAGGCAGTTAGAACTGCTATAGGTCGGTAATTATTCGGCAAGCTCCCGTCGCCTCCCTTGAAGACTGGATGAATGATTGCCTTTTTAAAAGAAGAGGGAAAGACTGCAGTCTCAAAACAGATATTAAAAATATGGCATAGTATGGGTGCCAGGAAGGTTGAGTATCTCTTTAGGATGTAGGGTGATATGCCATCCCAGCCAGTAGCAGCATCAGAGCGCAATGAGTGTTACAACTGTTGTAATTTCGTCAAGATCAATAGGTTCAAGGACGAATGATGAAGTTAACGAGAAGTTAAAAGTGGGTTGAGTAACTGTCAAAGGCTGCGTAGTACTAGAGTGGATATTATTTGCAAGCTTCTCGCCAATGTTAACAAAGAATGAGTTTACAGAGTTACAAGATTCAATAGGTGAGGATGACAAGGTAAGTAATTGTTCAGATGTATTTTTAGTTTTAGTAGTGTTAGTAACTCGTTTAATAGTGTCCCATAGTAATTTGGGGTTTGTACTAACTTTTTCTAGTTCTTCTTTATCGTACATTCTTTTAGCCTTCTTTAAAATACGAATACAGTAGTTTCTGTATCGAAGGTAAGTAATTTTTATAACTTCATTTCCTGGGAATTTTTTAACTTTCTTATGTAGCGCGTCCCTGTTTCTAATGCACCGTAATAGACCAGATGTGATCCATGGTTTTAGGATTCTTTTATTTGATGAAACTTTTTTAACTATAGTATTTTCAGATATGGATACCTTCACTAAATTCAATAATTTATCGGTAGCCATATTTGGGTCTTTTGTGTTCAAAATAGGGGACTAACTATAGTATTTTCAAACGTTTAAAAGGTAATTATGGATATATCTTCGATTTGAATGTGTAAGTTCAATGACTACAAAAACTAAAAAAAAAAAACAAATTAACAAAAAAAAACACAAAAATAGACCCAATTGTGTGAAGAATTGCTAACTTAAAAAGCATATTTTTCCACTGCCACTGCTTGCCAAATGGCCCGCCACTTACTTTTATTAAAATTTAATTTTAAATGTGCTTGTTTTTGTTTTTTAATTTATTTAAACAACCAGATAGATTTAATTTCGCATTTGCATTATATTCACTTTTATTAATACCTAACTTGCAATGACTATTACAAAAAAAATAGCTGAATTTCAATTACGTATACAGTTAATTAAATAGTGACATGTTCCTATCTAAGTTCATTATGCATAGGTATATCATCTGCACCTTCTACTAAGAAAATGAGTCCCAGTGGATTGAACATGATAGACTAATTATGTGTTTACCTGGTAAGTAATAATTAATTATATAGATACATATACTCTTACATTGAACTTTCCAAAAACTTCCAAAGCTGGGCTATCCAGCTCTATGCTGAGCCACATCCGATGCAGAAGTACGTCTGTAGACAAGGTGGCGGCTCCAGACCACGAGCCGGGCTCCGCCCCGGGTGGGTCGTGCGTGAACACGCTGGGGCATGGCGACGTGAGCGTGGAGTCCCTGGAGCCCTGCGCTAGCGACGGCGCTAATAACGCCACAACCGAGCACAGGGCTGCGATCTGTTGAGAGATGGTTCTGTAATGTTTTACGTGAACGTGTCTGTCTGATGCACGTAGAAATGGTTCCGAAATGTGCAAGCTTAGGAGATCTCAGCACGACTATTAATTTATTTTCTCTTACTTACACAAAAACATTATGCGCTATTAATGTATCTAGAACTAGCTGTTGCTAACTACTTCTCCCACGAGATATTAGAAATCTATCCCAGAGGAACATCTCCCCGGATATGGAACATATTCCAGGACATGGTTTACCCGTGTACCAAATTGTCTTCGAAATCCGTTCAGCCAATCGTGCGTGAAGAAGTAACAAACATACATATACACACACTAACAAACTTTAGCTTTATCATATTCATGTGATAAACACTGCACATGACACTGGACCTAACCTTTCCAACTTCCCACACGGTTAAAAAATACAATAAAATGTTCACCTCTATTAAGATTACAAAGACATTATACTTGTCACTACTCTTACCATTATACACATTTACTTGGTGGGCTTATTGGTTTCACATAAAAACATGATTTAAATTATTGTCGACGAGTGCTATCCCAATCAGAGTCTATAAGAATGATAACATAATTATTGATCAGCAAGATCAAGTTTTAGTTGTGTTGAGGAAAATTATAATTTTATTGTACCTGGCGTTAGTTTTGCAGCCCGTTTCGGCTATTTAAAAATTCTATGCGGTGACGTCATAATCTCAAACAACCGGATTTAGAGATCTTAGTATGTAGGTACAATACACTCTTAATACACCTTAAGTACAACAAATTAAATCATCCAATATCTTTAAAACTAAACAACGTTTTAGTACAAAAATAGTCCTAGATCCCACATTAAGATACCGTGTGATGTGAGATCTAGTTTCTTTATCAGTTTTTAGTGTATTGTGGTGGTTAGAGTACAAAACCAAAGAATAATAATAAGCAACCTTTAAGATGCACCTTTGTGCTCGTTCTAGTTTTATTAAATGGCTCTTTGCTGCAACACCCTTTGCCGCTATACAGTAACTCAAAATAGATTGACATAGACCGAAGTACACACAACAGAGTATTTAACAGAGAACAGTACAAGAGTATTGTGTATAGTTTACGGACTTTATCTGTAACAGCATCTATTTGTTTGCTCCATGATAATTAGATGCCGGTTGATCAAAACGCCAAAGTATTTAATAGACTCAAATTATTCCCTCGACGCATTCACTGGAGTCACTACTAAGGATTGGATATATACATTTTGACCCCTTCCCTGCTCCCCTGAGGAACGCCAAAGTGAACATCTTGCTTATTGCTTCGTCTTTAGATTTTACTCTCTGTTGTCGGTTTGACAGATAGAAGTGAAACCAGTTCTGTGCTAGAACCGCTCTTCTTCTTCTGTCCATTTGCCTGATATGTGAAAACCGTTCAACTTCATCCCCCAATTTATATCTGCTGCGTCTGAGGTTAAAAAGCCTTTGGCTTGTAAAGCGAGCATAAATCCTAGACTTCTCCATATAGTGAACCTTCCACCATTTTAGTTCTGACAGGCCCTCTGCAGGCAAGGGATATGACGACTGAAATGGAAATTTGATGCCTAGCTGGCGATAACCCACGAGATGACGAAAAAAGCGACCTATTGGACTACCTGTTGAGCAAAATTCAAAATGCCTATGATGCTCTACATTTCTCGAAGGGAAATTCGGTCGTCGAAGTAACTTCGTCAGTTATATTAGCATGCTCCGAATTTTGTTTTCTGGTAGTCATTTTTTATTTAGCCCGGTACTCCATATCAAACCTAAATACTCTATTATTTTTTGAAGGAGTACAATCGGAACAAGTTTTGTGAAATATTCGAGTAAATATTATATATTGGCCAGCAGAGTTTTCTCTGTTTTAGTAGTGTTAGTATCTCTCTGTTTTCGCATTGCCTTTTTATTAACCATTGCGTTAGATGAACCGATAATCTTTTAAACCATTATCAGGTTGACGAAAGACAGGTGGGGGAGGGCCCTCTCTCTCTAGCATTGCCAAATCAAGATCAATTGATTGAAAAAACTATGCAGGGTCTAAGACTGATCCCAAATGCCCCTCCGAAACTGGTTATTCCTGCATCGGTTCAAAATGATCACCATATTTTGTCGGGTACACTCATAATTTTCATCATACGTATTTGGTGGTAATACTGGTAATATAAACTTTTACAACATCTGGCCTGTTTTGCTTAAACCTCCTCTTATGGGATTTTTCAACCTGTTCCGTCTTCAACTCCGACTGTGATGACTCAGAGGAACTTAACGAATCCAATGAAGAATCAGATTGTTTGCGGTTACGTGAATGCACACTGGCCACCATTGTAATAAAATCTAATTTGTAAACTGTTGATAATCTGTTAAAAACGACCACTTTTCAAAAATTTATTCATTAAACCCTAAGCGAACGCCGGCGTTCGTGCACTTATTGTCATTCTATTCTGTCTCTAATTACCATGATTGAAAGGTTAATTTTATAATTTATTTTAAGCATAATCAACTTTACAATGTATCCACTGCTGGGACTCAGGCTTCCTCTCTCGGAAAGGGAAGAAAGGGAATGGGCCATAACCCACCACGGGGGCCCAATGCAGGTTGGTGGATTTTTGTGCATATACCGAATGTTATTTTATAAAAATATCGAACGTTGATAACGTAAAACTTTAAAAGATATGAACCGGCTGAAAAATAGAACGCAATGAACGAGTTGGCGCGCTGCAGCCACCTGGTGGACGAAGATCATTTTGAAGTCATCATGGAACACCATGTGTAACAACCTGCTTGGCAACAGCCAAGCAGGTTGTTGCACATAGCCATATAGATGTGACACGAAAACGAAAGTTGCTAGACTTAAATAATGTTTATTAACTCTCACGATTAAACGTGTACAGAATACATCAAACAATTAGATTCAGTTTAATAAATTGAAATCGACCATAAAACGTTTTCCGTTGTTGTTTTTTTGGAAAGCGTTGTATATGCTAAAGTCTCTCTAAATCCTGTTATTCTGACGCTGATCCAGTTTTTGACGTCACGCCGCACAGAATTTATAAATAACTCAACATGCGAGCTGCAAAAACTAACGTGAGGTACATCAAATCATAATTTTCCTGTAACATCTAAAACTTGATCTTGCTCATCAATGTTCATTTACTTGTCATTCAAGACTTCGTTGCGAATAACGCTTGTCGACAATCAGTTAAATCATATTTTTATGTGAAACCAATAAGTAGGTACACCGCGTATAATGGTAAGAGTACTTACTACTTACTTACTTACTCGTAAATATAAGAAATATTTTTACAGACGTATATAGTCTGTCTAAAAAGTCAACCAACTTGGGAATTTTGGATAATATTTAATCATTTAAAAAATTATATTTGATCCTTTTATAAGGTTCTTCTATTAGTAAACAATGATAAAGATCTTTTAATCAACCTTGATTATTGAACCATTTAATCATATTTCATTTTATCTTAATAATTACCCAAGTCGTTTGCCTTTTTAGACAGACTCCAGTAATGAATATTTTATTGTCTTCAAAACGGGTAGGAGGTTGGAAATGTCAGGTTCAGTGTCATGTGCAGTGTTTATCACACTATTATTATGAAGGCTAAAAGTTTTGAGTGAATTTGTAATGATTTTCTTTTTTTCTTTGTACCTACATTTGTATTTTAATTACTTCTTCACACTCGATCTGCATTGTTTTGTGTAAGCACGTGAAAATGAAGATGTCTTCAAAGAATTTGGTTCGACGCCGCGCCGCAAGACTGAATCGGAAATGTTTTAAAGTGATCAGGCAGAAATGACCATGGTGGTACGTGCATCAGACAGACATGCCCAAGTAAAACATTACAGAACTATCTCTCAACAGATCGAAGCCCTGTGCTTGGTTGTGGCGTTACTAGCAGCGCCGTCACTAGCGCAGGGCTCCGGGGGCTCCACGCTCACGTCGCCATGCCCCAGCGTGTTCACGCACGACCCATCCGGGGCGGAGCCCGGCTCGTGGTCTGGAGCCGCCACCTTGTCTACAGACGTACTTCTGCGTCGGATGTGGCTCAGCATAGAACTGGATAGCCCGGCTTTGGGTGTTTTTGGAAAGTTCAATGTAAGAGTACATGTACCTATGTTTATTAAATAGGTACTTATCAGTACCTACTTAAATTCTAATCAACGACTCAGTAAATACGTAATCAGTCTATTAATAGTCAATCTGCTGGGACACCCTTATTTTCTCAGCAAGAGGCTCAAATGAAGTAAATAACGCACTTCTATAGGGAAACATCACTATTTAGTTTGTTTTTAAGAATAGTCCCTGAAAATTTACGTAACTTATATATAATAAAAGTAGATATTATGCGAATGCGAAATTAAATTTGTTTCCTTGTTCAAACAAATCAAAAACCCGACTACGACAAAAAAACGACACTGAAAAAGAATGAAACAAGATTTTCAGGATGGTGAAATACAAGGACATAACAAAAAGAAAAGCCGTAGTCACACGTTATTAAAGTGTTTCGGTTGTTACCTACCTATAACTTCATTTTATTTAAACAATTTTGGGGTTAAATTACTGTGTGTAGTTAAATTACTATTTACGTGAAGCTTTTTCAAATGATACCAAACACGACGTAACTATTTGTCTTTTTTTTTTTAACACAAAACTTTTTGTCCACTATAGGGCGCCATATTGAATTTTGATGATATTTTTTGTTAAGTACCAGTGAAGCCCTTTCAAATGATATCAAACACGGTGTATTTATCTTAACATTTTTCTAACGCATTACTTTTTGTCCACTAGAAGGCGTCACTTTGGGCACGCCACAATCATGGCGGTAAGTCCCCTCTTTGAGGCGTGGCTGGAAAGGCCTCACGGCGTCCTTACCTTCCGCATGACGCAGGTCCTCACCGGACATGGTTCGTTCGGGAGTTTCCTACACCGGATTCATGCGGAAGTGACGCCCGGGTGTCGCCACTGTGCGGAACGCTCGGAGGACACGGTGGAGCACACAGTCGAGGTGTGCCCTGCTTGGGCGGAGCATCGCCGTGCCCTCGTGGGGGCGATCGGCGGCGGAGACCTCTCGCGCCGGGCCTTGGTTGAGGCCATGGTCCGGAGCGAGGAGGAGTGGCAGGCGGTCGCCGACTTCTGCGAAGCAGTAATGCTTGCAAAGGAGGAGGCCGAACGCATCAGGCAACGGCGTTATCGCCGCCGCCGTCGCCGGGATTCTGATCCCGATTTCCGGCCAACGTAGACGCGGGCTTGCGGACAGTGAGCAATGGGTAGCTCGCTGTCCGGCCGTCCGGTAACCGTCCGGACCAAGCCCAAGTCGTCGACGGCGCGCACTGTTCCCGCGCGCCTCAAGGAGTTGTCAGCAACAGCAGGGACCCAGCCGGGTCGAAGCCTACTGGGGCCAGGGTTATCCGAAAGGGCGCTCGAGCCCCGGTATGAAGGCTAGAAGGAACGGGGTGGGTCTTTTAGTCAGTAAGAGTCTGACACTATCTCCCGCTCCGCCCAAGGGCGGGGGATGTCAATGCATGATTTTTCCCACCATAAAAAAAAAAAAAAAAAAAAAAAAAAAGGCGTCACTTTAAATTTGAGCAATATTTTGGAAATGTACAAATGGAGCCTTATCAAATGATGCTAAACACGGCGTATTTATCTCAATTTTTATTTTGAACACATTATTTTTTGTCCGCTAGAGGGCGCCATACGCCATATCGAGTTTTGTGACACGTCACGTAGCCTATGTTCAGCGGACGATTAAAACGGTTCTAACGATACCTCATATGTCGAGTTCCGATAAGTCAATTAGGAGCTATGAGGGAACAGATGAACATACTCACATACATACATACATAGCCTGTCAAAATCTTTGCCGTAGTCGGGTAAAAAAAGTAAACACATTTAAAATTAAGTAAATTAAGCGCACTAATTCTGCTACCGGATCTTAGTCAGATAAATGTATGACAAATACATATATACAGGTATATGACAGGTATGTGACAGGCATATGACAGGTATACAACCGGTACATGGCAGGCGTATGACAGGCATATGACCGGTATATTACAGGTATATAACTTCCAATATAGCGCCAAAACTCCGCCATCTTGTTTTATTTTAAACACTTCTCTAAGGACACTTGGGTTTTTAAGACGTACTAGCGATATCTTAACAGTCGAAATTCATCCAGCTGTTTGGAAGATACGAAGTAACAACCAATTGGGTCAGAGCACTGCGTGCCTTGTAGATAGAATAGAATAGAATATCGTTTATTTAGTAAAGTGGCACATTAAAATTAACGCATACATTGCATTTTTGCCTAAACTAGGTAGGACCTGTATTTCAGGCTAAAAAGTACTAAGAATCTTAAATAATAAATTAACAATCATTAAATTCACTATATTAAATAACCTAAATTTAATTAACTAAAAGCAAAACATGTTTTATTCACAAACTAAAAGGAGATCTTCTGTCTCTCCGTAAGAGATGCTGAGTAAGTGTTGCACAATAACCTTTTTACAGCTATAATAATTTATTTAATCTAATTTTCTATTTAATCTTTTGTACAGAAATGGGCCTAAAAGTGTGAAAAACCTTTTCACGAAGACATATTTTGAAAAAGTATTGGAAGTGCATACAATATCATTCCGTCTCGTATTGGTAATTTTTTTATTTTTAGATGTACATGTTGTATGAAGGGTAGCTATAATATACTTCCTGGGGCTGAATTCACCATGATTCGGTTAAGCAGAAGAAATTGACTATACAAAGGCGGACTTAATGCCTTAGAGATTCTCTACCAATCGACATTAGCTTTAACACAAACAAAATGATTTTAAAAAAGAATACAATTAATTTTATAAGGTTGATAATGTCACATTTCAGAACTGGACGGGTAACGCAACCAGCCAGGATAATGTACAGTTCATAATTTATGAGAACGACTTCAAAATTGACCCCGAGCAGTCAGTGGTAATGCATCTCGTTGTCCAATATGACCCTGTGGACTCGCCTCCGAGACTGCGGACGATAAGATTGAACGGGAAGGTCATCTGCAATGCTGAGCCGTTACAATCACGTGACAACAATGCTAGAGCTGCATTGAAGTAAGTATAAGGTACTCGTGCTTGAGCTAATTCGTCATCATAATCTCTTTATCTGTGTTTGGAAAGTACCAGGCTGAACTCTTGTATCTTGCATCTCGATCAGGTTTCTTTTGTGCACAGGAAGGATATTTCGGAATTTAACGCCTGAGGAGACAAAAAGAGTGTTTGTGATTAGATTTCCATGGAACTTGGCCTTATGATCTTTATTATACTTAATAAGAGCTCATCAATTTTAATTTATAAAAAAAAAATATGATAATATTTTATTACCCCCTAGTCTATATTATTCAATCTCTGTAGGGGTTATTCTCTACAGATGTCATACAAGAAATCAACAACATTCCTTGAGAAGGCTTTTGAGAATTCTGAGGCGCGTTTTTAATGTTAGCGATCCAGGCAGTGCCAGAGCGATAAGAAGGACGACGTTGAAATAATGTTATTTTCAAGAAGAATTTTTCCAATGTCTTCAGTTTCTGATTTTGTAATTTAACGTGTGTAATATGGTATATAATAAATATAATTATATTTTTTTTATGGTAGATGCATGCAAAATCTGAAACATCCTGTAACACATTACCTATATTCTTTAGCTATTCCTTTTGAAATTTGAGTATATCTCATCTCAGGTACACAAACAAGATCGAATCATGATTTTTAGGGTACACAAGCTCAGGTAAAGATGAAAAAAACACATGTAAAGATCTCGAGGTACCAGAACCATGAGCTAGAAAAAGCAAGATATAGGATTTCCACAAAACAGATTGTAGACATCCGTTTGATGGACAAAAAGGGCGATTCTTCCAAAGTTAACTTATCGCTTCCTTTTTAGCATCTCGGACACAATAGACGAGTGCGGGGCGGTCGCCGGTGGCAACGTGAGGTTCCCCTTGATCTATAATGGACACTTTTTCAAGAGAGGAGAGATACCTTGGCTCGTAGTGATCTATAGACTCAACCAAGGGGTTCTTCAGAGGATCTGCGGAGGGACACTAGTTTCGGATCTTCACGTTTTGACCGGTAAGTTGTCCCTTGTTATTTTGAATGGAAATAAGTACCCCAAGTACAGGCACGGATTGCAGAGTTTATTTTTTCCATTTTTGGTAAGGGATGCAGTAGCGGATAGGCCTGTCGAGACCCAAGATCGATAAAGCCAAATGTGGCAGTCGTCTTACGCAGATAGATTTTAATTAATTACTTATTTAAAAAAATATATATACTCCTTATAATTACACAAGACAAACATGTACAAAAACAAATCTTTAAGAGGCGGTTTTATCGTTGACGGAAATCTTTTACAGACATTTTGGATGAACAGGATGAAAGGTGATGATTATATTGAACATTTTGATTATAGAGAAGATCCTTATACGATGAGTTGAACAATCAATGTAGATCGATCAACAGATCTCAGTTACAATATATATATAAATCAGCCATATCTGTGCATCCTCAAGTCACAGAACTATATGATAAACTATCTTTTAAAAAACTCAAGAAAGCAGTAGCCGGCAATGAAGTCCCTAGTGTTTAAGTATGATAAGTATTTTTTTAGGTCGGAAATCATCTAATTACTTCTCCCGCTCTGGGCGGAGCGCGAGGGCATGGCAGACTTTTCCTGACTAATACCCACTCCTGGTGCCTCCTGCTTCCTTAGTGCGTCCTCATGTGGCAGCGACACCTAGCCCCAGGCCTTGGTTCTGGCCATGGTCCTAAGCGAGAGGGAATGGGATGCGGTCGCTTTCTTCGCACATCATCCAATAAACAGCTTCACTCCCTAGCGGTCGCAACAGGAGACGTCAAGAGCATCAGGAGTCGCTGGGCGATCCCCGCCCACCAAAGGTGTGCGAACGGCAAGCAATAAGTAGCTCGTCATCCAGCAGTCCGATAACCGGCAGGACCGAGCGAGTCAAATCATCGACGATGCGTAGTGTTCCAGGCGCGCATCAAAAAGTTTTTTTTTTTTAAATTCTTTATTTTTTAAGGGGTTTTTATCCACACGGACACGTCAACCCCATTGTACCTTATACTTTATTTACACACATGACGTCAGCATAATTGAAAAACCGGCCAAGAGCGTGTCGGGCCACGCTCAGTGTAGGGTTCCGTAGTTTCCCAACCGTCACAATAAGTGTACCCACTTATGAGTTTAAAAAAATGCTTGCATATACGATTACACTACAAACTTAGTCCAGAAATTATTTTGTAAAACCCTTTTGTCTTTTTTGTACAAAAACTGTTCTTTCCATCAAGTTTAAAATAATTTTCCTAGAAAGTTCTTACAAAGTTCTACTTTTCAGATTTTTTTCATATTTTCTAAACTTATGGTTAGAAAGTTAGAGGGGTATAAACAATGTCCCCCACATTGTTTATTACTTTTGGAGTGATTATTTCCGAAATTATTGACATTATCAAAAAATTATTTGAGTAAACCCCTATTCATTTTTAAATACCCGTTTTTTTATATATTTTAAATATCACACGTTAGGGTTGATATTAAAAAAAAATCACTTCTCACTTTACATATAGGGGGGCTACCCTAATAATTTTTTTTTTCTTATTTTTATTTTTCCACTTTGTCGGCGTGATTGATATACATGTTGTTACCAAATTTCAGCTTTCTAGTGCTAACGGTCACAGAGATTAAGCGAGGACGGACAGACAGACAGACATGGCAAAACTATAAGGGTTCCTAGTTGACTACGAAACCCTAAAAACCGGTGTGGTTTTAGTCAGTACAGTCTGACCCCCTCTATTTTAAAGTGGGAGAAGTCACTGGATGAGTTCCCACCGCAAAAAATAAACCGTTGGGTTTTCTGTTTCATGGATTTAGAAAAAGCCTTTGAGAGCATGCCCCGCGATGTGCTTTGGATCATCATCATCAGCTTTTTTCATGTTCCCACTGCTGGGACTCAGGCCTCCTCTCTAGAAGAGGGAATGGGCCGTAATCCACCACGTGGGCCCAGTGCGGGTTGGTGAATGTCAAATGTCTTCGAATTTTTGGTTCTAGGACATGCCTGTTTCCTCACGATGTCTTCCTTCACCGTTTTGAGAGCAGTGGTGATGAAATAAATTACACAAAGCAATCCGCCTGTCTGGGTCCGAACCCGCAACCGGCCACCATTGCTCACTCCTTTCCTCTCTCTGCTGTGCTTTGGATGGTATTGCAAAAATACAAAAAGAAATTTTGTATAAATTGGTTCATCAGATTGATCCGTCTTCTACATGACGATTTGTGTTACTGTATCGTAGTGCGCGAACAGTCGGAATTTTCCCTATCACCTGTGGTGTAAAACTAGAACGTATTTTGGCACCTGTAGCGACATCTATGGCACTAAAAACTAAAAAAATCCTGCTTTGCGGTGTTAGAGTCCTCCGCGCGATTAGAAAGTTTATAATAATATTATAGTAGCCCGAAATCAACTAACAGGCAGTTTCTCGAACCAGACGTAACATTCGCCTGGTTGGTGGATACTCTTTTTTCAACAAAGGTAAGTGGGACTTTACACTCTGTTCCGCATGCCTCTAAAAACTATTAATAGACTATCCAACACTGGAGAATATTTAACAAGTTAGGTTATTTCTAGGCAAGCGTGCTCCATCGTCGGCCACAGCATCACCATCAGGTGAGGTAGTGATCAAACGCGAGCCTATCAATAATAAAAAAAAAAAGTATTAAAAATAGAAGGACCTCTTGGTAAGCGCGGACTAATATTATATGGCAGAAACTCATATGAATGAATCAGAGAAAAATAATACGTATCAAAAGTCCAGCGGATAACCTGGTGAGACTTTCAAAGCGCTGATTGTCGTACTAATTTTATGTAAAATATTCTCTGGGTTTTTTTCAGCTGCTCACTGCCTACAACTGAGGTCCTGGTACGTTACTCCCGTGAAAGATATCACGGTAAAGATCGGGGTACACAGCCTGAACGACCCCAATACTAACTTGACTATTACCAGGAAGTTGATGGCGAGATATATACATGAAGAGTATGACCCTTATACGCTTCAAAGTGAGTACTTATATTAAGATGGACCTACCATCAATACCTATTGCATACATCTATTTGTTCCAGTGAAAATAAAATTGCATCTTATTTTTTTAGCTTTATTCATAATTTAATTATTTTAGACGATATCCTGATACTGACACTGGACAAAAGCGTCAGGTTCAACGATTACATCCGCCCAGCTTGTCTGTGGAGCGGCGATACTAAGCTCTCACGTGTGGTCGGGGCTACTGGAATTGTAAGTAACTAATCCTAAATTTGATAACAGAAGGACTTGTCTTAGACACATAACAACAGTCCAAAATGCTTGGAGAGATGGGTGTGTAGTTTCTTTCATAGTTCAGGAACGTGAAATTATAGGATACTGGAGAATAGATAATTAATAGACTACGGGGCCTTCGTTCAATCGCTTTGCTCGCTTAGTTCAGCCACGTTCGAACCTTACTTGTCCATATCGGGGTGCCCAAAAATCTTTATCTCGTTCCCTCGCTCTTTTACCAATTATCGAGTATTGGAGTGTATTCGAACAAAGTTCTCTCAACTTCCATTAATTGAACAGATGACTCTCAAAATTAAGTTATGGACCCCTACCAGATAACCTTTGGATGAACTGTAAGAACTAAACACTGTTAACGACGATACGTATTTACATTCTATGTATACATGGCCTGAAGCAGCCTCAGGAAACTACTCGCGTATACTTTGTATTGTTATTTTTAAATCAGCAATTAAAATTTAAACACGAATTTTACATACTGGGTCTTGTATAGGTTAAACAATAAAATACACTTAAATAATTATAAATATGACGTCATAAAACTCCTCTGCATCGCTGTCGACTGGAAGTGTGCCCAAAAGGCTGGCAGAATTACAACGTTGTATGGCAATGCTTAATCTCTGACCGAGGTAGAAGCCACCCCTTGGGTCACGCGAAAAGTCAACTAACCGTTTTGACAAATCTTTAAAAAGCATATGAGCACTTGGACCCCACGGCCCAAGACTTAGTCTTATATAGTGAGTAATATGTACGCGCGCGTCCTGGTTCCAAATTTTACTACAGTTAACATCACTTACTGTGGTTTCACCTGACAAAATCTGAGATTTAAATATATAAAATCATTTATTCATACAACGGAATGGTTTTTAAATATTATTAAAAAACATAAACGTTAGGAGATCTAGTGCTCGGCGGCCGCTCTACGGCACGGTCACTATTCTAACCCGTCCACCCGGGCTTGCGGACTGCGAGCTATGGGTAGCTCGCAGTCCGCTGTTGTTGATAATCTGCAAATTCAATCGTACAATGTTCGCTGACCTCAGTAAAGCAACCGAAACAGTGGAACTCAAAATGAACATAAACAAAACCAGAGGCATGGTTAACTCTTTGAATGCCGTAATCAGAGACACAATAGAAAGACAATTGCTTATGTCGAACTGTGTAACATAAGACATTCAAAAGGTTAACATCCAAATAGAACCCGCTTCTATCAAGATCGGAGACTCTACACTCGAAATTGTAGACGACTACGTTTACCTGGGACAGACGTATCCAGTTGGGTAGGTCTAACTTCGAGAAAGATATCAATCGTCGAATCCGACTCGGTTGGGTAGCGTTCGGGAAGCTGCACGGTATCTTCTCGTCCAATGTACCACAGTGTCTCAAGACGAAAGTCAATTACCAGTGCGTGTTAACATATGGCTCCAAAACATAGTCGCTTACGATGGGCCTCATGAGAAGACGTAAATTCACACAAAGGGGCAAAGAAATGAAGATATCCGCAGGAGAACCAAGGTTACCGACATAGCTCGAAGATTCACCAAACATAAGTGCATATGCAGGACACATTGCTCGCAAAACAGATGGCCGTAGGTGACGATAGGTTCTGGAGTGGCGACCATGTACCGGAAGACTTAGCGTAGGAGGACTCACACAAAAACCAAGCATCTTGGTGAGTCTCGGACCTCGGGAATCCGATGAATGCGGGATGCATAGGACCTTGTTCTGGCGGCTCTTAGGGGAGGCCTATGTTTAACAGTAGACGCCTTTTGCTGAAATGATGATATAAATAGGACGTTAAATAAATGTTTTTGAGATTCTTGAAGACATTAAGGAAAATATGTAATTCACTTTTACAGTTGAAAATTAACAAGAAAACAAAAAAAAAACAATCTGTTAGAGAAATTATATGACTGCATAAAATTATAATTTGGGAAAAGCATCCCTATTAGGTCGCACGCAAGAACACATGAAGCACTTATAAATAAATATAAATTGAAATTAATATGTAAAAGCACACGTCTTGTGGATTATCAAACTGCGCTCATTCCGTAGGTAGCAGGTTGGGGTAGACGGAGCGTGGAGGACATGCGAGACAAGCTGGACGAGCCCCAAATGGTGCGCGCTCCTATAGTCAGCACCTTAGCGTGCCGGGGCAGCAAGGCTGTCTTCCACCAAGTTACCTACAACACTACCTTGTGCGCAGGTACGTAGCACTCAATACTTCTGAATTTGTCAATTGTTGACCCTGTAATGTTTAGGATGCCAAAAGAAACTTGCGATATTTACTTTAACAGGTTATCGAAATGGCACGGGCCCTTGCAGCGGGGACTCAGGCGGCGGCCTCTACTTACTAGAACGCGGCAAGTGGACAATCCGGGGCGTCGTGTCATTGTCCCTTCAGAGCGCATGGCTCACCTGTGATCTCAACGAATATGTCGTGTTCACTGATACTGCGCAGTTTTTGCCGTGGATAAGGAATATTATAGGAGACAGATATATCGAGTAAGTAGGTAGGTATTTGATCCCTAAAATAAAAATTACGTATTTGTATCAAACTTCCACTAAGGAAAAGTGTTTAGAGTTTTTTGAAATTCTATATCTACATATACTTATAATAAATCTGTAGAAGTGAAAATTCTGTACAATGAAAATATCAAAAAAAATAAATAGCAGGGGGTGTTACTAGACCGACACCGAACCCAAAAATGCAATTAAAAAAAAATTCTGTCTGTCTGTCTGTTTGTTCAGGCATCACGCAAAAACTACAGGTTCGACTATGATGAAACTTGGTACAATTATTCTTTAATATTCTGGGCAGCATACTGGGTACTTTTTATCCCGATAAAGTATATACAATAAAAAACAAACTTAATTTTGCGGTTCGATCCCTAGACCCGGTTATTATACCAACTGCAAATAATAAGTTCAGCTCGCCCGTTTACTCGGTACGTGTGATCAAGGCAAGTATACAGTACCTACTCTGACAATAAATGCATTGTTTCTGAACTTAATAAGTAAGTGTAAGTGTAGTAGTAAGTGTTTTCATGGCCCTCGGAAAGCGCCACCAACAGGTTCTCAAATAATGGTAGAATGGTTCTGCCAAAGGCTCTATGCAGGGATCGTTCGTTCCATGTCATTTTACGGAACGCCGGTGTGAGCGCCGTCACTGCGAAAGCGACCGGCGGCGGTTAAGCTGAGCCCGAATAGAGCAGGAGCCCAGCCGAGCGGCGATACCACACCGTCTCTTGCGAAGCGGCGAGCCTCATTGCCAGCCTGTCACCATAGAACTTGGAGATAACAGTCCTTGCACGCATACATGTACGATTTTCTCTTGGAGATGCAATGCAGAGGCAAAACTCCGATTGCGGACATAGTTCCGGCGAGATCTCTGCGCTGGGTACGCCATAATCATGGCGGTTAGTCTCCTCTTTGAGAAGTGGATGGAAAGACGTCACGGCGTCCTCGCCTTCCGCATTACACATGGTGATACTGCGCAGTTTTTGCCGTGGATAAGGAATATTATAGGAGACAGATATATCGAGTAAGTAGGTAGGTATTTGATCCCTAAAATAAAAATTACGTATTTGTATCAAACTTCCACTAAGGAAAAGTGTTTAGAGTTTTTTGAAATTCTATATCTACATATACTTATAATAAATCTGTAGAAGTGAAAATTCTGTACAATGAAAATATCAAAAAAATAAATAGCAGGGGGTGTTACTAGACCGACACCGAACCCAAAAATGCAATTAAAAAAAAATTCTGTCTGTCTGTCTGTTTGTTCAGGCATCACGCAAAAACTACAGGTTCGACTACGATGAAACTTGGTACAATTATTCTTTAATATTCTGGGCAGCATACTGGGTACTTTTTATCCCGATAAAGTATATACAATAAAAAACAAACTTAATTTTGCGGTTCGATCCCTAGACCCGGTTATTATACCAACTGCAAATAATAAGTTCAGCTCGCCCGTTTACTCGGTACGTGTGATCAAGGCAAGTATACAGTACCTACTCTGACAATAAATGCATTGTTTCTGAACTTAATAAGTAAGTGTAAGTGTAGTAGTAAGTGTTTTCATGGCCCTCGGAAAGCGCCACCAACAGGTTCTCAAATAATGGTAGAATGGTTCTGCCAAAGGCTCTATGCAGGGATCGTTCGTTCCATGTCATTTTACGGAACGCCGGTGTGAGCGCCGTCACTGCGAAAGCGACCGGCGGCGGTTAAGCTGAGCCCGAATAGAGCAGGAGCCCAGCCGAGCGGCGATACCACACCGTCTCTTGCGAAGCGGCGAGCCTCATTGCCAGCCTGTCACCATAGAACTTGGAGATAACAGTCCTTGCACGCATACATGTACGATTTTCTCTTGGAGATGCAATGCAGAGGCAAAACTCCGATTGCGGACATAGTTCCGGCGAGATCTCTGCGCTGGGTACGCCATAATCATGGCGGTTAGTCTCCTCTTTGAGAAGTGGATGGAAAGACGTCACGGCGTCCTCGCCTTCCGCATGACACATGGTGAAAACTTTCACCGGACAACGTAACTTTGGGAGATCACTGCACCTAAATCGTGCGTAATTAACACCCCGGTGTCACTATTGAGTGGACCGCCTGGAGAATGCGGTGGAGCATACGGTGGATGTGTGCCTGATTACTTTTTTTTTTCAATAAATTGGTAAAACGACGTACTTATTCTGTAATACCTGCAAAACCATCAACTTGGTTGAAACACTTGCATTTTATCATTTATTCTTATCATTCAGCCCCCACCACAACAACCAGACTATGCAGCGACCCGGCTCGCCGAATTCAGCAGTAAGGCAAGTATCATCTCTCATTGCGTCATGTAATTCTAAGTATTTAGTGCGATTTTTAATAACGTGTGTCCAGATCCAGACCAGGGCCTCAATCGTCATTGTTTTGATAAAAATTAGTAAATTATTTCGTCAGTATGTATCATAGTGCCATAATATAGAAGCTTAGTAATTTCATGAGCAAATTCCTTGTCCATGCTGTTTGAAGAATCAAGGCACTAATTGATCATTTAGCATTATTTATAATATTACAGTATTATTTAAACTTTGTGTTTTAAATGTTATTTTAATTTTCAGTTATGACGACTACTTTTCTGGATCAACGTCGGTGAGTCCTTTTCGCACGCTGCTTATTTCTTCCCTTCCAAAAGAAAACTTTGTCAAAAGATTGGAAATCTTGAACAGAACTCGGGAGAGGAGCGCAAAGTAACCCTTACACATCTGTTCTGGTTCCTATAGTTCTGTCGAATATGTCAGAAGCCAGGGGGATACTTGTGCACTAGCAGTTGTAACTTCTTGGCTTTTAATAAAATACAGGGTTATCTGTAAAACACTAACAACTAACAACCTTGCAGGACTGTACTTAACTTTTGTTCAATGACTTTTTACAAAACATAATTCATTTACCAAAAACAAACCTTCAAGATTTCGTTGTTCTATCTAACACATTTGAACTCTGTATTTTGCTATATCTACTTGCGTCTGTATGACACAAGTGCATCAAGCACCCCGCCACCCGATCCCTGCTCTCTTCCGCTATTATACCCCCCACTTCTTCGATAGACTTTATAATATTTAGAACGTACAATTTAAATATTTTTATTTTTTTATGAAAATCTGATGACCTTAAATGTGATATTTTTTTTAAAAGTCATAGAACAAAAACTGTTGTTTATAATGTTAGTAATGTTAGTCTTGAGAAGTTGCCAGCGTTTTACAAAAAATAACCCTGTGTTACACAAATAAACCCACATCATGAAAGTAGTATCTATTTAGAATGGCAATTGAATTGATTTCAGCTATCTTTTAAATCTTTGTATTTTTTTATTCCAAAATAATCAAAAATCTTAATTAGTCACTAAGGTGTTTGTGTGTGCGTACGCAGAAACCAATATCGATACACTACCAATGTATTAAAATAATCACTTTTTTTAACCTTTACCTAAATGCTTCTAAGTAAAACGATTCTCAAATTAAGTATGATTCTCAAATTAAGTATGATTCTCAAATCAATATATTTAAAAAATATATATTATTAAATCTTCATGCTACACAAAAGTATAAAGGCGGACTTAATGTTTGAGGCATTCTCAATCACATTTAAATGTATAGTCCAGCATAGGGTAGTGAAGAGACAATAATTATGTTGGTGAAATTAAAAAATAGTCCATTATGATACAAGTGTATAATGTTGGTGATTACCGCTGAGGCGGTATTTAGATCCGAGCCGAAGGCGAGGATCTTAAGAGAGCCGAGGACAGTAATCGCCAATATTCACATGTTTCATACAACGTTTTTCGACACACTTGAGAAGAAAAATTTAACAAACTAATTAATTATTGCTTTATCAGCAAAACTGTTTTTTTTTTGTAGTATGGCGGCAAAAATTGATCTTGCTTCTTATGCGCGCGCATCCAAAATGGCGGCCATAGACTAGCTATACTCTAGCTAGGCCGCAGCTGTTTGAATAAAAATAAGAATGAGGTTGCTTAACTATACAGAAAAAATATTTTTATTTTATGAAAGGTTTTATTTATTAAATGTGTAAAAGTTAAAATAGTTTATTTAAACACAAATTAGCATAAAATAAACAAGCAAGACACTAATTTGTACTATTGAACGCAATACCTAATGTATTTTTTTTTTTCGATTTCCGTGTTTGATTTGAGAACAGAGGTTTAACAAAAAAAGATCACTCCATTATCACACTTGTGCATAATGGTAATCAAAAAGTCACAGTTTGGTTACAAGCTACATTATATACCTAAGTGTAGTGCAATTATAGTCACTTTCTGAGCAAATGCGTCGAAAAACGCTATTAAAACACAGAGGGTAAAAAGTAAACTTCTAGTTAAAATAATCTCGAAAATCCGCTCGTATCCCTACCTGTGTGAAAAAGTGCGCGAGCTTGCCCCTGCCTCAATGGATTTATTTAACGTGAGGCTGGGCTCTCAGCGAGTCGCTAGTGACCAACCCCCGTTTATTTATTTCTTCGTAAATGTATTGAAAAACGTCATTAGATACACGTGCGAATTTCTCATTGCAGCAATCGGCTTCAAAACACCCTCGCATGAAATGTTATTTTTTCCCTCATCTGGTGTATGCTACAATGACGGACTTTAAACCAAATAAAAATTTACCAATTTATAAAATTAGTTCTTTCTTTTGGAATTACATAATGTGTTGTTTTCTTAATTTTGTAGTCTCAGTGCGGGAAGGTGACACTAGACGCCATTCCACTACTGGCGAATGGTATTCCCACGTTGGAAGGACAGTGGCCATGGCATAGCGCTCTCTACCACACCCGGGTAACACTTGATCTGCGTTATTTGTAAGCCCCTTGTAGTCCTACCTTTCTATAAGCTAAAAAAAACTTTTTTACTTACAAAAAAAAACCGAATTCACTAAAAAAAAAAAACAATAATTTCGGAAGTCAATGTTTCTCAGTATTGTTTGTTTCTTATTTAACACTGACTTGCGAAATTAAATTTATTTTGATCGTTTTAGTGTTTTTTTTTTGGAAGTCGATTTTTTTTTTGTAAGTAAAAAGATTTTTTATTTCACATTTTTCAGTTGCGATACACTTATAGCCAGAGTACCTTTTTCTCATGAAAATTCCAATTAACCCAGACCCTGCTAGGATACTTTCTTTTATTTTGAAGTCCACCTTCCACCTTCCGGCTCCAACATCAGATCAGTTCGATAGTACCTTATAGCCAAAGTGCATCTCATGACAGTTCTAAGAAACCCAAAACACTCCATCATCATCATCAAATCACTTCGATAACCATTTCATTCATTTATTTGTATTATCATAGACTAGTCGCTTAACTATTTTCATTTTGATATCTGTGTGAGTATAAATTTCCGTAGACCTTCTTCACCAGTTAAAAAAAAATGCAACCGAATTAAGAACCTCCTCCTTTTTGTGGAAGTCGGTTAAAAAATCAGCATATACAACCAAATTCCAGAACGGAGGCAGCATGTACATCGGCGGAGGAACTCTGGTGTCGCACAAACACATCATCACAGCTGCCCACATGGTCACCAGGAAGGGGACGCAACAGCCCGTTACCCAGAACACCATGACAGTCTACCTGGGGAAGTACAACCTAAGGACCTCGGTAGATGGAGTGCAGTTTAGATTTGTAAGTATTATTTGAAGACGCCCCCGCGTATCGTTCCCACGAGGACTCGGCCGAGCTCCGCCGCGGAGGTGTGTCGCTCAAGCGGGACACACCTCCACCGTATGCTCCATCGTATACTCCTGGCGGTCCACACTATGTTAACACCTGGGCGTTTCTATCTCACGAATCGGGTGCACCTAAACCTCCCGAACTTACCATGTCCAGTAAGGACCTGCGTCATGAGGAAGGTAAGTTCGCCGTGACGTTTTTTCAGCCACTCCTCAAAAAGGGGACTTACCTCCATGATTATGGCGTGCCTAGTCCCAGATGATCGTGGGTGATGCATCCGGTTTGCGGGCAGCAATGTACGGACCCTATCCAGAGCTCTTAGTTCGATCTGAGTCCATTTGAGTATGCTGAAAGATTACATGAAAACCGTTATGACACAACTATTGTAAGCATGCATCTGACAGAAGGGTATTTAATACCTTCATCTGGCGGCCAAACAAGCGCTTCTTCAGCGATTGCCTCATATCAGTAACGTTAATGCTTAATGCTTTCGACAAACCCAAATACTTATAAATTTCGGTCGAGGAGAGGTTTCTAAGATGTATGGAATCCACCATGGTTTTTGTTATATTAACCTGCGCTTGTACTAGGTTGCGCCTTCTAATCTACAGTGTTGTGTTGTGTGTAAGGAGAATATACCTGATGACCATGGGAGTGCACCACACACCATCCAAACAACCGAGTTCCTAACCCTTATTTAAACGATGAAGTCAGACGCTGGTTCCAAAAAAAACATAGCTAACAATTTTTTTAATAACATTCCAGGTGAAGGAAATATTCGTGCATCCAAACTACAATGCCAGCACCTACAGCCATGACGTGGCCATATTGGAGCTGCGTGAACCAGTAACGTACTCCGACTGGGTCAGACCTGCGTGTCTCTGGCCTGACAGCGAGATAGATCTCAACAATGTTATTGGGAAAAAGGGTTCGGTATGTATCTGAAGAAGGAAGAGACTGATGCGAGCTATTAAAACAACTACTGAAACGTCTACACTACTTCAATGCCTTTCGTGTTTCTATCGAAAGCCGCACAAAGCATTAGTATCAGTTTTTATTTATCCAAACCAAAATAATTCCTAACGTCGCCGCGGCGTCGTCGTTCAATAGTCGAATCCGACTCGACTAGACAGTGTTTGGATAGAACTAATAAAATTGTTTGTCAACTCGCTTAAGCGATTCGCGCAAGTCCGAGTGATATAAATACGATGTACATAAATACGTCAGATTTTTATGTTTGAGCGATATGACGACAGAGAAAGTAGTTGAAATCGGAAGGTGCCAACTCGGGCGACTTGCGCGAAACGCGTAAGCGAGTTGACGAATAAGGCTCGGAAAGCAATGCGGTATTTTATCGTCTAACTCACCACGTTCGTACATTTATGCTTTCCGAGACACGGGGTGTCAATCGTCCTAAATAAACTTAGAGAACCACATGATCAATCTCTCTCTCGCTCAATTGAAAAATTCACATTGGTACTTGCTCAGTTCCTATCTATCTACCAAACCCGGAACTAACCAATCACGAACTAGACATTCATAGAAATATCCGAGTATTCCAAATACCTACAAGCGGTAAATATTCCAAATATGCAGCCTATCCTTAACTGCTGAAAATTAAGCAAATTGAATTAGCAACGCTGTGATACCTGAAAACTTAGGTATACCAAAAGCGCACTGACCGACAGCATGCTTAGCGCCTATAGTAGCGGTCGCAATAGGAAGTTCGTGGTGAAAGTTCTAAAATGTTTGATGGTAATCGGATGCGCTGCGTGCTTGCTGCCTTTGCAAGTGAGCATGTAGCTAAATGCAAAGCGACTCACGAAGGCGCAAAACCAGTGGACCGGCCAGTACTCTAAGCGTCTGGTACTGCATTGTCGGCCACAGCCGAACGCTTCATTTCGTGCTAAACGGATATTTATTTCATATATTTAGCTACAACTTAGGGGTGTTTAAGTTAAGAGTGAATAGGTTACTTTTAGTCAAGGTCTATCGTCAACAAAATCATCGCTTAGCATCAGGTGCGATGGTGGTAAACGCGAGCCTGTCAATAATAAAAATAAAAAAAAAACAAATATTTCAGGTGGTAGGCTGGCGTTTCGACGACAAAGGCGTGCTGACTGAAGTATTGAACCTTGTAGAGTTACCGGTGGTAAGCCACGAGACCTGCATACAGTCGTACGTCAAGTTCTTTGGGAAATTCACTTCGGAATACAACTACTGCGCTGGTAACAGAAACGGTAAGATCTTGAAGCTATATTTACGTGTGAATATTCCTCTTGATATATTACTTCTACTTATACACCACTAATATTTAATTAGTACAAATACTTAAAGGGCTTATTAGAAAAGCCCTTGTTATTATTTAAGTAAAGTCTCAATAAATAATATTCATAAACAGCAAAGTTATTGGTGTTTGTGTTTATCCCAAAATGTCTCTCAATTTATGGAAATATTGCGCAGGCTATTGATTAAGAATGAATAAATGACGATTAAAATGGAAAAACACTGCCCGCAGTATTTTCTACTAGCAATTGTTATGTATGATTGAATCTATGATGAATTTACCTTTTCGTGGTCAATTTTAGGATTTCGGTATTTTCTACTTTTGAATACAAAAATATGATCAGTAACGGGTAAAGATACCGCCACATTTTTTTGTGTACTAATTAAAAAGTAGGGGTGTATAGGGTGACTGGTATTGAGTGTAAAAATGCTTCTAAGAAATTTCTGTTTAAGATAAAAACTATAAAAGTTTATGGAAAGACTGATCGAATCGATCAAATTATAATTTCGCTCGCGAAAGTTATCTACCTGTAAAATTATACCCACACTTGTTCGTCAATATTTTAATAATATATTATTATTATACAAGGTGCAGTTTTAAAACTGCACAATATTTTAGGAGGTTGTAATAAAACTCAAAAATAATCATGTGAAAAAACGATACCTGGTCAATAATCAGTAATACTTGTTATTTTATTTTTTAATTATACTAAACTAATTCGATTGATCGATGGCAGCGGGGGCGTGGCTAAGGTGTGGCGTGCGGGATGATGATTGGATGATACATTATTTATGAAACTATCGTTGCGAGTTAGTGTGTGTGCAAACGCCCTTTATTTTTACGTGTTTTTGTGTGTGAAAGAAAGCGCGGTTATAAGGCAGGTATCAGACTGGCTGCTTTTTAAGAAACGTAGTTCACACATACCGATTTTCATAAATAAGAAAAAAAAAATTACCTACTCATTTTATTATTTATTCGGGTCGAGAATCACTAACATAATTACCTCCTGAAATATTTTGCAGCTTCAAAACGACACCTTGTAAAATACAGCAGCTACCTGTGGCATTATTTAAATATTTATTTACGTTTTTATGTTTCTTGAACCTTCTTTGGTCGTATATACATTGCAGTATGGTTTCCTACAGAATAAACTAATACCTTGACAACTCTATGAATCGTAGGTAGTATTTGATGCCTTACGGGGACACATAATGGATCATGTGACTCCCAAAGAGAAAGACCATGTCTATAGCCTCTCATTGACAACTACAATACCTTCCTGTCATTTCTTTGCAAAGATACTTATTAACCTTATATCAAATTTTCCAGGTTCCTCAGTCTGCAATGGTGACAGCGGCGGTGGCATGGTCTTCAAGATGAACGGCACCTGGTACCTTCGAGGCGTGGTCTCCTTGTCACTGGCCAAGCCGAACGATCACCAATGCGATCCCACACACTATACCATATTCACAGACTTAGCCAAAGTCTTGCCATGGATTCATGCTACTGTTTCTGATTTTTGATCTTATGATATTTTGAAGGCAAATTTTGTTCATAGTATAATATTATAGTAGATTATGTGACTAGTCGAGACGAAGGTTGCTAACTTTAATCCCGAACGTTATTGAAGGATTTAGGGAACTCCCGAGCATCGCGAGGGAGTTAATCAAGAAACCTGAGTGAAGTGAGGAATTCAAGCCGACAAAGACAACTTTATCCCCGTGTACTGATGATACTTTACTTTTTACACCATTTGTGAGATATCTAATTAAAAGACAATTTAGTAAAATAAATCATGTGATCTTTTCGTTTGGAATTCAACGTGCCACCCGCTAATCTACTATTATACACCCCTACTTTTTAATTAGTACAAAAAAGGGCCTACCCGACCTACCCGTCACTGATAATATTTTTGTAGTCAAAAGTAGAAAAAACCGAAATCATAAAATTGACCACGAAAAGGTAAATTCATCAAAGAATCAATCAAACATAACAATTGCTAGTAGAAAATACTGCGAGCAGTGTTTTTCCTTAATAATTATCACTTATTCATTCATTAATCAATAGCCTGCACATATTTCCATAAATTGAGTGACATTTTGGGACATAAACAAGTTTATGAATATTATTTATTGAGATTTTATTTATAAAATAACAAGGGCTTTTCTAATAAGCCCTTTAAGTATTTGTACTAATTAAAAAATAGTGGTGTATATTTAGACTGATAAAATATGAACAATTATTTCTTATATATTTTCAATTATAAAAGTTTCCAACATGTTTTTTTCTTCCTGCCATTATCCCATGTTACTTGGGGTCGGCGCAACACGTCTTTTCCTTCCATTCCATTCTGTCATCCGTCACACTATCCCTTTTCTTTCATCACTCCTCATACAAAAGGACTATTCTTCTTCTTCTCCCTACCCCAAGTAATATGGGATCATATTACTTGGGGTCGGCGCAACATGTTTTTTTCTTCCGTTCTGTCCTGTCACCCGTCAAACTATCACTAACGCCCTTTTCTTCCATATATAATCATTCTTCACACAATCCATCCATCTTTTCTTCGGCCTTCCTCTCCCTCTCCGTTCATCTACATGTATACTCAGAACTCTTTTAGTAATTTGCGCTTGATCTCTGCTCATCACATGATTATACCAAGACAACCGATAACCTTTCAACTTTTCAGTCATTGGCGATGGCGCCACTTTCAAGCATCCTATAATATACTCATTTTTAGGGTTCCGTAGTCAACTAGGAACCCTTACAGTTTCGCCATGTCTGTCTGTCTGTCCGTCCTCGCTTAATCTCTGTGACCGTTAGCACTAGAAAGCTGAAATTTGGTACCAATATGTATATCAATCACGCCCACAAAGTGGTAAAATAAAAATTGGAAAAAAATGTTTTATTAGGGTAGCCCCCCTATATGTAAAGTGGGAAGTGATTTTTTTTTTAATTTCAACCCTAACGTGTAATATATTGTTGGATAGGTATTTAAAAATGAATAGGGGTTTACTTAAATCATTTTTTGATTATGTCAATGATTTCGGAAATAATCTTTTTAATTATTTTGAACTTGATGGAAAGAACAGTTTATGTACAAAAAAGGAAAAAAAGGTCTACAAAATAATTTCTGGACTAAGTTTGTAGTATAATCGTATATGCAAGCATTTATAACTTCGTTTACATATTTTATTATCCTGAACGTATCTTCTTTCAAACAAAAAAAGAATTATTAAAATCGGATCTCGCAATCCAAAATTACCGCCGAAAACTTCTTCTGGTACCTATGTATTAATTAATAACCCAATTCCCCGAGAGATGGCACTGGGCTATTTCGCGTTCGCGCTGTAAAATTTTTCCTGAGTTGATGGGGTCGGGTATTATCGAATTGTTCGGTTGGTCTCTCCTTGACATTGGCGGTATTATCTTATAACTACATAAAACTTCTATCAGGAACATGCTAAAGCAATTGAGAACAAAATGAAAATTCATTTTTAACGCCATCTATCAAAATGTTAAGATAAAAACCAGTTCATAAAATATGGTTCGATAGATGGCGTTGCGTAATAACTTTCATTCATGACCTACCGTAGTAAAAAATCGTTGCTTCTTAAATATATTCGTAATTTTACGAGTGCACAATCGATCCTTAGGGATCCGTATTTATTAGAGTTTTGTACTTAGTATGTTAACGTAACAATTAGCCTTTTTTTTAAACTCATTAGTGGGAACACTTATTGTGACGGACGGGAAGCTACGGAACCCTACACTGAGCGTGGCCCGACACGCTCTTGGCCGGTTTTTTCACGTTATCCACTCTCGTCACACCACACATCCATCTCAACATTCTCATCTCCGCTACAGCCAATCTTTTTTCGTCCTTCATTTTCACAGCCCAACAATCCAACCTAATAAAAAAAAAACTACATAACAGGTATTTTATTTTTCACTTAGATTCTAAGTCATCCCCAGGAGTTTTTACTTTAAAAAAAAACTGTTAACCCTGAGTATAAGGTTCGATTTCTGAATTTAGTATTTGGAGTTAAGAACCTTAATTTAATGCCATAGTTTGAAAGATTTTCAGGGTATTATAAAGCCTGTGTGAGTACTTAATTTTAAATCTTTTTTTTTAAGTCCCACTTTAAAAGAAAAGTGGGACTTTATCCATAATCAAATAATTTGTCCTAATTTGAGTAGAGCGAAAGGGCGGGTCTAACTTTTACTGACTAAAAACCTAAAAAGTTATTTTATTTGCCTTTCGTGTTCCATAGACACAGTAACTCCTTAGACGAGTCCCTCGCAAGTACCCCTACCGGACCCTTTCAGAACTTCAAATCCCTTATTCAGAAATCACAGACAAGTAGGTATATTCGTTGAGTTCGAGACATTGTTCAAATCTGATAAACTGTGTCATTACTTTATCACACAAAATCAAAAAATCAAAGCATAGACCATTTGCAGACACTTTTGAATAGTCAAATGTCGGTCAGTAATGTATTCCCAGAATCGTGTTACCGTGTCGGATTGTCGTCCTATCGGACCACGAGAGTAAAGAAACAGAGAATGCACCTGTTCTTGTGGACGAGGTTGTTGACACTATAATATAAACCTATAGTCGTATCAATGTACGACCTCTCGAATGCAACAAGCGACCTTTTTCAAAAAAATGTCACCCCATAGCCACAACCGCCACGAGAAGCTTGAAGCTTGTGGCTGGTGGTCAACACTTTTTTTTATTTTAGGAGGGAATAGAGATGTGCCTTTGTCGGCAATATTGCCACAAATATTCATACTTCGAGCAATATTTTTGGCAATTTTCTCACCAATAGTCCCACTTGACGGCAATATTGCCGGCGACTTCTCGTCCGCGCTAAACGGCCGAACGCTCAGCATAATGTTGTGTCCACATGCAAAATGCAACGAGTCCACAGCTATGGTTTTCAGCCAGACGTTAGCATTGTGTGCACATTTGAGTAAATTAAATAAAAATAAATTTTAGAAAAAAAGTCATTAATAAATAAAGAGGAAATAAAATTACTACGAATAAAGTGGCAACATTAAGTCGCGTCCTTAACAAGGACGATGGCCTTGAAAAAGACCAGGTTCGGAAAGAAAACGACGCACAGAACCACCAGATGATCGCTTTTTGGTGAGTTAGGAACCGTAAGTCGTAAACTGTGGACCTAAAGTAGAGCCTTAAAAATGTTAGAAGATTGGAAGTTAGCTTATGGATAGTCAGAAGTAGCTTTTTTCTGAAGAAGCAAAAATTTCTTTTAAACATAGTAGGTACGTAATTGCAGATAAATGGGAATGAATTCCACAAAACGTTATTAAAAATATCGTTGTTAGCATGCCCAGAAGGATCACGCTTTGATTTTGGCAGGTTACACACTTTATTAGGTTTTTACGATTGTTGCTTTATTTTAATTAAAAAACAAAAAAAAATCTTGTCTTTATTGCTTAACACTTTTTATTGTTTGGACTTTTTCGGAAACTAATTTAAAAATTACCAGAATTTACTGTTGTGCATATAATAAATCGCACGATTATGTCGTATACAGACCACGTCAAACAATTAACAGTTTATTGAAATCAACATTAGAATTTAAAACTTAGACGCCCGTTTTTTTTTTTTGCAAAGTTGTTTATATTATATATCTATACTAAGGTCTCTCCAAATCCTGTTATTATGATGCTGATTGACATTATGACGTCAACGCATAAGAACCCAATAAGCGGCCTGCGTAACTAAAGGACCTATTACACTGCGCTGAATATCGCGTGCGATATTCTGATTCGTACTATTTTTCATTCATAGAAAGACAGTACCTTTACACTACGTGATACGTCGAACCATAGACTAGACTGTCTTTCTATGAATGAAAAATAGTACGATCGCACGCGATATTCAGCGCAGTGTAATAGGTCCTTAACGTGAGGTACAATAAAATAATACACGACTAAAACTTGATCTCGCTCATTAATATTTATGATAGTAGTTAGTCTTATAGACTCCGATTCGGCTAACCCTCGTCGACAATTAGTTAAATCATATTTTTATGTGAAACCAATAAGTACAGCGTGTATAAATGGTAAGAGTAGTGTTATGTATAATGTTTTTGTGATCTTAATAGTGGTTAATATTTTACTGTGTCTTCAAAACGTGTGGGAAGTTGGAAAAGTCAGGTTCAGTGTCATGTGCAGTGTTTATACAATAATATTGTGAAGGCTAAAGTTTGTGAGTGTGTATATTTGTATCTTTGTTACTTCTTCATGTTCGATCGGCATTTATTTATTTATTTAACACTTTATGCACATGGGTACAGAGGCGGACTTAATGTCTTAGGCATTTTCTTCCAGTCAACCTGACATGGCATGGCCTAGTGGCATTGTTTTGTGTAAGTACGTAAAAATTAATTGACTCGGCAGAACTGAGAGCTCTTCAGCTTGCGCTTTTCGGAACTGTATCTACGTGATCAGAAAGACATGCCCAATTAAAATATTACAGAACAATCTCTCAACAGATCGAAGCCCTGTGCTTGGTTGTGGCGTTACTAGCAGCGCCGTCACTAGCGCAGGGCTCCGGGGAGTCCACGCTCACGTCGCCATGCCCCAGCGTGTTCACGTACGACCCGCCCGGGGCGGAGCCCGGCTCGTGGTCTGGAGCCGCCACCTTGTCTACAGACGTACTGCTGCATCGGCTGTGGCTCAGCGTAGAGCTGGATAGCCCGGCTTTGGGAGTTTTTGGAAAGCTCAATGTAAGAGTATAATGTAAAAATACATATATAATACTTAAATTCTAATCAACGACTCAGTAAATACATTAACAGTCTATTAAACTTTCAATCGTGGAAATTACAGACACAATAGAAAGACAATAGGTGCGCGAACGCCGGCGTTCGCTTGGGGTTTAATGAATACTCAAACACCGATATTTGCTCTGTAAGAACTCAGATGAAGTAAATAACAACATACCACTAGTTTTTGTCTTCTCACTACTCACAACACTTTTTGAAAAATAGTCGTAATAGTAAAAACAGATAAGCGAAAATAAATCTGTTTGTTAGTTTCAATAAAGAATAAAACAAAAAACAAGTACAATTAAACTTAAATAAAAGTTGAAAACAACAAAAATTTTACAAATAAACGGAAATTATTTTAAGAGCTTTTTTTGCTTTTCAGTTTTTTATATTAATTATTTTTCACATAGGTTTATAATCCGGTTTTTTGCTATTTTTAATATTATATTAATAATTAATAACATTTTTGTAAATTTAAGTAAATCTTTTTTGTTTTCATAGTGATCGAATTTTTCTATCACCTTTATAATGTTTAAAATCATTAATTTTGATATCTTACTCAAAATGTTTGGTTATAAAAATATTTACTACTTACAATGTAGCACCAAAAAACCGCCAATTTGTTTTATTTTAGACAGTTCTACTCGTATAAGGGCACTTGGGTTTTTAAGAAGAATCTAGCGACATCTTAGCTGTCGAAATTCTTCTAGCCGTTTAGTAATACGAAATAACAACCAATTGGGTGAGAGCACTGTGTCTTGTCGATGTGCCTGTTGTATAAAGGGCAGCTAAATACTTCCTGGAGCTGAATTGACCATAATTCGGTCAAATAGAAAAAAAAATGACTAACTATACAAAGGCGGACTAGGCATTTTCTACCAATCGTCATTAGATTTAACACAAACAAAATGATTTAAAAAAAGAATACTATTCATTTTTTTGAGTCGATATTGTAACTTTTTAGAACTGGACGGGTAACGCAACCAGCCAGGACAATGTACAGTTCATAATTTATGAGAACGACTTCAAAATTGACCCTGAGCAGTCAGTAGTAATGCATCTCGTTGTCCAATATAACCCTGTGGACTCGCCTCCGAGACTGCGGACGATAAGATTGAATGGGAAGGTCATCTGCAATTCCGAGCCGAGCAGAGCTAGAGCTAGAGCAGCATTGAAGTAAGTAGGTACTCATACATGACCTAATCGTAACCTCTTATCTATGTTTGAGAAGTCCCGGGTTGAACCCTGATTTTGTAGTTTAACGCGTATGTATATTGTATATATTTGTAAATTTTGTATGCATCTAAAAAAGAGATTTATTTCTGAGACACCCTGTAACTCTTTTCAAGATTTGAGTAGGTCTTATCTCAACCACTTACGCGTACGTGATCGAATCGCGATTTACCACTTTATAGTACACAAGTAAAGGTAAAAATGAAAAAAAAACACACTGGCAAAGATCACGAGGGACTAGAACCTCGAGCTACGAAAACTCAAGATATAGGGTTTTTACAAAACAGATGTCTACAACACCTTTTTGACAGAAAAAAAAGGATTTTTTCCAAAGTTAACTTATCGCTTCCTTTTTAGCATCTCGGACACAATGGATGAGTGCGGGGTGGTCGCCGGTGGCAACGTGAGGTTCCCCTTGATCTATAATGGAAACTTTTTCAAAAGAGGAGAGATACCTTGGCTCGTAGTGATCTATAGACTCAACCAAGGGGTTCTTCAGAGGATCTGCGGAGGGACACTAGTTTCGGATCTTCACGTTTTGACCGGTAAGTTGTTCCTTATTTTAAATAACCATTCAGGGTATTGTTCACAGACACAGATAGCAGGGTTAATTTTTTTCATTTTTGGTAAGGGATGCAGTAGCGGAATAGGCTTGTTGAGAGACCAGAGCGGTAAGTAAATTGTGGCCCTCTTTTCACACGGGTGTACAGAGTTTAATTTGTTATTTATTTTAAAAATAACATAATTCACCTCATTACAAAAAACAAAGAATTATAAAAACAGGTGTACAATAGGCGGTCTTATCGCACAGGGCAATCTCTTGTTGACAGAATTTGGATGAAAGGAGATGATTATATTGAACATTAACATGAAGAAATTGCTTATCAAAAAATTTTAGTAGCCTGCTGCAATAAAGTAAGGTTTCCCTTTGACCAATCTTACCTAGGTAGTACTTAGACAGCACCAAGTGAATGTGCCAATAATACTTATCGATTGAGTATTTCTTACGATTAGAGAGAAGTTTTTAAAACGCTGAGTTGAACATCTTAATATCCTTACCCTATGATGATCGATCAGCAAATCTCAGTTATGTATCATATCGCCATATTTGTGCATCCTCGAGTCACGCACTGGATGGACCACTCTCTCATAAAGGACTTATTGATGTCATAAACCAGCAAATTACCAAGAAAGCAATAGGTGCAGTGGAATCCCTGGTGAACATAAATGTGATGGGTGGAAATTGCATAATGTTATTTGAATTTTTTGGTCGCTCCTACCAACCCTGGACAAGATCATTGCGAGAGTCCTCCAGAATTTGCTGTTAATGTGGTCCAAGAAAGTGCAACTTTAGACACAATTTGGGTTTCTTTCAAACAGAGGTACCTGTGAGGCAATTTTCTTTATTCGGCAACTTAAAGGGAAGTTCAAAGAACAATCGCAACCCTTAGTAAGTGTTAAGGCTCTCTTTGAGTAGCTGGAAAGATGCAACGGTTTCCTTCCGCAAAACAGAGGTCCTCAACGCCCGGGTCTCACCATTGTACGAACCGCTCGGAGGGCATGGTAGAGCATACAGTGGAGGTGAGCCCCGCTTGAGTGGAGCACAACTATCTCGTGTAGCATCGAACCCTCACGCCAGGCCCTGATTCAGGTGTCAGTAGTTGGAGAGCGAACCCCGGCCTCCAAAGGCTCGCAAACGGTTAGCAATGGATAACTCGCCGTCCGGTAACGGTCCGTACCGAGCCGAAATCGTCAACGGAGCGTAGTGTCCACGCAGGCCTAAAAGAGATGTCAGCAAAACCGGAAAGAAACAGTGTAATTTTAGTCAGTAAAAGTCTGACATCCTCTCCCGCTCCGCCTTAAAGCATGAGTCATTAGATGATTTCCTACCTCAAAAAAAAACCGTTAGTGGTCTGTCTCATGGATTTAGAAAAAGCTTTTGACAGCGTGGCCCACGAAGTGCTTTAGATGATATTGCAAAAACTTGGGTGTACGGATAGGTTAGTCAGATTGATCCGTCTCCTACATGACGATTTGTGTTGCTGTGTTTCAGCGACGAGCAAACAGTCTGAATTCTTGTCTGTCATCAGTCTGTGGTGTAAAATAAGAATATGTTTTAGCACCTGTAGCGATATCTATTGCACTATATCTGATCTAAAACCAATAAATCTGAACCACACATAACATCCGTCTCGTTGTAGACTTGACCCCCTTTTAACAGAGGTATGAGGGACTTTACACTTTGTTCCCCATGACTCTAAAGACTTTTATTATACAACGCTGGTGAATATTAAGCGAATAAAAACAATGATTTAAAAAAAATAGAGAAATCTTCACAAGTATTGACTGACAACTACATGACAGCAATTCGTTAGAGTGATATATCAAAAGTCTTATCCTGATACTTTGAAAGTGCTAATTATCGGACTAATTGTATGTACAATTATCTCTGGGTTTTTTTTTAGCTGCTCACTGCCTACAGCTGAGGTCCTGGTACGTTACCCCCGTGAAAGATATCACGGTAGAGATCGGGGTACACCGCCTGAACGATCCCAATGACCAGTTCACCATTACTAGGAAGCTGATGGCGAGATATATACATGAAGAGTATGATCCTTATACGCTTCAAAGTGAGTATATTAAGATGGCTACCAGCAATATCTGCATCAGTATACTATTGCATACCTACATCTATTTGTTCCAGTAGGAATAAGATTGCCCATGTAAGTCCTGAAGAGCTATTTTCTAAGAAAACTGCGTTGAGCGCAGCACTGGTCGTGGCAACTAAATCCGAATAGGTACATTGATTTAGGAACAATCCAATTGTAATAACTGCTCACTTCTGTATAAAATAATATATTTTCTAGTTGCACATTCCAAAGTGTAGATCTCATGGAGAAGAATGTGCAAGAAACTTCATGGACACTCTTTTTAAAATTATTTTATTACAACTATTTTCTTAGCGCTATAATAATGCAAGACAAATTGTGCGTCTTACCTCAACGACCGCCGGACCAAGACTGGCTCCCGCCATTACGTTACATCCCCACTTTTCACAAATAATCTCAAATACGTTTCAGTGTTGCCAGTACAATTAGTCGATTGTAATGAATAATCAAATATAAAATAGCTTTAATAATATTTTTGTTACAAAAGTAATCAAAACCTAATACAATGTACATACATTTAGATTTCGTCACTGCGGCCAGCGCTGTGCTCAAGGCTGTTATCTTAGAGAACAGCACTACTGTAGGTATAACTAACTATATCTTATTTTATTCGTAATTTACTTGTTTTAGACGACATCCTGATACTGACACTGGACAAAAGCGTCAGGTTCAATGATTACATCCGCCCAGCTTGTCTGTGGAGCGGTGATATTAAGCTCTCACGAGTGGTCGGGGCTATTGGAATTGTAAGTACCTAATCCAAAATTTAATAACAGAGAAACTTGAATTAGACAAAATGCTATAGGACGTAACATACGAGTATTGCAATTGTTTTAAAAACTTGTGCACTTGAACTGTCTCCGATCTTGACACGCCAATTTCGTCTTTCGTTTGAGGCTGGCTTGGAAGCAAGCTTACGTACAACCCGAGCCCAAGAAGGGTAGTCGGGCTGACCCTGCTAATTACAGACTTGTCTCGGTGACGTCCATTCTATGTAAATGTATGGAACGAGTGATTAATAATAAGCTCCTGCCATGCCTGGAAGCTAATGACATCCTAAGTGATCGTCAATACGGCTTTCGCCGAAATCAGTCAACTGGGGATCTTCTAGCGTATGCCTTTCACACGAAAAGCATGGGGAAGCACTAGCAGTCTTCTTTGATATCTCGAAAGCTTCAACAGGGTCTGGCATGATAGCCTTACTTAGCAGTAAGACTCCTTCCTTCGGTCTACCCACTGGTCTGTGTGACTGGATCGTTATCAAGATACATTTCAAAGATCATTAATAACTAACTACATAATAATTTAGAGGATTATCATCAATGCGGTTTTTTATAAGTTTAGCATTTTATATTTGTACAGAAAACAATGTTATCTTTGGTATATAGTACTTCTACATTACATTCGAGTTTCATAAATATTACCAATGTATAAAATACAACTAACAATATTACTTACGCTTGTTTGGCAATGACTACCTCTGCACATGTGGCCCCCTGGTAAATCATCAATATTTTGTCTATTAACTGCTCCACCTTTGTTTTAATAATTATATATACACTTTTTTTTCTCTGACACATTGCTTTTGCAATATTTTTATTTTTATTTCAACTGTCATAAATTTGTTAGTAATTTATTTTGTTAATATTTTATTGATAGTTGTAATTATTATATTATTCCTGTTTTTTTTTATATATATATAGCCTCTTTTTGTATAGTAAATGTGAGAACACTGTATACTCCACGAACTCTTAGACTACTTCCTATTACGACTTACTTTGTTTTTTACTGAGAAAATTTTGATTGTGCTTTTGTGTACAATATTTGACTGGTCTACACTGTTCTTACATAACATTTATCAATATTGTAAAACAACCACTTTTTTAAAAGAGTAACCATGGAGTTTCTTGCCGGTTCTTCTCCATAGGAAACGACCAATTTGGAACCGTGCACTAACTTCTGACGTTTTATAAGTGCCCATGTAGGCCTATGTGAAATAAAAATATTTTTGATTTGATTTGACTGAAAAATACAAATTCATAATTTAATTGCGTCGTAGGTCATATATGTACATATGTACAGAATTTAACTTGGAGCTACTATGTAGAGCGCACACGCTTTATGGATTATCAAACTGCGATCATTCCGTAGGTGGCCGGTTGGGGTAGAAGGAGCGTGGAGGACATGCGAGACAAGCTGGACGAGCCCCAAATGGTGCGCGCTCCTATAGTCAGCACCTTAGAATGCCGGGGCAGCAAGGCTGTCTTCCACCAAGTTACCTACAACACTACCTTGTGCGCAGGTACGTAGCACTCAATACTTCTGAATATTATATTGGAAATATCACTCTTGGCAGTCAATTGTTGTCTCTGTAATATTTTAGGATGCCAAAAAAACTTGTGATATTTCAAATTAACAGGTTATCGAAATGGCACGGGCCCTTGCAGCGGGGACTCAGGTGGCGGCCTCTACTTACTAGAACGCAGCAAATGGACAATCCGGGGCGTCGTGTCATTGTCCCTTCAGAATGCATGGCTCTCCTGTGATCTCAACGAATATGTCGTATTCACTGATACTGCGCAGTTCTTGCCGTGGATAAGGAATATTATAGGTGACAAATATATCGAGTAAGTTTGTAGGAATTTAATAATTTTGATTTGAAATTCTTTGTTAAATCAAAATGTGAAGTCAATAGTACGGAAGTGTCAGCGAAGTCAGTAGTACGGAAGCTAGCTTGACAGCGGGAGGTCAGCAGATACGTCAGACTAGTTGACAGAATCTGGGCTGGCGTTTGCACAAGCCGAACGAGTGAAACTTTCGGGGACGCGGGGATCCTTTCTTTCATCGCCCACAAAATAGTCTAACCTCTGGATAGAATTGCCACTGTGATTGGCATCCTGAATCAATACATATACAATATACCATCTTTTCAATTACAAGCGGTCCTATGGGACCTCAAAGTAAGGCCTATTGTCCACGAGCGCATAGCTTCATAGACGCGTATTCGCTTGCTGTATGCGTGCGTGAAGGCCGGTGAAGGTTCCTTACAGCACTATGAAACTGTGTCTGAGGCAGCAATATCGTTTAGTTTTGTATATAAAAAAACGAATTATTATTATTTTGTAAAAAAAGACAAGACAGCAAAAAAAACTAAGCCAAAATTTACCAAAATCAAAAAAAATCAAAATACATAATATAAGTTCTACTATGTAGAGTACATATAAATCATCTAAATGACATATACGTACTAGAATACTAGTCGATGTAAAAAATCTAGTCAATCCGGTTTCGAAATATTACGAAATTTTTTTGAGACATTTGGGCCATTAGCTTGATTTCATAACAACTTAGTAAATTATTTCGTCGGTATTTATCATATTGATATAATGTAACGCTTAGTAATTTCATCGGCAAACTCCTTGCCCATGCCAATGTTGTTTGACGAATCAAGGTCCCATTTGATCATTCCTTAGATTATTTATTTTATAATGTTACAGTATTATTTGAACTTTGTATTTTAAATTTCAGTAATGACGACGACTTTTCCGGAACTTCGGTGAGTTTCAAATATATGAAAAACCAGCTTTTGCCCGCAGGTTTGCTCGCGCAAATAAAATATAGCCTGTGTCACTCAGGAATAAAGCAGCTTTCTATCGGTGAAAGAATTTTAGCAATCGGACCAGTACCTACTTCCAGAGATTACCTCCTACAAACAAAAAACAAAAAAGACGTGTAGCACTCGGGGACTGCTGCGTTAAAGCTATTGCATAGCATTTTTTATCAACTTATACAATTATAATTATTTATTTATTTTATTTATGTAGTATTTATTTATTTATTATATTCTTTATTGTACACCGCATGAACAAAAAAGATACAGGACAAACATTATTCAAAATAAGTGTAGGTACAATGGGCGGCCTAGGCGGTGTAGTATTTTTTTCCTTTGTTTTTTTTTCCTTTGATATTAATTGAAGTTACACTTTTTGAGCGTGGTGACCGATAAAAAAACAAATGAGTGGGGGGTGTTAGGTTATTTTCGTTACGGAAATTCTGGATTCGGTCTCCACGCTCAAGGCCCGCGATGGAAGCTATGCAATAGCTTAAAAACAACACAACAAACTTTACTTCTTTGTTATATTAGTGTAGATGAATTTGAAGGTCAGAGGGGATTTATCCAAGGGCAGCTAGCCGAGATTTCATAGATTTCACCGTGAATATAAATGTTTTTAGAGTCGAATATTTAAATTATATAACGAAGGTAATTGTGCTGATGATTTTGCTAATGTTTTATTACAATATAGCGATTTAACATAAAATAATCATTAACATTTGATGGCTAACGTAACTAACACACACCCATCCATAGACACAATTTCAACAAATTTTGATATTTTAACCGACTTCGAAAAGGAGGAGGTTCTATGTTCGGCTGAATGTATGTTTTTTTTATGTTCACCAATATCTCAGTTGATTGTGGACCGATTTTGAAAAGTCTTTTTTTGATTGAAATGTTATGCTTCCAAGTTAGTCCCATTGAAATATTGTAATGATCTGATCATGAACTTCGAAGATATGGCTGTATCATCTGTAATCATCCTGTAGTCAACGCGAACGAAGTCGCGGGCACAGCTAGTTTATTATATAAGTGGTTTCTTTTGAAACGACAACACTATCTGTACCTAAATTTATTTTTAATTTTGCTGTCTTTTTTTTTTTTTTTTTTTTTCGATGGGAAAAATCATCATGCTGTCTCAGTGCGGGAAGGTGGTACTGAACGACGTACCGCTGACGGTGAATGGCACTCCCTCGTTGGAAGGACAGTGGCCGTGGCATACCGCTCTCTATATAAACCAGGTAACACTTGATCTGTCTTATTGGTAAATATGGAGTAAAGGGCCTTAAGTACTGGCTAGTAAGACATACTGAAAGTTTCTGGATTCTGATCAATATTTAAGACTAGATATGAGACTTACAATTAAAGTATATTCCCTCGCAATTAATGCATTTCTGCATTTGCTGAAACCGTCGTACAAAGCAGTTGGACCAGCCAGTTGGAAAGCCACAGAAGAAGTCCCTAAAGAAGACTCTTCAGTGACTTTATGGAACGCATTCAATGCCGATTCAGGGCTCGTAAAACGTGTACCTCTAAGTTTGTCTTTAATTCTTGGAAACAAATAGAAGTCGCAGGGTGCGAGGTCCGCGCTGTAAGGTGGATGCGTCATCAGTTCCACATTTGGCGCCTTCAAATAGGTTTCTGTTGCCTTAGCGAAATGCGAAGTTGCGTTATCGTTGTGAAGGAGTACATTGCTTCGAGGACGCTTTTCGCGAACTCTTTCTGAGACTCGGGAAGTAAATGTTGACGTACCAGTCTGCAATTACTATCTTTTGATCTTCAAGCGATACTGTAAGTAAAGTCCTAATTTGCCGAAAAAAGAAACAACCATTTTTTTACCAACACTTCACTTCTACAGGAAAGACCCTCTCTGCCGACTGGCTTTTTCTTTCAGGTTCAAAGCAGTACACTTCTATGTTAGTGACATTTGTATTTCATTTAATTTGAGTTGTATATCCGATTATTTTTTTGTTTTTAATTATAATTCTCTTACAATTGTTCTATATGAAATTGCTGTGCCCGACAGGGTTCATGTGCACTTATTTAACTACTTTTTAAGATCTTATGTAACACATGTGTTAAAGCAATAAAGAATTGAATTGAATTGAATTGAGTAGGAAAGAGGTAGGATAGGGTAGGGTAGAGTAGGGTGGAGTAGGTTAGAGTAGGGTAGAGTAGGGTGGAGTAGGGAAGAGCGGGAGCGAAGCCGCGCGGGCAAAATCTAGTATGTATATAAAAAAAAATCTAAGATTGAATTAAATTCAGCCAATTATAGGTTTTTACGTTTTCGTAGTTTCAAGTTTCCATTCTAGATTGATAAGTTTCCTAGTATAAAAAAGTAACCACTGGCCTGTCATAAATCTAGGACGATCTCAACAAGGCAATGGGGAAAATGTAGAAGACCCCACCACAAACAACTACCAATGATATTCCATCTGTCGATATTGATGATGCGGACAAGCCCCTTGTAGTCCAAAAAAATCGGCATATTACAACAGTAACGAACCAAATTCCAGAAAGGGGACACCAAGTACATCTGTGGAGGTACCCTGGTATCGCATAGACACGTCATCACAGCCGCCCACTGCGTCTACAGGAAGAAAGCGCAACGGCCCGTCGACCCTAATACCCTGACAGTCCACCTGGGAAAAATCAACCTAAAGACTTCAGTGGATGGAGTGCAGGTTAAATTTGTAAGTATTAGGTACCGTAAAACGGGGTAAATAGAGACTTAGGGGTGAATAGAGACAAAACTTTGAATTGGTTTTTCACTTTGATACCATAATATCGGCCTCTAACAAAGCATCGTTTTTTTAGAATAACAATTCATTAATACATTGGTATAGTAAAATGCTGCAAAAAATATTCGAATATCGAGAAAATAACTTTTAAAGTTTTGTCTCTGTTTACCCCTAAGTCTCCATTCACCCCATTTTACCCGGTACCTATATTATTTGCATTATGAAAGAACCAAGCCCAATGGGAAATCCCATCGGCAAAATGACGGATTTCCACCCACTTTAGGGAGCAAATTTTCTTTAAATTTTATTCTTAGTGCTCACCTTCATTCATGGGCGAAACCAGGGGGGGGCTGGATCTTATTTAAGTAGGTACATCCGTACTAACAATTTAATTGAAAATAAAAGTAAAAAACTCATTTTTTGTCATAAGTAATACAATACACACAGTTACAGTTCTAAGATTGCAAAAATGTATGAAGGCAGTATCATTAAGCTCATTTCAGACTACGCTATAATATAATAGCATATAGCTTATATATAGTTCATTGCACAACAATATCGCACACCATACATTTATTTAGAACACGTTCACACTTTGCTATGCTACATATTATTGACTAAATTAAAGTAATGTATGATGAGCGATATTTTGTTCGCGTTCTGATATGAGCTTTAAGCTATAGGCTATTAAGTATATTATAGCGTACCTAGTCTGAAATGAGGTTTAGAACACAGAGGTTAGAGAATCTTTGGTGAAAAAAAAAAAAACAAAAATCCCCTGTGGTTTTTTTAAGAGCACTAAAGCTCCAATCTTAAAGACAACAACTGAGTTCCTAACCCAATTTTCTGACGATGAAATCAGACAGACATTTTTTTATAAACCAGGTGAAGGAAATTATCGTGAATCCGAACTACAACGCCAGCCTATTCAGCCGCAACGTGGCCATATTGGAGCTGCTTGAACCAGTAACGTACACCGAATGGGTCAGACCTGCGTGTCTCTGGCCTGACAACGAGACTGATCTCAAGAATGTTATTGGGAAGAAGGGTTCGGTATGTATTCTTTATTTTCTGAAAAAGTATTGGAAACGATATTGTAATACGAACTGTCAAAGTGGATAGACAATAGAACATTTAATATCTACACTGCTCCAATACCTTTCGGGTTTCCATCGAAAGCCTCATAGATATGCAGTATTGTGCGTTTCACTTAAGAGGTTCCTTTGCCGTAATGTTGGCAATACGGAAAAACAGTGTTGCTATAGTTTTAGCAATGAAATTACTTAATATTAGGGAGATACTGATATTTCGTTACTTTTAACAATTGCCTTAGATTTTTTTTATTGTTATTTCTTTTGGAAACTGTAAAAAATATTTTTGAATAAAGCATGCAACGTTGGGCTCCATTTCGATTGTCCTGCAATTCTTTCAAATACCGAAACCGCCACGCCGCAGTATCGTACCTCTCCTAAAAAAAATAATTAAATAAAGTAAACTCCATAAAGTGGTGCGACTAGCGTTAAAATCAATTTAGTTTCACATTTCGTGCAAAAATTTTGGTAGAGTAGGCAACTCTTTAATTTTTCCCTTCATTTTCTGTAGGGGAGCCAACATTACGGCAAAGGAACCTGTCAAGTGAAACGCACTATAGTGGCAGTTTTTACCCGACTACGGTAAAGCCAAGGAGGGTTAATGATTTTAACAAACTATCTGTGTATGTTTGTATGTTCATCTGTTCCTCATAGCTCCTAATCTACTAATGGAAACTCGACATATGAGGTACCTATTGTTAGAACCGTCTTAATCATCCGCTAAACATAGGCTACGTGACGTAAAGTAGGTAATGTGTTTAAAATAGAAAGTGAAAATAAATACGCCGTGTTTGGTATCGTTTGAAAGGGCTTTACTTAAAGGTACGTTTCTAAATTTGAGAGTTTTTTACGAAGGAACGCCTTACTTACCCGACGCTTTGCTGCTGAAAATTCAAATAATGCTCGATTTCTCAATTAGGTACGTACCCGAAAGACGACGTGTAAATAATTGTTAAGTTGATACTGAAAATTGGATGAATAAGTGGATATTTATAATGCCTTTAGCATTCGCTTTTCTAATGTGATTATAAACGAACACACTATTCGTTTATTTTATTTTACAATTTTTACTTCTATTAAGGCATCCTAAATTCCTAATATCAAGGTAATTATCGAGTAGATAACATTTTAGATGGGTACCTACTTACTACATAATTATTGTTTCAATTATAAATTACCAGCGGCGGATTGTTTATAAAGCAAGAGTAGCAAATGCTACGGGCCCCGCACATTCGAGGGCCTCACATGTTCGGAGATCTCGTTTTTTAACCCAAAAAAATTAGACGCCAGTAAGTCTGACCATCAATCTAAACCAAGGGATATCGTGTTGCCCTGGCTGGGTTGTAGAGGTCTGATAGGCTCCATATAAAACACGGATATTCAGCCGTATCCGGTTAGACTGCAAGCAATTTCCTATTGCTACATCTGCGTTCTATTTGACTTAAAATTAAATACCTACTCTCTAAACCAACTTGACACTGGCAAAATGCACAAACCGTGCGAAGCCAAAAAGGTAAAAAAGTTTTGGCGCTGGATATCGTAAAGTGAAGTTTAGAGCGCCTTCACGCTAGCGTTTGTCCAGCGTAGGCGATCGATGAACGTATGCGCAGCGCAGACGCCGCGTTAGCGGTTAGCGCAGCGTTCAATTAACCCCAGAGGAAACGCCGCAATAACGCGGCGTTCAATTGACTTCAAAGCAAACGCAACAACGGGACATCTGCGCCGCGTTGCCGCGGCGCCTGCGCTGCGCATATGTTTATCAAACGCCTACGCTGGACAAACGCTAGTGTGAAGGCGCTCTTAGTGGCTGTTTTAATTATTCGCAAATTGATTCCGAGTGGTAGGGGAGACCGGGTCAAAATCGTATAGCTAAGGGTTTAGGGCTGTAGGTCTTTCATCTCATAACACTCATTTATGTTCTCAACACTTATAATTAGTCAGTTTCATAAAGAACATAATCATTTGAAAATATTTAGAATAATTAAGATCTTAAACAATAAAAACAAAAAAAAATTAAACATCTTCTAATTACGGTTTTACCCCGACACATGGGTAAAACCGTATATTATTGATATTACCCAAAAAATACTAAATAGTCGTTTTTTTTATGATCAAGACATGCTCTGCTCAACCAGACTGTTCTTGGGAAGCCGAAAAAATCAATTTAAATCGTCCCAAGACTTTGGGTGTGGAACGCTCCGTCATTTTTCTGTCTAAAACATTTTACTCGATCTTGTAATATTGATTTTGACTTTTTTCATGTTATCCGGATCCCATTCTTGTCTAGAAGTAGGTATTTTAACAACACCTAAAATAAAATAAAAAACAAGTAGTTAAGTTTATATTTATTCATGCGGGTCAAAATCGTACAGTGGTCGGTTTTACCCCTTACGGTTTTGACCTAAGACTCAATGTTTAAATATATCACTCACAACTATATACGTAAACTGAGTTTACATACTCAAATATTTGTTAATTACGAGTTAATACACACACTTTAACATAGTTGATTGCACACTTACCTGTTACAAACGTAACTTTCACTATTATTGATTGAATCTTCACAAAAATAAGATGAAGAACGACGAAAAACAATAAAATCGATTATTTTGATAATGCGCATGCCTACAGCGACCAGTGTTTGTGGACAAATAGCTCCGATTGGTCGACGCCGATGAACAGTTTGCGCGCGAGAACTTTGAATTATTGACAAGAATAGACATGATGTACTGTTTTACCCCGGTATACGGTTTTGTACAGGTCTCCCCTACCTGTGTTCGTTTTAAAAATTCTTAAATCTTTGTAATTGCCTGCAGTGGGTGCTTGGAGCCTTCTCGCGAGACACTCAGCATGTACGGCAAATGCAAAACGACTCGCGAAAGTCGCGCACGTGCAAATCAGAGGCTTGACCTTTGCTCTGAGCGCATGAAATTTGCGCTCAGCTAAACGCATAATTACGTGCTAAATGGATATTTATTACATTATTCCAGTTGGTAGGCTGGCGTGTCAACGAAACTGGCGTGCTTACTGAAGAGTTGACCCTTCGGGAGTTACCGGTAGTAAGCCAGGAGACCTGCATCCGGTCGTACGTCGAGTTCTTTGGCGTATACACTTCGGAATACACCTACTGCGCTGGTAACTTAAACGGTAAGACCTTGAAGCTAAGATATCTGTGTGAATATTCCTCATGATAGACTTTTACCTATTATATCAATCTTTATGTAAATACAGAGGGCGAACGCTGCGTTAAGCGTGCGTATGCGTGACGTCACGCGTGTTTCGTGTGCGACGGTCCCCGTAGCGGAAACTGGATTATTACCCGCACAGTGTCGCTATTTCAACTTTAACGGTGTGCTAAATGCACACCGTTAAATTTCTCCATTGAGACGACTACATGCACACCGTTAGGGTCAACTCACACCGAAAGAGCGGCGAAGGGCAGGGAAGCGCAGCGACCCGTTTACCGTTTATAGAATTCGCCGGAATTCCCGCGGCGCCGCGGGCATCCGCGCGACTCGTTCGAGTTTCTCATGCGATAATAAGTATTATAGCAATGAAAATAAAGTTAAAATTCATATGACACTGAAACTGCGCTCCGCTTCGCTGCGCTTCGACGCTCTTTTGGTGTGAGTTTACCCTTAAATTTTAACTTTAAACTTTACCTACTTTACGTAGCAAAACGGGGGCGGGGCGCAGAACCCCGCGCGGAGCACCTTCGTATAAGACGCGCGAGCGCTCGCTTAACGCAGCGTGTCGACCCCTAATTGTCAATCTGTAGGTACATAACAGATTTTCAACTTATGTATATACAAAGACTGAGCCAGCTTGGCGGAAAAAGCTTGCAGGGATTTTCGGTTTAAGATAAAACATTAATTTGTTCTAAAAGCATAGATACGGTTAATAATAGCTTAATCAGCCTTTTAATGTTCCTACTGAGACTCGGACCTCCTCACTCTAGTAGAGGGAATGGAAAATGGGACAGATTCTTCCACGCGGGGGCAGTGCGGGTTGCCAAAAAGCAAAGACATTAAATATATGCAAAAAGCCTATTTTTCACATTTCATAGTTGATTACATAGACATATATAATAGTAGTTTATGTGACTAGGGGATAAAGCAGTGTCTTTAAGTCGCGGGCGGCATGTTGAATTCCGAACGAAACGAAGGTTGCTGATTTAATCCCGAACGATAGTGAGGGATTTATAAAATTAACTCCCGAGCATTGCGAGGGAGTTAATAAAGAAACCTGAGTGAAGTGAGGAATTTAAGCCGCCCAAGACAAAGACAGCTTTATCCCCGTGTTGCATACTCTACTTTTTACACCATCTGTGAGATAATTAAAAGACAATTTGGTCGACCAAATCATAAATCAAACAAACAAAATTCACTTCTCCAAGATTCTAGTTTCAATTTTCTATAATGCTCCCGTGTCGTCAGTAGAGTCTGTCTAATAAGTTAAACGACTTGGGTAATTATTAGGATTTAATGAAATCTGATGTAGTCAACACGAGTTCAATAATCCAGGTTGATTAAGAGATAGAGATCATTGTTTACTTACTAACAGAAGAAACTTATAAAAATTACCGAATATTTGATTAAATTTATACAAAATTCTCAAGTCGGTTGACTTATACTATACAGACTATCTATTTTCTTTTTTTTGTTAGTGGCCAGTTTAAATCATAGTGATTACATACTCTTTGGTTTGAATTTCGAGTCAACTTGTTCGATGCGCCTACATTTTAATTCACAATGTTAACGATTCTTGATGCTCCAAATTCAAATCTCATTATTCCCTAGGGATCGGCCATACTTCATTATCTCCCTAGGGATATAATGACATGCTTTAAGTGAGGTTTGTATGACGTATAAAACGACATTATCGAGCAGGTGGTGTAAAAAATTGTTTACATCAATTCCATTAACTAAAAACTATGACAATTTATGCGAATCATCCAATGAATCTCGTTCTAACGCGAAACGGGAGGTCGTTTCAGAATTCAACTGACTAAAACACACTCCTATGTTGCTTCTCACAACCCATGGTCCCAGTAGGCTTCGAGCCTTCTTGAGGCGCGCGAGGAACACTACGCGCCGTCGACGACTGGGCCTCGGTCTGGACGGTTACCAGACGGCTCGCCGCGCGCCGTCCGCAAGCCCACGCCTACGGTGGCCGATCCCGGTGGCTGCAGCGTGAGGAAGCCCGCCCCCACAAGCGTGCGGCCGCCTCTTTGGCTAGCATTATTGCTCGGCAAAAAGAGGCGACCGCACCGGACTATGGATGGACTGTACTAGGCCCCAACGCGAGAGCGCCCCCACGTGGACTCAGCGGTGCTCCACCCAAACGGGGTACTATGCCCTAAAGTTGAAGTCATATCCTGAAGAGAATAAAAATGTACCTACCATACCTGTCATTTCTTGCCAAAAATACTTATACCACCTTCTATCATCCAGGTACTTCAGTCTGCAACGGCGACAGCGGCGGTGGCATGGTCTTCAAGTTGGACGGCATCTGGTACCTTCGAGGCCTGGTCTCTTTGATGGTGTCCAAGCCGAACGAATCCCAATGTGATCCCACATACTACGCCATATTCACAGACTTAGCAAAGTTCTTGCCGTGGATTTATGCTACTGTTTCTGATTATTGATCTTGTGATATTTTGAAGGCTAATTTTGTTGAGTTATAGTGGGATGGGGATGTTAAATTTGCAGTTACTAAAACGTCATTGGGACTATTGGATTGTGAAGATAAGGTTCTAAAATAAAAAAAGTCTATGACAAGTTTCGATTTTAGTAGGGGGAGAGCGTGTAAGAATTTAAAAAAAATTAAAAGAAACGTTACCCTGAAATACTCGAGCGCCATTGGTTTTTTTTTCTTTTAGTTTTGAAGGTTACCCTACTATGATAACGAAAAACAAATAATCTGACGGTTTTCATAAGGCACAACAACTTTCCTAACTTATATCAACAAAGAGTTCCTAACAAAAGTAGGTATGTAAAAAAAATGCACTAATCAACTAAATATTAACAGGACCCTTACAACCTAACTTTATGAATCGACGTGTTATGCACGTCGATTCATAAAGTTAGGTTGTTGCCACGCTCAATTTGCCAGATTATTGAAATATACACTTTTGTGCATGTACCTACTTAACTTACCTTATCTTAATCTGGTCGCACCTGAGTTTTTCCGAGGATCAATTTTTTTTTACTAATCTGACGTGCTACCCTCAACGCACCCCACTGAATTAAGGGTTCATATATGGTAGGCGAATATTACAGGGTGCAACTGCAAGGCTTCTTTCGAATTTCGCTTATAATCCCCATCTGTATTTTCTAAGTAGAGAATGTTTTTTTTTTTCATAGTCAATACTCGGTAGATACAAACCGAGTACCAATAAGTTTATATGTACCTAGAATTAAAATGTAGTGCACTTTATTGGTATAAATATTTAAATAGCAAATAGGTACCAACTTATACATTCCCAACGGGTGTGAAGAATTCATTGATCCCAAAGTAGGTACTTACATATCAATTAAAAGCATAGGAATTTGGTATTAATCCATTAACACCGAATAATTTCATGTCCTTCATAAGAAGCCTCATAACAAAATTTGTCTTTGTAAATAATGATCTGCCATTTTGATACGGCAGCCATTTTGTTTTAATATTAGATAATTATAGTGTTTCCCTTTGTAAATGATTGCAGAAAAAGACATTTTTAACAGTCTAATAAGTTCTTATGGTAAAAAATAATAATAATAAAATGCCATCTATGTACTTATCATATTTTTATACGAATGAATATTAATCTTAATATTTATTTAGACTGATATTTTTTTAATTATAAAAGTTTCCAACGTATAAAAGTATTTTATTATGGGAGTATTTTTCCTAAAAAAAAAAAATCTGGCGTCCCTGAGTATAAGGACAAGTTCAGCATTTTTAGAGGGTATGAATGTTTTCCTACTCTTTTTTTCGTACTTTTGTTTGGTTGGAATATGATAAGAAAACATTAGGTAAATAAAACCCTGTCAGTTTATGTTTGGCGCCTAATGGATTAAGTATTATGTAAATTAAGTTGTACAAAGTAAAACAAGCTTAATCTAAATGATAAAACTCAATTAAAACAAAAGCCAAGTGTTATAACATTTATAATGTTACAAATAGAAGAAACTCTTGTAGAAATAAACAAACTCAATGTAACGTAACATTAAGATCATAATTACAAAAAAAAATACACAAAATGTACAAAAAAAAAACTTACGTTACATACGAGAAAATACATACATAGGATGTTATTCGTTCATTCAATGTGACGATATCTTTACTATATTGTCCAATTTCATATTAAAATACTAACTAGCTGACCCGGCAGACGTTCGGCTTTTCGTCAGAAAAAAAAGTGAATGTAGTGCCAGCTACCGGTTCCATTTGCATTTCCAAACCATTCACCCACAGAATGTGTGTGAATGATTTGGAAATGCAAATGGAAGCGGTAGGTATGTATGTGCGGTAGATATGTGTTGGACCCACAGAATGTACACACAAAATTCCAGCCAAATCGGTCAAGCCATTTAAGAGGAGTTAGGTGACGAACAAACGTACAAATATTTAGGTACTAATATATAGCCGCAATTTGCCAGAAAAACTTAAACCATTTTTTGTCAAAAAGTATCGCGTTACTCAGTTATGAAGATCAGATAGGTAGATACTTCTTGTAATAACTATTTGATTTTATCCTGTTGGACTGTAAGGCGACCCTAACAGTTCCAAGGAGGCATCGAGTGTAACTGACTTCCCTCTCCCACTAAGCTAATGCGATTTTTTGATAATATCAGCAACTTACTTAAAACATCAAATTTTAAAAATCATGTTACGTCTTAAAATTGCGAAAAAATCTATATCTGGAATATCATATTTTTAGTTAATTACTGCTAATTACCGGAAAAACGCAAAATTACGGATAGCTTCTTTTCACTTTGAGCCGTTGATGATACACGCCTGGTCAGATCGCCTACGCCTTTGAGTCGGGCCACTATCTCGAAATATACCAAATTATTATCATAAACAAAAAATATAATTCATTCAATGTATCATTTCATTTCTGAATTCATAACAACCTAACTAGCATACCAACTTACAGGAGAGCGCGCGATATGGACTTTCTCGCACTTGCTTTTTATTTCTATAGTAGTATTTTATAAACTTCGATATCTCCAACGCATAAAGTCGCAACATATTTATAAGAAAAACTGTTTTATAAAAATGTAAAAGAAATATTATTTCATATTAGATCCCGAACTCAAACCAATTGTTGATTACATAATGCAAATACATCGGTTAGAAGGATTTTAACAAATGAATTACATAATTAACGATTACAAAAATGCTTCTCTTGAAAAATTTACTTTTTTTCTTACGACCTTATGCATAGGAGGTGTCGATTTACTACTGTCCATGGACGCATAGCTTTTTAGTCACGTATTCGTCATCATATGCTTGGTGTACGCTTGTGTGAAGCTAAGACACAAAACTATGGTCTACTGGCCAAGGAAGCGTAACTTCATAGCCGCAACATGACGGCACCAATGGCGAATTCGCGTCTATGAAGCTACGCGTCCGTGGACTGGAGGCCATAAAGGTCGCGACGCTGTGGGCCGCGTTCGAACATTGGACGCGCCCTGAAAAGCCGATACCTGAGCTACCAAGATCTTTTGCATTGAATTTATTGCTTGTATTTAACTTAATATTACATACATGGAGAACTTATAAATAAATCGATTGAACTTAACTTCATATGCCTAGTTATGTTCCATCAATTCTTCATTAAGGCCAAGAGACTAGTCCTGATTTGGGAAGTTTTTGTTGACTGGGTGTCCTTTGGGAACAATGAAATGGACCAACTCTCATCGTCACATTGAATGAACAACAATTAAAGTATAAAACTAAATGAAATGAAAATATTAAAAGTTATTTACCATAACAAAATAAACCAAAGTTCATGAGACGAAAACGAAACGGTTACTCGTCAAAAAATATGAGCAAAACTAAACAAAGCATCTTCAAGACAAAGTCAGAAAAATAATATTTAATGAATGAAAAAATTATACGTCATTCATTTTTTACGTGGAAACGTAGACGCTATGTGACTTTCAATATTATGCCAAAATTGATGTGACAAATTATTTTTATTTACTAGTTAGCTCTTACCAATGGCTTCGCCTTCACAACTTTATACTAACTAAACTTATTATTAGTAACTATCCCAAGGGAACACACACTTTCAAGATATCATCGTAACGTATCTCCTATTCCAAGACTTGGTCTACTCTTGTGCGAAGTTTTATGTAAAACCGTTCAGCCGTTTTGGCGTGAAGGAGTAACAAACACACACACACTAAAGTTTAGATTGCATAATATTACTGTAATGAAAAGCGGACGCATTGGCACAGGGCAGAAAAGTGTGTTAGATTGTGATTGGTAGAATGTTATGTTTAACAACCAATTACATCACTTCTTTTAGGTGAGATATAATTAAATGACTTTTCCCCCCCTGTATGGAGCGACTGGCAAAGATTTTTACTGGCTAAAATCCACTGGGTAAATAATTTCTATCTAGAAACAGGAAGTTGCTTCAGGACATAGTTTTCAAACAAGCAGATACACGCACAAACAGTTACTGTAGTTGTCTCGACATAAGAAACGTCAAATGACACCTACATTGGCCACAAGCTTAACCCTAGAAAACAACACACTCATACAAACATTAAAAAAACTGTGTCCTTTGTCAATGAAGTGAAAGGCAAAACGGCAAATGGCTTCTACCAGTCTCATGGAAAAATATTATTGATTCGCAATGTTTCCACGTAAAAAATAATTGACTAGCACCCGGTTTCAGAAATCAAAATTTCAAGTTTAGTAATTCCCAAACTCTAATAGAAGAACTTCTCAAAATAAAGTGTAAGGGCGCGTTTAGACGAGGCGAATACTGTCTTGCGGCCGCCGCGCTGTGACCGCGTGCTAGCCGCGTACTTGTTTTCATTTATATCAAATTTCATCAGTCTCAGTCGGCCATTTTGACATGTCAAAAAAGGATGATCGATTCACTTTAAATACACGCGAATCTTAAAATTGAGAGCAGTGGTGGGCTAGTGGGCGAGTTGTAGATCGCGGGTTAAGCCCAGCCAGGCGCATTACTGTGTAATTTATTTCATCAACACTGCTCACAAAACGGTGACAGGAAAACATCGCAATGAAACCGGCATGTCCTAGAAACAGCAATTCGAAGACATGTGGCACTCATCAACCCGCAATGGGCTCGCGTGTTACGGCCCATTCCCCTTCCTAGAAAGGAGGCCCGAGTCCCAGCTGTGGGAACATTGATTATGCTATACACGCGAATCATATAAACGTACCCTTAGAGTTTGACAATTTCTCATCTTCGAAATTCCAATTCTGAAACCAGGTTTAATAAAAATGCGCAAACAAACCAGCTCATTAAGATTCTTAAAATGTACCGTAAGCGATAAAATGTCTAGTACTCACGATTCATTTATTTGAAATCTAATTGCTCCGGCAATATCCTAAAATCTTATGTTCCTTTAAAACAGAACGTTTCACGCACACACACACGTATCTTTACATCTTTATTTACAAATTTAACCAGAAATATTGGGTCCATATGATACTGTAACAATGTAATGTGACCTAAAAATCTTTTCCTATTGTGCTATATTATTTACTTTGGTTTGAGAGCAAAACAACTTTTCGGTACTTTTCCGTTATAGCTGATTTACGTTTTAAGAACTATCTTTTTGCACTAAATTTCTCGGTGCAAACTTAAAGGCGCCAGATAAAGTTACCATAAAGTTCATTGACCTTTTCCCAATATATATCTGCATAGGTACCCGAAAAATATACAATGCACTATTTTTCATTACTTGAAAACGTAAAAGATCACGATATTATGTAGATTCAAGACAGCTTTATCTTTATTTCCGTTTTTAAATTAAAATTTTAATAAATGTATGGATAAATCTGGCTTTAACCATAGTACAAACGGGTTATAGTAGATCTTAGTACTTATGTAACTAATTAAAATCGCTTCAACTACTTAAATACATCGCAAACTGCCAGCTCTATCCAATCTGAAACACGAAGTATACGCCTCAGATTAATATCGTTCAAAATGCCACACCCCAGTAGAACGATTAATACTTTGTTATTTAGAAGTTTTTAAGCTTGGTACAGTAGCTTCCACGTCTATGCACCTTCACTGTATACACTTTAAGAAAATAGTGATTCATCGTTATCAACCTCCTAAGTACCCTTTGACAAACCAGATAAATTATATTATATAATGAGAGACTAGTAAATTAAAAAACCGTGTTCAAATTGACCAGCTCAAGTAAGCCTTTCAGACAGTACTGACGAGTTTTTTGACAATTATAGAAATGAATACCTCTTTCTGACTGATCAGTCACTATTGTGTTAACGCGAATAGACTACGAGTAAAATTGCACCTTACTGCGACGAAATAAGACTTAAAATTAAAATCACTTAGTTTTGGGTAGTAAATAAGGAGTCGTCTCCACGGGCGGGAAGAGATATCATCGCAGCTAAACCAGCCTACAAGGTGATGGAGGTAAATGACGATTTTCTGGCAACGTCGTCAGTGAAACGAAATAATTTATGTAAAACAAGTTCAATAAACCCAGTTGAAATGCAACCCATATCATTATCGATAAAATCTCAACTTTTCCTTATTAAAAACACTTCATCTTTATCAGAAAGCACACTAGTAACTTCCATCAGAAAAAAAATTTGATAATTCCTTATTACCAATTTTCATTATGAACTCCTCATTGCCATCAGACATTTTGCTAAATGGTTAAGGCTACCTATCTATTCCAGATTTATTTATTACGTACGATAGCGTGTTAGCGACATAATTTCGCGTTACGGTTCGCGTTCGACTAAGAGTCAGATCACACTAAGAGAACTGGCATAGCTGTAGTGAATAGAGAGTATATAGTATGGCTGAGGTGACCTTAATAGGCCGAACTTCGCTCGTACATCTTCGGCAGCATTCGGCCGATTGAACCTAACAAGTGAGTGCGTGCATTCCTTCTACTGGCATAATATACAAGGTATAAGGGACAGCCCTCCACAAACTTTAAGGGCTTGCTCAGTAGACGAAAAAAGTTAAAGTTTGTGGAGGGCTGTCCCTTACACCTTTTATTTATTTATTTAAATTTGATGCACAATAGTGGCACACTTACAGACAAAATTCAAGGATTCTCGACCGTCATCACTGGAGAAACTACTCCGAATTATATACCGTAACATTACATAACGTCAAACTAAAATCTACAGTATCATAAGGACCCAATAAGAACTAGTTATTAAAACAAGTTGACTTGGCTAACGCCTGCACACTATTTACAAAGTACTGAGATCAAATTCACAACTGCCCTCAAGTAACCAGTTATAAACATTTCTCTATACCCTACGCTACGGATCGTTGTATGGCTTGAAATTGTACTAGTGGGGGGGTATATACACGTTCAGAACATTTCAAGACTTAGTTGCTTACAAACAGATTACCGAGACTTGGTTTCTATCTACGTAGCTTTTACAGATCGCCTGTTTCATGGACGACAGTAGAACGACTGTATACTTGAAATAATCCTAATTAATATCTTAACATAATATCATTAACATTTTAACTTCTACGTAATCGGACCATAATTTAATACCCCCACATTAACTGTTACCATAAACAATCCGTGCAGAACGTTCGAAATTCAAACGTAGAACCAAACGCCATTTTGAAATGTAGTGTAATAACAGTTACCAATATGGGGCCGGTGCGTTTCTGCAACGCTGGCCTTTGTTATAGCGTTCTTCGGCTCCGAAGTTGGGGGCCCATGGGAGGTTCCGGCCTCTATTTGCTCGCGAGGCCCCTTTGCCTACGAAGTTGGAGGGATACACCCGGTTGTTGACGCATAATCCGGGTCGGCATCCGTTCCTTGGTGTGGTAGGGTGACTGCCCTGCAGAGGGGGTGACGAGAATCTGTCCCATGGATCCGGCATCATACAGTTACCGCAAGTCCACGCGTAATCACCTAGAAAAAAAAATCGTTTAATGAAAATGTCCGATAAATGCTGTCGAACTTTTGTGATGAAATGAATGAATGAATGAATTTAATGGCAATAAAATTCCTCATTCATGAATAATATTTATTTATACATCACTATTTATCGTTTGGCCAAAGTTTGGAAGAATACTTTTGCATTTTCGTTCGACCTAACCTTAGTTCTTACGTACACTTTAATACAATCACAAAATACTATATCATAATATTAAAAAGTATTCATATTTTTTGTATATTTTAAAACATTATAACGCTCTATAGCCGATGGTACATTGTGTAATATTATGTGACAATATTCCTTTACGTCTGGAGCAGGAAAACACGGTTCATCACATTTAAATATCTAATCTTCACAAATATTACACAATGCAAATATAATAGGATTAATGAAAATTAAGAAAAAATACATTGTTTAGGTGACGTTACTAGGTACCGTTGAATATATTGAAAAATAAAGTGCAGTAGGTTTTTAAAAGTAAACCCCAATGATGAAATAATTGTTTCGTTTTATATAGACATAATCTCATATATTCCTCACTCGATAAGCGAAAACTACTACATTAATAAATAAGTAATTTACAGTCAAATATGCATGACAAATTAACCGCTAATAGTACAATATACTAATCAGTAATTAATTTTACAAATATCGTTATGACCGCTAAAACATTCGTAATAATAATAATTGAATTATTATCATAAGAAAGAACTTAAATTATTATAATTTTTACAATTATCTTCATAAGGCCAATTATAGTGATAGCTGATTTGTAAACAGGCTAATAAGCAAACTCGACTAAAAATACGTGCTATTTCGCATCTCTATATATTTATTCAATTTTAGAACACGTCTATTTATCTAAACATCAATAAATGTCATTGTCATATTATATTCTAATTTCAAAATTATATTCTTTTTTACAATAACATTTTTTATAGTATGTGTGCAAAGAGGTCGCGTATGCTTAGTCGAGTTTTAACATGAAATAGAAAAACATTGTCACGTCACATGCATAGTATATATTAAAAATTAATGGTCTATATACGAACAGACGCCACACAATATAATATAACTACAGCCACGTAATATAACAACAGTACTGTAACAAGCATTCACGCAGACATTTTTTATGTAACAATTTTTATATTTAAAAAATATTATAAGCGCTACAAGATTTACGAAGGTGATTGTCACATTAATATTGTTCATTATAGGATACTTTTAAAGTACTAAAAAGCTTTGAAACACACCTCTTTCATTCGTTATTATCACTCCTAATGACGTAAGGATCAACCCTTATCATAGGGATTTCCTTCTACCAAATGCCATCAGTGAGCGAAGTTTTAAGTTACACACCTCTGTCCTACCCTTAGAAGAATGGTATACATACGACTTTTATCTAAAAGTTCTATATTCACAATATCAGTCGCATTTATTTGACAAAAGCGGAATGGTCATTTTAAGGGCAGTAACTCATTAACTTAGGCGTTGAAAAAACGCAACAACGTTGAAACGCTGTGAAAATGTCTCGTTCAAACTAAATTATAGAAGGAAGTTTATTTACAAAGAAATGCAAACACTACTAGAGAGGCTATCATTTACAGAGCGACAAAAATTTTAACGTTATCTACTTGCTTTGAAAAAAAAACTATGTCTATGTTTATTACGCATAATTTTTTTTGTAGGAAGTCATCAAACAGAAAGATATGATTTAATTCCTCTCTGTGTGGAGCAAGAGGGAATGTCAGACATTTACTGAAAAAACCTACCTGTTTTCCTTCAGTTGCTGCTTGCGTTCCTAAGATGCTTACGTATAACTGGCGAAAGATGTTGCGACGGCAAAGTTTTGTCGTGCTGCGCATGTGTAGTCAGCTTTACTTGACGCGTTCATACAATCACATTCCTAATCTTGTCACACTTATCGTAAACAAGTTACATTGGGTGCTATCTCAACATCACCTAAAGCTTAATTTTACAACATTTTATTTTATAGCATATTTATTATTTCCAAACCTTTTTTAAATCCAGAATTTTGAGTATAGCACCCTACTTACACATGTTTAGTTTAAATATAACTATTAACAAGTTTTAAATTTCTTCGAACGGTAGACTTCGTGAACCCCGATAGTACATCACTTAGAAATACGCTTTATTTAGGCACAATTCACATTTGGAAACTAATTCTAGCATTCTAGAGCTACGATCCGTGTTCAGTGAGGAATATCGATCTTAGAAATTAAAAATAGCTTAATTAAAATAATAATAATAAAATGATTTAGTGACGTACACTTGTTACGTATTTCAATTAAATTCCCTGGCTCGTTAGTTAGTTATAAAATATATGACAGGAGCCAGTGCATTCCCCATATCATGGATACATTTATGTATACCATATTAAAAGACAAAAAATTGGAAAAATATTACAATATATAAGGAATGTAATATTTCCACTTATGTTTAAATAGGAAAGCTACACTTTATACAATCTATCACTTAAATTACAAGTAAATCAGGAACATACGAGTAATTTACAAGAAAACTCATGTAAAATAAAACTACGTAGATACAACATTCATAACGAATATACTTATTTAGTAATTAAAGAGGTCTCAACGACATTTTTAATGCAACCACGGTCTAGCCAAAATATCTGACTCCGTACAACACGACAACACGAACAAACTTCTGAAATGAAGATAAATTGTAAAAAAAAATAAAAACATTTTTTACAAGCTTTTATTTAGTTTCATCTGTCCCGAGATGTTTGCCTGTCATCAAATCTTGCAAATTAAATTTGACCCTCTTCCCGGTTACCGATTGACCTAAAATTTTGCATGCACGTGTAAATCAGATGACAATGCAAAATCATTATGACATGGAGCTGATCTGATGATTCAATTTGAAGGTAAAGGCTTTAACGATTGCAGATTATCAACTTGGCTAGAGGTACTGAAATATAGTGAACTACAAGGTAATATTTTATCCATATTGTGGAGTTACTGTTGTTGTTTCATTGTTGTTGTACTGTTGCTGTTATTGTTAAATTGCTGTTGTTGGTTTATTATTGTTGTTATTATGTTGTTGTTTCATTAATGTTGTTGTGTTGTAGTTGTTGACTGCCGTATGGAGAAGATATTCACACTTTCTCAGTTCAAAAAAAATCACAACATGAGATCCCCACTGAACCCGAGTACTTATCAGAGTCTACAGTTTACATAGTAATAATATACAGTTATAATCACTAGCCTAGAAAGGGACGAGAATAGGTGATGGGTATCAGGACATACTTAGCTATCTCTCTCTTTCTTAATTCAATTTTTTTACACGTTTTAGTTGCTTACGAGTCTAATATGTTCGAATACATTTAGTAGAATAATTTTGACTACCCATTTATTGGAAGTATTTAAGATTAATTGGGCTAGTTTTATCTTTGGTAATATAGCTATTCTAAAACAAAATCTTGCCCGAAGTTACTGACTAAAGACGCCTGAAATATATTTTTGAACGCTATCAACTAAAATGATTTAGTTACATTAAGTCATTTGACTAAAGGTCAAAATCTACGATAATTTTACACCGTGTGACACTACTTAAAGCCAATTTCAAATACGTTCGTCCTCCTTACAATAAACCTATCAAGTCCGGACACCCATCACACCGTAGAATAGGAACATAGTCGATACGGGAACAACACTCATAAACTCCGAACTACTGAACGTACGAATCACCGCTGCATATTGTCAATGTAATTCCGCCATAATGAACGCATATTGTTTTACGTCGTTTCGGTCTGTCCTCTGGCGTTTGCTTAAAGTAGATCGTCGTACAAGTCTGACGGTCTGAAGTTAGCTACAAATGGCTGCGCAATCGTAAATCTTATGCTAAAACAGCAAAACGCTATGTCACGCACAACGGAAAGCCTGAGTTCAGAGCCGTAAACTTACGTGACGCAAACTGTAATGGTATGATTCCATTTTCATACGCTGAGCAAACTTTAGTGTCGGATCACCCATGTATGTAGATAACTAAAAATATTATTGAAGAAACTACGTATTATCTTTTAAATTAATGTCTCAAACAGCATAAACACATTTTAATGTTGGCAGCACTGCCAACAATATGGCCGCCGCTACGCTAGACCGAGCAAAGGGTCTTAGTCGGTCAGCAGACGTCGGCGCATCGCTAGAAAAACGAAGAAATACCACTATAATTATAAATTATTCCAAGTTTGCTAAAATTATTTAAAAGCGCAATTAAATTCTTTGCAGCTGCTGAGAATTACAACAGTATATATCATATCTACTCTCAAAAGTACTAAGCGTTTTGTAGCTCTGTTTTTTTTTTGAATTTTGTAGTTCAAAATATCTGCTTATAAGGGTTGAATTACACCTTTACGTCTCTCTCAGAAACTTAAGAGGTTTCTTGTCCAAGCAAAAAGCCTATTTACCCGTCAGAAATAAGCGTTCATTACGTCAGAAGCTTTCCAAAACTAACATCGATGTGTATTAAAATTAATATTTTGTACATATCTAGTGCAACAATGTGTAAATACAAAGCTTAATAACTAAACGCCAACGATTTACAAGTCAACTGCTAGATGAGGTTAAAAGCGACGATTTTTAACATTTTTGCAGTGCTCCATTCAAAATAACATTAGACATTCATGAAAACCTTTTGTCACTGTCCGTTCAAACGATTTTGACTTTTATTAATTAGTGGCATGACAAATGGCGGCTGCAGTAAATAGTTGGTATTGTAACCACTTTTTTGCTTTTAATGCCATCTTTATGCCTACGAAATAGAAGTTAAAATCGGTTGGACAGACAGTAAAAAAGGTTTCTTTAGATGTCTAATCTTAACGAGAATAAAGTATAGGACGCAGTATACTATGGGTCGTACTATGATTGAAAAATCTAAATATGTTAAATATACCGACTTAGATATGCTTGCTGGTCTTAGAATGGTCAGCATACTTAGACCCGCTCGCTAGTCGGATTTTAGGTATGAACACAAGTCAACAATAGTTACTCATGAGGTAAGTTTTGGACACAAGAACATTTTTTTAACAGACAGTAAGTGTCTAAATATCATGTTTTGATCGTTATTTATATATATATATATATACACACCAGAATTTTGAATATTTGTCTCGTCACTTTAACCATTGCTAAAGTGGTGCAACCCGTATTTTATGCAACAACAAATTAGACGCCTGAGGCATTAGTAATCGTTAAAGTTAATCATCGGTGCAACTTACTCTAAGCGCCGTCTAGTGGCAGTGACAGAAACCCCTCTTATTTTCCATACCAATTAACATACGTGAACGTTTCCGATTGTAATAGATTTCGATTAAAAACTAATACTAAGACCTCTTATATTAACTCGTTGAATGCCAGAGCGCAGATCTACGCGGGACACAATATTTTTTTTTTAATTGTGTCTCTAATAGCGGCATACGAAAGTAATAATAGACATAAAGCTACTATTTACAAGCAAAGAGTATGGTTAAGATGAATGCTCCAGGCTAACCCTCGAAATTCAAATTTCGCACGTTCTTTGTGCAATTTGTAGTTCATTTTCGAATAATACGGTAATATAAATTGAATTTACGGTAAGGACATGTATTCACACAATCAAATCCATTAAAACTATCATCATAATTCTACTACTTAGAGACGAAGTAAAACTTCAAATTTCTATTAAAAATTTACCTCTGCTTTAACACTGGACGCGCGAATTTCAATGTCAAATTTGATAATTTTAATTCTGCTACACTATGGAGATGGTATAAAAATGAAACTGGTATCTGATAATACAATACTATTTCATTATGAATTACACATACTTTGGTGTACTTTGCGATTCTACGCATTATAAAAGTAGACAAAGAAGAACATAGGAATGGGTATTTGGGAGGCACGCGCTTCTTGTGTTAAGGTCCCTCGCCCACGGCGACTTTTTGGAGCGATGCTGTCCCGCGCTCTAACGCGCGTTAGTCACTATTTGCAAGCGCTATAGAAAAGATGCCAACGCGCTATAGCATCGCGACTGTATCGATGCGAACGCGCTACAGCATCGCTACAAAAAGTCGCCGGTGGCGAGGTGCCAAGTTATAGAGTTATGTTGAATTTTACGGGCTAGCCCTGGAGCATTCGTCGAAATTTTCCTTGTTGACATCGCTTTTCAACCTCATCTCCTTTAACAGCGACAGCTCATAACCTTTTAACCGCCAGCGTCAGATATATCCAACAAACACTGCCAGGCTTAATACGCCAGGGTGGCACATCCACGACCAAATACTCCATCTCGTCAGCTCTTCTGTCACCTATGGAGATTGAAGAGCTAATCGAGATGGAGTACCCAGTCGTTAACAAAAGACCCTGGCGAAAAGGAAACACACGTGAAACCGATCAGGCCCGGGCGGTTATAGGGTCGAGATTAACAGCTTAAAATATAACAATACAGTGCTTAAAAATATTCCTGATATAATGTTATCTAATAAATAATTCAACAGCGTAAGATCTAGTTACAAGCGCGCACCGGTCTAAAATCACATAATTTATAGTGAACTAATGAAAAAAGCTTGTATTTATACAAACGACTAGCTACAACGCTGTTTAACAGACAATTATATATTTATTTCTATTGAGCACATTATATGTTATTTTCATAAGCTGATAAGTGGGTAATGTTGTTCACACAAATGTTTTGAATTTAGTTGGTAATAGCATTAGCACTTTTATTTTTACCGGCCTCATCTAGTTTAAAATGACAAAAAAAAATTGACATGTAAAAGTGTTTTTTAAAACCTATTTGCAAAATAAATATTTCGTTCATTATTTTAAAACTTGTCATTCTTCTTGATCGACACATTCATTATGCGTACAGCTAAAGAGTGGAATTCCCTGCTGGAGTTCATGTTTCCTGATAGCTATAACCTGGTCTTCTTGATCTTCTCATATGGCGCTGATACTTGGACGCTGAAAGCCATCCTGCAAGCCTTTGAGATGTGGTGCTGCGGAAAAATGCTCCGTATCCCTTGGACAGCATTTCAGACCAACGTATCCATTCTGCGAGTTATCAGCCGAGTGTCTTTTTTAAAATTTTGCAATACTTCGGTCACATTGCAAGGAAAGACGATGGGAATCTCGAAAGGCCGTAACGTAAATGGAAAAAGGCCTCGCGGGCGCAACCCAATACGTTGTTCCGACCAGATCCGCACCGCTCTTGACTTCACGGTATAGAAGGCCGTTCACACTCACACCGCCAGAGACAGGAAGAAATGGAGAAACCTTATAAAAGTTAAAGTGACGAAGCAGGGAGGTCACGACCCTCAGCATTGAGGATAACCTAGTCTTTAGATCTAGAGTGAATAAGTCGCTTCGTCAAACGGGAGAATATCCATAAAAAAAATGCTCGATCCAGCCTGTCCCTTGCATCTTCCCTCAGCCGCGCCTAAAGCCGAGTTTCATACTCTACAGGCAGAGTGCACTTAGTTTTTATAACCATCGCCACATGTAAATCAGTATGTGAGGGTGTTATCTGCTTAACTAATAATTAAAACAAAATCTTTTTGCTTGGTTAACTCGCTTAAAGCATAGAATTGCAGTTGGTGAACAGAAATAATTACGTATACAATAGCAGTATATCATATTTTCATTATATTGGAATGGGACCCACAATTTCTTTTTCTTTTTTTGGGGTGTGAAATCATCTAGTAAATTCTCCTTCTCTGGGAGGAGCGAGAGGGAGTGTCGGACTTTCACGGACTAAAACCCGTTCCAGGACCACAACGACGGTTTTTAACAATTCGGCAACCCATCATCTTGCACTAAGCTCAAATTAAATTATTATGAGGTCAGCGAACTTTTTTCTTCTTCTATGAAATTGCAAGCCCAAATGAATGTAATTGAAGGTAATTTTGACAGTTTGTTTTATTGCTGGTAACAATGTCAAAATACAGTTTAAATAAATGCTCAAAAAGCAGTTCACTATGCGCTAATATAGACTGATTATTACAATAATTATTGTCTATGCTACTAAATTCGTATTGTGTGAACAACGTTACGAAGATAAAATTAATAAATTGACATTTTGCACAACTTATGTTATTAAAATGATTTCGTTTCATAGTATTAGACGTTAAGTAGATACATATTTTGTTATTGTGGATATAAACTATTCGATGCATTAGCTTAACTTTAAAACAAACAAAAAAAGTAAAAATTTGGTACTTACTAAAACAGCACTAAATACATTTTAAATCTAGAACAAAGCTGCGAATAAAATTATATGTACAAGGATTTAAAAAAAGAATAAAAATAGAACAGTCGATGTTTTTTTTTTTTGCGTGTAAAAGTCAAAGCTAAAACTATTGTAGAATAAGGTACAAACACTATTACTTTACATAATAAGTCATTTATTATATTTTAACACTACTATTGGGTAAACGTTGCGAGTGCTTCACTATGAGACGTCTAAGACTAGAACGTTCTAGAAAAGTCTAGAATAATAACAGGATTTTGTGCTGAGACAGGGTCCCTCAGTTGTTTAGTTCAATTTTTGAATTAATTTATAGTAATTAGTTATCTTGTGTTGAGTCGAAAAAGGTGAGGGGGGAGGAAACTACGTTGAATTACAAATCTTTTTATATTATTCGGAGTAAATTGCTTACTGATCCAGAAATTGTTTTTAAAACCAGCCCAAGTTTTAAAAAAAAATTTGCAAAAATTGTAAATGTGAATATTATACAGTCGATATCGTATTTAATAAATAGAAAGAACATTTGTAAGCTCAAAACAAAACAAACTAACTAAATCCCTAAGAATTATTTCAATGACGTATTTTTCAACCCAACACGAGTTCATATTATTAATAGCCAAAATGTTAACGTTCCAATTTTACATTAATATTTAACATCGCCTCAGTCGTCATCGGCCAGCTCGAAAATTCGAGAATTATTGTTGTTTTTCTTGTCTGGCAACAAAAACAATTCTCGTAACTGGCAACACCATCGAACGTTACCATAGATAATAGGAGTCTTGTCTATCTTAGTTTAGAGATACGAAGCATAGGAATTTAACAATGGAGGGGGAACTAAGCGCAAATTAATATTTAAACCACACTTGTACAAGAGTGTTCTTGTGGGAATCTTTGAGAACACCGTTAATAACTATCTAATTAACCGTTTCCTTATATTAACACTTACGCCGAAAGGTGGGACTAAGAGACACTATACAAAAGTAGACGAGATCATTATCTTTGGTACAATTTTCCTACCGAACCTATCAGAAATAATAAGAGAAAAATCACTTTTTTGTCTAATATCCGCAATATACAACAGCACACCACGCCCCTCAAAAACTCCCACAATCACTTAATAATAATACTTTATAAATAACACCAACACTATATTACACTACTAAAATGAAAAGTCCGTCCGTCTATATCCGCGTATCGGTGAGACGGAACTTCTTACAGTAAAGCCCTTTTCAAAATGGGCGATGATGACTCATATAAGACGGCTGATTGTAGTAGTCGCGGCGGAGGTAGCGGTTGGAAAGGCCTCCGTACATTCCGTAGTTGGTCGTGTAATCTTGCCGGCTGTGCAGCATGTCTAGTTGGTCGAGGCTGTGGTGTCGTTGGGGAGCGATTGAGGCTATCCGAGCAGCGTGCACAGTGGGTAAGGTTAGGTTCATAACATATGGACGGATTTTAGTTTTTAGTTGTGTTACAATTTGCTGTGTAATATTAAACCCCGGGTTTTTAAATGGTTTTCAATATTGCCTCTACAGTTGCCATCACGGATCTTGAGCGGTTGCTCAAAAGTCAAATATTCGGTTTCTTTAGTGATGCGAAGTGAAACGCGGGGGCGAGCAGTGTCAGTAATTGGCTCACCGCGCCATCGCGTAATAGACGTCACTCCTCATTCGTTCCCTGCGTTGTTGCATGTATCTAACAACGAAGACGATTGGCTCGCCAATGTATGAAATGCGCAAAGCGATCCCCACTCTGACGCCGAGCGCTCAAGATCCGTGATGGCAACTGTACTCAAAGTCTAAAAACTGCGGCCTTACCATGACATGATTTCAGTTTTGCGAGCGACAAAGAGGGTTAGAGCTATACACTCTATCCATTTAACAGATCAGTTTAGGTCGTCAAATACATCGCGTTAACTGCCTGCGATAGGGCCTCTGAATCCTATAGCTTTCCAGTATAACCGAACATAGTACTGAGTACTAGTGTATATTGGGTAACACGATACCCAAGGGCATAACAAAAACGATTTACCCATTAATCTAATGGAAAACGATAATAATGTACACTAAAAAAATAATCACATGAGTCCTTTGAACGACTTTCTTAGTAAAAGAGTCCAGAAAAGAAATAATTAGAGATGGACTGACTAGTCAAGAAAATCGACAATACAACATTAGTTTTAGTATCTAATGCGAAACCACTTGTCTAGTATTTTTATGTAAAGAAATTAATGACAAAATTTCATAACTGTATCATAAATAATCACAAAGTCATAAGCTTGTTATGTCAGCAAAAATACATAATCACTGAGCCTCCCAGGCGACTAAGGGGTCGTTTTGCACTTGAACTCTCTCACTCAATAGTTCAATTATTTAAATCAATCATTTAATAATTCAATTTATTTAATTCAATTTGAAATTCATGTATTCTTATAATGTAATGTACCTAATTATCAATTCCCATTTATATTTCTTGTTCTGTGTTTTTGTGTTGTTATTAATGCTAACATAATTTTAATTATTAATTTTCTTTCTCCTTGATATCATATACAATTGAAAGTTAACTTACTAATTCTATGCGTTTTAAAATCAAATGTTTTAGATTAATGTAGTGATTGTCTCGAAGTGTTACAGCACTTGAATAGTTATATAAGATGATCCTGTAAATTCCCAATGCCTGTAATGTTGGCGATCCTAAATAAATAAACTAACTCAGCTGTTTGCTGGCACCTAACACCCGCTATGACCTGCCGTGACCTGTGTTGTACTTACTGTCGGTGGTGTCCAACTTGTGACCTTTTTAATTATTTTTGGGAAAAAATATAGCATGGTGTAAAAACTATTGGAATCCATTCAGTTACTGATTGAACAAACTATATTCAGATTTCGCATAAACTAAAAATAATGTTGTATACGAAAACATACGTCGGAATATTATTAGCTAATTCCGTTAGTTATTTTAGCGCCGTCTTATCGTCTATACTTGTATTCATAATTCGAGATAATTTCGTACATCACCAATAACTCAACTATGGACTTTGTGCAAATCCTTTTTAAGTTGATATTTGAGTGATCAAAAAAAATGTTTTTAAAAAAAGTCTAGCAAACTTATTTGTTGTCCGATAATTTGAAAATTATCTCAAATTCAGAATTCAAATACAGTCTGCCTAGTCCATCTCTAGTAATAATTCAATTACAAATCGATTACGTTCTTACATCGATATTGATGACGAAACAATCATACTTACTCACCTCTATTATGGTGGAACCCTGCCGCCCATCCCGCGTAGTACGCCGCTTTCTGCTTACCATGCTCCTCAGCCACCTGGAAGCACCAGACAGAAACCATTACCATCTTATGACGTCACTTATACGGTCGCTAAAACCAAGCAACATAATATCGTTCATGACCACATATGTATATAAAAACATTGTAATGTAAAAATACACAATGGCCGATTTTAATTAATATTTTTGGCGAAGAACGTCCGTATGAATGATTTATGTTAATGAAGTCTTCTCATAATCCTTTAATTTCTCCACCATCAATTGGGTACCCGACTCATCTTTTTAATATTTTTATCAAAAAGTACGTAACTTTATCTAAAATCGGAAAAATAAATTTTCAAATCCGTTCAATATTAAGTTAACAAGCAACCTTTCAAATCTCCAGATTTGAAAGGTTACCTGGCAGTTATCCTTCCTCCAGGAAGTGTAAACTGCCAGGTAACAGAAAACGAAGCAAAAATGTGATGTCACCGCCATTAGCGAGATGTTCATCACGCCACTCTTCCTCACACAAATATTTGAAATTGTAATCCTTTTTTATAACCAATTTTCATGCGATTTTCAGAAGATTTATCTTTAGTACAAAAACACAATTGCAAGTACCCAATTCAAAACACTGTAATCGGTTATCATAGGTACCGATTCTGACAATTGAATCAGAATCTCATGTAGCGACTCCCCAAAGACAAGCGCGATGTGACAATGTACTATGAGGTCTACAACATTTTATTTGAAAACTCATTCTGGCATTGTCGCGTCACCCTTGTCTATGGGGGCCCTAATCCTGTTTCTCACAATGTAACAGTCCCGGCCATTATGTTAACAAAAAAAAACGATTCATTCCTGACTACCGAACAACCATTTCATACCGAATAAAATTACAAACATCCTCAAAATCATGGAAGACAGCTACCATAAAGCACACAGAAAAAAATCGGATGATACACAAAAACAGGTTGAAGTAACATAAAAATAAATTCTACAACCCGACCACGGAAAAACCACGGTTCATAATCAGAACTGTCGATAGATTGCGCTATTGGTATTCACAAATTGTCAAAATAACAAAACTGTTTTACAACACGTGGTATCTAAATATCGTGCTATCTTTGTATTCTCGAACTCTAATTTAACTTCATTTATTTGCTATCCCACTCAATGTGATAGAAAAACAATTCAAGGGTGCAACACTTTTGTGAATGGAGAGACATAATCCGTCATATTTCTTTCTCTACAAAATGTTGTTTATGCACGAATGGCCCATAGACAAATAATAGCGAATCGATTGAAAATCGTATTCACAAAAGTGGCCACAGTAATTTAGGTGGTTCGGTGAATCATACGAACAATACATAACTAACGTTAAGATTTTTTCACTATTTTAGGAACCACCAAATTCAGCTAAAATCTTAACCATTTTTTGGCTTTGCTGTAGTCGGGTAAAAAATAGATGAGACAAAAAATGGCAGAGGCGTGACGAAACAAAAGGTGAAGAAAACAGCACCGTCATGGCACTTTGAGCTACCCGGCTAGAGACACAAGGTTGTCTTTCCGTTGGCTACAGAAGAACGACTTTGTGCCCCCAGCGGGGTGAGCCCTGGCGCACCATAGTATCACTGTGGAGTCTCAGCCGGCTGGTTGCGCGAGAGACGCCGCGGCGGTACACAGCGTCACTGCTGGTCGGCTGAAGAAAGACATATTACAAGAATTTAGACCCGACCCCGCCAATAGGACATGCACCCATGCACGTGTACAGAATGAGGTGTGACTTGTGACAAGGTTTAGTGTCCTTGATACTAGCGAAGCTGAAAGAAATGATGTTTGTGGTGTGAAACTTCTCTTAATAAAGGCCATGAAGACCTTATATCGTATGTATATTTGTGGCAGCACTGTCTTTTTATCAGTGTTGACAGATTATAAAAAACAAGTTGTTTTGGAAGATTTTAGGTTTATTTTTATATTAGTGTATGATGTTTTGGCGTGTAAATTGTTTCTGCGTTAGAGTAGTATTATAGAATAATAACGTTAATACAGAGAGTTTTGCAAGATTGCAGAAAGTCTTTTACTATTACTAAATTGCTTGAAAGCGACTATAAGACTTAAATAACAGACTATATAGTATTAAGTCCCATGAAGGTAGAAAATTTTAGCAGCAGAAGAAATCTCAAAGAGTATCTAATAGTCGCAATAGAGATAAATTGACTAGACTCATTTTAGTCGATTTATCGTAACATCGAATACCGGAATACCTCATTACAATTAAAAGCTAAGCAATTTAGTAGCAGAAGCTAAGTGTAGATGTCGCCACGTACCTTAACGCTTAGTGGCTCAGTGCCGCCCTCTGGTATCACATTGTTTAGCGCTGCTATCGCTTCCTGCGCCTCTTCGCGCTTGTCGAATCTAAAAACAATACTCAGTTCTAAAAAATGTTAGATTAGAATCTTTTCGGAGTAAGGCCCTTTAGGATTTACTTAGCCTAATACACAGCTGATGAAATATTCTAGTAAGCCTTTCTGTTAAAGCTAAACAAATAAGCAGACGCACTAGAAAGTTTGGAATTGGCAATAATTTATTTTATTGTTTTATACATAAATCGATAATTTTTCGGCACCCGGTATTTATTGAATGCCGAATAAATTATCGATACTACTCTTTTGATATCAATCGAGTATCGATAAGTTTATTCCGATACAGAACATGCATAAATATTATGCTGTGTGAATTCTTTTTAACCAAGTTGATGCGAATGCAAATGCGTTCTTGCATTGCATAGGTACCTTATGTACACAAAATATAATAAAAAAAAGCTTTAACTGCAATACCAAACAATAATCGAGGCTCTTCATTTGAATCTGAATCAGAATCGATACTTTTCATTGGATACCATCCAAAAATATTATAACAATACTTTTGATTCGATACCAACAAACATCGACACATTAGCTAATTACTATCGATACTTTTCAAAACGAGCAAATGATCGATTCTCTTCTGAACGTACCTTACAAATGCAACTCCACGTGGCGTTCCATTGCTCTTATCTCTCAATATATGCTTCTGCACTATCCTGCCGTACTTGCCGAATATCGTCTCTAGCTGATCCTCGGTGATGGCGCGCGGTAAGTTCGTCACGTAGAGGTTCGTGTCTTTAATATCGTCACCTGAAGGACGTGCGTATGAGACCTGAAAGGAAGAAAAGGCAGTGATAAGTAAATAATAATATCTTTGCACAACTATCACACAACGCCGTCTAGTCTCAATCTAAGCAGAGCTTGTGTTATGAGTACTAGACAACTGATAAATATACTTATATATTTCTAAATACACACATATTATAGATAAATTACACCCAGACAGAATAATGAACGTGCTAATCACAAAAACAATTGTCCTGGGTAAGAATCGAAATGATTATGCTCAGCCTGGGTGGGAATCCAACCCACGACCTCCGGCATAGCTATCAGAGCCAATAACCGCTAGAACAAGAGGTCAGTCATGCAAATAAGGTGTTAAAAAACGCAGGTATATTTGCAATAGTTTTTGTGCAAAAATAAGAAAGCTTAACCTTAGGAACAGGCCAGGTGGCATCGAAAGTCGCAAAAAAAATTGTAAAATAAATAGAAGGCCTTGTAAAAAAGCATTTGGAACCTTTAAAATAATAATAACAGGCTTTGACAAAACGTAACAGAAGAAAAAAATAGAGCCGTTTATAAAATACTCACTTATGCCAATGGCATCGCCCCGCGTGAAAGTACATTTCTACATACAAACTTTAGAACCCCGCTTTATTCCTTTAAGAGGCTGCTTTTCCACTCGCCTATCGTAAACATCGAGCATAGTTTAAAAGCTTGTTACTTCATCTAATGCAATCCAACGTGATGTTTAACGAAAAGGTAACGCGAAAAAAGAGTGATAATACCTAAAAACTCTGTTAGCATTCAGTAATTCCGTGATTACTCCTTACTTCCGAAATACTGGGAAATACGTGTTATTTTGTAACTCCCAAGTTTTTGAAAAAAATTGTCGCTATTTAGAATCGTGATAAAATTTGCAAAGCTTCTAATGTAATACTTTTTTGGTTTTTTTTTTTTAATTTTTGAGTAAATTATGAGGTGTCAAAGTTCATGCAAAATAGCAGACTTTCAGAAGTCATTACTGGATTAGTTTAACACAGAAATTGATATCAATAGATTGATAATATCCCCAAGATACCGTGTTTCCAAAATATCTAACGAAAAATGTGTAATAACGTCATGAATCGCGTAAGAGCGGTTGTATGAAAAACAGTGAAATTGTATGTCGAGTTGCATCCCCTTAGGGGGTGAATTCTGGGAAATCCTCTTTTAGCACTCGCCTACATCATAAAAGGAAACCCTGTGCAAAATTTCACGCTCCTAGTCCCAGTAGTTTCGGCTGTACGTACGTCAGTCAGTCAGTCAGTTTCTCCTTATTTATATTCGGATTCTAATTTCTTCACTGATACTAAACCGGAAGAGGTGCTGAGACGACCTAGATGCCTACCGCAAGACCTGATTCGAGGTGGCTCAAGAAAAGAAAACATGGAAGAAGTTGGGGAAGGCCTTTGTGGGACAGTATAGACCACTTAAAAAAATCCATAAAAAAGAAACCAAATAATACATATAAATCCTCCTACAAGGTGGACTGACGACCTGGTGTAGGTAGCGGGAATCCGATGGATGCGGGACGCACATGATCGTTCGTTGTGGCGACGCTTGGGGGAGGCCTATGTCCAGCAGTGGACGTCTGTCGGCTGAAATGATGAATACATATAAATAATACATATATAATAATACCTTTAACCGTTTATTTCTGAGCTGGTATCCGTTGAAGGTGTCGATCGCCCGCGCCGCGTCCTCTTCCCGCGTGAAGTTCACGAAGCCAAACCCGTAGCTGTAGCCAGTCTGCAACAATCATTCATTTGCCTTACTAGTGTTGCCAGTAAAAGTTGTTTGACTAATATTAGTAGTTTTTTTTAAGCAGGAATACTGAAATATTTTTAGCCCACTCCTGTTCTTTCTTGCCTTCGACCCTGTTAGGCCCCTACGGTTTGCTAACAACTCCTTGAGGCACGCGTAGAACAATACGCGTCGTCGACATCTTGGGCTCAGTCCGGACGGATACCAGACAATTTTTTCCCTCTGTGAAATACATATATGTTGGAGGGAGAGAGTGTCTTTAACTGACTATAAAACCCATCCGCGGTTACTCTTTCGAGCAATTCCGCAGCACTGGCAGGCACCTTTTTTATTATTGAAAGGCTCGCGCTTGACCACTATCACACCTGATGGAAAGCGATAATGAGGTCGACGATAGAGCGCGCTTACCTAGAAGCCTAAACCTATTCACTTTCGACATAGAAATCCCCAGGTTGTAACTATCGGGAACATACTCCGGCTTTCGACAGAACCTTAACCCTAGGGCCCGATCTAAGGGGGGGCAAGCCGGGCATTTCCCCATAGCGGCAAAAAATAAGAGGCGGGGCAAACTTGACTTATTCCTATCTTCCAACCTAGCCATTACCCATCCACACCAAAATTGGCAGGTTCAGAATTTTATGTGCCACCTTCCAACCTGGAATATTGCGGAAATATTTAAGATTAAGACTCATGACTTATATGGTTTTGTGTATGTTTAGGGCGGCGAAAATTATCTTTGCCCGGAGCTAGATTGGACCCTGCTACACCCTGGTCAAAATGTTTCCTCATCAGTTGTCAATTAGTACAAACCTTGAAATCTTTCATAACTCGACAACTCTCTATGGGTCCTATTGTCATGAACATCGCGTACAGGTCCTTCTCAGTCATGGTCTGTGGCAGGTAGTTGACGATGAGGTTGGTCTTGCAGGAGTCGCCCCCCGCGGCTGACACCCCTCCTCCCTCGGACATGCTGCCCCAGCAGCGGGCGCCCGCCCCTGCCCGCCCTCGGTACTGTTGTTGGATTTGCTGGAACACAGACATAATAAGATTATTTAACTAATGCTAAAGTTAACGTTGAGAAGAACTCAGGGGGCTTACCATGACGTGTTAAAATATCAGTCGTGCAAGCGTGAAAGAGGGATAGCCCCATCCCTCTAACAGTTTAGTTTATATCGTAAAATGGAGAATTCGTGGAAATGCTTCAGAACTAATCAATAACAACCGCAAGGATTAATCATCGAGGTTATATAAAGAACTAGCTTTTGCCCGCGACTTCGTTCGCGTGGAATAGTGACTTCTCCGATTGTATTATATTATATTTTCATACCTTTTTACTATTTATTTACATTTTTCTGATGAATGTTCAGTACTGAATTGATGCCGACTCTTGACCAATAGATGGCGCTGTATGTCCGGAATAAATTTTATGTTTTTATTTTATTTTTTGTAATAAAAACTATCCTATGTCCTTTCTCAAGTTCCAAACTATGTCTGTACCAAATTTCACACAAATCGGTTCAGTAGTTTAGGCGTGAAGCAAAGACAGACAGACAGACGGACAGAGTTACTTTCGCATTTATAATATTAGTTTGGATGCTTGCCTTGATAAACACGTTAAGCGTTTGGACTCGGGTGTCACAAGTAGACCTTTGACAATCGTTACGTTATTCAGAGTGACACTGAGGATTATGCAGTTGCCTAGCTACCAGGCTGTGGAGGTAGGATAGGCAGAAGCACCACGTAAACACTGATAAAAGCTTGGTGGAAGCCGATTCCAACATATATAGCTAAGAGAAGGCTAGGCAGATTGGGTATATGAGGCAACGAGGGCGAAACGCTCAGTACCGGTTGGTATAGCGACACTCCTGGGTAGTCTACGGTACATCAGAGGGCGATTTTCCGTTGAAATAATGATGATGAAGCGTCAACAGCAATGTAATTTTTTCTAAACTAATATTAAAAAGAGAGAAAATTTGTATTTTTGTGTGTATGCCTATGAATATACTCAAAAACTAATAATAACTACTATGCTGATTTCAAAAATTCTTTCACCATTGGAAAGCTACATTCACCCTGAGTAACATAGGCTATTATTATTTAATGCCCGTGCGAAGCCGGGACGAGCGGCTAGTTTTAAATAAAAATAATAGATATTAAAAAAAATATACCTCAATCATACGGTCGCCTGATAGAAGCTATGTCCTTATATGCGCACAACGGATTTTACATTAACCGTTTCGAGTGCAACTTTCTTGCGGAGACTTTTAAGCGCAATATGCATTTGTCGAATGATCGCTTATTAGTGATATTAGTCATAAGGGTGCTTCTATGGCAAGCACCATGCCGCAATATGCCGCTTGCGAAATTTGACGTATACAAGAAACTTCACCCTAACGTTTTTTCTTGAGCACGGTGTTGTACTGGCTTCATGCCAGAGACAGTAGTCTGCCTTCCTTATCATACACATGATTGTACTAAAAAAATCAATAGTCAATTATGGCGAAAGAAATAACACAAATCTATGCAGATTCATCTTCTAAACAAAACCAAGAACCAAGTGCATGGCGCAATCTGAACGAAATAACTTCAAGACATTCTTTGGGATTTTACACGATTAAATTAAGAATATTGATATCTGCAGGAGAACCAAGGTTACCGACATAGCCCAAAGAATTAGCAAACATAAATGAAGTGCAGTGGGCTGGTCGATGGAGCCGAAAGGTTCTGAAGTAAAGAATGCGTACCGAAAGATGGGCACTAGGAAGTCTCCAAGGTTTATCGAAAACCTAGTGAGAGTCGTGGGAATTCGATAAATGCAAGGCGCACAGGACCGGTCATTATGACGACACTTGGGGAGGCCTGTGTCGAGCAGCGGACGTCTCTCGGTTGAAAAGGTCCATTGTGTTTCATTGGACTAAATGGAGTAGCTCTATAAGCCAACAACCCTATAAACTAACAGTTGTACTAGGTTCCGGATTATAAACGGGGTAATCTGTTTCTAACTGACATATCAACACACAGCCGAAATTACTGGAATTAGAACTGTCTATCAACAGACTGCGCACCCAGGTTGGGCGCAGCAAAGACAATCTCCACAGATGGGGGCTCCTAGATGGTTCCGACCCTCAAGGTTTGTGCGGCGTCTCTCCACAGACTATGTCCTACCTTCCATCCTGCATAACGTGCCCTGTAACCTGTTCACGTAAGGATCTAATGACAGCATCAGTGGAGGGCATTGCCGTGGCCGAATACTGGGCCAAGCATGGAATTTAACAAGTTTTGCCATCGACGCGCTAAGGACAAGGTTTACTTTTATGACGTAGGCGAGCACTAAGGGAAGATTTTTCAAAATTCATAAGCACCCAAGAGCAGGGGTGGCCAACAAGTCGATCGCGGTCGACCGGTCGATCGCGACTGTTAGTCCAGATCGTGGCAAGGCAAAAAAATAAAATACATAGACCAGACTGCGTAACGTAATCACCAACTGCTGCACGCATCATCACAATTTTCTTAATAAAATAAAAAAATACTACATGATTGTGTACCAAACTATTTCATTTAAGACTTCAATAAGTATATAATTGGTAGATCGCACAGGGTTTCAATAGTAACAGGAGATCTTGGGTCTAATGAAGTTGGCCACTCCTGCCCTAGAGGATGAAACGGAGGTCCAAAATTTTGTATGGAGTAACCTACTTTCACGCAAGCGAGGCTGCTTGCTGAAGCCAATAGTTGAATAAATCGTTTGATCAAAAGCAGTTAACTGGTATTCAAAACTAACTAAGCTTTCAAAAGCTCCTTAAACCGTCTTTGTTTGCCAAGGTTAAATTAAATCAATCGAAGGGCTTGTTCCTACTTAAATAGCTGCTAATCAGCTCGATCGATCTTTAAGGTCATGGAAACCTTCCGCCCTTACAGTGACCACTTTAGAAATCACGCTAATCCGATGCGTAATTTCTTTTGGCTTCGTGTAAACTGTAGGCTTTTTAAAATGAAGCTCGACGATTTGAACACCTCGTAAGAAATTCTCAGTCAATAAAGTTTTCTGTCAGTTTATTTTCATATTCATCTGCCAAATATTTAATTTCCTGAAGAGCCGGGCAATTTTGCACTAACGCCGATGTAATACAAAACTTGTTTTTACCAGGTTCGGCCGCGTGAAATTAGATACAGTCCCAAGGGAACTAGATGCTGTTATGATATTTTGGGCAGCCTCGATTGACCGAATATTCTATCATGTATAATATTACTAGCCATTGTTTATTCAAGAGCTGTCTGAATAACAAATAGACGAGACAAAATATATTTTGGCGTTTCTATCCAGAAAATATACTTTCGTATACCTAATCTACACAGCTTAAAATTAAAAAGGCGTCTAAGTTAACCCTAAAATGTATCCAAGAACCAAAAGCAGCACTTAGCTTAATCCAGCATATTAACCTAATTATGCTCTACAAAATAAGCATCTAATAATACGTAGGGTTACATAAACGTACATCTGAATCTGACCGACTTAGTTCGCTGTAACTCGAAAACCGTTGGGCAGACACACACCGTAAATCTTATCGCACGAACGGAGCCAAGAATTAGTTATAAAATGCGCAATCCTAGAGTACCTACTGAAATTCCATTACCAAGTGAACGTAGGAGAAAAATACTTAAAGTTGTGAAAAGTTTTGAGTTATTAAGGTCAGTACTCAGCTGTAACATTTTGGGTTCAAATTTTTTAGAGTTCATTTATATCTGTAAACGCTCAAAGAAATATCTACTTTCCATTCTTTATCCAAAATTATTTATGATTTTGAAGTTAGTCAACTCACAATAGGCATACCATTAATATAAATGGCATAACTAACCAACATATCGGAAAAAATAGTCGTAGGAAAATTCCATTATTTTACAAAAACTAGAACCCACGAATTGGGTTGATAAGGCTATTTATCTAAGTAGTTATAAAAACCAATCAGACCAACCCAGTTCTCGCCATCACTCATTTTTAACGAGTCCAATCGAAATATTATTTAATTGAATTTCTTTTAAAACCTTACACGCACATTTAATTATCAGCTTCGTATCGCGGCTTGACGAATAATCAACATAAAATCATTTACAATAATGAAAAATAAAGTATTTGGTCTTAGCCAGACGCAAAATGAACAGTATATCCTGTACAAGTTATGATAGGGACAGATGCTCCCGTTTATAGAACATTAATTGATATTATTTATTAAACTTCGTCATTTGGTTGCTGCATACCAAACCCTGTGTTCCCTACAGCTGTTCTCGCAACTACGCTAAATATGCATTCATGGATGCTCTTGATAAAATAACATGAGACTTGAAACCCCACCAGTTTTAGATGCTTTTCTGAGAAGCTTAGATTTGAGCAATATCTGTCAAAATTTTGATTTCGGGCAAAATTCTAGCAGCAACTAGTTACAAGTAGGCCCAAAACTAGTCATAACGAGTGACGACTTCAAATGTCTCATTCATTAAACCCCAAGCGATCGCCGGAGTTCGCGCTTCTATCGTCTTACTATTGTGTTTCAAATTGACGGTATCTGAAAGGTTAAGAAACACGAGCTACATTTATTCAATAAGACGTGTTACAAAAGATTACAACAACCCAAACATTATTTTCTTTATTAGCATAATTTATCTTGCAGCCCTTCACTTAAAACGGTCTTATCCGTCTGGAAAAATGGTAGACATACAAACAAACGACCTTTCGCCCCAAACGCATACCTCCTCATTTTCGGCGGAGCCTCGGTTCTTTTTATGGTACAAAATGAATGGTACATTGTACAAGATACATATTCATCAGGGGCTGTGTCAATTTAAAACAAACAAACAAGAGTCGGTAAACTTCACAATCAAACGAAAAAACCGGGCAATACAAGCGGCCGTGACCTAAAAACCTGTATTCGGTGCCTACCACTAGGTTCGCTCACTCGATTTACACCTGCAATTTTGTAAACGAGAAACTTAAACTTTAAACGACAGTTCAGCCCCAAAATTACAGGGAATAATCCCTGTGAAAGTAATCAGAAGTGAAGATTTTTTTTAAATTAATGACTTTCAAAGATTCATTGGTAGTTTTCTCAAGGAACTTTTGCAAGAAAGTTACATAGCCTCTCCAACTTCATCGTGCAAAGTTAAAGAACGTGAGCATAGCCGACTAGATGGCATCATAATTCACGGACAGTTTGTGAATGTGTGGGAGTACGTCATTATTAACCTCGGTATTAATAATGCGACCTTACAGGCTCTCCCCTGGAGGTCTAATTAAAGGAGTAGATATTAGGGGAAGCATATTTCATGGAGGAACCATAACATAGCGACGATTTTAACATATAGTAACGTCTAACCAAGTATGCTCTTGAATGGAATCATTTCCTTAAGATGATTGCCATCGTGATTGCCAAGGAAAAATATGTGGAAAACTTGAATCATTATTTAGAGGTATGTGAGTCAACCTCCCAGTCGAGCCAACACTACATCATACTCATACATGAGTGCATCGACACAAGCTGAAGCCATATCTTCTAAACGTTTTGAGGTGTAACAACATTATGAAAAATGTATTCAATAAGAAAGGCACGCTCATTGCCGCTAAACTCTTGGATTGATCATTTCCCTGACTCGCTCCATTTACATAAATTACATTTGGCAAGAATCAACTGAAAGAATTTAATAATAATGGGCCAACCGAATTTTCGCGTGCGTAATTTTTATTTAATCAAAGATCTACTTGTGTATGTAACCCAATGACCGGTGCGAATAATATTGAAAAGGGAAATTGCCATAATCACTACCTACCATTTGCAGACCAATTTCCTGGAGCGACTAACTTTATTGGACCCTCACTAGAGTGAAATCTTAAGCTGAAAATACCATTTCCTTTATTCTTAAAATAAGATGGTATTGTAGTGGAGAAATTCGAAACTGGTACACTATCAGATCGTGGTACCGGGAACGTATGATAAAAGGTCCCGCAATCGATGACATATTCAACTGCAATGGTTACTCGAAGATGTAGGTTAAACATGCTACGAGGCTACACGGGATAAAGAGAATAGATAGTACAATAGGTACGTGACCTCTTGGCATTCTAGTGTTCTTTTTAATACAACTTGATGCAAAAATGTAAACCTATTTTTTCAAGCGCTCGCGAAAGTATGGGATGTTCGTGCCAAAATAAATATATTAATCAAATTATTGGCTTAGCGCGAAAAGTCGCAATGGTAACGTAATATGAATAAAACACCGCAAAAAAAAAATAGGTTACTAGGTTGAGGTATTTCGCTTGTAAAACTAATATTCCTACCTAGATTTCTGGTTAACTCTGCTATTATTTTTTATCGCGACCTAAGCATTACGACAAATGCAATACGGATTATGTTAACGGCAATCTGTGTAATCCGGTATTTTATACAGTACTTAGATAATGTATAAAATACCTAAAACGTGCCGGTAATGATGCGTTCCTGAGCTACAGCAACTTTCGAACAATCCTGCAGGTTGGGTTGAAGCCAGCCAGGCCAGCGGTATTGTTAATTTTTGTGCTTTATGAAATATTATTTATTTTATAGTTTGCATAGGTATTCTATACAATACCCAATTCACAACCAGTAATGTGTGTAAAAAAAGACGAGAGCAGGGAAAGAGGTAACGTAATAAACTAATAAATAAATAATTTTAGGACAGTCCGACAGACCTACGCTTAAAAGGCCCGCCTTAGACTTCGTGATTGTTTTATTTATAACCACCCTGGAATAGAAGCCTTACTTTAAACCCTGCAGACACAAAGAGGACCTAAGTGCTTGTAAGCAAATACTATATTACTTGTAGCCAGAGGAATTTTTAATTTCACTTCTATTTTATTGTGTATAATACTTAGGTCTTATTTCTTTACGCGGAGTTTAAAAGTGGCTTCTATTTCCGAGTGGTTATAAAAATAAATAACCACGAAGGCTAAGGCAGAAGCTCCGCACCCGGCTTAGACTTCTAACCTTAACCTGTCCGTGTCGGTGTGTCCTAAAATTACGTCAATTCTGACACGTTTCAATTGTCCTTCATTTTACATTTAGATCGGTTAACATTGATAAATATAAACCAAAAACATTTTACACATTGCCGTTGGACCAGCAGGTACTTTATACAATCCCTAGGAATTGTATACATTACCTAGATAAAGAATGTAATGGAAAATAATATTTCATACATTGCCTGGACGCCCCAGGTATTCTATACATTGCATAGGTAATCTATAGAATACCTGAATTATTATACAGATTGCCGGTAAAAGTTACAGTTCTATTGAGTTTTAACAAACGGCTAATAATAAGATAAAAACAGAACTTATTATGTACATAACCAGTCGCTAAACAATAAACAAACCTATACAGTCAAAAAAAAATCTATTATTCCGCACCACCACAGCCACCCTACGCCTTGCACTGGCGTTTGGTGTCGACAAGCAAGCTGGCACGTCTCCAATGTAAAATGGAACTTGCCTCTTTGCTAAAGCGTTAGTTACAGAGCTCATTAATAATGGGCTGTTGAGAGCGTCATTAGGTATGGCTTTTTTTTTGTACATCAAAAGGAGGCCTGCATTTTAGATTACGCACTTCTTAAAACAAACGCTTTCATTTTGGCGTCTCAATAACATCCATTGTATTGTGTTAGTGATCATAAATCATTATTTTTTTTAGCTCATCCCCCTTTATTTGGGGTTGACGCGATATGTCTTCTTCAATAAGATTTACTGTTATTCTTCATCTCTGCATTAATCCTTACGGCGCGTTGTGTTCCATGCACGCCTCAAAGATGTGTCAGCAAAATGGACGGGGGCCCCACTAGGGCCGATGCCTGCTAGGGTTGCGGGAATGTTCGAAAGAGTTACCGTGAGTGGCCCTAGGAACACAATTCGGTAAAAGGCTGACACGCTCTCGTACTCCAACCAGAGCAAGATTTTTGATTGGAAGAAACCACTCTAATAAAAAAGCAGTAATCCCTTTTAAACATATCACGATTCAAAGAATCAACCCATCTCTCCTTTAGTCTACCACTACTCTTGCAGCCATAAAACGGATTTTGAAAACGGTAGCCGCAGTGGAAAATCTGTCCAAAACGAAATCACTAGGGTTGTGTAACACAATAATGCCGTTGAAACGCGAAAATTAAATCCGCGGTATTACGGATCCGATACAATCTATTGCAAAGAAGTACTATTAGTGCGATACTTCGACGCCGGTTAGACTCCGGTTTATTTCCGATCTACGAATGTGGGAAACAGAATAGAACTGGCCTTTATGTAGTCCTAGCCTTTGCACTTTGATTAGATATTTCTAGCACTTAGTCAATGTTCTAAGAATCCAATCTACCTGAAAGTGCCTATTTTTAGAACATTAAACAGGATTAGAGGAGCGATAAAAATGTGTTTGGTTCTGTTTACTTTCTGTTGGATTAAATTACATAGTGATTCTTAGTAATCAGTGATTCAACTGCCAAATATTTGATGGATCTATGCTTTTAATGTCTGGAATTGTGCTGGTGTCTTTCCAATAAGGAATTAGCATTGAAGAATTGAATGCTTCTAACTATATTATGAATCAAGTCCTTAGGGGCATGCAACTCGACGTGCACTTTCACTGTTTTTCTTACAACCGCTCTTACGCGATTATGACGTTATTACACAATTTTTAAAGGTGTTTTGAAAACACAGTATCTTGTGGATATTATCTAGGCTTCTATTGGAATCAATTTATAAATTTGTGTAAAACTAAACCAGTAAAGACCTCTGAAAATCTGCTATTTTGCATGTACTTTGAAACATCTTAATTTACTCAAAAACTAAAATATTATAACATTTTTTTTAAAAAAACCTTTAAGGTTTTAAAAAAAATACGTAATTCCTGGAACAAGTTTTGTAAAATATTCGAGTAAATCACGGATTTACCGAAAGCTAACAGAGTTTTCAGACGTTATCTCTTCGTCGCGTTGCCTTTTCGTCAAATATCGCGTTGGATTACGTTACATCAATTAATAAGCTTTTAAAGTATGCTCGATGTTGACGATAGGCGAGTGGAAAAGCAGCCTCTTAGGGCTTTATCATACTAGCGGTTTACGAGCGTACTCAAAGCGGAGCGGGCACGCAACTTCACACATCGCGCATTTGCAGCGAATTTGTTGCGGATGCACGAGATCCGGCAACGAGATGCGGGCCTCCGAAATCTTCGAAGTAACAAAGCCAACAGCACTGTCTGCTCATCGGAATCCATTTTGCTGCCGAGTGTATTTGTACGTCGTTAATTGAAAACGTTGCGAATTCACGCGTCCACAACGTCTTCGTTGTGCAGCCGCGGCGTTTTCCCGGCGCTATCGCTGCGCGCCTGCCCCGCACCGCAGCCGCTCGCTAACCGCCAGTGTGATAACGGTTTTATGGTGGGTGCACGGGAACACGAACTGAGCTAAAAGGCAAATTCATATTTTGTCGCTCGTGCTCGACTTCGCTAGTCAGTTGTACATTACACGAATTTGAACTCGATTTTATTCATAAGAAAATATGTCTACTAGCAATATTCTTAAGGGTATTGAATAAATAAAGAGTATTAATTAGACTTTTATTTTAGGTTCTAATTTAGATGTATAGAACCAAATTAGGTTTTCTCCATACATAAACTCTATGTATATGGACGGAAAGACTTACCAATCGATTCTTTTCTACTTCTTTATACTTTTGTTTTGTTTTAATTTTGACTAATTTGCTGTACAATGCAGAATTTGAACAAAAATATTTGAAAAAAAGAATTTAGTCTCACTGATAAACAAAAAAATTATAATTCATTCATACAATTTTGAAATCAAGACCAAGGTTGCCAGCCAATATGATGGAGTGGATAAAGCTACATAGCAGTTGCTCCATACTTATAGTCCTCTACATCTGACTACTGGAAGCATAGAAATGGGATAGGGAAAAAACCAGTATTGGAGCTCAAAAAAAGAATTAATTACATTGAAATATACTTACATAAAAAATATCAAAAGCCACAAAACCAGACTATTTAATAAAAAACAATTATGTACCAGCGCAATCACAAGAACAAGTTGGAGAAAAATATAAAATTGAAATAAAGTGGATAATGAAAAAATTTCACCCCTAGCTCTTCAAACAAATAACAAAAACTGTTATTTTTCAAATTTTAAGCCATCTAGATTGATTTGTTGATCTATGTGGCTGGAATTCTAAATATGATCATGATGAAATGGATTTAAGACCTGCATGGTTAATTGAAATCACACACTATTTGCAATTATAAAAATTAAATCAGAGGAATGTACAATGTGCAAATACTCGGAGCAATATTTTTAAAGTAAATTGGTACTCTGCACACAAGTCTAACCATATTGTTTGCAAATATTAAACGACAAAGCTTGTTTGGTTTTTATTTATTAAATTAGCTTTTGCCAGCAGCTTGACCTGTTTGAAAATAGAAACTTTGCCCAAAAACAGAAATAGGATACATTAAAAAACTTAACAACAGACAACAGATTTTAGATAATTTTAAAATCTATGTAAGGTCAAAAAGGCGCCTAACTCAGCATAATATATGCTGCAATATTTAAAGAGATAAATAACGCAGTGATGGTATTCTGTCAGGTTGAGCAGTGTTAATAGGCCATTCAGTTAATAACAGTTGCCTTATATAGGTATGTGTATAGATTTAAAAACAGTTGAGTAATATCTGTACAAAAGTGGAAGAGGTCTTTTTTGTAACAACTACCAAGTTAGGTGCCAAACCAAGTACTAGTTGGGGACACTAAAACCAATATGAGGCGGAGCAGTAGCTAAACACTTGGATGAAACCATAAGTAATAATCTATTAGGGTCAATCATTTTCCGAGTTACAAAAAACATCAGTATCTCACATACATTCAAAATTAAAAAATAAAAGTTTACAATGTTAAAATTGGTACTTACATTTTCCAGTGAATTGAAACTCCTGTCCCAACTACTGACAGGAGTCCCCCCAAACAAATACCCTGGGTATCGTTCACACATTTATTACACTTATAACACACTGTTTTCAATAAATATAATACTAATTTCTATTTATAATATTGAGCAAATACTTTTATAACAACATTTTTAATCTACAAATACTTTTATTTTTATAGCTATTATTTGGTTTTAGAAACTAATTAGTCTGCTTTCTGTACCTGCAAGAATAAGAAATAATAATAATAAATAGTGTTAAATTTATAAAACAATGTTTGGAAATTTATGGTCATAGGAGCTAAGGATCTTGACCTGAAATGAAAAGGTCAAGAAGCCAAAAACAGTGTCAATGACTTCAAAAAAGCGGGAAAAGGATTTCTACCATCAAGAGCTATGTTTGAAGTCCCATTTCTTTCAGTAATGCAATTTGCTTTTAAATGTTGATCTAAAATGATGTTAAGCAAATGTTTTGCTTTACCCTGAAATAGTCCTAATAATTATATTGGTTTTCCACCAGATGCATTCTAATAAATTATTATAATTTGTTATTGATTTCATTAATTAGGGAATCCTTACAATGAATAAACCATAGGTCAAACTTGACCAATTATTTTTTCAATGTATAAATAGCAACTGTATGATTTGTATAAATTATGCCTTTAATTGTACAATTAATTGGTGACTAAGTGGAATACATACAAGAAAATAACAGAATATTTACTTGACCATTTTTGACAGCGTGGTAGGAATTCTATTTAGACAAAAATACATCACTCCAGTAAAAACTTTAAAAACATACTCACGTTTTAGATCTCAGAATCGTAGGTTTCTTATTCCTTTTCAAAACAAGACTCAATTAGATTTTTTCTGCAAATAAAATTATTAACAATACCGTGACAAGCGCAGTCTGAAATTCTGAAACTAAACCGACTCATTCGTTCAGTTGCATTCAATTGTTCATTCAATTTGAACAAAAAATTGCCATTGTAAAAAAACTAAATTCGCTGTGTGGTCCTTACAGACCATACATCATCAAAAAATCAAAATCTGTTATAATTTTTTTACAGTACTTTAAACGAATTATGTAGTTGACTTACGTTTGTTTTTAGTGACATCATTACAGAATTCTACCTCTTTAGAAATTTAGAGAAAGTAGCAATAACTTTCAATTTGCATTTTTAAAATCGGGCTACCATTCCCACCCTTTTTATTATGATTATTTTTACTTTTTAATATAAACACAGACTTAAAAGGAGTATAATAATATATAGTTTAAACTTACTAAAATTACATGATTTGAGTCCGCCATTTCATTTCTACCATCGGACAACCCGACGGCGACGTACGGCGAGTAGTCAGTAAAGTTTGTTGTAAGTTAAACGACTCGGGTAAATGTTAGGATTTAATGAAATCTGATGTAGTCAACACGGGTTCAATAATCAAGGTTGATTAAGAGATAGAGATCATTGTTTACTAACAGAAGAACCTTATAAAAAGTACCTACCGAATATAGGTATTTTTAAATGATTAAATAATAAATAAAATTCCCAAGACTTATTAGACACACTATATCTACCTCTACATTGTTAAAATCTCTTCTATCCGTCTGGACTAGGGGTTTCACCTCATCTGTCTACGGCGTCGTCGTTTATACCGCGTACATGGAAGAACTGGAACAATTTGCCTCCTGTGGTCTTCCCGTCCGATTGTAATTTGGGTGTCTTCAAGGCTAGAGTGAAAAGGCTCTTCATAAACTAGTGCGCCTCACCACAAATGATTGCATCACTACTTATAATGGGACACACAGTCAAGCACTAATTTATATCAGAAAAAAAATAGTAGTAATTTTTAAAATCAATGGCAACCCTCATTCAAACGTTTCCATTTCCTGTGTGTTTAGTTTTGTGTGTCAAGCGGGGCTGTCACTACAAAAACCAAGACTTCGTTTTTCGATCGCCCTCCATTTTGGTTGGCGTCACTAACTCTTTCGTGATAATCTACTGGATTTAGAAATATTTGGAATGAATAATAAACTGCATATGTGATCATATCATTTTGTGAAAGATTTGTGCCTAGAAATGTCCTTTGTTTAAACGCGGTAAATGAGGTTTTAGCGTTTTATAGGTAAGTCCGTGATGTGAATTTGTGGTGTGAGGGATCAAAGAATCGCAACGTGATGGCGTCATTACTTGTGCCGATAAGTTTTATTGTAATCAGTTTTGTGGTCTTTATTCATTTTAACTGTAGTCAAGTCGTAGTAATGTAAATTTATAGTTTAATACCTAATCTTGGAGGCCCAATGAACCTTTCGCTGGTTAATATGAAGTCATTGTCGAAATATTTAACTAACCTGTCCGTCGTCTGTATAACACTGCACTATTTAATACCATACGGATACGACGCAGGATCCTATTTTGTTTCGTCATTCAAAATGTCAACAATGATAAAAAAAATATTCAGTTCAAACTCCACGTTAGGTGCTGCCACTGGCATTGCTAGGTATTTTACAGGCTCAAATTGATATTTTCTTTGGCAATAAAACGTATTACGCAATTCTTAACAAAGAACTAAAAACTCGTAAAATTTTGTTATCTTTGACACAATGTCTAATGTTATCAAGACTTGGCATTTTTTTCAATTATTTTGCAGTATCAGTAAGTACTTAATTAAAACAGCTAAGTACAATATGATTACAATAATTTAAAGGTCGGAAACAACCTCATGTTATTTATCTTCAATATTTATGCAAATCAAAAATGGACAGGCTGTTTTCGTTTTTATAGGTACAAGTATCCTGATCCACCACAATGAGTGTCATCATTAGACTACAGAACCTACCATGGTCTGCCAATGCCCTGGATATTAGGAATTTCTTTCGGGGCCTTTCCATTCCTGAAGGAGGAGTACACATCGTAGGCGGCGAGCTTGGAGATGCGTTCATTGCGTTCAGGTAGCTATATGTAACATTCAAATTATGACACAAACTATTCGGTAATATTTTCTATGGACACATTCCATTGATAATATTCCAACAATTTTGATCTCACTATATTTACATGAAAATATATTTAATAATATAAGGACTGATTTAGAAGTAAGTTTTGTTATGAAATTTATTCTTAATAAATGGACAACAATATGTCTGTGTTTAAACCCACAAAGAAGTATGGAGCGCTTCAAAAATGCCAGCTGTGTCACAATATTGTGTTCCATCTGCATTTAAACTGATTGTCTACTGTTGATAAAATACTTAACTTTGCTATCCCTGAAACTTACTTTATCTTTACACTAAAACAAAATGGATGGTAAACAAGTATGGCAGCTGAAATAAAAAAAAATACATCTTTTTTATATTTATAAAACACCTGCGAGGATTAAATTACCAAAAAGATTTTTTAATCTCGGTACTGGTTAGTAGCTAATACTTTTTCTTCTATTAGTGATATTCTTTATAGTTTCTAAACGGTAGTTTTTCTGAGTGGCGTAACTACAAAATATAAAATATTTCAAGTTGCTTTAAAAAAAAAATTGCATTTTCAGTGTTACCTCAATTTACATTTAGAAAAAGTGATGCCTATGTTCAGCTTGTGGAGCCATTAGACTGTGATGTATTGAATGAAGAAAGTAGTTTCTGCTACTCACACTTTTCGCATACCTCAAAGTCTCTTAATGTTTGATCTAGGCGTGTGTAACCACTGAACCGACTGACTGTTCCGAAACATTGAAGTGCTCCAAAAGATTGGAACAGCAGTAAAGTTTTAAATGCATCATTTGAAACAATTGGAACACTGAAACTCTACTTTAAAAACATTTCTCAAATCTAAATTCAATTTAATAAAAAAATTAATGTATATGATGCAATGTAACAGATCACGATTCATAATAGTCAGTGTCTGTGTTTGTATCTTTTGAGCTGTTGTTTCAAATGTTCCATTTGTATCTTTTGAATCGATGTTCCAAATAATACGTCATATCACTGTTTCGGAACTTTTCAGTGATTCAGATGCAAATGTTCCAATTGCAAAGATAACACACTTTGCCCACGCCTAGTTTGGTCAGTTCTACCTTATAGTTACGCCACTGCTTGTGCTATGCTGCTGAAATCTGGGTAAGTATTTATCTATAGTGACTAAGGTTTCCTTTACGTTCTTAATTTTGCAAAAACAAACTATGAATAAAATTAGTCAAATTTTGTTATGGATGCAAGGGATGTTTGTTTTTTTTGTTGATATATTTGCTTACACGGTCAATTATTTTTTGTTGTATGTTCTGTTCGCGAAGACTATTAGTCCAAGATACGTAAACTGCACTAGGGGCATTATTTTTATTTTGTTTATTATCTTTTTTCTTTGACTCCATGAAATGTCATCACGTTTTGGAAAATACCTTTACGACTTACATCTGTTTGAAATCACTTCGAATGCTTTATGATTATAATACGGGTATAGTGTCGTAAACTGGCTAAAAAGGATCGTTCTGAACTTTTGCGGCGAGCTTCAACTTTGCTGCCATCGAACTTCGCTTCTGCGCATCACACCAATCTCCGGACTGCTAGTGATAGCTGTTCGCTGTCAGACTACCAAAACTACAACCTAACAACCAAAAGGCGATAGCGTATAAAAAGCTATACTTAAAAGCATTAAAAAACTTGATGTAGACAACAAAACACTAGAGTATACGAAAAGCCATCAAATGGACTGTCCTAAAATTTTTGATTAGACGTAGGTAGGTACTAAATAATTCTGAAATAATAATCTTCATGGCTCTAGAGACTTAATAGATATTTAATAAAAAGGTGAGTTAACAAATTAAGTAGGGAACTCTGATCAAAAAGCAAGCTTTGTTTTCGTATGACGACTTATAAAAATAAACATAGAGAATATTATCACTGGCGCCAACATCGGTTTTGTAAAACATGTAGGACCTTCATTATTTTTATCAACTATTGGGACCCACCCAATAGTTGAAAAAATCAAAGGGACCCGGTCCTTAATAATTGACAAGAAGGGCTGAATACCAGTGAGTTAGACTCAACTCGTTTTTATACTGATTGCTTCTTACTTACTGTAAAACAAGATGTGTATGTACTCGTCACGACAAAGGACCACCGCGAAGCTAAGTATTTATTAGGTACATACAACTCATCATTACTCAGGCGTACAAGCTATCGTTAGCATCTGTACCTTGAATTATCTACAGGGATTTTCCAGAAAAGGTAGACTGCTCATAGAGAGCCCTTTCCCGAGATCATGAGCGACGAGACGTTTAGCGAGGTACCTTTGTAAGTAAGCAGGCATTGTCATCTCGACATCACATATTTTCTGAACCTTAAACACTGACCTTTGAATCTGCATTTACAACAGTGTACCGGATATGTTTCTCTCAAAAATACTACCTACATATTTACATAAAACGGTTTCGTCGAGAGTAGCCTATAACGGGCATGCGCATGATTGTACTAGTTACGTATGAGCATCAGAAACTAAAAGTTGACAAACATTACATCCAGAGAAAATTACTAAATAACATCGTGCGTTATTCGTTGGTGCCAACTGCCAACAGTCTTCACCTTCCGTGGATAAAGCTTGAATTTTCTTAAGTCTACTTCTGTCTGCGGTCTTCTCTTGGCGGTTTGGTATTCTGTTCTTTCATGTTCTTAGGTACTGCTGAGAACTAGTCCTAGTATCATTGTTCCAGGGATGCTGCAGGTCATGAGATATGTTTGTAAGAAACAGCAGTTCTAAAAACAGTTGCTATTCAATCTAGTCTTACGGGCAATATTCCTGATTTTCCTTATCCATCTTTGAACTTTACAAGCAAAACGGATCGAACATTGATTATTTTACTGTACGATGCCCTCGTTACCATTCACATTATCACAGACCACAATTATTAAAATAGGTCATCTGCTTTGCCATCAAGGAGATTTTCAAACGACGCCTCACGAAGTTTCTTTTGACTAAGTGTGACTATCAAATCGATACTACGAAATCAAATCGATCAGAGGAGCTAATAGATTTATTGTAGATAGGTAGAGGTACTCCCACATACAATGTATATTTATTTAGTGATCGTAAGAAATGGAATAAATCAGTAGCCAAATTACCTTAGTCGAAGACCCGTGGCAATAAAACAAAATACGCGAACAGACAAGAGACGACAATGAAAGAGTGAGTCAAGCGATCTCAAAAATTATTGCGCTCCATTTAAAAGGTAAAGTTTTTTGTTAAACTATTAGGAGAGTGAATTTTTTAGTAAGGGCAGTTAAACTTTAGCAAAACTTTCTTACGAGACTGTCCTTGCATTTGAGTAATTGCTAACTGCGTTTACAGATTTTTAAAATTGTCTACAATAATTAGTAAACCCCTTTCAATCCTGTTTCTAATATGGAACAACTAAGTCTTTGAAACTAATACCAGCTCTTACTACACAGACTATTGAGACAGGCTCAAAAATCCACCCGGTAATAATAATATACGTCATATAAATAGGACATGGATTAATTCCAAGATCGAGCGAAGCGAGCTCAAAAATGTTTGTATAGTCTGATAGATGAACTTTTCATTGACCTTACAGTTTATTAGTACCTAGGTAGATACTATTTTTAATCATGCCAAAAGATTTAGAATTACGGAGAAGGTAGAATTTAGTAGCCAGCATGAAATTTGTATTAAATAGATAGGTACCTACATAAATAGTTAGTCCACCTAATAAAAAGATGATGATGCATATATTTAGCATATTATTATGCAGGGACGGCTGCATCCTTAGTCCATTAGTGTAAACCACACATGTCCACGGATAACTGCACTAGTTTGAATTGTACTCTTCATGGACTCACTAGTCAAGGGTTTTATTCTTACGACTGCACAAATATTATCATGCTAAGACCGACCTAACTAATCCTAAGACATCCAGATAAGAAACTATCACCAACTTTCCCGTTGAATGAATGAATAACAATTAACAAACTTTTCCGTAAACAATAATTCAAAGAGAAAATAGCAATTCTAACTATTGACAACATTGCACGAGAAAAAAGTACCGTCAACTGTGGCAACTTTACCGTATTTTTTTACATTTTTACTATTAATCACAACATAGAGCTAGATATTTAACTTTTAATTGATTTATTTTGTAAAAAATATGTGTCTCTTTTGGTTGAACCAATTAATTCTACAAAATCTCACATAGAATCCCTAAAAAAACCAAGAATATGAGCGAGGTAAAATTGACATAAATTTGGCAACTTTACCTAGCATACAGTTTTTATCGAATTTGTGTTCCAAAGTGCATGCAATGTAAAGTTGCCAAAGGTGCAAGCGATAAAAAAGCGATGTATTTTATTTTGAAGTTATCATCTCCGTTTGAGTAACCACTACCAATACATAGGTAAAGTTGCCAACAGAAATTCAAAATTATCATAGAAATGGCAGCATGGCATCAGGGTTGTCGAAAAATAATACACATTAATTTTTTTTTTTTAATAATAAACTTTTATTTATGCATTACTTGGCGTCAAAAAATTAAGTACTTAGCGTAATTATAATCAAAACTAGGTACCTATTCGTTAAACAGTAGGTATGCCAAATTGCTTCTCAGCTTCATAAGAAGTTGTATTTTTGTTTCTTACCATATCAACAGCCAACAATAGCATTTCTTCAGAGTAATTTTTGTAAGGTCGCGCTCCCAGACGTCTTCTATTTCTTTGTTTGACGCTATGTTTTGGAGGCATCTTGAATATAACATCTGTAATAGGATATCAGCCAAATTTATTATCAACTTAATTATGTTACATCCCAATATTTCATGAACGAATAATAAAGTGTAAGTGCTTTGAACAGCTAAACGAAATTTTAAAGTTTCTCACATAAAACCAGATTAGTTATGCAAGTTAAATTTGACAACCCTAGTCATAGGGAAAGTTGCCTTCATGCTGAGTTTGGTAACTTTACCTAACTTCAAATAACATTACCTTTTCGAATAACTCAGGAAATAGAAGATTCTTAGGATTTAATCACTGCGATATACCTCCATGACAATATACCAAATACTATTTAATATACGCCACTTACCTGCACTTTGATTTACTGTAGGAAACACCAATCTTTACACCAAGTCGCTGCACACAAAATTGACCGCATATAACGAAAAAGCACTCTATTTTGACAATTAACGAAGTAGCTAGCCTAAAAAACTTTTTGGGTAACCACAATTTATTACAAAATCTACTAATATCTGCGAAATAACATAAACTGCCACAGACAAAACAAAAAATAAGTTGAACTAGTATAGGGTATGCTTAGGTAAAGATACCTACGGAAAGTAAAGATGCCACAGTTGACGGTATTCAGAGAAAAAAAATATTCTAAAATGTCTTGGTAACCGCTAAAATTAAAAAACTTGCTGGTTTGTCAAGCCACCTAGTAGATAACTCCTATTAGACTTGTCTAGATAGTTCAGGTAGGTATTTAGAACAAATAATGGTTTCCTGGCTATCATACATCATTGCTACATTGGACACGTTCTGATCAGGTGGGTTACCTACCTTGAAGTTATAGAGTTAAACAGTTTGTCTAGCGCCATCTCTTACCCACACTGGAATAAGAATAAAACAATCTTACTTTGAACGTCATGATAGCCCAGCCAGGAATAATATCAACCTTCAATGAGCTGTGGGACAGAGGCGGCACTTATTTACCTACTGTTTGTCAAAATCCAAATACTAACATATATTATGATAGACAGTATCCAAAGGCACCATCTGCAGTTCTCAGTCAAAAAGCGTTACGAGACCATTCTTGAATTTTATTTCTAACCAGTTCTGCGGTTGGAATGAGCATGACATATCTTTGAATAGTTTCGTATACCTGATGCAGGCAGGTGTTTGAAAACTGAATGCTGGACATTCTGTTGACACAGATGCGGGGGACGTGAAGTTTTCACAAGTGCACATTTAAAATTCCATCACGAGCATCACGTAGGCTTGACTTACAGTGACGATTTTTCGGACGTCCATAGATGCATTCGTTAGCGAATGCATTATGAACACGGGCTCACAACACGTTTGCTGCTGTTTGGGCAATTTAATGTTTTGCAGGAACTATATTTATTGATAAGCGTTACTTCTGGCGTTATGGGAAACTCCCGCAGAATGTGGGATGGTTTGCCAACTTACACTTTACTTTGCAGCCTCAACGAATAGGTACTGCCCGTTAGGCTCAATATACATTGTCGCGTTAACGAAAGCATCAATTTCCAAGCTCCCACAGTCACAGGCTGTTTTTACAGTACCTACTTACATCAATATTCTAGTTTATTATGCTTTTCACAGTTCATTAAAAACAAGTTTTCATTCCGTACCGCGACAATGTACCTAAGCCTTAGGTAAAAATCCATTGAAAAACTTGAAAGTGTCCGATACATGATCTATGTTAGGTCAAGCGCAGATACATGGATTGCTACAGCGGTTATTTTTAAGTCGAATTTAAATCATGATACCTTCCTGAGGTATCCAAGGCATGCTTTATTTTTGTAGCTACACACCTCGGCGGCAGCAGCGTCTAAGTAGGACTGATATATATATTTTTTTTTACCTACTAACTAGTTCCTAAGTCTTATAGCTACCTACATCATCTTCACGTCTAGTAGTTACCTGTATAACTATACTTTCGGGATTTTGATAGATAGCCAGATAAACTTGAAACCAGTAAGGTTCCTGGTTTGGTTAGTTTGCCATAAGCTAAAAGCTACTTCAGTTATGATATAAAAATAGTCTTACAACCCTGGCGATGGGACTGACCCAGCTCTTCTTTGATCACTCCGCCCTGCAAGTGCCATTATTGGTAAAGCCAAAGGCAGGTGTGTGGCAACATCTATATCGCAACACACAAACTGCAAATGCTTAACATCTACATACATCGCGCAAGCAAAGGTTACCGCCAAATCAGCATATCTCGTAAGGTCAAGGCTCCTCCTTTTCATTGGAAAATGTGAATATTTTATTTTAGAGGATTATGGTACAACTCAATTCTAACAAAAAAAAAATAAAAGCAGGTTTCGGAGTTAAATATTTTGAGTTGAGCACGTCTCAAAATCTAATTTGACTGGTTTTCAGGCTAAGTAGAGTTTGAGAAATACTCACCTTCAAATGCTTCAATCAGAAATCGTGGGTGAATCTCTGTAATAGGTACGTCTGAGTGTTTGTTTGCGGATAGCGGTGTGTTTGGTGGCGTGGCTCGCACTAAATTCAAAGATGACGTATGTATGAGTGTTTACGTATAAGCGTTTTTACACGCGTTTGTTTGAAGTGTAGGCGTTGCCCGCGGATGGCACGGGATGTTCTCCGTTCAGGGTAAAACGAAGCGATACCCACGGCTTCGCATGTCCTGATACGAGCATACAGAGATTCCGCTACTCGGCACGTCCTGCATTAACATAAACAACATCGTACATTGTCATATTACTATATTTATGCTTGCGAGTACGGTGACGCGGGCCGCAGCACGCGCTGCTTCTCTGCAAACAGTAAAAATTACCCGACGCGCCGCGAGACGCCACGCTGCACACGACGCGCGACGCGCCGCTTCTCCGTAAACGAGCTCGATCGATATAGCAAATTCTACCAGTCTGTTATAGAGCGTAGGGTTGTGTTAGGATTGAGTTCTGTGATAGACTGTCTGGGGCCTTACCATGATGTGTTAAAATGTCAGTCATGCGAGTGAGAACGAGGGCTGGAGCTATGCATCTTATATAACTCGTTACCCGTTAACCGTTCAGTTTAGATCGTCAAGGGGATCGCGTGTGAAGTGGAGCTCGTGGTAGGGCCTCTGTTTCTTAGAGTGGAGAGGAAACGTGTACATATCTGTAATTAATAATAATTAGGCTAATGTTTTTCCTAGGTCTGTTATTTACCGCTCGGCCTTAGCTTAATAGCTTTGTAACTAGTTCTCGCTATTCCTGTCATAAAGTTTTTTGTTTTCGGGGGGAAACCTAAAGGCTTCTGGCCTTTTGGGGGAAAGGCCAGGGAGTGTGGGATTCTTACCTCACTAAAACCACCTCGGTGATTACATGGAAGAGGTCTTGACGACGTGCCTACCTTCCGTCACTACATGCACTCTTCCTTAGAGCGTCAGCGACGGTGTCACCGCATCAGTGTGGCAGCGCTTTAATGTTGTCGTGTGGAGCATTTCTGGTTTACTAACATAATATTTACGATCTCTCTGACAATGTGACTGACGCGGCATCGTTGACTCTAAGCCCGCTTGGCTCGGAAGTCAGCTATAGAGAAGAGACAGGCGACTGCAAAACGACTACTTCACCTTCTTAGATTATATTGTCGCCCGTGGTCCTACTGGATGATGAAGACCAGTACAAACGACAAGCTTGCCATCAAACGATAATATAATATACCACATCATAATGTCATTTGTACATTTTCGATTTTAGCTATTATGAAGTACTTAGTAGTTACGTACTTACTAGTAGAATATTAGAAACCAATTCAGAGGTTGCAACCTGTGACTTTGTAGCAATATAAACTGAAACACGACACTATCCAATATTGGATCCTCTAAAACTAGTAGTGGATCGGATTTGGATATCATACTGACGAAACTAGTAGCGAGAAGCAAGAACGGTAACCGTTGAGTGATCCTTGCAAAAGCTCGATACCTATGTCCCAACTATAACCGCCTGATAACGAAAGGAAGGTAAGTTTTTGGTTAATTTCTTAGTGCCTGCAGTTGTGCGACTTATTTTACCAGTTCTGGTCAGCACGCGGTTTTCGCTCGGTCGTCTGGGATGTTCTTGGAAGTTCTAACCTAGAGTTTAAAAGACAAGTTTCAGGGATGTACTCCAAAAAAAGTTCAATTAATAAGCTGAAAAATAGGTACGTATTTAGTTATGTACTTCGTCATCTAATAAGGAACAGGCCGTACTACGATGTTTTTTGTGTAACTAAGACTAGGATGCATCTTGATGTTTTTCTTAATCTAATGCAATCCATTTGTTACCCGGGTAAGGTATCTATAAGCTTGTATTTTTTCTTATGTTATGGCTTCTCGCGGGTCAGGTCGGGTGGTCGTCAGCAGGATAATTAACAGACTACACTTTTTAGGGCCTTTATACCGCTGTGGGGGCACGGGCGCCAGTTCCCTGGGGGGAGATAAGCGAAAGAGCTTGATCCACACACTTATTCCACACAAACATAACGAGGGATGTGTAGGTTATCTAATAGGAAAAGTTATCTTGTCCATTCTTATAAAAAATATTGGCTAACTTACGCAGAACAACTTGAAGAAATTCACTTCGCTTTGGATAGCATAAGTTTAGACTAATCAGACAGCAATTACAGTAATTTACTTTATATATAAGTTTTTAAAAAAAAAAATCTCAACAATTTAGGATTTATAGACTTCTATTATTGACTTTTACAAAACTTATGCAGAAATCCAATAATGCAGGCAGGGTGCAAGAGCGAGCTAAACTACTTTTGTACCATAAATTAGAACGTATTTATAAACAAATTAAAAACAAACAAAAAATCATTTAACATAATAGATTTATAATAAGTAACAATTATATTTTTGTGATCCTACTCGGAAAATAGTACAGAGGAGTTGGTTGAGAAGTCATATCATGGCGGTGTTAGGAAATAAATAGTTTATCTACAGGATTCCGCCATATTGAATTTAGAATGACGTTACATAGCTAAGCAAGCCTAATTCCAAACTGAAAGTGTCTGCAAAGTTTCAGCTCAATCGGTAAAATCGATCCTGGGTAGATAAAGTAAATTAGGTGTACAACACCTAATTTACTGAGAGAACTCGTCCCAAAAATAATTGAGGGTTTATTTTTTGTTACAATATAGATCCTACTACCACAGACAGTGTGAAACGGAGTCGCGATAAGACAGGACGACCATGGCCAGATAAAAAGACGTTGGGGCTCCTGTAGCCCGGGGCCTCCCGAATCGTTGATACGGCGCCCCTACACAAATGTTGAACTGAGGACTTTGCAACTGAGGCCTTACCATGAGGTGTTAAAGTATCAAACGTGAGAGACAGAAAAAAGGATGAAGCTCTACACCTTATTTCGCTCTATCCCTTTAACAGTTCAGTTTAGGTCGTAAAATGAATCTCATTAAGAGCCCGTGGTAGGGTATCTGAACCTACTTCTTAACAATTATGGATAAAATACAAAGGTAGGTAGGTAGTTGCGTTTTGTAGATTAAAGCAAGCTCGGACTCATTTGATAAAAAACTAGCTTTTGTCCGCGCGGTTTAACTCCAGCTCTTCCCTATTCTACCCTACTATACCCTACCAAACTTTACATAAACCATCTAGTAAATAGTCCGAACTAAGCCTAAACATTTGGTTTGGATAGGTGAGCCCGTTCTTGAGTTATAAAATTACAACGAAAAGTGACATTGATTTTAATATAGATCACGCACGGTACTACGAGACTAGGGTGTGCCTCGCGTGAATGCATGTTTCTCCGCTTGTAGGCGCGTGATCTACATCAACGCGCGTGTATGCATTTTCGGTGTGTTGGACTGTGCGTGTTTAGGCACTAGGTATACAAACGGAGATAACTTACAAGCAACGTTAAAACACTCATTCACGCACTTCGCGTGTGGTGCGTGGCAATGTTATAATCGTTTATACAGAAAAGTCATACTCGATAGTTCCCTTATCCCAAATCAAGCTACGTTCTTTTGTCTACTTCTCTGTTTCGAACTCTTGATTCAACAGCCCAGAGTAGAGTTGCAACTCAGGGTCGTTCTTTTATAACTCGAGTACCTAGAGTTAACTCAACTAACTCTAACTCTGAACAGGGTAAGTTGGAGTAAGCGGCCATATGCTTGACATTGACAGTTGAACTCATTCGCGTTCCAAAAATGCCAGGGTTGAGTATTTACCCTATGACGTCATTAGAGTTACCACAAAACTCAAATTTGAACGCAGGGCTGGGTTTGTTGCAAATTAAAATAACTACTCATTACTTCATCGAGGAGGCTGGGGGTGTTGCAAATTAAAATCCTCATTATTTCACCGAGGATGTTCAATCAAAATGTGGACCTGAAAACCCATAGCTAATGGCTACCTATGATTACCTACTTAAGTATTTATTATGCGTTTCGCGCGTTTTGCTCTTTGTTTCAAGTGATTTTATTTTGAACTTGTAAAGACGTAAAACATTACCTACCTAAGGCAATTTAACACACTATAGTAGGCGGATATTGATAACAAAACCAGTACCTACCTATAACTTTACTGGCCTCGCCTCGCATTGTACAAAATTGTAATTCGTTTTGTAGTAGGCCCACTTGAAAGTCAGTGTTACTACAGACCTGCGGACTACTGTAGCCAGGCTGTATTGTGAACATCTCACCGTGAAAAAATGGAGTGAGTTTTTCACATTGATTGGTTAAAGTGACAGTTCACTTGATGCCGAAAGCAAAGAGGAGATAGACCACACGCCCCCGCCCCGTCCCCGCCGGAGACTCCCTGTCACCACATATACACACGGTATCTCGCTGTCCGATAAAGACCGGATTCGGGTTAACAGCGCGTGTGTTTTCAAAGAGACTTCAACAACTCGACATTATTGACGGAACCCATTACGTATAATGCTTGTGAGGGCTGCAGGATGGTTCGAAAGATTTACCGCGGTCCTAGAACGCAAAGGACAACTGAAAGGAACACTCGCTTCATCCAGAGCGAGAAAAGTTATTTGACGATAGGTACGTTCCACTTAAAAGAGGTTTAAACGGTGAGATTTGAACAGAACAGCACTACAGTTCGCTGCATTTCTCGTGGCAACTTATAAACGACGCAATGCGTATTTGCAGGTAAGTACCTACACCGACCGTACTGAAATAATATTTAGGTACCGACTTGGCAACAACTCTTACCGCAATATCTAGATTATCACGGACAGAAGTGCACGCACAACAATGTGACCTCCGCAGCTAACTCTGTTAGGGCCAGCGCTGACCAATGTCACGGCACAGCACAGGCATGCTTAGGGAGCTCGAAGGACGCTTTGCTATAACATCGTGACTACCCTCAGTAAGCCCAGCTTTAGTCAGTAGGTATTCAACTAATTTTGTTTGCGCAGATCCGAAGTTGGTTGTGTCCCGTTTCAAACCTTATTTTAATTAGGTAGTTGTCCTGTGACCTGCGACGCTACGGACTGGCACGTTATGACGCGGTGGCACACTGCGGCAGTCCGTGGAATGAAACGACATGCCGCAACGCCCTGCGGCACGCCACGATCTGGCGTGGCGTGATGGCGTCCCACGTCATGCCACGATGTGCCGCAGTGTATTTGCATCTTCTTCATTTCGAATCAGTGGTAAACTCATTAAACCGTTTAGGCAGTACCTTGGTGGCTACGTTAACTGCAGTATCGGTGGCAATCATAGAATTAGAGGGATTCTAACGTGTGGCTCATGTTTTGATGTTTTCGCCAAGTTGTTTTCGCAGCAGCCTACCTGGGTGCGCAACCCATTAATGCTTTCCACATAGAATCGTCGTAGAATCATTCAGTTACAAGATTTGGTCACGTCATTATGATTTTTATTTTGTATCGAAATAAAGTAGAATTTTAAACACTATGCACTAATTACTTCAAAAATAAAATCCGGTACGCCCCCCACAAAAGAATATGTGTGAACCATTTTGTCACAAATAGATGTCCAAGTTTTTTTCGATCGAGTTGAATTAAAAAAAAAAGCATTAGTTTTAGTATATGCGAAACACGTGTCTAGTATTTTAATGTAAAAAGTTTATTGTACAAAATTTCATAACCGTATCATGAAAAATCACAAAGTTATAAGCTTGTTATGTCAGCATAAAAACAGTAACCGGGCCATCCAGGCGACTGAGGGGTATGTGTTGCACTTGCACCTAGCTGTTTCGCTATGACCTGCCGTGACCTGTTTTATACTTCTTTTCATGTCGATGTACTCTTACTAAATGTTTACCAGTATTTGGCAACCTCTACGGCTCTGTTATTGGCCTCGTGTAGATCCTGAAAACTGCAGGTGGTTATGCAGGATGGACAGCATAACAGGTGGCGTACCTATGTCCAGTGGCCCCACACTGGCACTGTGTTCGAGATGGGTCGAGGAAGCCCCATTTGACCAAATGGTTTTTACAGCGGCTAACCTGGGTCCACAATCTGATAAGAGATTGGAGACATGTTTTGTACTTAGTTTCGGTAGTGTCCAAGTTGTGACCTTTTTAAATATTTTTGTGTAAAAACTATTGGAATCCATTCAGTTACTGGTTCTGAACAAGTTATATTTTAATATAGGTATATAAGGTTTCGCATAAACTAAAAATAATGGAAGTGGTTTTATCGGAATCGAGTTTGGAGGCAGAAACGTCTAATGAAGTGAAGAGCTAATTCACAACATTCCAAATGTGAAACAAAAGAAGTGAAAGAATATCGACAGCAAATTCAGAGGTACATCTGTCTAAAAAGTCAAACGACTTGGGAATTTTTTATAATATTTAATCATCTAAAAAAATACTTAATTGGATACTTTTCACAAGGTTCTTCTATTAGTAAACAATGATCAAGATCTCTTAATCAACCTTGATTATTGAACCAGTGTTGACTACTTCAGATTTCATTTTATCTAAATAATTACCCAAGTCGTTTTACTTCTTAGACAGACTCCAGGGAGGTTTCCCGCGTGACAAATGCGTGAGTCTTTGAAACCAAGAGAATGTCTCATTCATCTGTCCTAGTTTTCATATCTATCTATTTTGTATATAAGCCACTGGGCGCAAATGAGTGCTTTTGGTACATTTAGTAATAGAGGAAAGCTAATACATATGTAAATAAATATCAAATTATAAAGAAAAAACTAGGCCAGACGAATGAGATATTCTCTCGATTTCAAAGAATCATAAACTTGTTTGTACCATAAACTTAAGTTTCAATTATAATTTTATTGGAAGGTGCGAAATCAATCGGTAGTTCCGAACATCCGGAATCGGAATCTCTGGTTGAAATCATCGCTTGATACTCGTGAGCATTTGTCATTGCAGCATCTTTAGACTACATAACATCGCCTTGTTAAGTCTTAATTGGTAAATATATGACTTTACTAAGGCGCAACAAATTAAATAAAGAAAAAAATCGCTAACATTCTTGCAACTAACGAGGTTGAGTTTTTTTTGAATTTTCGTCATTCCCTTAAAGATGTTGATCAATGAAAATTAGTTAAAACTGGCTAACTTTGTATCACCTAACAGTCAATGAATCTAGTAAATCTTTGGATATAGTCGACCGATTGTTATGAAACAAAGCCTAAGTACCTAATATATCAAGACACAATTTTAAAGTATCAAAGTTATCTACATCGATTTCGTATATTTTACGTGATGCACGCACAACTAAAAACTTCTACAGATTATATAGTTTTATAGGTAGCGACGGTCCCAGAATAGTGCCTTGAGGTAACCTATAGATAGTCCCAAATGTAGCTTGCTTTTACTTAGAAGTTAAAATGTAGATATGTGAATGCGCCCTTATATAAGGGTATTGAACATTTTTGGAGGAGAAAAAAACGGTGTAAACCTAGAACCCATGTTGATTTCAACTTAGGTACGGTGTCAAAACTCTTCGAAAGATCGAGAAATTAATTTTCGTGCTCTTGGAATTAATGGGGTTATATACATAATTATTGGCCTAGCGATATTTTGACTTGGCACTTGGTGGCTTTTTGCACGTGTTGATACTTCACCAATTACTCTCATCTGTTTCAATATAATAGTCATCAGAATGGTTTCTTAGATACTTACCTACGCCGCCTCAGAATTAATGATCTCGTCAAGGATTCGTTTTCGTTTCGTTTTTTTCTAATAGCCGGGAACTTAATTTCAGCTTCAGTTTTCAAAGCTACCTGCATATCTTAAAAACGAAACAGAAAAAGTTAGGTAAGTATAGGTACTAACCGTAACTAAGTTCCGTTTGAGTGTAGGTTACCAAAACTGGAATGTAAGTCTATATAACGCTTCAATTACCGAGTAGGTACTCATGTTTTCTTCTGTTACGACAGTCCTTTGAAGTTCCTACTAAAATATCCTCGACTTAACTAAACTGTGGTCAATATCTTTAAAATGGCTTTATGTGAGTTCGAAAGTAGGTTATTTCCCATATTTTTAATGAAGTTCGCATCGCAGTCTCAAATTGCTAAAGATACGCCTAGTATCTTTACATTTTGACATTGTTATTTGAATATAAACGCCTGCTGTTTACATCAAACTATAAACTCAATTGAATTCCATATGTGGACGATGACGTCATATCAACTCTGCTGGGACGACTCCTATTATGTACAATTTCAAAGGCGACTGATAAATTAATCGTAAATTGCAACTGCTTGGCCGCTGTGGTTTAAATTCTGAACGCAACGGCATCGGCAGCAGCATTTCCCTTCCAGTTGTTCTAGACAGTCTGTTAGTGACAGCCACTGACAGCACTGCTGGTTTGCATTCTGTTGTCTCCACTCGACCGCAGCAGCAGATGAAAATGGCGTAGAAGGCGAAGCGTTTCTATAAAGTTACCTACATGAAAAAAAACTATAACTAGTACCTATAGCTTCTATTCTATCTATTTTCGAAAATGGTGTCCTTGCCGCTTTGATTAGCTATCTGTGATCGGAATTTTACTTTACCAGGGAGGGTAAAGTGACGCAGACTGGTCGTGGCAGGGAGATTGGTGAGCGAGGAAGCGTCGCAGCAACACGTGCTTGTAAAATTTGACTGTAATATCCCGTCAGAAACTATATTTTTTTTACAAACTTTTTAGAAACTGATTTTTTTACAATTCACTAGCACAGCGCGTAGCTTGGACAATTGCCCTCGTCCAGTCCAACAACCGGCACGCGAGCAGGATGGTCGCCTTCGTGACCAAAAATCAAATGGACAATGAACAAATTTTGGATACCACTGTAGCGTAGATTTCATCTAAAATATCTACGAGTAATATATATGTATGTAAATCTAAAAATTTAAACGACTTGGAATTTTTTAAACAAAACAAAATATTTGATAAATATATTACATACAATACTTTTTATAAAGTTCTATTAGTAGACAATGATCATCTCTTTGCACCCTGTTGACTACATCCGTAGGTATTCATTTATATCCTACTAATTAGATTACCCAAGTCGTTTGACTTTTTGACAGACTATAGGTACTTTCATTTTATGTAGATTAGTAGCTCTAAATAAATAGTGGAACGCCTTAATGTAAATAGAATATATAGGTACCTAACCTACCTACTTTTAGTAGGTATTTCACCATACCGTGCATGCATTTCTTTCATTGCATTCCAAAAAAACATGAGCTAGCAAATTATTGCTTTTTCCAGGAAAATAACTTAAAAAATACGCAACTCAATAGAAACGTACTTGTACGCTGTCTTTATCTAATTCACATGGTGTGATTTTATGTAAGTAGGCTTTATCGACAAAATTAATTTCGAAACAAAAAAAGAGACAACATACCTACGCACACAAAGAGACATATAAAGTAAAATAACGAACATATGTAAATATGTATTGGTAAACTTAATTATTTCTGCAGTAAAATATACAATTTTATATAAAAAAAAAGATTTATTTATACAACAATCGCTAGCCTAGGTTTTCAAGATTGACATTCAAAAACATCGTAGCTGGTATATTTTTTTTTTTTTGGGATATTTAGACGCTCAAAACACTTTTGCCTCGAATTTTGAAATTAAATATTGAGGTTATTCATCGACGGTTGGTAAATTAGTGAGACAGTAATGCCCGCTATACACGCTATGGTTTAACTGACAGGTTTACCTGTACAAATAAACCTGAGCGTATATGTTTCACAACCAGGTTTCCATAGAAGCTTACCTGACAGGTATAACTGTTCCATCAATACTGTCAGGTATACCCTAGCGTTGTATTGCTATCTTGAAACATGGATAGTAGGTAATAAATAAACAACTTTTTACAAAAAAAAGCGCCTACTCGCCAACGGCTCGAGCGAATTCTGCCTCGGTCGCAATGTCAAACTTTCTGCACTTGTATCAAAATGTACTTTCTTCGTAAGTGTATTGAAAAACGTCGTTTGACATAAGTGGAAATTTGTCACAGCAGCACTTGGCTACATAACACCCTCGCCTGCACAAAACGTCACTAATTTCCTGTAGTTTTCATACATTTTACATGGAATTAAAACTTCGTCATAGTCCATTATGACACTGCACACATGAAAGAAGCAGCCACCGACCACAAATGGCTGTCGTGCGCTTCAGTCTATGTGTGACACATTTTTTTTTTTTTTTTGATAGGCTCTGGTTGGACCAATGATGGCAAGGGATGATGTGGTCGATGCGACCGCGACGGTGGAAAACGCTTGCTCAGAAGTAACCTATTCAGTTTTGACCTCTAGGTTATGACTAGCATGCAACCATTGCAACATTCGCTGTTGCATGCTCAACACCTACCTGCTGCATGAACCATCAATTCACCGCGTCAAAAAAAAAAAAATTAACACATCTTGGTACCTATACGTGAAATGATACGTCTTTTCCTTTGGTATTTTGTAAATAATTTAGTAAGTAGGTCTCCAAATAGTTTGAATTTTTGCATACTATTTAATTCTTTAACATTAATGTAACGTACAGTCGTGACACAGGTTGGCACTAAATGGGATGTGCGGGGTTACCACGACGTTCAAAGTAAGATTGTTTTAATCTTGTGTCAGTGCGGGTAAGAGATGGCGCTAGACAACCTGTATAGCTCTGTCTCTTACCCACACTGAAACAAGATTAAAACAATCTTACTTTAAACTCCATGGTCTACGTCGTGGTCAGCTATCTTCATTTTATGTTGCGTGTTGTGTTTTAGCGTGGTGGGCAGTTGGCACCGCATCTACAGTTATAGGTAACATTATTCAAAGAGCGGTCTACGAATTTTGATCAAAAGGATTTATTTAACGATATAATACTAGATCTGGCTTATATAAGTAAGCTGAAATGGCGTAAAAGAGTCTAGTTACAAAATAATTATCATAATATCATCATTATGCACTCAGCGTGAGAACGCCACAACTGCAGCGGTAAATTCTCTCTTTGAGGAGTTGCTAGAAAGTCGCCGCAACAGCCTCACTATCCTCCTGACTCAGGTCCTTACCTGATATGGGAAGTTCCTGCTTCGGATTCAGGCGGAAAAGTCACCCTGTAGAAGTCTGCCCCGCTTGGGCGGAGTTACGCCCTATCCTTGCGGCGGCGATTAGCGGCACTCGCATTCGGCTCAGGTTCAGGCCATAGTTTGGAGCGAAAAGGAATGGCAAGCGGTTACCTCTTTTTGCGAAGCAGTAATGCTAACGGATTAGACGTCCGCAACCGCGAGGGAGCGGACATGTTCCCGCTCCATCCGCTGCTGCAGGAGACGTTCCGGGCCTCAGGACTAGCAGGACAATTTCCCGCCACCACGTAGGCACGAGCTTACTGGTAAGGACCAAACCCGAGTCAATGCGGCCTTATGTTCCACGCAAGTCTCGAAGAAATGTCAGCAAAACTGAAGGGGCCCAAGAGGGCCGATGCCTGTTAGGGCTGATGGAATGATCAACAAGTGGGTTTAGTCAATGAAAGTCCGATATGCCTTCTCGTTCCACCATAGAGCGGGAAAAGTAATTTGATAATCCACACCTCAAAAATAAAGATGCAATCCGTAACGAAAGCCCATGTTACTTTTGAACGCCATCGAAATTGAATCAGATATCTACTTTCCTAAGATTTCGGGAATAACTAAGAGCTACTAAGGATAGTCTTCATCTACATTTGGTTTAAATTAGTTTAAACATTTTATTCGGATATGTTTATTCAAATTTTAGTTTTAGATGATGTTAGATCATTTTATTATTATCACCTTCACTTTGCGAAGATTAGAGGTGTTTCGTTTAATCCGATTTTTTCTATCCAATCGAGAGCTGCTCATATCTTCATTTATTAATTATCTACTTATGTTCTTGTATTGTAGAAAAAGCTAAACAAAATGCTACTACTAAATCATCAAAATTACTAGGGTGGTGCCCAGGCACCAGGCGTAGACTGATGGGGCGCAGAAATAATCGCATTTTATCAAAAGGAAGTTACTGTTTTTCATTCCCTCTAGTTCCGTACCATGGTCTGAACTAGATCCTGGCCACTCGAGTCACAACTACAGATCGCCTCCACGAGGACTCGGCAAGGCTCCGCCATATATATGCTTCACTATGTACTTCGGGTGACCCACACAATGGTCACACCCTAGCGTTTCTTCACGACAGATACAAAACAGGTGTACCTCCCGAAACACTCACTTTCGGTGAACTTACTCTATACGTGAAACTGGTACAGGGCGAAGAAAACTCTGCTTAGCAATATTATTTTATTATCTGCACTCATGATTGGCTGACCATCGCTTAGTCTTTTTGATGATCGGGTCGGATCCTCAAACACTTTCACCATCTTGATCGTATCTGATGTGCAGACATGTACCAAAAGCGACTACCCACTCTCCGAAAATGAAGAGTGACGTACTGACAAAGAACACGAACAGCTGTTGGGTTGGTGTGGTTAGAGAGGCGACACGTTCTCACCTTCCGTCAGACGCAGGTGCTCACCGGACACGGCTAGTTCGGAAATTTTCTGTTTCGGATTCAGACCTCCGGACACTTGTCACCATTGCGGGGATCGCCTAAAGGACATGTAGGTGCTCTTCCCAAGCGGGGCAGACTTGAAGAGCAGACCGGCTCTGGTTTTGGTCAAGGTCCGGAGCGAGAGAGAATGGAAAACAATCACCTTCTTCTTTTTCTTCATGAGTCAATCATTGGGGGACGAACTTAGTCCATGACATATACAGTGTTATTTGTAAAACACTAACAATCTTGCAAGTCTGCATTACTAACATCATAAACAACAACTTTTGTTCTATGACTATCATATCTTACTACATCATAATATATTTACCAAAAACAATCCTTCAAGATTTCGTTGTTCTATCTAACACATTTCAACTTTGTATTTTGCCGTACCTATATAAGAACTTACGCCTCCCACGCACTGATCTCGTACTAATCGTAAGCAGGCTTTCGAAATATTGTCGTTACACCTAGCAAACATGCGCATCATTTCCGTTTACTCGACTTTAGAATATTTATACACCATCATGTTAAGATAATTACGCCGAATTTCGTTACAACAATACGTATGACGCGACATGATAACATCATGGCGACCGACTAACTAAACTAGTGAGGGCTGCGGCTGGCCGTAAATAGGTCAAGTTCAGGCTCAGCTACTCTCCACTATTGCACTATCGGTTGCTTCGCATAGACTTCGTAATATTTAGAACGTTCAATTTAAATATTTTTATTTTTTATGGACATTTTGATGAACTAACTAAAATATGATAAATTTTTAAAAGTCATAGAACAATAGTTGTTGTTTATGATGTTAAGTGACATAGTCCTAGCTAGTGTTTTACAAATAACCTTATACAGATTATATAGTAGGTACCTACTTACTTACTTCGCCATATCGGATGTCAAGTGGTAAGACCGATCGATTTCAAAACGACATTTTGGAATAGTCGCAGGCTTGAACCGGGATTCGATCTAAATCAAATGGTGAAGAAATAAACCTGCTCTAAGCTTATGATACAAATCGATAGGAATCATCGCAAGGCCAGAACACTTAACCTAACCTAACCTAACCTGTCTTTTGAAAGCTTCCTTTTCGGTTAAGGTGTCATCCTTAGACGCTCCGCTTGCGTGTACAGTTGCCATCACGGATCTTGAGCGCTCAGCGTCAGAGTGGGGATAGCTTTGCGCATTCCATACATTGGCGAGCCAATCGTCTTTGTTGTTAGATACATGCAGCAACGCAGGGAACGAATTAGGAGTGACGTCTATGACGCGATGGCGCGGCGAGCCAGTCACTGGCACTGCCCGCCCCCGTGTCTCACTTCGCACCACTAAAGAGACCGAATATTTGACTTTTGCGTAACCGCTCCAGATCCGTAATGGCAACTGTATCTATGCTGTTCTAGTGGGCATCAATTAAGTAAACACAGAAGTAGGTACTTAGAGTGAATGTGTGAGTTTCGCGTAGTAGGTAGTTTTGGTAGTAAGTTAATATCTGTGTAAAGGTAAAATCTACAACAGGTTACTCTTACCTACTGCTACCGCTTTAGCGAAGGCAGAGGGTACATCACTCATCAGTTATGATTAGGCTGGTACTGAAAAATTCCTCAAAGAGCAACTCCCGCTGGGTATCGCTATCAACAGCACTTGCTGGCTACTATCAGAAAAATGGTAGGTAGTCAGTAACAAAAGTACTTCAAAATAACTTTACTTACCGTAAAACGCTGCATCTTTGCCTGAGTTTTGAAGTAATATGTAAATATTTAGAAACATTACGACACATTTTGCTCTTTGCCTAGTTAGGAATAAAGCTTAGTTTAATGGGCATCTATAGTGTACTTAGAATTTAGTTCAATTTATTTCATTTTATAAGTATAATCAATTTAATTAATAGGCAAAGTCGCGCCAAAAAACTGCAACATTGCCTGCATGAATTTGGACAGTCTAAACAACATAAATACATAATTCTTGAACATGAAGTTAAACTTTATGACTAACACTTAGGGATGAGAATCCTAAAGCTGTCACTTTTTGCTTATAATGCTGGATACAATGCTAGGCAATGTTGCATTCGACTTTGCTTGTAGTTTCATACATTATTTTAAATAACATAGGGTTGTCATGAACACAATGCAATAAAAAAATATCATTTTTACATAATATTTATTAAGAAATCAAAATGCTTAACATCTTATCGACATCCAATATTTGTTTCGCATGGTTATAAAAAAATTCAACAAAATAGTTTTTTTTTTTTTTGACATAAATAAAACTCAAAATGATCCCTATTAACATTGGCAGTTTTAAACCAAATAATTAAAATAATCAAATACCAGATACAAAAAGCAATTGGTACACATTTAATATTTTCGCACATACGGCTTTTATATTCTTGATAATTATTCAGTAAGTAGCTACTTATAAAAATAATCAATGTTACCTATAGGTAGATAGATATATATTTAATAATAAAAAAAAATAATTTACCAATATTTTTGGTGTGTCACGCCATACAACACAGCGATTACCGATATTTTAAATTTAAAGAACGAATGGGGAAGTTAGGTACTCAAAACTAAGTATTCTATCGTTTATATCGTTACTAGCTTTTGCCCGCGCGGCTTCGCTCTCGCTCTTCCCTACTCCACCCTACCCTACATTACTCTACTTTACACTACTCTACCCTACCCTACACTACTCTACTTTACAGTACTCTACCCTACCAAACCTCACATGAACCATCTACTAAATAGTCCGAACAAAGCTTAAGCATTTGGTATGATCAGGTGAGCCCGTTTTTAAGTTATAAAATTACAACGAAAAGTTGCATTGATTTTTATATATATAGATTATAGTTTATGAAAATCTAAATCGGTCGAAGTGTTTAGAAGTTACACTAAATAAGAATTATGATCAAAAATACAAATTCGTACATAAACACTCAAAACATTAGGTAGGTAGGGTAGGTACGTAATTATGTATTCCACGTTGTGACAACCCTAGGTCAGGCAAAGTTATGTTCACTAGTAGGAGTTCAGTGTCATAACTTTGCCTAAACATTAATAACTATTTTATTTTTAACAATTAACACTTAAAAAGTATTTAGAATTATAGAACAACTTACGAATAACATATCAACATCAACAGTTTACTAAAATTAATAATAATTTTGGACTTACGGTAAAAGTTTGTCGCGTAACGTCGAAGCCGGCCAGTAGTCATCGCGTTTGACAGATCAGTATTGCGGGGTTTGAATGAAAATAAAAATGGCGACCAGTTTTTCGAGTTGCCAAATAAGGATTTAAATAACTACCAATAATCAGATGTTGCTACATGAAATATTTTAAAAGATATTTGCAAGTTTTTTAAATAGGCAAAATTGGGTACGAGAGGTAATGTTGCAGCGTTTTACGGTACCGAAGTCGTTTCATTTATGTATATCATATCCTTATTATCCATAGAATACTGGTCTAGACCATATTAGTAGGTTTCTAGGTGGTGGTTGGTATTTAAGTCTTTTTTAGAATAAGTCATCGTCACTAGCAGCCTTGCTTCACCCACTGGCACTGCTGAGTAAACTCCAGATATCGTTATTATGTAAATGACCTTAATTTATTATCAGCTACACATTTATACCAGGTACATCATTACACGGGACATCTACGGTAAAAACTGCTTACAGAGGAATTTATCAAATTGAAAATGATGATGGTAGGTCCATCAGAGAAAAAAATAATAATATAGCTAAAGCTAAATGAAAAATCTATAAGTACTAAAATAAATCTGTAGAAGTGAAAATTCTGTAGGTACATTTAAAATATCAAAAAAATTAATGGCAGAGGGTGTTACTAGACCGACACCGAACCCAAAAATGCGATTAAAAAAAATTGTGTCTGTCTGTCTGTTTGTTCAGGCATCACGCAAAAACTACCGATTTGATTACGATAAACCTTGATTATTTTTTTATATCCTGGGCACCGCACTGTACTGGTACTTTTTATCCCAAAAAAGTATTTACAATAAAAAACAAACTTAATTTTGCGGTTCGATCCCTAGACCCGGTTTACTGTACCAACTGCAAATAATAAGTTTGTCGTAGGTTACGTCACCCGCAGTGAAGTTCATTAAGGGGCGCTGCACACGGCTATGATCCGTAGGTACTTACTAATACTTAGTAATATTATAAATGGAAAAGTGTGTGTGTGTCTGTTTGTCCGTCTTTCACGGCAAAACGGAGCTACGAATTGACGTGATTTTTTAAGTGGAGATAGTTGAAGGGATGGAGAGTGATATAGGCTACTTTTTGTCTCTTTCTAACCCCCCACAGAAAGGGGAACCGTGTTACCCCGAATTTAACGCGAACGAAGCCGCAGGCTAAAGCTAGTTGATAATATTCCACAACTATCACACGACGCCAGCTAGTATCAAGCTAAGCAGAGCTTGTGCTAAATTACACCCAGACAGAACAAATGATCATGCTCATCACACAAACTTTTGTCCTGGGTGGGAATCGAACTCGAAGTTTATAATAATCTTTTTATATAAACTAGTGCTTGACTGTGATCCCACCTGATGGTGGAAGTAGTGATGCAATCGTTGATGGTGCGGCGCACTAGTTAATTCTATAGTCAACAAAGTAAGGGTGGATACTCGCCATCGCACAGCGATTTCTTAGGCGATTATCACACTGCCCGCATCCCGCAGCGTAGTCACTCACTACGCCGCGGGATGCGGGGCAGTGTGAATGCGTGACTTAACGTTCCTTGTAAGTATCTCCGTTTGTATAGAAAAAACGCATAGTCAAACACACCGAAACTGCATCCACGCGTTTTCATGCAAATCACACATCTACATGTGAAGAAACACGCACTCATACGCGTGGGTGCGGAACTGCGGAGCGACACGCAAGGAATGCCACACTGCGTCCCGCAGTGCCGTGCGTGATTTAGGTTGGGTTTGACGTGTGTTTGAAAATGGAACTTGATATCGATCGATTTATATTGTTTCGTATTAATTGATTTTTTTTATTTTATTTTTGTTATTATTTGATTATAGTGTTTCACTTGAGTCAGAACAGTGACTAAGCTTAATTGATACGGTGATTGAAAAATTTCCAGTATAATAGCCTGTTTTTAACTATTATATAACTAAATGCTAGTAGTATTACTTGCCTCAATGCTACCCAAAGCTTCTCCTCTGGTGTAATACAAAGACGAAAATTCGTATTTTTGCCAGTAATGTCACTTCGTATTTTGCTTAGCAAATAATCAAAGATACAGTTGACATTCGTGTATAGTTGAAGAATTTGTCTTCATATTTTCTTAAATCCCAGTAATTTTAAATAAATGACTCACGCTACGATCTTGTTTGTAAATAAGGACCCAGTATCAGTGGCGTGCCTGATGCCTTAACATGGGGCAAGCCAAGGAATCTTGACCTAACTACTACTTACCTATTAAAAAAAAATCTCGTGCTACCACGTGTCATCAGTGCAGTAATGCTGATTTTTCTGAATTGCTCCACTACTATTAACAATTATAATGTTAATAGTAAGTAATAAATAATGATAACAAAAGCTTCACCACAACAACTTTATCATCATACCAATAATCGTAAAGTTTGAATAGGTACATGAATAGAAAAAAAAATCGTATTCTAATTCAAATTGTCTATCTTTATTTAAAAATGATTGTATTACTTACACCAGCGTAAAAAGTTTGTGAACGTTATTCTACCAACAGCTGATTTTCAATTGCAATCAAAGATAATTCGGAAAGCCGCTCTTGTTGTCGAGTACCTACCGGCCGGCCGGGATGGTCAGCCAATACTATTATAACGATTAATTTGAACATTATGAATATTTAATGTAAGGTTGAGTTGAGTGTGAAATAAAACAACCGAGTACTAGGTACTGATCTAATGTTACTGTTTTGACGCCAACGCCATCTAGTTATGAATGTGTAACTAATACATATTTTTTTAAATCTTGGTGTTTCAAACACTTGTTCGTTATAATAATATGTAATAATATTGGCAACTACTCACAATTGAAACAGCGGTAGCTTTTCGTTGTTCGCTTTTTTAAAACACACTTATCACTTAACTGTCGAGAAAGAGAACCAACTTTCTATTGGCGGTTTACCAAAGTCAAAGTCAAAGCCATGTATAAAGAAGGAAATAACAGCGTTCAAGTAGGTACTTTTGAGAATTTTCATGGCACTAGCAAAGTTATTTGAGTCATACCTGATGTATTCCAAGCATTGTTATTAACTTTTCTGAGAAATATTCAAAATAGTAAAGTTACAAGATTATATTTATCTTTAAAACTCAAACCCTACCTGGCCATTGATATCAATTCCACACATAATAATATCCACACACAACCACAAGTATAGTTTCCGAATTCATAAACTGTTAAATGACGGAAAACAAAAAAAAAAAACAAAACAATAATTACGTACAACACGATAACCGATCAAAGCAAATTTGAACTGAGTACTTTTTAGTTCGTACAACTTTACGCGTCATAGAGGGCGCCTCGTATTATAATATGCGTAAAAATTTCTGTCATTCATAAATTTACCAAAGCCCTGCTTTTTTTTAGAACAAAATGTTCGACGAGGATTTGCACACAATAACAAATTACACCCACACACACTCAAAATTTGACGTATTTATATCAAAAGTTGAGATAGAAGATAAAGCCTCATAAAAGCCTTTGAGGCAGAAAAAGACAACAACACATTAGTGTTCATCTCTTTCTTTTGTTAAGTGTTAGAGTGAGATCGGAGAGATTTCGCTCAGAATGGCATCCTCGCTTCGCCCTGGTATCGTCTTATGAATGATTTTTGAATTTCACATAACACAGTGGCAACTTAGCGTAACCGCGTAAGCGCGCGAAGTTTAAAGTTTAGATTTTTGTGATAATTAATTGATTGGTCGTGTTCTATGAATTAGGTGAGGTTTTGGTAGGGCAAGCCAGGCTTTTTGGCTTCTATGGCGGGCACGCCACTGCCCAGTATCTTCAATAGGCACGATTTCTATTCATATGACGGTACCAAAACCATTCAGTTAGTATAACTGCAGTATCTTGAATGAGTTCTACACTAATAACCATTTTTATTATCAAGACAGACGCGACGCTCTGCACTGCACTATCACCACTGCGAACGGCTTTGAATGAAATGAGTCTAGAGCCTGCGTGAATTTACATGACGCACCTACGCGCGTGAAAAATACGCACGATGATGCAGATCGCGTAGATGCGTTGACACGCGCTACGCTCCGCTAGTGCGTGGCAGTGTGAAAACCGCCTAAATTAGGTCATCTATTGCAGAATAATATACCTACGAGAACATAGTGAAAAATTGATAACTACTTAGGGAGAGTATAAAAGGATTTAAATATGTGCTAAGTAGCCAATGTTCCCAGTGCTGGGAGTCGGTATCACTCTTCAGAACTCGTTAATTTTGATAATAAAGCTGCATTCCTTTATATTACAAACTAGCTGCTGCTAACGGCTTCGCACGCGTGGTTGTAGACAATTATCTCAAAACATAATATTGCCTATGTTACTCAGTGGAGATGTAGCTTTCTAATGGTGAAAGAAATTTTAAAATCGGAACTGACAAACGGAAGAGGAAAGATTGGAATTTATGTTTAATTCCAATCTTTCCTCTTTATAATATTGGTTTAGATTAGCTGGTGTAAAAGTCTTAAAAGGACACAAAGCTATATTCACAATTTCAAGAAGTCCTGTTTTGTTTCCTAAAATATAAAAGAAGTCCAAGTTACTCCTTAAGAACATTAGCTATCTACCAGTGAAAGTCCAGTCAAAATCAGGCCAGCAGTTTCAGAGATTACCCAAAAAAGACACAAAAAATGCATTTTTGTCACAGATATTGATATATTCGTATATTAAAACTAATTCGTATAAAAATTAAAGAAAACGTTATTCTGATATTATAAACAGGCACTTAAATTTTACTAAGTATGTAGGTATAGTATGTGTATCTATAGATATTATTCAGATCATCTGCGTCTGAGTATTATTTATGAATCAAATTATAATAAACGAGCAGCAACAATACAGTGAGATCAAACTTGTTTTTTTTTTCATTATACTTCCGTTTAAAATCAATTTTATTAATTTCTCGTCATTATAATTGTTACAGTACGGACGAAGATGCACGCCAAGCTATGATGTTGGACGGCGGGAAGATCAAAGAGATCCAGGTGAAGCTATTGCTGAGCTCCCGCTCAGAAATGCACAAGGTGATCGAGGCGGCGCGGCAAAGCGTGCCCTTACTCCTCGCAGCACCCGCGCCTGCACCAGCCCCAACACCAGCGCCACCGCCAGTGTCCACGCCTGCGCCCGCCACCATCCCTCCTGTCCAACAACCTCTCAGTATCCCCGGCCTCACCCCATTCTCTACCGCACTTGGTAACAACCCTCTTTCAAGCTTCGGCATCCCTGGAATCGGAAATCCTCAAGAAATTCCACAACCCGCCGTCATTGAACCACCTGCACCTCTCATCAGCCCCACGTCCAATAATAATACTCCTAACGTTGACGAGGACAAAGATGACGATAAGTCAGAACGAAAGCGCAGTAGGGAGAAGGACAGGCGCCGCTCTCGGTCGCGCTCCAAGTCACGCGACAGAGACAGGAAAGATCGAAAGAGAGATCGCCGCGACCGCTCCCGCTCTCGCGAGCGACGTCGCCGCGACCGCAGCCGCAGCCGCGACCGCCGCGACCGCAAGCGAGACAGGAAAGACCGCAGCCGCTCACGAGACCGCTCGCCCTCGCGCCGCTCCCGCGACCGAAGAAACAATGATCGCAGAACTCCTGAAGGCTCCCAGGAAAAAACCATCCTTATGCAGGATGGGCCCCCGATGGTCGGTCCACCTATTTTCGGAATGCCAAACAATCCAAACATGCTAATGCTTCCGCAACCGATGATACCTCCAAACAACAATATACAAAACAACCCCGTGAATCGCGACCCGCAGATGTCCCGCTTCAACGATCCCTCTATGGCCGACGCATTCAGCAAACTGCAAGAGCTCGGCAAAAAGCGTAATCCAAATGCATTCCAGGGCGAGCAGAACGGAAACGGTGGAAGAATGCAGAGCCCTTCAATGCGCGGAGGTGCAGGCCGTGGCGGCGGCAGCTTCCGGCGCGATGGGCGGCAGAGTCGTTTCGCCGACGCAGATCAGCAGCGAGACTGCAGCGTGGCAATCAGGAACGCTCCGAACCACACTAGTTACGGCGACGTCCGACGCTTCTTCCCATTTTTAATTGACAAACACGGTATCAAAATGATTAATGATAATACAGGACGTCGCACAGGAAATATCTATGTGAGGTTCTGTGACCCTCGCTCGAAACAGCTAGCGTTGCAAAACAAGAACAACGAATTAAAAGGTGCTTCAGTAATCGTAGAAGCGATCGATGATGAAACTTATGAGGCAGCGGTGGACTCATTTCTTCCTTACCGCCATGATAATGATGAAGAAGATGCCAATATGTCTATGCCTGTCCCACCAGAAAAGCGACGTGAAAACTTACGCTTCAATGTGCTTAAGTTAACAGAGCTACCTAATTTTGTCAAGGAACACGACATAATAAAAGCATTCAGTGAATATTCTCTGCTCTCTATTATGCTCAACGATTGTCGTATGACCAGATCAAAAGTTGCCTTCGTACAATTTGTAAAGCCTGAAGATGCAAAACTAGCACTAGAGAGAAAAGAAAGACTAATTTTTGGCAGAAGGCAGCCAACAATCATTCCTGTTACAGAAGAAGAGTATGAAAAAGAGAAACAGAAAAGTGATAAGCCACAAGAGCAGCCGCTCATCCCGCCGCCACAGGAGGCGCCTCCGCCAGAAGTGGCGCCGCCGCGAGATCCGCGCCAGAGACGCCAGTTCGAAAACGGACCTGGAGGACCTAAACCAGCTCCGCCGATACAAGCGCAGCCCCAAGGGTCACCTTTTTTCACGCCCTCGTTTGCGCAGCAGCAGGGATTCCCAGGACAGTTCCCCGGCCCCCAATTTGGAGGATTCCCAGCTTCAGGACCGATGGATCCCCGGACAGCTTCCAACTGGCTTAACCGACAAACATTTAAAACCCAGATGGAGCAGCCCTCTAAGCCCCAAAGTAACACCGACATGGAAGACGAACCTCTCGACTGCGTTCTAATGAAAGGTCTACCGAGAGATGCAACCGACAGAACCATCGTCACCTTCCTATCAGACACGAACGCAGTGCCCGCCCGAATACATCTCATGCTGGATACGAACGGAATGCCATCTGGAGACTGCTTCTGTGAGTTTAGATCTCCGCAGGAAGCAAGGCTGGCAACTACTAAACACGGACAAAATCTTGAGGGATGTCGTGTAACTGTGGACTTGGTGCCGCGCAGCGTGGTCGAAGAAGCTTTGGAAGGACCTAAGCAATCTGAAATAAGGGATGGAATTCCTAATAATGTTCCTCTACAGCAACAGCAACCTCAGTTCTTTGATCAGATGCAAGGCGGGCGGGGGGGAGTCTTCCGCGGAGGGTTCAGAGGGCGCGGCGGCGGCGGCTTTGACAGAGGAGGTTTTGATCGAGGTGGTTTTAACCGCGGCGGCTTTGATTCGGGACGAGGCAATTTTAGAGGGCGGGGTGGATTCAATGAGAGAGGTCGCGGGTTCGATCGAGGTCGTGGTGGAGCTCGCGGCAGAGGCTTCGGTCGCGGCGGCTCCGGTGGGGGATTTGACAACGGTCGCATGGAAGACGACCACGATCCAGCTCTCGATGACTTCGGAGCGCCTGGCTGCGTGGTGTCCATGGAGAACGTGCCGTTCCGTGCTTCTATAGATGACATCATGGACTTCTTCTCAGAGTTCGAGCTGACCCAGGACGACGTGATCCGGCGGTACAACGAGCGCGGCCAGCCCACCGGCGACGCCCGGGTCGCGTTCCGCACGCCCTTCGACGCGCAGCGCGCCGTCAAGACGCGCCACATGGACATGATCCACGACCGACGGATCAGTTTGTGTATTCTCTAGTATAGCGCCGGGAGCCGCTCGGGCTCCGACTCGGACTAGTTACTATCAGTGTAAATAATTGATTATTTGAAACTCGTTAGAGTTTTAAATGAGTGAACTTTACCCACCGTGTGAATGGGGTATTATTGATATTTCTTCGTTACCTTGCAATACTGATTGCATATCTGTCGTGACGCAAAGGACATTTTGTATATTATCTAGGTAATTAAATTTAATAATAAAAAATAAGTTTTATAATTAAATTCGGAGTTTTATTTCTCAAACGCAACACATTATTACTGAAGTTTACAATAATATCATGATTTGTGAACAAAAGAGAGCATTTTAAAGAACAACTGAGTGTCCAGGAGAGATGTTCAATAAAACACAAATTAATTCCATCAATTTAATGTATAATTATCGCTTTTGCTTAGGTACATAGTCTTATTTTAGTATCCCTTTGACTAGAACTTTGTTATACAAACTAAAGTTCGACATACCATAGCTCCACCTGGACACGAAATACATTTTATACATAACATATACACAATACAAGTATATACACAACATACATGCAGTATAATAGGACATTAGTAACGAAATCTTATACATACAAATCAGAAATTCTTACATTATTAATTTTATATAAAATAAATACCGAGGTTCAAACAAGTTATATAACACAACGCGGTCATATAGTTATTGAACTGTACCGCTATTTATATTACAAAGTATTTATTTGACCAACAAGCGCAATGACAATATCTCTAGAAAAACGAGACACTTGCAACAATTTGAATTCTACTTATACAATAGCAAGGCAAAATATGAACAGAGCACCGCATGCCAATAATATCAGTCGGTAAATTTAAGTTGATCAAACATAAGGTGATCAACATTTGAAAATGTGCTCTCAGGATATAATTTTCATTCAATTCGCTAAGTTGACAGGTTTCAAGTCGCCTTGTGCGAACACAACTAATATTATAGCGGAGACATTCAACATAATTGAAGCCCATTAAATTGAAAACATCCGAAAAATAAAAGTTCAAAATACAAATTGTTAAAAAAAATATAAAATAAAGTACTAACAAGAATGTATAAGTAGTATTAATGGAAAGTTAAAGAAATGCGTTCACAGAAGAGATCAAACCGTGATTGGTACATAACTATGAATCTCAGATATTAGACATTGATCAAGGATATTTTGTGAGTTGCAAATAAATAAACCACAAATTACTGTAAAATATTAATTACTCAATCAACCTCAATGTTAAAAATTTATTACAACTGCCCTTTTCCTTAGCCATAATCGATAATATTCAAACAAATGTATTACAAATAATAATTAAAAAAAAATGTGATGCTGTAATCTTAATAGATACAGGGACAAACTCTGTAGACGATCATTCATAAAGAGATACTCTTTACAGACGAATTATAAATAATGGGTCATTTTCAACAAAATCAGCTGTTGCACCCCTAACTATAATATAGGTAGTGCGTTAGTATAAGGCACACGTCTTCTAACAAAAAATATTTTTTCAATACACTTGCTCAGAAAGTGACTCCTAGTGCACTGCACTTAGGTACATAATAGCCCTTGTTACCAAACTGTGACATTTTGATTACCATTACGCACTGGTGCTATAATGTAGTTAAAACCATATTGTTCAACCTCTCCCCCGCCATAATTTATTTATTTAGGATCTCCAACATTACAGGCACTGGGAATTTACATAATCGTTTTATATATTTTAATAGATTATCGTATAAGTTGTCTTCCACGAGTCGCCGAACAACCCCGTTTATTCATTTCAGTTTATTGAAAGGTAAATAAAATATATATATATATGCGCGCATATGAAAACACATTTTTACCGCCACAATAGTTTACTAGTTTTAGTTATTTTCTTCCCAAGTGTATTGAAAAACGTCGTATGATACAGGTGAGTAATTAATGATTACCATTCTCGGCTCTCTTAAGACCCTCGCCACGGCTCGGGTCTAAATACCGCCTCGACGGTAATCACTAACATTACACACTTGTATCATAATGTACTATTACGGAACGGAAAACAACGCAGTACCCGCACGCAAATATCGACATAAAAAGCATCGACTAATGCATTTTTCAAAACCATTCAAAATTAAGTTAGAAAGACCTTTTAAATGTGGTGGAAGAGAAAATTGTCAAGTAACAAAAAAAAAATGGACTAACTATAATGTGGCGCCGCTGCGATTAGGTTACGTGCGTAGGAAAGAGATAGCGAGATGTTCCATCACTAGCACACTCTTCCTCATACAAATAATTGAAATGCCAATTGCTGCTTCAACCAATTTTGATGAGAGTTTCAGAAACAGATTAATTTATTGTTTATACTCCATTCGAAATAAGAACATCTAAACAAACCTTTTTTGTGTACTGTCCGTTTAACCGATTTTGACTTCTATTCGGTAGGCATAAAGATGGCATTAATAGCAAATAAAAGTGGTTACAAGACCAACTATTTACTGCAGCCGCCATCTATCATGCCACAAAGCAATAAAAGTCAAAATTGATTGAATCTACAGTAAAAAACGTTTATGTACAAAAATAAACATAGGCAAGTATCCAATTATACTAAAACCATCCAGAGCTAGTAAAGACGGGTCTAATACTAGAACTAGAGTACGGACACGTCTGTCACACACGCCGATCTGGGGGCGTCGGTCTCCATACATTTTTTAAGGCAACAAAACTTGTAGAGCCAGACTTGATATGACGCCACGCAACTTCATTCTACTCGTCGTACAAATTAGGCGTGTTACGAGTGTGCGTTGGTCTAATATAGTTCTATACCCTGGATAGAAATTTAAAGAAACCTTTTTTACTGTCTGTTCAACCGATTTTAAATTCTATTTCCTAGGCATAAGGGTGGAATTAAAAGCAAAAAAGTTACAATACGAACTATTGACTGCAACCACCAATTGTCATGCCATCGACGTAATAAGAGTCAAAATCGGTTGAACGGACAGTAATAAAAGGTTTTCATAAATTTCTAATGTTATTTTGAACAGTGTATAGCTTAATACAATTTTGTTAAAAACAACCCCAGTGCATACAGCGTATTACAAGTAGCTCTTAAAACATAACATAACTAAGATATAAAATTAAAAACAATAAGTTACGCGCGTGTGTCAGATATTTGGATGTACAGCGACCCAGACAACTGTCGGTTTAATTTAACTCCTGTTGTTAAATCATTATTTTTTACAATAAAGTACTTGTTTAACCACTGCCTAAAACGGAGTTTTTATGGAAGTACTAAGGGGAAGTAACGCGTTTGAAAGGAAAGAGTAAAACGTGGCACGCAATCGCCTTAAAAATCAAACGTTTGATTACGTTTTACTTCTAAAGTGGGAAATCATCAAACACCTCTCTCACTCTGTGTGCAGCTAGAGAGTTTCTCAGATTTTTCTAAATAAAATGCACCTGTGTTCCTTCAGTTGCCTATCGCGTTCCGGGGCCACGGTAATTCTTTCGTATATACCAGCAGCCCTAGCAGGCATCGGCTCTGCTGTACTTCTTCAGTTTTGCTATTCCGAGGCGCGCGAGGAACACAAGGCGCCGTCGACCCAGGTTTAGTTTTTACCAGACGGCGCGTTTTCCATTGCTCGCCGTTTGCAAACCACCAGCTGGGATGGTCCAGAATCGTGCTGCGACTCCTGAGACCCAGGGCGTCTGGGGCGTGAAGATGTTTTCTCATTCACGTATTCAGCCACATCCTTCGCTCGGATTATTTACAGTTCATTTAGAGAGGAAATGTCAACTTTTGACATTCTTTATGGAAGTTAGTTCTTATGAATATCGTCAACATCATTTCAGCCGATATACGTCCACTGTTGGATATAGCCCTCCCCCAAGCGTACCGGAACACGCAGCGTTGGAAGGCCTCCTACAAGGTGGACCGATGACCTTATGAATATAAATATTGTTAAAAATAGGAAGATCTATAGATTTGTAATACTATTATCTGATGACTTGTTCATCATATAAATGACACAGCAATCAATTAGTTGCCTAATGAGGAATAAATATTAATTAACTAATAGTCTTTAGTTAAAGGCAGTGGTCAAACTGGTTTACACATAAATACTTAAACAACTATTAAATACTATTATATTCTGCAATATTTATTTATAATATGCATATTATTTAGTTATAGTATTGAATTGTACGGAAGGTAAGACATTTCAATACACCATAAAAGAACATTAAAATGTCTTAAACATTCTTAACATTTATGAAGACACTTGAATGATTTTCTCAAAAAGACCGTCCTTTAATTCCATTTTTATAATTGAAATTATTCGCATTATCATTTAAATTCATAAATAGACATACAAAATATATTATTTATAGTGCTACAAGAAGAAAATTCACATTTTAACTAACACAATATAACAGAAAGTTTTATTTCCTAATTTCTAATAAATACATAAACGTTACATATTATTATTATAAATGTAGAGTAACAGTAAAGAGTTCCAAAACTGCCGTAGTTAAAAATATTATTTTTGGGCTGGCAATCCCACGCCGTATGTTCTGTACAAAAAAAAAAGTAAAAAAAAGACCGTAAATTGAAATCTGAAAGTTATTCTGCTTTGTTTAAATCAGTCCAAATCAAAACTTTATCAGTTACAAGAGTATTGTTTTAATAATTATTAGGTACAAACGGAATGCAGTAATTAAAATCAGAATTCAAACATTACATATGAATGTACAGTGTTAATACTTTTTATAGAAAAATAACGATATATAATATGGATTAAACCTAACTGCGTTCAGGTGCATGGTACACATAAACGTAAGTTAATCACGTTTACAACAGTAAGACAGATAGGTTGCCATTTTTCATACGTCGGGTTCATGTAAATCTGTTTGAAAAAATCTAGTCCAACTACGTGGTCCCTGTTATTACTCGTGGGCTGAATATAAGAGCTAATCTATATATTCATGACAAACTGATTAATCACGAAATCTCAGAAACTATAACACCTACAACCTTAAAATTAGGCATGTACAGTTGCCATCACGGATCTTGAGCGCTCGGCGTCAGAGTGGGGATCGCTGTGCGCATTCCATACATTGGCGAGCCAATCGTCTTCGTTGTTAAATACATGCAGCAACGCAGGGAACAAATTAGGAGTGCCGTCTACGACGCGATGGGGCGGCGAGCCAATCACTGACACTCCCCACCCCCGCGTCTCACTTCGCACCACTTAAGAAACCGAATATTTGACTACTGCGCAACCGTTCAAGATCCGTGATGGCAACTGTAGGTTCCTTATAGGCTGTAGACATCCGCTAAGAACGGATTTTACGAAACTCCACCGCTAAGGGGATGACAATACGTGTCCAAAATTTGTATGAAGAAATCTATTTTTACGCGAGCGAAGTCGTTGGTAGTAGCTAGTTACTAATGTATAGAATAGGTGGCTTTACTTCCATTCAAGATGTTCAAAATAACAAATTAGCACATCTCCGACCAGAAACGCGTCGAAAACCGTGTTAATACAGTTCATCTGCATGCATTCTTTGATATGCCCATTGTTATTTTGAGCGTTTTATTCGCTTATATTATAGACAGCTATTACACAGGTTAATAAAAAATTCTAATTTAATAATAGTGACGCGTTGAACGCTGTTCAGATCCTTTTAACAAAGTGTCCTATTTCGATCCTTCGACAGAACACGTCAAGTTAGTGTAATTTTTTTAAAACGTCTTTGCTACTTTAGTACTCTTATATCAGCCCACAAGTATTCTTGAACTATGTAAACAGCTACAATATGGCTTACCAAACGAACCTTAGCTTGGTCCACCCCACTGTAGTACATCTTACGACTACACATTGAGCTTACGCTACATATTTTAAAACATTAATTTAAACATCAATTAGAGACCATTCCTAAATTGTGTCACATGAGAAAAGGCTAATAAATATAAACATTATGACGGATCTTCACCCTCTCTTCTCTAGAGCCGACAGTTTGAAAATCAACAATATTGAACATTGATTGAACTATCATTGATGGCCGTACCCACGGAGGCCGTACCATATATTTACTACCGGAATTATAATCATTAAAATCATCAATACAATTCTCTCAGTTCAGCTAATCATATTGAATGACTTTTTCAATTAAATTTACTTTCACCATAATCTGAAAAAGAAAATTCTAAAGATTTGCATGTGACATTTACGAATGATCATTTAAAAGGAGTGCATTTGACCGCTAGATGGAGCTAGTGGCAACTGACAATAATAATAATTATTATTAGAAATAAGTTTCCATATTGCATATCAGGTTCAATGAAGTGTTTACTAAATTCTATAATATTTTAATATATTTATTTAGTACAATGTGGAGGCGATAACGCAACAATAAATTAAAACACTGGTAACTTAACTCATAATTATAATTTTATTGTGGGACCTAACGAAGTTTGGTATGACTCTGTCTTTTATTTTAATTTCAGGTTTAGCCCTATAGTAAACGTAGTTGATAATGATGACTATTGCTTGTGTTTTCATTTACTATCGCATCGTCATCTCCACATTGTACATTCCCTTTTCTATATATATTTGTGCTCATGTTATTAACCCTAATTTTGGTATTTTCTTTGAGATAAGTTCGCCGAGCCCACTAGCGCCATTCGCGGCAGTTTCTACTACTAATGCCTCCGTATTGTTCTAGATGCTACAAGCCTTGAGGCCTCTCTATCCGATATTCCTTTTAATCTCGATTTCTTCATCAAACTAAATCGTCAAATATGACTGAAAATCTGAGTTAAAAAAAAAAACAGAAAATTTTGTTATCAATAAAACCATACAATTCACGAGTCATATCTAACGATTTAAGTAAGTGAATAATTTATCGCCTTTTCTTTCGACATCGTGTAAGTCCAATAATATTATGATGGACTTATCACGTTGTCGAAGCAAAGAAGCGACAAATACTAGCGTGATGGAAATCGGTAACGATGTTAAAATAAATCTGCAACGTGTGTGATTGTGCTTGCATGGTGATAACCGGTAGTTGAGTTACTTACTTTTATAAGTTTTTTGATGTTTATTTTACTATCAACATACTTATTTAATCTCTCTACTAACTAGTTACAACTTTTGTTTGCAATAAAAACTGGCATTTTGTCAATGTAAAAAGATTTTTTTTTTTAATGGCAAATCATCCAATGAGTTTTACTCAAAAATCTGACACTCCCTTATCTTAACGTAGAGCAGATTTTGAGAAAAAAAAAACACGGTATCATCAGGTGTATCCTATCTGTTTTCCCCATGCAAGCTACTATGCCCTACCTACGTCAAAAGTATGCGACGTTATAATATCAATCTTTTGGTAAATATCTTACATTTAATTTGTTCGTTCTATAACATTATTCTTCACACACTCTTAATTATGGTTGGATCAAAATAGAAATGCTCTATTTTATTTTTTTGAGATTTGAGATTTCTTCAGAGGATTTTAGTAGTTTCCATTAAATAGCCTTACTAGGAATCTACTAATCAGTGTTTATATTAATCAATCGCACGGTTAAAAGATAAAAAGGTTGGCCTATTTTTATAAATTTTTAACACGCTTTTATTAGCTTCACCTGTGTGTTTGTGTGTTATCTACTAACCGTAACCGTTCCTGAATCCAATTTATTGGTAGAATGAATTTCAGACACAAGAAGCAACTGATGTATATATTTTACCACGGTCGCCAATTTCAAATCATAAAAGCAAAACCATTTCCTTATTTAGATTAACCATTATTGCACCGATAACGATTTCCATAGTTCCTGCCTAACCAATTCATCCCTTAGCGTGAAGCCTCACCATTCCAAGCGAACCTCACAAATACAATAATATAATACAAACTAAGCTACAGGTTGCAACAAAACTGAACTAAGTAATCCCGTTCGCGTTCCATTGCGTGTTTACACTGCTAAGTTCAGTGGTGGTGGGTGGTGTTTTCATAGGTAAGGCGCAATGGGTGGTGTGCACCGAAAACAGTAGTTTTCTGCGCATAGTGGTATGTAACACAGACCTCAACTGTGTGTGGTGTTGCTGTGAGACTCTGCTGTTGTTTTGAAGACGAGTATCTCTACGTGTCCCTGGAAAATGAAAATAACTCAGTTACATCTATTAGACTTTGTCCAATTGTCTGCTGGCGAGAGTGTGAAAGAAAAGGTGTAGAACACTTTTTTCGTTTGTTCATCTTATTTCTAAAATTCCAACCCAAATAAAAGTATAATTTATTATTGATAGGCTCGCACTTGACCACTATCACACCTGATAGTAAGAGTGTGTGTGTCGTGTATGTGGTCGACGATGGAGCACGCTTGCCTATAACTAACCCAAGTATTCACTATTGACTTAAAGACACCCTGGTTGTACCTAACAGGAAACACACACTCCGCAGGGAATTCTACCCTCCAGCTGTACGCAAAATGAATGGTAGGAGTTCCACCATGCACCAGCGGCGCTACGCCGTACATCTGGTGGTCCGATGATGGAACGGGCGCGTCAGATTTAACCTTTTGAATACCGTAATTAGAGACACAATAGAAAGACAATGAGAGCGAACGCCTCTCATTGTCTCCTGAGCTGCTTGGGGTTTAAAGAATTAAGTTATGCAATTCCGACACACCTTTCCGAAATGCGTCGTATAGAAAACAGATAGGCTAGCAACTCGGCATCGATACTCAAGACTTTTGACTCGGTGATCTAAAAATTTAAGAGATCTGTCGTAAAATTGTGTAACATACACACGTTTCATCTCATAGCTGACGACGTCGATATACTTTATTGTACTCTGAGTGAATTAACTAAGATAGCATTTTTTTTTAATTTGTACGATTAGCTTAATGAATCTAATCCATTTGGAATAGTCTGTAAAGATATTGCTGGGTATAAAAATAAATAAATGAAAATAATTTATTATATTTTATACCACAACACAAACGTATCGCTTATCAAATATTGCCAATCCAATTTTTACACTGTACATAATAATAATGTTTGAACGGTATGATTTTATGAATCATCAAAAGTGATTTATTGATAAACTTTATGCAACGTAAAAGGTAGAATGGTCGATACAGATTAAGACATTCTTTACTAGTCAACCAAGAGTAGTAGAGCGATAATGTTACGGCAGGTGAATCATTTTGATTTTATAGTGTTAAAAATTATATGAGAATATTTTTTTTCACTAAATATTAATAAATATAGAAGTTGATGTTGACTTTCTTTGTTTTTAGACTCCGGCTTTTTGGAATTTATTTGTTTTGATTTTTTAAGTCGAATTTTTAAAAAATCGTTCCCATAACGACTCAATCACACATTGGTGCTGTTAGTGAAATGAGGGTGTACCAGAGTGAACTGTACATATCTGTTTACCTTTTCAGAGTGTACCGGCGTGATGTTATTAAATGAAGTAAGTCTCTACATACGATCGCAGCAATCGCAGGTCATTTGCAGTTAATTACTGAAGAGTTCCAGTATCTATATCCGAAGATCTTTATCAGATCATAATATAAACTAAAAGTTTCAATGAGAACAGTGCATTAAAAAAATCGAAAGCCCCACGTGGATACGATCAGTAGTTTTTGAGAAAATTGCAGCCTTACATGCAGGTTGATTAAAGAACCTCCCTTTTTTAAGATAGTTAAAAAAAAAAGTTAGGACAATATAAATTAACTTACTTTCTACTCTTTGATCTAGTTGGAGAGTTGTGATTAGAGTTGTGTGGACTGTCGCTCAGGTCAGAGCTGGAGCTTCTGATGTCGCCATCCATCTGCAAATAACGGTAAAGATAGAGTAAGTAAATGGTTGTGTTTGCCATCAGTCAATACAGAGAAACCTGTTTAACATTTTGACTGCCACAATAATTTATTTATTTATTATTTATTTAACAATTCATGTACACACTTAACTAATATAAGAAAAGAAGACAGAAACAGAAACATAGGTACATAGGTGATGCTTAATAATGTATAATATGTCGTCGAAAAATTGCAAACGTCATAATATCGTAAAATATCCCGAGATATTGTAAACTATTTTCTAAACAAGACACGTTTATGTTGGAAATTAATTGATTTGGATGTGTTTTATCGTAAATAAAACTTTTTTTTTTCGTAGTATATCGAGATATTACAATCCAATAAAGATTTATTGAATCTGCAATTTTCGGTGACATTGTACATAATAAAGCAAAATACATAACTTATGCCCAAATTATACTCAAACGCTATTCAAATTTGAGAAGCGTTTGAATATTTGGGCGTAACGTTAATAAATCTAATAAAATAGTACAATAGTTTTTCTTAATTGTGTTGTTATAGATTTATTGAATCTGCAATTTTCGGTGACATTGTACATAATAAAGCAAAATACATAACTTATGCCCAAATTATACTCAAACGCTATTCAAATTTGAGAAGCGTTTGAATATTTGGGCGTAACGTTAATAAATCTAATAAAATAGTACAATAGTTTTTCTTAATTGTGTTGTTATAGGATCAAATCGCCGACCGTTGGCTTCGAGAGCAGACATGAATATATGAGAAATCGCTGCTACTGATAAATACAACGAGTTCTTTCTTTCATTCCCCGATACTTTTGCATTGAAATACTTGTTACTGAGAATCATAAAGGTAGAACTACATTGCGCACACGTGTGCCACACACACCGATCTGGGCGCGTCGGTCTCCATACATTTTATATGGCAAGTAGACTTGTAGAGCTACACTTGATACACGCCACGCGACGTCGTTCTAGGTAGAAATCAGTAGCCTGATTCACGTAAAATCAAATAAGCCAAATATCGTTGAAGTTTTATAGTCGTTCGATCGAAGTCCTATCCAAAAGCGGTATTCACGATCTATCGACTTATTTCCAGTTACATTAATAAGTATTCTACCAGGATAATGTAATACAGATTTTTTTATTTTAAATCGACGAATTTCAAACGACTTTAAAATCGGTGTCGTTCAAACACGATTGTTGTATGTGAATACGGAAATGGTCTAAACGACTAAATCGCTACGATATTGTTACGGTTTTCTTTACGTGAATCGGGCTACTGGCGTGTTAAACGTGTGCGTCGTCGGTCTAATGTAGTTCTAGCTTAAACCTCGTCGATCAATGTTCTTACTTTACAAAAAGCTACCATACTAGACGACCGATCGGTCAACGTCAGCTAATGATCATCAATTGATGAGACAACACCCTAACACCCGAACTTAAAAACGTATTTGTTATTAGATTTGCCTACTACTCAAAATCCTATCTCAACTAGTTTAATCTGACGATGGATGCGTTATTGGATTCGGCCAAGAGACAATACGACAATACAAGTAAAACAAATCCTAAGATCATACATGCTTAGTAATTTGAAAAGTAAAAAACTTGGTAAGTATATTAAATACCTGTGCGCCGCGTATTGACGCACAGAAAAGGAGGCTATATCCAACCTTCAGGGCATAGATCCAACGTTCAAAGTTGTGTAATCAAATGCGTCGTCTTTGTGAATGCTCGGGGTCTTCAGTTCCTTAGCCTACCGTAACTCGACCCCTCGAGCGTTATTAGTTATTTCATAAGATGATTACTCCCATCGAAAAAAAAAACCCCTCGAGCGTCAGGGTTCAATGACCCGGAAAATTGCCGTGTTTACGTAAATGACCAACGAAAAAATAATTGGATTTTTCTAGGAAAAGCAAATAATTTAATAAATATAGAATAATATAATATAGAAACCAAAATTTTCTGTCAAATAAGTTTCGTACAAAACGAAAATTAAGCGTTTTTCAAGGTCTTCAAGTTGTACAGACGTTTGTACAATCGGCGCTCGAGGGGTTAATTGTCAATTCGCTACGGTCGTTCTTGCGTCCTTAGTCCATAATCTTATATACCTACTCAAGACGACAAACGATAATGTAACATATACGATGTAGGGTACAATAAAAAAATCAATCGACACTAATATTATAAAGAGGTAAAGTTAGTTTTTTTGTTTGTAGAAAAAAATCACTGAAAATACTGGTAGCGAAAATTTTTTCACCAATAGAAAACTGTTGTATTCCTGAGTGACATAGGCTATATTTTATGCACGCGGGCTAAGCCACAGGCAAAAGCTAGTAGTCTATAAATTTCTAGATATTAGATATAATCTGACTGTTTTATAGTTTAATTTACTAGACTAGCTTTTATCCGCAGCATCTTCTGTGAGAGGAGATCGGAAACTACAGTATTTCTATTAAACCTGATATGCAAATTCATACACATCAGTGCAGGTCTAGCTAAGACTTTACAGAAATTCACAAAAAGGAATTGATTTCGAAAGCTTTCGCTTGGTTGAAAAACTATAAATTATATTTTATAGCCTATAAAGTTTTCTAGCAACAAACTACAATCGAGTATGTTAACCTAAAAACGATAACGACGGAATATTTGTAAAACACTGGCAATCTCACAGGATTATGGTACAAAAATCATGAACAACACCTTTTGTTCTATGACTTTTAAAAATTTATCTTATTTTAGTTCATCAGATTTTCACACAATAATAAAAATGATTAAATCGAACTTCTAAATATTACGAAGTCTATGCGAAGCGAGCGATAGTACAATAGCGGAAGGGAGTGGGGATCGGGTGGGGGTGCTTGATGCGCTTGCGTCACATCATTCAGACGTAGGTAGGTATTATATATGTGTGTATAACACAATACAGAGTTGAAATGTGTTAGATAGAACAACGCAGTCTTGAAGGTTTGTTTTTAGTAAACGAATTATGTCTCGTAAAATGTCATAGAACAAAAGTTATTGTTTATGATGTTAGTAATAAAGTCCTGCAAAGTTGTTAGTGTTTTACAAATAACCCTGTATTTAACAAAACGTCAGCCACACACGACACGACAGGTGCTGCTCAACTAACGAGTTACGGCCATTACGGTGGCGTGACTGATGTGTGATTGGACCTTAACACTGAAACGTCCAGTACTTTAAGAAAAGTTCGCAATATTATATTAAGGTTTACGACGTTCTAATTGGTTCTGATTGGTACGGGGGAGTGGGGTACTGCGTCCTGATTGGTCGACACATCAGATCTATAAGTCATATATATTGACAGACTTGCGTCTCCGTCGAGTACCTGTTATTAGACGTCTAGTGACTGTAAGATCGTTGCGCGTGACCAATTAGGTCACTCAAAACAGACCGGTATATTTACGTGACCTGATGATCAAACCTATCCTACAATCCTATCAAACATTGTATGCGCTCGCGTCGCGCGATGGGTTGCGAGCCTGCTTCAATTAGAACACTGAAGTAATCTGTGTGTCTGAATTTATCGTGTATTAAGCACACATCGTATCATCGTATGATCCTTGCCAATTAAGATGACAGTTGAGAACAATAGCTGCAAAATAGTAACCAATGCCTATTACCACCACATTATTTTTTAATAATATACAAAGTGTCGTAAAACAAGACTTCTGTACATTTTCGAACACACGCTGTGTTTGGTGCTGGTGGTAGCTAATTTAAGCCTCCTGATATTCGATATCTTGGCACCGAAACTTATTTATAACGTCCGCACAAGTTTTCGGTTATTCCTATAACACTAAAACCTATTCACGTTAAAATTAGACATTTAAAGAAACCTTTTTTTACTGTCTGTTCAACCGATTTTAACTTTTATTATGTTGGTGGCATGAAAAATGGCGGCTGTAGTAAATATAGTCTGTCTAAAAAGTCAAACGACTTAGCTAATTTTAGTGTAAAATGAAATCTGATGTATAGTGCGTTTCACTGAAGAGTTTCCTTTGTCGTAATGTTGGCTCTCCTGTCTGACTATAGAAAAAAGAAGGGAAAAATGAAAAGAGTTGCCTACTCTACCAAAATGTTTGCACGAAATGAGAAACTAAATCGATTTTAACGGTAGTCGCACCACTTTATGGAGAATAAATGAGGGGAATGGGATTTTATTAAAAAAAAAGCAACTCTAAAAGGAAGTTGTTCGATGGAGAGGTACGATATTATGGCGTTTTCGGTGTTTGAAAGAATTGCAGGACAATCGAAATGGAGCCCAACGTTGTATGCTTTATTCAAAAATAGTTTTTACAGTCCAACCGAAATAAAAAAAATGATACTTATAAGGCAATTGTTAAAAGTAACGAAATATCAGTATCTCCCTAATATTAAGTAATTTCATTGCTAAAACTATAGCAACACTGTTTTTCCGTATTGCCAACATTATGGCAAAGGAACCTCTAAGTGAAACGCACTATAGTCAACACTGGTTGAATTATCAAAGTTGATTAAGAGATCTTGATCATTGTATAGTAATAGAACCTTATAAAAAGTATCGAATTTCAGTATTATACAAAAAGGTTTTCACAAATGTTTAATGTTATTTTGAACAGAGTATAATAATGTACAATCAATTCCTATTTTATCATTTGCCAATTGTAAAATCTTTAGTGGGTGATTCTTTGAAAACCGAGAATGTCTCATTGCCTAGTTTCATCTTTACAATTTGAAATTTTTATTTGCATGTAAGTTTTCCTCGATCACTAAATGTATCAAAGGCACTCATTTGCGCCCAGAGGCTTACGACATAAAATAGATAGGTACGAAAACCGAGACCAAATGAATGAGACATTCTCACGGTTTTAAAGAATCACCCTAAGGTAGGCGCAAGATAACAGTAAAATAACGGTCATTGACCCTTTTACATTTTTTCGACATTCTTATTTTCAAAAAAGGAAGTAAAGACATAAAGCTGTTTTGCATCGACATGTATCGTGATCCTTTACATGATCTTGTAATGAAAAGCTTGTTCGTTGCTTGTTTTTCGGGTACCCACGAAGAGATATTAGGAGAAGATAGATATATATTCGCATGTGTATTTGTATTGTTTATTACATCGCATTGGCGTTAGCTGTAATGGTGTTATTTACAAAATTTTAAATAAATAAATAAATATTATTCCACGGTTATCTGGCGCCATCTTTAGTACTATGAATGAAAAAAAAACATGTTCAACAAACAATTGATTTATTTAACTTCATAGAGTACTCTCACCTGTCCCGCTTTGATGGCCACGTAGGCGATCTGCAGGATGAGCCAGGTCCACACGATGTGCAGCACCAGCAGAAGGCACAGCAGCGAGTTGAAGATGTAGTACGCCGGGAACATCGGCAGCAGCATTGGCGCGCGGATTGATGTACTGGAACAATATAAGATCGCGTTAGACACACCACGTTGCGCTCCATAACTCAATTTTCAGATCTTCATTACATTCATCATCAGCCTTTTGACGTGACAACGTCTTATAAATTGGTTTGCCGGGTGACACTTCAAGAAACTGCGTTACGCTCCGCTCACGTTATGCGCTCACAATGAGAGCGAGTGAGAGGCACGCGTCCCTTCCACTCGGGCATGGTTAGCCCGCCTAAGAGCGAGAGAGACAGACATATTTTACCACTCAAAGTCGTTGTCACGTAAAACTTTCGCCCGTATACCGACTTTACAGGCAACCAATTTTTTTTTTAATGTTCCCACTGCTGGGACTCAGGTCCTCTCTAGGAGAGGTAATGGGCCGTAATCCTCCATGTGGGCTCAGTGCATGTTGGTGAATGTCACCAGTCTTCGAATTTTTGGTTCTAGGACATGCCAGGTTTCCTCACGATATTTTCCTTTACTGTTTTGAGAGCAGTGGTTATGAAATAAATTCCACAAAGTAATGCAGGCGCATTGCACAATGACAGGGTTTGAACCCGCGACCTATAACTCGTAAGTCGGAGCAATAACACTCGACCACCACTGCTCTCCAAATATACAGAAATAGCAGGTGTGAGGAAAAAAACCGTCAGGATGAAGTGGGAGTGGGCTGGCTACGTCGCACGAGTACTCCCGGACAGGTGAGCGAGGACTATCACTCACTGGACGCCAGAAGGAGGTCGATCGTGGTGAAGGTGGTGTGACGATCAGTAGCCCGATTCAGGTAATGATAACCGTAACGATACCGTAGCGATTTAGTCGTTTAGACTATTTCCGTATTCACATCCATCAATCGAGTTTGAACGACACCGATTTTAAAGTCGGTGTCGTTCAAACTCGATTCGTCGATTTAAAATAAAATCTGTATTACATTATCCTGGTAGAATACTTATCAATGTAACTGGAAATAAGTCGATAGATCGTGAATACCGCTTTTGGATAGGACTTCGATCGAACGACTATAAAACTTCAACGTTGTTTGATTTTACGTGAATCAGGCTACTGATCATGTTCGCGGGACAAACATGGCCAGAGAAAACCCTAGACAGTAAAGTTTGGAAGAAGAAAGAGGAGGCCTTTGCCCAGCAGTGGCACACACAATAGGCTAATAAAAAAGGCAATATTTGAAGTTCAGTTTTGTTGTTTTTCTTCTCTGACGCTTTGAGCACAAAGGCGAAGTGTTAAAGAGACACCCGATTTATTATTGTAATTGTCAAAGTTTATATAAACTGTTGATTTTGATGCCTGGATGCAGGAAGCTAGCTTTAAAAGAAATATAATAGTATCTTAGCCTAGCATATACAAGTACTTTGTATGTAAACAGCTGTTTTATAGGAAACCAGAAAAGCCAGTAACACACTCTTGCGCCGGGTTAATATTAGGGCAAACGAACGACGAGTAACGTGCAGCTCGCCGTCTGGTGACCAAGCCCGGGTCGATGACGCGTTGTGTTCCACGAGCGCCTCAAAGAGATGTCAGCAAGATGTTACGTTATGCCTGAGTGTGATTTCCGCACTTAATCCTAAGCGGACCATTGTACGTGGGTCATGGTAGCCATAACCTTTGGTGGGTTTATTCCAAGCAACCCACCTCATTTTTCAGGGCATCAATAAGGGAGTTCGGGGATCCTAGGGTTCGTGTGCGTATTTCAGTGACACCTAATGTCAGCAAGATTGACGGTGCCAATTAGTTCCGATGCCTGTCAGGGCTGCGGGTTGTTCGAAAGAGTTACTGTGCCCTCGAAAAGGGCAATTGAAGGAACGTTGTGTGTTTTATTCAGTAAGAGTTTGACACGCTCTTTCGCTCCCAGTATAGTACTAAGTATGCCGTGTTTACTTGCACATAGTGAACTATGGTTAGATTTTGAAGCCAGTGGATTTCGCAATAATTTGACTAATATTAATAAAGTGGAATGTCGAATTTGAACAAATCTTATTTCCTTGACTTAATAAACAAAAATGTTGAGTTCAATGCCATCCCTCGGGAACAGGTAACGCTTATGTCCGTAGCTTTCACTATTAGACAACGCTGCCGTCCTCTAACTAAAAAGCAGCTAAGTTACTTAGAAAACAAAGCATTTAGCTGCTTTTTAGTTAGAGGACGGCAGAACGTTAAAGTAGTGGCAATCGACGTCTCACCTCCATATGAGGTAGAAGGGGTAGATGCCGACGCGCGTGCCGATCCACACCACGATCAGCATCAGGAACAAGGCGTCGCACAGTTTCTGGTACTTCGCGTACTTTGATGCTTTCACCGACTGCAATACAAACATTATCATTAAACTCACAACAAAAGAGGAGTTACTTTTAGTAACATGCATTTCACCTCTCCTCTTTACATAATCATAACAAGACAGACGGTTCCCTATCAACTTTTCTATTTATATATATATACCTACATATTTCTCACTTTATCCATTCTCGCCATTTCTAACATCCATCTCAATATTTTCATCCCCGTAACATGCAATGTGCTTTCATCACTAAAACTACACTAAGTTGTACTAAGCGTTTCTCACCGAGATTTTTCATGTACCATTAAAGACACTTCCGCTTGACCATCGCTAAGTTAATTTTTGCTTGAACTCAAAACGAAAACTTCAATGGGTTTGGTTTGGCGTCGCACCGTAGGATTCAAGCGAATTTTTTTAAGTGATCAGGCAGCGATGACCACTATAGTACAATGCCAATATATATAATTCACTGCTGTTGTCTGTGCACCTACCACTCACCAGTCTTCAAGGCAATAGTGTATAAACATCTGGGTTCGTTAGATCCATCATCCATTGCTTTCTGTCAAGTGAGATTGTGGCTTTTTTTTATTATTGATAGGCTCGCCTTTGAAAACTATCTCACCTGATAGTAAGTGATGAGTGGCCGGCGATGGAGCACACTTGCCTAGAAGTAACCTATTCACTCTTGACTTAGACCCCTAGGTTGTAGCTATCAGGAAACACAGACTCCGACAGAGAATTCCACTGCTTAGCTGTACGCATAATGAATGTGTTTCCAAAATGCTTTGTACTAATGGGTGGGATATCCACCATGTACCGATGGCGCAACGCCGTACGTCTAGTGGTCCGATGATGGAACGGACTTGGTGGAATTAAATTGTGCAATTCCAAAGCACACGGCTCATCACGAAAAAAAAAAGACGTGTGGCACTCGGGGACTGCCGCGGTAAAACTATTGCATAGCATCACTCATTTGTTTTCTTATCGGTCACCACGCTCAAAACAAATGAGTGGGGGGTGTTAGGTTATTTTCGTTACGGAATTTCTGGATTTGGTCTCCACGCTCAAGGCCCGCGATAGAAGCTATGCAATAGCTTAATAAAAAAGGATACTAACCTCAACAAAAATATCAGCACAGTCATGTAACAGCAGCACAAGGGTGCCAATCCTGTGCAGATTGCAGACCCAGCTGAAGGACAGCAGCAATATGGTGGCGATGTGGTGCACGAACATCTGCCAGAAGTCCTTGCGGCGCACGTCCCAGAACTGGGAGATGGTGAGCGACCAGTAGAACGCCGCCGAGATCATGTAGTACCACCAGATGTCGTTTGTGAGACCCTGTCATTAAAAAGATTAGATAGTAGAGACAAAATCACGCTTGCTATTCCTAGAAGTTAGGAAGATGTGCCACATAAAACAACCACATCTTGTCAATAATTTATTGACATTTTGGAATTATTTATTTATTTTTCTTTATTTATGGAATTATTTTATTTATTATTGGGATTGTAATTTTATTTTCTTTAATTTATGTTTTGAATGCATATTTTAATTTTTTGTCCTGTTTCAACCGATTCAATTTTGTATTTCAATTGAGTTCTTTAGTATGGGTTTTTTACCTGAAATAAAAGATTTTTTTCTTCTACTTTTGAAAACGTATAGGTATACATTAAAATAAGCGTTTTGACAGTTGCCTGGACTTAACGAATCACCTGGTGAACGTCAATCTAGAAAACCCTCATTTAGCATAAATTAGTGCCACACTTCTTAATTACCACTCAAACAAAATACCAAATTACGTTATCAAAACCTCTTGAAAATAAATTCACACTCATTATCGTATGGGTAAAATAATCGTTATAATTACCTAGTTCTACAACGTAATTAGAGGAACAATTATTTCAATTTACAGTAGGTCAGTTTTAACGTGTACTAATTGTCTGTCTTCACATCGATTGTTGGAATGTCTGAGGAATTACTATGCCTTTAAAATAGACCAGTTTTAAATAGAACAATACTTTTAAACCAGGCAAATAATTCGAAACCAAAATATTAATATAGCGATTAATAATATAATGAGGGGGGGCAGAGCCGGATTTAAACGGCTTATGTTTAACTTACCACCAGATATAGTAACATATAAAAGACAAAAATAGTAAATGATCACCAAAATTAAACCTACATTTTAATGTAAAATTATAACCAGTTTTAACATCTCGCTATCCTATTTAAGCAAAATGAATCCAAATAAAGCATCGGCAGAACCCCATGGTTACGGAGATATCAGTAGTTAAAATTTTGATGTTAGGTTAACTACCTGCCAAGCAGCAGCTCGACGGAGCCCCGCTACGCGGGGCTCCTACTTCTGGGTGGTTTAAAAAAAAAATAACCTCGAAGAAGGTGACGGGGTCTGTGTTCGCTCGCTTCGCTCGCTCACTACCACCCCGCCACCTTCTTCTAACCTAAATCTATCCGACCCGGGGTGCCCTAAAATTCCACTAAGATAGATTGTTGATTAGACAAAGTATCATCTTGCTCTACGGGGCTAAAAAGAGCGCATTAATTTGCTCGCTAAGATTTGGTTATCATTTACTACATTTGGTGTTCGAATACAATTTAAAGTACAGTCGTAACTAAAATACTATTGTAACTTTAGGATTTCATTTTTTTTGGTGTCAAGTAATATATTTTTGACAAAAGAACTAAGGGTACCAAAGCGTTTTATGGTGGTCATTATATTTAATCCCGATTTAAACATAGACAGTTGCCTGTGTGCCACCACCACAACTTAAGGGGGCCGCCACCGAACCACAAAAAAAAGGTTAGGTACAGGTTCAGTAGAAAAAAAAAATACTTTTTTTTGTTACAAATAGTTGATACGAAAAACTTATTTTTTCTTTGAGCGAAAAAAGTCAACATTTAAAAATCTGCGAGATCGAGTACGAAATATGAACACAAATGGCGCCTTTCGCGTACTCTACCGCGCCGCGCTAGACCAATAGCAACACAAACGATTTGAGGGCCTCCAAAATATGCTCTGCCTATGAACCGCCGAAGTCTAAATCTGGAGGGGGGGGGGGATAGGAACGCGGAAAGTACTTTACAGTTGCCATCACGGATCTTGAGCGGTTGCTCAGAAGTCAAATATTCGGTCTCTTTAGTGGTGCGAAATCGACGCGGGGGCGGGGAGTGTCAGTGATTAGCTCGCCGCACTATCGCGTCATAGACATCACTCCTAATTCGTTCCCTGCGTTGCTGCATGTATCTAACAACGAAGACGATTGGCTCGCCAATGTATGGAATGCGCACAGCAATCCCCACTCTGACGCCGAGCGCTCAAGATCCGTTTTGGCAACTACGACCTATTCTCATAGCGTTGAAATATTAAAGGATGGTCGACGACAAAAGTAGGTACCTATTTTAAAAGGAACCTGAGAAAGATCTTATGTAACAAAATTATACAATACCTTAGCATTTAGCACAATGATACACATTTCAAAAATGATTCATGATATAAAAATAGAATACGGGAAACCGAAAAAGATATACAAAATTAATAATTCATTAACTTAATAAAAATCAGACGATCTGCTTATCATTTAATCTATTCTAACATCCAAAGATCTTTATCGAGGTAACTGGTAAATCTATGGTAAACACCAAGTCTTGAGATCAAAATATTGACTTAAATAATTTAAAATACCATGTAAAGGTCACGCATATGAGATATATCTTGAATTTGAGCATAAAAATGTTTGCCTTATTATTAATTAACATAAAAAGTCTCAATTGGGCCTGTGTTTATTTTTGTACAATATTTTGTGGTAAAGAACAAATGATAGTAAACATTATCTTGTTCTGAAAACCGCTTTAGAATTGGCTATAGAATGACACACAAAAATGAATCGCTAAATGTGTTATTAGTAACACATTTAGCGATTCATTTTTGTTCTCGCAAATCTCGAGAACAACTGAACCGATTTCGCTAATTCTATTTTTGTTGTGTTTGTTATTGTGAGGAGTAAGTCGTTATGGAAAAAAAAATGAAAATTTGGGTAGAGTAGAGTAGGGTAGAGTAGGATAGAATAGGGTAGAGTAGGATAGAGTAGGGTAAAATAGGGTAGAATAGAGTAGAGTAGGGTAGAGTAAGGTAGAGTAGAGTAGGAGGAACTTCACGCGAGCAAAGCCGCGAGGGTACAGCTAGTACTTGTATAAAGAAAAGTGGTCGCGAGGTGAGAACATCTTGCTATCTCTTTTCTGCGCGCATAACCTAATGTCAGTGACGTCACATTACAGTTTGTGCATTATTGTTCTGTTACTTGACAGTTTTCCCTTCCCTCATATTTTAAAGATTTTTAACTTAAATATTTAATTTTAAAAGGATTTAGAAAAAAAACTATTTATTTCCGATTTTAGATACTTAGTTACGTTTTGATACAAATAATAAAATAAAAAAAAACATTGCACGGTCATCAATCTAAGCCAATGTCAATATCTTGGAAAAAAACACCTTGGATAATTCTAGGCTTCTTTTCTAAGTTTACTCAATATAAATGAAAATGTATGAAGTCCTCTAGTGCTAACATTATTTTGCTATCGATGGCTATCACAAATATATTTTCAGAAGCTCGCATCAATCATTTGAATATTCACCTTATATCTATAATAATAAGAGTAATTTTAAAATCTCACCTGATGAGGATACCCGATATAGCACTGGTCGATATCCCACAGCCACTCCTTGTCCCACAGAGTATATAACCCGAAGGTAAAGTTACAGGTGTAGAAGACGACTTTCCAGGCATTCTCGCTGAACTTGACGAGGGTCGAGGGCTTGTCCTGTCCGCGACGGAGGCGCCACCAACGTTGAACCTCGCGTTCGGACAGGTCGAGCTTCTTGGCTACAAGTGCTGGCTGGAATTTATTAAAATAATTAGGTTAGTTCTGAGATTTTTAAACACACTTTTGTCTTCAAGATTGACATTTATGAATGCTCCTGTCATATTACGTTACGGGCCATTCCCTCTCCTAGGCCTGAGTCCCAACAGTGGGAACGTTAAAAAAAGGCTGATGATGATGAAAAGGTGGACCTCATCCGAAATAAATATTTATTATTATTTCCTTTAATTATCTTATTTACGTATGATTTATTTATTTGAATGTTGACAGAAATATAAAAACAACAGCCCATCAGGAACAGGATCCAATCCAAACTACCGGTGATTAGGACTCCAGAGAAAGGAACCTTCTAACTATACGAGCCGTGTACAAGAGAACTACTTTCTGAATCAAGCTCTTGATCCACTCGCCTTACGAGAACCTCCTAAGGTGATCGAGGAGTTAATTCGCGCAAAGATCGAACACATGCACAAATCTCTTAGCACAAAAAGGCAATGCGCTTGTTTTACTTCGTCCTTCATTTAACAACCTTGTATCCAATCGATATTAATGTCTGTAGACAAAATGACGTTAAATATTTTTGACCTTAGCGTGAGCTCCATAATTTACCTCATACATACATTTACTTGAATTTCAGTATGCATAAATAGCGGTTTGCTACGAAGTGTTGGCTGTCGTTTTACGGTCTTCGTGTCAGCGATGTGAAGTGAAACTACTCGGTTGAAGTGAATCCAATGTACGAGTAGATACCTATTGCTTTTACATTATGTATGTAGAGACGTTTGAGTCAAATACAGATTTTTTACAGTATCATTCTCAAAACCTGGATCACAAGTAAAGGGCGTAAAATGCATCCGGTATTTTTACATACATTCATTTTGGGGAGCGTGTGGAAATCGCATGACTTAATTCGGCTATCTCTATTCATATTATATGTTATTCATATAACATAGGAAAAACCGACGTACGGCGAGTATCCAACCTTAAGTTGTTGAAACCTCTACGGTCCGGTCTAAGCGTTTCGCCTCGTCGTTTATAACGCGTACAACGAAGGACTGGAACAATTTGCCTGCTGCGGTCTTCCCGTCCGCTTACAATTTAAGTGTCTTCAAAGGATAGATTGACTAATCAATCTATTAAGAGCCTATGCTCTTAATAAACTAGTGCGCCTCACCATGAACGATTACAGCACTGCTTACCATCGGGTGGGATCGCAGTCAAGCACTAGCTTAAAATATAAAAAAAAACATACACAGCCCCACCAGAGAAATCGGGCTGTCAGAAAATAAGCTTCTCCTTCCTCTTAGCCTTCCAAGCTCCTGCTCTCTCATTCATACGTGTGCGGTTCAACGCGATTTCGAAGCGATTCGATGAGGTTTACGCGAATTCAACGCTACGCGGCGTTTTTGTTCTACATGTGCGCGAAGATGAGGCTTCAGTCGCCATTTATATAAAACAAGTTAGTGCACCGCTAGAGTTCGCACTAAATATCAAACCAACTAAACGCGACCGCTTCGCTTCGCACGTTACCGCACCGCACCTACGTGCCTTTGGTCATCTGATCCGGGTTCAACCCGCTACAGTAACAATATTGTCCGCCTACTTACGGACTCGACTTTACAAAAAAAAAACTTACTTGAACTCATTTGTCATTGACATACCTACGACGGTATTTTACATTTTCAAGGTTTATTATGTGCCGTAGTGCAGTCGAGGACTCCGCAAAGTAATTAACGTCTAAATCTAACTTATAAATGACTGTGCTCACGAATCAATTACCGTAAATAGCAGAAAGGTCAATAAAAATATTTCTAGGAAAGTTCACGCTTACAGAACACAAAACAATGAACATAACAATATGATTTATAAACAGATATGATATTTTATCGAATATATTATGTAAAACTATTGATAACACTAGTAATATAGAATTATCTGGTATTTATGATTCACGTGATAAAAAAAACAGGTCAAGTGCGAGTCTGACTCGCGAACCGTGGTAACAAGTTTATAATCATAAAAACTTTTTATAAAAAAAATAAAACCGACTTCAATGTTAAAAAACACTGAAAAGTATAAAATTCTTCTGGCTTCATTATCAGATCAGTTCGATACATCCTCCCCCCTTTTTCTGTCAGTCAGTCATCGACTACACGTATAAACAAAGCAACTTTACTTGTAACCACAATTCTGCTGTGATCCTATGAGTAGTTCTGTTCCATATCTTTGAAGTTCATGATCAGATCATAACAATATTTCTATGGGACCAACTTGGAACCTTTCAATCAAAAAAAGAATTTTCAAAAAAAAAAAACATAAGTACTTTCAGCCGAACATAGAACCTCCTCCTTTTCGAAGTCGGTTAAAAAGTAATATTTTTAAATATAACTACTTTACGGTTTTCCTATAATTATGCTACATGGCATTCCTTCTTGCTAAATTGTATAATTCTATGTCAACGAGAAGACCCCTATAGGTTTTCTTTGATTTCCTGGCGAGCGTCATAATATGACCTATAATAATCGGAGCATAAACTGTCTTTTTCTTTCTTAGAAGTTCGATTATTTCACTGCATCCTAATAATCCTAGTCATACTGTTGAATTAAGTATGCTTTTTAGCCGTCTGCAAACAATCAAGACATATTCTGTGTAAAGTTAGTTTATCACGAAGATGATTATTTTACAATCGCCAAATGATACCACTCAAATAACTGAGAGATATCATTGAACATAAGGTCATGGCTATCAAAACAAATTGTCGAAAAATTACACGTAACTACAAAATATGACAGACTTTTGACATGTAACGTGCAGTGAGTACGAGTAATATTCCGAATCAATACAGGATGGACGAAATGGCGCACATCTTGCGACCTACGGATATCCCACAAGTTAAAGGGTAAAATCTACAAGTGCGCGATGTGCTCTCCCACGCCTCCATCCTATCTCATAACTCACTATTATTCTTATTTGTTTTTTTTGTTTTATTGTAACATAATAATGACTCTGCACGTATTGGTCTCGACTGTTAGTGCAGAGAGTACATGTAATAGAAATAATAGTTCTCATCTCTGTTCTTCACACGCAAGGAATCTGCGTTCTTCTAAAAATCTCCAACTGCTCTATTCATCTCATACTTCTGATTTTGTTCATTCTTCCTTCTATATACAGTCCATCCTTCTGTGGAATGCGCTACCTCTCGATATCAGGACGGCCGGAAGTCGGTATGCATTTAAGCGGAAGTTTAATCATTTTCTACACCAATAGCAGAATCGTCTCAAAACTTTTGTCTTTACTTTATATAAATATATTTATGTAAGTAGTTTATATACATATTACATTAAATATACTGTTTACTTTTTACTCTTGTTTTAAAAACAAAATTTTCTTTTTGTGCGCCTACCATTTTCACCACCCTAGGTTGACTGGTAGTGAATGAGTCTATGTACTTTGTGTGGCATGAAGATTTAATAAATAAATATGCCCTACGGTATGGATTAGAATGTTAGGTTGTAAAAAACACAGTTGAAAAAGGATAGCAAGTAGTGGAGATGACAACGTTGAGATAGACGTGCGAAGTGACGAAGTTGGATAAAGTGAGTAATTAGTATATTAGAGGAATTTTTAAACTGGCACCAGTGATTGAAAAGATGAACGGATTTGGAACGATCGTGTGAACGGAATTGATAAAACGGATGTTCTTAAAAGAGTTATGAGTATACATGTGGATGGATACAGATAGAAAGAGAAGACAAACAAAAGCTGAGTGAATCGTGGGAAGAGGAAGAAGGGTACGAAATAAAAAACAAGTTCCGCCGAAACCAAATAACATGAGACAAGGGCAGGAAGATAATGATGTACAGCAAGCATTATAATTTCAGTTAATGTTATACAATTTAAATGTCGTTATCGTCAACGGTCGACAATCCTCAAGTACTGCACAAATATTTACCCAAGATAGAAAAAGATTACACGGTTTATAAGAGCATTCGAGACTACTTGATAATAATGACATTTATTCTTCTATCGAGTAAATAATACCTGTGCAATAAAATTTATAGAGGCTGTGAAATAATTACATTATCTCGGAAATTTTTATATCCAAGGTTACAAACTATCGAGAACCGCGTTATCTTTATCGTGTCATATTACTTTTGAATAGAAATTATATTCCGCAAAAAATATACATAACTCAGTTGTATTAATGCGTAATTATTTGCTTTAATTCGTAAATTATGCTGGAACCAAAATTGTAACATCTATTGTACCATATTCAGATTAATAAACATTTTTGATTTGATATAATTCTACGGAATCACAGATAGAAACGAATATTGGCTGCAATTATACAAATATCTTTATGGCACACCATAGAAAGGTGTGTTCCGGATCTGGGAATCTAGTGCATGTGATTTTACACACTGTTCCGTGTGATTTTACATGCCTGTAACGCACACACGCACACAGGATACAGTAGTAGTAGTATTCCTACTGTAAGACAACGTTTAAAATACATTTACAAAATACTGTAAAACGGAGTATTTAAACACGATGCGAAAGTAAAAAACGTTCATTGCATATTAATCGCTCTCATAAAAGACATACATTTACTTCAGTTCACCAACTAACAATTGGCATCTTTTGTTTTTTTCACAAGAGCTGATAAACTAACGATTGATTATTTATTTTCAGAATAAATACAGCGATATTTACCTGTTTCAGTTTTGGTGATGCCTTGTACAGTTTTTCAAGTTTAGGATTATTTGGTGCTCGTCGTGGTTTCGTGTTCTTAATGCCCAAGTATGTACCGAACGGAGCGATGACAAATCTGCAAAAAAAGCACGTCGCGATTATGGTTTTTTGCTTGACTAGTTTTTTGGGTACAAAGAAGCCCCTTGACCCAGTAATTTCAGTTTCACTTAAGATATTTTAAAGCAAATTCATATTGTTCAATTCAATATAATCTTTTTAAAACCAGATTGGTGATAGGTTTCATCACAACAGGGAGCATGGGTACGCCACAGTTATGGCGGTAAGTCCCCTATTTGAGGCGTGGCTGGAAAGACCTCACGGCGTCCTTAACTTCCGCATGGCGCAGGTCCTCACTGGACATGGCAAGTTCGGGAGGTTCCTGTACCGGATTCGTGCGAAAGTGACGCCCGGGTGACGCCACTGTGCGGAACGCCCGGAGGGCACGGTGGTGCACACATTCGAGGTTTGTCCTGCTTGGGCGGAGCATCGCCGTGCCCTCGTGAGGGCGATCGTTTGCGGAGACCTCTCGCGCCGGGCCTTGTTTTATTCAGGCCATGGTCCGGAGCGAGGAGGAGTGGCAGGCGGTTGCCTTCTTCTGCGAAGCAGTAATGCTAGCAAAAGAGGAGGCCGACCGCATCATGCAACGGCGCTCTCGCTGCCGCCGGGATTCCGATCCCGATTTCCGGCCACTGTAGACGCGGGCTTGCGGATGGCGAGCTATGGGTGGCTCGCTGTCCGACCGTCCGGTAACTGTCCGGTCCGAGCCCAAGTCGTCGACGGTGCGCACTGTTTCCGCGCGCCTCAAGGAGTTGTCAGCAACAGCAGGGGCCCAGCTGGGTCAAAGCCATCTGGGGCCAGGGTTAGTTTCTAAAGATAGCTCGAGCCCCGGTATGAAGGCTTGAAGGAACGGGGTGGGCTTTTAGTCAGTAAGAGTCTGACACTATACTTTCCCGCTCCGCCCAAGAGCGGGGATTGTCATTAGATGATTTTCCCACTATAAAAAAAATACCACAGGGAGCAAAAACTCTCAAGGTCTCTCTAAGTTGACGAGTCTCTCAACGTTGATAACAAAAATGGCGCTACTAACCGGCGCAGAGGGGCTCTTATCAGATATCTCGGTAGTACATTTTTTAAGATCATAGATAAGACACTCCGCCAGTGTTTGCTGAGGCTGCATCATTTGACTACCATAAACAGACACAAATATGGCGCCAAGATAAAGAAAACAGGAGTACTAACTATACACACAATGTGGTTAGTTCTTCTAACAGTCAAAGAACTTTCTTTCCGACTGACTTTCATTTAAATTAATTGTTCATTGCTATTACAGAAAGGTAATAGCACGGCATGCGACCGGCCTGTTGCTGGAACTTGGCCAGCGAACTACCGTGCGCTTAGATTGTTGTTTGTTTAAATGTTTATTAATGATAAATAATATTTATTTTGCAAATGGGTTTTTACAAAACACGTCAAGTTTTTCGTCAATTTAAACTTGATGAGGCCGGTGTCTCCAAGCTGATTACCCTGAGAAGAAACACCGTACAAACTTAGGGGTCTACTACTAGTCGTCTTTTAAAGTCCGTACAGTACATGCAAACATGCAATGGTCAAATCATAGAAGAACCATGCAGATTTGAGTGGACCTGGTCCAGTCATGTCAGTACTTGTACCCATAACTCAACTCAGGACTACTAAGGAGCTCAACGACTTTATGAACGACACCAAGGACAGGACATTTGTAAAAAGGTAACCTATTGAAGTACAGTAAAGACGGGTTACTTTGGACCTGGAGTATAACCTTAGCTAAGCTTATTTATCAATTATTAGGGATCCAATAGGGACACGGGACACTGTGTTTAAAGTATGTCTATGGGTTAACAAGCTTGGGCCAAAGTTATACCTTAGAGTCGAAGTAACCCGGGGCCCCACAAACATAAATCTCCTCTTTCTGCGCAAAGAGCTCGAGATGGGCCACAGTGTCCTCAACTTCCCCCTGAGGCAAGTCCTCATCGGACATAGCAAGTTCGGGAGGTTCTCTTCTCGAATTCAAGCGGGAGAAACCTGCCCCGCTTGGGCGGAGCACCGACTAGTCCTCGAGGTGGCGATCGACAGCGGAGACCTTTCGCGCCTGGTCCTGACTCAGGCCATGGGTAAAAAGGAAAGGATCACCTCTTTGTGAACGCACCGACGTTACAGGAATAATTCCTAATGCGGGGCAGTTTTAAAATAAAAAAGGCGAATATTTGTGAGTGTGTTTGTTAGTCCTTCACGATGAAACTGCTGAAGGGATTTGGATGATTTTAGGAACTTTAGTAGACCATGTTTTGGAATAGCACATAGGATACTTTTTATGCCGGGAGTATGTCCATTTGAGATAATTTTCTACTAAAACGCGGGCGAAGCCCCTGGCAGTAGCTAGTAAGATATAATAAACAAGCGTTGATAGATCCACTGACGACACATTTTTCATCTGAAGTCGATCGTCTGTAGACTGATATAAGAAAAAGTTTTGTCTTCATTGATCGTCGTTTCACGTGTTTTATCCAGAGATGAGAACACCAATGCGATCGAAGTTTATCAACTCATCGATGTACAGGTACATAACACCCAATAATACGAAGCGCCAATTAGGCATTAGAAACCATTACTTATATTATAAAATTTTATTAAAAAACGAACAGCTTTATCATAAATTATAATATTTAAATAATAGAAAGATTTTTTTTTGTTCAAAATTCAGTAAGAACCTTTATAATTCTGGTGGAAGGGGAAACTGTCAAATAGAAAAAGTATGCACATTTGCACAAATTTAAATTTGACGTCAGGACCCAAAGACATTAAATATATACTACCAATAGACAGGACATAGCGAACAAAAGTCTAAACCGATACTTGTTACTTGGTAGTAACAAGTCGCTCAGTCTAGTATGACACCCCTAAACGTCAAGTCGTGTTTGTATCCGCTTTAGGCACTAAAAGAAAATCATTTTCTGAGAAAATGTGCTGAGTTGCGCATTACGCTATTGTAAATCTTGTTATGGTAAAATTGTTGGTAAACCGAAGTTAGGCTTCGGTTTATTTTGTAAATATTCTTGGTATTTACGCAGTAATTAATTAAAATTCAACAATTTCCATGAATAGTTCTAGAACATTTGCTGATTTTATGATAGCGCCATCTATTGCTGAAAAGTTTAACCTTACCTAGCACACACCAGTGGCGTAGCGTGGGTTTTCGCCGCTTGGGATCGACCAGAAATACGCCGCCCTTTGTTGTTTATTATGTTTAAGAACACCAGTATTAAGAACGACTGCAGGTATCCCGTCGGGGCTACTAGCTTTATTCTTACGTACGTCTTTCTGATGGATACGAATATCTGACATACTCGTCACGTACCTATCAGGAGAAACAGGGGGCGGTGCGTCACCGTAATTCAGACGCGAAGATTCCGCAATAAGAGGGGCAATTAAGTTTGCTTTCTCCCCAGCGGTGTGAGCCAGGGACCCGTCGGGTTTCAGCAGTGGCGGAGGTTAGGGACGGCAGAAGTTCGATGCACTCGAGTTTGCCAGGGACCAAAACGCTTTACTACCAACGGGGTTTGTTCCCTATTCGGCCAATGTGGTCAAACTGGGACCTCCACAACACCTTAAGAGTCACGTCACTCGCCTTGCGCATACGAGTGTTGGCCCAAGGTCGATATGCGCGTGTTTAATCGCGTTAGCGTGAACACACTCAGTGCCAAGTCATGGTTGAGCTTGGTCCGACATTGGTACGTCATAGAATGAACTTGGATTACATCAAAATTTGCTTGGCAAGTACGTAACGTTGCGCTCGCAATTTCGAATATCTAAGTTTTTTTAGCGCTCTCTGCCGCCTCCTTTCGTATGCCGCCTAGGGCCATGGCCCCCACCACCCTCCCTTCCCCAAGCTACGCCACTGGCACACAATGAAGCTTCTACCACGAGCTCATAATGTTATCTATTTTACGACCTAAACCGAACTGTTTGATCCTTTTTCGTTCGTACTACTCACATTTTAACATATCGTGGTAAAGGTCCTGGCCACCTACCGAGCAATAGTTAATTTATACAAATTTTGACAAATTTAATTCGCGTGATTGCTATTCAAAGCTAGATGGCGTCACTGAGAGATGGGATGACAGTTTTTCTAAGACATTTCTCCTGATAGCCGCTCTATTGTATCTCTTTAAATCTCTTTGTCAGGACCATTAGGTTCGGCAAGATTTCCCCATCACGTCCTTACTCTTCCGTGTCTATATTTAAAATGCTAATTGCTGTTTCTTTGATGCTATTTTCAGAAAAAAATCATTCATTATTATTAGTGCTATTTGTTATTTCATGTAAAATAAAGAAAAATACGCAATTACAAGTAAGGTCATAACAATACATTGTCAGGAGAGGCATAAAATTAATCAATATTGCAGTTTTCAATGACAAGTTTGAAGTCCATGAACCAATAAACCTTTCGCCAGATAAGGGGCTGATATTTACTGTTTTTCTCTTATTCTCTGATAAGAGTGGCAAGACCCGAGTATCCGGGATGACTTAACTGCAGTTAGTATGGAAGCTAGCTGTATTATTTTTGTTAGGAGAACGCACGACTACTATTTCACCAGATGGTAAGCGATGATGTGGTCGACGATAAAGCACGCTTGCCTAGAAGTAACCTATTCTCTCTTGGCTTAAAGACCACAGGTTGTAGACATGATAGCGTCATTATTCTCTGATCCCGATTTATTTGGGTTAGGCAAATTGACTTTTTCTTCGATACTACTCTGTTAATTGTAATCTTAGAGCACCTTTCTAGGCAACGCCCCGGGTGCCAAAAATCACAGGGTGTCCCCGGTAAATAAGTATGTAAAACTTGTGCAATCTATCTGCATCCAAACTTTTAAATCTCTTGAAAAATATGTAGTCCGTTTACAAAGTAACCAGAGGTGATTGAACTTCACTAATTTACAGCAACTTTTCAGAACAAGTACGAACGAGAATCTACTCAACCAACCAACTTGACACGATTTTTTTGTATTGTTATCCGTTTTTTGGAACTCGGTAACTACGCATGCACAACAATGCGATCTCGTGTTATTCACAAATGGCAAGGTGAGGTCGCCTACCAAATCTATCTGCGACCAAGTGTAGAGATTAGCACATTTTGAAGGTACGTCAAATGTCTAGCAGAAATTATCACACGCTGACGAACAAACAATGAAAAAGGAAAGTCTTATTCTGGGTTGCTTTCTCATGTACAGAGATTCTTACAAAATTTTACACGGTGGAGAGGCTGGGAGTTGTCTAAGTACAAAAGTTTGCACCAACTTTTACGGCTTCTCTTAGGTACTGGAAGTTACTTAACACCTTCAATTACCTGTATTGAGGGAAGCCATAACGATGTTTCCCCGCCTCCTTTAAAATAAAACCTTTCTGAGTACCTCTTCGATTAAATCCCTACAACGTTTTAGCGGCGATTAACATTTAACCAACCAAAAAATGTCTCATACTAATTCATCTGATTATTTTGGCCTTGTATGGGACATATTTAGAATTTGCCCCTTGAATATTTGACATCAGCGTATGTCTAATTACGGGTTCAAAGTTCTAAACAAAGAATGTTGCTCGCGAATATAATATACAGATGAAACTTCGCAGACATCCATAAAGCTAGCAGTTTTCGTGTTCGAAATCCTCATCCTCGCAAGAGATAATGATTAGATGGCAGCGATATTGACATGCTTAAAGAAAGAAAGAAAGAAAGAAAAAAGAAAGAAAACATGTAAAGCGATTATAGGTCCCGTTATGAACGGGACTGTTCCTTTTCTCTGTGGTTTTGGAACGTAAATTAGTCCCGTTTTATAAAACTGCAATATACAAAGAAAAAAAAATATAAATCAATATGAATAATTATAATTATTACTGTGAATATTAAGAGACTGTTTCACAATGTCCGAATAGCAACCACTTCTTAAAAAAAAAAAAAAAAAAACAGAAATAGAACAGAATTTCTATGAAGTTATCCAAGTTAACGGAAGCTTAATCATAGGTCAAGTGGTGAAACCGACCCCAATTGTACGAGTATTAATTTCTAAATAAAGAAAAACTAGTGTTATTTTCATGATTGACCTGCTAACTAGCGTAAATAAATGGTCACTTTAAGTGTAGTACATGTACTGTTAATTTATCTTTAATGACAATCTGATATGCCCAATACTTGTCCACTTGTAATTTACACAGATACTCATCAACAAAGATATACAAGTTCCATGCACAGGTTAATAGGGGCGTGACCAAGTCAACTCAATTTGATCTAGTCAATCAATATATACGAGTATCTCTGACAAATAGCCATAATATAATTGATAAGAGTCGCAAACGTAACAAAATTGATGTTATCACAATCAATGTAGGTACTTACCTTAATCTATATGTATGTAGTTGTTGAGTCATGTTCTCACGAAATTTGTTTAGGATTGTCTATAGTTAGTGGAACGATTGTTAGTCACAAGTAATACATGATTATGATAACAAACCGCTTTCAGCTGTGTTCTTTTTTTTCAATACCTACATAATCGCACCTCCGCTCAAATAGTGTCACAACTCAAAAATCAAATTATTGAGAAAAAGACTTAAGTTCTAATAATTCAGGGATATAACGCTTTAAATAAATACAAAAAATTGGTCACTAGTGGGCAAAAAATTAAAGTATGATGAATTCTGAAATTAATAGCACCATAATAATCCTCAGCAAACGATTTTTGTTTGAATTGTGACACTATTTGAGCGGGTTATTCCCAGTTGTCCTCACTGTCAACGCCACCACTGGTGACAAATGGGATTTCTTTCCATAAAATGTCCCATTTGCCACCAGTGGTGGCGTCACCAGTGGTGGCAATTGGGAATGGCCACTTTTTTTGTTCCCAGTTGCCACCAGTGGTGACAAATGGGAAAAATAAAATGATACGCCTCCATATTCCATATTAGTACGGTACACAAAACGAGAGAAATAAAACATTGCACAGACTAATCAAGGTTTTATTCACAATAATTTACATATTCTCTACTAAGGATGTCACAGATTTACACTTATGTATACAATTATACAATAATTTACTTCGAATTTTCTAATTTACATCAAATAAATCAGACAAGTCCAATTTTTTTAATACGCAATCCTGTAATTCCTAGGGTTTTATCACACAGTTACAAGCTTCAATGATCAACTTTCTTATTATTATTTATTACAGACCAGTATGTTATTCACAATAATTGAAGTTTTATAATATTCTAACTTACCAGCTATTATTTTACTCAGTTGTTTTCCAAGATGGTCTATACAGATTAATCAATGCAGTATTTACAATAAATTATATTTCTTTTTTTCATATCACAGATCAACTTATTATACACAATAATTAACTTTACATATTTTTTCGATTTGGGCATTATTTTTATCAAAAATTAGCGCCTTAAAGTTTCTAAACAATGGCCCACTGTCATATTTCCTTGCAAGAACTGCATTTGAATATCTTGAATGAACTCATCATTGAATACATATTTTTTCTTCCTTGTTTTAATTTTATTTGAAATCATATTCTTACAGACACTGTAATATGCCGAATCCTTGACCAAGGTGTTCAGAAAATGTATGATGTTGGGATTTTTTTTTCCTACTGCTTGGTTTAATTTATGATGCCACGATTCTAAAAAGTTCTAGGTAAGTTAGAATATTATAAAACGTCAATTATTGTGAATAATATACCCATCTGTGATAAATAATAATAAGAATGTTGATCATTGAAGCTTGTAACTCTGTGATAAAACCCTAGGCATTACAGGATTACGTATTAAAAAAAATTGGACTTGTCCGATTTATTTGATGTAAATTAGAAAATTCGAAGTAAATGATTGTATAATTGTATACATAAGTGTAAATCTGTGACATCCTTAGTAGAGAATATGTAAATTATTGTGAATAAAACCTTGATTAGTCTGTGCAATGTTTTATTTCTCTCGTTTTGTGTACCGTACTAATATGGAGGCGTATCATTTTATTTTTCCCATTTGTCACCACTGGTGGCAACTGGGAACAAAAAAGTGGCCATTCCCAATTGCCACCACTGGTGAAGCCACCACTGGTGGCAAATGGGACATTTTATGGAAAGAAATCCCATTTGTCACCAGTGGTGGCGTTGACAGTGGGGACAACTGGGAATAACCCATTTGAGCGGAGGTGCGATATGAGCCTTTCAGGAAGAACGGCGTAAGCGACGAGTTGCATTTTTGCATGGGGTTTCCTTTATGATTATTTTTAAAATATGTTAATAGTAAAGAACTATTCTATTAGAACAATATCTAGTTATATAAAGTAGAAATTATTACACTTTTGCACACCCCATTGCCTTCAAAAAAACGAAAACTGTCGCTTACGAAGTTCTTTTTATAAATAGTCAACATCTTCAGTTTTCTTTTCAGGTAGGTACCTATGTCTATGTTGGAGTGAGAATAGACGTAGCGTTTATGCGCAGTGCCCTCCAACTATGTGAGGGTCGGTTATTAGTCTAACCAGGTGAAATTGAAAGTATATTTACATCGCTACGATTGGCAACGACGACGACAAGAACGACAATTGGAAGTTTTGTTACTAATTGTACCTACTCTAAAGTGGGATTGCTTGAAGCTGTGGGCTTGAAGAGCCACTTATTGGGTCCCGAAGTGGTTAGGCGAAGGTGGAGAGATGAACTGGATAACTACCGGAGAGACTGGCCCGCAATGGCCAGAGACAGACGTGTGTGGAAAAGAGAGAGGGAGGCCTTTGCCCAGCAGTGGGACATAAATGGGCTAACTAACTAAATTGTACCATGAAGTTTATTCTATTCTATAGGCTAGCTAACCCACAATGAGGATACCAGTCAACACAATACCCTTGGTTGCCAGATTTCCAGTGCTCTGACTGAGCTGTGGGCTAAAAGAGTCACTTATTGGGTCATTAAACACAAGGCGACATCGCTGCAGTCCAAGGTGAAGGTGGAGAGATGACCTGGATAACTACTGGAGGAACTGGCCCGCAATGGCCGAAGACAGACGTGTGACAGCGGGACATAAATGGGCTCACTAACTAACTAAATTGTACAATTAAATTTATTATATTCTATTCTATAGGCTAGCTAACCCACAATGAAGATACCCTCAACACAATACCCTTGGTTGTCAGATTTCCAGAGTTCTGATTGCCTGTAAAGACGACTGTCAAAGGTGTACAAACCTTTCAATCGTGGAAATCACAGACACAATAGAAAGACAATAGGTGCGTTCGCTTGGGGTTTAATGATTTAAACTGCATACTCACACGGTTGATAAAAAATATTTACATGAAAATATCTGCTCGGATCCTGCATAGCGGACGCTCGTTCATTTTCACCGACGTATTTTTTTATCATCTCGCATAATAATACAATTATCATAATATAGTATATATTACAATAATTGTATTGTATAGTTTTTAAGTTTCCCTTTTTTTTCCATTTTAAGTCTACTTATTACAATACGATAATAATAATATTTTACTTTTTTTTTATTTGCGTGGCAGAGTGGACATAATGCGCCTCTGTGTCTTGGTCCCAAATATCAAAACAGCTGCAGATGACGTAGGCAAAAATGATAGTTATGAAGAAAGAAAAACAATCTTTAGTCGTGAGTCGTGAAAGTTCAACTAGACTGACGAGAAAATCCATGGACAAAACTTATGTTTATAACTTGGGATATTTGTAATATCTTGTGTTTATTTTTGTACAGCATTTATAAAAAAAACAGCGTCAAAACTGGTCATTAATGAATGCAGCAATTAGCATATCAAATATTGTAACGAGGAAGAGTGGAGGAGTGGCATATTTCGGTAACTCTTTTACCGCATATATATAACCATATGGCGGTGAAGTCACATTTCAGTGTGTGCATCCTTTTTTTTTTTATGGTGGGAAAAATCATGCATTGACATCCCCCGCCCTTGGGCGGAGCGGGAGATAGTGTCAGACTCTTACTGACTAAAAGACCCACCCCGTTCCTTCTTGCCTTCATACCGGGGCTCGAGCGCCCTTTCGGATAACCCTGGCCCCAGTAGGCTTCGACCCGGCTGGGTTGCTGTTGCTGACAACTCCTTGAGGCGCGCGGGAACAGTGCGCGCCGTCGACGACTTGGGCTTGGTCCGGACAGTTACCGGACGGCCGGACAGCGAGGCCGGCCGTCCGGTAGCTGTCCATTCCGTTGTTGGCCGGAAATCGGGATCAGAATCCCGGCGACGGCGGCGGCGATAACGCCGTTGCCTGATGCGTTCGGCCTCCTCCTTTGCGAGCATTACTGCTTCGCAGAAGTCGGCGACCCCCTGCCACTCCTCCTCGCTCCGGACCATGGCCTCAACTTAGGCCCGGCGCGAGAGGTCTCCGCCGCCGATCGCCCCCACGAGGGCACGGCGATGCTCCGCCCAAGCAGGGCACACCTCGACTGTGTGCTCCACCGTGTCCTCCGGGCGTTCCGCACAGTGGCGACACCCGGGCGTCACTTCCGCATGAATCGAGTGCAGGAATCTCCCGAACGAACCATGTCCGGTGAGTACCTGCGTCATGCGGAAGGTAAGGACGCCGTGAGGTCTTTCCAGCCACGCCTCAAAGAGGGAACTTACCGCCATGATTGTGGCGTGCCCATCAGTGTGTGCATCCTTATTGATACTTGATAATTTCCGATAAAAAATAAAGTCAACTATCTAATTAAACTGCATTTCTTAATTCCCCATAAAATTAAAACCACAAAAGCTACGTAGCTTGTCAAAAAGGTGATATTTCAAAATTTAAACTAAAAATCAAAAGTAATATTTATGTACATAAGTTAGACACCCATTTTTCCATTCATTGTATGTCTGATGTTACCCTTGACATACATAGTGTCGAATAATTTTAGCCAAAGAGGCTAAAATTACTCGTATTTTCTATGACAATGCTAGCAATACAAGCTTTTCTTAACATACTCTGTCTGATTTGTGTTTGGGAAAATCCCATTGTGTTTATAAATATTGATTTTGAAGAATATCGATGGAGAAAGTGCCATTTTGGAGGTACGCAGAACAGAGAGTCCCATATACCTCCGTTGGAAAGTCAGGATCCTCCAACCACGGGTGTTATGTCTGATGAACTGCCCGGCAGAAGATTTCGGGCTGTTCTGTATATTCAAATCGCGCGGAGAACTTTAATAGCGGGTTTAAACTCTCGCCTCGCGCCTCGCCTCGTATCTCGCCTCGCAGGTCGCGTATTGTTGCGAGGTAGCGAGTTCCAGTTTACACTCTCGCGATGCGTTCAGTTTGAGTTGGCTCAACGATGGAAGACGTCAGAAATTGCGGCATCAACTCTAGCCTTAATGAATATTTATCGATGCTTGACCATTTTAAAAAGAAGGAAAGTAAAAAAATACGTCGTCGAAAAAGATTGTGGATGACATCTATTCATTATCAAGAAATGTAGCCATGAGTGAGTTCCTTTTTACTTTGAGCTCAGCTAGCGGTTTACACATAACCTCGGATTTTTTTTTTTCCAAGCATCATTTACGTTTTGGATCCCAAATTATACTCTCGGCCTGATAGAGTTCCAAGAACTGTAGAGTTTCCTCTTGAGACCATTCCATTTTTTGGTTAAAGATTTACACCAAAACAACACTACCTGCACGGAAGGGCGCCGTAAACAAACTGAAACGAGATTGCGAATGTAAACACTACGCTCGCCTCTCTTGCGAGGCCCTTTGACTCGTGTCCAAAAAACCGCCGCCGATGCGAACACCGCGAGTGGCGAGGCACGAGGGAGCGTTTACACTCGCTCGCCTCGCCACTCGCGCGAGAGTGTAAACCGGCTATAATTTCGCGATGCAGGATTAGTTTTTATGTGACGCCATAGATGTCGCTAAACCGTATTCCAAAAAAGTATGTTTCTAGTAGTAAGAATGTCACAACTTTACAAATAGGGGTAAGCAATTGGGTTCACAGACTAGTATTGGATACAAACCAGTCTGTATTCATTCACATGTTATCGGAATTCTTTAAGAAGTTTAGAAGCATTTTACGATGCATTGTTTATCAATTTTACTACCATTATGTACTTTTTATGACCCCACTCACCACACTGTGTTGGTTCATAGAAGTCAAGGAAAAGGCATAGATCAAAAACCAATTCTTATGAAATATAACTATGTATTACGAAAAAGTTAAGGAAAATTATTCCTCGGCAACGACAAGGTTTAAATAATAAATCTATCGACTGTTCAAGTTTGAATAGGTATCGTATGAGAGGTTAAGAAACCTAACTGAATATGTAACAAGAAATACTACATTTTTAGTTTTAACCTTTTCGACTAACATAATTAGAGACACAATAGAAAGATGATGAGAGAGTAAATAATGCTGGCATTCGCTTGGAATTTAATGAATTAATCAAATGTAACAAGTTTAAATAGCTTTATTTGTAACTGTTTATGGGAGTCTGTGTCTATTCAACAAGATAGTGAAGGGAAGGTGGGACTATTTAATTGGAGCAGAATATTGGTGTAGACAGCTAATAACACTGTAGCGTACAATGAATTTTTACTATGCCTCAAGAAGGATGTATTATGTTAGGTGTTGATGTAAACCTTATTATTAAAACTTTATAAAAAATTATAAAGAAGAACTCACATGCACAAGTTCTAGATAAAATAAGGTAAACAATGTTGATATGCCTTTTTATTAAAAATAAATCGTACAAAAGATTATTTAAATTTTGTTAATTACCTAACATTGGTTTAGGTTAATTGTAAACAATTTTAGACAATTTTTTCCATATGTTGTCCACATGTTAAGATTGTTTATATTTAGTTAACTACCTAAACAGATGGAGCATAGCTGACCTGACAGACATTGTCCTCGCTATAAACTATTAAATGCTCATTTTTTTTTTAATTGGTATTAACTAGTGCTTGACTGCGATCCCACCTATTCAATTTCCTATTCTTTCTTTCTGTAAGATCCTTCTTCAAAGTTTTAGAAAACTTAAAAAATGAAGTGGAATGAAATTGGTAGTCTTTCTCAAGTAATGGCGTTACCAAGGTAAATAGGTATTTTTTTTAATAAATAGATTTTAGAACAGTGGTTCACAATGTTCTAAAATCTATTTATTCACAATCATGGTAATTAGAGCCACAATAGTAAAACAATAGGTGCGCGAACGCCGGCATTCGCTTGGGGTTTAATGAATTAAAGTCAGTGTGGCTAAAATATTGCTAATCAATAATGACATATGCTTAGTTTTCCTTAAATTGAACTATATTTACAATTTATTCAAGGAAAATTTGTATTGATAAGTTAGATTTATCACTGTAATTTGTTAAAGTTATGTACCTGCCTAGTGTTTCAAATATGAATTGTCTCTATAGGAAAATCATTTTTTAAAGCAAATTAAATATTAAACATTAAACATTCTTTAACCTGTCAATCGTGATAATGACAGACACAATTGAAAGACAATAGGTGCGCGAACGCCGGCGTTCGCTTGGGGTTTAATGAATTAATATGGGAAAAAATATAAGCTAAAAAAAGCCTTGCATTTCAGCCTAGAAGTAAGTATAAGGTATGAAAGGAAACTATAGTTTAATGCTCATCGTTTTTGGTTGTATGAGGTCATACTTCCTGTATAATAAAGAATAACAAAAATTATGAACACCTACATCAATCAGCTATAACTAGGTACTAACATTTTAAGTGGAGCTTAGCTTTCTTCATGAATGAATGACTACTAACTAAATTAGTATCTTGCAAAATAAACAACTTCCTTTTTCTTTGATAATAGCATACCCAAAAACTGGCAGTTATTTATCATTATTAACTAGTTGGTGTAATTTATTTTATACGCATCGTAATGTTCGTGCCAATTACGATAAGGAAATAATTCCAATGGCAAATAAGAATTCTTTCTAATAAGAAAACCGTAATTAATACGTTACATTTGTATAAACCGCAATAATGTGGATGAACTGAAATTTTGAAAGCATTATTAATTCATGCTTCATTGAGTTTCATAAAAATTCATAAAAAGAACATGAATCAATTTTTTTACTCGTCACACGATAATATGCCTCACGCGATATAGCGCGATTAGGTTATCACACTTGCCGTTTTTATATCTCGATTTCATCAAAATAAAACAATATTTGAGATTACTTACTTCTCTAACACGTAGCGCAGGAATATAAACACAAATGCTAACGGTATAGGATAGAAAACGTGCGTATGATCGGTGTAAACCACCGCCTTATCGGGACCAGGAGCGATGTCTGCCCATGTCGTGTTGGGCGGCAACCACACGTCTTCATTCCAAAACTTGTCGAGGTAATACCTCAACATATTTGGCACTGTATTCTGTTTTGATTACTATTTTAATTAAATCCAATTCAATTTTTACAATGTGTACGAGCACCTCACGGCTTCATTGAGAAAAAAGTGACAGATAATTGTTGCGAAGTTGCCATACAAAACTTGTTAAGTGAGTCGCAACTTGGATTTTTGGTTAAAATAAAATAAAAAACAGTTTATTTTTATTTTATTATTTAAAAAAACAGTTGAAGTATTGTTTTATGTCAGTTGCAATTCCACATCAAAGATATTGAACTTCGAACGCAATCTTGTTATCGTTCATTTAGTCACGAGTATGACGTGGTTTACGAATATTTTGTACATTTAATCCTTTTGCCTGATGGTAACATTGATCAAGGGACGATCAGTTTTAACAATTTGAATTTTATTAGGTAATAAAATTAATAGTAGATATTGTTAAAGATTATGAAATAACAAGACTTTAATTAGAAGAATTAAAAAACACACTCTTGTGTGTGTTTTCGAAAGGTTTCATGGTTCGAAATGTTTTAAACGGCATTCATATTTGTGTCGTACCCAACTTATATAGTACCGTAAAACGCTGCAACATTACCTCTCGTACCCAATTTTGCCTATTTAAAAAACTTGCAAATATCTTTTAAAATATTTCATGTAGCAACATCTGATTATTGGTAGTTATTTAAATCCTTATTTGGCAACTCGAAAAACTGGTCGCCATTTTTATTTTCATTCAAACCCCGCAATACTGATCTGTCAAACGCGATGACTACTGGCCGGCTTCGACGTTACGCGACAAACTTTTACCGTAAGTCCAAAATTATTATTAATTTTAGTAAACTGTTGATGTTGATATGTTATTCGTAAGTTGTTCTATAATTCTAAATACTTTTTAAGTGTTAATTGTTAAAAATAAAATAGTTATTAATGTTTAGGCAAAGTTATGACACTGAACTCCTACTAGTGAACATAACTTTGCCTGACCTAGGGTTGTCACAACGTGGAATACATAATTACGTACCTACCCTACCTACCTAATGTTTTGAGTGTTTATGTACGAATTTGTATTTTTGATCATAATTCTTATTTAGTGTAACTTCTAAACACTTCGACCGATTTAGATTTTCATAAACTATAATCTATATATATAAAAATCAATGCAACTTTTCGTTGTAATTTTATAACTTAAAAACGGGCTCACCTGATCATACCAAATGCTTAAGCTTTGTTCGGACTATTTAGTAGATGGTTCATGTGAGGTTTGGTAGGGTAGAGTACTGTAAAGTAGAGTAGTGTAGGGTAGGGTAGAGTAGTGTAAAGTAGAGTAATGTAGGGTAGGGTGGAGTAGGGAAGAGCGAGAGCGAAGCCGCGCGGGCAAAAGCTAGTAACGATATAAACGATAGAATTCTTAGTTTTGAGTACCTAACTTCCCCATTCGTTCTTTAAATTTAAAATATCGGTAATCGCTGTGTTGTATGGCGTGACACACCAAAAATATTGGTAAATTAATTTTTTTTTTTTTATTTAATATATATCTACCTATAGGTAACATTGATTATTTTTATAAGTAGCTACTTACTGAATAATTATCAAGAATATAAAAGCCGTATGTGCGAAAATATTAAATGTGTACCAATTGCTTTTTGTATCTGGTATTTGATTATTTTAATTATTTGGTTTAAAACTGCCAATGTTAATAGGGATCATTTTGAGTTTTATTTATGTCAAAAAAAAAAACTATTTTGTTGAATTTTTTTATAACCATGCGAAACAAATATTGGATGTCGATAAGATGTTAAGCATTTTGATTTCTTAATAAATATTATGTAAAAATGATATTTTTTTATTGCATTGTGTTCATGACAACCCTATGTTATTTAAAATAATGTATGAAACTACAAGCAAAGTCGAATGCAACATTGCCTAGCATTGTATCCAGCATTATAAGCAAAAAGTGACAGCTTTAGGATTCTCATCCCTAAGTGTTAGTCATAAAGTTTAACTTCATGTTCAAGAATTATGTATTTATGTTGTTTAGACTGTCCAAATTCATGCAGGCAATGTTGCAGTTTTTTGGCGCGACTTTGCCTATTAATTAAATTGATTATACTTATAAAATGAAATAAATTGAACTATATTCTAAGTACACTATAGATGCCCATTAAACTAAGCTTTATTCCTAACTAGGCAAAGAGCAAAATGTGTCGTAATGTTTCTAAATATTTACATATTACTTCAAAACTCAGGCAAAGATGCAGCGTTTTACGGTACCTACCTAATATTTCTGCTAGATTTTGTAGTAGTTGTTTTCGGCACTGAGTCACAAACTCACAAGTGCCATTTTATAGATGAAATCTTATAATACCTACTAGCTGCCACCCGCGACTTTGCCTCGTGAAACTCAAAATGAAAAAAAAAAAATGATTTTCAGCGGCTTTTCTTTATATCATAACAGACTTCAAAAAAGGAGATCCTCATTTCTTTCATTTTTTTCATCTTGTTCAGCGATATCTTCGCCAAATGTATTGTAAACCGATTTCTATGCCCGTTTACACAATAGCTAATAGCCATTGTGTAAATGGGGCAAACCCGTTTCGTTTAAAATATATGAATATAAGAATGACGATATGTCGAGGCTGGGCTAACGTGAAAACGGTGCATTAAGATACATTTTTTTATTTCGAAGAATTTGTCTGCCAGTTGGGCTCATTTTAATTTGACGAAGATCTGATGAAGAACTTCGGAGATAACAACTATGCATAGGTACTAATCAATGCAAATCTTCCCGGATTACTGCTGTCTGTTTATCAATAACACTATTTCGTAACATAAAACATCACGCTAATACGCTCTGTAGGGGTACAGCAGATATTTTTAAGTTCATCGTTGTGTTCAAATTCCATGTCATTATTATAAATCGCGCAAAAGAACTTTTTGGTTTATGAACCGATTGGTAAAACGCGTTAATCTCAGGAACAGCGTACTGATTCGAATTGAAAGATGTATTTATTACTTATTCTTACTAATATTTTACCTCACATGGGAATTGAAACCAAGATCTTACTATTACCATTATGGGTCTAGTTGTTAAGTTGGTATTTACTAGAGATCTGCCCCAGTTTCGTACGGGAGTGAAAACTTAAAATTTCTTTAATATATTTATTAGATATTTATTTATTCTTCATGCTACACAAAGTATGTAGGGGCGGACTTAATGCCTTAGGCAATCTCTACCAGTCAACCTAGGATAGTGTAGAGACAATACTTATGGTAGGCGCATAAAAAGAAAATTAATATAATACCTATGCATGATTTAAGTCCCTACCTAAATCTTCACTTTCTATTGGTGTTCAGTTTTTGAGTTTATCACGTTTATACACGCAGGCAGTCGCGATGGGTGATTTTGTTTTCTATGTAAGGATGTACATAATTTGGTAGGTACAGTCAAGGAGTCATTGCGTAGTAGCAAAATCATGTGATAGGGTGAGGTGGGGTACTGCGCAATAAAAACGGACTGCAGACTCAGTATTAAGTTTGACACTTAGGGTGTTATTATACTAGCAGATAGCGAGCGTCCTCAAAGCAGAGCGGGTGCGCATTGAATACCTTGCGGGCGCGCAACGAACATGCTGCGCATACGCACCGAAATGTTGCGCACGAGCTATGAGATCCGGCACCGAGGTGCGGGTCTTCGAAGTAGCCGAAACTGGGGGTTAACGACGTACAATACACTCAGTAACAATAAGGATTGCGTTATTGTTACTGAGTATATAGTACGTCGTTTTTGTTTTCGTTGCAAGGTCTTTACTGTGCAGCTGCGGCGTGTCCGCGACGCATTCGCTGCACGCCCGCCCTGCCCCGCAGCCGCTCGCAAACCGCTAGTGTTCTAAAGCCTGAAACTGCGTAAAAGGGCTGAAACTGCGTAAAAGGAGCGCGGCCAAGCGGTTCCAGACAAAAGTGCCGCGCCCGCTTTACTCAGTTTCAACTCTTACTGTAGCTAAGTGTGACAGTAAAATTATAGAGATCGTAGAAGTCACTATCAAGATTCTAAGTTCGAAGAAAATGACTTACCCCAAGAACCATGGAGTTGTATGCAACCTCATTGTCCGTGGACTGCCGAGGGCGACCGAGGGGTGCAACTCAAAGTGCGAGGCGGCGGTGATTGCCAGCGATGCGTGCCGGTCGCCGTGCGGTTCTGCGAACTCGCTCGTTGGAACATTGGCAGAGCGAGCGTCCCGGGGCTCTGTTTGTGGCTGGACTGTAGGTATAGGCTACGGGTGTCTAGTATGTGTACACAAGTGTGGAAGCAAAAGACTGAGGCGGTGCTGTGTAACCACGGGTGTAGCCTGTATGTTTTTGGACGCATTTTGTTTTTTGTGCATGTATTTCTGTTATATGTACAATTATGTTACATAGATTATGGTTTTATGTATTACGATGGGTGTAAAATAAAAAAGTCTGCAATTTTCTGTAATGTGACTTAGGTACTAAAATATCATATCCACCACGTGGTAAATGTTCTTCCCCGAGTAAAACTGCAAAAAATAAGACGATCGGTAAAAAACATTGCTATGTAAGTTTACGTAAATAAAAGAGATTTCCTAATCGGCACAAAACTATCCTCCAAAAAATAACTGACAGTCTACGTAATATAATTAAGTAAGCGTAAAATAGTAACAGTCTGGTGAAACAGAAGTTTGGAGACTGAAATAGTTGACTTTTCCCAACATTGGGATATAATGTAAAATGGTAATTTAAAAAAAATACAGTACTTACTTATTCAGCAAATATCTCAAGATGCCTCACGGCCAGCAGTTTTTGATATAAGTCTCTGGATTCTGGCTACAGCATTTTCTTGTCTGATCCATCCATAATTTCTGACCATTTGATGCCAGGAGTAAGTGACTTAGTGCCAGTCCAGAGAATAGAGCTGGTAGCCACTTAAGCATGATTAGATACTTTTCAACCCTTTCGAAAATGATTGTGTAATAAAATATTGTGTGTGGTGACAATACCAATACATAAAATACAAGCTACTTTTTCATTATGAATATTATGCGTCAATTAGGTATTGACTTTGTTTAAATATTGTAATAAAATAAATAGATTTTGTAGAATTACTTCTTCTTCTTCATGCCCTTGTTCCATATTACTTGAGGCCATATTTTTCCACATTATATTTTCTAAAATTGCAAGACAAAGAAAAAAATACACAATACAATTAAAAAAAAGTATAACTCGTGAAAAAAGTATGACTCATTTCTCTATATGATTATAAATTTAATATAGTACTTCAATTGGTGCTGCTGTCTGTACATAAGTAATATCAGAACGTTAGCGCCATCTAGCGATGTTCGATAGAGTCTAAAACTTGTTTCTCGACCTAGGCCAAGCTCGTGTTCAGTTCAATTTGTTGCTAGATTGTAGGCTGTGGTTGGCACCACAGAACAGATCAAAGGCTTTGTGGGCGAGGCAGGCGTACCAAAAAGCAGGGCAATGCTCATAGTTGAAACTACCAATAGTAAGCTTGCGATCTAAGTGTGCGAGGTCTGTTAGTTGCGTAATGCGTGTTCGTATTGGTTTATCGCCTGTAGTGGAGTTAAAGGGTGGGAGACAAGCGGCAACACTCTTAGTACAAATCGGAAAGCCTCTTCCTCCCTCCTCGGTAAACTTTCTAACCTCTTTCATCTTTTCTGTGGTTGGCACATTAGGAAACTGTCGTTTCTGTATACATGAACTGTGTGCCAATTATGTGGGAATATTGTTTGAGTGTGAATTATATCATTTGCATAAAAAAAATAAAAAAAAACCAGTATTTTTCTATTGAGAGATAAATAACACTTCCAAATAGAGTACGCCCACAGTAGTTACAATATTATACTTTATAGTTCATTTATTATTAAAATAAAAAAATAAAAACTTTAAACATAATTATGTTCTGGGTAAACCATGCAAATTAACAAAAAAAAATTCGTAAAATTTTGTATCATTTTATTATCGTTTCATCGCATACAAAAGAGACAATTTTGCAAATCATTTCTTCTCGCACAAGTCACATTTTAAACATCCACAGTAGGTACAACACTCTCAATACACAACAATACAATACACTTTTATGAATAAAAAATAGACCCATTCCAAACAAAAGTTAGTCACTGGTGTCTTTGGTCTAGTTTAATCTGCTCTATGAATTGAAATAAGACCACTTTCAGTTATGAACAACTAATGTCCAATTTCGTTAACCTCTTGTGGTATTAAATTAATTCTTAAAAAAAACGCAGTATTTTATTTGATTCTAAACTCTCTGTTATAAATCGAGCGATAAAAATCCAATAGTAAATATTAACTATAATATTTGGGCATTTATTTAATTGCATCCTATACACCATTTGAAATAAGATTAGATATTTAATCAAACCTTTTTTACTGTCCGTTCAGCCGATTCAGACTTCTATTCCGTAGGCATAAGGATGACATTAAAAGCAAAAATATGGTTACAACTATAAGTCAATATCAATATCAGTGGCCGGTAAAAATGGCTTGTTTAAATGTCTAATTTTATTCCGAATGGAGTATAGTGATGGTGAAGCATAATAGTATAGCTAGAACTACATTAGACCGACGCACACGTGTACCACACGCCTGATTTGTACGTAGAACGACGTCGTGTGGCGTGGATCAAGTGTAGCTCTACAAGTCTAGTTTCCATATGAAATGTATGGAGACCGACGCGCCCAGATCGGCCGTACGTGGCACACGAGTGTGTGTGAGTTCTACCTTAATTGTAAGACGGACACTTGTCTAGATAGTATTCATACTCGTTTGCCCAACGAGCAAAGGCGTAGACGTCGTGTAGACGCTGTGTTAACGCAAATGCTACGCTAGCGAACCGCACTTGGTTGTATGAAATACTTATATGACATTTTTGTAGCATTTAAGCTACACAAACAATCAAATTAAGCAGAACGCTGGTTATTTTTTTTAGTAAAGCAAGCAGACACTGAACGAAATAAACCCAGACAACAGTGACTACATTTGCGAATCAAAACAAACAAATAATTAATTAACTAACTTACACCAAAATCAACAACCATAAGATACGCAAATTTTCTTTTAATTTATTAAAAATATAACCGTGATAATAAAAATAAAACTTTGATGACAAATGCAGTTCAGACGGAGATCAACACATACAATACAAAATTATTATTATTTCAACATACAATTTTTTCTTCATATTTTTGTTCTAGACGTTACTTACCATGTATATCAACATCATTTTAAAATATAGCGAAAGGCACCAACGTATTATTAATGTTTTATTTGTACATTATTTAGTTGTTTGAATAAGTAACAGTATAGTTATATAGACAAGACAGGAAAGACCAATAGTTCAATGCAGATTTTTTTTTTAATTAGCCACAAAAGTTATTTTTTTAGCATGGTAATAACGGGATTTGCCCTTTTTTTAAAACGATTTTCAAGATAGATGTCGATTAAGGACAACTTTGTTTTTGGCATTGTAGAATGCAGACTCATAGATTTATTTTTTTATTTATTATTTGCGACCTAATTGACGGTTCCTCTCCATAGGAAAGGACCAATTTCAACTTCACTAACTTATGATGTTTTATATGTGGACATATAGACCTGTGTAAAATAAAATATATTATTTTAAATTATGAAGGTTTATTTCCGGGACCAAACCGCTATTGCCAAGGTAAAAGTAAACACCTATAGATTAAGTAATTGAAAAATATTCACATGTGGTTATAGTAACGATTAATAATTTTATTAAGTATCTGTTCATTCGTTGTAGAAATCATTTAGAGCTAGCTATTATGGCTTTTGTATTATGACCACTTATTAACGATATCGAAATAAAATAATAACAATTTTTTTTGTGCCGAACTATTATGAGAAATATATTTTATTAATACTAGTGACTGTGATTAGAAAGAAAAGCGTGGAAACATGATCGTTAAAGGAAGGCCTTAGCCCAGCAGTGGGACAATACGGCCTAGCTATAATACTAGTGACCTGCTCCGGCTTCGCACACTTGCAAATACTAAACGACTAAGTCGTTTATTGGTCCTACTATTAATGAAAATCGCATCAAAATCCGTTGCGTTGGTTTAAGAGTTAGCAGATCAACTAACAAATACCGTAAGCGATTTTTTTTATCACTATTTGACTGTCGAGTGAGTACCATTGACTTACTTAAGAAAAGGCTCTGCATTATATTGAACTAAATGGTTCATCCCTGACAATTTTGTTGTTTTTTTTTTTTTTTGAAAATTTTGATGTCAGTCGAAAGGACATTTAGAAGGCAAAGTTTTGGCTCACTGACGCGTCAAGACCCAGCAGAAACCCTGGAACCTAGACTGCTGAAACATAGCACATATGTTCCTTTTATGATGTATACAAAGAATAAGAAAGGATTTTTCAAAATTCACACTCTAAGTGGATGAAACGGGAGTCCAAAGTTTGTATGGAGAACCCTACTTTCACGCGAACTAAGCTATACCCTACTCGCGTTAATATTAGAAATTTAAAGAAACCTTTCTTACTGTCTGTTCAACCGATTTTAACTTCTATTTCGTAGGCATAAGGATTGCATCAAAAGCAAAAAAATGGTCACAATACAAACTGTCCTGTAGCCGCGATTTGTAATGCCACCAACGTAATAAAAGTCAAAATCGGTTGAACGGACAGTAATAAAAGGTTTTCATAAATTTCTAATGTAATTTTGAACAGAGTATTGTATATAAAAATATAAGAGAACTGTCTATATTCCTATACGTGCTAAACTTTATTATTATTAGCAACCAATTCATAAGTACAATTAGTTACGTAAAATAAATACTATGAAACACTGGTATCTTTATAAAACTATAACAACACTTATATGCACCATAAAGTTAAGTTTATCCTTACAATATAAACTTCGAAATAAATAGTTTTGTGTACTCCATAACATAATTTAAACGCTAAACTGGGTTGCAGTTCTTTCTACATAAGAAAACCTATAAAATAAACTAAGTGCGCACCATAATACTTAAAATACATGAAGCCTTATTATCAGGAAGAACGACAGTTTGCAGTTTTTGCAGGTAGAGTTATTTTCTTTCCTAGTTTACATGTATTTATTGTAATATCGTTCTAAAAATGTAAAGACTTGTCTGTATATACAGCTGTATTTTTAGTATATACGAAACCTGAATATAATTTGTTCAGAATCAGTAACTGAATTGATTCCAATAATTTTTACACAATGTTGTACTTTTTCCCGAAAATATTTAAACACACAACACTAAGTAAAACATATGTCACGGAAGCTCATAGCGGGTATCAATTGCCAGCTCATAGCTAGGTGCGGGTGCAAAAAATCCCCTCAGTCGCCCGAATGGCCCGGTGACCATGTTTTTATGCGGACAACAAAGTAACATAATTAGCTTATAACTTTGTGATTTTTCATGATACAGTTATGAAATTTTGTAGATATATTCTTTACATAAAAATACTAAATACATGTTTCGAGTTTCGCGTATACTAAAAATATTATTGTGTACAAAAGGCAAAGTTCTCACTCATTGACTCATCAATGCCCAGCCCAAACCCTTGATGATTGTGATTTGATACAAAGAATAAGAAAGGATTTTCCAAATTTTATTCTCTAAAGGCCACTTACACACCTATTTGGGAGCGGATTGGCTTCGGTGTGTAGACACCTTAAGGGGCTGAAACGAGGTCCAAAGTTTGTATGCGAAAAACCTACTTTCATGCAGGCCCAATCACTGGTAGAAGCTAGCTACATATTCTTAAACCTTCTTAGAATAGGTTCTAAGAGGTCAGTATATTTAAGAATAACTAAGTAGGTCTAAGAATAAATGTCAATAATGTCTACATCATTGACATTTTATTACAAATACTTTTTAATTTGGAAAGAAAAAATACTTTTCTGTTAAGAACCCGCCTGTAAAAATTGCGAACTGTCGCTTACAGTGTTCTTCTTGAATAGGCTGAATATGTCCATTTTAATATAAAGAAAACACAACAGGTGGTTAATACTATGAAGAATGGAACCAAAAAATAATAGAAAAAGACTTAAATATTCAGTTAATGGTAAAAAGGGCTATAAGGTTATTTTTTCATTTATTTATATTATTTTTATACCTACTTTAATAATGTACTTGCACCTTTTTATTCATATCGCGAATTTATTAACTTATGAATGTTTGTCAAAATGACTCTTATGAACACTGACATAAGAATCAAAATAAAGCGAGCTTTAATGCACGTATAATGCAACAACAATAGTGATATCTTACCAAGCTTAAAAAATCAACAATGCATTTAAACATTTGAACAAAAATAACAATGTCATAAACAAATTGCTAGTCGTACAAATACTACGCTTGTAAATAAAATTACTCTTTAATACTATTAAAATTTATAAATTTTATAAGCTTTATAAAGCATCCGAGGGTGTTTTCAATAGTACCGCTTTTTAAATATTACTTAATTTTAGTTGTCTTGAATATGGACTACAGTGCACCTATTATACCTGCTTTTGGAATTTTAGATAATTTATGTCAACAAAGATATATCTAGAGAGCTCCTTATAACTCTGAGTTGAGCTAAGTGATAACTGACACATGCTTGCACTGTTTGGACTTCCATTAATATCTCTGTGGGCTTTCCTCAATGGAACACTTTAAACGTTAACCTACATCGTCCTATTTGCAAAATAATTATGATTTATCTTTAAAAAATCTGGTTTTCCTTCTCAGAATAGTCAGCTAGGAAACACCGGCCACATCTAGTTAATAAAAATTGACGTGTAAAACTGGTAGGTATCTTTAATCAAGAAGGCGCGAGAGAGGAATGTCTGGAAGGACTGGCGTTTGCCCAGCAATGGGGAAATAATGTCTAAACAAAAACTGTAATGTAACACTGGTGCAAAATATATTATCAGCATAAAAATGGTATGTTTTCACAATTTATCTAAAATACCAATGGCAAGTACAGTCATAGTGCGATTCGACCATCGACTAAAAACCAGTCGGCATATTAATAACTATTTTTACTAACTAACATTATGTGCAATAATAATGTAACGTTATGTCAAATGATATGATTAATATTTGTTCGTTATTATTATTTCCTATTAAATATTAAGATAACATTAGGCCACGCGCGGAATCGGCGGGAAATTTTATAAAAATGTATTTTTTTTTTAGAATCGATTACACTTTTTATGAGAGAAACAAAATTCGATATAGGTAATCCTCATTGAAACACAATAAATATACAAGGTTTAATTAAATTAGTTGGCGGTACTTCACATCTTTCATTGCCTGACATACAGCTTGTATCCCCCAAGGCTGTGATTCAAGCGGTCCTTCGAACTCGCAATGTGATTCGACTTGCATGCAATTTGCTTGCAAGTGGAAACGCGGCCTAATACTAAATTTGATAATAGTGCGTTATAAAAAGGTTCTTTTAATATAAATGGTTAAATTTTTATTCAGTATGAATTCGCCTTTATTTTGCAGTAACTATTTTCTTAACGCAAATAGACTATAAGTAATTCTGACTGTTTATATTCATCGCGCTGTGGTCCGCGCAGTAGCCAGACTAGTGACGAAAGTAGCCAATGGCGCCCGAACACGTTCAGGTCCGTGGCTTTCACCTTATTTTTAGATTACGGAAATTTTGTGAAATAGGAAAAGGCGGAAAGTTTTATAACATCCTACGATCATGTCGAGGTAAAATATACCTATTTAGAGCTTCTATAAAACCTAATTTCGTTTGAATTACTAAACTTAGATTTCACCTTGTTTTTCTATTGCGTTCTGTACAAAATATATATTTTATAGTTTTGTTATATTTGTGATTACTCCATATTTTTTGTTAGCAATACAGGGTGACTTAATTCATTGTCAATATTTCTAGGGACTCGTGAAGAACAACCTTTATCATGGAAAGTATGGAAACTCAAAATATGAAGAAATATAAATAGCCATGCAGTTTATATGTATTTTTAAATGATTAAGTAAACTAATTGACTGCGATCCCACCAGATGGTAAGCAGTAATGCAATCGTTATTGGTGAAGCGCACTAGTTTATTAAGGGCGTATTCACTCTAGCATTGAAGACACATTATAATCGGACGGGAAGACCGCAACAGGCAAATTTTGCTAGCCCTTTTTTATGCAAGTAATTCGAAAAAATGTTTTTTATTTTTATGCGTTTAATCAAATAACTTGCTCTGGGTAGAACTAGGGAAGTTATTTGATGACTTATTCCGATTATTCAGACTTTTATTGACTAAAACTCACCCAGTATTTCTTCAGTTGCCCTTTGCGTACCTAGGCCGTGGTTTATCGTTCGAATAATCCCACCGTCCTGGGACTATAGAATAAGTTGTAGCCATATTAGATAGGTCAGGTTAGGTTATTTTGAAGTGGCCAATCATTTTGTGAAATGACCGACTACATCATGAAATAGCCAATTCTACGATATGGTTACGACATACATGTATCTTTATATACATGTATCTTTAGCTTGAAAAAATTTAGGGAACCACTAACTTCACGATTCTCGGTTAGTTCCATAATAAAAGTTGTTCATATACGAGTACTTTCACCCCATGAAAGATTGTCAATCATTTGTAAATCAACATATTTGTCATATGTATATGTCCACGATAAAAAAAAGCATGCTATCCGCACCATACTTCCCTATACCCTAATAAAGCAATCTATCGATGCAATTATTGTTGTTTTAATCTAATTTTGGAATTGTAATAAGACAAGTTATGCGCGAGTGTTTTAGGCACTAATTTATATCTTTATCGTTGTGTTCAATCGTATTTAAGAAAAGAGAATATGTCGTGGATGATAGAAATATTCATTAAGCCTTATTAATTCTCTTTTATTTAACCTTTTATCCGCCTGCGTTGGTTATATCGGATAAACACTCGAATTTATTCCGCCAGGATCGCACCTCCACGATGAAATACTCCATCTCGTCAGCTCTTCTGTTACCTAGGGGTATTGAAGAGTTACCCAATCGCAAATACACGACCCTGGCCAATTGAACACGAAAATACTCGTCAGACCATCCCGACGCAAGCGGTTATAGGGTTAATTTAACTTAGGGTGAGTTGCACCATTTAACTATAACGATAACAAAGCTGTTAACAGTTGTCAAATCGTCGAATTGACCAAAGGTTTGGTTATCGTTACAGTTAAATGGTGCAACTCACCATTATATGTTTAATAGAACATTGTTGCAGTTCACGATCAACATCATCTTCCTACCCCTGTTTCATTTTACATAGGGTCGAAGATTGCTTATTCTTATCCGTTTACAATTTTGTATAAAAAATAAACGGCCGTAAATAAATAACACTCTCATACATATTATTACGATATTTTTTTGTTATTTTTTATTCTATTTTATTCATTCGATTGTACAATCTCATTTTTTTTTTAGTGTGGCCTGCCCAATGTATCATGAATTCTAGTTCTGTTTTATTTTGTTGTGTGAACAGTTCAATATCCAGTTTAAGCTTAATTTCTATCATCCAGACAGTATTTGACCATGATTTCACTAACAAAAATTTATTTTAACAGGGGAACTCCTTCATAACACATAATGTACCTCGTAGAATTAACTTGCACTGGTAATTTCATACCAGCATAATTATACGATCTAAAAGATTTGCATCGTAGAAACAAAATTGTTGATTATACTTTGCGTGATTATGTATTATTTGGAAAAAGGCAAAAAGACACCAAAAATTAACTACTTTAGCCAACAGCTTAGTCTACAATGCCCAGTTTAAATATGTTGATATTAAGGCAAAGTTGATACTGTTCATATAATAAATCAATATGATCCAACTGCGTGGTCCCCCAGTAAATAACATACTTACAGCTATTATATGTATTTTCAATTTATATTAAGCTTAACAAGATTAGACTTAGCTAATGTAAACAATCACCTTTCGCTTGCCAAAGCACGAACGTTACACGATTTAAATATTCTTAAATATTGTAAAAATAGTACCAATTATTCATCATAATTAACGACCTAAGTATTGTGACTTTGAGAATGGCAACAAAGAATAATAGAACTTATTGTAATAAGACAAAGACGTGTTTTGTTTGTAATGTTGAAAAAGATTTAGAAATTAACGAGTTTTGGTTTAAATTAAGAGTGATGCAGCAAAAATAGAGCTCTTTGTTAATATACAATTTATTATTTAAACCGATTTACGAACTAAGGTATCCCTGAAATTTTCAAGCAATGAATCAATTAAAACATGATTTTTATATTGATATACTCAATGCCTGGAAAAAGTTCAGACGGTGTTCAAAAATCGTTCTGTATATTCGATTTTGATTTAAATCAATATCACCTTGACTATTACTCGAAGCATCTCGATTCGATTCAGAAATGAGACTTTAAAGATAATTATAAAATTCGTATTTACATTATAAGTATTTATTTTTTTGTTCATAGATTCTGGTTATACTTATCTTCTCATTAAGTTGTAATTTCAACTTTTTTGCTTACCACAACTGAGGAAAAACCATAAACAAAATTCCAATATTTCTATGACACAAAACGAAAATACTATCCCAGCAAAGAATAACTTTTGATTACCTCGAGTACTCTTTACCATAAACACTTCAGTTATTTATAAAATTAATGCTTACTTATAACTTTTCACGATAGCTTTTTAAGTTCAGAAACTAGTGATATAGATTTTAGCACCTTCGTAATTTTTGGTATGATATAATATTGTTTAAAAATATATTTTTAAACCATATTCTTTTGCGGTAACTGAAGTACGCAAGTACTTATTTATATTGGTATTTATTGTAAATACGTGTTCAGTGCACAACATGGAATCTAAATTAAAACGTCAATTTCACACAGACAATGGTCAAAAAAAAAATTAAAGCGTTTTCAATGTTTGGTTTTGGTCATTATTTAAATAACTTTTGTATATAGCATAAGCAACAAATCTGTACTTTCAAATACCTATATTAGGAATAAAAATTAGATTTATAATTTTAACAACAACATATAGGTAAATACAAAAGTTAACTTAGGAATAAATCAATCTAATTTTTATTCCTAATAAACATAAGTAATAATAATATTTTATCGTCATCATATTTATCGACAATAAATCAAGTGTCATCACATCACAGTACCAAATAAATAATATCGATATTGATTAATTGTTCATAAGTATGACGACTTACTTAATCCAAGATACTTTACCGCTATCAATACTTAGAAATCTCACGTGTTATTACAATTTAGTCACAGTTCCATTCACTCACTGAATGAACGAACAACACAAGAGGACGAAGATTTTGGGGCCACACTACTGAACTATTTGTGCTTTCGTATAACTTATCAATTCAGTTTCGACTTTGTGCAGACTTTTGGAAAATCACCGATCATTTGGATCATTTTTTTTATGTTTTAATATGTTATGATTTTTATTCCGTTAAAAACTAGGTCCAGGCTTAGATGTAAAATGCAGCACCAAAAAAAGTATGCGTATGCATGGGACAGACATAATGGAACATGATCCTCTCATAATCAAGTTAAATTCTCAATAAAAGCAAATAAAACTATAATGACATTGCGATGAAAAAATGGTAGGCCTGAAAATTTGTTTTCTCAATTTTGTCGTTAATTACTCGTCGCATTCTACTTTCAAATTATACATATTTTTATAAGGTATGTTGAAGGTACTCATTACATACATTGTATTATCAATATTCCCCTGTCATTCTGACGAGACTGCGGCACATCTCACTTTATTATTATTATTTATAATTATTCTAACTTCATGAAGGTACAAATAAGTTCATATTTTTGCGACAATACACCCATCACTCTGAACACACAAAATCTCAAACAGGCATCCTTAGCAGATGTTGACAACATCTATCGAAGTCTGGATCTAGTTTTACGCGTAGTAAAGTATTTGTACGCCGTCGTAAAAATCACTTTGGCTTGATTAGCACTTGAAGTTTGCTTATAACTATAGACATTTCTTGAGACGCATTTTCCAATAACAACTTACATTAATCTTACCGAAAAGGCCCCTGCTGTTAACAGCTTGCTTAACAGTAAAAAGCGTAAATGTGGCCCCTTACTAACACTAGTGATATAGCTAGTTACAACCTCGTAACGTGGAGTTGTAGCCTGTTGTGGCCGCCAGGGGGCGCCACGGACGCTGAGTTGGCCTGGGCGGTCGGCCCGACCCTATGCCTCTCTGGAAAGACGGATTTAGGGGTTAGTTTATAATGATGATGTTAGGTGGCGCTGAGACCACGGAGTAGTTAGTCAATGGAGTGTTAAAGGTAACTGGGCGTAATTTTAGCCGCTCAAAATGAGTCGCGATCCCGTAGACAAAAAGATATTTTTTCGGTGTCAAACAGTTCAAAATGTCAGTTTGTCTAAACCCTGAAGTGTTTTCATGATTCTTGATTTCATTATGGATTATGTAAGTATGATTTAAAATATGATCCAAAAGGATTTTTATTCGAAATAAATTACATACTTATTCGGTGTCTCATTTTGAACAGCAAAAATTACGCAAGGTTACGGTTGACCCCACCCTCAATGTATAATGTCAGTAATGTTGTTTTTGCAAACAATGTATTGTCATCAAAACAGTGTTCAAAGGTCGTCAAAATAAAAAGCGGTATCATTACTCCAAAACCCGAGTCAAAAAGTCATGCTTTCGATATCAGAATCAAAAAAAAAAAAATGATCAAAAACCAAACGCAAAGCCCGCAAAACAACTAATTATGTTTTCAACGCTACTGCGTCAAATGGCTTAAAACTAACACGCATTAGTAAAAGATTTAAAAAGTATCCCTGAATTTAATTTTAATATTGTTTTAGGAACTGCTGCAATCGATGCAAGTCTATAAGCGCAAAGCCTTCACCAATGGAAAATTAAGTATTAAAAAAAAGTCGGTATCTGGACGGTTAATGCCGCCAACATTTGCCTTTGAACCACTTTTATGCATGAAGTTTTAATAAATATTAACCGCATTCATAATGCGCCCAAATGAAAGATGCCACACGGGAATCATAGCCATTAAAATATAGACATGCAGGTTCAGAAAAAAACAATATTTGCAGGTCATTTGACCGTAAACCGGGCAAACCTTAGAACATTGCCTGGCTAGACCGGGCATTTAAACCTGTTCAAGTCACATGCTCGGCTATCACCGGGCATAGAGACCTTGCCCTAAGACTCGGTGGTCGACGAATGAGTAATGTTCCATCTGCGTTTCTTGTGTATCTGCCGAGTCTTCTTCTGAGGAGAAATGTGTGTGTTAGCATTCTGTTTGTTCACTATGCTGTACACGCGCAGATACGACTGTGACAATTTATCTCTCAACTTTTGTTTAAAGCATTTGAAGTTGAGTATTTCTCAAACTCTACTTTATCCTGAAAACCTATTATATTTAAGTAGGCTTTGAAAAATGATTAACTTAAAATATTTAATTCAGAAACTGGTTCTATACCTGCTAAATAACGAAACTCCTTGCCAGAATCTGTGATTAGATACTGATTTCAAGTACATTTTCTAGTACATAGTACATTTACCCACAATAAAATATATGTATATATGTAATAACTAGTTGACCCGGCGGATTTCGTACCGCCAATTAATGCAGTATATCTTTAGATATAGTCAACTGATTGCGATGAAATAAAACCTAAAGTAATATATCAAGTTACACACAATTTTAATGTATAAAAGTTATCTACGCTCATTTCGTACATTTTACGCGATGCGCGCACAACTAAAAACTGCTACCGAAGTATTATATGTATAGAAAAATGTGTAATTCAGAATAGTCTGCTACTACAAATTACACTGATTGATGGTGTTTAAAGCAAAGTGGGAGAGGTATTTATTTTATATTATTTACTTACTTTTTATTATTGACACGATTCGGCGTGCTGTGGTTGGACTGATGTGAACTGTCACTTATCTCTGAACTCGAACTTCTAATGTCACCTTCCATCTGGAAATTATGCATATCGTTTATAATTAATCATATTTTAACGTGACTAGGTAGAACTAAATTGGGCACACGTTAGTCACGTACGCCGCGCCAATCTGGGCGCGTCAGTATCCAGTCTCCATACATTTTGTATGGCAATTAGACTTGTAGAGCTTCATTAGATCCACGCAACGCAACTCTACGTATAAATCAGGCGTGGCCCAAGTGTGCGTCGGTCTAATGTAATTCCCGTTTAAATTTCGGCAAATACTTCTCTTATTGTAAAAAGAATCTCTTATTTCGGTTCTCACCCGTCCAGCTCTAATAGTTTTATAAGCGAGCTGCAGTATAAGCCACGTCCAGATGATATGCAGGCCCAGCAGCACACACAGCAGCGAGTTGAAGATGTAGTAGGCGGGGAACATCGGCAACAGCATGGGCGCGCGGATTGTCGTACTGGAAGTAACGATAAATTGAATCAGACAACTGTTTATAGGCAGCTTTTAAGACGGCTAGACAACTGTTTATAGGCAGCTTTTATGACGGCTAGACAACTGTTTATAGGCAGCTTTTATGACGGCTAGACAACTGTTTATAGGTACGTTGCATGATGGCAAGTACAGAAATGTCAAGTATTTTTATGACAAAAATTTAATTTTCGCCTCTATTATGGTAGATGGAACAATCTCCCTGCTGCGGTCTTCCCGTCCGATATAATTTGAGTGTCTTCAAGGCAAGAGTGAATAGGCTCATAAACAAGTGCGCCTCATCATCAGCGATTGCTTCACTGCTTACAGGTGGAAGATCACAGTCAAGCACTAGTTTATATCAATTAAAACAAAGATTCTACGCCAGTCTGTTTTCTGTGTATGTTCCTGTTGTGTTTTAAATCGAATAAATGTTTCTTTAAAAAAAAAAATACATTATTTACACTTAAAAGAGAGTACTCTACGGAGATTTGATGGGTCCTGATTATAATGAGAATATTGTCTCACATTCGGGCCTGTAGTGTGAAAGAAGTGTAGTGTTGTAGAGGATATACAGTCATCAGAGACTGTACTGTCCCACTGCTCGGCAAAGACCTCCCTCCATTCTTTCAACTTTTCCCGCCTCTAAGCCATAACTTGCCAATTCCTGAGGCCCCCCTCGCGTTCGCATCGATACAGTCGCGATGCTGTAGCGCTTTAGTAGCGTGTTGTCGCCATGGGCGAGGGCCTTAGGAAGACATCTAAGTCATCCCGCATCTCCTTCGTGGTCTGCCGCGACCCTGCCGTGCAATTTTAGAGCACCAGTTTTGTGTTTTAAAAGCCGCTCAAACTAATAGATACAAAAAATTGAAACTCACCTCCAGAAAATGTAAAACGGGAAAATACCAAGTCTTGTTATAAGCCACAGTACTATAAAAACTGCGAATATCGTGTCACACAAGCGCTGGTAGTTGGCATACTTGGCCGCTTTTGCCATGTCCAACAAAACATCAGAACAGTCATGGACCACGAGCACCAGAGTGCCGACCCTGTGCAGATTGCAGACCCAACTGAAGGACAGCAGCATTATGGTGGCGATGTGGTGCACGAACATCTGCCAGAAGTCCTTCCGTCTCACGTCCCAGAACTGCGTGAATGTCAGCGCCCAGTAAAAGGCAGCTGAGATCATATAGTGCCACCAGATGTCGTCTGTGGAGCCCTGGAATGTGTTAAAATTATATCGGTTTAACACACAACTACGTTTTATTTTACAAAGTGATAGTTCTACAATTACACAGTTACGTTTAAGAGTGAGGGATATTATCATGTACATATTTACTGACTTACAGATGGAGACCCGTGTTCTTTCAGGACTGCGGCTACTATTTAGACAGAATAATTTAAAGGCTTTCTGCTTAGTCTCTTTTTTGAGTACCTACTAGAAGATACCTTGTTGTTAACTTGAGCTAAAGTGCCAACAGTATCGTATGTTGTTTTATTACCTAAGTTAAATCAACTAAGCTAGCAACAATAATATTAGTACTATGTATTACTAATTGTGGCACTAATAATAGGGTACTTCGACACACTAATTATGTCTGGGTTAATATTATAAGGTGCTTGCTATTTGACGTCAAAAAATTAATGCCGTCTAAAAATATCATTATGCTTTATTAGAAAATTTTCAGTAATACGTATTGTAATTAACCCTGCAGGCAATACTGGAGTAATGATATGGTAAGGCGAAAAATACTATCATATCCGCAGTTTATCCACTTTGTTCCTGCGTCTCCAGACTCTAGTTCTTATAAATCTTGGTCGTTACCAGGTTGAAGCTGTTGTAACCTGGAGCAGTGATAGCCCTATGACGGCTCTAACTTACGCGTTATTCGTCGTGGGTACAAACTTAAGCAGGCGCTCAACGTTGTGTTATTTATTTTATCACCACTAATCACACTCGAAACAGGTTAAGATTTCTTCCGGGTATGTCCTAAAACCAAAAATTCGGCCATGTGACGTCCATCAACCCATACAGGGCTCGCTCGCGTAATGGATTACGACCTATTCCCCTCACCTAGAGAGGAGGCCTGAGTCCCAGCATTTTAAGGTTAATTAAGCTTTAGGCTATGCTAATCATTAACCATCCCTAGACTTATCAACAACAGCCGCGACAAGCTGAAGCGTGGCGGACAGAGTTCCAGCAGGATCTCATGGCGATATGGTGACAGCGACGGTCACAACCCATCGTCGGCCACGCACTAATCATGGAAATGAGTCCCCTCTTTGATTAGTGGCTAAGAGGCGCAACGGATCCTAGAATTCCGCATGACAAAGGTGCACCGGACATGGGAATTTCGTGAGTTTTCTGTATCGGATTCAGACGGAAGAAACGTCGGGGTGTTACCGCCACTGTTCGAACCACCTCTGGGTTGTGGTGAAGGTGTATCCCGTATGGGCGGAGCACCGCCGTGTCCTCGTCGAGGCATTTGGCGGATTTACGAATGACGAGCAATGGGTAGCTTGCCATTCGGTCGTCCGATAACCGTCCGGACCGAGTCGGAGTCGTCAACGGCGCGTAGTGTTCAGCAAAACCGTAGGGGCCCAGCAGGGCCCTGATGGACACAGGTGTGGTTTTAGTCAGTAAATCTGACAGGCCCTCGCGCTCCACCCAATGAATGACTTCCCACTCAAAAAAAAAAAACAATTTCTCACAAAAATGTAGAAATATATGACCAACCCTATTTTGTACCAATATTAATTTACCGCAATGCCTAAACGTTCAACTTAAATTTAGGGCGTTATTCATAAAATCTACTATCGTGATGATAAGCTGCACCTGTTGTGATAACTATGCTTTGATGATAACCATGGCCTTGTCAACCTAGTCAATAGCTAGGGGACAGTTTTTACTTTACTAACTGTAGCTTTTAAGGTGTGATTCTGATTCTGTTAACAGCATGATTATTTCATGATATGGTCAAACATGGCTAACCATATCGTAAAACAGTTACACTGGCCACCGGTTGAGTCTACTAATCCTCAATGTTTATCAAAATATGCTTTTGTTCCATCAAAAATACTAATTTTGTACTAAAATATGCTCTTTTGGGTGGTTTAAAAAATAACCACAAAAACAGATGGCGGGGTCTACGTTCGCTTACCTCGCTCGCTCCGCTCGATCATTCGACCCCTCCATCCCCTTCTAACCTAACCTGTCTGAGTCGGTGAGCCCCAAGTCCCTTAATAATTGTAAAAAGTCCATTAATAATTGGTGTATAGTAGTAGTTTAATTTTTTTTAGAGTTTTATTTTAATGCACAGAAAACCTATAGACATTAATAATATTTATGGCCAAAGGATTGGCATATTATCAAACGTTAACGTTTAAACGATCTGGCCAGTTTTAGTTGGCCATATGATGAAGTTATCAACATATACAAACTTTCGCCTTTTATAATATTAGTGTGATGCACACTTCATATCTCGTGAGCTTCAAAACATCGAAACAATAGTCAGCCACTCCTCTCGCAATAATGTGGCATCTACTCGTTAAATCTTACATAATTGAGAAGATTCGTCATTCATTAGTAGTATTCGTGCAGCGCTATTTAAAGAACTCTAAGTTAGGTACGTTGCGCTGAAGCGATAATAGTCTAGCGGAGAATAAAATATGGTATTTAAAAACAATACAAATAAGGTGTGCAGACAAGATTTCAGTTTGGTTCCAGAGGATTGGCTTAATCTTCTCTTCTCTCTCTTCTTTCTTTTTTTTTCTCTTCTTTTCTTCTTCTTTTCTTTTTCTCCTTCTCTGTCAAATCCATCCAAAGGATGTCTTTTAAAAATCGCTTTTAGCGATAAGACCACCCATTGTGGCACCCGATTAATTTTAAGTTTCTTATGCAACTGCTTTATTTTTGGTGTACAATAAAGAATTTATCTATCTATCTATCTTAATGCACAATTTAGGATCCCTGCATACGAAACACGCGCAATCTCCTGTTACAACACACAAACAACCAAAAGAAAATAAAACTAACCTGATGCGGATACCCAATATACGCCTGATCAATGTCCCACAGCCATTCCTTGTCCCACAATATGAAGCACCCATAAGAGAAGTTGAACAAGTAAAATGTGGCCCTCCACATATTCTCGCAAAACTTCACCAGGGTCGACGGCTTGTCCTGACTTCTTCGGAGCCGCCACCACCGTTCCACCTGCCTTTCTGTCATGTCGAGTTGCTTTGCTAACCCACATATCTGGAAAAATCAGATCTTGGTTATGGTTTGAATGAGGAATTCAGGTGAGAGCAAGCAAAGATTGGAACGGCGAAAATATAGAACTGTGATGTCAGTAGTTGTGGTGTCAGTATTTATAGTATAAATAAATAATGGTAAGTAAAAAGCTAGTTATAATACGAGCAGGTATAGTTGAGTACAATGCGTTCCAAATGAGAATAGGATCGATCGCCATATTGGGACGTCATGATTTACTGTCAAATCGAGGAAAGAAATTTTTAAGCTGTAATTAATTTACGAAAAATTTAATTTATTTTTGAACTTTGAACGAAAAAAGTTTAATCAGAATCCAGCTCTTAAATTTTACTCATCTCTGAGTTCTTCAATTTTGCCAAAATTTCTTCGATTTGACAGTACGACGAGATGTCAAAACGTAGCAATCGGTCATATTCTCATTTAGAACGCATAGTATAAACATACATATATGCTGCAAACACGACAGAAAGCTCACATGCCTTGCTATTCAAAAGCTAATGCTGAATCTAAGAGGACCAATGTGTTTTTTCATGTTGTTCTTTTTAGATTTAGCTATTTTTTTTTTCTTTAAACCCAGTGGTTTAAAGAAGAAAAAAAATAGTGTAATTAATTTCGAAGAGAACTTTCGAGTAACAATAACAACTGTTATTTCTTTGAAAACCACTAATAGTGAATTAAATGAAGATATATGTCGTGATAAATCTAGTGAAGCTGTGTTTATCTATATTCTACAATTAAATCAATCGCTACCTTGTTTCAAGGTCAACAAAAAGTGGATAGAATTCATTTTATTATGTACACTTCCTATTTGATGGCACAGTGGTTCGTGGCACAGTGGGTCTTACTTGAACCGTCCGCAGTGGAAGGCTGGCTGCAGCCATCATCTCATATGTTGTAGTTCCAAGACTACGTCTAGAGGCATTCGGCCATAAGTTGTGGGCTGTGTGGTCTTTTCGCCGCATCTTTCCGTTGTGTCCAATCTAACTATATTGTCTTTTATTATTTTTATTGATAGGTTCGTGTTTGGCCACTTTCCCACCTGATGGTAAAAATGATGCAGAACGCTTGCCTAGAATTAACATTTTCACCCTAGATTGTAGCTACCAGGAAAAACAAGACTCAGGCAGAACATTTCACTCCTAAACTGTATGCGTATTGTGTTCCTAAAACATTTTTTTACGTATGGATGTCCACCATGTACCAAATGCCTCGTTTTCGGCCCAATTCTGTTCTTTGATAATGTGGAATGTTGTTTTTATAGTTGTTTTCATAGGAGTTGATATAGTTACGCCTTGATATAACGAAAATGTACTTCGCTTCATACGTTGTGTAACAATTACACCCAATCACGAATGTGCTCATCACTTCGTCTAGGATTTGATTGAATCTATTAGTAAATGTGTTCTTGCGTCGTGCTCGTGTCACATATAAAATGAACATTGTTTTTGTGATTTTAAACGAAAGAATTTTGTTATTTACTATGAATGAAGAACAGAGAGTAATTATTCCCGTATTTTTAAGGAACGTTTATGGTCGCATTGCAGTTTGACTAATGGTAGAAGAATCAGAAAAAAAATTTGAGCGATTGTGACTAAGAAGTTCCGATTAACTCCAACGCAAAAGACAGTTGAAACCTTTCAATTCATGAGATCTTATTTTAGATCTCATGAATTAAAAATAAAACAGTTAGGTCGAAAGTTTTCTTGACCAGTTTGTCAGCATGAGAATATACTAGACTCTTGGAATGTAGATGTAGATGTAAATCTATTTAAACAATTAATTTTATTTGGACATTCACTACTTCACTTACTTTGTTACTGACATTTGTATTTTTATATAATTAGATTTGTTTATCCAATTTATTTGACATAGTAAAATTGTTGTTGTACCCGACAGGGTTCGTGTGAGCTTGTTAAACAATTTTAAGAGCATTATAAAACACATGTGCATTTTGCAATAAAGATCGAATTGAATTGAATAGGTTTACCTACGCTAATAGGATTTAGGTAACTAGTACAGGATTGTGAGTCCCAATCTGAAATATGATAGGATCGGAATTAAAAATTGATTCCAAGTAAACTCCAAATAAAGATCGCTTGTTATTCTAGGTTCTGCTGCATTGTATCTATTTATGCGACATCGCTTGGGGTCACTAGGGTACAGTATAAAGTCGACAGTATTCTGACGTAAACACTGAATTATGCAGGAGAGTTAGTGGCCTCGGGAACAGAACTATCGACTACAGGTGTAGTCTCAAAGTCCGGAACCTGCAAACTAATTACTTACAATAGCATGACATATTCATTATGAAATGAAGCACGAGCAGATGACTTTTTCAAACATGAACATGAAGCAGTAGATGTCCTTCAAAATCATTCGGATTGTGAAATAATATTGGGGCGATGTTCAAGCTTAGCAGCAGCTCGGTAGCTTGTTTAGCAGCCAACATCTACGATATATCTAGGATGGCCACTGTTTGTAGTAGGATTAGTTATAGCTAGGATTGAATTATCTGAGGTACCAATCATTAGTCCATGCGAATTTTTGAGTGAGTTACAGTTGTCTAGGAACGCAAAAACAACAGAATGTCACAAGTGAATTTTAGTCAGTCTCAATCTGAGTTAAAATCTGAGACGTCTTTTCGCTCCGTTCTACAACTACACCTTTGCACCTAAAGTCATTTCATGGCTTTTCACATCAACAAAAAAAAAACAAGAATATCTTTGTTACGTCATTTGGTTTTTGTTTTTCCCTGAAGTAGGATAAAATTCTAGGAACATAGTACCTATCTCAAAATACAACGGTTATACATAAAAATAAATTACCTAGTACGAGTATTATCCGTTTCCTGTTAACAACGTAGCTAACAAACACGTATCGATGTAACAGAACATAATATTTAACCTATATAGAAAAACCGCACCATTTTATCGGTTGGGGGCGCGCCTACAACGGTTCAATAACTTTAAACAGAAGGAAAACTATAGAAAATATTCTTTATTGATGGAATAAATTAACTGTTTAGTTAGCAGCTACTGAGAATATTTTTTTATTAAAACTTTTAATAGAGAATAGGGAATTCGTACGAAAAAGTTCGACTTCTCTTTCTTTTAAAGAGCTTTACAAAAATTTATTTTAGGAAGAAATAAAATTATATCCACGAACTTCGCATCTGTCGGGTAAAAAACTTGATTCAAACATTGATTTAAAATCAATGGATTAAAATAATCTGGTCTTTTACCCGACTATGCGACGCAAGGGAGGGCTATGTGTTTATCAGTTTATCTATATTTGATCGTTTGTGGCGCTAAACACCAAACACGTCGATTTTGTTGATTTTTACGTCAATCGAAACAAATGTGATTACTGTCATGTCTAAAACAATCGTCTTCATCGACAGTCATCACAATTCATTAGAGAGGCAACAAGAAGCCATAGCGAAAAAAATAATTAAAAAATACATTCAACGCTCTATATCAAGTGGAACAGATATTTGAAAATTATGTGTATTCACTACTTTTACCACTAAAGATCTAAAACGAATTAAAGTTTTTTTTGTCGTCATGTCGGCCATGGGGTATCAAAATAAGGGCTCGAGGAGATGATTCCAAATATGTAAGAAATAAAAACAAAGAAAACCAAACCAACATTTTGAAACCTTCTAATGCAGTTGGTGGCATCAAATCTGTGATTATACTAAAATAAACTGGCATTTTGAATCCTTTAATTCTTTTAAATTCAATTTTCCGTAACTCACCTACGCAATCGCAAACTGGGCTAATTAGCAATATTACTCCAGTAATGTAAACTGAACCTAACCACTATACGTTGAGCGAGACTTCGTAAATATTTATCACCTATTAAAACGGTAGCTCTGTCTAAGAAATGAAGCAGACATATAGCCGCTTATCTTTAACAAGCCATTATACCTATCTGCCTAACTTTTTCCAACTATATTTTTTTAAGGTAATCATCCTTTGATTTCTCTCGCTTTAGGGTGGAGCGCGTGTTCTGAATATACATGTAGATAGATGGAGAGGGAGAGGAAGGCCGAAAAAAAGATGGATGGATTGTGTGAGAAGTGATATGAAAGAAAAGGGAGTTAGTGATAGTATGACGGGTGACAGGACAGAATGGAAGAAAAAAACGTGTTGCGCCGACCCCAAGTAATATGGGATAAGGGCAGGAAGAAGAAGAAGAAGAAGAAGGGTGGAGCGCGTGTCACACTTTTACTGACTAAACCATACCTATGTTCCTTTTTTGCCCTTGCGTTCCAGGTTTTTTTTGGAAAGTCAATCCGGTATGGCCCCAGTAGACTTCGCGCATGCTGGGCCCCTACAGTTTTGCTGATATGTTTGAGGCGCGCGTCGAATACTACGCGTCGTCGTCAATTCGTGCTCGGTCCGGACCACAGAAAAGATGAAAGAAGTTAGAATGGCCTTCTGGGCGGGGCAGGCGTGCCTCAAAATAAGATCATGCTCATAATTGACACAACCAATAGCAAACTTGCGATCTAAGTGTGCGTGGTCTGTTCGTTGCGTAATGCGCGTTCGTATTGGTTCATTGCCTGTAGAGGAGTTAAAGGGAGACAAGCGGCGACACTTGTCGTAATACAAATCGGAAAGTATTTCCTCTTTCTGACCTCATTCATTTTTTCTGCGGTCCAGGCAGTTACCGGACGGCCGGTTCCCAACTATTTTGGAATCAGCTTCCAGTCTTACAGGAAGCACTTGGATACCAGTATTTTACTTAAAGCGACTGCCTATCTGACCTCCAGAACACAGACTACCCGTAACGACTGTCAAGGTTCTACAAACAACAGCCGTGATCAACTGCTTCATATTTTGGCCGCCACGTTCATGTTACCGGAAAATTACAAACACCATAAGATTGTAAAAAATTGCCACAAATTCTATTTTTTTTTTTCTAAACAAAACACGGATAAGTTGGAAACTCACGAGTTTGAATGTGCTTTATCCTGTAAATAACGATTTTTTTATATAATATGTCGAGAAGTTATAATCTAATAAAGGTTTATTACAATTACACGGAGTCTATATATTATCTATATATAAAGCAAAATGTGTCCAGGACGCCACGGTCACGACTACATGACAGACTTTAAACGCTAATAAATCTTACAAAAATCATTTTTTTTTCTAATTGCTTAGTTGCCTGTTGGCACAGAGCGAAGCTTTTGCTTTTTTGACGGATCATTCAATATGTTAACGTACTTCCCGAGGTACGGAGGACTCACGGTATGCATGATATCTCTAGATAGCAAATATGTCAATATCGATAACCACGCACTTATAGAGTCGGACTTGTGAATCATGGAAAAGGTTGATGACACTACACGTGCATTCCACATTGTGTGTGATCGCGATTACTTTGAAAATAACGATTCAATTTAAATGAACACAACTTAATATGGCAAGCTGTGACGACCGTTGAAGTCATGATATGCCTTGAGAATAATTCAGGAACTTCATATCCACTAGGACTCGGCTCAAAGAAGCTTTTAGAGGTCATTAATCTTCATTTTAAAAAGTCATTAATGTTTAGTGTATCGTAGTCCTATAAATCGCTAAAAGGAAAACAACTTTTGGTTTTTTAAGATATATTTTATACCCATTGAACATCTATAATTAAGTCAATCAGATGGCAAACAAAAAGAAGTAACATACGCCCAACTAAATTCTCAGAGCTTTATAATAATAGATCATCAAAAATCCTTACAGGACTTCATCTAATAATAAATAAAAAAGACTGCTTGCCTCTAAGTAACCTATATTTAAGACTCCTAGGTCTCCTAGATTGCAATTGTCAGGAAAACAGACTCTGGCAAGGAATTTCACTCCTTATCAGCCCATGCACAACAAAATTTACTGACAGGCAAGGAACAGCCACCCCACTTGATTTAGACTAGAAGCATGAAATTTTGGACAAGAATTTCTTTTACGTGCAATGAAGGTGGGCTGAAAACTGAAGAATTTATGAAAAATCATCGCCTTAAAAGGATTGAATGATTAATTCAATTTTGTTGGCTTTTATCTTGGCCTTTATAAGTTGTTCGGAATATTCAAACTAATAGTAATATTCTATATGTGTATATTTGTATGTTTGTTATAATATAATATTATTGTGAATCAATGTCACACCAAACAGAACTGCAGGCCTAGACAAATGACTTACTTATATTGTGCTGTGTGGTGAATGGAATGTCATACATTTGTGCCATACATTTTGTATTTAGCGTTTGTCGACTACGCTAACAGAAAAGTCATAGTATTATTGCAGTATATTATTACAACCATTTTACCGTTATCTCTATTGGCACTATGCCCAATTTTACCCATTTCAATTATTCACACTCTTAGTTTTGAAGCTAAAAGTGATTTCGACGGTGAACTATTAATACCTCCTAACTGTCGAAGTCTAAAATTTGCTGTCCCAAAAATGTTAGGTCATACTATAAATTGGGACATTGGTGTTTCCACAATTTAATTTGATGCAGTTGCAACTAAATATCCGCTTTGGAGATTTCACTAAAACATGCGGGAACACACATTTAAATTATGAACACTGTCACTTCACCGTCAATTTATTGATGACTTAAGATCCTATGTCTCCTAGCTGGGGCAGAGGGTGTCGACAGTCACCCATCGCGATCGGTCTTGAGCCTTACGCTTCACCCCGCTCCATGTCAATCTGATGGCCGTCGGTTCTGCCAACACGGTACGTCGCCAGGTTTGCCGAGGACGGCCACGCTTTCTTTTCCCTTGAGGATTCCAATCCGACGCCTGTTTAGTATGTGATCAGAATGCCTCCTAAGCGTTCGGTTGGACCAATCCATCTCCACTTATGACGCTTGATCTGGCTCGATCGGGCTTTCGTGGCATTTCTCCAAAATGGTTCGGGCCAGTAAATTCCGTTTATTGATGTCACACCACAAACTATAGAAATTGTGAAAGTGAAGTTCCTACGCATTACTCCCATGCTCGCTCAAAGTACGTTATTGCGTAGGTGAACATATTAAATAGTTTTATATCAATTATAAGCGATTTGTTATCGTTGGTTAGAATGTAGAAACCATAGATAATAAGTCAGTCCAAGTGCCAAGCAACAAGCTATGTATGCCACTGAAATCCACTTAAATTAAGGCGAAAGTTTATAGGTATGTATATGAGTATGTTTGTTACTTCACCACGCTCAAACGGCTGAACGGATTTAGATGAAAATTGGCACAAGGAAATAGCACATAGAATAGTTTTTTATCCCGGGAGTTTATTCCCTTCAGTTATCTTTCTTCTTTTTTTTTATCTGTTATAAACTAGTAGTTGACTGCGATCCCGCCTGATGGTAAGCAGTGATGCAATCGTTGATGGTGAAGCGCACTAGTTTATTAAGAGCCTATTCACTCTAGCCTTGAAGACACCTAAATTATAATCAGACGGGAAGACCGCAGCAGGCAAACTGTTCCAGTCCCTCGATGTACGCGGTATAAATGACGAGGCGAAACGTTTAGTCCGGACAGTAGATGTTTCAACAACGTAAGGGTGGATTGTTCGACGCAAGCAAAGCTGCTGGCAGCAGCTAATATGTCTATAATTCCGAGAGTCGCCACATCGACCAGTGATATGCATCTGGCCAACAGAGAACTTCCATAACCTGTACCAGGTCTTCAGCCCAATTTGTGCTTTCAGCTCATGTGGAGGACGTACTCGAAAACCAACCCTAAAACGGGTTAAACCTTACTCAATAATTATTGTCAACTACAAAGACTTCATATCAGAAATAGAAGGAGTTATCAACGATTTGACTTATCAACGATTTACCGATTCCTGAGTAGATTTCATAAATAATTATCGACGATGATTCATGTTATTATCTAAATCGGTCACTGTTTTTACTGCCACTGTATGTAGATACGAATATGTGTAATAGGAAAGTTTGGCTCGAGCCACTCTTTCTTTTTTTTTTCATCAAATAACTTCTCTCTCTGTCTCTATGGATGTAGCGAACTAGCGATAAGCGAGGAGTATCAGACTACTACTCACTAAAATCCACCTGTGTTCCTTCAGTTGCCCTTTTCGTTCTAAGACTGCGGTGAATCTTTTGAATCAATTCCATAGCCTTGGCAGTTCTGCAGCCCTGGTAATGATTAATAGACCTAAATATAGAACAGAAGCTTTAAACAACCCCTAAAGGGATATTTTTTTTTTATGGTGGGAAAAATCATCCAATGACAACCCCCGCTCTTAGGCGGAGAGGGAGATAGTGTCAGAGTCTTACTGACTAAAAGCCCACCCCGTTTCTTCTAGCCTTCAAACCGGGGCTCGAGTTCCCTTTCGGATAACCCTGGCCCCAGTAGGCTTCGACCCGACTGGGTCCCTGCTGTTACTGACAACTCCTTGAGGCGCGCGGGAACTGTGCGCGCCGTCGACTTGGCTTGGTCCGGACAGTTACCGGACGGCCGGACAGCGAGCTACCCACTGCTCACTGCCCGCAAGCCCGCGCCAGCGGTGGGCAGATATCGGGATCGAAATCCCGGCGGCGGCGGCGAGAACGCCGTTGCCTCCTCCTTTGCGAGCATTACTGCTTCGCAGAAGTCGGCAACCGCCTGCAACTCCTCGCTCCGGACCACCACATACCCAAGAGCAAGTGTTGGAAGGGAATGCTTAAGGCAAAAGAAAGCGTAGTTCCGTCAAACCTGGGGTCTCACCGCTTTATCTGAAGTGACGAGCACTCAAGCAAGACCGTTCGCCATGTAGAATCACTGTGGACGCCCTTTGCCCCTTCTAGGGGATAGAGGACATTAAATGAAATAAAGGAAAATAGGAGTGTTGAAATCCGTACTGTAGTCGTGGGTCAGGCAAAGAGTTCAATATGACAACGACCTGGTTACTCCTATACGGCTCTGGTCAACCTATTGATAAAAGGTCAAAAAGGGGTGTCAACAAGGAACGCGCGAGGAATTAATGGACGGCAGCCAACTGTAACCAATACCGGTCGGCCGTTACATTAGTGAGAATATACGGAGTTACTGACAGTTTGTCAAATATGTATTTCTGAAAGGAAGGCTCGGCCCCGGTATGAAAGGCAAGAAGGAACGAGGTGCGTTTTTTAGTCGGTAAAAGTCTGACACTATCTCCCGCTCCGCCCAAGGGCGGGGGATGCCATCTGGATGATTTTTCCCAAAGAAACAAAAATATATATATATATGTATTGCTTGGATCGAATGGCTATATTTATCATTTTATGATACAACCAAGCTCAAGAATTGATAAGGATGCTTTTATTTTATTATTTACCAAGTTGCTGCACCCGCGTAGGGTATAACGGCTCATTCATTCTCCTAGAGAGGAGGGCTGAATCGCAGCAGTGAAATAATATAAGATCTTTTTTGAGGTTCTGCGCTATGGGTGGAACGAGAGGGAGTGTCAGACTTTTATTGACTAAACTCCTTCGATTAACCCCACAGCCCAACACTAAAGCTGATTCAGTCATCAACGTATAGGATTTGTCAATTTTGAGCAGTAGTACATAACTCTGTACTGTAGGGACTAGGCCAAGAGTGAGATTGGGCGGTTCTTATAATGTAGAATGCAACAATACAGATCCACAAGCCAGAGCCGACAACACCGTCTGTCGACTCGACTGCGTCGGCTACCGGATGATGACATTGTAAGAAAAAAAAAATAGGTGGAAGAAAATCATTGATGGTTAATGAGATGGGGTCTTAAAAGTAGTGTTGCCAGATGTCCCGACTTTTGCAAGACGTCTCGATTTTCAGCGGTCTGGTGACACGTCCCGATTAGCATTCTCTTTGCGAATAGCCCAAATTATTCACCAACTTCCTAAGTCTGTTAGATCATTAATTTTGATGGATAAAACGTCATCGTCGTCATATAAATATGCTGTTAATATATTATATTTAACTTTCACGTTTTACCGTTTTTGCGCATCAAACTTTTATGCTTGTAAGTCTCGAACTTCTGTATTATCTCTTTCTCGAATGGTGAAAAGAAAGATTGCTTTTCTGAGAATTGTTTTTGTGGCCTTTATAGCAGTTGTTTCGTTTTGAATACCAAAATTACGTTTAATTTCAACACTATTCAACCTGGTAACACTATTTATAAGACCCAGATAGACTAAATATTCAAATAAAACTTTGGGGAGGAGAGAATATCGATAGTTATGGCACAACACTAAAAGCAAAAAAAAATATCTGAAAAAAAAAAATAACAAACCATAAATCTGTAAGTGGAGGACAGAATTACCAGCACAATAACATGTTTGCTTGACACGACTAATCTCTTGCAAGAGATAACTCATATGAAACCAAGGATGACTGTTACTAACCTTAATGAGCATCTTACAACTTAATCTTTTAAATCCCTTACCTATTTGTTGAAGTGACGAAACAATGCTGATTAAGTACGTGGATAAAAAGCCTGTGTTCTAGCGTGACATCCGATAAGATATCGCACTATGCTTTGGGGCAATTGAAAGTACAAGGTTCACTTTTCAAAGCAAAATGTATATGATACAATTTTTTCTGAATTATAATTTACTGTATTATTTAACTAGCTCCTACCAGTGGCTCCGCCCGCGTGAATGTAGAAAATATAAACAGGCGATTTTTTTTTCAATCAGGTCATTCTTTCCTATATATAATATTAAAATAGATAAACTACATAATAATATACGATAAAACCAGGATACGGCATTTCTCTAGCCTGCAGTGCTACCACTAGCTCTTAACGTGGTTCAATTTACGACCTAAACTGAACTTTCAACTGAGCTATATAGGGTGTATAGCTTCCCTCTTTCTCTTTCTGTTTTGCCTCACATCTGAGCAAAGGGCGTTCTCCACTATTTTATTTTTTGCCCGCTCTTCCACCTTCCAGTTTGCAAAATCTGTCCGATTCGTGCTTCCATCACAATATACATTTTATTATACTAAAAAAATTAGATTACATTTTCTTGACCTTCGCCCATTGATCGGATTCGTCAAAGTATTGATGAAAAAAAAAACAATTAAAATACCATAAAACCGTCGGCGTTTCAGGCAAAGGAAACTGGGTCGTACGGCCAGCTCAAGGCCCATTTTAGAGCTCAGGCCGTAGGCGCTAATTGCGTACTCAATGAACGTTTATTGTCTCAAACGTACAGTGATTGCTGTATACGTACGTACATATGTAACATAGGGCTGTACGGAATTAGGTTGGATTTTTCTTTTTGCTATAAGTAGTCTGGTATAAAGACCAATAAAATGAACGATGAAACTACAAATAGAGAGGCTTCGATCATAGAGAGGATAAAAATTAAGTTTTTTTTTTTTTAGATTTAGAGTATTGCTTGACTGCGATCCCATCTGATGCTAAGCAATGATGCAATCGTTGATGGTGAGGCACACTAGTTTATTCACTCTTGCCTTGATTTAGAATTAAAAAATACACCAGCTTCTCCCAGCGGCCTCGCACACGTAAAAATTGAAAATTATCTCTAGAGAATACACCGCAGGGTTAAGTATCCTTTGACCTATTTTAGACCCACACATTTTATGCACACAGATAGACCAAGTCCTATATGTCCTACATGGTCTATCAGTATTCGAAATTTCATCAAAATTCCTTCAACTGTTTCAGTGTGAAGGAGTAACAAACATATATACAAACTTTAGACTGTATAATATAATATATTAGTGTGATACATCTGTTTTGCTGACCCTAATAAAGTTGGGGATGATGGACAACCGTGAACAATCAAGGTGCTGTTGATAGCAAATAGCACGCTTAGTGTGTTATCTGACATTTAGCACACTTCTATTAATCAGAAATAGATAAATTTACCTATCTCTATCTATATCTTTCTAAGATACTGGCGATGATACGGTAAACGGACGCTTACTAAAACTACGAAATAAGAAGCATCAGAAAAAGACTTAAAAGTAAAATTGAATCCTCTAATCAGAAATGCATAAGGCTGCCCACCCACGGCCGATAATATCGGTGACTGATTTTTTGTAGGAGAAAAATAGAACACACTGATAGCAATAGTGCAACGTACACGTCCTACGAAAATTTGGTCAGAAATACAGAACAATGTTAGGCTGCCCACCCATGTCATACTTTTTGTAGGACAAATAATCGAGCCGATTTTGTATATTTGTAACATTGTACTGTACGTTGCACTATTGCTGTCAGTGTGTTTTATTTTTCTCCTACAAAAAATCGGTCACCGATTATTATCGAACGTGGGCGGGCAGCCTTACCAATATACAAAATCGGCCCGATTACTTATCTGTCCTACAAAAAGTCTGACGTGGACGGCCAGCCTAAAGAGAACGTCTAATATACTTTAGTCATTTTAACTTATCATGGTCCTGGTATTAATGCAGCAACTGAAAGAATACAAGTATGTTTAAGTCCGTAAAAGTCTGACACTCCCTCTCTGTCAACCCAGAGAGAGAGAGAAAGAGAGAAGTTATTTGACGACGATATAACAATAGACTGGTAAATCATAAACTCGATTGAAATAAAGCTTTATGAATAGCTTAGAATCGAATAAAAACATATGTAAACGTAGACAGGTACCAGAGACACGCAAAGATACAATTACTTCAGGAGCCATTGACATTTAGTCAGCCCTACAATATCTATAATAACAAGGTCACAGTTCATTGGTTGGTATGTAATAGAAAATTTGATATCAAAGAGGCTCAATAGAGATGTAGCCCGATTTGATTTTACTACGATAAGGAATGGTGGATTATGTTGTGGGGGGAATGAATAAACTAATGGATTGACGGCTATAGATATTAGATCGCTAACTTCTGCCAGCGGCAGCGGCTTCGCCCGCGTGACCGCAGAATATTATGCCAAGGAACATACCGGCGTAAAGTGTCATAGGTGCTATTTTCAGGACATGAACCTAGACCATGACGTTTAAAGTAAGATTGTTTTAATCCTCTTTCAGTGTGGGTAAGAGACAGAGCTGTACAGGTTGTCTGGCGCCATCTCTTACCCACACTGAAACAATATTAAATAAAACAATCTTACTTTGCACGTTATGGTAACCCTGATGGTCTGCCGGTGTTACATCCAAATTTGTTAGACGTTTGAGAGTGTTATGTTACTACTAACTAAAAAAAACCGCATCAAAATCGGTCCATTTGTTTAGGAGCTACGACGCCACGGACAGACACACAGACACGTCAAACTTATAACAACCCTCTTTTTCGTCGGGGATTAAAAACTTGCACCTTTATAATATTAACCCTTCGAATACCGTAATTAGAGACAAAAGAAAAACAAAGAGAGAGTGAACGCCCCGGTGTTCGCTTGGGGTATAGTGTGATAACGAAACTCCCAATTGTTTTGACTCTGATGAATTAAATTCTGAACGCGATATCCATGTCAAAGCATAAAACAAACAATGTATGACCACAGCGATGACATTAACTGCTACTATGAAGCGAAGAAAACTACGTCCAATAAAATAGCGATATTTTAATAAAGATGATGTCAAAACCGACAGCCCTGAAGGCGTTAAATGATCTTTATAACTAGAGTAATGATGAAAACGGGTCGAAACCGCGACTCGCAGACGCGTGCTTTCAAAGAGATCTTTCATTCATACCAGCTAAAGCTGAAGTCATTCCTCATAATGAGTCGTTAGTCTTTGAGCTTGCGGCGGCAATGCAGTCTAAGTGATGCAGTAAATGACAGATTAGCTTGGAAAACATCAAACATCGTAATGTTTACGGCAGTAAATTCTTCGTGTGTTCAGAATTTTGAAATGTTGGACAAGTCAAAACACAAAAAGGTATAGCCGCAGCAAAAGCAGCCCATAAGTAGGTTTAAAAGGGAAAGGAAACCTTTTAGAAGACGTTAACATGAGCGTCCAGACGACTAAACTGATTGCATAGTTCTAGGAAATAATGAAGAACTTCTCTTTTTCGTTTGTACGTATGTATGTCAGTTCATCACCATTACTGCTTTTATTAATCAACTAAAGAGTACGGAAACGAATATAAACAAAGCATAAAACGTTGGATGTTAACCTCAGCCCCCAGGGAGAGGCTGTCAGAAAAAGTATAGTAGGTAACTATAACTATGGAGAACTATGGTAAAGCCATTGGCTAAATGCGGGGGCGTTAGGGGCGCGGCGACCTGTCGCAAAGGCACATTAGTCGGGGCTGTTACTGCTCGGATTGCTTCCCATGTAAATAAAGAAAAGCTTTACATTTTGGGCATACGGATTCATTAATGTACAAAGTATTATAGCCATAGGCCTAGATGTCGTACAAACATAAATGGATATGAAACGATACTTAGTCATTTATAACAAGGATTTCTCGACGATACAATACATATGAATGTTTCTATATAAAGAATCATTTAAGCAATTAAATACTCATCAAAACTACATCGAGAAATGAAAGATTTGAAAAATAAAGATGAATTACCAAAAAATATTGATTGAAGTCGAGCGGTATCTCTTTGACTCTGAAATAAGTTGCGTAATAACTTTTTATAAATAAACTAGCTGACTTGGCTAACGTTATTCTGCCATATAAATTATCAAAGAATAAAAAGAGGGTAGGGATAGGAGGGTAAACAATAACCTACCACAAAAACATCATAGAAATCGTTCCAGCCATTTCGGAGGAATTCGATAACAAACAATGTGACACGAGATTTTTGTATATAATTAGATTAATAATACATTTTGAGTGGGCTATCAACTAGGACCACTTAAGAAGACAATATAACGATGTTGTGATGAATTCTTCGTCCTATTTCGTCAATTAATGGGTTAAGTACTAGCACACGGGTGCCGGCGAGTGTATTTTGTTTTTTAAACGCAAGCTTTTTATTGGAGAGACGCAGCTGAATCATTCCATTCAGAGGCCCTACCATGAGCTTTTAACGCGATTTATTTGGCGACCTAAACTGTTAAAGGGTTATAATATAATTCCACAACTATCACACAACGCCGTCTAGTCCCAAGCTAAGCAGAGCTTGTATTATAAGTACTAGACAACTGATAAACATGCTTAATATACTTATAAATACATACATTTTACAGATCAATTACACCCAGATAAAGAACAAATGATCATGCTCATCACACAAATATTTGTCCTGGGTGGGAATCGATCCCACGACCTCCGCCATAGCAGTCAGGGCCAACTAACCACTAGAGCCCTAGACCAACATGATGCAGTTATATACCGAAGCTCCTTTTCGTATTTAAAAGAACCGTTTTAAATCAAGTCGCAATAAAATGCCAGTGCTTTTTGACAGACTGCGATGCAAATATTCCTGAAAATTCAAATTTTTTAAGATTTTTTTAGATTTTGCTGGTCATTGTTTAATTGTATTTTGATTAAAATATGTAGGATTGGCGGTACCAAAACGTATTTATATACGGAAATTTAATCATTACTAGTTGACCCGGCGGACTTCGTACCGCCTAACAGAAACAGTCAATGAATGTAGTATATATTTCGATATAGTCTCAGGGTAGTCAGCTAGGAAACACCGGCCTCATCTAGCTTAAACCGACGAAAAAAAAAAAATTGACGTGTAAAAGTGTTTTTTAAATCTATTTGCAAAATAAATATCATTTATCATTTAGTCAACCGATTGAGATGAAACAAACCCTAAATAATAATGAAAATTGTATGTAGCTTAGCTTGATATTATCAAGTTACACACAATAAGTTATCTACATCGATTTCGTACATTTTAGGTACGTGCTGCGCGCACAACTAAAAACTTCTACAGATTTATTTTAGGAATAGAATAGATAATTGCGAGTATCAATACAACCCTCTCAATTTAGCTAACCTTAATAAAGAACTTTTTCTGAAAAAATGTCGCGTTTGTGCTACCCAAGAGCACCCTGAGCTATGGACATTGGATAGGTGGATGATGACTATAGGCGTCGAATTTAATAATGTACGTGACCGCTGGGCTCTCTTTACAAAGTTAAGAGTGTCGTCACTTGATCACTCGTCACATGGAAGTCGATATAGGGGTTGAAGTGCTTGTGCTGCGATATCCTGGGGCTAGACGTAAACATCAGATAAGCTCTTTGCTCAAGTAGCATGGGAAGGTAAACCAAACCAGCATTTCGACATGTTCCGACCACTTAATATAAAGACATTAGGGCCTGGCCACATGACCACGGCGCGGCGTCATTAACGTGAAATGTTGCGGCGCGCGGCGCCTCACTGCGGCACTTTGCCGCGTTCATGAAGCATATACGGTTTCGAGCTGTGTTTATTTATTTATTTTACCAACAACACAAACGGACAAATTACATTACATGAGGTTTTAAACTAATGTTTATGTCAATAACAGACGAAGAAATTAAGCAAAACTAAAATAAATAAATAAAGATTACGAATTCAAATGAAATAGATAATATTAGAGAAAATAATAATAACTTGTTATAATTAAATGGTAAAAATAATAATAAAAAAATAGACTGCAAAAATTGATGTGTGACGTGTTGTGCGGGTGCACATTACGGTACTGTGTCGTAAAAAAATCAGGATCAGCCTTCAACCAGTAGCTTTTGCGACATTGCTTTTTCAAGCCATTTTTTGCTACCTAGCACCGTACCGTACATCCACTCTACACGGATCGGCACCGTATATTATTTCGATGCGGTAAACTGCCGCAGTCAGGCGCCGCTTCGCGCTGCGGTAATGTATCCAGGCCCTTATTCATTTAGTTTTATACAGTCCTTTGTTGAATGCAGTCATTGTGCTGTGTAATATATTGAATTCTTTAATCCAAGAATTGTTTCAGCATGTTTCAGTTATAATGATCGAATTATTCAGATTGTAAAATGACTCATGGCAAAAACAAATCCACCTGAAATTAAGTCATAAAATATCGAAATCTCCTGATCAGATAAGCAGACAACAAACAAAAATACATAGACATTCATGAGGATAAAGATGATTGTGTCATGTCAATATTATTTTGTTAGTAACTGTCATCGTAATCTTAACAAATTAGTTTCGTTTTATAATACTTGTTAGTACGTGCTTACAAGTTATTTAGATACGACGTTTCATAATAATAATCTTTTTTGTACTGTAATTTAAATAAAAACCCGTTGAGGAATTAAGATGCCAGAATAAATCACACTAATATTACAAAGGCGAAAGTTTGTATGTATGTTTGTTACTCTTTCACGCTTAAACGTCTGGAAGGTTTTGGATGAAATTTAACACACGGCTAGACCATGTCATGGAAGATCGCTTATGATAATTTTATTCCCTTGGGATGATTTTCTATTATCACGCGGACGAAACCGTCGGCATAAGTTAGTATGACATATTTATTCTTATAAGCTCATCGTACTTGGCTACACGAATTTACTGCAGAGACGATGCAGCATGTTATTCGTTGGATTCTGTATTCTGGGAGTCATAGTCACATTTTGTAGAATTGCAACTTTTTGACCTATTTTCGAATTGGGGCAGAGGTTTATAGAGATATACGAAAGGTATACCTAGTGTCATCTGTTTAACCTGTCAATCGTGATAATGACAGACACAATTGAAAGACAATAGGTGCGCGAACGCCGGCGTTCGCTTGGGGTTTAATGAATTAAGGTATAAAATCCCCCATCCTACATCGAAAGGGTCATACAAAAAACCAGTATGACCAGAAGATCTTTCCAATTTTATGAAGTATGAGGAACTTTACCCCCTGTTCCTGTTGGATATTTTTCATTCTTTCATTTCTACTTTTAATCATCTGAGGATTTCAAATTTTTCTTGTTTTCATGATTTGGTAGGCAAAACGTCAAACAAATTGCATTTTTTTTTTCTCTCTCTGCCTATCTTATGTGGGCCCGTAAAACTCCAAATTGATAACCTGCAAACGCAAGACACCGTGACGTTCAAAGTAAGATTGTCGTTTCATCTGTGGTTTCATCTTGTTTCAGTGTGAGTAAGAGATGGCGCTAGACAACCTGTATAGCTCTGTCTCTTACCCACACTGAAACAAGATTAAAACAATCTTACTTTAAACGTCATGGTCTAGGTCAAGGTCTTGCGGTAGACCTCGAAGGCCAGCTCAGAAGTCTTCATTATGAATTGGCAATAGGTGGCCCAGACTGGGCCAGTACAGGCTAGATATAATAATCTCTTCAAAGTCAGTCAGATAAAAGATTAGTAATCATAAAACAAGTTGAGTAGTTTTCAAGTATGGCTAACTCATTATTTGCTTAGATAAGATATTGGGGTTATAACTGTTTGTCATTTATAGAATCTTTGGATGACACATTTATAGGACTTTAATGCGGCTTTTACAGATACAGTTTTCTTTTTTTTTTGCGGTGTGGCTTTCATAATAGACAGAGAGATACACAGGATAAGATAAAGACTTTTTTTTTTATTGATATAAACTAGTGCTTGACTGCGATCCCACCTGATGGTAAGCAGTTATGCAATCGTTGATGGTAAGGCGCACTAGTTTATTAAGAGCCTATGCATAAGATGTATAAATTAGTAAAGAACGCTACGAATTTCATAGATTTTTGACGCCGCCGTCGCCCGTGCTTAGCTGGGCACTAGTAATATAATAATAAATAAATAGTAGTGTGTTCGCCTGTGGTTTTGCATAGTTTTCCTGTAACCAAGCCGGAAATTAGGTTTATTAATAGGTTTTTGATGAAAAAAATAAACATTTTATTCAGTTTTTTATTTAATCTGAAGGCTGTTAAGAATGTCTAGTTAGTTATTTGTATAGTTACTTAGTTTACCTAAATAAAAATAAATAGTGAATAGGCTCCTAATTAACAAGTGCACCTCACCATCAACGATTTCATCACTGCTTACCATCGGGTGGAATCGCAGTCAAGCACTAGTTTATTTACATTTACACTAATCTACCGCTCTTGACTCCACAGTATACAAGGCCCTTCACACCGCCAGAGACAGGAATAAATGGACAAAACACCATAAAAAGTAAAGTGATGAAGCAGGGAGGTCACGACCCTCAGCATTGAGGAATACGACGCAAGGAGGAGGAATCTACACTAATAAAGAGGTAGTTTGTTTTTTTTGTTTGTAGGAGCTAATCTCTGAAAGCACTCACTGGTCCGATTGCGATTTTTTTTTACCGATAGATAGAGCTGCTTTATTCCTGTGTGACATAGGCTGTACTTTAAGTACGCGGGCGAAGCTGCGGGCAAAAGCTAGTATTTTATAGAAGTAAGATGTGTTTTTTATGTTTTTTGTTTGTAGGAGGTAATCTTTGGAAGTACTAGTCCGATTACTAAATTTTTTTCCCCGATAGATAGCTGCTTTATTCCTGTGAGACTTAGGCTGTATTTTATGTACGCGGGCGAAGCTGCGGGTAAAAGCTAGTATTTTATAGAAGTACGATGTGTTTTTTATGTTTTTTGTTTGTAGGAGGTAATCTTTGGAAGTACTGGTCCGATTGCTAAAATTTTTTCCCCGATAGATAGCTGCTTTATTTCTGTGTGACTTAGGCTGTATTTTATGTACGCGGGCAAAGCTGCGGGTAAAAGCTAGTATTTTATAGAAGTGTGTATTTTTTATGTTTTTTGTTTGTAGGAGGTAATCTTTGGAAGTACTGGTCCGATTACTAAAATGTTTTCCCCGATAGATAGCTGCTTTATTCCTGAGTGACATAGGCTATGTTTTATGTACGCGGGCGATGCCGCGGGAAAACTACTTATTTATAAAAAGAATTGACGACGTTGAATGAGATATAAAACAACCAATAACGTCATTCATATGTATTTCATGTCCGTATGTTGACATAAAGTTTAGAATCTAGACCTCTTTCATTTGAGCACTGGTTTACAATGAAACTAAAACAGGTTCTTCAAGGTTGGCCTCAGACAAGGTCTTTATTATAATTTGTCTATTTCTTTCGTATCAACATTTTTTATTATTTTTTTGACAAGTTAGACACTCCCTGTGTCTAACTTTTACGTACTGACTAAAACCCACCTGTGTTCCGTCAGTTGGCCTTGACGTTCCAGAACCACGGTAACTCTTTCGAACCCTGAAGCCCTACCACGACCTCTTAAGGCAATCTATTTGACGACCTAAACTGAATATCTAAAGGGATAGAGTTATAAAGAGTACAATGTTGTGACGTCACGATTTACTGTCAAATCGAGGAAATAATTTTTTAAACATTAGTAAATTTACGAAAATTTAAATTAATTTATGAACTGTAGACTAAAAAAGTTTAATCAGAATCCATTTCTTCAATTTTACTCATCTCCAAATTCTTCAATTTTGTCAAAATTTCTTCGATTTGACAGTACAACGAGACGTCAAAACAGGAATCGGTCCTATTCTCATTTGGAACGCGTAGTATACTTGTATTTATATAGCTCTATCCCTCTTTCTCACTCGCACGCCTTACATTTTAAGACATCATGGTAAGGCTTTACTTATATTACCTAAACAGCTACTTTTTTAGGCTAGAAATCTTCTCCCGCTCCGAGTGGAGTGAGGGGTCAGTGTCAGACTTTAACTGAATCAAACCACAACTGTGTTTATCAATTGCCCATTGCGTTTAAGGACTACGGGTTTCCTTTTAGGCATTGTGCTGGGCTCCTGCGGTTTGAGGAGCGCGTGGATCACTACGCGCTGACGACCGGACGGCGAGAATCAGATAGCTACTTAAAACCTGCTCTAGACAAAATTGAGTCTAAGATAACCAAGATACAGGTATACCTTTTGTTTAAAACGCTATTAAACTAAATACCGCCGATCATTGGTTTCAGTGCAACTCAATTCAGTGTGGACGTGAGGAGAATCTTGTCGATAATCGAAGCTTGCACCGCGCTAGCAGATCTGCAGATGACCTCAGATTCTGTTCAGATTATACAACAAACTATTGTGTGGAACTGTAAGATTTTACGTAAGAATTAAACACAAGGTTGCTTGGCATTCGTTTCGGAAAAAAACTGTCTGATCGCTGTTTATAATGATACTTGAAGGATTAAGGCTTTTTTGTGGTGGGAGACCATCAAATAACATCTCCCGCTCTGGGTGGAGCAAGAAGGAGTGTCAGTCTTAGACTGAAAATAACCCACTCGTATTTTATTCCCTCAGTTGCCATAAACCTTCCAGGGTAACTATTTCGAATAATCCCGCAGGGGTGTCACTTTTTGCGTACCTACATAGAAGAAGTAGTGAAGACCTCTGAAGAGTCGCAGGGCTTTCTTCTAAATTTTATTATATTATGTCTAAAGACTCACATAATGCTTTATTAATACAAGGAATATAATAGCCGTTATAGAAGATTATTTAATTAGGTAATAGTGTATTCTGAATGAGGTATTTGGAGTTACGAACGTTTCAAATCCTAGTTTAACGCCAAAGTTGGACTGTTATCAGGTAAATAGAGTTTGATAAATACGCAACTTTATGCAGAAATAGTGAGAATATTGTTCCCAATGGAACCTTTTTTTAGGGTTCCGTAGCCAAATGGCAAAAAACGGAACCCTTATAGATTCGTCATGTCTGTCTGTCTGTCTGTCTGTCTGTCTGTCTGTCTGTCTGTCTGTCTGTCCGTCCGTCCGTATGTCACAGCCACTTTTTTCCGAAACTATAAGAGCTATACTGTTGAAACTTTGTAAGTAGATGTATTCTGTGAACCGCATTAAGATTTTCACACAAAAATAGAAAAAAAGCAATAAATTTTGGGGGTCCCCATACATACAACTGAAACTCAAAAATTTTTTTTTCATCAAATCCATGCGTGTGGGGTATCTATGGATAGGTCTTCAAAAATGGTACTGAGGTTTCTAATATCATTTTTTTCTAAACTGAATAGTTTGCGCGAGAGACACTTCCAAAGTGGTAAAATGTGTGTCCCCCCCCCTCTAACTTCTAAGATAAGAGAATGAAAAAACTAAAAAAAAATATATGATGTACAATACTATAAAAACTACCAACGAAAATTGGTTTGAACGAAATCTAGTAAGTAGTTTTTTTTTAATGCGTCATAAATCGAAAAAAATACACTATTATTAAAACATCGATCAAAGTTACAACACATTACAAGAACTTTTATATTATGTTACATGCTGCTACGGAACCCTTCATGGGCGAGTCCGACTCGCACTTGGCCGGTTTTTTATAAACTTTTTGTATTGTACGTATTTTAAAAAAGGTTCCATTGGGAACAAATATTTTCGGAAAAATCGTATTCAGTCTAAATATTGGTAAGACGCACGACGCAGCGCTTTATCACATTGCCCACAAGGGCCTTCACTTTGAGACAGGTTTACTGTACTCCCATAACTCCCAATAGTTAGAAAGCCACAACGTATCGCTTCAAATCAATATATTACAGCAGCTAAAAAGAGTACCTAGAAATTAAAAAACCTCGCCCTATAACGCGCTGGTATCAATAAGGTCGTTTCAATAAATATCTATTGGTTAGGTTGCCGTCGTCGCTATTGTCTGTTAAAAAAAAACATGCACTATTTTTAATCTATTGTAGCATCTATAACTGTGTGTGAAAAAACTGACAATTATACATACTACAGTGAACCGAAGCTATGACAACAAAATTATGGGTCTGAATCAGTCTGAATGTCCGCGAGAGGGGCCAAAAAGATTGCGTTTAAAATTTTTATTTCTTTAATATTTAATAAAGTTTGTATGTTTTCCATCTCCATAACTTAGAAAACACATTAATTAATCAAAGCTGAACAAAACTTTGAAACAACTGTTAGCACTTTCGTTGATTACATAGTAAAACAGCCGTGCAATATTAAGGGATAATCCTCCTGACCGAATTTCTGTCACAGTAACTGGGTCAACAGCTTCAATATGCATGGAAGTGGTGTTATTACTTTCACACGATAATTCTATCGAAAAGGATTATTAATGTATAGAAATTGGTGTTTATGGGCACGCATGAAAACAGACAAACTGATCAAATTTTCATGTCCATAGAATCATAATCGGAACACAATCGCAGGTGTGTTTTTTCCGGCCGGCCCAAGTTACATACGAAAATTTTCGGGAATCCGTTATCGTGGATTCTCAGTAAAGGTTCTGCTTATCGCTGACTTTCAGACCACACCTAAAAAGTGCATGCTACTAACTATTATTATACACTACAAAATACCATGTTAGCATACGTGCTGATGTGCAACTGTATTATAATGTGCAACATTTACCTCATCCTTGTTCAAAAAGAACTGAAAACAAAGGAAGCACGGTTAAGTTAAAAAGCTTCATTAGCGTTATTATAATTAACGTTGATTTGGGTTACATGAGCATTATTTACGGTAAAAGACAGTGCTGTGACGGTTGTTGAAGAGTTCCATATTTAATTTTCGCGCGAAACTAAACAGCTGTGTCCATTCTGAGGGGAAAATCGATAGTGTGTCATTGGATAGTCCATTTTTTGTGCGGAGACAATCTAGAGCACAGTTTGCTTTTGTCGTTAACCGCCCATAGTCTCAATACCGTCACTGCTTTGGGCTTTTAGCTATGACATTTCAGACAGTATTAGTTATTCATTAGGCTGTGACATACTGTCTAAATTAGTAGTGGATAAAAAAAATAGCTATAGATTCATATTTATGTAGGTACATTATCTCAATTACTTTTTTACCACTATTGGTTTTATATTTCAACGGAACTTGAGAAGGCAGTTTTTTTTTTATACGTAGGTGTAAATTTTATTTTATTGAGTTACTGTATGATGATATAAGTACATAGTTAAATTTAGAAATACTGTCAAAAATGTCATAAACATCTAGCCTTGGGACTCAGTACAGTACTACCGTGTTTTCTATTTTTATGACATCTTATTGCCACGGATTTTTCTCCCACTAAATGCAGCGTACCTACTACTAATAGAACTAATTTTATAACGTCTAAACATAATTTTATTAATTTAATACTCCCGCTGAGACACTGGCTGACGCGATCAGAAAGAATCTGTACCGATATCTGAACATTGCTCTCATAGCAAAAAATATTTTCTTTTGAAATATGAAATCTTATCGAAGGCACTCCTCAATTACGGCGCGAAATTTGGCTAGATTAATTTATTTTTTCATTACTTTTAAACCACGTGCTTGGTTTACGTTCCTCGATAAGTAAATCGTACGATCATTTATAAATATGACACATTTGATTATCTTATCGATTAGTGAACCATTGCGGAATCTGATTAAGTATTTTCAATTCTATTATTACCGTAGTAGGTACCTGCGTAATAAAGATAAAATAATCATTTTGTAAATTATCTTTTTGCAAATAGGCTTACATTCTTTAGATCGTATTTATCAAGTTAAATTAAAATGCATTGAGAAATTCTAATAAACATTCTCAAAGCCGTTAGTTTAACGGGAGTATTCGATATTTAAATCTGAAATCCGCATTATCTGATCCCCTGAATGTAAATAGGTACTGTGTTGCTAACAAAAAAAACCTTAATTTTTATTACAAGCACACCACACAAACCTGCACAAACATGCAATAATACACACCGAAAACCATTAATGCATTATTTATTAGCTATAACAATTATAAAATATAGAAATGGGACATCCTAAGCACACATAAATACCAAATTTTATAGCAGATTTAATTACTATTTTATGATGGTATGAGAAGTAACTAAGCACTCAAATATATTTCTGTAAAACTAAGCACATAATTATTACCCAATAGATTAGACATAGGCATAATGCAGTGTGTTTTTGGTATTACGAAAGAATTCAATATCTGTTCTTACTATCATCCTTAGATTAGGTATCAAATTATTTTGTTAATAATCTTTTATAATTATTGTTTTAGTGATAAAATTTTTAAGAATCATGTGATAATTTCTGTGCAGTAAATTAATAAAAATATATTGAATATTATTATTAGTAAATAATAGTAACTATTAATTTTACTATATTTTTTTTGTACTCATTTATAAGTACAATGTTTTCAGACAATAATTTTCAAGTTATTATAGCTCATCATAATATCATCATACTTATGATAATGAGTGTGAATCATACCTGCTTATGCTTAATTTTTGGTGATGCTTGATATGCACTCTCCAACAAAGGATTGGCTGGAGCTTTCTTTGGTCTTGTGTTCTTAATGCCTAATGATTTTCCTAATGGAGCAAACCAGTACCTGGAACAAGGAATAATTGTTTTGTTTAATTTTTTCATAATTCAATTTCGTTTTTTTTTTTATTACTTAATTAGGTACATTATGATTTGTGTATCTCATATGATCATAAAAGAGTGTCCATGGAATTTCTTGTACACTCCATAGAGATCTATGCTTTAGAACATGCAATGTAGCTTCACTTTTTTTTTCTGATCAACAATTTGACAATTCAAGAGTGCCTGTACTTGATCTATTTGAAATAAATGTTTCTGACTTCTGAAAACTTTTTTATAAATACTTTTTCATAAAAAAGCAAGGTATTTTACTGATTGAGTAAGACTACTAATAATTAAGTTTACCTAGGTAAACATCTTCACTGCTAGTATACAGGCTTCTTCTCTGTGAGAGGGACTAGCCATAATGTTGACGATGGATGTCTTTATTATCATGTTTTTGATCTTACATTTACTTTTCATTAATTTTATTTTTCATTCCAATGCAATAAATGCACTTATCCTAACTTCTTTAATTATAAATAATGCATTCCATTTGAATTCATCCAGAGTACAATAAAACTCGTCCGTCTCATTAGCAATCAGGTGCAGTATGCATAGTGCAAGCACAAGTGCCTCCCATAAAAGGATGATCTGACTGTGTGGCTCCACCAGCAGTCAAAGTATCTGTTGTCACCACACAAAGTCAGTGTGTGGGAGGTATGTCAGAAACATAAAAGTTGACCTGTCTTAAAACAATTGGATAATCCAACTTTGCACTCAATATTTTAAATATTTAATAAGATAAGTACTAAATCCCTTCTAACCCTCAAGACATTGTATCTGTACTCCATTGGTTTAGGTATTTAACTAAAGGTAAACAATCTTGTATGTCTTTTTATTTAAAATAAATCATTAAAAAGACATACAAAGATTATTTATATTTATGTAGTTAATATGCGAGGAACCGTGATCGTTGGAAGGAGTGGAGGGAGACCTTTGCCCAGCAGTGGGACAGTGTGGGCTAAGTAAAAAAAAAAAAAATGTAGTTAATTATTTACCTAACATCGGTTTAGGTAAAGACCTAATTGTAAACATTTTTAGATACAATTAAAAAAAAAAAAGACAGTTAGATTATTTACATTTAGATAATTACCTAAACAGATGGAGTATACCTAACGTAATTCAAATTTTGATTGTTTAATTTAAAATAAGACCAGCTGAATAAAATTGGTTTAATGAAATTAATTATGAATAAGAATACCATGAATGTGCATATACAATGAAATCAAACAGCATAAATAAAAAGACCAAATGGTACATAATACAAAGAATATCTTGAGGCCATCTACATCATTTTATTTATTTAGTTAATTTATTTGTACAATTTAAATACATACTTAAATGCAACTTTATCATTATGAGAATATGTAATAATAAGAACAATGGTTTTATTCAGAAAGATTATCATTATGGGAATGAGAGATAGGTACTTTAGGTGTTTTCTAAGAATTGTTTTTTGACGCCATATTTTAGTAAGTGTATTTTAGTGTAGGGTTTTATTATTTATTTATTTTTTAGTTTACTGTAATTATAGTTATAACATTGTTTATAAGTGTAGATAATTAATTAATTTACAGTACAATAAGTAAATAAGTATTTTTGGTACAATTTTGTAGTAGAAAAACTGAAATAAATTGGAAAAGATTTAAAAAAAAAGTAAGTGGCCAAATAAATGGGTAAACTCGCCAAGACGTAGGAGTTTATTATGGGGAGGCTTTTACACAGCAGTGGGTACACATCTTAATTAATAAAAAAACATATAAATTAGAAATTAATTGGTGTAGTATTTTTAGTCACGTTCATTCGTAGAGACGTACATACGAAGAGAAAAAGCCAAAACTTCACACATGTAGAAAAGAAATATAGACCCAGATCCAAGTTTGAACCTATAACTTGCATTCTTTACTAATAGTGCACTGAAAGTGCAGTACTTTCGCCAAATTGATATCTAATGACTCACTGAGTGCATCATTAGACTTTATTCATCCGTGAGAAGCATTGGCATACATTCTGAAACCTAGCGGCAGAAAGTAGGTTAACTCACTTCTCTAGAGTGCGCCGCAGGAATATCAGCACCAGTGCCATGGGCAGGGGGTACAGTAGGTGCTTGTAGTCATTGTAAATCACATCCTGGTCTGGGCCCGGTGTAATATCTTCCCATGTTGTATTCGGCGGCAACCACACATCTTCATTCCAAAATTTGTCTAATAAAGCTCGTAACATTATTAACACTATTTGACAAGAAATTAAGGCAGCTTTCAAACACACTACTACAGTCTTTAAATAATTATTTATCACGCCATAAACACACTTTAAAATATTTAGCGACACGACCGTTCAACCGTTCAACAGCCGACATAACACAGATTTCATTTGACAGTCGGAAGCGTATTTACTAGAACAGATCCGCGTACTAGGTCTTTGTGCAGTTAAGTATTTATGCAAACCTAATACGAGAAATAAAATACGAAAAGCATCAAGTATTTTTATGAGGCCTGTCATAAACCTTCTTTTCGTTCTTTTTATTTATTTAACGATTAATGCACACACGCACATATAATTATACGGTATCCAAAGAAGATATGCGTTACCTTATGTATTCATTTAGCGTTAAAATTGCCGTTAAACCTTCAGACTACTGAACAACTGAGATAAAATATTGTGGAACGCTCTGCAATAGACCAAGTTTTAGTAGTATCTAAAATCCTCATCAAAGGCGGATGCACAGTAGCTAGCACACAAGCGTGCATTGAAAGCACTTGACAGAACATTGAAACATCTGCGCAATTACTCGATATGTTTTGGAGATGGAATGATTTTACTGTCTGGTGATTTTTACCAAACATTGTCAGTTAAATCCAAGATCCAATGTGATACACGTGATCAGTCTCAACGGTAAGGAAGTTCTCATTCTGAGAATTCCGATTAAAATTAAGTTTAGTTAAAGGGTGTCGCTACATTAATTAACTGTTAGATGTCATGACGTTTGCCAGGTCTGATAGGAGGAAGGAAACTGAAAAATTGGCACATGGATGATATTTAATAAATCTCTTTCAACATAATTGCGTAAGGAGAGATAGAAAAAAAACCGGCCAAGTGCGATATGGACTCGCGTACGAAGAGTTCTGTACCGTCCGTAGCAAAAAATGGTAACAAATCACGTTTGTAACATGGGACTTTGAAATAATAATATATTATACAGTCTGAATATATACTATCATAATTATATAAACTTATTTTAGTATAATGTTGAAACTTTGAGTGAAGCAAAATTCACTCTAAGTTTCACCCGAAACCGACACTAAGTCGTTTTATATTGAAACTAGGCCAAAACCGATTTGGTTGGAAACCATTTACGACTATATGCTCCACCGTACATAAGTTTATAAATATAAATACATATTTCTCACATACTCGGAACAAGTATTTTGACTTAGTATATATTGGTGAGTATCAAAATACTACTTGATACTTGATATACTATTCTATTCTATTTTTTATTAATGGCAAATAGAGCCGATGTCGACTATTCTGCCAATGTCAAAAGTAAATTGGATTGGCAAGAGTGTTTAATAATAATACAAGGAACCAGAAAGTTAAAACAATAGTAACTGTATGTATGCATAAAAATCTTCGATTGATACAGTTGGACTCGTTGGGACTTGATATACTAGATGTAACTGGTACGAAAATAACTTAGCAGTGTCCACCACTAGCACAAATATTTGACAGATTGATTTTTCTAAAAATGTTTAGCTTGGGTACTACATCTTTTAAGCCAAGTCATCGTATGGAGTGGTTACTTTAAAGGTTATTAGAATAAGGATGTAAGACATTCTGTCCCAGAAATGTATTATAGCGATTGATAATATTTATGTAATTGACACTAATTGATGTTAAAATTGATTGTAAATGATTGAAGCAATTGTCAATACATTGTCATTGTCATTCTCGTAAGTATTCCAGAAATTTGACAGTTTCAGGGACCTTAATATTTTTGTAGTATTCTGATAAGATACATTTGCTGCTAAAACTAAATACTATAAAATAATTAGAAAGTGTTATATCTTTGTTCTAATATCAAGCGTTAAAAATTTATCACGCAAGAAAACACGGATGATGACTGGATAATAACTGAAAAGGCTATGTATATAAATAAAAAAATCCATCCTTTCGTTCTAGAGAGGGAAAGAGATAGCGAATAACCTTTGTTGTTTCTAAAATGACATGTTGTGCATCCATAGTTCTTGAATGTTTATTTAATTTAATGTGGTTAAAAGCAATGTGTGTAGTTAATGCGGGACAAAAAAACGGCTTATTGTTAGCAAGTTAATGTGCACATGGCTTGAGAATCGAGTAGATTTTTGTTCAGAATTTGCTAGGAATCAATAATGTTATTTTGCCCGACGTGTGCCAACGTTCTTATGGTGGAGGAAGGTCCAGAGTCTGGACTGCGGTACGCTTGTAACACTTGTCCTTATGTCTTCAATGTTAGAAAGAAAGTTTCCTCGCGCACGTTCCCTAAGTTAAAGGTAACTTTAAGATACAAGGGATTGCATCATTCTTTCTATTCATACACTTTATTTATTTAAATATCATATCAATTATCTTTTAAATGTAAAGCTGAAAATAGAACTACCACCATAGCCCATAGCTATAAACATTACTCCACATTTTTCTAACATTTGGTCTTTTTCAGGAGCTTGACTATATTATGGGTGGTGCTGCCGCCTGGGAAAATGTAGATTCGACAGACGCTGTGTGCCCTAAGTGTGGACATGGTAAAGCGTTCTTCATGCAACTGCAAACTCGCTCAGCTGATGAACCTATGACTACATTCTATCGCTGCTGTAATCACAAGTGCGCGCATAACTGGCGTGATTAGAAAACTAAATGTGAAAGACTTGAAATTATAAAACATTGTGAAAATAATATTAAATACAGCCTAAGTATTTAAGTCAACACTGTGTTACATTGATTATGAATTTCTTCCAAAAACTTAATTTAATTCATAGTTATCTAGTTAGATATAAAGGTGTTTCACTTAAAATGAAGATTGAAAAGATGGCTCCTATAATATCCAGCTCGGACAACTATGCTAGTGCCAAGGCTGCAGAATTCCTAGGCAAAGGACAAGTCATTGCAGTACCAACCGACACAATATATGGACTAGCATGTAGTGCCAACTGTCCAGAAGCAATTAAAAAGTTATATGCAATCAAAGGCAGGGATTCTGCCAAGCCGGTAGCAATATGTGTCACACGAGTATCAGATGTCAGAAAATGGGGAGAATCCAATCATCTTCCTGATGACCTTCTCAATAGTTTGCTACCTGGACCGGTAACAGTAGTTCTTGAAAAGACTAAATACCTTGACAATCCATTCCTCAACCCTACAGCTACAAAAATAGGTATTAGAATACCTGATCATGAGTTTATGAACAGAGTTACACAGATCTTTGATAAGCCTGTTGCACTGACAAGTGCAAACTTTAGTAATGAACCTTCTACTTTGTCAATAAAGGAGTTTGAACATCTCTTTGGTCATTTAGGAGCCGTTTTTGATGAAGGAGTATTGAGTCAAGGATTGGAGCAGAATAGGACTGGTTCTACCGTGATTGATTTGTCCCAACCAGGTGCCTATAATGTCATAAGGAGAGGTATTTCTTATGAGAGGGTAGTAAAAATTGTTGAAACTTTTAGTTTGAAAAGTATTCCATGAGTAATATTTATGGACCCTGTGATAGATTTGTGTGGAATAAAATGTTATATTTTAAATGATTTGTTATTATTTCTGAGGTAGTTCTCACACAAACAGTACTATTCGATGTACTGAATATCTGTTTGAAATAAGGCATACTGTAATTCTTTTAGAAGGTGCTAGGCCATAATACTAAATTACCCTCTTTTACTAATTTATGTATGCAGTTAAAGTAAAACTATTTTATTATATTTAAACAAAGTTTACTTTCAGAACTATAACAAGAACAAGCATTACAATCTTATAAATTAAAATTTTGGCTAATTTCCATCAACTCTTATTATAGTTTCATTTTTTAATTAACACATTTCTTGATGCAATTTACAATGTTTTTGACATATATATAGTGGCAGAATTAGCAGTAAGTACATCATAAAAGAAGACAAAGAGAGAAAGAAAACAAGCTTATTGAGATGCATTTTCGAGTCAACAGAACAACAATCTCCGATTGTGCTCTTATATAATATTTATAGAAATAAATAAAAGAACTAAATGATAATATTACTATTACTAAATTTCACCAAGATTGTTGAGATGCCATCAAAGTAAGTTAACATGGATTTTTCTAACACTATTTTTCACTAAATTGTACGACTAATTACTATTTTTCTAAAAAAGGTTTTCTATGTTCTGGCAACTTGGCTTCTAGTCTTTGCCATCTACTTGGTGGCCAAACAATGTATGCTGCTCTGGCGTTGACCAAGCCCAAAGAGACAGGTCCGAAGGTGTTGCTATCAAGTGTGTGTCCAGTGTGATCTCCTTCTACCCAACAATGTCCTTCAGGAACTCTTACATACTGCGTCTTGTAGCCGAGAGTACTCACAACGTCACCCTGCAGTCCAACAATGCGTTTGATTATCTTTTGATTTGGATCCTTTGGAGACACCAACGATATCACGTCACCTCTTCGCACATCATAGTCTCTGACCGACCACCTCGACAGGAATACGTAGTCGGTGTTTTTGGAATCCGGGTTGAGCACCGGCTGCATCGATATACCTTCAACTCTGGCCACATAGCCTATCGTGTCGAGAAAGGTTATACCGATCGGTACACCCAAGAGCACAGACTTGCATACACTTCTTAACCACATGAATATGTCGGTATGTTATTTTGTAACAGAGATTTGTCCTGCATAGTAGGTCAGGATATCAATTTTACTATTTATTGGTTAGTAACATTTTAATAAAATAATATTTTTGTAATCTATTGTAATGAGGTAGGTAGATAGGATATGATAATTTTGCGACATTTGACATAGTAAAAAGCAAAGAACGAATGTTGACAGCACTTGACAGATGTCATGTCAGACAAACCAACAGGTAAAAAAGAAATACAGAGAATGTCAATGTTTTGATGAAGTTTTATTATCTGTAAAAAAATAATTTTCTCCTTACAGGTAGACAACGAGAATATCTTCCTTGTCACGTCACGCTCATTCACCAGTGAATGACCATAGAGATACTTTCGGTCTTTACAAATACTCAAAAAAGTGTTGATGCTTTCTATAGTAAATTACAACCAACCAAACAGAAATTTTGGACATTTTATTTGTGTGTAGCGAGTATAATATCAATTGAATTAAGTTGGATAAACACATGTTTCTATTAATCTGGACTTGAGAAGTGATCTGAAAACAATCCTTGATAGATGGAAGTGTTCCGTGGTCGAGAAAAACTTACAATCTGCATAATCAGCTGTCAGTGAGATAGATCATCTGTCCCTGTAAATATAAAAGCTAAGACAATCACAACACGTTTTAAGTTGATATGTGTGTATAATGAAGTAAACAATCGAGCTACGATGTGACCCTGGATGCGCTCGCGACAGGCAGCGATCTCGTAGCAGATATGGGGTAATAACCTAACAGTGGAGTGAGGCTGGTTACGGTATGGCTGGACTCCCGTGAGGCGGGCGCACGAATTTCTAGATCGGATCATTGGTGAATGCAGAAACATGTCCGGCGACTACCCGTTCGCGGCGAAGATCGTGAGCCCGGTTAAGTGCAATGAGAAGCCCTGGGATCTGTGGGTCAGTGAAATAGGGCACCTGTCGCCGCGGCGGGACGATGACGCCACGTTCACGTCGCCGGCCGCCGTGGACGCCAAGGGCGGCGCGTCCGCACGGCGCGTACATGACTCTCACCCCTACAAGCAGGCGCGCGCGCGCCGCGCCGGCCTTAACCGCCTCAAGCGCGACAGCATGAGCCTGCATGGACTGTTCCCTCAGATGGACAACTTGAATGCGGCTGTGTGCCACATGTGCGGTGTGATAGTGAAGTGCAGTGCGGCGTACAGACACTTGCTCGAGTCCCATACGGGGGCTGAGCCCCTCCCTCCGCCACCACCACCTGTCATCACACACAAAAGCCGCAGCCGACATAAAAAGGAACCTCCACCGCCCCCCATCCCTGTAGATATACTCCCTGTGAAAATGGATTCCTCTCCAGTGCATACGGCAACACCACCATTATCAAGGCTAATGTTACCACCGCAGCCTGATCTACAGTACCTGGACGAGGCCAGCACATCCTCCACTGTGTCGGGGGAGGTGAAGGTGAGCATGGAGTGTGGAGAGTTACCAGTCGTCAGTATACAGGACACAGAAGATTTGCCCCTCGGTGAAAACTTAACAGATGATATTTTTGCAATAATGAATTCTGAAGGCATCCAAAGTGCAGATGACATCACAAATGCAGCTGATTGGAAAAATATTATCAGGGATATTGGAAACATGGGGGAAATTAACTTCCCTCAAACTTCAGATAGTGTTCCATCGCAAGATGTATATGCACCAATTCACACATCATCGCTATATGCAATATCTGATTCAGATCTATCTAATATTCAATTTGCGCCTAACACATCCCCCATGTTGTCGACGGTGATGGAAGCTAACGTACTGAACCCACCACCCTTGAAACCGGCGACAACACCGGCCACACCGTCAACAAAATCATCATCTAGAACGAAAACTAGTAAAACGAAGTTTAATTTACGAGAATACGATCCGAACAAGCATTGCGGCGTGGTGACCGCCGAGAACCCCAAACCGTGCACGAGGTCACTGACGTGCAAGGCGCACGCGCTGTCGCTGCGGAGGACGGTCGAGGGGCGCTCCAAGCCCTTCGACACGCTGCTGGCGGAGCACCGAGCGTCGCGGGACGCGGGCGCGGCCGCGGGGGCGGCGGCGGCGGCCGCGCCCGCTCCCGCGCTGCCCGCGCCGCACGCCCCTGCGCCCGTGCAGCCCGCCGCACCCCTCAACCTCCCACCGCTACTAGTCAATACGTCGATAGACCTCAGCACCTTCAACGGCCTTACAGCCGAACAGCAGGTCAACGACATCTACGCGAGTCTGCTCAGCGTGGAGGATCCCAACTCGGTGCTGCCCGACACGTCGAGCATCACGTCTCTGCTGAGCCAGCCGCTGGCTTCGGAGGCGTTCCTGCTGCCGGACGACGCGGAGCTCCCGCCGGACGTGCCCATCCTGAGCATCGCGTCGCCGCCGCCGCAGCCCGCTGCGCGGCTGGAAGAGGCGCCGGACGAGGCGCCGCCGCCGCTGGTGCCGGCGGACGTGTGCTGGTACTCGGCGTGCCCGCGCCCGCTCGCACTCTGCACCTTCAACGCGTCGCACGCCGGCGGCGCCATCACTTTAGGTAAAAAATTTGCGACGGTCCGGAGCAATATAAAGTCATCGCTATCCCGGTCGCAGTGCAAATCCTCGGGCAGCTCGAACAATTACTATTATAATCCGAACGCGTTGTCGTTATCGAAAACTGTACATATGAACGCTAGTAAAACGAATAAGCCCGAAGTGCGTAAACTAATAGTGACGTGTAGTAGTGGAGTGAGTGCGAGCGGGGCCGGCCCTGCTGGGAAAGAGGTGCAGCAGACGCTGAACGAGCTGTTCGGCGGCGAGGTGCGTGCGCTCAACGGGCACGCGGCGCACGCGGGGCTGGCTGGGCTGGGCGGGCTGGCGGGGCTGGGCGGGCTGGCGGGGCTGGGCGGGCCGGCGGGACTGGGCGGGCTGGCGGCGCTGCCCGAGCGCCGGCGCGCGCCGCTCAAGCAGGCCGGCAAGCGGCCGCCCGCGCCCGTGCTGGACCTCGGCTTCTCGCTCGACCCTCTGCTAGCCGACGAGAAGTGCTGAGCACTAATAAGCAATCATCGGTTGTGTAGTCACATAATAATTGTATATTTATTTTTCTGTAAAGAATCGAATCGGATTCACTATGTAAAATGTAAAATAATCACGAATTTTCCCGAAAGGAATTTAATGTTATGATAATGTTAAATCTCATTTTTTTTCATCGACAAGCGAACTAATGTTTGTATTATTTTGTATATTATTTTATAAGATTTTTTTAATCCTTCTCCGATACGAGAGTCGGTATGTGTCAATGAAGAATTAAAAATAGATTATTACAGAATGGTTGTATTTTTTCGAAATGACATATTACTCATTGTTGATACTGAATTGAATACTGATAAATGGCCTAGGATTAATAATGGTTTAATGTGATGAAAATTTCCATGTAAAAATATAAATACTATTAAAATAAGTATATCCGTAATAGTAAATCGCCTCCTTTGGAAAATAAAGGCAAATACCTCAATAACTAAAATAACTTGTTTTAATTCCCCAGTTCGCCTTAAAAATATATTGATATGAATAAATCGAGCGCAGGAACAGGTTCGCCATTAGTTCCTATGAGTGGTTGCTGCCAGTGCCACCTGCGCTTGCGTCGTTATGCTTGTGTGAAGATTTGTTAATAGCCTCGTGTGAGTTTATCTTCGTAGATTAATAGAATAGATAATGACTGCTGTGATTCATGTTCTTTATTCACGTCCCACGATTTTGGCGAGGACACGCGAAGGTCTTCAGACATTCATTTAGTTGTTTTGTAGAGATAACAATTGGCATTTCCACGCGAGCGTGGGTCTAGGGGCGTGCGTGTCCTGGCTGGTGGCGTTGCATCTGTTATTACGAGTATAATGGACGTGAACGATGCCAGCGCAGTAATCAAATCAAAGTCACTACTTACGTTGCATCCGTTCGATATGTTATTTTTACACACAATAGGCTTGACTGTAACATGTGGTTTCCGCTAGTACCTCTGACGTCTTTTAGCTCTTGATTGGCGATATATCCAATAAAAAAGGTTTCCATAGTATAGTGTCCAAAACTAGAGTTATATCTAGTTTAGGTTAGGTTTAACTTGCTGAAACTAATAACATTAGATACTCTAGAGGTATGCGGAACAGGGTGTAAAGTCCCGCAAACCCCCATGAGAAAAGGAGGATCTTTCTACTAGACGGATGTGTCTGGTTCGAGCCACTGCCCGATAATTAATTTTGGGCGGTTGTATTATGTCCTAATCGTGCTGAGAAGAAATATACAAGACCTTGCCCTCTCCAAATTACTCCTCTTGGCCTGATTGGTAACTACTCCACGATAGGAACTCGAAGTCATTAGTCGAATTAATGCTTATCCTTTTAACGCAATCACTTAGTCACCTCATATGACATATAAACCCACATTTCTCAACAGCAACAGTGGCAAAAGAAAGTTTTGACCCACTCGACTCAATAACAAAACATACATTGTTACCAATCAATATAAACTATCATAGTGCACTTGTAATTGTTTATTCCCTAGGTGCTACCCAAAACCATGCTACAGGTGTCCAGCATTACACTCAAACACCTGCACGGTTAACTCAATATGGCTACTTGTCACGTCATGCCACAGGTGGCTGCATATCTACCACAAAAACAACAAAAAAATAAAATAAACAAAACATTACCAACAACAAAGAAAACAATAACACAAAAAAATAACAAAAACAAGCATTGCCGGTTTGTCCTGAAGAGGTGTACCCACATTTGGACAGTTTTGTTGAAATCCCATGTAACACGACGCAAGCCTATTGCAATCAACTGGCAGAAACGACTCCGAGACTACTAATATAGTACTGCAGAAAGAAACAAGTACTTTGCCCGACTTAGGTATCGAACCTAAGTCTTAGTTAGTCCAACCATTGAAAGATTTATATATAGTACATCCTTATTCATCTCTTCATTTCGTGTAGATAGTTATCGCTAGGAATCACATCAGTACCTACCAATTTTTGAATTTAGCTCCTGCCATATTGTGCTTAGTAACATTTTAGCCAGTCAGTAAAGTAAGAAGGGACATCGCCAGCGCATTTGCGTCAGTTATCTGCAGAAACTTGGCAATTATAAACCATTATCTCGCTAGATGAAGAAACCCAGTTTGCTCTTCCTTTGTAGACTAGGGTCACTTCTTTAGCTTTACCAAGTCCTAACATTCACACTTTCACAGATAAGCATTAGCACTTGGTTAGTATGACTTTGAGTAGATACCTACTGTTGTACAGACTACGATTCGACTCGGTATCACCAGAAAACGAGGACAGGTCTTATAAAGTCTTGTCACAAAAATCTAGTTGGTCGTTTTAATTTGTATTGTTTTTGGTACCTAAACTACTTAGTATCTTATTAGGAATTAAGTATCAATAGGTATCGATTGGCATTGGTAAGTAGAGAACAACCGATGCCTTTTTTTTTGAGTTGATAGGTAAATCATCACAAAACTTCTCCCGCTCTGAATGGGACATGACAGCATTTCAGACTTTCACTGAATAAAACCCACCTGTATAGCTTTACATCCCAGGACCACGGTGATTCTTTAGAACATTCCCGTAGCCCTAGCAGGCATCGACCCTGCTTCGCCCCTTCGATTTAGCTGACATATCTTCGAGGCGAGCGTAGAAGACAACGCGCTGCCATCTTGGGCTTGGCCCTTACTGGAGACTTATGCCTTGATCACACGTACCGAGTAAACGGGTGAGACGTACTCTCGGCCCAGTACTCGGTACGTGTAAACACAGCGCCGAGTGCTCGGCCTACCATTTATTTCTACAACTCGCTAACATGACTGTCTCGGCCGAGCAACATTTTACTGTCTCGCCCTTTTACTCGGTACGTGTGATCAAGACATTACCGAGCTACCCGTGGCCCTGAAACGCAAAAACAACTGAAGGAACACAGTTGGGTTATATTCAATAAAAGATTGACACGGCCTCCTGCTCAACCCAGAGCGCCAGAAGTTATTTGATGATTTCCCTCTACTACATTCTACTGGGGCCAGGGTTACTCGAAAGGGAAGCTCGGAACCGGTACGAAAGGCAAGAAGGAACGGGGGTTTTTTAGTTAGTAAGAGTGACACTATCTACTAGTTTTACTGACTAAAACTCACTCCTATGGGTCCTCAGCTCAAATAAAAAAGGGATCTACCAAAATACCTACCTAGCTACGTACGAATCAACAAGCCAGGGATACCTATGCATAACAACGCACTCAATAAGTACATAGATGTAACAAGCCCACAATGATTGAATACGGAGCGCATTCAACGGCCTGTTACTCGTGCAAATTACGCGACAAACTCAATCTAATTGGCTGTTATGCGCTGCTGGAGTGATGGGCTGACAACCTACCATTATTTAATCGTCAACACAGTGCGAGGTAACGTCTTTGTACTGCATCGGTTATTGTAACGCAGACAAGGTTTTTTTAATCAATCGGCAAAAACGGAACCCTTATCATCTCTTTTTTGTCCGTCTCTCAAGACCAAGACTCTTATTCGAAAAAGGGTCTTATTGGAGTTTTTTTTTGGGTGGGAAAATCATCCAATGACATCTCCAGCCCTAGGGCGGAGCTAGGTGTGTCAGACTTTTACTGAAAAAAAAAACCACTCCTGTTCCTTCGAGCCGAGTTTTCCTTTCAGAAATAAACCTTTGGTCCCAGTGGGCTTTGAACCTGCTGGGCTCCTACGGTATGCTGACATCTCCTTGAGGCGCGCGTGGAACATTAATACGCGCCGGCGCAGTAAAAATATTAAACTTTCGTCATAGCAGCCTAAAGACAAGGCCTTTAAGCTCCATTTAGGCACTTATTTTGACACTCGCAGGAAAACCAAAAGACCCATAGGTAGGGCAGGTACTTCTTGTTGACCCTTTTTTTAGGTAAGAAATCATCCAATGACTTCTCCCGCTCTTGGGTGAAGCGAGAGGGCGTGTCAGTCTTTTACTGAATAAAACCCACCCCTGTTCCTTCTTTGCCTTCGTTCCAGGGCCCCGGGGTACACTTTCATACAACCCATTGGCCCCAGAAGGCTTTGACCTTTCTGGGCCCCTACAGTTTGTTGATATCTCTTATGAGGCGCGCGTGGAATACTACGCGCCGTCGTCGACTCGAGCTCGGTCCGGACGATTAATGGACGGCCGGACGGCGAGCTCACTATTGCTTGCCGTCCACAAGCCAACGACAATGGCTGGACGATTTCCAACCGAATCGGGATCCAGCGGCTGGGGCGTGCGGCTACCTCCTTCGCTAGCATTACTGTTTCACAGAAAGAGGCGATCGCCAGCTATTCCTCCTCGCTCCAGCCATTCTTCCTCGCTCTTTCTTGCTGACCTAGAATAATGGAAGGTAAGAAAATGTCTCGTATAAGTAAAGAAAAACATAAACTTGTAGTAAGTATACGTATCACAAAATAATCAGGTACTTTATTTCGATTCAGAAAAATATTCGGGACTCGAACTATTTGCCTATATTTTTTTTTATCTGTTCTGTTATAAACTAGTACTATATTATCAAACTAGTACTATAATATATATTGGTTGTACGTAACCCTCGTTCGCGAGTTCGATCTGCACTTGACCAGTTTTTTTTGTTAATGTTTACTTCTCTGTTTAATTTCTTACTGCTGGGCAAAGACCTACCGAAACTCCTTCCATACATTCTTGATAGGGGCCGTCTCCAACCAATTCTCAGTTAACGAGGTAAAAATGATGGTCGAAGCGAAGTGGGCGATGCCTATATACCTCATCTAGGTATTCTAGTATACATATATATTACACCTAAGAATGGTATATTTTGTTCATAAAGTTCTGGGGCAACAGCTATTAATACAACATTAATGCTGCTTTTGTTATGCAAAAAAAATAAGAGCCTTGAGAATTATGCTTCGCATTGAACAAACTGATTCTTGTAGAGATCACTTCAAAAAACTGCACATTCTCACAGTATAGAATTAAAGGAGCCCTAAGCTGAGCTTCATCGGACTAAATTTATCATTTATCTTCAAATTAGGCCGTCTTTTGATGAAAGGCAATATGTATTTTATAACTTGCCACATTTTAACAGCCTAAAGCCTTGCTAACGGTAAAAGCCACAAAGTGCAAAGCACTCAAAAACCCCGAATGACGTAGGCTTTCTGAATGACATACGAAGATATTTTACGAGTTTAAGATGAAACCATATGACAGATTATGTTGTGCTTGCGCTTTCTGCTATAAAGGCACGGCTTATTTCATATTGGCACCTAGACCCAGAATGATCAGATGATTGCCTGAAAGTGATACAATTATCTACATTTTTATATGTTCTTTGCAAGAAACGCGATAAGTTGCGCAGAAGTTTTCGTTAAGCCGTCGTGGTTTCGTGAAATCTATCCATTCTATTTAACAACTACCATGTAGGTACCCATGGTATATAGATTCCAAATGTACAAATCACATATTCCCATGGTATAGGTACTTATTCCATTGTTTCCGGCAATAAAGCAAATGCTAGCCAATTTTCTGTTAAGTGTAAAGACGCCTGTAGCAGTCATAAAAGGTTCACTAATGAATCATATAACAGCACATCATGAGCGCTAACTGATTATATAACATAACTAGCTGTGCCCGCAACTTCGTTCGCGTGGACTACAGGATTTTGAATTCATGTGTTCTAAAATAAAAGTAGTCTTTGTTACTCCTTAATCAGCTACATCATCATCTATTACATCAGCTACCTGTCAAAAAAAGTCTCGTCAAAATAGGTCCAGCCATTTCAGAGATTAGCCCGGACAAACAGACAAAAATTAAAAAAAAGTGTTATTTTGGTGTACCGTATATATTTTCATATGCATTTAGTAAAAAGCAGTTATTTCAATATTACAAACAGACACTTCAATTTTATTTATATGTATAGATTAAGTTGCACTTAACTCCGTCTGTTTTCTATTATCACGAACCTGTTAACGAGGCCAAGCATTATAATCAGTGCAAAAATATAACTCAATAACAACTCAGAACTGGTTAGCTTTTTTTTGAGGTGAGAAATTATCAGACAACTTTTCGGCTGTATGTGGAGCGAGAGGGCCTGTCAGACTTTAACTGACTAGAACCCATCTCGTGTTCGTGTTTCTTCAAGTGCTCTTAGCATTCCAGGGCTATGGTAACTCTTTTTCCCGCAACCTTGGCAGGCATTGGCTCCTCTGGGCCCCTGAGGTTAGCCAAGTACAGTTGCCATCACGGATCTTGAACACTTGCGCAGAAGTCAAATATTCGGTCTCTTTAGTGGTGCAAAGTGCGACGCGCGGGCGGAGAATGTCAGTGATTGGCTGGCCGCGCCATCGCGTCATAGACGTCACTCCTCATTCGTTCACTGCGTTGCTGCATGTATCTAACAACGAAGACGATTGCCTCGCCATGGTATAGAATGCGCAAAGCGATCCCCACTCTGACGCCGAGCGTTCAAGATCCGTGATGGCAACTGTACATCTAATAACGGTAGTTTCTGTTGTTAGTCAGGAGGATTAATGTCTATTTCCTTTGTGTTAAGACCTCTACGAGTTTATTTGGTTCGGGCTGAACACCTTCGACGATAAAAAATTGGTTGCCTGTAAAGTCGGTATACGGGCGAAAGTTTTACGTGACAACGACTTTGAGTGGTAAAATAATTTTTTTACACCACCTGCTCGATAATGTCGTTTTACACGTCATACAAACCTCACTTAAAGCAAGTCATTATATGCCTAGGGAGATAATGCAGTATGGCCGATCCCTAGGGAATAATGAGATTTGAATTTGGAGCATCAAGAATCGTCAACATTGTGAATTAAAATGTAGGCGCATCGAACAAGTTGACTCGAAATTCAAACCAAGGAGTATGTAATCACTATGATTCAAACTGGCCACTAACAAAAAAAGAAAATAGAATATAACGTGCGTACTGACGACACGGGAGCATTATAGAAAATTGAAAGTATAAAATCTTCGAGCAGTGAATTTTGTTTGTTTGATGAACTTGTAAATATTATACTTATATTTCTCTAATATATGATTTGGTCGACCAAATTGTCTTTTGATTATCTCACAGATGGTGTAAAAAGTAGAGTATGCAACACGGGGATAAAGCTGTCTTTGTCTTGGGCTGCTTAAATTCCTCACTTCACTCAGGTTTCTTTATTAACTCCCTCGCAATGCTCGGGAGTTAATTTTATAAATCCCTCACTGTCGTTCGGGATTAAAATCAGCAACCTTCGTTTCGTTCGGAATTTAACATGCCGCCCGCGACTTAAAGACACTGCTTTATCCCCTAGTCACATAAACTACTATTATGTCTGTCTCTCTCGCTCTTAGGCGGGCTAACCATGCCCGAGTGGAAGGGACGCGTGCCTCTCACTCGCTCTCATTGTGAGCGCATAACGTGAGCGGAGCGTAACGCAGTTTCTTGAAGTGTCACCCGGCAAACCAATTTATAAGACGTTGTCACGAAAAACATAACCTAACCGTAGGACTCTCCTGCTTCTACTGTAAAAGACTTACCTGCCTGAAAAGCAACAATACAAAAACTTAATCAAACATTTATTTAGCATAAAGTTAACCTACCTTAATCGATTTAGTTCAAGCAGTTAGCGGACTCTTTAAAAAATTCTGTAAATAATTTAAATGATTCGATCAATAGAGTGAGCTTAGTCTAAATAAATTATTGGCTCACTGAAGTATCTTGAACTTTTGACATAGTTTGAATGGATACAATTGAACACGTGATCTAGAAGTGCCATGTCGTCAATAATGTCCGATACAATGCCGTCTAGGGGTGCTATTCTCTAAGAAAACAGCCTTGAGCTCAGCGCTGGCACAGCGACGAGCCGTGAGCGCAGTACATTGAATTAACAACCCTATGCCCCTTTACATTGGATTGTTAATTCAATGTACTGCGCTCACGACTCGTCGCTGTGCCAGCGCTGAGCTCAAGGCTGTTTTCTTAGAGAATGGCACCCTAGGGCGGTGAAGATGGAGCCCAGGCACAGGGCGCAGACCCTGATGGAGCGTCGAAATGATCAAACCTACGTACCAAAGGTGGATAACCCGCCCATCCGTGCCCTCGAGGGGGCGATCGGCGGCGGAGACCTCTCACGCCGAGCCTTGGTTGAGACCATGGTCCGGAACGAGGAGGAGTGGCAGGCGGTCGCCGACTTCTGCGAAGCAGTAATGCTCGCAAAAGAGGAGGCCGAACGCATCAGGCAACGGCGTTATCGCCGCCGCCGCCGGGATTCTGATCCCGAGTTCCGGCCACCGTAGGCGCGGGCTTGCGGACAGTGAGTAATGGGTAGCTCGCCGTCCGGCCGTCCAGTAACTGGCCGGACCAAGCCCAAGTCGTCGACGGCGCGCACTGTTCCCGCGCGCCTTAAGGAGTTGTCAGCAACAGCAAGGACCAAGCCGGGTCGCAGCCTACTGGGGCCAGGGTTATCCGAAAGGGCGCTCGAGCCGCGGTATGAAGGAACGGGGTGGGTCTTTTAGTCAGTAAGAGTCTGACACTATCTCCCGCTCTATGTCAATGCATGATTTTTTCCCACCATAAAAAAAAAACCCACCCATACGTACAAAGCGTTTTGGCAACACATTCATTATGCATACAGCTAAGGAGTGGAATTTCCTGCCGGAGTATGTGTTTTCTGATAGCTACAACCTAGGGGGTCTTCTTTAAGTCAAGAGTGAATAGGTTACTTCTAGGCAAGCGTGCTCCAAAGTCGGACGCATCATCGCTTACCATCAGGTGAGATAGCCTACCAATAATAAAAGAAAAAAACCTAGAACAAGCTTCAAATCATTCATTTGATCAGAAGGATGTTACTATTTAGCATTCCGTCTCACTCCGTACCATGGCCTGAACTAGATCCGGACGCTCGGGTCGCCGCCGCCGCGCATTTGATCGCCTCCAGGAAGACACGGCGGGTTCCACCAAGACAGGCAGTTTCAGGAACCGGCACCAGACTTATAAAAAGCTAGTAACGGCACTGGCCTGATTTGTTTGTAAATAATTAATTGCTTATCGATTGAGTTACAATTTGCAGCATGATAGAAGGTGAAATAAAAATTGTAACGCTTGTTAATATTATAAGAGGTTAGTTGGTTGGTTGTTATTCACATTTGTAAATGGGAAACTTACTTTTAAGCCGGGTATCCACTATATATATGTATATGTTCGAGAACTATGCTCCTCGCCTCTCTGTAAGAAACGCGCATGCTCCACACAGTTCCCTTGCGAACATGTCAACATTATGGACATAGATGAGAATAAGTAGGTACTAGATGTCCACGAACAGATTGAGCTCCCCTTTGTTGGCCTAAAAACACCGATTGGAGCGTGCACCGTTGCACACTACGTGAGCGCTAACGTATCCTCTATATGGAGCAGTTGCGAGAGCGCGGGGCGCAAGAGGTTTGCGAACATCGAACATAATGGATACCAAGCTTTACGAAAAGCAATAAGGAGGTTGAACTTGGTGACGCAGATAAGGCAATAATTTTCTTCCCCACATATTGTACCTACCTATTATAAAAATCGGGGTTCCTCATCTGCGAATCGACAGCTGTAGGTACCTACAATTACCCGTACGGATCCTTATCGCTCGGCGTCAGAGTGGAGATCGCTTTGCGCATTCCATACATTGGCGAGCCAATCGTAGTCGTTGTTAGATACATGCAGCAAGCGCAGGGAACGAATCAGGAGTGACGTCTATGACGCGCTGGCGCGGCGAGCCAATCACTGACATTCCCCGCCCCCGCATCTCACTTCGCACCACTAAAGAGACCGAATATTTGACTTCTGCGCAACTTGAAGCCAGCGCTCAAGATCCGTGCCGGTAATTATACCTCACTTGAAACACCCACCTTTTTGATCTCACTGAATTAATGATGATTACCAGTTTAATGTGGTCATAGATATCCGTGAATGTGGTAGTATTGAAGAAAGACGCAATCTAAATGTGCTTGTTGTCGTATTAAGGTCAGCGCAGACATATCATCGCACTAATGTGTGAGCAGGTTTATTACTTATTCACGCTCAAACGGCTGAACTTTTTTGGAAGAAACACAGGCACACAGGTAGACCACGTCCACGGAATACATGGCACCCTCCATGTTGCTGGTCGCGGCATTGCCATTGTTTATAAATCTTTGACAATCTTTCGGGCAAATAAAAAGCCATTATACCTAGAAAGAAAGCCAAAAAATCATACCAGTTTTGTCAAAGGGTATGCTACTCAGTTACGGGGTTATGAATATCAGAGATGCAGCCACTTCACATGAAATATTGGTATTCAGTTAGATTGGAAACCGACCACAACGTGGCTGAGTCCAGGAGTTTGATGTGTTTGCAGTGCCTTGCCAGATGTGCGTTTAACGGTAAATTATAAAGTCTGTAGACTTTCAACTATCAAGACAGTAATTCAGCCACTAAGGGTCTAATCAGACGGACTATATTTCAACTGCAGTTGACACGATTGCAATAGAACTGCAAACACGACTGCAATAGAACTGCAAATGAAACGTCCGGTCCGATTGCAGTCGTGTGAACTGCATCCGAACTGCATCATATCCACCCGCTCGCACGCTCCACCCTCCCGCGCATGGTGCAGTTCGGATGCAGTCCACACGACTGCAATCGGACCGCACGTTTGGTTTGCAGTTCTATTGCAGTCTTGTTTGCAGTCATGTCAACTGCACCTAAACTGTAATTTGCAGTTGGATTGCAGTTGAAATGCGGTCCGTCTGTTTAGACCCATAGAAAGCTTTGAGCACCATCTTTAGCTGAAAGATCAATATCGCCATTAATACTTATAATAGCATTTCGCCTCGTCGTTTATACCGCGTACGTCGAAGGACTGGAACAGTTTGCCTGCTGTGGTCTTCCATCCGATTATAATTTGGGTGTCTTCAAGGCTAGAGTGAATAAATAGGCTCTTTAATAAACTAGTTTGCCTTTTTTTGGTGGGGAAAATGATCCCATGACAACCCCCGCTCTTGGGCGGAGCAGGAGATAGTGTCAGACTCTTACTGACTAAAAAAACCCACCCCGTTCCTACGAACCTTCATACCAGGGCTCAAGTTCCCTTTCGGATAACTCTGGCCTCAGTAGGCTTTGACCCGGCGGGGCCCCTGCTGTTGCTGAAAACTCCTTGAGGTGCGCGGGGACAGTGCGCGCCGTCGACGACTTGGGCTTGGTCCGGACAGTCACCGGACGGTCGAACAGCGAGCTGCCCATTGCTCACTGTTCGTAAGCCCGCGCCTACGGTGAAACTAGTGTGCCTCACCATCAACGATTGCATCACTGCTTTCCATCAGGTGGGATCGTAGTCAAGCACTAGTTTATATCAGATAAAAAAAAAATACCAAACTCATATATCTATCCAAGGTAAAATCCTTAGTAATGTAATTTTTACCCGACTGCCAAAAAAAGAGGTTCTCAAGTCGACTGAAAATTTTTATTGTATATATCTTGTTCAGCGATATTTTTGTGAAATATGTAAACCGATTTTGAAACGATGATGAAATTTATTGTAATTCCTTTTTCGAGAGGCGATTATTTGTAATTTTTATAATAATAGTTGAGGTACATTGGATTTTGTTAGTAAATTCGTGAGGTATATTTTTTTTTTATCTGTTTTAAACTAGTACTTGACAGCGATCCCGCTTGATGGTAAGCAGTGATGCAATCTCTATGCAATCCAAACTAGTTTATTAAGAGCCTATTCACTCTAGCCTTGAAGACACCCTAATTATAATCAGATGGAAAGACCGCAGCAGGTAAACTGTTCCAGTCCTTCGAAGTACGCGTTGTAAATGACGAGGCGAAACGCTTAATCCGGACCGTAGATGTTTCAACAACGTAAGGGTGGATACTCGCCGTGCGTCGGTTTGTCCGATGGTAGAAATGAGATGGCGGAATCAAGTCATGCAATTCCTGAGCACACTCTCCAAAATGCAATCTGTAAAACACCGAAAGGCTGGCTACCCTACGCCTGTGCTCAAGGCTTTCAAGATTGGTCTTAACCAAGTCTGGATCACCAATCAGCCTCTTCGCACGCCTTTCCACCGAGTCCAAAGCTGCCAGGTGGAACTTTGCAGCAAACAAACCAATCTCAAAGTATTTGTTTTCGATCTAGCTCGAGTGGTCCCGCTTGATAGAAACACATCAATATGAATACGCCTTTACTCTGCAGTTGCACTGATGAATCACTATTTACTTGACGCGAATAAACTATACTTTTCAAGTTTCCAACTTCCCGATAATTCCTCACAAATAAAACCACGCTATATTTCATTTTGATTTATTAATATATACTTTAAAGTTTCAACATTTCAGAAATCAATAACTATTTTTCAAATGGCCGAACATAATTGAAGCAGGTTCAACCAGGGCATAAATATTTACGTTATTTTTTTATAACTAGCGCACTCGGGTAATGGATCGTCGTATATTAGGGAATTAAATTCATAGGGCCTATTTCTTTTTGCCAGGGCTGCGCTATTATTCGAAAGAGTTGCTGCCCTGCCCCCCTAGCCAAGTTACAACCGTTTCGCTAGCGCCGAACGCTTCGAGCTGGCCACGCCGCCAATTATTTTGTTCTGACCACGTGACTGAGCGTTGAGATGACGTCATTCCCGTACATTTGAAGCTTTCTGCTAGCGTTAACGATTGCAGATTAACAATTTGGCTAGGGGTACTGGAACGCAATGGAAAACTGGAGGAATACGGGTGGGTTTTATACATTTGAAGCTTTCTGCTAGCGTTAACGATTGCAGATTAACAATTTGGCTAGGGGTACTGGAACGCAATGGAAAACTGGAGGAACACGGGTGGGTTTCAGTCAATACACGCCTCACACTCCCTCTCAATCCACTCACAGCGCGAAGAGTTATTTGAAGATTTCCCACCCAAAAAATCCGTTTAACGAATTGAGAATTAGAATTAATAAAAGTTTTCAGTTTAAATAGAGCTTTAAATATTAAATTTTAAATTGTTTACTTTTTTAATAATATGATCTGATAATATCGCAAAGTGCTAAGAATAGAGACAATACAATAAATTCTTGAAACTAATTAAGATTAGGCTTCTATGTTTTTTATTTTTTAAGCAATGCATTTAATTCCAAATTTTGATAAAACACATTAACTGTCAAAAACGAGATGATACAATATTATTTAAATAGTATCTTATAAGTTACAATTAATTGATTAAAGTTGAGTCTCATTTCTTTTTTATTCTTCCTCCTTTTGTTTTAGACTTGACGACTCCTTTAAACTGTTTCGATGTGACCGCCTTTTTCCTGTAAAAAATAGTTACATTAAAAATAACAATAAGATGAATGGATCATTGTGGCGACACTTGGAGGAGGCCCATATCCAAGAGTGAAAGTCTTTCGTCTGAAATGGTGATGATGATGGACGGATCTCTCAGCAGACAGTTGAATGTATTTATTTTAGCTGAATAAAATTTATCGTTTACTGAACTTGTTTTTTTTTACACGATTATTGTAAATTTTTCAATTCAATTTGTCTTTATTGTAAAACAGCTATGTCCTACCTTTAGATAGGGCGTACAATAAAATATAGGTATAGTGAGTTTCCATGCATGTTTTTTTTTTTTTTAGGCTCGCATTTGACCACTATCTCACCTGTTGGTAAGTGATGATGTGGCCGACGCCATATGGAGCACGTGTCAACAGTATAATATAAAGGGTGTAAGGGACAGCCCTCCACAAACTTTAAGGGCTTGCTTAGTAGACGAAACTGAACAACTTTCCACAAATTTTTTTTTTCAGGAAACGAATAAAAAAAATCGGCCTCTCCATACAAACTGTCCAATCAAGTTTATAATTTTGTTTTTTTTTATTAATGATAGGCTTGCGTTTGACCACTATCTCACCTGATGGTAAGCGATGATGTGGTCGACGATGAAGCACGCTTGCCTAGAAGAAACCTATTCACTCTCGACTTAAAGACTCCTAAGTTGTAGCTATCAGGAAACACAGATTCCGGCAGGGAATTCCACTCCTTGGCTGTACGCACAATAAATGTGTTCGCAAAACGTTTATTATTTTATTGGTGAGGCGGATTGTTTTTTTCGTTTCCTGACAAAAAGTGTTGTGGAAATAATATGATATAATATTCCACAACTATCACACAACAGTCATATAATAACACATTGCAAATTATTATTTTTTTTTTTTATTATTATTATATCTAGCCTATATTGTCCCACTGCTGGGCAAAGGCCTCCCTCCACTCCTTCCAATGTTCCCGGTTTTGAGCCACCTCTTTCCAATTCCCAAGGAAGACATCCAAGTCGTCCCGCCATCTCCTTCTTGGTCTGCCGCGGCCCCGTCGTGCGATTTCAGGGCACCAATTTTGCGTTTTACTGGCCCACCGCTCGGTAGGCATGCGGCAGACATGTCCAGCCCAGTCCCACTTAAGTTGGGCAGCCTTCTGAACTACGTCAACGATTTGCGTTTTGGAGCGCAGTGTAGTGTTTCGAACGCGATCCGTTATTTTAACACCTAGTATACTGCGCTCCATAGCACGTTGGCAAACCTTAAGTTTGGACCTTTGGAGGCTAGTCAAAGACCAAGTCTGTGCACCATAGGTAAGAATGGGGAGAATACACATATCCATTAGCTTTCGCTTGAGTGACATCGGCAAGGTGCCTTTGAATAGTTCTTTCATGGACCAGTAACTCTTCCAGGCATTTTCTGTTCGGCGTGTTATTTCCTTGTCTTGCCTTGCCTGGAAAGAAATCACTTGGCCCAAGTACAGATATTCCTGGACATATTGTATATTCTCCCCACCTACATATATGTTGCTTTTAGAACCATTGGTCATGATCTTAGTCTTCGACATGTTCATCTTGAGTCCAACCTTAAGGCTTGCGTCGCTGAGGTCTTGTAGCATTTGCTCAAGTCCAGCGGCTGAGGGAGAAAAGAGGACAATGTCATCCGCGAAGCGTAGATTGGTCAATCTCGCTTCGCCAATGGCAATACCGCTCTCTTCCCATTTGTCTGCCAACGTCTTGAAGACTTCTTCAAGAGTGCTTGTGAACAATTTTGGAGATAGCGGGTCACCCTGTTTGACTCCCTTGAGAATTTCGAATTTAGGACCTAACGTTTCAAGTTTTATGGCAGCTGTACTTTGTGTGTAAATATTTTGCAGCAGTTGAATATAGGTTAGTTCTATTCCCTGTTTTGTCAGTGCATCAAATATTGCAGAATGTGTGATGCTATCAAAGGCCTTGGAGTAGTCCACAAATGCAAGATACAGTGGAGCCTTATATTCGTGGTATTTTTCAACTACTTGATTGATGGTGTGCAAGTGATCGGTGGTGGAAAGTCCTCGACGGAAGCCTGCTTGTTCTGGAGGCTGTTTTAAATCAAGTTGACCAGATATACGTGTTTCTATAATTTTAATAAAGGTTTTATAGACGTGGGAGATCAAACTAATTGGTCTATAATTATTGATGTCGGACTTATCACCCTTTTTGTGCAGTAATATGATGTTTGAATGACAAAAATTTGTTGGAAAGTTACCGGTTTGGAGAATATCGTTAAACAGTCGCGCAAGGTAGAAAAGTAGTGATGGTTCACCTATTTTGAGGGCTTCTGTGCTTATACCATCTTCACCACAAGACCTATTGTATTTTAGTTTGCGAAGTGAATCTTGAATCTCCACTTCAGATATTGGTGGTATACCGTCGGAACATGAATATTTGGATGTTGGTTGTATTTGAGGTATATCGGAATATAGAGTCTTATAGAATGTTGTGCAGATCTCTAGAACGTTATTTCTGTTGATTTGTTTAACGCCCCTGTCATCTTTTAGACATGTAATCCATGTTTTAGCCTTGGTGATACCCTGTTTTGCTACTTTCAGTGATCGGTTCCTCTCCAACGCATTCTGTACTAATTTTGTATTGTAATCTCTTATATCTTTTCTTATGCTACGCTTAACTTCCTTATCTTTTAGTCTGTACTCTAAATCTCGGTTTATTTTACTTAGAACTTGTCTGTCTTCTATTAATTTCTGGGTTTGTTTTGATAGTTTTTTAGTTCGGTTTTTGTTTTGTTTTATAGCTTTATTAGCTTTCGTTATACTATTTAAGATTTCTTTATATTGTAGGTCGACACATTTTTCTTCATTTCCTTTGTTTAATATGTCAAAGCTGTTCCTCAACTCTAGATTAAATTCTTTTTTACATTTTATCAGGGTTTCTTTGTTTAGTTTTCTGATTTTATTTTTACGTTGAATTTTAATGTTTAATTTTAGAAGTGCGCGAACGGGTCTATGATCTGAGCTGAACTTAAATTGATTTAAAACTTGCACATTATTTACTATTTGTTTGTTAGACGAAAGGATGTAGTCGATTTCATTTTTAATATTATTGTTCGGAGAGATCCATGTCCAACGTCTTTGTTGTTTCTTGTAGTAGAAGGTATTACTTAAACATAAGTTTTAATTATTAGACCAAATTATTAGACCATTCAATATTTGCTGATGTATTTTTTAAATAGTTTTGTGTTATAATCGTACGACGTATCCTGGATATGATAGATAAACAACATTAGTTTTAATATACGCGGAACCCGAAACACGTGTCAAATATTTGTGTTTAAAGAATCTGTGTATAAAATTTCATAATTTTACGATGAAAAATCACGAAGTCATTCTCTATTGTCATCTCTCTCTATCGCTCAATGGTTTGCTGGAAGAAAACTCAACTTTGAGTTAAGCTCGCCTATGTACATGAACTTTGCTATCCACTTATTTTTTGTTGTTATAGTGTACAATAAAGAATTAAAGAAGTTATAAGCCTGTTATGTAACGCCCGCACAAGTACATGATCACCAGACCATTTATAAGAATCGGATATAACTGCAAATATTACGCATTTGGACTCAGATCAACACGATATTATACGGTAAAAAATTGGGATCATACGTTAGCTGTCCTCTGTTCACACAGTCAGTAGCGTAGCTAGGCGGGGGCGAAGTAGGCACTCGCTAACGGCCTCGCACCCAAAGGGGCCTCGCATAAGCGAGGGCTTTTTAACAATGACGATTTTTTTTATAATTGTTAAGCTCGCGTTTGACCACTGTTTCCCATGATAGTAAGCGACGATGTGGTCGAACACTGGGTTGTGATAGTCGCTGTCTCGTTTTCGAATTTATGAAATACAAAGGCCCCGCTGATGTGCTTTCGCCCACGTCTAGATCAGTCCGCTACGTCACTGCACACATTTAAATAACACCCCTCTATTTTGTCGGGAGTTAAAAACAAATGCAGTATGAGATAAACCCAAAAATAATACACAGTAAATGATCATACTTATCATTGTCGGGTGCTCATTCACACGACGATGACTAATCATCGATGATATAATAAATTATGATCATTAAATTTACTGAAAAAAAAAAAACCTAACAGGAACATACAAAAGCATTTTGAATTGAGAATCAAACTTTAGACCCCGCATGCAACAGCTACCATGGCTACTATTATCCAATGAACCAAACTTACAACATTGTTAAAATTACAGTGCTATGTAAATGTCAATGATTTATGACATTATTCCACATTGGAATGATGTTTTTCTACTCTACTTGGCACGTTGCCAAACCAAACTAGACGAAGTTCATGAAAATCGGCACAGTATTTCCGGAGAATAGGACGCGCCATACAACTTAATGGACCTATTTTTGTATTCATATTTATGACATTAGATTAGAAGAAAGAAAGAGAAAATGTTTGTTTGTACCTAACACAACTTGTTAAAACTAAAAATAAATAGAAAAATAAAAACTACAGCGCGCGGGCTACAGTATCTTTCGAAAGATCATAATATTAATAATTTTTATTTGTGTGACATAAGTGAATAATATTTCACAACCATCACAGGCTGCTCAAATGGGATTGGGCGGGTCACGTCAGCCGCATGAGCAGTGACCGCTGGGCAAGTGTCGCCACCCAGTGGGTTCCTGCAAACGGTAAGCGCCATCGAGGTCGCCCTAGAAAGAGATAGCGAGATGATCTAGACGCATATCACGAGAACTGGTTCGAAACGGCGCGAGAGAAGAATGTCTGGAAGGACTTGGGGGATGCCTTTGCCCAGCAGTGGGACAGTAATGGCTAATAAAAAATAAAAAAAAACTATCACACAACGCCATATAGACCCAAACTAAGCAATGTTATGAGTACTAGACAACTGATAAACATACTAATATAAATAAATTGCATCCATACATAGAACGCATGATCGCGCTCATCACAGAAACATTTGTCTTGGGAATTGAACCCACGACCTCCGGCATAGAAGTCAGGGGCACTAACCACTAGATCAACAGGCCAATTCTTAAGTTAATGTTCATGGGTCACTACGTTATGCCATGAAGCGTACAAATATGGTTGAATGCGAAATAAGAGAAAAAATTGAATATTAATCATGCCAATCATGCGAGAGATAACTACACATTATTTCCAGGTAGGTATGTCTTTGGGCGAAGGCAACTTCTGACTGGATTCCGAACAGCAGGAGCCGGCGACGCGGTAGACCACAGAAAAGATAAAAGAGATTAGAAAGGAAATACTTTCCGATTTGTACTATAACGAGTGTCGCAGCTCACTCGTTATAGTACAAAATATTGTCTATAACCGAATATCATCATAATATGTTGGAAATATGATCCAACTGCAAATGAGCGTGGTATTACGTTTGTATGGAAATTCATCCGTCGCCGGGCCCTTAACTCCACTACAGGCAATAAACCAATACGAACGCGCATTACGCAACACAAAGTACAACACACGCGCATTAGGTCACAAGTTTGCGATTGGTAGTTGTACTATGAGCATTGCCCTACTTTGTGGCACGCCTGCCGTGCCCACAAGGCCCTTAGGTAGACCCCAGGAGATGACGTGCCGACTTGGGCTCCTACTTTAAAGATTAGCCAGAAGTGGCTAGGGACAGAAAAAAGTGGAATAACGGAAGGGAGGCCTTTGCCCCATGGGATACAATGGGCTAATAGTAATGAGGTCAAAAATTAATTTAGTATCTTACCTCTTATTTAAATTCTTCCTGGACAGCGGTAGGTACGCGTAGGGATCGTGTTTGCCTTGTTTCTTGATGTCACCCTTCGCCTTCTTAGACTTGTACTCTGTACCCGCGCCTGACGCAACAGAAGCGGCTGATCCCAGGGGCCTGCAATACGATGTTTTTTAGTACCTTTGCAAAGTCACTATACTCGTACGTCATAGGTTAGTAATCCAACGTGAATTCGACGCAATGCGGCAGCTATGTCATTGCACCGCAAGAGTTTGCGCGAAAATACCACCTGGACGCGACCACTTCGCTTCGCTTATCGCCGTACCACACTCACGTGCGGTTAGTCACGTAGGCCACTGCAATAGAGTATGAAGTGTTTGTTCGATTCGCGCCGCGTCGCTTCGCGATCGCAGTAAATTGCCTACGTAAGAGACCGCGTTACAAATGGTCGTTTTTCCATCCATTTTTTTTTTCATTATTCAAAAAGTAACTGGAATAATACACATTTTTATTCATCCCAATTAGAAAATTAAGAGCGCCCAACCCGAGATACGTATCCATACAACCGCACTTACGTAATTATGAGGTTATTTACATTTTATTACACATCATTCTCTAGATATTCTGGGATCGCATACCTTGTGGTTTTTACCTCGGTTTCTATTAAAATAAAAAAATAAATTGGTATAAAACTAATCCAGTAAAGACCTCTGAAAATTGCAATTTTGCGTGATCTTTAGCCCTTCATAATGTATTGATAAATTTAAAAAATTAAGAATAAATATATATTAAATTCAATACGACGATTTGTTTTTCTAAAAACAAAAAAAAAAATCACATGTTTGAAATATTCGGGTGAGTGACGGAATTACCGAATGCCAACAGGGCGTTCAGGCTTTATCTTTTTTTGCTTTGCCTCTTTATCAATCATTGCGTTGGATGAAACCCAAGCTTATTAAACCATAAAGTATATAATAAATAAATAAACCATGCTCGCATTGAAGACAGATAGATCAAGAAGAGGCCTCTTAACTCTTTGAATACCGTAATTTGAGACACAATAGAAAGACAATTGCTTATGTCGAACTGTGTAACATAAGACATTCAAAAGGTTAAGTTACAATCACAATGTGCTCGGGAACTGCGTAATAATAATAAAAAAGAAATTTTACTATGCTTTTAGGCAGTTTTTTATGATTTGGTTTTCCTAATTGTAGGCAATTAATAAGGGCATTGACGCACAAAATTGTTAGCGCATCGGTTTTGCTATCTCCACGCTAGCGACGGTATCAAGATGTATTAAGATTTTATCGAAATAGGTATTTTTTGTTTTATCTGTAACTAAATCTTGATTACTTTAGGATATAAAAATTACCTATTCTAAAAATAGCCGAATTCGATTCAGTAGTAGATTCTGAACATATTACTTGTAGGATGTGCGTTTATTGTGTTACATGTTATAGAAAGGTATCAGGGGTGCTATTCTCTAAGAAAGCGCAGCGCTGGCACAGCGACGAGTCGTGAGCGCAATACATTGAATTAACAATCCAATGTAAAGGGGCATTGGGTTGTTAATTCAATGTACAGCGCTGACGACTCGTCGCTGTGCCAGCGCTGCGCTTTCTTAGAGAATAGCACCCCAGTTCACAGTCACACCAAGACACAACGCGACGCGACGCTGTGCGGAGACTCAAAATATAACTTTATTTACTACACGAAAAGATACATATTTGGATGCTCTACTCAGGCCACAATTGCCAGTCTTCACGCTCAGGATATCGTCGTAGTAACATTTGGCGGCAAGTTTCAGCAGTTCATGGCATTGAGACTTCAAGAAACACAGTTTGACTCACCTATGAATGCCCTTCCTTCCTGCCTCATAGTTGGAACCCACTGTGACCGTAGAGCCGATACTCTGGCTGTACTCGCCACTCTTCGCGCTCAGGATATCGTTGTAGCAACATTTGGCGGCAAGTTTCAACAGTTTAGGGCATTGAGGGTTGAATCACAACAGTTCAACTCACCTATGATGCTATACTCTGGCAAGACTTTCCCCACTTCACACTCAGTATCGTGTCGTCATAGCGACATTTGGGGTTGGGCGGGGTTTCAGTAGTTTTAAGTTCTTGAGGGTTCAATAAACACAGTTTAACTCACCTATGAATGCCCTTGCCTCCCGCCTTATACTTGGAGCCCACGGTGACCGTAGACGCTCTACTCCGGCCAGACTTCCCACTCTTCACGCTCAGGATATCATCGTAGCGGCGTTTGGCACCAGGTTTGAGGAGCTTTGAAGGCTTTGAGGGTTTGGTATCTTCGTCTTCAGCGTCTAAAATTATTCGTCAAATTAGAATAGGACAGAAATATTTATTTAGAGAAGAACAAGGTATAAAGTCTCACTTCCCTTTGTTGAAAGAATCCTCCGAAAAGAGCGGTTTTATATAATTCGGGAAACAGCCCGATACATAGTTGTTTTTGGGCTGTTCTACATTTTCTAACCGCGTGGATAACTATAGTACCGATTTATAGAATTTCGAGATAAAAAGCAGCCTTTATTTTACAGAAGAGAAATTCGTTGAACGGTTCAGTTTGACGCGTTCTTAACACAAAAGCCTCAATTCTACCTGTTTTGTGTTACATTAAAACAAACCATCGAAATACTAGCAAATTACCTACATAGATCTTGTCTGAAACAAATGCTAACCTAAAATACAATAAAACTGTCCAATGAAAAGTTACTGACTAAAAAACCCACCCCGTTCCTTCTTGCCTTTCATAACGAGGCCGAGCATCGCTTTCAGAAACAGACCCTGGCTCCAGTAGACTTCGACCTAGCTGGGCCCTTACGGTTTCTGACAACTCCTTGAGGCGCGCGGGAACAGTGCGCGCCGTCGACGACTTGGGCTCAGTCCGGACGGTTACCGGACGGTCTTAGTACGTAGAATAGTGTTTTGTGGTTAGGGTCACTAACCACTAGACCAATAGGCCAGTTAGAACTCAGGCTCATATTAGAACTCTCTCAGGTAGATTAAGCTCAGCGGCATATGCAGTAAGAAAAATAAGGCAGTTGACAGATGTCGCCACAGCTAGGTTAGTTTACTATGCCTATTTCCACAGTATTATGTCTTATGGCATTTTACTGTGGGGATCTGCAGCTGATGTAGACTCGATTTTCGTATTGCAAAAGAGAGCAATCAGGGCTATTTATAAAATGGGTCCTCGCGAGTCCCTCAGAAATAAATTCAAAGAAATCGATATATTGACACTGCCTTCTCTTTATATCTTAGAAAGTATTCTGTATGTCCGTAAAAACCTAGGACTTTTCAAAATTAGAAGCGATTTCCATAACATAAATACTCGTAGTAAACACGAAATTATATTACCCAAATGGAGATTAGTCAAGACCAGTAAGTCATTTTTAATAAATAGCATACGCTTTTATAACAAGCTACCAAAAGCAGTGACTGAACTTAGCGAAGGAAAGTTCAAAACCCATATTAAGCGTGTCTTAACCAAAAAAGCTTATTACAAGGTTAAAGACTATGTCGAAGACACACTTGTTTGGCAATGACTACCTCTGCACTTGTGGCCCCCTGGTAACTCATAATATTGTGTGAATGTATCTATTAACTGCTCCATCTTTGTTGTAACATTTTTCTTTTTTTTTCTCCTAACACATTGCTTTTGCAATATTTTTATTTAATTTTATATTATCTGACTCCAACCACATTAAATTCGTTAGTTTTTCTTTTTTGGTTGTTAACGTCTCATTTATTGACATCTTTTTTTTTTTTATATAGCCTCTTTTTACAATGTAAATGGAAGAACACTGTAGACTCCACGAATTCTTAGATTACTTCATATTTTGACTCACTTTTTTTAAATGATTATTTTGATGATTTTATTGTTCTTTTGAGTACACTATAGACCGGTTTACACTGTTCTTAAATAATACCTATTAATACTGTAATATGGAAATATTGTAACTACAACCACTTTTTTAAAAGAGTAACCATGGAGTTTCTTGCCGGTTCTTCTCCATAGGAAACGACCAATTTCGAACCGTGCACTAGCTTCTGACGTTTTATAAGTGCCCATGTAGGCCTATGTGAAATAAAAAACTTTTGACTTTGACTTTGAGTCAAAATAGTTACAATACAATAACACACGATTCATATTACTGCTTATTCACTAGTACTTACCAGTATCGTCAGTGTCAGTATCAATGTCGCCGCTAGGTCTCGGCTCGTTATCATCACCATCATCACCAAACGCGTCATCAGTGATGATCAGTCTTCCGTCTGGCGCGGTCTTGAAGCCGCCATCTTTCTTCTTCTGGGCTTTCACTTCTGTAGCTTTCTGTTTGCGTGATGGGTCGGTTGCTGCAAAGAAAAAAGGAGGTTATATTTCTACGATACGCTCTCAAAACGGTGAAGGAAAACATCGAGAGGAAACCGGCATGTACTAGAACCAAAAAATTCGAAGCGACATCCAATAATGGATTATGGCCCATGCCCTCTCCTAGAGAGGAGACCTGTAGCCTGATTCAAGTAAAATCAAACAAGCCAAATATCGTTGAAGTTTTATAGTCGTTCGATCGAAGTCCTATCCAAAAGCGATATTCACGATCTATCGACTTACTTCCAGTTACATTAATAAGTATTCTACCAGGATAATGTAGTACAGATTTTTTTTTAAATCGACGAATTTCAAACGACTTTAAAATAGGTGTCGTTCAAACTCGACTGATGGATGTGAATACGAAAATGGTCTAAACGACTAAATCGCTACGATGTCGTTACGGTTTTGATTACGTGAATCGGGCTACTGAGTCCCAACAGTGGGAAGATTGCAAGGCCGACTACGCTATGCTATATATTTCTACGTTCTAATTTTTAGGTCTATGATTCCAGTTTCTAAGCGCAGCGTTTTTGGTTAAAAATTTTGGATAGGTCAAAAGTATCCACAAAGTGGATGCCTTAGGATGGACGAAGCCACCGTGATTGCCCTGGGAAGAGGTGGGTTGATAACCTAGACGTCTACCAGGAAGAAGATGGGGCAGGCCTTTGCCCAGCAGTGGGGAAAGATTAAAATGGCGCTGAAGAGACTTAAATATATGACCTTAACGAATTAGGCAATTTTTTTCTGGAAATACGAACTGGTGAACTTTCGAAATTCTCCGTGAAGTTTAGCGTCCACCGCGTCGGAATCGGAGCGTACGCACTTATGCAGTGTACGAGTCGCCAGTATATACAAAATGCCGATAGGGTCTACTGCATTCGGGTTTTGAATCGGTAATTTCCGATCCAGTAATAGCTGTACCATACAAATCAATACAAAGCAACGAACGATCACTCCGGTACGCTCCGATACCGACGCAGTGTACTGCATTAATGCTGTAAAAAATTATTGGAGAAAAAATTGGAAAAAGGTTTGGAATTGAATTTGGATTATTGGGATTTTTGGTTGGATTATTGTTTGGAATTATTGGATTTTATTATTGGGTGTTTTTGGAGTTATTCATAGTCATTAATAAAATGTATTAAAATACGTATTTTAATACATTTTGTTAATGAGGCTGACGCTTTAATTAAAAAAAAAACCTGTTGATTTGGATAGTTTCCGACACAGAAATTTTGAATACCCTTTTCTACACACCTGTAATCTTCCTCGAAGCCGACACATCAGCCAGATCCACAATATTCTCCGGATCATCCTGGATCCAAGCCTGGCTCCTTCCCTTCATGGTCTTCTTGACCTTCGGCTTCGGCCTGTCGTCATCTTCGTCCATAAACTCCATGTCGGAATCCGAGTCTTTAAGAATGTCTTCTAAAGTCTTCGATGTGCCCTTGATTGGCATGTCATTGTCTGAATCGTTGTCAGATTGGTCTCTGAAAAGGAATGAAATGTTAGGATTGCGTACGTGGAACGAAGCCTAAAATTAAAATACCTGTAGCGACATCTATGGTACCACATATGAACTAAACTACAAAATCCTGCATCGCGCAATTGTTCTCCGCGCGAGTTGCACATATACAACAACCCGAAAATCATATCTCGGGCAGTTGCCCAGATCAGACAAAGCGTCAGTCTGGTCAGAGGATCCTCCCTTTTGAACGAATATATGTGGGACTTTATACCCTATTCCGATAACGTCTAAATGCCTTATGCTAACAAAACATTGAGTTCACATTATGACCTATTATGACGTGGACTGCTGCAGCCAAATCAAATACTCTCATTTTGGGCTGAATGATCAATAACTAGCGGCCCGTAACAGCTTCACCTGGTAGTTAGAAATCTTTTAAATGCTCGGTTTTTCTATATTATAATATGTACTTACTAGCTAACCCGGCCAATATCGTTCTGCCATATAAATTTATCAAGAAAAAATAATGGGGGAAGAGGGTAGGAGGATAAAAATAGCCTACCACCTACTTTCAGACATACCGAATATACATAAAAAAAGTTTCATCACAATCACTAATATATATTAACAAAACTGATAACAAACACTGTGACACACGAGAATTTCACAAGATCTCGTGTCCCAGTGTTGCTATAGGCAATTTTTTACCCTCCTACCCCCACCCGTTTTCTCATTGATATGGCAGAACAACGTTTGCCGGCTCAGCTAATTTACCCGTAAAAATTACTTTATCTTAAGTTAAAAATAGACACATTTTTTCGAATCTGGTCGAAGTTAAGTTAATTTACAATTTGTGGGAAGGGAAAACAGTCAATTGTCAGAAAAAAGATGCACACGCTGACATGTGACGTCACCGCCATCAGGTTACGTGCGTAGAAAAGAGATAGCGAGTTGTTTCCACCACGCTCCTACTTTTCGTCACACCCATATTTGAAATGTTATTTGCTGCTTCATTCAATAATCGATTTTGATGCTATTTTCAGAAAAACATTTCTTATAAAATATTCTACAAAAATGATCTCCGGGAAATTGTTCAATTATTTCGGTGTAGCACAACACGTCTTCTTGACTAGGCTAGTTGCCGTAAAAAATGTAATTATTTTAGTCCGTCTTTTAGATTATTCCAAAATAAGGGAAACGTATTTTTTTATTTGTAAATTAAACAAAAAATGACAAAAATATAGCCCATTAAAGTTACGTTCGTGCTGCACTTTTTTCGCACGGGGTGACGTCATATGTAACTTTAATCGGCTATATCTTTGTTATTTTTTGTTTAATCGAAAAAAGAAAAAGTACGTGTCCAATATTTTTTTATAATCTAAAATACGTCTGTATTTTATAAATATTATAAATAAAATGTAATTATTTTGACCCTGGAGTACCCTATTTTCTTTTACCTACGAATAAAAACAACCCTCACCTCTGATTCTCCTTCTGCCTCTTCTTTCTGTTGTCCATCTTCCGTAAATTCCTCAGTCTCCTGAGCATGACGTCATCAGTCTGCGGTATCAACTTCTCCACGGTATCGGCGCCAAACTTTCGCATCATCTTAGTTAGGAAGTAGCCTATCTCCAGGCGAGAGTGTCTCTTGCAGTCCTCGGGCATTGACGACAGGGACTTGAAGATTAGGGGCAAAGAACCCGCTAGGACGTCGTTGGGTAAGACTTTTGTGTACACCTAGAAAAGAAAAATTGGAAAATCTTTTTTAAGTTACTGAACTGTTTTATTTTTCGTATTTTATCGAGCAAATTCTTTCATTGGATAACCATTTTATTTTCGGTTAGATAATTAAATAACGCCCGCTACTCCGGTGGGGCCGAGGTAGGTCTGACACTAACCAAATGCGGTCGGAAATCATATGTCAATGAATAGAACCTGACCTGCAAATACTTAATATTTGAATTTCATGGGCCACCCAGGAGCATTCACCTTAACGTTAAATATAATTGGCAAAGGTAGTGGATTAATAGCTAGACTTTGTGAAAGGGTTATTTTGGAAAGAATGCGTGATATAAATTACTGCCAACGTGCTATTTCATGTGTATATCACAATGTCTAAAGCGCCCTGTTTTTTCACTGCGCAATTGGCAATTCTTTAGCAAATCCTTTAAAGTAGGAAGGAGCCAATACTCGTATATATAACTTACAATAGCCTACTTATACTGTTGAGTTTGCTAACCCTTATTTTATTATTGGATGGCAAACAAGTCATGAAATAATGAACAGTTGCCACGAATATAATATGGATGTTAGGAATATCAGAGGCATCGCAGACGTGTTAGCATCCCAGATACCAAGTTCAGCTTGGTCTCTTGGTCTTAGTCTCATGTAAAATTTGAATATATTCTGAAAGTTCAGATTTTGGGCTAACTGGACTTACCTTCAAGAAGCTCATGGCCGCAGCTACGACCTCTCTGTTACTGTTAGTCATGTGTTCGGCCACGGTCTCTAACAGTCCTTGCACTGTGCTGAGTCCCATGTCCTCGGAATAGTTGAACAGCGCCGATGCGATCGCGCGGAGAGTCGCACTTATGATGCGCGGGACTGGCGCTGAGAGGCCGGAAGTTAGCATGTTCACGAATGCTTGCATGCCTGGGGAACAAATTTTGTACTATAGAAACATTCTAGAGCCACCAGTGAATGGGGTTCCGAACTTAAAAAACAGCAGTATCATATTTATTTATTCCATTTTAAAGAAGGCTTACAGACTAACAAAACAAGTGATACAAAAAGTATGATATTTTTAAATCGCTAATGACAAGCCACATGTTGACAAAAAAAAAGTTTTTAAAGAAATATGTCGTGATAGAAAGTACATATCACAATTATTTTTTTTTTTCCATTGCATCTCGAAGCAGCGAATCATCAGAAGGACTTTTAAGGACAGGTGAGTACAACTGGGCAGTACTTTTTTTATTATTACGTTTATATTAAAAAGTAATTTTATATAAAAAGCAAATAGAGTTTTTCATATCTGTTCAACATTAAGTAAGTTAGAACTTCAGTATCTTTTAAATCTGGTGGAAAGGAAAAATGACAATTAAAGGATGCATACACTGAAATGTGACGATACGTCTATTTGGTTACGTGTGTACAAAAGAGACAGCGAGTTGTTCCCATCTACATTTTCTCACATCAATATTTAAAAAGACAATTGTTTTCTAATTTATTAACCAATTTTAATGCTGTTTGCAGAAAAAAAAAATTAGTGCAATTTGCTGTTTAGTATAAAATATTGAACAAATTATATACAGGCAAATATTATTTGTGTACACGTGTTACCTAATGACGGTGACGTCACATTTCAGTATGTGTGTCCTTATCCTATTAATTGTCAGTTTCCCCTTCCACCATAATTATAAGTAGAAAACAAAAGATACTCTATCGCATTAGGTCACCCGCAACCTGTAATGATAGCTGTATGTTGGAAAATAAATAAATAAATAAAATAAGTAAATAATAATTTGAAATGTGAAAATTCTTTCTATTTGCAATTTAGGACAAAGTTACTTTTTGATACAAATATTAAAATAAATAAAGTCAACTAGCAAACTTCGCCTGAGGCCTGAGTCCCAGTCCCAGTCCCAGCAGTGGGAACTAAAAAGGCTGATGATAATGATGACCTAACTTCGATACAATTATAAAATAGATATTTACACACATTAGTATTGTTATACATACCTCCTTCCTGCGTCTTCAGCACGTTACCAACGGTATTGATAAGGTTGAACGCACACTGGCGACACTTGCTATTAATGTCTTTAGTGCATATCACCGACTCGGCGATCGCACTCTTCAGCAGCTTACTTTCAGCGTTCAGGAACGGTGTCGTGTTTATTAGGTGTTCTATGCATCTGTTTGCGAGACAAAAAATGTTAAAAAGTTATTCCCTCTTTTAACTTTTGCTTTCTAGGGCTACGGTAGCTCTTTCAAATGTTTCCGCAGGCCTTTTACCATTACTTGAGTTGCACATCGAGGGCGAAGTGCCAATAGTTCTTAAGGGCCTCTGCACATCACGTTTTTTAAACGCGCCGTTGACGCGCGTTTATAGCGATGCGCATAGGTGTACACAGGCCCTAACTGCCATAGTCAAGAATTCACAAAAACTGAAAAAGCGTTTACTGCCTTGAAAAGTTAAAAATTATTTCATTTATTTATTGAGAATTATATTTACTTATGCTTTTATTTGACTTGGGAGAGGCCTATGTCCAAGAGTGTACGTATATCGTCTGTAATGATGGTGATAATTATGTTGTTATATTATATATTTTATGACACTGTATTAGTCTCTCTTATAAGTTTGGAGGTAACCATGATATTGGTTTAATTAGGAGGTATTTATTTCTACATTTTAATGAAATGCATTTGTAACCAATAATGCTCTTCGGAGATTTTACTAAAGCACGAAGAAAAAGACCTATAAATTCAAAGCGATAAAAGATTTCACGAAAAATGTCAGTTAGGTGATATTGACACTTCGCCATCAATATCCTTCTAGCTAAAGGGTTTAATTAAAAAAAAAAAAAATGAAATTACCTTAACCTAGCTGCCTTACTGCTATCAGCGACCTTATTCAACGAACTCATCAACAACTTCTTAATTTTCTTATAGTTCTCTTTTAAAAACTGTTTACAACTCTCCTTATCACTTTTGAAAATCTCTTCTAATATCCTGTACGCCTTCTTATGTTCCATTTCCAACAATTTCGCTTTCTCTTTGTATTTCAAGTCTCCCTTTTTCTTATCTCCCTCTTCGTTTTCTCCTTCTGTCTCCATTTCTTTGTCTTTTTTCGCCTTTTTATGTTTTTTAGGGTCTTCTAAGACGGTTTCACATAGTGGATAAACCCATTCTTCAAATAGTTTTACGATTCTTTCGCTAGATTGGTATAAGACTAACGTTCTAATGACGTCGAGGATTGATTCTCTTTGGAAGTGATTGTCTTTTGACGTTTCGAGTTGCTGAAGCGCGTTCGTGAATAGTTCATCTCGTAATGTTTGATCGCTAATTGTTAGGTATACCTGTGTGTGAAATAAATGGTCGTAGAGTAAAAGGTATTTGAAGTTTTAAATTTGTAAGATACGTTGCCAAGTAGTAAGGTGTAGGTAGTTCACGGATTGATTTGGGTTTAAAAAAAACTTGGTCGAGAAGTAAAAAATCTTGGATAAGATGCACTATTTTTGAGGAGACTTCAAATTGAAATTAGAAATAGTCATTATTTCTGATTTAAGTCTGTATTGTCTCCTCAGTGGGGCATATTCAAAAGGAAGCATAACTTAGGAGTAAAAACCCGCATTTTAAAGTAGAGTCTTTATAGAATCGCAGAATACTTAAAATAGTATATTTTTTCCGTAAGCTTCTATTAAAAAATTATAAATTAAACATGCCACCTGCGGCTCCGGCTCTTAGAAATTAATGCATTTCAGAAAAAAAAAAATGGTAATTATTCGACTGTTCTTTATGAATGTTCCAAATTTTTTACAACACCGCTGCTTTAACTGAGCCAACCAAACAAAAAAAAACCAAATTGGTCAAGTTGTTTTAAAAAACATAAAAATATATTTACCTGTATAGTCTCCAAAGCCGCCAACCTCTGTCCCTCCGCACTGCTCCCCTTCGCCGGCGACATATAAATATTCAACAAAATTGGCAAATAATTCTTCGCAAACCGCCCCAATTCCTTCTGGTCTTCTTCATTATCAGCTGCACAACTAATAAGCTTTCTTAACGCTTGCATAACTGATAACCTAAACTCCGGATTATCTTTTAAAACACTACCTAAAACCCTTGCTAAGGACTTAAAATTATCTTTTATATCTTTAGGACTATTACAAAAAGATGGCAATAAAGCCCAGAATTGATTGCAGAGTAATTCGTAGGTATGTGACCCGGGTACGTCTTTTAATTGAGTAAGCTCGCGGGATTTCTTGCGACAGAATGTTGCCATTTCTAAAATTTCTGTCGCGAAAAATTTTAAGTTTGAATTTGTGATTTTTTCTTTTAAGACTGGAAGGAGCCAACTTCTTTCTAGGTTGATAGTCTCTGGGCCGTCTCGTAAAGGTATGATTCTGAGTACGAACTCGGGGCCTAGAGATTTGATGGCGCATCCAGTGGCGTATTCGACCTCCTTGTCGTTGTCAAAGTTGTGGCTTTCGCGACGGTCGTTGAGTTTTCTGAGAAGGGGTCCGAGTGAGTTCGCTACCTTCTCGTTGCCAATCTGTGGAATAATAATATGAATTTTAGTTCTGTACGAGTTTTTGGCGGGATTTCATCGATTGAAGTTCAATGCCTGTTTTAATTATTTGCAAATTGATTCCAAGTGGATTTTGTTATGTGAAATTAGTGTAGTTTTGTATTTTAAATCTCTGCGCCACTGGACAATATGTGGAACCATTGAAACAAGCGCGAACTCGGTCAAATGGAGCTGAGAATATTATTGTAGTGATGACTGTCTCAGCTAAGTTTGCCGAAGTCAACTTGATTTTTGCTGCCAAATACTACAAAAACTTTAGAATGTGTACATCTATATTCTTATGATAAACAAATTAACTATTCATACGAAGACATGGCTTAATGGACCTTGTATCCAGGCCAAAAACATTAAAAAGAAAATTTAGTTCTGTACTACTCTTTTTTCTGCAGACAAATATACAAAATCAAAATTACTCGACCCTTACCTCAAAACACACAGCAATGGTCAATATAACATGTCTGATTGCTTGATTGAAGGGGTTATCTAACCCAGTGCCGATGCTCTTGAATATAGCATCTATGTGCGGCTTGTGCTTGATAAATGCTTCGTCTGATGCCAGTGCTGGCTTCACGCAGTCTACGAGAACTGCCTGTATGAAGAATGTGGTTGGTTAATTTTAAAACGAGAAAATTATGGTAGGCGTAGCACTGTGTAAAGGACTATGGAAACATTTATTTATTTATTTATTCTTCATGCAACACAAAGTACATAGGCGGACTTAATGCCTTAGGTATTCTCTACCAGTCAACCTAGGGTGGTGAAGAGACAATATGGTAGGCACACAAAAATAAAATTTGGTATTAAAACAAGAGTAAAAATTATACATAATTATAGATAAAATACACATACATATATATTTAATATAATATATATACTACATGTATATATTTATATAAGGTAAGAACTGAAGTTTTGAGGCAATTCTGCTATTGGTGAAAACAAAAAACAAAATAATCAATAAAAAATAATAATAATTGTTTGGTGTAAACATTATTATTCTATTTCATAAAACGGTTCATAACACTAGGAATTAATAACTCCTGCTTCGTAGTTGCGTTCACAAACATGTAAATTCACATACACACGGAAAAACTATATGTAGGTCATTCGTATAATTGTTACGTGCGAGAATCGAACCCGAAGCACACAGCGCGGCAAACATTATAATAGACGGTACGGCAGAGCCCCTACCAAGGCGGCGGATTTCATTGACTTGGCAATCGGACTAAATAATCTAATTTAATATAATACATATTACTTGTGAGATATATATAGTTAATGCGATTGCCAAGTCAATCTATTTATTTAAAACAAAAGATTTGTAAGAGTGTTCTTACCTTCAACGCATTAGTAGAAGCAGAGTTGATATCAGCAACGTCAGACAGCCACAGTTCTGTCACGCAGATGTTCACGAATGCTGGCAAGTTTGGCATACACAAGTTCAGATCCAAGCTGTTAAAAAAAACCATTTGTTTTAATACAATTTGTGATGACGACTGACAAGGAATTTATAAAGGCCTCACCACAAAAGAATGGCGTGCCGGTAATAAACACACGGGGGGTCATTGCCGGCCGGCAGGCTAGCCACGGTGTTATGGATGCAAAACATGCCAGGCGGGTTATGCCACCGGGTAAAATCGTCGGCGCCGCCGGCTTTAGTGTGTAGCATTAAATTTAAGGTTTTGGAGAGAGCGTTTACGACCAACTTTTGTCTCCACAACTAATTTCTATCTCACATCTAGCTGCGAGTTTGTATGAAAATACGACGGACACAAAGACAAATTGCTGGGCAATTAAGTTCGTAGTGGGCGCCTTCCTTAGGGGCTGAAACTAATACATTAAAGTTCTACGACGTCTACTACCACACTAGCGCCGCCATCAACGCGCTATGCACCGCTAGCGACGCGGTCATGTTGCTCGAGTCACGAGCGCTCGAGAACAACGCGTGCAGAGTGTGGAGCCAGCATGTCTATCACATTATAACTTACTTGGCCAGACAGCCGAAGCCCTGCTGTAGTACCGCCGCCCAAGCCAGCACTTGTCCCGTATCGTTGGCGGGAGGCCGCGCCGCCATCAGCGCGCGCGTCAGTTGAACAGCTAGGGATGCGGTCATGTTGCTCGAGTCGCGACTGCTCGAGAATAATGCGTGGAGAGTGTGGAGGCAGCACGTCTTTATGTACACGTTGTTGTGGGTCATTAGTGAGAGGATTGCTTCGCAGATTGACTGTGGAGAGAACGGAAAAATGATTTCTAAATGTTCGAATTGTGGCAGTCACGGTCACTTCGATCGCACGGTTGGTTCAGTGGTTGAACGATTGGCTGCTGCACTGCGTGTCGCGGTTTCGATTCCCACACGGATTAAATATTTGTATGGCCTATAGATAGGTGTTCCGGGTCTAGGTGTCTTGTGAATGTGAGTTTACATGTTTGTGAACGCAACCACGATACAAGAGTTTCCTGTTTGTTTGTTTACATGTTTTAGTTTTCTACAATGTTTATGCGCCAAAATAAATATTTTTCTTTCTTTCTTTTATTATATTTATATTGTTTATTGTATTCCTAGTGTGGGACAAAGTTTTACTACCCAGTATCTGCAGGCCATACAAATATTATTTTGTTCAATGTAGGAAATCGAACCCGTGACACGTGGTGCGAAAATCCCGCAAACATCCGTTAAAAAGGGAGCATCCTCGGACCAGACGGGTGTTGTGACTGGTTCGGGCAACTGCCCAATATATTTAAAATTGATTTCGGACTGTTGTTCTAATCAAGCGTCGAACTCCAATATCGTGATGCAGGATTTTAAATTTTAGTTCCTCAGAGATGTCACTACACGTAAAATAGCTCTACAGGGTTATTTGTAAAACACTAACAACCTTGCAGGACTGTATTACTGACAATATAAACAACAACTTTTTTTCTGAGTTTTTACAAAACATAATTCATTTACCATAAACAAATCTTTAAGATTTTGTTATTCTAATAACGTTAACGACCTGGGTGAAATGTGTTAGCATTTCACCCACGTCGGCATAAAGTGATACAAGCGCATCAAGCACCCCTCCGCTCGATTCCCGCTCCCCTCCGCTGCTGATCGCTGGCTTCGCATAGACTTCGTAATATTTAGAATGTTCAATTTCAATATTTTTATATTTGTATGGATAATCTGTTAAACTAAAATAATATGACACATTTTTAAAAGTCATAGAACAAAAGTTGTTGTTTATGATTATAGTAACGTAGTCCTGAGATAACCCTGTATATTAATGTTAACAAAAATATTTCTTTCTTTGTATTTTAAAAAATACAAAATATTAACTCTTCCCTGTATGTACATTCTGGAAATCGCAATGTTTGTTAAAACAAACCCAAAATTGTTTCCACGTCTAGAAGACGCTGTACCGCGTAACAGAAGAGATATGACGATTCTGCGCATCTATCCAGCAAAAACGGCTCTAATGCGCAAGAGCATCGTCTGCAGGGCTCCTACTATATTTAACGTATTGCCTAAACGATGGAAAGAGTTAAATAGTAGTAGTGCACTCAAGCGTCGATTGAAAGCATTCCTTTTGCAAAGAGCATATTATAGTGTCTCCGAATTTCTATCCGAGAAAAGTTTTTTTAATTATTTTTTTTTATCCTGACACTAATGCTTGTGATTGTGATTTTGATATGGTTCTTGTAATATTGAGATTATCTATATAATTTTTACATTTATATACTGTATTTTGAGATTTTATTGTAACTTTGACACTTATATTGTAATTTTGACACCCATACTGTTTTGACAAAAATCTGTTAATTTTGGCCTATAGTTTGTAACTTTGACATAAATGTTCTAATTTTGACATATATTTTGTAGTTTTGACATTGTTCTTGTTTAACATTACTGTTTTTAATTAATTTCGAATGTTGACATGATAAGATAAAAATAACTTCGAATTAAATGGCCTAAGTTATTAATTTGTAAGTGAAATCCTGGCTAAGTTTTATGTGTTAGGATTTATTATCAGTATTGTTATTTTTAGTTTTCAATTTTATAAATATTTGTACGCATAAACATGACTGGACTCAAACAATAAACCTATATCTTGCATGCTTTTGTTTGTATACAATGTTTAAACAAATAAAGAATATCTTGTCTTATCTTCTTTTTAAATATTTTTACATTTACTTAGTCTTAGTGTGACGGGTAACAGAACAGAATAATAATAATTTATTTGCATCAAGTTTTACAAATGCAAAGAATTAAATACATAGTAGTACATACAGCATAAATTAAATATACAATAATGTGGTGACACCAGCACCCATACTAAGTTGCCAAGACAACTTGTGTTAAAGATGCTGGGCCCAACCCTTTATCGGATGTTTCTTATTTGCATTTAGGTACATAGCCATGTTACAGAACGGAAGAAACAAACGTCTTCATGTGCAGGAAGATGCTTATACACCTCTACTTTTTAATTCATACACAAAAAAAATGATGCTGTATCTGTACCCGTTACTGATCATATTTTTGTATTCAAAAGTAGAAAAAACAGAAATCCTAAAATTGTCGATGAAAAGGTAAATTCATCATAAATTCAATCATACATAACAATTGCTAGTAGAAAATACTGCGGGCAGTGTTTTTCCATTTTAATCGTCATTTATTCATTCATAATCAATAGCCTGCACAATATTTTCATAAATTGAGAGACATTTTGGGATAAACACAAACGCTTATAACTTTGCTGTTAATGAATATTATTTATTGAGACTTAAGTAATAATAAGGGCTTTTCTAATAAGTCCTTTAAGTATTTGTACTAATTAAAAATTAGTGGTGTATATTTCGACATTGCTTACCTTTATATAGTCCTTGCTAAACGCCGGCAATACATCTCTCAGCATGGTCAGCGTGTGCAGCACAGTTCTGTGTCCCGCCAGTAACGCTTCCGCCTTGATCTGAGACAGGCAGTACTCAGCCACGCGGTTCGATCCAGGGTGAAGCTTTGGTACCTGAAATACAAGATATTATTAGTCAGTAGCGTAGATAGGCTCGAGCGAAGCGGCCCCTCGCCCATAGCCTCGCACCTAGAGGCCTTTGGGTTAAATTTCTTGTACCCAATCTTGAATCTTTAAGTCAAGAGTGAATAAGTTTCTTCTAGGTAAGCGCGTTCCATCGTCGACCACATCGTCGCTTTCCATCAGGTTTGATAGCGTTCAACCGCGAACTTATCAACAATAAAAAAATAACCTAACAATTACTGAAAATCATAAAAGTTCATAACATTTTGTTTATTCAACTAAATATGAATTATTACTTATAATTTTAAATATAAATAAAGAACAGATATGTTCAGGATTTGCTTCTATATTCACACTAAGGTGGCAAGTTCTCTGCAAAGATCTTGGGGTCTCGCTGTTGGACCTTCGCCCACGTCTAGATTAGTCCACGCTACGCCTCTGTTATTAGTGGAGAGACAGTTTGATTTTTGACGCTTCAAATGCACGAGTATGTGGAATGACGTCACCGAATCGTCGAGGGCGAATTCCACAGAAATGTCAGCAAAATCGTAGAGGTCCAACAAGAGGTCCTGCTATGACCACGGGAATTTTGGAAAGAGTTACCATGTCCCTGGAACGTACAGGGCAACTGAAGGACTTTGGGTTTTAAACAGTAAAAGTCTGACACGCCCTCTCGCTCCACCCTAAAGCGAGAGAACTCATTTGATTTGGTCAATAAGACCAAATTTCTGAGTGAGAAAAAATCTTTTAAATGAATTCAAACGAACTGTTGTGCAATCTCTATATGAAAATGGGTACAACGCATCATATGTGCATGCAAATGTTGTGTAATAATGTACCTTAAATTGTTGATCTTCTGAGGGTATCATGAAACAACTGCCGCGCAATATTGACGTTACGGCGTGTTGAGCTGCTTTGCGGACCTAAAATATCAACATAATTAACAACAAAATAACACTACTGAATAAAAACTGTAAACAGATGGTTAGCAGCAATGCCGTAACTACGGCGGTGCCCAAAAACAGTCCCTCGAGGGGCTACTTTTTTCTAGGGGCGCAGTCATAGAAGCTCGCACCGGGCGTATAAAAAACTAGTTACGGCACTGGGAAGCAGTAGGTAATATAAGATTCTAAATGCGTTCGCATTGAGTTTCAATTGTTCGCATTTATAATCTTCTACATAGGAGTCTTGGCAAACTTAGCTAGCCTAAACAAATATAAAATCAATGGCCCGATTAAATACAAATAACAAACCTTTGGCTTAGAATGCAGTGCAAACGCTAACACCGACTCAAAAATCCTCATCGTAGAAGAATCACCCCACAGGGCGTACTCCTGAGCCCTAAGCAACACTGAGAGACACCCAATAGCACTTCTTAGTAAGGCCCCATTCTCACTCTGTTCATTCTTGACGAGTATATCTGTGAAGATAGTTGCGGAGTCTGAGAACTGTTTTCTTAATACTGCTTGTGGTACTGCCTTTATACCCATGGATAATAGAGTTAGTGTTGCTACTAAATTCTCTTCCATTTCTGCTGATTTAAGGGTTTCCATCTGTGAATTAAAGTTTTCATGTAAGATTAACAGGACAATGATTTTAATATTATTCTAGTGGTTAGTGACTCTGGCTGCTATTCCGGAGGTCGTGGATTCGATTCCCACCCAGGACAAATGTTTGTGTGATGAGCATAATCATTTGTTCTGTGTCTGGGTGTAATTTATCTATAATATGTATGTATTTAGAAATATATAAGTATGTTTATCAGTTGTCTAGTACCCATAACACAAGCTCTGCTTAGCTTGGGACTAGACGGCGTTGTGTGATAGTTGTGGAATATTATTATTAATAATTGTTCTGTTTTTAAATACTTATTTGCCTGTTTCTTTTTCACCATAAAAATGACATATTATCTTGTAAAAAGTATAAGACCATTGGCTTACAAAAGGCCAGACAGATCAGAGAACCAGATAACAATTATATCATTAAGTGAAGAAAACACACTGTTAAATCAAACTCACCAGTGCCGCAAAGTACTTGGTAGTAGATTCTTTGCCACCCTGTTCTTTGATGACCTCGGTGACCGCAGCCAGAACTGCCAGCATCTCCTTGTGCAGACCATTGTTTGAGTCAAACCTTGTTAGTAATCTGACGGAAGAATTGATTGTATGTAATATTTATTTATTACAGACTTAGCTCTGATAGCAGTACACATAAGCATAGCCATTCATACCCTGGCGGACATCCCATTCATACCTACAAAACATTTTTGGGAACATTGTACATACAGTTAAATAGCTAGCTGTCTATCGTCGTCATTGTCGGGAGATCATCCCATTGCTGGACAAGAGTATCCTCTGTAGGATCTTTTAATTATTAAAACTTGATAATTTTTCAAGATAGGGCCATCTTTCATTCAAACTCCATGATCATACGGCCAAGCCAAAATTAAGCATAGAGTAGTATAGAGGCAGATTTACCACCTCTATACTTTTGTGTGCATAAATAATTTAAAAAAAATATGATTAATGCAAGCATTTTCTTTGTGGCATCCCAGTAAGGGATGGCTTTTCAGGTAAATGTTTATGGTTTAATAATTTATTTAATTTCATAAGTGAAATAGTTTTAAATACATATACATGTAGACGGAGAGGGACAGGGACACCAAAGAAGAGATGGATAGCTTGTGTGAGGAGTGATATGAAAGAAAAAGAAGTAGTGATAGAGTAACAAGTGACAGGACAGAATAGAAGAAAAAAACATGTTGCACTGACCACAATTAATATTGGATAAAAGCAAGAAGAAGAAGTGACACAGATTTAACAATAGTCAAATTAGATACTTACTTGCTAAAGCTAACATTAGAACACTGGCTCCAGTCAGAAGCAAAAGTCTGGAAGGTTTTGTATGTGCCAGCTTTGAAAGATCCAGTGTATTCAGTGTCTGAGCCATCATCTCCACTCTTCATAGACATATTCTCTAGTTCCTTAGCTATAAGCAACTCTGATTCGGCATCAGATTTCTTTTTGATGAGTGATGCATGTCCGTATGTCATCATAGCATCATGTTTTGAAACTGCCTGTTGGGTCAATCCAGTGCTTCCTATAAAAATAACCATCTTAATTAGTAGAGACGAGATTAAGAGCGCAAAATTTTATATTTGTGAAACGAAAATGGTATTTATTTTTGGATGTAGGTTGGAAGTTCCTTCTGAAAATCATGCATTATAAACTACAAAGTGGTCAAAATCGTTTGTCACTGTAGACTATACAGACAGGAGTTTAATTTAAAGTTAAAAGCTAGAAAATATAACCCGTCTTACCTAGATTTTCTTGAAAAAACCGGGACTTGGCCATTTCTCGGTATTTCTGTATTTTCGGGTTAGAGTTCGATGATTGGCCTTTCTGCCATCGCTTTCCTTTCGTTTTGCCTTTTAGTTTGGACCTAAATTTTCCCATTTTTCTTATTTCTTAGCACGAGTTACGATACAAAAACACCGCACGTGGTTAAAGTTAGTATTAGAAATGAAATTAACTGCAAATAGTTGTCAATAATGACTTTAATGACATTACAAAGAGCAAGTTGGCCAACTTTCCCGAAAGTCACATGGAATTGTGAAAGACCTAATTCATAGTTATTATAGACTCTTTAGTTATTTAATTATATTACAATTTTTTTTTTTTTGAGAAGAAAATGATCAGCGTTGCGATGATTGATATTCAATAAAATATAATTTACGTGTTGTTTATCGTTATTAATCCTATGGTTAGGAAAATTGGTTTTGTAGACTGCGTTCCCAATCAAGCATATCGTAATGAATTATTCAAGAACAAAAATAAAAAACCATAAACAGACAGCGTAAAATCAAGCGTAACGGAACGCAGTTCTAATAATTTTTCTTCATTCACCTTCGCTTTACTTGTTTCATTGACGTTTTTCTTGTTTGTAAATAATAATTGCTGGAAATAGTACGCAATGTGAAATTGTACGCATTCCTCGTTCTATTGCACATTACGTAAACGTTAAACATCGTTTTGTAGTTGAATTGATAGCGCAAGAAATATCCTAACCTAATGTGTGTCTTGTTCTGTTGAGTTGTTGACGCTATGATAGAAGATAATGCCTCAATTTAGAAGAAAAAAGGCGTCAAAGTCGTTCCCAGTTAAAGTATGTACGCTAGACGCTGAATTGGAATTTAACCTTGAGGTGAGAATTTTGACAAATGTTGTTAAATTACGAATGAAGAAAGATTACATTGTTATTGTTTATTGTCGAAATTGGTGTTTAAGCGCGATCCGTGGCTTACAATGAGGAGGTTGTGAGTCACCGTCACTCGGCGAACTCGTAAATTACCTTAATAATACACACTAGTGATAATTGGGGCCTTGTTTAGTCATTATTTTCCCTTTTAGTACAGTATGGTGGGTAAGTCGTGTGTAATCGCGGTGCAGGTTCGATTCCGAGTCATAGATCTATTGACACAGATATTATTTCCAGCATTGATTTCTTTTTTAATGTGGTGGGTACATTTTATTTTTGTGAAAGATTTTGAATTCAATACTTCAATGTTATAACAATAAACAGATTCCATATTCATGCTTAAAATACTCACAATGCTACCTCAGTAGGTACTTACCATATTTGGGAGTGTGAATACTCAACAATTGATCACTATGACCCCAAAGGTTAAGAATGCAGACATTTAAATATGTATGGAATTTGTTTTGATAATGCAAATCAAAGCTTATGTCATAATTGTTAATCATTTCTGATGTTTGAAATACTAAATGTCACACTATATCACTTACTGGTAATAATAGCTATCATTGTAAATAGCAATTTAGAACTGTTGTTTTACAATCAGCATCTTTGAGGAATTGATTATTTATATTCCTGTTCTTTGATTATATAATAATCATTCCCGGTGTATAGAGCATGAACCCGGAGCCTCCAGACATTACTTAAAGTCTGACTAGCTGTCGTTTGTGGTTTTACCCACATCTTTGATTACCGCTACCTTCCCATAGGGTGGAGTATGATGTATAGACTATATATAGCCTTCCTCGCCATCTACCACTAAAATAATTTTTCAATTAACCTTTCAATCGTGTAAATCACAGACACAATAGAAAGACAATAAGTGCGCGAACGCCGGCGTTCGCTTGGGGTTTAATGAATTAAATTTAGAATTTCCTAAGATTATAGCATTCAAAAGAACAAACTGTTCTACTTTATAATATTACTATCTAATAGATTAACAAAATGTGCATGAGCACCACCAGGATGATTTCCAGTGCATCTTCAGCACCTATTCTTGAATATGATAGGTTTTCTTGACCATTGACTTAGAGAAAATTAACTTTGATTTATGCTGAAATACTTAGGAACTTAGAAGGATGCAAGAGAGAACTTAGTCCATTGTGGACCTTTGTATGTTGAACTTACATACCCCAAGCTTTATAAATCTTTCACCTACTACAGTGCAGTCTCTTCAAATACAAATGCAGCAAGCATTACACCCTTTTCAGCACCTAGTCTAGATGTAAACCATCTATAAATCACATTGCCATAATAAAAGGCATTATTTTGGAGCTATTACAATCTGATCTGTATGCTTATTCAGTAATGCATTTTGAAAGGAAAGCTGGGGTCCTAGAAAGCAAGGCAAAGAAGGAATATTGAAATGGGTTTTAGTCAGTAATAGTGTAACACTCCCTCCCACTCAGGCCTAAAGCAAGATAAGTCATTGGTTGATTACCCACCTAAAAAAAAACATGCACGGACCCACATCATTGTTTACACACACATTTAAGTACACACACAATTTAGAATCTTTAGTCAGCTCACATTAGTCACAGGATGACCAGTAACTTAATAGATGTTTGACATTTGATAACAGTTTGAACTCTGCACTGATAACTGTGCTATGTGCCAATATGGTTGTGGAGCAAATATATCAGTGTACATTATAATTAATGTAGTAATTGTATGTTGTACTATAAATAAAACTTGGAGGTAAAAGTATTTATACTAACAATAAGAAAATTAGTAGGTATTCAAAAATTTTTTTTTTGAAAAAATCTTCAATTTACATGGATATCCTTTTCTTGAAGAGAATGTAAGGATAAGGATGCCAGATTTATGTTGATTTATAATCATAACTACTACTTGTAGAATTTTCTTTAAATAAATGATTTTATTTCAGCTTTTACTATGTTATATTATTTTTTGATATGCAAATCGTTATTATTGTTACTTCTGCCAACGATTCCGCCCAATTGAGAGAGTTAATGGCAGAGAATTCATTAACCCCAAGCAAACGCCGGCGTTCGCTCTCATTATCTTTCTATTGTCTTTCATTACGGTATTCGAAAGGTTAAGAAAAACCAATGAACAAGGAAGGTGTGTATATAGGTACAAAAGTTACTGAGCACAGCTGAACAGTTGACTACAGAGATGTTTGTTTGTTGCAGTGGCGAGCTACAGGAAGAGATCTGTTTGATTTAGTATGCAGGACTATTGGTCTGAGAGAAACATGGTTCTTTGGGCTGCAGTTCGAAGACACAAAACACTTTATAAGTTGGTTGAAGTTGGATAAAAGAGGTGAGTATTTTTTTTTTTGTGATTAATTATCCACTACACAATTCCAGTTATACACAAAACTCGTATTACTACCCCCTCTCACAGAGAAATACAGTGTCTCAGCAGATTATTTATTTACAAGTCCAGGCACAATATGACAGATTACGAAATCCAATGCATTTTAAAGAGCAAACTTACAAATTAGGTACATTTGTTTGACAGGGTATTTTATGGATTATTTGATAATAATCTAATTCCATAACATACCCACACAGATTGAAAAAATAAAAACGAATAAAATTTTATACAAAAAAAATTGGTTGCCTGTAAAGTCGGTATACGGGCGAAAGTTTTACGTGACAACGACTTTCGAGTGGAAGGGACGCGTGCCTTTCACTTTTTATGTCTGTCTCTCTCGCTCTTAGGCGGGCTAACCATGCCCGAGTGGAAGGGACGCGTGCCTCTCACTCGCTCTCATTGTGAGCGCATAACGTGAGCGGAGCGTAACGCAGTTTCTTGAAGTGTCACCCGGCAAACCAATTTTGTCGTTGTCACGTCAAAAAAAAATAGGTACACAGTGTACCTATTTTTTTTTTGTATAAAATGTGGAAGTGTAACACTTCCACCTCGCCCCTATAGCTAGCATTAGAAGTTTAGTGATCTTTATGAACGATCGCGCACAGACGTGTTTTGTATCTCCCAACCCTTCACCCTTACAATCAAGTCGTTAACTTTATACGTCCACATCCCCTACATTAGAACAAAAATCATGTGACAAAACAAATATATAACACAATAGTTTACTCATGTTCTCACAAAATCTTAAACATTTACGACACACATCTATCCAGCAAAAACAAGTCTTACTCCAGCCAGAAGAACAGACAGCATTATGCTTATTCCATAGTGTTATGTTAGTTTATATAATCTGCAAGCATTTTATGGTATATCATTATATGGTGCATATCAGATACATGAGTACCAGAATTGCCAGCTGACCAAGGGGACGATCTACGGCGGCGATCTCTCGCGCCGTGCCTTGGTACAGGCCACGGTCCGTAGCAAGGAGGAGTGGCAGGCGGTCGCCTCCTGCTGCGAAGCAGTAATGCTAACAAAGAAGGAGGCCGACCGCATCAGGCAACGGTGTTCACGCCCCAGCCGCCGCCGGGATTCCGATCCCGATTTCCCGCCACCTTAGGCGCCGGCTTGCGATCGGCGAGCAATGGGTAGCTTGCTATCCGACGGTCCGGTACCGTAAAGTGGGGTTACTTTGGACCTAAGGTATAACTTTGACCCGCTCTCATAAACCAATAGGAACACAGTAAACACCGTTTCTCATGTTCCTATTGGTTAATAAGCTTAGCCAAAGTTATACCCCAGGGCCAAAGTTACCCTACTTTACCCGGTAACCGTCCGGACCGAGCCCAAGTTGTCGACGGCGCGTACTGTTCCCGCGCACCTCAAGGAGTTGTCAGCAACCGTAGGGGCCTCGCAGGGTCGAAACCTACTGGAGCCAAGGGCCTATTTCTGAAAGGGAGGCTCAGCCCCGGTATGAAAGGCAATGAAGGAACAGGGTGGGTTTTTTAGTCAGTAAAAGTCTGATACTATCTCCCGCTCCGCCCAAGTGCGGGGGATGTCATCTGGATAATTTATAGCAACCGAAAAAAAAACCACCTCTGATCGATTATTCTAATATTTTCAGCAAGTCTTTTTATTAATGTTTTGAAATAGAAATTGATATTTTTAAACATCGTTGTTTTACATATTCCAATCACTTTAGAAAGTCGACCTAATTGAAATCATTACTTATGCAGATAATCACGTTACATAATTGTAATTAATTACGCCTTATCTGGAAGTGTAGTGTTTATAATTATAACATTAAAATACTTGATAAGAATATTAAGTAACAGTATGTCTGTATCTAGGAATCGAAATGTTTTTGTTGATGTTTTCCAGTACCTAAGTGTATTAGAAGATATTTGAATTGATTTATTTGAAGTATTTTACATATCATTGGATAAAAGATAAACAACTATGAAGTTAGAATTAAAGAACTATGAATGGCCTATGTTTACCAATTCAAATATACTCTGAATGGAGCTGGAAGGGTCATTTTTTTTTTTACAAATTTCCAGTTGTTTTTTCTTCAGTTGTCCTTAGCGTCCCAAGCGTCAATCAATTCCATCAATCATGAATTATGGTTTTCGTCAATCAGTACTAAAAAACGTCAATCATCGCATTAGACGGTAGGTTTTTCCTCAATCAAACTTTGACTGTGGCAAAACTGACAGCAAAACCTACCGTGTAATGTTTGCCTTAGACTTACGCCAACCCTAGCTTATAATAATGCGTCCTCTAACTCTCATTATACATCCTCTCAATATGCAACAAATACTCAGTATGCAAACTCTCAATATGCAACAAATACTTAGTATGCATACTCTCAATATGCAACAAATACTTACTATGCATTCTATCAATATGGAACGAATACTCAGTGGGTATTACTCACAATATGCAACAATTACTCAGTATGCGTACTCTCATTAAACAACAAATATCCAGTATGCATACTCTTAATATGCAACAAATATTCAGTATGCATACTCTTAATATGCACCAAATACTCAGTATGCATACGCTCAATATGTAACATATACTCAGTATGCCTCCTACTTTCAATATGCAACAAACAGTATGCGCAGCATATGATCTTCAGTCTGCCTAGCCTTTTTCCCAAATAAATTATGATTTACTGTGAGTCAAACCACATGCAACTAGATACCAGAATTTTACATGGAACTATTGCCTAGCTTACTTCCGTCCCAGTAACTGGGCAACACAATACTCTTTGGTAAGACTGGTGTCAGAGTTTTTAGCTTCAGACTATAATGACTTTCAAAGATCTATAAATGACAGCCAGAACCAACGGCTTAAAGTGCCTTCGTCACCCATTCATAGATTGACAATGGCGGCCGTTGCTTAAATTAGAACATTAACCCTTGCAGTTGTTATGACTTAGTTACGAACTCCTCCCATCTATACTACCTTAAAAAAATATTGTAAAGAGGAAAAAAATGTAAGTTTATATGTAATCTTACAGTAGAATACTACTTATATAGTTTCTACTTTTTTTTTTGTTGTTGAAAGGCTCGCGCTTGACCATTTTCTCACGGTCAATGATGAAGCATGCTTGCTTAGAAGTAACTAGTCACTCTTGACTTAAAGATCCAAGAAAGTTGTAAAACTATCAGGAAACACAGACTTTGGCGGGAATTCCTTTTCTTAGCTGTACGCACAATTAGTGTGTTCTCAAACTTTTTGTGCGTATGGTTCCACCGCTGGTGAATCGTTGTACCGCTGATGGTTCGTTGATGGCACAGGCTTTTCAGATAAATTATGCAATTCCGTAGTAGTACTTAGTAGTAGTATGAGAGCAGTAGTGGCCGAGTGAGACTTACGAGCTATAGGTCGCGGGTTCGAACCCACCCAGGCGCATTGCTTTGTGTAATTTATTTCATCACCACTGCTCTCAAAACGGTGACGGAAAACATTGTGAGGAAACCGGCATGTCCTAGAACCGAAAATTCGAAGACATGTGACATTCACCAATCCGCACTGGGCCCGTGTGGTGGATTACGGTCCATTCCCTCTCCTAGAGAGGAGGCCTGAGTCCCAGCAGTGGGAATATTAAAAAGGCTGATGATGATGATGTTGTAGTAGTATGTAATAATAAACATTTTAAAAATACATTTCAGTGCAAGACCAATGCGTCTCCCAAATGCCAGGCACGCCCTTCATGCTGCTCTGCAAGCTTTACCCCGAGGATGTGGCAGAGGAGTTGATACAGGAGGTGACGCAGCACCTGCTGTTCCTCCAGGTCAAGCAGGCGATCCTGAGCATGGACATATACTGCCCGCCGGAGGCGTCCGTCCTGCTTGCGAGCTACGCGGTCCAGGCTAAGGTTGGTTATGTAAGCTTGATGAATTTCATTTTTATTTTAGTTTTTAAAAGTTGAGTTGTAGATGAGCCAGACCTGGTCTGGGTAGTTGAGTCTTTTTTTTCTTGTAATTATTTGTATCAAAAAGTAATCCAAATTCACAAATAGAAAGAATTTTTCAAATACGTTCAATATTAAATGAGTTAGAAATCTAGTGAAAGACTGTAGTATGCTCTAAGTTAGTACGTAAATTGTTAGAAACACTGCATGTTATTGTTACGTGAAAAAATATTATTTCCGCCTGGCGGCTTGACAGCTGAACTTATCTCTTGACATAAGAAAACAGTCTATTTTTCTTCCTATCAAATATAAACGCCTATTCTATAAAGCATAAAACTTAAAATCTATTATTATGCTATCAGTTTGCAAGTTAATAAGGGCAGTAGCAGGTATGCGATCTCTTTCGATATCAAAGAAAGTATCAAAGCAGAATTGTCAAAATAGGGCCTATTACACTACGCGTTATTTAGCACACGATATTCAGACTCTGTTTTCATTCATAGCAAGACAGACTCTTGTTACACTAAGCGACATCGACTAAGACTGTCTGAATATCGAGTGGTGTAATAGGCTGTAATAGGCGATCTGTCAAAAAAATTGACTGCATATTCCAAAGTGTAGATCTCTATGAGTAAGAAACTCTTTTCAATCATGTTTTGTATTACAAATATCTCGGTTACATGTTTCTTGTCGATACTATTATGTGAAAACAATGTAAATAAAGTAAAAAAAAAATATATAGGTACAAAATTAACTGTACAATGCAATGCCATTACTCTGACAAAACCGTCTTCTCATCAGTATGGTGATTACGATGAAAGTGCATACAAGCCTGGTATGCTCGCAAGTGAAGACCTACTGCCGCAGCGAGTCATCGACCAGTACCAGATGACGCCGGAGATGTGGGAGGACCGGATTAAGATATGGTACGTTATCTTAATAATGTTACAAAATTTATTTTTTAAAAAAACTTGGAAACAATCCTATGTCGTAGATGCGTTCATAAACATTTAAACTCACGTACTATCAAAAACACTTCCACCTGACCACCGCTAAGTTCATTTTTGCTTGCACTCGAAAGGAAATTTTAAAGGTTTTGGTTTAGTTCTGCGCCACAGGATTCAAGCGATTTTTTTTTTAATGATCAGGCCGAAATGACTGCGATAGTACATAAGACTTCCGGACCTGGAACAACTGACAAACACAAATGGAACCAGTGCCGCGTCCCACGAGCTCTTAATAAGATCTATAATGCTACGACCTAAACTGAACAGTTAAAGGGATGATGCTATGCCTCCATTCCTCTCTCACTCGCTCGACTGACATATTAACACGTAATGGTAACGCCCTAGGTCTTGTGATGGGTCTTGAAAGTAACTTGATTGCACTGGGTATATGAATAGTATAAATCAGACCATCCATAGCACATTGGCGATACCTATGTTTCCAAGTATTTTGCCTTGTATGTAGCGACCACTGGGCAGCTTAGAACCGCATGAGCTGCAGTCTCGCCTCCCCCATGCAGGCTCTGCAGAATGATCTGTATGGTCTTATCAACTCATCCAGAATCTCTGCCGTTCTGTCCTAGGATTGTATTTTAATAGCCATTGTATTTATTGTGTACAGGTACGCGGACCACAAAGGTATGTCGCGGGATGAGGCTGAGATGGAGTATCTGAAGATAGCACAGGACCTGGACATGTATGGTGTCAACTACTTCGCCATCAAAGTGAGTACTAATTCATTTAATTGCACAAGATTTTTTATATTCAATCCACTCTCCTGGCAAGTTTACGGAAATATACCATCAAAGACACTTTCGCCTGACCACCGCTAAGATCATTTTTGCTTGCACTCGAAACAAAAACTTCAAAGAGTTTGGTTTGGCGGATTCAAGCGAATCTTTTTTAAGTGGTCATGCAGAAATTACCGCGATGATACAAAAGAGTTACCGCTGCCCTCAAACGCAAAACGCAATTGAAGAAACACGGGTCGGTTTTAGTCAGAAAAAGTCTGACCCCACCGTCTAGTGCGGTAGAAGTTATTTGATGATTTCCCACCTCATGGTGTGCAGAACTGAACATCTATGCAGAAATAAAACGATTACAACTACAGGCGTCAAAGCCAAGCTCTAAAAATATAGGCTTGTACACTGTGGCAATTCAAATGAATGGGCCGTAAGTCACCGCACAGGCCCAGTGCGGGTTGATGAATGTCACGTGTCTTCGAATTTTTACATGCCGGTTTCCTCACGATGTTTTCCTTCACCGTTTTGAGAGCAGTGGTGATGAAATAAATTATACAAAGTAATGCGCCTGGCTGGGTTTGAATCCGCGACCTGCAAGTCGTAAAGTCGCGGCTTTTACCGCTCGGCCAAAACTGCTCCACTGAAAAAAAATATATTGCATAGAAAAGAAGAAATAATAAAAAAAAAGAGTTTTGTTTTTACTGAAACATATTTAATTTTTTTGCAAAAACGAGGGCCTGAAAATTTCATATTTAATTATGATATTGTAGCATAATAAATAAGCGCTCTAATAAGGTAGGTATATCACATTCCTCCTCCTTGCGTCGTATTCCTCAATGCTGAGGGTCGTGACCCCCGTTTCATCACTCTATCTCTTATGATATTCCTCCATCTGTTCCTGTCTCTGGCGGTATGAAGGGCATTGTACATGGAGTCAAGGGCGGTGCGGATCTGGTCGGACCAACGTATTGGGCTGCGCCCGCGAGTCCTTTTCTTGTCCACTTTACCGGTCACAATTAGCCTTTCGAGGGTGCCACCGTCTTTCCTTGCAATGTGACCGAAGTATTGCAGAACCTTGCGAAGACACTCGGACGACAGCCGTGAGGAGATTTTGAGTTCTTGCAAAATGGATACGTTAGTCCGAAATGCTGTCCAAGGAATACGGAGCATTCTATATCACATTAGTGTTCCTTTTTTTTTATTAATTAAGGCCCATTTTTGACCACTCTTTTCCTTTTTTTTTTCAGAATAAAAAAGAAACCGAGTTGTACCTCGGCGTCACAGCTCTAGGCCTCAACATCTACGAGAAGGACAACAAGCTAACTCCGAAGACAACGTTCCCCTGGTCCGAGATCAAGCACATATCGTTCGATGACAAGAAATTCGTTATCAAGTTCGTTGAGAAGACCACCAATAATTTTATATTCTTTTCGCCTAAGGGGATGAATAAGTTGGTTAGTATTTATTGAATACTTGGTTTTTTTCGTACCTTAAATATGCCTAAAGTCTTTGTCATTCAGGAAAAAACCAGCTTTCTATCAGTTAAAAAATCTTTGCAATCGGATCAGCTCTTTCAGAGAATTACCTCCTATAAACCAAAAAAAAAAAAACTTTACCTCTTTATAATATTAGTATAAATTCATGCAAAACACAAGTACAAAGCATGTCATAGAGCTTCATATCCGAAACCGATATTAAAGTTTTTTTTTTTTCAGATACTGGACTTATGTATCGGAAACCATGATCTGTACATGAGAAGACGGAAACCTGACACTATGGAAGTGCAACAAATGAAAGCACAGGCGAAGGAGGAAAAGCAGGTAAAACATACAACTATCACCCCCCCTTTTTCTGAGGATAAGGTGACGTGAGAGGGATTGTCACCCATGTTCCTTACTCTCATACTGCTTACTCCCATACTCCTTATTTTAATACTCCTTACTCCCATACTCCTTATTCCCACACTCCTTACTCCCATACACCTAATTTCCATACTCCTTACTCCCATACTCTTTACTCCCATATTCCTTACTTCCATACTTCTTATTCCCATACGCCTTACTCTCTTACTCCTTACTCCTCTATACTTCTTGTTCTTTAACACAGTGATTTGACAATTCATGTACAAAGGTGAACATAACTTCACAATGAGTTTTCTCCTAGCAGCCCTCTGATTGACAGAGAGAGATCACATTCGAGGGTAGGATCCAGTGTACAATATAAACCTATATACATAAGTACGTCTAATAAATATAGATATAATATAATATACTAACTAGCACAAACTATTTTCATCCTCCTTGAAGGTGAATTTTGAAAAATACTCTCTAAATGTGCATGGTTTGATTCGTTCGACGCGTTCGGTTCGGATAAGTGTGCGCATTCCATACATTGGCGAGCCAATCGTCGTTAGATACGTGCAGCAACGCAGGGAACGAATCAGGAGTGACGTCTATGACGCGATGGCGCTGCGAGTCAATCACTGATACTCCCCGCCGCCGCGTCTCACTTCACACCACTAAAGAGATATTCGGTATATTTGACTTCTGCGCAACTTGTAGCCAGCGCTCAAGATCGGTGACGGTAATTGTAGTTTCGGCTGTGCGTTGATATGTCAGTCTGTTTTTCTTATTATTAAAACAGCAATATATATTAATTTTATGTCAATTGAGAAAGGAAGTGCTCTTTAATTTTCATCTTAAAGATATCTCGAGAATGGCTGTCACGAATGGAATGTGGGAGAGAGTTCCACTGTTTTTTATCCCGAATAAAATGTAATACTTTATATCACTTTTTATTACAGCGTCGTCAAATTGAACGCAACAAGTTGGCGCGGGAGAAGCAACTAAGGGAAGCGGCGGAGCGGGAGCGGCAGGCGATGGAACAAAGGTTGCGCCAGTACCAGGAAGAGATCCGACTCGCTAACGAGGCTCTGGTAAGAGATTCATTCATTTTCCGAGAAAATTACTTTTTAACGCTTATAAGCCCATCCAAAGTTGACTGTAAGAAATTGCTCTGTGCGATAAGACCGCCCACTGTACACGTATTTTTTATAATGTTTGTCCTGTATTTATGTTTATGTGGTGTACAATAAAGAATATAATTATAATAATTTAAAGTAGCTGACCCGGCGAACTTCGTACCGCCTGTATACAGTCAATTAATGTTTCGATATAGTCCACTGATTACACTGAAAGAAAGCCTAAGTAATATATCAAGTTACTCACAATTTTAATGTATATATATAATGATAACTTTTTTATCTAAGATTTCGTACATTTAACGTGTTACGCGCACAACAAAAAACTTCTACAGAATTATTATATGTATAGATGTGTGTCCGCATGTTTTTATAAAATCTCCGAAGCGGATATTTAGTTGCAACTGCATCAAATTAAATTGTGGACAGACCTGACTAAACCAACATGTATTTATAGATTACCCCCTAACGTTTTTTGGACAGAAAATTTAGGATTGATCAAAAAAGTTTCTTGAACAATTCCGGCTTCATAACACCCTCACCTGCGGCTCGGGCGAATACCACCTTGGTCGCAATGAAAAAGTTTCTCCATTTGTATTAAAATGAGTTTTAGAAAACTGATCATTGTTTGTCTTTACTACCACCTGCAATACAATTATCCTGATAAAATCACATACATACGTATTTGAAACACATCCCAATTTGTTTTCTAGCGTCGTTCAGAAGAGACGGCAGAACTTCTAGCGGAGAAGGGGCGCGTGGCAGAAGAAGAAGCTTCTCTTCTAGCGCAGAAGGCGGCCGACGCCGAGCGGGAGAACGCCAGGCTGCGGCTGTCAGCTATTAAGACTGAGGAGGAGAAGGTAACCGCTGATATTATGTTATTTATTATTTTTATTGGCCAACCTCTCTATACACTGAAAAATGTATAAATTGTCAAGGTTAGTATTATAATTTGTAATTATAAAAGTTTAAAAAAAAATGACAAAAGAATGGAGAAGGGGGTCATGGACAAGGGGGTTTTATGGTCCTAAAAATGAGTAAAAATGAGTTCGATCGCGCGTAAAATAATAAGATGATAAAATTTCATACGCGCGATTAACATTACTTTTTTAGGGCCAGAAAATCCCCTTATGGATGATGATTAGTCACTATTTTCTTAACGTGATCACACTTTAAAACGACCTAAACTGGTGTTGTAACCCTATTACAGGTACACTTAGAACGAAAAACCCGCGAAGCTGAATACCTAACTGCTCGATTAGTAGAAGAATCAGAAAAACGGGCAGCCGAGGCGGAGAGACTGAAAGCCGAACTGTTATCTGCGAGGATGGCGGAGAAACAAGCCAAGGAGAAACTCCTCAACTTCCTTAGCAGAACCTCCACCGGGTCACTACCCCCTGTGAGTAAACCTAACAGAAAGTACGAAGAGTCCATGGAGACGAAAATGACGGAAAAACAGGCGAACGAAAAGCTGATCAATTTCTTGAGCGATACGGTTTATAATGGATCGTGGGATTTAGGACCTCCGGTAAGTGTATTGATATTGGTTTGTGTTTTCTGGACGCATGTCATGCTATAAAGCTAGGGTTTCTTAGAAACCTCGTCGTTTATACCACGTACATTGATGGCCTGGAACAATTTGCTTGATGCAAATAAGTCGTCTATTTTCAAGAAAATTCAAGAATCTAGAAGTCATAATAAGAAGAAGTCTCAAGGGCTCAGTTTCACTTTTCACTGAAACTGTTGTTTTTTTCAAAACTACCCTCAAAAACAAATTAAAAAATGAACCAATAACATTCTTCTATTCCAGTCATCAACAGTCCCATCTAGTCTGTTCCCGTCCACGTGCTCGCTACCAGCGGAACTGGGGGGCGAAGTCCTACAGAACGGCACCGCGACCGTCACGGAGCCCGAGCTCAACTCCTACCAGCTCGTGCCCGATGACTCCGACCCTCATATACATCGGCTGTCGCTGGAGATTGAGAAAGAGAGGTAAGACATTGAGTTTTAGAAATATCTACAATGCTGAACTTTTTCTAACATTTTTATACAGATAATCTGAAAAAATCAACCATTGCATTACTGCTTACCATCAGGAAGGATCGCAGTCAAGAACTTGTTTATATCAATTAAAAAAAAATGGTAATACTGATTATAAGTAGGTATGTTAAATGTAAGTCGAAGATAGATAAGTCGATTAGGTTACTCCAGTAAGAAAGTGTTGCCTAGATTGAATTGAATACAATTTTAAGTATTTGCTAAAGTCAGACATTTAACCTTTCAGGCCCCAGTGTACCGAAAACGGCACACCTCGGTACCAAATAACTTAAACCTTATTTTTACGTAATAAGGTTGTTTTTAGGTTAAGGTTGGCACGAGGTGTACCGTTCTCGGTACACCGAGGCCTTAGAGGACACTTTAATGAAATTAGTCAAATTATTGCCTTGATATCCATCTGAATCTGACTGTTCATGACTATGTATACTGCTTAAGTAGCGTTACTTGCCATCTAGTGATTAAGTAGCGACACTTTAGTCAGCGCCATCTAGTGAGAACACGGCCACGCTCGGACCTTTCACCTTACGGCCTGGCCCCGACTTGCGTCTGCGGCGAACGTGGCGCATTCGATAAAACGGGCACGCGGCGCTGTGAGCGGTGTCACGTTATGTGCTTCAATCATTTTCATACTTTTAACTTTACCGCTCGACGCCCCGCACTAGCTACCGCTCACAGCGGCAAGGTCGTGAACGGGCCGTTACCAGTACTTACTAAATCTTACCCTTTCAGAGTGGAATACCTAGCAAAATCGAAGCATCTGCAACAGCAACTCGACGAGCTTCGCTGCGAGTTCTCGGTGCTGCGCGTGGACCAGTCCACCGCGACTCTGGACCGTCTGCACGAGGAGCAGGCGCGGGCGGGAGACAACAAGTACTCCACGCTCAGGAAGCTCAAGCAGGGCTCCACCAAGACCAGGGTCGCCTTCTATGAAGAGCTGTGAACCAGGCAAGTTTGTTTATAGGGTTCTAAGTTTGAAACGTTTATTCAATAATTTTTGGTCTCGTTGTCAGATTTTTTGTATTATAGACTATTCAAGGGAATTTAAATTAGTCTTGATGACTCCAAAGCACAGACGGTAGTGCGGCAAGCGATTGTAGCTTCAAGGGGTGATCGAGCTGCGGTATTATTCGAAACTGTTACTGCTGTCCTGGAACGCGAAACACAATAGACAGAACACTGCAAGTTTTAATCAGTAAAGACTCCCCAGAGCAGAAGTAGTTACTTAATAAATTCCCTCGTAACGAAAAAGAAGGGTTGATCGACTGCGGAACTGTTTGGCGATGATAAACAGGCGAACTATACCTAAACTATGTATTATACCGCATGGGTTTAATGGTTTACCCAAGGAGTTACTGCATGATAAATCGAGTTAGAGGGTAAATAAATCGCAACTAACAAATCTTGCTCGAAATCACAACTTTTTGTTGTGGCCAAAGTCTTGCCTTGATATGTTACATTTGATGGAGGATCGTTCGAACGAGTTTCCGCGGCCATGGAACGCGTAATCTGTCGTAATCATTGCTAATTCATTCATTTTATTTCCAGGTACTCTGTACCAGATTATTCTCAACGATGCACAAGTAGGTGATAAAATGACAATACAAATTAGTTGATATTAATCAATTTTGAGTCCAACGAGGGACGATATATTTTATCGATAGATGATAAAATTATGTTCTTGGATGGCACAACCAGGAAATAAGTTTTTAAATCCGCCCGCCATGCAAGGTGATAGCTGGTGATGAATGGCGATGACGTCCCAAGATTTTTGTCTATGGGAAAAGTTTGTAGAGTCTATGGTCAAGCTGTAGAGGTTAAAAAATGCCATAGAATAAAATGATTACTCAAAATTGGCACATATGTTGTAAGAGAAGAGTTGCTATTATCATTATATTGGAGAGACAATAAAATCATTTTCATGCGATTTTGAACTGTAATGTCATGGCCATAGGTTCCTTACAAAATTAATGCTATGATTTTTTTTGGTTCATGTTAAGTCGTAATGAACTCTATCATGTGTTACATAAATATCAGTGTCGTTTGTAGAAGTTCCCATTTAATTTCAATATAACTTTGAGACATAAAATATTCGTAATTTATGATTAGTTAGTTCAAATTATATTTGTTGAAGAGGTAATGTGAAGATAAAAAAACTCAGTACAGAGTCAATTTATTTGAACTTGTAACAAATTAAATGTATTTTTGTCAAGAGGCTCTAAATAGAAATTATAAAAATAAATATGCTTTTCTTTCTGAATTAAATAAGCTTGCCAGGTTCAAAATATTCAGTTGTAAACTGTATGCATAATAAATTATAATGAAACATAGCCATCATACATGGTTGATGCTATTTTAAGTAGGAACTCATCTATTTATAATAAAATATAAACCGCAACTACTGAATGCTTTGCTTCTATTTTTATTGTAAATAACGTATTGAATTCGATGTTCCATGAATCGGTGGATATTGTATCACCTGAAAGAAATAATATTGTAACTCAGTTTTAGGCAATTTTCATTTTACATTTTTGGTGGCAATAAAAATAAATGATGTTTATTAACCGACTTTGAAAAGGAGCAGGTTCTATGTTCGGCTGAATGTATGTTTTTTTTTGCAAATAAGTTTTAAAAAAACACTTAGGGATTACGCACACTTATTCAGCTCTATTCGCGTTTCGCTGAACGATTTTGGTCACAATTATACAGTTCTACTTCTATCAGCCCCGTACAACGGCGTAATGCTTTAGATAATTATTACTATTAATAATAATATTATTATTTTTTTATAATGGATAGGCTCGCGTTTGACCACAATCTCACCTGATGGTAAGCGATGATGTGGCCGATGATGGAGCACGCTTGCCTAGAAGCAATCTAATAATAATGTAATCATTTAACTATATTGTTATATAATTATATTATTATAACTATGTATTACTTTAATGATACCATAAACGCGGAAAGCTGAATGGATGCGTACGCGTCTCCATACAAGATCGTTGTTTTCTATGGACATAAGCTGAATAAGTGTGAGTAGTCCCTTAAACATCAATTTTTTCGTCAATTTAAACTCGATGAGTGTTTTCTAGCTGACTATTCTTAGAAGAAACACTGATACAACCTTAGGGGTCAAAGTCGCTTGACCACTTACGCATAATATCTGACAAACACTCGCGTTTATTCTGCCAGAGTCGCGAGCACGAACAAACACTCGTCCGCTCTTTTGTCACCTATGGGGATTGAAGAGAAAGAAATTGAAAGAAAGCGGTTAAAGTGCAAACTGTGGGCTAAACTAGATGGAGTATTTGATCGTGGATGAATAAACGCGAGACTGTTTGTCGGAAATATCCGACATATTATGCGGTTAAGGTTAAGGAAGGGTTATCATTTATAATATTTACCTGATACATCATAGAATATATACAATTCAGTATAATAGGGTAGTTTCCAAGGTCAAAATAATTACATTTTATTTAGTCCGTATTTTAGATTATAAAAAAATATTGACTTCACACGTTACACGTAACTTTAAGGGGCTATATCTTTGTCATTTTTGGTTTAATTTACAAATAAAAAACCGGCCAAGTGCGAGTCGGACTCGCCCATGAAGGGTTCCGTAGCAGCAAGTAACATAATATAAAAGTTCTTGTAATGTGTTGTAACTTTGATCGATGTTTTAATAATAGTGTATTTTTTTCGATTTATGACGCATTAAAAAAAAACTACTTACTAGATTTCGTTCAAACCAATTTTCGTTGGTAGTTTTTATAGTAATGTACATCATATATTTTTTTTAGTTTTATCATTCTCTTATTTTAGAAGTCAGAGGGGGGGGGGGGGACACACATTTTACCACTTTGGAAGTGTCTCTCGCTCAAACTATTCAGTTTAGAAAAAAATGATATTAGAAACCTAAGTATCATTTTTGAAGACCTATCCATAGATACCCCACACGTATGGGTATGATGAAAAAAAATTTTTTGAGTTTCAGTTCTAAGTATGGGGACCCCCAAAATTTATTACTTTTTTTCTATTTTTGTATGAAAATCTTAATGCGGTTTACAGAATACATCTACTTACAATGTTTCAACAGTATAGGTCTTATAGTTTCAGAAAAAAGTGGCTGTGACATACGGACGGACAGACAGACAGACAGACAGACAGACAGACAGACAGACATGACGAATCTATAAGGGTTCCGTTTTTTGCCATTTGGCTACGGAACCCTAAAAATACGTGTCAGAAATCAGAAATCAGAAATCAGAAACGTTTATTTCAAATAGACCAGTTACAGGCACTTTTGAATAGTCAAATGTCGGTCAGTCCAAGAAAAGTGAAGCTAAATTGCACGTTCCAAAGAGTAGGTCTCTATGGAGAAGAACGTGCAAGAAACTCCATGGACACTCTTTTAAATCGTATTGAGTTACATGAATCTTCGATTACATATTTCTTTTTTTGCTTCTATTATGTGAACACAATGAAGATAAGTAATAAAAATTAAATATAATGGTAACAATAAAAAAAGAAATTGAATAAGTCACTGGCAGCTAAGAGATGACCAGTCTCAACTGACGGCGCCCGTTCACGAGCATGACGCGTGCATCAGCCCCACTCAGCTCAACCATTTTGAAGGGAGCCAAATGACCCAATAACACATGCCACCATCAGCGAGACATTTTAGTGAGCATGACAATCTCTCAACTGCCATGCTTGTAGTGTCAAACAACTTGTAACCAAGTAAAAATGCTCCATGGTACTTCACATTCACAAAATTGAAAAAAAAAAGTGCTTCTACATTATACAATGCTATTATTTCCAAATGTAACACGTAATAAATCATAAGTTCTATTGAAATAAACAAATAGAATTAAAAAAATAATAATAATAATCCGAAAACAACAATAGGAAAAGGCCAGCAGCCTCTCTTCCAATATTTATAACTAAAATTTAAAGAAAATAAGAAATACGACTAATTCGTAGCTAATGACTGTGACTGTGGAGCAGGACCGGCATTCAGCCAAGCATTTTTATCGAGTAGATAATCTTCCAATTTATAATATGCTTGCCTACATAGCGTGCGTTTAATGCATGTTTTAAATTTTGACTCGTTTAATTGGAGAATTTCAAGTGGAATTTTATTATAAAATTTTACACAGTACCCCATAAAAGAACTAGATACTTTAGCCAATCTGAATCGAGGTTGATCTAACTTGTCTTTATTTCTAGTATTAAAATTGTGCCTGTCACTTATTTTAGTAAAAAGATGAATATTTTTCCTGACATACATAATATTTTCATAAATGTATTGACAAGGAACCGTCATGATGTTTATATCTTTAAATAGTTCCCTAAGAGAATCGCGCCTGCGAAGATTGTATATGGCTCTGATAGCTCTTTTCTGCAGAATAAAAATAGACTCAATGTCTGCAGCCCGTCCCCATAGCAGAATACCGTAAGACATGATACTGTGAAAATAACTAAAATAAACCAGTCTCGCGGTATGTATATCAGTAAATTGACGGATTTTTCTGACAGCATATGCTGCTGAGCTAAGCCGTCCTGCCAGAGATGTTAAATGAGGACCCCATTGTAGCCTCGAGTCGAGCGTGATTCCCAGGAAAACCGTGTTTTCTACGAATTCAAGTTTCTCCCTGTTCAATACTATTTCCAAATCATTACTTTTAACATTCGGTAACGCAAATCTTATGCACTTTGTTTTTTTCCCGTTTAATACTAAATTATTGACAGTAAACCAGTTTTGGACCTGCTGCAGAATGTAGTTTACGTCATCAAGATGTGTGGAGCGTCTATTTATCTTAAATATTAAGGAAGTATCGTCAGCAAACAATACTACATGTGGTTGTTTTTTCAATAAATGCGGTAGATCATTAATATACACTAGAAAGAGGAAAGGACCCAATATAGAGCCTTGTGGTACACCCATTTTGACTTCTAAGCCCTGTGAATTGACACCATTTATTTGAACTTGCTGTTGCCTGTCATTTAAATAGGATTTCACTAAGCTTAGTGCAAGTTTACCTAATCCGTAATGTTCTAGCTTTAAAAGTAAGGTTTCATGATTGACACAATCAAAAGCCTTTGAGAGGTCACAGAAAATTCCAATAGCATCTTGGGCTTCCTCCCATGCTGCAAATATGTGTTTTAATAAGGTGACACCAGCGTCAGTCGTACAACGTCCTTTGGTGAAACCATACTGCTGTTCGTGTAAGATCTTATTGATGTTAAAATGAATAAGCATTTGATTGAGCATAACTTTTTCAAAGACCTTACTGAAAACCGGCAACACAGATACAGGTCTATAATTATTGGTGTCATTATGGTCGCCGGATTTAAATAGAGGTATAACTTTACTGAATTTCATTAAATCTGGAAAGACTCCTTGGTCCACACACAAATTAAAAATTAACGCCAAGTATGGTGCCACGGTCTCGATTATAGACGCACAAACTTTAACAGACATTCCCCATAGGTCCTCGGTTAATTTTATTTTTATTTGCCGGAAAGCCTTTATGACTGTCATAGGGTTTATATGTTTGAATTGAAATTCAACCGGACAGCCTGGCACGTTTTCTTTCAATAATGTTATTGAGGCCTCTGGCGAGGAGTTTAAAGCTTCCGTTGTCTTAAGAGGTATGTTGGTGAAAAAATTCACAAACTCTTGGGCTACTTCTATGTTAGAACTTATGGGACCATTGGCAGTCTCCAATAAAAAATCCGAGTTTCGTTCCTTATTTCTACCAGTCTCACTATTAATAATTTTCCAAACGGTCTTTATTTTATTGTCAGCCAATTTGATTTTTTTGCTAATGAAAAGGGCCTTCGCTACTTTGCAAATTTTTCTAAAGAGTTTAGAATATTTATTTACATACTTGTTAAAGCTTTCAGAGTTAAAAAATGGCTTAAGGCCATATAGCTCATATAGTTTTTCCCTACTTATCCTTATACCTTTAGTCGCCCAGTCACTAAATACAAACTTAGGGAAAATATTTTTCGACTTCTTTTCAAAACTTTTATTAAATTCATTGATTATTACTGAAAAGAAATTATCATAAAATTTATTAGCATCATCAATATTGTGGCCCAGAACATTTAATTTATTTTGTATGTTACTATTAAATTTTGTCAATTTGCTAAGTGTAATCGGCCTAAATTTAATTTGAGCTTTTTCCAAAGTCGCTTTAGACTTAAAAGACACCGTTTGTCCACTATGATCAGACGGAAGATAATATACTAAAGATTTATCTAAATAATCACAATCGCAGAAAATATTATCAATACAAGTTGCAGAGGTTGAAGTTATTCTAGTTGGTTCTGTAAAAACATTAGGCAAGTTAAATGATTTAAAAAGGCTTAAAAATCTGCAGCTATTTGAATTATCTTCTAAAATATTGATATTAAAATCTCCACAAATTATTATAGATTTGTTACTGTCTGCAAGCTTTGCTAGAACATCTTCCATTGTTGATTCAAATAGACCAAAGTTTTGCGGGTTCGGGGGTCTGTACACGCACACTACAACATGCTCATCTAGCTCAACACAGGACAGTTCAATACAATGTTCATTTGACAAGCTAACTATATCATTACGTTGCTTAAATTTTAAGCATTTTTTTATTAAGATCAGGGAACCACCCCGCAACATAGTTTTACGGTTGAAACAGCTGCCTACACTATAATTTTCATAATTAAGTATCATTTGGTAATCCCTTATCTTTGAATAATCTAAAAGACGGACTAATTACATTTTTATGGGAACTAGCCTATTATAGAGCTCTAAACATCAAGATTCCTTAAATAGTGTCTTTTGACACACGTTCCTAGGAAATGTGTACATAGTTTAGTGAAAGTGCCTTATTTTAAAATAAAATATTATATTATAAATACAAAAAAAAAAGTAGGGAGTGCTCGATAAAGAATACATCGATTAATTCGGTTTGAAAATCGATCGTAATTATTATTGATATTGAATAATTATGCGATTAAGTCATTTTGTATATTTTTATTACAAGGCTATCGTTCTAAATAACTGATCTCTAAAAAATATACACGTTAAAACGAAAATTAATACATAGCCTTGAGAAAAGAAATATAATTTAAAACAAGAAACAGGCAACTATTATTATTTATCATACTACAACTTTTTATATAACATTGGTAATGTATTTTGTATATTACTGTTTTCTAACATTTTTTTGTTATTTTGAAATCAAATAATGGTTTTCTCAACCATTTTAAAACCAAAAATTATGATCTGTTGTAAAAAAAAATAACAGTCAAAAATCATTTTCTATGTATTTTTATAAATTTAACTTTCATATCATTGTACGTGTTATCGGCAAAGTATGTCTAGTCATTCTATACAATGGGAAGGTTGTCCAGGGCAATGTATAAAATATCGTTCATCATTATATACTTTGCCTAAAGTCTAGAAGACAATGCCTAGGCATTGTTTACATTGAAAGATAAATAATAATTGCATTCTCGTTAAAATGTAGGAAGTTTTACTGACTCTCCAACTCCGTTGGAACCTGACAACTCTTTTCCAAGAGCGAGCGAATCAAGCTTGTGAACTGAGGGTACCCCGACACGGACAGTTTAGGTTCGAGGGGGTATGATGGGGGATAGAATGAGCGAACAAAGTGAACGAACAAAATCCTCATCATCCCCTTTATAATTGGTTCTATTGAACTATACGTATAGAAATAAGAGCTTGTACAGTTTCATATTACTTACGACCGTTCCTTTGCCGATGTTAGCACGCTGTCGGTTGGACATTGATTATTGTATAATATACCTAGGCAAAGTATAAAGTAAATCATATTTTATACATTGCCAGAACATCTTAGGCATTCTATAGAATACCAAATGTTGCCTGTAACATGTACAAGAAAAACTAATTAAGTGTATAATATAAGATCTGTGTAGATATTTTTCCATATTTTATAATTTCTTTAATTTTGTTTTTCATTATAGTTCATGCACAAAATTAACTCACAATAGTCTAGTTTATAATTGAATTGTATTTTATATTTACTGATATGGTCTAACACCACCAATTTCAACCAACTAATCGTTCATTCCTTATCGCCTTTTATTTAAGGCCTACTGTTCTCGGCCGCATAGCTTCATAGACGCGTATTCGTCATTATACGCTTGGCGTACGCCTGCTCACAGCTTACATACAAAACTATGAAACTGTCGACTGAACGTCGTCGGGGCGTCATGTAGTTGCCGCTTCGTTGACAAAGTTTACAGAACATTTACATTTTAATCCAAATAACTTTATTGATTTTTTGACAGTCTTCTGCCCATGAAACCATAGATAGAAATACAGAATGATCTCCATCTAGCAGAAAACTATTACACACATTATGGCGATCGTGCGAAGAGTCTTTCTCGTCTTTTTCTAGACTTCTGATTGGGCTTTACCTTCGTCATCAGAAGAGAGACGGTATAGGGTCAACGCAGACCGAACTGCAAAATGCTCGCGCATGGTCGACCAAATTTTTAGATTTTATTAGAATTCATACTCGAACACGCAGTCGGCTTGCTTGAGCATCAAATTATGGCGTGTATTCAATTTTGCGATGTATGATAGTAATCATAAGATATTTTTTTCAATAATCTCAGAAAATGCTCTGCTCTGCTCTTGATGTGCGCTGACCCATAGCCGTCACAGTAGCTTTGTCTCTTTTTACAGTGTAGTTAATTTCGTAATACGTGAGTCCATTAATTACGTGGCGGTTTGGGAGACAGAGAGGGGTCCAAATTAATCTCATCTAATCTAACGTGGGAGAGAGAGGGAGTGCCAAGTATCAAGTAAGTGTTTAATAGTGTAAAATCCGAGAAAACTAAAATATAACTAAATCTTACACATTTAAAATAATATGTATTTTGAACAATCTCACGTAAGGTTAGGTGGGTGGAGATGGGGTCGAGATAAACACGATATCTTACTAGGGGGAGGGCGTACAAAAAGTCGTCAAAATCACCTCACACAATTAACGGACGCCCCCTTACGTATTTCGGTCTATAAAAAATCTGTGGAGAAGTGTTTTATGTTTGTGATCATAACTAATGAAGTATTAATCACTTGGCTATCGATAAGCTAAACCCATTATTTTTAGCGAGCTCAAGAATGCGATTGGATTTATTGATTTCGTTAGCTATTACCTTATATAGCTACCGACTATTGACATCACAGTAAAACCAATTAACCACTAAAATAATTACTTGATTCTTGATAACGTTGCAAAATAACACGCAATCTGGGGCCGTAGTAAAACTCGTGTTCTTGTGTTGTGGCTTGTGTGTTATTGGAGTGTGAGAGAGACAGATGTATACAGGACTTATTAGTCCTGTATACTAGTGCTATTGCACTAGCGACATCTACGGCGTCACATATTTTATTACGCAATTAGAGTTCTCAACGCTATTTGAGTATATACAACCGTCCGTAATCATCTATTGGGCAATTGCCCAAACTAGACAAAAACTTCATTCTGGTCGTAACATCCACCCTTTTCAATGCAGCCGTGCGGGGCTATACACCTTGTTCTGTTTACCTCCAAACTGGTGACCACGACGTGATCACGCCGCATACCCAAAGCACTCTCTTCTTCTCAATCATGATGATATTAGCACGTCATAATACGGCCCATGGTTGTGATTTATCTAACTTAAGACCCCTATACTGACTAGTCGAGCTTGTGGCCACTTAGTCTTTCTATTTTGGGGCCTAGTGATTAGACCATGTACCAACAGCCAGAAATCAACTACCAGACCCAACACATATCTGTTCCGAGGAAATGGAGGATCCTCCGTTGGAAAAGATGGATCCTTTCCGACGGAGGTTTACGGGACTTTACACCCTTTTCCGCATACTTCTAAAAGCCCTTGGAATGTCACGCTTTTACTGATTATAACCCATATATGCTCCTTCAGTTGCCCTTTGTGTTCCAGTGCGACGGTAACTCTTTCGAAAAATGTCGCAGCCCTGATGGATGTCTTTCACAACTCGATAATTGAATAAAGCGGTAACCCTTCCTAAAGTTGGTGTCATATTTTTCTGGTTTCTTTCTACAGCAAAGACTGTCAAAAATCTCTGTATGCTATTCAAATATCTCTGTACTGTGGTGTTCAAACAATCCAGTCCATATTTTGCAGTTCAATATTTAAAAGGCAGACGATAAATCTGTTGTCAATTAAATAACCCAAAATCGGTGCTTAGCTTGCTTTTACGTTTTGAGAGGGAAGGAAATTAAAGTTTTCCTGCCCGAAGCATCTGCATAGTAGGCTAATATTTAAGTATCCTACATTCTATCAATAAGGTCAAAGCACCGGAGCAACCTGCGAAATTCAAATTTTCTTATGTTTTTTGCATTTTACGGGAACCTGACACTGTCAGGTTCCTATGTTCATTAAAATCTGATTTGCGACCGTAACGGCCCGTTCGCGACCTTGCTGTTGTTAGCGGTAGCTTAGCACGAGGCGGCGAGCGGTAAAACCAAAAGTATGAAAACGTTTGAAGCCGCCGCTAAGACCGAAAGCATACAACACTTTTAAAAGTTAACGCTTATTAAATAAGTGTAATGTGCAAAAAGAAATTTTATTTTCGGAATTATTCCAATACAATTGAATTTCGCAGGCTATCAGGGTAGTCCGCTTTCACCTTAAGATATGTAGAATAATAAATACAGTTCAAACATTATACCAGACCATTCTTTAATGTACCTTTATGTAGTTTAATTTATACATATGTATACAGCCAATAGTGACGAAACATAATTTTAATTCAAGACACAGTGGATTATTTCCCATTGTGTATAAATTAGTAACGCTTTTCATACTATACTTACGATATTATCTAAAACTGTGTTAGTCACTAGATAAGTTTATTAAGAAAATATTTGAATTCAAATAAGCTTGAACGAACAAATTTAAATTTGTCGTTCACCACACTTGATAAGTAAAAAAGAAAATATGTTCTAGCCAGTTGGTGTTATCCACAATGAATGAGCTATGTTTTGTTAGTACACAATAAAGACGGGTACTTATACACAAATTGAATTTCGTTTCTTTTTTTTTTAATTAGCATTGTTCAAGCTTGCTTGTCTTCAAATACGCCGTACATAATCATGAAGGTTTAAATGTATGGCATGTCTACACTAACTGTATATCCTTAATACTACCTATTAGACCGCGGGAATTCAGTTTTTCAAATTAATGAAAACGGAATGAAACACTGTCAAGCAACAGAATAAGGATGCACAAACTGAAATGTGACGTCACCGCGATTAAATTACGTGTTTACGAAAGAGATATTTAAGTATCACGATATTCCCACCTCGCCGGGGGCGTATGTCTACCAATATTTGAAACGCTGAATCAAAGTCAAAATATTTTTTGGTCGTTTCCTATGGAGAAGAACCGGCAAGAAACTCCATGGTTACACTTTCATTTAATAACCAATTTTGATGCCGTTTTCAGAGAAAGATTTCTTTTAATGTTATTTGGGGTTTATCTAAAATAATGTACACAAACTAAGCACAGAAAATTATCGAATTATACATTAAAAAAAAACATTCAAGGCTCCAGAGAAAGGAACCTTTTAAACAAGTTATTGTAGACAAACCATATAACCCATGCTAAAGTTAGCGGTTCCGTGTTATCTGTTAATTATAAGTTCAATAAATTAGATAATAAGCAATGTTATGTGGAAGTACACACTGAATTCCCATGCACTGGGAGTGTTATTGTTCTCAATCATGTGTAAATAGTACATTTTGATACAAGTGCAGAAAGTGTTATAGAGCCTAGAGCTGCAGTGACAAATTTGCAAGTGTATCAAACAACTTTTTTTTTTTTACAATACACTTACGAAGAAATGAATAAACGGAGGTTGACGTGCGACTCATGAGGGTCGACGCGCGCCCAGCCTGATACGATAAATGTAATAAAATTTCCTTTTCTGCACTAGTGCGGAAAACATTTTATTAAGAGTCTAAAAGCGGTGGGATAGGAGCGGGGTTTCGAGTAAGCGTATTGAAAAATAATATTTATATGTTGCTTGAATCGTATTGCTGTTGCTGTGTTAAAGGAAATGTGTCAAGGTAGTCCGTGAAACTGTAATTTTCTTAAGTGTTTTTTTTTTGCATTGTGCAGGTCAATGTCAAGCTGTATATTGGTTATGCTAATCTTTATTTAATCTCTTTCACCATATTATATTTACATGTAATAGTCACAAGTAAAACTTAAACAAATAACTATGCTAATTCCCAACGAATAACTATGTGTATAACTAAATTAGGAAAATTAACTTGAATCCTAGAAATATGTATATATTTTACCGAACTGGATAAAAATAGTGGCGGCTATAACATATTTATTTAGGGAATTACAAAGATTAAAATTATCAATACAATCCCCTTAATTCGTCTGACATCCAATCAAAAAAGTTATCCAATGTTTGACTTTTTCATGATATTACTAATCAATTGCGTAATTTAAGAAAATTTGTATTTTACGGCCTACTTTGGCGCTTTCACCTTAAACAGGGAAAAATGAATAAGTTACGTTGTTCTGTCGCAGTGTAGCGGAATTACTTTCTATCTCATAGTTATGGATCAGGAAATGCAAGTTCCGGGCTTTCACATGTCCAGTATGATTACTTTTCAGAGATTGAACAAGTACAAAACTTTTGAAAGCAATATTTTTTTCCATATCTGATTTGCGGTTGTGGTTGCGAAGCGATCCGGTAAAGTTTACGCGACGCGATAGCTATGTACGTCCGTGAGAAGTCGCCGTTTTTTAGCAGCCAGAGTTCGTGTGAAAATATCCAACCAACTGATCGCGGCCGCATCGCTTCGCTCTTAGTCGCAGCGAGTCCGCATCGCTTCGCATTCGCCGTCGCTTTATATCGCCTACATACATTTGACAATTGATTTTTATTTTAATAATTACTTTCACTATCTGAAAGATTACGACTGAATGAAAAGTTACTTTGTATAAACTAAATGGCCGCCACCATTAATTCTTGCTCTCGATAGCTTTATCACGCCGCCAACGCTTACAGTCTGCAGTGTGGGCCGAAGGTATAAAATATAATCTGATAAGCGCAATCGGTTCGTAGAGGAAAAGAGAACTCGATAAACATGCAAAACTATAGAATGAAAAAAGTAAGGATATATGCCCTTTTATGTGGAAACTTTGGACGGCGTATTTAAGGGGCCGGCGACGGATGAATTTCCATACAAACGTAATACCACGCTCATTTGCAGTTGGAGCATACTTCCAACATATTATGATGATATTCGGTTATAAACAAAAAGAAATTTAAGCGAATTGTATTTCGCACTTTTTTACAGCGTAAATGGCAAAACATGCCATTTGGCTTTTCCTGTACTAAAAATGACAATATTTCTAATATTCTTGACGTAGGAACCTAGATAAATATTGCCTATAACCGAATATCATCATAATATGTTGGAAATATGCTCCAACTGCAAATGAGCGTGGTATTACGTTTGTATGGAAATTCATCCGTCGCCGGCCCCTTAACTGTTTCTAAAGCCAGTGGCGTAGCTAGATGACCAACAGCAGGCAAATAAAACTGGGGCCCCTTTTTTACGTGAAAAATTATCAAATAACTTCTTTTGCTCTGGGTGGAGTCGAAGGTAATGTTAGTTAGACTTTTACTGACAAAAACGAGTTGCCTTAATTAGTGTTGCAACCTGTTTTATTTAGATTTCGTACCTTCGAGAATTTTTCCCTAGTTTGTTAACCAGGTTTGCATCACACGGTCTTTTTTTGGTGCTTAAGGTACTGCCCCTCCTAGCCCTTCGATAGCTACGCCAGTGTCTAAAGCCTATATCCCACTAGGACATCAATGGCGGTGCAAACAGTCGCGTTGTCAACAAATTGTATATAGATCTACAGAGAGTATGATAATATCTTTTCCCGCTCTGGGTGGAGTGAGAGAAATAGCCAGACTTACTGGCTATTACCCACCTGTGTTCCTACATTTAGGGCCATGATAATTCATTCGAACAATCAGCCTCGGTAATCGGTTGCACCACCATCGGTGTATCCTAGTGAAACGTAGGTAGGCCTTATTTACAAAAATATCCTGTGTTAGGAGACTGTGTGCAATGGACGTTAATGAAATACTCACAATAAAAAAAAGAAATGTCCACAATTTGGTATATCGACCGTCGTGTACCTTTTGGTAACCGGTCCTATTTTTTTTTTTTTGAAGATTTAATACAATTTATACTCTTCATTCAATTTTTCTTCATTTGTCCTGTCTCGTTTGTTTATAGGACTACCGGTTGCTAGTTCAGTTTATATTTCGCCTAATTAAAAATTGCGCGACCCTCAACTGCTTGTTACATTAACCTATTAGGTGGGTACATATACTCCATCTGTTTAGGTAGTTAACTAAATGTAAACTATCTTATCATGTCTTTTATCTAAAAATGTTTACAGTTAAGTATTTACCTAAACCGATGTTAGGTAATTAACTAAATTTAAATAATCGTTGCACGTCTTTTTTAGGATTTATTTTAAATAAAAAGACATATCCATTGTTTACGTTTAGTTAACTACTTATACAGATGGAGTAGGTATAATTGTTTAGATTTTTTATGGAACGCTACTGTAATGTACTTTATAGGTTTGTGAATCAGCTGCTAAAATCAATAGACATTTAAAAAAAAAACTATGCATAATGAAATAATATTGTAAACATGTTTACAAAGCCCTATAGATTCGTAACAAGTGTAAATTACAATGATACACTTAAATAAATAAGTAAATGATAAAAGTATTGTTGCCAAGAATTGTCACGGTAAACGAAACACATGTAAAACTGGCACTTTACCTGGCACATTTGTTCATATATTTACTTTTTTTGGCAATTGATAAAATACCTTATTCCTGTTGGAATAAAGTCAATTTTGTATCAGCAAAATAACGCGACTACTTTGTACAAATATGTTAAGATAAGTGCCAACATGAAGTTATGTGCCTCTCTGAATAAATGTTGTGATCATAATCAAGTTATTATTATATTAAGTCTTCACTGTATGTGCCTTGTAATCAAAATTTTATATTTTGTAAATATATTTATAGTCAATTTAATAACTTTGTTTTATTAATTTTTCCCTTTTTTTCCAACATTGCTATCAGTCGCTTCTGGCTAGCGAAACTACACCGGCATTATGAGTCGGTAAGTAAACAGTATATTTTTATCTACAAAGGGTACCTACATACCTACAGATAATATACGTTATCATCAATGACTGATGACATTCGATAGTGCACGCCTGAGTTAATAGGTAATATACAGTATGAACTTTTCATGCATAATTGAACGAGGTATTGACTTAACCGTAGGCTGACAAACGTGGACTAATATTGTTCTTCTAAGCAAGCAGTCAACAGCCTGTGGCAACTTACCTTTTAATTTATTCACACTCCCACCAGTAAATGCCTGAAGTTTAACTTTACCAAAAATCCTTTTTCTCTTTCTTTATGCAATTTGTCATAAGACATCAATAGTTATATGGTGTTCGTAGCGATCTTGCACGGTATGGAGGCACTACTTGACCCGTTCTTTACTAAGCCCATTCAGCTGGTAATTCTTCAAGGGCACCCAAAGCCCTTCTTTTCAGTCTTGAGAAGGCAATGGAGCTCATGTCTAATTCAGTAAGATTAGACATGAGCTGCATTGCCAGTTCATTTGGGTGTGCCAAGACTTTTTGATCTAGTGGTAAGCAGTAAATAGGAGATATAAGACAGGGCCTAGAACACTGCCCTGAGGTACGCCAGCCTAAATCCGTTGAAGATTTGTGACTTGTTCCCCCTATTTTACAAGAAAGAATCTCTTGCCGAGGTAGGAACGCAAGAATAGGTAGAACATGTTGATAGAAACCTTTTAATTTTTGCCAGTAGACCCTGGTGCCTATCACTATCAAAGGCTTGCGAAATGTCCAGAAAGACTGCTGAGCAGTACTATATTTTCAAATGAGTTACTGATTTTTTCAACAAGTATAATTATTAACCTGCTCAACCATGCCCTTTCTTAAATCCAAATTGATGTTCAATTGGGATCCTTTTGGTTCGTCTCTTCAAAATTCCGCAAATCCGGAAATGCTGAGGGATTTCTAGTCCAGTAAGTTTTAGTTGAACTATAATGGACGTCTTCTTTTAGATTGGTAATCATCCAAAAATTTCTACCGCTTTAGAGCGAGTCAGACTTACGGACTAAACCCTCTCCTATGTTCCTTCTTTCAGAAACGAACCCATGAGTGCCCATGACCCCAATAGTCTTCGGCGATGATGGGCTCCTATTGTGGATAGTGGTCGATAAAATGGGAGAATGTAAAAAAGTACAAAATCAACATACAACTTGGTTTTTAATTTCAAAAATATACACCACAATCTTATAACAATATATAAACATACACAATGTAATATGTACAGTCTAACATTGTTAAGTTCTTTTATTTAATTAAATAAATATATTATTGCAAGTCCTTGCAAATACTATAGTGACTAAGAATGTATTGTGTGTTAACACAGAGTAATAAGGACTTTGATTAGAATGGAAAACAATGCATTTAATTTATAAACATGATTTTATTTTGCAGCTATGAGCATGTTATCTGTCATATATCGGACAGTGAAGTAGGAAGCTTTTAACAAGCACTTCAGATATCAATCAGACTTCCATAGTAATCAAGTATTTACTGGCTTCAATACAAATATTGTGATAAATTCCCTGCTAACTGTTTGCGCTCAATACCCAAACAATAGCTAAATTAAATTTAATACTATAAACAATCACATCTTATTAAAAAATAGTTATTCTAAACATCACTTCTGCAAGTTTTAATTAAGTATATCCAAGGTTATTCAACTCAAACTAATCCGAGATCACGATGCTAAAAATTGTGCTAATCATTCAAATTGATTATTTTTTATGCGTTTATGTTTTCACTATAAGATATGGAAATTGAAAACTAATTAAAAACTTGGTTTAATTAACTTGCTTGATATTCTGATATTTTTTTAAACATTTGCACCACTCCGTTTATAGACTGATTAATTCCAAAAACTAGAATCATGTTGTAAAATAATCAACCTTAAAAATCTAGATCTGACATTAAAATGAGTCTGTATTGCTGTTCAAATTAATCTTTGAGTACTAGTAACTTTCATTTTATAGCATCCTTATCAAACAAAAATAAATAATGCGAGTCAATGATTTCTAGAACTTTTTCTACCATCAATGTTAATGTTTGATAGCAACTAGCATCCCTTTCAATAAGGATGTTTTTGATAAAAATAAAATATAACTTCCTGATGACAAACAAAAATAACTTATAGAAATAGATGCCCGTAACAGTATGCAAACTTAAACGCTACATAAACTCTGTACGCTAATAGATAGGCAGTGATGTCTGTGAACAATACGAGCAAGTATTGAATTATATTTTTGGTCGATTGTGCATAAAAAGCGTACATATCAGTCAAGCAATGGACAATGATGGAGCACCCATCTTTCTAAGGCATCCACACTTCAAGGCTTGTTGTAGAGCCTCCTATAACTCCCTCCATTATCACAAAATTCGTTCATGATTATTCTGCACAAGAATAAATGGAAGACTACAATAAGAACTATAATTGATATCCAGAAAAGTGGGTTAAGGCCTCCTAAACTGTGCCCATGTTTGTGTAATGCTATTACATGATGATCATGAGCGGGAGCCTCTACCACTTCTTTGACATGAATTGCATGTCTCAGATCTTCCATGTGCTGCTTGTCAGCTGTTACATATAGTATAGCTGTTAGAGGCTCTGTTAATTTGACAGGGAAGTACTTTCTGTAAGGACCTAATTGCACAGGGGAGTCCAAGCATCCGGCATCACATGCATAGTATGTCTTGTCTGAGCGGTCGAGGGCCACAAATATAGCTGCTTTATTGTCCTCCTGCACAATAACACTAATATTCACATGAGTCATATTACCATAATTGAGTCGGCGAAACAGAAAATCTCTATGTAATTTAGAAGGGTGAATGTTGTATTCCAAGTGCTGATTGCTGAAACGCAAACTTCCAAAGCTTAGGATCATAGCTTGATTCACTCCACTAGCACCAGCTTTTAATAAATTATGACATCCTAATTTTTCTAATGTTAGCAGCCAAACACTAGAGACTGAGTTTAAATTGGACAAACTGTTCAACGGTTTCCATAAATTAAATGCGTCGAGGGTTGAATGTCCTTCATAACAACCTTCTGAGTAAGTTAAACTTCTCATAATATCTGACTTTGTACTAGCTTTTATATTGTCTTCATGTTCATAGCTCCTAACTTGAGAGAGTATAGCATATATTGTGGCATTGATTCTGTCACCGTTGATGATACCTTCAGCTTTTGAGTCGGAGATATAGAAGCCTGTGTACCACAGCCCTTGCCATACTCTAGCATGGTTCTCCCTTAGCTTCCTTACGGCTGTTCTGTCACCGGTAAGTGCAATGACTTTTTCCATTTCCTCAATAGCTTTTTTTTCAACAATGTCTTTATGCTTTGCATAATCTGATTTCTTTATTGGTTTACTATATTGCACTGTTGTTAGTATAAGAATGTCAAGTCCATCTCTGGCATCCACTTTGATTGTGGCGGACATTTTTCTACACACCACTGCAGCAGCAAGGACATTTTCACTGTCTGGTATTGGTATCATCCCTGTCACAACCTCATACTCCTTTGTATCAACTCCTTGGTGCAAATTGATAGTTTGTTTAACAGAGGTAGGCCAATCAGACACTCTTGGTGTTGTAAGTCGCAAATTTTTCTCCATACTCGTTGGATTATTAACCCAAATCTCTTGCACAAACAATGAAGGTATTGTTCTGTGAGCATAATACTGATAAGATACTTGTACGCCTGAATTTGAACACTGAAATCTGTGTACAATGCCCTTTTTATATTCAGCTACAGTAAATTCTTTGAATTCGTAATCGTCGATGACATACAAGGGATGGTAGTACAGCGGTAACGAGAGAGTTCTCCCATGTTTGATGTTCAGATGGGGAACTTGTTCCAGTGCCAGGCCGACCAAGCCATTTCCAACATAAGGCACATAGTTGTGATTGAGCGAGTTTAATGCCGCTGAGGATTCTTGTCGCAAATACACATCGTATTCTTTCAGAGAAGATTCGAAAGGTTTCATGAAATTCTTTACACATACATTCTGGTGGCCTGTCAGTCTCTCAGAGTCGAACATCCAATTCATGAAAGTAGGTCCAACGTATAGAACTAAAAAAATTATAACCAGACATATTATCACCAGTTTCTTTCTCGTCATGGGTCCATCAGCTAATCTGTTGATACGCCTCAAAACATCCCCGACGCGGCGACTCATGTCTGCGACGTCGGAACGGATCCTATCCATCACAAATCTTCTGCAGCTTTATATAATATACCCTTGGTTTTTAAACGCATTCAAGTGAGACCAGTTATTGTCATTGTAAATCAGTTAATTCACTAAAAACTGAACTTATAATTTTTTATTCAAACGCTCGGAACAATATCACTTGACTTGCACAGATAAATAATATTATATTTTATTGTCATTTGTCATTACGGCCTGATAAGGCCGCGTTCCGTGAAAGTTAAAATTGTTCGTCGAATGTTCAAAATATTCCCCGCGAGAGACATACCCTTAGTTCCGAATTACGTCAAAAGCGATTATATCGCGAATCCGAACAAAAACAGTACAAAATATTGGGACTTGTAACGTAGCGCGTTGGTCGGATTCGCAATAAAATCGCTTCGGACGGAACGCGGGGAAATTGTTGCTTAAGTTTATGTTATGTTATTGTTAGCAATGGGCGTTGAATCAACGAACTAGTTGAATCAGCGTTGATGTCTCTTCAACGGAATTAACGTTGACCGTGTACAAATCAACTCGTTGAATTCGTCAACGAGTTACGAGACAACGACGTTTATGAATTCAACTCGTTTCATCGTTTGACAAATTCAACGAGTTGATTTGTACACGGTCAACGTTTTGTTATTTTCAACGTACGTAAATTGTATTTCTTTAGGGACAGTTATTGTTCACGCTCGTTTACGAGTTTATAACCGTTTTACCGGTCACACTACACAACCGGAAACACTCGTAAACTTTCATCTTCATAATAATAGTGTGATTAACTATCTCCACGAGTTCCTGAGAAGTTCCCTTTGAGATACAGGGTTTTTTGTATATCAATGTAAAAAACGCTAAAAATACAATACAAGGACGTTGCATAATAAAATATTTTTTAATAGCGCTTTGACGAATAAAAACGTGCCAAATCGTACTGTAAGGTAAAGTCATCATAAAATGTTATCCAATTTCATTAGGTAAACTGCATCAAATTGTTCGTAAATTAACATTACAACAACATACGTTAATAAAATCGTTTAGGCGTTAACTCATTGACGAAATTAACTAGTTGACAAACGCAATTCAACGTTCACGTTTCGTTGACGGAAAAACCTTCAACGACCCATCGCTAGTTATTGTGTGTGTGTGTGATTGTGATCCGTTTTTAATAAGAACCGGAAATTAACGGTTTAAAAAAACACCTTTTTTGATAACTGTTTTAGATCACTACCGTCTGACATTGACATGAATTATGACATTGACATTTCGGGTTTCACACCCACAGAGTACTTCACACCTACAATTGTCGAAACGGATCTTGAGCGTTGGCTTCAAGTTGCGCAGAAGTCAAATATTCGGTCTCTTTGGTGGTGCGAAGTGAGACGCGGGGACGGGGAGTGTCAGTGATTGGCTCGCCGCGCCTTCGTGTCATAGTCACTCGTGATTCGTTCCCTGCGCTTGCTGCATGTATCTAACAACGACGACGATTGTTCACTCTGCCGCCGGGCGCTCAAGATTCGTGCCGGTACCTATACAGGGCTACGCAAAGAGCAACTGAAAGACATGTGTCTGAATGCCTAAGGCATTAAGTCCTCCTATGTACTTTAATGTGCATAAAATATTTAGTGTCAGTGATTGGCTCGCCGCGCCTTCGTGTCATAGACGTCACTAATGATTCGTTCCCTGCGCTTGCAGCATGTTTCTAACAACGACGACGATTGGCTCGCCAATGTATGGAATGCCCAAAGCGATCCCCACTCTGACCACCGAGTACTTTGTAACATAATAATGGCGTCGTGTAAATTCAATCAAACCGGGCAAATCATAGAAGAGAGTAAGTACTAACGTATTTTCGCCGCGAGAGTCACGCACGACATCGACGGTCTTTCCCTTGTAGACTACGACTACGCCAAGATGGAGAGCTTCCTCAAGGAGCTGAACGAGCAGTACCCCACTCTGATCAAGCTGAGCAGCATTGGCAAGTCTGTGGAGAGCAGGGAACTGTATGTGTTAGACGAAAAAGGCCAGATTTGTGGAAAGAAAATTCTTGGATTTTGCACCACGATACAAGCCTTCGCATAAGGCCATCATTGTGAATGAATTTTTAACCAAACACTCAACAAATACCATCGAGCACCATATTCACCAGATATGACTCCAGCCGACTTCTATCTTTTTCCTAAACTCAAATTACCACTTCGTGGCACCCGTTTTCAATCTGTAGAAGACATGAAGGAATTCGTGGCGAGAACCAGAACCTTTTAAATCAATACTCGTGTCACGGAATCCATCACCCGAGGCAAATGCGAACATAATGGAACCACCAGCACAGCACCAACCAGCACAGAGTACTCTGTAACATACTGATACCAACCAGTCCAAGCACGCCACCAAATAACATACACTTCATAAACATTAGTGAGTGGAATTATAAAATATGCATTTTTCTCTGTTTTAAAACAGTCAATTTATTATTACTATTCTAAGCAGTCGATTTTTAATTTTGCAGGTAATTCAGGATTTTTAAACAGTCCAAGATATGAGAGTTCATTGCACGCAAGGACTATTTCTGAAATAAATGAATTAATAATAATATGTATAGGCTTTTGCCTCTATGCAATGACCCTCCTAACTTTCCTTTTTTTTTTGGAAGGCCTCTCACAAGGTGGACTGATGTCCTGACGGGGGTCGCTGGCATCCGATGGATTCGACACGCACAGTCCCACCGTGTCCTCGTGGGTGACGATCTATCCCGCCGGGCCCTGGTACAGGCCATGGTTCGGAGCGAGGAGGAATGGCAAGTATTGGCCTCCTGCGAAGTAGTAATGGAAGCGAAGGAGGCGGCCGCACGCGTAAGGGAACGTGCCGTCCTGTTCTGTAACACTCCCGACTTAGCCCGAGTTGTCGACGGCGCGGCTGCGTTCAAATTTGAGTTTAGAGTTAACTCTAATGACGTCATTGCGTAATTACTCAACCCTGGCATTTTTAACTGTCAATGTCAAGCATATTGCCGCGTACTTCCTCCAACCCACAGAGTACTTTGTAACATACTGAAACTCCAACCTACCCTGCTCAAAGTTAGAGTTAGTCGGGTTAACTCTAGAGTAGCTACTCAAGTTATTTAAGAACGACCCTGGGTTGCAATTCTACTCGACTCGAACTCTACTCTGGTTATTTCTGAACGCACTACTAGAGATGTCAGCAAAACCGTAGGGGCCCAGCAGGGTCGAAGCCTACTACCTAAGTCCATGGGTTGTGCGAAAGAGTACCCCTTGGGCCTGGAATGAAGGCGAATTAGGAACGTAGGAATGGATTATAATCAGTAAAAATCTGACACGCCCTCCTGCTCCCAGGTGATTTCCTACCAAAAAAAAAGACCGTTCGTTATGCACTTGGGGGAGGCTTAAGTCCGACAGTGGATAATGTGTTTTAAAATTGTAGTTTTGCATCTCAAATGTCTACACCAGTACAAATATTATTAAAGGTTTATTAGAAAATTGTGACTTTACTTAACTAGTCACTATAAATACTATTCATAAACAGCTAATTTATTAGCGTTTGTTCATTCCAAAATGTCACTCAATTTATGAAAATATTGTACTGGCATTATGAATGAAATAATTGCGATCGATATAGAAAAACACTGCGTGTAGTATTTTCTAATATCAATTTTTAAGAATGTTGAATTTACCAATTATGACTAATTTACTTGGACAATATTGGGAATTCTTTTTTTTAGTTTTGACGATCTCGATCCGTACCCGTTACTAATCATATCTGTGTAGATAGAGCCTCATTTTTTTTTGTGGCCAGATCTTAGAAATTGGTCACTTCATGAAATGGCCAAGTAAAACTGGCCAGATCGTTTTAAACGTTAAAGTTTGGTGATATTTCAATCCACGTTTGGCTTACTTTCTTTAGACTTTTTATCATATAAATCTTACATCAATGATATGGCCAAAAGAGGATTGACATTTATAATTGCCGTCACGGATCTTGAGCGCTGGCTTCAAGTTGCGCAGAAGTCAAATATTCCGTCTCTTTAGTGGTGCGAAGTGAGACGCCGCGCCATCGCGTCATAGAAGTCACTCCTGATTCGTTCCCTGCGTTGATCCCTACTCTGACGCCGAGCGCTCAAGATTCGTTTCGGCAATTGTATCATCAAATGTTAACGTTTAAACGATCCGACGGTAATTTTAGTTGGGCATTTCATGAAGTGAATAATTCTAAGACCTGGCCACGACATTATACCTTCAACTGGAAAATATGTAGAATCATTGAAATAGGCGCGATCTTAGTAAAATGGATCTTACAATAGGATACCTCTGCGAAGCTTCCCAAGAAGGCTGACTCGCTATCTACGTAAAAAATAAATACTTTCTAAACTTAACACTGGCTAAATGCACAAAGCGTGCAAAGAAATAAAAAAAAAAAACAGATACGTTGCTGGCGCTAACCACAAATAATTTTGGATGAAGGGAGAAATGCGAGTCAGTCTGCCGTGTCAAAATGTCAGTCGTGCGAGCGAGAAAAGGGGATGGAACTATACACCCCGAATAGCTCTATCCCTACAGTTCAGTTTAGGTCGTCAAATGGATCGCGCTCGTGGTAGCACTGAAGGAAACAAGGAGGCTGCTTATAATATAAAAACAAAATTAAACTGGTAAGATATTTTATTATTTACTACAATATCAATACGGAACTATCACATTAAAAATATATAAAGCAATGTACACAATATATAAAAAGCACCTTTTACATGTTTGTCATAGTAAAATAAATTCGTTAATATTTATTATTGCTGATTTACTGCTTACTTTTTTTATGAGATTCTCTAAATATCTATACTTTTTCTACATCTACGATGTTTCATCATTAATTTGTAACTTTTTAAACGTTAGATGTAATTTATAAAAAAAAAAACCATTTGAATACCTATCAACATAAACAAAATTCAATAATAAATAAGTATTGGAAAGTAATTGAGACGTAGAAAACAAATTTCATTTTGATTTGTAAGTTCAATTTTGATCGGACGCTAAGCATATAAAGTGATAAATATATTTTTTTAAATTATTAGCGTAATATAATAAAAAAAGCAATATTCGCTTAGTATAATTCGGTATATTCGTCAATAAACGTTACCATAAATAAATAAGAGAGAAAGTGTAAATATTGTAAAGATTACGATGTATAAATCGTGCCTTTGTAAAATTGTAATCAAAAATATTATTTTCTATATCAAAATATAATGCATCCTTCTTCATCAAAATAGTTTGAACTACATAATTATTTTCTAAACATACATTGAAACCCTGTAGTATAAAATGTAAGGCACTTAATAGACTATTTTATATACTTAAATATATGAAGAGTATACAGCACAAGGAATAAGAAAGGAATGTACAGATACGAAAAGGAATAAATATACTTATAATCTATTTCGATTTCCACAAAATATATTTTGTATCGTCTGGTTTTTTTACTTAAAAAAGTTAGTATGAAGATTTAACGGAATGTGAACCAATTAGTAACCTTTTTTTTACCAAATATTTCATGTTTACTGTCTAATACTGATTCATTACAAAAATAGATGTATTTTAGAGATCTTTCCGATTGTTAAAAATATGCCGTCTACTAAATTTTATTTTTATATTATTATCGTCCATACTTTTTTTTAACTTTTTTGATTAACAACAACATTTAAAATAACAACCATCTAAGTTACTAATAATAAAGTAAACAATATATTTTTCTAGCATAAAAATATTTCGTTTCGTGAATTGTTGAATGTCACTGCGTGTAACAAAATGATAAAGTCTATAGAAGCCTTTTTCTCACTCTTTTATTGCACCTACCATTACTTTTTTTCCATGTCCCAAAGGTTGACTGGAAGAGAATGCCTAAAGCATTAAGGCCGCCTCTGTACGGATGTGCATAAAGTGTTAAATAAATAAAATAAATTGTCTACGTGACAGTTACAACCTCATCGAAGTTTTAATTTACTGGGAATTATTGTCAAGAAAAAACATGAAATTTTCGACGTTTTACAACTATGTTATACTATTGATTAGTCAAAACCTGAGAAAACTAGTCAGTTCGGATATTATCTTCTTATATCATCATTCACGACATGGGTGACTTTAACTTATCTGGTTAGAGCCGACATTACCCAGTCAAAGTCCGTCACATATTCGCTAATAACATACGACTACTGATAGTAGATTTTTTTTTAATCTGAGGCGCATAGATTCAAAAACCGGAAACTTTTCTCATACCACATTTAAACTTTTTACATTCATATCAGTCTAAATATAAATTTTTACAAATCGAACTTGTGCGAATAAATAAATACAGATTTATTGTTCCAATTTATACCTTATAGCAATGGAATAAGATTCACATATCTGACGCTCGTGAATGAAACTGTAAATGAATCTATAAGCCTCAGATTGTGGTACTTAACGATGATACCCTGGCTTACATTCTATCTCTGTCTACCACGCATCTGGCAAATAGCGTTGTCTCTGTCTAACTCCCGATCTTAAGGGTATCATTGTTAAAAACGTGAGCTATGTTTAGTCTAATCTTGGTCCACCTGTTTCCACTCTCGATCCGACCTGAGGAGCACTATTTCTTCTTCTGAATCGGTCTCCGATGGTGGTAATTCTTCTTCATCAAAGTATGGTTTTCGGATGATATCTGGAATAAATAATATAGATATTATTTGATTGCATTGAGTTCTTCATTTTATGAACAATGCCGCTTGCCGTATAATAATCCCACTAGTTTTTTTTTTACTTGGGAAAAACATCCAATTACATTTGCTGCTCTTGGGTGGGTGTGTCAGACTTTCACTGACTAAAAACCCACTCCTGTTCCTTTGTTGCCTTTCAAATCAAATCAAAAATATTTTATTTCACATAGGCCTACATGGGCACTTATAAAACGTCAGAAGCTAGTGCACGGTTCCAAATTGGTCGTTTCCTATGGAGAAGAACCGGCAAGAAACTCCATGGTTACTCTTTTAAAAAAGTGGTTGTTTTTACAATATTGATAGATATTATGTAATAACTTTCCCTGGTATGAAAGTTTTCTTTTCAGAAGCAGACCTTGGGCCCAGTAGGCTTCGACCCTGCTGGACCCTTACGATTTGCTGACATCTCCTTGAAGCGCGCGTGGAACATTCCGCGCCGTCGACGAACGTTGCTACTAGTTGCCGTAGGCCTTACAAACTACTCTTACCTGATGTATCTTCACACAGCGGTCGCTTGTCGTCGCTGGGGATCTGAGTGAACAAGTACTGTCGCCGTGAGTCCTTCGCGCGCTCGCGGCAGCTGAAGCACCACGCCGATATAGTCACCACTGCTACTCCGATCACACCTGAAATATACGTTCATACTCTCATCTCAATTTCAATTTAAAATCTCAACACAATAAGGTTCATACTCCTGAGAAAGTTTGGTGAAACTTGAATCTAATTTGTAGTGTTACAGATTTCAACATTTAATTTAAAAAATAAGGGTAAAGGAATGTGATATTTATCCCGATCTAGTTATGGTTCATTTTGCTGTATTCTAAACTTGTGAGTCCTATTTGCAAAATAGTTAGCGAATTTCAAAGATATTGTGAATAATAATAATAATATTCCACAACTATCACACAACGACATCAAGGCCCAAACTAAGCAGAGCTTGTGTTATGGATACTAGACAACAGATAAACATATATATGCAGTGAAACTTGGTTAAGTGGGACCTGGATTAGTGAGAAACCTCCATAGTTGGAACTCATGCTGAATTGCTGAGGTCCTGATACTAGCAATAAATTACCTCTGTTAATGAAACAAAACAAATCTCTATCTGGGATTAGTTTTTTTTTTTATTTTATCGTCATAGTAACCTCTGTAATTGAGACAGTGAGTGTCTTTTACCTCTTTTTTAGACCAAAACCTCCGGCAGTCAGGACCACTAACCTCTAGACTAACAGGTCAGTCGATTAATGCATTGCAATGTGAATTTTACCTATAAAAGTTACTTAACTCTTTGAATGGCGTAATTAGAGACACAATAGAAAGACAATGGCTTATGTCGAACTGTGTAACATAAGACATTCAAAAGGTTAAACCTTAATAATCTGAAGAGATACAGACCTGCCAACATGACGAACACAAGTCGTGGCATGCCTAGCACGTAGTCATCACCTTCAAGTTTGAACAGAATGTTTGGAGTTAAGTTTTCTTTGCCGTTTATCTGTAACAAATTGAATTATTTCTCAGTTATGATTTCGTTGACCTAAAAGTAATAATTATTTACCTTAGACATAATGTTAGTGTGGTAATCAAGGAACGAGGCCATTTTTAACTAACTTCAAAAATAAGAAGGTTATAATGTTCAGAAGAAAAGAAATACAATAGATACGATGATGTTTGAGCTTCAAACGTACGAGACCCAATGTCTATAATGACCCAATTATGTACTACATACTTTCCCATTTCTATTGCGAGTCCTGGCCACTGGCCGCTGGGCCCATCTTTGTACAGTGTTTTTTACTAGTGCATGTTTTTAGTAAATAATAATAAATAAATAAAAAGTAGGGGCAGTGATGGCCCAGTAATAGTATAATTTATTGCATCAACACAGCTCCCAAAACGTTGAAGAAATAAATTGAAACTGGCAGGTTCTAGGAACAAAAATTCAAAGAGATGTTACATTCACGAACTCGCACTGAGCCCGCAAGTTTTGTTACAGCCCATTCCCTCTTCTAGAGAGGAAACCTGAGCGAGATCCTCTAAGGCTGATGAAAAAGTACGACGAAAATGTCAAACGACGTACGATGCATGAAGCAAACTTTACTTCAGATCTAAACAAGGTTGAAACTAAAAAGAACAATAATATCTTACCACGATATGTTTCTGCTGCGTGATGTAGGAGCTGGCAGAAGCGCTAGCGATCACTTCCTTAGCCTTGTACTCTAGTGGCAGAGCGAGAGCAAAGCGACCAGTGGCGTCACTCTCATTTTGAGCTACTATTCGAGACTTGGCTCCTACTGGTCGGATGTTCACGGAGGCGGAGGGTAGGGGATTGCTGTTCTTGTCCAGTGTTAGACCTGAAAAAAGAAAGGTATAAAAAAATAATCTGTGGTCAATTCAAATGATTGAACAATAAAGAATGGTCGTCCTCGAAAGATTTAGCTGTGAAGTTGAATATTAACCTAGTATAATAAGGTTTAAGTTAGCTCGTATGAGGTGCACCATATTCGGTACATTGGTGCCCGAGAAGTTAAAAGGTAATTAGAGGAGCCTTTTTTTATGGTGGGAAAAATCATGCATTGACATCCCCCGCCCTTGGGCGGAGCGGGAGATAGTGTCAGACTCTTACTGACTAAAAGACCCACCCCGTTCCTTCTAGCCTTCATACCGGTGCTCGAGCGCCCTTTCGGATAGCCGAGCACGGGCTGAAACACAAGCCGAGCCACTCTACTCGCGATGTTAAGTGTGGAAATATGTACGACAAGCTTCTAATGGCTACCGTTTGTGTATTTCACGGCGGCTCCACGGGCAGCAACTAGTTTAAAATAAAATTTACCTATTTTAGTAAAGACTCCAGTCAGTCACATGTACTCACCAGTGACATAAACGACATCAGGGTTGTCGTCCACCTTGACCTCTGCGAATTGTCCTCCCGGCATGGTGTCGGTGTTGATGCGCCGCATTACGATGTCCTTGCTCTTCAGCACGCCTTCGACCACTGTCCATGTTAGCATCTGGAGAAAGATGAAGAAGGAGTTAGATATTAAGTGCCTCTTTTTCAGGCCGATAAAATTTGTAATCTGAAAATTATGCCTAATGACTTGCGATGTAGTCTAGCTTCGTGTTTGTACCTTTGCAATAAGGTAAAAAATGCTACTGCAATTTTTTTTTTTAAGTGGAATGTATTTTAGCGAGTGAGGTTAGTAAATTATTTTGACCATTCTATTTCATTATCTCATTTAATTAAATAATAATATTCCACAACTACCACACAACGCCGTCTAGTACTAGACAACTGAAAAAGATACTTATATATTTCTAAATACATACATATTATAGATAAATTACACCCAGACACAGAACAAATGATCATGCTCATCAAATTAACATTTGTCCTGGGTAGGAATCGTACCCACGACCTCCGGCATAGCAGTCAGGGCGACTAACCACTAGACCAACAGGCTAGTCTATTATAAATTCTAGTAATGATCATCTCCTGTCTTTTATTAAGGTGGAAATTCATCCAATAACACTCATCTCTCGCTCTGGGTGGAGCGAAAGAAATTGTCAGACTTTACTTACTAAAACCCACATTTATTTATTCATTAAATACTTTATGCATATAAAAGTACAGAGGATGACTTAATGCATTAGGCATTCAGCCACATGTCTTTCAGTTGCCCTTTGCGTAGCCCTGTACAGGTACCGGCACGAATCTTGAGCGCCCGGCGTCAGAGTGAGCAATCGTCGTCGTTGTTAGATACATGCAGCAAGCGTAGGGAACGAGTGACGTCTATGACACGATGGCGCGGCGAGCCAATCACTGGCACTCCCCGATCCCGCGTCTCACTTCGTACCACTAAAGAGATCGAATATTCGACTTCTGCGCAACTTGAAGCCAGCGCTCAAGATCCGTGCCGGTAATTATACCTGCTCTTACCTGGTCGTGATAGTTGTGACAGCGCACGATGACCTTGTACACTCCCGGCGGCAACATGAGGCGGAAATGCGCCAGGTTGCGGGTCACTCTGTACTGGCGCTCCACGCCCGTTACCGCCACGACGGCCTCCCGCATCGGCATCGCATCTTCGTTCTTAATGTAGCCCACCACACCTGGGGATTGGGATTGTGTCCTTAGAACTGATATTGTGTTAAATCTACACTTATATAATAAAGACATAAAGTTTGTTTTTTTTTGTTTGTAGAAGGTAATTTCTGAAAGTACCTACTGCTCCGATTTCTAAATTTTTTCCACAAGTAGAAAGCAGCTTTATTCCTGAGTGACATAGGCTATATTTTATGTACGCAGGCAAAGCCGCTGGCAAAAGCTAGTGATATATATTTTGCAAATAAGTTTAAAAAAACAACTTCTAACAATGAATCAAAGCACCAACATATTATTATTATATCTAGCCCGTACTGTCCCACTGCTGGGCAAAGGCCTCCCTCCACTCCTTCCAATGTTCCCGGATTTGAGCCACCTCTTTCCAAGATATTAAATAGTTTTATTATAGCGACGTCGATTATTATTTCTCATTATTATTTTCTGTCGAGGTTGCACGCAAAGAAGGTGGTGTGACGATCTGAGATCGCTCAAGACAGAGAGGTTTGGTAGAAGAAAGAAAAAGCTTTAGCTCAGCAGTGTAGTGGGCACAAGTTAGTTTAAAAAAAATGCAGCATAACGTGAATCAACACTTACCTGTATTAGCCTGTTCAATAAACTTCATGATTCCTCTCAGATTATTTCTCCAAACCCACGCAATCTCACTCTCCACGGGCATCTTACAACAACTCAAACCCGCCGATATCACAGGGGTATTAAACCTCTCACATAACAGATCTATCAAGTCCCCGTGCTTCACACCGATTCCTTGACATTCATACTTGTCGTTCCCAGTCCTGCTATCCTGGTACCTCTGGGCAAACTTCTCGTACAAATTCTTCGATAACTCTGGGTAACTGATGTCTTCAGAACCAGAAGACAGTTCTAGAATCATATCGTACTTTTCTGCTTCTAGCATTTCCGCGAATGATTTTTCTCTAGTATAGTTCGATAAGGGATTTAGATTTTTCTTAGTCAAGTAGCTGTAAAGGCTGTCTCCGAATTCCTCTTCTAAAGGTTCAACATCACACTTGTCGGTACCATCATATTGTTTAATTACTTTTTCGGAAAGTTCATCGATATTTGGTATGAAATGCAAGACCGCGTTTTGCAGTAAGCGTATGTGTACGGGTTCTCCGATCGTGTAAGCCGTTCCTATGTGGCGGGCAAAGTTCAGGAGCATCTCTTGACCTAAGGGCTGGGAGCCGTAGAAGCTGCTGCAAATGGCGATGTGGAATTTCGTTTCTTCTGGACCGCCGACCTGTGAACGAATTTAATGACTCATTATTTGTATAAAAAAAAAAACTATTCAAAATAGTACTTAATTAGTAAAAAAAATATTGTTCTATATTAAGTCAGAAACCATTCAAATAAGTTGGGAGGGGAAACTGTCATGTAACTGAATAAGGATGCAAATACTAAGATGAGGTGTCGCCGCCATTAGGTTACGGGAGTAAAATCAAGGAACACAAAAATTCTATTATTTGTTAAAATCGGACATTTCACTTTATTGAACTTTGTCAAATTATTTCCTCAAAATCAACCTTATTCTGACTATTCGTATTCATGTCTGTAATTGCCATCTTTTTTTTTATATAAACTAATGCTTGACTGCGATCCCACCTGATGATAAGCAGTGATGCAATCGTTGATGGTTGATTTAGATTTTTCTTCTTCCTGCCCTTATCAAACATTACTAGTGGTCGACGCAACACGTTGTTTCCTTCCATTTTGTCTGGTCACCCGTCACACTATCACTAACTTCTTTTAGATTATTCGTCTAATATTGCGACATGTTTACTAACCAGGTCAGTCATCTTCAGCTGATGGAAGGTGGAGGTCCGCATGCTGTCTCCTGCCCTGAACTCAGCGATGCTGGGGAATCGATTCTCCAACTCTGACAGCGCCGCATACATCTCCAGACGAGAATGGTACCGGGTGTTTATAATGTTGTCCAGTACTCTGTGGATATTTAATCAGTAGTGTCAGTAAATATGTTTTGTGAAGTTATTGGCTTTGTTACAAGAGAGCAGTTTCTCGACAGTTGAAGCAAGCGATTTACATGATTCTTTTTTTTTTATTACTCTCGCATCGCAGGTGCGTCCACAAACATTTAAGCTCACACGCTACACATAACACCCAGACCCAAACACTTATCTGTAAGCTGTCTAGTTTCAAATGAAATTTAACTACACATTACACACACATTTCTACAGTTTAAATATTTAAAAACATTTATTTAGCTACAATTATATATACACTAATACCAAAGAATAATAAAGATCTTTAACTAATTAAAAGTAGCCCAAAATTAGTCTTAGGCCCCTCGCCCACGGCGACTTTTTAACACGCTTACGAAACGCGTAAGCGCGCGACAGCATCACTACAAAAAGTCAAAAATCAAAATCAAAGCATTTATTTCAAATAGACCAGTTGCAGGCACTTTTGAATAGTCAAATGTCGGTCAGTCCAAGAAAAGTGAAGCTAAATTGCACGTTCCAAAGAGTAGGTCTCTATGGAGAAGAACGTGCAAGAAACTCCATGGACACTCTTTTAAATCATATTATGTGTTACATATAATGCTTGGTTACATATCACTGCAAGCAACTTCTATCATGTGAGCACAATGCCGATAATGAAATAAAAATGTAAAATAATTAAAAGATAGAAACTGAATTAAGCCGTCTGAATTAAGTCGTCGTGGGCGAGGGGCCTTAACTTTTATTTATAAGTTTTCTAAATCTATTAACAAATATTTACAGATCATGCCTGTAAATAACTGTTTTATAAGAATCAGTTTACCTGTATCTTTATACAGGAAAAGTTTTTAACCACTGCGTAAATTTTTTTTGGTGGCTCAGTGTAAGTAATAGAACACATTTCCATTTTTAGTTTATAACTTTTTTTTTCACATTTTTCCACCTTGTCCCATTTTGAAATAAGCATAACATGGACATAATTTAATCGTAATACTATTAAATACTATGAATGAAAACGCGCTGGCCGCCGCGCCGCCCGTTGTACGAGACGGGGGTGCGGGGGGAAGGGGGCGGGGGTATGCGGCGCCGGCGGCGGCCTTTGATGTGCGCATCTGCAGTACGTCACTTGCGGAAGCGGGGTTCGGACGTTCGCTCATATTCATCCCTGCGCGCGTGTGTGCCGCGTACTCGTGTCGTCACGATGTCGAACTTTACTCACCGCGAATACTACGAAATGGTGCGAGTGTATCTACTTAGCCACGAAAATTTACGAGCAGCACGAAGAAGATATGAGAGGGAGAGCGTACCTCGTATGCGAGCCCAAGGGATCCGTAATCCTACGGTACCTAATGAAAGGACAATTCTTGCAGCAAATCACAGGCTGCTTGATCACGGCCAGTTCAGAACCCCGAGCCATGCACTAGGGTCTGGCAGACCTCGACTGGCAAACAAAAAATAAATAACGCTTTCAATGAAGTGAAAAGTGATACTAGTGTCCCAAACAAACTAAATGCAAACTTATTTTAAACGTGCACGTTTATGCCTGGAAAAAGGAGGAGGTCACTTCGAACAATACCTTAAATACTGTGATTAACGAAATGTAGAGGTAAGAAATTATAAACAATCTTAGTGTGTTAGGTTCTTTTTGATTGGACATTGTTGTAAATAGGTAGTTGATTCCAATTTTTTAAATACGCCAGAATGCAATTTTTTCAATTCAAATTTTATCATGAGTAATTATCATACATAAATGTTTTAATTTGAATGTAAAAATTATTACTTGATTTATTTTCTGCATTTTGATGGTCCTAAGCCCATGAAAGTATGAAGGAAAAATTGGAATTACCTAAACTTAAAAAGTAGCACGAAATTGCGGTCAGTAACCGCACCGCGTAGGTACTTACGTCGGCGCCGTCGCATCGAGCGAACGCACATAAGTACTTACCTACAACTCAGCTGATACAGCTTGCCGGTCGGGCAACCAGTCGACGCGTGAGTCGGTCAACCGGGCGCCCGACTGGCAAGCGACCATAAAATAAATTTCTATGTAAATAAGTCTCGTAAGCGATAACTTTATTTTTTACTATTAACACATATCAAAATAAAAAATACGTGTTTATTAAAATATATTCAAGTTTATCATGACAAAATTTGCGCACTGGTTAAAAACTTTTCCTGTATAGATCATCTCTCAAGTGAGAATTCGTCAACAGTTTATTGGGCATTCATGTAGGGCGAAAGAACGGCATTCGCTGTTGATTTTGAGAACAGAAGGCATACCAAGAGCTCTTAATGCGATCCATTTGACGACCTAAACTGAACTATGAAAGGGATGGAGCTAAACACCACTATTTTTTAATTAGTACAAATTGGTACTTAATTCATTGAACGCCAAGCGATCGCCGGCGTTCGCGCTGTCATTGTCTTTCTACTGTGTCTATAATTGACACGATTGAAAGGTAAGGCTTATTACAAAAGGTCTTGTTTTTATTTAAGTAAAGTCTCATTAATAATATTCATAAACAGCTGGTTATACCATTTGTTTATATCCCAAAATGTCACTCAATTTATGAAAATATTGTACAAGCTATTGATATGAATTAATGAATGGCGATAAAAATGGAAAAACACTGCGCGTAGTATTTTCTAGTAGCAGTTGTTATGAATTATTGATTCAATTATGAATTTACCAATTATGATAAATTTTCGCGGACAATATTGGGATTTCGTTTTTTTACTCTTGACTACACAAATATGATCAGTAACGAATACGAATAGAGCCCCATTTTTTTTGTAATAATTAAAAAAAATAGGCGTGTATAGGGTGTATCTATTTATCTTTCTCGCTCGCACGTTTGACATTTTAACACGTCATAGTAAGGCCCCTGATGTATGTTAAATTAGTTTTTGAGTTAAAATAATGATTTGCACTCATGGCTTACATATGGGACGTTCTTCTTTTCTATCAACAATCGACCAGAGTGCCTAGTCCGAGTTAGTCTTACGTTGATGCGATCTACACGTGAATAACGTTCGGCGCTCCGATTGGACCACTCTAAGCTCTTGACCAATCAGGTAAAAGTATCGATTTCGATTCAGCAACGTAAAAACAACTAGGTCAACTAGTACTCAGTGCATAGTACAATAAAGTGTGATAGAGGCGCAATTCGTAAACGATGTCAAGCAAATAAAAAAAGTAAAACATTACCATTTACAAACAAAAAAAAAAAACGATATTTACATTATTTTTCGAGGAAGACGTTTGTTTTCCTCGAAAAATAACTAAATATCTTTGATTGTCGATAGACAAGAAAGAACATCGCATAATTAATCTGAATGTTTTAAGCATTGAATGATATTTTGATATTTCGCATCAAAACCACCATTTAGCCTTTAATGTGTGATATCAATTAGTTATTAGCAGAGGTTGAAATTAGGCAGAATTATTCATGTACTTATACTGATTTCATACAGCGAAAGAATAAAGTGGTTATGCCTCAAATCCTGAGATTAATTTTAAGAGCAGATTTTGATAAGACACTATCAGAAATATCGAAAAAAAATCTTCCTACATTAGTGACGAGGAAGCTTATTTTGTTAACCTCAGGTCAGTTGACGTAGAGAGATCTTTTTCAATGAAAAATACTAATCAATATTGTATGTTAATTATTTTTGTTTTATTTGTCTTACCTATCTCTGAAGTTTTTATTATTATTTATTTGTAATATTGTTGGCCAAAAGGGATTTTTTCATTAGAAATCCCGGTAAGAGCTATATTAACATCAAAATTTCGATGCACGTACATGAATACCTCTACCTAATTCCGACCCCTGGTTATTAGTAACAACACACAGTTAATGCAATAAACAACACAATTGCGTGCAAATAAATTTATTAATAAAACGTTATAGGCAATATTAATACATTGTGACATAAAAATAAACTAATATTAAAAACTACCGTCAAGAATCAAGTTTTAGGAAATCAAGAGTAAAAATAGACAAAGAAAATATTGTCTAAAACTATATTTATTGCTGACATTGCAACATAATCTCAAAAAGACTAAAACACTGTTTTAAATCAATAGTAAATTAGTCAGAAAAAAGTCTTTAGAAGCAAAAGTTTTATTAAAATATTAACCTTTTAAATACTTGCGTCGGATATATCCGACAAACACTCTCGCGATTAATCCGCCAGGGTCGGACATCCACGACCAAATGCTCCATTTCGTCAGCTCTTCTGTCACCTATGTACTCGTTCACGTTGACTCGCGGGCACGGTGGCGGGCGCGGTCACGAAATTTCAAACATATGGCGAAATATCGAAGTGTTCACGTACGAAACGCACGTGCGGTCTAAGTAGCGGGCATGCTAGCGAGTGGCGCGTGCGGTGAGCTCGCGGCTGTATCAAACGTTTGAAATGTTTGTTTGTGTTCACGTCGAACTAGCGGAGGAGCCCGCGATCCACCCGCGTCGTCAGTAAGTTCAAATGGTATGAACTTGTCGCCCGGCGGGTGTGACGCGCAAACGCCTGGCGGCCAATATAAACACGAACTCGCCATGTTTTCGCGACCGCACCCGCCACCGCGCCCGCTCGTTTCAACGTGAACAATTACTATGAGTATTGAAGAGCTAAACGAGATGGAGTTCCCAGTCGCAAACGCACGACACCGGCAAATAGAACACGTAATAAACACTCGTCGGACAAATCCGAAAAACGATTAAAGGGTTAATGGTAAAAAGTGATAAGTAAAGGTTTTTAGAAATGTCGTGGTGCCTTTTTACTGAAATAATAATTAGTACCTGTTTACTTTGTTCCTTAAATTATTTAATAATATTTTAGAGAGCATACAGCATTTGTTATTTCGTGCTGTAATGTTTAACAGGTACCTTAACGACAAAATAAAGAAATAGAGAGCAAAATAGTTCTAAAACTATCAAAATAAAGCTTAAAAACGAAGAATAATAATAAAGAAATCTACTTCATATTCATCAAAGGATTTTTACAAAAAAAAAAAAATACTGTCTAAAAAAGTAACTGGGAAATAATTTTATAAATGAATACGTACATATATGTAATTAAAAAGGTCGATCGCGTTAACGTTAACATAATTTGCGTTATTTATTTTATTTAAATATCGCAGTATGAGCTGAGATAGACCTTTTTTACTCTCACACATATTTTTCTTCTATTTTTTTTAATATGTTGTTTGTATTCCTAGTTTAATTAAGGTGTGTGAGGCATAAACAAATATTTGTCTTCCTATTTTCCTGTTAAGTAAGATTCGGTTCGAAAAAGATTCTTCATTTTCGTCATCAGATGGCGCTTATTCAGTTATAGTAAAAATTTAGGTTTACTTTAACGCGATCGAGTACGTAAAAAAATTCGTTTCTGATTGTTGTTTTGATCGATTTGTTTTGATTTATTTCTGTTTTAATTATTATTTGAAGTTGAATATAATGTCTAACTGTATTTTAGCCTAAAAATAAGAAACTTAGGCATTAAACTAGAGTTTGACATGATCTTAACTTCATATACTCAATTCAGAAACCGACCCAAAGTAAGTATAAAAAATGAAACTGGCATTTTCTTAAAATTCTGTTCATACATGCTTATAAAAAAAAATATAAACTAAGGATAAAAAAATATACTGTAAACAAGCAATGTGCAAGTGCATTGCAATCACAACACGGTGCTTAGAAAATAATAGAGGGTAGTTTAAAAAGGAATGTCATACAAAAAGTAATGCGATGTATGCGTGTGACGCGGTCATATGCAAGCAGCGGTACTGTAGCAACTGACTAGGCCAATATACGTTTCAGCTGTCACAAACCGTTACTGAAGGTCCAGCTGGAAACTAGCCCCAAGCACTAGTCTGGTGGCATATGTGGTAGAACTGTGGCGCAACCGTGAAGTACGCTATTTTATTTTCGTTTCTACCTTGAAATTTATTGTGTGCCGTGTGATAAACGTACCGTCTTACTTTTAAGTTTATATAGATATCTGTGCCGCTCAGTGATACGATTGGTTTATACTGAAACTATTGACAATGTCGTCTCTGACCCTGTAATCGAAGTACCTCTGTACTCTGAGGTCATTTGAGTTTAAAATATTTCAGGCCTATTTATTTTTTATTTATTTATCATTAATACAAAAGATTACATGATTATCTAGGTTAAATAGCAACCAAAAACCACTAAGGCTTAAACTTGTGCTACCATGAATCTAAGTCCTAAAATCAATATGTGAAGTATTACTTATTTCAAATTAATATTGAAGTTAACAATACAAAACATCGTTTATTAAGATATTGTGTTCTTTGCTTATTTCTATGTAGGTAAAGGTAAGTTTATTGTGCAATTTTATTCCACTTTAACCTTTTCGATGACACTCCTTATTAAACCGTCCCTTCGAAACATCCACAAGAACGTGTTTAAAAAACAAATACAAGTCAAAAACATGGCGTACAAGCGTGGTCAGAAGCGTGTGACAAAGCAAACGGGTGCGTATTGCCACGGCATAAGGTTGGTATTCGTGCGACTCACCGGAAGTCGTAGGCTGAGGACCAGTGTTGGGGATCGTCCGTCATTAGAGTGAAGTTGACGCTGACGGAGCCTTCCGCGGGGACCGTCACTTGTTCGGTGATGCTTTCGTACCTGGGAAAAAAAAATAGACACAAATTATATAATAATATTCCACAACTACCACACAACGCCGTCTAGTCCCAAGCTAAGCAGAGCTTGTGTTATGGGTACTAGACAACTGATAAACATACTTATATATTTCTAAATACATACATATTATAGATAAATTACACCCAGACACAGAACAAATGATTGTGCTCATCACACAAACATTTGTCCTGGGTGGGAATCGAACCCACGACCTCCGGCATAGCAGTCAGGGTCACTAACCACTAGACCAACAGGCCAGTCAAAAAATACAGCACGACATTGGACAAACACAGCATCCTAATTTCGAAATTCACTAAAACAGTTTCTTTTGCAACCGCATGAAAGTCCAGATCCATTGCTTTATAATGTTTAAAAGTTCGCCAGCAAACAACATCATATTTTTACAAGGCAAAGTTCAAATTCCATATTAACCTGGTACCTCATTCATGCAGCCCTAGCAGAAGGTCTACTTACCCCTGTTTAACAGCAGTGATATTGTAGGTGCCAGGCTGCAACAGCCTCCAGAAGTCGCCGTCTTTAGCCGTCTTCACTGTGTGAGGGATGCCGTTCACTTTGATGGTGGCGTTCGCGAGAGGGTGCCCGATGTGACTGTGGACGAAGCCGTTTACTCCTGTGTGGACCTGTAAGTGAGCGGAAGGAGATTTAGTTGGTTTTATATGAATGATAGAACATGTCAAAGGTATATGAAATGATTGTACAGGTCGCGCGATGAATTAAGATCGCTCGGCAAAAGTGGAAGGGGCATGCGCAGTATTCAATTCATTGGTAGATCGGTCGCTCTTCAAATCCCGCGTTGCGTTCACGGCGTCTCATTGGATACTGTTGTACTTGGGTACTGTTGCGTACAGCTTGTGTTATAGTATTAGTAATACGTAGTGGTAAAAAAAAATGGTTAAAAATAAAGTTTTAAAACGGCAAGCCAGAAAAATGGTTTACGACTTGAATTGTTACGAACTAACGAAATTATTTTTTTACATTTTTATTTTAAAAATTTTGATTTTTCTGAATTTACCTACTTACAAGATAAATTACAAGCAAAAACTAGTGTTATTATAAGTTATGTTACTAAGGTTCAAACACACGAAATTAAAAATTAAATCCTAACATACTAAGAATTTCTGTGCGCAATTGTACACATGCGCCGATTGCCCCCACTACTTTCACCGAGCGATCTTAATTCACCGCGCGACCTGTAGCGACATCTATTTCACCACATGAGAACTATTTTGACCAGATTAATTGGGTAGATTTCGGCCATGTAAGACCAAGACCGATGAGTTCGTTTATTGGAGCATTTTGTAATAAAAGAGAGGTTAAGTTTTTGTTGTAATCTTATGTAGAGAATGATAAAACAAACGGAGCGAGCTATAAAAATAGAAGATCCTAAAATTTGGTAATTATTCATTAATTACGCACCTCTCATCAATAGGAGAATTGAAGGTTGTGGATAACGGACGCAATGAATTTTTACACATATCGAGGCCCCTGTAGCTTTGGGGCCCCATATCATTGATACGGTTGGTACAGCGGTAGCTACGCCCCTGCTGACCTGGACTACACATCTCGACATTGTTCTTATGAGTTATTATTAGTGTTTGTTGGGAATCGAACCCAAACAACTATTGACAACGCGGTCTGCATGCGCGTGCGGCGTGCGCATACGTCATCCACAGCAGGGAACAGAGACGCGGGCGGGAGGGGGATGCTGGCTCGCTTCCACGGACACAACCGCGATGGACGACACCTCTCGATTTCCCTTAATTAATAATTATTGTTTATCCGGGACAGCTGTATTTTGGAATATTGATTTAACGGCAATTTACCAGCACTTTCAAGATACATTCCACTAATTTACACCCATCCCCAACAGTGTTACCTGTTCAATAAACTTCAAGAGCGCCTCTCTGTTGTCCTCCCAGTAGGTGGGCAGGTCGGAGGCCGGAGGGAACTTGAAGCAACCCAGCTCCAGAGTGATCTCCATGTCGTTGGTGTGCAGGTAGTTCCAGTCTTGCATGCCACCGGCTAGCACGTACCTAGAAGATTATATTGTGAAGATTAGATACGATGAACAGCTGTAATTTTTTTTTTGAGTACAGTATTGGTACATTGATAAATGATAAATTAATAAAAAAATTATGACTCTTGGATGATATTCTAAATAATAAGCCACAAAGATAACAAAGTTGGCGAATTAAATTTTAGATTTATAAGTTACGTTGAAAACTAAACTTATAAAGTAAAGTTGCGAAAATCTCAGAGTAAGTAAGTAGCATTACACTAATAAGCGAAAATTTATATGTACTTATGTGATGGTTTGGGTGTATGTGTGTTTGTTACTCTTTCATTCTCAAACAGATGCACAAACTTGGATGAAATTTGGTATCTCAGGAGTATGTTCTCCTATGTCTAGCCGTATGCCAAATTCATCCAAATCCGTTCAGCCGTTCGAGCGTGAAGAAGTAACAACATACACACACACATACAAACTTTAACCTTTATAATATTAGTGTCAAACGCGGGTGAAGTCGCCGGTAGAAGCTAGTGATGTTATAAAAATAATAAGTACCATTTAGCACCATTAGTGATGCCCTCTGGGAACTTCTCACTAGGCAGGTTTTTGCATGGCTGTCCTAAGTGCATTTTGTGGTGAGCCTGAAACGATACAAATATAATTAAGTGAAATTGTGTTTTCTATAATGTGGGTAAATTTATTATTATACTAGCTGACCTGACTAACTTTGTATCGCCTAACATCCAATGAATGTAGTATATCTTTAGATACAGTCAACCAATTGCAATGAAACAAAGCCGTACAATCAAGTTACACACAAATTTAATGTATAAAAGCTAGCTACGTCAATGTCGTACATTTTACGTGATGCGCGCTTAACTGAAAACTTCAACAGATTTATTAATTATATAAAGATGGATAATACTTTATTATTATTATTATATCTAGCCCGTACTGTCTCACTGCTGGGCAAAGGCCTCCCTCCACTCCTTCCAATGTTCCCGGTTTTGAGCCACCTCTTTCCAATTCCCAAGGAAGACATCAAAGTCGTCCCGCCATCACCTTCTTGGTCTGCCGCGGCCCCGTCGTGCGATTTCAGGGCACCAATTTTGCGTTTTACCGGCCCACCGCTCAATAGGCATGCGGTAGACATGTCCAGCCCAGTCCCACTTAAGTTGGGCAGCCTTCTGAACTACGTCAACGATTTGCGTTTTGGAGCTCAGTGTAGTGTTTCGAACGCGATCCGTTATTTTAACACCTAGTATGCTGCGCTCCATAGCACGTACTTACATCAGAATAAACATGAGCGAGGTGCACGAACACAGGGTTGTCAGGCGTGAGATACTCGACCCCGTTTCTCATCTTAGGGTTGCCGTCATAAGGGTAGTTCGCCACGAGGGCGCCACCGTGCAAGTTTGCTGATAGCACGAACGGTTCTGATTGAGACCAGTTCATCACAGCCTGGGTTTCAGGTTCGGCGATCTTATTATCCTGAAAAATAAATAAATGATATTAATATATTTTTGTAATTGTTTTTTCACAAATATCATCTTTATGACTGTGTAAATTAAGTTGATTTTTAATCTCTAGCTAGCCCATATTGACCCTCTAAAGGGCATTTCTGTCTTTGGGTGATAACTACTATTAAAAAAGTCATACATTTGTTTACATGATTGGAAGTTGAATTGCAAAATGCAGGGCAAAGAAACAGTGTCCTAAGGTTACATTAATTATTTTTTTTTGGTGGAAGATTATTAAATAAGTTCTCTCGCTCAGGGTGGAGACACAAGGAGTGTCAGTAGGTAATACCCTTAGATATTCAGGTCGAATAATCATAGAATATAAACGTCTAAATTATAATTGAGTGAGGTACACGAGCGAGTAAATTGCTGCGAGTCCACCCTGATATTGTAGACTGTAAGGTAATGGACTGTGTGTGACTAGAGTTATTAGATTTGTGTAGACAAAATACTTACCTCTATCTCGCCAAATTGATCGGGGAAGTTTCTATTGAGATCGACGTCATGAGCGTTAGCTCTTCCCTTTACACTACTGAAATCACCTGTGAACAATAAACATTGTTAGAACATCACTAACGCGGAGTTCTACGTGGGCGGTCTAATGCGATTACGGTTGCGAAGGGATCAGACGTGATTTACGCAGATTAAACGCGACGAGGCGGCTTTGTCTTACGTGCGCGCGAAGACACCTCTTTAGCTACCATTTATATAAAAGAAGTGAGCGCACCGCAATAGTTAGTGCGAGAATATCAAAGCAACTAAACGCGACCGCTTTGCTTCCGTCATTACCACACCGCACCCACGTGCGCTTGGCCACCACAATAGAGTATCAATTGCTTGGTCTATTGCGCCGCATCGCTTCGCGAACGCGATGGTGTCGACAGGCCTAAAAATTAAGAAAATATATCTATCTATCTGGTGAATCTCTATATTTTCCAGTTGTCCGATCAATCTGTCAGAATACAATCCAATCATGCTACCGTTGTGCAAGCCTGATGCTATATTATTTCAATGATAACTGTTTTGTTAATACCTTGTTTCTTATTACTCTTACACACAGTGTCTACATATCTTTTTTCTATCTCACCTTTCGCAGTTATGTTGGAAGAGACTTTTATAGAAATAAGCTTCACCTTTGTACTTATTTTTTCGTTTTCTTCTTATTGTTTTTTTATTACATGAATAATTGAAAAATAAATAATTTAATATAGATGAACACAAAAGTATTCTTTCAAAAATCCCATTCAAGTTTAAATACTTACCAATCTGGGACCTCTCGTACCCATCAGGGTTCATACTCGGCATCAGATGTATCCTGGTGCTGTTCAGCAAGGCCTGTATCCGCTGGTTGCCGCTCACGTACTCCTGGCACAGGTACTTGGCTAGGAGCAGGAGGAGCTCCCGCCCTACCACCTCGTTGCCGTGCATGTTCGCTACGTATTTGAATTCGGGTTTGCCTGTTACAGAAGATTGTGTTAGTCAGAGGAAACCACGTCATTATGGAAAGTGCTATGCTCGGAGTTTCCTTGCGTGATCGATTCAGAAATCAAGATATCCGCAGGAGAACTAAGGTTGTCAATATAGCACGAAAAAACGCCATAAGTGGCAAAGGGTAGGGCACATTGCTCGCAGAATAGATGGCTGTTGGGGCCGAAAGGTTCTGGAGTGGCGTCCGCGCAGCGTTGGAAGGCCTCCTAAAAGGTGGACCGATGATTTGATATGGGATGCGAGATTCCGATGGATGCGAGACGCACAGGATCGTTTGTTATGGCGAAACTTAGGGGAGGCCTATGTCTAACAGTGGACGTCTATCGGCTGAAATGATGATGATAACGTCATTATGATTGATGATCAGATGCAGAAGTGTACTCGCGAGTTTAGCTACTCATATAAATTGCACAAAACTTTTAATCTGCCAATTCTAATAATGAATCTTGGATGGGGCCACCAAGATGCAGGTTTTTTTTTTAATTGACATAAACTTTTGCTTTATTGCGATCCCACTTGATGATAAGCAGTGATGCAATCGTTCATAGAAAGGCGCACTAGTTTATTAATAGCCTATTTTCTACTACCTTTGTGTCTAGTTTGGGGCCCACTTTCACTTGTAAAGTGTTCTCTGTTTGTTTTCTTCTTATGTGTGTATTCCTTTCTTCCTTACTTGTGTGCATGTCAATAAATGAGTTATTATTATCAAATTAAGTCTAAATTCTAGGAGGAGCCTGTTGTGTGAAACTTTACGTGATCGAAGAATTTAACCTAGGATCTTATGCTGGGTAATCCCGCTTGCAACAATGTCAAAGCTGTGTACAGATATTTATTCCGTGCGGGAATCGAACCTGCGATATGCAGTGCAACAGCCAACTGCTAAACCACTGAGCCAACCATGCTGACTGCTGTCAAAGGACCATTGTCTTGAAAGCCGTTATGTGAAAAGTATAAAGATGAACGAAGGCATACTTACCAGGCTTATGTACTCCAGGCTCGCTAGTCACCTCTAACACATACAGTTCCCTGCCCTCCACAGACTTGCCAATGCTGCTCAGCTTGGTCAGAGTGGGGTACTGCTCGTTCAGCTCCTTGAGGAAGCTCTCCATCTTGGCGTAGTCGTGGTGCGCGAAGTCTACAGGGGAAAGACCGTCGATGTCGTGACGCTCGCGGCGAAAATGCACTGGAGATTTGCCCGGTTTGAATTTAGAATTTGTACGACGCCATTTATGGTAAAAAAATTCTGGTGTGTGTTTCTTTTTTTGGTTGGTTGCTTTTTTCTGTGTGTGTAAATTGTTTTTTTTTTTTATTATATTTTTTTAAGTGTAATAGTAATTTCAAATTATTATCTTTTGTGTTGAGTGTAGAAGTGAAAATTCTTATACTTCGATTACTATTTCATAAACTTCGATATTCGAATCCGAAGAGATTGAGAGTGTGTGTATAACTCATTGTACAACTATAAACTAATCGTGTTATGTGTATGTGTAATTGTGTGTACTTACGTTTTGATAAAGTTTAAAAAAAAACTGTCATTCCTCTGTACTTTGTAAAATACTTTCTTTTTTAACAAAAAATGTCGAGGTTTAGAAAAAAAATCATTTAAAACTCACGGGAAACAAAACAACTTGATGAGAACAATTTTATCATGCAATAGTTTCTGTTTAACACAGTTTTAATGTAATTAGAGAAGATTTTAACATTTGAAAAGCATGAAATTTGAACGCAATTTCTACTAGGAGACTATTACTACTAGGAGATCAGGATTGTGAAGAGGTTATTCTACGTACGGACTACAAGCATATTTTGAACATACTCGGGCAAATCAACAGTGCATAACAGAAAAGTATAAAAAACATTCACCACTACAGAAAATCATTGAAAATAAATCACCACCAAATGAAACAGTTGAAAATAAACCAGCACCAAAAAAAAAACAGTTGAAAAGAAAACTAATGAAAAATTTAGAAAATTATATAAAGTCACCAAAGAAAAAGGGGAAAATTTAGAAAAAGAATGTAGAATGATTCATTAACGAACTAAATGTAATATTTTATGCAAAGCAATCAAAGTAACCGCAAAAGATATTTCAACCAAATGTTAAAAGATTTGTAGCACAGAACTTTTTATCAGTGCTGTTTATTAATTTCCATTAAATTAAAAATCTAAATTTTAAACCTTTAACCGTTTGCGTCGGATTGGTTCGACGAGTGTGTTCGTATCTTACTCGCCAGGATCGTGTGTGCCGTGTTTGTGACTGGGTACTCCATCTCGTGTAGCTCTTCAATCGCCTCATGTGAGCGAAAAGCTGACGATATGGAGTATGTAGTCGTGGATGTGCGATCCTGGCAGAAATAAACGCGACAGTGTTGCCTATATCCGACGTCGGCAGTTAAAGGGTCAATAAAAGTTCAGAAGATATATCTGTACCTCAGAGGTAAACAATAGTAACTCCACTTTTTTTGAAAATATGTTTTTTTGCACTATTAAAATCGTAAGAACCTGTTCTACGTAATGGTATATGGTATCAAGTCCTACGACATCTAGGAAGAGAAATATCCAATCGTCTATAACATTGAACCTACAAAAACGTGTCCGGTAGAGGACTTCAAATGATGATAAGATTGTTTACTTCTCAGCTTTATGCGCACTTAATGTTGTTCTAAACTTTATTGTAATTATGTGTAAAACATAATAATTCCATCTAATAATTATAAAAAATACAATTGAGTTTGTTCCAATATCTTTAAAGCTACTATGTCAAAAATACATTTAAAGTTTCTATGCGCGCGTTTTTGCCTCTCCTGTAAAATTTACTTTTTGGCACATAATGCTGTTTACCTCTGCGGTACAGATATATCGTCTCAAACATCGACGCACCAACGTATCATGGATCCAGTACAATATGACTCTGAACTCCCTAATGGTGGAATTTACAGTTAACGTTTAAAGTTAAGTTTTTTTTATTAAAAAGTAATTTATTCGCTTTTTTCACCTGAGCATCTGAGCATAGCTGAGCAGATGCTCTGGTGAGCATATGCCTTATAATTTTAATAGAACGTAATACGGACACGGCCGTATTGTTCGGAGATTCCTCTCTCAAGAGCCCTGACCATTGGTAGCTGGGATCCTATTTCCAATACCGGTGTCCTAATATTTTTATATTTTTTAATATGTTTGTTTTTTGTTTGGAAAGATTTATTTAAAAATATAAATAATATGTATATTTATAGAAAATAAATAGACCAATAATAATGTTTTATTTACAAATGTAAAGTGAGTTTATTATGTTTTAAACAAAAATGTTATAGGAATTGATAAGGACGATTTCATATAGTTTAAAATAAAAACGTGAAGATTTTTGTTTTAATTAGAAAAACCCCCGACAAGAAACACTACCACGGGGGTCCAGAATGATGTACCGGAGCCAAGGTACACATTTAGACATCGAAGTCTGAGAGACACGGTAAACCGAAATACCGTTCGATTTCGAAGTCACAAGACAATCTCAAAACTAAGAATACTTGAAATTTGACCTTCCCTAATTTATTTACTAGAAATGTCTATATACAATCAAAAACTTGATAATTACAAATACAAGAATGAAGTTCGCTAAATGAATCAAACTACTTGGACGGTGTTAATTAAAACAAAGCGTTAGATTACTGTGTACCTGTGACGTTTATTGTTCATATACATCGCCTTCTGGCCATCTATGTACAAACAACTTATTATATACCGCTTGGTAAATCGCTGCAAGCTGTTGTCAACTTTAAACTTATACCTTTTAGGTTCATTTCAGAATTAATGAGTCAGTCTTGAATGAGATTCAACTATTTAAGTTGCAATATAAATTAATTGTTTTAAGAAAATAGTGACGTCATCGTTGACTCTAGGTTAAGCGACGCCACCAATCAGATCATAGTAAGTTAGAAACCCGTGTTTACATTTATCAGATAAAGTAAAAATGAATACTTTACCTCAATTCAACATTAAAACTTAAAAGTTGTAGAAAAGTTGATAAATAACGCAATAGCAACAATCAATTTAAAAAAAAAAATAGAAATACTGTGACCACGTGGTTAGTGAAAAAAAAATGTGGAACTTAGAAAATGTTAAGAAACTTCCGGAACAGGATTCCTTAATTATAAATGTTTATAATAATTTGGACGATTCTGACTGAATTTTAAAATAATTACTTACTATAACCATTTGAAAATACTCTGTAATAACAAGTTTGCTTTAATTTTAAAATGGTTTAATTTCTACCCAAGTATGAATACACCTTTACTTTGCAGTAGCAGTGATGATTCATTATTGTCTTAGCGCGAATAGACTATTGATTTCATTGAAGAGCAGTGCTGGCCCAATAGTTACCCATGACTTACGAGGGTTTGTGGGTTCAAAACAAGGCAGGCACTTTACTTTGTATAATTTATATCATCATTACTCTCAAATGGTAAAGAACATTGTGAGGAAGCTGACATATTGTCCTAGAAGGAAGACATGTGACATAGACCAGCTGCTCGTATTCATACTCCCTCCTAGAAAGGAGGTCAACATTATAGGCTGATTATACCAATAATTTAATAGCGACTAGAGTTTTGCAACAATTTACCAAACAGAAAATAAATACAAATATATAAATAATATGACACTCTCACTTATACTTATCAAAATATACACAACCAATTCCTAATTTATATTTTAAAATCACAATTCATTTTGAGAAAGTTTTCTAATAATTTAAATAATTTAATTACAATCACTGAGATCCGATTTTTAAGAAATATAATTTATTCAAATATTTTTTTATTTAATTGGCACAGTAATACTCACTAGCAGCCTTAATTATATTGTTTTCTATAACGCCTATATACGCCTAAATATAACATGGTTGTACAGCTAAAAAAATATCTTTTAAAAGAAAAAATATAATAACAAGGTTTAAAAACCAATTTCATTTTTGAAAACTTATATGAGACCATATTTTTGAGAATCGAAATAATACTTTTTGTTCTTCTAATAATAATAAATTTCTTTTTTTTTTCAGCTATAACTGAAAATCTTGAGCATCATAATTTATTAAAACTTATCACTAACATAATAAAGCCCATATTTCCTTGCAAATCTACATAAAGTATATATTTTTTTAACTTAAATTTGACACTGGCTGGTCAATAGACCTTTAAATCTTATTCTAAATTGAAAATTATTTCAAATTGGGCCTTTTGTGCTTATGGTCCTATGTTAAGTTACTGAGTAAACTAGTTTCAACTTTATTGCTTTGTGCTTAAGGTTAGTATTACGATACAAAAGCTTAATCTTAGGGCTACGTGTTAATGGAATGGAGTTAGGAAGCCCGATAGTAATGAATTGGATGGTTTACATTTACACAATAGCTGTTTACATGAATTGATGTTCCAACGAAATATCTAAACAATATCTAAATACGTGAAGTTAGTAATTAAAACAATTACCCGAATTCGTATCATTTTCAAATTCATTTTCAGTGTTTTGGTACATGTAAAAGTCTGATAACTGTCCTATAAATAAGAATAAAAAGTATAATAATTAGTTAACTATTTATGTAAAAAATATAGATACCTCCTGATTTATTTATTTAGTTGAAACCTCTTTGGTTAGTCACAAAACCAGCATTTTATATATGACATAACCACTTTAGTACTTATAGGCTATCCATAAATTGTCACACGTTTAGACGAAAGGAGAGGGTCAACAATTTTTAGTAACAAGGCAAATGACATCACAATTCAAAATCCATATCTAAGTATTAAAATGATAAATTTTAACTATTAACGAAAAACTTAAAATATATTTCCAACTCTATCATTATAGATATAAGGTTAAATTGTTTCGTTAGCGAATTCAAAAACTAGTTTCGAAACTACTATATTAATTTTATAATTTATGTAACGTCACACTAAGGACCCCTCCTTAGTGTGACGTCACATAAATGACGATGAGGAGGGGGAGTAAAAATTCGTGTGACAATATTAATTCATGGATTGCCCTGTACTCCAAACCACAGCGTAGTAAGAATGAAATGATATTTTATGTATAAATGAACACAAGTTCTGGGCACGACATGGCCGATGGTAGTAACAGCCACTCAGAAGCAAGCCCTATGACGCGACATCTGCGATCGTCCAATGGCAGACGTTCATTTCTGCCTAGCTTTTTAGGTGAAACCTGCGGATTCGAGTGTGGCCATTTTCTAAATATAGCGCTATACTTTATGTTAGAGACATGAATAGGGTTTTTAGGCAATAATTTGAGTGATTTCAATAAAGTTATATGTCCGATATTAGCAAATACTATATTCTTGACTTAATAATGCTCCCTTATACTGAAAACTAAAATGTTGAGTTCATCGCCATCTAGCGAGAACTAGGCCACACACTAGCCCGTAGCATTCACCCTTAACCTTTTAACCACATACGTCGGATATATCCGACATATATCGCGTTTATTCCACCAGGGTCGCACATCCACGACCAAGTCCTCCATCTTGCCAGCTCTTCTGTCACCTAAGACTGAAGAGCTAAACGAGAGTACCCAGTCGCACACACGATCCTGGTTGATAAGACGTAAAAACATTCGTCGGTCCAATCCGACGCGAGCGGTTAAATGGTTAAATTCGATTACTAATCATATACTTATTACTTAATGTGTTACAGGGTGACTTTTCTTTTACTGGCAATATTTTCAGGGAGTGATTGTACTCATGAACAGAGACAACTTTTCAAGAGTCGAATACAGAGATAGAAAAAAAAAAAAAAAATAGTAGTTCACCCATTTTTTCGAGTTGCGATTACTTAAATATGAGTGAACTTATGAGTTGTTTGAACAGCTTATTTTTCTCATATTTCTGATCTCATATTTATTTGAGAAGTATTACTATCAAAAACCAAGTACAATTTAATTGAAGTAAATAATAATAAAATAAACAATGCAATTTGGCCGAGGCGTATTTCGTTCACTGAGAGGAAAAAAAAGTATATTATAATATATATGTAGCCTTGAATATTATTCAAGAGTTTTAAAATGGGTAATCTACTTTTTAATAATATTCAAGGGTTTTAAAATTGGTAATAATATTTTACTTTATTTTTTAACTAGCTGTCCGCCCGTGACTTCGTCCGCGTGTACTTCGGTTATCGCACTCTAAACGGGTTTTCCCGTAGGAATATGATGTTTTTCCGGGATAAAAAGTAGCCTATATTCTTTTCCATGTCAAAGGCTATATGCATGCCAAATTTCATCCAAGTCCGTTCAGCCGTTTTTGCGCGATTAAGTAACAAACAATCCACAATTTTACATTTATAATATTAGTTAGGATTTTCTTGATAAAGTGGATTAAATACACTTCTCGTCACGTTTTTGTAGTGACGAATAAACAACGAAATGACGTTTTTCGATAAAAAGAAGATTGTCCCATTCATATTCATGAGTATTTTCACTCTCTGAAAAATTACCAGTGAAATAATAAGCACTCTGTTTTTTTTTTAAATTTCGTCACTTATTTACTAACTAAGCGATTATTTTCTGGTCGATAAAATTTAATATAGCAACATATTGTACTCTTGATTGGTTCCATTGGTTAACCCCAAAGGATAAAGGCGATCAATATTTATGTGACTCTAAACTTTTAAGTCTATTTTTCTATGTACTAACGTCACTAAAGTATTAATTTGTTCATTAAGTAAAGGGTCTTAATGAACAAATTAATACTTTAGTACTCAATAATTAATACTCAAGAAGAGAGATATCAGAATATAAGCTTAGTAACATACAGCCAATGTAAAGACTAAGATAATATTTGTACGTTAAGACAACCACGCGTAAGGTTGCCTTCGGCAATCTTCGTAAACCGAGCCAAGCCGAAGGTAGCGTCGCCCAATAATCGAATGTTAGCAAGCAGCGATTGAAAATCGACTTTACATCTAAGTATCTAGGTTTATTATTGCTTGACACTTTAGTCTTCAAAATATTCCCGAATGGGTCCCTTGAACGTGGTCAAAGAATATACTTAAGTACAAATGTAATTAGACTTTATGAAATTGACAGTAAAGTACAGATTAGTTAAGATGGAGTTAATTACAAGGGAATGGCTAATATCTATGTGAACCAACATTGTTAATCTACATTACAAAGATTTATTTGAGATGAGATGGATTTACAGAAAGGTTATTTACGAGTAAACATTGTGATGAATGCGAAAGTGGTGTGTTACGTGATAAAGGGTAGTTGACTATTTTTTGACATTATATGATTGCTTTTGTTTTCAGATGACAAGAGCTTAGACCGGTTCCTTGTCAGCACTGGCTTAGAGTTAGTTCACACCAAGACCTGACGCTGCGCAAGGAGCGACTCAAAATATATTTTTATTTACTACACGGAAAGATAGACATTTCAGATCGAGATGCTTCGCGACATAGCGTTGCGTGGTGCAACGTCTTCTGAATTCACTCAATGAAATATATAGTAAATTAAGTTATATAATCTTTCTTCGCGCAGCGTCGTGTCTCAGTATAAACTGACCCTTACGTAGTATCTACGAATCTCACTTTTTTATATCCACAAAAAAGAATAATATTATTTCAGCTGTGGAGCCATACCCGCTCCGGGTCCGTCGACCAATGTCTGTCAGTGAGAGGACCGCTGCAGTCCCCGGACTCTTACGTCAAAATATAAGAGAGAGAGGTCCTCCCACAGACAGACGTGGGTCCACGGATCCGGAGCGGGTATGGCTTCACAGTTGAGTTAATATTAAAGTTGACTTTAATATCGATTCGCAAACGTAGCGATTTCATAATTTATCAGACAGAGATGAGCCAGTACTTCTGTCGACAGATTCTTTCCAAACAATTATATTACAATGCTAAATAGTCAACTACCCTACTGAAGTCGTGATGTAACCAATTATTAGTAACAACTATGACAACATATGGAAACCGTGAACACCGGTAGCTTTTAATTTGATGGTCACCAACAATTTGCTCATGTAACACAGAATGGCAACTGTTTAGAAGATAAGTCTCACAAACATTTCAAAAAAAAAGTTACACTTAACTAAATTATAGGGAGTTTGTATGAAATTATTTACAGTTTATAGTTCACCTATAGAGGTGTCAGCACAACACGTGTCAATGTCAATAACGTATATGAGATCTGCAGTGCACGCTTAATCTTAAAGAGACACTTTAAGATTAAGCGTGCGTGTGTAAAATTATGCTTTTGTAAATTGAATCGTAACATGTTACGTTTAAGATTCAATTTCCAAACACCTATTTTTTGAGTTACTTCACATTATGATACTCTTTAACCGCTTGCGTCGGATTGGTCCTACGAGTGTTTTCTTGTCCCATTCGCCAGGGCCGTGTATTCACGACTGGGTACTCCACCTCGTTTAGCTCTTCAACCCCCATAGGTGACAGAAGAGCTGACGAGATGGAATATTTGGTCGCGGATATGAGACCCTGGCGGGATTAACAGAGCGTTTGTCGAATATGTATTTTTTTTATGATTGCTAAGTTCGCGCTTGACCACTATCTCACTTGATGGTAAGCGAAGATGCGGTCAACGATGGAGCGTGCTTACTTATAAGCAACCTATTAGCTCTTGATTTAAAAATTTCCAGGTTGTAGCCACGGAAACCGGCAGAGAATTCCAATCCTTAACTGCACAATGAATGTACTCTTAAAACGTTGTGCGTATAGCTCGGATGTCCCCCATGAAGATGATGTGGCATATATCCGACGTAGGTGGGTAAAAGGCTAAAGGTATACAGGTATACCACGCTAGGGTATACCTGATAGGTTTGTCTGCAGTTATACCAGTAGGTAAGCTTGTATACCTGCACAGGCAAACCTGTCAGGTATACCCTAGCGTGTAAGTATGGCTACCTTTAACTCTTTGAATGCCGTAATTAGAGACACAATAGAAAGACAATTGCTTATGTCGAACTGTGTAACATAAGACATTCAAAAGGTTAAGCATGGGTGCAGGATTGTTACAGTTGCGGTGAGCATCAGATTACAAGCTACCGTCTCTATCTACCCCTCAAGCCTCAACAAGTAGAACAAGCAGTAGGTTGACGGCCAGCACCGAGATGTGCGTGAAGGCGGCCACGGCGGAGTTGTCGTGGTACCGCAGCTGCGACTTACCGGCGGTCAGCGAGCGCGGGTGCCGGTGCACCGTCATGTTCACAGTTATTGGAGACGTTTGGTTCGCTGGCACCGATATTGCTGTGTACGGTGGGATTGAGTAGCTGGAAACAGATTAGTTTAAACTTATTTTTTGTTAATAGCATAGCATGGTCGGTCTTATAATGTTCCCACTGTTGGGACTCAGGCCTCCTCTCTAGAAAAGGGAATTGGCTATAATCCAACACGCGGGCCCAGTGCGGGTTGGTGGATAACCCATGTCTTCGAATATTTGGTTCTAGGACATGTCAGTTTCCTCATTATTGTGAATAGGCTCTTAACAAACTGGTGCGCCTCACTATCAACGATTACGTTACTGCTTACCATCAGGTAGGATCGTCATTACATCAATAATCTTAATATATATAAATCTCGTGTCACAATGTTTGTCCTCAATGGACTCCTAAACCACTTAACCGATTATAATAAAATTCGCACACCATGTGCAGTTCGATCCAACTTGAGAGATAGGATAGTTTAAATCTCAAATTATAGTCACAATTTTAATTTATTGCTAATTATTTGTCTGTTATTATTTGACAGTCACAATTATCTGTTAACTCCAAATGATTCTAACAGATGTCGATACCTTTCGACTGGGTTGAGTAAGTAATCAATAGATGGAGCTGCTATGTTTAGCCACAGCAACGCGTGGCCGGATCAGCTAGTAAATATATATATATAAACCAGTACTTGACTGCGATCGCGCCTGATGGTAAGCAGTGATGCTATCGTTAATGGTGACTGCCAATCGGATTGAAAAAATGATTACTGTATGCGATAGTCAAATTCATGACAAATAGTATAGGCTATAATAACATTACGCTACAACCCAAGGAGGCGGAGTAGTTACCATAGACGCGGGTGAAACTGCGGAAGACAACTCAGAGACTAACTAAGTAACTAACTAAACTAATAAACTTGTACTTCTTAAATTCTGATGTATCTTGAATGTTTGTGAGCGTCAACTTACCCGGAGGCTACAGCAGTGATGTTGTACTGGCCGGGCAGCAACATGCGCCAGAAGTAGCCGTGCTCTGTGGTGCGCACCACGTGCTCGTTGCCCTCTATTCTGATCTGAGCGTTCTGGAAATGTAAGAAGAAGAAGAAGAAAAATAAGAATAATTTATTTGTAAACATAGGTGTGTATGTGGGTGTATATATGAGGTAATTACAATTAAATACTATGAGACTGTGTGAGGCAGCGCTGTAAATAACGTATTTATGTTGCTTGTAGCAGAATAATGATGTGGATAACATTTTCCAACGAGGATCAGTAATGATTTTTGCGAAGTATGCAGACTTATATAGTAAAAAAAAAAACAGCAAATCTGTGAAGAAATTATTTAAATCACACCATAAATGACGAAGATGCAACAATTTTAGTGTATTGGTTCCAGAAACGCGCCCGAGAATGAAGCGAAACGTGATGTTTTGATCGGTCTCCACCGGCGAATGTATACGATTAAGCCGTTCGTCGCACGGATCATGACAGATGACGTCATAGTAAGTCCAGCGAGAGCGCCCGTTTCTAAGTAGCAATTCAGAAAAAAAAAATCCACCATTTCTTGACGGATTTTAATAATTAAAAAAAATATGTTCAGTAAATTATTACACGTACAATGTACTCACTAAAAATCGGATTTGCTATTTTATGATTGATCCTCATTGGTTCGAAACTATTGTGCACAATTGTTGTTATTATTATATTATTATAGTTATCCCATATTGTCCCTCAGCTGGGCAAAGGCCTCCCTCCACGACTTCAAACGATCACGGCTCCTCGCTTTCTCATTCCAATTCTTAAGGAAGCCATCCAGGTCGTCCCACCATCTCCTACGTGGTCTGCCTCGGTCACGCGTCGTTGTTATTGTTGCAAAAAAAAAGACGTGTGGCACTTGGGGACTGCCGCGGTAAAGCTATTATTATAGCAAATATAATTATATATTGCATAGCGTTTTTTCTTTGATATTAATTGAAGTTACACTTTCACACATTGTATTGAATTTTGATTGATTGTTCACTCATTTGTTTTCTTATCTGTCACCACGCTCAAAAAACAAATGAGTGGGGGGTGTTAGGTAATTTTCGTTACGGAATTTTTGGATTCGGTCTCCACACTTAAGGCCCGCGATAGAAGCTATGCAATAGCTTAAAAACTGTTTTCTATTTACCTTGACAGGTTCCCCAGCCTCATCTAACACGACGCCAGTGACGCCGATATGCGCCTGCTCAATGAAAGCTAATAGCGCATCCTTATTCAGATGCCAGTACTTCGGCAGTTCCTCTGCGAAGGGGTACTTGCAGCAGGACAGCTCGAACGTGACTTCGAAGCAGTTTGAATGGACGTAGTTGAAGTCTTGCATGCCACCTGAAAAAAAGCAAGTTCTAATAAAGGTAGGTATTATGCAAGATTAGTTTTAGTACATATATGGAAAACCCGAAACACTGACAAGTATTTTTATTTAAAGAATCTATGTACAAAATTTCATAACTGTACGATGAAAAATCACGAAGTTATAAGCTTGTTATGTTACTTGGTTGGCCGCACAAATACATGATCACCGGGCCATCAGGGCGAATGAGGGGTTGTTTTACTCCCGCATCCAGCTGTGCGCCAGTGTCTAATGCCTGCTATAATCTGTGTTGTACTTAAGTCGGCGGTGTCCAAGTTGTGACCTTTTTTAAATGTTTTTGGAAAAAAATATAACGTGGTGTAAAACTTATTGGAATTCGATTCAATTACTGATTCTGAGCAAACTATATTCAGGTTCCGCATGTAGTAAAAATTATGTTGTACATTTTTAATTCATTAAACCCCAAGCGAACGCCGGAGTTCGCGCACCTATTGTCTTGCAATAGTTTGTATCTGCAATTTCCACGATTGAAAGGTTAAACACCAATCTAACCCAAATTGAGACGGCTGCGGGATTGGTCGAAAAAGGTACCGCAGCCGTGGAACAGCGTACAGCTAAGGAGTGGATTTTGCTGTATGAGCCTGAGTTTTTTGACGTAAGTATTTTGACTAAAATTTAAATATGTACCTCAACATAAGAGACGTAAGAGTTTTTTTTTTCTAAAATCTAAATATGGCCCTTACGTTCATTTTTATTACAGGTATCGATATCGTCGCTTACCATCAGCTTAGTTAGTGATCAAATGCGAGCTCATCTATATATCTATACATATAAATAAAATTGGAGTGTGTTTGTAATATTGAAATAACTGCTTTTTACTACATGCATATGGATATATATATACGGTACATACACCAAAATAACAATTGTCTGTCTGTTTGTCTGGGCTAATCTTTGAAATGGCTGGACCGATTTTGACGGGACTTTTTTTTGCCAGGTAGCTGATGTAACCAGCGTCAGACAACTACCCGTAGTAGTCTGGCATTTCGCTGAACTGGACCTTTTTTGGCGCGCGCGCGTATAACACACAATGTTACTTTTTATTTATTTTATTTTTTTTTTGTTTAGTGTTTGTCTTAAGTTTTTGTTGTATAATGTTTTTTTTTTGCGCCAAAATAAATACTTTTCTTTCTTTCTTTCTTTCTTTCTTTCTATGTAATAAGGAGTAGTATAGGCTACTTTTATTTTAGAAAAAAATAATTCTAAATCCCGTAGTCCACGCGAACGAAGACGCGGGCACAGCTAGTCAATAATAAAAATTGTGGGTTTTGGTCAGTAACTCCCTCTTGTTCCATGGAAAGTGGGAGAAGTTGTTTGATGATTTCCCACCTCTAACAAAAGTAAAGTCCTAACTTTACTTTTGTTAGAGGTATACGAAAAGTAGTCATACTAATTAATTCAAAAGGCTGAATATTTGACTTACTCAAGTTTAAATCTTACGACCAATAGAGAGAGTTGAAATTTCAATCGATTCAGTACTGGCCTATCCCCCTTTATGATAATACGAGTTTAGTTTGTTGAACTGACAGATATTCGCAACGTGATTACGTGACACATACAACGTTAGTAAATTTCTATTTTTAAATTCGTTTGAAGTTGTACGAAGGTTATATGTACACTCACAATGGTCGGAGTTAAGTACATAACCAGACTTGATCAGAGAAAATTAGAGCTCAGTTAGGAAGTAATTTAACTGTAAATAAACGGTTATCATATTCTGTATTCTGTTATTTATTCATTCTAGCTTATATAGCCCCCCCCCCCCCCCCCTACAGGGTAAAGGCCTCCAATTTTTCCTCCGGTTTTGGGAAAATGTAAACCAGTCCTGTCTGGTTGTATCCTGGTCGATTGTGGTGATTGATGGTGATTTCTCAAAGGACTTTAAAATTACACGAACCTTGTACAGAATACCAGTGCACTCCATTAGTGAGTCCTCCATCAAAGTTCTCTGGTGGACAGGTGTCCCCAACTCTCATGTCTTCGTTGCAGGACGCTTACTCACCAATATTATTACTCTTTACCCAAAGACAATAAAAATAACCAAAAACTACAAACCTTGTACAGAATACCAGTGCGCTCCATTAGTGAGTCCTCCATCAAAGTTCTCTGGTGGACAGGTGTCCTCCGCTCGCATAACTTCGTTGCAAGACACTTTATGACTAATGTTATGACTTTTTACCAAAATACTCTGAAAATACGAACCTTTTACAGAATACCAGTGCGCTCCATTAGTGAGTCCTCCATCAAAGTGCTCTGGTGGACAGGTGTCCCCCGCTCGCATTTCTTCGTTACGAGACGCGTAGACATTGGCCAAATGCTTGAACAGCGAATCGTCAGGGGACCGACTCTCTTCGCAACATTCCTTGCCCGTACTGAAAGAAATTACAATATTACGATTACGACTTAACAAGAGTATCAGATGAGAGAGTATAAAACGCGAAAGTATCAATCTAAACTAATATTATAAAGGGGTAATCGTAATCCCTAAAACTACAGAACCGATTTTGAAAATCCGTTCAACAGTAGCATACAAATATATATAATATAACACTGAGTAACATAGACATATTTTCTACCACCAAGCATTCGAAGTCACAGACAAAAAGCTAGTCTCTAATTTAAAAAAAAACCCGGCCAAGTGCGAGTCGGACTCGCGCACACAGGGTTCCGTATTGTCCATAGAAAATACAGAAAAAAAACATGTTTGTTGTACGGGAGCACTTGAATTTTTTTTCTGTTTTCAGTAATTTGTTGTTATAGCAACAGAAATACAATCATTTGACAAAATTTCAACTGTCTAGCTGCTATTGTTCATGAGATACAGCCTGTAGCCCGATTCCCTTAATGAAAACCGTCACGATATCGTAGCGATTTAGTCGTTTACACCATTTCCGTATACACATCCATCAATCGAGTTTGAACGACACCGATTTTAAAGTCGTTTGAAATTCGTCGCTTGAAAAAAAAAATGTATTAAATTATCCTGATAAAATACCTATTAATGTAACTGGAAAACCGCTTTTGAATAGGACTTCGATCGAACGACTAAAAAACTTCAATGATATTTGGCTTGTTTGATTTTACGTGAATCTGACTACTGGTAACCGAACGACGGACAGTGAAATGACAGCAATAGGGACCCGTTTCTACCCCTTGGGTTCGGAAACGGGTCCCTAAAAAAATAACACAACGACACTAAGCCACAAACCTGGAATCATCATAAGGATAGCTAGCAACCACAGCGCCTCCATGCAAATTCCCAGATAACACGAACTGCTTGCTGGTGACCCATCGCATGAGCGCCACGGTCTCCGGCTGCCGTCCACCGTACAAATACGCGTCATCATTCGACCTGGTCTTGTCGAACTGGTCAGGAAAGTCTCTGTTCAAGTCCACGCCTTTAGCGTTGTTTCTGCCTAGGTATTCTTTTAGGGACTCGCAGCTGCCTTCCTGAAAAGGTAAAGGGTTTTACTTAGTAACATGTTTAAGCATTGGCGAATCTATACTTATTTTCAGAGGGGCCTAGCTCTATATGTATTTATTTTGGAGGGGCCTAGCTCCTAAAATGCCTGATTTTTGTGTGAATTTTTTTGCTTGTTGCGACCCCACCTGTTGGTAAGCAGTGATGCAATCGTTGATGGTGAGGCGCACTAGTTTATTAAGAGCCTATTCACTGTAGCCTTGAAGACACCCAAATTATAATCGGACGGGAAGACCGCAGCAGGCAATTTTTTTTTTTTTTTTTCTGTTGTAAACTAGTACTTGACTGCGATCCCACCTGATGGTAAGCAGTGATGCAATCGTTGATGGTGAGGCGCACTAGTTTATTAAAAGCCTATTCACTCTAGCCTTGAAGACACCCAAATTATAATCGGACGGGAAGACCGCAGCAGGCAAACTGTTCCAGTCCTTCGACGTACGCGGTATAAACGACGAGGCGAAACGCATAGTCCGGACCGTAGAGGTTTCAACAACGTAAGGGTAGGCGGTATTTTGGCGTCCTTCATAGAATTTTTAATTCAGCCTAACATCCTAGCATAACATATGCGTATGCTAGGCTAGGCCAAAGTGAGAGAAGTTATTTGATCCTCACAAAAAAAGTCTTGATGAAATGAACATCTAGAACTAGATGTTCATTCGCAATTAAACAGTTTTTTGCTCTCACTCGGAACCTTACTTTCACACTGTTATGTGAAATAGGTATCTTGAGCTCATAATAAGACGGTCACGGAAACGATGTTTACTTTGTACAATTCCACTAATTGTATATACTCGTACTATACAATATTTATGTAAGATATCAAAAGATTTGTATAAACACTATGTACGAGTATCATTTTTTTTAAGAAACAATCTGCATTATCTACACCAATATAATAAAGAGGTAAAGTTTATTTTTTGTTTGTGGAAGTACTGGTCTGATTGTTAATTTTTTTTCGCCTATAGAAAGCTGCTTTATTACTGAGTGACATAGGCTATATTTTATGCACGCGGGCGAAGTTGCGGGAAAAGCTAGTTAAATATATGTATGTAGTTACAGACAAGAATTTTATTAAGTTGATGTAGGAGTTCCCAAATTACGGCCCGTGGGCCAAATCTGGCCTGCCCGCGCCAGTGCCATTGATCCGGCCCTAGTGTCATTAATGTGGGCCGCGACATTAAATGTCTTAATGTCTTCTGACTCTTTCTGTGATAACTTGAAGAAAAAAACAGCGATAACATTACTCGGTAATATTACTTGCAAAGGTAAAATGTAAGAATTATGATGACGCATAAAACTTAAGTATTTATATTAACAAGTAACAAATAATTATTTGTCATTTTTTCACTAACAATAGTTTGTAGTTGTAGACCAATTTTTCTTCTATCGACCATGGAACACACTGAAAAAATCATATTGACTCTCAAGGCTTCAAGTTTACCGAGACTCCTGAGTTAATTTATACATAGATGTCCCTGCTAGGGAGCCATAAAATTAAGATTAAAGCTAGGACTACATTAGACCTCACGTGGACCACGCCTGATTTGTACGTAGAACGACGTCGCGTGGCGTGGATCAAGTGTCGCTCTACAAGTCTATTATAGTTTCCATATAAAATGTTTAGAGAAGAGACCGACGCGCCCAGATCGGCGTGTGTGGCACACGTGTGCGCAGTGTACTTCTAGCTTAAATTATAAGCCTAAGATTGATGGGGGCTCTCTAATGACGATGCCTGCCAGGGTTGCGGGATAGTTCGAAAACCTCCCCGCAGTCCTCAGGGCCGTCTTTCACCTATTAGCGGCCCTGGGCATATTAGGATAATGGAGCCCCTATGTCCATAATAAAGCACTATTTTGTTAGAAATTCATTAGATAAGTATTATGATGAAAAGATAAAAAGTTGAATTTGAAATTTTCAAATTGTGTAATTTATTACATCAGCAAATGCGGCTCTCAAAATTGTGAAGGAAAACATCGTGAGGAAACCGGCATGTGAACCACAAAATTCGAAAACATGTGACATTCACCAACCCGCACTGGGCCCGCGTGGTGGGTTACGGCCCATTCCCTCTCCTAGAGAGGAGGCCTGACTACCAACAGAGGGAACATTATAAGGCCGGCTATACTATGCTAGATAATAAGTATAATGTGATCCATAATAAGTAACCAGCAACCAGGATTAGACTTATAATATGTATGCTGTTTGAAGGTACCTCTTCAAACAGCATATAGCCTTTTTCTAGATTTGAGTTTAGCAAAATCGTTAATCAATTAAAAAAAAAATTAAATTAATTCAAACTTATTAAACATGCTGGAATCGGGAAGCCTAATTTATAGGCGAGAGTAGAGTAGCTTTCGTTTATCGTTTGGTAATTGAGTAGGTAGAGTAGGGGGCCCCAATCAATTGCGGGGCCCTGGGCACGTGCCCAGTGTGCCCAGTGGAGAAGAGTGCCCTGGCAGTCCTAGAATGTAAAAGGCAACTAAACGAAAACAAGTGGGTTTTAGTCACCAAAAGTCTGACAAGGAGTGTCAGTGCCTCCTAAAGCGGGAGACGTTATTAGATGTTTTCCGATACTAAAATAAAACAGCAATAAATCCGCCTACCTAGTAGTTACTTCGACAATTTTCTCTTTAACCGTTCATTGTAACGGGAGGCCCATGTTTAGCTGTGGGCGATACTTAACACCAGGCGGCGTCGCATTTGAATACATATCGCAACTATCAATGCCGTGGGCTGTGTGAATGTTCGAAAGAGTTACCGTGGTTCTGGACCGCAAAGAGCAACTGAAAGGACTCAGATATATTCTAAGTCAGTAAAAGTCTGGCACTAGCACCACACAGAGTGAGACTAGTTGTTAGTTTATTTTAATCCAACAGATAACAATTGACCCAAGTCTTACACAGTTGCCAATAACAGGTCAACCGGATTCACAAAATAAGGAATGATATATAAAGCTGATATATAGAGCTAGTGTGTAATTGAATTTAATACTCGTGTAAATTTGAACTAACATAGAATTAAGTGCTACTAACATACAATGTGGACCAAAAGTTGTCTTTTTTAAATAAATTATTATTATTATTATTATAAAACAAAAGTAGTTATTATTTAAAATAATATTGCAATGGATTGATAAATCAAATAATTATTAATTATAGAAACAAAATCATACATTGCCATTATATTCTTATATTCTTTATTGTACAAAACTTTTACAATAAATAAAAAATAAGACAGCTGATGTACACAGGCGGCCATTGAAATATGAACAAAGCAACAAAATAGTTAACTTAATCAAAATATTGCTAATTTTTTTTACCGATAGACAGCTGCTTTATTCCTGAGTGACATAGCTTATAATTTTATGTACGCGGACGAAGCTGCGAGTAAAAGCTAGTAAAAAAAATAAAAAATATATTTAACGATTTTCCACCTCATAAAAAAAAGTATTATTACATTTACTACATATTATGATACTGTAAGCATCATAATTATGATGCTTTCGCTGTGCGCTATTGCAAACTTCATTGATAAGGCACGTTTAATTAAAGTTCTACTACATAAACTCAAAGCTATGACATACAATTGTAGACCTTATTCGTTAATACATTTAAGATCTGTTTTAGATAAATCACTAATTACGACTTAATTGACATTCAAATATAGACCTTATTTTACATCAAATTATGGTCTGTTTCAGATTTTGTGACTGCATCTCAAATGTAGGTGGAAAGTTTCAGTTTTGATGTAGTAGTATTGTATTATCTGAAGTCAAGTGAATGACCTATAGGACATGCATTTGCAATAAGTTTCCTTGTCAACAAGATGATAAGAGACTAACTATCACCTCTTATCAACTAGGTACTCCTTAAGACGGATGTGAAAAGCAAAACATGTATTAGAAAGTAGCCAGTAGGTAATCATATCTATATATATTATTAGATATGATTGCCTACTAGTTGGATTTAATTACATCATTTTTAGTCCAAGAGGTTTTTTTTACTGACTAAAAAACCCACTCCGTTCCTTCGTTGCCTTTCATACCGGGGCCGAGCATTCGTTTCAGAAGCAGACCCTCGGCCCCAGCACGATAGTCCTAGAGGTAGAAGAACACAGTGTCTCAAGACGAAAGTCTATGAACTGGTCATAAACTTCCGTCTTGAGACACTGTTGCACTGTGTGCTTGTTGATAGAAATGACATGTGGCTTAGAAACGTGGTCGCTCATAATGAGCATCATCAGATGGCTTAAAATCACCCTAAGGCAATGGAAAGGGATATGCACGGAGTTTTCTTGCGTGATCGAATCAGGAATGAAGATATCCGCAGGAGACCAAAAGTTGACGACATAGCACGAAGACTCGCCACACTAAAGTGGCAATGGGCAGGGCACATTGCTCGCAAAACAGATGACCGCTGGGGCCGAAAGGTTCTGATGTGGCGACCGCGTACCGGAAATCGCAGCGTTAGAAGACCTCCTACAAGGTGGACCGATGACCTGGTAAAGGTTGCGAGAATCGGATGGGTCCGAAACGCACAGGATCGTTCATCGTGGCGACACCTGAGGGAGGCCTATGGCCAACAGTGGACGTCTTTCGGCTGAAATGATGATGAAGGAGGTGGAAAGCACTAAATCGCTTGCGCACCCAGGTAAGCCCCTGCAAACATAACTTGGCTAAATGGTTTTTTTTTATATAGACATGCCCTATAATCAATGTGCGTGCGGTTTTTTTTTTACCAATAACTTCTCCCTCTCTGGGTGGAGCAGGGCTTGACAGACGAGGAACGCAAAGGGCAACTGATGGAACACAGATGGATTTAGTCAGTAAAAATCTGATAGTCCGTCACGCTCAATCTCTCGCGGTAAAAACTATCTGATGACTCATCCTCAAAATAGAGGTTGTCGTTTAAACGTAGTCTGGTAGACAGTGCGTTGTGGCTTTACTTATATCCGCATAAGTAACCATTATGTACACTAAGTTTAAATAAATATAAGAGTAAGACAACAGCGGTTCTGTTGGGCAAATAAATAAAATAAACAATAATAATTCCAAGCAGAGCTTGTGTTTTGAGAACTACACAAACTGAAAAACATATTTATATATTTCTAAACGCATACATATTATAGATAAATTATGCCCAGACACAGAATAAATGATCGTGCTCATCACACAGACATGTGTCTTGGATGGGAATCGAACCTACGAACTCCAGCGTAGCAGTCAGAGCCACTAACCACTAGACCAATAGGCCAGTCTTAAATGGTCAAACTTTCTGTGTTCGACACAGAAAGAATTTTCTTTTCCTATAATAATTCGTCTCTCATTCTCTCGAACATGTAGTTATAAAAACCGATAAGGTTCAAACATTTTCACAAAAGTCCCGTTAGTTACAACTACAATTCGCGTTTGTTATGGAACTGTAATTCGCACCTCGTTCACGATAAATGCCGCTTACAAAATCATGTCCAATTCGTTACAGTTAAAAATGTTTTTTATAAATTACTTCCATGCAGAAAATTGAAATTGTTGTATTTGCTTACCGGCTTACGTAAAGCCGTTGACTATTCAACCTAAAGTTAGATGGGATATAAGGAAGCAATGGACAGCTTTGATTGGCCTTGCCGAGTATTTGATAGGAGTAGATAAGCGAAAGGTGACAGACAATGCTCGACCACGCTGGCAGCGCGGTGCGGGTGCGGTAACGCGCGCGTGTTGCTTGGCTACACTGGCAGCGTGGCGCGGGGAGCGGAGCGGGTGCAGGTACAGGGTTTCCACTCGCCGCCCGTGCTCTCACTGTGGCCACTTGTATGAACGAGCTATGGCGTGACGTGAGTTGCCCACGCCGCATAACGCACCCGTGTGCACACTATGGAAACTATTTGGGTTGCCAAAGTGAGCAGGTGGGTGGTGGCATGAAGTTCTTATGTCCGAGATAGCTGCGCCGCGCTCGCTCCACACCCGCTCTTTCAGTCTGGCCGAACATACAAGTGTTGATTTTTTTTCCAGATACAAAAACCCAGTTCACACTATCCGATCCAGGATCTGAGGCTCGGCAGAAAAGCACGCGACCAATAGGGCAACCAGGCACTATGGTTTCATCATCACTTCTCGTCCATCGGGCATCGGCCGACACCAAGTGTTACCACAATGAATGATTCTATGCGTCTCGCATCCGTCAGATGCACTTGCCCTTCACCAGGTCATCGGTCCACCTTGTGGGAGGCCTGCACCATACGTCCATTCCTGCGCTTTCAAATCAAAATCAAAAATATTTTTATTTCACATAGGCCTACATGGGCACTTATAAAACGTCAGAAGTTAGTGCACGGTTCCAAATTGGTCGTTTCCTATGGAGAAGAACCGGCAAGAAACTCCATGGCTACTCTTTTAAAAAAGTGGTTGTTTTACAATATTGATAGATGTTATGTAAGAACAGTGTAGACCAGTCAAATATTGTACACAAAAGCACAATCAAAATTTTCTCAGTAAAAAACAAAGTAAGTCGTAATAGGAAGTAGTCTAAGAGTTCGTGGAGTATACAGTGTTCTCACATTTACAATACAAAAAGAGGCTATATAAAAAAAAAAAAAAAATCAGGAATAATATAATAATTACAACTATCAATTAAAACTTTCTGGTGGGCGAACCACTTTCGGCGCGATCGACCATCTATTCTACGAGCAATGACCATCGTCACTTAGTTTGGTGATTCTTCGAGCGATGTCGATAACCTTGGTTCTCTTGCGGATATCTTTTTCCTGATTCAATCACGCAAGGAAACTCCGAGTAGAGTTAATGTAGGTACATTAACTCTACTCGGGAATTGCCTTAAGGAGAATACACTCGAAGATGGAGGCGATTAAGAAATCGTCTACCTACATCTTTGAGTGTAGTCTCCGCTTTGTATAGAAGTAGGTAAAATAAACAGGGTTATTTGTAAAACACTAACAACCTTGCAGGACTGTATTACTAACATCATAAACAACAACTTTTGTTCTATCTAACTCTGTATTTTGCTATACCTACCTATGTCTATATGATGCGACGCACGCGCATCAGCACCCCACCGCCCAATCCCCCTTCCCCTCCGCTATTGTACTATCGCCTGTTTCGCATAGACTTCGTAATAATAATAAATAACCCTGTATATTTCTGTGAAAATGGTCCGCAAATATCTCATTACCTACTGCTAATGACCACACACATGATCCGCCACTGTAGCATGTAGATTATATATAAGATAAACAATGTAAATCTATTTTAAACAAAAGGTCACCTACAATAACAATGCTCTAATGAAAAGCATATGTTCAATGCTTGTTTGACGTGTTGTGTTTGTCATGCTAATTAAGCCTTTTTGCAATATCTGATTTTATGGTGTTGAATTTGTATCTATTTCACCTGATGGTATTTGGCCTGATGGTATATAATTATTTCATTTTCAGGCTTCGTAACTCAAAAGGAAAAACGGAACCCTTATAGGATCACTTTGTTCTCCGTCTGTCTGTCAAGAGATCTGAGACCCATCTCGAGAACGCGTGGAGGTATCGAGTAGAAAATAAAACCATACACTCAGTTCTGCGGTCTTCAAAGAGGCGTTGTCCAGGGGTGGTCTTCAAAGAGGTCACGGAACGCCTTCCATGTACTGATACTGATCACCGGGGTAGTTTTTGTGAGGTAAAAATCCCACGCTTCTTGGTCTTTACCTCAAAAGTTTTTTTTTTTATTGTTGATAGGTTCGCGATAGTTTTTCCCTGTCCCCGAGGCAAAAATAAGACTAGTTAGAGGAGGCTCGCGAAAAGGATGCATGGAAGAATTTGGGGAGGCCTTTGCCAATAGAACGGTACAAATAAAATAAAATAAACTTTTTTAGGTACATGTATTAGTTTACTTATGGCACCGACTTATGGTATTTTCCCTTTAACTGAAATTGTGTTTTTCAGCAGTCGGTGCATTAAAAGTTGACTGGAAATTATGTAAATCTTCATTAAGTACGTGAAGACTACTGAAGACACACAATGTATAATCTTAAAAATTATCAGCTCAATACTACATTACTAAGTAGCTAATCTCATGAGCACCTAAAGTAAATTACAAAACAACTTGAACTCAATTCCAAGTAAAGATAAACTCTGCTATGGGTAAACTGAATCATGAAAATAACCGAGTTCTTTATTGAATGGAAGCAATACACTTCATCACTAATTATTATAACAGTAATTGTCTCGTCCTGCGATGATAAAGATTTTTACTAATCTATAATCCTAACTAATATTATAAATGTGAAAGTGTGGATGTTTGTTGCTTAATCACGCAAAAACGGCTGAACGGATTTGGATGAAATTAGGCATGCATATAGCCCTTGACATGGAAAAGAACATAGGCTACTTTTTATCCCGGAAAAACATCTTATGCCTACGGGAAAACATGTTTAGAGTGCGATAACCGAAGTACACGCGGACGAAGTCGCAGGCGGACAGCTAGTAATCTATAATTAAGAAATGAATCGCTAAATGTGTTGCTAAGCGCAAATCTCGAGAACAGCTGAACCGATTCCGCTAATTCTTTTTTTGTTGTGTTTGTTATTGTGTGGAGAAGGTGCATAATTATGGAAAAAAAAATGAAAAATTGTGTAGAGTAGGGTAGTGTAGGCTAGAGTAGAGTAGAGTAAGGTAGAGTAGGGTAGAGTAAGGTATACTAGGGTGGAGTAGAGTAGAGCGGGAGCGAAGCCGCGGGCAGGAGAAACTGACTGACTGACTGACTGACATAACAACGCACAGCCGGTACTACTGGGACTAGGAGCGTCAAATTTTGCACAAGGTTTCCTTTTATGACGAAGCCGAGCACTAAGAGAGGGTTTTCTAAAATTCATACCTTATGGGGATGAAACGGGGGTCCAAAGTTTGTATGGAAAAACCTTCTTTCTCTTTCACGCGAGCGAAGTCGCTGGCAGAAGCTAGTGTAATCTCAATCAAACAGCGCTCACAGGTAAGCTAGCTTGATTGATCAATTTTAATAAAGAAGTAAAATTGTTTGAAAAAGATAATCTCACAAATCCTCCATTAAATAACTTCTTCCGCTCTGCATGGAACGAGAGAGAGGGGGAGGTTATTTTATGGTGGGAAAAATCATCCAATCCAACCCCCGCTTTTGGGCGGAGCGGGAGATAGTGTCAGACTCGTACTAACTAAAAGCCCACCCCGTTCATTCGTGCTTTTCGTACCGGGACCGAGCTTCCCTTTCGGTTAACCCTGCCCCAGTAGGCTTCGATCCGGCTGGGCCCCCTGCTGTTGAGGGGCGGGGGTGGAGTCTCACTAACTAAAACCCGTCATCGTGTTCTTTCAGATTAAATTAAATTCCTTTCAAAAGCAGGCCTGCTTCTGAATCGTTAAAAATCGTACCATGACAGTTCTAAGAACGACTTTTGTACAGAGGTGGACAGTTACGCTTGAAGATCGCTTAATCTGACGTTACAGATGCTCAAAAGACGGTCATCTGCTGTCAAATACACGTCAAATAGCACGCCATAGAAAAAAATCTATACAAAAAAAAAGCGTGAATGAAGCTTTCGTAAATGCCACTTAACAGGCCATTTACAGGCCTGCTATAACGAAGTCATAGTACAAAAATTAATGAGAGGCAGTTCAACTTCAGCCCTGCTAATAATACCCTGCTATAAGAGGTCATAGTAAGCCCCCTGATCGGCATGGCCACAGATTACTGAATAGTTACTACGTAAGCATGGCTGTCACAACTGGTCCGCAGTGTAGTTCTTCTCTACCTTTATTCTTTCGAACAATCCTGTAACACGAGGACACGTCGGTGCTCTACACAATTGGGGTAGACGTCCTCCGTATCTTGCCCAACAGGACACAGGAACCTTTCGAAACCCGATACAGAAATGTGTAGTTCCTGCGGGACTAGAGCACAGAGCCGGACTAAAAACGCAGAAAAAACTTAGTGAATGACATAAAAGTTTTCAATATTATTTACTTTTTGTTTAGCACAAAAACTAACAGAAAAACATGTCTTGTGAATGTGATTGAAGGAAATGTTTAAATTGTTACGTAGCCTTCTAGGTCACTTTTTATTTATTAACTAGCATGTCGAACTCGTAATACAGCACTATGCCATTTTTCGTAATTTTAAGAAGTATTTTTTTTTTAATAAAATTTGCCTAAGTTACTCCATAAAACATCAGCTATCTGCCAGTAAAAGTCCAGTCAAAATCGTTCCAGCCATTTCGGGGATTCACCGTAACAAACAGACAGATAGATTGACTGAAAATTGTATTTTTGTTAAAGGCATCGAATATACTTTAATTTGCATTTAATAAGAAAATATTATTTTGATATAACAAACACTTCAATTATTATTTATATTTATTATTTATGTAAGTATGTTTTTATATTATAGATACGTAGTTTTAGTATATTTGTCATATATGTATATAGATAAAAGATGTATCAACACCTTGATTAACGTAATGTTATACTTTACAGTTAGACGTATGTAGAGCAGTTATAAAGTGTGGAAATCAGATCAGAAAACTTGTTATAATGTTGAATGTTGTCTTTTGGGCGGGTAACCATCAAATAAGTCGATAGTCGATACTTATACAATAATGGTGTTGAGCATCGACAACGGCCAGATATAGACCTCCCGTTACAATGAACCGTTAAAGAGAGAACGGTCGAAGTAACTACGCTCTGTAGCAGAGGCGTATTGTGGACTAATTAGAAGTGGGCGAAAGCACTTCAGCGAGGCCTTTTTCTTTCAAAAATTCGATAACGAGACGGCGACTGTCGCAACCCAGTGTTCGATCACATCGTCGCTTACCATCAGGTGAAATAGTGGTCAACCGCGAGCCTATAAATTACAAAATAAAACCCTCGTTGTCAAAGAGCCCTCGCGCACACGAGACCTCTTTGGTTGCGAGGCCGTGGGTGAGGGTCCACTTCGCCCACGCGAAACAACTCTACTGTTTTGTAGATAGACTGATTGAATGGTAATTTTTTCTTTGCATGGATGATGCGAGGGGAAATGTCAGGCTGTTATTTACTAAACCCTCCCTCTTACTTCGGTTGCCCTATAGTGCTATGTATCTTTAGGACAATCTGTTAGCCCGTAGAATGTTGTCTTCGCCAACACCATTAGGTCAACTTTTGAAAGTGAAAATGAACCTTAATTTAGTGATAGGAGACGCCCCGGCCAGGGCAATCCCGAGTCGGAAGACAAGATGACGAGAAATGGATTTCTCGCCATTCGGTCGTCCAGACCGAGCCCAAGTTGTGAACGGCGCGTAGTGTTCCACGAGCACCTCAGAGAAATGTCAGTAAAACCGTAGGGATGGGGTCGACGCCCGCTAAGGCCACGAGGAATTTCTGAAAAGGACATCTATGGTCCTAAAACGCAAAAGACAACTAAAGACTACGAGTGTGATTTTAGTCAGTAAAAGTATGTACACACCCTCTCACAATAGAGCAGGATGATTTTTTATAATATCTCACTTAAAAAAAACATGCTGTTCTAAGAATGCGAAGTATGCTACATTAGAAGGATAAAATGAATGTAATTGGACGTAATGTTAAAATTAGAACATTACAATAGGCGCTTATACATACAGAATATTATAATTTAATTGGATTCCAATTAATAATAATTTTCACATTTTCCTTTTGTGCAACAATTTAGAATGCTTTTTCATTATTAAGTTATAAAAAGTTTTAAAAGGGCAATCACACTAAAAATGTAAATTTATTTTTGTTTAATTCTTTCAACCTAAATTTTATTATTTAATGTAGCAACAAGTTCAACACTTACTTTAGTTTTATGCATTGATAATAATCGATTGATATACTGACTCTGCCTTCACTCTACATTTCTTTTTTAATGATTTATTCAAGAAAATGTACGTAAATCACCTGTCAAACTGCAGCACAGTTTGTTGGCAGAAGATTTAGTGTTTTGTGGATAGTCTTCTTGAGTAACCAAATATGTAAACACATGGGACAAGATACATACCTACTTACATTATAACTATATGTTTAAACAGTAATAAACAGTAATCTATACTATAATCTATACTATAATATTATAAAGCGGAAGAGTTTGTTTGTTTGTTTGTTTGTTTGAACGCGCTAATCTCTGGAACTACTGGTCCGATTTGAATGATTCTTTCAGTGTTGGGTAGTCCATTTATCGAGGAAGGCTATAGGCTATGCTTTTTTCTTTTCAAAATTAGGGATCCGTAATAAAATGGCTATTTTGTAACACAAGGTGTAAAATCGAAAACCTATTTTTGCGTGCGCTGCAATAACTATTGACAATAGAACAAAATGATGTACGATGGGGTTGTAGATCCCATTAAGACCTACAAAAAAGTCCGCGAGAACATATATCTAGCTATCATGGTTTAATCACAATAACCGATTTTGTGTTCAAAATAATTATTAAATCGTCTGAAGATAAAAAACTACGTTAAATATGTATCGTAATATTAATCTTTATCAAAATTAAGCATTATGTTATCAAGAGTATTTATGTAGAAGTAAAATACTTTTTGTTTCATCTCAATCGGATATTTCGTTTAAAAGTTATCACGTGTGTAAGATGTTAAGAGTTGGTACCTATTAATGAGTTATGGGCCATAGAGTTTTTTATCAACATAAAATCCTGTAATAATCTTTTTCGAAATATATTTGTTGATGATTGTAAGTATATGATCTTTGAAGAGTATAATAAATACATTTATGAACGCGGTAATCTTGGGAAATACTGATCTGATTTGAAAACTGTTTAAATACTCAATAGTCCAATTATTGAGCGAGGCAATTATTATTCAATATTTTATCTCGGTATTTCCACGGAAACGAGAAAAACGCGGGTGAAACCGCGGGGCACAGCTAGTGACTTCATACATCTCAGAAAGTATTGTGTATCTTTGCATAAACTTAGAACTTTCATAATTAGATGCGATTTTCGTAAAATTAAACAACACTGTAAACTGCGCGACTCATAGAAGATATTATTTTCCATGCAAATTCACTTTTTATTGTACTTATTTGTTACTGTGCAGATTGGTCGACAAGACTGTTAGACTTCATACCTATTTATAATATAATAATAAAAAAAAAATACCTTTTTAAAGTAACATGTAGATGCTTGTTTCTCTAAGAAACTAACAATTGGAACCATATACTGGCTTCTAACAGTTATATATGCCCATGCCTGACTATTTGAAACATATTGCTTTTGTATGTTTGCTTATTAATATAAAAAGATGTTGTTATTCTCGCTATTAAAATTAAACAAAGACCGATAAAACTAATGAAATGAATGAGAATATAATCTTGTATTATTATAATAATATGTAAATTAAAGAGTTGTTCAAGGGCATTCTTCAACTCTGCCAGTATGTCACAATCCCACTTTAGTAATAAAAGTGATTCACGTATTTTGAATATAATGTATTATATAAATAAAAAGAGAAACAGACTGACTGACATATACACAGCCGAAACTACTGGGCCCAGGAGCGTGAAATTTTTTGACATAGATGAGCACAAAGAGGATTTTCCAAAATTCATCCTCTAGGGGGGCTGTAACAGGGTATCAAAGTTTGTATGGAGAAAGCTAAGTTAGTAAGTTATATTGTTCTATACAATAATATCAATGAGGTACAAACAATACAAGGATGTTAGGATAAATTAATTATTTACGGAGCCATTTAGTAATTAATATTAACAAAGTAACAAACAGTCACAAAGACCTTGAGGTTTAAGAGCGTTTCACTGTTTTCAGTTCTAGAGTGAATAAAAATATGGTTTGTCACATCACATGTATTCTATCTAATAAACAGACAACTTAGTTGCACTGCTCACTTATGTAAACAGACAGTTACCAGCTATATACACAAACATGTTTAAATGAAATGCTCTGTGAGAAGATATTGTCTTCTTATAAGAATACTATTTAAATGTAGATATTATAACTATAATAAAAATTATAATTAAGTTACTTACCTCACTACTTTCATATCCATCAGGATTCAATGAAGGCATCAAGTGTATATCAGTCGTGTTCAACAGCTTCGTGACTCGGTCATTTTTCCCATAATTGGCCAATAAATATTGGGCCAAATATATCATCAACTGGCGGCCAATAGACTCATCACCGTGCATATTGGCCACATATTTGACCGACGGCCGCTCATAATGCGGCGTATTGACATCCTCGCTTATTTGTAGCACCAACAGTTGCCGTCCCTGCACCGACTTCCCAATAGAATACGATTTGATCAGATCCGGGTACGTCGACTCCAATTCACTGATTAACTTCACTAAATCAACATATTTTGGATATTTGGGGGACACAAGGAACTGTTCATCATTCTCCTCGATAGATCGGGGCACACAGCTATCAATAAATAGCGAAAATAACACAAATAAACACGTGTGGACCAGCAACATGTTTGCCCCTCTATATAGAGCCAGTCATGTGCACGAGGGTATTTACCGTTGACAGACGATGTAGGAACGTAAACACTACTTTATCGCCGTAAACATGGTCAGCGGGACGACGTTTAATGTAAATTAATTACAAAAATGATAAGAAAGGCAACAATACGTATTTGTACGCTTTGACAGCTGACGCATTTCATTGTTCGTATGACGGCCAAGCGGAGAAAAGCTGTGTTGCCTGGCACGGTGGCCATTTTACCATAATTTTAACTTTTCCATAAATCTCTCATGCTGTCAATGTGAAGTCACTCCAATATCCAATCGCAGCTTATTTCTCCTAAAAATTATGGTATCGTAGTATCCCAATCTGGTGCAATCAATTCAAATAAGACACACTCTTGATTCTTTCTTTTATTAAAATTAAAACTCATGAATTAATAAAGTTTCAATGGTGTGATTTTGGGTAAACCATTCAACATCTGACGACTTGTTTTTAACTCTTTTGCAATGGTCAAAAATTACGAAATCCAAATCAAATCAAATTTTAGTTAGAATACCTCGGTTTAAGGTTTTTTGTTTTACGCTGGTATCATTTTGGGCTGTTGGGCACTGTGTTCTTTGACGTGTCATTTTAAGTAGCGTTTCGTTTAACGCAATAAAATTCATATGAATTACATTAATTTTATTCTACTGGCAGTGCTTTTATTCATAAATTATAGCGGTATTTACGTTTACGTCAAAATCGTGAAACTCCATTTTAAATTCCGTAGGTTTTATTTTTCGGTGGGTAAAAATTATCCAGATGACATCCCCGCCCTTGGATGGAACGGAAGATGTCAGTTTACTGACTAAAAAACCCACCCCGTTCCTTCGTTGCTTTTCATACCAGGGCCGATCCTTTCTTTCAGAAGCAGACCTTTGGCTTTGACAACTCCTTGAGGCGCGCGGGAATAGTAGGTACGCGCCGAGGTCAATTTGGGTTCGGTCCGGACGGTCGGACAGCGAGCTACCGATTGCTCCCCGTCCCCAAGCCCGTGCCTTCGGTGGCCGGAAATCGGAATCAAAATTTCGGCGGCGGCTGGGGTGTGAGCGCCGTTGCGTCATGCGGTCAGCCTCCTCCTTTGCTAGCATTACTGCTTCGCAGGAGGAGGCAACAACAACATATGGCCTGTACCAAGGCCCGGCGCGAGAGATCGCCGCACAAGGACACGGGGATGCTCTGGCCAAGCGGGGCACACCTCCACCGTGTCCTCCAGGCGGTCCACACAGTGGCGACACCTGGGCATCACTTCCTAAACTCTATGAGTAACCTATTCCTCCTATAGTTAGCTATCTGCCAGTCAGAGTCCTGTCAAATACGGTGCAGCCGTTTCAGAGATCAGCCAGGACAATCAGACAGATCGACAGAATGGCAAAAGAAAAGTATAAGCTGATTTTATTTCATGAGTAGGTAGGTACCGCATGAAGTACTTTAATATCCATTCAGTAAAAAGATGTTATTTTGACGTTACAACGTTACGTTACTTCAATTTTCCACATGAGAAGGCCCGAGTATCGGGAGATGCAGGATGATCAGGCCCAGGCCACCGAAAACTTTACGGATTTCAAAAATTCTATTTGAGATTTTGCTTTGATACGCTACTTTTTGACACCAATAATAAAAAAAAAAACCAGGCAAGTGCGAGTCGGATTCGCGCACTGAGAGATTCGTAAAACTATGAAAAATCACTTCAATTCTCGAATTGAGTTACGAAGATTTCCCAATCCGACTTTTCGAATCGCAAAAAAGATTTTTTTTCCCCCTTGAATGTCGAAATATACTTTTTTTTTTCATTAACTCCAAAGTTTTTTTCACAAATTCAAGGGACCACAGACCTAAGTATGAAGTTATTTTTGATATCTTCACGCGTTTCCGAGATAAACGATCTTGACAGACAGACGGACAATAAAGTGATTATATGTATAAGGGTTCCGATTTTTCCTCTTGAGGTACGGACCCCTAAATATTAGTTAATTATCCAACTGGAAAGGGCCGGGTCACTAGTACTGGAATAAATAAAACAGTTATAAAAATAATGCAGTTTATTTTCTCTTTCGTTTCTGCCGTTATTATCTAAAATCATACAACAAGTATTGTGCGAATAATACAGTAGGTAGGTACAGGATAACACAGGAACTTATTCTAACGAATTCACTTACAAATAAACTTTGCATTATGAAAATATAATATGTAGAATAATGCTAATATTTATAATCTCGATGTACTGAATATTATGCGTTTGTTTTGTAAAATTATGTATTTTTTAAATTATTTTATCAGAACATTTGGTATTGGTTTTAGAAGCCCAAAAAACTGTATTAAAGCTATGTATAGTTGGGCATTTAGCAAAAATATTGTTAAAGAAGGCGCCAGATAACCGTGTAATACCGCCAGATAAATTATAAGTATCTACATGGATCTTTTCCTAATATCTCTGCGTAAATGGCACCCGATAAACAAACCAAGCATTGCTTTTCATTACTAGATCATGTAATATATCACAATACGTGTCATTCAAGATAGCTTTATGTCTTTATTTCCATTTTTGAAATTAAGAATGTCAACAAATGTAAGAGGGTCAATGACCGTTATTCCATGTTTATCTGGCATCTACTTTAGGATACAAAACACGGCGAATTTAAAATTAGAAGCTTGGGCAGGATTTATGAATAGTCACTAAGAAAATCTTAAAAGCAAAATGGAATCAAATCCATTTTTTATTGTAGTATTAGACATTTGTTACTCTTAAAATAATAAATAAATACGACATAAAAACGAACATGAACACAGTTAGACTCTTGGTTTGTAAATCTTTCGGAATTGACCATTTTACGTAATCTTCTGTGTCAGTAAGCTAAAAGTGAAAACTTTTCAACAGGTATACTGTGGGTAGATAAAGACGGATTATTGGTAGCTATCTATAGGTAATATACTCAAATCATGTCTCAGTAGCAACAAATTGATTGCATCACTGCTTACCATCAGGTGGGATCGCAGTCAAACATTGGTCTATTACAAATTAAAAAAAAAAACTTGAAGTATTGCCACAAATGACAGAAAATTGTAAAGCTTGGAGAATAAAAATTTTGTTAATGATGTTTTTGAGGGATGTCATTAAATAGGTATATTATCTCGATTTGGATGGAGCGAGATAATATAATATGTTTGTGTAAGATTTTTAAGAATAGCGTAAGATTTTTGCTGATTAAAACCCATCAGTGTTCCTTTAGTTGCCCTGTTGCGGCAACTCTTTCAAACCATCTGGAGAAATGGCGTATTGAAATTCCAAATCAAGAGTCGATACATCATACATAAAACTAACACACATAAACCTATATACATAACAAACATAAATAACACAATTTAATGGCAATTACAAGACATTTAGCAGCGAACAGTTACTCAGAAATTCATTTATTTAATCTAAACATAACAACAACATTTAGGAAATATACAAAAAATATTACATCTGTGTACAAAAAGTATTACATCGATAAATGCGTAGAAACTAGTAAGTATGTACATTTTGTTTAAAATAAGGCACGTGACGTGTTTGTTTTCACGTTCATACTTTAGACGACTACTAGTATGTGCCAGTGGCTCCGCCCGCGTGAGATTAGATAATTATATCAAGGGAACATCCTGCTGAGGTTAAAAATATCCTATTTTTTATTTCAGGACATAGTCTATCCGTGTGGCAAATTTGATTGAAAACTATTCATCCGTTTGAGCGTGATTAGTAACAAGCATAAACACACGCATACAATCTACATAAAAGTGATTAGGCCACGGAACATGGTGTTTATCGAGAACGATTTTTTTTAAGCATCTGACACTGGTACTATACACGGGACCTAACAACTGCATCAGTAGATAGTGTAGTAACGTAGCTGAAATCTTGCAAAACATATATAAACAATATTTGCCAACGGCACCCTTAAAAGGAACCATTACGGACTTTTCACGACTTCGGCCTTAGCAGCGAGTGGCGCGGCGAGCGGAGCGGCATTGGTAAGCGGGCATTTTCATACTTTTGTTCTTACCGCTTACCGCACCGCGCTTAGCTCACAGCGGCAAAGTGGTAAACGGGCCGTAACGGTCAATGAACAGTCGGATTTTAAAGTGTTAATCCAACTTTTTACCGTAATGTAGGTACTCATGACGGCCACGTAATATTAAACATATGCAACATAATAGTATTTTAAAATTAATGCGACATTTGAGCTGATATTATGCGTCTTTACGGAAATATAATTCCATGTTAGTGTTAGGAACAAATTGTAGGTAAAATGAGTCTTTTGACTATGTAGGATTTATTAAATAAAGGCGGCTAGAGGAGCACAAGCCGAGCTCAAATTCGTGTAGTGTGGACCCACTCTAGGGCGAGCACGAGCGGCACTACACGAAGTTGAGATCGGGTCGAGCTCCGCCCCTTTAGCATAGCAACACACCAATAGATTTTGTGCGCTCTGTAGTTACTTATACACACATATAATCACATCAATAAATACATATTCCTAGCAGCCCTTATACTAGAGAAACTTAAGCGAAGCTACACAATAATGTCTTTAAATATAATTCGCAGAATAATACTCTTTCAGGCTCCATCACAAACTCAATATTCTGAACACCTTAGACAAGTCACCATGTGGAGCTGTATTCTTTCTTTACATTATCTCATAAAAGCTAGCGCAGTACAAATTCTTGTTCTCCAAATAATTTATTCGGTTCGTCCGGTGTCGAAATATTTTAATTTTCTCTATGTTCAAAATTTTTCGGAAACGGTAATTGACACAAAACTTTTATTACTAAACATGTTTGCAATATTATTCGTGTTTAAAGTAAAACAAACTAACGGCCCGTTCAAAAGTTAAGAACTTAAGATCAAAATGATCAATATCGATATGAAAATGACACACGAGACGCCGCTCACAGCTATCGCGTCGTGCCTTTATTTATTTATTATTTTTTTTTTTTTTGGTGCAGCCGTGGGACATACAATGTAGATATATTTTAAGTGTAAGATCCATACTAAAATCATTTTTTATTTCATTGTGTGTACCTGTGTACCAAATAAACGTATTTTCTTTTCATTTCTTTTTTTTTTTAAATCTGAAATGTCAAGACAAACCTATCAAATTATTTGGAGAGCAAAATTCTAAAACCAAACAAGCACTCACATTCTTATAACTATCTACATACAAGAAAAACTTAGCTCGTTCCTAGCTTAGTATCGTTTCTATGGCAATGCTACAGGACGGCACAGAACAATACTGCAATAACAATACTATACAGTCGCATCACAATACATAATATTTGAATGTTGGAACCACCACTCTATGTCATACAGCACAAAGTTTAAATTCCATTGCCATGAATACAATTTTAAGACCTTATAATACAAATGGTCACTTAGTAAACAACAAAAGCTAAAGCCGAGTTGGTGGCAATTGTTTCAAACTACCTCGAACTGTAGATTCAAGCATTTCCGAACGGGCTTCTATCATTTCATTATAAACCTTATAACAATGGACCAAAGTCAAAAATTAAAGAACTGATGACATTCGTCAACCCGCACTGGGCCCGCGTAGTGGATGACGGCCCGCTCTCTCTCGCCTGTGAGCCATCAATACAAAAGTTATAGGCTACATTTATTCGCGTTAAGATTACACATTTAAAGAAACCTTTTTACTGTGAGTTCAACCGATTTTAACTTTTATTTCGTGGGTATAAGGATGGCATTGACAGCAAAAAAGTGGTTACAATACCAACTATTTACTACAGCCGCCATTTGTCATGCCACCAACGTAATAAAAGTCAAAATCGGTTGAACGGACAGTAATAAAAGGTTTTCATAAATGTCTTGTCTAATGTTAATTTGGACAGAGTTATCAGCCGTTGGCCGTCGAGTCAGGCGTGAGTTGTTTCAGGTCTGGGTGTCTTGTGTATACGAGTTTAAATCGTTGTAAACGCATCCATGACACTGGAATAATTTCTAGTTTATGACAATGTTTTTTTCTTTTAATAAAATAAACAAATAATCATGGCATAGGCGTACATTCGCACGCTCGAGGTGGACTATACGTATTGATGATAGATATCACATCAACCTTAGAAAGTTTTTTTGGTTAACTCGTAAATAAGCCAAGAGAGAGAAAAAAATACTTACAAAAATATGTGCATACTTATACAAGAAGAATCTTTTAAAATCGTTATAATTAACACCCAAAAGGCACTATATCTATTATTATGAAAAGGCAGTACTTTGTTTTTAAAGTTGGTATAAAAGAGGTCTAATATAGTTAAACATTTAGATAAAATTTTAAATTATTTGTTCGATAATAACTGAATCGGTTTAATTCTATTTAAAAGGCTTAATTTAATACATCTTATAGTTAAATATGTGAAATATATTTGAATTATCGTTTCTGTCGGAGTATAGACAATCCCAACAAAACTTGTAAATGAATGGCCTTTTGGTCTTAGCAGTCTATGTATAGAGTTCAGTATATTACGAGTAATATGCTAAATCCAACAATACCTTTTAAATAATTTAAAAATAGAAAGCTCAAAAAATAGCAATATTACTACATATATAGGCCACAATGATCAGTTCACACAGATATACTAACTGTTATAAAATCTGTACTGTACGAGAAAAATATTCAATCCATTCAGAACTATATTCATTCTTTGCTAGTTCATTCTCTTAGAAGGAAATAGACATTGTGCTATAGTGTTTAAATATTGCGAAGAGAGCAAAATTACAATGCCTTCTCTATTCGTTTTCTTGTTTTATTCGTTTTTCTTTTTCTCAAAAGCCAGGTGTCCAACTTGGACACACAATCGATGGGTCATACCAGAGATGCCTGGTCTACAATCTCATTTCAATTTGAAATCGGAACATTCGTTCTAAATTAAAAATAATTACAAAATTGACAAATAACATACTTTAAGGATGCTGAATAAATCACCCTCATATGCCTTAGTTGTATCTCCTTCAAAACTATACCTTAAAACCTTGCAATAAAAGCCACTTCACATAAACACAAGAAGCCTGTGATGTTTAGGTACCACAGTAAGTTCAGTTGAGACTAGTGACGTCACTACGTCTGCTGGATGGGCTGGAACCTCTCCTTCCAGAAGATGTTGGCGAGGATGCCGCCAAGCATCAGAGAGCAGTAGAGTAGGACCGCCGCCCACCATAAACGCTTCTCCCATTTCCTCTTTTCTAGGTTTCGGAGTACACCGATGCCAACTAGGAGGCCTGGAATCAGAAAATAAAAAAATGATAGCAAGTTGAAAATTGGTGTTACGTCACCCCTTAGGAACGGTCCTCACGGCTCTGCCGCCGCCGGGATTCCAATCCCGATTTCTGGCCACAGTAGGCGCGGGTTTGCGGACGGCGAGCGATGGGTCTTCATCCGACCGTCCGGTAATCGTCCGGACCGAGCCCAAGACGTCGACATCACGCCTCCCGAAAACCTAAAACCCACTCCTATGTTCCTTCTTTGACTTACGTTTCAGGATCACGGGTTTTCCTTCCGGAAGCCAATCCATGGCCCCAGTAAGCTTCAGCCCTGCTGGGCCCATACTTTATTACTGGATTCTCTTTATGGCGCGCGTGGAACACTACGCTCTATCGATAACTCGGGCTTAATCCGGACGGTTACCGGACGGCTGGACGGTGAGCTACCCATTGCTTGTCGTCCGCAAGCCCACACATACGGAGGCTGGAAATTTTAGTCGGGATCCCGGCGGTTAGGGCTTGAGGAAGTCTATACCCACACGCGTACGGTGCCTCCTTGCGACAGGCAAGTCTATTGTCACCTTTATGTCAAAATCAAAAAGAAGTCAAAAACATTTATTTCAAATAGACCGGCACAGTCACTTTTGAATAGTCAAATGTAGGATAGTCCAAGAAAAGTAAAACTAAATTGCACGTTCCAAAGCGTTAATCTCTATGGAGAAGAACGTGCAAGAAACTCCATGGACACTCTTTTAAATCATATTATGAGTTACATATAATCTTAGTTACATATTTCTTGTTGAAATATGTAACCAAGATTATATGTAACTCATGTCTATATGTAACGTATGTCTGTACTTTATGCCTATAGGCTCATAGCAGTAGTGAATACATACCGGCAATAGCGCCAGCCAAGTGCGCCACATATCCGATGTTCTGGTCCAGGTTGCGCCAGTAGCGGTCGTACACCGCGGTCCCGATGTCCACTGAAGCCAGCAGTAAGAACACTAGCAGCTGGATGATCGCGAACTCCATCTCTGACCAGTTCTGGAATGTAACAGTGGAAAGTGTAAGTTTTTATCGTGTCGAATTTAATTGTAAACCTCCAAAATTTTAGGATATGAGCATTTGAGAGACTGATTGAGAGACTGGCCTGTTGGTCTAGTGGTTAGTGGCCCTGACTGCTATGCCGGAGGTCGTGGGTTCGATCCCCACCCAGGACAAATGTTTATGTGATGAGCATGATCATTTGTTCTGTGTCTGGGTGTAATTTATCTATAATATGTATGTATTTAGAAATATATAAGTATGTTTATCAGTTGTCTAGTACCCATAACACAAGCTCTGCTTAGCTTGGGACTAGACGGCGTTGTGTGGTAGTTGTGGAATATTATTATTATTTCTGTATACAGGGTTCTTTGTAAAATACTAACAACCTTGCAGGACGGTAATACTAACATCATAAATAACAACTTTTGTTCTATGATTTTTTACAAAACAACACATTAATTCATTAAACCCCAAGCGAACGCCGGCGTTCGCGCACCTATTGTCTTTCTATTAACCAAAAACAAACCTTCGATTCAAGATTTCGTTGTTCTATCTAACACATTTCATCTTTGTATTTTACTGTAGCCACTTACGTCTCCCGTGCATGATCTCCGCTCCCCTCTGCTATTGTAATATTTGTACTATCGCTTGCTTCGCTTATAAGACATCGTAATATTTAGAACGTTCAATTTAAATATTTTTATTTTGTATGAAAATCTGATGAACTAAAAAAAAATTATGTTTATGAGAGATGCTGCTAGTGTTTTACAAATAACCCTGTATTTAAAAGGCAAAGTCCTGATTCACTCACTAACTCATCAACGCCCAGCCCAAACCTTAATAATATAATAATAATATTTTAATATGTTTCTCTCAAAAAGGTACATAAATATGTTAAAAGTAACTAACTATTCATTACAACATCAATCCTTTGTGAGAGCTGGATTCTATACTGGGTACCTTCAAAATTACAATTTTGACGTGACAACGTCTTATAAATTGGTTTGCCGGGTGACACTTCAAGAAACTGCGTTACGCTCCGCTCACGTTATGCGCTCACAATGAGAGCGAGTGAGAGGCACGCGTCCCTTCCACTCGGGCATGGTTAGCCCGCCTAAGAGCGAGAGAGACAGATCCTTCTTCCTACTATACGAATGAATATTCACATTAAAATTATTTTACCACTCAAAGTCGTTGTCACGTAAAACTTTCGCCCGTATACCGACTTTACAGGCAACCAATTTTTTTTTGAATTACTTTAGAAAGTTGAAATTTTGCACAGTTATTTATGGTGTATACAAATAATAGGAAAAGAATTTCCAAAATTCACATACTAAGGGAATAAAACTGGGGTCTAGGCGAGAGCAACAAATGGCAAGAGCTTGTGAAGATATGAATAAAGGGTTGGCTCACACCGATAAGACGCGAAGTCGATGCTGCTAAGTACTTTGCCGAAAGCGATACAAAAACACTGCATACAATGCATTCCAAATGAGAATAGGATCGCCCGCCATGTTGTGATGTCACGATTTACCGTCAAGTCAAGGAAGGAAAATTTTAGACGTTAATTCATTTACGAAAAACTTAATTTATTTATGAACTGTGAACGAAAAATTTTAATCAGAATCCAGTTCTTAAATTTTACTCATCTATAAGTTCTTCAATTTTGCTAAAAATTTCTTCGATTTGACAGTATGACGAAACGTCAAAACATAGGAATGGGTCCTATTCTCATTTGGAACGCGTAGTACATTTTCACATAGAACTTTCTCCATTTTAACTTATTCGACTAAAAATAAATACCAGAGAGGTGAGAATTTTTGTAGTAAATAGTGCTAATTTGAAAAGTGTTCGATTCGTCATACATTTAGATAAATAAAGTTTAAATAAACTATGATAAAACTAAAAAATGGATTTCTCTAAAGGTATTTGCATTCATGGTTAATGCAAAAGATCGATGTTTACATTTAGCATCTTACTACAAACACTCATTAAATAAATGTAAACAGTTAAAACAACTTAGTTCAAGGTACTATTTAAGTTTACCGGCAAACATTTCGAAAGTAAACCAACGAATTTTTTTTGTGTTTTCCTAAATTGGGCAGAGTACACAATTCTAAGCGTGAATTAAGAGATTTTTAACCGATTTCAAAAAGAAGGATGTTCTATGTTCGGCTGAATGTATTTTTACGCAAACATGATAAAATTCCACTGTCACTGAAGATGTCCGAGAATACCAGAAAAACATAACAATCTTTTACTGCTTTTGTATACAATAAAAATACTTTTATTCGGCACAGACACAGCCTAACGGTGCTGGTAAAGAGCTTTCTCATAGCTACAGCCTGAGAATTTTTAAGACCTTACCTCCCGAGCAGGGCCATAAAACAGTGACTTTCTGGAGCCTACTCCTCGGTAACGTCTAGGTCAATAGGTTTGAAAAAAAAATTATAATGTTTATTATTGATTCATGTACAACATTATAAACATGATTTTTTCGTATGACTAATACTATTGCAAAAAAAAAAAAATTACGAGATGCAATTTTATCGCTAGTTTTCCCTGTTGCTTTCAAACGGTTTTGATGTTTAGAAATATGTTTACACGAAAAAAAAAGACGGGTTGCACTCCGGGAGTGCTGACAGAAGTGAAAACTTGATTATTAACGTTGAGCATGTTTGATATTTTGGAATGGTTAGGGAATAATTTTGCACCAATTGCTTTATCAGTATAAAAGTACTATAATTTATGTGGTAGAATACAATATTCATTTATTGCGCTATCGTACACAAACAAACAATTTATACTATATTAAAAATTTAACACTTTAAAACTATTACAATTATTTTACATTAAAAAGTTTATCTCTCCGAAAAATCCATTTTAATCCATCCGTCTTACGCTTTTTCGATCAGGTCACGTGTCCTGACGCGAGTTTAAGATTTTATACCCATTACAGAAAAAGTACTCAACGCCGCTAAAGTTTTCACTTCAAAAATGCTGGTTAAGCGTTCTTCAGAATGTATGTAGCATAAGTATGTAAATCAATCAATATTTCGCAAAGAAAATGGTTTTAAAGGTCAGGGGGTTCTATGCGGGCGCATGCGGCAGTACGAGTATGTATGCATTTACCTCCGGCTAAATATTCAAGGGACTGTACACCTTAAGTTAAGCGTGAATAGATAGTAAGAGTAGTAGTAGTAGGAGTACCTAGGCAAGCGTGCACCATCGTCGACTAATAAACGTGTCGATCGCATTAACGTGACATTAACTCGCATTGGGCACTCAGATCTTCGTCTATGATAATTTTCAAAACTTACCATGATAATAGTAGCCACGTGGGCAGCAATTAACGCGTACACTCCTCCCGAAGCGCCCGCGAGGTACACCTTAGGGTCTGTGAGACTGGTCGCCAAGGAACCTGCTGCCACCCCCGCTAGATACACCAGGGTCACTCGCCACCATCGGTGGACCATCTCTAGAGGAACTCCGAGGAACAGTTGCACGAGAAGATTGACTAGAAGGTGGACCACGCTGAAATAGAAATTGATAAAATGTAGAGATAGTTGTTGTGATTTAAAAGATCGCTTTTAGCGATAAGATCCTATAAAATCTGCCTTTATATATTCCTGTATAATATATAGGCAATCTGACGGTCGCGTGACACACGGGACCGGTCGTTGTGGCGACGCTTGGGGGAGGCCTATGTCCAACAGTGTTATAATATCACAAATAATACGTATTACTTATATTAAATTAGATTGTTTGATCCGATTGCCAAGTCAATCTAGGTCATCAAGGTCCCTAAAGTACGGACTGAATAAATTAACCGACTTGGTAACCGACATGGATCTCACTACTTTTTACGGTAGAAGAACTGAGTTGCAAGCATAGATATATGTAAGTATTTCTATGGTTGCAAGCCTTGGTTTTTACAAGCTTTTATTTAGTTTCAAATGTCCCGATTTTTGTCTGTCATCAAATCTTACAAAATAAATTTGACCCACTTCCCGGTTACCGATTGGGCTGGAATTTTGCATGCATGTGTAAATCAGATAACAAAGCAAAATCATTATGACGTGGAGCTGATCTGATGATGAACCTGGAAGGTGGCTATAGGAACTTGGTAGTTTAAAGACACAACCCCATCGAGTTTGGGTTCGTATGATTCGTCTTGACGAGCTTTAATTTTACAGAGCTATAAAAGCTTGCTATATAAAAATGATTTTCATTAAAATCTTCTTTTACAAGTTATGTTTTTGATGGCATGTAAATATACTCATAAATAACGGAGCATCCTTGAAGCAGTATTGTAGTCAAATAAAGAAACCCCACTGTTTATTCACAATGCATTTTGCATTTACAAAACCCAGAATGTCAAGGATTGTGAAAATAAAATAAACTTGCACAAAATTGTTGCAGTTACACAAAGAGCGCAATGAAGCATTTCCGAGTCTGAGAGTTTGATTAATGTACACTCTAGATATCCAGTCTCTATTTAACAAGGCAATAACTATAAAAACATTATTTTAATGTCTGCCGTGGTTGTTTATAACAAGACGTTTTTGGACAGAAAATCACGAAAAAAAAATTGTCAAAGGCATATTTTCTGCCGTATTTGGTTGACTCAGTTGGTTCTATTCTATTCTATTTTTTATTAATGGCAAATAGAGCCGATGTCGACTATTCTGCCAATGTCAAAAGTAAATTGGATTGGCAAGGGTGTATGGTAATAACAATTTATTATGAATTAGAATTTTAGAACAGTAGTAACTGTATGTATGCATAAAGGACTCAGTTGGTTGATTGAATTTTATCAACAGCCCGTCTGTCACTTAACTTTTGAATTTTGACACTGTTGATTTTTCTTCCAAAACCAATCAGTGTGACACAGTGCTATTCTTCAATTCGCCATCATAGAGATTCATCATTATCATTTCAGTTGACATCCACTATTGAATATAGGCCTCTCCCAAGTATCATAGAGAATGGGCTGCCGGAATGCCCGATCCTATCGAAAGCCTTTGAGATCTCAAGGGAGACGGCAAGTACTTCTCCATGTCTCTCGATGGCCTCAGCCTAGATGTGAATAATATACGCTAGAAGATCTCCAGTAAAGCGATTTTGACGAAAGCAATATTGCCTTTCACTGAGAATGTTAGTAGCTTCTAGGTATGCCAAAAGCTTCTTGTTAAGTACCCGTTCCATACTCTTACAGAGGGTGGATTCTTTAACCTTTCGAACACCAAGACATAATAAAAAGACAATGAGAGAGAGAACACCGGCGTTCGCTTGGGGTTTAATGAATTAATGTGCAGTACACATCTGTTAAAGTAAGCTTGTGAGTCCTACAACGAGGCTCTATCATCATCATCATTTCTGTTGGGGTTAGGGTTGCAAAGAGAAACATCGTTTTAAGGATTTCAATAATATCACATGAGACGTGTGCTTAGGGAGCACACGTCTCACGTTATTGCAAGGCTAGTGGAATACAGTAACTATAACCATACTAGGGATTTCAGTCAAGTGGTCACGGGGCTCTGTCCATTAAATATAATATTTATTGCTTAAAAAGAGAAAGACCATAGTGTTGAAGCATGATGAATTTGTTTTTGTTATATTCCAACAATTTCAACCGAAAGACGTCTGTGTACTTAGACGTCTCCCAAGCGTCGTCGCCATAACGACCGGTCCTGTGAATAATCGGGATATATTGCACGCAGAACAGATGACAGACCACGTACGGGAAGACCGAGCGTTGGAAGGGTCTATCATAAAGGAGACGAAACGATCACTCGGGCATTTAGTCTATTCTCTACGTCGTGTCTGGCATACATTCACAAATGCTATCATCATTAAGACTAACTCGTGGTCGTGTGCTTAATTCATGACGGATATCTTGAATCCGGTTGCACATAATTGACAGGATGATGCTGCCCAGCCAATGCCCATTACACTCGACATTATACACCAATTGCATTCTGAAAGATGTGGCAATGTATGAGCTACATGAAGTGAGATCCATTTTTAGGGTTTCGTATCTGAAAGATGCTACTAACGGGACCTTTTTACTAGGCCTCCGCTGTCTATCTGTCCGTCCGTCTGTCAGCGAGCTTTATCTTATAAACCGTACAAAATAGAGAGTTGTAATTTCATACAATGTGTATTCCTATTGCCTATTAAAATTTAGTTAAAAATAAAGGCTTTTATCCCATAAACAGTGCTTACAATCCCACAGGACTAGCAGGATAAAAAGTTACCTATATCTTAATTAGGATTCTTCCAGTTTATTGGTTCATGGGAATCTGTTCAGTAATTGAGGCGTGACGAACATCTAGAAATACAAACTATCACATCTATACATAGTATGAAAAAAGATGCTTTCCACGTCTGTCTGAGTCGCTTCACTTCTCCGAAACAAGCAACAAACTTTGATGCGGTTTTCACTGAAGAAAAAACAAAGAACAGGAAAGGTTTGCGTGTTTACTTTCCACCCGTATAAAGTCAGGGTTGGTTATTAGTCGCACTAATACTATACAGGCGAAAGTTTGTGAGTGTGTATGTATGTTTCTTACTTCTTCATGAACGAATGTATGAATAGATTTCGCTAAAACTTAGCACTTAGATAGAGTCTTGGAATAGCACATAGGCGACGCGGTAGGCCCAGAAGGAGATGATATGATGATTTGAACTCCTACCTTAAGGATTTGCCAAAAGTAGCTAAGGACAGAAATGAGTGGAATAACGGAAGGGAGGGCCTTTGCCGTGCAGTGGAACACAACTCGCTCATAATAATAATATATCTTTCAACTCACCCAACATGCACCAGCATATAAGTAATGAACCTCCACGCCTCTTGACGTTTGTGTGGGTTATAGATGAACAGCTTGGCGATAGGTCCATCGGCCTTCGTGTGGCCTTGAGCGGCGTCGTAGCAGAACAGCACGATCTCCACCAGGGAGATGAGGATCATGCAGACAGCTGGTGGCCAGCAACTGTACTCTTCTTCGTAGGTTCCGTCTATTGAGCACCGGAAGTATGATTTGCTATGGGCGGCTGGATAACGCAACAAACACGGGGCGAGGCGGGGGAAATGTTACAGTAGGATAGGATTTTTTTGGATACATTTTTTTGTTTTTTTTTTTCATTATAAACCCAAAAGTAAAATTGTTATTTTGTCATTTATTTGAATTCGGACAGTAATCGTGATATATTTTCATTGGTAGAAATTGAAAAAAAAAAAATTAACGTTTTTATTTGATGATATCACAAAGTCGGAAAAAAATATCATTTAAATTAATCATTGTTTTAACCGATATCGGAAAGTGATTAATTCATATATTATTGATCAATGAACGAATTCACAAAACCAATTTGGTATCAAGATAAAAATAGTTTTTAACAATGATACGGCGACGACAGATCAGAAATGGACCACGACACGGTCGAGTGACATCCATTATATGTTGCGATAGCAACGGGATGTATTAACCAATTACGAAAACGTGTTACAATAAAGAATAAATTGTTTTTAATTAATCGGTCAAAAGTTTTATTGTTAGATTTTTTCAAACATTGGACCACCATTTTTTTTTACAAGGGTTTTGTTTTGTGGTAGGACAGACAAACAATAACATAAAGGAAAGGAAAAACATAGAAAAAATATTGTGTTAGTAAATTGCATTCAAACTTATTAGTAAAGTTATTTACTAAGCATAAAAGCTACTAGAATGCTATGACGCAGTTTTAAAAATAAAAAACAAATGAGGAAAATCTCATCTGGCATCTTACTGTAAACAAACATTTGGTAACACGTCACATCACATTACATGACGTAAAAAAAAAACTTTCTCTGCCTCATAGCAATCATAGTATATTTTCAGTACAAAGCAATTCCTCGATGGTAAATCAATAGAGAGCATTTGCGCAATAAGCCCAACGATACCATAATCCCTTCACCTTGGTAAACACAATAATGCAATGGTGATGGTGCATGCTATACAAATTATAGAACATATGATCTAGGCGCCGATTAAGACCAAGGGCGTCAGAATGAATGGAATCCTTGTTTGTATAGGCGCTGATGCGAAAAATATACAAGCCGATACTGAACTGATTATGACTTATGAGGGCGATAATTGATGGATTATACTGATACACAAATTCAGATCTGTTTATTTGTCTGTGCGCTAGTGACATGAGGAAAATTGACTGTTTTAAACGAGGACAGCATCTAAGAAAATATATGCAGGTTTTTCCCAATTCTAATAAAAAGACAAATGTGCAATAAAGTATACAGTTTTAGTATTAGTGTGGTAGTTATACCAGTTAGTAACATACCAAAGTACTCAACAATCTGTTTCATGTACTTCAACGTTCTATCCCACGAATATTTACACACACTGAACTCATAGTTCTTCTGTTCACTTAAAACTTTATAACTACACCTATCCGTCTTTTTACACATTCTGTGCCACATTTTTGGGTGCCCCACAAGACCGAGCCTTACTTCGACTGATAGTCCAAACGTCTACATAATTACAACTGCATTTAAAAAATAATTAAACAACATTTTTTGTTTATATCTAACAAGGTCTCAATACACGGAAACACACATTGTACACTTCACCTTGAAATCCCCGACTTCCCCTTCATTTTTTTTACTTATTTTTGATTTAGCTGAAAAAGTTTTCCCATTTGACCTGTCGTTACATTTAAGAATAGAACTCGTGAGGTCGCCAAACAGGCGTGCACCTGAATGCGACGTGTATGACATACTATGGAAAAACCTTCGGAGCTGAGTGCGGTCCACGCTATGCACGGCTGAACTGTGACGTTACATTCGAATGGACCACTAACTTGGGCTCTAACAAGTGGACGCTGGCTGGAATTGTATGATTTGAGACATTTCCATAATGACTGGTTGCTCTGAATGGGTCCAATTTAGTATCACAAATTGAGTTGAATTCGTTAGAATGTTGACGCAGTTATAGTTTATTTTTCTCTTCTTGTATAAACACGTTTATACTGTAGTACAATTGGGATTATTAGAATAACTAAAGAGTAAACATTTATTGTTATAAATTAGTAATTCAATCGGCGCGACGGTTAATAGGATAGAAGAAAAAAATCCAGTTGATCACAAGTTAAAAGGCCAGAAAGTAGACAGCAAAACAATTTACATACATTTTAATATAATTACCGTTTATGGGAACCCAAACAACGAGGAAAAAAATGCATGATTATTTTTAAAACCGTGATCTTTGACCGTCAGGAAAATGACATAAGAATTCCCTATGACTTGAATACCCTTCAGCCTAACAAGCTAAATTGTTGTTTTTTTTTATGTCCTACGAGATATGATAATCTCTTCAATTGCGTGTGTCATACAATTTTCCTGTTAACAACGAAGTGAATGGTACTATACTGCCCTCCAAAGCAAAAAGGGCACATCTGCATTTTTAAGCTAAATTGAGTTATTTGCATAATCTAAATCAGGAAAACTAGGCTTGTCTAAGGTAGGTGCCAGATAACCGTGGAATATAGGTCATTGACTCTTCTGCATTTGTTGACCTTCTTAATTTCAAAAACGTGAATAAAGACATAAAGCTGTCTTGAATAGACATGTATCGTGGTCCTTTACATGATCTAGTAATGAAAAGCCTTTAATTGTTTTCGGGTACCTACATAGAGATATCAGGAAAATGAGTACTTTATTCCACGATTGTCTGGCGCCTTCTACAGTTAAAGTGCTTAGTGTAAGTTTGTTTTATGTTAACGCAATTGACACGTTTATGACGTTTTATTCTCCGATTGGAGCCTGGATCGCGTTAACGTAAAAACAACTCATCGTTTTAATTTTTGTCTCACTTTTGATTTTGTTCAGATGTGCCCTTTTTCCTTATGGCAACAGCTGTAAGTACCTACAATTCTCTGGCATTGTCATCTTCATAGCTGAAGTTTTATAGTCCAATGAACCGGTTGGTGGGAATGGGAATGTCTATTGGTTGCGAAATGCATTTTACAATCACTTTATTTTATTATTTATTGTTTTTATGTAATTTCCTATCTATTTAATTATCCTACCTATTTATTATGTGATTAATTGTTTCAAGACAGTGCGTTTTGATTCACAGTTATTTTATTTATTTAAGAACTTTATTATAGTTACTGTTGTATTGTTCTATTCTTATAAGTGGGGATTTCCTTGAAAAATGTCCCAGCTTTAAGTAAATGAATCATTATACCTTAGGTAGAGTTGTTATTTTCTTTCAAGTTTGTGGTTTTATTTTGCGCAAAAATCTAGTATTGTTACTCTTAATCAATTACGGACTTTATATAATTATTAATCTGCTATAGAGCAGAAAAAAAAGAATAAATTAAAAAAGAAAAAAAGAGGTAAGTAAAATTTGTACGTAGGTTTCTAGTAGTAGGTAGGGGGAAATAATCGATTTTGAAAAGTCTTTCACTAATAGATATATAAACTAAGAAGTCAGTCTTGTCAGACGGACTTCTTAATTTATATATCTATTAGTTAAATTAAAAAAAAAATATTAATTATTTTTCTGTCGAAAAAGAATTATCACATTTTTTTTTTTAATTTTCGTAAGTACAGCACGCACAGTTACTACAAAAATCGTTGTTAATGTCAAAATAATTTAAAATTTAGTTAAATTATTTGATTACATAAACCTAGTGCTTATCAATAATACAGAGTATGTTTTATCAATAAAATTCCTACCTTGTGTCTAAGTACCCGACTATAACATATAAGTCAATAATCTAATTGATAACAACGATAAACCACAGTACTTGACATGTTATTTAAACTAATTTACGAGTATATACGATTAGTAACTGCCAAAGTTATTAATAGTTGAAGTGTCCATAATTACCGATGCTACTCTAACACCAAAACATAAAAATACAACAAAAAAAATACTGATATTTAAAATACTGTCTCAACTAAGTTGTAATACATTTTTATGATAAAAATTGTAATGCAAAAAAATAAAAAAGTATTGACACTTTCTGACCTCACTTTTAAAAATTAAATTGTAATAATGACTAAATAAATAAGGAATAAGTTCTAATGGCCACCTATGTTTGGAAGCTTAGAGGTACACAATAGCCGAACGTTGTAAGCTTTTTATCCCGAAAATAATGTATTTTCCTGTAGGATCAACCACGACAGCGACGGGAAAAATTACCATTTTCATAATAAAGGCAACTATCACGTACTTACTAATCAAGGCAAAAAACAACAACAAGTGAGCTCTAATAAATTTGAATATAAATTGCAGTTAGACAACATTTTGCTCAACGACTTCTTCAGGCGATGACTACGTACATTTAGAATAATAAAATCTTATTAATTTGTTGAATTTTTATATATCTGTGTATTTGTTTCTCCGGCACACCAAAATATGTGTGGGAAGTATGTACTAATTTCAAGCGGAGGGAGACGCGTGCAGCAGTTAGTTTGCTGATATAATTAACATTTACACTTGATTTTATGTGTATTTGTCATGAGCGTATAAAAAAGTAGTAAAATATGACTGTAGAAGGAATGGTTAGTCATCAAATGTTATAAATTTATAAAACCACTGACTTTACTTTCAGAATAAATTAAGTTTTGCTTTGGGTAATCCCCAAGAAAACAACACTTTGGTACATCATTTGTCATTGGTTACTGACAAACCCTATCACTTTCCTCAAGACGAGATCGAGGTCAGGAATGAGCAGACCTTTGTAAGGTTTATATGAGTAAATATACTAAAGCCTGCTAAGTTGTGCCATTATTTGGTTTGGTTGTTTGAGGAAGGTTAAATAACAAAAATATTATGAAGTCGATGCGATGTCGTATAGCATCTCATCGCAGTTTTGTATGGTTTTGTAACTGAACAATGAACCTACTTAATTTATTATGTCTTTTGACAGGAGTAACCATGGAGTTTCTTGCCGGTTCTTCTCTATAGGAAACCACCAATTTGGAACCGTGCACTAGCTTCTGACGTTTTATAAGTGCCCATGTAGGCCTATGTGAAATAAAATATTTTTGATTTGATTTGACATTCCTGTATTTGTTTACGATTTATAATTAGATATTGTCAATTATTTTTTTCCGAGTAAATTTTCTGATCCATAAAATTATGTAATTTTAAACTATGAGAATAATAGTTGCGTAGGTAACTTTTAATTTCACATCAATCATCATTCATTGTGCAATGAAGGGCGATATATTATGATATGATTGATTGATAAAACAATTAATGATAAAACTATGTTAATGTTTCCGTTAAACACTAATCAGGAACATTACGTATTGTGTGCGTACTATATTTCATAGCTAATTATAATAATAATAAATAATTAAAATACCCAACCTACTCAGTCAAATTAAAACAATAAATAATTAAATACTCAAGATATGTAGCTACTTACGCAAGACTATTCGCTTTAACAATAACAAAACAAGTTATTTTACAACAAAAAAATAAACGTCATTTACCCACGGTTTAGAGTTTGCACCGATCTTGATATATTGTAGGTTCGAGTTGCTACGGAACGATTACGAGCGGGTGATCGGTATATCGTGCCACCATCTACTTGAAATATTTGGTCACGTATTAGCCGCCGATGTCTCTCCTTCCCTACGGGAGATACGTTGATAAAATCCACTTAAAATGTTGGTCTCACTGGGACTTAGAGCTCCTGTCTATGAGAGGCCGGTGACCTACAATTTCAGTTTATTTACGGAGTTTTGAATGAAACTAGGAAACGAGACTTTGAATTTCAAAAGATTTTTGGTCATCTTTTAGCTGCCAGTGGCTTATTTTAATTCTTAATTGATTTTTTTTTCTCTCACACATTCACACAATAGAAGCGACAAGAAATATGTAACTGAGATATTATTTGTAATATATGTAACGTGATTTAAAAGAGTGTGTAGTTTCTTGCGCATTCTTCTCCATAGAGATCTACGCTTTGTCATGTGCAATTATCATTGTTTTTCTGACGGCCAGTCAGTCAATTCAAATTCTTGACAATTCAAAAGTGCCTGTAAATGGTTTACTTGAAATAAATGATTTTGTTTGTGTACGATTCATTGATATTTTTGTGTTTTATAACCATTCGATGTTTCCCCCACCGATTTAGAGCAGGGACACAATACCCGCACGGAGACGCGGTAGATACAATCGATTTTATTTTTGGCGCCAGACTTATCGATCTAATTCAATTGACGGCACTTAGGTGAGTACAGGCGCCAATAATGTGGAACGCCGTGTCAATTAATGTGACTTGCGAGTAGGATTGCCAACCGTACTCTAATATAGAGTATTGAATGTACTCTATTTTGTGAATGATATAATATGATATATAGTCTACCAATATAAAATATAACTGAACGAAATTCTGTCTTTTCAGTATTTTACTAAATTTATTTTTATCCGCTTGTCTGGAAATTGCAAAGTGGCGGTAAAAAAATATCAAACCTTCATTAAAACTGTTCGGTAGTCGATTTTAAACGACAACGAAATGTTTGTTTCACAAAAAGCAAAATAATCACACAATTTTACTTTTTTTTTCTAAGAATGTCCTATTAATTTTCCCTTTCCAAAATTAGATAGAGAGATGAGATAGCTCTCCTTTCGCAGGTCTGCTGGAAGAAAGTTCTTTTAAAAATAAGAAAACTTTTGAAAAATCTCCTTCCTATTTATATGTGTGTACAGATAATATAAAATAAATAAAGAAATATAACACTTCTAAAAAAAGCGGCAAGTGTGGCAACCCTACTAGCGAGTGTTACGATCAATTTTTTGTTATAAAATCCACATTGAGTGTTCCTGAAGGGACTGAACTCCTGATTTTATCCTGAGTATGGTTTACTCCATGACTTTCTACATAAGCAACTCCTACCACCTACATAATATTGCAAGATAAAAATAATGAAGAGGGACAATAGAACGAATTTAATATGCAGTGCATAAATAAAAGTTAATAAAACATGACACTATAATGAGTTCATAGTTTCTATTTGACCCCAACTCACCCACCCACGGAGTACACACTTGGACCACTTGGACACTTGAAAAGTGTGTTGTGGGATGTATGAATGTGACAAAATTTTAAAGCTCGGAAATCATCTAATGACTTCTTCTTCTCCAGGGCAGAGCTGGGATGACTTGTGAAACTTTTGCTGATTATAACTACACTAAATTTTGTCTCTACCACAGTACCACTGTTCCGTGAAATTTTTTGGTAATTAATTTCAACGCATATCACACAAATATCCTTCTTCCTACTAATGCTTTAAACTAGCTTATACCAGCGGTTTGCCCGCGTGAACATATAGTTATCCCAAGAGAACATACTCCCGGGAAAAACGTATCATAAACTGCTAATGGTAGCGAAAAAAAAATTGACACTTTTTACCACTTTACGTTTAATTTTGTTGTTATTTTCAAAACACAAAAAATGAATATGATACACGATGAACGTAACAACCAAATAAAGGATGCCAAAATAAATGACGCTCTATTACTAATGGAGCGTCTATCAATGGGAGCGTCGTTGATTTTGAATTAAAAAAAAAAAATAGTTTAAAAAAACATGCTTTCGCTAATCGAGCTCAAAGGCGTTGGTTACAAACATACAGGTGAAGCTAATATAAGCGTGTTAAAATTAAACGTTTAGTGGTGAAAAGTGTCTATTTTTTTTTTCGCCACGCAATGTATTCTTGTTACTCGTACACATTTCCTAGTTTCCTACGCATTTTCAAGACTAGTTACACTTTTTTATTTTCATAAATAAACATTGCGTACATCGGAAATATTTTTAGGCAGGGTGTGACTAACCAACGAACAAGGTCGCGATAAGACTGTGTGGGATCAGATACGGATTGGAGTGCACTATTATCTTGCTCATCAGAATTCCCGATATTTGGCACGGTAAAATAACGGTTTTGGTGAGTGGATTGAAAACCGATCGCTAGCGATGGGCAGCTGGATTGTTCGAAAGAATTACCTCGCTGTGCCTCGAATCTAGAACGGAAAGGGCACCTGAAGGAACACAGGTGGGTTTTAGTCAGTAAAAGTGTGACATTCTCTCTCACTCCACCCACAACGAAATTATTTGATGTTTTTCTAGCTCAAAAAAAGGACCATAAGAGATTTTTTTTTAACACCGATCATTTAATTGTCATTTATGACCCGCTTTACTTAACCAGAGGGCCTGACCATAAAGTAGTAAAATGTCAGGCTTGCGAAAGAAGAAGAGGGAAGGAGCTATACACCTTGTATAACTCCGTCCCTCTAACAGTTCAATTTAGGTCGTGAAATGGATCGCGTTAGAAGCTCGTGGTAGGACTTCTGCCTTATTTGGACAATGGCTTTACGAACTATCGTAGCCTGATAAAAACCACAACCGACAAACTTCAGTATTTAAACCCTGGTTTAAATTTTCTAAAATGATATATTGTAAAGCTAATACTAGGAAATAACCTTATAATTTATTATTACACATGAAGTTTATATACAGGATGTGCTAAAATACGATTGAACCCAACCAAGCTGAAACAAGGCGTAACGAATTTGAGATTCCTTACTGTAATCAGTAATGAATGTAACGACACTGATTGATGTATTTATCAGTGGAAAGGCGTAACTAATCGATATTCTACGCTTGTAACTAACATCATAAGGCAGTCTGGGTAGAGGAGACGGCCCAGCAGGACCTTAGGTACATAGACCTTCAACAAGGTTGGTGGACGACCACTGTCGTCCATTCCGCACGAGACGCCCCAGGCATTGGGAATCGCAAGTCGCCACCACAGGCGCGGGCTTGCAGACGGCGACTAATGGGTAGCTCGACATCTGGGGACCAGGCCCGAATCGACGTTACGTCATCTCCCACGCGCATCAAGGAACTGTCAGCAAAATTGACGGGTCGCACGGGATGCCAGCTAGGACTATTGGGGGATTTTTAGAAAGAGTTATAGTGGCACTAGAAAGCCAAAGGCAACTGAGGCAAGGGATCTAGTCAGTAAAAATCTAACGTTCGTTTTTCCTACTGCAGAGTGCGAGAAGTTTTTTGATGATTTCGCACACAAAAAATCTAAGCGACAACCAGTGTAAATAACTGGTCAAAATGTAGGGCTTTTACAGTTCGCGACTGAGAGAGTCCCTTAAAAATATGAAAATTGCCCTCAGATATATAGACGTATGCAAGATTTACCGTGACCCTGAAACGCAAATGACAACTGAAGGACATTGGATTTTTTTTTTTTTATTTGAAGTCTGATACAACCTCTTGCTCCACTTAGAGAGGAGACGAGTCACCTGATGATTTTTACCCGTCAATTTAGTCGGGTAAAAACCATCGCCAGAACTGCCAAACTTTGAACCATCATACATCCTGTGTATGTTATATTGGGGATATAAATGCTATCAACGCGATAAATGTAAAGATATACCGAGTTGATATCGATATTTATCTACGATATGAGATTCAAATGAGTCAAGGGCACAAAACGAAGCCATAGCTGCAAATTTTTGTTCGTTTTCAATCTTGGACCGGGTTATACCGTAACTAGATAATTATGGACGATGGATTTATTAGTTACATCATGCTGAAAAATAGCAGCATATCTCCAGTCCAAATGTAGGTACAGAAGGTCTGTTACGAGCTCATAACGCGATCCATTTCACGACCTAAACTGAACTGTTAAAAGGTTTTTTTTTCTGTGGGTAAAAATCATCCAGATGACATATAGGCTCTTGGGCGGAGCGGGAGATAGTCTCAGACTTTTATTGACTAAAAAACACACCCCGTTCCTTCGTTGCCTTTCATACCGGGGCCGAGCCTTCCTTTCAGAAGCAGACCCTTGGCCCCAGTGGGCTTAGACCCTGCTGGGCCCCTACGGGTTAAAAGGATGGAGTTATACAGGATGTATAGTTTTATTCCTCTTTCTGGTTCTCACGCTTGACATTTTAACATGTCATGGTACGGAACTAGTTCATTTTTTTTTCACTTTTTTATGTTTTCAGCGTCTGAAGGCCTCTGAAAAGATGGACCGATGACCTGGTCAGGGTCGCAGGAATCCGATGGATGCGTGACATGACCGGTCGTTGTGGCGACGCTTGGGGGAGGCCTATGGCCAACAGTGGACGTCTTTCGGCTGATATGATGATGTCTTTTTTATGTAAAATGCATGGTTAACTCGTAAACCTCGGTTTTCCCTGAGCATGACAAGAATATTATAAATAGTTAATTCGGTATCGGTATGTACTCAAATTAATTTTAACAATGGAGGAAAATTGATAAAAAAAATGTCATTCACATAATTTAGGTGCATTAATGTCAAGGTTTCGTATAATAACAATATGTTATTTTGTGACATTAGTAGGTAGTCACGTATTGTGAGATAGCGTCAATAACTGTACCCCTACCATGAGTTTAAAGCAATAGTATTTGTCGATACTCGATGAGTACCGACTACGTAAATATTTTGTATGGCAAATTTTGGCTCCGTAAGTGACCGCTAGAGGCGCTGTAAAATTTGCCATACAAAATATTTACGTAACAAAATATTTTTTTTATATTTCTATGGTTTTGTTTATTTAGTCGGCGTAGGCTAGTTCGATTATACAAGACCACAAAAGTGATAAGAAAATTAAAAGTTTTGTTCGATCAAGAATGATCGAACTCTACTTATTTACTTTTTTTTTTTAAATAGTTAATTTCATTTATTTTTTTGTGTATCTACTTTATAAGGCATACATTGTTCCTATTCCAATTTAATAAGGTTATAGTAAATTACTGTTTATGAGATCTGTCCTTATACTTATTTTTTTTTTCTTAAATTCTTTATATCGCTATATGTAGTTTGAATGTCGGTCTCGCCAATGTACAACAGCTATCCTGAATTCATTAGACCCCAAACCAACGCCGGCGTTTGCTCTCTCATTGTCTTTTTATTTTGACTTCAAAATGTTCAATTGTCTTTATAGTTTTATGTACAATCTATACAATTATAATGCTACTTTAGTCACAGAATGCTTTATATTTTCTACTATCACGCGGGCGAAGCCACTGGCAGAAATTAGTACTTACAGCGATAGAACTTTAGTTAATGTCATTAACCCGAGAAATGTATTTTTTTTTTTTGACTTGTTTAATTATTAGAGTAAAATGAAATCTGATGAAGTCAACGCTGGTTCAATAATCAAGGTTGATTAAGAGATATTGATAAATGTTTACTACTAGAAGAACCTTATAAAAAGTATCGAATATAAGTATTTTTTAAATAATTAAATATTATACAAAATTCCCAAGTCGGTTGACTTTTTAGACAGACTATAACATTTATGTAAGTAAATACAGAATGGTTTAGAGACTCAATTAATAAATCATAATATTCATGGATGCAAAATTGATTAGCTATAGTAAACTGAACTTAAAACTTTTTAAAATTTAGTTTCAATTTTTTTTTTAATTTTTGTACATATTATTATTTTGCATAAGAATTGTATCTCTCCCTTGTAGAGGCCTTCATAAAAAAAAACTATCAGTGCACATTACCATGTCGCTATAAAGAAGATCAGAACTAATAAGTGATGTGTTTAATAGGTATGATGTTCTTTTGTATGATAAGTTTCCTCTGCCCGTTGAGGTATGATGCGAGACAAATGATCGACAACTTAGACACGAAGACAACAATGAATTTGGAATGAATTTTGAAGCCAATTTTGAATTTAAACAGCAGACCCCCATTGCTGTTTAAAATTAATTTTTAAATAAACATGCTGTGTTCAAAAAACTTTTAAAATTTAAATACCAACACGATAACTATCCATTTCTAACTAATTTAAAATTAATAACTAAAATAAAAAAAGACAGCATGTGTATTTAAACTTTCAAGCCGAATGATAAATTAAAACAGAAACAAATTAAAAAAAGTACCGCCACGATCACTTGACGTAACAGCCCGGAAACCTGTCCACGTTCCTAGCAAACAGAGTTAGTAGTTATTTTGCTATCTAAAAATAATATAATACACTATATTCATAAATTAGTAGATACCTATTAAATAACACATTTTACAAAAAACAATATTTACATATATTACAACAATATATATATTATTTTGTCTATGTCTGTATATTGTCAATGTGACATATACTATCTATGCAATACACATTAAAACAGATATAAATAAAAAAAAAAAATCTGGCTTAAAAAAAAAACAAAGTGTAAAATGTTTCATTATTTTTATCTAATCTAGCAAATAATGGCTATATACAAAAATGTTGAGTTGCCAAGGAAACATTAATCGAACGGTTCTTCAGTGTTTTAATAATAATATAATCGATCTAATCGTTTGGTTATTATACATCATAGCCAACTAGATCTTCGCCATCATATGACCATGACTCCCACATTCGTTTGTGATAATGTAGACAGATTTGTATATTTGTAGGCTAACAATATACAGAATAATATTTAAAATATGGTTAGTTATAATACCATATTTTAAATATTACTCCATGAAAAATATACAATAACAATGCTGCACATTGTTTTTGACCTTACAAAACCATGTTATTATCTACGCAAGCTTGCATGTTCCCATTCCGAACTCAAATCAACTAAATAAGGCTATTAATAACACAGCTGTTTACACTTTAATTAGTGCAAGAGATAAGTCAATTAAAGAAGAACACGTGCCTATGGCAGCAGGTGTATTCAGTGTCGAAACATTCTCTAATCTGTTCAATAAGAATCCAATACATATTTGGACTGCGTAGATTTATATAGAGAATTTTTTCTTAAATGTCATGTTTGGCAAAACTAGGGTACGAAAATCACGAGTCAATAACACATCTCCGAGTTAAGTAACTATGATTATCATAATCTCTGTAAGAAGCATTTGATATGGCATAAATTACATACAAAAACAGCTCTGAATGATTTTAATTTTCTCAATATCGTTATCTCAGAGTACAATTTGTTTACCAAATGAGACAAAGCAAAAAAAAACTCCATATTAATGTATACAATGCTATTAAGAACGTAACTTCTTTATCGTTTGCACTAATCTTGTGTAAACAGATCTACGAGATTGTACATGCTGTGCAAAACGAAGGTGTAACTGAGAATTAAAAGACCAATAGTGCCATTTGCAAATAATGAAAACCATTAAAATACACCACTGGACACGTACACTGGATTCTCGTGAATTTACTAAGCAAACAATGTAAAAGTGATAAAACACGTGCCATGTCGATTGTTTATATTATTATAATTAATACTTCCGTAGAAACTAACTACTAATTGACAACAGAAGTATAACGAATTTGGTACGATTTAATCAAGGCTCGATAAGAGTTTCTGTGGTCCACATAATGTCTTCAATGAGACTTGATAATCAACATCTTTATATTTATAACCCAAAAAAAGACCACTTTTTAGTTAATGAGTCGTTAGAAGATTTCCTACCACAAAAAAATTGATCAGTAGTACTAACTAGACAATTACATCCATTGAAAGCATTGTCTTACGGCAGTTTTGTCGATCCAATTATGGCGAACTATATGTGTATCTGTACAGTGATGCACTTCTGTCTACCATTGGGGAGAATCTATTATTGTACCGTGCAATAAACTTTGTGGCATGCATAGCAATCCAGTTACACCTACGTTTGTAAATCAAAACTACTTGTCTACATCCACTACAAGGTGGTCAGTATAATTTGGCAGTTCATGAATATTAGATTCGACTGCTAGCGTAGGTTATTTACAAACTATTTTTTTTTTCTTGCTATCTGCCAAGATATACGACACACATTATACTTAATTATTTTTAATTAAACGTATAAGAGTCTGTAGAAGTCACCTTAGATATTTTCAAAACTAGTTCGTTCCAAAGAAAATTGTGACTGCATACAGATTCTGTTCATCAAATTACCTGTAGTATCCACAGGTCCTCGATGGGGAATGATGGAGTGTACGTATCTGGCCACAAAGTGCCCAAATACTGCCTTCAAATCTGGATTCTGCATCATCGCAACGAACTCGTTGAAGTCGAGGTATCCGGAGTTGTCGCGATCAGCGAGACCCATGATCTTATCAACCACATTGTCTGGTAGGTCATGTTCGTACTCCACTGAGTTGATGATCTCTTTGAGTTCCACGTAAGAGATCCGCCCATCTTTGTCTTTGTCGTACTGAAAATAAAGAAGAAATATTTATAGCATAATGTAATGTATCAATATGTAGTCGCCCACATATTTTTTGTCATATGGGAAGTGAATTAGTAAATAGAGAAGTTCTAACAACCTGGGGCCTCACCACGACGTGTTAAAATGTCAATCGTGCGTGAGAGCAAGATGTATGTAGCTATACAATATATATAGCTCCATCCCTTTCACAGTTGAGCTTAGGTCGACAAATGGATCGCGTAAAGAGCTCGTGGTAGGACCTCAGGTCCAGGTTACAGCATTAAGGGTTCAATGACATGCGGGCCTCTCGTAAACTATTGGAATGCTTTAAAAGTTTGGACTGTTCAATCTCCATATGAAGGGTGCTTAAAAGAGACTACAGCTTGTGTCATCAAGTCACTGCCTATAATCTATTTCGACATGATTACTAATCCTCAAAGCTTATCGTTAAGGAAATATGACAATGTGATCAAGATGATTCAATACACAAAACCACCGCTGCGTTCCTAAATAAAGTCCTTGGAAGCTACCATAGTAACGGTTATGTATATTGTATTGTGTATTTGGAAACTACAACATATCCTATCAATAGAATATAGGGCAAGTTTGTTGTACAAATATCTACTAACAGAGCTTTGGTTAATACCAAACATTCGGTAAGGGAAACAAACGAGGAATAGGTATGTTAGAAACATATTGCTACCACAATGTCGATTCATTTACAATAGCTTGGAATAATAGGCATTAATGGTATTAATTAAGCGTAAAATATTTCTATTGTACATGATTACCTAAATATTTCATTTTTCTTGAAATTAATAAAAAAAAAAATTCAATTTCCTCAATGTTATCAACACCGAAATGTAACGGAAATGATGGCGGAAAATGAATAAAATCAGTTTAGGTGGATTGATTTTCCTACAAATCTAAAATTAGTATTTTGTTTTTAAGTTTAAACTTTGTAGATAGAATTATCATTTTTATAAATTTTCTTGCCCTTTTCCCATTCTGTCTTTTTCTTCCAGATTTCTCTATTAGACCTCAGTAGTCACCTCCTTAGCCATATTGTCTTCTATAGTCCATCCATCGTTTTATTGTTCTCCTCGACTCTTATAGCCATTCATATTAATCAAAATTTTACTCACGACATGCATCTCATATTTATGTTCGAACTAAGTCCTAGATTTTTTAACCTTGTCTTCTCAATGTCTGATGTTACAAGGTTATTTACTTCTCGTTTTAACATTATTTTGTTTTCAGCACGCGTTCGAAATTCTGTGTCGAGAGGTATTGCACTGCGGCCTCATTTAAGTACAAAAGTGGTGAGCGATGACAGTTTTGGAAAGTTAGTGATAATTCGTTCGACAGTACCGAATTCCGTATGCTCTCGATACGTTATTTTGAAATTGATTTTTTTATGGTCAGTTACGCTACCGGTTAACTTAATACCCATCAGGTTATGAATTCTGTTAAATAGTTTTATTTATCGGATTGGTAGTGTCTCTGAATACTCTTAAACATGACCTTTGTGTAGTATGCCAACATTCTCTAGTTGATATAATATAGGTACTATACTAATTGTGAATCCATTAAATATTGATTCGAGAAAGTCGAGACCTAAGGTTTAATTCTTCATTATACACCAAAACTTAACATAGTAAGTGATACAGTGATTGGACAATTCATGTACAAAAGGCGAGCTGAATTTAACTCAACACTGGGGTTTAAAATGTATGTTTTTTTAAATGATATTAATTATTGCTTGACTACTGATCCCACCTTTGTAAATTTCAGATATCATAAAAATGAAAAATTGCAATTTTATCGGAGATATCGGTCAGCAAAATGAAAGTCAAAATACGGAAAGCAGTTATTACCGAACCAAACAATGATTACGTTGATAATGAATGTGTGATGTAATTAATTAATAACGTGCTATGAAAATATTGGGAAGTAGGTATTGATTTTGAGCAAAATATTACTTCTGCTATATTTAAATTTTATTAAATTTTCTACAGTAAGTACAGACCATGTAGGACGTAGCGGGACGACTTGGATATCTTCTTTAGAAATTGAAAAGAAGGAGGGGGGCCTTTGTCCAGTAGTGGGACAGTACGGGTTAAATATAATTTAATAACAATACTATACTTTCCGTACAATAGCAGTTCAGTGTACGCTAGAAATGAGTCGATGTGCGAACTCAATAATCACACTAATACTATAAAAACGAAAGTTTGTGTGTGTGTGTTTGTTAATTTTTCACAATCGAATGACTGAAAGGATTTGCATGAAATTTACCACATAGCAAGACTTGGTCTTGCTGGAATAGCAGATACTTTTTATCCTTATTACTTTGAAGTGGGCGAAGCCACTACCAGCAGCTAGCTATAACGCAATATGCTAGCTTTATTCAGGGTTTGGATGTAAGATAAAGGTTTTTGTATAAGTAGTTAAGCAACAGCAGCTGCAGTAGCTAAGCAATCTTTTCGCTAAACGACAAGGTCAGAGTTAAATGATACCAGATGTTAATTCAAGACCGTTTCGGCGCGCCTCAAGGAGCTGTCAGCAACAGCAGAGGCCCAGTCGGCTCGAAGCCTACTGGGGCCAGGGTTATCCAAAAGGGAAGCTTGGTCCCGGTACGAAAGGCACGAACGAAATAATAGAATATAATAGAATAATAGAATACAACACAAGATTTGTTGTCTTAGATAGGTCCAAATAAATTTGAATTTGGGCAAAACAATAACATGATGACGATCAATACCACACTGAAAATGTTCATAATCAAAAATAACTGGGGGAAGCAGCAAGTTCCTAAACTATGAGTTAGTGAGTAAGTATTAGTCATAAATCACTAACAATTAGGTTAAACTCATGAACATGGAACATTCAAATATACCAAGGAATACATGATTCATTTACAAGGGGAATGATTCCTAGATGTCAGTGATATGAATTGAAACAATTGGTGACACAGTGCCAACACAAATGGACAATGACTAACCCGTCTAGACTAATTTTATGAACATTTTATAACAGCATGTGTTACGGTGACTTTTTATTAAAGAATGTTATCACTTTTATGAAGGAGAGGACATTGACGATTGGTGTTAATAGAATCCAGATTAAAGTCAATAAAATATATGCAAGTACGAAAAATCGAAAACATGTGACTTCCACCAATCCGCACTGAGCCAGCGTGGTGAAATACGGCCCATTCCCTCTCCTAAAGAGTCCCAGTAGTGGGAACATTTTATGGCTAATGGTATGGTATGGCATAAGTACTACATAAATCTTGTTATTAATCTACAGTTAATATTATAAAGAGGTAGTTTGTTTTTTTGTTTATAGAAGGTAATCTCTGAAAGTACTGGTCCGATTACTAAAATTCACTGATAGAAAGCTGCTTTATTCCTGAGTGTATACATAGTCTATATTTTATGAAGCCGGCGAAGTTGCGGGCAAAAGCTAGTTTCTAATAAAACTTACATTCTAAATGCTATCTTCACAATGAAATATCAAATTACGCTGGATATCTGCAGAATTTATAATAGCGTGAGTAAACCTACATAATCCAACCTGTACAAGTAATCTTTTATTTAATCTTCTTGTTTCATATACAAATGCAATTGTGTAAACATTTTGCTTTGATAACAAAATTAACCTTCTGGAACATATTAGTTTTTCTTTGCAAAATAAATGCGGTGAAGTAGCCAAAAGACAATATAAGGAAAAGGAAATCTTTTTATACTTTATAATACATATGAATAATGAATATAATAATAAAGATAGCAGCCATCATTATGTTTCACTATAATTATGAATCATAAGAGCACTATTTATTGTCAATCCTTCAACTAACGCATTGCCTTCATTGCGTTGCATCACAATGAAAATTATTTAAAGGCCATTTTAGTTGTGAAGTGATAAAAACATGTAACCCTATTAACCAGAATTGATGGATGGCTGTACGACACTCGGCAATTATTTCTCTAATGTGTGTTCTTGGACCAAGATCGTTAAAACGTGTCAATTAAACAATCATATAATGCAATCTGTTATAAACTCAATATACTTAATACAATGCTAAAAGCAAAGCATAGCTAGAAAGCATATACCCAACTAATTAGAAACAGAGTGGTCCTAAATTAGATCCTTAGGGAACTCCTCCTACATTTTTTTTGTAAAATATTATCTTTTCTAATTTAATTAAAAGCATGTTACAAATAAGTTAGAAAAAAAAATATACATACCTAATTATCATCAAATCATGTAGTATTTTTTAATCATCAGAAGTCCAAATGGTTTGGTTAAGTCACAAGAAGTTATAGAAAAAGTATTTGTCAATATGTGCGAAGAGTTGTTCAAATCGTCTTGGTATGTATGTAATATGTAAATCTACACTAATATTATAAAGAGGTAAAGTTTATTTTTCATTTAAATTTTTGTTTGTAGTAGGAATCTCTAAAGTACTGGTCTGATTGCTAAAATGTTTTTACTGATAGATTGCTGCTTTATTCCTGAGTGGCTAAAGCTATTTATTATTTTATGTACGCGGGTGAAGCTACGGGCAAAAGCTACATGTAATATGATTACAAAAATACTTGTAACTAAAAATGCGAGTTAATGGATGACATTAAGATCGTAATCTGTCCGTAACAGCATTGTTAACGCGTAATGACACTTCCCTGACATTATAACACTAATTACTGTTACTGATTCTGCTGAACTGAATGAAATCGACTCGTATTTTTTAGGCGCTTTCTAAATGTTTCATGGAAGTTATTTGTACGTCTAGATACTAAAAACAGTTTCGTCGTTTGCATGGATTCCATCGACTGATTGGTATCTAATGAATTTATACTTTATAGATATAGAAGTTGAATGATTAAATGTACATTTTATTTCGTCCACCACAATCTAAATTTCCGTATCTACTTCAGTCACTTCAATCCGTCTGTCCTGTCCTGAGTAACAAAAGTGAAATTTTTAACTAGAGCATCAGTTTGTCCACTTTTATTACAGTATTTAATTTTTCTTAGTCATTCTTTGTTTATGCTAGAGGCATCTTCTTCATCATTACCAATGCTGAAATAGAGGCTTAAATATAATTTTTCATAAACGTAATTAACCAAGAATCTGCGTAAATTAAAGTAATCCACTACTAATAATGAACTATGCGTTTCGGCTCTTCGTTTTTACCGCGTATATCGAAGGACTGGAATAATTAGCCTACTGCGGTCTTCCCGTCCGGTTTTAATTTAGGTGTCTTGAAGGCTAGAGTGGATTTGTGCCTTACCATCAACGATCCCACCATCAGGTGGGATCGCAGTCAAGTACAAATTTATACCAATAAAAAAAATCTAGTAGAATCAATTTCACATTTTCATTACGAAAGTAATTTGAGTCAAAAATGGTTGTTTGGCTAGAAACTAGTTGATTGGGTAAATATTCGCCGCTGAACAAGTGTGCTGTAAGTCATCGTGTTTGGTTTGTGACATCACGCATTCCACGGTAATTACTGCGCTGCTCTACCTGGTTAGTTAGTAGATTAGTGTAAGCGTTCCAAAAAAGTGGTTCCATGTAAGTAACAGAGCAGTAACAAAAGATTGGCTGGCCAGAATCCTTTCGCCTTTATGTGATTTGTATAGATCGACCGAAGGGTTCGGCCACTTTCGGCCAAAAAAACTATTTTTGGCAGAGGTTGGCCAAAAAATGGCCGAAAATTCGGCTTGAATGAAATTAGCATCTTTGACCTGACGGTTGTAATAGAAGATATCTCAGAAATAGACTGACTACGTACCTATTTTTCTGTTTCTGTCTTCTTTTCTTATATAAGTTAAGTGTGTACATGAATTGTTAAATAAATAAATACTGACTCGTTTATTTATTTAGGTTCACCCACAGCAATATATACACACACATAAAAACAACAAATCATAGGTTCTGTTCTACAAGGAGGTCTAAGTCCCAACAGCGGGAACATTATAAGGCCGATTATGCTATACATGCCAATTACGCAGTAGAATGCCAGCTTACCGCTTAGTTGCTAACTTAAGTTTTTTTTTGTACAATTGTGACACAAAACGAAAAACAGGACAATTAAGAAAACAGGTTACGAGAGAAAAAAAAACAACTCGTTCGTCTATGCAAACTATAATTTTTATGTAATCATCGATTTATTCGAATATTTAGTATTTTATCGAAGTTATATCAATAAGCCAATGGAGGAAATTTGATTTACGAATGATTTACCTGAATGCAAAATTTCTTGCTTCTTACTTCGTTCTGTACATTTTTCGAACTGATATTGTTGAGACATAAAAAGATAATAAGCGTTGTTGATATCATCATAATTGATTATATCGACTTTTTAAAGACTAGCTTCTACCAGAAACCGTGTGAAAGTAAAACAAAATTATAGCTTATAGCACTCAGGGATAGTGCACTTACATAGCAGTGAAAGAAATTTCAGAATCGGTTTAACAGTTTCAGAGATTACCCTTCATCATCATTGGTTATTAGCTGTGGTTACTTTTTGGTGTACAATAAAGTCTATTCTATTCTATTCTATTACCCTACAAACCTACAAATTGTACCTCTATAATATTAAGATAAGATTGAGCCATAAGGACAAAAATAATAGTAGCCCAGTAACCTGATTTAAGTTAGAAACTATAATTGGGCACGAAATTGATAATTAATTACTAATTAATAATGAACTTGAAAGGTCGCACTCGTCGTACTAAAATAAGGAAACATACTGATAAAGCATGTTTTATCACACACACACACCGTCATTCGTATGACTCAAACCTAATAAACGATTTATAAATAGTATTAATAGCCTGGTCTTTCCCAAAGGTTAAGCAACGCTTGCCAAGGTTAGCCTGTGGATGGGTGACCATTTAACACACTGAGATTCCTTCATATCTCGGAGAGTAAAGCAAGGTTCTTGCAGAGCGCCGCACCGTCGAGGCCGGCCTAGAAACAGGTGACGAGAAGATCTAGCATGGATCTCGGTTGTCATTTGTAGTTCTTTGACCATCGTTACAGAAGCTTAGAAGTCACAAATTCTGACACCAGTCTTGCCAAGGGTTATCGTGATATCCAGATACTGGGTTTATGGAGGCTAGAAAGATTGATACTCTTTAAAAAAATTCTGATATCCAGCTAATCCACCTACATCAGCCTTGACAGGAACCCGAATCCCATTTAGTTGGGAAAAAGAGAAGAGGCTTCTTTCTAGGCAGATTTTTTAACGTAGTGAGTGAATGGACACTAATGTCTTGTGTCTTTAAGGCTGCGAGGTCCTGGAACGCAAAGGAGACAGGTGGGTTTTACTCTCCTCGCCGGAGACGCCCCTGGAGCGTCGGGAGTTGCAGGACGACAATCGGCTACCTTAGCGTAGGCACGAGTTTGCAGACGGCGAGTTAGGGAGCTCGCTGTCCGGTAAAGACCAAGCCCGGGTCGACGGCACTTTGTGTTAAACAGAAAAGTTTTTCAAATAGACCAATAGGTCTATACCGACACCAACCTCATAACAGGCACTTTTGAATTGTTAAAATCGCGGTCAGTCAAAAAAAAAGAAAGAGCAACTGAAAGAACACTGCAGGTTTTAGTCAGTAAAAGTCTGACACTTCCCATCGCTCCATCCAGACCGGTAGAAGTCATTTGATAATTTGTCACCGCAAAAAAAAGACTAATAATGTCATGAACGTGTCTTGGCATGGAACCAAGCGCAATGTAGGATGATGTCTCGTTAATATCGTCACACTCGTCACCTCAAAGTTTAGTGACCTCTTTATTATCTAAGTAGGTGAGGAACTTGATCAAGATACCGAGGTCATTACTAACTACACCGACAACCGGTTTCTGACAGGAAAAGTGAATGACCACTTGACCAGTGATAACTTCAGATGGATTTTAAAACAAAATCTGTTTAATATGTTTTGTCGGCTACTACGAGTATTATATTATACCTATGGCATGACTGAAAGTTTTTGGATTCTGATAAACATGCTCGGGATTCTGATAAACATGCTCGCAGAGTTCCATTTTCAAATTCTATATGTACCTCACTGTACCTAGTTGTTTTTAATTATTTTATTGTAAGTAGCAAGATACAGAGACTTGCAGTACACCCCACGGTCATGTAGCTTCTTCCATCTGTAATTAAGTTCTTCATATAAACTTTGGAACCTCCCTAGGGATAAATCTTTGAAAATACTTTTTTTTTATAGGTATACATTACAAAACGAACCTTTACGACAGCGCTCTAAAGATTTGGACTGGTTATTGATGAGTCAATGAGTGAGTAAGGACTTTAATTACCTTTTTGATGTTTATTTTATTTTTTCTTGGAAAACCATCAAAGGTTTCAAGTGGTGGAGCGAGAGGGAGTGTTGACTTTTACTAACTAAACTTCACCTATGTTCCTTCAGTTACAGGGCAACAATCCCGCAATTTAAGAGGTTGATGTTTTCTCGGAACAACTAACTTTATTATCTAACAAACAATGCAGCTAATGATTAGCAAGTAAATAAACTTATATCTATGCTTGTAACATAAATGTAAATAGTAAATATACAGTGGTTTAACTTTTAAATGATATTTACATTAATGAACTATAATTACGAGTACGCCTTGTAGCATTTACATAGGTTATTATGTAAATAAACATAACAAACAGGTCTAAATCTTCTTTATATAATGTAGGTAAGCTGCCATAAAATAATTTACAATGTTGTTAGAAAGACTCATAAACATGGTCTATTATTTACAAGATTCAGCGTCTGTAGGCCGTGACGCCAACGCAGAAAATGTAATAATTTAAATAATACTAAACAGACTTCCTGAACGGAGATTTAGAAGACTACTAGAATTTTCTGATTCTAGACCTAGACAAGAGAGCCTGCCAGGACTATGAATTAGTCGAAGAAGTTATCGGTAGCCCTCGCAAAAAAGAGTAATTGAAGGAACACAGGTAAGATAGACCAATGGAAGTGGAGACGGGCGGGTCAAGTGCTACATATTCCCTAGAACAAGTAGAGCAAAGTCCTGACAGAATGGTACCCTTGAAACGGGAAAAGAAATAGAGGTCGACAACGTAAAAGATGGGAGGACGAAGTTATGCTTACAACAGGATGCAATAGGTCCATACTGGAGAAGAGTTGCAAAGGACAGTGAGTAAGGGATAAAGTTAGAGGCATTTGTCAAAAGACACACTAAACACTAAGGAAACTGCTAAACATTATGTCCCGGAACATATTGTAATCCAAATGAAATAAAAAAAATCAACAACAAACGAGTCTTCAGGATCCTATGTCTATTGAAATTGATTTAAGGAAACAAATCCGGTTTAAGAGGTCAAAAGGAGTTAACACGATTTTTATGGCTAGGATTTTTTTTAATGTAAATTACATAACGTAGAGGAAAATCATGGGAAAGACCCAGATCCGCTTGATAAACAGATTGACAGTAATGCCTTTGCATACGTAATAAAAATTGGCAAGAGTTTAAATGTCCGAGTATTGTTTGAAATACCAATGATTAGTCATTGGTTTATCAAAGGAATTACTCAGTACATCAGAAACTATTTGTATTCTTTGGTAACATACTCTAAACTTACATATCTAGGTATCAATCTGCGGACTAGTCTTCTTCGCCAGGTTCTGCCGCAATATCATCTATCTGGCGTTTACTAGGACTCATTGACTGGTCATTTTTACCCATTTCACATCTGATATGCAGCAGACATATAGACCCAACTTATATTATAGGCTTTTATTTCTCAAAATCTCGGTTTATGAAAATTATTTCAGTGGTAGAAAGTCTAGCCAGTTTTTATCCGGTAAAAATACACGATCCATGTGATATAAAAAATAGTAGAGACGAATAGTAGATCGTCCCTTGTTTCTTGGTCTCGTTAGCGCTTACTCAAGTAACTGTGAATAAGGCCAAAGAAAGCTTGCAAAATCCAGTCGTTGGCTCGCTCTGTAGTTTTGTACGTAGCACAAACGTGATATTAACATTTTTCCTTTGGCATGTTTTGTATCAGTTTCAAGCCAAGACAGTTTATCCATTTACTAGATGGGGTGATTTTCATGGATCTATGCGATTGTAGGGGTCATTTAGAAGGAGCTTTTCGATATCTGTTAGGGCTTTGCTTACGATTGTATCGATGTGGGAGATAACTTAATTATTCTTTTGCAATTTATCTTGCTTATTTTTGTGGGCAATAGTCTTCTTTGAACCATCACCAATTTCTCAGTATTCACCTCCTTTCTAGGCGTACCGTCTTTCAGACTTCGTATATTTCTTAAATCGTTTAATTGATCCATCCCCCATCCACCATCCATCACACTATTAAATAATACGACTTGAGAAAAAGACCGTCGATGTCACGAATACCTATGAAATTGGTAATTTCATGAAACTGCAATAAAACTTTGAACTGTGATATCTTTAGATTGACTAAGAATTTTATGACTCAACTTTTAAGGCCTCTTATTCATATTTTAAAATTAGTTATCTATTTGTTCCTTTAGGTTTTGTTGATATCGCTATATTTGATAAAAATGTGTTTTTTTCATATTGTGGGTTTCATTATGGAAACAATGTGTTTCAAAAGGGACGCAACATCAATGACCGTCAGCTTTATAAGTAACTAGCATTGCTCGCAGCTTCACTCGCGTACATAAAATAAGCTTATGTCACTCTGGATTAAAGAGCTTTCTGTCGGTGAAAAAATTTTAGCAATCGGGCCAGTACTTTCAGAGATTACCTCCTACAAACAAAAAAACAAATTTTAACTCTTTATTATATTAGTGTAGATGATTCAATATTGCCTATCTCGTGTCCACCGTCTTTTTCCGCTGTTTTAGTTACTGTACGTTATCGTCCATGACTTCATGAAATACCGTGTTCTCTTAGCAAATATTTGATTACGCACCGCAGTCTATGAATGAAAATAATCGTGTTCCCGCATTAAATTACGCTACGCCAGTTTTCCAGTTATTATTTATTGATCGTAAATCTTTTGTAGATACGTAACGTAACCGAAGGAGTGCCAATAAATATGTATAGTATATGTGCTTCGTAATATTACATTGCTCTTTAGCATAGTTAGTTTATTCAGCTTTAGGAATTTGTATTGTATTAGCGTGCAGGTATTTAGTTGTGATTGTCTCTAGCATAAAAATAAAACAAATGACAGACGAATTCACGATTGAAATGTAACAATATAGTAGAAATAACGTGTGAGTAAGACGGGAATGCCCCAGCATTTGGCAATCGGTGTTGTACTTACAACCTTTGTCATGTTTCTCAATAATAAATTAGGGATTTGCGACTCGGATGCTTTGGCGATCGAGCCGGCTACAATGATCTTATAGACTTTCAGTTCATCCTAAGGTTGCCTGGGAGATATCGCTGTCAGCGATAAGTCCGCCATTGTACGTATCCATAGATATATGTTTCTGTGAAATTGTTACTATTTTGGTGTACAATAAAATTTATTCTATTCTACATAATATCTCCTCCTCTTCGAGTCGTATATCTCATTACTGAGGGTCCTGAAACTCTCGCGGGATTAGCTTCATACTTGTGTCTCGCCATCTGTGACGGTTTTTGACGTCATGAAGTGCGATGTGCAATTGGGTGTCCAGTAATAACATCTACCTATACCATTATTGCACACGTCAGGATTCAAGAAGGGCTGTGAGTTTTATTCGAGTTACCGTGGCCTTGGAACATAAATAGCATCTGAAGGAACACAGGTGGATTTTAGTCTATAAACTAAAATACTGACACACCTCGCTCCACTCAGAGCGGTTAAACAATTTGATGATTTTCCGCCTAAAAAAACAAGGTAAGGAACTCATAGGAAGTGACATGCATTTTTTTAAATGCTAAGGAAGTATGGTCAATTTAATCATTATGACGTTTACTAGTCTTTTGCCAAATTTTTTCTAACTTCAGAAATATATTTTGCAACAAGGAAAATTCTTTTCGAGTAAGTATTTTAAAAACGGCATATTATGTTAATGATTGTTTGCAGAGTTGAATATTCACATAAACGTTAGTCAGAAACCAGATTCACATAGAATACCAAATAGACGGAGTCAATATTTTATAAATATGGTAATTTCGAGAAAAAATCTGAGAAACGGATTTTAAGTTACTAAAATTGGATAATACATAGTAGAGTAGTAGTGGTAAATACGACTTGGAATTCTTTTGTAGAATTTATTAAGGCTTGCTCAGGTGTATACCTAATTAAAAAAATGTTCAAATACAAGTGGCCATTTCAAGTCGATAAAAGTGTGAACGATCCTTTATAAGACAGGAATTGTTTCTCTGTTCCAATAGAAATGGCACCAGGACTTAAAAAAAAACGCATCAAAATTCAGGTGTAGGGGGCTTGTTACATCACTAACGTCACTTTTGGGGAAAGATCACTGACCTCTACTATTTTATATAGAGGTCAGTGGGAAAGATAGTACACTTTTCACATAGTGACGCATGACGTCATATTTAATATATCGCCTTCAATATGCCTTCAAACAATTGTTTAAGTGACAAAACAAAAATTAAGTAGGTATCCAATATGTTTTGATAATCCAACTGTTGGTTCTAATAGTACTTTGTACGAATTTTTTTTTTATCTTTACAAACTAGTACTTGACTGCGATCCCGCCTGATGGTAAGCAGTGACGCAATCGTTGATGGTGAGGAGCACTAGTTTATTAAGAGCCTATTCACTCTAGCCTTGAAGACACCCAAATTATAATAGGACGGGAAGACCGCAGCAGGCAGATTGTTCCAGTCCTTCGAAGTACGCGGTATAAATGACGAGGCGAAACGCTTATTTGTCATGAATTAATAGCGAATCCGTTATCAATTCATCCGTTGTCAATTTTCTGGGTGTGTCTACACTAGAGGAGCCCAGCACGAGCGGGACACAAGCCGAGCTCAAACTCTTGTAGTGTGTTCTAGACTCTAGAGAGCACGAGCGACACTATACGAATTTGAGCTCTGGTCGACTTCTCTAGCGAAGACCCGCCTGTAGGCCCCTCGACTACGACGACTTTTTATAGCGATGCTGATGTGCGTTTCGTAAGCGAGCGACAGCATCGCTACTAACGCGCGTTAGTTCGCATTTGTAATGCTATAGAAAAAATGCCAACGCGCTAAATCATCGCGACTGTATCGATGCGAACGCGCGTCAGCATCGCGACTGTATCGAAGCGAACGCGCGTCAGCATCGCGACTGTATCGATGCGAACGCGCTACAGCATCGCTACAAAAATTCAATGTAGGCGATTAGCCTTAGAATTTCCGTTTTAAGACCTTGACATTAAAAGTAAAACGCTTTATAAACTGTGGCACAATTTTACGATACGCTGATACGCTCCCGAATTTTAGCACCCATTCCGTTTAATTGAGAGTAGCACTTTATGAGTTTATTGCTTCTTTTTTCATTAGCACAGATATAACTGTGGTTTAGTGTTTAACTTTTGCGGTACACGTTAAAACCGGATTTCCTTTCGGATCTGGTATTTAGTTTTATGTACAGATAGTCCCGTGTCTGATTGTTTACGCTGGTGAGAGCAGAGAGCTATGCTGCATTCAAAATTAATTTAGGAGAGAAGTAGTTCACTCATTTATTTTGTTTAAATGTCGTATGAAGATTTATTTTTGTAAACATAAGCTGTAAGCATTTTATGAGCACAAAATTTTTTTTCTGCGGTCCATTACTCAAATAGCACATGTCGGGGAAAAAGCAGCCAGGCAGGAGTGGGCTGGCCACGTCGCAAGGATGCACCCGGACAGACGGGCGAGGATTTTCAGTCACCAGACGCCTATGGGAGGTCGACGCCGTCGAGGTCAACCGCAGCGTAGGTGGTGTGTGTGACGGTCCGATCATGTTCACAGGGCAAACTTGGCCAGAGACCGTCCTACACAGGGAAATTTGGAAAATGAAAGGTCTGTGCTGTCTTTGCCCAGCAGAGGGACTTACAATAGGCTATTTAAAAAAAAAGTATGGTAGCTAAATACCACAGAATAAAAATAAGTGCTGTTCTGGTCTTTGGTCAATACTTATATGTATAGACTTTATCGCTATCTATTCAATTAAGGGTTAGTGCTCCCGTATCATAAAACATATGTCAAGAAGATAGTCCAATAAATATTTCATGGCTTGAAACTGTGCCAATATTAGTGCTACACGGTACATGCTGGTATAGTACGGAAATAGAGTAAGTAAGATCATTGTTCAAATGCAAAATAATTTTATTTCACATTGCCCTCCTTTTTTAAGTGGGTCAATGATTTCTCCTGCTCTAAGGTGGAGTGGGAGCGCCAGTCGTTCTTTTACTGACTGAACCAAACAACTATATTCCTTCTTTGCATAGCGTTCCAGGACCCGCGGGTTCCTTTTCGGAAGCCAACATATGGTCATAAGCCTGCTCAGCAAGGACGAAGCCTACAGTGGCCAAGGGCCTGCTTCTGAAGGGAAGATTCGGCCCCGGTACGAAAGGCAACCGAGAGACAGAAATGATTTTTGGTCACTAAAAGTCTAACACTATTTTCTCCTCCACCCAAGGGTGCGGAGATGTCATTGGATGATTTTCCCACCTACACAGAAAAAAAAATGGTCATAGGCCTACATGAAGGGCACTTGTAAAACTTCAGAAGCTAGTGCATGGTTCCAAATTTTGTTATTTCATATGGAGAATGACTGGCAAAAACTCTATGGTAAGTCTTTAAAACAATTACTGATTTTAATAAAAAAAAGCATGTGCATGCTTTGAAGTAAATTACTTGTGGGATAAAATCATACTTTATTGTATAGGAACTTGGACTTTTAAATCAAAAAATCATAAATTATTATCCACTCACGAGGAGAAAGAAAGAAGAGAGAACTTGGAACTAAAATATCTCCCATACAACAAAAAAAAAAAAAAACTATACAAAAAGTAAACTTACAGGACTTTGTTAATAGTTAAGTGATAAGTTCATTTTGTCTGGGGCTACCAAAATATGCAGGTTTTGATCGAAAGTGTTAAAAAAGGTATAACAACAATTATAGCTTTCCATTGCAGTTTCGATTCGTACAGGCCTCATTTAACCTTTCGAATAGAGAAGAAGAAGAATAGAGAAGAGAGAAATAGAGACACAATAGAAAGACAATGAGAGAGCGAACATTCGCTTGGGGTTTCTTAAATTAATGGCAAAGTGAAAACATACACACAGTATTTTTGCAAGTGTGAAAAAGAAAACAAAAATTAACAGGATTATAAATAAATTAACAAAGATCATTTTGTATGATGACTAATCAACCACTTGAAAGTCTTGCTCAATAAATACATTGTTCATAAATGAATTGCATTTTGATTTTTATTGAAAAGATTGCACAATATATTATAATTCCTTGTACACATCAATTTTGCATTCCTTGGAGCAATACAATTTATATTTGCAGAATACAACATTTTCAATTCTATTGTTTTTTAGTACAGCTATTTTTATTTAATTTTTGCAGTGTGATTACCAGAACAGTTTGTCATACATCACAATGTGCATCTAAAGTAGCTGGTAGGTAATAAGTTCTAATTGTGTTGCATCATATTATTTGCGAGCAGTGGTGGCCGAGTGAGAGAACTAGGTAGTGGCCAAGTTGTAAATACTCCAACTTACAAGTTGTAGGTTGCAGGTTCAAACCCAGCCAGGCGTATTACTTTGTGTAATTTATTTTATCACCACTACAGACTCTCAAAACATCATTCATATGTCCTAGAACCAAAAATTCAAAGGCAAGTGACATTCACCAACCCTCACGGAATAGACTATAATCCACTAGGATTATGGCTTATTTCTTCTCCTAGAGAGGAGGCCTGAATCCCAGCAGTGGGAACATTTAAAGGCTGATTATGCTATATTATTTACGACCTACTTATATATGATATGAAAATTAAGCTGCAAAATAGAAGCAGGTGTTTTTTTTTTTAATCCATACTAATATTATAAAAGGGTAAAGTTTGTTTTTTTGTTTGTAGGAAGTAATCTCTGAAATTAGTAAGTACTTTCAGAGATTTTAAGACAATTATTGTCCAGTTGCTAAAAATTTTTATAGGCTATATTTTAAGATATAGGCTATATTTTAAGTATGCGGGCAAAATCTAATGCTTCATAAAGATGAAAGACTCAATCTCAAAACTAAAGTGTTTTTTCATGAGGTGTAATAAAAATTATATAACAAAGATTATTAATATATTTTTTTTAATTGTCATGTTTTTGTAATTTCTTTAAAAAATGTTTAAAACTTTTATATAAATAAAAACTTAATATTATTTGGTAAATCAATGATATCTTAATATGAAGAAAAGAGGAAAAAATTGTTTCCTAACAACAATATGTTGTCAAAGATAAACAAACATTGTGCTAATATGGTTTTTATACTGCACAGGCAATAGACATTGCGTGTTATTTATGAGTTTATTCCTAGTAAAACGAGAAACAAACGAAAAACCGGTACAAAATACTAACATATTGCGTAAGTGTACATAAAAATAATACACATAAGTAATAATCCTAAATCACCCATTTCTCGTATGACTCAATACTTGCTTCATAATCAGACAAAGATCTATCTACATTTATGATAACAATAAAAGTAAACAGCAGGTAGTTATAATAATAACTGGTTTTGCACCTGTCTTGACTTTGTGTAGAAACACGATTTATTGTGTTGTTACGTACCTTTTCAAAAATTCTCCGCCAATACAAATCCGACCGCGACGGTGTCAGCGGCATCGAAACAGCAGTCTCTCGTCCAGAAGGCATTTTCACTCAAAAGTCAACAGTTTTAACAACAGTAAATGTAAATAATTAAGCTAAGTGGCACAAACACATCATAACACAGCCCTAAATAAGGCACAGTGTTGATTGAACATGATCGATGAGTCCTCCACAATGCGTGATAAGATAACGATTGTAGGAAAAGGTAGATATTTCGTGATTATCTTTATTATATTCGTGTTTATTTTACGTAAATAAGAACGACTAACACTACCACGATACCGTTAGCGACTGACAGAAAAATAATGAATGATTGAATGAACGAAACGAGTAATTCTGATACCGCATCTGGGTGACCAGACGTAATTTTCATTTCTCATTTTTTCCCCGTTTAACGATTTTTTTTAATTTTTTACGTGCGAGCGCCAGTTGTACATAATATTCTAATACGGTTGTACAACTGGAATGACCTTGAAAAACGCTTAATTGCGCTTAATATTCACGAATGCGAATGCGAATACGATTTATTTATTTATTAGAACTTTACCTACACACAAATGTACAAAGGCAGACTTAATGCCGATTATTGACTTTCAAACAATGTGCGCGCAAAATGTTGTACAGGTTTAAGTTTATCATTTCGTGTCAGCCAAGTATATATCCACAGATTACAGAGTGAACTATATATAAATAGTTCACTCGGTAATCTATAGAAATGGCTCTGACAATTTCGATATAAATATCCCTCCTTCTTATCTTATATCAAACTTTCAATTTCTATGTTCTTCCCATGCCAAGAATCTGCGTTCTTCCAACAACCTTCTTCTGCTTTGTCCTTCTCATTCTTCTGATTTTGTCCATTCTTCCTTTCATATATACAGTCCATTCTTCTGTGGAATGCGCTTCCTCTTGACATCAGGACGGCCACCAGTCGGTATGCGTTTAAGCGGAAGTTGCGGCTTCATTTTCAACACAAATAGCGGAGTAGTCTCAAAAATCCTTTCGTTACCTTATATAAATTATATATATTTGTATATATGTAGGTTTATATTATATTGAATATTTAAGTATGTTTATTATATAAATATTTGTACACTTGTTTTCTTATCTAACTATTCTTTTTTTTTTATGCACCTGCCATGTTTTCTCTTCACCACCCTAGGTTGACTGGTAGAGAATGCCTAAGGCATTAAGTCCGCCTTTGTACCTTTGTGTTGCATGAAGTTGTAATAAATAAATAAATGAATCGAACTTGTCAGAGCCGTTACAGACTGATTGAACAATGCTATTAATTAAATTAATTTGAAAATATATTTAATTTGAGGTTAACATGTTGTTTTACAACGTATAATATTTCCTTTTTGTTTGTCAGAAACTTTCGTCAAACATTCGTGTTTCTTGCGAATACGAATGTCAAAAATGTGCAAATATTGGCCATGCGAATTTTTACATAAATCTATTTTCGATTTGTTACATAACTAATACACATGGGTATACGAAATTTATTCAGCCGAAAAGGATGATCTCTAAGTACCTGTATCTTCATTTTCTGGAAAAAAATAATTAAAAAGCGATTTTACTAAAAAAGCACAATTAAGTAATAATAATACCCCTCGTGCGGGAAGGGTTAATAAATATATATGTATCAAATTCCTTGCTTTTAGACTCGGCACAAGATATGTCGGCGCGCATTATAAACCAGAACTAATCGTTTGCCACCATCTAGATGTGTACCTATGTCAGGTATTAGGAGAATGTGTTGTGTTCCGTGTTTTTATTGTTTGTAAAGTAAACGGTCGCAATAATCATACCGAAAGGGATTAAAAGTACTGGTAGTGATATTATCTTGAAAGTTTAACTTGCTTGTTAAGAGAAATAAGGCATTATCAGCCCTACGGTACCGTTTTCCAAAGTTAGATCCATTCCTTATAAATAATTTTTCGGTGGACCATAAAAATAAAATTCCATGTCATCTAAGAGTGGCTTACAAAAATTAATATCGAAGTCGATAACACAAAAGCGTCATTGCACGAATTCGTATAAAAGCACTAAGGGGATCCACAATATGAAATTATAGACCAATCTTAAATCAATATGACGTTGGGGTCGGGCATTTAGCACTGTAATTTGAATCCCATTCAAACGATCAAGGCAGATAAAAAGCGGTACATTTCAGAGCGGCGTTTAACACTGTAAAGTAAAATAATGACTAAACATATGTCTACATATCGGCAAATAGAGGACAAATATTTTGATTCGGATAAATGAATGAATCTCGAATTGGAGAAATTGACAATGGACTCATCCGACTCTTTTGATAAAGACCTTGGATGGATTCTGATGGTAAAAGTGCTATATTAGTTTAATTCATTAAACCCCAAGCGAACGCCAGTGTTTGCGCACTCATTGTCTTTCTATTGTGTCTGTAATTCTCACGATTGAAAGGTTAAAGCTCTAATCAATAAAAGATTAACAAAGCTCTCGTGACTTTTTCTTCGCCCGCGTGATAGTAGAAAATTATCCCAAATGATCATACTCCCGGAATAAAATATCCTTTGTGCTATTCCATCCACATTGTCTATCCGTGTACCAAGTTTCACCAAAATCCATTCGGAAGTTTATATGTAAAAGAGTAACAAAGATACATACATACCTTCGCGTTTATAATATTAGCAGGATACTAATGAAAATAAGTTATAATCCAATCCATTTCTTTAAATTCCTTAAAAGTACAAATGGAATACAGCTAGTATATTCTTTAAATTACAATTTCAGTCACGAAACATTGTTTTAAACTATATGAGGGAAAATAGATTAGTTAGGCTGGCAACATTAACCGCGCCTCCAGCATCACACCAACCCCGCGTTCCGAATTGCGTCAAAAGCAATTATATCCAAGGATAGAAAAAAAATCCAAATAGAATCTTTGATTATATCGCGAATCCGACCAACGCACAACGCGAACGACACATTTTTGATAGCGCTTATTTTTTTTTTAAATGCTGTCATATATAGACTTTAATAAATAGTTCAGTGCCATCTTACGTTGGTCAGAGTCTACCTAATCGTGTTCGCTATTTGCTTTGTCGTTCGATGAAAGATTCATATATTGAAAACCAACCCAGTGCTTTCGGCATAAATGTGTAAATCAGTGTAAATACGGCATTATAGGTCACAACTCACATGTCCCTCGCGTTCCGAATTACCTCAAAAGCGATTATATCGCGAATTCGACCAAATTTAATAGTCACAAAAAATAAGGACTAGAGTCTGTGCGGAAAGTAAACCATCGTGGGATTTGAGGGCGCTGCTGTAGATAAATATCGTTTTTGTTGTGTAAGCAACATTGTGACGTCATTATAGTGCGACTGTTAAATCTTGATATTTTGAAACTCAGTCAGACTAGCTTCTTCCAGCGGCTTCACCCTATAATAAAAATTATCCTATTGGCTGAATTTGCTGACCTAACAAAACTGCAAAGTCATTGCTTATGTGCTATATTATTACAAAGTTTATGATTAAGTTCATCTGTCTAGTAGTTTTTGCACGATACATCCATATATATGAGTACCTTCATCCATCTTCACAAACTTTCGCATTTATAATATTAGTAGCCTATTTATTAAACTTGCTCATGTGATGAAATTTATAAAAAAAAATTGGTTATAAGCTATATTATTGCAACGTTTATCATTAAACTCATCCGTTTATAAGTTTTTGCCTTATGAGTAACAAACCGTTAATTGTAGCGACACCTGGGGGAGGACTATGTAGAACAGTGGACGTCTTTCGATTGTAATGATAATGGACATTTAAATGCAAACAGGAATCGGTAAAGGAAAATAGCGTGAAGAAACTGCTGTACTGCCTATCTAGGTAGGTTCCACCAACGACCACTTACCCAGTTCCATCGAAAATGGTTCTCTCACTTTGACTGGGATCGGTCTATTATCACTGACTAGAATATTGTAACTAATAGCATGTTTATGTACTCCCTAGTTAAATATTAAGGTAAAAACGGGACACACTACCACTTTCTCGTTGTCTTCCTCAGTACATTTTCCTCTTTTGCTAATCAATGAAAAATATGAACTTAATGACTATGAAAATAAAATACACTTTAGAATTTGTAATGTTGCTTCGTAAAAAATCTATTTAGCCTATAAGGGATCATCTCGTAAATAAGATCCTTGGGATCACTTGGTTGTCCGTCTGTTTATCTGTTAACCCTTTAACTCGAGAACGCTTGGAGGAATCGATTTAAAATTAAAACCATACACTCAAGTCTGCGGTCTTTTGAAGTTGTGAAAAAATCAGACTTCTGAGTTAACGAAAAAAAATATGGCCGTTTATGTCGGAAAAAATACGTATATTTCGATACTCAAGAGAATCAAAGAAACCCGAATCCCGTTCCTAGAATCCTGAAAGGCATAAATCAAGGTCTCATAGAACAAGTACAGGGAAAAATCTTAAAAATTTAATTTGCAATTCGGAAAAATCTTCGTAACACAATTCGGGAATTGATTTCATAGGTAAATTTGTACAGAATCCTCAGTGTGCGAGTCCGAATCGCACTTGCCCTTTTTATTTTAGTTACTTCCTTCCTTACTCAAGCCTGAAAAAAATATTCTTAGTTAGTCGAAACGCATTATAAATTTAAAGTATCAATACTCTTTATACTAGCCATCTAAAATATTGACCAAAACAAAATAAAGAAATATCGTCATGTTTAAATGAATTTCCGTTTAATTTATATATATTTGGAGATAACTGGGACAGGAGTTTACCTAGGAAGTCTAAAAAGATTAAAATAAAAGTGTTACGTACCAAAAAAACAGCATACCAATGTTTCCCAAGTTCGTGACTTTGTTTTGATCAATTATGGTGTGATTTGCCATTTGTTATCTTTGGCAAAACTGTAATATATTAAATATTATTTTCCTTGCAGCTCGGTGAAATTTTTTATCACATTTCTGAAGATTTCAATTGAAAATTATAACAAAATAACATAATCAACAAACCGGTGTCAACATTTTATGACGTTTTGCATTTGACGGATGGCTGGGTTGGGTTGCTACTTAAAATCTTTAATGTTGTTTTCACTTTACGCCACGACGGTTCTTTTATCGCACAGACAATATTGAGTCCTATTTGTGACGTTGCGCGTTGATCAAATTCGCGATATAATCGCTTTTGACTCAATTCGGAACGCAGGGTCATAAGTTTGGTTACCATGGCAACGGTTGTTTGTTGTAGAAGTCCGAAGTTGACTATTTGACACGAAAACACTGGAAAACATAAACCTGCGAGATCGAGAATGAGCAGATAAAAACTTGGATGAAATGAATATTATTTAATACAATGAACGACTTTAATCATTGTAATAAAGTTCCAGGCGTGTACTGGTTAAAGAAAGATGTCAGAGATTTACAAATAAAGTAAGTTTCATTTTGATTAGCTGTTAATAGAGTGTACCTGAATGAAACAGTTATATTGATCATCCTTCATAAAATTGATTGCGTTATATAGATACTCTTTTAATCATTTATCTGTTTACTGCAATAATCGAGATAAAGCTTACAATTTCTTGTGATGGTACTGTTATTTTTGCCATTTTACAACTAAAGTAGAGGTTTATATTAAGATTTTTACTATTATGGTTTACAGTTAGATGATCCCCACTTCCTACATATTAAGGCATTCTTATCTATATTAGTTATTTTAATCATTTTCCAGAATAAAACTGAAGCCTCAAGACGGGATAATATCACTCCCAAAATTTGAAGACTGTACTAAAGGCACTAGTGCTTTAAAATTAGAAAATACTGCAGAGGAAATTTCTTTTAAATGGCAAGAAAAATTATTCAGCCTGTGGGAAGTGCAGCGCTATACAGACATTCACAACTGCATCACGGATTCCGAATTAAATTATCATGAGATTATTGAAAATTTAGAGTATAAGCCTTCTAAAATATTCACCTATGTGGATGAAGACTGCTATTTACCTTTGCCTATTGACTGTAAGAAAAAAAATAATGGGCTTCTGAATTTGGATTTGTATTTAGAAAAACTGAATTTAAATGATGCGGTCGGTAGAATATTTGGAGGAGATACAATTTCAACGACTCTTTTGTTCAAGAGTGAAGAAAATGTAGCAATGGAAAAGAAGGAATGGACTGCCATGCATGTTGTGTTTGATAATTCTGAATATACTGAGTAAGGATTCATTATATTTTGATTTAAAGTTTCAATTTCCTGGTGTTATCTCTCTTTTTTCACATTGTCTTTTCGTCAAACATCGCGTTAGATTGCGTTAGATGTAGTAACAAGCTTTTAAATCATGCTCGATGTTGACGACAGCAAGGAAAAGCAGCATCTTAATTAACCTATCAATCAAGAGAATTACAAACACAATAGAAAGACAATGGGTCCGCCAACACCGGCATTCGCTTGGGCTTTAATGAATTAATATACTTACTAATTAACATACTATTCTTCCAGGGACTCCCACCTCATCTACAAACAAGAAGTAACCCTCCTATCAATATACCACAACACAACCCACAACTACATTGTCATGATGCCAGACGTCAACAGTTTGGAACTGAACCCATATGCCGTGGAGACTGCCGCAGGGGTGCCGTGGGGGTACCAGTATGCTGTTGAGATTGAGTTTGATGATGAGTGCGGGGAAGAGTTGCTTGTGTTGGTATGACTATTTGTAACACTAATTTATAAAGGCGAAAGTGTGTGCATTGTGGCGACGCTTGGGGGAGGCCTATGTCTAACAGTGGACGTCTGTCGGCTGAGATGATGTTGATGATGATGATAATAAAAGTATGTAACTGTGTATGTTTGTTAACTTCTTCACATTCGAACGCCTGAACAGTTTTGGATGAAATTTGGCACATGGGTAGACAATGAAATCAGAAATCAGAAACGTTTATTTCAAATAGACCAGTTACAGGCACTTTTGAATAGTCAAATGTCGGTCAGTCCAAGAAAAGTGAAGCTAAATTGTCTAGGAAAATGTCCAGCTAAATGTCTTAGGAATAGTACATAAAATTTGACATTTTATCCTGGAAGTATGTTCTCTTCTGATAATTTTCTGCTTACAACTAGTAATAAATAAAATCGAAGAAAGGAAAAAAAAACATCAAATTAAGGGGGAATCTCATTGAAGGGGAATTGTTTGTCTTGGTATGGTCATGTTAAGAGGAGAGATGAAATGCATGTTATTAAAAAAGTAATGAGTATACATGTGGATGGGTGGCGAGGGAGAGGGAGGCCAAAGAAAGGATGGATGGATTGCATGAAGAAGCGATATGAAAGAAAAGGAAGTTAGTGATAGCACGACGAGTGACAGGGTAGAATGGAAGAACAAAACGTGTTGCGATGACCCCAAATAAGATGGGACAAGAGCGAGCAGGAAGAAGAAGAAGAAGAAAAACTAGTAATAAATATTTACTTACTGTAAACCTTACATGAAATCTTTTCTGTTTCATCATTTCAGCCGAAAAACGTCTACTGTTTGGCATTGGCTTCTCCCAAGTCTTACCACAACGAACGGTCCTCTGCATCTCTCATCCATTAGATTCCAGCTACCCTCGACAGGTCATCATTTCACCTTGTGGTAGGCCTTCCAAATCTTGCATCTTTCGGTGCGCGGTGGCCACTCCAGAACCTTTCAGTTCTAATGACCATCTGTTCTGCGAGCAAAAGTTTTCAAAGCGGATCTTGAGCGCTGGCTTCAAGTTGCGCAGAAGTCAAATTCGGTCTCTCTTTAGTGGTGCGAAGTGAGACGTGGGGGCGGGGAGTGTCAGTGATTGGCTCGCCGCGCCATCGCGTCATAGACGTCACTCATGATTCGTTCCCTGCCTTGCTGTATGTATCTAACAACGACGACGAACGCGATCCCCACTCTGACGCCGAGCGCTCAAGATCCGTGATGGTAATTGTACCTTGTTTGCAATCCTTAAATTCCGGGATTTGGTCGTTATTTTAATGATTCCAGGATTTTCTTATCTTATATTTGTGGCCTGGTTTCCGTACTTAGTCATTCGCTGACCATTGTGCGTGGGCTATGGCGGCCTTTAGGCCAACCAGTCCACCTCACTCCAGAAGTAGATGAGTCTCATCAGATTGCTTAGGACGTCTATGAGAGAATTCGGTGCTCCATAGGTCCGTGTTCTTTTCTCGCTGACGGCTGTGCACTCGAGGAGCACATGCGCGACAGTTTCTTCTGACTCCATGCATCCTCTGCACAGAGGACTATCCGTGATATTCATTGTGAAGAAGTGTTTGTTTATGGAGCAGTGTCCGGTGATGATTCCTGTAACCAGACGCAGGCTGCCTCTGTTCAGTCGCAGAAGATTGCGTGGCTATGTTTCCGGGATTTTAGAGGAGGTATTTCTTCTTAGTCGTTCACTCCTGGCGGAGTGGTCGTGGTCATGGATCGTCTGATAGTATGGTTGCGGCTTTTGCGAGACTTCTCCATCTCTCTCTATCCCCTCGAGCGCCGATTGTACATACGTCTTTACATAATAATAATAATAATAATAATAATTTATTTGCCTCAGATACAAAACAGATCCATATTTTTGTTAGTAGTTATACTTAAAAATTTATGTTAGTAACTTAAAATTAAAACGACACATTACTTTTTCACATGCGTCTCAATACAATGCCTCAATATTGGACAATCTGGTCGATTGGCCACAACGCGAAGAATGCCGTTGCTACTGCCACGGACCCGACTTAGCAGCGATGCGGCCCTCTTACGAAGGATGGCATGAAAGCCATCAATACGTGCATCGGCAAACATGCCTGATGCACTACAGTGCCGTGGCAGCCGCATCAGCATCCTAAAACAACTTGAAAACCTTGAAAAACGCTTAATTTTCATTTTGTACACACGTCTGTACGAAACTTATTTGGCCGAAAATTTTAATTTCTATATTATATTATTCCGTATTTATTATATTATTTGTTTTTCCTAGAAAAAACCAAAAAAATATATTTTTTAATTTATTTTATTGGTGATTTACGTAAACACGGCAATTTTCCGGGTCATTAAACTCTGGCGCTCGAGGGGCTATTCGTGGCACTGCGTGTGCATTCAAGGAGGTATTATCAAGTCTATTTTAAGTACTTATGCCTATTCCGATCTCTATTTATCAGTATTTCTTTTCTGTTCGTTTCCAGCTAAAGAAACTGTACAAGAGATGGGAGAGAAAACAGAGACATTTGTTGAACTTCGTGATGCCCCCTGTCGGCAAGAAACAGTACTATGTAACACTGGAGATTCTCACCGCTACGGAATTTGATATGGACAACTTGTACATAGAATTTGATATACAGGTAAAAGTTCTGTTTATTGATTCTGTTAGAGTTTACTCTGTAACTGCATCTTCAATCATCAAATATCTTCTCCCGCTATGGGTGGTGCAGGAGGGAGTGTCAGACTTTTACGGATTAAACCCACAGTGTTTCTTAAGTCGCCCTTTTTCGAGGGCTACGGTAATTCCTACAATCCAGAGCTCTGGTAGACGTCGGCCGTTACTGGCCCTGTCATTTTTGCTGGCGTCTCTTTGAGACACTCGTGGAACACAACGCGCCGTGGCGACCTAGGCTTGGTCATTACCGGTCGGCTGGACGGTGAACTACCCAAGGCTCGTCGTCTGGGAATCGTCCTGCGACTCCCAAATAAGATTGAAGAAAAGTTGGCAGATGCAAGCACGGAGGGAAGCAAGTATAATACGCGGCAAATAAGTTGAACCAAAATGGTCGTAGTTGCTAAGGTTGCAATCAACCCCCCACGTCGATTGAGACCCGAAAATCTGTTACTGCGCATAGGTCGATCGCCATCTTGGTTCAACTTATATGCTGTGTATTGTATATTGTATCGTCTTGGGTCTTGCGCCTGATCTTTTCCTTGATCGTTTCGGATTTCCGTCTCAACACCTCGGAAAATGAGAGTAAAATACCAGAGGGTGCACCTGCGTTTGCGCACACGCTTGAACACTAATATAACCACCATGATTGAAATTTGTTCAGGAGGACTATTATTGTTATTTTTGGTACTTAATCGAAAGGCTGGACGGTTTTGAATTAAAGGCACGCTCGTGGACCATGTCCTTCTATACAGGAATGGTATGAAGGATACTTTTTATTTCAGAAGTTTGTTCTCCTGGGTCAATTTTCTACGGATGAAGCCGCTGGCAGTACTGAGATAGTTTGTTGTGAATCAAAGATAATTGTTTTTTTCTTAATAACTGCAGGTGCCAGAAGATATCCAGTGCACCGACGTCCTCCATGGAAGAACTCACACGAGCGAAGCTGTGACCATCGACGGTAACAAACAATGGAGCTACGGACCTATTCTCGAACTGTCTCTACTTGTTAATACTGGAATAGGTAAATAATTAGGATGTTTTTCTCAGACCGATTAGCGCCTGTAGTTGAAAATAAGGTTTTTTCTTTCTAGCAGTTACTTCTATCTCCGGTTATAAATCAACAAATAAGATACGTTAGTTTAGTTAAGCTTTTTTTTTTTTTTTTTCGATGGGTAAAATCATCTTATGACAACCCCCGCTCTTGGGCGGAGCGGGAGATAGTGTCAGACTCTTACTGACTAAAAAACCCATCCCGTTCCTTCTAGCCTTCGTACCGGGGCTCGAGCGCCCTTTCGGATAACCCTGGCCCCAGTAGGCTTAGGAACAGCGCGCGCCGTCGACGACTTGGGCTTGGTCCGGACTGTTACCGGACGGCCGGACAGCGAGCTACCCATTGCTCACTGTCCGCAAGCCCGCGCCTACGGTGGCTGGAAATCGGGATCGGAATCCCGGCGGCGGCGGCGAGAGCGCCGTTGTCTGATGCGGTCGGCCTCCTCCTTAGCGAGCATTACTGCTTCGCAAAAGTCAGCGACCGCCTGCCACTCCTCCTCGCTCCGGACCATGGCCTCGACGAGGGCCCGGCGCGAGAGGTCTCTGCCGCCGATCACCCCCACGAGGGCACGGCGATGCTCCGCCCAAAGTTTAGTTAAGCTTGAAAGTCAAAAAGAAAAAATGTTTATTTTTACACACATCATCATCTTCCTGCCCTTGTCCCGTCGGCGCAACACGTTTTTTTCTTCCATTCTGTCCTGTCACTCGTCACGCTATCACTAACTCCCTTCTCTTTCATATCACTTCTCACACAATCCATCCATCTTTTCTTTGGTCTCCCTCTCCCTCTCCATCCATCCACATGTAAATTCATCTCTTTTAGCAACATGCTTTTCATCTCTCCTCTTTACATGACCATACCAAGACAAACGATTTCCTTTCAACTTTTCAGTTATTGGCGCCACTTTCAAACTTGCCCTAATATACTCATTTCTCACTTTATCCATTCTCGCCACACATCCATCTTAACATTCTTATCTCCGCTACATGCAATCTTTTTTCATCCGACTTTTTCACAGCCCAACATTCTGATTTTTAAACACAATTTATTTAAAACCGTAAAGGTAGAACTACACTGCTCACACGGGTGCCACACATGCCGATCTGGGCGCGTCAGTCTCCAATACATTTTATATGGAAACTAGATTTGTAGAGCTACACTTGATACACGCCACGCGACGTCGTTCTACGTACAAATCATGCGTTCGCGTCGGTCTAGTGTAGTTCTAGTTTATTATTATTATTTTGAAGATAAGGGGCTATGCATCTCCTGTAGTGTAGGGGATGTAGTCACTGCGACCTAGAGGATCTATTGTGAATCGTCACCTTGTTAGAGTAACTTTTAGCCTGGAGGCTTCCAGGAAATTTAGAATACTCAAATAATGTGTCGGCCCAGATAGACACTGCATTTGTGGATAAGGGGCCCGCATTCACACAAAAGGTGATTAGGCGTCTCCCTCTCCTGATTACAGTACCGGCAAATATCAGTGTCACTCAGTTTCATGTGAAAGCCTCAGCATATGCTACGATATTTAAAACAATAAATAACATAGCTCTGGTATTCTGGTAGGGCCCGCTGTGATGCCGTGGACACACACAATTACCTTAGCTATCTAAGGTATTCATACATACGCACAGGGTTGCCAAGTCTTAAACATTTAGGTAGACCCTTAAATTGTGCGATTCCATGTATTTTTTATGCAACAGCTCTCAAACCGCCATTTTGATTCCACCATTGAACCAATGTTGCAATGCTCAATAAAATAAATTATTAAAATGTTTCCCGCACGGAATGAATATAATTATTTACATTTGCGGTTCTGGATTTCTTGTGTATGTGAGTTTACTTGTTTGTGAAAATACCCACGATCATCATCATCATCATCAGCCTTTTTAATGTTCCCACTGCTGGGACTCAGGCCTCCTCTCACCCACGATACAAGAGTGTAATATCTGGTGTGGTTGCCCAACTTAAAAAAAAAGATTAACACCAAAATGTATCATGCTTTACAGAACCTGTCCCTCTCAAACTATTCCTCGAAGCGATATCCTCAGATTGGTGGGGTCGCCATCGAACTGAAGGGTACTGCTACCTGCCTGTGACCCTGGAACCTGGCTCCTTCTTCAAGGAGTTAGCTTGTACCAGACCTGAAGAGTTGGACGTAGTGGAGGCTGAGAGCAGGCGGTTTTTCTTGGGAGGATGCCATTTGATCAAGGATTTGAATATACTGGTTGAGCCACAGTTGCGGGTGATTACTTTAAGCTCTTTAGCTTGGAAAAGTACTATATTTATTTTTTATTTTTGGCGTAAAATAGCTTAAGGGCCATATTTCACCGGGACACCACTGGTAGCGCAACTGGTTGCGCCACCAGTAAAATGTATAGAGCTCTATAGAGCGTTACTCACCGGGACACCACTGGTAGCGCAACCAATTTGGTGGCGCAACCAGTGCGGACACCAGTCCGGCCGCCAGTCACGCCCCCCACCAAAGAGTATGTGATAAGATGGAAATCTAACCTTTGAAAACCATAATTAACCAACTGTCAAACGTCAGTGACAGTGAACCAAGAATCTTGTACAATACAATCTGGATTGATTATGACTACCTCAAAGATGTAATAAAGAAGTACCATACAAGAATCTTTATCCCTTTCTACTAGTGTGTATAGACTAGTTCGTACTACGAGACATTCTGTTCTAAAGAAGTTCACCCTTTTAGACAACTATCTCGGTTTTTCGGGTACCATTATAATGCACCAAGAATCATATCTAGGAGGATGACACGGCATGTAATAAAAGACATACATATTCATCTCTAGGATGGCATAAAAAAATTATTATGGTTTTGTATAACATTTTCATATAGTTAAATACAATTTTACCGACGCACTAATCAAGAAAATTACAAAACACAAGGGTTTGAATAGGTCACGTAAGCTAAATCCAGTGCGCATTTTTTGCTTAAAAATCATAAAATACCACAGCTTATATAGTCTTCTACACCTATAGCTAATTATTTTGAACTTACATAAATAACTTTATGATTTGTGACCGAAATAAAACCACTCTAAAAAAATCTTCATACATTTTTCATTGAACCCACCACTTCCAAGCCTCAGTCCGCGCTGAACGCGTCCGCGTTCTGAGAAGCACGGGCCGTTTCGCTCGTTTCCCTCTCCTAGAGAGGAGGCCTGAGTTCCAGCAGTGGGAACATTAAAAAGGCTGATTATATATGTGTGTATATCTATAGGGATTTTGGTGGTTTTATCAAGAAGTCTCTATATTCATATTCATAGTCTATAATATACTCATCTACATTCTACTACAGTCAAAAAGTATCTTTGATGAAGTTGAACTGATGAACAAGACCAATATAATAGCCATAGCATAGGGAATTTGTCCCAATTTAATAGCCAATTAAATATACAAAAAAAATAACAAAAATATATAACCATAAATTTGGTACAAAACTGTAGAATCAAACCAAACTAACAGTTAGTTTTTTTAACAAAAACTATCTATAATAACAATTAGTTACGTATGTTTGTTTTACAGTAACTGTAAAACGATCAAATAACTTTAAATTCGGAAGTCGGTTCAGTCAGTTAAATAACAAAATATACCAGAAACATCGACTTCCAAAATTAAAGTTATTTTGATCGTTTTAGTGTTTTTTTGTGTATTCTTTATTCAAGTCGAGCCGATTTCGACTATTCTGCCAAGTCCATTGTAAATTGGAAAAACAAGTGTGTTTATAGAAATCTGAGTAAAGTGAGAATATTAAGCCGTCCATGACAAAGATAGTAAAAGCAAATGTACTGAAACATACTAGGTGAAATACCTCTAAGTGTTACTTTATTTAACCTGTTTTTTCTTTATTTTAAGCTTAACAAATAACACCTTGTCAGTGTGGAAATAAATAAATAAACTAGTTTTTATCTGTTAATTATTGAGTTAACAGATGAAAACTAGTTTATTTATTAGGATTTACTAGGTTTAATTGAAAATTAGCATTAGGTAAAAACTATATTTATAATTCACAATAGGATCCCTAAATTGATCCCTAAGTTTTCACACACTCGCAGAATTTTTAAAAGACCTATCTAACGACATCCCATATTATGGAATAGTCTACTAAACAAATTAAAAAAGAATTTAAAAAAGAGCGTTGTTGTATCGTATCAATCCAGATAGTATAAAATATTCTTGGGTGTGGCGACTCAAGAACACTATCTATCCCTTTCTACTAGTGTGTCCATAGATTAGTTCGTACTACGAGCCATTGTGTTCTAAAGAAGTTCAAGATGTTATTAATACAATATATTTTAGACAACTAATCAAAAACTAGACAGGTAAGACCTTACCACTATAATAAGCAAAAGAGAAGTTGATAGGTCATCGGCCTACCAAAAAACCACGCCTCACCGAGGTCAATAAGAAGAGACTATTGCACAGGGCCAAACAACATCAAAATATGACTGTTTCAGACTGAAGTCGGTTAAAAATAAGACTTTAAATAGTACAGTACATTGTAAACTACCTGATGATCATTATCTGATGAAATAATATAATTTTTCAGACATGTTTCTCCGATGAATCGACGTTTCAGGTTTTGGTTGACAAAAGCTCTTTTGTCCGTTCAAAAAATGCTCCTTTTCGACGACGCTCTGGCGAATAGCTCCATAAAAACTGGTGTTAAGAGAACAGAAGACAGCTAAATTCCCAATTAGTATTATGATGTGGTCTTTTTAATCTAAAGCCAAGGTCTACATATCGTGAAACGGACCGTGAGGCATGACCAGTACAAGCAAGTACTAGAAACTGGACTGCTGCCGCATCTCGAAGAATGGTTTTTTATTGACGAAGAGTTCATTTTTATGCCCGAATCTGCATAATCTGCATTGTGATACAAAACCAAGGGTCACTGCATGCTTGGCTAAAAAACATTAACGTTTTACCCTAGTCAACCAATACACCAGACATGAACGCTATTGAAAACATGTAGGAGCTCACCAAGCAGGAGATCGCTTAGCAAGTGATCACCACCAAACTAATAAATTATTTATTATTATTGCTATATAAACACTAGCTGATTAAATTGCAGCTCTCAACAACACAAAACTGCAACAGGATGCCAGAATTTGCATAGAGAGCATATCATGATGAATGGAATCTATCACAAAATTCTGGTAATATTCGACAAATTGACTACGTCAAATAGAAAAAAAAATAGATTTTTTTTTTTTTCAAAAATGTATTAATAATTTTGCTTTTAATTTTCATTGTTTTTATTATCTCAATAAAAAAAAACTATAAATAAAAAATACCAGCCGGACCTACAAGCAAACTTTTTTCAAACGCCGTTAGCGAGGAGTCGACTTCAGAAAATCACTGTTTTATGGCACTTTTCGGGCGCTTGGGCCTTAAACGATACGCGCGAGTCCAAGCGAGCTGGCAAGTTCCGATTTCACCTACTTTTTCTGTCGTCAACTCGCTCAGACTTGAAAATCTGACGTATTTATGTACAGTGAACTAAAAAAAAAATTTATAACATAGGTACCCACTATAAATGTATTAGAAATTGTATTCGACTTGACTTTAAAATAAAACACTTATCGGTAATGAGACAGATATTAATCAACATTACAATAATATAATATTGCATATTTACCTATTAATTACCAACAAATCACAACATTATCAGCAATAAGCAACCAAAGTTGACGTACAAATATTAGACTTAGAAATACACGTAAGTGAGTGAATATGCAGTATCGATACGTCATGTATGTGTCAAAAAAGTCAAGAGCGCCCACACGATGAACAAAATCTTTCTAAGATGCGTTCCATTTCATGATTAACCTGTGACCTTCAGTTGCCCTTTGCATTCTAGGACTACGGGTTTCCTTTTCAGGAATTTGCCGGGGTCCTAGATTGCGGGCATCAGCCCTTCTGGACTCCTACGATTTGATGTCATCTGTTTGAGGAGCACATCGATCACGCGCTGTTGACGACTGAGCTCGGTTCGGTTACTTACCGGACGGCCGGATAGCGGACTACCCATTGCTCGGCGTCCGCAAGCCCGCGTCTACCGTGGTCCGTCGTCGGGGTCGGAATTTCGGCGGCCGATGGTCCTTTGGCCTCCTTCTTCGCTAACATTACTGCGAAAGAGGCGACCTGCCATTCCTCCTCGCTCCGGACCATAGTCTGAACTAGGGCCCTGCGTGAAAGGTTGTTGCCAAAAATTGCCTTCACGAGGAAACAGCGGTGCTCTGCCCGAGCGAGGCACAACTCTACCATGTCTTCGGGTGCTCCACCGTGTTCTCCGGGTGGTCCACACAATAGTGATACCCGAGCGTTACTTCCGTCTGAATCCGATGCAGAACCGACCGAACTTGCCTTGGTGAGGTGAGGACTATGCAGGTGCAGGTAACATGAGAAAGTCAAAAGTAATGTAAAATGTTTTTAAAATAACTTGGGTATCGTGTACCATTGGACACATCCTACTCGACTCATTCCTCACCAAAACAACAAAACAAAGCATTTATTTCAAATAGACCATTTACAGGCACTTTTGAATTGTCAAATGTCGGTCACTCCAAGAAAAGTGAAGCTAAATCACCTTTAACATAATATCCCGAAATCTAAGTAGATAACCGGTATAGCCTGCGTGAAAAAATCCGCGGGCAATAGCTAGTTATTTATAGTAATAACAATTACAATTAATAACAATTATTTGACTGTATTTTATACGTTTATGCGAGATGACGACAGAAAAAGTAGGTGAAATCGGAAGGTCCCAACTCGCGCGGACTCGCGCGAATTGCTTAAGCGAGTTGACGAACAAGCCATATTAGGTAATCTCTGGAAGTACTGGTCCGATCGCAAAAAGTTTTTCACCGATAGAAAGCTGCTTTATTCCTAAGTGACATAGGCTATATTTTATGTGCGCGGGCGAAGCCGCGAGCAAATGCTAGTATATTATATTTGTCGACCGTGAAGTACCAATACCTCCTAAAAATATTTTTTCAAGAAAATCATCATTTTCCACTATGAATTTAAAAAGGGTTTTCCGCATGTTTCAGGCGATTATCCCACTGCCGCGCATTATGCTGCATGTTGCGAGTCAACGCACCAACGCGCGTGCTTGCGGAAATGCAGATCTGCATCATCGTGCGGGTTTTTTTACGTACTCACGCGCGTAGGAGCATTTTGTAAATTGACGCAGGCTCTGACTCATTTCATTCAAATCATATGACACTACGAGACTCAGTGTGCCATACCTTGCGTGCCGCCCCGCACCCACGCGCGAGTGTGCACGTTTCTCCTCATGTAGGCGTGTGATCTGCATGAACGCGCGTGGATGCATTTTTGGTATGTTGGACTGTGCTTATTTTCTATACAAATGGAGATACTTACAAGCAATGTTAATTGGTACACGCATTTACGCGCTACGCTGCGTGGAACGTGGCAATGTGATAATCGCCTTAGTAAAATTCGAATTGATTTTGTTTTTGTTTTCAGGATTCACAGACAGTTTGGAGATATTGGTACTTTGCTGTCGATATAAAAAAATACACCATCAATTAATATCACATGCTGCAGTGTCAAAAATAATAACAATTAATTTAGTAAAATCATGGTTACCCTAGTTCAAATGGGGGTAAGAAAGGGACACACCGACCCTTTCTCGTTGTCTTTTTCAGTACATTTTTCCCCGTTTGCTAGTCAATATGAACTTAATGCCAATGAGAATAAAAAACACTATAGAGTGTGTTTGCTGCGTAGGCAATCTAGATTATCCATAGGATACATAAAATCTTTGCTCTGGTGTCTGTTTGGTGTCTTGTTTGGTGTCTTGCTATATTTCACTGGGACACCATGGTGGCGCAACCAGTGGCGCTACCAGGGTGTCCCGGTGAAATATGGCTCTAATACCTACGTTATGTTCACTAACAAAAAATAAAGGTGGAAGTTATGCACCCGGTTGTGGTCATATTTATCTGAGACTAAGTATAATAAAGTGGAATGTTCGATGTGTATAAAGATTATCTCACCAATAGTTAGACTCAGCTTGTAGACCTATGCGCGTTTCAAAATCGCGCTTCCACGGCGCGCTGTGGTGTGCACAGGGCCTAAGGCCTACTGTCCTTGGACGCGTAGCTTCATAGACGCGAATTTGTCATTATGTTTTTTAGTTTTGTAAGCTTTACGCAGATTTAAACCAAGCGTATAATGATGAATACGCGTCTATAAAGTTACGCGTCCGTGGACAGTAGGCCTTACATTCCCTCTTGCTTCACCCAGAGCGGGAGGAGTCATATGATGCTTCCCTTTTTATAAAAACACATCATGCTATTCCAATTTTATGGTATTAACAATACGATGCAAATTCGCTAGTGCATCAGCAAATCAAACCCTGCCTATAGATAGCATTATTCATATAGCTAGCCCTTTCTTTACCTTATAGGACGCAAACTACACGTACAAATCGACAGGAACGATCAAACTTCGGTGGACCATCATCTCACAAGCCCAGGTCGGTACCCTGACAGCGCCACCTCCTCAACCGGGCACCAGTACAGCATCAGCACTACTCTTGGGTGCTGAAGCTGCCCTCAAGAAGTATAAGAAGGCGAGGGCTCGGCTCGCGGCAGCTACTAAGGATCTTAGTGAAGTGGCTTATGGGGGGACCGGGGATGGGTAGCATGTGAAATTGAGATCTTTTTTTGGTACCGGATTCTCATTCTGATATTTAACACCCCTGATTCTGAATTGGAAATTTGATGTTAATAAATACTTGAAGTATTTAAAGTTCTTAATTCAGGAATCGGAGGTAAGAGCCGTTAGCGCTATATTTCACCGAGACACCATGGCGGCGCCACCAGTCACTAGTTACCAACAAAATGTATCCAGCTCTATAGAGAGTTATCTACTCACCTGGTGTCCGTTAGGTTGTGCAACCAACTTGGTGGCGCTACCAGCTCGGTGGAGCTACCAGCTCGGACGTGTGGCAATTCTGGTGTCTAGTATGGTACAGTGGGTTTCACATAAGAGGTTCCATTGCCGTAATGTTGGCAATACGGAAAAACAGTGTTGCTATAGTTTTAGCAATAAAATTACTTAATATTAGAGAGATAAAGTCCGTCTAATGAAAGCGTGACCTGAGAAAAGAAGGTTACAACCAAAAATTTTGAATGTGATATTATTGAAATAGTAGGAGAAAAAAGTTTTGATACTAGAGTATTTTTTGTATTTAAGACAATTGTATAATAGTTAATCCTAGACAAAAACATGTGTGTAGACTTATTTGGTGGGTGCATGGTAAAGGTCAATAACACACAAAATGTTAGTTATTATCCCAAATTATTTTATTTTATCTGATCTCTCAAATGTCGCTATATGGCATGGCTGGAAAGACTTCACGGCGTCCTTACTTTCCGCATGACGCAGGTCCTCACCGGACATGGTTCGTTCGGGAGGTTCCTACACCGGATTCATGCGGAAGTGACGTCCAGGCGTCGCCACTGTGCGGAATGCCTGGAGGACGGTGGAGCACACAGTCGAGGTGTGCTCCGCTTGGGCGGATCATCGCCGTGCCCTCGTGGGGGCGATCGGTGGCGGAGACCTCTCGCTCCGAGCATTGGTTGAGGCCATGGTCCGGAGCGAGGAGGAGTGGCAGGCGGTCGCCGACTTATGCGAAGCAGCAATGCTCGCAAAGGAGGCGTTATCGCCGCCGCCGACGGAATACCAATCACGATTTCGGTCGGCGACGGGATACTAATCCCGATTTCCGGCCACCATAGGCACAGGCTTGCGGACAGTGAGCAATGGGTAGCTCGCTGTTCGGCCATTCAGTAACTGTCCAGACCAAGCCCAAGTCGTCAACGGCGCACACTTTTCCCGCGCGCCTCAAGGAGTTGTCAGCAACAGCAGGGGCCCAGCCGGGTCGAAGCCTACTGGGGCCAGGGTTATTCGAAAGGGCGCTCGAGCCCCGGTATGAAGACTTGAAGGAACGGGATGGGTTTTTTAGTCAGTAAGAGTCTGACACTATCTCCCGCTCCGCCCAAGAGCGGGGGTTGTCGTAGGATGATTTTTCAAATCGGAAAAAAAGTCGCTGTATAATATCCAAATAATATTCTTTATTTACCATTTGGCCTTCTGGCAAGAATACCAAGTGCACAACACAACAAAATGGTCAACATGATTTCAACTTCATCACGTCTCGCCAACACTAATAATTTGTTTCAAAATTCAAGGTTGTTGACTTGTTGGGTTGGAATCGATTCGTTTCAGCATAGAGAAAATCCAGATCTTTTGGGATTAGTCAAGTGGGAACATGTTTTATACTCCAATTATTGTTTCAAATGATACGGATCGACTCGTGAGACATAAAAAGTTCAACAGCTCTCAAACTTGAACTAGGATTTCAGTCACTATTTCCTTCACTTTCGCATTTTTAACTTCAGTTGAAGATTTTGATGCTCTATCAGACAAAGTGAGGCAAATCTTTTATTACATCTCAACTGCTTTTGAACGCATTCTACCACTCACTAGCATGTGTTTTTGATTAAGTCGATTCACCAAAAGCCTTCTTTGTTTGATGGTTTTGTCCATTATGAAATTCGCAATATGTCAGATTAACTAAAAAATATAAGAAAAAAATTCATCATTATAAAACTATCTAGTAATATTAGTCGACAAGGATCAAGATTATAACGTCATACTAACTTAAAAATTCTGAAATCGTATGTAAACATTGTGTGTTTTCATTGAAAACACCTTCTTTAACTTCTTGTTTTTGTTTGAACTTATTAACCATAGTGAGTAGCAGTTTTTGCACGTTACTGTTTATTGTTTTTCCCATAATTATGCAATTATTCTTGAAAAATAAATATCTGTTTCCAAAACTGACAATTGCAACCATAGACTTTGACGTGATTTTTTTCGTCATAACAATGTTGCCAATTTAATTTAAAAAAAAAACTCCAGGTTACGCTTTCAGTAGACGCACTCTACTGATATTTCGTTACTTTTAACGATTGCCTTATATTTTTTTTTGTTTTATTTCTTTTGGAAACTATAAAAACTATTTTTGAATAAAGCATACAACGTTGGGCTCCATTCCGATTGTCCTGCAAATCTTTCAAATACCGAAAACGCCACGCCGCAATATCGACTTTTTAGACTTGCTTTTTTTTAATAAAAACCATTCCCCTCATTTATTCTCCTTAAAGTAGTGCGACTACCGTTAAAATCGATTTAGTTTCACATTTCGTGCAAAAATTTTGGTAGAGTAGGCAACCCTTTCCATTTTTCCCTTCTTTTTTCTGTAGACAGACAGGGGAACCAACATCACGGCAAAGGAACCTCTTAAGTGAAACGCACTTTAGCTTAGGGGCTATATTTCACCGAGACAGCATGGCGGCGCGACCAGTTGCCCTGCCATAAAGCCCTAAGGCTTTGAACCCGTTTACGTTTAATGACCGCATTCTCTGTGATTTGACTTGTCATTGAATAATCACGAGTTTAAAATCGATAGAATTATGTATAAGAGATTTTGAAACAAAAAAATGATTAAGTTTAAATGTAAATAATTTATTAGTGATTAATAAATTAAAATTAAGTTACACGAGACTACGTTTACTTTTAATATTACTTACGATTAACAAGTCACATAACGAGGTAGATTACATTTAAAGAAGTTATATAGTTTACATAGCCATTATAAAAATTGGGTACCTATTTAAAAATGTAGGCGCGGCAGGTATTGTCTGTGCGGAAAGTAAACAATCGTGATTTTTTACTTTCCGCACAGACACTAGACATTTGATGACGCCGATGAAAAAAAATATAGATGAAAACTTAATTAAAAATAAGTCCTAAATTACAGGCAATTTTATTTCAACTAGATGTTTAATTTGGGACAGTGAAAAAAAAAATCCGTGTTTATAACCTATCATCATTAACCTACCGGTGTTTGCATAACTAACAGTACCTACCTGTAACAAATTCCAAGGAATGTTCTTCAAAATAAGCCCTAAATTACATGCAATTTTATTTCAACTAGATGTTTAATTTGAAACATTGAAAAAAAAAAACCGTGTTACCTATCATCATTAACATACCGGTGTTTCCATATCTAACAGTACCTGTAACAAACGCCTAGGAATGTTCCTGGCAGGCATAGTCATAAAGTGTAGGAACGAGACGCCAATACCAGATTAGTTAAACTATCCTGCTCGCACGCTTTATGATGACTGTTTGCAGCCTGTACTGTTCTGTGAGTGTTCACTCACACAATCATCAGTACAGGCTGCAAGCAGTGGCGTAACTATAGGGTGGCAAGGCTGGCAAAATGCCACGAGGCCCTGGCCCAACGGGGCCCCCGATCTCAGAGGCGCGAGCTCAGAAGAAGTAACACAAAATATTTTTTTTTTTTTTATTAAAATGAAATCACAACGATACGTGATTTATCGGGGGCCCCATCTAATAAACTTGCCACGGGTAGCAGATGATATAGTTACGCCACTGGCTGCAAGTTACCGCAGTCCTGGACAGTAGAGGGCACAGGGGCATCAGAGCAATTGAAGGAATATAGTTGGCCAGTAAAAAATATAACACTCCCTTGCACAGTCTTCATTCTGAGAGGGAGAAGTCGAAGTCATTTGATGATTTTCCACCAAACTGTTTGCCTATTTCATTTCTCGCTAAGGCTGCGCGTATGTACAGTGTGTATGTACACCGTAATTACCTGCCTATTGTATAAAAAAAGGCGTAATAATTAGTACATGTAGTGCTCTTCTTTGATGTGATAGGGCACTTAGATCGAATTGTTTTTCTTTACATTTAATACTTTACTCATTGTTGAAGAGTCAAAAATAAAATAAATAAGTAAAATTTAGTGCCTATTAAAAAAAATACAGCTTCGTTTTGCTTATTAACACATTCGTAGACTTACGTAAGTTTTTTTTTTAATTTTATGACCTGGTCACTTGGACCTTTAAGTCAAACTTACTTAAGTAGAGAAACACAGAAGGGCTTTATCTGCCAGACCTAATAGCTTCCCTAAGCTGCTGAGTAACAGCCGCCACACTCTTGGCGCGCCGCCTCCTGGCGTCCCTGGCGCGCATGAGGCGCACGCTGCGCGCGTCGGTGAGCGCCGCGTGCGCTGCGTGCTGCGCGCGCCGTGCTGCGTCCATCGCTATCACTTCCTGCCGGAGCAGTGACGACTCCCAGGACGAGAGCGCGTTCTGTATCGCAACCCGCTGTAATTAACAAGTATGGTTATTAAAATGAAATCATCGTTTGCATAACTTTTTATGCCCCGTTTACACGTGGGCCCAGCCTCGGCTCCAGCGTATCCAAAAACTGACACTAGCCCGGATCGGCGCCAGTTTACGCCATTCATGAATCATGCCATTTCATGATCAAGACCCCGTTTACACGTGGGCCAGGGATGGCGGTTGGCCGAGGCGGGGCACACGTGCAAACGCACTATTAGAGATGTGCGGAAAGCTCGTTCCATTTAGATCCCCTAAACCGGCATTGGTTTAGTTAGGGGATCCAGAGGACAAAACATCAATTGATGTTCTACTACGATCTCTTATGCGGGGATTGTCTAGGAACTAAGAAGTGATATTCCTAATCCTTTTTAAATAAAAAGCTAACTACAAAATTACAATATGTGATACCAAGCGTTGACGAAATTCGCGGAACAACGTTATACAAAAATTTAATTTGTTAAAAAAATTGCAGTTTGTTCAATCGAAGACAGACGAGACTCGAACCCACGTCTTTCACTAGATGAACGCGATTCGCTGCGCTGGTCGAACCTTCAAAATTGAACGCTTTTGGGACTTTTTTGGTATTTATTCAACGACTCTAAAATGGGTTATAGTATTTAACTCTATTTTTTTTTGCTTGACAGTGTGGAGGAAATACGCCTCCATCACACTTTTTTCGTAATGTTCAATTGCCAGTAAAAAACCAATGATCCATATACTGAAGAGATAAAGCTATTTATGATACACCACTATCACTACTGTGGGCTCTAAGAGCATACAGAGAAAACACAATTTTATGTCATAGGCAATAGGGTCTAAATTCTATTTTTTTTTTAAGAATATGTACCTGAGTAGCATCTTTCAACAACTTCGTTTTTCTCTGCACAGCGTTGTCAGTTTTTATCTGCTTATCAATAAGGTCTATGTGTTTCCTGAACTGTTCGGCTTCACACTGGCGAATCCGTCGGTCGGCGACAAGCTGCGCCCGCGCCTCCTCTTCCAATACTTTGTCTACCATAAAACATGCCTGAGGAAACAAAAAATGCGTCTTTTTTACCTACTTTCGATATTAAAAAAAAAAAAACATATTTGTGAAGGAATGAACATGTTCAATTAAATGCAGCGAGTAGTGGTGGCCGAGCGGAAACAGCTCTGGGGCCGTATTATGACCTACTAAAACCATCATGTTTTCGGTGTGAAAAAGAGACGGAGCTATACAGGACGAATAGCACTATCCTTTTCTCACTCAGAAAACATGATGGTTATAAGGGGCCGCATTATGACCTCTTAAAACCATCACGTTTTCGGTGTGAAAAAGAGACGGAGCTATACAGGACGAATACTACTATCCTTTTCTCACACAGAAAACATGATGGTTTTAATATGTCATAATACGGCCGCTGGTGTAGGTACGAGGTGTAGGTCGCGGGTTCAAACCTAGTCAGGCGCAATACTTTGCTTACTTTGTGTTGTTATTTATCAAATAGTTATTTATGTATTTTATTTAAATTAAAACTGCTGTGCTGTGTCTAGTCAAGGGTTGTGGTGTTGTGCTGTGTCTGTACCGAATAAAAGTTTCTCTATTCTATTCTTCTATTCTATTTCTATTCTACTTTGTGTAATTTATTTCATCATCACTGCTCTCAAAACGGCGAAGGAAAACATCGTAAAGAAACCGGCATGTCCTAGAACCAAAAAATCGAAGACATGTTACATCCTCCAACCTGCACTGGGCCCGCGGGGTGCATTACCTACGGCCCATTCCCTCTTCTAGAGAGGAGGCCTAGGTACCACAGTGGGAACATTATAAGGCCGATTATGAATATGCTTTTCTAAAGTGAACAGCTGGTGTTCACTTGACAGTCGAAAACGAAGCATCTAATAGACCTTATTCAGAATTCGACATTCTTAATTTGTTATAAAATTTTGGAGCAACGAATTTCATGTCATACAAGACCAAGTTGAGGTGCAGGAACCTCCCGAATATACCATCTCCAGTGAGGACCTGCGTCATGCGGAAGGTTAGGACGCTGTGATGTCTTTCCAGACGCTCTTCAAGGAAGCTTCGACCAGTAGCGTAGCAAGGCTTGGGGGATAGGCCCTCGCCCACGGCCTAAAGGGGCCTTGCACAAGCGAGGGCTCTTGTAAGAACGAGGGTTTTTTTTTAAATTGTCTTGCTTTTGCTAGCGGCTTCGCCCGCGCACATAAAATATAGCCTATGTCACTCAGGAATAAAGCAGCTGTCTATCTTTTGAAACAATTTTAGCAATCGGCCCGGTAGTACCTAACAGTCCAGTATTTTGAGAGATAACTTCCTACTAACAAAAAACAAATCTCAGTGTAGATAGGCTCGTCTTTGACCACTATATCATCTGATGTTAAGCGACAATGTGGTCGAACACTGGGTTGCGACAGTCGCTGTCTCGTTTTCGAATTTATGAAAGAAAAAAGCCTCACTGATGTGCCTTCGCCCAAGGGTCTAAAAGGGCGGACCGCATTTCCACTGAAATCCAAATGCGGTCCGTCAGATTAGACCCTTAATGAGTCCTTGCTACGCCTCGTGGCCTTGACTACACTACACGATGGAGGTAGTCGAGCACCTGGTGATACCGGAGCTCCGGCGGAATGCTCTCATAATGCTACTCCAGAGCAGGGAATTGAAGGCGGTCTCGCTTCCACATGTGTTATTACCTTTTGATCATCAATTTGTGCGAGCAGGTCAGCAGCACGCTGCTCCTTGTGCCTGATGCAGTCCATCAGCATCTCCCTCTTCAGCTGTGACTCTAGAGACTTCTGGTACTGCTTGAACTCATGGCGGGACTTCTCTGCTCGTCGCTTCTCGATTATGTAGCGTTTGTACTGCTCTAGGGTTTCTGCTTCAACCTGGAAAATAAATGTTTTGTGATGACTTATTGAATCGATGTATTGAAATAATATCGACGTATTGAAATAAAATCGACGTTTTGAAATCATATTTACACCTAATATAATAAAGAGGTAAAGTTTGTTTTTTTTTTTGTTTGTAGGAGGTAATCTCTGAAAGTACTGGTCCGATTGCTAAAATTTTTTCACCGATAAAAAGCTGCTTTATTCCTAAGTGATATAGACTATTTATATATTTTATGTACGTGGGCGAAGCCGCGGGCAAAAGCTAGTCTTCAATAAAAAGGTGTAGTTTTGAATCTACAAAAAAATCGGGAAAATTTCATGGCTGAATGAAATATAAACTTATGATATTTTGTTGTATTTTTACGAGTTTTGACAAATTCAAATCTAAGTTTTACGAAAAACTTCAGACGTTTGCGATGCTTTTTCAGTGAGTTATGGGTGGTGATATGTTTGTAAGACTTCACCGTTTCGATGGCATGGTTTTAGTCTTACAGCTCCTAAAATATAAACCTTGTATTTTTCGTAAATTTTTTCTGTTATTTATCAAAATAGGTCTCTGCAAAGCTTAGTTTTAAAGATCCGTGACTGCTCGGTTCTCCGCGTTGCAATGGTGGGGTCACATTCAAACCCCTATAACTGTTTTTACTATAATTTTGACTTGGTTTTGGAAATCAACTTTTACAACATCTTGGCATAGCGTTTTTTTTTTAAATATCATCATGACCGCGCGGTTAAAACGCACACAGACAGATATGTCATGTCAAAGTCAACTTGTTGTATTATGCGCTTGTTAGATTTTTTCATAATCAAGGCGCCTACCATAAATATGTTTATAAACGCGAACGCCTGTCATTGTTTCACTTACAATTTCTCTTTCTTCTTTCTCCTTCTGCCAGAGCTGTCGGAACTGGTCAGCTAGCTTGTCTCTCTCGATGTCATCTTCTCTCTTCCGCGCGAGGGCTGCTAGGAGCTTCCACTCTCTCTCTGGGATGGAGTCGACGATGTCATTGCTGCAGTTCTCGTAGTCGAACGAACGGATCAGCTGGGATATGGAGCTGCGTACTGGAACAATAGGATGAGACTTTGGGGAAGAGAATTTTATTGCTTCATACTTGCGTAAATCAAAAACACTTCCGCCTGACCACCGCTAAGTCTACGTAAATTTTTATTTGCACTCAAACGAAAACTTCAAAGGGTTTTGGTTTGGCGCCACGCCGCAGGTATCAAGCGATTTTTTTAAAGTGGTCAGGCAAAAAATTCTTTTTGAACCAAAACAGAAGGATCAAATTGAGTTATTCGTACTCTTTGCCAATTCACACTGATAAACGATAAAGGCGCGAAATTATTCATGTATTATAAAGAAATGAGAATGGGCAAAAATGTATGAAACCTGGGACCACCCTCCAATAGTAATGAGATATATATCGTTGGATAGGTCTTTTCAATTGGAACAACAATTGTTATGACAACTTTGTTGTAACAACTGTCCATTCAGAGTTACAGGACTTACAAGTTCAGATTTAAAGATAGAAATATTAAAATATTTTTGAGGGAAAAATAATAACACCGTTAATAATTCATTAATCATTATTTGTTTTTTTTTTTAATATTCAATAAAAAAATAAAAAAAAAACGTTTAAAAATATAAAAAAAAATTGTAGCCCACCGGTATCGGGAACAGGGTCCAAGCTACCGGCGGTCAGGGCTCTAGAGAAAGGAACCTCCTTCAAATCAAGCCCTTGATCCAATCGCCTAACGAGAGCCTCCTAAGGTGTTGGTCGAGGATCTTGGCTATTAGGCCATTAGCTGAAACAACTATCGGTACAATGATCGCTGAATCCACTTCCCACATGTCGACAACCTCGCGAGCCAAGTCAATAAGTATTATTTATTATTACGTGATTCATTTACACACATCGACGTTTTCTATGGGTTATCTATAATCACATAATTCAAGAACATTGCTGGTGCAGTAAATCCTTCCTGAACTGCATACCCTAAATAACATAATTATTATTGATATAATGTGTGCACATGTGCCTATCGTTCGCCGTCCCGATAAGCATGTACAATAATGTTGTACAATGTTGTTGTCTTCATTTTGATTGTTATTTATTAAAATATAACAATAATACGTCCTTTGTCTCACATGACGTGATTGAATGCGTCCACGCAAAAGCCACACATTTCCCTGAATACCGTAATCAGGCAGATCATCTAACCGATTTTTTCTATATGTTTCTATAACATATAAACCATTTTGAAGATGCTCGCTGCAATAGCTTCGCGCCAGTTTTAACTGATATGTACCCAAGGCTAGTACAATTATTTGGTCTTCAGTGAGCCTTGGGAAGTTTTCTATTTGATTAGCTTCCAGCCGTAGAAAATCTGCCCTCCGGTTATTCAGGTGTTTTCTTTCTAAATAACTATACAGCAGATTTGGTGTGTCAACTTTGCGTCTTATGGGTACGTGGAAGTGGTTTATAATGGCTGCAGCAAGTTTGAAATCTCCAAACATGTGAGGTTGTTGCGGCAAAAATATTTCATTAGAGCGCTACTCTAATGAAATATTTTTGCCGCAACAGCCTAAAATCGAGTTTAAATCGACCGTTTACGACTTCCACTACCCATCGGCACATTGTCACAGCTCGTACTTCATTTGCCTGTTCTGTAGTAAGCTGTGTCTCTCGATGATCTTTAGTTGGTGGCACACAGTATTCATAACCGCAAGCTTCTATATACTCCAACCCATCCCTAAACCCACAGTCCAGATAAATGCATCATTTTCTTGAAGTAAAAAATGTAAAGGGTTTTCTTCGTCAGTCATTATATCTCGAATGATTTGCGCGTCAGTTTTTGTGGCGGCGAACGGCCCTAAAACGTCAATAATATACCGCATGACGAGAACCTTGTGAAAGCCGAGAAAGATAAACAAATCAAGATCAAGTATATACTTATTGACTTGGCTCGCGAGATTGTCTCGACATGTGAATTCAGCGATCATTGTACCGATAGTTGTTTCAGCCAATGGCCTAATACCCAAGAGCCTCGACCAATGATTTAGGAGGCTCTCGTTAGGCGATTGGATCAAGGGCTTGATTCAGAAAGCAGTATTGCTGGACACGGCTCGTATAGTCAGGAGGTTCCTTTCTCTAGAGCCCTGACCGCTGTTTTTTTTTATAGAATATTAAAAAAAAAAAAACAAATAATAATTAATGAACTATTAACGGTGTTATTATTTTTCCCTCAAAATATTTTAATATTTCTATCTTTAAATCTGAACTTATAAGTCCTATAACTCTGAACGGACAGTTGTTACAACAAAGTTGTCATAACAATTGTTGTTCCATTTGAAAAGACCTATCCAACGATATATATCTCATTGCTATTGGAGGGTGGTCCCAATGTGCCCATTCTCATTTGATAGGTTCCATAACTTAGATATCTATCTATCTAAATAGAGGCAATAGGCAAAGTTTCCTTAAAAAGTATTTTCTGGCACGCGCCTAAAAGTTTATGATTACAGTTTTATCAGTTCATGTCTTGATAACATTATTTTTGTAGGCGCTAGCGGCGCCCCAAATTATATCAAATCTTTATGAACAGCTACAGTTACAAAAACTAGAGGGTAATTGATAGAATTTTGATTGAGGAGCTGGCAGCACAAATAGTGAAACGGATAAAGAGCAATTGGCTTCTGTTAAAGCTCATGTTGAAGAATCGATTTGGTACATTGAACGTCCTAGCTAAGCAGCTATCCCTATGATATCACCAATTATGATTTCCACTAGTTCTGATAAACAAGTTGAACACTTTTGTGCCTAGGAAACCATCAAATAACTGCTTCCGTTCTGGGTGGAGCGAGAGGGAGTATTTGTATACCAACCCCCCTAGCCAAGTTACAACCGTTACGCTTGCGCCTTTAATTCTTTTGTTCTGACCACGTGACTGAGCGTTGAGGCGACGTCATTCTCGTACATTTGAAGCTTTCTACAAGCGTTAACTATTGCAGATTAGCAACTTGGCTAGGGGGTACAGGACCGCGTAACTCTTTCGCAAAATCCTGCAAAATGCTTGCAGCTTAGTCATTTGAATCCAAGCATAATCCTTACACATTAGAAGAGAAAGTCCTCCATCGTTTTCACTAATAAACGATTTAATTCGAGTAACAATCGAGAATTTTAGTGTCCGACCGAATGTTCGGTTTTGTTTCGGTCGAGTTTCGGCAAAAAAATGAGTTTCGGTTTCAGTGGCAAACCTGTCAACACTACGGCCGAAACCGAAGCTGCACTCGGGAGTTCTCGCGCTGTGATCGGTCATGTTCAGTGCGTCAAATTCCTTCCAAGCGAGTGAGCAACGAAGACATTTTGCCGGGTCCACGTGCCTAATCATGTCGTGATTGGCTTGTGTTTGCAGTTCGTTTTACCTACTCCCAAACTAAAATCGAGTACAGTAAAATTCATGATAGTCAACGAATATAATATAATAAGTACCTAATTTTAAAATGCATTGGAAAAACAAATAAGGTCTGACTGATACAACGTTTTCTTTATTTTTCCCTCAAAACATGATCTTTGTAAGGAAGTATCGTTTTCGGTTTCAGCCGAAACTGAGACTGTTGCCGAAATTCGGTTTCGGTTTCTGAAAAACGAGTTTTGGTGGCTGAAAAACCAGTTTCGGTCGGACACTAGAGAAGTTCAAAGATTTCCAACACCCGTGCTAGGTTGGGCTAGGTAGCTTGAGTAACATTATTATAGTATATCCACGTGTTAATATGACAAATATAGTTCATAGTTAGATAGTATTGGAGTAATATAAACATTTTTCCTTCTGACAATCATATTATTGGATATAATTCCCACAATACGGTCTACGTCTCAATTCTTACCATTACAAACGGGTGACTTCTTCCTCGGCGACAAGCCTGCCCGGCGCGGAGTTTCTGTTATTATTTTATAACAAAACACCATTATTCCGACTTCCTCAGTTTGTTTCCAGTGTGAGAAACTTTATATTGACACTGCTTATCTATATATAAGAGGAGGAACTGACTCACTGACATATCAACCTACAGACGAAACCTAAGCTAGGAGCGTCAAATTTTGACGTAGGTGTGCACTGAGAGAGGATTTTCCAAAATCCACCCCCTAGGGGAAGACGCGTGGGGTCCAAAGTTTATACAGAGAATCCTACTTTCGCGCGGGTAAAGCTCGCTGGCAGATGCTAGTCTATATAAATATGAAAAAAACTGACTGACTGACATATCAACCCACAGACGAAAGTACTGGCACTAGGAGCGTGGAAGCACAAGGTTTCTTTTAATGACGTAGTCGAGCACTAAGTACCTATACATGTAGATGGATGGAGAGGTAGAGGAAGGCCGAAAAAAAGATGGATGGATTGTGTGAGAAGTGATTTGAAAGAAAAGGGAGTTAGTGATAGTTTGACGGGGTGACAGGACAGAATGGAAGAAAACAACGTGTTGCACCGACCAAGTAATATGGCATTAGGGCAGGAAGAAGAAGAAGGCGAGCACACTAAGTGGGGATTTTCCAATATTTTCACCGTAGGAACGGTGTAACGGGGTTCCAAAGTTTAGAAGAAGCTACAGTTGCCATAACGGATCTTGAGCGGTTGCGCAGAAGTTAAATATTAGTGGTGCGAAGTGACACGCGGGGGCGGGGAGTGTCAGTGATTGGTTCGGCGCGCCATCGCGTCATAGACGTCACTCCTCATTCAATCTCTGCGTTGCTGCATGTATCTAACAACGAAGACGATTGGCTCGCCAACGTATGAAATGCGCAAAGCGATCCCCACTCTGACGCCGAGCGCTCAAGATCCGTTGTGCCTACTGTAGTTGTAATATAAATTACTATATTCTTTTGTTTCAAGGGGGATTTTTGGTCAAACTATGTGTGGCTGCAGAAGAACTTTAGCAATATGAAATGTAATAGAAATCTGGTGAAAGCGCCTTCGCGAGCCGCTTGCATTTGCCAGATCTGGACGCACTATTAGGGACCAGCCCTTCTTTTTGAGTTGGGGTTTCATCAATAACTTCTCTCACTTTAGGTGGGGCGAGAGGGCGTGTCACGTCTTTTACTGACTAAAAACCTGTCTCTTCAGTTACTTTACGCTTTCCAGGGCAATGGGAACTTTTCGCGGCTCCTCTAGTAGAGGAGCCAAGCGCGAGCGGAGTACGAGCCAAACTTAAATTCGCAAAATAAAGTATTGCGAGCTGCCATGAAGCATTCCTCTTAACACAAATATAACGATGAATTCTATGCTTATATGTAGATGCAAAAGGTATGCCTGCACTCATGTCCGTGGCAACTGAAGAGGTTATTAAACTAGCATAGATGGTAACATCCTCAAGCAGATAGCATCGCACTGCGGTCATCCGCTACCAACCATGGTAATGTCGTTACCCCCAGGACCATTCACTGTAACGGACTATATCGTCCATGTTTTAAGCGGGAACTTCATTATACCGACGCACACCTAGGCCACGCCTAAAAAGAAGGTTCTTTGGTCGGCTGAATGTGTTTTATTGTACGTAGTCGCGTCGCGTGGCGTAGATCTAATGTAGCTCTACAAGTCTAGTTGCCGTAAAAAATATATGGAGACCGACGCGCCCAGATCGGCGTGCGTGGCCACAGGTGCTCAATGTAGTTCTATCTTTACATACGCCGGTTTTTTTTTAAATTTACTTATAGGGGCTTTTACGCATAGCGTATCTCAGTGCGATCGTATCCTAAACAATAGAGTAGTTTCCAGAGTCAAAATTATTTCATTTTATTTAGTCCGTATTTTGGATCATAAAAAAATATTGGACATGTATTTTTTCTCTTTTCGATTAAATAAAAAATAACAAAGATATAGCCCATTAAAGTTACGCGTGACGTCACGCCGTGCGTAAAAATGCAGCACGGCGGTGGCGTAACGTTACAAGTAACTTTAATGGGCTATATCTTTGTTATTTTTGGTTTAATTTACAAATAAAAAAATACGTGTCTCTTATTTTTGAATAATCTAAAAGACGGACTAATTACCTACATTTTTTTACGGCAACTAGCCTATTGTACCTAGGTACATAACAAGAGTGGGCTGCAAATTCGAACAAATCTTTCACATTGTTGCCATTTGGTTAATATAGAATTTTATGTCTATTCATAAACTAAGGCACGAGAAGATGCTCACATTATATGGTACCATAAACCTTTCTCTACTGACCGTTTTTAAAGTTCCGCTGGAGTTCAAAACGAAAACCTGCACGCACTGAATATATAGGTATGTATTAGCGCCATGGGTTGACTTCAGAAAAGCTTACTCGTGGTCTTTGAGCGCAAAGGGCACCTATAGAAACATACCTAGGTGTGAGTCAGAAAGTCCAACGCCCTCCCGCCCCGCTATAGAGTGGAGATGGAGCAGTCATTAGATGATTTCCCAACTCAAAAAAGAGCGCACACTAATTAATGTTTGAGCCGGAATTGTACGACGAGTGATCCGAGACGCGACCGAGACATCGTGTCTGTGAGCGGTGTCTATGTGTGCGTTGCTCGAGCGCGCTTTGTATGTAGATTGACTTCTGTACTATTTTATGGCTAGAGGTCCTAACTTTAAAAGTGCGCTCCACCATCAACGATTGCATCACTGCTTGCCATCGGGTGGGATCGCAGTCAAGCACTAGTTTTCTATCAATTAAACGAAAAGAAGGGTCTTTAAATCATCGGCCACATCATCGCTTACCCTCTGGTAAGATTGTGGTCAAACGCGAGCCTATCAATAATATACAAAAAAAAAAGTTTGATCACGTGGCCAATAAAGAAAGTTGTGTCTTGACTTAAAATTTCTTTAAAAAAAAGCATCACTTTGCGGTCATCTGCTACCAACTAGGTATGGCATGGTAATGTCATTAATTACCCCTAGGACCAAACACTGCAATGGACTATGACTATATCGTCCATGTTTTAAATCCGCTGGACTTGAAAAAGCCAGCACGCACTGAATAACCTTGTCAAAACCTTGCCCTTGGACTTCCAATTCAAGGATAAACACAATAAAAATAAAATACAAAAACAAATGATAGATTTCAGAATGCTTTTTGCACAAACAAAGCACAGTTGAAGCACTTTTTACACAAAACTTTCACATCATGTTTTAGTGTCGTCGACTTCTGGCGACAGACTACCTAACTAGCTGCCGTTGCCACGTTCGTATCGATTTAACATTACTTGTGTGTAGTTGTACCAAGGTTAAATTGAACATAGATAACTACATGATGTATCATTAATCTTTCGAAAATTCAAAAGAGAGTGAAAGCGCGTTCGTTTGGGGTTTAATTAATTAAAGGCTACGGGATTGTTTGAAAGCTTTTCTCCGGTCCTGGAACACTTAAGACAAATGGAGGAATACAGGTGGGTTTTGGTCAGTAAAAGTCTGACACTCCAAGACCATGTGCCTTTATGGCCCTCGGAACGCGCCACCACCGAGGTCCCAAATATCGGTAGGAGGGGTTCACTCACATCGACGTTGAGTCGATAATGAAGTACCTAGGACTCGTCCTCGACAACCGCTGGAATTTCGAGGAACACTTCCGACGTCTGGCTCCCAAACTGTGGACTGGGGCTGCCTTCAAGCAGCTCCTGCCCAACTTAGGGAGTCCAGACGCCTCCTGCCGGAGTCTCTACGTGGGGATCGTAAGGTCCATGACCCTTGACGGAGTGCCGGTATGGACACCATTGCTGAGAAAGCAACCACTTGGTTGGTAGATTAGGCCGGCCGATTTCCTCATCTAGAGAGAAGGCCTGAGTCCCATCAGTAGAAAAATTACAAAGCTGATTAGATTACACTAATAGCAGTAGTGGCCGAGCGATAAAGGCTCCGACTTACGAGTCAGGATCAAACCCAGCCAGGCGCATTACTATGTGTAATTTATACTATTATTAAGAGGCCTGAGTCCCAGCAGTGGGAACATTAAAAGGCTGCTTATGTTATGCTTACGCTAATATAAATAAAAGGCCAAAACTTTCCTGATGCTTAAATTCTACCCTACACTACTTAACACGAACGATACCCATTAGATCCCCCTCTATTTCGGAAATGTTCCAGGAAGGGTTGGAGGCAATTTGTCAGTGACAACTACGATTGACTAATGGTCTTGTTACGAAGTTAACTTTGTTTTGAAATATAGGTAACCCTATTAAAAGTTTACGGTACATCGTTAATATTTTATTTTTATATAATTTATTATTCTTGACTGTGGTAGGTACTGTTGACACTCTTTCAGGATCGCTTTAGATGGTAGTAGAACTTATGGCATTTCTCTACTCTACTACGCGCAATCGTGCAAAGTGCGGGATCGCGCTCCTTATTTTGAAGGATTAGTCCCCCCTAGCCAATTTATAACCGTTTCTCTTGCGTTAAACTCCTCAAGTTGGCCACGCTCCAGATTTTTTTGATCTGACCACGTGACTGAGCGTTGAGATGACGTCATTCCCGTAAATTTGAAGTTTTCTACTAGCGTTAACGATTGCAGATTATCTACTTGACTAGGGGTACTGGGGTCTTACCATGACGTGTTAAAAAGACCGGCGAGCGAACGAGAAAGGAGGGATGGAGCTATACATACACCTTATTTATAGTTTCATCATTTAACAGTTCAGTTTAGGTCGTAAAATGGATCGCGTTGAGAGCTCGTGGTATAGCCTCAGAAACTACTGCTGGATCAGATGCCGAACGTTAGAAGAATATCGTTTTATTAAGAAAAATGGGTTCAGACGATGCGTGGTTATGATTTAGACCCAGCCCAGTATCATTACTAAGTGATTTATCAACTTTCCATGGAACTTGCGATTTTTCTTTGAAAAATAATTTTATTTTCAGTTTCTAACTTACAGCGATTATGTTATTTTTGCAAATAGGTTGTAAAAAACAATACACGTCAATTTTTTCACAAAAAACTAGATGAGGCCGTTTAAAAGGCTTAAAGGCTAAAAGTTGAAGGGTAAAACTTACAAGTCCGTCATAAGACCTGTCATACTGTATGGACCAGAATGTTGGGCTGTGAAAAAGAAGGATGCAAAAAGATTACATGTAGCGGAGATAAGAATGTTGAGATGGATGTGTGGTGTGACGAGAATGGATAAAGTGAGAAATGAGTATATTAGAGGAAGTGGCGCCAGTGACTGTAAAGTTAAAAGGTAATCGGTAGTCTTGGTATGGTCGCATGTGAAGAGGAGGGATGAAGCGCATATTACTAAAAGAGCTCTGAGTATACATGTAGATGGATGGAGAGAGAGAGGAAGGCCGAAGAAAAGATGAATGGATTGTGTGAGAAGTGATATGAAAGAAAAGGGAGTTAGTGATAGTTTGACGGGTGACAGGACAGAATGGAAGAAGAAAACGTGTTGCGCCGATCCAAAGTAATATGGGATAAGGGCAGAAAGAAGAAGAAGGCCGTTTAAAAGGCTAGTTATATACGCCGTTGTGTTGTAATAAATCAACAGTATTACAAATAGCTGTCAGAATTTTCTACTGTAAAATAATTAATGACCTTGATACGAGTACGTCTAAGTGGCTTCATTATACTCAATATCAAGCATATTTCACGTTTGTGAGCGGATGTAAGTGAGTTACTATTTTTACTGGCATTTTATTACGTTTGTGTTACCAATGACTTCCTGGCAATTTTCTTAATTATGCTTTTTACGATAGTGGCATGCGTCACGATACTTTTGACTGCCTGATTATGGAAATGGTTTGTAAAACAAACAACACTAAAAAGGGTTCGAGAGAGTTAACACGAAGTAAACTATTAGCTATTTGACAGATAATATTGTTGATTTTTTTTTATGGTGGGAAAAATCATGCATTGACATCCCCCGCCCTTGGGCGCAGCGGGAGATAGTGTCATACTCTTACTGACTAAACGACCCACCCCGTTCCTTCTAGCCTTCATACCGGGGCTCGAGCGCCCTTTCGGATAACCCTGGCCCCAGTAGGCTTCGACCCGGCGGGGTCCCTGCTGTTGCTGACAACTCCTTGAGGCGCGCGGGAACAGTGCGCGGCGTCGACGACATGGGCTTGGTCCGGACAGTTACCGGACGGCCGGACAGCGAGCTACCCATTGCTCAGTGTCCGCAAGCCCGCGTCTACGTTGACCGGAAATCGGGATCAGAATCCCGGCGACGGCGGCGGCGATAACGCCGTTGCCTGATGCGTTCGGCTTCCTCCTTTGCGAGCATTACTGCTTCGCAGAATAATATTGTTGATGAAATATCTGGAATGTAATATCTTACGATAAGTGCTATTTATTGGGCAGTTGGAAGGTAATGGTAATCTCTTCAGTGACCGGCAGTACGGGTTTCGCTACAATCGGTCTACTGGGGACCTACAAGTGTAAATACCCACTTGTAGGGCGATAACTTCGAGAAGTCGAGAAGAATGGGGAACAATATCTTCCTCTTAGACGTCTCGAAAGCCTTCGCCAGAGTACGCTATTCTTTTGGGTAATCTTCCAGCGTATAGCGTTTCCCCTGGTCTCATTAACTGGGTGCAAGTCTTATTAACTGGGTGCAAGACTTCCTAAGTGAACGGTCTTTCCGAATTGTTGCCGACGGATGCTCATCAGAGCCCATAACGACTAACACCGGAGTTTCTCAGGGGTCTGTTCTCTCTGCAATTATCTTCCTGCTGCATATCAACGATTTGATGATGTTCGGTATCTACGGGGAAGGAGATGATAAGTAGCACAGTTGTAGATAGATACCTGCCAAGTGTTCGGGTTAGTAAGGAACTAATCAGGTCCGAAAGAGAGGCTATGGTAGAGCGTACGAATGTCTCACCTCAGGCAGTCTTCAAATGGGGTGAAGCCAATCTTGTGGGGTTCAATGCCGCCAAAACATAAGCGTATCTGTGCACCGTCAAAGGAGCCCGTTACCATGGCTCCTGCTTTTATTTATTTATTTATTTAAACTTCATGTACAGTAGTGGTACATAGGCGGACTTAATGCAACAAGGCATTCTCTTCCAGTCAACCTTTGGGCTTTTCTAATTATAACTTATTTATAATTATATATCGACAGCTTCTCATCATTCCGTCTCTACTTGTTTGCAAGCGTCTCGGTTTAAAATGAAACATAGGATTAAAGCCGATCCAAAATTGTGAAATCTAACTTGATTGTATGAACAAAACGAATGTTAATCGGTGTTTAATGAACAATTTAATACTTATTGTAAGCCAAGCGATAGAATCATCGCAGCTTTCGAACGCAAAAGGCACCTGAAGGTACTCCGGTGGTCTAGTCAGTAAAAGTCTGACACTCCCTCTCGCTCCACCCAGAGCGAAAGATTAGCCCATGATGATTTACAATCCAAAAAAAAAGAAAGTTACTTGTTACCAACAAATAGCAGTTGTACCTAATAACGTGCCGTTATTGGAGAAACTAGATTTTATCGCCCGAACCGAACAGCTGGTGCCACGTAAACTTATAACTTAATGGTCCAATTCGACCCTGAACCCTGCACAAGGCATAAACTAGCGTGAATAGCCTTTATACGGAATTACACGTCAATAGAACAAAGTAATCGAACAGTACCTGCTGGTATTTAGACATCTCTTCTACATTTACATTACATTTCAGTACATTCTATTTTGATTATTTTACGCAGGTATATCAAACAAGTAACAATAGTTAAGCACACAAAACATAAGAGAATATTATCAGCGCTTATCAGATTCGATGATATCGCGGTGATAAGCGCCAGTCGAAAACACACTGCGGGCCGGTGATGACGTCCGACATGGACAAAGATAAACCTAAACCACCAATCATCAGGCGACCTGATGTCCTGAAGAAACTCAACGCAGACAGTCTGTTTATGATAGAGCGAGGTCTACTCGGAGACCTCCCGGATAAACTCAAACCTCCTCCAATAGTACCATCTCGAGCGCAATCTCAAGAACTCGTCGTAGCTAAACCTTCTGGATTCCTATCAGCGTGTCTTCCCATCCCGGATTCACCAGTATCGGAGAGAGTATCATCATCTGAGGAAGATGAAATTTCCAGTTCTCCACTCAAAAAATCATTCAGCTTCCGCGACAGACTCTCCAGAATAAGTTTCTTCAACAAAGACAAAGAAAAAGAAAAACCGAAATGGAAAACCATAGTGGAAGAAGAAAAATACGAAAACCACGGCAAGAACCTCGGATCGCCGAAGGTTCCCCCAAAGAGATCCGACACCAAAGCGGAACAAGACTACAAAGCTAATAAACGCTTCTGGTTTTTTAGAAGCAAAGAGCTTTCTGAAAAAAAGGAAAAGGGTCACAGGCCCGTCTATACACGCAGCAAGAGCTTCGAATTTCTGCCCAGAGCTGCCATCGAAGAAGAGGACGAAGAAATGTCACCAAGAATAAAGAAGAATAGTTCATCATACGTGTTCGGAAGCAGTGATACTATGGGCGATGCTTGGACGTCCAACGAGAGCCTCGAATATATAGCCAATATTTACCATGATAGTGACGACGGAGTGTGTCTTAAAAGTATAAAAGAATTGTCTTCTGATGTTTCGCGAAACAATTCCAGTACATCGATCCCGACATCTGGTTCTAGTGTCAATGCTGGTAACATTCTGAAGAGTGAATCAGTGGAGAACGTATTTGACGAGTTTAAGAAAGCTGTGGAGTTATTCAGCGAGACTTATCTCAGTGATTGTGAACCGTATACAAAATCAAAAGAGTTGACGCTCAAGCAGAAAAGAAAGAGTTCTTCTTTCGCAACATTGCCGTCTCCGAAAGTGGTGCAAGTGAATAAAATGAGTGAGGCCAGTGAGGACTTCAAGAAGGAGTTGTCTAGAGTGTTGAATATTAAACGTGAAGTGCGGACGGCCAGGAGAGGCTCAGTGACGGACTGGTTTGTGCTTGAAGACAAGGGAGCTGCCCGTCCCTGTTCTACATCTATCCCAGAGTCTAACAAGTATAGAAGGGGAAAGAAGAAAGACGTGAATCGAGTTCGGAGAATCAGCTCGACAAAATATGTAAGTGGACGTTTTTATCTGATTGATAGTAACGTGTTGCACTATGATAAGCACGTTTGAACGCTGATTAGTTACATTATCTTTTGTTAGGTCTTATTTGTCATTGTTTTGTGTTGTTTTCACAGCTTTGGACAAATTTGAAGGTGCTGAAGATATTTTATTCCTAACGACAGCCTACATGTATTAAGATAACTTTTTACAGCTTTCAATTGTCATCATGTAATGGCCATATCTTACGACTTGCAAAATTTTACTCTGAAAGAGATAATCTCAGAATTACCAGAACAACCAAACTATGTAGACGTATATAATACTTTGATAACCATATAAAACTAAATACTTATGTGTCGCAACTCAAAGTATATCTCTTTATATATAAGAAATTTAAGTGCTTATTGGCTATTTTTATTTACATATTAAGCAAGATTTTAGCTGTTAAGTTTTTTATCGCTCCAGAAAATTGGCAGCGATTTTCATTACCCCAATTTCCAATATTTCCAACGTTTACGACTGGTTTAAAAATTAAATTTCTCCGCTCTAGTACCACACCGTAATCAGAGCACGCGTTGGCCTATTTTACCAATTAGATTAGTGTTGTCCTTATCGACAGTTAGCCGATAGCGGCACGGTGTACGTCGATAACTAATGATTGCCTCACTTGTAGTGGCCCTTAGTTATTTGTTGTGATACCGACATTCTTTCCTTTTGCGAAGTCACTGGCTATTCGGTTCTTGATTGGCTTGAGTGACTAATGTATTATTATAAGTTTTTGGATCGTCGTTTTGTGGAATACGATTTTTTGCAGAATCCCAAACATCCGTTCATTACTAGGTGGACATCCCACCTGTAAGTACAAAGCGTTTTGAGAACACATTTACTCTGCGTACAGCAAAGGAGTGTAATTCTCTGCCGGAGCCTATGTTTCCTGATAATTACAACTTAGGGGTCTTTAAGTCTCTTTAACTGTTCGGACCAAGCCCAAGTCGTCGACGGCGCGCACTGTTCCCGCGCGCCTCAAGGAGTTGTCAACATTAGCAGGGACCCAGCCGGGTCGAAGCTTGGGGCCAGGGTTATCCGAAAGGGAACTCGAGCACCGGTATGAAGGCTAGAAGGAACGGGGTGCGTTTTTTAGTCAGTAAGAGTCTGACACTACCTCCCGCTCCGCCCAAGAGCGGGGGTAGTCATTGGATGATTTTTCCCATCATAAAAAAAAGGTTCTTTAAGTCAAGAGTGAATAGATAACTTCTAAGCAAGCGTACCTACTCCGTCGTCGGCCACATCATGTAAAAAAATGTGGCCCTTTTTGAATATAGAAAATAATCAAATAACCTCTCCTATTCTGGGTGAAGCGGGAGAGAGTGTCAGATATTTACTCACTTAAATGAGTTGCCCTTTTTAGAGACATGTTACAACAACTATTTTATGTAAATTTCAAAAGTTGGAGAAGTTTTCGGCAGTTCAATAAGAGGTTTGCTAATCAGTTTTTGGGGGCTTCCCGAGCTAGGTGGTCTTGGGGTACTTCCTCACTTAGCCCTTGGGTGGCTACGCCAGTGCCAAGTATGCATGTTAAACTAGAAACTACAGCGTCAATAATATGGCTTGTGCACTTGTTAAAGAGAGCATGACTAGGTGCAGCAGAGGGAAATCCGAGACTTGACAAAAGATGGTTAGAAACAACAAGAGGAATACTGTTAACTAGAGTTGCATGTAATTCTAGACTAACAACTGGTAGACTAGAATGTAGAAATATTAGGTGCATGAGACAAGCGAAGGCTTTAAGCGGAAGGGAAGGACAAAGAAATTATGGATAGACTGCGTGAAAGATGATATAGCTAGAAAGGGGGTGACTGCCGAGATGGAATAACGGCATAAGATACTGAGTGGATTTCTTCAGTTTCTGATTTTGTAAGTTAACGCGTCCCTAAAGAAAAAAATATAGTTTAAAAAAACTAAAAAAAACACGCTTTTATAGCATATCAAACTAAAAAGTGTAAAATAAATGAACGAAAAATATTAATATAATTGTGAAAAAAGCGTGGGGTGCTCGATTTATGAAAAATATGGCGCCCCACGCTTTTTTTTACGGATTATTGTATCGTCACCGGTCTTTGATGGGTGTGCAAAGTTTAAAGAAAATCTGATCGCCCAAAATACCTGGGTTAAAATCGACCTCAAAGGCGTTGATTACAAACATACAGGTGAAGCTAATATAGGCGTGTTAAAAATAGAAATCTTTATACCTATGTGTAATTCTTCTGTACCTGTGTTTATCAACTGACTCCTCACGGTTTGACAGATTTGGTTAAAACTTTGTGTGTCTATGTTTTGAGTGAATCCGTGGATGGTTTGAAAATACAATTGGACCCGGTAGGTGGCGCTGCAATCAGGGTATCCTTTTTCTGACGTAAAATCAATGGGCGGAACAACGCCTGCCGAGACCGCTAGTATTTAGAATACAAACAAATATTTTTATACTCTGAAAGTACCTACTGGTCCGATTACTAAAATGTATTGACCGATAGAAAGCTGCTTTATTTCTAAGTGACATAGGCTATGTTTTATTTACGCGGGCGAAGCCGCGGGCAAAAGCTATTTATAATTATATATTTACAAATTATTTTTGAGGGATTTTTTTTTTCAGAGACACTTAGTACAAAAGTTTCTCATATTGGCAAATCTTTTACAGTTTACCAGTTAAGATAGTGTCCAAGTAAATTATAGCTAAGCGTCCATAGCAAGCAGTCAACTCAACCGCTAGGTCTCGCGGTAATGTTTTCCAAGCGAATAGGTGTAACCTATCGATATTAATGCTGTGACTGAATCACCGTTATATTAAGTAGATACCTATCAGGGATATTCTGGAGCTTCATATCCGTAAACTGTAACTGAAAAAACACAGGTGGGTTTTAGTCGGTAAAAGTCGACACTCACACTGGGTCCACCCAGAGCGGAAGATGATTGCAGGGACTGATGACTTCATGATTTCCCACAGTCCAAAAAAAATACGTTAAATTTTATGTTGTAATTTATTGTTTTTATAGATTCTTCCACAATTTGTCATTTATTTGGCAATGTTTTCCGCGTACAAGAAAATATTTCCGACAGTGACACTAGCCAGCAAACTGATAAAAACATCACTGATAACAGAAATTAATGCGATATTTCAATGGCGCCTAAATGGTTCAATGTACTATTGTGCTAAAAAGAAAATACAATAAGCTAGTGGCCGTAAAAAATGTAATTAGTCCGTCTTTTAGATTATTCATAAATAAGGGACACGTATTTTTTTTATTGCTATATCTTTGTTATTTTTTGTTTAATCGAAAAAAAAAGTGTCCAATATTTTTTTATAATCTAAAATACGGACTAAATAAATTGTAATTATTTTGACCCTGGAAACTACCCTATTCACACGTCCTCGTTTATTTTTTTTTACTTTTTAGGGTTCCGTAGCCAAATGGCAAAAAACGGAACCCTTATAGATTCGTCATGTCTGTCTGTCTGTCTGTCTGTCTGTCCGTCCGTATGTCACAGCCACTTTTTTTCGAAACTATAAGAGCTATACTGTTGAAACTTTGTAAGTAGATGTATTCTGTGAACCGCATTAAGATTTTCACACAAAAATAGAAAAAAAGCAATCAATTTTGGGGGTCCCCATACATAGAACTGAAACTCAAAAATTTTTTTTTCGTCAAACCCATGCGTGTGGGGTATCTATGGACAGGTCTTCAAAAATGATACTGAGGTTTCTAATATCATTTTTTTCTAAACTGAATAGTTTGCGCGAGAGACACTTCCAAAGTGGTAAAATGTGTGTCCCCCCCCCTCTAACTTCCAAGATAAGAGAATGATAAAACTAAAAAAAATATATGATGTACATTACTATAAAAACTACCAACGAAAATTGGTTTGAACGAAATCCAGTAAGTAGTTTTTTTTTAATGCGTCATAAACCGAAAAAAATACACTATTATTAAAACATCGATCAAAGTTACAACACATTACAAGATCTTTTATACTATGCTACTTGCTGCTATGGAACCCTTCATGGGCGAGTCCGACTCGCACTTGGCCGATTTTTTCTTATAAATATAAACTAATATAGTACAGCGGAAGAGTTAATTTTGTTTGATTACCTAATCGCTAAATTTCCTTAGAACTACCGAACTATAAAGATAAAACTACATTAGACCAACACACACGTGGACCACGCCTAATTTGTACGTAGAAACGACGTCGCGAACTCGCGAGGCGTGGATCTAGTGTAGCTCTACAAGTCTAGTTCCCTTATAATATGTATGGAGACCGACGCGCCAGAGGCGTAACTATAAGGTGGCAAGGCTGGCAAAATGCCACGGGCCCCAGGGCCGACGGGGCCCCAGGTCTTAGAGGCCGCGAGCCCAGAATAAGTTAAAATATATTTAAAAAAATATTAAAATGAAAACACAACGTAACGTGATTTATCGGGGGCCCCATCTAATGAATTTGTCACGGGCCTCAGATGATATAGTTACGCCACTGCGACGCGCCCAGATCAGCGTGTGTCACACGTGAGCGCAGTGTAGTTCTACCTTAAGGCGTATAGTTCTTTGAACCATCTGGCCGAAATTATGTGAACGCAACTCTCGCACTCGCCTAGGCGGCAGTACGCAAATCTGTGCATTTATTTGCGGCCAGCAGCGCCCGGAAAGCGCTTTAAATCAATTTTCTCTGCGAGATATTGATTGATTTACATATGCAAAGTTCACTTTGAAGAATATTTAACCACCAATTTTTATGTGTAAAAATGTTTCTAAAGGTCCAAGCCGTTTCAAAGGAGTAGGGAAAAGTTGCGAAAAGTTGCGAAATTGCTAAATATTTTTTTTTAACAAAAGTATTAATTGCACGAAAAAATCAAATGTTGATATTATTGTTCATGAATATATAATAAACATATATTTTTTTCAAACCAATTGACCTAGCCGTTACGGAGGAGTAGGCCTCAGAAAATCACTGTTTTATGGCACTTTTCGGGCGCTTGGCGACGAATTATAAAAATCTTTCAGTACGGGATAGAAAGGGTCATGACTAAAAGGGCTTATTTTCCGCTTTAGCCTTTCATCAAACATTGCGTTGGATGAAGCAACAAGCTTTAGACGATGTTCACGTTTATGATAGACAAGTAGATGTATTTTTTCGAGTTAGTGTTAACTCGAAAAAATACGTCTACTCGTCTATCGTCACGCGCGATCATTCAGAACAACAAATTCAGAGTGGCCAACATAATATATTTTGGCCGTACCTACTGTGTATGTCTAAATAATGCACAATAGCATATCGCCTTACCTACTCGTAGAGTTTAGAATAAATGAAAAACTGGGCATGACCGTGCCCAAATCAAACCTTTGTGCCCAATTAGGTCACCACTATTGTGAAGGTCGCCAAGGTCATCGGAGAATAGACAAGATACCAAGGTCACTCATGTGAATCCTCAGGACGACAATGGAATGAGTGAACTCACTGTATACAATGCCTAGGTATTGTAGTACAAAGTTGATTTTATGGTTAGCAGCTAAGGATGTATGGTTAGGCAGACAGGTCTACGAATTGATTAGATAGGTTGCCATTTTCAATTTTTTATTTGATTACTTTAAAATGTACAGATATTTATTACTTTTAAATAGACGGCATAATGGCTGAGCGATTGGTTCCTGCACTGCGTGACGCAGGTTCGACTTCTGCACGGAACAAATATTTCTATGGCCTACAAATGGGTGTTCCCAGTTTGGGAGACTTCTTTTTAAGTGTTTCAAGTCTACATATTTGTGGACGTTTCCAACAAAGAAGTCGGTTAAAAATGAGTAATTCCTAGTGTTGGGAATCGTTCTTTTTAAAACAATTAATTATATAATAAGTTAGTGAAGCAGAATAATGTAAGTAACTAAGACCTAGACCATGACGTTTAAAGTAATATTGTTTTAATTTTGTTTCAGTGTAGTTATGAGATGGCGCTACACAACCCATATAGCTCTGTCACTTACCCACACTGGAAAGAATAAAACAATCTTACTTTGAACCTCATGGTAACCCCCCCACCCTATAACGTTGACTGTATTATGAAAATCGGTGGAAAAAAAAAAAAAAAAAAAAAAAAAAAAAAAAAATGTCCTACCCACAGAGTAAAGAAAAAAAAAAAAAAAAAAAAAAAAAAAAAAAAAAAAAAAAAAAAAAGGAAAGGCAAAACAAACACTGTATTTACAGCAGTAGTTATAGTTATTATAGATATTATATATGGTTATTGATGTGTGTATTTGTATTGTATAATGTTAATTATAGTTATAGTTATGTATCTGGAGCTGGGGGGCCGTCTGCTTGGCGTGGCATTTTGGGCGGCGGGGGGTTGTATGTGTGTTGAAGGTTGGGAGAACCCTGATCTTTGATGCGCTTATGACTCGTTGTTGCTTGGGTATCGCTTCGGGCTGATGGCCTCTCAGCCATTAAATTTAGACGGGATTTACTGTAATAGCTTAAGTGCTCTGGAGTGACGCCACTTGCACGTGGAGTTGCCCAGCAGCAAACAATGTAAAACTATTAAACAAGGGCACGGACGTCATGTCTGTGGTTTAAATGTAAGGCAGGAGTGTGGTTTTAGTCAGTAGGAGTCTGACACTGCCCAGACTGGCTCGTTTGTGAGGCAGCCTGGCCGTCCATGAGGATTTCCCACTCCTGCCGAAAAAAAAAAAAAAAAAAAAAAAAAAAAAAAAAAAAAAAAAAAAAAAAAAAAAAAAAAAAAAAAAAAAAAAACCCCCCCACCCTGTAAATCTCGCACCCTTATCCCACGATAGCAATGAGAGCCATCCAGGCGTACATTTATTCTGGGAAAATAAAACAACTTTTGGATGGATTTGATAGAGAAGGAGAAATGAAGAAAAGTGCCAGATAAATAAATAGTGTTACAAATTGCTAAACTTACGAACTAACCTATAACCAAGGCTAGAATAATATCTTGATCTCTACGTGTACATATTAAAACAACTAAGTCCCGCGTCGATCTATTCGCGATAATAATTAATAAAAAAAAAAGTAAACAATAAAATATTTATTTATTTATTTATTTAAACTTCATGTACAGTAGTGGTACATAGGCGGACTTAATGCAACAAGGCATTCTCTCCCAGTCAACCTTTGGGTTAAAAAGAGATCACTGTGGTAGGTTTGCACAATAAACAAATAACAAATTATGAAAACGAAAAAAAAAACAAAATAAGTTATTTATATATAATAAAATACATAAATATGCTAAAATAATAAACTAATAAATAATATAAAAAATATCAAATCTTAAAGAGAACTAAAAATAATAATAATAATTGTAAGTGTATTGTTATATTTATGGTTTATTAGTATATCAATTTTTGGAATCACCTTATCTCTTTCTTTTATTGCACCTACCACTGTTTTTCTCTGCACCACCCAAAGACTGGAAGAAAATGCCTAAGGCATTAAGTCCGTCTCTGTACTTTTATGTGCATGAAGTATAAATAAATAAAGAAATAAACTCAAAAAGTGCTGATCGGGTTTTCATGTTACCACTTATACATAGAGAGATTCATAAGAAAGGTTTAGATGTTTATTAAATGTATATTAGAGTAGAAAAAAGCAAGAAATTCAAAGATTTGTAACACCAGTGCGAAGATAGAATGGGCCGCTAGTTGCTTTATTGATATTAGCGCTAGCTGTGCTGTTATACAACAGTTCAGCCAGTTCCGATCGTTCTGGCTCAGTTTGTGGAGACCTAGCTCTGTAAGATGGAGCCTTGGTTTCCGGTATAAACTACTTCCTTGCTTAAAGAAAACAAACTATACGCGTCGCAGTAATAAACTATATTTCTTTCAGCTCCAAAAAATCTCTTTTCAACCAACAATACCTTCACTACTAAAATAAGAAACATTTTTATTTAACTACCTATCAATTTTGAAATCTAGCATAGCATAACATAGTCGCCCTTATAATGTTCCCACTGTTGGGACTCAGGCCTCCTCTCTAGGATAGGGAATGGGCCGTAATCCACCACGCGGGCCCAGTGCAGGTTGTCACATGTCTTCGAATTTTAGTTCTAGGACATGCCGGTTTGAGGTTTTCCTTCTCCGTTTTGAGAGCAGTGGTGATGAAATAAATTACACAAAGTAATACGCTTGGCTGTGTTTGAACCCGCGATCTACAACTCGTTTACAATTACAATTTTGAAACTTTTTTTTATAATGGATAGGCTCGCGTTTGACCACAATCTCACCTGAAGGTAAGCGATGATGTGGCCGACGATGGAGCACGCTTGCCTAGAAGCAATCTATTCACTCTTGACTTAAAGACCCCTAGGTTATAGCTATCAGGAAACACAGACTCCGGCAGGGAATTCCATTCCTTAGCTGTACGCATAATGAATGTACTCCCAAAACGCTTTGTACGTATAGGTGGGATGTCCACCATGTACCGGTGGTGCAACTCCGTACGTCTTGTGGTCCGATGATGGAACGGACTTGGCGGAATTACCGAAACCTATTCTATGCATAATCCTTAAAAGTAGATAAAATGTATATCGCAAGCTAGCTAATAAGAAAAATAACTCGTGCGATCTCCTTCGATATCACAATACCTTATTTGTATTGCCCACCTGCATAGTATTACAACTACTTACTTCTACACCACATACCACACATAACTAACGTTTTCGAAGCAACATTATAAGATTTTCCTAGAAGCAAGACACATGTGGCGTCCAGATAGCGGCCGATAGCGTAGATACAGCCTGTGTGAGCTATCGTCTCCTTATCTATCGAGTGAATGAGATTGACGAACGCGATAGCTAACGTCAGCTGATTGCACGTTTTGACTGACAATGTTAGAATGGTGGGGGATTGGGAATGTGCAATAACAGCGAAAATGAAAAAGAATGGGCACATCATACGTGGTGGCGTGTAACTGACTCTAGAAAAAAGTAAATACTAACAAACAGGACTAGATATAATAATTTTGCGCTCCTCCAGGGACCTACTGCGTCCTGTGCCTAGGCACCGCTGGCATCGTTCGTCAAGTCGTTGAGTCCTTAGTAGTCCTAAGTTTGAGCTACAAGAATACTCACACTGGACTGGACAGGTCCACTCAAATGTGGTTCTTTCCTCAAAAGACCATCTGAGACACTAATCTGCATGGTTCTCATATGATTTGACCATTACATGTTCTTTGCTGTATGGACGTTAAAAGAGACTTTGACCCCTGAGTTTGTTTCAGTGTTTCTTCTCAGGGTAGTCAGCTAGGAAACACCGGCCTCATCTAGTTTGAACTGACTGTAAACAAAATTGACGTGTAAAAGTGTTTGTTTTTTTAATAACCTTTTTTTTTAAAATAAAGATCATTTATCATTGAGAGAAAGCCGAAATGTCATAAAGCTAAAAGTTTGATGCCATTCTTCTCCACCTTTATCAGGCGCACAGCTGAAGTGTGTTCACCCTCTGACAGCATCTGTTTCCTAGCTTTGTGACCTGTCAACTTTCAAAGCCAGAGTGGACAGACATCTTCTGTAAAATCGTTTCTTCGTAGCTCTCAACCATCGGTTTTTTTTAACGTTTATAGTCAACGTTAAGTCTCCTGTATGTCCTTTACCCAGGGACGGGTACAGGGGGTCTTACTATCTCAAATTACAAGGTATTCTGTAGCTATAATTAGCCTGGGGCAAGCTCTCCAGCGAGTGCTTGCGCGTTTCATCACAGTCCTCTGGCCAGGTATTGGCTCCCATGAATTAATGCGGATACTGTCAACCTCTGCGGTTGCATAAAGTCGCAATTTCTATAGAGAGACGCAGCAGGTCTTTCGTTGTTCAGGTCCCAGGCTTCCAAGTCTGTTAGTTATCTGGTAGCCGGAGATCGTTTCAAATCTTCCGGCGCCGGAAGCGTTTAAGCCCGGCCGTCCGGTACGGATTGAACCAGAGTCGTCGACGGTACGTTTCAACAGTTCAGTTGGTTAAATGGATCGCGTTAATAGGGCCCTTCCCCATTATTCTTTTGTCAACCTCTACATGGTTTTAAAATGGCAATGCGAAAACAGAGAGGTAATAGCAGAAAGCTCTGCTGGCACTCTTTAATATCGTCATTCACTCGAATATTTCACAAAACTTATTCCAGGAAATACGTGTATTTTTTTTTAAACAGCAAATGTTTTTGAAAAAATCATTATTGTCATTCAGAATCTTGATTTAATTTACAAAGATTCTATTGATATATATTTTTTTTACTTTATTTTTCATTTTTAGTGTACATTATAAAGGATCAAAGTTTATGCCAAATAGCAGATTTTCAGCGGTGTTTACTGCATTAGTTTTACACAAATGTATAAATTGATATAAGACAATATCCACAAGATCTGTGGTATCAAAATATATAATGAAAAATGTGGAATAACGTCATAATTGCGTAAGGCATTTGTATGAAAAACAGTGAAAATGTATGTTGGGTTGGCTACTCTTAAGAGCTCTTGATAAAGTTTCAGGCGAGCTCGAAGTGAAGAATTCAACATGAAGTTACTAGTCCACACTTGCATCAGTCAGTAACAGAGCTAACTGTCCTATATATTGCACAATCTGATAAGGCAAATTAACCTTTTGACAGTCGGTAATAAAGAGACAGAGCATACGTCGGCGGCATTAATCACGCCCTAGTTACGTTACGTCGTTATACCTAATTGCTGATCAGATAAGTATCATTCAATTTAGAAATCAATAAAATGAAAAAAGTCTTTGTGAGTAAAAGTAGATTTTAGTCAGTAAAAGTCTGAGACTCCCTCTCGCTTTACCCAGAGCGGCAAGTTACGTGATGATATCCTACCACAAAAAAAAAAACCGGTCTTAAGCAAGGGAGAAATGTGAACGCATCATATTTTGCATCAAAAACAGGATATATTCAATTAAAGTTTTTATTATCGTTTTTATGGCAACTGGAAACGTCCTAATGAGATCCGGAAAGAATAACAATGTGAAAGCCAGTCAGTGTTTTTTTAAGAAATCTAGGTACACATATCCAAAAAATTATAGGTCTATCAGTATCAGAAACAGGGTCTAATCTGAGGTAAGTCAGAACTCCAAAGACCTCCTAACACTGAGCTGTATCTAGCTGGAAGTAACGCTTTCTGAATGGAGCGCTTGAATCAGAAGCATTATGAGAGCCTCTCCGGATGCAAATCAAATCAAATCATTTATTTCAAATAGACAAAATAGTCTATAGACCATTTGCAAAAACTTTTGAATAGTCAAATGTCGGTCAGTCAAAAAAAAAGCTGAATTGCACGATCCAATTCGTAGATCTCTATGGAGAAGAACGTGCAAGAAACTCCATGGACACTCTTTTAAATCATATTGAGTTACATTATAATCTTGGTTACATATTTCTTGTTGCTTCTATTATGTGAGCACAATGTAGATAAAAAGTAAAATAAAAATAATTAAAGATAGAAACTGAATTAAGTTACTGGCAACTAAGAGATGACCAGTCTCAACTGACGGCACCCGTTCACGAGCATGACGCGTGCATCAGCCCCACTCAGCTCAACCATTTTGAAGGGAACTGAATGACCCAATAACACGTGCCAAATTACTAACTCTCAACTGCCGTGCTTGTAATATCAATAAAAATGCAGGCAATGCAGGCTTAGGTACATAATAACGGAGTCAATCGGGGTAACCATGACGGGTTACCCACACTAAAACAAGATTAAAACAATCTTACTTTAAACGTCATGGTCTAGGTCAATATGTCGACAACTTTGTAAGCTCAGTCAAGTATCTTGAATATTTTTTAGTGTCAAGCTTAAAATAAATAAAAGCCATATCGTATAACACGCCGTATTACAAGTAGGCGCGTCAGATTAAAAGTGTCGCTTTTTTAATGTTATGCGGCTACCTCACGTTCAGTCGGATAATGGTAACGATATGTTTTACAAAGCGGCGTCTGACATGAACATCTAACACGAATATTTTTTTTTAAATCATCCAATAACATCTCCCGCTCTTGGGCGGAGCGAGTGGGTGTGTCAGACTTTTACTGACTAAAAAAATAATCTTGTTTCTTCGTTTCGTTGCTTTTCATACCAGGGCCGAGCAGACCCCTGGCTCCAGTGGATTTCGACCCTGCTGGGCCTCGGTCCAGACGGTTACAATCTGACGGAGAGCTACCCATTGCTCGCCGTCCGCTAGACCGCGATGTAACGTGAACATAGATAATATTAGTAACGAAACTTTCACAATAAACCAAATCCCGGTTCAGTTCAATAATGGTCACTTATGTCTGACATTTACTGCATATTGGCATACAAGTGGCGGAGCTCTGGGTCGTGGGATCAAATGGCGCCGTTTGACTCCGCGCTCCGATTGTGTGTACCTATGTCCGGTAAGGTGACAAAGATGTCGTGTAAATGGAGTGCTAACATGAATGCTATTGTCCTGAAATAATGGTTGTATAAGAATAGGGTCAAAGAAACGATGGATGGATCGTGTGAAAGCTGTGGATATAGTATCAACTAGAGAAGGAAAATCAAAGAAGAAGACGACATTACCAGGACTGTAGGGTTGTTCGAAAGAATCACCATCACCACGGCTTTGGACTGCAAAGGGCAACTGATGGAACGCGGGTTCGTTTTATTCAGTCCGTAGTCTGAAAGTCTCTCTCACTCCTTCAAAGCGAGAGAAGTTATTAGATGATTTAACACCCTCAAAAACAAAAAAGAAGGAAATGTATTTAAAGCTGTAGTACGAGTAGGTACAAATTTTCCCTGCAGTTTTGCTTCCATGTTATATTGGATAGAAACAGTGCATGTTTTCTTGAATTAAAGGTATGTTTATGGTACGCTATGATAGTAGGTATAATTCGAAATGACATCGCTTGCTATATTTGATTGAATTTAATCTTCTCTTATCGTATCGTAAACTTAAAATATACAATTGGCGGCTTTATCGTAGTCCGAGATTTCTTCCCAGTGGACCTAAAGTGGACATAGAATGCCTGGATACCAAATAGGATCACAAATTAGGTACTTAATATTAAAATACATACAGTATATAATACATACTAAATATGCTTACCTATAGGCAAAAACAATAAGTCTTAGTAATTATTAAATTAAATACTACTAACAATGAAAACTTCTTTTATGTTTTGTTAATTTTTGTGTTTGTCTATTGTTCTTTTTTTTCTCTTCCGTTATTTGACACTGAATAGCAACGATGTTATTTAAAACCTTTAAAAACACGGATGGTCATGTGAAGAGGAGGGATGAAACGCATGTTGCTAAAAGGGTTATGAGTTAACTTGTGGAAGGATGGAGAGAGAGGGAGGCCAACGAAAGGATGGATGGATTGTGTGAGAAGTGATATGAAAGAAAAGGGAGTTACCGATATCGTGACGAGACACAGAGTGAATGGAAGAAAAAAACGTGGTTGCGCCGACCCCAAATAAAACAGGACAAGGGCAGGAAGATGATGAAATAAATACGAATTTTATCTCCTATTTCTTAGTCAATGAAAAGGAATGATCCCTTAGTCGTGCTCCATTTCTTCACACTCCTTGGCATAGGGTACCACGCCCTGTATGTTGAAATACTGTGACAGTAAAGGGCATGGAGTATGTGACGGTTGCATTGGTTTCCAGTATTTGCAGAACCAAATAATTAAGGTGCCTACTTGTAAAGGTTGTCTTGTTGATACGGTTGGAAAGGTTTGCAATTGGTTACAACTTTTTTTGTTGTACTATATAGTTTCCCACAACTGGGCTAAAGCTTCCCTTCCTCCTCCCAATCCTCTGTCGTGGAAAATCTGATTTTCATATTTGGATAAAGCATTAATTCAATGGCGACCACGTACTGTAAGACGCAGCGTTGGAAGGCCTCCCATAAGGTGGACCAATGACCTGGTGAGGGTCGCGAGTCCGATGGATATGCGAGACGCACAGGACCGGTCATTATGGCGACATTTGGAGGAGGCCTATGTCCAACAGTGGACGTCTTTTGACTGAAATGATGATGATGATTAATACATTTATAATATTACCAAAACATGTCACGTCTCATGCGCATTACATTACAAAAAATCACTAAACATTGCAAAATAACCTTATATATAACTAGCTGACTCGGCCACGCGTTGCTGTGGAGCAATAAATTAAAATTGTGACTATAATTTGAGATTTAAACTATCCTATCTCTCAAGTTGGATCGAACTGCACATGGTGTGCGAATTTTATTATAATCGGTTAAGTGGTTTAGGAGTCCATTGAGGACAAACATTGTGACACGAGATTTATATATATTAAGATTTCGGAAGTCGATGTTTCTATAGTTTTTCGTTATTTAACACTGACTTCGGTTATTTTTTTTTTTTCAATTTAACACGCCATAATAAGGCCCCTGTTCTAATTTCAATCTAAAAGGATAAACTGTAGAAGTGATGTATGTAGATTAAACAGTCTCTATGTAAGTGGAAGGCCCAAAGGCTTCGCATATTGGATAGCTAGATCGGCTATTGCCTAATTAATGAAGCAGGGATCATTCTCCGTACTAAATTAATCAAGATAAAGGTCCGTACGTTTGGTAAATGGAATCTATAGGAATTCGATGACCTAGTACCGGCTTAAGGGCATAAATCTAGCGTTGACGACTACCTTTGGTAACTAAGCCAGAATAATCATGTACCTTTGATCAGAGCATCACGGCTCAATAATAACTATTACAAGATATACGTCGTGGGTTCAAACACAACCAGGTGCATTACGTTGTTGTATGTTGTGACGTCACGATTTACTGTCAAATCTAGGAAAGAAATTGTTAAATACTAATTAATTTACGAATAATTTAATTTATTTATGAACTTAAACGAAAAAAGTTTAATCAGAATCCAGTTCTATAATTTTAATCATCTCTGAGTTCTTCAATTTTGGCAAAATTTCTTCGATTTGACAGTACGACGAGACGTCAAAACATAGGGGAATCGGTCCTATACTCATTTGGAACGCGTAGTACTTTCAGCAGAGACGTATCATGGACTAATTTAGACGGGGGCGGAGGCACATCAGCGAGACCTTTTATTCATAAATTCAAAAACGAGACAGCGACTATCGCAACCCAGTGTTCGACCACATCGTCGCTTACTATCAGGTGAAATAGTGTTTAAGCGAGCCTATCAGTTATACAATAAACAAAGAGTCCTCGTTTGTGGAAGACCCCTTTGAGCGCGAGGCCGTGGGCGGGGGCCCACTTCGCCTACGTTTAGCTACGCTACTGACTTTTAGTAATTTATTTCATTCTTATATTCTTTATTGTACATAACTTTACACATAATACAAAGCAAGATAGCCGATGTATACAGGCGAGCACATCATTAATCATTATTCATCACTCATTCATCATTTTTTTGTTTTTCATTTCTTTCACTTTTTTTTTCATGTCGCTATTATTGTTTTCAAAATAGTGAAGGATAACACCATGAGTAAAACAGCATATTCTAGAACATACAAAACCGAAGCCATCCATCCATGAACCCGCACTAGGCCCACGTGGTGAATTTTTTTTTTTATTATTGATAGTCTCGCGTCTGCCCACTATCTCGCCTGATGGTAAGTGATGATGTGGCCGACGATGGAGCACGCTTACCTAGAAGTAACCTATTACAGCCCATTCCCTCTCAAAGACAGCGGCGGGCTAGAGTTCCAGCAGTGGGAACAATATAAGACTGATCACGTTATGTTAGCACATGAAAAAAAATACAGGTCTGTGAAATTGGTCAAAAGAGTTTTTTTTTTTAATGGATGTAATAGGCTCGCGTTTGACCACAATGGAGAGTTACCTTGGCCCTGCCACGTAATGGGCAACAGAAGGAATACAGGTGGGTTTGAGTCAGTAAATGATGCTACCTCTCGTTCCACCATGCAGTTTTCTTATATATTCACTAAAAAAATGGTATCTCTAAACAAATTATAAGAACTACAAAAGAAAGTCTAAAAAAAAGAAAGAAAAGAAAAAAAAACACCAATTCGCAAATCACCCCATAACCATATCATAAAACACAATTAACGAGCCATTCGACATCAACACATGTATAATAAATAACACAGAGCAGTGTTGTTGTACACGCACACCACACCCGGCGGGGTATCGCATGCCCTGCGCGGGCGCAGCGGACGGTGAAAGGCGACAGCGTTCCGCCCTGAATGGTGCGCCAGTGCAAGTCTGTGGTTTCGCTTTTACTAGTGTAGTAGGAGAGTTTGGCTATAGTGAAGACTGAAGAGGACTTTATTTTTTTTTTGTTTTGATAGGTTTCTCGCAGGTCAGCTTTTGAGGTTAGCGTCTGTGCAGCTTACCTTAACTTGACTTTTTTTTTGAGTTGGGAAAATCATCTAATGACATCCCCCGCTCTTGAAAGGAGCGGTAAATAGTGTCAAATTTTTGCTGATTAAAAACCCAGTACTGGTCCTTCTTTGCTATTGTTCCAGGGCCGCGGTGATCTCTTTCGCATCACCCATGGTCCCATGGGCTTCGACCCTGCCGGGCCCATACGGTTGCTGACAACTCCTTGAGGCACGCGTGGAACACTACGCGCCGTCGACGACTTGGGCTCAATCAGGATGGTTACCGGACGGTCAGATGGCGAGCTACCCATTGCTCACCGTCCGCGAGCCCGCGCCTACGGTGGTGAACGGAAGTCGGGATCGGAATTCCGGTGGATGAGCCAAACTTGCCTGTGGCAACCTTAAAAAAATTAAAGCCTCCGGCCAGGACTTATACCTATCAGCCCCCCTAGCCAAGTTACGACCGTTTCGTTTCGATTCTCTTGCGTCGAATGCCTCAAGTTTGCCGCGCCTCCGGTTCCTTTGTTCTGTCATCTCAACACGCAGTCACGTGATCAGTACAAAGGAATCGGAGGCGTGGCCAATTCGAGAACCCAGTAGTACTGAAGTAGTTAAGGTAGCCCTCGAAAAAAAGGGCATTTGAAGAAACACTGCAGGTTTTAGTTAGTTACACACCCTCCTCAACCAAGAGCGGGAAAATTTATTTGTTGATGTAAAACAAAAAACCAGAACTTTTTTTTATGTAGTTTGGATAATCATCCAATGACATCTTTGCGCCCTTGAGCGCAGCGGGAGATAGTGTCAGACTTTTACAGACTAAAAACTCATTCCTGTTTCTTCGTTGCCTTTCGTACTGGAGCCAAATCTTCCTTTCAGAAGCAGACTCTTGGCCCCAGTAGGCTTCGAACCTACTGGGCCTCTACGGTTTGCTGAGGCTCGCGTGGAACAATGCCCGTTGTCGACGTCTTGGGCTCTGTCTGGACGGTTACCGGACGGTCGGACGGAGAGCTACCCATTGCTCACCGTCTGCATAGTCAGTAAGTCTGACATTCCCTTTTGCTTAACCCACAGCGGGACAAGTCATTCGATGATGAGGAAATGGTAGCATATTTGACAGTCCCATCAACAAAGGTTAACTGGTAGAGAATGCCTTGTTGCATTAAGTCCGCCTATGTACAATCAAAGACACTTGCGCCTGACCACCACTGAGTTCATTTTTGCTTGCACTCTAAACGAAAACTTTAAAGGTTTGGTTTGGCGTCGCGCCGTAAGATTCAAGGGAATTTTTTTTTAAGTGATCAGTCAGAAATGACCGCTATGGTACAACTATTGTGCAAGAAGTTTAAATAAATAAATAAAAGATCAGGCCTCTGCTAGAACATACCATTACTCCATCAAAGAAAATTTTCTTCCATCACCACCCCATTGCCACCATTAATAACTCCATTATAAAACTTGCCACACACGGCTAATTTACTAGAAAAGTATCAATTAACTGACAAACAGACCTTTGCGGGCCCAACAGCCGTAACTAAATACTGTTAGTCATTAGTACCAGTGGCGTAGCTGCCCCCGGCCTCGCACCCCAAGAGGTCTCGTGCGGACGAGGTTTCTTTTTGTAACTGATAGGCCGGTGTTAGACCACTATTTTTCCGGAGTGAGGAGGACTGGCAGGCGGTCGCCTCCTTCTGCGAAGCAATAACGCTCGCAAAGGAGGAGGACACACGCGTGAAGCAACAGCGCTCACACCCCAGCCGCCGCCGAAATTCTGATCCCAATTTCCATGCCACCGTAGGCGCGGGCTTACAGATGGCAAGCAGTGAGTAGCACGCGGTCCAACAGTCGGGTAACAGTCCGGACCGAGCCCAAGACGTCGACGGCGCGTATTGTTCTACGCACGCCTCAAGGAGTTGTCAGCAAACCGTAAAGGCCCAGTAGGGTCGGATCCTACTGGGGCCAAGAATATGCATCTGAAAGGAAGATTCGGCCTTGGTACAAAAGGCTACGAAGGAACAGGAGTAAGATTTAGTCAGTAAAAGTGTAAAAGTGTGGCACTATTTCTCGCTCCGCCCAAAAGCGGGGGAAATCATTGGATGATTTTCCCTCCGAAAAAAAGACCACTATTGCGGCTGATGGTAAGCGACAAAATGGTCGGACACTGGGTTGCGACATTCGTTGTCTCGTTTTTTAATTTATGAAAGAATAAGGCCTCGCTGATGCGCCTTCACCCACGTCTAAATTAATCCGCGTTACGCCTCTGGTTAGTGCTCACAGTATCTAGGCTAGAAAGCGATTATGCCATCTGCCTATGGCCCGACGTTGACGAACGAGGCTAATATTTCATACTGAAGCATGAATCGTTGGAAAATGCTCTAATTGTCTGCAGATTCGTCTGATAGCTCGTTAATATTAGGTGTCGGGTTGACAGGCTTTATCTTTGTGGACTGGTTTAGTTTGGTTTAGTGCTGCCATGCCATAAGATTTCTTTTAATATATGTCATGCCATCGCTTCGCAAGGTGTTTTGTGTCTAAAGCAATAGTAATGGCGCTACTGTATTATACCTGATCTTAAATGTTTACAGGATGCTCTATAGTTAGTCAGTAGTTTTTTATTTTTCGGTGAAACTCATCAAATGATTTTCCCGCTCTAGGTGGAGCGAGAGGGAGTATCAGACTTTTACTAACTAAATCTCACCTGTGTTCCTTCAATTGTCTTTTGCGTTGAGTTCTTTGTAGCGCTCGTAGAACACAATGCGTCGCAGGTCCGGTCCGTATCGAATAATTTTGTACTCAGATTTCCTAGTTTACGCGCAGGTACCACATTTAGTGGCCTCAAAAATATGCTGTCGCTGCCCCGCATCCGACGCAGTAGTGAAGCGATATAGTCTCAGTGAAAACCTTCTTTCGGTCATCTTTTTACCTACGTGAATACTCGTAGTACACGATTTACGAGCCCTGAATGCGTTCCATAAGCCATTGAAGAGGTCCCTTATGAAGACTTTAATCTATTAGTCTTATTCGAGTCCAGAAACTTTCAGTATGTCCTAAGTATAGTAAGTACCTACAGAGTTGCAAGCAATGATACTCGTATATCTATTGGCCTGTTGGTCTAGTGGTTAGTGACCCTGACTGCTATGCCGGAGGTCGTGGGTTCGATTCCCACCCAGGACAAATGTTTGTGTGATCAGCATAATCATTTGTTCTGTGCATGGGTGTAATTTATCTATAATATGTATGTATTTAGAAATATATAAGTATGTTTATCTGTTGTCTAGTACCCATAACACAAGCTCTGCTTAGCTTGGGACTAGACGGCGTTGTGTGATAGTTGTGGAATATTATTATATATTATTATTATCTATAATGTCATTGGTTGCAATTGCAAGCTTATTCATTCTAAACCAGTTATAAATCACAATTAGCCACTAAACTAAACTAGACTCTTTGTGTGAATCATGCGTGCTCAATATCTGATACTTAGTCATATTGATTTAGTGCTGATTGATGGGTCGCAAATCACAATAATTGTCACAAGATTTTTAAAAGTCACTTCTTCTAAAAATGTTGATAAATATGGATTAGTCTCGCGATCCATTTGTTAACCTGATATACAATCTATCATGGTATGAGGTGCGTAATGTTTCTGATTTACCAATGTTACAAATGTAGCATTTTTCAACGACTTCACGAAAAACTTGGAGGTTCTGTTTTTGGTGTGAAATAACAAATAAAAACGGGCTTTTGAAATTTATTAATTGAATGTCTTTGTAACAGTTTTTATTTGTCACTAGCTTTTGCCCGCGCGGCTTCGCTCCCGCTCTTCCCTACTTCAGCCTACTATACCCTACTCTACCCTACCCTACTCTACTCTACTCTACCCTACTCTATCCTACTCTACCCTACTCTACCCTACTCTACCCTACCCTACTCTACTCTACCCTACTCTACCCTACCCTACTCTACCCTACTCTACCCTACTCTACCCTACTCTACCCTACTCTACCCTACTCTACCCTACTCTACCATCTTATGTCCGTCTCCTGGCTCTAAGCTACCTCCCTAGCAATTTTCACCCAAATCTGTTCTGCCGTTCTTGAGTTATAAGTGGTGTAACTAACACGACTTTTTTTATATATATAGATTTTATAGTCATCATCATCAGTAAACTTTGTTGGTCGTGTGATCACGATATCCACCACACTTAAAAGCTGCAGTGCTTCATCATGTATAGCTTTGCGTTATTGTTATAAACCAAAGCATAGCATGCATATCATAATCAGCCTTTTAATATTTCCTCTGCTGGGATTCAGGCCTCCTCTCTAGGAGAGGGAATGGGCTGTAATCCACCACGCAGGCCCAGTGCAAATTTTTAAATACTAAACAATAGAACACTCCTTTTTGAAGTCCGTTTAAAATTGGAAATGGTGGATCTATCAAGAAGCTAGTACTAAAGGGGCGGCCAGATGGATGTAAACCAACGTCTCAACCAAGGCGACCTTGCTAGTTTCAATCCGTGTACACAGCAGTTCTAAACTATGACCTTCAACGCCCTTGGTTGGGAGGCGCGTTTTTCCAACCACCGAAAGTGGCGATTGGTTTACATCCATTTAGCCGCAACACAAACCAAACACACAAACCAAGGTCACCTTGGTCGGGAAGCCTTTCATCTGGCAGCCCCTTAAGCCGTGTTGTTAGAGAATACCTAAACACCGGACATAAATAAGCCAGGCACTTAGCTGCCTGTCCTAATCTCAAGTTAGCCAACACAACAACGCTTGAAGGTACAAAATTCGAATGGGGACGTGAGAAACCTTTAGCAACCGACGTCCCAATTTACAGAGACACCTTTAAGCACTGAATTACCCTAAATGTCAAGTATGACTGTTGAACTTAGAAACTAATATTATTTGCCTACTATTTGTTCTTAAGGCGTATAGTCCGTTGAACCATCTGGCCGAAATTATGTGAACGCAACTCTTGCACTCGCCTAGGCGGCAGTACGCAAATCTGTGCATTTATTTGCGGCCAGCAGCGCCCGGAAAGCGCTTTAAATCAATTTTCTCTGCGAGATATTGATTGATTTACATATGCAATGTTCACTTTGAAGAATATTTATCCACCAATTTTTATGTGTAAAAAAGTTTCTAAAGGTCCTAGCCGTTTCGAAGGAGTAGGGAAAAGTTGCAAAAAGTTGCGAAATTGCTAAATATTTTTTTATGACAAAAGTATTAATTGCACGAAAAAATCAAATGTTGATATTATTGTTCATGAATCTATAATAAACATATATTTTTTTCAAACCAATTGACCTAGCCGTTATGGAGGAGTAGGCCTCAGAAAATCACTTTTTTATGGCACTTTTCGGGCGCTTGGCCCTTAAGAGCGCCCAACCCGATACATATTACATTTTCAATCCAACTGCTCTAACGTGATTATGACGTTATTCACACACATCCGTCTTTCTCATCATAAGTATGTTTATCAGTTGTCTAGTACCCATAACACAAGCTCTGCTTAGCTTGAGACTAGACGGCGTTGTGTGATAGTTGTGGAATATATTATTATATATAGACGGACACGTTGCGCTCCATAACAGGTATCATAGACGTGGGCAAAAAGGCTGCCAGGCTCAAATGGGAATGGGCGGGTCATGTCAGCCGCATGCATAGGGATCGCTGGGCGAGCGTTGCCACACAGTAGGTGTCTACTGAAGTAAAGGGCCAGCGAGGTCGGTCTAGAAAGAGGTGGCGGGATGATCTGGACGCGTACCGCAAGGACTGGTTTGAGACGGCGCAGGAAAAGAAAGTTTGGAAAGACTTGGAGGAGGCCTTTGCCCAGCAGTGGGACAGCAACGGCTAGAAAAAGAAAATAGATGGATAGCTGAGTCTCAGCAATAGGTCCCGTTTTTTACCCCGCTTTCTTACCTGATAAATAACGGTTTGAGTACTGAACCCTAAAAACACAAAGGATGCGAGCGATATTTAATAAGACGGGAACTGTCACTATCAAAAAATAAATATTTACTCGCGGAAACACTACCATGTTTAAATGTTTCATTATAATAACAGTAAGTGATACATAACTGTTACAAATGCTTCGTTGTCTCTTTTTAGGGTTCTGTAGCCAAATGGCAAAAAACGGAACCCTTATAGATTCGTCATGTCTGTCTGTCTGTCTGTCTGTCTGTCTGTCTGTCCGTCCGTATGTCACAGCCACTTTTTTCCGAAACTATAAGAGCTATACTGTTGAAACTTTGTAAGTAGATGTATTCTGTAAACCGCATTAAGATTTTCAAACAAAAATAGAAAAAAAGCAACAAATTTTGGGGGTCCCCATACTTAGAACTGAAACTCAAAAATTTTTTTTTCATCAAACCCATACGTGTAGGGTATCTATGGATAGGTCTTCAAAAATGATACTGAGGTTTCCAATATCATTTTTTTCTAAACTGAATAGTTTGCCCGAGAGACACTTCCAAAGTGGTAAAATGTGTGTCCCCCCTCCTCTAACTTCTAAAATAAGAGAATGATAAAACTAAAAAAAATATATGATGTACATTACTATAAAAACTACCAACGAAAATTGGTTTGAACGAAATCTAGTAAGTAGTTTTTTTTTAATGCGTCATAAATCGAAAAAAATACACTATTATTAAAACATCGATCACAGTTACAACACATTACAAGAACAAAAGTTCTTATGTATATTATGTTACTAGCTGCTACGGAACCCTTCATGGGCGAGTCCGACTCGCACTTGGCCGGTTTTTATTGATAAGGATAAGAGTTACCGCGGACCTAAACAGAACCGCAAAAGGCTACAGAAGGATCACAGGTGGGTTTCAGACAGGGTGAGTTGCACCATTTAACTACAACGATAACCAACCCATAACCAGCTGTGAAACGGCCGCCTATTGGTCAATTAGACGATTTGACAACTGTTAACGGCTTTGTTATCGTTATAGTTAAATGGTGCAACTCACCCTAAAAGTCTTCTTTCTCGTTCTACCCTGAGTGGGAGAAGTTATTTTAAGAATTCCCACCACTAAATAGACTTAAGAGAATAGAGATAAAGAGAAGTAGAAGGCAAAGGAGACTAGGGAGGTCGTAGCCATTCACAACCTCTGGCACTTAGTAGGTACGTTTTTTAGGGTTCCGTAGCCAAATGGCAAAAAACGGAACCCTTATAGATTCGTCATGTCTGTCTGTCTGTCGGTCTGTCTGTCTGTCTGTCTGTCTGTCTGTCTGTCTGTCTGTCTGTCTGTCTGTCTGTCTGTCTGTCTGTCTGTCTGTCTGTCTGTCCGTCCGTATGTCACAGCCACTTTTTTCCGAAACTATAAGAGCTATACTGTTGAAACTTTGTAAGTAGATGTATTCTGTGAACCGCATTAAGATTTTCACACAAAAATAGAAAAAAAGCAATAAATTTTGGGGGTCCCCATACATAGAACTGAAACTCAAAAATTTTTTTTTCATTAAACCCATGCGTGTGGGGTATCTATGGATAGGTCTTCAAAAATGATACTGAGGTTTCTAATATCATTTTTTTCTGAACTGAATAGTTTGCGCGAGAGACACTTCCAAAGTGGTAAAATGTGTGTCCCCCCCCCTCTAACTTCTAAGATAAGAGAATGATAAAACTAAAAAAAATATATGATGTACATTACTATAAAAACTACCAGCGAAAATTGGTTTGAACCAAATCTAGTAAGTAGTTTTTTTTTAATGCGTCATAAATCGCAAAAAAATACGCTATTATTAAAACATCGATCAAAGTTACAACACATGACAAGAACTTTTATATTATGTTACTTGCTGCTACGGAACCCTTCATGAGCGAGTCCGACTCGCACTTGGCCGGTTTTTTAGGTGAGGAATCATCAAATACTGTCTCCCGTGTTTCTTCACTTGTCATTTGCGTTCTAGGGCTTCTTGCCATGGTAGCTCTTTCGGACATTCCCGCAGCTCTAACGTCTAGGATACCTGGGATATTACAGAAGATTATCGATCCATTAAGCGCGCAGTGTGCATGAGGTGCGTATATTCAAGTGTCTCAATCTGAATTATCGTAACGCATTCGAAGTTGCTATACTGGTTGGTCATCTACTGGGTCCAGACAGTTTGATTTAAGGTAGAACTACACTGCGCACACGTGTGCCACATATCGCCGATCTGGGCACGTCGGTTTCCACATTTTTTATATGGAAACTAGACTTGTAGAGCTACAAGATCCACGGCACGCGTCACCACGCGTCGTTGTTCTACGTACAAATCAATACTCCTAGCCAAGTTTACAATCTGCAATTGTTAACGCTTGTAGAAAATTTCAAATGCACGGGAATGACGTCATCTTAACGAACAGTCACGTGGTCAGAACAAATGAATCGGGGGCGTGGCCAACTCGAGGCGTTCGACGCTAGAGAAACGGTTGTAACTTGGCTAGGGGGCAGGTGAGGTCCACGGGTGCGTCGGTCGAATGTAGTTCTAGCTTTAAAGTGCCGTCGTCACGAAAACAAGAAGAAGTTAATCAGGACTTTGGACTTTGGATAGTTTGACTTTGCAGCCCACGTTTATAAACAATTTAGTTTAGTATTATTTCTTTACGAGTTCGTTCTCGTTGCGAAGGTGAAAGTTGCAATCAATGCGGATGAGCCGAGATGTAAGACTTCACTTGCATTTAGCGTGATCGTATTAGTGAGGGGAGAGGCGGGGAGGGCCGTATTCTGGTCTAATTTAACTGCTTTGTGTTTCCATGGGAAACGCAATTCTAGTCTTCAATCGCACGAAATCAATGGCGATACCTTTCATTTTGGCAATTCATTGCGTTTTCTACGTGATCGAGCTGACAGTTATTTTATTTCACGCTGAATGAATTGAAATTACGTTGACGTAGAATGAATCAATGAATCTTATCGAAGATAAATTGATTAATCGTTCAGAGTAATCATTTATCCTTATAATGCAATGATAATTCTTAACTTGACTAAAAATATACAATCTAAAATTCTATCTCTCTTTATTTTTAGACCAGCACAATAATGTTCTAATTTTAAACACAATCATCAATATCAGCTAGAATCGGCTACAGAAATTCTGTACAATCAATTATTAAATATCGATTAATCATTCATCACCCAGACTAGCCAGTCATTCGCATCACTACAGAAATTCATAATTGGAAGACAATATGCATAGAAAGGCGGGAAACGTAACGTGTTATGAAAGCGACCAGTGACTATGACAAACAGCTGATTATGACATGTGTCAGAATTCGTACACATTCGGACATGCTAAATTAGGTTTAGGCTATATTTAGACTACGATAAAATTAAGGTTGGAGGTTTTGTGGTAGGTCAAGTATTATGGACACGGGAAGGTTTTTCGCACTGAAAATTCTGCTATTTGTAAATGAGATTGATATTTCAAGAGAGTTGATAGTCTAGTGAAAATGATTGTTTGTATAACTTACTACTGCAGGGCCGAAAGCCCTATCACAAGTATACTACATACAAAATGAGTTTAGTTTTGGTATACTGTAAGGTTGGTTTTGTTACTTTGTTATTTATTTTCAACTAATTGTTGCTGAAAAGTGGGTGTTAGATAATATTGTTTTAAGCCGAGTCCACTGCGCCGTGTTTTCGTGTTTGCTAACAGAATAACATTGTTTGCTAACAAAATAGGGGCGTAACTTAAAAGTTTGTTTGCCGAGATGAATGAGTAACATATTTTGTTAGAAAATTGGCGCAGCGGACCCGGCTTCAGTGCCGTGTATTTTTGTTTTATCAAATGAAAGTTAAAAATGTAGGTAGGTATTACATTTTTGTGTTTTTTTGTAAAAAAAGGTTTTTATTGGAATGAAGCCCTTCAATAGTATAGTAATAATTATAGTCAGCGTGTATCTCATAAAAATTTTCAATTTGTTTTATTTCTGAGCTCCGGTGTCATACACTGCGGCATTTGAAAGAGTTACCTTCCGTGGCTCTAGAACGCAATGGGCAACTGAAGGAACACAGCAGAGTTTTAGGCAGTTAGACGTAATTTGATGAATTCCTACTAAAAAAAACCCTAACGAAGTGCATTTACTGACGCAATAATGAAATCAATAAGTACCTTATTATGTTTATTAATGGCATTTATGAATGCATGAAGTAGAATCGGTTATATGCAAATATGATCGCACGTCGAACGCATAATAAAATCATTTGCGAGTGTTACTATGAATATCATTATGCATTAATTAACGGGAAATTTAGTTGAAACTAGTTCTTACTCACGGTTTCAGTTTAGGAATATTAATTTCTTTATCTAGATAAAAAGATTGTATGTAGTGGAGATGAGAATGTTGAGATGGAGGTGTGGTGTGACAATAATGGATAAAATTAGAAATGAGTAGCTACATAATAGAGGAAGTTGGCGCATAATTCCCTTTCAACTTTCCAGTCAAGCCGGCTCCGCTGCGCCAATTTTCTAACAAAACGTGTTATTAAAACATGTTACCCATTCGACTCAGCAAACAAAAATTGTTAGGCCACGCCCCTATTCGGTTAGCAAACAATGTTATTCTGTTAGCAAACACGTAAACACGTCGCAGCGGACCCGGATTTACTGAAAAGTAAGTCACTGAGGAGGAGGGATAAAACACATATTACTTAAACAGTTATGAGTATACACGTGGATGGATGGAGAGGTAGAGGGAGGCCAAAGAAAAGATAGATGGATTGTGTGAAGAGTGATAGTAAACAAAAGGGACTTAGTGATTTGTCTTTCATATGGTGACAGGATAGAATGGAAGAAAAAAAAAATGTGTTGCGCCGACCCCAAATAAAACTCATTTTTTTATATCGTAGTAGAAATTAATTATAAGATTTTCTTTTTATTGAATTAACGGTGTTTCTTATAGACATGCATTAGGAACAATAAAATAAATTGAGAATCTAATGTTCCTGTTTCGTGATTATGATCTTGGTATTCCCTGATTACTTAACCAAACAATTAATTAGTTTTCCTAGGCAAGTTAAAAGTGAATTGTTTATTGTGAAGATTTCCTTTCTTCAATGCATTTTATGCTTCGACTTTTTTAATATTAAATTACTTGAAAACCACAATTTTCTTATTTAAAGATTAGCTGAACCGTCCAATTTTGTTCTGTCATATAGATTACATTATCGAAGAAAAGAATGGGGGGTGGGAGTACCTAAGAGGGTAAAAAATCAGCCTGCGACCTATTCTCATATCGTTTGTTATCGGGGCAGGTATACAAAATTTGCAAATAGTTATACATAAGTTTGCAGTTGAGAGTAGTGGTGGCAGAGTGGTAATGGCTCCGACTTATAGGTTGTAGGTTACAGGTTCAAACCCAGTCAGGCGCATTACTTTGTGTAATTTATTTCATTACCACTGCTCTCAAAACGGTGAAGGAAAACATCGTGAGGAAACCGGCTCTGGAACCAAAAATTCTACTGACTGGGCCCCCGTAGTGGATTACGGCCCATTCCCTCTCCTAGAGAGGAGGTCTGAATCCTAGCAGTGGGAACATTAACAAGGCTGATGATGTTGATGATGAAGTTTGCAGTGTTCCGCAAATTTTTTTGCTCACCTAGGAAATTGGAAAATTGTGGAGGTACACCATAAATGAAAAGGGTCCGTAACGATACTTCGTATAGTCTTGCTTGTTATAAGTATTGCTGAAAGACTTACAACGATTCACGTGGATGGATGGAGAGGGAGAGGATAGTCAAAGAAAAGATGGATGGAACGAAAATGGAGTCAGCGATAGTGTGACTGTTGACTAAGAACTAGCAAGCACTGGTCACTTTTGTCATCGTGACTCTTGACAAAAAGTCACCATGCTTATGAACCCAACATGTAAGTACCTAGTGCGCGCGCTTGAAGACGTGACACTTGTGTAAAAAATGACACCAAAATTATTTTCACCGGGACAAAACTCACCAGTGCGTGTTTTGTCTTAGTCGTGACTCGAACTAACATAGGATAAGGGTAGAAAGATGATGGCCATCATTTAATATCGATGCCCATTATGTCTCCAGGAATTTTGCTAGTTAATTTAATTTGAGCCTAGTTTAGGTATATAAATAGCTCCTGTAACTGTAACACAAATACATCGTTTAACACATAAGTGCTAACAAAGATGCAATAATACAAACCGTATGCGCAAGCGCACGGCATAACATAACGTATACAAAATCACTGTACTATGAGAAAATAGTTCAGAACTATTTATTTATTTTGTTAAAATAGTTCACATAATTATTATCTACTTTTTATAACGAAGATTAGTCCCACGGAAAAAAAATCTAATTGAAATTGACAGGAATTTCGGGTGGAGTAATAGGTATTGGAACTTTTTCTTTTACCTTTATTAAATCATTCGATTTATTATAATTGAGGAACCTCTCCTCTCCCGAAGCACCTAGCTCAGGATAATGTTGCCTCTTTCTTGCTTTGTCATTTCGTGTTAGCGACCGCTTTTGGAAGCCCAATTTATTCAGTGTGTAACCCCGGTAGGGGGTTATTCTTTTACGGATGTATAATTAATAACATTCTTTAGGCAGGAGCCGTCGTCTTTACATAGTTCTTAGTAACCAGTCCACTTAAGCTTCTAAAAAACAATATTATCTTTGTTTTCTATTTGTCGCAATAGGTTCCCATCAACCGGAGGTTGTCTTTGGATGGACTAGCATGGTGCGAACTGAGATAATAGTCGGTTGGTACCACGTTCCATGAAAAGTGTTTAGGGTCTAAAAGTGTCCTCTGCAAGTTGGCTTCGGCCTCTCGTATGCTTCCCAAAGGTCTAACACTCCAGGATCCTGAGATGGAATCGATTCCAAAAATTTTTACATCATGAATTCATGATAATATTTTTTCCCAAAAATATTTTAAAAAGGTTACAAGTACTTATCCAACTTGTGACCTTTTTAAAATATTTACCGCCAACACTAATGACAATACACTTCACGGCATTTCATAGCGAGGCGCCAGCGTATAGCTAGGTGTGGGAGCAAAACAGCCCCTCAGTCGCCCGGATGGCCCGGTGATCAGTATTTGCGTGGACAACAAGGGAACGTAACTAGCATAGAACTTTATGATTTTTCATGATACAGTTATGAAATTTTGTACATAGATTCTTAATATAAAAATAAGAATAAACGCTTTAAATATTACATTTATAAACCACAGACTATTGTTGTTGTTGATTTTGGCACTTCAGTAACAAAGTAACATCATCGTCTTATTATCCGTACTTACTTCAGACCTCACAAATCGTAATCGTCTTCATAAGTTACTAATGCCATGCACAATCACATACGAGTTCTACTTTTCTCACATCTCCGAGGCATAGACAAAAACTGTGTCATCATTAAAATCACATAATGTATGCAACGTAACATACTCTACTCAGTAGTGTTTAAGTGCGAAGGTGGTGTTGCTAGAACTTACCGATACAAAAATGCTATTATAACGATGGCTCAAAAAAAAAAATAGTTTTTGGCTTCCTTTTGACGTCTACCTCACCCGATGGTAATCGTTGATGTGGTCGATGATGTTGTACGCTTGCCTTCTTGCGCTTGAAGTAACCTTAGGAGCACTCCTAGAATGAAGCTATCAGCTAAAAGTTATATAAAATTGGGACAGATCGCCAATCTATTCGGAACCACTGCGACTCATATAAGCCAGAATGAACAGTAGGATCATCACTAAACTCACCGAAGCAATAAAGCTCGAAGAGTTCCGGAGATTCAACTGTCTTAGATACCGCAAAGAAATTAATTAACCAGAAAGGAACGCTGCAGGACTATTTAAAAAAAAGGGAAGAGTGCTAAAGTTTAGCTTGACAAAAAATTTAGCCAGAAAAATTCCACTTCAAAGTACAAGCTTGGCAACACCATTTCTAATATTATTTCATATTCAGCCAGAATGATTCAACTTCAACGTTTACCGTGGCAACACCGGCCATCTTGCAACAATGGCGTGAAAGTAAAAGCCGTCACAAGTCGTGTGATCGAGTCACGCAGGGGACATAGAACAGTATCACGATCCGATCGATACAAGTCGCCTGCAAGCCTGTCGCCATTCATAACACTTGGCTTGCGGTGGTGGCGATACGGCTAATTGTGGCTTGGATGACCGTAGGGCTAAGGAATAATGTTTTCAAATTTAACTTAAGCTATAGCTTAAATTAAGTGCGTGACTCGATCACACGACTTGTGACATCTTCTCGTCGGCTCTATATTGGCCACTGTTTATAAGCAGTGGCCAAGATAGAGCCGGCGAGACGATTTAATGAGACTGCGAAGACTGGTTCGGTTTACTCAGTAAAAGTCTGACACGAAAGGGTGGAAGATGTCATTAGACGATTTTCCACCTAAAAAATGGCAATGGCCCTGATTTAAGATTTGTAGTTGTACGTCATAAGTATTCAATAGTTGTGATCACGGATTACTGGTTCGTGGTGGTGATGCTACTGATCTCAAAATAAAATAGATGTAAAGTGCTACATTTTAAAGTCATTTAGTGAACTTGGTCATAATTGGCTTGTTAGTACATTCAAACGTGTCTAATACACGTAATATAGGCAAAAAAGTCAACAAACTGCTTACGATTTCTTTACGATTCTATTCTTAGGTAGGTACTTCACACCCCTTTGTCATCATCAACGCTTTATTTAGTCAGTAAATATACCGGCTACACTTCACACACACATGACATTATGTCAAGTTTCCGTGCTCTCGATTATGTGTATTTACTATTTACCGGTGAACACGACTAGTGTTGTGAGTGTGATGCACGTGCATCCGGGACAGCGGGCCGCACGTGCACTACCGTGCAGCGACATTGTGAGGACTAGGTGATGAACGGAGCGACGAGCGATTTTAAAAAAAATCGCATTTTTTAACTTGTGCTTGTGTGAGAGTGGTTGCCCTTCATAGTTGTAATGAAGATAAAATGGATGGATGAGTGAAATATTTGTATAGCTTAAAGGATCATTATTAACACGCTTACATTAGCTTCACCTGTATGTTTGTAACCAACGCCTTTGAGGTCGATTTTGACCAACTTTGGGCGATCAGATTTTCATTAAACTTTGCACACCCATCAAAGACTGATGACAATACAATTAACTGATTTTTTTTTAGTGAAAAATAAAAATATAGAAAAAAAAAAAACTAAAAAACACGCTTTCATAGCATATCAAACTAAAAAATGTAAAATAAAAAAAAATATTAATATCATTGTGAAAAAACAAGAAACCGGCCAAGTGCGAGTCGGACTCGCCCATGAAGGGTTCCGTAGCAGCTAGTAACATAATATAAAAGTTCTTGTAATGTGTTGTAACTTTGATCGATGTTTTAATAATAGTGATTTTTTTTCGGTTTATGACGCATTAAAAAAAAAACTACTTACTGGATTTCATTCAAACCAATTTTCGTTGGTAGTTTTTATAGTAATGTACATCATATATTTTTTTTAGTTTTATCATTCTCTTATCTTAGAAGTTAGAGGGGGGGGACACACATTTTACCACTTTGGAAGTGTCTCTCGCGCAAACTATTCAGTTTAGAAAAAAATGATATTAGAAACCTCAGTATCATTTTTGAAGACCTATCCATAGATACCCCACACGCATGGGTTTGATGAAAAAAAAATTTTTGAGTTTCAGTTCTATGTATGGGGACCCCCAAAATTTATTGCTTTTTTTCTATTTTTATGTGAAAATCTTAATGCGGTTCACAGAATACATCTACTTACAAAGTATCAACAGTATAGCTCTTATAGTTTCGGAAAAAAGTGGCTGTGACATACGGACGGACAGACAGACAGACAGACAGACAGACAGACAGACACAGACAGACAGACATGACGAATCTATAAGGGTTCCGTTTTTTGCCATTTGGCTACGGAACCCTAAAAAGCGTGGGGTGCTCGATTTACGAAAAATATGGCACAAAGCGCACCACGCTTTTTTCACAATGATATTAATATTTTTCTTTCATTACTATTATTTTCTACCTATATTGAAAATTATTTTACATTTTTTATTTTGATATGCTATGAAAGCGTGTTTTTTAGTTTTTTTTTTAATTTTATATTTTTTATCTTCCTGCTCTTTTAATTTACAAGGAATTTGGTGGATGCAACAAACATTGGACTGGTCGCTTGATGGGAGGTGTAAATCCAGAAGTATTGGTCTTTCAGCTGAAATTATGACCATAAATCAGTATATATTGTATGTATGTATATATTTTCGATCTGTATTTCACTAGGATGCCAGCAATGGCGATGGCGAGGCCAGTCGCTTTGCTGATGGAATATTATTCAATTTCGCACAACCAAGCGGACATGTTAGGTACACTCTGGCTACTGGTTGATTCGCCAGGATCTGTATGAGATACAGTCCATCAAATTGTTGTGTAACCGAAACCGTATCAATCGCATGTCAGTCACTGACGTCAACTTTTTTATACTGTCGTCATCATAGTTGAACTGCACGCTGTTTTTTTTAGTTACTTCTAATCAGTCAACTTATGAGGTTGTCGTCTATTTAACCGGACTTGCTTTTGGTGTTAATAAATTAAAGCCTACACACTTCCAACGCCAGGACTTATATTATCTTTAAGTGTCTACGCGCTAAAGGCACCTGTGGGGGACGAACGTCACTGGGGCAGTACAGCAAGGGACGGGTTGTATCGGATAATGTACAATGAGTAATACCACATATAGGCCGCAGACGTCCTCACACACATGTCATTCTCAAAATTGCGTGAATACCGGCAGAAAACATCAAACAACTAAGATTTGCACGAACATTGTCACTCTCAACGATTTCAACAGATAATATCGTACGATTATGCCCAGTGTATGATAAAGAATAAATATTATATAAATAAAGATATAGAATCTAATCTTTCAAAGGGAATGTTACGATTTGTAGCTAACGGTGGGTTGTCAGTTTGTCACGTCATTTTTAAAGCCAGATAAAATAACTGTTCCGACTTTTTGTTTAAATCGATTCAAATCACTCTGCCTAGTCTTTTATTAACTATGTTGGGGTCCAGGTTAATCGAATGTAGCTGAAAACCAGTATTTTACAAGGAACAACTGCCCATCTGACCTCCACAACCTAGTTATTGGGTAACAGCCCTTGGGTATGGATAGTATCGAAGTAGTTGGTTTATGACCTAACCATAAATACAAATCTAACGTGCTTTCCAAGGTATGGAGGAATCAAGTTATGCAAAGATGGTCACCCATCCACAGATCGATCTCGGAGGGCGTTGATTAACTGAAATCGAACCGTGCAACTGTTATTATTTTAGTATGCCTGTATAGAATCAAATAAATTAAATATCTTTTCTCTTCTCAAGGAGCGATGTATTTTACACAATCGACATTTTATAATATTTTGTTTTTCGTTTTCTTTGTGTACTCTAATATCTCCGTCTCTCTCTTTGGAGCGAGAGGGTCCGTCAACCTTTTGCCGACTAAAACCAACATAATTATGTTTCTTCAGTTGCTCTTTGCGTTCCAGTTAACTCTTTTGGACAATCGCGTAGCAATCCCCTTTTATTCGCTGTTAAGCTTCAGGTAATTTTGGCCCAGTATGCGTGGTCACGTTTATAGCAGAATCAGAGGCGTTCATTAGATCTTAAAAAGCGTAGGTGTACATCACATTACACTAATATTATATAGGTGAAAGTTGCTCAACAGCTAGACGAATTTGAAAATCATACGAGTAGACTTTCTTGGAATAGCACATTCTGGATAGTTTTTATCTTATGAGTATGTTCCTTTTGGATAATTTTCTACATGCGAAGTCGCTGGCAGAAAGCTGATAATATCATAATTATCACAATCCAAATTCAAAGCATTGCATGTTTGATTGGTCTTCTTTTAAAAAAGACACGACTGTTATATGATTTATCAGAAGGCACAATATAAAAATCCTAACCTTCGAAAGTTCGAATACTCTTCGAAGCGTCTAAAGTCGCTCCGTCTATCACTAAGCCCGCTACCGAGACCAGTAGTCCAATTTGTTCTCGCCACGCTATGCGTGACATGCATACTGATGAGGAACCCCATTTATTGTGTCTTTTATTTACCCTTAGATAGATGACACGCTCTTTACGACCGCTTCATTGAAATATAACTTAATTATCTTCAGCATTAAATGGACTCAAGTACTGTGGTTGATTTATTATACAGAAGAGATAGCGTCAGACAACTACCTAGTAGTTGTCTGGCATTTCGCTGAAATGGACCTTTTTTAGCGCAAACGTGTGACAGACAATGTTACTTTTAATTTTTTTGTTTTTGTTTTTGATGTCTGAAATTTTTTTTGCGCCAAAATAAATACTTTTCTTTCTTTCTTTCTTTCTTATAGGCTCATGATGATCGAGTATTTCCATAACTCTTTAACGGTCCGTTTCCGATTGTTCCAACGAGTGTTTTCGGTTCCTGTTCGCCGGGGTCGTGTGATAGTGACTGGGTATAACTCCATCTCGTTTAGCTCTTCAATACCCATAGGTGACAGAAGAGTTGGCGAGATGGAGTATTTGGTATTGGATGTGTAACCCTAGAGAAATAAACGCGAGAGTTTAAAAGGTTAATCATTACTTTTTAATGGCGGGTTTCTAAATTGAGTATTTTGAGTTAAACACTTCTCAAACCCTACTAATGCCAATTGTTGAAGGTTTTCCTCGTAAAGAAGAATTCGAGAAATACTTAACTTCAAATGCTACAGGGAGAAATATTTGTCAACATAGGTAAAAATATAAAATAAAAAGAATTGGGTTTACGCAAAAAGAAAAACTTAGAACTGTGATTAAATGACATGGTGTTATTTTACAAGTTTTTTTTTTGTTTATGGGAAAAATCATCCAAAGACATACCCTGCTCTTGGGCGGAGCGGGAGATAGTGTCGGACTCTTACTGACTAAAAGACCCACCCCGTTCCTTCTAGCCTTTCATACCGGGGCTCGAGCTCTCTTTCGGACGCGGATGAACTCGTGGAAAACAGTTAGTTTTTAAACTTTGTTTGGATCACAGAAATCCGATGTACGCAAAGGAAATGGACGTTGTGGTATTGTCGTAATTAGCCATTTATATCCACGATCGAAAAAAACAACGTACCTACCTACAAATAATACAAACAAAAAGAACCAGATGTAAAACATGTTCCGTCCCTCCGGGAATGCGGGCGCTAGTACCGTCCTAGTTACGGTACTGCGTTGTGGCGACACTTGTGGGAGGTTGCCTACGACCACTGGACGCAATAATGAATTACTCAATCCATAAAAGTCAAATACATTTAACAATGTTCGTTTAGTTGTCCCCAGTACAGTGCAAGCAATCAATTCTAATACTTGTAAGACTTCGATTGAGAGGTGAAGGTCACTCTTCTACGGTTTCCTCTATTCATACCGAATACATTTATTTTACGCTTCAAACTAAAATTAAATAGACTTATTTTGGCTGGGTGACGTCACTTGGATGTGGATAAAGCGAATTTTTTGTTGAAGCCAGTCTAGACTAGATAAATTCGGAATCACTGGTACAGACGTCTATAAATGTACTTACGTACCTACATCAGTAAGTGATCCTACTAATTTCTTGTAAAGCATATAGGTAGATATACTCCTATGTAATTAATAGAATACCAGTCTAAACTCGCAGATATCCTGCAGGAGAACCAATGTTGCCGACATGGCACGAAGAATTGCCAAATTTTAAGTGGCAATGGGCAGGGCACATTGCTCGCAGAACAGACGGCCGTTGGCTATTTCAGCCGATAGACGTCCACTGTTGGACATAGACCTCCCCCAAGTATCGCCACAATGAACAATCCTGTGCGTCCCGCATCCATCGGATTCCTGCAACCTTCACCAGGTGATCGGTCCACCTTGTAGGAGGCCGTCCAATACTGCGTTTTCCGGTACGCGGTCACCACTCCAGATCCTTTCGGCCCCAAAGTCCACCTGTTCGGCCATGCCCTGCCCATTGCAACTTAACTTTGGCGATTCTTCGTGCTATGACGGCAACCTTGGTTCTCCTGCGGATATCTTCATTTCTGACTCGATCACGCAAGGAAACTCCGAGCATAGCCCTTTCCATTGCCCTTTGGGTGTCTTTAAACCTTCTGATGAGGCCCATTGTGAGCTACCATGTTTCGGAACCATACGTCATTATGATACTATGCTTTATTTCATTCGTTAAAATGGCGGCCATATTTAAAATTCATACTACAAGTCTATATTAGTAAAGCAAAAACATACTTATACGTTTTAATGGTTTTAAAACTATAACGTTAACCCACATACCTAATGGCATTGTAATCGCGCCGTGTGGGCTGTGAATCGCTGCAGCCATTGTAATTTCACTTTTTAGTTTAAATATAAGATAGAAAGCTGTTTTTATGGTTCGATTAGATGCCATTATTGTGAATCGAAATGTGTGTGTATGCAAAGAGAAATGCACGTTTAGCATAAAATGATTGAGAAGGTGGTAAAAATGTCCGTTAGTTTTAGGCAGTCGCTTTGTCCTACGGGTTTGCTTCCTTCGCTTGATCCAAGCATTATTCGTATTAGTTTTCATGGTTAATTATTAACTTAATGTTCTACCTTAGAAAGATAATGTTTATTTTTAAATTGGACGTAGCTGGCGACTATAAAATTTCAAATTCAAATCAAAGTTTGATACAGTTACTTAAAACATGTCTAAAGTTTGGGACGTAATGCTTAGAAAATACAACATGATTTACGTATCATCTATACTTATACAATACTAGCGTTTTCCTGCAGCTTCGCCTGCATATATAAAATAAAAAAACGTTTGTCACTCAGGAATAAAGCAGCTTTCTAATGGTGAAAAAATTTTCGCAATCGGACCAGTAGTTCCAGAGATTACCCCCTACATACAAACTTACAAATTTTCCCTCTTTATAATATTAGTATAGATATAACAGAAGTCCCCACCGCGTCTGTATGAAAGCAATAAACTTAAAACTTACTGAATGGATTATCATGCAGTTTCCACCAATAGACAAAGTGATTCATGAGGAAGGTCAGTTGCATAATACATGCATACTATAATAGAGAAAAGACTCGAATTTCAAAGATTTGTAACCCCCTTCCGAGGCTGCGGGTCGTTAGTATTATAAGTTAAGAAGTTTGTTTGTTTGAAAGCGCTAATTTCAGGAATTGCTGGTTTGAATTAAAACAACAATTTTAATGCTGGATAGCTCATTTACTTTGGAAGACTACAGGCTGTAAAACATCTCGCTAAGACCAATAGGAAGGGAGTGGTAACCCTTTGGATACCACTCCGCGACGCGGAGGAAACCGCGAGGACCAATAATTATGTTTTATATTTAAAATACCTATATAAACGAAAGAATATTCAGGTTTCAGCAACATAATATTTAAGTAAGGCGATAAAGAAACGACAGTCCTATCAGAATCTAGCAAACATTACAACAACGAACGGACAAAAAAAGCGGCACATCCATGTCTAGGCCAAACTACTGCTAAATAGATGGCAATTAAACAGTTAATTGATTGTCAGTTAATTGCGATTAGTACAGAATGGGTTTTGCCCGCGGCTTCGCCTGTATACATAAAATATAGCCAATGTCATTTAGGAATAAAGCGGCTTTTTAATGATGAAAAAATGTTAGCAATCGGACTAAGACTTTCAGAGATCACCTCATACAAACAAAAAAACAAACCACCTCTTTATATTAGTGTAGGTAGACTGATGTAGATAGAGAATGACAGTCGAGTACTAGGAGAACAGTAAGTAGTAGGAGTCCAGTGATAACTTTAATGTTAGGAGATTTTTCACCAGAGATGTGCTATGCTACGTTGCTATGGATGCGTTTGATATCCCAACAATCATATTTAAGCATATATCTTAGCACTGGTGGAAATGCACTCAACTAAGATATGTTTTTTTTATATGGAAGGATCATGTGCTATGGATAGTCACAAGTGGTGTACTACTATCGATACATCGCATAGCTCGAGCTGCGCATCTTCCTCGCTCAGCTACCTTGCGGCGGCGCATCTTCACAGCACATCTTACTCGCACCGCTACATAGTATCAGTGGAAACATAGTCACATAGTTTCACAGCTTAGCTATTCATCCTCACAGCGAAGCTGCGTAGCATATCTTTGCTGGAAAAGAAGCCTTAGGGGGCGTCGGACGATTCGCTATCGTTTTGATTATGTAGGCGACGTTAAGGCGACTCTAGACTTGGAGATAATTTTTCTGCACAAAGATTGTTGTATGGGGCTTTTGATTTGACAAAGTAGTTGTAGGTTTGAGACCCCGTGGAATGGGGTCACGTGATTACTAAAAACTGGGCTGCGGGAACATTTGAAAAAGTTACTATAATTCTGGAACGCGAAGGGTTAAGGAACATAGGTGGGTTTTAGTCATGTCATAAAATGGCACGTAAATAAAAATCTGACACTCTCGTTTCACCCGAGAACGGGAAAAGTCGTAAAATAATTTCCTCAAAAAACCTCAAAAAATAAGCTAAGACTTCTCGAAAAGGATTGAAATAACACATTCATCATCATATCCTAACAAGGTTTCAATCTTTATTATTTTATTCTTTTTGATTTTTATTTCTAAACTTAGTATGTATTTGTTTATTGTGTTTCCTGTGTCTCGCTAAAAATAAAAAACGGCTTGATCGATATTAATAATTTTTATTTTGTTTTATTTGCTTTAAAATAGAGATTGTTTAAAAGAAAAATAAATGGGGGAAGAACAGTAAAAGAATTTAAAATCGATTGAAAGGTGGGAACTAATTTCACAGGGACAGAGCCATGGGGGCAGCTAGTCATATCATCATCATCATCATCATATCAGCCGAAAGACGTCCACTGTTGGACATAGGCCTCCCCTCAGCTAGTCATATACAAAAACATATTTCAAAATCATTTCTTATCTATGAAAACTCAGAACTCAGCCAAACATGAGCATCTTTCTGGAAAAACGAACAAGATTTAAATTGATCCTAGATTCCCACGCAAAAGGATACAACAACGACTTTCTTCTACCTACCTAACGACATACTCCAGTATTGGAACTTAGATTACAAGCCCATAATGACATACTGACGATCTGAAGCAGTGGCGTAGCTAGGTGACCAACGACCCTGGGCCAAAAACAAACTGGGGCCCCTAAATTGTTTAGGCTTATATTTAAAAAATATTTATGTACATATTTTAAAAATGAGACGGTACTTTATCTTTTATATAAATCCCAAGTTATAAGAAGATTTATCATTAACATGCACACACAATGATATGGAGACATGGTCGTCGTTAATTAGATCGGCAACGATATCTTTCACAGCTTAATTACCGAGTCTTCATGAGTAAACTTTTCAACCAATACTGCAGTGGTCACATTATATCTGATTCACTATTTATGAAAAGAAATAATAAAAAAAAATTCGCTCATTTAATAAGCGGTTTGTTAATAAGGTTTTGAGGGCCACCCGAGCTTGAGGTCTCCGGGGCAGTGCCTCACCAAGCCCCTTAGAAGCTACGCCCCTGTACTGAAGTAAGAAGAAACAAGCATCTATAAACACGTTACGTCTACAAAGATTCAGGAAGTAAAGATGGATTACAAGTAACTACACATTTGATATCATCTGTATGCGATCATAGCTCGGCGTATGAATTACATAAAACATACATAATCTTTGCCAGACGTCCGCGAGTCCATAACGAATGATCTCCGGGGATAGTAAGGTAAACACTATGATTGGATGGATTTTATCGGAGTGGGATATTGTGTTCTGTTTGGATATCGGAAATAGGATTGTATGTATAAAAGTATTATCTAATATCAGCCTTTTTTGGGTGAAATAATCTGATGATATCCCCAATTCCCCATCAAATAATTCCTCCTCTATATGTGAGTGTAGGTTGGCAGCAAGTTGGACCGATGACCTGGTAAGGGTTGCGCGAATGCAGGAATACGATAGATGCGAGACGCACAAGACCGTTCATTGTGGCGACACTTGGGGGAGGCCTATGTCCAACAGTGGACGTAAACTTTTGGCTGAAATGATGACGTGAAGCCAGAGAGAGAGAGAGAGAAATATATTTTTATTGACTAAAATACACCTATGTTCTCGTGTTCTGCGGATGACAAGCAAATGGCAAAAGGCTCACCGTCCGGCCGTCCGGTACCCGTCCGTACTGAGCCCGAGTCGTCGATGGCGCATAATGTTACACGCGCGCCTCCAAGAGGTACTCGCCACAAACAGGTCCTACTGGAGCCATGGGTTGACTTCCAAAAGGGAAAGCAAATGTCCAGGAACGCAAGATAAAGAAGGAACATACATGTGGTTTTAGTCAGTAGAAGTCAAACACCCGCTTAACTCCAGCCAGGTCGAAGCCTACTGGGGCCAGGGTTATCCGAAAGGGAACTCGAGCCCCGGTATGAAGGCTAGAAGGAACGGGGTGGGCTTTTAGTCAGTAAGAGTCTGACACTATCTCCCGCTTCGCCCAAGAGCGGAGCTTGTCATTGAATGATTTTTCCAACCATACAAAAAAAAAAGCCCATAAGGGTATGAAACGGGACTCCAAAGTTTGCGTGGAGAAACCTTCCTTCACGTGGGCAAAGACGCTGGCAGAAGCTAGTTCATATCATAAAATCCCACGCTACTTCGCCTTAAATGCAGTTTTTGTACGTCTGCCTCTCAAAACATTAGTTACCGTTACTCCTGAACCGTCACTTGCAAACAAATATGGCCAAGCACTGACCGGGTTTCCAGATTATATACGACACAGAAATCTTTTAGATAAAAGTGTACGACATGACATGTGACAAATTTTGTTGTTTCTTTGTTGGTTTTAGCAAATTAGTTTAGGAGAAATGTAGGTTACGAAAGCCTTCGAGGTCTCATAGTCACATTTGTTCGTGAAATCGTGATAAATGATAATGTTATAAGTGTAATATATCTCATTGTCACGAGACGAGGGTTGACAGAATAGACTTGTGATTCATTAATTACTTTTTAGGCTTATAAAATTGTATACGAGTTCTTTAAACTGTAAGTAGTTATAAGATGACTACTATATGAATACTGCAGAATTTTATGTCCTTTATTACTACGGTTTTTGACGTATGAGGATCGGAGGTAGTAAAAAAGTTTATGTACTGAACTTTGGGGTTTACTCCCATCAAATGACTCTTTTACATAAATAAAGTCGCATATAATCCTGACCACCATTCTAATCCCATCTCACAATATTCTTTCTTCTAAAGCTCGAATTACTTTTTCTTTCTTTTATTTTTAATTTACTGTAAACCACCTAAAGAGGTATTGATAAAAAAGGCTCTATACTCTATAGTATCAAACCATTTTGTGACTCACTCTGCATTGACACCAAATGGTAGAAATATCATTCTCTGACCAAACTGTTGACAATTTCTTTATCTACAGATAGTAACCGATAAACGAACCGTAACTCATTGTATAACTACCGTTACCAAATCAATTCTAGACTTCTACAAATCGCTGACTAACACAGTCGGTGGACCCAACACACAAAAGGCTTCCCATGATTAAAGTTCATAAACATATGATTCACGGTCACCTAACAGTACAATATACAACCAACATGAACGTATTAATCTTTTATAAAATCACAATAGCACAAAATGTTCGACTCATCGCGTCATTCGATACTTCCGCCAAACCTTTTATTAAAGCCCCATCAGCTAAAGCAGAAACTGCAAACAGAAACCTTGCTGCACCATTCCACCACCACTACATTCCACATTTTACCACTTTCTAATAAGAGTCGTGTAAATGGTGTTGAATCAACAAAGTGCCGGATGTGGGCAATGGAATGGATGTCGGGTTACCTGACATGCGGGTCTTGAGTGCACGGTATACCACAGACCATGGATGGCTGCCTATCCTGTGCTCCCACGATCATGGTAATAGGAATACTTACCCTCGGTGCTGGCAGCTTATTCAAATATACTGTTGTCAATTCACATGATAATGTTAGCTCATATATTGGTCAAACAATCGAAATCAAATCTACAATGTTTTTAAAATACTTAGTTAGTAGCGTTTGATTCATTAAAGATTTTAACAGCCATGTAAAAGGGGGTTAATAAGTCAAGAGTGAAAAGATTATATTAGATTAATAGGCTAGCGTTTGCCCATTACCTATATCACTTGATAGAAAGCGACAATGTTGTCGACGATTTCCTAGAAGTACGTTTGCCTAGAAGTAACCTATTCACTCTTGGCTTAAAGGTCCCCAGGTCCCAGCTAACAGAAAACACAGTTCTTTTTTTGCTGTCACTAATTTTTATTTTATTTTATGTATTAGAGCTGGTTAGAACAAAAACAGTTCCATGAAAAAATAATAAAATAAATAATGTAGTTACGTAAAGCCCAAAAGTATTCATGAAATTATTACTAAAAAACCGAAACAGATTTTATGAATGAATGTTGTTAAACCAATGATCTATCATTATGTTATGATCAAAGTTATTTATTGTAGGTTGTGAAGTAATGAAGTCATTGTTAAGATGAATGGTGTTACCGTCTTTTCAGATTTGAAGCATCGAATGTTGAAATGGGTCTTTTATCGACGTCGATATGCATTGCACTAATCTAGGTTACCTACTAAGTTTTTTTATTTTTGTATAAAATGTTATGTATTTTTTTCATGTCTACGGCGTGAGTTTTTTTGCGAATAGGAATATTGGTTGTATATTTAAAAGTCTTCTTTATCTTAGAAACATTTTGGGAGATATTTTTTGATAGAAATTTTATACAATTAAGTGTCTAGACAGTCTTCAATCAATATTGTTTTTTCATACACTGCTGAGACACTGCTTGTTTCTACTTCAAGGCCAAATATTGTGTTGTTATTTTCATAATTTTATAACTACGCTTCTAGCCTTCAATTCACCTGTCTATTTTCTATTTCGTAAAACATTACAACGGTGATTACTAGTCTAGATTTTTTCTAAGTAAAACTAGTTTAATTCGGATCAAGTTTAACACGATTCGGGTCAGTCAAGAATATTGAGTATTCGGCTGTGGGCTTCACAAAAGTTAATCCAGTTCTTTCAAAAATAAAATGGTCCCAATACCATGTTTTTTGTAGCAAATGTACCGTGAAATAGATTTTTTTAATACAGGTGGAAGTGACAGTTATGGTATCGAATTACGATGAGACTTTTTATTTGGTTCTGTAGTTAAATAGAAATGGCTTCGGGAATGTCGGTACGTACTTACTCGCTATACCACCCAGAGTAGTTATTGGTATGGTGGTAAGGTTAACCAGGCAGTATGAGAAGTATCTAAGCCTGGAAACCTTAGGAATTCTTTTGGTTTTGAGTTTTAGGACTTTAAAAACAGCATCGCATATTCAGTCATATAATTTAAACATTCCCTACTGGTAGAATACACGACTCCTCTCTAGGAGAGGGAATGGGTTGTTCAATCACATGTGTTCGATTTTTAGGTTCTAGAAAATACCGGAACTGGAGTGGGTTTTTAGTTAGTAAAAATCTGACACTATGTCCCGCTCTGCCCAAGACCGGGAGATGTCATTGGACGATTTTCACATAAAAAAATAACCTACTGTTGGTTTCGTAACATTGACTGAAAAGGTGACACACTGCATTAACCCCAGGCGAATAACAGATAACCACTTAATTCACCAGTTCCTTTTGACGTCAACCCATGACGTGGTTGTCTGAGTTTCAAAGATGTCCCCCCAAATTGACGTCAGGAAAGGGGGGAGGGCGTCAGAGGCGACTAACCTTAACCCCTTTTTGTTATGGGAATACTGAGAATAGTGACGCGGGGAACTATAAATAGTTTCGGCCTGAACTTGGGTAACCCCGTATTGATAAAAACGTTTGTGGTGATGGATAACTACTATTAAGAGGAGGTGGGAAAGGTCGTAGGATCATTGTACGCTTCTTTGGAAAAATATGTTCTATTAGCAATGTTCAGAAGTTTCCAATTTTAAAACTAAGGGCTTTGTTTTCACCGAGACACTAAATCAGACACCATACACCACACGTCCGAGCTAGTCGCGCCACTAATTCGGTTGCGCAACCATACACACCGGTGAGTTACTCTATATACCTAGAGCTGTATAGTATACATTTTGTTGGTAGTGGCGACTGGTCGCGCCACCATGGTGTCTCGGTGAAATATAGCCCGAAGTGGAGATGAATTTCATATTTGCAGCAGAATGCTTTTACTATTCTGGCGGTCTGATTTAAAGAGTTTGAGTCTATGTTGATTTTAAATAGTTTCAAATTATAGACCACCTATATGATTTCAGAAGTAAAAATCTCCTGATCTTGTAGTAAAGAATGAAGCCTTTAGACATTTTCCTCTCGCTTCTGGTAGTTCTTTTTTTTTGTAAAACTCATCTAGATGACTTGAAATGATTTGGGCGAAGCGGGAAATAGTGTCAGGCTTTTACTGACTGAAAAACCTTCCCCGTTCCTTCGTTGCCTTTCATACTGGGGTCGAGCCTTCCTTTCAGAAGCAGACCCTTGGCCCAGTAGGCTTCGACCCTGCTGGACTTCTACGGTTGCTGATAACTCTTTGAGGCGCGCGGGAACAGTACGCGTCGTCGACGACTTGGGCTCGGTCCGGACGGTTACCGGACGGTCGGACAGCGAGCTTCACTTCTGGTTGTCTCATTTCTCTTTCCAAAGAAGCATCCTGTCAAATTCCAAGGCGTAAAGACGTACTCTATGTACGATACTACTATGATATAATATCATCATATATCTGCAACTACGCTAGCGTCACGTTCACGTTTAATTAGAGTGCGCTCGCGCAAGTGAAAGCAAGCGGAAACGCAGCAAGATGGCGTCCGGAATAACAATGGCTTATTAATATCTTGCGTGGCTGATGATGAAAGATTAATTTGTCGAATTTTAATGGCGGGTTATAAAATCGTTTGTCTTGGAGGTTGACAGTTGTATGTTCTGATGGTGGGAAACTTTTGGGAAATGCAATTAGAGGAAATAATGAAAGTATGAGATAAAGGTGTCAAGGTCATTGCATTTTAATTGTTCACAATTCTTCTGTAGGATTTTTGGAGTTTAAATTACTTAGGAAGTATTTAATTTTGTTGATACTATACTTTTTAAATAATAAATATCACAGTGAATATTGTATTTGAAGCAGTTACTAGACGTTCAGTCAATGATCTAAATCCGTTTTTTTTATGGGACATTCAAATAACCTCCCTCGCATCGCCCAGAGTGGTGTGTCAGACTGTTGTTGACTAAAACCTGAAACTCACCTAAGTTCCTTTAGTTGCAATTTGCGTTTCAGGGCCACAGTTCCTAACTCTTTCGAACAATACCAACCGCAGCTCTGGCAATGATTCAAGCAGTCGTCAGCACCCATAGAACCCAGCAGTGTCGAAGCCTACTGGGGCCATGGGTGATGCGAAAGTGAACCCGGGGGCCCTGGAACGAAGGCAAAGAAGGAACAGGAGTGGGAACAAGGGCGGGGGATATCATTGGATGATTTCCCACCTAAAAAAGCCTCTGGCAATGATCATGATCTAAATCTTAAATAATCTTCAAATCTTAAAACTCAAAGTTCTCAAATTTCGTCTAGTAAATCGTAGTTTAAATGCGAGGCTTGCGCAATGTGCATGTGGGTTATCAAAAATGGCTCGTAGCCAGGCGAAGCCATTATCTATTTTTGTTTAACATCGATGTGCGCAATCTTGTGCGTTAGCCCTGTTTATGTGCCTCACGACTTCAAACTTTATATTGCTTTTATTTTTTTATAGCTATAAATAAAGGAGATAGTGTCAGACTCTTACTGACTAAAAAACCCACCCCGTTCCTTCTTGCGTTTCATACCGGGGCCGAGCCTCGCTTTCAGAAACAGACCTTAGCCTCAGTAAGCTTCGACCCAGCTGGGCCCCTACGGTTGCTGACAATGAGAACTCCTTGAGGCGCGCGGGAATAGTGTGCGCCGTCGACGACTTTTTACCCACCAAAAAAAAGCTTTATATTGACTTGATTCTTTATCTGAAAAATAAATTCAACAGGATGTTGCAAAACTTTGATAAGAAGATTTTGCCTTAAGGCCCAAGCGCCCGAAAAGTGCCATAAAACAGTGACTTTCTGAAGCCTACTCCTCGGTAAAGGCTAGGTTTATAAAAATTGGTGGTTAAATATTCTTCAAAGTGAACATTGCATATGTAAATCAATCGATATTTTGCAAAGAAAATGGATTTCAAGGTCAGCCGCGCGCTTTCCGGGCGCTGCTGGTTACAAATAAATGCACCAGATATGCGTACTGCCGCCTAGGCGGGTGCAAGAGTTGCGTCCGTTTAATTTCGGTCAGATGGTTCAAGGGACTATACGCCTTAAAACGCGGTCACTCTTGGACTGCATGCAAAGGAAAGAGATGCGTAAAAGCAATGCTTTCATAGAAATACTTATAGATTTGATTATAAAATTAAAACACTTTGTCCGCAAAATGTTGCTTGTCAAAATTAACTGACAAACAATCAGAATCAATGCACTTTTTAATCGATATAACAATTTTTTAAAAGCATATTTGTGTATTTTTTTGTGTTGAAGAGTTATCTTTCGCATTCCCGCAGCCTCATCTGGGCAGTCGATAACACATAGCTTATAAATAGCCCTTTAGCGGTAAAAACAAGGCATTTTTAAAGTTCATGTCACGTTCTAAACTCCCTATCTCTGTAGTTACATGTTTCACAGGTCTTTTGTTTGAAACTAGGCAATGCAAGATAAGGCATTGACTGCTTGGGCAATAATACGATGGAATTCCTGACTGATTGTGGTGGACCGATGACCTTTAAAGGCGGCTGGGTTAGACTGGATACGGAAGGCGGAGGACTGATTCTTGTGGTGTAACTTCAATGAGGTATATCTGTGTCTAGCTGATGGCTTTGATAAGTTGAGTTTATATGTTGTAGTAGACACAGTACTTAATGACAACGCTTTTTTTTTAATTTGGTGATTTAGTTCTATGCAGAATAGGTACCTACTCTAAATCCTTGGAAAGATTCCACCCTTGATTGAGTGGTAGAGGAATGCCTAAAGGCATTAAGTCCGCTTTTGTGCATGTTAATAAATAAATAAATACTTTTTGGTGTTGTAAGAACGTTCATAAAGCATATTCAGTTTAAAGATATTTTTGAAACAGAGAACCATTTTTTTTTTTGGTACTGTCAAATTTTTCATTAACACAGTTATATCGAGATTATTCTAGATATCCAATGGATCCGAGACGCACTGGACCGATCGTTGTGATGAAACTTGGACAAAGCCTATATCCCACAGTAGACGTCTTTCAACTGAAATGATGGTAATTAGGATTCAAAATATAACCAATCGAAAACCACTATAATAACAAACTTAATAAATAGTTAGCCATTTTTAATTACAGCATTTAAAACGTCTTTCTTTGCACAAGTCTTACATGGAAACCAAGTCAATGAGTCGCAATTACGTAATTTTTCGTTCCATGCCATGAAAACACGCGCGACCTCGAAAAGTAACATATATTTTAATGTGTAAATAGCGTTATACTAATTAATAAGTAGCTTGTGCCATAATTATAAGATGCACAGCAATTATTTTAAGATAACAATCAAGATGGTGATAATTTAGAGTAAAGTTGGGTAGAGAAAGGCTATGAAGACGGCGAAAAGAATGACCACTAGGTAATACAATATAATATTTTTAAAAAGATCTTTGCATGAGACGACATAAAATATTACAAGTTACTGTTGCCATAAATGAATTTTCAATTGTTGCGGTTACAAACAATAATAAAATATATAATAATTTATTTCAATTACACTATTAAAATACACTTTTGATTGATAAGATACTTAAATGCTGTTCATATGCTAAGGTATTCTACTCGTAGATTTTTATAGAGAAGAACGGACAAGATACTCTGAGTGACATTATGTTGAACATTTAAAATATATAGAACTTCAAACGACATCTGAATTATAAGCAAACTTGTCTTGAATTACAAAACAATACAAGATTTGTTTCGTATCTATTATCAACACTTGCAGGGAAGCGGCAACATTATTAAAGTTATTTCTCCGCACTAGTTTCCAACCACCAACTATTCAGTTTACCGCAAACATTGTAAACATAATTCCTTCTAATGAGTTCTTCGCGGTTCTCGTGGCCTATGTTATGAAACAATATTGCTGGTATCACGTACATATCTCTGTTGTCATCATAGTACGTAACAGTTGCTTACAGAACTAGGTAACAATCATTATTATTATAATATATTATAAACTGTTCAATTTAACATTCTCTGAGACAGTTTAGGTACCTGCAGTTTTTGCAACACCGGTTTTTGAAAGGATATGCGCAAAAAAATCTTAAGGACAGATGGGCGAAATCGATCAGCTTACAGCTGGCATTGAAAAAATGGATTAAAAAATAAACATAATGCAACTATTCTGTTCATTGGAGGTTGTATTTCAACATTGATACATTAAAAATGAAGAAATTATTTCGGAATCCTATGAATAGCGAATGCATTAGCAAGGTGCTTTTGTTGCATATTCAAGAGCGAAGTGATTTTAAAAAGTAAATGTTACTTTCTGAAGCGGCTTTATGTCCCAGAGGCTATGATTTTGAAATGCATATTAAATAAGATAATCATTAAGATAGGATGAAAGCAAGACGAAAATATGCACCTTGAAGATGAAAGAAAGGGATAGCTGCACCATCATATAGCAATTACAATATAAGCAAATGCACAAACAAGAAACCAAACCAACGTAAACATAGTAACCGAAGCAGTATTTTTAAACTGATTCTCGAAAAGATTGTAGTTACAATCGCTGCTCCAGTAACAAATAGATTGTGTGCGAAAGTGAAAGGAAGCGAAGGGCCAGCAGTCGGTACAATACTGACCTACCGTGATCATGACGGGCGTGCACTCTCGGAATGTGAAGCTGCTCCTTCAAAGTTACTAGGTTCAGTACTAATGCTGATTTTTATCGGACCTAGTATGCTCCCTTGGAAGACACCTTAGCGATTTCAAGTTATTTTAATAACGTGACAAGTTTTATATTAAAATAGCTTTTGCCAGTTGTTTCGCCCGCATTAAAATAGGTTGCTCCATACAAAACTTGAGAACCCCGTTTTATCCCTTTATATTAGGGCTTGAATTTTTTTAAACCCTCTCTTAGTGTTTGCCTACGTCATGAAACGAAACCTTGCGCAAATGTTACGTTTCTAGTCACTATAGTTTCGGCTATGCGTCGATATGTCAATCAGTCAGTTTTTCCTTTTATAATATATATATATATATATATATAAATAATTTATATATATATTATTTTTATTAATAGATGAAATCTAATGGAAATAGATAAAAAAAACGTGTCGTGCCAACCCCAAGTAAAATGGCAGGAAGAAGGAGAAGAAGAATAGCTGAAAACTATATGTAAATCCAAAGGAAGATAAATTGAAGAATATAATACACAATAATGATAAATCATAGAACCTAGAAGATGATTCAAAAATTTATGCTATTTTTAGATTTTCCGTAGCTTACAGGATATATTTGAGAACTAATTGGATAATAGCACCACGTTATTCAATATGCAAGCAATGTACCTTTAGAAGCCATAAAAATAAACCTGTACGATTTAAAAATGTTTTACTGCATCATTTTAATCCTGCTTGACGGTGTTTAGTAGGATTTTGCTTGATATAGGGCTTTGTATTGGAAATCTCTTCAGTTTGATTAAATCCTGAAAATGTCTGTGATTGGCAGCTATCTGTGTGAAGAGGTCTCAATGTTGTTGAGAATCATTTATTACTTCATAGCTTATATTTTGGTTTGATTTTCTCATTACGTTTCAAATATGCACAAGGTCAAGGAAGTTGCTGGTTGAGTTGATATGTTTTTTAATTTCGTTAGTAACTCAGTACTATAGTAATCTATTATAAAATATATAATAAAAAGGAAAAATTGTATTTTTGCTTGTACTGATTAAACTCAAAAATTATTGGATCGATTTTGAAAATTCACCTGTCGAATGCTACTTTATTACTGAGTGACACAAGTATACATTTATTACTTTTACATGTGCAAGGCCATTGTATAAGTAATTTCTGCCGTGACTTAAATTTCAGGTTATATCTAATTTGAATGAAAAAATATTATGAGTTCGACGAGACATGCCTTTTTTAAAATAGTCAATATTTCTTTAACAATTTTTTTTATTTCTTTCTCAAGTTAAAATGTTAAATAAAGCATGTCATTTACTTCTTTCCCTGTAAAATTCTAAAAGTCAACAAAGGTAAACTGGTTGTTCAGGTGTTCGTAAACAATGGGCTTGCAACCTGTTACCCTGTGCAATAGCACTGTTGCTAACTTTAACTCTACAACTAAGTGTTTATAAAAGTAAACTACTTTATTCTTGCATTTCCTGGTTCAGGTTACTCTTTGCTTTGAAAGCTTTGGTTATGCAGTTACTAGTATGTTTTTTTTCCGCAAATAGCTTTTTTTTATGCAATTTTCTACTCAGTGATTCTAAGAAAAAAGAGGGTTGAATACCCAGCGGGATTCAACCCTCTTTTTTAACACATTTTTTAGCTAGCAATTCCACAATTTTTAAATTTCCAAACCAAACTCTATTTGAATCTATGATGAATTTACCTTTTCGTGGTCAATTTTAGGATTTCGGTTTTTTCTACTTTTGAATACAAAATATGATTAGTAACGGGTACAGATACAGCCCCATTTTTTTGTGTACTAATTAAAAAGTAGGGGAGGTTATGTGTAAATCTATAAATAAACATAAAAGGAGAAACTGACTGACATGTCCACGCATAGCCAAAAATACAGGGCCTAGGAAAAAAAAATTTAACGTAGGCGAGCACGAAGGGAGGATTTTACAAAATTCATCCCTTATGGGGGTGTCCGAATGACGAAGGTCCAAAGTTTCTATGGAGAAACCTACTTTCACGCAGTCGAAGCTGGCAAAATCTATGTATTTTATATTTACCGCTCACATAATACATAACAACGTCCTCCGACTAACTTTTACGTAACACGTAGGAAATGGCTTTCAGGCTCGTGGCAGCCTCTCGTGGAATGTTCGCAAGAAGTGGATCGTAAGATCAAACTACTGGCAAAGATTAATACTGCAGACACTTTTGTCTGTTAATTGGTTTTGTTTCTTATACGTATAATGAAAAACCTTATTAAACTGCCTGAAAAAAAAATCAATTTCTTTTTGCCTGGAAGAGATCGCAAGAATATTATTATGCTTAAGCTATGTCTATAAATATTGTACCTATGTGATTTTTTGATCATCTGAATTTCTTCGGTTGTCCTTTGTGTTCCAGGACCACGGTTATTTTTACGAACAAGCAAAGTTCTATGCTGGTATTGAATTAAGATTTTCTATAATATATCCTGTTGCATACAGCCGACTGAAAAGTTGACCATTTATTATTAGGGTATTGAATGAACTTGGATGAACGCTCAATAAGCTGGTGTTCATTCATCATCATTACGTTGCACCTGCGATTGTTCTTGGCTCTCCATTACTCCAAGGTCAACTGGTAGAAAATGCCTAATGACATTGAGTCCACTTCTATCCAGTGTATTTTCATTAGTTCATAAAGTTTTTATGTCAATCTAGTTTCTGCCAGTAGGTTTGCTTGCGTGATAGTAAGAAATATGATAATTCAGATAATTAGATAATTAGATATTTAGATAATTTATTAGCATAAAAAACATGTACAAATACAGTGAGGCCCTGACTCCTGTGTTAGGTGGGACACCTGTGTTACAGGAATCAGTGTCTTCCCCCAATTATTTAGTGCAAAAAATCCATTAAAAATTGCATTATCTTACAAAAAACATTTAAAATAGGAATATTTCATTAGATCGAATTTAGAGAACAAGAATTTCATTATTTTATTAAAATAGTTGTATGATTAAAACTATCATTAAGAATTAATTAAAAGTAATAAATTATTGCAAGTGAAAAAGAAGATAAAAACTTAAAACTAATACAGTAATTATAGTTTTGTTAAAATATATGCCTATGTTAATGATTTATTAGTATTCTACTGGTGAAAGAACTTTTAAAACCGATCCAGTAGTTTTTGAGTTTATTCATTAGAAATAAAAATATATCACTGTGGTTATAAATGTAAATATAAAAAAAATTCTTCCAGCCTTTGTTCGAAGAAAATATCTTTGCCAAAGACATTTTTTAAAAGCTTGAGTACTGTTTCATAGGTATAGATCGTGATCAAAATACACTTCTTGAAATGTTTTACTTTTGAAATAGTCCCTGAAGCAAGCGGCTGTTTCGTTAGTAGTTTACTACTGTAATTAGACGGATGGTTTCGTCTCTTTTAATTACCATGCCAGCTTCATGTGGTCAGACTATAAAAGTTAATTACTCTTTGATTTTGTCTCTAATTGCATCAACCTTAATTTCTAAATATATAGCCCTTTCTTTAAAATATGGAGCTTCTAGGAATTTTGTGGTTACGATTGTTTGGATTTGGACATCCATAAAACCTTGTCTTGTCTTGTAGAGATTTATAATGACACAACTGCAGCTTAAAGTAGTGAGTCAACCAATGCTCTAATCCAGATATCAGGATAGAAGTGTTTAATAAGGTCGCAGCCGATTAACGCTTAACGAATGTTTACTCTATAACCGGCAAAGAGCGCAGCCGTCGCGCCGCGCTCAGTTGCGACTCGGCTATGGCGCGGTATACACGTAATATCTACTGCGCGATTTTCACTCAATTGTTTACGTGAATCAGCCTGTTTCCTATTTCATTGTTACTACCGACTATTGTTGACGCGAGTGGTAAATGATCAGTTTGTAGTGTGCTTGTGTTGTGTGCATCATGGCTAATTTGACGCTTCGTTACCTGGATGAGTTGTCCTATGTCTTGAACAGCCGAAGGCATTTGGCGAATCAGGCGAAAGCATCTTCTGTTGGAGATTTGCTTAATGCAGAGGAGGAACGGTTCACTCCGGTATGTTATTACACTTTGCACTAAGATTTTAATTGGTTACTGAGAATTTTGATTTTAAGATCTAAACAGCAAAACTTGACGTTTTAAACTCCGTGTAGAAAAAACAATTACATTTTTTTTAAATGACGTTTACGTTCGAATTTAGTTTGTAATGCCAGGGAACACTATTAAGGTGAGATTTGACTGCATGCGATTTGTGTAGATTGTAATCAGTTCATTGCGTTTTGTCGCAGAGATTCAAGGTCAAATTAATAATTCAGTGATTAGTTTTTCCATGTTAAATCGATACACAGAGTTGATAATACGGTTGGAAGGAAAGTGATTAATGGATAACTTATAAATAAATATAGAATACCTATATAGGTATGTGTGTGTGTAAATAGGCATCACGTGTTAATAATACATGATGACATTTGCGATAAAATACCAAATGCATTTTACATTATTATCGATTTTATATTGCATCTGGCCAATGTGTTATGCCGGTCGGGTATCAAATTTAATGATTTCGTTAGAATAACAAAAAAAAAACTTGATTCGTGAAAGGAAAACGAGAAGTCGAGATCAAAATAAGGCTGCAACAGTATGCAACCTTTTAGATGGACGGAGGTAATTCAATCAATAAATTCTGCTGAGATATATGCGATCCTTATCGGCGAAATAATTTATTGCACTTTGATTACGTGATTTACGAATACAGTAATATTGCCAAAGATCAAAGATGTTTCAACAAAATATGTAACATATTAAAATTTTTGCTCCTAATCAATTGCTAAACAGTTCATATATTTTTGTGAATAAACCCGCAAGTCTTCAATAATTTGAAGAGATTAGACAAGAGATAATTATCTGAACAGTTACGAGAGAAAGCACAAATCGCAGATAAACGTGTAAAATCTTAAGCAGTAATAGGTAATAGTGTTTTATGCGAGACATGCCAATCACCGTTGTAATTTGTAATCCCACGCCAATTGTCAATACACTATACACTCAAAAGCAAGAATAAGAAAATTTCAAAAGTAAACATTTACTCATTATTAAAGCCACATCTACATTCTAAAGCAAATCCGTCTTTATTTTGAAAAACGAATTTTCGGAACTCCCCCTAAATTTCACGATAACCATAGATAAATAATTTAACATGCAACCTATTTGCGTGTTGCAAAAAGTATTATTGCGTACCTAGAAAGGGTTTGAATCGGTCTCAGATATCGGATACAATGGGAACCGGTCGCGCTGCGGTTCAATGCTTCGGCGACGACGACCATTCATGAGAATCAGCTCTGTGACCGTTTTGTTTATTCATAAAAGTTCGGAATATTTAGATTTGTTATACAATAGCTGATCTTCGAAGTTAGGTAACGCTTACTGAGGATTTTCTGCGGATGGGAATCCTCCCATTAAGAACTGACTTCTCCTTGCTTCAGAAAATAGCTACGTCTTTGACAGTCGTTGCCGGTAATCAAAAGGCAGATGCCAGTCTCTGCCATGGCTTATGAGCTGAATAAGTGGGTGGTGGAGATCAGATAGGTTACTCCACGTAAAACACTGGTTCTCACCATCCGGATGGAGCCCAAGTCGTCGATGACGGCCTCAAGGAGATTTCAGCAACCGTAGGGGGCCATGGTTGATGAGAATGAAAACCTTTGAACGTAGGCAAAGATGAAACAGGATTGGATTTTAGTCAGTAAAAGTCTGACATGACCTACCAACCCGCCCAAGGGCGGGAGATGTCATTGGATGATTTCTCACATTAAAAAAAGGTGCATCTAGTTAGACTGGAACCCTTAACATTCTTGTAGTTATGAAAACGTTAGGAAGATTAATTTTGTTAAGAACAAACCCATTATTATTGCGGTATTAACTTCCGATGATGTTTAAATAATAACAAAAGTAGACTTCCTTGAATTATGCGATAAAACAATTCAGCTCGACGCAAGGAGCCGTGACGATATTAATTTACGAGTATTATTTCATGAATTCAGATACGTTATCATAAATAGATTTATTTTTATTTCATGCAGTGTTTTCGAATTTCTTGACAGTGCTGTAGATTCTAAGAGTGTACATAAAGGATTGTTGGAAATAGTCATTGTGGCCCTGAAACGCAAAGAGCTATTGAAAAAACACAAATGTGTTTTAGTTAGTACACTCTCTCTCACTCTATCCAGAGCAGGAGAAGCTATTTAGTATTTGACGATCTCCAACCGAAAAGAAGTGTTTGGTTTTGGTGTACAATAGAATGTATTCTATCATTTTTATCTAAATCCAATGTTGTTAGTTTTTACAAGTCAAATTCTGCAAAAAGTGGTCTATTAAAATTTGATCCGAATTTTTGTAAGTAGCTCTAGCTTCGCTTTCGTGTTCATTTTTACTTTTTCGTTTATTTCTTGGTTTTAGAAATAGAATTTCTGAATTCTCTGAATCGCATTCATTTCGGTTGAAACGAGAAAATGGTCTTTAAGTTTTGTTACTTTTTTTGAAAGATATGATTGAATAGTATATCCTAAGTGGACATCATTCGATCATCATCAATTTGCCAAAATTTAGCAACGGCTTACATCGTTATATCGTCGGTGTGAAAATATAACAATAATAGCTTACAACAGTATTGTGTCGTCTATATAATCAAATTTAGACTCTGTACATGTAAGTGTACAGTATATTTTTCAACTGATTGCAAGATCCAAGTGAATCTGGTCGTGTCTGCACAATTGATGACTTTTATTGCGATACACGAACGTTTTCGCTTATTTTTTTTAAATTTTAAACGATTTCCGAGATTGAAATACGACTTAATACTGTGTGACTTCAACTTGATGAAATACATGATACAATACCCGATGTCGTTACGTTGATTTCGTTTGTTACTGATTTAATGTGAGTTCGTTGAGAACTGGTTATTTCATTAAATGTTTTATGCTTAGCTTTGAGTACTGATTTGATATCATGGTGTGTGTTTTCCTAAGTCTTATCTTTATCATCATCATCAGTCTATAACAATGCACTACTGGGAAGTTTCGTAAATCACATACCATTTAACTCAATCTTCATCTTTTTTTCAACTGTTATAGTAGGTGGTCATAAAATTATCGTTCCATCATTATCTTCCCGAAAGACATCGACTGCTGGACATGGGTCTCTCCCAAGTGTCGCCACAACGAACTGTGCTTCTCGTATCCTTCGGATTGCCGCTACCCTCACCAGATCATCTATATATTATTCTAGCCTTTCGTTATTGGCCTTTTAACACAATTTATTTATTCAAGCGCATTTGAATTCGCCCTTGTTTAAGATTGAAAGTGATTTAAATTTAGGAATTCTGTAAAGAGATTATTCATAAAATCCCTTTATACCATTTGCAAAACAAGGGTCTTTCAAATACCGCATTTTTGTCGTCAACTGCCAAATGTAAATTGTTCTACAGCAGAATAATGTAATGAAGCAACATTTGAACAACAAGCTCGCTTGCCCCATTTGTATTTAATTCTCATACAAACAAAGAAATCTAAATGATGTCGCAACTAATACAAACATGAGTAGAGGAATTACTTGCGGATAATGTGGAACACTCTGGTGATGGTAATTAAAAAAAACTAGTTCATTAAGAACTCGTAGTTTTAAACTTTCTTTTAACAATTTTTTAATAATATTTGATTAATATATTCAGTGCAGTTGATTATAATCAACATGCCTTAATTTTTTTTATCACTGCTCTAAATATTTATAAACTTTTGCTGCTTATATTTTGATCCTGTTATAGGTTATGTGCATAACTTTTTTATTTAAATGCATATTCCTTTATCGATAATCAATAGAGAAACAATACGGGTCAGCGTACTTTCCACCCAAGCAAGAGCGGGGGATGTCATTAGATGATTTTTCCGACCATAAAAAAAAATGGTAATGAAATAATGTTAGTATTTGGGATACATTTAATAACCCTTTGCGAAAGTCAAAAAGCTGTGAAAAATGATTCGATAATGATATTGCTTTCTCAAGTTATTATTCTCAAAAGTTTTCATACTATCGATGGGCATAAGTGAAAGGATTCCAGCTGTCCTCTGGGGCCTATTTTATACTCCCTTAGGCTTAGCCTGTCACAACACAGACATTGTCCTCACTTTGAACGAAGTACGATTACGTGTAGCAACGTTGGAAACCCGCTCAGAATTGTAAGCAGATGAACCATTAGGATTTACCCGCTTTCCCGGATCCACATAATATAAAGAGGACTGAGACAGCTATGATCCTGAACCGTGCCGAACATGTAATTATGGTTCACCTTTGTTGATGATATGGTTATTTTTCCTTAATCGTTTGATAAGGGTACTGTAAGATTTTCCTGGCATACTAGGAGACGTTATCGAGATGAGGCCTACAACAGGTGGAAAGTCTCGTTAATGATGAATAATGACAAGTACAGGATCGATAAGAAAAATGTCGTGAGCAAAGTTTTGAGAATGAATGTGTATGTGAATACACACGAAAAGAGCAAGGATACGATGTAAGTACTACGTGAAATATATGGCTTGAAAGAGGTTGATTACGAAGATGATGATCAAAGAAGCATGGAAATAAAGTTACGCTGACCTAAAATAAATTGGGATAAGGTTAAGAGAATATAATAAAAAGGCTTACTCGCGTTAAACTGTAGGATTTAGTGTTATCAGTTTTTCTTTGCACAAAATTACTCACGTCTATCAGCCTGACTACGGCCAGTGATGTGCCATTAGTTCTAAACCATCTAATGAGGTAGTGATGAAAGAGTCTACAGTACCATGAGTCCATGAACATGATTAAACTTTCACAGTAGGTGACAACTATTCGTCAATAGTTTATTTTTAATCACTATAACAATAAATAGGGAAAATACATCGACAATCTGTTCACTTATTTATTATACGTATATTAGGTATAATAGTATATTTTTATAAATGTTGTTGCGATTGAGGTACCTAACCTACTACGACATAAGCTACTTCAGTCAGAATCAGTTAGTTTCCTTTTGAACTTTGCTTTATGGTTAATCTAATATTTATTTATTGCGTTTACTCCGGTTGCATTTGTTAGTAGTTTTCTATTTTATATTCTAGTTCTCTGCTGTTTATGTTTTTACATCTATTTTTGCTTCAGTATCAATATTACTTGGTTGGGTTGCTTTTGCATCTTGGCGAATATTTGACTATACTGATATTGGTTTAGTTACTAATGTCTAAATCTGTCTATGTAGGTCAAGTTCTATGTGTAAAGTGTATAATGGTTCAATGCTAACCTACTAATATCTTCGTCCTTCGTTATAAAATCGATGATATGGTATTTGTAGTAATGTCACTAAAAAGTTCTGAGTACCTATATATGTAGATGGATAGAGAAGGAGAGGGAGGCCAGAGAAAAAATGGATGGACTGTGTGAGGAGTGATATGAAAGAAAAGGGAGTTAGTGATAGTGAGACGGGTGACAGGACAGAATGGAAGAAAAAATAGTGTTGCGCCGACCCCAAGTATATGGGATAAGGGCAGGAAGAAGAAGAAGATATTTGTAGTAATTTAGTATCTCTTGTTAAGACAGAAATTCTCATATAGATCCATACTTTTAGTGCCTATCAAACTAAAAACTACGTGCAATCAAGGCTAACGAACAATCAAAATCTAGCTTTCAAAAACGATTCTTCCATCAATTTCTATCCGCTAATAGACAACAAACTGAGCGTGTATAATTTTTATAGTCAACTTTCATTAGTCTACATCCGGCTGGCTTCCCGACCTTCCTTATTATTATTGTCTATGGCTTACATAACCTGTGACGTCATAAGGCGTAGTGTTAGTAGTTTCGATCGCCAATTGTTTATGGTCCATAGTACGCATTTTCGATTGGATAGTAAATATAGTATAGTGTAGCCAGTTTGTTTTGTTTTTATTAAAACGAATTTGTATGCAGTTGTGTATGTTAATAAATGTGTGTTTAGAGTTGTTGTTAATTTATAAACTACTAAAGGTTCATTAGTAGCTTTGTTTTGACGTTGTATCGTGAAACCTAGCCCGTGTCGATATTTTAAAGAAGAATGTCATTTTATTAATTAATTCCTTTTTTCAGAAAAATTTATTGTGTCTTTCTGCCACCATTGTGTTAGCAACAAAAATGGCTTTGTGAGTTTTTAATGAACCTTTCCAAATAAACAAATATTGTTTATTTTATTATGATTGGTAAAAGAATAAGAAAGATATTGCCCACCTATTTATGTAATTATTTCAGAGATAGAATATTTTTTTTTTTTACTATGATGAAATAAATTTGTCGATATAAAACGACTTACTTATAAAATCAGTTTGAATTTCGAAGATAAGCCACGTATCGAATTCCTAAAGATCGTGAAACAAAATCGTCGTTGTCGTTTTGCTGTGCGTGACATTACGGTTTTTAATAATAAAACCGAATTGTTGTATTTTATGTGCTATGATAAAACTGAGTCTAATTCAGAATTTTATTTAATAATTGAATCAAGTAAATAGTATGTTTATCAGTTGTCTAGTACCCATAGCACAAGCTACCTTAGTTTGGCACTGAATATTATATTTTATCTACATTAATATTACAAAACGGAAAAGTATTTTTTTTTGTTCGTAGGAGGTAATCTCTGAAAGTACTGGTTCGATTGCGAAAATATTTTTTTCACCGATAGAATGCTGCTTTATTATTTATTTATTATATTCTTTATTTTACACCGCATGAACAAAAAAGATACAGGACAAACATTACTGACCTATGTGGTTATTTATAGCTAAAAAAAAACTAGTTATTAAATAATTAAATTGTATTTCAGATTTAATTTGTGAATTGCTTTTTATGTGGCGGTGGGGAATCAAAAAATATTTCATCTGCTCTGGGTGGAGTGACAGAGAATGTCAAAATTTTACATTTTTTTTTTGTTTTTGTGTTTCCTTGTTTCTTCAGTTTCTGTTTGCGTTCCAGAACAGGGGTAACGCTTTCGAAGAATTCCACAGCCTTTGCGTAAAACAGACCCTAGCATATAATCTATTGAATAAAGCGTTATTCTAACTAATATTTGTTGTTTTTTGTTTGTTGTTGTTGGATGTTTGTTAATTAATCACGCAAAAACGGCTGAACGGATTTGGATGAAATTTGGCATGCATATAGCCTTTGACATGGAAAAGAACATAGGCTACTTTTTATCCCGGAAAAACATCTTATTCCTACGGGAAAACACGTTTAGAGTGCGATAACCGAAGTACACGCGGACGAAGTCGCGGGCGGACAGCTAGTGTACTTACCTATAATCGTATAGGTGTTTGTACTGATGTAAAGGGTAGGTACTACGGTGGCCTGCCAAGAATACTGGACATATCTGTCTATCTTCTATCAAACAGGCCACATTCACAAATCTAAATAAACCCGCATTTAGATTTATTCAAGCACACTTAAAATTCATGCACAAACATTTCAATACATAAAACATGTTCAAACATAAACAAGCGAACTGTCAAACTCATATGACAGCATCCGCGTAGAGATTTACGCTGTGACCTTTATTGCTGATGCAAAATGAGCCTTATTGGTATATGTTAAGGTTGGTGGGTGTGTTCGTTTGCCGGATGATAGCAGGAAGCTGGGGGGAGCGACAGGATGGCTGCAATTGAATGAGTGCCCTTGCTAGATGATCATCCTGTTCGTTTGATTGCGTCTCGGCCATTGTGTACCGGCCGTGACTGACGGAGCCGTCACATGTCATGTGGTTGACTGATGGAGGGTTTAGTAGCTAAATAATAACAGCACGGGCGAATCAAGAGGCCAGTGGTGGTCCAGTGATAATGGCCATCAACGATATTTAAACCAGTGCTGGATTACGATCCCACCTGGTTGTAGGCAGTGATGCAAGCCTTGATGGAGAGGTGCACTAGTTTATTAAGAGCCTATAGCCACGCAGGCTCAGCACAGGTCGTTGGGGCTCTGCAGGGTCGAAGTCCTACTGGATTTTTACCCTTCTACTCCACCCCCATTTTATTCTTGATAAACCTTCTTTCTTCCGACAGAACAACGTTTGCTGAGTCAGCTAGTATCAGTACAATACCTTAATTACGAGTACTTGCATAATTTAGAGAAACTGCAAAAAAGTCGCAAAATCGAAACTTTTAATCTGAAGAAATGTGGTGTAATGTAAGAAATGACTAATAAATAAATAATTATCTAGCAATATATTCATCAAGTTATTGTTACAAATGATTCACTGTATATGAACAGAAAAGCTCAACAGTATTTCTGATAAGAACAGCCCTTATTTAAATTTATTTATAAATAAATTAGCTTTTTTCCGGCAGTTTACTCTGGTTAATCCTAATTTAATAACAAATCTCCCAGTAGGTTATTATAGGAGGAAGAAGATCTAACCTAATGCATGCGTAAATTAACACTCTGTGATTAAATTAATTAACAACTATTACAAATCTAAATGTAAAGGACATAAATATATTACTCACTTAGATAACAAAATAATAGTTGGAAGAAGAAGAAAAAACATGTTGACTTGATTTTGACACACACGGATGCACACAGTGTAAACAAATGTGTATGTAGAAACCAATAAGGGCTATATTTCACCGGAACACCATGGCGGCGCGAACAGTCGCCGCTACCAACTGTAAATGTAAACAGCTCTATAGAGAGATACTCGCCTGGTGTCTGTTTGGTTGCGCAACCAATTTGGTGACTTGACCAGTTCCGATGCCAGCAGAATATCTCTGCACCACGCTGGTCGCGCCACCACTTATTACAATAGAGCTGTATGGAGTCTCACCACAGTCTCACTGACTCGTCCGCCAGTCCAGCCACCACGGTGGCGCGGCTGGTTGAGCGGCTATGGTGTCCCAGAGAAATATATCTAGCCTTAAGAGAAAAAGGTAAAAATCAAAAAATTAAGATGAAAACGGAAAAGACAATCGTTTTTCTTGGTACGGTCATGTGAAGAGGACGGATGAAAGGCATGTTACGAAAAGAGTTATGAGTATAAATTTGGATGAATGGAGAAGAGGGTAATAGAGTTATGAGTTTAACATGGATGAATGGAGAAGGAGAGGTTGGCCAGAGAAAAGATCGATGGATTGTGTGAGGAGTGATATGAAAGTAAAGGGAGTTAGTGATAGCGGTTGACATGACAAAATGGTAGAAAAAAAACGTATTGCGATGATCACAAGTAACATGGAACAAGGGCAGGACGATAATGACTCACTTATTTAAAGACAATAAAGAAGAAAAACTAACTGATATATCAATGTACAGTCGAAACTACTGGGAATAGGAGAATGGATAGAATATATTGTACACCACAAAGTAACATAGCTGGTACATAAACTTAAATATATGGGTACAATGGCGTAAAGTAACAAACGAGCAACAATGCGGCTATGGAGGAGCATGAAATTTTGCACAAGATTTCCTTTTATAACGTAGGTAAGAGAGGATTTCCCAAAATTCACACCCTAAGGGGAGCCAAAGTTTGTATGAAAAACCTAATTTGACGCGGGCAAAGCCAGCAAAAGCTAGTATAACAATATTTTATGTATCTTTTAACGACCGTAATAAGCCGAAGCCATGCGACTGCAGCCCACCTTAGAGCTACCTCAGCATAATTACTGATGGGCACGCCACAATCATGGCGGTAAGTCCCCTCTTTGAGGCGTGGCTGGAAAGGCCTCACGGCGTCCTTACCTTCCGCATGACGCAGGTCCTCACCGGACATGGTTCGTTCGGGAGTTTCCTGCACCGGATTCATGCGGAAGTGACGCCCGGGTGTCGCCACTGTGCGGAACGCCCGGAGGACACGGTGGAGCACACAGTCGAGGTGTGCCCTGCTTGGGCGGAGCATCGCCGTGCCCTCGTGGGGGCGATCGGCGGCGGAGACCTCTCGCGCCGGGCCTTGGTTGAGGCCATGGTCCGGAGCGAGGAGGAGTGGCAGGCGGTCGCCGACTTCTGCGAAGCAGTAATGCTTGCAAAGGAGGAGGCCGAACGCATCAGGCAACGGCGTTATCGCCGCCGCCGTCGCCGGGATTCTGATCCCGATTTCCGGCCAACGTAGACGCGGGCTTGCGGACAGTGAGCAATGGGTAGCTCGCTGTCCGGCCGTCCGGTAACTGTCCGGACCAAGCCCAAGTCGTCGACGGCGCGCACTGTTCCCGCGCGCCTCAAGGAGTTGTCAGCAACAGCAGGGACCCCAGCCGGGTCGAAGCCTACTGGGGCCAGGGTTATCCGAAAGGGCGCTCGAGCCCCGGTATGAAGGCTAGAAGGAACGGGGTGGGTCTTTTAGTCAGTAAGAGTCTGACACTATCTCCCGCTCCGCCCAAGGGCGGGGGATGTCAATGCATGATTTTTCCCACCATAAAAAAAAAAAAAAAAAAAAAAAAAAAGCATAATTACTGATTTTACTGGCCATTTCATGCGGGTAATACCGACGCCTTCAATGTACGTCGCTTTGACCAAATTATATCTATGTGACCGCGCATTTTCGTGCATAGGTGGGAAATCATCCAGCGACTTCTTACGCTCTTGGGCGGAGCGGGAGGGCGTGTCAGATTTTTACTGACTAAAATCTACTCCTGCTCCTTCTTTGTCTTCGTTCCAGGGATCCGAGGTACATACACTTTCGCACAACCCATTCTTCTACGTATCTAAGAGAAGCATTTTCGATCTCAATAAACTTCGTATATCTGTTATCCTCTCCGTATAACTCTGAAGATATTTCAGCCCTTATTATGATTAATCCTCCAACGAGCGGCACTTCTTGAAAACACGCTTGATTACCATCACCGTAACAGTGAACGTTTTCCTGGTAGTCTAAATACTTTTGTCTTCCATTTTGCACTCATTGGGAAACAGAACAAAACTGGACTCTTCTTCTTCTTCTTCTTCTTGGGTAGTTGATAGAACTACACTGCTCGCACGTGGTCCACACACGCCGATCTGGGCGCGTCAGTCCCCATACATTTTATATGGAAACTAGACTTGTAGAGATACACTTGAGACATCGTCTACGTACATATCAGGCGTGTTACACGTGTGCTTCGATTTAATGTAGTTATAGCTTTAGCGATATGATGTTTCACTGAATACTACGACCTATCCAAAAAAATATATATAGGGTGACTGGCAATTAGTGTACGATACTTAAACACGTGATTGTGCTCATGATAACAAACAATTTTTATTATGGGAGCAAAGCCGACATCGCGAAAAAATTATCAGCTGTTCAGTACATTAGGCAAACATAAATGTACTGAACAGCTGATTTTTTTTCGCGATTTCAGGTTTGTTTCCTTAGTAAAACTTGCTGGTTATCATGAGCACAATCACGTGTTTAAGTATCGTTCACTAATTACCAGTCACCCTATTTAATGAGAGCTCGTTTTAAAACTAAAGCGCAAAAAAAATATTCTCAGTGTAGATTATTTTGTTACAACAAAAAACATGCCTATATGTAATATGTATATTGTGACTAGGTTAAGTAGGTAAATTTATAAATTTTACAAAATAACATCAATATTATTGTATACCGTTTGTTTATAATCTTTTCGGTTAAACCAAACCACATAATTATTTATTAATAGATATATAAATACCTATTTCAATACACTTATTTTACATCAACTATTATTTCGGGAAATTTTCAGGTTTTCTGTGGATTCCATTTTGTTATGTTCCTAATTAAAGTGTACTTAGTAAACAGAACTTGCGGTTTTAATGTTCCAGGAAATATGTTGCTTTCGCAAGTAAATCAGAAGGTGATTATTGGTGATTTATTTATTTATTAATTTATGTACACACAAACACTTAAAAAAGCAAATATAGATAAAATAGTACAAAGGTACTGCTTATTATTGGTGACTAGCGTTTGCCCGCGACTTCGCCCGCGTACATTAAATATATATAGCCTATGTCACTCAGGAATAAAGCAGCTTTCTATCGGTGAAAAAAAATTAGCAATCGGTTCAGTACTTCCAGAGATTACCTACTACAAACAAAAAAAAAGACGTGTGGCACTCGGGGACTGCCGCGGTAAAGCTATTGCATAGCATTTTTTATCAACTTATGCAATTATAATTATTTATTTATTTTATTTACGCAGTATTTTTTTTTCCTTTGTTTTTGTTTTTCTTTGATATTAATTGAAGTTACACTTTTTGAGCGTGGTGACCGATAAGAAAACAAATGAGTGGGGGGCGTTAGGTTATTTTCGTTACGAATTTTTGGATTCGGTCTCCACGCTCAAGGCCTGCGATAGAAGCTATGCAATAGCTTAAAACAAACTTTACCTCTTTATTATATTAGTGTAGATATAAGTAATGTGGTGATACACACAGTTTCAAGCAAGCACATTCACACGACGCTATCGAGTTGTTACGAGCGTGAGGAGGATAAATATCTTCATACTAGTCACATATTATGCTGAAACTATATGGTATTGTATCAAATATCTTCATATTAGTAACATATTATGCATAGGAAACTGTACGTTATTGTGTCTCTTTAACCTACATCTTGTAAATAACTATCCAAGTCTGCTATGCTGTGTACGTTCATAATTTGCTCATCCACTATTACCTATGATACAGGATGTTCCCAGTTTAGGACTCAGGGCTCTCGACACAAGGTGGACTGCCCTAGAGAGGGTTACGGGAATCTTATGCGAGACGCCTGTGCGTCTGATGGTTGATTGTGGCGAGACTTGGGGGAGGCCCATAATAATATCAATTAGTGGATGTTATGCTCTGAAATGATTATGAACGATGTATGTAACTTCTGTATTAGTAATGTTCTGTGTACTTTACATTACTAATAAAAAAATATTATTATTAAAGTCAATTATTACATTGGGGTTCTCATAAAAATAATTCACTAAACACTAAACAAATTTTAATAACTATAACAACATCCGTAATTATCTGCGAATAGATTACAATTCAACAACAAACTGTATTAAAATTTCATTTTTATCACGAACGGTAAATAAGGAAATAATTTAAGTTTTTTTGCATGCAATCGCAGATTTTTATATACTTTTATTGAGACTAAGCATGTTACCACCGTTATGTCCAGTTATGCAATAAATTCTGTGATCTCTAGCTAAAGAAATCTTAGTTAATATGCTTCACGCAACATTGGGTTATTGGGCAGTGGACCTCGGATTTTATGCTGTAAGAACATCTAATGCTAGACCTGAGTTTTACCGTTCAAGATTACTAGTCGTTGTTATTTAACCAGATGATGTAGGGAAATTATAGCGACGGTTTAAAGGCAAAAATTACTAAGCGACGTAAACTTTACAAGAGAAGAATGTCTTATGTTACACAGTTCGACATAAGCAATTGTCTTTCTATTGTGTCTCTAATTATGGCATTCAAAGAGTTAAAGACAATTTTTTTTTTTAAATATTGTATATAAACTGGCCAAGTGCGAGTTGGACTCGCGCACGAATAGACGATAGATAGACGCTGTTATGAGAGTAGTTGATCTGATTGTAAATATAGTAGTGTTTAGTGTACCATTAAAGACACTTCCGTCTGATCACCGCTAAGTTCATTTTTGCTTGCACTCGAAACGAAAACTTCAAAGGGTTTGATTGCCGCGCTCCAGGATTCAAGCGAAAAATTTTTTAAGTGATCAGGCAGAAATGACCTCGATGGTATGTAATTAGTATTTGAAATGTTGCTTCAATCAATAACAATTTTTTGTATTGGCCGAAATCGGCAGAATATCTAAAGTTGGAAGCAATATTTGGTAAGAGAAATCAATATTTCGGCAAGCTACACTTTAACGGTAACTGAATTGTCCATTTCATCAAAAGTACCTCGGTATTTTTAGCTCTAGGCTTTTACCTTTCGGATCACGTCCTGGTCCTTAGAATTCAATTTCGATTATTATATTACGTTCCGTATTTCAATTTTTGTGATCCGTTATTGACTAGACGACTAGCTTTTGCCAGCGGCTTTGCCTACGCGAAAGTAACCTTCTTTCTTCTTCACACATATTTCGAGCCCCGTGAAAGTGAGTTTCTCCATACAATTTTTGGACCTTTATTTCAGTCCATTAGGGAGTGAATTTTGGAAAATCCCTTCTTACCGCATGTCTATTTCATTATAATTAGCTGTGTACCGTAAAACGGGGGGTGAATAGAGACAAAACTTTGGTTTGGTTTTTCACTTCGATACTATAATATCGGCCTCTAACAAAGCATCGATTTTTTAGAATAACGATTCATTAAACAATTGATGTAGTTAAATGCTGCAAAAAATATTTAAATATCGAGAAAATACCCTTTAAAGTTTTGTCTCTATTCACCCATAAGTCTCTAATCACCCCATTTTACTGTAAAACTATCAGCGCAATTCTCGGGATTTCAAACGTCATCATTGGACCCGATTGGCGCTTGCTTCTATTCATCCTCTTTTCTCTTTTCTTCTTTTACAAAATCATTAATTTGGATATATCTCTTTCTTTAGAGACGTTATTGAACCTACATTACTCTCATTTCTTGGTCTAATCAAATATCTACTAATATTATTACAAAGGCGAAAGTTCGTTTGTATATAATATGTGTATGTTTGTTACTCCTTCACGCTCAAACCCCTGAATGGATCGGGATGAAATTAGGCTCACGGGAAGATCATGTCCTGGAATTTATCTTGAGAGTATATTCTATTCCCTTGGGGGATCAAACCTACAAGGGAAAAGATAGTGTGGTCGGCGTCGGCAACGTAGTAGTCCGCGTATGCAGAAACGACGGCCATCAGATTCACATGGAGCGAGGTGAAGCGTAAACATAGATATAAGAAAGGAATATTTCTATGAGCGTAAAGCTCAAGACGGATTGCGATGAGTGACTACTGTCAACAAACTCTGCCCCAGTTAGGAGACATAGGATCTTAACTAATTCATGTTCCATTCCTTGCTAGCTTAGTCTCAATTCTTCATTCAAATTCCTTTTACGTTAAGGAATCAACAATATCATTATTACAATGTGTGGACGTGAAAGAATCCGAGTCTTCCACATTTCACTAGCAGCAGTAAGAGTCATGAATATCTGCATAAATACAATTATGAGCACTTTCAAAACGCTTGCTCAATGAAAGTTAAGATGGAGTCGTTTCTTTATTTCATTAGTGTTGGCCTGACTTGGCCGAAACGCAGAACTGTATCTGTAATAAGTACCATAATTACACAAGGTCGGATAAAATTGACTAGAGGGACTCCACAGACGTTTGGGTGAAGCAATATTTAATGCTGCCGATGAAATAAAAATTATTCTAAATAATGGAACGAAACAAAAAGTGCTTTTCAATTGAAAATTTTCGATTTCAACACTTTTGACTACTTGGACCTTATTGTTTTTTTCTTTTTCAGTTTACTAGTAGAAATAACAAAATAAAATCAATTTTGACTTATCATGCTAGGTTTGATACTGGCATAAATATATCTTAATGCAAAGATAATTTAGATAGTAAAAAAAAAAATACAAAAAATAACAAACTATAATACTTTTATGTAGTAGGATTATCAATGGATTATCCGAAAGGGAACCCCGGAACGGAAAGCAAAGAAGGAACATAGAACTGAGTTTTAGTCAGTCAAAGTCTGATATGACCCGGGAGAAGTCATAGAATTATAATTAAGGAATAGCAAAATTCTGTATTATTTGAAGTAGGTAGGTAGGTAGTTATTAGATTTCTTCATAGCACATTAATTTCAATGATCCACAACTGAACTGATCTATTGAACGACTAAATAGATTTATCTCAATGTTATCACAGTACGAAAGTTCAAACCACATGTCTGTGTTTAATAAGATATAATTAACTTGTTCGTAATCCTAATTAATCCAGTATGATAATGAGCATTGTGAGACGATGTGGATGTACTTGTAATTGTCGTCTTATTATTCAAAGAGTAACAAAAAATAACAAACTATAATACTTTTATGTAGTAGGATTATCAATGGATTATCCGAAAGGGAACCCCGGAACGGAAAGCAAAGAAGGAACATAGAACTGAGTTTTAGTCAGTCAAAGTCTGATATGACCCGGGAGAAGTCAGAATTATAATTAAGGAATAGCAAAATTCTGTATTATTTGAAGTAGGTAGGTAGGTAGTTATTAGATTTCTTCATAGCACATTAATTTCAATGATCCACAACTGAACTGATCTATTGAACGACTAAATAGATTTATCTCAATGTTATCACAGTACGAAAGTTCAAACCACATGTCTGTGTTTAATAAGATATAATTAACTTGTTCGTAATCCTAATTAATCCAGTATGATAATGAGCATTGTGAGACGATGTGGATGTACTTGTAATTGTCGTCTTATTATTCAAAGAGTAACAAAAAATAACAAACTATAATACTTTTATGTAGTAGGATTATCAATGGATTATCCGAAAGGGAACCCCGGAACGGAAAGCAAAGAAGGAACATAGAACTGAGTTTTAGTCAGTCAAAGTCTGATATGACCCGGGAGAAGTCAGAATTATAATTAAGGAATAGCAAAATTCTGTATTATTTGAAGTAGGTAGGTAGGTAGTTATTAGATTTCTTCATAGCACATTAATTTCAATGATCCACAACTGAACTGATCTATTGAACGACTAAATAGATTTATCTCAATGTTATCACAGTACGAAAGTTCAAACCACATGTCTGTGTTTAATAAGATATAATTAACTTGTTCGTAATCCTAATTAATCCAGTATGATAATGAGCATTGTGAGACGATGTGGATGTACTTGTAATTGTCGTCTTATTATTCAAAGAGTTACGTGAAACTAGGCAGTAATTAATAGTTCAAGTTATAAGTGCGTGTAGTTAAATATAATATTTTAATGAAATATATTAAAACTTTATGGCATTTATTTTAAACCAGCTTGTGACAATGCCTTCGCCCGCGTGAAAATAGAAAATTTTTGCAAGGGAATATACTTTCAGGATAAAAGTAGGTACCTATCCTATATGCCAGGACATGGTCTACCCAAGTATGACTAAAATTTAGCAACTGTGAATAATTAAATAAAGTAGTTTTTTGCCCAGCATCGGTGCCCAGGCTAGCTATAATTCATTTACAGGTAGGTTTGACTTCCCAAGCACATCCCAACACACATATCATATTTTCCCCAATGGAACCTACGGCAGAGAGGTGTCATCCACATTTCGCTCGTCATGCATTATATGACATCATCATTATCATCTTCCAACCCTTGTCCCGTGTTATTTGGGGTCGGCACAACACGTATTTTTCTTCCATTACTTGTCATGCCATCACTGATTCCCTTTTCTATCTGCCTTTAAAGTCTATTCAGTCCAACTTACAAATAGAACAGAAATGTACCATGTATCGATTCTATTTCTCTCAATACTGTGACGTCTGAACTTCCACGATTGCCTACGATTGTTCTCCTCGACTGAATTCGTTAACCTGCATTCAAAATTAATTCGCACTTACCTCTAACGGTGGCAACAGTTGGTGAAATACGCGGATTCTCAATTACAGTGTCCATAGCCAACATAAGTTAAAACACGACGATATTAAGAACTTTATTGAAATATACCTAATCGTATAGCAATAGATATTAGTCATTACTAACAGCGCCACCGCGAAAAGCCCATTTATGCTGGTCACTGGTCAGCGTGGGTTGTATATTATACTGTTCTTCTGTTCCGTTTGATTGGTAGCTTGATAATTGAATTATCATCACTTCAAAGATTGCATTGAACTTGCCCTCTAGGTCGATAATAATACTCCCAACTAAATTTCAAGCACTGTGGCCAATCCTAACGGAAATTATCAAAGTACATGTGCACAAACACAGGTGCACTCTTTATTCCTTTACTATCACAGTACGATGGGAGGCCTATGTCCAACAGTGGACGTCTTTCGGCTGAAATGATGATGATGATGAAATTTCCCGGCTCCTGAGGCCCTACCCATCTTACGGCTTAAATTGAACTGTTAAAGGGATGGATCTCTAAAGGGAGTATAGCCTCATCCGTCTTTCTCGCTTGCACGACTGACATTTTAATATTTGTTATGGTAAGGCCTCTGAGTTAGTTATAAACTCTATGACAGGAGCCAAAATAGAAGCAATACACATTACACGTACTTAAAAACATACTCATAAATATTGAACGAATGTTACTCTGCCTTCACAAACCTTCCTAATCATTACGTCACGAGTAACATGAAAACACTTTTATGTGGCTATATACCGAACACTCTTCTATAGTCACAGTATTACCCTATTCCCCGCTATTTTTATTCGCATAAGAATAATTCATATCCGACTGAAATTCTCATATTCTTTTATTTCATTTTGTTTGCTCCTATATTCAGGAATCGTCATCCCAGTTTGTATGATATAGGAATATATGATGAGTTTTAGTAGCGTTGGTACGTGTGATATTGAAACTGAATTCAATTGACTCCTTTATTTTTATAAACGTTATAAGACGTCATAGAAGTTCGTAAGAAAATCTATCCTTGGTATCAATGATTGTCTCAGCAATGTAGCTTAATGTCTATAATTCTGGGTGAATAGATAGCTATCTAATTTCTGCCTTAATCTCATTTTATTTGTAGCCTACGCAACACGCTTTTTTCTTCCTTTCTCCCGGTCAACCGTCACGTTATCATCACTCCTTTTTCTTTTATATCATTGCACTCATTATCTTTTTCTATTTTCATGACAACATAGGTAATCTCTATTCATATTTTAATCGTTGCATTTATATTCATCAGCATTAATTACTATTATGTTGAGTCCATATGTCTGTAGGTTACGGTCAATATATTCAGATTATGCTGAGAGAAACGCTGAATCTAATAAACTCATTAATGGCCACTAAAATTCGTCTGGTAGCATTTGCCTAGTCTTAATGTTTATACATGAGAAGTGACCTTAAATGTGCACATGCGAAGTTTTTATGATCACGTTTCTTAACGTTATTATTATTAAAGTTTCTTTTTTAATTTATTTCTCACTGAGCAAAGTTTCAGTAATCGTCCTTGAGTTCAGTTTTAGATGCAATGTTTCGTATTCAATCAACGATGTGTTATGATTCAGTTGCTAATTTATTTTTGCTTTTCTTATTTTATGAGATGGATTCTTGCCAACGATGAGCATTATCTTCATTTAGATACTTATTCAATGTTAATTCATTGTCTTTTAAAATATTGAAAAGCTAATCTATCGGGATAGATAATACGTAAAGAAAAGGAAAAATAAACAGCAATAGGATAATTATAAACTAAAATATATCTACTACTGAAATAATTACAGAGTATCAACTCCTTAGGCTGCGTTTCCACCTGCAAGCATATTGCATGCAACTTACATTACATTGCGGACTACCCAGGTATGATTGACCAAGCTGTCATTCATTCCACGGATTAAGATTTGATTTGCATCCAATTTGCTTACAGGTGAAAACGCGACCTTATATAAACATTAAATACAAAAGAGTGGGCGTTTACTTACATACAGAAGTTAATAGATAAAGCGGTTTTTTTTTTGCTGTAAACACAGTCATTCAAACTGAATAAAATGAAGACCGTTCTCCTGACACGACTAACTATTTGCAAAATGACACGTCTGGTATCAAAGATACCTGAGAACCTCACACAATGAGTGGCGGCAACAAACGGTAAGATAATGCATACTTGTTTGCTCAACGTTGTGGAGAACTTGCAAATGGAATGCTAGGTTACGCGCGAATAATGAGAAATACCACATAAACATACAACCTCTGTTATCCTTTCAGGCACCAAGCCGCGACACGACAAACATACTATAGTGTTAATAGCAGCATCAAAATTTTGTTTGTCTGACTCATAACTTATGAATCTAATTTCGTTCTTTTTTCGTTGCATCATTTTTTACGTATCAAGAAATACACAAGAGATGCACAACGTCGTCGCTACTGGTTAGAATCGAATGTTTAGCTATTTATATGTATATTTTTTACGCTAGTATTTACATAATCGTCGGGTCTTTTACAGCAAATCAAATTGTTGGCCTATGCTGACGTTGTCGATTTATGACAGTCTTGCTAAGAGGTACCCAGTTTCTTGAGTGTGATGGTCAGATAGGCAGTCGCTTCTTGGCTGGCTGCATCCGGCTAGAGTGGAACGATGCTGGAAGCCCACCTTAACGATAGTTTATTTTATATGTACGTTGATATTACAAATTAAAAAATACAGTGTATTCGAGTTTGCATTCCATTTGCTCACTCCTCTGTGGTTAACCCCGACTATTGTTATTTTTGTAAACTTTGCGCAAAACGGGAATTGAATTACTGCGTGTTACAGTTAGGTGAATTTTAATGCCAAGGTGTCCTGAATGACATTTGCAAGGTTACGGACGCCAGTTGTTGAGACAAAACATACTTGCGTAGAAATTGTAAGGGAAACCATATATAGAAAATGAAAGTGAATATGAATACATATTACAGATCTTTAACTAATTTTGTAAACAGTAAATTGTTTACAGTTCTTATTATAAAAAAAGAAAAACAAAAGAAACAAATTATAGACCTTCATTTTGAGGGCTCTTTTTGTTACCTGTAAGGTAACTTCATACTTTCACCCATCATATTTATTACTAGCTTTTACCTGCAGCTTCGCCCGCGTTCATAAAATATAGCCTATGTTACTCAAGAATAAAGAGTAGCTTACTGTCGGTGAAAAAATTTTAGCCATCGGACCAGTACTTACAGAGATTACCTCCTACAAACCAAAAAAAAAAAAAAATAAAAAAAAAAAACTATACCTCTTTATTACTTTAATTTAGTATATTATTGTAGACTCTGTTACACAGACCTTGAAGAACATTATTCTATATTTTTTTTGGGGCAAAAATGTTTGTTTAGTAGGCAGATTTAGTCTGTAGTTTGAAATCTCGTTTCGATGGGAAAATGAAAAGTATAGAACAGTTATAGGTAAAGAATATAATTTCATATGCATTTAGTAGATAATGAACATTCATAAAAAGTACATACAGCCGAACAGAGAACATAGGACCTGGAGTTGGCTAAAAATAACGTTATTTTGATACTACAAACAGACACTTCAATTTAATTAAACATAATGTATGGATGGTTTAATAAGTATTAAGGCACTAATTGACACTAAGCATAACTCAATAGCGACACACTCCGCTTCTTTCACATCCTGAAATTAAAAACAGAACTTCGTTAAAATGTTCGTAATAAGAGTAATAAATAACATTACAGCCGGCTGAAGCGAACGGACCGGCCGCTGTTACAAGAAAATTACATTATCGGGAAATTCAGTAGCGACCCACGCAGCTTGTAGATATAACCGTCTGTTTATGGCTATATCAATATAGTCGTCATATCCTTAGATACTCGTATATTCGGATTGACGTCTTTTGCGGTAACAGCACCGCTCACAGGATATGATCGAATCAAGATTTAAGGACCTATTACACTGCGCTGAATATCGCGTGCGATCGTACTATTTTACATTCATAGAAAGACAGTCTAGTCTATGGTTCGACGTATCGCGTAGTGTAATAAGGGTTAGACTGTCTTTGACGAGTCGGAATATCGCACGCGATATTCAGCGCAGTGTAATAGGTCCTTAACTAATCTGCTCAGCCGATTCCTAACTATGTTGATGAAGATTTAATGGGGAGTTGCGATTATGAAGAACAGAGAAGAGAAAAGAAACATTGTAGCAACCCCGACACTGCCCTCGCACCATCTGCCTTTTATCCTTATATACTTTTTTTGATTGGATTGTATAATGGTATTCTAAAAGATCATCAAATTATGGACAGGTTTAATTTGGTCAGGGATATAGTCAAATTCACTAATGGTATTGCACCTAGATTTACTATTTACATTACGACCTAATGCTCATATTTTGGAATGGAAAAAAGGTATCGCGCCGACCCCAAGTTACATGGCACAAGGGCAGGAAGATGGTGATGATGATCACTGGTCTACTGAAAGAAATTTCTTGGAATAAGCAATACCTTTGTAAAAAATTTTTCTTTGTGTATACATAAAAGGTGTAAGGGGTGTAATTTCCACGTAAAATAGTCCGCATAGGACTAAGTGCGGAAACCATACTCAGACGTAAGACAAAGGTGTAAGAGTCAGCCCTCCACAAACTTTAAGGGCTTGCTCAGTAGACGAAACTGAACAAACTTACACAAAATTTATTTTCAGGAAACGAAATAAAAAATTAGCCTCACCATACAAAATGATAAACTTGATTGGACAATTTGTATGGCGAGGCCGATTTTTTTTTTCTATAATAGCGACATGATATATCAATCGTATATATAGAGATACGATTGATATAAGTAGGCAGACTCGTCGAAAAGTTGCATTAAAATTTTCTATTTATGGTTTTCTTATTTATCTGCCAAAAAAGCTTATCTTGACAAAAAAAAAATATCACTATGTTAATTTTATTTATCAAGAGCTAATTTTATAAATTGAGACCAATTGAACGACATTCGGGATTTCCTGTGAAGCATGACGGGGAATTTCCCCGTTCCGTTCGGAGACCACACACTGTCAAATAATATTTATTTATTAAACAGAAGAATTGCAGGATCAGTGCCAAACACTCAGTAAGGTAACAATAGAGTCAAGTTTAAATGAATTCGTAATATCGCAACTTGATCAAGACGGTATAAATCGCCGGGTGATCAGGCGTGAACAATGGACAATGGCGTATGTGCCAACATAATCATGTGTTCGATATAGATGCTAATGTAACTACTACTGGGAAGACTAAGAAAAAGAATTTGACCTGTCCAACTGATGTTATTGTGGCGTGTATCCTGTGTGGAATTGGCCACCCAGACATTTTGATATCAAATACAAGTTACCTCAAACGGCGTAAATATAATAACCTCATTGGTAGTTATGTGTTTGAAACACTAGGGCCATGGGGTCCGAGCGCTCATCGAGTTGTTCTGGATATCAGCAAACAGTTGGTCGACTCTTCGCTTAACCAGAGGGCTGGACTCTTCTTCAGTCAACGAATCATCATTGCCATCCAGTGTGGTAATGCTGCCAGCGTTTTGGGCACTTTTCCCATTGACATCGATGTGGACGAATTTTTGTATGAGTTTTCCCCGTTTTTCAGCCTTTTTTACACGTTTGTAAATATTATTATTTTAAGTTTGTATATACTCGTACCTATATACCTAGTCGTTTGTACATATTATTATTTTAAGTTTGTATATATTTACCTAGTGATTATCTTTTAGTTACCTATTAGTACCTATTGTAAGTGTCGAAGAAACTATCCAGAGAAGTAATGTAATTATTCTGCTTTCAACAACTTTTACAAGAGCGATTAACCTTCACAACCCAGCAACTGGGTAACACGATGATACGATCTATTGGCAACACTGGATTGGAACTGTCAAAGACAAAAACGGTGAAGGAAAACATCATGAGGAAACCGGCATGTCCTAGAACCAAAAAATCGAAGACATGTAACATTCACCAACCTACACTGAGTCAGCGTGGTGAATTACGGCCTATTCCCTCTCGTAGAGAGGAGGCCTGTGTCCCAGCAGTGAAAATTAGAAAATTAAAAAGGCTGGTGATGATGATGATGACTGTCAAAGATCTATAAATGATAGCTGAGATCAACGGTTCAATGAGCACTCTGCGGCACGAAGTAAACTCAGTAAGTCACGATGGTCACCCATCCACAGACCAACCTCAGCAAGTGTTCCTTAAACTCAGGAGATCGGCCTGTACGGCTGTTAATATTTTAACCACAAGGTACCTTTACGATTACCTACTGTTTGGCAATGTGCCACCATTGTGATCCTTTTATGCCAAATAACATAATATCAGTAACAACTGATCGTTGGTTTATTTTAATACACCAATAATATTTTTAGTTCTGTATGGGGAAATTCAGAGAAGAAGATAAATGGGAAACCACAGGAGCCTTATAGTGCAAGACCAGCTGATGAAAGTTTCGTATATCCATCATATATCCATCTCGCTCTAACTTAGGTTTTTTGAAGGAAAAGACAGGGATGGCAAGAGTAGTTTGTGACGAAAGTTTCGTCAGCTTGTCAGCTTCTCCAGAAACTTGTCCAATAGCGGACGTTTCTCGACTGAAAAATAAGGGAACGGTATACCTAATAGTTTAGCGTAACATACCACAGTGTCATAAGACGAAAGTCTATGACCAATGCGTGTTGCCAGTGATGACATATGGCTTCGAAACGAGGTCGCTTACAATGGGCCTCATCAGAAGACTTAAAGTCACCCAAAGGGCAATGGAAAGGGCTATGCTCGGAGTTTCCTTACGTGATCGAATCAGGAATTAGGATATCCGCAGACGAACCAAGGTTACCTACATAGCACGAAGAATCGCCAAACTTATGTGGCTAGGGGCTGGGTAAATTGCTCGCAGAACAGATGGCCGTTGAGGATGAAAGATTTTGGAATGGCGACCACGTACCGGAAGACGTAGCTTTGGAAGGCTTCCTACAAGGTGGACCGATGACCTGGTAAGGGTTGCGGGATTTCGATGGATGCGGGACGCTCTGGATCGTTCATTATGACGACACTTGGGGGAGGCCTATGTCCAACAGTGGACGTCTTTCGGCTGGCTGAAATGATGATGATGATGAATGATACCTAATAGTATTTAGGAATTTTAACTACTATTAAGTTTTTATAAAGTAAATTGTTTTGTCTTTGTTTTGTCTTTCTTCAAAATATCTGTTCACAATATAAACAATTCCTGTAAAATTTATCTCACGTAAAGTAAATTTAAATATATTTAGTGACGTGAACCCATAATTTGCGTCAAAACAATAAGCCAGACTCCGTCTGCGCAGGCGCATTATAAAAACTAACCAACGTGTTTACTTTCACGTCGTCACTAGCACCACAGACTTCCAAAGTTTGATTGTTCAGCTGCCACATATATCCGTCTCGCTCTAACTTAGGCTTTTTGAAGGAAAAGACAGGGATGGCAAGAGTAGTTTATGACGATTTTTTATGGAAAGGAATGTCTTCTTTTGCATTTCCGTAACCGAAATGTTTACGGTTTCAGGTTTTTGTGTTTCATTGCTTTGAAGTTTGTTGATATGGTTACTAACGATAAAGAAGACAACATTTGTAACAAGCTATGAAGATGGGCTATACGGGGTTTGGACTAGGACATCACTTCACTCCTAAGTATATAGGCTTCGGCCAGGGGGTCGCCCGCGCGAATATATGTTACTTCAAACCAACTTTGGATCCCCGTTTCACCCCTCTCTTATTGCTCGTTTATTATTATTATTACATCATAAAATCTTGTGTAAAATTTCACGCTCTTAGTACCAGTAGTTTTAGCTGTGCGTTAATATTATGTCAGTCAGTCAGTTTATTCTTTTATAAACACCGTTAAATTTTAATCGTTTTAATCCCGCGGAGGGTCGATCCGGTACATAGAAGACAAAATTAATTTCTTTAAGAAAACGTCAGCTGAGCGAGTTCAATGACCTGTAGTTAATAGTCGACGTTGCATACAAACTACCTACAGGTCATTGAACTCGCTCAGCTGACGTTTTCTTAAAGAAATTCATTTCGTACATGCGTAAATTAATACAAGTTTTGAAAAAATAGTACTTTATTTTTTAATTTTATCTTTACAAATCGATAGTTTTTCATGTACCGGATCGACCCTCCACGGGATTAAAGCGATTAAAATTTAGAGGTGTACCTATAGATAAAGGCAAAAGTTTGTGTATACATTATATTTATATGTATGTTACTCCTTGACCCTCAAAGAGCTTAACGGATTCGTATCACACGGGTAGATCACACCCTGAAACAACACATAATTATATTTTTTTACATTCCTTTTTTGGGGCAGTCGTGAAAAAATGAATGACTTCGCCCGCCTGATAGTAGAAAATTGGTTTAAAGTGCACTCCCGGGATAAATAGTATTCTATATGCTATTTTAGGACATAATCTACACATGTATCAAGTTTCATCGAAATCCTTTCAGCCGTTCGAGCATGAAGATGCAATGAACATACACACACACTCAAAAACTTTTGCCTGTATAATATTAGTGTGATTTCTAACATATAAAAAATATTGTTTCCGAGTAAATCCGAGTCCGTGTTTTATGTACGTAGATCTACATAAAGTAATGTTTTCTTCCTGTAAAGATAAGAAGGTAAAATAAATAATGTTAATACATAAATTTATTTAAAATTATATAATGAGTTGTACTTTCCTCTTCGCTACGATCGGCGCTAACCAACTTCCTCCAGCGGACGGATGCCCATTAGAAATCTTGGTTAATTGCCTTTTTTGCCTGCCTGGACTCATTAGGAATGATACGTTATGTCTGTTGAGTTATTAGTTTAACCTATTGCCAGTGCCTTTGCCTGTGTTTTTGTTGTTCCCCTTCAGACGTATTCTGTCGTCATAATTAAAAAGGTCACAGCTAATATTTTTAGCGTTTTTTTTTATATGAAATAAAAATTTACTTGTGCCCTTTTTAATTACGACAGCCGTATTGCTGGAATAATGTCTTTTTTTTTTTACAAAAAATGCAACATCTTCTTCTTCCTGCCCTTATCCCATATTACTTGGGGTCAGTGCAACACGTTTTCTTCTTCCATTCTGTCCTGTCACCCGTCACTAACTCCTTTTCTTTTATATCTTGTTTTCCACAAAGGCCATTAATTAAAAGTTGAAGTTGAAGTTCTTTTATATCACTTCTCACACAATCCTTCCATCTTTTTTTTCGGCCTTCCTCTCCCTCCCTATCCTCTACATGTATACTCAGAACTCTTTTAGTAATTGTTTCTTCATCCCTCCTCTTCACATGACCAAACCAAGACAACCGATTACCTTTTAACTTTTCAGTCACTGGCGCCACTTTCAAACTTCCACACATCCATTTCAACATTCTCATCCCCGCTACATGCAATCTTTTTTCATCCTTCTTTTTCACAGCCCAACCAACAAAAAATGCAACATAATTATGCCACAAAAAAATAATTACAAGTCATTTTTTAACCCCCGACGAAAAAGAGGGTAAGTATAAGTCTGAAGTGTCTGTGTGTCTGCGTGTGTTGGCATCGTAACTCCTAAGCGAATGTACCAATTTTGATGCGGTTTTTTATATTTTATTAGGAGTACATGCATATTATATGCGAAAATTTCAAAGATTTCAACACCAGTGCCAAACTGGTACAGGTCACTAGTTATTAGTAACATAAATATTTTTAATTCTTCTATTCTTCGTTAATCGCAATTTTATATTGAAAACCATCATAATTCTTAGCGGATGGTTAAGAGGAGTTAGCGAATATACGGACAGACGGTTTTATAAAACAAGTAGATTATAATGATTAAGAAGTAGGACTTCTTGAATTATAAGTTTACAAACAGTTAAGATAATCGTGAGAACAAATAGAACAAGTTATTATTGGACAAAATATACACAAACTAGACGGCAAATTTCTATAAGCCCACGCCTATCCCTTGAGAGGACTTCTATATCTACAACAGAAATAACTACACAATTTCCTTTCAATTCGATTTCTCTTTGAACCGAGAAGATCCATCTAAAGACGAGATAGCAAAGAAACCTGTCGTGTTTGATCTTTCACAAATAGATTCTACACTAAAGGGATATCAGTCGAGTATTATGTACGTGTAGGTTGAAGGCTCTTTTGGGATATACAGGGTGTAACGGACATCCCTCCACAAACTTTAAGAGCTGGCTCAGTAGACGAAACTGAACAACCTTCCACAAGACTTTTTTTAAGAAAACGAAAAAGCAAATCAGCCTGCCATACAAAATTAAAAACTTGATTTGACAGTTTGTATGGAGAGCCCTTTTTTCGATTCCTGAAAAAAAATCCGGTCAAGTGCGAATCGCACTAGTGCGCCGTATCGCAAATAAGTTTCTTTTTGCGGCGTAACTACAAATTTTCAGATTTTTTCCTATACTTGTGCTATGAGACCATAGAGACCTTACATCTTTCATCAATTTATTCTAGGTCAACGGGAAGTACCCTTTATTTTTTGGATTTCCTAGCGAGTGTCAAAATATGCCCCTAAACGGAGTTTGATATTTTTCACAGATGCTTACACCAAGTAGACCTGAATATTCACACCTCAAAGCGTTCCTGAGAAAAAGGGTCTTAATAGACGGACAGACAGGCAACAAAGTGGACCTATAAGGCTTCTGTTTTTGCCGACTTAGATTACAGAACATCAGCGTAGTAAGAACGCAAAATTAGACGAAACAGCTGATTTTTCACAGGTCCTACAGTAAAATTTGATCAAATTCATGTGTATTTATCTTCGATACTATCGACGCGGTCGCTACAATCTATATATTCATACATATTATATTGTACTTAATGCAAGTAAGAATAATGCATTCAAAGTCAACCTAATACAGACCTTGTAGATGTATTTGAACGGTATATAGGTACATATATGGATAGTTAACGATGTAAGGGGGATAAGACTTACAGTCAGTCAGCACGCTTGGCAGACTAATTGGTAATCGCAGGGAGATTTTATCAGCACACAAGTTGTTGCCCTAATGCACTCGTAGATTTTGCAATGTTTAACCGCTATGGTTTACAGAAAAAGGGCAGTCGTTCTTGAATCTATCTTTTTTTTTCATGCAAAAACCAAAAAAAAAAAAAATTCAAATTTCAAATATTTTTACTTTCATGTAGGGCTACATGGGTACTTTTAAAACACAGAAGCTAACTAGTGCATATTACAGTTATAATAGATATTATGTAAGAACAGTGCAGACCAGTCAATATTATACCCAAAAGCACAAATCATTCGACGACATCCCGCTCTTTGGCGGACCGGGACATAGTGTCAGACTTTTACTGACTAAAAACCTACCTTGTTCCTTCGTTGCCTTTCATACCGGGGCCGAACCTTCTTTTCAGAAGCAGATCCTTGGCCCCAATACACTTGGACCCTGATGGGTCCCTACGGTTTGCTGACAACTGCTTAAGTCTTGAACCTATCTAGAGTCGTATAAGTGTTTTAATTTCTTCGTAAATAACGTTTTCGTTTTGTTTTTTAACCGATTGCGATGGATAGATTCTGGCTTCATTTGATATTTTTGTATTCTCAGTATCTTCGACTTTGTCTTCAGCATTATCTTCCAAGCCTTACTCCCTAATGACCTGCTCAACAATTTTCTCCTTCGACATCTAGTGTCTGCCTATAATATTAGCAGTTACTTGAGCATTAACTTCTTTATAGTTTCCAAATATCTTATCTAGCAACAGTCCATTTATATTCATTTTTGGTTCTTGTTACTATTCATCAGGACTTTAATATACATATATGCTGTAAGAAATTTAACAAACTTTAACATTAACTTCTTTAGAGTTTCCAAATATCTTTTGTAACAGTCCATTTACATTTCTTTTGGTTCTTGTTACTATTCATCAGGACTTTAATATACATATATGCTGAAAGAAATATAACAAAATCTCTGCAGCTCCAATCCATTACTACTGCACTATCCAACATTCTCGAGGCCGTCCGTTCACTCGCTCTTTAAAATCCCGCGCTCCATATTGCACCACTTGTCTATACAATATACATAATACACGTATTATTTTTATTATAATGCTACTTTTAACATTTATTATGCCAATTCATGTATAATTGATCGTATTGGCTAATCAGGCTACGAAGATTTATTCCGGTCTTGAACGGTACTCAGATATGCATTCAGATCTAAGAATAGATTCGAATCGAGATTTTTATGCAATCTTTCAGTAGCATTGAGAATATAAACTTTACTAATATCTGGGATAAATAGATGCAATGCAACAGACTATTATTGAGAAAGATATTTGACATAAATGAATATTGTTTTATTCAATAGATACTTATTGTTAGAAATAATTATTCAAATGTAGCAAAACTGCAGAGTACATTTATAGAATTTGCAAATAACAGAGGTATTTTCATTGATTTAGCGTTTAAAATCAGCAGTCGTGTGTGACGCCTAAAATTAAATGGAATATGTACGATATAAACAAAAAACCGGCCAAGTGCGAGTCGGACTCGCCCATGAAGGGTTCCATAGCAGCAAGTAGCATAATATAAAAGTTCTTGTAATGTGTTGTAACTTTGATCGATGTTTTAATAATAGTGTATTTTTTTCAGTTTATGACGCATTAAAAAAAAACTACTGACTGGATTTCGTTCAAACCAATTTTCGTTGGTAGTTTTTATAGTAATGTACATCATATATTTTTTTTAGTTTTATCATTCTCTTATCTTGGAAGTTAGAGGGGGGGGGACACACATTTTACCACTTTGGAAGTGTCTCTCGCGCAAACTATTCAGTTTAGAAAAAAATGATATTAGAAACCTCAGTATCATTTTTGAAGACCTATCCATAGATACCCTACACGCATGGGTTTGATGAAAAAATAATTTTTGAGTTTCAGTTCTATGTATGGGGACCCCCAAAATTTATTTCCTTTTTTCTATTTTTGTGTGAAAATCTTAATGCGGTTCACAAAATACATCTACTTACAAAGTTTCAAATGTATAGCTCTTATAGTTTCGGAAAAAAGTGGCTGTGACATACGGACGGACAGACAGACAGACAGACAGACAGACATGACGAATCTATAAGGGTTCCGTTTTTTGCCATTTGGCTACGGAACCCTAAAAAGACAGGTAGGTGCATACCTAATGGCCAAAGTAGAATAAGGCGAAATAGTTTATTAGACAAAGTACGAAGATAAAAAGAAAACAATGCCTGTTAAATCATTTCTACTGCACGTGTTTCAGAGTAACATCACAAAAGATAAAGACGCTTCGTTGGCCAATCTCGTCTGGCCAATCTAAGAAGCCATTATCGTAGATAGTAAGAGTGTAAAAATATACTCGACACTGGCGTTCGAAGATGTTATTCAATCGGGTTTGTTAACTTTTTAAACTACAAATTGGTCATTGGTTCCGTCATCGACTTATATTACATACATATCGATGGGTTCCGTCAAATTCCATTTTGATTAGTTTTGTGTCTCTCTAGTATCTGTCTGGTGGCCTAACCTAGCCTAACATTTTTTTCTTCTTTTTTTCGGGTTGGAAAACCTTCTAGATGTCCTCCAAATTGGGGTGGGCGTAAGAGTCTATTAGACTCTTATTGGCTAAAATCACTCCGGGTGCAGTATGACTTCAGGTGTCTTGGACTAGTTGTGACCCGATCCATAATGTGGGTTTCGTCCGGTATTGGAGAGTAGCTCTCCTATATATCTAAGAGAGTCGCAACCTAACTATGTTTGGGAACGGCATTCAGTCTTAACTAAATGCAGTATTACCTACCAATATTATCCATGCAGCTACTGTCGGTCTGGTCTCCACAATCTTATTGGGTAATACAATTTGGAGTTGAGTATGCATTTGCTTTTCTTCAGCATTTGATTTTTATTTTACTACAGTTTTGACCATAATTTTAAACAGCATTAGTTCTTTCATCATCTCTGAGTTCTGTACACAGTTTTTACTTAGCTATAAACCAATATAATTGTGTAATATAAATTTATCTAACTATACATAGTTATATAATATAAAAGCGCAAAACTCAAGAGTGATAGTGCCGATTTGGATGAACTTTTTGTTCAAACTACTTTTCGAAGTCACAGTTAGGTTATGAAGACAAAATTGGATAAAGTGCACAGGAAATCGTAAAAATACACCCATTTATTTGATTCAAACTGTTCCTAGTTGTCAATTAGAATTAAAGTCTGTCTAATAAGTTAAACGACTTGGGTAATTATTAGGATTTAATGAAATCTGCTGTAGTCAACACGGGTACAATAATCAAGGTTGATTAAGAGATAGAGATCATTGTTTCCTAATAGAAGAACCTTATGAAAAGTATAAAATATAAGTATTTTTTAAATGATTAAATATTCTACAAAATTCCCAAGTCGGTTGACTTATTAGACAGACTATAACATTGATTTATTTATTGACATGTTCTTTTACGAAAGACACTGTTTTAGCAAAAACAACATCATTAATGTTGTTTTTGATAGAACGAACATTTGATTTGATTTGAAATTCTTCGGTTGTGTAACACGCATGTAACATATATCCTCTTATAAGAGACAAAAGGTTTGTCCTATACCTATTATTAGAACATGACCGCAATAAAAAAAATCTTTGTATACCACAATGTGACCACATGTTTATGCGTAATCTTCATTGCTTTACGCGTAATGTTCAAGACTTTTTGTAATCAACGCATTAATTATTACACATTTAACATAATTTCATAACAGCTTCTTATTAAATTGCTACAACAGAACGTGCCATTTTTCCATAAAAATCACAAGCGATTGTAAAGTTTTCCCCGACAGAATAAAGGTTATATTCGTGTGCTTTAAAAACCCGAAATAAAACAGTAGTTTCCTCGTTTTTATGGTGGTTATTATGTACCGAAAATAGATCTATTGTATGCAGTTACATCAGTGGCTGGCGGTTTTGAATTTCACCGAAAATTTCGTGTCATGCTTTGTTACAAGATGTTGCCGCCTTACCAGTTGGTTTTTAGAGCCACGGTCGTTGAATAATGCTTTAAAACCTCATTGCAGTTCGAAGAAATCTCATGAATTTTGAGCTGGCATAATCTAGAAACAAGAAAGTATGAGATTGTCTAAATTATGTAAATATATATAAGTTCGTCTAGCTCTTTTCTATTGTCAGTAGCATCGAGTACTTAGTAGTTGGGGATTATTTTTATGTATGTGTTACATACTCATTCATTTGTATTATGAAACCGATAAGATCTGCGTTTTCCTATTTAATTAATTAAACCCTAAGAAAACGATTCGCTGTCTCATTGTCTTTCTATTGTGTCTCTAATTCCGGTATTTGTAAGGTTAAACTTATTATTGTTCGAATTTTCTTTAGATAGCCATTTTATTATTAAACCAGTCTTACCATGATTTTTTAAAATGTCAATCGTGCGATCGAGAAAGAAGGGTGGAGCTAAACAACCTATATATATGTAGCTCAATCCCTTTAACAGTTCAGTTTAGGTCATTGGATCGTGTTAAGAGCTCGTGGTAGGACTTCAATATATATACCGGTAGTTTCAAACATATACAGTGCATATTGTACCCAGACTTAATTTGCACAAATCTAATCAACACCTCTGTAATCTTTACACTTCAATGAACTTAGATATGCATTTATGCGTCAAATAGTGTTACAATAAAAACGCAAAGAACCTGTTTTCCTTACAAGGTGGACACGGTCAAATGCTCATAACTGTTACCTCCCAGTTAAATCGCTAACTACGGTTAAAGACAAGTTATTGAATATTGAAACCTCAGCCGGTTAACTAACCGGTCCGTTATATAATGCATGTGGCCAACTTGATCTTGATAACGTTAATGACAGTTATTAAAAATATAGACGGATAAGACTTTTGTTTGCCAGTCTCATTTGTTAACACTTTCTGTGAGAACTTCTTAAAGTATTGTATTTTTTCTAATTTCTCTTTTACTTGTCTAGGAGATTAGATTTTTATGAGTTTGCAAATGGCTTGTGCTAAAGTTGGGTTTTAATTCTTTTTTTTTTATGGATATGTTTTCATTACCTTTTGATGTATATTTCGCAGAAAAATGCCATCAGAGTCACTTTGGTTATCACAGTGAGTGATCATAAAACGGAGTTACAGATTAATACTAGGAGTTCATGCTTTCTTAGCAGCTAGAGTAGGTACCCGTAGTAGTCTGGCATTTCGCTGAACTGGACCTTTTTTGGCGCAAACGTATGACTCACAATGTTACTTTTTATTATTTGTTTATTTTTTGTTTGGTGTTTGTCTTAAGTTTTTGTTGTATAATATGTTTTTTTTTGCGCCAAAATAAATACTTTCTTTCTTTTCTTCTTTCTATTCGTTATCGTTGCTAAATATGCCTATGTCGTGGCTAGACATTGATCACTTCATGATATAATTCAAATGCATATTATCGTATGCTCAAAATAACACAATGGAGGCTGCTTTTCCACTCGCCTATCGTTAACATCGAGCATGGTTTAAAAGCTTGTTACTTCATCCAACGCAATCCATCGTGATGTTTGGCGAAAAGGTTACGCGCAAAAAGAGTGATAATATCTGAAAACTCTGTTGGCATTCAGTAATTCCGTGATTTACTCGAATATTTTACAAAACTCCTTCCAGGAAATACGTGTTTTTTTTTAAACAATTAAAAGTTTTTGAAAAACATTGTCATTATTTAGAATCTTGATAAAATTTGCTAGTCTTGTATAGTTGTACTTTTTAAATTTTTGAGTAATTTATGAAGTGTCAAACTTCATGCAAAATAGCAGATTTTCAGAGGTTTTAACTGGATTAGTTTTACACAAATTAATAAATTGATTTCCATTGAAGCCTAGATAATATCCACAAGATACTGCGTTTCCAAAATATCGAATGAAAAATGTGTAATAACGTAATAATCGTGTAAGAGCGGTTGTATGAAAAACAGTGAAAATGTATGTCGAGATGCATCCCCTTAAGACCTTCTCTCTGGCTCTCTCCTACATAGTTAGTCCTTAATTTATCACAAATCGATAGGCCTATCTTCGTCTTCCCATCTACTGAGCCTTCATTAATCAGTTTTGCGGGCAGGCCTTTACATTGTTCTAACCTTTTTAGTACTTAGTCAGCGCTATCTAAATATCTTCTGCGATCATTTATGTTATACTGGCTTCTGACCGCGGCTTCGTCCGCACATTTTATAGATAAGAATAACCCTAAGTTCTTCTTCAGGATATTATCTAAGTTCATATGTACATAGATATAGCCTAGCGCCTCCTACGAGGTGGATCGATGACCTGGTAAATGTTGCGGGAATCCGATGGACGCGAGATGCATATAACCATTCATTGTGGTGACACTTGGGGGAGGCCTATGTTCAACAGTGGACGTCTTTTGGTTGAATCGATGATGAACGACAAGCCTAAGTTGAAACATAAACTATCCAACTTTATCGGATGCAAAACAAAAAATAACACCAGGGGCATCCCACTAATTAAGTCTACCGTAATAAAGTATTGTGTGCGTTGCACGGAGCGGTGAGTAACGTGTCGATTGCCAGTTAAATGAGTGTGATGACCTTAGGCTTGCGCGTGCGCTTCCTAGTGCGCCGGCGGTGAATAGACAGGCGCGCTAGGAAAAGTTGCGAATTTCTATACTTAGACTAGAGGGTAAAGACAAAGTGATATTGTATGCGATAATGATTGTCGAAACGTCTAAATGTAGGACTGACTGTTTTTTAGGGTTCCGTAGCCAAATGGCAAAAAACGGAACCCATATAGATTCGTCATGTCTGTCTGTCTGTCTGTCTGTCTGTCTGTCTGTCTGTCTGTCTGTCCGTCCGTCCGTATGTCACAGCCACTTTTTTCCGAAACTATAAGAGCTATACATTTGAAACTTTGTAAGTAGATGTATTCTGTGAACCGCATTAAGATTTTCACACAAAAATAGAAAAAAAGCAATAAATTTTGGGGGTTCCCATACATAGAACTGAAACTCAAAATTTTTTTTTTCATCAAACCCATGCGTGTGGGGTATCTATGGATAGGTCTTCAAAAATGATACAGAGGTTTCTAATATCATTTTTTTCTAAACTGAACAGTTTGCGCGAGAGACACTTCCAAAGTGGTAAAATGTGTGTCCCCCCCCCTCTAACTTCTAAAATAAGAGAATGATAAAACTAAAAAAAATATATGAAGTACATTACTATAAAAACTACCAACGAAAATTGGTTTGAACGAAATCTAGTAAGTAGTTTTTTTTTAATGCGTCATAAATCGAAAAAAATACACTATTATTAAAACATCGATCAAAGTTATAACACATTACAAGAACTTTTATATTATGTTACTTGCTGCTACGGAACCCTTCATGGGCGAGTCCGACTCGCACTTGGCCGGTTTTTTGTGACAGGAGTTTTCAAGTGAAGTTTAAATTGAATCGTGCATAGTGGATATTATACATAACAGGCTAGTTGCCGTGAAAAATGTAATTAGTCCGTCTTTTAGATTATTAAAAAATAAGGGACACGTATTTTTTTATTTGTAAATTAAACCAAAAATGACAAAGATATAGCCCATTAAAGTTAGGTGTAACGTCACCCCGTGCTACATTTTTTCGCACGGGGTGACGTCACACGTAATTTTAATGGGCTATATCTTTGTTATTTTTTGTTTAATAGAAAAAAGAAAAATACGTGTCCAATATTTTTTTATAATCTAAAATACGGACTAAATAAAATGTAATTATTTTGACCCTGGACACTACCCTCTTATGATGTAGTTTTGTATTTAATTCATAAACTCCAAGCATCATCATTGTCTTTCTATTGTGTCTCTAATTACGGTATTCGAAAGGTTAGTGTCTATACATCATCATCATCATCATCAGCCTTTCTAATGTTCCCACTGCTGGGACTCAGGCCTCCTCTCTAGGAGAGGGAATGGGCCGTAATCCACCACGCGGGCCCAGTGCGGGTTGGTGTATGTCACATGTCTTCGAATTTTTGGTTCTAGGACATGCCGGTTTCCTCACGATGTTTTCCTTCAACGTTAAGTGTCTTCACGGCTAGACAATAATTATGTGGAATCATTAAAACAGGCGCGAATTCAGTAAAATGGAGCTGAGTATAGGTACCGGCACGAATCTTGAGCGCTCGACGTCAGAGTGAGGATCGCTTTGCGCATTTCATACATTGACGAGCCAATCGTCATCATTGTTAGATACATGCAGCAAGAGCAGGGAACGAATCACGAGTGACGTCTATGACACGATGGCACGGCGAGCCAATTACTGACTCCCCGCCCCCGCGTCTCACTTCATACCACTAAATAGGCAAAATATTTGACTTCTGCGCAACTTGAAGCCAGCGCTCAAGATCCGTGCCGGTATCTGTATGTCATTGTATTGCTAGACTACCTCAGCGAAACTTGCTGAGAAAGCTGACTTATCGAGTCAGCTCCATTTACTGATTTAGTGCTAGTGCATACTTACTGCAAAAATATTACAAAGTGTCCCATCCTCATTCTAATGAGACTAAAAGTAACTGAAAACTAAATACTTTTTAAACTTCATATTGGCAAATTGCACAAACCGTACGAAAATAAAACAAAAAAAAAAACAATACAGAAAATGAAAAGTAATTCTAAAAAGGCTTATGTCTACTTCGTTGATAAAGGTTTCAAGGTTTTTAAATGCTTGTACGCATTCTTGTGTTTTTATACCTACTATAAAACTTCTTTGTTAGTTCGATAAGACATTGAATTATAGAAGGTTAGTTTATAAATGAGCTGATAGTAATTGGTACTACACTACAGTTGCTTTAACATGGTGTGGGTGATAGCTGTTGGATTCAAACTGTGTTTAATTTTTTTCGCGGTGGAAAAATCATCTTATGACATCTCCCGGTCTTGGGCGGAGCGTGAAATAGTGTCAGACTTATTTAAACTTCATGTACAATAGTGGTACATAGGTGGACACAAGCCACAAGACATTCTCTACCAGTCAACCTTTGGGTTTAAAAAATTCAACACTGTGGTAGGTTTGCACAATAAACAAATACATAACAAATCGTTCAAATGGAAAAATATAAAATAAGTTATTTGTAATAATAAAATACATATACATATATATATATATATATATATATATATATATATATAAATATGTATATGCTAAAATAATAAACTAATAAATACTATGAAAAATATCAAATCAATAGGAGAACATAACAATTCTGAACGAAGACCGAACTAAGGTTGAGAGAACTTCAAGTAGTAGTACCGAATTTTTTTTTTTCCGATTTTAATAAAATTGTGACGGGAGAGAGCACGCGCATTTTTCTGTTCTAGTGCTGAAAACAGTATGCTAGAAGCTGTGGGCTAAGAGCGGGTTTGCGAGTAAGTTTGATAGACCTAAGACAATTTGTTTTTAAATTACATGGCACATACTCGTAGTTAGACTGGTGTCAACAAGCGGCCATTGACATTATTGCAATAATGTTTGCGACAAAGCAATTATAAAAAATGTTGCAACGACGTCGGTGAGAGACATGAATATTTACAAAAGTTTTTTTTTTTTATATTGGCCTGTTTTACCGTTATTGGATAAAATTGTAGAGTAGACTGAAAATAACATTAGATATTAATATGAAAACCCTTTATTACTGTCCGTTTGACTTTTATTACGTTGGTAGTAAACAGTTCGTATTGTAACCACTTTTTTGCTTTTAATGCCATCCTTATGCCTACGAAATAGAAGTTAAAATCGGTTGAAGAGACGGTAAAAAAGGATTCTTTAAATTTCTAATCTTAACGCGAATAGAGTATAGAAGTGGGTAAACAAAAATTACAGCCTAACCATTACCAAGGCAAGCAGAAACTAACTAAAAACAAACTAAAATATGTATGGTGTCAAAAAATTCCTCCACGTTGCCATACAGCGTGGCAATAGCAATGCTGCCAGTCTTTTGGCCACATTACCAATCGACAGTGGCAGTGACATTATTCTATTACATTGCTGTGATTTATTAATAACAGGATAATATATACCAACGCGACATCATAATATAACAGCATAATCATCCTTTTAATGTTCCCACTGCTGGGACTCAGGCCTCCTCTTTAGGAGAGGGAATGGGCCGTAATCCACCACGCGGGACCAGTGCAGGTTGATAGATGTCGCATTTTTTTGAATTTTTAGTTCTAGGACATGTCAGTTTCCTCACGATGATTTCTTCACCGTTTTGAGGGGAGTGGTGATGAGATAGATAATCAGGATAATATACTCAAAGTAATGCGCCTGGCTGGATTTGAACCCACGACCTACAACTCGTAAGACAGGGTAATTACCACTCGACGACCACTGCTCTCAAGGCATCATTATCACGCCTGATGGTAAGCGATGATGGGGTCGACGATGGACCACGCTTGCCTAGCAATAACACATTCACTCTTGTCTTGAAGACCCCCTAGGCAGTAGTATCAGGAAACACAGACTCCAGCATGAAATTCCACTTCTTACAATTACCGGAATGGATCTTGAGTGCTCGGCGTCAGAGTGGGGTCGCTTTGCGCATTCCATACATTGGCGAGCCAATCGTCTTCGTTGTTAGATACATGCAGCAACGCAGGGAACGAATCAGGAGGGACGTCTATGACACGATGGCGCGGCGAGCCTATCACTGACACTCCCCGCCCCTGCGTCTCATTTCGCACCACTAAAGACACCGAATATTTGACTTCTGCGTAACTTGAAGCCAGCGCTCAAGATCCGTGCCGGTAATTGTAGCTGTACGCACAATACTAATTAATGAGTTCTCAAAAAGGTTTTGTACGTACGGGTTTTTTTAGATAAGAAATCGTACAATAACTCTCGCTCTAGGGCGTGGAATACCCTAGTCAGTAAAAGTCTGAGCGGAAGGCCGTGACAGACTTTTACTGACTAAAACCGGAGTGGATGTCAGTAAAAGTCAGCTTTTTTATGCTCCTTTTTTGTGTGGGTTTTGGGAAGAGACGTCGAGTAATTCAATGATGGAACGGGCTTGGTGGAATTTATTAAAACAGTCATCAAAAACATGTCAACCGCAATAATAAATTAATTATAATTAAAATGTGATTCATAATAACTTCATAGGTCATTTTACAATATGACATGTAGGTAAAGAAGCGGGGGAATAATTCTAATATTATCACAAGAGGTATTATCGTATTACCTAGTTACTGGGACAACTCAGTAACTAGGTAGTCAGTGGGAGGTCAGAAAGGCAGACGCTGCATGTAAAATACTGGTACTCAAGTCATCAAGTGCATCTGTTTAGGGTAAAAACCAATCCGAATGTATATGGAAAAAGGCCGATTGTTAAGGATTCTTGTGGGTCGAAGCCTACTGGGGCCATGGGTTCGCTTCTGAAAGAAAAACCCGGCCCTGGTATGACAGGCTAAGAAAGAACTAGATTGGGTTTTTAGTCAGTAAAAGTCTGACATACCCTTACGCCCCGCCCAAGAGCAGGAGATGTGATTGGACGATTTATTCACCTATAAAAAAGGGATTCTTGTAATATTTTACGAAATTGTCGAATATTATTATAATACGATGTTGCTCATGAGTATAATTTACTAAATAACTCAATGTGTGTGCAGCTAAGGAGTGGAATTCCTTGCGCCGGAGTCTGTGTTTCCTGATAGCTACAACCCTGGAATCTGTGAATAGGTTACTTTTAGGTAAGCGCGTTCCATCGTCGACCGCATCGTCGCTTTCCATCAGGTGAGATTGCGGTCAAGCGCGAACCTTTTAACAATAAAAAAAAAAACAAAATAAATGCAAGGAAAATCGAAAAAAAACTACGGAATTGAAACGGATATCCTGATAAAACTCATCAACATAAAATGACATTGCTTTGACCTAAAGGTCTTTCTTTGTTAATTTTTCCAAGGTTTAAGTTTTAAGGTAACATGCTTATCATGCTTATGAGACAAATTATAAAAGATAATATACAATTTTTTCTATTTATATCCAGTAGGGTGCAAAACTTGAGAATAACTGGACCAATGTAGATGGAACTTGTTTTAAACTATTTCTTGAAGTCCAGAACCACAAAACCATGCTTGGCTACTTCGCAGCAGATCAGGATGAGAATAAAAGGAATAAATTATTGATGATAACCGAAAATTCTGGCCCATAGTCGTTAAGGAAAGACGTTTGAAGGAACGGGAGAGGAAGGTTTCTGTTCAGCAATGGGCAATACAGGTGTATTGAGAGATAGACCTCCATTGCATCTTGCTACGGCGGCAAAACTTGGTATATAAGTTATTACCTTCATAAGATTTGATTCAGTGGTTTCCGAGATTAGCGTTATTGCTCATTTAGATCATCACTTCCGTTATTATTATATTCCTTGATAGATTAAACGTTTTATTATGTATGTACTAGGTTTTTAGCCAGCGTACATAAAATATAGGCTATGTCACTCAGGAATAAAGCAGCTTTCTATCGATGAAAAAATGTTAGCAATTGGACGAGCACTTTCAGAGAGAGAGATTACCTCCCACAAACAAAAAACAAACTTTACCTCTTTTTTATATGAATGTAGATTTAAAGATAATCTACAAACCTGCATCATACTATATCACATATGATCATTACCGAAAGTTTACGAGTGTGAGTGTATAAAATTGGAAAATATTGATATTGTTTAAAGTTCTTCGTTTGATGGCAGAATGAATTCCGCAAGTGAACGAAAATACCATAATAGGTACACAACATAATTATGGAGTTACGGGCTAGAAGAGTCTAACTCCTGTACTGTATTTTACAAAACAATCCTTTATTATTATTACTAATCACATCTTTAATAATAATTACAGCAAAGATTTTGGACTATAACAATTTGCCTGCCTAAACTAGTGCCTCACTATCAGAGATTGCATCACTGCTTACCATCAGGTGGGATCGCGGTCAAGCACTAGTTTATATCGATTAAAAAAAAAACGCTTTTCGAAAATCTTCCGAACATTTTTAAAACCGTGGGCGTACCAGACATTGTATGTAAGTAGGATGAATATGTACCCAGCTATAGAGGGGATTTCCTCGTCGACCCGCTAAATGTCAAGGTCGGGGTGACCTTGGCGCGTTGCAGCATCCCCCATCCGCCCTCCCCGGGGGATGAGATCTCGCCACAACCTCCCCGGGGTCGGTGTTGCCAGAATAGCGCCATGTAAGTTGTTTTAATGAAGTGAACTGTGCTGAGTCTAAATATATTGTTATTAGGTTGGCAAGGTGAGCTTGAACAATTTTCTCGGTTTGTTGTTTTGCATTTGGAGTTATATTGCATAATATAGGTACCACAACATGTAACCGGAATAATGCACACCCTTATTAGATACCGGATTATACGCAACATAAAAAAATTGTTATATGCATGAAAATATGCGTGAAAAATGCTTGTAATATGCACGAAAATTGGCAGAACATGCGAAACTAAGGAAATCAAAAAATAAAAATATTACATTTAGTTTTACTTCAAAATTGGCACACAAATAGCAAATTTTTCTTTGATAGGCGATAATAAGTACAATAGGCACAGTAATATAACATGACATTAAAATTATTGAGTGCGTATAAGTAACATTTCATAATTCAATGATTGTAACTGATTGTAACTTAATTTTTCAATTGGGGTGTATAATAATTTGTTATACACATGGTATAATAAGTTATAAAAAAACCATTAACCACACTAACTAAACGTTCGTAGAAAATCGTACTTCTTATTTATTTATTTATGATTGTTTATTTCCATTTGTTATTTTACCTATCTTAAATTTATTTATTTTATTTAAATCTTTTGGCACACCACACCGTTGCCGACTCCTTTACTCGATATTGTTACCGGCCCACGCTGAACACCAGCGCTGTGGATTCATTGCATTTTGTGGACACAGCATTATGCTGAGCGTACGGCCGTTTTGCTCGGACGTGGCGCATATTTTCTTATTACTATTATTTTCTGTTATATATTTCTTTTTTGTTTTAATTATTTTATTTCTTTTTTATAATATAAAAATGTAGTATGTTAGTCTTTAGTGTGCGCCTCTTTCGGGCAAATAAAATGTTTTTCTTTCATGTTTTTCTTTATTTCTAAACCATATTTTAATCAACACACAACTTACTAGGTAATTGTGTATTGATTAAAATATGACTTTTCGACCGTAACACGTGAATATTGACGAATTCCTGGACTTTTTAATGCAAAAGCTATACAATAGAGTCAAAAGAATTGAGTGGGTTATATTGATGATTTTAATGATCCTAAGTACTATAAATATAGCAGCGAAAGGAGTTACTTGATGATTCTCCACCTCAAAAGAAGCTAAAGTGCCGTAAAGTGACATTAAAATTTGGTTGGTTTACATTTTTTTGATGGCACGGTAATCAGCCAAAAAATATCTATAGATCTGTTGAGCAGATCTTCTATCAATAGAATCCAAGATAAATAAATAAAATTACCTTTCTATATAATTCAATGCTGCTTTTTTGTGCGTGACACAAAATGTGATTTTGTTAGATAACGGCATTATGGCTTTTGGACAGCATAATATTTGTAATGTTTTGTTTTGCAAACTCTGCCTTTCGAAGAACACGTAACGTGACATTATTTTGAATGCCTCGATAGTCTCGTGGTCGCAAGTATGACTGCTGAGCGTGGGCTCTTGAGTTCAATTCCCGGGTCGGGTACAATTGCTATTGGGTTTTTCGTTTTCCCATGAGGAATTACTCTGTAGCTGCCTGGAGTTTGGCAGTTGGTGGTGTGATAACCCCGTGCTTCGAAAAGCACGTAAAATCGTAAGTCTGAAAGGAAGATTCGGCCCCGGTACGAAGGGCAACGAAGGAACAGGAGGGGGTTTTTAGTCAGTAAAAGTCTGATACTATCCCGCTCCGCCCAAGGGCGCGGAGATTTCATTGAATGATTTTCCCACATACAAAAAAAGAGAAGGTCTCATGTTTGATCTCTCTCCCGTCGCGTCGTGTCGGATTGCTCTCCTATCGAACTATGAAAGCAAAGGAACAGAGAGTGCGCCTGCGTTAGTGGACAGCGGTTGCGCAGAAGTTAAATATTCGGTCTCTTTAGTGGTGCGAAGTGAGACGCGGGGGTGGGGAGTGTCAGTGATTGGCTAGCCGCGCCATCGCGTCATAGACGTCACTCCTCATTCGTTCACTGCGTTGCTACATGCATCTAACAACGAAGACGATTGGCTCGCCAATATATGGAATGCGCAAAGAGATCGCCGAGCGCTCAAGATCCGTTTTGGCAACTGTAGTTGTGCACTTAAATAGCTCATACGTACTTAGCTAATCTCCGTTGAGATTGGCCACGATGATCAAAATTCGGTCTTAACTTAGGGATAATCCTCCCTAAGTTATGTCCAAATTTTGATCACCGTGGCCAATCTCATTATTTTGATTTCAACAGTCTTTTAAAATGGTGTAGATAGGTACTTGTTATCCTTTATGAATATAATCAATTATGTTCCTCATTCAGTTGCCAACTTAATTTACTTGCAAAAGAGGAATTTGGATGATGAAGGTTTTTTTTTTTTTTTTAATCTTTATTTATTTATTTTTTTTAAAGGGGTTTTTATCCACACGGATACGTCAACCCCATTGTACCTTATATATATACTCTATTTACACACATAAACATAAAAATATTCTTATATTATAAAATAAAATGAAATACTGCTAAACACCGCCTTAACATTCGTAAAAAATAAATAAACTATAATACAAAACTAAACGCATAATTTGTGGGTTAACCCACAAATTATGCGTTTAGTTCTTTCTGATTTGGGGTATGCCAATACATTTTGGATAAGTCCAACATCCCACATGTTAAAATTATATTCTCGAGCCAGAGCTTCCCTTTCATTTTTGTTCCTAACACATTCCAGCAAATGTTGTACATCTTCAATTTTATTGCATACCTCACAATTAGGTGATGCAGCCTTCCGCATTAAGAATGCAAACTTTGCTGATGGAAAGTGACCAGAACGAAGTCTTAGCGCTAACTTAACATAACTCCTATTTAAATGTGTATCATCAAACCAGGGCTCACGAGGTGGTTATGATGAAGGATATTGCCTTCCAAATCATGAAGGTGTTTGGAGGAAAATATGTCTTTAAAATGCCTGAATAAATATTAACTAGTAGCACTATTAGTAGTTTCAAAGTAGTTAACAAAAAAACCATGGTTTATTTTGTTATTTCCATATAAATAAAGATAATAAATAATAAAAATAAAAATCTTTTGTTCTCAGGCATCGTAGGCCCATGTTAGTATTAAAAAAAAAACAACTCACAAAACTATTTTAGTATCTAGTACAACTTAGGCACAGAGTAGTACAAAAACAAAATACTATAAAAACACAGCATCCAATTTGAGGAAGATCTATCAAGCGGCATGTCTGACATGTAGCTTGTTAAACCTATCCTTTGTAGGCCCGTCCAACCTTTCCGAGAAGACCCTCAGGATGCTGTTGCCGCTCCCCCTTACCCTGCACATCGTTCATGCTATCTTTTTGCGCATGATCGCGAAATAATCGTTAGTGTGTGCATCAGCGAACATCCCTGACGCACTACAACAAATTTGTAGTGTGATACAGTATTTTTTACCTTCTTTATTTTACGTGATTTTTAATTTAAAAAAAAAGAGACAGTGTTAAGAAACCAATTTAAAACCAAGAAACACCGGCTTTTGAAATGAAAGTTGTTTGGTAATTTTTAGTTTAGTTTTTACAAGTTTGTTAAAAAATATGTTTAAAAAAAAAAACTGTCAAGTACGAGTCTTATTTGCGCAAGAAAAATACATCATGTCTGAAAATTCCAACTGTTTAGCTGTCACGGTTCATGAGGTCAGTCTGGTGACAGACAGACGGACAGCGGAATCTTAGCAATAAGTTCCCGTTTTCCTTTTGGGTACGGTACCATAAAAAGTTTTTTTTTATTACCACTTTACTAAAACATTTCTCGGAAAGATTAAAAAAAATAAAGCAACGATGACAACTTCCTCTGTATTGTAGCACAAATTGTAGTGTTGGAAAAAAAATGGCGAACAATTGGTCACTTCTTAGTATATCGCCGGAACTGAACAATTTGTGAACTATGTACCTACTGCCAGTCTACATTGACGATGACGGACAATGACGGATGATTGTCTAATTAACGTTCAAATAATAATTGATCCTCTAAATGTCGTTGTCCTACTGATAGTTCAGTCATTGTAAGTAATCGTTGAAATGTCGTTTTTTTTTAACAAAGAAACAAAACTCAAATGTAGACAGCGGTTATCCTCTAACCACTAGTAAAAATATAAAGATTACTTTTAAAACAAATATATGAACAATGGTTTTTTTTTAATAAAAAAGAGAGCAGTGGTGACCGAGATGGCCCGACCCTGCCAGGCGCATAACTCTGTATAGGTAATTACATACACATAGTTCATCACCACTGCTCTAAAAACGGTGAAGGAAAACATCGTGAGGAAACCGGCATGTCCTAGAACCAAAAATTCGTAGACATGTGACATTCACCAACCCGCACTGGGCCCGCGTGGTGGATGTCATAAAGACGCCTGAGTCTCAGCAGTGGGAACATTAAAAAGGCTGATGATGATGATGATGAAATAAATAATTATACTAACTTAATGACAACTAATACAAAAACTAATAGGTAAGTACTTATTAAAGCAGATTGGTTGATAGTTTTTAGGAATACTTCATTTTATTATTAGACGTTTCTCATCTTAAACGATGAAACATCAGTTGTAATCATTTGATACTCCATACAATCAAATGTAAGAAATAATAAAAATAAAACATAGTTTCCGAACAGACAAAATTGAGGCTTTCTCCAACGATATCTGGCAACACAACTTAGCCAGCGATATTTTCGTCCATTTTATTTCTGCAGTTGGCAACATTCCCCCGCCCCGTTGTAAGTGGTCGCCGTTTGGGTATGATGGATCGTCCCCCATCCCCGTTTCAGCACATTCCGGCCTTATTTTGAGAGCTGAATGTAGGAGGAATTTCATAGACGTAATAATCAGCATTGGTATGGTTTGGATTTCAGAATGTTTGCTGCCTAAGTACGAGTATAATCACATTCTAAACAAGAATAGTAATAACTATTATCAGTATACTTACTCAAAACGCCTCTCTTATCACTTTTAGGCACGCAATTAATTATTTTCAACACAAGTGCGGAAAAGTGCTCGAACTCGTACCGCCACAATTTTTTGTATTTATCATATCAGAGCGTTAAGCGACCCTCACGACTTTACGAGTCGTGCGTAAACTATTATATTATTTCCTAGTAAGTGTACTGGAAAACGTCGTTTGATATACGTGGTTTGTCACTACAGCACTTGGCTCCGTAACACCCTCACCACCGGCTCGGGCAAATTCCCCCTCCATCGCAATGACAAAATTTCTCTACTGGTATCTAAATGTGCTATATCAGCGCTGTTTAACCCTTTCGCAAATACTCTTGTGTATATTACTGATCAATTTCCTCTTCAATATTTCTCATATTGAGACGGCGAAGACCTTTGCAAATCCGTTGATATTGTCTAAATTGCGAATTTAAAGATGGTATATTGTAACTTTCCAATCTCTCGTGTGCCTACTTTCTAATACTACACAGATTGTAACTTCTCTTGACTTTTATTGACTAAGTGTCTCCATGTTCCTTCACTTGCCCTTAGCATTCTAGGGTCGCAGTTACAAACAATTCCGCAGCACAGTATCCTTAGCCAAGTTGCTAATCTGCAATAGTTAACGATTGTAGAAAGCTTCAAATGTACGGGAATGACGTCGTCTTAACGCTCAGTCACGTGGTCAGAACAAAAGAATTGGCGGTAAGGTCAACTCGAAGCGTTCGACGCAAGCGAAACGGTTGTAACTTGGCTAGGGGGGGCTGGAATAATTTAATGCTAGCAAAGGAGGAGGCTGACAGCCGCCCGCCGCGCCAGGTTTCCGATCCCGTTTTCCGGCCACCGTAGGAGCGGGCTTGCGGACAGCGAGCAATGAGTAGCTCGCTGTCCGACCGTCCGGTAACTGTATACCGACTTGGGCTCAATGCCCAATTCGTCGACGGCGCGCACTGCTTCCGCGCGCCTCAAGGAGTAGTCAGCAACAGCAGGGGCCCAGCTGGGTCGAAGCCTGACACTATCTCCCGCTCCGCCCGAGGGCGGGGGATGTCATTTGGATGATTTTTACCAACACATAAAAAAAAATCTAGGAAGACATTTTCAGTCTTAAGAGATGTTATTAATGTAGGTACTTAAAGGTTGAAAAGTCATCATCAAGTTGACTCTTATCTATTGTAGTCAGTCTGCCTAGATCGGTACACTGGCTTCGATACTTTTTGATTCCCAAATCGATCATTGACTTTTAATCTTGATCATAAAAACAAATCTGTTTATGGTCACCATATGTTTGATGATACGTGTATGGAATGTTGAAGATACGATGTTTTAACACTGCCCTTTCATGGAGGGATGATTGATGGCTTACATTGTTAATCGTAAGTTTAGAAGGAAGGAAAAACAAAATAAGATTCCTGATTTAGTCATCTGATTCTATAGATTTCACTGTTTTACACAGCTTAAACGTTTTAAATAAAGTTGTGAGTTGACGGTAGACTCCGTATCGTTTTGAATCTATTTATAGTTGTTTAAATCGTCATAAATGCTAGAAGCGTATTCAAATGGTTGAGCTGAGTGGGGCTGATGCACGCGTCATGCTCGTGAACGGGTGCCGTCAGATGGGACTGGTCATCTCTTAGCTCCCAGGGGCTTAATTCACTCTCATCTTTTAATTATTTTACATTTTTATTTCATTATCGACATTGTGCTGACATGATAGAAGCAACAAGTAATATATAACCAAGCATTATAAATATGTAACACATAATATGATTTAAAAGAGTGTCCATGGAGTTTCTTGCACGTTCTTCTCCATAGAGACCTACTCTTTGGAACGTGCAATTTAGCTTCACTTTTCTTTGACTGACCGACATTTGACTAATCAAAAGTGCCTGTAAATGGTCTATTTGAAATAAATGCTTTGATTTGATTTGATTTGATTCAGCATAACATAGTGCCGTTCAATCTGCTGATGCCCTTGGCATGGAGGTGGAAGTTGAGCAGTGGTGGCCCAGTGGTAACTGCCTCAACTTATAAATTGCAGGTACGTTGTACGTTCAAGCTTAGGCAAGCACTTTACTTTGAGTAATTTATTTCATCATGAACTCTCAAAACGGTGAAGGAAAACATCGTGAGAAAAACGGCATTTCTTAGAAGCAAAATTTCGAAGACATGTGACATCCACCAACCCGCAATGGGCATGCACGTGGTGGAATAGCTCTTCTAGAACGGAAGCCGGAGTCCCAACTGTAGGAATATTATAAAGTTATTGATATTGTTAAGGTTTCAGTTGTAGATTGAAGATCAGAGACACAAAACGTCGAATTTTATTTCATAAAAATAGATATGGCGTTATGGGAAAAGTGAAATTCCACCAGTGCTATCGATTGTTGTAAAAAAAATGTAATTCAATTCTATTGACGTCTATTTTTTGTGTTTGTGGTACCTATCAAAGAGCCTATGAGAATAACAGCGATGCGTTATTGTTATTTTTTTTTTTATCACAGCATAATGTGGAGGACTAGGAGTCTTTTTGTCCTCGCACAGGTCTTTTTTTACTTTGATATTTTATTTTAGTCAGTTTATATTATTTTGTTGTTTGTATTGTGCGAGTAACTAACTTTTTTCATTCTTTCCTTTTCGCCATGTCAATATGATATTTCTGACATCCATTATCGCTGATATCACTGATATGAATGTCACCTGCCTAGTTCCTGTACTTATTAAGTTTAGATACTTTACTGGTTTCGAACCTTCAAAACTTGTAGCTAGGTTAACACGTTCGCTGCGGCAGTGATTTTTCTATACCAACTTTCCATTCCTGCGGTACAAGGTTTATACGCCTGGTAATAAAACTTCCATTGTGGCGGCACGAGGCTTATAGACCCTGTAACTTTTAAGAAACCTTAATCTATTTTTGGCTTCATGTAAAAATATATCTCTTTCCTACACCGAACCAAATTGAAGTTAGGCCTTCCGCACGACAAGAAAGTCTATACTTTTCTTAGCCGCATTGTAAGCGAGATGTATACAAGATGTTTAAACCTGGTATCGCACTCAACGTGTTAACAAGCAGTCTACCTCGCTGGAAGAAATAAAAATAACTATCCCTGGTGTCCAAATAAATCTCCAAACTCTTCTGATTGGCTGTCCCGCCGCCATTTTCACGGTAGCCATTGTGAATGACCTTTACTCTACAATTACACCGGCGCGAAAGCAATAATAGCTAACGGTGATCGCTGATCGGCCTTGTTGTTAATAAACTGGTAGTCTCATTACTGGTGAGCTGGTCTGACTGGTTCAGGTTCTGATTATAATGAAAATGTAGGTAAAACTATGAATATGAATAAAATTATCTAGTTAAGACAGGAGACGTTTGACTTTATAAGCGCGGACTATAAATTTCGTATTTTTTATTTTTGCTACAGTAATATGAATGATGATAGATGATGATGATGATGATAGAGATGGTAAATAAATTAAATTAGTAATAATTTTTTATTTTGGTGTAGTTTACGATTCTACACATAACAAAACAAGTGCAGGAGTAACATAAGGAATGGGTCTAAAATGGAACGTCCGCGCTTCTGGTGATAAACTTTTGTCTTTTACGTCTTAAAGTTGACAGTGAATAGGATACTTCTATTATTATACTGCAAGCTTCGTTCGAAGATATAATTACAAGGCAGCACCAGGCAGCAGCGGGCAACTAAACGCATCTTTAGAGGTACTCCTGTAAAGCAAAAAACAAAACGCACCGAATTCTGCCAATGTCAATCATTAGGACATCTGTCATTCCAGTCGTTTGCGCGGCAACTAATACGTTTCACGTTGTGTTTTATGTGTTTTTTCACCAATATTAGTCAATAAATAAGAGTTTATGTGCATGAGTAATTTGTAATTAAGTATGCAAAAACGAAAAGATATGAAGTATAGCTTCATAAGATGAATAGTTTGAAAAAAGGATGAAACGACAATACCATGGTCCGGTACCCCTGTCCCATCATAATCTAATTCTTTGATTCCAGGTAAAAGTAATAGATTTATCTATTATATTATGCAGTGAACCAAGAGTTTCACGTACTTAACCCAAAAATATATATAGATATACGCGGGTTATACACCATTGACGCGATCAAACTTGTCGGGGTGTTTACGATTTTGATATTATGTTAACTAAGGTACGTTATATCTACAGTACTTACAAGTGAATGGGTTTCGAATTATTGTACCATAGATGAGTATTGTACCGACGGACGCGAGTGATATACGAGATATATTGGCGCGATCCGCTGACTCGGGGTGTTTTTCGAGAAAAACACACGATGATCTTTACCTTTTGATGGCACTTTAGCTGTGGTACATTATATCTGCAGTGCAAGTGAAATGAGTTTCGAATTATTGTACCGATGAACGCGAGTGACTCTGGGTGTTTACGAAATAAACACACGATGAACTTAATCTAACTATGGTACATTATAACCACAGTGCAAGTGAAATGGGTTATGAATTATAATACCAATGGGCGCGGGTGTTGTACGACGCGACCCGCTAACTCGGGGTGTTTTCGAGATAAACACACGATGATCTTACCTTTCAATTAAGTCAAAGGCTTTCCTTTTAATGGCTTGTTTACTATGGTACATTATATCGACAGTGCAAGTCAAAATGGGCTATGAATTATAGTACCAATGGGCACGGGTGGTGTACGAGATACATTGACGTGACCCGCTGACTCGGGGTGTTTACGAGATAAACACACGATGATCTTACCTTTCAATTAAGTCAGAGGCTTTCCTTTTAATGGCATGTTCACTATGGTACATTATATCGACAGTGCAAGTGAAATGGGCTATGAATTATAGTACCAATGGGCACGGGTGGTGTACGAGATACATTGACGTGACCCGCTGACTCGGGGTGTTTACGAGATAAACACACGATGATCTTAACTTTCAATTAAGTCAAAGGCTTTGCCGTATCATAACGAGGTAAATAATTTTATATTTTAGACCTTGTATTTATGAAGATTTTATAGAAGTGGACATTAAACTAGATATCTGTTGTACCACCATCGGCTCCAACAGACACTATAACATTGCCTGAACTAACATCCGAGCTAGTTGCTGAACTAATTACTATATTTCTAGAAGTACTCAGAACACAAGGATAAAAATAAAAAACCAATAGTATTCCAAATGGTTTAATGGCCAGACTTAACTAATGACTTAATCAACATCTGGAATAACTATCCTTTTTGGATAAAGACTACTTACGGATTATGAACCAAAACTAGATAAAAATATAGATATACCAATTTAAAAATATAGATTACTATATTAAAACCGTTGACTCGGTCAGTAAATTGATACAAGAAGATTCAATCAGAATAGAATCAGTTGGGAATAGGACTCACTATACCCTGTCTATGCTTCTCACCAATGATCAAAACTAATTTTCACAGTCAATTAATACTGGTAGTGTTTTAATAAACCTGCACTACACACAAGCAAAGCCTGGAAAAATATTTTCTTTATGACATTAAAAATTCCAAGATATTGTCAAAGATGTTGATCGGCATGCAAATACTTCAACAAAAGTTAAAGTCCTAAAGACATGCCAAAGAAGCGGTAGGCCTATTAAAAAATCAGCCACCTCTTCAACTGTCTCTTCAACCCATCAGGGAAACTTGAATGGTCCGTCTTGGTACAACCAGCAAAGAATAATACCTAGGCCTGGACAAAAGTAGCTGAAGTCCTCATACTAAACCAAAACCAAGGGATTCTCGCAACACATTCAGTGCCTGCTAGAACACAAAAAGCTCCACCACAGGCTCGTGGTTAAAACTAGAGGCTAGTCATGCTTGCAGATTAGCCCATTCCCTTTTGGTAGAGAATTCGTTATGATGCCTCAATTTTGAAGCACATCAGTGGATATTTAGTAAGTACTTTTTTCTTCCACACACCAAGAGGTTTGCATATTTATGTAAAAAACCATCCATAATTCACTACAGTGCAATTTCCCCGTGGAACCAAAAAGGTCTATTGTAAACCTAAAAACCCCTCAGCAAATTGGTTCACACAACCAATTTTATAAGATGTAAGATAACTACAGTAGCTCTAGTGTACCCAGGGGATTTTATGACAAAAATTCAATCCAGGTTGTGACCTAGAAAAAATCCAACAATCATTTGGATTCTATCCTTAGGATTTCATTATGATCAATAAAAAAAAAAAAAAAAAAAAAAAATTAATAATGTTGACCCATATGGGATTTGTTCTGCACATTATATATATTTTTTTCGAAGTAGTAGTTACAGGTACATTTATGTACAAATCAGTATGTACAACATCCAGATGACCTTTTGTTTATTGGTTCAGACTATAATACATGATGGTTGAAAAATATTCAAAGAACAATTGCTTGTCTTCTATAATATCTTGGCATTGATATAAATTATGACAAAAGTATGATAACACCATCTCAATCATGTTAATTTTTATGGTTTTATGTTTGACACAAAAAACAGTAAAAGCAACTAAGATTCAAAATAAAAAGTTATCCAGACTTCAAACTGGACCTACAATGATGCAACAAGAACTGGGGGGGGGGCGCAATTGTAGTGATATAGATGTCCACGGGTTCTGGAAAACTGATAAAAAATTATAATTAAGTACCTATCATAAAAATTATCTAGAAATGCTTCACATTTTTACCTTATAAATATTATTTTGTTGAACTCTTACACATTTGGTGTGCGGTTGATATATAGTAGTTGCTATATCTTAAATTAACCGAATAGGAGTAGTAAAGTACCAAATAGTAAATTTGGTATCAATAATTAAATAATATAGCCAGAAATATAAGTCAATGGTATGAAGACAGGTAAATTTGGCTATTTGGTTCAATATGAATTCAAAACACAACAAAGAGACCAATGAACAATCTCAGACAGTCAATCCTAACATAAAGTGTGGGAACAGAATGTCTCTACATTTTAGTAGGTATATTGTGTCTCAGTTTAGTCAACCTGATTGGTCTTTTCCTTTCTACAAATAATGAAAAATGTCTACACCTCCTGGAAACCAGATTCAGATGAATCTAATTAGAGGAAATAATAATAATTAGATGTTTGTTTTTACTGTTCTTAGACATGATAATATAATTTGTTGTGTTCATTCCTCCATTTAGCCCAATATTAAAAAAGCCTAAAAAATTAAAAAGCAATGTCGTGTTGACTTTCACAAGCTGGATACTCACTATTACAAACAATTAAGCTATTAGTCTTTATACTCAATAAAAAACTATTGCATTCCTCTTTCACAGAGCATCATCTTACACTACTTCACCTTACACTAATTTCCAGAATATTGACATGCTGTTCTTCCATCAGCCAGAGGTTTCCTTCCAAATATATAAATATATAAGTAACATTAAACTCCAGTTTAATGTTACTTATAACATCTCACTCATTCACACAGTCTATACCAATTCTCTAATAATAGGCTTTAAGATTGGGGATGGTGATCAGATCCTGAGATTACTTTAAGGTTTCTATAAATATCAGCTAGATACAAAACTATTTGGGATCCAAGTAAAGTTTTTAAATGTGTTAACAAAAAATTGGTTATAAAAGTTTGTGTATTTGTATGCACTTAGCATAGCCGAAGTAGCACAGTCTTTTATTATTTATAAAAATATTCAATATTATAGTAAACAGTATTAATTATAAACATTCCTATCATAGATACTATAGAACATCCAGCTGAGACTGGATTGGATTGCAACCAACTGAACCCTTTTTACCTTTCTTTGATAAAGTTGAAATATGTCCCGTCATTACATTATGTTATAAGTACTTATTCCATTACCTACACATATTCGCAGTATTAGGAAAATATAATAGGTATACATCTAATAAAACTCACAGTTCAGGTTCATTATCTACCTACCATTAGTAGGGCAAATGTGTGTAGTACAACTTACAAGACATACATTTACATCGATTCTCATTGCTAAGGGAGTATCATCATATGTAATTAGACAAAAAAGGCTGAATAGACAAATCATTCCTTTGACTTTTGTAAGATCTTAAATATATCAATTTCTAATAGTTCTCTTTTTTCTGATGCTGTAGGTAGGTACCTACTTTAATGGTGATCAATGGTTCAAAAAATATTTCAACAAAACAGACACTAAACCTTTAGGTAAAGGGTTTATATATTTATATAACTATACCATATCTGTTAGCACTACTTATAGTAAGTGCCAAAATTAGAAAATTTCAGTTCCTGCAATTTTACTTATATCATTTAATAAATCTTAATTTTGCTTTAAGTTAACTCTTAACATCTGCCTTGTAATTATATCTTCGAACGAAGCTTGCAGTATAATAGATGATCAAACGAACTTACCTGTGATGTTCGATCATTATTATACGTAGGTAGCTTCGTTCGAAGATATAGGGAACCCTCCCTACCCTACCCTAGCAAAATTTAGATTTATCTCCAACTCTAAAAGAATGACAGATGTCCTAATGATTGACATTGGCAGGATTCGGTGCGTTTTGTTTTTTGCTTTACAGGAGTACCTCTAAAGATGCGTTTAGTTGCCCGCTGCTGCCTGGTGCTGCCTTGTAATTATATCTTCGAACGAAGCTACGTATAATAATGATCGAACATCACAGGTAAGTTCGTTTGATCATCTATTATCTTCGAACTATCAGAAAGCTGCCTTATGGAAAAACCTAATTACACTTTGTTAGGTCTGGAAATCGCTCAATGGTATCTCATGTTTGGCAGCAACGATACTGTTAATAGGCTAGTTGCCGTAAAAAATGTAATTAGTCCGTCTTATAGATTTTTCAAAAATAAGGGGCACGTATTTTTTTATTTGTAAATTAAACCAAAAATGACAAAGATATAGCCCATTAAAGTTAAGTGTAACGTCACCCCGTGTTTTTTATTTGCACTGGGTGACGTCACACGTAATTTTAATGGGCTATATCTTTGTTATTTTTTGTTTAATCGAGAAAAGAAAAAATACGTATCCAATATTTTTTTATAATCTAAAATACGGACTGAATAAAATGTAATTATTATGACCCTGGAAACTACCCTATTGTAATAATGCTGGTTCTCCTTACAACAAAAGGGATTTTCCCTCTGGAGAAATTTTTAAGTAAAAAAATGGTAGGAATGTGCTCAAAGTAACCAATACAAAATTGTCTTGTTCCAATCGTCAATTCTATTTGGCTATTCCAAAGTAGTACGTGCTCTAATAAATATATATACCAGAAAATTCTACAGGGAATTCTTTTTCCTTTTTGCATCAAATTTATCTAAAGACTACTACGTATTGTAAACTTTAGTTGAACTTATAATTCCAAATCAATCTGAAGTTATTACAGCCCAAAGTGACCTGTTTTATAAAACAGAAACTTCATAGGTAAAGTAAAGACCACACGAGCTGCTTCAGAACTAAAATATCAAAGAGACTGATTACATAAAATCTGAAAATAAAGAAACTCTTCACTTGAAGATAAGACGCGAAGACGTACGTGAGACGATATTATTTGTAATGAACCACATTCAAGTGAGTCTTCACGTCTTATAGCTAAAATGAATACTGCAGTATGAAATGACGTCATTAAGAAACTGAACTGAGACGGCAAGACAAGTGGAAGGAAGACTGTGGAAAATAGAAATGGAAATAAAAATGAATAAGAGCGATAAATGAATGAATGAGGTAGTAAAAATAAGACTTAGACATAATGAAAAAGGGTTGTTTGATTTTGTAAGGGACGTGCTTAGTTAGTCCTTCGTAAAGTACCATTTATATGTATGAATATAGACTGCTTTTTTTAAGAACATCGTTTTACGTAATATTTAGTATAGATAATTTGACAGTTTTGATTTATCTTCTAATCTATAAAATTCTTGTGTCGAAATTTTTGTTATAGAACTTCTCTTAAACAGTTTGATCAACTTTTTTTTTGTATATTTGGTAAGTCTGAGAGAAAAGGTCGTAGGCTATTTTTTGCTTTCCTACTTTCCATATTTTAATCACGATTTTAGTATTTTTGCTTCGATTATATTTGATATTTTTTATTGGCAGAGCAACGTTTTGTTGGATCTCTAGTGTTATACAAAAATCACACAGCACGGTCAATCTTTCTTACTTTTACTTATCATCAAAATATATTCGCATTCTTATCGTCTTCTTACAAATGTATATTATCGTTAAGTGGATTTACCTTAGCGTGATCGTCCTTCTTAACGATAGCATCTTTGACACAATTAATCAGAATCTTTAATAGCTTTTATCTCATGATACCAAGAACATTCATAGATTACAGTTCTATTACCGCTAACTACATAATGTTTTGTAAAGCCGTCACGACAACACTTACCCTAACTACTGGTCGACATGAATACCTCTTAGTAACTCAACGACAGTTGCAAAACAATTGTTTGTTAACGGTGATTGTACGAACGTCGCCGGCGCGTAATTATATAATTAGGTCATGGAAGATCAATTAGGTCCGACGGAAAATGTAGATGCTTTGAGACTGCTAAGTGGTGCCATATTGGTTGATATAGGTGGTAATAGTACTTTAGAAGAAGTAGTGGTGATCAGTAAGTAAATGATGTTAGTGGCAAAGTCTTTTGAGAAAAGAATTTACCATTTGATCACTATGTCACCAGATTGTAAGAGATAATACGGTGATGAAGTACACTTGTCTAGATGGAACCTATTTACTTTTTACTTATAGATCCCTGAGTTGTAGCCTAGCCACGTTGTAGCTATCAGGAAATACGTTGGCAGGGAATTCCACTCTTTAGCTGCATGTACAATAAAATGTATTCCCAACACGTTTTGTATTTTAGCTACAATAAAACCTGATACAAAATACAATATACTTATGTCATAAATAGTAGGGACTTAATAACAAAATATTTATAAACCACTATTAGATTCAGCACTCTAATAAAAAAATGCACAAAAGTTTTCTATAAACACCAAATATATAATACCAATTTAGATAATTATAGGTTTTTCATACCTACGTAAAGTCTGTCTAAAAAGTCAACCGACTTGGATAGTGTGTATATTTCATCATTTAAAAATACTTATATTCGATACTCTTTATAAGGTTCTTCTATTAGTAAACAATGATCAAGATCTCTTAATCAACCTTGATTAATGAACCAGGTGTTGACTACATCAGATTTCATTTTACCCTAATAATTACCCAAGTCTTTTTCTTTTTGACTTTTTAGACAGACACTATCAATCCAAATTTTGATTCTACCAAAATTGTAAACAAACTGTCAAGGGATCGAACAACATTAATATTACAACCAAAACTTCTACCAATGCATTAGAGGTCTCCATTACTACACATAATATCTTCATAGACAGTAAATATACTACATCTAACACACTAACATTGCACCTTGCTTCGCTTCCAAACAGGTTGGCCTCGTCGCGAGGATCCCGTTAGGCATCCATGTAACAAAATATACGTACTATAGTGAATAATACAGGTTTTAATTGATAGCCTCCATCATGGGCTCTTGGTCGACTTTCTCTTCACTTGTGCCTGTATATGCGCTTTTGATTAGTTTCCGATGGTTATACTGTTCTGTTTGAGTGATTTTGGTTTTGTTATCTGAATATATTTCCAATGCTTATTTTGTTTCTTTTATTTTTTCAGGTAAGTCAACTTTGCCTACTAATATCAACGCTATGTGTACTGACACATATACAGCTAAACTGGTAAGGTATAAAATGCTATTCAAAATTAATTTACACTTAATATAATAAAGAGGTACAGTTTTTTTGTTTGTTTGTACAGGTAAGGTAGTCTCTGAAAGTACTGGTTCGATTGCTAATTTTTTTTCACCGATAGAAAGTTGCATTATTTCTGAGTGATATAGGCAATATTATAAGAAAGCGGGCGAAGCTGCGGGCAAGAGCTAGTAAAAGATAAAGATCTTGATCTTAACATTGTAAATACTTACTGTCCCCCGCGGATTCATCCTCATTTTTGACTACTGTTCCGCTTCTTTAGAACGTAACGTCATGTTATATTCATTAAACCCCAAGCGAACGCCGGCGTTCGCGCACCTATTGTCTTTCAATTGTGTCTGTAATTATCACGATCGAATGGTATATTATGTCGTGGCCGGATCTTAGAAATTGATCACTTCATTATATGGCTAAGTAGAACTGACCAGATTATTTTGAACGTTAAAGTTTGATGATATGTCAATCTTCGTTTGGCCTACTTTCTTTAGACCTTAGATCAATGATATGGCTAAATAAGGATTTATTTATTTAGTTATTTATTTATTAAGGATCGCCAACATTACAGGCACTGGAAATTAACATAGGTAATCATTTTGTATACTATTCAAGTGCTGCAACACTTACAGACAATCACTACATTAATGGTGAACATCAGATTTTAAAACACATAAACATATAAAATTAGTAAATAACATTTTCAATTGAATTCATCTAGAAGAAAATTAATAATTAATAAAAATAACAATAAAAATAAAAATTATGTCAGCAATTAACAACACAAAAACACAGAACAAGAAATATAAATGGGAATTGATAGTTAGGTAACAATAGATAAATGGATGTCAAATTGGATTAAATAATTGAACTATTGAGTGTTAGAGTTTTATTGACATATATCATCAAACGTTAAAACGTTCAAACGATCTGATCACTTTTAATTGGCCATATAACGAAGTGAAGTGATCAATTATAAGATTTGGCCATTGTATCATGAATCTAATTATATAAAGTATATAGATTTTTTTCAATCCTGTTGGTAGTTCCAGAGATTATTGCATCTAAATAAACAAAAAAAAAATACGCTTTATTAAAAATAAGTAAGTATATGAAGTTAAAACAAAGCCACCAGACCGCAGGAAGCGACTGCGGTTTATCCACTATCGATTCGATGCGGTTTTTACTAATAGAAACACAATAGTAAATGTGGAAGGTTTCTGTAAACAACATTGTTTTTAGTATAATATGCGAAATCTGAATACATAGTTTATTTAGAATCAGTAACTGAATCGATTCCAATAGTTTTTACACTATGTTTTATCAAAAATTATTTAAAAAGGTCATAAGTTGGATACCACCGACACTAAACACAGGTCACAGCAGGTCATAGCGGACATTAAACACTAGCGCACATCTGGATGCAGGTGTAAAACAACCCTACATTCGCCCGGGTGACCGAGTAACATAACAAGCTTATAACTTCGTGATTTTTCATCGTACAGTTATGAAATTTTGTACTCAGATTTTTAACATAAAAATACTAGACACGTATTTCGGGTTTTGCATATAATACTAAAACTAATATTGTATATAAAATTGTACCTACCTGCGTAAAGCCGTGGCAGGACAGTAGTTATTACTAATTGTTGGAATATAACAAAAACAAATCCATCCTGCTTCAACACTATGGTTTTTTTCTTTCTAAACAATAAAAATATTGTATTCTGAGCCCCTCGTCAGCACTTGACTGAAATCCCTAGTCGGTTACTGTTACTGTATTTCACTAGCCTTTCTTAGGAGCACACGTCTTACGTAATGTTACTGAAACACACCTTCTAGTACACAAAGAAAAGAATAATAAACAGTTATTATTGAAATCCTTAAAACGATGTTTCTCTTTGGTGCCCACCTAATAAACACTACTTACTACTTTCCATTCCTGGTACAAGGTCTATACACCTGGTAATAAAATTTCAATTGTGGCGGCAAAAGGCTTATAGACCCATTAACTTTTAAGAAACCATAATCTATTTTTGACTTCGTGTAAAAATATATCTCTTTCCTACACCGAACCAAATTGAAGCTATGCCTTCCGCACGACAAGGAAGTCTATAGGTACTTTTCTTAGCAGCACTGTAAGCGAGACGTATTACAAGATGTTTAAACCTGGTATCGCACTTAACGTGTTAACCCCAACACTTATAATGTAAGTAATGAAGCTTTTCTTCTTGCTCGTAATTCAACAGCGTGATAAGAAACTGTCAACTCACTTAGCTAAGAAGTTGACCTTTGTGAATTCCAAAATGGTCCTTACTAAAAATAGAATAAAGAGCAATATAATGAAGGAAATACCATCCGCGTAGAAATGTGCAATACAATTGATGGTGGTAACGTAAAGGTCAGTAGGGCGCTTGGCTCGCCGTCTGGGTGGCATCCGAAAAATGTCGGCGATCCAACTTGATTCCGGGCATTTGTGGAATTGTCGTAATATCTTCTAGGTATGTAGGTACTTGCTTTGGACATTAGGAGTATATAGCTCTATTTAGTAGGTATGGTGTGTAAAAAAAGTAGTGTGCAGTAATTGTGTGACGCGAAAATGCGATGTCGCGTTTTCGCAGAAATTGCTCTAAAGATATAAACAAAAAAAGCTTCACGGGGATAGTAAATAAGTCGGTGCTACCTACCTTTCTTTAATTTATTTACTCGTATTTAATAAAAACAGAACGGCCGAAGTAAATTATACCATTTATACACAGACAGAAGTATGCACAAAAACACAGAATAATAAAATATAAAATAATAATTAAAATTAAAAACAGATCCCTAAATCGTGCAGGACTTTTAGGGGTACGGCGGCGGAGACCTCTCGCGCCGGGCCCTGGTCGAGGCCATGGTCCGGAGCGAGGAGGAGCAGGAGCAGGCGGTCGCCGACTTCTGCGAAGCAGTAATGCTCGCTAAGGAGGAGGCCGACCGCATCAGGCAACGGCCCTCTCGCCGCCGCCGCCGGGATTCCGATCCCGATTTCCAGCCACCGTATGCGCGGGCTTGCGGACAGTAAGCAATTGGTAGCTTGCTGTTCGGCCGTCCGGTAACCGTCCGGACCAAGCCCAAATCGTCGACGGCGCGCGCTGTTCCCGCGCGCCTCAAGGAGTTGTCAGCAACAGCAGGGGCCCAGCCGGGTCGAAGCCTACTGGGGCCAGGGTTATCCGAAAGGGCGCTCGAGCCCCGGTATGAAGGCTAGAAGGAACGGGTTTTTTAGTCAGTAAGAGTCTGACACTATCTCCCGCTCCGCCCAAGAGCGGGGGTTGTCATAAGATGATTTTTCCCATCGAAAAAAAAGGGGTATACACCCCTACTTTTTAATTAGTACACAAAATAATTAGTACACAAAAAAATGGGGCTGTATCTGTACCCGTTACTGATACATATTTTTGTATTCAAAAGTAGAAAAAACCGAAATCCTAAAATTGACCACGAAAAGGTAAATTCATCATAGATTCAATCATACATAACAATTGCTAGTAGAAAATACTGCGGGCAGTGTTTTTCCATTTTAATCGTCATTTATTCATTCATAATCAGTAATGCTCGTAACCCTGCACAATATTTCCATAAATTGAGAGACATTTTGGGATAAACACAAACGCTAATAATTTTGCTGTTTATGAATATTATTTATTGAGATTTTACTTAAATAATAACAAGGGCTTTTCTAATAAGCCCTTTAAGTATTTGTATTAATTAAAAATTAGTGGTGTATAATAAATATAACACTCAAGTCATTTCTGATAGTATCGTCTTCATAGCTTAATTGTACATGTGCTAAAAAAATCAAATAAGATTGAATTGCTAATTTTATTAGTTATACAAGTCTCAAAATAGGTATTAGACGAAGATCTACAAGTGACCATAGTGTTTTTGCTTACAAAGAGAAATACGACGCTGACTAGGGCAAGGCAACCTTCATTTGTTGGAGAGCACTTTAGGAAATAGAAGACTGCGAAGTGTACAGTCCAAGGTCGAAAGGTTTGTTTTGTTTTACCGATGGAAAGTTCTTAGTTTTTTTCCTGGCTCTTTGTGAAACGATAATATTATTATGACGGTCATAAGCAATACTGTTTCTCTATTCTCTTAGTTACGTTTATCTCACGTTTATCTGTCACATGAAACACTGATTGGCGGGTGTGATACGTAGGTATTTTTTTTACACCAATGCAATTTTGGTTGCTCAATAATTAAATGGAGTTTCAGACAGTCATTATCGCTGATAAATAATAATGGTCAAAAGAGAATCAGGCCTTCTGACTAGGATAAAGAATGGACCCTAATCCATCACGTGATGATTATTTATTTGTCTTCGAGTTTACGATTCTAGGATATGTCAGTTTCCTCACGAAGTTGTCGTTCTCCGTTTTTACAGCAGAAGTAATGAAATAAATTAAAAAAAAAAATAAGCGCCTGTCCGGGTGAAACTTGTAATCCTTGCGGTTGTCATCGGGTTACCACTGCTTCTGATAACTAACTTCTCATATCACAATAAGGCTTCTATTAATTCCACCTTTTAAATTTTTCCATAACCCCTAACAGAATACAGGCTAGAATAATTATATTTTTTCACACAGTTAACTGTTGGCTCATGTCATGTTTATTAACGGCTATTTTATCAATCTGCATTGAGTGTCGGCAAATCAATGCAAAGTTATCGTTGTCCTACTTCCCAGCGTTTGTCTGTCTGTCTGCTTGCGTGGGCGCAATAACTCGAACACAACGGCTCTTTTGATAAACAATGCATTTGTTTATTAATAGTTAATCCGTTTGTGTACCGAACTTCGAAGGACGGATTACAAATTGTGTTATTGTTGTTGGACACGGTGAGAAGAGAGTGTATAAATGATTTGTTACGGGTGTAACATATGCTTTAGATTCTTTTACATTAAGATGGGAAATCATCTGTACTTATATGTAAAAGATCAACGGGGTTACTATGACGTTCAAAGTAAGATTGTTTTAATCTTGTTTCAGTGTGGGTAAGAGATAACAATAATATATAATATTTCCACAACTATCACACAACGCCGTCTAGTCCCAAGCTAAGCAGAGCTTGTGTTATGGGTACTAGACAACTGATAAACATACTTATATATGTCTAAATACATACATATTATGGATAAATTATACCCAGACACAGAAAAAATGATTATGCTCATCACACAAACATTTGTCCTGGGTGGGAATCGGACCCACGACCTCCGGCATAGCAATCAGGGTCACTAACCACTAGTCCAACAGGCCAGTCAAGATGGCGCTAGACAATCTGTATAGTTCTGTCTCTTACCCATACTAAAACAAGATTAAAACAATCTTACTCTAAACGTAATGGTCAAGGTCCTAGTCCTGACTTACTTACTGCCTCCTCAACGCCCAACCCAAACCCTTGGACCTAGAATGCTAAAATTTTGCTTACATGCAGCGATTATGTCACCGGAAAATTGCAAACACCGAAGATTGTAAAGTATCGAGAGAAATTGTAAACAATGTTTTTAGGTTCCGTACCTAAGTATAACAACGAGACCGAAAGGTTCTGGAGTGGCGACTGCGCATTGGATGACGCAGCATTGGAAGACCTTCCACAAGCTGGACCGATGTACTGGTGAGGAGGGTCTCGGGAATCCGATAGATAGGAGACGCACAAACCTTTCGTTGTGGTGACACTTGGAGGAGTCATATGTCCAACAGTGGACATCTTTCAGCTGAAATGACGATGATGATGATGGTAATCGCTTGAACAAAAAGCAGCTGTACCTAAAACGACCATTGAATATTTTTAACGTAAACGTGAAATAACTGCAGTTCATTTTAAAAATCACTAAAGCTTTGGTATTTGTATAAACTTTATGTATTATAAACTATGACCCTATTTTCAGCCGGACAACACTAATTTTGAAATGTCAAAACTATTTCAACTTTCTTATTTTCAAACTAATTTCAAAACTTATTCTATGCGCAATAAAGTCCTTTTCACTATGTCACATAATTCTAACTAGCAGAAAACGTATTTAGAGCGATTTTAAATTGTATATCTGAAACATAGAGTATATTTTCTCTTGATATATTAGGTTCTGGAAGTAAGGAATGCTGTTGTGTCATTTTAGACTGTAAGTGTCTAGTTTTAAGGTAAGTTTTTTGTTGAAATTTGTGAAATAATTGTTAAGGTAGAAATAAACCGAAAAGTATTTGGGCCAGACAGTTTGGCGCCGTACCAAATAGACAGCCACTAGTTTCCGAATTAGAAACAAAATCAACGGCATCTTATACGTCTTTTATTTTGGGAAGATCCATTTTGTTCGTGTTAACTGAGATAGTCAGATAAATTGGATATAAGACGAGAGGAAAACAAATAAATAGTGGATAAAAATGTGCCAGTTTATCACTGTAAGGGTGAATTGCACCATTTAACTATAAGGATAACAAAGCCGTTAACAGTTGTCAAATCGTTGAATTGACCAATAGGAGGCCGTTTCACGGCTGGTTATGGTTTAGTTATCGTTAATAGTTAAATGGTGCAACTCACCCTTAGAGATACCAATTTCAAGTCAATGTTTTGATTTATCTATATAATAATATATATAATGTTAACTTGTTAAGTATCTTTCTAACAAAGTTTCAGTTGTTAAAAATTGACCAATGTACCTACTTAACTAACTTTACTTACATGATCTTTAACATTTTTCTGTTTTTATTATTCCCAGTTACTTACTTATAATTTAATTTAATTGAATGCGCTTATAAATGGTAAGCAAGTATTTATTTTGCAAATAGGTTTTGAGTGAACATTTTTACGCGTCAAATTTTTATTTCTTCAATTCAAAAGTGCAGATTAGTGTATCAGATGGTCATTTTTTTTTAAATTGATTTAATCTAGTGCTTGACTGCGATTCCACCTGATGGTAAGCAGTGATGCAATCTCTGAGGGTGAGGCGCACTAGTTTATTAAGAGTCTATTCACTCTAGCCTTGAATACACCCAAATTATAATTGGACGGAAAGACCGCAGCAGGCAAACTGTTCCAGTCCTTCGACGTACGCGATTAGAAAGTTCTTTCATTTGAAGAAAGAACCGTACAGATGTGAGTGGGCCTGTCTACTCAGTGCAAGAATTGATGTATATATATATACATTATTACGAGTATTAGGTACGTAGGACGTTAGTTATTGGTTATTGTTTTATGCGTGTGATGTTTACAAATATGTATCTACTTAATTGTAACACTGTGATTAGATACTGTATTCATTGTGACCTAATATTTATATTGTATAATTATTTCATTAATTAAAAAAAAAAAAAATGTTCTCCGCTGCATTCCATGCAGGTTGCATTATCACGACATCTGTTGTGTTGCGATACATTTGTAATTGTTTATGGATCAAACTCTTCGGGATCTGGGAAACCCACGCATCTGCTTTACAGTTTGTTTTCTTATTTATGTATCGATACATATACGTAAATGATATAGGTAGTGGGTAGGTGCTTAGTATTTGGTGAGCCTTTTCGGTCCCAGGCCAATGACCGTTACGATACACATGACTGCTTCTTGTCATAACAACAACCAACCATGACGTGTTAAAATGTGTTACCATATCTCAGGATTTTGGACTCTTCTCAGGATTGCGGCTGGATTTTTTCAAATCTCATGAAATCTCAGGATTTTTAGAATGTTTTTATAAAATATAGCTTATATTTTAAAGATCTTTAGCACTGCAGGAAGAAGGAACTCATGAGCGACAATTTGCGTTTTTTTGCAGAATTGTGTTTTCTCTTCCCTTATTAAAAGTATTTGGCCTGGCTTTTTGAAACCGCACCCCTTTTTAAAAACAAGCTTGTAATGAACTTGCAATGTTTGTTTAGGGCAAATCTTGCAAATGATTTTTAAAACCGTTATCAATATCAGACTAAGCTGAAAAGTATATAATGCAATTTGGACGACAATATAAAGTAAACAAAAATATGACTCTGTACTGAGTACTCTTGTTAAGTACAAGTACTTAACAAATGTGCCCATGCGCGAGAAAAACTTGCTATTAAAAAATAATTTAATTGAAAACTTATTGTTTACTTCTTTTATGTAAGTCAAACTACCTTTTGCTAGCAGCTTTGCTCTCGTGATAGTAGATTAGATAGCTAGTAGTTGGTAGCTAGCTACCTATCCTACAATGTATGAATCCGACAGCTATCACCCACACCATCCTACAGCAATTGTAGTGTAAGTTTCATCGAAAGATATTGAGCCGTTCGAATGTGAAGCAGTACCTAACAAACACACAACATCACACTTAGGAACTTTCGTCTTTACAATATTAGTGTGATGTCGGTATTATTTAAAAAAATAATAAATTCTACATTAACGTCAACAGCAAACATTTTAGAAGGCGCCACAACAAACAGTAAGTAATCGATCAAAAGTCGATAACTACCGGTTCTGTTATCGGTGCCGGCGGGTGACCTTCTGACATCCTTGCGATCTGACCGGCTGGTCAGCAGCTGCCAAGGCCGCGGTACAAGGCCGGGGAAACTAGCTCTGTTGAATCTTATTAAATTCTGTCTTTAGAGGTATGCGGAACGATTTAAAGTCCCGTAAACGCGCATTGAAAATTGAAGATCCTGCGACCAGACGGGTGTTGTATCAGTTGATTCCTTAATAACATATTAATGTTCATTCATATCCCGCGGAGAACTCTTCCTCGGCGTTCAATAGCAATACGGGCACCGCGCGGTTTTCTTCTGGTGACACGATTGCCCTCATAATTTGTGTTTCAGAGCTCGAAATATCTTCCCTGATCAGTTCAATAAGTTCATCAAACGATTTTATTGACATTCTCAAATAGTCAAAAAAAAAATCTCTCAAGCAGTCTTATTGGGATTCTTATAGCGTTATGAATATTGGCCATTTGTCAGTCGATCCCTTAATATTGGATGCACCCAATACTGCCTTTTCCTTCTTTTCTTTATTTTCTGTTGCTCCGGACACGCTAGTTCCTCTTCGACTACCATCTTGAACTGATCGCAAATCGCTAACTAACCGCCGATGTTTGAACAGTTGAATTTTTTTGCGGTTTAACCCGCACGATTTCTCAATCGCGCGGTTATCGCCGTGTCTTAACCGTCCCATAAGGTAGCCATTTACGCTATATACCTGACATATTTGCCTGTACAATTGAGTTTTACAGGATAGCCGGAGCGTGTCTGTCGCTTAAATCTGTGTAGGTTTGCACGCAAGCTTATACCTTACATGCAAACCTGTCAGGTACCTACACACTAGCGTGTATACCTTTATTGCGCAATGCAGGATTTTGTAATTTTAGTTCGTATGTGACGTCATAGATGTCGCTACACGCCAATACCATTATTGTACCATGCAGGATTTTGTATTTTTAGTTCCTATGTGACCTCATAGATGTCGCTACACGCCAATTACTCCAATCTACGCAACGGACAAAGTTTTCATTAATACTGTAAACGCGGAACATTTCTTTGTATAATTTGCACCAATTCCAAGCAGGAGCAAGCCACTAGTATGGACCTAAGAATATAATGACTGGTTACCCCACAAAACTTGTATAACAGCCCGAAATCAAATACCGGACAGTTACCCAGATCAGTCATAACACCTGTCTGGTTGGAGGATCCTCCGTTTTCAATGCAGGTTTGCCAGGCTTTACACTCTTTAAAACGGAGGATTAACAAACAGACGGATAAAGCAACTTTGTTTTATAGACCCTATGGAGAGAATGATATAATTAGCTCGTTAAAATGCTTCCCCACGTGTCGACGATGCGTGGGGTGTGTGACCATCCTTGTGAGTCATCCAGCTGGAAAACATCGGCCAAGGACACAGTGCAAGGTCGTATAACTGGTTCTGTTTCATGTCTAATGCACGTTCCTCGTCTAATTATGGGTGCAGTTGGAATTATGAACACGCTCGTTTGTGTTTATAAACTGCCTGAAACAAATAAAGGCATCTACTTAAAGGTAATTCCAATCAATTTTTTTGAAGTTGGTGTTTTTTTTTTTTAATATTGCAAGTTGGTGTTTACCAAATGACATCTCGAGATCATCAGAGAGAGGGCGCGTCATCAAACTTTGACTAATGAAGTAGTTTAACAATGGAATCTATTGGTTGTGTTAACGGGTTTCTGAATTTCAATTTTGAGTTAAGAACACCTCAAACCGCTTTCCACGTCTGTCTATTTATCCCCGGATTCCTCCTAAACCACTCAACGGATTTTGATGCGGCTTTCACTAACAGAAAGAACAATAACCCAGTAGTGTGTGTATTCTTCAGTTGTTCTTTGCGTTCTAGGGCCATAGTATATCCCGTGGCGCTAGCGATACTCAGTCCCGTTAGGCTCTTATGGATTTGCTCATAAAGCAAATAACCAACCTGGTTTTGTTGATATCTGGCTCGGTCCTAATCGGACGGCAAACTACTCGTTGTTCGTCGTCTAGGAACTCGGTGACCGGGAATCGCTCTACAACTTCCCACGGACGCCCTTATCCTGTGTGAAGATGTCAGATCCCTCATAGTTGCAGCCCTCTCCTTTGCTAGCATTACTGCTTCACAGATCTCTCTACTTTCGAACTATGACCTGAACCAGGTCTGATGCAAGAGGCCGTCGATGCCGATCGCCTTCACGAAAACAGTGGTGCTCCGCTCAAGAACGGCAAACCTGTGCCATGCTTTCCACCGTAGTTAATCCCTCCCAAAGATGGCTATGGCCAGTAACTTTTATCCTTGAGTAATGTCCTACATAATGGACCAAAGATGTCACTGTATGGTACCCTAGAGACGGCAAAAGAAAGAAGGGACGTCAAAAAACGAGATGGGAGGATGATATTAGGAAAGTGGCTGGAATAATATGGCAAAGAAAAGCAGAGAACAGGATAACGTGGAAATCCCTAGGGGAGGCCTATGCCAAAGGGCACGCTGATAACAATGTTACCGATGTCGAAGATTGAAACTGTGACCATTTAATTTAATTATTTTATGAAATTATAATCATAATAATAATATTCATATATAATAATAATGTAATTCCAAATTAATTTAATGAAATATTGAAATAATTAAGCAATAATTTATTTTATTAACTTATGCTACAAAATTAATCTATTGTTATGATTTAAAAACTGTAAGTTATAGAAATATCATTGTTATTTTGATTATGAAATGATTCGACAGAACCTTGGAATGAAATGTATTATCAGAAATAAAGGCTATTTGTATTTGTAATGTCCTACATCACTACTACTAAGACCAGTCCTCAGTCACTCAGCTATTTAGTACTAGCTTTTTCCAATGACATTGTCAATTACGTTCCAACAGATTCTTTTGGCGGATCTAAAAGGTCCCTTTTCATTCTCAACTTTGGCAAGATTCTGAGGTTACTGACACGTGTGACGCATTTTGATGTTGAGCCCCTCTTTAGAATTCTCCGCATCTTCGGAGTTATCATTAGTCATACACGTCACGTACGCAAACAATGCTAACTACCTGATTTGGAACACGTTTCTGTAGGTCACACAAATATCCAGTTGAGGTTTACTTTCAAATTCCTAATGCATTTTCAATACACTCACTCGAAAACCCGCTCTTATCTCACCGCTTTATACAGTAGACTGTTTTCCGCACTAGTGTAGAAAAGTACGCGTGCTCTCCGCCACAATTTTATTACATTTATTGTATCAGGCTGGGCACGCGTCAGTCCTCACGAGTCGCCGGTCAGACCCCGTTTATTCATAAATGTGTTTAGTTTTTAAAAGTCATTTGATAGGTATTCGTGCAAATTTCTCACTGCAGCAATTGGCTGCATAACACACTCGCCTCCGGCTGGTGTAGATTCCGCCTCAGTCGCAATGATAAATTTTCTCTAAAAAAATTACGACGCATTTTTGTTCATTTTGTACTGAAGAAAATTTATAGGGTGTGAGATGTGCGAGAGTGATAAACATGGCATGTCGAACCTATTCGTAGTGCGATATGAGCCAGTTTTCGAGTAAGTATATTGAAAAAATACATACATGTCTGTGGTTGAAAAAGCCGAGAATTTCAAAAAAAATCTAACACGTGCGAAACTTGGTTGGAATGCTAAGAACTAAGTAAGTAGGTAATCTTTCCTATTTCCGTTTTTGTTTCTATGTGGGATGTAAACAGTTTTTATGTACATCCTATATGGTAGGTATGTTCTAGGCATTAACTAGCTATCAGTGTCGGATAGGACAGACTACCCACAGGCGTCACCCACGCAGATCTTACTAATCTAGGAACGACAAAAACATAATTAATATTGTTCGTTAATTAGCTGATGTCTGGTACTGGACGCGTCGTAAATGGAATTGGTTTGGCTCTACATGTTTATATAAAAGGAGTTGTATTACGTATGAGATAATTTGTTTTTTTCTTGGGTTTATTTACTTAATAATTCATATAAAAAAAAAATTAAAAAAAATAAGGTAAATGCTCCCGGTTTTTTTAAGGTTGGGGATCAGCTAATGATTTCTGTCTGACCACAGAAATAAGTCTTGTGTCTATGCTTCTGAATGAATTTTACTGACTAAATCCACACCTATGCTCCGTCTTTGTCTTGTGTTTCAAAACCTCGGGAGTCCCATTTTGGTAGGTTTTTGCAACTTGCAGTTCTGAATCGAATAGTACCTACCCACTTAAAATAAAAAAATATATTTGCGGTAGGGATATTACATTACACAATACAATAATATTCATTAAAACCATTAACATGACTCAAAATTTTAAACTTCAGTCCAAATATAAAAGTGAAAAGTTAAACAAAACCCACATAAATAATAGAGAAAGCCAACAAGCATGTGAACATCATACTATTAACCAAACCAATCATCGCACAGATCCAATTACGACCGACTCTTGCGCAACCACAATTTCATAAATCACCGTTTGCACGCGCCTGCGCACCGGAACGTTAGATCGACCATTGTGCAGGCTTTGACCTAGCAAGGTCGATGATTTATTTCTTAGAAAGGACTTGTTATTGAGGCCAGAGAAAGTCCTGAATGAGTCTCAATCTCAATATCTGATGAATGGGAGTCATTTATCAGACCAATTCTAGTCTTTGTATCAAAAGAGGTCTATATGATGAGTTATAGCATTATAAAATGAAACAAATTAATTTTTTTTAGCCGGAAATGTAGTGTCGAAGGCCGATTTGCGAGTTGTTTGTTGCTAATGCATGTAATATTGGATCATTAGATTTGTGTTTGAGGAAATTAGTGTTTTTATAGGCTTTTGTGTTTAAAAAATAATTGAGATCCTTGGATTTGAACTTAAGCTTATGAATTACCTTATTATATCTTCCAACCTGAAACGAAAAAAAATACGCAAAAAAAAAACATTAAAATATATGCAGCAACATACTTACCTATTCACTATCTTTACTGGTGACAAAAAAAAAAAGATTTATTGAGTAATAGGTTATAAAACAATTTTTATTACACTATAAATTGTTTAAAAAATTTCTTAGGATTTTAATTTTCCCACCAAAACCGTAATTTTTGTTGAAAGTACTATAATAGACCTACAAGCGCCATCTCGTTTATTTACGTGTAAACAATAACATCAGAGCCACCTATACTGAAACGTTAGATGTTTCAAGCTTGTACGTAGTTCGTTGTAGCGTAGCTAGATGGCGGTAGCGACTACTTTTATTCGCGCGTTTCAATATTGTTCCTTTCGTGGTTTTGTACTATAGTTATATCAGTCATTGACTTATTGTCCTTATTTAGACTAAATTATAATAATAATATATTTAATTAAAATATATAGGTACATAACTATGCGTAATCGACGCAAACGAAACCTTTGTTTCCGAATTGAGATGTCACAATCATGGTAGGTACTTACCTAAAATAAACTTGGTAAACATGGTACTTGCTATTGGCTTCACTCGCATGAAAGTAAGTTTTTCCATACAAACTTCCAACCCCCTTTATAGCCCTTTAGGCGTGGAGTTTCGTAAAACCCGTTTTTAGCGGATATCTACACCCTATAGGAAACCAACCTGCCAAATATCAAGTTTGTAGGTGTTATATAGTTTCTGAGAATTCGTGGTTACTCAGTGAGTGGTACTTCGCTTTTATATATATTATACACTAGCGGCCTGTCCCGGCTTCGCACGGGCATTAAATATGGCCTATGTTACTCAGGATGAAGTTAGCTTTCCAATAGTGAAATAATTTTTGATCGGCACAGTAGTTTTTCAGTTTATTAATTACAAACATATACATTAAAAATATAAATTTTCCCTTTTTGTAATAAAACTAGCTTTTGCCCGCGGCGTCGCTCGCGTAGGTGCATAAAATATAGCCTATGTCACTCCGGGATAAAGCAGCTTTCTATAGGTGAAAAAATTTTACCAATCGGACCGGTACTTCCAGAGAACAAACAAAAAAACAAACTTTACCTCTATAATATTTGTGTAGATAAATAATATATATGTAAATTAGTGTAGATTATAGATTTCAAGCACTTAACGTCGGCCACCCATACAGCAGACTTTATCCTTTCTTGCCACATCCTTACGGCATCCCTACCGATCGATTCCCATGTTGTATGGGGGATAAAACCCATAAATTATATTAACACGTGCCCAACAGCGGACGTGGACTAATAATAGATATATTTTTAAACTCAAATAGAGCATCTGATAGATTCATTGGTTCCATTCATTGGTGTTATGGTAATGTGGAGAAATGTTTAATGTTTATTCATATTTTGAAACACATGGACGCCCATAGACGGTTGGAAGTTTGGGAGAACTTTGAAGGAATCGTATATATCGTAGGGTGTATTCAAGGCTAGAGTGAATAGGCTCTTAATAAACTAGTGCGCCTCACCATCAGAGATTGCATCACTGCTTACCATCAGGTGGAATCGCAGTCAAGCACTAGTCTAAACCAATTTAAAAAAAAAGTTTACAGTCACACTGGAGCCTTAACGCGACCTATTTTATGACCTTAATCATATCATACCAATCAAAAGACATCTACTGTTGGACATAGGTCTCCCCCAAGCGTCGCCACAACGACCGGTCCTGTGCGTCACGCATCCATTCGATTCTCGCGACCCTGACCAGGTCATCGGTCCACCTTGTTGGGCGCCTTCTAACGCTACGTCTTTCAGTACGTGATTACCACTCCAGAACCTTTCGTTCTCATCGACCATCTGTTCTACGTGCAATGTGCCCTGCCCATTGCCACTTTTCAGTTTGGCCATTCTTCAAGCCACGTTGGCAACCTTGGTACTCCTGTGGATATCTTCATTTTGTGACCTTAAAGGTAGCCATGGATACACGCTAGGGTATAGTCAGGTAAACTTGTATGGAAACCTGCACAGTTGTGCAACATACACGCTCCGGTTTACCTGTACAACTCATCTGTACAGGCATACCTATCAGCTTCATCCCACTTTATCGGGCGTTACTATTTAAATTTCGCGGGCTTTCGGCGTTCTTTCATTTTAACTCGTCATTTTTTACAGGTAGAATGAACCAAAGTAATCTTCTGACGCTCCGAATAGGATCTTAATGCCCGCTATATATGCTAGGGTATACCTGAGACAGGTTTGCCTGTACAGTTGAGTTGTACAAGTAAACCGGAGCATGTATCTTGCACAACTGTGCAGGTTGCCCTACAAGCTTACCTGACAGGTATAACTGTGCAGGTAAACCTGTCAGGTATACCTACTCTAGCGTGTATGGATAACTTAAAAAATATAGTTTAAAAAAAACAAAAAAAAAAACACGCTTTCATAGCAAATCAAACTAAAAAGTGTAAAATAATCGAAGCAATCGAGCACCCCACACTTTTTTCACAATGATATTAATATTTTTCGTTCATTATTATTATTTTCTGTTTTTTTAGTTTTTTTTTAAACTATATTTTTATTTTTCACTAAAAAAAAAACGGATCATTGTATTGTCATCAGTCTCCGATAGGTGTGCAAAGTTTGAAGAAAATCTGATCACCCAAAGTTGGTCAAAATCGAGCTTAGAGGCGTTGGTTACAAACATACAGGTGAAGCTAATATAAGCGTATTTAAAAGAAAAAGCTTTCTTTCAAGCGAGACAGAGTTCAAGAGCGATCAAGAATATAAGTAATGTATGAAGAGGATCGTTAGTGTGTTCACAAGTACTTGTATAAGTAATTAAAAGATATTGTTCTTCACTGGCTGGTGTCACTTTTTGTGGCTCGTAGGCGACGAATACATTATTGTATGCAAATTAGATTTGCAAGTGACGTCATTTAGCGCTGAACAAAAAAGAAACTGGAGGTGTTACAAACATTTAGGCTAATAACTTTACTGCAGTTGATATTTAGCAAAAAAGTCCTTGAAATGTCATTCAGGAAACGAGTCTTAATTGCATCTTATGTTCAGGTCATTTGGTTATCGTTGAATTTCGCATTAACTTGGAGGAATTTTTACGAAGTAAAAATAATATGCTTTTTTATATTCGATAAAGACAGTGTTGTGTATTTTTTTTTAAACATAAATATTGATATATTACCGGACCGCGTATTCTGAAAGGAGTATATTCAGTATCGGCTACTGAATCAGTTTCAGCTGTATAAAACATAGGTATTTTATACAAGGTGTAAGGGTCAATTTTTTTTTCAGTTTCCTGAAAAACAAAAATTGTGGATTGTTGTTCAGTTTCGTCTACTACACAAACTTTACAAACTGAAACTGAACAACTATCCACAACTATTTTTTTCAGGAAACGAAAAAAAAATCTGCCTCGCCTTACAAATTGTCCAATCAAGTTTATCATTTTGTATGGTGACGCAGATTATTTTTTCGTTTCCTAAAAACAAAATCTTGTGGAAGGTTGTTCAGTTTCGTCTACTGAGTAAGGCCTAAAAGTTTGCGGAGGGGTTTGTCCCTTACACCTTTTATAATTTCAGTTTTACATAATTTTGGATTTATTATCCCTCACTGCGTTCGGGACTAAAACTTAACCTTCGTTCCGCTCATAATTCAACATGTCGCCGTCACTGCTTTATCCCCTATAGTCACATAATCTACTATTATTTTATACTCTCATTCGTGAAATCCCTGAAATCAGCAATTCTGACTTTTTACTTTGACCCCTTTTGGATTCAAAGTAGCAGGACATCTTGTAAAATTCAATCTTGTGATGTCAGTTCAGTTTGTCATCTCTATTTTTTTTTTGAAATACTAAAAATACTAAATAATTATTATTTCCTTTTCAGGTAAGTAATCAATTTCACTTAACAACTGAGACTGACGCCTCTCCTGCAAAACTGGTAAGAACTGAAATGTTTTAGATATCATCTAGAAAGTAAAAAAAAGAAGTAAGAAACCAAATCATTTTATTTGCGGGAAATAACGCAATCTTACGACTAACTTACAAATGTAAAATAATTAACTAAATAAGTTTATCTAGTGCTCAAGGAGTTTAAAACTTTGTTCTGTCAATTGTTTGAAGACAAAAGTTAGATAATGTTGATTCAAATTCGTAAGGGACTTAAAAATTATAAGTAATGATTCTTTAAGGAAATTATGCGCCAAAAAATCGGCTGAACGCCAAAAAGATAAAACAATGTCTAAGTATTCTGGATAGTTTGACGGGTGGCAGGACAGAATGGAAGAAAAAAACATGTTACGCCGACCCCAAGTAATATGGGATAAGGGCAGGAAGAAGAAGAAGAAGAAGTATTCTGGATATCACAACCACACTAAAATTAAAAATGTAAAATTTTTGATCTATGTGTAGGTATAGTTACATCTTCACGATCAAACAGCTGAACGGATTCTGATGTAATTTGATATACCGGTAGACCATGTCGAAGAACAGGACTTTTTATTCTTGGTGATTAGTGATACCTTTGGGTTAGTATTTTTAGACGGGTAAATAAATATATACCGTAGGCAGAATCTAGGCTACGTAATTAACATAATTTGGTGCTTACTGCCCTTACTTCGTAGCGACTAATAAAGTAATAATACATTTATTTATGTTTTAATTCACACCCCTATGGTGATAAAAATAATAACTATCATGTTTTGACGTTATCATGCGGGTAAAACGATTAATATAATACGATATCATTTCGAACGAATTAAAAACACCTCCCCTATGTAGGTAACCCTTTATTCATAGTAAAAATGTTCACGGTTTTCAATGCAGGTCGTCAATTTATTACGTATCTACATGGCTGCAGATTATCTACTACACAAAATCATCTGTATAATATGGCTGTGTTAAACAAAAAAAAAAAAAAAACCAGCCAAGTACGAGTCGGACTTACGCACGAAAGGTTTCGTATCGTCCGTAGCAAAAAAATGACAAAAAAATCACGTATGTTGTGTATGTTGTTTAGGAGCCCCACTTAAATAATTATTTTATTTGGTTTTTAGTATTTGTTGTTATAGCGGCAACAGAAATACATCATCTGTGACAATTTCAACTGTCTAGCTGTCACGGTTCGTGAGATACAGCCTGGTGACATACACACGGACAGCGAATCAATAGGGTCCCATTTTTACCCTTTCGTTACAGAACCCTAAAAAAACAAATGATGCGTGTCTATGAAACAGAACACGACGGTAACGCGTATTGCGCGTATCAATATGCATGTGCTACCCGGGAATCGAACCCGCTCCATCATTACATGATATGCATCGCAGATGAACACTACACTGTACTTAGTATAAAAAGCAAATTACATATGCTTTCTAGCTTGCATATCAGATTGCATGGAAATGTACGGTAATTATTTTATTTTTTTGTTCGCCATTGAGCCTACGTTTGTATGAATTATTTTCTTTAAGCGATGATTCGGGACTTTACTTATTTGTTTATTTGAAAATACATTATAATAAGCTAACAGTACTTCCACTAAAATGTTTATAATTAGACAGTACAAAAAAAAAATAGAATTAATTAACAAATTAGCCATACAGAATAGAAATTAAAATGTTAAACAAATCACACAAAATAAAATGTCACATAAAATGAAATTGTCACTTAGAATTAAATTGTTTTGTAAAATAAAACGGTCATGTAAAAAACCATATTAATTAAAACTGTCTTAAAGAATAAAATAATAAAAAAAAGCCTATGCCTACGGTGGCTAGGGCATGAGGGCCGTTCCATCATACGTGCGGCCGGCTCCTTAGGCTCCGGCTAGCATTACTGCTACAAACAAATTCAAAATATTTTTATTTCACATAGGCCTACATGGGCACTTTTAAAACGTCAGAAGCTAGTGCACGGTTTCAAATATTGGTCGTTTCATATGGAGAAGAACCGGTCAGAATTCTTTAATTCTTTAAATTCCTCTTCGCTCTGGTACCATGACCTGTACCGGCGCGAGAAGTTGTTGCTGCCAATCGCCCCCACGAGGGTACAGCGGTTCTCTGCCTAACGGGGCACACCTCTACTATGCTCTACCGTGTGGCGTTACACACAGTGGCGACATCCAGGCGTCACTTCCGCACGAATCTTATGCAGAAATCTCCCGAACTGACCATGTCCAGTGAGGATCTGCGACATGCCGAACGTGAGGACGCCGTGAGGTCTTTCCAGCCACGCCTCACACCGCCATGATTATGGCGTGCCCAAATTCTATCAACCTAAGGGTGCTATTATTATTAAGTACATATTTAAAGTGAGTGCTAGTTTAATACATGCTTTTTATAGGAGCACCATTAATGTATCAATTCGATAGATCGTAAATATTTTATTAGTATTCACTACGTTCATAAAATGGACGAACTTAGACCAACATAATAAAATGCTGAGTGGTTATTTTAGACGGTTCTTCCACGAGAGATTTAGTTCATTTTACGTAGAGGTTTTTTATTGATTTAGTATAAAGGGTGTAAGGGACAGCCCTCCACAAACATTAAGGGCTTGCTCAGTACCTAGACGAAATTGAACAACCTTCTAAAAATTTTTTTTCAGGAAACGAAAAATAAATCGGCCTCTCCATACAAACTGTCCAATCAAGTTTATAATTTTGTATGGTGAGGCGGATTTTTTTTTCGTTACCTGAAAAAATGTGTTGTGGTAGGTTGTTCAGTTTCGTTTACTGAGCAAGCCCTTAAAGTTTGTGGAGGGCTGTCCCTAACACCTTGTATAATATGTCGTGCCCAGATCTTTTAGAAATTGATCAATTCATAATGCGATCAGTCATTTCATGAAATGGTGCTATATCAGCTAAATTCATGATTATTTCATGATGTGGACAAAAATGGCTATATTATCGTAAATTACGTTGTTAGTAACGTCGTTGTCTAGCGGTAGAGTCCTCTGTTCCTCAATATGTTACTGTTTTCTATTACAAAATATCTAATTGTGCACTAAAATATGGTCTTACGGGAGGTTTAAAAAAAAAATCACGAAGGAGATTTAGGGTCAACGCAGACAGAAAGGAGCGCAGCGGAAAGGATTTTATTAAGGCACTCCAAAATTAATTAAACTTTTTTTTTTATTGTTGATAGGTATGCGCTTGACCGCTATCTCACCTGATGGAAAGCGACGATGCGGTCGACGATGGAACGCGCTTACCTAAAAGAAACCTATTCACTCTCGACTTAAAGATACATATGACTTTAAGAGACATATAGAAATAAAGTGCATATACGAGTAAGCTTAAACCTTACAAAAAATGCCCGCGCGTCCTCGAGGATACGCGAGAAACGTATCTTCGACATACGCCATCCGCCAGTAAATACCCGAGACCACGCGGGAATTATTCCTATTTGTCTGCGCTGACCCATAGGAGCGTATACAGCATAATTATACCCTACGCAGTATACGCTTCCTTCCTTCTTACCTTTCTCCTTCCTTCTTCTTCCTTCCTTTCTACCTTTGCCTGTCTGTGTCGGTGTGCCCTAAGTTTCTTAATAATTGTAAAAAGTCCATTTCTTATTCTTGATGCATAGTTGAATTATCCGTGCAATTGACTTGTTATTTAAATACAGAGTTTTTAAGCTATTGTAAAGCTACTATCGCGGGCCTTGAGCGTGGAGATCGAATCCAGAAATTCCGTAAAGAAAATAACCTAACACCCCCCACTCATTTGTTTTTTGAGTATGGTGACCGATAAGAAAACAAATTCAATTTTATGTGTGAAAGTGTAACTTCAATTAATATCAAAGAAAAAAAAAACAAAGGAAAAAAAATACTGCATAAATAAAATAAATAAATAATTATAATTGTATAAGTTGATAAAAATGCTATGCAATAGCTTTACCGCGGCAGTCCCCGAGTGTCACACGTCTTTTTTTTAACTTATATTTGTTTTTGCAAGAGCAATACATAAGTTCAAGCTTACTTTCTTGACACTTTTTCGCTCAACTACAGCGCTCGCCGTGCCTTCAAAAGTACCAATTTATCTACAAGTTATATCTACCGCTCTATGCTGAAAATGATGTTTGGTTTTTACACTGAGCGGTCACGATTCATTGATTTTTTTCACTATCATGAGTAAAACCCATGTAGATTCGCGGTACACGCGTTATCAGTTATCAATACAGCAAACGGATGCTGTTACCCGAACCTTGATGTTCTTCGTACTTTATTGTAAGTTTACAGACCCAGATAAATGCATTTAGTTGGTTTATCTCATCATACTAATATTAAGGATTTCATCACGCATACGGAATTACTCAGCATGCGGGGCTGCTGTCTTATATCATGCAAATACTTGTATTAAAAGGACATTTGCGGGCGTTACGTATGCCGAGCAATCCCGCATGCGTAATGAAATTCGCACGATATTAAAAACATCCTTATGTCGAAAGTTTGATTGTGTGTATGTTTGTTACTACTACACACTCGAACGGCTGAACGAATATCGATGTTTGGTATCCGGGTAAACCATGTCCTGGAGTAGGATTTTTTCACTTTTTATTCTGAGAGTCGTTTCTTGGGACTATTTTCTGTTATAACGCGGGTTAAGCCGCTGTCCCACTTCGGGGCAAAGGGTGTCCTCCATTCTTTCCATTGTTCCCGGCTCTGAGCCACTTCTTGCCAATTCCTAAGGAAGATATCGAAGTCGTCCCGCCAGCTCCTTCATAGCCCTGTCAGTAACTTAAAAAAAAAAATAGACACATTCACCCTTCCTCAAGAGCTTTCTTAACAACTTCCAAAGAGATAACTAGTACTATCTATGAAGTGAGTACCATGTAATAAAGTACTTAGTGGTGAGTGCTCTTGAATACAGGACAGACAGCTGTTCGGTCCAGTCACCCGGTCCGGCACCAATTCAGGCAATTTAGACTCACCAGCAGATACACTAATTGTAGCCAATGTAGCTCAATTAGATGATGTCGTTTTTTGGAAACATCTGTGGATTAAAATGTGGTGTGGTGTGGATAAGTTTTAAGTATAAGTAACAATATTATCATTATCACACTTTATATTATAAAGGCAAAAGTTTGTGTCCATATTTGATACTTGTTCACGAATAAATAATAATATCTAATAATTTCCACAATTATCACACAAAGCCGTCTAGTCCCAAGCTAAGCAGAGCTTGTGTTATGAGTACCTACTAGATAACTGACAAACATACTTGCATATTTCTAAATACATACAAATTATAGATAAATTACACCCAGACACAGAACAAATGATCGTGCTCATCGCACAAACATTTGTCCTGGGTGGGAATGAAACCCACGACCTCCAGCATAGCAGTCAGGGCCACTAACCACGCAACAGGCCAGTCAAATGGCTGAATGGAACTGGATGAGATATGGCTGACATCATTTAACGCTGTCACGTGGTCAGAACAACGGAATCGGAGCCGTGACTGACTCGAGGCGATCGACGAAAGAGAAACGAAACGGTGGTAAGTCTTAACTTGTCCAGGCCTGATGTGCTGAGTGAACAAAGAGTTTAACAGTGTGACTGCTCTAGTTGTGGGCACTGCAGCGGCTCGACGTAAGCGCGCTCGTGGTTAGATAAGATCAGATTTAGTATTAGTTACTAGACTAGCTAGAATTTTAACGATCACAAAAGGGTGTGTCGGTCAGCACGCTTAGCCAAATTGTGATGAAACGTATGGGAATGACGTCATCTCAACGTAAAGTCGCGTGGTCGGAACAAACGAATAGACAATTCGTAGCCAAGTTCACATCGTTCAAAATCGTTTCTACAATATTTAACGCTATATCCTTTGTTATACAAACTCTAAATTGTAGAACGAAAGCCCGACTCAGGCGCGTCAACATGGCTACCAACTTATCGTTTTCTACAATTGCTGTGACCGAGGCGTTACTGATTAGAGAACGGAATTCGATTGTAACTTGGCTGGTTCTTCATGTTAGCGATAACTACTTAAGTTTTTCCTATAAACACGATTTATGCTCGACAAGTTTACCCATTACGGCAAGAAGGTTACAGGAAACATACAGGAAATTGAAAAATTAACTACTGAAGATAAGTCGATATAATAAAGTTTTAATTAGTTGCTTGATCGTTTAGATAGACTAACGAATGTACGTATATTGAAACAGAAGCTCTACCACGAACTCTTAACGCATCCTAAACTGAGCTGTTAAAGAAATGGGGCTGTTTAACTACATTCCTTTTTTTTCCTCGCACGCTTGACATGTCATCGTAAGGCCCTTGAGGCCCTACCACAAGCTCTTAACGCGATCCATTTGACGACCTGAACTGAACTGTTAAAGGGATGGAGCCGTATAGGGTGTATAGTTCCATTCCTCTTTCTCTCGTTATTATTAAGACCGCCATTGCCCGGCTTTCAAATAGCACATTGGCGACCATTTTCTCACAAAAGTTAACTTAAAATGGCGGACTAAATTGGTTCGTAAATTCTTGTGGAGTTTAACAATGATATTTATTGTTTTGCTCTCGAACTAAGATAAATTGGAAGTTTAACTGTTGAAACCTCGAAACGTTCACTGCTAACGATTTACGCAAACATAACCATTTAGAATTTATGTTTTTGGTAACTTGAAGTTAGCTTTAAGTTTCGTAGGTACCAAATTTCGTCAGTGATTAGGTTTTTTTTTATTTTTTACTATGGAAAGGCTCGCGTTTGACCACTATGTCACCTTATGATGGTAAGCGATGATGTGGCCGACGATGGAACACGTTTTCCTAAAAGCAATCTATTCACTTTTGACTTAAAGGCCCTTAGGTTATAGCCATCAGGAAACTCAGACTCCGGCAGGGTTTTCCACTCCTTAGCTGAACGCATAATGAATTTTTTCCAAAAATTAGAATGCTGTGTACGTATGGGTGGGATGTCTACCATGTACCAGTGGCGCAACGCCGTACGTCTTGTAGTCTGATGATGGAACGGACTTAGCGGAATTAAATTGTGTAACTCCAGTGCACACTTCCCAAAATGTAAACGATGGAAAACGGACAGGCCAGCAACTCGGCGTCGATGCTCAAGACTAGGTTCTTTTCTCGATTAAAATTTAAAGAATATCCCTCTGGATTGAACTATTATATATTTGTCTACAATCATCAATATCATCATCAGCCTTTTTAATATTCCCTCACAGCTGGGATTCAGACCTCCTCTCTAGGAGAGGGAATGGGCCGTAATCCACCACGCGGGCCCAGTGCGGGTTGGTGAATGTCACATGTATTCGAATTTTTGGTTCTAGGACATGCCGGTTTCCTCACGATGTTTTCCTTCACCGTTTTGAGAGCAGAGGTAATGAAATAAATTACACGAAGTAATGCATCTGGCAGGGTTTGAACCCGCGACCTACAACTCGTAAGCCGGAGTCATTACCACTCGGCCACCAGTGGGGGAGTTTAATAGGGAAGCTGATTTCATAAAAACTTGTAAACTAGAAGCTCACCTACTTTCCATTTTATTTTCGTCTTCATTTCCTCAGAGGAAATGAAACCAAACTGGCCAGTACCTCATCATAGCAAATTGACATGCTCATGCGAACTCCTCAAACAGTGACCATACACATGCTCCTATAACACTTTCAAAATAGCACCTTATGACACGCATTTTAGAATCGATTTTACATTGTGAGATGTAGATTTATAACACTTACCAAATAATTTTCCACTCTAACAGCGAGAATATAGAGTTGACTTTTGAGTGAAAGGTGTAAGATTGGTATTGCATATGAATGGGCTTTGTGTAATGCAGTTAACTTTGCTCATTCAGCTTTATAGTGACCATTCTGGCTGAAAATTTTAGGATATAAGCAGCATAGTTTGTGTGAGTGAGAAATTATCACCACCAAACTTACTAAATACTAGCTTTTGCCCGCGGCTTCGCTCACAAACAGCATACATAAAATATATCCTGTCTTTTTTCTATTTTTTTAATGTTTTCTACTCTTGTCTCGTTTATCCGTCATTATAATTCTGTATTACTATTAACTAGCTTTTGCCAGCGGTTTCGCCTGCTTATTTCATTTCATTGTCAGAGATTGATGATGACAAACAAAAAAACATAAAAAACAAACTTTACCTCTTTATAATATTAGTGTAGATTATGATATAAATGGAAGTTAATAAATGTATCACACTCCCAGGGTTTCACCTGCTTCTTTGGTTAGGTGCTGCTCCGTACTTATTGGTTGCAGCGTGATGCATTAATAGCCTATAGCTTTCCCGATAAATGGGTATCCAACACTAAAATAGTTTTTCAATACACTCACTCGAAAACCCGCTCTTATCCCACCGCTTACAGGCATGCAATAGGCTATTTCCCGCACAAGTGCAAAATTGAGCGCGTGCTCTCCCCCGCCATAATTTTATTACATTTATTGTATCAGGCTGGGAGCGCGTCGTCCCCCACAGGTCGCGGGTCAACCCCCGTTTATTAATTTCAGTGAGTGTATTGAAAAAAGTCGTTTGAAATACGTGCAAACTTGTCACTGCAGCCCTCGCCTACGGATCGTGCAGATTCCGCCTCGGTCGCAATGAAAAACTTTTTGCACTTGTATCAAAATGTACTATTTCAATTTGAACCAGTATTTTCTGAGATTAGGTACCGCGTTCAACCAAACGTACAAACTCTACAGCTTTATAATGTTGGTCTTTTAGATGTACCATTTCATTACGAGAAAGCGAGATAAGAAGACCTCGTTTAAAATTTAAACAGTTTCCTTGATTATGGAAACGTAAGGTGCTGCTAATTTTCTCAGTTGGCTACATAATTATTAAAGCATCACTCAAAGGCAAACGTAACGCGAAATTCGTTCAAGGGAAAATTTTATAATTCAGCAGCATACAGTGATGATTGAGATGAGAGAGACACATAATAAAACAGTCCCCCACCGCGTCCATCTGTCTGTTTGTACTCCAAAACTACTGTACGGATTTTTATTCGATTTTCACCAATAGGCGTCATGTTCGTGAACGGGCGCTGTTTGTTAAGACTGCAATGGGGTTACCATTGCAGTCTCAACAAACAGCGCCCGTTCGTTTCTTAGCTGTCAGTGGCTTATTTAAATTATTAGATACATATTATTTAGAATTGTTTTTTTTAAACTTTATTGTTCTCACATAATACTAACGATAAGGAACATGTAATCGAGATATTTGTAATACGTAACATGATTGAATTTGGAATGCATGAAGAAATTGACTAGCATTTTTTCCCGGAGCATGTTCCTTTGGGATAATTTTCTACTTCTACTCGGGCGAAGTCACTAGCAGAAACTAGTAGTACACACGACCTTTACACCTATAACCGCCTATATTTTAAAACACAGAAACAATAAAAAAATTAAGCGATTATCAAAAACTAGACAAATTACGGTTAATTTGCGTGTTCGCATTCATTCCATTTTAAGAGTGATGTACTTTTAATTTAGAACATTACAAGCTAAGTTTCTCCGTATCAGAATTTCTTTAAGCGTCATGTCCGAGAACGGGCGTTGTGTGTTGAGACTGCAATGGTTATGTCTTAGCTGCCAGTGGCTTATTTTAATTTCTATATATAGATTTTTTATTATTTACAGTGTTCCCACATAATAGTAGCGACAAGAAACATGTACTTAATTGTGATATTTGTAATACATAACATTATTGAAGACTGTCCATGGGGTTTCTTGCACATTCTTCTCCATAGCGATCTACGCTTTGGAATGAGCAATTAGCATAATTTTTGACATTTTAAAATTGCCTGTAAATTATATTAGCCCGGACAAACAGACAGACAAAAATTGATAAAAAATGTTATTTTGGTATATGTAAGTACTGTATAAATATATTCATATGCCTGTAGTAAAAAGCGGTTATTTCAATATTACAAACAGACACTCCAGTTTTATTTATATCTGTTGTTACAGAAATATATAATCTGTAAAAATTTCAACTGTTTCGCTGTCACGGTTCACGAGATATCTGGTGACAGACAGGCGGACAGTGGAGTCTTAGCAATAGGGTCCTGTTTCCCTTGGGTACGGGCCCGTTGGGTACGGAACCGTAAAAAACTTCAATGATACTGACAAGCTACAATCAACATCAAAGCTATGACTAAAACCTATAGAATGTACAGTTTCTATCCCACGGTAATAAAAGTCAAGGAAGATCATCGGCCCAATCTTCGCAAGTGTGTCAGGGTTAGCTTCCAGTCTAGCCAGATGGACTTTGGATCAGTAATCATCTGGAACTATGTTCAGGACAAATTTTGCAAATGAATTAGCATTTTTTTTGTTTTTATTTTTATGCTTCCAGGACGATTGAAAGACTTATCCGATTCGATATTGGAGTCGATTCAGTTTTCTACTCTTCTCTTAATTATTCGTCATTATGATTCAATATTAATATTTATATTAATAATACTCGTAAATTACCAATTGACGGATATATGATAGAAAAACAACATTAAAAAAATATTTATTGCAAAAAATATTTTGTTTACTTTTAATTGCATTCTGTCTGATTACGTATTATTTTTCTATGCTGGCTATTTTTTTTTTTTTTGTTTTATAATATAATAATATAATATAATATTTCATACAACGTCGTCTAGTCCCAAGCTAAGCAGAGCTTGTGTTATGAGTACTAGACAACTGATAAACATACTTTTGTACATATTTCTAAATACATACATATTATAGATAAATTACACCCAGACACAGAACAAGTGACGATGACCATGATCTCATCGTCATCTCAAAAAGTCCTGGGTGGGGATCGAATCCACGACCTCCAGCTTAGCAGTCAGGACCACTAACCACTAAACCAACAGGCCTTTGTTTAATTCCTATATACGCGTTACGTTTAGATTTTATCTGATTTGGATAAAATCTACAGGTATAATAGGAGTTATTATCTATTATTGACCAATTTAGCTGAAATTTTGTATACCTATGTAACTTGGATGACAATTGATTAATATGGTACCATGGAGCTGATTTGATGAAGTCAGGTTTGTGGTTACTGAAATTCCTGAGTGCAACAAGATAACCTCATCGTGCTTCAGCTTTTTGGAACGATATTTATTAGTAAATTAGTATTATGTAGCGCGGTATAACAAACATTTATGAAAAAAGAACAAACCCGGAACAAAGTCTATATGTAGGCAAAACAATTATTTATTCCATGTGGACATCGAACCCATGACACGCAGCGCAGAAACCAATCGCTCAACCACTGCGCCAACCGTGCCATTAGTCATTGATTTATTAATTTCAACTTTGAATAAAACAATACTAATTGTAGATACTCTGTGGTCATTTTCAACTCAATATTTGTGTCAAGTCCGTATCTAGCTTGAAGTGTAGTCACCCTACCTTCTGTGGGTTGCGCGACCACATTCAAAGTGAATTTTGAGGAAAACTAAGCCCATAAAAGTCGTTTGATGTAGTTTAGTATTGCAAACAAAGGTGCATCTTCATTTTAAACGTATAACTTGATAGCCTTCTAGCTTTTAAGTGGGTGTTTAAAGTGGGTTTACTTCAGATCTTGAAGCATAAAATACTAGTACCGCGACTTAGTCAAGTAAATGGTTCTGGAACAGTTGAAAGGGTTACTTGTATCACGTTAATCCTTTAAGAGGCTGCTTTTCCACTCGCCTATCGTCAACATCGAGCATAGAAAGCTTGTTACTTCATCTAACGCAATCCAACGCGATGGTTGGCGAAAAGGCAACGCGAAAAAAGAGAGATAACGCATGAAAACTCCGTTAGCATTCGGTAATTCCGTGATTTACTCGGATATTTTACAAAACTTGTTCCAGGAAATACGGGTTTTTTTTTAAACTTTAAAAGTTTTTGAAAAAATGTCGTTAATTAGAATTTTGATAAAATTTGCAAGGCTTTTTTTTAGTAAATTATGAAGTGTCAAAGTTCTGCAAATAGCAGCGGTTTCAACCAGATTAATTAAAAAAAAAAATTCGCTTGAATCCTGCGGCGCTACGCTAAACCAAACCCTTTAAAGTTTTCGTTTCGAGTGCAAGCAAAAATTAACTTAGCGGTGGTCAGTTGGAAGTGTCTTTAATGGTACCTTGATAATAATGTAGGTACCTCTCCATACCTTAGTTAATTCTGTGTCATGCTTAGTCACTTTCATGACGTTAGCAGCTTGTACCTATATTATAAGTAATAAAATAACAAAGAAAAGGGGTTCCGGTAGAGCAGCAGAGAAATCAGAAATGTTCACAAAATCTAGAACACATGTTTCAGCTTCCATGGAATTCATTGTTCAATCGCAGTCCACGATTATCCTGTTCATTGAATTTAATACCGCACTCATATTTGAAACCTTAAATCTAAAACAACAGAGTCGACAATTGAGTAACAATCAGTACGACGCATTAGGCGTTCCCAAGTTCAGTACAGGAAAATATCGAGCAAAACAGATAGACACATTTAAATTTAAACAAATATTACTCGAAGCTCGAACAGGAACACAGATGGTAATGAATTTAAACTGTTATGCCCTCTAAACATCTATACAAACTTACTTGTTTTAAGTTTATTGACCAATGTACACGACTTTATGACTCCTATCAATACAATTAAATATAGCAATAAATATGTACATGTCTCGGCGCCTGATCTGTCTTATCTAATGCACATTGCATTTAGTTTTAGTGTGGTTGCGCCACGCATGCTCCAGCTGCCACAGAAATAACGTAGAATATCGGTCACACAGACTCGAGCGCAGAATGAACGCATCCAATTAATTGCCGGACGGCGCACCACTATCGTGGTGGACGTGCCGCGCGCGGACGCTTCCGCTACCATATTTAAAAATTAAAAAAACAAATAAAAAAGCGCGCGAACTCTTACAACTGTCAGTGTCAAAATTACCGCCAAAAGTTTTTCGTATTTTTTTTTTTAGAAAAACCTTTTTGTGCTGTGACAGAAAATAATTTACAGTGATGTCTTACCAAAAATAAGAGGAGCAAAAATAATCGGCTATCAAACAAAGGTCAAATATGCGTTCGTCGTGTATAATTAGGAAAATAATGATAAGCGATCGCGGTCGAGTGCAAATGTCGTCGCTATCGTACGCGCGCTCTACACTGCCATGGAGACGTCAAAGCTTAGTTTCGCGGAATCCCGCGTGTTGATTCATACACCGGTTATCGTGCAGCGGCGGTAAAATGTGTGAACTAGCAAGTTGGATCCCGAACGCAGTCGCGGCCACACTGCGCTCCGAGACAGCGCAGCCGATTATCGAATGGCTCACGACAATACGGTTGGCGATCGAGGAGTACGACCCGTTGATCACGGTCATACCGGACGAGCCCGAGCCAGACACACCTGACAGCAAGTTTGACGAGATACTGTCTCAGCTCGGCAAGGAGATCTACAAACTAGACGAGTACCAGCGCCACCTGGCGCCTGAGGAAAAAGAAGTGTCCCTCAGCATTCTCAACATATTCGACGAATGTTTGGAACGCATGACCGAAGAAAAACAAACAAAACAAAGTGAGAGTGAATGTGAATCGACCCTATCGGACGTCTCTTTCGTTACGAGCACACCGTCTAGTGTCAAAGTGAATAATAACATAAACACAATCTTCGACAAGGGCATCGGCACACCGATACCACCGCGGCGGGCGCGTTTAAAATCGACGTGTGACAATTCAATTTCAGATATGGAATCGAATAACCACGAGAGTGAATCGTCGAGTGACTCAGAGAGCACGTGCTGGAGTTACAAAGAGTGCAGTACTGACGACAATGAAGTTAACCCTTACTCCGAGGTGTGGGCCCACTCGACGGGCTTTCACAATTCAGACGAAATAATACGTCGCGTTATATCGCAGAACCACGCCACAGTATCGCGTCTTTCGTTCGACACGGCAAGCGATTTTATACCTGCTCGGTATTCAGTGTACTCGCTCCACGAGGTGGGAGAATGTAAGGACAGGTGTGTTGACAGTGGCTCAGTAGCAATGACGCCGGACAAGCCGACGGACGACGGCTACGAGCCCGTGCGGGACGCGATCACCGACGAGAATATATACGAGGAGATCGAGTATGGATATAGTTATACAGACGAGGGGTGTTCTTGCGGTGGAAGTGTTGAAGTGGAAAGTTGTTCGATCAGTGCCAGTTCGGAAGGTGTTGACAGAGACAGTCCCCTGTACGCGAATCTGAGGGACCACGATGCATACGCGATACCTCCGGATGTTATTTATTGGAAGAACCTACTACTGGATCCGTTCTTTAACGACGACGAGGAAGACGAAGTAAGTGCTTATTCTATACATATTAATAAGCTTGTTATTTGTAAGAAAGCATAGAAAGGCTATCCTTGAGAGTGAATAAATAAGTCTTAGGTCCTAATCGAACATTCAGTTCGAATTTAATTTAGACCGAACTTAATTATATTAAAGTTGTGTTGTTCATTTGGAACCGACCGTGTACTTGATAAACTCCAGATTAGTTCCTTTATTAATGGCATGTTTCTTTAACACAGCAGTTTCCGTTTCACATCGCCAATCCTTAAGAAAATCCAGTTTGTTAGCGTTCTGTGATTTAATCAGTACACAGGTGGATGCTGCCCATCCTGTCGGATATAATCCCTTATTCTCTGCTCACGATTCATCACTAGGGGTAGGGCGAACTATTTTTAGAGCAGATACCATAACATTATGATAAAAGAAATAAACAATTGTTAATGCTAGCTATAACCCGCAGTTTGATTCATTTCCTTCGGGATTTTTTCATTTATGTAAACAAAAAGTATTTTAAGCATAAATCCAGGATTTACGCTGCATATATTTTCCGTGTTATAATGTAAATCCATCGAAGCGTTTAAAAGTGTGAATATCCTTATAAGATGATCTGGAGTATGTTATGTCCCTTTTCATCGTAAAGATTCTTAAGGAAAGTGACAATGATCTCATCAATACAAACATTCTTTAGTAATATTCTCTACAAGCCTATCTGACGCACTGTTTAGTAAACAAAAACTCTTTTAATACAAACATAACTCAGTTGGAGTAATGTGCAATATTTGTGATTGTATAGGTACTGATAGCTCAATATATAAAAAACACAACATTTCATGTAGGTACGCGGCTCGTTGCATCAGAAAAATAAAAAAATAAACAAGCTGTAGTCTCGGAATAATATAACAACAGTATAAAAAGGTAGTTAACATGGTTTTGATGTTTCCTGATATCGGAAACTAACCAATACATATATTTTGCAAGCCTGTTCAGATTTAGTTACTCAATCACTTCAAAGAATGAAAGGGATAATAAAACAAACAGAACGTAATAAGAAATTCTAAGAATGTTATCCAAAAGGCCTTCTTGAAACTTCTAAACCAATTGACCATCAGATTATCCCAAAAGCAATAAAAGAGAACAATGATGATTTAAAAGTATTCACAATTGCTGTAGAACCTTTTAAAGAACAAGAAAAGGTGTCAAGTAAACATAATAGTAACAATAAACTAGAATGATCCGTAAAATCTTACGCCAATGAACTGTTTTATATGTTTGCTGGTCAGTTTTATAGTCCGTGATGGATGGACTTCCGTATCAATGAAAATTCGTTTATTTATGTTACTATCTTCAACATGAAACATCGATAAAAGACAGGATGTGAAAGAACGATCATGGGAAGTCTTGCAACGTCGACATACCTTGAATTTTGATTAAGAAATAATTTATTGTTGAGGAACAAACATTTATAAAAGGGAAACAAGTTGAAGATAAAGAAGAGTAGAGCTTATTTTAAAGACGTTAAAGTTGTATTTCAAAATGTCAAATTGACGGAAGTAATTTCTCCTTGCTTGAGTAATGTTTAAATTAAAATGAGCGTAAAATTAAACAATGATTTTCATAAACATTAAAATACAGGAGCTTGACTCAGTCATTGTACTAAAGAAGACGATATTCGTCAGTCGGTGGACATAACAACAATTAAACAGTCATAATTAAAGTTGTTAAGCTAATAGTATGATAAAATTATGTAAACAATGTGTCACTATTGCTAATCACTGGTTTTAATTTCTACTTAACCGTAATGACTAAAAACGTCAACGAATGTTTAATAAGTACACAATTACAATAACGAGTACAGGAATTATAATAACGTTAATGTAGCAAAAAGCGGAAATGGTAAATCCATTACTTATGTCGCCATAAGTGAGGATTTGGGTTATTCCTATATATACCCTTTTTCTCAGAGAGATCAAAATCTACATAATTATCTGCGATTTTATACTAAATCAGCGGTTGAAAATATGTATGTAATCTAAAGTTATGTCTATTAATCCAAAAGTGTGATAAACCTATATGTAGAACCACTTCGACATTGCAAAGATGGTAACAATACCAACTAAGGCTAAGATGCGATGCAAAGAATTAAAGATATTTAGGTATCCGGACCAAAGACCAAACGTGCTAGGAATCTAAGTAATTTATTGACAAGATATATTTATTTGGTTTTATAGAATCCAAGGAGAAATTCCTAGCATATCAAACAAAACGCATAGTTAAAACATAACATAAACAAGCGAGTAGTTTCTAGATGAATCATAAGATATTTAAGCGTATAGTGATAAAATTTTTTGATTGCAATAATAGAAAATGAATAATTGTGTGCAATCTATAGAGATATCTCCCATTGGATATGTAAACCTAATAAAGTAAAAAAAAAAAAATTATATCGTAAAATACGTGAGAACGATTTATCCAACAATACTGTCGGTAGCCATAGGTGTTATTATGGATATTAACATAGTGAAAACACATCATTTTACGAGTGTGTAATAAATACTTCGTTTTGTTTTTCTTGATGCATGCCGTAGACAATTTTACTTGGTCATAAAGATCGGTATGTTGACGTAAGAAACTCCATGCTAATTTCAGCCTCCTTGGACTCACTTACACTATGATGAATGGCGTGGGTTCCATTCATCTTGATCTGAGTGCTCTTGAATAGATTAATAAACGTCGCTTGCAAGGCCTTGGCGCAACGGATGTGATTCTCACGAAGTGTAACTGGGAACATTGATACAAAATGGTTTTGTGAGGTTTTGTTTGCTTAACCTATAGTATGGCTTTTAGATAGTATTGTTATTGATATTAATTTTGAGCATCAAAAGACCAACCTTTAAGTTTTTGTAAAATAGATACCTACTTGCAAAACTGTGGAATGTAATAGGTTGAAATTGAATGTGTCAGACAGCTGCTCTGTTAATTTAAACAAAATACTTCTTATCATATTTTTGCCCAACGAAGTTCGTGCCATTTGCATAACTTTAGATAAAAATTGGCTTTAAACTGAACTCTAGATACCAGTTTAGTATAGCGATAAGAAAATGTTACTTACACAAATATGTAAATACTGAATATCAAACAAATTCAGTTTATAATTGCGGGTAATTTTTACAGTCATTTGGAATCAAACGCCTCATTAACTTTAATAATTACAGATTAAAAGACTTAACACGACTTGACTTACTTTACTAGATCAATTATTACTGGTAAATGAATTTCTGTAATGAAAAAATATTTTTCTAATAACTCTATTAACCGGCTTAAGAAATGTAGAGCAAAAACGAGTTATATAAGTACTGTAAAATACTACAAATCTCTAGAACGAAGTATCGTGAAAATATAATTATTATGTATGTATAGTACGTAGTAATTTTAATTGGTAAAATCTTTAATAGTTTTGTAACTTAAGTACCTAGTTACGGAAATGTGCTATAACAACACACATGACATTTTTATTGTCTTTTGAAAGTTCTACAAAGAGTAGTACTATAGTTTATATTATTATTCATGAGAGGAAATTATTCTCAGTAACTGAAACTCACTTCCCATTTTCTCCTTTATTAGACTCGATTTTATTAACTCGGCACTCCAGCTAAGCTTTGTCGCGCTTCTCAGATGTTATAATTAAACCAACATGACTTTCATGATGTCATATCCTAAGACGCGTCATTCTGTCATACATATCATTGTTAGCTTTTACGGGGCTATTGTTCTCCAAGTTGTTCAATGGAGCATTCTTTTTGAGTTAAATTTTATGTTTTGACTTGGTCCCGATCGCGGAGAGAAGATTCATGTTTGTTGTCTGGGTGGAGCGAGGAGTTTCAAACTTTTACTGACTTAAAGCTCACCCGTGGTCTTTTTGTTGCTGTTTGCTTCTTATGGCCACGGTGATGCTTTCGAACAATCTTGCAGCCTTAAAAGATTCATAGCTAATGTCTAGATATATATTAATATGTGTTCCTAGTAAGTAAGACTAAGTTAAGCAATTCTGTGATTAAGTTCTTGTTCAGTTACTTTATTTACCACTAGCTTTTGCCTGCGGCTTCGTCCGTGTACATAGATTATTGCCTATATTCTCTCAAGAACAAAGCAGTTTTCTATCGGTGAAAAAATGTTAGCAATCAAGACCAGTACCAGATATTACCTCCTACAAACCAAAAAACAAACTTTACCTTTTTATAACGTATAGACATAGCAGCATTTTCTTTTAACAAATAAACATTTTTCATTTTTGAGTCAAAAGTCAAAAAGAACAGGATAATATTATAATTAAATAACATTAATAATGCAAAATTTAACATTATCTACTAGTAATCTGAAAATCCTTTACTTTTTAACTTAAATTTTCTAAAGCTTTTTATTTATTTGCTCTACCAACAATTATTTACACAACCACTTAAAACAAAAATACAATCTGTATAAAACTTTTAACAGTACAACAATTACTTAAAGGTAAACACAACATAAGCTAAAAACAAATTTTAGTGTAAGCTTATGTATATACATGGAAAGTTGACATACAAAAGAAAGGCTAAAAGAACTGTAAGTACTTACTTATATACCTAAATTAAAACATTACCTACTGTTAATATTTTAAACTTAATACACCTTCAATATTGAAGTAACACAAGACTAAAGAAAAAATAGTAAAGAAAGACCATGCAATTTAATATGCCAAGCTTCCAAACCAGCTGCTTTCTGCACATTCTTCCGCTTCCACGAACAAAATGGGTTACAGAGCATATGGTCCGTCCGTACACCAAACACACCCGTTCGGTGCATATTCCTATCTAAACCAAACATCGTTGGCAGTTGCACGTGGCTATAATATCGGACCAGAGTTTGTTTACCTCTCGTACTTAGCTAGTTATAGGTTTGTTGGTCCGTGTGTATTGATAAAACCTTTGAATTAATACACAGGACTGTAGTTATAATTACAATTAGATAAATAGTGGTAGTAATATAAAATTACTTATTATTTACCTGTCCCATGACGTCATGATTGAAAAATTTATTTAAAATATCTGATTTGAAACAATTTTTTCTTTCTTAACGTCATTTTTTCTAAATAAATTTGAGGGTTTACTCAGGGACTTGTGATTGGTCCTTTTCTGTTTTTTTTTTCTTACTGAGCGCTTTCGTTATAATTTTAAAGTGGTTGTAATAGTTTACTTGATATAACTGTTTTGTGTTCTTTCTCAAGATCTTTTGTCACGATTAGTTGAACGTTTTCTGGCAACTAAGATATTGTGTGAAGTGTGTTCTAGGGTTCTAGCGGCTAATTAATTTAATCAGGAACTTATCTCGTTAAGGTAAAGTGCCACTCTAAAATGTGAAGGTCGTTTTAAAGTGTACTTTAACCAGTTTTAATTAGATACAAGGTTCTTTAGTGCTTTTAGTAATTTGCGGGGCAGATATTCAAACGATACGCTGGATCCTAAAAAAAATAAGTACATACTGTTTTATTTGCGAAGATTTATTTACCTTTTATCGGACGTAGACCGAAGTGTCGCCAAACTTAAGTGGCAGTGGACAGGACACGTTGCTCACAGAACTGATGGTTGATGGGGCTAAAAGGTTCTGGAGTGGAGACCACGTACTGGAAGACACATCGTTGGAAGGCCTCCCACAAGGTGGGTTGACGACTTGGTTGGTAGCCAGAATCCGATGGATGCCAGACGCATAAGACCGGTTCTTATGGCGATACTTGGGGGAGGCCTAAGTCTAACAGTCAGTTTCAGTCTTTTCGGCTGCAATAAAGATGATGACTTACTGTCAGGACACATTGTGTCTTTGCCTAAGGCATAAGGATATGCTCTCACCGTATGCCAAATTTCAATCAAATCTGTGAGCATACCTAACAGTCTATGTTTCAAAAGTTTACATTTTAATTCATTAAGCCCCAAGCGTTCGCGCACCTATTGTCTTTCTATTGTGTCTGTAATTTCCACGATTGAAAGGTTAAACGACTTCCCAAAACAAAAAATACTCGTACTTGTTAATCTGTTTTAGTTCACACTGATAGTTTTACAAAATACAAAGAAACCGTAAAAGGATGTGGTATCTATAAATAAAACAAAAGAACACACTAATGTTATCCAAACGATTTTCTCCGAAAGGTGGGATTGTTTCTATAATCAGTCCACACTTCGCAGGTATAGCCACTGGCTTACACTTAAAATCGCATGCGTGTTCAAAACCGCACGATATTAAAAACACCCTGATTAATACTACTGGGTCACTACTACTCTTATTCCCATACTAGTTTTTGCCCGCGGCTTCACCCGCGTACTTAAAATATAGCCTATGTCACTCAGGAATAAAGCAGCTTTCTGTCGATGAAAAAATTTTAGCAATCGGAGCAGTATTTTTGAGATTACCTCCTACAAACAAAAAAAAACAAACTACCTCTTTATTATATTAGTGTAGATATCTGCCGCTCTGGATGGGGCGAGATGGATTGGAATGTTTTAAGTTACAAGAAGCGATTTTTTTTCCTCGAAATTTTTATTTACTTCATTTAGTTTCCCATGGTAGAATAAAGAAATAATTTGATTTAATGGTTTCTCAGAAAATTGGCAAGGTAAGTCTTCCTCATTATCGTTTTCCTATAAGTGATTAGTTCAGGTAGTTGTATTTAGCTACGGCAAATTGCTCTTTATTGTTTACTTATTACAGTCTTTATTTTATTTGCGATAATTGCTCTTGATGAGCCTAATTTGGTTATTAGGTTTTATGGCACATTATCAGTTTTAATAATACTACATATTTTGAATACGATTATGAATACTATTTAAATAAATATTGTAAAGAGAGAATGTGAATTAGGGTATATGTAGAACAGAGGTTTTTAATCTATTTTCCGCAATCTACTTAAATATTTAGGTTTATTCCAGAAATCTCCATCGACAAATCCCCTGGTGGGTACTGTTACTTTTTTTTCCAGAAATACCCCCCTAGCTAAATGAAATCTTCTCATAAGGGATTTCTGTTTGTAATTTATACAAATGGGTTCGTTTAAAAAAAAACTTATATTCGTAATTTTTTTCGTCAATTTAAGCTAGATGAGGCCGGTGTTTCCTAGCTACTACTGAGTGACGCATCTGACTACCCAGAGTAGAAACACCGATACAAAGTCCATACAATAAACATGAATGGTCAAATCATATGAGATTCGTGCAGTGTCTTAGACGGTCTTTTGAGGAGAGAATCACACAGATTGGAGTAGACCTGTCCAGTCAGTGCAAGCATTTGTCAGTATTCGTATAGCTCAAATCTAGGGTACTATGGAGCTCAATAGGTGGTCCGTAGACAATGAGTTTGAGTGGCAAAACAATCACATGATAGCTCATTGCTTTTGATTTTAAAGGATAATTGTATATTTTTGTTTCCCATTTCTTTATTCCAAAATTTCTCCTATGTTCATTAAATATTTTATAAACGTGTGTTGAGGTTATCAATAAAATAACTATAACTATCGAGTACTTCCCAAAAAGCGTCAACAATGTGTACTTACCACAATAGCTACAGCACGCTAGTTATGTCAACATATTGTCAAAACTTGGACTAAAGAAATCAAGTTTTTATTGCATCGATTTCGTAACAAATACATAAAAATCTATTATCATGAACCTTATTGACTAGTAGAGCGCATATTGCAATGTTTTGCACGCGAACTCACTTCGACTTGCTTAAGTGTTCGAGCAAAAACGTATTAAGGACCAATGGACCAATGACGGCGAAAACATTTTGACATGCATTAGATTGGAATTTTAAACTTAGGCAATCTAGAATGGACTGTCTAAATATACTTAGTGATTGTCGGTGTAACCTTCGAAAGTAAAGTTCTATTGTTCTTTTTATCTTTCTTTTAATAAGGAACGATTTTAAATATATGCTTGACTGATTTTTCATGAAGCCCGCAGACTCATTGTGGTCCTGGAATGCTAAGGGTAACTAAAGGTGAACAAGTATGGACTTCAGATATAAGTCTGTGGGTGGTTTATTTATTTATTCAATCTTCATGCAACAAATGATACAAGGGCGGACTTAATGCCTAAGGGTGCCTTTATGCTTAAGGGTGGTTCGAGTCAATAAAAATCTGACAATCCCCCTTACTGACAGAACAGGAAAAGTTATTTGATAATCTTTAAAAAATTCACAAGTCTTACAAAATGACTTCTTAATTGTCAGTACATATATCCTTTAGACTAGGCATAATTTTAGTTTAACACAAAAATCTGAAACATTGCAGATGATTATAATATTTTTTAAGTTTCTTGATTTTTGGCTCCCTGAATGGCTTAGTACAATTTCGTTAGAAATATTCTAAGATGGTAAATTCACAGAACAAATTAAATTTCTCCCTAATCTAAACTATTTATAACACGTAAGTGAAACTCACTGACCCATTCGGAACATGTAACATAGATCAAAGTCTAAATGCACTAATTAGCGGGGTCACTAAATGTCAATCAGGCATCCAGACAGGAGTGAATTTATGCCATGTACATGTCCGTGTTGAAAGTATTCAATTGATCTAAATATACTTACGTTTCTTTACACTGTAGATAGACAAGCGGAGCATTTAATAGTACTTAGAATGTAAATAACCTATACTAGTTCATTTCTTGTAAAATTCCCATTTGCCACAAACAAATGGATGCCGATGAGCAATAATGGGTCAACCCACAAAAAGTAAAGTTTGGAAATATTTTTGTATTTTTTAATGTGTCATATGAAGTCAAACACGTCATGAAGAGGAGATATTTTAGACGGCTAGGATTATGGCAGCCACATATGAGGTACCTGCCTTCTTTTTTAAACTTCGGTGCTGCGCCCTTGAAAATCACGATTTGCTGATTTTATTTTTCTTTTTATTTTTAATGGTAGACTCGCAGTTGTCTGCTTCGTGGTCTTCGTTGTTAGAAGTTCTTGCCTGTGGGTCAGGTATTCGCAGCGGGCATACAGCGACCTGCGTGTCCAATATAACAATGCACTCAGAGTACTGTTGGGGCTGCCGTGGCGTTGCAGTGCGTCAGGGATGTTTGCTGAGGCGCGGGTTGATGGCTTTGCCGCCTTAATCAGGAAGAGATGCGCCTCCCTACTCGCTCGTGTTCGTGGCAGCACCAACACTATACTGAGTGTTTTTGCAGATAGGTGGGAGTCCCCCATGCTGCAAAGATGGATGCACCTTCATGTCGTTGTGTAGTTGTGTGTGTAATTGTTTTTGTAAAACCTACTAACACTAGTTTTTAAGATATTGTTACTAACAACATATGGACCTCGTCCGAAATAAATATTTTATTATTATTATTATTATTATAATTCATTCTTGATTTAAATAATCCTAGGTTCAGGCTATCAGGAAACACAGACTCCATTTTCGCACAATGAATGTTTTGTAAAAATAAAAGCTCTTTATTTGGTCTATAATGGTCTTCTAATTAAAGAAAATACAATGTACAAAATTATTTTATAACTATAAATATTAACAAGTAAAACGTCTCGTTAATTGTTACACGAAATGTCAAAACTATTTATTACGTTTTCCGTGTGCCCTCTAAAGTTGTCGTGACGGAAACATTATGTATTGACATGAAAACAATATGAAATATTTTATTGCCTATTAGACACAATGTATTTGTTGTAATTCTACGTTGTTTCAAATAACAGTATTAGAGAGTTGTGATACTGTTCGATCATAACAACTGTTGCATATGATTTTTTTTGAGGTGTTCCTGTTCAATCGGGCATGTCAAACATTTAATGTCTAACAAAACCCACATATTTTTGTTAATTTGCCCTTTACATTCTAGGAACACCGGTAACTCCTGATTATGACGCTTTCAGTGTGGTTTTTATGTTCTAACTTGATCTCATCAATGTAAACTTAAAAGGAAGACACACCAATTTTAACGTATTGGACCTTATCACACATTTCTAATAATATACTTTCTAAGTAACACGGATTTTTGGAAAATAAAGTTACGAGATATTTTCTCAACTTCAAGCTTACTCCAAGGGCAAACGATCGAAGCAGGCGCCCAAACATAATCCGGTTCGAAGGACCATATCATGTTCGGTCTTTTATCCTTGAAGGAAACGACGAAACATTTGATATGTTTCGTCTTTTTATTTTCCAAAATTTAAGTAGGCGTCCAAATACCATCATCTGATGAAAATGGAAGAAAACATATTTTTTCGTATGTCAACATTATCAAGCAAGTATAAATACTCGTACGAGGCTATTTGACAAACAAATTCTACGTAATTCTTATCTTCTTAGTAAATAAACAGTGCATATACTCACTGGCATAATATTACCATCAATGTTATTAAAGTCAACAACAAATCTCATTATGGGTTTCTGGCCTCTACCGGAGTAAAGAGCAAGCGCGGTAGCGAAGGCGGGGACGCTTCAAAATAATGTAAAAAAATCGTCGTAAACATGTTCAAAGACAGGCGATTATGGCATTTGCGAGGGTATAATACAACGCACGGTCTTTCTTTCTTTATTTATTTTGACTTCGCACGGTTAGTGCATTTGTAAGTGTCAGGTTTAGAAAGTAGTAAGTTTTCAGACAATTTAAGTTACTTTGAGTTTCATTAGAACATGGAACAGATTCTAATATTTTCGCAGTATTGGCAGCAAATATATCGGGTCAGCCTTCTCGCTAAGCTTCCCTGTAGTAGTCAATATTACAATAATTCTCAGCTCTATCTTACCGAAATCGTGCCTGTGTCACACATTGTCCAGCTGCGTAGACAATTAAGCTACAAAGCTACACCAAGATTACGTCACATTACCCACTAAGAATCAATTTACGAATAATCAAGACAGCTACTGAAATTCACTCGATGCAACCTCGCCTATTCCCAAAGCACGGTCGCTTGCTAGCGGGCTTTACTTACTAGCGAGCGATCGTCTTTTGTTTTATCCTGAGGAAACAAGTCTAGCCTCTTCTACCCACTACACAAACTCGCGATGCACTGTGGCCTGCCAACCGCGCCCGCTACCGCTCTCGCCTTGTCTCCACACGTTTACTCTGGACCAGACCCCAAGCTAACAATTTGAACTCATTTACATTGTTGATTAAGTAGAAACTGTTCACAATCCAATGAACAAATGTTGGCAAGAAAACAAACAAAAACAAAGAAAAAAAAGTACATAAATACACAAGTCGTTGGTCGATAAATGAGCAGTTTGTTGCAATTCCTTGTACATAAGAATTAACATAAATTATACTTCTGACTCAGTAATACCACCTATTACTGAGTGCATTAATTGCAGACTTATTTTTACCCAATATTAGTTCTGTATACCTACTTTTTAAGTGGCAACCCTGAAAGCTCGGTTGTCAAAGTGAAGTAAGACGTGAAAGTTCTCTAAAGTTTCCTATTTTTTGGTATAGGCAAGTTTGACTTAAATCGAGAGAACGATCGAACTGACAGAAATTTCGATAAAGGATAATTAAAACTCATTTGATGTCTTTAAACAAAAAATAAAGTCGTGCTAGTTACAATATTTATAAATCAAGAAAGGCTAGACCGATTTTCATGATCTTGGCTTTATTAGATTCTTCTCTGATTTTTTGATAAAATAATTTTCTTTCTTTCTTTCTCTACCTGAATAGCAGAATAACTATTAAAATATTAGAAAAGTTTACGTAAAAACAAAATTAGAAAAATGTCCAAATACATCGAAAAATGACAGCAACTGTCAGATACATTGGTCTCAATCAATCAGTCACTAAGGTTAGCAGTACTAAAGTTAGAAATTCACACCGCAATCTCATTGATTGCGGTGTGAATTTCGCCGGGTCAGCTAGTTTTATTATACTACTGGCCACCAAAGATCTTGTATCCGTAGGGAATATAAAATCCTTGCTGGCCACAGGATTATAAAATTACCTACTCAAACAAGATTAACAACTTCTACTTCCATTTTCAAATTAAAAAACAAAAGACAAAATTCAGCCAGGCCCTAAGCAATTTCGTTGCAGTACAGTATCATAAATCTATCAAGTAGTAATTGCTTGCCATATACCGAGTTACGGCAGCAAGGTTCCAACTGATTAGTCATGTGTGCCCCAAGGACAGGAAGCTCATTCTGAACGACCACTGACTACTAATATCCACCTACATGCAAGACTCTTATTGGTATAATTATTGCGAAATGTTAGTATGGATGACGTCAGAGTTGTGAGCGTCACTGCACTTAGTATTCATTTGTTGGCAATATGATGGTTGATAAGGCTGACAATACTTTAATGACACTCATTAAAGTATTGTATCTTTACTTCTTTTTGTTCAGTTAATCAGAAAGCTTAATTTGATCAATGCTGAGTGCTAAAATTGCTAAATTTTTGTGTAGTTCACAATAACACAAACAAATTGAGATGGAATTGAAGAACAAAAGAGATTCAGAAGGAATTGAAGAGCAAAAGAGATTGAGAAGTAATTGAAGAACAAAAGAGATTAAGAAGGAATTGAAGAACAAAGGAGATTGAGAAGAAATTGAAGAAAAGTTCGAATCCACGATCTCGATGAACGGCACTTTTCCTGAAAAGTTATTAGGGAATGAATCTAAAGGGCAAATGTTTCGAACTTTCGATCACAGTTTTATACTTCCTTGATAAACTTAAATACATAATGTACCCTTATATAAAAAATAAAAATAATTTACACTAATACAATTCGGGGATGAGAAAAACCAAAAAACAAAAACTAAACTAAGAGAATTTGTGCCTGACTGGTTAAGGTTTAAGGAATTCTTCGGTGTTGGTTATTCTCTGTTGTTAATGGTCATCGTGATCGAAATTCGGTTAGGAGATTTATGTTTCTGTAAAAATTTTGAACACTAGTACTCGTAATAAAAAGCCAAGCCCTTTGCTAGTAAAACAAACGGTGTTATACACGAATAACACTACTTATCTTGCATTGAGGTCGTGTTGACATCTGGCAGTCGTCATATGTGGGCAGTCATTTGTTTTGTGTCCCTTAAAACAGATGTCTAATCGATATATTATCGATATCGACCATTGGGTTGTCACGTATCACGTAGAAATTGGCTTTAAAATAGGAGTTCGAATTGTTGGCAATTTTTTTTCGACTGAAGTTCAGGGACCTGGCGGGTTTAAATCATTAGTAAATTGATTTTTAGTAGATGTAAGGGTGAGAAATTAATTAATTACCGCTGGAGTCATAGTACATTCAGTGTTATCCTTTACTGTTCTTCTGGCATCACTCAAATCTTGGCTGATCCTGAATTACATAAATGAAAAGTCTATAAATATAATTATTTGTTCTCTTAACAATGTTGTCTCCATCTTGATATGTTCAAAACATCATTGAATTAATTCCATTCCGTTCGGAATATCACGACATCTCTTTGACGCCTTTCTGCATAGGCGAGAATAAATTTACAACTTGATGAGTGCTAGGCAAGGACAGATGACGTCATAATTTCTGTATATTCGTATCCTAACCATTCTGTCTTGAATAATGAAGGGCATATGTAATCAGACACAATACACAAAGAGACAAATCTACTTTTCGAAAAAAATGGTAATTATAGTTGGACGATGCTAAAACTACCTATGAAATAAAGCTATCGTGGCCAGATCATAGAAATTAGCCAGTAAGATGAGAAGGCCAAGATAAATTGGACTGCTTAAGCATCCACCTCAATCACCAGATCCAGCCCCAAGCAACATCTTTTTGTTCCCTCGTCTAATGCAATTACGCTTAATTTGCGATAGAAATTTCCGTTAAATACGGAAGAAAAATTCGTAAATAAATATTTTTCAGAGAAAAGCGCCAACTAATATTAAAACGGGTTAAAGAGATGGGGACTAGGAGAAGTGTGTAGAGTTACAAGGAGAAAACATAAAAAAAGAAAAATAAATTGTAAGAAAAAATGTCTTGTATCTTTGCTAGGTCGTAAACCACCTGTGTAGGTTTACTAATTTGTTCTGACAGATTTATACTTCACCAGTAAAAATCTGTCACTACCTGTCGCTTCTCCCAAAGTAAAAAAATATTAATATTATTATAGCCCAAAGCATAAAGCATTAATTTAATGATAATCATAGGATCAATGCAAAATAATGATAATGCAATCTAAATAATAATAATAATCTAATGCAATTTAAATTAATTTAATTTTGTTATTAACCTTTCAATTTTATGTAATTTTATAATACCTGTATACGTATGATTTTGTAACTGAAATGAGTCTTTGGTACTTGAAATAAATATATATTATGATATAAGAAGATGATTTTCGACTCTTAAAAAAAAAGGACGGAAATAATAAGAAGAGCATAAGTCCAAATCGTATAGTTGCAGATGACAGATCTAATCTAAATGCTATAAAATAAAATACAAAGTCGTACAGCAAACAATACATTTCATTAACGCAGTACCGTAATACAGTGAAGGTCATATTGATAAAGCATGGCGAAAAAACTAAACTAAGCAAATAGAGACATAAAATGAATTGTATTCAAGGGCATTCGCTGTTCAGCGGCGACCTCTGATCGCGTCCGGCCGTGGTTCAGGCCATGGTAGGTACTTGGTAGCGGGAACCTTTAGAAAGAAAAAGAAAGAGGTTACCGCTTCCCAGTACCATGCAATACTGCTTTGCACAGCAGCAAGGACATTCTCACACACCAGCCACCGCCGCAGGAGACGTTTTTGGTGTCCCAGGGCGATTTCCGGCCCAAAAAAAAAAAATTGAAATATAGAAAAATCCTGAGCACTTTAATAAATATAATAGGCAACAGTACTCCTATTTCAAATTTGTAACACTTTTGTAATACATATTTTACAAAGAAATCTGATTACCTTCATAGGTAGTCAACTCCCATGAAATTTGACTCGGTCCTGGCCATTCTACACTACAAACTAGAAGCCGTCTCCAACATACTTCGGCAAAGGGTAGTCAAATGATAATACACCAGTTGAATGAATGTTGTTTATCTGCTTATCCATACTCACGTCATCCAGTGACACAGGATTTGATCCCATTGTAATATTTTTTTATATTGTTATTATGTAAATAATAGTAATTAAATTGTTAGTCATCTCCGATACCTATTTATTAGGCTTTGTGGTTGCTACTTCTAGTGATTGGGAGAACTATGAAGGACTAACTGTACTACTGTATTCTGAGGGAATAGTGAACAAGTATCACGGTTGAGTCATTCGTGTTGTGTTTTATAAGCAACAATATAAAGATATTGTGTGTTAATTTAACATTAATTAGTCAGTGTGTTTTTGTTTGGGCTTGCTGACGGCGAGCAATGGGTGAAAATTGAGTCCGTGTCGTTGATGGCGTGTAGTGTTCAAAAATGTGTAGTGTGTAGTGTGCAAACCGTAGGGGCCCAGCAGGGCCGATGTTCTCGGTTAGTTTTTAAGGCCTTTGGCCCTGAATGTAACAAAAAGGAGAGGTGGGAAATCATCCGATGTCTTTTCTCGCTGTTAGGTGAAGGGAGAGGACATTCTGGTACGTCCCCTTTACTGACTAAAACTCACCTGTTTCCTTCAGTTCCCCTTTGCGTTACAGGATCACGGTATCCTTTTCAGAAATCCCTCGTAGCCCTAGCTGACATCGGCCCTACTAGGCCTGTATGGTTTTGTTGACAACACCTTGCTCTTTATGTGAGTGGAACACTACTCGCCGTCGACGACTCGGGCTCGGTCAACGAGCTAGGTACCTATTGCTCGTCGTCCGCTAGCCCGCGCCTACAGTGATACGGTATAATATAATATAATATAATATAATATAATATAATATAATATAATATAATATAATATAATATAATATAATATAATATAATATAATATAATATAATATAATATAATATAATATAATATAATATAATATAATATAATATAATATAATATTATATTATATTATATAATATTTCACAACTATCACACAAAGCCGTCTAATCCCAAGCTAAGCAGAGCTTGTGTTATGGGTACTAGACAACTGATAAACATACTTACCTATATATTTCTAAATACATACATATTATAGATAAATTACACCCAGACACAGAACAAATGATTATGCTCATCACACAAACATTTGTCCTGGTGGGATAATAATAATATTGCCCGAAGTATGAATATTGGTGGCAATATTGCCACGCATTATTAACATATTGCCGGCAACGGTACATCTCTACTTCTGACGCCCGGAACATCTTGTCTAGGCCTTCTCCTTACATTTTTATTAAATATTGTCAGAGGAGACTGAAACTAGTCCAACAGTTTTTCTCCGAAATCGTTTCGTGAAACGATTCAACATTGTAAATCACTGAAATAGAGTAAAATTATTCTAATTTATGTTGAAACATTTGACGTTTATGTCATGTTATGAATAGTACGATGTTAATAACTAGAAAACTGTTATTATTACGTTCGCTTTTTGTTTTTCTTTCGTTAGAGTTACCACGGCATTTGATATTTAGAGAAACATAATTTATAATATTAAAACTAGCTGACCCGGTAAATGTTATTCTGCCCTATAAATTAGCAAAGAAAAATAGCCTAAGACCTATTACTTAGACCTACCAAATATACACAAAGAAATCATACAAATTGGTCAAGCAAGACATTTCGGTGGAAAAAGCCTAGAATAGGGTAGTTTCCAGGGTCAAAATAACTACATTTTAATTGGTTCGTATTTTAGATTATAAAAAAATATTGGACACGTATTTTTTCTTGTTTCGATTAAACAAAAAATAACAAAGATATAGCCTATTAAAAAAAAATTAAAATAATTAATTAATTTTATTAAAAGATTTTTAATTTTTTTTTTTTTTATTAAAGTTACGTGTGACGTCACCCCGTTCGAAAAAATGCTGCACGGTGTGACGTTACACATAACTTTAATGGGCTAAATCTTTGTCATTTTTAGTTTAATTTACAAATAAAAAAATACGTGGTCCCTTATTTTTGAATAATCTAAAAGACGGACTAATTACATTTTTACGACAACTAGCTTATTCTATTTGTATCTGTCTGTGTAAATTTAATAGATTAGTTTGCTTTTTCTTACGTAGTACAACCTGCGTCGGTCTATCCGCTAATTCCTCTTAAACCACAGCATGGTTTTTAATGCGGTTTTTACTAATGGGCAGAGCAATAAACGAGAAAGGTTTTAGTATATAATTTGCACCCGAGCGTAGTAAGGAGGGACAGTAATTTTCTATCCACTAAGATTAAATAAGTTAGAACTCAGATATCAACTAGCCACAGAGTTGAGTATTTGTCTTCTGATTTCATTTCAATTCTAGCCTCTAATATCCCACGCTGAGTAATGCTTGTAGCTTCTTTGTATACGTATGTGTAGTAGTAGTACTTAAGAGCCTTGGTTATAAATCCTGGCTTTATTATTCTTATATTGAAAAAAAAAAATGGTCAGCGAGAATTTTTGAAACTGTTACCAAGGCCTTGGAAGCGAAGTGCAACTGAAGGCAAATAAGAGGGTTTTACTCATAAGTCTGACACTTTCTCTCGCTCCTGAAGTCATTTGATGTTATCAAGGTCTGCGGTATTGTTTGAAAGAGTTGCGTACCGTGTCCTTAAAACGCAACTCACTCTACCTAGAGCGAGAGATTTTTGACGAAACCTCTCTTCATTTTACTGATGAAATGTGTATTTTTATGCAATGTTAAGTTGGCCAGTAACATAATCGCAGAAGCAATTAATCCATGTCAAGTGCGCATCTTTATTTGACATTTGCAATGCACATGTACGCGATCGCTCAAGCTGATTGCAACGATTTTAAGAATTGTTTTATTTACTTGTATTACCCCAGGCTTGCGACGTTTGGGGTCTTCCCTTCTGCGAAAACCGTTTAGTTTATGAGTGTCGCAATAACCTGAATACTAAAGCTTAGAGTTATTGATAAGATGAAGCTGATTGTGAAAGTGTACGCAGTCAAGGTTTAGTCTCGACTCCTTACCATCCCGGTACCCATGAATTTATTTGTCATACCCACGTATAATTTCTGAAAACTGAAAATCTCTGACTGAAAAGTTGATGTTATTGAAAGACGTTTGTCTTGGTATAGTCATGTAAGAGGAGGGATAAAACGCATGTTGTTAAAATAGTTATGAATTTACATGTGGATGGATGGAGAAGGAGGCCAAGGAAAAGATGGATGGATTGTGTGAGAAGTGATATGAAAGAAAAGGGAGTTAGTGATAGCGTGACGAGTGACAGGAAAGAATGAAAGGAAAGGACATATTGTGCCGACACTAAATAAAACGTGACAAGTGCAGGAAGATGATGATGATGATGACCCACGAATAATTCCCATCTCGAACCCCTTTCATGAATCATTGTTGTCACAGTGTACTTACTAGGAATGTAAAAGAAGTGTTTACTTCGGAAACGAATTCAGAATCGAAAAAGAAAGCGGAGGCCGAGACGGAGGCAGAAACTTTAAATGAAATGCGGCTAAAACTAATCAAAAACCCCGATAAGTATAAATGAAGAACGAATTAAAAACATTCCAAATACCAAACAAAACAAGAGTAATCGAGAGAAGGCATGGGGAGAGGGAGATTCCCAGCGTGACAAGTATAAACATTTATTTGTAACTCCGATATAAGTAGATCAACTTGATTGTTCATATGGTAGAGATGACAAATGAATTCATGGGTGCCAAGATTGGACTAAACTGAAGTCAAGTGGTCGGCGAAATGCGAGTGACAAAAGTGTTTGTAACAGTTTTTTTGGTACCTTGGGTTTCTTGAACGTTTTAAAGTGGATCTGATAAGATACGATGAAGGATCTTGAAGAAGTGAAGATAGTAAATTTTTACATTCCTTTTTGTAGGAACTTATCAGGTTCCTTATGTTTCAACTTTTTATTTTATCGATTGGGTCGTATATTGGTATGCTTTACGACAAAATTATCAGTCCTTTACCGTCCGACACTAAACATGGACACCATTAAAGACTACAAGCAACGAATATTTTATGTTTACCATACTTAGAAGAAACCAAGTTGTTGTTGTTGAAGTTGAGATTTTCTCAAAAGACGCTGAGGCAGAGCCTAAGTAGAGTTTAGCCTGTAAAAATTTGACCTTCAATCAGGGTTTGTGACGTTCAAAAACTCAAAATATTCAATTAAGCACTGATTATATATCGCAGATACTAATGCAGGTTGCATTAGTATTTGCGATATATAATTAGTGCTAAATTTTAGGATACTCAATGGTTAGTAAATCTTGCCATTTTTTCTCCTACTACTAGAACATACAAGATACACATACATTTCCTGTACTACTACTAGTCAATACACATCCAATACCATTTTCATACACATTTGATGCAGGAAACCAACCACCCATGAACGAATTACAAATGCCTTGCTTTTCTATCCAATATATCATTGCAAAAACAATATTAAATCATGTGTCACTTGATTAAAATCACAATGTACTTTGTAAAAGCCTGCCGACAGTCACGTAGGACAGCACACAGACTGACGGACGCCCAGCAAGGAGCTAACTAATGTATCCAATATGGACACAGAAGTACGATTCATGGACGGAATTTGTATAAGTTGAGATGGGTCCGACTGTTAGCGTGGCGAAAGTAGATACTAGGCAAGCATGACGCAGAAGATATATTAGCAATATTAGATACAATTGGGAGCATTGACAGGAGAGTGATGATCTCAGTCCGAATGAAGTGGCATTGCCATACCACTGAATATGATATGGTTAGATGAGTGGACAGAGGAATGCAAATGATCGAACGACGATTGTCAGTACGATAATAGATACTAGGCAAGCATGGCGCAAAAGAAAGGATTGCAAAAGAGCAATAGTAGAAATGGTTGAGTAAATTGACTAGGGAAGTTATGATCTCAGTTATAACTAAGCGTAGCGGTAAGGAAGTACTAGGCAGGCATGATGCAAAAGGGGAGTTATTAGTAGTGGAAGGAGTCAATGGGTCGTTTGATAAGGGCAGTAATGCCCGTACTGGAAACAGCATTGCTACGGGTCAAAACGAAGATAGTATGACGAGCTGAATGTTTAAACTTTGAATTACTAGCACAAGGTTGTTTAATCGGACTAACTATATCAGTCGAAATGATTGAAGATTAATGATAATTTTAAATTAATAAAATTTAAATACTTTTTAGATGTTGATATAGCTAGAGACAAAGAAAAGTAGTTAAAAGTAAGACAGGCAAGGAAGCCCAAAATAATAAAAAATATTTTTTAGCGCAATCCTCAATAATTTTTGGTAACTAAGTGCTTTTTATGGTTTCGAAGAGCACGTGAGGAATTCCAAATGAAACAAAAACGTGCATGAATTGTAAATGAAGTAACTGTGGTGTTGATTTTATTATCTTTTAAACTGTTTGTCATTACCATACTCTATCGCAGCGTTGGATTGACTCGTTTCTGTAAAGCATCAGACGACATCCATTTAATGTGAAATGTTGACTGCTTTTTGGATATGTTTATTAGTATTCATATCATCAGCTGCTGAAAAAATGTTAGTTTCTCCTAAAAATGTTGTTGTAATTTTCCAGTTTAACCAAATGCTGATCTTACCAATATTTTACACAAAACGATTGGCTATCTGACCATTTGCAGCCAGTCTCACACTGGTCAGACTGCACTTAACAATTGTCAAAGAATTAAGAAAGACAGCCAAGACTTGTTTTGGGTAGGAACTCATCAAAACTTTGGTCGTTCCTTCAGTTGCTTTGCGGTTCAGGCTCAGGGTAACTCTTTCGGTCAATCCTAGAGCTCTTGCAAGTAGCAGCGGATACTTTACTTGTGGTTATACTTGCTTTATATCTTAATATTGACTACCTCTTTTTAAATTATTGTAAGGTATTAGTCTTGTTAGTACCTCCTGCTCGTTTACTTAGATAATCTAATCCGCTTTCCGCTGTTACTGTTGCCAGTCCTATTACCTAGGTAGGGACACGCCTACTTTACAATAGCGTTTGAATACTAAGTTGAAGTCTTAAGTGATATGTAAATGTATCCTTTGTGTATTATAAGACACTGTTAATGTCACTTCCTTGTTTGATATGGGCTTTCACGTATCTTTAATGAGATATATTAGGGGCTTCGTGCATCGATACTACATGATAATGAGGTAGTATGGAAATGAATGCGTTGAACCTTTGTTTATTGAAACCTGTTTGGTTCTTCATTTGTTTTTTTTTTCTTTGCAAATGCTGTTTGTTGATACTGTCCGATTCGTTTCTGTTTTGGAATTAGAATTTGGTTAGTTGATTCTGGCAAAGATTTTATAGTTATATACTACGGATGTTTCTGGAATTCTGTTGAGTTAATGAAGAATTATAGTTGCCATTTTTGTGTACATATTTTATCTGTAGTACATATAGTATCTAGGCGCGATAGTTGATAACATTGAATATTCTACAGTAGGCACAATAGATGATATAGATGATAATATTGCACTATTCCTAGTTATTATCTCTAGACTATGGTATCTGACTGAATATTAGTTCAATATATAAGCCCCGAAATAACAGGATTTTCCCTAATTAGAGATTATTGAAAGTGTTTTGTTTGGTTATACCTTACAGAAACCGTGATGAGACCTAACAGTCTTTAGATTTTTAACTTTCAAACCATATTGTAGTTTGAATTTTAGTAGAATTCTTAAATAATACAAATTATCTGTTACAGATAACAAGTAATTAAAGTCATTACGACAAGTTACGTCTCTAAATGAGACTCTATCATATAATCCCACTTTCGTATCATGTAACTACAAATATACTTCTTTGTATCTACGTTTATTCCCACAATTAACATTACAATGGCATATATACCAGATAAATGTCTATATCTGGCAGCAGAACAATGAGTGGAGAATCTTATGATTTGAGGAAAAAAAAAGAATTTCTATTTCAATGGGTTAATGGTTATTGTTGATGGCCTACCTACCTCTTTGTTAAATTTTTGCTAAAAACACTAACTTTTTTGACGTTTACAAAGTTAATGGAATAAAAAGTGGTTATGTAACTAACTAGTGCCCGCAACTTCGTTCGCGTGGACTACAGGATTTTGATTTTTTTTTTTTTAATAAAAGTAGCCTATGTTACTCCTTATTATCTACATCAGCTCAAGCAGCAAACTCGCTCCAGGTATTTCAAAGCTTAGCCCGGACAAACAGACAGACAAAAATTGTAAAAAAAATTATTTTGGTGTATGTACCGTATATATATATATTCATATGCATGTAGTAAAAAGCAGTTATTTCAATATTACAAACAGACACTTTAATTTTATTTATATGTATAGATGTATAGATGAAGGTCTAAACAGTGCGTAAGCCAATAATGACTTTTTAACAAGAGAGCAAAACGACAACAATACATTATACTAACCAACATTGAATTGTCCATTTTTGGAAAAAGTTATGTTAAGGATATTTTATTTTATATTAGTGGTAATCTATGTTTTCTTCTTTTTTTTTACTTTCTTCTTTTATTTCTTGTTTCTGTACAACACATAGTTTAGACTGTAATGTTGTACAAGTAAATTGTAAATAAAAAAATAAAATAATTTGACTTTTTAATTTACTTGTAGGTGTCAAATGATGTACGTACAAATGTATTTACCACACTTGTTTGATGCATGTCTAATTTCCCGTACCTACTTAAGTCCATAAATACATAGAAAAATAAATATCATGTACCTATGCTTAAACAGTTCATAAACCACAGTTTTCCGGGAGTAAAGTATACGAGTTTATGTATTTAAACCTTAATTGTTTGTGTTTATCAATTGGGGTTTTCTGACAGTATAAGGAAGCTCATACATTACCTACTTATTCCAGGTTTTAAGATCGGTAACTACAATAACTTAAAAAACTTAATCTAGTATGTTCAATGTTTTTATACATTAGAACACTAGGGTCCTAGACCTTTGGAAGACACACGGAACAGTAAAAACTGTTCCGTGGGAAGACACACGAAGAGCCCAAGTCTTTTCATGAAATGTGGCACCAACCGCCGTTTATCCCCGTGTGCACCCCATGACAGCCCCCGATTGGTGGAAAACTATTGCGATTTATGAAAACTAAGAAGGTTTTAGGAGATAAAGTTGTCAGGTTACCAAGATTTGGGGGTTCAGAGCGTTTTATTTCAAATAAAATATTTTTGAAATATCAAGAAGTCAGTCAGAAAAAATATGCTAATTGCACATTCCAAAGCGTAGATCTCCATGGAGAAGAATCCTTTAAATTATTTATATACTACAAATATCGCGTATGTATTACAAATCTAACAAGAATAGTATTGTAAAGACCATGATCTCTACTTGAACAATGTTTTTAAAATTCGATATTTATTTATTACAGCTTACCTTAAAATCAACATTTCTGGACTTATATAGAAAATCTAAACACATTAGATATTTGAAATTCAAACCCAATAAAAACTAGATAATTTTGACCTACATACTATATATGACCAGTTTATGTACCTATGACATATCAACAGTCCACGCTAACTCACAACAGCAATCCAGTCACAATACTTTGCGCACGCAGTTGATGAATCCTTCCGCGCACGTCTACTAACACCCGTAACTTCCTGTATGTTCACTTTGAACAGACAACTTGGGAACTTACTACGGGAACTCGAAACGATTACGATAATGCCATGTGAGGTTTCTATTTAAAGATCATTTTACATTTTGATTTAGATTTTATCCATCATCGAAGTAAAGATTGGGCTGATTTATCAAATAATAAAAGATACATCAATTTTATTAATTCTTCTAATTTCAAGGACTTCATGTTAGATATTAATGATTTACACTAAAAATCCTAAAGGCTCTTCAATCTAGTTAGAATCATCATTATTCTTCATCTGAACACAGACCCTCCAGGGGATGGTCTCACAGGACTGGTATGAGGTGGCCATTCCAAAACCTTTCGGTCCCATTGACCACCTGTTTTGTAACCAATGTACCCTGCCCACTTCCACCCCCTTTCCTTTCCTTTCTTTTTTTTTATTTTTTTTTTTCCTTTAGTTTAGCGATACTAGTTGCCAAGAGCGTGGGGCAAAGTTTAACGAAAAAAAATGTTAAGGTAAACTTTACAAGAATCTGTTCCAGATTTTGAGAAACGGTTTAGTAATTGAACAATAAAAAGAGTAGAGAGCAAAATGTAGGTAGATAAAAATAAGAACAGAATTTAATAAAAAATATCGAGAAGATAAAAAAAGAGATAAGAAGAGATGATACAGTCAATTCATCCAGGGTACAGATCTAAATATGTCTAATCGTGATTTTCACGATGTCAAATCGCCACCAATAGTAGTGGCTAAGGTCAGTAAAATAGGTTATTGCTCTTTTGGGCCCGCAGTGTAAACAAGTACGTACAACTCGCGCAGGGCTCTGAATCACTGGCAGCAAGTTAGCACCGCTCTAAACGAGGCACGGTTGTGTACTGATAACTGTAATTGTGTATTCTAGGTAAATTACGAAAGTAGGTGTTGTTTGTGGTGTTTCAGATGGACGTAATGATGTAGGAATGAAATAATTAAATACAACACGAATATAATATCTCTACACAATAAAATACAATGTCGCTGTCCGCGTGACTAATAAAATGAGCAATACATGAGGAAGGTACACAATTATCACTCGTGAAAAGCGGCCAGTCACAGCAAAATAATGTACTCTGCTTGTTAATTTAGAAAATGAAAGCAGTAGCAAACCAGTCAAGGCTAAGGAAGAAGGAAGTACGCACATCGCAATTCAATTCAAAATTTTAATTGCCAAACTTGAGATAGCAGAATTAATTATTATTACTATCTAAATAACAAGGTTTGTATGGCATATAATGAGGAAAATATCGTGAAAATGGCTATAAAAGGATGACATAAAAAACGATGGATGAACCACGAGAACGATGATATTGTAGCTAGAAAGGGCGTGAATACTAACATGACGATGATGGTCCCAAATAAATATAATAAGAGAATATAAAGTTGAGAAAATAATAATACATATTTAACTAATAATCAACGCAAATTCACGAATAGACGCTGATCTAAATAAGAATGTTAAATTTAGAGTTGGTCCTGCGGTTTGCGATACATTTGCGCAGATATACAATGCCTAAAGAAAATCTATTAATTATGAACTTATTATTGATGCTGATATAACTCTGTAAAGCTATAAAAAACATAGCTTTGAGAGAAATTTTGAAACCTTATGAAAATGAACCTGGTTTTAAGAGCTATCATATAAAACATTGTGAACGCTTAGCAGGTTTCCGACTAGCACCGTGAACTGCTAATAAAAATTCCAATTAACATCCTAAAGTGGGAGATCCTAACAACGAATCGTCCAAATATTTCACTAACTCTAAAGCAGATCTACACATTTTTTCTCAAACCCTTTTTTCACACACACACTAAAGGATTTTGTTTACTTTGAAATCTTTACTAATTTTAATATCTGACAACACTTAGTATGCTACTCGTTTATCATCCATACGCTGTTGTTTATTCCATAACGTGTGAAAGAAAGCTTCCAGAATTAGAAAATAAATTATGATGTAAAAATGTTGTGTTCATTTATCTCGCGAAAATAGATTTCTTTCATGTACTACTTTTGTACTTTTAAATCCGCTTCATTTATGTCTTACGATACATCATTATTATCATTAGACAGTTGGTTTGTATTAGGTTGATGTTCGTCCTTTTTCTTCTTGACAAATGTTCTAAGTTAATTTACTACAAGGATCAAACCCTTATGAATTTCTTTTGCTAGATTCAGTCACTCAGAAAGAACTATGAATCTACCTAGCCTTTTCCCAATTCTATTGAGGTCTTCTTCCAGTCTGAAGGCATACACCTAAGTACCAATATTTTACATAGAACGAATGCCTATCTGAATTCCACAATCCATTAATTGGGTATCATGATACACCATGGCTTGACTCGTGTCAGATTTGTTGAGCTTCTGACTATGCGTAATGATTATTAAAGATCTACAAATGACACTCGTGATCAACGGGTTATCGTGATCTACGAGGCACTAAGGAGTCTCGCTAAGAAATTAATGGTTACCTATCCATAGATTGACCACACCAAGTATTGCTTAACTTTATAAATTGACCCCTGCGGCTGTTATTACTTGATTACGAGCTCTATCAACTCAGAAAAGACTAAACCTACCTTAAATTTCTTCTTTTCGATTTAAAGGACCATATTCATCTCATCAGTAAATATTATTATCATTGGAATATATACGGACATGTCACACAAAATTAATCGCAACACTACCGGATTTAATGAAGACGGCGCCACAAGATGACTTAACCTAAGTGTATACGGTGACATCATTATTAGGCATAAAATAGATAATTCACGTATTGAAGAAACACTCCTTTGTGAGTCACGTGATTCTTGAATTAATAAAATACTTATAAAATATAGTACACATAGATCTGACTGTGATATGGATATTACCGATTTTGAGAAAACCACAGAAATCTAAATATCCTTGAGTTTTGTTCCGATTCCAGGAACGTGTGTGAAAATGTTAGTGTCCTATTTAAATGTAATGGATTAGGTGAACAACATTGTTGTTTATTTTTCATATTTGTCGTCCTTCATTGTTTATTGTTTGTATATGTTTTGTTATGTGTTCTATGCTGTATTGTTGTTTTCTTATTTCCGTTGTCTATAAAGCTGCGTTATTTACCGACTTCGGAAAGGAGGAGGTTCCATGTTCGGCTGAATGTATGTTTTTTTTATGTATGTTCACCGATATCTCAGTCAATTGTGGACCGATTTTGAAATTATTTTTTGATTGAACGGTTATGCTTCTAAGTTGGTCCCATAGAAATACTGTTATGATCTGATCATATATATATTTTTTTATATTCGCAGATAAAAAAATATATATACAAAAAACAAAACTGACTTCAATGTAAAAAAAAATACAAAAAAGCCCCATATCATGTACTGTCAATTACTGTATATTCTAGGTTGCCTGGAAGAGATCGCGGAATGCGATAAGGCCGCCAATTGTACGTGTTTTAGATATAAGCTTTTCTTTGTTATGTTTATAAATAACTACAATAAAGTATATAATAAATAAACAATAATAAAAAAGTACAAAATAACTTTAATTTCGGAAGTCGGTGTTGAACAACGAAGAGACAAAACTCTCTCTATTATAGAAACACAGACTTCCGAAATTAAAGTTATTTTGTACTTTATAGTGTTTTTTGAAGTCGGTTTACTTTTTTTTTTTGGAAAAATTTTATTATTTTAAACGATTAAACTGACTACTGCAAAATCAATGGTGACGTCATTCTTGACTTTTGAAGCAAAGGCTTTTGGAACTCCAAGGCCTTCAATTTTCAGTCGATGTAAGACCCAATAGGTGACTACCTAAATCCCAATATTATGTGAAGTTTTGCAAATATTTATTTTAAATATGGGATGACGCAAATAGTGAACATAAATGTGACCGAGTTTGCGTAGGATAATTAAATTGAGAGTACAATATCCTTTTTCCTTTACCTATATATGTTTTTTGTCATCATATCGGTTGCTAACCCTAAATATAAATAACTGTCTCATAGGGAATTACGTACTAGGGAGAATAACCAGCATTCTGTGGATATTTATAACTTAATTGTTGTTAATATGTATTAAAAACAAGGATAAATTAATTATTTTGCCCCCTTCGTTGTGGGAGATTGTTGATTAAATCACATGCTTTAATTCTTCTAATATTACAAATGCGAAAGTTTGTATTTATAAATGTTTGTTACTTTTTCATGCTAAAACTATTGAATCGATTAGAACTTGGTACAAGGGTAGACCATGCCTTGGGATAGCACATAGGATACTTGGTGGTATTTTAAGTGTAGGTGATATTTTAAAGATTTGTATGAATAAAAGTCCATTTTCAAAATTTCAGGCCTCATGATCGCCACATTCATATCAAATTGAGTTTCATTTTTTATTCAACAAGTATAATTTGTTACATTATTATCAATTATCATCATTATTATCATTACAAGGTGAACCGATGGCCTGGTAAGGGTTGAGGGATTCCGATGGATGCGTGACGCTCAGGACCGTTCATTGTGGCGTCACTTGGAGGAGGCCTATGTCCAACAGTGTACGTCTTTCGGCTGAAATGATGATGATGACATCATTATCATAACGTTCACAACCAAATCCAATTTTTCTTGCATTATAAGGCAACTGTTTTCCTTTTACAAAAATATCTGTATCTTTAGTTAAACAACATACAAAATCTTCTCGAATCAATTTCTGTAAGAACATCACACTAATTATGAAGGCGAAAGTAGAGGATTATTAGATAAATTTTAAGCCAATAATAGAGCTGTACAGTTTGCCAAATATTGGTCAGAAAAAAATAAAGTTTGAGAACATTGACAAAAAAAAAGAAAAATGGCGAAAATATGTATCATGTGTGTGGAGTTTGTTACTGGTTCATGAGTCATGACTAAACGGATATAGGTACATGGAATTGGGGAGTATGTTTCCTTGGGATAATTTTCTATTTTCTCGTAGGTAAAGCAGGTAAGGTTAGGTTATGTTAGTAATAGTAGAAGCTATACACTAATCCAATCACGATTACAAACAGAAGCTATTGATGCAAAAGTTATAACCCTGTCATCATTCCAATATTTGCTTCTAACAATACTCGACCATCCGTTACTAAGTAACAATATTTTGACAGTTCCTATTGTTTGTTTAATCGCATGCGAAGCTAAGTGCTCTCTGGAATTCTCTTCGATTGTCTTTTTATAACCATTGTTTGTTGAGAGAAAATTGTAAATAATCATCGAACATGCGGTAAACGTCAACGAATGGTAGTCGATACGTCTATTAGGTTACATTATTTATGATTAGTTTAGTTTCTCTCGATTGTGTTTATTTATTTAGTATTATAAATATTTTTGTTTGGATTAACTGTGATTTGCTGTGCCCGACAGGGTCCATATTGGTCTTAACATATCTATGGTCTTAACTATATTTTTATACCATCTTTTATAAGTACATATGGAATGCAAAAAAGTATTGAGTATTAACTTGATTTGCTTTTGGAAAGCGATTTGATTTTCTTTTGTAATATCATTACCTTTCTGCCCTTGTCTCATGTCATTTGTGGTCCGCGTAACACATTTTCTTTTTTTCATTTTATCCTTCTTATTTTCTTTCATATTATCAAAATTCTCAAAAACTCTTAATACCTTACCAATAACACAACAAAATCGTATTTTCCTTATCTTGTGACACTTAGTGAGAATCACAGCAACTGAAAGAGTACGCATCGGAGACTAGTTTCTCATGATTCTTCAAAACAAGTTATAAATCGCTCGTTTTTTTTGTTTCAATTACACCACACTTGTGCTAGCGTCAACTGCAATATTGTAATATCAACAACTTCTTCACTCGCTCTCAATCATTCCTTGAATTAACAATACACGACTAAAATGGTATCCTACTGCGAATCCAATTAAGTATCATGGTTAATTGACTCTCATTGGCTTTATTTCTTGTCTCATTTCGCAAGCTGCTCGTATACTGTGTTGGAGAGAGATAGAGCATGAAACTCATGAATGGGAGCTCCATTCGCGTTGACTTGTAAGGTCAATAAGGTGGTTCAACTCTTGATATCATGTCATTAAGGGGTATTAAAAGAATGGAAAGTACACTGGGTTTAAAAGTGAAAGGCAGAAAATAATACATAACTGATTTACGAATCATAATTTTTAATTTTACTGTTTTTGTACTTGTTATGCTAAGTTTAGTAACAATAGTTAATTGTATTACGTTTTCTATCCTTTGTCAAGGATTTATGTCTTTTCTGTCTATCTTTAGACTTTTACTGACTAAAATCCACCTGTGTTCCTTCAATGGCCTTTTGCGTTTCAAAGCCTCGGTGACTCTTTCGTAGTCCCAAATCATGTTCATACCACCTTGAGTGGTTATAATATCAATCTCCCCCTTAACACCTAATTTAACACCCGCATCATCAATTCATTCATATTCTTATTTAGTGTGACTGAGATAACAAATGTCAATTAGAAGAAACAATAACAGCTTTATATGATTTACTTTACGATACCAAGATAGCAAATAATGAATGAGTTCCTACTCGTTATTTACTTTGTCCTCCAGACTGCTTGAAGGCAACGAAATCAGTACATGCAACTTATTTGCAAGATTTATGCTGTGTCGTGTTCTGTTTAGCATATGCAACGGATCAGACTTTGAGGCGATGGAATGGAAAACAGTAGTTTTAAAGGTTTGGTGCAGTTAGATGGTTTATACAGGTTTACATGTAGCTGCCAAGTGTGTATTTGTCTTTTGTTATGTATGACACACCTCTAGTGCTTACGACTAAATCAAATTAACTTCGAATAGTATCGTCTATAATTATTATCATCTTTATGAAATTGTTCTCTGTTTTTCTTAATGACTTTCAAGCTGAAGGTCGTCTAGTTTTTTTTTTAAATAATTTCATTATTATTTTTTAAATTATCACATAAATTCTTCAAGTGTCAGTCCTCTACATGCAATCCCATCCATAGCATACATTAGGATAAAAACATACTTAAAAGCGCAGTCAATATAGTTGTAGTGGATATTTATAAAGTAGACAGACTAACCTTGATTGCTTTCAGCTTAAAATAGCTTTAAACTCAACACAAAAGAAACCATTTCAATCTGGAACTTCGTCTCCAAATGTTACTTAGAGAACTTGAACCAGTTCAGTGATTCCTATGATTTGTATAGCAAAGACTCATAGAGGCGTATCTCCGAGTTTATTGCTTGCGATACAATTGATAGAGATGATTTATACTCTTGATTATAATTAATGTTTTCCTTGATATGTTAAATATTTCCCGTCTGACATTGTGGTCCTCTGGTACTATAGTCGGTAGGTATTTGTTTTACATTATCTATTAGAGTCACGGTCTGATCGACGGGAACGGATGTTTTATATACTTGTGTTAATTATTTAAGGACATTTTCTTTCTGAAGCCGACTAGATTGTTTCAGTAGTATTTTTCTTTAGATATTAAGAAACTATCGTGTCCATTCGTACTGATTCTTTATAGAATCTAATTATAAGTTTATTTTTATTCATACTTTATGACATCCCTTTTGCTCTTGATAATTTTATAGCCCTGTTTTCTGGAACTAATCGTGTTACATGCTTCCAAAAGTGGAACACGGGCCCTTTCGACACTACTTATTATTGACATCATTGTGTCTACTGGTTCGCTCGCTATACTATCTATAGTATTTTACCATATGGTACATAACCTTTGATTACCAACTTCTACAAGATCAACAACCTCACACGCCTACGTCTCATTAGCATCCATAAATTCATCAAAACCATTCATAACTTCAACCATAAACATAACACCATCAAGCAGGTTTTTATCTAATAGAGAACAGTAAACAAACTCCAACGCAAACTTTGACGTTTTGGGTCAAGGATATCTAACCGGTTCTGAAATCGCATCATCTCATCTCATTCATGCTATAGAGTGATTCATATTAGTGGGTGTAGACGTGGATGGAAAGATGTAAGATTATATGGAAATGTAGAGAAACTCTGATGCATTGTTATTAAGGTCATATGGTGATGAATGTGATGATGATGACAGTGAAGGAATGGTGACTGATGAGATGAAATTGTTTGAAGAAAGAAACGATGAAAGAGATGAATTTTTCTACAGGAGCATGAAAAGCATATCCATCGATATGAATTTTGGATTGTTTAGTTATGAACCTTATAATGTGTCTTTTTATATATATGTATATTCGTGTAGGTGCGCTTTAAGACCCAAATGTTGAATGTCTTAGATAATTTATTTGATAAGTTACTTGTAGATACCGCTTAGTTTTTATTTATGTGAGGCTTTTGTTGTATAACAAAGAATTTTAGCCAGGTAACTTATTGATTGTAAGCCGGCTAAATTTATCCATTACTTGACAAAGATCTATTGTTTAAAATAAAGTGGTATTTATTAGTAGCAGTTTAGAAAGTCTAAATTTCTAAGTAGGTACGTCTAATAGTATGTATTTCATTTAATCGGAAGGTTAAGTAGAGTTTGTTTTTTATAATCACCGGTGCACATTCCTCAGTAACCTTTTCTGATGAAACAAAGCCGTGATGATCAACAGTTTCTAAAGTGACGTCATTTCTAGAAGATCCGTTGTTGTCCCAATCATTGAATGATTCACGAGAAACTACGTCAATATGGTCAGTTACGAGTACCGATATCCGGGTTCCTATTAGAATGGGAAGTGGTACCAAGGCTAACTTTATTGTGACTAGACTGGCTGAATATCTAGATGTAAATCTGTCTTTATCTAACTCTGTATCTGAGATCCTGCTACGAACTCTTACTGCGATTCATTTGACGACCTCAACTGAACTGTTAAAGGTATGGAGCTATATAGGGTGTACTATAGCTCCATCCCTCTTTCTCACTCGCATTCCTGACATTTTAACACATCATGGTTAAGGCACACTGTCTAGACGAGGGGTTATTAGTTTCTGTCAGTGGGTTTGCCTGCGTTAAAGTAGGAAATCGTCCCTAGGGAACTTACTCCCGGGATAAGAAGTATCCTAATGCTATTCCAAGACATGGTCTAACTTTGGACCTTTGATTCGAATCCGCTCAGCTGTTTGAGCGTGAAAAAGTATCAAACATACGTTTAACACATATATTTTAGACGCCGGCTACGCTACTTGTGCCGGTTCAATTTTCATACGGAAAAAATATTTGTATGACTAACAGATAGGTGTTCCGAGTCTGAGTGTTTCGTGATGTAAGTTTACATGTTTATGAACGCATCTACGATGTAAGTAATGTAAAAATGTAAAAAGTAATTCCTAGTGTGGGACAAGATTAAAAAAAAATTGTCTAAAGCTTATTAGTTAATAATTACTTAGTAATTTGACAATTATATACAAAGGCGAGCTTAAATGCATTAATAAATTTTCTTCCAGCAAATTTTTTAATGGCAGAAAGAGATTATGTTTAAGGGTAGGATCCAGTGTACAATATAAACCAACATAAATATCTATATAGTAAAAGTAGGTATCTTTACTATTATTTACTAAGTAAAACAGAGACAGTTAAGCTAGAATATTAGACCGACTCACACGCGTGACACGCCTGATTTGTAAGTACACGTGGAACGACGTCGCGTGGCGTGTATCGAGTGTAGCTCTACAAGTCTAGTTACTATATAAAATGTATGGAGACCGCCGCACCCAGATTAGCGTGTGTGACACGCGTGTGCGCAGTGTAGTTTTACCTTTACTCTTCAACACGATGTTGACGTAAATATTTTTCCAGCGCACGTGTTTCTTTACTCATACACACATTACACACTCATCGTACTAGTTACTCGTAATGTACGCGATAGTAGTATTTTTTAAACGCTGTAGATGAGGCACGTTTACTCAACAACGGTCAACTAAACATGTGTTAAATATTTAAACGATGAAAGATAAAAACGAGGCAAATTTTTGTGAATCAATCATATTCATACTCATCACAATTTCGAAGAACTTAGTGATTTGGCATAAAAATCCTTGGCATAATATTATAAAACTAAGTCCCCTACCTGCGTTTGTCTGTCTGTTTATATGTCCACAATATGCTTAAAAATTACAGAACACATGCAACAGATTTTCATGCAGATTTCACCAATAGAAATAGTGATTTATGAAGAAAGTTTAAGATATTATACACGACTAGCAGAGAAAACCTGAGAATTCCAAAGATTTGTAACCCTCATGCGAAGCTGGAGGAGGGGTCCTACTAGCATTTTTTATAACGATATGGGTCTTATTTTCTCAAGGATCATGAGAAGTTCAGGGTTTCTCCTATGGAAAATTCCCTAGTAAAGTTTTTTAAAGAGCGAGGACTGAGGGATTGTTCGAAAGAGAACTGACACAAAGGCCAACTGTAAAAACATGGTTCGGTTTTAGTCAGTAAAAGCATAACACTCCCTCTCGCCCCAGTCAGAGCGAAAGAAGGTCTTTGATGATTTTGCTTTATCTAATCCATAATACTCATTACATATGATTTAAAAGAGTATCCATGGAATTTCTTGCACGTTCTTCTCCATAGACATCTAAGCTTTGGAACGTGCAATTTAGCTTGTTTTGACTGACCGACGTTTTGACAATTCCAAAGTGCCGGTTAAATGGTCTACTTGAAATAAACGTTTCTAATTCATACTTCCTATATCTCCAAAAGAGTCATGAATGTTGTAATAAGTAGAGGAACTTCGATTTCTCGCAATAGGTCAGCATCTGAATCAAAAACTAAACATAACGCAATCAGGCGCAATTACTTAGCACTTTTCTACATAGCGGAATTCAATATGACTTGCTTTACAGTACTTATGTCATAGACCACAATAATTTGACCTTTCACCAAGGTAGGTGCCAGATAACCATGGAATAACGGTCATTGACCCTCCAACATTTGTTGTCATTCTTAATTTAAAAAACGGACTCGCTTTTCAAGTCGGTACAGTGGATCTTTTACGTATATAAGTATTTATTTATTGTATATATTATGTTTATGTATAGTGTGCTGTATATGTCTGTTTAGTATATTTTTGGTCTTAAGTTAAATTCAATTTATATGTTTTTTTTTTCTTTTGTTGTACATTTTCAAGGTTCCTCAAATACAAAATGTCATTTTAAATCACATGGTTTGCTGTAAGAAAACCCAGTTGTCGGTTAAGCTCGCCTATCCTATCTTTTCTATCGTCCTGTCTTTTTGTTTGTATTTTTTTTTTTGTGTACGTATATAAGATAAAAATAAGAACGGAAATAAAGACATAAAGCTGTTTTGAATCGACATGTATCGTGATCCTTTACATGATCTAGATTTTTCGGGTACCTACGCAGGAAAAGGTCAATGTACTTTATTCCATGGTTATCTGTCGCCTTCTATTGAAAGTGAAATTCAGGACAAAAATGTATCTACTTCTAATGTTTGCTACATGTCAAGATTTATTGGTACTTCTGTATATGTCATTGATTATGGAACATTATAACATTTGCTAACGATATTTACATTACAATCTAATTGTATTATTCGTAGTACATTTTAAAATCGTCTGTAATGGACAGTGTTATGCAATTTGGTATTTCCTGATGACTTTTTGATGTTTTAAATGTCAAAAGACCACTCTTTAAGCCTTAAAAGATGATCGTTATTGTTTAATTGTGGAGGCGCGTGTGAAATGCTCTTAGAAAGTAGGTATGGAATGAACGTATTACGTATGAAACGGTCTATTGTTGGTGATCAGTTTATGAAGCAGAAATTTTGCTAATGACCAGGTTATTGTAGTCAGTAATGACCCAGAGGCCATAGCGGATTATATACCTACCAACTTTGAATAGAGAAACTCATAGGACATTTTTTGGAGACGGAAAATCGTCCATGACTCCTTCTGCTGCGTGGTGGAACGAGAAGGCTTTTCAGACTTATACTTATTAAAATTCACCTGTGTCCTTCAGTTGCCTTTTGGCGTTCTAGCCGGTTACTCTTTCAACATACCCGCAGCCCTAGCAAGCATCGGCCCTGCTGGACCCCTTCAGTTTTGCTGACATGTCTTTGAGGCGCGCGTGGAACACTACGCGCTGCTTAAGGACAGCCCCGGCTAGCTCCAGACTGGGGACTAGATGTTGGAAGTGCAAACCCATAGGTCCATCTATTGCATGTAGGTGTGATCTCTCCGCATCCGCCTCCGCTAAGATGGCCTCCGTTACAACCCTAGTTTGAACCCTGGCGGGCGGTATACTATGTGTTATTAATTTCATCACCATTGCTCTCAAAGCAGTGAAGGAAAACATCGTGAGGAAACGGGCATGTCCTAAAACCACAAATTTGAAGATATCTGACATAATGTCAAAATCATAGTTCGCACATCTCCCTACAAATATTGGTATTAGAAGCATTTGGAAACATCTCTTAGTAAAATTTTATCTAATACAGACTTTTGTTTCATACGTTTTACCTTAACTTAACCTGAGGCCCTACCACAAGCTTTTAACACAATCCATTTGGCGACCTAAACTGAACTTTTAAAGAGATAGAGCTACATAGTACGTATAGCTCCGTCCCTTTTTCTCACTTGCACATCTGCCATTTTATCACGTCATGATAAGGCCCAAAATCGCAAGTTAAGATCTAATCTTGATCTCTCTAACGATCTAACTGACAATCAACGCCATCTATCGTTCGTAACCTTAACAAGTCAAGAACTCTAGAAACAGCGACAGACATAACTCAAATGATTGATAGTCAATAGACTGTGACTTAGCAACCGAATATGTATGTGAAAATAAATGATGTTGGAGATGATCTCATGTTGCAAGTTGCAATTGATTACTGGTTAGTTTGACTAATTTCTGCCAGCGGCTTTGCCTGCGTAAATGTAGAATTTATAGCCAACACTTTGGGATAATGCAGCTACATTTTATTGAAAGAATTTTCAGAATTGATTTAGTAGTTTCAGAGCTCTCTCATTGTCTATCTATTGTGTCTCTAATTACGGTAATCGAAAGGTTAACCACTATCTAACTGATGCTAATCGATGATGTGGTCGACGATGCAGCACCCTTGTCTAGAAATAGCCTGGTGACAAGGCAACCTGTGGCTCTCTAGTGATCCTACACTAGAGGCCTACCCACCTTCCACGGCACCAACGTCACACGTACCAAGCCATAATACAAGATGCCTAAATTAACAAAAAGTTATTTCAAAAGTTCCAAGTTAATGCAATATTGGAAAAAATAAATCTTGAAAAAAAAAACCACAATGAAAATGAACGTAAGTAAGTAAAAAATAATAAAGGCCAAGTTGCTGTTCATTTTCACTGTGCTTATTTAGTATTGATTTGTTTTTTCATAGTTTATTTAAAATTTACTGAAATTCGGGAAAACAGTGTTTATAATATATGTTGCAACTAAATATTAAAAAAAAAAAATCGTTAATGTCGTTACAACTAGACTGCACAATCAGACACAACAAAATCAAATAGGCATAAATCACAAATAAGATGGGGATTACCCATTCAAGTAGTGATAAGTACTTTAAAGACTTAACTGGCCCTCCATTGACCCCCATGTGGCGCCATCGCGCCAGGATGTGCAACAAGGAACATTGTGCGGGCTGTAATACGATCGTGAAAGGAAATCATTGTATTTCACCATCAATTAGCATTCGGTATTTAATGGATAGGAATGTGGTTGCGAATTTCTTACTGTCAGTACTATCCTGTAAAGTTTTGTGTGTGTGGTCACTTCGAATTTCGAAGTCGACACACAATTTGAAACCCAACTCATTTGTTTTTAAAGTAAATCGAAGATTCGAATGTTTGTGTGTGTCATGTGGCCACTTTAAATTTCGAAGTCGACACACAATTTGAAACCCAAATCATTTGCTCTAAAAGTAAATCGAATATTCGATTAAGTCTGTGTGTCATGCGGTCACTTCGAATTTCGAAGTCGACTCACAATTTGAAACCCAACTCATTTTTTAATAGTAGAATCGAAGATTGGAATGTTTTTTCTCGAAATTGAGTCGTTTAAATTTCGAACTGGAACGTTTATCAATTATTTGAATTGCGTGTTATCTTAAAGAAGGCAAACCATTTGAAAATAGCATCCATGTTATCTACGAGTATTTGTGATCAGGTGGTTGATTTAGGGAACTAATGAAATACTTCGGTGATGATTTGAAAAAGAAAAAGATTATTTTTAGAATCATCAGAGAAATATTAGTTATTGGATAGCTGCCTCTTGCGGTTTCGCCCGCATCTTCGGTGACTACACTCCGCTCCTATAGGTCGTAGAGTGATGTATATACCTTCATAAATAAACGGGCTATCTAGCACTAAAAGATTTTTGAATTCGGACTAGTAGTTCCTGAGATTAGCGCGTTCAAACAAACTCTTCAGCTTTAAATTATTTTATTTTTACCATAGATAGAAGAAACTGCGTACAAAAATACAAGGTATATATTTCTGCCTCCATTAACATAAACCTCTCCTTGTCCGCAGTGGATAACGCCAGAAGAATGCGCCGTGTACAGCAGAGACCAGAGACCGCCTCTAGTCATACCCCGCATCACTCAGTTCAGGGCCCCACGGCCCAGGGCACAGCCTATTGGACATGGACATCATGAGGTGAGGAACGAAATAACTTGCTATAGTATTATAATTATTTATTTATTTTCACAGACAACAAATGCTACATAATGTAAGTAAACAAGTACCTTAGACCTAGTGTTAGTCTTATATTATTCTAAGCATTCAGCAAAGAAGATGATTCCAAAATCAAAATCAAAGCATTTATTTCAAATAGACCATTTGGGGGCACTTTTGAATAGTCAAATACCGACATTTGTCAGTCCAAGAAAAGTGAAGCTAAATTGCACGTTCCAAAGTGTAGGTCCCTATGGAGAAGAACAACTTCCAGCTTCATCTTCTCCACAAAATGCCTGAAAAAAGGGGAAAGCACACTCTCCGCTACTATCTTTATAATGCTGTTTGCCACTGGCCCGGGTTCTAGCCGCCAAAGATGCTAGCTTCTTCCGAATAATCGCATGAAAGTCTTCAGTTCGATTCTGTGCAAACATCTCCGACCCTCTACAGAACCGGGTATTGGTACTTGTATCCTGGAGAGGAAACTACAAGGCGTATTTACTATTATGTAGGTTAGTTAAATGGTTGGGTCCTTTACCTGTAAAGCCTGAAGCTCACACGATAATTTGAACATAAAGGTTTTTGCCAAGTTTTTGGTGTTCTTTAAGGAGTTCAGGTGTGCGTGTATGTAAAGATATATGTGGGTGGTAGCAAAGGGAACTTGCAACGATTATGATAATATACGAATTAGATCTATAGTTTCTATATTAACTTCCATGTTTTTTCCTAAAGTACGTGTTTTTTTTTTGGGCCGAAAATCCTTACTCCCGTTTCCAAACAGAAGTGGAACTAGGGTAGTGTCAGACTTTTACTGACTAAACCCACCTGTGTGCCATCAAAGACACTTCCGCCTGGTCACCGCTAAGTTCATATTTGCTTGCACTCGAAACGAAAAATTCGAATTGTTTGATTTGGCGCCGCGCCGCAGGATTCAAACAAAAATTTTTTTAAGTGGCAAAATTGACAAATGACCGCGATGGTACATTCAGGTGCTCTTTGCGTTCAAGGGCCTGAAAGTATTTCGATTCGAAAAGAATGCGTGAATTGTTATGTCACCTTCCTTAACATTGCAACATGTGCCTACAGCGAGGTATATTTAGCTAATATCCAAAGAGATAAGAGCTGATAACGCCACGTGTACGTTGCATTCCTTATTAACTTGTGCAACTACAGTTAAATATTGAATAAGCATGAAATATGTAGCGGTAGAACTATTTAGAGTCCTAACTACTACTAACTACTACTACTAACCGAACGTCAACGGTGAACTTACTGTAGTAGAAATTAAATACAGTGGTCTTCTTCGTTTCCATACATTTTATATGGAAACTAGACTTATAGAGCTACACTAGATCCACGCCACGCGACGTACAAATCAGGCGAGTTACATGTGTGCTTCGGTCTAATGTACTTCTAGCTTTACAATTACAGAACCGCTGAAGAGAGCTGTATAGTTGACGCAAAATAAAATGGATCCTAAACAAAATGAGCTCCCACTGCACAGACTAGAGGGCGCTATAAACGTACAACTGTTTTATCCAATAGGATACTACTAACAAATCCAACTAGCCCAGTAGGTAACAAACTATTTTCCTTGTAAAGTTAAACACAAGCAAACAAAATAAAAGCGTGTCGTGGCCCGTGACTCAGCTCAGGCCACAGGACCATAGGTCTGTGTTAATTTGTCCGATTATTGCTCGTCGTGCTGTTAATTTATGCGCAAGCGCACACAATGTGTTGTTCACCCGTTCTAATATGGCGGCCTGGCAGCGTGAAGGGAATGAACCGTAGGATAACTGGAGATATTTGAAAGGGCCGTCTTCCGTTAGAACTTTCAGACATCCTATATATTGATATTTTCATAGCATCTTATATTGTTTGAGGGCTATGTTATAAAAGACAATTAACTACTCTAACTATATATATATACACCGCTAAATTTTGATCGTTTTAATCCCGTGGAGGGTTGATCCGGTACATGAAGCACTATCGATTTGTAAAGATAAAATAAAAAAATGAAGTACCTTTTTTTCAAAACTCGTATTAATTTACGCATGTACGAAATTAATTTGAAATTAATTAATGAGAAAACGTCAGCTGAGCGAGTTCAATGACCTGTAGGTAGTTTGTACGCGACGCCGACTTCTACCTACAGTTCATTGGACTCACTCAGCGTTAGCTAGTGTTTCATGTACCGGATCGACCCTCCACGGGATTAAAACGATCAAAATTTAAGGGTGTATAAGTATCGCGCTATACTAGCACTATATTAGACGACATAAACAGACAGAAATAGATGGATTTTGAGGCAATAATTTGTCGTAAAAAGTCCTTTAAAGTAGAAGGTCCGATTTTAGCAAATACTATTTTTTTTAATTAATAATGCTTCCTAAAAATAAACTAAAAATGATGAGTTTAGCATGGCCACGCTCGGGCCCGTAGGGTTCAACTTAAAAGCTTCCAGTCTGAAGGCAAACTCTTATATTTTATATTAAATGTATTGGTTTGGTTTAACTGAAATAGTTACACAGTACAGATCTCCGTTGGAGCCACGAGAAATTTCTGAAAAGAAAACCCATGGTACCAGAACGCAAAGAGTACTAAACTACACAGGCGTGATTTTAGTCAGTGAAAGTCTTCGACGTCCTGAAAGCCCTCAAATCCTTCCGAAATCATCCAATGTCTTTTTAGTAAGATTACATTTTCCACCTAAACAAAAAATTGACTTCAAAAGCTGTAGTAGTCTTTGTTGGTGATAAATTTTGTAGTTTTACTGAAGAGTAAGACGTTTCGTCATACACTAAAAACGTATAATGACGAATAAGGATCTATGAAACTAAGCATCCTTGGACAGTGGGCCTTACAGTATACTTTCCTTAAGATTGTATTTTTACTATAGTGTAATTTCTAGGGTCAAAATAATTACATTTTATTTAGTCCGTATTTTAGGTTATAAAAAAATATTGGACGCGTATTTTTTTCTTTTTTCGATTAAACCAAAAATAATAAAGATATAGCCCATTAAAGTTACGTGTGACGTCACTCTGTGCGATAAATTGCAGCACGCCGTCAGTTACACGTAACTTTAATGGGCTATATTTTGTAATTTTTGGTTTAATTTACAAATAATTAAATACGTGTCCCTTATTTTTGAATAATCTAAAAGACGGACTAGTTACATTTTTTACGGCAACTAGCCCATTATTAATTACTTCAAAACATTAATTACAGGTCTTGTACCAACCTATATTTCTGTAATTAATCTGTCGAATGTACAAATTGAACATGGCGTCGTGTTCTTGTCCAATAGCGAGCATCCGGCTCGCCCTTCATGTCAACGTATCGATTCAATGCGAACGATTCATTCGCGAATCAAATGGATTTCAGCTTTCAATGAAAACTGACGACAATGCTGATTTATTTTCACATGTCATACACTGGATGGGAATTAGTTCAGGTGTAGATGAAATGTAGTATTAAGAAAAAAATTATCAAATAATCAAAGTGACAAAGAGTTCCAAAGTAAGATTTGAAATAAGAATAAGTAGGATTATAGCAACTTTTTATGATACATACAAATTATTATGTATGTACCATAAAAAGTAAAGCACTATTAGAGGATAGAGAGCCTAAAACTTACCAAAAAATGTTAAATAGAACAAATAAATAAATTGAAAAAGGTCTGAAGTTCCGATATATTTTATAATTTACAATTTTTTCTATATACGAATTTGAAGTGTTCATAAGCAACCGGCGGCCATACTAAACGCCTGCCAGAGGGTCATGGCAATTCGGATGGTGCGGGGATACCGCACGATTTCCCGCGAAGCGGCGAGCCTTCTGGCTGGCCTACCACCGTGGGATCTGGAGGCAACAGTCCTTGCACACATGCACGACATGCGCGTGGAGATGCAACGCCGGGGTGAAAGTCCTCTGCCGCGACAGGTCGCGGCATGGCGGACAGAGCTCCGGCGGGATCTCATGGTGGAATGGCGTCAGCGACTATCGCAACCCAGTGCTGGGCACGCCACAATTATGGCGATAAGTCCCCTCTTTGAGGCGTGGCTGGAAAGACCTCACGGCGTCCTTACCTTCCGCATGACACAGGTCCTCACCGGAAATGGCAAGTTCGGGAGGTTCCTGTTCCGAATTAAAGCGGAAGTGACGCCCGGGTGTCGCCACTGTGCGGAACACCCGGAGGACACGGTGGAGCACACAGTCGAGGTGTGCCCTGCTTGGGTGGAGCATCACCGTGCCCTCGTGGGGGTGATCGGCGGCGGAGACCTCTCGCGCCGGGCCTTGGTCGAGGCTATGGTCCGGAGCGAGGAGGAGTGGCAGGCGGTCGCCGACTTCTGCGAAGCAGTAATGCTCGCTAAGGAGGAGGCCGACCGCATCAGGCAACGGCGCTCTCGCCGCCGCCGGGATTCCGATCCCGATTTCCAGCCACCGTAGGCGCGGGCTTGCGGACAGTGAGCAATGGGTAGCTCGCTGTCCGGCCGTCCGGTAACTGTCCGGACCAAGCCCAAGTCGTCGACGGCGCGCGCTGTTCCCGCGCGCCTCAAGGAGTTGTCAGCAACAGCAGGGACCCAGCCGGGTCGAAGCCTACTGGGGCCAGGGTTATCCGAAAGGGCGCTCGAGCCCCGGTATGAGGGCTTGAAGGAACGGGATGGGTTTTTTAGTCAGTAAGAGTCTGACACTATCTCCCGCTCCGCCCAAGAGCGGGGGTTGTCATAAGATGATTTTTCCCATCGAAGAAAAAAAAAAAAAAAACAAAAAAAAAAAGTGTTCATAATAACATCGCCTTAGACGTTAAAATATAATTTAATAAAGGAATAAGTATTTGACAAGGGTTAATGAGATGTCTTTTAAGTGCTTTCGTGGTTTCTCTTTTAACATAACAAATACCGAGAAACACAATTTTTATGTGCCAATAATATTCTTAGTAATCGAACAAATAATTGTATTGAGAATTCTAAGTGACTAAGCGAGTGGTAAATATTAAGTATCCCTGAAACGCAAAGGGAAACTGAAGGATCTCGTGTGGGTTTATAGCTAGTAAAAATTTTACTCTCCCTCTTGATCTACCCAAAGCGGGAGAAGTTATTTGATAAAAAAGTGCGAATGTATTGAAGGCAATTAATCGATTGATTGATTTTATTCTCTGCATCACCCAAACGTTGACTGGCAGAATATGCCTAAGGCATTAAGTCTGCCTCTGTACTTTTGTGTGTAATGTGTATGAAGCATTTACTTAATAAATAAATTAACATTTAATAATACATTTTATTCATAATATTTCTAATTTTAAAATTGTACACTGGACCATATTTGTCTCTCTATCGCTCAATGGTTTGCTGGAAGAAAACTCAACTTTGAGTTTTAAGCTCGCCTGTGTACATGAACTTTGTAATCCACCGTAAAACGGGGTGAATAGAGACAAAACTTTGGTTTTGTTTTCCACTTTGATAACATAATATCGACCTCCAACAAAGCATCGATTTTTTAGAATAACAATTCATTAATAAATAGATATAGTCAAATGCTGCAAAAATTTTTCAAATATCGAGAAAATACCTTTTGAAGTTTTGTCTCTATTCACCCCATTTTACGGTACTTATTTTATAAGTTGTTATAGTTTACAATAAAAGAATTAAAATAACTGATAAAAGAAGTCAAATGAGCCTTGTAATAAGATGTAAAACTGAAAACAAGCTTACCATGATGCGTTAAAGTTAAAATGTAAGGCGTGCGAGCGAAAAAGAGGGACGGAGCTATACACCCTATTATAGCTCTATCCCTTTAACAATTCAGTTTAGGTCGTCAAACGGATCGCATTAAGAGCTCGTGGTAGGGTCTCTTATTATCAAATGCACGTCGTGTATCGTAGTCACTCGTATAGTATTTTCAAACGGTGAGTACTAATGCAACACACTGAAGTGATATCAAGCATATTAATGAGACGTTTAATATTATACACATTTACTTAAGCAGTTGTAAGTATAGATACGTATTCAATGATACGAGTATTAGAACTTTCAAAGATTGCAATTTTTTTGTTGACATTTTCTATTCTTAAATTCAGTCAAATTAGACCAAAAAATAGGGGTAAGGTTACAATCATTCGCAACTAGCTGAAAACTGGTATTAAAATTTTTCAAAATACCATCGTAAATGAAATCTAAAAGTCTTCATTGATCCGACACCTGGAAAAAAAAAACTCGGGGTCAAAGGTCACAAAAATGAGTTTTTCTTGATATTCAAAAAACGTGATGTTTATAAAATTGTCTCTGTTATAAAGAGTTTTTTTTTTCCACCAAGACAGTGCAGGAAGTCGAAGCCAAGTTAAGTTTCCTTTACAGTTGCCATCACGGGTCTTGAGCGGCGCAGAAGTCAAATATTCGGTCTCTTTAGTGGTGCGAAGTGAGACGCGGGGGCGGGGAGCGTTAGTGATTGACTCGCCGCGCCATCCCATCATAGACGTCAATCCTAATTCGTTCCCTGCGTTGCTGCATATATCTAACAACGAAGACGATAATCACGCCAAATAGAATGCGCAAAGCGATCCCCACTCTGCCGCCGCGCGCTCAAGATCCGATGGCAACTGTAAAATGCGTATTTTTTTTTAGAATTTAACTCGAAGCGCAATATTGCCAAACTACCCAGAACTATATTATTAAAATCCAACTGGTTACTGCCAACAGTTTCACCTGCGTGAGGTAGATAGATATCCCAAGAGAACATAATTCCAGGATAAAAAGTATCCTATGCTATTTCAGAACCTTATAATTTTTTTTTGCAAAACCGTTCTGCTGTTTGAGTGTAAAGAAGTAACAAACATACACACACTCACATATACAGGAGATATAAACTTTCGCCTTTATAAATTAGAGTGATAGTATACCATGATTAATGACAGTATTGAGAGCATACAAAGTGTTAAATCTTCTACAAACGATGTTTTGTCAATCGAGCAATAAATCTAGTACTGATGCACCTTTGTCGATATTTACAGCGTATGTTTCACACGTGTTCTGCATCTCTTATGTTTACACGTAATCTTGAAGGTTTGTTTACATAACAGAGGTGTAAAAACGTCATTCTACTACATAATTTGCATACACGTACTGACTAAATTCCAGCAGTCTTAGAAACAGAAGAGCTTCAAGTAATTACTGTAACACATAAGCAAGTATTCTACGAAAATAATAATATAATTTAATAATAATATAATTAAATATCTCGACTTAGCACACGAGGTTGTCGACATGTGAAATGTGGACTCGGCTGTCATTGTGCCGATTGTCGTGACCGCCAGTGGCCTTTAGCCAAAAGCTTCGACGACCATCTGTCGAAGCTGTCGTTGCGCGGTTGGATCAAGGGCCTGATACAGAAGTCAGTACTTCTTGATACGGCTCGCATTGTGAGGAAGTTCCTTTCTCTAGAGCCCTAACCACTGGTAGCTTAGACCCTGGTCCCGAGCGACATCGGTGGATTACTATTTTTTATTGTTTTAAGAAATATTTAAAAATATCAAAAATATGTATGGAAGACAAATAAAGAAAATAATAATATTCCACAACTATCACACAACGTCGTCTAGTCCCAAGCTAAACAAAGCTTATGGGTACGAGACAACTAATAAACATACTTATGTATTATTTATTCATACGTATTATAGATAAATTACATCCAGACACAGAACAACTGATCGTGCTCATCACACAAACATTTATCCTGGGTAGGAATCGAACCTACGACCTCCAGCATAGAAGTAAGGACCACTAACTACTAGACCAATAGGCTAGTCAAAAATACATTCCATATGGATTTATGGTCGATAAAATATGAAAATATAGTTGTAACGAGAACACAAAGTAACAGATTTAACTGGGCTATTTCCTTATACACACGTTTAATACATGTGGGATGATTGAAGTCTCAGGTTTCGCTAGTGCTGCCACAGTGTAGTTTATGCAGTGGTTCAACGCCTTTTATATTGACAGGGTCATTGTTCGATTCAATTAACATAAACACGGAATGACATACAGTTGTATTTGCATTTGAAATTAGAACGGTAGTCGTAAATGTCATATCCGAAGCTGCTAATGTCATTACTACGATAGCCGACCCTATTTCTCTATCGTCAATCCTTAGTTTGTGTTGATATACTGTTTATATGTAGACTGTAGTATTCTTTGGTATTCACTAGTGCTGCCACAGACAACACAATTATAATCAGTGCAGAGTAATAAAGTAAGATAACAATACACTTCCTAACATCAAATTGACGACCGGCCAGAGATAAGAGGGCACTAGTGATGCGACATTCACAGTTCCGTTCGCCGGAACTTTGCCGTTAATATGGATATATTTCGTTCGATCTTAGAATATATTAATTTGACAGAAATATAACTTATTATTTTTCATGTTTTTGATAGTTATTGTTGTTAGTTTACTTTCGACGCACATTTATCTTTGTTTTATTTCCACGAAACCTCTGTAGCATTGTTATTGTGTTTCATTATAAATAAAATACAATGGTTTCTTTTACATAATTATCCTGATTCTCATTTTCTAATATCATTCGAATAATATTTAATTTATTACAACTGTTACTCATTCTAAATAGTCATTGTTACATGTAAAGTAGTGGCAAGTTTTATTTCCTTTTTTTCATTTTCCTTATTTTATTCCCTTCTGTTGAGAATGCGTAATTGTAGCAAACAGTCTACTTTGCGCGGGCAACAAATGAACGAATCAATGACACAACGAACGAATGAACGAGTGACATGTGTAGGGATTCATTTTATGTTTTGATAAATATATACAAGTTACTCTTGAATATTATTTGTATTTACAGATTCATTATATATAAAATGTAGTTATTAATAGGAGTAAATCGTATGTAAAGCCATAAATGTTCAAATACTAGCATATTTTCATTAAGGAAATTGGTAAATGATTTGGTGTTTCCTTGTTCACAAAATAATTGATCCACTTCATAACAATTAATATTCTTATACTAGGGAGAGGCGGCTATAAGAAATTTATCGACGTAATTAATTTTAGAGGAAAACATCGACAAAATCCATCGACGTACGCGCAACACTAAATAATATCGCTACAATGACACAACTGCAGTCAGTGTGTCACCCGCTATACGAACAAGACGAATTTATTGTCGTTTTCCTTTAAATATTACCTTATTTAACACATTTATACGTTTAGTTGGCCATTAATAATGTAATAAATATGTGGACTAGTGGTTTAGTGTGAAAATACAGGTTAAAAACCAAGCTATTTAAAGTTTTATTATGTTCAAATTGAAACGAGGGAAGACATGGTTCCGAGAGGTAAATGGTTTTAATATTAATTGTCGTATAATATGTTCCTATAGGAGTGGCTACAGCGTAGGTCGATTGGTTTACGCGTCAAGCAACATTGCTGCGATCACGAATGGTATGAATGACCCCTTCTTATCCCATGTGATTCTCATAGAGTATCTATGTTAGCCTGATAAACAGTAGAACATGTAGATCCAGCCATTGACTACTCAAAAGTATCTCCCAACATTCTCTATAGACCCCTAGTCGATGGATCTGCGTTCACTCACATCAAAACGTCTTACGGTCCTTAAGAATTACAAAAAGTTAGCTATCGTGTACCGTACGTGTCATGGTCCTTATTTCCATGAGAAATCATCAAATAACTTCTCCGCTGGGTGGAGCGAGAGGGAGTATTTGACCTGTACTGAATAAAACCAACCTGCTCCTTCAGTTACCCTCTGCGTTGCAAGGCTAACTCTTTCGAACAATCCCTCTTAAAGAGGACATGATCCAAATGTTAGCTATATACGTGTAAAGTGCGTATGTGTTTAGTTACGAGTAGCAAGATGGTAGCGGGTCCCAGTTCATGGAGTAAGAACGTAAATATAATAATATAACTTACCAATCAGCATACTCCAATACCATATAAAGAGGTCATCAATAGTATGGGGTTCTCTGATTCATTGCTACCTAACTATGTGTCACAACAAAATACTGTAACAAATAATTGTCATAGCACCGTCATTTTGCGTAGTTATTATAACGTAATTTTCGTAATATAGAAGTGAGTGCTTCGAAAATAATCGGAAGAATCAATGAACTAACTTTGATAAGGACGCTATGATTCATCGGCATTCAGCTGTGTTTTGTTTAATTGTAATAAATTTTTGCTAGTTGCTTCGCTCGCTTTTTCATCATCATTGGCTGAAGCCGATACATGTCCACTGTTGGACATAGGCCTCCCCCAAGCGTCGCCACAATGAACGATCTTGTGCGTCTCGGTATTGGTTTCCCGCAACCTTCACCAGGTCATCGGTCCACCCTGTAGGAGGCCTTCCAACACTGCGTCGCGTACGCGGTCGCCACTTCAGAACCTTTCGGTCCCAACGGCCATCTTGTTCTTGTTCTGCGACCAATGTGCCCATTGCCAGTTTAGTTTGGCAATTCTTCGTGCTATATCGGCAACCTTATTATCATAAGCATAATCAGCCTTTTAATGTTCCCACTGCTGGGATTTAGGCATCCTCTCTAGGAAATGGAAGGGACCTTAATCTACGCCCCTGTGCAGCTTGGTGAATGTCACATGTCTTCCAATTTTTGGTTCTACGCCATGCCGGATTCATCACGATGGTTTCCTTCACCGTTTTGAAAGCAGTTGTGATGAAATATTATTACACAAAGTAATACGCCTGGCTGGGTTTGAACCCGCAACCTACAACTCGTAAGTCGGGGCCACCACTGCTTTCGCTCGGTTGAAGGTCAAAAATTTTCCCATGGAAATATTTCAACAAATATACCGAGATGAAAAGAATCCTATGCCTTTATACGATCTGTCCAAATCCGTTCAAGCATGAAGACGAAATATACAGACTACTGTTTTAAAGATTTCACTACTACTAATAAAGTTAATGGAAATCGTTAAGTTGAGGATTCATTTGGGAGAGATAATCTACTAATTCTAGAAGTGTCAGTTTTGCGGAAATTCGCAACAGTAACCCTACCAACAAAAATAAATTTTCAGTGTTGTCCACGCGTTCATCAAATAAAATCTTTAGAACAGCCTCGTCGTAGACTCTAAAAAAGTAGGTACATGGATACATAACGACGAAATCGATAGAAACCCTTCTCATAAATACTCAGATTAATATATACTTTTTACAAAACTATTACTATTCCATCTAACCTTTCTAAAATATTTGCTAACAGCTGTTTTTTTCGTTTTCCTTCGTGTCTCTTTTAATCCGTATTTCCGCAATAAATAAAAACATACGCGCCTAATTTGATTGAAGCAGAGCGAAAAAGTATCCGGCTCGAAGGACCAATAAAGACGAGTTGTTAAAGTGGCTCGGAGTCCAAAACGAAGAAGTGAAAACGTATCGTGATATTTGTGCATTTATTATATTAATCTTATAATTTGTTTCGTGATTCTTGTTCATCATCATCATCATTTCAACCCATACACGTCTACTAATGGACATAGACCTCCTCCAAGTGTCGCCACAATGAACGATCCTGTGCATTTTGCATCCTAACGAAACCAATTCGAAGGCCTCCTACATGGTGGACTGATGACCTGGTCAAGGTTGCGGGTGATCCTTGCTACTCGTCTGTTTTTTTATTGATAAGCTCGTCTTCAACCACTATCTGAATTGATAGTAAAATCTTGTAAAAGTTTTTCCTCTCTGATTCTCCGTTGCCAGATGTCACGTTGTTAGATACTTTATTGGTGTCGTGGTCACGAGCGCGACAACTGAGGGTGTAGTCTTCGGTTCAATTACCAGGTCATGCCAAAAGGGCTTTTGGGTTTTTTTATTGAAGAACTTTTATCAAGTCATCTGTCAATTTAAATCGAACGCTTTAAACAAGAAAAGATTAGACATCTCCATTTTAGAAAAGAAAGAAAGAAAGAAAACATGTTTATTTGGCACGCAATGAACATAACAAGTATTAAAACATTAATATAAATTAATAGCTTAAATAAAACTTAAAAAAAAAATTTAAAAAAAAATAATAACTATTAGCAATAATGTGTCTCACTCTAAAAAAAAAGGGTCTACTTCACGCCATCGACCTCCACCAAGCATTGTCAGAACTGCTTGATTTATTTGAGTGAATCAGCACGGCCCTCAAACGCAATGAGCAACTGAAAAAATACAGATCTCGCTCCACCCAATGCGAGAGAAGTTATATAATGATTTCCCAAGCCAAAAGAAAAAATGGTGTTGCCCCATCGATCGGTCTGAACTAAACTAGTGATTAGATATGACATGATACTATAAAAGTAAACAAATTTATAGTAAATATGTTCGTGCCATATTTCTAATTAGTCCGATATATTGCCGGCCGGCCAGATAAAACGCTAAATCAACCGACCGCCGACCGGACGCTGTCATCGGCTCTTTTTCCTTATTAGCTCATACATTCTGGTCGCATGGTCTGGTGATATTAGGTAAAAAATTAATGGAACGTTTAAAATTAACTATTGACGTATATATGTTATAAAAGGTTTCTAATTGTTTATCTGTTTTGATTCGTTCTCAATAACAACATGATCTATTTTATCCTATTCTGAATAAGGTAAATAACAATACCGAGGTTATAATTGGTTAAATTTTCCGATTAGTAACATTACATTTTCAACTGCAATAATTTATTATGTAACTTTTAATAGATACGGTGTAGTGCAAAGATTCGTTCACTATGATATCAGAGAAATATGCTACATTACATTAAAATATTTTTTTAAAGGAATTATTTGTCTACGCTCGCTTCTGCCAGCGGCTTCGGCCGTGTGGAAAATTTTTCTTCATACAAACTTAATTTGGACCCTATGGACGTTTCATTCCCTTATGGGTTTTTTTATGGAGAGAAAATCATCTAATGACAACCCCTGCTTTTGGACGGAGCGGGAGATAGTGTCAGACTCATACTGACTAAAAACCCATCCCGTTCCTTCTTGCCTTCATAAAAGGGGCTTAGCTATCTCTCGAAACTAACCCTGGCCCCAGTAGGCTTCGACCCGGTTGGGCCCTTGCTGTTGCTGACAACTCCTTGAGGCGCGCGGGAACAGTGCGCGTCGTCGACGATTTGGGCTCGGTCCGGACAGTTATCGGATGGTCGGACAGCGAGCTACCCATTGCTCGTCGTCCACAAGCCCGTACCGCGAGAATATTAGAAATATTGTTATTTTTAATACAGGAAAACCCAAATGGCATGTTTTGCCATTTACGCTGTTAAAAAGTGCGAAATACAATTCGCTTAAATTACTTTTTGTTTTTATTTAAAAAAAGAAAGACGTAGGAACCTAGATAAATATTGTCTATAACCGAATATCATCATAATATGTTGGAAATATGCTCCAACTGCAAATGAGCGTGGTATTACGTTTGTATGGAAATTCATCCGTCGCCGGCCCCTTAAGTTTGTATGTAAGCTTCACGCAGGCGTATAATGAGGAATACGCGTCTTTGAAGCTATGTGTCCGTGGACAGTATGCCTGACAAACACTGTAACACGAAATTTTTATGTATTGGATAATTATGTGGTATGTTACTGGGGACAGGGTTATCCGAAAGGGAGGTCGAGCCCCGGTATGAAGGCTAGAGGGAACGGGATGGGTCTTTTAGTCAGTAAGAGTCTGACACTATCTCCCGCTCCGCCCAAGAGCGGGGGTTGTCATTAGATGATTTTTCCCACCATAAAAAAATGTGGTTCGTAACTTAAACTTTTCACGTCTATCATTCTTTCTATGAATGAAAATAACATTACAAAGCTTTTTGTGATTTAGGAGGTGGTAGCGGCTTAACAGACAGACGCGGAAAACTATTTTTTTTAATATATTTAATTAAGATTACAAATATTCTATTGAAAATAATTGCGTGACAAAGGAATGACATACATACAGGTCACACAAATACTATTTTTATGGAATTGTTCTCAAGTTTAAGGAAAAAATATGTTTTATATAAGACGATTTTGTTTAGCTATTCTTACATTTAAATAACATACCTAGTTATTCATTATGGTCTTACATGGACTTGCTTGGTTAAAATTAACAATATAAGATTTAAAGAACCAACGACACATTGCTGAAAAATAACCTAACTTAAAATGCAAAGTAATTTTCGAAAGATATACCGTGTTCCGTGAACGCAAAGGCAACTGAAGGACACAGGTGGGTTTTGGTCAAAACAAGCATAATCAAAAAAAAGTAATAATCAAACAAGCTTATCGCAGACCACTGCTGGTAATCGGCCTCGTCCAGGCTGCACCAGAACAGCCGGCACACTGTCTTTCGCATCTGATCTTCGTGATGTCGATGGCAAAACTTTTTTCCAGTTAAATTTCTTGCCTGGCCCAGTATTAAGGCAAGAAGGCAGCCACGGCAATGACGTCCGCTGACGCTGTCATTAGTTTCCTACATGATCAGGTAAAGTAGGAGAGAGCAGTGGTGGCCGAGTGGTAATGACTCCGACTTATGAGTTGTAAGTCGCGGGTTCAAACCCTGTCAGGCGCATTACTTTGTGCAATTTATTTCATTACCACTGCTCTCAAAACGGTGAAGGAAAACATCGTGAGGAAATCGGCATGTCCTAGAACCAAAAGTTCGAAGACGTGTAACATTTCCCAACCCGCACTGGGCCCGCGTGGAGGATTACGGCCCATTCCCTCTCCTAGAAAGGAGGTCCGAATACCCGCAGTGGGAACATTAAAAGGCTGGTTAAGCTTGCTATGCTACCTAAATGGTATAAACACAAAATGCACGACGCATCACAAGAACTTAAGAAAATTTGAACTTCACAGGCGACCCTGGGACAATGTCAATAAATGTTGGTCAATGACCTGTAATGCTTTGTTGAAAACACATCAGTCCACAACTGGTCTTCTCCGTTACCACGCCACTCACTCGAATCTCAACTTTATGAGCGTAAACTCAACAGCTATTTTCCTATAATTCCAGGAGGATATCCCAGAGCAGGGCTCCCTGCGCGCGCGCGGGTACGAGCACCTCAACAACTGGAGCCCCACATCCGAGAGATGCCGGGCGGACCTGGACCTTGGCTACAACAAGGCCACCGACAGCCCGCCCTTCGTCAGGATCGATCGTAACAAGAGATTGGGTAAGTAATAATATTATTCTACAACTATCACACAATGCCGTCAAGTCTCAATCTAAGCAGAGCTTGTGTTATGAGTACTAGACAACTGATAAAGATACTTATACACCGTTAAATTTTGATCATTTTAACCAATGATCTGTAGGTAGTAGTCGGCGTTGCGAACTAACTACCCACAGGTCACTGGACTCGCTCAGCTGACGTTTTCTTATAGAAATAAATTTCGTACATGCGTAAATTAAATTAATACGAGTTTTGAAAAAAGGTACATACTTTATTTTTTTTTTCTTCACATATCGATAGTATTTCATGTACCTGATCGACCCACGGGATTAAAACGATCAAAATTTAGCGGTGTATATCACACCCAGACACAGAACAAATGATCGTGCTCATCACTCAAACATTTATGCTGGGTAGGAATCACACCCACGACGTCCGGCATAGCAGTCAGGGCCACTAACCACTGGACCAAAAGGCCAGTCACAAGTGCAGCGTGAACCCTGGGTAGTCGACCCCATTCTGCGTGGACAGCTTTCATAATACCTGTAGCTTCATTATGTCCTAGCTTTTGCCCGCAGCTTCGCCTGCGTACATAAAATATAGCCTATGTCACTCAGGAACAAAGCAGCTTTCTATCGTCAAAAAAATTTTAGCAATCGGACCAGTACTTCCAGAGATTACCTCCTACAAACAAAAAAACAAACTTTACCTCTTTATAATATTACTGTAGAAGTAACTATAGATTTCATTGATTTTAAGGAAGCGGAATTACCTGTCAGAATCTGTGTTTCTTATGTGTAGTCTTATGGACATGTGTGAGCAGTGTAGTTCTTATCTCGTAAAAATCTGAAACGGTCATAAAAATTACACCTTCCTTTAATAATTACTTACAGCTTACTAATTAATTTCTCTATTTTCAGGTGGTTCTACAGAAAACCTCCTCATCAACCCTAGACGACCAAGTCACTTGCAGCTCCCGGCGTCTTCGTCCGGGGACAGTCTCGATGTGGAGATCAGAGAGAGGGAGCCAGCTTATGTCAGGAACCGAAAGTCCCGGTCCATGGTCGCGACCAAGAATCGGATGCAGTCTCCCATACCAGCGCCTAGGTTGACGCTGCAGCAACCGTCTGAAGTAAGAAACATAATACTTAGTAGGTCGAAAGTAGAATAACTATAAGGGAAATATCATTACAACCTGGCTTCACGAACAAGAGCTTTTTGGAAATGAGTCAAGAAATTACAACAGTGTTTTGGCAACAGGATATTCACGCGTGACTGAAATTATTCCCCGTAAAAGACGGTCCATGTAACTAATAGCAAAAGTTCTAACGAAATGTCTGGTCTATCTGTACTTGTAAATTAACGGATACCACTTAAACAAAAAGTAGGAATTAACGTTGTGCCTGCCAGGGCTTCGGGAATGTTCAAATGCGGTTTTTCTATAATATTCGCTACCCGGGATCACAACGATTTCTATTTTTGAAAACGAAATCCTTGGTCCCAGAACGCAAAGGGCAAAAATTGGCGAAGGAACATAAGTGGGTTTTAGTCGGTAATAATCTGTCATTCTCTCTTGTTCCATCCAGAGTAGGAATCATTTGATGACTAGGTATAGGTACCCAAGTAAAAAAATAACGTTAATCTTCAGATTACACATAGTGTAATTTTTATTTTCCAAAGAGAAACAAAGTTTTACTGACAAGGAAGCAGTATTATTCCTCTCCTCATACTCCCGAAAGAGACAAACGTCCAACCAAGCTAATAACACATTCTGATAATCCACAGGTGATTCTGGAAAGTTCTATCAAACGCACCAAGTTCCTGGAAGGCACGAAGAAGACCAAAAAGAACTGGATCGACTGCTACATGGTCCTCACACCCACGGCGCTGGTCTTCTACAAGGACCAAAGGACATATTACGCTCCTGTGAGTATTTTGGCTCCTAAATTAATAGATAATGGGGTGCTACCACAGAAAAACTCTATGTGTGCCCAGCAGGGGCTATGTGTGCGAAGCTCACTTGGCCATGACTGAGGCCATGGGAGATGCGAAAGAGAACCCCAGGGCCCTGGAACGAAGGCAAAGAAGGATCAGCTCCGCTCAAGGTCGTTTTAGATCATTAGATGATTTACTGCCTTAACCTTTTGAATGTCTTATGTTACACAGTTCGACATAAGCAATTGTCTTTCTATTGTGTCTCTAATTACGGCATTCAAAGAGTTAAATAAAAGAATATAGACATTAAAAATAGTGTTTATTTTGCAAATACGTTAAAAATAACACTTTTACACGTCAATTTATTCGAAAATTTAAACGATGTGGTCGGTGTTTCCTACTTGACTTTCATGAGAAGAAACACCGAAATAATCTCAGCGGTCAAAGTCTCTTTAAAAGTCCATACAGAAAACATGTAATGTGTCAAATCAGGCAATTATAATAGGGCTTGCGGACGGTGAGCAATGGGTAGCTCACTGTCCGGCCGTCCGGTAACTATCCGGACTAAGCCCAAGTCGTCGACGGCGCGCACTGTTCCCGCGCGCCTCAAGGAGTTATCAGCAACAGCAGGGGCCCAGCCGGGTCGAAGCCTACTGGGGCCAGGGTTATCCGAAAGGGCGCTCGAGCCCCGGTATGAAGGCTAGAAGGAACGGGGTGGGTCTTTTAATCAGTAAGAGTCTGACACTATCTCCCGCTCCGCCCAAGGGCGGATGTCAATGCATGATTTTTTCCCACCATAAAAAAAGGCAATTATAGTAAAGCTGTAATCGTACTATAATCCATTGTATCGTTGCAGAAAGTATCTCGTCCGCCGGGCACACCGCCCAGCCCCTCGGCGCCACTCGCCGAGCTGGTACTGCCGCTGAGGAACGCGCACGCCGCGCAGTGCATGCAGAAACACACCAAAAGGTAACTCATCGGATTATGTTTGTTTATCGCTTTCAGTAGCCCTAGCCAAGTTGCTAATCTGCAATAGTTAACGCTTGTAGAAAGCTTCAAATGTACGGGAATGGTGTCGTCTTAACGTTCAGTCATTTTTTTTTGTATTTTCACTATTTTGTAGACTCAGCAATAAAACGAAATTCTATTTTATGAGTACAAATTAACTAGCTTTTACCAGCGGCTTCGCCCGTGTGACAGTAGAAAATGTTTGCTTATGTTACTAAGGATTCTACTAATGAAATTATAATTAAAATCGGTCTTGAAGTTTTTATTTCATTTTATTCAATACAAGTGATCGATTTTGCACTTTCCTCCAACGGTGAAGGAAAACCAAAAAAACCAAAATTCGAGACATGTGACATTGACCAAAACGCACTGGGCCCTTTTTTCTAAAGATTTAAATTTTTTTAAATACCGTCAAATACCTTTTTGTAAAACTTAGATTTTGAATGAACAATATCAATAATTTACTTACAGGTACACCCGATCTATCCTGCTAATTGTAGGATACGACCAGTATCTGATCCAGGATGAAACTGAAGAAGGAGCCAGGAAGTGGCTCGGACACATCCGAGGCGTTATATATAACCTGGTAAGAAAGAAAAGTTTTAGCCTCACCACCCATATACCACATTATTTTTAGTATATATGCGAAACCTGAATATAATTTGTTCAGAATCAATAACTGAATGGATTCAGAAATCAGAAACGTTTATTTCAAATAGACCAATTACAGGCATTTTTGAATTGCCAAAATGTCGGTCAGTTACTCCAAAAATATATACCTAACATATACGAAGTTAATTGCTAAACACTAACAACCTTATAGAACTGTTTTACTGCCATCATAAACAACAACTTTTGTTCTCTGACTTTTTACAAAACATAATTCAGTTACCAAAAACAAACCTTCAAGATTTTGTTGTTCTGTCTAAAACATTTCAACTCTGTATTTTGCTATACCTACCTGTCTGTATGACGCAACGCAAGTGCATGAAGCCCCCGCCACCCGCTCCCCGCACCCCTCTACTATTGTACTAACGCTTGCTTCGCATACACTTCAATCTAAATATTTTTATTTTTGTATGAAAATCTGCTGAACTAAATGATACATTTTTAAAAGTCATAGAACAAAAGTTGTTGTTTATGATATTAGTAATGTAGTCCCGAGACGCTACCGGTGTTTTACAAATAACCCTGTATAAATGGAATCTCCAAACCATTAAGAAGGTAGGGGGTGGCATTTAGATGATTTTTATCCACCAAAAAAAAAAACCATTTAGAATGTATTTGTTTCCCACAGTACCAATGCGGAGATTCTTCGCCACCAGCGTTTTCTCAGAGCAGCAACACGGACTTGGAGAGCCTAGGAAGAACCCCTCCAACCGCCCGACACGCAAACAGGAACAAACAGAAAGGTACATAACATTATGTTCCCAATATTGGGAACCTGACATCCTCTCAAGAAGAGGTAACAGAAAGGTACATAGCATTTTGTTCCCAACACTGGGACTCGGACATCCTCTCTGCGACGAAATATAAAAGCGGATGTTATCATCACTGAGAATCTGGCATACTTCCGAAAAGAGGTTACATTTTACAAGTCTTTAGACAAACACAAAACATGTTACATTTCATCATTCTTAGTAAAGACAAGTCGATCACGGCATAAATTCAGACATTAAATTCGTAACTACACTACATTATACCAACATTTTAGCAATTTATCAACGAACATATAGTGCCAGGGGTTCATTGACCCGGAAAATTGCACTGTATACGTAAATCACCAAAAAAAATGAACTTTTTTTGGATTTTTGTAGTAAAAAAAAAAAACGAAAAAAAAAGTAGCCTCACCATACAAAATGATAAACTTGATTGGACAATTAGTATGGCGAGGCAGATTTTTTTTCGATAACTGATAAAAAGTTTTGGAATGCTGTTCAGTTTCGTCTACTGAGCAAGCCCAAGTTTGTGGAGAGCTGTCCCTTACACCTTGTATAGAAGAATATGTATAGAAACCAAAATTTTCGGCCAAATAACTTTTATACAAACTTGGGGAAAACACGAAAATTAAGCATTTTTCAAGGACATCCAAGTTGTACAGACGTATGTACAATCGGCGCTCGAGGGGTTAATAATATTTCACAACTATCACACAACGCAACGCCGTCTAGTCCGAAGCTAAGCAGAGCTTGTGTTCGTAGTGTATTATATTTAGTTATTGAAAGCAAATAGTAAATTTCAAATTAGACAGAAATGGTTTTTCTCTAATGTAGATACAACGCGGAAAAAAGATTCACAAAAAAACTTTTTCGAAAAGTTTTCCTGCATGCAAATTTTTGTGCAAATCTTTAAGCAGGGGAATTCCCAATGCCATTGGTTTTTAATGAAAGTCGTCTTATAAGACGAAAAACTAGTTATGACGCATTAACAAAAGCGTGGGTTGGTGCAGATACCCAGTCGCACCCCAGCAGCTTTATAATAATATTATTCAAATCAACCACGTTTACTGTTAATTAATTTTATTTTCCCACTTCTTGGGCAATGACGCATCGCTTCCCGGTAAACGTTGTCTGTTACTGGCTGTTTAGATTTTCCTCATTTACTTATTAGCGAGCCATGAGTTAGGAACTCCCACTGCTAAAATAAATATTATTCTAACAAAACTCGTCAAATTTTATGCAGTACTCAACCAGTGTTCTAGCAATACAGTTGGTCATCGAACTTATGGAAGAAGATTCGAAATTCGATTTCAAAAAAGAACTCCGTTGTGATATTTAAAAACGTGTAGTTAGATGACATTTTGTTTATCTGTGGTTTAGTTTGTGTTGTCAAATTGGTATTTGTTTATGCTGTGACATTTTTTTTTTTAAATATAATTTGGACGGTTTAATATTTTGCGTATCAAATGGCTATTTTGTGCGGGTGTTTAAGTAACGGATACAGTCGAATGAGTTCAAGTAAGCATTTTTATTTAATTTCATATTGGATTAGTGTGAAAGGAGTTTCGTAGTGAAAGATATAAGTATAATGATAGTTTTAGTCTTGAGAAATGTTGCTGAGGTATTAGAGCAGGGTGATTTTGCTCTGTCTCTCTGCTTTGATCTGAATTCTGAACATACCAAACCTAATCGAAAAAAAATACAATTTAATTTTATGCGTCAGATGGGAATCAGAACCAATGCACTTACACATCAACTCTATATTAATATTTATTTTCTGATCATTTTAAAATTGATGGAGCATATTATTACCCGGTATTAAGTACAGAAAATAAATATTACGGACGCGAAATTAATAAGGTAGATGAGAATATCTGTTATATATTATTTGAATAGTTGTAATTAGGATGCCAACATATATTTATTGTAATTTATCTATGGAGGAGTGACGTACTTCCTCTTCCATTCTCTTCTCACCATTGTAACAGACGTGAATCTTAGTCCTATAAACTTTTTATTTCATATTTGAAACTACTCGGTATACTCTGGCCTTTAAGCTCACAAATCTTTATGCGCTACAGACACAGGTCACAGACCTATTCTTAGAAATATTACACCGCGAACTGGACATATTTTCTTGATAATGCACAAAGGAAACATGACATTGCCTAGTTGAAACATATGATGTCATTTCACTGCAAAAACAAACATTAGTTCCAATAAAAATACCTATTACATAGTAAACAATTAAAATATTATTTGTTTACATACAATTACATATGAACGTCAGAGTTAATTGCAATTGTCTGTTTATCGGAAATAAAACTAATTGCGGAAAAATATTATCGTTTTGCAAAATTTTCCGCTATCTTTGCAAGATGAGTTTTTTTTAATTATCTTCTCTTTTTTTTTCTTTGTTGTCATAAAACATATACCTGGCTTAATGCACACACTTTAATAACCCAATAAAAAATTGCACAAAGTATTTTTTTTTTCAGACATCATTATACCACTATTTATCAAGCGTTGTCTGCAAAAAATTGCTTTTAGCGATAAGACCGCCCATTGTGACACCCTGTTAAAAAAGTTCCTATTGGTTTTTTTATTTGGTGGACAATAAAAAATATAATTCTATCTAAACCTTTGCCTACAAGGCAAACAATTTGAGAATCGACGCACTTCATAAGTAGCGCGTCGGTATTTGTATATACGCACGCACACACGAATATGTTAGTGATACAATCAAGATTTATCAAAAATTATCATAGACGTATTTTTTTTTTACCTAAAATAAATAAGAATTGTCCGAAGAAGCAGCGATTAATATGCAGATTAAAAAAAAACCTATTTTAAAAATAGCTAAATTCGAATCAGTATTTGATACTGGACATACTAAGTACGTTCATGATGTGCCTTTAATTGTAGAATAATAAGTGCCATTACTTCTAAAATCTGGTATCTGATGAAAAAGGCTTTACAGTACTTTTTATTTTGGGAAGTTTTATTTTTGGCGAGTGACTACCAAAAGTGTGGTACATTGTACTGGCTTAATTCAAAATCATTATTATTTGCTAATATGGGTAAATTACATAAAGTTGTTAAAAAATATAGCACAGTCCATCCATATTAACAGTCAAAGCTTTTGACTGTCAATAAACTAATTCTAAGTAATGTGATCAATTGACTTAGAGAATGCAGATTCAAAGTTTTTCGTGATCATAGATTATTATTTTCCTTTTAATACGGACGGGAATTATTTTACGATATGTTTTTTTTTAATAAATTTACAGAAACCATTTAGTATTTTTTAGTTGTCAAGTAGTAATAAATATATCTTGATAATTTGCCGCTAAACGATAGCTTGCAAAGTAACAACCGTAGCATGTAGAATAGCCGTCACTAGCGAAATTGCAGAATTGAAGTCACTTACGGAATTGGCGCCACGTGCGGAATTGGCGCCACTTGCGGAATTAGCGTCACTTGTGGAATTGCCGCAACTTGCGGAGTAGCCGCAATTATTAATGCCGTGTGGGGTACTAGGCTTCTTAAGCTAGTATCGATAAACACGCTTTATCATAATATCGTTACGTAAATCCATGTTTACAAGCTAGGAATTTAATGCTGATTAGATATTTCATCATGCCTAGTCTTAATGTGAATCTGAGTCAGAATTGTTTGCATAATAAAAATATATTAAATGTTTTCTTAAATTCTTTACCCTAGTAAGATAATTCGGTCAAAGTTCAACTTAGAACCACGTTCTATATATTCATGATGTCATGTTCCATTCTTAGTAATAAATAAAATTTCTAATTTTAGTCCGATACAATCACGTTCAATAGCTGAGTACCGAGAAGTGCCAATTATTTGTGTTAGATTAGAAACCATTCATGAATTCTATTTTGGGTACACTAATAAACATAAGCAAACTCTGCGTAATGTCTTGTCTGCATTAGTAGTAGTAAATATACCAACTAACCTAATTTCAAAGATACATTTTAATTGTAGTTTAAATCTCGTAAACTTTTTAGTAACAAATTTTCCTTCAGTTAGCCATTCTAACCTAAAATATGTAGGTACACATTGTTTTTGTTAGGCTCGCGCTTGACCACTATCTCACCGATTGACGATTTAACACCCTTGCCTAGAAGTGACCCATTCACTTTTGACTTAAAACCCCAAATAGTGGCCATCAGGAAACCCATACTTAGTAAAATAAATGCGGCAGTAAAATAAATTTTAAATGACCTGTTAGGTTAGGTCTAAAACCAACTCACCAAAACAAATGAAGACTAGCCTTTTTGTTACCAATACAATACATGAGGTTTCCATTACATTTCGTCCTTTCTTGATATGAGATAAAGTATTTATAAATAAACTTATTAGCAATTAATGAATCCGTATTAAGAAATGCAAAATACAGTTTATGACATATAACTTGACTCATCAAGATTAGCAAATGAATTTCTGCAATCAAAATAAAATGTAATAAGTTATGATTCACTCATTATCTTAACTGTTTTTTTTTTTCATCTCCTTAGACGACACACTTGCCGTCTTACGAAATTACTTTTTGAGTTAAGCACAAAAAAGCGCCGTTGAATTAATTACATAAATGCCAAAAGAACTTAACGATGATTTTAATTATTTTTCTCATAATCTATTGATAGTAAAAAATACTGCTCGTATCGATAGAGTTTTGTTTTCGAATCGATAGAAATTGCCATGGAAAAAATAAAACGAAAACCCGCCAGATGTTGCTAAACGGCACTTAAGCCTAAGTGCGGCTGACAAGGAATGTTAGAAGATATAAGGATATTAAGAAGCACCCATTACATCAACAAAGTAATCTTAACGAGTTTAATAACTCCAAAATGCCCCATTGTTATAGAACTTTTAATCAACATACATGTCCGCAATATCATACCAACTGTACTCACTATCAGATAATGTCGTACATTGATAACTATAATCACTAATTGCGCCAATCGTTTAGTGTTCAGCAATCTATAATGAGGCATTGTCATCTGCATTGCTAACTTACAAATATCATTATTATTGTATTAAATCTAGACCAATATTAAAGTCCCTAAAACTACGACAAACATTGACGCTTTAAAAAACAAGTGTTTATTAACAATTTGTGAAAGAATTTGAAAAATGTCAAGTGCTAAGTGAATTTGAACCTTAATTAAAGTGAAATGGAACATAAAATAGTAGACACATTCGTGCAGTATATATATAAAAAGATGCCAAGTGATGCAGAGATGAACAAAGAAAAGTCTAAAGAAAAAAAAAGTCCTACGGAAAAGAAAAGTCCGACGGGAAAGAAAAGTCCGACTGAAAAGAAAAGCCCGGCAGAAAAGAAAAGTCCAACGGAAAAGACGAATAAGTTTATGGAATATTTTGGATCGCACACTGACTTGAGAAAATTTGGCATACACCAGAAACGTAATATACCATTTATCTGTAATCAGTTATTAGAAAAAAAAGATTATTAAATGAAATGTCTTCATGCGATTGTAAGACGCCGAAAATCTACCAGAATCTAAAATAAAACTAATTGTTATTATTTCCATCATCAAGTGTCTTTATTATATCGAGCAACTGAGTATATGCAGGCATATCTATTCTTATCAAATTGTTTTATGCTTTATCTTTCTGTTGAAGTTGTGTGTTACCCAAAAAAGGTTCATCACCCAATGCGATGATATTTCGACAATTTACCACTTTATAAAGACTATAAGAATAGGTTAAAGATTAGGCAATCACAGAATCTTTCAGGTGTATACATATATCTATTGTTAAGATCTTTTTAAAGGTCAATTAAGATCAACTAAACCTAAGTAGTTAAGCTTGGTTCATTGTTGAACGAGCCTGAAAATTTAACCGTACTATATACGCATCTAGCCAAGCACATTACTTTTTGTAATTTAATTCATCATCACTGCTCTCGAAACGGTGAAAGAAAACATTGTGAGCAAACCGGCATGTCCTATTCCATAATTTGAAGACATATTACCTCCATTAATTGGGCCAGCGTGGTGGCTCTCACTCTCCTAGAAAGAATAGAAAGGAGGCCTGAGTCCCAGCAGTGGGGACATTATAAGGCTGATTATGCTATTATGCTGTGCTGTGTGTTAGACCACTGAATCAACTAATTGTTGATCCAGTAGTCTAACAAATTAATTATGCAAAAAAGTATTGCAATAAATTAACTTTGCAAACAAATATTCCAATAAATTTGATTGTTATTTCAATAAATTAATAACGTGAATGTAACGAAATTTAGATGTTGTTTAAACTAAATTTAACAAGTCAACGATATAACAATAGGGTTAACTATGAATCATAGCATATACACCATAATCGCATGACGATAATCTTGAACATGATATAGAGAAAATATTTGATCCGTTGACATCACAAGGGACCTCGATATAGCAGATGTTCAAGAAAATATAATAGACACGCCTATAAAGAATAGTCTTAACATCAATATGGTCGACAATGAATTAACTATGTACCGATACCATCTTATCGCATCCACAAACGATTGATAACAAGCTCCTATCAATTTATCTGTAGCGAGCATGACGAATTCTACTGTTTTTTTTAAATAGCAGTATTACTTGAACCTCCAAAAAAAATGTGCCCAGTGAAATTGATTCCGTAATTTCGTCAACAGTTTATTTATTGGTGAATACGGATAGTTTAAAAACATTTGTTGATATTTCGACATACTTTTATTTTATGGTGTGAATACAGGATACAGGCGAAAAAGGTAAATTATAGATATCAGAATTAATACTTCCGAATGTTTTAGCCTCAATTTGTGTTCGTCCAAGATGCCTGTTTCTAACTTGTATTGTCCGTGTCATTTTAATAATTTTGTAATTCAAAATTCATTTTTTAGATTATAACTTTATGTGCCCTTTTACTGGGGTGACAAATACTAAAGAAAACCTTCCTTATTGCATTAATTGTGGTCGCCTTACACCAGTCATTCTTTAGATGCTACACGTTGCGTTTGCGTAGAGACTCTGTAAGACTGACAATTCATGTAACTTATTTACGTCATTAATACGTCAAAATGCTTAACCTTTATTCCTACACTTGAATTGCAACCTCTCTTATGAGTCGTTTAGTAGGTAGGTACATTACCATAACTTATTTTAAATCAATTTGTGTGTCATAACCTAAACAGCGTATAATATTAATCCATATTACACTCCGCCTCTCTGGTTATGGCTTCAAACCCAAACTATCGTGCTGTGGTATGGGGTACCTTTAATATGTACTGACTATTGAAGCTTTTGCGATGGAAAAGACCTCTTAAAAATTGTAAAAAAATACTTACCTTAAATGTATTGACATTTGCGAAAATGTTAAAGGTAAAGGTAAAGTACAGCTTTTACCAAATGGTTGACCATCTAGACGTCTGCTGTCTTTTCTATCGCTAATGTTTTATTTATCAAGCTGTCAATCGCCATTGGCAGCATGTAACCTATCTCGCAAAACCTCAGGCTACTGAATCGTATCAAATCTGGTTTATTGTTTTGAAAATAGAAGCAAAGGAAAAATTGTCTATTTAGTAATTATAGGTAATTTTTTTTCTTGATATATTAACAATACTCATAGAGTCACCAGATTTGATGCAATCATGTTGAGTAGTATTCTTTTCAAAAGTTGAAATAGTGGCTGAATATTTTATGTACCTACTCAATTAAATAGTCATTCTTGTCATCGAAGAATACTGCTCAAAGAATGTTGCCTTCTATCTCCTGCTTACCATTTCAATTTCTTCTTGCTGTACTAACTAACAATTCATTTTCATCTTCAATGTTCTACATTTCAGCTGGTGGTAGCAGCAATGAAGATCTGAGCGACTCGACAGAAGTTTCTATACAGAAATCACATGTGAGGAGTAGATTAAGAAAATTCTTCGCCAAAAGACCAGCCATGGAGCAACTTGTGAAGAAAGGGATATACAAAGGTTCGGAAATTTGATCTTTGATGGTTTGAGTGGCACTGAGTAGTCATAGTTTTAGAAAAGTAGATATGGTTTGGTGTGAAAAAAGCTAACAGTTTTTGGAGAGTATTATTCCATCTGGAAGTTAACCCTAAATATGGTGATGAAGTGATTTGGAATTATTAACTGTGATTTCTACTGTAACCATTTTGGATTAAGTGAACTAAAACGAGTGTTTTAATAAGTTTGTATAATATTTGGGTTAATTCGTTTTTAATTTGCCTTAGTTACACAGCTTAATAGTTAATTTTTCAGCGCTCAAATTGTAACCAAAGGTAAGTGCTTATTTTTGGAGAGTTGCATTTATTATTTTTATATTTTTGTAAATTTGTTTTCACACGTGTGTATTATAACAATTAGTTGTAAAAAATTCTAATTGGTGTTTTATTTTTCTCACCTTTATGCGCCTGAACTTCGAAAAGTTATGCTGTATATATTTTATCGTATAGTTGTTTCGCACAATAACTATGGGTAGAGTTTATGTTTAACCTCGTAGAAATAATATGACGTAACTAAATTTTCAGTTACCTACTGTTTATTATTTCTTTGTATGTAGTTTGGTTAGTGATGGACGGAAACCGTGACGTTGTAAAATTAAAAGCCTTACTTGGGTTGTATGGTTGTATTAAAGCAGGATAAATAACCATGTTTCATCATCGTTACTGAAAACTGTTTTATTTCATCTTGCCTACTTGCGGTTTACTTGACCATAGCCTGAGTAATAATTATGCGTAAATTAGTTCTGCAAAGACCGTCAAGTTTAGTGTCAACTGTTCCTTCATTGGCATCAGTAGTGCTTTGTTTTCTGTTTTATTGGCGATTATTTTCATCTACAACATGGTTTTGTGCAAAAGTCTAAGAATCAGAATGGAGAAATTATTCCGGAATTCTTCATCTATTCCTGGGGAAGATCATCAGGAACTTTTTTTGGGTAAATACACAAAATAAAAACGGACACTTTCGGATTGTTATTTCGTTTATCAGCCTGTGCCTGCCAGCTTATTCATTTCTTTCTTCTCGTCCATTATTTCTTTATTTCAAATATTTCTTTCTAATTTCCTTGACTGGCCTGTTGGTCTAGTGGTTAGTGGCCGTGACTGCTATATCGCAGGTCGTGGGTTCGATTCCCACCCAGGACAAATGTTTATGTGATAAGCATGACCATTTGTTCTGTGCCTGGGTGTAATTTGTCTATAGTGTGTATGTATTTAGAAATATATAAGTATGTTTATCAGTAGTCTAGTACCCATAACACAAGCCCTGCTTAGCTTGGGACTTGACGGCGTTGTGTGATAGTTGTGGAATATTATTATTATTATTATTATTTTTTAATCTTTTAGGGCTTTCCTCGGGATTAAAACTAGGTTTATTAATTTATTCGGTATTTGTTTTGAAAATAATATGTAATTTAAAGTTTAATGTTTGTGTTTAAGTAAATTTATGTCATGTTAATAGATTTATGTATGTACTCAGTGAGATATAAACGGATATACTCTTACATATATCTTCTTGACTATACGATACTTCATGGGTTTTTTATGCACATTAATCGCTGGACACTTATTCTGATAATGTTTTCTAATTATTTTGAAGTTTAAAGCTTCTAAAAATTCGAAACAAAAAAAGGCTAATTTTAAATTGATAAAAAAAGTTTTTCTACTTTTACTTCCATCAACCAAAATCTAAGTAAACCCTTTCTCTACAGACGAACCTGTATTCGGACGGAATCTGGAAGAGGTATGTCCCACCACCAGCCCGCGGGTACCGGAGTTCGTGGTGGCCTGTGTCACCGAGATCGAGCGTAGTGAGGAGAACATGTGTACGGATGGACTGTACCGAGCCAGTGGAAACCTCAGCCAGGTGCAGAAGATAAGATTAGAGGTGAGTCTCTCAATTTTTTTTTTTTTTGTTGTCCGAAATTATCTAACGACCCTGGGTGTACAGAAAAGGCGCGTCAGACTATTAGTGACTAAAATTATACCTAAATTTCTTCAATTGCCTTTGGGTTTAAGGGTTACGAATATCCCTTTACTTTTACATATTTTCACCATAGCTCTTGTAGGCTTCGACACTGGGCTCCTACGGTTTGCTGACATCTTTTTGAGGACTGTGTAGAACACTAGGTACTCGCTGTCATAGTATGTCATCATAACTATTACAATACTACCACTTAAGAGGTATCGAGTAAATTGCTGCGAAAACAAATTAGCAAAAAAGGGCCTAACCAGATCATATCCCTTATGGCGGAGTGTCTACAGTGTTTAAAAACACCTCTTGTGAGAAGTAAGGAATATTTGTTATTATGATTGTTTCAGTGGAAAGGCATATGCATACTAGACTACTTGTAAGGATTAAAACAATTAACAAACAAAACAACAACAAAACAAACAACAAAAACAAATAAAACAACAACAAAACAAACAACAAAAACAAATAAAACAACAAAATAAACAACAAATAAATAATATATTTGTGGATTATTTAACAATTAAATAATCCACAAATATATTTGTGATATAATAACAATAATTCATATTACAAAAAGTTTATATAAATAAGTTAGAGAGGAAAGTAAACATGCCTCTGTTTTCCTGATAATAATATAATCAATAAATACATCATGCTACTGTTATAAAATAACATGCTAATGCAAGTTATTATATAATATACCTACAAAAAGTGAGGGAAAATGAAGTATAATAACTTAATTTTCCCTCAGTTTAACTCACATTTGATCCGTTGTACGTGGACATCCATCCAAGGGCCCAAGTCTGCTATTTTTATAAATTCGTCATTCCAACACGATCACATTGTCATTTTGCTAAAAGTTCGTAATCTGCTAATTCATAATGATCGGTCAGTGGTATCGTAATAGAGTTGTGGTAGAATGATATCGAGCATATTAAAACCAATAACTGCACAAAAACGTTCTAATGGTAGAACACTGATCAAATAAACTGTCAAAGTTTTAGCAGATTACCGCATACGTCAAATATTCATTTGTCAATATGTACGAGATTACTATTTTAAGCCACTTCTTTCAAAGGAGTGTCAATGGTTGACCGTTGGAAAGTCATAATGACGCCATTATATTAGTAGATTACCAAACTTGTCAAAATCGACAATTATGCCATCAATGATAGACCATTCTGGCCATTGACTGGCCTGTTGGTCTAGTGGTTTGTAACCCTGACTGCTATGCCGAAGGTCGTGGGTTCGATTCCCACCCAGGACAAATGTTTGTGTGATGAGCATAATCATTTGTTCTTTGTCTGGGTGTAATTTATCTATAATATGTATGTATTTAGAAATATATAAGTATGTTTATCAGTTGTCTAGCACCCATAACACAAGCTCTGCTTAGCTTGGGACTAGACAGCGTTGTGTGGTAGTTGTGGAATATTTTTTTTTTATTCTGACACTATTTTAATAGCAGACTTGAGGCCCTGAGACTGGACTTACCATGACGCGTTAAAATAATATCAACGAGTGAGCGAGAAAGAGGGATCTCCACAAACTTTAAGGGCTTGCTCAGTAGACAAAAGTGAACAACCTTCCACAAGATTTTTTTTCAGGTAACGAAAAAAAAAATCATTCAAACTGTCTACTCAAGTTTTTAATTTTGTACGGTGAGGCTGATTTTGGTTTTCGTTTCCTTAAAAAAGTCATGTAGGAGGTTGTTCAGTTTCGTCTACAGAGCAAGCCTTTAAAGTTTTTTGAGGGCTGTTCCTTACACCCTGTATAAATCCATCCCTTTAACAGTTCAATGTAGGTCGTAAAATGGATCGCGTTAAGAGCTCGTGGTAGAGCCTCCATCGTGGTTCCATCTTCCTCGATTCAGACCGTGGTATCACTGCTAGCTAATACAGTGAGTCACTGCCCTGAATGCCCGAATACTGGAGGCGTCAATTAAGAACTCACATTCTTTATTTATTTATTTATGTATCCTTTATTGTACACCAAAATAATAAATTACACATTTGAGCCTTATATTTAGAACATACAATTGGCGGCCTTATCGCATTCCGCGATCTCTTCCAGGCAACCTGGTATGGAAAGAGATTGACTTGACATAAAATCTATCTTCAATTTCTGCAGGTGGACCAGAACAAGATGTCGGTGATTGAGAACAACACAGATATCCACGTGCTGACCGGTTCACTGAAGCTGTTCTTCAGAGAGCTAAAGGAACCGCTCATTCCCTGTACCATGTTCGACAGAGTACTGGCTGCTTGCTGTAAGTGGATAAATATTCTTTTTAACTTATTGAACATTAGTTTTTCTATATGCGAAACCCGAAACACGTGTCTAATATTTTATGTAAAGAATCTATGTACAAAATTTCATAACTGTATCATGAAAAATCACAAAGTTATAAGCTTGTTATGTCAGCAAAAATACATAGTCACCGGGCTATCCAGGCGACTGAGGGGTTGTTATGCACCTGCATCCAACTGTTTACTGGCGCCTAATTCTCGCTATGACTTGCCGTGACCTTGATGTCCAAATGGTGAACTAGGTTTCGCAAATAATAAAAATAATGCTGTATAAATAAAATAAAATGTCAAGCGTATTGAACATCAACAACATCCTTAATATTTTACTGTGTAGTAATTAAACCCTCCAATTTGAACTGTTTTACATTTATGGCAATGAAAATCGGTAAAACACAAATATTTTAAAGCATTTATAGGTACTCTCAAGGTATTTTCTCGGTCGTATCGTATATACTTCAAATCTAATATCAACCCTCTGAGAGCCACTTCAATATTTAATATTGAAGGAAACAAGGGTTGAAGGGACGGGTTGATCCGGCCAGGAATGCTCGGAAATTGTAACACGGACAAAATAATTACTTTGTTTTTTTTTATAGCCATTTCATATTTATAATTTTGTTAAATACAATAGGGAATATGAATAGGAATATACAGGTTATTTTATTTGTTGCTGAATAAATTACTTGTTACTTCAGGTAAACTAATATGATTGAATATAAAAAAAAAATTCATTAAAACGTTGAACGAGTATTTTACATATTTTCAAAGCTGACAATTGAAAGACAGAATAGTTCGACAAAAGCTCAAAAACTTAAGATCATATAATAAATTATCCCAAAAAGGAAAAGAAAATCGGAATTAACGTTTTATTTACTTCGATATAGTCTTGTACTGCTAAAATGAATCATTTTACGAAATGTAAAATACAAAGAGAGAAAATAAACGATATTATGCTTTTTTCAGCATTAAAGCCCAGAGAAGCAAGAATCAAGGAGTTCCAGGAGATCGTGAAGGCCTTACCACAGTGCAACAGAGATACGCTCAAGTATTTATTAGAGCATCTGCTTAGGTAAGTCTTCGAGCAAAATAAATCACATTAGAAACAGTAAAAAAACATAAAACATTAAAAACCACGTCAAACTGATAGAAAATAGATAATAACATAATAGTATACAATTAAGAGAGTTTCTAAAGACAAATTGAAGTCAAAATAGTAATGAGTAAATTGCATACATGAAGTCGGAAAAAACCTATTGCCTAAATTTAATTTGTGAAATCTTTACAGGGTAACGCAACACAAAGAGCAAAACAGAATGCACACGGCAAACTTAGCAATCGTATTTGGTCCGACTCTCCTGTGGGCGCCCCCCGAGCAAGCACACAACATTGCGGTCGACTGCATCCAACAAAATAATGTCGTCGATATACTCCTCACAGACTTCAAAGAAATATTCGTAGAAAATGGTAGTAAAGGGAAGAAAAAAGCGTGACTTTTAAACAGCCGTTAGGCACGGGTAGTATTATAAGCCCCAGTATTGGTTATTGCATCAAGATGCCAAAATATTCAGTTGCATCCAGTATCACAGGTCGTGGTGAGTACAAAAGCGTTTATTGAGAAGCTAGTATCTACATTTCTTCAGTGAAATAATTAATACTAAGTGACATCGCAAATTAATTTATTAAAAGAACGAGAAAATATTTCGATCGCTTTTGTATGTCACTGTAGGACTTGGGAACGGGATATTATCAAGTGGAAATGACAATACAAAATGTAAAAACTACTTTAAAATAGGAGCATAACAATAACCAATCATTCCAAAGGGTTAAGTTTTGTGAATTTAAGCGCGCTAGATTGTAATGTGTACGAAAAGTGTGCTATACTACATATTGTAGAGAACGTTCTATTTTGTATATATAGACGATGGTGTGATTACGGATATATATGAGAACCTGGAGATATTCGGTATGATCTCTGTTGCTTACAAAACTTATTGATTGTATACCTGCGATTAGAATGCTCTGACCACCATTGGATGGAACCAAATGTTAATGACTAGCTTATAACAAAACATTGAAAAGAGTCCAAGGAGTGAATTGTAACGCCATATTTTACAAATTGTCACGCATAATTAAGGAAAAATAATTATCGTGTAAATTAGTTTTTCTATTAAGTATATGGAACTATATTTCCAGGTTAAAAAATCGATTGATCTGCTGACCTGGATGGACATCATTTTATTGGTGGTCAAACTAAAACTAAGTTACATTTATAAATTTCATTTAAATAAAATTAATCAAAATTTAATACTGAATGAGAGTTGTGATTGTGAAGCAATATAGTACGGAAAGACTGTCCGAGGCTAGAGATAAATAATATATTCAAATATAAATTATGTATAGAGTAAAAAAAAATATTAAAAAAGAAAAAAATATACGTTTCTTCTATTTGTATATATTTGTGGCACATCGCACAGAACCGCTAGGTCGTCTTAGATCTAGTCTTAAATTTTCCCAATTTTACGTAGTTTAAGCTCTGGCATTTTAATATTCTATTCTAGTGAATAATATAGATCTAAAATATTCTGATGGAAAGAAAAATGTTAGAGTAGAAACTATCAGTAAAGTAGTTAATAGAGAAACGATTAAGTGTGATGTAATAGAAACTATAGTTTTAAATCTTTATCAACAGCATTATTTTGGGGCCAATTATGTATATATTATTATGAGTCCTAGGGTGATTGGAGCGAGTGATGACGACGATAGCAATAATGACATCCTTTGATTTTTGATAAATATAGACGCTCGTTTATTCCTAAGAGATTTAAACTAGGGTGAAAACGAATACAGGTTTCTTTTTTGTTTCCTTTACATACAAAAATAGTGCCAAAATAGATTTCTTGTTTATTACAACTTCACATCATTTTTGTTTCTCTGTCTTGATATTGCTCGCTCCTTAACTCTTTCATTATAGCGGCTTAAAGCCAATTTTATAATTTGTGCCTTAAGCTATGTAAATATTCATCATAGATGATTTTCTTTATAATGTGATAATCATTACGTTGTTGTATCTTAGTTTAATTTCGTTGTATTAACTTTTTAAGTATAAACAATGCTTGCAAACGTGACAGTCTAGTCCTATACAGTTTAAACTGGACTTTATTCAGTAAAAGCTTTGCTTTCGTCTACATACCTGTTTTCAAGCTTTTTCAAATCAGCAATACATATGCTAGTTACTTGAATTTTGAAATGACAACTTCTAATTGATATGTTACAATGGTAAGCACCTTGCATATTGTTGACTAAATCGCAGGCATTTGTATTCCTGTCTTGAGGCTCATTTTTGGATTCATCATTAATTAATTCTGCATCATCGTTAAATACTTAAATAGTTTTGTCTGTATTTCTAATAGATTGGACGTTTCTAATTTGTTTTCTTTGCACTGTAAATATTTTAAAATGTCTAAAACAATTCTCGTATTATTTGTATTTGCTATTAATGCTTTTAGCAGAATTCAGTTTCCATTTTGTAAATTCATTAGATTGACGCAGACAAAAGCTAGAATAAATACTCAAGGTAGAAACACCAATATTAAATGTAAATTTTCTAATAAGCTAGTAACCAAAGGTTTTGTATTCGGCTGATAGAGTAAAAAAAAATAATTATATTGTTGTGTAGTTATTACTATATGTATGTTACGCCAATAATGCTTGGACATAGTTAATGAAGTTACATGAAATAAAATCAGATTATTTTAATGATACTATATTTTTTTATTTCTAACCCAAACAGAGTTTTTTTTTTTCGATGGGAAAAATCATCTTTTGACAACCCCCGCTCTAGGGCGGAGCGGGAGATAGTGTCAGACTCTTACTGACTAAAAAACCCATCCCGTTCCTTCTAGCCTTCGTACCGGGGCTCGAGCGCCCTTTCGGATAACCCTGGCCCCAGTAGGCTTCGACCCGGCTGGGCCCCTGCTGTTGCTGACAACGCCTTGAGGCACGCGGGAACAGCGCGCGCCGTCGACGACTTGGGCTTGGTCCGGACGGCCGGACAGCGAGCTACCCATTGCTCACTGTCCGCAAGCCCGCGCCTACGGTGGCTGGAAATCGGGATCGGAATCCCGGCGGCGGCGGCGAGAAACCCAAACAAAGTCAATTTCAATAGGTGAAGTAACAGGCTTAAGAGAAATTACTTGTCTATTACCGCTAAGTTAAAAAAATGATGGCTTTGACCATAAATATCCGGCAATGACATTACCTGTCACGTCAATTGTCACGTGACTTCTCCACAGGTAATATTATTGCCATACATTTTGCACTTAGCGTTTGGCGGAAACGCTAACAGAGTAGGTTAAGATAAGGTAATAACTGTTGATAAGTAAGGTAGTAAGTCATTTCTTCTAAGCCTACAAGTGAGAAAATGACAAAACTGAAAACAAAATCTTTAAAACAGGCGCTTGAATTGTCAAGATTAATCAGAAATATGAAGCTAGTTAATTACGCATTTCAAAGCGTAGACCTGAGACCCTGCCATCTGAGATTTATTTGACGACCGAAACTGAACTGTTAATGGGAAACTATACAGGGTATAGGCATATATAACCTTGGGTATAGGTATAGTCTACCTTCTCTCCATTCCTCCTGGTTTTAGGCAAGTAAGTATGTACGAATCCTGTCGATTGGTGTCAAGCTCGTCCCGCCATCTTTTGGCTCAGCTGCTATGTCGCTGAACATATATCGGGAGAAACTACAGACAATAATATTGGACGCCTCTCATGTCACACTAATATTATAAAAGTGAAAGATTGTGAGTTGGTGTGAATGTTTGTAACTCCTTCACGATCAAACGGCTGAACGGATTTAGATGAAATTTGGTACCAGGATAGCTTATATCTCTGGCACGTAGGTAGTTTATAGAGTTGCAAAGAAATCATTTCTCGCATTTGGGGCCATGAGTAGCAGCTAGTTTCTTCATATACAGTTATAGTCACTACAGTGACTGGATTTGGCTAAAAGGCCGATACGGCGTCGATACACTTTAGACCGTTAAAGTTACATGTAATTATTAAAAAATGTCATCTTATCATTTACTATCGCATAGGTATATTGTGACGGATACTGGGTGCAGTTATGAGTCGCAAGTCGTAGTTGTATCTTTGTCGTGAGTCATGGGATACTTAAATATTTTCTGATATACATTATTTGAGGAGGAGGTATAAAAAAAGAAGAAAATATAATGCTGCAAAGGTAGGTTGCATCGGTCAAAAGAAACACACACATGTATATAATTACGCGGATCCCTTGGACAGCACTTAGGACTAACGTTTCGATTCTGGAGGAGCTAAACATCTAACAGAGGTTATCGTCGACTGTGCAAAGTACGAATCCTCAAATATTTTGGTCACGTTGTTCGCAACGAACACTCCATTTAGCGACTCGTTGTCCAGGGACAAGTGGAGGGGGAACGGTCACGCGAGCGCTCACCTACGCGTTGGACAGACCTCATCAAAGCTGCAACACAAACCTCCTTAGTTCAGAGTTCTCGAGACGCCGTAAACCGGGACAAATGGAGACGCATCGCGAGGGCCTCATTCGCCAAATGAAAATGCAATATTATCAACCACGACCACTCTGTCAAGAGTGAACGACTAAGGAGAAGGAGGCATATAATTATTTAAAGTAAAAAAAGCCTTTTCCTTCCGATCTTTAACATAGATGGAATCATAAAACAGAAGCTATTGCATTTTATACCGTAGGTATTCATAACCTTCACATCAGCAGAAGCTGGAACTGGAATTAACCTTGAAATCCCAAGAAGTTATACATATACAAAGAATTCCAAAGTCATACTATATTTAGTTGATTTAAACCAAAACAGACGCACGCAGCTTTTCCAGTCAATACTGAGTACGTTACATTTTTTGAATAATTGTAGCACCTTACCAACGTGTTAAAATATCAGGCTTTTTTTAGGTGGTAAATCATCGAATGAATTTTCTCGCTCCAGAGCGGAGTGGGAGGGCGTGTCAGACTTCAATCCACTCCAATGTTCCTTCATTGCCTTGACGAAAAAAAATTCGGCCTCTCCGTACAAACTATCCAATCAAGTTTATAATTTTGTATGGTGAGGCGGATTTTTGTTTGTTTCCTGAAAAAAAAATTTGTGGAAGGTTGTTCAGTTTCGTCTACTGTGCAAGCCCTTAAAGTTTGTGGAGGGCTGTCCCTTACATATTGTATAGCTTCATACCTTTAACAGTTCAGTTTAAGTGGTCAAATGGGTTTCGCTCTCGTGGTAGGGCCTGATCAAGATTTTTTTACAGTATACACCACTATTTTTTAATTAGTACAAATACATAAAGGGCTTCTTAGAAAAGCCCTTGTTATTTTATAAGTAAAATCTCAATAAATAATATTCATAAACAGCAAAGTTATTAGCGTTGTTTATGTTCCAAAATGTCACTCAATTTATGGAAATATTGTGCAGGCTATTGATTAATGAATGAATAAGTGACAATTATAAGCAAAACACTGCCTGCAGTATTTTCTACTAGCAATTGCTATGCTTGATTGATTCTATGATGAATTTACTTTTTCGTGGTCAATTTTAGAATTTCGGTTTTTTCTACTTTTGACTATAAAAATATGATCAGTGACGGGTACAGATAGAGCCCCATTTTTTTTTGTACTAATAAAAAAGTAGGGGTTTATCTATAGTTCAACGTGGGTACAGCTATGGGGCAAGAACTAGCAAATTAATAAACGTATAAAATTATAATTTATTTGCTGTCGAAAATTACAAAAGTAGCTAGTAGTTTTTTTTTTTATTTTATTTAAAAAGCTTTTTTTAATTTTACACTTCATAGTAAGATAGGCGTCGTAAAATCTTTAGGTATCAGGGCTTCATACGTATTGTAAATATAAGGAGATGTTTACAGGAGCTCTGCAGGAATATACTATATCCAAGCGAGTTCATAGTCCTGCGGCCGTATTATGACATCTTAAAACCATCATGTTTTCTGTGTGAGAAAAGGATAGTGCTATTCGTCCTGTATAGCTCCGTCTCTTTTTCACACCGAAAACATGATGGTTTTAAGAGGTCATAATACGGCCCCAGCACGCACTTAGTCGATTTTCGAGTGCCGGTCAGCAGTGACCACAATCTCTTTTGAATGCTGGATCCAAGCATGATGATGTACCTACCTAAAAGTTTGCTTCTGATTCTTGTTTTCTTGTATCAAATTTTTGCGGTAACGACATGTATGTGTCGTGGCCAAATCTTAGAAATTGATCACTTCATGTTATAATGGTTTAGTAAAATTGGCCAGGATAATTTTAAACGTTAAAATTTGATGATATTTCAATCCTCGTTTGGACTACTTTCTTTAGACGTTCTATTAACATTGCATTCAGTTGAAAACCAGCGTCAGGCAACTGCCACGGTTGTCTGACAGAATGCTGAACTAAAACTAATTTGGCACTACCGTGAGACACATTATTGCTGATTGTTTTTTTTTAAGTTTTATTTAAGCTATTAATTTACATTAATGTTTTTATACTTGTTATGTTCATTGTGTGCCAAATATACATGTTTTCTTTTCTTTCTTTCATTACTACATCTATATATATAAAAGAAAGTCGTGTTAGTTACACCACTTATAACTCAAGAACGGCAGAACAGATTTGGGTGAAAATTGGTAGGGAGGTAGCTAAGAACCAGGAGAAGGACATAGGATATCCCGTTCCCGTCGTTCCCGTGGGACGTGACCTAAAACGTGGTATAACAAAACGCAACTTAGAGTAGGGTAGAGTAGGTAGAGTTGACAGCTTAGATAAAAGGTAACTATTAGGCGGTACGAAGTTTGCCGGGTCAGCTAGTATATGATAAAGCCAAACGAGGATTGACATATCATCAAATAAGCATAAGCATAATCAGCCTTTTAAAGTTCCCACCGCTGGGACTCAGGCCTCCTCTCTAGGAGACGGATTGGACCGTAATCCACCACGCGGGATATATCATCAAATGTTAACATTTAAACGATCTGGCTAGGTTTAGTTGGCCATATAATGAAATGATCAATTTTAAGATTTGACCAATACATAATGTATTTACACAAACATACTCATTAAAACCATAATCATAACTCACTAACACAGGGTCAATGTAAAACAAGAAGTTTTTATTAAAATGGAACATTTTCTCTAACTCTCTATATTGATGGTTTTGATGACCATAATTAATAATAATAATAATATTCCACACCTAACACACAGCGACGTCTAGTCTCAAGCTAAGCAGAGCTTGTGTTATGGGTACTAGACAACTGATAAACATACTTATATATTTCTAAATACATACATATTATAGATGAATTACTCTCAGACACAGAACAAATGGTCGTGCTCATCACACAAACATTTGTCCTGGGTGGGAATCGAACCCACGACCTCCGGCATAGCAGTCAGGGTCACTAACCACTAGATCAACAGGCCTGTCAATTGCGTAAATACAAAAATGTCATTACCGAAAAAATATTATTTTATCCAAACCGTGCCACTATATTGGGCTTGAACACCTAAAGATTTACCTTAACTTAATACCTACCTCATGAAACCATAGCACGCCTACTCCATAATCACATTACCCTCGGGCCGCTCTCGTCCACTTACTGTTCATAACAGAGACGCTATGCCCACATTGCTAATGGCAATAATGGAATTCCCGTCTTATATGGAACGTAATACTCCGGGCATGGGCTATTGTTCGATGTGTACGGACCCTTAAGTAGTAGGTACGTAGGGTGAGATCGGGGTAGATGCGACAGGATTTGAAATCACTTTACAAAATGAATAAAATACAAGTATCTTATTTGTAAAGTTTATAAAACTGTCAAGTACTTTTGTTAACCGACTTCTAAAATAAGCAGGTTATGTTTAAAAAGTTGATTTTTTTGTTTGAAAAGTTATACTTCTAAGTTGGTTATTTAGAAATATTGTTTTGATCGGATCATGAACTTCGAAGATATGGAACAGGACTTCTCATAGGATCACAGCAGAGCTGTCGTAACAAGTAAAAATTGCTTTTTATAGACGTGTATTCGATAACTGACTGATCTGATTATGAAACTGGAAGGTAACCGATAACCGCAATAGGTAGAAGGTAATCTAACCGTGTTTGAAATAAAATTATTAGAATTTGTCTGAGATGCATTTTGGCTATAAGGTATTAAGTTTGACTGACGGGTACTTTTTACTGGTGGTACCTTCCATAACTAAAAAGAATTAAAATATATATATATATATACATATATTATACATATATATATATATATATATGTTTCCATCAGATGCGCTTTTTGTAAAGTCTAATAAAAAAAAAATACAGCCGAACATAGAACTACCACTTTTTTGAAGTCGGACATTAAAAACACGTGTAGAATATTTTTTCGTTGTCAAGTGAAAGTTGGACATTTGTCATGAAGTTACCAACAAAAATGTACTTCACCCAAGATTGGTTTTCTACGTTAACGTTAACGAGAAAATGATTAACGGTACGTTCACGTGACCGAACCCGTGATGTAACCAACGATTTGATATTAATAACGTTGGAAAATATTACTGTGATTTGATTTGACAATGTTTTCGTTTACATTTTTTTACTGGAGGCGATCCGAAATTGCGTGTCACATCTATCTTACAAAACTTTTAGCAATATCGGCATTGGATGCGGAGAATCGAAATAAATGGAAGGCTATTGGAGTAGTACTGTGTCCATCGCCATCATTATTTCAGCAAAGACAAAAGACGTCCACTGTTGCACATAGGCCTCCCCCAAGTGTCGCCATAACAACTGTTCCTGTGCGTCACGCATCCATCGGATTACCGCTTTCAACGCTGTGTCATCCGATACGTGGTTGTCACCTGTTTTGTGTGCCCATTGCAACTTAAGTTTGACGATTCTTCGAGCTGTGTCGGTAACCTTGGTTCTCCTGCTGATATCATCATGTCTTATGGGATGCGGGCTTGCGGACAGTGAGCAATGGGTAGCTCGCTGTCCGGCCGTCCGGTAACCGTCCGGACCAAGCCCAAGTCGTCGACGGCGCGCGCTGTTCCCGCGCTCCTCAAGGAGTTGTCAGCAACAGCAGGGGCCCAGCCGGGTCGAAGCCTACTGGGGCCGCCGGGATTCTGATCCCGATTTCCGGCCAACGTAGACGCGGGCTTGCGGACAGTGAGCAATGGGTAGCTCGCTGACCGGCCGTCCGGTAACTGTCCGGACCAAGCCCAAGTCGTCGACGGCGCGCACTGTTCCCGCGCGCCTCAAGGAGTTGTCAGCAACAGCAGGGACCCCAGCCGGGTCGAAGCCTACTGGGGCCAGGGTTATCCGAAAGGGCGCTCAAGCCCCGGTATGAAGGCTAGAAGGAACGGGGTGGGTCTTTTAGTCAGTAAGAGTCTGACACTATCTCCCGCTCCGCCCAAGGGCGGGGGATGTCAATGCATGATTTTTCCCACCATAAAAAAAAAAAGCCTACTGGGGCCAGGGTTATCCGAAAGGGAGCTCGAGCCCCGGTATGAAGGCTTGAAGGAACGGGATGGGTTTTTTAGTCAGTAAGAGTCTGACACTATCTCCAGCTCCGCCCAAGAGCGGGGGTTGTCATAAGATGATTTCACAAATCGAATTAAAAAAAAAATGTCTGAAGTGATCATGTAAGGAGTACTGTGTCCAGCGGTGGACAAATGTGGGCAGATAATAATCATCAGCCCACATTTGTTGATGACCCACAGAAAAGGCCTTGCGGGGGGGGGGGGCAGGCGTGCTTTAAAATATGATCATGCTCATACTTGGCACAACCAATAGCAAACTTGCAATCTAAGTGTGCGTAGTCTGTTATTATATTTGCATAATGCGCGTTCGTATTGGTTTATTGCCTGTAGTGAAGTTGTGAGACAAGCGGCGACACTCGTAGTACAAATCGGAAAGTATTTCCTTTCTAATCTCTTTCATCTTTTCTGTGGTGATAACATTGGCAGATTAATATAATCAGACTTTATTTTTAATCTGAAGCGCTTTTTTGGATGAGGTGATATATCATCCGAAAACTGCACCTGCTTATTCCACCCTAGAGTGAGAAAAGTTTTTAGAGGAGAAGGTATATCAGACTTTTACTGACTAAAACTCACCTATGTCCTTCAGATGCCCTTTGCGTCCGAAGGCCTCGGTCACTTTTACAAACGTTCCCGCAAAATCTGCAGCGCCTACCAAGCTACTTTTTTAACTGATGTACTCATAGCTAATTAAAACACTTACTTCAATTTGTGACTTCTTTCCAATAAAAACTAGCTTTTGCCTACGGCTTCACCCGCGTACATAAAATGTAGCCTATGTCACTAAAGAATAAAGCAGCTCTCTATCGGTAAAATAATTTCAGCAATCAGACCAGTACTTTTAGAGATTACCTCCAACAAATAAAAAAACAAACAGGTGGGTACTTCTTTTTTTTCCACAACTATCACACAACGCCGTCTAGTCTCAAGCTAAGCAGAGCTTGTGTTGTGAGTACTAGACAACTGATAAACAAACTTATATATTTCTAAATACATACATAAACATATAAATAAATTACACCCAGACACAGAACAAATGATCATGCTCATCACACAAACATTTGTCCTGGGTGGGAATCGAACCCACGACCGACGGCATAATAGTCAGGGCTACTAATTACTAGACCTTTATAATATTAGTGTAGATAAAAAATATTGACCCACATTAGGAATTATTACTCTGTCGTGAATGCGTTCATAAGCGGGTAATCTCAAATGGACAAGTCAAGACCAGACACCCAGATCCGGAAACAACTATCTGTCCCTACTAGGGCTTTCAAATACCGGATTTTTTCAATACCGGTATCAATACCGGTATTAGAATAGTTCAATACCGTGATCCCGTGATCACGGTATTGACCTCAAGTTTTTTTTTTTAACTTGTGCTTGACTGTAATCCCTCCTCATAAGAACTTTAATTAGGAAATTAATATTTTTGTTTTCGAATCAGTCTTTATAGTGGACCGCCGTAAGGCGTAAAAGTAGTAAAACCTTGGAATCCAAGGCCGTTCAATGAATCTTCATACAAACTATTGGATTACATTGTTAAAAGCCCAAATAAAAAAGTTAAAAAGAAAAAAAATTGCGATCTTGTTTTTTTTTTATCTGATATAAATTAGTGCTTGACTGCGATTCCAACAATTGATTACAACAATTTACTGAAAAATAATAAGAACAAGAGAAAAAAAGAGGTTTAAAGCAAAGATTTCATTTTGTACTTAATAAATAGTATTGCAGAGTAACTTCAATTAAAAATTAGTAATCTATTAATATTTCGCATGTGGATTGTAGGTAAAGGATTAGCACAGCTGTCACCATTGCATTTCAAGCAAGCTACAGTGCAACTTAATCTACTTTTCTTTCACCCACAAGATGCTCCGCATCCTGTTTAGCATGTGCAAAAAAAACATTTTTAATAAGGAATCTGGAGCTGGTCGCTGCGTCATTGTTTCTAGCATCAGTATTCCGCTATCAGACTTCTAGGTTATAGCTATCAGGAAACCTAGACTCCGGCAGCGAGTTCCACTCCTTAGCTGTATGCTTAATGAATGTGTTCCCAAAATGCTTTGTGCGTATGAGTGGAATGTCCACCATGTACCTGTGGCGCAACGTTGTACGTTTTGTGGTCCGTTGATGGAATAGACTTGATGACTAGGGTCTCTCACCGAAATGTAATCGATCGAAAACCGACATGCCAGCAACTCGACGTCGATGATCTCATATCATCGACGTCGAGTTGCTGGCATGTCGGCTTTAGAGCTTTGATTCGACAAGTGCATCATCACCGATGATCCTCTTAGCTCGCTTCTCAATCGACTCTAGGACAGCAAGCAGATATTTGGCAGACCCATCCCAAAGATGAGAGCAGTACTCCATACACGATCGAACTTGCGCTTGGTAAAGATTGAGCAGCGGTTTTGGCGTGAAGTACTGGCTAAAATCCCCAGTTCCCAACATTGCACGGTTACACCCTGGAATGATGGATCCGGTGGAATTAGCTCCGTTTGGTCGAAAAAAAGATACGGCTGGGTTTTAGCAGCATTGAACTTGACCAGATTGGCATCGCCCCAATCGGATACTGCCTCCAAGGACAAGTTCTCCCGGAATACCGTAATCACGGTATTGGCTCGTCAATACCGTGATTGAAAAATGATCAAAATATATCCGTGATCACGTTATTACGGGATCCCGTAATACCGGTATTGAAAGCCCTAGTCCCTACAAATATTTGTTCCGTGCGGGAATCGAATCAGCGACACGTAGCGCAACAGCCAGCAAACTTTAGTCGACTTTATCAGACTTACTTACTAATACTTACCCTAACACTTACCTAGATTTATTTCAGGTCACCATTTTCTAAATGTTTGGCAAATGTAGCTGTCATACTTTGGCTTAGCTTTTGCCAAAGCTGTTCAGCGAAGTTCAAGATAAAGATGAAGTATCTCTGATTCAGTTTCCGCCGATTCGTGTATTAAAGTGAAAAAAACTTTCTTTAGGCAGAACTTAGGCAGGGCGCAAACGTGGACACTTTTGTGTCTTGTGTCAGATACAAGCTAGTCTGTCTAAAAAGTTAAACGACTTGGATAATTTTAGGGTAGAATGAAATCTGTTATTAACACTGGTTCAATAATCAAGGTTGATCAAGACCTCTTCATCATTGTTAACTAATAGAAAAACCTAATAAAAAAAGTACTTATCGAATTTTAGTATTTTTAAAATGGTATGATGAATATTCAAAAAATCCCAAGTGGTTTGACTTTTTAGACAGACTATACCGATAAATATTTGATTTCTAAAGAACCAGTATGAATTTATCCATTCCCTGCGTATACGTTTTTTTTTTTTTTGTGTCTATTAGCTTCCACATAGCACATACTCGAATCATGACGATCAAACACTGTTCGGTGTCTGTAACTGGAACAAAAAGTATCTTCGTTTGCGCAGCGTTTTATAGTGATAATGTAGCACATAACTGTACCATCAAAGACACTTCCGCCTGACCATCGCTAAGTTCATATTTGCTTACACTCGAAACGAAAATTTCATAGGGTTTGGTTTGGCGTCGCGCCGCAGGATTCAAGCGAAATATTTTTAAGTGATCAGGCAAAAATGACCTCGATGGTACCTTTAATCCTCGGGGTCATTAAAAAAACAATAACTTATAATACCAGTATGTAATTAAGTAATGAAAAATGGTTACAGAAGAGAACGCAAACGTTTATTGGCTAACAATTCTTCTTTTTTTCATAATTTTTACGCAGTCTTATTTATTTACTGTAATCGTATCGGACAGAATAATTTACGTTTTTTTTTTCTACACAAAATTGCGTTACGGAATGTACTTCTACATAATTACAAAATTAATATCGAAATTATAATTTTTTTTACAAATAAAATTATATCTCTATTACAATTTTACAAACTAAAATTAAACATTATTAGTTAATCCTACCTAACTTATCTACGTATTAACAAATTATTGTAACTTACAAAATTATCATTTTAGAACTAATGATAAAATATTTTTACTGATCAGCAAAAGTGTATCTTAAAGATGGCTTCTGAGACACGTGCTTTTACGTAAACGCGTTCATTGAGGTAGCACGTGCCGAAGTAATCCAATTTCAGTTACACGTGTATGTTCTAACATCATTAATTTACACTTTTACTAAAACTACTGTTGTTATAAACATTGACATTGCAAATAATATTTATTTGTATTAATTATGTGACATTAACATTTAAACTATTACAAACATTTAATATTTAAATGGACAGTGAAGAACAAAAATGCATAAATCAAATGCTGACAATAAAAAAAGGAATACCTACAACACATTTATCCACAGTGAATATTTATTTATCCTGTTTATATATTTTTATAACAGAATAGTAGGTATACATAGCATTCTCACCCTATCACAGTCCAATATATATAACTGCTTATATACAACCAGCGCAAACGTAATAGCTTAAAACGATATAATATATTAAATAAACTAATTGTCTAATGTAAAAAAGCTATTTATCGTAATAAAACTTACAAAGCTCATGTTTTTTATGTTTTCTATAAGTTTGTCGATGGTTCGAGGAATAAATATGAAGGTTTGAATTTTTTTATACAGGTTATAATTTAATAATCAGGTTTATTGTACAAATAGAAAAAAAAAATTTTTCAGTAAAATAAATCTACTTCTCGGTATCAAAATTCTGATGTTCACTGTTAAGAGGATTCGTGATATGAGATCCCGTTTTATATTACGACTATTATTATTATTTTCTATCAAATGATAAAAAAACTTTTTTTGTTATATTTATTATTAATTTTGCAAATAATTCGTTACTTTATTATTTTTACAAATTAAATTTCAGACTCCAGTCTGAAATTAATTATAAGCCGAGTGTGTGTTTTGAGACACCGTTTAACGAACGTACCTATTAAAAAAATACCGTTTAATTTCAAATATAACTCTTTCTAATATTTCATTGATATAAAACAGGATCTCAAAACATTAATCCCCTGAACAGTTGAAATATCCGACTGAAAAAACATGGTGTACCAAAACAAAGGTAACATCAACAATTTGAAATAAGTCGGTAACACATCCTTTTTCACACAAAATCTTATCTTTAAGCACGAATATACGTGCTTAAGTTCCTCAATAAAATCGGTTTTTGTCAGTAAATATCGGATAAAATGGAACACGACGGATAAGGGACAAAGAGGGAAGTGCGGGATAAATCCCCCCAGGTGGGTAAAGCTGAAGATATATACTATCGAAGACATTCTCTGGAGGCTTTCAACTACTTATGAAATACCGCAATAAAGCAATAAGTTTTTCAAACGTTTTAGCCATCTTTATGGAAGATTCCTTTAGATACTGTATAGTTTTTACTGTACAAATATATTGTTGTCTTATTATAATGGCTAGATTGAATAGGTTCTTAATAAACTAGTGCTGTTTACCATCAACGATTGCATAACTGCTTACCTACCATCAAGTCACGCAGTCAAGCACTAGTTTATAAAATTAAAAAAAAATATCTGAAGAAAAAGTACACAGTAGTGACAATGAAATCACCGCATATTATCAACAAAATGCTAAAAAGAAATACTGTTCTAATTTTGAAAGCTTTCCTAATTTGTTACTGTAAATGGTTTTATTACTTCTTTTGAGTAAAGAAAAGGATTTGTTAAGATTTATGTTTTAGATTTTTATCTTCACAAATGTTGGGAACAATAAAGTTCGGTTCTTAAAAAACTTTTTTCACGAAACTTGTGTAATTCTATACAGATTGGGTTTGTGAAGTTTAAGAGAAAGTGGTTATAATAGGATTAAGTTTGAATAAGATTGGCTGGTTTTATTGAAAAACAGAGATTTAATAGTTTTTATTAATTTGTTCAATATCCTGTTTATGTAACGAATTAATAATACAATTAAATAAATGACCTATTAAAAACATCTTTCATTCAGATTTCTTGTAAAGATATCGTATAGAGAAAGTGCTCTTGCTTTTATTATTAATGCAAAAACTATATTTAACGAACCTTGGAAGACAAATTAGTTGCATAAATATTTACAAAAGGAAGTGACTAAATGTATACTATTTGCGTTTATTTCTATTTATACCACGGTACCTGAGGTTATTTTAAGAGAGAGGTAAATGGTTATGGAGTTATTTCATTCAGATTATATTTTTTTATTGTTGATAGGCTCACGCTTGACTTCTCACTTGATGGAAAGCGACGAAGTGGTCGATGGAGCACGCTTGCCAATAGTAAAAGTAACCCATTCATTATTCGAACCATCGACAATCATAAGTTTAATAAGTTCCCTACGCAACAACACGTTGTACAAAATTTCGGATGTACAAATATATAAAAAAGTGCATAAAATGTTCCAAAAATGTGTCTCAACAATCAATTGTCTCGCCACTAATTTCTTTCTACATAATATATTAATATCACTAACAACCATTGCAAAGGAAAATACAAATCTAAATAATATATTATGTATTTGGAATTTTCATCTACTAAGCTCTCTATTCGTTTGAAGCATCAGTTTGTTTTACAGAAATATTTGATTGATTTGAGATTATTTTTTTGCAACAGATATTTATTGAATAACATCGTTCAAATGTCTAATTGCAAAATAATCATTTTTACAGTTTGCTAGTTTCCTCTGCCATTATGTTTTCCCAAAGGCCTAAATACACGTGCCTATAACTTGCACTAAAGTTTGCAAGTAGCTAACATGGCACAGTGACATCCACTAATCAGAATTTGTCGTAGCTCTCTGGCATGCTAGCTACTTGCATGCTTTTGTGCCAGCTGTAGGCATGTGTATCTATCATCACCATCCGGCCGTATTCCTTGTCCAGATATAAAGAACACTTCTATCCAGAATTTTAGTTGTCCAAGTGTTTGGGCAGGGCGTTATTGGTGGGATGATATATGAGAGGTAAAAGGACTTTTCAGTTTTCAATACACTTACTAGAAAACTCGTACTTATACCCACTTGCAATTTACTGTTTTTCGTAGTAGTGCGGAAAAGTGCACGAGTTTGCCTCCGCCACAATTTACTAGATTTATCGTATCAGGCTGGGCGCTAAGCGACCCCTACGAGTCGCAAGTCAACCCCTGTTTACCTATTTTTCGCAAGTGTTTTGAAAAAATCTCGTTTGATACACGAGAAAATTTACCGAGTAAAAACAGCCTCGGTCGCAATGACAAACTTTCTCCACTTGTTTTGTCCAATTCCTGTATTGTCGTATCTACCTCATCAGTTATCAAATAGATAACCGTGACGATAAAAACCATTTCTGCAGCCAGGTTTTTCATTAGTAAAGGCATTAACGTTTTAACCACCGTATCACACTTGATCGGCTGATCAACTATGATACAGTGGTTGGCGCGTTAATGTAGCATGTTTTCAGGGTACGTCAATCGCTGATGGCCCACAATCAAACGTACGAACTTGAATAATTATACTTCCATTAGTAGCCCGTTACACTAATTTGTCATGTTTTTTTTTGTCTATTGTTAGTGAATGATTTATTAACATAACAATTAGACGATTTGTTTACATCAGTTTAGTTTTATATTTTACAGTAACTTTTTTTTTATATTCTCAAATATGTTTTTTCTTGCCAAGATATGCACGACGATGTAACAGACTTTTTACAAGTCAACAAGATTTCCTAGTTTGGGAGTTTTCTCAATCTGTGTAAACCAAAACCGATTTTTTTCCTGTGATTTCGTATATTTAGACCTAGCATTTGTCATGTTAAAGGTTTAATAAATAAATATAAATATTATTAGTTTCCTATAAAAAATACCAATCGTCATTTTGACGCCTTTCTTCTCGACTTAGTTAAATCAATGTCATATTAAAAAAAAATCTGTCTCGACCGTCAATCAAATATTTCTTTAAAACAGGTACACATTACTTATTTTTATAACATATTGACTATGGAATAACATTGGTTTCAAGATACAATTGAAATACATAAGTAATAAAAAGATTGCCATAAATCTTCAATACTTTTATCGTACCGTTTCTATATTATCGTAAAGTTAATGGGGTTTTGATTGCCGTATCATGGCAATGTTTGGTTCTAGATATGAATAAGACGAATGCCGTTCACTTTGAAGGGCGAATATAGCTTTCGATTTTGTAAATATGTTTCTTCAAACAAATTCGTCACATAAATAGCCTTTTTGATTGTATCTTCTTCTTCTTTGTTCTCTCCTGCCCCCCTAGCCAAGTTACAACCGTTTCGCTTGCGTAGAATGCTTCGAGTTGGCCGCGTCGCCGAATCTTTTGTTCTGACTACCTGACTGAGCGTTGAAATGACGTTATTCCCGCACATTTTAGAAGTTTTCTACTAGCGTTAACTTTTGCAGATTAGCAACTTTGCTAGGGGTACTGTTCCCATTATTTCGGGTCAGGTCTCCTCACAAATTGGCGCCAGGATATTCTATCGTGGGTTGTCGGCTCTGACAAATTGACTTTTATGAGATCTCTCTTGATTCGAGACTACCAAGTCAAAGGTGAGACCTATGCCTTTCTTTTGTTCCAGCAGGTTTAGCATTTTTACTTTTTATGTTTTAAATAATAAACCAGCTTTTAAATATTTCGTATCTTTATTTTGTGTCAGTATAAATACTAATTCATGCTACAGAAACATTGTTTGAAACAAAGATTTTCTTTAACGACCCCATTATCAAATCCCTAATGCTTAAAAATCACGATCTTTATCGCGTTAAAAAGTCAGTTTTTTGCCATTTAACAGCGTATTTTATAGTGCCATAAAATCCACTGAACTATTGACGGGACTTTTCACAAGTTTATAATGTTACGAAAAATGATTTTCATAAAATTTATGCGTCTGAAAAAAGTCAAGGTGATTCGAAGTGAGTGCCCTTGATCAGTGGCACGCGATCCGATCCTTGTCAACTATTTATTACCATATCACTCTGTTTTTATTTTGTTTTTTTTTCCCCTATTTATAACGAGCCTGTCAATTTTGTCTGTTAACCTCTATAGCCATGATAATAATTCTTTATGTTAATTTATTTCGTCTCGAGACTAATTTGTTTTGTTATTGATCATTATGATTTTCCTTAGACATTGCTTTATGATCATTAAAATTCTGAATTATTATATTCAACATTAATTCTGTAATAGCGATAATTTTGTTAGTAAGTAGCGGTACTGCTGATATCAATATGTGTAGTCAATTAACTCTATTCACCCCATTGTTAGTGTAGTTTGTTTAACAGGTGAATAACTGCAAAACAACAGCTAAAACGTTTACCGATATTGAAATCAATATCATGTTGACACCGACAGTAATGAACACAAACAAAATATTCAGTTGAAATATGTATTACATGATAAAACCAATGCCAGTCCACCGGTCAACCGCGTGAACACGCTATAACAACCATTTACGTACACTACTGCTTCTCAAAGCGGGGTCAACAAAAACTCAGTCACAACTAATTAGGAACATTTTAATACAAACAAACTGTTCTTACAAACTAATAACATATTTTCTCTCCTTACAAAGCACAATCAGTCTGTGGCACCATTTTTTTTACTAAAAATACACTTAGACGATCTACGGGTGCTATATCTCGTCGGAGTCGGACCTTATTGAATCATAGTTGGACGTTTTGCTCCTCAGCATCCTGAGGAAGGAGCCCACCGCGAAGATCGTCCTCCTGTGCCTGTGAAAGATACCCTGGTACAATGCTTCCCTCAGCGCCTTCCTGTCGTCTGACATCGAAGGCTGAGTGCTTAAAGTTATGTCGGAGTGGGCCTGCACCACCACAGCTTTCTGATGCCTCAGGCCACCGTGTTTCTTCTCCAAAGACTTCTGATTCGGCAGACTCATTGTCGATTCTATTGATGAGTTTTTCGTTTTTCTCAAGTTTAACATCTTCTTCCCAGAAGACTGTGTCTCTGAGGATGACCTTGTTGGAGCCAGCTTAGATCTGTGCAGTGGATTGTTCGAGCCTTCCGGGTGAACCATTATTTCGACGGATTTTTGGCTCACAGCACTCGACCGTGTTAGTGTTCTCTGTGGATGGGATGTTGTTGCCTCTGGTTTGGGCATCCGGTCCTCGCTAGGGAGGGATTGCTCAGTTTCTAAAGCAATCATTTTGCTTGATTACTTTTTTGTGTGATTGTTGAACGTACAAAACCTAATCACATCATTGGAGGGCGAGCCTCATCGATGCTATCAATAGCGGGCACGGCCAAATGAATGTCGACGTCCTTATTGTTCGGCAGGTCGCTCCTGGCGTACCCGTCACAACAGTTACTGAATGTTATCGTAGGTACTTTTGCATCACTGTCTATTTTCACAGAATCCAAGTTTTGTGCCAAACAGTCCACGTTGTTGTCGCTATGAGAGTTGCGGTCATCGGAGTTTGCGCTCATACTCGGTGCAAGCCATTCCTCCTCGTTTTCTGGGTCTGTCTTTTCTACGTCGGGCGACGGCCCGTGGTCCTCACGGCTTGGAGACAAACGCTCCCCGTTTATATTTAAACTAATCAAATCTGCCAAGTTAACGTTGAAATTCTTATTCCTTTTGCTACTCGTCTGATGTTGATCTTCTACAGTTTTTACTTCGTCAGCAACTAGTCGGTCTGTGATATTTTCAACTTCTTGTCGTAACTCGTGATCGTCTTCGTAATATTCGGTTAAGTTCTGAAGGTTCTGAAACCAGTTTTTCTCTAGTATGCTGGGTTGAGGTTTATTTTTTTCGGTGGTAGATTGACGATACTGTTCGATGAGAGGTTCAAGGGATTCCTCGTGCTGACGGAATAGATAGTGGTAGGTCTGACTTACGGCGTAGAGAGAGTAAGCAGATTTTGGCCTCGGCAACACAGACGCTGTTCGCTTCTGCGGTGCGACACATCCATGCCACACGTTGCTGCGCACTCGCTCGCACAGTATTGCATTAGAATTAAGAATCCTTTCAAAGTCTGTCACTTGTTCGGCTTCGCTGATCTGCAACAACAGTTTGTTCTCCGTCCCTTTCCCACAGCCCGCAGCGTCACACAGCCTCTTGTTGTCGCCGACCTGTTTAGGAGGATTACAATGCTTAGTCTTATTAACATCGATCCGTCGATTGTATACGTTCTGAGGAGGTTTGGAGGTTGAAAGCCTGGGTTTCGGTTCGTCCGCGTACTTCATAGGTATGGATAAGTTTTGTACGGAAACCGCGAAAGGAACTTTTTCAACTACTTTTCTGTTTTGTTGTTTAACCTTAACATTACTCTGCTGACGATTAGTATTAGTAGTGGACGCTGGCCGTTGGAAAAATTGTTTGTCGGCGAAGCGTGTTCGATTATTAAGATCGGCGCTACGAACGGCTCGGGCATATTTGGAGCGCGGCCTTTCCGCTAGACTGACACTTTTGGCCCGCAAGGGAATATCGCGAGCCTCTTTAGGGACACCTGCCAGTTTTACGAGCGCTAAGTCGTATCGTGATCCGATTGACTACGTACAGGGCGCGAGACGAGCGGCGGCCGCGTGCTCACACGACTGACTGCTTGCAAACCATGCACCGCTTTCTTCGAAAACTCGAGCAAAAAGTAATTTATCGCGGTAGCGTGCCCGTCCAATCGATCCAATTGTTCCGAATCAACGTTTAAATAAAGATGCGCATAAAATTTGGCGAATCTACGATGCACGATTACCTCTGAACGACGTTTTTACAATCCTTTCGTGATTTTTTTCGTCGAGTCTTACGTGATTTGTATTTATTACAATCGTTCATGTCCTGACCGAGTTGACGTGACTTTCCAATTGCGAATCCGCCGGGCTTTGCTTTGCGTGATCATTTACATGCGTGCAAGTTTGAATATCGCGTGTTTGTACTATATGCATGCATGCAAAATTTGTGTAGAGAAAGATGTGAACGCAAATCCTTAAACGAATGCCATTTAACTGTTGAATGGAATTTTAAGTAGGCCGTTATATTTGTAAACAATAATTTAGAATGCGAAAGGTGAAAGTTTAACTTCTAAAGCTTGTAACACGCTTTCATTTAACTTGCAAAGTTTGTATGTGTCAAAATTCATTATTATTATATAGCTTTATTGCACACCTCTTTATTGCATATTATCATTATTTTGATAATCTACATTAGTAATTAAGGTCAAAGCTTGCTATTCGTAATTAACTTTACTAACTTTGAATTTTTTATATCTGTATCCGAAACGAGGGGATAATCCGAAATAATTTTATATCCGAAACCGGTATAACATTATTCCCTTATCCGTAACCGTTTTTAAATCGGAAAAGTCATGATTGTAACTTCTTCACGCTCTTACGGGTGAGCAAATATGAATGAAATTTGGCTCACAGGTAGTCATGTACTGGAATATCGCATAGGATAGCCTTTACTTTTGGTCCTGCGAGTATGTTACCTTTTCTTTAATTTTCAAATTTCACGCTGTTTAAAGCCTCTGACAAAGCTAGTATGTATTTGGTTAAAATAGTTTATTCTCAAAGAGCTCCTTACATGAGAATACACGATAATGTAATAAAGTTATTCTAAGATTACCGATACCAAACAATTTTAATTTATCCAGTTTTCAGCTGGTCGACTCTTCGCGTGACCAGAGGGCTGGACTTTTCTTCGGTCAACGAATCAGCATGCTATCCAACGTAGCAATGCTGCCAGCTTTTTGGGCAGTTTTCCCATTGACATCAATGTCAATGGATGGAGGAAATGAATTAAGTGATGATATTTATTCGTTTAGAAATTTATAAGTACACCTATTGTGTCAAAATAAATTTAGTTTTACTTTGGGTAGTAATATTGTTAGTGAGGAGTTTCAATAATGTGAATTGACAGTTGAGATCGCTGAAAAAGTGTATATTTTTTATATAAGATGGTAAACTGTTATGAATTCGTCTGTAATGACAGGTGTATGTAGGTCTAACAAAAAAAAATACATATAATTATATGCCACCCATACCATTTTCTGAACACCAATTTTTATACTTATTGACACTAAGATAAACTATCGATTTCTTTGCAACAAAATACATAGTAAGACGGAAAGTTTTAAGATGTTTTAAATTGCTAAAACAATACGATCGAACTTGTATTTTATTTATACATTTTTGAATACCATTTGGGTTTTTCCTTAATACTTAAAATGCGATGTTTTGAATATAAACGCGAGCAATAAATAGCTCTGCATGTTTAAATCATTGTTTTTGTTATTTCAGTGGAGTGTTCGATTTTTTTGTAATTATTTATTATGTACATATGTTACTTTTAATCGTAGAAGTATGTTTCTAGATTCCGAACAGCAGGAGTCGGCGACGCGGTAGGCCCAGAAGGAGACGGTGTGGCAATTTGGACTCCTACCTTAAGGATTAGCCAGAAGTGGCCAAGAACAGAAAAGAGTGAAATAACGGAACCAACGGGCTCATAATAATAATAATAACGTTCCTTTGGGATAAATTTCTATTTCCACGGATTCATAATCTACAGCAGAATCTACTTAGGGAAAAAAATATTACTAAAGCAACGATATGCTTAATATTTAAAGCGTTCCATCTCTTTGTTTTCTAGGGATTAGGTGGGTCATAGTAAGTCTTTCTCTTTCTCCCTAGCAGGCATCGATCCAAGCGGAAACCCTCCAATTCACTGACATTTCTTTCAGGTGTGCTTGAAACACAACGTGCCGTCGACTCAGAATTGGTCCTTACCGTCTGGTAAGGACCAACTCTCCAACCAACCAACAGTCGTCTGACTGTACGGTGAACTATCCATTGATTGGCGTCCGCAAGCCCGCACCCACGTTGGCCGTCCTGCAACTACCGATGCTAAGAGTGTCCTATGTTGACATGATGAAAGATGCTGATAAGTTTACTATGCAGCTGGATCGTAAGAAAAAGTGAAATGGAACAGATGTCAACTTGTTTGGCCATACGCTCACAATACTGCTTCACAGAATGAGGTAGCTACCTGACCTACGCCAATAGGAAAATGAGGATACCGTGACAGTGACACCTCTACAGCCACTCCTCAACTTGGGGATCTACCACTACGATTGTAGCGTGCTCAGCTAAGAGGTACTAAGCGTTTATTTAATGCATGCTAGACACGTACTAGTTCCGATATCGACTAGGTTTAAGGTAACAAGTTGTTCATGATTAGTCTACGACATTGTTTAAATAAAATTGTTTTGCTACTTAGTTTAGTATTAATTTCTCTTTTCGTAGAAGAAATTTCATTGGAAATAAGTAGCCCTTACATACGAGTAGATATATGTATATCTTTAATATACTACCGACCCTGACGCTGCTTCGCAGGAGTGTCAGAAATCTTTAAAATTCTTGACTTTTCTTTACTATAATATGCATATATTATATACCTAGACCTTCCTCTGGTATCACTCTATCTATTAACGCAATCTGTATGAAAATCCGTTAAGTAACTTTTGAGTTTATCGCAGACAGACCGGAAGACGCAGCGTTGGAACGCCTTCTACAAGGTGGATCGATAATTTTGGCGACACTTGGGTGAGGCTTATGTCCAACATTTCACATTATGTGAACGTCTATCGTCTGAAATGATGAGGCGGAGGGAGAGTTTTCTTCAAAGTAACCAAAAATGAGGCCAGGTTCGAACTGGCACCGGAAAGAGGTTCTTGACCCGGTCTCTGCCCTGCAATGGAGTTATTATTGTTCGCTAAATACTTATAAAAAAATCTGGGCGTGTGCGAGTCTTACTCGCGCCCTGAGGATTCCGAATAAACTTACATATGAAAACAGTTCAATTCCCGAATGGAGGCTCGAAGATTTTCCGAATCGCAAAAAAGTTTTTTTTTTGTAACGTAACTACTTTTCTGTTTTCATATTTTTTCCTATACTTATGCTACGAGACTTTGCTTCATAACAAATTTCAGGCTTCTAGGTCAACGGGAAGTACCCTGTGAATTTTGATTCCCTTGAGAGTGTTTAAATGTACGTTTTTTGCTACATAAACAGCCGTATCTTTTTTTTCGTTAACTAAGAAGTTTCATTTTTGACCCGTGTAATTGGAATTATTAACCAGCTTCACGTAAATATTGATATATTTACATGTAGCTCGAGTGAATTCGCAAAAATGCTATTGTTTATTTTATGTTATAGGGTTGATTAGAGTAGGCTATAGGTATATAGGTATTTGTATATTTTAAGTGTTTTGTTTTTAAGTATCGATGTAGAAGTAGGTTCTACATTATTTTTTGTTTTTAAGTTTTATATTATATTAAGTCATTTTAAGACCGCACTATCGCATTAGGTGTCCTGTAATGATAGTTGTAAGGAAGATAAATAAATAAATAAATATTTTTTTTACAGCTTTAACCTTTCGAATGTCTTAAGTTACACTGTCCGACATAAGGCTATTATCTTTCTATTGTGTCTCTAATTACGACATTCAAAGAGAAGACACCGCAGACCTTAGGTATATGGTTTTAATTTCAACTTCAAACCTTCACGCGTTCTCGAGATACAGGGTATTACCAGACAGACAGACGGATAGACAAAAAACTGATCTTATAAGTATTACGAAACCCTAAAAATTAATAGCCATTTCAGTTTCATACGTTCGTATACAAATTGTGGTTATAGCTTTTCAACGAAACTTAATCAAGTATCTAAATACCTACAGGTTCGTCGGAAACGGGCTTATTGTTCAATATTAATTTCTAAGATAGGAAAATTTTCCTTTGTTAACGCACCCACAGTCCTTGATAAACCGTCGAGTTTATTTGTAAAATAAACTCTATCTACGTCTATTTGCAAGTCGTCTGGCAAGCTGATTAATTTATCGATCCACCCAATTTCACAAATCTGAATTAGTTCTGAAAATTTACTGAGCCTTACCACAAAGCAACGCTACAAGTTGAAGGAATTAAAGACGAGTTTTTTTTTATTGGTGAGCTTGCGTGAAACTGTCGTGATGGTCCAGAAGTTAAGGCACCCACCTCTCATCCATGAGGTCGCGGATTCGGAACCGAGCAAGTATGTGTTCTTTTCTAAGTATACGACTACAACAGTTTGTATGTGAGCCCTTTAGTTGACTTTTGAGTTCCAGCGTTTTTTAGGGTTCCGTAGTCAACTAGGAACCCTTATAGTTTTGCCATGTCTGTTTGTCCGTCTGTCTGTCCGTCCTCGCTTAATCTCTGGGACCGTTAGCACTAGAAAGCTGAAATTTGGTACCAATATGTAAGTATCAATCACGCCGACAAAGTGGTAAAATAAAAATTAAAAAAAAATGTTTTATAAGGGTAGCCCCCCTATATGTAAAGTAGGAAGTGATTTTTTTTAAATTTCAACCCTATCGTGTGATATGTTGGATAGGTATTTAAAAATGAATAGGGGTTTACTAAAATCATTTTTTGATAATGTCAATAATTTCGGAAATAATCGCTCCAGAAGTAAAAATCAATGTGTCCCCCCCTCTAACCTCTAACTTATGAACCATAAGTTTAGAAAATATGAAAAAATTCTGAAAAGTAGAACTTTATAAGGACTTTCTAGGAACATTTTTTGTACAAAAAAGACAAAAAGGTTGTACAAAATAATTTCTGGACTAAGTTTGTAGTATAATCGTATATGCAAGCAATTTTTTTAAACTCATTAGTGGGTACACTTATTTTGACGGACGGGAAACTACGGAACCCTACACTGAGCGTGGCCCGACACGATCTTGGCCGGTTTTTTATTTAGGTGGGAAATCATCAAATAACATCTCTCGTCTTCATTCCAGGGCCACAGGGTTCTGTTCTGCATCACTTTTGGCCCCAGTAGGTTTCGACTCTGCCGGGCCCCTACGGCTGACATCTCAGATCATCATTATGGAATACTCGTCAACGACTTGGGCTCGGTCCGGACAGCGACAGCGAGCTACTCATTGCTCGCCGTTAGCAAGCCCACGCCTAAGGTGACGGATCCCAACGGCTATGAGTTCCAGGGATACGATTGTTTTGAATAATCCCGCTTAATCCCATGACCACTTCTAAATAGGTACAACAAAGGAATACTTCCGTACTGAAGTTTATTCTCGCTTATGAATCATTTTACTACGCAGTTAGGATATAAAAAGCTCATGTTTACTATCGCAGCTCTGTATGTTATATGTACATCGTTACTCCTGGCCGACTGCAGACGAAACAGTTGACCTTTGCATATATTGAGGTATTTTTATTTATTAGACTGTTCAAGGCCAGGTTCGATGGAGCCGGGAACAGTCCGGAATGTTTTCTGCGCAGATTTGGAACTGTTTGGAATTGAATTTGTTACTGAAGATTGGTTTTACATACTCAATGTTTTTTTATTTATATGTATGAATCCGGTGTGTGGTAAAGAACAGACTTTGACTAGATGAACGGAAATTTCCTAATATTATAAAATTGAAGAATTGAGTTGAGGAGCAGTGGTGGCCGAGTGGTAACAGCCCTGACTTACGAATTGTAGGTCGTGGGTTCAAACCCAGCCAGGCGCATTACTTTGTGTTATTTATTTCATCAACACTACTCTCAAAACGGTGAAGGAAAACATCTTAAGGAAATTCGAAGACATGAGACAGTCACCAACCCGCACTGGGCCCGCATCGTGAATTACGGACCATTCCCTCTCCTAGAGCGAGGAGGCCTGACATTATAAGGCCGTCTATGCTATGCTATGCAATGCTGTCGAAATTATCCCAAGGAAACATAACCCCGGGTTAAAAAGTATCCTATGTGGTATTCCAAAATATTGCACATTGGCGGATGTCACATGTCTTCGAACCTTTGGTTCTAAGACATATCCTCACGATGTTTTCCTTCACCGTTTCAACAGCAGTTAGTATTATATAAAACTAAGTCTCTGTCTAAATCTGTTTGTTTCTCCGCTTATTTCTTCTAAACAGAACATGGCGGATTTTATGTGGTTTTCATTAGTAAAAAGACAATAAAATAAAGTTTATTTGTGTACATTATTTGACCCGTACAAAGCCGGGGCGAATCGCTAGTTTGACATTTGTTCTCCTACTTTATAAAAATCAAGCGTAGCATTAAAAAAAAGTCTATCACTGGACACGACTGGGTAGTTTTTGTAGTAAGGTTTATTTACCTTACTACAATAACTACCACAGTCGGCAGTGTTTGCACTGATATTTCATCCATTTTATTTTTGAAAAACTTTTTTGCGTGCTAACAATCATGACAAAAAAAAATACATACAGATGACGCTATCCAGTGTTATTTTTATTTTAATAACGCTGCGCAAACAGATTTATAGTTGTAGTCCATATTTAAAATAATATTATGATGCATATCCGCAGGCGCCGAAGAGTGAAAATAAATGTATTATTAATACAGCGTGATAAATATGCTGTGAATAACGGCTGAGCAGTTCTAGCAATACTGGCAACTATCCTGCTGCTGCAGCTAGCGAGGAAAATCTGCTCAGCAGGCACAGTATAGCTTCATAGCTCTGCCTTCTTTATTATTGCTGGGACTCAGAATTAGTAAAATCTGTACAATCAACGCGAACCCAGTGTTGGCAGATGTCACATGAAATTGCATTTCTGCGGAGAAGAATTACTTACGTATAAACAAACACTAGCTTTTGCCCGTGGCTTCACCAGCATATATAAAATATAGCCTATGTCATTTAGGAATAAATTAGCTTTCTATCGGTGAAAAATGATTGAAAACGGACCAGTAATTTCAGAGAATACCTTCTACAAACATAAAAATATAAATACAAAAAAAAACAAACTTTACTTCTTCAGTGTTGATTACGGTATTTCATAAATAACTTCCCTCACTCTGGGTAGAGCGAGAGAGCGTGTCAGAATTTTAATGGATAAAACTTAACCGTGCTCTTTCAGTTGCCATCAGCGTTTTAGGGCTGCGGTAACTCTTTCTAACAATCCTGCAGCCCATCTTCCCTCCTTCTCCTTTTTGTTTGTGTGAAAATCATCCAATGACATCTCCATGTCCTTGAGCGGAGCGGAAGATAGTGTCAGACTTTTAGTGACTAAAAACCCACTCCAGTTCCTTCGTTCCTTTTCCAAATCTTCTTTTCAGAAGTATACCCTTGGCCCCAGTAGAGGCGCGCGTGAAACAATACGCGCCGTCCTTTTGACTTAAAGTCTAGAAAAACATAGGTTTTAAAAGCAGCATTAATGTCGTATCTAGTGACAGCTCGCTGGCTGATCGCCCATCTTCCATTAGCCTACTTCTGCTAATCGGGTCTTGTCCCGGATGATAAGTAGTATTAGGAATATGGCTTCATTCGGAAAACTTCCAAGATTCGAAATGGATTTGATGGAGAACTAGATTTCATTAATGACATGTCTCGTTTGGCCTTCTAAGTAACTTATATCTAGATAAGATAAATGTTTTCCTTCTAAATGATCATTGACTTTTTTATCTGGAAAAATGTAGCTCTTTCACCAGCTTTTATTTGGTTTCACCTGTCCCGTTGTTTGTCTGTCATCAAATCTTGCAAGTTAAATTTGATCCACTTCCCGGTTACCGATTGAGCTGAAATTTTGCGTGCACGTGTCAATCAGATGACAATAATCAGATGACAAGGAGCTGATCTGATGATGGAACCGGAAGGTGGCTATAGGAACTTGGTTGTTAAAAGACAAAACCCCATCGAGTTTGGGCTCGTATGATTCGTCTTGACGAGTATTAATTATATAGGTATACCGAGCTATAAAAGCTTGCTATGAAAAAATGTTTATAATTAAAAGCTTGTTTTTTGATTATTGCCGCATACTATGCATTATTTTAGCATTATGAGTACAATCTAAGTGTCAATAATATTCATCTATAGATATACCTATATATTTGTAAAACACCGGCAACCTCTCAGAACTATGTTACTAACATCATAAACAACAACTTCTGTTCTGTGACTTTTAAAAAAAAATCACTTTGATTCATTAGATTTTCATACAAATATAAAAATATTTAAATTGGACGTTCTAAATATTACACGGTCTCTGCAAAGCAAGCGATAGTACAATAGCGGAGGGGAGCGGGGAAGGGCGGCAGGGGTGCTTGATGCGCTTGCGTGGTGTCATACAGACGTATGTAGGTATAGAAAAATACAGAGTTGAAATGTTTTATAAAGAACAACAAAATCTATATTCTTGGTAAATGTATTAGGTTTTGTAAAAAGTCATAGAACAAAAGTTGTTGTATAAGATGTAAGTAGTACAGTCCTGTAAGATTGTTAGTGTTTTACAAATAACCCTGTATGACAGGAGAAACTGACTGACTGACATATCAACGCACAGCAGAAACTACTGAGACTTGGAACGTGATATTTTGCACAAGGTTTCCTTTTATGACGTGGACGAGCACTAAGAGAGGGTTTTTAAATATTTACGACTTAAAGCGATGAAAAGGAGGTCTAAAGTTTGTACGGAGAACCTTAATTTCACGTGGGTGAGGCCGCTAGCACAAGCTATTAAGCTATAAAAACCAATAGACGGTTATCACACTGCCACGCACCCCGCAGCGTAGTGCGTGAATGCATGTCTTAACGTTGCTTGTAAGTATCTCCGGGTCCGAAACTGCATCCACGCGCGTTCATGCAGATCACGCACCTACATGCGGAGAAACAAGCACTCACGTGCGTGGGTGCGGGGCGACACGCATGGTATTTTTACATTGAGTCTACGGACTACGTAGTACCGTGCGTGATTTTGTGTGAAATGAGTGCGTGCCTGCGTGAATTCACAAGACGCACCTACGCGTGTTAGTGCGGAAAAAACCCGCACGATGATGCAGATCTGCACTCCCGCAAGTACGTGCGTAGGAGCGCTTTCATGCCGTAACCTAAATTCATGTAGCCTAATCTTGTATTTTATAGTATAACCTTCTTTTTCTGTAATAACATTTAGTATAACGTTCATTTCGTATAATTTTCAAATTGTATAATGTTTTTTTTACACAGCGTTCAATTGACCTAATTTTCATGTTTACTAGTTTTCAGCCGAATGAGGTTATACCTCAACTAACCCAAATGATTGTGCTAGAATCGAATCTAAGATGCGCAGCCCAGCAGCCAATTGGTTAACCACCGCGGTAATCTGCCATTAGATTAGTGAGGTGATGATGCATTTTGTTAATTAATCAACTTCAGAAAGTATTGTTTTTGAAATACTTTGCTAAGTATTTTGTAAACTATATATTTCCTTTTTTTATTGTAGATGTGAGGACTATGTTGATGACTTTTTTTTTCAGTAATAAATTTTCTACGGCCTCCCCAAATATATTTTCTTGGTACTTTTCGTCGAGTCGTTGAGCTCCTTAGCAGTCCTGAGTTGAGCTTTGCACTAACTGAACAGGTCCACTCAAATCTGACCATTTCAGACTAATCTGCATGTTGTTTTGACCATTACATATTTATCTACTGTATGGACTTTAAAAAAGACTTTGACACCTGAGTTTCTTTCAGTGTACCGGCCTCATCTATGAATAGTTTAAGCTGACTAACAAAAATTGACGTGTAAAAGTAAGATAAATATCATCTATCATTGTTTTTAACAGGAGAAGACATTAGATGATTACCTACCTTAAAACAAAAGTACCGAAAGCAATGTTTCTCAAATAATAAAAATCTGTTACAGACCAGAAAATTACTAAGCATTTTCATCTTTTGAAACATACCAAGCGGGACGGATAAATTGAGATCCCGACGACTCAACAGGAAACCGCAATACATACTGTTTATACGAATATACAACAGAACGCTGAATTAAAAAGAAATACGAGCGTAATCTCCCTGAAGGAATGAACGAAATGGAATGAATGAGTGAGTGAATGAATGTAACGGAATGAGGTGATCTGTTTTCTTTTTTGCTTCTTTGGAAAAACTTATCAAGGTATATATTATAGGTATTAGGGTTATCCGTTTGAGAATTTTGTGAACGAAGAAGGTCGATGTGTTTTAGTTATTGTGTGTGAGTATTTACACACGTGCAAAGTCCGGGTGAGCCATCCATTCTTAATGTGAAAGTAACTCTGTCCGTCTATTATTCTTTCACGGTTAACTATGGTTACTACTGAACCGATTTTGATGAAATTTAGTACAAAGTAAGCTTGAAGTCTAAGGATGGACATAGACCACTTTTTATCCGTTTTCGACTTCGAGTCTGCATCCACAATAACCAAGATTCACGCTGACGAAACCACTGCCAGAAAATTTCACATCATCTATAACGATATTGTCCTTATACTAAAATCATAGGTAGGTACTTATTTATATTGTTGATTTCTTAGCTAATTTCCAGAAGATAACTCTAGATATAACTCACTCGAAACGAAAACTTCAATGGGTTTGGCGCCGTGCCGCAGGTTTCAAGCTATTTTTTTTAAGTGATCAGGCAGAAATGGCCGCAATAGTACCCATCAACGAAAAAAAGTTCGTTATTAAATCAATCAATAGTGATTGGTTTAATAACGAACTTTTTTTCTTTGATGGGTAGCTACACAATTGTTGATAATGATACAGAAACCATGCTAAGTCAAAATAAAAAATAAAACTAACCAGGCTAAGGTTTGGACCTTGTAATCCAGGAATTTATATTAGAAACAAGAACACCTCCACCATTTTTATTATAACCAGTCAACTATGTTTATACCAGAATTGATAATAAAACTTTTTACATCGCATATTCAGGTCAAACACTTTTGATCGTTACATTTATGAAGACATTTGTTACATATTTTTATATTTCAATGTCATTGGGTTTCTAGCACAGAGAGATATATACAGAAGTCAATCTACATACAATATGTGCTCGAGCAACGCACACATAGACACTACACGACACGATACGACACGATATGGGTCATTTCGCTCCCTTCAAAATGGTTGAGCTGATTGGGGCTGATGCACGCGTCATGCTCGTGAACGGGCGCCGTCAGTTGAGGCTGGTCATCTCTTAGCTGCCAGTGACTTATTCAATTTCTATTTTTATTGTTACCATTATTATTTAATTTTTATTGCTTATCTTCATTGTGTTCACATAATAGAAGCAAAAAAGAAATATGTAACGATGATAAATGTAACTCAATACGATTTAAAAGAATGTCCATGGAGTTTCTTACACGTTCAACTCCATTGAGACCTACTCTTTGGAACGTGCAATTTAGCTTCACTTGTTTGACTGACCGACATTTTGACAATTCAAAAGTGCCTGTAACTGGTCTATTTGAAATAAACGTTTCTGATTTCTGATACACACGATACCTCGGAAACGATATCTCGGACTGTTTATGACCATTGCGAGCGCAAGTGCTATCCGCTTGAAGGTATCTACACTGCGCACACGTGTGCTGCGTACGCCGATCTGGGCGCATCAGTCTCCATACATTTTATATGGAAACTAGACTTGTAGAGCTTGATCCACGCCCCGCGACGTTGTTCTACGTACAAATCAGACGTGGTCCAAGTGTGTGTCGGTCTACTGTAGTTCTAGTTTGAGACACGCATCTGATTTTTATTTGTGCAAAAATGGAGCAACAAAAAAAAGTTATTAAATCTGTTCAGTGGACGATTGTTTAAATACACGGAGAAAGGTTATTTTTTAAGCTAATCAATTGTTTCTTGAGAGGTAAGGTGAAGGTATTTTGATGGTACGTTTTAACGTAACATCCCTAGCGCGACCGCCGAGCGTACGTATGAAAAATGAAATACATAAAAGATTGACTTCTGGTTTATCTGTTTTGTGCTTCTAGTAAGTTTGAACAAGAGTGATAACTTCGATCAAATATCCGATGTATGTTTAGTTTTAATTTGTTTATTCAATGTCAGTCTAATGTAACAGTTAACATGTTTGAGGAAATAATATTTTGTTGTTTGCTTAAGAAATTGAATATTTGCCTAGTGTTTATTTTAGTACAATATTTGGTACTTAAACAAGAAATAACACTGAAAATAAACCTGTTTTTGAAAAGCGAATCAACATTGGTTATATAATGAAGCAGCTATTAAAATATTTGTAGAGGAAGAGTGCACTCGTGGTGGGAACATCTCGCTGTTTCTTTTCTAAACGTGTAACCCAATGGCAGTGACGTCACATTTCAATTTGTGCATCCTTGTACTGTTATTTGACTGTTTCCCTAAAACTAAGTACTTAACCTTTCGATTACCGTAATTAGAGACACAATAAAAAGATGAGAGAGCGAGCGCCGGCTTTCGCTTAGTGTTTAATAAATTATGGGTGAGTTGCACTATTTAACTATAACGATAACCAAACCATAACCAGCCGTGAAACGGCCGCTTATTGGTCAATTCGACGATTTGACAACTGTTAACAGCTTTGTTATCGTTATAGTTACATGGTGCAACTCACCATAAGTAGTTAACTTACTTAATTTTGTACGGATATGAAAAAATATTTCTAGAAAAAATATACATAAAATAATTAAATCAACACAGAGGTAGTGCTGTTGTTGAGTTTTGTGATAAGACTACGAAGATTACGAAGGAGACGGTGGAACGAGTAGTACAAAACAGTTTAGTAAAATAACCCTTCTTGGTAGTCGGGTAAACGCATCAATACCATTATTTTGCAACTAAAACTAGATTAATTTATTAGTTACTAGCTTTTGCCCGCGCCTTCGTCCCCGCGGCGATGATAAAAAATAGCCTATGTTACTCAGGAATAATGCACCTTTCTGTCGGTTTTTAACAATCGGACCAGTACTTTCAGAGATTACCTCCTACAAACAAAAAAAATAGTATAGCCTATGTTACTCAGTGATAAAGTGGTGTACCACTTTTTAAGTTTATTCATTACCAGCTGTAGCCAGCGGCTTCGCTCGTGAAAAAATAGTAAACATATACTTAGATTTCTTAGTGAAAATGTAACTTTGTAATGGTAAAAGATTCTTTAAAATCGGTACAGTAGTTTTTGATTTAAATCGTAGGTAACATACGAACAATCAAAAAGTCAAATCTTTCCTCTTTATAATATTAGTTTACATTTAAAACAAAAATGCAAAAATACAAATCGTGTTACATAAAGGTAGATGTTATAAATCTATTGACGGAATGGGTCAGATTTCAGTTTGCAGGAGAGGAATGGTTTAGGGAGCTTGAGATAAATATGTACGATGTTAGAATGTTTCACCATATTCTGTCGACACCTAACTCCGAGGCTGCTCATATCTTAATTAAGTTTGCGTTGTAACGTTTTACTGTATCAGCTCCGAAGGGACTGATATTTGAATTAGGGACTTTTCAAAAGTTCCTAATCTACACTTAAACCTACAAATGGTAGGTATACCATAAAGGTGGATGTCTACACTAATATAATAAAGAGGTAAAGTTTGTTCTTTTGTTTGTAAGAGGAGAGAAGTCTCTTTGGAAGTACCTACCTACTGGTCTGATTGCTAACATTTTTTCACCGATAGAAAGCTGCTTTATTCCTGAGTGACATAGGCTATATTTTATGTACGCGGGTGAAGCTGCGGGTAAAAGCTAGTACATAATAAAAAAAGTCAAGATTCGTGCTTGATCAGTCAGGGATCAAAATTCAATCTTGAATACTCAATACAAAACAAAACATTTAAAAGATTCGCTGAAATAACGTTTCATAACACTGTATAAACTCGTCTAAGTGGGTAACAAGGTCATAATTAAGATTAATCGTACCGGGAGAGTGGATTAAGGAGGCAGCCTTAGAAATTCCACGACGCCAGGTTAATGCGGTCACGGCCGCGGCGTCATTTAAAGCTTAATTGTGTGAAAAGAAAATAAACTGGTTAACTGAAATGTACAGTTGCTATCACGGATCTTGAGCGATTACGCAGAAGTCAAATATTCGGTCTCTTTAGTGGTGCGAAGTGAGATGCGGGGCGGGGAATGTCAGTGATTGGATCGCCGCGCCATCGCGTCTCAGACGTCACTCCTAATTCGTTCCCTGCGTTGCTGCATGTATCTAACAACGAAGACGATTGGCTCGCCAATGTACGGAAGGAACAAAGCAATACCAACTCTGACGCCGAGCGCTCAAGATCCGTGTTGGCAACTGTAAGGTTCTGAAGTGGCGCCAAGGTACTAGAAGGTGTACCGTACCGAGGAATTTTTTTTTTTTAGGTGGGATGTCATCTAATGACATCACGTATTTTAAACGTGCGTCAACGGCGCGTTTAAAAGACGTGATAGGCACAGGAACTTAAAGGAAGCATTTCAAACTAAACATCGTATAATATCAGTCTACATAGAATATTAATTGCAAACTGTTACCCAATTATGCCGCATTAACAGTGACATTTTAATGGGATTTGCGTGTTTATCAAGTCAATTGATCAATTCGGTTCTCGCACTGCAATCGGAATTTGGAATCGTAAAACAAATGACAATTGACTCCTGTGAAAATGTAAGGACCCTTTGTTTTGGGTGGACAATTTGAAATGACTTTTCCCGCTCTGGGTGGAGCGAGAGAGAGTGCCGAAGTTTTACTTAATAAAACCACACTAGTGTCGTTCAGTTGTTCTTTGCACTCTAAGACCACAAGTTTTTTTTTTTCAGAATATCACCTTGGACCTAGCCGGCATCTATCCTGCTTCAAATTAGCCGCAAAATATGTACGGAGCCGCTCTGCTATCACGCGGTGGCAACGCTGCCGCCACGCTGGTTTGTTATTCTTTGTAAATAACAAAGTAGCGTGCAGCGCAGTAGTCGCGCGTTTTTTTTATTTATATGAAGGCACCCTAAGCCTTCTGATGACGCCCATTTTGAGCGACCACGTTTGAGAAACATATGTAGGTATGTCATCGCTCATTCGTAACTCTCCAACAACACCGCGAAAATACTGTATACGTTTTACGTTTTTTATTATTTTTAACTGTAACATGTACCTACACTGTAGAGCTCAATGAAATTCCTTATACTTTTAACTTTTACGCGTTCCATACGTATTACGTCAGTGGGCACGCCATGCCGTGGCAATACATAATTTATGAGCCGAGTCCAAAAATAGCCAAGTAGACGTGCCGACATCATCCAATTAACTATTTTGGAGAAACTTACTATTTTCGTCCTAATCTATGCGAAATTCACCTTAATGACACGCTAAATAGTGGCGGTTTTTCTTTGCTGTTTTTTTGGCTTGTATATGCTAGATATGCGTGGGGTTTGTTGACATAGGGTAATAGCGTTTTTTCATTAATTTGATTAAGTGTTTACTTGATATTGGACAAGGTAAAGGAATTTTGTTTTGGGGTGCATGATATTATGTTTAAATAACTGTTGAATAGAAAAGTATTCAGAACCAGTCTGTGAATTTTGTGAATACAAATGATTAAGAATTTTCAGGCGGGTTTTCTTCGTGTAAAGTTCAGTGGATGTTTTAATTATTCACAAATTTATTGGTTCTTAATGCATATTGTGATGTAAAATTGATTACCGGGGTCAGGGTTAGTTTCGAAAGATAGTTCGAGCCCCGGTATGAAGGCTTGAAGGAACGGGGTGGGTTTTTAGTCAGTAAGAGTCTGACACTATCTCCTGCTCCGCCCAAGAGCTAGGGTTGTCATTGATGATTTTCCCACACTAAAAAATAAAGGAAAATTGGTGTATTTTGAATCACAAGTGTCTGCGCAACTGGACATTATGTGGCGCAATCTCAGTAAAAAGGAGCTGAGAATTTTATTATAAGATAGTTTTGGTAACCTCAGCTAACTTTTCCGAGAAGTTAGACTTGATACATTTGCCGCCAAATACTACAAAAACATTATAATGTCTACATCCAGGTAAACAAATGAACTATTTATACGAAGACATGGTTTAAAAGACTTAGTATCCAAGCTAAAATCATAACAAAAAATATTGTAAGGGTGACGTTATATCATTGGCGAAAAGCAGTTCAGAGCCGGGAACACTGCAAGTGGAGGGAAACTTTTGCCCAATAGTGGGACAGCATAGGCTAGATATAATAATGATAATTCTTTATTATGAAAAGTTTATGAAAGAAAATTGAATATTCCACAACTATCACACAACGCCGTCTAGTCTCAAGCTAAGCAGACCTTGTGTTATGAGTACTAGACAACTGATAAACATACTTATATATTACATACATACATATTATAGATAAATTACACCCAGACACAGAACAAATGATCGTGCTCATCACACAAACATTTGTCCTGGGTGGGAATCGAACCCACCTCCGGCATAGCAGTCAGGGTCACTAACCACTAGACCAACAGGCCTGCCAAAATCCTGAAATGTAGCGAGAATATACAAATACTACACAGAATAGAGCTATTCAAATATTTCCAGCTTCATAGTCATAGCTACAGAATTAGAAGTTAACACTCATTTAACGAACCGAGGTACTTGAAAAACAATGAAAATCCAATCGGCTGGTTAAATTGTCGTGTGCTGATGACTTTGGCACGGATGCGAACTTATTCTGAACTGAACTGCATGTGTAACTGGAATGCGATTTCCAATTGACGTTTTATGCTGACCTTACGGAAACGAAGGTCAGTATGAGCAGCGTCTCGTGACATGATTAATAATAATAATAATATTCCACAACTATCACACAACGCCGTCTAGTCCCAAGCTAAGTAGAGCTTGTGTTATGGGTACTAGACAACTGATAAACATACTTATATATTTCTAAATACATACATATTATAGATAAATTACACCCAGACACAGAACAAATGATTATGCTCATCACACAAACATTTGTCCTGGGTGGGATTCGAACCCACGACCTCCAGCATAGCAGTCAGGGTCACTAACCACTAGACCGACAGTCCAGTCAAACATTTTCATGCTTTTGATCTTACCGCTCGCCGCCCCACGCTTAGCTACCGCTCACAGACAGCGGCAAGGGGTGCTATTCTCTAAGAAAACAGCCTTGAGGTTAGCGCTGGCACAGCGACGAGTCGAGAGCGCAGTACATTGAATTAACAACCCAATGTAAAGGCGCATTGAGTTGTTAATTCAATGCACTGCACTCACAACTCGTCGCTGTGCCAGCGCTGAGCTGAAGGCTGTTTTCTTAGAGAATAGCACCCAAGGTCGTGAACGCGCCGTTATGTGAGTCTTGTTTTTGTTTACTTTCTGGAGTAGGGAAATAATGTTTTAGAAAAATAGCAGTGAAGATGTTTCCAAAACAAAAAATAGAATCTGCCTTCTACTGACCACCTACACCCCTAGCCAAGTTGATAATCTGCAATCGTTAACGCTAGTCGAAAAGTAATCAAATGTATGGGAATGACATGATCTCAACGTTCGTTCGTTCGTTGTATTTTCTATTCGTTTGTTCACGTGGTCGGGACAAACGAATAGAAAATTCGTAGCCTAGTTCACATCGTTCAAAATGATAGAATGAATTTCTACAACGTTTAACGCTACATACTCCGCATACATACAATATCCTTTGATAAACAAACGCCATATTGTAGAACGAGCGGCCGTCTCAGGCGCGTCAACATGGCTACCCACTTATCGTTTTCAACAATTGCTGACACCGAAGCGTTACCGATTGGGAGGAGAACGGAATTCGACACGATACGGCTGTAACTTGGCTAGGGGGGCTGGTACCTATTGATATTTTTTATTTGACGTTCTTCATCAAGTAGTTCTGTTTCCGCCCGAGTAGAGCGAGGAACTGTCAGCTACATGTATTTACAAGACAAGAATCAAAATAAAAGTTAGGAAAATTAAAAAATAGACATGTGGATTTTTCACCAAATATATCCTCGCGCTCTGGGTGGAGCGAGAGAGAGTGGCAGACTTTTGCTGACCGAAACCCACCTGTGTTCTTTCAGTCCCTTTTCGGTTCAGGGCCGCTGGTTTTCTCTTCCATAATATTATACAGTATTTACAATAACATTTTTTTAACGTACACATAGCATGTAATTAGCTACTGATCTAATAGAATATTTGTCATTAAAATATTTTTACAAAGCCTTTATAACTGTGGAAAAGACCAACCATTCCTGCAAAAAAACCACCAATTGTCGCTTACGCTGTTCTTCATGAACAACGACATAGCATCAACGATGACGAACAGGCTCATCAATCGTAATGACCAAATAAATAAGTCCATTAACCACTGTTAAGATAATAATCTAGAATGTGGCCAGTAATTGCTGTCAATCATAGAGGCCATGAGAACTGACGTAGAAGACGAGACTTAGCAAGCAGCAGTACCGTAGGCAGGCGGTGGGCGAAGTGGGTCCATGTCCTCGCACCCAAAGGGGCCCCGCACAAGCTCTTTAACACGTTCGCTGCGGCAGTGATTTTTCTATACTTTCCATTCATGCTGTACAAGGTCTTTACACCTGGTAATAAAACTTCGATTATGGCGGCAAAAGGTATATAGACCCTGTAACTTTTAAGAAACCTTAATCTATTTTTGGCTTCATGTAAAATATATCTCTTTCCTAAACCGAACTAAATTGAAGTTATGCCTTTCGCACGACAAGAAAGTCTATACTTTTCTTAGACGCACTGGAAGCGAGACGTATTACAAGATGTTTAAACCTGGTATCGCACTTAACGTGTTAACCTTTCGAATACCCCAATTAGAGGCACAATAGAAAGACAATGAGAGAGCGAACACCGTTCGCTTGGGGTTTAATGAATTAAGAACGAGGTTTTTTTTTATAATTGAAAGGCTCGCGTTTGACCACTATTTTACCTGATGTAACAGTCACTACCTCATTTTCAAAGTTATGAAAGAAAAAGGCCTCACTGATGTTTTTTTTTTATGTCGGGAAAAATCATCCAATGACAACCTCCGCTCTTGGCCGGAGCGGGAGATAGTGTCAGACTCTTACTGACTAAACGACCCACCCTGTTCCTTCTAGCCTTCATACCGGGGCTCGAGTTCAAATGTGCCTTCGCCCAATTATAAATTAGTCCACGCTACGCCTCTGGCAAGCAGTGTGTATTATCTGCTTCATAACAATCTTAAAATCATTCATCTATTGACGGATGACGCTCAACCTAAACTACTGTGCCTAGAAGTATAAAATTTTATACGATTGTTCATCATAATACAACATTGGTTATAATATATGCAAAACCCGAAACACGTGTCCGAAACATTTTTAAGTAAAGAATCTGTGTGTGTCATGAAAATACCAAAAGAACTATATGGTTGCCTATAATATTTGAGGAGTTCCTTCGATTTCGCCAAGATTCTATCATCAGATCCCGACTTGAAGACTATGGGACCATTTGGGAAGTATACCCTTTCCAACAAAAAAAGAAATTTTCAAATCGGTTGGCAAGCGACGAAGTTAAGCGCGAACATAAATAAAAAAAAAATATATACAAAAATCCGAATTAAGAACCTCCTCCTTTTTTAGAAGTCGGTTACAAAATTACAAAGATTGTTATGTCAGCAAAAATATGTACATATAATATAGTCACCAGACCATCTAGGTGACTTAAGGGTTATTTTGCACTTGCATCCAGCTGTTTGCTGGCACCTAATGCCCGCTATTACCTGCCGTGACCTGTGTTGTACTCAGTGTCAGTGGTGTCAAACTTGTGACTTTTTAAAAGGTTTTTGGGAAAAAATACAACATGTAAAAACTATTGGAATCCATTCGGTTTGTGATTCTGAACAAACTATATTCAGGTTTCGCATAAACTAAATATAATGTTGTATACAACACTAGCTTTTGCCTGCGACTTCTCCCGCGAACTTAAAATACAGCCTATGCCACTCAGGAATAAAACAGCTTTTTATTGGTGAAAAAAAATTAACAATCGGACCAGTGCTTCCAAAGATTACCTCCTACAAACCAAAAAAAAAAAACTTTACCCTTTATAATATATGTCGGAAATAATGCTCGCCCAATACACCCCAATTAAAAATATGAGTTCATAATTCTAGCATGGATCGCAGCTTACCGGAGCCTTTTTTGTAGCGCACAGGTCTTTTTTCTTTTTTTTTTTAAGGTATTGTATGTTATTATGTTTTGTACCCAGTTATGTCATATTTTTGAATTAACGCGAATCTCAAGTAAATGCTTTTTTGTTTCTATCTATAGGCTGTCGCGCTACGTGTGGGAATTGAATTTATAAATTCGATTCCCGAATCAATAACTTATTGTTTCGGGTTTCTTGTCTATATGCGAATTTATATGTTTGTCGACATACACATAACACATTAATAATAATGCCTAATAGCTAAGTTTTTTTCTGAAAAAAAAATCTAATATTTTGCATATAAGGTTAACATTATATTATAAATATTCTATCTTCATTCCGATTCCCATTTCTACGCGAGGTAAAAGAATAAGACTGCTCTACTACGAGTATGTGAAATAAAGTAAGTTACCTCCATAGATGCAATAAATATATAATTCTATATATATAACATCTCGTTTACTAGAAGATGCAGATCAATCAGGCACTCTCCTGAAGCTTTTAAGAGATTAGGGTCATTTATCTCCGTGAGTGAAAATAGCGGCAACAAAACTTGATCACATCGTACTAGCTAATATAATAAAGGTGAAGGTTTGTACACCTATACTCCATCTGTTTAGGTAGTTAACTATACGTAAACAATCTTGATACTTGTCTTTTTATTTAAAATAAATCGTATAAAAATATCATACAAAGATTATTTAAATTTAGTTAATTACCTAACGTCGGTTTAGGTAAATACCTAATTGTAAACGTTTTTAGATACTATTTCTAGACATTTTTTTAGATAAAAGACCTAAACAGATGTACATTATATTTCTAAGTATTGTTATAATAATTTTATTTTATTTTTAGAGGTCCGTAGTTTTTTTTTAGATGAGAAATCATCTAATGACATCTCCCACCCTTGGAGAAAAACCCACTGCTGTTGCCTTGTATTCCAGGGCCGGGTTTCCCTTTCAAAAGTCAACCCATGGCCCCAGTAGGCTTCAGCCCTGCTGAGCCTCCACGGTTTTGCTGCGCCGTCAACGTCTCGGTCCGGACGGCGACCTACCCATTATCATCGTCCGCAAGACCACACTTACGGTGGCTGGAAATCGGAATCAGGATCCCGGCGGCTGAGGCTTGAGTACGTCCGTTCCCTCACGCATACCTGTGTTCCTTCAGTTGCGTTTCAGGACCGCAGTGATTCTTTTCAATTCAATTTCATTTATTTACTCTTCACAATAGGTCTTTTTGACAGTTAACAATGTGACTTATAGACTATATTTCACTATTGTAAGAGTCTGGTGCCTGAAATAGGTTTTGGAAAAAAACCTGTGGTACAGTAACCTGATTCACGTAATCAAAACCGTAACGATATCGAAGCCATTAAGTCGTTTAGACCATTTCCGTATTCACATTCATCAATCGAGTTTGAACGACACCGATTTTAAAGTCGTTTGGTCGAAGAGTCGATTTAAAAAAATATATATATTAATTAAATTAGCCTGGTAGAATACTTATTAATGTAACTGGAAATAAGTCGTCGGTAGATCGTTTAGTTTCAAGCCATTAGAGTTGTCGTTCTCTCCAATCCCGATTAAGGAACACGTGAATACCGCTTTTGGATAGAACTTCGATCGAACGACTATAAAACTTCAACGATATTTGGCTTGTTTGATTTTACGTGAATCAGGCTACTGGTCACCACTCACACAACAGCAGGCTTACTCTTCAAATTAATTTCAATTTCAAACTAAAGTCAATCCGATTGCAATGTCAATTTTGACGTTACGCGATTTGGTATTCTTGAAAACAATATTGTCAACATAAACGATTTCACTTAATTCTCAAAATGGTCAGTCAATTTTGAACCAATTTGGCGCCAGCATTGAATTCAGGGGTACGAAACGTCACAATCTCAATGTCGACCGATCGGAATTGAACTCAAGAGTAAGCCTGTAATCCCGCGGTCGTGATAGGCATAGGCCCTAACGAATTCATAAAAATCTAAAGTTGTAGGCAAATTACACTTAAATTACTCCTAGCACGAACCAATAACCATATAGGTCCTTTCACTATTATCCGAACCCTCTGATTTACATGACTGACCTTTATTCTCATAGACATACAGTTTCTTTTGCTTTGATGAATTACTATAGCTACTACTTAACGTGTTTTCTTTGAAAAATGTGTTGTAAATGTATGTAACATGCCACCACTTAATGGAAACAAGCATCAAAATGAAGGTTAAGGAAAATTTCATAAACGAACTTGTAGCTTCTTTTGATGTGGGAATTCATTAAATAACTCCAGCCACTCTCGAGTGGTGTAGGAGGGAGTGTTAGACTTTTACAGTTACCCATGGTGTTCTAGGGCCGCGAAAACTCAAACCTGCAACCCTTATACGTGGAAAAACATCAAAATATTCCTTCTGTGGAAAGAGGAGCGTTCGATTTTTACGAAATAAAACCCACTTGTGTTGACCTTTGCATTCCAGAGCTCATCATCATTAATTCAGCCGAAAAATGTCCACTGTTGGACCTAAGTAACCCTCAAGCGTCGCCACAAGGACCGGTACTGTGTGTCTCGCATGCATCGGATTCCCGCGACCTTGACCAGGGGTGCTATTCTCTAAGAAAACAGCCTGGACCGAAGCGCTGGGCGCAGCGACGAGTCCAGAGCGCAGTACATTGAACTAACAATCCAATGTAAAGGTACATTGGGTTGTTAATCCAATGTACTTATTTGGATTTTGTTACTGCGGCCAGCGCTGCGCTCAAGGCTGTTTTCTTAGAGAATAGCACACCTGGTCCACATTGCGGCCTTCCATCGCTGCGTCATCCTGTACGCGGTCGCTTCTCCAGAACCTTCCGTCCTTATCGACCATCTGTTCTGCGAGCAATGTGCCCTGCCCATTGCTACTTAAGTTTGGCGATTCTTCTTCCAGGGGTGTGGGAACTAATTCCTGAAACCCTTTTTTCTCGTAGAAAATCATTATATAACTCCTCCAGCCTTGGTAGATATGAGAAAGAGTGTTCGATTTTCACTAACTAAAACCCACTTGAGTTACTTAAGATAAGATAAGATAACATTTTATTTCGCAAATGTGGGGCTTACATTGACTTAAATTGCCCTTTGCGTCCAGAACCATGGAAACTTTTTTTTATTATTATTTTTGATAGGCTCGCGTTTGACCACTATCTAACCTGATGGTAACTTAAACCCGCAACCATTCTTTTTCACGTGTAAAAAATTATCTAATAACTCCTCCCGCTCTGGATGGAAAGAGAAGGAGCGTTTGATTATTATAGATACCGGCACGGATCTTGAGCGCTGGCTTCAAGTTGCGCAGAAGTCAAATATTCGATCTCGTCGCGACATCGCGCCATAGACGTCACTCGTGATTCGTTCCCTGCGCTTGCTGCATGTATCTAACAACGACGACGAATGGCTTGCCAATGTATGGAATGCGCAAAGCGATTCCCACTCTGACGCTGAGCGCTCAAAATTCGTGCCGGTACTTGTACTAAAGGAAACTGGAACGAGAGTGAGTATCAGACTTTTATTGACTAAAACTCACCTGTGTTCCTTCGGTTGCCCTTTGCGATCTAGGGCCACCATAACTCTTTCGGACAATCTCGCAGCCCTAGCAGGTATGCCTTTTTTATGTTGGGAAAAATCATCCAATGACAACCCCCGCTCTTGGGCGGAGCGGGATACCTATAGTGTCAGATTCTTACTGACTAAACGACCCACCCTGTTTCTTCTAGCCTAGCATACCGGGGCTCGAGTTCCCTTTCGGATAACCCTGGCCCCAGTAGGCTTCGATCCGGCTGGGCACCTACTGTAGCAGGTATGCCCTAGCGTGCTTCATCACTTAAAACATAGCATGACACTTTTAAACGTTCGCTATTGACATATTGAGTAATTTTGAAAGCTAGCTATTAAAACCTTGTTGCGATAACAGTCGTTAGATACGGTCGGTCGTATTTTGTCATTTCACCGTTATCAACAAAACATAACTCGTAAATTATCGTCATCCCTGATTTCAGAGTTAAAAAAATGGAAACCATTTACTACACTTGCCGAAAAAATAATTTGGCTTTTATGTAAGATTTTGGTGAATTTAATTCTTTTTTAAATCTTGCTCCACGCTGCAATTGTTAATATTTGTTCATGCTTTCCTCTTATGACGTACGTGAGTATTATTGAGTGAGGGATGAAACGGAGGTCCAAAATTTGTGTTAAGAAACCTACTTGTGAAAGTTGTAGTAGTAGTAGTACGTAGTAGTAGTACGTAGTAGTAGTACGTAGTAGTAGTACGTAGTAGTAGTACGTAGTAGTAGTACGTAGTAGTAGTACGTAGTAGTAGTACGTAGTAGTAGTACGTAGTAGTAGTAGTACGTAGTAGTAGTAGTACGTAGTAGTCGTACGTAGTAGTAGTACGTAGTAGTAGTACGTAGTAGTAGTACGTAGTAGTAGTACGTAGTAGTAGTAGTAGTAGTAGTACGTAGTAGTAGTAGTAGTAGTAGTACGTAGCAGTAGTAGTAGTAGTAGTAGTAGTACGTAGTAGTAGTAGTACGTAGTAGTAGTACCCACTGTTGTTGAATTTTTTTCTTTGTATATTTTTGTAACAAATTGTGCGTCTATTCAGGCAGAGTAAACATGTTTTCTTTCTTTCTTTCTTCTTTCTAGTAATGCGTGAGCAGGCAAACCTGCTGGCAGAAACTAAATATAAATAAATCACACCTAGATCAAATGATCGTGCTTATTACACAAACATTTGTCTTGTGTGGGAATCGAACTTACGACCTCCGGTCCTAGCAATCAGGGCCACTAACAACTGGACCAACTAACCAGTTGAAAAATTAACCTGTAACGTTTGGTAAGTCATAGAAGCCCAAAATAACCGGAAGCTTTTTTAGCAACGGGACAGTTATACATTAATAAATCGGACCCGGGACCGGATCTGAGTTGGATATGAACCCAGGGGAAAAAATGCCAGAAACAACATTCTGAAAACATTATAGGGATAGAGGATTAATAATTAATTCAAAAGGACGATGAAAACGATTTCCCTCTGGAAATAAAGTTAAATGAAAGCGTGCAGAAAAATAAATCGACTTGCTCAAAACACGTGAATTTCTGACATAGGAGAAATACGGTTATCAAAACGAGGAACAGTTATAACTTGGGGCTAAAGCACGCCTTTCAGGTCAGTAGGTTAGATTTGTGATATAACAACCTTTTTACTTTTTTCTTACATAACTTTTGTAACTACGGAGGTAGTTGTATTTATCGTGAACGACCGTAGATATTATTAGACTCATTAATTTGTTACAATACCTTTGCCGAAGTAGTTAATCATTCAGTTATTGAACTGAAGGTAACTGTTATTATTATTGAAGACTGAAGAATTAATTAGTAACCTTTATGTTTAATATTTTAGTAATCATAATAATCGTAGCGGCGTAGACCCCAAGCTCGTAGCACGCGTAGCCTTCGTAGCACGTCGTAGGCGGCACTTGAAAGGCTACGCGGGCGGCTACGAACAAGTATTGAAATTTCTTTTAGATACTAACTTACTTAAATCATTTACATTATAGGAAACTAGAAACACGATACTACATTAATCAGAAGTTATGTTTGAGCTGTTTGGGATTGAAATATTAGCCAAGGGGTTCGAGATGTGGGTTTTTTTTTTAAGATTTACCGTGACCCTAGAACGTCACATCGTCACGAGAGTCAGTAAAAGTCTGACACTATCTCTTGCTGCACCCAGTAACCGCTGGTCGATCGCTGATCAACTCTTCTCGTAACCAGAGGGCTGGGGTTTGCCTTGGTAATGAATCACTATTGCCATAATTCAACATGGCAATGCTAAACGATAATTTATGACAACGATATGCGCGATATTTTTGATGCCCAAGTCGAATTTTTAAACGCTTTTGTATGAATTATTTATTATTTTCAGTTTGTACAACTACAGCCTGGTCTATTTTGTTGTAAGGAAATAAATTTCATTGCAACATAGCAAAAAAATCACTATTATTTAGTTAACCTTAGTAGGAGAGCAATTTAATCCACTATTGTAAAAAAATCTATCTGCAGTTGGCTTTGGATTCTATTCTAGCGAAATGCAACTGAATATCTCTCAACCAGTAATTGGGTAACACGATACCCTTTGGCAAGCCTGGGTGTCAGCTTACAAGCTTCAAACATTTTTTTAAATGATATAAACTAGTGCTTGACTGCGATCCCATCTGATGGTAAGCAGTGCTTCAATCGTTGATGGTTTATTAAGAGCCTACTCATTGTCTTGAAGACACCTAAATTATAATCGGATTAACTACCCGTAGGAACTAAATATCTAGTAATTTTAGTTAGGACTATTGGTTTTACTTGCTTTTCAAGGTACTAAGGGGCCTCAAGGAGTTGTCAGCAACAGCAGAGACCCAACCGGGTCGAAGCCTACTGGGGCCAGGGTTATCCGAAAGGGAGCTCGAGCCCTGGTATGAAGGCTAAAAGGAACGGGTGGGTCTTTTAGTCAGTAAGAGTCTGACACTATCTCCCGCTCCGCCCAAGAGCGGGGGTTGTCATTGGATGATTTTTTGCCACCATAAGAAAAGGTACTAAGGGGTTTCAGTATGTGATAATCATCTATGTAAAGCTGCTGTGCTGAGTATCGCGGGCTCGATTCCGCGAGGAACTAATATTTTTCATGAACTATAGGTAGATGTACCGGGTTTGGGTGCCTTGTATATGAAACACCATTTCCATAAGCAAATATATACAAACAATAGTTAACAATTAAATTCACAAAACCCAGAACAAAAAGGGCAACTGAAGGTGTGGTTTTAAAGTCTGGGCCGCCTTTCACACCGCCCTAGAGCAAGCAAAGTCATTGGATGATGTCCCCCTTTCCACAAAAGACTAAAAGTAATTAAAAATTATTACATTACAAACAGTAACTTGGACGTAAAGCACTCAAATATATAAAATTAGCTATTCATGAATAAAAAATGCAAAAGCATGCACTTTTTAATTAGCTTCCTAATTAATAATATTCTTTAAAGCAACGCTCTCCAGTGCCCAAGATAGATGTTTATAAATGTAAAATGGAACTGAGTAAAATGGACTGGAATTCTGAGGCTCGGAACATGCTACATCATATTTTTCAATGACGTTGGAGCGACTAGTTTATTAACTAGATTTTATCTGCAGCTTTTGTTTAAACTCGAGGTACATTTTCATACAACCGCTTTTACGTGATTAAGATGTTAATACGTATTTCTCCAGATATTTTGGATATACAGATATTTTGTGGATAATATCTAGGCTTCTATGGAAACCAAAATATAAATTTGTGCAAAACTAACTCCTGTAAGACCTCTGATATTCTTCTGCTATTTTACGTGAATGTTGACCCTCCATAATGTACTCATATAATAAAATTACAAAAAAGGTCATCCATAGGAGCCTTGCACATATAATCAAGAATCTGAATGTCGACATTTTTTTTTTTCAAAAAATTGTATGTGATTTAAAAAAACACGTACTTCCTGGAACAAGTTTTGTGAAATATTGAATGCTAAAAAAGTTTTCAGGCGTTATCTCTCTCTTTTCGCGTGGCGTCTTCGTTAAACATCGCATTGAAGCGCGATCTATTTTTAAATCATGTACGTCTTAGTCTAATACTGAAAAATCTGTTTTTAAACTAGCACAGGTCTATAAACTTAATAATTACAACCTCAATCGGAATAGTACCCTAAGTGTTACCTAACATAGTTTCAGACTTCGCAAGGAAACTCCAGCTGAACCTGCCCCTACCAATACACAGTAAATATTCCGCTCTCAAATCAATCAATCAGGTTCTAGGAACCAATGTTAAAACAAAGGAACTAGGTTAAGCCTATTACGTACGTAGCATGGAGCCGGTTTTCATGTTCATACCTGGAAGAGGATTGAACGGAAAATTTTCATCCCTGGCAAAGCTGCCTGCATATAAATTGTGCATAAACACATACCTAGCTATAGATTCCATTTGAATTGTAAACATTTCGAGAAGCTAGTAAATAAAATCCAATTAATAAAAATCGGTTGTCTTAAAAGTAGGTAGTAGCTCATAGACACGAATATTCAATTAGCCATACTCTATTCACTTCTGCATTAGACAAAAGAGGTTCGTAGAAGCAGATGTGCACTACATTTACTTTTCCAATTACAATTGACAATTAAAATTGTTTGCATTTAATAATGAAGAAATAAATTTAATAATGGTTTCAATATAAAATTTTAACATTACCTACATGGTTTTTTTTTTAATTTCAAAATTTCAAACAATTTTACAATTTTTTTTTTAAATGACGTTTCAAAAGTTTCCTCCTTACAAAACATATATGAATTGTACACAATACAAGGCAACTAGATAATTATTTAATATTCCTACAAATAGAAATAACTAATATTATATACCTAGTATAATGAAAAACGTTCTAGGTACTGACAACCCCCGTTGTTTTTAGATTTTTATCATGGACACAAGTAGTATTAGTGAGAACTAAAATAAATGTACAGAAGATACATAGTTCAAACTCATTTAAGTATAAGTTATTACATTAGTGTGCGTCCACCGAGCGCAGGTTTAAAAAGTGAAGTACATACATAAGATTGTACCTATCTATTTTATGGTATGACATAGTAATCAAAATATTTCCCTATCTTTTACCCAATTTTGGATCGGCTTCCAGACTGGTCAATAATGTCGTAGACTTAGGAAAGTACAAATAATAATAATAAATTAATTAATTAATTAAACAAAAACAATAAATTAATTGAATAATTCACATTAGTACTTGCCCCGTTTCGAACCCACGCAACATCATAATGCTACTGTGATTACTATAAATAGTAAAAAGTATAAAATAAAAAATATGACTATGTCTATTAGGCAATCACAATAATAAGCATATTATCACCGTTTACAATGAAGTTTCCGACTTTAGAAACTCAACAGAGAGATAATTTTAATTAGTTTTGCAATTAAACATGTTTGGCCAAAGATAACAGACAAAGTGTTGTCATTTTTTATTTGAATTAATGACGAAACTGGTTTTAATTTGATAATAACTTAACTTTAAATATGTTTTATTCTTTCGGGATTGGATCAAATCATCGAAAATGTTTGATGTGAGAAATTTTAAACTTATCTTACCTACTTATCCTTATATTGTTATGTTATGGTGTGAATAACTCTAAACCATGCAGGGTGGAACTAGAGATTGTCAGATTTTACTGAATTAAACCCATCCGTGTTAATCGTACTTCAGTTACCCTTTGCGTTTATGAGCCGCGGTGAGTCGAAATATCATGCAATTCTAGCAGACATCGACACTAACGTGACCTATCAAACTGACACTCTTTGAGGCGCGGGTGGAACAGAACGCGCGCAATCACTTAGTTATCATTCTCAACCCAGAGCGGGAAAAGTCACAGCTACTAAGTACCACTAAAGGCCAAGGACGCGTAGCTTCATGCACGCATAGCTTCTTTATTCGTCACAACAGCACACATTAAACTGCAATGACAGGACGGCACAACATTGCATTTATTAATTTGAGTATATATTCCATAATTGTATAATATTTATGGTTTATTAGTATATCAATTCTTGTATTCACCGCATCTCTATCTTTTATTGAACCTACCACTATTTTTCTCGACATCACCCAAAGGTTGACTAGAAGAAAATGCTTAAGGCATTAGGTCTACCTCTGAACTTTTGTGTGCATAAAGTATTAAATAAATAAATTGCCACTTGAGAGTGAGTTTCATAATTTTGTATATAAGCTGTGAACCAGCGTATATACAAAATTAGTACGCTTAAGGATCTATGAAGCTAAGCGTCCGTGGACGATAGGCCTAAGGTCACCAATACCTACACATATTTATGAATATCTGCAATACCAAATACAAGGGCAAAGACGAAGCTGAAAGCTCTTATGTGCCTGCAATTTTCTACATGGCAGGTTACATCTAGGTAGCCTAGGATGTGCCCTGTGTCATTACAGTGTGCCTGCCAAGCAGAAATAAAGTTTAAACGTTCTATATCCTCACAATTGTACCTTCAGACCGGAACACTGCAATTTTGCTAGACGATAGAAATAGATGTAAGAGTCTAGTACAACCACACAACAAGAATACGTTTTACGATTTTTATGTAATGACGAACGTGTTAACTCACTTAGACAAGAGACTCAGACATGGAAACTATTATCAGTAGACAATAGACATAAACAGCGAAGCAGTGGCGATTGTAACGGCGCCTACTCACGAGTAGTATGTTAGTTCAAACCTAGCCAGACGCTTTACTTTGTGGAATTTATTTCGTCACCAAAGTTCACAATAAAAATCGTGAGGAAACCGGCATGTCTAAAACCAAAAACTCAAAGATATGTGGTTTCTACTAACCCGCACTGGGCCCGAGTGGCCCATTCCCTCTCATAAAGAGGAAGCTAGGTAATCTAGCTAGGAAAGCTAGGAATCCTAGTTGTGAAATGATTGTCACTATATAAAATCTAGCACAAATATCTTCGTCCTCTTTATCGACTACATTGGAGTCAGCTTCCAAAGCTACTGGATGCAACTGTTAGAAAAAGCAACTACTATATAGACTATTAGCTGCATTTCGGGGAGTGTGGATCATAATTACGTAACTTACAAATTCCGCACAGGGCCGTCCCATCTTCGAACCAACAGACTTACAGCGCGTGGCGATGTGCCACCCGTACATGGTGGATCACCCCTACCCACAAATACTCATTGAGTGTACAACTAAGGAGTGGAATTCCCTGCCGGAGTCTGTGTTTTCTGATAGCTACAACCTACGGATGTCTAAACAATATATCGTTGACCACATATCCGTTTAAAATGGTCAAGCGCGAACCTAACAAAAATAAAAAATAAACTGCCTTTCTGACCTCTACCATCCCAGTTAACATAATGGAATATTTTGTCTGAAGTTCAGTCACTTTGTTTTGAAGACAAAATAAACAATTTCTGCTTCGTGTTCGAATTAATCCAGTGCTAATCCGTAAGATAAAAACATCGATGTTTTAAAAGCATAATTAATCTGTTTTCATCACTTCCTCCGATGTGAAAACGAAAGAAATACAGCTACTGAATTGTTTATGATTCTGCGCAAGTCACAAAAGTCGAGAAGGAGGGTATTGCTCCCTACGATACATTGATAGACAGACACTATACATATCTTTAGACATACATACGAGTATGTTCTGGTTCACGTGAGACGTGGCGTGCATGCGCTATGGTGCTACTAACTGTCCTATCTTCACTTGTGTGAACTCTTTTGTAGTATTTTTTTTTATTCGTAACTATAAGTTGAAATCTACACTTAATATTATAAAGAGGTAAAGTTTGTTTTTTTGTTTGTAGGAATAATCTCTGAAAGTACTGGTCCCATTGGTAATTTTTTTTCACATATAGAAAGCTGATTTATTCCTGATGCTATATTTTATGGCTAAGGCGCGGGCATAGTAATCGGATGATTCAAGATTTAAAGATTCAAAGCATTTTATTTCAAATATACCATATAATGGCACTTTTGAAATATCAAGATGTTAGTCAGTCAAAAAAAATTTGCTAATTGCACATTCCAAAGCGGAGAAGAATGTGTAAGAAATGGTTTACAAATCATTGGGCTCAAAAATGGACAGATAGAAACATTCATTATCATCATCATTTCAGCCGATATACGTCCACTGTTGGACTTAGGCCTCCCCCAAGCGTTGCCACAACGAACGATACAAACATTGTTTTTTAGTATATAATGAGACGTTTGTTTCCATGTTTCTTCTCAGGGTTGTCAGCTAGGAAGCTCCGGCCTGATCTAGTTTAAATTGACGAAAAAATTTACGTGTAAAAATTTTATTTATAACTTATTAGCGACCTGCCTTAGCTTCGTAAGGGCGGGTGTCAGAAACGCTAGAAATTCTTGCTTTTTCTCTACTATGATATGTTATACTTTCCTCAAAAATCACTCTGTCTGTTAGTGAAGACTACATGAAAATCCGTAGAGTAGTGAGTTTATCGTGTTTATACAGTAATACAGACGAATTTGCAAAATATTTATCATTTAGGTACTTAAAACTATTAAAATATAACTGAAGTTTTTGTATAAGCTGTATTACTTTTTGGTGTACAATAAAGTCTATTCTATTCTATTCTATTCTAAAATATTCTTATATTTTATTCAACGGTTTTTTTAGAGATTGTTTGTAGTAGATAGAGCATATTTGGTAATAAAGTACAAAAATCATTACAAAATAAATTGTTAAGACATTCCTAGATTACGTATACTGATCATCATTTATTTACTTATTATATATATGTTTTAATGTAGCTAGGTAGGTACGTACACCATGAAATATATAGAACAAAACTAAAAACTAAAACACATACAATTGGTGACTTTATCACATTCCGTGATCTCTTCCAGGTAATCTGGACGTCATCTTGATCGAAGCTTCCCTAAACTGTCATTTCTAAATGATAGTTTAGGGTTTCCTGGGAAATCATCAAATGACTCCACCGCTGAGTTTCTGGGTGTAAAGAGAGGGATTGTCAGACATTTACTGACTAAACACCCTCCTAACTCTTTCGAAGAATTCCACAGCCCTGGTAGATCGTAGGGGCCCAGCAGGGTCGAAGCCTACTGGGGCCATGTATTGTTGCGATGTAACCCCGAGGCCCTAGTACGAAGGCAAAGAAGGAACAGAAGTGGGTTTTAGTCAGTAAAAGTCCGACACGACCTCTCGCTTCACCCAAGGGCGGGAGATGTTATTGGATGATTTCCCACCTAAAACAAGGACTGGCAGAAGATAAGGTATAGTATAGGTAAGGTAGGTATAGAGCTTATAATAATGAGAAACGAGAGCTAATATGTAAAACATTAAACAAATAGGTAAATGTAAAATAAATACCACATAATTATGTATTTTGCTGATAAATGGTACCTAGTAGTTAAGCTTTTGGTTTTCCTCTTAAGATCTTGACAATTATAACATTCATCTACATTTTCGACTAGTTTCCCCAATATGTGCATAATCGTACGCGTAACATTTTTAAATGATTTGATTATTATTGAATCTAGGACAATGTCAGATTAATTGGTAAAGTAATAAAATCTCCGTTTATATCGATTTGTTTATTAACCTTTCAATCTTGATAATGACAGACACAATTGAAAGACAATAGGTGCGCGAACGCCGGCGTTCGCTTGGGGTTTAATGAATTAAACAAAATTTATATTATCAGCTACAGAAAAAATCTTTGTTTTTCTTGTTTTGTTATCTTTGTTTTTGATTCACTTGTTTTTGTTACATTAATACGTAATACATAATCGTGCATCGTAGCTAAGGTCAAACGCAAATTCAGAAGACTACGTCGCAGTTCCAACTTCTGCGTTTTACATTTTAAAAACAAATTAAAAAAAAAAACCGATAGGACGTTCTTTTTTTAAATCGTAAATTAACTTTTTATTTACCGATCTTCATAAATCACGAGCTTCAACCGACTCAATAAAGTCCACCACGCAAACCGTACATGATTGATGATCTACACCTATGAGTCGCCAAAAAAACTCGCGAAAAACCGTAAAACGCCGTACCAGGCACTGGCACACAATCAATAACCGAACCCTTCCGTAAACAATAACACAAGAAACCTCCGAATCCTCCTCCGAACACAAATTAACCCACTAAATTGAAAACAACAAAAAAAAATACGACGAAAACACACCAAATGTATACAATTTAAATTCGTCGAGTAATCAATATTGTGACCTAGTTTACTCACCAAAGTTATGCGTTATACAACACTCCCAGAAGGCACTGTGTTTTCCTAATAAAATACTTTAAATCACTGGCACATGTTTATTTTATTTAAATTTTACACTTTAGCGTGGATCGATAAGTCTACCATACTGGTACGCCGGCCGTCTGTGATCAGAGCGCGTCCATTCAATACTGGGAGAGGCATGCGTAGAGGGACGCTCGCCGCGACGCCAAGCGCGGGAAAAATGACGTTTTGTTTTTTTTAAGATGAGGAGAGGAGATCAGTGACGTTCACGTTCCAGCCAGAGATAAACGTGACACTAAATATATATAATTTAATGTTGTTCAAGTAAATATAAATGATAGCAACTGTTTTAATTCAAAAATTATCAATGAGTATACTTACCGTAGCTCGCAATGTTAACTGCTTTATGAATAAGCAATAAATTAAGTGGTATTGCTATTTAGATTGATGTTCTAGGTCGTTATTTAGTTAATGATGGTTTGTGGAATCATTTTTCACGCCATGAAAGGAAGAATTCAGTATTGTTGCCTTTAAAGAACTTTACTTTTACAGTCAATAAAACATTAATTTTCTTTAAGAAAAACAGTACCTAACGAACCGTTGCAAATTTCAATACTCGTAGATTTAATAAATAAATAGAGGTACTTCTACCACTGTACTCTACCCTGATACATAATGTACGATTTATTCACTCTACAAAGCAAATATCACCTACATTTTCCGGAATTTCCGGACCGTAACAATAGGCATTTTCCAAGAATAACATTATGTACGCATATAATTATCTGTTATGAATACCCTGTAAGCATATTTGTATCTATTAACAAAAAAGCATTATGTTCTATTTTTAAAACCATTACAATACGTCAAGCAAATATTTAAAATTTCAAATTTAAAAATCGAAATCGAGATCTCAATTCAAACGTAATTTGTTTTTTTTTTCATTGACGTTTTGAAATAATGTCGAGTCATTTACTCCTATAAAAACGGTTTGAATCCATTTAAATATTAAAGAATAAATTATCATTCAAACCCGCATTTACCAATATTTAAACGGCTATTTCCATTATAACTACTGTATTAATAAAGTATACAGCTTAAGCGAGGAAAAACAAGGCAGGGATAATATAAGCCGTTCAAGCCGTTCTGTGTATTAATGTGAAACATATTAAGGAAATGGAAATGCTTGGCAGCGTAGGTCAGGACGTCTGGCGTCGTCGCGTAGCCAGTGAAAATAAACACCGTTAGGCTGGTTGCAGAACTGACAGTTTTATGTTATATTATGAGATTTTTTTTATGTAATTGATGATTTTCTTCTTGTAGGAGAGAAAAATTAATCAATATTTTTTGTACAAACTAAGTGGTCTCGGTTTTCATAGGAACAGTAACACTGTAATACCATTATAGTTGAGTAGCTTTTGCTCACGGATTCACCTGCGTACATAAAATTTCACCTATATCACTCAGGAATAAGGCAGCTTTCTATCGGTGAAAAAATTTTTACAAGCAGACCAGTACTTTCAGAAATTACCTCGTACAAACAAAAAAATAACGAATTTTTCCGCTTTATAATATTACTGTAGATTTTTTTTTTCAGTAACTTTCTTCACAAATTTTCCAGTACCGTACTCAAAATGTTTGGAAAAATCATAATAAATTAAAATCCGTAAATTAATCAGCACACTTCCATCATTCTGCTAAACTCCCATAAAAGTATCAAATAACTCTCATTTACAAGCAGCCTTACCCGACATGGGATACATACAGGGGTATATCACCGAGTAGGCTGACCCATCGCGGTCGTCAACCCTCAGAATGGGGTCACTGGGGGCTCTCACTCTCTGCTTAAATATTCCACCTATTATTAGGAACCCTTTGTGATGCACGCTGAATTATATACCAGTGTGTTTGAGTAGCTTTATTTATGAGCGATTATAAATTTATTGTTTGTAATTTGGTAGAGTCTGACCGAAGCTTCGGTTTTGCTTTCGGCCTTCTTCGGTCACTTTCGGTCTCCCTCGGTCCTCTTCGGCCTTCTTCGGCTTCCTTCGGCCTCCGATGTCTCTGTGACTCTCCTTCGGTCAAATCACTGTCAAATTCATCAAAATGTTGTCTGTAAAAATCCTCTTTAACGATAATTTTGCATCCCTTTTGTAATTTTATTTTTGGGGTATTTTAATAAAGAGTATCTATCTATCTAAATTATCGGCTTCGAACTAAATAGACCGAAGTTTTTCAGCAAGCGTTGAAACTGAACAAAATTGACATAATTTCAAAATGTTATTATTTTTGGTAAGGTATAATAGTGGAAATGTTATGGATAATTAAATGCCTAATATGGACTAAGTGTCTGAAATAAAAAGATTTTATTTTATTTATAAGAAATTTTTAATTAAAAAGACCGAAGGCAAAACTGAAGCTTCGATAAGACACTACTTACTGAAGCTTCCGTTTTGGCTTCAGTCTTCTTCGGTTTCCCTCGGTCTCCCCGGGGGCTCTCACTCTCTACTTAAATATTCTAAATATTCCACCCATAATTAGGAACCCTTTGTGATGCACGCTGAATTATGCCAGTGTGCTTGAACAGCTTTATTTGTGAGTGATTGTAATTTGTTGTTTGTAAGTATGATGGTTTTGATGAATGATTGGAATTTGGTAGTGTCTGATCGAAGCCTCGGTTTTGGCTTCGGCCACCTTCGGTTTTCTTCGGCCTTCTTCAGCTTCCTTCAGCGTCCTCTGTCTCTGTGAATCTCCTTTTGGTCAAATCTCTGTCAAATCTATCCAAAGGTTGTCTGTAAAACATTGCTTTTAGCAATATGACCCATTGTGGCACCCTATTAATTTTTCGAATACCGTAATTAAAGACACTATAGTAAAACAATGAGAGAGCAAACGGGTTCGCTTGGGGTTTAATGAATTAATTTTAAATTCCTATTGTAAATTTATTTTTAGGGTAAAATAAATAGTATATCTATCTAAATTATTGGCTTCGGCCTAAATAAGCCAAAGTTATTCAGCAAGTGCCGAAACAGAAAAAAATTGACATAATTTCAGTGTTATTATTTTTGATAAGGTGTAAGGAATTTTTAATCATATCCAAAAGTCGTTTATTAATACATTCACCTTCAAAAATATCACTCGACCTTTGGCCTCGGCCAGATATCGAGTTTCGGTCGTACACTAGAATTTGGAGATCTGTGAGTAATGGTTACGGGGCTTTTAGAGGGTATTTTGGAGTGAAGTTCGGTGGCTGTTTTAATTATTTGCTATTTTTTTTCCTAGTAGTTATATTGTGATATAATCTACACTAATATAACAAAGAGGTAGTTTGTTTTTTTTTGTTTGTATGGGGTTGCAATCGGACCAGTACCTGGTCCGATAGCAAAAATTTTTTCTCCGATAGAAGGTACTTTATTTCTGACTGCGGGCAAAAGCTAGTGTTTCATATATCAAGTGTCTATGCAACTGGACAATTATAGAGTCATTGAAACAGGCGCGATTACACTACAATAAGGTCAAATACTGCGAAAACATTAGAATGTGTTATTTTGCGTTCTACTGACTTAAAGCGACTGAAATTTTATACTTTCCAAACTTGACACTGGCTAAAGTGTTTGCACACAATTTGCTTTGCAGTGTTGTGCATGAAGCCAAAATAAAATATAAAAAACTGGTATTTGGTTACGTTATTACAATAGTTCCTTTTAAACCAAGGCCCGACAGTGTCGGGCCGACACGAGACGTCAGCATCGGTGTAGGCCATCGCTGCCTGTAACTTCAATGACAAGGTAATCCTCCGCCCAAGCGGTTCACACCTCCACCGTATGCCCTACCGTGTCAGCGACACCCAGGCGTTTCTTCCACCTGGATCCGGTGAGGACCTGCATCTTGCAGAAGGTGAGGACACCGTGACGCCTCCCCAGACCAGATACAGTTGAGAAAAAGGATAGGCAGACATGGTACTGTTACTATATTGGAAATATGTGTCAAGATAATGCTGCCTACCCTTTTTGGGGAATACCAGTATAATAATAAGTTGTTCCTAATATTTGCTATAATTTATTATCTGACATATAAAGATGTCTGTGATAAATTATTATTATTTGCTGATTGTTGTTTATACATGTATTAGCACATTGTTTGAGGAGTTATTAGCATCAAGTATTTACCCAAGAACAAAGCCAGGAACTCTGAGAATATATTTAATAGTTGTTGCTAATTTACACTATAAGGACAAACAATGTTGCAAATTGTAGTCTCATTATAATCATCACCTGTTTTTGAAGCTACAGAAACTTCGGGAAGGCACGTATCAGACTTTTACTGACTAAAGTTCAGTTGCTGACTTCAGTTGCTCTTGGCGTTGTAATTCCACGGGTTTTCTTTTTTTCAGAAATTCCGCGTGGCCCTAGCGGCCTTCGGCACCGTTAGGCCCCTACGACGTCCGCAAGCCTTCGTCTACGGTGATCGAGAGTCGCGCTGCAACTTCAACTTGTCAACGCTTGTAGAAAGCTTCAAATGTACGGGAATGACGTCGTCTTAACACTCAGTCACGTGGTCAGAACAAAAGAATTCGCGGCAAGGTCAACTCAAAGCGTTCGGCGCAAGCGAAACGGTTGTAACTTGGCTATTCCCTAACGTTTGCGTCCACAGATGTCGGGAGCAGGATTTAAGCTCCAGAGACAGGAACCTCTTCACGATGCAAGGAGTAGGTACGGCCTTCTGTATCAGACCCTTGATCTAACCGCGCAACGACAGCTTCGACAGATGGTTGTCGAGAGGCTAGAAAGAGGACTCTGCCCAGTGGGATAGCACAGGCACAGATGTATTGAATAATAATCCCACTAATATTATAAACATGGAAGTTTGTATGTATACGAGAAAATGTATTTATGTGTGGATGTATGTACGTATGGATAGATGTATGGATGGATGTATGGATGTATGGATGTATAGATGTATAGGTGTATATATGAATAGATGTATAGATGCATAGATGTATAGATGTATAGAGATTATCACGCAAAAACTCTCGAATGGATTTCGAAAAAACTTGGTAAACTATGTTTTAGAATACCACATATTATACCTTTTTTAGTAATATATTATTCAGTATATCCCAAGATATGTACGTAAGGATAGATCTATGGATGGATGTATGGATGTATAGATGTATAGATGCATAGATGTATAGAGATTATCACGCAAAAACTCTCGAATGGATTTCGAAAAAACTTGGTAAACTATGTTTTAGAATACCACATATTATACCTTTTTTAGTAATATATTATTCAGTATATCCCAAGATATGTACGTAAGGATAGATCTATGGATGGATGTATGGATGTATAGATGTATAGATGCATAGATGTATAGAGACTATCACGCAAAAACTCGCGAATGGATTTCGATAAAACTTGGTAAACTATGTTTTAGAATAGCGCATATTATACCTTTTCTAGGAATATATTATTCAGTATATCCTAAGGTATGTACGTAAGGATAGATGTATGGATATATAGATGTATAGACACTTTATCACGCAAAAACTCTCGAATGGATTTCGATAAAACTTGGTAAACTACGAGTATGTTTTAGAATAGTTCATATTTTACCTTTTTTCCAGGAGTACATTATTCAGTATATCCCATAGGATATTTTTTTGCTATCACACGAGCGTAGATAATTGAGATTTCAGTCCCTTAACATTTTTTTCCGAATTGGTGTAAATCCTCGACCTACATTTAGTAACTCTGTCTGGGGCTAGCAACTGCATACCTGAATATTTAACCACCGGCCTCCATTAGGTCTTCAATCGATCACACCAACACCTCATGGTAATTTCGTTCGCTGTCTTTATTTTCAAATAGTAGGACAAGAATAGTTTAACAGCCCGATGGCTGGATGGACCGATGTCCATGGACAGTTATAGGTCATACGGTCATTAGACTGCACTGGACACAGCTTTATAAAAATATAGGTACCCACGTTTCTTTTTTCTTGAGTGCATATATACACCGCTAAATTTTAATCGTTTTAATCCCGTGGAGGGTCGATCCGGTACATGAAACACATTGTTTTTACTTTTGGAGCGATTATTTCCGAAATTAATGACATCATCAAAAAATGATTTTATTGAACCCCTATTCATTTTTAAATACCTATCCAACAACATATCACACGTAAGGGTAGAAATTAAAAAAAAAATCACTTCCCACTTTACATATAGGGGGGGCTACCCTAATAAAACATTTTATTCCAATTTTTATTTTACCACTTTGTCGGCGTGATTGATATACATACTGGTGCCAAATTTCAGCTTTCTAGTGCTTACGGTCACAGAGATTAAGCGAGGTTCGGACAGACAGACAGACGGACGGACGGACAGACAGACATGGCGAAACTATAAGGGTTCCTAGTTGACTACGGAACCCTAAAAAAACATTTATTCGCATAATACAGGAAAGTATACAAAGGTGTTACATGCAGGTATAATAGGTATGCTGTAGCATAAGTATAATCAGCCTTTATAATGTTCCCACTGCTGGGACTTAGGCCTCCTCTCTAGGAGAGGAAAAAGGACATAATCCAGTGTGGATTGGTGAATGTCATATGAATTCAAATTGTTGGTTTTAGGAGACGCCGGTTTCCTCATGATGTTTTCCTTGACCGTTTTGAGAGCAATGGTAATGAAATAAATCATACAAAGTAATGTGCCTGAATTGGTTTTAACTCATAAGTCGGGATTGTTACCACTGTTATTACAAGTTTTACAGCAATTTTGCTGAAACAGTAATGGCCCCTGATATGCTGTATAACATAATAAGGTAACTAATTTGGAAAGTTTCTCTTTAATCGAACGAATCAATTTATGTCATGTAGCTCGGTATGGCAGTCTAATACTGAATACGGCCTCCAAAAATTAGGGCAAGCCAAGCAACACGCGAAGTTAGCTTGTAGAATAAATATAGCATATTTCAGTTCTGAATTATGTCATACTCGTAGATCGAAATGGAATAGTTTACTAGCATAGCCTGTGCATATGTCGTGGCGAGATCTTAGAAATTATCACACTACACACTATTTATGATTAACAAAATCTTATAATCTAGTTAGGTATATAAGTAAGTAACTAACTACGTCATCCACGTGTTACAAATTCTTGCCCAGGGCCCAGGTCAGCTCTAGTTGGTCATATCATGAATTGATCAATTCTAAGATCTGGCTACGACATGTAGGTATATGAATTTTATATATTATGTATGGTACTTTAGCCCTTTTTTTATGGTGGGAAAAATCATCCAATGACAACCCCCGCTCTTGGGCGGAGCGGGAGATAGACTCTTACTGATTAAAAATAAATAATATTATAATATATATCAATATACTAAAGTCTGGCGCACTTATCTGCACTAGTGCAAAAAACAGAAAATTGCGCGCTTAAAAACGGTAAAGATAGTAGGTAGCCGGTTTTCAAGTGTGTTTAAAAATTTTTTAGTTCTGTATTTCGAACCTTAACCTTACACTCTAAGATGTTATCTCATTTATAACCCCCAACGTCCCGATGAAGCCCGCCTCGCCGTTGGCAGATATTTACGATATTGTTATGATATTATGATTAGGAAGCTATTTACCCGTTGCGCCACAATATTTATGATTTTGCGTAAGTCGCTAAAGACATCTACTATAAACAATGTTGTTTTTGTACTCGCTACGATATGCGTGCGCGTGTTTATCTTGTCATAAAGATAAGAAAAGTAAGGTGTGTCTATAAGTTAACTAGGTTCATTCACTTGTTCATTGCAAGCACAGATTTTCTTAAGGTAGGTAAATAAATTCGCCAGAGTAGCCCACGAAAATTTAAATTATCTTAAGTTTTTTAAAAGTCAGTATCAAGTTATATGTTGATTAGCGCCTATCATAACTGGAGGGCTATTTCATGAAAAAATCATTCAATAGGGTTAGCTGGACTGAACGGATTGTATATGATTAAGGGTGAGTTGCACCATTTAACTATAACGATAACCAAACCATAACCAGCCGTGAAATTGCCGCCTATTGGTCAATTCGACGATTTGACAACTGTTAACGGCTTTGTTATCGTTATAGTTAAATGGTGCAACTTACCCTATATATAATTCCGTACCTAAATAAATATGTGTTACCGGGTCGCCAATCATATGTATTAATCAACATAACTCTGCTAAACGCAAACTTAAAGAAAAAAATATTATAATAATAGTTTTTGTGGTGTACTTTTGTTTTTTTGAGGGTTTTGTATCTCAAACAGAAAAAAATGAAACCCCTGTAGGATTTTTCAGTTGTCTGTCTGTCTGACATTACCCTTTATCTCGGGAACACGTGGATGTGCAGTTGCCATAACGGATCTTGAGCGGTTGCAGAAGTCAAATATCCGGTCTGTTTAGTGGTGCGAAGTGAGAAGCGGGGGCGGGGAGTGTCAGTGATTGGCTCGCCGCGCCATCGCGTCATAGACGTCACTCCTCATTCGTTTCCTGCGTTGCTGCATGTATCTAACAACGAAGACGATTCGGTCGCCAATGTATGGAATGCGCGAAGAAATCCCCACTCTGACGCCGAGCGCTCAAGATCCGTTGTGCCTACTGTATCGCGTTGAAATTAAAACTTTAATATATAAATTATATATAATTTATATATTATATATGTTAAAAAATTAAACTTCAAAATTAAGTTAAATAAAAAGTACAGCCGTTTAAATCGCAAAAATTATATTTCGACACTTTCAATGGATTCAAAATTAATAGGGTAAGTACCTTCTTCCCGCTGACCCAGAATCCTGAAATTTGGCATAAATCAAGGTCATAAAACATAGAATAATTTTTTAAATAGTAAAGTTGTAACGTCACAAAAAAAAAGATTTGCGGTTCGGAAAAATCTTCGAGGATTAAACTATTTACATAGGTAAGTTTTTACGGAACCCTCAGTGCGCGAGTCCGACTCGCACTTGCCCAGTTTTTTTTTTGTATTCAAATGATTTTGTTTTAAATAATATATTAAAATAATAATATATTTAAATAATTAGAATTTACAATTTTTCAGAAACAACCATATGACCTAACATAGAAACAGGGTCCTATATCTACCCGTACCCCAGCCAATTCGGCCCGTTAAAACGTATTCCTCCGTAGTTCCTGCCTCGTCCGGCCTCACTATAATGAAATATTTGCCGAGTTGATTGAACGCGGCCAGCGTAGGCCTGCTTTGTGTGGCCAGCAGTGGCGGATTAGCCATGTAGCAAGGATAGCAAATGCTACAGGCCCTGCGCATTCAGGGGCCTCACGCGTTCGAGTATCCTGCACTTGAACGGAAAAAAATCTAGCTAATATATATATATATTGAAATCACCATCACCATATCAACTTATCATCAGAGATTGCATCACTGCTTACGATCAAGTGAGATCGCAGTCAAGCACTAGTTTATATCAATTAAAAATAAAATCGAATGAATACAGCTGATTATTTCATTGATTATGATAGTTAATCTCTTAGGGCTATATTTCACAGAGACACCATGGCGGCGCGACCAGTCGCTAATATCAACAAAATGTTCACAACTCTATAAAGAGTTACTCATCTAGTGTCCGTTTGGTAGCGCAACCAATTTGGTGGCGCGACCAGCTCGGACGTGTGGTGACTTTGGTGTCTGCATGGTGTTTAGTTTCGTAGCTAGATAAGCTTAAATTTTCCTCATTACCGCAATTTCCACATCTTTTTCAATCTTAAAATCCACTGAATTTTTGAGAATGAGAATCTTTTTCTTCTTCCTGACCTCCCATTTTACTTGGGGTCTCAGCGCAACACGTTTTTTAATTTGGGAATGAGAATAATGGTACTAAATAGATTTACACAGGGCCCCTTGGTCGAATTTTCTACAGGCCCCGCACTGGCTTAATCCGCCACTGGTGGCCAGCAAATACTCAGTCACAAGATAATTGCTGTTTGTTTTTATCCGGCAAATGTGTCGGATATTTATAGAAAGGGATGTGAAGGCCTCCATTAGTGGAGTGCGTAGGCATTGTAGGCAGCTAGGTATTTCTTAAAGGTTGAGGGTGAGTGCACGTATGGTAATTTAATCAATATCTACAGGTATTTTCTGAGAATAGTGCTTAAAATAACGAGTCCCACTAACTTATTAAGCGATTTTTACAAGCATTTATTTACAGGCATACCACAAAAGTTAAAAGGATCACTCTTTGTCCTTTGATCTGTCTGTCAAGACCCTCTATCTCAAAAACGCATGGAGGTATTAAGTTGAGATTAAAATCGTATATATTCAGATCTTAAGTCCTTTAAAGCTGAGAAAAAATCAAACTTCTGAGTTACCGAAAAAAAAAGATACAGACGTTTATGTCGCTAAAAACGTATATATCGACACTATCAAGAGAATCGAAATTCAAAAGCCTACCCGTAAACCTAGAATCCTGAAAATTGGCATGAAGCAAAGTCTCATAACATAGGTAAGTATAGGAAAAAATCTGAAAACTGTTTTGTACCTAGTTACTTCAAAAAAAAAAACGTTTCTGCGATTCGATGCGATGAAGAAACCTAACCACTCTGACTTAAAAACCCCTTTTTCATCATCATCATCATCATATCAGCCGAAAGACGTCCACTGTTGGGCATAGGCCTCCCCCTAGCGTCACCACAACGACCAGTCCTGTGCGTCATTAGACCCCATTTTATTGGTGGGAAATCATTCAATGACTTCTCCCGCTCTCGGGTGGGGCGGGAGGGTGTGTCAGACTTATACTGACTAAAACCCACTCCAATATTCGTACTTTCCCTTCGTTCCACGGACCCAGCGATCTCTTTCACACAAGCCATGGCGCCAGTAGGCTTCGACCCTGCTGGGCCCCTACGGTTGCTGGCATCTCATTGAGGCGTGCGTGGAACACTACGTGCCGTCGACGACTCGGGACGGTCCGGGCGGTTACCGGGCCGCCTAACGGCGTGCTACATATTGTTGGCCGTCCGAGGTTGTAGATATCAGGAAACAGAGGCTCTGGCAGGGAATTCCACTCTACTAATGATTTATACCTATATTATTTTGTTACCTTCACGTTTTGTGCATTTGGATGGGATGTCGACCATGTATCATTGGCGCGTCGGCTAGGCGAAATCAATTCCGATTCTTGATTTCCCATATGATTTGATTTGATTTGACGCACGCTCCTCTGTTGTAGGTCCTTGTTTTAGGGCTGATGCTGATGGGTTTGACGTGGGGCTGTTCTGGCTAGATTTGTACCATTTCATGAAGCTTCTCTGATTTTGTACCTACCAAACTATTAGCGAAATATATACTGATGTTAGGACATCTACTGCAGCATTGTTAACTATCGGTTGAGATTGTAGTAAACCGCAAAGTAATCTACACCAATAATAATTAATTATGTATAAATACCGGCACGGATCTTGAGCGCTGACTTGAACTTGAAATGGCGCAGACTTCAATGTGAAGTGAAGTATTGGGTCTCTTTAGTGGTATGAAGTGAGACGTGGGAGCTGGGAGTAAATCTTTGTAGTTACAGTGATTGGCTCGATGATGTGTACGATGCGCAAATTGATCCTGACTCTTTCGACGAGCGCTCAAGATTCGTGCCGGTATTTGTAGTAGGTCCTTAGGTACATATGAAATTAGCGGTTTTTTTTAGGGTTTCGTACCCAAAGGATAAAAATGGAACCCTATTACTAAGACTTCGCTGTCTATCCGTTTGTCTGTCACCAGGCGGTATCTCAAGAACCGCAATAGCTAGACAGTTGAAATTTTCACAAATTATATATTTCTGTTGCCGCTATAACAACAAATACTAAAAACAAAATAAAATAAATATTTAAGGGGGGCTCCCATACAACAAACGAGATTTTTTTGCTGAATTTTCCTAAGAATTGAACCCTTCGTGCACGAGTGCAACTCGCACTTGGCCATTTTTTTTTATACAGGTTACTTTGAACTGTGATATTTTCGGATTGACTTATTAAAGTTCAAATAAACTTTGTTTAAGGTATTTTTATTCATTTATAACTGTAAAATTAAAAGAGTCTGTACGATGTTAGTTTCGACATTCTCTCTAACATCGTAGTGATCGTACCCCACGCTCATATAGGCCGAGGTTCAAATTGCCTGCCCAAAACGAAGCAGCGAGCAATATTTGGAGCACTGTAGCGTGTGCATTGCGCTTCACTAGTCGGTGGCGCAATATTACTGCAGGCGAGATGCTGCAATCTCTGTACATAGGCTAGGCGTATACCATAGATATCCGTGGCGTATACTATGAAAATATTTTTTAGCTACCTGTATAGATTCTATACCCGATAGATAAACCTTTACAAATTCTGAATAAGAGTTTGTTAATTTCACTTGAAATTTGGTATCGGATTTAACTCGGAACAATTACATCATCAGCCTTATAATGTTCCCACACCTGAAACTAAACGTCATAGCACATTTGCACGACTCTGCTCCCAGCCAGCAAAAAGAATATCATTCAAATATGGGCTTTAAAAATTGCCCTTTAGATATATTTTACATTGGCATCATAAATTAGCAGACAGCTTGCTTTCAGCGAGCTTACCGCCGTCAGACTGTTACTGTTCCGTGGACTGCTCGGTAGTTGACGCCTCGCTGGCCGCACGTTGTAGCCGAGCGGTCAGCGCGGTGGCCACGCTAGGGTTGGTTAACTCCGGACACAACTATATCTTTGGACCACAAGCAGACACATAACAACTCCTTTCCTTTCTTATAATTCTATATAGTTATCCTATATCCCCAAGTAATTCCGAACCACTCCGAGTTCCGACCGAGACCGAACTGAATGAATGCAAGTCTATCCGAACCGAACGCAACGATGAACGACACTGACACTTGGGTGTGTTTTGACTTTAAAGGTTGTGCAAAAAAAAAGCGCTGTACAAAAATAAACCTATTAGACGCACCCAATAAACATCGGAGTTTGCTTCTGATAGAGGAGCTTTAGGGACAAAAAAGATAAAATGTTGCTGATTTTTAAATATGCCTATGAAATGTTTCAATTTTATAGTCAATCCTAAGCCTGCTAAGTATGAAGGGAAATCAATAATTACGATTTACCATTTCGAGGATACATCAATCTTGAGCTACATTGGAATTATTCAGAAACAGTTACTGACTAAAAACCCACCCTATTCTTTCAAGCCTTCATACCGGGGGCGAACTGTCTTTCGAAACTATGGTTGGCGCAATAGTCAACCGATTGGCAGTTGCGCTGGGTGTCACAAGTTCGATCGCCGCATGGAACAAATATTTGCATAGCCTACAGATAGTTGTTTTGGGTCTGGCTCGCGCCCACGATACAGCAGTCATTCCTAGTGTTAGGTAATGTTTTAAAAAATCTCTAAAATATCGTAAGTCCATAGAGCACTTTGTCTGACTGCAAATCTTAGTCTTATTGTCAGTCATCATTTGTTGATTTGGCCCTCTCACATCATCTGTCTTCCCTCTTAGTCCCTCTAATCAAACCAAGGACTAAATTAAAGTGTATTAGTTGACTAATAAGAGCAGAAAGAAAAACATAATAAAGACAATAATATTGCCATAAAACGACGTCGTAACAATATAGCAACATAGTACCAAGGTGCCACAGGTCATTTCTATCAACGGCTCAAGTGTTTTGAAGCCTCTGGCAACCATAGAGCAAAACGTGACGCCAGCGACCACTGCTAAAATTGGCACCATAGACTAACGCATACACTATAGCCGGCATTGTCAAAAGTTTCTACAAGGTAGCCAAATTCTCAGTCAAAACTAGTTTTGACGAGTTAGCCGTTTTTGGAGCCCCAAGTCCCAACAGTGGGAACATTACAAGGCTGATTATGCTTTTACGCTTAAAAAAGCCGAGGATTTCAAAGAAAGAAGATCACCCTTGCGAAGCTCGGGCGCGTTGCTATCACACTTATAATACTGGCGAAAGTTTGTGAGTGTGCAAGTTTGTTACTTCTTCAAGATCGATTGGCTGAAATTTGGTACAACCATGTCCTGAAATAGCATATAGGATAGATAATTCCCTATATAGGATATATAATTCCCTGATTAAAGTTCCTAGATTCTAGTAGTAGGTATTTTTTGGGAAACCATCCAATGACATCTCCCGCCCTTAGGCGGGGCGGGAAGGCGTGTCAGACTTTACTGACTAAAACCAACTCCTAGTTCCTCCGTTGCCTTTCATACCAGGTCCGAGTTTTCCTTTCAGAAGCGAACTCATAGCCTCAGAAGGTTAGGACCAGCTGAGCCCTTACGATTTACTGACATCTCCTTGAGGCGCTCGTGGTTCCACTACGCGCCGTCGACGACTTGGGCTCGGTCCGGACGGACGGCGAGCTACCCATTGCTTGCCGTCCGTCCGGAAATCGGGATCAGGATCCCGGTGCCTGGGATATGAGGGCCGCACCTTCGTGCGTGCACATGTGGCTTCCGGACGGGTGCTCTGCCCAAACGGGGTACACCTCTTCCGTGTGCTCCACCGTGTCCTCCGGGCGGTCCACACATATTCTGAGCGTATGTTCCTTAGGGCCATTTTCTACATTCTAGCAGTAAGTACCTACATTAATATCACAAAGTAAAGCGCCTGGCTACGTTCGGACCAAGCACGGCGTTCCATGGTCTGTGTCCGTGACTTTATGACCTGTCAATGACTTCTTATTGATCGCATTGCTTTTTTATTAACTCCGCTTTAGGATTGGCCGCCGACGCATGAATTTTGAATGTTTCAATTGCACTTGATAAAGCTGAGTATTGGGTGACGTTAGAATATTTTTATTAAAAACAATTTAACTGTTTATTAGATCCAATGTACGAGCGTTTCGAATTCAGGAAAAAAATCGCAATGCTTTCCTAGCAAGACAAAAAGATAAGGGAAATACCTACCTACATAGCTAAATGTACCTACCGCAAATTATGAGCGGTGGTGTATATAATAGATAGTGGTGGTGGCCGAGTAGTGACAGCTCCGACTTTCGAGTTGTAGGCCGCGGTCCAAACCCAGCCAGGCACATTACTTTGTGTAATTTATTTCATCACCATTGCTCTCAAAACGGTGAAGGAAAACATCATGTAGAACCAAAAATTCAAAGACAACCCGCAATGCAACTTCTGTCCTTACTTTATATAAATACATATATATGTATAATTTATATATTATATAAAATATAAATGTATGTGTATTTTATCTATAATTATGTATACTTTTTACTCTTGTTTTAATACCATAATTTTCTTTTTGTGCGCCTACCGTATTTTCTCTTCACCACCCTAGGTTGACTGGTAGAGAATACCTAAGGCATTAAGTCCGCATATGTACTTTGTGTTGCATGAAGATTAAATATAAATAAATGGGCCCGCGTGGTGGATTACGGCCCATTCCCTCTCCTAGAGAGGAGGCCTGAGTCCCAGCAGTGGGAACATTATAAGGCTGAATAAGCTAAATTATGAGATCATAAAAACGAACTAGAAATGCCAATTGTTTCGATTAATTAAGCCTAAAAATATCGATCGCAGTCTAAAAATACTCATTCATCAACTTGAGCAAATTAATATATGGGGAAGACATTCCGTTACAGTCTAATATACGTAAATCACTTTCTCAGAGATATCAGATATCCGTGTACTTACTGTTGCTTAATATATAGTAAGTTTTCTCTCTGTAACAAAACAAGAGTCCATTATGTTTACTTCATAAATTCATTCACACACCATTGTAGCGACATCTATGGCGTCACATAAGAACTAATCCTGTATCGCGCAATTAAAGTTATCCGCGCGATTTGAACATAGAACAGCCCGAAATCATCTATCGGGCAGTTACCTGATAGACATAACACTTGTCTGCTGGTCGCAGGATCCTCCCTTATCAATGAAGGTTAACGGGACTTACTCTCTGTTCCGCACTCCTCCAAACTATATTTAGGTATTGGTATCGGTAGGCGCATGGGGCGCACTTCAGCTTCATTTCTTAAATGGCTTCTACCTATGAAGTGCTGCAGGATTGTTCAAAAGAATTATGGCGACCCTAGAACGCAAAGGGCAACTTTTGTAACTCCAAAACCTTTCGGCTCCATCAACCGTTGGTTCTGTGACTGAGTGCCCTTTCCGTACCACTTATAGGAAATTCTTTGTGCAATAAAACTTGGCTCTGTTTTTGGCCTAATGATGTCTCTCGCTCCAGCGCGGAGCGTGAGAGCTTATTAAACTTTTACTAACAAAAACCACACCTATGTTCCTTCAGTTTCCGTTTGCATTCTAGAACTTCGGAACCTTTGAAGAAGGCAACCCATTTCCCTAGGAGCCATCAGTAGTATTGCCAGGTGTCCCGATTAGCGCGGGATGTCCCGATTTTTAGGGGTCTGGGGACGCGTCCCGATTTGCACCTGATCGGGACGCTAAATGTCCCGATAAATCAAACACCCTGAAACTCAAAGAGCGATTGAAGAAGTCTGGGTTTTACTTAGTATAAATTTGACACGCCCTCTCGTTCCACCCCAGAGGGAAAAAAGTCACTGGATAATTTCCCAAATAAAAAAATCTTTACTAAAATAAAATATTTGTCCCGATTTAACATCCTAAATCCCGATTTATTTACCATCTGTCCCGATTTTTATACAAACAGACCTGGCAACACTAGCCATCAGCCCTGCTGGGCCCCTACAGTTTTGCTGGCAAACTATTGGTTGTCCTGTGGATATCTTCGTTCCTGTTTTGATCACACAAGGAAACTCCTAGCACAACCGTCTCCATCACCCTATGAGAGCCTTCTGATGAGACCTATAAAGAGCTATCACATTTCAGAGCTACACGGATTTTTTTTTTGTGAGAAATCATCCAATGACATCTTCCGCCCTTAGATGGGGCGCGAGGGTGTGTCAAACTTATACTGACTAAAACCCACTCCGGTTCCTTCTTTGCCTTCGTTTCAAGGCCTCGAGGTTCTCGTTTACACATGCCATGGCCCAGGCTTCGACCCTGCTGGGCCCCTATGATGCCAATACGGTTCGGTTTTAGTCAGAAACAGTCTGACATTTCCTCACGGTTAAACCTAGAGCGAGAGAAGTTATTTATTGCTTTTCAAGTTTCCAAACAAAAGAAAACGTGCTCTATACAATGCTCGAAGCAAAGATCACCTTTCGATAACTATCTGACATCGCATTGTGAAAATATAATAAATACTGTACAAGTATACGGATGACGCAAATCTTAGGGTGCATATTGCGTCACAGAACCAAAAACCCGTCAGCAGGATATCCTGTCCACGCAAAACCGAACGAGATCTGATAAATTCTGACGCAAGAGATCTCTTCAGATAGCGATATTTACGCGTAATCGGGCGTAAAACTCGAATGGAGATCCTTGATGTACGATAAGTAAATAATGAATGGCACTCAATCAGAATTGGGCAGTGAGCCGTAACGAACTTAATTGATTAAAATGGTTCCACTGACCCAGATAATATTGGAAATAGGTGGGTCCCTTCATCATATTATGAACTAGCTAACCCGGCGAATTTTGTACCGCCAATTTCTAATAGTCAATGAATGTAGGTAGTATATCTTTTCATATACCTAGTCAACCGATTGTAATGAAACAAAGCTTAAGTAATAAATCAAGTTACACCCAATTTTAATTTATAAAAGTTATCTACGTCGATTTCGTACGTTTTACGTGATGAGTGCACAACTAAACATTTTTACAGATCTATTATATTAAATATTATATGTACAGATTACTTTGACTTATTTACAAACATAGGTACTCGTAAACGGTATACTTATAGAGACGTGGATAATTACAATAGAGGCCAAGGCCAAATAATATTATTTAAAAATTTTTTGACTCCAAATATGAACAAAGTACACGGCAATCTCCTGATCTCACAATAGGTCCTCCAGACAGATGGACAAGATGTTCTTCCATTCATCGGCGAACACGTATTAGGAATACCAAGGCAATAAGCAGATAGGCAGGTAGTAGGTAGACCTATATCAATTTGGCACAGATGGATTTAAAGAACCACAAGATGATATATGCCGCCACATAGGAACTAAAAAGCAAAATCCTACATCATGGTAACGGATATCTCCGCACAGTTAGAGCAAAATATCGTCACCCTCCCAGCTAACTGTCCTATCTAGCATTTGATATTTTTTCAGGGCGACCGTTTTTCGGTCGGGCGTTAAAATCTTGTTCCTATAGTTGCGTTAGCTGTAGTGTTATATATGAATGAATAAGATTTTTATATTTATCTGGGCTTAATATTTTATTTAGTAGTGGCCCTAAAGCCGTAAAATGCGAAGGTAGTGGGGATATTTTTCCCTTCTTTTGCACTTACGCAAAACAAAATACGTGAATATCTTTTTAACGGTAAACGATACAGATACGACAATTATAGAGAACTTATTCGAAATAGTGTTAAGACCATGTAGGTAATATCAGTGCAGATACGCCAGTTTGTGAGATTTATGACAGTTAGCGGGGAGGGTGACGATATGCCAACATCTTGGCCCAAATCAGATCCAACATTCGCCTGGTCGAAGGATCCTCCCGGAGGTTTAGTAAGACGTCCTCCACACTGGGTCTAAAGCCAGTTATCAATCGTTAAGTCGCTCAAATATTATGAAGCTTCTCATTTTGTAACTCAAATTAATGTTTGTAAGTCGCTGTTCTGTTGATTTCTCGTCACTCGCAGTCAGTCGCTCGCTTACTGATTCTGTAACCTAAATTAATTAGCTTTAATTTACAGTCACTTGTTTAAAAACAACCCCAAAATAAGCACCTATTTGTTCTCTACATTTACACACTAGTTTTAAGTTTAAATTGTTACTAACATAATATTATGGCAAATTCCGAAATAAACTTTTTTAGGGTTCCGTAGTCAACTAGGAACCCTTATAGTTTCGCCACGTCTGTCTGTCCGTCCTCGCTTAATCTCTGTGACCGTTAGCACTAGAAAGCTGAAATTTGGTACCAATATGTATACCTATCAATCACGCCGACAAAGTGGTAAAATAAAAATTGGAAGAAAATGTGATATATTGTTGGATAGGTATTTAAAAATGAATGAGGGTTTACTAAAATCCTTTTTTGATTATGTCAATAATTTCGGAAATAATCGCTTCAAAAGTAAACACAATGTGTCCACCCCCCCTCTAACTTTTGAACCATAGGTTTACAAAATATGAAAAAAATCTGAATAGTAGAACTTTATAAGGACTTTCTAGGAAAATTATTTTGAATTTGATGGAAAGAAGTTTTTGTACAAAAAAGACAAAAGGTTTCTACAAAATAATTTCTGGACTAAGTTTGTAGTATAATCGTATATGCAAGCATTTTTTTAAACTCATATGTGGATACACTAATTGTGACGGACGGGAAACTACGGAACCCTACACTGAGCGTGGCCCGACACGCTCTTGGCCGGTTTTTTATTATTATTGAAACTCTTCGGACGCATGCAGGAGGTTCGTTAGCTAATTTAATTGAATCCTTTTTTGATGGAGAAGTTTAATTGGATCCTGTAGATTGCTTTATCCATGAAATTGTGTTTGAATAATTGGCTTCGATTTTTAAATTCCGGCTGTGTTAGACTTTATTCAATTATCTTACCCATGAAAAAAAGCATAGTATATGTTCTAACCTACAATATCTGAAAACCTTAAAATTTATTTTTTTAGGGTTTCGTATGGACTCACTTTACATATAGGGGGGCTACCCTAATAAAAAATAAAAAAACATATTTTACAACTTTGTTTGCGTGATTATTATAATATATTGGTACCAAATTTCAGCTTTCTAGTGCTAACGGTCACAGAGATTAAGCGAGGACGGACAGACAGACAGACAGACAGACAAACAGACGGACAGACAGACATGGCGAAACTATAAGGGTTCCTAGTTGACTACGGAACCCTAAAAACAGAATAAAATTAATTGTGTAAAAAAGTTGTGCGTGCGTCCGCACAGGACCGGTCGTAATGACGACAAATGGGGAGGCCCAATCAATGTCCAACAGTGGACGTCATTCGGCCAAAATGATGATGATAAATAAAAAAAGAACCTGATGACCACCTACTAGTTGAGTGGGGCGTCCTAGTCACTACTTGCTACTAGGTACAAAACAGTTCAGTTAGACCTCCTATTATTCTATTACGGGTTCAAATATAGACCCCACGTGCAGGCGATTATTCAATAGAGTGGTGCACGTTGGCATTAAGAGTGCATCCAATTGAGGTGCCGTGTGTCCCCGCCTTGAGGGGAATCAAGTTGATAATGTGTTTATGACCTCGTATTAAATGTTGTAAGGTCTGTCTGTTACTCACCGGACGTCAAAAACAAAGAGTCACCTTATATGATACTAGCTTTTGCCCGCGACTTCGTCCGCGCACATAAAATATAGCCTTTGTCACTCAAGAATAAAGCAGCTTTCTATCGCTGGAAAAATTTTAACAATCGGATTAGTATTTCCAGAGACTAATTACCTCCTACAAACAAAAAAATTAACATTACCTCTTTATTATATCAGTGTAGAAAACTAAAATGTTTTACAGAATTACTACAATCTTTAGGGATGTACCTATGCGGAACAGGGTGATAGGGGCGGAATGGCAGCAACGCGGCGAGCACTTTCAATGTGACGATAAACTTTATCTTCATACTTAAGAGACCAGTATCGCTTAAAAAGTATGAAAAGGTTGCGATGCCGCCCGCGTCTGTCGGTAGTTCTAGCCTAAAGGTGGAGGTTTGCGCCGCGACAGAGACAAGCGACCGAGACAGGAGACCGCGACCGTCACTTGACGTTAGGCAATGTATGAGCGGCAGTTCTCCTGTCTCTGTCTCGCTCGCGAACTGTCGCTCATACATTGCCTAACGTCAAGTAACGGTCGCGGTCTCCTGTCTCGGTCGCTTGTCTCTGTCGCGGTGCGAACCGCCACCTTAAGCCAGCCCCTGCAGGCCGCTACTGGCCGCGGCGATTCCGGTGTGACTCGTAAGCTGAGTCACGGTCTTCGTCACGGTTTTGTAGCCAGCTGCACGAAGGCTACGCTGACTTTCATAGTTGAGGATCGCCAGTCTAGAAGTATGCGGAACTAAGTGTAAAGAAGCGCAAACCCAATAGTATTTTTCAACAGTAAAAGGAACACTGCGGCCGTCAGGAAACCGTCCGGACCGAGCCCGAGTCCTCGACGGCGAGTACTGCTCCAACCGCGGCTTAAAGAGGCCCCAGCAGGGCCGAAGCCTACTGAAGCCATGGTTTGACTTCTGAAAAGGAAACTCATAGTCCTGGACCGCAAGCCAAGATCCTTCTTGCCAAATAATAATAATAATAAATCATTTATTTTCAGGCATCTTGGCCCATAGATACATACCTTACAGACTAACATAAATATAAAGTAAATACAGTGTAATATTAGTAAATAAGACTTATGACTAAGTTAGTAGCACTTCCACTGCACTAATTCACTTTGTGCTGTTCTGTGGCACCTGTCCGCGGAAGCGACGGAACACCACGCCCTGCGGCCAAAATTCTTCCTTCAACACGAGGGGCAGAAAACTGTTCGGGACTCGCACCACGAACGCCTTGAAATTGACGTTACGGTGCGACTCCAGCAGCTGTACCCTCAGTGCGAACTTCGTCTTTTGGCGCACGTACTCCACGATGTCTTCCACCCTTGTAGTGTAATGTAGGCGGGAGATGTATACTGGAGTGTTCGGCGGAGCAAAAATCACACCTATGTTCCTACATAGATGTGATTTTAGCCAGTGAAAGTCTGACACGCCCTCTTGCTCCGCCCTAGAGCGGGAGAAGTCATTAGATGATATCCAACCGTAAAAAAAAATCACCGTTTCTCAATTATCCACAATCCTCACACACACGGTGTGTGTTACTATTGTTACACATAAATAGAACGGCGTTGATGCTCTTCATCCACCAACCGATTATGGCCCATTCCCTCTCCTAGAGAGGAGACCTGAGTCCAAGCAGTAGGAAAATTAAAAAACGCTGATGATACTGCTCTTCACAACGCCTGCTTTCGCTCACTAAAATTGACTCCTTTGGACTGCATAGAGGATATTGCTCATTAAAAATTAACAGGCGCTTTTTAGGTATTACCACGTACGCTTTAAGGTTTGAAAATTGGAAAATTGTTTTCACCAAGAACTCAACAAAAAAGGCAACAAATTCTGGATATCAAAATTATAATTATCTAGGTATTTCACGAAGGATGCATCAGATCAGTTCGATGCTACCTTATAGCCAGTATGCACCTCAGGATAATTGTGATAAGCCCAAACACGGCTAGGATACTGTTTTATTTGAGTTACGATACCTACTTTCCGGCTTCATCAGATCAGTTCGATGGTATAATTTTCAATTTTTTTGTTATAAGGTTATAACAGTGGAGATACCTGCACTATCTTAATCGAGATATCAGTGGTATTGCGAAGTCCCGTTGGCCATTTGTGGTTTTCTTCTCCAAGTAATAGTCAACTTCATCAAGTGATACTTTTTGAATGTAAATGCTTCTTGATGAAAACAAAAAACCGGCCAAGAGCGTGTCGGGCCACGCTCAGTGTAGGGTTCCGTAGTTTCCCGCCCATCACAATAAGTGTACCCACTTATGAGTTTAAAAAAATGCTTGCTATACTACAAACTCAGTCCAGAAATTATTTTGTAGAACATTTTTGTCTTATTGTACAAAAAAAAGAAAATTGACGTAAAGGGGCATGCTCCCAGAATAAAAAATTTTCTATGTGATATTCCAAGACATGATCTAGACGTGTACCTAAGTTCCATCGAAATCTGTTCAGCCGTCCCAGTGTGAAGAAGTAACAAACATACCCACACTCGCAAACTTTCACCTTATATTATAATATAAGTGTGATTAAATAAAAATCAGCTCAAAAATGACAGAATCGTGAGGCAAAAAAAAAAACAGTCGAGAACCTTCTCCTTTTTTTGCTGTCGGTTAATAAAACCGGACCATTTTTTTCCTCACTGGATCTAATAACTCCATTATATTTTTTTCCCAGTATTGGCAGGTGGGGTATTTTAATGACTTGACCACCGTAATACCATGGCAGCTGTTACGAAGGCATGTTTTTTGACAGAGAGCGGAATCATTGTAACAGATGACTGCAGGATTCACCCATACTTTCTAACACATAAATATGGCAATATGAGAAGCATTGTGACGGCACAGTGGTAGGGCGATTGGCTGTTGCGCTGCATGTCGCGGGTTCAATTCCCACACGAAACCATCATTTATGACCTACAGATAAGTTTTGTCTGCGAGTTTACCTGTTAGTGATCGCACCCGCTATAAAAGAGTAATTCCTAGCGTGGGGCAACGGTTTCAAAGAAAAAATAAATACTTACTAAGAATAAAAAAAAATGAGGATTTTTTGAGGTAGCAAATCTTCTCTCACTCTAAGATGAAGCGCGAGGCCTGTAAGTGCAACAGCTGGAATCAACGGCTTAATCTGATTTCCCAGCCATGGAAGCGATTTTTTTTAGACTATCTCATCACACGCACTTAGGGGGGATTACTGTAGTATCATGGATTTTGGAGGTGCAAAATCATGACTTATCCCTCTATATGATGAAGTAGGTGTTAGACTTTTACTGGCTAAAACTACACCTGTGTCCTTCAGTAGCCCTTTGCGTTCTAGGAGCACAGGTTTCCTATACAAAAATTCAGTAAACACAAAAGATCACGTCAAGTTCAAAAACTGCATTTTATTTGGTGGGATTTTGGTTTTAAAGGCAAGTTTAGATTCCAGTTTTTAGTCTAAATAATAAATTAATGATAATAAATACACTACACGTAACTTTAATTAAATAAAAACTGACTAAAATACAATAATGAAACGTAAAAGTAAAAACGATATAATAAATGTGGCAAGCTACTCGTATTATTGAATGTAATCTGAATAATTACCTGGTTATGTCAGTAGCTTATAAATAAATATCAATAATTTAGGTGTGCATTTTGGTTTAGTGTTCGACAACATTCCTTATCTACAAAGGGGGCAAATAGGAATGCAGGGGTAAATAGAAACATAGTCGTAAATTATTTTTTTTCCTTTCATACCAAATTATTATTAAGGTTTTTAAACCATATTTTCTCAGGTTAGTACCCGGAATTCTTTTAGAAACTCGGTATCCACCGAGGTGAAATCGTAGTTATTAGCTTAAGATAAGCTATAGGGATAGACTTTGTACTGCAATAATCTTATAATCTAGTTCCAGTTGTAAAAACATTTCTAATTATACGGCAAATATTAATGATGACCGCTTTTGGTAGTGTATATGTGAATTTCTATAGATTAAGAGCCTATGATTAAGTTTTCGTTAACTTACGTAACAGATAATTTCAGAGAAATTCTGTTCCACTTTTTAATTTATTCGGGAAGTAGTGGCTATTCGGGCATTGTGAAAAAGGCCCTAAAAACCTTTAAAACTATTGAATATTTGTTTAGGATAACCCAAACTATAATATTAACAATTACTTATTAAGGCTTCTAACATAGCATCTTTTTTTTTTAAGTTACAATTCTTAAAAAATAAATGGAATAGTTTGTGCTGCAAAACAACGTGAAAATATTCTTCAAAGTTTTGTTTCAATTCACCCCTGCGTTCTTATTGCCCCAACTGATGATAAATACATTCAAATATGGAAATCCTAAAAATATCACATTATTAATTATTATGCTTTGGACAACATAGGAAAAACCTTAATTCATAGTTTTACTTGATAATACACTTAAAAGTAACATATTATAATAAATTAAAAGACATGAATAAAATTGACAACTTATTAAATAATGACTACATACATTTATGTAGATCCTTTAAGAAATTCTAAAAGACAGTTAAAAAAATACCTTGGTATAGTAAAAACATTGGTAGGATATTACAGTGCAATGTGCAAAGCTTTACTTGTTACTGGCGAAGTGCCCGAGCTCCGCAAGGGTGGATTCTGAGAATTCACCCCTCCTTTACTAAGATAAGCATATATTACACACCTAAACCCTTCTTAAAAATCACTGTATAAAGGTGAAAATTCTTTCAGTTACTTTATTTATTCATACAAATAAACAGATAGTGGGGTTGGGCTTTGTTTTATAATTTATAAGGATACTATAAGATACCTACAAGTTGGCTGGCTAACCGTGCGACTCGGTTAAGGTTAAGTAACGCTTACCGAGGTCAATTTGTGAATGGGTGACCATCTAACGTACCGAATTACCGACATTTCTCTGTTCCTCGGAAAATATGTTGTGTGCCGGCTTTCATTTTTGTTAAAGAAGCCAGGAATCCTAACATCAGTCATTCCAAGGGGTACTGTGATACCCAATTACTGGTTTATGGAGGTCAGATAGAAAGTAGCTCCTTATAAAATATACAGCAGCATCTCATTAGACTAGAGCACAGAACAAGTAATAGTACAAACTGGAGTGCCCAAAAACAAATTGGGAAAAGTCTAGGTAGACAAATAGGAAAGCAATAAATTACCATAAATTATTACAGATACATTTGTCACATATTTTGCTGCAAGAACTTCCTCTCATTTATACAGTTCTCCAACTCATCATGATACTTATCAATCTTAGCATCCAAACCGGGACTCTGAATATCGTAATCAAAACTATTCCCTGTAATTACTTTCTCTTGATTCAAAGTCGAATCAAACCTAACTTTTTTACCCGGTGTATTAGTTTTATTCTGAGAAACATCTGCATTATCACTCCTTTCTTTTAACGGAGTAATATTCATGTTAAGATGAGTATTTCTTAATGTTTTTACTGTTTCATACTCGTGCTCAAGATCGTCAATTTCTTCTATCTCAATTTCATCCGAGTTGTCCAAATTTAGGGCTGGATTTTCAATTCCTGATTCTTTTGTTTCAGTCTTCTGTTTTGGCGGTTTTCTCGGTACTTCATACGGGTTTAATGTGACATTATTCTCTGATTTCTCCCCTTTGAATGTCCTTCTTAAAGTCTTAAATACTCGCTTCGATAATCTGTTACCAACTTTCAAGAAAGGGTTCTTAGCTTTCTTACTGTCATTGGAATCGTTGGATGAATCTTGGTGAGCGTTCTTGTTCAAGTTTATAATGTCTACGGCACTGAACTGTGACACATCATAACCTAAGATCCTGCTCTGTTTATTAAATTCATTAGCTTCGTCAATATTTTCATAGACTGGACTCTCAGCTCTGTAGTTATCTATATTTTCATATTCATGTTGTCCATCAAGAGATTCATTTACAGTTGATATTGTGCTGTTGGTATCTCCAAATAACCTCCGAGGTTCAAGAACTTTTTCTGCTTGATTTGGTACTTCCACAGGCCTAGTTAGGATCTCTTCATTATATTCCAATTCTGGTTTTGTAGCATCCATGTTCAAAAATGGGTTTTGACTAGGTGCAACTATAGGAATGTTCACATTACCTATATTAGGATCTAAGAATGGGTTAGTATTTTTAGTATTAATCCTTTTTTTCTTAGTTATAATTGTAATAGTCTTGATTTCCATAATATTGCTCTCATTCAAATCATCATCGTAGAATAAAGAATGGTTCGAAAGATTTGGTGAGTCCAACGCAAGTCTATCAATAAAACTGAGGTTTAAATTAGTTGAATTGTTGATAAAAACTTGGTTTGTAACATTTGTTTGTACATTAGTAATAGGTGAGAATACTTTGGTGTCATCGTTTATCATTGTGCTTAAAGATTTCTGTTCTAATACTGAAATTCCAGAATCCATATCTTCATTTAAAGACACTTCCATGATATTATCATTATTCTGCACCACTGTGTTGGAATTAAAACTACTTTGTGTAATATCTGTTATATTCAATGATCTATCTTGCCGCATCGGTAGCTGTGGTACTTCTGATAAGTTAGCGTAAATAGGTTCACTGGAATCCTCATTTGTATCATCGATAACGGCAGGTCTGACATTCTTCTGTACATTTTCAAGTTCTTTGGCAAGTAATTTGTTGACAGTTTTCTTGTTTACTCCTAAGTCCAATGCGGAGTTGTCAAATGTAGCGATATCACCACAGCTTCTGGTGCGTTTCCTCTTCTTAACAGGTATTATCTCCATTGCAGTGTTACACATAGGATCTTCGTTGGCAAGGATGTCTAACGCTGGGTTGAGGTACGCGTTTGAACAAGGTGTTGGAATCTTCCGCTTGCTATTTCCAGGTTTTATTTCAAATTGATTGTTGTCTACGGAGTCCATTGCAGTCTGGAAAGTAGATAAAATAGTATTAAGTACTACCTATGTAATTACTTTTGATTATTTTGACATTTTTGCATGTAAATGCTGTAAAAACTCATCTTTAATTTTGAAGAAAGAAATATTACTGGCCAACACTAAAATACTTTGGATACTAACACTTAAAAAGTCCAAGAGTCCAGTAATCCCTTAGCTTGGAAAAACTACAATAACAATTTCAATTTTTGATTTTACTGCATGGCGAAATATCATGGACTTATATATATTCTATGCATAAAGATTAAGATATAGGGACCATATAGTAGTATTCTATTATTTTTATACAATTATATCGATAATTTCACTGAATAAATCAACATTAAATCGTAACAATGAACAGTGACAGTCATACCTTGAGAAATCCGAAACGCAGCAGCAAACATCAAGGAAATTAATATATTCACTTAAAAAACACGATTATCTTCACTTTAAATCATTGGTTTATGCACAAAACAATAAGTTTCATTCATAACTTTCCGTTTGAAGATAATAAACAAAAAAATCGGCAGGTGTTGAGCAACCGTTATTATTTGACAGTTCAATCCAGAGTTCAGTTGCCATATGTGGGACTTTTTTTCTACCAATTTATTGTACCACGTCATTACAACAGATGGCGTTGGTGGTTAGTTTTATTGAGATTTTAAAGTTGGATATAAGTACATTTATTTAATGAGAAAACGATTTACAATCTAAGAAATGAGTGATTATTTATTACTTTTACTATGAAAACCAAACAAAAACTCGCGTATCTCACTTAATAAAACTACGATTTCATTGCATAAAAATATATTTCTAGATCAAATCACAATTTCCGATTCTTGGAATCAACATAAAACATTATTTTCAGTAACACAAGCATATCACAAACTTTGAGAAGGAATTAAGTGGAATTTTAAACTAAAACTAAACTACTGTGCACATAAATACAAACCCTTAAGTACCTAGACACACTACGCTACCGCCACCTTACAATAACATGTCTATGCGACGCAAATTTACAAAAAAACTTGTTTAAAATTAGTTTGGACATGGAATATGCGTTGTAAGTCAGGTCCCAATTTATTTTTGTCATAGTGGCTCTTTAATATATTTTTATGATTACTGTCATAACTTTTTGTCAAAAATGAACAACACTTATTTTAATGTCAAAAATAACATTGATTGTTCTTGAACATGAAAATTAGTAAGTAGGTACGTCAATACTTTCCGTTTAGTTTATTTTTGTAATGCTATTAATTAACCTTTCAATGAACATGTCTCTAGCTCATTTTAATTTTAATGCATAATTGAGCGTTAATTGTCTTGTATATCGTCATTTATTTTACAACGGCTTAGGTACTACTTATATTTACATCAATTAGTTAAAATTCCCCCACTAATAAGATTTTAAACAATTTAGCAAGATTGATAATACAGAGAATAATGATACATGTCTTTATTTATATAATACCGATTTGGAATTCGCTGAACATTAATTAAATCGATCAGTATCAATTTTTTAATATATTTCATTACTATTATCTTTTGACTTGTTTATCTTACTGATACTTCAACGATACTTATTTTTATATATTTTTTTAAACTTTTGGTTCACCTTCAGGTGGTTTTCAATAAGTACAATTCGATTTTTTTATTTTATCAATTTTAAGTAACACCAAAAATTATCTTTTTTTTTTAAGTTTCACTATTTCTCTCACTTTTGTATCACATCAATATTTCAATAATATATTTTTTCTACACAATCGTACCATATTATTTAAATGTGAATGTATGAGGCGGCTTGTACTTGGAACTTTGAAAACATTAAAGTAATGGACTTATTATGTCATTTAATTAGTATAATTCAAACTAATGAAAGTTAAAGATTTGCAGGGATATAACTACTAGTCATCTACTTAGATATTAAAATGTCATTGAGGAACACATTGTTCAAGGGTGCCTTAATTGTACATTTCATTAAACCCCAAGCGAACCTATTGTCTTTCAATTGTGTCTGTAATTTCCACGATTGAAAGGTTAATTTAATCATGTCTTTATATGCAAACAGTATTTTTTAGGTCTGTAAAATAATACAGCAATCAAATTGAGTGAGCAAAAATGGGCAATTACAATATTTTTTTCACATCTAATAAGATTAATTAATTCATATCTCATAATAACAATTGATTAATTGTAAAGAATTTCCCTATCAGATGATAGCAGTCAAATTCCGTAAGCTAATCCTTTACATGTAATAGCGATTATCACTTATGTAATTTTGTTAATGAAACAGTCTGTAATATATACGTAAATAAAATTCCTGAGTTAAGTACCTAATTTTCTAAAATAATATTTTATATAATTTATTTACTTTAAGTACGATAAAAACATACTTTTATTAAATATAGGTTTAAATACTTCTTTATAATCCAAAGAACGCAATTTTAAATACATACACATACGTAGCTATATAGACAGTTGAACAATTAACGATTTAATAATAAATATTATGCATGGCGTTATGTATATTTTTATAGCTAAAAGCTAACTCTAACTAAAACTTCTGTCACCTCCTAACATATAGACAAATCGTCTAATAAAACAATAATGCTCCATTTATTTTAATAAAAATATAACTTTTATGTACAGCAACAACTAATCCGTTTATTATTTACTACATTTTCTTGTATATTTTTTACAATGGTTGCAAAAGTCTGATCACCAAGCCGTAACTTATGTCTTCCGATTTGCGTTTCTTTTTGTGCATCGTAATAAAGTTAAGGTGGTTTTAGTGATGGGTCTCTAAACACCCTCTATATTCGAATCAGTACAATCTCAATCCTTATCTATTGTAATTACAGATTTATAATTGACCATATTTGAATTACGCATTGCACAAATCACAAGAAAACTTTATTTTCAAGCATAAACGTAAATAACCCAAAATAAATAGTTACGCTAGCTACGTAACTTACTCAACACCGCTATCATTGCATTTTATGACTTCCAACTTAAGTAACACAGAAATGCATATTGTACTAAATATAAAACTCCTTCAAGGACTGAACCTGCAATATAATGAAAACGGAAACTAGAGCTGTTCCATATCTCTATACTAAAACAATGTTTAAAAGTAGAAATTAAACAAAGATTATTAAGAAATAAGCGGTTTATCCATCGCCAACTAAACTACTTTTATTAAAAAGAGACAGCGATTACCTTTCACTTTTCATTATAGTACCAGGATTTCATAAAATTTTAATAGCTAGTCGATATCCAAGTTCTTGAAGGCCCTTTCCATAGCCTTCTCTCGCTTCTTGTCTGGTAAAGCTGCGATCCTCTGTTCCTCCTCGGCTTTGAAGTAGGGCTCCAAGAGTTGGAGCTGTTGCATGCACTTCTTGTGTAGCGTCTGAGTGTCCGGAAGGGTACCGCCGTAATCTGGAGGTAGTGACGATCGCGGCACCACGGTTTCGTAGAACTTCTCCAAGTCTTCGTTCTTGTTGTGGAATTTGAGCTGAAAATAGTGAAAAAGATTTTTTTAGTAGTCGTGTAAATAGAACCAAATAAACAGTCCATATATGAAAATGTCAATGGTATTATATGCTATTAGATATAGTATAATAAATATTTCTCAACGATCCTCTTAAGGAATAACACGGTCACATTTTGCAATTAACCTTAAATCTATTTTTTTATTATATAGTAATCTGCCAAAAATAATTCACTTTTTACAGTTAAGGTACCTACATTCGAGGTGAATGTATGGTAAAAATTATGCAACTTATTGCCCTTGACACCGGTGTCATTGGTGTCGGAACACGGAGTTAAAACCATCATCGACTTTAAGGTATTCGCTTAACTAGTTTGATGCGCGATAATAATGATGAGGCCATAAAAATGTCAAGAGGTAGTCAGAACCTGTTGAAAGAAAAGGGCAAGTTTAAAATAAAATAGGTGTCACCGTTGATCACGTTTTAATATTCATTGAGCCTTACTACCTATTAAATATTAAAATATTAACATTTTTATGAGATTTTTTGCCAAAGGTCAAGATCGGGGTCCAGTTTAGTCTAATGAATATTATACATTTTGCTAATTTATATTTAAGTTATGTGAAGGACAATCAATTTAATATCAGTCAAGGATATGTTTTATAAGAGTAATCAGCAGTTTCTTTATTACTAGATTTTCACATTTCAAAGATCCATATCTGATTTATAATTGCTTTTTTTTATTTGTAAGAAATCAATATCCCCAACTTCGCCCAAAAGTTGGGATCCCTTTTAAATATTTATTAAATTCTCGGTATTTGGCCCACAGATTTTCTGAAAATCTGTTTAGTAGATTCCGAGTTTATCACCAACACACGGTATTCACGGATTCAGACACGGTAGATGATTTAGTTTTATAATTTGATGAACTATACATTAAGTATGGTCCGAAGGTAACTTTTTATAATAATTAAATTACCAAGCAAAACAAAAAATAAATTAAAACTCATAATCAGCCTAGTATTGCTGTTCAGTTCAGTAAACAATTCTAGTAGGTATATTAATTACTGTTCAACCTGATGTCCCTAGTGCGTAACAGGTTTTTCCTTAAAGTAGCTTACTTGCAACTTATATTCTACCCTGTAAATTATTTGCTGTAAGTAGCTGTTCTGCTTAGGACCATGTTATAAATATCCGTATCTGGTTTTTATTTATACACATGTTAATGGTGTGCCTTTAATGAATAAATAATTAATATATTAACTTGTTTGCAAAATTTAACCTTAACCATTTTAAGCAAAAATCTATTTTAAACAGATGTTTTCTAGCAGAGGAAATACTGTGATTCTAGAAGACGATTCGAAATTGAATCCTATGTATGCCAAGGCCGAATGACCCATTTGCAAGTTGAACAGTTACAAGTAAACACTTACATAAAGTAGTGTCAGATCAAACACATATTACCAACATAGATATGTACATAATACTACTTATAGACACATTGTGCGCAGTTCCATAATATTAGATTAATGACAATGTAAAAACTGTTAATTACTCCTTGCTTAATAAAAAAATAATAAAAAAAAACATAACGTTAAGTTTTAGTGAGGTATGGAAAAATGTAATTCAAAAATTGCTGTTACATTTGCAGATATAAAAATAAATAAAAAAAATCATACAAAAAGTTCGTAATAGGAACATCATTTTTAATTTTATTAAGCTTATTTCGTTAAGGTATGGCTGTTTTTCAACTGCACTGCACCCAATATACAGCTTACAATCAGACATAATGACCAATAACCTTTAGCATACTAATGCAGAAACGGCTATTGTAAGACCTACAACTTTTATTGCTGTGTTTCTTCCTTGAAATGTTTACAAAGTTTCTGCAAATACATTACCTACTTCATTAAGTACAAACTATTATTTACTTGTGTGTCTGTAGATGTTAATTTATGGCTGTACGATTCTAATGGCCAGTTTTATTACTGCAACATTATTCGCCAAATTAAATCGTAAAGCTTCAGGATTTGTGATTACTGTGATTGATTAAATTAATCGTCAATGGACAAGTAGAACCAACCAAATTAAAAAAAAAAACAAGTTTGTTTTAATGTCAAAATTTATGACATTCATTTTGTGTTGCAAATAATTGTTTTTAATAGGAAATCTGCAAATGATCCCTCCCACATTGAGCGGAGCAAGAGGGATATTAGAGTTTTACTGACTAAAACCCATATGTATTCCCTAAGTTGCCTTAGGTAGTCCAGGGTCATGGTAAGTCTCACGAACAATAGCGCGGCGAGCATTATTATTATTATTATTTCTGAGAACGGAAATCATCTAAAGACTACAAATACTAGGGATAAGTTACAAACGAAGAAAAACTTACCATATCAAAGAACTTCTTGTCCATAAACGGCCTAATGAGCAACATTAATTTGTCTAAAACTGGTTCTGTGTTCAACACATGTATAGCACGCATGCGTACTGGCATCGCCTCCTGCACATACTGGAAGAATTTTCGGAGGGACCTGAAAATGTTGGAATTTATGTTAATTTATTAATTTTTGTCGCTAAGTAACTTTTGTGGTTTTATGTACTGATTTAATATCAAAATATGTATGAGCTTTAAAATGTTATACAAGTAAACATTCAGTTGGGTAGTTATCTAATGTATTAAGTTTATCATAGTTGTAGCACATTATCTAGTTTCATAGGTACTCATTAGCCCCAAATTAAAAAGAAAGTATTTTTCAGTCTCAAGTCACTAAGGATACCCTATCCGTGGATAAGAAACCCTTATTATCTTACAAATACTGAACAGTCAATTAAACATTAAAAATCAAACCGTCGAATGACGACCAAGATTTTATTAATATTTATGATGGTATATTAATTAATAACTAGATACATTGTAACTAAAACATTGATTATAAGAAAATATACAATGTAATAATAAATGATGATATTAACTTTGAAATATACAAGCAAAAATGGGACATTGATGTAAGTACGTCTTTTACCTTTGTCTATCCTTTTGAAAGCTATGAAAATATAAATATGTAGATATACTATCATAATATTTATACTTATTGAAAATTTATATTGCTTCATTGTTCCGCGACTGTGAATCCATTATGTCGAGGGATAAATATTATTATAACATATAACAAGTTATTACAGAAAAAAAATATTTTGTAATGGACCAGTAAAACTACAATCTGAAAACGGTTAGTCAAAGGATGATGGATCCACAGTTCGAATTTAAATTTAAATTTATACTTACGATAAGCTAACTCTTGTGAGATGTCCGAATTTTACTCCGCGCATGTCGAAGAGAAACATGTAACCTGGTTGTGGACCCCGCTTGGTGAGACAAAGATCTGAAAAAACAATAAAAATGGTAGTTTAGCAAAATCCAAGAAAAGACAAAAAAAATACCTACTAAAATGGTAGCTTTTGCAATAGAAATACGCTAGCTGCGGAGTTTGGTGAACACGCTAATCTCTGGAAAGTACCTACTGGTTCAAATTGAATAATTAGTTTAGTGTTGGATAGCCCATTTATCATACTATTTCACGCTACGACCCAAAATTGCGGGGGGATGCTATGAAATCATGTAAAAAAAAAAACTTCGCGGCTTCACACGCGCACATAAAATATAGTCTATGTTTTTGAGGAATAAAGCAGCTTTCTTTCCTCCTACAAACAAAAAAAAAAACAAACTTTACCTCTTTCTAATATTACTATAGATAAATAAGACAAAAAAAGATTAAGACATTATATATAAGTTAATTATTATTTCTACCAGGCATAAAATTTAAGCGCCGAGGCCGAGATTAGCGGGATCATTGATTTTTCACGGGCTTCTTTCACTTCAAGGCTAAGAAAAATTTTATGGCTGCTTATTCAGGACTTTTACGATGGTAGGTAACATCGTATGTAATAAATGTCTCAGTAGGTAAAAATGAATCTTCTTGACTGATACAACTTACTCTAAGCAAATGTCTTTAGAGTTAAATAACTGAATTTGCCAATCTGATCTTGCTCATACACGTGGTAATATGTGTTACTACAGTAAATTCTGCCTTTGGTTGTAGGTAAACGACATAAATATTAATGAAAAAGCATTTCCGAGACGGTAAACGTACTGTATTTGTTTTATAATTACTTAATAGGCAGAGCTATTATAAAATATGGACTTTACCAAATGTTTATCTTTTATTTAAAATTTACTATGATTTTACCTTCTAAACATTACTGTTCAATTTATGAAAAATTCTAAAGCGTAAAATGTTCTCACAACATAAACAATGAAATGTGCGTCTTTACCTGAAAAATAAAAATACCTTATCTGAAATCCACAAAAAATGCACCCAGGTAACCTAAGCGTTATGTATGACAATTCAAACAATAAAAAAACCGGCCAGGTGCGTGATTTATGATTTTTTTGCCATCTATAAAAACGGCAAAAAAACACGTTTGCTATATGGGAGGCCCACTTAAATATTTATTTTATTCGGTTTTTTTAGTATTTTTTGTTAGAACGGCAACAGAAATATATCACCTGTGAACATGTTAACTACCTATCTATTACGATTCATGAGGTACAGCCTGGTGACAGTCGGACGGACAGCGGAGTCTTTTTAATAGGGTTCATACATCATATTGGTCATCTCATTACCGGGTCCGACTTGAATTTGTTGATACAGCCAGCCAAACCACTTGAAGTTTCTCCATTAACTTATCTATTAAATGAGCAACACCGTGCCCTCGTGAGGGTGATCAGCAGCGGCGATCTCTCGCGCCGGGCCTTGGTACATGGTCCGGAACGAGGAGGAGTGGCAGGCGGTCGCCGCCTTCGGCGAAGCAGTAGAGCTAGCAAAGGAGGAGGCCGAACGCATCGGGCAACGGCGCCCACAGCGCCCCAGCTGCCGCCGGGATTCCTATCCCGATTTCCGGCCCCGCAGACGCGGGGCTTGCGGACGGCGAGCAATGGGTAGCTCGCTATCCGACCGTCCGGTAACTGTCCGGACCGAGCCCAAATTATCGACGATGCGTACTGTTCCCGCGCGCCTCAAGGAGTTGTCAGGAGTCTAACACTATCTCTAACTTCACCGCCCAAGAAAAAAGCCTATTTACTAAATGAATTAAGTACTTACTAAAGCTGAGTAATTCTGAAGCATTCTTAATTACTAAATCCAAGTCAACTTCAATAATGTATTAATTCGCTAGGAAATATTATCAAGAACTGATAGACCATCTGTTCTGTCCGACCACACCGCTCTGACGTCATGTTTTGATTCCATTTAATCAATACCCGCTACTCCGTCACGGGTGATCTGCAGTCACTACCTAGTCTGTTTTATAGCACTAGTGTTTTATCTGGCAATTTTATTTTAGATCTTTGTTTTACGATGATATCAGAGTGCTCGTTTAAAGGGTTAATAAAGGCTTGATCGCAATTTTATAGTACACGTTTAGCGTTTATAGGTCACTAAGTTATGGCTAATGTTGTCAATTATAATAATTATTTGCATAACTGGGTCTGTAGGCATCAAGGACACGAATACTCGTAATAGAGAACTAAACTCGATACTGGCTAAATGCTGAAACTGTGCGAAGCCAAAACTAAACAAAAAAGAAGAAAAAACGACTGTGTTTTTTTTTACAAGCCGGGACTTCTTTTTTTCTTTGTGATCATTAAGTAGTTGGTAATTGGGGTTCCTGGATCAGAAATCATCTGAGATCTCACATTACCCAGTTGATGTGAACTAGACAATCAGTCAATCGATCAATATTTTTCAATACACTTACCTGAAAACCCGCCTTATCCCACCGCTTTTAGGCAAGCAATAGCCTTTTTACCGTACTAGTACAGAAAAGTGCACTTTCGACCCCCGTTTACTAATTTCTTCGTAGGTGTATTGAAAAACTCCTTTGAAACACGTGCAAATTTGTCACTCGTCCTCGGCTCCATAACACACTCGCCTACGGCTCGTGCGAATTCCGCATCTGTCGCAATTAGTGATGTGCCGCTGCTGGCAATATTGCCGTGAAGTGAGAATATTGGTGGGAATATGAATATCGGTGACAATATATATGTATGTTATATACAAGGTGTAAGGGACAGCCCTCCACAAACTTTAAGGGCTTGCTCAGTAGACGAAACTGAACAACCTACAATGAAAAAATTTTTCAAGAAACGAAAAAAAAATCCGCCTCACCATATAAAAATTATAAACTTGATTGGACAGTTTGTATGGAGGCTGAATTTAACATACACAAGCTCTGCTTAGCTTGGGACTAAGTAACGATTACGACGATAAGAATATTATTATTTTCATTTATTCGTAAACATTACATATAAATTACAATATTGCCAGCAATATTCCCATAGTCGCAATGGCGAACTTTCTGCACTTGTGTAAAAATGTACTATTGAGCACCAGACAACTCTACGTTCTACAATCAAGATTTCATCACGACGCGATTATTCAAGTAAGTATTCTAAAATATTGATCGATTGACTGTTTGTCTTGTTCACATCAACTGCGCAATTGGCGGATCCTGGATATTTTCTGATCCAATTACCCACTACTGATAGGAATCTCAGCAACGAAGGTTATCATTATGCCAGTCAACAATACTATTTAGATACATCTATAAATACAAAATAGCAAACTAATACAGACACCATTATTCCGCCGCAATGCGTGGTCATTATGGCAATTTCCCCCGGCGGCTATTCTCGGCAGCGGTACAGATTACATACTAGATACCACAGTGTAAACTATAGTACTTTTAGCCACAGTGAAACTATCCAAATAAATATAGGCAACTTTAACTAATTTGTGTCAGAGACACCTCAATTTTGAGGGTTCCGTATCCAAAGGATGAAAACGGGACCCTATTATTAAGACTTCGCTGTCTGTCCGTCTGTCTGTTACCAGGCTGTATCTCAAGAACTGCGATAGCTACTAGACAGTTGAAATTTTCACAAATTATGTATTTCTGTTGTCGCTATATAGTCTGTCTAAAAAGTCAACCGACTTGGGAATTTTGTATATTTAATTATTTAAAAAATACTTACAATTATTCGATACTTTTTATAAGGTTCTTCTAAGGGTCTCTTAATCAACCTTGATTATTGAACCAGCGTTGACTACATCAGATTTAATTTTACTGTAATAATTACACAAGTCGGTTGACTTATTAGACAGACTCTAACAACAATACTAAAAACAAAACAAAATAAATATTTAAGGGGGGGCTTCCGTACAACAAACGCGATTTTATTTGTCGAACTTTCCTACAGACGGTACGGAACTCTTCGTGTGCGAGTCCAACTCGCACTTGGCCAGTTTTTTTAAATAAATATTTTTTTTTGCAAATAACACGTGCAAAATAAATATTATTATTGTCAGTGGTGGCGCAAGGACTTTGACATTGAAGTGACAGTACATCTTTGAAGGCTCTACCGGGTCGCAATCGTAATGTATGTTTTGACCTTTCAAGGTAACTGAAGTTTCATGCATTATTAAGTCAAATATCCGTTGCCGTGTCGTACATTCAATTTTATGAATAATGCGTTCTTTCTTCACATCAGCTTAAACTAACTGGAAAAATATTCAGAGTTTCTTTAAATTATTTTAGAAGTCAAAAACAATCCTGATCTCTACCTCTGTGAATCCTATGCAACCAAATAATAATAACCAACAAAATTATATATAAAGTTAATTATAGTTTGTTCAGAATCAGTAACTTAATGGATTCCAATAGTTTTTACACCATATTATATTTTCCCAAAAATGTTTAAGAAAGTCACAAGTTGGACACCACTGAAACTAAGTAAAACACAGGTCACGGCAGGTCATAGCGGGTATTAGGCGCCATCAAACAGCTGAGTTGCAAGTGCAAAACCACCTCTGTCACCTGAATGGCCCGGAAATCTTATATTTTTGCTGACATAACCAGCTTATAACTTAGCCATTTTTCATAATCCTCTTTACTTACATACATATTTACAGGTCTTATGACCTAATGCGTCAGTGCTGCTTACAACTATACCCATATAAACATATGCAATTTTGTACATAGATTCTTTACATAATAATACTAGACAGGTTTATCAGGTTTTGCAACTAAAAATAAGGTTGTATATTTATTTTTTCTTTACACATTTTCCATTGCCAAAACCAATTGCTATGGGTAGTTCGGACATTGTAGGCTTTCATATCAATTGGATAAGTCAGGTAATCTTATCAGCCCTCTAGACCTCCACAATGTACACACTGTGAAGGGACGAGGACGAAATAAGTCGCTTCCTGACCACCGCTAAGTTCATTTTTGCTTGCACTCGAAACGAAAATTTCAAAGGTTTTGGTTTGGCGACGCGCCGCAGGATCCAAGCGAAAAAAATTTTAAGTGATCAAGCAGAAATGACCGTAATGGTACCTGCGAACCTCCCTACTACGTCATGTATGTAGGTAACGGTATCTTTTCAGTGTCTCCCGACCGTGAAATTCTGAGCGCGCTTCACGCAAGAGCTCGTCTGGTAATATTGATTTTCCTGCCGCCCTTATGCGCTATGCTTCCCTGGTAGTCGAGGTATGTACGAGTTCTGTCTAGGTGCATGTCCTAAAAAAAGAACACGGTTAGTCGTGTTCTTTTATAGGACATGCATCTGGCTTCAGCTACCACGTCAGCATAAATCGTAATCAATATTTTCTATCAATACCTAAATATCCATAATATAGCTTTCACAGAATGTGATGGTTGATTTTTTATAGAAATTGTCCTATTTTTAGAACAATTTGTACGAAAACATGTTGGTTAATCACATCGCGCCAATCTGAAGGAGCCCAATAAAGATACAATTTTGTCTACATTTTCTAGACATGGCAACGATTGTTGCATCAATCAAATACTTAATATACATCCATGTCATCCATACTCGATAAAGCAGCGAAGAACCAGAACTTCACTAAGTATGAATTCAAAAATATATTTTATAATATTTATTATGCACTATGTAATACCGAAACAGAAGTTGTCAACCTTGACTGTTCAGACAATTTGCGAGAAGGGACCATTTCGCAAGACTTCGCGAGGATATGTAGGTCGCGTCCTTTGCAGACCTTTGCTAGGTATTCAGCAGTGCCGTAACTGGGGCGGTGTCGGCGGTGCCCAGGCACGGGGCGCAGGCTCTGGTGGGGCGCAGAAATTAACAAACCAAGAGTGATAGAATCGATGAAAAATGCTAGTCTTGAACAAAGTGACAACGTAGAACACTCTAATATTGTCTTTTTAGCATTGACGGCACGGTTGGCGCAGTGGTTGAGCGGTTAACTGCTGCGCTGCGTGTCACAAATTTGATCCCCGCATGGAACAATTATTTGTATGGTTTACAGATATGTATTTCGAATGTAGGTGTCTTGTATATTTGAGTTTACATGTTTGTGAACGCACTCGCTATACAGAAGTAATTCCTAGTGCGGTGCAAGACCAAGTTTTGTATCATTCAATTCATCAGAAGAAGGTTTAAATTAATCGATCCCTTTTGCTCAATGCCATGACCTGGGCTAGATCCGACAGCTCAGGTCGACGTCGTTGAATGCCTACACGAGGACACAGTGGGGTTCCGCCCGAAGTTTCAGAAACAGGCACCGGGCGTATAAAAAGCTAATTACGGCACTGGTATTCAGTAACTTTTTACGAGGTAAAAAACGACCCTAGTAAAATCAAAAGCCTTTGAAATAGAGCATTCACTCAAAGGTTAGGAAAGTGAAAGGTGATTTTTTATTCGTTTTTGTAAGCTGACAAACATTATTTGGGTCGTAAGAAAAGCGCTGATTCAATGCTTCGTTTGACTGAATTATGTCTTTATTTCATCTGAGTGCCGAGTGCGAGTTGTTTTTACGTTAACACGACCGAAATGTTTACCGCGTTAACGCTCTCTGATTGGTTAAAAGCTCAGAGCGAGCCAATCGAAGCGCCGAACGTCATAAACGTGTCGATCGCGTTATCGTAAAACAAACTCGCACTAAGCACTCTGTATTCAGTGATTGAAAGTTTGAAAGGGAATCGTTTATCTTGGTATGCGTTTCTTGGTATGGTCATGTGAAGAGGCCCATAACAAGAAACGCATCCCTATGAAACACATGATACTAAGAGTTATGAATATACATGTGGATGGATGGACAGGGGAATTGAGTCCAAAGAAAAGGTGGATGGATTGTGTGAGGAGTGATAAGTATGAAAGAAATGGGAGTCAATCATGAGTCAATGATAGCGTGACTGCTGACAGGATAGCATGGAATAAAAGTGTTTTGCATGCCTTAGTTAAGGTAGTTAGTATGGATCATAAAACTTGAAAAATACCTATAACTTGTACCTACTTTCTGTGCAAAATAAAATCTATTCTATTCTAAAAAAACGTGTTGCGCTGACCCCGAGTAATGGGATAAGACCAAGAAGATGATGTTTTGATTTCAATTGTATTTTTATGTATTTCTTCTTCTGAAGTATAGGAAATTGTCGAACAGTTCCTCTCATTCAGGATGGAGTGAAAGAAAGTATCAGATCAACTTTCCTTTGCGTTCCAGGGCCGCGATATCTCATTCGAATCATCATCATCATCATCATCATTTCAGCCGAAAGACATCCACTGTTGGACATAGGCTTCCTCCAATATTCGCCACAATGATGGTCCTGTGCGACCCACATCCATCGAATTCCCACAACCCTTACTTACCCTCTTTCGAATACAATCTCGCAAACCGAATACAGGTCCCGGATTTATCTAAAAATAACTAACCCTCTCGTCTCCCGTCTGACGTGGAAGCAAATTAATGTAATGAAAATCGATAATAACCGGTTGAACAGTTCGTAGGCTCAGATCTATGCTTTTTTAGGGTTCCGTAGTCAACTAGGAACCCTTATAGTTTCGCCATGTCTGTCTGTCTGTCCGTCCTCGCTTAATCTCTGGGACCGTTAGCACTAGAAAGCTGAAATTTGGTACCAATATGTATATCAATAACGCCGACAAAGTGGTAAAATAAAAATTGGAAAAAAATGTTTTATTAGGGTAGCCCCCCTATATTTTTGATAATGTCAATAATTTCGGAAATAATCGCAAAAAAAAACAAAAAACAATGTGTGTGTGGCCCTCTAACTTTTGAACCATAAGTTTAGAAAATATGAAAAAAATCTGACAAGTAGAACTTTATAAGGACTTTCTAGGAAAATTATTTTGAACTTGATGGAAAGAACAGTTTTTGTACAAAAAAGACAAAAAGGTTCTACAAAATAATTTCTGGACTAAGTTTGTAGTATAATCGTATATGCAAGCATTTTTTTAAACTCATTAGTGGGTACACTTATTTTGACGGACGGGAAACTACGGAAACCTACACTGAGCGTGGCCCGACACGCTCTTGGCCGGGTTTTTTACAGAACTATGATTTGGAACGTGCCATTTATCTTCACTTTTTTGAATGGCCGACATTCTGACAATTCAAAAGTGCCTGTTAATTTATTTTTACCCGACTGCAAGAAGGGTTATGTTTTTTAAAGCCTCATGCAATATAAAAATGCCTTAGGCATTTCTTACCAGTTAATCTATTCTAATTGTGTATTAGAAACAAAATTTCTAATTTCTCTCTTATTTTTTTTTAAACATTTTCACAACTTAAACTTTAATTTTATAAATAACTAATTATAAATTTGTTATTCACCACCAATTCAAGGCACCATTACTTCAAGCCGTTTCAGAAACAATGAAAATGAACTTTATTATTACGATAAAATGGGTCACCTTGAGCGATAATAATTTTGGTTTGACTTTTTTTATAGTGAGAAATCTTATGACTTCTCCCGCTCAAGGGTAGAGCGGGTGAGCGTGTCAGACTTTTACTAACTAATACCACACTATGTTTCTTCAGTTGCCTTTTGCATTCTAGAACCATGAGTAAATCCTTTTCAGGAAATAATATATTTATATTTTTCATTATATATGAGTTATTCCTTTTTCAAAATTCGTTAAACAGTTGTTACTTTATGTTTTGTTTTTTTTTTCTGTTACCTACCTTAATAACTTTATATTAGTCATGAAACCCCTGAAATCTCAAAAGACAAAGTAATTTTTCCGTACAGATTAAAATGCCTAAATTATAAAGTTTATTTCAACTTAGAATCCCAAATGAATCTGGAGTTATTAACAATTATAATTTCTAAGTAAAGACCCAAAATTTAGGTAGAAAATTTTATAAAAAACCACTTATCATTATCGTGTTTTATGGCAGACGCTTATATTTAAGCAATATCCCATTACTCAGCAGGTACATAAGTACCTAATTAGTTCTATCATCTTTTTCGCCTAAAACATAGAGATGACGCAGTATCTTGCACATTCTTCTCCATAGAGATCTACGCTTTGGAATGTGCAATTACAATATTTTTTTCTGACTGACTGACTTCTTGACATTTCAAAAGTGTCTGTAAATGTATGTTCGGAGCAATACAACCGAACAGCTAAGCACTTTTGCTTTCGTACATTTTTATATAACTAGCAAACGTAATTATTAAAGAGTACCTACGTATTCGGTCGTCGATCGCGTAACTCAAACCAAACCAAAACCATTCAAACCATCTTTTAGGATAAACCAGCTTATCTTTCTTACTTATAACTACTTTTATCTCCATATTTAGTTGTATAAATCATAAAACCATAATCAAACTAAAGTCGTATCATTTAAACCGAACCAAAATCAAACCATAACCATCAAATAAACCAAAACCACTAAAATATCAAACAATCTAGAAAGTAGGTATTGCGCACACAGATACCAAGTTTCTACAGTTTATTTAAAATAAAATGCTTTGAATCTTTAAATCATAACAAAAACAAGTAGATATGAATAAAATCTGTGCAGTATTTTCGATAACATTGTGTTCAAACTCCAACGGAATCGCGGATTAGGTCTTTTCCATATGATCGATGATAATTTACTCGATGATAACGAATAATTAGGTATACTTAATTATTTTCGTGATATAAGTAGGTACAAACACACACGTACCAGCTGCGCAAGTAGCGTCGGTCGCCAGGTGTCCGGAATTCCGCATAAAGGCGGACAAGGTCCGGCTTTTAGGTTATGTGTCCGGCCAAATTAGGCAGAGACCGGCTTCACTGGCTTTGGTTAGGTTTTTTTTTGTGAGACAATACCACTTTGGAATAGCATCATTTTTATGACTTTTGACATCTAAAAAGTGCCAGCGGGTAAACCGAAGGATGGAAGCTTACTAATAAGGCCCTTCGTGCCAAAACCTATCACAAGCCTTCAAGATATCGAGGGAGACGGCAAGCGCTTCCCCGTGCTTCTCGATGGCCTCACTCCAGATGTGGATGGCATACGCTAGAAGATCTCCAGTTGACCGATTACGGCGAAAGCTGTATTGACGGTTGGTATCCTAAGGGATATCATTAGCTTCTAGGTATGCCAGGAGCTTAGTGTTGAGTACACGTTCCATGGTCTTATAGAGAATGGACGTTACTGAGATCGGTCACTTTTCATCCTCAAATGAAAGCCTAAGTAGGCGTGTCAGGATCGGAGACAATTCAGGCGCACACGTTCTCAGAACAATTGCTAGTATCCCGTTTGGACCGCTAGCCTTGTTCACGTCAAAGTTACGTAGCACCCTACGGACGTCCTTCTGTTGGATGCGAATAACCGACATATTCGTATCGTAACCATCAGGGTGAACAGGGGTCGGTTACCTGGATCTAAACGCGAAGATTCCGCGAAGAGTGAGGCAAACAAATTTGCTTTCTCCTCAGCGGTATGTGCCAGCGACCCACCAGGTTTCAGCAGTGGTGGTAGTGAAGGGCGGCAGAAGTTCGATTCAACCGACTTAGCCAGGGACGAAAACGCCTTACTACCCGCATGGTATAAAGCTAGTTTGTTCCCGATGCGGCTAATGTGGTCGAACCGAGACCTCCGCATCACCGTCTTGCAAGACTTGGCAGCTCTGTTGAAAGCTTGTTTTGGCTTGGTCTTGTTCTGGCTTACGTCATTCGTATTGTGCATACGAGCATCGGCACATACCTGATATGCTGCGTGCTTGAGCGCGTTAGCGCGATCAGACTCCGCACCAAATCAAGGGCGAGTTCGACCAGACATGGCTACGTCGGAGAATGGAATATAGTACTCCATTTTGTTCAATCAAGTAATTAATTAGGTAGATGGTTAAACCACAAAGCGATGTGTCAATAGTAATTATGGTTTTTATAGTATTGGATCTCTAAATTTACAAAACTGAATTTCACTAAAAATGTGTATTTATTTTATTATTAACACTTTTTCACATACAAAAAGTGAAATTATATTAAAAGAATTACAATACATTAAATCACACTGCGTACACGCACCCAATTTATGATCACACCCACAGATTTTAGACTTAACAAAAAAAAAGCATTTATTTTTTTAACAATACATTAATAGCAGGGTTATCATCCATTGGACGGCTATTAATGGCTACTTATGGATTATAATCGATAATAACTCAAAGCATCCGGCTATTAACCCAACACTAGTTGGGGCAGTGGTGGAGCGGTTGACTGCTGCACTGCTTGTCACGGATTCGATCCCCGCACGGAACAATTATTTGTATGGTTAACAGATAGGTATTTCGAATGTAGGTGTCTTGTATATTTAAGTTTACATGTTTGTGAACGCACTCACTATACACAAGTAATTCCTAGTGCGACGTGCGGTGCAACGTTTTATATATAGAAGACCAAGTTTTGTATCATTCATTTCATCAGAAGAAAGTCTAAATAAACCGATCCCTCTTGCTCCATACCATGGCCTGAACTAGATCCGACAGCTCAGGTCACGTCGTTGAATGCCTACACGAGGACACAGTGGGGAAGCAGTTTCAGAAACAGGCACCGGGCGTATAAAAAGCTAATTACGGCACTGGTATTCAGTAACTTTTTACGAGTTACGAGGCAAAAAACGACCCTAGTAAAATCAAAAGCCTTTGAAATAGAGCCTTTACTCAAAGGTTAGGAAAGTGATTTTTTATTCCTTTTTGGAAGCTGACAAACATTATTTGGGTCGTAAGAAAAGCGCTGATTCTCAAATGCTTCGTTTGACTGAATTATGTCTTTATTTCATCTGAGGGCCGAGTGCGAGTTGTTTTTACGACGAAATGTTTACCGCGTTAACGCTATCTGATTGGTTAAAAGCTCAGAGCGAACCAATCGAAGCGCCGAACGTCATAAACGTGTCGATCGCGTTATCGTAAAACAAACTCGCACTAAGCACTCCGTATTCAGTGATTGAAAGGTTGAAAGGGAATCGTTTATCTTGGTATGCGTTTCTTGGTATGGTCATATGAAGAGGCCCATACCAAGAAACGCATCCCTATGAAACGCATGATACTAAGAGTTATAAATATACATGGGGATGGATGGAGAGGGGAATTTAGTCCAAAGAAAAGGTGGATAGATTGTGTGAGGAGTGATATGAAAGAAATGGGAATCAATGATAGCGTGACTGCTGACAGGATAGCATGGAATAAAAAAAACGTGTTGCGCTGACCCCAAGTAATGGGATAAGAGCAAGAACATGATGTTTTGATTTCAATTGTATTTTTATGTATTTCTTCTTCTGAAGTATAGGAAATTGTCGAAAAGTTCCTCCCGCTCAGGATGGAGTGAAAGAAAGTATCAGATCAACTTTCCTTTGCGTTTCAGGCCCGCGATATCTCATTCGAATCATCATCATATCAGCCGAAAGACATCCACTGTTGGACATAGGCTTCCTCCAATATTCGCCACAATGGTGGTCCTGTGCGACCCACATCCATCGAATTCCCGCAACCCTTACTTACCCTCTTTCGAATACAATATCACAAACCGAATACAGGTCCCGGATTTATCTAAAAATAACTAACCCTCTCGTCTCCCGTCTGACGTGGAAGCAAATTAATGTAATGAAAATCGATAATAACCGGCTGAACAGTTCGTAGGCTCAGATCTATGCTTTCTTCTATAGAACTACGCTTTGGAACGTGCCATTTAGCTTCACTTTTTTGAATGACCGACATTCTGACAATTCAAAAGTGCCTGTTAATTTATTTTTACCCGACTGCAAGAAGGGTTATGTTTTTTAAAACCTCATGCAATATAAAAATGCATAGACGGACTTAATGCCTTAGGCATTTCTTACCAGTTAATCTATTCTAATTGTGTATTAGAATTAAAATTTCTAATTTCTCTCTTATTTTTTTAAAACCTTTTCACAACTTAAACCTTAATTTTATTAATAACTATTTATCAATTTGTCATTCGCCACCAATTCAAGGAACCATTACCTCAAGCCGTTTCAGAAACAATGAAAATCAACTGTTTATTATTACGATAAAATGGGTCACCTTGAGCGATGATAATAATGTCGGTTTGACTTTTTTTTATAGTGAGAAATCTTATGACTTCTCCCGCTCAAGGGTAGAGCGGGTGAGCGTATCAGACTTTTACTAACTAATACCACAATATGTTTCTTCAGTTGCCTTTTGCGTTCTAGAACCAGGAGTAAATCCTTTCAGAAAATTATCTAGATTTATATTTTTCATTATATATGAGTTATTCCTTTTTCAAAATTCGTTAAACAGTTGTTACTTTATGTTTTGTTTTTTTTTTCTGTTACCTACCTTAATAACTTTATTAGTCATTATAGTCCTGAAATCTCAAAAGTAATTTTTCCGTACAGATTAAAATGCCTAAATTATAAAGTTTATTTCAACTTAGAATCCCAAATGAATCTGAAGTTATTAACAATTATAATTTCTAAGTAAAGACGTACTGACCACTTATCATAATCGTGTTTTATGGCAGACGCTAATATTTAAGCAATATCCCATTACTCAGTAGGTACATAAGTACCAAATTTTTTTGACTGGCCTGTTGGTCTAGTGGTTAGTGACCCTGACTGCTATGGCGGAGGTCGTGGGTTCGATTCCCACCCAGGACAAATGTTTGTGTGATGAGCACGATCATTTGTTCTGAGTCTGGGTGTAATTTATCTATGGTATGTATGTATTTAGAAATATATAAGTATGTTTATCAGTTGTCTAGTACCCATAACACAAGCTCTGCTTAGCTTGGGACTAGACGGCGCTATGTGATAGTTGTGGAATATTATTATATATTATTAATATTATTATATATATTATTAAAAATTAGTTCTATCATCTTTCTCGCCGAAAACATAGAGATGACGGAGTTTCTTGCACATTCTTCTCCATAGAGATCCACGCTTTGGAATGTGCAATTACCATATTTTTTTCTGACTGACTGACTTCCTGACATTTCAAGTGTCTGTAAATGGTTTATTTAAAATAAAATGCTTTGAATCTTTAAATCATAACAAAAACAAGTAGATATGAATAAAATCTGTGCAGTATTTTCGATAACATTGTGTTCAAACTCCAACGGAATCGCGGATTAGGTCTTTTCCATATGATCGATGATAATTTACGCGATGATAACGAATAATTAGGTATACTTAATTATTTTCGTGATATAAGTAGGTACAAACGCACACGTACCAGCTGCGCAAGTAGCGTCGCCAGGCGTCCGGAATTCCGGATAAAGGCGGACAAGGTCCGGCTTTTAGGTTATGTGTCCGGCCAAATTAGGCAGAGACAGGCCGGTCTCTGCCTAGTTGCCACTGGCTTTGGTTAGGTTTTTTTTTTTATGAGACAATACCACTTTGGAATGTGCAACTAGCATCAATTTTCTGACTGATTGACGTTTTGACATTTAAAAAGTGCCTGTAAACGGTTTATTTGAAATATAAAGCTTTGAATCTTTGAATCTTTTGACCATTTTTTCAGGTTTGTCACTGTGTTCTGTTCCTTACCTTGTCCCGCTAGCGCAAAGTGGAGCAGACTAGTAATTAGGTACCTATATCAGACAATTTTATTGTTGCTTCATTAGAATTTAAAAAGATTTTATGGTCAAAAAACCGGCCAAGTGCGAGTCGGACTCGCCCATGAAGGGTTCCGTAGCAGCAAGTAACATAATATAAAAGTTCTTGTAATGTGTTGTAACTTTGATCGATGTTTTAATAATAGTGTATTTTTTTCGATTTATGACGCATTAAAAAAAAACTACTCACTAGATTTCGTTCAAACCAATTTTCGTTGGTAGTTTTTATAGTAATGTACATCATATATTTTTTTTAGATTTATCATTCTCTTATCTTAGAAGTTAGAGGGGGGGGGACACACATTTTACCACTTTGGAAGTGTCTCTCGCGCAAAGTATTCAGTTTAGAAAAAAATGATTTTAGAAACCTCAGTATCATTTTTGAAGACCTATCCATAGATACCCCACACGCATGGGTTTGATGAAAAAAAAATTTTTGAGTTTCAGTTCTATGTATGGGGACCCCCAAAATTTATTGCTTTTTTTCTATTTTTGTGTGAAAATCTTAATGCAGTTCACAGAATACATCTACTTACAAAGTTTCAACAGTATAGCTCTTATAGTTTCGGAAAAAAGTGGCTGTGACATACGGACGGACAGACAGACAGACAGACAGACAGACAGACAGACAGACAGACAGACAGACAGACAGACAGACAGACAGACAGACATGACGAATCTATAAGGGTTCCGTTTTTTGCCATTTGGCTACGGAACCCTAAAAAAAAGACGTTCTTACTTCAAAAAAAATTGTCGGTCTTTTCATTCAAAAGCCCAGCTAAACAGGCTGATCTGTCCGAATTTTTTGTTTTGTGAGTTGGCAACCCTATGCGCAGGCAATGTCAGAATAGCTCATGTCATCATGCAGAGATTAGCTACTCAAGGCTGGAAGCCTCCCTAATGCGGTGGAGGTAATGTTACACGAGCGAAAATTTTACAACTCAGCCGTTAACATGAAAAAACGGCCAAGTGCGAGTCGTCCTTGCGCACGAAGAATTCCATACAATAGGGTAGTTTCCAGGGTCAAAATAATTACATTTTATCTCATACGCATTTTAGATTATAAAAAAATATTGGACACGTATTTTTTCTTTAAATAAAGATTATAGCTCATTAAAGTTACGTGAGGGGGGTGTAGGTAGAGGGCGCGGTGTGAGTTGTGGTGTTAGTATGTAGTGTTTTAGTAAAATAATAGGGTCTTTGTTTTTACCCTTTGGGTACGGAACCATGTAGATGTAGCGACATAATATATACCATAGATATCCATATATACCTATGTGACCACATAGGAACTAAAACTCAAAATCCTGCATCGAAGTTTCAGTTTTCTGGGCGATTGAAACGTAGGTGTATACAACGGTCTGAAAAACAGGTATATCGGGCAGTTTCCGAATTAGACACAACACCTGTCTGGTCGGAGGATCCTCCCTTTTGAATAGAGGATATTATCATTTTATACCCAGATACAGTTGCCATCACTGATCTTGAACACTTGCGCAGAAGTCAAATATTCGATCTCTTTAGTGGTGCGAAGTGCGACGCGGGGCCGGGGAGTGTCAGTGATTGGCTAGCCGCGTCATAGACGCCACTCCTCATTCGTCCACTGCGTTGCTGCATGTATCTAACAACGAAGACGATTAGCTCGCCAATGTATGGAATACGCAAAGCGATTTCCACTTTGACGCCGAGCGTTCAATATCCGTGATGGCAACTGTACCTCCACAACACACTAACACACTACTACACTAATATTATAAAGAAGTGAGGTTTGTTTTTTTTTTGTTTGTAGGAGGGTAATCTCTGGAAGTACTGGTCCGATAGAATAGAATAGAATAGCATTTATTCGGCGCAAGCAACACAATATTCAACAACATAGAATAATATTAATAATTAAAAAAAAAAAGTACAGACATACAATACAAGTTGCAGTGCCTTTGCCTGAACCGAAAGGGTCACCAACTCAGCAATTGCTGGGCGTCAAACACCCAGCGCTGATTTTCAGCTGGCACCCCGCAGTGACGCACGGATGATGGTAAATAAATATTCTATTCTATTCTATACTGGTCCGATAGCAATTTTTTTTTTCTCCGATATAAAGCTGCTATAAGCTTTAAAAAAAAATACCTGAGTGATATAGGCTATGCTATAACTACACTAATATTATAAAGAGGTAAAGTTTGTTTTTTTTTGTTTGTAGGATGTAATCTTTGAAAGTAGGTACTGGTCCGATTGCTAATTTTTTTCACCGTTAGAAAGCTGCTTTATTCCTGAGTGACATAGGCTATATATATTTATGTACGTGGGCGAAGCCACGGGCAAAAGCTAGCCTAGAATAAAATAAAATGTGACCATAACTGTCGAGTAAAGTTTTCTTTTTTGTGGATTTTTCAGACTTATTTACTTGAAGAAGCTTCGAAGATTTCATTAGCAGGCGAGGTCATTTCCCTAATTTGAAACGTAATGAGTTTCTTGTTCGGGCGTCGTAGGCGTTTGGAATCTGAGAGCCTTGTTATAACTAGATAGTTAGCTACCGTTTATTAATTATTATTATAGCTTATTTTACATTTCGGTGGCAACGGGCAAGGCACGGGCACATTACTCGCAGAACAGATGGCCGTTGCGGCAAAAAGTTCTGGAGTGGCGACCACGTACCGGAAAACGCAGCGTTGGAAGGCCACCTACAAGGTGAACTGACGACCTGGTGAAGGTAGCGGGAATCCGATAGATGCGGGACATAGGATCTTTCATTGTGGCGACACTTCCTGAAAGGCAAAAGATCCTGTGTCGATGGTGATGATTTTAAATTTAGGTCTCTAACGACCTGTTCATAGGATTACCATATCTCAGGATTTGTCCTGAGCTTACAGGATTATTATACCAGATTATACCACTTAAATACAAACAAAAAGTATTCAATTCATGTATGCTACCTGTTATGACGTACGGATGTCAAACATGGAGTTTAACGCAACAAAACATACGCACATTAGAGACCTGCCAACATGGAATGGAAAGAAGTATGCTCAATGTTAAACTAAGAGACCGACTAAAACTTGAAACAATCTGGAAGCAAACCAGAGTCACAGATGTGACATATTGTATCAAAAAAAACTAAAGTGGAGGTGGACAGGCCACATGATGAGGAACAAAAAGAACAAATGGACAAAAGACGTAACCGAGTGCTGTCCAAGACAACACAAAAGAAAAAGAGGCAGACAGCGTCGGAGGTGGGAAGATGACATAAAAAGAATAGCAGGAACGACATGGAGAAGAAAGGCACAAGAACGTACTCTATGGCAAGCTTTAGGGGAGGCCTATGCTGAGTAGCAAGACAATCTTCGCAAAACTGGTGTCAATATTAGAAATTTTGTTTAGTGGATAAGAAATAAGTTTTGTAAGATTGTTAAATAAAGGCTTTATTATTATTATTATTACAGGATTATTGGACTCTTCTCAAGATAGCGGCTGGATTTTTAGCTTATATTTTATTTCAAGATCTTATTAAAAAGTGAAAAAAAAAACAAAAATAACATTCCTTTGGATTGAATGCGACGTGCAACGCGTGAGCGAGTTCCGCAGTGTATGTAGGTATAAAAAAAATAATTTAAAAAAAAAACAACTGTAAAAATCTTTGGAGTTTTCAATGGAAATCAGGCCTTTTATCCGTACTTTTGATTTTCCATCTGGTAATCCTACCTGATCATGACTTAGGTCTTAGCGGCGAGTCGGGTGCTATCAGCGGCATCTCGTAGCATGCTTCAAAAATGTTCACACTTTTGCTGTCACCGCTCGCCGTCCGCGCTTAGCTCCCGCTCACATCGGTAAGGTCGTGAACAAACCGTTTGTGTTATTTGGCTACAAGACCGTCACGTCTCAGCTGTAAGGACCTTGCACGTACGTCATACATATGATTTTATATGCACTTAAATATAATGTAGATATATTACCTACAGTGTTTTATATTATAGTGCTGGCAATGTTGTCGGTTCTTAATTTAACTATCTCTGAAGGAACATTGGCTCCTAAAACACAGGCTCTTGGCCTAGTTTAGGAGGCAGCAGTTCGTGTTTTCTTTGTGTCAATGTACATTTGTTTGTAACCGAGTACTAAATTATTTAAAATGTTAAATCTACACTAATATTATAAAGAGGTAAAGTTTGTTTTTTTTTGTTTGTAGGATGTAATCTTGTAATGTAATAGCGTGACGAGTGACAGGACAGAATGGAAGAAAAAAACGTGTTGTGCCGACCCCAAATAAAACGGGACAAGGGCAGGACGAAGAAGAAGGATGTAATCTGTTTTTTTTTTTATATTTCTATGGATGTAATCTTTGAAAGTAGGTACTGGTTCGATTGCGAAAAATTTTTTAACGATAGAAAGCTGCTTTATTCCTGAATGACATAGGCTATATTTTATGTACGCGGGCGAAGCTGCCGGCAAAAACTAGTGTACAAATAAACTTTTTTTTATGTAATAAAAAAAATATATCTGGGTATCCCAAGCTCTTGACGTAAGATAATCAAGTTTTGAACTATCAAAAATATCATCAATCTACATCAAGCCAGTAAATCCCAATTTAACTAAATTTGTTTGTCCATCACATTTCACGAGTCGTTGAACATCTGTGGCCATCCAGTTTATGTAATTTATATGGTCATTAGGTAAAAATAAAAACAGATTTTTATTTCATGAAAAATCATCTCAATCGATTTTGTCGTGCTTTGTGTAATCATTCTTAATTTGCAATCGACACCATTAACTGAAGTTCGTACTTGTGACTGTGTGGATTTTTTTATCCTGGTTTTTCTCTTTGATTTCGCATATTTTTGATGTTACAGGAAAAAACTTTTTTTGTATTTGGGCACAGTTATTAAAATATGTACACAAAATTATCATTTGTGTAATTATAATAATATAGAAATACTTTTATTAGAGACAGACACAGCACAACGGTTACAAACACAAAGAAAGGGTGTTCTTAATATCGGTTTTGATCACGCATGCGGAATTGCTCCGCACGCGTAACCTCCGCTAATGTCCTTTTCGTACAAGTACCTATTCATTGTAATGCATGGAATACGCACGCAGGACGCGGATTTGTCGTCCATTGTAAACAACCAAAATTGTCTGCATGGCAATTTCGCATGCGTGATGAAATCCGCATGATATTAAAAAAAAAACACAATCCACCGAGCGTGCCCGCATCGAAAGAGAAACCACCTCAGCATTAAAATATGCGGGCGTCAGACACCCAGCGCTGGTTTTAAAATAAAAAAGGAATATATAATTTGTATAATTGAATTAAATGTTGATATTTGTCTACTCACTGGTGTATAATTTAATAATTCTTTTTTTATTAGAAAATTATTGAATTAAAAATCTAATATTATGCCTAAATTTATCGTATAAAAAGGACACGACCTTGGTAGACCCATTATCTACTACTCACTAAACATATTTGTCGCATATTAGAAAATGCAAATATGGCATAAATATAGTACAAATAGAAGGATCTTTGCTTCCAGTCCAACATAGATTTTCCCCTGTATATTTTCATGTTAAAAAGGATTATTTATTAAAGTTAATTACCTGTATTTGCATATTTAAAGATCGTACGTGGGACATACACGGTCGGCGATTTAAATGCAATCAATATTTGCTAAATACACAAAAAAAAAAATCAAACGTTACCTTGCTTGGCCGGCCTTGTGAATTGGGCTGTCTTGGTCTACACTCTACATTAATCGATTACATTTAATGATCAACAAAGTTTACGAAACATAAATGTTTTAGAATGTGAATTTGCTTATTTAATAGAAAAAAATATAATTAGTTAGACTAGCGGTCCCGTCAGGCCTTCTCCAGCTCGAATACAACCTTTTCGTCAGAACAAAAAATTGACAACTAGATTGCAGCGCCACCTACCACCCACTTAAATACACAACATGTTATCCAATTCGGTCAAGCTGTTTTGGAAGAGTTAATGACAAACACACGTTATATCTTTATATTAATAATAAATAACTTCTCCTAAGCTAAATACAATAGAACCCGATAGATAGGTGGCGTTACAATCGGGTAATATTTTTTTTTTTAAAGTCAGTTTTCGGGCATGACTGCGTCGCCCGGAAATGCTGTACGATTAGATATACTCGTATGTGTTATATATATATATATATAGAGATTTGCATTTGCTTAAAACCGACAAACTGCAACTATTATACTTAAAAGGGATTAAATATAATGACCACCATAAAACGCTTTGGTACCCTTAGTTCTTTTGTCAAAAATATATTACTTGACACCAAAAAAATGAAATCCTAAAGTTACAATAGTATTTTAGTTACGACTGTACTTTAAATTGTATTCAAACACCAAATGTAGTAAATGATAACCAAATCTTAGCGAGCAAATTAATGCGCTCTTTTTAGCCCCGTAGAGCAAGATGATACTTTGTCTAATCAACAATCTATCTTAGTGGAATTTTAGGGCACCCCGGGTCGGATAGATTTAGGTTAGAAGAAGGTGGCGGGGTCGTAGTGAGCGAGCGAAGCGAGCGAACACAGACCCCGTCACCTTCTTCGAGGTTATTTTTTTTTAAACCACCCAGAAGTAAGAGCCCCGCGTAGCGGGGCTCCGTCGAGCTGCTGCTTGGCAGGTAGTTAACCTAACCTCAAAATTTTAACTACTGATATCTCCGTAACCATGGGGTTCTGCCGATGCTTTATTTGGATTCATTTTGCTTAAATAGGATAGCGAGATGTTAAAACTGGTTATAATTTTACATTAAAATGTAGATTTAATTTTGGTGATCATTTACTATTTTTGTCTTTTATATGTTACTATATCTGGTGGTAAGTTAAACATAAGCCTACTTAAAATGCCAAATTGAATTGACCATGGACTTCAACAGTCTGATACATTTTTTTCGTAAGTTTATATCTTACGGAGAGGTACTTTTTTTTCACTGAAATGCATATCGACGCACAGCCGAAGCTACTGGATTTAGGATCGTGAACTTTTCCACAAAGCCTCTTTTAACCGACTTCAAAAACAAGAAGGTTCTATGTTCGGCTGAATGTATTTTTTTTAATGTAATTTCACCGATATCAACTCAGACTCGACCAATACTACTCACTCAATACTCGATCAATACTACCTACTCGATCAATTGTGGACTGATTTTGAAAATTATTTTTTTGATAGAAAGGTATGCTTCCAAGTTTTATTTTTATTTTTTATTTTATTTATTAGGGAAAATAAACAGTTGCACATTACAGTAACACATTAAAAAAAAAATTACATAAAGAAAAAGACAAATGCACAACTAACGACATTTTCCACAGAATACAAAAAAAAATACAAATCAGAACGACGTGCCCTTATAAATTACAAGAAAAACAAAAAAGAAACAAATGATTGCAAAAAAAAAAAAAATAACAGAATGAATGAATTAAGGTTAAACGAATAATTTTTTAAAATGAATAATGATAATCGTAACATTTTTGATGAATTTGAACAGGCCTCCAAAAAATTTTAATAAAACAAAAGCAAGAAGTTCGACAAATTTGAACAGGCTTACAAAAATTAAAAATCAGAAACTACTAAACAGAATTAGAATTATTAATAGACTCACAAACAAGTCGCCTAAATTGTCCTGATGGAACAGCGAATATATCAATATCAATGAAAAATTTATTATATTGATCAGCCAGGCGACGCAAGGGTGCCCGTAAACCTGCATTCGTGCGTGTAGATGATACGGCAAACAAGGGCCGCATACGTACCCCACGGCATATGGTTGTTCTTGGTACTACGTAGCTGATCTTATTGATAATGTCAGTACAATCAAGTGTGTTTTTGCATAATTGATATAGAAGCATTGTTTCCAAAAAGATACGTCTGGTTTTGAGGTTTTGAAGCTTGTACTTATTCAAAAGATCACCATAAGATGCGTAAGTGCGAAAACAACGGTAATGCATGGCTTTTAAAAACTTTCTTTGAACGTTTTCAATTGCTTCTGAGTACTTACTGTACAAGGGGCTCCAAACTGCAACCGCATACTCTAACTGGGACCTGATTAACGATTTATAGAGATATATATATGTATAAGGACGGACAAATTCAGTGGCTGATCTCATTACAAAACCGTACATGCGGAAGGCATTATTTACAATTTTTGCTATATGAGAGTCAAGGTGTAATTTATCATCTAACAGAACTCCAAGGTCGCGAACCAATGTTTCTCTCGTTAAGATCACGTTATTTAATGCGTAAGGAAATTTTTTAACATTTTTATTTTTCGTAAAACTTATACAGCAGCATTTGGATACGCTAAGTTGGAGCTTATTTTTTGAGCAATATGAAGAAAACCTATTTAGATCTTCTTGTAAAAGGAGACAATCATTCATGTCTTTGATAGGCCTAAAAATTTTTAGATCATCTGCGTACAGCAACAATTTGGAATATTTGAAACATGTGGTGATGTCATTAATAAACATGATGAATAAAAGGGGCCCTAAAATGGAGCCCTGAGGCACTCCAGATGTTACACTTAAAGTGCTGGAAGTGAAACCGTTTATCACTACCCTCTGAGTTCTATTTGACACATAGGAAGCGAACCATCTTAAAAGATCGCCACGTATACCATTAAACGCAATCTTATTTAAGAGCAGCTGATGATCTACTTTGTCAAAGGCCTTCCGGAAATCAGTGTAAATAGTGTCCACCTGGACACGAGAGTCCATGTTGTTAAACAGGTAGTCAACAAAGGTAACCAGGTTGGTTGTAGTTGACCTCCTTTTGACGAATCCATGCTGTTGTTGCACAATGTTATTGTGCAACAAAGGGTATATTTTATTATGTACTAACCTCTCGAAAACCTTCGACAAAGCAGACAGTATAGATATAGGGCGATAGTTCTCTACATCATCCTTAGATCCCGATTTGTAAACTGGGGTTATGTTTGCGAGTTTCCATGCTTGAGGAAAACATCCTTGGGAAATGGATAAATTGAATATTTTATGCAACGGTACACATAGATTAACGGCTGTCTGTTTAATGAAAATCACCGGAAGACCATCCGATCCTGGCCCTTTAGAAGGATCCAATGTATTTAGCGCATTCATTACTTCATCAATAGTAAATTCGATGTCATTCATCAGAGTGCAGCTTTCAGAGCAGTCGTCGTACATAGATGGTATATTAGTAGAGGTCGATGGTTCGTAAACCGAATTAAAATAATTTGAAAAAAGGTCACAAATGTTTTCTGGGCTGTTAGTGGAGTTGTTATTATACGTCATAGTGGATGGAATGCCGGTAGATTTCTTTCTGTTGGATATGAATGTCCAAAAATGCTTAACATTGCTTCGTATACCATTCTCAACGGAATCCATATATTTTTTATAGCAGATTTTGCATTCATCCTGGAATCTAGAACGGTACAGCGAAAACTGCTCATAATCTGAGACATTGTGATACATTTTCCACCTAACCCAGGCCTTGGTTTTATTTTTATAAATATGTATAAGTGGTTTTGAGAACCACACGGGAAACTTAGAAGATCTGCAATTAGTCAATGGTACATGTCTTTTAATAATTTCATAAATGATATTATAGAACGTATCAAGAGAAGTGTCAACAGATTGATTACATAAGACGTCATTCCAATTTATTTCCTTTAATTCGTCATTAATTTTGTCATAATTTGCCTTATAATAGTTATACCTTTTGTTTGCCTTGTGTGTCATTGGAATATGAGGCAAACGTCGCGAGATGAGAATACAGAATGGAGGATGGTGGTTGTCAAGCTGTAATAAATAATCGGTGGGTGTAGAAATCGAGCAATTATCGTTACTTATCACTAAGTCCAATATTCTCCCGTTCAGATTTTTAATAGTGTTATATTGATAAGCGTTCAGGAGGGACATAAAAATACTCATGTGAGTACATACGGGCGTGTGGCCTCTGCAGATCTGAGCAGTAAGAGAATTACTATCAGAGCTGGCAACCCAATCGACCTCAGGTAAATTATAGTCACCAAACAAATAAAAACTTTCGGTGTTGTTATCCTCAAGTAGCGCGTGCAATAGGTCAAAATGTTCAGAATATATTAATTCAGGTGTATTAGGCGGTATATACACTGCCCCAATAACTTGAAATTTGCCTGTAGCTGAGTTTGGTAACTGTACAACGACCTGTTCAATGTACGCGTGCGCAGATGTACGCAAAGTTACTCTGACTGATCGCACCCCCTTTAAAATCGCTATGAGGACACCACCTCCATCCTTCTTATTAGTGGCCGCGCGATCACGGTCACATCTATGTACTTCGTAACGCTCATCAATAAACTCTGTGTTATATATCTCTGGCGTCAACCAGGTCTCAGTCAAAACTATAATGTCATAGCAGTTAGCTAAAATATTCATATAAAGAATATGCAATTTGGTACGGATTCCCCTGCAGTTTTGATAGTATATGACTAATTTATCAGTCATTGTGACACTTTAGTCTACAGAGAATTGTAATCATCCACGCCTCACCCGTTATTAACGTAATCACAATTTTCACAAATGGAAGATTAAGATTGATTGATAATAAAACAACAAATTGAAAGATACAAACAAATACAAGAAGCATGCCGACTAAAAGAAACAGATCAAATAAAGTAAAAATAACCAAAATAACAACCAGATCACATAGTGTTCGATTTAAAAAAGTATAAACACACATTAAAAATAAAAATATATGAACGTTACCGCCTATCAAAAAGCTCATAGCAATTGTTAGCAAAGAATCGCTTTTATGATTAGCTATTGCGCAGGCAGTACAATATTTTATAAAAGTTAATTCTATCCTATTATAATAGTTTATGACATAAATATAAGTACATGTATGCAGGAAATCAGAGAAAAATATACTCGCTAACTCAAGAAGCCGTGTAGATCCATTACCAACAAGCAAGCCATTAAGGGAAGCCAGCAGCACTCTGGCTGTCAATTGGTGGCGCCGCAGCAGCGCTCGGGTTGTCCATCGGTTGCTCCTCGGCAGCATTTTGATTATAAATAGGCGGCGCCGCAAAACCCGGCTTGATTCTAGCGATGTCTTGCGAAGTTCGAACAGCATAAGCCCTTGCCCCTTCCTTTTCACGAACAAGAATAGTTCCGTTCTTAACCCAGACGAATTTATAATTGTGCTTTTTGGCAAAATCGCGAGACTCACGAAATAACTGCTTGTTTTTTAGAGTAAGATGCTCATGCATATATATCGGCAACGATATTCCAGATATGCCAAGTTTGTCGGTGGCAAGACCCTTACTTAAGCGATGGGCACTAAGGATATTGTCACGCAATATACGTGAAGCCAATTTCACGACTATATTCTTGGGTCCATTATTCTGCTGATGTGCGTGTGGTACGCGGTGAATTGAAATGATTTCGTTATTATGAACATTGCACTTTATTGCAGACCCGATGTTTTTCATCAACGACAAAAGATTTTCATTTCGCCTCTCCGGGACATTGCATATCTCTATGTTGCAATTCCGAGCATTTTGCTCCAGATTGTCAATCTTTGCCACAAGTTGTACGACTATAGGCTTTAAATCAATGGTCTCTTGTAATCGATTGCCAATGTTGTCGATCCTCTTGCCGAGATCAGTGTTCTCAACAGTAACAAAATTGATCGAAGTCTTGAGGGAATCAATATCTTTCGTCGTACTTTTATACTGTATGTCTAACTCGGAGACTCTCTGTTGTATCAGCAATTGCTCAGAGCGAAGGGAATTAATGTCGTTTCTGATTTCTGTCGTGATTTGAGTAAGCGAAGCAAGTTCATTTTTCATCATTAGTACATTCTCAGATATTTTGTTGACACTTGATTCCATATCCAGTCGCCATTCATTTAAGGTAGTCTTAAATTCCGTGGACATTTGCTTAAACGCCATCTCCCACTCGGATTCCGGTTGTTTGCGCTTATTACGTACTGCTACGTTTTGTTCGCCGGTCATTTCCGAACTCGATGTTAGGTCTGTGTCCGAATGGATTTTTTTTTTTTCTGGTGAGTGGAACATTTATAATTATTTAATTCCTTTACGGACGGTAGCACTATTTGTACAAGTGATTTGAAAATAGAAAAAGAGTTGCGTTTGGTCAGATTCGAACCGGCGACTCGCTGTGTAGCCGCAGGAAATCAAAAAGCTACAGCAATACCACTCGACCAAGGTGTCTTACTCGCTGTTGACGAAATTTTGAAGTAGTATATAAAGCTTAATTTATCCAATGACTTGCAATATTATCGTGAGTAATGAGGTCCTTTGTTCTCAAATTCACAAGTCACTTTGAACACTTAAAACGATAAATTTTTTGAACTGTTTTTAGTTAATTTTGGATATTAAACTGTGTTTTTCGCAAAAAAAATTGTTGATTAGGGTTTCACAATAGTCACTGTATATAACACAACGAAAATTTTACGTATTTAGCAGATATTTGCCACTCATTTGCAATTATTGTATTGGACTGACTTAAACACACTGTGTATAGAGCAAAGGTCGCACAAATAATCGGTATAAAGTTGGTCCCATAGAAAATAATAAAATCGGTGTTCAATAACGAAGAGACAAACTATTATAGAAACAACGACTTCCAAAATTAAAGTTATTTTGCACATTTCAATGTTTTTTTTTTACATTGATGTCGGTCGTATTTTTTTTATGACTGGTATAAGTTATCATTAAGAACAGGTTTATGGAAATTCAACTTATGTAGGGGTGAAATGGCGGAAATTCGTTTGTACATACCATTTTATTATTTGATCCCATTAACTTGTAATTTAGCACAAATAATAACCCAAATAAATAAAACATTTTTCATTATTCGTTTTTCAAAACTACCCCCATAATACGATTAGGGGGTGCTAAAGGTTGCATGGGAGAATCTTATTCCTTGGGTTAATAAACTTGGAACTTGGCACAAATCCTAATTAAAATGAATATTAACCTTTCAATCGTGGAAATTACAGACACAATAGAAAGACAATAGATGCGCGAACGCCGGCACCGGCGTTCGCTTGGGGTTTAATGAATTAAAGACTGTAATTCTAAAATTTTCAAACTACCCCCAAAAGATAGTTTATGAAGTATCAGTTTTTTTGAAAGAATCATAAGTACTTTTTGATAGGCGAGGACGCTGGCACCCTAAACACAAGTTAAATCTTACAGTGGGTGCTAGAGTTCATCGAAAACTTTTATTTTGTCATAAGCAATAGTTCTAAATATCATGCTGTTTGTTCAAAGTTACTGAAATAAATATCTTTCTTTTATTATAATTATATTCCTTGAGTTAACTAACATGAAAATGAACTTTAGTAGGAATATACTTACTTATCTGAATTATAACAAAAATGGTTTAATTCATTAAACCATATAAGTGAACGCCGGCGTTCGCCCTCTCTTTGTGTTTGTATTGTGTCTCTAATTACGGGTTTCGAAAGGTTAAGGGGTTCTAAAATTTTTAATAAAAACATTCTGGCGAACAAAGCTGCGGGCAAACTATAGTTAAGTAAAAAAACCCAGTCTCAAACACAACACAACGAAAGTCAATGACTCACTCAAAGATCAATGTTAATATCTCAAAAAACAATTACTTAAGGCATGGAGGACATTGCGAAACGATTCGAAAACTACAATGTCGTAACTGCATCGTCACAAGTCACAAGGTTACAGCCATACTCATAACAGATTATATAATTATGATAGTGATATGTTTCATCTTTATGAATGACGTTGATATCGAAAATATGTAGTAATTTGCTTGACCTTTTGACAAAGCATTGTAAGTAGATGGAGTGCCCCCCTAGTACGACCATCCGTCCGTTAAGTTACGACCGTTTCGTTTCGATTCTCTTGCGTCGAACACCTCGAGTTGGCCACGCCTCTAATTCCTTTGTTGTGTGATGATGATGATGATTGATGTATGTGATGGCATCAGAACAAAGGAATTGGAGGCGTGGTCAACTCGAGGAGTTCGACATAAGAGACTCAAAACGAAACGGTCGTAACTTGGCTAGGCGTCTGTTGTTGAGTTATGATGAGGGTGTCTGAGCCACAATTTTCGGCAGAGATTATTTACTAATGATCTCTTAAAAACAAACAAGATAAAATGGGTGCTTAGTAGTGGCGCGAAATTTCGCGCGACGTCAGCGTTCGCTTGGGGTTTGAGTGGTTTAGGTGAAAGCTACGGACCAATTTGTCACTAGATGGCGCTAAACTCAACTTTCTTTCTTTTTTAGTTTATACCGCGTACTTTTCATCAAAGGACTAGAACAATTTGCGAGCTGCGTTTTTCCTGTCCAATTGTAATATAGGTGTCTTCAAAGCTAGAGTGAATACCTAGGCTCTTTATAAACTAGTGCGCTTCACCATCACCGGTTGCATCACTGCTTAGATACCATCAGTAGGTAATTATTTATATAATTTAAAAAAAAATGTTAGTGTCCAATACACTAAGTTTTAAATCAAGTAAATGATATTTGCTAAAATCGGATATTTCATTTCATTGAACTTAGCCAAATTAAGGCCTCAAAATCCACCAAATTCCGACTATTCATAACTCGTAACTTGTATTACCGGTTTCCTACAATCTTCTATTTAATAGAAGCTGGACGGAGCGAAACCTTTAAAAAATACAGCATTTCAATGGTTTAGAGTGAAAACCTCGGATATGCAATTTTATTAGATTTCTGAAAAGAAAAGCTCGTAAGCTCGTAACGCACAACCTTGCAAGTATCACGCAAAATTTTGATTCGATACTTGTAGCGCCATCTACGATGTTGCATGCATATCTTGCTCGCGACGGCGCGGCAAAGCAAGTGGAGAAAAATAATAAAAACAAGAGAAACAATTGTTTGAAATAAACCAATAGTTTTAAATATTTGAATGAAACATGTGTCACATTAAAATTGCTTAATAATAAAGGTCTAATTTGGTTTTTCGTGCCTCCTGATACGTAGGTACGTATTTCACAGTTACGAGGTACCTATTCACCTAAGCCATCGATTTATAATGTTAAACAGAAGCCTTAGGATAAACGACGATCTAAAAGAATCCATCAGACTACAGCAGTACACTACTGAACACAGCATATGTTCACTAGTTGACTCTCTAATAGCACGCCACTCATCTGCTTAACCTTGACTCCATTAAAATCGACTTGCAAGATAAAGAAGTAGACCAACTTACCGACAGTCATGAAGAGCAGTTTGCAGCCAGCTTCAAGGTTGTACCTTGAGGGTTCGGTCTCGTGGAGACGATGGTAAATGATGTCATAGCCATGACAGGACTTGCCCGGGAGAACGGCGAACTCCCTAAAAGAAAATAAATAAATAAGTCAATGTTTGGGCGAAAATATTTTGCTACTTATGGTAACTTTAAGGCCTTCTGTCGACGGACGCATAGTTTCAAAGACGTGTAATCGTTATTATACGCTTGGTTGTACGCCTGCGTGATGTTTGCCTGCAAAACTATGAAACTGTCGACGACGCGACAACGGCGTCGTTGACGAAAACGCGTCTATGAAGCTACGCGTCCGTGGACAGTGGGTTTACCTTACGCTATCGAAGATATTTGGTTTTACTGTTTTAAGATACTATATTACTCTAGATGTTCCCCCTTTTTTATCATCGCTGGTAGTAAGTTTATCTCGAAAAATAATGTAAATGGTGTTTATTATTAGTTGGTATACGTATAATTCAGACAAGGGTTTTAAAATAAAAAAATACTATTTAATTTTTTTGAGGTAGGAAATCATCTAATTACTTCTCCCGCTCTACCACAAGTATCCTTTCCGTCACATTTTTTTGCAGTGATCGCTTCTCGGTAAAAAAAAAAGTATACCTAATTTATCTTACAGACTAATAAAAATATATACAAAGAATGTAATATTATCAAAGTACCAAACAGATAAAAAAAAAATCAATATAAAAAGTAAAAACACAGTCAATTAGTAACGAGAGAAGTTCGTTAATCATCGAAAAAAAAATGTCTATACCATTTGCCTTGCCATGTGCAATCACGAATCGCATGTAAGTATTTCTATGTTTACAAATAAGCACGTTCAAAGATTGCGTAATTATTGTCGGAATACTCGTAAAACAGAACCCACATCAAAACCTAATCACGAGACGAGGTCGCGTGTCCAACTACAAACGTTCAACGAAACATACACGTGTGGAAAACTGTAAACAAATATTGCACTAACACACTTACGGCTATTGTCCACGGACGCGTAGCTTTACAGACGCGTATTTGTCATTATACGCTTGACGTATTGTTCCGTGGACACTCGGCCATAATTTTGTATGTCAGCTACACGCAGGGCTACACCAAGCGTTTATGACGTATACGCGTCTGTAAAGCTATGCGTCCCTTAGATACAACATGTTACTGAAATAACCCAATTATATATATATTTTTAATAGCCTAACGTACTAACCTAATTCTAACCTACGGTGCCCAGACATGGTCGCTCACCGAGTCGCAAAAGTTCCGCCTTGGCGTTTGCCAACGAGCAATGGAACGCAGCTTTCTGGGTGTCAAAAGAGCCGACAGAATGAGGAACGCCACGCTATGTCAAAAGACGGGTATTATAGATGTAGAAAAAAAGGCTGCCAGGCTAAAATGGGATTGGGCGGGTCATATCAGTCCATGCACTCTGACCGTTGGGCAAGAGTTTCCACAAAGTGGGCACCTGAAGATGGACGACGCCGCCCAGGTCGAGGTCTAGATGCCTACCGCGGGGACTAGTTCGAGATAGCTCAAGAAAAGGATACCTGGAAGAAGTTGGGGGAGGCCTTTGCCCAGCAGTGGGACCGTAAAGGCTATTAAAAAAAATATATATATAATTTAAGCATGGAAATTTTAATTAAATACACTTAGAGGTAGAGTTGTTTTAAGGAATTAGTTTTCTTAATTGCGTATAATAATAGTCATCCACGCACTTCATTGGTAGAGCATCGGTATACGTATCTACATACGCACACTCAAAGATGCGAGTGACGCAAGCAAAAGCAATACTTATCAAGAATTTTATTAACATGTAATTTTACTTATACTTTAATTATTCTTGATTATTTAGGGATAAAAAAAAATCTAAGTACATATTCTTTAGAAATAGCTGAATTCTCAACATACTCTTTTTCTGGATGTGTCTAGTTTTTTAAAATTTTGTTTAAATCGCACATTAAAGCGAAAATTTGTGTATATATTTGTTATTCCTAATGTTTGTTATCCTTATTATATATGATTTAGATACGGGTGGACCGTGTTCTAAAAATAGTATCCTATGTCCTATACATAGGACACTTTTTATCCCAGGGGATATTTTCTACCTTCCCGCGAGCAAAACAATTAACATGGTGTAAAAATTATTGGAATCGATTCTGTTACCGATTCTAAACAAAATATACCTATTCAGGTTTCGCATATAATACTAAAAACAAACTGTAATCAGGAAAATATCAGCTAGTTGCAGTGTCCCGCCGTTGTACTTACCCATAGATTTAAGTTTATGTACAAGCTATGTTACTTTTTGGTGTACAATAAAGTTTATTCTATTCTATTAGAGAGTAAGAGAAACGCTTACCGCGATTCCGACCTCCGATTGGTTAAGAAATTAGAGCGGGCCAATCAGAATACCGAACGTCGCCCGTCGGTAATGTGTCGATCGCGTTAATGTAAAACAAACTCGCAGTTTCAGTTCATTAGAAAGCTTCAGACAAGTAGGTGTTAACAGACTGTAATGCATGAAAGCGTCCTAAACGTTTCGTTACTTTTCACTCAAGACGTAATCATTTACTATCCTCTTGAATATTCCTATCCTCTTGTGGCAATATAAACGACAGAAATAAATTCCGTCTCTGAGTTACCCTCATAATATAGTAAGAGGCAAACTACGTGAGCATAGTGGAACGTCAGCAATGTAGAAATGAGTTATGTGAATATGTAAGTTATACCTACGAAACTTGATTTATGAATAGCTTTGGTTCTGAAGGAGAGGTAACATTTTTCCAAAAATACCCTTTTTTTGAGGGTGGGAGTCCATCAAATAACTTCTCCTGTTCTGGGCGGATTGGGAGAGTCAGACTTTTGCTGACTAAAACTCACCCTGTTCTTTCACTTGCTCTTTGCGTTTCAAGGCCACGGTGACTCTTTCAAATGATACCGCAACACCGGTTTTAGGATACAATGCAGTGGTCGTATAAGATTAGCGAGGATTTGATCTTTTGTTTACGTTTTTTTACATTATTTCAACCTGTCCTAAAAAAAGGACAAAATCTAAAGCCCGTTTTAGCCTCATCAGTAAACAAGTTTTCAATGATTTTTTTTTCGTAACTACTTCTTATCGCGCAGTATAATATCATTCCAAAGAGCACAAACATTGTGTTTTTTTTTTGGGTTCAGTAGTTCCTATGACAACCTTCCGGCTCCATCATCAAACTGGCTCCATAGTATTGTATTAATGCATTGTCTTCCAATTAACATAGGTACCAATTTTAGCTCAATAAGTTAGGTTTAACTCTTTCAAAATCTATTTTAAGATTTTCCCTAAATAAACATGCAGCTTGTAAAAAAGGCGGTAAAAACTGGCCGCAAAACCTTCAGAACAATAGCTTTTAAAGAGGTCGGCAAAAGCTCTCAAAACGAAGCCTAAACTGGTGCCAAAAACAGGCAGGTGTTGCCAACGAGAAATTTATTTTCCAGAAAACTTGCCAATAGAAAAATGGAAGTGTCGTCGTATATAAAAAATAAAAATGAAAATTGAATTTTCACGTATTCTCAGGGGTTCGCGTTTACAAAGCAGGGAAAATGCTTTTGTGTAAAATTAAAATTGAATTTTCAGGATTTTCTCTGACGCCTAGTACAAAGCTTTTGATAGGTCCCCTTTAGGAAACTCCAACTTTATTATAATTGGAAGTATTCAGGAAAAGTTTTGATTTTGTTAGTTTAGGCCTTTTATCAAGGCTAACGTTGGGATTCAAGAGTTTTTCGCTACATTTCAGAATGGTCAAAAATATTTTCAAAATATTCAAATTCCGCTTTAAACTAACAAGGTGTTTCGACTACATTTCTAAAATGACACAACAGATCGTTACCATTTTATGCAAATTCAACCTACTTCGTTTTGTTTGCCAATTAACCTTTTTAGACAATTTTAGCAGTTCTATTCTGAGAGATTTTGCTACGTACGTGTGAATCTACTAACTATGTGTAAACATCAGTTTCCAGTAAACACTTTGTAGATTCACTGCAATTAACAAATTAAATGCATATGCAACAAGAATTTATCACGCCTCTTTCCCATATACATAGAAACTATAGTTCCACATGCTTCGACCCCTTGGGGCTGGCTGCGTCGATCCGACTCGATGGCACACGTGTCCTCGTGGCGGGTCGGCACAGACCGCCAGACACTTCTTCTCATGCAACCGAGCGGATGGACAGGTTGCGGATAGCCCAGTTGCGGCTTAGGGACCGCCTAATTACCTGAGATCGATCCCCTAGCGTTAGTGTCTCGTGCAAGACTCCGGACAAGAGAAGTTTCCCAAAGCCAAAACCCCAGACCTAGGGATAACCCAGCATCCCAATCCCATGACCCCTCCCTCCTTTCATCCTTATATCCCGGCGGTCCAGACTAGTCCAGAGGAAGGGTAACCTCAAATCTCCAAAAGCCCACCCAAATTATAACTATGAAGCAGACTAGAAAAGAAGCTACCCAGGTGGGTCCCAGCCAATCTGGGGAATCCCATGCCGATTTATCGGTCAGCCCCCAGCGTATTCTGGGACTAACTTGCCTATTGGTGTCGCGCCTTCTGCGCGGCCTTTTGCTATAATAGCACCAGAGCCCGATACAATCCAGGTTGCAGTTCACGCGCCTGACAACAACACTGACGAGGCACACCTGACTAGTATCTAGTCTCGATAAGGAACTCCTTGCTTTAGCGCGAGAAGAAGACTTAAGGACGCTGACCCAGAAAAAGGTTCAGGGTAGACCGATGACCCAAGTGATCCTGCCCCAATCCCCGCAGTTGAAGTACGTAAGCTTGTCACAAAGCATGGAAAAATCTGCGCCAGGGATAGGGAACTGTGCGACCGGATGCGCTAGATCCGTGAAGGCTTAGGCCGACGCGATGAGCAAACGGGAGCCACAACTGGAGTAGGTTCACGACAAGCTTAAAGCGCGTGAAGTGACCACCCGGAACGAAAAAAGGCTGGACGGAACAGGAGTTCGCGACCTACCAGGAAGCGAAGGGGAAACCCGGAACGTTCACTGCAGCACTCGGCTACATAACACCCTCGTCTACGGCTCGAGCGAATTTCGCCTGGTCGCAATGACAAAGTTTCGCTACTTGAATCAAAGTGTAAATTTTTTAGCGTACGAACATTTATGGTTTCCGCTACTAAACTCATTTATCCACGATATCTCGTCTAACATCTTTAAAGTTAAATTAATGTTTATTAATGTTATATGCAAATTCAATATTAATATCAAGGTTGTGCGCATCCGTTATTTTTACATTGTGTTATAATAATTATTATCCTTACGTAGGTGAAGTTTTTTTTCTGCTTTGCCAAATCATATTTAACCTGAGTGCCGTAATTAGAGACACAATTAAAAAGCCATTGTGTCTCGCGTGGATCCACGTTTAGACATGATTAAACAAATGAGTAACGGATTAAAAAGGTCATCAACTCATCATCCTCCTGCAGTAATACAAAGAAAGAAAGAAAGATGTTTATTTGTGACGTGCTCAAGACAAACAATAAGAGAAAAAAACTGGCCAAGTGCGAGTCAGACTCGCATACGTATCGTACCATCTGTAGCAAAAAAAACAGCAAAGAAAAACACGTTTGTTGTATGAGAAGAACCCTACTTAAATATTAATTTTATTCTGTTTTTAGTATTTTTTATTATCGAGGCGACTGAAATACATCATCTGTGAAAATGTCAACTGTCTAGCTTTTTTTTTTTTTTTTTTTTATGGTGGGAAAAATCATGCATTGACATCCCCCGCCCTTGGGCGGAGCGGGAGATAGTGTCAGACTCTTACTGACTAAAAGACCCACCCCGTTCCTTCTAGCCTTCATACCGGGGCTCGAGCGCCCTTTCGGATAACCCTGGCCCCAGTAGGCTTCGACCCGGCTGGGGTCCCTGCTGTTGCTGACAACTCCTTGAGGCGCGCGGGAACAGTGCGCGCCGTCGACGACTTGGGCTTGGTCCGGACAGTTACCGGACGGCCGGACAGCGAGCTACCCATTGCTCACTGTCCGCAAGCCCGCGTCTACGTTGGCCGGAAATCGGGATCAGAATCCCGGCGACGGCGGCGGCGATAACGCCGTTGCCTGATGCGTTCGGCCTCCTCCTTTGCAAGCATTACTGCTTCGCAGAAGTCGGCGACCGCCTGCCACTCCTCCTCGCTCCGGACCATGGCCTCAACCAAGGCCCGGCGCGAGAGGTCTCCGCCGCCGATCGCCCCCACGAGGGCACGGCGATGCTCCGCCCAAGCAGGGCACACCTCGACTGTGTGCTCCACCGTGTCCTCCGGGCGTTCCGCACAGTGGCGACACCCGGGCGTCACTTCCGCATGAATCCGGTGCAGGAAACTCCCGAACGAACCATGTCCGGTGAGGACCTGCGTCATGCGGAAGGTAAGGACGCCGTGAGGCCTTTCCAGCCACGCCTCAAAGAGGGGACTTACCGCCATGATTGTGGCGTGCCCAGCACTGGGTTGCGATAGTCGTTGACGCCATTTCACCATGAGATCCCGCCGGAGCTCTGTCCGCCATGCCGTGACCTGTCGCGGCAGCGGACTTTCACCCCGGCGTTGCATCTCCACGCGCATATCGTGCATGTGTGCAAGGACTGTTGCCTCCAGATCCCACGGTGGTAGGCCAGCCAGAAGGCTCGCCGCTTCGCGGGAGACCGTGCAGTATCCCCGCACCATCCTTATCGCCATGACCCTCTGGCAGGCGTTCAGTATGGCCGCCGGTTGCTTTTTCAGCGACGGCGCCCACACCGGCGCCCCGTAGAGGGCCATGGACCGAACGATCCCCGCGTAGAGCCTCCGGCAGGAGGCGTCTGGACCCCCAAGGTTGGGCAGGAGCCGCTTGAGCGCAGCCCCAGCCCGGCTGAGTTTGGGGGCTCAACTGTCTAGCTGTCACGGTTCATGTGATACAGCCTGATGACAGATATAGACTGTCTAAAAAGTCAACCGACTTGGGAATTTTGTAAAATATTTAATTATTTAAAAAATACTTATATTTGATACTTCTTTTATGGTTCTTCTATTAGGAAACAATGGTCAATATCTCTTATTAAACCTTGATTATTGAACCAGCGTTGACTACATCAGATTTCATTTTACCCTAATAATTACTCAAGTCGGCTGACTTATTAGAGAGATTCTAGACGGCGCAGTCCGTTTTTAACCTTTGGTTGCAGAAAAAGTGAACTAAACCAAATATGGCCAGTAAGAGGCTCAAAAGGCAATCACAATTATTATTTTTAAGTTTTTTTTTTTGTAAAATGCAAAAAATAATATCAGATCAGCGTCAGACGTCAAGGTCTACGTTCATTAAAATATGATTCACGACCGTAACAAATGTGATTGTAGGTCGAAGAAAATGGTTGTACGGAATTATATTCCGTAAATAAATACATATTAACGCCTACCAATCATATTTTAATCAACATACAACTTGACACTGGCCTGCAAAATACAAAAAGAAAACCTTTTTGTTTGGTGCAACAATTTTATTTTATTTGGGAATTAAAACAATCTTACACCGTGTGTTAGATACACAGTACAGTATTGTTACGTACGTGGGTAATCAAATGCCGATTTACTGACGAGAGAACTTTATTTACCACAAACAATAACAAATTAGTCCAGTCAACAATAATCCGAATCGCAATTAACACTAGAGTACCGTTACACAATCGCTTTAGTCGTTAAGTAAAATCACTTCAAGTACTAGGGTAGTTCGCTCTTGATCGCAGTCGAAATCACAACTGACTGGCTTCCGGCCGGGGGCCCGTATTTATATGCGGAGCCAAGAAAATTCTAGATACCGACGTCCCCGGATCTATCCAGAATTCCAGAACAATTGAATCGCTTCTCGAAGTCATAAATCATTTTTATTTCTCGTAATAATAAGAGTCACGTTCATGCGAATTTCGACTCTATTGTTAACTTCGGAGAGTACAATTTCCCTTATCGGTTAGATGATATCTATTACTACATGTACCTTGGTAGGTAGGTACCTTGTGGATGTTTCGAGATTTTTCTAAGTCTAGCTAAGTACAACTACTCTAGACCTTTCGAACAGCAATGCGTTTTAATTATTACGTGCCACTCGTTATTTTCTCGGAGATATGGCGTGTTCACGTTTAGTGGCGTAACAGTGCCCCCCTCTTAGTCATGCTCGTCCCGAGCATTATTAGATCCGTGATACGGCGCCAATCTATCCACATGAACAACCTTGGGCTTCCCTCTTAGCCCTTTCTTGATGCGGTAGGTCACGTCATTAATCCTTTTTAACACGGTGTAAGGTCCCTCCCATCGAGCTTGGAGTTTCGGCGACTTCCCTTTTCGTCGAAGCGGGTTGTGGAGCCAGACCAGTGTACCCTCCTCAAATCCCTTGGCGTTGGCATTACGGTCGTATCTAGTTTTCATTTTTACGCTGGTGTTCATGCTATTCTCACGAACTCGTTTATGCACTTCGTCCAATTGATCTTGAAGGTCACTTACGTAATCTGTAACTGGCTTAGTCTTGTCAGGTGGCACGCCAGTTATGGCATCGACCGGGAGTCTCATCTCTCTGCCGAAATTCACTCTTGCCGGGGTATGTCCCGTGCTATCATGCACTGCCGATCGGTAAGACATCAGAAATAGTGGAATATACCGGTCCCAGTCCTTCTGATGGTCGTCGACAACCTTAGCCAGGTGATTCTCCAGGGTTTGGTTAAACCTTTCCACCATTCCGTCCGACTGAGGGTGCGCAGGTGTTGTGCGTGTCTTATAAATTCCCAGAAGAGTACACATTTCCTGGAACAGCGCAGATTCGAAGTTACGGCCTTGATCGGAATGGATTTCCAAAGGTGCGCCATACCGACATACTACTTCTTCGACCACCTTCTTCGCCACTGTCGTCGCTTCCTGATTAGGTATGGCGAAGACTTCGGGCCACTTTGTGAAATAGTCCTGGATCACCACTATGTACTTGTTTCCGTCATTTGTAACTGGAAAAGGTCCAGCGACGTCGATAGCGATGCGTTCCCATGGGGCTCCCACATTGTACAGCTGAAGCCTGCCCCTGCTCCTAGTCTGTGGTCCTTTCACAGATGCGCACGCTGTACATTTCCGACACCATTGCTCTATGTCATCTCTACAATTGAGCCAGTAATACCGCTGTCTCACTTTCAGTAGAGTTTTCTTGATGCCCAGGTGTCCTCCAGAAGCACCATCGTGTATTTCCTGTAGCAGGGGGACTACTTCACATCGTGGTACTATCACTTGTGTGGTCACCTCCTTGCCATCGTTCGATTCCCATTTCCTACAAAGCACATCATTTTCTAGGACTAAACTGTCCCATTGTGCCCAGTAGCTCTTAGTTACGGGACTGTGTGACGATACTTCACTCCACTGGGGCCTGGTTCCGCTACGCTTCCAGTCTAGTATAGGTCGAATATCGTCATCTTCTTCCTGGGACTTCTTGAAGTTACCTTCAGCCCTAATTAAATTAACGCGTTCTCGGGCTTCATTCTGCTGGCAGTGTCTGCAGTCATCATTACATGGACGTCGCGACAGGGCGTCAGCATTGTTATGCCCTTTTCCACTACGATGTTCTGTCACAAAGTTAAATTCCTGCAGCTGCTCGAGCCATCTTGCAACTTGGCCCTCAGGGTTTTTAAATTGTAGAAGCCATTTCAATGCAGCGTGATCCGTCCTCAATGTAAATTGTCTTCCTATGAGGTACTTGTGGAAATGCTGCAAGGTTTTTACCACAGCCAGCAGTTCTCGTCGAGTCACGCAGTAGTTCCTTTCTGGCTTTGAAAGTGCCTTACTGAAGTAAGCGATTACGACCTGTCTGTCGCCCTGCACTTGTGACAACACTCCACCAATTCCCGTGTTGCTGGCATCGGTATCAACGACAAATCTTCCGTCTCTGCTTGGATACCCCAGTATGGGCGCTTCACATAGCCGTTGCTTTAGCGCGTTGAATGCTGACTCACAGTCCTCGTCCCAGATAAAATCTCGTTTATCCTCAGTCAGCTGATGTAAAGATTTTGCAATATCCGAAAAATTCTTGACAAACCGCCTGTAGTATGTGCACAACCCTAGAAATGCACGTACTTCCGTTTTGTTCTTTGGAACCGGCCACTGTTGGACTGCCTTTATCTTCTCAGGGTCGGTTCTCACCCCGTCGGCGGAAATAACATGTCCTAGGTAGCTGACCTCCTTCTTGAACAGGGCACACTTCTTTGGGCTTAGTTTTAAGTTAGCCCCTCGTATCCTGGTAAACACTTTCTCCATATTCCTCAGGTTTTCCTTAAAAGTGCGACCCATTATAATGACGTCATCTAAATATACCAGGCAGACGTCACCAAGAAGACCCATCATGACTCTCTCCATGAGGCGTTCAAACGTCGCTGGAGCGTTGCATAACCCAAAAGGCATGACGTTAAATTGCCACAGGCCGCTGCCAATACCCGTACTGAACGCTGTCTTTTCTTTATCTTTCTCGCTGATTTCCACTTGCCAGTAGCCACTTTTCAAATCAATGGTCGAAAACCACTTCATGCCACTCAGCATATCCAGCGTATCGTCTATCCTTGGTAAGGGATAACTGTCCTTCTTCGTCACATTATTCAGCATTCTGTAGTCCACGCAGAATCTGGTGCTGCCGTCCTTCTTCTTCACCAGAACGACTGGAGAAGACCATGGACTCGTAGAAGGCTCAATTATTCCGCTATCAGCCATGTCCTTTACCATTTCTGCTACCTCAGATTCCTTAGCCCAGGGTATGCGGCGCGGTCTCTGTTTAATTGGTCTCGCATCACCTGTATCTATCTCATGCTTCACGAGACCTGTTCTCCCGCAGTCTTTTCCCGTTGCAAAGATATCTCGAAACCGTAGCAGAAATTCCCTTGCTTGCTGTAGTTCCGAAGTCGATAAGTTGCTCTTAGAATTTTCCAGAAGTTGCTGGATGTGATCAGTTTCGACTTTGGTCGTGTCTTGCTTTGCTGGAGATTTATTGATTTGACGGAGATACTGAACTTCTTCACATCTCCCAACAACACTGTTTTTCTTCAGTTGGACCTCTTCTTTCCCAAGGTTCACAATCCTGACCTTGGATTTCCCTGTCGTCATAACTAATGTCCTCGCAGTGATGATCTCCGGGTGCCGGCCAGTATCCTCTACCAAAACACATCTTGTTTGCCTGATTTTCTTAGGAAACTTTACTTCGACTAAGGTTTCTGTTCTCGGAGCCAGTGTAGTATTCTTTAAACAGTAGAGGTTGCATGAGTTAATTCCTCGCAGGAAGACTTCTTGATCTGGGAATTTCAATACTCCCCTGTCGATATCTAAAATACATCGGTTATTCCGCAAGAAGTCGAGACCCAGTATGCAATCGTCGGTAATATTCGCAATTAACGCAGGATGGATATACACTTGATCACCGATTTTGATCTCAATTTCTGTATCACCGAGGACGGAGACTGGCTGGCCGGTTGCTGTCTGAAGCCGGCAGGATGGAGACTCCCTTTGCCACAAGATGGTGCGTTTCAGCAACTCAGGTCTTATAACAGTCCGTGACGCCCCCGTGTCAATGGTAAAATTGCAAGCCCGATGATTCAGCGTCCCTTCGATGATCAAACTATTTCCGTTGTGAACTTGATTGATGGTGATGGTTGGGGCCTTCAGTTGACCAGCCAGCACCCGCCCCGTGGCCCTGGCGACATTTAGTTTAACGACTCCTCGTTAACTTGAGTTCCGGAGTCCACACTCCCCCTCTTCCTCTTGGGGCAATCGGTACGAATGTGCCCTTTTTCTCCGCACCCGTAACACGTCGGAATATAGCGGGACTTTGCCGAAGAAGAAGCCACCACTTCTCGGTGACGTGGTTGCGCTGAAGGCGAGACCACCACTTCCCTAACTCTATGCGTACGTGAGTCTTGTCGTACGGCTTCTACTTCCAGAGCGTGAGCCATCGCACTCTTCAGAGTTTGGTGGTGTCCGAGTCGCACCGTAGCTCTGACTTCAGTATCCCGTAGGCCGTCGATGAATGCTTGCACCAGATTTACTTCCACCGTCTCTGGTGTCATTGACATGTACGCACGCCGGACTAGCCGTTCAACCTCGACTCCCCATTGCTGGAGGCTCTCGTTCGGCCTCTGCGTTCTCTCGCGTAACTGCGCGCGGAAAACGTGCTCGAGGTGCTTGTCTCCATAACGAGTGTCCAGTCCCTCCATGAGACGCTCCAATGTCCTGCCGTCCGCAGGGAGGTTCTCTAGGACTAGCAGGGCGTCCCCTCGTAGAGCCAAAGTTAATGCCGCAAAAGACTGCTTATCATCCCAGCGGTTCGTTTCGACCAATGTCTCAAATTGGTATTTAAATGCCGTCCAGGAAGACGTGCCATCAAAACGTGGCACATCAAATTTTGCGGCGGATGCACAGGGAGTGTGCGATAGTGAGCCGACAGCAACAGGTTCGCGTGCTTCGAGCTTAACGATTTTTTTGTTGATGTCCAACAGGCGATCTTCGTGGCCATCAATTCTTGTTTCGAGGCTATCAGCTCGGGCGGAAACCTCCTTGACCTCCAAGGTGAGGTTCTTTACTTTCTCGCCCAGCGTGACGAGGCCGTGGTCGATTTTATCGAGGATCAGGTTTTGCTTAGCCTCCTGATCGCGGCGAGCGGCTTCCTGTTCGCGGCGAGCTTCTTCCTGGTTCGCTGCGATTAGATCCTGGAGCTTACGCTGGTTAGCTTCCTGTTCGCGACGGGCTTCTTCCTGGTTAGCCGCGATTAGGTCCTGGAGCTTGCGCTGGTTGGCCTCTTGTTCGCGGCGGGCAGCTTCCATGCTAGCTTGCATGGCGGCCAACATCGCAGCGAGGCTCATTTCCGATGCTGGTCCCGTTGTCGCCTCAGCAGCTGTCGTTGCTCCCATACTAGCCTGATCTTCCTCCTCCATACGATGACGCGCAGCATCCATCTCCATTTGCCTCCTTGTTCGTGGTCGCTGTTCGTCGTCCCTCTGTAGTAATGGCATCCCACTTCTGACACCAGTTGTTACGTACGTGGGTAATCAAATGCCGATTTACTGACGAGAGAACTTTATTTACCACAAACAATAACAAATTAGTCCAGTCAACAATAATCCGAATCGCAATTAACACTAGAGTACCGTTACACAATCGCTTTAGTCGTTAAGTAAAATCACTTCAAGTACTAGGGTAGTTCGCTCTTGATCGCAGTCGAAATCACAACTGACTGGCTTCCGGCCGGGGGCCCGTATTTATATGCGGAGCCAAGAAAATTCTAGATACCGACGTCCCCGGATCTATCCAGAATTCCAGAACAATTGAATCGCTTCTCGAAGTCATAAATCATTTTTTTTTCTCGTAATAATAAGAGTCACGTTCATGCGAATTTCGACTCTATTGTTAACTTCGGAGAGTACAATTTCCCTTATCGGTTAGATGATATCTATTACTACATGTACCTTGGTAGGTAGGTACCTTGTGGATGTTTCGAGATTTTTCTAAGTCTAGCTAAGTACAACTACTCTAGACCTTTCGAACAGCAATGCGTTTTAATTATTACGTGCCACTCGTTATTTTCTCGGAGATATGGCGTGTTCACGTTTAGTGGCGTAACAGTATGTTATAAGTATAAGATTATCATTATAATATTAATGTATGAAACAATTATACTTATGTATAGTTACACATACATACTTATAAACACAAAAAAATAATAATAATAATAAATAGTATTTAAAAAACATATTATACTTGAACAGTTAAAAAAAAAAACTGAAATTAATATTATATACAAACGGGTAGAAAGTTTATAAAGAAAGGTTTTTGTATAAAAATTGCCATGGATTTGTGTTGCCATTACTAAATTGATTGTGTCACGGTGACAGTAACTGACAGCTTTCGCTGACGATGACAAGACAATGGACTCCAGCCGCTATTCGAATAATCCACGTTGATTGAGGCCGGTGCGACATAAATAAACATTTTTTTTTCTTTCTTTTAAATTCTCAATTATTCTATAACCCTTCATAAGGTACTTTCTTAATTTAAAAAAATGATTTGTTATTAAAAACCACAAATATAAAATATTAGTAGTATATCATATTTTACTAATTAATTTATGCACATTTGGCCTTCACAGTTTTTTTTTTCAATTTGATTTATTTTGTCTAAATGGAACCTCAAAACACATGTAGCGCTAAAAAATACCAGAAAAGTCAAGTTTTACATAAAACAAAAAATAATATTTTATTAATATTAACATAAAGTATTCATAAATCTTGTAAGCTGCTAAGTAATTTAGAGATGCTAAGAAAACTAATTTATTATTTTTGTTATTTCATAGTTGCATACTTTACATCTTTGGTATAGTCTCGTATCCTCACCTTTTTTGGTCACGTGTGCCGCCGAGGGGAGGTAGCTATTGAGCGACTTGTGGTCCAGGGATAGGTTGAGGGTACCAAGCCACGTGGAAGATCGCCTATGAGGTGTTCTGACCAGATAAAAGCTGCAGTGAATGGGTCATCATCACTACGCGAATGCACGAAGAAGGCGGCTATCAGAGAGGAGTGGCGGCGTGTTGTGAAGCTTGCCACCAACACCTGAAGTGATGACCACGACCACTCTGTCAAGAGTGATACCGACAGAGAAGAAGATACTAGCATCTGCTAGCAGCTTCGCTTGCGTGACAGTAGAAAATTATTTCAAGGGAACTTACTCCCGGAATATAAAATCTCATTTCAACCGAAAGACGTCCACTGTTGGACATAGGTCTCCTCCAAGTTTCGCAACAAAGACCAGTCCTGTGCGTCTCGCTTCCATCGGATTCCCGCGACCCTCACCAGGTCATCGGTCCACCTTGCGGGAGGCCTTGCGACGCTGTGTCTTCTGGTACGCGGTTGCCACTCCAGAACCTTTCGGCCTCATTGACCATCTGTTCAGCGAGCACTATGCCCTGCCCAAAGTCATCATCAGATTTTTCAGGCTATATCAGTAACCTTGTTTTTTCTGTGGATATCTCATTCATATTGCGGTCACATAAACTCCGAGTATAGTCGTTTCCATTGTCAGTCTCTTCTGATAAGGCGATTAAGTATCCTATGAGCTATTCCAGGATCTAACCGTGGTCATCCAAATCCGTTTAGCAATTTGAGCGTGAAAGAGTAACAAATGAACAGACATAAATCTGTACAAACTTTCGCATTTATCTCTATTCCATTTCTGTTGAGATTTTTTTGTTCTTTGGGGTATGTTCTCTTGGGATAATTTTCTGCTTTCCAACGGGCCAAACCGCTGACGGAAAGCAGTACATCATACTAACTTCTGCTAGAAGTGAGATGAGATTGATGATGAAATGAGATTTCACATGGGCAAATTTCCTCTATGCAAATGGACTCCCGTTTTATTTTCCAGAGGATTTTCCAAAATTCACTTCCTGAAGGGTTAGGGAGTGAATGTTGGAAAATTCTCTCTTTGTGCAAAATTTCAGCGTTTTAAGCACAAAATTTTGGGCTGGGCGTTGATGAGTCAGTGAAAATTTTCTTTCGGTGGGTAAAAATCATCCAGATGACATTCCCGCCCTTGGGCGGAGCGGGAGATGGTGTCAGACTTTCACTGACGAAAAAACCCACCCCGTTCCTTCGTTGCCTTTCACACCGGGGCCGAGCCTTCCTTTCAGAAGTAGACCTTTGGCCCCAGTAGGCTTCAGGATTTGGACTTTTAAACGAAAAAGCGCGCCGTCGATGCTCGTTTAAAAAACATGGTGTGCACAGGCCTTAAAACGTTTCTTCTACAACAAAAGCTCGTACGTATATGACAACCTAATTGATTATCCGTCTAGGAACCTCGTAACCTATATGAAGCGGTAGTTTCTTATAGGACGGGTAATATTTCATGAAGCGACCGCCACGATAAAAGGGCAGGCACAGACGAGCTCCATTAAAAGTTTAGGTATTATGTCGCTCCGGCTCTATTTCTTCACGGAATAAACAGTAATTAAATAAAGCTAGTTAGGAAGAACTTTTTAGAAACAAAATACTTATTATATAAGGTGCCAAAGTTCATGATATGATAGACTTTGCAACAGACGGCAGAATTGTTCAAAAGAGTTGCCACGGATCTGGAATGCGAAAGGCAACTAAAGGAACAAGAGTGAAAATCAGTCGGTAAAAGTCTAATCCCTCTATATCCAGATCCTCCTAAAGCTGAATAAGTTATTTTAGAAGGCTACACGACCTCTCGGACTACATACAAAAGAAAGAGATGTGCAAAGACGCAATGCTTGCAAATACGATTTTAGTGATTTACTAAAAATCTACAGATTCCATTACAAAATTAAAATATTATGACGATAAAACGTTGATTGTAGAATAATCTGACAAAAATCAGGGCCTCAAGTCTGCTATTAAAATAGTGTCATAATGGTCTATCATTGACTTCATAATTTTGATTTGGACAAGTTTTGGTAATCTAATAATATAATGGCGTCATTATGACTTTCCGAAGGTCAACCACAGACACTCCATTGAAAGAAATGGCATAGAATGGTAATCTCGTACATAATGATAAATGAATATCTGACGTATGCGGTAATCTGAAAAAAAATTGACAGTTCCTTTGATCAGTGACCTACTATTACGACGTCATTGCGCAGTTAGTGCTTTAATTAATCTCGATATTGTCATTTTACCACATTTTTATTAGGAAACCATTGACCGATCAATGATCGATCATTATAAATTAGCAGATTACAAACTTTAAGCAAAATAACAATGGGATTATGTTGGAATGACGAATTTATAAAAATAGCAGACTTGGGCACCAGAATGATTGCAAGCATTACTAGTCCGTGTTTTAATATATAAAAGTAATTTTTCGAGGCATCTTCGTGATTTTTTGGTGATTCGTGATCGTGATTGAACACACTACCTATCCATCTATTATAGTAGCATGTATCCTGAAGAATAACATAATATTTTTCTGATTCTGTTTACTGCAGTAGATCATACACTTTTGCGCATTCTCACGATTTGCTCCTATAGTCCTCTTAATGCTATCTCAGAAGAAAATAGAATTACACTGCGCATACGTGTGCCAATCAGGCCAATACGACGTGTATCAAGTGTAGGTCTACAAGTCTGGTTTCCATATAAAATGTATGGAGACCGACGCGCCGAGATCGGCGTGTGTGGCACATGTCGTCGCCCTCCCCGCTAACTGTCCTATCTCACAAACTGGCGTATCTGCACTGATATTACGAACGTGTTCATAACATTATTTTGAATAAGTTCTCTCTTATCGTCGTATCTGTGTCGTTTACCGTTTAGAAGATAATCACGTATTTTGTTTTGCACAAGTGCAAAAAAAGGGAAAAAATACCCTTAGTACCTTCGTACCTTAGGGCTTTAGGGCCACTACGAACTTAAAAAATAAGCCAAGAGCAATATAAAACACTTATTGATTCATTAGTAAAGCTACAGCTAACGCAACTACGGAAACATGATTTTGTTGCCCGAACGAAAAACAGTCGCCCTGGAAAAATATCAATTGTTAGTTACGACAGTTAGCAGAGAGGGTGACAACGTGTGAGCAGTGTAGTTCTTTCTACCTTTATTCTGGCCTTTACCACGTCTGCCTGTTCCCGATAAACGAGCTGACAGACAGAATCAAAATTACCTACTAAACCATAAGCAAGGAAGCTACCATAGACCAGTAAAAGGTCGATGAGGAATAAACATCTACTCCTCACTGACCTTTGACGAATGCCATAAACTACGAAATTAGCTAATCGATTGTTACTTAGTTTGGAAGCGGCTTTACCTGTTTATTTAATTAATTAATATAACATTATGATAATTTTAGCCCAATATTGTAACAGATTTGCGGTGAAACCTTCGCATTCGTAGAATTCTCCCCCATTTTGTTTTTCGGTTACCAAGTTCTTTGAAAATTAGCAACACTCGCGACAAGGGCAGGAAGATGATGAAAACTAATTCTGTTCTGGCGATGGCAATGCAAGGTAGTCCTAACTCTTCAAAGGACTAGATGTTGAGGTTGGGAAATACGTCAAGAAAAAGAGTTTTTGTACATCATGTAGACTCACCAAACTTAAGTACAATTGCCGAAACGGATCTTGAGCGCTCGGCGTCAGAGTGGGGATCGCTTTGCGCATTCCATACATTGGCGAGCCAATCGTCGTTGTTGTTAGATACATGCTGCAAGCGCAGGGAACGAATCAGGAGTGACGTCTATGACGGGATGGCGCGGCAAGCCAATCACTGACACTCCCCGCCCCCGCGTCTAACTTCGCACCACTAAAGAGACCGAATATTTGACTTCTGCGCAACTTGAAGCCAGCGCTCAAGATCCGTGACGGCAATTGTAGCAGCGTGCAGGACACATTGCTCACAGAACAGATGGTCGAAAAGGCCGAAAGGTTCTAGAGTAAATAACGGGCACCGGAAGACCCCGCGTCGTAAGGACTCCCACAAGGTGGACCAATGACCAGATCAGAGTCGCAGGAATGCGATTTATGCGAGATGCACATGACCATTCGTTGTGGCGACACTTGAGGAAGGCCTGTGTCCAACAATGGACGATGATGATGATTATACACCTTGGTTATTACCTACGAAAAATTAATTAACCCAACCGTTAAAGTACATAATTGTAACATGTTTCTTCCGTGAAGTAGGAGGTAGTAAATTATAGCGTCCTATGGGAAGACCCGCATACCTGTGTCATCGCGAAATTAGGTGCTCTAGACCATAAATCTTGTTTCAAATTCGTTTGGGGAAGGTACAATATGTTGTATGATAAATGATCACGACATCAGAAAACCTTTTAGTGGTGTGTGCAAAATATTTCATAGGGTAACTTAGCTAGAATCGACGCACACGTGTAACGACTGATTTGCACTCGTACGTAGAATGACGTCGCGTGGCGTGGATCTAGTGTAGCTCTACAAGTCTAGTTTCCATATAAAATATATGGAGACCGACGCGCCCAGATCGGCCTATGTGGCACACGTGTGAGCTGTGTAGTTCTACCTTTACTTGGGCTGCGGAATTGTTCCAAACAGCCACGGCTGTTCTGGAAGCAACGGAATATAGAGGAACACGGGTCAGTTAAGACTCACCCGTGTTCCTCTATATTCCGTAAAGTAGTAGTAGTATATTCCAGTAAAGGTCCGACAGTCCTTCTCGGTCGGGACTCTAGAGTGGGAAAAGTTATTTGATGGTTTCCCTAAAAAAGGACTAAGACCTACTTGCACAAGTTATTCTAGGATTACTTTTAGAAGCTAACTTTGCGTATTCCTAGGCTTGCCTAGGAATACGCAAAGTTAGCCTTATGCCTTTAAAAATAGGGCAGATGGTTGCTGTGGGCTGCCAATATTTTTGACTGTCTTATTTTGTAACTACAAAATGAGTTTTAAAGTTGGGTAGAACACGTTACGAAACGAAGAATCCCTACTAATATCATAAACTAGTTGACACGGTGAACTTCGTTTTGCCTAACAATCGATGCTTGTAGTACTTACTTATATCTTTCGATATAGTCAACTGATTGCGATGAAACAAAGCCTAAGTAATACATCAAGTTACACACAATTTTAATGTATAAAAGTTATCTACATCGATTTCGTACATTTTACGTGATACACGCACAACTAAAAACTTGTACAGATTTATTACATGTATAGATGTGAATATAACTCTGTCTGTTTACTACGCTTTCACGGTTAAACTACTGAACAGATTTTGATTAAAAGTAAGAAGTAAGCATGATACCAAAACAAGGACATAAGGTACTTTCATCTAGCTTCGACTTCAACTTCACGTCCGCAATAACCGACATGCATACGAATGAAGTCACGGGTAAAATCTAGTTCTACACTCTTGTGTTTTATGTGAAAATACCAGACTAGCTACTAGAGTCTGTCTAAAAAGTCAAACGACTTGCGTAATTATTAGAGTAAAATTAAATTTGATATAGCATCATTGTTTACTAATAGAAAAACCTTATAAAAATTATCAAATATAAGTATTTTTTAAATAATTAAATAGTATACAAATTCGCAAGTCGTTTGAGTTTTTAGACAGACTATACAACACAACTAGTACAAAAGCTAGAGCACAACAGGATTCAAATTCGATCTTACACTAACCACCATTACTTAGTCCTTTCTTCTACAACTGCAGTCTAAAGTGTAAAAGTACTCCATTCCCAAAGGGATACTCAGAACGCTGGTTTCGCAAGGCACACCGACAATGCGCCAGTGACCCGATTATATGTCATTACATCGCCGAGTTTAACTAGCTTCGCGCAGTTTTGACGGATCAATAGACTTAATACATAATAGGTACACTGGTGGGTACCATAGACAGGGCTATAGGGGCTAGAACGTACTATGGCAGACTGGATAGTTGTATTATGATTATATTATTCTGTATTCAATAACAGACCATACTAATCTATACAAGACTTTTCCAAATTGGATACTTCAACTTTTTGTCTCAAAAATCGCAAATAGAAAGAATTATTCTAATCGGTTTAAAATTAAGAGCTGAATTAGGAACTGGGGTGGATCGAAGGACAGATTTGTGCCACCCGTACGTAAAATGCGTGATTTGAGGCGAGTTGCGGACGGCAGCCCGACATACCATACCACCGTAGGGCAATGAGGGTCGATACCCGTTACCGTAAAAATATATAAAACGGCTCCTTTCTTATGTCTATGCCCGTTACAGTTGCCATCACGGATCTTGAGCGGTTGCGCAGAAGTCAAATATTCGGTCTCTTTAATGGTGCGAAGTGAGACGCGGGGAGTGTCAGTGATTGGCTCGCCGACCCATCGCGTCATAGACGTCACTCCTAATTCGTTCCCTGCGTTGCTGCATGTATCTAACAACGAAGACGATTGGCTCGCCAATGTATGGAATACGCAAAGCGATCCTCACTCTGACGCCGAGCGGTCAAGATCCGTTTTGGCAATTGTACCGACGCAGAATTTCGTGGTCCTGGAACTCAAAGTGCGACTGAAGGAGGGTTTTACACCCTGTCGGTCCACCTTCGAGCTAGAGAAGTTATTTGATGATAAACAAGTATGAGCAAGAAAGATGACAGAAAAATCTTAACAGCAAATGGGACTTCGACAGGGCTTCTATCGAGTGTGATTGCTCTCTATAGGTACAGAAAGACTTGATATTAAAGCCGTTGATACAGCGAAAGGCATAATTGACCTTTTCATAAATTGGATTGAAAAGCAATTGGAGTCAAGTGAAGAACTGCTATCGGTCTGTGTTGACGAGTCAAGAGCTGCAGTCATTAACCCTTTAAATTCTCATTCGCCAGGGTCGTGTGATTGCGACTGGGTACTCCATCTCGTGCTCTTCAATCCCCATAGGGGATTTCTTTTTTTTTTTTCGAATGGAAAATCATCCAATGTCAAACCCCGCTCTTGGGCGGAGTGGGAGATAATGTCAGACTCTTACTGTCTAAAAAACCCATCCCGTTCCTTCAAGCCTTCATACCGGGGCTCAAGCGCCCTTTCGGATAACCCTGGCCCCAGTAGGCTTGGTCCGGACAGTTACCGGACGGCCGGACAGCGAGCTACCTGTCCGCTCACTGTCCGCAAGCCCGCGCCTACGGTGGCTGGAAATCAGGATCAGAATCCCGGCGGCGGCGAGAGCGCCGTTGCCTGATGCGGTCGGCCTCCTCCTTAGCGAGCATTACTGCTTCGCAAAAGTCGGCGACCGCCTGCCACTCCTCCTCGGACTCCGGACCATGGTCTCCGCCGCCGATCGCCCCTTCCCCATAGGGGATAGAAAAGCTGACGAGATGAAGTATTTGGTCGTGGATGTGCGACCTAGCGGAATAACCGCGAGTGTTTATCGTATATATCCGATTTAGGGTGCGTTAAAGGAACCATTTGCCCGCTGCGGTCTTCCCGTCCGATTATAATTTAGGTGTCTTCAAGGCTAGAGTGAATAGGCTCTTAATAAACTAGTGCGCCTCACCATCAACGTATTGTAAGCACCATCAGGTGGGATCGCAGTCAAGTACTAGTTTAAAACAGATAAAAAAGAAATGGCTAAATAAACAAAGAACATCCAACGCTACCTAAACAGTAACGCAGATGTAAAAACACAATGGAAATGTATGGATTAGCATATTTAGTGCTGACAGGTCGAACCGATTGATGATCTTTTGTGCACCTTTGAATGATTTCATGTGACTTCATCGTAAAGATCATAATCACGTGTTGAACGCTTACACAGAGTTTTTGCCAGAGAGAGATTGTAATCATGAACAAATTGCTTAGGACGCAATTACTAAGCGATTGTGATGAAAGAAGGGTAAGCAATAATGTACCAATGGTAGAGATGTTACGGAGCTGAGGTTTTATTCCGATACCGAAAGGTCCGATAAATTGTTAACCAGTTATAATTCTTAAACAATAGGTTCAAATTGAATGAATTTTTAAATATAACGTGTTTATACAATGCCTGCTTGGTTACTAAAAATTCAGGCTTCTAGTTTTATACACAACGAAGTTATTGGGGATCGAGAATAGCCTGAACTGTTTCGAGAAAAAAATGTTGCAGCCGTGCCACATTTTTGGTTGTCTTAGTGGAAATAATCGCTTGTTAATCGGAAGGTAAATCCGAGGTACAAACAAGTTTATACTGGTCGCGCGGGGAGCCTCCCTCTCTCCCGAGCTTTCAGTCACTTATCTACTCTTTCACTTCTTATTTAGATACTTTCTTATTATTATTTTTCGAGAGGAAACCCTCAAAAGGCGCCCGGACTTTAGAGATAGTTCGGATAGTGTGGACTTTTTACCTCATTAACCAACCACCCCGGTGATAGAAAGGGTGCCGTTACCTCTTAAAAGATCACTCTGTAACCCCCTTTGTGCAACGCCTGTTAGGGCACATCCCTAAGGAGACCGTACTACGGTCTCCCTGTTCTTCCCGTGACTTCATTTGTATGTAACCGAATTTTTGATAAGTTTTAGCAGTCTTTCATTTGGCGGTTCTTTCTACCTCCCTCTCCGATTCCAGTTCTGGTTCCGATAAACCAAATTTAAAAACTCCGCTTTCAATATCGGTTACGAATGTTCCGATATAACTACTTCCGTTACATCTCTACTGTGTGTAAATAGCTTTCTATCACAGTTTAATTAAAACTCGATATCGCGTTTACATCAATACGTAGGTACTTTAATGATGAAAAGCCCTTGAAAAAGAACAATCGGTAACCTTTTAAAGAGTTTCCAGAATCTATCACGTCCCGCCGTGTCATTAAAATGAGATGAGGGACGACAGGCGGCCCTAAGTGGCCTTCAGCATAATGTCTCTCAATATGATAAAGCGACTTCATTACAAGTTTCGTCTGGAGGTCAATACGGAACACTTACTCCAGTTAAGGGTTTGACCATAAGTAATCCTTAACGGGGCACATAAGGCGACCTTTTGTCCACTCAATGTTTTAGCTTTAGCTCAGTTTAAGGCCTTTGTAAGACAGCCGAAGTTTTAAGCTCCTTGGCAGTAGTACATTTCGGACATATGTCTAAACTCCAAGAACTCCGAAGAAATGTGTTGTGGTAGTAGCTTAAAGACTTTAGGTTTAAAGTTTTTTTTTTTAATAGGAACTTAGGAAGTCATGAGAGCGTGAGTCAGACTTTTACTAAAGAATGCCCACCTGAGTTCATTCAGTTGCCCGTTGCGTTCCAGGATCATAAATCGGTTACTGGTTTGAATAATCCTGCAACTTTGTCAGGATGTCTATGCTTTAATTTTTAAGGCGGTAAGTCTCTTCTGAGGAAATGCTAGAGAGGCACCACGGTGACCTCAATTCCCGCCTGACACAGGTCCGGCGGTAAAAAACGCCTGGGTGTCACCATAGTGTAGATCGAAGGACTGGATCAGGTCTCGACCGGAGGGCACGGTGGAAGTCTGCTCAGCGTATGTTAAGCATCGCGCTGTGTGCTTTTAGAGCCAATCAGCAATGGTGCCCCAGGCATCGAGAGTCGCAATGCGATTCTTAGTCACCGTGAGCGCAGGCTTGCAGACAACAAGCAATGGGTAGCTTGCCGTGCGGTCGTCTAGCAAGACCTCAGCCTGAGTCGACTGCGCGTAGTTTCTACGTGCGCCTCAAAGAAATGTTGGCAAAGTTGATGGAGCCCGGTAGAGTGAATGCCTGCCGAAAGCTGATTTTTAAGGTGGGAAATCATCTAATGACATCCCCGCCCATAGACGGGGCGGGAGGGCTTGTCAGACTTTTACTGACTAAAACCCACTCCTACTAGTGGCTTCGTTGCCTTTCATTCCAGGGCCGGTTTACCGTTCAGAAGCGAACCCATGGCCCCCTGGGCCCCTTTTAGAATACATATATATATTTGAAAGAATTAGCGTGGCCCTGGAATGAAAAAGACTAAAGGAACACCCAGAGCGAAAGAAATTATTTGACGAGTTCCCACCTCAAAAAACAGACAATATAATTTCAAAACATCTATGAATATCTTTTGGAACGAAACATTGTTGAACACAGAGAGATCGCAGAACGAACGGCCGCGACCCCTGCCCTTTTGAAAGTCCATGGACGATAGGCAGAGGAAAGTGACGTATCGCGTAGGTACGTGTATTTCGTTGTCCCCGGTACTGAATGTCTAATTTTATCGTTTGGTTGGATATTTAAAGCTGAAAGGTATCGGCCTTTTCTCTAAAACACCATTGTACCTGTATATGATCGATCTGTATTGATAAGGAATATAGGTAAGGAATATGTAAGCAAGATTTTTTGCTATATTTTTTTTCAATTCAACTTGGTTTTGAAATCAAAGGCCATGACACCTGTACGGCCGCCATGGAAAACGGCGCCTTGACTCATAATAAAAAGAAATTGTTTAAAAATTATTATCTCTTTTGATTTTCTACCAATTTTGATAGTTTTCACAAAAAGTAATATATATTTTAATTTTTATATTTTTATTTTAATTAAGTATTATTATGTAGTTATTTTTTTTTTGTTTATTTTTTTTTAATTTTTTGTTGTTTTCTTTTTTCACGCATACTCGTATACACGCATATACGTCACACATAATAGTAGTCGCGTAGCTAGGCTAGGCTTGGATAAAGTGCGCACTCGCCCACGGCCTCGCGACCAAAGGGGCTTCGCACAAGCGAGGGCTCTTTAAAAATGAGGTTTTTTTTAAAGAGCCTTGCGTTTGACCAATGCTTCACCTGATAGTAAGCGACGATGTGGCCGAACACTAGGTTGCGACAGTCGCTGTCTCGTTTTCGGATTTATGACAGAAAGAGGCCTCGCTGATGAGCCCTGGCCACGTCTAAATTTGTCCACGCTACGCCTCTGCCACATAAAGGTATTCTACATAAAAAATAATACTTTAGTCAAAAGGTTATCATAAGTATGTCATCATAATTAAACTCAAGAGGACTTCCTTAATATTTTGAGGACACAAAATGTCAACGGATTTCCTCTACAATGTAACACAAAAAATCATAGGAAGTGAAAGTAATTTATGTTTCCTTACTTGATGACGACACCGGCATTTACCAAGCAATTACGTAATGTCATCATTATGATACTGCAAAGAATTAAGTACTTGGTAAAGATTTTGTGTATAATTCTGAGTATCAATATGAATCTTATAAAAAAGGCAAAAGGAGTGTGGAAAAGGGAGAGGGATGCATTCGCCCAGCAGAGGAACATAATGGCTTAATTAGACTTTCAAGTTGTAAATATAATAATATATATTCCACACAACTATCACACAACGCTGTATAGTCCCAAGCTAAGCAGAGCTTGTGTTATGGGTACTAGACAACTGATAAACATACATATATATTTCTAAATACATACATACTATAGATAAATTACACCCAGACACAGAACAAATGATCATGGTCATCACACAAACGTTTGTCCTGGGTGGGAATCGAATCCACGACCTCCGGCATAGTAGTCAGGGTCACTAACCACTAGACCAACAGGCCAGTCATATAATCGCATAACGCCTTGCACACATCATCATCATCTTCCTACCCTTATCCCGTTTTATTTGGGGTCGGCGTAACACGTTTTTTTCTTCCATCCATCCACATGCCGCTGAACTCCTTGCACTATGAAGATGTAATGTACCCAATATAACATTCAGCTAAAATTTCCTCTCTGAAAAAATTAGATGCTACCTTTTTTGAGGGAATTTAATAAGTAACCCCACGCGCTCTGGGCGGAACAAAAAAGACTATCAAACTTTTACTAAGTAACTAAAACCCTAGATGGCAAATCATTGACGTCAGGCTTTTACTGACTAAGTACAACTTTCCAAGAGCCCGGGATTCCCTTTTAAAAGCGAGAACATGGCCCTAGTAGGCTTCGGCCCTGCTAGGCCCCTAAGGTTTGTTGTCTTGAGGCCTGGACACTACGAGCCATCAACGACTCGGTTCGGACGGCGAGCTACCTACTGCTCGTCGCCTGCAAGCTCACGACGACTAAAACCCACTTGTGTTCTTTTACTTACTCTTTACGTTCCAAGGCAACCCTCCTGACCTGCGTTCGCGAAAACATGGCCCTAGTAGGCTTCGGCCCTGCTAGGCCCCTACGGTCTGTTGTCATGAGGCCTGGACCACAACGCGCCATCAACGACTTGGTTCGGACGGCGAGCTATCTATTGCTCGTCGCCTGCAAGCCCACGACTACAACCCACTTCTGTTTTTTACTTACTCTTTGCGTTCCAAGGCCGTGGCAGCTCTTTCAAATAATCTCGCAGCCTTGTAGAAAATTAAAATACCTAACAATGCTTCTTGGTTCCCGACGTTTATGGGGTAATATAAGGGTAAATGGTAGTCCTTTCTTCTCATTACTTTGTGACCAACCAAATAAATATTTCTTTGTGACCACCCAAATAAATGCCGCTTTAATATTAAAAAAAAAAACCGGCCACGTGCGAGTCGGACTCGCCCATGAAGGGTTCCGTAGCATATTAAAAAAGTTCTTGTAGTTCGTATTTTTGTATGAAAATTTTAATGCGGTTTACAGAATACATCTCACTCACTAAGTTTCATCAATATAGCTCTTATAGTTTCGGAAAAAAAGTGGCTGTGGCATACGGACGGACAGACAGACCGACAGACAGACATGACAAATCTATAAGGGTTCCGTTTTTTGCCATTTGGCTACGGAACCCTAAAAAGGACCAAAGTTCTTGACGTCAAAAATTGAGCATTAAAATAAAACGACATGTTTACATCTCACTACGTCGCAAACAGATCAATACAAGTTATAAAATAGAGATGAAAAGCCCCTTATGCTTAGGAAAGCCTCTTAATAATTCTAAGCGTTTTACTCTTGAGTGGCCCGGGCCATAAATTGGCGTAATGGGCCCTTTCAAGTCCCGAAATGGTATTTAGTCAAGGTGTAATTGCGTCGAGTACGCTTGCCTAAACGTCAAATAAACCTCTCCCTTTGATCAAAACTTTGGCAACTAATTTTTTTTTATGGTGGGCAAAATCATCTAATGACAACCCCCGCTCTTGGGCGGAGCGGGAGATAGAGTCAGACTCTTACTGACTAAAAGCCCACCCCGTTCCTTCTAGCCTTCATACCGGGGCTCGAGTTCCCTTTCGGATAACCCTGGCCCCAGTAGGCTTCGACCCGGCTGGACCGCTGGACCCCTGCTGTTGCTATCAACTCCTTGAGGCGCGCGGGAACAGTGCGCGCCGTTGACAACTTGGGCTTGGTCCGGACAGTTACCGGACGGTGGGACAGCGAGCTACCCATTATTCACTGTCCGCAAGCCCGCGCCTACTGTGGCTGGAAATCGGGATCGGAATCCCGGCGGGGCAACTGACAGATGCAGGGATGCACGACTTACATTACCAAAGACAAAAGAACATCCAAACTAATATTATAAATGCGAAAGTAACTCTGTCTGTCTGTCTGTCTTTGCTTCACGCCTAAACTACTGGACCGATTTGTGTGAAATTTGGTACAGACATAGTTAGGAACTTGAGAAAGGACATAGGATAGTTTTTATTACAAACAATAAAATAAAAAACAAAATAAAAAATAAAATTTATTCCGGACATACAGCGCCATCTATTGGTCAAGAGTCGGCATCAATTCAGTACTATCTGCCGGAAGTCACTATTCCACGCGAACGAAGTCGCGGGCAAAAGCTAGTCTAGTCTATATTTTTGGGTTGGTTAATCAACAAATTTTGCCTCCCACAAGGTGGACCGATGACCTGATGAGAGTCGCGGGAATCCGATGAATGCGAGGCGCACAGGACCGGTCATTATGGCGACACTTGGGGGAGGCCTATGTCCAACAGTAGACGTCTTTCGGTTGTAATGATGATGATGATGAATCGCCAAATAACGTCTCCCGCTCTGCGTGGAGTGAAAGAGAGTGTCAGGCATTTTTTTTCAACCTAGTGTTAAGTTTTAAGTTGTGTTTTCACTAACAATGACAACCACATTATTATATTAAACTAGGTGACCCGGCGAACTTCGTACCGCGTAATAGTTATGTTGTGATACTAAAAGGTATAAGCTGTCAACTCTACCCTACTCTACTCTACCCTACACTACCCTAGTTTTCATTTTTTTTTTTATAAGAATAACGAACTCCTCACAATAACGAACACAACAAAAAAAGAATTAGCAAAATCGGTCCAGCCGTTCACGTGTGATGGCGTGACCAAGGAAATAGGGATTCATTTTTATATATTTATATAGATTACTAACTGACCCGGCAAACGTTGTTTTGCCATATAAATACTTTTTAAGTAATTTCTTTTGTTTTTTTTTTATTATTAAAAATACTTAGATGTTGGCTGATTCTCAGACCTACTCAATATACTCACAAAATTTCATGAGATTCGGTCAAGCCGTTTCGGAGGAGTACGGAAACGAACATTGTGACACGAAAATTTTCTAAATAAGATATTTTGTACTTACATATTTAACGAAACCTTACTGCAGTGAACCAAAAGTTTTATAATCTTTTATAGATACTTTTTTTTTATTAATAAAGCGTAGAAAATATTATGTAGTAGGATGGGTTAGACATCGTCGCATTGGTGTACGAAAAACCCTTAAATAAATATAAAAAAAAAAAATCATTTCTTAAAAAAAACGACTTAAATTGGACACTGTTCCACATATCGGTGAGCTGTTTTTTTAAATTGGTTACGTTAAATTTGTTAGATGATAGAAATAGTTAAAAATGTATTTAATAAGTTAAAATATTCAATAAACAATATCATTGTTCCATATGCCAGTCTCTCTGCACATCCTTGACATTATATGCAAATGGCTCTACAATTATCTAAATTATCTGCGGAGAAGCCTAATTTACATTTTTTAACCGATACATCACAACTATATAATGCCATTCAAATTGTCAAAGCTACAAAACAATTTCGTTTAGCCCTTCTTTAAATAACTATTAATTTACATGACAATAGAATGGGAAGGTACTGTATTTAAATATATATTAAAATACCTCTTTTATTTGTAAAAACTACAGTTGTTTACCGGTTATGTACCTAATTAAATAATAGGGTAGTGTACGTCACTCAGGAATACAGCAGCTGTCTATAGGTGGATTTTTTTTTTTGCAATCGGACCAGTACTTTCAGAGATTACCTCCAACAAACAAAAAAAACACTTTACCTCTATAAGATATGGACAGGGCCCCGGGGCCCCCAAATAATATCCAATGTAAATAATATTGTTTATACTGGACTACCAGGTTCCCAACCGCCTCCAGTCGTTATAGCGAGAACAGTACCTCTACCATGAGTTTAAATCAATAGTATTTGTCGATACTCGATACCGACTACGTAGATATTTTGCATGGCAAATTTTACACCTCTAGCGGTCATTTACGGAACCAAAATATTTGTCAATTTGGAATATTTACCATTAGCCCGAAATTCAGCAAAAGCTTGAATCTGGCTCAACATGCCACCATATTCCAAGCGGAGGTATGCGCCATTATAGAATGTGCGGAGGCCAACCGTCAACGAAACTACATAAATCAATTAATTCTGATTTACTCTGATAGACAGGCAGCTCTTAACGCCCTGAACTCAAATACTTTAAATTCGAAACTAGCAAAAGAGTGCGTTAACAAACTGAATGACCTGGGGCAAAGGAATAAAGTTATTCTGAGATGGGTACAGGTCATTCTGGAATCAATGGTAACGAAAAAGCCGATGAACTTGCACGGGCTGGGGCTCAAGGTCATCAGATAGGACCAGAACCCTTCTGTGGTATCTCAAAGAACCAGGCCATGCAGACCCTTAAGGGCAACTTATTTGGCGATTCAAAAAAGCACTGGTTGGTACAACCAGGTCTGCTACACGCCAAATCTCTTATAGAAGGCTACTCACAAAAACGAACTGCCGAACTTCTTGAGCTTAGCAGGACGAACATCTGTGCGATAACCCGCGCCTTAACCGGCCACTGCAAACTAAACAGGAACCAATTTCACACGAAACTGAGTAACACTGATGTTTGCCGGTACTGCGATCAGGAGAGGGAGACGCCTAAGCACCTTTTGTTTGAATGCGGGGGCCCCTTATCCACAAACACAGTGTCCATCTGGGCCGACACATTATTCGCCCGGAGGAGATTAAAACTCTAAAAGCTAGGAGTATTCTAAATTTCTTGGAAGCCTCCGGGCTAAAAGAGTTACTCTAACAAGGTTGCGAGTCACAATAGATCTTTTAGCTCGCAGTGACTACATCCCCTACACTATGGGTGATGAATAGCCCCTTATCTTCTAAATAATAATAATAATCCAGGCCAAAAACATACATTATATAAAAATATATTTTTATTGTTTGACATTATCTCTTCTGCTCTAAGTGAAGCGAGATCGTGTACTCGAGACTTTTACTGACTGAAAAAAAATATATATGTGTTCCTTTGTTCCTTCAGTTGTCTTATGCGTTCTAAAGCCGCGGTAGTTCTTTGGACCATTCCCGCAGCCCACAGTACATAAGTATAGCTATGTATTGCCGAAAAATGAAACTTAACCTTCCGTCCGCGTCTTGCGGACGGCGAGCAATGGATAGCTTGCTGTCCGACCGTCCGGTAACTGTCCGGACCGAGCCCAAGTCGTCGACGGCGCGCACTGTTCCCGCGCGCCTCAAGGAGCTGTCAGCAACAGCAGGAGCCCAGCCGGGTCGAAGCCTATTGGGGCCAGGGTTATCGGAAAGGGAAGCTCAGTCTCGTTACGAAAGGCACGAAGTTACGGGGTGGGCTTTTATTCAGTAAGAGTCTAACACTATCTCCCGCTCCGCCCAAGAGCGGGGGTTTTCCACCATAAAAAAAAACCTGCGTCCGTCCGCGTGAATGTCTTTGGATGCCTTTAACATTGTACGGATTTCGTCACGCATGCGGGTTTGCCCCGCATACAGAAAATTAAAAATGCAAAAAAAACGCGTCCCACATTACAATAAATACTTATATGAAATGGACATTAGCGGAGATTACGCGTGCGGAGCAATCCCGCATGCGTGATCAAAACCGCACGATATCAAAAACAAACTTTTATTGCGGACAGCGGATGTACATCAAATGTCCTGTTTTGTTGTTTGTAAAAAATTGTTTGTATACAATAAAGAATAAGGAATAAGACGTCGGAGTCAGATAAATAAATAATAAATAAATAAAAAGTAGTCTGTCCTACTCCTTCCTCGGGGTTTAACCTTATTCCGGACCTTTCATCAAAATCCGTTCAGTAGAACTCTCGCTCAACAAACAACAACTCTCGACAATGGATTGCTATAATCTGCATCCGGCTTCCTCAGAAAATACAAGCAAATCCTGGTTTGCCATAAAAACCTCTGAAATCCCAATAACCAAAGGGTCCCAAAATGTTTGTTTATTTTTTGTTATCTAAAGAAAACATGAAAAATAAACCAATAAGTATTTTTCCCTTAACAATCTCAACGTCAATGTCGATTCAAATCAAACATACTTAAGAGGATCCTTTTCCATTCTCCTATCGCCGATATCAAACATGGTTTAACTAACGCAATCCAACGCGATGTTTGATGAAGAAGCAATGCAAAAGAAGAGAGGCGTTAGCCTGAAAACTCGCTGGCATTTAGTAATTTCGTGATTTTCTCGAATATTTCACAAAACTTGTTCCAGGAAATACGTCTTTTTTTTAAATCTCGATTAAATTGTGCAAGCCTTCTATTGTACTTTTTGATATTTTTAAAAGCCAAAGTTCACGTACCATAGCAGATTTTCAGAGGTCTTTACTAGATTACTTTTAGACTTTATGTTTTGATTTTTATAGAAGCCTAGATTATATCCAGAAGATAACTGTGTATCCAAAATATGTAGAGAAAGATGAGATAATTTATATTTAATAATCACGTAAGAGGGTTGTTTGAAAATGTACCTTGAAAAGGACGCTCTTAATACTCTCAACGTCAAAGTCGATTCAGATCAAGAAATATATTAGGAGTACAAAAGCCTTTCACGAATTTCATTTGAAGCGAATATTGTCAGGTTTGTATATAATTCTAAGAATTTAATTAAACGACTTTCATCTCGCTGTTCATAGAATGTTATTTGGTATTGGACCTGATTTTGAAACATTTTTGATAAAATGTACTGAAGGGCGTGCCCATTTTTTTTTTTGCGCTTCGATTTATGCGACCCTTTGATAATTTAATCGGGTCAAGAGGAGTTTTTGTTGGACTGACAGATTACGTAAGTATAATTTATTTTTTTCTTCTGTTTTAAAGCGTGTACCTTGAACATCTGGCCGGATAAGGCCCGCTGACATTTAAATCCATTTTCTTTGCAAATTATTGATTGATTTACCTGAGCTGTACATTCTAAAGAACACTTAACCAGCAATAGTTTCTGTGTAAACATATTTTTAGGGTTCCGTAGCCAAATGGCAAAAAACGGAACCCTTATAGATTCGTCATGTCTGTCTGTCTGTCTGTCTGTCTGTCTGTCTGTCTGTCTGTCTGTCTGTCCGTCCGTCCGTATGTCACAGTCACTTTTTTCCGAAACTATAAGAGCTATACTGTTGAAACTTTGTAAGTAGATGTATTCTGTGAACCGCATTAAGATTTTCACACAAAAATAGAAAAAAAGCAATAAATTTTGGGGGTCCCCATACATAGAACTGAAACTCAAAATTTTTTTTTTCATCAAACCCATGCGTGTGTGGTATCTATGGATAGGTCTTCAAAAATGATACTGAGGTTTCTAATATCATTTTTTTCTAAACTGAATAGTTTGCGCGAGAGACACTTCCAAAGTGGTAAAATGTGTGTCCCCCCCCTCTAACTTCCAAGATAAGAGAATGATAAAACTAAAAAAAATATATGATGTACATTACTATAAAAACTACCAACGAAAATTGGTTTGAACGAAATCCAGTGAGTAGTTTTTTTTTAATGCGTCATAAACCGAAAAAAATACACTATTATTAAAACATCGATCAAAGTTACAACACATTACAAGAACTTTTATATTATGTTACTTGCTGCTACGGAACCCTTCATGGGCGAGTCCGACTCGCACTTGGCCGGTTTTTTTTATTGTTGATAGGTTTTCGTTTGACCGCTATCTCACCTGATGGAAAGCGACGATGCAGTCGACGATGGAGCGCGCTAAATATAAGATCAAAGCCAGTTTGAAAAGATCAGAGACATTACCGAGGAATAGGCATTTTTTCGGTGGAAAAATCATCCAATGATATCCCCTCTTGGGCGGGAGGGCGTGTCAGACTTTCACTGACGAAAAACCCACTCCTGTTTCTTCGTTGTCTTTCATACCTGGGTCAAGTCTTCCTTTCAGAAGCAGAACCTTGGCCCCGACCCTTTAATTTTTTTTTATGGTGGGCAAAAATCATCCAATGACAACCCCCGCTCTTGGGCGGAATGGGAGATAGAGGCTTCGACTTCTGCTGGGCTCCTACGGACTACGGTTTGCTGACTTCTCTTTGAAACGAGTAAGGCTTTAGAAAATCACTGTTTTATATGTATCACTGTTCGAGAGTTAGGGCCTTAAATCTGCGACCAGTGTATAATACGATGAGTAAAGGTAAGTGCGATGTCAGGTAGAGTGCGTCCCCCATTGAGAACGTCTCCTCTTTGACTCTCTATATGATGTCCTTTCGTTTGAGACGCTTTACGCAGTAAGGTGTCGAGAGCTGTGCTGTTAATGTACTCGGGTGCTTCTCTAGCTTCCCCGGATATTTCAAGGAGATGTTTTGGACTTGCTCCTTTACTGGACTGGCAGTTTACATTTTATAGCTAGGTGCTAACATAGTTTTAAGTAACTATGTATTGTTACTAAAGATTTTATGGGTGCTTTGAAATAAATGAAAACTTACTATTCCATTTATTTTACATATAGTCATATTAATTAAATAATTAAACATGTCTTAAAAAAAAAATAAAGGACTCAAAATTTTTATGTTTTAATTTTTTTTCATTGCCACCCCACTATACTAATTTCTCCCAAGTCTTTTCCCAAGTATGTTGGAGTCGGGTTCCAGTCAATCCAAATGCTGCTGGATATCAGTATTTTACATGGAGCGATTGCATGTCTGACCTCTACAACTCAGTAATTGAAACACGATATCCTTCTGCAAGATTAGTGTCAGATTTCCTTGCTTTTGACTATGCGTAACTGTCAAAGATCTACACCAACGGAAATCTCGATCGAATATTTCGACTCGCATATTGGTAGTGACAAAAACATGTAACCGAGATATTTATAACACATAACATGACTATCTAGAGTGCCATGGATTTCTTGGATGGTTTCTTGGACATTTTTTTAAATGGAAATCTACTCTTTAGAATGTGCAATTATCATTATTTTTCTGAATACCTGACTTCTAGACATTTCAAAAGTGCCTGTAAGTAAATAGTTTATTTGAAATAAAATATTTTGAATCTTTGAATCTTGAATCTTTTCTGGCTTTTGACCGTTAAAGATCTACAAATGAGAGCCGGGACCAACGGGAATCTCGATATGTTAAGGTCATCACTCATCTACAGATTGACCTCGTCCAGTGTTGCATAAACTTGGAGGTCAACGCGCGCTACTAACAAAAGTTTAGCCTACTACTATTTTACACTTAAATATCAGTGTTTATTAATTAATCATGTCTCAATGGATGAAGAGTTTTGGATATATTTTTAATTAGGAACCATGATCTGAATGACAGGATATTTTTTATCTCACTAATACCATCTAAAGCGCCTATTACACCATTCGATATTCAAACAGCTATGTAGCGTAGTGTAATAAGGGTCAGACTGCTCTACTCTAAATTAAAAATAATATTGTCTGTATATCGTGAGCTGAATAACGTGTAGTGAAGTAGGCTTACATGTGGCTTTAGTTCAAGCCAGCCACTGACAAAACCGTAGTACGTTCAGATTTGCTTGACTGCGTCTAGTTGATATTAATGGAAATCGAACGTTCAACCCAAATTAGGCAGCTATTTGGGTCTATGGCCAAGCGACTATAGACCTAGACAGTTGACTTGCTAAGCAGCACGTCCACCGATCGCCTATAGGTCACAAAGGAATGACCTTTTCTTCACATATGAATAAGCTGTTCTAGCACAATATATATATATAGGTACAGAAGTCAATCTACATACAAAGCGCGCTCAAGCAACGCACACATAGATACCGCTCACGGACACGATATCTCGGACCGCCTCGGCCCGCTCGTCGAACAATTCTGGCTCAAACGTTCATTAGTGTGCGTTCACCGAGCGTAGGTATAAAAAGTGAAGACTGTTTTCTGTAACTATCTATTTTGTGGTTCAAGAGTCGGGGTTAATGTACCCGATCTACCTGTTGTACTTCGATGTTAGTATTAGTACCTACATCTATATGAGTATGTCAGCCATTAACACATTCGATTAGCAACTTAACCTAAAGTTCAACAAACGCGACTCAAGAACTGGAGAAGGGTTTAAATGTCAGGATATAGTATTCTAGATTCTTACCTAGCCAACAAGGATTGGTACGATAATAACGAGTGTAGGTACTACGTGCGATTACCGTTTTTGCGACTAAACTGTACTGCGAATCACCTTATTTCAAACGCTTTGCGATAACTTCTTCGCTCCCGCCTTGGCTTTCTAACCTGTCTGTGTCAGGGAGCCCTTAATTCTTCATGTCTTACTAGATATCTAGCTTCTGTGTGCACAAGCCTGCATTCGAACAATGGTGAATCAGCAGTAGAGTACCTCTACCATGAGTTTAAAGCAGTAGTTTTTGTCGATACTCGATACTGACAGCGTAAATATTTTGTATGGCAAATTTTGGTTCCGTAAATGACTGCTAGAGGCGCTGTAAAATTTGCCATACAAAATATTTACGCAGTCGGTATCGAGTATCGACAAATACTATTGCTTTAAACTCATGGTAGAGGTACAGTTTTGTCGCTCTAGCATAAGGGTGTTTTCGTGCGATTGTGCGGGGGTTACACGTGCGGAGCAAATATCCATTTCATGTAAGTATTTATTGTAATGCGTCGAATACGTACGCGCGACGCGTTTTTTTGCATTTTGAAGTTTTCTGCATGCGTACCTAATGAAATCCGCAAAACATTAGAAACTCCCATAATCGCACATCCATTTGTCGAGCTCACGTAGTACACTTGATAATAACTGAGTATTGATAATAATACCAATGAGCGGAGCGATTCTCTGACGTCAGAGCAAACAGAAACCAATAAAAATAATTGACTGCTCAAGTAAGGATAATTTTATGGCGCATTATGTTTTTGCTATAAGACCTCCTATGACGTAGGTATGTAGTAAAGAAAGTCACCAGCTAAGGTGGTAGGCAATTGACACTATTATGATTTTAATGGACGGAAGTTTTAATGGAAGATTATGCCATTGTTTATTCTACACTTCAACACTAATATAATATTATAAAGAGGTAAAGTTTGTTTCTATGTTTTTTTTTGTTTGTAGGAGGTAATATCCGGAAGTAGGTACTGGTCCGATTGCTAAAATTTAATCACCGATAGAAAGCTGCTTTAATCCTGAGTGATATAGGGTATATTTTATGAACGCGGGTGAAACCGCGGGTCAGCGACCGAACGTCAGATGATAAGATTGATCAATGTGATTGGGGGAATGCAAAGGGCAACTGAAGTACCTAACAGGTGGGTTTTAGTCAGTATGAATAAACGTCCAACCAGACATTCACTCTTGCTCAACCCATAGCGAGAGGAATCATCTAATAAAATCATCAGATGTAACCACACCCCACTCAAAAAAAAAAAGAAGAAAAATGTTTGGTAGATAAGTATGGTAGGGGTACAGCGTTTATTATTCACAGTGCAGTCGCGCATTTTGACTACTTCGGCCATGTATCTCGTCGTGGTAATGACTCCATAGAGCGTCGCGTACAGCAGGGCAAAGTTGAGGGCACTAGGCCACGTGGTAGAACACTAATGAGATGGACAGACTAGATTAAGGCCGAAACGAAGTGCTCGGTGTACGAATGTACCCGGAAAGATGCAGTCCGCGATTAATTGCACCGCATTACCAGGATGATCACTCACCCAGGATATAGTCAGTGATTACCACGATCATTCTGGCAAGAGTGTACAGACTGAGAAGAAGAGATGGTAGGTATGGCCAGGATAGAGGTAACAATGGAGATTACGGTAAATAGAAGTTGTATGGGAGAAGTACGCCGAAGTAATTTAATTTTGTACCGATTCCAAATAAATTGAGATAGGGCCATAGACAAACTGACTGAACTATAGAGGACTAAAAGACAAGACCAAGATGGCTAGATCAGTGTTAATATTTTAGCGAATGACGCAGCGAAAGAGCGAAAGCATTACGTCATAATAACTCCAAAGGGGGAAAGACGTATCGGCCTTGAGCCCTAGAAGGTCGCTCGCTATTCGTCCAGATTCAAACAGGGAAAAAAAATGTTATTTCAACTTCAAAGCAAACCCGCCATGTTTGTTCTTGTTGGTTTTGCTACATTCAAGAAATATCAAACCTAACTGCAGCGTTGCACTCTTGGATTTCAATTTCTACTTCAAGATAAAGTTAATAATTGAATATTTTCGTTGCAAAGTTCTGAGAATGGGTTCCGATAGTTAAAAGTTGGCTAGGTTTACATGAAACTTGAGATGAATATTTTTAGAGGTTTATTCATTTAGAAGATTCTGTTAACTCTATAGTTTTGCCTATATTCGAAGTTCGAAATTCGAAAAACCACATTTTTTTTTTTTGCCAATGTTTTTGACTTCGATACTAAGTCCTTTAAGCCTAGCCTAGCCTAGCCTTTATAATATGGATGTACAATGTACATATTCTTATGTTTTTATAGAATTTATGAGCAAATGTATCAAGTCAAGCTTCTCGGCAAACTTCGTTATGATAGCCAAAACTACAATAAAACTCTCTGCTCCATTATACCGAGATCGGCCTGTTTCAATGGTTTCATATTTGTCCAGTTGCGCAGACACTTGAGATGCAAACTAGGAAACAATTTGAAAATAATTAAAACCGCCACTGAAGTTCACTTGAAGAAATCCCGCTAAAACTCCCTTAATCGGCCTCTAAGCTTCCATAGACACGCCTCCTCTTTGTGACAGGGAGGTGGAGGTGCCTTATGGGGATGCATCTCGACAGTCCTACATTTTCACTGTTTTTCGTAACCGCTCTTACGCGATTATGACGTCATTACACATTTTTCATTAGATATTTTGGAAACACAGTATCTTGTGTTATCTAGACTTCTATGGAAATCAATTTATAAATTTGTGTAAAACTAATCCAGTTAAGACCTCTGAAAATCTGCTATTTTGCATGAACTTTGACACTCCATAATTTACTGAAAAATTAAAAAAGTCAAAAAAGTACAACATACAAGCTTAGCAAATTTTATCAAGGTTCTAAATAATGACAATGTTTTTCAAAAACTTTTAAGGGTTTAAAAAAAAACACGTATTTCCCGGAACAAGTTTTGTAAAATTTTCGAGTAAATCACGGAATTACTGAATGCCAACAGAGTATTCAGGTATTACCTATCAATCTTTTTTCACGTTGCCTTTTCGTCAAACATCACGTTGGATTGGTTTAGATGAAGCAACAAGCTTATACCACGCTCGAGGTTTACGATAGGCGAGTGGAAAAGCAGCCAAAAGGTTTGGTGGCCCGTACCATTAGTTTAATATTAAAATGTCTTCTATTTTAAAGAAAAAAGGGCATGCATGCAATATTAAATCAAAGTAATGGTGCTAATCTTAATTTAAATGTTTTCATTTTATTATTACGTGCGATTGCACATGCCTTGGTCTCGTAAAATGCATTTTGAGTGCGATAAGAATATACCACATCACGGCTACGAACAGGCCACGGTTATTTAAATTATTATGATAGCGAGCGTGTATTCTTTGAAACTGTTCGATATTTGTTGCAAATATGCGGTACCTATAAGGAACAACCATTAATTAAATAAATCTATGGGAAAGTTCACATCTGCCGCACAAATGACAAGTCCTGGATTTGCTATGCAATAGTTAACTCTATGGGTTTGATTTATCTTTTGCTAAGGGCTTCCGGCGGCAAGTCTTTGTGGGGCCCTTGCCGCGCTTGTCATTTATGCAATGCAAAATATGTGTATCAAAACTGGTTACTGGGTAAACAGGGTGTAATGATAGTTCAGTAATGAAAATATTATAAAAAGTTACTAAGGACTAGGCACTTCCAGGCTGCTACTAGAAATACCCAATTTCTTTAGGGTGGGAAACCATCAAATAACTTCTCCCGCTCTGGGTAGGGCGGGATGGAATGTTATACTTTTACTAGCTAAAGCCCTAGCATGTGCCTTTAGTTGCCCTTTACATTTCAGGGTCTCAGTGACTATCCACCGGAGACGCTCTGGGCATCAGGAGTCGCAGGACGATTTCTGGCCACCACAGGCATGGGCTTGCTGATAGCAAGAAACGATGGGTAGCTAGCCGTTTAGCCATACGGTAAGGACCAAGTCCAATGCATCGCGCGAGTTGCTTGACGCTTACCTCATAGGGATCTTAGCAAAATTTACGGAGCCAGTTAGGGAGTTACCATAGCTAGCTGAAGGCACACTGTGGGTTTTAGTCTGCAAAAGTCTGTAACTTTCCCCAAGTTATTTGAAAATTTCCCACATTAAAAAAAAGACCACGGTGACATGACTGTCTCCAACAGTCCCACAGCCTTGGCAAATTGAAAATGTGTTCAGGACACTACAGTCGGCAGTTGCACTCGCAATCATTCAACCAATAGGCAGTCAGTAAGTATTGAATTACAGTTCTAGGCTTCTAGTAAATAACATAAACATAGGCATACTGTTCCTGTGATACTGTGTACCTAAACATACCTATACACAATAGCTAGTGCGTGTAAAATAGTAGTAGTAGTACTGTACCTAGCAGCTGCAATGTTTGAGTTATGTCATATTTAACAATCACAATAATTCCATTGTTTCTGCTAACTTCTTATAGACTTGTGGGGGATAATAATTGTTACAAATAGTTTACTTTATTCACATACATATTAGGTAGATCTAATCATCACACTTATATTATAAAGGTAAAAGTGTATATGTTTGTTACCACTTCATACTCAAACAGCTGAATGGAACAGCTCATAAGATACTTTTTAACCCGGAAACATGTTACCTAGGAATAACTTCCTACTATCACGCGAGCTACTGCTACAGCTACTGAAAGCAGCTAATTGTAACATAATATATCTACGGTCAAAGACATGGCCAAAATATAATTTTCATAATTCATAAATAACATAATAAACATTATAAATAATGTAAGTCTTAGTTTAATTGATAGTATCACATGTGTTGTTTTGTTGATAGTATCAATTAAACAAAGTAAATAATGAAATAAGAAAATAATTATATTTTGGACATGCCTTTATATACATAAGGACTAGGGAGAAAGAAAAGTCAAGTAGGTCATCACTGACAAAATGAACACAAAAAAAAAAAAAAATTGTCCTAATAAGACAATATTTACTGTTGCAAAACAATTAAGTACCTAAGGTAAACTTACTATTTTTTCTTGAATGATTTTTACAAAACCAATACAGTTTACAACGGGTGTTTTACGTTTCGTGCATTTTTTCATTCATGATTGTTGAAAGTTACGTAAAAGAAAATTCGGTCTTTAGTAAACTGCGGCGAAAAATAGATAACTCAGAATATTTGCTGTTTGTCAAACAGCTGCCAATTTGTGAGGTTGTAAATAGCAGAAAGATCAATATTTATGTTTAGCAGTCGGGACGTATTTTAAAGACGACATTGTATTATTAAATTAAAACAAGTACTTACAGAACTTCTGCTTGCTGTTTCAACTCTTCTGACTTCAAAACCCGATTGTCGAACATTTCAGGCGCATTTTTTCTGCATGAGTAATATTTTTCTATACACGCTTTCGTCTTTTCCATGTCCCCGTAACAAGCATTATAAAATAACACTAATTGTTTATCGGTTAAATCCTTAGGCACGTATTTTGATTTATCAAGTTTCTGCGTCCAGTAGCGCAGCTCATTTATATCCTCCTGGGAAAATTTATCCATTGCTGCCGTCATCTCATTATAATCGAACTCTAAATCCACTTGCATCTTTACGCTTTTCGAATCTATTTGTAACGTAAATCGTATACGAATTTGTTTAAATTCAACATACACCCAACTTGGAACACGATAAATTGACAACTAAAATAATTAAACAATTAAATTGATAGGTCTCATCAATGTTGCCATTGTTGGAAATATATTTCTACCAAAAATTTTGAAAAGTAGTAGTTTTTTTTCGGGAAATCAGTTTATGTCCAAAAATATATTATTTCTAGGTCAACCATCGTGATTTCCGGAATGTCAGAGAAGTCAAAAGAGTAATAGGCATTTCAGTATAATTGTAAATAAAAAACATGGATTCTGAGGTGTCGTCGTAAGTAGTACTGTAGAATTTTTCAAATAAACTTGTTTTTTTTTTACACATTAATGGTCAATTTGTTTCTTTCACAGGGAAACCAACCTTGTAATAGTCACCATAAGAGATCGCTACAAATTATTCTGCAGGACGTATTGGAGAATATTGGTTATTTTGATTGCTCCAATTATATTGTTACCAGTTACTTTTTTCAGTGATAAAAGCGTTAGTACCTGCCTGGAGGCAGACATTTACACTAAATTAGATTTGAATAAATAATTGTGATAAACCTTTATAAAACCTCTGATATTCTGTATTACAATCGATCTGAGAACGAGCAATATGATGGATCAAGCGTGTGCTGCGGCCGTAGTTGTCGCACGAGTTGCAAGTAGATCTGTCAGTCTTATGCCTATAATCCAGATGTTCTTATTACCATGGTAAAAAATACGATATTCCGAAATTATCCGGTTGTTGGTTTTCTCCTGAAATGCTCCTGAATTGGAAATACTAAATTAGTACCTATCTATCATTTACCTCGTCATGGTCATCAATAAATATGTCCTCCTGATATGTCCTCACCTCACTATGCTATACTACTCTTTATAGGAGTTTTTCTTCTAAAGTTGGATACCTACTTATTTAAGTCACATGATGAAATGACAGACTATGAGGAGTAGATACATACACCAGGTAGTTCAGTAGGTACAGTAAGTAATATAAATTCAGGTATTCTATTTCACGAAAGAGAGTTAGTCTTGGAGCCAGCCAACATACAACTAAGACCTACCCTCCTTGGTGAGAGACCCAGCTAGAATTATCTTCCTTCGCAGGCGTACAAGTGTTTCTACGTGTTTCTGCTGATGATAGCGTACTGGACGCTGGACGTGCTACACCCTGCCGTGTTGGCAGTCATTCCCATCGGCCTCTCATGCATTATGACAGGAATCGGCACGAGTTTTATTAGAGAGGTTCGGACTATTGTAGATTTGGTATTTCTTACGTATGGGTAGTCCCATAGGTACTAGTTTCACCACAGTTTTGCCCGTGCAGTCGGATTTGTACATGCAACACCGAGTAGAGTCTGTCTAATAAGTTAAACGAATTAGGTAATTATTAGGATTTAATGAAATCTGATGTAGTCAACACGGATTCAATAATCAAGGGTGATTAAGAGATAGAGATCATTGTTTACTAACAGAAGAACCTCTTAAAAAGTATCGAATATAAGTATTTTTGGTATGAACTAAAATATTACGTTTGGTTTATTTATTATAATATACTTATGTACATAAAAAAACTTAAATACTAAATAAACATTTATACTAAAACCTAACTATGTACATAAATATAATACAAAATGACAAAGTACGCTCAGGCGTCATTGGAGGAAGTGTTCATCATTTTTTAAATGATTAAATATTATACAAAATTCCCAGGTCGGTTGACTTATTAGACAGACTATAAAACTAATTTTACCAACCACACAGTCGGTGTGGTCGGCCCATTACAGCTGTTATGTTGGCAGACCTGTTTTTCAGCGGGAAAATCCCTTAGAATAGAGTAGAGAAAAAGGACTGCTATCCCTATTCAGAGTGGTAAAACGCACTCGCATTTTGTCACTAATACTTGTACGAATTTCCATACATTTTGAGAAGCTTTTGACATTAATTGTCGGCGAGATAATACGACTTCGACTACAATTTATGTGTTTTATGTATCTCGGACTCTCGGTACGAGAATTAACCTGCTGATATCTTTTTTTGAATTGTATGGGCTACGAGATTGATTAACTTCACAGCTTCTGGATTGTTAGAAAGATTTATCGCGAACGGAACGCATAGGCAATTGGAGAAACAAGGGTGGGCTATAATAGTCACTAACAAGTGAATATATGGGCAGAAAAGAGAGAGAGGTAAATCAAGCACTAGCAGATTGTTTACTTAATCTGGAAATCTGATTAAGTGAATGGGTGCAATGTTCAGCATCATCTGTCACTACTACAATAGAAAAGAAATAGGTATTCTCCGCACATTCACTATTATTGTTTATGGTTATGTAAACCCCCAAAACGAAGGGTAGCCCCTTCGTCTTCCGACAACGGAGGGCTATATATCGGACCGCTTTTTTTGTAGTGATATGTCATCAAATAGCTTCCACCTCTTTGGGTAGAGCGACAGAGCGTGTCAGACATTTCTGACTGAAACTCACCTGTGTTCCTTCAATTGCCCTTAGCATTCTATAGGGCCACGGTCATTCTTTCGAAGTTTCAAACATTCCCGCAATCCAAATGCGTAAAATTATAAAGGTATTACGATAAGGAACGAGATTACGAGATTAAGGAACTACATAGATCAACGCACACGTGTAACACGCCTGATTTGTACGTAGAAGCGACGTCGCGTGGCTTGGATCAAAATAATGTAGAGCTCTAAAATTCTAGTTTCAAAAGCATTATGGAAAAAAATATGGAGACTCACGCACCCACATCGGCGTGTGTGTCACACGTTTGCGCAGTGTAGTTCTTACCTTTATTATGCCTGTTTTCTCATCATGTTTTATGGCGGAGCTTTTCATTATGTATACATATAGGTAAATACATTAAAAGGTATCTACACATCTACTTATCATTTACGTCTGCCAGTTTAATTAAACCAGCAATATGACAGGACGACATCGTAAAACAATACAGGTGCCATCAAAGCTTTATCGTTTTTATATGAGTATCATAAATCTTTTATATAAAATCGGAAGTTGAAACAGAGTGTCTCAGCTTTCTCACTCATGCTGGTAGGTATCACAGATTACTGAATAGTTACTACGTAACTGGTATGGCAGTCCCTTATTCATAAGGCTTATAGTCCCTTGAACCATCTGGCTGAAATTTAATGGCCGCAAATCTCGCACACGCCTAGGCGGCAGCACGCAAATCTGTGCACTTATTTGCGGCCAGCAGCGCCCGGAAAGCGCACGGCTGACCTTTTAATCCATTTTCTTTGCGAAATATTGATTGATTTACATATGCAATGTTCACTTTGAAGAATATTTAACCACCAATTTTTATGTGTAAAAATGTTGCCTTTTCGAAGGAGTATGGAAAAGTTGCGAAAAGTTGCGAAATTGCTAAATATTTTTTTTAGAAAAAAGTATTAATAGCACAAAAAAATCAAATGTTGATAATGTTGTTTATGAATCTATAATAAACATAATTATATTTTTTTCAAACCTATAAACCTAGCCGTTACCGAGGAGTAGGCTTCAGAAAGTCACTGTTTTATGGCACTTATCGGGCGCTTGAGCCTTAAGGACCCTGTGACAAGATAAAAATAAATATGTAAGACAAATATTATATTATAGTAGTGTCACTGCACATGGGCTACATGCTACAAACCCCGCCACGAGAAGGCCGAAGCGCTAAGCGGCCACAAAGTAAACTGAAGCGCGCGACGCCCACTTGTGGTCGGTCGCTGCTACTTTTATTAACCCATGCGCGCAGTATCATAATGGACTCTATCGAAGAAGGGTTAAATGCGTGAATGGCGTGTACAGTTGCCAAAACGGATCTTGAGCGCTCGGCGTCAGAATGGGGATCGCTTTGCGCATTCCATACATTGGCGAGCCAATCGTCTTCGTTGTTAGATACATGCAGCAACGCAGGGAACGAATAAGGAGTGACGTCTATGACGCGATGGCGCGGCGAGCCAATCACTGACCCCGCGTCTCACTTCGCACCACTAAAGAGACCGAATATTTGACTACTGCGCAACCGCTCAAGATCCGTGATAGCAACTGTAACGGCGTTTAGTGACCGATGCAAGCTATAAGAAGCGAACAGCAGCGATACGTCGCGTGTGGCGGCCGCCGGCGTCAACCTGTGGGCGACGGATCCAAACTATAGGAAATATGCAGGTGGCGGTGTATTGTGCGGTTGTGACCAGCGATCCGTGTGCTGCGACCCTTATTCTCATAGTCCGATGGGACAGTAATCCGACACGACCAGAGATCAGTTGCAAAATTAGCTTTTATGTGCTTTCCGAGGTGTGCACACCACCAACTTTTAAATTCCAGGAACCCAGTACCGTTGTTCGTTATCTTAATGTTTTCAGATGTACGTTCGTAACGACCTGCTGGACTGCATTGGAGTGATGATGATCACGATAGCTATAGAGAACAGCAATGTGCACAAGAGGGTCGCGCTCAAAGTGTTGCTTATGTTCGGGTGCTCACACTTTAGGTAAAGCTGTACAGTTGATTATATAAAGAGGAAAATTGTCCAACAGAAGGCAAAATTAAGGATCATGAAACAATTTAACCGGCCATCTATCTTAGCCTTTACTTACTGGTTCTGCATACCGATGACGGGCTAGGAAAGCCAATCCCTCAATTGCGGGATCCCGCGCTTGCGAGTTTGCGCGAAACAAAATGCTTAAATACTCGAAATAGCTTCACTGACTCTGGGCCAAGCCACACGGTGCGGTGCGGCTCTGGCGTGGCGCCTAAGCGACGAATCGGCGGCCGTACGAGCGGGGTGCCGTCACTCGTGTGCCCTCCCATGCCGCGCCGGAGCCGCACCGCACCGTGTGGCCTGGCCCTCTCTTACAGCTTGAGCTTAGTTACTCTGGCCTAGAAATTTTGAGTTCACTTCGCTCGCTTCTGAATACATTCTTTGGTATAGGGTAGAGGTATATATATAGGCGTAAATAGGATGGAGAGAAAGGTGAGTGCCTGTATAGTCTACAGGTCTACACCCATCCCAGGATCCATGGGGCTACCAATATCGATAACTTTACATAAATATCAGTCATCACAGGGTCCGGACCCCCTGAAAAATAACTCTAGATAATGCTTAGAGAAGGATTACGTACCTATGGAAAGAGATGAGAAGTCATGATCACAACTCTGTTTTCAGATTAAGTTTTCTTCTATTCTTCTCAAGCATGTTCCTGTCCATGTGGATATCTAACATCCTGGCGTGTGGACTCATGATGCCCCTCGTCTTAGCGATCCTTACTGAACTGGAAAAGGTAATCTAGTTTCGATCTTACAGCCCATTACTTACCGCGACCCTAGAATGCCAAAGGCAACTAAAGAGACAGGCGAAAAAAAAAAGTCTGACACTCCCTCTCGCTCCACCCAGAGCGGAAGATTTCTCCTGCTCAAAAAAATACTGACTAGCTGCGCAGTTTTTTTTTTATTGTTGATAGGTTCGCGCTTGACTATTATCTCGCCTGGTTGAAAGCGACGATGCGGTCGACGATGGAACGCGCTTACCTAGAAGAAACAAAAAAGTTGCAGTGGAATGCCTAACATAATAGCATAATCAACCGTTATCAGCCTTACAGTGTTTCCACTGCTGGAACTCAGGCCTCCTCTCTATGAGATTTGAGGGAATCGTTCTAATAATCCATCAAGTGCGGATTGGTGCAAGTCATATGTCATCGAATTTTTGGTTCTAGGACCTACTGGTTTGTTTCCTCACGATGTTTTCCTTGAACGTTCTGCGAGCAGTGGGGATGAAATAAATTACACAAAGTAAAGCACCACTGCTTCTCACTGGGCCACCAGCCTACAGCTGCCACTGAATGTCATGTAGTTTAATAATATTTGATGTTATTATTATTAGTTATAATCTATATTATACACCACATAAACAAAATACAGGACAAACATTTAAAAGATTAAGTGTACAATGGGCGGTCTTATCGCACCGGGCGATCTCTTACATACAACCTTTGGATGGACTGAAAGAAAGGAGAGGGTTGTCAGTCAAACATCAGAAATAACACTAATAAAATACTTTATACCACACAACACTAATAAGATACTATATTGTTTTAGTTGGGAATTATGGAAATCTACCAAACTATTGGAAAAGCTAAACAGAGATCTGTTCGACATGAACAAATGTAAGAATAAAGAATCAAGGTGTTTGGTACACTCATGAATTCTGCATTGCCATTTTGAATACATTAATATTTAATTAATTACTTATATTTATTACTATAAGTAATAATGGTTATTATTGCAGTATGCCAAGGCCGACCGATTTCACCGTTTTTTATTTTCTCGGAATAGCGTATTCGTCATCAATTGGTAAGTTTGACAACTGTCATACCGTCGTTCATTTTTTTTTTCAGCCCAGAGACGTCCACGGCTGGACACACTCATAGGCCTCCTGTTCTGTAATGACCAGTACAGGACGATCATGGTCGGATGGTTGCTTCTTACATCCTTTTTCGACCCTTACCAGGTCATCTATACACCTTATTAAAAGCCTACCGACGCTGCGTCGTCGGTTTTTCTTAGGAATGCAGGATCTCATCCAAAGTTACATACATAGAAATGTAAAAATATGTATGGTTTTTATTGCTTCGCCGTAATGTTGATCGCTACCGAAGTCAACGGTAGACATAGACAGGCTGCCAGGCACTAGAGACTATTTTTCTGATGTGTCATAATCGCCACGCTTGGCAAGCGGATTAGCGGTCGCAGTGTGGTAGTTATAATGCACAGACAATGCAGCTGCCCATTCTCTGGTGTGTCCCTTAGTCGCCTCTTACGACACCTTTTTTTTATGCTGGGAAAAAATCATTTGACATCCCTCGCTCTTGGGCGGAGCGGGAGATAGTGTCAGACTCTTACTGACTAAAAGACCCACCCCGTTCCTTCTAGCCTTCATACCGGGGCACGAGCGCCCTTTCGGATAAACCTGGCCCCAGTAGGCTTCGACCCGGCTGGGTCCCGGCTGTTGCTGACAACTCCTTGTGGCGCGAGGGAACAGTGCGCGCTGTCGACGACTTGGGCTTGGTCCGGACAGTTATCGGACGGCCGGAACGCCTCTTACGACACCCACGGGAAATGATATGATGTGCTGTTCTTTATGTTCTACACCGCTTACGATGACTTTTTGATTTCCAGGAGACATGGCTACAATGATGGGCAGTCAGACCAATCAAATATTCAAAATCTACTGTGAAACGTAAGTTTTGATCTACTGTGAAACGTAAGTTTTGATCTTAATTAGGTCCTAACCACCTGTAAGTAACCTAAGTAATTGCAAATGTAACAGCATCATAGAATCTCAAAATGAAAGTATTTTAAAAGTGCCAGTCTTAGCAGACGGAATTTATAAATATTAAATTGTCAAATGCAGCTGAACATTGAGTCGACCGTCGCTAGCCAGCGCTGTGTACGCTACTAACGCGGCGGAAAATGGCTTTGAGGAGTGGCTACAGTGACCCCACGACGACCGCACTTTCCACCTGGCGCAAGTCCTCACCGTATACGGCTACTTCGGGAGTCACTATTGTACGAATGGCCCAAAAGTCACGGTCCGTCACATACCGTGGAGGTCTGCCCCGTCTGCCAGGGCTGTGGATTGTTCGAAGGAGTTACCGTGGCGCTCCTAAAAAGAGCAACTGTAAGAACACTGTGGGTTTTACTCAGTAAAAGTCTGATACTTAACTACTTACTTACACCCATGTTACTTCAGTTGCACTTTACGTTCAAGGGCCGCAGCGATTCTTTCGTACCATCTCGCAGGCCTAAATTCTGGCATGGGTTTTATTGGAATTAGGTCACTAAATGGTTCAGTCATGAGTCAGGACAAATCAACAATTTTCTTCTTCTTTTTTTTTCGTGACGATGTTCTCAAACTAGATTTATCCTGACCTTTTTTTGATTTGGCAACCAGCTCTATTGTTGGCCTCGTATAGATCCTGAAAAGTACAAGTGTTTATGCAGGATGGGCAGCATAACATTTTGAAAAATTCATCATTTTTAAGTCAGACAAACTCGTCTCCTCTTGAACGTAAATAGCGCAAACTGGCTGAACCATAGATATATTATCTATGGATCGAACGGTTAAAATGAAGGCATGGCCTACCATTCATTGTATTTTCCAGAAAAATTAACTTACAACAGGCTTATACAAAGTGTTCTTGCTAATACCATTATTTGAATTAACAAAAGAATCTCATCTCTTTGTTACCTAGAACCTAAATAACTTCTTGATACAATGTCGTGAAGGTCACCATTGTTTTCTGACTACCTAGGGTTAGCCTAGCTAGGTTACCTATTTTTAAATTGGTAGTTACTTAGTTTACAACCACCATACAAGTAATAGGTAACAAAGTGATAAAATTGTATGTCTTTTTAGTTTTATCTATGTTTGTTACGCAAATTCTATCAGTAAAAAAAATATTTTTGCGTATTTTTTTTTGTGAATGCCGTCTTGATGATAAACCTATAAGGTTGTCGTCTGCGCGTGATCCGATCTTGCCCAGGGCAGCCTCAATTAAATTAAATCCAACTTAATTCACTAAGTAGAGTAATACTCTGCATAGATTTTAATAAGTGTGTTCACAAAATAAATTACACTAGCGTCATATAACTACAATGTGTCGTTTCGACATAACCTTGCAAGATCGGCTGCAATTTAAAAAAAAAAACGTATCATTACCGCGATCAATGTGCACCGCTGCATGTAGCTGCAAAGTTTTGTCGCCTAACTGGCCTGTCTTCGTCTTTGAAAAAGTACTCGACTGTTGCCGAAGTTTGCCGACCCCTACCGAAGATTATGTATAGGCCAAAGCGCCAATATTAATTTTACCAAAAAAAAAAAAAAAAAATCCAAGGCCCGCCCTATTCTTACGTTTCTTTAAAAATATCTATATCAGTAGACGAGTGTCATAGGCTAGGCTTTTTGCCCAGAAAAAATTATTCACTTTCAGAGGGATAGACATCGGGAAGAAGTTAAATAATCATGATAATTATTATTTGCAAGGATATTCCCTGTTGGGCCGAAGATAGAGTTTCCACATTTCATGCTGCTGAATCTCCCAGGAGTTCTGGTCATGGAGACACTACTGTATTTGTGGATGAACTTCAACTTCTTGGGAATGTTCAGGTAAGTTTAAATCAGTGGGTATACAAATACGATGTTTGTTGACTCTTTACGTGACCGGAAGGCTGGGGCTTTTCTTTGGACAAACGAATCATTGCTATTCAACGTGGCAATGTTACCAGCGTTCCGACTGTTGATGACGATTTTTTTGATCCCAATGTTTATTTTTAATGCGTTTATCGCACCTACATACTATTTTTTTCGGTTTTGTATATCTACTTATTTAGTTATTTATTTACAGGTTTATAAGTTTAATTAAATAGTTAATTAAGTGTCATTTAAATAACATTTCTAGACCATTTAGGTACTCATTAACGGTTGAATAAGCAAAAAGGTTTCATTAAAAAAAAAAGGAATGTGAAAAAAAGATGGCTGTTTTAGCTGTAAAAATAATTGAAAGCCATAAAACATCTTGAAAAATAAATTAAATAAAAAGAAAACTTTAATGGCATTCATGATTTTTTTTGTGAAAAATGGCCAGTTTTTCACTGTATTGGTTAGTAGCTGAAAAAGGCTTTGATCAGTGATTTGATCAAAACCTTTTTTTTTACTTTTTTTTATTTGGTTTAAACTTTTGATTAAATATTAAACAAAAGTGCTAATTTTAACTTCCGTGCTGTATCAATTTATACCTTTGCAATTTTCTTCCACACATTTTACGGAATAGTCCTCCGTTACAGATTTTCGGGAGAAAAAGTATTCAACGTTTCTCTGTACACATAGGTTTTTATTTATCTGTATAATGTTCTATTACATTTATATATTTTGAAAGTAGGATTTTATTAATGTTTAAGTTTTATTGTCACTTATTGGTTGATCTGACGTACAAAATGTCCTATTCTTGTGTGGGTACATTTTTTCTTACAATCTATACATCTATACATATAAATAAAATTGGAGTGTCTGTTTGTAATATTGAAATAACTGCTTTTTACTACATGCATATGAATTTAATATACGGTACATACACCAAAATAACATTTTTTGCAATTTTTGTCTGTCTGTCTGTCTGTTTGTCCGGGCTAATCTCTGAAATGGCTGGACCGATTTTGACGGGACTTTTTTTTGACATGTAGCTGATGTAATAAGGAGTAACATATGCTACTTTTATTTTAGAAAAAATAAATTCAAAATCCTGTAGTCCACGCGAACGAAGTCGCAGGCACAGCTACTAAATAATAAAAATGAGAAGTTATTTTCAGATCTCGCAGCAACATAGGCATTGGGATGACGGAAGAGGAGGCTCAGTACGTTGACGCTCTGTTAGCTACACAGTACCAGCAGCTCGGGAAACTTCGGTTCCATGAGTTTGTTAGTAAAAACATAAATCTATATATTAGCACATAAAATAAATGCTTTGAACCTTTTTTTGGGAGTTCTGTAATTGTAACAAGGAATTCTTAGTTTTACCAGGCCTGTCTATCTAGCCGCCTTCCCGCTCTTCTACAGCTTAACTTAGATCCTGTTAGCCCATAGAAATATATAAAACACTTCTCCAGTGGCAGGAGGGCGTGTGCGTGTCCGCGCGAGATGTACAGTAGGCACAACGGATCTTGAGCGCTCAACGTCAGAGTGGGGATCGCTTTGCACATTCCATACATTGGCGAGCCAATCGTCTCCGTTGTTAGATACATGTAGCAACGCAGGGAACGAATCGAGAGTGACGTCTATGACGGGATGGCGCGGCGAGTCAATCACTGACACTCCCCGCCCCCGCGTCTCACTTCGCACCACTAAAGAGACCGAATTTTTGACTTCTGCGCAACCGCTCAAAATCCCTTATGACAACTGTACAAACTGAGCACATTGGGGCAAACGGTCGACAGTTATAAACTTGTGAGACTTGCGATACGTGGTCGTAAACAAATCTAAAATGCCGTGTTGTTCAGTGGTTTCATGCAAGAACCGAAGTGATAAGACAAGCCTCGGTCATCACGATATCTCTTACCATATGTAAATCCTCCTTTCTTATATCTACATGTTAGCCCCTATAAGTTACCATGGTAACTCCCAGCAGTGGAAGATAAATGGGCTAACTAACTAATTCCCATACCAGGGGATGTAGTTAAATACCTAGGTCTTTCAAAAAACTTTCCAGGAGTATGAAGACTATTTTTCGATTTAGTGATCCGTTTGCGAGTTATTTTTTACTGTCATGTCATCCCTCCCTCCTCATCGGGGGGGGGGGGGGGGGGTCTGGGATGACATTACAGCAGTAAAAAATGTTTATATGTACCTATTGGTGTATGTTTGTTACTCCTCCACACTTACACGGCTAAACGGATTTAGATGACATTTAGATTTCATTTTATTTTTACACGGGTAGAATATGTCTTCGGAATAACATATACTATTACTTTTTATCCAGGAGTATACTCCCGTGGTATAATTTTCTACTTTCACGTGGACGAAGGTTATCAGAAGCTATTATTTTTTATCATAGATGTACTTTCTGTGGGTTTTAAACAATGTTCAAATCCCTTAATAAAGGTATTATTTATTTAAAAAAAAACAAACGTTTCGGTTAGCTTTTGTTTCGGTAGATGGCGCTGTTTACCATAAAATTAAAATTTAACTTTAACATCTTAACTATTTAATATTATAAATTAATCCCATGATGGAAAGTAGCCCTACGCTCAACAGCAGTAATCAACGATTTGAATACCAGGCGGTGTCAACCGTGGTGGTCCTAGCTGGTCTGCTGCAGGCTACCATCAGCACAGCACGCATCGACCAGTCGGCGAACAACAGCTCTGACTTTCACAAGTAAGTAAAGTCAAAAAATAAAAAGCCTATTTTAACATTATTTTGCAGGTACTATTAGCTACCACCGGACCCCTAATTATTATCTTAGGGTAGCCATCCATACACGCTAGGGTATATCTAACAGGTTTACCAGCACAGTTGTACCTGTCAGGTAAGTTTGTATGGAAACATGCACAGTTGTGCAACATACACACTTACAGGTCCCGGTTTACCTGTACACGCAAACCTGTCAGGTATACCCTAGCGTGTATGGTGGGCATTATTATTTCTTTCAGTTTCGTTCCAATTTCAAGGGTTTTTCTCAAACGTTAAAAGGGACCTTTGATTTTTCAACGAATTTAATAACCTAGAGCTTTTTTCCAATTGAAATGAAGTTACCATTCCCGGGTCTTGATAAAGTCTAACAACCCCTCCCGCTCACCGAGCTGGCAAAGTCATAGACAATTTTTCAAAAAAAACCTGTATCTTTTACGGGAAATTATCTAATGACTACCGCTATAGGGCGTGTCAGACTTTTTTTTGACTAAAACCACTCCTATGTTCCTTCTTTACCTTGCGTTTCAGGCCCCGGGTGTCCCTTTCAGAAGCCAATACATGGCTTCGCTAACCTTTAACTTATAGACCGGATTTGATATATCAGTAATTCAGTAGATCATCATCGCATCATCATTATCATCATTTTAGCCGAAAGATGTCCACTATTGGACATAGGCCTCCCTCAAGTGTCGCCACAACGACCGATCCAGTGCGTCTCGCATTCATCGGATTCCCTCACTATCTGTAGGGCCTCACCTTTCGGTCTTATATTATTGCTGTTTATTCCAGCCACTTCAATGTATCATCGCCATGCGTGACGTGTGTGATCCTTCTGTTCCTGATGCCTGTTAATCTGGACTTCTTAAAATATTTCAAGAGACGAACAGGTATTTTGAGTTTACTGAAATCCTTAGAAAAGATGAAGAGAGGTTTTAACCTTTTGGCTTTAATGATTTACTCACGATTTTAGAATTAAGAATCTGAAGCCCATCAAATTCTTCATAGCCTGAAAATCCGGTAAACTTTACGATTTGACACGTACTTAACTCCAAATTATGTACCGGAAGTTTCCCGACGCAGGACCATATCAGACCTCTGTAGGCGCAGGTTTGTGGACGGCGAGCAATGGGTAGCTTATCGTTCGACGTCGACAGCGCATTGTGTTCCACACGCGCTTTAAAGAGGTCAGCAAGATTGACAGGGCCTGTTAAGGCCGATACCTGCTAGGGCTGCGGATTGTTCGAAGGAGTTACCGTGGTCCTTCGTAAAAGGGCAACTAAAGAAACACTGGATTTTACTCATTTAAAGTCTGGCACTCCCTCGATTCCACCAAAAGCATTAGAAGTCATTTGAAGATTACCCACGTTAAAAAAAAAAGTTTAATGTCGCAGACAGTTGTTTCCATAACCTTGCAAAATCACAACATCGCATATCGCGCACCCACGTGTCTCGCATGAATGGCGCTGCTTCATAATACATAATCAATAAGTTCTATATTTAGAAGGGACAGTCGAGCCGCTACCCACCTCCCCGACCAAATCATGTCTGAGCTGGAACATGGTGCGCCGGGATATTCACTGGAGCATCCCATTGATTATAGGTAAATTAATTACTTATACACATGTATAAATATGGTAACCCTTGAAATTCAAATTTTCGTAAAATAACCATTCAACAGGGTAAGGCTGCGTTTCCACCAGAAATGTCTAGCTGTGCTGTGAAATTATGTGGGGTTTTCCACCAAAGCTGTGTGAGGAAAATGTGTCGTACGAGGATGTTTAGCGGAGCTGTGAAAATGAGCGTTAATGTGTGGTGCGAGGATGCGTTGTGCAAAATTATAGAACTAATAAACTCTGTATCTTCTGCTTCCATTTCTTCATCACAAATTGTTAAATATAAAAATATCTTCCTTTTCCAACTATCCGTTTAAATTTTGCGCACTTCTATTTTCAACAAACTCTGTCTATGGACTGGCTGGTACAGTACGTCGCAAACCTCGGGACACATCCTTCTCAACACATGCCCCTCGCAACACATTCCTCGCATACATTCCTGGCTTGTTTTGTATGCGCAAAAATCCAGCTCCGCTGAGTCGTTTCCATCAGAGCTGTGCTGACCGAGGCGAGGTAAATGAAGCGATTCTATTTATTCTTTACAAACATGTCCGTCACTACGCATCCTGGCATTTCTCTGGTGGAAACGCAGCCTTAGACCCAGGCACGTAGCTAGGCGTGGGAAAAGTGGGCCCGCGCTGAGGGTGTCGCACCCAAAGGGGCCTCGCACAAGCGAGAGCTCTTTAAGAACAAGGGTTTTTTATACTTGGTAGGCTCGCGTTTGACCACTATTTAACCTGATAGTAAGCGGCGATGTGGTCGAACACTAGGTTGTGATAATCTCTGTCTCATTTTCGAATTTATGAAAGAAAATGGCCTCGCTGATGTGCCTTCACCCACGTCTACATTAGTCCACGCTACACCTCTGCCCCTATGTCCTATGACATATCAATACCATCATAATTCCACTGTGAGGGAGGGATCTCGTTAGACGAGCGCCCAAATAAGCCATAAATCATCTTTTGGCTATAGGTAATAGAGATGTGCCGTTGCCGGCAATTTAGGAATATTACCTACTGGCAATATTGCCACCAACATTCATACTTCAGACAATATTCCCACTTCACGGCAATGTTTTTGCAAATTAAAGGAGCTGGATATACAGCTCTTAATACTCTGGACAGCTGTTAACAAACTATTATACTAGGGTAGGAAATCCTAGTAGCATCACGGTGCTAGAACTTATTCACATTGAATCTACTTTATCCTTATTTTTCAGCCGGCAGCAGCACTCTGTTCGAGTCCCTCAGAGACTCGAAGATGAACGAGGAGTTTGAGAAGTTCCTCATGAACTTCCATGGTTGGCACGCGTCGGTTGTGGTGTTCATAGTGGTGGTCTTCTGCAAGATAATCACAGAGTGCGCCACGAACTCTTGTGTGGTCTATGCGTTACTGCCAAGCATTGCTAAAGTGGTAAGGAGTATTTTGATCTTGATATTGCAGCTACTTCTTCTTTTTGTGTCGATGCTTTCAAACTATATTTTTTCTGAAAAATATTTGACAACCTGTACCTACAGCTCTATTGTTGGCCTCGGGTAGATGCTGAGGAGTGCAGCTAGTTATGCAGGATGGCAGCCTAGCAGGTAACGCATGTCCTGTGCAGAGGCTCCACATTGGCAGTTAATAATTGGTTAAGGATAAATGCAGTTTTATCTTACAAAATAATTAATCACTACTTGAAAAGATAGCTATGAGTCCAATGTTAGGTACGAAAAGGCGCGTAAATCTCTGTCTGGCGGTTATCAAAGATGCTGTAGTGCAGGGCGAATGAGATGCGGTGACGTCAATGAGTTCACTCATCGATTTTTAGTCTAACATAATGTACCTAAATAAACAGAGACATAGAATCTTTACCTCTTAAATGAGATAATAGTATCTTATAGAGATAACTAGCAGTTTTGTTATCAACAACAACAAGTAGTTCCTATCTTAACAATATCAACGATGACTTTATATGTATATATATTCTTCTCAGGGACCGTACAACCCCGGTTAAGAGTTAAGTCTTTGGAAGGGTAACCCGTTTATGAGGTTACCTTTATCATAATGTAACCCCGTGAATGGGTTTTAAGCTCAAACCCATTAAAAGGGTTACCTAACCCCGTGAATGGGTTTTAAGCTCGAACCCATTAAAAGGGTAACAATTAACTGATAATATAATATAATGACAATATTAATATAAATACATAATAATTATACAATGTAATGATGACGTAATAAAGTTAAATTTAATTATTAATAATAAATATAACTGAAAATATAAATTAATTCATAACATAATATGATTAATCAATGTAATGTAATGACATAACTAATACTTAAAATAAATTGACATACTTACCTATACTAAATTAATAAAAGATACCTATACTGAAATAATAAATTAATAGTGGAAATGTAATGGATAATTTAATGCCTAATATGGACTAAGTGTCTGAAATAAAAAGATTTTATTTTTTATTTATTTATTTTTATACTTGAAACCCAGTGAAAGAGTTCTACATGATGTCTTCTAAATAAGTAATATTCCCACCTACCTAAATTGTTATTAGAAAAGAAGCCAAAACTTTTCGAGCTGGGGCCTTACCGTGACGTGTTAAAAAGTCAGGCATAAGAGCGAGAAAGAGGGATGGAGCTAAAAGTACCATCAAAGACACTTCCGCCGGACCACCGCTAAGTTCATTTTTGCTTGCACTCGAAACGAAAACTTCAAAGGGTTTGGTTTGGCGCCGCGTCACAGGATCCAAGCGAAAAAAAATTTAAGTGATCAGGCAGAAATGACCGCGATGGTACATCTTATATAGCTTCATAATATGGATCGCGTTAAGAGTTCGAGGCAGCACTGTTTGTCGCTTCTATACGCCTTTCTTTCCGACAAGAGACAGGCTGGTCCGCTGCCATTCCAGCTTAAATCAAAACTTCGCTAATAATTTTAATTACCTTGTTAGCTCTGCAATGACTAATCCAGTTCTTTAGTTATTTTCCACAATTTAATTTAATGTTCCACCTTATTTTAAAAAGAAAATGAGAACGTAGACAAAGCTCACTCGGTCGCGACCGTAATACCACGTAATACGTTTACCATTATGTACAGTATGTTCAAAACATGTTGGCGACACTGAAGGGGGCGTTCCGAACTATCGTCCATATACCTATAATATTAGTTTTTATGTAAAGAATCTATGTACAAAACATCTGTATCATGAAAAATCACAAAGCTTGTTTATGTCAGCTGTTAACTGTGCGATCCAATATTTCTGTTTTAAAATCGTTGCTTATTATATTTTTTTATTATTTCATGCTGTTTGTAAATTTTAGTTATTTAACTATAATAAACTCAAAAGAAAGTTCGAGGAGTATGTGCGTGTGCGCGGAGCGCGGGGCGCGAGGGGCGTTACGCGGGGACCACGGGTCCGCGGGGCGATCGGCAGTGCGATTGATGCAACAGGTCAGCGCATACATGTACACCCTCCTCGTCCGCGACACCTTCGAAACTATCTTTGCGCGTTTTCTTCATTCCCTCCCTTACAATCTGGTCATTCGAGCCGCATCTGCTGGATGTTTCATACTCCGCCGAAATCGCGAGCTATGGTGAATACACGGAGCACAGCGAAGAAAAACAAAGAACTTTATGGCGAAATGTCAAAGGGCGCTGAAGGTTTGGAAACTGCTGTTGAAGATGATTCCAGGCAACCAAACACTACGAGTGACCGTGACGAACAAAAAAAGGACCTAAAACAAGTCGAAAAACCTATATTTCCAGCCGTACAAAGTGTAAAAATGAAAACGAGTTCCAACATGGCCGCGTTACAACCACCTTCAAAGTCGGAAAAAATATCAAAGTCGAAGTCACGTTCAAAGTCCACATCGTCATCAGTGTTAGCTAGAAAAAAAAGACTGGAATTAGAAGCAGCAGAAGCTAAGGCAAAAATACAAATGGAAATAATCGATAAAAAGTTGGCGGCCGATTTGGCCGAGCTAGAAAACGAAGAATACAGTTCACAATCGGAAGGAAGAGAAGAAGATCATACAAAAGTTGAAGTGGAGAAGTGGCTGGAACGGAGTCACCGCGAACTGGAGGCCGAGGCTGCTCAGCCGCTGGATACAAATCTGGGCGACCTTGACCTTCCGCGGCCGTCGCTGGCGCAGCAAGCAACTGCCCGTGGGGGCACTGATGGAACAGTTCACTTGCTGGCAAGCGCTCTCAAGGATCTGGCCGCTGCTACCACAGCTAGCGGATCGCATGCTCAAATGCTGAGCCGATTGAGTACACCTAAAGACTTACCTGGTTTTGGAGGTGACCCATTGGATTGGCTGCAGTTCAAGCAGGCATATGAAGACTCAACAAAAGTGTGTAACTTCAGCAATCAGGAAAACTTATGGAGACTACGGAAATGTTTACATGGAGCAGCAAAGAATGCAGTAACAGCATTGTTAATTAGTGCTACGTCACCGGATGTTGTGATGTCTACTCTGGAATTACAATTTGGAAATCCAGATATAATCATTTCTAAAATTATGTACGAGATCAACAAACTTCAACCGATGACCCAGGAATATCACAAAGAAATAATAACGTTTTCTGTGAAAGTAAAAAACTATGTCGCTGCGGTGCTTGCTATTGGGCAAGATGAGTACCTGAAAGGAACAAATGTATTATCAATAATCCTGTCAAAATTACCTGCAGTGCTGGTTTCGAAATGGGCAGACTACAGTTACCCAATCATCTGCAGCGAAGACAAGCCAAAACTCATAATATTGTCCGAGTTTTTGAGCCATAAAAATATCAAAAACCTCAGTGAGTTTAATATACAATCCCAGTGACTATAAACGTAAGCAAAGTGATAACATAAACAAAACGCAAACGGTGCTAGTGCAAAACTCTTCGGACAGTAACGTTGGTGACGATAAGTGCCGCTTCTGTAGAATAAATAAACATAAAATAATAGACTGTAAAAAGTTTAAAAAAGCGTTGCGTAAGGACAGATGGCAGTTCATAAAACGAAATAGTTTATGTTATAAGTGTCTGGTGTCGCGCCATAACCGTGACAGTTGCTCAGCACCCGCGTGTGATATGGACAATTGTGGACAACCGCACCATCAACTTCTGCACTACCCTGATGGGCGCGGTAAGGAGCAGAGTCAACCGTCCGACGCGGCTGCCCCCGAGGCGTCGGCCCCGGCCTCGGTGCCGCCTACCGAGGCTGTCGCCTACATTAACGAAGACAGTTATAGTCAAGTGTTGCTAAAGACAGTGCCTATAAAAGTACACGGACCTTACGGTACAGTGAGCACGGTGGCCCTACTGGATGATGGTTCCACTGTGACCATAGCTAGTGACGTACTTATGGTGAAGTTAGGTATACGCGGTCGTAAACAAACATTAAAAGTGCGTGGCGCATGGGACAGCAGCGAACTTATGTGTGATAGTGAAATTGTGGACTTAAGCGTGTCAAACAGTGACGGGACGATGTATACATTGCAAGCACGCACTACCAAAGGACTAAACTTACCTACGCAATTTATCTCGCTCGATAAACTAAAGTGCAGTGACGCAATTAATAATATAAAACACAAATTATGTTATGGACAATGTAAACCGGAAATACTAATAGGCCAAGACAACTACGATTTGTTATTGCCTCTGGAAGTCATCCAGGGCAATCCTACGGAACCGTACCTAACCCGTACGCCACTCGGTTGGTGTTTACACGGCCGCGCGTCCTTGAACGTGAACGTCAAATGTCGAAGCAAGCATTCAACTTTGTTTTTAACTGAAGCCGATGAATCTCAAATAGAAAATGAATGCACAATGAACGACTTACATGAGGAAGTCCGGCGCTCGTTTTCAATAGAAGCCATGGGAGTATCAGGGAGTCCTCGTCTAAACTCAGAAGATGAACGAGCAATAGCCCACCTCGAAAGAACTTCTATCCTAAAGGACGGCAACTGGTACATCGGCCTGCCGTGGAAAGATGAAAATTGCAAGATGCCAGAGTCATTTACCACTGCCTTGAACAGACTGAAAGGAGTTGAAAGAAAACTAAAAAAATGTGAGCATTACGCCCAGAGATACAAAGAGAGAATAGACCATCTCCTACACAATGACTACGCACGAGAATTGATCGATACCCAAACCACACCAAAGACCTGGTACCTCCCCCACTTCGGCGTAGACAACCCTAATAAAAACAAACTGAGGTTGGTTTTTGACGCCGCAGCTAAGAGTCATAACTTTTCATTGAACGATTATTTACTAACTGGACCTGACCTACTTGTATCACTGTACGGAATCATGTTGAGATTCCGCGAGAACAAAGTTGCTGTGACGGGTGACATTCGCGACATGTTCCTGAGGATTAAAATACAAAGTGAGGACCAAAATGCACTACGTTTCCTGTGGAGAGACTCCCCAGACGATCCTGTCAAGACTTATGCGATGACGTCATTAATCTTTGGTTCGAATTCATCACCGTTCATTTCGCAATTCATAAAAAACAAAAATGCTAAAAGATTCGAATCGACTCACTCCGCAGCAGTGAATGCAATCTATAATCAACACTATATGGATGACTATATAGATAGTTTAGAAGACGAGTCAACAGCTGTTCGATTAACAAAAGATATCACATACATTCATAAATGCGGAGGTTTTGAGATAAGAAACTGGAATAGTAACAGCGAGGCAGTGTTAGAAAACTTACCAAAAGAAACCTTATGTTCTACTGCAGTACGTTTCAAAGTCGGTCAGCAGGAAGCTGGAGAACGAACTCTTGGATTAATCTGGTACCCGAAAGAAGATACGTTGGGATTCGATACCTCATTTAAACGAATTCCTGAAAACATAATAAATGGCCTGAAACGTCCTACGAAAAGGGAAATGTTACGATTAATTATGTCTATTTATGACGTCTACGGGTTCCTGTCACCATTCACGATAAGGGCTAAAATAATACTACAACAAATGTGGAAAACTAATCTAAACTGGGATGATGAAATACCAGACGCCAAATTGAAAAATGGTTACATTGGCTAAACCTCCTAAAAAAAATTGGCGACATTCGATTACCCCGTTGTTATCATGCGAGCGTACGTAAGAGCGAGACGGAGATACTTGCACCGAACGCACCGGATAGCGAGCCGTCGCGGTCGCCATCGGCACGCACGCAGCGGCACCCTATTATGAATGAATCAAAATTAACTTATACAAACCTGCAGCTGCATATATTCAGCGATAGCTCGACATACGCTATGGCCGCCGTGGCGTATTGGCGCTGGCAAGATAATGACGGTCATATTAGATTAGCGTTCATTTCGAGTAAGTGCAGAGTGGCACCGCTAAAACATACGTCTGTGCCACGATTAGAGCTTCAAGCGGCGCTCCTCGCCGCTCGACTTGCGAATACGATAACAAAAGAACACAGACAACATATGTTATCACAAGAACGGTACTTCTGGTGCGACTCGTCAACTGTTTTACATTGGATCAGAAACAATGCTCGAGATTATAAAGCGTTTGTGGCGCACCGGCTCGGCGAAATAGATGACTTGACACAAATAAAAGAATGGCATTTTATACCTACTAAAATGAATATAGCCGACATCGCCACGAGAGATGGTTGCGAATTGGATGTACTGCAAAATGAATGGTTGTATGGCCCCGAGTTCTTGTACGGGGGAGAAGAGACATGGCCTGCGGATGTACAACGGCTGGAGGTCGGCACCGATGACCTGGAACGTGTTTCTCTCGTCGTCACTGAAAAGTACTCACCTGCTGTGCCGGAACCTGAAAGATTTTCGTCCTGGTTGCGCCTCTTGAAAAGTACTTGTACGGTACTATTATTTATTGATAAATGCAAAAAACGTACCTGTGCAATCGATGGTGATATGATGAGAAGAGCTGAACGTCTGTTGATTATACACTCCCAGAGGCAGACATTCGCTGAAGACCTGGAAAACCTGAAACAGAAAAAACCATTAGATCGGAAAAGTAAGCTACTCACCTTAACTCCTATGATTGACGAGTACGGGGTTCTACGCGTTGGAAGCCGCATCGACCAGGCGCCTGGAATACCACCTGAAACCAAATATCCAGTTATACTTGACGGACGCAACCACGTCGCTCAGTTGATAGTCAGACACCACCACGTGAAGGCCGCCCACGGAAACCAAGAAGTTCTCGTAAATAATCTGAAACAATATTATTGGATTATACGTTTGAGACCTACAATTAAACATGTGATCTCTAAATGCATGTTTTGTAGAATAAGAAAAGCTCAGCCGCAACCACCCAGAATGGGCAACTTACCTGAAGCCAGAATGGCACATAGTCAACGCCCGTTCACCTTCTGTGGAGTGGATCTTTTTGGGCCTATGGAGGTGACAGTCCAGTACAGGCGAAGAGAGAAAAGATATGGCGTTCTGTTCACTTGCATGACTGTCAGAGCCATACATATTGAAGTGGTGTCGAAACTTACCTCTGACGCTTTTATTATGGCCTTACGACGCATGGCCGCGAGACGAGGTTGGCCACAACACATGTATTCGGATAACGGGACTAACCTGAGAGGGGGACTCAACGAAATACAAAAGTCGATTAGCGACCTTGACGAAGAGACGCTAAAGGGAGAAGCTGCTAACTACGGCACTACATGGACATTCTCCCCTCCTGCCAGCCCACATTGGGGTGGGGCATGGGAACGCCTAATACGTTGTGTGAAAAGTTCACTAAAGGTCGTGCTAAAGGAACGAGCACCCCGCGACGAGGTGCTAAATACCCTGCTGGCAGAGGTGGAACATATGGTCAACAGCCGTCCGCTGACCCACGTAAGCGTAGAACCGCACTCCGATGAGTCATTGACCCCAAATCATTTTCTTCTTGGTACTTCATCTAACCTACCTACGATCGGTACATACGATGAGTCAGACACATATCTACGAAAACAATGGCGCAACTCCCAAAGACTTGCAGATTTGTTTTGGAAGCGTTGGGTGAGGGAGGTACTACCAGATATGCGACCAAGAACCAAATGGTATCAGGAACAAAGGCCCTTGAAAGTGGGTGACCTTGTACTAATCGTCGATCCTGATTCTCCGCGTAATGTTTGGCCGCGCGGTCGCGTGCAGGCAGTAATGGCAGGGAAAGATGGACGCGTACGTGTCCTTGATATAAAAACCAAGAATGGTATTTTGCGTCGTTCAGCCGCACGCATCGCTCGAATCCCGACGGAAGATGAGTGCTGACGCACTGGGGTGGGGGATGTTAACTGTGCGATCCAATATTTCTGTTTTAAAATCGTTGCTTATTATATTTTTTTATTATTTCATGCTGTTTGTAAATTTTGGTTATTTAACTATAATAAACTCAAAAGAAAGTTCGAGGAGTATGTGCGTGTGCGCGGAGCGCGGGGCGCGAGGGGCGTAACGCGGGGACCACGGGTCCGCGGGGCGATCGGCAGTGCGATTGATGCATCAGGTCAGCGCATACATGTACACCCTCCTCGTCCGCGACACCTTCGAAACTATCTTTGCGCGTTTTCTTCATTCCCTCCCTTACAGTCAGCCAAAAAACATAGTTACCGGGCCATCCAGGCGACTGAGGGGTTGTTTTGCACTTGCACCCAGCTGTTTTCTCACTCATAATGCCCGCTATGACCTGCCGTGTACATAATGTCGGTGGTATCCAACTTGTGACCTTTTTTAATATTTAATATTTTTGGGAAAAAATATAACATGGTGTAAAAACTGTTGGAATCGATTCTATAACTGATTCTAAACAAAGTATATTCAGGTTGCTCATACTAAAATAGAGTTGTATATGATAATTACTACGTAGCCAAATGTTCCAATTTCGGTTTTGTTTTGGCCGAACTGTACATTAGTGTATAGGTAATTATGTACAGTCAATTGCACAATACTGGTGACAATTTATGGCTCTTTGGAAAACTGATTTTACTGGTACCTAAACAAAGGCACTGTCAGCATCCTGTTTTACACGATGATGCAAGATAAGCGAAAAGTCGACTGTGATATTTGTAAAGCTTTTCTTTCCGTTGTTTAGAGTGTGTTCTGCAACATAAACCCTCACTACCTGATGATGGCTGCCACGCTGGCCAGCTCACTGCCGTTCCACCTGATGACTGGAACAGCCGTCAACGCCATGGTCTGTACTTATGTGCACATCCCGCCTTGGAGAATGGTTAGTTTCTCATCACATTAGGTATAGGTGAATTGGTCCAACCTTCTCGGAAAGCCGGGACAAACAGACAGACAACTTTTTAAAAAAAACTTGGTTGTTATAGGTACCGAATATACCTAAAAAGTTACTTTCATAAGCATTTAATAAAAAAAAATATATATATTACCAACGGACACTTCGACTTTATTTACGAGTATACAGGTATATACACAGACATAAATGGATAGATGTTAGAATTAGATAACAAACTTGATATTTTACATAACAAAGTACAAATTCTATTTTAAAACTCATACTTTTTGTATGGCGTTTTTCATGCAAATGACCACGTAAAATACTCAATGCTAAAGTCGCTACTTGATTGGAGATGAATTATCTCGAATTGTTTATACGAATATAAGGTTATACATTACATCATCAGAAGCGTAGCTAGGCGCGGGAGAAGAGGGCCCTCGCCTATGGACTCACATTCAAAAGGGCCTCGAACAAGCGAGGGCGCTTTTAAAAAAGAGCTCTTTAATTCAAGCACTGCGATGTTACTAGGATCCCCTATAAAAAAAATGGGTCCTCGACCCCAAATGGGCCTCGCACAAACGAGAATTTGATAGGCTCACGTTTGACCACTATTTTACCTGATAGTAAGTGACGATGTGATCGAACACTGGGTTGCGACAGTCGCTGTTTCCTTTTCCAATTTATGAAAGAAAAAGGGCTCGCTAATGCGCCAGGCCACGCCTCTGTACATCCTAAATTTCAAGTTATTCTTCGTTACAGATGTACGCCGGCATCGGTCCCTCAATAATAGCCATCGTGGTGGTGTGGTTCACGGTGGTCGTGTGGTCTACGGCCATTTGGACCGACATCACGCTAGACCCCGACTGGGCAGACGTCAATATCTTTAAGATGTTTAGGAACAGCTAACTAATCCAGTTGTAAGTACTTTAATAAAGTAAGTAATGGTTGCATTTGGTTCTGTTATTTTTTATAATAGTTACTATAGTTACCATGGATATCTATGCTAGTTACAGATTGTCGTCTTAGCAATACTGTTGGATTAAGATAATTCATATGACACACTATATTACTAGTAGGCGCGCCGGATTACAAAACTTTGCTGTAATTTAATGTGGCAACCTCACGATCAGCCAGATTGTGGTGATGATAAGTTCTAGAAAGCCCATACATTTTGAGGGATCAAGGATTAAAGTAGCCGATATTTTTCAATCCAGCGCGTCAACTTGCGTTACGGCGTGGTATACGATACGGTTGCAAAATATATAAAATCGAAACCCCAAGCGTAAATGACACAACGATTTTTGAAAAACATTACTCTGTGAGCTTTCTAAACTCGAAGTTACCTACATCATAAGGTAAGGGCAAGATTCATAGATGATAGTTTGTTTTAGCTAGTAAAGGTAATATTATCTTTATTCTAAAAGCTATAGAGGTTCTTATTTATGAAGCTATGTCAAGTACCATCTACGATAACCGTTATTTTTTTGTTACCGCGGCTTTGGAGTGTTAAGAGCAACTGAAGGATATATAAAGAGTTTTAGTCGAAAAAGTTTGACACGCCATCAACTCCACCCGACCCTGCAGTGGGAAAAATCATTAATTGATTTCCCACCTGAAAAAATACTATCTAGTAATCTTGTTCAAATACTCCCACAATGTGGAATTTTTAAGATAAGGTAGATAGGCACCATCGCAGTCATTTCAGCCTGATCATTTAAAAAAAAGTCGCTTGAATCATGCGGCGCAACGCCAAACCAAACTCTTTCAAGTTTTCGTTCCGATTGCAAGCAAAAATGCGGTGGTCAGGCGGAAGTGTCTTTGACGGTACCTAACCTACTGTCATTGTTGATTTAGGATTTAGAGTATAAAAAAAATAACGATAAATTATTTTCAACATATTTATTCAACAACACACTCCTTCGATCCACTATTTACAAAATGAGCACATTACGTACATTTATATATTTATTTTTGCATCACAAATAGCTAATGAAATCTTTAATATGAAAATAACATTATCACCATTAGTAGGTACTGAATATGATTTTTTGGTATTTTACAGTAAAAGGACGAAGAATAAAATGAACATTTGTGACAAAAATAAAGATCACAACCGACTTATAAATTTGGAAAACTTCGTAACTGAGGCAATTAAAGGTAGAACTACACTGCGCACACGTGTACCACACACGCCGATCTGGGCGCGTCGGTCTCCATACATTTCATATGGCAACTAGACTTGTAGAGCTACACTAGATCCACGCCACGCGACATCGTTCTACGTACAGATCAGGCGTGGTTCACGTGTGCGTTGGTCTAATGTACACCGAAACGGATCTTGAGCGCTCGGCGTCAGAGTGGGGATCGCTTTGCACATTCCATACATTGGTGAGCCAATCGTCTTCGTTGTTATATACATGCAGCAACGCAGGGAACGAATCAGGAGTGACGTCTATGACGCGATGGCACGGCGAGCCAATCACTGAAACTCCCCGCCCCCGCGTCTCACTTCGTACCACTAATGAGACCAAATATTTGACTTCTGCGCAACTTGAAGCCAACGCTCAAGATCCGTGACGGCAATTCTAGTTCTAGCTTAACATTGCTATAAAATCACTGAGGTAACAACTCTTTAATAAGAAAATAGGTACTTATTAAGCATGCACAATCATAGCATTTTACTACATTTGGCCAATACTTCAATATCGAAAAGCTACAGTATATTTGTTTTCATTATATTACAGAGAAAAATATTATAAACTTTCATAAGTGTTTAGGTACTAATTCGTTTAATAAAGATTCAAAACTAATACATTTAGGTCAACTTGCACCAAATCTAAACCGTCGTTATAATATTTCTGACAATTATTTAAATATGGCAAAGATATAGTGATATATCTTGAACGCGTTTAACGTTAAATGCATTTAATGATTTGTGGTGCAAGTGAACCTAAGTATAGGTTTAAAACATTAGATATATTTTTTCAGTTTTACGTGTTTTATCAAAATTGTATATAATGTCAATGTAATATAGTATATTATATGAACACATTGATTTAAAAACCATTAATGATAATACTCATCAGAGTATTTTGATCACATAAGTAGATCATTATTTAAATGTTTGATAAGCATTTGAAAAAAAATCTGAGTGACGTCACAAAATGTAGTTTTGTTTATTATTGATAGGCTCACGTTTTGACCATTATCTCACCTGATGGTAAGCGATGATGTGGCCGACAATGACGTATGGATGCCTAAAAGTAAACTATTGACAAAAACTTCCATATTATACTTATAAAGATTCGTATTTTTTTATTATAATGAATAAATTCAAAAACTTTTGGACCATTTTCTTTCAGCACTTGAATACTAATTTATAACTGAGGCTACATATCTTTTATGCCTTCGTCACACGTACCGAGTAAACGGGCGAGACAGTGCTCTCGGACAAATACTCGGTACGTATAAACAAAGCGCCAAGTGCTCGGCCGAGCGCTTATCTCAACAACTCGCTGACAACTCTGTCTCGGCCGAGCTCCATTTTACTGTCTCGCCCTTTTACTCGGTACGTTTGATCAAATCGATCGTTTGACAAATCGTAGCTTCAAATTGTTAAAAAATTAAACAATCTGATTTGGTTTCAAAATAGCTCTTATATTTATGTACGCAATAACCATTCACACACACATTATTAATATTACAATTACGACTAATTTGCACTTTTACACACACATAAAATGCATCACAATATTGGTTTTACAACGAAAGCACACTTTGTTCTTTAGGGACTAAATATGAAGGCACCTATTCAAGCTGTTTGCTAAGGAAGTCTGTATGGAATTAAATACTTTACAGCGGAAAAGGTCAATAAAAATAAATATATTTTTGGATAAAAACTTCCTTTTATACTAAATAGGATTCATTCTTAAAGTCCACACACACGAATACAATTCACACATACATCACACGTAATATTTTACTCGGTATTAAAACTAGGAACGCCCCTTACATTGGGTTTTATATAAACATATTTGAAATACACCATCACGTAAACGTTTTCTATATAAAATATATTTTTGTTGCTTTCACACTCGCTAACATAACTGGTTAATGTTTTATGAGAACGGTCCTTACCTTTTGCCCGACTACGTTGAAGCCCAAAAGGAGGGTTACTCTTTTAACCGACTTCATTGATATAGAACTTATAATGAGTTCTATTTTCAAGCTGGTTTACTGAGATTCTTAATGTCTTGATAAAAGTACTTATAAATATACGGCACCGACAATTTTATTCTTAAATTTACGTAATTTTTAAACCCGACATATCTCTCTCACTCTCTCTCTCATAGATTAGAAAGACAATAATAGTTGGACAAGACAATAGTATAAATTGCCAATTTCACGCTGTCTCTCAGCCATATGCCAAGCGAAAACAATCTATAAACCATCGACATAAGACATACTTTCAAAAATAATGACTCCTCATAAAAACCGTCACAAGTGCGAAAACCAAAGTTCATATAAATCCTCACCCGCTTTATTCCGTTACATATACATAATTATGTACTATTATAATAATAAAAATTAATATTTAAGCATTATTATTGTCCCAGTAGGCTGTATGGTATAGGCACTAGGTTTTGGCCACGATTTTAATAACTTAATATACAGTTGCATAAAATATTAAAATGTGTAATTAAAATTAAATAAATCGCCCAGAATTATAATTCAATTCATGTCCATTGAGTAAGACTACTGTCGCTACCGCTGTTGGGACACAGGTAACCTCTCAATGAGTGGGAATGGATTATAGTCCACCACTTCTAGATAAGATGTCGCATGTCTTCGAATTTTTGGTCTAAGGAAATGCCAGTTTCCTCGCGATGTTTTCCTTCACCAATTCAAGAGCAGAACTATGTCCATTGATGTACATATCTCTCTCTATATATTTACTTTAATCAAATCTAACTGTATTTAAAAAAATATATAATTTATAATTATGTATATATTTTGGCAATGTACTAAGTCGGTGGGGCGACTGTCATACTCCATACATACATAAATGCTGATTTAATATTATTTACGATATAAAATGCTTTTATACTGTAGAAAATATGAAAATATTATTTTAATATATATCAATGACTGTTTGATGAAGTCGCTAAATGATTGCGTTATTATAAAATAGCACCTTTTACGAATAAGCACACTTTTCGAATCTCGAAACGTATGTCAAGATAAAAAAAAAATTTGGTTGCCTGTAAAGTCGGTATACGGGCGAAAGTTTTACGTGACAACGACTTTTTATGTCTGTCTCTCTCGCTCTTAGGCGGGCTAACCATGCCCGAGTGGAAGGGACGCGTGCCTCTCACTCGCTCTCATTGTGAGCGCATAACGTGAGCGGAGCGTAACGCAGTTTCTTGAAGTGTCACCCGGCAAACCAATTTTAAGACGTTGTCACGTCAAAAAAATGTAATTAACAATCACTGCAGGATTGCTTAGAAACTTCAGACATTTACTTTTAAGAATTTTCAATAATTTTAAGTACACAAAAATAAGTAAACACTTATCATAAATTCAGTCCAAAAATATTTTAGCGAGCTCACCAATTTGTCTATGAATTGTTAATCATTACGTTGGCAACACTGAATTACAAATACAGATAATATAGGCCGACTCCCTTCAAAACTGGGTTGTCTTGTCACGAAACAAGACTTACAAAAATATAATTTTACACTGAGATTGCATTACAATAAACCAAAGACTTTTCCTTAGTTTGAAAATGGTACAAAATGGCACATACCTGTACATCTCTCTTTGTAGATACCTCTAAGAAAATGCTAGGAGGACATAGCCATTAAAATCCCTTGACATAATAAATTACCTATGTTTGGTATTGTGTTTAACTCTTAAAAGGCAGGTAGCTGCATGTGATGCTACCTGTAGCATTTGTACTATTACCCGCTAATGTGGGTAGAGTACAGTTAAAGTTGGTGAGCGTAGTAGTCAGCGCGCTAAGCGTGGTGTTGCAAGCTAAAGTGACGTTGCTGGCTGTTGTGTTGGTGTGGTGGCCCATTGGGGGTTGGAAGGGGAAGATTAGTGAGCCCCACGTGGGGTAGGCACCCCATACGATCAGGGTAGTGATGATTTTCGGGCCAATGCCTCCGACAGCCTGGAAGAAAACAAATACAGTTAATTTAAAATACTTAAAAATATTTTTCTAATTTTTGACAGGAAACAAAACATGTAAACGAACGATTGCTTTCGTTAGGATAAGATTAGAATGCAACTAGCGGATTTTAAAAAAAATGGGAAATCACTAAATAACTTTTAGCGTTTTGGGTGAAGGTAACTTTTACTGGCCAAAAAACCCACCCGTGCTCTTTTAGTTGCTGAAAGGCGCGAACACAAGTCAAGGATTAAATATTTTTTTGACTATCTATCTATTCATCACAAATACATGAAGTTCTAAGCATTTTGGAGACTTTATATTCATTAAAATGTCCTCAAAAGTACTCACCATCTTCGAAGTAGGTATATGCGCAACTCCAGCGACGATCGCGTTGGGCGGAGTGCCCACGGGCATGTGGAACGCCATCGAGCACGCCAGCGTGGCCGGGATCATCAGGTAGCGAGGGTCGATGTGGAGTACGCGAGCCTGGGGATGAAGAGGAATGGTTTAAGAATTTGTCTTAATTCTATTAGGTAATATAACCACAAAATAGACCGGTACAGAAGACAATCTCATGTATGTACTTCACTCTTTATACCTACGCTCGGTGGACGCACACTAATGAGCGTTTGAGCTGGAATTATTCGACGAGTGATCCGAGACGCGACCGAGACATCGTGTCTATGAGCGGTGTCTTTGTGTGCGTTGCTCGAGCGTGCTTTGCATGTAGATTGACTTCTGTACCTATCTATTTTGTGGTATAACGCTAAGTCATGTGTCCAGCCCACGCCAAGCGAAGTCAATACCAGGTCATGGCAGTCCCACTAAGAACGCCGAGCCTATGCTATCCTACGACAATTTGGAGCCAAAGTTGTCAGCCAATCCAGCTAATGTATATTGATGTAACATCCAACGGCTGAAGAGTATAAGTACTCTGTTCACTCATTTTGCGGTCTCTTTTTATTGCTATACGGTGGACTGGGCAAAACTCTGTCAAATTACATAACCTACCTTCTTCCCAATAAATACAGACAGTCATTTTGAACACTTTATCAAAAACAACCTGTTAAGCGTCCATCTGCTTACACTGAACGCAAAAATGACGAGCCATTTTGAACCTACTACTCATGAACTTAAGGTCTTTTTACATAGCATGGGTAGGATGACAGCAAGACGAAAATATGTATTTTTAAGATGAGAAAAAACGATAGGTATGGTAGGTGCCAGATAAACATGGCACAACGGTCATTGACCTTGCTACATTTGTTGACATACTTAATTTCAAAAAACGGAAATAAAGACAAAGCTGTCTCGAATCGACATGTATCGTGATCCTTTACATGATCTTGTAGTGAAAAGCAATTAGTTGTTTCACAGAGATATTAGGAAAAGATCAATGTAATTTTTTCAACGGTTATCTAGCGCCTTCTATAGTTAATAATAATAATGATAATATAATATTTTCACAACTATCACACAACGTCGTCTAGTCCCAAGCTAAGCAGAGCTTGTGTTATGGGTACTAGTTACATTGTATTCGGCAGCTGTCACCCGCACCATCTTATAGCAATTGTAGTGTAAGCGCTATCATGCGACATTTGAGGGTTCACTTACCATATTAGCTAACACAGGCAGTATAAGATTAGCGATGGCCACGTTAGACGTGAACTCCGTGATGAACTGAGTCACCAACACTACGACTAGCAGCACTAAGGCGTGGTTCAGACCCTGCAGGCCTTCCAGCGAGGAGCCGATCATGGCGGACAGCCCGGTTGCTTTGCTGCCTTCGGCGAGGGCGAAGCCTCCACCTGTGGGGAAAGAAGGTTATTAGAAATATCACAAATAGTAAAAAAAAAAAAATACGCTGACAGAAGAGAAACGCGGCGTCCTATGCGGGTGGTTCAATGCGAATTTAACGCGACGCGGCGGCTTATTCCTACGTGCACGCAAAGTGGATGCTTTAGCCGCCATTTTATATAAAACCGCACCGCAACGCAAGAGTTCGTACGATTACGACCTCATCGCTTTGAAAAAAAAAAACGGCTATGATTAATTGAGTACCAGGGGTAAAGGAATGTTGTGTTGGTATGAAGGCTAGAAGGAACGGGGTGGGTCTTTTAGTCAGTAAGAGTCTGACACTATCTCCCGCTCCGCCCAAAAGCGAGGGTTGTCATTGGATGATTTTTGCCCACCATAAAAAAGGGGTAAAGGAATGTTCGAAAGAATTACCGCGGTCCTGAAACGTAAATACAATATAGACATACCCAGAGCGAGGTTATTTATTTTTTGACACTATAAATTTATAGTGTTTACTCACCAAGTAAGAACAGTAGTCCCCATGGGATCTTTTCTTTGAGTATACCCCAGGTCACGATGCTGGGTGACGGCTTAGAGGCTGCCAGTTCTTCATCTGAAAATAGATAAATAAATAAATAAATAACTGTTAGTTGTTTCTATGAGTTTTGTCTATTCGTTTTTTAACTGACTTCCGAAATTATAATTATTTTGCACATTTTAGTGGTTTTTACACATTGAAGTCGGTTGTATTTTTTTTGTAAAAAAAATCTATTTTACACACACTTTTTAGTTATGGTACCCACCACTAAAAAGTACCTTTTAGCCAAACTTAAATGCCTTATGGCCAGAGTGTTTCTCATGACAATTCTAATAATCTCAAACACAGTTAGATTATTTTAATTTATTACAGAATCATCATCAGATCAGTTCGACATATCTCCTCCCCCTCTTCTTTCAGTCAGTCATCGACTACACGTATAAACAAAACTATTTTACTTGTTACGACAAATCTATTGTGATCCTATGAGGAGTTCCGTTCGATATATTCGAAGTTCTTGATTAGATCATCATAACAATATTTCTATGGGACCAACTTGAAAGCATAAACTTTCAATCAAAAAAATAATTTTCAAAAACGATCCCCAAAGGACAGAGAAATTGGTGAACATACATAAAAAAGAAGAAAAAAATACATTCAGCCGAACCCCCCTACCCTCCTTCTTTTTAAAGTCGGTTAGAACTGAGATAATGCTCAGTACTTACATGAGGAAGAGGCGGAGAAGAACTTGAGGAAGTCGCAGCACATCGGCAGAATGAACATCAGAATGACGATGAACATCGACGTCACACCGTCTTTTACTTTCCTGAAAGAGAAAATTATATATTTTATAGAATTTAGTGATTACAATTTCAAAATACAAAATTCAAATGTTTTTATTTCACATAGGCCTGTACTGCACTTGCAAAACGTCAGAAGGTAGTGCACGGATCCAAATTAATCGTCTCCTATGGAGAAGAACCGGCAAGAAACTCCATTTCAGTGAGTATTCAACAGTCACTTTCCGCGTCAGTCTATTTATCTACTAACTCCTCCTAAACCACGCGACGGATTTTGATGCGTTTTGCACTAATAGAAAGAACAATAAACGATGAAGGTTTATGTATATAATTTGCAAACGAGCGATACCGGGGCGGGACACTAGTACTAGATAAGTAAATACTTGGGCCTACTGTCCACGGATAACTATGAACGTCTGTCGACGAGGCGGCAAGGTCGTGCCGTCGTATCGCTGCCGCTTAGTCGACAGTATGAACTAGTACTTGACTGCGATCCCACCTGATGGTAAGCAGTGATGCAATCGTTGATATAGCTGCACGCAGGCGTACACCAAGCGTATAATAACGAATACGCGTCTATTAAGTTACGCGTCCGCGGATAGCAGGCCTTATTTAGAGGTATGGGGAGCAGGGTGTAAAGTCGCACACACCTTCGTTGGAAAGAAAGGATTCCCCGACCAGACGGGTGTTATGTCTGATCCGGGCAACGGATCCGATAGTTAATTTCGAGCTGTTGTAAATGTTCTAATCGCGCGGAGAACTCTAACGCCCTGGTCACGACTTCGGCCTTAGCGGCATCTCGTGGCGTGCTTCAAAAATTTTCATACTTTTGTTCTTTTACCGCTTGCCGCCACGCGCTAAGCTACAGCTCACAGCGGCAAGTTCGTGAACGGGCCGTAATGCCGCGATGCAGTATTTTGTGGTTTTTAGTTCTTATGTTGAAATATAGATGTCGCTACACTTACATGTCGGTAATAACGTTAGCCCAGCCAGGCATGAATCCAGGACTGCGGAAGATGTACATGAACACAGCCAGGATGAACAGGAGTCCGGAAGCCTGAAAAAAGAGAAAGAATATGTTTAAGTTAGGATCGTACGCGAAGTTCAAGCTACTAACTTACGTTTTTTTTTGCAATTTACAGTTCAATATCGGATGGTAAGGTAAAAAAATATATATTTGCGTTAATGACAAGTATGATTTTACACAATGATAATTCGTTATGTCGTTACCGCTAATAACCCACTTTTTTTTTTAAATATGAAAGTTGACATTTCCTGGGCAGCGAAAGATGTGAAAGATCTCAAAAACAAATTTCCCTTTTACAACTATGGCATACAAAAACCTACGCGCTGTCATCATTGGAAGACGAGATGATTCCCAGTATATTTTTTGATAGCATGAGCCGAACTTATCTGTCTTACTTTTATTTTAAACGAAATAAACTAGTGCTTGACTGCGATCCCACCTAATGGTAAGCAGTGATGCAATAGTTGATGGTGAGGCTCACTCTAGCCTTGAAGACCGCTTATCGGAAGGGAAGACCGCTGCAGGCAAATTGTCCCAATCCTTCAATATACGCGGTATAAGCGATGAGCCAAATGCTTAGTCCGGACCGTACAGGTGTTAATAACGTAAGAGCGGACACTCGCCGTATGTCGGGTTGTTGGATGGTATAAAGATGATGGTGGAATCAAGTCATATTATGGTGATATACTCACCCTTTCGTGGAAAGTAATAGGTCCAAGGTTCCTGTACTGTTCCTTGATGACCTTCATTGTGGTAAATGATCCTGACGACGCCATGTTAACTTTCTTAGCGGCTGCGCTGTTGGGCCTGGAGAAATACAATAACACTTTAATAATATAATGGCGAAAGTCTGTATGTATGTGTGTGTAAAATTACTTATTATTCATATTCAAACGGTTTAAGAGGTTCCTTCCTTATCTCCATTCTTCAAATATGAACACGGGTTTCTAATTTACTTTTTTTTTTGCTTTTTTGTTCATTACATTTTTTTTTCTTACATTTGTTATTATAAAAACACTTGTCTGAAACCTTTTGTGACTATGATCAGGATTGGTGTGGGGTGTGGCTTAGCTGTGTGAAATTGATGACGTCACTATTTTCTTAACGCTATAGTGCTGCATACATTTTTAGGAATATTTACCTGAACATGCCCATGAAGGTGACCTGCAGAGCGAGCCACACAAGGATCTGCATGATGAGCATGGGCGGCGTACTGTACGCCATGAACCAGAAGAAGTTCACTGAGCTGCCGTATTCGGGGAACTCGCTGGAAGAAACACATTAATTAATTAGATTATGAATTTAATACCTTAACTTGATACGAGAAAGTTGTTCGGGCCGTAATCCACCGCACGGGCAGAGTACGGAGTGGTGAATGTCACATGTCTTCGAATTTTTGGTTCTAGAATATGCCGGTTTCCTCACAATTTTTTTCTAAACTGTTATGAGAGCAGTGGTGATGAAATAAATTACACAAAGTAATGCACCTGGCTGGGTTTGATCCCCTGACCTACAAACTCGTAAGTCGGGGCCATTACCACTCGGCCAGGTCCACCACTGCTCCTAGTCTATTAATAAGGATTCTAAAAAAAAAAATATTATTTCTTAAATCTGATTATGGTAATTATTCGTTTTAACGTTCAATACGTTCACTGAAACGCGTGCGTATAATTGGTGCAGTCGTAATCGATTGGACCAATTATACGCGCCGTACTTATTTCAAATAAAAGCACAAAATTGTTTGCTGATATTTGTTGGGCCGGTTTTAAAGCGCTGATCGGGAATCTTTTTTAGTTTAAGTTGTTATAGTCTATCCTAAGATTGTCTAGTAGATTTCGCTATCAGCGATAAGACCACCATTGTATTCATAGATTTAAGTTTCTGTAATTATTTTACTATTGGTGTACAAGTTTATTCTAATCTATCTAGTACATAGCTGATCAAAGGTTTTCTGAATGTAATACTTACGAGTCAAAGATTCCTTTGAAGGCAGAGTTGGTGGCAGTTCCGACGAGGGTGCCGCATCCTCCCAGCGTGGAGGCGTACGCTATACTCAAGTAGTAGCAGATTGTGATGTCACTCGGCAGTGGGGCTCTAAAAAAAGACAAATGCTTATGTTATACCGCTTGAAAGATTTTTGGTAGGTCTCGAGAATAACCCGTACGCTATTATTTAACCCCCTAACTCCACCCCCATTTTTTTCTACCCCTGAACTACTAAACTGACTGGGTGTGATTACACTCATTACACTTAAATGTGTTACTGGGGAGTTGGTCGCAACGGTCGTTTTTTCATAGCTAACTTAAGAAATGGACGGGCGTATAGAGGACAGTCTTATGGAACTTTGACGTAGACAAAGTGCATTCTGCACTTTTTTTTACGTACGTTACGTTTAAAAAATAATACGTTTCAAATAAATGTATTATTTTTTCGATTTCGCACTGTTCCCTGCCGTATACATCAGACTAATATTACAAAGATGAAAGTTTATCTGTAGTTGTATATACCCCGTAAAATTTTGATCGTTTTAATCCCGTGGAGGGTCGATCCGGTCATGAAACACTATCGATTTGTAAAGATAAAATTAAAAAATGAAGTGCTTTTTTTTTAAAGTCGTATTAATTTACGCATGTACTAAATTAATTTCTTTAAGTAAATGTCAGCTGAGCGAGTCCAATGTCCTGTAGGTAGTAGTCGGTGTTGCGTACTAATTACCTACAGGTCATTCAATCAAAATTTAACGGTGTATTTGTTACTCCTTCACACTGAAATAGCACACAAGTATGGTTCATTTTTTAATCAAAGACTATTATTTAACATGTGCAAATGTCAATTTCTGAAAATATGTTGCCAGATTTTTAGTAAAAGTGATGTCTCCAAATTCGATTTTTCATGCCGGTTCTTTAATATTAGAACCTTTATGGAAAATAGGACTAAGATACTGTATATTTGTGTTTATATAAAGTCTAATATGAATTGAAAACTAAAATAATCAAAAATATTACCATACTTTTTAACACTCCGCCTTTTACTTAGGCTAAGAAGTCACGAAGCGGTTTTCACTTCTGTAGAATGCTAGAGATATATATTTAAAAAATTAAAACACGTTTCACGACGCGTTTTACGGCCGTGGTGTGCGCAGTTGTTAGCGGCTCCCACTGCAATGGCAAGGAACTAGTAGAATCGCACGAGCTTCGGTCACCTGCAGCCTCGGTGGGTAGCGTCCGCACGCTTTGAGGTCGGTTAGCGCCCACAGTTGCCTTCAGCGGGCAGGGAAATCCGATGCATCCAGAGCCATAAAAGCCGTTTTTAAAGCTGTTGTAAAGCTGTTTTTAATTCTTCGTGAAATAAGTATAACGCAACAGCTCGTTTCTGGTGTGTTTTCATGGCGGTTCAGAGCTCAACTGATAATCAACCGCCCGTCTTTCGATTTTCAACCACCAAGCTTTTTTCTGCTGACAACTCCTTGAGGCGTGACCGTGGCCTAAATCTTCAGATTGGTCCAGCGGCGTTGCTTCATGTGGTCGGCCTCCCTCTTTGCTAGCATTACTGCTTCACAGAAGGAAGCGACCGCCTGCCACTCCTCCTCGCTCCGGACCATGGCCTGTACCAAGGCCCAGCGCAAGAGATCGCCACCGCCTATCGCCCCCACAAGGACACGGTGATGCTCTGCCCAAACCGGGCACACCTCTATCGTATGCTTCACCGTGTCCTCCGGACGGTCCACACAGAGGCGACACCTGGGCGTCACTTCCACACGAATTCGGTACAGGTATCTCCTGAAATTACCGTATTCGGTGAGAAGTCATGCGAAAGGCGAGGACGTCGTGAGTTCTTTCCAGCCAAGCCTCAAAGAGGGAACTTACCGCCATAAATGTGGCGTGACCAGCCCACCAAGCTTGCGAGCGATAATTAGGTACAACTGCGACGGCTGCAAAACCACTCAAAACTCAGGTGATTTCAAAAATAAAACAGCTGTTTCCTCTACCGCGGCAGGCGTGGTTAAAAACCGCTTCGTGAGATCTCTCTTAGCCTTAATGCCAATACTAAAAAAAGGTTCTAGCTGTAGCCATGTCAAGAAATAAATTAAAAAAAAAGGTTTCGTTTCTCTGACGGCCATTTTATTTTTCATTCGTTACAATGATCTATTATTCGTTTTCAAACCGAAGTCATTATTAATAGTACCTATTCGTTAAGTTGTAATAATGTGTCCGCAAAAATATCAGCTTGAGTACCTAAATATTTTCGTCATCACCAAATCGAGACGAAAAAATAAAATGACAGCTTTAGCTAGTCTTTCAATTCTTAAGCTTAAATTATAATTTATTTTATATTTATTTGCGTCTAACAAATTAGCTTCAGGAAATACAAAAGCTGATCATAATTAGTTGCATAAAAAACGAAATTATTTTTACGAAAATTTTCGGTTTTTTGGTCAGTATCGGTTGCGGTACCTCACTATTTATGAAGTGGAAAAAACATGCAACATTCGTATTGTCAAATCGTAGTCTTTGATTAAAACACGAAGAATAGACCATGTCCCGGGCAGTATGTTCCGTTGGGTTTATTTACAAAGCCACACCTTTAACCCATATCAACGAAATTAAATTCTTCGTAAAATTAAATACTTACTCTTCTTCGCCAGTTTTAGCGACGGCCTTAGTGTCCTTGCCATTTTCTGCCGGTTGGTTCTTCTTCCTGTTCACATAGACATCGCCAAGCCCTTGCTGTAAATTAAATAAGGTTTAGATGATTAATATGGTTTACATGTGTCATTTTATAGTAGAGACAAATCGAGAATTTCAAAGACTTCTAACAAACGTGCGAAGCTGGGGTGAGTCGCTCGTATTTATTACTAGCACTTAATATATAAGTACAGAAGTACAAAGCGCGCTCGAGCAACGCACACAAAGACACCGCTCACAGACACGATGTCTCGGTCGCGTCTCGGACCACTCGTCGAACAGTTCCGGCTCAAACGCTCATTAGTGTGCGTCCACCGAGCGTAGGTATAAAAAGTGAAGTTCATACAGGTCGCGCGATGAATCAAGATCGCTCGGCAAAAGTAGAAGGGGCATGCGCAGTATTCAATTCTACGGTCTATTTGGCGACGTACGGGAGGGTGTGCGCCGTCGGCGACACGTCATTGGTAGATAGAGTCGCTCTTCAATTCCCGCGTTGCGTTCTCGCCTCTCATTGGATACTGTTGTACTTGGGTACTGTTGCGTACAGCTTGTGTTATCGTAATAGTAATACGTAGACGTAAAAAAAATGGTTAAAATAAAGTTTTAAAACGGCTAGCTAGAAAAATGGTTTACGACGTGAATTATTACGTTAACGAAAGAAACTAACGAAATTATTATTTTTTAATTTTATGTTTTATTTTAACATTTTTAATTTTTTGAATTTACCTACTTACAAGATAAATTACAATCAAAAACTAGTGTTTTTATAAGTTATGTTACTAAGGTTCAAACATACGAAATTAAAAATAAAATCCTAACATACTAAGAATTTCTGTGCGTTATTGTACACATGCGCCGATTGCCCCCACTATTTTTACCGAGCGATCTTGATTCAGCGCACATGAGATTGTCTTCTGTACCTATCTATTTTGTGCTACTACTTCTGCCAGCGGCTTCGCCCCCGTGAAAATTTGTTTCTCCATACAAACTTTGGACCCCCAGTTCATCCCCTTAGGGGGAGAATTTCATCAAATTTTAAGTTTGTAAGTGTTATAGTGTCTGAGATTTCGTGAGTGTGTGGCATTTCGCTTTTTATAGATATCTGTTTCCTAATGAAAGTACACAAGCTATTGTTATTATTTTACCTGTTCTAATACTTCTAATATGGCCTCAACGATGGGCACCATCATCGTAGTGGCGGCCGCGTTTGACACCCACATCGATATGAACATGGTTACGAATGTGAGCCCGAAGTTCAATCTGGAAAGGAAAGGCACGAGGTGAGAAAATAATTATCACTCTCCCTTCATCTTAGCATAATAATGGGACAATTTATGACGGCTCTGACTCTCGAACTAAGGTAGAACTACAATGCTTGTCTTAATTATCTTACACACAAGACACCCAAACACGCATCAACTACATATCTGTAAATTTTATTATTTTCCAAAAAATTGTTCCGCGCGGGAATCGAACCCGCATCACGCAGTGCAGCAGTTAATCGCTCAACCACTGCGCCAACCATAGTGTCAAAATAAAAAATTGTGTAAAACGAAAATATGAGTTCACTTACCTTCTATGTGAACATCCAACGACTTGCACTGTCCACAATGCAACTCTCTTTGGTAATTTGGAATGCTGTACTCCAGCAGCTATCATGAGACCACCCATGAACATCATATTCGTCTCCTTCATATATGCTGCACAGGTCCTGTCAGAGTCTAGGATCCCCATGGTTGGGAATAAGACTATTGGCAGCATAGAAGTGACTGGCAGAGGAAGGAGTTCCAACACCCAGTATATTGCCATTATTAAGACTACATACATGCATCTGTAGGCCTGAAAAGTAAAGGTTTCGATTTAATATTAATCACACTAGTTTTTTTTTTTTAGTCTTTATTTAAAGAGTTTTTTCGCTAGTGCGAATATGTCACTCTGTTACGCATGTACGAAATTAATTTCTTTAAGAAAACGTCAGCTGAGCGAGTTAAATGACCTGTAGTTAATAGTCAGCGTTGCGTAAAAACTACCTACAGGTCATTGAACTCGCTCAACTGACGGTACCTTCAATATATTGGAGATATTAGGAAAAGGTCAATGTACTTTAAGTTTATCTGGCGTCTTGTATAGTGTTTCATAAAGTTCATTCAAGACTCCTTAAAAAAGTGGGTGTGTACTGAGTAATTTGCCTTGTTAAGTGGGTCTTACCCACTTACACAGTCCTAGCGCCTTATATGAATATAATGTGCATACTGAATACTATGTGTTCCACTTCAAGATTACAATGATTCTTCATAATTTACAAGTATTGTTTCTACTGATTAGACACCATGTCCTTGAGTAGGGCTGATAACCAGAATAGTTACTTTGATTATTAAGGCTTAGCTAGACAGAGCTTGCATTAAACTAGGCAAGCAGTCTAGTCAAGCATAATCCAGGTATATTTTAAGTAAGCTAGAGATATTGCTACCTTCTATGGATCTAGCTTAAATTCAGGGCAGGTGGTAAAGTTAACATTTTCTTTAAGGCATCAATGTTATTTTGTGTTGTGACTTTAAGAATAGTTATTTCTTTTATCATAATAAATAAATATGTTACTTACAGGGCCATGATTTAAGATGGGTATAGGCAGCAGAATCAGCGGTGTTAGCACCACAATGAGTGCCTTCCAGTATATGGACACAAAGAGACTCAGCCTCTGCCATAGTGAAGCTCTGGATCCAGTCTTTGGGAAGTAATATGTTGTGGAACTAGAACAAAATAGATTTAAAAGAAAATTAGTATATGGTAGCATACAGCAGGTCCAGAAAAACTGGATGGAGACAATTAAAAAAAATAAGTACATGGCATTTTAAAAAATTCAACCCTCTGCCATTCTTAGATAAAGAAAAAAAATAGTTTATGGTATACATAGCAGGTCCAGAAAAACTGGATGGAAAAAAAAAAATGAGCACATGGCATTTTAAAAAAATTCAACCCTCTGCCATAACATAAGGAGTATTTATTCCATTTGGATACTTTCATTGTATATTGAATATAAATATCACAGTCAATTAATAGACTATTTATTTGTACAGCTTTAGAATAAGTATTTCAAACCACTTGTTATTTTTAAATATTACCATGCTTGCAGTCTATTTTTAAACTGACATAGAAATGATGCAATATGTCTACAAACAGAAACACAAGCTGTTTTTACGGCAATGTAGGCTAAGCCAGCCGATTAAATTAAATTTAAATGTATTTTACCAAAGATGTTTTAAAAATAAAGTTACTATAAAGTGACGCTTATAAAGAGTTAGGATTTAATATCCCTATATTTGGGTATTTTAAACAAATTAACAACTTACCGTTCTTCAGGCACACCGTTTTCAATAACCGGGTTCGACATCGTGATTTATTTAGACGCAAATAGCTCTCCAAAAAATATTGTTTGTTTATTTAGAAATCACTTCCACATTCTTGGCACCATCTAAAAGAAAATTCAGAATTTAGTAAGTAATTCAATTACATTATTATGACTACTAGGATAGCTAATTAACAAAGTTAAAATTACCCGCTAAAATTATTCAAAATTTCAAACAACTCGTGAAGTCATTATTTAATCAAACACGCATAATCTCCAATCAAAGCCAAATGACAACTAAACAAAAATGTCGCAATTTGATACCTACTTGACAGTTACAGGTAAAAATAAAGATAGTTTTAGCCAATAACAAAACGTTTGACGACTAATTTTGTACACAAATGACATAAAGAAATACTGAACTCTCATTGTATTAGGTAATCGAATAAATATAATAATAGGAATAGTACTTATTAGTTTTATAATTGCTATAGTGATAATAATTACCGACACAATTTGTGATGATTTCAAATGCTCAGTTATGAATGAAACGTAAATGCCGGCCACAGGGCAAAAGCGGGCAACATTATGTAATGTCAATGTCATTAGAATCAAAACAAGATTTGATATTCAAAATATCTGTTTTTTTATGTTTAACTAACGATTAAAACCTTTAATTCGCTCTGTGAACTGTATTATTTGATCAATTTTAATGTGTTATTAGTGATAAGTGTCTACAATGGCGAAGCACGAGACTAAAGGCGAAGTAGAAGGTAGGTCACTCGTAACTCGGTTTCATCGAAACTTAAGCACATTCTAATAAAGCAAACCAAATTTTCAAAATAAATCTACAGATATTTAGTGCTTTCACATGTCGCGGTAGTCTTTTTTACGGTAAAAGTAAAGTTCTTTCATGTCAGATTATATTATCAATTATAGGTTAGAATTTTGTGATATATCTTGACAATCCTCAATAAGCGCTACCTATCTGTGGAAATCCTGCGGAGGCACGTCAGATTATCATTAAATAATAACATAACTTTGCTTTTCTTGTAAGCATTTATGAACAATATATTATTAAAAATAAATACACAATGTTTGAATTTTTGGAGGAATAAAAACGCATCAGATAATATGAGATATTGTGAGCCCAGTATCAATGGCTTTATTTTACTTATTATATGACCCTCAATATAGTCAATTGCATATCTTGCATGATATGTCGTAAACAAAGCATCATATTGTAGTGCCGAGGTTTGTTAATTTGTTTTAGCATATTTAATTGTAAACTAACAATTAAATTAGCAACAATACATTGACATCTATTTCTAAAGTTCTTTGGACAATATTAACCTTTCAATCGTGGAAATCACAGACACAATGGAAAGACAATAGGTGCATGAACGCCGGCGTTCGCTTGGGGTTTAATGAATTAAAAACTTTGGAACTAATTTAACCTTTTGAATACCATAATTAGAGACACAAGAGAGAGCAAACACAGGGTTTGCTTGGGGTTTAATGAATTAAGCATATTCTTAGTTCTATGTATAATCAGTGTCAATCAAATCATATGTATGTTATTGTTTACAATAACAACATTATACCATAGTAAAATCATCTATATTCAGCATAATAAATAAATTGCAAGTTGTAAGTAAACAACTTGTAATATAATGCCTACCTAGATGTTGATGTGGTTTGTAACCACAGAGGTACTTGTTATACTGCACAATTCTGTTTGAATGTGATGACTATTGGTTGTTACTCATTTTTATTTTATTACTACCTAACTTGTCCCAGCAGCAGAATTTAAAATCTGCCCCTGTTGGTAAAAACAAACAACGTATCTAAATTTTTTTCCAGATTTGATTTGAGTTTCATATTATTATTAAACCAAGTTAAAGCTTATTATATTGGGCTTTATTTTACGTCCTTTTAACTATCAGGAGCAGAAATATTCCCTAATAAAACATACTCTCTGTGTAAAAGTAGTACATTATGTTAATTATGGAAGAACTACTCCGTACACATGGGCCACGTACGCCGATCTGGGTGTCTCCATACATTTAACCTGTTGTATGGCCAGAATGCGGATCCATACGAGACGCAATAACTTTTTAATTGTGTCTCTAATTACGGCACACGAAAGGTTAATATGGAAACTAAAGTTGTAGAGCTACATTAGATCCACGCAAACGCGCCGCTTCATACAAATCAAGTGTGATGCACTTGTGCGTTGGTCAAGTGTAGTTCTAACTTTACCTTTTCACACTCACAAGTGGCTGAATGAATTTACTTGCTCAGAATAACAAATGGTACCTCTGGAGTAGTGCATAGGATTTTTTCCACTACACACTTTAATTCTTAATTCTCAAGTTGTTATTGTACACAAAGACATAACATAACATAACATATGGAGACACAGTTCACTTACAAAGGCGAGCTTAACCCAGCAATGAGTTTTCTTCCAACAAAGCTTTGAGTCCGCAAACTCTCTTTCTCCCTCTGTCTTTTTGTTTGTTCGTGTTGGGGTAATAGGACTCCAAAGAGAAACATCGTTTTAAGGATTTCAATAATAACTGTTTATTATCCTTTTCTTTATATTGGAAGGTGTGTTTCAGTAATATTACATGAGACATGTGCTCCTAAGCAAGGCTAGTGGAATACAGTAACTGTAACCATACTAGGGATTTCAGTCAAGTGCTGGCAAGGGGCTTAGAACAATTAAATACAATATTTATGGTTTAGAAAGAGAAAGACCATAGTGTTGAAGCAGGGTGGATTTGTTTTTCTTATATTCCAACAGTTCCTGTCTTTGTTTTTACTCCTTAAATATGTTATTTCTTTTGCCACTATACATTATTTTAATTCTTTTGCTAAGCCTTTATACATTCCTGTTATGTAATTGATAAGCAGTGTAACTATAAACTGGTCAATAATATTTACATAATCGACATTGATAACTGTTAACGTTCGCGTTCGTAACTTGCCTTGCTGCACTCACACGTGACTTGATTTATATATTTTTTTCAACTTGTGAAATTATCCAATGACTTCTCCCGATTTGGGATGGAGTGGGAGGGTGTGTCAGACTTCTACTGAAACCAAACTGGTGTACTTCAATTGTTCTTTGCGTTCTAGGACATTCTTTTTTATGGTGGGAAATAATCATCCAATGACAATCCCCTCTCTTGGGTGGAGCGGGAGATAGTGTCAGATTCTTACTGACTAAAAGACCCACCCCGTTCCTTCTAGCCTTCATACCGAAGCTCGAGCGCCCTTTCGGATAACCCTGGCCCCAGTAGGCTTCGACCCGGCTGGGTCCCTGCTGTTGCTGACAACTCCTTGAGGCGCGCGGGAACAGTGCGCGCCGTCGACGACTTGGGCTTGGTCCGGACAGTTACCGGACGGCCGGATAGCGAGCTACCCATTGCTCATTGTCCGCAAGCCCGCGCGTTCTAGGACCTTGGTTTCCCTTTCAGAAGTTCCCCGTAGCCCTATCGGGCATTGACCCCGCTGGGCCCCTACGGTTTGCTGAGATTTCTTTGAGGCGCGGCCTATTCACGAGTTCACAGTCTCAGCGGCGAGCGGGGCTTTAAAAGCGAGCGGCGTCTCATGACGTGCTTCAAACATGTCCATACTTTTACTTACAGCTCGCCGCCCCGCTTAGCTACCGCTCACAGCGTCGGAGTCGTGAACGAGCCGTAAGCCAGCCAATCGCTCAACCACTACACCAATGTGCCAACCGTGCCATAGACGTACGTAAGAATCGTTGAGATAGTAAATAAACCATGCAGGTATTTCCTGCAGTCATATAGGTAATTCCACAAGAGATAAACTCGGCGTCTTACATATTTGCGTTATGAGTGAATTTACTATTTGTGGCGATTAACTGACATAACATGAGGAAACGAGTCTCTAAGGCCCAGTTGTACTGCAAATAAATGATTAGGTAGAACTACACTGCTCACACGTGTGCCATGCGTACACACCGCCGATCAGAGGCGCGTCGGTCTATATATATTTTACTTGTATAGCTACTTACACAGTGAAAAATAAAAAACTTAAAAAAAATAATAATATACCGACTTCAATGTTAAAAAACAATGAAAAGTACAAAATAACTTTAATTTCGGAAGTCGGTATTAAATAACGAAGAGACAAAACTATTTAATAAAGAAACACCGACTCAAAACACAAAAAAAAATAATTTTAAAAATACTATTCGATTTTACGTCATTATACTTTTTTTTAATTTGATATAAAAAAATATATAACCAGTGCTTGACTGCGATCCCACCCGATGGCAAGCAGTTATGCAATCGTTGACCTAATGTAATTTAAACAAAGCTCTACGAGTAATTTGATGTCACAAATGATCTCATTATCTACATAGTAGGCGATGCTAGGCGTAGGTGTTATACTCGTAATTTGCCGCCAAAACTTTGTACGTCTTCATCTATTTTCACATTGTCGACTCACTGGGACAGCCCTGTCACTGTGCGTATTAATAAAGTAGGTATCTCATCTGTGGACACAAAGTCCAAAGGGAAATAATTATTATCATCTTTTGTAACACCTGTCTGTTGCTAAGGGGAACAAGAAGAAATACATTCAACATAAAGCACATTTCAGACTATGCTATAATATAATAGCATATAGCTTATATATTCTGTCTAAAAAGTCAAACGACTTGGGAATTTTATATAATATTTAATCATTTATAAAATACTTACACTCGATACCTTTTAAAAGGCTATTAGTAAACAATGATCAAGATCTCTTTATCAACCTTGATTGAACCAGTGTTAACTACATCAGATTTCATTTTACCCAAATAATTACCCAAGTCTTTTTCTTTCTGACTTTTTAGACAGACACTAGTTCATAGCACAACAATATCGCTTATTATAGTTACATTTATTTAGAACACGTTCACACTTTGCTATACTACATATTATTGGCTAAATTAAATAAATTTATAGTGTACGATATTGTTGTGCTATGAACTTTTAAGCTATATGCTATTATTTCAAAGCGTAGTCTGAAATGAGGTTTTACCTACATAGTTTCTTTAGGTATTAGGCTGCTTTTCCACCAGAGTGTGAGTGCTATGCAGCTATGCTGCGAGGATGAATAGCTAAGCTGTGAATTTATGTGACCGTTTCTACTGATACTAAGGCTAAGTAGCGGAGCTAGTAAGATGTGCTATTAGCCTATTAAGATCCGCCGCCGCAAAGTAGCTGCGCGAGGACGATGCGCTGCTCGAGCTATGCGATGTACAGTTGCCATCACGGATCTTGAACATTTGCGCAGAAGTCAAATATTTGGTCTAGTGGTGCGAAGTGATATGCGGGGGCGGGGAGTGTCAGTGATTGGCTGCCCGCGTCATCGCGACATAGACGTCACTCCTCATTCGTTCACTGCGTTGCTGCATGTATCTAACAACGAAGACGATTGGCTTGCCAATGTATGGAATGCGCAAAGCGATCCCCACTCTGACGCCGAGCGTTCAAGATCCGTGATGGCAACTTTATCGATCATCATCAATATCATAGCATCCATAGCACGCATCCATAGCAACGTAGCATAGCACATCTCTGGTGGAAACGCACCCTTACACTTGTACTATTACATAGTCTGTGGTATTACGGAATATTTTGTTACGCAAAAATATGTTTACGACAAGAGGTTGAGCGATTGGCTGTTGTGCTGCGTGTCTAGGAACAAATATTTGTGTGGCCTATAGATAATATACTTGTTCCCCTGAGTGTCTGGTAGGTATATGCGAGTTTACATGTTTGTGAACACACCCACGATAGAGGAGTGATTCTGTGCAAAGTTTAAACAAGCATGCAAAATTGTAGCTAATCAGTAACCGGGAAGTGGATGAAATTAAATTTGTAAGATTTGATTACAGACAAATAAACATCGGGACAGGTAAAATTAAATAAAGCTTGTAAAAAAAATCTAATTGACTTATATATCTTACTCTATAAAATGGCTCATTAGTTATCATCGTTCAACAGCATCACTCATTTCATATCAATAAGAGTTATGTCGTGGGTTTCTCTGTTTTGGGAAAGTCGGGTTTAAGCAATCAAACTGATAATCTCGGAAGTTGAATAGTGAGCTCAAACCCAAGCTGGCTCTTTACTTTGAGTACCTAATTCATTTCATCACCACGAGCGGCTCTAAAGATATCGTGAGGAAACTGACATCTAGCTAGAACTAAAAATTCGAAGACATGTGATATCCACCAGCCCGTAATGGTTTCCGCGTGGTGGTTACGGCCCGTTCTCTCTCGTAGAAAAGATGGGGTCTTAGCAGTGAGAGAATTATAACACTGATTAATTATGCTTATGTTTCTACTAAAATAACCATTTAGACGATAGTTTATAATAATACCGCTCTGTGTCTATAACCCAAACAATAGCTAACAAAACATTTCATCGTCGCCTCGTAGGTACGAATTGATAACATCTCTTTATCAATATAATTACACATAACGAGTTAGCCAGACATACTGTCTCCGAGTCTCCGCCCGTATCTCTTAATTAAACAATTACAAAGCTTGGGTTAGATACCTATACTAATTATAATAATATATTTATTGTGCCTAACTTCTGAAACTATCTGATGAAAAGTGGATGATAGCGACAACGTTGATCACGGGTTGATGCCATAAATTCAGGTGGGATCGCAGTCAAGCGCTGGTTTATCTATGCATATAAATAAAATTGGATTGCTGTTTGTAATTTTGAAATAACTGCTTTTTACTACATGCATATGAATATATATACGGTATATACACCAAAATAACATTTTTGTCTGTCTATTTGTCCGGGCTAATCTCTGAAATGGCTAGACTGATTTTGACGGGACTTTTTTTTGGCAGGTAGCTAATGTAATAAGGAGTAACATAGGCTACTTTTATTGTAGAAAAAATAATTTCAAAATCCTGTAGTACACGCGAACGAAGTCGCGGGAACAGCTAGTATCTAATATTATCGAGCAAAAGAAACTTCTTTTGTTGAACGCGCTTAAGGCGTATAGTCCCTTGCACCATCTGGCCGACATTATGTGAACGCAACTCTCGCACTCGCCTAGGCGGCAGTACGCAAATCTGTGCATTTATTTGCGGCCAGCAGCGCCCGGAAAGCGCTTTAAATCCATTTTCTCTGCGAGATATTGATTGATTTACATAGGCAATGTTCACTTTGAAGAATATTTAATCACCAATTTTTAGGGTTCCGTAGCCAAATGGCAAAAAACGGAACCCTTATAGATTCGTCATGTCTGTCTGTCTGTCTGTCTGTCTGTCTGTCTGTCTGTCTGTCTGTCTGTCTGTCTGTCTGTCTGTCTGTCCGTCCGTCCGTATGTCACAGCCACTTTTTTCCGAAACTATAAGAGCTATACTGTTGAAACTTTGTAAGTAGATGTATTCTATGAACCGCATTAAGATTTTCACACAAAAATAGAAAAAAAGCAATAAATTTTGGGGGTCCCCATACATAGAACTGAAACTCAAAAATTTTTTTTTCATCAAACCCGTGCGTGTGGGGTATCTATGGATAGGTCTTCAAAAATGATACTGAGGTTTCTAATATCATTTTTTTTTAAACTGAATAGTTTGCGCGAGAGACACTTCCAAAGTGGTAAAATGTGTGTCCCCCCCCCTCTAACTTCTAAGATAAGAGAATGATAAAACTAAAAAAAATATATGATGTACATTACTATAAAAACTACCAACGAAAATTGGTTTGAACAAAATCTAGTAAGTAGTTTTTTTTTAATGCGTCATAAATTGAAAAAAATACACTATTATTAAAACAGCGATCAAAGTTACAACACATTACAAGAACTTTTATATTATGTTACTTGCTGCTACGGAACCCTTCATGGGCGAGTCCGACTCGCACTTGGCCGGTTTTTTTTATGTGTAAAAATGTTTCTGAAGGTCCAAGCCGTTTCGGAGGAGTAGGGAAAAGTTGCGAAAAGTTGCGAAATTGCTAAATATTTTTTTTTGACTAAAGTATTAATTGCACGAAAAAAACAAATGTTGATATTATTGTTCATGAATCTATAATAAACATATATTTTTTTCAACCAATTGACCTAGCCGTTACGGAGGAGTAGGCCTCAGAAAATCACTGTTTTATGGCACTTTTCGGGCGCTTGGCCCTTAACTCAAGAACTGTTGGTTTAGCGCGAATTTTAAAACTATTTTATTGTTAGCCAATATATCGATGAAGGCTATATGTAACATAAAATCACTCTACGAATCACAGGCGCGGAGTAGTAACAAGCACGTTGGTGAAACCGCTGAAAACATATTATATACGATTATAAAGGAAAATGTCATAACCGACTGGACAAAGATGTTGCCTATTCTTTTGATGGAGTTAGATGTATACAGAATGGCATCTATGACTTCTTTTGTTTATTAACAATGATACATTTTAAACCTACACGTATGCCTGTTGTTGAAATATTTGAATTAAAATTATGAATAATGCAATTATTTAACATCAAATGAATGCATATTTACACTTTTGCCTGCCTTCCCCTCTTACTACTGGAAATTCCTTACATATTACCATATTTCACATACCTACCTACTCTTCTTCTCATCTTGTTCTTTTTTTAAAGGCTTATTGTTTAACTTACCACCAGATATAGTAACATATAAAAGACAAAAATAGTAAATGATCACCAAAATTAAACCTACATTTTAATGTATAATTATAACCAGTTTTAACATCTCGCTATCCTATTTAAGCAAAATGAATCCAAATAAAGCATCGGCAGAACCCCATGGTTACGGAGATATCAGTAGTTAAAATTTTGAGGTTAGGTTAACTACCTGCCAAGCAGTAGCTCGACGGAGCCCCGCTACGCGGGGCTCCTACTTCTGGGTGGTTTAAAAAAAAATAACCTCGAAGAAGGTGACGGGGTCTGTGTTCGCTCGCTTCGCTCGCTCACTACGACCCCGCCACCTTCTTCTAACCTAAATCTATCCGACCCGGGGTGCCCTAAAATTCCACTAAGATAGATTGTTGATTAGACAAAGTATCATCTTACTCTACGGGGCTAAAAAGAGCGCATTAATTTGCTCGCTAAGATTTGGTTATCATTTACTACATTTGGTGTTCGAATACAATTTAAAGTACAGTCGTAACTAAAATACTATTGTAACTTTAGGATTTCATTTTTTTGGTGTCAAGTAATATATTTTTGACAAAAGAACTAAGAGTACCAAAGCGTTTTATGGTGGTCATTATATTTAATCCCTTTTTTAAAAACTTTTGTTTATATTACTCTCCTATTTTTGTAATAAGCAGTATCTTTGTACTAATTATTAAAATGTATTATCTTTCTATGTACTACTAAGTAAATATCTACAAGCCACGCTACTAAATTCCTTTTCAGAATAGAGTCACAGACTAGTCGCCTAATTTTTTCAACTGTCATCGTTAGCTTTTATTACAACTTAAAAAACTTTGCTCCCAATTTCGTAAATTCTTGACTTTTTAACTTTTAACGTCAGGGCTTTTTTATTGCCTTTATTTTAGTTGTGGCATTGATCTTAGTGGCATCATTGTATATGCGCTAACATCTTATTAGAAGCTTCTGTCTGGGACTTATTGGCAAATTAACCGAAGGCCAAACTGATAGGAAGTGGTCCTACCGCTAACAGTGTGCCAACATTAAAAGTAAAATTGAAAGTTGCCATTGCTTAAAGCCTTTAATTCTTCTAAATGTAACTACATGGTGTAATCTCTGTACTAAATGCAGATCATGGATTTGGAGAAATTCCAAATACTAAACTCTAATCGTTCATCAATAGTTGTCTCTCACTCTCAGTAATTCTCGTAATGCCATTAAGAAATTTCGTTCTTGGCCGAATGCGCGGTTTTCCTCATTCGTAAAATAGTTGTTATTATTTTTAAACGTTAAAGAATGGGACGTTATTTAAATTCAACAATGTTTGTCTGTGGTCCGTCTTCCTGTCACGTTAGCCGCAATCGTTCTTATCAGATTCATTGTTTCCGTCATTGATGTTCTGCTAAAGACTTAACTCTGTACTGTTTAAAAATGACATTTAAAAATTGAATAAAATAAGTTATGCATAACATTATCATTGTAATAAGTAAAGCAATATTTTAAATTATTGTACGCTTGTGTGACGTTTCTTTGAGTGTTCAGAACAATAGGTGTTTGTCTTACAATCAACGTCTCTAATTTTGAAATCTTTAATACATGAAAAATTACATTACAAATTATGACGAAATAGTCGTGTGTCTATGTTCTCCAAATTCGGAATTAACCAATCCTAGTGATGCACTTCTTCTTCTTCCTGCCCTTGTCCCAGACTACTTTGGGTCGGCGCAACACGTTTTTTTCTTCCGCTGTCCTGTCACCCATTAAGCTCCCTTTTCTTTCAAATCACTCAAAATCCAGCTATATTTTCTTTGGCCTTCCTCTCCCTCTCCATCCATCTACATGTATAATCAGAACTCTTTTAGTAACATACGTATCATTCCTCCAAATCACATGACCGTACCAAGACATACGATGCACCATATAGCTTTTTCGTCCATACTAAAGTATTATAAAATGTATAATTTTTCCTACTTATAAAACCACTGCCCTCCTATATTAGAGTCACTATTCGTCCATTAAGTAAATGGAATAGGTAGAGTTGAGTAAGCGCTGGGCAATGACAGAATGCAATTTTAAAGGAAAAACGAAGAAATACCTGAAGTCTTAATGTGCTTGTAAATAAACACGTACACAGAGTCACGTAGCTACTTTTATGTATCATAGCTGCTAATCATATTTTGGAATAAGGATTTATAAATGAGTAATTGTTGACTGGGCTGCGAGATAGTCTGAAACATTTACCGCGGCCTTGGTACGCGAAGATTCAAAGCATTATATTTCAAATAAACCACTTTTGAAATATTGTCAGATAGCCAGAAAAAAATATGCTAATTGCACATTCCAAAGTGTAGATCTCTTTGGAGAAGAATGTGCAAGAAACTCCATATATACTGTTTTTTCAATCATGCTATGCATTACAAATATCTCGATTACATGTTTCTTGTTTTCAAAGGGCATCTGAAGGAACACAGGTGGGTCAGTAAAAGTCTGTGACTGACACTTTGCCTCGGTCCAGAGCGGGAGGAGCTATAAAGATGATTTCTCAACAAAAACAAAAATAAAAACGAAAAAGGGTGTTGGCAGCGACTGTAAGAAATTAATTTGTATGCTGGGTACTGCAGTTTGGGAAATCCTTTTCCTGATTGCTCGTGACAAACTCGGGCCTTTTAAACGTAAACTGCTATCGTCCTTCCTCGGTTTTTTAGACGAGCAATCTTCACTTCGACCTACTGCGAATACTGCGAAAGATCTTTTCTTTTTTTTAGTCTAGCTGTTAGGGAACCTATCTAATAGCAACTTTGTTGTAGAAAAATTAATTTGACATTTTCTGTGGGGTCCATAGAATAATTATGTAACTTTAAACTCGCTAGTCGGATCCTGAGCATGAACACATATGATTTTTTTTACACATTATAAACTAGTGCTTGACTGCGGTCCCACCTATTGTTATGTACGATCATTTTCTGATAGAATATCATAAAATAGCTAATATCAGCAAATCCGTTCTGATTGTAGCGTTGCGAGAGGGAGTATAGTATGAACTAACGACGGACGGGAAATATCGCTGACGTCAATCGCCTTTACGAGGACACGGTGCCCAAACGGGGCAGACATCCACCGTACGCTCTACTGCCCTGTCCGGGTGATCCACGCAATAGTGTCTCCCGGGTATTTTTTTCCGCCAAAACCTCCCAAAAAAATAACGTCCGATGAGGCTTTTTAGGCGGACAGTGAGGAATGAGGATGCTGTGACGCCTCTCTATGAATTGTCAAATCACTGTGTTTTATGTTTTGTGCACTATAAATGTTTATTAGTTTTCAAGTACTAATAACACATCATAGCTCTGCTTAGTTTAGGACTAGATTGTGCTGTGTAAAAGTTTTGGACTATAAGGTACCTATTATTAACAAAAGTATAAAAAAATAATATAAGTAAGTACGTCCTTGGCACCAAAATTTAAATTTGTTATTATCAACGTAATATCTGCATCCAACGTGACAGGATGTATTTGCAAGTGTAGCGATTTCCATATTTCACATCAATTTAAGTAATATTTATTAACGTCATTGTCATGTTAATTTGTCAGTCACGAGCTTCGGTCACAAATGAGAAAAACGTGACGAAAAGATTTTGAAGGTTTCTTTTTTACATTTCCAAAATGGATGTTGAGTAGAAAAACACTTGTACTGCATATTAGCATATCTCATCTCCATAAGAAGGAATGGGCCGTAATCCACCACGCGAGCCCAGTGCGGATTGGTGGATGTCTATTTTTCTTTTTTCTTTCTAAAAAACTCAGTGAGTTTCAAATATTTCAAAATAAATATTTTTTTAGAACAAGAAAGCACTGTGTGACAAAACATATTTCTAGGTGGACAAAACTATTAGGAATGAAAATTAAATGTTATTGTTTACTCTTATAAAACTTCCGCATTCCCTCAATCTGCATAAAATACGAATTTAGTATCTACCACGTTCATAAATGTGTAAAATACATGTTAATAAGGCGATATTTCAAATAACATGTTTTCCCATTGATATTAAACTATATCACAAGTAAGTACGATTTAATTCCCTTTCATTTATATTTTAAATTTTGGATTTGTTGGCTTGCCTAGAAATAACTATTCACTCTTGACTTTGAGACTCCTAGTATGTAAATATCGGAAAAAAAAACAAACTCCGAAGAAAATGTCTGTTTTTCTAACAGCCAACAATCTATAGGATCAGCTGATTCAAAGTCCAAGGTTAATCGTAGACACCCACACGTTAAGAATTCACGTTTCTGTGTGACGCAAATCCTATGGGATTTTATTAATAAAATGAGAGGCGTGCCTTTTACGTCAAACTGGCTGTTTAACTGATCTGATGATAAACTGTTAGTGGTTACAACATGATAGCTTTTCAAACATTGAGTTATTTTGCAGATGGCATATTCCGTGTGCACCAAGTTGAAGGTGGAGAGATGGACTCGACTCTATCCGGAGGGGCTGGCCCACAATAGCCGAAGATACACTTGTGTGGAAAAGGAAAAGAGATACCTTTACCCAGCAGTGGTACATGACGAGCTATTTAAATAAATAATTAGATATTGCGTAATCCGTGTTACTTCGGACTCAAAACGCACATATTCTGAGTTCTAACTGCGTAACGTTGATAGTTATCCCTTCAAAACATACTATGAAGTTAATGAAATGTATCCTAGGGTCCAATGCAAGCCCTAGTCAATGAATGTTTGAAATTGCATCCTAATTCATTCAGTCATTTTGTTTTTTCTTTGGTTGCGAATTCATCAAATAGCTCTAACCGCTTTGAGTGGAGTGAGGAGGAGTGTCAGACTAATAGCTAGAAAATATAAAGGCGCGATTGCTTTTAATCATACAAGACTTGTCATATAATATTATGACAAATTTTCAATGTGAGATAAGCTTAAAGATTGTGTATTTCAGCTGTAATGCTGTCAATCACTTTCTAATTGTATACTGTCTTAATTTTTATATCGTTTACTAGCTGACACGGCCACGCGTTGCTGTGGCTAAAGTTTTTGTTGTCAAATAATAACAGACAAATAATTAGCAATAAATAAAATTGTGACTATAATTTGAAATTTAAACTATCCTATCTCTCAAGTTGGATCGAACTGCACATGGTGTGCGAATTTTATTATAATCGGTTAAGTGGTTTAGGAGTCCATTGAGGACAAACATTGTGACACGAGATTTATATATATTAAGATTTTTACCCTCTTGCTAAAATAGACAGTACTAATGAAATGTACAGGTATTGAATGGTAAATTTATTAGTAAAATATGCACAGCACGTACATCGTAATTGCTATTTAGGTAATTATAATTTTAAATTAGTAATCTGCAGTCAGTCAGTCAAAAGTAGTTGACATTTGGACCCATTGAATTATAATGTCTATTGTAATTTGTTACTGTCGTCAAACGTCAAACTACGTTTAGTTGAGTTATTTTTCATGATTTAGTAATACATTACCAGCTTTTTAACATTCTGGTTCAAATACCTTTGGACTAGTTCTAATTTCTTGGAACAACAAAATAACATTAATTGACCGATCTTCCTGCTTCTGTAATTAGTGTAGGAACTTCTGTCTTTGTTGATCATCTAATTAATTCCGGGACGCTTCAAATTCTTGCGCATCAAGATAATGCCATTCGTCAGACAATGTTTACCGATCAATTGCACTCTTTCAATTGTACCTAACTACTTTAACGAGACAAAACTTGATACGCAAACAACTTGTAATTGTAGGAAGTAGTGAAGGACACGTTTATAAGCCTTGTTTTAATGAATAAGAATGAATGCTGAGAAATTTAATCAAATGCTGGATTAAGACTTAATTTTCATTAAAGTTTTTATCGCAATGTCTGGCTGTAAAACAAGACATTACCTTATTTGCTATGAATAGCTAAATTATGAGGAAACAGTAAATGGAGTAAGTTAAAAGGATCATTTCTGGAAAGATTGATTCTAATGAGATAACGAATTCATAATTAATGAACTGAACTGAAGCTGGGCAGGACATATCTGTCTCATGTCGGCAGATTGTGGGCCAAACTAGCACTAAGTTGGTGCCCTGAAACATTGCGGCGGCGTGATCGCGACAGATCACGATGGAGATGGCGGGACTAACTATGTACATAGATTTCGCCAGAACTGTCAAAAATGCGTGGCCCCCGAAAGATGGAAGGAAGAATAGAAGAATAGTAGATCGATGAAAGGTTAATGAAAAAGGAGTATACGTTGTGCCAACATCAATCAAGTTGTGATAGGAACAAGATAATGACGGAAGGGAATATATTAGCCTCTCAATAATCAAGAAACAAGCAATCTTAAAGCCAAGCCAATAAAGTTCCTTTTAATAAAATTGCAACCCAACCCTCAAGCCTCGTAATAGATCGACTGGCTACATAATGGTAAATACAGTACCTTCGCAAGGTCAAGACCAGAAACAAGGTTGAGGTTGAGGCCGACTTGTGGCTGTCTTGTTTATGGTCGATATCCGTTTACCGGTTTTCTATCTTGATTGATTACGTAACTTATAGGTTTAAGATCCTTTTCAGTAAAGGCAAGTAAAAGACAATAAATCACTTCTTGCGTAAAGATATCACCGTGAATACTTTGTTAAAGTGTTTTGTCAAGTCATCTTATGGTTGCGGGAACGTTCAAATGAAGGAATATAGCTTTTATTGAATAATACGCCCTCCTGCTTCAACCAAGATCGGTAGATTCATTTGATGAATCTCACCTCAATAAAAAATATCTTTGCCAAGGGTTTGATAGTTTACATAGCCAAAGTTTTTATGATGATATTTCTACAGAATAACACTGTTTGTTCATTACGTTTATGTAAATATGTTATGCGTATTCTAAGAACCGTTTCCTAGTATTCTTGGATTACGTGTTTATGAAAACTTGTCCTGAAAAAGCTTTTGGCCATATTTTTTTAGATAAGAATTCCACTCACATCCACTTATTGTATTGATAGATTAAATACACTTAGGTAAAGTGCAGTGTCATTTTTACAAATAATCAAATATTCACACATATGACGCAAGTGTTCGGTCATTGATGTGTGTGTTCGGTTTTGGCCGCTCAAGTACTTAGAGGTGTTAATTGAAATGGCATTTTACCTTGTACATGGCCTTTGTCATATGCCAGCATTCCTGCATAGTATGGAAAAGTTCTTAATATGACAATATTGAAAATAGTTGAAAACATTTGTTTGAAAGGTTAAATCTTTAGTTTTCATGTAGACAACCACACTAATTCATATTCTAAAGTTTTTGTGTATTTCACGCTCAAATGGTTGAACGGATTGGATGAATTTTGAGTCGCAAAGGTAGATCATTTTCATAAATAGACGTACAATCCATTATATTTTAGGAGTTTATTTCTTATGGATAATTTTCTACTTTTAATCGAGCGAAGTCGCTGGCAGAAGCTAATATGTAAATAAATGCAATGAGCACATATTTGGGATGATTACAATACTTTTTATTGTAGGTACATTGGTGTCAAAACCTTGCAAGTAAAGCTCTCTGACTCTAATTACCTTGCGATACGAGAAATAAGATGCGTTGATATCTGCTGTGGTTTAGAATTTAATTCTACATCAGTCTGTCTGTGTTTGTAACCTTATTTATTTTCGCACTAAACATGAAATTAAGTAAGCACAACTTAAATATTCAGAAACTTTTAACGCTCGATAAATAAAGCTTACAAAAAAACCAAACGACTCATCTTCATTCACTATAAAAAACTATATTACAAACAATAAATTTGATTTCAAACGCCCATGCTTCCGTGTTTATTGTGTAGTTAAATAATTCAGTTTGGCTGAAGAAAAAACACGATTGTCTGTGTCAATTGGTACGTTTGTCGTCATTCATGATTTAAATGGCGCCATCTGACGTAGATTTTTTTTAAATGTTTTTGCCTAACCTTCGGACACGTGCGACCCACTGTGCGATTTTTCGCATCCTCCTAAATGTTATGAATGTGGCAATCTGTATGTTTGGATGTTTGTACGTTCAGATGGGATTATTTCTTGTTTAATAGAAGTTAGTGACGAAATAAGCGTTTTGCCTCGTTGTTTAAACCGTGTGATCGAAGGATTGGAACAATTGGCCGGCTGCGGTCTTCCAGTCCGATTACAATTTAGGTGTCTTCAGAAGTTTGGTCTTCTGAAGACACCTAAAGGTGGTGAAGGTGGAAAAATGAGCTTGATAACTACCGAGGACTACCGAGGGAGGGACTAGCCCCCAATGGCCGAAGATAGACGTGTGTGGAAAAGGGAATGGGAGGCCGTCACCCACCAGTGTGACATCAATGGGCTAAGTAACTAACAAGGCTAGAGTGAATAGGTTCTTAATAAACTAGTGCGCCTCACCATCAACGATTGTATCACTGCTTGCCATCAGGCGGGATCGCAGTCTACGTTCTAAGTACTAGTTTATAACAGATAAAAAAAAAAATGTCCTGTCAGTAAGTAATTATTTTGCCAAGACTTATGAATGTAGAAAGATAGCTCTATTTTATATTTGATTTGATTTAAAAATGACAGATAAGGTATTAAATATGAATCATGATGATAATTTATCTTACAGTATTGAGTTGTAATGACTAACTATAGGTAGGTATTACTAATTCGAGACGGGTGATGAACCTTGCATCGATTTGGTACTAAAATGATTGATTATTTATCATGTTACTTATCGTAATGGCGTGGTGTGGCGTGGGTTTTAACCGCCTGGGGTGGACTGAAATTTCGTCATCGCTTTTTTTTTTAAATTATATTATAATAATAATATGTTTATTTCAGTCGTATTTATATTAGTCGTAACTGAGCAGTAGACATCATTAACATGCAGAAAATTTGACTATTGATTAGTATAATTATGCCTTTTTGCAGGGTGCCTTTTGGGTTCAATTCATTGCAGTCCCTCCGAATTACAGTAATAAATTAAAATTCAAAATCCGTATTGTAAGTACAGCAAAAATATGGTAATTGTTCATATTTTTATAAGATTTTATTTTGCCTAAGCGCCTCCACTACGCTACTCCACTGCGTTATCGACCGTGCATCAATCCGTGCATTGATTAGTGGATCAATTATATATTATCTGAAGACATTGACTGAAAGTAATCAATAAGCGTGAGACATTTGAGACAATTATAAGCAATACAATTTAACAACTAGCTTTTGCCCGCAACTTCGCCCGCGTACATTTAGTGTAGTTAATTTAGGGAGATAAATTAGGCGCAGACATTTTTAATTACTTAGACACTAACTGATTGCTGCGAATTTACTTATTGTAGTTTAATACAATGCCTATTTAAATATGCCTATAAAAAATTACAAAACGCTTATTTATTGTAGATGTTTAAACATGTTCAGTTCACACACATGGAAAAATGTGTAAAACAGTCTGAAAAAATCTTCACTTTATATCCGGCCCCAACTTACAAGTTGTTCGTCTTGGGTTCAAACCTATGGTGACTCTTTTCTTTGTGTAATTTATTTCATCACAACTACTCTCAATAATGGAAAGGCGTCGCGAGGAAACCAACATGGTCTAGAAACCGACCATGTTCTAGAATTATTAAAATCGAAGACGTGACTTCCACTAACCGGCACTGAACCCGTGTGGTGGATTACGGTCCTGAAGAGGCCCGAGTCAAAGCGTAGGGAACATTATAAGGCCGATTATTCTAATGATGGACCGGTAATCCGAAATCCTACAAGTTTTGACACCCAAATAGTCGATATCCTATTTTATTAGTGGAACATTATAGGACTGTCTATGCATATTATACATCAATTCAATTTAAATTAGTTTTATAAGTGACAGTAAATAAACCATTAATATTTTCCATGCTTAGATACATAAATTATCTTCTCTTTACCTAAATTATCAATTTATTTGATCAAAGCCTCGACCTTATAAACTGAGTTCCTTTACCTTCTTAGGTAAACTTAGTAGGTGGTATGTGTAACACACTGATAACATGTATTTGAACTAATTACACACACAACTGCACATATTGCTATTAAATGTGACCTACATATCAGTAACGGAAGGAACACTACGTACCATAGGGACGAGATAACATTACAAACGACCTCGACCATTAAAATATATTTGTTGCAGTCATACTCTAAGCCAGTCAAAAGTAGTTTTGCCCATCACCTCTCAATACTAGTACTTTTGACTGGTATTGCAGTTAAAACTTAAACTTACTCGTAAAAAAAGTTTTGCCCAATCGTTGCTGATTAAAACTAGTTTGGTCAAAACTCTTAAAAAAAACTTAAAGTTTGATCTGTTTGAATAAATAATAATAATTATTATTAGTCATCGTAGAATGAAGTAGGTACTTTTGACTGCGTTTACTGCGCTATGTTTTGCCCAAAGTCAAAACTCTTCAAAAATACAAAATGTCACAATGGTTTTAGTTGTTCGAAAAAATACGTATTTTTGCATTCTACAATGACAACGTTGTCATTGTAGAATGCAAATCATGCAAAGTCAAAAAATACATTGTAAAACAATGAATGTTTAGCTATTTTTACTTCAATTAAAGTAAAGTAATAGTGGTTAAAAAACTATTAGCCTTATTGTACAGTAAATGATATGGCTGCCATTGAACGAGTTCGAAATGTCTTTTGTATTTATTTTGTTAGAGAAAACAAACAATTGTACAGCTTATGTTTTTTTTTTTAATGGGTAGGCTCTCGTTTGACCACAATCTCACCTGACGGTAAGCGATGATGTGGCCGACGATGGAACAGGCTTGCCTAGAAGCAATCTATTCACTCTTGACTTTTAAAGACCCCTAGGTTATAGTTATCAGGAAACACAGACTCCGGCAGGGAATTTCGGCAGTTTTTGTTATATCTAAAGATATGATACAGAATAAGTCAATGTCCAATTCAATCAAACTAAAAAGGATTGCAGTGAAGACAATATTAAACTAGGATTAAAAAAGGCAAAAAGAACAGATACATATTTAATGATCAGCAATATTAAGCAACCTGTCCATTTATGTCATAGAAAATTTATTTAAATTAAATATATGCGGCAATAATACTAATAATAGTAATAGAGCAACTAATCATTTACTGATTAAAACTCACCTATGTTGGTATAGAGTAATTTGATGAATTCCCTGCTCAAAAAGAAATGCCCAAATATCATTCAAATCCGTTCATTTGTTGAGGCGTAATTAATTTAAAACCACCCAAACGCACGGAGTTTCTACCACAGAACAGATATAAGAGAAGACCTCTTTCATCTCTTTCCACAATGGACTATACAATTTTCAACGTTAGTATGTAGGGTAAAGAAATACTAGGAAAAAGCGTCAACAAAATTTTCCGGTAAAAAAGCGGCAAATGCCACTCAACTAACTATCTTTATAAATACTACTGGCAGAAGTTTTGTACTAAATCGGTGGCCATTTGGACGGGAGGCCCGAAATAACCCGACAAAATCAAGGTTCCCACGTGAGATAAGCGTGGATATCTGAATGCATTCTGATTCAATTTAGCATTACTTTTTGAAGAGATCAGTCTGTGGGTTCGTGCTCTTGAAAGAAATACTGTTTTGTTTGGTAAGAGAATCGTCAGCCAATAACACGATACTTACTCCATCGCTGAGAAAAGCGACCTCATTAGATAAATCAATTATCATTAAGAAATCGTCGGATTGTGTGAGGAGTGATATGAAAGAAAAGGGAGTTAAGACAGAATGAAAGAAAAAAACGTGTTGCGCAGATCCCAAGTAATATGGGATAAGGGGAGGAAGAAGAAGAAGAACTCGCCGGTAGAGACGAAAGGTTCAAGAATGGCGACCACGTACAGGAAGACGCAAATGTTGGAAGGCCTGATACAAGGTGGACCGATGACCTGGTGAGGGTCGCGGGAGTCCAATGGATGCGAGACGGATAGAACCGGTTGTTATGGCGACACTTGGGGAGGCCTATGTCCAACAGTGGACGTGGAAATAAATATGTAATTAGATCATCCATCAATAATTTGTCTGCTATTATTTGATTACTACCAGTAGCTATATCAAAACGCATTCTATCCAAATAATGTACAGTAGGTATGCTATATGAATGCCAAACGTTCAGCAGAATTGAGTATCACCTGTCACCATGTTCAGTATAATAAACTTGATTCAATTTACCAGTTACAACCGGTTCAAAACCAGTTTTATCTACGTTTAATCCGGTATTCAATAAATAACATTAAACTTTTTTATAGTCAACAATATATTTTTAAATGTTCACAATAAAAATATCAATAAACTCAGTAACCTATGAATTGAAATCAGCACATTTTTCAAGGGCGTCGGTTTGCGATAAACTCTAATATGTCTGGTTAAAAATTGTATGCTATTTTTATCACTTAGTCGTGCATTGTACTCGCTAATCTGTAGTAGAAATAATAAGAATTTATTTTACAAAGTAAACAAAACAAATAAGCTAGGATACAAAACAGTAGTCTAGTTGAGAATATGCAAAATGACTTCTATCTCATCTTTGCTGAAGGAAACTTAAAGGTCATGAAAATACGGCAATCGAAGTTCATCATGACTTTTTCAGAGCACGTGTTTAAAAACTGTATGGAGTTATGTTTACCACGCAATTGAAAGCAAAAGAAAACATCACGAGGAAATCTCGCAAGTTCAATAATAAACGTGAAATGATATTAGAAACAGTGCCGGATTACCTAGAAATATATGACATAACTTGGGATATAATAGCAAACCTTTCTGCTCCTAAACCTCAAAGAAATGATGGTAAAATTGATGATGGTTTTAATGATTCACCAGAAACGTCATCAGTTCGCAAGGTGACAAGGGTATATTGCACTTGAGCTGGCAGAGTTCCAAGTGGAGCTATAACTGAGAATTTTGTAATAGAAATCTCAGATCGTGCTATCTTAGTAATAATAAAGATCTCTAAGCCAGAGCTGATTTGTACCATACATATTTGCTAGACGAAACTGAGTGCTGAGGTATAGCTATACTCTGTGGAATTCCTAATGCGTGACTTGATTTATCTCGATGTTGTTTGTTACTATAAGAGTTATGAGCATACATGTGGATGGATGGAGAGTGAGAGTGGAAGCCAAAGAAAATAAGGATGGATTGAGTGAGGAGTGATTTGAAAGAAAAAAGAGTGAAGAAAAAAACGTGTCGCGCTGACCGCAAATAATACAACAAGGGCAGGAAGATGATGATGTTTGCTGGGGAAAACGTTGGTATAAAGAAATTAATTAAACTTTTAAGCCTACAAATGGAGTCGAATGGGAGTTTCTAGATTACATAATCCAAACAAACAGACCTTATCGTTTAAGCGTATTCTAAATAGACAATATTTGTGACATGCAAATAGAAGCTATCATCAGAAAACACATTAATATTAACTGTTGCATTTTCTTGTACAATGCTTGAATGGTAACTAGGTTTGACTACATGTACTGTGATTGCGTCCTTTTCTTCACTATCGAGGATCTCAATAATATCCTTATACACATCATGACTTTTATAACTGACATTATTTCTTATTTATTCCTATAAATGAGAGATTAGGTGCTCGACTCATTTTTTTATTTATTTAATATTTGTATCAAAAGTAACTTTTTCCAAAATCGCAAATAGAAAAAAAAATTAAATCCTTTAAATAATCCTGTTGGAGGGAAATATTATGAAATATCAGAAAAAATATGCACAAACTACAATGTGACATCATCGCCATTAGGTCAGGTCACACTTGCAGAAAAGAACATCATACAAATTTTTGAAATATTAATTGCTGCTTCATTTTAATGCCAATTCTGATCTGATTTTCAAAGAACGATTGTTTTTTAATGTTATTTTCTACAAAATTTTGTAATACAGTAAACACAGGCAAGTGTGGTGCCATTGCTGCCTTCCACTATCTGAATAAATATATTTTTCATTTCTCATACTCTGAAAGTAGGTCTGAAGTTGCCTGAGGAGCGGGCTGAAAGTGATACTTTTCATCCCTAGGGAGTTTTACTTTACAACTGACAGCTGTCAAATTATTAAAAAAAAACTAGTTCTATCTTCACATTTCTATTGAACCATGTTCCAATTTTCCATACAGCCAGTCAATCACAGCACGTTATAAAATTGAAATAACTTAAAGACAAGTATTAATTAAATACTGTTATTGATTTATTTGTTCAACTATTTCTTTAAAATACTTTATTTTTAAAAGATTACAATTAATTTCAAATTTTTCATTAATGAGGCTGAATAGCTGGCCGGACGCAGAAAAAAAAAACAAAACAAAATGGCGGGAAAATGGCAATCAGTCGTTGGTTTTTTCGAGTTTTGTTTACGTTTTCGTACAACAGAGACTTGTATTAACACGTTATGTTTATCAGATTAAAATAGTGATTTAACGCCTAATTTAGCAGTAGTGGAATACTTTTTACCGCCTAAATCAGAAGAAAGATACCTACTTAAAATCATAGGTAGGTACGACGACTCAGGTTTTACAAACTTTTTATTTTATCTTCAGTTTCCTCGTATTCGTAATGAAAAGCACAGTGTTTACCTCGGGGTGAAAGTAACCCATTTAACCCCTCGAATTAGCGGCCTCGCTTCGCTCGCCCGCCAACTCCTTCTCGGAACGAAATGAGTTACTTTCACCCCTAGTGTAACAATGTACTATTTAAAGCTGACTCTTTCGTCACAAACAATGCCTCATGTAGTTAGTCATTGTTCTTTAACCGTTGTCACTAAATCACATAAAATCAGTCAACACAAGACATTTGACTATCTAATCTGACATCTGATCTAAAATTTATCAAAACATGACGTTGGTGAGTCTACTACGTAATTCAGACATTAATGTCAAGGACATGTTACTTCCTTGAATGTGTGTCGTGGATAACTTGCATATATTTTATGAGAAAAAAAATATTTTGTTGTGTAAAAAGTATAGGCTATCCTCTTTCTCCTCTTCAATGGTAACTAATCGAAGAATGGGTTTGATAACTGGGATCACCCATTGACCGTTTTTGTCCCGTAATAAGGATACTTACATATCTAATCATGACATTAGATTTCCTGAAATACAGTGATGACGTCAGGGTAACACAATATCTACTACTCATTGCCGGTTTTAAGTTACTCCGAAACACACCTCCGGATTGTCACGTAGTTACAACTTCTGCTTTCTGATTGGTTGAATAAAATGTGTGGCGATATGGGCAGGCCTCGTATGATTTTATTTGCACTCGATCGTTACGCTAACGAATCGTGCGTTTGTTAAATATTAATTAAGAATCAGTATTCTAGATTTTGTGTTCACTAAATAAGATTATAGCATGAGTTGAGTCTATATTGTAGAATTTTAGAAGATGTAGCAATGTGTAACACATGATGACATGGCGTTTCGATATGTCAAGCTTAGCAAATAGGTCTTCTCTACTAAGCCAGATTGGTATATCATAGAATTTGGTAACCATTACTTATATAAATTCATACACACACACATTTCGCGACGATTTAGTTTAAGGCAAAATACATAATTTTAATTGTTATTAGTGGAAACCTTAGAAACAACAACACAACACATGATATTGTTAATTTTAACGTATAATCTTATTACAACGATTACAGTCAAACATATACTGCATCCGGTTGTATTATACAATTCAAGTTACCTATAATGCGATAATCTATAGTAAATTATCAAAACAATGGCGTACATTAAGATACCATGTCCACACGAAACTACCTGACAACGGACGCTTGGATGAATAATAAGCAAGCAACGCCAGACGAAGTGCGCCACGCTTGCAAGATTAAAATCAACATTAATTAATTCCAAAATCAGGACTGCTGGCAAATGCGCAACACGTGGCAAGACTCTATAGGCAAACCTAACCAAGTATGTATACCAACATGGTTATAAAACGGTTAATATATTTTTAATTAGAGAAAGCTTGAAAGCACTTGTGAACTCGAATGATCTACCAACTCCAACGAACTACTAATAGGTCAAATACATGGGAATAACGAAAGGAATTATGTTAATAACTTTACATAGAAAAATCAAACTTACGTCATAAAATTTAAAGACTATTGACTCCAACGGAGCTCTCAAACTACACGTTACTTTCGAAGCCAAGCCCCCAAAACATTTTTAACCAAACATACGAAGCATACGTGAGTTCATTATCAAATTATGCAACTAACATTCCTCAACTGAGACCAGTCAAGCCACTTTTTTGATGCACGCGCCCGCGGCTGTAGGTCAATCAACTTTTCTTCTAATTTTTAACCGCATCATAATATGCATTTAAAATTAGTTTTCCTCATATCTGGGACATTTCCAATACAAAATGGCTGCCATACAAGTTCTGTTTAACAAATCATTATTTTTGTCTCTTTAGTCTTTTAAATTATTAATGGCCGATATCGACGTCATCGTCATCATCTTATTAAGTACTTTTAGTTTAACGCTAATTAGCATTAGCATCTGCATTGAATATAAATGAATAATGTGAGAATTGTCTGTGACACATTAAGAATAATTTACTGTATTTTAAGGTATGCTGTCACCGAGGGCGTCAGGAACAAAAAGATATTAAATTTGCAACAAATTTCGAAATGTTTAAAAATTATGATGAGATCGGACGCATTGTTACATCAGCTGTGTCTCGACCCGAATTTGTTCAGTGTATAAAACATGTGGTAATAAAACTGTATATATCTTTTAATTGTACCTACAATTACATCCCGATTAAAACGAGACCTTGTAGTAAGTACTATTCTAAATGTCATTGCAGTGTCAAATTGCAATTCATTTAGCTATCAGACTGTTACATAAATGAATATGTATGAATAAATCTGACACCTGCTATTTATTGGAACTATTGTCTTTGCTTTTCAAGGCTGCTGCTGATCTATTGTTTTGCTCAAACCAATGGATTAAGTTATTAATGTAAACCTACTTTTCAAACGTGCCTCTGCTTGTCACAGAATGCACTTTCATTCTTCACGATTAGTCTCAAAACTTCCTTATGACCGCAATATATTCAGTTTAGCAACATTTAAAACAGGTAGTTGTCCTTGTTACCTCGGTTTGTCTACCTCTCTTTTCCTGGTCTCGGATATTTCTATCTCCTAGTCAGAACAGGGTCACTTTAGTGCCTATTTCATCTTATATCTATTTTGTTTTGTATTTTTCGTGACTTCCTGTCTATGACCAAGATCCCAGGTTCAGATTCAGTGTTTCCTAATTTCCTGTATCGTTACTCTAGTTATGTTCACTGACTATAAATATTCTTATATCCTTAAACTTTTTCTTTAAGCATCGTCAAGGTAAACCAATCCTTATCAGAAGCAGCTTTATTTTATCTTATTATCGCTGTTTACCAAAGCATAGCACAACCTGCTCGTAATTTGGAAATAACTTACACGCTCGGCGTAGTTTTGTGAACATTTATTTGTACGAGTCTGTCAGGTCAGTAAAGCAAATTCAGTTGCGACTAGTTGTATTGTCACGACAATAAATAGATTTATGTCTTATCAGTCCTGTTTAACATAATAAAATAAAGTTAATTTTTATCGTACTAATTTTGTTCGGGTCACAACATCGCGTGCGAGACGACTCTTGATCTTCAATTATGAAAACATCACGTTTTGCATTCTTCGATACAGCTTTTGCCCTTGTACTTTGTCTTTTGATATTTATTCACCTTACGGCTGATTGATTAAAACCTGAAAAGCCGTTAACAAATTCTATTCTATCTTTTAATTAAGCAACATTGACAAGAAGTTTGACACTTTTGGTTCTTGGAAGATCCTGCTCATCAATTCCAAATTCTACTTTCACGTTTTTGTCTTAATGCTTGTTAACCTTATCGTCACCTTTCTGTATTATCGGTATTTATCCTTAGTTGTTCTCGTCATAAATATGTTTCAACACCTGAAAACTACTATTTGTGTTGGGTAAAGTCACGTTTGGCAATAACCGGTGAAGTTGTAGATCGTAGTTACAGATAATTAGTATAATTACTAGGTCGTTTAACAACGTTCCACTAGCTACTCGTTTCGGTTAGTTTACTGTAAAATTAACGAGATGATGAGGCAGATTCTGTCAGAAAAGACCTCGAAATGTCATAGTATCTGTCGTCATTATTGTCACTAAAGTTATATCATATTCCTATAGAAATCAGAATACATGGAGCACTAAAAATATTGTCTACTTCAAATTGTAATGGGAAATAGATATCTGATCACAATAGCTATGTTAAACAAAGGGTTCGAAACTAACTGCTAGTGGTCTATACTACAAGGCACTGTTGGAACTGTCATCATGACACTTCAGCGATTTTCGCAGACCGTAATTTCATCTTAGAGATTTTTCTTACCTATTTACTATATTAGTTTATAACATTTGTTGAAACTACAATATCAGCTGAACCCTGTCTGGACGAAATTCATTTAAGATTCTACAAGAGACTGTCGTCACATCTTTAATTGTTCCGTTTCGTCGCAAACTCATGTCGTCGACTTTGGGACGAGCGCGAATTGATTACTATATCAATGCCTATTGTCTTCAATCATAGCCATGCCAAGGTCGTCTCAGCGACCACTATTACTACTTATTGTGAAATCGAAACTAGATCGTACTGCGTCTATTAATTGTCCTTCTCTGTTATAATTCCTTGCAAGGGCAACTGTGTCCATTGTTTTCAACGATCCCACAGTGAATTGCATTTCCATAATATTTGCATCTTCTTTTGAATTTTCTGACTTTTTTGTTGTTTTACTTCTTATTGTGCACCTACTTGACCATAGTGGCAAAGTATATGTTAAAAATACCAAACTGTCTTCCAAAAATAACTTTATTTCTCTCCATCTTGCAACCGGTTTAAATCGATATATTTAAAGTATTCAACTCTCGTTTTATTGTGTAAGGAAACCTCTAATATAAAACCATACATATTAAAAATCTCACCATACTGGATACATCGAGTATATATGTAGATACTTAAGCGTTTAATAAAACTGAATTGGTTAGATACTGCTGTGTAATTAATTATACTGTTTAAATCACTTAAAAATATAACAGATCATGTAAATAATCACATGATTCACGTGATAATCACACCTTATAGGGTCGTGTCACCTCTCGATACTAGACTATAAAGATGCTGTTGTGACATTAATGGAACATCATCTACCGCACAGTGATAGATCACGAATGCTACATGATGTTTAGATAAAGACAAGTCAATGGGTCAAACTAAAAAGTAATTATTAATTAAATGACAAAAAACGGAATTGTACTGATGAGAATCTTGTAGAAATACCTATTCAACATGCGAACAGAAGTTATACTGGATATACCAAATAGTAAATAAAAAGAGCAACCAAGAAGTCATGCGACAAAGCCCCGTATTGAAAATATCAAACATAACCATTAATGATAATACCCTGCTTTGAATTGTAAAGTGACTACCGCAGGCTAGACACGTGCTGAAGGACCTTAATGGAAAGCCATCATTAGTAATCGCTATAGTAGGCACCTGGTGCATGAAAGAGATCGTTTCGCCTAAGACAAATAGGAAACAAAAGAACAGTTACGCAAAGGATCCTTTGTTTACAGTACCATTAAAGAGTACTTAAATGATCATCATTTCATTAACTAAGCCAAGTTTAAAGAAGATTTTTTCCTACAGGTAGAGGGTTAATCAAAAATGGTCTTGCAAGGAATTAATATGATATCGTACTGGTACTACACAGTACGATATCATATTAATTCCTTGCAAGACCATTTTTGATTAACCCTCTACCTGTAGGAAACTTCAATGAATTATGTTCAAAGATAACGCAAATCAATCGTTTATTGCATAAATCTGTAATATCTTCTTTAGAACATTAAGGTCAGTGATTTTATCATTGTGACATATTTATTATGTTTTAGTATCAGTTGCCCGGGTTATGACGATTCATATTCTTATCTAAATTAAGATTATAACTAAATATATCCATGCATAGAATATCATTGACAGTGACATTCGATTTTCACTTTCATGTGATCAGTTAAATCATCATTGATGAGCACACTTAGCTTTATTATCATCATGCTATAACCCTATTAATAGCAATTATTCATTCATGGCACTTATTTTACGCGTTGATGTTTCCAAGGTCTCTAACTCGCCCGAGCACATTTTTTTTTTTTTTTTAATTGATATAAACTAGTACTTGACTGCGAACCCATCTGATGAGGCGGACTAGTTTAACAGTAAACAAGATATTTTTTCATCTTCCGAAGTGTTAGCACATGTATGCATGTTTAGGTTCTACTTTCATCATCATCATCATCAAATCAGCCGAAAGACGTCCACTGTTGGACATAGGCCTCCCCCAAGCGTCACCACAACGATCGGTCCGATGCGTCACGCATCCATCGGATGGAACAGAATAGATGGTCGATGGGGACGAAAGGTTCTGGAGTGGTTTTACTTTACTAGACTAGAATTATAATGTTCTCGGGTTTACTGCCCAAATACATGATGCACTTGAACGTATACATGTATGATAATTTTAATAACTTGAATTATCTTATCACAGAGGTTATCGCCACGTTTCGGTGAATCATAAAACTTTGATCCTTAAACAGTGATTCTTGATATCAGAAGGCCAATATTATTTATATTAATTAAAATCGTTCAAATTCAAGATGCAATGTTATCTTAGTGACAGTCAATGTCAAAAATGCAGGGAAAATAGAAGTATTTTTGACAGTTTACGAAGGCTTATGTTTAACTTACCACCAGATATAGTAACATTTAAAAGACAAAAATAGTAAATGATCACCAAAATTAAACCTACATTTTAATGTAAAATTATAACCAGTTTTAACATCTCGCTATCCTATTTAAGCAAAATGAATCCAAATAAAGCATCGGCAGAACCCCATGGTTACGGAGATATCAGTAGTTAAAATTTTGAGGTTAGGTTAACTACCTGCCAAGCAGCAGCTCGACGGAGCCCCGCTACGCGAGGCTCCTACTTCTGGGTGGTTTAAAAAAAAATAACCTCGAAGAAGGTGACGGGGTCTGTGTTCTTCTAACCTAAATCTATCCGACCCGGGGTGCCCTAAAATTCCACTAAGATAGATTGTTGATTAGACAAAGTATCATCTTGCTCTACGGGGCTAAAAAGAGCGCATTAATTTGCTCGCTAAGATTTGGTTATCATTTACTACATTTGGTGTTCGAATACAATTTAAAGTACAGTCGTAACTAAAATACTATTGTAACTTTAGGATTTCATTTTTTTGGTGTCAAGTAATATATTTTTGACAAAAGAACTAAGGGTACCAAAGCGTTTTATGGTGGTCATTATATTTAATCCCGTTTACGAATGCAATTCTAATGCGAACACTCTTTAAATATACGAGAATATCAGAGATAACGGGCTTCAAATGAGAACGTATCCGCGGGCTTGACCTGTGGCCACAGAGTGCATGGTTAACTTACCAAGATATACTTTATAGAATTATAGATCAAGGTCACAGTTGTTAGAATTCTCTCTGATTCCCCAAAAATCTCCTGATTATCAGATTTTTATAGATATGCAAGCATCAAAGCTATTATTAGCAACTTCGAATTCCACTAGATATATCTATAGCGATAAGATGTGGATATAAATATATTCTTAATGTATTGTAGCAGTATTTTCAACTTTTTTACCAGAATGGCTAGAATAGTCACCAGGCAGTATTGTAGTTTATTATAGTGCTTTTGGCTCGATTATTGTTTAGTAAGTTTTGCTACTGCGTTGACTGTTTTATTTCCTTCTCCATTACTAAGTATTTTATTAGCTTTATTTAGTATATTAACTTCGCTTATTCTGCCATCTCTTTATGTGCTGTGCGGCCTGGGCCCAATTCTTTGTTCTGCATTCGTGAATCACAACTTTATATTTAACATTTCTGTATATGCATGTCCTGTTTTATTCACTTTGTGTTGTATCTTTAAATTATACAAAAAAGTGCGTAAAACAAGTTGAGTAGAAATGACTGAGGGCCTTCCACCCTCTTGTATCTCCTATTGTTAGATCTTATTGTAACTTTATTTTTGATGTACTTAGAATAGAGTATATCTATCTATCTATCTCTTTCTACTGGCATAACATATAAAACTACCTAGACTTTTCCCAACTATGTTAGGGCTGGTTTCCAGTCAAACCAGATGCAGTTGGATACCAATATTTTTACATGGACTGCCTATCTGACCTCCAAAATCCAAGAACTCAGTAAATGATAAATGATATTTATTTTGTAAATAGGTTTAAAAAACACTTTTACACGTCAATTTTTTTTTCGTCAGTTTAAACGAGTAGCACAATACTCCAGGTCTATTGGTAAGACTGGCGTGAGATTTTGTGACATCTGACTGTCCGTAACAACTGTCAAACTAATGACATCTCAGAGCAACGACGCAACGCGTTTTCGAGAAACAGAGGTATTCCGGCCCCCATCTACAGCCCTTCCTTGGCAAGCATTGCTTAACGTTGGGGTGAGGCTGTCATTACTTATCCACGAGGTCCTAAACTATTAGGCTGCTCCTCTCTTTTCTGGCATACCTTCTTTAAATATTTGATCTAATATTTATAATAAAAGGAAAAACTGACTGACATCAAAGCACAGCCGAAACTACTGGGTCTGGGTCTGGAAATGTGAAATTTTACACAATTCTTCTTTTAGTTATATAGGTGCCACTAAAAAAGGATTTTCCTAAATTCACCCCTTGTATGGGAAAACCGTCACCTTTTCACGTGGGCGAAGCCGTTGTCAGAAGCTAATATCTCAATATATTATGGAATGCCACAAGGAACTAATTCCGAGCTTGTCTCAGCATCCACATTTAGCACATGGGTACACCATATCCAAAAATAGCACATAGGATACGCTTTTAATCCCGAGGATATATTCCCTTAGGAAAATTTTCAACTTTCACGCGAGCAGCATCTTACGACTCATAAAATTTTAACCTCCACAAGTACAATCCTTTCAAATTGTTATAAACTAATTCATCGTGGAGTTCAATGCTTTCTTAAACCTGACTATCGTCTTCGTGCAAATTATAATACACAAAAGATTGATTAATATCTGGCTTCTCAAAATATCCACCGGCTGCCAGTGAGTCAGCTTCAGAAGGTTTATAACTCCAAACGTAATATTATCTTTCAACAAAAGATATGAACGTAACTTTCAATGCACTTTACATTTGGAAGTCATATGACGAAACCATACATTTTCATAAATTGGTCACACTGTCTAAGAATGTTTAAATGATAAGCAGTTATTATTGTTTGCATTTTAGTTTAGTAATGTACATTCCATATTCTATGCAGTAATTTAGATACTTTCCATTTCTACACGTAACATATATTTCTTTGTGGGATTGCCTAGAAGAATTACCGCGGCCCCGGATCGCAAAAGTCGCACTGAACGAACAGGTGGGAAATCAACAAATAACTGCTCCTGCACTGAGTGATGCGTCAGAATTTTACAGATTTAAACCCGTGTGTGTTCCTTCATTTGTGTTCTAAGGCCGCGGTAAATCTTTCGGATAATCCCGCATAAAAAACCCGCGTGAGAGTCGAACGTCGTCTTACATGCAGGTCATGTCATGAAACTGCTCTATAGAATTACAGAAAGTCTAAACCATAATGCATAATAAATATCATTTAGCATATACAAAGTCAACTCAACGATTAATATCAACGAAGTGGCCGTCCAAACTATCGGAGATCGCCCAATATAACTTCCTAACAGTTCATGCTAATGCATTAAAATCAGTGCACAGAATTGTATGGGACTGGGAGCAATGTATCGCATTGACCTTTTCCGAATCACCTTCAAGCAATTAATTTCAATATAGCAGTATTTTGTTAAAAATGCCAGATATCTTCGATGAAGATATCAAATGTCAATTTATTAGATCCTTATTCAAGGAATTGACATTCTTTGAAGTATTGATTGACCCGGAAGTTTAAATTCAAATAAATCTTTATATATAAGGAATTGTGTGTGGCGGTCGTTGTGGCGACGCTTGGGGGAGGCCTATGTCCAACAGTGGGCGTCATTCGGCTGATATGATGATGATGATATGTTATTCTCATTTTGAAATTAGTTATTCATTCCTTTCAGCAGATCGCATTAATAGTAAGATACATTTTATGATAATATCTTCGACTTATACTTTCAATGTCATTTTGACACACCTCTTTCAACGCCTTTCTGACTTCCGCTCATGTCATTTAGTCATGAATACGAATAAAGAAAAATGCTTAGTGTGAAATATTGACGCGATTAAGAATTGTCTGGTATGTCTAAATTTTAAATAATTCAGGTGGCAATTCAATTCAGGTGTATTCTAATCAGAGTTTTCCCAAAATTATTAAAATGTAACGGTAAAAATCTGAATCAAACTTTGTTCCTTGGCCACACAATCAATGAATTGATTGTTTTTAACAAACATAATATATATTATTTGTTCAGATGATATCGAGTTGGAAGGTAAAACAGGGCATCCAGTCATTGTCTGTTTATTGGGTCAGCGTATGTCATTCGGTCTAAGCACCCCTGTTTTTCATTTCTTTGTATAATCTAAGCAAATAAAAGTTACGATTCTAAAGGAGTTATCTTGTAACCTTGATTCTGTGCAGTGTAAAAAAAGTCGTAAAGATACTGGAATTAAGATCTGAGTTAAACTCTGTTTGAACAACAGATAACATTTTCTGAAATCTGAAGAAAAGATGAGTATGGATTTTAAATTCTAGTGGAAAGATGACACTCAGTGGTAAAACAAACATTCGATATCGTCTCTGAACAAGCGATACTTCTTACAAACATTAATAATGTTATTCTTCTTTAGTACGATTTCGACACAGTTATGGTAGAATTTAGTAACAAACGCCTTTATGCGAACATATGCAGTAACATTATAATGACGAAAGTTTATGTGAGCATATATATAATATGTGTTTTTGTGTGAATATTTGTGGCTCCTTCACACTTAAACTCCTGATCGGATTTGATTGAAATTTGGATCGGCTTTTTATACCGGCTCTATATTCCCTTGAGATAACTTTCACGAGGGCGAAGCCACTGGTAGAAGAAGTATATGTACCTATATAGTATGTTCGCTTAAATTTAGCTGAAAGTTTTACAGCTTTCCTCCAATTAATTTTCTTCACTGGTTTACGCAGTCGCGCCTGAAGCCTGACCTAGATCCAATTTTATTTGTTTATCAATACTGTATAAGTGAAGAGAGTTAATCCTGAAGATTATGGCTTCTGCCGTATCGTCCAAACATAGTTTACTTATTTTAGGTTCACACTGCTATCAAACATTTTTAGAGTTTAAAGCATTTTGGTTTTGCAGACAAAGAAACATGATTGGCAATAAGTTAGTTATAGCTGTATGTGTAATTTTGATCAGATTAGATTTTTCAAGATAGTTGTACTGTCAAAATTGAGCCAGACATTGAACTTTAGGAGAATACAAAGACTAGAGCAAATAGATATTGTTTTTACTGATTATTTATTGCTGATTAATATGAAAAACAGAAAAAACTTCCAGATTAAGCACCCACATAGTACACACCTACACCTCGTTGATGATAATTTCAATAAAGTTGAAGCTTTATCTATTAAGAAAATGTTGCTCTTGTTATTCTTTAAATCATTATTATAATTGCAACGACTATTATAAAGTTCTCTTGGCTTAGATTAAATATATCATGATAAAATTGACTTCTATCGTCAAAATATATGGTAACAGTTTCAATAAGGATAATATTATGAGGCACAATGTCAGGGACATAATTATGTGAACATATTTCATTAAAATGTTTGCCTTATGCGGTCGGCAGTCGTATGTTGCGATAATCGAGTAGTAGGTTTTCCGTTTATGCGTAATATCGTCAAGGATTGTTTTAGTTAGTAACTTCATAGTACGATTTGTTATGTGTTTACTGATTCTGATTATTGTAACTGTTATTTTATCAAGATAAGTTCTTTTTTAAGTTTTTATAGATTTCTTTCATCAAAACTAAAAACCACCTGCAATATTGTAGAATCATTAAGAAAGTCCGCTGACATTTTTTTTTTGTTCTCTTCTTAATGATTATATATTAGGCAAAAATATATTTATAAAAGTGTATTTATTTATGTATTTATATATTCAACTTATTTAAATACGTTTGGAATTATTTATCTAGTTTTTACGTCTTCGCCTGTTGAATATTAAATAGTGTCTGACGTTAATTTCAACGAAAAAATATCGAAGTCATGATTGATTGTATGTAAAGTGGTTTTGTACATTCTTTTGTTTTTCTTTACACTTAATTAGTTTTAGTTAACCAGACAGTAGTAGTTACTACTTACTGGTTTTATTTTGTCTTGTATTTGTATCGTTTGTTCTGCCTCGATTGGAGAATATGGCGTTTTTATCTTCTTTGTTTATTTTATTTCACTATCGTCCAGTCGTAAAACATTTTTCTTCGATATTTTAACTTCACGCTACAGTTACACATGCTACGATATTTGTATGTAAATTAAAATCACTAACAGTTGCACGTAGAATTTAGGATTTTAGTATTTAAAGCTTTTGAGAGAAATTATATTCTTTCAAATATTTATAAATTGAACAGAGAAAACTGTATCCCATAAATAATATAACCTAAAATAAATATTAATAAAATTCTTTCTCACCGATATGAATCAAGAAATCCTTTGTATCACGAATCTGGTTCCTGGCGTTGCAGACAAAAATAAACACCACACGTATACAAGATTATAAAGTTTTCACAGTACGAAAATATTATTTAATCGCGTAAATACGACGAAGAGCCGTGCATCCCCTATGAACGGCGGGCACACACTGACCCGTTGCTTGGACTGATTGAACGCCGGACGCTCCCGCGCTTTTTTCTTCAACAGTGTTCCGTGTCGGGCAAAGCGAACGCGTCGCATTCAGCCTTTTTATTTTTAATTCCAATCAGGAGTGGTGTGAACCTTTGCGCACGTGACAATGACAGGTCAGTATTGTACAGACAAAAAACATATTTAGCTAGACTGTTATCATTTATGAATGTTTGTCTAAGGTCAAACTTTCAGGTAGAGCGTCAACCTGCTGAGGTTTATCTCTAGTCCTGTGACCTGTTTCTGTCTGCGTTACTAGGTGCGTCTGTGATTTGTTGATAGTATTTATGTATCTGTCTTCTTTCATGGAACCTACACATGTAATTGCAAAACTAGTCTTGGCGGTAATGTTAGGGCTTCGCGTTTTATAAAATATCTACGTTACATTTGAGTTGAGTGCCGACATTTTACTTGGGAACAAATTACGGTCGCCCGTCGCCATGGTGGCATTCGAAATGTGACGGCTAACCCATGATTAGACTTATTTTACAAAGTTAATGAAAAAAGTTGCTTGGGTGCTGTTTCCTTCCATGAAATATTGCCGTTCATTTTCCTGTTCAACTTTAATCATTAATATATTTCTCTTGTTAAAACCCAAATTAATTTTATACAACAAAGGATTCGAGTAATATTATAATATTTACTGTATTTCCCATCGACTCTCCGTGGCCACAAAAACCGTGTATTTTTTCGGGATAATAAGAAGCTCGTATAATCGTGGTTATGTAGCTTTCTCTCAGTGACGGATTTTTTGAAATTCGAAAAAGTATTTTTTTTTTAATACTGTTTTGCGACTATCTGGTCCATATCAAACAAACGGATTTATTACCATAGATTGTTGGTTAGTACAAACGCTAGGCGAAGATTTTTTCTTTTTGACGATGTGTGCCATTTACCACTACAGTCCAGAATTGCGAGATTTCTTTCATTTATTCTTCTTTTTCCCACTTTAAAAAAAGCAAAAGGACCATCTGAAGACAGTTAAGCTTATGTCAGTCGGTTTACATTGGACCTGGGTTTGGTCCTCTTCTGATGGCGAGCTACCCATCGCTCGTCGTCTGTAAGCCTGCGCCTACGGTATTCGCGTATTACCCTGCCTTAAGAAAATCGATTTTTTTAAATTTTATTAGTTGTCTATAGTTCTTTAAAACAATGGCCGATTTAGACCCATAGACAAACGACTACAGATTACAAACTACTTTATTAATTCGTCCATACGATACTTGCGAGGCTTCCATTATGGGCCATTGTTGGCAAAAATTACATAAAGACATATGAGGTCGAGGTCACATTGTGCGACGATACTTGGATATTAAAATTAGATTGATTTGATTACAGCTTTTACGGAAATATGTAGTTTGTAAATATTATGCACGGAAGTAACTTTGAGCTTCGAGATTGTCGCCCGCACTATAAAACTGGTTTAATGTTGGTGATCCTTCCTATTTGTGACTTTGAACAAGAAAACCGGTGCAAAAAAGAATTTTAAAATGGCTGCCGTGCAGTTCATTAAACTATTTTTTTTTTAAGTGGTCAGGAATCTACATAAATAAAAATGAATGGTTAAATGTGTTGCTAAGTGCAAACTCGACAAGCTTTAGGGAACATGCATGGAACATGTATAAAAAAAAAAACTTGCACTTAAACTTGCTTCAGCCAGTGGCTGCGCTGGCTGAAAGTAGGTATCTTCATACAAACTTTAGACCTCTATATCATCACTTTAGGGGGTGAATTTTGGAAAATACTCTCTCTCTCTTGCTCGCCCACGTCATAAATGGGAACTATGTAGGTACACAATTTCACGCTCCTTGTCCTAGTAGTTTTGACTGTGTGTTGATATATCAGACATACAGTTTCTCCTTTTATATTTTTTATTTAATTTAATTCATAAACAGTTACACGGACAGACGGTTACAGTTATATATTTAGCTTTTTCCCGTAGCTTCGCCCGCGTACTTAAAATATAGCCTATGCCACTCAGGAATAAATCAGCTTTCTATCAGTGAAAAAATGTTAGCAATCGGACCAGTTCTTCCAGAGATTACTTCCTACAAACAACAGAACAAACTTTAGCTCTTTGTAATATTAATTAATGTAGTTTATATGGAATTACAAAAGAAAAAAATGCTAACTGTGAAAACAATATCAATATTGTTGTTAAAACAAACGAGATATCAATTTCAAACAAATATCTGTCTTTATCGCCAAGATGCCGTTTTGTATGGCGGCCGTATGGACGTGATGAACTTTGACGTCAAATTCCATACCGGACTTCTCTTTCTTATTCGCAACTTTAAAGCTTCATTGTTGAAATTTTTTATTTTAAAAGTTCTTTCTTTGTTTACTAAAGTCTTTGAAAAACACTGAAAGATTTATTAAAGTGTTTCGGTTGGTACCTGTAACGTGTGACTGCGGTTTTTCTTTTTGTTAGAAAGAAAAAAGAAAGGAAATACGTTTATTTGATATATAAGTACCCACAATGAAGTAACAATTCTATTCTTGTTTTTCCAGTAACCTTTTTTATTTCAGCATCCAGAAAATTTTGTTTCATACTTTTTCCGTTTTTTTTTTCGTAGTCATGTTTTAGTTTTTTAATTATTTTGTTTTCGAATTATATCATTGTTTGTTCCTTATTTTGTTGTAAGTGGCCAGATCTAGAGGCTGTCAGTATGCTCTCTGTATTATTACAATTAGTTTTTGCAATTTCTTTGTTCAATTGATTGCTGATTTATGATTTTACCTTGTTTGAGACAGATCGTCTGCCGATAAAAATGGGTTCATTAGAATGCAAAAAGATTTTTATCTTTTAAGATCAGGTGATAGAGATTGCACTATCTTCACCCGACTCTTGGAAATTCGGTATCATCAATCGCTGCAACTTTATTATTAAAAAAACTGGTTTTTACAAGCTTGTATTTAGTTCCAGCTGTCCCGATGTATTTCTGTCATCAAATCTTGCAAATTAAATTTGATCCACTTCCCGGTTACCGATTGAGCTGAAATTTTGCTTGCATGTGTAAATCAGATGACAATGCAAAATTATTATGACATGGAGCTGATCTGACGATGGAACCGGAAGGTGGCTATAGGAACTTGGTAGTTAAACGACACAACCCCATCGAGTTTGAGCTCGTATGATTCGTTTTGACGAGTATTAATTATATAAGTATTATACCGTGCTATAAAAGCTTGCTATGAAAACAATATTTTAATTAAAAACTTGTTTATTAATTAAAAATATATGCTAGATAACCAAAGTTCAACGTTATATTAACTTTGCATATTATAGTAGCTGCTGCCACCGACTTCACCCGCATGATCGAAAATTATTACCTGGGAACATATTCTCGGGATAAAAGTATCCTATGTGCTATTCCGGAACGTGGTCTACCTGTGTGCCAAGTTTTATCGAAATCCGTTCAGTCGTTCGAGCATGATGAAGTGACAAACATACAAATACTCACAAACTTACGCATATTAAAAAAAAAGCTGCATATTATTTTTTTAACTTCCTGAATATATTCCTAAATAAGCCGTATAAGTGAATCTATAAGCAAAGAAGAATTTTGGTAATCGGAACAGCAGAGTATCAGAGCTGTCCGCGCATTTAGAACACTAGCTGTGCCCCGCGGTTTCACCCGCGTTTTTCTCGTTTCCGTGGAAATACCGAGATAAAATATTGAATATAATTCCCTCCCTCAATAAATGGACTATTGAATATTTAAACAGTTTTCAAATCAGATCAGTATTTCCCAAGATTACCGCGTTCATAAATGTATTTATTATACTCTTCAAAGATCTTATACTTACAATCATCAACAAATATATTTCGAAAAAGATTATTACAGGATTTTATGTTGATAAAAAACTCTATGGCCCATAACTCATTAATAGGTACCAACTCTTAACATCTTACACACATGATAACTTTTAAACGAAATATCCGATTGACATGAAACAAAAAGTATTTTACTTCCACATAAATACTCTTGATAACATAATGCTTAATTTCGATAAAGATTAATATTACGATACATATTTAACGTAGTTTTTTTTCTTCAGACGATTTAATAATTATTTTGAACACAAAACCAGTTATTGTGATTAAACCATGATAGCTAGATATATGTTCTCGCGGACTTTTTTGTAGGTCTTAATGGGATCTACAACCCCGTAGTACATCATTTTGTTCTATTGTCAATAGTTTTTGCAGCGCACGCAAAAATAGGTTTTCGATTTACACCTTGTGTTACAAAATAGCAATTTTATTACGGATCCCTAATTTTGAAAAAAAAAACATAGCCTATAGCCTTCCTCGATAAATGGACTACCCAACACTGAAAGAATCATTCAAATCGGACCAGTAGTTCCAGAGATTAGCGCGTTCAAACAAACAAACAAACAAACTCTTCCGCTTTATAATATTATAGTATAGATTGAGATCATGGAATTGTACGTCTCTCTCTAAGATTGATGCGTAATTCACATTTATGTAACCGTTTCGCTTTAGTCATATTTATAAATGAGAAGCCATAAAAATATTATTATAATTACGTCATTTAATGCGCATGTAATGATCTGGACGACGCCGACGGTTCTACCAGATAGCAATCGTATAGGGAATAAATCGGGCTGCGGGGACATTTTAAAAGAGTGTCCGTGGCCCTAGAACATGAAGGGCAATAAGAACACAGGTGGGTTTTAGTCAGTAAAAGTCTGACACGCCTTTTCGTTCCACTATAAAGCGGAAAAAATCATTGATTGATTTACCACCGCAAAGAAAGGGAATTCGAAAGTCAAACAGTATAGAAAAAAAAGGCTTTCCGTTATTGTTATCAGGCGGCGCTTATTCAAAATTCTTACAAAAGAAAATTGTGAAAAACAACCAAAGAAAATTGGTGAAAAACTGACTGAAAACAACTTTTATTTTATTTTTACTGATATTTAATAAATTAATGCTTGACTGTGAACCCACCTAATGGCATAAGGGCTATGCAGTGATGCAATCGTTGCTGGTGAAGCGCTCTAGAGCCTATTCATCCAAACCAACTATCTTGACATAAAATCTATATAGGTAAGTGCACCTGCACCTTCCACGACTTATGCGAGGCCAACGACGACAGTCCAGGTGGCCAAATATTGGTCGGACTAAAGAATCAGATCGACGCAAAAGAAGAAGAATACATAGACTAAAATAAATGGAAAAGCAGTTTCCTCATGAAGACATTATCTATTTTCTGGTCAACCAGTACCCTGTCTTATTGTAGGGTACCAATTTTGTGTTTTATGGATCTACCGCAGTCCGTGATAAGGCCTGTCATACTGTATGGATCAGAATGTTGGGCTGTGAAATAGACGGATGAAAATAGATTTCATGTAGCGGAGATGAGAATGTTAAGATGTGTGATGGTGTGACGAGATTGGGTAAAGTGAGAAATGAGTATATTAGAGGAAGTTTGAAAGTGGCACCGGTGACTGACAAGCTGAAGGAGAATGGTTTGTCTTGGTATGGTCATGTAAAGGCCATGAAACGCATGTTGCTAAATGAGTTGCGCCGAGCCCAAATAAAATGGGACAAGGGCTGGAAGATGATGATGATAGATCTACCAATCTATAGGCATTCATCAGGCATGTCTAGTTGTCTAGACCAGCCCTACTTTCTTCCTGATTTCAATTCAAGAAGTATTGAAAACAACGTGGTATAATTCACGTAATAGGTCCCAATCTATTATCAACAGTATCGATACGAATATAGTTGACTAGGTGTGACCCTGAATATCTTCCCGGCTCCCTAAGAAAAACATAGGCTAAATATAAGTTCTTGGGCAACGTACAATCGTTTGATTTGACGCGAAAAAAGTACGTCACTCTCACGACTCGCGTAAAACCGGGTTTGAAGCGTAGTTGACAAGTGGCCTCGTGTGTATGGCCTTGTTAATGTGTTAGTTTAAGTCTAAAATCTTCAAGGAGATACATCAGGAACTACAATTCTGAGTTTTATTTAATTCTAGGTACTGCCAGCAGCTTCGCCTTCGTAAAATTACGTTTACAGACTTTGGACACCCGTTACATTTATTCACCCGAATTTTGAAAAATCCTTTCTTATTCTGTTTATATATCACTAGCGGCTCGTACCGGCTTCGCATGGGCAATAAATAAAGCCTATGTTAATCTGGGTGAATGTAGCTTTCCAAAGGTGAAAGAATTTTTGAAATCGGCGCATTAGTTTTTGAGTTTATTCATTACAAACATACACACAGAAATACAAAATTTCCTTCTTTATTATTTTAGTGTAGATAAAAGGAATGTAGGTATGCGTAAAGGTGCATAATTTCTTACGTTTTAAGTCCAAGGTTTTTTTTAGGTGGAAAAATCGTCTAATACATCCCAAGCTCTTGGGCGGAGCGGGAGATAGTGTCAGACTTTTACTGACTAAAAGCCCACTCCTGTTCCTTCTTTGCCATTGTTCCAGGGCCCGGGGACCTCTTTCGCATGGACCCATGGCCCCAAAGTCCAAAGGTTTGAGTTGGCCATTGATTAGTCAGTGACTGAGTCAAGACTTAGCCTTTTATAAATACAGACTAGGTTCTGGAAGCGGATACTTCGTAATTATTTCAAGGGAACGTACTTACACCCAAAAACCTTCTCCAAGATCTAAGCAAGCAATTTTTTTTGTTTTACTGTTGAAAAACTCGCGCTTAACGACTAACTCATTTGATGAAAGCGACGATTTGGTCGACGATGGAGCACGCTTGTCTAGAACCAACCTTGACTTAAAGATGATAGCTACAAGCTATCAAGAAACACAGACTCGGACAGGGAATTCCGCTCCTTAGCTGTACGCACAATGAATGTGTTCTTAAATATATTTTTTTGTGTATGGGTAAGATGTCCAACATGTACTGATGGTGCATCGTCATACGTCTGGTGGTCCGATAGTGGCACGGGCTTAATAGAATTAGGTTTATAATGTAATGTATTAGATTAGGTTTAAAATTAGGTTACGCAATAACGACGCACAATCCCCAAAATGCAACCGGTAGAAAACCGACAAGCTAGCGACTCCGGCGTCGATGCACTCCGCCCAAAGCAGGAGGGATTATTTGATATTTCGTAAAACACCAGCCAGCAATATCTAACCTTTCTTAAACGTAAACATGAAGAACATTTATTAATTCCAAAGATTTATCTCTGTAAAGAGAGCATATTATGTTTACAGATCAGAATAGAAAAGTTTACAGTAACGCGTCATTCTGCAGACATGCGTTTACGCAGGTGTTAGTTATACAGCTTCTTTAGTTAACGTTGTTATTATGTTGCAATTTGCATTTAAATAAGGAATTCTTTAAGTATTTATTTTTTTACTTCAATGCATGTAATATGGAGGACTAAATGCGACATTCAGTGTCAGTCAAATTTAGCGTTAAAAAACCGGCCAAGTGCGAGTCGGACTCGCCCATGAAGGGTCCCGTAGCAGCAAGTAACATAATATAAAAGTTCTTGTTATGTGTTGTAACTTTGATCGATATTTTAATAATAGTGTATTTTTTTCGGTTTATGACGCATTAAAAAAAAACTACTTACTGGATTTCGTTCAAACCAATTTTCGTTGGTAGTTTTTATAGTAATGTATATCATATATTTTTTTTAATTTTATCATTCTCTTATCTTAGAAGTTAGAGGGGGGGGGGACACACATTTTACCACTTTGGAAGTGTCTCTCGCGCAAACTATCCAATTTAGAAAAAAATGATATTAGAAACCTCAGTATCATTTTTGAAGACCTATCCATAGATACCCCACACGCATGGGTATGATGAAAAAAAAATTTTTGAGTTTCAGTTCTATGTATGGGGACCCCCAAAATTTATTGCTTTTTTTCTATTTTTGTGTAAAAATCTTAATGCGGTTCACAGAATACATCTACTTACAAAGTTTCAACAGTATAGCTCTTATAGTTTCGGAAAAAAGTGGCTGTGACATACGGACGGACGGACAGACAGACAGACAGACAGACTATAAGGGTTCCGTTTTTTGCCATTTGGCTACGGAACCCTAAAAATCGTGATAAAGAAGGTTCAGGTAGTGTTGCCAGGTGTCCCGATTTGCGCGGGACATCCCGATTTTTAGGGGTGTGAGGTCGCGTCCCGATTTGAACCTGATCGGGACGCTAAATGTCCCGATAAATCAAAAGATATACATATTAAAGCCATCATTATTGCAATAAATTAACCTGTTTCGCTTTTGCGTCACTATGTCAGTGCGTTCAAGATGACACACGGCGCTACACTGAAGGGGCCTAGTAGGGCCGATGCCTGCTAGGGCTGCGGGATCGTTTGAAATAGTGACCGTGGCCCTGGAACGCACAGTGGGACAGAAGAAGCCTGGGTTTTTGTTAGTAAAAGTCTGATACAGTGCGAGAGAAGTCATTGGATGATTTCCCACTTGAAAAAAAAACTTTATTAAAAAAATGTCCCGATATAAAACCCTAAATCCCGATTTGTTTTACCAACTGTCCCGATTTTTATCCAATTGGACCTGGCAACACTAGTTCAGGCGGTCGCCTTCTTCTGCGAAGCAGTAGGTAATGCTAGCAAAGGAGGAGACTGCACGCGTGGGGCAACGGCGCTCACGCCCCAGCTGCCGCCGGGATTCTGATGAAGATTTCCGGCGACCGTAGTCAAGGGCTTGCGGACGGCGAGTAATGGGTAGCTCGCCGTCCGGCCGTCCGGTAACCGAACCCAAGACGCCGACGGCACGTATTGTTCCACGCACGCCTCAAGGAGTTGTTACCAAACCGTAGAAGCAGGACACTATCTCCCGCTCCGTCCAAGAGCGGGGGATAAGAAAAAAATAAAAATAAAAATATTTTAAATGAACATCAAAAACTTCCATTTCAACTTAATCTATAGTTAGATTAGGAGTTGTATCAAAATGGACGAGCTTGACAGTTTTTTTGTCCGCGTGGGAGCGGTCTCCGAACTTCTATTGTTCCTCAGGATCAAATATTTCCGCCGATTTTTTTGGCAATAGGGAATGACGTAACCGTAACTTTTAGTATAAAGCTCTATTTCTGTCCAAAAATACCGAAGGACTCTCGTTATCAAACACTTTTCCTCATAGAAACCCAACTATGTTCCAAACAAAATTTTAACCCCCTTCCTTCCGTACGCACACCTAAATATACGAACGCAGTAATACTGAGTACTAGCAACAACTGACAAAGGTCACGTTCGCTTATTATGCTGACGTCACGCGGGCGGGTCAGCCACACCCACGGCCGCGCGACTCGACTGCGAATCAGCAACCAGCCACACTGGCGGGTTAAGCAACAACTGGGGGCTTGGCCGTCATACTATCACTTGCATATCCGTTGTTCTAGAACTAAAGAGAACGTTTTAAATGCGTGTGACGTTGGCGTTTACGGTTTGTCGTAAATTGTGGCGTAATTTAAAATTTAAATTAGGAATTTCATTGTTCTTTTGTTCTTTTTTTTTTCATTTTATTTGAGGTCATGAAAGAGTATTTTCAGTCAAATTGAAATAGGGCCTGAGCGATAAGTACCTATACCTATAGTCTGTCTAATAAGTCAACCGACTTGGGAATTTTGTATAATATTTAATCATTTAAAAAATACTTATATTCGATACTTTTTATAAGGTTCTTCTGTTAGTAAACAATGATCTCTATCTCTTAATCAACCTAGATTATCGAATCCGTGTTGACTACATCAGATTTCATTAAATCTAATAATTACCTAAGTCGTAATTTTTAACTTATTAGACAGACTCTAATTAAGTTTACCTTCAGTAAGAACAATTTTTAAAGAATTTTTGTCTACATAATTAAATACGTAGGTATTCTTCAGACATCAGTTCCAAACGCCTGGTCTGTTGGTCTAATGGTCAGTGGCCATGCCTGCTATGCCAGAGGTCGTGGGTTCGATCCCCACCCAGGACAAGTGTTTATGTGATGAGCATGATCATTGTTCTGTCTCGGTGTAATTTATCTATATGTATGTATGACTGTATGTATTTAGAAATATATAAGTATCTTTATCAGTTGTCTAGTAGGTACTCTTACCACAAGCTTTGCTTAGTTTGGAAGTCAATGGCGTTGTGTGAAACTTGTATAACATTAATATTTGATTATTTTCACAATAAACTTACTCATAAAATTACGTGATTGGGTAATATAATACTCGTACTTACAGAAGGAAATTTACATTTACATTACATACTTATATGCTTAGCTGATTGACGTCATCTAAACAAGCATATTAAGGAAAATAACTATTGCAAGACTAACAAGTAACAAAACGCTTAATAAAATACTACATGAGAACTTATTACTAAGTTACTTACTAAATACATAATGTATTTAGATAACGCACATTTTTTTTTTTGTTTTTGCACACTTTAAATACAACCTGAATATGTCATCCGGAAATGCAAAATACATACCCAATGAAAAAGTGTCAAACATTTTTTTTTTTCATTTTTCTTGTCTTGGTCTTTTCACACTGCTGCACTGTCATGTTACACTAATATAAATTCATGGTGAAAGTTTGTAATATGTGTGTATGTTTGCCACCCGTCACGCTCAAACGGCTGAAAGGATTTTGATAAAATTCTGTAAACGGATAAAAAATGGCCTGGAATACAATATAGGGTATCGTACTTTTATCTCGGGTGTAACTTCCTTTGTAAACTGTACAGTACAATCTCAAAGCATTTGTATCAACTAAACTATTTACATACACCATTAAATCGTCATCGCCAGAACGCCAGTTAGTTAATCAGAAAATTTAAACCAATTTGCATTTTGTATCTGGTCATGGTGCTGGTTAAAGTAAGACATACATACGTTCTTCTCCATAGAGACCTACGCTTTGGAACGTGCAATTTAGCTTCACTTTTCTTGGACTGACCGACATTTGACTATTCAAAAGTACCTGCAAATGGTCTATTTGAAATAAATGCTTTGACTTTGACTTTGACATAGTGTTTGGCCCGACTGGAATACCAGAAGACCAGCAATTTCAAACATAAGAACTTCATTTGAGTGTCCATAGTGGTCAAGCGGGGGCGGAAAGCGGCGTGGGTTGTACAACGCGGTAAGCGCGCGGGCAACTCATACCATAGGTCGTCTATACAAGTGGCCACAGTGAGCGCGCGGGCGAAGAGCGGTAACCCTGTCCCTGCAGCCGCAATATTCCTGCACCGTGCTGTCAGTCTGGCCAAGAGAACCGTGCCGTTCCCTGCACCGCGCTGCCAGTGCGGCCGAGCACATAGAAAAATAAAATAAAAAAAACACACAGGACTTTTTCAGAACTCCAATATTTTTCAACAACAAGAAGTAATTGTTCAACAAATTGCAGACACATTGACAATAAATTCGGCATTTAATAATGTCAAATAGGACTATTCAGACATTCACTGCGTCACTTGACATTGAAACTGGCGGAATATTTAATAAATAGCCGTGGCTGATACTTCCTGCATTTTAATTTGTGTGGTCACATAGTCAACGGCTCGGCCTTGATCAGTCAGCTAGTGAAACATTGTGATCCATTACAGACGCACTAACGTGCAGACGTCTTTTGTTTTCTACACTTTTTGGAGTTTCAAGGACGAATTGGTTATAAAAACATTATTTAACACTGAATCAAAATTATTTTAATGTTGCCCCAAATTAAGAATAACTCCTGAATCGTGGATGCGTTCATAAATATGTAAAACTCATTTACACAAGATACCCAGATCCGGACCAGTAGACTATACGAATATTTGATCCTGCGACACGCAGCTCGACAACCGTGTCGTCCCAAAATCACAATAAAAATAATCAAATTGTTGATAGGTTCGCGCTTGGCCTCTATCTCACCTGATTGAAAGCGACGATGCGGTCAACGATGGAACGCGCTTACCCAGAAGTAAAAATTAATCACTTTTGACTTAAAGATTCCCGGGTTGTAGCCATCAGGAAACACATTAACACAGACTCCGGCAAGGAATTCCCTCTAGCTCTAGCTGCATGCACAATGAATGTGTTCTCAAAACGTTTTGAGCGTGTACGTGGGATGTCCACCATGTACCGGTGGCGTACGTCTGGTGGTCCGATGATGGAATGGGCTAGGCGGAATTAGGTAATGCAATTCCGGCGCACACTTCCCGACATGCAACCGGTAGTAAGCCGACAGGCTAGCAACTCGGAGACTTTGAAGCCTGACGCTCGAGCCCGGTATGAAGGCTTGAAGGAACGAGATGGGTTTTTTAGTCAGTAAGAGTCTGACACTATCTCCCACTCCGCCCAAGAGCGGGGGTTGTCATAAGATTGTCTTGTCTCGACTCGAGAGGGCATCATTGCCAATTATCCTTCTGGCTCGCTTCTCAATTGCCTCAAGCCCATTTCAGAAATGCTCCGCTGCCGCATTCAAGAGCTGTCAGTGTCACCGTCGTTGTGAAATATTGACACTGACGGTTCAGATTAAAGCCTTTGTCTCTTGAAGGCAGCCTCCTATTTCAAAACATTTCACACCTACTGCGTCTAATTACTCAATGGTAATAAAACATATATGATCTTTTATGAAGTTCTAACTGCAATAATAATATGATTAACTACTATATTATCTTACGACTATCTTTACGATTTAATATCTACTAATTAACTTAAGTCATATCGTAATTATAATCCTTTTCTTGTTTTATTGCTCTTCCACATTACTTTTGGTAATAAAAATTTATTATAACTTTAGTGATTGCTAAATAAAGGTGCCATTTTTTTTTTGTGGTTCTAAATCATCAAATAAGTCGTCCTGCTCTCGGTGAAACGGGAGAGAATGTCAGCTTTTTACTGATTATAACCGAAAAACGTGAAAATTTGTCATTGTAGCACTCGGCTCCATAAAACCCTCACCTTTGGTTGGCACGAATTTGACCTCGGTCGCAATGACAAACTTTCTCCACTTGTATCAAAATATACTATTTTGCATCAAGTGATCATAGCCATGTCTCGGTCGAGTTCCGCGCGCACCACCGCCTCTCTCGCGATAAGACGCTATGCAGCTCTGTGTTTGGCGTCTTGGGAGCCTTCATTACCGCTGCAGTGTGTCACAGTTTTGATGAGGTCCGTCCACCGTGTTGGAGAGCGTTCACGAGATCTTTTGCCCTCGACTTTTCCTTGCACCACCAAACCATCCATCGAGTCCTCATTACGGGTGATATGCCCGAAGAACTTGAGGATTCGTACTTGTCTTTACATGATATAAAATAATACTGTTTTACATTGTTTTACAGAATAGGAGTTTCTTGCCGGTACTTCTCCATAGGAAACGACCAAATTAGAACCATGCACTAGCTTCTGACGTTTTATATTCACCTATAAAAATATTTGAATAAATAAATGCTAGGATAATAAAATTGAACTCTTTAATGGTGGCAAATATTTCCCCAGCTCGCTTACGCAAGAACATCGAGTTTGTTCGCACTTTGATCTTCAGCAGCATAAGGACACTGAAGGTTATATCAACTCCATGCTTGATCATTTTAGCTGCAGTGAGTTACGATTTGAATACACAAAGCCGAATTCCCGATGATCTAAAATATTTTTACCCACGCTAAGTAATAAAACAATTTAGAGTTGCAGCTCAGAATAACTAATAGTATATTGCAGCTATATTTCTAGAGTGGATTTCGGATTATCAATCCACTGCTGGGATTCAGGCTTCTTCTCTGGGAATGGACTACGGACTACCTTACCAGAGCGCATTGGTGGATGTCACTATATCACATGTCTTCGAAGTTTTTATTCTAGGACATGGCGAGCTTCCTTATTATCCTTTCCTTCACTTTCGAGGAAAGTGGTGACAAAAATTACACAAAGTCAAGCATCTGCCTGGGTTCGACCCACGACTTAGTAGGTACCTACTTACAACTTGTAAATCGGAGCCGTTAGTTACCACTGAGCCACCAATTCTTTAGTCTTCTGTTCACTGTTCCATTAATTTGAGTAATGGTACTGATCACGGTTTTTGCTTCCATTCTGTCCTGTCACTCATCTTGCACTAACACCTTACCAATAAATATAACTATTTTTAAAACTTCAGTGCTTGAATTATGATTGAAAGGTTCAGATAACCCCAACAAATTTCTCCTTAACATTACCGTCAGCGCATCCATTAAAGGTATCATCCGGTGCCCCCAATCCAGCAATCACATCTTAATAGTTTCAAGCACAGACATTAACACAGCAATTTCAAGTTAAATTGTAAGCTAGGTATAAACCTAGTAATTTCCTTGGTTTATTAGGTCAAGCATGGTCATAATTCTAGTTTGCTATGCTAGGTCGCAGACACAGTAATCACTCTTATTATAGTTACTGCTATAGGTATCTACAAGTTTAGCGATAATTGACACATAAAGGCATTTAGCTTTAGACCTTCCTCGTCAAGACCTAGCTAAGTGTTTTTATAGATAAAATCTAGGCAATGTTAATATTTATGCGTTAGACTGACAATGACATGAACCCTGTAACAGAAACCACGGATATAATATTTCAAGAAATTGTATGAGACTTGCACTATGTAACGTATTCCATATTATTTTTCCCCCCTCTTGCTCAGTCCGTCATTGTAGCTTGCCAGAGTGGAAAAAAAATACATTTCATCCCTAGCTTTTGCCTGCGGTTTCGCCCGCATACATAAAATATAGCCTATGTAACTCAGGAATTAAGCAGCCTTCTATCGGTGAAAAAAAATTCGCAATCGGACCTTTACTTTCAGATATTAATTCTTACAAACAAAACAAAACAAACTTTACCTTTTTGTAATATTAGTGTAGATTTTTAATTTTTTTTTTCATGATATAAAATAGTGTTAACCTGCGATCCCACCTGATTGTAAGCAGTGATGCAATCGTTGATGGTGAAGCGCCCATTGCACTAGATTATTTTATTTTCTTGCAATCGAAATCGTACTAAAAAGTGTGCTAAAACCCAATTGTAACTCGGTTTCTATTTACACCCCTAAAGGTCGGAAGTAAAACACTCTCGTATATAATAGGCCATTGTAGCCCCTGTATAACAATCTACTATAATACATTTTCTTGCTCAAAACACGAAATCGACTAAAATAACAAAACAACAGATTCATATCCATTGCTAACAATCCCATAACTCTGAATTGTTATAAATTCAAAATAAAACAGACAGATAGATTGTTGAACAAAGTACTTGTATCTACCTACTAGCACCTATAGGTATCTCAACTTTACCATAAATAACGTCAGCAAAAAGCTATCTGTGCAACACGAACTCGGAAATAAATCTGACGAGCCCCATGCAAAGAAAACAGCTCGAAATATATTTATGAAGGTAATAATTATTTATTTGAAGGTGAAAAGTGTGAAATGTGCGTCAGAAGTTTGATTACGTATATGTTGATACGCACCATTCGGAGCTGTGGCCTAATTTAACAAAACATGGTTCGGATTAAGGATGTAATGTAACGGAAGTGATTATAATTGAACTGGAGTTTTTATGGATACCAATTTATCGGAATTGGAAGCAGAAGCAGATTTGCCTCTGCTTCTGCTTCCAATTCCGATAAATTCGCGTCAAAGGAAAAATTCCTAAAACCAATAAAAAACTCGCATCATCATAATAATAAATAAATTTAACACCATAAAGGAAGCTGTCGTTAGGCGACTGGATCAAGGGCTTGATTCAGAGAGCAGTCTCTTCTGGACACGGCTCGTATTGTTAGGAGGTTCCTTACTCTGGAGCCCTGACCACCGGTAGCTTGGTCCCTGTTCCCGACACCGGTGGGTATTTGTATATTTTTAAATGTTTTTTTTTTTAAAGAAATATTTAAAATGTAAAATAATTTTAATAATAAATTCGTTTATTTGTACATTAACATTTTTAATAATTTAGTTGTAGTAACATTTTAAATTTGTTGTACATTGAGACACATCATCATCGTCCTGCCCTTGTCCCATGTTATTTCGATTCACGCTGTTACCGACTCCCTTTTCTTTCATATCCTCACACAATCCATTCATGTTTTCGTTAATTTGCCTCCCACTTTCCATTCGTCAACATCATCGTTGTTTCATCTCTCCTCTTCACATGACCAAGCCAAGACAAACGATTTTATTTCAATTTTTCAGTCACTGGCGACACTTTCAAACTTCCTCTAATATAATTATTTCCAACTTTATTAATTGTCATCTCTCCACACTTTTATCTCAACATTCTCATCTAACATGCAATCTGTTTTTATTCGTTTGACCATACAAAGGGCAAACGATTCCCTCTCATCTTGTCAGTCACTGGTGCCACTTTCAAACTTATAATATACTCAGTTCTCACTTCATCCATTCTCGTCACTCCACTCTTCCATCTCAACATTTTCATCACCAGCATCTTCTTTTTCATTCGTTTTTTAAACGGTATTCATCAGATAGATCATAATTCAACGACTCTTACAGAAGCAAAAGTGAATATAATATTATAATAATAAACGTGAATAAAATATACGAATAATTTAGACGCAATATACCTCCAGATGTAACCTAACCAGTTCCTAAACTTTTTCGAAACTGGCAAGCCAAGTACAGCTTGTTAGACAAATTAATACAAACAAATTGTGTCAACATCAAGACACCGTTAATTAGGCCACGTCACGATTCATGAAACTCAGTAAATATGATCACGAAGTTAGCAGATTTGGAAACGAAATTTGTAAAGGTCGACTGGGATCAAGGATCTACAAAAGTATTAGAAGAAACATTTGATTTAGCACTTAAGATTTGGATTTCTACAATATAAGTAAAGAAGGTCATCTTCCGTTAAATTAAAGATCAAACGTCTAATAGCACAGGACAAGGACATAATTATTCCAACAATTTTAAACTAAGACGAGGACTTTGGGGGACGCTAATAGAAGATATTCTGTCTGTACCCGTTTCTGTCTTGCAATGAGGTGATGATTGGAGAGGTAAATAAAAACCCTAAACCTAACTTACAGTTAGCAGTATTTATAAACATTGGTAGCCACAAACAAAAGTGAGAGGGTATGGGTATAAATAACTTTTACTAGCTTAGAAGATTAGACTAATGAATTTAATCTAGTCGGTCGACAAGCAAGAGACACCACTTAACTAACAATTTTGACTTAATAATAACATGGAACACTAAAGCTAAGGTGCAATACGTGACGACATAGAGGACTAAACAGCAAAAGAAGCGACAACACCGTTGCAGCAATGCTGCAGTCTCTAAAAGAAAACGTAGATAAAAATCTTAATGGTGCCACGAGGGTGATTTAATCTTTGAGCGAAGGCTTCACTGGAATTTTCCAGTTTGTGCAAACAAAGTGTTGACAAAGCTTAAACAAATTGTTTGTCCTATGAATTAAAACTGTAGACTGTTTGGCTGTTGAAGCGATTAAAACATAGGCGTATATTAGTGCGTATGTGAATTACACTGCACTGGTATTAGATAAAATGTCGATTTCGTCCATGATGGCCCAAATACTTGCCTTGTTTATTTATTTTCTCATCATTTTGTATGTTATCTATCCAAACTCTCGTTGGTTTAGCTTAGCAAACAGCGTATGTACCCTGCCTGTCATGATAAAATGTAATTTTAATGCTTCATTAAATATTATAATGTTTGCATTTGTATTAGTAAATGGTATGAACCTTTTTTAGAAAAATGGATACAGATGATAAGATCTTCATAACTTTGTAGAGATCCTCGTCAACATTTTTAGTTTCCATTAAATACATTTTACATTAGATTTAAACTTATCTTTCTAAGAATGTAGTATATATGAGTATACAGGATAGCTGGACTAGCTTTAATAAAAATCCTTAACGCCAGACTCCATAAACGAAGAGGAGTAAAGGATAATTAGGGAGTCGATTTGATGTCAATTAATAAAATTTATTTAAGTACAAGTATAAAGTGACACTCTCTGAGCATCTATAAGGTCTGAGAGTCTATTGAGGAACTGCGCACGCGCACCTCATGATGTCTGACTTTGTTTTGGTGTTTTTCACAAGGTAGTCAGCTAGGAAGCATCGGGATCTGCTAATTTGAGGCCTGAGTCCCAGCAGTGGGAACATTATAAGGCTGATTATGCAATACTATGCTAAAAAGAGAGTACAAAGGTATCTTCCATCAGCTCCACACACCATAAAAACAGATATGTCCCAACTACTTTTTTGCCCTTTGTGCCCTAAAATCTGCACCGGAAGAAACCTATGCATTCCCTCCGGGCTCCGACGACAACGTGGAAATATAGGTACGAAGTAGACAAGGTGCTATAGATCCCGTTAGCCATAGTTGCCATTCACATAGGTTTCTGCTATAGGTCCGTAGCTGTCAGAGTCATATCATCATTTAGACTTTGACAAAGGAATGTTGCGGCGACACGTTGCGGTCGCGTTACGTGCTTGAGTTTCATAAGCAGACAATAGGGAAATATGCGTGCGTGGTTGTTGACGATAATTTCAGGAAATGTCTTCATTTTCTCACTAGTGCTTTCCCGTGGGTATGTATGCTCCTTTTTTTTATGGTGGGTAAAATCATGCATTGACATCCCCCGCCCTTGAGCGGAGCGGGAGATAGTGTCAGACTCTTACTGGCTAAAAGACCTACCCCGTTCCTTCTAGCCTTCATACCGGGGCTCGAGCGCCCTTTCGGATAACCCTGGCCTGGGTATGCTCTTCGTCGTCTATTTCACAGAAGTCGCTGTCGATTTAGGCAAGTCATACTAATATAGTCGACAAAGTTCTTATTATTTTTTGTAAGTGTTAAACCTTGATTAATCTTTCGTGTGTTTGAACCACGCTCGTAATAATTGGTATCGTATTTAAACAGTTTTTTTTTTTTCTTATCATTCCAGTGACGAAAGTTATTCACTAATAGCCGCCGAGACAGATTCATTTAGTACAGTATTGGTCTAAAGAAAAATAGATGATAACAAACGTCCTTTTGAGGAATCATACAGATTTTATTGAACCTGGAGCTCAACGACTTGACGAACTAAAGAAGACATTTTAGTGGGCCGCATAGCCACGAAGTACTTTGATTATATAAAATATTCATTAAAAAGATGCACACTATCTCACAAAGTTCAATGATATTAATTTTTTGGCTAACGTCTGAACATGGGCAAAATAGAATAAAATATACGGAACACTTAACAAACCCATGTTAATTTCACATCCAAATATGGCATGAATATAGCGGTTATCATCTTTTATCAGAAACCGCGTGATTTTTAATGTTTGCAATTTTACCTAGACCTAATCTTGACAATTTTGAAGTGAGACCTCATAAACGTCACATGAATGATGCAGTCTTTCTACCCTCAATTATAATGTTAAATATTATTTTATGTCTTAGGTTACTAGTTTAACATTAATTTGGATTCTACGAGTACTTCCGTAGGAAAAATACCTTATTTTAAAGTAGAGGGTGATAAGGATGGTTGATAATGCGAGTCATGGGCGATGAACGACCGATACGATGTGGACCAACGACCTGGAAAGAGTCGCGGGTATGCGGTGGATGCGAGACACAGGATCGGTCGTTGTGGCGACGTTTGGGGGAGGCCTATGTCCAGCAGTGGATGTCTTTCGGCTGAAATGTTGATGATGATGATGACGAGTCATGATAAGCCTCGTGTTTCGCCAGTTGCTTAGGCGGTTTTCAAATACATAGAAACTCTATTTCTATTCGAGGAGACAACTTTCAAACAGCTATACAGTAAACGGAAGGCACGACAGGACATATCCTATACTACTATATTAAATCTGGAAAGAGATCAGCCAAAACGGTTTTGCTGACATATCTTCCAATGCTCGTCGTCCGCAAACCAACGTTTACGGTGGCCGCTTGCGACTCCAGACGCTCGGGACGTCTACTGTCGCGGCGGCTGTTTGTTACCTCACGGCTGCGGCCATCTTTTTGGCTAGCATTACTGCTTCGCAGGAGGTAGCTGCACCGTATGGTCTGCCGTGTCCTTCAGGCAGCCTGCACAATGGTGACGCCCGGGCGTTTCGTCCACCTGAATCCGAAACAGGAACCTCCTGAACTTGCCATGTGCGTTTAGAACCTAGGTGAGGACACCGTGACTCTCCGGCCACTACACAAAGAGGGTCTTAATGAACCGATTTCGGCTGGTCCAGTAGTACGTATGTTATGATGCAACTTTCAAAAATATTACTATAACCATAACTAAGGATAAGTACTTGAAGTGACAATATATGCTTAGAAATTTGACCCATGCTTATAGTCACGTAGAGACTTCGTATACTTCCTATAAATAACCTTGCAACTTGAAATTACCCTCAAGTCACCGCCAGATATAGGCGATGACAATAATTAATTAATATGCGTTTTATTTCAGACTAATAACTCGTCTTGGCTTACCACGGAGTAAATTATGTACGTAAACCTTCCTCGTTGCGTGATTTAGGCTGATTTGGGGAATAAACACGTGTGCGTATCTATGTTTGTTACTTCTTCACGATCGAATGGCTGAACGGATTTCGATTAAACTTTGCACACGGGTAGACCATGTCCTGGAATAACGCACAGAATATTTTTAATCCCGGGAGTATGTTCCCATAATATAATTTAGATATATTTGGATAAATTTCTAAATCACACAGGCCAATGGCAGCTAGTTAAATATAGAGTTTATTTGAACTTATACTTTCAATTCAATCTAAAGATACCATAGTTCAAAGTGCGCAGTTTCATAAAGCAACTTAAACAAAGACCTCTATTTGAAACACGCATAATAAATACACACTATCCTTATATGCAAAAACGTGTTTCTTAAGAGGCTGCTTTTCCACTCGGCTATCGTCAACATCGAGTATGGTTTAAAAGCTTGTTACTTCATCTTACGCAATCCAACGTGATGTTTGACGAAAATGCAACGCGAAAAAAGAGAGAACGCCTGAAAACTCTGTTAGCATTCGGTAATTCCGTGATTTACTCGAATATTTTATAAAACTTGTTCCAGGAAATACGTGATTTTTTTTTTTTAAACCCTTAAAAGTTTTTGAAATATATTGTCATTATTTAAAATCTTGATATTTGCTAGCTGGTATGGTTGCTTTTTTTTTTGACTTTTTAATTTTTGATTAAATTATGAAGTGTCAAAGTTCATGCAAAATAGCAGATTTTCAGAGGTCTTAACTGGATTAGTTTTACACAAATTTATAAATTGATCTGATAGAAGCCTAGATAATATCCACAAGATACTGTGTTTCCAAAACATCTAATGAAAAATGTGTAATAACGTCATAATCGCGTAAAAGCGGTTGTATGAAAAACAGTGAAAATGTATGTCGAGATGCATCCCCTTAAGGCAAGTTCCACTAATTTTGACCTTTTTTAACCTCTGGAAAACCACAAGTACAAAAGAGAACACCATGAAAACTTATTTTTATTAAAATTAACCATATAATCAACCGCTGAGTAAAAATTAAAACATGATGTAAATTACTTAGTTGGCTCTATAAAACAAAATTACAAATATGACCCTAACAATTTCAAACGTATATATCTACGAGATTACGTCACGAAAATATTTGAAAGTTACATAGAATAATAAAGCTTGTTTTTTTAAAGGGTCAGACAGAAAGAACAATCTTGAATAGTTTCTATGTTTTTTTTTAATAAAAATAAAATCTCTGTTGCGGGGCCGCCAAGTCGCCATACACCCGGGCCAGTCTCCACAAAATACTCTGCGTCTGCAACCGGCTCTTAAACATTATTCATCAACCGATATATATATTCTAATAAACAAAGTCTTGTGTTCATATCCCTAGTACTGCTTAGTATTTAGGTCACTCGATTGGTCTAGAATAGTAGCCTACAATGACTGTTTGTACATTGACAACTTATTCTGTGTACTACATTTAATTTATGTACTTGCTACTGTCGTTTGTCGTTTACTCAATGTATGTGTTCCATTGTGTCAATTTATTATGCAATTTGAGTCAAAATACTCATTTTCTTGATTAAATGAACACTCATTAATTATTCTCGTTATCTTTAGGTGAATTATTTTAGATAATAGTTGTCTATTGTCTATTCAAAGGAAAAAAATATTATATTAAAATAAAAGAAGGTTTTATTTTTTTGTAGAAAATATGGCATACTATCCCCCGATTTCTGATTTAAGCATTTGAAGTTGAGTATTTCTCAAACTCTACTTTAACCTTAAAACCTGTCAAAATTTGGCTTATGTAAGGTTTGAGACGTTCTTAACTCAAATTACTCAATTCAGAAACCTGCCGTATGTCACTCAGTGATAAAGTAAATAGCATGCATGGTGAATGTTTTTTTTTTAATTGGTCCAATAGCTTTCGGTTTATTAATTACGTATAAAAAAAGAAAAACAAAAAAAAATGTGTTTAAATTATTTATTTACAGTATAATATAATATAAGATAGAGGTATTCATCACATGTAAGTACATTTTATTATCAGTTATCTAGTACTTATAGCTCAAACTCTGCTTAGCTTGGGACTAGATGATGTTGTGTAAAAATTATGGAATTTAATTATGAAAGAAAGATGCCGTTGTCGCCATTGTACTTAATTCTAACTATTTCGAATAAAAATTGGCTATAGGAATCCAATCCTGCGCATACATTTTTTTTATTGTTGATAGGTTCGCTCTTGACCGCTATATGTTTAACATATATGTTTTATGAAGCCGTTAGTTATTTTATTTAAAAGTTACACATGCTATATTGTTTAATTAGTGTTTCAATAATGATTGAATCATGCACTGCTTTTCATAATACATAATTTCATACATGCTACGTAGGTGTTCCTTATCCTGAACCCAGTAACTTTAATTTAATAACAACAATTGTGTACTTGACTCTATTTTTTTACTCATTATTTGTATCAAAAATTAACTTTATCCAAAATAGTAAGACAAATGGAAAGTTTTTTTTTTTTATTTTCATAAAATATTAAGGATGAGTTGCACCATTTAACTATAACAACAACCAAATCGTAACCAGCCGTGAAACGGCCGCCTATTGGTCAATTCGACGATTTGACAACTGTTAACGGCTTTGTTATCGTTATAGTTAGATGGTGCAACTCACCCTAGGTATGTTAAAAACCTTTCAAATGTGGTGGAAGAAGAAATCGTTAATTAACAAAATATAGTGAATAAAGTAATTTCAGTACTCGTCCGTTGTGTAAGATACATTGAAAGACCTCACCACCATTAGGTTATGTATACAAAAGAGAGTCAGATATTCCTATCACGCCTCACTCTTCCTCATAGCAATATTTGAAATGATAATTGCTGTTTCATGATAACCAAATTTTTGTGCTGTTTTCAGAAAAAAATGCTTTTATTTAGTTTCACCTTTTTTTTTTTTTTTTTTTTCGATGGGAAAAATCATCGTCCCAACCAATGCTTGCTTGTCTGTAATCAAATCTTGCAAATAAAGTTTAATCCACTTCCCAGTTACCGATTGACCTGAAATTTTGCATGCATGTGTAAATCAGATGACAATGCAAAATTATCATGATAAAGAGCTGATCTGATGACGGAACCGGGAGGTGCCATAGGGACTTGGTAGTTAAACGACACAACCCCATCGAATTTTGACTCGTTTGATCCGTCTTGACGAGTACTTTGGTGCTAGATGGAGACCAGGGTCTGATGATGGTGTTTTTTTCACATTGAGATATAATGTCTTTATAATGTACGTAGAAAACATGTGTTTATACTATTTGTGGGCGTGGCACGTTTACACATCCAATACATTTTGACCTATCATTATATAAAAAACCTAGCAGTACCTATGCCAGATATAGTTTTAGAAGGAGACTATCACATAGCTATGATTAACAGTAACGACACTCTGCAAAACCCATCATTTTTATAATCGTGTATGCCAAATTCACAGCCTGATAAGAGTACAGTTCACCAGTCCAGGGTTCTGTCACCCTGGTACGTGGAGATGCGTAGTGGTGACGGTATCAATAACAAAGGTCGGGTGGTCAAGCAGGAGAACGAGTAGTAATTGAGGGCAATTTAACACTTTGTTTTTAATAGATGCGCAAGCGTCATATCTGCGTCGTTGAGTTTTGATTTTCATTCAAATATTGACAGCATCTGTGATCTATGGAGTTTTTATTAGCTTAGATGCGAGATGTTCGAGGTTGATGTACGTTTTGGGATTGTCCATTAATCACGTGGGGTTCGGAAATAATCACAAACTGTCATAAGGGAGAGAGGAGAGTGTATTGAGATGTCCGGAGCGAGGAGGAGTGGCAAGCGGTCGCCGACTTCTGCTAAGCAGTAATGCTCGCAAAGGAGGAGGCCGACCGCATCAGGCAACGGCGTTCACGCCGCCGCCGCTGTGATTCTTATCCCGATTTCCGGCCACCGTAGGCGCGAGCTTGTGGACAGTGAGCAATGAGTAGCTCGCTGTCCGGCCGTTCGGTAACTGTCCGGACCAAGCCCAAGTCGTCAATGGCGCGCACTGTTCCCGCGCGCCTCAAGGAGTTGTCAGCAACAGTAGGGACCCAGCTGGGTCGAAGCCTACTGGGACCAGGGTTATCCGAAAGGGAACTCGAGCCCGTTTAGTCAGTAAGAGTCTGACACTATCTCCCTCTCCGCCCAAGACCGGGGAGTTGTCATTGGATGATATTTCCCAACATAAAAAAAAAATTACGCTGTAAAAAAGTGCGAAATACAATTCGCTTAAATATCTTTTTGTTTTTTTTTTAAAGAATGAGGGGCCCCCTCTCCTCTCTTCTATCGTCAGCCTGAACATGGTTTAAAAGCCTGCCGGTTCATCCAACGCAATGTTTAAAAAAAAAGGCAACGCGAAAACAGAGAGTTAATTACCTGAAAGCTCTACTGGTGCTGGATAATACCGTCATTCACTCGAATATTTCACAAAATGTATTCATACGTGGTTTTTTTTAAACTGTAAAAGATTTGAGCCACAATTTTCGCCTTTCAGAATTTTGTTTCTATTGTTACATTTAAATTTTGAGTACATTATAAAGGGTTAAAGTTCATGCAAAATAGCAGATTTTTAGATGTATTGGATTAGTTTTACACACATTTAGAAATTGAAGAAAAAAGAAGAGTCTAGATAATATTCACAAGATACATATCTGTTTCTAAAACATCTATTGAAAATTGTGTAACAGGTACGTCACAATCGCGTAAGAGCGGCTGTATGAAAATGTATGTCGAGTTGGTCGCTCTTACCTTCTTAATTCTTAATCGTTCTTCTTCTTCTTAATTCGTTTCTTCTTCTTCTTAATTCGTTTCTTCTTCTTCTTTCTTTTTTCTTTATTTATGATTTAAATAAGAATTAAGAAGGTAAGAGCGATAAGAATTACTCTATTTTTTTTTTTTAAGTTGGCATCCCTAGACTTATCATCGTGATATTCGCAAAATGATAAATATAGGCTTCTTAATAGAGCGCTAACACAATCAGTGTTGGAATATTTTTATTGTTGTCCTCTATTTACGATCAAAGCACAGTTCAAAACACAATGTAATGTCCATCTCATAGCTATTCATCATCATTCTGGCGAGAAGTTGGCCAATTATGATGTCACTGATGGTCGTTTAGAAAAACAACTACAAGTTATACAGTTTTTTTTTCCCTTAGCCATTACTGTCCCACTGCTGGGCAAAAGCCTCCCCCAAGTCCTTCCAGATATTCTTCTCCCGCGCCGTCTCGAACCAGTCCTCGCAGTAGGCGTCCAGATCATCTCGCCACCAATACAAAAATTCTTATAATTCTTTCTTTTCTGTTTTTCATGTATTTTAATAAACCACTAGCTTTTGCCCGTAGCTTCGCCCGCGAACATAAAATATAGCCTATGTCACTCAGGAATAAAGCAGCTTTCTATCGATGAAAAAATGTTAGCAATCGGGCCAGTACTTCCAGAGATTAAAACAAACAAAAAAAAAAATACAAAAACACTCTCTCTATCGTTCATTTTATTCTCCCAGAATGTACGTACCGTACTTTTTGAAGGGAGAAACACTCGATTATCACTTCGCACTACAATACTATAAACGCGAAAGTTTGTATGTGTGTTTAAAAAGCTGAATCAATTTAAAAATAATTGGTTCAGTCAGACAAATTGGTTTGTCCTGGAAAAGCACGTTACATATATTGCTTTTCGACACTCTTGCTCAGAAAGTAACTATAATTGCACTACACTTAGGTATATAATGTAGCTTGTAACCAAACTGAGTTTTTGATTACCATTATGCACAAGTGTGATAATGTAGTGATAACCTTTTTTGTTAAACCTCAGTTCTCAAATGAAACATTGAATTCGAAAAAAAAAAATTCATTAGGTATTGCGTTCAATAGTACAAATTAGTGTCTTGCTTGCTTATTTTATGCTAATTTGTGTCTAGATAAACTGTTTTAACTTTTACATGTTTAATAAATAAAACCTTTCATAAAATAAAAATATTTTTCCTGTTTAAAAACTTAATCAACCTCATTCTTATTTTTATTCAAACATCCTAGCTGGAGTAGCTAGTCTATGGCTGGCATTTTGGATGCGCGTGCATAAGACAGAACAATTTTTTGCCGCCATACTACAAAAAAAATACAGTTTTGCTGATAAAGCAATTATTAATTAATTTGTAAAAAAATTATTCTCAAGTGTGTCGAAAAACGTCGTATGATACACGTAAATATTGGCGATTACTGTCCTAGGCTCTCTTAAGATCCTCGCCTTCGGCTCGATTCTAAATATCGCCTCAGCGGTAATCACCAACATTATACACTTGTATCATAATGTACTATGTTATCACGGTTTGTATGTTCCCTCAGGATAATTTACTACATTAAAGCAAGCGAAGCCGCTGGCAGAAGCTAATATAATATAAGATACGCACATCGGTTTTCTACGCATGTAACTAGAATATTCCGGTTTTCTTAGTAAACATAGACAGGTCATGCCTGTGTTGTTTTTCATTGTTAGGCGGCGGCATTGTCTTCACCACGCCACAATACCACGCAACTGCTTAATGTTTAGAAACCAATAGAGTAACATAACGCTTCTTTATTATAGCTCGAGCATTTGAATCGATCATAAACCGTGCATCGTCCTGGTGGTCTATTCCTCAGAAACTTTGTCTTTTCCGGGATAAATGAATGCATATGCCGAAAAGCAACGGTTCCTGTGGAATATTATCGTCAAATGCCATTATGGCGTATAGCTTTCGCCCGCATGAAAGTAGAAAATTATTATTGGGATAAAAAAAAATTATGGTGTTAAAAATCATCCAATAACAACCCCCGCTCTTGGGCGGAGCGGGAGATAGTGTCAGACTCTTACTGACTAAAAACCGACCCCGTTCCTTCTAGCCTTCATACCGGGGCTCGAGTAATTCCCTTTCGGATGACCCGGCTGGGCCTCTGCTGTTGCTGACAACTCCTTGAGCCGCGCGGGAACAGTGCGCGCCGTCGACCACTTGGGCTCGGTCCGGACAGTTACCGGACGGTCGGACAGCGAGCTACCCGTTGTTCACTGTCCGCAAGCCCGCGCCTACGGTGGCCGGAAATCGGGATCGGGATGCCTGATGCGCTCTGCCTCCTCATTTGCGAGCATTACTGCTTCACAGAAGTCGGCGACCGCCTGCCACTCCTCCTCGCTCCGGACCATCCCAAGGGATGGCGTTCAACCGCCTCGTGCTCGTCTACGTCATAAAAGAAAGCCTTGCGCAAAATTTCATGCTCTTAATCCCAGTAGTTTCAGTTAAGCGTCACAGTCAGTCAGTTTCTCCTTTTATATATGTAGATAGATTAGTGTGATTCTTCCAGAGCCTTCTACAATAGGCTAGTTGCCGTAAAAAATGTAATTAGTCCGTCTTTTATATTGTTCAAAAATAAGGGACACGTATTTTTTTATTTCTAAATTAAACCAAAAATGCCAAAGATATAGCCCATTAAAGTTACGTGTAACGTCACGCCGTGCTGCATTTTTTTGCACGGGGTGACGTCACACGTAAGTTTAATGGGCTATATCTTTGTTATTTTTTGTTTAGTCGAAAAAAGAAAAAATGCGTGTCCAATATTTTTTTATAATCTAAAATTTGGACTAAATAAAATGTAATGATTTTGACCCTCGAAAATACCCTATTATCACTGTACAACCCAATGACGTCTTAGTTCTCCACAAAGTTTCGTATAGAACTAGGGAGCCCACACAAGATTAGAACACGGCAGGCAACCCTGTTCCAACAGTGTTCATACATAGTTTTTTCGGGTTCTACGCATCTAGCCTTTCTACAAAACAAACACAAAAACGCAGACGCCGTGTTCCAAAGTTTCCACTTCCTGACACATGAAGCAGTTTTTTTCCTACGTTCTTCAATTAAACAATATTTATTTATCTTTATGCAACAAAAAGTACAAAGGCGGACTTAATGCCTTAGGCATTCTCTACCAGACAACCTAGGGTAGTGCAGAGACAATATGGCGGGTCAATTAAAAAATAATGATGTCTCCTTACAGAGTCTAACCGGATGTGGGCGAGTGCTTCCTTCGTTGGGGTACTTATCATCATCGGGCTGCCTCTCTGGTGGAAGACTACGGAGGTCTACAGGTGAGATATTTATTTATTACAGCCTGCGGCCGTATTATGACATCATAAAACCATCATGTTTTCTGTGTGAGAAAAGGATAGTGCTATTCTTCCTGTATAGCTCCGTCTCTTTTTCACACCGAAAACTTGATGGTTTTAAGAGGTCATAATACGGCCCCTGGAGGATTTACAGCTTTACAAACTAAAAATAGAAATAGATATAAACGACAGAAAGCCAATTACAAGTCCTCACGTATAGTGCCAGACTTAAAATTGAAAAGTGAGCATATCAACCTTTACACTATGATTAAAGCTTATTCAAATTTTACAGCTACAAGTTCATTGCAAGGGTTAACGAGTAGTAACTAGAAACTTTTAGTTAGCAAAAAATAAGTAGGTAACGATTAGAATAACAAAAACATTACAGAAAATTAGCGAAACAATTATAGTCCATATTACTTAAAAAACCTGAGGCTTATGCGTCGTCTGGCTGACGCTAAGCTAGTCATAAAGGGATCAAAGTCATGCTGCATACATATCTTATTGAACTGTCTACTCGCTCGTCATATTATTATATAAATTGTCAAGTAGAGCAACAGAAAAGACGTGGAAGAGGTTTTATGCTTGGTAATCTACAAATATTCTCTTCTCTCTCGGGGTGGTCTGGAAAGAAGTGATAGACTTTTACTGACTAAAAATCTTTGAACCGACTGCGGACTCAGGTTGGTCGCTGCAAAAATAATCTGGCCAAAAGGAAACCTCCTTAACCCATTGCAAATAAATACAGTGACAGTGTGGAGCTCCTTTACAGGATATTCGTCACCTTCTTTCCTACCCAGCATGCACAACTACCTGCACTAGCTGTCCAGGTGGCTAGATATTGTTTGGTTTTTTTGTTATGGTACCACCACTAAAAAGTACCCCTCAGCCAAACTTATATAACTTACAGCCAGAGTGCATCTCATAACGATTTTAATGATCCCAAACACGGTAGGTTACATTAATTTACCTTCTGGCATCATCACAATATCGGTTCGATACATCCTTTCCCCTTTTCTTTCATTACAGTCAGTCATCGCTTACACATATAAACCGAGCAATTATACTTGTTACGACAATTCTCTGTGATCCTATGAGGATTTCTGTTCCATATATTCGAAGTTCATGAGATGATGAATATTTATACGGGACCTACTTGGAAGCATAACCTTTCAATAAAAAAAAATAATTTTCAAAATCGGTCCACAATTAACTGAGATATCGGTGAACATACATAAAAAACATACATTCAGCCGAACATGGAACCTTCTCCTTATCGAAGTCGGTTGCTTTTAGGCAAGCGTGCTCCATCGTCGACCACATCATCACTTACCATCAGGTGAGATGGCGGTCAAACGCAAGCCTAACGATAATAATAAAAAATTATAGTTTCTAATAATGCAGCCACATTTTGCCGAATAATATTCTCCATTTAGAAGCCCCTTTAAAAACAGAATCCAGTAATATAACTGAGACGTATCACCGGAAGTCAGCAACCGAATTACACCAGGTGCCTTATTATGACGTTTAAAATTACACCAGGTGCCTTATTATGACGTTTAAAATTAAACCAGGTGCTTTATTATGACGTTTAAAATTACACCAGGTGCCTTATTATTACGTTTAAAATTACACCAGGTGCCTTATTATGACGTTTAAAATTACACCAGGTGCCTTATTATGACGTTTAAAATTACACCAGGTGCCTTATTATGACGTTTAAAATTACACCAGGTGCCTTATTATGACGTTTAAAATTACACCAGATGCATTATTATGACGTTTAAAATTACACCAGGTGCCTTATTATGACGTTTAAAATTACACCAGGTGCCTTATTATGACGTTTAAAATTACACCAGATGCATTATTATGACGTTTAAAATTACACCAGGTGCCTTATTATGACGTTTAAAAATGTCAGTCATGCGAGCGAGAAAGAGGAATGGAGCTATACATTCTATATAACTCCATCTGGTTCCATCCCTTTCATGGTTCAGTGTAGATCGCGATCGAGCTCAAGGCAACAAGCATAAGAAAGGTACGAACGAACGCAAAGAAACAACGAGAATTCAAACTCATTTCTTCTATTAATTATTCATGACTAGATATTTATAAATAAGCTAAGGCTAATGAAAAGATTAAAATAATTAACGGCGACCGTGTCGCGTGTCTCGCCATCAAGTGATATGACATTAATTGACCTCTCCAGGGCTTCACCCGCTCTTGATAAGTGATAACAATTTTATATTTAGTTAAATATTGATACAAACCGAAATTTTATTACTACTGATTTTTTTCTTATCAGTCCAATTACTCTATGACCTCTTGACACATTTTTATGTGTTATTTACATTGAGATAAATGCATTTTTTAAGTATAGCCAGTGATAAATATGGCTCTGTTTCGTGGTCGCTTACAATGTGCCTCATCAGAAGGTTAAATCACCCAAAGGGCAAAGAAAATGCTGCCGGAGTTTCCTTGCGTGATCGCATCAGAAATGAAGATATCCGAAGGAGAACCAAGGTTGCTGACAGCTCAAAGAATCGCCAAGTTTAAGGTAGGGCACATTGCTCGTAGAACAGGTGATCGATGGTGGCGTGAGTTTCTGGAATGGTGACCGTGCACCGCGAAGGCGTAGCATTGGAAGGTCTCCTACGAGGTGAACCGATGACCTGATGAGGGTCGTGGGAATCTGGTAGATGACAGGACCGTTCGTTAAGGTGACACTTGGAGGAGGCTTATGTCCAGCGGTGGTAGACGTCTTTCGACTGAAATGAAGATGATGAAAATGCATTTAAATGACTAACCTTCGAAGTCCTTCATTTTACGGTTTCTGAGCTAAGTAATAGGGTAAATAGAGCTAAGTGATTGCCTGGTTTGAAGTGCACAGATTAAATTACAAGAACGCTTCAAGAAATCGATTCAAGTCGAGGTGGATGTGGATTAAGTTACGCGTCTATTCTTGGATCTTTAACCTTTGAGCCACTCCTCTCGTCTCAGGACAAACTAAGAGAATAGCTCATGCCATGGTAAAAGTTTGACTGCTAATCAGCAAGACTACCTTTGGCTCTTTAGTGGGATATCATCACATATCCTCCTGCCTGGTAGTCAATCGTCAAAGCTGACTCGGCTTGGCAGCGCTCCGTTAGCTATTTTCTCGAAACCCAACAGTAAAGCCAAAAAGGCAATTGATAAAGGTATGCTCGGAGTTTCCAGAGTGATTTTTATCATGATTGATGATATCCGCAGGAGAACCAAAGTTATAGGCGTAGCCAGAAGAATCGCCACCATAGGGTTATCATATTGGGCTTATTATCAAGTTCCTATGGTCATCTTCCAGCTCCATCATCAGACCCTCGTCACCATCTAGCTCCACCAAACCAAAGTACTCGTCACGTACGATACGAGCCCAAGCTCGATAGTGTGGTGTTTATTTACCGAGTTCTTATGGCCTGAAAGATGGCCATATGAACTCGGCTCCATATCATAATAATTTTGCATTGTCATCTGGCTTACACATGCATGCAAAATTTTAGCTCAATCGGTAACCGGGAATTGGAACAAAAATTTGCAAGATTTAATTACAGACAAGCAAACATCGAGACAGGTGAAACTAAATAGAAGCTTGTAATAGTATAATTAATTAACTATTCGTGCCTAAACTTCATGTTATCTTCTTTAGACTTCTGTCAATTCGTCCCCGTACCAAATAATTTTAGTTTCCAGTTTAAAATGCATGAAACCAATTCTAACTGGATTTATAGTAGTTATCTTTTGTGTATATATCGCGAAGCTTCGCCGTTCGCAAGACAATACGTGCGCAATAGGTATCAGTTTCTTTTACGTACTCGTAGGCACTTTATGCTCGGGCTGACCGTGGGAATCGCTTACTACCTACACTTGGTGTTATAATACCATAACTAACACCGTATATATATATATATATAAGATATATTATTGAGGATTTTCGAAATAAACCACAAATAGTTTCTCTGAAAACAAAGATTTGTTTTATTCAACACGCTTTTACAGTATAACAATTATCGTTTAACTAAAATTACACTTTTATCTCACCTGAAAACAAAGAAACGACATGTCAGGATAGGATGTCAGGTAAGAACGGTTGCATGAAAATGTACCCCGAAAAGGACGCGGATGCTTAAGCGCAGCGTCTTGTTCCTCACAAACTATTTTGAATTACAGAGTATCACTGCCATACGACAAGATCAGCTCGTTCGACACATTGTCACATTCGATCACCACTGAGCTGACTGTGCTGGCCAATGATGAAGCCACCGCTTCGGAGATCGTCGGCCTCATTGAGAAAGCATTTCAAGAGTCTGGTAAGTGTCTTATAATTTATTTATCTTGTCTTTAAAAAAATATTTGCGCATCACTAGGGATAACTCCTATATCGAGGGTGAGTTCACACATAAACATGTAATCTCACATACTTGTGTGAGTGAGATTATATGTATATACTAGCTTTTGCTCGCGATTCGCTACTCGAGACTCTACCCTTCACTACCCTATTCTACCCTAAATTTAATTTTTTTTTCAATAGAACCTTCTCCTCACTATAACAAACACAATAAAAAAAAGAATTAGTTGTTCTCGAGATTTGCGCTTAGCAACACATTTAGCGATTCATTTTTATAGTATAGATTACCCGGAAATTCTGTAGGCCATACATATATTTTTTTCGTATGGTTATCGAACCTGCAACACGCAGCACTGCAGACAATCGCTGAACCACTGCGTCAACCGTTCCGTCCTTTTTCTGTTACTTGACAGTTTCATCAGTTCAGCTAAAGGGCAATGAGATGGCTACGCTTGGAATTTCCTAACGTGATCAGACCAGAAATGGAAATATCTGCAGGAGAACCAAGGTTACCGACATAGCGCGATGAATCGTCAAACCAAACTGAAATAACAGTGGGCAGGTGGTGGTTGGAGCCGAAAGGTTCTGACGATATGGTGAGAGCCTTGAGAAACTGATGGATGCAAGACGCACTTTGCAACGCCTTCCAAACCTTTCTATCTTGAGCTATCTCTGGTCAGATTCGCTCCGTGAACATGATCAGATCGTCACACCACCTTCGCCGCTGTCAACCTCGACGACATCGACCTCCCTCAGGCGTCCAATGAGTGATAATCGTCGCCCATCTGTCCGGGTGCATTCATGCGAAGTGCCCAGACCACTTCCACTTCAGCCAGGCTGTGTTTTCCCCTTCGTCTGCTACTTGAGTTATAAAGCAGAGCGGCAGCGAACAATTGCAAAGTAAAAAACTTTGTTCTACCAATTTTTAGTAATTCTAATCTGATTTCTGTTTTCAGACGTAATAAAACTGAAGATAACCAAATCCATTCTCTCCAAGCAATTGCACTCGACCCTAGACTCAGTGGCTGACGAGGTGGAGGCCGTGGAAGAAGTCGCAGCTGCATACAACCTGAACAAGCACAACAGCTTCTTTGTGGTGCAGAGGAAGCCGCTGTTCCAGGACACCTGGTTGGCTGGAGACAGGATCATGTTTTTCAGAGACACTAAAGGTAATCTGCCGTAGTGGCCCATGGTGTCGGATATCACAGGGTGTTTCTAAGCTACCAATGGATAGCTCGTCATCTGGTGAGGACGAAGACTAACAGCACGTTGTATTTCACGCTTGTCTCAAAGAGAAGTCAGCAAAATTTTTCGTGTCCTATTCGCTAGCGTCGTGTGTTGGCAACTGGGTACTCCGTCTCGTTAAGCTCTTCAATTCCCATACGTGACAGAACTGACGAGCTGACGAGATGGAGTACTTGGTCGTGGATGTTCAACCCTGTGAGAATAAATGCGAGAGTGTGTCTGATATATATCCGACGTAGGGAGATAGACATAGATAATGTTGTATTATAAAAACAATCAAATTTTTCATCATTCCAGCCTCCAGAACCGTCGTCGAAGCTCTAAAGCGAGTAGTCTACCAGACCTCGGTAGTGGAAGGTGCCAAGTCAGAGTCAGCGGATGCCGCACGTCAGACACGCTTTCCTCCCGGTGGCGGCTACCATATCGTGTTGTCTGTGGTGCACCCTCGACCTGACGCGTTGATGGTCGAGCTTGATGCTGGAGAGGCCGTGGAAGGTACGTTCAGCTGATTTAGATCTATCTATAGAAAAGACTCCCCTCCCTGTGTTCGGAACAAGTCCTAGAACGCAAAAAGCAACTGAAAAAACATAGGTTGGTTTTAGTCAGTAAAAGTCTGACTTGTTCTCTTGCTCCACCCTTGAGCGGATGAAGTCATTAGATGATTTTTACCTCCCAAAAAAACCAAAGCTTCAGAAGTTATTACATGAGTGCGACTTCGTTGTAATTCTTTAATTTTTTACTGTACACAAAACTTAATATTAAACACTATAATACTTATGAAAAATGTTGATAATTACTATTTAATCTGTAACTATATTTTACGTATGATTTTGCATTATAGTTAGTTATTCACATAGCTTATTATAACTATATTATAGGTAACTCATAAAGGAAAAATAAATAAGAAAAGACTCTTTAATCTTTACATAGTTATTTTAGCTACGGCTTCGAGCGTGGCTAATGTTCTCGCTAGATGGCACTGAACTTAATATTTTTAATTTATTTCGTTTTTATGGTATGGGAGCATTAATAAGTCAAAGAAATGGTATCGGCGAAAATCAGACATACCACTTTATTAAACTTAGTCAAATTATTGTCTCAAAACCCACCTTTTGATTGTTCATATCTCTAACTGTAATGCCTTTTATTTATTATATTCTTTATTGTACACCTCATTAACAAAATACAGGAAAAACATTATTAAAAATAAGTGAATAATGGGCGGTCTTATCGCACAGGGCAATTTCTTATAGACAACCTTTGGTTGGACTTTACTTAAGGTCTTAAGCACTTATGTTTAATACCGTGCCCTTTCTTTGTCTGCAGACTACATCGGATCATTCGTGGATGAGCTGAGCGTTCTTCATAATTTCACGCTCAAATCCCAGTGGCTACATCTTCTAGATTTTGATTTCCAAGCAAAGGAGGTAATTGAAAATAGTATTATTAAATTTAATCATATTCTGGCTTTAAAATGGTTTTATTATTGATAAAAATAACTTCTTTAAACCTTCATAACTTTTGTCCTCAACTGCTTAGCAATATGAACTTTTTTTTTTTGTTATAGAAGATCTTTACTATTAATTGACGTAGATTTTATATGTGTACATCTTGGGGCACAGGCTCATACAATTTTTGGTCATGTTCTTTGCTATGTAGTTTGAGCTGTATGTTGATAGATCAGTCAGTAACAGTTGCCTTCATGTCAATAATGATGAACAAAAATGTCACTTATTTAAGTTTTATACTAATTCAAAATGATTTATTTAAAGTAAACATGGGCACTTATGAACCGCCTGAAGCTAGTTACGCAAAGCGTTCTCTAGCAGTCAACAATAGGGTGTACCTCTTCTTAGAAGAAAGTTACAAGTGGTTCACTTGCAGGAATAAAATGTGATGTTGTTACACTAATGATATGACTATCTTACGTTCGCTGATACTCGTACCTATTCTTCATCTTTTCTATAAATAATTCTTCTGTACGTGTGTCTATCACCTAACTCTCCCTAAACGGCCTAAGCGATTTGGATGACATTTAATACCTATATTTGAGTGGATTCCCGGAAGGTATTATTCATTATTCAAGCCTATAATTAATAAAAAAAAAAATAAAAAAAAGGTTTGAAAATATAATTGTACCTGCTAGGTGGCGCTGCAATCTGGTTTCTTAATTATAATTTTTTGACAATAAGCCAGTTTTCGGACGACCGAGGCCTTACCACGAGCTCTTGTCGCGATCCATTTGACAACCCAACTCAAACTGAACTGTTAAAGAGATGCAGCTATATAGCTCTATCCCTCTTTCTTGCTCGCAGGCTTAGCATTTTAACACATCATTATTGATAGAATATAACAAAAACATCTATCCTACTGCAGCTGTCTAGTATTTCTATTTTAAACCAATATTTTTTTTTAATGATCAGAGTCACCACTTTACTGAAATCCCTAGTATGATTACAGTTAGTGTATTACACTAGCCTTGCATAAAAGAAGTACACCTCTCACGTAATATCACTAAAAACATCTTCCAATATATTAAGGGATAATAAACAATTATTATTATTATCCTTAAAACGGTCTTTCCTTTGGTTCACCTCTTAACCCTAACAATGGTAAGGCAGAACAGCGTCTGTTGAGACCATCATCATCTTCCTGCCCTTGTCCCATCTTATTTGGTGTCGGCGCAACATGTTTTTTTCTTCCATTCCATCATATCACTCGTCAAACTATCAGTAACTTCCTTTTCTTTCATATCACTTTACTTAATCCATCTATCTTTTCTTTGGCCTCCCTCTTCCTCTCCACCCATCCACATTTGTACTCATTTCTTACAGAGACCGCTAGTATTATATAAATTTATTTCAGGTAAGAGACACGAGCGACTTTGGCCGCCACTTCGCCGTCCGTCAAGACCGCCTGCACTTGCTGCTGACCAAGCTAGAAGAGCGCATGGCCACGCATGTGTCGGAACTGCCCACCATCAACCTGGCGCTGTATGCCGTGCCCTGCGAGAGGGCGCCACTCGTCATCTATGATAGTGACGGTTAGTTGGTTTTTGTAAAATTGATTGATAACCGAGGAAGAGTGTCCATGGAGTATCTTGCACGTTCTTCTCCATAGAGATCTATGCTTTGGAACGTGCAATTTAGTTTCACTTGTTTGACTGACCGACATCTTGACACTTCAAAAGTGCCTTTAACTGGTCTATTTGAAATAAACATTTCTGATATCTGTGAAATAAAGTATGTTTTTCTAATATCTCGGCGACCTATAGTCTGTCTAATAAGTCAACCGACTTGGGAATTTTGTCATTTAAAAAATACTTATATTCGGTACTTTTTATAAGGTTCTTCTGTAAGTAAAAATACTGAAAAGTTAAAACAAAAGTTCGCTGCAGCGCTACATTGGCATTAAGTCGTCTAACAGAACTATTAAAACATGCAGCGCTAAAATGGCTTTTAGATGATACTTTTTCGCGACCAAAATGTCTTAAGCGCCATTAATTTCGTGTCACTTACGCGTGTCATTCAACATAGTGAAGGTATACAGACGACATTACACTTAATTCAACTGAAGTGAATGTACGGAACGCCTAATCTAGTGTAGACATATATATATATCGATGCATGAGATAAATTTTATCAACATAGCCAAGATTATGTATTCGGTCTATGTCCATCCAATTTGCCACAGACCAAAAAGTGCAGTCTCACGTGCAAGCCTTCATGTCTCCAAAATGGGGCGGCGTGGTGCTCGGCGGGCCCAGCGAGCCCGACTGCCGCGACGCCCGCGTCACCTGGCGCCCCAACGTCAGGGTCGTCATGGGCACCTTCATCTCACAGCTGCGGAAGCTGCTGGGGATAACTGATGCGGTGAGTAGCCTTTTATGGAAGAATTTTGACAGTAGCGCCCTCTGGCGAATCAAGGTGAGGCTCTTGGTAGGCCATCGTTATCTCACAGCTCAAAGGCCATACCACGACGTCTTTCAGTCCAGCGGGGCCACTTGAGCTAGACCGAAAAAGCTAGTGGTATGTATCTAACGAATTTACTGACAAGATCAAATGTATCTCAACTATTTTGCTAGAAATTACAATTAATCGCCTCGTCCATCCAGCAGACCCTCGGTTCTATTACGCTAATGCACCTCTTGAGCCATACAGGAAAAGTTTTTAACCAGTGCGCAAATTTTGACATGATAAACTTGAATATATTTTAATAAACACGTATTTTTTATTTTGATATGTGTTAATAGTAAAAAATAAAGTTATCGCTTACGAGACTTATTTACATAGAAATTTATTTTATGGTCGCTTGCCAGTCGGGCGCCCGGTTGACCGACTCACGCGTCGACTGGTCGCCCGACCGGCAAGCTGTATCAGCTGAGTTGTAGGTAAGTACTTATGTGCGTTCGCTCGATGCGACGGCGCCGACGTAAGTACCTACGCGGTGCGGTTACTGACCGCAATTTCGTGCTACTTTTTAAGTTTAGGTAATTCCAATTTTTCCTTCATACTTTCATGGGCTTAGGACCATCAAAATGCAGAAAATAAATCAAGTAATAATTTTTACATTCAAACTAAAACATTTATGTATGATAATTACTCATGATAAAATTTGAATTGAAAAAATTGCATTCTGGCGTATTTAAAAAATTGGAATCAACTACCTATTTACAACAATGTCCAATCAAAAAGAACCTAACACACTAAGATTGTTTATAATTTCTTACCTCTACATTTCGTTAATCACAGTATTTAAGGTATTGTTCGAAGTGACCTCCTCCTTTTTCCAGGCATAAACGTGCACGTTTAAAATAAGTTTGCATTTAGTTTGTTTAGGACACTAGTATCACTTTTCACTTCATTGAAAGCGTTATTTATTTTTTGTTTGCCAGTCGAGGTCTGCCAGACCCTAGTGCATGGCTCGGGGTTCTGAACTGGCCGTGATCAAGCAGCCTTTGATTTGCTGCAAGAATTATCCTTTCATTAGGTACCGTAGGATTACGGATCCCTTGGGCTCGCATACGAGGTACGCTCTCCCTCTCATATCTTCTTCGTGCTGCTCGTAAATTTTCGTGGCTAAGTAGATACACTCGCACCATTTCGTAGTATTCGCGGTGATTAAAGTTCGACATCGTGACGACACGAGTACGCGGCACACACGCGCGCAGGGATGAATATGAGCGAACGTCCGAACCCCGCTTCCGCAAGTGACGTACTGCAGATCCGCACATCAAAGGCCGCCGCCGGCGCCGCATACCCCCGCCCCCTTCCCCCCGCACCCCCGTCTCGTACAACGGGCGGCGCGGTGGCCAGCGCGTTTTCATTCATAGTATTTAATAGTATTACGATTAAATTATGTCCATGTTATGCTTATTTCAAAATGGGACAAGGTGGAAAAATGTGAAAAAAAAAGTTATAAACTAAAAATGGAAATGTGTTCTATTACTTACACTGAGCCACCAAAAAAAATTTACGCAGTGGTTAAAAACTTTTCCTGTATATTAACTCCAAAGGATCTTTAACAGAACAGGACAAATTCAGCAAACAAATAATTAAAAAAACACGACTGCCATGTCAAAAAATAAACTAAAAGTCAAAAAAACAAGAAATTAACAAAATAATTTATAGAGAAGTGAAAAGTAAAAACACATTCACACATTAACTAAACACGGAATGTCGGAACTCGGAAACAACTTGATCTACAAAACTGTAATTTCCATCGCAGCTAGGGGACCACTCTGTAAGATAGTTTCCTAAAGTTTAAGAAGTCCCCCGACTTTTGCCTATGTTACTCGGGATGACGCAAGGATTTAGAATCCTTGCGTCATCCTGATACCTCACACATGTAAATCAGTTCAGTCATTTAGAAGCTATGGTGGAATAAAGTAACTCACATACATACAGGTGGACCGATGACCTGGTGAGGGTTGCTGGAAACTGATGGATGCGGGACGCACAAGATCGTTCATTGTGGCGACGCTTGGGGGAGGCCTATGTCCAACAGTGGACGTCTATCGGCTGAAATGATGATGATTATTACATACATACATACATACACACATTAACCCTGAAAACATAACACTCCTTTTTCTGAACAGTCGTGTAATAAAAAGAATTGTCCACCCAGCAGGGCCCTTGTAGTTCACCAATCCGAATTCGCTTGATGAATTGCGTAATTTCTCATTTCAGGAACACATCGAAGGCGCTCACTTGGAGCCCCTGCGCTCTGTAACTCCTCGCCAGTGGGAGATCGACAACCTGCTCCGCATCAGGACCTTGGAGCAACTTACATCGGCAGAGAGGACGCTGCAGTCATTAGCGCAGTTGCTTGGTAAATCTGTCAAAACATAAAAAAAAAACTACCTTTTACCCGCAACTTCGCCCGCGTACGAGAAATATTAGCTTATGTCACTTAGGAATAAAGCAGCTTTCTATCGGTGAATATTTTTTACCAATCGGACCAGTACTTCCAGAGATTACCTCCTACAAACAATAAAAAAATTCACTTCTTTATGTTACATTAATTTAGGTGTAGAAAACCTTTTTTACAGAAAAAAAATAAGAATAATTCGTATTTGACAAACTGAGTGCAGGAAATTAAAAAAAGAATTGGTATGTATCTCATTTTTACGCAAATTATGTGGGGAGGTTTGGACTCATGTTTTCCTAAAAGAAGGGTCCGGTGTAGAAGTAGTTATTTTAGCTATTTTAATAGTACAGTATACCGGTCCCCTAAGTATAGGCCAGTGTTATCCGAAAGGGAACTCGAGCCCCGGGATGAAGGCTAGAAGGAACGGGGTGGGTCTTTTAGTCAGTAAGAGTCTGACATTATTTCCCACTCCGTCAAAAAGCGGAGGTTGTCATTGGATGATTTTTTCCCACTATAAAAAAGGATCCCTAAGTATTATTATATTGTTTCTTTCAGTTTCGTTCTAAGTTACATTTTAGGGTCTTTTTCAGATGTCGAAACGGGTCTTTTATTTTTTAACGAGATCAGTTGGCGAATCTTGCGATATATTCACATTCGTCGAACGGTTCAAATTATTTCTTCACATATCGCTGTCCTTTCCAGGCGAAATCTCAAACATCGTGATCAACGATGAAGTGGGCGCCTCAATCAACTCAGCAGTAGACAGCATCCAGCAAGCCAGCTCGCTGATGACGAAGGGAAAGCTGGTGGAGGCCTACAAGATGTCTCAGAGCGCCTTCCTCGCGGCCGAGACAGCGTTCATGGAGCCCAGTCTATTGGCGCTGTTGTACTTCCCTGATGATCAGAAGTGAGTGGAAATTCTCTTGGGTCCCTTATAGCACGAAGAAACTCCAAACTTAAGCGGCCATGGGCAGGGTACATTACTAACAGAACAGATTGCCGTTGGGGCCGAAGGGTTCTGGAGTGGCGACCGCTTATCTGAAGATGCAGCGTTCGAAGGCCTGCTACAAAGTGGATCGATGACCTGTTGATGCGGAAATCCGATGGATGCGGGACGCACAGGATCGTTAATTGTAGCGACACTTGGGAGAGGCCTCTGTCCAACAGTGGATGTCTATCGGCTGAAATGATGATGATGATGATAGCTTTAGAGCTGGAGTAGTTCATCATCAAGATGGTAGTTCATCATAGTGTCTTTAAGGCTAGAATGAAGGCTCTTGATAAACTAGTGCGCCTCACCATCAACGACTGTATCACTACTTACCATCAGGAGGGATCGCAGTCAAGCATTAATTTATATCGATTAAAAAAAAAACCTTTAAATTCCGTAATTAGAGACACTATAGAAAGACAATGAGCGAGCGAACGACGGCGTTCGTTTTGATCCGCCCCCAAGACGACCCACTGACCAAAATCATCCGAAAGCATTGTTGCAGGGCCAAGCCGCCCAAAATTTGAAGTGCGCGATGCACACAGGCGCCATAGTGTACGGGGCGCCCCGGATGAGATGATGATGAGCCAGCGATAATTTTTTAAAATATATTTGCTACACCAACAACAAAATCATTATAGTTTAGCATAGATAAGTACATCGGTAAACATCTCCTAAGACAAAATTAATTATGTCTTGTTTAACAACAACAAAAAAAGCGCTCTATAGGTTTCGCACACAGGCGCTGGCTAAAGTCGACTCGGCCCTGCACTGTTGAACATAGACCTCACCCAAGTGTCGCCACAATGACTGGCCTTGTGCGCCTCGCATCCATTGGATTCCTGCGACCCTCATCAGATCATCGTTCCACCTTGTTCGGCCTTCGAACGCTGTGTCTTTCGGTACTTGGCCGCCACTCCGGAACCTTTCGATCTCGTCGACCATCTGTTCTGCGAGCAATGTGCTCTGCCCAACAACTTAAGGAACCGGCGACGAATGAATTAACAGACAAACGTAATACCACGCTCATTTGAAATTGGAGCATATTTCCAACATATTATGATGATATTCGGTTATAGACAATATTTATCTAGGTTCCTACGTCTTTATTTTGAAAAAAAAGCGAAAAGAAATTTAAGCGAATTGTATTTCGCACTTTTTTAAAGCGTAAATGGTAAAACATGCCATTTTTTTTCCTGTATTAAAAATAACAATATTTCTAACATTCTCGACGTAGGAACCTAGATAAATATTGTCTATAACCGAATATCATCATATGTTGGAAATATGCTCCAACTGCAAATGAGCGTGGTATTACGTTTGTTTGGAAATTCATCCGTCGCCGGCCCCTTAAGTTAGATAATTCTTCGGGATATATCTGTGATCTGTGTATGTGAGAAGATCTCTTAGTTTCTTCGAAAATCCTACAGCTAAGAATTGTTACCGGAGTCGTCATCTATCATAAACGCCCACAAATTACAACTCGTAAATCAGGGCCGTTACTAGGGCCACCACTGCTTATCATATAGAATTGATATCATTTTCGTTTCCAGGTACGCGATCTACATTCCATTATTCCTTCCGATAATGTTCCCGGTGGTGCTATCCCTGAAGAATTTGCTCCTCTGGTTCAGAGGCAAACCCATTCACAAGGAGAAGATGGACTGAACAAGTAGTACTAATTAATTAATATAATTAATATTAAATGTACTGAATAAAGTATTGTTATTATAACTGGAGTGTGTATTTCTTGATAGCTACAACCTAAGGGTTTTTAATAGTTTGTACACGAAGCACCTTGTAAATCTGCACAGGCAAAACTGTGGTGAAATTTGTGCGCGTGGTATGTCCATATGTGAAGAATTAATAATTTACTTCATTCACTTCTAGGCAAGCATGCTCCAAGGTCGGCTATAATATCATCGCTTATTATCAGATGAGATAGATGGTTAATTGCGAGCCTATCAATATTATAAAAGTAGCTTTTGCACGCGGCTTCGTCCGCGTACATAAAGTATATAGCCTGTGTCACTCGGGAATAAAGCAGCTTTCTATCGGTGAAAAAATTATAGATTAAAATTATTTATTTTCAGAGATTACCTCCTGCAAACAAAAACACAAACTTTACCTCTTTATTATATTAGTGTTGGTGTAGATAAAAGAGTTTTTTTTTTTAATTCAGCTAGGTTTGTTATATCATCTGAAGGAAAAGAAAGAGGAGGAAATATAAATCCAGTTACAGAGCTGACATAAAGACGAAAGTAAGTGTTCCTGCTTATTATGATTTCGAGAAGCTGGTCCTCAATAGAGAAAATCGAATGGTGCTGCACTGACAAGTATTTATTTAAAAGAGCTATGAGCTTGTAAAATCATTTGCTGACTATAGGTAAAGTTATGTGAAAGGGGTAAACGCATTTCACATAATTTTGGCAGACAACATATTAAGAGTCTTATCCTTTATGTGGCTTTTGTCAGGTGATTGTGAGAGTTTTGACTGTATATTACTGGTGGGAGTGGGAGCGGATGAAATTGATGATACAAACAAGCATCTCTTGAGAATTGTTGTTTTACTGTTTTTACAGTCGGCCATCATCAGATCTAAACTAGATTTATGTTCATACATGCCCTAAACTATCAAGTTATTCGAATTACCGCAGTCATGGAACGCAAAGGTCAACTGAAGGAATAAAGGTGGGTTTTAATCAGTAAGTCTGACAACACTCGCTCTACCCAGAGCGGCAGAATTTATTTGACAATTTCATACCTCGTAAAAAAGTCGCCAATATGACAGTTTAAAGCCTACAGGGGCTTGGTTTCAGGTTTACAGAATTCTTCGAAAGAGCTACTATGGTCCTGAAGAACTGAAGGTTTTAGTCAGTAAAAACCTGACACTGTTTTGCTCCACCCAATACGGGAGAAGTTATTTCATGATTTCCGTACTCTAAAAAGATCTGAAGAAAATATATATTTCCTTGGTATTAGTAGAATTACTATACTTATATTTATTACATTAGACTGAACGGATAATAAAACGAGAATATTGCTTCAATTATATAATGTATCATTATTAATACTTGAGGTACTTAATCAGAGTCGGAATCCGATCAAAACATTAATAACTAACTATATTACGATATCATTGTGCAGAAAATACATTGTGTGTTGTTCAATTATAATTTATTCTAATTATACGTTTGTATGTACTGGGGGCGGACTTATCGGAAAAAGGTAAAAATATTTGACCCTGAGAGTACAAGCTTAAATAAGATATTACTACTGTTAAAACAAAAATCATAAAAAAAGTATGTTTCAGATACTAAGGGCACGATTGGCGCAGTGGTTGAGCGGTTTGCTGCTGTGCTGCATGTGGCGGGTTCAATTCCTGCACGGAACAAATATTTGTATGGCTTACAGATAGAAGTTCCGAGTCTGGATATCTTGGACATGTTTGTGATCGCACCCACGACTTAGGAATAGGTAGGTAATTCCTAGAGTGGGGCAACAATATTTAACTTAAATTCTTTTAGTGGGCCTATTTAGACTTTAAATAAGATTTTTGTAGTCACCTTCACACTATATATAGATATTCTGGCTTTTTGTTTTGCTATATCGGATAAAAACTTATTTTACAGACATCTGTCTGTATATACACTTACATGTAACACATTGTTTTATGAACATAAATACTAATTAGTGCACAATAAGTCCGTCTCCAGCGCATATTTAACTTAACGACTATTGAAGTGAACTTGAAATGTAAACGATGACTGATATGTGGACACGTCCTTCAATAACTCAACCATTAGTTATATATAATTTGTCTGTCTCGCCGCATGCAAATAAGATATTTTGCAATAGGTACACTTTTTGTAAAAGCAGAATTTTACGACACTTTTTCCCCGACAAAATACGCCACTACAATTTTCACTGAAACCTTAGTAAATTAGGTATTTCTTTTTTTTAATTTTCAGGATAAAATAATGGACTTATTCAACACAATACAGCGACAAAACAACAATTTTTTAGGACATTTTGCATTCTTCATAGACCAAAATAAGAGCTCCAATTTCTATCCTAACTCGATTCATTTCTTTTAACGTTCTATATTTCTGGTATTGTAAAGATACTCATAGCATAGATTCTTGAACACCTTATATTTACTTTTGGATATGTACCGATCTATTGCTTGCAAAGGGCACACAAATTCACTGCATTTGTAAATTATAATTTGCAATAGGTAAGAAGCAATTCGGAAGTATATAATCGATTCAAATCGGTACACATCTTACATTCATTTATCTACTAACGAAGGACAATTCACACGAGTTATCTAAGTACATTAGGATTCATTCCAATCGGTTTCCGTGATCATGGCCACGTTTTCCCCTTTGCCGGGTAGGTAATCGAACTCCCAGAGGGAATTGGCCAACACGAGTGTCTCCCCTTCTGACAGCTCGAAGTTTAGAGTGTAGCAATCCTCCTCACAGGGAGCGCGCGGCTTCAGCTGCATGAACGTCTTGCCTTTCAACTGAGACATTATTATCAACCCGATGTCAAGCTCCAAATACTTATATCTATGAGTATCATAGTTCTTAGATAGTAACAACCAATTAAAATGGGAAGGAGGGATATGGGGGGACAGGAAGTAAGGTCTAGGCGCGAGGATCCTAAAGGATTTAACCGCACGAATATCGCAGTTCTGAAAATGGACAAACCAACTCGGTATGTCAGTGTTAGTTATTCTAGAAACTATTTCTTCTAAGTCCATTGGCTGGCGACCGATTCGTATGTTGGTGAGGATCCGACAAGGAACTGAGTCGCGGAGTCGGTCATCGTCGCTGATGAGGCCGGTCAGGTTGAGTTCATCGCGTGGAGACCAGTCGTAGTGGGCATCCACGACGATAACCGGCGCCCCGCGGAGGAGGTGGTGGTTGAAAACTTCGTTGTATGAGGTGTCAGACAAGCGGGCAATGTTTTCTGGAAAAATTACAACATCAGTGAACATTTTATCTTTCGATACTCTACTATCTGGTTCCTATCGATTCCTAACTGAACAGTTCAGTGCATTCGAATAAATTCAATTCAAATAACGACAGATGTTTGATAAATGTAAATGGGACACGCCTGCACACCAAATACGAAGTTACCTATCTAATTTGAATGGAAATTGGTTTCGTTCGGAGTTAGCGGCAAAAAAAAAACACAAGCTGTTTCAGTTCAAAATCAATAGATAACTTGGAGCTTATTACACTCAAAACCTTGAAATTATAGCAAATTAACTTTAACCTTATTGAACCTTGAGTTATTAGAAAACTTTAGACGCCATAGCTAGATACCTAAATACGGTTGAATTAAGTACTGCATTGACTAAGTTTCCTTCAACTGCAGTCATCTGAAGTCTATATACCTACCATCAACCTAAACATTAACCTCTTGTACCGTAATAACGTTTACGTTGATCACGTGAACTGTCTTGGCACGTGAGATAAGTTTATCTACATGTTTTTTAAAGCCAACATTTTCCAACCGTGTTGGAGTCGGCTTCCAGGCAAACCAAATGCTGCTGGATATCAGTTACATGGAGCGACTACGTAATGGCCTCCATAACCCAGTAATTGGCTAGAGTGAATAGGGAAGAGCCTATATTCACTTTAGCTTCTAGTGTTGATGAAGTGCAGTAGCTAGTCTATTAAGGAATCAACTAGAGCGCTTCACAATTAAATTGCATCACTACTTATCATTGGGTAGGACCGCAGTCAAGTACATGTCTATATCATTTAAAAAAAAAAACTGAAATTATACATAACGGCTCTCAAAGATCTACAAATGACAGCCTGGACCAACAGCTTATTGTGCTTTCCAAGGCATGGAGGAATCTCGATATAGTTACCCATTACTATACTATTACCATTATTTACTTGCTGAGCTCAGCAAGCGTTGCTTTTGAGGCTGATCCGTGCGGCTTTTATTAATTAGCCATGAGGCCATGAACAACCAAGTAGGAGAACAAAGGTTACCGACGCGGCCTGAGGTAGTGAGCAGGGCACATTGCTCCCAAAAACAGATGGTCCATGGTTCCGAAAAGTTCTGGGGAGGCAACCGCGCACTGGCTTTGGACGCAACTTTTGAATGCCTTCCATAAGGCGGACCGAGACTCACAGCGCCGGTGATTGTGGCGATACTTGGGGGAGGCCGATGTCCAGCTCGTCTTTTCTCAGAAGCTTAGACAACTTTACTGGATTTCGTTATAATTGTTATATTTTAGGTTCTCGTAATTATAACGATACGATATTTATCATTGCAATTTTAGCTTATTTAAGTATTTTATTATTATAAACCAGGTTATCTTACGTTTTTAATACCTATTATTCATTTATTGTGGACACCTACCACAGTGTTGTCTCTTTTAACCCAAAGGTTGACAGGTAGAGGATGCCTTGTTGCATTAAGTCCGCTTATGTACGGGCAGGTTTGTTTCGCATATATCGCCACGTGCTATTTATTGAAGTTGATGCGCGTTCAATCGAAGTTCTTTATGGTACTTGGGTGATTGCACTTCGAGTATTTGGTTTACTTGTGATCCTTATCAACTTTTCGTAACGATTTTAATATTTTAACTGAGGTCCATCAACTGGTACAGACGGGGTTGAGCTAATATGCCTGCAGCAGTTAATTAAAAAAACGACAGTAGGCTTTCAACTTTCTATTATTTATTGTAAAGCTAATATAAATATAAAACCACACTTCAAACAAGTACCCTACCTAAGGGGGAAACCTAATTGCTCTTGTGCACAAAATATTTTCGTTTTGTCAAACAGTTTTTATGCGATAAAATTATTTTTATTTGTGTACAAGAGCATTACAAATGAGCTTTTATGAAATAATTTACACCTAACTACAGCAGATTTTCTCTTCCGAACATACGTAAGTACAAAACTTTTACAAATAATTAAAGCATTAAAATTATCACTCACTACATGTGCTTAAACGAAAAACTAATATAAATAGGCGAACTATATACTGCTAGTGCTGCTACGTATGTATATCCAAGACTTTTTCGACAATCTTTTTTTCCGTCATCCTAGCCATTATCTGAGGAAAAGAAAAGAAAAACTGTTTAAATCCAAGCGAATGCACAAAACTTATATTTCTGAAGGCATTTACGCTTGAAGAATAAATTAATGACTTTTCCGAGCAGTCTTCTCTTTTTGAAAACATGTGCTAGTGCGTCTCCCTAATAATTAAGTTAGATAATAATGTAAAGCAAGCGTAATCACCAATAACATCCATTCAAATGGTTTGTAAAAACAATAAAATACTTACTGACTGCCTCACAGGCTATGCAATCCGTTGTTGACACTCCTCCATCTACATTAGGAGGTTCCGTTGGTCGCGCGATCATGCACTTGTTGTGGTACAAAGGAGTCCAGTCCCAGACAGGCAATAATTTGATGAGAACAATTCTGGCCACCGCAGATGCATGCCACTTGAATGTATCCGTCTGGCTCACGGTGTATCCAATCGCCATCCCCATAATCAAAAGCAGAACCACCCTTGTCCAATGCTTGATAGCGGCTTTCCTTACTGAATTTGTCAAAGGCCGACAAATCAAATCCATTTCTTCATCGCTCATGCCAGCTTCCTTGCAATATTCGTAGAAAGAACGCACTTCGGAGTTAATTAACTCGAATTTTTCACGTTGAGACATTTTTGCCCCGTTTTTGAGACTCATCTTGATGACCTAGTCCCGCGGCGATCAATAATAAACTCGTCGGTTTTATTGATAGGAATGAAATTTCGCGCGCGCGCGGAAAGCTCTATTAGGTTTTAAATGTTGCAGTACTGTTCCAATCATAGACATATTCCATTGAAGTCAATGACACAGCAACATTAAAATCGACTAAACTTATATTTATAAAAATAATATAATTAAAAAATTGTAATTTTTCTCGTTTTTAAAACACATTGTTATTATTTATATCATAACTATTTTTTAACTTAGAAATATTCTCACAAAAATAAATGAATAAACATTTACCTACTTTGGCCCGAGAGAATACGATTTCATTGTCATGGCTAGTTCGATTTTTGCTTGAACTCGACTCTAATCAATATTATTCTTTTCAAGATACGGTCAATTATTTTTTTTGGACCTCTATACTTTGTTTTTTTTTTATTTATAACTTGGCAATACTGTAAGTCAAATACCCATCCGCCATATTAAAAGTTCTAAAGTGGGAAGTCGGTCAAACGCTGACCCTATTAGTTATTTCTATTTATTGTGTGACGGTATTTATTGAAAAAGTTGTCGTAAAATTTTCTAGCACATTTAGTGAACTATTTGTTGTGATTTGAATATAGGAAAGTGCGTTTATACAAATTTGCAATTCGCCTAATGAATACGTCACAGCGCCATGTTGTATTCCTGCGCTGATTGCAGGCACGAGAAATCTGCCAACCCGTTTATTTTCCGGGATTAGTTCCCGAGAATAAATCGAACTGCGATTTTGTACTCAAATATATTTTAATTTATATTTGTTGGCAAATGTCAAACAACTTTAGTGGAATAGATGCATCCCTGTCGTCGCATTTTGAGTGCTAATTCCTAATATCTACTGCATTTTTGTGCATCCGCGAAAGTTGAAAGGACTGTGTTGTAAAAGAAAGAAGTGATAATTAGCCAAAATTCCGGTCCCTACGCGCAGACGAGAAGGTGCCTACCCGCCGGGGCAAGCAGGCGAAACGGACATGAACAAGCGTAAAAATCGCCAAGGGCCGCCGAGGTAACTACCATCCATTTACCATCATTTTTGAGCATCGAGCTGACATGTCTTTGTTGTTGGGGCTAGTGTCCGCTTAGTAGCGAACATTTTGTTGTCACGTTGACAGATTTTGGGAGGTTGTTAGGCATGGATACGCTGACAGTGTAAACAAAAATGAGATTGTGCGGTGTTGTGTGGTGTGAGATCGGCGCGTGCGATGCGGCGCGTCGCGGCGCTCTAGTCTAGATGTTTGGCCTACTTTTGCTCCGTACTCGATACGATTAATATAGCCGTCTGATCAGCTGTTGGCGATCCCAGTACGCTAGTCGCAAACCGTACTAATTATGAACTGCAATTTACTATCTAAGCTAAGATTGCAAACTGTCACTTTCATACAAAATTTTGCTAAAACAACCACAAAGTAGACGCAGGCCGCGTTTGAAGTGCCGTTCTCTAACATTCTGTAATAGGAAGTAAGGTAAATGCTTTTATTTTCAATCACTTTCACTAGTTTGTACGATGGTGGATATAATACTGGCAAAAGTCCAAAGTTCTTAATTAGAATTCTCTTAATGCTGTTAATTTGTGTTTAGTATTGGTTAAACCATATGAATTTTAACTGTGTGTGATAAGTTTTCATGTGGTAATTATTTAGTGATTTAACTGCTTCCTCATAGAATTGTATGGTAATGTTGATAGTTTATAGTCCATCATGTTGCACATTTAGGGAAAACTCTATTACACTACGAGTTTACTATGAATTATCTGTACCTTCACATTTGGTTAACGGGTATAGACTTTCTAATTTGCACTGTGCACATGTTCTTTTTCATGTTCCGATAAAGATCGTAGTTTGAAGTTGGTTCATCAGTCCCACTTATTGTCCTGAAAATATTGTTTTCAGATAGTCATTATAGTGTTAGCTAGATCATTGATTACGAACATCACAATAACCATTCCCTTTCAATTGTCTCATGTTTAATGGGGGAAGTTAAATCGATGATTCACAAGTAAACTTAAATTGCATGATCAATATAAATATGATGAGTATTTGATGGTGTTTTTCAACTCTGCAACATCAATAGTTTATTTTTAATTGATTTATGTTGTAATGTTTGAAACATAACAACTTGAGTTTATGTGGTAACAAATTAACAACATTGTTGTTAATATTTAATTTGTTATGAAAACTGTGTCAATGCAGTTTATCTGATAGTTTTATCTTTATCCAATCTAGAGACAAGAAACTTAAAGACAATTTAGTTTTACTGTTTGTTAGTGCCATCAATACATTTGAACTTGCAAGAAGTTACTGCTTACCATCAGGTGGGATCGCAGTCAAGCACTAGTTTATATCAATTAAAAAATAAAGTTAAATTAGTGGCAAGATACCTTTGAAATCTAATTTTTCTTCTTCATTGGAGTCAACGGTAAAATCTTATTTTTTTTTTGGGCCTACACCGTTATCAGGACAGGATAGGTGTGGTTGACAGCTGATGGATTCATACAGTGTAGCTACCTATCTTTTTCTTTTTTTTTATTGTAGATAGGTTTGCACTTGACATTATTTTCGCCCTGCATCCTATCCTACCCATGCTATGTAAAAAGACCTTAGGAGGTGGCAACACTAATTACAACAACAGTGACATTCATTGAGACTTCTAAAGTGCAGGTGTAAGAAGCATGTGGGCAATCCAACATATGGCTCCTGTTTTGAACAGGCGCACCACACTCATATTGGGTACCTATCCAACAGGTCCTTAAACCCATCTTTACATGTAAAGCAAGCATAATTATACATTTTCCTTGCTTAAAATATCACCAAAGTCATTGTTATCACACAACAATCATCTCAATACATGTTGTTAAGGCAATTAACCTACAAATTATAAACAATTTTTACTAAAAAACTATAATTTTTTATCTGTGCAACAAAACTATTTACTATCTATGGCAGCTATTTTTATAACTTGCGGTGCAATACTGACTTTCTAAGAAAATATGATAATTTGCAACACAAATGAGATGGTGTTTCCATACATGGTGTAAGTTTTTTGTATTTTATGAATACTGGTACATCCTAGTGTTGATAATGTTGAAGCTGTGTAATCATAGTACTTTCTGGGTGCCATTTTATGTTTCCTTTTGATCTGGTTTAGGATAAGTGTGTATTTTTCATTTGAGTTAAAACAGGCATCTTGGTAGATAGGCAAGATGGCTATCTATGTTTTTATCATACTTTCATTATCAGTATTTTGATATTCTGATGTATTGAGTCAGCATTTTTTCTTACATTGATTTTGCTTTTTCTGTGTAATTGCCTCAAGCAATATGTTCTAAATATTTACTATTATTGATGATTTTTGCCTACCCATGATTGGTTCAGTTCTGGGTATATTAAACCTAGAACATTACTCAGTTTAGAAGCTTACTTTTAAACAGATAGATTGCAGACTTGATCATCTTTCTGCCCCTGTCCCATGTTCCTTGGGGTTGGTGCAATACATTTTATCCTTTCATTCAATCTCGTCACCTTTTAACTATCACTAATTCCTTTTTTTTAAAGTTCCACTGACAATCCATCCATCTTTTCATTGTCCTCATAGACACTTCAATTAAAATTGTTTCTTGATTTAAGAGACCTACATAACTATCTTATCCCAATCTTCACAAGATTCAGAGCAGCACATACTATAATTCTATAAATCTTAATCAGTACCTACTCATCACCAGTTCTGTCTATACTAATATAATAAAGAGGTAAAGTTAGTTTTTATATTTTTTTGTTTGTAGTAGGTAATCTCTGAAACTACTGGTCCGATTGCTAAAATTTTCATTACTGACAGAAAGCTGCTTTATTCCTGAGTGACATAGGCTATATTTTACATATGTACGCGGGCGAAGTCGCGGGCAGAAGCTACTATTTTAAATGTCCGGTGTGGGCTACTATAAGTAATAGCTTAAAAAAAGACTAGATAAAAAATTTGCGCCCTTCCTAGGACTGTGTCCTGTGTCTGGACAACGCTGACTCTGTCCTAGTTATGGCACTTCTCATCTAAATATTCAACCTCTTCCATAAGCCATAATTAAGATCTTTGATAGATGATGAACTGCACCTAAAATTCGTAAATACTTGTGTACAACTGAGAGGTACTAGCTTGAAGAAAGAATCTTATCAATTGGAGACAAGTTAGGAAGTAGGTTACGTGATGCAGTGGTCATGTTGTTTTGATAAGATAACACAGTCTGATTTCACCGTTCAAAGTTTTCTTAAATATTGACATGATTGGTTTGAAATATTTTAAATCTGTGATATTTTTGTTTCAACTTAAAAATAATATTTAACAACTTTCACACAATGCAATTTAGTCCCAAACTAATGCTTGTGGTATGAGTACTAGACAATAGATAAACATTTTGTAATATTTCTAAAAACATACATATATATTATAGATAAATTACACCCAGACAAAGAACAAATGATTGTGCTCATCACACAAGTATTTTAGATGGGAATCTAACCCACAACCTTTGGCATAACAGTCAGGGTCCCTAACCACCAGACCAACAGGCCAGTCAAACAGTAGCAACGGGTCAGTAGGTACTTTATTGAATACTAGCTTTTGCTCGCGGCTTCGCCCCATACATAAATTATAGCCAAGTCACTAGGAATTAAAGAAGCTTTCTGTCTGTAAAAAAATTTTAGTAATTGGATCAGAACTTTCAGGGATTATCTCCAACAAACAAAATAATCAAAAAAAAAAAACTTCCTCTTCCTTTTAGTAGTTATTATTGAATATGAGTCAATGTTTTTATTGCATTTGTGACAAAACTGGTAAATCCTGAGTTAAATGTAAACAGTAAAATTGGGGAAAACAATACATTGATAATAATATAAAAGATAACTATGCTATTACCTAATTAACAGGAACATCTACTGTTAAGAATTGTGAACCAATTAGGCTAATGTGATTGGCACAAATAATAATTGACTTTTGTACTAGTTAATTAATCTATACAAATATTATGAAACAATGGTATTTTGTTTATTTGTTTGAATGCAGAATCTCAGAAACTACTAGTTCAAATTAAATAATTCTTGTCGTGTTGGATAGCCCATTTATCGTGGAAGGTTATAGGCTATATGAATATAAGATCACATTACAACTAATGGAGCAGCAACCAAAAACGCTGGTGGAACTGCGGGGTACATAGCTAAAAAATGTATTAAAACAGTATCAACGTATATATAATACGAAACCCAATCTATAGACTGAAAAGAACAAATGTGCTATATGACTAAGGAGAGTTAAGGCATTGGCTTTAACCCACCATAATTTCTATTTACTGCAACCTTTCTGATTAATGTCAACTGGGCTGATTGCAGATTTCATACGAGAAAGGAAAAAAAATTGTTTCATCATTTTAATTCTGTGTTTGTGATAAATTATATAAAAAAAAACATGCACACTATGACAATTAAAGAGAGGTTTTTTTAAAAAAAAATAATGGTTTGTAATAACTTATCTAATTGCTTGAAGAACATTAATGCTACAATAACATTACCAATGTTTGGAAAGCAACAAGACTCTTATCTTAATGAAATAGATTATTAATGACCTGCCATTTACAATGGTTACTCAACCATAGAAAGTGTATCAGCCACTTGAATTTTTGTCAATGACTTCTTTTTTGTTCATGTTCGAAGCATTCAAAATCAAAAGCTTTTTTTTTTCAAATAGACCATTTGCAGGCACTTTTGAATAGTCAAATGTAGGTCAGTCCAAAAATAAGTAAAGCTAAATCGCATGTTCCAAAGTGTACTTATCTCGATGGAGAAGAATGTGCAAAAAACTCCACGGATACTCTTTTAAATCATATTATCAGTTACATATAATATGTAATCTTATTTCTTGTCGTTTTATTAGTTTGCTTACTGACACATTCTGAAGTTGAGTCATTGTTTTGCCACATTTGAAATGGAGTTTTTCAATTTGATTGTTTATTTACCAATGTCTAACAAGAGTTACAGGCTAGAATCAATATTAATTTATTTAGGTTCAATGTTCTCAAGCTCATTACATTCAAGAATACCCATTATTTTTTTATGTGAAGTTGGAATACCTACTCATTTATTTTATCAAAAGTATTTATTTAATTTAGTAAAAAAAAATTTGAATCCGTTTACTCTACTTAAAGATCATTAGAAAACCAGTGTCAGACTGCATTATTTTATTTGGCAACATTGCTGAAATTAACCTTATCGGTATAGCAATGTGCAATGAGGCACATACAATGTTATTAGTTTTTAGTTATTGCAATTTTTTTTATATTGTGTGATCCTGGTGACTCTTGTTGAATAAATATTTTTACTTGTTGAGTTAGTGAATAAACAGATACAGAAAGCCTCTCTTTTTAGATACTAGAGATAAATGCTTTCAACTTGAGTAATAATAGAAAATCTGACTTGAACATTTTAATAGAATACAGTAAAGTAAATAAATAAAATAGTAATTTTCTCTTCGGTTTCTAACTCTAGTACTTACTGAACAAAGTTTGTCATGTTTTTACATTTGTTTAGTTTAGACCCAAGATCAAGCGGATGTGGTCTCCACATCTTGGGCGACCCTGTTCTCTATCGTTTGGGTACCATATGATTACTTGCTTGCTTCATTTGCTAGTCTTGCAACAAATCATGTAATCTGGCCAGCTCCATTTCCTGATGGTCGATTCAGGTCAGAATGTCTGAAACCTTGATTTTTTTGCGGTATTTCCGCATTACTATCCCTGAGTTTTATTCCTAATATGTATACTTGCTCTTAAAATAATCCAGAATTAAATACTTCAGTATTTTAAAATAACACCGTTCTAACGAACAGTGTTGGCCCAGTGGTAATTGCGCCGACTTACGAGTTGTAGGTCGCGGGTTCAAACCCAGACAGGCGCATACTTTGTATAATTTATTTCATCACCACTGATCTTTAAAAAATGGTAGAAGGAAATGTTAGAGAACCGGCTTATGCTAGTACCAAAAATTCGAAGATATGTGACATTCACCAAACCACACTGGACCCGCGTGATGTATTCGGGCCCATTCCCTACCCTTTAACATTATAAGACTGACTATGCTATGCCTCCTTTTTTAATATAACTTTTTTTGTAAAAATCATATCGGAACATGCAAAATATTACTGGCAATACATATATGTATGTACCAACACATCTTACAACTAGGAAAGATCTAAGAAGCATATGCTTCTAAGGTCATTGTAGCCGACTATAATGCATTGATGTAAATGTTATGTCTGTTTGATTACATGGTATAATTACATCTTAAACATAGCCTGCCCTTCAATTATTTCTGTTTTAATCGACTATAACATAGGCTTATCCTTGAAATAAAATATTTGTATCTGTGAATTCAGCTTAATGCCTGTGTAGATCATTATTTTAATGATAAAATGAAGAGGAGGGATGAAGCGCATGTAACTAAGAGAGTTCTGAGTATGCATGTAGATGGATGGAGAGGGAGAGGAAGGCCGAAAAAAAGATGGATGAATTGTGTGAAAAGTGTTATGAAAGAAAAGGGAATTAGTGATAGTTTGACGGGTGACAGGACAGAATGGAAGAAGAAAACGTGTTGCGCCGACCCCAAGTAATATGGGATAAAGTAAGTAAGAAGAGATCATTATTTTAATTGTGTTGTTCCATTACTGACTGAGCTGCGTATTACTTGCATCTCTTTTTCATTGAATCACCATTCCATCAATTTTGTTTTCAAGTCATTATTAAATTTTCTGCTGGAATTTTTTTTTTTTTGGGATGGGTGGAAAGGGTGGGAAATCATCAAATATGTTCTCCCGTTCAGGACGAAGCGAGAGGGAGTGATAGACATTGACTAAATAAAACCTACCTGTGTTTCTTCAGTTGTCCTTTTGCATTCTAGGGTCACGGGTTACCTCGAACAATCTCGTAACACTTTTAATATAGATACATAGATTATGCTTAGTAAACTGCAAGAAAAAGGGTTATACCAATTTGTCAAATCTATTGCATCCTACATGCTGCTTTCTATTCTCAGCTAGCAGATCTGTGTTGTCCTTTCCTCAATAGACCATCTCAGACAGACCCCTGAGTTTGTTTCGGTGTTTCGTCTCAGGGTAGTCAGCTAGGAAACACCGGTCTCATTTAGTTTAAATTAACGAAAAAGTTGATGTGTAAAAGTGTTTTTAAAACCTATTTGCACAATTATTATCATTATTACAAGCTCTAAATAAAAGCTTGTAATAATGATATTCACCTGTCCCGATGTTTTTCTGTCATCAAATCTTGTAAATTAAATTTGACCCACTTTCCGGTTACCAAGTAAGCTGAAATTTTGCATGCATGTGTAAATCAGATGACAATACAAAATTATTATGACAAGGAGCAGATCTGATGATGGAACCAGAAGCTGGCTATAGGAACTTGGTAGTTAAACGACACAACCCCATCGAGCTTGGGGTCGTGTGATTCGTCTTGACGAGTATTAATTATATAGGTATAACGAGCTATAAAAGCTTGCTATGAAAAAATGATTTTTCATTATAAGCTTGTTTATCAGTCTTGGTTTCCCCGCTCTTGCTTTGTTTTTGTTTTATCATTAGAATTGTCTATTACAATGACATAATGCAGAAAGCACTCCGATTCTCAACCCTGCAATTTTCATATTCCGTAAATAGTTTGCAAATACAAAACTAGCATCTTCAGCATGACTACAACCTATTTGCTACTATGTTAAAACAATGGCAGATCACGAATAGACTATCGTACTTGTTATAGGTCAAGGGTGAGCAGTGGCACTGTTTGATGACAATGTCATAATTCATTATTATTCACGTCCTTATGTTACGTCATGGTAGAATATTTAGAAGTTGCTATAATACCTTAAACGTATAATTGTAGGGTCCGAGGGCATAGGGCGCATTGGCTTTTCGTTTTTAATTTTGTGAACATGGTCATCACATCCAGGGTGTACATTAAGAGAGCCTTCATGTAATCAGAGAGAAGACTTTGCATGTAACCTGTTCGCAATTAACGTAGGAACAATCCAATAGAAACGCATCATTTTTAATATGACACAATTCTATTGATCAATTTCTTCACTACTCACGACCTGCCTTTTCTCTTAGAACCTTCTCGATCTCCATGCATTTTATATGGAAACTAGACTTGTAGACATACACTTGATCCACGCCACGCAAACTCATTCTACTTACAAATCAGGCGTGCTACACGTGTGCGTCGGTGTAATGTAGTTCTATCTTGACATTGGTTGCGGGTGCAGCCACAGGGCGAGGTAGAAGATAGACGGCTAGAGCGTAGTTTTGCAGAAAGACTATATTATACTGATAGTATAACACGAACACAAGAGACCAAGTATATGAAAACTTGCTCAGGTCTCTAAAGTTAAACATCATCTTCCTGCCCTCGTCTCGTTTAATCGGGGCCGACGCGACACGTTTTTTTCTTCTGTTCTGTCCTGTCACTCGTCACGCCATCACTAACTCCCTTTTCTTTCATATCACTCCTCACGCTCTTATTCCATTTATCTCTCTGAAAGGTTAATCTAATGTCATGTTAGTTTTTGAAAACGAGGAACGAAATAACAATTCGCCCAATAACTTGTTTAAGATTTGACAAATTAATACTATTCAATCTTCCACAAACCGGAGGTTTTACAATACATATGTACATTACATCCTGCACAGATGAATCATTAATTTAAATATTATTTCAAAACCTGCATAGCATTGCAATAGTCCTAATCATACTAACTTTCGCCAAGGTATGTTAATCAGTTTCCAGTCGAACCAGAATGCAGCTGAATATCAAATATTTTATGGTGTTTTCTTTAGTTGACATTCTGATTTATCTTCAAACCACTCGTTAAGCAATCCGTTAGTTGATAGTGAAATCTTTGTAATAAATTATAAGGTATTCGAGTTAAACCTGTACAAACGGACATACACGGTAACACATCTACACCATACACGTTTTACTATAGTAAAAAAAGATATGCAGGTTATGCATGAGATAGACTGTCTAAAAATGATTTCTGGTAGGTACGGGCTAGTTAAGCTAGAACTACATTAGACCAAAGTACACGTGGACCACGCCTGATTTGTACGTAGAACGACATCGCGTGGCGTGGACCTAGTGTATCTCTACATGTCTAGTTTCCATATGAAATGTATGGAGACCGACGCACCATGATCTGCGTACGTGGCACACGTCTGCGCTGCGTAGTCCTTTAGTCTCATCAAAAATGGCTCTGACATTTCTAAATGCAAAAAAAAAAAGAAAAAACTGTCTGTCTCCAAAAATCTGCTTCTGAAACCTAAAATAGAACCCGGAAAGTAATATTGCACGTGTGTAGGATATTAACAGTAATCTAAAATGTAGCTAACAAAGGTTTTGCACAGAACTGCCATCCTTGACCTTGAGACAACAATAAAATCCTTATTTGTGCGGCTAACCAATGCCAAACCGGGTTTATGTTTTACACATCCATCATATCAGATTTCTAAAGTCCCTCTTTTGGTTCTGAAATTGTAATAATTGTGTGTATGCTAGACCATTAAACATAATAATAGCTTGGTGGTACACTAAATGCAGTTTTATGTTCTCTTGAGTTTTATAAAGATTCACTGCATTTTCTTGTTCTTTTTACAACCCTCTTACTTCTTTTTCTGCCTCGTCTTTTTACGAGGACAGTTTCCAAATTATGCGTCGCTATTTTTGCCTGCCTCGAACGTTTTGTTCCTGTAGTCTTGCATGTCCTTTTGGACTATGATCCTCTTGTCTTTCTTCCATTTTTACAACCCAGATCCATGTAGATTCGTCTATCTCAAAATATCGTTTTTTTAGTAAGAATTGAGTAATAATTTACTTTTATTGCAGAAAGAGATTGTTCCTTTCCAATTAAAAAGTATTTATGACAATATGTTAGTAAAAAATATTCTACTAGATCAGCAGGCTTAGACAAATAAGTTTTCTGTTCGCGTAAGACTCTAAAGTACAAAATGCGGAGACGTCCAGTGACAAGTATGCCATACTTATATACTTATGACAACAGATAATTGATTTGTGTAAGCCCCCAGTAGTTTATGAAAAACCAGTCATATTTTTTTAGAAAGATATTGCAAAGAACTTTCTAATTAAGAAAGAAATAAACCCCTCCTGCAAAAAATGTGTACTGTTGCTTATTCTTCCTAAAACTGGTCGATATTTGCAAGGTAAACCCCGATTTCCGATTTAAGTAATTGAAGTTGAGTATTTTTCAAACTTAGCCCGAGAACCTGTCAAAATTGGGCATTCGTAGGGTTTAAGACGTTCTTAACACATACCGTTTAATTCAGAAACACCAAGTCAGTCCTGTCTGACGTAAAGCTGTCAGTAGCTGTGCAGTTTTACAGCAACTTTACGTATACCTTGTACCTGGCTCGGATCGGCACCCAGCACTTGACATCATAATCAATACCGCTTGATATCTATCAATCATGCTGGAGAGACAAAAACAATGTTGTATTTTGTATACACACATCTGTCGCGCCCCTGAAAATTTTCATAAAAGGCTTTTAACATTACTTTGACAGTTTTGTAATTAAAGTATGAAGTTTCTTGTTGGGAGGCGCGTATTCAACGTTGATCAGAAGCCCTACCATTAAACTCGTTAAAGTGATGAAGCTATAGGTACTACATTAGGTTTAGTATTTGCGAAACCCGAAACATTTAGGTAGCTAGTATTTTTATGTAAAGAATCTATGTACAAAATTTCTTATCTGTATCATGAAAAAAACACAAAGTGGCAAGCTTGTTATGTTACCTGGTTGTCCGCACAAATACATGGTCATCGGACGACTGAGGGGTGGTTTTGCTCCCGCACCCAGCTGTGTACTAGTGCTTAATATCCGCTATGACCTGTCGTGACCATGGCCGTGGGCGGAGCGGGAGATAGTGTCAGACTCTTACTGACTACAAACCCACTCCGTTCCTTCTAACCTTCATACCGGGGCTCGGGCTGTCTTTCGAAACTAACCCTGGCCCCAGTGCCTGCCGTGACCTGTGTTGTACTTAGTGTTGGAACTTTTAAAAATATTTTTGGGGAAAAAATATAACATGGCGTAAAAATCAAACAATTCTGAACAAACTATTTGCAGGTGTATAGCTTTATCCCTTTCTCCCTCGCACGCTTGATATTTCAACATGTCTTAGTAAGGCCTCAGACGTCATTCATGTCAGATTTCTAGACACACTCAAATTCGAGCAGTGATTTTAAAAGCGAAAATGTATCTTCCGCAATCCATTCACAAATTCACTTGTAGTTTTACCGACAAGGCAAACGACCTAAACATGGTATTCACATCTTAGAATGTTTCTTGAGAAAGTTGTATTTATAAACACTATAAGACCCAGACACAGCTGAGCAGTGAAAGTCATCGCAAAAGCGATAAATTGTTCCATGTTCGTTGTTGAGTTTACAATGCAGAAAATATTTAACGACACTATTATTTAGATTGTATTGATAAATGATTTTTATTTTGCAAATAGGATTTAAAAACCACTTTTACATCTCGAATTCTTTTTTTTTTTCAATTTTCTTTAAACGCAGACCTCGCGTTGTCTGACTTCTTTGAGAAGAAACACCGAAACAAACTCAGAGTTCGAAGTCTCTTAAACATAATATAATGGCCAAATTATAAGAGAATCATTCAGATTAGTGGCTGAGATAGACTTTTGAAGAAAACCACACAGATTTGAGTGGACCTGTCTAGTTAGCGCAAGCATTTGTCAGTATTGGTAAAGCTCAACTCAGGACTACTAAGGAGCTCAACGACTTGAAAAACAATAAATTTTTAGCCAGATAAACAATCAAATTACTGAAAAGATATCAAAATTAATTAAAAAAAAACAGTTGAATAAAATACAAAAGTATTAATCGCTAGGAAACCATTAATTTAAGCATTATTTTGGCTTAGATCAAGTACCGATAGAAAAGTTTTTCCTCATGTGATTCAGGGCGTACTTATAATAATATAGGTACATAGACTGCATAAACCACAGGATCCTGTTAAGCCATGTCGAAATTAATCATGAACTGGTTTCTAATGATGCTATCATCGTCGATGACAAAAGTATAATTAAAACGCAAATGTTTCTATATACATTAAAAGATTTTAACCTATAAATTAAATCCTAGCGTTCGGCGACGGGTGTGTGCATGACTTTGTAAAGGATTTTAGTTCGATCACCTTGTCCTGGCTAGACAATACAGCTATGTTATAGCTAGATACCTATTATCAGACACCTGAAGAACGAATTTTCCCAGTTAATCTCTCAAGTAGGATGATGTAACCGTTTTATAAACGAGTAACAAGCTTGATGCGAAGTCTGCGTACCGAATGCCGAAAAACTCAAGGGCGCCGCTTTTCATTTTAGGTCAGTGACCTGAGGAGAACGTAAATACTAAAATGATTAGCACAGCACGCTACATACTTGGTTTAATCGTCTTTTAAGTGATAGACGGTACTTTAGGGCTAGCATAGATATTGATTGTCACCTAAAGCTAGATAAATGGATACCAGTTCGGTCCTAATTCGGTTCGGTTATTCAGTAGGATCGGCCATCACGGAAATATTGACTTTCGTTTATGAATGTTACCTCGGGCCTTACCATGACGAAGAGGAATGTAGAACCCCATATAGCTCTATTTCTTTAACAGTTCAATTTAGGTCGTCAAATGGATCGACTCTAGAGCTCGTGGTAGGGCCTCTTGTCATTAAATCCTACCTTGAGCAGTCCGACTACACCGCACAACATCGCTCTCTATCTTAGACCTGAAGCTATTTAGATGTTATGATAATCATATCAAGAATTGAAGGCAAGAAAGATTATGCCTTCGACCCAGTCAACCAAAGGAGTTTTAGAAGGCAGAAGCTACATTAAGAGAGCTTTCATGTAATCAGAGAGAAGACTTTTGCATGTAACCTGTTCGCAATGAACGTGGAAACAATCCAATAGAAACGCATAATTTTTGATATGAAACAATTCTATTGATGAATTTCTTCACTACTCACGACCTGCCTTTTCTCTTAGAACTTAGCAGGAAAACCGACCATTTTGGTTGGTTGAAACAACCTATTCTTCTCTTACTGCCCTTGACATGAGAGAAGGACTCTTCAGAACATCTGTTAACGTATCTCGTTTGTACAGGTCACCACGAGGCCGAGTAGTGCCAGAGGGCGTTTACAACAACGCGCACTTCATGCACGCGGCGACGTCGCACGTCGGCGACATCGTGCAGGTGCTCACGCAGTCAGGCAGCCTTTGGGAAGGCGTCTTTAAGACTTTCAGCGCTCAATTCGAGGTAAGTCGTCAGGGCCTATTACAATGTACAACTAGTTAATTCATTAAACCCCAAGCGAACCTCAAGCATTCGCTTCTTCCATAGATATATATGAGAAAGGAGTTTTTTATGTAGGCTGACTGGTAATTAGTGTACGATACTTAAACACGTGATTGTGCGCATGATAACAAACAATTTTTATTATGGGAGCAAAGCCGAAATCGAGAAAAAAATATCAGCTGTTCAGTACATTAGGCACATAAATGTACTGAACAGCTGATTTTTTACTCGCAATTTCAGGTTTGTTCCTATAGTAAAAGTTGTTGGTTATCATGAGCACAATCACGTGTTTAAGTATCGTACTAATTGCCAGTCACCCTACTTATCAGAAAGGAGTTTTTTTTATATTTCTATGGCTTTCTCATTGTCTTTCTATTGCGTCTCTAATTACGGTATGGAAAGGTTAAACTGCGATTTTCCATATTTGTACAACGGATGAGAGGTGATCGGACTATGAGAAGAGAGCCACATTGGGAAGACATGACTTTCTGGATTTATGAGGGTCATTCTGGGAAGAACTCCTTATTCTCTTTACTCCAATATGGTGTAGCTTTCTGTAGAATGTTCTTGAACTTGAGCTGTGCTACACATTTTTGTTTTGATGCACTTTTCAGACTAAAGACCACTTAACAGAGCAAAGTAAAGCTGCTAACCTCAGATGTGTAACAAATAACGCAAAACTTGTTAGCTATTAAGTCACGCTTGACAAAATAAGCCGTTTTCCCGAAAAATATTTCTGTACCGTCGCTAATCCCGTAAAACTTGAGGAAAGAAACCTCAAAAAGTATCAACTTGTTTTCCGCCAGCTGTTAATAAGGATAACTCATTTATTAAATGTCTTTTATTATCCAAACGGAAAATAGAATTCAGAAATAGAATCTTTAAATTATCCAGATGAAAATAGAACACCGAAAAAGAATAATTATAATTTCGGTAAGAAAATAGAATCCTGAAACAGAATTTATAATTTGTTTCACAAATGGCGATTTCAGGGTTTCGTGTCACATAATAGCCAAGTGCCACGCGCTATGTTGTATCCGGAGTATTGACACGCCAGCCATTGACTGTTAGGCATGCATCAAGGTACATTTAAACGGGTACTGTTATCGAAATTGCAATATAATAATGTCTGTTACTTAGATCAGGTTTTAAGAACCGTCTACAAACTTGGGGTGGCTCCTGCCTGATGGAAACTGCCTGTTCTTTAGACAGACACCCTTCGTCCTTCAAAAAGAACGTTAAGCCGGTTTATTAAATCCGAGTTTAGGGTCTCTTACATTTTCTCTAAAGTTTCTACTAAATATTTGACATGTAATCGTCCTTTCACATGATAGGTTGATGATCTTGAAATGACTGATACCGATAAACCGCAGTTTGTGCTCCGTCACTCGCGATTTGTGAATGAGTAAGCCATTTTTCGCTTATGCTTGTTCAGAAGAGTATAGCAAAAGGCTTAAAAATATTTTCTCATGGTACTTCAATCACCAATCCCGATGGAGATTATTTTCTAATGGCTTTTCAAGATTATTCCTTCAAGTTTATATGGAGAGCAGAGATGTTGCGGAGGTTTAATTCTGAATCCGAAAGAACGAAACTTACGATTGATTTTGCACTTTTGGTTCTAAATTCCAATAAATAATCGGTACTTTCGGAGGTACAAACAAGTTAACTTATACATAATTGTCGTCTATGCCCATGCCTTCTGTTGATTACTGTCTCACTGGTATGTTGTTTTGAATTGGCATGAAGACAAGACACAGTTTTTTAAATTATTCTAGTAGAGTTTCTTTGATGCTTCCGCCTCAGCCTCCGCCTCGGATTCCAGTATCGGTTCCGATACCGATAAACTATAGATATTTGAAAACTGCTTCCTAATTCTGTTCCAATATAACCACTTCTGCTACCTCCCTAGTGGAGCGTTATATATCACTAATAACGTGTGAAAATGAGACAGGACAGGACGTTTTCCAACAATACGTGTGGTCGTTGAAAGACTGCCAAAGGAAGGAATCGGACGATACAAAGAAAGAATGAGTGAACCAAATGAGCTAACGCCACAATAAAAACAAAAGTATATCCGTTTATGTCACCGTAACTGTACAGACAAGATTATTAGCTTGTATATCTACAGTATCTTCGTCATTTTTGTCACGCAACAGGCGAAATATCTAAAGAATTTTGGAAAGTCCTCTATAAACAGTATAGAGACGCAATTTTTCGTCAACTTTGGTTATCCTACTTTTTTTTCATGAGAACATTTTAAATTACTTGTGATGCTCTTAGAGCGTGGAGTGTAAGACTCTAACTGTATAAAAACACACACGTGCTCCTTCAGTTGACCCTTTGTGAAGGCCACCTTAATTCGATTAAACCATATTTCTCCCTCTCGATTCTAGAATGGAGTCAGAGGGCGTGTCAGATATTTACTGACTAAAACCCACCTGTATGTATCCTTTGCGATCACTCATTCCCGTAGCCCAAAGGTCTCCCGAAAGCCTTCCACTCATTACGGTACGTGTACTACCTTCTCTGCGACCGTTTCCCAAGCTCTCAGAGCCCGTCTTGTGGACGTAATAAAACTCATCTTTAAAGCAAGCTATTATTAAACTGTTGCCCTAAAATTAGAAGTCTGGTAGACAAATTAAGTTCTCCGTTTGACAAAGAGAATTTTAACTCGAGAAAATTAATTGGCACTAAAGTATACGTCGCCCTAGCGAGTGATTATAAAAATAACTAATCAGGCGTATATAATTATATAAAAAACTGGCCAAGTGCGAGTCGGACTCGCCCATGAAGGGTTCCGTAGCAGCAAGTAACATAATATAAAAGTTCTTGTAATGTGTTGTAACTTAGATCGATGTTTTAATAATAGTGTATTTTTTTCGATTTATGACGCATTAAAAAAAAACTTCTCACTAGATTTCGTTCAAACCAATTTTCGTTGGTAGTTTATATAGTAATGTACATCATATATTTTTTTTAGTTTTTTCATTCTCTTATCTTAGAAGTTAAAGGGGGGGGGGACACACATTTTACCACTTTGGAAGTGTCTCTCGCGCAAACTATTCAGTTTAGAAAAAAATGATATTAGAAACCTCAGTATCATTTTTGAAGACCTATCCATAGATATCCCACACGCATGGGTTTGACGAAAAAAAAAATTTTGAATTTCAGTTCTATGTATGGGGGACCTCCAAAATTTATTGCTTTTTTTCTATTTTTGTGTGAAAATCTCAATGCGGTTCACAGAATACATCTACTTACAAAGTTTCAACAGTATAGCTCTTATAGTTTCGGAAAAAAGAGGCTGTGACATACGGACGGACAGACAGACAGACAGACAGACATGACGAATCTATAAGGGTTCCGTTTTTTGCCATTTGGCTACGGAACCCTAAAAAGTGACTATTTTTAGTTGAGACTATTCGTCATAAACATTAATAATTGATTACTTGGAATTTTTGATGCTTTTATTTGAATAGCTTGACAAATGGGACAATCGTGGCGATAAGTTTCTGTTTTTGTCATGTAGTGCGTGCATTGAAAAAATATACACGATATCTACACCTATTTTTAAAACGCAATGCAAATGCCACTTGTATAAATTGATAAACGATCGAATATTGCGTGTCCCACTCAATTCGGGAGTGAAACAATAACGATTAGAATGGTATGTGTGAACTGTCCACTCGTTCAAGTCATTCTAAATCTACCAGACTAATTGCCGTTTATTTTAGTACATAAAAACTATTTTTTGGTAATTTTCTTACTCCGGTAGCTGTTGCTGGGCCATTACTAACGCATGGCAGATAGTTGATGAGATTGACGGCTCTAAACAGGTTTAATATTCTTAACATTACAAGTTAGAAGTCATTACAGTCTCGTGTAAGTTACGAAATGGACGAAACAAACTTGCAGTGCCGCCTGCACGCTCCGGGGCGCCGCCATATTATTATATAACCATAAATAATACAGTAGGAACGACCCCAGCCAGCTGACGTAAATGTGCATAGATTCATCCTCAGACTCAGTCTCACCGCGCCCTCTACGCGGTCGCCTGCCAGCCGGCCGGCAAACGTAGAAACAAAGCTTAGCGCTGCACAAAAGCTACCGTTTACAATTACATAATCAATATTTATGACTGTAATCGATATATTTTGCACTCGTATAAATTGTCAGATTACTAGCAATCATAGAAAATAGGCTATGTTCCAATAGCAGGCTGATAAGGCCACGGAATTTACGTCCAACCACAGATCTTAAACATTCGAACCAATGCAGTGCTGATAACCTATTTTAAATACTTCTAGCTTGCATACCACATGTTTTAGCGATTGTTTTGCATATTGCGATATACATTAACATTTAACGAATCACGTAACAGATTATTGTCAAAATGGTTAATTTGGTGTGTGCGAAATAAAATGCATCGGAGTAACGCAGCAGTTTTGTGTTATCTGCGCTTGGCGTGACCCCCACGAAACTATGAAATGTAGGTCGAATCAATAAACGCATTGTGGCATGTTTTTGGACATTTTAAAAAGGATTTTAACGTTGGTATCACCTGCGTGAAGTGTGAAGTGATGGGTGTGATGCTGTGCTTCCCATGAGGGACAAAAAGATACTTGTGTTTTTGTGCTGGTGAATTTTTTCCATCGTGCGTAGTGGTTCATTCGATTTGTTACACAAAGGACATGGATCGGCTCGGTAAAGACACAGTTCTTTGTATTTGAGTGCTTGTAATATGTGAAAAAGTGCAATGTAGTGTGGAGATAGTTAGATTACCAGCTTATTTGGGAGTGCTCTCACCCCGCCGCCAGTGGACATGCGCGGTAAAACAGCTGATTTGATTCCTTCCATTTTGAGTTTTAAGAAATTTATAGGGGTGCTTTTTTACTGCAAATGGAGTTGAAACTTCGCCGCATGTGATTGTGATCTCAATTAAATTGGTAATATCTCACAAGATGACAGCGGAAATATGAAATACAATTATTTTTCTATGAAAACAAATTTTGTACGAGCATAATATTTGTGGAACACGTTTACTGGCTTAAGTACGTGGTTTAGTGTATTGCAAGTCATCTTGATGGATGTCTGTCTCTTGAAACGCACGGGCGGAGATTCATGGCCCTCCATGAACGAATAGATGGCGTTGTTGTTTGTCTCGATTCCCAGGGCATTCACGTTAGGACCCGGTTAGTGTTTCTGTGCCATTCCCTTTAATGGTGATCAATAAACAACCACAAGTTTTTGTTATGTCGGGAAACCAATTTATTTTGAATATCTCACCGTCCATCCTGGTGTCATCGTTTGAAAATTTATTTGTTCACTAGGTAAGACTTGATTGATGTATTGTATTGTAGTTAGATGAATGGGCATTCGTTGCAGCCATGATGCTGTGTAGATAGGACGGGGTCATATATAATAGGCTACGATTTTTATATTTGTACAGATAAAATCAAATAGTTTTTTGCTATCAAAACATGGTTTTTTAGTGTGTCTCTTTTAATTTCAATTAAATTAATTTTTATTATACAAATCTGTAAATATTTTAGATATTACTTTATTTTTTTAGAGCCAATAAAACCATCAAAAAAACTTCTCCCTCTCTGGATAAAGCAAGAGGGAGTGTCGGACTAATGAACAAAATCCACTTGTGTTCCTTCAATTGCACTTTACGTTCCAGGGCCAAGGCCACGGTAGAGGTACCGTGGCCTTGGAATGTAAATACAGCCCATAGAAGCCAGACTTACAGATCAGCCCCTAGCCAACTTACAACCAGTTTGTGTTGAATTCCGTTCTCTAATCGGTAACGCCTCTGTGACAGCAATTGTAGAAAACGATAAGTTGGTAGCCATGTTGACGCGCCTGAGTCGGGCGCTCGTTCTACAATGTAGCGTTTGTATAACAAAGGATGAAGCGTTAAACATTGTAAAAACGATTTTGAACGATGTGAACTTGGCTACGAATTTTCTATTCGTTTGTTATGACCACGTGACTTAACGTTGAGATGACGTCATTCCCATACATTTCATTAGTTTCGACTAGCGTTAACGATTGCAAATTATCAACTTGGCTGGGGGTACTGATGTACTCGTAGATCGCACGGGGCCGCAGTAGCTCTTCCATAGCCCTAGCTAATGTTAAAATTAACACCATTCGTTTTAATTATGGATTTTAAAAATCTTATCTAATTAAAATCCCAGCAATCAAAATTGTCTGATCAGTCCAACAGATTAATCATGCCTAGTCCTTTGATCAGATACAAGTAACATAACTACCCAGAATTACTTGTAATTCAATCTCAGTAATACAACTCGCCCCCGTCGTCCCCTCGTTTGTTGTATAAAATTAAGAGGCTTTATTTAGAAATATTGAATAAAAGGGGTTAGCTAAACCCTAGATTTGAAGTGACCCTCTAATTTGAAATAGCCAATTAGGGCCACCAGACAGTGCACTCACTATCTGTAAAGAGTGAAGGTGGGGACGGTCGTAGAGATTAAATATAGAGGGTAGACGGGCAGGGGCGTAGCTACCAACGATCCTGGGGCAAAAAATAACTGGGGCCCCTTTCTGACATGAGAAATCATCAAATAACCTCTCCTGCTCTAGGAGCAGTGGTGGCCAAGTGGTAACGGTCCCGACTTACGAGTTGTAAATCGCGGGTTCAAACCCAGCTAGGCGCATTACTTTGTGTAATTTATTTCATCACCACTGCTCTCAAAACATCGTGAGGAAACCGGTATGTCCTAGAACCAAAAATTCGAAGACGTGTGACATCCAAGACCCGTCACGATTAACTTTTCAGATACTGTCAATTTGAGACACAATAGTAAGACAATAGATGCGCGAACGCCGGCGTTCGCTTGGGGTTTAATTAATCAAAGTAGTGTAGACCTATTTTATTTAGATTTCGAAGGTGGTAGAATTTCTCAGTAGGTCAATAAGAGGTTTTCTAATGAGGTTTTGGGGGCCCCCGAACCTGCGGGTCCCGCCTAACCCTTTGCTAGCTACGCCAGTGTAGACGGGTCCATCCATTATGAACTGCTATTAATTTAATGGTATCTATTGATGTCATGTTCATGTGTATTATGGAAGCGAAGTTTGAAAGGAATGCTCTTGGATTAATTTGTCTGTCTGCTTTGCTATTTAGTGATCAGTTTTATTGTAAGACTATTGAACTGCCCCAGCTTTGTACGGGTGCAAATTATATTCATAACCTTCATTAAAATCAGTTGCTTGGTTTGGGAGGATTAAGTGGATAAACAGACATACGGAAGGCGACTTTGTTTTATTAAGTAAAGAAGATACACGTTTGTAAAGGTTCAGACAGAGACAAACCAAAACTCTTAACTAGCATCAACTATAGTCGACGATAGTGCACATATGTGCAGACGGCTTCCTTATGCTTTCTAGCGATACCGACAGAATAGTCACATCAGAAACAGACGAACCAGAACTCTTAGACCAGCATCAACTATAGTCGACGATAGTGCACTGCACACATGTGTAGACGGTTTCCCTAGGCTTTCTAGCAATACCGACTGAATAGTTAAACAGACAGATACGAACCAAAATTCTTAGCTACTCCTCCATTTCCAAGCATCTATAAATAACACAGAACTGAACAAAACATGCAGCGGAAACAAACGTCGACCTCAAATCATTAATGTCCGTTAATGCAACGAAAACGTTCAAGAATCGAGTCAGACGCAGCCCGACCTTCACATGGAACGCACGTCGAGACGGTGGAAATTCCTGCCCGATGACACATGTTAATTGACTCTTGTTTTACGCTTTATCCAGCCTTTATGAATGCGAGGCAGCGAACTCGCGAATGAACGCGTGAACCTGCGCGCGCGACGAATTGGTTTTTTTTTTCGGTAATGACTTCCAAGTTAGCCTTCTGGTTAATTGTTATTGTAATTATTATTATTCTATAGGGTGGAAGGTTTTGAAGACATCAACATTTAAATGCAGAACTTGCCATGATTGTAGCGTCCTTTCTTTGAGTTGGGACATCTTCAAACGACTTCTTCGGCTCTGATGTGGAACAGGGGTTTTGGTGTCTAAAATCCCTCAATGTTTCTTCATATGCCCTTTGCGTTCCAGGGCCACAGCAATTCTTTTGAATACTCCACGAACAGCCCTGCTCTTGTAGTGTCCTACGCTTCGAATCTCCCATCCCTTTGCCAGATGATCTGTTTTTGGTCCTCCTTATCTGAAATCTTTCTCTAAGTTAAATAAGTTCCTCTAACCCAGTCAAAGACAATGTATGATGCGGTCAAAACATCCGCGGGATAGCCATAACTTTCTATAATAATCTTACTATAAACACGAAGGATGAATGCGAAGTATTTATGTTCAACGATAGTACGAATCAAGGTCTTTGCCATTGTTTAGTTCAGGTCAATGGTCGTACGAAGTGTTAACACATGTATATTTCGGGGAGTGACATCTGCGCTATCCATAATAACCATTTGTCATAAAGAATGCTATCGCATTGATCTAACTAAAGAGTACATTCACTTCTATGCTAATAACTAGTGATACTAATATTTCCATTGTAGAAAAAATGTTTTGTCGTTCATTCAGAAAGTTCGACACTTCGGTTTTACTAGTGTATTGTCAACTACGTCACTAAGGTCTTCATACCACTGTCGACTAATGATGTACCATCGAAGACGCTTCCGCCTGACCACCGATAAAGTTCATTTTTGCTTGCACTTGAAACGAAAACTTCAAAGGGTTTGGTTTGACGTCGCGCCGCAGGATTCCAGCGAATGTTTTTCGAGTGATCTCGCAGAAGTTTCTCCTAACAGTCAATGAATGTGTGTCTTTCGATATAGTCAACCAATTGCGATGAAATAAAGCCAGATATATCAAGCTTCACACAATTTTAACGTACAAAAGTTATCTACATCGATTTCGTACATTTTACGTGTTGCGCGCACAACTAAAAACTTCTGCAGATTCATTATATGTATAGATTATTTGTATGATACCAATGATAAATAAATAATTGATATCGATAAATGCATACGCAATGGAAAACGCAACGTTAGAAGGTCTCCCTCGAGGTGGAACGATGACCTGATGCGAATCGCGGGAATGCCATGGATGCGAGGCACACAGGACCGTTCGTTGTGGCGACACTTGGGGAGGTCTATGTCTAGCAGAGGACGTCTTTCGGCTGAAATGATGACGATGATAAAGAAATGCATACATTTTATATTAGAACTCCAAAAAGGTGGTGTAAAAAAAAATTTGTGGTATGTTTTAGTGATGTTCATAATACACGATTTACTCATCAGTTAGTTTCGTAATTTCGGAATAGTTTTGGACTCCCAACGGAGCCCGTTCTTTGATCTGTACAGTGGGGTCAACGGAACGAATTGTTAAACCCTTGACCTGCTTGGAATGTCAGATAAGTTTTCAGCAGAGGCGCGATGCGACACTGCGATAGCGCTTTTTACAGAAATGAAAACCCGTTGTCGCATTTTCATTGTGCTTATTTACGAGCGCCTCAGACTCTTTTAGAATCCTAATTTTTTTTTAAGTTACTTGTTGCTGTCAGCGGTTTCGCCCGCTTCAAAGTAGAAATTGTCCCAAGAAAACATAGCATAATAGCATAATCTGCCTTTTAATGTTCCCACTGCTGGGACTCGGGCCTCCTCTCTAGGAGAAGGAATGGGCCGTAATCCACCACGCGGGTCCAGTGCGGCTTGGTGGATGTCACATGTCTCATACTCATGAAACATACTCCCGGTATAAAAGATATCCTATGTTCTATTCCAAGACATGGTCTAGCCGTGTGCTAAATTTTATCTAAATCCATTTAGCCGAACGAGCGTAAAGAAGTAACACACACAGTCACAAATTTTCGCCTTTATAATATCAGTTTTTTTTTAATAGTGCTTGACTGCGATCCCACCTGATAGTAAGCAGTGATGCAATCTCTGATGATTTTTTTTTTTTCGATGGGAAAATCATCTCATGACAACCCCCGCTCTTGGGCGGAGCGGGAGATAGTGTCAAACTCTTACTGACTAAAAAACCTATTCCGTTCCTTCAAGCCTTCATACCGGGGCTCGAGCGCCCTTTCGGACTGATGGTGAGGTGCACTAGTTTATGAGCCTATTTACTCTTGGCTTGTAGACACACAAAATAAAATCGGACGGAAAGATCGATATATAGTATACGTTATTGAAACTACATAGTATTAATTAATAAAGAAGTAATTACTACTCCGCTTACCTATCATCAACTACAAATTACAAAATGCATTGCCCATCCAATTAGTGTACACTTGATATTACTTAATTTCACAGTCCGGTTTCAAAATTATCTTACAAAACAGTAACAAAAGCTGTTTCCGTGTACTGTTACTGATACACAGGAACAGATACTGAGATAACGGAAATGTATACAGATTCTGTGACCTTTGATATTCGGGTATGATAATAAATATTTCAGCAGTAAGCTGCTGAAATATTTAAAATTGCGCATGTACTGATAAGCAGGGTAAACCCTACGTTTTAATGAAATTCGAATAGTTTTTTTTTTTTTTTTATATATATTTTAGTGTTTTACCAATGTGGAATGGTGAATGAAATGTGAGTGGAATGTCAAAACCATGCCAATGATGCAGTTTAAACGACATTGTATTAACATAATTATCATTATCACTATCCTGTCCTTATCATAATGTTGAATAAACTTAATATTTCCTTTATTTATTACATAGTTACAGTTTTCAAACGTTAACATAAAAAATAGTAACTCTCCGGCATCTCGGCCTTGGGAAAAGGGTCCAAGCTACCAGCGATCAGGCACCTTGATTGAGAAATCCCCTAACAATACGCGCCGTGGTCAGGAGTACCCCAACCACCAATCCAACTGCTGAATGAGAGCCTCCTCAGATATTGGTCGATGCTCTCGACTATTAAACCATTGGCTGCCACGACAACCGGCACTTACTTCTTTATGCATTACTCTGTTGTAACATAACGGTGAAAAATCTCGGTAAAATTGCACACTTAACTTTTGAAAATGACAACCCTTTTTTTTGTAACTCGTGGGTGGTACCTGCTAGGGTCGATACCTGCCAGGGGTGCGGGATTGTTCGAAAGAGTTACCTTGGTCCTTAGTAGGCACGTGGGTTTTAGTCTGTAAAAGTCTGACAAACCCTCTCAATCCATACAGAACGCGTTATTTTAGTTATTTTATCCTTTCCTTTTTTTTAATTTATTATTGATAGACTCGCGTTTGTTCACTATCTCACCTGATAGTAAGCGATGATGTGGCCGACGATGGAGCACGCTTGCCTAGAAGTAACCTATTCACTCTTGACTTAATGGCCCCTAGGTTGCAGCTAAATAACACAGACCGTGGCATCAAGAAGGAATTCCAATCCTAGGCTGTACGCATATTGAATGTGTTCCCAAAACGCTTTGTACGTGTGTGTTAGATGTCCTCCATGTACCGATAGCGCAACGCTGTACGTCTAGTGGTCTGATGATGGAACAGTTTTGGTGGAATTTAAATGAAAAAAAAACCTGAAATAACGACACCCCTAAAAACTCATTTGCTAATCTGTACACAAAGCACGACTCCCGTTTCAATCATCGTAAGATAAATGTAAAACATTATAGATTTCCTGAAACACTATCGCTCACACATGTAATTATCAATAACTTCCTCACTAATAATACACTTTAGCTACATAGTAATAGAGTTAAGATTACAAATAGCATGTGGTGTTTTCCTGGAATAATTGAGATAAGCTGTAATGTTGTGTTTAGCTATTTTATGGTGCCTAGTGTCCGTTAAAATTATCTCTTTTGTGTGGGACAAAGAGATTTGTTACTCTTTCGTTTCCTCGATGGCAATAGTCACTGTATTTTGTATTTGTAGATGATGGATGACTTTAGAATGGCAGTTATCATTGCTTTATTCACCGACTTAGTGTTAATGGTCAGGAAGAGTCAAGAGAGTGCTAGACAGATGGGGCGGCTAGTTTCTGAGTGGTGAAGCAGCTTCATAAGTCGGCACACATCTCCACAAAGTAGACCGATATGCGAGACGCACAGGACCAGTCGTAGTGGCGACACTTGGGTGAGGCATATGTCTAACAACAGATTTCTTTCTGCTGAAACGATAATGATGTAGAGAGAGCCAGAACGTATATGGTGTTTGAAATACAAATCAAAAATGCATTGAAATTTTTTTCTTCACAGTAAAAAAGCATCCTGTTATCATTACTGTACCTGCAAAGCATGTTTACGAATCAAATCTTTCATTCCATAGCCCATCCCAGTTCAGTCCCAAAAGTTTCCTGGCCGTAAATCATTCACTTAGCCAATAAACTCCGTACATTATAGTTCACAGCTGGACATAGACCTCTGTCAAATTAAGCCACAACATCCATTTCCACCAGCGAAAACATAGGTATATTGAATAAATTAAATCGATCAGTAGAATTGGTCCATTCTTCGTTACTTGAGCTAGTACTAATAATAACTGTTACCGATTAATTAGTACTAGTATGCAATGAGCGAGCATTCTGTAAACTTCAGCACTTACAGCATATTACCATGAATATGCAACTATTGTAACTATCGGATTATCCATACTATACTAATCGATTATGAAAACTGTAGCCACATGGCCGCATGGGCACAGATATCTCTCATCTGAGTCTATCCGCAATTTACTGCAAGACACATACATAACCTCTTTCGAGTTACGTCACAATCACTAACTAGATTCCCAGTCTATAATTCCTGATAAAGCACTTGCACTCCCAATACCCTTTTTGCACACTGCTATTGCAATACTTTACGTCATTGTAATTTAAAGTCAAAACATTGCAATCCTAACCTCTCTAGCCAACATTGCACATGGCGGCCGCTAGCTACTTCGTTTCAATATCGATTGGATCTCTGCGTAACGCAACCATGTCCTCAAGGTGTAACACACAATATTTATTATTAACGATTGGGACCACGCTCTTTCACCGCCTATAAAATACGAGACTTTCAATGTAGCTGCAAATGTCAATACACTTTCAAATATGTCTGCGGTTTTATATTTACATATTGATTTTACGTCTAGACATGATTTAAGGGAGTTGGGCTTGATATCCTAAACAAATTAGCGATAGTAAGATTGAATGGAAGAAGAATTTGTTGGACAGACGCCTGGCATTGGGCCAGGATACGATAAAGCTAGAGGAAGTAATATTAGATTACTGCTAACCACAGCTTAATTTAATGTACGGACAACACTTGCTTCATTTATGGGATCTATAGAAACCTTAGCGCTTTTATAGTTAATTGCCTTCTTTGCCTATTTCTTTTCTAGTTTAGAAAACGCAGACTCCTGGTCGTGAAAGATATATCTTTTGAAGGATACTTACAGATCTTTCGCGGTATACAAAAATTCACATTTGAAGAAAACATTTCTGTCAGATCGGACATCAGTAAAGAATGTTTTAATATTTCTTCAACGAATATTATTACAGTAGCCACAAACTAATATTAATTCATTGATCCATAGAGATTATTCTTATGATGTCCCACATTATAATTTAGAAAACAAAAGCGTACATACACTGTGTTGGTAGGTCGCGATAACAATGATATAAATAAGTTTCTTCAATACATATAACATTATGACAGTGCAAATGAATGATAATGTCAAAAGGCGTTGCGTCATGATAGTTTCGTATTATTAGAACTATGGGTGTTTCCCCACAAAAACATCAGAGCTTATAGTGCATATTCGTTTTCATCGACAGAAAGCAGATTAAGAGAAGTTATTTATATATAAACCCGTTTATGATTGGAAATCCATCTATTTTGCCTTTGAAACGTGAATGAATAACGCGTCGTGCGAATCAATGAATAAATACTACTAGGTACCTACACGGTTCCATGCTATCGGAATCATACATGTATGAGGCCAACCGTATACATCTAGAATTCATGATCGGGAATTCTTTAACTGTGACCCTGCGCACTTCCGAGAGAGTAATCTGAAAGGACAGGACCAAATCTGAGCTTAAGATAGTGGTGAGCTCATCAAAATATATTGATTGATGAATAACAACTTTATTATCTGCTTCCGAAGTCGTATCTAGAATTCCAATCGCATATTTTGATAAGATTCCTTGGCTAAACTCATGACCTATCTTTGCTTCAAAGATTATAAAGAGAGGGTTCATCCATTCGCCAAGCATCACAAACGCTGTGGAGTATCTCAGGCAGCTCTTTGACGCGAAAAAGGAAATCCCGCTTAGGGCGATGACCACTAACAACTATATTTCTGACTTTCACACTATGCTCGTGACGTTTTCTTTAATTCTTAGAACATGTAAACATTAAGATATGTCTGTACTTACGAAAACGTTCGTACAGAGGTTTCATCGTTAACCTCTGACTTGTGTATAACCGGTGTTATTCTAATCGGCCACTGACGGTTGGACTGTTTATTTATAATTGTTCTTTTAAAACAACTCTTAATTCTGAACCTAAGTTTATCGTATTATTATAACATTCTTTAGTATGAAGCCGGAGTAGAGATAGGTTAGTAATAATAACATTGATCTACTCCATTGGGTAGATATATTTTTTTTAATTATTGTATTTGTATCAAACAGTAACTTTGTCCAAAATCGCAAGGCAAATAGAATGAACTTTACTAATCCATTTAATATTCTGTAAGTTAAAAAGTTTTCAAATCAAGTGGAAGGGGAAACTGTCAAGTAACAGAATAAGGGTGCACATTACACATACTGAATTATGACGTCACCGCCATTACGAAAATGTGAAACAAAACGACAAGTGAAAGAATATCGACAGAAAGCATGAGAGAAGGGAGGTTCCTCGCGAACATACCTTTGATTAAAGTACCGATACAAAATTCAACTTGCTTGTACTTCTGATATAAGTACCGATAAAAAATTATCCAAACCGACATCGGAATCGAAATTGCAAATCGAACCTCCAGGCTGACAGAATGCTGAACTGAACCTATTTGGCACTACCGTGAGACACATTATTTCTGATAGTTTTTATTTAATTTTTTATATTTTTTTTTTAGGTGTTATTTAAGCTATTAATTTATATTAATGTTTTAATACTTGTTATGTTCATTGTGTGCCAAATAAACATGTTTTCTTTCTTTTTTCTTTCTTTCTTACAAAGTTTCTAGCTCCGTTTCCATAATTTTAACATCTTTGCTAGATCGGTTTTCTCTTTATGACCGTTTAATCCGTGACTAATAATCGATAGAATGACTAGCCTTATTTGTTTCACTTTCACGGATGTGATAAAAGGTGATATTGCAGTATTAATAATTGATATGACTAGATTAGGATTTGTCGCCAAACCTGCTAGGGCTGGGGGATTGTTCGAAAAAGTACTTAATACTAGAACTACACTGCGCACACGTGTGCTACACGCTGAACTGGGCGCGTCGGTCTCCATATATTTTATATATTGAAACTAGACTTGTAGAGCTACACTGACCTACGCTATGCGACGTCGTTCTACATACAAACCCTTCATGTTACATGTGTGCGTCGGTCTACTGTAGATCTAGCATTGCCGTGGCCCTAGAAAGCAAAGGGCAATTGAAGGTACACAGTTAGGTTTTTGTCAGTAAAAGTTTGACACTCCCTCTTGCTCCATCTTCTTCCTTTACTTGTGCTATGAGATCTTGCTTCTTGCCAATTTTGAGGATTCTAGATCAACGGGAAGTACTGCGGGTATTAAAATATGTTGGTACCTAAACATGGCATAAACGGCCTTGTCTTTAGGTTTGGTTGACTAGAAGTTTAATTTTTAAATTGCTTCAAGGGGTGACTTAAGCTTGACCTGACCTCCACGCGTTCCTGAGAACAAGGATCTTAACAAACAAATAGATAACAAAGTATTCCTATGTGGATTCCATATAGCTGATTGACGCATAGAACCTTAAAAAAATATTGATGTAGGAACAGTTAACGCAAAACACTTCAAATATTGAGTGACTAACAGTTTATAATCTTGAAAGTCGTATTTATGAATGTTCACCTTATCCAAACCGTGGTAAATATTATTATGTTTTGATTTGTCAGAAATCAATCAAACGTATTCGTAAGAAAACAAAAACGAATGTATGCAAAATTATGGTGAATACTAAACTCGATACGCACCTTTAGTGATCTGTCGAGGTCAATAGCCTATCTTCCATGATGATGATGACTTCAGCCATAGGAAATCTTTTCTTAGAAACGTATGTACAAATGTAGCATACAATGCTAGGCATAGAAGCTATTTCGATCCAAAGTACTCTTTGCAACCGAGGTTTGTTCACCCGAACCATACCATAGCCCACAGTTTTCAACCTTTGATAAAACGCCGTTCTAAAAGTATATTTTGATATATAAAACCCAATAAATTACAGACAATGGAGGCCCACTATAGAACAATGCATTCAGAAGTCGATTCGTGTTTATATGAACACTGTAGGTTATTGTAAACACCCGTGCCATACTTTATTCGGAAGAAAACGTTGTATCAATTCGTTAATTACAATAGTAGATGAATATAAAGAGTTATTTTTGTCGTGGTGTTAAAAGATATTATGGCAAAAAAGGAACATATATGAGTGGTCTTTAGTCAATTAAAGTACACGCCCTCGCGCTCCGCCTAAGGACGTGAGAGGTCATTGGAATATTTTCCACCTAAATAAAAAGAGATAACCTTTTTTTTGTACACAAAATCTTAACATAGCACACAATGGCACAAGAACAGTGGTGGCTCAGTCAGTGGTAACAAACGGTGGTTCAAACCCAGCCAGGAGCATTACTTTGTGTTATTTATTTCATCACCACTACTCTCAAAACGGTGAAGGAAAAAAACATCGCGAGGAAACCGGCATGTCCTAGAACCAAAAATTCGAAGACATTAACCAACCCGCATTGAGTCCGCATGGTTGGTTACGGCCCATTCCCATTTTCTAGAGATGAGACCTGAGTTCCAGCTGTTTACACAGACATTATAATGCATTATGCTTAGTGTTGTAAAAACGCTCGAGTCGGCGCTAAAACGCTCGAGTCCGGACTCGAGCAGTTTAAAAACGCTCGAGTCGGGACTCGAGTCGGTTTGAAAACGCTCGAGCGCTGGCTTGAGCGTTTAGAAAAAAAACTCTATAAATAGCGCCGACTCGACGCTCGACTCGAGCTTGAGCACGAGTCTTTATAAAATAGGTGAAGAACAAATCAGTTTAATACTAACTAGGTACTCATTGTATATATTATTCCCGCGGTTTTACCTGCGTGGTTTTTATTTGTTATCACTTTTATCACTTCCTTCGGGACTAGCGTTGAAAAAAGAAGGCAAAATTCCCGTTTCTTTCCAATACTGTTGTTTTATTTATTATAACATTCGAAACTTTCAAGAAATTTATAAAGTATAAATTTCATATATTTTTTCCAATCAAATGCGTCCTTTTTTTTAATTAATGTTACTAGCGCTTGACTGCGATCCTACCTGATGGTAAGCAGTGATGCAATCTGATGGTGAGGCGCACTAGGTGTCCAAGTTGGACATAGGCTCATAAACTAGTGCGCCTGGACAGGCCAATAGAGGACACCGGTCACTATAGCGAGGGGGAGACCTATGTCCAACAGTGGGCATCAATCACTATAGCGCCTAAATGGCGATACTTGGGGGAGGCTTATGTCCAACAGTGGGCATCAGTCATAGCGCCTAAATGGTGACACTTGGAGAAGGCTTATGTCCAAACGTAGGCATAGGTCATTAGTGAGGGGAGACTTATGTACAACAGTGGGCATCAATCATTATAACGCCTAGGTGGCGACACTTGGGGAGGGTTAAGTCCAGCAGTGGGTATAGATCATTATAGTGAGGGGGAAATCTATACCCAACAGTGGGCATCAGTCATTACAGCGCCTAAATGGCGACACTTGGAGGCTTATGTCCAACAGTGGGCATATTTCATTATAGCGAAGGGAGACTTACGCCCAACAGTGGATATCGGTTATTATAGCGCCTAAATGGCGACACTTGGACGAGGCTTATGTCCAACAGTGGGCATAGGTCATTATAGTGAGGGGAGACTTATGCCCAACAGTGGGCATCAGTCATTATAGCGCCTAATGGCAACCCTTGGGGGAGACTTATGTCCAACAGTGGACACCGATCATTATGGCGACACTTGGGGAAGGCTTGAGGGAGCTCGAGTCTGATCAAGCTGACGATTTGTCAGACAATGAAATCGAGATTTTGGCTGAAGAAAGTACCTTTTTTTTTCAAAAAAAAGATACTTTATTTTTTAATTTTATTTTTACAAATCGATAGTGTTTCATGTACCGGATCGACCATCCACGGGATTAAAACGATTACAATTTAACGATGTATTATAAAATAATGATAAATTATAGAAATCTTTTGTGTTTCGAAAATATTATAAACACAAAGATTTGAGTCGAAGTGCATCTAAAGCACGTCATGCATCACAACGATTAAAGATTTCCCTATGGTCAAATAAAATTATTAATAAAAGTAGAGTAGTAAAAATGTTAACGCTTCGACGCTCGAGCGCGCGACTCGAGCGTCGAGCGCCCGAGTTTTCAACGCTCACGAGTCCTAAACGCTCGAGCGTTTAACGCTCGAGTCTTGAACGCTCAATAGCGTCGACTCAGCGCTCAACGCTCGACTCTCAGCGCTTATTTTTACAACACTAATTATGCTCCTTATGCTAGTATACAGTAATTTGACAATTGATGTACAAAGGCGAGTTAAACTCAACAGTGAGTTTTCTCAAACAGTTTTCAGCAAGCCACAGAGAGTGACAGAGGGACTCTTGAGAGTAGGATCAGTATACAATATAAGTCTACTAATGAATACCAATATTTACTAATACCTGTTATGTCAGTAGCCATCGCTAGTGGTCCTAGTATGACTGCTGTTAGTCATATCCGCTGGGAAATGTAAGTGCAGTGGCAAGGTCATTATGTTGAATATCTCACTGAGGGAACATTGTATACCATATTCTTTTGTTTTTAAACTACCTACTGAAGTAGGGATGTTTCCTTGGCAATGTTTTAGCAATCAAATCAAATCATCTCCCTAGCTTTTTCTCAAGTGACTTGGGCTCTACTTCCTGTGTAACCGGAAGCGGTTGAATACCTATGTTTTGTTACCCATAGCGCGACTGCCTATTAGACCTCCACAACCCAGTTAGTAGCTGGCAGATACTTCATGGATCGATAGGCAGACTTTCAGGTGTCTGACTACAACAACTACAACTTGACAACTGGTACCAATGGCTTTACGTGTTTTCGGAAACACGCGAACGGGATGTCAGTAATGCCCAACATAGAAACATCACAACATGTAACGTTAAATGCGCAAAACCTGAAAATAGTCTGATCAGAATATCAAACGGAATCAATTGAACCCCTTCTTAAAATAGGTGACATTTTTCAAAAAATCTTCATTAAAAATGTTGCCTCTGTATATTTATTAATAGGTCAACAAACATAAATGGTTGTCGTCCATTTCAACTTTCTCATACGCGATCAATTGAACCCCTTCTTAAAATAGGTGACATTTTTCAAAAAATCTTCATTAAAAATGTTGCCTCTGTATATTTATTAATAGGTCAACAAACATAAATGGTTGTCGTCGATTTCAACTTTCTCATACGCGATCAATTGAACCCCTTCTTAAAATAGGTGACATTTTTCAAAAAATCTTCATTAAAAATGTTGCCTCTGTATATTTATTAATAGGTCAACAAACATAAATGGTTGTCGTCGATTTCAATTTTCTCATACGCGGGGTAATAAATAGTTCTTATTTCAATGTAAATACGACTCTTAAACAAACTAAAACAGCTCATAAATCTTTAATTTTTTTATAATGATTTTTTCCTCTCAGAACTGGGTCAATTGAATTCAAAATCATTTGGGTGTCTAAAGTATTGCGCATTTAACGTTACACGCTGTATATTTAAACATTCACATTGGCCAGTATTGAAATCGCAACCTCATAACAATGTCTTTATCCCAAACTCGGAGCTAGATGACTTTCTACTGTCATCCAATCCCATCTCCACAAAAGACACTTATCCTATCAGCCGGAAGACATGCACAGTATCACAAAGCCCTTCCACAGCGGATATCATAACGAACGCGCCCGCTCGCTGGCATTCAAACAGATGGACGGACGTTGTCTGTTCACTACGATAATCTAGTCTGATGGACATCTTATTATATCTGGCAGAAAACTTCCATTGCTCTAGATGAAACGCCTATAGACCCTCCTAGATCGTTTGAATCACAGGATGACCTAGTACAGGCATATAACACTAGAGAACTAGAAGCATAAACTGTATTATTTCACTCTATGTCCTCAGGAATCTGTGGTTGTTGTCCTTTGAAAGTCATGGCCGGAGACGAAGACAAATCTCAGCCACGTTAGACCGCCCAGCGATTCTCTCTGTTCATATTAATCAAGTGCACCCAAAGACAAGCTCCGGTTTGGCGGGATACTATTGCGACGTATGGGGCTATGATTTTGGGAGGCTACAGTGGAATAATTACCAAGTACTATATAAACGCCACAATTATGTATAAATTATTTATTATTATATCAAGCTTTCCAAATGAGTAGGTGATCGCAGTATGTAATAAGCAAATAACCATAGAAGTCTCGTTTAAATATGCGCTTCAAGTTATTTATTTGTGTAGCCATTTGTCTGAGGACAAAAGGGACATGGTATAGACGTAAACAAAGGCAAGTCGCCATTCTGAATGCCTATAGAAATGAAACCAGTATCGTCGATCTTCGACGGAACTATTTACCATTTTTTTTTTATCCATCTATTCAGAAGCAGCAGCATTTTTTACAATATTTATGCAATTTTGACCAAGTTTTTTTCTGAACAATCGTTCCGAAGACAAGATGAAATCTTCTTGGGTTCAGGCTCAAACAACATAAATTGCACTGAAAAGTCCACTTTCTAGTGCCTACACAGGAAATAGAAGCGACTACAAACTATGGTCATGGCTTATGTCCAACAGTGGACATCTATCGGCTGAAATGATGATAGTTTTTTAGGTAACAGCATTCTTTAATAATATTTTTTCCTTTCCTTGTTTCCAGGTTGTGTTAGAAGTGGCCCACCGCGTGGACCAAGAGGGAGTGGTGGCGGTTGACTCAGTGGTCGAGAAGCTCATCTTCAAGCCCCAGGATGTGGTGTCCATCAGGGCGAAGGACTCCGACCTCGAGTACGCCACCCACGATGTGTTCCAGACTGATAGTGCTATATCTAGCAAGTTTAATGGTAAGTACCTATACATTATTTATTTTTACCGGCTATTCTGATTACTTAGTCCAGAATCTATAAGACTGAAATGTACTAACAAGATATCACAGGCAAATCTTTTATGATTTTCTGGCCTGCTCCCCTAGCCAAGTTACGACCGTTTCGTTTCGACTCTCTTGCGTCGAACGTCTCGAGTAGACCACGCCTCCGATTCTTTTGTTCTGACGTCATCTCAACGCTCAGTCACGTGGTCACAACAAAGGAATCGGAGGCGTGGACTACTCGAGGCATTCAACTGAAACGGTCGTAACTTGGCTAGGGGGGCTAGGATATTAACAAATAACTTTACTCTCTCTGGGTGAATCAAATGGATGTGTCAGACTTTTGTTGACTAAAACCCACCACTTTCGAACGGTGTTCCTTTCGTTGTCCAAAAGAGTAACCACAGTCCTGGAAAGCAAAAGGTTATTGAAGAAATATGGGTAGTGTGAGTGAGCTCGCTCTATCGAGAGCGAAAGAAGTTATTTATTTGATGATTTCTCACCACAAAAATGGTCTTAATACACCAAGCACATAAATAACCATGTTTTTCATTCTTAAGTTTCTCCCAAATCACTTAAAACCACAATTTACATAATTAAAACTTCAACGTTACTTCGCCTTTGAACTTAAAAAAACTAAGTTAAGAGTTAACTGTAACTTGTTAACTTTATTTGAAGTGCTGGCCAAATCCACTTGAGATAAGCCAGTATGGCTGAAGTGACTAAGAACGCATATTTTATGTATAGAAAGTAAGTTAGATAACTTTGTAATACATGGGTGTTGGTTACCCTTAATTTCCTGTGACTAATTGACGGAAGGTCTACTTGGAAATTGAACTACTTAACGTCAGTAAATTGGTTGTGTTTTGTATAAAAACTTGGTGTATAGTAGTAGTAAATATTTATTATAATTTTATGTACAGTAACCAGTCAACTTATTGGTTAAAAAGATAACACTGTGGTAGGTTTGCACAATAAACAAATAAAGGATACTTTAAACAGAAAAAAATAATAAGTCAAAAAAATTATGAGATAGTAACCTTACATATTTCCTTGCATATATACATAGTAGCTTTTGCCCGCGCGGCGTCGCTCCCGCTCTTCCCTACTCCACCCTACTATACCCTACTCTACTCTACCCTACCCTATCCTGCTCTACCCTACTCTACACTACTCTACCCTACCCTATCCTACTCTACACTACTCTACACTGCTCTACACTGCTCTAAGCAACTCTACTCTGCACTAATCTACCCTACTATATCCTACTCTACCTTCCCAAACTCCACATAAACCATCTAATATGTAGTCCGAACAAAGCTTAAACATTTGGTTTGGATCGGTGAGCCCGTTCTTGAGTTATAAAATTACAACGAAAAGTGGCATTGATTTTTATACATATAGATTATAAAACAAAGTCCAACACCGCGTCTGTTCGTCAGATCAGGATAAACATAAAAATTACTAAACGACTTTTTTGCGATTTCCACCAATAGAGAAGTGATTCACGAAGAAGGTTTACATGTATAGTGCAGACATTTTGTAAAAAAATAATCATTTTAGCTCGTGTCCGGAACTGGGAAGGGGGTTTATAATTTGCCCTAAGAGGCATCATTTCTCGCAAATAATTTTTTTTTGTTCTTTCTAGAATTTAATCATATTTGTGAAATGCTACGGAAGGTGTAGTGAGCTATACTAGAGTTCTTAATATACTTTGTATGAAGAATAGGGATCGTTTCATCCTTTTACTCAAATCGTTTTATCAATTAATCGGTCCCCGGTTTCATCCGCGTTTTTGGTTTCTACTCCGTCCCCGTAGATTTATAGCCGTATAGATTGTGGCATTTAAATTCGTTTCTTCGTCAACACGTTTTAAAAAAAAGCTACGCATCTGGTCGTATCAAAGAAGTTCAATAAGCAGCACACCTAACCATGCTGATGAACTACAACACTAACAAACAGGACGTTGACAATAATAATAACAGGCCTCTCCTTAGGTGTCGCAGCAGGGAACGGTAGGACAGGCGAGGAACGGTACCTAGAGCCTTGGGACGGCTGCGACGTGGAAGTGGGCGAGGCTCCGCAACTCAACGGCGACGCCCTCCTTGAGGAGTTGGAGCTCGACCACCGCGCCAACGGCTGGGACGCGAACGACATGTTCCGCAAGAACGAGGAGGTGTATGGAGTACACAGCACCTATGACCACTCGCTAGCTGGCTATACGCTGCCGCTGCAGAGGAAGGATACTCAGGATTACAGGTACGTTGCGCCTCCAGGGTGTAGCTCTGGCAAGGGACATGTGGTGTTGTTAGATCTCCAATTGTGTTGTCATCATCATCAACGAATTTAGTCGAGAAAAAGTTGGGCTAACACTCGCCTACTATTTTCAGTTCTTTTTTCTTCAGTAGAAAGTCTCTAAAATTACTGAATATCGGTAGAACATTTAGTGGTTAAATTTTTGATTGTTAGACCTACCATGACATCCTGCAAGGAATACGTCAAGTTACCAGTAACCCTGACTGCAATGATTAATTGCTATGTAACGCCTACAAGATCAAATTGTATGTTAACTAATATTTTTTCACACTACAGGGACGCAGAAGCGAAAGCTGAAGAGATCGCAGCGGAGATTGAAAACGCTGCATCATCGAAGGCACGCATTGAGCTCGAGAACGGAGACGAAGAAGAGAGGTTCGCCGCCGTCGTACGGCCGCAGGACGGCGCCTCCAGTGCCGGCAAATACGTCATCCCTAACAAGAGGAAGAATATGCAGGTTTGTGAGCAGAACTTAGTTTTACGGCCTGTTCTCGACTTCAGTCTTGGCGGCATCGATAAGCGGGCGCTATGAGCGGCGTCTTGTGGCGTCTTTCAAACATTTTTATACTTTTGCTCTTACCGCTCATTATAGCGACACTTAGTGTACACAGGCGTGTCAGACTTCTACTGACTAAAACTCACTCCTATGGTTCTTCTTTGCCTAGCGTCCTAGGAACCCGGGGTTCCCTTTCGGTCAATCATAGGTGACTTCTTTTCAACTACCCAGTAACACAAAAATATTATGACTATCATTAAAACTAACTGACTAACCTGGGAGCGCTTTGAGCAAGACTTTCTTTGTTGTCCTAGCCACTAATCTGTTCTATTTTCTGATAGGAAGATAAGCTGATGTTATCATGACGATAAAACAAATATTTATCTACTAATTTTATACTGATCATGATGAATTCTCTCTTTACCTACTGTTACATAGCTGATGATAGGCAGCAGCATGACTAAAATATGTTAACTTCATACATTTATGTAAATAAATTCAAATTATGTCGATTGTATCGATATTTCCTTGTTATTTACATAAAGATAAAATTTTATCACATTTGCATGACAGCCAACACATTTTCGATTGATTAGACAATTGTTTTACTCTTTGTTATTTCTTGAAGCTTTAATAATAAAAAAAAAACCTTACTTAACCAAGTGTTATTTGTGGAGAATGTGTGGTTTATTCGGCCTACTTTCGGCTGCTATTCACCAGAAACTACGGCCTAAACCGAATCTGAATTAAAGAGGTTCCGTGCTGGGTTACGATATATTATGTCGCACCTCATTTATTAGGTAAATCATCTTCCTGCCGCTGTCTCGTTATATGTAGGGTTGGCTCAACACGTTTTTTTCTTCCATTCTATGCTATCACCTGTCACTCTATTACTAACTCCCTTTTCTTTCATATCACTTCTCACACAATCCATCCTACTTTTCTTTGCCCATCCACCTACATGTATACTCATAACTCTTTTAGTAACATGCGATTCAACTCTTCTCTTCACATGGCCACACCAAGACAAATAATTCCCTTTCAAATTTTCAGTCACTGGTGCTACTCTCAAACTTCCTCTATTATACTAATTTATTAGGTAAAAGATAATCTTGTTTGGTACCTCAAATGTCAGAGGAATAATTAAAATAATACCAACCCGCAATGGGCCCGCGTGGTGGATGACGGCCCATTCCCTCTCCTAGAGAGGAGGCCTGAGTCCCAGCAGTGGGAACATTGAAAAGGCTGATTATGATATTTAGAAAAAAAAAAAATATCCTGACGTTCACTATTGCACATGACCTTATATAGAAGTTTCTATTTCGGCCGTGAAAACTAGTTTCGGTCTGACACTAGTTTTCTTCATATAAAGGTCTTTATAATTTGAACAATTTACTGAAATATGTAGTATGCAATAAGGACAATTGCTCTGATGTCACACTGCAGAACTGTCTTAGATCTATTAAGATGATTTAAAATAATTGGATTTGATAGCAAAGAACCCATTAACATAATTACATAATTAGTTATTGTATTTGAAGCAGAATATATTTCTACCATCTTATGTATATTGCAATAGTGGAAACATGACTGCTGATGATGTGGCTGATTCATTAATTCCATCGTCTGTGAGATGGTAACGCACCAGTGATGCCTGCAAAATAAAGTACGGTAAAATATGTTGGCCATTTTGAAATCAGGTGTTCCAAACTTTGCGTATACTCGCAAATCTCTAAAAAATACAATACTCTTAAAAGAATTACTACGCAGCCAATTGTTCAAAGTTTGGAGCTGTGAAGATATTTCAGTCGTGCTGTACATACACATCCAATGCATTGAACTTTGCAAATGTTTATTTATAATCACATTGCAAGCATACTAGGTTTTTACTACCTTATACACAATTAAAAAAACTTAAATTAAATCTTCATAATTATATCAATCAATAAATTACTCTTTCCCTTTCCCACTAGACTGGCAAGCTCGTAGGCAAGCCGGGAGGCACGGGCAACAACGGCGGGTCCCCGCCGTCACCCGCGAGCCGCACCGGGCCCCCGCCGCCTGCCCCCGGGGGCCCCAAGGAAAAGGACCACCGCGCGCCCCGCCCGCATCTTACGCCGCCCGCTGATAGGCGCCAGGAAGATTCTGTGAGTAACTGCTTCGCTTTGATTGATGTTAACTAGTGTATTATGCCCTGTGCCATAAGACCGCCCATTGTACACTTATTTTTAATAATGTTGTCCTGTATTGTTTGTTAATGTGGTGTGCAATAAAGAATATAATAAATAAATATGGTTGTTCCTCAGCCAAAGGAAAGATTTATGGAAGATGGAATCATTGTAAAATGATGACTATGAATACAATGGTTTCTCTAAAATATTATTTTTCTTAACATGTGCAAAAATAATGGATGCCCAAAAGACGAAAAGTTAAGCAAGAAACTACTATTTATTGACTCGCTAGCTATATGTCTTTGATACTCCCATACAACCATTACAACCTCACTACAACCATTTTTGCTATGGGATATCGTGTTACTATGTAACTTAGTTGTGATGACTAGACAGGCAGTCACTCCACGTAAATTGCATTACTGCTGCATGTGATTAGTCTAGACACCGACCCCAACATAGTGAGTGCTCGCAAAGGAGGAGGCCGACCGCATCAGGCAACGGCGCTCTCGCCGCCGCCGCCGGGATTCCGATCCCGATTTCCAGCCACCGTAGGCGCGGGCTTGCGGACAGCGAGCAATGGGTAGTTCGCTGTCCGGCCGTCCGGACCAAGTCCAAGTCGTCGACGGCGCGCGCTGTTCCCGCGCGCCTCAAGGAGTTGTCAGCAACAGCAGGGGCCCAGCCGGGTCGAAGCCTACTGGGGCCAGGGTTATCCGAAAGGGCGCTCGAGCCCCGGTATGAAGGCTTGAAGGAACGGGATGGGTTTTTTAGTCAGTAAGAGTCTGACACTATCTCCCGCTCCGCCCAAGAGCGAGGGTTGTCATAAGATGATTTTTCCCATCGAAAAAAAAAAAACTCAACATAGTGAGGAGGCCTTCTGTACAGAGCAGACATGGAGATGCAGGAGACAATTGGGCATGTTATCCTTTAGTATGCATTACTGATATACAAATACGACTCCTAGAAGCACGGAACTCGTAGACGCCCATGAAAAGGATGGCATGCATGGGAGGCTATTCTGCTTTTGGCCAGAGGTGGCTGACTGGCAGCCATGGCTCACGCACCCCAATACATAGATAGATAGGAGGCTGTATTCGACTTTTGTATAATAATAATTTGTTTTCCAGCCTATGCCGAGCGTGGGCGCGAGTGCGGGCGGCAAGAGCTACGCGGCGCAGGCGGCGCAGGGAGGCTACCACGTGCCGCCCTTCCCGCCGCACCAACCGCACCAGTACGTACTTCATATAGATACTTCATATAAAATCCATTTTCGCAACTCTACCTGGAAACACTTCATTTGTTAGCAATGTTCATCTAAATGAGACTTGAGACGTGAAACCAGTGGTGACCCAGTGGTAATAACGGCCCCGACTTACATGTAGTGGGACACTCATTTAATTTCATTTATTTTATTATCAGGCCTCCGAGCGGTGTTAATAAAGTGAATGGTGAACCTCGGGCACCGATGCATCCACGCCAGGGATTCCCGCCACATCACCACCACGTAAGTATAGTTATTTATTCATTGGAAGAAAAACACTTTCTAACTTGATGTCTTGTTGAAAAGGCGTTATTCGAAACTGAGCTTTAGGGTTAGTTCATTTAAATGTCAAACTCGATTGTCAGAATGGAACTCGGTTATACGATGGTTTGCATGTGTATAAATATAAACCTGTGCCATCAAAGAGCACTTGCGCGACCGTTTCTTCCATCTCGATACATGCCCTGCACAGAGAACTATTCGTGTCGTCCATTGTGTGGACATGATAAGTTCTCCGCGCGATTTGAACATACAAAAGAAACCGACATCATCTTTTGTGTAGTGGCCCAGATCAGACAAAAAATCCGTCTGGTCGGAGGATCCTCGTCGAGTCAATTCTGCATACCTCCAAACTCTCGAACCTCGACACTGAACGTCTCCGTGCAGCTACTAACTACTTCGTGACTTCATCATGATTTCCTTAAGCTTTCGAGCAGCGAACTATACAACCATGCCTCTTACCTCTTCTTCCTCTCTCAGACTCTTTACAAGCTTGTTTTAACATACAGCTCCACTCACAGAACCCGCCGCCCCCGGGCGACGTGCACAGCCGCCCGCCGCGCCACCACGCGCCGCCGCCGGAGCCCAGGAGACAGGAGGACGTGCAGGTATTGTACTATTTAATTGCTCATCTTTTTCTATTAATATGGTATGCGAAACTCATCAATCTTCAAAACTATTTTTTTTTTCTTTTATATTATGGCCTCGCGTTTAAGCACTATCTCACCTGTTGGTAAGCGATGATGTGGCCGACGATGGAACACGCTTGCCTAGAAGCAATCTATTCACTCTTAACTTAAATACCCCTATTTAACATAGTCTCAACATATTGTAGGAGCCTGGAGCAGTGGTGGCCCAGTGGTAACAGCTCCGATTTATGAGTTCGCGAATTCAAAACCAACACAACTGCTCTCAAACATCGTGAGGAAACGAAAAGAGGCATATCCTAGAACCAAAAATTCGAAGACATGTCACATCAACCAATCCGCACTGGCCCCATGTGGTGGATTATGGCCCATTCCCTCTCCTAAGGAGGAGGCCTAACCCTAGGGGCACAGGACGCGTTGCGGCAGCTTAGCGAGCTGAAGCGGTGCCGCTGCGGCATTTTACATAGTCTGTGGCATGTCGCACGATGCGCTGCGGCGCCGCACCGGAATTACAACAACCAAGATGCGGCGGGGACGGGTGAATGCGTTGCCACGTCGCAACACTGCTTAATATAAATTACATAACAACGTTGCGGCGCCGCACCACTCATACGGTGAAATCTTTACGGTGCGGCGTCGCAACGCATCTTGTGCCCCCGCTCTGAGTCCCAGCAGTGGGCACATCATAAGGCTGATTATGCTATGCTGTTATGCAATATGTCAATGTACCATTCCAGGAGTTACGCAAGTTCGGTCAGGAATTCAAGTTGGTGTCGGGCGGGCCGCCCGCGGCCGCTCCCCCGACCGCGCTGCCGCCGCTGCCGCCTCAAGTGCAGCCGCAACCCATACTCAATCCACAGCCACCGGTAACATCATTTATTTATTTACTACTAAAGTAACTGATCATCGACGACTGAGCGTTGTTTTCACGTCGCTTTAAAGAAAACTGATCATACAAAATTATACTCTCTTTTCAGTGTTATTGAAGAGTTTTAATTCTTTAAAATAATAGATGAAAATAGAGTATCTCCCACCTTTAGGTATTTCCGAAAAGCCTCTAAATTATCGAAAAAAAAAAAAACTAGAAAATAGTTATTCACTTCTAAATTACTGGAAAACCTCGAAGAAATATTAAGAAAGTTTTATATGTATTTAAAATATATTGGAACACTTTACAAGCAAGTCCGCCTCGTATTTGGTCTTCTTTTTTTCATGTTTTAGTACAATTACTTTCCAATGTTATAATCGCTATATGGGCTATTTTCAAATGGCTCGTGCCTGTACGAGAGATGCAGACAGGGTACCCAATATGCCATAAAGCTCACCTAGCTACATTTTCCTCCAGAGCCAGCCGCCGCCCGCGCCCAGCCCGCCGGAGGTGTCGGCCAACGTGTGCGCGTCGGGCGAGCCGCACGCCAAGCGCGACCGTCCGCCCAAGCAGCACACGCCACCCACTGCGCACAAGGTACCACACCACACCATTCCTCATGGGACCCAGTCGCACACAGTCCTGTAAATTCGCCTTACTTTGACCCAAGCTTAATAGCTAATAAGAACACTGGATACTATGCTTCTATTGGTTAAAGAGCATAGGTCAAAGTAAGCTATCTTTACGTTACACATAAATATATTCACGACTTAGCAAGATATATCCCAAAGGGTTTGTTTCCCATACGAAGAAAAAGATTTTCTTTACTTTGTTTCCCAAAAGCTGAAAAAACACAATAAGTGGAATAATCAAGTTTTGGAAAGAACATCTTTTTTCGCGTAAATAAACTATTTTTCTTCTTCTTCCTCGATACATAAAATAAACACAACTGCAGTATTTCAGGCAAATAACGCTCATTTTCCTAAGGTAGCCCATATTCTCCACAATTTATTGCTTTCAAAGAATAAATTTTGCAAAACAAATAAAATGCAAAAAACCAAAAACAAACGTCTACCTAGGGAAATGATATTGTATTGTAAGAAACAATGTATTTACTTTTTACACGGCATAATGTTTAACAGCCGCCCGTGGTCCCAAAGGGCGGCGATTCCCCGATGTCGGTAGAAGAGCGGTCCGCGCCGTCGGCGTCTCCGCCCTCGTCGGCGTCGCCCGGCATGGAGCGCGTGGCCGCCATCAAGAAGTCCACCCTCAACCCCAACGCCAAGGAGTTCAACCCGGCAGCCAAGCCCTTCACACCCAGGAGTCCCAGTACTCCGAACCCCAGTCGGTGAGTCATAGCCCGTCTTGAAACAAATTATTAAAGCGTCCAATATTAAACGCAATACTAATGCGATTGACTGTTGATTCTTTATTTAACCAACCACAACGCGCTTGACTATTTTTTACATTAATTTTACGAAAGTTTACATTCTAAAAACTAAGCCTAAATCTTTGTAGTTGTGAGTAATAAATCATTTATTTTGGACCAAAAATGTTGTTCATTTTATAACTCGACCAAACTGCGTAGATAAGTTTGTCGGTGGGATTAGCACTAATTAGAGTGCTAATTTCATTGTGCAATTGCATCGTTCCAACATGTGTGCGCTCGGATGTATCATTAGACTTAACTATCTAGATTGCTATTTTTGTAAACTACCTAATAAACCTTAATACAGTTCACTTCCATCTGGGCTTATACATATACATGGTCCTTCGAGCCGGATCCTAGCCAGCGATCGCTAAAAATCCAAAACACGTCTTAAGACCGACACACGTGCTTGTCCTAAAGAAAATGATTTCGATTTGTTTCTAACTAGAAAAATAATGACACATTCCACTGAAATGTCCAATAATAATAAAAATGTTATTTTGATGTTATTCCTCTTTTCAGTTTCCAATATCAAGATACTCATGTCAAAACGTTACTGTACAAATAATAATTATTGTGGTTATATTGTTGTATGGTCAGGCCACACACGCCAGGCACCCCTTCGGGCGTGGGCGTGGGCATGGGAGTGGGCGTGGGCGGCGTAGGCGTGAACCTGGGCGGCGTCAGCGTCATGGGGCCCGGGGTCAGCTACGTGCCGGCGCCGCATCCTCCGCCTCCCATGGTATGTATTAATGAATATTTTATTTATCCTAATACAAGTTTAATGTTGTCTCTAACTAAATATAGGATCAGGGAATTTACTCCCTATAATTATCAGATTTGGCAGAAAACAGGTAAATAATTACGGAGATTCTGGATGATAGGGACGAAAAAAGGTACCGGAGTGGTGACCACGAACTGGAAGACGCATTAGTGGAAGACAAGGTGAAATGATCACCTGGTGAGGGTCGTGGATATCCGATGGATGCGAAGCTTACAGGACCTGTCGCTATGGCGACACTTGGGGGAGCTCTATGTTCAACAGTGGAAGTCTTTCGACTGAAATGATGGGTCAAAAATACAACTGGAACAAAAGTTGCTCGTGTGCGGTATCTTATGATTGCTAATCTTCATCGTTATGACAAACAAATAAAATGAGTACTATTTGTACATTACCTCTCTATTAACGTTATTGTCTAATATACAATTCTACTCTATGTGAATCGTGTTTTATAATGCCATCCCTATTTAATGTCAAAAGAGCTAAATAACGTAGTGCGCAGCAATGTTACCCGCAGGTGGCCGCGGTGCCGTACGCCATGATGGCGGCGGCGGCCGCTGCAGCTCAGCAGCCGCCCGCCTACCTGCCGCACCCGCACCCTGCCGTGAGTCACACTACTATTACTAACACTAGAACCTACGAACTTGCCCACAGGTTTAGTCGCATAGTTTCGTAACAAGCAACCTCCGAAACTGTATAGCGCTGCTATTTCCACCTTAAAGTGTCGCAGTTAGGGCTACTGCCCAGAGACGCATAGCCTCAAAGACGCATATTCGTCGTTATACTCTTGGTATACGCCTATGAAACTGAAAATTTGTCAACGAAGCAGCAGCGTTGTTCCGTCGTGTCACTTCTACGAAGCTACGTGTCTGTGGACAGTAGGCCATAATTTTGTATATAAGCTTCACGCAGGCGTACACCAAGCGTGTAATGACGAATACGCGACTATGAAGCAACGCATCCGTGGACAGACCCACAAAAGCTGTAATGGAAGAGATCTAGAATCTGGAAGAGACTCCCATTTTTGACCGACATCAAAAAAGGAGAATGTTGTGATTACGACAAATTTTACTCTAAGAAGAAACTGAAGAAACTTGTAGGTTAGACCATTTTGAACTAATTTTTTTTTTCTATTAGGCCATTAAGTTTCAGTTGTCATAATGTTTTTGTGAAAAAGAGATTGAGCTATACACGATACGTGTGTAGCACTATTCGTTTGTCATTCCGAAACAGTACAAACTTTTGATGATTACGCTCTAACAGTCCCAATCATTATATGTAATATCCAGTAATTCGCATACAAAATGGTCTAGCCAACTTTCACTGCAAGACTACTTTAAAACTATATTTTTTGCTAACAATCCGAACCTGTTCATGAATTTGGTATATTGATACACCCTAACAATTAAGAAAGGAATCTATTCCAAACATAATAGGAGTTAATTCTATTGGTATACAAAAACATGGTTAATGGAGCTTCAATGTTGGGGACGGCAGATGGAGATGGGGTGCGATTGCCGGCAGTACGCGCCGCCTATATTCATGGTGCCCGACAAACGGGACCGCCCCGACGCGGTGAGCACACGACTAGCCGACAATTGGGATTGGGAAAAATTTGTGACAACTATCGAGCACTCTCACTGTAATTTTCAAAGTAAACTCTTCATAATCGTATCGATCATAAAGTAAATTAAGAGCAAAACTGACGTCAGAAAGAAGCATGTTCAAGTATCTATGAGTATCTGAACGTCAAAGAGAGATTTTTTGGTTAATTGATCATAATTAAGATTAAAAATATTTATTTGAGACAACAGATCGGGGTCCTTACCATCAATTCAAAACGTGTAATAATGTCAAGCGTGAGAGCGAGAAAGATAAAGATGGGGGTGGGGCTATACACCCTAAGTAGCTCCACCCCTTCAACAGTTTAGGTCGTTAAATAGAGCGCATTAAGAGCTTATGGTAGGATCTCAGAACTTCCTTTTAATTATGAATCGTAAAAAACTAAATTAAAAAATAGATTTTTTTCAAGATGAAGTACAATACTTGTCACAAATAATTTCCTAGTCTCAAGTGCCGCCCGCGTGCAGTGTTCAGTTTTCAACAGTGTGTCGTAACTTTGTCATGTACAAACGGGTGCTTGCCTCGCTAACCGCCTGGCTAACCCACCACCACAGATTATATAACAAATGGATACTTTACTATGTTTTTACAAAGGCATGCTACAAGTCAAAGCCCAGGCAGGCAGGGCAAATTGATGAATTTTAACGGTGAACTTTCGAAACAACACGGACAATCCTTGTTTTCTCGGGATATCGCTTTGATCAAAATTGTTGCAATACTTACAGAGTGATATTCTGAATCCTTTTTCCCATTTCTGCGAGTATCCTTTAGAATTGCAAGGACTCGTTATTCATAAAATTTCTTTTTTTATAAAACTTCGTGCAGACGAGGATTACATCATTTATACGGTCAAAATAAATTATGTTGGCCAGTCTGAACGTAGGCGCCCCAAACTGTACGCATCTTCTAAAAAATACGCAATAAAAATTCGCCATATGATTCTTAAAAAGAATCACTGCTCCGCCAGTTGTTCGAATTTCGAAGCGGTCAAGATATTTCAGCCGTACAGAACTATAACTTGTTAAAATGTCAGGCACACCCTTTAGAGCTCCATCCATTTATAGTTTACTTTAGGTCGTCAAATCGTAGGGCCTCTGTACTCAATAAACTTTCATAATCAAAGTTGCAAATTAATTCAGCGCAATGTTTTTGTAGTAAAGCAGTGAAGTATCCATTTCCTACATAATCTGTCGCCACGGTCACAATATGGTTATTAACCGTCTTACCAAACAACGCTAACACTTTGTGAGTGATTTTCGTTTTCATTAAATAACAACTATACCTAGTGTGTAATAAATTAAAAGCGGGAACTACATTAGACTGACGCACACTTGGGTCACGCCTAATTTGTTCGTAGAGTCGCGTCATGTGGCGTGGATTTAGTGTTGCTCTACAAGTCTGGTTGCCATATAAAATGTATGGAGAACGACCCGCCCAGATCGGCTTACGTAGCTCACGTGTGCCCAATGTAGTTCTACCTTAAGTAAACAAGTGTTTCAATGGTATCACGTTATGCTGACTGAAGGCACTTTTGTGGTGTTTCACGTTTGGAAATGTTTGAAAACACTAACACAAAATGTTTATAGAGAAACACTATCTTGATCTATGATTTAGAAACTTTCTATTCCTGTCACCATAAGTTTCGGCGTATTTAGAAATATTCGTCGGGATTGTCTAGCAGTGAGACGTGTTCCGTCTGATATTCTGTATAAATTAATTCTATTAAATCACACTAGTATTAAAAAGGTGAAAGTTTGTATGTTTTTTACTCCATAACGCTAAAATGGCAGTGCGGATTTGAAAGAAATTTGGCAATTACGAGCTTAGGAAACTATATGAGGAGTATGCTTGCTTGAAATAATATTACACTTTCATGCGGGCGAAGTCGCTGACACAGGCTAGAGATTCAATAAATTCTTTAATAGGTATGTTGTTAAAGAAAAAAATATTGTCTAACAAACACGATTTTGTGTTTCTCATAATGCACAATCTGTACAACTTTGAAGTGGAAATAAGATAGTGATTAGAACTCCAATGAAGTGATTGCACAGTGTTAATTAGGGCTTTTTATCAAGATAGTGTCAGATTAGGTGAGTTTATTAGCCATTGACTGCCATGACAATAATTTTGTGGATTCTCTGTTTCCTGATAGTTACAACTAGGGGTCTTTAAGTCACGAGTGAATAAGTTACTTCTTGGCAAGCGTGCTCCGGTGTCGACCACATCGAGTGAGACAGTGGTCAAGCGCGAGTCTATCAATTAAAAAAGAAAAATGTGACTCAGAAAAATTAACAAACCGACTTCCAAGGTCCTGTGACGGTGGCACGTGTACTGGATCAGTTTCCTTCAGCTGCTATGCCCATTATTAAATTGTAGGTTCTTAAAGACTTACAGTTTATTTGACATGGTGCATGTGCTAGGTATGAGATGTGATAAGTGTATTATTAGGTTTGCTTTCACCAGTCAGCGGGCGAACAACCGAGCTTTGGCTTTACGTCACCACCTAAGGCACTGAGTGAAGGAATATAAATGTGGTTTTAGTCAATAGAAGTCTGACGCACCCTGAGAAGCCATTGGATGATTATCAACCTTAAAAATAAAAACAAAGTCTGTCTTCAGTTTCTCAGTTCTGCGGGGTTGTTACCGAAACCCCGGAATGCAAAGGGCAATTGAAAGAACATGAGTGTGTTTTTGTCAGTAAAATTCTGACACTCTCACATGCTCCAGCCAACACAGGAGCAACAGGCACAGCTACCGTCTCAGTTAATCGATAAGTCTTTTTTTTATGGTGGGAAAAATCGTCCAATGACAACCCCTTCTCTGGGGCGGAGCTGGAGATAATGCCAGACTCTTACTGACTAAAAGCCTACCCCGTTCCTTCGTTGCCTTCGTACCGGGATCGTTGCCTTCGTACCGGGACTGAGCATCCCTTTCGGATAACCCTGGCCTCAGTAATATTCGACCCAGCTGGGCCCCTGCTATTGCTGACAGCTCCTTGAGGCGCGCGGGAACATTGCGCGCCATAATCAATAAGCCTCCAAATTCCTATTTGGAGATCTATCGATTAACTGAGACGGGTTACGAGCTCCTGCTCGTCCCTACTGTTGTTCCTGCTGTAATTTTATTTGTGTTGTACAATAAAGAGTATACCTATCTTCCTATCTCGTCAAATGTCATCTCGTAACATTCACTCATGTGCTGCCGTGTAAATGGTATGTGAACCTAGTGTTTAATGAGCTAATCACAGCGATAAGTGCTCATTATAATTAATTACATACGTAATGAAATCTAGGGAATGTAAATATAAAAATAAACAGTTGTAAGATATACACAATATTTTATTCGCTCTTTTCTTAGTCTTTAAGTCGTTCATATTCATAAAAATACTAACATTATTGTTGTTTGCCGTGGTTTTTTTTATGTTAATACCAATTGATTGTTGTTTTAAGTGCACTAAATATTAATTAATTATATAACAAATATGGATTTCACAACACCATCACTTACTTCCAAACAAATTGTCTACAATTTCATATAAAAATCTACCTAAATTATCATCTTTAGTCTTCTAACATACATTTTCACATTTAAACAATCAAGTTACACACAATTTTAACTTATATTCTTTCCTCAGGCCGTAAGCCAACCAACTGCTCAGATATATCCCACAATTTCGCTGCCAAATCCTCATTTCTCGCTTTCATACCCATATAACCTTCCTTACAATCAACAAAGTACCCTCCAGTCGTTTGATCCATATCATCTGAGATCGCTAGGTACAAACTCGTCTGCGCACCTTCTACTGGGTTCTTGAAGAACGAGTAGAAAACCATAGTCCTTAGCTTTTCTAATATAGTTGCTTTGTAGAAACTTGTGTTGACGTGACCGGGATGTAGGCTGTTTACGACCACATCGGTGTCTTCTAACCTTCTTGCTAACTCGTTGCTAAACAGTATGTTGCATAGCTTGCTGTCGCAGTAAGTTCTCATGTACGAGTGAGGATTGTTCAAATCGCTGATGCTACCAAACCTATGCAGCGTTGACGTAACAATAATAACTCTACTAGGTGCAGATTTTTTGAGTAAAGGTACCAACAGTAGAGTCAGCAGGAAAGGTCCAAAGTGGTTGACCTGCATGTCTCTGATCAATCCATCTTCAGTCTTGTCTCTGTGAACACCGCTAGCGCCGGCATTGTTAATCAAAATGTCCAATTTAGCTTCGGCTTTAGTAAAGTCTTCAACGAATTTTCTCACAGAGACGAAGGAACTTAGATCTAAATGCATATATCTGATGCTGCGGTTCTTAGTCTTCTTGATTATGGATTCTACAGCTTTCTGTCCCCGTTGCTCATCTCGACATCCTAATATCACTTTGGCGCCTCTACGGGCCAGTTCTAAGGCGGTCTGGTAGCCGATCCCGCTGTTGCCACCTGTCACGATCACCACTTTACCACTCATGACATTGTCGGCGTAACACTTCCCGTTTGTTATTTTGTTATAAGTTTTAATTAGGATCAGTCCTATAATCAACCACACTAGCCACATTTCGACACAATGTTCTTATTAATTCTGCAATAAAATCCACTTTTTGTATTCACGATCGTTCGAAAATTCGCAGAATGTATATAGAGTATTTGCACAGATGAAAATCACTATGTTATTCAATAATGTAATGTGTCCCGCGCCGTTCTCGCAATGTCACTGAAAGATTTATCTGTACAAATGTCAAATCATGTGAACGGACTAATTATCAGCTGCGGCCGCGTGGCTGTTATCAAATTATCGTTATCCAGTCTATATTGTAAATAGCTTGCATCCGTCCGGCTGTTCAGCATCGGTCAATCGTGTTCAAAGTTCCAAGTCAATATAAGAAATATTAACTTGCATTTATCGATGGTGACCGATTTAAATCATGGTTTTTATATTTTATCTTATTGTTATGTCCCTAAAATTTAAAATGTCCTTATTATTCCATCTCAAATCAAATTTAAAAAAAAGTTGTAGTTTTAAAAATGATTTTGTGTACTTTCTTTCTTCACAATTTGTTGTTAACAATGATTAAAAAGATTATTACTTACTATCTGTAGTTTATGATATCAAGCATAGATATGAACGTTTCTAAAATATTTGGAGGCGATTAAACGATAACAATGCTTCAAAATCGCTCAAAGTTCAGTGAAAAAGGTTAATTAGTTAAACGATTGCAAATTTATTAAAAAGAAATTGTTACCTTTCAGAGGCGTTTTCAAAATTACCTTTTCAATATTTCAGCTGATTTTTATGCGCTGTAATTACTTATTTTAAAATTGAAATATTTTATTTCCCTGTAATGAAGAGAAAAAAATAACAAATATGTATATCTAACTACGAATAGGTTACTTCTAGGTAAGCGCGCTCCATCGTCGACCGCATCGTCACTTTCCATCAGATGAGATAGCGGTCATGCGCGAACCTATTAACAATAAAAAAAAAAAAATGGTTGCCTGTAAAGTCGGTTTTACGGGCGAAGATTTTACGTGACAACGTCCATGCGCCGATTCAATGCGCCTAATTCTCTAGTGCTGCGCGCGCGGCAGACCGATCATAGTTGAGTGGGAGAGAGACGCAAGGCATTCGGCGGGCCTCTCTCTCGTTCGGTGACTCATCGTAACGTTACCGAGCGTTACACTTTTTCATAAGTGACTCCCAGCCGCAACCTAATTTAAGACGTTGTCACGTCAAAATATATAATAATCTCAATATCGAAAATTTCAAAACGTTACGCTTACGCTTTGTTTAAATAAAATTATTAGGATATTTTAGGTATCCACTTGTAGGTATCGATTCACAAACGGATCTAGGTATTTTACACAATCTCGGGTTATCATCGGATATAAGCGAACTAATTATTTTATAAGCTTATAAATTATGATCTTTTGATGATCGATGATGATACGAATAAGTTTAGGTATTGGTCATGAAAATAGTGAAATAAAACACTCAGTACAACTTAGAGAATTTAATCTCATAATGTGGAAACGTGCGCTTTCAGAGCCGAGAACTAAACTACCAATACTATACAAGTCAATCGTAGAACTGCTGCTTCGTGCCGTAGTTCTAAATAGCATAATCATTCCTTAGGCCTACTGTTCACGGACGCGGACCTTCATAGACGTGTGTTCGCCATTATACGCTTGGTGCACGCCTGCGTGAAGTTTACATACAAAACTATCGAAACTGTCGACGAAGCGGCGTACCGTCGTATCGCGCTAATAAAAATAGTAAGCCATAATTCTGTATGTAAACTTCACGCAAGCGTACACCATAATGACGAATACGCGTCTACGAAGCTACGCAGCCGTGAACCGTAGGCCTTATACATCCTATTCTAAAGGGCATCGCATACATACAGCAAGTCATATGGTCCATCGACCCTACATGGTTTCCAATTATAAACTGTGACCTCACTGAGATGTAAGGCGACTGTCACACTGCCACGCAACATGCAGCGTGATGCGTGGCAATGTGGTAATCGCCTAAATCTACTCTCGGTTTAAACACGCTGCAGTCACGACATAAACACAGCTTCAATGGGCGTTAATCATTTTGCCCTAGAATGGAAAAATTTATTACTTCCTCAAAGTTAAGCATGCTGTAACAACAATAATATTATCCCCAAGTTAATAACGTGTGATGTGTCTACAGCTGGCATATGGAGCCATGGGCGGTGGTGGAGGAGTCGCGGGCGTCACAGGGGGTGGCGGACAGCCCCCCATGCAGTCGCAGCAACAGAGAAACTTCAGAAAAGGTATGCAAGACATCTCTACTTAGTGTCATTCTTTAATAGGTTTATTCACCTAGTGAAAACTTGGGTTGTAACGTCGTCCAAAGCAATTTTCGTCACAATATGATTTGCGTGAAAGCGTAGCGTGTTGAAGAATATAGCCTTAATCTTCCTCTTATCTTTATCGGCAGTACCTGAAATCGCGAAAAAAAATCAGCTGTTCAGTACATTTAAGTTTGCCTAATGTACTGAACAGCTGATATTTTTTTCGCGATTTCCGCTTTGCTCCCATAATAAAAATTGTTTGCTATCTTGAGCACAATCAAGTGTTTAAGTATCGTACACTAATTGCCAGTCACCCTATAGACAAGGCTACTGCAACAATGAGACGAGCAAAACTCAGGAAGAGTACAAAAAGTCATGGGTGTTGTGTTAACATGAGTTGAATGTGTAGTGGGCGTAGGTTCGGGCATGCAGGTGGCGGCGGCGACTGGGCAGCCCCTGCTGGCGCCGGCGCCCATGCAGCAGTTCGTGCCCTACCCGCACCCGCACCCCGGCCCGCACCCCGCGCAGCCGGCGCTGCAGTACCAGCACATGGTGAGTATTAACCATTCTATTTAAATTATGTACATTACCAGCAAGAATTTTTAGTTTAAAAAAAAAGTCCCATCCGTTTTTAATTTACGAACGTGCTATGACGCTATATTGGAGCTAGCATTCAAAATACTGCATCGAAGTATTAAGGTAGCCATACACGCTAGGGTGTACCAGACAGGTTTGCCTGCACAGTTATACCTGTCAGGTAAGCTTGTGTGGAAATCTGCACAGTTGTGCAACATACACGCTCCGGTTTACCTGCACAACTCGCCTGTACAGACAAACTTGGCAACTATACTCTAGTGTGTATGACTGACTTTAGAGTTCGCGATTAGAACATAATTATACAATGGCCCAAAATCACTTAAAAGATAGGTGCCCGTACCAGACACAACATCCGTCTGGTCGGAGGATTTTCCCTTTTTAATGCAGCTTTGCAGGACTTTACACTATGTCCTCCATACCTCTATGTATCTGTATGTGGAGTTGAAGACAAATACCATAATGGCATTTTCATTCAAATTTTAGAATAGAATAAAATAGAATAGACTTTATTGTACACCAAAAAGTAACACAGCTTGTACAAAAACTTCAATTTGTGGGTACAATTATGGCGGTCTTATCGCCAATTAATATAATATAATGTTAATTTTAATTTTGTGTGAGATGAGAAAAAGAGGTGCCTTCTTACTTCGTTCGTTTATTCGGTAGTCTTCTATGAGCTGTTCCAGGACATGGTCTAACCGTGTGTTGATCGAACATGAAGCTAACAAACTCATACATTACCAAACTTTCGCCTTTATAATATTAGTGTGATATATAGCGATATCTTATGGTGTGTCCAGATCTGGCGCATGCGCCGTTCGTGAGTCTTTTGCTAACTGCGCGCGTGCATTTTATGTTTGTACGAAACGCGTGCGGCGCAGGGGCTTCGTAAGAACGAGCCGTGCGTGAAATGTATGCGCGTCAATCGCAAGCGGCTCGCGAGCGGCGCATTTGGGCGGTCTTGACCCATCATTAGAATGTGATGGTTTCCTAAACTGGTGGTGATGTGTCAGGTGCGCATGTACCACGGCGGCGTGGGGCAGGCGGTGGGCTCGGTGGCGGGCGGCGGCGAGGTGGGCGTGGCGGGCTACGCGCCGCCGCCCGCGCCGTCGCCGGCCGCCGCCTCGCCCGCGCTCTACCCGCCGCCCTCGCCCGCGCACACGCCGCACCCGCACCAGCACCAGCACCCGCATCCGCATCACCACTTCCAGCAGCCACCTTTCCAGGTAACCACTCAAACATGCCACGATACCGACCCATTTAGACGGTGCGAGTTTCTCGTCTCTAACATACAATAATTGTAACAATATAAAAAAAGTTTCTTCGTCTAAACATTCATATCAAGACAATTCGAGTTTCTCGCCTCGAATATACGATAATCGTAAAAAATATAAAACAAATTCTTCGTCTAAAACATTCATATATTCATACGTGCGAGAAACTCACACCGTCTGAATTGGCCTCTAAGTTCATAACTGATAACATTCTAAATGTTAACCTGCAGTTTGTGTAAATCTTAAGATCGATCTATGCATCCTACGTACGCGCTCAAATATACATATATGCATTTCATAACGTTTATAAATAAAAATCCCACAATATACTTAAATCACATATTTTATCTTTCAATCAGACCCTGGTTGGACTAATGGCTGCTAACGCACCTGTTTAGCATTATTAATTCTTAATTTTCCAGGTGCAAAATGTATTCTTTAATATTTGTTTTCTAAAAACATCTTGGCATATAAATTCGTGTCAATAAGTGCACCCCCAAAGGACACTAAAATAGGGATGTCATGTCGACTATAAAATTAATTTGTCAGTGTTTATGCATAATGAAATTGATTGATACGTTTGTCCCGTCCAGGCATACCACCAGGTGCTGTGCCCGCTGATGGGGCCGGGCGGGTCGGGCGGCCACCACCACCACCACCACCACCTGGCCTACCTCAACCACGCGCCGCCCACCGCCTCCCCGCCGCAGCCGCACCCGCACTCGCTACAGGTAACCAGCTCGCTGCACCCGCACGTGGACCTAAACGAACATGGATGGCACAGCTGATGGACATCTGGTGATTCTTACCAGAAGACCATCTGAGACACTAATCTGCATTGTTCTCATATGATTTGACCATTACATATTTACTGTATAGATTTTAAAAGATACTTTGACCCCTGAGTTTGTTTCGGTGTTTCTTCTCAGGGTAGTCAGCTAAGAAACACCGGCCTCATCTAGTGTAAACTGACGTAAAAAAATAATAATTTACGTGTTAAAATGTTTTTTAAAACCTATTTACAAAATAAATGTCATTTACTTGGACAGGAATGATGACGCTGCTAATAGTGACTCGTCGATTATTGCTCTCTATGATAGAAAACTCAAAAACTATTGAGTATACATAAGAAGCAGACAGTGACTTTGTTTTATATACTATATAAATTATAAATTACTAGCTTTTGCTCGTAGCTTCGCCCGCGTACATAAAATGTAGCCTATGTCACTCAGGAATAAAGCAGCTTTCTATCAGTGAAACAATAGGCTAGTTGCCGTAAAAAATGTAATTAGTCCGTCTTTTAGATTATTCAAAAATACGGGATACGTATTTTTTTATTTGCAAATTAAAAAAAATGACAAAGATATAGCCCATTAAAGTTACGTAACATCACGCTGTGCTGCATTTTTTCGCACGAGGTGACGTCACACGTAACTTTAATGGGCTATATCTTTGTTATTTTTTGTTTAATCGAAAAAAGAAAAAATACGTGTCCATTATTTTTTTATAATCTAAAATACGGATTAAATAAAATGTAATTATTTTGACCCTGGAAACTACCCAATTTTAGCAATTAGACCAATACTTTCAGAGATTGGATCAAAGAAAAAAATGGGGGTAAGGGTAAGAGGATAAAAATAGCTTAAGACCTACCTAATATATAATACAAAAAAAAAAAAACATAAAAATCAGTCAAGCTGTTTCGGAGGCGTTCGAGATTTTGTAAAGATTTTATGCCTAGTACATTTTATATTAGTATACTGACCCATCATATCTGTAGTATAGGATGTGGATTTAAGATTATTTCTTTCTCGCCAAGTTCGTTTAGATCCATGTAGTATTGTACTAGTCAGTCCCACTGACGACAAACGTATCTTATGGAGTTTGAGAATTGTTACCAAGTTTAACAGTCTGATTTTTGTGTTACCAGCTTTCAATTTATTGTTAAGTATCTCTATATAATTCAGGAACAGTTGATTGAGGGTAAGGACTCTCATGTAAATCCATAAGATATTTGTTAGATGCCAGTCACCACCAAACAACAAGGTACCATTGCCAGAAAAAATGAATAAAGCGGATGTTGCATGGAACTGTCAAACGGTTTTGAACCGTGTGCAGTACAACTATAGGTACTCTTTGTCTCGTCAGAACTTTACCGGTGAGTGCATGTGCACCGCCTGTTGGCGTGCTTGATGATCCGAAGCTGTATCTAGTGCATTTCATACACGCGTTCGTACAATGTGAGTTATATTCCGTATTTGTAGAATCGACAACGGGTACTGACGACACTGTCAGTCCTTCTGAATAACATCGTATTTTAAGTTCAATGTGTGTGGGCACGAAATAAAAGAAAGTATATATAACGAGTGCAAACGTACGGATACATACTAACCACGCGTATATGTATATACACGCACATGCTAATATCTGAGTTCAGAGTGGCTGAACTGCCTCGTAGCCAAGTTAGAGCGTTTACTGTCGATCGTCGGTCTCTCGAGACGTATATCGGCAGGTGGAGCATTCCTATGGCCGCGATTCTACCTGCAAGTAAATTACATGCAAGTCGGATCACATTGCGTGGTACAAACGATCGCTTGATCACATCGTACCTCAGTAGCCCGCAATGTAATGTAACTTGCATGCAATTTGCTTGCTGGTCGCGATGTTGTTGTGGGCGGTTCCCTGTAGCTCTGTATGTGTGCAGGGAGTGCTGCTGCCGCCCAGCCACGGGTCGTCGGGCGGGTCCACGACGCCGGGCGTGGGCAGCGGCGGCGCGCACCCGTAACGCTCGCGGCGCGTGCGCGTGCTGGACTACGGGCTGTACGTGCAGTACGCGCGCCAGCTGCGCCTGGAGCGCCTGCGCGCGCACACCGTGGAGCGCCTGCTGCGCGACAACAGGTGACTCAGTGACTAGTGACGCAGTGCAGTGTTGTAGGACCACAGCCCGGAGTGCGCCCTAGCGTATGCTCATATTATTTCCTTGCTTCTATTCTCATTTTCATATTACTACCGATGTAATTATATTAAAGGAAATAGTCTATGTCGGATTTACATGTAAATAGTCGAAGTAAGCTATTCGTTGTAATTAAATTTCAATCCGATATATCGTGTAACTTTCATTATGTTGCGATGTACTGAGTTTCGATCACCAGTTGATGATATAGATATTGAACGTAGAATCAATAGCGATGTTATTATAACGCAATGTATTATAGAACTGCTGGAGGTCTCTGCCAACTGAATCATTGTGAAGGTATTGCTGAACACTAGTTTCTTAATTTTGCTGCTGGCAGCATCACTTTTGTTTTGCGGTCTCGTAGAGAAACACCCAACTGATACGCTAGTACGAAATACTTTCTCAATTATTGGTACACTTGTAATTTTATATATATTCTGACCTAAATGAACTCTATAAAAATTTGGAGTAACAAAATTTGTATAAAAAGTGCACTTGCAAAGCTTTTTTATGTAATATTTGTAACAAACGTCCATGGAGACTTGTTTGTGGCGGTAGAAGGACGCGGGAAATCCATGCAGGTTTACTTAATGCGCTTCTACCTCCACTCTGTGTTGTTACAATTTGTAAGCAGATATTTTTTATTTATTTTTTATCAAAATTAGCACGTAGACTAGGAGGCCTTCATGTTTTTATTATAAAAAAAAAGTCATCATCGTCACGAATAATTAATTGTACTTTTAACGCCATCAAAATATTTGGCGATATTCAAGTATTTGTTAGGTCGCGTGACGTCATCATTGTGCGTAGTCTAAGGTGACGCAGCTGTAATATTTTTCTAACTTTAAAATACAACGTAAAGTAATAACTTGTATGCCTTCTTCGTATCGATACGTTCATCGCAATAATTGATGTTTTTAAATGTTTTTTGTAAAAGTTTTACTCGGTATTTTCACGTGACAAGATATATTCGAGTTTTAATTGATATTGTTTGTTATATAACTTTAGTGAATTACATAAACTCTAGCACTGTAATAAAAACAAATACGGAATTTTCCATTTTGGATGTAAATGTACTAACTTCTCCACTTATCATAATTTAAAATGACGCTGATTATTGTGATATATACCAAAGATATGAAAACATCTATTCTTCACACTGTAGTTGCCAATTTTAAATAAAAACCATAACTTATTGAACAATTTAAAAAATGGGTTCAATTTTGTATTAAAGTTGTCACGTGAAAAAACGGAAAATGTGTATTATCTTCGAAATAATATGAATACCTGACTATTCTTTCAAGATTTTGAAAGTTTAGTCAGTGTTGCCATTCACTTGAAAACACTGTTTAAAATACTTTAGTTAGTTTAGCACGGCGGGGAAAAATATTAAATATTTAAGAATGGATGGAAGATTGTATGTATGTGTGTATAAGAAAATAGTGCGTCTTGTACGGACGGAGTGTGGTCCGCCCTCGCGCGGAACCGCGGGCGGACATATGTATTATAATTAGATAATTCACTCTCTATCATACTTATCGATGGAAACTGGGAGGAATTTGGTAAATAACTCGACAGTTTATTATATGTATTGTGAGCAGGCACTCACCTCGCTAAATAAGGTGCATGCCAGTTTTTTATATAAAAAAAAGAAAAAAAATGAAATAAATCGAACTAAATATCATAATAATGTTTGATACAAAATAGTCTACAACTATTATTAATAGAAGAATTTTATATTAAGTACATGATATTTATCGGTAAAAAAAAATCCTTTTATACTAAAAGTAGTAATTATGAAATTCCTCTCGGTTTTTGTGGGTAACTTTTGTTTCCTCGTTGATAACGACGGCCGCCATTCTGAGACAGCGGTCAGCTCGTGCACTGTATTTATTTAGGTTTAGGGTTTATTATTGTGAAGGTACCCTCCGCGATTTCTTTACCAATTCCAAAGTGTCAATTGCACTTTAAAAATAATAATTTATAATATTGGCATATAGTTACTATGTAAATTCATAATGTAAATTATGGGCGATGTTTTAGATGCCAGATCGATGTGAAAGATATTGCAACGTCTTTCATTGGACAGTTCGAGTAAAATAAGTATCGGGACCATCCTAGATGCTCAATGTTTACTAAGATTTGACGTTACTGTCTCACGAGTCATTAGTTGTATTTTATTTTATACATTTGCAGCTTGTAAAGGCAACGTAACTAGTGCACTACGACGCGATACGGACTCCCGGAATGATGGTATCGACTGCCGTAGCCGACTCCTTATTGTAATGCCAACTCACTTGCGCTCACACTTAGCTTATTCGCTACAAACGTCACCTGTAGCCGCCAAGTGCTATTTATTATTTTTAAAAGAAATTAAATTATTCATAAAACATTTTCTATGTTCCTTTGATACGGAATGTAGTGACTGCGCCTTTTCAGGGTGCATGTGTTAGTGAAACTCAGCCCTTAAGTGTAGGATATCGTAAAGAACTGCATAATATTATCATACCTGTCGCGAGTCGGTGCGAGACTCCTATCGTCCTTGTAGAGGTCACGGGGCGGATAGAAACAGCTATTTTTCACAAAATTACTAATCTGTAGCTTGATTTAAGCATTGCAGAGTGCATATTATTTATTAAGGCCTCAAAATATTTTATTTGCCACATGAAAACGAGGCCAGTCTTCTGAAATTCACCACCAATTCTAATTTAAGTTATGAAACTATCTTATTTTTGGGGTTCCCTTTATTCAAGCGTAACGAAAACATTGTGCGAATCGAAGGTTCTTATTTTCTCTTTAATTTATTCAACTTGAAATTCTCTAACTTGCGAGGTCATGTAAGTCTTATTTAAACGCCTAACAGATGTATGAACTCTATATTTTAACTGCCAGCACCTAGTAGAAATTGAATATATATTTTATTTTGTAACATCTACATAATATTTTTCAAATGTAAAATTATATAAAAAAAACTAATTATCTATTGTTACAGATATTATTTCAAACGGATTATTTTTTCACTTCTTGATTTAACAAATTAATAAATGTCTATTTCGGTTAAGCAAACACTGCATTATTCTTAGCTTGGTATTCACCGACCTTAAATAAAACATTAAAGATGTAACCTGGTGATTGAATATTACTGAAAACAGGTCAATCCAGCGTTTGTATAACAAAACTAGGCATTTGATAAGTTACCCTTCGCATTTCAAGGAATTGTAACAGGATGCGTTACAGACGCAAGTAGGTTTGACAATAAAAATATAAACTTGATAGGTAGGTGTAAGAAAGTTAGGATGCATATACATATTTACGACGAAACTGACACTGTTCACATAAATTAAAGTCAGGATTGTCACAGAAATGCGTCATCGTATATATTTCGTTAAATAAGAGTAAGGCTCACAAGATTTGCACAATCAAAGAACATTTTGTCCCATAGTGATGTGTAGGTATTTATGAATAAGTTTCAGCTTGAATCGAGGGTCGTAAAATGCTTAATATAAAAGTGTGGCATCAAGGGGAGCTAAGTCCATGACCTCCGCGCGGTGCTCCCTGGGTAGCGCCAAATGTGGACGATGACATTCACATTCTTTTATAACAATCTATTTGCTAAATGAATACCATGGAGTGCTGCAGGATTTCTTTAAACACGTTCGAGTTCTTCCTATTATGTATAAGCGCATTCCTTTTGTAAATTTGATGATGGATAACATAAACAGATCATACTGAAACACTCCCAATGAGTTGCTCTGTAGGATAAACACCACAGCAGAATGTATGATTTCTGTAGATTTAAAGTAATTAAAATAGACATATTTATATAAATAAACAGACAAATTGCGATATAAACATTGACATGTATATAATGTAAATATTATAATATAGAAGGGAGTTACTAGTGTCCTTTCCCATGAAACGGCTTATAATTTTGTGATGTGTAAATTTTTTCGACCATGTTAACATAAAAAAAAAATCACAAATTAAAGTTTGCGGGAAGGGCCTACTGGACCCGTACCACGTTCGTGACTCGTAGTGTTCGAGAACATGGTATGGAGTCTCGTCTACTGTTTTATTTTTCTTTTTTTTTTCACATTTTTTTTTCTCGTTTTAATTTAAATTTTTATCGCGTGAGTGACTCCACCGCGTATGTTTGTTGCTAAATGAAAGTGTGTAAAAAAGATGTATGTGCGTGGTTGTCTGTTATACGCCATAAATATTATCGATATATTTTTTTTTGTGTGAGGTGTCACAACTAGTGGCGCAGAAATGTTTATGTTTTAGCTAGGGATACTTCTTTTCTCGTGAAATTTGTACGTGCTTACGAAAGACGTTCGAGTTCCTTTGGCCACATTATATTATAACGGTTGTGGTATACATTTTTTTATAAGATTCCCATGTTAAATGCAACGATCTAAAGCGCCGTAATGTACTACTTGGTATATTATTCAACGCACATGTTGGTGCATTTACTAAAAAGAGGGTCGAATCAGAGATCTGATTGTGAATCGCCCTGCTTGTATAAAAAAAAACGATCAACCTGTAAAACGACGGGCAAAATCTCGTCGGAACTAGGATAAAGGAATAACTCTATTGTGCCTTTATCAATGGTGACATGTGACTATTCGATCACGAATAATGACTACTGAACTGTGACGTATCAAAGTAAACGGTACTGATATTAATAGTTTGAGTAAATGGCAGTTGTTGAGACAATACTTTAGATCACATTCCTTATCTATAGTGAACCTAAGAGTCAATTGCAACAGTTAACATCCTCTCTGGACAAGGAAAAGTTAGTTGAATGATATTGTTTTACGGAATTAATACAGCTACGCAAGTAATTCTTTAAAAAAAAACATTCTCTTCAATATTCTAATAATACTAATAGATAGATTAGTCTATTATTAAGATACAGAACAATAGAATAAGATCCTTTTTAATCTAAAACATGTCTGAACAACTACTATTTACTAATGTTGCTTTCGAAGCAAGTGGCAATTGTATTTATGTTGTTTCCTGGTTTCTTCCTAATTTGCATAAGTTGATTTTAATTGTATCCTGCTCAGAACACGCCTGCAGCTAGCTGGGGTCCAAAGCTCAGCCCAACGATTCGCCACTTGCTATTAAGCATGATTGAAACTTCAAATGTATCATTTTTGCACTGATCACATTATAAAAATGATACTTGAAGACTCAGTCCTATCTGAGCAGCTCATACACTTTTTACCTCGTATAAGGCACTTTCCTACGTGTAAATATTTGTTACCGACCCGACTGTCGGCACGGACGATTCGAAAACCCATTATATGTATAGATAAAATTCTATGAAATTGCCTTATAGATGTGTGTGTTGCCCCCGCGCAGCCCGCCGGGGCATAATGTAAGAATGTTACCAACGTGTGGACCTAGTAATTTGAGGTTTTAACAAAATGCTCATTTAATCATTATTTAAAAACATAATTCAAACTACAACTTTCTGTCATTAGTTAAACTAGCATTTTGGTAACATTTCAGAATAGAAGGTGTAAATTATGTAAAGACTGAAGGAAAATAATGTTTGTGGAAGTAAGCAGAGGTAATTGTAAAGTGAAATTGGTTTTTATAGGTGTGAATATAGAGCCTAAAACTCTAATATTGTAATTTGTTTGAAACGAATCAATAGAATTTGTCTAACTATAAAACAACACAGTGCCGGTATACTATTTTTGAGAAATGAACCTGTCCTTGAAATAGTGACTTATTGCTAAATCTGTTGCTTAGACACGTTATCATGTTCTGGCAGAAGTTCTAATGATTCGTTTCAAATATGATATTGTATGAAATTGCTGCTTAATTCCGCTTGTTGATGAAAGATTTGATTTGTGAAAAAGTGCTTTTTATTTGTGAGCCCAATGACGGGCGAGTGAAGAGGAATGTGCCAAAAGTGGTATGGCATCGTGTATCGTTTGTTGGACACACAACACCTGTGTCGACGAATATTTTTCAATAAAAAAGTAAAAAAATGTGTTTTGAACACAACAGTTCTGTGTTTTAATTATAATCTCCCCCTCAACACACATATACATACATAGGTAAAGTCAATCAATCCAACAAAGACTAGTAATTCTGCGGGTTCCTCTTATTTGCAAGGGTGTGTCCACATCTGCCGTATGCGCTGCTTGCGAGCCGCTCGCGAACTGCGGACGTGCATTACGTGCAACGCGCCATAGTCGTAGTCGAACGGCGCAAGGGCTACCCTGCGCGCTACACATACTTCCCCAGCCCTTATGATCGCGTTGGTAAACTCTGCGCGTATGATTGCGTGCACCGCGATCGTAAACGTCTATATTTTGCCATACCTATAGGATAGACGCGCACAGTGAACCAAAATATAAATAAGACTATTAAGAGTACTATCATTGAGACTCAAAATGAATACGGTTCATGGAGCGCTTGTTTTAGAAATAATATTGAAAAAAGGCGAAACATGGTTTGGGCTTTAATTGCATTGACTTGCTATGTAGAAGGTAAAATCTTAGCGGGTCGAACGAAGCGGCATCGGTAGACGAGCACGCACCACTATGAGAGGCGTCTCGTGGCGTGCTTCGGACATTTTCACACCTTTGATCTTACTGCTCGTCGTGCCGAGCTACCCCTCACAGCGGCAAGGTCGTGAACAGGCCGTACAATTACTGGAACGGATCTTGAGCGCTGGCTTCAAGTTGCGCAGAAGTCAAATATTCGGTCTCTTTAGTGGTGCGAAGTGAGACGCGGGGTCTGGGAATGTCAGAGATTGGCTCGCCACGCTATCGTGTCATAGACGTCACTCGTGATTCGTTCCCTGCGCTGCTGCATGTAGCTAACAACGACGACGATTAGCTCGCTAATGTATGGAATGCGCAAAGCGATCCCCACTCTGACGCCGAGCGCTCAAGATGCGTGCCGGTATTTGTAAAACCTTTTTGCATTAGCAGCAACGACTCGCGGAGTGTACAGAAGCCGCTGTAAAGTTTCCAACGAACCATTTTTCATGTTATGACATGATGATGATGTTCATGATGGGTCTACCTATGGGTAGGCAAAGAGTTTTATCAGATTAAAACCAGTATAGTATAAATATATAGAAAGCAAATGAAAATTAAAACAATATTGTTAATTTGAATAGCAATAATTTAATTTATTAGAAACAAATGAATATAATACTAAAATAACTTAAAATAAATCAATTTCACATTAGAATAACATACTTTAATAATAAAGGTACCCTACTCAGGCGTTTGCCTGCATAGCTCACAATAATTTTTTCACTATTTAGATAAATAATTTATTAAACACATAGACAATTCCCACAAGAAAATACCAAATTACATTTCTCTTAAAAACACGAACTAAATGCAACAGAAAATCAGGTACCTAACACCCGGTTCCCGGAGAGAAATAATTATCGACTCGTCACAAACTAAACGTGTACAATTGGCTAGATGTCGTAAAAAAATGTAATTAGTCCGTCTTTTAGATTATTCAAAATTATGGGACACGTATTTTTTTTTTGTAAATTAAACCAAAAATGACAAAGATATAGCCCATTAAAGTTACGTGAAACGTCACGCCGTGCTGCATTTTTTCGCACGGGGTGACGTCCCACGTAACTTTAATGGACTAAGTCTTTGTTTTTTTTTTTGTTTAATCGAAAAAAGAAAAAATACGTGTCCAATATTTTTTTATAATCTAAAATACGGACAAAATAAAATGTAATTATTTTGACCCTGGAAACTACCCTATTAACTGTTCAAAAAAAAAACGTAATTTGCTATATAAACCACACGACCCTAAAAAGTCAATGGAAAGGGCTATGCTCGGAGTTTCCTTGCGTGATCGCATTACGAATGAAGATATCCGCAGGAGAACCAAGGCCGCCGCCATAGCCCATAGAATCGTCAAACTTAAGTGGCAATGGGCAGGACACATTGCTCTCAGAACAGATGGTCGATAGGTTCTAGAGTGGCAACTGCGCACCGAAAGACACAGTATTGGCAGATCTCCCACAATGTGGAGTTGGACTGATGACCCGAGTCGCGGTAATGAGATGGATGCGAGACGAACAGGACTGTTCGTTGTGGCGACACTTGGGGGAGGCTTATGTCCAACAGTGGACGTCTTTCTGCTATAATGATGATGATCATATGGTCATTGTCATGACAAGTCACGTCATCATCTTCATCAATTGAAGCAAGATAAATAATACAAAATCGGAATCGTTCGGGTAAGGTCGGCCGACTCAAGCCGAGATTACCCGAACGAGCGTTACATAGCCGAGCGTGACATATTATCGAATCGCAGCAGCTATTATACAACTTGAGACATTCAATTTTCGATAATTACCAATCCGTACTGGGTTTCAATCTCTTTCATTTTGATATTATTTCATTACATAGATAGGCGCGTCAAAACTGCTCAAACATTCCTAATATGTCTGGTATGAGTTCTATGCACTCCCTGCATGGCAGCCTTAACCTCCTCGAAGAACGAGGCGGAATTGTGGATGGTGGTGCCTCCTAGTACTATCCTGACGCCCGGATACGCCTGGTTGATCTGATGCACGCACTGGGCCTCTTCGTAAGTGGCGCCCCCTACGATGAACACGAAGATGTCTTGCGGGCGCCGGCCGTATGCGCCGTCGTCGCCTCCTAGGGTTGGGTACAGGTTTTCACGAAGCTTGCCTTTGATGAGGTCTTCGAGGGTGTCTTTAAGGAGGGGCGTGTGCTGAGTGTAGATGTTTTCTACGCCGTTGAGACCCTGTAATTAGAAAAAATATATTACACCCAGTTCTCCTGTGCCAAATACGAATACTCATCTGTCAAATGGGAGTAAAAAAACGGCATAATAGTTGAAACGCCTCGGATTACCATGATGTTTTCAACTGACTGAACTTAATCAAAGCAGCGTGTTTTTATGTACTGTTTTCGTTACTTACTAAAGGGCCTATTACGCAACGCGTTATTCAGACAGTTTTAGTCTATGGTTCGACGTATCGCGTAGTGTAATAAGGGTCAACTCACACCGAAAGAGCGGCGAAGGGCAGCGCAGTTTCAGTGTCATATGAATTTTAACTTTATTTTCATTTCTATATTACTTATTATCGCATGAGAAACACGAACGAGAGAATTCCCCGGAATTCCTGCGGCGCCGCGGGCATCCGCGCGACTCGTTCGAGTTTCTCATGCGGTAATGATAATAAAGTTTCATATGAAACTGAAACTGCGCTCCGCTTCGCTGCCCTTCGCCGCTCTTTCGGTGTGAGTTGACCCTAAGGGTCAGACTGTCTAACTCGGAAAGAAACCTCTACGGTCCGGACTAAGCGTTTTGCCTCGTCGTTTATACCACGTACATCGAGGGACTGGAACAATTTGCCTGCTGCGGTCTTCCCGTTTGATTATAATTTAGGTGTATTTAAGGAAAGAGTGAATAAGCTCTTAATAAACTAGTTCGCCTCACCATCAACGATTGCATCACTGCTTACCATCAGGTGGGATCGCAGTCAAGCAAAATAAGAAGAGTGAATGTCGCGTGCTGGATACACTAACTAGGATGACGGTCAAGGGATTACTGTCCACGGACGCTTAGCTTCATGGAAGCTACGCGTCCGTGGTCAATAGGCCTTAAGGATATAGCTCACTTACACGACTCTGCTCCCACCCGGCAAAAAGAATATCATACAAATATGGGCTTTAAACATTGCTCTTAAGATACATTTTATATTAGCATCATAAATTAGCAGACGGCCTACTCGGTAGTTGACGGCTCGCTGGCCGCACGTTGCAGACGAGCGGTCGGCGAGGTGTCCGCGCGCTCACTGCTAGCATATCAGTCGCTGCTCATTCGGTCAGTAGTAGATACAACAAAAAAACCAAAGCGAGAGCGGTCGGCGGCGGCCGTCTGTTAGCTGTCACCGCTTGGACTGCTGGGTACCTGTTAGCTGACGCCGCGTCGACTGCGAGCAGTCGTCTTAGTTTAGGGCGGTGTTGGAGTAGAGTCGTTTAAGTGTGCTTTGACCTTCAAAGTCTTAGCCTCATAGAGCCGTAGTAGTAGAAAACTCACTAAAATGTCACCTACCTTAAACAATCTCTTAGTAATTTTCACAGCGTCTTGCAGTCCGAACAGGTCGCTCTGTCTCGCATGAGCTCCTCCGTACTCCAACAAGTTAACCACGTTCTTGACCAGCTGTTCCGGGGCTCCTCTGGTCTTGAGGGCCTCGATGAGTGAGGGCAGTGCGTTGCTGGCGTGCTTCTCGTAGCGGAGCGCGTACAGAGCGACCAGCTTGGCCGCGTCGTGGTGGCGAACTGATTCATTTGACAGGAGGTTCTTTAGGCGCTGTAGACACAAATATTGGGGATTGAGTGATGACAATATTTTTTAAAGCCTTTACAGCATTTAAACTTGTTCTGAATGTAGAAAGGGTATATTTTCTTAAGTATGCGAACTTAATAGCATCAGCCTCTTACAAGCGCCGACTCGAGGAGGTTATCAATTGAGTCAAAATGGCGGGTGTACCACAGCGAATTAAATTATAGTAATTATCGGCAAAATGTACTATTCAGTACCTAGCTCTAAAATATCTGCATCTCCTTCTCTCTCTCCTGAATGAAATTATTTCAAAATTAAGGTACACTCGCCATATTGATATCAAGATGACGGGTGTTCTGTAATATTTTATTATAACCATTACTCAACCAATACTCAAAAAAAAATTATCTGAAAAGTACCTCAAGTAGAAAAGACCACACAGACAGACAGAACTATCCAACTGATGCTGGAGAGTTCTCAGGAACTGTCCAACATCAGTTGTATAGTTCCTGAGAAATAAATTTACCTGCAGGTGTTTGGAGTGATCGCTCTGGCAAGAGATCTCCTGCTCGAGCTCGGAAACCTCGAGCAAGTTGTGTCGCGTCACGCACGCCGACAGCTCACCCACCACTGTCACATGCTTCGTCACTGTGCCCGACATTTTCTGAAAAGATGTATGAACATCAGGCATGATTAATCTTACTGACACGTAATTAAAAAAAAAAAAAATACCGGCAAGTGCGATTCCGCATCATTATCTATAAAATGACCAAAAAAAAACATTTTTTTTATTAGAGCCCTCTTAAATAATGATCACATTATGTTTTTTAGTATTTTTTATTATAATAAAACTACGCTATACGCTATAGCGGCAACAAAAATACGTCATCTCTGAAAAATTCAACTGCTATCACGGTTCATGAGATACAGACCGATGGATGGACAGAAGTCTTAGTAATACCATTTTACCCTTAACACCAGAACTGAATATGGCATGACCTCCTTGGCAGGCCAGGGGGCCACACCTCAACAAAGGCCTCACCAAAAAACTCATAAGACTCTGTGGTCTCTGTATAGAGGCAGCCTGCGCCTGGTAGCGGGTACCATCGCCGGACACTCCACACAATAGAAATCACAGACATTGCCCAGTGCAGAGCATGCTTGGAGGAGGAGGAGACAATTATGCATGTGCTCCTAGACTGCACAAGTGTCACTGAAATAAGCACACAAACCTTAGGTTCCCCGAAATTCCTTATTGACGCCCTGAAAAACCTGAGAATCTGTTTTAGGAGGGGTATGATGGTTGGAATAAGCCCACCAAAGATTATTATCGTCATAGCCCACATACAATAGTTTGCATAGAACTAAGTACGGAAACCACACTCGTACATAACATACACGAGTCAGAAACCCTAAAAATAGGGTATTTGAATTTTTCTTTTTTTTTTGTGTTTTTCCTGCGATCAGTGTGCTAGCAAGTGGATTTTTTTTTTTTTATTGTTTATAGGTTCGCACTTGACCGCTATCTCACCTGATGGAAAGCGACGATGCGGTTGACGATGGAACGCGCTTACCTAAAAGAAACCTATTCACTCTCGATGGATGGATGATTTTATTGGCGATTGGAGTCAAGACTGGTAGTTAGTCCGTTTCACTTCTCATGTCTGGTCATCGAGGATGTGCCGTGTTTTTAACCGTCTTGTTGGGCTGTTCCAATCTTGGATTAGTGAAGTCACGTGCCAATAGATTGGTGTGACGCCATGGTGTGACGTCTCAATCGCTTCAGGTCCAGACGCTTTCCATGGCTTCTATTTCCTCATCCACAGTGGGCACCTCCAAGTACTGGTAACCTTAGTTTTTGTAGTATACCACAATTCATTTGTTAGAACTCTGAGTATTTTGTTTTGGGCATGTTGCAAATCATCCTAACATGTCATCAATCAATCATCATAAATTGAAAATTGATCATTATTGTTTAAATTGAACATCGTTTTCACATTGTTTGAGTTATGTGTCTTTTTGATAAACCATCGATAATAAAGCATAATTGATACAAAGTGCTTGTAAATGCGTTGATTTTGTGATAATAATAACAAGATCATCAATATGATAAAAATACATGATTGTTATTTAGATAAAATAACTTGTTTCCATTCATAACAGAAACATTCTATATGGATGTAAATATGCAGTTTAGAAATGGCAGAATCGAATAAACTTACTAAATCGGCGAACTTCGTACCGTCTAACGTTAGCCATACGCACAAAGCGTTTTGGGAACACATTTATTGTGCGTACAGCCAAGGAGTGGAATTCCCTACCGGAGTCTGTGTTTCCTGATAGCTACAACTAAGGGGTGAATAGGTTACTTCTAGGCAAGAGTGCTCCATCGTCGACCACATCATCGCTTACCATCAGGTGAGATGGTGGTCAAACGCGAGCCTATCAACCGATTGCGATGAAACAAAGCCTAAGTAATACATCTAGTTACACACAATTTTAATGTATAAAAGTTATCTACATCGATTTCGTACATTTTACGTGATGCACGCACAACTAAAAACTTCTACAGATTTAATATATGTATGTATAGATTTGTTATGCCCACTTGTACGGACACAACGAGCAACTCACCTTGAACAATGGATAGGTCTCGACAAAGTTCTTCATGTCGGCGATGCTCTCCACTTTCTGGTGACTCTTGGCTTTCTTTTGGAACTCGTCCATCAACGACTTCATGGTCTGCCCGATCTCGCCGAAGTTGGAGTACAGATTCTGGAAATATATTTTAACATTAACATATATGTTGTGGGACGCTTGGGGGAGGCCCATGTCCAACAGTGGACATGTATCGGCTGAAATGATAATGATGATGATTATAATATAGGTACGGTACATACACCAAGATAACACAAAGATTTTTTACAATTTTTGTCTATTTGTCTGTCTGTTTGTCCGGGCTAATCTCTGAAATGGCTGGACCGATTTTGACGGGACTTTTGTTTGGCAGGTTACTAATGTAATAAGGAGTAACATAAGCTACTTTTATTTTAGAAAAAAATAAAAATCCTGTAGTCCCCGCGAACGAAGTCGCGGGCACAGCTAGTATTAAATAAAATTAGCAAAATAAATATCATTTATAAGATAGTGTTGTGTGAAATACTATCCTCACCTTAGCATAGAACTCGTCCTGCTCAGAAGACAGCACCACCTCCTTGAAGTCCTTGTGCACCTCCGGGAGATGCGCTAGGCTCACGCGATTGTTATTGATCGTCAGCAGCTCGTGCACCATCGCCTGGTACGTCCACTGAACCATACAACAGTTTATTAGTTGATCATCATTATACAACATTAGTTTTAGTATTGCGAAACCTGAAACACGTTACTAGTATTTTTATGTAAAGAATCTATGTACAAAATTTCAAAACTGTATCATGAAAATTCACAAAGTTATAAGCTTGCTATGTCAGCAAAAATACATAGTCACCGAGCCATCCAGGCGACTGAGGGATTGTTTTGTACTTCCAACCAGCTTTTTACTGGGGTCTAATACCCGTTATGACCTGACGTGAGATGAGTTGTATTTAGAGTCGGTGGTGTCCAACTGTTCCAATTTTTGGGGAAAATCCCGTACCGGCCACTAAACGCTGATACAAAAGGCCGTCAAACGCCACTCGCGCATTTATACCTTCTTCGTCGATTATGATTGATAAGCGCGTATGGGTTAAAAAGTAGCAGTCACTGGGCACAGGTGGGTTTCGCGCGCTTCACCTTCCTTTGTGGCCGCTTAACACTTCTAGCTTCTAGAGGCGACGGCACTTAGCTCCTGTAACCTGCTTGGAAGTGTTGTAAATATAGGAAACAGAATAAACTCACTTGACTCAACAACGGCGTAACAGGATCATCCCTCCTATCTATAATCAGCAACTGGGGCGTCGGTATCTCTCCGTTGAACGGTATGTTATTGTCGATAAGCACCGCCTCTCTGCGGAGCAAGTCCCGTACGCGCTCGGCGAGGCGCGCGCAGGGCTCCGAAGCCGCCTCGTAGCGGACCACGGCGCGTCGCTTCACGGACAGAAGAAGAGCCAGCAGGCCTTGGGCACAGCGCTGCAGGTGATGCTGGTTCCAGGATCGACCTGGAGTAGGTTTATGGTCAGTCTAAAGACCAGACCCAAAAGCAGATCCAGTGCACTGTATTATACCTTGACCTTGCTTGGAACGTATCAAGGAGAACTATGACAAGGTTTACTATACTTTCTAAAATGTATCAACAGAGCGTATCATACCCGTGCATAACGGTCACCATACGCGGTTATACACGCTCCGTGCATGCCACGAGACTGTGTATTGTCAGAAAGGAACGGTCTAGTGGGCATTCCTGATTTTCCCCAGCCCGATCACGGTATGATCATGGTATATTATGATGCAATGAACAAGAATCTATAAATAACTAAGTAATAAAATAGAGAGAAATTAAAATAGATTGTTTATTTATGTATGAAAAAGGTAGGTAACCTTTTGCCCACGACTGTGTCTGCGTATAACACGTAAAACCGCTTAAATGCCTGGAAAAGACACTGCGCAGGTACCTACCGTGTTAGGATATACGGTAGGTACCTTCGCAGTGACGTCGCTCTTTTTGTAAACCCATAATTAAGACGTTTTCGTTAATGGATTGAGTCTCTCATGCAGTGCACACAACCACTGGCAGCGAGGACTCGGTTCCAGACCCGCTGGCCTCTAAGCCCCAATCTCCTCGGAATCCAGCCTCTCTGCCGATGTACAGGTGTTGGTGGTGAAGAAATATACTCGTCGCTCGAGCTCATCGAGGCGCAGACGCCGATGACACTGATGCTCTAGGTTTGGCGGCAGGGAGGCGGAGCTGAGCGATAAGCCCGTGGGTGCCTGATGTGCGCGATACAGTTCTGCTCAAACAGTTATATAAATTTTATTCTGTCGTTTCCCAACTTCAAGTCGTCACTAATGGCATTTGTGGAATAGACACCACAAAATTTTCACAATTTTATGACTTATGCCATCTGTCTAACACAATAGGTATTTTTTTCTTTTTAGAATATTTTTCTTCACCTTGTTAATGGTCATTGTTTTTTGATGAGTTTTTATTGAAAAAATGTATGCACAAAAAGTGGATTGGTTAGAAAAATTACGTGAAAACTGTGGCGCCTGAATAGACAATTTTATTAATATGCCTATTTACACTCTTTAAATACATACCATGCAAACATCCAACAATATTGAATGAGAACAGGTGTCTGTCTACGGCTAGGTAGTCTGCAAACACTTCCTGTACCTCTCGCACAGTCTCCTGCTCGTCACACTCCGCTAGCGTCTTGATGTCTGCTTTAGATATAACGTTGCTGAAATCTGAAAAAAAAAAGTATTAAAAAAGGTCATACTGTACCCATTTTTATAGTATGGCAACCCAGATTTTTTTTTATGTGAAATTTCTATTTACATGCCATAGCAGTAAATTTAACTCTAATGCCATGATGGCAAACATCATGATCACTATGCCATCATTTTCAATCTCAATTATATAGAATGTTTCACATCTGCCTTACGTGATGGCCTAATTTTTTTTTATATTCAAGTACATACAACAAACTTACATATGAAATATACTCCGTATTTCGGGTATCTCAGTTCCCGAGATAGCAATGAAATATTCTCTGAAGTTGGTCGCACAAAAACAATGCATTTCATATGCTTCATATTGTCCCACTTTGAATGGCTGTCAATTCTCTCAAATAAATAAACCTCTTTCTGCAAAATCTCTGACTGGCTGAACACCATGCTAACTATGCTGGTCTGTAAAAAACAATATTTAACATTGACATTTATTGAAAATTACAAAGTGATGAAATAACAATGTAAAAACAAAAAATACAAAAAAAATCGTTATATATAAGTTTTTATAATTGTTTTATTGTATAATTCAGTTTAGAGAACCTTTTCAGTGCTGATCTTTTAGCTAGTAAGTTTAAAAAATATTAAAAAAAAATGGCTGGAATCTGTTGCTGCGCAAGTGTAAGTATAGAGTTTAAATATCTATAATAGGCTACCAAACCTACAGCCCCAAAGACGACCCACTGACCCAAACCTACATACTGCACCAAATGTTTATTAAACAGATTTCTCTTTTGACACTGAAAAGACGAACATGAAAATCATTCCACAAAGTTTAAGAAAGGCAGAAAATGACCCTCCTCTGACCGATCAAATAAACAGGAACATTGTTTTTGGTCACAATCAATGGGGCGTCACACACAACACGACTTACAGTCTCCTTGTCCATGAGAATAACTTTCATTCCCGGCCCGCTCTCCTCTGTCATTCTAGTTATATACAGCTTAACTGCTTGTATAACGTTCATTTTGACTTTTCCTGTAAACTACAACTTGCAAATTTAAGTTTTTCGGGCTATCACGGAAAAATACGAAACTGATTGCAATGTTTTCATACTTTTCATATCACTGAACTGTCATTGTCAGTTGATTGTCATGTTAAATGACATCTTTGAATTAGCGATGAGTGAGTCAAGTTACTTTAACCGAGTTACTCGAGTCAAACGAAAAACGAGTCAATCCGAGTTGATTCGGTTGATGACTCGGAAGTCGTTAGTGGTTCACCAGACGATTGAAAGCAAGACGAATGCGATGCGGTGTGATCCAAGACGACGGACAGACGCGCGACACCCCGCTGCGAGTCAGCTTGGTAAAAAGGAGTCTGTCAAAGACGGTTATGCGTTTGTTTCGGTCAATACAAGTGAGATGGCGACATTTAGGCTTCAGTTATCGGAATAATTGCTTTAATTGAAAGTTGTAATTTGTTGAGCTAACGCTAACGCTTCACTTCTAATTCCAAGTGACACAAGTCGGAGTTGTTCCAAAAATGACAAAACAATTTCATGTAAACTATATTCTACGAGTTACTTACCAATCATGGGCAAGACGGTAACACATCAACTTTTCTAAGTTCCGTCCAAGTCGAATTGATCTGACTCAAGCGTCTGATCTACATTCAATGCTCATTAACTCGTCAGCGAACTGACTCGGCCGATTAAGCTGGCTCTACCGACTGAGCTGGCTCTGTCAATTAAGCTGGCTTTTATTTAAACCATGTGTTGAGTTGACTCGAGTTGCAAGAGAGAAACTTCCATTTCAACCCGAGTAAGTCAAGTTGACAAAAATGCGAGTCGGTCCACATCCCTACTTCAAATCTTTAATCATTAATCATCTGTCTAGTGAAGAGACATGTCGAGGGTTGTAGTTGTTAAAAAAAAAAACAATCTGAAACGTTACGATAAAATAATGGGATAATTAGTTTTATACAAAGGCCCTGAAATTAAAGATTCCTTTCTCTTGTTGTATTAAAACGTATGATAACCGAAATCAACACAGTAACATTGATTAAAACAAATCGATTTTATTGGTGAATTTTGGTGACGTGTTTATCTTGACAGCTAATTCGATGACGTGATAATTTAACTTGACTGACAAATAGTTACATCACTAGTTATCTTCGAAAGGTCAGCAGGGTCAGGTGGACTTCTTGCTATTGTCTTCATAAATTAGTGGCTTTTATTAAAAACAGACGACGCAAAATGTTCTCCCGTGCAGTGAAACCCGTCGTCACGGTGGCCATCCAGAATGGCGCCAAAAATTTTTCCACCAGCCCTGAGGTATTAATTTTATCAGTGCTAAAAAACTGACTGGTCGTCAGAATGGAAGTCAAAATTTCGGGTAAACTATGTTTCTCTTTTTCAGATGTTATTCAAAGTCATGGTTGCTGGTGCAGCCGGTGGTATCGGCCAGCCGCTATCGCTGCTGCTGAAGCAGAACCCTCTGATAAGCAACCTGTCCCTGTACGACCTCGCGCCGGTGACCCCGGGTGTCGCCACGGATCTCTCGCACATGGACACCCCCGCCAAGGTCGAGGGCTTCAAGGGCTCTGAAAACCTCGACTGTGCGGTCAAAGGTATGTACCACAGTGAAACTTCAAATATTTGCGTATTACATAACGTAACCTAAAACTTTTCAAGTTCATTGATGTTTGGTGCTAAATTTAGACTACTCAAGGTTATTCATGTAAGATTAAATCAGTTTCGTAATATGGCACAAATATCTCGACCTTGACATTAAAACCAGATTATCTGGACCACTAACAAATGTAAATTTAATTTATGGAATAACATAAAATAATGACTTTCAGATAAAGTTGATTATTAAGAAGAAGAAGAAGTCCAATTAAATAAGTCTAATGTCGAAAATATGAAATAAAGTTTTCAGCTTTATAAGTAGGTACCTACTGGAAATCTGTTCATGAATTTCTACAATTTTTTTTTTAATCGCCACCACCACTACTAATACTTTCCTTTATAAAAAGCTTCATTCATTTGAATTATGATAATATAATAATTGTCATATTAGACATATTAAAATTGTACTAATATTAAATCCCATAAGAAATACTACACAATAATTTTAAATTATGAGGTCTGTAGAAATTTTCCCACCAAAAAAAAAAACAAAAGTGTGTAGAAAAATGTTTCTGACCAATTTGCACAAAAATAGAATAAAAAAGTACTTTTTATTGACAGTTATAAAGAATTTTATTGAAAAACAAAGAAAACTCATATTGCCAAAAATAATTATAGAAGTAAGTATGAACTAGATTTATTGACAAAAGTGTGGTTGATAGAGTTAGTCTTTCAATAGCTACCTCTTGATCATTTCTTAGCTTGGTGATTCCAAACCACTTTGCAGTTACATCTTCATAAATCTCATAACCATGGGTTCCTGGATTTCTGAAAAGCATTAAATACGGCCATTTTATGGAATGTTGCCAAACTGGCAATTATCTCTGTACATGCTATGCAAATGCACCCAAGGAAAATCCACAATTGGTGGAAACTATTGCAGTTACATAATTATTATTTTTTTTGTAAGATTCATGTGTCTCATGACAGGGCCTCTCTTCCATTCTTCCAATTTTCTCTATCCTTTCCTTAGCTGTATCTAACTTATCCTGCCCTGTGTTCAAATTTAAGTTTAGAGTTAACTCTAATGACGTCATCGGGTAATTACTCTACACTGGCATTTTTGAACGCGAACGGAGTTCAACTGTCAATGTCAAGCATATTGCTGCTTACTCCAACCTACCCTGCTCAAAGTTAGAGTTAGTTGGGTTAACTCTAGGGTAGCTACTCGAGTTAAAAAAGAACGACCCGGGGTGGCAACTCTACTCGACTCTGGTTATTTTTTAACACAGCCCTGTAGATAGGAGTCCAATTTGTCACGCCATTTCCTTTTGAGCCTATCAATGCAGTTACATAAATTGTTTTATTTATATTTTGCGGTTATCTATCAAAATAAAGCATCAAGACCCTATTATTATTATTTACTTATAATTAATGCAGTTGCTAACTCTGCTGTCGCCAAGCTCATTCAGTTATCAAAACCATAACACATACATAAATACACTTAATTTAACAAAAACTGAACTGAAGTTCTCGAGTCTATATCGTAAAAGAAGAATCTGGCTGACATTTCAGCGCACAGCCAACTACAGGGCCTAATAGTGTGAAATTTTGCATAAGGTTTCCTTTTGTAACAAAGGCAAGCACTAAGGAAGGACTTTTCAAAACTCTCGCCCTGAGGGGATGAAACATGGACCCAAAGGTTATATGAAGAAACCTACTTGAACAAGGGCATAGCCACTGGTAGAAACTAGTTTATATATAAAGCACAATCTAACTTCCTCTAAATCCACAGACGCTGATGTGGTGGTGATCCCCGCTGGCGTGCCCCGCAAGCCTGGCATGACCAGAGATGACCTGTTCAATACCAACGCGTCGATTGTGCGCGACCTGGCCCAGAGCGTCGCCAAGAATTCCCCTAAAGCCATCATTGCCATCATCACCAACCCTGTCAACTCCATGGTGCCTATTGCCTCCGAAGTACTCAAGAAGGTATGTTCATTAGAATATTAACTTGCGACTTCAATCCTGGGACGGGAATACTGACTTCAATCCCGCAAGAATGGGGGTCACGGGTTTAATGCGGGATTGGATTCCCTCGTCATGATAGTGGGAACGGTACGAAAGTCGTAATACGATAAAAAAAATTCAAGACTACTCCGTAACAGAAAATCATGTGTTGTTATTGTTGTGCTGTCATGACCACGAAACAGTTGATATAATGGGAACAGCTAGAGACAATAGTGGTCCGGCGATAAAATTAACAGCATTATATGTCACACGTTGTTTAAGCATTTATAACTAGGGTGGAAGTGTCCGTGGCCCTGGAATGATGCTCTAGCTGAAGTAAAGTAAAAAGTGACAGTCCCTCACTCCGCTCAAAGCAGGAGACGTTTTTGATTTGTTAATGATTTCCCACACTATAAATAAAAGCTTTCATAGCTAGCTGACAATAAAAAAAAATTAGAGTAGAGTACCGTTAGGACTAATCATAGGTATGGCCTCTTATGTGTTCTTTTAAAAACACAAAACAGTTGTATAAAGAAACCCTCAAACTGTTATCTCTACCTAGTAACTGATAACAGTTTTATAACTATCAAATCAACTCATGAAACTTGAATGTATGGTTCAGCATTCACTGTAAATGGGTTGATAATGGTAATGTGCTGAGTTTTAATTATGTTCTTGGAAAATGTAAAAGCTGATTGATTAGTTTTTTCTCAGTACAATCTGATTGTGTATCATCTGATCTAGAATTCTGTAAAGAATGATAGCATGGACTGATTACTTATTATTACTTAGAAATTCTTATGTTAATGATCTAGTTTAGCAGAATAGTATCTAATAGTATTTTTAGAGGTTGCCTTACGTATACGGTATTCGAAAAATGCTAAGAAAAAAATAAAAATAAGAATAATAAACATGATTTAATTTTTTTTTTTTTTAGCCGGCTTTGTGTCCCACTGCTGGACATAGGCGTCCCCCTTTCTCCTTCCAATCTTCTCTGTCTACTCTGTCTAGGGCCATCTCTGACCAAGTTTGCCCCGCTGACATAACATGATCAGATCGTCACACCACCTTCGCCGCGGTCATAATAATTGGCGATCACAATTAAATGTACATACAACAAAAATACCTTGTCTGTGCTGTTGACCGTTGAAGAGTTCCTATATCAGGAGCTTATCCTGGATGCTGATTCAGTCATGTTTACCATAAGAATGTATTATTATCAGAACTGAAATAAAATTTTAAAATTCGACTTCATAGACTAAAAGGTTATCAGTAAAATGTTATAAAAAACTAGCTTTTGCCCGCAGCGTCGCCCGCGGATATAAAATATAGCCTATGTCACTCAGGAATAAAGCAGCTTTATATCGGTGAAAAATTTTTAACAATCGGACCAGTACTTTTAGAAATTACCTCCTACAAACATAAAAACAAACTTTACCACTTAATAATATTAGTGTAGATTTGATTGATACAAAATAACATATTAAAGGGGCCAAGCACGAGCCGAGCTCAAATTCGTGTAGTGTCGCTCGTGCTCGGCTCCTCTAGAGTCTGTCCACACAGCACTGTAGCTAGGCGTGGGCGATGTGATTCCTCACCCACAACCTCGCACCCAAAGGGCCCTTGCGCAAGCCCTCGCTTCTAATTTTTTTATAATAGATATATGCTCTCTTTAGATCACTTTTTCTCCTGATGGTAAGCGACGATGTTATCAAGCGCTGGGCTGTGACAGAAGCTGTCGTCTCGTTTTCGAATTTATGAAAGAAAACGGATCTCATTGAAGCGCCTTCGCCCACATCTAAACTGTACCCCTAGCCAAGTAGCTAATCTGCAATAATTAACGCTTGTAGAAAGCTTCAAATGTACGGGAATGACGTTATCTTAACGCTCAGTCACGTGGTCAGAACAAAAGAATTGGCGGTAAGGTCAACTCGAAGCGTTCGGTGCAAGCGAAACGTTTGTAACTTGTCTAGGGGGGTGGTCCATGCTACGCCTCTGAGTCTACACTACAAGAATTTCAGGTCGACTCGTGCTTGGCTCCTCTAATGCTAGACCCACCTAAATATTTCAATTAGAATAAAAGTTTATAAAAACGTGTCGTTATATTGGAGACCAAAGAAAAAATAACTACTGTATTTTGCACTAAATCAATTTCAAAGAACTGAGTTATTTGCCAGTTGTCGAGAGGTGCGATAAAAAATAAATGATGTAAATGATAACGAGTAGTAGGCGCTATCGTGATTGATAAGGCAGACAATATAGCACATAATACTACAATTCACTTATGAAAGAAAGTATGGTAGAAGAACTGGTGCGTTGACCACAAGTCAATTGGCTTGTTTGTATGAGCATGAAAGACACATGGATGGACCAGAGTATTGAGATGAGGGACTAATGGAAGAAGAAAGAAAGAAAGTGTGGTAGAAGAATGGTGCGTTGACCTCAAGTCAATTGGCTTAAAGATGATGATAATGACTTGAATTGGTTTATTAATGAATTATTTGATTTACACAAATATTTCAGCGATATCCGCGCGATTAGAACATGTATAAAAGTCAGAAATTAGATATCGGGCAGCTCTCCGGACCAGACACAACACCCGTCTGGTCGGAGCATTCTCTTTACAAACGGAGGTATCTGGGACTTTACACCCGCCTCTTAAATACTTATAAAATACGGACTTACATGGAGATAATGGAAGAATCACCGCTTTTATACTAAATTGCGTACTCATTCATAAATATAAATCTAGATTTTATAAAACGCACACAATTCATTTTTATAATTTATTATTTTTCTACATTCACAACACTAGACAAAATTATTTTGCCATAACAGAGTATTATGATTTTTGCTAAGTAACAGTTTTACAAATTAGGTAACATTTCTTTTGTTATTCTGATTAGCAGAGTCAGTAAAATGTAGAGCTAAAGTCTATTATTTAAAAGTATTACAAAAAAATACTAGAAGCTGTTAAATTACGAAGTATAACAAAAAACAAAACCGTCGCCCTTAATGTGACCTCAATTATAATGAATGGAATGTACAGGTCGCGCGATGAATCAAGATCGCTCGGCAAAAGTGGAAGGGGCATGCGCAGTATTCAATTCTACGGTCTATTTGGCGACGTACGGGCGGGTGTACGCCGTCGGCGACACGTCATTGGTAGATAGAGTCGCTCTTCAATTCCCGCGTTGCGTTCTCGCCTCTCATTGGATACTGTTGTACTTGGGTACTGTTGCGTACAGCTTGTGTTATCGTAATAGTAATACATAGTCGTAAACAAAAATGGTTAAAAATAATGTTTTAAAACGGCTAGCCAGAAAAATGGTTTACGACGTGAATTATTACGTTTAAGGAAGAAACTAACGCAATTATTTTTTTAAATTTTATAAGTATTTTATTTAATTTTTTTAATTTACCTACTTACAAGATAAATTACAATCAAAAACTAGTGTTATTATAAGTTATGTTACTAAGTTTCAAACACGAAATTAAAAATAAAATCCTAACATACTAAGAATTTCTGTGCGCAATTGTACACATGCGCCAATTGCCCCCACTACTTTCACCGAGCGATCTTGATTCACCGCGCGACCTGTATGTTAATTTGATATTTGTTTTCTGTCCAGTCTCAGAATTAAAAGGTTTAGCATCCCAGTCTACCCTAGGGATGATGTTTATTACATAATAGTAATAGAGTCACAAATAAATATATTTATTCAACAACATTAACATTGAATTACGTAATTTCTTCATGAACGAGGTCACTAAAAGTTAACCGAATCAGATAATATTGACGTCATATTATTATTCTACAATAGCGACACAGTTATTTTCATTGCACACGGCTTCCTTTGACTTTGGGCTGCTTATCTACGATGAGGTAATTAGCTGGTCGGAACGTGTATTAATGAACAAATATTAAACATTTTTAAATAATAATAAAAAATACAAAATCCCTTTTCCTTAAAATGCATCAAAAAGACGTAAGTACTTACTACTATCAAAAATAGTACAAGAAAAAATCTACTATATAAAAATAAGTCGGGTTTTCCTTCCTGGCGCTATAACTCCAGAACGCACGAACCGATTTCCACGGTTTTGCATTCGTTGGAAAGGTCTCGGGCTCCGTGAGGCTTATTAGAGTAGAGTAGAGTAGAGTAGAGTAGGGTAGAGTAGAGGAGGGTATAGTAGGGTAGAGTACGCTGAAGTAGGGAAGAGCGGGAGCGAAGCCGGGCGTGCAAAAGCTAGTACTTATTATAAAGATGCTACTAAACAAAAGAATTATGAAGAAGACACGCTTATGAAGACCCTAGTTCAGCAAAACGCTTGTAGTGAACGGCCCGAAGCCTCGCTCCGCTCCTATTTCTGGGTTGTTTAAAATATAACCACATAGGCTAAAGCGGGAGCTCCGCTTCGCTCCCGCCTTAACAGTCATGGTTATTTTTTTATTCTAACCTAACCTGTTTCGAGATGCCCTAAAAATCCGTGCTCCGCTCGTTGAGTACCTTAAATATTAAAAAAAAAAAAACAAATAACTTTACGGCCTGGTAGCTATGGATAACAGAAATTATTTGTGAACGTTTCTTTAAATAGTTTACCCTGTTATTGTAAGTCATTAATTTATAATTGCGTTAAAATAATGCAAGTTATAATTAGAAATCGCATTCTACACGTGCGTTGCAATATTTAACCCCTACTTTTCTAATTATTGGATTAAAGGTCACACGCGACCATATCGTGTCAGGGACGTGGCAGAAACATGGCTTCGAAGATAACCGTTTTATCTATTAAATTCCATTAATCTTGCCTCTACTAATTCTAAAAGTATGAATGTTTTTTTAAACACTAGGTCACATCTAAATGGACTAAATATTGAATCATGATAGTTTAAAAATATATACCAAATATTGTTCGTTTTATTACTTTGATATCTCTATCGAATATAAATATTGGAAATTTTTATACAATGAGTATCATCTTGATGAAAACGAATACATATTTTTCTTTATAGTTGCTTTCTTACTTTAATCTTGCCCAGAAACTAGTTTCTTATCGCATTGGTTGCTTTAATAATACAATAAAAAATATGCATTAACTTTTCCACAAATGATAAGACGATTCTTAGGAAGAAAAAAAATTGCAAAATTACTTTCTAATGACAGTGTTTGTATCTTTCTAGTGTTACTTAGACTTAAGAAAGGAAATCAAGAAAGCCAAACCAAACCCTTTGAAGTTTTCGTTTCGAGTGCAAGCAAAAATGAACTTGGTGGTGGTTATATACATATTAAATATCACAGGGCATTTACTGATCATTAGCTGTTAGTCATTGAAGAGTTCCATTGTCTAGTCATATTGCATAGCTAAGTTATTAATGCCAATTTTAAAACCAAGTGCAAATCATTGTTATACTCGGACATCCTGTCAACATACATATTATCCGGTTTCTTTAAAACAATGGCATGTTGACAAAACGGCAGTAGTTATGAATTATTGAGCATTGTCAGTCGTCTCTTCATCATAAGTAAATGTAGTTAGATGAATGGGGACGTTTACTATCGAGATATGGATATAAATAGGTGTAATTATTAATAGGTTATCTGTAATTACTTCACTTTCCTCAATTAACGCTTTTATTGGATACGCACGATTAGACGACCTTGTTTTATCGTAGTATGATGCAGTAAACACTATTTCTGTATTAGGAATAAATACAAATACATTTTTTTTTATTTGATTAAACTTTATAGTACAGACTTATCAAAATTTTAAAGACGTTTATGCAGCTCGTAACAGGTGATAGAACGAATCCCAATTCTATACTAGGAGAACTTATACAACCTATACTAATTTTTTAAAGAAGTAAATATGTAAGTTTATATGGGGTAATCTCTGAAATTACTGAACTAGTTCTAAAAATATTTTACCAAAATGTAACTGCACTACCCGTGAGTGCTATAGGGTATAAATTATTTTCGTATCATGAGTTTTGAAGGTATTATTATAGTTTATGTAGACCTTTTTCGTTTTTTTTTTATCGACTCGCTTGTTTCTTCGAAAAAAAATCATTTGATTACATTAGAATAAAATTGATTGGTATTGACTTCTATAGTAAAAGCCAAAGAGCAAATATTTCATAAGTGCAGTAATATTACCTTCAAGGTTTTCCTCAATCGTGACATGCGCCTATGAACAATAATTTCGCTCAGACGGCATTGGCTGATGCATGGCATCGCGTGATCATTTGATCAGTCGGTCAAATGCGATCAATTCCAGTATCTTATCATATTTATTGCAGTTTTGTTTGTGATGTATATTGAAATGTGTAAGTTGTAAAGATAAATATTCTGTTTGTGATAAATATATATATATTTCTTTTTCATCTGCGGCACGGGTTTTTTTCCTTTCCCAATTGAAAAGTGTTTTATAAAATCTTTAAAAATAAAAGACTTGTTATTTATACAACTACAGATCTATTACAATAGTTCTTATTAACATACCTTTTAATTAGAAAAATTGTTTCTGCAAAAACTGTAAACTGACCTTCTTATCGACTGTGTATGTACTAGATATGCCTTACCCTATTTAGTAGAAAGTCATAGGCTGATAAATGCTGGATAACCAGTCCCTGTCGCTGGTTGTGACGACGTGGGGACGAGACTTGTGAACTGACGATTGATGTATAGAATACGTTACATTTCTAAATGATCATTTCACCCAACAGGCCGGAGTATACGACCCCAACCGCGTGCTGGGCGTCACCACCCTGGACGTGGTGCGCGCGTGCACCTTCATCGGTAACATCAACGGCGTGGACCCGCGCAACGTGTCCATCCCCGTCATCGGCGGCCACTCCGGCATCACCATCATCCCCTTGCTGTCGCAGGCCAACCCCGCTCCCAAGCTCACCGACCAGAGCAAGATCGAGGCTCTTACCAAGAGGATCCAGGAAGCTGGTACTGAGGTTAGTATTAAAACAACATTTTAAATGTACCATAAGAGGTCCATGGGATTTGTTCTGTTTTTTTTACACATTTTTTTAAGATAATTTAAGATAAGATAATTTATTAACATAAAAATCATGTACAAATGCAGTGAGGCCCTGACTCCTGTGCTAAGTGGGACACCTGTGTTACAGGAATCAGTGTCTTCTCCCAATAATTTAGTGCAAAAAATCCATTGAAAATTGAAGAAATACATTATCTTACAAAAAAATATTTTAAATAGGAATATTTCATTTGATCAAATTTAGAGAATAAGAATTTCATTATTTTAATAAAATAGTTGTATAATTAAAATTATCATTAAGAATTAATTAAAAGTGATAAATTATTGCAATCTTCTTCTCTTCTTATCTTCAAAGGTAAAATAATTATAATTTATACCTTACAAATAATCGATGATTTCATTATTTGTTTTACCAAGTCGCAGTAAACTGCTGCTATTAACTGCCTACGTCAAACACTCGCGTTTTTTCCGCCAGGATCGCACATCTATGGCCAAATACTCCATCTCGTCAGCTCTTCTGTTACCTATGGGGTTTGAAGAGCTAAATGAGACGGAGTGCCCAGTTGCAATCACGCGACACTGGCGAATAGAACACGAAAACCAATCAGATGTATACGGTTATAGGTTTAATTAACATACATGATAATGTTTTTTTTTCTTCAGGTAGTGAAGGCGAAGGCTGGCGGCGGCTCGGCCACCCTCTCCATGGCGTGGGCGGGCGCACGGCTCACCAACGCTGTCCTCCGCGGACTCGCGGTATGTACCGCTTTTAACGTATCCTTGTCCGGTGTACTAAGACCCGAAGCTGATGAATTAGGGAGTTCAGGCCCAAGTGAGAAGGCGCCGGCCGATCTTCACGGTTAACGTGAAGCCGCGTATAGACATCGCGAGGCGTGCGTGCATGCCTCGGGCTGTGTGGATGTGTGTGCTTACAGTGAGCATTCGCGTCATACGATCGTTGCAAACGCCGCCTCAGTACGAGTAGTGCGCTCCAAGTGGACGGACAGGTGTTGTTTGTGAGGCCGATACCGAATCACTGTGCGAGGTGGTTGGCGTGCTCATGTGTCGTTCGGGACGCACGCATAAATATACCGTCGTATGCCTCAGGTCGAGGCTTGCGTGACGAACCATTCGAAACGCACGCCTCGCGATATGTGTACGCCTCGCGATATGTGTACGCCTCGCGATATGTGTACGCCTCGCGATATGTGTACGCCTCGCGATATGTGTACGCCTCGCGATATGTGTACGCGGCTTTAAAGCTACGGGTCTGAGAGTGGCTATGTTCTGGGTAGATGGCGCTGTACTCAAGATTTTTAATTTATTTTGTTTTTAGTGTATTGCTAAGGCATGAAATAGTATTTGCAAAAATCGGACATTTTACTTAATCGAACTAGTCAAGTTAATGCCTGAAATCCACCTAATTCTGACTATAGCGTTCAAGTGCGGCACTGTACTTAAAAAATTAAGGCCTATAGTGTACGGACGCGTAGTTTCATAGACGAAGCGACACCGTCGCTCGTGTCGTTGTTGCTCCGTTAACAGGGTTTCATATTCTCGTATCCAAGTTGTGAGCAGCCACACCCTATGTATAAAGGCGAATGCGTGTATGAAGCTATGCGTCCTGGCTTAACATATCTTGAATTCGCGTCTAAACTAGCATGTTCCCTACAACACTGAATTGTATTTTTTTACTTTCTTTCATGTTTCAGGGCGAGAGCAACGTCATAGAGTGCGCCTACATCAAGTCGGACCTGACAGAAGCCTCCTACTTCGCCAACCCCGTGCAGTTCGGCAAGAACGGCGTCGCCAAGAACTTGGGCTACGGCAAGCTGAACGCGTACGAAGAGTCTCTCCTCAAGGCAGCTATTCCAGAACTCAAGAAGAACATCGTCACCGGAGAGAAGTTCATCAACAAGTAAACACCTTCAGTTTGTAGATGGTCGGGCCTAAACTATAAGAGGACAGTGAGCTAGTTATGTAGGACTACAATCAGTGCTGGATTAGCCACGTTGCAAGGGTAGCTAATGCCTAAGGGCCCCAAACATTGGGCTGGGCCCCGCTTGGACGTAAAAAAACAAAACAAGAGACCGGTGCCAGATTTTCTTAAGAGCTCCGAAACTAGTTTAAAAAAGAAATTAACTTTTCGAATACCGTAATTAGAGACAATAAAAACACAATGAGACATCGAACGCCGGGGTTCGCTTGTTAATGGAGTTTAAAGGGGCCGTTGGTAGAATTTGCTACACCTCCCATGCTGGCCTAATCCGACATTGACGACAATGGAATTCAAGTATTCAAATGTTCAGTCACGTCAAATCAAGTGTTAATGAAGATTTCCGAACGTTTTGTTTTTCAGAAGCGGGTGTTGTAAATGAACATATTGGAATCTGTTGGAAACAATCAGGATTCAAGGAGAGGTTATTATTATTGTATATTTTTTATTTGGAGTCGTTAGCAATCATGATTGTTTGGAATAGTAAAGTCGTAAGCGTCGCTAGTTGTTGTCACATAACGGTCTCACTTTATAGTATAATTAAATAGATTAGTAACATTTATTAGGTGCGGATATTTTCCGTACATTTAAATAAGTATTACTGGTACTTATTGAGTAGTGAAATTTGTATTTATCGTTAAATATAAATGTGAGTTTGTCCGTAAAGTAATATAGCGCCTAATATTGTATAAACCAAAGTTATGCTATTCATAGTAATAGTAAACTACACCACACAGTATCAGTAAAGTAAGGTACGTGGCCCGACCGATGTAGACGAGGTATGTTGAAGTATATTTATTAAATAGCAATCTAGATCTATACAAATAATATATTTCGTTCTAAAATCACTTTTATTAGTGCATTTTGTATTTAATCATGTAATTCAGAAGCTGCATTGTGTTGCAGGCAAGAGACTCACTTGAAACAAAAAGTATTTGTTACTACAAACGTGTCACCCAAAGATGTCGCCGAAGTATGAAAGTACTGTGTAAATATTGTGATGTGTATGATGTTGGTAATTAAATTACTGCGGTATGATGATAAGAACATGTGTTTTATTCAATTCACAAGAAGACAATAATCCACTCGCCACACCACACTCACTGTCTCTCAAAAGAAAACTATATTATTAGGGTCAGCTCAAACAGAGAGCAGCGCAGCGGAGAGGATTTTAATAAGGCACCCGAAAATGAACTTTAAACTTATTGAAATAAAGTGCATATTTGCTTAAACCTGACAAAAACGCTCGCGCGTCCTCGAGGATACGCGGGAAGCGTATCTTCGGCATACACCATCCATCAGAAAATGCCCGAGACCGCGCGAGAATTATTCGTCTCTGTTTGCGCTGACCCTTACTATAGCAGGCTCCTAAGGGTCAACTCACACCAAAAGAGCGTCCAAGCGCAGCGAAGCGGATCGCAGTTTCAGTGTCATATGAGTTTTAACTTTATTTTCATTGCTATAATATTTATTATCGCATGAGAAACTCGAACGAGTCGCGCGGATGTCGCGGCGCCGCGGGAATTCCAGCGAATTCTATGAACGGTAAACGGGTCGCTGCCCTTCGCCGTTCTTTCGGTGTGAGTTGACCCTAACTACATCTTCCGGTTCCTTGTCCTCTACACAGTCTCCTTTGCTGCTTATTCTTACGTCATTTGACTAACTGACTGCGAAAATCCAGCCTGTTACCATTTTAGCGGTCACTCCAAGCTCAATTTGACTGGACTTGTGTCCTTAGCCAGTTAACTAGAAAAATAAATAAAAAATAATAATTAGTGCAGTCAAAAGAAAACGTTTAACATCGATTTACTCGAAAACATGAGTAAAGTTAACTCTAACGATAATTTCTATCAAGAGATTATTTAGTTAAAACTGGTTCGGGAACAAACAACCAAGTTCTCGAGATACGTCAACCTCTGAATAGCTTTCCAAACGCTCATTCGATCCTGCTAGTTACCGAATACTGCAAACATATTAGAAAATATTAAATCTGAATTCTAATGGAAAACAAAGTGACTGACGGCCCGTTTGCGACCTTGCCGCTCTGTGGGCTCTGCAGCTAAACGCGGGGCGTCGAGCGGTAAGATCAAAAAAATGAAATTGAAAACGCCACGAGACACCGCTCAAAGCGCCGCGCCCCTCGCCGCTATGACTTAAGTCGTGACCAGGGGGTAAGGCCGACATAGCGGATAAAAGACAGGCAGGAGTAGTAGGTACTTCTCCATCTATGTAAATAAAAGGAAAAACAGACTGACTGAAATATCAAAGTTCAGCTGAAACTACTTTTATGACAGGCGAGCACTAAGTGTCGCCGCCGCCAGGATTCCGATCCCGATTTCCAGCCACCGTAGGCACGGGCTTGCAGACTGAGCAATAGGTAGCTCGCTGTCCGACCGTCCGAACCAAGCCCAAGTCGTCGACGGCGCGCGCTGTTCCCGCGCGCCTCAAGGAGTTGTCAGCAACAGCAGGGGCCCAGCCGGGTCGTAGCCTACTGTGGCCAGGGTTATCCAAAAGGGAACTCGAGCCCCGGTATGAAGGCTTGAAGGAACGGAGTGGGTTTTTTAGACAGTAAGAGTCTGACACTATCTCCAGGTCCGCCCAAGAGCGGGGGTTGTCATTGGATGATCTCCCCAAAATAAAAAATAAAAAGCACCAAGTGTAGATTTTTCAATGTCCAGGGTATGCATCGGGGCATACCTATTTTGGGACAAAACCTCTCGTAGAAGATATACCATTATCAGGATATGATGGCGTGGTTAACAGCTGTCGAATTCATACAATGTAGCTAGGGTAGGATCCTTTTCTTTATTTTTAAAGATGCATCGTCCAGCTGTATTCCTACCCATGCTATGTAAAAATGACCTTAGTGCACATTGTTATTTACTTACTTTTAAGAAAATGTACTAAATAGAATTTACCTTGCTCTTTCCTTCTAGCAATCAAACTACATCTCCAATCTTCTACTTCACACTTTATTTCCAAATACGTAGCATATTATTGTAAATGCGCAAATGTGTGCCATTTTCGTATATCTCTATGTATATTTCCACCATAAGAAGCACCAGGTATGCTGAGAAAACCGTCACTCCAGTCCAGGTTCTGGACTTAGGATTACTATAACAAAATCTAGGACTTTTTTCCATCGTGGTTTTTAAATTTTTGATTTGAAACAAACTGCAATTTGGCACTGAATCAATACGGGACGGTTTATTTTTATCACACATGCGAATGTGTTGGTATGATACCTACTGATTGGTGTATATTTAGGTAGGTAAGTATTATGTATAAGATAAAACCCTAAAAAAATCGTACATAATGCTTAGTGACTGCAGTTCTGGGTCCATTGTTTATAAATTTTCATGGAGCTTGAATTAGTTTACTGCCTAATGGGAATAAAGTACTGACTTGCTATTCCTATTTACTTATTTCCTGTGCCATAACCGGTGATAATGCAGATTTACCTACTCTATATATGCCTATGAACACCCCCCACTTAGCAAATTTTATATTCATAGCTCTCTAACTGGTACTTGAACGACTTCGTCTACGTCAGACTCGTAAAAACAGCAACACGATAGGTAATGCAAGAATTAAAATTCAAGATTGTTTTTGCAACAACCCATTTTTTTTTTCTAAAATAGAAGTCCAGTGAAAGTCTCGTCAAAATCGATCCAGCCGTTTCGAACATTTGCTGGAACAGACAGACAAAAATGCTAAAAATTGCATATGGTTATAGGTATCAATAGGTAGGTAAAAATATTAAAGAGATACAAAGAGACACTAAAATTTTATAAGTAAAAATAAATAAATATTAACTTTACTTATTCTAATAATTCTAAATTAATTGCTGGGCATAAATTATGAATGGATTCCACAAAGCGGTCAGGGTGTGTTGTGTAATTAAAAGAAATTCTTTTAATTGCGCCAGCACGGGTTTAATGATACAGCGGGAGAAATAAATATACAATTAAATGTTGACTGTGACACAATAATAACACAAACAGGGAGATATTATTTGTATTAAGAGTAGGCGCACATTTAAAAAGAAACATGCATAGGTATTTATATTAACCTAAATACACGGATATCCGGTATCTATGCCCAAATACGATATGTACCAGTGACCAACTGAGACATCCATCTTTCTGGTCTTCACCATCAGACCCATGTTGTTGCACTTTTCCGCACTAGTGTGAATTACATTGTATTGAATTCTTATTTTCATAATGACTTATTGAGACTTGAGTACCTATTAAATTTTAACGGACTTAATTCAAATAAAGAAGGATGTCTCAATTTTTTTTTTATTATGTTTTTTACATTTTTTAATCGATTTGGCAAATTCCAGGATTGGTCACATTAAATTATTTTCAAAACCTAGTTCCTTCATGAGGAATTGAGGGAACTCCTCAAATATTATAGGCCTTGGTATTATCATCGAGAACTCAAGCTTCTACATCTTGAAAGTATTACTTGATGAATGAAACTGATGAAGATCTAACGAACACAGATGGCCAACAGAACTTCACACAGAATATAGGTATCTCGATTAAGATAGTTACGCTACTTTGACTTGACGATACAAGTATATAAATGGTTCTGATGAAAATAATAGGTAGCATCGAAATGACCTGATACTGGAGCCGAAAGGTGGTAGGTAGCCACAGGAATTCCGTAATGAAACTATGTATCCTAGCATTCCTAGCTGTTTGGTTTATTGGTTTTGATATGAAATGCAAGTAATCTGGCTACAAATATGTGGTTTTAGAGTCTGTCTAATAAGTTAAATGACTTGGGTAATTATTATGATTTAATGAAATCTGATGTAGTCAACACGGGTTCAATAATCAAGGTTGATTAAGAGATAGAGATCATTGTTTACTAACAGAAGAACCTTAAGAAAAGTGTCGAATATTTTTTAAATGATTAAATATTATACAAAATTCCCAAGTCGGTTGACTTATTAGACAGACTACAATGATTATCTATCTTCTATACAATACGTAGGAGAAACTGCTGACAGACATATCAGCGTACACAGTGGCGCTAGGTTTTAGAAAACCTCATGGGTGCTCATGCTCATTTGATGACTCGAAAAAGTGGCGAAGTGTGCGAAAAGAAATGTACACTGATTTGACACTGATCGACCGACAAATGAACAAAAAAATGTCCTACTTACATACTGCGGCGCTTACCAAGGTTTTCCCATGTTCTATGATAACCAGGAACAACGAAGGTACCTACCACAAACGCCCAGACCCAACACAATTAATACTTTTTTCATCAACAATAATTTGTGTTGGTGCGGGAATCGAACCCAACCCTTGCGTCTCAACCGGGGCGCTCTAAACCACTGCGCTAAACGGGTCGTCAGGTAATGAAAAAACGTCCATCGGCCACCGATCTGTTTCTTGATGTCTATTCTCAGGGGTGCTCGGCATCCACTATTTATTATACGCAATAAATAATTGAGTATTCCTCATGGGTGCTCGAGCCACCGAGCACCCACGGAGTCGGCGCCCCTGAACGTACTACAGCCGAAAATACACGAGGGCTACGAACGCGAAATTTTGAACAAGGTTTCTTTTTATGAAAAAGAGTGAGTAAGGCTAGCACTTGGAGAAGATTTTCCAAACTTCTCTCCCACACAAGAATGAAACGGAGTTCCAAAGTCTAAAGAGTCTACTATCAAAAAAGTGAAAGTAATAATACTGCGCACTATTTAGTAACTTTGACCAAGGAAAAGAAGCAAATATGCGCCGATTCTTATGCAAAGTAATACTAATAGGCATATTATTATTTTTATAAGGATTGTTTTCTTTCTCACGAGGTTGTATAATTAACAAAATTAGTACTTAGGTACCTACCACTAGGGTGCGGAGTATCGATATGAAACAGTAGGAAATCACGGTCCGAGTCAGGATGACGTCTTTGCTCCAAAAATGTTTCAAAAGAAAATCAAAGCTAAATGAGAGAGTAAGCAGGATTTATTTATCTAATTGAAATTAGAAAACGCATTTGCTTAATAGCTAATACACACAGGTAGCGAACGGATTTATTGCATTACTAGCTTATGCCCGGGGCTTCACTTCCATGAAACCCACTGTCAATATTGTCACCCACATAAGTAAGAGTTATATTTCAAAAGATCCGTCATAAAAACAATACCTGTGAAAAATATCAGCTTCAGTAAGGCCTACCTAAGACTTAGCCTTGATGAATCTGTGAGTCAGGCCTTTCCTTGTTTTTTTTTTCGCAATTCGTGCGAGCTGCTCTACCTAGTATATGAATAAGTAAGTATAGTGATTTGGTTTATTAATGAATAACCATTTTCCATACGAGCCAATACGTACGTATATTAAATTGTTGAATCTCTCATTTCATGAGGACACATTGCTAAAATATTAGTGTTTGATATAGGTAGCGAACGCGTTCGCTCTCTCATTGTCTTTCTATTGTGTCCCTAATTAAGGTATTCGAAAGGTTATTTGATTTTAGACATGAATGAAATATAATACAAACTATAACTTGTAGTCCTAAATCCTGTAATGTATCTATATTGTTATGTCGTAAGGTATACGACAAGAGCGCGTACGACGAGTCGTATGCGCCGACGAAGAAAGTGCTTGGATGGGTGGCCATCCGCATGACGCATGACATCTCTGAGGCAACTACGTATGTATCCATAAAGTTATCTATCACTCCTTTGTTAGGATCTAGGAACATGTAATAGAACGCAATACAGATATTAATCCTGACATGGTTTTTTTTTTTTTCGATGTGAAAAATCATGCATTGACATCCCCCGCCCTTGGGCGGAGCGGGAGATAGTGTCAGACTCTTACTGACTAAAAAACCCATCCCGTTCCTTCTAGCCTTCGTACCGGGGCTCGAGCGCCCTTTCGGATAACCCTGGCCCCAGTAGGCTTCGACCCGGCTGGGCCCCTGCTGTTGCTGACAACTCCTTAAGGCGCGCGGGAACAGTGCGCGCCGTCGACGACTTGGGCTTGGTCTGGACAGTTACCGGACGGCCGGACAGCGAGCTACCCATTGCAAGCCCGCGCCTACGGTGGCTGGAAATCGGGATCGGAATCCCGGCGGCGGCGGCGAGAGCGCCGTTGTCTGATGCGGTCGGCCACCTCTTTAGCGAGCATTACTGCTTCGCAGAAGTCGGCGACCGCCTGCCACTCTTCCTCGCTCCGGACCATGGCCTCGACCAGGGCCCGGCGCGAGAGGTCTCCGCCGCCGATCACCCCCACGAGGGCACGGCGATACTCCGCCCAAGCAGGGCACACCGCGATTGTGTGCTCCACCGTGTCCTCCGGGCGTTCCGCACAGTGGCGACACCCGGGCGTCACTTCCGCTTTAATTCGGAACAGGAACCTCCCGAACTTGCCATTTCCGGTGAGGACCTGTGTCATGCGGAAGGTAAGGACGCCGTGAGGTCTTTCCAGCCACGCCTCAAAGAGGGGACTTATCGCCATAATTGTGGCATGCCCATGACGGGGTTGCGATAGTCGCTGACGCCATTCCACCATGAGATCCCGCCGGAGCTCTGTCCGCCATGCCGCGACCTGTCGCGGCAGAGGACTTTCACCCCGGCGTTGCATCTTCACGCGCATGTCGTGCATGTGTGCAAGGACTGTTGCCTCCAGATCCCACGGTGGTAGGCCAGCCAGAAGGCTCGCCGCTTCGCGGGAAATCGTGCGGTAGCCCCCAACCCCCCCCCGCACCATCCGAATTGCCATGACCCTCTGGCAGGCGTTCAGTATGGCCGCCGGTTGCTTTTTCAGCGACGGCGCCCACACCGGCGCCCCGTAGAGGGCCATGGACCGAACGATCCCCGCGTAGAGCCTCCGGCAGGAGGCGTCTGGACCCCCAAGGTTGGGCAGGAGCCGCTTGAGCGCAGCCCCAGTCCGGTATCCTGACATGGTGGATTCCCATGATGTTCAAAGTAAGATTGTTTTATTGTAACTCCAATGTGGGTAAGAGACAGAGATATCCAGGTTGTCTAGCGCCATCTCTTACCTACACTAAAATAAGAATGTAAAAATCTTACTTTAAACGTCATGGTAACCCGCACGATTTCCTGTACCTATGCCTTTTAGAAATAGTAAATCTGAGGCCCTACCACGAGCTCACAACGCAATCCGTTACGCTAGGTCGACGGTTGTTGACGAAATAAGGCAGTTATCACATTGCCACGCATCACGCTGCATGTTGCGTATCAACGCACCTACGCGCGTAGATGCATTCTATAAATTCCTCCGACTCATTTCATACAAAATCACGCATGGCACTACGAGGCTCAGTGTGCCATACCTTGCGTGTCGCCCCGCACCCACGCCCGTGATGCATTTTCGGTGTGTTGGACTGTGTGTGCGTGTTTTCTATACAAACGGAGATACTTACTTGAAGCAATGTTAAAACACGCATTCACGCGCTACGCTGCGGGGTGCGTGGCAGTGTGATAGTCGCCTAAAGAAGAAAGAGCGCCAGAGCCGCGAACGATGATATTTGAATACTGTTGTAGTGTTATTTAAAAAAAAAATATTTTCCCAAAAATATGGTCTACAGTTTCTGGTTTTGTAAATAAATGCATATTATAAATGTTTTTTTTTTTTATGAATCTATAAAAGTTTTATAGGACGACCTGTACACCCTGTCATGGTGTGTGAGCATGTGTGTGTGTACTATTCATATATTTTTGTGCGTTTTTCTACCCCAGCAAATGGTGGGACATGTTTTACTGGTTCGAGCTGACAAACCTGTTCCTGGCGGGACCCTCGGAGCTGGTCAGCATGGTGACGACGGCGTACGAAGCGCAGACCTTTCGAGACACCATCAAAGTGTTTCGTATGATGCCATGCTTCGGATGTGTCGTGTTATGTGCGTAGTTTTGCTTTTTGATTAAGAATCAAAGGAAGTAGTAAGAAAGTATAATTAACTATACTTCGCAGTGCTCAGGAGTTAATTACATAAATCCCTTACTGCATTCGGGACTAAAACTTAGCGATTTCGTTTCGTTCGGCGCAGTCAAGACGTCAGTGAATGTTATAGACTCACTGACCTCTACTATTTATTATCTAAGACCTATACAACCTATAATTGTAATAATACACACCCTTATACTTACACCACAATTAGAAAATTAATTTATAATCTTTATTTATTAACGCAGCAATTTTCAAGTCCATCAATATGGTGCTCCACCGTCCTGTCTTCGAGAACTTGACCAACGAGCTGCGAGGCATGTGGCCAGAAGGGGAGGTCACCAATGAGGAGCATAAGGTCATCAAGGGTGCGATTAAGCAGCTCAACTTGATAGTCAAAGGTTCGTGGTGAAATCTTTGATTGAAGTGAAATACTCAAGAACAATTTTAATTATCTTTACTTAAAGCTGAACAAAATACTTAATAGATTTTCTGATTTTCCATTACGGAGCTAGTAAAGACCAAGGGCGGATCCAGGGGGCGGGTCATGGGGGTCATGACCACCCCCTGGGCTAGGTCCAGGACGTAAGTGACCCCTAATTAAAATTCTTAAACATAATGTTTTAACTGAACCAGACTGACACTGGAATGGACTTGACTTGACTTCTCCACTGGAATGGACTTCTCCACGTCCATAAAAACATACCCATTGAAGTAGATGAAGTGATAACGCGTTTCAAGAGAAGACGCAAAAGAAAAATTGATTTTGTTATTTATAAGTATGTAAGTATTTTTAAGTAGTACTTACATTCATTAATGAAATACCTACTTTTTACATGTATTTATTGTTATAAAAATTAAATAATAACTTCGTGTGACTTGACCACGATTATGTGACCTCCCCCCCCCAGCGCCAAAGCTGGATCCGCCCTTGGTAAAGGCGTGTCTGGACGTGACGCAGTAGGTAATAGGGTTTTCCAGTAGGCAATCAGGTTAGTAGCACATAACACAGGTTTATTTTTTAAACCCTAGCAACCTCTCAGGACTATGTTAAGTACTTACATCTTAAACAACAACTTTTGTTCTATGACTTTTAAAAATTTATCATAATTTAAGTCAGCAGATTTTCATATAAAAATAAAAATATTTAAATTGAACGTTCTAAATATTACGAAGTCTATGCCAAGCAAGCGACAGTACAAAAACGGAGGGTAGCTGAACATAAACTTAACCTATTTACGGGCGATTCTCACTAGTCGGTCGGTCGGTCGATGCGCTTGCGTCGCGTCATCGTGTTCTTGTAGTGAAATTCGGCAGTGCGGACATAATTATCTTTACATGATGGTGTAACAATATTCTAATGTCGAGTACACAGAAATGGCGCGAATTCTTGATAAGTGTAATTACAATGTTTCGAAAGCCTGCTTACTATTATTACGAGAACAGTGCGCGGGAGCCGTAAGTAGATACAGCAAGATACAGAGTTGAAATGTGTTAGATAGAACAACGAAATCTTGAAGGTTTTTTTTGGTAAATGTGTTATGTTTTGTAAAAAGTCGTAGAGCACAAGTTGTTGTTTATGATGTTAGTAATACTGTCCTGCAATGTTGTTAGTGTCTAATAAATAACCCTGTATAAAATAGGCAAGCGTGCTCCATCGTCGGCCACATCATCACTTACCATCAGGTGAGATCTGTTCCGTGGGTGAGATTCTATTCTATTTTTTGTTAATGGCAAGTAGAGCCGATGTCGACTATTCTGCCAATGTCTAAAGTGAATTGGAAAAGCACGCGTGTATATTATTTCAGAAAATGGAAAGGGACGGTAACTGTAGACCAAAATTCTTCGATTCATACAGTTGAACTTGATGGGTTAGTATTGGACTGAAACAAACAAAAAATTAAAATACATAAATAATATACTTGTTAAAACATTAAAAATATACGTAAACCACAACTATACAGACAGAATACTTGGAGATATGACTATATTTTATATTATTGTGGCGGATGAAAATCATCATCGCCACAAGAAGTTCTGGAGACGTGGGTGAGATAGTGGTCAACAGCGAGCCAGTCAAAAAAAAAAAAAAATGGCTGTATAGATTACACCATAATCCGTCCCAGAACACCATAGGACGACAGTATTTGGGCTGCGGTATTGTTCGAAAGAATTACCGTGGCTCTAATTACAAATGGAACTGAAGGAACACAGGTGAGTTTTTCGTCAGTAAAAGTGTAGGTATAATATGTATGTAAAAGTGTATTTAGTAACTTTATAGGTACACTGATACTCGCTCGTTCTTCACCTATATTATAGTTACGTAGGTATAGCGGGAGTAGATTTTTGAAGATCTTCTCACCTTAAAAAATTGCAAAAATATTGAATTTCGCAGTAAACACATTAAAGAGAGCCGTAAAGAACCGGGAAGCTTGCGAAAAATTAAAGGAGGTTTATACCCAAACTAGCGACCCGCCCCGGCTTCGCACGGGTGCAATGCTCTTGCCGCACCGGGCGGCCGACCGGTACCGCCGCAAACGCTACGTCCCGCAATTTTTAAATCTGTAATATCTTCGAAAATATTCACTTAAATCATACGGTGTAAAGGGCCATATAGATCTATATTAAATGAACAATGTATTCAAGGTATTGAATTGGTTAAGGATTAATGCTGTATTCGTTAAAATCGCTTCGAAAATTAGCCATTATTTGTCGTAAAAAGTAAATGACAAAAAAAAGTTGTTGTGGGTTATCCATAAGAGATAGACATATACCATCACGGACTTTTCTGTAGACCTTTTCAATGTGTACAATACTTAGTACATTATTTTGATAAAACTCGTAGGGTTCAGCCTGCGTTTGCAATGTAAGCGGAAAAAATGAAATTATTTACGACATCACATTAGAAACCTCAAAAATAACAGTACTTCTCCACTATTTCATGGATGTTATTATACATATAAACCTTCCTCTTGAATCACTCTATGTATTAAAAAAAACCGCATCAAAATCCGTTGCGTAGTTTCAAAGATTTAAGCATACAAAGGGACATAGGGACAGAGAAAGCGACTTTGTTTTATACTATGTAGTGATAGTGATGAAGAGGTATTCCGGGCTGATATGATGGTGACAGTAAATACTGCTAACGACCGTCACTCACAGAACCCACTTCTCTTAAACAGCTTGTTCCTTCCCAGGCTACTACTGGTGCAACAACGCCCTTCTGATCAGCTTCCTCTCGCCGCCATTCTTCATCACCATCGCGCGCTACTTCGGGTACACCTCGCCCATGAGCCTGCACTTCTTGTACTGGCTGCCTTTCGACCCCTATCAGCCAATCTACTACGAGATCACGCTCGTCGTGCAGACCTGGCACGGTCAGTATTTTTTTAATTAATTAAACCTCAAGCGAACGCCGCTGTTCGCGCACCTATTGTCTTTCTATTGTGTCTGTAATTTCTACGATTGAAAGGTTAAGGGACAACCCTATCGTCATAACATGAATAACGAAATACGGTAGGTACAACTACATACTTTCAGAGCTCTAACCAAAATGTTTAGGTACCGCGGTTTGCTAATCGAGCAGGACAGTTGAAGCTTCGATGGTCATCAAACTCGCACTCTTCCTTGTTTAGGAATCTTGATGTGTGTGAAGAGTGGAGTAGCAAGGAAGATAAAGCAAAGTCTACAGTACACAAGAAGAAAGTTTATTAAGTTAAGCACAGGACAAGTTACACAGTTCACAAGCGCAAACACCAAGGGTCCTACTAATACGCGATAGAAGGAGTGAAAGATAGAGAGACAGATAAGCAGAAGCAAGAGTACCTACTGTAAGTGACAGTAAGAAATTACGCGCGACGAATTCGTGCATGAGAAGTTGTTTTATTTTTTCTCACGCGATGCCGAAAGTCGCTTTTAATGAGCTCGCCTTTAAGTTTCTTGTATTTTCCGATAGTTGGGGGGTGTTCGATGATATCCTCGACTTCAGAAGCATATTGCGTCTCTAGATTGCCGGTTACGTAATGGAACTTGGTTTAATCTGTCTTGATATTGGCCAGGAAAAACTGAGCTTCCATCTGGCTAAACTATCCTAGTCCCGGCTTCTCCGGGTAAAACGGGGGTATACGTACACCAACGCGAAAAGTTTCGGGATTAAATAATGACCACCATAAAACGCTTTGGTACCCTTAGTTCTTTTGTCAAAAATATATTACTTGACACCAAAAAAATGAAATCCTAAAGTTACAATAGTATTTTAGTTACGACTGTACTTTAAATTGTATTCGAACACCAAATGTAGTAAATGATAACCAAATCTTAGCGAGCAAATTAATGCGCTCTTTTTAGCCCCGTAGAGCAGGATGATACTTTGTCTAATCAACAATCTATCTTAGTGGAATTTTAGGGCACCCCGGGTCGGATAGATTTAGGTTAGAATTTTATTTTTATTTTCGAGCTGTCTTGGCAGGTAGTTAATCTAACCTCAAAATTTTAACTACTGATATCTCCGTAACCATGGGGTTCTGCCGATGCTTTATTTGGATTCATTTTGCTTAAATAGGATAGCGAGATGTTAAAACTGGTTATAATTTTACATTAAAATGTAGGTTTCATTTTGGTGATCATTTACTATTTTTGTCTTTTATATGTTACTATATCTGGTTGTAAGTTAAACATAAGCCAAAAGTTTCTGCTGCCGACTCGCCGACGTCTTGTTGAGTCGTCGCCGGTTCTCTGCCATCCTCGTGCTCTTGAACGGGGTCACCAATTTAAGATTTATTTTAATTTTCATTAACATACCTAGTTAAGTTTTCTTCTGGATTTTTTGTCCCTGCTAACAACTAAGAAACCAAAATGAAGCTATAGCATCTAGTAAAGTATGGAGTACTTTGTTGCCAGCGCTGGTGGTGATCTGGTGCAACGTGGCGTGGGACATGTTGTTCTGCCTGTTCCTGTGCCACATCACCACGCAGTTCGACCTGCTCGCCAGGCGCGTGCGCTACTTGTTCTACGTCGAAATCGATCAGCAGCTCATCAGGTCTTATCCGATGGGTTGGTATCTCTCTGGAACCTATAGTGACTCACTCACCACGATGGTATTTTTTTTTATAGTAAAGAAACAGAAAACCCACACATAACCCAAACTGTAGTCATTAATTAAATAAATGAAAAACGAAATCTGATTTTAATAATAAATATTTCATAATCAAATTCAAATTTTTATTTATTTAATTTTATAAGAGTATTTTTTTTTTATTTGAACGAGGGAAATACGACTATGAAGTGTGGGTTATGTAAGTTTCGTAACATTTTAAGATTCGTAGCCGGTGTTGGTTGCATCCATGTGGAGAACAGGCGGGGCACCCGAGCACCTTGTCTGATTACAGTCCTGGGCACTCCTGGGTACCGTAGTTCAATCTGCCTGAGCCTATTCATCGTTACATCCAAAAGTAATGGATCTGGATTCGTCTGAAGTTAACAGATGCGAGAATCACAGGACCGATCAATGAGGCCAATGTCCAGCATAACATAGCATAATTTACCTTATAATGTTCCCACTGTTGGGACTTAGGCCTCCTCTCTAGGAGACGGAATGGGCCGTAATTTACCACGCCAATAATAATGATATATACGAGCAATTCCATTGCTATTGAAAGGGTACAATTATGCATTTTCTGGGTTATATGTCTCGGTGCTAAAAAACCTAATTAGATTGTGTCCCCGCAGCTACAGTCAGCGAGGAGATGCTCCGAACTGAGGGTGAGAGCGTGAAGTCCATCGGCGACACCTACTGGGAGGCACGGCATCAGAAGCAGATCATCGAGATTGTGTTGAGACATCACGCCCTAATCAGGTTGCATAATCATTGTAAACTGTAGTACCATAGGTACGGCCGCCCATTAAGGGAAACGCGGGATCCCGCACGTTTGCTACGGGATCCCGCACGTCTGCGGGGTTGAAGTTTTTTATAGCAAAATTGAATTCCGACGATCTGCCGCTGGTTTGATTATTTTTTAGACCCAACTCATCCTCATCAAAAAGTAATGAAACAACTTTACATGGAATTCGTGACATTTTTTATAGAATATTTCTGGAAAATTATATTATTATCTATATTTTCGATTATAACTTGCAGTCAAGAATGTTTTGAATTTCTATTTTATGTTGTGCGAGTCCCCTAACGCAACCGGAACGGAACTTAATCAATCTCAGTTTAGGACTCTATGACCAGGGATTCCCCAAAGCACGTGAGTCTAATTTTCTAAAAGATGAAGGCCCGTTAAATATTTTATTTTTCTATAAAAGCAGCTGATTTGTTATGAAAATCGTGAAGAACAAAACATTTTTTTTTTGTTTCGGGAAACTCAGTTCGGGAATTGAACTATTTACCTACGTAGGTTTTATAAGAAACTCCCTGTGTGAAAATTCGACTCGCATTTGACTGGTTTTTATGTTTATTACTACTTAAAACAAAAAAGGAGTTAAAAACCCTAATCCCGCTAATCCCGCAAATCCCGCGGGATTCCTGACTTCAATCCCGCAGTCTTGCGGGATCGCAATTTTGATGCGGGATTGGATTCCCTAAACCCGAGTCTTCCACGGCACCTACCGGCTACTACCTGTCCGTATGTTCGCGATAATCTGAAAAACTGCTAAATGGATTTTCATAAAATTTTCATTAATAAACAGAGTGACTCATGACAAAGGTTTAGATGTATATTTAGGCTTATTGCAGAAAATTTTACAGAATTCTAAAACTGCACGAAGCAGTGGCGGGTCACTCCCAGTTATCTAGGATTCACTGTAATTCAGAATAATTGGGATTAAATACTGAGAGAGCCGCAAAACAAACCACCATCTTCTTGCCCTTGTCCTTTGTTATTTGGGGTCGGCGCAACATGGTTTTTTTTTTCGAAAACCATTATTAAATAAATCCGGCAACTTGTGGGGGACGACGCCCGCCCAGCCTGTAACACACAACATGATACATGTAATATAATTAAGGCGGGGAGAGCGCGCCCACTTTTTTGCACTAGTGCGGGAAATAGACTATTGCGTGCTTGTAAGCGGTGGGATAAGAGCAGGTTTTCGAGTGAGTGTATTGAAAAGGATTTTTTTTATATCTGATATAAACTAGTGCTTGACTGCGATCCCACCTGATGGTAAGCAGTGATGCAATTGTTGAATAAGGTAACTTTGAACTTTGAAAAGATAGCCAGCTAGCGTCAAAAATGATAAAGTTTTTAATCATTGTCAGAATTGGAATGACGTTTTGAAGAACAAACTAACGTTTACCTCACTTGGCAGGCTGACCGGCGATGTGGAGAAGATGTTCAGTCTGGCGTTACTGATCAACTTCATGAACAGCTCAATCATCATCTGCTTCTGTGGGTTTTGTTGCGTGGTTTGTATTATTTGGTTATTTCATAATTTATAAATATAAAACCAAAAGTTATTGGGTGATTTCCGGAAATCTATGGTGATTTCCCAAATAAAAAAAAAGCGCTATAGTTATGCGATTGGCTGCAGCACTGCATGTCACAGTTTCGATTCCCGCTCAGAACAAGCTCTATTATGGCCTACAGATGATTGTTCCGGGTCTGGGCTAGTTATGCAAGAATGTGAAAACTCGCAACCAAACAGAACCCCTCAAACCCCAAGCGATCGCGCGTGATTTCGCGCCATTCGGTTGAACACTAAGATTATTAAAAGTCCGCGTAGATTATGAAAATTTTGAGCGTTTTATAAATAAGAAATTCTTCATAAAGTAGTCTGTAAATTTCTAAAAAAAAAAATAAAATAAAAAAAAAGTCTTTAATTCGGATTAGTGACATCCATATTGGGTTAGTAAACAATTTATTGAGAGAAAACTTATAACCTATGTTTGTAACCTTAATAATTATCTATTTTAAAACAAGGTGCTTGTTTCTAAAACATCGGTGAACAACATCACCTAACAAAGGAGAATCGTAAATAAGCAACCTTTCTATTTTTCCATATTTATACCTATTTAAATACTTGGGGTCTCAGGGGTTAAACACGTGTTTGTAAGCATACCTACGATACAGGATAAAGTAGTAATTTCGACTTGGCGCGGGGATACGATTTTAAAAAGTCGAGTTAATATAGCTACAGGAGCAACTCGGGAATATGTTCAGTATCAACAAAAAATTTTTTTCTGACTATTTCAGCGTGGGTGGTCCCTTACTAAATGTTGTATTGTACGTATTAATGAGTTATTTCACCCCCTAAAATATTAACAATATAATATGTACCTACGTCATCCTGTATAGAAACTGTATTTGTTATCCAGTTGATCGAGAAATGGAACGAGGTGGCGTATAAGTCGTTCTTAGTGACTGCGCTCACCCAGACTTGGCTGCTCTGCTGGTATGGACAGAAGCTCATCGATTCTGTAAGTTTTAGGACACAAGTATGCTTTTATCACTTACCATCAGGTGAGATACGCGTGAGATATTGAATGGACTAATGCGAGCCTATAAATTATTAAAAAAAAATGCAGCTTAAGTATACTACTACTTTAGACCAATTCCAGTCAAAACAAATTTTGCCAATTAACAGTTTTACCTGCGACATTTTTTTTTTTTGTGTGTGGCCTCTCGCAGGTCAACCTAGGAGGTTGTCGTCTGCTTAACCGGGCTTGCCTGTGGCGGCCTTGATTCTAATCAAAGCCTCCAGCCAGGGCTTACTTATCTACTTAAAAACTAAGCGACTACGCTAAGGGCACCCCCTGTGGGGTACGAGCCTCGGCTTAGGGCGTCGCTGGGGGAGGGCAGCAAAGGGACGGGCTGGATCGAGCAAAAATTCTATTATTATTATAGGGGAATTTTAGACTACTTGCTCAGCGTCGCGGGCTGGCTCGAGCAAGGGACGGGGGCCTGCGACATAGGACTTATTATACTTATATGTATATTTTGTTGAGTTGATTCCTTGTTTGTGTCAGAACAAGCGACTGGCAGACGCCCTCTACGACTGCGCCTGGTACAATAGCTCCAAGAGAGCCAAGAGTGCAGTGCTGATCATGCTTCACAGGTAATAAGCTCCATAATAATTATAATGTTATATTATTAATAAATCAAATAAAAAATAAATGAATAAATAAAAAACTAAAATTTAAAATTCATTAACTAATTATTAAAAAATGTATATTAAAAAAGAAAATAAAAAGGAAAAATTATGAAAATTTTAATATAAAAAAAAATCTTATAAAAATATATACTTACCTATAAAAATTAATTATTATATTTATTTTTTCATTTATAATTCCCTCACAAAGGACATTAAATATAATAATAAATAATTGATTGAAATAAAAATGAAGCCTCGACCCTAAGGGCTTTTATGTTAAGCATTTTCTGTATATTTTTATTAATGCCTACCTACATGTTACGATTAGATATTGATAAAGTCGTGGCGTGCCTTTGACGTTTGATGGAAAATTTTGTCTTTTATACAAGACCATGGCGTTCAGAATATTACTTCGTTCTGCTTTGTATTCGGTTAACATTAGGAACTCGCTCTGTGTATAATCTGCAGCGAATGCCATGGACTTTTACCGTTCTAAACAATTTTAATTTGTATTTTCAGAGCTCAAAAAGGGATCTACGTGACCACACATGGGTTTTCGATCATTTCACTGGCCAGTTACAGTACGGTAAGTATTAATTTTATAAACCCATTTTGTTAACCCTTCCCCTTTTTTACTGATGGAAGTTATCAAATAACGTACCGTTATAAGTGAATAATGTAACCACAAAATAGATAGGTACAGGTAAAGAAGTCAATTTCATGTATGTAAGTACATTTTTTTTTTATGGTTGGAAAAATCATGCAATTACAACCCCCGCTCTTGGGCGGAGCGGGAGATAGTGACAGACTCTTACTAACTAAACGACCCACCCTGTTCCTTCTAGCCTTCATACTGGGGCTCGAGTCGGATAACCTTGGCCCCAGTAGGCTTCGACCCGGCTGGGTTCCACATACTTTACTTTTCATACCTACGCTCAGTCAACGAGCTAGGGTTGGCGCCGCTCTGTCCGAGCGCGCTCGGGCGCAGCGATAAATACCTAATATAAATTGTAAAAATATTACATGGCCACAAAGTCATGTACATATCTATCTACCTACCTAACTGTTCTGCGTTACGTAAAAACAAACTATCATAGTACAAGCAAATACTTAACTGATTACCTACATACGTTTTAAATCTGGTAACTTAAAAAAACGTTAATTCGGCATTTAATATTGAATTTAGAAAGCCGTCAAATAAACAACTTTTTTTTTGCTCCATTATTTCGCAAAAAAGGTCACAGACGCGTGTCTCAAGCAGATGCATATGTGCTCGCAATGAGCTGAATTGAGTCGAGATGTCATGCCCGTGAGCGGTGTCTATGTGTGCGCTGCTCAAACGCGACTCAATAGATAGATACAGAAATCAAGAGTTTGACTTCTGTATATAGATCTATCTATTTTGTGATGTAACTGACTAAAACCTCCATGTTCCTTTCTTTGTGTTCCAGGCTCGCGGTAACTCTCGTATAATTCCGTAGCACTGGTATTTTTGTATCTCATTAACTCCCCTTCCACAATTTCTAATTCACATTCCATAATTCCTCTTTTTTTATTTCTTTACAGATTATAAAGACAGCATGGTCTTACTTCACGTTACTTCTAAACTTTTTTAAGGATAAAGCTATAGAATGATATACCAAAATGTTCACAGGTATACTAGCGACAGCTTTAGTACTGCTTATTAGAATCAAACTTCGATTCGCGAACAAATAACTAATTTTCAAACACTAGTAGAAAAATAAAAACAGTAAGAAACTTAATTATCTTTTATTTTTAAAGTGAATCTAGCCTTTAATGTTTACCCCATTTTTTTTATTTTTTTTATAATGGATAGGCTCGCGTTTGACCATAATCTCACCGACTGATGGTAAGCGATGATGTGGACGACGTCATTACTTCCAGACTTCGCACGGGCCATCAGTTTTAGCCCAGTACTTTACAGATTTATAAGAAGGAAAGTAGCAGGTAGGAAGGTTCAGTTACCTACTCATCATTTTGAGGTGATCTTTAGGCGCTTTGAACGCTTCTTTAATTTGTGGGTATTGAAAATGAGACAGACGTATGTAACGATGATTACGATTTTGTATTATTAACCTTGATCAGATCAAGGTTAATAATACAAAATCGTAATCGCTTCTTTATTTTGTAGGTATTGAAAATGAGACAGACGTCACGTTCGGCTATGTAGCGCTCGTACACAATCGTAATCGTTCGGAAAGCTCGGCCTACTCAAGCCCAGGTTTCCCAAACGATTACGATTTTGTATTATTAACCTTGATCTGATCAAGTTTCCACTTCTGGCGTGGTCTTATGCACACACCGTTTTTCTTTTTTTATAAGTAGATACACCCACCATAATCAACCGGACGTAAATAAAACACAGACGTTAGATTTGCATCTTATTTTATTGATTTGTCCTCCCAGAAGTAGTTTTTTCGCTTATGTTCGGACTTACAAGGATTATTTTTTTCTTGGGCTACTTACAGTACATTACAACGTTTTATAAAGAAATCACAATGTGTTTGCGAGTACCGCCGCCGCCGCGCCACCCATACACTCGCTCAAAGTAAATTTAATCAGTCGTTTTTTACACATAACTCGAAAACATTTACAAAAACACCACGCGCTGCTCTAATCTCGCCTCCACGATTGATTACGTTTGGCTGTGATTATTTTTACAATCGGATAAGGGAAGTCATAAAACTGACAGTTACGAGGAACATAACAGCAAGCTGTGTAGGCACTAGTGTCGCCGGGGAGCGGGAGGCAGGAGCGTAGAGCGGCGCGGGTGAGTGTAGCACATAAGTAAAGCGCGCAGCTCGGCCGCGGCGGCGGCGGCACTCCTTCCTCTCCCACTATATTTATATCGGTCACACGAGACCCTCCTAACTAAAAAACCAAATCAAATCTCTAATTCAACTCTTAGCTAACCTGTATAATTACAAATGCATATACATAATAACCATACACTTTTACATATGTATATAATTTATATTACTTACGCTACTCCGTTAACGTTAACGCTATATGTATAATAAGGTGTAGACAGTTCCCGAGTCGAGTATAGTTTCGATTTCAAAAGCTCGGAGACCGTTCCGGACTTCGCTGTGGCGGGCCGATATACACAAAGTTTATATTAAACGAACGACAAAATGATATTTACAATACGAAATTAACAAATGATAAATTGAACTACGCGTAGTCTAACCTAATGGATGAGGCGACAGCGAAATCCGAAGCGAAGCAATAAAAAAATGTTAACTAAGAGTGGCGCGCACTCGCGTCGACAGCTTAAATTACGAGGAATCTGCGAAATGCATACCGGGCAAGTGTCGATCACGTCACGCGTCTATTCACAAATATACAGTTCCTAAGTGTAGCTAATATTGGACGAAGTCGCGCGGATCCCTAGCCTATGTGCGGAGCCCCCTCGGGCTCCTCGGAGTGGCTATGGAAGACTGGATAACCGTTACTCTTATTTATTTAAATCGTTTGAATCACCGAAACGTTCGTAATTCTGCCACTTAACATTAGTGAGGTACTGTGTCACTCAGCGGCAGTGCTATTAATCACTTTGTTTTCGACTACATTTAGACGAGAAAATAATAGAAACAGTTGAATAACTAAATAAATAACAATTCATAATCGTATTCTCACTAATCGACAGCGTTATGTTCATAAGCGTATCGTGGCTCGCACGCACGAGCTGGCCCGGGCGCTGTCAGTGCGTATCGCTTGCTACCGGACACTTAAAGCCTTCCCACAACACATGAACGGTATTTAATCCCTGCATTACAAAACAACATATAAATATACAATTTTAGTACCATCGTCTATACTTAACACGAATAGATCCAATAGGTCAGCAGACATAACCGAGATCACACGAAATGCACCCTTAACATGTCGATACTAGCTTAATAGTTTATGTCAATGTCTTTTGTACACGCCCGCTTTTGTTTCCGTTATCTATGGATACACGTCACTACTGTCACTTTGTAACGAAAACGTCGAACTTATTTACATAGTCTGTTAAAGTGTGTATATAAAAGTAACACGTCAAACTAACTGAACATCTACACACGTGTATCCTAGAGGGTAATGTTCTCGAGGAGGCCGCTCCGCTACCTATCGGCACGTACACTGTGAGTTGGGGCACTAGTTTATCTTCTTTCTGCTTTATTTTTCCAGTTTTGGTCTTCCCACCCTGTGTTTCGGGCTTCCAGTCTGCTTCAATTATTTTCTCTGCCTGTTTCGAAGCGGACTGTTGCCTCTCACATTTCAATTAAAATCAGGTCTTATCATTTTTTCTTTTGATGCCAGGTCTTGTAGCTTGAACTGTCTCTAAAGCTCCTTTTCAAAAGCTGATGAATTCAGGCGTTGATAGATGATTTCATGACGTCTTATGACAGCATTTCGATCGTTGAAGCTTTTAGCCAGAAGCATTGGTGTTTTAAGCTGGAGTGTCCATCAGGGGCTTGATATTCATCAGGTCGTGGTGGTGGGTCCAAGCTTGGCGTAGGTGCGACAGATGACGGAGTGGAGCTTGGGCTATCCGTGCGGCAGGGGGCGTCAGTCCTCGTCCGACAGCGGCTCGTACTGCGCCGACATGAGCGGCGCGGGCTCCATGGGCACGGGCGGGCACGCCGTCGACACCGGGTTCGACGCCGGCGTGCTGTTGGACGCTGCAACGACACAATCTCACTCATCAATTTCGAAGGCATAAATTAATAAAATTATGTCAAGATAAAAATTAAAACAATTGCTATGAAAAGTCCTCGATATCAATTTTGTGGTTTTTAAGGCTGCTAAAAAAATGATACAACTGCCAGAATCTAGTCGTCTATTGTTTCTTTCTAGGTTTTCAAAAATACTAATGTCGATAATGAGCTTTTAGGCAAATAGCCACTTTCAGATATATAGTTTTTAGAAGGGCTAATACCGAAAATGTGATCCATTTGTAAATCTATGACAAAACAACCATATTTTGAACACGTTTTTTCCTCAATGCTGTCCTGTCACCCGTCATGCTATTAAACAGTTATCAAAAGTACACTCACAATCTCCGGGCGCAGTGGCGACGTTGAGCGCGGAGTAGGGGTAGGCGTAGGCCGTGGTGGGGAAGGCGAGCGGCTTGGTGCGCTCGTCCGCGTCGCTGCGCATGACCTCCACGATGCGGTTGGTGACGTAGTCGAAGGCCGTGAGCACGCCGCCGCCCGCGCCGCCGCCGCCGCCGCCCGCGCCTCCGGACCCCACGGACGAGCCCACGCAGCTATAGCGTCGGTTGCTGTTGTTTCTGGAATAAATACACACATGCATTAACCCATACCGTGTTAATAGTTAACATGTCTAAAATCTAAGTAGGGACAACGCTTCAATTATTATTGGCCCCAAGCAGTTTTGAATGTACTTTTATTAACAGCCCGGATTGCCCTCTTTTGCAATATGAAAATGTGAAGTAACTACAAAATTACAGTAATATTTTTCCTGTACTGAAATCTTGATTCATGCCAAATTTCAGGATTCTAGGTCAACGTGAAGTCAGTAGGTTTTGATTGTCAAAATATGCGCCTAAACTGTTTGCCTAGTCTGTTTGTTTATCTTTAGACTGTGTTGACTTAGTAGTTTGATTTTTTTCACTGCTGCTTCGGGTAGTAGACCTAAGTATTAGATAATTCATTTTAGCTTCAAAGTTCCACGCGTTCCTGACAAAAAGGGAATTGACAAACGGACAACAAAATGGTCCTATAAAGGGTCTGTTTAGGTAGGAACCTGTGCAATTCTTTTTTTAGTGTCAATTCAATTGACGACCATGTTTTCGGAAGGTTAATATGGGCTGTGAATGATGAAAAATCAATAGTTGATGAACATAGATGTAGCAGTAGTTACCGGTTGGCAGGATGGTTATCCGGCGGGCTGACGGGCTCGAGGTAGGGCGCGTGTTTAGGCGCGTCTCGGCGCTTCCACTCCTCCTGACCTCCGCTCACGTAGCCCTCCGAGTTGCTCACGTTGAACCTGTTACTGGAAGAAATTATTGCGGTTAATTTAAGCTCAGTGAACGACCCTAAAAATGCTGACGCCCGGGTGTCACCACTGTGCGGAACGCCCGCAACGCTCCAGCCGCCACCGGGCATCCGATCCCGATTTCCGGCCACCGTAGGCGCGGACTTGCGGACGGCGAGCAATGAGTAGCTCGCTGTCCGACCGTCCAGTAACTGTCCGGACTGAGCCCAAGTAGTCAACGGCGCGCACTGTTCCCGCGCGCCTCAAGGAGCTGTCAGCAACAGCAGGGCCCAGCTGGGTCGAAGCCTACTGGAGCCAGGCTTAGCACCGTAGCTCGGCCCCGGTATGAAAGGCAAGAAGGAACGGGGTGGGTTTTTTAGTCAGTAAGAGTCTGACACTATCTCCCGCTCCGCTCAAGGGCGGGGGATGTCATTGGGATGATTTTTAATACACCAAAAAAAAAACCCTAAAAATGGTGGTAATACTTACTTGTGGTGCATAATGGAGGTGGTGGGGCTACAGAAGTCGCGCGTGATGATGTTGGAGGCGAGGTCGCCCAGCTTGATGCTGGTGGTGTGTGCCGCAGCCGCGGCTGCCGCGTGCGCCGCTTCTTCACGCTCCCGCTCTGCTGGCGTCACTCCCCGGTCGGGACGATCCTGAGGAAGGACAGAAGGTTGTTACAGACCGCTACCTATACGATGAAGTCTAAGGCCTACTATCCATGAACGCGTAGCTTCATAATTGAATACGCGCCTTTTAAGTTACGTCTACGTCAATAGTGGGAAATAGACAGCGAAATCGAAGGTGAGGCTTCAAATACTCAAAAGAGAGGTAAACTAAATTTTGGATCGTCATTAGACTAATCGATCGTTCAAGTAATTCGACAACAGCTGCACCATCTTGTTACTTGAAACTGGTTGTATTGGCGTTATTTGACTATCGCTTTTTTATACCTACTTATTTAATTAAAAGAGCTGTTCAAGACAATGAAAAAGGCTAAGGGAGGTGAGGGTAATAGACAAAGGGACGATAGGACTTTTAACACAAAAGGGGACAGGGGTCTAGTTAGACAGGGAAAGAACTCCAATTCTGGACATTTTTTGTTATGTTAAGGTAAAAAAATACTTACCGGGAACCTCTGGTCCGAGCTCTGACTGATCTGATGCGTGATGATGGCATCGATGAGCGAGGCAGCGGTGAGGGTGCCTTCCGCCGGCCGCGCTCGGTTCTCCGCGCCGGCCGCGCCCGCCGCGCCCGCCACGCCGCCCACGCCGCCCACGCCCGCCACGCCCGCTACGCCACCGGCCACGGCGGGGCCCACCGACACCGACGATACTACTGTACGCCTGTAATACAAAGAAAAAATGCAATTTTAATTTTTCATAGACAAATGTAAGTCAAATAAAACACGGACTCAAATAATATCTAGAAAAATCTCGAAACTGTTTTAATATCATAATTGCTAAAAACCTCTCTGGCAGTGTAGCAATACTTATAGTATATTTACGTCAAGAAAATAGAGACTTATCAGTTCAACAGGCATGTAAAGGCGTTGTGCAAACTTTTTTCAAATATAATTATGATGTAATTATTTTAAAATTTAATCATAATCGTTTTTTTTTTTTCACAAATTTTATTTTATGAAAAGATGAGGTATTTAATATATTTTTTTTTATTATTACAAAAGACGCTTACGTCAACCGGTCAATTTGAACAGGGTTTTATAATTTACTGATCTAATTGATCAAGGGGCGTAGCATAGTGATGAGTCACTATTTTCGCGAATATCTACGGTTGACACAGCATCGCGAAATACGTCACACGTGCGGATGTGTTTTAGAGAATTTTAAGGACCACAAATATTACGTTTGCCTAAGATAAAATGGCCATAATTTCATGAGACTGATCATCATGAAAATTATATGAAGCCTGGCAAAAAACCTAAAGAGTCTATAAGTTCTTATATGTGCCATTCTTGCTAAAAAGCTTAGCCCTGTGAACAATTATTAGTAAAAAATATAATACGAGTAATACATACGTGTCTTTCCTATCAAGATGATGCGGTGTTTGCGCCCTGGGTTTCGGCGTGCTGTACGTCACAGAGGAAATCATGCGCCGCTCTCCGTCCTGCGATGACACGCTCTGTAGGGCAAAACATCACTGATAAAACATTACACTTTTGCCTACCTATTAACTACATTATTGTCGTTCGGCAGCGAAAACCTCGTAAGAACATGTCACGCAATTTTACGGGCAAGAATAATTTGAGTCTTGAAAAAAAAATTATGGAAGAGATTGGTGGCGTGTTTTGATAAATTGTAAAACGCAACCCATCATCATCATCATCATCATCTTTAACAAAAAAAAAAAAAAACAATTCGAAGCGTTACAATAAAAAAAAACCACTATTTTTCTTAGTTTCATTCGAAACAACGCGACGACGACATATTCTGACGAGTTATTATTATATATTCATTATTATATGTAGCCTATACTGTCCCACAGCCTGGCAAAAGCCACCCCCATTTCCTCCATTGTTCCCGGCTCTATAACACTTCTACCCTTTCCTCAGTGGCATACACCGGGACACCAGCCACCAATCAGCCAACTAACAGGCTAATATTTTAACCACGACATCACTTATTCCTATAGAGTTCATACCGTAATTTTAATAAAGAATCTAAATAATATATCTATGTATCAATCTACCGGTACAGGAAAAGAAGGGCAGGTATCGAACAAAAGTCAGTACACGTATAAACTGACCATAAGGTGCTGATGATGTCTCTCTTGTATTATTTGTTGTTGATGCTGTTGTTGTAGCTGTTGCTGGTGTTGTTGTTGTTGGTGCTGTTGTTGTTGTTGGTGCTGTTGTTGCTGCTGCTGTTGCTGTTGTTGTTGCTGCTGCTGCTGCTGTTGTTGTTGTTGCTGTTGCTGCTGTTGCTGGTGTTGTTGCTCGGCGTGTCGCTCCTGCATCGCGTGCTATATCGTACGACTTATGTTTTAATCTCAGCTAAATGATGGATATTAAATCGCTGAGCAGTTTATTTATGCAGAAGCCAGCAGCATGGAGGATTTTCAGCAATCAGCTAGTTTGTACAGCAGCCAAATCACAGTGTAACTGTACCAGCTCGATACATCGTGATCCATATAGGGAATCTAAAGCAGATCTTTTTATATTTGTGGCAGACGGCTTAGCCTTTCCTTTGGAAGTTTACACTAACGTAGTTGTTAGTGTAAACTTCCAGATTACCAGGATGCAGTTTGCTATAAAGTTATTATCTTCCAACTCATTAAATTCTTGTCAATTTTTTTTAAACAACTTTTTTAGGTGTGAAGTATCGAATTGGTTCAGTCGCACCGCTACCAAATAGTAACATGACTTACGATGGAGTGTTGCATATGATGCCGCTCGTGAATGATCTGCGCCTGGTGTTGTTGTTGTTGCTGGTTCTGATGTTGTTGCTGTTGCTGGTGTTGTTGCTGGTGTTGTTGCTGTTGTTGCTCCATCGCGTGCCGCTCGTGTATCGCGTGGATAGCGCGTTCACTGTAACAATAGATTGGATATACAACACAATTCGACATTATATTTAAAGAGTTTGTTCTCCTATTTAGGTAGGAAGCAACAAGTGCTGCTGTGTATTTGTCAATAATTGTAATTAAACGCCTGGGCTGTTCATGAAATGCCAGTATTCAATGAAATGCCTAGGCCGATAGTTAAATGAATTAGAATCATCAATCGTTTTCTCACGACGTTTTCCTTCACCGTTTTGAGAGCAGTGGTGATGAAATAAATTACACAAAGTAATGCACCTGGCTGGATTTGAATCAGCAACCTAGAATACGTAAGTCGGGACCGTTACCACTAGGCCGTAAAATAGGCTCTCATTAACTGAAGAGAACTATTATATTCACTCAAGTCTTGAAGACACCTAAATTATCGGAAGATAAAACCGCTACAGGCAAATTAAAGTACAGTATTAATACAGTAAAAATTAAAGCTGTTAACTTACGCGTCTCTCCTCTGTATTTGTATCTGTCTGTCTCTCTCCATGTACTGAGGTTGTGACTGAACTCTTCTATCCATCATTTGCTGTAAAATCAATCAATAATATTCAGTTAAAATTCCGCTATTTATTTAAATATACATATAATTAATACTAATATTGATGTAAACGCTTACCGGGAATTGAGAACCAATCGGGAATTTCTGCGCCATAAACCTGCGAAATGAAAATAACAAATATGAAATATAAGTACAATTTAATTCAGTTAATTCGGCCTTTTCCTTATATAAAACCCGCTTCTCTTTGATAGGTAGTTATTTAAGTTAGTACCCAAAAAAAAATGAGTGTAGTATTTTATAAATATGACTAACATTTACAATACATTGTATTTTTTCCTGTTTCGTGGTTAACAATAATGAGCTACACTTTTACTATTTTTGTTTGTAATGAATAACACAAAAATTACTGGACCAATATTAAATTTTTAAGTACGCGGGCGAAGCTGCGGACAAAAGCTAGTAATAAATAATGAAGAAGGACTGAGAACACATCAGATCATTTCGATGTACCTCCTCCCACTCTTCCTCAGACATTGATAACATAATATGTTTGTTGACAAACCTGAGGTCATGATGTTGTTGTTGTTGTTGTTGCTGTTGCTGTTGTTGCGACTGTTGCTGCTTGGCCTCTTGCTTGCCGTCGGCTTGCGAGCCGCGCGGTACGGGCAGTGCCGTCGCTGCTGACGCCACGTCTACTAACGACGTGAACGCTTCGTGACCTGAGAACAATCTTATGTTTAGTATGAAGGGGAATTACAAACGGTATAAGAAAATATTGAAAACTCAAAATCCTCATGTAGAATTAGCATTACGACTATTAAAGGCCCCATACACTGTACGATCCACTGAATCATATGACATACAAGAGAATCATATGATTTAACTTGAGAAACACTATCGATTCGTTGTTACGATCGGTCTGAAGCGACGAATCGTACTATCAAATCCTACCGTGTATGGGGCCTTTTAGCACCAAAGTACTGTTCTAAACTAGAAAAAAAAATGATATCGAATGGAATAATGAGGTTTCCAGAATAAAGACTGTACCTCACATCTACACATATAACTGACATTATTATTATTATTTGACATTTGACTGGTAGAGAATGCCTTGTTGCATTAAGTCCGCCTATGTACCACTACTGTACATGAAATTTATATAAATAAATATTTATTTATTATAAATATAATAAATTTATTTATGTTCACACACACATTTAAAATCGAAAAGAACAATTATGGATAAAAGAGTACAAAGGACCTGCTTATTTCTAACGAAATTTCTTCCAGCAGACCTGTATATATGTAGAAATTTTTTTGTTGTCATCAAGTAAAATGTACGATATTGATAAGATTTATACCTCTCTAGGAGAAGGTAATGGATCAATCCACCACACGGGTTTTGTGCGCGTTGGTGGATGTCACACGTCTTCGATTTTATTTTTAGTTCTATGACATAATAGTTTCGGGGATAATGCTAAATGAATAGAACCAAGTAAACTCGTTAGTGGGGGCCGTTAATACTAAGCCACTACTGCTCCGTACTACATGACAATTATTAACTTTTGTCCAATTGATTTGTCTGTTAGACCTTACATTTTTATCGCTTAGTGTAGAAAGATACAAGATTTTGCATAATAATATAAATTATTCTCCGGCATTATTTGCTGATCCGGAATTTTGAATTGGTTTTCTCTGGATTGAAAAATCGTAACGTGTATTTTGGAAAGGAGCTATCATATATAAGCTACAAAAAAAAAATATATATAAAAGGAAGTAGATATTACCTGGCGGAGGTTGTGGGTGCTGATGTTGGTAGACGTGCTGCGGCGAGTGCCTCTGGATGACGGACAACGCGTCCCGCCGGAACTGCGGCGACGCGGCCCGCTCATCTTAGAGTAGCGAATAAGACAAGTTATATTGCGCCGGGGTTATACGCAAATAGAGACGCCACATATTTTGGTGTACGTCACTATTTTATAGGAATTCGTTGGCTTTCTTATGTCATTAATGGTTATTATGATAGGTATTTGTAGTTGTTAAATAATATAAGGAAACACAACTCAGATAATATAGAAGACATTTGGTGAAATTGAAAAATATTTTTTTGTAGGTAAGTTAAATTATTATTCTATAGATCTTAATATACGTCGGTGTTTCGCTGTTATAAACAAAAAAAAAGCATCTACAGCCTAGATTCACTTGTGAATTGAAAACCTCCTAACTAAAAAACCACAGTTCTATTTATCTAACACACATTGTAATTTGTTTCTTGTGGTGCTCAATAGCTTGTCTTATTCATACACTCACATAGCGCGGTGTAGCTTGCTCATTTATCACAAGCAACGTATCACTTCCATTTTTTTAGAGGTGGGAAAGCGTCAAATAACTTCTCCTGTTTAGGGAGGAGCGAGATAGAGTGCCAGATTTTCACTGGCTAAAACCCACCCGTGTTCCACGGTTGTGTGACTCTTTTAAATAATCCTGCAGCCCTAGGTATCAAGGTTAGTAAGTTTATGTGTTGTTGTGATGTTAGTGAGATGAGTGATGCAGTAGTACTGACCAGGAGGCGGGTGCGGGTGCGGGTGCGGGTAGACGTGCTGCGGCGTGTGGCGCTGGATGACGGAGACGGCGTCGCGGCGGAACTGCGGCGACGCGGCGCGCTCCCGCTCGCGGCGCGCGCCGCCGTGCATCTGCTGCGACGTGATGAAGTCCGCCATGATGATCTGCCGCTGCTCCAGCCCGTACGGGTTGCGCGTGTAGCCGCCGCTGCCAGTCTGTGCCACACAAATGCTTCATTACTTCCAACTGTAGCGCTACACTTAAATCCTAGTATAAGACTAACATTTTATGAACAGTCAAAATTAAGTGAATTTTGAGGTAATACTTTGACAAAGTTCAATAAAGTGGAACGTTTGATTTTACACTTAAAAACGAAATAAACTGAGTTCAATGTCATCTAATAAGAACAACGCCCATAACTTTCACCTTAAATAGAATATGATATATTATAATTATTAATTATTCATGTCTTCTATTAAACGCTCACGTATTTCGTATTTAAAACTGTCACTATCGAACAATCCAGGATTTTTTATGCTATTTCATATTCTCAGGTTTTTTGCTTTACGAAATAATTTTAGACTTCAAAGTACAATAGTAAAAATTAATACAAAATTATTTGCTGCAGATTGAATACAAGTAAAAAATAAAACTCACAGGTGAAAAACTCGGTGACTGCGGCCTGGGTTGATTTCCAGGCGCTGCATAGTACGCCGCGGGTCCACCCGGACTCCTTCTCTTATAGAAGTCCAGCGTTCTCTTATCAGGGAGGTGATGCACCGGCGTCCCCGCCGTTATCGAGCCGGTCTTAGGCTCCGGAGGATTCCTATGAGGCTCGAACCTTGACTCCACTGGAGTGCCCAGAGTTATGGAGCCTTTAGGGTTAGGAGACGGTTTTAGAGTCGGTCTTGGAGGGGCGCCCACAGATTTGGCTTTGGAGTTGTATTGGTTTGGAGATTCCCGTTCTTGTTGTGGTCTGTAATCGGTTGAGTTTCGGTATACCTGGGGGCGGAAAAATAAATGTTACAATGTGTATCAATTTTGAATTTAGTGTGGTAAGGAAAACCAAAGGATTAGTAACGATAGAAAAAAAAAATACTAACCGATTTATTGGGATGGGAGAACGGCTGGTCGTGCCTCGGCCTCTTGACGCTGAGATCCAGTAAGGGTTCGTGCCTGTCCTGGCGCTGTGCGAGGTTGTCGTGGCGCGGCTCGATGTGCAGCAGCATGACGTCCTTGTCGGGCGCGTGCGACAGCGGCGTGATGGTGGCGGCGCGCTGCGGGCTGGCCGCGCCCAGCGGGCCCACGTGCGAGCTGTTCACCACCGATAACGTCGCCAGCGCCTCGCGCCCGCTCGCGCACGACGACGTCACCTGTTGGACATTCCCACGTTACAATTTTTAATTGAAATAATCGATTAGAAATAGTAGAACTACATTTATTTAGGAAACTAGGCCTGAAATCGTTAAAAGTATCTCGGCTGAGCCGGCTATATTTACATTAAATTTGACTAGCTAGGCTTACCCACGTGAAAATTACAAAATATCTTATGATCTATTCCAGGACATGGACATTCTCCAAACCTATTCAACATTTTGAGCGTGAAGGAGTAACAAACACCCAAACTTACAAACTTTCGCCATTGCTAAGGAGTAATTAATAAGATGCGATGACTAGACAAACCAATGCTAGGGTAAATCCTATGAGCTACGAGTTTGTTCGAAAAAGTTACTGTAAATCTGTAACGCAAAAAGCAAAGAACTCGTCTCGATTTTAATCAGTACAAGCCTGATAAACCCTCCCGGTCCACCCAGAGCGGGAGAAGTATGTCTCTTGGTTAGTGTCCTTAAAGATATTATCCATTATTTTCTCATCTGCCTAGCTTTTCCCAAGCACTGTAGAATCTTTCAGACACAGCAGAAAACGAGCATTTTTCATAAAATGGTTGTCTATGTGACGTCTACATCTCAAACAGTGGGTAACACAATAACCAATGGGTTGTCAGGATTTTGGATAATGCTAATCTACCTTGATCTGATGCGGCTTGATGGAGGGATGCTGTGGCTGCGAATCCCTCGTCAAGCTGATCTCGATGAGGTTGAGCACGACGTCGCGCACGGTCTGCGGCGCGCCCGAGCTGCGGCCCACCGACGTGACGGGGCTGGCGCCCACCGCGCTCACGGCCACCGCGGGGCTGCACGACGACGCCGACGACACCACGGTTGGTAATGAGGTCGGGGGGACGATCTGTGGGGAAAATCATCAAGTTACAATTACCGAAACATGAGCGCTCGGCGTCAGAGTGAGGATCGCTTTGAACATTCCATGCATTGGCGAGTCAATCGTCTTCATTGTTAGATACATGCAGCAACGCAGGGAACGAATCAGGAGTGACGTCTATGACGAATGGCGCGGCGAGCCAATCACTGACACTCTCCGCCCCCACGTCTCATTTCGCACCACTAAAGAGACCGAATATTTGACTTCTGCTTAACTTGAAGCCAGCGCTCAAGATCCGTGACGGCAATTGTAGATGGGTTTATTATACAAATCTTTGCGTAGCCCTTTAATCGTCCGCGTTCGATTGATTCAACGAGTATTTTCGTGTCCTATTCGTCATGGTCATGTCTTTGCGACTGAGTACTCCATTTCGTTCAGCTCTTCAATCCCTATAGGTGGCAGAAGACTTGACGAGATGGGGTATTTATACGGTGCGCGGCGGGGGCGCGGGCGGGCCGGGCGGCGTGTACTCACCTTAGCACTAGGAGCATCGTTCTCCTCGTCAGCAGTCTCGGTCGCCGACGAGTCGTACTCGTCGCGGCGAGGACGGCGCGGCGCCACGGCGTCCGTGCGCGGCGCGGGGGCGGGCGGGCCGGGCGGCGCGCCGGGGGAGCCCCCTGACGCCGTGTCCGTGTCGGCCGATGACAGCGCGCTGTCCTCGCTCGACGTGCTGCGCGGCTGGGACGGCCGGTCGGCACACGATGTGTCCAGTTGCAGCTTTTTTCTGTGAACATGATTGATCCGTATACATAAGGATAACATTCAAAGCAAAAAAAGTGGTTACAATACAAACTGGTAGGTGTCGTAACCTACCATTTTGTCTTGCTACCAACACAAAAGAAGTCAAAGTCACTTACCTATAGGTGAAATAGAACGCTTTCAAGCTGGCCGGCGTCCGCCCACTGACGGCTGCGATCCTGTCCCACGCGGTCCCATGCTCACGCAGGAGAGACCTGAACCTGGCAGCTTCCTCCTCCGTGGGTTCCGGTGCTAGGCCTCCTTCCACCACGGTTTCTAACCTCCTAGTTATTCTTTTGAAGCAAGCTAAACAACATTTGCTTAACTCGCTAGGGATTTCTGTGAAATAAGAATAAGAGGTTGTTTATTATAACTCGTATTATAATCTTAAGCCCATACACGCTTGAGAATACCTGACAAGTTTGCATGTACAGGTGAGTTGTACAGGTATAATTAGCGTCTATGATGCAGACCTGTGCAGGTTTCCATATAAGCTTACTTGACAGGTATAACTGTGCAAGCTAACCTGTCAGGTATATCTTAGCGTGTATGGCTACTTCTATACTCTTGTCGCAGAATAAAAATAAAGATTTAAATTTAAATGGTAAAGCTAAATCAGGTAAAATCGCTGTAAACCACTATATCTTTTCGACTGCTTTAACAATTTTCAAAGAAACATTAAAATTGTAAGGGACGAACCATTTAATTCAATGAAATGCAGAAGCCTTTTCTAAAGTGAACCAATGGTGCTCACTTGACAGTCGAAAGGATATTATTAAAAAAATAATAATGATTAAAGATGCTCACCAAACTCGTCCATGAGCGGCCTTTTGAGCTCCAGCGACAGGTCGTGCCACCGCGGCGGCAGATGCCTCAGCCGCTTGGCGCGGACCCTGGGGCCGGGGCACGTGGGCACGGGACACCGCGTGTACCGCGACCGGACGCATCTGCAGTGGCACGGCTCGCATACCCGAGCACCTGCGAACACAGAAACAGTGTTCATTGCTGGCCGAATAAACGGTACACGAATTAACTAACAATCTGACTGGGCGATGTGTGTGAATGAACCTTTATTTATCTACACTTATACTAAACTTAACTAGCTAACTTATTGTTTGTAGGAGGTAATTTCTGAAAGTACTGGATCGATTGCAAAAATCTTAGCACCGATAGAAAGCTGCTTAATTCCTGAGCGACATATATTTTATGTACGCGGGCGAATTCGCGGACAAATGCTAGTCAATAATAGTGCGAAAACGAACTGGGTAGTTGACTCAATTTTTATAAATATTTGTATCAAGAATTAACTTTATCCAAAATCGGGGCATTTCGTTTGTGTGCAAAATCTCATTCCGTATGCCTTTATACTTAAAAGTCAGTACAAATAGTAAAATCCGTTAGTATTATAGGTTGTCGTTATTTATTTTTCAAAACTACCCCCAATAGAACCATTTAATTGTCTGGAGTCTCCTATTACTTATAATCTTGATACTTAGCACAAGTCTTACCAAAATGAATAATAAAGACTGTCATTATTACTTTCTCAAAACTACCCTCTTAATACGTTTTAAGAGGTGTTATAGTTTTTGTGACAACATTTTCGCGAAGGATGTCGCTGGCAAAGTGCTAGAATACAATATATAATACCACACGCACCAACAGCTTCTTCTTTGAGTCCGTAGTGGATGGCGCGCGACCTGGACACTGTCCGCGTCGCGCCGGACATGTTGCACACGGCACAGTTCGACGACGTTGTTGTGATTGTCGTTGTTGTTAGCGTGGCTGTTGATGAGGGTGTGCTGATGCGTTCTGTAACCGCTGTTGAGGAAAATTCGTTGTTAGTCAATTTTGCTAGAATTGAGAGTACTTGAACATCGTCTAGATAAGATAAAAACGTTAGAATGGAATCTTTTCCCCACAAACGACGCTGCTATAAATAATCCGTTTGCCAAGTTTTGATTCCTTGAATGTTTAAAACGTGTATTGTGTAGTAGTACAATTTAGCATAAAATGCTTGAAGACTGATTCGATGTGAAAATCTAACATTACATTCTAGAACTAGTGATTGAAGAGCCACATATACTCATCTACATACAAAACGAACATCCTAAATTAAATAACAGCAAAATCAAAACAGCTAAACCATTCACACAGAACAACAAAACGAAAATCTAGTTTCCATATAGTTTATTATTCAAGCGTTAGTTGCATATTAACAAGTTTATTCAGAACAGTGAGAGATGATCCGTAAATCACGTCGCGGCCGAGCGCCGGGCGGGCGAGTCGTGCAATATTCAGCGGGCCCATGTTGGGCGCCAATTTGAAGCGAAAGCAGATTAGCGCCAATTTAGTTCCGATACCGATGCAATGTTTGTTTAATTATTTATCGCTATTTGTTATACAAATTGAAGTACTACGCGTCATACATACGTGTTGTTTGTTTGAATTAATATGTGCATTTATTATTTAGTTTTTATTATTTATTTAGTTTCGCGTTTTGCTTGGTATTTGTATAAAGCAATTTATTAAATTCGTTCAATTCATATTTTCTATCTAATCCTTTTATAAGTAATTTTTGCTAGCATAAATCCAACAGAGCCCAGACACCAAACAAACAGTTTTGCGGATAGTTAAGCAAAGGCGCACTAAACTGCATCAGCGCAAGTTAATTAACTATTAGACGAACAGATTTGTTCTCGCAGTTAATAACTCTAGAACTGCTGTGTAATTACGTAACATTTATGCAGTTTAGTTAAAATTATAGAACAAGATATTCTTAGAGCTGCACTTTTAAACAGCGGTTTTTATTTCAAGGATGTGAATATAAGTCTATGAGAATCGATGGAATTCGTATCGGCTTTAGTGTACAATGATGATATTATAACATGGGATGAAAATAGTATTTTGCAAGTGTGATCATAAGAAAATAAGCTCCTAAGGGAAGCCATCTGCAATGCAAGGCTATGCTCGGGGTTTCCTTGCGTGATCGAATAAAAAATGAAGATATCCGCAGGGGAACTAAGGTTGCCGACATAGCACGAAGAATTGCCAAACTTAAGTGGCAATGGGCAAGGCACATTGCTCGCAGAACAGATGGCCGTTGGGGAAGGTTCTGCAGTGGCCACCGCGTACCGGAAGACGCAGCGTTGGAAGGCCTCCTACAAGATGAACCGATGACCTGGTGAAGGTTGCGGGAAACCGATGGATGCGAGACACACAGGAACGTTCGTTGTGCCGACGCTTGGGGGAGGCCTATGTCCCACAGTGGACGTATATCGGCTAAAATAATAAGGGAAGCCATGATCAAAGAAGTAGAGAGAAGACGCATCGACCCATCCGTATCTTTTTAGGGTTACTTCGACTTGAAGACAAAAATAAATGGCGCCCAACATGGTAATAAAGTATAACCCAAAAGGCCTCACTAATACAAACCTAAATCTCAAAATGTCTTTCAACCGACATAATATACATAGTCAGCGTTTCGTCTGTCTGTAGTTCGGTGCCTCTGAGTGCTAATTAGCGTCTGCAATCTCTGAGCAAACCAACGACGTTTGTCTTACGGATACCAGACTATTACGAGAGAACATGCCACAGATTACTGTGTGATGGATACGACTACAGCTGTTTGGTTGTGGAAAGGCTATGATAAGATCTTTTACATGGAAACTCGGTCTTTTACAATTTGCTCTAATTTTGGGTTATCTATGTAATAACGGAATGCCAATTAACAAAAATAGTATTTGATTGACTGGATTGATTTCATTCACAACATTGATTTGAGACCTATTAGAAACTCTAGAGAGTGCGATTGTTCACGCTTTGGAAGTGGAAGCCGTATGACAAGATTCTCGTAGGCACAGAGTTTGGGAAGTGGGGGTCTCGCCGTCAGTGCAACCACGTCAACGAGAAGTGGTGGCTTTTTCTTCGGCAAAGTCCCGCTATATTTCGTCTTTGTAATATTGATTTTATTACAAAGATATTTTGAAAATCAAAATTTGTAGTTTAAAGTCTATTCCACAGTTTTATTATCTGCGCCGAGCACTGTCGATTAATCCCACCAATTACTGATATTTGTTCAAGCGCTAATTGGATCACGATTCAACGTTTTATTCAATTTCAAAGCTTATACAGCGTTTTGATGAAATGGCGCCCAACGTGGTACTAATCGAATAAACTGTTTCATCTAACATGTATCAACTATTGGAATGAATTTATAAAGATCGTTAGTTATTATTCATTGACTGTCGTTAGTTAAAGCACGAAACACGTAGTCGTTATTTTATTGAAACGTTTCAGATTTTCTGCTATTGGCGCCCAGCAGGGACTCACAATCCATAATAATATTGGAAATATGTAAGTAACTCTGTCTGTTACGCTTTTATGATTAATCTACTGAACCGATTTTTATGCAATTTGGTGCAGAATAAGCTTGATCCCAAGAAAAGATATAGACCACTTTTTATCTGATGGCGACGACACGTTTGCAAAAACCCGACATACACGCGGACGAAGTCGCAGGCATAAGTTAGCCACATAAACATATCATGACATAAATCTACCCCTATTCACTTGTACATAATCAAACAAGCAATACACTCGTGTACACACAATTTCCCTACACTTTAGATCCCACGGGTGGGTTAGCTGTAGAGCGGGATGTCACCTCTATTTGCGCACTGAAGTTCCGCCAAGCGCGAAAATTTAACGAGACCGGCTATCTGTGTTTATTTACCTCGCAAACAGCCGCAGACATTTTGCAGATTAAATGCCTCTATGCTGAACGTGCCTTGATTTTATTATACAATTTGTCATGACGTGTTTCATATAAATACTTTATGCAGGTACTATGAAATAATCGATTTTTTTTTATCAGTTAGTGGCGAATCTGATACTGGTTCGAGAGATAATTATAGCAGTTTAATTTGATGTTTACATAATCTTAGTAATCATGGAGAATGATTGGTGTGAAGACAACGCGGCTCTGGATGGACCGTTTCATCTGTTAATCTTACAAAAGGCACGCCGGTCCCGCATGCCCGATGCTCGATTTACAATTCTGTGTGTGGTGAGTTCGTCGGGTTTACGCTGTCAACCGAGCCGGGGATTATGGCTGTCATCCACTAATGTTGTGCGGATTAACTTATGTTTCGATCGTTATAGCGAGATTAAGAATAATGTAATGAGAAATTCGGATAATACAGTAATTGAATATTAAATTTTTGACGAATTTAGTTCTCCTTTGAGCTTGCTAGTTCTGGAAAATTTTTCATTGTAATATACTTCACAAAAAGTTTACCATTGGAAAACAGATCGAAAAAATATCTCTGAGATCTTTTTACAGTTCCGTACCCAAAGGGTAAAAACGGGACTTTATCACTAAGACTTCGCTGTCTGTCCGTCCGTCTTTCCCTCTGTCTGTCACCAGGCGGTATCTCAAGAACTGCGATAGCTCGACGGTCGAAATTTTCACAAATTATGTATTTCTGTAGCCGCTATAACAACAAATACTAAAAACAAAATAAAATAAATATTTAAGGGGGGCTCCCATACAACAAACGCGATTTTTTTACGCCGAATTTTCCTAAGGACGGTACGGAACCCTTCGTGCGACTCGCACTTGGCCAATTTTTTAAAATAAAAACTATTCTCTAAAAGTCTAAACTCTAGACTATCAAACAAATACAAAGGCTCGAAATAAAAAGGTTTTTGTCACGGCTCTCAAAGCGATCAAGCATCATTGAAATTATACCCAACGGCGGTCACTGGGGATTCGCGCATTTTTAAACGAACTCCCCTCAGTCTCAAGTAAGACAAGGGATGACAATGTGTATAGAACGACAATCTTAGAAATTGTGCAAAATTAATTGTTACTCAGGACTTTAATTTTTTTTGACACAGTCAATGTGTTTAAAAATCATGACAAAAAATAATTCAATCTATTCCTGCTGTATGATATCTGCAATGAAACTATTTTATAATAGGTATTGTTGCATGTACTATACTCTCAAGTGAAGTAGTCTATCTAATAATATCTATAGGACACAACATCAAATATCAATATGTAAATAAATTATCCACTCAGCTTGATGTCATCTCGGGAAACGTCTTGTAAACAAACCAATACTTCATAAAAATAAATACTCACGAATGTAAGAAAATGGAAAAATACTAAGTACCCGAAGATTTCCGAAAATAGTCTTACGTATAAAGGAGAGTCATTTAGTGTCTTTAGATATGCAAATATAAAAAAAAAAATGTAACAGAATTTAAAAAGTTAAGAAGAACATTTGTCAGTTAATATTTTGAAAAGATGACGTTTTACAAAGTCAATGGCGGTATCGAGGGAGTTGTAAGTGGATTAACTGTTTGTAAAGTCACAGACACTCGACTGAATAGTCGTTATTGCCCGGGGAGCGGGGACGTCGCAGAATACGCTTCATATTTCACTTTGTGTAAATAATACTCCCAAAAGATGTGAAAGGGATTGGAATGTGGTGAAGCTAAGAAAATTTACGAATTTTGAATTTTTTTAGCTTATACTGGAATTCTATGAAACCGACTTGTCAGAAAAAATAAGGAAAAGAAGAAGAGTTTAATCAGTTGTTTTGAATATAATAATAGTCAAAACAACTCATCAAATTCTTCTTCTCTAATCTTACTTTAAATAATTAATGTGGTTTCTAACCATAAAAAAATAAAATAACGATCATTCTTAAACCATTGAAAAAGGGCCATGATAAAGCAGAATAAAAATCGCTTATGTACTTGCTTGGTCGTATTTGACCATGTAAAACCCATCAATAAAGAGTAAAATCTTAACATCGCACTATATAACAATGTATCCAATCTTGACTCTTAAAAATCAAAGTAATATAAATTTGAATCAACCCCTACCGCGACGTATATAAAGAGGCTCTCTGTTCGGCGACTCGCAGTCGACGAGCGACCGCGAGCGAGCATGTTGTCTCTGTACCGCGCCTGGCTGGGGCCCAGCCCTTGCGTGGCTCGCCCCGCGCCGCCCCCAGGGGCTCACCGGCCGGTGCCCCGTCGCGCCAGGGTACCTTCCCCACCCGCATCACCACCACCGCCTTCACCATCATCAACAACATCAAGCGAGTTGGATGTTGAGCGCATTGAGGCTCCAGAACCGCCAAAACGCACAAGCAACACAGTTCTCGACATAGCATCATGCGATGGACCGGTACAGTTCAGCCGGGTTCTCAACGTGGCATGGCAAGAAAATTCTCCGGAACGTTCGTGGCCGTGCCGACACCGCAAGTCGCAAACCCGGACAACCCTGCACTACTACCCGTGCAAAACTTGCGGCTGCAAGTTCCCTTCGTACTACTTCGTTCACAAGCACCGCAAACGCTGCCACGCTGAAGAGACCAGCCTCGGGGAGCCAGAGCCAGAACCTGAGCCATCCACCTCCACCGCCAAGTGAATGACCCGTGTCGTAGTGAATTCGTACATATCAGTATTATCGAGTGATCTCAAGTGAGCTTACGATGTTGGTTACAGCGTGTTTCGGTTTAAATGTACTATTGTTATAATAAATGTTTAAAGCTATGTCGAGTTTCTTTTGATCCTCCCGAATGGACTGAAGTTTATCAAAAGACAAAGTTTGTGAATGTGAACCTGAGACATATCATTATAATTTTCTATAACTCTAACAAGTTTTACTTGAATACGTTGTAAGTTTAGAAATTGATATTTATAAATAATACTAAGCAGTAACGCAATTAGAATTACGTGAATGTGACTCGATCTAATTAATTAAAATCAAATCATATATCAACAAAGCTTCAAAATAAACAGATTCCGAAAAAATAAGCATCTGTAACTTTCCACTTTTCTTATTTCACACAAATGTATCTAAGCTGCAAATTATTAGAGACAGAACTTAAAATTTAAGTTTCTACACTGTAAAAACCAATACATGTAAGTGTGCTACATGCGTTCGTATATTTTGAATGTTTACAGTTTACACAGAACACTTGCATATCGTATTTGACGATACTGAAATATATGCTCGGACCTCAGAATATAAATCAAAGAGTTTGTCAAGTTGTAAACCGCTTTTTTATTTAGTTTTCATCTTCATTGCCGAACAAAGACATAAGAATATTAACCAGTCTTAGAAACATTACCGGAATCTTAACTTGGCAAAAGGATTGGCCGGAGCGTATATTTTAACACAAAAACATACATATACGCAAATGTTCTAGCAATAAATCTTACATTGGCTGGAAGCGTCACATCAATGCCTAATTAAAATGGGAAATATATACCATCAATTAGAACCGTGCACTAGTTTCTGACATTTTGTAACCTATATTAATAATAATAATATTCCACAACTATCACATAACGCCGTCTAGTCTCAAGCTAAGCAGAGCTTGTGTTATGAGTACTAGACAACTGATAAACATACTTATATATTTCTAAATACATACATATTATAGATAAACAAAATTACACCCAGACATATTGACCTCATTTTCTTATTCCATATTACTTGGGGTCGTCGCAACACGTTTTTTTTCTCCCATTCTGTCCTGTCATTCGTCATACTATCACTAACTCCTTTCTCTTTCATTTCACTGCTCACACAATCCATTTATCTTTTCAGTATTGACCTATGTGAAATAAAATATCTTGAATAGATGTTAAGACAAAATATTCAAGAAATCTTCTTAATTTTTGGACCTTACTAAATGTAGACTTCATAAAACAAATCACTCACCAGTCTCCGGTGTAGGAGGGGGTTGTGTAGGCGTGGGTGGCTGCGCGGGCTGCGGCGTAGGTGGCGCGCTGCCGCTGCCACTGCCACTGGCACTGTTGCTGCCGCTGTTGCTGCCGCTGCCAATTGACATGCCAGTCGACATGGCAGGCGCTGACGTGGCAGCCGCGACTGCCGCCGTTGATGTTATGCAGGTGACGGGTGATGATGCCGGCACCACACTACTTTGTGTGCTTATTGGTGTCTGTTGAGAAGATCCATTATTAGGTCTAAGAAAAAAATATAGTCGGATATGGTATTGAGTTTGTTTTAAGTTTTAGGTATTTTTTTAAGGGTGGAAATCATCCAATGACTTCTCCCGCTCTGGGTGGAGCGAGAGGGTGTGTCAGCCTTATACTGACTTAAACCACACCTATTCTTCACTTGCCCTGTGTTCTAGGACTACGGGTTTCCTTTTCAGAATTTCCCCGCGGTCCTAGCTAGCGAACATCGGCCCTGCTGAACCACTACGGTTTACTGAAAGTTTTAGGTGTAGAATTCTTATATTTAAACCGGATTTAGACACCTGTCGATCTGTAATTCATACCATTTCTATAATAAATTACCATTAAAAAATTTATCGAAGTTGGAATTACTACAATGATAGGACATTTTTGTATTAGTAAGAAGTAAATTAGTAATCATTTATCCTGAAAAAATATTCTATAACATCAATGATAAAACTCAAAAAATGAGAAAAAGTCTTTAGATCTTATTTCACATAAATAAGACTTGAAGAACAGAGAGTGAATAAACAAGATGACATCATTGCCGACTTCTCTGTGTCAGTCACTTTAACACCGTAATTCATCGGTAGTTACTCTTTCATTTCCATCTACTGATTCATGAAATTAGTTTAAACTGTTGCTTCGATCCGACACCAACGCCAACACAATCAGCATCAAAAACCTGTACAATTACCGGCACGGATCTTGAGCGCTGGCTTCAAGTTGCGCAGAAGTCTTTAGTGGTGCGAAGTGAGACGCGAGGGCGGGGAGTGATTGGCTCGCCGCGCCATCGCGTCATAGACGTCACTCCTGATTCGCTCCCTGCGTTGCTGCATGTATCTAACAACGAAGACGATTGGCTCGCCAATTTATGGAATGCGCAAAGCGATCCCCACTCTGACGCCAAGCGCTCAAGATCCGTTCCGGTCATTTTACATTAACTCTTTTACAAAACGTGTGTTTTCGACTGGGTACTCAATCTCATTATAGGTGACCGAAGAGCTGACAAGATGGAAATATTTGGAAAAAACGAGAGTTTTTTTTTTATTAGATATTGACAGACTCGTGTTTGACTATTATCTCAACTGAATGGTAAGCGATGATTTGGCCGACGATGGAGCACGCTTGCTTAGAAGCAACCTATTCATTCTTGACTTTAAGGCCCCTAGTTAATAGGGTAGTGTCCAGGGTCAAAATAATTACATTTTATTTAGCCCGTATTTTGGATTGTAAAAAAATATTGGACACGTATTTTTTCTTTTTTCGATTAAACAAAAAATTACAAAGATATAGCCCATTAAAGTTACGTGTGACGTCACCCCGTGCGAAAAATGCAGCACGGCGTGACGTCACACGTAACTTTAATGGGCTATATTTTTGTCATTTTTGGTTTAATTAGAAATAAAAAAAATACGTGTCCCTTATTTTTGAATAATCTAAAAGATGGACTAATTAAAATTTTTACGGCAACTAGCCTATTGTTTGGTTGGTTATCGGATATATCCGACCGATATATACGAAAAGGGTTCAAAACTTACCGAAACCGGAGTGATGGTAAGCGTAACATCAGACGTGGTAGCCGGTGGCAGCGGCACGTCAACCGCGGGAGGTGTGGGCGCGGCTGCCGGACTGCTGGCCACCGACAGCGGCGTGGGTGTCGACGTGACCGGCGCGGGTGGCGCCGACGACGCCGGTGGCGGAGACGGCGGTAGTGGCGGTGTCCGCGTTAGCTCCGACCTGATGACAATGGAGATAAAGTTAACAAATGGGCAAGGATACATATACAATACATACCATAATTTATTCGAATATAGCGCAACGTCTTTACTTCTTTCATACCAATCTCTATCTATATATATAGAAAAGGAAACTGTCTCTCTCACTGACATAACAACGCACAGCTGAAACTATAGGAATTAGGCGCGTGAAATTTTGCACAATGTTTCCTCTTACAACGTAGGGGAGCACCAAGAGTGGATTTTCTAAGATTCATACCTTAACTGGTTGAAATGGGGGTCCAAAGTTCGTATGTAGAAACCTACTTTCATACGGGTGAAGCCGCGCTGGCAGAAACTAGTTTATAATTGGATAGAAAGAAGAAATAAACCAATTTTCTCAGGTCAATCTCGACGGAGGCTAGCCATTGACGCGGGAGATGTTAAAGCGAACAAGTGAGTGTCTACACACAGGTGTTAACTCTCTGTTCCTTTAGTCGCATAGTCTGATGGGACGACAACTAGACATCTTTTTGGAGCCACCATATGTCTTCTTCTATACATAAATCTTTAGTTAGTCATATTCGAAGTTTCCAAAATCCGAATGTAAAGTAGATATAATGTGTCTTAAATGCGATTTGAAGATAGATTGATGATATCAAGTTCAAGGTACTGAATAAACTTATAACACTTAATATCGTTATTGAGTACGAAAGTATAGAAAAGTTACTGTATAATTAAATTAATTATAATGGCGAATTATAGAGAAGCGTGTGGTCTACCATTTCCATCTAAAATCCGCAAAATGAAGCCAGTATTAATTATAATTATAAATCACAATAAACTACCAGCTAATTACATAACCAAAACACAATCAGCACGCGGCGCGCGGCGTAGGCCGAGCGGGTGCATCGGGGAGTTATGGCAAACATAATTAGCTCAATTCGCCTCTCTTTTAATTACCAGCGGTTACCCCGCGGCGCAGGGGAGGTGGGGGCGCTTGTGACCACCGCGGTAGGGGATGAAGAATTCAATTAATTGGCTAGGTTCGATTCGGAAAGGATTATTGTAAGCTTATTGCGAAATTGAGGGCTGAGCTGATGACATAACGTATCGAACGGTGCCCCGTTCGATACCTTATTTTCCAATTCTATCAATTTACTAGGTCTCCATAGAATAAATCTATCATCGTTTGCCATATAAGTCATGTTCTCGACTCGGCAACTACAGATTAGCAGATACTTCTTGGTCAATGATCTTACATTTAGGTATGCATAAACTGCCATTTAATAATATCTCTTCACCATCCTAAGGTCGACTGGTAGTAAAGGTGGACTTAATGCCTAAGGCATTAAGTCCACCTTTGTACAATGTTTCATTAGTGCATAAAGTTTGAAATAGGTAAATAAACCTGAAAAAAAATATCTGCGTATAAAAAAAACCTCTTTTCAAATTTTGCTTGTTCAAATCTATATATTTAAGACTTTCTAGACCTTTACTTTAAATTCGAAAAAGAACAAGGCCTTAAATACCAGATAGTTCAAAAATACCGAGAGCACACACGTTAAAAAATGTATCTCCAAAAACGCCAACGTTGCATTGCTTTCCAGCAAAAAATTGAAACTTAACCAAAAATATTCGTAGCCGCGAAAAACAAGCGCGTTCCGACACTAACTAACACGGTTCGTCGGTATTTGAACATCATTAAAATTTGCCCAATTAATACTGGCTAGGGGTGGTAATTATCCGCGGGCGAGCGCACCCCTTCGACAAACAACGAGTGAACTGAACGCGGGTAAACCTGACAATCAAATTAATCTCATCCCTTTACTGAATAGTACTGAAAACCGAACGGACATGGTAACAATTTGACATCGATGAGGCCTTGATTTCGGAGCAGTTAGGGTGTTTTTAATATCGTGCTGTTTTGATCACGCATGCGGAATTGCCTCGCATGCGTAAACCCCGCAAATGTCCATTTCATACAAGTATTTATTGTAATGCGTGAAATACGCACGCGGGACGCGTTTTTTTGTATTGTGAAATTTTCTGAATGCGGAGCAATTCCGCATGCGTGATGAAATCTGCACGATATTAAAAACACCCTTAGTGTTTTTGTAGTTCAAATGATACTTCTGTTTACGTCTGAGACCGCATCGCGGATTTAGGCGGCCATTTTTCATTTTAATAAATAAAAATCTTTTTTTTATAAATGTAAGCTTTATGATGCAAGCTTAGCGCTAGAGTAGACGCAAGGCGATATATTCGAGTTTTGAATAACTATCGAAATATCCAGCTATCAACAACATGTTTGGTAACGAATATACAGGTATTTTGGAGTGGAAACATATCAAAACCTACATTTATTTCGTCACCAATTTGGTTGGAAATTGAAAAATGGAATTTTCTAAAATCAAATAGATATCACGTAAAGAAACTAACCCTGAAATGTTTACGTTATATTTTGTAGCATCCATCATATCAATAAATAAACACGGCAAATCAAACGATTGCCAAAACCGACTGGTTTTTTCCACCTCCCTCTTCCCTCATATTTAGCTTTCTCGATTGGTAGATGCTTTTAATTAAGGCAATTAGAAAGATGGGTCGGCCCTGTGTTTGCGTAAAAATCTAAACAAACCGTGTCGGGAGAAACGGTGAAAGTAGTGATGTTCTGTTGCTTGTCGATAACGGCGGTTTATTAGAAAATCTTTTGTACGATGTATCGATAAAACTGTAGAGTTAAAAGTAGTTTAATAAGTGCATACTTAAGTCAGTGACTTATTTTAATTTCTAGATTTAGACATATATATTTTTACGTGAGAATTATTCTCACATAATAGATGCAACAAGAAATATGTAACAGATATATATTTGTAATATTTAATATGATTTAAAAGAGTATCTACATGGAGTTTCATCCTCCATAAAAATCTACGCTTTTAAACGCATAAATATAATAAGCATATTTTTCCGTCTGACTTGTTGACAATTCAAAAGTGCCTGTAAATAGTGTTACGAGTAGTTTATTTGAAATAAATGTTTTGATTGATTCATTGAGAAAACACCGTTTTAATTCAACCACTGATCGCCTACTTAAAAAGTTTATCGATAATCGGGTCACGTCACGTATGCTGATTGAGCCGGCGCGAGTCCCGCGGGAGTCCTGCGCAAATAATCAACGGAGTGATTGTCAACACACGCACAACACACGCCCATTATTATTACATATTTCTCTTATATTACTTCTGCGAAAACCCCCTTTACTTTGGTGGATCAACCTATTGAGATTTCGACGAAATATGTCAATATAATGAAGCATTTCTTTGGTTAAAATGTGTAAGGAATATTTATTTCCGTATTTTTTCAGACTTTAAACGCCACAGTATAATGAAAAAAATATGTCAGCAGAATGTAAAATTCTGAAAATATTTATTTCTGTAACACAATTAGGGTTTCAATTTTGTAGGTTTCCAATCTCAATTGATTTTCAATAGCCTGATAGTCCATTACTCCCAACTCTCCCTTTAACTTTTAAGACTTGAATGAAAACGTACGCAAAGTGCCATAAAACCCAGCAAACTACTATTGAAGTCGCTTTAAAACTACCAACTCCGGGTCACAAGTGGGAGGGAGCCAATAAAATAAATCACTCAAGTTTCCTCGAAGCGATTGAAATAAAAATACATGAATTTTAAACGATTAATCTGGTCGATGAAAAATTGACTTATTCTCATTGTCTTAAGCTCATAAAAGTGAGTGGTCGTGCAAACATTGGTCCACAGGGACGAACTTGGCGGGGCCCCTTTACTGAGAAGGGATAGTGACTTATTAATGAAGGAGGTTCGAAGTTCGTTTGAGATGTTCGAATGATTGTTAAACGGATTAAGAGCTTCACGTCTGATCCTTAGGACTTTGTCTAGCTTTAAGTAATATAACCGGAAACAAAGAAGACAAAACACTGTTAAAAAGTACAGCTAGTTGGGACATTTATTTAAACTTTATGTACCTACAGTAGTGGTACATAGGCGAACATTTGTATCGGAATAGTAAAAGACCAAAAAATTATGAAATGAAATGAAAAACTGTGTGGAAGATGAAATGTCCAGAAAGAGGGTGAATAATTTCGGATAAAGAAGTAAGGGAGTAGACATATACCGCCAACATAAAATAAATTGGTATAAGGACAAAATGAATAATGATCAGAAGACATCAAAGAGCCCACTGAGGAACCCATACTTCCTTTCTATGAGGGAACAGACCTTAATCCACTACGCGTGGCCAGTGCGGGTTTGTAAATGTCACATATTATCTTCTAATATTTGGTTCAAGAACATGCTGGTTTCCTCATGATGTTTCTCCGTTTTGAGAGCAGTGATTATGAAATAGTTTACATAAAGCGCTAGCCTGGGTTTGAACCACAAAGTACTACTCATTAATCGGGGCCGTTACCATGGGGCCACTGCCATATTGAGCTCTGCTCTACCTATTCCGGCCCTGTATTCTGGGGTAGAGGAGGGTAGTAAGCGAACCTTTGCTTAAACAATACGTCTTTTGTTTAACGAATTTTTGAATCGTTTTATGAAAATTAGATTTGGGAATTAAGTATGTAAATCAACTAAATTGAATTTTTGATGGTAGCACATATAAAAGTGATCTTGCCATTTTCTTAGGTATGAACCCATGTATGTAATTTGTCGAAATACATACTTATCTACTTCTTTAAAAAATATGTAGTTCCGGACTTGCTCTAATAAAATCCATACTAGGTAATAGTAAAAAATTGATAATCCTACACCGCCTTACTAAACAATTGTCGGATTAACGCGGGTCAATTATATTATAATAATGTTATTTCTTAAAAGACTGTCATGAAGGAATTGATAAGAATCTAGAAACTGTATACTTAATAACAGTGAAATAAATCGATTAGGTTAGTTTTTACTAACAAAAAGGTTCTATATGTTCTAAAAGAATTTTCAAATACGATTATCTGCGAATTAATAACTTATACTTTTAAGAAAATTTTGCGTTGTTCATAAATCAACTGCTAACACGCGTTTGTCACACCATTAGACTCAATCAGTCCAATTATAGACGAAAGTAGGTCTCTCTAAATATTTGTACATTTGGTGTTATCACCATTTTACTTGTGTACTCAAACCTGTATTTAGTGATACCAAGAAGTTTCTATCAAAGGTACAAATTGCACCTCAGTCTAGATAACTATTCAGAAGTCTATATCTATGCTGCAAATTTTGTCCAACCCGTCCAAGACCACAACTTCAAAATACAGCTCAGCCATAACGGCATCTAGCTAGTTCAAACACTCGTCAAGACAATGGACCGCAGCTCTTAACTCATCCACTCAGGAGCACATTACATCCGCGATTACAAACAAGAAGAGGAAAAAACCCGCAGTCAAGGAGCGCGGCAAAAAAACTCAGCCGCCATCTCCACAGCTATTGGTGAATAATTCATTGGACGGCAGCGTTCAATGTTGACACGCTCGTAATTAAAAAGCCCGACCCGACTCGGCGGAATCGTATAAAATCTCTGTATAGATTTTGAAGGAAAAATTATGATGGTTGGGTTCGTTCGTGGTCGGCGGCTTTTCTTTTTTTTTTTCAGCCAGTGTAGTTAATTACTTTTGTAAGTAGACTGTTCTTTCGAAATAGTCGTTTCATTTAAATGCTATATAATCTATATTTTAATCAGTGAAGAGACAACGTCGCGCGCATCGTTCGGTGTACGTACAGTGCTGTGGTCATTAGCACAATTCGTCTGTACTAATTTTATAGAGATAAAATTTGTAAATCTGTATGTAAGGAGTAATCTCTGAAACTGCTGAACCGATTCTGAAAATTCGTTTACCTGTAGAATGCTACTTGATTACTGATTGGCAAAGGTATTTATTTTCTACTCTCACTTGGGCGAAGCCGCTGGCAAAAGCTATTGTAAAATAAAGTCTCTTGCCGTATTGTCTGTTGTCTGTAAGTCTTCCTAAACTGATGCGGTTATGACTAATAGAAAAAACAATAAAGGAGCAAGGTTAAATGGATAACGGACACTTGTGCAAAGATTAGGCAGATCAATAATCTAGTCAGTAGCTCTGTTCCAAAGATTGCAGAAAACATTTTTTAATAATTACGTTCGTATTTCTACCCCTGGGCGATGTCGAGTACTGTTAATTAATTATATCGTTCAATTATGTCAGTATTCCAATTACTAGCAAAGCAAATACATGCTAATTTAATACGAATAATCAGATTAATTCGTGGAAATTTTGTATTTTAACAGTACTTTGGCTAGCAAGTACTATTTGATCTAATAATCTTTCTATCGTCGGTGATATTTGCCGTAGATTCAGAACTAATGTGTTCTAGGAAGCGGCGTTAACATCATAACGTTATTACGATGGCTCGTATTTATTATTTACCTATGATAATATCATGCGGATGTATTATCTAACTTCCTAGAATTGTTATTATTGCCAAATAATGCGGTTTTCAGCGAATTCTATATGTGTATTTTGAGGAGATTGTGTTATATGTATTTAGTAGCCGTTAAGAAGGATGCTGCAGTGGCCCGCGAAATGACTTTCGGAACGGAAAGCCGTGCTCCTAGAATGCAAACTGGGGCCATGAGTTACCTTCCAAATGGAAACCCAAGGTCCTAAAAACCAAGAACAAAGACCCGCCTCCACACTAGACCGTCAGGCGCATTACTTTGTGTAATTCATTTCATCACCACTGCTCTCACAACAGTGAAGGAAAACATCGTGAGGAAACGGGCATGTCCTAGAACTAAAAATTCGAAGACGTGTGACATCCACCAACCCGCACTGGGCCCGCGTGGTGGATAACGACCATTCCCTCTCCTAGAGAGGAGGCCTGAGTCTCAACAGTGGGAACATTATAAGGCCGACTATGCTCTACTATGCTAATACATATCTACCTAATCTATATGGGTCGATTTGTCATGCAGTCTTGACAAACATGGCTTCATTGTACCTATTCCATAACAGAAAGTCTTGCAAGCTTCCTGCAGGACAAACCTCGCCTATTAGAGAAAGTGTTTGAGAATTCTCTATGTTTAATTTTCCTATGAAAAACGACGGCGCAGTTGACGCCGTAATCGAGCGATTGACTGCTGAATTACGTGAAGTGGGTTCGATTTCCACAAGGAACAAATTAGTTTAATATAAATTTGTATGTTCCAAAGATAAGCGTTCCGGGTTGGGTGTTATAATCAGAAGGAAAGACCGCAGCAGGCAAACTGTTCCAGTCCTTCGATGCACGCGGTATAAATGAGGAGGCGAAACGCTTAATCCGGACCGTAGATGTTTCAACAACGTAAGGGTAGATACTCGCCGTGCGTCGGTATGCCCGATGGTAGAAATGAGATGGCGGAATCAAGTCATGCAATTCCTGCGCACACTCTCCAAAATGCAATCTGTAAAACACCGAAAGACTGGCTACCCTACGTCTGTGTTCAAGGCTTATATATGAGTTTAAATGTTTTCAAGTGCAAAAATAATTATATTATGTTAATAGCACAGCTATTATTTAAATATATAGGTATATATGTAGGTACTGTAATTCATAGACATACCTACTTTTATAAACTGTTTTTGTTATTAGTGTCCGAATTTACATTATGTTAACACAATAAAATTGTTCTCATTTATCTGTGTTCTCTGAAGACTTTAGATGATAACAATCACTCGTATATGGCCTGGACTTGAGGACTCTGTTTCTAAAAGGCACATGAATCTCAAACCAAAGAAGATACTGTAAACAGTCCAGTACCTACCTCATTGCCTTTTTAATAATAAAACACCACATTCTCGAATCCATTGTCAAGCAGTTGTATTAGTTTTTTTTTTTAAATGTATGCAGAACAGAGTGTAAAGATCCGCAAACTTCCGTTGAAAAGGGAGAAAGGGAGGATCTTCCGACCAGACAGACATTTTGTCTGATCTGGGCAGCTGCACGATAGCGGAGAACTATAATTGCGCGATGTAGGATTTCGCAGTTTAGTTCCTATGTGACGCCATAGATGTCGCTACAGTTATTTCCGCCAACCAATCACAGTACATAAACAGAGATTTGATAAATCTTTATACATAGACTAACAATGAGGAATGGACTGAGCGTTTTCTAAAATTCTATTCCCTCTAGAAGTTACATACTATCAGCGCAAGCAATTGTCGAAATGCCAAAATGTTTGGAATTGATCACGTATGGAATTGGTCCATACCATTTACTTTTTGACAATCGCAATTGCCACCTTTTTACTAAAAGAATGCCTTGTGTCTAGCTAGAAATTCATATATGAAGTGAATAATGTCTGAAAAATGTGAAAAAGACGGACAGCTGGTTCTTTTAGGGTCTAAACAGACGGACCGCATTTCAACTGCAATCCAACTGCAAATTGCAGTTTAAGTGCTGCACCATGCGCGGGAGGGCGGAGCGTGCGGGCGGGTGGGTATGATGCAGTTCGGATGCAGTCGGTGTGCAGTTCACACGACTGCAATCGGACCGCACGTTTGGTTTGCAGCTCTATTATCGTGTCAACTGCATTCAAACTGTACTTAAACTGCAATTTGCAGTTGGATTGCAGTTGAAATGCAGTCCGTCTGTTTAGACCCTTACAGTGCGATCAAAAACACAGTTTTACTCAGTCAATTCTCCATTTCTATGCTATTTAGGCCTACTGTTCATGGACGAGTAGCTTCGTAGACGTATTTGTCAATATACGCTTGATGTACGTACGCCTGCATGAAGCTTACATACAAAACGAAACTATGAAACTGTGTCGACGAAGCAGCAAAGATACGACGGAACGACCGACGTTGCCACTTCGTCGATAGAGTGAGCAGGCGTAACTCCAAGATGATGAATACACGTCTGGTTGGAGTTAAAGCCGCCATGGCCCACACACAATGGTCTGATAGCACAGACCACAAAGATAAGAAGATACACGGCTATGAACTTCAGCCTTTAATTCGACAATCACGTCCGTGTACATTCGGCCTTCGTCAACAGAAACTTCAGCCTTTAATTCAACAATCAGTATTTTTCTCAGCAATTCAAGATATCAGTACTCACCTAGGCGGCTGTGCAGGCGCTGCAGTCGGAATAGGTATGCAGGTGACGGGGTCAGTGACCTGTTGCATGCTGTCCTCCATATTCGGTTCTTTACTCTCCGAGCCTCGCGCCGTCGTACCTGAGGGACAAGATAATTATTTTAATAGCAAATAGACTAGACTGATATCAAATTTTTGTTTTTGTGACGTCAGTGCAGTGTGGCAATCACAGATAGACGCTAGAAAGTCTGAACATCACCATATAGCCCATTAACTGGCTTGTGGAAATCTGATAGGCAGTTGCTACTCGTAAAACACGGGTATCCAGGTAATCCGGTTACACTGGAAGCCGATCCCAAGCTAGTAGGGAAAAGGCTAGGGAGATAATTAATAATAATAATAATAAAATTAATTTAGACACTGCTTAACACAATATTTTTAAGACTAAACAACATTTAGTGCAACTAAGTAGCTCTAGATCCCACTCTAGGATACCCTGTGTCGTGGGATCTAGTTTTTATTCGACGTTCGTGACACATTATAATATTACCGTGTTATAAGTATGCTAGTGGGTAGTTTTAAAATTGTTTCTTTTTGTAATCATTGAGGATTACAAATATAAACTATTTTAAAACTTAATTAGGGAATCATGCACAAATTGAATTAAAAGGTGAAAAGAAAAGGTGAAGAGTGCAAATGTGTGTAAAAAGTGTAAATAGAAGTAGGGTGTGTGTAGTGTAGATTGTGTGTATGTGATAATGAGCGGTGTCTGGGGGTCATTGCAAGAGATTCATTGTAAGGGAATGAGAAGAGCTTTAGTCCGTGCATAGTCTTGAACTGATAGCCACTCGAAAACTTTTATTTTACAAGTGCGCTTGGAACAACCTACTTTGTCCATAAATTTTATTGAATGTTTGATAAATGAATGGACCCATGTATCACGGAGATTTTTGTGCGAATTTAGTAAAGTAGTGGGAGTTTTCCATTTTTCTGTTTACTTGATTTGGTAGATTTGATTTGGGTAAAGGGTGCTAGAGATGATGGAGTGTGGTAAATCGCAGGCTTTCTTATAATCTATACCTTTTATTCTAATACATGATTTAACGCGTTACAGAATCGTTTTGTCTTGGGTACCTAGTTAATAGACTCGAATCTACCAACACTGTGTGTGCTGACTAAGAATGGAATGATGCCTCCTATACTTATTTTAGAATATGGCCATATTTTTTTTAAGTGAGAAATCATTAGATAACTTTTCTGTCTAAAACCCATCCATGTTCCTTCAGTTACTCTTTGCGTTCTTGGGCCGCAGAAACTCTTTTTCGTATCCCGAAATTTTAAACCCAAATACCCAATAAATGTAACTATTACATGTAGTTCAGAGTAGAGCGTTTACGTATTGCATCCCAATCTATACATATAAATAAAATTGGAGTGTCTGTTTGTGACACCCGATCTGCACTGCTTCATGGTGTAGGCTACGTTCCATTCTATCTCCTAGAAACGAGACCTGAGTCCCTGCAGTGGGAACATTATAAGGTTGCTTATGTTATGTACATGTATGTTATTTGAACTGGAAGTGTTCTGAATTAGAAATGAACCGTTTGGATCCCATTGTAACCCATTAAACAAGGAGTAGTTCGGATTGACATTTATCAGCTTAGATCCACGCTGTCCTACTAACCTTGGCTTCGCTGTAGCCTCGTGGTGACTCCGGCCGGCAGCTCGGGCTCGGGCTGCGCCCTGGGCGGGTTCCTCGCCGACCGCCTTTGCCGCGGCTTCCTGAGCAACTGCTTGTAGTTCTCCGCCTTCTTCGATAGGTAGTAGAATCTGTGGAGGAATATATGGTGAGACGGTGTTGGTAGTGATTGTGAATGTGTTGTTTGTTGGCTGTGAAGGGCCTGTGATGGTAATGTATGGCATAACGCAATTCACTACCAATTGAAAAGAGAGGTCATGTCTATCAAGTCAACCTGCTAATCATGATGGGTGCTTAAAGAGGCAGAGAGAGAGGAGGGAGAAGATAAGGCCATTTAATACTGGATTTAAGCATACTATGGACACTGTTAATTAACATTTACATGGTGACACACTGTGCTTCGGAAAGCATATAAAGCTGTTGGTCCTAGTTGATTCTTAGATCTTTGATAGTCGTTACAGGTAGTCAGATACCAGAAAATTTGATCATAAGTCTATCCACGGAATATCGTGTTGCCAAATAATTAGATTGTGGAGATCTGTTAAATAGTCGCTCCATATGAAACATATGTATTTAGCCGCATCCGATTCTCAAGGAGTTGTCAGCAACAGCAGGGGCCCAGCCAGGTCAAAGCCTACTGGGGCCAGGGTTATCCGAAAGGGATCTCGAGCCCCGGTACGAAGGCTTGAAGGAATGGGGTGACACTATCTTCCGCTCTGCCCAAGAGCAGGGGTTGTCATTGGATGATTTTCCCCACCAAAAAAAAAGCCGCATCCGGTTAGACTGGAAGTCGACCCAAAACGAGTTGGCAAATCATGCGATCATGGCAAAATTCCATACTAACATTATAAGTGCGAAAATAACTCTTCTATCTGTTACCATCCTTACGTCTTAAGGGCTGAATGAAACATGGGACACGAGTAGACTATGTCTTGGTATAGATCTAAGAATATTTTTTATTCTGGGAGTATGTTCCTTGGGGATAATATGTAGGTAAAATCTTGCACGCGGGCGAAGTCGCTGGCAATAAATTGCCTCCATGAGTTCCTTAATCATTCAGCGGATTAAACGAACTAATTATGCATGTTACTTACTTACTGGCCATCCAAGACTCTTCGCAGTCAACAAACTCGGCACAGCGGTATCAAAAAAGAGAATAACGCACGCATACCTGACGCAGTCCCTCACGCTCTTTCGGGGAAGGAAGGACGCGATCTGGCCGAAGTTCTTGGGATGCTGGAGGTACTTCTCTCTGAAGAGTTCCCGTTCAGCTTGCGACCAGACGTTCCTTAGTTGAAGTTCTTTGTGTTCTGCCTCCATGTCCATACATCGTCCTGTGGAGGGAAGAGAGGTTAGTTTGTCTGTTGAATCTAGTAAGGTAGGCGCCAGATAAAGATGGAATAACGGTTATTGACCCTCCTACATTTATTAACATTCCTAATTTCAAAAACGGAAATAAAGAGATAAACCTTTTTTAAATCGACACGTATCGTGACGCTTTACATGATATAGTAATGAAAAGCAGTTCATTGTTTGTTTTTCGGGTACCTACGCAGAGATATTAGAAAAAGGTCAATGTAACTTATTCCACTGTTATCTGGCGCCTTCTATAGCCACTGTTAGAGTAAGATCACAGGGCCGCCAGACACATATTTTCTCACGAACGAAATTTGGACGATTGAGTACTGTTAGTATGTACTAAGAACGTATGCCTATCTGCTAGCTTGCTTAGACGGCCAATTTTCAGGTATCAGGTAATCGAGGTACATAAAAACAGTACTTAGGTACTTCACGTAAATTCTCCAAGCTGATTTTTACGTATATTTTAGGCAATATCTTTAAAATCAAGTCGCCAATACTCCCAGACATATTTAGTGTGCCGTATTGCTTTACAGACGCTTTAAAGCTCCCAAAATAATTACATAACTTCACGTAAATTGTCATGCTTGATTTTAGATTTTTTTGATTGATTGATGTATGTTCACCAGACAACTATTTTAAAACCTTTTACAAGAAGACAGACCGATCCAAGGGGCCATATAAATGTTAATAAACAGAGCCTGGCATCAATTATTCCAGGAACGTTGTTTAAATCACAGATATTTTTTTGTATTATTGGCCCCTTGGATTTCGTGTCGGCAAGAGAGTCATGGAACAAATGTCGTGCAAACGCGGTTTAAATTTCGAGTAAGAGAGTTGCCGGACAAAAATCCAGGGCCAGATGGAATAGAAGAGAACTTGCTCTTGAAGATTTGAATGAGGAATAAGGTCAGATTTTATGTCTCGTATTGCTATGGATACGAGAAAAACAGAACTTGTCGATGTAGTAACACTTGAGGGAGGCCTATGTCCAGCAGTGGACGACATTTGGCTGTTTTTTTTTTTGTTTTTTTGCTAGGTAAAGTGTTGCCTTACTCTAGAAATAACTCCTGGATCCCAGAACACCTAGATAGATGCCTTGTTAGGTAGCCTACAGATGTGCTATACAAAAACTTGTTTGTTTTGTACTGTCAAATGATGATAAGGATGAAGAAGCTGGTACTCACTATTGGTGTCAATATAGATGGGCGTGGCGTCGCTGGGGTCCCTGAGTAGCGGTGGCACGACCGTCAGCGACCTCATCTTCTTGTCCTCGTGCTCCTGCTCGTGCAGCCCGTCGGCGATCTCTTCCAGCTCCGCCTCGGACTTGACGCGAGCCCCTAGCCTGTTGAACCGCTCTCGCTCCTCACGTTGCTTTCGCAGTTCTGGGAAGACCTGGAAAGAAGGTAAGTATAAGGTTTAGTGTTGATTATTTTTTCCTTCGATTAAAGATTGTCTTCTGCCAGCTTCTTCGCTAGCAAAAAAATCAAAGTAACACTCTACTGATGGTGGATTTTAGAAACCAAGAACTAACTTTTTCTCGTTCATCCATGGATATCTTCAAGATACCATCTAGTTATCTTAGAGTCACTTTTTTGATGAGGTGAAAAATCATTAAATGACTTCTCCCGCTCTGGGTGAAGCGAGATTGTCAGACTTTTACTGACCAAAACCCACCAATGTTCCTACAGCTGCCCTTTGCGATCCAGGACCATGTTAACTCTTTCGAACAACACCCATAGCCAATCTTAGTTTCACCTAAGCAATGCCTGTAGTGCCCAAGTGCAAAGTACAGAGCTTGGAGGGGCGCAGAAATTAGCAAATTTGGATCATGCTTGGTAGCAAATAGTATACATATAATACATAGCAGGTAGGGTAGGTAGGGAACAGTAGCCCGATTCACGTAATGAAAACCGTAACTATATCGTAGCGATTTAGTCATTTAGATCATTTCCGTATCGATCAATCGAGTTTGAACGACACCGATTTTAAAGTCTTAGAATACTTATTAATGTAACTGGAAATAAGTCGATAGATCGTGAATACCGCTTTTGGATAGGACTTCGATCGAACGACTATAAAACTTCAACGATATTTGGCTTGTTTGATTTTACGTGAATCAGGCTACAGGAGTGCTGATTCTGTGGGTACTTGAGGTTCCAGCGCCGACATGAGGTAAATAGTAGGTGGTGGTTGAGATTGGTCGAAGCATCAAGATCACACGTAAGTTTTGATATCTAGCTAATAATTTTCCTTTTTATTGTTCGAGGCGGGAACCTTACAAACTTTTTTTAAAGTTTGTAAATTTCTTGAAGGGTTCGCATAGGCTAGTTACAGCATTGCACCTAGCTGCTAAGTAAAAGCAATAACTTACTTTTTCAAAAAACTCTCTATTCCTGGCGTCTTTCGCCTTCCTCTTCTGTCCCTGTTCTATCCGCTCCACTCTTCGCATCCACTCGGCGGCTCGTCTGCTGTAGGCTTCCGCTAACGCATCCTCGCGCTGGAAATAACATATATAGTGTCAAGAATACAATGGTTAGAGATTTACCTAACAGTTTTTTTTTTATATTTTTCCAGCTAGAATGTCTCTAGGATCAGTTTTTATTCTTTTACCAAACAAATATATACTTATCTTTTGCATTACAATAAGAATAAGATGTTCCCAATGTAGATTAAAGGGCATAATAAACTGTCTCAAAAATGGAATGAGCAATAATTACAGGCTTAAAAGAAGTTTCCTCCAAAACGTTAGTAAGTGATCTGATACACATAGCCACCAATCCCTCAAAATAATCGTGCGACTTGTGACATTCACCAATTCATACGGGGCCCGCGTGGTGGCTTACGGCAAATTACCTCTCCTAGAAAAGAGGCCTGAGTCCCAGCAGTGGGGGCATTAAAAAGCAGATTATGGTATGCTACGCCTAAGAACTAGTACTAATATTATAATTTTAGATTTGGGCGGATAACCAACTGACTGCCTTGTCTGATATCAAGGAAAGTCCCCATTTAGTCGACCATTATCATCATCGTCTCGTATCCATCGGATTCGCGAGACCTTGACCAGGTTATCGGTCAGTTCGGAGTCTCAGAAGTTAAATTAAGACTATTTAACTGAGCTAATCGATTATTAGACCAGTAAGCATTACTTTTCTTCACACGCATTTTTATCGTAGCTAAATAAGTTATGTTAAAAATAATACCTTTTCTGCCTCAAGCTTGAGCTTCCGTATGTGTTCCGCTAACCGCTTGCGAAACGTCCGATGTTTCCTGATGTTCTCGTGGTAGACCTCGGTGTCCTGCGGCTGGTTGTACAGCGGGTAGCGCACCGGCTTGCCCAGGTGCGACAGCACCGCGTGCGCTGATGACGCCTGCTGAGACAATCACTTATCACTAATTGTTCCAACAAATAGAATAGGGGGATGAAAAGGGTTGAAGCACTTTTGTAATGGAAGTACTTTCAAAATCAGATCTACCATACTTTGACGTGTCAAGGTCATCATGACTCCGTTAAGATAAAGGAATAATATTCTTCATTATGTATAGCTTTGTCCCCTTTTTATGAACAACTAGCAGCTGCCAGTGATACGCCCACGTGATAGTAAAAAAATATCCCAAGAAAACATACTGCCGGGATAACAAGTATCCTATGTGCTAGCCCACTACAAGTACCAAGTTTCATCGAAATCCGTTTTGCCTTTCGAGAATGAACAAGTAACAAATATTTTTCACCTTTCTATTAGTGTGATGATGACTTTAACACATAATCATGTGTACAGCTGTTGCAGTAAGATTGATCAATACAAAAACATTAAAAAAATATATACTGTCGTGTTGAATGCCTGTTGCTATTTAAGACAGTATCTATTTGATTTGATCGTATATATATTGACCAGCCTTTCCAGAATTGGGTTTAAATCTAGATTTTTAAAATAAAAAGTTACAAAATTTACACCTGCATTTACAGATAGGATAGGATAATATTGGATAGGTTGATGATTATATTTTGATAATATTTGTAAACCTCAATGCAGCAGTCTTCAATTGAGAACTTTTCAAAATTCTGTGATACACAATAAACATTAAAGTACCTACTTATAAAAATTTTGGACTACAATAGTATAAATTGAACTATGATAAGTAGATACTGACACTAAAGAAACTACTCAAAACAGTTCATCTATAACTAAATAAGCATTGAATTTTAGCATGCAGCAGCGGAAAATCTTTTAGGTTCACCTACACAGCAAGTCTTAGTAGATTATTCGATAATAACAGGTTCACGTAAATATTTCTGCATAGTTTTTATCTAGTGCTTAGGAAATTTTTGTGTAATATTACGATTACGAAAACTACACATCTAAACATATATACATATACCTAAATAAAACTACATATCAGCATGCCTTATTTTAATCATTGTACAAATCTACTATTTAATCAATTTAAAATTAAAAGAACTACTTTTTTTTTCTACCAACTTAAAAATGGATAATCTACAAAAATATAATCTTAGTACTTATAATAGTTTATAAACAAATTATAAATACCATTCGCCGCTTATTATCCATGATGATCTGGGAAGGAAAAAAAACATAAAATGTATCAGACTATTGATCCCGTGCAAGTCAATAATGAGAAACGGAAAAAATAACTTTAATAATTATAAGTGTCTCATAAATAAACAGGTATACATAACGTTATCATCTTGTCTATTTTTCACTATTATAAATAAAATATATAAATACTATAATGAAGCCTAATCCTGTCATCATAATTTAGAACATAAAATCAACAGCTTTTCTGATGCCTATAAAAAATCTCCATATTTGCACCTTTATTTACTTCTTGGTATTTGAAACTCCAATATAGATATTAGATTGTTTGGAGCAATGGGCAAAAGGTGATTTAAACAGAAAAGTGAGTGTGCTACGGGACAAACCAAATGGTGTTGCCATCTAAAAATCAGGTACCAAGTAGACCTACTCCAAAGTAGCTAAGATCTCTTATCCTATAGCAATACTGAAATCATAACTATCGTGTTTCCATGGCAACCATGGTACACAGGACACAAAGAAACTGATACACTATGTAGTTTTTACATCCCGATATGAGCATGGCATGAGGATAGCTATTTACAACAGGTTCATTAGTGAGTAATAGTTAATTATTAGTCTTACAGAGTATTTAGCTAGTTTGATTAACTTTTCAGACTATTATATATTTATTAGCATCACATAAGACTGATTTGTTTTATGATAAGAAAGACGGTTTTCGTTTAATCTGTCAATTTAGATTAAATACCTTTCTAGAAAGGCGTTGGAGTTCTTTCTATGGAAGTTGACATAGTCACCCATGAGATATTTTGATTTTTCTGCATAGTTACGCACGATGAAGCTGATGTGTGGTTTATGATACGAAATGATATTTTAAATAAGTCTTATTTAAATGGCTTATTGTATCCACAAGAATACTTGTTTTATCAAGAGAAAATAGTCTCCAAAATAACTTTTTTTTTTTGCTATGATTATGCTGCGATTCACGAAATGGTTAAGCGATTAGCTGCGTGTCACTAGCTCGATTCCCGCTCGGAACTATTGTATGGCCTTCAGATAGTTCCTGGACTGGATGTCTTTTGTGTGAGGCGAAGTATATTTTTTTTTAATAAAAGAAAGCAAACATTTCCAGTGATATATGTATAATAGCATCATAAAGTCCCACGCTTCCTCGATATTTGAAGAAAAAGTTCTCGGCTTTGTCTTCAAATATCTCAGTAAAACGACACTTGAATTGTCATACGACGCAACTTGAAATAAAATCAAAATACGATGGAGTAACTTTGCCACTTCGATTCTGTGCCCTACATACAGAAAAAATACAATCCTTTTCCCTTCAGTCAAACAAGAAATACATTCATAAAACCAAATCTCTCCTACCATGAGTTGTTAGTCGATTATTATAAATATGGTCAATTTATGTAAGGTAGGCGAAAAATAAACGTGGAATGAAGGTCATTGACCCAGCTATATTTATTGACTTTCATCATTATAATGACATAAAGCTGTCTTGAATCGACCTCTTTCGTGACCTTTTCTGAAAAACAGTTCACTGATTGATTTTCGGGTACCTTTGATATATTGAAGATATTAGGAAGGTCAATGTACTTTATGTTAAGTTTATCTGGCGCCTTGTATAGTTATTTTCTATACAGATGATTGTATGAGTTATGATAGTAACCTTTTTCCTGTTCTCCGCGTAGACACACTGCGCCAGACATCTGTGTCTGGGCACTGTTTCCTCTGGTTCCTCTGCTCTGGCCGGCTTTGAGGCAGTCTGTTCTAATTCTTCTTGTTTCTTCTTTAATTTTGATAGTGTTGACTCTGATAAAGCCATTTCTCTGTCCACCTGTGGATGTAAAGGATGGTGTTGGTTATTAGAATTAATAACAGATAAATAAAACATACACATAATTTCCAGCTTATATTCCATCCTTTCAGCCGAAGGACGTCCACTGCTGCACATAGCCCTACCCCAAGTGTCGCCACAACGACCAGTCCTGTACGTTTGGCATCAGTCAGATTCTCGCGACCCTCATTATGTTAACGGTCCACCTTGTGGAAAGCCTTCTTAGCTACGTCCTCCGGTACACGGTCGTCAATCCAGAACTTTTCTACTCCATCAACCAGTTCTGCGAGCAATGTGCCCAGCTCACTGCAATTCTTCGGACTATGTTGGTAACCCCATTTCTGAATTAAGTACGCAAGCAAACTCTTAGCATAGCCGTTCTTTGAGTAATTTAACCCTTCTGATGCCCATTTTGCGTAACATTGTAGGCAACATACCTCCATGTAATAAGGGATAAATTTAATGCCATCAGTCGGATGCAAATCTTGACTCCAAACAAGTGAAATTAAAAATGGAAAAACCTAATAACACTATTCGATCCGGGATGACTAACAATTGAGAAGGAAACCAGTGAACAATTCTACTATAAACACTCAATAAATTCATGACTGTTGTTCCATAAATTCTTTTTAGCTTGGAATTGTGAGGTAGGTTAGGTACACGTGTCAATGACGTAGGCCAGTATGTAATTAGGGTTGCCTTTTAGGGCTACGGGAATATTCATAGAGTCCTCGTAAGGGCAAATAAAAAAATACAGACGAGATCGCAGTCAAGCACTTTTTTTTTACATCAAATAAAAAAAGGTGGGCTTTAGTTACTAGTAAAAGTTTGACACGCCCTGTCGCTCCATCCAGAGCGAGAAGTTATTTGACGATTTTTCGCCTCAAAAAGTGTCTGTCATGAACAGGTTATTAAGAACGTCAAGAAGATTGACATGGAAAGAACTTCAGTGTGGGGTGCCAAATGAAAATCAGCAAATGGGTGTCTGACGCCCAGCGAATGCTGAGGTGGTCACCCTTTCAGCGCGGTCATACTCGACGCATTCTGTACTTTTGTTATTTTTGTTTGTAACTCTTGTGCTCTGTAGTCCAGAATAAAAGTATTTCTATTCTATTCTAACTTTCGTATTTATGGATAGAAGGATGAAAAGAGACCTTTCGGAAAAGTGACCGATTTTAGTGTCACTGATTACCGGACTACATAGTAGTTATTTTAAAATCGTTACAACTGCTCCTTAGCCCTTGCTAACGGCTCACCAGCCTTGGCCTCAGTAACTTTTTTTATTGAGAAGTAGTTTTTAAAGCGGCGTCGCCCGCGTTCTTAAAATATAAGCCTGTGTCACTCAGAATTAAGAAGCTTTCCATTGATGAAAATTTTACCAATCAGATCAGTACTTCCAGAGATTAATTACTTCCTACAAACAAAAAAAAAACTCTACCTCTTTATAATATTAGTGTAGATTTAGATAAGACTAGATAATGCCCAATGTTATCAGATTTGCTTCCTGCAGTCTTTCTACCGTTTCTGTCAAAGTCATTTGTGCATACCTTGGATATTTGTTGTAATAAGTCATCCTTAGTGGTTCTAAAGCTCTGGTCCTCCATCGTGGGCTCTGATGGTGGATTAGGAGATAGTACTTCAACTGTACTGTACTGGTTCACCGGCTCCTGAAAATTACAAACAAAAGTATTTGTAAATAATAGTAAATTCACTTATCAACATTTGAGTCAGATCGACACGAAAAGAAAGAAAAGAAGTCATTTAGTTTTGAAAATTTGAGTTGGGTATTTATTGATTATTAACTGCTTTGTTATGAAAAACACGACTGTCTTCTCCAAAATATCAAGAAATTCTTTTCTTTATTTCACCAACCCAAGCTGGGTACAAATGGAAACTCAGTTGCCGCTACCCAAAGGAACGGCCCTGGGGGTCGGGAGTCGCAGGGTCATTTCCAATCACAGTAGGCACGGGCTTGCAGACGACGAGCAATGGGTAGCTCGCCATCCAGATGGAAATGCCGAGTCAACGCGCCTCAAAGAGATGTCAGCAGAACTAAAGGGTTCCAGTAGGGTCATTACCTGCTAAGGTTATGGGAACGTTCGGAAGAGTGACCAATGGCCCTAGAACGCAAAGGAAAACCAAAAGACACAGGTTTTATTTTATCCAAATTAACTGATTTTGACGACTATATTTTGTGAGTGAATCATCAAATAACCTGTTCCACTCTGGGCGGACTGAGGGGTAGTGGCATACTTTTGCTGACAAAAACCCACTTTATACTCCTTCAGTTTCTCTTTGCGTTCTAGGGTCACGGTAACTTTCACGAAAAATCTCGTAGTCCTGGCATCATAACTATCCCTGGGTCTACCTAAAATTCTATCTGCAAATTCTGCAGTAGAGAAGGAGAGACCAATAAATGATAGAAGATACTCACCCTAGTATCAACCCTAAGCGGCTGATGATGTGGCAGCGGCGTCCGATCAGCTGTGAGCCTGATCTTCTTGAAAGGTGGCGGGTCTGCGGGCGGAGGGTGGTGCGCGGCGGGCGCGGGCTGCGGCAGGTAGGCGCCGCCGAGCAGCGACACGCGCCCGCCGCGGTACTCGCCCGCGCCCACCGCGCCCGCGCCCACTGCACCCACGCCGCCGACCGAGCCCACTGCGCCCCCGCCGCGGACGTAGCTGCTGTCCCTGGAAATTTACATGTCTGAGTTAGTATTACAGACGTGAGGAAACTTGACGAAGTCTTAAGAACCAAGAGTTGAATAAGTTAAGCCTCAAATACATAGGGGACAAAATGTCTCCAAACATGACGCATGACGCTCAACATGTCCACTATCCATCCTTACGTGAATGCTTTGTGTTCTTCTTCTTAGCGTGTCGATGGCAAAACGAATTTTAAATTCTTTGCCTGGCCACTGGGCCGAATATTCGGGGTGTATGAAAGGATCCTCCCCGGTCCCTGACTGACATACCTTCCAAACTTATATTACGTCCGACGCACCCAGGGCAATCGCTTTTGGTTGATTAGCAAATCCTTTCACCACGATGGAAACTTAAACTTAATGCATTGTAGAATGTTATGAGGGAGTAAAGTTGTGGCGTCACGTGAATTTAGCGTTGCCACGTTGGGGAACATTAATTTGTCCCCCAAATTATTATATTTAAAAGTAATTTCCACATCAAAAGAATCCTATTTGACGGAAGACTTTGTCTTGTAAGGATCCAATAATAACCTCACCCCAAGAGTGCTGTAATCAGATTCTACTTTGTAGTAAACCAGATGTAGCTTATTCACACTTGGGATCTATCTCCTGTAAGCGTAGCCTAGAGATCAGTTGTTCTAGAAGACATAACGCAACGTCTCTTCTAACATAACCTTGAGCATCATAATGAATTGGAAATTCTCTTTCCGTCAACTGACAATTCTTTAATTTTCAGACACTTGTAACACCTTTTACCACCAAGATACAACTACTAACACTTGGGGTGCTAACTTACCCCAAATAGCCCTGAGGCTGATAAGAAAACTTTCTTACAGTTGGCATTATAATAACGACACAAATGAGCGGTTGGAGTAACAGCTGGCGTAAACGCATTGTTTGTCGGGACTTCATGACGGCAGACGGCGTATGCGCAAGGGGTGTATTCAGACAATGAACTGGACTGCTCCATTTAGTCGATTAGGAGCTCGGAAATAGCCATAAGGTAATATGATGGTATCATAGGCACTCCATTGTACCTCACAACCATTTGTTTCTGATAATAGATTAGATTAGATTTTTAAAATAAAATGGTCAGTTGGTGGTATTGGAAGTAATTTGAGGTTTAGGAAGGAGCTTAGTAGTCATAGACATCAACATTTTATTTTTATTAAAGCCATCCCTGTCTATGGCAATACTTTCAAAAGTGACCATGAACTAAGATAATAAAAACTACTAAGAAATTAAACTACTTAAAATGAATTTAGATAGGATGATCGCTGCATTTATAATTTATATTGTCCCGTTTTTCGCGTCTGCTTTTGTGTGGTAATAATACCTCCTTGTTGGGATGCCTTTAAATGTCAACCGTCAACGACCTCGATGCAAAACTGTTACACGCTTAGCTCAACAGATGGCAGACGTAGCGCCATTTTAAGAGTGTTGTTCAATTCACGTCATGTATATTGTGGTTTTAGATACTTGTGATCAAATTAGTAGGCATGTGATGTGCGTCTTTAATATTCGTGACAGCTATACTTACATCAAAACACTAAAATATTGAACTGTTTCATAGATAGTCCCCTGCCATGCAGGGCCAAAATATTAACACAGTTTCACCATTTGGTAATTGGTAGGTAAGTACTCACCTACCAACCTACACCTCCATTTAAATTGCAATAATTATTATGAGAATAAACGATAGTTCATTATTATCAAGAATTGCATTTGTAAAAATATTATTGTATTCTATTTACTTATTCTGTTCGTTTTTGATAATTTTAGAAATCTTCACATGGAGTATGACACTGTTTGTCAATTTGACAATCATTTTATTTTTAAACACAAGCAAAACAATAATCTTATACAGCCTTATTAAAAATAGGTTAAAAAAAGTAGTTTAGTAGTAATAAGTAATCATTATTTAAATGCATATTTCAAGGAAGGTTTTAATAGGTACCTATGTAACATTAAAAATTTATGAAGACCTTCTGATATAGACAATGAAACTCAATAACAAACAGCTTCTTCTTCTTCCTGCCCTTATCCCATATTACTTGGGGTCGGCGCAACACGTTTTCTTCTTCCATTCTGTCCTGTCACCCGTCAAACTATCCCTAACTCCCTTTTCTTTCATAACACTTTTCACACAATCCATCCATCTTTTTTTCGGCTTTCCTCTCCCTCTCCATCCATCTACATGTAATAACAAACAGCTAATGACCCGCAATTACTTCGATCATATAATATAACTAGGTATGTCTATATATTGTTTATACCATTTCATAACAAACAAACCGTAACGTGGTACTACTTATTATAAACTTGCATTCCGCGTTACAGTTTCAATAAATAATAAAAACATGAGTGCAGAGAAAACATGAATGCCGATAAACTTTCACCAAACTAAACAAGAGATGCCGTAATAAATATGGCGGGTTGTGAAAATAATGCGTATTGTTGGTAATCTGTGGGCGATCGCATGCCGCGACGAGAAGGCCAAGGTTGTGTGCGGGGGGCAACTGTAGCCGAGGCAGGGTCGCGCCGGTACAGAAATAAGTTCACTTGAGAGTCGAGATATTCTTAATATTTAACATGTGACTTTTTAGGTCTTAGCATTGAAACTATTTTCGTATTTGTAGGTATTTTATGAAGTTTATGGTTTACGTAATATTGGTAGAGATAGGTACACCACTCGTCAGAAAAAAATATTTGGGATTTTTTAA